>OX424497.1:250201-10250201 GCA_949152395.1 Agrochola litura | reverse complement strand
TTAATTTAAAAGTTGAAATTTTTCGTACCTTAACACAATTTTAAGACTTAAGAAGCATAAAAGTCATTTTCTTAAATCAACCGTACATAAACGTCATTGCCGATAGCATCAAAAATTATTGCGTTCTATTACAACAACAGACAATAATGTTGTGAAGATATTTATGGAAATTTAAAAAAAAAAACTGATTGTTTTCTCAATTACCTACCGACCTAAGACACAGGTTTTATGGTTGAAAACTAGGATTTGACTCTTCTACCAAACACCCTGTATACAGTATACATAGTTGTTATAAATTAAAGTCACTTATTATGTCTGTCTGTGTGACCGCGTTGTCCTCCTAAACTACACAACAAATTTTGATGCGGTTTTCACCATCATTTAGAGAATGTATTCCGGTAGGTTTATGTGTATAAAGTCATAAAAACAGAGCGAAGCAGTGTTGCTTCGCTGCTATAATATAAGATACGCTACGTCTCGTAGCACGCGCTACATGGCGTAGCGTGTGCTACGTGTCGTAGCGTGTGCTACGTGGCGTAGCGTGTGCTACGTGTCGTACCGTGTGCTACGTGGCGTAGCGTGTGATACGTGTCGTAGCACGGTTCTGACAAAAAATGCGTGAAATAATCATTCACATCCCTGTAGAATGCTTTATCCCCTTAAATACCTACTGCCAAGTACTACTTATCTTTTAATTATACATAGAACGAAAACAATAAAGATATATCCAATTAAAGCAGCCATTTAGGTAGAACAATTCAGCAGCTCATTAAGTATGTGCGAGACGTTAAAGTAACCGCTATGGTGCGTTATGTTCCCTCAACACGAGAGGAATGGACACTCTAATGATCCCCGTTTTGTTCTCCTAATGTTTAAACAATAGTGTTCTCCATTCTCGGGTGCTGCGAGGGAGTTTTATTGTTCCTAGCTTTATTGCTACCGTATTTATTATTGTAACTCGTGTAAATTGTTTAGTGATTCCAAAGAAGCTGCCGACAAACTGTTATGCACTGGCGACAAACTGTTATGCAGTTTGGCAGATTTTATGTATGTTATTGTTCATACAGAATTTGAATAAATAAATATAAATAAAAAAAGAGTATAAAGCTAATTTTAACCGACTTCAAAAAAGGAGGAGGTTCTATGTTCGTCTGCATGTATATTTTTATGTATAATTATCGATATTTTTATCGATTGTGGACAAATAAAAATAAAAATTGCTTTGCTTGGGTAGTTTTTGAGTTAGCTTCATAATACGTATTTAATCCACTTGGTGTATATTGATAATGTTATAAAACTTCCTGGCACTGTTGTTTATATAGCAAGTAGTGGTATATGAATTATTATTGGTGTGGGGAATGCAGGACAACTACAGTGAAAAATTTAAAACTTACAACCAAAAAATACAACCGAATTCCAAAATAAAACACTTTAATTTCGGAAGTTATTTTTCACTTGGTAGTGTTTTTTTTCGAAGTCGGGTTGCATTTTTATGTAAAAAAGTTTTTTCTTTTAAGCTGTTTTGAAAGGAAAATAGAAAAAAAATACTCCCACAATTTTAATATTGGATAGGTACTTATTATGCGTTTCTTTGCTTTCCAAATAAAGCAGGTTTTCCTCAAAAGACTACAACAGGCCTGCTAATATATGGCAACCGTTTCGGGTAGCACGTTACACTTCATGGGATGATCCTCTCCTCGGTAAAGTAGGATGCGGAATACGTCGGGCAAAGCGTGCCGCCGAGCTAATTAACCGGAGCACGCTGTGAGCAAGAAAAGCTGCTTTTAAACTCCTTCTACAACTCTTAAGGCACCTCAATTCGCTTACACAGTGTTCCAAATTAGCTGCTCTAACACTACATACCTTCTGTTGGAATCCGAGGAATGCAATGCAGTGCAGTGTATAATCAGAATCTGTAGTTGCACACCACTGCACTAAACACTCGTGACCCGCATGTGATATCTCTGTTTGTAATCTTTTATTGTATACGTATTTTTTATTGTAGTTTTGTGTACATATTTCGGGGACTTCATCTACTCGAAAATTGAAATTAAATAACATGACTGTGCCTGTCTGCTTTACGTGCAGAGTTAGCAATGCCCGGTCAAAGTTAACCTTGCTCATAATTTCTGGGCATAGTCGCATAGATATGAAGGTTAGCCCAGTTTATAATGGGCAGAGTCAAGTGTGTGAACTGACAGCAAATCAGTCTATAAGAGAGGCAGTTTTATCCAATATAATTAGCAGAAAGTAAGATGCTACAGTCAGCTTCAAAATGATGTAAACATCGACAATATGTACAAGAATTATTTGATAAAAAAGTAACAGATAAATTTAAGATAATACAATTTAAATTATAAAACAACGAGTTTTATTTATATTACTGTAAATATATGTTATTGTTAAGTGTTTAAATAGATACGAAACCGTTATAACCAATTTTATTAGACATTTTATGACAATAATTAACAAAAAAAAAAAGTGTTGTATAAAATTTATCATATAACATGTTTAAATATTTGTATGCCAGTCCATGGCGAAACATGTAAGATCGTAACTATATTATAAGACCTTAATGTACCATGTTTTAAAGCAAATAAATATATTCTATTCTATTCTATTCTATTCTAATAATTAATTAAATTGTCTACAACGTTTTTTCCATAATATTGTATCAATAGCTACAAATCATATTACACATTGGATTCTTAATTGCAGTTACACATTGATACAGCATTATAGAGCACAAATAATTGTAAACAACTAATGCATTCACGTCGATGATAATTTTTTTGAGGCTGTAGGTAATATCTGACTTGTATAAAAAAATACACATTTGTTTATTACATCGGACGGTATATAGTTTAAGACACATCTAATAGTAGCTTGACACACTATTTCAAGATAAATCAATAATATTCAATAACCTTCTCATTTATTAATCATCATTGCTGAATTCTGTATACATTAATAAACGCTTTGAATTGCAATAGGGTTTGTGATTTAGCTAAATATAGAAGGTAAATATGGTTATTAGGTATATTAAAAGCCAGTTTGGTTAACCGTTACCGGACCGGAAGATAAAAACAACAACAAAGTTTTCGTGTGGAATTACTGAAAGCTTGTTGAACCATTATTTTTTAAGTAATTTTACAAACATTGAAGCATTGTTGTTTCATAAAAAATAATAGGTAGGTATATATATAACTTTTTTTTTGGGGGAAACCAAAAAAACTGTGAAACTTTTTAATATTAAGATCTTAATGTACCATGTACTTGGAAATAAATAAATTACATCTTACATCTTAAAGGCGCCTGGTCTTTGGGGATAAGACCGGGGAGTGTGGGATTTCAACCTCATTAAATCCACCACGCTGGTCACCATCTGCACATGGAAGGGGCACCGTTACCTCTCAAAAGACCAATCCGGAACCCCCTCTGTGCTGCGCCTGTTAGGGCACATTTCTGGGGAGACTGTCTCCCCGAAACCTAACTGTGCAAGTGTGCAAGGCAGCACGTGACCACTGAAAAACAAAAAAAAAATTGTTTTTTTGTTAGAAATTAATACAAGGAATAAAATAAAATAAAAATACATGAAATCAATTTACATTGTACCCTATATATGTTGTAAGTTCGAGTTAAGACAATAGGAAAACACTTTCCAAAGCATCTCTAAACTCAGCTCTAAAGAAATCAACTTTCTTTTCTATTCACGTTTGAAAACAAAACTTGTTTCTAAAGCAGACACTAAGTTTTCACAGATTAATTTCCAGCAGGTGTACTATGAACAATTTATTGCCGTATGCCAAGTGCCAACCGTTACAAAATGTACAGCGAAGAAACTTTACGGAGCAAATAAATTATATATCTATGTACACTCCTGTACATATTTACTAGTTGGTGGTACAGTACTGTGAAATGCCATCTGGCTATGAAATTACTTTGTCTGCTGTTTGTTCAACTTTGAGTGCAGCGAAACTGCTAATTCTGTTAAACCCTCCATATGTAACGTTTGTGCTGTGTGATTTAGATATCAGCTGCTGGGTATTATTAGAGGTCTTACTAATTAGCGACTGTTTTATCTGCCCTGAAAATGTGAGTCATCTAATTGGCTCACCCACTTATGTTTAAAAGCAAAGTAAAAATTCCTGGTTTCACTCACATAGGCACTTGTATGACTATGTAGTTCAAATGGCCAGATGATTTTTTTTCTCTATGTTTACCACATTACATCCAAATTAATTAACTCGTTTTAAATGTATGATCGAGTACATATACACACTTTCATATTGGTAAGTATTAATAAGAAAGTTAGCATAGTTCTTAAGGATCACTATTTATAACAGTCGTATTTGATAACACTGAAAGCTGACCAGATACTTGGGAACGAGCTAAAAGGGCGCCTTAAATGGCAAGACCATGAATGTTTGAGTCACGTTTCCGCACTGTTCACGCTTGGCTGATGTTCAGGTTTAGATCTGAAACTGCGACACAAGTGTACGACACTCGTATCGCAATCTGTTACTCACTGCTTACATCAGAATTCACACAAGGAAAATAACTACTCTCTAAACTGTCAAATAGTTTTTATGGGGCAAACTAATTAGCTTGCTGTACTGATAGTACTAAAAAGTAGTAGTAATAAAAATAGTGCGGCACCGCATTATTAGTAATGCGGTGCCGCACTATTTTTATTCTTAAAATGTTAACGTACCTAATAAAAAACCGTACCCGTACATAATATTCTATCTATCTATCTACTCGTTAAATAAAATATCTTCACAGGAACAGTGTGAAAACAGCCCAAGTTGACTAGGAAAAATTTAATTTGCAAAGAATGGTCTGCGTCACTCAGTAAAAAAACATATTGCATGTTTGTCCATGAATATTTTCTGCCCTGAGAGAATATTGGAGAGGTTTAGAAAGAAGGATTTCTTAATTTTTCCTTCCTAGTTTGAAATAATTAGTTTTTTCTCCAGTGTAGCAATCTGGGTTAAAAGTTTAAAAGCACGACAACCTAACCATAAAAATCGACTTAAGGTGTAAAAATCATACTGTTGCGAAAAGAAAATTGCCAAATATTAAACACGTAAAAACTGACCCCTTAGCCACAATCCCCTAAAACAGTAAAATACTTAGTTAGACTCGGTTAGAGCACTAGTACAAAGTAAAGTTATCCTACATTTTATGACGTAAAGCTGCCAAATACGCGCCGGCCGAAATATGCCAAACAGGGTTGTGGCTAACTAGCCGCTGCAAGATGAAGTTTTAAATGTTTGAATTTAAACTGTTTTATGATACTGTATGACTGAGTTCTGCATACAGAAATACAGATGTAGTTCACAAGGGAATATTGCGAGACTTTGTAAATGAATGTGCTGTAAGACTACTAGGTAATTAAATATTTTCTTATCTAATTAGGAGTTACTAGGCCCACCCGACCGAAGTCGACTAACAGTATCAATCGATATAGATCGATCGGGTCTGTTAGCAAAAAAACTATCAATCCACGTCGGCTAATCTCTTTTTTAATTAGTAAATCATGTACGAATTGTTCAGGTAACTTTACAGTCCCATATGCAGACAAAATAGTTAAAACAGTGTAACATACCACATATGGTTCATTGGACTGTGAACCGTTTAAGGAAGGAAGTTCCCGAATAAATGTTTGTACTTGTAATAAATAAGGAATTATTTATAAGTTGTAACACATGACACATTATATTACAGATGGTGGCAGCAATTCTCCACCCATTACGACTTTCGAGTCTCACTGTTGCACTAAATATGTATCCAGTTCAGCATGTGTCGGTGCCCGGTTAATGTTATCTAGGATACGTTTATTTAGTTTGCCCAAAATCTCCGTTGTCGTCACTATAGAGTCCATACACTTCCATTGCTAATTCCACTTTATATAAGACTAGCTTTTGCCCGCGGCTTCGCCCGCGTGGATGTCGTAAAATATCCCACGGGAACGTACTACCGGGATTACATACCTAATAGCCGAGGAAAAATTCATTGACTCCTACCACTGCGCCCGCGTTACGGTCAACCATAATTATTTGGCCACGCGTAATTTTGAATCTGTGATATCTTTTAAACCATTCATTTAAATGATATGATGTTCGGGCAAATTTTAATCTAAATTAAATGCCCAATTTAAATAACATATTTTATTGGATAGGGATTAATATAATACCGGTGAAAATAGCTTCGGAAATAACAATTAAATTTTATCAAATTCTGAAAGATAATAATGGTTACTGTGGGTCATCCTTAGAAGATGGACATATATTAGCCCGGAATTTTTGTTGAACTTTTTAAGATGAACAATTCTGTAGAACATCAATTTTATGTAACTTTTACGATTTCCGCGGCGCACGCCAACAAAGCTCAAGTCGGCATGATTTTTTCCGACATCTTCAACAATAATCGTCAAATTTCAGCCAATTTACACAAAACCTTAATGAATTATTTTATGAAACCTTCCGCATGAATTACTCCGTCCATTAGTGAAAACCGTTTGAAAATCCGTTCAGTAGTTTTTGAGACAGACAGACGCGGCAGGGGACTTTGTTTTAAATATAATATGTAGGGATAAGGATCTCCACAAAGAACTGTAACAAAAAAATAATAACCATGATTTAAAAAATTACTCGTAATCGCTTTTTTATCAAAACCACATAAGGAACACTTTGGTGATCTTCTATGACAATCTTGAAAATGTTAGTTGACATCCTGATTTGCAAACACAATCACACCTGTTTTTTTGTTTATAATCTCAAGATTTTGATTCACCGCGAGCTTTTCTCAAAATGGCTACCTACCATCTCATTAGGCGACAAGGCGGTATGAATGGTGGATCAAAGAGATGCTCACGTGAAGTCGCCACTTTAGGCTTGAGTGGTCGTTACCCACCCGAGCGCACTCTTTTGCTTTGACTCCCTTTTTAACATTCTTCATTCTGAAAAACGCAAAATTGATTACGTAGAGTTGAGATCTATTAAAACTCATTTCAATGTTCAAACAAGGTTCAGGCCTAATCGTTTTTAAGCAGTTAAGGAGTTGAAGAATAGTAGGTAGGTACCTACCTATTTAATTGGCTACTTGACCTACACACGTTTAAAAATAAGAGGTTTTAAAGCACCTGTAAAGCCGTCAGATTATTTGCTAATTTAATACAGTGTTCACGTGTAACTTGAGCATCATATCCGAGCTTACGTGTAAACTTAGCCATCATGTAACGAGTTCGGAGGCGGCGTGTTTGAGTCTAGTTGCGTCGCTCTGTTTGTTGTTTCACTTTGATAATTGCCGACTGCTAATAATTAGTGTTGTATTCACTGCTTCTTTGATTCCTACGGTTTTTTATAATCCGATATTGTGATTTGTTTGCAATCAAGTTAAGTTGTTGTTTATAACTTTTTTATGTTTTATGTCAACCAAATTTGCCAGGCCGACTAATGTAAGGTATCTTTTAAATGTTGATTCCCTGAAATGTTGGTATAGTAACTTTTTATCCTAATAAACATTATTAATTGACACTTAAAAATTCCGTTCAGAGTAACTGTAGATCCAAAGATTTCCGCTGAAATCACAACCAGTTTATTAAAGGAGCGTTACCACAAATATTAGATTTAATTTAATTTAAAATTCCTACGTCAAATTGAGAAACTCCTTATTGCGCACGTGATAAGGAAAAGGTTAGTCAGTTGTAAAGATAAGGAAATTTAATTTTGAAAAGTGTGCCTCTAAGCATTTTTTTTATAAAATCATGTCGTGAAAATGAAAATGGTTATTATCTTGCCTTCTAATCTTGTTTTTCGATATGGGATTATTAACCTCAAAAATTTGTACTTTTAGACAAGGAATTTGAACATTGTGTACAGATAGTACTGTTGAAACATCTTGAAATTGCAATTATAGCCGGAGAGTGAATATCGACAATGAGCCGAGCCGGAATAAATGCCACAGACAGGCTGTTTTCTTGGGATGGTCGTTGGTAACTTTTAGGATGTCTGATCGTGCAGCCGAGGGACTCATAAAATGAGATTGGCTCAATCGACGACGGTTTATTGACTTATTAAATCGATCTTTGGCTCGAATACTTGGCTGAGAACCGTGTGCAGGGATTTCAATTTTGTGTATAAGTATCCAGGCTACAAGATTTTACGTGTTTCTGTATTTATTTGTGTTCTTATTTGAAACATTGGAGGTATTTCTATTTTGCATATTCAATGAACGAATTTCGTTAACCGAAGAGAAGGCATGTTCCGATAATATCGAAATATTGGTACGGGGTGTGCTTATTTCAGTATGCACACATCCTGTTCATAATAAAATGAGTGGTTTTTCGGTATAGCATCGGCCCTAGTCTCCTAAAAGCAACATAACTTTTTAACGGTAAAGCTTAAAATTGCTTCCAGAATTTTAACCGGGCTCTCGGCCGTGATCCGGCAATTTTTCTGTTATATCCGGACGGGAGACGTCCAGTCGGTCCAGCGGCCCGTGGTATGGTAGCACATTATTAATTACGATCTGCCCAAACGTTTAATATTTTACAGGAGTGCAGGATCCCCCTCAACCGCTCCAGCTTTAAGCCCCACTTAATACCCCATATTTTGGTATTTCCAACGTTTATACGTTACGGAAACATATTTTAATTTTTTGTACGATTACAGTACGTTTAGCGTTAGTGGCATACATTAACATAGGTTTAAGCTGACATGGATGATGTATTCTGAATTTTGGGCTAATTAGTCATTTGCATTAGTTAGCTCATGCATGACTTAAGGATACAGTTTACTTTCTTTGACATTATACTTTAATGTTTTGAATATAAGTCGTGTATTTATTTAGAAGTAAGGCGTATTTAAATTTCCGGCACAAAGAGCCAAAGCTTACAGATTTTCTCTTTATAAGAACATAGATTTTCCTCTTCCCAATTTTGCTTATGGGATTATCCAAACAAGCTGATTCCCTACAGCGTTAATCTTTATAGTTCCGAGTGCTGCACGAGAAAGAAATATACTAATACGCAAAAGAATAGTTTACATAGCATCGATCTAACTGGAACGCTCTCGAATGCAATATCCGCTTTTAAACGAGTTTTTGGTTCAAAAAACTATTCGGTCTAGTTCAGGTAAACGTTAGAAACGAAATACGATACGATTCGTTTAACTACTATTATTCGGAAAACTGAAATATTTACATATTTCGCGTCGGTTTGTTCAGGTATTGTTGTACCTTACTTTAATAGGTACCTACGTATTTCTAAGTTATTATTCTGACAAAAATGAGAGGAGCTCGTGGTTAAGTACTAACAGCCGCCCGGGTCGATCTATCAGGTTAAGCTACGCTTGCTGGGGTTGGTCCGTGGATGGGTGACCATTTTAATATACCGAGACTCCTCCGTGCCTCGGAAAGCACGTTAAGCTGTTGGTCCCGGCTGTCATTCGTGGATCTTTGACAGTCGTTATGGGTCGTCGGAAGCCCGAATGTCTGACAACCAGTCTTACCAAGGGGTATCGTATTACCTAGTTACTGGGTTGTGGAGGTCAAATAGGCAGTCGCTCCATGTAAAATACTGGTATTCAGCTGCATCCGGTTAGACTGGAAGCCGACCCCAATATAGTTAGGAAAAGGCTAGGCAGATTGATTTTATTCTGATAAAAATGATTGCTAATGGTTTATTACTCCTCAGAAAGCCCATATATGTAGTTTGCCTACCTAATTCAAAATACATAGGTCGTAACAATATTTTTGAGCGATTGGAATGTGACAGAAGAGTGTAACATTTTATGTTTACTGCTCATCCCCTAAGGGAGTGTGCGTGAAGTTATAAATGAACCAGAAGGCATCCACGTTTTCCGTTTATTTGACCCTCGTCACTGCGCCAGTCAACATTTTAATGTTTGAATCTAAACGAACTCATGTTTTACTTATCCCACCTTCCGGGTCTTAATATTTGAAGAACAGCTTTTTTCTGCCACACTTTTGAATGTCTGGAGTTTAATTTGGCTCAAGAGATTACAGGAAGGCAGATTTAATTGAAACAGTTCCTAATGGGGTTAATGCGATAGTACAGTACTAACAACTTAAGTTACTTTTGTGGTAATCCGCTTATAATGCATTCATTTTAACAATTACCATTGTTAATGGTTATAAATTGGTATTTATCTGTTGATATTTAAATTGAAATATGATATTACATTTTACGAATTATAAACGTTTGACTTTAGTTATAACATAACCTAACGTCACGCCTTGTTTTCCCCGAAGGATTGGGCAGAGGTTTATCTACAATAAGCCCACATTTGGTCAGTTATGTTTAAGTCCTATGTAATAGGGGACGAGCCTATTGCCATCAACCGGGCACAAATCTAAACTCCAGGATGCTACTGAGAAATTAAATTATTAGACTTTCGTTATGTTCCTAATTAATGTTGTAATGATTATGATTATGATGTAGGTATCTCAGTAATTTCATGTGCAAGTTCTATTTCAGATTAAAAGATCTCTCATATGCTAATAAATATTTTAAGTTGTTTGACAATCTTTAAAAAGAAACATAAAACTTAAACGTCTAGTTTCTCTCACAAAATACGAAAGATACACTCTGTTTTTCTTTTCTCCATTTCAAGATATTCAAGTGTGTTTAAAAAGTAAATTTTTGCATTTTTATTCGCTCTGCCTGTAAACTTAAATTACTTGTGAAAAGCTACTTTTTATTCAATCAAAGTGTCTATTGAGGAATATGTAGTTTTTGTCATCTATAGGAATACTGAGGAAAATGCGAAAAACGCTGCTTCATGCCCTGAATTTTAGTATATCAGCATAGAAGTATTAGTATAAATTACTTTATACTGATACTGCTTGTGGCTTCGCCCGCGTTGAGGTCGGAAGTTATCTCACGGGAACTTACTACCGGGATAAAAGGTCCTATCCCAGGTCATGGTCTACCTGTGTACCAAATTTCATCGAAATCCGTTCAGCCGTACTGTCCGGGATACACAAGCCTAGTTTTTAATTCTAAGATAGTAAGCTAGCAAGCTAGTAACTCGAGCTTCGTGTACACAGAACTAGCTTCATTTCTAGGCTAGTAAGCTAGTGAGAAAGCTAGTAAGCTAGCGTCTCAAGCCAGGATAGTTTAAAAGGATGGGGTTCTATTTTTGAGCTGGTAGCGCCCCCCACCACCGATTTTACTATCCTGGCTACTACTAGCATCGTGTGGCCGGCGAAGATAGAACCCGATCGGATTATTTTACTCTACGGACTAAGTTACCGCAATGCTATTGACTTAAAATTTACTAGCATCGTGTAAACAGCACTAGCTTGTGCCGAGCCAGAACAGCAAGCCAGAATAAATATAGAGGTTCTAGCTTACTATCCTAGCTTTGAAAAACTAGCCTCGTATATCTCGGGCAAGGCGTGAAGAGTTAACAGACAGACAAAATTACTTTTGAATTTTTAAATAATTAGTACAGAATTAGTATGGATTAAAAACGCATGACATGCTAAAAGTAGTTTTTTTTTATATTTTTTGAGTCAATTCAAATGTTTTTTAGTTAATCCATTTTTTGCTCACTTTACTTACATCAACATTAAATTGACGCATTACTAAGAATAAGTCATATAATCGGGTACATATGTATTGTGGGAGGTAAGTAAGGCTTCAGTTTAGAACCGGTGAATTTATTGACGTCGTTTGACGTCAATAAAATCACGCAATCACCAAGTTCAAAGAAAAAGTTAAAAAGAAGACCTAGGGAAACATTAATGTTAAATTTCCCTAAGTAACATAAAATAATATTACGTATGTTTTCCCCAAAAGGATAGGCAGAGGTATCTATAGTACACTCACATTTCGCCATTTATGTTTAAGTCCCATGTAATAGGGGGCGAGCCTATTGCCATCAACCGGGTGAAAATCCAAGGTGCGGGCTGCTATTAAGAAATTCCTTATGGAAAAACATAATAACACTTTGCCTGATCTGGGAATCGAACTCAGGACCACTGTGCAACGGCAAAGGAGTGTGAAAATCTCTCATTTACTGTAAGTAGTGAGTCAATGGCGAGAATAACATTACATGCTATTGTGTTTAACAATATGAATCATAATATTCTTAAAATATTCGATTTAATAACATATTGCTAGAGGATTTGTCAAGTGAGACGGCAGGGATAGTACGTGACCATTGTGACGCAGCGAGTGGAAGGGGCGACTCGACGTTAGAGGGGCGCTCACGCACTTCGGTCACTTTGACTCCGGAGTTCGGAAGCGACGGACGAGTATTAGGAACTGTAGATTTCAATTACATCGGTGTCTAACGGTTTCACGTTATTGTGATTAATTTTCTATTCTGTTATTTTTAAATAAATACAGAAGTATTTATTTAAAAAAAGAAAAGCAAAACTGACTAGAAAGTCAGTTTTGCTTTTCTTTTAAAATAATTAAATGTGCTTCTGATTCATAAGAATATTAAATAACATTCGGTATAGTAACCTATACCACAGATGAATACAGATGGTTCACTTCGTATTTTAGCTATGAAGCTACAAGAACTCGGCGGGCTCGACTTGTTGGGCCAATTCAGTGAGTGTAACGTCAGAAGATCTAAGAGTTACGTATAAAAAGAGAAGCAATTTCTAGGTGAATATAACTGTAAGTTATTAGCGCTGTACGACCTGAATTGCACTTTATTGTGTCGTAGCAAGAGTCATTTTTTATTTAAATGATTTTGCGGAGTGAACCATCTGTATTCATTTTTGCCTATCTACTTTATACAATTTCTACAACTCAAAGTCATAAAGTTATGATGAAGGTAATAAAAATATTAAGACATGAAACTATTCGACATATTATATCAAATTCTTTGATAGTTGATCAATTCAAAGTTTTATCAGGCGTCGATCTTTTCGCACTGAATAATTGAGACGTGTCCGAAGAGAGACACGGACGACCTTCTTAATACGACGCTAACCTTCTGTTAATATATTTATTACTTTGAAACTTCTATCTAAATCAGATAGTTGGAATTGACAGTTGAATGTGGTGCCAGATGTATTTCAGTTAATAGATAACCACGACTTGGTATTTACTTTGAAGGTTTAGATAGGTAAACAAAATTCTGGTGCGAGTGTGAAAAATACAGTGCGAGATTTTCTTTCATTTTAGTTCCTAAAAACTTTTTACAAAAAAAAAACACTACCAAGTGAAAAATAACTTTAATTTTGGAAGTCGGTGTCTCGGGTTTTGTATTTTCGTTTTTTGCCACCGACTTCCGAAATTAAAGTTATTTTTCAATTTGTATTTTTTTTTTTGGAAGTCGGTTGTTGTTTTTTTGTAAAAAGTTTTTATTTTTCACTTTTTAGTTGTGGTACCTACCCCACACACATTCGAATACCACTACCTGCTACCAGTGACAGGAACTTATCATATCATCTATATACTAAGTGGGAAAAAAAATACGTATTTTGTAGCTAACTTAAAACTACCCAAGCAAAGTTAATTTTCAAAATCGGTCCATAAATAACGGACAAATCGGCGGACATAAAAAAAAAAAAACATACGCTACGAACATGTAACCTCCTCCTTTTTGGAAGTCGGTTAAAAAGGAGCATGTTTTCACTTTGCTCCTTCTATTAATGAGTTAATATTTGCAGTTCTAATTAGAGTTCCTCTTCAATGTTTATTTTAGATTTTCTCTTTTGAAACACTAGATGAACTACACTCCTTTAAACACCAACGTGCTGTGCTATTAGTATTGAATTTTTAACCGACTGAACTAATTGAAATGAGCAGCGATATTTCAGGATTTGTACGCGGGGCTACATCCAAAAGCCAACTCTATTTTTTATGTGACCCTACTCGAATAAATCTCTAAGAAAACAGCTTATATAGAATATATTTTCCTCCGTGCCCGGGGGCTTAAGGTTTTAACAAAACCGAGTTAGAATGATTTGTCCCCACTACCCTGTAAGTAAAGGTGGCTCGACATGGCGTTATTTAATAAAGAAAGGACATGACGTAATCGCCAAAGTAGATAACGTTAATTGCTAATGAACTTTTACAAGAAGATACTTAAGTATCGGAAGGGTACTGTTTACAGCCTCATTGGTGTTTCTCTTGACGTGTGATCGTAAATTTTTTACGTCACGATTGAATGGTCCGCCCTTAACTAAAACAGGGAATAAACTTTCATGATTCCAGTTTATGGTACCATTCGTGTTCATTTTATAAATGATGTGCTTTAGTATTGCCCTTTATCTCTGTCTTTTATTTAACTCATTTTTCTCTCGATTCATTCAGACTGATAACGATTTATATTTGCTTTCAATGAGTTTTTAGACACAGTTGTGTTTTATATTGTATCTTTCATATTGACTTTCTGTTAAGATTTCCGTAATGTCTGTCATTTGTAGATGGGTGGGCTGTTCAACGTAACATTTTACCAGATGTTTGGCAAAAAAGGTAGACATCACGTCTTCAGTTTATTGCACGTTCGTTACGTTCCTCATTCTTCGTGACCCGGTATTTCGATATACGTGTCCGATGGGCGATGGATACTAGAGAGTCAGTCGGTCAAATCGGACTCAACATATTGGGGAAACGATAGTCCCAATGAAATACGAATCCAGGCCTCAACATCGAAGAGGACTATAATTATTAATGCACCACACATACTTATGTTTAAACTCCTGTAGTAAATAAAGCGTCTAGACTAACCACTATATTGTAAGACTGCCCAAGTGAAGCTAATACAATGATAATACGATTGACCCGGTCCCACAAACCGGTACTAAACTATTTGGTAGCTGGCCCAGCCGATCAAAATCACAATTTTTATCTCAATATCTATTATTTCAGAACATTGAAAAAAAAAGATAAAAAATCATTCCACAGCTTAGTTTAAAAATAACATAGTGAGAACGAAAAACACGACAGTTAAAAAGATTTATCATTAAAATAAATCCAATACACGCAGATTTTAATTGACGTTTCGACCATGTATTTTTCGATAGATGTCAAAATGTCGATTAAATCTGATATATTCAGCCGACGATAGCGTAGCGAAACGACTACGTGGGAGAAATATTGAAAACTGGATGTGTGACATTCTGAAAATACAAGAATGGTTGTTATGACGAACATTACTTTTGAATAAGTCCTTGATATTCAATAGTTATGTACAATGAAATAATAAACGGGTTTTGTAGCATCAGTTGGTAGATCCTTTGCCTGATGAAATCGTCAGGCCTATCTCCCAAGTGGTGGTGCTCGATTCCTAATTTTAAAATTAAATTTGAAATAGAGCTAATTGCCACAGATACCTAAATCTGAGAATAGGTTAGATCTTCATAGCTTTTCTTATAAATAATATTAATAAAGGCAATTTATTTTCTGAAATTCCAATTATATATACCTTCTCGTTGTTTCCACGAATCGCTTGATATTCTTATGTGAAAATCAAACATTTAAAAAAACCTTTTATTAAACATCAAAAACACAACGATGTGTGATTTTGTAAGGTTTTATTAGACAAAAAGAAGCCAGTAAAATTGCCTTTGTACAACAATCTATACACGTTGAAAAGTAAATCTACAGTTTTTTATTTTCTTTGGTCTCCTGAAAGCCCGTCTTTGCCCGGGCATAAAAGCTTGTTTTAAATATTGCCTCCCGATTTACCCCAGTAAAGCCTGCTTACACATATTACCCAACATGAGAATTACTTTAGGGAAATACATATTTTCTGGATCGGCGAATACTTTATGAAGCCGGGCGACATTAAATATACGCTTTTTATTATCTGTATATGCAAATAGATATGATTATTGTTTTATTTATGGCGTTTAAAAACGTTTAAAATTATTTGAACTGGTTATTTAGATTTACTCTTCGTAAATCAATGTTTCGCATAAAAACTTTGCTATTTAATTAATTTAATTGGCTTAACGAACTGACTATAGAATAGTCAACAGTATTTACATAAATATGATATCTGAGAGATTTTCATTGCTAAATAATTTAATTTTTAGTAGCTTTGATTATTATAGAAATAGACAAAGGACGAAAATAAAATAGATTTGTAACATTTCAGCTATTTCTGATCCTAAGACTTATTAGGCAATAAAAACACTTAAAGTTATCCTGGATAGGAATTCGTTATCTGTAAAGTTCAATACAAACAAAAATTTAATATAAAAGGCGTCGAATTGACGCCTACAAAGGGCGCGTCCGGACGGTTGCTCGTAGAGGCGAAAACAAATTAATTGCTATCGGTTACGTTCCGATGTCGTAATTGCTTTGTTCTCGCGCGAACTGATCGATCAAGTGAAAAAAATTAATTGAAATGCTTGACAAACCCATGGACGGCAGCAAAAAGTATCCTTTAATTGGTTTTAAATAATATTTCGGCGTGTTCATCTGTTTCAACACTTTCAATATAAACTGTTGATGTTTCCGCGTCGAAAAATGGCAAAATTGGTATTGTTTCGATGGAGTTCGTTATCTACGTTGATTTGTACCTTGTACCCATTTTTGAAACGTAGGTGTATATGTTTGGGGTGCTTGGACAGGAAACCTCCCCGTGTGCCTGGGGGCTGGAGTTCCCTTATGGATGCGTCCGGGGGGAAGGCCAGTCTCCGGGACGGTGCACCCTGGGGTACGGACAATGACTCCCCAGTTAGGGGTCTCGTTGTCCGTATGCCAATATCCTGTCGGTGGAACGCTCTAACGGGTACTCACTAGGGAGCACTCGTTGAGCAGCGTTAGAGGAGGAGCGGGCTCGGCGTGCACTAACCCTGCCGTCGGGCGGGCAGGAGGAAGTCTTTTCTCCTGTCACCGCTGGTCTCGTAGCCCCGAAGAGTGTCAAGGTCATGTCTCTGGCATTTGACGGGGGTCGAGGGTCTTGGCTTAATCGCCCGGGCCGCGAGGTAGAAAACCTCTATAAAAAATCACCCCAAACCTCCAAGCGGCGGCGCACCGTGAGGGAGGTTGTTAGCTTGACTAATGGGTAGCTTAATTAGTCACTAGTGCGAACCACACAATTTTGAGACATTAAAAAGTTATTACTCGTGGGAACTACTATGGAAAAACTTAAAAACAAAAAACAGAACAAAAAGGAGGGGAGTGATGCGGGGTCGGAGTCCGACGCTGCATCTGGCGCGGAGGGCTCTAGCCAGAGCTCGGGGCGCGAAGTGGTGGGCGCTGACGGAATAATCCGAAAATTCTTCCGGAAGCGCCTCATATCGGATGATGGTGAGTGGTCCTCCGCCGACGGCAGGCGGAAAATGCACACTAGCCGGCGGGGTAAGGCCCGAGAAAAGGGGAAAGGTGTGAGTAGAGGGCTCACCACCAAGAACGCTGGTGAGTCGAGCCAGGCTGGCCCAGACCAACTTGCTCAGCGAGCTGAGAGGCTCGCCACGGAGGGGCACCACCCTGGAGGGACCAGTAGCGAGCCGGTCCTCTCAGAGGCCTCCGGTGGTGAGCCGGTCGTCGCTGGCGGCGGCTCCAATCCACAGCAGGAAGCCAGGTTTGCGGAGGTCGTGGAAGCCGCGATCAGGGCTGTGGCCTTGAAGAGGATTCAATCCTCTAAGGACAAGGCCATACCCGCGGCCGCGGCCTCTATTTTGGCGGCAGCGAAGGAGCTGCACTTTGGGCCTCCGTCGGACGGTATGTCCGAGATGCGGGCGGAGGTCGCAAAGTTGACTGCCGCCATGGAGCTTCTCCGAAAGGAGAACGAGAAGCTCCGAGCGGACCTGGCTGGGCTGCGAGCAGCCGGCCCCCGGGAGGCGCTGCAGGGAGGGGAGCGGCATGGGCAGGGGCCCGTGCCCGTGCCTGCGGAGGACCGGGTTCTGGCCCTGGTGCGGCAGGAGATGGCTGCCCTGCGGAGCAGGTTCTCCGCCCTAGAGGCTATCGTCTTGCGCCCCCCGCTAGCGGCGAGCCAGCCGGCCTTAGACCAGCGGAAGGCGGCGTCCTATGCCGCCGCTGCATCTGCCGCGGCCAAGCCAGGCCAAGGCAGGCAGGGGCAAGCCAAGGGCGGAGCGGCTGCGCAGGCGGCGAAGGCCCCAACCCTGACAGTGAGGGCTCCGGCCCAGGCGGCGGCGAAACGGACGCCGCCGCCTCCTAAATCTTCTCCTCCGGCTGACGCCGGATGGCAAGTAGCCGGGGAGAACAAGAAGGCTGGTAAGGCGGCAAGGGCGGCCAAAAAGAAGGCGAGGCGGCAGCGGCGCAAGGAGCGAACCGTCGCGGCTAGGCTCCGCGCCCCGAAGTCCGCAGCTGTGGTGGTCACACTGCAGCCGGAAGCGGAGAAAAGGGGCGTGTCCTACCAAGACGTGTTCGCCAAAGTAGATAAGGTGATGAACCTGGAGGAGATCGGCGCCGCCAAGGGGATCAAAATCAAGATCACGGCAACTGGGGCCCGGATGCTGGAGGTCCCTGGCGCGGCCAGTGGCCCGGCCGCCGACGCTCTGGCGGAAAAGCTCAGGGCGTCCCTAAATGCGGACGAGGCCCGAGTCTCCAGGCCCACCAAGTGTGCTGACTTGCGTATTCAGGGCCTGGACGACTCCGTGACGGAGGCAAAGGTGGTGGCCGCCGTCGCTAAGGCTGGAGGGTGCTCTGTCGAGCAGATCAAGGCAGGCACCATCCATCCTGATCACACGGGGATGAAAGCAATCAGGGTGAGCTGCCCCGTGACGGCGGCCAAAAAGATAGCCGGGGAGGGCCAAAGGCTTTTGGTGGGCTGGGTTTCGGCGCAGGTCAAACTGCTGGAGCCCAGACCTCTGAGGTGCTTCCGCTGCCAGGTGGGCCACCACGTGGGTGTCAAATGCACCTCGGAGGTGGACCGCAGTGACCTCTGCTTCCGCTGTGGTCAGCCCGGTCACAAGGCCGGCTCGTGTAACGCCACGCCGCACTGTGTCGTATGTGCGGCGGCTGGCAAGCCGGCCGATCACCGGGCTGGGAGCAGGGCCTGCGCTCCCCCCGCCGAGGCCAGAGGCAGGGGCAAGCGCTCCGCCACCACCACCGTCACCGCCGCAGCCGCCGCCACTTCCACCGTGGCCACTGCCACTCCCACCGTCGTCACCGCCGCCGTTGCCGCCGCGGCAGGGCCCTCGCAGGGGGCTCGGGGGGAGGTAGAGATGGAATGCCAATAACGGCCCCATTACGCCTCCTCCAGGCGAACATCAACCACTGCGCCGCCGCTCAGGATCTGTTGCTCCAGAGCATGGCGCAGTGGTCGATTAACATCGCCGTGGTCGCTGAGCCGTACTTTGTCCCGCCCAGGGATGACTGGGTGGAGGACCTGAGCGGCTCAGTGACCCTCATTTCGTCGGCCGCCGCCGGTACTCCGTCCCTCGAGTCGGTCAAGAGAGGACGGGGTTGCGTTGCAGCACGGTTCGGGGAGATTGTCGTGGTGGGTGTTTACTTCTCCCCGAGCCGAACTCTTGCCGAGTTCCACAACTCCCTTGCGGAGTTAAGAGTAGTCGTCGTCGGGTTTGGTTCCCTCCCCGTGCTCGTACTCGGGGACTTCAATGCCAAGAATCTGGCTTGGGGTTCCCGGTATACGGACACACGGGGTAGGATGGTGGAGGACTGGGCTCTGGAGACAGGCCTGGTCGTCCTAAACCGGGGTTCTGTCCCCACGTGTGTGCGGATGCGGGGTGAATCGGTGGTGGACATTTCGTTCGCCAGCCCCGCTCTGTCACCGCGTGTCATTGACTGGCGCGTCATGGAGGGGGTGGAGACCTACTCCGATCACCAGTATATCCGGTTTGACGTCTCCACCCAGACCTCGAGTGCGCCGGTCCGACAGGCCCCGAGTGGTCCGC
Source organism: Agrochola litura (assembly GCA_949152395.1). Classification (NCBI taxonomy): domain Eukaryota; kingdom Metazoa; phylum Arthropoda; class Insecta; order Lepidoptera; family Noctuidae; genus Agrochola; species Agrochola litura. Next base: position 10,230,374 of record OX424497.1, on the reverse strand, counting down.
GGTGGGCGCTGAAGCAGCTGGACCGGGAGCTTCTCCTGGAAGCCTCGATCGTGCAGGCCTGGGTGTCATCACCGAACAGGCCTGCCGACATCAACGACGAGGCGGAGTGGTTCCGGGAGGCCATGTCCAATGTGTGTGACATGGCAATGCCCCGGGTCCATCCTAGACGTGCTTCGCGCCAGGTGTACTGGTGGTCGCAAGAGCTGGAGGCTCTGCGCAGGGCGTGCGTAGCTGCGCGACGCCGGTACGCCAGGCACCGCAGGCTCCGTATCCGCCCTCCGGATACGGAAGCCATCCAGGCGGAGTTGTACGAGGGGTACAGAGCGGCGAAGACCGCCCTCCAAGCGGAGATCCTGCAGGCCAGGGCACTGGCCCGAGAGGAGATGCTGGAGACTCTCAACAGGGACCCGTGGGGGCGCCCATACAAAATGGTGCGGGAGAAGCTCCGCCCATGGGCCCCCCCGCTGACGCAGAGTCTCCGGCCCCAGCTTGTGGGGGACGTGGTGAGCGCTCTGTTCCCTTCCAGAGGGGATCATACCCCTCCGCCCATGGCTCCGCCTTCTGCGGTGCCCGATGCGGACCACACCGACGACGACGATGCTCCAGAGGTGACTGAGGTAGAAATGAGAGTGGCGGTACGCAAGATGAGTGCGAAGAATACCGCCCCAGGACCCGACGGCATACCCGGAAAAGCCTGGGTCCTGGCCATGGGGGCTCTCGGGCCTCGACTAAGGGGGCTCCTAAGCGCATGCATGGAGAGGGGCCAGTTCCCACTTCGTTGGAAGACGGGGAAACTGGTCCTCATCAAGAAGCCGGGGCGCCCAGCGGACTCTCCGTCCGCTTATCGGCCCATTGTGCTGCTCGATGAGGTGGGCAAGCTCTTTGAAAGAGTCATTGCGGACCGCCTTGTCGGGCAGCTGGTGCGAGTGGGGCCGGATCTGGCGGAGAGCCAGTTCGGCTTCCGCAGGGGGCGCTCTACGGTGGACGCCATCATGCGCGTGCGGGCCCTCACGACGGGGGATGCTGTGGCCCGGGGTGGGGTCGTCTTGGCGGTGTCTCTAGACATCGCCAATGCCTTCAACACCCTGCCCTGGAGTTGCATCAGGGAGGCACTCCGGTTTCACCGGATGCCGACCTACCTCTGTCGTGTGGTCGAGGCCTATCTGACGGACAGGGCCGTCATCTACCCCGGTCACCAAGGAGAGTGGAACCGGCAAGAGATGTCGTGCGGTGTCCCACAGGGTTCGGTCCTGGGGCCGCATCTGTGGGACATCGGATACGACTGGGTGCTGCGCGCCGACCTCCCTAGCGGCGTCAGCGTCGTTTGTTACGCTGACGACACGCTAGTCCTGGCGCAGGGGAGGTCGTACCAGGCGGCGGCCGATTTAGCGACACGCGGGGTTGCGACAATCGTTGACAGGATCCGGCAGCTGGGACTCGAGGTGGCCCTGCACAAGTCTGAGGCCATGGGTTTTCATGGTCCTCGGAATGCGCCACCGTCGGGTTCCCAGGTAATGGCGGGAGGGGTTCACATCGGTGTCGAGTCGACGATGAAGTATCTGGGACTCGTCCTCGACAGCCGGTGGAATTTCGTCGAACATTTCCGACGTTTGGCTCCCAGACTGGACCGGGCCGGGGCTGCCTTGAAGCGGCTCCTGCCCAATCTGGGAGGTCCAAACGCCTCCTGCCGGAGGCTCTATGCGGGGATCGTGCGGTCCATGGCCCTTTACGGGGCACCGGTGTGGGCGCGTTCATTGAGGCTGCGGCCAGCCCGCCGGTTGAACGCGTCCCAGAGGGTCATGGCCATCCGGCTGGCCCGAGGATACCGCACGGTCTCCTGCGAGGCGGCGAGCCTCCTTGCCGGATTACCGCCATGGGATCTGGAGGCAAAGGTCCTCGCGCACATCTGGGAGTGGCGCGAGGAGGCGAAACGCCGGGGCTTAACTCCGATGCCGCAAGAAATCGCGGCACAGCGGACAGAGCTCCGGCGGGATCTCATGGCGTCATGGAGGGTGCGATTGTCGCAACCCCGCGCTGGGCACGCCACAATTGCGGCGATAAGACCCCTCTTTGAGGAGTGGCTTGAGAGACGTCACGGCGTCCTCACCTTCCGCCTGACGCAGGTCCTCACCGGACACGGGTGCTTCGGGAGGTACCTGTTCAGGATAAGGCGGGAGGAAACACCCGGGTGTCACCATTGTGTGGATCGGCCTGAGGACACGGTGGAGCATACGGTGGAGGTCTGCTCGGCTTGGGCGGAGCAACGCCGTGTCCTCGTGGAGGCGATCGGCGGCGGTGATCTCTCGCGTCCGGCCCTGGTTCAGGCCATGGTACGGAGCGAGAGGAAATGGCAGGCCGTCACCTCCTTCTGCGAAGCGGTAATGCTCGCGAAGGAGGAGGCGGAACGCGTGAGGGAGAGGCAAATTTCGCGCCCTCACGCCCCTAACCGCCGCAGGAGGAGACGCCCGGGGCGGGAATCGCGAGCCGATTTCCGGCCACCGTAGGCGCGGGCTTGCGGACGGTGAGCAATGGGTAGCTCGCCGTCCGATAAGGACCAAGCCCGGGTCGACGGCGCGTTGTGTTCCACGCGCGCCTCAAAGAGATGTCAGCAGAATTGACGGGGTCCGTTAGGGCCAATGCCCGCCGGGGGTTCGAAGAAAACCGATAGGGAAATCGTGGCCCCCGGCAACAGGGCAACCGAAGGAACACGGGTGGGTTTTAGTCAGTAAGAGTCTGACACGCCCTCCCGCTCCACCCAGAGCGGGAGAAGTTATTTGATAATTTCCCACCCAAAAAAAAAAAAAAAAAAAAAAAAAAAGGTGTATATGTTTTCGAATCTATATTGGTTTGTTTTCGAATCTACATTTAACAAATACCGTATTTGTTAAATTTAAACTTATTTTACTATACAAAAGACTAATTTATTTTGACATTTAAGACAAATTTTAAATACAATAAACAAGCTAACACTAAAATATATATACTATGTACAAGTAGATAAAAAAAAACATATTTACCTTAAAATATTTAATCACAATTATGTCAAAATTTTTCAACTGTTAATTAAATTAAAATTACACTTAGCTACCTATTTACTTTTGAAGGCGCCAATTATTTTTCCTAAGGTGATGATACTTTAGTCGAAATATCAAAAGTCAAACCAAAGTTACACGGTTTGAAGGTGATTTGAAGAAACTTCTCGGTTTTGGTTTCAGAAACTGATTTAACCGTTAATGCAATCACTCTGTTCAAGGTTGTTTGAGCTTGTATACATACCCTATATTCCTGTAGGTAGGTACATAAGTCTCCTGTGGATCGGGTATCAATGCTCAGCGTCAGAATCTATAGCCGTGCTGTTTACTCTCCGTCCGGTCCACTTGGTGAATTTGTATAGTAGAGGATGACCGATTGGGCTTAATTCAACTGAGTATTTATTATAATGATAAATTATTATAGCTACTAAATTGTTTTTGGTTTTTGTTTGATTTTGTAAGATAAAAATAGGTGTCTATTAATTTATTACTATACCTGTTTCATACTTATAGTTTATTTTTAAGTAATTCGTTACAAACACGTCTACACTAATATTATAAAGAGAACAGATTTGTATTTTTGTTTGCAGTTAAACTCAAAAACTACTGGACCGATTTAAAAAAATATTTTAACAGTAGAATGCTGTATTATTACTGAGTAATGTAGGTTATAATTTATAAAGATATCATGCTGGTGAAGCCGCTGGCGGAAGCTAGTGGTAGATAATTTTACCTGTAACTTTAAACTTTTTCCTGTTTTTTCTGATTTTCTTTCTTTTTTATTTCTTTGTGCAAAATAAATAATTTTTCTTTCTTTATTTTTTTTATAAAGAAATATGTTGATTATCAAGTTATGTTTTTAAATATTGAAAATGGTGCATGCAAGTATTTATTTAAACATTTATGAAAACGTGTTTCCTGAACCGTACAATATGAATGTATCGGAAACGTTATTGTTACTTACATGTATGCTTTTAATCAATCGGAGTGTGGAAAACATTAAACATTTGGTAACAAAACAACTTTTCATGAAGGTATAAAATTATTTTCAGGTTTCATTGTAAAAATAAACTTTAAGGTTTCTTTTTATTTGTTTGTGGGAGAACATTTACTTTGATGTTATATAAAGATTTTAAAAATACCTAAGAACAATTATAAAGGTTAAGGAAACCAATGTAAAGGCTGAACATGAAATAGCTTTACGCCTCCGTCTGTTCAGTGGTGACAGAGCAGTGGTAGCGCAGTGGTAACGACCGCGACTTACGAGTTCTAGGTCGTGGGTTCGAACCTCAAGCAGGCACTTTACTTTGTGTAAATTATTTCATCACCACTGCTCTCAAAACGGTGATTGAAAACATCGTGAGGAAATCGGCATGTCCTAGAACTGAAAATTCGAAGACGTGTGATATCCGCCAACCCGCACTGGGCCCGCGTGGTGGATTACGGCCCACTCCGTCTCAGAGAGAGGAGGCCTGTGCTGTGCCCCAGCAATGGGTACATTATAGGCTGATTATGCTTATGCTCCGTCTGTTGAGAAAGAAAGAAAAATAGATTTATTTGTCACGGAAACAAGTGCATACAAAATGAGTTAACTCGAATACCTAATAAAGAAAAATAAAACAAAACAAATCTACGAGCACTGAACAGAAATTAGTCGGCAGCTGCACGTCGTGACTGTGACAAGAAGGCTTCCGCTCAGCATGATGCTGTGGCCCCGACCCACAGCACTTAATGAGGACACTAACTGTAGGCTGCCATAACGAACTCCTTTCGCTTCCACATTAATGCACCTTTTTTTCAGACATATAGGGGACTGGTAATTACTTAATTAGTGACTGATACTTAAATACGTGACTTTACTTATCATTATAAACAACTTTTACTATGGGACCAAACCCGAAAACGCGAAAAATAAATCAGCTGTTCCCTATATTTTGACGAGTTATGCGAACATAAATGTAAGGAACAGCCGATTTCTTTTTCCCGATTTCAGGTTTGGTCCCATAGTAAAAGTTGTTCTTAAGGCCGCGTTCCGACATACTATGCGTTTTATGCGCGTGTACTCCCAAAGGTTTTGCAATTTTGAGTCCTATGCCAATTACATAAAGCTTATTTCTTATTTTGGCTTATCGGTGACTGCGCGGTTGCTGCTCGATGGCTGCGCGTACGCGCATTGTTTGTAGGAGGATTTCAAAATAAACTTTATGTAATTAGCATAGGACTCAAAATTGCAATAACCTTTGGGAGTACACGTGCATAAAACACGTATGTCGGAACGTGGCCTAATAATGAGTAAAGTCACGTGTTTAAGTATTTGTCACTAATTACCAGTCACCTTGCGAGAACGCATACGGTCTTCTTAGTACATCACTCATTTCTATAAAATTTTACATAATATCCCGCCTGCAATCTCCGGAGGGCTCAGAAGTGTACCTACACCTAGTATACCAACATTTAGCCTGTTATTTTTAAGTTTCATTTAATAGGGGGCGAGTTTATTGCCATCAACCGGCCAAAAATCTAGACTCCGGGCTGTTACTGAGAAATTCTTAATGAAAAAACCCAATAACACTTTGCCCGACTTGGGAATCGAACCCAGGACCTGATGTTCAGCAGTAGCGCTTGTGACCACCAACGAGAAAACATGTTAAGTTGAAACAGTCATTTACTTAAGAAACGTTTGTTTAAGTGACTGCCTATGTTAGAACTTAAAGTAACTACATTATGATATGGAGCCAGACATATTCTTTACCAAACTATGTATGTAATATGGATTCCACTGAGTCGTATATCTAGTTATGTACATAAGCCATTGCTTACTTACGCAAATCGCTCGTTGAATATGCAACACCTAGTTTAGGAGCTCAGTAAGCATGTGCTTAGACTATTAAGTTCCTACATCTCGGGGGAATTATTTTATTCTATCCCCTTTAATCCCTTCAATGGGTGACACAGTTTACGCTGATATGAAACTATTATCGGGCTTCGAATATTGTTTCTACAGCATGTATCAGAAAGGTGTTGTCATGTAGGGTGGGGTACAGACCAAACCGAACAACTTTCTCTGTGGGACCAACATCTTAATCACGAAAAAATTATCAACTGTTCCGTACAAAACTTAATACCTACTCGATCCAAATGTATGAGACGGCTGATTATTGATAAATGATTTTATTTCTGTAAGTAGGTTTGTACAAACACTTTTACATGTCAATCATATTTTAAAACTAGATGAGTTCGGCGTTTCCTATCTGACTACTCTGAGAAGAAAGGCCGAAATAAACTCAGAGGTCTCAGTCTCTTTTAAAGTCCAGACATAATCTTGGTCAGATCATGTGAAGGCCATGTGGATTGGTGTCTGAAGTGGTCTTTTGAGGAAAGCACCACACAGATTGAGAGGGCCTGTCCAGTCAGTGCACGCATTTGTCAGTTATCGTGCAGCTCAACTCAGAATTTAAGGAGCTCAGCGATTCGACGAACAATACCAAAAAAAGGAAATTTGGGTAGGCTACTTAAATTACTCAAACTGTCCGACCATGATTAGAACAAACTGAGAAAAAATTAAAAACAAAACAAAAAGGAATGACCCACATAGTCTTCACATTCACAATAATTAAAATAATAAAATACTTTAAAAGTAAATATTCATGTCATTGTTTATATAAAGTTCATTAATGTCAATGTGTATATATATTTTTTTCTGTATATATTATTATTATATAGTATATGTATATTTTCTGTATATTATGTATGTAGATTTACTGTCGTTTCCATTAGACGATATCGGAATGTAGAATGTTTAGAAATTCTGAGCTGCTACTCAGGGTTTTTTCATTATCATTAGTATACTCCATTTCTATACTTATGTTTTTTTCTTTTTTGTACATTGGCATCTTGTTTTTATAAATATCCATGTAATTTGTTATCATTTAATTGTGTTTATGTGTGTCTTTTGTGTGCACTAAATAAATGTTTTCTATCTATCTATCTACTTATCTATCTATCTATCTATCTACTTACTTTGCTTGACCTGGAGATTCCAGTAATTATCTATAGTTTAAGTTTTATTTACATAGCATACATATTATATATTCACATCAAACCCCGGGTGTTAAAGTCCGGAACTATAACAACACCAGTCTATTGATATTACTCGAATATTGCAACAAATTGTGCTCAAACACTGCAACATATTCCAATTGTGCCAGCTTGTTAGTTCGCTAGCGACAACTGAAGCGACATGATGTGCAATTGATCGTCGAAAGGTTCCTTTAGAAACATTCAATATTTTACTTGGATTTGACGTAATTGGTATTCTATTTGAAGTGGTCTCGTGAGACTCGATTCGTATCCTCAAAGTTTCGTCTTCACAAACTATTATGATCAAGACTTCAGTTCGGTTTCAATATGGGAACAACATTAATATTGCAGCAAGTTGTACACAAATTGCTTCGGAGTGTACATGTAGTGTGTAAGTGCAGTTTCATACAGGAAGGTTTCTTGGCGAGGGGCGCGGGGGGCGGTACGGAAAATCCAATTAGTTGGATAAACATCCGATTAAACTACACACTTGAGATAAGCTCTATTTACTTATCAAAGATGGTACACCCTAATAATTTGAGATATCACGTAAATTGTTTGTTGTATTATTATTATGACCGCGGGATTAGTTAACAAGTGTTCCGTTTATGTGTTAAACGATTAATAGAACGTTCCTTGACGAAGGTCTTATGGGATCTTAATACGATGTCTTTTAGTGAGATATAGGTTTATTATCACACTTTTGCGTCCTTTTCGCGACTAAAGAAGACGTAATTTATAAACGGGATAGTTGAAGAACTTTCCAAATAAATAACTGCGTGTCTCCCAACAAAACGAACGTCTTCCTTATATCGGATATCCGACCAAATTCTCATATTATTCTTGTTCTCGGCTATACCCGCATGGAATGTAAGACCCTCGTCAGGTTTTACCAAGATGTAATTCAATCTAGGCCTCGCCATCAATCTGTGAGTTCTCACGCATATATTTCTGTTGATTTGACAAATGAGAAGGGTGTGCTCGAGGTGGATGAGCCACGGACGCCTCGGGGCCGTAAAACTTTACCTATTGGTTTATGACTTTCGATATTGAATGTCAATGGTAATCAGCTAGTGTATTTTAGTAACAACTAAGTATTTTATTTTACTGCGGAGTCAGAGTGTCAATGTCTTAATAAGTCTCTGACATTTATTTGGGTAACCTAGTAACCCTACTCTGGTAAGGTGGGATTCTTTTTCATGATTTTCGGGACCGAAAAGCGTCACCTTAAAGCGCATCGTTTAGTATTTTTAATGAGATGTCGACATAGTGTGTTCCAGTTTTTTAATTAACATATTTTTGTCATGGATATCATTTAGATCGCAATTTGGCTCAGGGACTTACAAAGTCCCGGAATCAAATTCATTTTATAAGACATTGAGAACTTTCAGTGTGCAGGCGAAGACTGAACAAAACATAATTATATTGTGGTGCAACTGACCTCCTTTGCAAGTTGTTAAAGTCCTTTGACATAATAGTGTAGTATAAAATAGTTTGTGTTCTACAATGGACTATTAGTCTGGCTGAAAAATTAAATTTGCATGCATCCATCAATTTAACTTTTCATTTATCAATATGGTTTTTGAACAGTCGTGCAAAAGTGTTTTTTTCTCTAATTTTATATAAACCTTCCCCTTCACCTTTCCTTTTAAAGGCACATAATCAAGCGATCATCTCAACTAAGCGATTACCTCAAAGGCATCCTGTCCACTAACAACAATATGTAGCGATCCGTCGACAAAGCGTCATGATTACGGTAATATCTATAATCTACTTACATATAACTGTTAATTACAAAGCGGTCTTCATTTAACAGTGATGAGAGATGAGATTAGAAACATCATTAAACATTTACAAGTACATCTTTAAATGTATCTAATAACATATTATTCATTGGTAAGCTTTTAAAGTAGAGAGAAAAAAGCTTCGAACCGTATTTTTTATGCTTTTGGGGTAGATACTGTATATAATAATTTTACTGAGATAACATCTCTGGCTGTGCGTTCGTATTTGCGCTACTGAGTTCGAAAGTGGCGGTCAAGCCTATAACGTTCGTATGATATCCTAGGGATGTTCCTTGTTACCTAAATCGACCAAAATATATATTGAATGTTGAAAATCTTTCAGTAATAACTGTTTGCTAGTTTTTAGTGTGGTTTAAACTGGTTTTGTTATATTTCGCTTGTTTGAATCTGTGCTTAACTTCCAACAAAACTTGTAACAGACTTTTCACTTAGTGCACGCAGTCCAAATACGCGTAATAACTTCAAACAGTTGCACCCTGAGTTCATAACCGCCCCTGGTCGTAAATTACGCAGCTCGCCCTCATTACGGCGGCCGCCCATCCGTGGATGATACGTGGGGTGAAGAGCCCTCACATTCCCTAACTGTCTATAACCTACACGTAGGTAACCGCGTTATGAGTGCTGCACGTTGCACGCGGGTCGCGCAGTTAGCACTCGGACCCCTCTCTGAGTGGCGGCGCCACTTGCCATCAATGTTTTATGTTTTAATATTGTTAATGGAGATACTCTTCTGATGAAAATATTTATTTTAATACATCAAGTTTCATAAGTAAGATGATACAGCATTGATTGATGATGGTACTTACATATCTTGTTTTCAATCACAGTTCTTTATTCTAATGGCGTATCTGAAGTTCGAAAATTTTACTCTTCAATAAAGTTTTAGTTCAGAAAACTTTGTCCGAGCCGATACAATTCTTGGAGCTGAAACTGGAAGCGAATAAGATGAAGTTACCAGAGTGACTTGAGAAAATTATACGGTCTATGTAACCGTTAGCTTACCAAAGAATGCAATTTACGAACATGAATTTTTTCTTCAGTAATACTCATATAATAAAATAAATGAGGTTATTGAGGTTTTTTTAGGTATTAGATTGGATAATTCAAGTGCTGATGTGTCCTATGCGTTTCTTATGTTAGTACCTAATATAGACCTATATATTTGTTTATGTATGTAAGTGTGTCTTGAGAAAAACGTTGTATAGATAGAGGAATAGAAATAGAGCATTATAGGTACACTTCTGCTTAACCTTAAGGGGAAAACAAGTGAGATGTTATGTTATATTATGTTAACACTTTCCTGTGTTCATAAAACCCTTTCCATAGCGAATAAAGCGCTATGAGACAGCAAAATGTCGATATTGCTTACTTATTCCTTACAAAATAATATTTGCTACTACATAATGGATTACAAGTCAAGAGAAAGTTCAAATTAATCCATCGATGTATTGGAATGTCTTGATTAATGAAAATAAATAGAATAATGGATTTTCTTAAGTGATTAGGTACAGTAGACGCCCCACATTGATATTAATTGTTATTATTGATGTTGGTTAAAGTAAAAACTTCTAAAACCCTCTTGATCCTTAAGGTTGAGTTTAGAAAAATCATCCCTCGATGCAACATAAATTATATTTGAAACCTGTTTTTATTTTCAGTGATTTTGTTAGATTCTTTTCTATTTTGTGAATGTGAGAACCCTGTAGGCTTAGTGGACGGTAGATTTGTTGACCATTTTCTATTTTGTTAAGAACCTTGTTTAAAGACCTACGCTGTCCTCCCATACCTATTAACACTGTTATTTGAAAATATTGTAAAAGCAATTATTTTCAAAAGAGTAACCGTGGAGTTTCTTGCCGGCTCTTCTCCATAGGAAACGACCAATTGGAACCGTGCATCTAGCTTCTGACGTTTCATAAGTGACCATGTAGGTTTATGTGAAATAAAATATTTTTATTTTTTTTATTGATACCGTAAATTATGCGTTGTCTGTAAGTCAGTGCATCATTCATGAAACTGTTTTGTGTCTGTGATCGAGTGTAAGAGTATTTTTACATTATGAAATCTTACCAAAAAACCCTTACCAAAAAACAGAAAGTATTTGACCGTAGCTTTAGCGTTTTAAGCAGTCGTTAAATCAGTATTATTTACATGGGTTCCAAACTACGCGGTACGGCGCGTGCTTCAAACCCAACCTAATATGTTATTACGTGAAATAAAACGTGCCACAACGGTCCCGACTGTGAGTCGACCATATCGTTACCGTTCTACTTGCCTTATCGACGTCTGCATGAGCACGGAGCCTTAATTAAAATATACGGCCGCCATTTAAGAATAATTTCGACTGGAGCCGATATTCTTTCGTCCCTAAATAGAAATTTATACGAATTATTACATTGAAATTTATTGGGCGAGGCTTGTTAGAATGTTAATAGTGCACTTGTTAGCTAATGTTTATGTTTATAGGTCCTCAGAGAAAATGACTTTTGAATACATTTAAAATAAATAAATTTAATTATTTATATATTTATAGCCTTTATTCAGAGTTATAGTTGTGTTAGAAAAACGTTTTATCTTAGTTCTGAGACTCTGTGTGTCCTTTGGCAAAGGCTTCCTCCATCCCCTTCCAAGTCTCCCTGTTCCTTCCCCGTCTAGTCCATGTCTGTCCCGCCGTCCTCACCAAGTCATCCTGCCATCTTTTCAAAGGTTTTAAAATAAATAACGCAACCTAATTCTTTTTAACCGTCTCCGTGGTTCATCGAGTGCAAATAAGGCTGCCGAATACGAGGTCGGTGTGCAACTCCCACGCAGTAATGAATCATTGGAATAGCCAGATGATACCTACCTAATTGGTTTCATAACTGATTATTTATTTTATGCATGCAGTTTCTATAGGTATACCTCTGCTTAGACCCTTCTAGTATTACAGGCGTGAAATTGTGTTATATTTCTGTTCAGACAGTTAAATTATGAGTTGGTACGTCTGCTATTGGATACGATCTACGATGTAAAAATATCCAAATTACTGTAAACTCCTTAAAGTTGTACTTCCAACTCTGACTTGCACCAACTTAAGTTACGTACTAAATAAAAGCCGTGCAAAGGATTGGCGCTGCAACTTAGTTTATTTGAATAACAGAATAAGTTTGATATCAAGTACTTACAGTACTTAAGCTGGTATTTTATTTGAGGAAAAAGTGAGGAAACTGGGCAAAGCGACGCGAGAATGGTCAATCGGATAACCGTTAAGCGCCCTGTGAATGAATAGAAACATGTTTGGCAAACATTGTTGGCCATAACATGGAATAAACAATTATCGTACTGCACAAATGTTGGCTCTTGTTAAACTTTCACTAATGACGTTTGCTGTACGTGAAAATGTGTTTAAGAACTGCAGTTAAAATCCATTTATGTGAGTGCAACCAAGTTTTAACCTCAAGATACAATTTTACATAAAGAACCTGCTTTGATGGACTTAAATTTTGTACCCATAGTCACCTATTACATACCAAGACCACTCCGTCCTCGGAAAGCACGTCAAGTCGTTGGTCCCGGCTGTCATTTGTAGATCTTTGACAGTTGTTACGGGTCGTCAGAAGCCCGAAAGTCTGACCACAAGGGGTATCGTGTTACCCAATAACTGGGTTGTGGAGGTCCGATAGGCAGTTGCTCCATATAAAATATTGATATTCAGCTGCCGGTTAAACTGGAAACCGACCTGAATATAGTTGAGAAAAAGGCAAGGTAGATGATGAATCACCCATTGCTTGGCAGCAGTGATACTTGTGGTCCATCTCGTATATTATTTTGTAATACCCATCCCTAAATATCCGCCCAGTACCCAGAACCGTGGAAGTCCCTCGCCAGAGATGTGGCGGTTACCTAAACACCCTACATATAATTACGTAAAACGTTTTAGATCCCATCACTTGTATCTAAAGGTATTTTTTCGTAAACTGTCAGCGCCGGTCCCGAGAGTAATTCCGATAATGTTCTCAAGTGTCACTTAGATTCACGCTATTGTACATAAGTAGAAGTAGATAAACTATTTCTTAGAAAAACGGTTTTTCTTAACTTGTTTATTCCTAATATCTTGCGCATAAGTTCTGTTTACGTCTAGTCTATAATGTTATTGAGATTACCTAGTAATTATTGGTTTATGGTTTTCCTTTTTTAACCGACTTCCAAAAAGTAGGAGGTTATATTTTCGTAGCGTATGTGTGTTTTTTTAAATGTATTTCACCGATTTCTCCGTCAATTGCGGACCGATTTAAAAAATTCTTTTTTTGTTTAAAAAGGTTAATGCTCTCGAGGTGGTCCCATATATTTTATTAACTTTGCTTGGATAGTTTTTGAATAATAAGTTCCTGTCACTGTTATTTGTTTTTGTCTGTTTTTTGTTTTGTTCTGTTTCTGTTTTTTGTCTGTTTTTGTTGTTTGTTTTGTTTTTGTAATTTGTGTCACAACTGAAAAGTGAAAAGTAAAAACTTTTTACAAAAAAAAAACAACCGTCTTCCAAAAAAAAAACACTACAAAGTGAAAAATATCTTTAATTTCGGGAGTCGGTGGCAAAAAACGAAAATTCTAAACCAAAGACACCAACGTTCGAAATTGAAGTCGGTTGTTTTTTTTTGTAAAAAGTTTTTTTTTAATATGTAAAAAGCTTTGAAAATCATATTATATGTAGAGAAAGAATTCACACTACCGCTTCCAAAATTTATGCAATTCCATTTTCTCGTTCTGCTGATGCTGCTTCCTTTGCTCTCTGGCCTTGAGGTATGGAGCTGTAGAGGTCAATCAACTCAGTCTATTGCAGTCCACTGCTGGATATAGGCCTCTCACAAGTTGCACCACAACCTCTGGTCTCAGCCTTGCATTTTCAAGAGGTACGTACTGCAACCTAAAATAATAAAAACAATAAGTGAAATCAATTGTTTTAATTGAACCGAAATGAAAATCGTCCTGTGAATATAATTAAAGGAGTAGATAGTGCACGAAAATAACCGCAGCATGTACAATTTTGACATTCGATGATTGGCACGTTGACTGGGTATTGGAGAGTGGACTCTGAAATATTAAACTACTGCAAAGTAAATCCAATAATAATGATGGTTTGTATCTCTAATGGCCTCATATTTGAGAAATGAGTTCCATAAATATAATATTTTCGATTATTGTCAAGTTTCACAGTTTGTTCGTTACATTTCTTCAATACTCCTAAAACAATGCGTGCTTAAAAATCACGTGTCGCCTGGCCTTGTAGCTCGTAGCCTCGTAGCGCTGTGCGTAGCCGCGCGTGCTACGAAATACTTACAGATTCGTAGCGGTTTTACCAAACTTTTTATTGCTTAATACTTGCGGTCAAAATAGCATTAGACGGGGTTGATACGTAAATTGTGATTTAGTATTATTATTTAAATTTGTACGTTTACGTGTAGGCACTCGCGTAGCAGGCGTCTAACTTAACACCGATTTTCGATATTCGTAATACCTATACTGTACGAATGTCACGCTGAGACGTTTCAAATAAGGAATGTGTTCGACAGCGCTGTCACGTTCAGATGGCGTGTTCGGGTGCAATTTGCTAGGTCGCACCGCCTACAGTAATAACGACTTCCGTACCCCGTCGTGGCGCCTCCTCAAATTGGTCGCTTATCACCAATCTATGGTGTAGAGTAGAATACCAGTTGGGCCGGTTGCAATTTGTCAACAGCGCGCGTCAGTTAGTTGTTTCTCGTTTACAAATTGTCATATGGTCGAAGTTGTTTGGATGATCGATTTTATCGAGATTAACGTGGTTTTCGGAATATGTTTTCGTGTATGTGCTAATTATAGGATTACTATCACGTATTCGTTTCTATCGCGCTCGACGTATACGCCAATGATATAAGAAGTAAGACACAAATTATTACCTCAACGCTAAGTATTCACGAGTTACAACTGGCGCTGAAAACTTTGGTATATTTCTCCGGAGTATGTTCCAACTTACTGGTTTATTGCTTCCCGAGATATTATTTCAAAGAACTCTCGGAATTTATTCTGCACATTCGTCTAGGAAAGGTAATCCCAGAGGTTCTTATTCGGCTACTTAGTTCAAACAGTAGTCACATGTGGATATCAAACCATCTCTTTGTACATATTTAAACGGCGGACGCTTATTTTCCTCATTGAAGAAAATCTTCAGTTAGCTAAAAAAATATATAAAAAATAATACGAATTAAAGGAAGACGAAAATAAATTAAAATGGTGTTGAGTAAAGCTGGGGTTTGAGAAATATATTCATGGCCGTCATGACCTGAAAGTGAAATGACTGTGCAAAAATGTTTGGTCCTCCTGCCACTCGCTGCTGTTATCAATCATAATACGCGAGAGGGCGATGGAGTGCTCATACTGATAGCCCTATATCTATAGGCAGATAGTTTTTTTTACTGAAAACCGTTGAAATGTTTTGCTTCGGCATAGTTTCATGATACATACAGACTGCATATTGTAATATTTAATTTTTTAGGCTTCCGTGCAAGAAGGGTGCCAAACGGAACCCTATTACTAACAATAAGCCTCCGTTGTCCGTCTGTCTGTCAGCGGGCTGTATCTCATGAACCGTAATAGGTAGACATTTGAAATTTTCACAGATTGTGTTTTTCTATTGCTATAACAAAAATAAATTAAAGTTAAAAAATTATTTTACTAACTTTATCTTATTTTTAAATTTCTTTATTTTATTTTGTCCCATACAAGGAACGTGATTTTTCGTTTTTTGCTAAATATTGTACGGTGTTGCAGAACCATTCGCGTGCGAGTCCGACTCGCACTTGTACGGTTTTTTATACCGATTTTGTTTCCGAATCTACAGCTCTTGTAATTGTTCTAAAAATGTCGCAGTTATACCTGACATATACCTATAGGTGCTTACTTAATACCAGTTTCATTCGAACTATATGAAATGTACGCGAAGGATTACGTTAAAAATAGAATTGGAATATTTTGTAACATAAGCCGAAAACATTGTAAGGTAGGGAAGGAATTAAATATAAAATCGTTTTTGTTCTAAAATATGGTAATCGTTGTAAGTGGTGTAAAAAGGCACAGGTGCTCGTTTTTAAACTTTTGGTACGTTTGACATTTAGCTCCGGTATATTTGTTATTCATAACGCCGAAACATGAAAAACAGTAACACATTTTCTTTTAATTTTCCATTTTTATGTTACTGCTAAAAAGTGCCTACGAAACGTTATCTGCGTCCAGTCGACCTTGTAGTATAAACAACGCCGCTTGATGATTAGGAGTCTGGTTAGGTAATAAGCTAAATTGAGAAATATTATATAAATGCCATAGTCGTCAGACATGGAAAGTTGTTGGAAAGCGCCGAACCCACGACTTCTAATGTTAGTGTATTATTAAATCATATGTTTGTGTGGCACGCACGCGTACCTATAGTTACTCAAATCTTTCGTCACAGTTAGCTTTGGGGTAGCAAATATATAATTTATCGATGATATTCATGGTAACAACCGTACACTCCAATAGGTATGTTATAACAACATAATATCACGCCTCTATTTCTCGTAATAGGGTAAGGCAGAGGTTATAGTATATACAGCGTCAGTATGTGCTAACCCCTTGAGTTTTAAAATGTTACACTGCTACAACATTGAATTCGTTACGAATAATCTAAAGAATATTTCAAAAAGAGTTCATTGTTTAGACTTGGATTCGAACCATCGGCATCGCATCACCGAACGTTGTCATACACATACGTATCGGGTAGGTCTACAGAGGATGCCGTGACTGGCTTATGCGTTCTCCTAGCCCACAATCTGGATCAGGGTAATGAATGCCTAGGCATCTTTTTGGACCTATCTAAAGCTTTCGACACAGTCCCTGTTCCTAAACTTCTACTTAAACTTGAGAATATCGGTGTAAGAGGAACTCCACTAAGTCTATTTAAAAGCTGTCTCACAGACAGAATGCAAAGTTTGATTATAAATAATTGTAAAAGCAATGACCACCCTCTAAGTAAAGCCACAGGGAAGTATCCTGGGACCAACACTCTTTCTAGTCTATATAAACCAGTTATGCACACTAACACTTACAAATTGTAATGTTTTTGCTTATGCAGATGATATAGCTATTATTGTGCATGGCTCAGATTGGAATGAAACAAAACGACACGCGGAGAACTGTCTTATTATGGTATCAAAACTGGCTCGCTACTAATATTTTTACTCTTAATCTCGAAAAAACTAAATTTATACCATTTTCTATAAGCAAGAAGAGCTAACTTTCACAGGAATTTAATATACAATTCCACAGTTGCCACTGAAAACCTGACTGTACCTGTCCACACTTTAGTCAAGGTTCACACATTAAAAGTAATAAAGTTTAAATTGGCACAAACACATACATCATTTACATCTAGAGTTCGCAAAGTAATCTATATCTTTAAGCTACTTAGAAACTAAGCGAACATCAACACGCTCAAAACTGTCTACTACTCCTTGTGCCAGTCACTACTGACATACTGTGTGACTGCCTAGGGAGGAGCAACAAAAACATCACTTCTACCACTGGAGAGGACTCAAAGAGCTGTTCTGAAGGTGATGCTACGCAAACCGTTTAGGTATCCGATTGAAAAATTATATCACGACTGCAAGTTTCTCACTGTCAGTCAACTCTTTGTTTTCCACTCGACTTTTCGCAAACATGCCTCCGTCCCACTAAAACAAGTACTCTGCTCGAGTATGTCAAGTCGACCATTACAGGACCACATTTGCTACCCACCAAAATATTTCATCCTTAGTTCTAGAATATAAACGAGCTTCCAAAAAAATTAACAACAAATAATCTTAACCATTTTGAATTCAAAAGAAAATTGTTAGATTTGTCTTAATTCTAAACTATTGCGATACAAAGGAACTCATTTCTTCTACCAATGAACAACTGAAATACAAAAATGTTCACTAAACTTCCTCGACAGATTGTTTTTTACTGAGTAGGCCTTACTCACACACACATCAACACATTAATTTAACCCCATAGCAACACACTCACACACAATTAACCATTAAACCAACTCACTTAATATGTTAACATCAGAATTATTACGCAATTATAAATATTATGTAAAACGTGTCAATCCCACTAAAGAACACCGTCCTTCAAGATACAGGAGTTTCCTAGTTTGAAGGGCACTGGTCTTACTCATTTGTAATAGCCATACCCATCCCATAGTTTAAACAACACTGATGTTACCTAGGCTAAGTTTTTGGTAAATAAATGATTACTTACTTACTTCCAGTTAGCTTTTGGGGTAGCAAATATATAATTTATCGACGATATTCATGGTAACAACCGTACACTACAATAAGTATGTTATAACAACATAACATCACGCTTGTGTACCTCGTAATAGGGTTAGGCAGAGGCGTACCTCTATAGTATGAACCTACACCCATATTTATGTTTAGGTCAGTTATGTTTTTGTGTCCCATGTAATAGGGGGCGAGCCTATTGCCATCAACCAGGCGCGGCTTCTACTGAGAAATTCTAGAAGAAAAAAGCCAATAACACTTTGCCCGACTTGGGAATCGAATCCAGGACCTCATGTTCAGTAGTAGCGCTTGCGACGACTAGACCAATGAGACAATCGAGGTATGTTATAGCTGTACTAATTTGATCAGTGTAATGTGATATTTTTCTTCATTTTGATGCGTTATTTTATCATCATTATGCTCATGTCACAAAGCTTACATAATATGTTGCCGACAGCCGATGAACTGAACTGACGATGTCTGAGAACGTCAATTTGCAATCTACATAGCTTCACATTACGACACAATGGGAACACAGTTTGCATGCACAACGCTTCCACAGTGGGAAACCTATTTTGATCTTGTACTATGAAGTATTTCAACGAATTGATTTCAAGATCTACCTCGAAGGTCTAGTAGTCGCACGCGCTCGTAACTGCTGAGAGTTGTATTCTGGGTTTGATGCCCTGGATGGGCAAAAAGTAATTGGATTTTTCTATTATGAAAAATGCAGCCAGGAATCTGGGATTGTGGGGTTAATGTCAATAAGGTCTCCTCTTTTGCATGGTATAAGTATGACTGGCGAAATGTACTTGTAAGGGTAAGAAAAGAGGTGTACTTGTGCCTTTGGGGAAAACAGATTTGATGTTTTTAAGAAAACAACAGCTATATATTTACACGTTTCCATAATTATGAATTTTAAATACGTACCTACCTACCGGGTAAACATGTTTGAATTTATGCTCCAATTAATTTTCATATTACACCCCACGCGATAACCTTTCTTTCAAATGCTCTGAAATTGTTTTTCCTGTTCCTGAATTAACCCCACTCATCTTTAAAATCGTTGTCCACTACACTTTTGTTTGACAGGCTCGCGTTTTTCCATTATCTGACCTGATTATAAGTGATGATGTGGTGGAGGATAGTGCACCCTTGCCTAGAAGTAACCTATTTACTTGAGAAATGAAAACTTTGTTCTATCCCACGTGTTACTCACGAATAAATACTGTAGAGAACTGTAGTGACTAAACTTACTCCTGTAAATAAAGTTCAGTTTCCTTACAAAAACAAAACCTAATTTGAACCGTTGTAAATAAATAAATAGCCAGGAATAAAAAAAGCGTAAAGAGATCAAGTAGGCAAATAATGTTGACTGTGGTGCAAAAAACTATTTTTGTATAGCGGCGTGCAGTACGAAAGGGCTCGTGTTGTGCTCGAAACTCGGTGTACGGAGCTACCTGAAACTAGGGCTGGCAATTGCCATGTTTTAGAGTAAAAAACATTGTATCAATCAGTTAGAGTTTTTTTAAGATACTGCCTTTTTGATTGTGAAAGGATACGATAACATGGCGGTTGCGGATTTTAAAGATGATAGTCTACGAGTATCTTTAGAATTTTTCCTTAAATTTTTGTCGTTCGATTTACTTTCAATGTGGAAAATTCAAATGGGGCTAGCCGGTAGCGTTTACTCTAGCTGTGTGAACAATAATAAATTCTTGTGTAAAGCTTGTTTGAAATGGAATATCTGCCTGTTATCTTTGTCCTGTGATGAGCAAACTTAGGTCAGGACTAAAATGTAGGCCTTACAGATCTTTATTTTAGTGTTGACATCTTGAGAAATTCAGACACGTTTTTAGCAATTGCGCAATTAGGTTCTACCTATAACGCTATGACAAAACACATACAAAGCTGTAAAAAAATTATGTGTACAAATAAAAC
Organism: Agrochola litura; assembly: GCA_949152395.1. NCBI lineage: Eukaryota > Metazoa > Arthropoda > Insecta > Lepidoptera > Noctuidae > Agrochola > Agrochola litura. The sequence goes on along the minus strand of OX424497.1, from coordinate 10,210,205 downwards.
GGTGAACAAATATCAATATTGTTGAGCTTCGGTTTACGTAACAGGGGCACAATAGATGTTATTGCCACAAACAACAATGCCAGAGGTTACCGGTAAAGTCTGAAAGTAAATGGCAACCGTTATGTTCCTTATTACCTAATAGGTATTAATTACATAATATCGTATTCTCGGAAGAGACAGGAAAACACGTGAAATCTGTTTTTACGTTCCAAATAAAATCGCGTGCGATTTTAATTAAAAAGGGAACTTTTACGAAGTGTAAGTACTGTTGGCAATAAATTTTATAAAAATACTTACAACCTACAGTTACCTACGCATTGTTTTTTGGTGTTAATTATGCCAGTACCATATAGGTATTTAAATTGCTCCATGCACTTTATGCCTGTAATTGTATCTCGTATTAAAAACGTTATCGTTTTAACGAACGTTCAGATATGCATGGCTTCTGCACTTCATTATTGAATAATTCGACCGTAAATGGCTTTTGTTCATTTCCCTGGAAATCCAGAATAAAATTATAGTACTCTTTTAGCTAGTTATACCCCCCTAGCGTGACGCCTGGCTCAGTCAACCTAGAATTAGAAAGTCATAATAAGTAAATATCTTAAGATTTATGTTCGAAATAATTAAGCGACTGTAATAGTATGTTTATTCAAGTTAATTCCTGGCTGCCGATACGAATATATTTGGCGGTTCTAATGCCGTGTTTGTGCTTGTAATTGGGGTTAAAATAGTCCCGACATAGCCACATATCGCCACAATATTGCTGCCTACTTTGTTGATATAATAAGGGGCTCTTGGTAACTTTGCTTATTTATTTTTTTGGACACGCTATACGAATTTGGAGTTCATGAAAATCGTGGTAAGGGTTTCTACGATACTGTAATTCAAAACATAGCTTTATTACTTTTATTCAGTTCAACCCCGTAAGTAGTTATAAGAAAAGTGATTAAATTATTTTTGTTACTAATCGTATCGGCTTAGCTTACATCTGAAGAGGCGTCAATATAAAGCCTTGTTAAGTCTGTGCTACCTCGCGGAAAGTTCTCCCACGAGCACATGCATAGGGCTGCCGCAAAACGATGGAATTCTTTTGATACAATGAGAAAAACAAACAAATACAACTTACATACTTTCTCACAATACTCTGCGTATTTTGTTTGAAGTCTTCTATTCAAAATAGAACATCAAAGGATTTGAACGCCATACTCCTAAGCTTGACTGCTGCTAACGTTGTTTTATATTAAACTTTTGCTATTTGAGTTTTATATCTTTGGCAAGTAACTTATTTTATTTACAACTTTTACAGACTTGTTTTTAGGTAATTCACGTTTATGTAGGGCACAACAAAAGGAGTATGTAATTATCGTAGCAGGTGGCGTTCTGTAGCTTCTGCCTACCCCCATGGGAAGAAGGCGTGAGTTTATGTATTTATGTATGTGTGTAGTATTAATTTTCAAATCATGATAAAATGATAAGTCAATCAAATGAACACGTTTTGTTTTACAAACCATTTTCACAGAGGTGCAAAACATTTTAGTATCAGTATATTTAATGGGGAGGTTGCACGTTAAGAAATGTCAAGATGCTCAGAGCGTGCGGATGTGACGTCACGTAGGTAACATGGCGCGAGCATGTAACGTCAATCTTGTGTTGTAAGGCGTCGAAGCGACAGAATGTACAGTCGTGTACGTTAGATATCTCTGATAATTAAGACATTACTGCCAAATTGTGTTTTAAAATTATTATTTTAACATAATATCTACCCACCCTGAATGATTTTTGAATATGATAATGTGGGTACCTAAAATGTAATGTGTACTGTCCTTAAAGACATGCTTGTGATGAAGAATTATAATCAAATTGTATTAAGGGACAACATTTTAAACAGTAACTGTGTGTTTGCACTGGCGAAACATTCAAACAAAACATGTTGAAATCTCTAATTCCTGTCAAAAATTGTATGGAACATTGACAGCAAGTAAAGATTTCAACATGATTTGTTGTGAATGTTTCGCCGGTGTAATTGGACAGTTAGAGACAATTAACAAAGTTTGAATAATATTTTTTCAGATTTTCAAATAATTGTCCTCTTTGATCTATTTATTCCAAAATAACATATAACAACATCACGCCTATATTCCCCGAAGGGTTACGCAGAGGTGTACCCATAGTACACCCTCTGTTCGCCAGTTATGTTTAGGTCCCATATAATAGGGGGCGAGCCTATTGCCATCAACCGGGCACAAATCCAGACTACACACACATACACATTTAAAAATCCCTACCAAAAACAGAGTCAACTATAGGTAGGTACTATTTCTCGGAATAGGCAATCAGAATATGTCTGGTGAATTGTCCATTATTTTCATAATTGTATTGAAAATTGAGAAAACATTTGGTAATTGTGGTTGAATGCAAATATCTGTTGGTTTAAATAGTTCGGATTCCGATGCGTGCTATTTTGGTAGTGTCAAGTAAAGTCATATTAAGCTGTATTTATTTACACATAGTTACAATAAACGAACAGTGGCCTTAGGGTTTATTTTGTTTGTAGTTATTGCTGTTATTTCAAAAGAAGTTTTTTCTGTTATCATTTGATTGGAATTCGGTTTTCTACTAGACGCGAGTCTTACCTACTAACGAAATTAGTTATGGGAGTGCTTATTCCATCTTTAAGATGAGTATAACACAAAGTTACCCTGTTATCTACTGGTTTAATACCGTGGCTTCGGTTTTGAATACCTTCGACATTTCCCATGGGTGTCGTAAGTGACAACTAAAGCTAACTAAGTGGGGATATGAGTAGCAAAAGGTATACCTGTGACAACACCATCGGTATCAACTCGAAAGGGTTTGTTATATCCGTCATATCATCATTCAAGGGAAAGGCCGGGCGGGGACGCCCTAAGAGGACATATATTGACCTTATTGGTGATGTTCTTCAGAAAGGCCAAGTGTGTAGTACTCGCAACTGGCGTGAGTGTATGATCAGATGTATGAACTTAAACGAGGCAAAAGGAGCATGTAAGGATCGTAGCAGGTGGCGTTCTGTAGTTTCTGCCTACACCCATGGGAAGAAGGCGTGAGTTTATGTATGTATATATGTGTATCATCATTATCTGCCTAGCCTTTTCCGGGGTAGGCTTGCAGTCTAACCGGATGCAGCTGAATACCTGGTCGCTCGCCTATGTGACTTCCACAACCCAGTTCCTATTAGGTAATACGATACCCTTTTGTAAGACTGGTTCTGACTAACAGTCTTCCGACTTGCCGTAACGACTGTCAAAGATCTAGAAATGACAGCCAGGCTCGGCGTGCTGTCCGTCATATACAAGGTCATAATTATGTCAGGTCATAGGCCATATCAGGTTGTTCTACCAATACGTCAAAAGAGATGTAGATTAAGAGAAATGACACCAAATTTTTCAAACATAAATTATTTATAAAGCAGATTGAATGCGATAATAAAAGGCAATTTCTAGCAATCAAACTTGAAGTATAAGATGATAACATCAAAGAATGTTGCATAGGTTAGTGACTCGTTAGTTAGTAGATCGTTGACCTATTGACATGTAAAATGCGCCTTTCAGTTCACCACCGTCTAACGCACACATTCACAAATGTTATACACAAAACTACCTTCCTTCAGGAAACACAAATATGAAAAAAAAAATAGCAAATGTCTACGACGAGCCTTCTTCAGAGGAATACAAATGTTTTAAGTAGACTGCAATTGATAATATTGATTGACCTGCTTTTAATAATTTTGGAACGTAATCTGAAAGCATACAAGTGATAATTTTTATAATTTCAGCAGACATGTTATTAGAAATTAATACCTTTATACTTTAGTTTTCTGTCCGTGCCTTAGTTTCCGTGTGTAACATAAATAAGTAAATAATGTTCTTATGGTGTCTACATTTTAAATACAACCGTGTCAGGTATAAGTACGTCGCTCAAGCTTAGTTAATTCGCGTGCCGTGCACCGGATTGCCGCTAAAACTTTTAACGGCCGAGTAACAACTCAACTTTATATTATCAGTCGCTGGGAAATGCACGCTTTTTAAGGGAATTCTAAAAAGAAATACATAAACAGGAATATGGGCTAAGTAAAGCATTTATATTGGTAAAGATTAGATTTTAAGAACTTTGCTCGGTACTAGAAATTTGTCCAGTATCGTGTGTGAGATTACAGACACAAAATGTCACATGCGCAAGAATTTACAACCGGAATAACTTTGTGATCTGCAGTAGGTCATACAAAATTTGAGTTTTGATATTGGGGGCGAACCTGCGACAGTAGACGCAGAGAAAAAGTACCCTGTTACCGCTTCAAAAACTTCTGAATTTTGTTATTAATTGGCATGAAGAACATGTTTATGATGTTTCAGTTTTTTTTATCATTCAATTGCTTCGTGTAGTTGTTCAACCTACATGAAAACATGAATGTAATCCGAATAAAAACTCGCTGACATCGTATACGGTGTCCGATTGTTACGCTAATTGCAAAAGTGTATCCATTCGATAGCACAAACAGTCGCTTTGGTCTATTGTCCACAACTCTAGTGTTTACGAACCGAGCGACTAGATGCGTCCCCTTTCAATCATCAGCCCAACTATCGTTTGGTCAAGCCTTCGCTGCTTTGTTTAGATTATGTAATAGGCCAGTGTCCATTAGGGGATATAATTTGACTCGAGTCTGAGACTAAGTGAATAATAAAAAAAGGTCACATACTCTCATGTTACAATAAAGACGGGCAGATATTGTACACAAAACCTCAGTAGTAAAACCTGATTGACGTGTGTAATTGTGTATGCATAGAAGGCATGTAAAGAGCTCCGAAAGATGCCGCAGCAGCAATATAAAAAGCCTGTACAAAGGGTTATTTCAGTTCCTTCATAAAACTAACAACGTTCGCGGTAACAAGACGCGAACGTTTCTCTCGAGCCCATCTTCTCACAGTCATTGACTCGTTCAGTAGACTTTAGGGGCTTGAGCCTGAGTGTTAGATTCAACAGACTATTGTTTAGCTTCCTTCACCTGGCAAGACGAAGCCCACACAAAGGCAACGCTCGTTTCAGCACTATTGTTTAGTTTTGTTATGCAATTGTAGGTTTTCGAGCACAACACACTACGGCAGATCTTCGCTTGTTTGTGAAGTGGAGTAAAAGCAGACGACACCTGAATCGCACACATACGACATGTCGAAGCAGAAAATGTTTTATGTAGCTTGGGTCATCGATCGACTTTAAAATGGGTGATTACTGTTTTAGAGAGATTGCATTTCGCATTTCCTTTTTCATTCCAATATTAGCAAAGGTCTTTAAACTGAAAGAATTTCGAACGAGAAAATGGAGCGGTGTCTAAATCTGTTCAGATTCGTGTTCGTAGCCAATTTACTTGAACATCGTCCAAATTGTCTTTAAAATATCCCAGCAATCACCATTTTGGTTGAAGAAGTAGAACTCTAATTGGGAGTCCCGTCGTTAGTCACATTAGCTAACTAGCCATAATATCATTTCAAAGTGAGGTGACGACTGACATGTTGTCAGATTAATTAATAATTAACAGACTGATTAATGACACGAGTAATTATGTGATTTGGATATACTGTTGATGTTAGAGCTGTCTTAAGCACAGTGACAGGTTTACAACGTGATGTTAGGCTCAGATGTACCTGAGTATGGTTTAAGCTGTAGTTCGAATCTTGTTTCGGAGTCCGGTGTCCCATAAGTGAAAAAGTCTATATGTTTCAAGAAGTCACTAAAAGGTTAATCAATGGCACACCTAAAATAATCGTTATTTTTATAAGGGAATAATGGGAACATATGACATCTTTGTAAAACTGCAATGAGTGAAGGAAAGGCTGTGTTCAAAAAGTTCTGAAGCCCAAATTATTGAGTTCTATAGATGTAATGTGGCATCGGTAACATACTCAAACACAGGGTGTTATAACGTCAGAGGGTAGGATGAAATGAATTGATCGCCTTACTAAGATGGAGTGTAGGAACTCTATACCCATGGGCCCCGAGTTCAGAAAAGCCGGAGCAAGGAGTCGGTTTTGTTAACAAACTTGTTTACACTAATGATGGATAATGAAAGATAGATGGCTTCTATAACAATCTATTGAGGATGTGGATATATTCACTGTTCTAACTCTATTTATGTAACACACATAATGTTAGTGCACCCGACAGCTGCCCAATAAATTAAAATAAAACAAAGTTTCAAGCGAGTACAATATGTATTAGAAAAACGATTCACTACAATACCTTTGAGGAAAATCTTAACAGCGAGATTTAGAAAATGGTACAACGCCATCTATCGAGCTTTGAGGAAGCTTTCACTCAAACATCCCGCCCACCATGGACAGAATGTCCAAAACTGAAACCATTATTTCAAAAACAAAAATGAACATAAATTATCCGCCCACCATAAAGCAACACACAAAAATAGATGAGAGGACAAAAAACATTAGTGGACTGTATAAAGTACTTACAAATGTAAAACGATAGTTTGAAATGACAATTAAAACTAAACCTTAATTATAAATTAACCGCTATTCTTAGTTAATTAACAATAAAAATAAAAACACATAACTATTATACTATCAAGTAGTGACAGGAAGCAATATTAACTTTGACACAGGTCTTTTTATAATAGAACCCTTACAACGCAATGAAACAACTCGAGTGATATTGTCCGAGCCAGTATGCTTTTCAGTAATGAGACCATACAGCCATCTTGCAGGAGGCAAATCATCCTCTATTACCAACGCCACGTCACCCACGTTTGGTTCTGCAGTTTGATGAGACCATTTGTTCCTTTGATGGAACTGAACAAGATATTCACGAGACCATTTACGCCAAAAATCTTGGACCATACGTTGAGTCAAATGCCATCTCTTTAAACTACTAATATTTGACGATTCATAATTGGATTCCGGCACGAGCAGCAAAGGCTCGCCTATTAAAAAGTGTCCCGGTGTCAAAGGACATGGGTCTTCCGCATTACTACTTATCGTCGATATTGGCCTGGAATTCAGACAGGCTTCAATTTGAGCTAAAACTGTCGTTAACTCTTCAAAAGTGAGAGTGCTGTTGCCTATCACTCGTTTGAGATGGTGTTTGCTGGACTTTACTCCAGCCTCCCAAAGCCCTCCAAAGTTAGGCGAATGGGGTGGAATAAAATACCAACTTGTACCATTGGTTGCCAACCACTCAGCAATGTCCGGTGCTACACCAGACCTTTCGTGGGTGAACAATGTTCTTAACTCCCGGTTGGCTCCTACAAAGGTAGTGCCGTTGTCGCTCCAAATCTCACCACAATGGCCCCTTCTCGCTGTAAAGCGTTTAAAGGCGGCTAAAAAGGCTTGCGATGTCATGTCGCTTACGACTTCTAAATGCAAGGCCCGAGTTGCCATGCAAACAAATAAACAAATGTAGCCTTTGGTGGAGTGATAACCGCGACCCTTTGTGGGTCTGATGCTAATAGGACCGGCATAGTCCACGCCACTTTTAAAGAAAGGTCGGTTAGCATTAACTCTAGCAGTAGGCAACTGACCCATTAATGGTACTACAGGTCTAGCGGAATGACGGAGACAAGTCACACACTTGCGTACATATTGTCTTATGACATTCTTTGCACCGATGATCCAGTATTTGGATCTTAAATAATTAAGAACTAATTGAGGTCCACCATGTAACGTACGTTCGTGAGCATCAGCTATCAAAAGGTGTGTCAAGTGGGACTTGTGTGGAATGATTATAGGATTTTTCATGTCTTCATGAATGTTTGCTCTATTTAATCTTCCACCAACTCTTAAAATATCTTCCTGATCTAAGTAAGGATTGAGTGAGGTAAGTATCCCTTTTTTATCTTTTTTTGCTTTTAATTTTAAACGATCTATTTCTTCCTTAAAATGTTCCTTTTGACATAATTTTATGCATGTAAGTAATGCTTGATAAATTTCTGAAAAGTTTAAATAAATTGTAGGAGACTCTTTATTTGTTGATTTAAGAAATCTTCTACAATATGCAATGACTCTAGTTAGCTTCCTAAGAGATGAATATTTGACCATTATATTATTTTCTTCTTGTTCTTTCACTACAGTATTGCAGACAATATCTAACATCTTTCTTTCTTCTAAATTAGTTTTCTTAAATTCCTTTTTTCTATAATCTATAGTTTTATTTTTTAGCCAACTAGGTCCCTGCACCCACAATTCAAGCTCTGCACATTCGGAAGGGTTTACTCCTCGTGACGCACAATCTGCAGGATTCTCCTTAGACTGAACGTGCGACCATTGATCATTGTCCATGAAGGTAAGTATTTCAGAAACTCTGTTTCCGACAAATGTCTTCCATCGACTTGGGTGGCTACTCAACCAAGCGAGTACCACTGAAGAATCAGTCCAGGCATGTACATTTTCTTTCGCTATTTTCAAGGTGTCCGAGATTTCACAAAGAAGTTTTGAGAGAAGCACAGCACCACATAATTCCAAACGTGGTATGGAAACCTGTTTGACAGGGGCCACCTTGGTTTTGGATGCAACTAGACTGTTATGAACATGACCGTTGGAATCGACAGATCGAATATAGACAACAGCCGCGTAGGCGTTGTTAGAAGCATCGCAAAATCCTTGTAGTTCTCGAAGGGTATCGTGTTGACTTGTGTGAATCCATCGAGGTAATTGAAAATTACCGAGGTTGTGAAGGTTGTTTCTATAATGAAGCCAATCTTTCAAAAGGTGATCTGGAAGTTCATCGTCCCAATCGATGCCTGCAAGCCATAGACGTTGGATGAACATCTTAGCTGTAATAATAACTGGAGCAAGCCAACCAAGAGGATCGTATAAACGGGCAATGTCAGAAATCACCTTACGTTTGGTCACTGGAATTTCAAGTGAAGGAAGGTGAACAGTGTATTTAAAATGATCAGTATTTCTATCCCAGGTTAAACCCAAAATTTTCATAACTGTATCCGTTTTAAATTCCAAGTTTTCATTTGATGAACCATCTTTGATTTTATTAAATAACTCTTCACTATTGCTGGACCATTTCTGAAGCTGGAAACCTCCACGACTTAACAACTCGTTCATCTGCTGATAAATTTGCTCACCTTCATCGACAGACTCACAACCAGACAAGAAATCGTCTACGTAAAAATCCTTAAGAACACGATCTGACACTAAAGGAAAACTGTTTCCTTCATCACGAGCAACTTGCTGTAAAGAACGTACTGCCAGGTAAGGAGCAGAGGATGTACCAAAAGTGACACGCAACAACCGCAAATGTTGCAACTCCGAATCAGGGTTGTCGCGCCACAAAATGCGCTGAAAATCAATATCCTCTTCATTTACCTTTATCTGGCGGTACATTTTCACAATGTCAGCTACTATACTTATGGGGTGGCAGCGCCACCACATAATGATTTGACGCAAATCTAATTGTAATCTCGGGCCAACCATTAAATCATCATTCAACGAAACTCCATTGCATCCTGAACAAGAAGCGTCGAAGACGACCCGAACCTTAGTAGTACTTCTATCATCGCGTACTACGGCATGATGCGGCAAATAAACAGCATCTTTTCCTAAATCCTCCTGAGGAACAACTTCAGCATGCCCTAACTGAACGTACTCGTTGATAACAGCAGTATATTGCATTTTAAAGTCAGGATTGTTTATCAATCTTCTCTCCAGCATGTGAAAGCGTTTACGAGCGATGGCCTCTGATCCACCAAACTTACTACTAGGTTGATCAGACTTCAACGGCAATTTGACAATGTATCGCCCTGTTTCATCTCTTTTGGTGGTGTTAGAGAAAAAGTATTCACATTTCTGCTCTTCTTCTGTCAACATAGCCTTATGCGTAGACGGCTCTGACTCTAACTCCCAAAATTTCTTCAACAGAGTGTTTACATCTGCCTTTACTATGGCGTTATAGCAAACTGGTCTAGAAATTGACGATGTGTGGATCTCACCAGACAGAATCCATCCTAGTTTAGTCTTCTGAGCGACTGGAGTTCCAGGCGGACCCTTGACTAAACCATCCAATAAAACTTCTCCGACTACACGCGTACTCAATAGCAAGTCAATTTTCCCAGGAATATCAAAGGAGGGATCTGCTAATTTTAAAGATGAAAATAAAGGCAATACCTGAACGATTTTTCTCTCAGGAAGATGTGATGTGAGCTTATTTAATACAAAAGCATCGACATATAAAACAAAAGTGGGATCTAGGCGTGACTGCAATTTGAATCTAACTATCCACTTAGAGGGCATTGTATTTCCCTCATCATCGCCTAGTCGAAGTATGTCGGTGTGAGCAGGTGTTTTCTTCAATCCAAGCAACTGTACTGCAGCCTCTGTAATAAATGAGACCTGAGAGCCCTGATCCATCAGAGCTCTTAAAACAAGAGCAGTCCCAGTTCTTGACTCAACGTTGACCAAAGCTGTGGCTAACAGACCTTGGTTGTGAACATCTGCAAAACAACAAATGGGTTTGGTAATCTCGCTTTGGTTGGAAGAAGTAGCTGCGTTAGCAACTGCAACATTCCTGTCTGCTGAACTATCAACATTTTCAGCAGAATTGGCAGTTGTTTTTGGGTGAAGTAGTGTGTGGTGCTTCTTTTTGCAAAGGTGACATCTGGTAGACTGACGGCAAAAATATACAGAATGGTTGGTTCCAAGACAGTTGTAACAAAGCTTACTGACTCGGGCAAATTCACGACGTTCGACACAGTCTTTCTTTGAAAAATCTTTGCATTGACACAATTTATGATCTCCAGAACATAATACACAATTTTGAGTAGCAACATGAAAAGATTTAGCATGACTATCACGAGCACTATTCTGTTTATTAGCTTTAGGATCTAAATACTCTAAGGCTCGAAACCTAGATTCCATAAAAGTTTTGAACTCTTCAAACGTAGGTAAATCCTCATTAGGATTAGAACTAATTCTTAGTTCCCACAATTTACGAGACTCTGTATCCAACTTTTCGGAACTTAAGTATACAACAATTGCATCCCAGGAGCTGACATCAATACCTAGACTGCGTAAACCGTGTAAACAATCAACAGTCGTGTCTAACAGCGTTTTAACGTTTGTTGATGATTCCTTAGCAATCGACGATTGATGGATAAGCCGTTTGAGCATACAATTAGCTAAAAACCTTTTATTGTCAAATCGTTTGTTTAGAATCGACCAACACTCATCATAATTAGACGCTGTCACAGGGATATGTCGAAGCAACTGTTCTGCTTCGCCTGTGAGATGACTCTTTAGATAGTGAAGTTTTTGAACTTCATCCAGTGCATCATTTTTATGGATCAGTGACGTAAATAAATCACGGAAGGTAACCCATTCAGAATAGAGTCCGGAGAATTTAGGCAAACAAATTTGTGGCAATTTAACATTTGAACTATTTTGATTAAAATGTTTATTACTACTGAGATTAGCACTTTCGCACGGACTAAGTTGAAGTAAGTGCTCTTTTAATTCGGACTTATAGTTTATGTACAAATCTTCAGTTAAATCATAAACTTCTAATGTAAAATAAACGTTTTTAACTAAGTCTTCGTCAGTTGCTTTCTCTACAATGCGCCTATGAGTTTCGACAAATTGTTGCCACTGGGACTCTAATGACTCTAGTCGTGTTTCTATGTAACTTTGTGTGATACGATCTTTAGGTGATTTTTTAAAATTAATTCTACCTTTTTCTATTATTGTTTTATTATTGAACTGTATTTTACGTAAGGATTCCATTGTGTAATAAGCTATAAACCTTTTAATCATTCAATAATTAACTCAGTAATTAAATGGAACCGGTCATAAATTAACACAAATAAAATCTATAAAATTTACAAGTCAATGAAAAAAGCTGAAAAAATTACAAGTGTTTGAAAAACTTTTTAAACTTAGAAAAAATCGGACATAGGTTCCCCGTCACAACACTTTTTTCGTGATTATTCTAAGTCTAAAACTAATGCTCAAATTCTACAAGTCCCAAACACTTCTTAATTAAATTTCACTTCACTGAGAAAATTACAAGTCTAGACTAAAAACACTTTGGATCGTAACTCACAGTTTTGCTTCAACCAAACCTCTCCAAGTACGTCACCGTCCTTGACGTTGCTCGATGATGTCGTCACATCTGTGCCCCACACCGTCTCCGAAAGGGCGAAGTCTCCACGACACTGGTGGTGCCTGTTTGCGTCGGAGCTCCTCGCGACGCTGATCACCACATCGGTGCTGAACTAGGCACTTCAGGGTAATCGACCCTGTTTTCCGTGCCACACACTCAAAAAGCAAAAAATTCCGACTCGAATGGACCAAAAATGTTAGTGCACCCGACAGCTGCCCAATAAATTAAAATAAAACAAAGTTTCAAGCGAGTACAATATGTATTAGAAAAACGATTCACTACAATACCTTTGAGGAAAATCTTAACAGCGAGATTTAGAAAATGGTACAACGCCATCTATCGAGCTTTGAGGAAGCTTTCACTCAAACACATAACAACACGCCAGTAGTCTCCAAATGGTTAGGCAGAGGTGTACGTATGGCACACGCACACCACCATTACATCACCCAATCCATGAATTCTAATGTAATAAATGGAATATAAATATGAAAGAAATAAGTTTTTCATATTTACTGTTTCTGATTTAAGTTTTCGTTTCAGAAGAAGTTTAAAATTCAGATGCAGCTGTTTGTTTCCGCTTATTGTACTTTTTATGACGAAACTGAATAGTTTTATGAATCTGATTTCGTAGTTTTTATACGAGTTCTTTCTGGAAGTGTAGGCAAAGACTTGGGTTATAAAACAAATAGATTTTCAGAGAGCCTGCTGTATAGAAAGGTAAGTGGTTACAGTACCCGGCCGCAAGTACCTATGGCACATCGAAAATATTTGGATTTATAGAGCGTCGTTTTTATTTGACAGTCTCTTTTTAAAACGTGAAGTGTAATGGAGATGGAAAATGTTAGGCCCAAGTCTAATAAGTTGAGATATGATCTAAAAATTAGTCATATTTTTTTATCCGTGAATATAAAAAATCAGCTCAATTCTTTGTCTGGAAGCGGAGAAATATGATTAAGATAGTTTTCGTGAGATCATCGATTATAGTAATCGATTACACAACTACAAAAAGAAGACCTACTCACTAGGTAGCACTAGGTAATATAGTTAACTCAAAGTAATTAAATGCACCACATATACTTTTATACAATATAGTGCATTTAATTGAAATAAAACATAATTACTGAAAAACCAAAATAATGATTATCAATTTCATATCGATTAAAATCAGTTTTATTCTTTTGTCTATGTCACTGGCAGTACATATTCTGCACTGGCAGACTGCCATTGACAATTTGACACTTGATATTAGTGGTGGGTCATTCTCAAATTTTTGACGACCGAAACCGTTTTCCCGACGACAAAAACGTTTGCAGAAAACGGTTAAAGGACGAAACTTATACAACATGGAATACAATTGCGTTTTCGTCGAGCGAAGTTTCTTAAAACTATCAACGATTTGAAATATATGAAATGGTTTTTTCGCATCACGAACGACAGCATTGACAACTGGTAATACATTACTGACTGTATTTCATTTCAAAGAGTTTACTTTTTAAGAGTTCACTTTTTATTGGAAGGACAGTTTTACGAGTGTGGTAGATAGTTGAATCATTGTACCCGACTGTATTTTCTTAGATGTAAAAATCGCACCAAGTAATTCGAAGACTGGTTTGTGCAATGAAGACTGTTTGAAGTTGAACTCAGTACGTAAAACGGTTTCATCATCACAAAACGGTCTTTGTAAACGGTTCGTTGTCGCAACGCCCATCCCTACTAGAACTAGACAGCTGTCACTTATTTCGTGTTTTCGGATGTGTTTTGAGTGCTTTCCCAATTATTTTTCATTTTCAACGATCACTGCTTTGATTTTTACGGATTCTGACCCTCTGTACCTTGTACGACCCTTGGTTTCACGCTGGACACCGAAGATAGCTCACACGATTGATTTGGAATTGTTATAATGGATTGTTTTGGAATTGTTGGATTGGATATTGTTGAAACTATGGATCGCTATGTGAATTGTGGGATAGCAACTAGTCATTGCAATACACTAATGTATGTATGAATCTATAAATTCACACCATTTACATCTCGTTACCATTCAGGCCCAAGAGTGTATGTAATCGTTTCAGTCTCCTTTTACCCTTGGTTAATAAATGACCTATTAGCCCGTAATACACATGACTTTAACTGGCACAAATATAAGCAAGTAGCTTGCATGCCATTCGTGACATTTACCAATCAACTGGCCAATTTTGTTACTTAAAAACGTTCAAATTCAAGTCGCAATCTCATCTCAGTGAAAATCATATAAATGTCAAAAACTTATCAAAAATGTTGGTAAACTAGAGGTATTTTTGACAGATTGAGACAGATTAGAATGCCAACGTTCTTAACATTACGAGAATTCCCCTTCTGAAATTGTTAAGTATGGCTCAATGGCATGCAAGCTACTCGCATACTTCTGTACAAGTTACAGGCATGTGTATTACGGGCTTTAGAATGATAGATTAATTTAAGTGTGATCGTAAGTACCTATAGTGAAATCTCAAGAGGTTTACAGCTATGCAACATGGTGACCATCTGGCGACCGTCACACTGCAGTCTCTGTGCAGCGCCCGTAAATCTACACAATTTACAACCTTACACACAAGTTTCTATCTTTACGATATATGTACGAGTAGGTGTTATACTGCATGAATGTTGCTGTTTATAATATACATATAACTTTCCAATCTTAGCCATCTTAAAACTACTTGACTTATGTAAATTATTTTAACAGCACCAATGTGCAAAGATAATACAAAAGTTACACAATATTATGGTATAAGTAGGTAAATATGATTAATGGCAATTACAATATCCTAAAATATGTACATCACGTGTAAACAAACGTAATGTACATAATGTACCTACATACCTAAATGTTTTACTTGAAAACAAAAACCGTATCAATTTAAATAGTGGGTTTATCTCTCTTATCAACTATTTTTACAAACTTATCTAAACTGAAGTAAATACCTAATATAAAACTATCCCTTTACACAAGGACTGATTCAACTTAACGTAGTTAAAACAAAACCGTTCACCCGTCCAACCCGACCTGAGGTAACCCCACATTATTTTGTAGCAAATAAATAAAATGTAAATAGCATATGGAACGGAACAAAGAGTATGATAATTTGCATAATTCTGTTCACCTTTTAGCTTCGGACATGGCTGGTTTGCCTGGTTTTGGCCTGGGCTTGAGCCAAGCCGAGTCCATTTTAGCGACTTGTACGAAGATTATAAGCTTAGATCCTTTGGTTACACTCTGCGTGCGTTAACCTCGGAAAAATACGGAAAATCCACCTCTCGCGGTGTCCTTTGAATTTAGAATACGTTCCGTATTTTCTCCCATAAACAAAGGATTTGGTATCGATTTTGTTTTTTTTTTTGTTAATGCTTATTTTGGCGAAATGGTAAGGTGTCTAAGTAAATGGTTGGTTTTACAGGTTGATGTACGAATATTACGTGTGTTAGTTGTTGTAATTTAAGTAATTGGTGTAAGAGTTCTACTTTTTCTTAATTTTAAAATTTTAGAAACGGACAAATCAGTTATTATTTGAGGTTATATTTCTTTAAATAAGAACTCTGTAAGTTCGTGTCATGAATATAGTAACAACTTAAATGGAACTTTACTTAATAAAAATAATCATAAAGATCGTTCAATCGGAATATTTATTTAATTCAGAGAGGAATTTCAGGCTGGTAATTCCAATAAAGACTCCATTATTGGTCTGTAAAGATGTAAATACGATTACATCAATCGTCCGATACGGACGCCGAAATCCTGATATTTTCAGGAAATCTGCAAAGTATTATAACGAATACAATTAAAGTTATTGCAGATGAGGATCATTAGCTTAATAAATAATTATCATATCATTAAAAAAACTGGTTAACTACAAAAAAAGCAAGAATAAATTCATCTTTAAAATGGATTGGTTACGTTCTTCGGGTACGAAAATTATTTCAACCGTCCCCAACACAGACAAGAGTCACAAGTTCAGTTTTTATTTCTACGTCATGAAATATGGCTGGCCGGAGACTCGTTAAAAAGAACACGATATAGTATTACACTGGCTGGTCGAGCGACGGCTAACCCGCTTTATGTGCACTTAAAACTGCTTCCTACACTTGTTTCATCCTCTCCAACTTAACGCGAATCTTAATTTAAGCTTTAGCAAGTAACTGAACAAAAACAAAAGTTGTTCTTGCCAAATCCCGTTCGCGCCAGCTCATCTGTTTAAACGCTGAAAATATTATTGAGAAAGTGTGCAAATATTATTGGTACATCGCAGTCATAGACTTGTTTTTTAATGAAAAGAGGGCAAATGCAGATATTCGAGGGGTTTTTTTTATAAACATCGGGGTATTTTAAAGACCTCATGAAAAAAATCATCATGTTTCATTTTATTTCTTTCTTTGTTTGTTTCTTTTTTCTTTCTTTCTTTCTCATGTAGGCTTTAACAAGGTCATCATCATCGACGGCGCAACATGTTTTTTTTTCCATACTTCTTTATTAATCGTCATCTCGGTAGTTACCGCCTAACAAGTATGGTAGTATAATCAGCCTATATGTTCCCACTGCTGGGACACAGCCCACAGGCCTCCTCTTTGTGAGAGTGAGTGGGCCGTAATCTACCACGCGGGTCTAGTACGGGCCCTAACAAGGTGTGTTCCTAATTTAAATGTAGAATAACCCCGTCTAAGTTTAGTTGTCTATAGTATCCGATGACTACATTAAGACCAACACTCCGAGAAATCTATCTATAGATGGCAAAGTTTTAATTAAATTACCAATATATTTCAATATATCGGTGTAGGTGTATAATATTACGAGAGTGATTATTCTATAGCTTCCAATAACAGGTTACCGTAGCTTTCAATAATATAGGTTACCGTTTTACCTTTACACTAACAATTATGCTGATGTAAACTTTACTTCCTGGTAGTATCGTAAAACCTACCAAAATATCATGTTCTATCATCAAACTGTTTTGTTTTGAACCTTTCTGTTCAATCGAGCGGTACGATTACCATATTATGTATGTTTATCTTTTAAAGTTGGCTTGTGGACGCAAGCATTAGTATTCCGCTCCCGTCCGCCCACGTAAACTTTAGCAAATAACATAAAATCAAGTTTTGATAGTTGTATAAAACGTTGTTGCTAACCTCCAATCCGACCATTGAAAAGTTTCGAATTGAAACTTCTGAATTGATTAGTGCTACCAATAGTTGGACGGAGTTATCCCCGATTCAGATAACTTTGTTCCTATTAACACTTCAGTTAAACTGGGACAGGTGATTAGACAATTGTGTTACTGTCAGCGTATTAGAAGTCCGGCCAGAGTTTTGTTTTGTTTTACTTTTTTTCGTCGTAAGTGAGTGTAATTGAGCATAAGTCCGTGTCACTGTCCCGCAGCGTGACTTGTGTCAGATGTTAATTGAAAGATAAGTGCCACCAAATAAGAATTTCCTTGTGTTTTTCCTTCAGAGCTGTTCCTCAAATCTTTTACTTTGTTCCGGCGGCATCTGCCCCTTTTCAACTCAAGTTAAACAAATTTTCCGTAACAGACTTTTTCGAGATTCACCTCGAGGATTTGGGGGATCTACAAGGTTTTGTTTTTACGGTTTCCTTTTTTGTATTTACCTTGTGTGTATTTTTACTGTATTGTAAATTGTCAATATGTAACTGTGTTAATGAGGTTCATAATAAATACGAGTTAATGTTTGTAAAATTAGAAGATCATCAACATACATTAATCATATTTGTTGATGTTATTACAAATAGTGATTATTGAATAGTTCAAACCATGTTAAATGGTTACTGGCTAGTTTATTTACATACAAAACGAAGCGCAAATTAGTTGTTACCGTCCAAATGTCTGCAGCAATATGTCATGACAACGCTCGTAACGTTATTACATAGTTTTAATGGTAAGTTATGGTGTCGTTTCTAATAAAAGGCATTAGTATTCACGAGGTACGGAAGGTTTCCCGTAAGTGCGATGGCAAATGTTTTCGACGTAACTCATCCACTCCAATATCATAGAGATTGAGAGCGTTAAGTTATAGCAGTAACAATTTCGTATTGGCCAATAAAACCTCACTTTCGCTTTATTTATACGCAGTAAAATGATCAATATTCGATATTGCCTTTAGATGGTTACATGCATTTACATACGTTTATGGACGAGTCTTGTTCGAAAGTATTTTGTAATATCTTTTTAGGTTTTTTGGGTGTTATTAAAGAGATGGAAGTTAAAAGATAGGTAACTTAAAAGACTGACCGAATAAAATCCAGAAAACCAGTGCAATGCACAATGCAAGGGGAATCGCAAATCGACCAGGCAGTTGGCCATAGACTTATAGTGGTCTTGCGCCATCTTTTAATACAGTCCAGCCATAGAGAGAATGCGTTCCTGACAGCTGTCAGTTGGACAATTTCTAGTACTAATAAGGATCAAAATCGCAAAACACATATTCGTTAGTATGAAACTGACAGGTGTCAAGAACGCATTCTCTCGACAGTCGGACTGTAGGTGAACCAATAATCGACTGCGATACAGTACTACAAAAATCTTTTGGCGCTCGAATAGAGTTGACAGGGGGGCGTTGTTGGTAAATATTTGCGATTGTTTTGTGAAATGTCATTTGAAATGTATTCAAAAAACAAGATGGCAGCGTTAGTTCCGATTTTAGCCAGGCGCCAAAATAATCTTGTAGCGCTATAAATTAAAAAGATTATTCATTTGATTGAATGAACAATCACCCTTGCTTTTGTAACACCTGATAATTCATACAAAAAGACCTTACTTAACAAAAGTTCCACTAATTAAAATTCAACAAAGAGATCGTATTAAAAACTTGGCGCGTCCATAAAAAACGGTTTTTTCCAACGTTTTCACCGGCCAGTCATTCTATCTCGCTATCATATGAGTTATACTGCCTGAGATAATGATAAGCCGCGGATTGGGCGCTCCACTCCACATTAAAACCTCGTTAGCCTTAGTGTAAGCTTTTACTATTGTTCAGCTCCAACTTGCTATATCATGAGGAGAACAATGTACATACATATGTACACACTGAGCCAATTGCTAATGCATAGCAGTCGGAATTAGCAGAGTTGTATCAGAGCTTCTGTTTGTCAATATTATGTATGTTCAGACAGTCTGGGGATGCCACTAACAAGATAAATTGAAAAATGGCAGACTTTGTGCGTCATGATCAGGCAGATAAACTAGATAAGCCGCCATTATTCGGGAACAAAGGCTAGTTTAATATTTATTTAACGTAATGTTTGACTAGCAAAGAAATAGTGGGTGTGCAGCACTGTGCACTTTTACTACTATGTTCTCTTAAAAAAAGACGAAGCGTTTTAGAATCAACAATGGTCTTTATTCATTTACCTAGGTTTTTTGCCTATAAGAAAACAAAAAAATAAAATAAAATAAGGTGACTGTTTAGGAACTATTCAAAAAAATTGTAGTTTCCTTAACACGCACTTTTGCACAATGTATGAAGACAAGAGTGCGCAGTCAGATGTGCAAGTTTGCGCACGTAAGGTAAGAGTGCGCATCACTCACAAATGTCACATTTGAAGCTACCATAGCCTACGTATGCTGTGCATTTTTCGTGCCAACAGTTTTTGCAAGAAATACACTCGATCCAGTCTTTTTTAATTGGTTCTCTAAGCACTTCTGAGCAACCTGGATATGCACAATTTTTTTTCTTTGGTGCAATTGCTAGCTTCTTTGGTTTAACAGCTTCTTAGGTAAACGTTTTTCAGTCTTATTTTTAAACTTTTTTTCGACTATTACTTGTGGAGAGCGGCTTGAAATTTCAGACCTTTTGCTGCTCTTATAGGTCGCGCGACAGATGATTTTGAATATGGCTTCAATAATTAGACTTTTTCTCTTACATTCGAATCTATTTTTTCTCCCCGTTGTGCTTTGTCTTCTTGACATCATAAAAACATAAATAATTGATTTATTAGCATGGCTGTAAACATATTTCATTATAAAACACATAACATCTTAAATAAAAGTTTGATACAGAGTATAAGACTGCGTGCGCATTCTTATACACGATGGCAATGCGACCACTTCTGCCTACTTTTGGGCAGGACGTCGTATTAATTCAAGTGAAACACGTTTCGATCGTAATTTGATAGAAATAAACACATCAAAACAGCTTACCTCGATTACATTTCTTACAATCACGTTTTCAAAGCACCTAAATATTGTAACATAGGTATCAAAATTAGTTTTTTGAATATATTTTCGGAAATTGAATTAAAAACGAAAATAATTGTGCCGCCGCGTTTAAAATGTTGATGGTGCGATGTCAACCGAGATTGGCCGCAGAAGACTGTTTCCTGATTGGAGAATCGCTCTTCGTATTCTTGTACACTGCGCAATCTTGCACACCCCTACCCTACTCCATTTTCAGTACTAACAAAAATTGTGAAGTTAATTGTATTTATTCTGTCACTAGTTTCTGCCCGCGATTCCGTCCGCGTGGAAGTCAACGATAACTCTCATAAATATAAATCCTTTGGCACTCGGAAATAATATAGTTTTCTATCACTAAAATAATGTTTGTTCTCGGATCAGTCATTCTAGAGATTATCTCTTAAGTATAAACAAACATACAAAATCTAAAACTTGATGGTAAAAAACTAGATGCAATAACGGAAACTCTATTCTTAGGAATTACTTTACATTCAAGATTACAATGGGGCGCCCATATTAGAACTCTTTCAGGTAGATTAAGTTCAGCTGCATATGCAGTTAGAAAAATAAGGCAGTTGACTGATATAGCCAAAGCTAGGTTAGTATACTTTGCTTATTTCCACAGTATTATGTCTTATGGCGTCCTGCTGTGGGGATCGGCAGCTAACGTAGATTCAATTTTCATTTTACAAAAGAGGGCAATCCGCGCGATCTATAAAATGGGCCCTCGCGAGTCCCTTAGAGACAAATTTAAAGAAATTGATATACTGACTTTGCCTTCACTTTAGATCTTAGAAAGTATTATGTATGTTCGCAAAAACTTAAGACTTTTCAAAATAAGAAGCGATTTCCATAATATAAATACACGTAGTCGACATGAAATTGTGATACCCAAATTTAGATTAACTAAAACAAGCAAGTCATTTCTTATAAACAGTATCCGCTTTTATAACAAGTTGCCAAAGTCTGTGACAGAACTTAGCGATGGGAAGTTCAAAACCCACATCAAACGTGTCCTTATCAAGAAATCATATTATAAAATTAAAGACTACGTTGAAGACAAGGAAGTTTGGCAATAATTCCTTCTGCACATGTGGCTTCCCTGGTACCTCATTAACGACATAAATAAGTAAGAATCTATTAACTGCTTCCAAATTACCATGTTTATTTAAATCCTTATTTTTATTTATTTTTACATCCGCCTTTGACATATTTACTATTCTATTATTTGACATTATATACCTACGATTTAATTTCAACTTTTTTTTTTTTGTGACTTTTTTGGACATGATAATTATTCAGATTGATTACAGTTGTAATAGCAATCGTATAATTGCGTTTTATTTAAAATAGGTTTTTTACTTTTATTAATTAATTTATTTTTTGTATAGATTCTTTTCTACATATTTTGTGAATGTGAGAACGCTGTAGGCTTAGTGGATTGTAGACCTGTTGACCATTTTCTATTTTGTTAAGTACTTGGTACTTATTGAAAGACCTACACTGTCCTCCCATACCTAGAAACACTGTTATTTGAAAGTATTGTAAAAGCCAATTATTTTTAAAAGAGTAACCGTGGAGTTTCTTGCCGGCTCTTCTCCATAGGAAACGACCAATTGGAACCGTGCACCTAGCTTCTGACGTTTCATAAGTGCCCATGTAGGTTTATGTGAAATAAAATATTTTGATTTTGATTTTTTTGAAACGATTTCTTTATAAAATTAGTCCAGATAAATAAAAAATATAGCAATGCTTTTTTTTACATGACGGCCTGTTAGCGCAAATTTTGTTGTTGCAAATAATCCTTTGTGAGTCTCACCAAGCAATAACAACTCGGACAATATATTTGACACTGACCCATTGAGAACCTGCTGCACACTGCAATCGAGAGGAAATAATATATTGCCAAAGTCGTGAAAAGCTGGCCCATCATATAAAATCTCAGGTTCTACACTCTTTCTATAAAGCTTTCGGGAGATGCGACTTGCGTCAAGCGACACGCGCGCGCGTCACTGGTTTCCTTCGTGTGAGTACCGACGCGACGCTCCGCAAGTCGCGTCGTGGTAACTCGTGGCATGTTCTAAACAACTTCGTTCATTTATTTTCCCCGCAGTCGCTGTCACAAGACGCGTGTCGCTTGAGCGTGTATTTCGTGGCCACGGGGTACGGGTGAATAGGAGGAATATGTTCTTGGTAGATATTAAATAATCACACATGGAATTCTTTGAATACCCCAGGGACTACCAATTAGTTTCATTGGGGGTCCGTTTTAAAAATTATACGACTGTTGCGGTCCGCTTAGTAGAAGAAAAAAAAAACATTAAGAAATAAAACGAAAAGAAACCTGAATATTTTTTATTAAGTAATTAACATTATATTATGTGATGAACAAAAATAACAAAGTAAGTAATTAAAATAAATGTAAAAAAAATACTTTTTTACTTTGATCTAATCTGTCTGAAGTCTGGAGTAAAGTTGGGGCAAGCTATTGCCATTAAATTTTCGTGTCGAACGTCAGAAAAGACATGGTGCGGGTTAACTTAAATAACAAAAAAAAAAATATTTTAATATTTTTAGATTAATTTACTGTTTACTTAAGGTCTACACAAAATAGGTTGGCGGTCCGCCATTTGCTGACACTTGCCCTAAACAGAGCAAAAAAAAAAAAAAACTGCTTTTATTTCCTCTGACCCTGTGTACATAAACAAGTTCTTAAAACTAATAACATGTAATCATATCATAATTTCTGCTTTTTAACCTTATATTAAGTAGGTATATGGTAGGGTTTGTTCTAAGTCCGCCTGGCAAGCTACCACCATCTTATCTAAGTCTGTCGCCATAGCAACAATGTTAACAGCATTGTTGTGTTTCGCTAGTTAGAGGTACGATAGCCAGTACCTCTGTGGTTGAGGATTCCGGGTGAAGCTCGCTTCCACCTTCGGCCTGATCATCACTTACCCTCAGGTGAGATGCAGGCCTAGAGCTTTCACGTAGTGGATTAAAACAAAAAATGCAAATTGGCTATTATCAGCTACCAAGACAGGCTGTCTAACGACATAGGCCTCCTCTATTGCCCCCCACTTATTCCTGTACTTCGCCAACATCATCCTTGTCACCTGTCTTCCTCTACGTCTTTTTCCATTTCTTTGGAACCGTTCTCTGCCCAATACATACAGTACTCAGCAGTAAAAATGACACATCGACTATTAGAAAAGTACAGCTTTGTAGAGCGTCATCTCTGTCCCTCATAGCTGTGTGACAGTCTCTTTTTAAAGCTCGATGTGTAACGTTAACACCCGTACACCTTGTAGGGGTGTGTCGTCACGCTATCGTGGACAAGTGTTGCCACACGTATCTGCATAATTATGAAAGTTTACTACCGGACTGAGGATTGTTGCGTTCATGTTGTAAACGATATAATTTATAACCGGTTGTTGCTGTAGCTTATTTTTTATCTGTATTATTTTCGGTACTTATTGAATTTTGACGAACCAGAGTTTTATGAAGCCTGCTACCTGTTTCGACGTGACTGAGTAAATAACAAGCAAACATTCAAACATTACTTTGGATTTAATATAATTTATATAGGGTTCACCCTTGTTTGGTCGAACAATGTTTCGTCGAAAATCACTTCGGCGAATTTTAGTTGCAATAAAGTCATTTCGTAGAATTATTCATTTGACCGAATAATTCATTGGTAAATTTTTATTTAGCATAATTATTTATTTGAACTAATTTCATTTGAACAAATTTCATTTCACCGAATTTTCAAATGCACTAATTTTATTTAAACAGGCATGGTTTCTGTCACGGCTCCGGCGCTGCGGGCCTCCGGCGGCCCCACGCGTGCTCATCGTCGCAGACGGCTTTCGCTCACCACCGCAGCTTCGGCTTGCTGGCCGGCTCCGCCGGCCAGCCTCAACCGCGGCGGCTCGCTTCCAGCCACCTGCTCCTCAGCCCGCGGGCCGCCTCGCCCCTACGCGCCTACGCGATTTTATATTACACTCTAGGGGTAGGGCAGACAAGACTACGTGGAGTCGGTTTTGCAGCGATTCGGTTCTGTCACTAACTTTTGTAGCACAACATAATGATTTTTTAAGACAATACTTTAATTTTAATTTTTTTCACCAAGGAATAATCGATAAAATACATGTTATACCACCTGAACACTAACATCAAATGAGCATTATACCTTTTGATCAATAGCGCAAATGTTGTTATCGCAAATAAATATTCGATGAAATGAAAATTATGTTAATCGATATTATACAAATTGATTATTTTCTTAAACGTTGTTCGAATTAGTAACATTACATCAAAAGTTGTTATACCAAACAAGGGTGAACCTTTATATAGAAGTTAGTAGCGTTATGAAACAAATTATATAGGTACGAGTACATATTTGAGATGTGAGTTGTTATCTTTTAGCACACAATCATCATTATCATATTCATAGGCACTATGGTCAACAGAACTGACGGGGTCCGCTAGGGCCGATGCCTGCTGGGGTTGCGAAGAAGTCCGAAAGGGAGATCGTGGTCCCCGGCAACATGGCAACTGAAGGAACACGGGTGGGTTTTAGTCAGTAAGAGTCTGACACGCCCTTCCGCTCCTCCCAGAGCGGGAGAAGTTGCCTGATAATTTCCCACCCAAAAAAAAAAAGGCACTATCATATGGTCGAAAACATTTTGCATCGTCTTATTATAAAGTCAAAGTATTTTCTTATAGTTTAGTTTTTCATCTCATGCTAGGGTCGTCCTTGCTATCTTTTCCAAATGACCGAGGCAAACGGATTACTGTGTCCAGTGATCAGACGAGCGTCCATTCGTGTTTTATTTACTTTAAGTATGTTCCACTAAACCAACTTTGATATGCCTTTAAATGCAATTTACTGCTTCAAAGAGTCGATTCACTGGCTTTAAAAGATACGGAATGGATTATTTACGGGTACGTATCATTCTTTTTCTTCCAAAATAAAACGTAGATTAATTAAAACTAATGATTTTTTATCACATCTTGTTAAAAAGAGCTAGTTTATTCTTCGTAAACAGGGACTAAAATAGCTTTTTAATCCCTGGGACTAAAAGTGATTTGAATTTGGAATGTGGTTGTTAGTAAAGTTCCAATCACCAAGAGATCAATCACGAACATTTTATGAACAAGCAACAGACTGTTTGATAAAGTAAAGCGCGAAATACTCGCCTTAAAAATAGTTCTTTGTTCCCTCGGCAAACAATCTATTAATTACCTAAAAGCCGTGATCTCGATAGGATTTCCCATGGGCAAAAATGTCAAAATTCCATAAAAACTTTCATCCCTTAGGAGATGAATTTTCAAAAATCCTTCCTTTTTGTCTCCTGTTGTTACATAAGGAACTCTTGTGCAAAAGTTTATCTTTCTAGATCCAGCGGTTTAGGCTGTGCGTTGTCTGACACAAAATAATGACATCGTAATTTTAGTCATCTTCTTCGAGTTCAGGTTCAAGAATTGATGTGATTGTGGAAACAAAATTATCCTGTCAGAAAGCCTGTTGCCCAAGCTTACTTCCCAGAGTGCAGTGCACGTTATTTACTCACACACATTCAATCACACACTGCAAACAATTTAAATACTTCGTGAAGTGTTAATGATACACATAGGTGAAGGTAATCATCAACAGTAGTACACACTCACTGCCCTCCTAAAAAACAATCCCTTAATCACACGCGAATTCAAAGGGGTTGTGTACGATAACATAATGGCGCATGGCGTGACGAAAACTTAACGAATTTAATATCCATTTAAGGCCGTAATTTAAAGGATAAAAAGAATAATTTAGTATGAAAGTTTCTTGTGCAACGACATCTTTTATCTCAGCAACGAAATCTGGGACAAGTCCAGAGTTCGGAACATAAATAAGCGCTATATTTATTTTATATAATAAGTCGCCATCAGATTTTCTTAAACTTTAATGTACAGTCAACGATCTCCTTCTCATTAAGACTTTTAGAGTCGATACAGTATACATTAACGTGTGAAAAAGTTAAGAGTGAGAATGAGTTGTAAGTGAGTGAGTGTGAGTTTAGTTGTGCTGTTTATATTTGTACGCCGTAAAGGCAAAACATGACTGTTATAATTTAATGTAACATCTTGCATGCCATGTGTGTGTATACTTATGTTTTGGACAAATAAATTATCTTATAAGCATAAGTTTGTGTTTGTTTAATAACCAATGAATTTCGTTACGCAGAAAATCTGTTAAATATACTTTAATTTATGACGCATGATGTGAGTATCCTCGTTAATTTGACAGAGTCTGTATTTATATTAAATGAAATTTGAAAATAAACGCTTTTATTAAAAATTAACTGTCATAAAGTTCGCTATCAAAATTAAAATTGGTTTGTTAATAGTCAATTATTTTGAAAACAAGGGTTGGCGACAGCGTCATATTCGAAGTCCGCAATCAAAACACACGGCGGTAAGCTCGCGTGACTAATGTTTTTTTCCATTTCTTATTGTTTTCCAGTGCTTGACCCTCCATCGACGTTTGTTGGCGGTATCATGGCTACCTAATTATACCACTAAAATGATTTATTCCAGACGATTGTTATGCTAGAGATTGTTAAGCTACCAAATTGGATTACGGTTCATGTCAACGACGCATTTAGCTCAACGATATGATTTAGCTGTACAATCAAATAGTTAGCGTTAGAGTTTTGCTCATTATTGTTTAAAACCACGTATACCTATTTATTAGAAGGTGCACTGAGTTTTAAGACCGTTAACACAATAATTGACGATTGGTCGCATTTGGGTAGCGATTCCGAATTAAAATCAAATATTATTGGTGTCGTTTGTCACTTGATCTACTTTTGCAATTATCTCGTTATTTATTTTATAAAATAAAAGGGGAGCAAGATATTTGTGGCTACTTATTGTGTGCATTCCAAGAGTTGCTCTCGCTCAATTGTCTTTAGCTCTCTTGTCTACTCCTTTGAAGGTAAGCTTGCTGTGATCCAGCAAATGTTGAAACACGGGCTTTAGACGTTCGTTATTTTAAAAAGCAACACAAGAGTTTAAAGAAAAATATGGCTGAAGATTTTTATGTTTTCTCTCGAAACAGCTAGTATTATCGTTAAATCGATATGTACACACGGCTACACATCAAGCTATACATTTCCAGTTTAAGCTGCTCTCGCATTGTATAGGATTTCCGTACAGTGCGAGGTCAGCTTATATTGGACAGCTTGATGTGTAGCCGTGTGTACGGGCATGAAGAAGAGATGGGAATATAAATTCTATTATTTTACTGGTTAGGTATGTTGTTTTTTTACGATATTAAACAGAAACGACAGAAACGATCAACCCGTGTTAGTTTTCGTTGTAGAATTTTTCTGTAAAATTTTAGTTTCCTATATTATGCATTACTTCCGTGGAAATGTTGCTTACGGAATATTTTATTAAAATAACAGTATGAAAGAAAAATCTGAATATTCTGATTTTGTTTTGGTTTCTCGTGCACTATTTCGGTCAGCCGTCCAATCTGTGTGGAGTCACCAACTTCCGATATAAACGCGGAATAATACATGACTACCTACAGTCTACCTACATATTTTGAGATCTGCAATCCTAGAATTCCCGAGTATATTTATTTTGTCAAGTTTTGTAATCCTACTAGTAATAATATTATAAATGTGAAAATTTGTGTAACTTTAGTTACTCTTTCTCGCTAAAAGTACAGCGGATTTTGATGAAATTTGGCACACAGATAGTTTATAACCTGGACTAACATATGGTATGGTACTTTTTATCCCGATATTCCCACGGGATCCAGACTTATGCGGGTGAAACCGCGGGGCGCTGCTAGTACTAAAATAATTTTGTCATATGAGAAATTGCAAGTCTTTTCAAAACACAAAATCATAAATAGCTGATAACAATGGCCTGTAAATAGAACACAAGTAGGTACTACGACTATTTTATGACAGTTACATTTTAATTGCCTAACACGATTTAAATCTGAAAGTAATAACCTAGTTAAATTGTAGGTATATTTTTTCTCCAGCTTAAGTAGCAATAAATACATCCGGCTCAATCCCATTGCGTTTGCTTTCACAGCTAAAGTGTACTTTATAATATTATCCTGTGAGTCCTGGTTCAGGCTGCATTTTTCACCGGATCCCGGGAAAAGGAGCAAAAATGAAGAGCGGCCTTAACGTGCACCGGGACTGAGCAGATAAAAGTCCCGGCCTCTTATTTGAGTTATGCGACTTGGATCGGGCCACATCACTTTATTATGCTGGAGTGCTACTGCGCTGTTGCTTTAGATTTAAAAGCAGAAAAGCAGTCAATTGACTGCCATGTCAGCCAGCAGTTAACACTTTCGACTCCATCCACTTTTCATAGAACCCATAAGCTATGCCGCACATATTGGAAGCGAACCCTCCGGGAGGGTTTCCGGCATTACGTTTGCGCTAAAGTTAACCATCGCGGTCGGTCAACGGCATTAGGTTTAAAACCGTGTTATAAAACACTGTAAAACGAAGTAAAATTGTGTTTTCAGGGGGTTTTGTCGTTATAAGTAGATTCCAATATAAGTAGATTCCAACCTTTTTTTTGTGAATATTTGTAACTGTGAACAAAAAAAGAAAATGTAATGCTTGGATTTCAAAATACCATATACCTACTTATAAATCTTGTTAGAATATAGGATTTTATTTTCACGGTTTATAATGTAGTATTCGCTAAGAAAAACCTACATTTAAAATGAGCCCTACCGCGAGGGCTCCCAGCTTCCCATATGCGACTAGGTGAACCCTCCAGGAGGGCTCCCGGCACTTAACGTGTTAATGCGCTTCTCCGTGCAGAAATAGATTGGAAAATTATATTGTTGTCGTGATTAAATATCTGTTTTGTAAATAGATTGTTTGTCCCAGACATCTATACTTTGTCGCTTCAGTGTACTTATTTTAGGCCTGATCTATCAATTACGTGGCTGTGAAAGGTAACCAAAATAGTACCGTTGTGAGAAGGATAGTTAATTTAATTAATTATAAAGCATTTGTTAGTAGTAAGTTCTTGTTGTTTCTGACTGTAAAGGTCGTTTTACTTAATGTATATCCGAGTAATGTTTATCCATAGAGCACAATTATATTCATGGCCTGTTGGCTTCCCACGACCAGCAGTGGACGTTTGGATATCATGAAGTATTTCTGTTTTTATAGCATAAACTTCACTGTTGGTTTTAAAGATAGTTAAAACGGTAACTTTTGTTGGAAAACTTTGGTATTTATTAAGCTAAAACTCTTTGAGTGTTTATGTTAAAGGCAGCGCCGTTTCTACGTCGACTTATTGTAGGCATCGTTAGGCTAATTTTCTCTTCTGTTGTATTGAAGTGAAAACATCTTTAGGCGCGTTGGAAATTTTTGAGATGGGACTAAACCATTGATTACGCGACACTGACGACACCAGCTTTT
Source organism: Agrochola litura (assembly GCA_949152395.1). Classification (NCBI taxonomy): domain Eukaryota; kingdom Metazoa; phylum Arthropoda; class Insecta; order Lepidoptera; family Noctuidae; genus Agrochola; species Agrochola litura. The sequence goes on along the minus strand of OX424497.1, from coordinate 10,180,375 downwards.
GACCATTAAAAAGTCATCAACGCGTTGATTACCGAGGTGCCGATTTTTTTTCAAGTTTTCACTTCTGTCGGCTCTCCCGGAGTGCCACTGTTTTTTTTTATATGGCAAGCATAGCCGATTGTCGACCATGCTGCTAATTCTAAAGTGAATTGGAATAGCAAGTGCATGATGATAAACAAAAAAGAAGAAAACTACAACTGTTTATTAGACACAAATGAAATTCTTCGATTGTTGAACACAATCCTATACTATTAAACGAGCAATATTTGCATAAATATATATTTGTACTGACGATGAAAGTTGCAATTTATGGGTTTACGGGGGCGAAAAATCGATCTAGCTAGGTCTCATAACTGGGAAAATTAGTTTTCTCCGTATTTTCACCCGAGCAGAGCTCGGTCGCCCAAAGTTTAGAACAAGGTAATGAATAATGACATAAGAATAATGACATGGCAGCGTGGAATAAGTAGGTACTATACATGGATTAGTATGAACTTTCCTATACTATTAAATGAGCATTCTTTATTTTCACCAGAGCAGAGATAGATAGATAGATAATTATTTATTTAGTGCACACAAAAGACACACATAAACACAATTAAATTGTAACAAATTACATGGATATAAATAAAAACAAGATACAAAAAAGAAAAAAACATAAGTATAGAAATGGAGTGACATTATGACATACTTTGGAATAATTAAATATATAAGGTGCGGTGTGCGTCTCAAGGTTGCACCAAATGGGAGTCCAACTCAGCATGTGTCAGGCAAATATACCTGACGCTGATATTCTGCTGGATCCCTCCAGTGACATACAGACGTCGAACAGACGAGATAAATTGGTGTTGTGATTGTGAAAAAGTGTTATGCGTGGAGTAAAATTATGTAAGTACTCATAGGTACCCGCAATTTAAATTATGTACCTATCTACAACAAGTTTTGCATTGGGAAAGGTTTTTGTTCGTCCGAGCTCGGTCGCCCAGGTACTGAAGATCTAATTGGGCTAATTCTCTCTTTTTTCTTTTCTGACTGACGTTCTGACTGATGTTCCAGTTAATAAACGTGTCTTGACGTCCAACCAGCCTACTCGCGTCTGGTTATTGGTTTGACCTCCACGTCACCTCGAAATAGAACACAATAAACATGTTTGGGTAAAGCAGCTTATACTTTACCTTGGAAATAATATTACCTACTTACCTGAGTAAAAACTAGAATGCTCCATAAACTCCGCGTAGAACATAACAAGATACGCAGTTTACGACACGAGAACCATTCGCGAGTCAATCTCCACTTGTTCCGCGGATATGGTAACATTCGGATGCAGTTACCCGGTTACCGGCTAAATTGGGCGCTTCCTACGTTTTGTACAAGTTTCTCCTCCGTATCGCTCCGTGAAATATAATCAAGCTAGAAACGTTAAATAAGTTTGATAAACGACTTTAGAAAGTAGTCGAGCGGCTCCTACTTGGGTTTATTTTTATCCTCCTCGGCTTGGCTTTATACAGTATTTTGTTAAACAGAAGTCTGCCATTTTATGGTAGCGCGGTTTGTGTTCTGCTGCATTTTTTATGTTCATTGGTTTGCCTTTTTCGTTTAAGAATCATGTTTGAAGTTATATTTCAATTTTCATGGCAGCCTGGATAATAATAATTATTAAGAGCGTTTATTCTGGGCAACGGCGCAAATAGATCTCAAATATTTCGCTGTTTTGATTAATTTGGCAATATTACTGTAAGGAAATAACAAATGTGGCTAACTACCGAACTAGAATATTAATAATGAATTGCAATTATAACACTGAATTTGATGTTGTAACCGTTTTCAGTGTAAAAAAGGCATTTGAAAAGTTTCCAAATACCTTTTTTACATCTAAAACTAAATATTCGGTGTTACGATATTAATTATTATCAATATTTTAGTTCCCCAGTTAGCCACATTTCTTAATTCTATACAGTGATATTGCCAAATTAATAAAAACAGGTAAATATTTGACAGCTATTTACGACGTTGCCAACTTTCAGGATAAACCCTCTTAACCGTAGTAGAATTACAGATTGTATAAACTTAGGTTGGTGTTCCTATAAAACGTCTATGGGGTAAAACACCCCATGTCCTCTTCCATTTCCAGGGCTCTTGTTTTTCACAGCGGTTTTCGTATAAGTTCTTTTAAAACCAAAATTCAAGAAGATCAATTACTGTTTATGCACAGGCATCATCCTCCGTTTAACTTGATACAATACACAGATAGACAACGCACCACGCAGCGAAGGTCTACAGCTTTTCTATATATAAAAGAGAATCATAAACTAAATTACACTAAAGTCAACATCAAGTCACTTCCAGGAACTTTATACCCACGCTTCAGGCATAGAGTGTGTGTTGCCTGTGAAATATTTTACGATTCCTGAGCCATAAGCCGGCGGGATAGGGTTAAACATACCCGTATTTGTCCCTATTCGGTGATTTGTGAAGGTGAAGCCGCCAGAACATATTCTATTTCAATTCTTTGCAATAGATTTTTGTGAATTTTAAATATGTACTCGTAAATATTCCGATGTGGGTTTGTTTTTGATTGAATTTCAGACATTTTTAACAAAATATTTCAAGTTTGAAGCACTTTATTGAAGAGAGTTTTGAAAACCTGCGTAAAAAACGTTTTGAAGTCACGTGAATTCGATTAAACGTTTGAGGTTTACTGTAGTACCAATTTACGTATACGTATTTCGGGTGAAGTCGTTGACATTTTGATCTTAAAGCTGGGATAAAATAAAAGTGCGAGGCGTCCTACGAGCATAAACCTGACTTTTACGACTCAATCAAGCATTACGATGACACTGATAATTTAATTAATTACCTATTTCTACACTGTAATAATTCATTAATTGCTCGGCTCATGATCTACGTAGCTATAAACCTGTAGAGCTCAGGAGCACAGGTATGCATTCCATTCCACGTGCTCAGCTGCTCAATCATGTTTACCAATTGCTCAAGCGGTCTAATTAATACCTTTGTGTTTTGACTCCGGAACTAGAATAGTCTGATTATGGTCGATATAGACTTGAGAGTAGATTTTGGTTAATGTCTATATTACATAGATATTTGATATTAATGTTGCAAGTATTTTAAAGACATTGATTGTTATGTACACATGCACTACGTATAACTCTCGTGCAGACGTTTCTCTTTAAGTCTAAACTACTTATGTTCGATATGGGAGACGGCGAAAAAACAAACATCTGGTAAATAATTTACAAACAAGTTTTATGCATTCATACCCGTAGATCCGAACTATTAGGTACTATTTACCATGAAAAATTACTAGACGGTACTTTAAAAGTACATTACTGTCGCAGCCAGCCATTAGGGATGGACGATCGTGAAAATGTGGGCTGAAGCGAAGCCGAGGCACACATACGTGAGTCCATCAATACCTGGTTACAGCCAAGGCTTTTATAGTACTGTTCTCAAACAATGCGTGAAAAATCAAACTAAGTAAATTAATTATAAATTCCAGAAAAAATTACGGACAAAGAAAATTTTTCACGCGCCAATAAGTTCACTTGTTTCTTCTTTACTAGCTCTATTTGCTAAGCCAGTTCGAAATTTAAATAAAATCTTTGATAAGTTACCTCCTTGGTTGCCATGGGTCGAAGTAAAAAGTTCGTTCCATTTTTAAATAACACGACAGATAAAGAGTAACATTGCCGGCCGCCTACTCGCTTGTTTTTGACCAGTACAGCAATTTCGATTTATTTCGAAGAAGGTTGTCAAAATAATGTTCGAATTTCCAAGTATGTTTGAGAAAAATAAGTTTTCAAGACAAAGCTACATGTTCTTCTTTGCACTTATGAACTATATCTGTTACGTCTTTAGCACACCTCATAAAACAATTGAATGTGCAAATAAACACATTCCAAATGACCAAATAACATAAAAGAAAACAACATTTTACCCAGACACGGGGAGAAACAAATTGAGGTAACAAACGTAAAAAATAATAACTATCAAAAGTTCCCTCTTTAACATTTACTTAAGTGGAGGAAGGGAAATAAATTGTTAGACATTTTTGAGTGAATTATTTTACCCCCGGGTGCATAAGTTAAGTACCCCACGCCCTTTGGAGAAATAAGTATTTCCACTCAATTTTTATACATCGCATGTAGTTTTTTCATGAGGTACGTATAATCTAGGTATAGTTATGGGAGGTTATAGGCATAAAAGTATACAATAACGAAAATAGTAGGTGATTACAAGAGAAGATGAAATCTAAGGAAATTGTTTATTTATCTATTCAATATCTGTCAGTTTATACGATACATACTCAGACCATATAAAAAACCAAGACACAGCGCTGCGAACAATACAGTGAAGTATGCTACAAACACATACAGACTACATCTCTGCTCTGTGTATACACGCTCACACGCAAACATTTACAACCATTTACAATAGAATTAGAATCAAACTACACCTGACTAAGTGCACACATGTTTACGAAACCGGCCTCAGGTCACTGTTGACAGCGCTATGTCTTAATTTTTAATTGATCTGAGGACACATTTATTTAAATTAATAAATAATTTCACATTACCGCTATTTAGGCAGAACATTACGTGTTTTTTTGGGAGCTGTATAGGTACTGTCAACGCTCAGCGGAGCGCTGACGGTACTAGAATAAATAAAACACTTGTTTGTGATATGACTTGAATACTTATTTAGAATCTTTTAGTTTTTACATTATTATATTTTATATTATCATGACAAGCACTTGTTAGCTCCGAGGGGCCAACTGTTTAGACTTTTCTTCTATTCTTTATTTCTATCAACGTATTCTATCCTATTAATATTATAAACGTGAAAGTTTGTGAGGATGGATGCATGTTTATTACTCTTTCACGCAAAAACTACTGAATGGATTTGGATGAAATTTGGCATACAGATAGTTTATAACCTTTTTTTGGGTGGGAAATTATCAAATAACTTCTCCCGCTCTGGGTGGAGCGGGAGGGCGTGTCAGACTCTTACTGACTAAAACCCACCCGTGTTCCTTCCGTTGCCATGTTGCCGGGGGGCCACGATATCCCTATCGGCCCATATTCGCAGCCCCGGCAGGCATTGGCCCTAGCGGACCCCGTCAATTCTGCTGACATCTCTTTGAGGCGCACGTGGAACACAACACGCCGTCGACCCGGGCTTGGTCCTTATCGGACGGCGAGCTACCCATTGTTCACCGTCCGCAAGCCCGCGCCTACGGTGGCCGGAAATCTTCCTGTGATTCCCGACGCCCAGGGCGTCTCCTCCTGCGGCGGTTAGGGGCGCGAGGGCGCGAAATTTGCCTCTCCCTCACGCGCTCCGTCTCCTCCTTCGCGAGCATTACTGCTTCGCAGAAAGTGGTGACGGCCTCCCATTTCCTCTCGTTCCGTAGCATGGCCCGAATCAGGGCCGGACGCGAGAGATCACCGCCGCCGATCGCATCCACGAGGACACGGCGATGCCCTGCCCAAGCCGGGCAGACCTCTACCGTATGCTCCACCGTGTCCTCCGGGCGATCCAAACAGTGACGACACCCGAGCGTTTCCTCCCGCTTTATCCTGAACAGGTACCTCCCGAAACAGCCGTGTCCGGTGAGGACCTGCGTCAGGCGGAAGGTGAGGACGCCGTGGCGCCTCTCTAGCCACTCCTCAAAGAGGGGTCTTATTGCCGCAATTGTGGCGTGCCCAGCGCTGGGTTGCGACAATCGCACCCTCCATTCCGCCATGAGATCCCGCCGGAGCTCTGTCCGCTGTGCCGCGACTTCTTGCGGCATCGGAGTTAAGCTCCGGCGTTTCGCCTCCTCGCGCCACTCCCAAATGTGCGCGAGGACCTTTGCCTCCAGATCCCATGGCGGTCTTCCGGCAAGGAGGCTCGCCGCCTCGCAGGAGACCGTGCGGTATTTATTTATTTTGTTAGGGAAAACAAACAATTGTACAATGTATATTAAATCTAGAATTACAAAATAATTGGAAGTAGGTAAATGTACAATCCACGACGATTCCACAGATTACCAGGGTTAAGGATACAGTGAAGACACAAAGTTACAAAAACACAAAGAAGAAGAAAAAAAAGGAGGATGCACTTCTCTTAAACTAAAACAAATATTATTTGATTATAATATCCTCGGGCCAGCCGGATGGCCATGACCCTTTGGGACGCGTTCAGCCGGCGCCCTGGCTGAGATAGTTTATAACCTGGATTAACATTTTAGATACTTTTTATTCATATTCATTTATTCATTGTTTGTCACAGTTGATTAGACAGTTCTTACAGTTAACATCATTGTATCACTGTAACATACCAATGTGTACAATATTTATATTTATGTCAATATTATTAGCTATGTTAAAAATAATTAATACAATGACTCTCCTAATTGTTGGTGATTTTTATCCATTGCATTGGTTGTTTTAGTCAACCTCATTTTACATTAATTATTATACTGTCGTACAATTTACGTTTAATAAGTACAAAAAATAAAAATAAGTTTAACATATCAAGTTTCAAGTCATTTAGAAATTCGTTAATTGAATAATACGTTTTACATAAGAGAAATTCTTTTAGCTTTAATTTTAAAATATTTGATGATGAGATATTCTTAATACGGTTTGGGAGTTTGTTATAGATTTTAACTCAAATACCAAATACACTCGATTTAAATTTTACTCTTCTACTTAATGCCTTTAAGTTCAGTTTTGTGTCTCGCACTTCTCAACATTTCATACTTATCTATATCGCGTTTTATCATCATTGTCGCTTCAAATATGTATGATGAAGGTAGAGTTAATATTTTCAACCTTTTGAAAACTGGTCTACATGAATCAATCTGTCTAAGTCCGCACATGCTTCTAATGCACTTTTTTGTGCTTTTAGAGCACACTCTCTGTTCGTTGAATTACTCCAGAATAGGTTGCCATATTTTAGTATGGAGCCTACATATGCATGGTAAACACTTAGTAAAGTACTGTCATTTGTAACTTTTCTTAACATGTAGAGGGCAGATGAAAACTGATTTTTTTTTTTTTGCAAACATGGTCAACCTGTATTTTCCAGTTTAGCCCAGAGTCAATATGTGGTTCTTTGGTTTTTTATTTGTATTAGCAAATGAAATATAGCATGTTTTTTCTAAGTTAATTTTAAGATTGTTGACATTTAACCAATTTATGATACATTCTAGGGAATTATTTACATTAATTTTGTATTTATCTTGATCCTCGTCAGTGAAAATAGCTGTTCTGTTATCTGCAAATAATATTATCCCGATATCGATCACACGAGATCGAAACTTATGCGGATGAAACCGCAGGGTGCTGCTAGAATCTTAAAATTTTATGCCATAGTTATTATAATAATTAGAAAAAAAAAAAAAATATAATAAATTAAATTAAAATTAGTTAAGATCTACACAGTACCTACATTTTCACTTTTATTTCGGTCATTATTTTTTCTCCTGCCCCAAACCTACGTTCACATTTAACCACTCAATCTTCAATTTACTTTATACCAGAGGAAACTAAAACCTTATTTACCTTATAAAAAATCAAGTAGTCTGATGCTCAATTGAATTCAACGTGGATGTAGTGAAACAGAAACCGAGATTAAATCCTCAGATATAAAATGGCTTCTTGCCCATTAAAGTAATTGATTCGATAAGACATGGGAAAAGTTTTTATTTGACAAGGGACCGGACTCTATGAGTTACGTTGAATCCAAGGAAATTGAAAAGGGAAATAGTTTTACTCAGTCTTTATTTTACAAAATAATAGACGTGTGTTTCCGGTTGTGTATGATCGTGAGTGATGCCATGGAATTGGAAACGTTTGTATTGTACGGTATTTTTGTAAAAATTTCAACCGTATTGGAATTTAATTTGATATTTGGGGAAAAAATGTTCATGAATTTTCAATTCTTCCAATTGACTATCATTTAAAAACAGCGGCATTTTTATTGCGTAACCTAAAACTATAATAATAAATCCATTCCACCTACAAAGTTCAAGAGTAAACAATAGTTTTTTATGCACAAACTGGTTAACATACATTGTATTTTTAACGTCAAAAACTCCACGATAAAACAGGTAGGCAATACAAAACTGATGTAGGTAACATTACCAGAATAAAAGAGTAAACTAACTAGAACAACAAAACACGAATGTTTTGAACGTATCTACTTTTGTTTTACGGCCGACAAACACTACCCTTTTGCGGAGCAGAACAGAAATGCAGTGAAAATATAAAAATATTGTCCGTAGTGAGATGCGAGTTGCATCAGTTCCCTCCGGGCACGATTTGGACGGTACACGCACTCAACACAATAATTGCCGCGGCTTGAACCTCGTTTCATAAGCAACTTTACTTAGCACGTACTCTGGCTTAGCGTTGTTCCTGTCACTGTCACACAACTGTCAAAGTACAAGTGCAAGATAGTGACGGGAACATGTTTAAGTCAAAGCCGAGCTAATTAACGTTTATGGATCTCGGCATTAGTCTTTGACACGAGGTATGTAACAAGTCTGTAATTGTCGTTCAATCCTGTTAATCAATTATAATTTTGATTCTGATAAGTCTTGAAGGTACTCGCAACAGCAAAATTAAACTATCATTTACATCAATCACAGATTACAATTAAGCTCGTTACATATTGAATACTTAATTAACATCAATACTCAAGGAATGTATTTAACATTGGTGTCAAAATATAGAGGTAATTTAAACGAGATATAGGTAATTGAAATGGAACATTATTTTGTTAATGTTTTATTGAAATTGTGGTTTTAAATATAATTATTTATGATGTTAATACATCATAGTAAATGTAAATGGGAAAAATCATTACATTGAAAAGTTGTACGAGAGACATTGATGATGATCGATTAATTTCATGTAGATTCCTTCTGTCATGGCGTGTTCGGTTCTTAGTGCGTAACAGATATAGCCGGCCCAATGCGGCCGTAACTTCACGCGCGGCCGCCGACGGTAACGAGCAGCCACATAAAACAAAATGCCAGCAGAGAAGGGATCCTCTAAATTTGCTTAAATGCCAAATAAACTGCGAATTGCTTCGCCATTTATGAAAAAGACCCTAGATTCGGCCTATTTCAGTGGCAGGAGATCTTGTTTCGTGAAATTATCTCGATAAGATTTCTTTACAGAATATAAAACGGTTACAATCTTGGAAATTTACATGTTAAAAGTTTTATAGGTGGTCTGAAAAAACTAAAGGTAAAATGAATGAATAAAAATAGCGTTCATTGCATAAAATAAAGTAATATGTTGCACGTAGATATATGCTTTACGTAGCGTAGGGGCAATTAAAAACGTGAACGATTTAATTTAGCTGTAGTTATTTTCCCTAGCGTAGTCTGAAGGTTATTTTTATATAGATTGCGTGCTATATACCTACCTAAAACTGGGTGGGTAAATTAGTGGCAGCACATAAGCGGCAATAAAGCGAAAATAGACGTATCGTAAATACAAAGCGTTTTATAACGCCTTCCCCGCGTGAACGGTGGACCTGCCCCAAGATTTGTAACAAAGATAACGAAAAAGTTGGACGAACTAAATACAAAATAAAGTTTGCCAATCTGGAAAGTGGGGCATCGTAGTTTTTTAATTATTCCAAGTCTGCCAGCAGTTATCATATCTGTATCTATCTCTTTGTACAATTATGAGGAAGTGGTCGGTGGTATATGGCTTCAAATATAATCCTTCGACCACTTTCCTCGAGTGTCGAAGGAATCGAACATGGATAGCATAATGTGTGTGAACTTATAGTTAATAGAATATTGCTCAGTTTTACCAAGGGGTATCGTATTGTCTAGTTACTGGGTGGTGGAGGTCAGATAGGCAGTTGCTCCATGTAAAATACTGGTATTCAGCTGCATCCGGTTAGACTGGAAGCTGACCCTAACATAGTTGGGATAAGGCTAGGCAGGTTGATATTGCTCAAAGAGTCGCTAGCGTCACCTTTCATTATTCTCTGATTAAAGGATCACGTTCAATTATTTCATGGAAAGTAAAGTATTTCTGAATAGTTTAAAAATAAGCTCTGAAAAGCACAAAGATAGAAGCAAAATTATTTCATAATACTTTCTAATAAACATATTTTTATTTAGCTAACTAAAAATATCCTCAGTTAAGCTTGTTACAGATTTCATAGAATGGAAGATTTTTCTCGGAAATGGATGATAGCTGATTTCTCACTAAGAATATGCCGTCCATATCTTTTAAGTAATAAGAGCTTTAGATATCCAATTATAAGGATAAAACCACGACTAGTATGGCAATAAAATTGGTGTCTTTTAATGGTTAGGTTGGTCAGTTTTATTTAACTTATATAAGCTGCCAGTCTTCTGGGTACGTTTCCGGATGACAGCGATGCGGACGAGTACTTCAACGCCTGTCCTTTTGTTTTTGTATTTATTTGTGTAAAGAGTTAGTTGTGATAAATTATAAGACATACATAACATCACGCCTTGTTTCCCCGAAGGGTTGGGCAGAGGTGTACCTGTAGCAGGTACACCCACATTTCGCCAGTTATGTTTAAGTGCCATGTAATAGGGGGTGAGCCTATTGCCATCAACCGGGCACAAATCCAGACTCCGGGCTGCTACCGAGAAATTTCAGATTGAAAAATCCAATAACACTTTGCCCGACCCGGGAATCGAACCTAGGACCTCATGAAATTATAAGAATATAATATAATATAATAAATATACAGGGAAATTTTTTAACCAGTGCGCAAACTTAAACACGTGACTTTACTCATCGTTATGAACAACTTGTACTATGGAACCAAAACAGAAATCGCGAAAAAAAAATCAGCCGTTCCCTACATTTTGACGAGTTATGCGAACATAAATGTAGGGAATAGCAGATTTTTTTTCGCGATTTCAGGTGCATTTTATGCGCATTTTACTTTAATGTAGGTAAAGTATAGAAATAAATAAATAAATTGCAAAACAATAAAAAAAAAATTGTGACATTTAAGTTTAATCTGGTAGGACCTAAGTCAAGTCAAAATTGAAAAATCATTTTTAACAAATATTTTAAACTTATATTAAAAGCACACATCGACACAAAAATCACAGCGATGCATTTCACAGTTATATAAGCGCTGATATTTTTATATTAAGTAGAACTGGTGTAAGAGTACATAAATCATATGTCACAGTTTAATAACGCTTGACAGATTCGAGAGCGCAGCAGATTCGAGCAATATGTCACATATTCACAACGCGAGGCACTCCTCTATCTCTGACGTCACAGCGAGCTACGAAAACTCTTGATATCTTCCCGAGAAATATTATATCAGAAACGTTTCCAACTCTGTTCATTTAATTGAACCACTTTCAAACAAGTTTTCTTGGTTTCTCAATTGTAAGTAGTGGCTGAAGGGTAATTAGAAACTGTTCAAAAATGGAACGGGCTGTTGGGTTCTTTATTTGAATTTTGGCCTCTGGTGTTTAATCTGTCTAGGTGGTTCTTTCAATTTGCAATACATAGTTGTTTAGGGTTCCGTACCTCATAAGCAAAAAATGGAACCCTTATAGGATCACTCGTGTGTCTGTCTGTCACAGCCAATTTGCTCCGAATCAAATGGACCAATAATGTTGAAATTTGGTACACATATGTATTTCTGAGACCCAAATACGCACGGGTAACGTAAATAAATGAATTTTGAATATGGGGGTCACTTTTGGGGGCAAACAAGAAAAAAAAACTTTTACAAACTGTACTATTTAAATTAAAGGACTTATTGTGAGGATCTCAAATATATTTATTTCATAATTTTAAAATAAATACATTTGAAGGTGTTTAAGAAAATTGATAGAAAAAGAACCATTTCCCTACCCATATCTCCGAAACTACCTACTCAGCTTAAAATTTTGAAAAAAAAACAGAGAATGGTTCTTTACTCATAGATTACAGAAAAACCTATAAAAAGTCTATGGTATTAAAATAACATGGTAAATCTCTCAATATTGGGCGTACAAATTTCAGTTGGAATGTATGGGACAACACGTTTTTCAACTACAATGTTACGTTTGTTTTTGGGATTTTATCGACCGGTTTTTATTGTTGATAATGCTTTACGTGACATCTCAGGAGAGGGGTTTCAAGAATGTGAAATAATTATAGTGTCTTTAGTGATTTACAAATTTCGTTTAATTGTTTTTACATGATTCTTTTAGTTTTGCTGGATTCTCCGAATTCATGGCTCTACCGCACTCCTGCGATGGCTCGCGCTGTGCGGTGATGTACCTACCTACAGTAAATTACAACATAAATTCAACACCGCTCACATGAGGTTTGTATCCGGTTACAAATATTCACATTTACCAAACAAATATTTAAAATACCTCTTTTTAATGGTTGAGAAATATTCTGAAACAAACCGATTGAAGTTTCATCATGATCAGTCGATAATTAATTCAATGAAATTCAAAAGTTTAGTGTGTTTATGATTGTTTGTAACACTGAAACATATCCAGTATATTGTTGAAAAATATAATTAATGTGTCTGTGTGGTGAATGCATAAATTTTACTGGAGGACTAGCTGGTTGCCCGCGGCTTCACCCGCGTTGACCCTAATTCTTCTTTATCTAAAATAAAAGTACCTAGCCTTAGTTACTTCTTATAAAATCACCTATCTGCCAGTGAAAGTCCTGTCAAAATCGGTCTCAAATCGGTCGTTTCGGAGATTAGCTGGAACAAAAAGAAAGGCAGACAAAATTAAAAAAAAAAACGTGTGGCACTCGGGGACTGCCGCGGTAAAGCTATTGCATAGCATTTGTAACCTCCATACTTTCTATTTGTCAACGCTACACTTGGGATGATGACGGATGATGACATAAAACAAAAATTACGTTCCCATGACAACGTGCATCATCCGTCATTACATGGTAGGCGGAGTGGGGGGTGTTAGGTTTTTTTCGTTACGGAATTTCTTGATTCGGTCGCCGCGCACAAAGCCCGCGATAAAAGCTTTTTCATTTTTTTATAAGTACTTACCGTATATACTTTCACAAGCATTAAGTAACAAGCTGTTATTATGAAATTACAAATAGACACTTTTTTATTAATTTGTAGTTAGTATATGTACGTGAAGAAGATAAAAAAATTGCTGTTATTTGTTATGGAGAGATATTAGGGAAATGGCAATGACCGCTAGTGCTATGCTAGCTGCATCCATTTGAAAACATTAATTGGTTTCAAATTAATTGTATTGAATATTACTCTATTACAATTGTGACGTCGTAGTCTGTGGTGTTAAGAGCAGTCAGCAAGATGTGACACGTTCTAGTGAACACAACGCATCTATTGAGATAATGTGAGAAGCAACATTGTTAGCATAAATACCTTAATTACCTAGCTTTACCTACATTTTCAGCTATATTTCGCAGACTTTTAATGCAATTTATTGATCTCTTTCGGGCTGTTGCCATGTTTATGTTATAAAAAACTAAACAGCAAGTATCCAGCATGTATCACAATAATAGGCTGTTTAGTTTATTAAAACTGGTCAAGTGCGAGTCGGACTCGCACACGAAGGGTTGTGTACCACCGTACAATATAAAAAAAAACATATTTTTTTAAATACCAAAGTAAAAAAAACATGTTTCTTGTATGGGGCCTCTTAATTTTTATCATTTGTTGTTATTGTGGCAATAGAAATACACAATCTGTAAAAATTTCAACTGCCTTCCTATTGCGGTTAATAAGATACAGCCCGCTGATAGACAAACGGACGGACAGTGGGGGCTTAGTTATAGGTTTTAATCTAAATGTATGTACCAAGATAAGTTAACGGAATTGACTGGATTTATTATTGTTTCTGTGTGTAGCTAAATTGCCAGTAGGACAATAATAGGCTGCTTTCAAAGTCAAAGTCAAAACTTAAATAATTTATTTCAAGTCATTATAAAAGTCACTTTTGGACGTCAATATTTACACGACGATAGAATTGATTGATCTTCTTCTTTTCGTGTGGTTAGTGACTAACCTGGTGTCAGAGTTTTTAAAGCCGCCCATGGGCCTCTGACTTGGTTCCACATGCCGTCGAGAAATATCCCTCAGGCATGTTAGTTTCGTCACGATGTTTTCCTTCACCGATTTTGAAGCAAGTGATAATTTACAATACGCACCTGAATCCGAAAAGTCAGAGGTGTGTGCCTTGGGTTGGAACTGCAGGCTATCACTGCAATATTGATTGATTGCATCGTACATGAGTTTTGTTTCCCTATTCAATAAGCTAAAATACCCATATCAATTTTTTTAATTTCTGTACCACGCCCTTGGACAAAGCATGGATATAAATCTCCCTCCATTTCTTTCACTACTCGCAATCCCGGGCTACTTCCCATTTTAAAACAGCCACCAATCTACAAATCCTTTGAAGTTAAAAATGCGTAAATTACAATATAAATTTATAGGTCCCTGTTCTTGGAACCTCTGATGTGGTTTCGCTCCATTCCACGAAAGTTCAACTCCAAGTACATAGTGACGTAGAACATAGTGTCGCGTTCCACGCATTCTGTGCGAGTCTGTGCGGGTCTGTGCGTCTGATTCAAAGGCTCCGTGATGATAGTATTGTATAATCAAGTATACATTGTTTAATGTTCGTGCTCTCGAGGGCTCTCCGGCCAGATATTTTGTTACGAGTGCGGTTGAAAATGGATCAAGGATGAATTATACAGGTAGTTTTGTTACCTTTGTTTATTAATTACTAGCTGCGCCCCGCGGTTTCACCCGCATAAGTCTCGATCCCGTGGGAATATTGGGATAAAAAGTATCCTATGTCTTAACCTAGGTTATGGTCTACCCACGTGCCAAATTTCATCCAAATCTACTCACCCGTTTTAGCGGAAAAGCTTAACAAACAAACAAACAAGCGAACAAACTCACTTTAGCATATTTTATAATATTGGTTAGCGAAGATTTAAATTCTTATAAAATATTTTTCCCGGGATGAAATCCCGAGAAAGTTTTATAGGAATTTTAAGGAACAAAAACTAGTAAAAAATAAATTACAATTTTAAGAAGTTGTTTCTACTCAGAATTTCAATAAAAGTAGGTATAGAACGGCTTGCGGGAAAAACATTCCAAATTTCCTGTAACTAATGGTTAATAAAACTAGGGAAATTAACAAGTTCCGAAAGCTGAGTTTTCTTCTTAGAATTTTTGTCGCCACTTCAGCGGTATAAAAGAAGTACGTAGGTAAAGTGCATCACTGAAAGTTTCAGCTTTTCTATATTATAAACTTGTTATCAAATACAATAGACGTGGATATATTTAGTAACTTGTTCCGCTTAGCTATTTCTAAAGAGCCATAAAAAACTCCTGAAAGAAATCGACACGTGTTTCACCTCTCAACGAGGCATCCTCAGGATGACGATGGACTTGTTGCAAACTCGAACACGGCGTGTTGCCACACCAAGCGCTGAGTGCAGACTGAGCCTTATCGCCCGTGAAACCCACTTATATAGTGTCGCCGTTATCAGTGCGACCGTTATTAGTGCGATAAGGGGCGAACAATCGCAGCAAAGGTGACCTAGGCATACTCGTATTTAATTCGTTCAACAGTGTAATGTTTCCGGTATTATTTTTGACAATTTCTAAACTCTCTAATGCTGACATTCTGAAACCTTTATCACATGTGTGTAAAATTTCGAAAGTGTTATTATTATTTAACGAATGACCTGTATCTATTAAATGTTGTGCAAAATGGGATTTTTCTGGATAATTATTCCTGTACGCTGCAATATGTTCCTTATATCTTGTCTGAAAATTACGACCAGTTTGACCTATGTAAATACCATTACAATCATCGCAATGCAACTTGTATACACCTGATTTTTTGTGGTTTTAAAAAAAAAACACTACAAAGTGAAAAATAACTTTAATTTCGGAAGTCGGTGGCAAACAACGAAAATTCAAAACCAAAGACACCGACTTCCGAAATTAAAGTTATTTTTCACTTTGTAGTGTTTTTTTTTAAGTCGTTTGTTTTTTTTTTAGTAAAAAGTTTTTAACATGAGTAATTTGATTTTATTTGTGAAATAAGGATGTTACAATTTTGCAACCTTTCTAAGAATAAAGGTGTTCTTTTGTGCATTTATCGGTTTCTTGGAGGTTCCTATTTTCCTTTCGATTCCTAGTAAAAAATCAGCTGTAAAGTTACGAAACTCCTCGTAAGGCCCAACAACCTAATTTTGTTTTTGTTAATAATAAATTAGGGCATTTAAATAACAAGCGGGAAAAAATACGTATTATTAAAGCTAACTCAAAAACTACCCAAGCGAAGTTAATAAAATCTTTATGCGACCACTTCTGAAGTATAACCTACCGAACAAAAAAAGAATCATCAAAATAAATTCATAATTGGCGGAGTAATCGCGTAACTTAACTAACTTCCTGTCACTGTTATTTACTCGTACATAGCAGGTAGTGGTATTCGAATTTGTGTGGGGTAGGTACCACAACTAAAAAGTGAAAAATAAAAACTTTTTACAAAAAAACAAAAAACTTCTAAAAAAAAACACTACAAAGTGAAAAATAACTTTAATTTCGGAAGTCGGTGACAAAGAACGAAAATTCAAAACCAAAGACAGTCGGTTGTTTTTTTTTTTGTAAAAAGTTTTTTTGCCATTTGTCTACGGAATCCTAAAAAAGATTTAGTGACTGAATTTCATAAACAGTTGTAAAAACTGTCAAATTGTGTGTAACAGTACCTAATTTAAAAAGTTATTAAAGCTTACTAGGTACTAAAAACATAGAATCAAACTATGTCAAGAAAACAAATAGCTAAGTGACATATTTTATTTTCCTATTGTGAAGTGAAATGGGAACAATACTTTGCCACCTTGTTATGACTTCTGTCATTCATAGGGCTTCATCCATATTTTCTAGTATTGTCAAGTTGTTTGTGAGTTTGAAAGGTTGTATTATTAAGTTATATAATTATTATATCAAATACATATTTATATTTACTTCAAGATTGATGGGTGCAGGTTTAAAACCTAGAAAGACGCTAGATCCAATATCCACACAATATCCACCACAGTCCGGCCGTTGAGAAAATGCTTTCCTGACACCTGTCAGTTGGACAATTTCTAATAGTAATAAGGATCAAATTTGCAAAACACATATTCGTTAGTATGAAACTGACAGGTTTCAAGAACGTATTCTCTCGGAACTGTTCCCTTTTGACGTTCGAAAAGGACTGATTGTCAGCCTAGTTCTAACAAATGTAGATTGAATGTAGTAGTATATGTGTATAATATATATTAATATAGAGAATAGTAAGGAGTTTTGGAAATTCTACCTCTAAGGGAGTGAAAAGGGGGCGTTTCGTTTGTACGAAAAATCTTATTCTTAGGATTTATAAACCTAAACTTGAAACTTGGAACGAATGTGCGCTTAAATAAATAATAAGGTTAGACATCATTAGTTTCCAGTTTGCGACAAGCTAGTTGTCTGTATAATCGCCAACATATAGTCAGCAAGCGTGGTAATCAAAACTAGTCCCTTCAATGTAAGAAAGTAAATTTGGATCTAGATAAATGCCTTGCAGTTGGACAGTTACAGGTACTTATCATCAATAAGTTATTCAGCCAAGTATTTATTGATGCACCGAATAATAAACAAAGATCTCTCCTATTGAATTGAAAGAGCAAGAATGACGAATGTGGGTATAAATATAAATGGTGTTTCTAAGGCCGCCTGCCGCTGACCTAGGGGAACTGCAAGGAAATGCCCCTCCGTTCGCAGAACTCAATTCAGTGGCGCCGGCCGGCCCGACATTATTTACTAGGAAACAAAATAAATAATAGGCACGTTTTTAGAATCCACTCATACATACGAAGAAATAGTTTTGTTGCAAAAATGTGGAAAATACTTTCGCAGACATGAACATAATTATTTTTGAAATATTGAGAACTACCGACCCGCCTCTTCCTCGCACGGTTTTTACGACATGACAAAACATCGAGATTACTTTATTGTATGTAACATAAACGTATTACCTGTACACATAAACCTTCCGGAATAAATTGTCTAAGTGATGGTGAAAACCGCATCAAAATCCGTTGCAAAGTTTAGAAGAACAACGCGATACACAGACAAACACGAAAAGCGACTTTTAATTTTTTCTTAAATTATTATTATCCTATCCTACTATATATAATATCCTACTATAATTATTTATTTATTATTATAATATTATATTATCTTACTATCTTACAAAAATTATAAATGTGAAAGTTTGTGAGGATGGATGGATGTTTGTTACTCTTTCACGCAAAAACCGCTTAAAGGATTTGAATGAAATTTGGCACACAGATAGTTTGGAGCCTGATATACCTGAGATACCTGGAGCAACACATAAAATATTTTTTATCCCGATATTCCTACGAGATCGAGATTTATGCGGGTGAAACCGCGGGGCGCTGCTAGTAGATAATATAGATATATAGTTGTATAGATGAAGTTTGAGATTACCGTTAAAGCAGTTTATGTACATTTCCTGTAAGATCGCTACTGGATAGCTTATACTATGTTTATTTCCATAAAACATTGTTTCGATCTTTCGACGAAGAACGAGTCATTACTGACGCCATAGTTCAAAGGGTAATTATTATTAAAAAATCAATGTTCGAAGCTAAGCATTTGCATGGTTTCTCGGTGTTGTGGTTGCGGTTCGAGTCCAGTGAAATAATATTCGTCGGTGGAAGGTACTCGAATTACTTCCAGCCGCCGATAACCAAATGAAACCTTTGGAAATTGTACCAATAGTTGCTTCTACAATTGAGTTAAGCAAAGTTCCAGAACAGTTTGATGAATGAGAACTTACCTACGTACTGGCAATTTTTGAAGTGAAAACTTCTTTAGGTGCGTTGGGCATTTTTGAGATGGGAAAAACAATTGAACTCACGACACCGTTACCGACACCTCATTTTTGTAAACGCGATTGTGCTCTTTATTTATATTACGTTACGGATCAATGTTCTATGA
Organism: Agrochola litura; assembly: GCA_949152395.1. Taxonomy (NCBI): domain Eukaryota; kingdom Metazoa; phylum Arthropoda; class Insecta; order Lepidoptera; family Noctuidae; genus Agrochola; species Agrochola litura. The sequence continues at coordinate 10,161,325 of OX424497.1, read as the reverse complement.
AAGTATTTTTAGTTTAAAGGTCTTGGAAGTATTTTGTTTTTGTAAACACGATTGTGTTCTTTATTTAGATAAGGTTACGGACCAGTGTTCTATACAAGTATTTTTCTTCCACCAAGGCGATCTTGTTCAAGTTTTCACTTCTGTCGGCACTACCGGAGTGCCACTGTTTTTTGAATGGTTATACCAATTTATATACCCAATTTAGAATATAATAATTGAATGTGCTCAATGATAAATAGTATCGGCGCTTGTATGCATAAGTTCAACATAAAGTTGCTTTCAGACCACTGGACCGAGAAAAATATAAGCTTGCACACACAGGACTTGCATAAATTATACTTTTATGCTCATTTCATTCTTGTTCTGTGAAGTCGAGAGTCGCAACGGAGCTTCTGTTTGCGAGCTATTGGGGACTTGCTTTTAATAATATTTGTACCATTTTAAACCATTTGCGATTTCATACCATCTCTTATTTCATTTCTTTACTAGATTTTTATATAGCGTAAAATAAAACTTTAACTAAACTCATTGATATGTACTACCCAGGTTTGAACCTGCTTTCCTAGTCTAAAAACAGGTCCGTAAAACTCCAGACAACCACGGCATTCGTTTAAAAACATCAACATTTTTAATAAGATAGTCCACATAACTAAGTTCCACTTATGCGTCTAGTTTGAACAGGAATTTAGATTAAATCTTGGAGATTGATCCTTGAGTTTCTCGGTTGTATATTGAGATTGACATTTGAATTGTTTGGATTGGTATATAATACAAGAACGAGTTGGCCAATAAACTCGGTACTTTTCCGTATTATGAAAAGAAATGTCAGTAACAGAAGGTTAATGAATCGTACGCGCGCACCTTGTGTGAAAGAGACCACAATATGGGGGAGGTGTCGCTTTCCGCCGGCACCGGTATAATTCGCTTGCAACAGTTATCTGTGAGACGTCGTCGGCGACGGTCGCGTGCGAGCCGCTCGACGGATCTCTCGTATCAAACTTTTCACGGGATTTCGGGAAAGTATTACGCGCTCTCCAAGTTGACCGCCCCCTTAATCACTTTTTTGCGTGTGTTCTATGCAATCTGAAAGAAAATTTACCGCATGTTTTATGATTCAGTTTGTTTATTTCGGTTTTTGATATTCTCAGAAATAACCCGGCTGTAATATTTCAAAACTAGTTTGTAACCAATTATGGTGTCATGTTGTCGAATAATTTGATCACGATTGTAAACACAGGAATTGGTTTGGCGCCCAACGTGGGACCGGAATAAGTTTAGTTTATTTCAAACAAGAACTATCTAAGAAGTTGCGATAATTATACATAAAATCTCATAATCACGATGATGTTATTATATAGATTGTGTTTATGGAAAAGTGGAAAACTGTTATTGGCGCTGTTCCTATTGGATTGGCTATTTGCTGCCTCTACAGACGCTACCACTCGTAAGTATGATTTATTTTTAATTATTGTAAACGATAGCAAGTCGGTATCAGTATATACTAGCCTAATAGCTTTAGTTTCGTTGTTATGGAAAAGTATCAACATACGTAGGTCACGTAAGATATGCTGAAAAACATACAATTTTACTATTTAGGAACTTAAGAACGGAATTAACGGATATTGAATTTCTGTCTTTGTCTTTAAGGGCAAGTATAAGCTGTGGGCAAGGAATATTGCAGCAGTGCAATAGCATAGCGTGTAGTTTATGACTAATACCAATCTGAACCGACGAACTTGTTTTATTACTTACGTGCTTTATTTATCAGGTCAGCACTTTTTGTTAGTAAAGCTTTTATGGCAGCTAGAGTGATCAAATTAACAGTGAACTACGTGTTCGTAATCTGCTTTTAAAAGGGAAATGTTGCTTATGATTTTCTTTTCAGTTTTCATTGAGCAGCAAAGGCATAACTGTCTCAATATTCAGTTAATAATCATAACACGAAACTATGTTGAAGCGAAACATACAGGGTGAATTTTTGAAACGGAAATGCCAGGTTATACGTAGGTATCACTGCCTAGTAAAGGAGTTCGAAGGCAAAGAAAATGGTCAAAATAATCATGAAATCAATTTACCAAAAACTCATTTAAGGAGTGAACTCCCTGAATGTTATTTAAATTAAATTAACTTAATTCAGAATTTAAGTTTTCTGATCTATAGACCGTTACATTCAGTGGAATAGTGACAGTAACTATACAAACAGACTGCAATACCTAAAGCTCTACTGAAAATCTTCTTCTCTACTGAAAATGGGCACGTTGTTATTACAGGGGAATGTTTCTGTTAAAATATTTAAATAAAAATCGTTTTATACAAATATTACACTACAACGATTATAAATTTTTGGATAATCGAAATTCATTATTAACTCAATTTTAATACTCAAATTAAAAGCTCACTCTACAGCAAATACATCAAAAATGGACTTCAATATTATTTAATATCCGCTGAGTCTTGATTATAATGGTACGTGACATTTTAAAGGTTTTCATAACAAATGAAATTCATTAAGATCTCCATCGGCGAGCTCTAACTTGATGTGTGGAGCTCGTTAGGCCGATTGTCTAATCGTCTTGTCCAAACTGCTGACTATGGAACACAGAAGTGTCATTGACCTCACTAACACTACAGCATGTAAATTAAGCTAACGAATAAATCCATTAAAAATCGTGAAAACATGAAATTCGAGTAGATATGCGATTTACAGGAACAGTGCGGAAAAAGTCGTCGGCAATTAAAATCATATTTTGATATTATTTACATTTTGTTTTAAGTATATTTTTATATTGCCTTTTTTGACTACCTCGTTGGTCTAGTGGTCGCAAGCGCTACTGTTGAGCATGAGGTCCTGGGTTCGATTCCCGGATCGGGCAAAGTTTTATTGGGTGTTTCTATCTGGAATTTCTCAGTAGCAGCCCGGAGTTTGGATTTGTGCCCGGTTGATAGCAATAAGCTCGCCCCTTATTACATGGGACTTAAACATAACTGGTGAAATGTGGTTGTACCTGCTACAGGTACTCTGCCCAACCCTTCGGGAAAATAAGGCGTAATGTTATGTTGTTTTTATATTCATATATCTTTTAAATTGTAGACTATGTATTTTGTAAATATTTGAGTAATGAATGTAAATATTGCGAAAAGTAAACTTATTTTTGAGGTTATAAAATAATAACGAATTTTAATATTAGGCTCAATTGAATTTAACAAACAATTTATTCATACACCGCAATATTTTTTTCTATGAATAAACTAAAGAGGGATTTAAGAGCAGCGATTAAAGCAATTTAGAAAATTATTCAATGACTCGAAAAGCTGACCGTTTATTTGAAAAATGGTTTTGAATAAATTTTAATGTCACAGCATTTAAATAAATTTTCATTTGTCTGACACTGAAACGTCACTCATCTTCAAACATCATAACTTTTAAGGTTGGCTACAATTTTTGAAATATTCCGTCTATCGATATTGATTAATGTTATTCTGTTCACGGTACAAAATAGTTGGAAATAGACAAACTTTTCATTATTTTTCGCCAAAGAACAAGAAAAATATCTATGTTTAAGACATCCTACTAATATTATAAATGTGTAAGTTTGTTACTCAATTTCGCAAAAACCACTGAACGGATTTGGATGAAATTTGGGACACAGATAGTTTATAACCCTTTTAGCCCGGTAGTTTGTTCGATCAGACTTTGACGCGGGTGAAGGCGCGGGCAAAACCTAGTACTCAAATATGAACGACACGGAAGTAAACACAATATAATTGACACTTTCGTTATTTCGATTGGATAGTTGGTTCCCCATGTTGTGAATTTTGTTCAGACAACACTTTACTTCAACACTTACCTTTAGTTAGGTGGCTAAGTTATAACAACCGCACTGGTCGATCCATCAGGTTAAGCTACGCTTGTCAGGGTCGATCCGTGGATGGGTGACCAACTTTACATTCCGACACTCCTACGTGCCTCGGAAAGCACGTTAAGCCGTTGATCCCGGCTGTCAGCGTGGATCTTTGACAGTCGTTACAGGTCGTCAGAAGACCCACAGTTAGACAACCAGTCTTACTAAGGGGTATCGTATTACCCATGGCCGTTACTTGGTTGTTGAGGTCAGATAGGCAGTCGCTTCATGTAAAATACTGGTATCCAGCTGCATCCCGTTCGACTGGAAGCCAACGCTAACATAGTTGGGAAAAGGCTAGGCAGATTGACTTTCCTCTAGTTCTGCGGCCTTACCATGTCACATGGTGCATGCTAAGGTCATGAAATGGTGCTCAAAGACGACTGATTTCTATCTTCATACAAGAGAAACGTTAAGCTGGTGGTTCATGAATCCAGAAGCCAACTTTAACTTTTATTTCGTGACAAACCGTATGCCCAATAAGCTTCCCATCGTGCATCAGTTAAAATGACGATCTTCCACACAAAGTATCCCCTATTTAACTCCAAAGAATTTTCAAAAAATCTTTAGAAATGTTCTTTTATAACGAAGGTCTCATCTTCGTTATAAAATAAGAGAAAAGGCCAAAAAGAAATTGACATTTTCTTTAACCACATCGGGTACTCTCTTGATCTACAACTCACCTGATGATAAATGATGATCAGGCCGAAGGTGGAAGCGAGCTTCACCCGGAATCCTTAACAACAGAGGAATTACTGACTATCTTACCTCTAACTGACCGAAACACAATAATTGCGTTAACTGTGTTGTTATGGCGGTAAACTTAGATAAGATGGTGGTAGCTAGATGTATGTATGTATTTAGAACAAGCCCTACCACCAACCAAACCGAGCAGAAATTTTTGCCCGCACTGGGAATTGAACCCGGAACCTTTGGGTCTGAGACAGGTGGTCTAACCACTAGACCACAGAGGCGGTTAAATTCAGCATAAAATGTTCAATGCGAATAACTTCCGAAGTTCCGATGTACCTATGTACCACTATCCTACATAATATCCTAATCTCATGTCATCATAATGGACTATCACTTTCCAATACGTAAACGTGCTGAATGTTCCCTAAGACAGGAGCTTAGACCGCTATTAGCTCGCTCAAGTCTATCAAAACTGGCGTTGGAAGCAATGCTTACGTATCCATGTAAGGGTTGGTATACACTGAGGAACTTGCAATGTAATCAGTGGCGTCATGCAACTATGTTAGACCGCGGATTGGTTCATGTGGGTTGTAGTACCTACTTGCTGTATCAATAAGATGCTTGAGATGGTTGGAAGCCCTTTGATTCGCTTTCATCAGGAGTTTGAAGCTATTGTTTCAATTGTTGTTATTACAAATAGTTCTCCTTAAGTGATGGTTTATATTCTAAAGCCAAAATTACCTTTTATTTTTTAAGTTGGTCTTTCGCTGTATAACGCTTATACTAGATGGCTCTGTATGAAAAAAATAATAAAAACAAAAACTTTTGACACTTGAAACTTTAGACCTTGAAACTGACTTTTTCGGGCATAACGCTTTTTCGTTACGTGACGATTTCTGCCAGTCAATTCCTACCGCAAACCGCGTTACTGAACTTCGTTCTAAAAAAGTGTACCTACCCATTTTTTTGTCTGACTACTTCTATTAGAACTATTTATATACATTTGCTACCTCCATAAAGTTTTCATTACCTATTAATACAATTACTTAGTTACAAAATACTATGAAATCTGCGCTCAAGTTGGGAATTTCTACATGAAAAAGTTTTCTCGTCTTTTCCCATGTTTTACTTCAGACAGTTTAATTGCCAGAACTCTGACCAAATTAATCACTATAAATTCGATGATTAAGCTGCAGTATTTTCCAAACTTCCTTGAACGCAGTGCAAATGTAGAATCAGATATTCGGTAGGTAATACTGATCATGATATGCCTAGCTTTTTTTCAACTAGGTACGTTGGGGTCGGCTTTAAGTCTAACATGGATGCAGCTGAATACCAGTATTTTACAAGGAGCGACTGCCTATCTGATCTCCACAACCCAGTTACTGGGTAATTCGGTAACACTAAAGTAAATAAAAATAGCAGACTAACTTCCAATCGAAGAATAAACCAAACCTAAATAAAACGCCTGACATGCATAATAGGCATCATGATAAACACATTTTTAACAGCGATCTACTTTACTAAATCACCGCTAAAAAGGTGTGAATCCAAAAGGAATCGGTCTTGCCTTGTATTTGGACTATCGCGGTGAAACTTGACGTGCAGTCAATTAGTAGGGCAGGGTGTTCACCGGGGCGCGTTCCTAATTTGTCAGTGACAACGTCGGAAGTTTAACAAGCCTAGTTTTAACAATATCAACCACTATAGCGCCATTTAGAAAACATTAAATCAAATTGTGCTGTCACGGATTTATATAGCCATTATATTTATGGCTCAAGTTTCCATTACGTCGATTGTTTATTAGGTATTTAGTGGCATGATTTCAGCTCCGTTTCGAATTTAGATTCAATTCCCTATTGTGTTCCCGCTTACATTTCGGTACTTGAAATTATGTATTTGGATGACACATTCATTTTCGAATTCGCTGATAAGGGAGTTTGAGAGTCTATTTTGTATGTACACTGACAGCGTGTAGTCTCTTGGATGTCATAAATTACTAACTTTAAACATAATTTCTACTGGATGTAGGTACTATCGTCCCTAGCCATCCAGTATTTCCTGAAAAGTTTTGCATGTAACGAAATGAGTTCATTTTAAAATGAGATGTATGAAATTATGTCCTCATCTAGACTGACCTGTATATTAATATTCACAGAATTTATAAATGGAAGTTTTTATTATTGTTGAAACATCTGAAAGTCTTTAGTAAAATTGTAATTGTGTCACAACTCTAACCGTTAAATCAACCTTTTATCAAATGATTAACGGCTTGATTTACAAAGAATTTGGGTACCTACATAATGATACGATAAGTAGATAGCGAATGATGAAGAATTGTCGACACTACCGTCGCAATTTATTTAATTCCCGAGAAGTACTTGTGTACTTGAAGCAGAGTGTTGGCCCAGTGGTAACGGCCGCGACTTACGAGTTGTGGGTTCAGACTCAAGAAGGCGCTTTAAGTTGTGCAAATTATTTCATCACCACTACTCTCAAAACGGTGAAGAAAAACATCGTGAGGAAACCGGCACGTCCTAGAACCAAAAATTCGAAGACATGCGACATCCACCAACCCCCACTGGGCCCGCATGGTTCACTGAACATACATTACATTAACAAATTGCTAATCTCTTCGGATGACAGCCTCACATTTATGTTATTATGGTAGGGACTTCGTTTTAAGTTTGATTAATTATAAAATTATTACTTTGCAGCCATTTTATGCTTTAGATGCCTTGTTAAGTATTTATGATAAGTTCCTATTTACCTGCGTCTCCTGGCAGTCTAACTAAACTCAATAGGTGTAGTACATAAATAACAACTTATATCTAAAATTAGTTTGTTAATAGTTTTAGTTAAGTTATTACATTTTATATTTTTATTTTATTAATAAATTCGTTCTAAGTTGTTATTTATATACAGTTCATTTTATTTTACTTCTATAATCACGTAATTACAATAAAAACTTTAAAAAAAATCGTACGTAAGTGATAAAAAAAATCAAATCTTCACATTACGATCAAGAAAGTAAGTCCCTATAGGTGTAGTTATTTTTTATTTCAAAATTGCAGTGGCAGCAGCTTGTGGCTAAGTAACAACAGCTGCACGGGTCGATCGATCAGGTTAAGCTACACTTGCCGCGGTTGGTCTGTGGATGGGTGATCATCTTTAAATACCAAGACCCTCCGTGCCTCGGAAAGCACGTTAAGCCGTTGGTCCCGGCTGTCATTTGTAGATCTTTGACAGTCGTTACGGGTAGTTAGAAGCCCAAAAAGTCTGACAACCAGTCTTACCAAGGGGTATCGTGTTACCTAGTAACTAGGTTGTGGAGGTCAGATAGGCAGTCGCTCCATGTAAAATACTGGTATTCAGCTGCATCCGGTTAGACTGGAAGCCGACCCCAACATAGTTGGGAAAAGGCTAGGCAGATGATAAGTGGCAGGGACATCGACGTAAAATCGGTTACCATGGATTCTGTACATGATTCTGAAATTGAAATATTTCGTCGTTTATAAAAGAAAAATCTATTGTTTAAAAAAAATGCAATACCTACGCGGTCAAAATGTATGGAACAGCAGATAAAAAAAAAAAAAAATAACTGACAAAAATTTCAACGCAGGTTCAGAATCATGTATTGAATCCATGGTAACATTTTTCGCGTCGATGTCCCTGCCACCCTGTATTATATTCTATATCTGCTTTGAGGGTTTGGTCATGTTGAGAGGATGAATGAAAGGCACAAAAAGTATTTACAAGGAGTATGATGGATCGTAGCAGGTGGTGTTCTATAGTTTTGCCTACCCCCATGGGAAAAGGCGTGAGTTTTTAACCGACTTCCAAAAAGGAGGAGGTTATATGTTCGTCGCGTATGTTTGTTTTTTTTTTATTTTATTTGTATGTCCACCGATTTCTCCGTCATTTGTGGACCGATTTTGAAAATTCTTTTTTTGTTTGAAAGGGTATGCTCCCAAATTGGTCCCATATAAATTTTATTAACTTTGCTTGGGTAGTTTTTGAGTTAGCTACAAAATACGTTTTTTTTTGCCACTTACTATGTAGATGATATGATAAGTTCCTGTCACTGGTAGCAGGTAGGGGTATTCGAATGTGTGTGGGGTAGGTACAACAACTAAAAAGTGAAAAACAAAAACTTTTTACAAAAAAAAAAAACAACCGACTTCCAAAAAAAAACACTACAAAGTGAAAAATAACTTTAATTTCGGAAGTCGGTGGCAAAAAACGAAAACACAAAACCCAAGACACCGACTTCCGAAATTAAAGTTATTTTTCACTTTGTAGTGTTTTTTTTGGAAGTCGGTTGTTTTTTTTTTTGTAAAAAGTTTTTATTTTTCACTTTTTAGTTGTTGTACCTACCCCACACACATTCGAATACCCCTACCTGCTACCAAAAGATTTTATTAACCGAAAATAGCACATGAGTACATAAAAAGGCGTGAGTTTTATGTACTCATGTGCTATTTTCGGTTTTAGTTGAACGTAGGAAGGTACTTATCTCATTCCTCTTCTACCACCAATGAATAGGTGTATCAATGTCATGATCCGTTGTCCTCTTGCTACCTCGCGGACCGTTAGGCCCTTTGTACACTGCACGGTTTTTTTACGGTACGCCGTATAAACCGTAGTAGAATAAACGTGACTGTCAACAAGCTTCCATACAACACTGACGACCGTGCCACACACGGCGCATAAATCGTAGTTTTTCATGGCAAGAAAAACGTTTACGTTATATCTACAATCTATCGAATTTCTCTCGCGCTCTAATTCACTATTTTATCATTCATTTATTTTCTAGTAGTTGGTCTAGAGGTCGCAAGCGCTACTTTGCAAGCAATTTGCTACTTTGTTTCAATGTCTTTAAAACAAGAAAAACTTCTAAACCTTTCTTAAACAATATCACAAATGGAAAGAAAAACAGTATATTATAATAATCGTACGTATGTCAGTTTTGACCTGATTACGTAATATTTTAGTTTCGTGTGTCGCGTGCCTCGGAACTAATTTAATAAAAACAACACTGTTTATTAAAGGGTATTTTGGCATTACCGCTCAGATTCATGTCACACACTAACCTTCTTAAGTTAAGCACCTTATCGTATTATATGTGATAATAGTTTTAAGTTCATGAGAGAATACTAAATGTGGTTTGTAGCGAGAGTTTTAAGGAAAATTTGAGAGCTGCACTAATACCTTCATGAATGGATGGAAGGGTTTAATTAATAGGGAACTTAAGATGTTATTTGAAAGATTGATTTAGAAATATAAAATAAGGATTAGTTTAATTGAAATTAAATTAGTATAACATTTATGTTTTGGTTGATGACCAAGAGAAATATAACACTATCTTTTAAAACCAAAATCTGCTGTTTTGTTATGAAAAGCATTATAAGCCTATGGTACAGCAATGGGTAGCTCGCGGTATGATAAGGACCAGGTCCGGGTCGACGGCGCGTTGTGTTCCAAGCGCGCCTCAAAGAGATATCAGCAGAGTTGACGGGGTCCGCTAGGGCCGATGCCTGCCGCGGTTGCGGGAAAGTCCGAAACGGATGCCGTGGCCCCTGGCAACATGCAACTGAAGGAACACGGGTGGGTCTTAGTCAGTAAGAGTCTGACACGCCCTCCCGCTCCGCCCAGAGCGGGAGAAGTTATTTGATAATTTAACGTACTAAAAAAAAAAATTGTTAAACGTTTGATCGGTTTAGATTTGACTTGATAATACGTGACTAGGATAGCTGTCTGTTGTAGTTGGCTGTATCAATCTAATATCTATCTACCACAGAATCATGATATTATATGTTTTTACTAATTATATACTGCACATTGTATTATTGGGATTCTTAATCATAGGCAATGCTTATCACATCTGCTCAAAAAACACATTTGCAGCACTTTCTGAATGGGCATAACCCACAGTTACTTACCATCGTTTTCAAACTATGTTAGTTCATATCGAACAAATCTCGGTTACAAAATATTCGGAATCAATTTATTTTCGCCCGAAGCACGCAACGTTCTGACCGTCGATAAAACTCGCGTTCAACGGCTAAAATTGTGCATTCGTTACAAAGCGTAACTGTGGAAAAATCAAAGGTTTTTGTTGCTTTTGTTAATGAATATCTCTGCCTATGGCTTAAGTTGGCCTTTGCATGTACAACATTTGTGTGCATAAAGCAAGTATAAAAAATAAGCCCTGCAGTTATGTAGGTACTCTTAACTAACTATAGATACTCTTTGGAAGAGTGATTAGTAACGTGTTCTTTGTAAAAGTTAGCACTTGCATTACAGTTTAAGTTCACTTCCTCATCAGCCTATAAATGTTCTCACTGCTGGGACACAGGCCTCCTCTCTGTGACAGGGAGTGGGCCGTAATCCACCACACGGGCCCAGTGCGGGTTGGTAGATGTCACATGTCTTCGAATTTTCGGTTCTAGGACATGCCGGTTTCCTCACGATGTTTTCCTTCACTGTTTAGAGAGCAGTGGTGATGAAATAATTTACACAAAGTAAAGCGCCTGTCTGGGTTCGAACCTATGACCTACAACTCTAAGTCGCGGCCGTTACCACTGGGCCACCACTGCTCTAAGTACACTTACTCTACACTAAACTAACTCAAAAGGTTTTACCCTTTTTAGTCTTCGCACTAATGTTGTCAAGAAGTTGGATCGCCTCAACATTCACGTGATGATGAAGCCTGTGTTCATGAGCTTCTGCATATTTTTGTATAACAACGAGTATGTTTACGACATCCATCTTGAGGTGCCGGTGCAGGTCACTATTTCTAATGTACCAGGGCGCGTTGACTATATCCCGTAGTACTTTGTTTTGAAAACGTTGTATGATTTGACGATTGTTTTGGCTGCTGCTGAATACCGTAGGTCCATACAGGCTTTAAATTTGTTTATTTAACAAAAATTTGTTAGGTATTGACAATGGCGATTGTCTACCAAGTAGCCAATACATTTTTTGTACCGAATATCTAATTCTGCTCTTTACTTGTTGACATGCTCTTTCCAGCGCAGTACAATATTTAACACTACGGTTTTACTTTAGTAAACTAAAACACGTTTCTTGAATGGAGACCCCATTTAATTTGAGAAAGAAATACACAATCTGTGAAAATTTTAACTGTCTACTACCTATTAAGTATGCTGACAGACAGGCGGGCGGACGGACGGACGGACGTACGGATACCCGAGTCTTAGTAATAGGGTTCCGTTTGTCACCCTTCGGGTACGGAACTCTAAAATCAAACATAACACCACAAAAACATCACAGTTCATTTAACTAAAACCAACTGTCCAACCGTTTGCAAACTGTTTACTTTGGACTAAACACCTACTAAAATATTAGTTTAACATTATAATTCTCTATTAGCTTAAACTCTGATAATAACAGTCTCGTTAGTCGAATTATGAACTCAGGATATTTTTGACCCCTAATGACCTGAGATGACCTTTTGGATTAATCCTAACTACCCTAACTAATATTTTAATCCTAACTATATAATATGTAATATAAATGCGAAACTGAGTTTGTTTGTTTGTTGAAAGAGAAAGAAAGAAAACGTGTTTATTCTGCACAAACAAAACGCACATTTTAAAAAACTGTACAAAATACACACAAAACAAAAGTAGCCAAAAGCCTCGTATTCAATTAGTAAAAAAGCTTGACAATATTGTTCCTGGTAACTATAACAGTGGTTCATGTCAAGGCCACGAACCAAAGACAATATTGCATAATTATTATTGCAACATTGGCAAATGACAACAAAAACATAAGAAAACAAAAACAAAATGCCGATTGCAGAGTTATCTACTTTTGTGTTGCGCTTTCACGTTAAAACAGCTGAACGGATTCGGATGAAATTTGACAAAGAGGTAGCCTGGGACCTGGAGAAGGACATAGGCAACTTTTCATCCAGGATCGCAGACGAAGTAGTGGGCAACAGCTAGTTAGTCAGTTAGTTTGAAGATTTAGGTTAGCAGTTTAGTAGATTCGTTGTTAAAAACATCTGTTATTACTGTAATATAGATTACAGTAATTGATGGCAGGATAACAGATGTCAGGAATGCATTCTCTCAACGGCCAGACTGTAGTTACTTATACTGCAGTCTCCTGAAACTGCCTGAAAGTTTTGATAAATCTAAAGTTTTATTGCTATGCCCCAGTGATTTCGGAGCGGGAAAAGCCGAGGCTTATAAAAGTAAAATTGCGCCTGACAGATTTGATTAACGATGCCTTAAAGGGTTATTGAGTTAAGTTCCCCTACCAAAAAATATTGCCTACAGGTATAAACATACATATTTAATACAGGGTCAGAATTATGTTTGAACTTTATGTTCTGTCACAATATTCAGCTATTAAGAATGAGGAAAATAAGTATCACAGCCCATAACGGAGTTATTGCGGCATCTAAAAATAAATAAAACATACATCTTTTTCTTGTGAAAAACAAACGTAACTAATATTTCCTCAAAGTCCTGTACCAAAGTGTACAACACATGACATCACGCCTTGTTTCCCCGAAGGGTTGGGCAGAGGTGTCCCTGTAACAGGTACACCCACATTTCGCCAGTTATGTTTAAGTCCCATGTAATAGGGGCGAGCCTATTGCCATCAACCCAAAGTGTACTGTATTTGAAATAAGTAATGAAACGGAGATTACTAACAAACTCTTCAGTTCAAACTCCAGGAATTTGAAACCAAGGTATGTTTAAAGGTGATCTTAATCAGACTTTCTGAGATTATAAAAAACTTTACATCCAGGGGCCTATATATTAAAACTGACGAGCGACAATTGACAAGCGACAATTGACAGGCGACAAATTCAAATCCGACAATATTGTAAATATTTTCATAGTTTTAGTGTTTTATTAAACAAGCACTGTCGTGAAGCTGTGACAATTTTGTCATATTTTTAGGGTTCCGTACCTCAAAAGGAAAGAACGAAACCCTTATAGGATCACTCTTGTGTCTGTCTGTCTGTCCGTCTGTCACAGCCAATTTGCTCCGAATCTAACGGACCAATTAAGTTGAAATTTGGTACAAATATGTATTTCTGTGATCTAAACACGAACGTATAATGTAAATAAATAAATTTTGAATATAAGGGTCACTTTTGGGGGGCAAACAAGAAAATTAAAAACAAGTTTTGCCAACAGTACCGTGTGACATATCAAATGAAAGGGCTTATTGCGAGAATCTTAAATATATTTTTTATATAATTTTCAAATAATTACTTTTAAAGATATTTAAGAAATTCGACGAAAATTGACCCCCCTTATCTCCTCCGAAACTACTGGACCTAAAATTTTGAAAAAAATACCTAGTATGGCTCTTTAGTCATTGATTACAGGAAAACCTATAAAAAGTCTATGGTCTTAAAATAACATGGTAAATGTCTCAATATTGTGCGTACAAACTTACATTTGCAGTTGGAATGTATGGGAGAACATGTATTTAAACCACAATGTTAAGTTTGTATTTGGGATTCATCCTAACTACGGAAGCCTTCATTGTGCGTAGTCCGACACGCTCTTGGCCGGTTTTTTTTTCAAATATCGTTATTTAACGTTAATTATTGTTAGTTATAGTAGGCAGCTGACGATTTAGTCACCTGCAATCTTTAACAATATGAAAGAAAATGGGATACTTGTTCAGTATGACGAGTAGGTAGATGACTCTACTCGTCAAGCTGGACAAATATCCCATTTATTTATTTACACATAATTTACATCATAATGGTGCCGATTCCCTTGTTCACAAACTAAACTAAATTTAAGTTCAGTGCATCGTTTTCCCTCTATTTCATTAAGAATAGTCCTGTCAAATTTTATGTCATTAGTTTAGTCCTGTCAAATTAATCAGCGCTTGACGTAAATTGACGTAATTTTAGTAGGCAAGTTTTTAATCACGTCTAAACTTGTATGGAGTAGTGACAGGCGTTGATTAATTTGACAGGACTAAACTAAATTTTATCTTCTGTCCTTTTCTTAATGAAATAGAAAGAAAAAGATGCACTGAACTTAAATTTAGTTTAGTTTGTGAACAAGGGAATCGGCACCATTGTCTCTTTAAGACTTGCAGCTTGCTTAATCATTAGTAAAAAAATAGTAGTAAGTAGGTAGTAAAAAGTTCCATCCAGTAAAAAACAGTAAAAATTAATAAATTCAGCGCGATACCATTTCATCGTCTACTACCAGTGACTAAAGTGAAAAGGCAGAAATTGACGTCGTGACCAATCGTCGGCAATGGGCCACGGTACATTTCACCTACTGACCAATTATGGCCACACGTAGCGTGTCGTGTTTACGCCAGTGCTGTCCTAATTACCGCTATTACATGATTTCCAAAGACACAGTTATCACAACACAATAGTCACAAAACAAAAACCTGAATAATTTATGTAGGTTTATTAATCGAATACTATTTATTAAACATCATTCCATCATTTAACTGTGTGTTAATCGTCGTGTTTATATAACTTTTACATAATAAATAATTCCCGTAGTTTTTGTTTAAAGTCGAGGTGGTACGATTACGATGCCGAAAATATAGTTTTATAAATTTTGTTTTTTTTGTCTGTTTGTCTGGATGTATGTTCCGGATTGGCGCAGAAACTACTGAATAGATTCTGTTCAAATTTTGTTCAAATATTCCTAAAAGGTTTGGTCTTCGAATAGGCTATATATTATCACGCTATTGGCTATGGATTAGCAATATTGCATTATGACCGTTTTCCTCAACAGTTTATCGCAAGATGAGACGAGAAAAAATGTAGTGAATTGATTCAGGAGTGACCTTGCGGAAATCCATTATAAAATACAATAGACGTGGATATATTTAGTAACTTGTTCTGCTTAGTTATTTCTCACCGAGCGCTGAACGCAGCGCCTCTACGTTCAGCGCTCGGTGTGGCAACACGCCGTGTTCAGGTTCGCGACAAGTCAATTGTCATCCTGAGGATGCCTCGTTGAGAGGTGAAACACGTGTCGTATTCTTTCAGGGTTTTGTATGGCTCTTTAGAAATAGCTAAGCGGAACAGGTTACTAAATATATCCACGTCTATTGTATGTTATAATGTAGCAGATAGATACGGATTTAACATCCGAAATGAATTATCATCACGCTATACTTACTAGGAACTATATAAGCATGTAGTACGGCTACTTTAGTTACGTTGTCAACGAAGTAAACAGCCTAACGGATCCACTATCGCTCTGTAAGCCACGGAGTTTGGTCCCCAACAGTTGTTCAATTTTACTGATGTTTATTTTTTTAAAGATGCCTTTTAGCTTTATTTAAATTAACAAAATGGACAGTGATAGAGGTACCGATTTACTTAACATGCCAATAGAATACAAAGCTACGTGAGCGAAGCCGCGGGCACAGCTAGTACTAAATATTTGGCAATTTAACCATATTATATTATCATGTCTGCCTTTAAGAATTAGCATTTCGTATAGTATCTAATTTATTCCATGAACCCTGTAAGACGAGACTTAATCATATGTGTAGGTATCTACGCCGCTTCACGAAATTAGTAATTAACCAACAAATTCTAGTCTCTAGTTCTAATAAGGCTAAAACAAAAGATTTTCATATACTTAAAACAAGAACGATTAAAATTAATTTTGAGCTTTTATTTTGTTAGTGGTACTGAAGGTTATAGGTATTGAAGTAAAGGGAAAAGTCGATTAACACTTTAGTTAATTTCATCGGAACAGAAGTAAATTTCAATTTAGATGGTGAGTAAAAGTAGCAGTGTTAATCAACTTTTGTCGCTGACCATAACTTAATTAGCAGAAATGTTATCATTGAAACTTAAAAATATGGTTGAACATTTTAATCAGGCGCCTCTACATGTTAAATCAATAAGACCCCTTGAATAAACGTTCTTTACAAAATTGGTTAAATTTAATTAAAATTTCCACTCGTGTTGTTGGTAGCAAACCGAACGCTATTTCCCAAAAGGTGAAAACATCAACATTTATAGGATTGGGGTGTTGCTAATATCTGTATATTTACGAGCTTATATCGTCTAACATTAAAACAAATCTATTCTGTGACTTGAAGACACGATACGCGTGATTAACTGCCGTAGTTTGTGCGAAATCGTAAAAAGGTAATGAGTTGTATTTTCGCACAGTTCCTTGTAAAGGTTTTCTTTGGCGTGAGTCAGGTGTATAAGTAGTATAGAGGTACAGTCTTTTCAATCAAATAGTGACGGTACGCCCAATCGACTTTCATGAATTGAATGTACCCTAATAGAAAAATTGAATGTATAATTAACGTTTCACTTTGATGCACCGATATGAGATGACAATATTTCTTGCCTTAGCTACTGTAGTTTTCAAAGCGCTGCACTATTTAAGCGGATGTACTGTAGGTAATTTCATGGCTACAATACGTTAAGGCATTTGAGGAAATGAGCTAAGTGGCCAAAACCGAAGCTTTGATGAATCAACCCGTATCAATTTCGCTTCTTAAGCAAATGAAGTAGGTAGTTTTCACTGTTGTTACTATTAGACCGTCACAACAATGATTACGTCTTACCTATTAAGTAACGCTACATAATAACATACATTTTTAAGTAATTGTAGCTGTGAATTTTTTACTGACCTTGTTAAGTATAATCGACATTTAAAAACAAAACTGCTGGGAGTTATTGTGCTTGAAAAGTGATTGTAATTGAAGAAAGCTTTGAATAAATAAAAACTTTAAGTTTACACGTCTGTGTTACTGCTTATTTATTTATCGATCATTGGCTTATTATAGTAACACGTCGGCGTGACAACACACTGTGTTCGGGTTCGCGACAAGTCAATCGTCATCCTGAGGATGCCTCTTTGAGAGGTGAAACATGTGCCGATTCCTTACAGGGTTTTTTATGACTCTTTGGGAATAGCGGAACAGGTTACTAAATATATCAACGTCTATTGTATTTTATAATGGATTTCCGCAAGGTCACGCCTGAATGTATTAACTATCTTAATGTAACCAAATATTACTACGGAGTGGTTTATTTTTTTTGCCAAGAGGTGGTTTATCTTTTTTTCAAACTATATCTATATAGCTATACCTCGTAACCAGTCGACTTCATGTACTGACTCGTTGGTCTAGTGGTCACAAGCGCTATTGCTGAGCATGAGGTCCTGGGTTCAATTCCCAGGTTGGGCCAAGTGTTATTGGGTTGTTCTATAAGGAATTTCTTGGTAGCAGTACAGAGTCTGGATTTGTGCCCGGTTGATGGCAATAAGCTCGCCGCCATTACATGGGACTAAACACAACTGGCGAAATGTGGGTGTACTATAATAGTCTCTGAACTACCCTTCGGAGAAACAAGGCGTGATATTATGTTGTTATGTTATGTAATTATAATGGCTTGCTAAAGTGGTACAATTTGTGAGTTTGTATGTAGGGGTTTATCTTCGGAACTACTGAGTCGGTTCCGAAAATTCTTTCATGAATGTGAAGCTATGGTATTGCCGAGTGTCATCCTAACTTTTAATATTATAAATGCGAAAGTGAGTTTGTTTGTTTATATGTTTGTTTATTACGCTTTTACGCTAAAACGGCTGAAAGAATTTGAATGAAATTTGGCACACAGGTAGACCATGACTTGGGTTAGAACATAGGGTACTTTTTTAGGGTTCCGTAGTAAACAAGGAACCCTTATAGTTTCGTCATGTCCGTCTGTCTGTCTGTCTGTCCGCGGTCTAGCACCAAGACTGTTTGTCTCTGCATCACCCAAAGGTTGACTGGTAGAAAATGCCTATGGTATTAAGTCCGCCTCTGTACATGTATGTGCTTAAAGTATTAAATAAATAAATAAGGCTGTTAGTACTAGAAAGTTGTAATTTGGTATGGGTATACATATTAATTATGCCGACAAAGTGGTAAAATAAAATTATGAAAAAAAAATTTTTTTGGGGTACCTCCCCTACACGTAAAGTGGGGATGTTTTTTTTTTTCTTCTATCCCTTGGTGTGGGGTATCGTTGGAAAGGTCTTTCAAAAACATTGTGAGTGTGTTACTACCATTTTTGAATTCAGAGATCCGTTGGAGAAATATTAAGCTTTAAAATGAAAATTTTTGCTAGAGTCAAGTGTCCCCCCCCCTGCCAGCTAAATGGTTGGTTTTAGATATGTGAAAAAATTCACAGCAGTAGCTTATATAACGAATTTAAAAGGAAAACTATCACAACTGAGTAGGCTTTACAAGTTAACGAGGAATAATCAACCAACTTAGATTTGCGGTTGTAAAAACATGTTTTCCCATACATTCTGTATGAAAGATTTTTGTTTTCAACTATAAAGTTAAGTTTGTTCTTGGGATAAATTCATCCCAACTACGGAACCCTACATTGTGCGTGGTCCGACATGCACTTGGCCGGTTTTTTTCTCTTAGTACGTTCCCGTGGGATAATTTCCGGTCTCTATGCGAGTGAAGCCGTGGGCAAAAGCTAGTAGTATATATTTTACTAGCTGCGCCCCGCGGTTTCACTAGCAAAAGTCTCGATCCCGTGGGAATATCGGGATAAAAAGTGTCCTATGTCATAATCCAGGTCGTGGTCTATCCATATGCCAAATTTCATCTAAATCCATACAGTCATTGTAGCGGCTACACCGCCACATACGAACTACGCATCAGAGAGATGACGTCACACGAATTCTGCATCGCGCAATTAGTGTTTACCGAGCGATCGACATACATACAAGATTTCAACTTCAAACCGACGGGCAGTTGCCCGCCAGACATAACACCCGTCTGGTCGGAGGATCCTCCATTTTCTATGGTGGATGAGTGAACTTTACACCCTGTTCCTCGTGAAATCATTTTCGCGTGTAAGCGTAACAAACAAACTTAGCAACAAATTCACTTTCACATTTATAATATTTAGTTTTATACTCGGAAACAAGAAATTAATAAATAGGTATCTATGCCTAGTTTGTAAGCATGTCAATTATGTTTACAGCCATAATTTAAAAACAGGTGTGTTTCTAGTAGTTCTTTATACCGATTGTTATGGGGCACTTAGGGCAGTGACCTGAGAGCAGGCCAAGTGCGAGTTAGCCTCCATTTACCTTACAAAAACTTTCAGGCCTGAATAAAATCCTTAAATGAGTTTTTAAAAACCTAATAATCCCTTAAATCCTGTACTAGGATTTTAATGAATTGAAAGATACTTGTCTTGTGATTTCGTTTTTTTTTTAATTTGATTTATGTAGGTACTTCTGTTATTAAATTTTATTATAATAGAATTATTTTGGTGTGTTTTTTGTATCTTTGGTTACTTACGTAATTTTTGGAGAGAAAACTTCTTTAGGTGCGTTGGGCATTTTTGAGATGGGACTATACCATTGATTTCGCGACCTGTTACCGACACCGTAGAGTAAAAGACATCAACGCGTTGATTACCGCGGTGCGTGGAGTAAAAGACATCAACGCCTAGATTACCGCGGTGCCGAATTTTTTCAAGTTTTCAATTCTATCGGCACTCCCGGAGTGCCACTGTTTTTTTATAGATAGATATATTAACAAAAATATGGATCACTGTATCTGAATGATATAATTCTCAACAATATTATAGATAAACTTGTTGTAGGTACGGTCTTAAAACCTACCTCCATTTTGTAAAAGAATTAAACGTCAATGTAGAAAAGTATTTATGTAAGTACAAGTAAGTTGTAACTCGCTTGCCGCATAACTCCAACGTGCACTATGAAGGATAATAAATACATACATTGTTCCAGACGAGCCGGGTTTCAGCGCACCGATAGCGAATGTGACCGCGCCACTCGGTCGGGAGGCGATCCTCGCGTGCACCGTACACAACCTGTCTACGTACAAGGTCTGTAACATTGACACCTTTACTATATTACAGCGCATGTAAGTGGCACTAACGAATGACGTCGCTTGCACTGCAGATATGTGTGGTACTTTCTTTTGATTGTTTTTCTGAGAGTGGTATTTTTTTATTGTTGATTTACAAATGGAAGAGTACAAGGAAATTAATGAAATGTGTATGAGTATCTACCTGGTGTAGAGGTAACAGTACCTATCTATAAATTGGCCAATTAAGTGTACTAGTTAAAGCTAATTGGGTATTTTTTTAAGGTCAAATATTTAGTTAAATCATGAAATAATTTAATTATGAATGAGAATAAAACTTCCGTCTGGAAAGTTTGGCAATACCGATTTAGTAAAAAAAAGCCTGAAAAACGGTGGAATAAAGAAGTCCAAAGCTTATGCTATGTTACCAGCGAGATATTGCATATGCTAAATAAAAGACGACTTAGAGAATTTAGAATCCTACAGCTCTTATCTTCAACACGTTGAAAGCGCTTAGATTTTCTCCAGATTTCTGCTTAAACTTGCTGTATTCGTTCAGAACGAGCTTCTGAACTTTTAAATGAAGTAAGTACATACTTATAAACGTTTGAGATTACTTGTGGGAATAATCGTGTCTATTCTGGGTAGCCGTATGTATGTCTTCACTTGGAAAATCTATAAAGACTTCTTCTGTGAATTGTAATTGTGATTGAACGCATGAACAAGTTTGTAATACTGATTAAAGTATGTATTGTTTTATGTTCAGTATTTGGAATTCTGCGTTCCAATTACTAAACTGTTATAACAATACATTTTAGGACTGTCGTACGAGTATACTAGGTTTCGATACTCCATGCTGCATAGCTTGGAGATATGATACTAATCGAATTGTTTTCAGCTAGCAGGGTTCTCACTTACTAAACTGTGATAGATCTGTGACAGATCCGTATTAATTAATTTCAACTTGGTACCTCCACGCGTTCCTGAGAAAAAGGGTCTTGACAGACTGACATACAGACAGATGGACAAGGGTTCCGTTTTTTTCTTTTTAAGATACGGAACCCTAAAAACAAGATGGCGGCGTTAATTCCAATTTTTTCCACGCGCCAAAAGATCTTTGTAAAGTTTTACCGTCAATCAGACAACCCAACAATCGGTTATCATACTCGTGATATTGTAATTCCTATGTAGGCTCTTAAATTACAAATGAGAAGTGGAGAGGTGTATTGTTAGCGGCGCCTACACGTCACCCCGATGTGACAGGTTGTGACTGCTCCATCTCAAATTAATCCTAATTGCCTAAGAATAGATACACAGAACTGCTTTTATGTTAGATATGTGTTATGTTATCTAGAGCTCAGAATTTGTTTTTGGAATATAAAAAAAAAATTGGTATTGCATTAATATAAATATGATAATTACAGTCTGGCCGTCGAGAGAGTGCGTTCCTGACACCTGGCATTTGGACAACTTCTAGTAGATAGCAATAAGGATCAAATTCGCATAACACATATTCATTAGTATGAAAGTGACAGGTGTAAAGAGCGTAATATGCTCTAAGAGGCCAGACTGTAAGCGTCATAATCTATGGATCAAGCACAAGGTGTAAAACAAAATAAAGCATAAACAAAAAGTACTTAGATTACATTTTGACAGAATGATTAATGACTGATATGGTTATTTTTGAGCGCGTTGATCTTTTATCGTTCAAGCGGGTCGGTATACAATACAGTTTTTGATCAGTTTATCAACTTTCCGAACTATTACAAAGTTACCATGCAAGACGTCGTAATGACTTACTACCAACAGTATCGTATTTCAATGTTGCCTTACAGAACTCCTAAAAATGTCATTCGAAACTCGGAGAAACTTTTTCAATCGATGTTTGCGTATGAGTGTACGAAAGTACGGGAATGTCGCATTACTAACAAACTGGTAGTTTATCGAACTTATTTAGATTTTTAACCGACTTCCAAAAAGGAGGAGGTTATATGTTCGACGCGTATGTTTGTTTTTTTTTTTTTTTTTTTTTTTTTTTTTTTTATGTATGTCCACCGATTTCTCCGTTATTTGTGGACCGATTTTGAAAATTCTTTTTTTGTTTGAAAGGGTAGGCTCCCAAATTGGTCCCATATAAATTTTATTAACTTTGCTTGGGTAGTTTTTGAGTTAGCTACAAAATACGTATTTTTTTCCCCACTTAGTATGTAGATGATATGATAAGTTCTTGACCCTGGTAGCAGGTAGTGGTATTCGAATGTGTGTGAGGTAGGTACCACAACTAAAAAGTGAAAAATAAAAACTTTTTAAAAAAAAAAACAACCGACTTCCAAAAAAAAACACTACAAAGTGAAAAATAACTTTAATTTCGGAAGTCGGTGGCAAAAAACGAAAACACAAAACCCAAGACACCGACTTCCGAAATTAAAGTTATTTTTCACTTTGTAGTGTTTTTTTTTGGAAGTCGGTTGTTTTTTTTTTTAAAAAGTTTTTTTATAAGGGCTCTTGTGGTCGTAATGGTGTTTTAAAATGGCCATAAACATTTGGTAATAGGTTGCGTGGTTGCGGGTTGACACGCAGACCATTCTCACAATCCACACGCACGTGATATCGAGGAGTCGGAGAGTGGGGGTGACCCACAGCGACCACCGGACCTGGTTCCTGCACATTAGGGAGCTGCGGGAGACGGACAGAGGATGGTACATGTGCCAGATCAACACGGATCCTATGAAGTCACAGCTGGGATATTTAGATATTGTCGGTAAGTGGAATTAATGGTGAAATGAAGTGATGTTTAATTTTATAAGTAGATCTTTTGACTGTAAGAGATTTCACATAAATTTTTGTAAATATTTTAAAATTCTATGTCACAGGCATTTCCTAGCTGACTGTTAGATACTTAGTTGGTCTTCACCGATTTGAAATCAAAGCAGGCTCATAGTAGGAAAATCATCTTTATTCAGAGTTCAGAATCAAGCCTCGTGCAGAATCGCGCGACGCGACGACGAGCCGCGACATCGGTAATTGTTCTAACGTGACGTTTTCTCAGAAATTGTATTGTTAGAGTCGCGCCGCGCCGTCGCATCGCGCAAGTCTGCACGAGCCTTCATTCTAAAATTACCCTCTTGGTTATACAATATAGTTATATATATACTAATAATAAAGATGAAGAGTGTGTTTGTTTTTTGAACGCGCTAATCACTGGAACTGCCAACCGGAAAAAAAAAATTGCGTTTTAAATCCCAATCCTTGAGGAAGGCTATGTAGTAAGTCTGAAAGAACATGTAGGCGATGCAATGCGACGCCGCCGTGACAGCGTGGGAGCAATACATTTCGCGCGAACGAAGTCACGGACAGAAGCTAGTTAATAATATTTATATTAAGTAACGTGTTATATTATGATGAAGATTAAGACTTCGGTGAAAGATAAATTTCACCGAAAAGGTATTCAGTTTTAAAATCAAAACACCTGTTTTCCAAGAAAGCATATACGTATAGTTTAGCTTTCTTTGCAAACAGCTATATATGAGATATTCTAAATATAGTATTTGGGCCAAGAAACAAAAAGCTATGCAGGTTACATGGATCACAAGTCTGAAAGTCAAAGTCAAAACACCTGTTTTCCAAGAAAGCTTACCTATAAATAATGTAAGAGATATTCTAAATATAGTATTAGAGCTAAGCAAAAAGACCTATGTAAGTCACAAGTATGAATTCAAGTGAAACTGAGATTCAAAAGATGATTTGAGTAGGGTGAAACACATGTCTTATTAATACTTGATATTTACGTAGGTACTAGCTATATACTAAAATTCAGAAAGAGTTATATGATTTTCGACAACCGCTGTTGTATGAGTACATTATTTCTATTTTTGTAATGTCCCTCGGTAAACTTCGTGTTTCGTCAGTCGTCGGATTTCTATCAGTTGCCCTTTGCACTTGGTGTAGACCGGACGCTCTCAATCGACTTGGAAGTTTATAGAGTTGTTAGAGGAAAGCTGCTAAAGTCGCAGGCACGACAGACAGGAAAATAGTTTTACAGCTCTATAGTTAACACAGAAATCAAAACAAAACAACAATAAAGTACAGTACGACACAACTTAGATGTAGCAGAAATTTGAAAATTTGCGTTCATTCATTTCAATTTTAACGAATGTATTGGTTATATGACTTTACAAGTTATTGCGTTTGCATAATGATCATTTTCACCTAAAGTAGTAAAAAAGATTGGTGATTGTGACGGCACATTCAGTTTGGATGGTGATCGATTTTACGAATTTTGCCGATGCTACGTCTAAGTTGTGTCGTACTGTACTTAGTTCTGAATTCAAATTATTATACACGATAAATCTAATAATTGATGGACAAGGAAATTAGCATTCGTTTGTATTCGTAAATATGATGATTCCTGAGGGACATTAAGAAAATAGAAATACTGTACAAAACTTTTTCTACGTTTATTCCTCCTCATAATATTATCTTCTTTCCCCGCAGTTCCTCCCGACATCCTCGACCGAGGCACGAGCACAGACCAGACTGCGCGAGAGGGCGCCTCGATAAATTTAACATGTGCCGCCACGGGATCACCGCATCCGCAAATTACTTGGCGAAGAGAACATTCCAAACCTATTACCATCGCAGATGGAATGCAAGGTAAATACTGTTTGAGTGTTAACAGAAAAATGTACTGTATTAGATGGGTAAATGTTGCTCAAAAGACACAATGAATGTTTTGTGCAGTGCGAGTTTTTAATCTTAATACGCAGATATATGCTAGTGACCTTGAGTGGTTAGCTTGCGTGTTCTGTACTGAGCTCACGCAACGCGTCGTACGTTCAGCCAGTAATAAGACTTGCCCATCAAGGAGCGCTGTCCCAAGTTAGACGCATTATTAATTTATTATACATAAAGCAAAAGGTATTTTAATAAAACACGTATTCTAAAAGATCATTAAAGTATATTTAAAATGGTGAACGCACAAACTGTAGAAATTTATCGTCGGTTATTTAAAAAAATTACGCGTTCAGTACCGTGATAGAAGTGAAACTTCTTAAAAAATTAAGAATAAGACTAAGAGTGATTTAGTATGAGATACAGAGTGAGAGAGTTATATCTTTCTTCTCTCTTACTACCTAATCTAACTAAATGTGCCTAAATGTGACGCGTCCTTGAAATTCACTCTCGATCCTAGTCCAATTATCGAATCGCCGCCAAAAGAGTTTAACTTAAAAAAAAAACAGTGGCACTCCGGGAGTGCCGACAGAAGTGAAATTTTGAAAAATAATCGGCACCGCGGTAATCAACGCGTTGATGTCTTTTACTCCACGGTGTCGGTAAAGTGCGTTACATTGTCGCGAAATCAATGGTTTAGTCTCATCTCAAAAATGCCCAACGCCTAAAGAAGTTTTCACTTCAAAAATCTGGTTTTCCATACATTTTGACCGTGTAAGTATTGCAATTTTCAATGTAACAGCAGATTTTTATGTGCAGCATCTTTCCTCTCGCATTCCTGCAATTCGTGGAAAGGGACGGAAGTGTGTAACAGGAAGTCGGAGAAGCGCGCGCTATTTATTTTGATCAATGAGCGTGCGCGGTGCTAGAGTTGGCAGTCAGATGGTATCAATCCATTTTCTGAGAGGTTGGTACTATCAACCAAGATGTCAGATGTTACACGTCATATGCGACTACTGCAAGGCTCGCTCATTTTTTTAATAACCCACGTAAAGTTTCTTCGCTGGTGGGTTTAGAATCATGTATTGGACTTATGGTAACAGTTTGCTCATCGATATCTTACAACCTTTATATTCATATTGCGAGAACTTTCTTGGCACTTTTTAACTCAGGTATCAGGGTCAACTTCAATTTAATGCTTTGACTAAACGCGAAAAGAGAATAATATAATTTAGTTCTACGGTTTGAGTGACAGACTGGTTAAGGAACTCGGAGAATCGAGTGTTGTACGGCAAATTGGAAGAGGACTATATCCAATAACAAACTGCAATAGACTGAGTTGGTTGATTGATTAGACATTCTGTTTTACTATATACATTGAGCAATATTAAAAGCCACTTGCAAAGTGCCAAAAATCTAAATATCTCCTAAACTACACAAGTTAACTACATGAAGTAAAAAAAAAAATCTTGAAAACAGCTTATAAGTGTTTTTATGCGCTATTAAGAACGCGGCGACGCATGAATTGTCCATACAAACGTAATACCTAAATAATTTGGAATTTGGGCATTTTTCCACCATATTATGTTCTTATTCGGATTTAGACAGTTTTTATCTAGGCTCCTACATTTTTTTTTCCACAAAACTTTTCTAAAATGAAGTTTAAACGAATTTAATTTCGCACATTTTTACAGCGAATTCTAAATGACATATCTTCATATTGTTTTTCTGTATTATCAACCACAATATTTATAATATTGTTTCTGTAGAAGCATAGCTTATATTATCAAGTTACAAATTATAGAAAAAAAAAATGGAATTGAATTTTGTAAACATCTCGATTTATGGTTGCGAGCCGTGTTCGCAGGCCTCTTAAATACACTTAAATGTTGTTTTTTACTTCAAGAAGCTATCTTGCGTGGTTTCGGAAATATTTCATGATAAGTTAGTGGCTTTTTTATATTGCTCGTCAATGTAGATATCAATTCCAAATAGTAACGCTGTGGTTGGAGTTTTGCCCGAAAAATGAAACTCCCATGAGACTTAGGATCAAGAACTGTAAGCACGTAGTGGTCATGTAGATTGAGGAAAATGACTTTGTTTCTCAAGGGAAATGCAAGACTTGCACTACAAAAGATCTAGCGGCCTTGGGATCCGTCGTGTACCTAAATGAAGCTTTATGTACATGATGTATGTTTCTTGCCAGTGACATAAAATTAAATTGAAGCAACAAATGACTTGCATCGTCTAAAAACTGTTTAGACGGTGCCCCTTTTATTGTTGCTTCAACTTATAGAATGTCTCAGGCAATTAAATCGCATCGTGTAAATCAGGCTTTATGTTTGGATGTACAGTCAGCAAAAGAATAAGGTATACATACGTGCAAGAAATATGTTATTATCCAAAGTTGTATGCGAAAAAGGTTTTTAAACTACACACGAAGAAGGACGATGTCAAAGATATAGACTTTGCCTGTTTACTCTTTTGTTAACTGTACAGGAAGCCTACCACTATCTCACATAACATTTTTATTTTACTTCAGTGAAAGAGATGGAGCTGTACAGTCACGAGCATAAATACCTTACACTAACGCAAGATTCAAAAGCGATTTTCTCCTAAAGTATTGATAGATATTTATGGTGTTATTATCATAGGTACTATTGTATAATTGAATCCATACTGTTATGAAATAGGTCTTCTTTTAAGTTGAAATCGTTATTTCATGAGAAAAACGCTTTAATTTCGCGTGACTATAACGTACAATTCGCGCTAAAATTTATGAGCTCTCGGAAGTTGTACGCGAGTGGCCTAAACAATATATTAATAGCTAATAACATAACATAACTCAAAATATATTTTTTATCGTACCTTTTGCCTACCTACAGTATAGATTTGTCAATCACAAAAATAATTAGCTATTAATTAATATACTTTTAGGCCACTCGCGTAAAACTTCCGTGAGCTCACAAAGTTTGGCGCGTATTGTATCTCGACATATGTATGTATACCCCCAGTACCATGACCCATCTCAACATGTATCTCATAGATCCGTATTCAAACGTATACGTAAACATGCCGTTTACATACACATGAACTGTTTACTTTGCATCTGTTGTAGTTTACATAACTTAGTTTGCACTTAGTATTATGCAATATACAACTTAGTAATATTGTTTAAAGTGGTTTGTAATGAACATCTAGTGTATTTTGATACGTACCGAGTTTTGATCTCTTGACTTGTTGAGTTGTATGGGCTCCAGAGAGCTTAGACAGGTAGCAATCGCTTACAAAGCCTTTCATCTTACTACAATGACTTTCAACTGTACCACAGGTTAATACAGATGGTTAATTCGGCAAAATCATTTAAATAAAAAGCGACTCTTGCTACAACACAATAAAATGCAATTGTAGGTAAACCGACGTACGCACGGACGTAATAAAATCGCGGCGATTTTCTTTCGTGCACTTGATCTTTAACGCTCTGCTTAGCGCCGAGAGTTGAAAATCCAACAGTGTGTTTTTTTCAACGGACTCACTCTCGTCCCAGCGCGTTGGATTCTCAACGCTCGGCTTAACACCGAGAATTGAAAATCTAGTGCGCGATAAAATCCCGCCGCGATTTTATTACGTCCGTGCGGACGTCGGAGTATATCTTCTAACTACAAAGTCAAAGTCAAATAATTTATTTCAATTATGCACAAAAAGGCACTTTTGAACGTCAAAATTTACAAAAAATAGAATTGATTCTAGTCGCCCTTTCCAAAAGGTAGTTTTCGTATGGAGAAGAATGGGCAAGAAACTCAACCGTTACTCTTTTAAATTTTTTTACAATATTTGTATACATTAATTATATAATTATATGTGAAGACGATACACCTGGAATAAGATTACTATACCACAATAGGTAAATATAATTAAAAATGAAGCAATGACAGAAAAAAATATTATGTAATGGATACATGGTGTTCACATATTTACAAGCATTGTAAAAGTAGGTACCTATACGATATTCCTAAAAAAATTATAAGTAATACTAATAAGTCAGTGTGTGAGTTCAAGTAATCACAGAATGTAAAATAAATGTTATAATAATTAATTACACAGTTAAATTAGCAACCAGTTTGATTTTGTCTAGACTCTAAATTGTCCTATGGAGCTAGACCAGCATGCTTCCAAGCATTCTTATCTAGGATTTAATCCTCTAATTTGTAATA
The DNA here is from genome assembly GCA_949152395.1 of Agrochola litura. Taxonomy (NCBI): domain Eukaryota; kingdom Metazoa; phylum Arthropoda; class Insecta; order Lepidoptera; family Noctuidae; genus Agrochola; species Agrochola litura. Next base: position 10,131,990 of record OX424497.1, on the reverse strand, counting down.
TGCTTGATTACAAAGAGTTACAAGTTAGTTAGTTGAGCGTAATTCACTGAATTGGCCCGACAAGACGGGCCCGCCGCGTACTTGTAGCTTCATACCTATATATAAAATGCGGAGTGCGCCTTCACTATTCTGTGACTGTACTGGACTGTACCTACTGACAAAAAGTTTTAGGTAGCTTAAAGTTATGTCAATTCAATACAAATATCACTTTTCCATAAATTTATCGTTGATAGGATGTTACTTTATCTAATGGTACGGTACTGTAACGGCTAGGGCTTTACAGGTAGGCTGCTCAGGCCGCTAATTATCAGGTTAGTGTATAGAGGGTCAGGGAATAGCTTCTGCTAGCTAAGTACGTGGCATTCCTGTTCGACGAGTATTCTTACAAAATTAGTGTTGTTTTATGATGTTGGTGATGTGCTTAGCTACTTACTAATTGTGAAATATTTAGCACCACTCGACTTTTTACTGTTGAGACCCCTTACAACGCCTCCTGTAACAAATACACACGTAATAAGGCAGTTTAGTATCTGATCTAGTGCTTTTCTCATTTTTATTGTAATCTACTACAATACCCTAGTATGTTGTCATCGTGTCAGGTCAAGTTTTTTAACTATTGCATACATCTAGCCTATAATATTCCCACTCCTGGGACACAGGTCTCCTCTCTGTAAGAGGGAGTTGGTAGATGTCACATGTCTTCGAATTTTTGGTTCTAGTACATGCTGGTTTCCTCCACGATGTTTTGCTTCACCGTTTTGAGAGCAGTGGTCATGAAATAATTTACACAAAGTAAAGCGCCTGTCAAGTTTTGAACCTACGACCTCGTAAGTCACGGCCGATACTACTGGGCCACCACTGCTCTCAACCAAAACAAGAATCCAGCCCACCTGATAGTTTGTGATCATTTGCAATATCAAAGTCATTGAGGTTCGTTGCCCTCCCAGAAGCAAAATATCTCATGTACCTGTCGTTTACCGTTTATTTTGTTGTAGTGACGTCGTATGAGGGGCCGGAGCTGAACATAACTCGGGTGACCAGGCAGCATGCAGGGGCTTACCTGTGCATAGCCTCAAATGGCGTGCCGCCGACTGTGAGCAAGAGAATCATGCTGACAGTACAATGTAAGTAACAATAATAATACTGGCGTTTTATTGTCCCACTGCAAGGCAAAGGCTTCAACGAGACATCCTCAGGACGACGATTGACTTATCGCGAACCCGAACACAGCGTGTTGCTACAGTGCTGGACGCAGTGCAGCGCTCGCGCATTGCGACAAGTCAATCGTCATCCTGAGCTAAGCGGAACAGGTTACTAAATTACATCCACGTCTATTGTATTTTATAATGGATTTCCGCAAGGTCACGCCTGAATCAATTAAGTATCTGTAACTTTAATATTAACGTTTTATATAAATAAATCTTCCGGAATCAATTTTCTAAACGATGGTGAAAACCTCATCAAAATTTGCAGTGTGGTTTACAAGAACAATTCGGACATACAGACAAACTCGAAAAGCGACTTTAATTTAAAATATGCACCCATGTATGGATAAGTCCAGGTTTCTACACGATGTTTTCCTTCACCGATGTGGCGAGGCATTAATCACTGGAAATATTGCTCGCAATTCCAATAAGACATTTTTTTGTAGCTAAAATACGTATATGAAATCGTTTTGTATTACGCACCTACATTACCATGTTCTTTGTTTATAGCGAAGAACTGGCAAGCTACTCGTGCATTTTTAAGGTCATATCTGTTGTAGAATGATTGGGGTGGACATTTTGTTATTTGCGAGAGTACCTACCCTATTTCAACCTGTATGATATTAAACATAAAAGAAATCATGGCGTGACAGTACCTAACCAGTATTAGTCAAGCGTACCATTATGATGTTATACTAATGTAATGCATTGTACATAATATACAATATAGGTAGTAAAAATGTTGGAGTTAGAATTTAGCAATAGTGTTGTAAACATAATGTAACAGTATAAAAACTGTTTGACTACAATCTTATTATTGATTATATTTATAAGTGGGGCTGCTTTTGTTAAAAAATAATATCTCGTGAATGTTTAAAAAATCTCTTCCACTTAATGAGGCATTAAGATACACATATTTGAAGATATTCGTAATAGCTTTAGCTTTGTTTGTTTGCGACAATATTTTTCATCATTACAGAAAACTATTATATCATAAAGCTGTTATGAGCATCTAACATAAGCTACGTATTTGGCTGTCTCACTGAGTGATGTAATAGATTTTGATTTAATAAGCATCTTTATTCACGAGACATATTTTTTAATAAAATGGGCACCACTAAACTTAGGTAAAGACTCAACTAAACAAAAGGTAAACAAAAGTTCTAAAATAATTAATCACAAAGTTACCATAAAGTAATTTAAAAGTTGAGCTCTATTATATTATTATTATTTTGTATTAAAGTTTAGACTGTAATATGACATGACAGAAATATTTGACACTAGTCTATTAATTTAGCCATTAACTACTTCAATTTGTTTGATTATAAAAATAATCAATGATTCCTTACCTCCGTAAGAAGTAAAGACTTCGTGATTCTAAATAATATGTTGTTTCAAATCAAATCAAATTATTTATTTGCTTACAGGTAGTTATAAACAGATGTTACAAATAAATATAAAGTACTCTGTATAATTACCTATTATGGTGTGCAAATATTTACATTATTATTAATCTAATTAAATAGTAAAGTGCCTGTTTGGGTTCGAACCTACGACCTACAACTCGTAAGTCGCGGCCGTTACCACTGGGCGCTTTACTTTGTGTAAATTATTTCATCACCACTGCTCTCAAAACGGTAAAGGAAAACAATCGTGAGGAAACCGGCATGTCCTAGAACCGAAAATTCGAAGACATGTGACATCTACCAACCCGCACTGGGCCCGCGTGGTGGATTACGGCCCACTCCCTCTCACAGAGAGCAGGCCTGTGTCCCAGCAGTGGGAACATTTATAGGCTGATGAATGAATGAAAAAAATTAAATAGTTATTAAAATAACATTACAAAATTAATTATTACACTCAAAAAAATAAAAATATAATTTAAAAATTTTTATTATATTATTATATTATTATTATATTATTATTTTTTTATATTTTTTTTTTTTTTTATTTTTTTTTTTTTTTTTTTAATTTTAAATGATGTAATTATAATGGTATGATATTTGTAATAGTAATGTAATCTAATGATACTAATTTGTTTATATAAGTGTAATAATAAATAGTGTTATAAATAATTTCAAATGTTTGCATGCCGATTGGTAAAATGTGGCTGAGCTAAATGTAATTTAAGAACTATTATGTACTACCCATATTTGCAAAATAAAACTATTCTATTCTATTCTATTCTATTCACGTCAAAGGATTAAAAATAAAAATTGTCTGTATTTTATTTTTAAACCGATAAGGATTGTCAATGGGGATTAGTGGAATAACCCAAAAGAGCCTTGTGTGCATGCATTCTGTTGGTTGCAGTGGTCAGCCAAAGCTCCCTTTAAAATCGGGGCTTAGTTTTATTGTTTAGAGGAATGATTGGGTCGTGTGGGCTCTGAACAATTATTGAGGCAGGATGATGACAAAATCAAATAATATTATTGCATCACATATCACATAATAAAAACGCTAAAAGAATTTAAATTTCCATCTTCTGTTTCTGTCCTTTGATAATAACGTTTGAATGATTTGTTTTGCCAGTGGGCCTTTATTTTTATCCTTTGTACACTGTAACTAAACCGAAAAGAGATTGAGTTATTGTTCATTTATATTTATGTACAGCTTGTCTGTTATACTGGCCAAAAGTCAGTTCGAAAAATGACAACAACACTCTTTCTTTGCAGTTCACGTGTTTAAAACTTGTCTAAATGACTTTTCTTTTCCTAGTTCCCCCGGTGATAACAATAAGGAACCAGCTGGTGGGGGCCGCTCTAGGCACCGAGTTAGTACTGGAATGTGAGACCGAAGCGTATCCTAAACCAGTCAGCTACTGGAGCAGAGATAACGGCGAGATCGTCCCCGTTGGTAAGATTATTATATATTTTACGCTTTGTTTTAATACTAGAGAGTTACAGACCCGTCCTGACTTTGCACGGGTGTATTATGTGACGTTATGAATTATGCAAATTAATCATCGTCCAAAAAATATCAAAATGTTGGTGAAAATCGTAAACTTCGGTTTAAAGACATTTATTTCTCAAAAAATAGAACATACATAATTAACATTATTTAACACATTGAGAAAAGTGAGGTAAAAATAAAGATAAGTGCGATTCTCTGTGTTCACAATAAGAAAATTAAGAGGTAAAGGTGACAATCGGTATTGTTAGTGCTGTTTTCTGACGTGTTCTAGGGCTTTTTAAAATGTTTAGATAGTGACTTGAAACTCGGAACGCATTTTCGTAATTGTCCCTACAGCTTAGTTGTGTGTCTCTGCATCACCCAAATGCCGACTGGAAGAAAATGCCTAATCACACTAATATTATAAAGGGGAAAGTTTGTGAGTGTGTGTGTATGTTTGTCTCTTCTTCACGCTCAAACGGCTGGACCAATTAGGATGAAATTTGGCACATAGATAGTTTATAACCTGGATTAACACGTTTTATCCCGATATTCCCACAGGATCGAAACTTACGCGAGTGAAACCGCGGGGCGCAGCTAGTCAATAATAAATCTACCAACTCGAGAAGTCCTACAGATAATCACCTACTTTATTATTTATTTAAAGATTTTAATCCGTGTCGTGTCGAATTGCGCTGCGAAGACAAAGAAGGGAATCAGTCGAAATATTTTCCATGCTTCTGCGGTTTGCTGTAACGTAGCTTTCTAAATAAATGATTCGGCAATAATTTAGCAGGTACCAACCTAGCACAGAGCTTTTAGGCTCAAAATGTACTGGATTAGAACGCCAAGTCAAATATCTAAATCAGTAAATTCCGTTGGAAAATTCGGTCATAGTTCGGAACTGTGGTTGAATAATGGCGGGACCAAAACATGCTACTAAAACATAATCAAATCCGGTTGAATGATATGCCAGATTGTGGACAACGCAATAGATTTAAAAAAAAATAACGTACAATTACACAAAATAGTTTCTACATATTTCAGTGTTCAAATACGTATTGTATCTTTCTATTTTTACCAACCTTTCTGGCATGAAGGGTATTATTATCTTAATAATCCACAGATCTACAAAAGGCCTCAGAAAATCGACCTAATGTATCTCCGCCCGCATCGGATTTAGGCGTTTAGACGGCCGCTTACGTTAGCGTTCACTTAAATATATACGTTTCGTTTAGCGCCCAATTAAAACGAATATTCGTCCAAAATATAACTAGTATGGAACTAGGTACGTTCCGTACGAATATTCGTATAACATGTGGACATTAACTTAGTGTTATATCTAAAATAATAAGATCATGTATTCTGTGGCTTTTACGTAGCTTCGCTTGCTCCCATTGTTGGAACAAAATTAACAAATCCTTTGTTTACCTTCACACTTTCATTACTTTTACATTTTCATTATGAGATAATGTTTTATTTTATTATTTGTTATGCGTACGCAATGCGCTCTTACTGTGTGATGTCGTAATTTTATTAAAACTTTGTAATTCGAGGTTATTATGGCAGCGGAGTAGTGAATATTATAAATGATGTATTGTTGTACTATAATGCAAAAGGCCATAACTATTCATGTCTCTGGTGACAGTTATAAGGGATCAGTTGATTGTTTTATTTTTCGACTTTATTCTAACTCTTCGAAGTCTTTAAAATAGCGTTCTTAGCTTTTATTACTTATTTAATGAACGAAAAGCAATATGAAATTGTGATTATTTACATAGATGTTTTCCTAGCGGCCATGCTTCGATAGAGAGGTCACTTGCCACAATAAACAGCAATTAGCTGAGTTGCAGTCGGAATTTCGTCGACGTTAACATGATTGTCAGTGTCAACATCTAGTGGTCTACTAATAGCAATTTGCGAGTAATCGAAAACTCACGCGACAGCTGCTATCGACAAGGAGTTAAAGTTACATTATTGAACAAAAAATATAGAAAACTACCTCATGCCCGCGGCATCGCCCGCTTGGAGGTCGGAAATTATCTTACGGGAACGTACTACCGGGATAAAAAGTATCTTAGGCCTAATCTAGGTCATGGTCTATCCGTGTGTCAAATTTCATCTAAATCCGTTCTGCCGTTAAGGTGTGAAAAGGTAATATTATTAGGTATATTAATAAAATTAGTCTGGATTCGTTTGAATAAAATCGTTAATGTATCTTAGTTTATTAGTAATACCTTTTTTTTTCACTCTGGGCGGAGTGGGAGGGCGTGTCAGACTCTTACTAACTAAAACCCACCCGTGTTCCTTCGGTTGCCCTATTGCCGGGGGCCACGATCTCCCTTTCGGTTTTCTTCGCAACCCCGGCAGGCATCGGCCCTAGCGGACCCCGTCAATTCTGCTGACATCTCTTTGAGGCACGCGTGGAACACAATGCGCCGTCAACCCGGGCCTGGTCCTTATCGGACGGCGAGCTACCCATTGCTCACCGTCCGCAAGCCCGCGCCTACGGTGGTCGGAAATCGGCCTGCGATTCCTGACGCCCAGGGCGTCTCTTCCTGCGGCGGTTAGGGGCGTGAGGGCGTGAAATTTGCCTCTTCCTCACGCGTTCCGCCGCCTCCTTCGCGAGCATTACTACTTCGCAGAAGGAGGTGATGGCCTCCCATTTCCTCTCGCTCCGTACTATGGCCTGAACCAGGGCCGGACGCGAGAGTTCACCGCCACTGACCGCCTCCACGAGGACACGGCGATGCTCCGCACAAGCCGGGCAGACCTCCACCGTATGCTCCACCATGTCCTCCGGGCGATCCACACAACGGTGACATTTGGGCGTTTCCTTCCGTCTTATCCTGAACAGGAATCTCCCGAAACAGCCGTGTCTGATGAGGACCTGCGTCAGGCGGAAAGTGAGGACGTCGTGGCGCCTCTCTAGCCACTCCTCAAAGATGGGACTTATCGCCACAATTGTGGCGTGCCCACCGCAATTGTGGCGTGCCCAATTATTAGTAATACCTGGCATAATGTTTTTATCTTCAGCTATTTTTGTATGCAAAATCCATCTAAGCTGGCTTTTTTACTTAATATTTTTTTTAAATTCGAACTTATTTTTAAGGTTTAACTTTTTTAGGTCACTACGAATTAGGAATTAAATACAAATACTTGAACAATATTTTAGGTGAAACTACAAAACGTTTATTTGTTTGCCAATACCTGAGGCCAAAAATAAGTCAGTGGCTATTATAAGTTGTAGGTACTATTGACTAACCCCAAATAAAAGGTAAATCCTCGGTTGATAAATTGACCAGTTGAAAACAATAAAGAAACACAGCGTGATCCTTTTCAACACAATGGCTGGTAATGGCAATTTTTGATACTCGATATACGTCAGTTCTTGATACGTGTGTCCATTAATTCAGAAATGTGTGGTTGACGACTAACAAAAGCTAAGCTCTTGATGCTAATTCGAACTTAGCGAAGTTTGCAATGGTAATATTTGGAAAGCCAGTGTGATTTCACTTAAAGTCTGCAATAGCTCTCAATTAAAGGCTTAGTTTACAAGCTTTTAGGCAAACTTAGGTATGTAGATTGTAGAGTAGATATATGCAAAATACAGAACTAATCTGATTTCGGACTTGCGCGTAGACTCTACCTTTTTGATACACTGTGACTTTGTAGTATTATTGTTTTATTGTGCTTTTAGTCGAAATATGGTTCTCTGTGTTCGTGACACGAGGTAAAAATCTAGGCAAATGTGATTAATGACTCCTTTTTATTCTTGGATGTTCTGTGGCATGGTTTCGGGTATAAAAGTAGACTATGTACGGCTACCGTCGCGCTTAGCGAAGCGTTTTAAGATAAATTGTGAGCAAGTTCACTTCGTTCGTGTTACACTAGCAGACTAGGGGTGACCCCATCTGATTCACATTAGTGCGGCATCGCGTGTTTAAAGGAAGACTTTCAAAACAAAACTGTGCTTACGGGCGTGCTATGATTGTTGTTACTCTTTCGGTGCAACCCTATGTTGCTGCGTCATTATAGTATATTTAGCATGGATATGCACTAGTATTTAACATATTACGTAAGCTAAGTTTATCTTTAAAGGTCTTAGTTTAATTCTGAAGTTCAATTTGCGTGTCTCTTCAATGTTGTATGATTCGTTTAAAACAAAGAAGAATTTTCAGCTCAGATTCACATCGATACAGCGCACTGCACTTACTTCCTAGTTCAGCAGTGTACGCTAGGCATGTCTGTTATTATTAAAGACTTCGTACTTACTTATATTTCCAATTCTAGGATTTTATTTATTTCACTCACGCGGAAGCGTTCTTCAATTGAGATCGTTCATGTAAGAATACCACCGTTAGACCGCTCACTATGAAAGTTGGCACATACATATAACACCCATGTGTATTTTACCATGGAGAATGGTTATGTAGGTTTTTTTCGACCTCCACGCGGATGAAGCCACGGGCAAAAGCTAGTACAGTATACATATTGTTCAATGAAGAATACTTCGTACAATAAATTACATTCACAATGTAAATAATCTCCTCAGCCACATTCGTTTGAAAGTGCGTTAGAAGTCATCTGGTTAACTGGTAGGTACATATTTTTAATTTGTGGAAGCTTGTAAATGGCAATTATGAGCGCTATTTATTTATTTAAGTTTTCATGCACATCATTACAGAATATGAGGCGATGTACAAAACAATGTACAAACTAAAACACATATCCAAGTGCGAAAGTAGGTTAGGTAAAATACAACAACAAAAAAAAACATTTTTATTTATTTATTTAAACTTTCACACTCAAAAGGGTACAAAGGCGGACTTAATGCCTTAGGCATTCTCTACCAGTCAACCAAGGGTGGTGAAAAGATTAGATGGCAGGTACTCTGTTTGAGTGGAACAAAGAAAAATATATCATTAGAAATAAAATAGGTAGGAACAACAGTACATAAATAGGTTACAACTTATAATACACATACATACATATTTAATATAATACATACATGTATACAAATTCAAGGGAGAGAGGTGTTAAGATGACTCTACGCTATTTATTTGAAGAAAAAAAAACTCTGCAATTTCCGCTTAAATGTATAATGACTGGTGGCCGTCCTGATATCAAGAGGAAGCGCATTCCATAGAAGAATGGACTGAATATGAAAGGAAGAATGAACAAAATCAGAAGTATGAGAAGGAAAAAGTAGGAGAAGATTGTTGGAAGAACTCAGATTATTAGTGTGTGAAGAACATAGATATTGGAAGTGAGACACAAGATATGACAGATGAATGACAGAGTTGAGAAGGGAGAAAACCGTTGTCAAAGCGCGCAAACTTCTTCTTTGGCAAATGGACATCCATTTGAGCCTGCTATAGCGTTCAACAAACCTTCAACCCGCTCAGCTGTATATAATTGAAGATAATCGGCATAAAGATGATACGAACACCGAATACAATGAGTTATAAAATTAATGAAGATGGAGAATAACAATGGAGAGAGAATACCACCTTGTGGAACAGCAGCATCCAAATCGTGCCAACTCGATGAGCGCTCATCAACGCGAACCGACTGCTGCCGTCCCCGAAGATAAGAAGAGAACTACTTCAGAGCATCAGACGAAATCATAAGATGAGAAGGAGGACAGAAAGGAGAATATCGTGGCTGACAGTGTTAAAAGCATTGATGAAATCAATTAATACCAAAACGGTAACCTTGGTATCCTCTATCTCTTCTCCTTTAAGGAGAGCGGAGGCTGTACTGTGCCCAGGCCTGAATCCAGACTGAAAAGAGCTAACAAGGTTGTTTCGGTGAACAAACCTTGTAAACTGCTTGTGTACGCAGGCCTCGAGCACCTTAGATAGGAATAGGAGAATAGAAATGGGTCAAAAGTGACGGGTAGGGAGGGATTTGAAATTTTTGGGAGTGGACGTACATACGCCACAGGGATGGGAATTGTCCGGAATCAAGAGAAAAGTTGATGATATGGGTAATCGGAGGGAGAAGGATATCAAGGATCTAAACGACCATACTACGACTACGGCCCATAGCCTTGGATTTTATGGACAAGATGATCGTTTTAATTTTGTCCGAGGTGATCGGAGAGAAGTGAAATGGTTCTATGATGGGACTGGGTAGGCCAATAATGTAATTGACCGTCTGGGACAACATTTGGGAATTCAAATGACAAGTGGAAATGAAGTGACGGTTAAGGCCAATTATATTAGGAAAATCCACATGACGTGGTCTGCCGATACCAAGAGTACCAAGGAACATCCAGATATCAGCAGGTGAAGAAAAAGATACGGCGTTTAGCGTTGTGTATCATCTGATTACACCGATTTCTAGCAGCTTTGAAAAAGTTCCGAGTTTCTTCACTACGATCCTTTTGAAATTTACGAAAGGCCCGATCTATGCGCCTCATCGCCATTCGAACCCCTGTCGTCATCCAAGGAGCAGGAGGACGCCGAAGTTTAATCGTTTTAACAGAAGCGTATTTATCGTAGAGAGCAAGCACCGTCCGATCGAAAATACGCAGGTTTTCGTCTACAGCTGTCGCCGCTGATAGGTGTTGCCAACTGAGGTCTAACGCATCCTGACGAAGCTTCTCATCGTTTAGGCGGTTTTAGGACATATGAAAGGAAAATGAGGTCATGATGGGAATATCCAGGAGCGGGACACTGACCATGAGAGGAAACAAGAGAGGGAGTGGATGTAAGGATTAAGTCGAACCAAGTAAAAATTGAAATGGGTAGGTTGCAGTGAAAGTATATGGAGATTAACGGACTCAATGAAGTGAAGGAGTTTAGGAGTTCTCAATGATATCTAGGGTCGGGGGTTGTGGTGAGCAAGGTCAGTGTTGAAATCGCCCATGATGACGCAATGTGCATGCTCAGACCCTACGGATTCCAACGCCAATTCAAGTTAGTAAAAATAGTCAACGATGGGTGGACCATAGACAACACCAAGAAGGGTCTTGACGCCTTTGACGTAGACCTCCAAAAAGAGGTACTCGGCGGAAGCATGATATTGTGCGGGAGATGAGGTAATGATTTTGAATGGGAAATCGCTACGAAGATAGATAGCTACACCACCCCCTCCCTTTTCGATTCTATCATTTTGGATAAGAGTGAAATCTGGGAGAGAGTGGGTGGTAGAGAGAAGATGAACCAGAACCAGAACGGCATGGGCATTGGCGTCGGTAAAGGTGTCCAACAGATCATTGTCTGTAGTGACTTGGAACACTGCGTATTTATATGGCAGACATTAAACAAATGAACTTTCTATTGACTGAAGCTTCGATGCATAAAGTCACCAAGGATGTCAGTCAAGGAGCTAAAACTTGCATTAGCGGATGAGCTAGAGGAATCAATGGCAGAGTAAAAACAATCATCATCAGATAACATACACTAAAAAAACATAAATTTGAATAACTGATAAATATGCAAATAAACTATTTTAGTGGTATGAGGAACAGGGTGTAAAGTTCACTCATCTACCATAGAAAAGGGAGGATCCTCCGACCAGACGGGTGTTGTGTCTGGTGGGCAACTGCCCAACGGTTTGAAGTTGAAATCTTGTATGTATGTCGATCGCTCGGTAAACTCTAATTGCGCGATGCAGGATTTGTGTGACGTCATGTCTATGATGCGTAGTTTGTATGTGGTGGTGTAACCGCTACATCACTCCCCTCCGGAGACCGGAGGTCGATAGTGGGCTGAATCTTGCGATGCTTCACAGTGCCAGCTGTAGTTCCAGTGAGTCGGAACCGGGTGCCTCATAGTCGGAACTGTCTGTGGTGGTTGTGGTGATTCCCCAGTGAGTCGGGGTGGCGCTGCGTCATGATCCAATGAGTCGGATGTGGTACAGCGCCGGGTTGTGGCTGACTGCTGGCGTCGACCAGGAGAGGGTAGAATAGGCTCTGCTTGTGAGACCGGCTGAAAGTGCAGGTGCTGTGCCAAGGTTGCTGATGAGGCTGAGGGTGATGACCAGGAATGCGCGTTCGCTGCATGCTGGTGGTGCACCCACGACTTCAACGGATATCCTGCCGTTGAAGTCGTGGGTGCTGGCTGTGTGACTCGCCTCACGAAAGCTTGCGGGCACGCCGAAGTATTTGCATGAAGGCTGCGTTGACTTTCATACTGGGTCACCAATTTAGTGGTATGAGGAACAGGGTGTAAAGTTCACTCATCCACCATAGAAAAGGGAGGATCCTCCGACCAGACGGGTGTTGTGTCTGGTGGGCAACTGCCCAAAGGTTTGAAGTTAAAATCTTGTATCTATGTCGATCGCTCGGTAAACTCTAATTGAGCGATACAGGATTTGTGTGACGTCATGGCTATGATGCGTAGTTTGTATGTGGCAGTGTAACCGCTACACTATTATAGCGAAGCATTTCTCGTGTTTATAGAAACACGAGAAATGAAAAAATTAACAAACACAATTACACTTGTATAATAAACAAACTGCAATAAAGAGAAAAAAATATCATCATCCATCTCTCACAAAAACTTGAACATTCACGACACACATCTATCCATCTCTCAGCAAACAAGTCACAGTCCGGTGTTGGTGTCACAAGAGCATTTGTACATAACTGTTGTACATAACTTACCTTTATAGATGTTAGACTGTAAGCCATTTGAAGAATAAATAAACCAAACGAATTATTATCGAATCGAAAAGAAGAAGAACACTTACGCCAATATTTATTCGTATTAATCTCTCTTAAAATGTCATAATAATATTGGGCTACTGCAACTTCTAGACTTCTAAAGTAATTTGCGAAATTGACGGGTACACCTACGTACTTCAAATACCGTATTTTATTAAAAGAAATGGACCATAAATATTTCCACTTTGGCTGAAAGTACCTACTACACTGAGCCACGTATTCGGGCTGTATTTTACATATAATGGAATTATTTCTTTGAAATTGTTCTTTCTTTTTTTCTTGAACATTATTTCAGTAATGTGGATGCCTTTCGTTCTCTGAAAATTAACAGATTCTGGGTCATAATATGGGTCAAGGCTCATAATACTCCTTGCCATTGTAATTAGTGGCATACCGCGTGTATCAGAAAGGTGTGATCATATTTTTAAGGGTGTGGTACAGACCATCAAACTGAACAACAATCTCTGTGGGACCAAAAACGTAATCGCGAAAAAAATTATCAACTGTCCCATACAAAACTTCAAACCCTACTCGACCCAGATGTATGGAAAATGTATGTTAATAATTTTTTCACAATTAGGATGTTAGTCCCATGGAGAAATTTGTTCAGTTTGATGGTCTGTACTACACCCTTAAAAACAAAAAACCCGACTGCAAAGATACATAACTTAAAAGAGAAAAAACAAGCATTGAACTTTGTTTTTTGTAAGGTATTGCAGGCTTGTCCCCAAACCAATAACCTGAAATATGGTGTGTAACTTTTGTTTGTCCAGGGGCCTGCAATACCACACAAAAAACAAAGTTCAGTTTAGTGGTATGAGGAACAGGGTGTAAAGTTCACTCATCCACCATAGAAAAGGGAGGATCCTCCGACCAGACGGGTGTTGTGTCTGGCGGGCAACTGCCCATCGGTTTGAAGTTGAAATCTTGTATGTATGTCAATCGCTCGGTAAACTCTAACTGCGCGATGCAGGATTTGTGTGACGTCATGTCTATGATGCGTAGTTCGTATGTGGCGGTGTAACCGCTACATCACTCCCCTCCAGAGACCGGAGGTCGATAGTGGGCTGAATCTTGCGATGCTTCACACAGTGCCAGCTGTGGTTCCAGTGAGTTGGAACCGGGTGCCGCATAGTTCGCGGTTAGTCGGAACTTTCTGTGGTGATTCCCCAGTGAGTCGGGGTGATTGAGGTGATTGCTGTGATTCCCCAGTGAGTCGGGGTGATTGCGTTGATTCCCCAGTGAGTCGGGGTGATGAGGCTGATTACGTTGATTCCCCAGTGATTCGGGGTGATGAGGCTGAGGGTGATGACCAGGAATGCGTGTTCGCTGCATGCTGGTGGTCAGGATATCCGTTGAAGCCGTGGGTGCTGGCTGGCTGTGTGACTCGCCTCACGAAAGCTTGCGGGAGTGATGATGATGATGACGTCACGCCGAAGTTATTGCACGAAGGCTGCGTTGACGTTCATACTCGGGGTCACCAATTTAGTGGTATGAGGAACAGGGTGTAAAGTTCACTCATCCATCACAGAAAAGGGAGGATCCTCCGACCAGACGAGTGTTGTGTCTGGCAGGCAACTGCCCATCGGTTTGAAGTTGAAATCTTGTATGTATGTCAATCGCTCGGATGCAGGATTTGTGTGACGTCATGTCTATGATGCGTAGTTCGTATGTGGCGGTGTAACCGCTACAATGCTTGTTTTTCTCTTTTCAGTAAAGTGTTTTTGCAGTCGGGTTTTTTGCTTCTTAAATAATTTATTTTATTTCAAGTTTTTTGGTTTTAAGTATTAATACATACGAGTATATATATATATATTTGGAATTGACTCATTACTTGCTTTTATTTGATACCGATATTGTTGTTTTTTTTTTAATTCCTTCCTCTCCCTTTTTTAGTATTTGCAGACGCAATATATAAAAGTTATATAGCCTATGTCACTCCCACAATTAAGAGGAATCTAACGATACCTCGTATGTTAAAATTCTTCAAGTCCTTTAGTCTACAGAGCGTGCCAAAGAAATATACATAAAAACACACATACATACTCTCGAAAAACATTTCCCTCCTTCTGGGGCAGTCGGGTAAAAACGACTACAACTTTCTGATACATGCTATATTTGTGCATATCCAAGTTTCGTACCCTAAGGAGATAAATACATACTGATATAATTATAATAATATTAGGTGCTTGCATCTCATCCGCTTAGGGGCCGGCTTTAAATTTCAAAGCTCTCGTATCCACTGGGATCGTCACTGTAACTACACTGACAGGAATTATGTTGCACACGAATATGTTGGTATTTTAATGTCATGAACGTAAAATGACAATGACAGAAGAGGCCGTAGCTATGCAGTCAATCATGGCAATGTAATATATAAGAAAGGCTATTTTAGTCCGCTTAACGAAGCAAATAGCTCAGTGGTTCGCGACTTCTTTGCAAACCTGTGGCTCATCAGTTCCATTCTCAACTTTCAATATTTTTTGTTTTTCTGTGTAAAAAAATCACAAAAAATATTGAAAGTTGAGAATGGAACTGATGAGCCACAGGTTTGCAAAGAAGTCGCGAACCACTGAGCTATTTGCTTCGTTAAGCGGACTAAAATAGCCTTTCTTATATATGACATTGCCATGATTGACTGCATAGCTCTATAAAGTTATAGCGTGATTATAATCATTTAAAAGATTAAGTCTTTAACTATCTGCAATACCTTTACTACATTTACCTACATTTTGGCTCGTTTTTTTACAATTTGCGGTAAATTAATAGAAGAATACGAACATAATGCAATATTGCTCATCCCCCATAGCAAATAGCGTGATAATTTATGGCCTAGACTGAAGACACTCATAGAGAATATCTATGCAAAATTTGGGCAGAATCTATACGGAATAGCAATAGGCTCACCCCCTATTACATGGGACTTAAACATAACTGGCGAAATGTGGGTGTACCTGCTACAGGATTACATCTGCCTAACCCTTCGGGGAAACCAGGCGTGATGTTATGTTATGTCTATACGGAATATTTTCGTGATGCTAGAACATACATTCAGACAAATATATAAACAGACAAAAATTCTTAATTCTTAATTTCTTATATTTTCGGCATTAGAAGCATTCCTTAACCTCGTAGCAATTACTTCTTTTTTTAATATTCAATGTACAGTTTTGACTTTTTACATGTCGCAGTAAGATGGTTATAGTGTGATATACTTATATCCCTAGGGATATAGCTTACCGTAATATAGTTATATGAAAGCGGTTCATAACTGTCTTACTAGGAATATAACTATGATACGAGCAGGATCTAGTAATACTCCGGGCACTCCGACCAAATGGGTTAGGTTAGGTTAGAACTGTGACCAATTACGTCGAAATTTGTCGCAGTAACAAAATTAGGGCACTGCGACGGTATGAACTGCTTTCATATAACTATATTACGGTATATAGCTATATCTCTAGGGATATAACTATATCACGCCTATAACCATCTTACTGCGACATATAGATAAAGATAACTTTTATTCCACAAATTTTGTTTCGGCTTCCGTATTATTTATCTACAAATTATTGAGGGCACCGTCCGTAAATATATTAGCAAAAAGTGTTTAACAGCCGAAACATTTTACCTCGCAACTTTTCCATATAACGAGGTACCTATATACCTATTGTATTTTTTGTGTAATATGCTAAATACATTTTCATGTTATACAGGGGGAGGTCTGGAGCCGCACAAGATAGATGGATCATATCGATCAGTGCTGAAGCTCGCGATCCGTCGAGTCACTAGTTCCGATTACGGGACCTATAAATGTGTTTCCAAAAATTCCCTCGGTGACACTGAGGGCACCATTAAATTGTATCGTAAGTATTCAAGTAATTTTTTGATAACGATTTTGTTTAATGTTGAAAGAGAAGGGCGTGAATGATCGCGTGGCAGTTGACAAGGGAGAATGGAAGAAGAAAACGTGTTGGACCGACTCTTTAAAATAGGACAACGACAGGAAGATGACGATGAAGTATTAAAGTAAAATTTTGTTAGCGATTTTGTTTGTCTGTCGTTTACCTATATCTCTGAACGTGAGCAGTGATAGCCTAGTGGTGATAGCCTAGTAGTGATAGCCATCGACGGCCAGGTTTCGAGTTCAAACCAAAGGCATGCACCTCAAGGTCCTCAAATGAAATGCTCTGACCAAGATTATTTCCGGGTTTTTATATACCTACACATTGACATTTATGAATTTTATATAAACAATGACATGAATATTTACTTTTAAAGTATTTTATTATTTTAATTATTGTGAATGTGAAGACTATGTGGGTCATTCCTTTTTGTTTTGTTTTTAATTTTTTCTCAGTTAGTTCTAATCATGGTCTGACAGTTTGAGTAATTTAAGTGGCCTACCCAAATGTCCTTTTTTTGGTATTGTTCGTCGAATCGTTGAGCTCCTTAAATTCTGAGTTGAGCTGCACGATAACTGACAAATGCGTGCACTGACTGGACAGGCCCTCTCAATCTGTGTGGTGCTTTCCTCAAAAGACCACTTCAGACACCAATCCACATGGCCTTCACATCATCTGACCAAGATTATGTCTGGACTTTAAAAGAGACTGAGACCTCTGAGTTTGTTTCGGCCTTTCTTCTCAGAGTAGTCAGATAGGAAACGCCGACCTCATCTAGTTTTAAAATATGATTGACGTGTAAAAGTGTTTGTACAAACCTACTTACAGAAATAAAATCATTTATCATTTATCTGACTTTTCGGATTCATGTGCGTATTGTATAATTATCACTTGCTTTAAAAACGGTGAAGGAAAACATCGTGAGGAAACCGACATGCCTGAGAGATATTTCTCGACGACATGTGAAGCCAAGTCAGAGGCCCATGGAGGGCATAAACTCTGACACTGACACTGACACGAAAAAGAATAGAAAAATCTGTGAACGTTCAGTTAGGTATTATTTTATAAGTTTCAAGGATTAGACACAAATTAAATTTTAATTTTGGTACTAGTATGACTAAATTAAGTTTAGAAAGCATCTGTTAATTTAAAAAAAATATAGATGCTTTCTAAACTTAATTCAAAATTCAGATCCAAGATTTTAAATTGCTTTCTATAACAGAACTGCTATATTCTATATTCTAGGAGTATTATAATATCGCGGTCGCGGTCTAGTGGTCGCAAGCGCTACTGCTGAGCATGAGGTCCTGGGTTCGATTCCCGGGTCGGGCAAAGTGTTATTGGGTTTTTCTATCTAAAATTTCTCAGTAGCAGCTCGGAGTCTGGATTTGTGCCCAGTTGATGGCAATAGGCTCGCCCCCTATTACATGGGACTTAAACATAACTGGCGAAATGTGGGTGTACCTGCTACAGGGACGCCTCTGCCCAACCCTTCGGGGAAACAAGGCGTGATGTTATGTTATGTTATATTATAATAATATAATGTAATTCTAAAGCCATTAATAAATAGCATCTATACTCCCTTGTATCTGTACTCCCTTGTAAAATCTCGCTTTAAATTCTTTACAAGGTTTCTTAGCAAAACCAAAAAAGTTTCAAAAGGCATTTTATCTCATTGTGGTTATTTACTTCATACCTATTCACGAAAATCCTTTGAAGAAGACATCATAATCTGATAGGATCTGATTGTATGAGGAAATCGTTGCTTACAAAAGTTTAATACGACTTTTCTGTCAACAGCTATGCCTGTTCCGCCGATGGAGAATAAAAACGGTAAATATCTACAAAAAAATAGAAGGAAAATTATTTACAAAAATACTGTGATTACGTTCTAATGTGTGTTTTGACAGTTGTCCAGAGGTTAAACATCATAGCTGATAAATCGTCGGAAAGTACGCCTTTCGGCACCCAAGGTACGTATTAACTAGCGGTCAACAACTATTTAGATTTAATATCCGGCAATTACGCCCGAACTCGCGGCCTGTGATTATAATATAAATATCTTGATTAAAATAATAATTGTCATGTTAGGTTTAATGACTTTCTGTACATATGTACATGTGCCATCGTGTGTACGTGAGCAGTACCTATAGGTACATTTATTTTTGTGTGTACATAAATGTATTGGGATCGAATGTATCGCGTCAAACGGTTTGTTGATTGGAAAAAGATAGGTTTTAGTTTAAATTTATGTTGGTAGTAATAACATTAGCGTTCCATGAGGTTTGAATCATTTCTACCTACCTTCGAAATTCTGCATTTTATGAAAATTGAATCATGTTCCTTTGTACGGTTTCGTACCCGAAGGGTGCCATACGGAACCCTATTACTAAGCCTCCGCTGTCTGTCCGTCCGTCTGTCTGTCAGCGGGCTGTATCTCATGAATCGTAATGGATAGACAGTAGAAATTTTCTAAAAAATTAAATAATGTAAAAAATTCAAGGGGACCCCTTTTATTTATTAACATTATTTTTTTTACATGCCCAGCTACAGGAAAAAAATTAGCCAGTGCGCAAACTTAAACACGTGACTACTCATTATTATGAACAACTTTTACCATGAGACCAAATTTGAAATCGCGAAAAAAAAAATCAGCTGTTCCCTACATTTATGTTCCCATAATTCGTCAAAATATAGGGAACTGCTGATTTTTTTTCCCTGTATACCAACGTGTTTTTTTTTGTGTTTTTGACTCCATCTTAAAGCCGGATTCCGACATACTATGCGTTTTATGCGCGTGTATTCCCAAAGGGTATTGCAATTTTCAGTCCTATGCTAATTACATAAAGCTTATTTCTTATTTTCACCGATCGGTTACTGCGCGGTTGCTCGGCGGCTGCACGTGCGCGCGGTGTTTGTAGGAGGACTTCAAAATAAGCCTTATGTAATTAGCATAGGACTCAAAATTGCAATAACCGTTGAGAGTACACGCGCATAAAACGCGTATGTCGGAACGTGGCCTAATAAGGTACGGAACCCTTCGTGTGCGAGTCCGACCCGCAGTTGGCCGGCTTTTGCTGAAGTTTACCAGAAAAACATAGAAAACCTGTTTTTCTTGCTAATTAGTAAAATGTTTTCAGATTTCAGATTACAAGATTACAACAGAGCGGTCTCAAAAAATCAATGCTGCCATGTTCTTTTGTTCTTGTTAGTAATTTTAATCCAGATAGCAACATCCTGGGGTTAATGTTCCTCCCTAAGTTTAGGAAATAAGTAAATAAATAAATAATATTTCCCCGTACAGTACAATCACTTCGAAGGGAATATCGCTTTGATGTTTTGTAAATTTTCGATTTTAGCCTCAAGTTCTGTTTTGCAGGATTATTTTAATTAATGTTGAATAACGACCTTCATTATGTGGTTAAAGTTTAATTCTGTAAACAATAGAATGATCATTTAAGTTACTTATGTTATGTCTGATTTAATCTTTTAGCGGCGAAGAGTAAACGATTTCATGAGCAAAGCCGAAAAATGTAGCAATAACAGTAATTAGTTTAAAAAGCTATTCTGAAAGAAATCCTGTATGTAGATCATTTGCCTCTGTTCATGTAAATAACTGAACCATGTAAATAAAGGGTAATGCGCATAAAACAAAAGAGCAAACAGAAAAAAAAACAAACACGTTACTGTTGAATGCTACTAAAATGTAATTGGTTACCGGATAGCTAGCTTCAATTAATCGCCCAATATTGCTCGATAGGTGCAAAAGCTGATGTAGTCAAAATACTATGGCTTATCTGCCCGTAAATGGTTTTGTTTGCACTGGCTTTGCTTAAGCGTACCTGTTATTGGCAAAACAGATTATAATTTGACACATGGTAAGCAATTATTGGTAGTGTTGGTACCGGCACCCTAATTTTGTAACACTCTTTCACAATCTGAAGGATCTTGAAGGAAATTCCTAATCCATTGTTTGAAAAATTCGACTGCTCGGCAACATAAATAATGTAATGAATGTCGTTGAATTGTCAAAATGAAAGAGACTGCAATTGTTAGTGTGTTACGCAATTATGACTACTTTGATTATGTAAATTAAAGTATTCCAAGACGATTTATTTCCACTACAATTTATCGCATAGAGATTAAACATTACTATATTTAGTCACAATATTTTGACTACCGTGCTGAATATTCATGTAACTTGTTTACTTAGTAATTCAATAAGTAAATATCTCATCACAGTCGACCTGGGTAACAATATAATTTCATTTTATTTCAATATTATAATTTAGAGAATCAAGAGCATCGTTCTACACCATAGATCATGATATTTAAAAAATTAAATTACAGGCATACTTGGAGTCAAGTATAAAAGAAAATGTAAAAGCGGAAGTTATCTTAAAATTGTGATTTATTACCATAAGAGCAATTTCGTAATGGTAATCATTTTCCTTTTAAAAGATCACTTCCGGCATGCCCCAAGGTTCTCATGTGGGACCGATCCGTTTGAAATATTTTCAGTGACTTTTTAAAGAATATTCTTTCTGGTTTAAAATGTTCTCCTTGAGCCGTGATCTTATTTGAATTCAAAGCTAGTCAGTGGTTTTCCGAAGTAAATAAAAATATTATTATTTTCCTCATTCAAATCTTTTTATTATTCTCCATATAGCTTTACAAAGAGTGGGTATTTTTTGTTGCAATGACCACACTGACATTTTTATTTAATTTTTTGTAATTCCAATGATCTGCATATTTCTATTTTTTTTTTATTTGTAATTGTAAGCCTTTGCATGCCCATGTGACGGTAAAATATGGAGAACTTTATTATAAAAATACCTATGTACTATACCCATTTTTGCAAAGAAATAAATGATTTGATTTGATTTTGATTTGATAGGTTTGGGTACACATTATAGCTAATAACAAGTTTTAACTCCAGCAACCTAGATGACTTTTTGTATTGTATCAGGCCAATAATGCTAGCGATGCTATAAAGAAATTATAATGATGTCCCGATGTATTATTATATAATATATTCACTCAGGTTTCAACGACGTAAAGTTTCCTATTACTCACTTGTGTTTTATGTGTACATTTCATTATTAAACGAAACCCAAAGTTTCCCAAATTCACTATAATTAACGAAAACAGAGAATATTTAGAATAATAAAACGTTATTTTAATACTGTTACGTTATTAGATATACGTATAAACATAATCAGATGTGTAATTCAATTAATTTAAACTAATTGGAAGTTTTGAAATAGGTTACAACGGAACATATCCCTTAGATCTCAACATAGGCAAATTATAATAGGTGTAAGTAATTTTAGATAAATATACCTATTCATTATGTCAGAATATAAAATTAAAAGTATTAATAAAAATAGACTGAGTTCCACGAAATAGGCTTGTATATATTGATGAAAATTGTAATAAGTAGGTAATGTATAAGTTATTTATGCTTAAATTTAAACGGGAAATCTGCTAAAGGCAGTCAATTACTCGGGCAAAACGTCAAGTAAACATGGGATCAGTTTGCTTTTATCGCTTTTATACTAGGAAAGTAATTTGCCGATGTTATACAACATATAAATGAGGCACGAAATTGTTAACAGGAGTAATGGAAAAAAATATTGTAAGCATTTCTTCACCCGTCTTGCCTTCATAATCATTGAGCTGTTATAAATGTGCATGACAGTGTAAATATAACATGTTTTCATGAACTCTGTTTTAGCCCTAGAGTGTCAAAAATACTGTTGTAACGCGGACCACTGTCGCATTCCGTAAAAATAAATGACTATTAATTTCATAGCCTTTTATTTCTTTCATTCGTTTTCAACTAAACTGAGGAGCTCGTGGCTAAGTAATAACAGCCGCACTGGTCGATCCATCAGGTTAAGCTACGCTTGCCAGGGTTGGTCAGTGGATGTGTAACCATCTTTACATACCGAGACTCCTCCGTGCCTCGGAAAGCACGTTAAGCCGTTGGTCGCGGCTGTCATTCGTGGATCTTTGACAGTCGTTACGGGTCGTCAGAAGCTCGAAAGTCTGACAACCAGTCTTACCAAGGGGTATCGTATTACCCAGTTAATGGGTTGTGGAGGTCAGATAGGCAGTCGCCCCATGTAAAATACTGGTATTCAGTTGCGTCCGGTTAGACTGGAAGCCGACCCCAACATAGTTGGGAAAAGGCTAGACAGATAAATGATGATTCGTTTTCAACTAAAAATACGTAGGTACCTAGAATTTAAGTATAGAACTTTTAATATTTTTTCTTATTCCAGGATTCATCCTTCCATTCAATGTAGTTTAAATTTTTAGAACTTCGATTTGTTATTAGATCCATAAAAATATCTCTGCAATGAAAATATTTCTCTTGAATTGTACAATTGAAGAGAAATATTTTCATTGAATTCATATGGAAATAAGTCTGAAACAATCCTGAATTGGCTTCGAAAATATATTCAATTAAGAATAAACCACAAATGTCGATATTATCGGCGTAGTCTGAATTAGTTTTAGATGCTTATCAATTGGAGCGTTCCGGCTAAACGATGAACTGGTAGGAACATAGGCAGTAGGCGTTTAGTCTAGTTACTCGTCACATAATTTTGAAGAAATAACAAAAAAATTACGCATCCTAACGTGTGCTGTCATCGTCTCTGCAAACTATCTTCATTAAGTTCACAGCGATTTATTGGCTTTACAACACTGGGTCCATGCTCATATACCTATGTATAAAGCATGGAATTTTTGGGTCGGATGGGAAACATCATCTTCGAACGAGACAGCAACGAGTATAATTACCGTCGAACTTCACTTACAGGTAAGTTCGTTTGACTATTCAATTAAACTCGTTGCTATCTCGTTCTCAATGATGATAGAATACAATGGTAGATGTTCAAAGACTAGTTGTAAAAACAATAAATCTTGCCAAAATAAAAAATAACAAGGCTTTGTTTTTTTAACATAATAGGTATTAGATTAGCATTCAAGGTATGTACTTGTATAGCTAGTAATCCTTAATCATTAATCATTACATAAGGATCGAAAATATAAATTTAATTCAAGTTGCATTAAATCATTTTAATTAGCAATAAAAAATTGCTTCAGAAATAGTTTATATATTGTTGATTATGATCAACAACTATAAGAGCTTTATAATTTTATTAGACAACAATTATTTAGTTGATAATTATCACTATTAAATCTCTTTAGGTCTTTTATCAAAGGTAGGTCTTTAGTGCAACCGTACATGGTTATACTAAAACTGTATACAGCCTTAAAAAAGGTGACTGGGACAGGCTGGATGCGGAAGGCGGAGGACAGACTGGATGTGGTGTTCAAATGTGCCTTTTATGTGCCTAAATTGAAACCAATTATTTGATTTTGACATTGCGGAAGGGAGGTGGAGGACAGGGTGTTGTGGCGCAGCTTGGGAGAGGCATGTCCAGCATTGGACTGCGTTAGGCTAAGTTGACTGTTGATTGGCACGTGGTGGAGTCATAGTATAAAGAGAGGTAGTAAGCTATCTTCATAGAAACGCACCGCGCGCGGCTTGTATGTGTGCGCGGCTTGTATCTATGCGTCGCCGCACGCACACTTAACTAAATCTCGACCCGTTTCTCGTGAGAAACCAGCCGAGATTTTGTTAAGTGTGCGTGCGGCGACGCATAGGTACTATGGCCCCACACATACAAGCCGCGCGCGGTGCTTTTCTATGAAGATAGCTTACTACCTCTCTTCATACTATGGTGGAGTGCTACAAAAACGGAAAATCATAGGATGGATGGGACGACGCTGGCGCAACATAGTCAACTGCAAATACATATATTTGAAGTTCGATCTTTTTAATTTTTGAGTGGTATGTATTTTTACATAATTTCAAAGTTTTCTGTATAAATATTGCCGTGCGTTGGTCTCGCAAAAACTCGAAAATGGCTCGACAGATTGTGATAATACTTTGATGAGTTGTTGTGGGCGCGGCGCAGAAGTATGTGTATTGATAAAACATAGTAAGCTTGTATTCTAATGTATAGACGTCGTTTAACTAAAATTAATATGTAATTCATAATATAAATTATTAACCAAAAGTACAAAACAACACTACCTACCTACTGCAGGGCTGGTTAAAAGATTGATTCGCATTAAAACTTATTTCACAGTAAAACAGTTTCAATCTTTAAAATATTCATGCCACCACGAAAAACTGAACAATGTTCATTTGAAATACTTCAATAAAATAAAATACGGCAGGATGAGCACGTGCTTTATACGATTCAACGAAGAGATCTCATAAGCTTATCAGGGATTCGATCGGTCAAGTGGAGTGGCTCAGACGGTCACTTTTGTCTTTAAAAAGAGCATCACATTTTCCGAGAAAAAGGATGCTGAAATTATGTAAGTAAACACTGGATTTTAAATTATTCAGTTAACGATAGGACTTCAGGACTTGGGACTTCAGGATCTTTGAAAGTCGTTACGGGTCGTCAGAAGCCCGAAAGTCTGACAACCAGTCTTACCAAGGGATATCGTATTACCCAGTTACTGGATTGTGGAGGTATAGGCAGTCGCTCCATGTAAAATACTGGTATTCAGCTGCATCCGGTTAGACTGGAGGCCGACTCCAACATAATAGGGAAAAGGCTAGGCAGATTGATTGAGTTAAGGATAGCACTTTTATTTCATACATAACATAACATCACACCTGTAATCCTCGAAGGGTTAGGCAGAGATGTACCTATAGTACACCCTCATTTCGCCAGTTATATTGAAGAAAGAAAGAAAGAAAAATGCATTTATTGGCATTACAGCAAAAATACATCTTATAACTAACACAAAACAAGGTTAACCACCTGACATACGCTAAGTCCCATCTAATAGGGGACGAGCCTAATGCCATCAGCCGGGTACAAATCCAGACTCCGGGCTGCTACTGAGAACTTCCTGATGAAAAACCCATTGACACTGTGCCCGACTTTTTTTTTTTAGGTGGGAAATTATTAAATAACTTCTCCCGCTCTGGGCGGAGCGGGAGAAGTTGTCACACTCTTACTGACTAAAACCCACCCGTGTTCCTTCAGTTATCATATTGCCGGGGCCACGATCTCCTTTTCGGATTTCTTCGCAACCCCGGCAGGACTGTGCCCGACCTGAGAATGAATCCAGGAGCTCATGCTCAGCAGTAGTGATTGTGACTACTAGACCAACGAGGCAACGAGGTTTTAATGTATTTTAATAAAAATACAATAATTCTTCTTCTCTTTGAGTCGATGATAAATACATGTATTAAGTTAAATGAGTTGGGCCCACGAGGTAGCCACGCCAATCGCGGCATCAGTAGCATTTTGTTGGTCCTCTGAAGTGCAGGTGTATGGACACTTTGGACATTCCAGCATATGGGACATGGTTTGTTCAGGAGCACCGCATTCACACTGGGTATCGGTGGGATCCTTCACAATAATTAAAATCATGTGACTTGTTTTAATTTTATTCTGCTGGTGAATAAATACATTTCATAGTATATCTATTCTAAAGTACTTGATAATGTGGATGATGACAAGCAGCGTCAACATCCTCATAATCTCTTTACTGCCATTTTTAGAAGTTACCAGAAATATCACTTTAGTCTATTTGGCAAATCTTCGTAAAATATAATATTAGAAAAGGAGAAATATGATATTAAGAATTCATATTTTTCGTGGGAAAGACTCTTAAATACGAATAATAAATATATGTCAATGCCATTGAACACTAGATAATATCAACCTTCTGTCATATCTTTATTACCACCGATTATTATAAATAGATGTGATGACTAATGAAAGATGACTAACCAAATTTGATTCGATTTAATGCAATCACTTTCAATCTAGAGAGGTTGAGTAAAGTAAAGATTTTACGAAAATAAATTTAAAGAATCACAACTTCTAAACTATTGATATTCGCGGAATATACCTAATTATGTTGCGTTTAGAAGAATCATTGGGTAATAGCAAACAAAAAAAAAAATTGGACCACTATAAATGCGCCACTTTGTAAATCTTCCTAGGGCGTTTTAAATAAAATGCTGTCCGTTGGTAAGCGCACCATTTGAGAACGGCAGAATCAATTTGGCAATTCTTTGTTTTAAAATGTTCGCAATAGTCTTAATTAAGTTTTTATAGAAATAAATTTTGAAAATTTGCAATATTAGATAACTTTTCTATTGATTGTTTAACAGGACAACGTCATTCAGGTGAGCTAGTAGGTATATAATAATAATGCTTTGCGATCAACAAGTCACAGGGGCCGACACCAAAGGCTGCGTGTATCGACCACAGTACAAGCTGCTTCTCACACGGACAACTGTATGTCGCTTGCTCCCGAGTCACCCTTCCTGACTCTGTATGTTTTGGCTGCTGAGAATAACACTACAAACGTAGTATACAGGGAAGTTTTATAAAAATGTGGCTGTTATTGTAGTATATTGTTGTGTCTTACGACTTCCACGCGAAAGAAGTTGCGGGCAGAAGCTAGTATAATAATAATAACCTACTTTTTTTTTTGCTGATGTGTCAAATATAAAATTCCAAATTTAGTCATTGGGAGCATAAAGTTAAACATCCTTCCTAATTTACCGTACCTACTTTTCCTTTATGAAGCGTTCGTTTTTTTAGCGCTGTATAATCTCAAAGTTACACTCTTGTTGTTTTAAAAATTTATAACAAGAGATATATTTCGTAAAGTATACCAATAAGCAGATAATTGTGTTTTGCTAAATCTACAACAGACAAAGACGCACATAATAATTACGAACCTACTTACATTTATAGGTTGTACCTAATATAGCCTGAAGGAAAATAATTAATTTCCTGCGCCTACCCTGTTACAGATTTCAAAGCGTATCGCTATGTGAATTGATTTGTCTTAAACAGTAGGCTAGAGTCGTGTGGAGATAATTAGCCAATTTAGCAAAGGAACATTCAGATGATGAATAAAATAGCTTTCATTCATAAACATCTTTACAATTCCAATTCAGTCTCTACTCTTGTCTATTATCATGGTCATTCGATTTTATTTCTACAGCTACAGATAGTAAAAAAAAAAATTGTGAAGGTAGGCCATTTACAAGTGATAACTGTTCATATCTATTTATTAAAACTTTACGCATAAGTAAAAAAATACTGTGCAAAGGCACTTTCTACTAGTCAACCTTAGGGTGACGCAGATACAAAAATGGCAAGTGCAACGTAAGGGATAGGTAACTCGAAAATAACTATAAAATAAAAGAATAAATACTAATACATAATGTAATACATAGATAATTTTATATAAAAATTATCATAATATTAGAGTAAAACAAGAGGTAGTAGAAGGGAAAAGCAAGTAAAAGGACTCGGATAGAATTTTGAATTGAATTTTCGTTTTAATGAAGCGAGGGTCACTAAATCATTTTATTTATTAAGTAAAGGAAATTATAACGTTTATCAATAAGGAGCAAGTTACTAAAGTGTTATATGAAACTTAAAAGTTTCACGTCATATTAAAATATTATAATTAGTATTCAATGAGAATGCAATTCGTCATATTGATAAGTTACAATTATTAAGAATCATTTTTGCATTTGTTTTAATGTAATATACAAGTTATGCGCAATATTTAAAACGTGGAACTTATAGGTGCACAGAGATTTGATCAATGACCCCATGCTTGGTGTAACCTGTGTTACAGGGGTCGTCCATTATACAAGATTACGAACAGGTTTGGTATTTTCAGAGGAAAAAATATGAGTATTATTCTAGTGTCAAAAAGGTGTGGTGTGTGTCTGTTGTAGCCTATTCATTCAAGATTAATTTCAAATGAATTTACCTCTTTTGCAATCTATATATATAAAAATCAATTACTGTTCGTTAGTCTCACTAAAACTCGAGAACGGCTGGGCCGATTTAGCTGATTTTGGTTTTGAAATATTTGTCGTAGTCCAGGGAAGGTTTAAACGGTGAGAAAATATGGAAAAACTCACGAAAAAAAAAAATATGAAGAAAATTCACGTTCTCATACATTTTGTGTGGATCGGTTTTTTGGACATCTCGGTAGGTAGGTTGGGTAGGTAGGTAGGGTAGGGTAGGTAGGGTAGGTAGGGTAGGTAGGGTAGGTAGGGTAGGTAGGGTAGGTAGGGTAGGTAGGGTAGGTAGGGTAGGTAGGGTAGGTAGGGTAGGTAGGGTAGGTAGGGTAGGTAGGGTAGGTAGGGTAGGTAGGGTAGGTAGGGTAGGTAGGGTAGGTAGGGTAGGTAGGGTAGGTAGGGTAGGTAGGGTAGGTAGGGTAGGTAGGGTAGGTAGGGTAGGTAGGGTAGGTAGGGTAGGTAGGGTAGGTAGGGTAGGTAGGGTAGGTAGGGTAGGTAGGGTAGGTAGGGTAGGTAGGGTAGGTAGGGTAGGTAGGGTAGGTAGGGTAGGTAGGGGTAAGGTAGAAATTTTAAAATCCTAAACATGCACATTCATTGACTGTAAGGCGGAACGAAGTTTGCTGGGTCAGCTAGTCAACAATACAAACAATACTAAAAAATTCTGAATACAGTATTCACATTTGTACTAAGTATGTGCAGGGTATTGAATATAACCATGCTTGTGCTCTCAATTCACTTGAGAGACTTCGGATTCATGTGCGTATTGTATAATTATCACTTGCTTCAAAAACTGTGAAGGAAAATATCGTGAGGAAACAGGCATGCCGGAGAGATATTTCTCGACGGCATCTGAAGCTAATTAAGAGGCCCATGGGTGGCATGTAAACTCTGACACCAAGTTAGTCACTAACACTAACGAAAAATAAAGACAGTAGAGTGTATTGATTGGTTTGCACATTAAAAGAAAAAAAAATCGTCTTTAGAAACACATATAAAAAATATAGTTTTTGTACTTTAATAATACGGTTCAGTTCAATGTCTTCTATTGACTTTCTGTCAAAAGTTTAAACTCTATTGAATAGAATAAAGCTGATGGAGAGGCGAATTCATGATATTTGTTATGAAACGTGATATGTGTATAAATACACATAGGTATAGGTAGGTAGGTACCCACCAAACACAAAATATAATATGAACATGCTGTGGCATTTTTTTTAACAGCACTGAAAAGCATTACCTCATTAAATGAAAATTCCACGAGAGATTTTTACTACTGAAAGGATTATTCAACTGAAAAATCTTGTTACGAGCGTAAAAGTTACAAACATTGGTATAACTATTTAACTTTGTTGACATGTTACAAAGTAATGTGTCTCAGTTGTATAACAAATTTTATTAACGACTATACCTTGCAAACTAGTAGGTAAATAGGTGCAGAAAGGACCTCAAAACTAGGGAATCGTCGAATAAAACAAGTTCTTCTGCACCCACGATGACGTCACTATTGTAAAAATCCACCAATCACAACAAAGATTGACAATCGAAGTCTATTGCCTATTGGTCTGCCCCTCAGGCACTTTACTTTATGTAAATGATTTCATCACCACTGCTCTCAAAACGGTGAAGGAAAACATGAGAAAACCGGCATGTCCTAGAACCAAAAATTCGAAGCCATGTGAAATCCACCAACCGGCACTGGACCTGCGTGGTGGATTATGGCCCACTCTCTCTCACAGAAAGAGAAGGCCTGTGTCCCAGCAGTGGGAACATTATATGCTGATTATGCTGCCCCTCTGATGTAGTCTTAACCGATCAAGTGACGCAGCTGTCTCCAGAGTAAAATACCTGGTGCAGTAATATTATTGTACCTACCATGAGTACGTTCGTGTGGCAAGGTGCCCAGACGCTTGCCTTCGCCGTTCAATAAGAATGCCTATTATTGTGCTAGCACTACACCATGACTCCATAAATTATAATGTTACAAGAGGGGTTAAAAATACCTCTGCAGGCGTCGCAAATCGAATTAATAAGGTATTTTTTGCGTCAAGTTCTCAGTGTCAGGTTTATTTTTAGTTTCAGCGCTGCTAATAAGCTGCACAACTAATTGGCAAACAGTTCGTTTAAGTACGTAAACACAGCTCTACGGAATAGAATGGAGTTTTTAAACGATTTATTTCAGTTGCACAACAGTCTAAATATCTTACGTTGAATCTTGAGATCGTTTTGGTAAATATACTTTACTATTCACACCCATGTTCTGCAATGCAGTATTATGAAAACATATTAATTAATATAAGCTATCAGATGATGGAAATGGTGATGGTGACGCAAAACTATTAAACGTAAAATCAGTGTACTTCAAAGTTCTTATTAATTGCCTTGGAAAAATTCTAGACTCTACTCCACTTATCTATGAACAAAGTACAATTTTAACAGTTAAAATTTAAAAACTCCCAACACAAACATTTCCTCGTTTCTCTTTCCTACTCCATCACCAGACCCTGTTCACCATCTATCTATAACCTATTTATTGAGATCATTCCAATAAGCCCAAACACGATAACTGTGCTGTGAGTTGGTAAGGGAGTTGTGTATACTGTAAATTCTAGGTAAGTAGTAGTGAGTAAAAACTTAGCCTGGTAACATCAGTGTTGTTTAAATTATAGGATGGGTATGGCTATTACAAATGAGTAAGACCCTGCCCTTCAAACTAGGAGACTCCTGTGTCTTGAAGGACAGTGTTCTTTAGTGGGATTGACACGTTTTACATAATATTTATAATTGCCTGATAATTCTCATGTTAACATATTAATTGAGTGGGGTTAATTGTGTGTGAGTGTGTTGCTATGGTGTTAAACTGATTTGTTGGTGTGTGTGTGCGTATGTGTGTGAGTGAGTAAGAGGGAGAGGGAGTGTGGTATACTAAGTAAAAAAAAATGGTATTTTAGACTTTAATTCATAGAATAAATGAGTTCCTCTGTATCGCAATAGTTTAGATTTAAGAGCAAATCTAACAATTTTCTTTTTAATTCAAAATGGTTAAGATTATTTAGTTGCTGTGAGTTGGTAAGGGAGTTAGATATCCTGCAGATTCCAGGTGATGCTGCAGCATCAGTTCAAGGTTACTATGTTCTTCTAATATCATTGAAGTAACAGAATACCAAATTTCAAATCAATCAGACCTGTGGAAGAAAGATACTCACATCCATTCATCAAGTAGAAAAGAGCTGATAATCTTAAAACAACTGAACCGATTTTGATAAAACATGACTGAGAACCGTCGATAGAAAATCTGCCTTCAAATAAAAACCGCATTCAAATCGGTTCACCCGTAAGAGCGTCGGGGGTTAATAAAACAAAACAAAAGAACAAAAATCGGATATAAGTTTAAAACACAAAAATATACCTAAATAAACAAACAGTACAGTAACAAAACAATAGTCATAGATCATGTAACAGTATTCAGTCCAGTTTCCAGAGAGGTCGTGTATCTGTCTGTCTGTCTATCAAGAGTGAATCCTCATAATAGAGTCCCCTTTATGTAGTGTCGTGGTGTATTAGAACTAGTTAATGCCATCTTGTGCTGATGCGGATCATCATTAGTGATTGCCTATTGTATGGTTCAGGACGCTCAGGGCGATTAATATGGATGTTGGATATAATAATGTTGGTGTTATATTATTTCCTTGTATTTTTGCTGAAGGTTTGGAATTTTTCTGATCCTAGAAACCAAATCATGAGATTTAAAATACATGATTCTAAACGTTACAGCGTTTCAGGGGTGACACAAAGAAGGAACAGCTCTAAGATTAGGCTGTAGGGATCAAGAATCATACGCGTCACAGTCAACGTGAAAAGTGCTAAAAGAAACTGGTAATGCCACTAAGAGATTGGAGCCACTAGTGTCAGTAATGATCACAGCATGAGCTAATCTCACATTAACGCGAGAGAAAAATGTCTGAGATTTGTAAGCACTTAATACTAACGTAACATTACACAGAAATTACATTTCCCGGCAAATATTTGCCGATGTTGCTCTTGTAGAAATTGTTTAATTAAACTCCATTTAGCATTTTCATCAGTTACGTAGTTTCCATAATCCAAGAAGAACAATTTCAGTTTATACACAAACTAATGCATGTAGTTAATTAACTGTACAAAGTTGGTCCGCAGCCGTATTCATCCAATTAAGTTAAATACGATTTTGGGTAGAACAACAAAAATAATAATTATTGTGAAGTTCTTGTTTTAATATTCAGTTTGTCTTCGGCGTAGGTTATTGTTTGGTTAGAAGGCATATTGTGTTACAAAATTTCGGTAAAGGAAGTGTTCTTAATAATTACATTACACAGGGTGGAAAACAAACGTTGGAAAAGTATATTAGATAGAAACTAAAGATAGAACAATAATTTTATAAAAAAGAAAATTCGTTTACAGGTTTTGTTTTCCGGAAATTGAACTAACAGAAAAAGTAATGACAACCTGTATTTTTATGCCACCAATTGAAGCAGTCAATTTAGGGTTGATTTTTCACCCGCCAGATAAGTTTTACCTGAAGAATAAATATGACCGTTTGATATATCTATCTAATAAAACAAATTATTAAAAAAAACAAAAAACCCGACTGCAAAAACTCAACAGAAAAGAAAAAAACAAGCATTATAATCTATAGGATTTTGGTATTGCAGGCGGGGGACAAACAAAAGTTTCACCAAAATTTCAGGTTATTGGTTTGTCCCCCGCCTGCAATACCAAAATCCTATAGATTATAATGCTTGTTTTTTTCTTTTCTGTTGAGTTTTTGCAGTCGGGTTTTTTGTTTTTTTTAATAATTTGTTTTATTTCAAACTTATTAGTTTTATTAATATATAAATAACTAGCTTTTGCCCGCGGCTTCGCCCGCGTGGATGTCGGAAAATAACCCACAAGAACGTGCTACCGGGATTCAGAGTATCCTATGCCCTAACCTATCTAGGTCATGGCCTATCCTATGCCTTTCATTTAGAAATCCGTTCAGCCCTTACGGCAGGAAAAGGTAACAGGCACATAATAAATCTATTTTAGGGTTCCGTATCTCAAAATGAAAAATTTTAACCCTTAAATGATGACTTATTTGATTTTTTTTCTACTTCGTTGTCTGTTAAGACCTTTTTTCTCAGGAACGAAGAGGCATCAAGTTGAAATAGATATCAAAAACTTAGATCTACGGTCTCTTGGATCTGTAACGAAATCAAACTTCCAAGTCAACGACATAAAAAAACGGCAATTTATGCCGCATATTTTGACACTCGCAAATAAACGAGTCTATTTGGTAATTTCCGTTGGCCCAGCAGCATGAAGTTTGGCGAGAAGCAAGGTCAAGTAAAGAGGAAAATCCGAAAATTTATGAACTGCAAAGTTAAGTTTGTTCTTCAATCCGGGATCAAAAATTATAGACCGTGTCTTGAAGTAACATTTAGTACGTATTTCATTCAAATCGGTACTCTCCACTCTATTAAAAGTTATTTTTCAATTGAAAAGTTAAGTTTGTCCTTCAATCCTGATTTGCGAATTCAGGCAGCCAATCAAGCACAGCTTTGAGACGGAACCTTTAGGGCGTAAATCCTACTCATATTTGTCCGGCTTTTTAACATAAATAAAACAGGTTTATATGATTCTAAATGCCTTACTTAAAATACTAATTATTATTCATTTTACTATTATCACCACCATTAATTTGTAATATCTACTCTAGTGCCGCCATTGAACCGAAGTAAAACCCACATGTTAGAAAGGTTAGTTTACGACTAATTGTGATAACTTTGACAGAGTGGGCCGATTTTAATTAAATATAGACAAAATTATATAATTCAAGATACAGACTATGGCTATATTTCCAATTTCCTTAAATCTCTTAAAAAGAAGACACAAAAAAAATCAATATAACATGTGAATTTTAAAATCATCCCCCAAACAGGTAAAATAGGGGGTTTACCTGTTTGGGGGATGATTTAAAAAAAAACGCCGAAATGTGTACTTCTTTATTTCTTAACAAAAGCATAAATTTTAATTTTCATATCTCTAACTTAAGAAATGCTGGATTTGCCATACAAACTGTCATCCCCTGTAGGATCTCTCATCTCATGCCCTTTAGGATTATTTTTGAGACAAAAAGTACCCTATATCCATCTCCAGGATGCCATCTATCTCTTTACCAAATTTTATCGAAATCCGTTCAGTGGTTTAGCCGTGAAAAGGTAACAAACATACAGGCACAGTTACTTTCGAATTTATAATATTAGTATGGATGAATTGATGATTGACTGCTTAGCTCTATAAAAGTATAGCATGATGATAATCATTTAAAAGGTTAAATCTTTAACTATCTGCTACATTCGTTCCTTATTCAGCCCAGTGAAGTATTGGAATAATTCAACTGTTGTATAGTGGTATATTGTGTTCATTTAAATAATGGAAACCTCATTAAAAAGATTTTTCAACATACAAAGGTATATTGTGTTCTATCTCTTCTCATTTCCTACGAAATGTATGGGAAGTTTTTTTTGCAATTTCTGACTTTTTTCGTACTCAAACCTCAGTTGGCCTAATATAGTTTTTTGATCTTAGTAATAAGAAATAGGATCGACCGGTATCAAAAAAGTTGTTGTGAAAATTGGCCATTTTCTTGCTGACTGTACAATTTTTTCAAAATCTGTGAATGCAAATCAAAATGTTTCAAAAAGTTAAGGACAGTCTTCTAAGACTGTTTTCTTGTAGCGACAACGGTTTTGTACCTGCCCTTATTGCCCCATCTCAAAATCCACCCTGTATATGCGAATTTCCAAAAATCCGTTCTTAGCGAACGTCTACTAAGTATAAACCACCTCCCTACCAAATTTCATCTTTTTACGTCAAGTGGTTTTCGATACTTCGTGATGAAGTCAGTGAGTGTGAGTCGCGTAAGTGAGTGAGTGACCTTTCGCATTTATATATTTAGATTATACATATGTATTTGGAATTGACTCATTACTAACTTTTATTTGATACCAATAATGTATTTTTTTAAACCTACCCCTCCTTTTTTTTATTTGCAGATGCAATATATAAATATTATATAGCCTATGTCACTCCTACTATTAAAACGAACCTAACGACACCTCATACGCTAAAATCCATCAAGCCGTTTAGGCTACAGAGCGTGCCAAAGAAATAGACATACATACATACATACAAACATACATACATACATACATACATACATACATACATACAAACTCTCGAAAAACATTACCCTCCTTCTGGGGCAGTCGGGTAAATACTAATATAATAAAGCTGAAGGGATTATTTGTTTGTTTGAATCTGGAACTACCAGTTGGATTTGAAAAATTCATTTTCATTTAGCCCAATTCTTGAGGAAGGCTGTAAGCTATTTATTTAACAAGACGCTACAACCCTTAGGAGCAGAGCAAAAAGCAAACAAGTCAGAAAGAACACTAAACAAAAACGAAAAAATAGCCCGGGCGGCCGATGCGATGCGACGCGGTGGGTCGGGGGAACAAGAACGGGTAGAAGCAACTTTTCTATAAAAAGGATGTCAAACCACCATATTTATTACCTACTCAGACAGGAGTTATCTGATTATTGACAAATCAGTCCTTAAAAGATGAAACCTCTTAAGCAAACACTGAATATCATGGCGATTAAGACAAATGCCCTCAGGACCGTTATCAGTCTTCACGGAAGTTCTATAATATATTTGCTTTCTGACATCATGACGTTGATATATTATGTACCTATTGAGACTATTGATATACACCCATATAGTTTAAATACAATATTAAGATATTTTTCAGTAGCAGTCCAGAATCGGGAATTTGTGTCCGTTTGATGGCAGTAGGGTCGCCCCCTATTACATGGGACTTATTACATTACTGGCAAACAATGGGTATACCTCTGCCTACCCCTTCATCATCATCACGCCTTGTTTCCCACAAGGCGTGATGTTATGTTATTAATATATCCTATACTATTAAACAGGCAATATTTGTATATTTATTTATTTGTTTGTATGTAGATTTCTACTCACGTTCTCGAAATCGGCTCTAACGATTTCGACGAAAGTTGCAATATAGGGGTTTACGGGGGCGAAAAATCGATCTAGCTAGGTCTCATATCTGGAAAAATTTGTTTTCTACGTATTTTCACCCGAGTAGAGCTCGGTCGCCCAAAGTTTAGAACAAGATAATGAATAATGACATGACATTATTGACATTTAGAATAATGATCATGGCAGCATGGAATTGGTAAGTACCTTTACAAAAGTTGATTAACACATCAGATTTTTAAATTCAAGTGATTGAGCTGAGTATTTAATAAAAATCGGAACAGAAATAAAATAAAAATAAAAAAAACTCTAAGTTATTTCTAAGAAATACATTGTATTTCAGAATTTCATGTAATAATATGAAAAGCTGAAAAACAATGTATCGAATAGTAATAGTAAAAGTAGTAGTGTGAATCGACTTATGTCGCTGACCGAACGTGTCTATTGATGTCCAAAATTATTGATATTAGGTAATATAAAATAAAAATTATGCTATAACTGTTACCTTTACCGCAGTTATGATTACAACGATGTTTACCCTGTATTTTGGTAAGAAAAAGTTTTATAACAAATTTTAAAGTAGCAACTCTGTTCCAACAATATTGTTAATAATAGAGTTATGAGAATTGATCCCAACTAAAAGTAAATTAAGTACTAACAGATTCCCACTTTTCGAAAGTTGGGGTCGATTCTCATAATGTTATGATCAACAATCTAAATTGTAACAATTATCAAATCAAAACTACTGGAAGGTTTTGAAGGTTTTTGGTTTGGTTATTGACTATATTTACATCAGATTTCAAGGAATATTAAGTAAGCTTACAATTAGATCGGCTTTCGAAGAACGTTGATTGGATTTAGAGTTTTATTCGGCGTTTTACCTTAACGTGTTAAGCCGCTGGCTTTAGATGTAATGTAAGTACTTATTTGTTGGTGATACCCGCGGGTAATATCGCTCACTTACTTGAGCTAACTTGGCCAACTTGTAAAACTTACTTTGCTCTCTAGAATTCTTATAATAATAATTTTAGATTACAAGAGAAATTCACAAGAGATTGTAACTTTCTTGCGTTTTTTATAATCAATCTAAACGTGATTTTACTTGAATGTTTTTTTAAGTATGTAGTAACTATTTGAAAATCCCAAAATAATATTTTTGATCAGTAAGTCCCGAGATGTCACCCTTTAACACAAGTGCCTTTTGTATAACACAGAAAATGTTGACCACCACGCTTGCTCAGTTTTGGCAACTTAGATTGGGAATATTGGTTTTCTTTACCCCCAAGTCAATGATGTCCTCGATCAAGTTAGAAAGTACAAATGTGATTAATAAATCAAGTTACATTAGAACTCGTCAGGATAAAAAATACCCACACAGAAAAATAACTATTTGTTACTCATTCTTACTAAGCACACAACTACAACCTAACAAACATTGCACGTTACAATTACGTAACAAAGCAAACGGAAACAAAAACACTGCTGTAACATTTCACGTTTAGAACGTGACGCGGACGCAGCATGAAGTGCAAGGTATTACAGAGGAATTATGAAACATCATGCGAGCTCGAATGTTAATCCGGTCGGGATAACATTGGACTCATTAAACCAAACCCTGGATTATCAACTTGGAATTGCTCGACCGAGCAATATGAATATTGTAACGTAAAAAGCAATGAAAACTCGCTTTAAACCCTCCTGTATTTCACTTCCCATAAAAACTTGGGATTCCGTGAAATATATTAGGGAAAAAAAGGTCTACACGCTCGATCATTAAAGGTAAATTGCTCTGTTTTATAACCGTTGAAATGTAAAGTTGAAAATGTTTGAATGGCTCGCTTGAGTTGACATACCTCTTCCGACTAGCCCCCACGTACTGAACCCTTGTAACGGAGAAATATTTAAACTTTTTCTGGACATTTTTATTTTAATTATGTAAACTTAAGACACTGAATGTCGAGGAAGTGTTTGAAAGAAAGTGTTTAAGAACTTAAAATGTTCCGGACGAGGCCACGAAGTATTTAAGGCGTCCCATTATCACCTTTGAAGTAGGCCGCTGAGAATTGCTGGCAGGAAATCCAAGTGATAATGATAAACGGGACTAAATAGAACAAGTTAGTTAAGAAACTTGCCTTTTAATTTTGTAATACATTGGCAATCCTTGCCTGTTACTCGTCATGTCTATGACCTTATGCAGTTAGCGGCTTGAGAGCAGAGCGAGCGTCTACTAATCTTGCACCAATAGTGACGATGTACCAAATTGTATAATAAGACAGGACATTCAACGAATGGAAGATGTACTATGAATTTTCTTTAGAACCTTTGATAGCCTCTTAAGTGGATCGCGTGCTTTGGAAGACATCTAAAGAAACAAGAATCTTTATGCCCATCATAGTAAACGGTATGACCAAACTAAAACCGATTCACACGCACCGCCGCTTTCTTCAACGTTAATTGTTGAAAACCTAAATGCCCAATTCGGTGTAAAACAAAGTATGTGTGCACTTTACCACTGAGTACCTACTGACCAATGAGCGCGTTACATATAGATGAGTCACCCCTAACAAATGTAGTCGGTGACTTGTTTTGCGAACTTTAGTAAGTACGTGAATAAATGTCTTTTTGTCTAGGTTTACGTGGTGCATGGTACTGAAATAGCTTTCTTTTAGTTATATTTGTTTGCGGTCTGTAAATTCTATGTTTGGAATAGTTAAGCAGGCGAGGTCGTGTATATCTTGGTGGAAGTGTGCAATGTCATGGTCTTTACGCTGTAGTACCTTTATAGATCCACGTGGAAAGTGAAATGCCAAAATGTTTTGTAAATACGGATATTATTTTCCATGTTATTTCATAAAGGGAGAGTCTTTGATGAGAGCTTTGGCAGTAAGTATCGTGTGGCAAAATAGGGATTATTTCATTGATATTGAGTGTAATTTTGAAGTTCTGGACCGATGGTAAAACGTCAAGCATGCATGCCTCTTAAAACAAATATAAACCGAAAAACTTAAATGACTAATAAAGTATGTTGAGAAAAGTGTTTCATTCAGATAAAGATGTTGTAAATTTCCGGTATGATGGTGAAAAATCGTCTTAAGAAGCCACCGCTAAGTCACGTAACTTAACACTTAGAACTCATGCAAAATCGTAGAACAGTCACGAAGGATATAAACACTGTCTTAGTTACTTTACTACCTACGTGTTAAGTAGAACTGTTTAACAAAAACTGTATGCTTGGTAGTACCATGACTGAAACCATTACGAGTTTTTTAACAACCCACTTAAATTACTTTACATGAATGAGAAGCGAAGAAATAAACAAGGTTTGTAGCGTTTATAAACATAAATAGTCTTGCCGAAACCCTTGGAATGACAATCATTAGTTCATTAATCTATAAACGGTAGTGCTTGTCGCGTAAATCGAGCCGAGTGTATCATTTAAGGCGGTCGAAAGCGAACAATAGGCCGTAATCAATAAGACGCCGGGCGGCTATTGTGTCCCTAATGTGTGGGAATTAGCTATTTACTGCTTGACGAAGACAAATTATATCCCCACTTCGATTAATTACAGAGCTTAACTGCGTTGTCGATATTAACATATGAGGTGTAGTGAACGTCACTGGTCCTTAGTGTTTCGACTATCTATTGAAGAGGAACTATGTTTGCATAATACTATACTCCATTTGAAATAAGATTAGACATTTAACTAAACCTTTTTTACAGTCCGTTCAACCGATTTTGACTTCTATTGCGTTGATGGCATGACAAATGGCAGCTGCAGTAAACCGTTGGTATTGTAACCACTTTTTTTGCTTTTAATGCCATCCTTATACCTACGGTATAGAAGTCAAAATCAATTGAACGGACTGTAATAAAGGTTTGTTAAAATGTCTAAACTTATTTCAAATGGAATATAGGTATAGTTGAAGTTTTTTTAATATTAAAACACTAAGTTCTTTTGCACGAGTAATAATGCGAAGCATTTGAGAGTGCTCTGCGATCGAAGAATTTGTTTTGTGTCCTTTCTGCAACTGTTTTTATTGTTACACTCCTGCTAGTACATAGAACCTACTTAATTTATATACTATTGTAAAGATAATTTAATGGAGATTAATACTGTACTTTTCAAAAAAAAAATAATGCAGCAGAAACGAGAGTTTAGTTTTTTACCCATATTGATGGGTAAAAAAGCAGTCAAAACATACTTCATGAAAAGTCGTTTAGACATTTTTCTGTTTTTGAATGAAAGTTATGAGGCGTGAACTTTTTGATTTTCCAATTTTTTTTTTTTTGTTTTTCCTTATCTTGCAATCAGTTTTTAAAAACTATGAGCAGATGAGTTGTAGAAAGATCTGGCAGGGAAGAGTTATTCCTTATCAGGAGCAATGCAGCTCTCGACAAGTTATGTAATTGTAAGATGTTGCGCCTTTTGAGTCTGCTGACACAAGCTGGTATTGTGAGTTGAGCAGCCAAACAGTACAGTACCTAAGTACTTAAAATTTTAGTCCGCTGTCTATATAGTTTCATCATTATCATCCACAGTCCGACTCCACCCACTATTGGGCATAGGCCTCTCTTTTCTTATGCCAATCCCCACGCTCCTGTACCAGCTTTATCCAGGTTCTACCCGAGATCGTTATACTTATGGTTTACACAATAACTATTGATAAGAATCAGTTGAAATGAATTCAGCTTAAAAGATACACCTTCAATTTTATTATTTTTAACCGAAGTAAGAATGCCTCTAGGTAGTTTAAATTAAAATGTCATCATTTACACAATATCAATCCACCAATTTTTCTTAAAAAATATGAGTTTACTTGGAGATTAACACGAAAATACATGTAAATAACTCCTAAAGGCGTGTTACCGCAACCGATTGAAAGATTATCGCCCGAAGTCAGTTTCAAGAGGTATTGTGTTTGAAGTCGGTCCAAAGCTGCTTGTAATTTGGACGCTGCAGTGTCAGGACGTACCTACTGCTACTGCAATATTAATAATATACAGAGAATGCGCATTATATCAGCTAGACTTCTATTTTGTAGTAAAAAAAAGTACTGCATTTAGTACATTGAGCCTATATCCCGCTGCTGGGACACAAACCTTCTCTCAGCGACATGGAGTGGGCCGTAATATACCACGCGGGCCCAGTGCGGGTTGGTGGATGTTACATGTCTTCGAATTTTGCTTCTAAGAGATGCCAGTTTCCTCACAAGCAGCAATGAAGGTAAACATTTGTGTTGACGTCATTTTAGGTAGCTAACAACCAAGAAATAAGACAAAGCAAAACTGTTTACGTGATCCATCGAAGTGTGTAGTGTTCTGTGCTTTCTGCCTACCATGGAACGTAAAAAAACTTTTTACAAAATAAAACAACCGTCTTCCAAAAAAAAACACTACAAAGTGAAAAATAACTTTAATTTCGGAAGTCGGTGTCTTGGGATTTGTGTTTTCGTTTTTTGCCACCGACTTCCGAAATTAAAGTTATTTTTCACTTTGTAGTGTTTTTTTTTGGAAGACGGTTGTTTTTTTTTTGTAAAAAGTTTTTATTTTTCACTTTTTAGTTGTGGTACCTACTCCACACACATTCAAATACCACTACCTGCTACCAGTGACAGGAACTTATCATATCATTTACATACTAAGTGGGAAAAAAATACGTATTTTGTAGCTAACTCAAAAACTACCCAAGCAAAGTTAATAAAATTTATATGGGACCAATTTGGGAGTATACCCTTTCAAACAAAAAAAATAATTTTCAAAATCGGTCCACAAATGACGGAGAAATCGGTGGACATACATAAAAAAAAAAAAAAAAAAAAAACAAACATACGCGTCGAACATATAACCTCCTCCTTTTTGGAAGTCGGTTAAAAAGCGTAATGTATGCATGTAATAAAAATACTAATTACCTCACCTGCAAGAATAATTTGAAGAAACCCAAACCAAGTTCTAGTTTCGATAGTACAGTAAGCGCTCAAAAGTGCATGAGCACGCTAAGAGTCGTATTGCTGTGAACACGCGGTATAGCTCGTACATTTGTATGTGTAAGCAACACGATACACACACCACAGATAACGCAGTTTTGTTCTACACGAAACAAAAATATATTTCCGTTGCTTTAAACATGCTAGCACACACGCACTATGCGCGTGAACTTAACCAGTTAATGGCATTGCTAAAATTCGATAGTAATTAACAAGTGCAGATAGCAGAAAGCGTTAAGCGTTGGTATGGAATTCAAACTGCCTCAGGTTCTAATCTCGTAAAACACAGTGCGGTTTTTTGCAAATATTATTATTTTTGTTTTCGATAATAATATTTTTTAAATATTGCTGCTTTTTTATGTTGTTATTGCAATAAAGGTTTTAGAATAAAAAATGCGTGATATATGATAACAAAATTAAAAAAATATGTTTATTCGTTATATTTATTTTACATAAGTTAACACACTGCTACAATTATTTATCATTACTTCAGCTGAATAAGATGTGAAATAGATGTCAAGAAACTAGAAGCAGTTTGTATTATTTTGACATATTTAAATTATGAAATATTTTAAATTTTTAATGGATTTTTTCACCATAAATATTAAGCTTTGATCATGGTCGAAGTAATTAAGTAATAAATAAGAATATTAGACTACTTAAAATGTAAAAAACTACTTACAGAATAGGTAATTTTAAGGTTAAATATGGGCAGTTTGTTTATATTTTATTTGTATTAATTATTTTACATTTTATTTGACTTTAGTAAATATTGGTTGTTATTGAGGTTAAAGC
Organism: Agrochola litura; assembly: GCA_949152395.1. Taxonomy (NCBI): domain Eukaryota; kingdom Metazoa; phylum Arthropoda; class Insecta; order Lepidoptera; family Noctuidae; genus Agrochola; species Agrochola litura. Next base: position 10,088,562 of record OX424497.1, on the reverse strand, counting down.
TTAAGTATTCATTTTCTTTACGAAAAGAAGATTGAAACTAAACCTCAAATTTTAATCCTAAAATAATACTATTACTAAAATAATACTATTACTAAAATAATATTAAACAATTTCGGTATATCTGCAAGAAATACGACAAACACCCTATTGAAAAGTGCTTAAAAAATTCGTTACATAAATTCATGCAATAACGAATCTGTTGTTTATTAAGTTGGTACGGTCAATATTTTAAGGTCAAAAACGGTTTTCTAGCTGGTCTTCAGTGATGCAAGCCTTCAGAGTGCACGGCGAACGGTTCATAATGACGTGTTTTTAATAATTCAGCAAAATATCTCGTTGGTATGAAACCATTTGTTTCATTCACCATTTGACGTCGCTGCTACTCGATAATAAGCCCCTTCCTCATATCTCCTAACCCTCACAGTATTTATCTAGAACAAAGAAAAACATTGTTTTTATTACACATAATACCTTATTATTTATTATTCACTAATCGAATTAAACCTCACAATGAATTTAAAACTTTAAAGGCATCTTCTGTCTCAACAATACCTCTGTTCTATCAACAATACCCTTGATTAAGATTGATGTTTAGTAAAATATGAAATATATAAATGATAACACTCACACTTAGTCCGGTTTCATTAGATATTCACTTCACTTTTACGCAGCGCAATAATATTCTCTGATCTGATCTGATCTCTTCAATATATTTTATGCCTGCTTTTTGATAATTATAACCACAACACTGCGCTAAATACTCGTCACCAATATTATCCACGAACCAACAAAGTTCTATTAATTAAATACTCGGTAACACACTGCATCTACCCCACAGAAATCGAAATAATTTACTTAGTTTTTTGTGGTCTACCTGCTAAACTTTAATATTTATGTGAACAAGACGAATGAAACTAAAAACGAATGATGATTATTGAACTAGTCATTGGTTGCAGACAAAGTGAGTGTGTGTGTGTAATGTGCGTGTCTACAGTATTGTAACAACTTATAGAAGAAGGTCGTAAGTCAAACCGAAGCGTCAGTCTATTGCTTTGTGAGATTGCTCATGGACTTTTGGTCGGTACTGTACCTATGCCGTTATAAACCCAATCAAATCTTTGTGTTTGTGTTCCAATTGTGTGTGTTTTGTAATAACTTGGCCGTTCGGCAATTAAGGCTTGTTATGATCTCGCTTCAGTGCCGATACTCCGCTCTGAATTGTTTATCGCTGCGAAGCTTAATTAAAAACTACTACTAGTTGCTTTTTGGTTTTATCTGTGTCTGTATAAGGGTTTTTTCGTAAAGTGTTTTATTTTACGGGAGATGATGGAAAGAAGTATGATTTTCAATGGAGATTTTAACATTTCTGATGCAATGTTGTCAATGCATGGGATTGAAAATAAAATAAATGAATACCTTTTAGGTTCTAATTGCGAGATGGTGACAATATCTTTTAATTAAAGAGTCCAACTAGACTATATCGATATGAACCGATGAATTTTACGTAGGTATGTTGAAAAATAATAATCGTTAGTACCAACAAATAAAAACACTAGACTATGTCATTATGTACTTTATAAGTTTTTGTTCACAAAATAATTAGTAAGTTTTCAATTATTAGAAACTTTGAAACTTTGTACAATCATCGCTTTTGATGTTGTATAAACCTACACTAAAGTTTTATTTCAGAATTGAAAATAAACTTTTGCTCTAACCGATTAAAAATAAAATTGTAATGCCAAAGGTAATGAAATGGCCCTTATTGAGAAATGTCAATTGAAAGAGAAAGTTTGAGCAAAAACTTTTTGTTATTAAACTCCGTTGTTCCGTTTGTTGCTCGATAACTTCAGTCTTGTTAAATGTTAAAGCCATAAATCAAAATTCAAGTGAAATAATCTCTCGTAAGGTTGAAATAACTGAACAATATTGGGTTCCAAGTAAAACAGAATATTTGAAAAACAATAATATTCTCTAATTTACAACTGGCTGACTGATAGACAATGAAATGCGAGTTATTTCAACTCATTAATTTATTAGATTTCAACGAGGGCGGTCGTGTTTAACGCTAAATTATAGTACTTTATTCAGAGGCCGATATAATGATCGTATGTATTAAATTTAATCTTCCCACGTTATTGGAACTGTAGGATGTGAGGGTATAATTTAAAATTTATTTCAGGAGTAAAATTGAAAGTGGAATGATTATATTGAAGCCATATCGAAACCAATTAAGTAGAGAAGTATATTTTTTATCTTTTATTGATAACACGATGTCACGATATAGGTAGTATATGGTCAGTGGCGGATTTGCCCTAAGGCCCAGTAGGCCCGGCCTAGGGCGGCCAGATATTAGGGGCGGCCAATCGTGACAAAAAATTCACTGATGAAAACAAGAAATAACTCAAGATACCTATATGCTCTAAACGTTCTCGCACATTATGGCGGGCCGCACTGCATTGCATCGTATAACAATAATAAATTAAAACCATTTAACCCTGAAACCTTGGAAAATATTATAAACTAGCAGCTTATTATGTTTAACTAAATTTCTGAACCGATTTCGATAAAAGTTGGCAATAAAGTAAATTCATTATGTAGGTAGTCTATATGATGAGTGTTGAGAAAGGGGCGGCTGATACTTACTACATGGCCTGGGGCCTAGGGCGGCCAAGACTGCAAATCCACCACTGTTCAATAAAGAAAGATGTGACTTGTCCTAAACAAGGGAATATGTAAAAAGGTAACCGTAACCGTGCGGAGGTTTCAACGTACATATTCCTAAATTAAAACGAGTCTCTCCTGTTTTATTTAGTTTACATTTTCATATGAGATTCGATTATTCTCTAAACCTTTCGTGTCTTTACAAGACCTCAAAAGCGTTATGTACGTGGTGAAGTTTCCAACGACCCACCGGATGTGTTAGCGGCTTTTCTCCTCGCGCGAACACTGAACAGAATTTCATACGAATATAATATCATTATTCTCCTAGTCTTTTACCTGCTATGTTGAGGTTGGGTATTAGTTCAACCAGAGATATTATAGCTCACAAAATTTTACAAGGAGTGACTTTTAAATGACTTTCACGACCCAATATCTAGGCTTTCTCGATATTCTTAAGTTGGATTAGTGGACTAGTTGCCAAATTTCTGAACTTCTGAGTTCTGGTTGATTCAGTTTCTGCTGTCAATAAAGACTGTCATAGATATTCGCATGTCACGGGATATTTTTTATCGTAAGGTTTGTTATTAGAAGACAGAAGTTTGTTGTTAATTAGGATTTTTGACATAGGTATGTGATAATACCGCTGTTAAAATTATACAGTCACACAATGAAATTAATTCTTTGCTAGAGATACACAGTAAGTATTACTTAGAACAAGAAGTTAATCAGCAGTGTTTGAGGATCTGATTTCCAGATCGGAAACCAATTGTTTGAGTGCTCCGTTAGGAATATTTTCAAAAAGTGATGGTATACTCTTTAATACTTATCTGTTCTGTGGACCTAAACTCCATTTATTATAACATTAGAAAAATAACGGTTATTACCCTTTCGTTATTTCGATATAAACGCATGCTAAACTACATTATTTCACGAGAAACACAAAGCAATGTAATCTATTTACCATTTAAATTTTAAAAGTAATTCTAAAGTGCAGTATTTTCAACAATATTATACAATAACTGTCGTTATTTAGCCGTTATTTGAACAATGCTATATTAAACAATCACAATAATACAAAAAAAAAATGGAGAAAAGAAAAAAATGGAAAAAAAATGGAGTATATAAAATAATGTAACATGCTATTAGCTATAACGAGGATGAGAAAGTTAATATTACGTACGTTGATCGTACGTCAATCTTGTTGAAAGTCGTTATAGAAATACGAAACGCTTTGAAAGCGACTTCCAGCCTGTCCTATTCTTGATGTCCTCCCTCCTGTTGACGCCCTAAGCCGAGGTTCGTACCCCACAAGGGCGTGAGCAATGGGTAGCTCGCCGTCCGATAAGGACCAAGCCCTGGTCGACGAGGCGTTGTGTTCCACGCGCGCCTCAAAGAGATGTCAGCAGAATTGACGGGGTCCGCTAGTGCCAATGCCTACCGGGGCTGCGAATATGGACTGAAAGGGAAATCGTGGCCCCCCGCCAACATGGCAACTGAAGGAACACGGGTGGGTTTTAGTCAGTAAGAGTTTGACACGCCCTCCCGCTCCACCCAGAGCGGGAGAAGTTATTTGATAATTTCCCACCCAAAAAAAAAAAGGGGTGCCCTTAGCGAGCGTTCACCTAGTTTTAATTAGCATAGTTGAATAACCACTGGCTGGAGGTTTTAAGTGTAGTAGCTTAAGGCACCCACAGGAAAGCCCGGTTAAGTAGTCATGATCTCAGAGGTCAACTACGAGATGCCCTATCTAAAAAAAAAAAAATTGAAAGCAATTGTCACTTGTCTAGGCCCTCGGTTATTTCATTTACCGGTTTGACAACTTTTCTACTAAATTCACTGAAGATCTAATTAATATTATGACGGTAATTATAACGATAAGAGAATATAACAAGGCGTTTTTCTAATTTGTGCATTTATGTGGGAGGGCCATAAATACGTCTCATGATAATATAATGCCTGCCTTCTTTGTTACATCCTTAAGCTTCCAGGAAATTATGTATAAATGTAATGTAAGTATCATTTATACATAATTTCCTGGAAGCTTATGAACATCAATATTTTATTAACAACTGTCTGGATATTAGAGAAATAAATTGAATGGTCTACTTATGTATCTGTGTGGTCGCTTACTAAGTTGATTTTCTAAGAATTTAATATAAAACGAATACATTTACTAGTAAAACCGGTATGTAAATCGACGACAGATAAAACTCACGATCTCCTTGGAAACATTTCCCGAAGAAACAAAACTAAAAACTTATGGAAATCCCCTCAGAATAAGTTCGGTAGTTCTCTAAACACTTCCTTTTATACTATGTAGTATTGCATTGGTCATAGGTACTTGTGAGTGGCTGAATTGTGACAGTTATCGTCTCGGGACTCATAAAAAGAGATTGCTTCCAGTCTGCCGACGTTTTATTAACTTATTAACATTGATATCAGATCGTAACACTTGATTCTTTGATCTTCGTCAAATATTTACGCAACATATTATTATACTTTAAAAGTAATTTGGTTTACTCATTTTACGGCTAGTTTAGTTGGAGCGATTAGGTTTCAAAGTATAACATTGTAGATAACTTTGTTCCTTGTTTTCGCCTGTGGACGTTGCCAAGGCTTTTTGTTGTTTTTTCATGTGCTATTTTAACAATGTAAGTATCAAGACTCTTTTTCATAATGAATAAGCAACTAAGCAAATGAAAAATCGGTTCGTTTCTGGTTTAGTGGGTATTTATTTAACTTTGTAGTTCAGATTCGTGCTCTTTTTAGGCTTCCGTACCTCAAAAAGGAAAAAACGGAACCCTTATAGGATCATTTCGTTGTTCGTCTGTCCGTTCGTCTGTCTGTCTGTCAGTCTGTCAAGACCTTTTTCTCAGGAACGCGTGTAGGTATACAGTTGAAATTAATATCAAATACGTAGGTCTACGGTCTCATGGAGATCTAAAAAAAATCACAAAAATACGGCCATTTATGTGACATATTTTGATAATCATAAATGAATCGAAATCTATAGGGTACTTCCCGTTGACCTAAATCATGAAATTTGGCAAGAGCAAGGTCTCACAGCACAAGTAAAGGAAAAAGTCCAAAAATTGTTAATTTGTGGTTTAACAGTGTACCTACAGTATAAATTACTATTGAAGTGCATACTTCATAATTAAATTGTAATTATAGTTAATTATTATGTTATTATTATTATGTTACTTAACATCTGTAGTGTACTTTTGCATGCCTTTTGGTTAAATATGGCTGTTGCTTATTATATTTTTTATGTCACCGAGTTTTGTACTTACCCATATTTGCAAAATAAATATCTTATCTCTTATCTCTTATCTTATCTCTTTAATGGCCCAATATTTTTTTGCGGATACAAACTTACATTTGCAGTTGAATAATTGACTGTGACGTATATCGATGTTTGGGAGAACATGTTTTTAAACTACAATTTTAAGTTTGTTTTTGGGATAAATTCATCCCAACTACGGAACCCTTTATTGTGCGTAGTCCGACACGCAGTTGACCGGTTTTTAACCTTAACATATACAATTTGTAATAAATAGAGTTATTTGGGTACTAAAGTTCTTTATACTGAAGGCTATTTATCTGATCTTGATAAAAGTTATCGTCTGTAATTTTCCAACTCCTTCAGAACATTTGAAAAGGCTATTTACCTCTTGTGAAAATGATTCCATTTGTTTCTCTAGACTCTAGAAAGAATAGCAAATAAATATTGGAGGGTTAAAAGTGGCTCTGTATTTGATTTAATCTTCGAAACCGTTTCATATTCGCGCAATTACACTTTCGTGCAAATGTAATTGGATAGTCATAGGTATTCACATGAAATAACTGATCGTTTTACAGTGTTGGCACATTTATAATGAAGTCTTGAAACAAAATTTCGAGCAGTAAAAAGCCCTAATAGCAAAGTGCACCGATACGTACGGGGAAAAGAAATTGTATGCAAAATAGGCTGGCCAAGTAATTTGAGCCACGTTCGTGAGAATATGCGCGGATATTCTAAACCGTCGGTTATACATTACATACTTCTTTTTATGCTAATGTGAGGCATCCGTCTCCGTAAATATGTTATGCATATTTGCTATGGGCAATAAAATATGCTTACATTTAAGGTAAATACTTCTTATCTAAGTCTCCAATTGTTGAGAGATCTTGTATTAAACGTGACGTGTGTCGACAATTGGGCACGAGTTTCGGATTCACGATTTTCAGGTTAAGATTATAATTTTAGAGGCATAGATATTTATTTCATAAAAGGATTTCCGTCTTTATACATTCATAGATTTTAAAAGAGTAAAGAATTGTAAGCAAGAATAAAATACTGAATTTTGGAAAAAAATAAAACAAATAAGATTATCGACGGTCGGGAGTTAATCGTGCGTGTCCAAACAAACAAATCGTCGGCGGCGGGACGACGGCGGGACGGTGGCGGGACAGCGGCGGGGCGGCAGCGGCGGGCGAATGTGGGGACCGTGCGTGCATGCACGAATTGTGGTATCCTTCTCACTATTAGGAACGATTTTATACACGTTTGTTTCTTTATGTCCTTCGTGACGTGTATTCACATTCCATTTAAAAGAACAATCCTTTAATATTTTATGAAGGGAGCGACGAGGGAAAGTTTTGTTTTGGAAATCAAATGCCGTAAATATTACCCTGTTTGACAGCAAAATTGGTTTATTAAAAGCCTCAAACTTATATTGTTACACTGGAGGGCAAAGGCCACTCAACTCTTTTCTCATTTCCATCTACATTTATGTCTACTAAGCTACCAAGAGCCGGACTTTCTAAGCAATTTCTTTCTATATCTCATCTGCAAAATTTCACTATAAAGGTATATTAATTTCGATATAAGTTTTTCTACGTTCAATGACACCTAATTCTACAAAGCACCTTCCGTGTATTAGCTTATAAGCTAAGTTTCCAGCAGTTTTCTAGAATTTATTCTTTGTCAGAGCATGTTTAGAGTCGGTAGGAGCTCTTTGTAGCGAGTTGGAAAGTCGGCAAAGTTTTGCGAACGCCCGTTAGCGGCAAGTATATGATAGGGCAATTTGCCTTGCTGCGGTAATAATATCGTTATCTATTACGATTTTCATGTATATTTATGATGTGTAATTTTGTAACTTTTATAATGGAAGAAATAATGTATTGTGGCGAGGTCAAAATGGCGAGATATTTAAGGTAAGACAGTCAGAACTAGACTAGATCGTAATAACTTACAATTTTCTCTCTATCCGCAATGTCAGCTGTTGTTAGTGTTAGTGTCGTTACTCTATACTGTATCCTCTGTACAGAATGTTCCTTTACAAAATCTTTCTGATACGGAAACTATATTCTGGTGCTGAAGTGAGTGTAATAATGAGTTTTATAGAACAGCATTACGGTTTGCCAGTTTTAGTTCCGTGACTCGGAATTTTTGAACCTTTTACAAAGCATAACTAGTGAGTGCCCGCGTATATCAGCGCAAGAATGTGTGAAAACCCAACCCAAATACATTGTAGCCTTAGTTGTAAATATGGAGTAATTTAGCTTTATTCCACAATTAATGACCATAAAGATTTCTTTCCAGATTTTATTGCGAGTCTTTAACAATTTTAAGGGTACGCCGTTAAGTGTTAGTTGTGAGGGTAACATCGTAAAATTATTTATTTATACGACCCAATTTCGTCGGTATGCTGGTCGACAAAAGTATTTCGGGGCTTATCGAGACCGAATCAAGGGTCAACGCTTCAGCGCACACTTGCTGGGGGATGATGTTATGCCATATGGACACCTGTACTTTGTAATGAAACACCTTACCAAATATTTACATGACACTTACAGACACGTTTCGTTGTTTTTGTAAGAAAAAATTGTGATTTAATGTTTATTTTAAATAACGAAAAGTGAAAAGTGATTTCCTTTCCCGGTGCCAAATTATAAACGAATAAATCAGTGACTATCTCAGTTTGGCATTTAACTTTGAATTAAACCCACGTAATTAATGAGAATTTTGAGGCACGGAAACGTGTTTCTGGTTAAGAATTTCCTCATTTTGGAAAAAATGCGCTGAACTTTTTTTTTGTGGAAAAATATAAGTTGCCAATTTAGGTTGTATTTCCGCCAGTTTTAAAACAACACATAATAATACCACAAAAACAACACTATAGCATAAAACTAGAACTTCACGCTAGCATCTCAAAAATATGCATACCTACATACAAACAGACATAAACTTACGCCTTCTTCCCGTGGACCCCCATGGGAAGAAAGCATGATCTACAGAACGCCACCTGCAACGATCCTTACATACTCCTTTTTCTTCGTTGACGTTCATACATCAGGTCATACACACACGCCGGTTGCGAGTACTACGCACCAACAAAGTAAATGGTTTCATAAATAAGAATAAAAATATTCATAAAAAAACTCCATAATGCAGTAAATAGTAGTGTGTGCATAAAGCTGTCCACATAACAAGGCCTATAATGAGCCGTAACGTTCGATCGCGACCTAGGTGAGCTTTCGTGTTACAATATTACTCCGAATTTGTGTTACCTATATTTTGCTCCAACAATTAGCTTTAATATACCTGTACTATTTGAATTTCGGTTCATTTAACTGACCTGATTGATTGAAATAATTGAATTCAATAACCAGACTTGAAAAATTTATAAAATAAAGCCTGGCCCTTGAACTGGCTCCAATCTGGTCAAGTGTGTCCGTTTATATAACGAAAAATTTTCGGGAACGTGTTTGTTATTTGTATTAGCTAATGAATTGGCGTTTAATCAATATGTAATTTGTATTACGTTTAATTAGGTTTTTATTATTTTTATATAATTTATTTGCTTTTTGTATAGATTCTTTTCTATTTTGTGAATGTGAGAACGCTGTAAGCTTAGTGGACTGTAGATTTGTTGATCATTTTTTATTTTGTTAAGTACCTGGTACTTGTTGAAACACTTACACTGTCCTCTCATACCTATTAACACTGTTATTTTAAAATATTGTAAAAGCCAATTATTTTTAAAAGAGTAACCGTGGAGTTTCTTGCCGGCTCTTCTCCATAGGAAACGACCAATTGGAACCGTGCACCTAGCTTCTGACGTTTCATAAGTGCCCACGTAGGTTTATGAGAAATAAAATGTTTTGACATTTGTTTTTTTTTTTTGTAAATCTAAAAGCGTTTAGAATCAGACACTGTAGTGTACCGCAGAAGTTCATTTGTTTACTCTTCATTAATTTCAAGGTAGAATCGGACACAGATAACGCAATATCTGACGGAAGTATCGGTTGGGCATCCATTTATTCTGCTTTTCCCCTTCCTTTGCCTACTTTCAACCTTTTAGCGTTGCTGATTGGCTGAAGCAGTTAAATTACAGTTCTTTGAGATGATTTCACCGCAGTAATAACGTACCTAATGAAAGCTAGAAGCTTCCTCTACGTTAATTTTGTACATTTTTAAGTCGTAAATGATATCCATGCAAAACAATTTTGCATATTTCCACAACGTACTAGAATATCATCAGTTTTATTTCAGTTTCAGTTCATTACACATTCACCACATTTACATGCGGGAAACTATGTATGTGTAAAAAGTTTTTATGCCTGTGACAATGAAATTTTGGCATAAGACCAGCTTGAAATATTTGTAATCATTATGCATAGTCATTCCATTTTCACACTGTGATATTTTCGGGCGTTCGTTGCCGTAATGTATGGCGCTTCTTGAAGCAAATGAAGTAATGAATATTCATTAAAGAAAGCTTATACGAAACTGTGTGAGTAGCTATTGCTTTTTGCTTACCTCCGCCTTCGCAAATAGCTTGGAGAGACAATGACATGGTTCTTGTTTTACCGATTTAACCACTGCCTAGTGATACGTGTGACTGAGTGGCGTCTGCGCCACTATAAATGACTCTCGTGTTTACGTTTGGTTTGCGTTATATTTAAAATTTTGTAGGAATGTTAGTTATTTTATAAGATTTAACATGGTTTCTTTAGCTTAGCTACGTGTGTTTGGGACAACCTTCTATCGGGATTGAGAATATTTTTTCTAAATAGGCTTTAGCAAAATTGTTTGGTCTCTTACCTATTTTGTTGGTTTATTTTCCTCAGCTCCAAGGTAAAAGTGTAGTCTTTATTTAATTTAAACAAATCAAACATGATGCATGGTGGTATATAAGGAAACGATAGAAATATCTTCCACATCGGTATTCTATTTAAGGTTCTATATTTAGAACTCCAGAGCGTTATATTTTAGGCTTTTCATTAAGATAGGACAGGAGAGCACTAAAGAACCACTAGATTTTGCAGAATGGAATATTAGTGATTGAAAAGTTTGGCCAATCGTCCACGACAACCAATCACAATCTTGTTAATAACACGTTAGTAAGTCGCGTCGTGTACGAATCGCCATTTTAGTACTGCTGTGACATTTTGGCTATACATTGGTGATTTAAGTTTTTTTTTCTTTTGAGTTGCGTCGTAGACAACGGGCCTAAGTTCGATATATTCGAAAGCGATTTAGAAATCGTATCGGGAAATTGGCTTAACTTGTCCATGAGCGTTTTGTTGGCGCCTAGCCACGAAGTACTCTGTTCTTTGGAAATGTTTAAATTTACTTTTCATATTTACCTACCTACTATTGAACCGAATACCCTACACTGCAAATATTATTGTTTTGACTTACTGAGTAAAACGTTACTTTTTATCGTTTGTCTTTGTCGAGCTAATAAAGAAAGAAAATGTATCCTAGATGTAAGTTGCAAAAAATGCTAAATTAGGAACTAAATCAGCAAATCGATCAAACAAAAGTTTGTTGACTCCGAAAAATAGGGCTGACTATTATTATAGCTGTCCAACAGATTTCCATTAGAGTGTGCGGTGGAAATGACAGAATACCAACCAACCTTAAGAAAATAAAAAAGATAATAAGTACGTAATAATTTACCTTTGTGACAATACTGACAGACAATCGACCATACAGAAATTTAATTCATTAACTCCAGACATCAAAGTTTTGGAAAAAAGTTCACTGCACCTCCTAGGTTCCCCAATTTTAGAAGACAGTTTTTCACCTATCGTTGACAAAAAAAATTAACACTTTAACGATATTTAGGACAGACTTTCTAAAATAAACTTACATTCGGCATTCACCCTTATCAGATACTGCTGTTTCGGTCCAAATTTTATGTACTTTCTCCGCTCTTCCCCTTTATGGAAGAAGCCACACCTTTTAGATAAAATCGATCAAATTATTCGAAGTACTCTAACATCAATTACAAATGTGGCATTGGACGACCGCGCGTGGCTGCAAGCCACACTACCCATCCGCTTCGGTGGGCTCGGCGTCCGCAAAATTTCTAGTGTAAGCTTACGCCGGTAAGCTTACACTAGAAATTTTCCTCGGTCCACAGCACCGAAGAGTTAACCAGAAAAATCTTAACCGCTTCTCAGGTTGACTCTGAAGTGCCGTGTTTGACTGATGCGATGAACGCATGGAAAATGACTTGTCCGGATACGGAGCAGCCCGAAAACCCGTCTTCCCAGAGACAGTGGGATGAGCCGCTCTGCAGGTTGGTACGGAATAACCACATAAATACGTCCACCAACACTGCCGGGCGTGCCCGCCTGCTAGCTGTGGGAGGATGAGAGTCGGGCCTCTGGCTTCAGGCGCTACCGTCACCCAACATAGGCACTATGCTGGGTGACACCACTTTCCGGCTCGCTACAAGTCTGCGTCTGGGTGCTCCTTGCGGGGCTCCACATCGCTGTCAGTGCGGTGAAGCTGTCGACCGCCTCGCACACCATGGCCTTTCCTGCAACAAGAGCGCTGGTCGGCTGGCACGGCACGCAAGCATTAATGACATCCTCCGTCGGGCTCTTGTCACCGCCGGGGTGCCAGCTGTTTTAGAACCCAATGGCTTGTCACGCGACGATGGAAAGAGGCCAGACGGAATGACCATAATGCCTTAGAAGTTGGGTAGGCCTTTGGTGTGGGATGCAACCTGTGTCGACACCCTTGCGCCATCCCATCTTCCTAGCACTGCGGGCTGTGCCGGGGCGGCTGCTGCAGGTACAGAAAACCTCAAACGGCGCAAATATAGCGACTTTACTGGTAGCTATATTTTTGAGCCGTTTGGGGTTGAAACACTAGGGCCATGGGTTCCGAGTGCTCACCGAGTATTCCGGGACATCGCCAAGCGGTTGATCGACTCTTTACGTGACCAGAGGGCTGGCCAATTCTTAGGCCAAAGAATCAGCATCGCCATCCAACGTGGCAATGCTGCCAGCCTTTTGGGCACTTTTCCCGCTGACAGCGATGCGGACGAATTTTTTGACGCCCAATGAGCTCTTGTCTTTATTTTTAACTTTTTCCTTTACATACTTGTACATAATGGCCTACCACCAGCTCATAAAGCAGTATTATTTTAATATTACTTCAGTGTGGGCAAGAGATGAAGCTCTACAGGACGTATAGCTCCATCTCTTTCCGGACGCGAGAGATCACCGCCGCCGATCGCTTCCACGAGGACACGGCGATGCTCCGTCCAAGCCGGGCAGACCTCCACCGTATGCACCACCGTGTCCTTCGGGCGATCCACACAATGGCGACACCCTGGCGTTTCCTCCCGCTTTATCCTGAACAGGAACCTCCCGAAACAGCCGTGTCCGGTGAGGACCTGCGTCAGGCGGAAGGTGAGGATGCCGTGGCGCCTCTCAAGCCACTCCTCAAATGTGATAGGCCCCCTGGACCTATAGATAATATTCGAAATCGCCAATCTATCTTGAGTAAGCGTGGTGATCGATGCTCATGTCTTCTCTGTATGAGAAGAGGCAAATGCACTGCAGTGGGACATAATAGGCTGATATTTATCCTAATATAATATATTATTATTATGTATTTATAATATTATAAGATATAAATAGTTATAGTGTGTGGTAGTGTCATATTATTAGTATTTTTATATTTATTATTATTTTGATTTTTTATTATCAAATCTGACAACCAAACTTACCAAGGGGTATCGAATTACCCAGTTACTGGATTGTGGAGGTCAGATAGACAGTCGCTCCATGTAAAATACTGGTATTCAGCTGAAACCGGTAAGACTGGAAACCGACCCCAAAATAGTTGGGAAAAAGGCTAGGAAGATATATTTATAATATTATAGATGTGAAAGTTTGTACGTTTGGATATTTCTATGTTTGTTACTCAATCACGTAAATACTACTGAACGGATTTGGATGACATTTAGCACACAGATAGAGTTTATATCCTGGATAAGGATACTTTAATCTCGATACTCTCACGGGATCGAGACTTAGTCGGGTGAAACCGCGGGGTGTTGCTAGTAGTTTATAATCTGGATTAACACATAGGATCTTTTTCTTTTTTGAAATGTGGGTGTACCTGCTACAGGGACACCTCTGCCCAACCCTTCGGGGAAACAAGGCGTGATGTTATGTGTTATGATCTTTTTATCCCGGTAGTACGTTCCCGTGGGATAATTTAAGACATGCACGCGGGCGAAGCCACTGGCAAAAGTTTGTATTATTATATTAATACATGCATATATACATAAACTCACGCCTTCTTCCCATGGGGGTAGGCAGAAACTACAGAACGCCACCTGCTACGATCCTTACATACTCCTTTTGCATCGTTTACGTTCATACAAGTGGTCATACATGCACGTCGGAGTACTACGCACTTGGCCTTTCTGAAGAACATCACCAATAAGGTCAGTATATGTCCTCCTAGGGCGTTATATTAATGTAATGAATAAATAAATAAACCGATCAAGTGCGTGTCAGACCACGCCAAATTCACCGCCGATTCACACCAATGAAGGCTTCCGTAGTTGGGATGAATTTATTCAAAGAAAAAACTTAACGTTGTAGTTGAAAAACATGAGAAACATGCTGAGTATGAGGTCCTAGGTTGGATACCCGGATCGGGCAAAGTGTTACATCGGTTCGGTTTTTACATCTGGAATTTCTCAGTATCAGCCCGGAGCCTGGATTTGTGCCCGGTTGATGGCAATAGGCTCGCCCCCTATTACATGGGACTTAAACATAATTGGCGAAATGTGGGTGTCCTATGGGTATACCTCTGCCTTACCCTTCGGGGATTACAGGCGTCATGTTATGTGTGTTATGTTGAAAAAAAAATAGGTTTGTGCGCACAATATTAAGAGATATACCATGTTATTTTAAGATCATAGACTTCTTATATGTTTGATGCTTCGGGACGTAGGTAATCTCAATACAAAAAATAATGTAAGTAGGTAAGCGTAACTCATCAAAAATAATCAGAAATACATTACCACAGCAAATTAATATGATTTCGCCCATTTCTCTAAGGATGATAGGTAAAAAGCGGTTTTTCCGGTAAATGTGATGATTCCAGTTCCATTAGGCATCAGTTACGATTCGCTCTTGGTCACGCGATGTCAGCATTATCAAGGTGAGCATGTTGTTTTCTGTTTAGACGGTTTTTTTGTATTCTCGGAAAGGGGAAGATTTTAGGTGGATTATATTTATGATATTTCGTGTATTTATAAGTTGCCTGACCAATTGTCACCTTGTCCGATTTGTGCCCAGTTGACAACAGATTTATAAAGGTGCATCCAGAAAGTGCGAGGTATGCGTATTTGCGGGGATTACCATTCGAAGCAAAAACATTACAGATCTGGTGGTGAACTTATTTTGGTAAAATGTAACTTATTATGGCAAAATGTATTGAATAATTGATTGAAATAATCTTCAACTATACCTAATGTACATAATATAAATGATAAATGATTTTATTTCTGTAAGTAGGTTTGTACAAACACTTTTACACGTCAATCATATTTTAAAACTAGATGAGGTCGGCGTTTCCTATCTGACTACTCTGAGAAGAAAGGCCGAAACAAACTCAGAGGTCTCAGTCTCTTTTAAAGTCCAGACATAATCTTGGTTAGATCATGTGAAGGCCATGTGGATTGGTGTCTGAAGTGGTCTTTTGAGGAAAGCACCACACAGATTGATAGCGATGCCTTTGCAGTTTGTGTGTGAAAGATAGCTCATAAACATAAATAAAAGCTCAATCAAATATCAAATCTCTTTAACCCTTTTACAATTAATTAGTACCTACTTAATTTCTAAATAGAATGGAGAGATTAAAATTCTTTATGAGGAATGAAATTGTAGGTTAATACCGCTTATGTTGGTATCAGCAGGGGTTTATTGACAAGCGGTTTCTTTCTATATGTCTTTGATAAGATTGATTTATTTATTTGTTTAAACCAAGGGGCACTATTCCAGCCGGAATTATTGATAATCCTTTTCATATTTATCCCTGGATTATATTAGAAATTATAAATGGTCAGTTGGAAGAGGATGTGTGTGAGTGTACTACTGCCAACCGTATAGCTACTCGTATATGTTTAGATTTAGTTCTCAAACGTGACCTTTTCTGTCAGTAGTAAGTAGTGGTAATAAAGAAGATAGGGATGATTGAAGGGTACTCGAACATTGAACGTACGTGATCTTAAACATCTTGGAAAAAGGAAATGTAATAGAAGTTCTTTTGACCTATCTACTACCTATGTCTATTTCAATGTATCTACTTGCTATAAATATCATCGCATAGAGATTATGAGGATTTTTTTCCTGTTGTGAAATAATTTCATGGAAAAAGTTGTTTATCAAGATCCGCTTTTTTCGTAATGAAATTATGGATAAAATTGTTTTAAATGTTGTGTTTTAAATTAAGAGTAATCTGTTGTTCCTTTCATAAAATATCGGTAAAATTATAAATTACATTTATTAATGAAAATTCGTTTTAACTCGCTTTTATTCGCTACTTTCGATGAAAAATAAAATTTCATCAGTGAATATTGATTCAGAATTTAGCCTCGTGAAGTTTTGATCATATTTATGCTGTTTAGAATTCCTAAATGGTCACTGCTCTTCCAGCAACTATACGATTAAACTCGTAATAATATATGACGGCAGCAAGTGGCGCTATCTCCCGGGTGTCACCATTGTGTGGATCGTCTGGAGGACACGGTGGAGCATACGGTGGTGGTCTGCCCGGCTTAGGCGGAGCATCGCCGTGTCCTCGTGGAGGCGATCGGTGGCGGTGATCTCTCGCGTCCGGCCCTGGTTCAGGCCATGGTACGGAGCGAGACGAAATGGCAGGCCGTCACCTCCTTCTGCGAAGCGGTAATGCTCGCGAAGGAGGAAGCGGAACGCGTGAGGTAGAGGCAAATTTCACGCCCTCACGCACCTAACCGCCGCAGGAGGTGACGCCCTGGGTGTCGGGAATCGAGAGCCGATTTCCGGCCACCGTAGGCGCGGGCTTGCGGACGGTGAGCAATGGGTAGCTTGTCGTCCGATAAGGACCAGGCCCGGGTCGACGGTGCGTTGTGTTCCACGCGCACCTCAAAGAGATGTCAGCAGAATTGACGGGGTTCGCTAGGCCCAATTCCTGCCGGGGGTGCGAATAAAACCGATAGGGAAATCGTGGCCCCCGGCAACATGGCAACCGAAGGAACACGGGTGGGTTTTAGTCAGTAAGAGTCTGACATGCCCTCCTGCTCCGCCCAGAGTCGGAGAAGTTATTTGATAATTACCCACCCAAACAAAAAAAAGTGGCGCATCTAACTTTGTTACGAAGTTACTGGAATCACCAAAAAGGTCGAATAAGATTGACGCTGGCTGGTGACCGTCACTCTAGTGGAGCGTCACATCGATGTTTGCGTGGCGGCTGTCTTCTGATGATAGAAGACGAAGTCAGTGTACCCGTTGTCGTACCACGTCCACGACGAACTGCTACATTCCGGCACAATCCTGGTGATATTGAAGCTGCTAAGCCACTAATACAATTACCACTTCTGGTAAAGGCTATTCTGCGCGGTTATATATACTGGTTTATGTATTTTGTTGTTAGCTGTGTAATCATAATCGTAGCCAGAATTTTATACAAAATATATATCAACTATATCAAGCTATACAATTTTATAGGTACATAGTTACAATAAATTGAAAATGTGTTTACAATCAGTAATTAAAATTAGGCTCAATCCATATAGAATGCTCTCATAAATATTATAAATTAACATTTAATTACACGTAATTTTGCGTTAACGGTACGCCTTTGCTGTTTTAGTACAGGGTTTTGCAAAATATTTTGGCATGTTTAGTGTTGGTTAAGGGTTTGTTTGATGAAGTATTAGTACCTACTGTATCTTTTGGTACCGCTAGTATGTGGTACCAATGCCCTCTTCTGTTTGCCGATGAAATGATAAAGCAAGTGAGACTGGGCAATAGGTTCGCCCCCTGTAATATAGAACATATAACATAACTGGCGAAATGTGGGTTTAGGTTACCCCTTCAAGGATACAGGCGTGATGTTATGTAATATGTTGACTGCCACTTTGCGTTAGGTTATACTCGTAACTGTGACAAATCGCGCGCGAGCCGAGCGAGCGAAACGAGCGGTGCCGTAACAGTGGCCTACAGTGGCGCTACTTCTAAGTTGCTCGCAGCTAGGCAGGCTATTTAGTATTAGCGCAAGGTGCGTTATATTGCAAACAAGTTTGATACCACTTCACAATTTGTCGGTTTCCCATGGGAATATTATATCGAAAAATAATAACTAACTCACTTAAACGTGATAACATAGACCGATCCCCTATATCCTTTTTTGTTAAACATCATAATAATTATTCTTTTTAGGTACCAAAATACCAAAAGCCTTTCAAATAAATTAATGGCACTTCAAATTTATTTGGTTTAAAGAAGCTAGAGGCTAGCAACGCGGCAGTGTCTGAATAATAAATTAACATAAATAAACTTATTTTTTTACTTGATTTTAGGATGTAGATGCCGTTAGTAACATTGCGGTGCCCACTTATCTCTTTTGCTATCAGTACAAAAACAAACAATGGTTGTCCGCTGGGCTCAAAAGTAAATCCGTCACTATTTCCATATTCCAATTAACAAAGAATTCATAACGAACTCCATGCCAATTTACAGCAAACTATTGCGCTAACCCGCAAGTTAGCTCCCGAGGCTCCGCAATTGTTTCGATGTTATCTCGCGGGCCGAAGTTAGCCACGGTAATGTGCTTAAGTGAACGATGTTACCCCAGCGAATTCACCCAGTTCTACCCACAATTTGATGTTTTGTAATGTGTTTTTATTAATACTTTTTTCAGGGGATAATTCGTTTGTTTGCTAAATGGTTTTTGATGCTTGAAGTTTTAATGTTTTTGGTTTGAGGTGTGAACATGTTAAATGATTTAGCTTTTGTGTATCTTTAAGCATCATTAGTCCGTAAATCAGAAGGCTTGCTATACTATTAATTCAATATCATTTTATTTTTTTATACGTCACCGAATGGTGACGTATAAAATGATAACATTTTATTTAATAATATACCTAGTAGGTTATGCATGTTTCAAAAATATAAACAGTATTTTGATGCAAATTAATAATAAAATTATTTTACATTGTGATTCACTCTACCAATCTCATTAAGTTAAACTTAAAATAATATATTCAAACTTTTATTAAAGCTTTACGTTTGAATTTTTGATAACAAAGTGTCACAACTTAAAACAGTAAAACCAAAAAATATTAAAACAAACCTAGTTTGATTCGATCTAATCATCTAATACTAAAACTTTGAAGGGCTGGCACGCTACGCTCCGCGCTACGCCGTAGCGGCTGTGCTACGAACACGCGGCTACGAGACTTATTTATTTAGTCCTTATTATCAACTAGCGAACTGCCCCTGCTTCGCACGAATTTTATGATTCGGCAAAACATAGAAGATAGATATAATTAGAAAACAAGAAAGAATAATGTTTATTTGGATGTTTGTTTTAGTTTTGTTCGATATGTGTTACCTTACTAAGATTCAGCGGTGTTTGAGACTTATTTTAATGGTATAGTTGAAACTTGTCACATTGATGATTTCGTCCACATGTTTTCGAACCCCACAACCTTGATAAAAATATTGTTGTTTTATTTTATGGTTATATCTCGTATTCTCTCTTCAACATACAAATTCTCAACGATCATTTGAATGAAAAGGTCATTATTTGTATAATAATCTGTTTTCTAATTGAGTTCATGTAAATCTGTCATAATAATTGGATAGGGGTCGGCATCGTTGGCATTGTGAAATGTTCAGCTAAATGTCTCTGTTGGAGAGATGTCAGCTTTCAGTCAAGTTGGCAGTTGACTGAACACTTACATTTATCTTTTCTAAAAGACAAGGGACGTGGACCCGACATAGTTAAGTTTTCGTTAATTTTAATGGATATCAGTTGGAGTGTTTGTTTTATGATAAAAATTAATGTAGCAAAGTGCTAGGGCATTGACTTTTTAATAATTAAGATACGTATAATGAAATATTATTCAAATTCTAAGCGAGTCTAGTTTAATAAAGTATTAATTGTTTTATTTAAAAACAGTAATACTTTTAAACAACGGATTACACTGAAAGATTGAATCATAAGTACTTGTTTTCATCCGATGAACGAGGATTGAAAGTACATCGAAAGGGCTTAATATTCAATTTACAGTAAAATTTGTGGAGTTTCATAAAGTCCCGTATTGCTAGTTAAACTATGTTCTGTAAATTGTGATGGCGAATTCGATAAAATGTTATTTATATTTTTTGTTTATTGAAACTAGTACATGACGTTTACGAAAATTTTGGATGTAGAATAGAGTCTCCTTAGTCTCCTAAGCAGGAAGTAATAATAATTGAAAGCATCTATCATCTATACTTCTATTGCTTACTATAATAATATTACAAAGAGGAAAGAATTGTAGTTTTGTATGTAACGAATAAATTTAAAAACTCCTGGATCAATTTGAAAAATTCTTTCAGCAATGGATAGCTACATTATCAGCGAGTAACATAGGCTATATTTTATCCCCGTACTCCCACGGGAACGGGAACTATGCGGGTGAGACCGCGTGACGTCCGCTAGTGTAAAATATGCATATTCAGTCTATAATGTTCCCACTGCTGGGACACAGGCCTCCTCTCGGTGAGAGTGTGAGTGGGCCGAAAACCACCACGCGGGCCCAGTGCGGGTTGGTAGATGTCACATGTCTTTGAATTTTTGGTTCTAAGACATGCTTTTTTCCTCACGATGTTTTCCTTCACCGTTTTGACATCAGTGGTGATGAAATAGTTTACACAAAGTAAAGCGCCTGTCAGGCTTCGAACCTACGACTTACAACACGTAAGTCACGGCCGTTACCACTGGGCCACCACTGCTCTTTATGTAAAACTAGCTGTGCCCCGCGGTTACATCCGCATAAGTCTGGATCACGTGAGAATTTTGGGATAAAAGTATCCTTTGTCCTAATCCAGGTCGTGGTCTACCCACGTGTCAAATTTCATTCAATTTCGTTTTATTTTATACATACATATATTAGTTTAGATATCATGTAAGTAAAATTGTTATTTTAAGTAAAGGAGTGTTTTTCAGTTGATAACCGTGGTTGTAAAATAAAATGTTAAACCATTAAATAATATTATTTTTAAAACACGTAATTATTGTTTTAGCGAAGAACTCTTATATTTCGGTTACATGTAGCTAAAATAATTGAAGATTTTTGTGGTCCTGGTTTTCATACAGTGGCCTGATAAGACACTTCATCTAAGATCAGAATCACAAAACATTTTAGAACTTGAATAAGTTTCTACGTTACGCTCCGTTACATCCCTTCCTATGCCAAAGGATAATTCTTTGGTATTTGATAAAGCCATAGGGAACTGCCATATGCTGACAAAGAATTAGGCTTGTTATAGTGCCACCATTCGTCTCCTATGCGTGGTTATTTCCCCTTTGACCTTCGATGTAGTGGCTGAGAGGTACGTGTCCCGTTTCTAGATACGATCATAGAATTTATAAAGGTCTACCGCTTAGGCCTTGGGAACCTAGCTGGCGAGTAACAGTGCGGCCGGTCCGGTATATTTAAATTACGCTTTTCTTTTCCGTTTCGCTAGGCTCTACCGGTTCGCGTACACTCTCGATCGGCCGAGTTCGGCCGACGACGCACGAACATAATCCGGCTGATGACGGATAAGGCCTACGACTTGCGTAAGGAATTGAGCAAGCCACTGTCAGTGTGGCCTTAGCTTAGTAAAGATTTTTCAAACTAGTGTATTATTGACTGATTCATTGTTTAAGTTTGTAAATGTTATAATTTTCCTATTTTTAAATTTTGTATTGGATCTGGCTTGTATTTGTTTCGCAGAACAAACAAGTCGCGAGATAATTAAAATAAAAATTTACGCTAATTTTTTTCGTTATTTCGGCTTACAAAAATAGAATAGGAATATTTTTGTGTCAAATAACTTTACTTTC
Source organism: Agrochola litura (assembly GCA_949152395.1). Lineage (NCBI taxonomy): Eukaryota > Metazoa > Arthropoda > Insecta > Lepidoptera > Noctuidae > Agrochola > Agrochola litura. Next base: position 10,066,511 of record OX424497.1, on the reverse strand, counting down.
GAGTACAATTTTTTTAAATATTCATTACTAGCTTTTGCCCGCGAAAATATACCATGGGAACGTAATAATGGGATCAAAATTACGCTATGTGTTAATCCAGTTTATAAACTATCTGTGTGCCAATTTCCATCCGAATCCGTTCAGCCATTTTTGTGCCAATCTGGAACATACATCCAGGCAAACAGACAACAAATTCCAAAAACTATATTTTCGGCATCAGACTCGTTCCCACACCTCGCAGCAATTACTTTTTTTCAATAATATTCAAAGCACAGTTTTGACTTCGTTGCTTTGTTATTTCTACTCATGCCTATTTAGAAACGAAAAAATATAATACAAGTGCTAACATTTATCTAATAACTCATCATCTGTTACGACGCCTTATTAAAGCGGATAACAATTAAAATTCTATTGTGTCTCGTTAATGACAGTTGAAGGGTGTACAGTAAACTAATCTTAATATATATAAATCTCGTGTCACAATGTTTGTCCTCAATGGACTCCTAAACCACTTAACCGATTATAATAAAATTTGCACACCATGTGCAGTTCGATCCAACTATAAAATTTGCACACCATGTGCAGTTCGATCCAACTTGAGAGATAGGGTAGGTAGGGTAGGTAGGGTAGGTAGGGTAGGTAGGGTAGGTAGGGTAGGTAGGGTAGGTAGGGTAGGTAGGGTAGGTAGGGTAGGTAGGGTAGGTAGGGTAGGTAGGGTAGGTAGGGTAGGTAGGGTAGGTAGGGTAGGTAGGGTAGGTAGGGTAGGTAGGGTAGGTAGGGTAGGTAGGGTAGGTAGGGTAGGTAGGGTAGGTAGGGTAGGTAGGGTAGGTAGGGTAGGTAGGGTAGGTAGGGTAGGTAGGGTAGGTAGGGTAGGTAGGGTAGGTAGGGTAGGTAGGGTAGGTAGGGTAGGTAGGGTAGGTAGGGTAGGTAGGGTAGGTAGGGTAGGTAGGGTAGGTAGGGTAGGTAGGGTAGGTAGGGTAGGTAGGGTAGGTAGGGTAGGTAGGGTAGGTAGGGTAGGTAGGGTAGGTAGGGTAGGTAGGGTAGGTAGGGTAGGTAGGGTAGGTAGGGTAGGTAGGGTAGGTAGGGTAGGTAGGGTAGGTAGGGTAGGTAGGGTAGGTAGGGTAGGTAGGGTAGGTAGGGTAGGTAGGGTAGGTAGGGTAGGTAGGGTAGGTAGGGTAGGTAGGGTAGGTAGGGTAGGTTGGGTAGGTAGGGTAGGTAGGGTAGGTAGGGTAGGTAGGGTAGGTAGGGTAGGTAGGGTAGGTAGGGTAGGTAGGGTAGGTAGGGTAGGTAGGGTAGGTAGGGTAGGTAGGGTAGGTAGGGTAGGTAGGGTAGGTAGGGTAGGTAGGGTAGGTAGGGTAGGTAGGGTAGGTAGGGTAGGTAGGGTAGGTAGGGTAGGTAGGGTAGGTAGGGTAGGTAGGGTAGGTAGGGTAGGTAGGGTAGGTAGGGTAGGTAGGGTAGAAATACGCACATTCATTGACTGTTAGGCGGAACGAAGTTTGCTGGGTCAGCTAGTTATGTATAAAAAACCTCTAATATAATAATATTAGATTTAGTTCAGAAGATTGCTAACCTAAGTTTTTCAAAGTCAAAGTCAAATCATTTATTTCAAATAGGCCTATGTATGGCACTTTTGAACGCCAAATTTACAAAATATTAGAATTGATTCTAGTCGCCCCTTAAAGCCAAAGCTTCCTCTTTCCTATTTTGCTGTGCCCGACAGGGTATATAATGATCACATATAATTTTAAGTTATCACGTAAGTACACATTGTGAAATGCAAATAAAGTATTGAGTTGTTGCCTACCAATAATTTACCGTGTATTGGTCAATCGACATAATATTATTTAAAAAAAAAATTGATAATCAACACAACATCACGCCTTGTTTGCCATCAACCGGGCACAAATCCAGACTCCGAGCTGCTACTGAGAAATTTCAGATAGAAAAACCCAATAACACTTTGCCCGACCCGGGAATCGAACCCAGGACCTCATGCTCAGCAGTAGCGAAATAATTTGATAATCTTAATAGATTATCAAGTGTCATTTTATTACAGAAGTTTCTAATAATCCCTTAAGTGTTATTAAGATGTTCATATAAAACAGTGAACATTAGATTACTGACATAATGATACAAACTATCTTGTATAAGTTAAACTTCAAGTTAGTCACGTTTGTAACTGATACATTATTAAATTTCAACTAGATTCTCATTCGTATCGCAATATGACGCTTGTTTTGTGATTCTGGATGTGAGCCGGATTTAAAATGACGTTTATTTCCGAGAATAACAATAAGATACATGAAAGAAAAAATATATATTTCGTACTTGTTTGTCACGATGTTTAAAAGGGGGATTTCTGTTGTGTTTTTATTATGTTGTTACCTTTGATAGAGAATGGTTTGTCTACGGTTGTCACAATCAACAAAACAAACACCTATGTTTTATTATTGATATAGTAACGTACTGTTGTCAGAAGGGAGGTAATGCTTCTTCTTCCCAGCTGAAATGGTGGCAGGCGAGTTACTTATTAGTTTATCTTTAAATTTCGACGTTCATGAAATGTTTATAACTTATTATTACAAACCTTTATTGAGTGCGTTGAACGTCTAATGGTAACAGGAAAGATAGAAGGCAAAATACCTAAAACGGTGGTCGGATCAAATTTCTGAGCAACTGGAGATACCTATCAGCGCCGCACTGCACCAGGCAACCGATCGTAACAGAAGGGGAAAGACCGTTGACAATTTGAAACAGAGTCACGATTCTCAGCACCGAGAGAGTGATTGAGAAGAATTGAGTGCATTAAAACTGTCTAAACGAGTAGCGATAAGTATTTAAAGAGTCCTGGAAAAGTCCTGGGGCACTTCCTTGGGCAGTCAGCAATGATAACTACCTCCGTTTTACTGGCGCTCAGGTGAGAGCTATTCTTGTATGGTTTGTGCCCATATTAGAAAATTAGTAATAGTAATAGTAATTTATTTCCAAAACTTCAGTACACATTACATCAATGAGGTCTCGACCCCTGCACTAGGACATCCTGTATGACAGGGGTCGAGGAAGGGGGGGGGGGGGAATTAAAACTCGATACTTTGAAAAATCGATATTTATTTTCGGTATGCAGCAACCTTGTTTGATTGTAAAACATAGTTTTCTAACTAGCTAATGCCCGGCGGCATGCGTTGCAATGTTTTTTTTTGTTAGGTTAGCTTTGGTAAAATAGAAGATAGATCTAGTCTCTTACTAACAAGTACCAAAAACAATCTAATTTGCGTAGTTCACTAAATAGAAACTTTGTAGCGGTTACACCGCCACATACGAACTACGCATCAAAATGACATGACGTTACACAAATCCTGCATCGCGCAATTAGAGTTTACCGCGCGAACGACGTATATAATACTATCCGACTTCAACCGTTGGGTAGTTGCCCGCACAACACCCGTCTGGTTGGAGGATCCTCTAAAAGAAGTGACTACAAACACTGTTTAAGATTTCTTCATTTATTTATGAAATGTACGAGAAATAGGTAGGTCTCTCTAGTGTTTACAAATTTATATTTTGTTTGGTAGACAAACAGTTCGTATCTCTAATCATTTTAAATTTGGATTAGTTTTAAAACCACACGTAAATAAACAAGCCTAAAAAACTCCAAAAATACTTTAAAAAAGTATATACCTACCTAAATAAATTCTAACGGCATGAAAAATTATAAATCCCTAATTGATTTTCTCAGTTGAAGTTTAATAAAGGAAAATTTATCTGTGTGCCAAACTTAAAGTACCTTCAGAATATTCCTAAAGATTAAAATTACAAACTAAAGCGTCTTCGATATCTGTTGGAACAATAACGTTCATTATTAATTGTCTTAACCTGTAAATGTCAGTGAACTTTGTGTTAAACAAAAATAACAGAAATAAAATAATATTATTCCTAAGCGCTGACCATTTAGATTGTTGCTCTTAGAAAATATTGCTATTCGTAGGTACCATCGCGGAAACCGTCGGTGAACCACCTTTAACCTTATAACTAAGGGCAAAAGGGTGAAAATTGGTTGACCGCAAATGTCCGCGGTTGTACATACAATGCTCTGAGGTTCTCTTGACGCGTGGCCAAAATCGGAACTAACGCCGCCATCTTGTTTTGTCGATACAATTTCTGTGACATTTTCACAAACGTTTACCAACAACGCCCCCCTGTCAATAGATTCTTGTAGAACTCTACCTATAATAACCTAGTTCTTCTTTAAATTATTTTGATTAAAATTCCATATTTTTTAAACATCACTACGGTACATTAAATGACAAGTTTCCTGGATGAGCGCGCATTAATATTATGCGCGAGACTTCGATATCGCACTGCGGAACAATCTAAATACGGCTGTGACAGCAAACTAACATAGCCATGGCCTGATGTGTTAATCGGTGGCCTCTATTAACAGTTACAGAAAAACAAGCCGTGTGAACTATGGCGTTTCTCAATAGCAAATATGACGAACTTCCATATACACTTTCATCCCATATTTACAAAAACCTTTCCTTAGTGCTCACTTTCCTTATAAAAGGAACACTTTTGCAAAGTTTTATGCTTCTAGATCCAGCGGTTTAGGCCGTGCATTGTTTTATTTGTCAGCGAAAAAAATCAAATTGTTATTAAGAACCTAGAAAGAAAGAAAGAAAATAAATTTATTTACCCCAGGTTAAGGCACACAATATTCACACAAAAACAAGAAACAAAAAAAACTTAAAATAGTATTGTTTACCTCGCGGCTGCGTTGCGGTCTGCTATACATAGAACAGCTTTAGAAATCAATATTTTTTTAATACAATGCAAAGCAAATTAACAAAATAAACAAAACACTACACAAAATAAAACAGAATCAACACTTGAACTGTTATTCTTGATGAACAAAATTCGAATTCGATTCAATTTCGCGATAATTAATAAATAAAACAATGTTGTGCACAGCTTAATCCGGCCCCGGCTCGACGATGACGTAGATATTTGTATATCAGCTGCGATATTAACGCCAGAGAGTTGCACCTGAGCTGAGCGCGTGCCTGCTGTAAATAAATCTATCGTTGCCGTCAAATACAGTTCACAAGTACGCGACTTAGGGTTACCCTGAGATATGATGTCTAGTCACGTTACTACTTTGAAGGTGAAAATTTGAGGAGACGGTTCTGTTGCCGCGGTTTAAGCTTTGATGTTGGTATGTAACTGTAGTAAGGTGAGTGTTGTTAAGAAAAGTTCTTGGAATAGGGATGTTGCCTGGGTCAAAAAAAAGAAATTCTATTAAGTCCGTCAGACAGAAAAAAAAAAAAAAATTGGTTGTCTGTAAAGTCGATTTACGGACGATAATTTTACGTGATAACGTCACAAGCCGAACGCTTAGGCCGATCGTGCCTCTCTATCGCTTGTTCCACGCTCTCGCTTGCGCGCTCGGCTCAGGCGGAATGTGACACTTTTTCGTGCATGCAGCCGGCGTTCATTGATTTATAAAACGTTATCACGTCAAAAATTTTAGATACGTATTTCTTTATTTATCATATTAATAAAAAATTACTTAGATAAAACGCAATAAAGTTGGGGGTGGGGGTCGCTACGTCACAAGTAAGTATAAAATTTACATACTCGTGACGTGATGACATATTTTAACTTAGTGTATCCCTGTGTAACAGTTGATAAGGTAAAAAAAAAAAAAAATTCGTGTGCAAATTTTTTTAATAATCTACTTGACGGAAAAAAAAATTGTCAATGACCCTATTCTTCAATTTGAATTTAAAATTAGACATACATGATATGTTTATTTTTAGGTAGCTAGGCTGGCAGGTAGGAACCCAATATTTGTTCAAGATGGATGTTTATTGGTAAGCAATACACACACACATAACGTCACGCCTGTAATACTCAAAGGGTTGGACAGAGGTGTGGTGGTGATAGTAACACCCACATTTCGCCAGTTATGTTTAAGTCGTATGAAATAACGGGCGAGCATATTGCCATCAAACAGCAGGGCACAAATCTGGACTCCGGGCAGCTGCTAAGAAATATCTGATGGAAAAACCTAATAACATTTTGCCCGACCTGAGAATTGTACCCAGGACCTCGTGCTCAACAGTAGCCCTTGCGACCACTAGACCAACGAGGCAGCAATAAGCGCGATGGTGGGTAAGAAATATGATTTAAAAAAAACAGTGGCACTCCGGGAGTGCCGACAGAAGTGAAAACTTGAAAAAAATCGGCACCGCGGTAATCAACGCGTTGATGTCTTTTACTCCACGCACCACGGTAATCAACGCGTTGATGTCTTTTTAATGGTCCTTTTGACCAAAGACATCAACGCTGGTGTCTTCACAGTGTCGCGAAATCAATGGTTTAGTTCTATCTCAAAAATGCCTAACGCGTATAGAAGTTTTCACTTAAAAAAAAAAACATTAGCAAGTGAATTTCTTTCCTATTAAAAAGCAATTATGAACATACCACTTGTAGTACCTCAATTCTCGTAAGACTAGTCTCTTAAAGCAAAGTAAGGTAACACCCGAACATCTGCTTACGAATATTCTCTGCGGTACATAAGAGAATGTTTGTTATTGTTGTTCCACATTATACAAGGGAAGCTTTAATTTCTAACAAAATATTTGCGTTTTTAAAACAAAAGCTTTGTATGAACAAGAGATTAATTCCCTGTATATGTGTGGGAATAAAAGTAGAAATAATATCCACCTTCTCGGAGTTTTCAACGAGACGCTGCGGTATATTCATCGTAGTAAATTTAATGAGGAACGTGGATGCTGAGAAGCACAGGAGTTTCTGAAACAAGCATAAAATATACTTGAATACCAGTTCCGCTCGAATAAAAACTATATCCAACAAAAACTCTTTCAGTTAAATTCGAGGAAGTACCGAAATAAAACCGGCTCTTAAATCAACGCCTATAATGAAATAAAAGGAACACTAAAATATTGAATAGGCGTTGTCATTTGCCACTCCACAAAAATGTATTATCTCTATCCTTGATTTTCTTGTTCTGAAACAGCAAAGGTAGAATAAAAAAAGTCTGTAATAAACCTGAGTAAAACCAGGCCAAAATTGCAACAATTTATGAGGACGATTCTACTATCCTTGCCGTTTATTTCTAGAGCTTTTTATTTAATTGAATACAAAAGTTAAACGCCCCGAGTAACTTTATTCTCGGGTGAATATTTGCAAAGTCTATTTTCTCTGAAAGTAAGCATTCAGAGCCAGCATTTTCCTTTGTTAATTAATTGTAAATTACATGACTATAGCTGTGTTAATTCGCTAATTTTGGTATGAAATAAACTGATCTTTGGGTTGTAATTAGTTGTGGAACGATCTGGTTCTTGAGTTAGGTTTTGGAATTCAATTTCTTGTTACAAAGACGACTTTTACCTAAAACTAATACTTGTTTGTTGAGATAAATGGGATTCTCATAAAATGTCTGTTCTGGTCAGTGTTCATACCTAATAAGTAAGTAGGTAGTTAAAATAAACACGTCGTTGGGTCAATTGAGTTCTCATTTTGCCTGATTCATTATCATTAACATACTTTGGTACCAACCTTTAAAAGTTTCTCGATAGTTTTGCGTTAGAATTAAATAGTCATGTTAATGAGATTATCCTCCTCATTGATTTGTTAGTGATATAAAAAAAGTAATTTAGTATTTTGGCCCAATCGTTAAGGCCTCGCCTCTCATGCACGAGGTTGTGAGTTCAATTCCGAGCCAAACCAATGCGACTTTTTTGATACTTAAGTACTTTTAAATTTATGAAGGACATTACTGACATCGGTGAAGGAATAACATCGTGAGAAACCTGGACTTGTAGTCAATATAAATCTGAAATCACTTACCCGTCTTGAGCAAGCGTACTTAGACTTTGAAAGTTCAGTAGAAAGATGTAGAGAAGGAAATACGCAGTATCCTATACTATTAAAAGAGAAATATTTGTATATTTGTAATCATGTTCCCGAAAACGGCTCTAACGATTTCGATGAAAGTTGCAATTATTGGTTTACGGGGGCGAAAAATCGACCTAGTTAGGTCTCATATCTGGGAAAATTCGGTTTCTCTATTTTCACTGCCTCAGGAATGTGATACAACTTTGGTATAGCTGGATGATATGTTTATACCTCGGTCGACCAGTACCCTAATTGCGTAACTTATTTTCGTAAACAATTATGCCTAATTAGTTTCATTTTGACAGTTCAACAACATTCATTGCGTTATTTACGTTGTTGAGCAGTTTTTTTTTCCAAATGATGAAGCAATGGTTTAGCAATCTGTTTCAAATCGAAACAAATTGTGATTGTGTTGTATTACGCAATTAGGGTACAGGTACTTATAATTTTTTAAGCTACAGCTGTCTGAAATACTGCCACCCGGAAACCAAGATTTCATTGAATTTTCCTGTAAGCATTATAGTATTCAAAAGAATGTGTGGAAGTACGGGTGCAATCTCAAATTTCGCCAGCTTTAAGCACTTGTTCCACTGCCAACGAGTCGATGATAAACGAAAATCACAATTTAAAGTTGGTTTGGCTTGAGAAGTATTGTATGTAGGTAAGTGAGAGAGGTGGACCAAGTTCTGTATGTCTGATGTCATTTAGTAAGTGCTTTGCATGATTATCTTTGAGCATGGTTAAATTATCTATGTGTATAGCATCTATTACCACTCTATTTGAGAAGTGTGGTAATTACGTCACTTTTGTTTTATCATGCGCTAGCGCAGAAGCTAGAAGTTAGAAGGATAAGCCGCGTCCTAAACAAAAACGATCATATGTTACATTTTTTTTTAAGTGAAATCTTCTTTAGGCGCATTGGGCATTTTTGAGATGGGAAAAACAATTGAACTCGCAACATCGTTACCGACACCTCATTTTTGTAAACGCGATTGTGCTCTTTATTTATATTATGTTACGGATCAATGTTCTATGCAATTATTTTTATTTTAAAGGTTTTGGATGTTTTTGTTTTGTAAACGCGTTTGTGTATTTAGATAAGGTTACGGGTCAATGTTCTATACAAGTATTTTTCTTCCACCAGGTTTTCGCTTTTGTCGGCACTCCCGGAGTGCCACTGTTTTTTGGCGAACTTCAACGCGTGGTCGCGCCAGCAGAGGATGCCTTCCAGTTTTCCAAACTAAAAGTGACGTACAAACGCGATGATTGCGTATTCGCGCGAACGATCATTTCGGTGTTCGCCTTTTGCTTTATCGCTGATGGTGGAACAAACCCTTAGTTTCTCTCTAGGCGACATGTCGTCCAACAAGGACTTTTCTGACAGCAAGCCAGCTAGCAGTGGGCTATTATATTAAACATGATGTTCCTTTGAAGAAAAAGCCCAAAATATATAATATTTACGACCAGAAGCCAGAAATATGTTGGTACAACGATTATGTTTTGTACTGGAAATCAGAAAAACAAGCTTACGGACTTTATGTAAAGAATGAATGATAAGATAGGTGAATAGAATCCTCTTTATTATGGACATCATGGTCGGCTAGTTGGCTGTTGCGACCAAGTGCGTGATTCGTATTGGTTTCTATAGTTTACCTGGCCGGCGCGACCACTGGTCGTGGTTCGTCTAGTGCGCGAGATCCCATAAATTATAATAGATATAAATTTGGAAATTTTACAAAGCGACCTTTTTCCTAATGTGGAGGTTGTCTGATTTTGTAAAACATTCTCAGAAAAGTAATTAAAGTAGTTCTGTTTTAGGGAAGTACCAATAAAAATATATGTAGTCATTCAAAAAACAACATGATTTCCCAGCCATTTTATTATACTAAGACTTACTAGTAGGTACTGACCATGACCATATCATGTATCATACAATAAACAAATAGGTAGTAATTACTGTTGCAAAATGCTTCCGCTGACGGGCGTGACGCAACAACGCGACGCGTCTAAAGTTAATTTTTTTTAGGAAAATCCAAATGTGCCAGGCGTGCACTTTTGGATTTTCCAAATATTTTTTACAACACAACATAACATCACGCCTTGTTTCCCCGAAGGGTTGGGCAGAGGTGTACCTGTAGTAGGTACACCCACATTTCGCCAGTTATGTTTAAGTCCCATGTAATAGGGGGCGAGCCTATTGCCATCAACCAAATCAATTGATCAAATCAAATCAATTGAATCATCATCAAATTAATTGTTAAGGAAATTGACACCCTATATCAATTTGACATGTTCTAGCCATTTCAAACAACTGCCTAAGAATGCCAGTCTGTTGTGATGTGAATATACGAACAATTTAAGTTAATAGTCAATTTACTTAAATTTCCCTAACTTTACAAGTAGATTAACCGTTTTCTGTAACCTCTTCGACCGTTATTCATCCGTATACGACACCCTTCACACTACGCTTGAGAAACGGATTTGTAATCGAAACTATGTTTTTATTAGTTTACTAGCTTCTGCCCGGGACTTCGTTCGCGTGACTCGTAAGATAAACAATACAATAAAATATTAGCCACATTTTTATAAAACTCCCTTGGCCCCGAACCACCGCATCGCATCGCCCGCATTATTACTTCGTTTTCGCTTAGATAGATAGATAGAATATTCTTTATTATGTACACCATAAAAATTACAGACTTTAATTTAGAAATTTTACATTGGGTGACACAATGGGCGGTCTTATCGCTAAAAGCGATCTTTTACAGACAACCTTTGGATGGATTTAAATGAAAAAGGAGAGACAATACTGCAGGTAGTCAGTGGTGTACCATTTACATATACAACAGACACACAGATACATAAAGCATAAATTATATATTTACCTATATCGCGCATTTATATATTTACCTTAGCGTTCTTTCTGACTTTTCTTTTTGCCCAGCTCCTAAGAGCTGTACCGTAATGTTTTGCATTTGATAGCCTAACTCTTGCGAAAGGTTATAGGCTATTTAACATCAGGCTACGACCCTAAGGAGTCAAGCAAAAAGAAAGCTAAACGGAAACGAAGTAATATCCCGGGCGGGCGATGCGATGCGCCGGGGTGAGTCGGGGGCCGAAAATTCACGCATAACATAAGTAAATAAAGTCGCTTTTCGTGTGACAGTGTGACCGCTTAGTTATTCCAAACATACACAATGGATTTTGATGCGGTTGTCTCCATCATTTAGAGAATATATTCCGGAAGGTTTATGTGTTTAAAGTACATTAATATTTAACTTAGAAATATCACAGAAGTCTCAATGTTTTGAAATGTGACCGCATCAGTACATTGTTCTCGTACGAAGCAGGGGCGGGTTACTAGTCTGCAATAACTCTGTGTAATGCTTTTCCATTCGTTCCGTGTGGTGCCGGACTTAAAGAATAGCACTACCCTATTTCTTCCCATGGGTGTCGTAAAAGACGACTAAGGGACTTATTAGAGAATGGGCAGCAGCGTTCTCTATGTATTTTTAACACCATACTGCGATCGCCAACCCACCTGCCAAGCGTGGCGATTATGACATAACAGTGAACGTCTTTCGGCTGAAATGATGATGAATGCTTTTCCAGGTATTTGTAGACGGATCGAAATAACTGAGTGAAATAACGTTCTGCGTCTAAAACTATATTATCCCATCCTAGACTATTAAACGAGCAATATTTGTATATTTGTACTCACGTTCTCGAAAACGGTTCTAACGATTTCGATGAAAGTTGCAATACAGGGGTTTACGGAAGCGAAAATTGATCTAGCTAGGTCTCATATCTGGAAAAAATCGTTTTTTCCGTATTATCACCCGATCAGAGCTCGGTCGCCCAAAGCTTAGAACAAGATGGCTACCAGAATAATGACATGGCAGCATGGAATAAGTATGTACCTACTATCATGGCAGCATGGAATTAGTAAGTACCTACCATTATGGCAGCGTGGAATTAGTATGTACTATACATGGAATTAGTATGAACTTTCCCATACTGTTAAATGAGCATTCTCTATTTTCACCAGAACAGAGCTCGGTCGCCCAAGTACTGTTTTATACTACATATATCAACAACCTTTTACTATCATAAAACTTGACAATACCTGATCGTTTGTATTAAATACTGGAATAAACCCCAACAATCACGTTGGACCTGCATTCTAAACAAATATTTTATTGAAATTCCAACAAAAATCGTAAACATACGTTCACAGGCACTTTGTAACTATGGGTGACTAAAACAGTGCATATCAATTCCATCGATGGCCGACACATGTGTCATGGCCTCGCAATACGGAAATTAAATGTTTTGTATAGGACATTAAACATTATTTATGATTATAGTCTAGCAAACGATCTATTCAGTGTTGCACTGTATTCCAATTTTGGGTTTGGAAAAGATAAATTGGAAATAACAGGCGAAAAGCCCGAGTCTGGTTTTCAATGAATACAAGTTTTACGTTAGTATAAATAATAAAATCAAATTACAAAAGTAAAAGCGACTGTGTGTATTAAGTGCAAATTTCATTAATAAATTGAACGCGATCAGGGGGCCTACCACCAGCTCATAAACAGTGTTATTTTAATATTACTTGAGTGGGAGAAAAAGATGGAGCTATACGACCTGTAGAGCTTCATCTCTTTCCCACACTGCACATCTGAACCGACTTCAAGAGCTGTCAGTGTCAATATAGTTCAAATTCAAATTATTTTATTTCACATAAACCTACATGGGCACTTATGAAACGTCAGAAGCTAGGTGTACGGTTCCAATTGGTCGTTTCCTATGCAGAAGAGCCGGCAAGAAACTCCACGGTTACTCTTTTAAAAATAATTGGCTTTTACAATATTTTCAAATAACAGTGTTAATAGGTATGGGAGGACAGTTTAGGTCTTTCAACAAGTACCAACTACATAACAAAATAGAAAATGGTTAACAAATCTACTAGTTAGTGTGTGAGTTTATGTTTGTGTGTATGTATGCCGATTTATTGTATTGTATTTTGTTTTTCTTTTTGTATTAACTTGTAATTATGCCGATTTATTCTATTGTATTTTGTTTTTCTTTTTCTATTAACTTGTAATTTTTAAATTGTGGTTTTTATGGAATAAAGATTTTTATTTTATTATTTAACAATATTTCATAACAATTTTGTCACTGACAGCTCTTGAAGGCGGTTAAGATGTGCTGAACGCGTTCATTTTCATTGGCGAATTTCGCCCTTAATTATTATAACTCACAGCCAGTTGCGGAAATGAACTTTAACTTTTAAAGCGGTCATTAAATACTAATCTTCCGTTAACTTATTTTAACTTGTTGCAGAAAGCAACATTATACTGGTTAATGGTCGATTTTAATGGTTCTTTGATGAAATTTATGAAATCATTAGCGTTAATGATCCATTACGTAATTGGGCATTAATGTTTGTCTTTGTGGGTGTCGGTGTCTCAGTAAATACATGTTATGACCGCGAATCATATTTTGATCAACACTTACTATGGACATTGGAAAAAACGTTAGAAAATTTGAATTTCGCGGCTTACACTGGCGCTTTTGCCTTAACATGAAAAAAGGTTAACATAATATTAAATTATATAACTTCATGTCAATAAATAAGTACGACTTATGTAAATAAGTTTCCTAATCTTTTACCCGGGAGAATTATCTAGAAGCGACTGGAGACGACCGCAGCCGCTCAACTACATTTAATACGATTAGTTCTACGATTGCATTCAAAGTGTATTTTATATTCAACATCAGCTCTCAGTATGCCTAAGACTTCTTTATCAAAATAAACTGACTGTTTTCTGGTATTCTAATTTTGTCCAGCAATATAACTGTTTGTGTCTTTTCAAAGTCCCGTATTATCTACAGAAGCTCACTCATGACTCAAATATTACTTAAAATTAGTTTAAAATCACTTAGCATAATCAGCCTATAATGTTCCCACTGCTGGGATACAGGCCTCTTCTCTGTAAGAGGGAGTGGGCCTTAATCAACCACGCAGGCCCAGTGCGGGTTAGCGGATGTCACATATCTTCGAATATTTGGTTCTAGGACATCCCAGTTTCTACACGATGTTTTCCTTCACCGGTTTGTAAGTCACTTGATCGATTGAAACAATTTTTAAGTAATGCTTGAGGCTTGGCTGTAATATACTATACAGTAAATAATAGTTTTACACAGATTTTATAAATAATATTATATGAATTATATCAGATGAAGTGAAAATACAAATTTAACTGATAGTTTATGTCCAATGACAGTGGTTTTACAACCCTTTTGGGAAAAGGTTATTTGTATAATAGTTGAGGATCAAACGGAATTCTACCTCAAATGAGTGTACATAATTATTATCATCTTTTACATACTTGCCGAAATGTGGATAAAGGTATCACGAGTATAAATTTGGACAGCTCAGCAATAATATCCGATTTCATGATTCATCCATTAATATATGACAGCAAATATATATTATGTTATAATATGTAAAAAGCATATATAAGTGGCAGCACAAATATGTGACATCGAAGGAACACCAAAACTATCTGGCGAGACACCTGACGCCAAAATATAGGATACTGCATCGGCTTCAAAAATCATAAATATCTGCCCACTCAGTTAAATTCAGAAGACTGCGATACTTTGTTGTGATCGAAAATATCTGACTATTCAGATATTTTAGCCTAGCCCTTTTGGAAAAACAGGTGTGAATAGTTATTATGTTATTTGGTATGTATAGCTTTTCAAACCCATTGTAGAGCATCAACGAGGGACTGAGTAATAACAGCCACACGGGTCGATCGATCAGGTTAAGCTACGTTTGCCGCAGTTGGTCCGTAGATGAGTGACCATCTTTACGTACCAAGACCTTTCCATACCTCGGAAAGCACGATAATTCGTTGGTCCCGGCTGTCATTCGTGGATATTTGACAGTCGTTACGAGTCGTCAGAAGCCCGAAAGTCTGACAACCAGTCTTACCAACGGGTATCGTATTACTCAGAAACTGGATTGTGGAGGTCAGATAGGCTGTCGGTCCATGTAAAATGATGATGTAGAGCATCAACATCTTCTTTAAAAAACCATTTTGCCCTATTTTTCATCAGTCTTGTTTAGGTCTTTCAGACAAGTTTAATTGTGTCAGTGAACCATCTTGCTATAATTTGTCTTCCGTCGTTCTGTGTAGGTACCCATTATACCCACACTACTCCAAGAGTAATTAATATTTGTCTAGAACTTTAGGTATTATTATGGTATAATGAAAAAAACCACTGAAACTTCAATGGGCTGGAATATATCAAAGTAAAACATCATCACTCTGAAATAAAGTATCTAACACTGCATACAAATAATAAAAGAAATATGCAACAGTGTAAAATGAAAATCATTGCATGCAAATTAAAATTTTACGAAAAAGGGGCCGAATCTCTAGAAATTATCATGCAAATTAGAATATATGTCAAATTATTTTTAAGAATATAATCGTAAAATAAAAAAAAATAAAAAGTGGCACTCTGGAAGTGCCGACAGTAGTGAAAATTTTAAAAAAATCGGCACAGCGGTAGTCAATGCGTTGATGTCTTTTACTCCATGCATCGCGGTAATCAACGCGTTGATGTCTTTTTAATGGTCTTTTTGACCATTAAAAAGACATCAACGCTGGTGTCGTAAAAGTGTCGCGAAATCAATGGTTTGTCTCATCTCAAAAATGCCCAACGCGTCTAAAGAAGATTTCACTTCAAAAATGTCTCGTATTACATCCAAACAAAACGGCCTAAACCATATGTAACAAATCTCAAGTTTACCTGCAAAGGTTCCAAATTATACGTATTTTAGTGCCAAAATGCTAATTAACACGACGAAAACGAGGGCCAGGCAAATGAGCACTCGCCGTCGCCAGGAATCACGAAGAGAGCGGTCCCATTAACTTTTATTATTCGTCGTTTTAAACCGTGTCGTCGAAATTAGTTGGCCGTATTCGCAGAACATCTTCCTTGCGCACAGCCACCCTCATTACAGGAATGGCACTCCAAATTAATTTATTTATTGTTGATGTCAAGATTATGAGTTATTTTCTTCCGTTTACTTGATTTAAAAGATGTTGCGGGAAATTAAATGTCTGAATATTTGCTTCTTTGTTAAATGGGAGTACCAGATTGGTTCTAAATGTAATATATTAATTAAATTGTCACTTTTAGCATAAGTACCATTTGACGAAGAGTTCTTAGAAAACGTGGTGTTAAATCTCTTAATAACTGAAAGTTGTTGCTATTTCTTAATTGCAGGCCAACGAGGAAGTGGAAGACAATAAGAGTTTCCAAATAAGGTTAATTAAAACTTTAAAACTCAACAAAGATTTGATTCACTCTGACACTTCTTAATTAACACGTTACAATGATATTTTCGATGTTCAAAGCTAATATACCCACCCGTTATTAATTATATTCTTTTTCATTTATTTGCAAGTAGAAAAGGATATTTAAAGCCACACTCTGATAATACCTGCCTGTCCAAGTTTCTTTACCGCACTTCGAACTATTTCAGGCTTCGTAAAAAGCATTCCTAAAGGCAGATTGCTAACTGGGGCAATATCGTTCTATCTTAGGGTACCACACATACAGCTTCGCAAAGTGTTCCATTCATTTCACTAATTGGATTAATTTGACCATTTACTGATATCATTTCCCTTTCAATAACTGTGTCAAGTTCTGTATAAGTTTAAAGATTTAATTTAAGTCTGTAGGACGCGAACTCGGGAAGTTACTTTATTTAATTTAAACTCAACTTCCGCAAAACCTTCAGACTTTCTTTGAAAGTGTTGTCCTGTTATTGACCCCGAATATATTTGTATCACATTATTTAAAATTTTGTGGTGCCATGTTTATCAGCTTGGAATAGCTAACTCTCTTTCTTTCTGTTGGGTATATTAGGAGTTATTTATAGTTTTTAGGGTTCCGTACCTCAAAAGGAAAAAAACGGAACCCTTATAGGATCACTCGTGTGTCTGTCTGTCTGTCTGTCTGTCTGTCTGTCTGTCTGTCTGTCTGTCTGTCTGTCCGTCTGTCACAGCCAATTTACTCCGAATCTAATGAACCGATTAAGTTGAAATTTGGTACATATATGTATTTCTGTGACCCAAACACGAATGTGTTACGTAAATAATTTAATTTTGAATACAGGTGTCACTTTTGGGGCGCAAACAAGAAAATTAAAAAAAAAAGTTTTGCTAACAGTACCGTGTGACATATCAAATGAAAGGGCTTGTTGCGAGGATCATAAATATATTTTTCATATAATTTTAAAATAAATACTTTTAAAGATATTTAATAAATTCAATGAAAATTGACCATTCCCCCCCCCTTATCTCCGAAACTACTGGACCAAAAATTTTGAAAAAAATACATAGTATGGTTCTTTACTCATAGATTACAGGAAAACCTATAAGAAGTCTATGGTTTTAAAATAACATGGTAAATCTCTCAATATTGTGCGTAAAAACTTACATTTCGTCGCTCGGCATCCAAAAGGCCCATCTCTCTAGCTACTATAATATCAAAATATCAAAAGTGTTTGACCGTCTGCTTAATACACAAATAAATAAAACTGTAAATGTTCATGACAACCAATTCGGGTTTCGGCGTGGTTTGTCAACAGAAAGTGCAGTGTTGTACCTTAAGCATACTATCGCATACTTACTATACACAGCGTTGGACGCCGATTAATGCTAGGTTCATCGATTTATTCAAGGTTTCTGATCTGGTTGCTTATGATGTATTGTGGAGAAAGATGGAGAAGGATAGGTTGTCAACGGAGCAAACATCTTTAAATAGTGGTATGGTAACCAGATCAATAGTGTACGATGGGCTGGAACTTTTTCCAAGCCATACAGGTTGGAATGCGGGGTGAGGCAGGATTGGCGAGCTCAGCAGCACCAGAGTGGGTTGCTATATAGATGGTATTTGTGTAAATAATATTAGCTATGCAGATGATATGGTGCTTCTGAGCGCGTCAATCTGTGGTCTCAGAAAGTAATTGGTCGCCAAATGTGAGCAGTATGCCAAAACACATGGTTTGATGTATAACTCCAATAGGTCGGAGATCATGGTCTTTGAGGCTGGGGGCAGACCGGGTTATGTACCACCTGTATTACTCAATGGGACTCCACTACAAAGAGTATTTACGTTTAAATATCTTGGTCATATATTGACCCCTGACCTCAATGACGGACTCGATATTGAGCAGGAGCGAAGGGCGTTGTCGGTAAGGGCAAACATGCTGGCTCGCAGGTTTGCACGCTGCTCACTTAAAAAGCCAAAATTACTCTGTTTCGAGCTTATTGTACAACGTTTTACACGTGCAGCCTGTGGGCTAGATATACCCAAAGGTCATGCAACGCCCTTCGTGTCCAATACAACAACGCTTTCAGGGTATTGGTGGGGCTGCCCCGTTTTTGTAGCGCATCGGGAATATTCGCGGACGCACATATTAATTGCTTTTACGTAACGATGCGAATGAGGTGTGCATCCCTGGTACGCAGAGTACGGGCCAGCTCCAACAATATTGCTAGCAGTCTGGATTGCATGTACATCAATCACTGCAGTGCCATCTCCCATGGGGTGAAATAAATTTAAACTAGATTACGTGGGGCACTCAGAAAGTTTTGTGATACTAGAAAAAAATATACTACAGGTTATAATTTTTTTTTATTATATCTTTTGAAAGAACTCTCCATTGGCGTCTATACACAGTTTTATACGTCTAAACAAAGTTTCATAACACATTTTCCAGTCCGCATCAGACACCTCTCCAATCTCCTTCTCAATTGCACCCAGTGCATCTTCAGGTGATGAAAACTGTTTTGGGGAACAAGAAAAAGTCGCACGGAGCCAAATCGGGACTGTAAGGAGGATGACCTATAAATTTGACCGGTGTGCTGTCCAGAAAGTCCCTTGTCTTGAGCGCCGAGTGAGCCAGCGCGTTGTCGTGGTGAAGCAGTAGCCCACGGAGGCCAGTGTTCGGTCGCTTGCTGCTTGCAGTAGTAAAAACTTCTGGCAAACATTTGGTAACATACCATTCAGCATTGATGCTTCTTTGATCTCGTCAGGGTACTGACACCAGATAACCTGGTAGAAAAAAAAAAACTTGCGGTCAACATTTTGCCTGCACTTCTGGCTCGCTTCACTTTGGTAGGCGTTGGTTCATTTTGGTTCAACAGCCACACGGTCGACTGACGCTTCATTTCTGGATCATATTGAAAAATCCAAGATTCATCACCCGTAATGATATCTTTAACGCGCCGAGACGATCCTGCTACCAATTTTGCTATCATGTCTCGGCACCATTCTACCCGAACCTCCTTCTGACCCTGCGTTAGATTTTACGGTACCAGCGTGAAACTATCTTTCATAACCGAAGATGCCTGTGTAGAATTTCATGCACACTTCCCGATCCAATCGGCAGTATACATCTATATATCTTGACATTTTAAACTTTGCTTTTTTGTGTTTTTTCAAAACTAATTATGTTATTTTTTATTGGATGCTGTGGAATGGTAGTAGACCATGGTCTGAACAACGTTTGTTCTAGCAAAACTGTGATTCAAATTTCACGGTGTATGCTGAACCTCTTCATACGTAATTCGCCTATTCTCTTGAATTAAATTTTTCACAGCCAGCACTTTTTGTTATGTAACAACCGTCATAGGGCGGCCACTTCTTTCTTTGTCTGCCAAAATTACTAGACCACCCATAAATTCGTTGAACCAGCGAAAAACAGTCGCTTTAGAAGGGCTTTTTTCTATGAACACCATTCGAAGTCTTTCAAACGATTCTTCTGGTTTTAGTCGACATTTGAAATCGTATAAAATCATCGCGCGAAAATATTCTCGTTATAAATCCAGTTTTCAGTAAGACAGAGTAATTGATTTTGCTCGTAAAAAAATATGGAGGGAATTTCGAATTTGGAATGTTATGTTTTTTTGTAATAAGTAGTCATAGTTTTAATTGAAATCAAAACCAGCCAGTATTCTATAGACAAAAACTGTTAGTCGCAAAACTTTCTAAGTGACCTCGTAAAATAAGTTAACATAGTTCATAAGTTTACTAACGCAATGAGTCCTTGTTACTTGAATGAAGAAAAATATCTGGATGAAAATTTTTTTTGAACGACGTTTTCTAAAAATGAAACCTAGCTAGATCGATTTATCGCTCCTGAAACCCCCCTGCATACTAAATTTAATAAAATTTCTTGGAGCCGTTTCCGAGATTCAGATTATATATGTAGGTATATACAAGAATTGAGAAAAAAAGAAAGAAAGAAAGTTTAAAGGTATTATTATTATATTAATACCGCGAATATGATTTTTTTTACGAAAATCTGATTTTTGTTTTATTTCATTCTACACGTTCAAATAAGTGACACTGCAATTTAAAAAAAAAAAAAAAAAAGTCACATTCGCGGTATTGGATGCCGAGCGACGATTTGCAGTTGGAATGTATGGGAGAACATGTTTTTCAACTACAATGTTAAGTTTGTTCTTGCGATAAATAAATTCATCTCAGCTACGGAACCCTTCATTGTGCGTAGTCCGACACGCACTTGGCCGGTTTTTTAGGAAGAAGAATGTCTATGAGAAGTAAAAGTAATGAAGAGCAAATGCACTTAGGTACTGTAAACAATTGCCCCTAGATCAAAAGTAGTGGTTTTGTAAAACTACGAGTAGGTAATAGCGATAGTCATAGGTGCTTTAAATATATATTTAACTGTACCAATTGTTTTTAATTTTAATTCGACGCTTTTATGGTTTTCTGTCAGTATATTTGCGTTCAGTCATTTGTATTTTGTTTAGTAAATATCACCTTGGCTTCAATACGTTACTTTATGAGTCATTTTGATATACGCAATAAACGTTTACGGGACTACCAACATTATGTGTGTATTGAATAACATTTTACAATTCTGGGAACTCAAACCAAATCATAAAATTGATTTTGGTTTGAATTATTGTACTTACATTCTGCACTTTTTTCTTAACCTCGGTCAATGAATCAACTAAGTTTACTCGGATGTCTCGCTGATGGTGACGCATGTGTTGGGTCATTCGGCTCCCTTCAAAATAGTTGAATTGAATGGTGCTCATCCACGCGTCATGTTCGTGAACGGGCGCCGTCAGTAGGGACTGGTCATCTCTGGTCCAGGGCTTATCCTTAATCTTCATCATTTGAAATTTACATTCATTAATCTCACACATAGAAGCAACAAGAATAATGTACCCAGGATTTTGTAATAATCTTGATTTATAAGAATGTCTATGGAGTTTCTTGCCCGTTCTTCTCCATAAAGATCTATATTTTGGAAGGGGCAACAAGCTTTAACTTTCTGACTTCTTGACTGTTCAAAAGTGCCTGTAAATGGTTTAATTGAAACAAATGCCTTGAGTTTGAGTAGGTACCAAAATCCACTGCTGGACATAGGGCGTTAATTTTGCGCCACAATACTCGGCCCACTGTTATTCGAATCCAGTCTTTCTTAACATAAACAAAAAATACTATAAATCTTCGGTTTTCTAGAACAGCGGTGGCCGTCACCTAACGGCCGCAGTGACAGCTGTCCAGAAAATGATGGCGGTGGAGTTTAACTTTACGGTGTCAAAAACGCTCTCTAAGAAAACACACCAACTTACTTTCATAAATATCGTTTCAGTGACGTCATTCGTACGAAACCGTAGCTAAAGTCGTGTTATCTTTTATATTACAAACTCGTGACGTCGGCGTGCACCCTTCATCATCGGTACATCTAACTCGACTGCGTGCGTGCTGCATGCTATTAGGTGAACGATAGAACGATTGTCAGGCAAAGGAATGACTAAAGCAATCGAATCAACAACTAAATCACGGGAACAGACACGATGCGAATGCATACGTCACGGTTGTAATACTCGGAGGGTTTGGTGTATATTAGTTTGGTGGTGATACTGTCCCGTGTTTTAAGTTTATCATGTTTCAAGTTTATCATGACCGGGGTGAGTTTTGACCCTAATATAAGAAATATCGATGACGGGAACAATGAAAAAATCATTAATGATTTTTATTTGAGTATAAAAGATCACGTCACTTGAATTATGAGTGCTGAAATGATTGCGGGACAGTACCCTAATTGCGTAATACAACACAATCACAATCTGTTTCGATTTGAAACAGATTGCTTATCCATTGCCACATAAGTAAGAAAAAAAAATCTGCTTAACAACTTAAATAACGCAATGAATGTTGTTGAACTGTCAAAATGAAATAAATTTGGCAAAATTGTTTTCGAAAGCTCATCTGGGCCTTACTTAACCAATAACAAATGGAATTCAATGGATAAAACAACAATAGTATTTGAACAAATAAGTATGCGCCACGTTGGCACATCTATATTTTAAACTATTAACTTATTTTCCATAGAAATGTGACGCGATTGAATGCTCCCATTCGTCTGGGGTAGAAATTTTTGCTTGATACTTCTCGTTTACTTTGCGAGAATAATCGAAAATTTATTTACATAATTTAATGAGTAGATGCGGTCCTATCGGTCGGGTCGAATAAATCATCTATCAGCATATTTAATCAAATAACTCCACAAACTTTGAATGGTTAATATCGAAAAAGAATAAGTTTTCTGCTCTATAGTGCTTCAGTTAAGCACGACTGGTTTATTTTGAAGTTAATACAAGTTTAGCGTGTAATCGTCCAGCGAAAAGTTTCATAACTTAAAAGTCAGTCGAAGTCAAGTGGCTCTTCTCTTTAACAAGATCTCAAGATGGCATTCCTATTTCATCCACAAAGGGCTTCTCCTGGAATATAACAAGGTAACAGTGCTTTTGTAAAATATTCAATTGTTGTGTTATTCAGTGGATACGTAAAATATTGTTGAATATCTATTGTAAGGCCCGTATGCATGTTTACAAAAGTTTTGCAACATAGTTTCAGCAACGCGATTTTGTGTTGCTGGAAACAGCAAAGTGTAAAATCCGGGAAATTTATTTTTAAGCAAAATGTTCCTGTATTCCAATCACAACGAAATATTTTTGATAGTTGTATGAAATGGCTTTATCACGGCATTTTGATGTAGGATGTCATTTTGCCTAACAATCAATTTCCTTGACGGTACCTACATACTATGCAATGTTGCCAGACAAATGTTTCATGCAACACAAAAGTTTTTGCAGCAATGTTTACAAAATGCAATTAATGCAACTTTTGTTTTTCTACTTTTCATGATTACTGTCCAAATTCTGCGTACACAATGTCAAGTTCTAATTTTTTAAATTCAGTGGTAACTATGGCACCATATGGGCTGGTTGGACTAATTACACGGTCTAATAGGTTTGTCTGTCCATCTGTAACTGCGGCTCCGTGGGACGCTCTAGTTAATTAGTGTCCTAACCGATCCCAATGTGATTTATTTAACGTTTAAACAGTTTTAAATTTGGTTTTAAGACTTTAACTGGATTAGGAGAACTTAATTGAAGATTAATGGAAAGTCAATGAGGATGGTGTTGGTGGTGGTGAGTAGTGGATATGGGTGTACTATAGATACACCTCTGCCTAAGCCCACGTTCGCACGGACGTAAAAATATCGCGGCGGGATTTTATCGCGCGAGTGCGTCCCAGCGTGTTGGATTCTCAACGCTCGGTCCAACACCGAGAGTTGGATTTCCAACTCTCAGTGTTGGACCGAGCGTTGAGAATCCAACATGCTGGAAGCACTCTCGTCTCAGCGCGTTGAAAAAACACACTGTTGGATTTTCAACTCTTGGCGGTAATTAGAGCGTTGAAAAACCAGTGTACGAAATAAATCTCCGCGGGAAGAAATCGCTCGTACGAACCTGGGCTAACGCTTTGGAAAATGCCGCCTTGACGTAATTGATAGTAAACATTTTTTCTCGAGCTCGTAAAAATAGAAAACTCCTTTTTGAAAAGATAGCTTGAACATACTATTAATGCGTAGGTATTGTTTGGGTTTCCGGAGTCACACGTAATCTATTCGATTTATGCCCTAACACGTGTGACTCCGGATTTTTAATCTGTCTGTCTGTGATGTCTTGTTAAAACTTTTTTAGTTGACTTTTTGAAGAAATCAAATAAAAAGTACCTACTACGTTACTTGCACTCTCAAATAAAAAAACCTCAGTGCTTTTTAAAATTTCACATTTATAGTTCTACTAACGAAAACGCTCAGTAGTTCAATTCAAAATCACATTATTTACGAAATCGACAGCGAAGTAATAAGGGTAGATTTGTCACCTGTACTTCAATGCCCCCTGCACCTGGGCTCTTAGAGTGAGGTCTACTGACAAGAAATAATGTTTTTATTAACTCACAATCTGTATAATATAAATAGTGTAAAACAAAGTCGCATTTTGTATCTGTCTGTGTGACTGCTTAGTTCACACAATGGATTTTGATGCAGTTTTCATGTTATTTAGAGAATTTATTCCGGAAGGTTTTAGTGAATTTTAATGTATAGTACCTGGTCGACCGAGCTTTGCTCGGGTTTAAATAGAAATTAATCATACCGTCCAGGTATACTAACGTTGTATAACATTCCCGAGGCTGTGCAAATAGGGACAACGAATTTTCCTATTACCTAGCTAGATCAATTTTTGGCCCCTGGTTTCGAGAACGTGAGTACAAATATATATACAAACAAATATACAAATATTGCTCATTTAATAGTATATAAGATAGGATCGGATATTTATTTATTAAATACATTAAAATTCACTTCACAATATTAAAAAAACAATGGAAGGAAAACAAATGAACGTAAATAAATAAACTTCCGAAGCTCTGAATGGAGAAAAACACCGTAATAGACTCTTGAAAATACATAAGTGACTATTTAATTATTGGTCTCCATGAATAAATCATTTTTACCGTTTTCAATGAGTAGGAGGTCAGATGGCAGCCGTTATAAAACAATGTGAAAAGCTGGTAAGATGGGGAAAAAAAAATTGATCTAAAATATCTCCGACAAGAAATAATTTGAATCTATGTTGGTTATCTGATGGTTTTGATTTACTATAAAACATATTTTTCCCATTCTTCTTCTTTTCGTGCGGTTAGTGACTAACGTGGTGTCAGAGTTTTAAAGCCGCTCATGGGCCTCTGACTTGGCTTTAGCTTGGCCTCTGATTTGTTTTTTTTTTTGTATTTTTCCCATTCAAATTCTCAAGGTCACTGTTTGCAGAAAATGTCGTATTTCCAAAGGTTTTGAAGATACCTAATTCTGTAGTACGTATTCATGGAAAAACTCATATTCGGGACCCCAGACTTATAAAAACAAGTTGATTAAAACTTAAACAACGTACTTATATTTAATAATTGTAACAGATCGAAATAAAATTTTATTTTATGTTTCTGAAACCTCAACTTTTTAATTGAAATCAGACAAATTGGCGTACTTGTATGTTTTTAATGATTTCAGCAGTATGAAAATGAAATATGAATTTAAATAAGTAGATAATAAAATAAATGTATAGTAAGTTTTATTTTCTATAACTATTGCCCGCGGTTTCACTTTTATACCTACAAGAGAAACTTTAGTAGGTAATTTAATTTTATATTTATAAGTTTGTATTTATAAGCCTTTCATTTGACAGTAGAACAACATTCATTGCGCTATTTACATACTGTATTTCTATATTCTTAATGTCTCTCGGCAAACCTCGTGTTTCGTCAGTTGTCGGATTAAAAAAAATGGGAGGAAAGCTGCTAAAGTAGCAGGCACGACAGATAGGAAAATAGTTTTACAGCTCTATATAGTTCACACGGAAATCAAAACAAAACAACAATAAAGTGCTTAGTTCTGAATTCAAATTATTTTACATGATAAATCTAATAATTGATGGATACCGAAATTAGCATTCGTTTTTATTCGGAAATGCGATGATTCCCGAGGGATATTAAGAAAATATATATACTGTACAATTGTACATTGTTGAGCAGACGAATTTTTCAATTATATATTTTGCATTGGTAATTAATTTCCTTCAAAATACTTCGGATTGTGATGGAAAGTTTGTTACGCAATTAGGGTGTAGGACAAGCTTTACTCCAAATTGTATCCAAATCCACCGTTACTTTCTCATTTATGAGTACCTAATACGGTTTATACTTACAAAATTGAAGTACTATCAGGTTTCATTATAAATCCAATATAACTTTAATATTTAGGCGTAAAAGTCCTGTAATTACTTGTTAAAGTAACCACTGTAGCGGGCAGTTATTGGAATTACGGAGTTCCGAATACCCTGTTACAAACTGTTCGGTAGAGAATGGGCTATATTAAATAAGTGAAGATATATATACTCTATAGTATCTACAAAGTGGTTGGTGTAGTTTAAATGCAGCATCCATCAATTAAAGTGAAAACAAATGGTGTTTTGGCGTGGTGTCCAAATAGGATTCGATGTAAATAGCAAATGGGACCCATCGTTAAAAAAAAAAAAATGGGATCTAAAATTCGGATCCAACGAAAATAAATTAATTTTGTGTAGGTAATATCCTTTTCCAAACTTTGTTGATGTCAGTTTCTAGTCTAACCGGATGCAGATGAACACCAGTATTTTACATAGTGCTATCTTACCTCCACAACGCAGTTACTTGGTAATGCGATATCCCTTGGTAAAACTGACTGTCAGACTTTAGGTCTTCTGATTACCCAACTACCTAAAGATCTACGAATGACAGTTGGGACCAACGGCTTAACGTGCTTTCCGAGGCACCCATCCACGGACCGACCTCGGCAAGCGTATCTTAACCTTCGATTGTTGTTGTTGTGGTAAATCCTCGTACTAATACCGGACTCAAAGAGTTAAGTATGTCGATTACATTTAAGAGAAAAATTCTGATGTCCTTTGTACTTGGCAACAATATGTCCTTTATCTGACATAATACGAATACAGTCGCTTCATAAGAACTTGCTTTAAATCAGACATAATTATATCGAGACAGACGTAATACAGGGTGGCGATTTCATCACCTGCATTTATCAAGGGGGTGATTTTATCCGTTATACTAAACAACTTTCGCTATGAAACTCATATTCGACGAAAAAAAGAACAAATTCCTATACAGCTGTATGTCTATAGTTGTGTAGGAATTTGTTCTTCGACTATTTCGATGCATGTCTGTTTTTTTACGGGTCGGATATGAGTTTCATAGCGAAAGTTGTTCAGTATGGTCGGTAGAATCACCCCCTTGACGGATGTAGGTGACTCCAACTGCAAAGCAGTATGAATGCAGTTAGTACGACTGTGTATGTTTATTGCTGTAGTACTAACTGAATTCAAACTGTAAATTTGCAGTTGAAATGCAGTAAATCGCCACCCTGAAAGAAAGAAAGAATGTTATGTTACGCATTGACTGTACTTTAAAACAAAATAACAGACCATTTAAACAAATAAGTCCGTAACAATACAACAGTCACCTTTCTTTATAATTCAAATTAAGGTGACTATACACAAATCCGTGATGTAGCGACTCATTTTATGCTCTAACTCGCAGACGGTGCAGTCTCTAGTTTATAAGTACGAACTTTATTCTTCAACTGGATTTTGCACATTTATGTGTTGAACGCACCTGAGAATTTATTCTGAACACAAAGAGTTTGTTCACTGGATATATTATGATTGTTTGTTTTTTTTGCGGCATCCTAAAAGCAATTTTTGAGGGAAGCTGCCCTGAGGGTCTTCATAGGTGCTTTTACTGTCAAATCATGTGTGTTTGTTGTAATTTGGATTTATCTGTTCTATTCTGAGAGCAAACCATTTGATTGTGTGAACATTGCACACGATTTTTATGATAATAAAAGTGTAAAAACTGAGACAGCCTCGTTGGTTCAGTGATTTCAAGCGCTACTGCTGAGCACGAGGTCTTCGGTTCGAGTCCCAGGTCGGGTAAAGTGTTAGGTTTTTATATTAGGAATTTCTCATTAGCAGCCTGGAGTTTAAGCTAGATTTGTGCCCGGTTGGTGGCAATAGGTTCGCCCCTTATTACATGAGACTTAAAAATAGCTGCCACATTTGCCTAATCCTTCGGAGAAAATAGCCATACTCTTATGTTAAAAGTGTTAAAACATAAATATGTCAGGACAAGGGGTTCATTGGAGCTGGAATCTTCACCGTTGAACATTTTACTGGGCGTAGATTTGTGATGCGGGCGCGAAGAAAAAGTCTGAAGGGATAATTAATTTTTAGGTTATATTTAAACTAGATAAAATTTACAAACCGAAACGTTGAACAGTTTCTAGGCACTTATTGTCCGTACGATATGTCCGATGGTAAAGTGAGCTGCGCCTCACCACCGTAGCACCCTCGTCGACTCGTGCAAACGTCACGCTAGACTGTCGAAGCGCGCCAACGTCACACTTGGCGTTTTGTTGTCAAATGACACCCCGTACTCATGACCCTTCCTATAACTAAATTCCGTGTACGTTGTATTAGGAATGAGGACAAGAATCTTATTTGACAGTCAGTTTTATTATTAAAAAAATTTGGACTCGTATTTTTCTTTTTACGTAATGATGACGTAGTGGCTTAAATTACTCAGACAAAACGCATTAAAGTTGGGGAGTGGGGCTCCCCAACTTTAATGCGTTTTATCTAAGTATTAATGTGATAAAGCAAAAAAATACGTATTTTAATTATTAGACTGACGGACTAAATAGAATTTCTTTTTTTTTTACCCAAAGTAAAAACGATAGTACGTGATTGAATGAACATAATGAGGATGATGTCCCTATTATGTTCAATCAATCACGTACTTTCGGCGGAAACATAGGAACGAGGTGAGGAATATGTAGTGAAAAATTAATTGATTGATAGATAAGCTACTTATCACCAATAAATAACATTTCTCGACGGAATTACATAACAGCTAATAGATGAGCACGGAGAAAAGTCATCACCGTCGGAGCAATTTCGCAACACACGAGGTAATAGTTAGGTATCGTTGTCTATAAGCACTTATTACCCCTTCGTACACCTCCGCGAACCGCCACGCTAGGCGAAGTCACGCGATGTTCACATTACAACGCTGAAAGATTTCGTTTCCACTTACAAAATCACTTTGTATCTTACGTTCTTTGACTTTTCTTTGGAATCTCGATTTTTATTCGCTAGATAAGGATTTTCACTCTACTTTGCAGTTTCAAGATGCTTTTAAATTTTAAATGGATCGAGTCTGTCGGAACATTTTTACTTGGCCTATATTTTTTTAATTGATGTTAAGTAACGTGATTATTTCAAACCGTTTTTAGTTCTTTTTTTTAAGGTGCCAGTAATGACTTCTGCTTGGCAAACTCTGCAGAACTGGTCACATCAATTAACTGGAATATATCCTATCTTTAAGTTAAGTTTGGGAGGAAATAGAAAACTAGGCCAAAATATTCAACCCATATGGCTTCAAGTTACCGAGTAGTGGTATATTCACCCCACGTGTTGTATGAATACCGGTGGATTTACGGCTTGCACTCAAAGAATAAATAATAACGTTACGTGCAAAATAGAACTGTGGCAGAACTTTTGTACTGAATCGTGACCAGATGACACGAATTGTTAAGCACTTTTGCACAGAACTGTTTGCCACACTAGTTTTGGAACTGAAAACAACAGAAACATTTTTGATTTCTTTCCTGTAAGTATTATTAAAGGACGTTGCTGGTGCCATAATTTTATCTATCACGTATTTGGCAATCGTGCGCAGCTGCCGCGCGCGGCCTGCAGCGCTGTGTTTGGACGACAGCCGCGTGCGAACGCTTCTGTCTACTTGCCGCGCAAAAACATTTTTAAGAAAGATTCGTCACTAATTGTGTCTGGACGTATTTCTGTGTATAAAAATGGACAATGTAACATGCATCGATTCGCTTGATTGAAATGTATGGATCTTTTAATGAGATAGGGATCCATCGATTTATCAGGTTAAGCTACGCTTGCCGGGGTTGGTCCGTGGATGGGTGACCATCTTTACATACCGAGATTCTTGCATACCTCGGAAAGCACGTTAGGCCGTTGGTCTCGGCTGTCATTCGTGGATCTTTGATAGTCGTTACGGGTCGTCAAAAGTCCGAAAGTCTGATAACCAGTCTTACCAAGGGGTATTGTATTATTTGCGGGTGCCGTGTCTAGACGAGTGCATGGTCACTGCGATCTTTTTATACATGGAGCGTACGTAATTATTTCAACAAATAGGCTTAGTCTCCATACTGTCCATATTTAAGTATATGGTGCCTCAGATTTGCTAAATATCCAGGTTATATTTTATTATTATTTTTTCCTTCTCTGGCAAATGACCCGATGTCGACAAAAATGTACTGACCATAGAGGAAAGTAAATATCGTACTGACTATTCTGCCAGCGTCTAAGCTTATTTACTTCCACAGAGTACTTTTTAAAGTGAAACTTTTATTACATCGTCTCAAACTTTTTCGTCTGTGTGTTGCATGTCGCGTGACGGTCGGCGCCAATATGGCGGCTCCTATAGTTCGCTTAAAAGTTTCACTTTTACCGTGGTTTCATAAAACCACACAATCCTTTTTATACATTTACTTCGCCTTTAAAAAGCGAGTGAGTTGTCAAACGAAATGTCATCCGTCATTGTCTACTGGCGGCGTCAAGCGGCAGTGAATGAAATTATCAATTCAAGCACGAATATAGTACGTTAGTTTGTAATAATTCCATGCACTAACTTGACAGTTGACGTTGCCGGCTAGTGTCACTTTCTAATAATAACATCGCTCAATGCTTTCGAGCGTTTCAGCGCAACATGCATCTGTTTACACCAAAATAATCTAAGCCCTCTGAACAAGCGCTGTATGTGCTGAGTTTTTAGAGGACAGGTTTTCATAGGAAAGCAATGTTCTTACCCCAAATAAATTGGGATAAAGGCAGAAAGAAAATGGTATATTTTATTACACTTTTAAAAAGTAAAAATCTGTTAAAGTTAAGATATCAACTCTATTTTAGAGACCCAGTGCATAACGCTACCAATTAGACCAGTGATTCCCAAAGTGGTCCAGGTGGACCCTTAGACCCCCAGGGGTCCACGGGAGACACGACAGGGGTGTACAAAGTCAAAGTCAAAGTCAAATCATTTATTTCAAATAGGCCCATGTATGGCACTTTTGAACGTCGAAATTTACAAAATATTAAAAATGATTCTAGTCGCCCCTTCCAAAAGGTAGTTTTCGTATGGAGAAGAATGGGCAAGAAACTCCACCGTTACTCTTTTAAAATGTTTTACAATAGTTTGTATAGGTACGTACATTAGTTAAATAATTATATGTGAAGACGATGCACCTAGAATAAAATTACTATACCACAATAGGTAAAAAGAATTAAAAATGAAGCAACGACAGATAATTTAATATGTGATAGATACATGGTGCTCACATATTTACAAACATTGTAAAAGTAGACGATTTTCCTAAAATTTTGTAATTAATAAGTCAGTGTGTGAGAAAGTAATCACAGAATGTTAAATCAATGTCATAAAACACAAAATAATCAATTTTACAATTAAATTAGCAACCAGTTTGATTTTGTCTTGATTCTAAATTGTCCTATGGAGCAGGACCAGCATGTTTCCAAGCACTCTTATCCTGGATATAATCCTCTAATTTGTAATATGCTTGTTTACAAAGTGCACTTTTGATATGAGTTTTAAATTTTCTTTCATTTAATTGCAATATGTCACAAGGTATTTTGTTGTAACATTTAACACAGTACCCCATAAAAGATGTATGTACTTTAGATAATCTGTAAAATGGTTGATCTAGTTTATCTTTATTTCTAGTATTAAAATTATGTCTATCACTTATTTTATTAAAGAGATGTGGATTTTTCCTTACAAACATAATATTTTCATAGATGAATTGGCAAGGTACCGTCATAATATTAATCCTTTTAAAAAGTTCCCTGAGAGATTCGCGGCGACGTAGATTATAAATGGCTCTGACAGCTCTCTTTTGCAAAATAAAGATGGATTCAATGTCAGCAGCCCGACCCCACAGTAAAATACCATACGACATAATGCTGTGAAAGTAGCTAAAATAGACCAAACGCGCGGTTTCCACATCTGTTAACTGTCTTATCTTTCTAACAGCATAAGCGGCCGAGCTTAACCGCCCCGCAAGAGATGTTATATGAGGTCCCCATTGTAATTTCTCGTCTACGTTATTCCTAGGAAAACTGTTTGATTAATAAATTCCAGTTTTTCTCCATTCAATATGATGTCACATTCGCTACTTTTAACATTAGGTAATTTAAATCTAATGCATTTGGTTTTTTTTTTATTAAGTACCAGATTATTTACCGTAAACCAATCTTGGACTTGTAGAATAGAGCTATTCACGTCGTCAAGATTTTGTGACCGTCGGTTTATTTTAAAGATTAATGATGTGTCATCTGCAAATAACACCATCTTCGGTTGATTTTGAAGTAATTGGGGTAAATCATTAATGTAAACTAAAAAGAGGAATGGACCCAATATCGAACCTTGAGGAACGCCCATTGCCATTTCAGACCCTAATGAGTTTACGCCGTTTACCTGAACTTTAACATTTCTATCTTTCAGGTATGATCTAAATAAATCAAGAGCTGTATTCCTAATCCCATAGTGCTCTAGTTTCAGCAGAAGTGTCTCATGGTCTACACAATCGAACGCCTTCGAGAGGTCGCAAAAGATTCCAATGGCATCTTGTGCTTCTTCCCAGGCATTAAAAATGTTCTTTATTAGGGTGACACCGGCGTCAGTAGTACAACGCCCTTTGGTTAAACCGTACTGTTGTTTATGAAAGATGGAATTTTTATTAAAGTGAAGTAACATTTGATTGAGCATCAACTTTTCAAACACCTTACTGAGAACTGGCAGAATTGACACAGGCCTATAATTGTTCGGTTCTTTACTATCACCGGATTTGAACAATGGAACTACTTTACTGTGTTTCATGAGATCCGGAAAGACTCCTTGGTCTACACTGGTGTTAAATATGTAAGCTAGATAGGGCGCAATGGTTTCGATAATAGATCTACAGACTTTTACAGACATTCCCCAGAGATCTTCTGTTGATTTAATTTTAAGATCTTTACGTTGGCGTGAAATAAAAATGGGAGTTCACAAGTTATAAGTGGGGGTCCACGAAAATTTATCTGGTTTCGATAGTAAAGAACAGAAATGTTGGCTTGGCTTTACCTGTCAATGTAGTTAGGATCAGATAGCCTGTTTATTTTGCATTAATTTCCTTTTTTAAAAAACGCCCTTAATTTATTTTTTGGAGTTTATTTTAGGAGATTACTTGCTACTGTTACTTATAAAAACTTGCACATTCAATATTCAGTACAACGCGTGTTGAGACTTGCAAAGCGCCGCCCGCCCGCTCGTAACGCTTGTTTTATTTTTACCACTCCGAATTTAGGGTTGGATGGAACTCAGCCGCGACGCAAATTTTCATTGTTAGATCTAATCTTCCCATATTTATTTTTTGACGAATTTTGGGAATATGATAGAAATGTAGCAGCAGCGGTTCCACCGAAACCAGGAAAATTTTTAAAGTGGTCTACGAGAAATAAAGTTTGGGAACCTCTGAATAAGATGGACATTTGCCGGATAAAATATTTTATAGAAACAAAAAACGAATAAGGTGTGTTTTCAAAGTAACACAGACTTGCAAGTAGACACGATTGATTAAAATGTCATTAGTCGTACCATGACATTTAAATGAATCGTGTCTGCCTACATAAATATTTTTAGACGCTTTATGTTCGTGGCTCGTGGACATTTCATAGGCTTCCATAATAGAAAATGCTACTCTACAATAGGCAATTTTTCCTTATATGGAGTCTTAAGTCCCAGCACGAACGCGCGACGTAAATACGAACGATTTTTGAATCGAAAATACAACTTACCCATAGTATTTTGGTTCAAATTTTTATGATAAGCACATTTAGTATCTCCGACAGATATGAATAGAGGCTCGTGCAAACTGGCGTGATATCGTGGGCGCGATAAGGGTCGCGCTGCCCGTCGCGCCTGCGATATCGCGCTAGTTTGCACGAGCTTTAAAGCCTTAAAACTATTAAATATTATGTGCAAAACGAGTAATTTAAATTTAAAAATCGATCGAATTTACATTACGTTTTTTTTTGCGCGTTTGCGATAGGCCCAAAGGTTAAATATTTTCAAAGATCATGTGGCCAATACTTATTAACATTTCAAATGTTTTCCACACAACTACAGTAAATGTCGTTCTAAGAAAGATACATAATAATTGTTTCCAATATCGCATTGCAGTTCTAGTAATCCAATAACTTCTAAGTACTTAAGCTTTGCTGGCGTTCGGTAGTACGAACTAGAACAGTTTTCAGAAATTATTTCCTTTGTTCGGTTATTGAAATTGAAAGTCAATTTTGTCATTTTTCAATTTCTATTGACAGTACGCGGGCGTTAATATGACATACTGAGCCTTAGGCCGCGCGCACTTTGGATGCGTTTTTGTACGAATTTTACTCGTGCGTACACGTACGAACACGCACGAACGATCCCGACCATCCAAGTACAAAAGGAGTGCGCAGACTGGGTGCAACTTAGTCGTACGTATACGTGCGTATAGTTCCGACATCTGAAAATAATACGAACTTGATGGGATTTGTTCTATTTGACGGAGAAAAACGTATCCTGTGTACTCAATTCGTACGACCATGATCGTACGTGTACGCACGAGTGAAATTCGGAAAAAAATGCATCCAAAGTGCGCGCGGCCTTAGAAAGAGACTGTCACATATAGTACATACTAATTCCATGCACAGAGGTATGTATGAGTGACAGAGACGTCGCTCTGAACTTAACTGTCACTCACGAGATACAGTAGAATTTTCATTGATATCGACTTCTAAAGGCAAATCGACAAGTGAGCGGGTAAGGATCAAATTCGCAAAAGACATGTTCGTTAGTGAAACTGACAGGTGTCAAGAACGCATTCTCTCGACGTCCGGACTGTAGGTACAGTATTTTCTTAATGTCCCTCGGGTATCATCGGTTTTCCGAATACAAACGAATGCTAATTTCCATGTCCATCTATTATTAGATTTATCGAGTATAATAATTTGAATTCAGAACTAAGTAATTTATTGTTGTTTTGTTTTAATTTCCGTGTGAACTATTTAGAGCCGTAAAACTATTTTCCTATTGTCGTGCCTGCGACTTTAGCGGGTTAACTCCCATTTTTTTAATAAATTACATTAAGTTAAAAGAGTATTAACAACTCTATATACTTGCAAGTCGATTGAGAGTGTCCGGTCTGCACCAAATACAAAGGGCAGCTGATAGAAATCTGACGACTGACGACACGAGGTTTGCCGAGAAACGTTAAGAACATAGTTTGTCTGTACTTTATCTGTCGCTGGTGAGCGTAGGCTTGCACACATAGGTATGATTTTCGTCTGCTTTCTATAATTTAGAATCTAACGTTACATTGTAAATCAAAAGCTACATTCTCGGTATTACCGAAGCAAGATATTACTGTATCTTCAGAGGTCCGGACAGAAAACAGACGTCATAAATCGTTCACTCATCTGCCCGAGGTACTGCAGATCAATTGCAGCTTCGCTCAAATATACAGACAACTAGTTATATTTAGTATGATTTGATATCCTTTCTTTTGTGAACAGCGATATTAATGGTATATTATAAAATAAGATTTGTTTAAACATTCTATACATACAAGAGCCTGCAAGATATTACATAGTTTGAGTCCAATCATGTTTAGCCGTAAGTATAGGCGTACAAATATTTCCATAACATTGAAAAGAATTAACAATAAGTAAAATTGAAAAATTACCTAGAATACTCGTATGCACTTCCAAAATTTATAATTTAGTTACTTTAAAGTTTAGAAATTATTTTAATGTTATAATGTCAAAATTCAAGTTACGTCAAAAACTATAATGTCAAAAAATACAAGAATAATGTCAAAGTTATTAAATGTTTGCCAATATTAAAAGATTTAAGTCAAAATTACAAGATTAATGTAAAAAATTACACGATTTATGTCAAAATATTGAATGTGGCTTTAAAACTAAATTCTTCATAAAACAAAAACATAATATCACAACTGTTTACCTGAAGGGTTAGGCAGAGGTGTATCTATTGTAGATACATCCATATTTCGCCAATATATTTTTAAGTCCTGTATTAGGGGGCGAGCCTCTTGTCATAAATTGGGCACAAATCCAGACTCTGGGCTGCCACTGAAGAATTCCTGATGGAAAAATCCAATTGGTAACACTTTGCCCGACCTGGGAATCGAACCCAGGACCTCATGCTCAGCAGTCGCTTATGCAACCACTGGACCAACGAAGCAGTCAATTAGATACTTAAGGCTGGTTTTACTGGTACGCGTTTCGGCAGCGCCGTTGGAGCGCGCGCGTTTGGAGATGTGTGGGGTAGTAGTTGCGTTTCAAAGTCGCGCGCTTGAGCAGCGCCGGCGCTGCCGAAGCGCGCGCCGCTCGTGCGCTTCTACGGCCAGTATGCGTTTTAGTGTGACGCCGTTGAGACGCGCCGTCAGGTAATCTAACCGCATTAACTTTCATATTGTACACACAGCTGCGGAACGCGCGGTTCTAATCTCGTTTCACAGGGCACCGCTGTTCAAGCGCGCGCTGTTAACAGCGCGCTGCCCAGCGGCGCGTCTAGCTGCGTGACTATAAAACCAGCCTTAAAATTTAATTGACTGCTTCGTTGGACCAGTGAGGACACTTTAGTGACCTCATTGTCCATCAACTGTGGTCACGTCCAGTGATTAGTGGCTGCCACTATTTACCTAAGTATTCATCTGAGAAAACTGACCGAAAAACGCGCGGGACTCATGCGTCCCAGTGTGTTATGGCCCTTACGATGCAGAAGCTGATACTTCGTTCAAATATGGAAGTTCTGTATATCGACGTCCGATTTCTACAGTTGGTTCATCATCATCATCATCATTTCAGCCGAAAGACGTCCACTGCTGTACATACGCCTCCCCCAAGTACCGCCACTTCGACCGATTCTGTGCTTTCCGCATCCAGCGGATTCCTGCGGCCTTCACAAGGTCATCGGTCCATCTTGTGGGAGGCCTTCCAACGCTACGTCTTGCGGTACGTGGTCGCCACTCCAGAACCTTTCAGCCCCATCGTCCATCTGTTCTGCGAGCAATATGCCCTGCCCATTGCCACTTAAGTTTGGCAATTCTTCTACAGTTGGTTGAATAAAACAAAATCCAGAATAAATAAGCGAGCATGAGGTTGAAAGGAAATAGAGTATTAGGCTGCCTCGTTGAGCTGGTCCTGGGTTCGATTCCCCGGTCGGACAAGGTTATATTGGGTTTTTCCATCTGCAATTTCTTAGAAGCAGCTCGGAGTCTGGATTTGTGCCCGGTTGATGGCAATAGGCTCGTCCCCTATTACATGGGACTTAAACATAACTGGTGAAATGTGGCTGTACTATAGATACACCTCTGCCTAACCCTTCGGGGAATACAGGCGTGATGTTATGTTATGTTAAAATAATAGGCAAAATATCTCGCCGAGCGAGCGTAGGAAAATTTAGATAAGATAAAATAAAACTATTGCTGTTATCTTTTCTAGATTTACCTAGATATTTCAAGATAATAGAAGTTTCCTAGAACAATACAGGTACCCAACAAAATATCAGATATTGCTCCATTTTTATAATTTACTAGCTGACCCTGCATACGTTGTTTTGCCTTATAAATGCTTGGGGTGCACCATCTTTATCATTTATTACCTACCCTACCTACCCTACCTACCCTACCTACCCTACCTACCCTACCTACCCTACCTACCCTACCTACCCTACCTACCCTACCTACCCTACCTACCCTACCTACCCTACCTACCCTACCTACCCTACCTACCCTACCTACCCTACCTACCCTACCTACCCTACCTACCCTACCTACCCTACCTACCCTACCTACCCTACCTACCCTACCTACCCTACCTACCCTACCTACCCTACCTACCCTACCTACCCTACCTACCCTACCTACCCTACCTACCCTACCTACCCTACCTACCCTACCTACCCTACCTACCCTACCTACCCTACCTACCCTACCTACCCTACCTACCCTACCTACCCTACCTACCCTACCTACCCTACCTACCCTACCTACCCTACCTACCCTACCTACCCTACCTACCCTACCTACCCTACCTACCCTACCTACCCTAAAACCTTGTCCTGAAAATTTTAAAAAAAGAATTGGCCAAATTGGTCTAGGCGTTGTTGAGTTATGCGCTTACCAACACATTTTGCGATTCATTTTTATATTATAGAAGATCCGTAGTTTATTGAAAGTAGGTAAAACAGTAATAGATATTAAAATTGTTTCAGAGAATTTTATTGTTTGTATGATTGCAGGATTTTATTTATTCATACGTACGTATTTAGGTTTAAACAAATACTATTTCTGTCTAAAAGTTTTTTTTCAATTGGTTTTATTTTATGTGAATCAAAAAATACAATTGAATAATACAATTTAACAAAAAATTTATTGTAAAATTCTCGTAAAAATCGTGATACTACACGTATCGCGATTTTTACTAGAATTTTACAAGAAAAAAAACCAGCCAGGTGCGAGTCGGACTCGCGCACGAAGGGTCCCGTACCATTATCTATAAAAACGGCAAAAAAAACCATGTCTGTTGTATGTGAGCACCCTTAAATATTTATTTTATTTTGTTTTTTAGTATTTGTTGTTATAGCGGCAACAGAAATACATCATCTGTGAAAATTATATTTATTTTCAACTGTCTAACTATCACGGTTCATGAGATACAGCCTGGTGACAGACGGACAGACAGACGGACGGACAGCGGAGTCTTAGTAATAGGGTCCCGTTTTACCCTTTGGGTACGGAACCCTAAAAAAACGTAGTTCGAACCAATTTTTAGTTTATTTAGCCCAACGACTGTCGCGAGCTCTCCTGGAGATCGATAGCAATTAAAATTCTATTGTGTCTTGAGCTCATACCTATTATTGATTCCTTTTTAACCGACTTAAAAAAAGGAGGAGGTTCTCAATTCATCGGGATATTTTTTTATTTTTTTTTATGTTTGTTCCCCGATTACTCGCAGACAGCTGGACCGATTTGAAAAATTCTTTTTTTGTAGGCACATCTATAGCGATTTGGGTATTTTAAACCAAATCACAAAAAAGTGAAAAAAAAAACTTTTTTACAAAAAATACAACCGACTTCCAAACTACAACGTGAAAAATAACTTTAATTTCGGAAGTCGGTGTCTTTGGATCAGTATTTTAGTTTTTTGACACCGACTTCCGAAATTAACGTTATTTTTCACGTTGTAGTTTGGAAGTCGGTTGTATTTTTTGTAAAAAAGATTTTTATTCGCTAGTATAGAATCGTATTTCCGTATCTCAAACCCCTTTCAAATCATTTGGAAACGTTTACGTAGTTAAATTGCCTCCAGAATCATTAGAGGACCGAGGGATTTAGGCTAGCAGTACTGTTTGTCAGCTTCTTTTTTGGGGTGCGTTATGAAGCTTAAACTTCCAACTCACCCTGAACACTTAGCCTCTTTACTTGCCTACCTACCTTAGCCAGACTTTTCACTACAGCATAATCTATTTGCGTTTAGTCCGTCCTGATATGCAAGAACTTATCATAGCTTTATGCATGTTCGTTGCACGCGGCACAAAGTCTTAACGCCATTAGGTCACCACGACTGGTGGCACCTCGTAACAAGCACAGGAATGCCTCACATTTAAGGTCACCTCGCACAGCATCGCCTCAACTTGTGCCGTTTGGGATTCTTTCTATGAAATTCTGTACTGCGACGCTCTCTAACGGCAACGCCTCGTTCGGGATCAGGAAGTTAACAGCAGTCACTGAGTTTTCGTCGGGCGTATGTCCCGCTTTTGGCGAGGCGTCGCCCCAATTACGGCAAGCCGACCGATTTAGGGCTAGCAGTCGTCTTGCTCACGTAGAGCGTCGGCACCTGCACCCAGCCCTAGGCAGGCAAATCGTCGCTGCGGTGACTCTTCGGAGCAAACAAAGAAAACTCCTCTGAGATGCTGCGCCGATCCGGTTAAGCGTTGATTATGTTGGTTTATTGGGTTGACATCTGGTTGACAACGAGCCGATCTGGTGAGGTGATGCCGATCTCGTGCAGTGCTTACACGTGTGCGTTCACCTTTAACCCGTACAATATTCGGAACTTATGACGTCTGTCCAAGAGTAGTACTACGTCAGCTTGACGCCTGCAAGCCAGATACAATTTCACGCTTTGTCAACTTGCAAAATTCATTGTGAAATTCTAGTTTCATCCAGAATACGGATGATGGTTGCAGCTTGTATTTAACGTATATGTTACACGTCCTCTTGTTACTGTAAGTGGACGGCTAGTTGCCGGCTTCATTCGGCTGCAGGCCATTGTGTAATTGTTTGCATCTTGGCATTCTCTTTATTTGTTTAGGATTGTTATGTTCGGTTTACTATCTCGAATAATGACTACGTTTATGCGGTTTGTATGTTACTAGCTTCCGCTAACGGCTTCGCCCGCGTGATATCTTTATAAATTATAGCCTATGTTACTCACTGATAACATAGCATTCTACTGGTGAAAGAAATTAGTCCAGTAGTTTTGAGTTTATTTATTACAAACAAACATACAAAAATCAAATCTTTTCTCTTTATACAATTACTTTAGATTTAGAAACATACACGTTTCGTTCTAGTTTCAAATTCAATTTTTTTTTTATTTGTCGAACATAGGTAAACAAAAAAGTACAGATGCTAATAATAATAAAAATTAACGCTATGTCTTGCCGTCAATGGCGCACAAATATTCTGATTATAAATTAATTAGTAATCAATTGAACAAAACATTTAGATATCTACTCTTACACTTTTTCATCAGTTATAAAATTGATATAATATATTTGGCCCGTATATGTCTACTGAGGATTCTTACTATTTTCAGTCGCCCTTTATAGAATAGAATAATTATTTATTTGCATAAAAAGTAGGTACAAAAAATGCAGATGTTTTATAATTAGAGATCCTTATACTTTCTACCTTAAATTAGGCATGCAAACATTTAGTACAAGTGCTTAATAGTCTAGATATTTACTGTCAATATGAAAATTCTTATAATAATATGGTCAATAAAATAAAATAAAGATTTAAAGATATCAGGATTAATTTGAACTTGAATAGGTAGAAGAGCATTTTATTTGACAAGACCCGAATGGCTAAATAAGTATTTTTTTCGAACTTGTACAGACAGAAGTCAGAAGTACACGTAGATATTAAGTAGTTACTAGCTATGTATCTCTCTGATTATCGTAAAGATAATTATTAATACTGGTCTTAAGGTAGGTAAGGAAACAAGCACAGCATTATGTCGTATGGCATTTTACTGTGGGGTCGGGCTGCTGACATTGAATCCATCTTTATTTTGCAAAAGAGAGCTGTCAGAGCCATTTATAATCTACGTCGCCGCGAATCTCTCAGGGAACTTTTTAAAAGGATTAATATTATGACGGTACCTTGCCAATTCATCTATGAAAATATTATGTTTGTAAGGAAAAATCCACATCTCTTTAATAAAATAAGTGATAGACATAATTTTAATACTAGAAATAAAGATAAACTAGATCAACCATTTTACAGATTATCTAAAGTACATACATCTTTTATGGGGTACTGTGTTAAATGTTACAACAAAATACCTTGTGACATATTGCAATTAAATGAAAGAAAATTTAAAACTCATATCAAAAGTGCACTTTGTAAACAAGCATATTACAAATTAGAGGATTATATCCAGGATAAGAGTGCTTGGAAACATGCTGGTCCTGCTCCATAGGACAATTTAGAATCAAGACAAAATCAAACTGGTTGCTAATTTAATTGTAAAATTGATTATTTTGTGTTTTATGACATTGATTTAACATTCTGTGATTACTTTCTCACACACTGACTTATTAATTACAAAATTTTAGGAAAATCGTCTACTTTTACAATGTTTGTAAATATGTGAGCACCATGTATCTATCACATATTAAATTATCTGTCGTTGCTTCATTTTTAATTCTTTTTACCTATTGTGGTATAGTAATTTTATTCTAGGTGCATCGTCTTCACATATAATTATTTAACTAATGTACGTACAGTACCGACCAAAAGTCCATGAGCAATCTCACAAAGCAATAGACTGACGCTTCGGTTTGACTTACGACCTTCTTCTATAAGTTGTTACAATACTGTAGACACGCACATTACACACACACACTCACTTTGTCTGCAACCAATGACTAGTTCAATAATCATCATTCGTTTTTAGTTTCATTCGTCTTGTTCACATAAATATTAAAGTTTAGCAGGTAGACCACAAAAAACTAAGTAAATTATTTCGATTTCTGTGGGGTAGATGCAGTTTGTTACAAGTATTCAATTAATAGAACTTTGTTGGTTCGTGCCGTGATAATATTGGTGACGAGCATTTAGCGCAGTGTTGTGGTTATTATTATCAAAAAGCAGGCATAAAATATATTGAAGAGATCAGATCAGATCAGAGAATATTATTGCGCTGCGTAAAAGTGAAGTGAATATCTAATGGAACCGGACTAAGTGTGAGTGTTATCATTTATATATTTCATATTTTACTAAACATTAATCTTAATCAAGGGTATTGTTGATAGAACAGAGGTATTGTTGAGACAGAAGATGCCTTTAAAGTTTTAAATTCATTGTGAGGTTTAATTCGATTAGTGAATAATAAATAATAAGGTATTATGTGTAATAAAAACAATGTTTTTCTTTGTTCTAGAGAAATACTGTGAGGGTTAAGAGATATGAGGAAGGGGCTTATTATCGAGTAGCAGCGACGTCAAATGGTGAATGAAACAAATGGTTTCATACCAACGAGACATTTTGCTGAATTATTAAAAACACGTCATTATGAACCGTTCGCCGTGCACTCTGAAGGCTTGCATCACTGAAGACCAGCTAGAAAACCGTTTTTGACCTTAAAATATTGACCGTACCAACTTAATAAACAACAGATTCGTTATTGCATGAATTTATGGTAACGAATTTTTTAAGCACGTTTCAATAGGGTGTTTGTCGTATTTCTTGCAGAAATACCGAAATTGTTTAATATTATTTTAGTAATAGTATTATTTTAGGATAAAAATTTGAGGTTTAGTTTCAATCTTCTTTTCGTAAAGAAAATGAATACTTAAGCTTTAACCTCAATAACAACCAATATTTACTAAAGTCAAATAAAATGTAAAATAATTAATACAAATAAAATATAAACAAACTGCCCATATTTAACCTTAAAATTACCTATTCTGTAAGTAGTTTTTTACATTTTAAGTAGTCTAATATTCTTATTTATTACTTAATTACTTCGACCATGATCAAAGCTTAATATTTATGGTGAAAAAATCCATTAAAAATTTAAAATATTTCATAATTTAAATATGTCTAAATAATACAAACTGCTTCTAAGTTTCTTGACATCTATTTCACATCTTATTCAGCTGAAGTAATGATAAATAATTGTAGCAGTTTATTAACTTATGTAAAATAAATATAACGAATAAACATATTTTTTTTAATTTTGTTATCATATATCACGCATTTTTTATTCTAAAACCTTTATTGCAATAACAACATAAAAAAGCAGCAATATTTAAAAAATATTATTATCGAAAACAAAAATAATAATATTTGCAAAAAACCGCACTGTGTTTCACGAGATTAGAACCTGAGGCAGTTTGAATTCCATACCAACGCTTAACGCTTTCTGCTATCTGCACTTGTTAAGTTACTATCGAATTTTAGCAATGCCATTAACTGGTCAAGTTCACGCGCATAGTGCGTGTGTGCTAGCATGTTTAAAGCGACGGAAATATATTGTTGTTTCGTGTAACTGCGTTATCTGTTGTGTGTGTATCGTGTTGCTTACACATACAAATGTACGAGCT
Source organism: Agrochola litura (assembly GCA_949152395.1). Classification (NCBI taxonomy): domain Eukaryota; kingdom Metazoa; phylum Arthropoda; class Insecta; order Lepidoptera; family Noctuidae; genus Agrochola; species Agrochola litura. The sequence continues at coordinate 10,022,507 of OX424497.1, read as the reverse complement.
ATACCGCGTGTTCACAGCAATACGACTCTTAGCGTGCTCATGCACTTTTGAGCGCTTACTGTACCTATACAAACTATTGTAAAACATTTTAAAAGAGTAACGGTGGAGTTTCTTGCCCATTCTTCTCCATACGAAAACTACCTTTTGGAAGGGGCGACTAGAATCATTTTTAATATTTTGTAAATTTCGACGTTCAAAAGTGCCATACATGGGCCTATTTGAAATAAATGATTTGACTTTGACTTGACTTTGACTTTGACAATGAAATTCAATTTCTATATTTAATTTCAAACCCGTAAAAATTAAACTAATAACGTAAATCTACTTAAAAGCAAAGTCTTTGTTAAGAAATTAAAGAACACCTACCAATTCAGCGTTAACACCTTCAGAGAACAAGCTTAAATTGAACATTGGAAATTTCACTGAAAATGTCTCATTAAAAATGCTAAAAGCTGGCGAAGAAAAGTGGATAATCTGTTTGGCGTCCGGCGAATATTAAAGAAGCCGACCAGTCCGGAAGGTCGTTTGATGAGATCAAAGGAGGTACGCGGCTTTTCTAATAGACCTTTGCATTTTGATGGAGTCCCAAATTCACCTTTGTCTATGTTTGATGGACAATCCTGTCTATCCGTTTGGTTTCGAGTGTCAGTTTTGTAGGTCAGAGATGGTCGTCATTAGAGACAAAGGATTACCTACAGGTGTCTATCTTTTTGTTTAAGTGGGTTGGTTATTTTTGTGATTGCTCGTTAGAGAGCTTATTGGTAAATTAATTTACATCTTAGAAAGGTCGTGGGTGTTGAAATAAGCTATAATGGGATGCAGATTATACTGGAAAGGCAAATACTTCAGCATTTTTCTAATATTTATAGCACAAGGTTTAAAAATATTTTTAAAATGGAAATATCCTTGGAATTAAGAGAAGAAATTCTGTTATGATGCGATAATAATCTTGTGTTATTTTTTCGTAAGATACTCGTACTTCTATCGGTAGTTTTTATGTCCATAAAAACAATTTTCATACAGGAGTAAAGTAAAAAACCGGCCAAGTGCGTGTTGGACCACGCACAATGAAGGGTTCCGTAGTTGGGATGAATTTATCCCAAATACAAACCTAAAGGCTCGTGCAGACCAGCGCGACACGCGACGCGACACAAAGAAACCGATCGTCGCGCGACGAGCGGTGCCTTTGTGTCGCGTCGCGTGTCGCGTCTGTTTGAAAGAGCCTTAACATTGTAGTTGAAAAACTTGTTCTCCTATACATTCCAACTGCAAATGTAAGTTTTTACGCACAATGTTGAGAGATTTACCATGTTATTTTAAGACCACAGACTTCTTATAAGTTTTCCTGTAATCTATGGGTAAAGAATCATTCTTTGTATTTTTTTCAAACTTTTAGGCTAAGTTGTTTCGAAGATAAGGAATGGTAAATTTTCGTCTATTTTCTTAAATATTTTTAAATGTATTTATTTTAAAATGATTAATAAAATATTCTCGCAATGAGCCTTTTCATTTGATATGTCACATGGTTAAATTTTTCAGAAATTTCTTGTTAGCCCCCCATATTCAAAATTCATTTATTAACGTTACACGTCCGTGTTTGGATCACAGAAATACAAATGTGTACCAAATTTCAACTTAATCGGTCCATTAGATTTGGAGGAAATTGGCGGTGACAGACGGACAGACAGACAGACCGACAGACAGACAGACAGACAGACACACGAGTAGGATCCTATATGGGTTCCGTTTTTTTTTGAGGTACGGAACCCTAAAAAGGAGTTACCGGAATGACATCCATCAGAATTACTATACAATATGTAAAAAAAACCCTGTCCGATCCGAAAGGGGCACATAGGTACTGCAATAACGTTAGCGAAAAGTTTTTTTTTTAAAATACCTAATTGAAAAAAAAAATACTATTTAAAATTCTCATTTTTGGTACTAAAATTACCCTTAATCCATTAAAAATTAGACAATTTTCAACAGGGGTATAAGTAATGACCTGTAATACCGTGTAATATCTGGTAAAATTCAGCATTGAAAAAAACGGCGGTTTTTTACGATGTCTAACAACACCCTCACGGATCGGCAGCGGCGTGCACAGAATTTTTAAACAGGGTAGGCAGATTTTTTTAATAAAGCTATAACCTAACCAAAAATCATGTTTGTTATGGTTGATCGGATCTGTAAAGTTATTTTAAGTTTTTTTAATGAAATCTACACGTCAACCTTTCAGTCAGAATGTCTGAAACATTCAAACATACAAACATTCAAACATACAAACATACATTCAAACATTCAAACATACATTCAAACATTCAAACATTCAAACATACAAACATACAAACATACAAACATACAAACATACCAACATACAAACATTCAAACATACAAACATACATTCAAACATACAAACATGCAATCATGCAAACATGCAAACATACAAACATTCATTCAAACATACAAACATTCATTCAAACATTCAAACATACATTCAAACATACAAACCTTCAAACATGCAAACATACAAACATGCAAACATAAAAACATACAAACATTCATTCAAACATTCATTCAAACATGAAACATACAAACATTCAAACATACAAATATTCAAACATGCAAACATACAAACATTCAAACATACAAACATACAAACACGCAAACATTCAAACATTCACACATTAAAACATACAAACATTCATTCAAACATACAAACATGCAAACATACAAACATTCATTCAAACATACAAACATACAATAATGCAAACATACAAACATTCATTCAAACATGAAACATACAAACATACAAACATTCAAACATACAAACATACAAACATACAAACATTCAAACATTCATTCAAACATTCAAACATTCAAACATTCAAACATACAAACATACAAACATACAAACATACAAACATTCAAACATACAAACATACAAACATACATTCAAACATACAAACATGCAAACATAAAAACATACAAATAAACAAACATTCATTCAAACATACAAACATTCAAACATGCAAACATACAAACATGCAAACAAACAAACAATTAAACATGCAAACATGCAAACATACAAACATAAAAACATTCAAACATTCAAACATACATTCAAACATACATTCAAACATACATTCAAACATACATTCAAACATACATTCAAACATACAAACATTCAAACATTCATTCAAACATTCAAACATACAAACATACAAACATTCAAACATGCAAACAAACAAACATAAAAACATTCAAACATTCATACATACAAACATACAAACATTCAAACATTCAAACATACAAACATTCATTCAAACATTCGAACATTCATTCAAACATGCAAACATACAAACATGCAAACATACAAACATACAAACATGCAAACATACAAACATTCATTCAAACATTCAAACATACATTCAAACATACAAACATACAATCATTCATACATACAAATATACAAACATTCAAACATACAAACATTCATTCAAACATACAAACATTCAAACATTCATTCAAACATTCATTCAAACATTCATTCAAACATTCATTCAAACATTCAAACATGCAAACATACAAACATAAAAACATTCAAACATTCAAACATTCAAACATTCAAACATACAAACATACAAACATTCAAACATTCAAACATTCAAACATACAAACATACAAACATACAAACATACAAACATACCAACATACAAACATTCAAACATACAAACATACATTCAAACATACAAACATACAAACATGCAATCATGCAAACATGCAAACATACAAACATTCATTCAAACATACAAACATTCATTCAAACATTCAAACATACATTCAAACATACAAACCTTCAAACATGCAAACATACAAACATGCAAACATAAAAACATACAAACATTCATTCAAACATTCATTCAAACATGAAACATACAAACATTCAAACATACAAATATTCAAACATGCAAACATACAAACATTCAAACATACAAACATACAAACACGCAAACATTCAAACATTCACACATTAAAACATACAAACATTCATTCAAACATACAAACATGCAAACATACAAACATTCATTCAAACATACAAACATACAATAATGCAAACATACAAACATTCATTCAAACATGAAACATACAAACATTCAAACATACAAACATACAAACATTCAAACATTCATTCAAACATTCAAACATTCAAACATACAAACATACAAACATACAAACATACAAACATTCAAACATACAAACATACAAACATACATTCAAACATGCAAACATAAAAACATACAAATAAACAAACATTCATTCAAACATACAAACATTCAAACATGCAAACATACAAACATGCAAACAAACAAACAATTAAACATGCAAACATGCAAACATACAAACATAAAAACATTCAAACATTCAAACATACATTCAAACATACATTCAAACATACATTCAAACATACATTCAAACATACGAACATTCAAACATTCATTCAAACATTCAAACATACAAACATTCAAACATGCAAACAAACAAACATAAAAACATTCAAACATTCAAACATTCATACATACAAACATACAAACATTCAAACATACAAACATTCATTCAAACATTCGAACATTCATTCAATCATGCAAACATGCAAACATACAAACATACTAACATGCAAACATACAAACATACAAACATGCAAACATACAAACATTCATTCAAACATACATTCAAACATACAAACATTCATTCAAACATACAAACATTCAAACATTCATTCAAACATTCATTTAAACATTCAAACATGCAAACATACAAACATAAAAACATAAAAACATTCAAACATTCAAACATTCATTCAAACATACAAACATTCAAACATTCATTCAAACATTCATTCAAACATTCAAACATGCAAACATACAAACATAAAAACATTCAAACATTCAAACATTCAAACATACAAACATTCATTCAAACATACAAAAATTCAAACAGAGTATAAACAAAATTATTTGTGATTTGAAAAGTCGAATTCCTTGTTTTGTAGTGAAAAGGGATTTTTCAAATAAATTAAGCATTCATGGAAAAACATTAAAATTCGGAACAAGTTTTCCAAAAATTGACGCGAGTTTGACGTTTGATCGTTTCGTTTAAAAAAACTACTTCTGATTTTAAAAATTAAAAAATATCATCAACATTATATGGTCTACAGTGTAAAATAAAATAAAAAGTAAATAAAAAACGAAATCATTTATTATCTAGACTTGTCGGCACGGCGAGGATCGAACTCGGAAATCAAAAGACAGTGTCTACTCTGTGCTGTTGTGTGATTTATTTGTGATATTGTGTGTCACGTATTTATAGGAATGCACACCCATTAAATCCGCATAGCCACGCGAGCACACATATAAATATTTAGACGCGAATAGTTTGTGTCTTTCCCGAGACACTCAGCGGCGCTAGTGCAGCGCAATGTGAAGTTGCTTCAAATTTTACGCGACAGGTGGAGCTGAATTATGATTAAAGATTTTTTTTGTTGATAGTAAGTACTCGTTGATAAAATAATATTTGATAACAGAACAAGATTAGAAATATTTATATTATCTGATTTAGGTAGGGTAGGCAGTGTCTTTTTGTCTTTATGAAACGCTCGCCGCTGCGGATCGGATAGGGTTTTTTACATGTTGTATGGAATCCAAAACGTTGTCTCTATACGTTTTGGATTCTGCAGTCGAATGCCAACGAGGTGATCCTCTCGGGTCAGTCATTTTCAGTTTGGCTATACACCCCATATTGCAACAACTACATTCAAAATTTAATGTGTCGTATTTAGAGGAGGTGACGTAGATACTGTTCTAAAAGATCTCTAATTCCTAAAGCAGCAGTTCCAATTCATCGGTCTTGACTTACTATACAGAAATTCAATTCAATAGCCGATAGCAGATATCAAAGTTTTGGAAAAATTTACTGCATATCCTAGGTTCCCCAATTTTAGGAGACAGTTTTTAAATTTATCGTTGACGAAAAAATATGCATTTTGACGATATTTCTAATGTTCATAAATAAACAAAATAAGTTTATATCAAAGGAGAGAAATGCTAAAAACGTTAGAAAATTTTAAGTTAATGCAATTTCCTTCAAAATTTGATTTAAAATGTTTAAGGACTTGCAATTAAAAAAAAAAAAACAACCGACTTCCAAAAAAAAACACTACAAAGTGAAAAATAACTTTAATTTCGGAAGTCGGTGTCTTGGGTTTTGTGTTTTCGTTTTTTGCCACCGACTTCTGAAATTAAATTTATTTTTCACTTTGTAGTGTTTTTTTTTGGAAGTCGGATGTTTTTTTTTGTAAAAAGTTTTTATTTTACACTTTTTAGTTGTGGTACCTACCCCACAGATTCGAATACCACTACCTGCTACCAGTGACAGGAACTTATCATATCATCTACATACTAAGTGGGAAAAAAATACGTATTTTGTAGCTAACTCAAAAACTACCCAAGCAAAGTTAATAAAATTTATATGGGACCAATTTGGGAGCATATTCTTTCAAACAAAAAAAGAATTTTCAAAATCGGTTCTCAAATGACGGAGAAATCGGTGGACATACATAAAAAAAAAAAAAAAAAAAAAATCAAACATACGCGTCGAACATATAACCTCCTCCTTTTTGGAAGTCGGTTAAAAATACTTAGATGTACAGACATCCAATTTACTTCGTACTAATTTTGTAAATTTAATCTTTTTCATAAGAATATGAAGTGATTGAACTCGGTTTTTTGCATTACTGCCCCTGCACTATTGATTGAGACTTTATAATGTGCTAGTCTTGCGTGCTCATTGCTGCGGCAGTAAGAAGTGAGGGGGTTGGAATTCTTTGGAAAGGCTGAAATGTAGTGTGAAGTGGAAGGAATTGTCGCTGTTCTTTTGTAGAGGTGGGGCACGGGGCACGCCTCCCGCCGCCAAGGCACCACGAAGGTTGTTCCGGGAACTTTCTAATAGTTTCCCCGAGTTCATTGTACGGTACAATTTGACTTGTTTTAAGTTTTTATTTCTTAAACTCAATTCATAGTTTGAAAAGACCACTGATATTTAATTTAAATTTTGTTTTCGCAGACAATTTCCTGTGGGAAAATGATATTATCCTAACGTTAACAGTTTGTGGAGTATTTTACGCTAAATTTACTTTTTTGTACCTATTTAGCAAAAGGAGTATGTACAGATCGTAGCAGGTGGCGTTCTATAGTTTCTGCCTACCCCCATGGGAAGAAAGCGTGAGTTTGTGTATGTAGGTATGTACTTAATTTTACAAAGCTTATGTATCACGATGTTCTAGTCTAAAATAATATCTAAAAATGGATCTATAGAGCACTATATGATACAAAGGAGTAATTATTAGCTGTTTAAATATCTCTGGGCTCTTTTAATCGCAACGTCTGCTACATGGCGCCAGTTATTTATAATAAATTACCGAGGAGCTGGAAAGAATTAAGCTTAACGTTATTTAAAAAAAACTTCGAAATATTTTAGTAGACAAAGCGTATTATTGTGTGATGGAATTTTTAACACAGAAAGGAATTTCTTGATTACCTTTTATAACGATTGGAAATTGGAAAAATATGATATGTAATTTTAATTAAATTTAATTTTAATTTAATTTAACTTTTATTCAATTTAATTTTTATTTAATTCCAATACGAAGTAAGTTGACTGCAGAATTAATTGTGTACAGTATAAATTACTATTGAAGTACATACTTCATAATTAGCTTTGTAATTATAGTTAATCAATTTTCATATTGACATAGTTTATAATTATTTATTATGTTACTTAACATCTGTAGTGTACTTTTGCATGCCTTTTGGTTAAATATGGCTGTTGCTTATTATATTTTTTATGTCACCGAGTTTTGTACTTACCCATATTTGCAAAATAAATATCTTATCTTATCTTATCTAACATTTATAATTTTATTATGAGTTAACTAGTGCCTTTGCTTCGCACGGGTGCAATCTTAGTAGATTCAATAAGAATATAAAACATTAGGTAATATTTGAACTTAAATGAAGCACTGAAATCTTGATGTTTGGACATGTCATACTCATAAAAGTTCCGGATAAAATTCTTTAACTAAATGATGGCGAAAACAGCTACAAAAAAAAAAAGAGTTCTATAAGAATTTAATATACTATACTATGATAACGGACCGAGATACCTACGATTTCAAAATATGTTGTTTATTCGTAGCGAATTTGACTTTCGTAGTCCGTAGACGCCTACGGCCTACGAAAACTGCTACGAAGTCATAACAAAACAAACTATAGTAATAAATTGTGTAGAACAACTAACTGTTATTTACAATTCGCTTGTGTTTTGTGTACATAATTAATATCTTTTACTTTTAAATATTTGAATAAAAAAACTTTATTAATTTACAAAAATGATAATAATAAATGTGGATTCAATTAAAAATCATGTTTTTTTTTTTCCTGGGGAAACCTTCAAAAAGCGCCCGGGCTTTGGGGATAAGACCGGGGAGTGTGGGATTTTTACCTCACTAAAACCACTCCGGTGATCACCATCTGCACATGGAAGGGGCACCGTTACCTCTCAAAAGGCCAATCCGGAACCCCCTCTGTGCAGCGTCTGTTAGCACATCTCTGGGGAGACTGTAAAGGGGTCTTCCCGAAATCTAGCTTTACAAGTCTGCAAGGCAGCACGTGACCACTGTGCGCCGTCTACCCTGAGGTCATTCAGTGGGTGGACAGAGTCCCTACTCTAAACGCCCGTGATCCCTAATTCCCGCCTGCCCTAAAGGTTGCAGACGGGGTTTCGGCGTGTAAGGCGTCGAGGCGGTTGCCTCCACGACGCCTTCTCCTACTAGCGAGATCAGGGGGCCTACCACCAGCTCTTATAGCAGTATTATTATAATCTTACTTTGACTTTTCGTACCATGACGTCCATAAAATAAGCTTATTGTAATGTTGAAACAATCTTAATTTCTTAGCAATTTTGGTGACGTCACCTCTAAAAGTTCATTCAATTCGTACCACGACGTGACTTTTGACAACTAGCAATATTGTTTTAATGTCAAATTTAGCAATCTTAAAAAAGTTCCTCGGACTCGACGGAAATATTATTGTTTTGCAATTTATATTAAGAAAAACATTTTCGTGTCATGTAAAGTTAGTAAAATGTATTTATTTACGTAAACTTGCCGAATGAATTGTGTATCTATAGATTTTAGTACATGTGTAATTAATTTCTTGTTTGATGGCGAATGCATACGAAACATTTGAGTTTTTGGAAGCGGATAACGCAGAAAAATAAAAATTCCCAGAGTACCTCTAGCTGCCGCCCGGAAACCCGACTGCAAAATTAATAACAAAACACTAATCACTGAGTCTGACCACAATATATTGTTTCGAACTATCGTCGTCAAAACATTACACATTTCTTTGTTTTAAAACTTATTCACTGAGTAACCTTAACCTTCCCTTGATTCCATGTCGACTTTGTAGCCAGTTAGATCATAAATTCATTAGCAAATATGTTAAAATTAGTTCAACCTCGTAGTAGTTATCCACTTGTAAACAAAAATATCGCTACATCGAGGCTGTGTTCAGAGTTACGCTGCAATCGATTAGAGCGTGCTAACACCCATACCGAATTAGTGTCAGCGCGATAACAACGTGCTGTGAATCGTCATACATGACGTCATAGCATGCGCCATCTTACGATAGCGCTGACCATGCCCGAAATTAATATCACCATGAGCGCTGTCAAAATGACAGTTGTGCTGTTTTGTTTTGAGTTGCACCATATCTTTAAACTAACGTCACATTTTGGAAATTGTGCTTCTGGCTACAGTCATCACCTAATCAAAGAAGAAGAAATTTGTTGTGTATACTCAAAGAAATACTGTAATCCAACCATCTTGTGCAAGCATATCTAAATCGGTACGCAAAATATTGATGTGAGCGATTAAGGCGTAACTCCGAATGCGGCCTGAGTTTCAAATTTCGTTCTGTTCCGATTTATATCATGTAACAGCTTAGAAATTAGATTCTAATGCAAACTAATATTTTAAGTAAAAGAAAAAATATTTTGCTTCAAGACCAATACTTCGTAGTAGCGATTCGGACCAACGTATGAAAGGGACAGCGCTATACAGTTCACATAGCGTTGTTTCTTTTCTACTATAGCAGGCAATAGACAAATCTTACAAATAGTTCGTTCTTTCCCAGCACTAAGCAGGAATAAAACATTCTTGAACGATGAAGGTCGTGGTACGAACATGAGTTATGTTATTGTAAGCTTGAAACAAAACTCTCCTGAAATAAGATTGTTTCGTAAAAGATTGTGGTCGGCCCCCTGTCCTCTCACGATCCCGCTCGGCAGCCTCCTTCTGAACCATCACGTTCTCACAGAAGGAGGCCATTTCTCGCCAGTTCTCCGACGCCGCAAACTACTGCTGGAAGAGACAAATCTCGCCCGATTCTGGCGACCAGAACCCGTCTTTCAGCAGCCCATGCAGGGCACTCCATGAGCGTGTGCTGTTCAGAATCTAAGCCGCCTCCGCAATGATGGCAATTTGCCGTGGCCTCTCGCCCAATCTTGTTCAGGTACTCACCGAAATGAGTAGGTACCTACCTAACCTAAGGACAATATTGTTTGTGCTATGTTTGAATTAGTCAATAAAATTATTATTCCGACACATGTACATACCTAGCAGCAACCAATCTTAACCTAATGAGTTTCGTTTTTGCACAGGGTAGGTTTTTTGGTCACCATGATTTAGCGCCATTTTTTACGATTGTTTAGTATTTATAACTGTTTAGTAAAAATGTGGCAAATTCGTTATGCACCATTTTTAAGACCATGACTATTGCATTAAAATAACATAACATCACGCCTTGTTTCCCCGAAGGAGAGGTGTCCCTATAGCAGGTACACCCACATTTCGCCAGTAATGTTTAAGTCCCATGTACCTAATAGGGGGCGAGCCTATTGCCATCAACCGGGCACAAATCCAGACTCCGAGCTGCTACTGAGAAATTTCAGATAGAAAAACCCAATAACACTGTCCGACCCGGGAATCGAACCCAGGACCTCATGCTCAGCAGTAGCGCTTGCGACCACTAGACCAACGAGGCAGTCACTGCATTAAGTTTATTACATTTTATTCTAAAGTTCCTAAACGGATTGACAACCAACCCAATTCTTTTCAACAAATCAGTAAAAGTAACTAATCCCATTTTGATCACAGAGGATTTGTAAATGAACAAAATGTTCACTATTGTGGAGAGAGCAACCTTTTTTGACTATCGACCCTTAATTCTTTTTGCCTGACTGGTTAGCTGGAGTAATTACACCATTCTTCCTTGAAGAGGTTACAAGACATGTACTGCTGTTACTGCGACTGGCAATCGCGATAATTTAAGATTTTTTAAATTAAATTTTCTCAGAATCAATCAGTTAGACCTAGAAAAGACATGGTTCTAATGAGACGGAGCTAGAAGCCATGCAGAACGAAACGTTGTGAGAGGAATGTTCCCGAATCAATGAATTCCAAGAAATGTTGACATTAAGACCCACAAATTCATCAGATTGGACAGGTACTGACTTTTTCTTTATGTAAAGCGACGTGTCGTGGTCAATTTTGAGTACTAAAAGCAGAATATTTGTGACCACCTAATAAAGTAACTATTTTTTTTTAAATTTATGAATTGCGATCGCATTTTAAACGCAAAATGTTGTAAATGTGGCGGATATAATCTTTCATACAAAATTGCCAAGTCTGTATTATATAATTATGGGAATATCTGGTTGATAATAATCAATATTTAAAGTTGTATACTTCCGAATTGACCACCCTAAACATACATACTTATATAAATATTGAAACATACATAAATTACATATTTTATACAGTCTGTTTTTCTTTTAATAACTATTCCAGGGATCAAACAGAAAAAGAACTATTACACCTCGTATAATAACATAATTAATTCAAGGATGCTTTATTCGGTACGGAGAGGCGAGAAGAAAGGCATGTAATTACATTGATTAATAAACATTGCCCTAATAATGTTTGAACATATTGGCGGAGAGTAGGTGGAATCTTTTAATGGTAAATATAATATTTAATGTTATTGGGTGGCAATCAAGGAGGAGCTCGTGGCTAAGTAATAACAGCAGCACGTGTCGATCAGGTAAAGCCACGCCTGCCGGGGTTGTTCCGTAGATGGGTGACCATTTTTACATAACAAGACTCCTCCGTGGCTCGGAAAGCATGTTAAGCCGTCGGTCCCCGCTGTTATTTATGGATCTTTGTCAGTTGTAACGGGTCGTCAGAAGTTCAAAAGTCTGACCACCAGTCTTACCAAGGGATATCGTACTACCCAGTTACTGGGTTGTGGAGGTCAGATGTAGTAGCTCCATGTAAAATACTGGTATTCAGTTGCATCCAGTTAGACTGGACATAGTTGGGAAAAGGGTAGGCAGATTGATTGGATGGCAATCAAATAGGCAGCCGAATTGATGGTAAGTCGTCATAACTTGACCAAAGGCTAATAGACCGAGTTCCAATCTTCGAGATCCGAAGACGTACGAAAGTCTTCGATATCGGAAAACGAATTATGGAGTTAAGCAAGACACTAGGCAAGGCAAGGTGATGATAGTTGGAGTAAGGCAGTGATCAAATGGCGTCCAAGGACTAGAAAACGAAGTGTCGGTCGTCCGGCGGCGAGATGGGCGGACGACATTGTTACCATCGTGATTAAAACCTGGATGAGGCTGTCACAGGAGCGTGGGAACTGGTACAAAAAAGGAGAGGCCTATGCCCTTCAGTGGGAGAAGTCGGTCTGTGACTGATGGTGATGATGGTCACTGCCACCTATTTATTTATTTATTACTAGGTTCTGCCCGCGACTTCGACCGTGAGCCTATAACCTTCCTCAAGAATTAGGCTATCCAATGCAAAAATATTTTTTCAAATATACATACAAACTTACAAACAAACAAATTTTAACTCTTTATAATATTAGTATAGAAAACAATGCTATACATAAGGCTTATTACAGGCAGTGACATGTACAAAACCAGAGGATTCACAGGTGTAGGTGTATTGTCATGTCAGAGACAAATCTGACATTTCTCATGTACCCTTAATAACACCGGCAACCCATACACTGTGAACCGGAACACAACAACGCTGCTTGGCGGCAGAAAAAATATAACCACGCCTGTACAAAGAGTTTGGCAGAGGTGTACCAATAGTACACCCACATTTCGCCAGTTATGTTTAAGTCCCATGTTATAGGGGGCGAGCCTATTGCCATCAACCGGGCACAAATCCAGACTCCGGGCTGCTACTGAGATTTTTTAATGGCAAAACCTAATAACACTTTACCCGATCTGGGAATCGGATCCAGGATCTTATGCTCAGCAGTAGCAGTAGTAGCGCTTGCGACCATTAGATCCACGAGGCAATCCAGAAAAAGGTATGGTGGTAGTATTTACTTCGTTGGTCGAATTCCTGCACACAGAGAGCTCTTTATAATACCTTTTTTTTTGGTTCGGTATTTATCAAATAACTTCTCCCGCTTTGGGTGGAGCGGGAGGGCGTGTCAGACTCTTATTGACTAAAACCCACCCGTGTTCCTTCAGTTGCCATGTTGCCGGGGGCCACGGTATCCCTTTCGGACTTCCCCGCAATCCCGGCAGGCATCGGCCCTAGCGGACCCCGTCAGTTCTGCTGACATCTCTTAGAGGCGTGCGTGGAACACAACGCGCCGTTGACCTGGGCCTGGTCCTTATCGGACGGCGAGCTACCCATTGCTCACCGTCCGCAAGCCCGCGCCTACGGTGGTCGGAAATCGGCCTGCGATTCCCGACGCCCAGGGCGTCTCCTGCGACGGTTAGGGGCGTGAGAGAGCGAAATTTGCCTCTCCCTCATGCGTTCCGTATTAATAAAATCCATAACACCTGTATTAGAATAAAAGTACAAGTGCCCCGTTTCTCATTATTAGAATTTTCTAAGAACATTAAAGTTCTGAGTAAGAGCCTAATGAAGGTTAATCATTTTCTTTGAATTGCATGCCGCCTTATTGGCTGAAGCAATGGTATGTTGCCTACTGCTAATATAACCTTCGGCCCACTAGCTTTCAGTGGGTGGCCGACGTTTTCTGTGCAGTTATTTTTATGATTTTATTTAAATTGGTAAGTATTGTTAAAATAACTCCTGGCGTGCGTCGTTGGAGTATTGAGTTATTGCAAACTCAGCTTCAGAGGTTGTATGTTACTTGGTTGGTTAGGTTGGTTTTGGTTCTTTAGGTTGAGTCGGGGATCATGAAAAGCGCACAAGATATCATGATCCCCGGTCCAAGTGTGGGAAGGGAACACCGGGGTGGTTTTAAGTCAGTAGGAGTCTGACAAACCCCTTCGCCCACCCCAGGGCGGAGGACATCCATGAGAATTTTCCACTCCAGAACAAAAAAAAAAAAAAAAAAGATTTTTTTTTATTGTATGTCTATAACTCGCATATCTATTGGATTTTTTGTGAAAGTGAGACTGCAATAGCTCCTCTTCAAATTGATAATAGTCACTCTGCAAATACTCAACATAACTTGATAAATAGGTAGGACTGCAGCAGAAAATACTCTAAACCCTCGAACACAAGCAGACACCACAAACAAGGTAAACATAAACTATGACATAGAAGAGAACAAACTGCCTCTATTAAGACACAGCCAGACGTGGGTAGTCAAATCATTATCCTAATTGCTACTTATTTATGATGCCTAAACAAATATATGGACATTTCTTGTGAGGCAACGGATGTATTATTCATAGGAAAGTAGACGTGGATGGATCTTAAGTTGGAAAGAAAAGATTTGTTGGGTACGTTGCACAGATTAATGGTACAGAACCACACTATAACGTCTCACGCTGTTTAAAATTGAATGTAACGGTTTTCGTAACGTATTGGAATTGTTTCGCAATGGAAAATTATTTCAATATTTTTTCGGCTGTGTTTTTTCGGGTTTGTTATGTTTCTGGTGGTTCGGAAGCTTCTGGAATTGAAATGTTATTGTTAAAACGGTATTCAATGTTATTTTGCTGTGAACTGTTACAAATGTGCTCTTCTAGAAATAAACGATAGCTACGCTATGTCTGTAAATTAATTCAATGTTAATTTTAGTCTTACTTATTTGATTTCCAGTTATTTGTAAATAAGGCCATCGAAAAAACTGTTTTTGAATGAGTAATTAAGATGTCTGCCTCAATTCTATTTCTATTTTTAAATTCTCTATTTTATCCTTGGGGGTATTCTTTGGGATAAAATATGAAAAAAAATGTTTGTAAGTTAAAGAAATCATAAAATGCATTAACCGAAACCAGTATTCGAGCAGACATTGACTGTGAGATTTTTTTTACTGACAACAGTAATTAATAAATTAAAAGTTTGAACAGAAAAAAAACATTAATAAATTAAAAAGCTTTGTTAAGTTTTGACATCACCAAAACAGCACAAAACAGTTTTACATTGCAAGTAGGTAGTACCATAATTATGTAAAAGTGCTAAAATATACAAACAAACAAATCAAGAATTCAAAAGATGCTTTGTAAAACATGATACACAATCCTTTTGAACCAAAAAGTAGATTCAAATGTGCAGTCGCCTGGAACATTCTCAACTGAAACTATAATTTGTGTATTTTAACTTTAAATTATTTTCACAATGTAAGTTATACTTCAGGCGAAGCGATACAAACAAGTTGTGACAAATGAAATGTATTATGACAATAACATTTGGTAACGAAAATTTAACTTTGTGTTTTGGTATCGTCCAGTCTTACCAAAGGGTTTTTCCCAGTAACTGGGTTTTGGAGGTCAAATAGGCAGTCGTTCCATGTAAAATACTGGTATTCAGCTGCATCCGGTTAGACTGGAAGCCAACCCTAACATAGTTGGGAAAAGGCTAGGGAGATGATGAAATAATGTTGGGGTATCGTCTTGTCCTAAACATAGGTATCGAAAATTCTAAATAATACTTTCATCCAAATTAACTATTGAAACCTGACCTTTGCCCGAATATTGACCTGTATCCAACTAAAAATTTTGTACCCTATGTTTTTCTCCACAGCTCAAGACAGCTTTTCGTCCTAAAAATTGGACAGCAAAACGTACCACACTGATATTTTAGCATTTAGCATAGTGTTGATTACATATAGGTACGTAGATATTCAATTACATTTTGCAACGTTTACAAAAGTTTTATTTTTGTTTTATTTAATAGTAAAGTTTGTTTACAACTCTGTTAGCTGACTATGCGTTTGCACTGGCGAAACATTCACAACAAAACATGTTGAAATCGCAATGTTCTGTCAATTTTTCATGTTTTGTTGTGAATGTTTCGCCAGTGGAAACGCACAGTAACATAGTCTGTAGTAGTTGTTGTATAGTAGTAAAGTGTTTTTTGTGTCCTGTGTATGTGTCATGATAGGGCTGACATGGTTAAATACGACTTGCTATATACGTATGTATGACTAAATGTCTCTAAATTAAATAAAGATTTTAAAAACAGTCAAGAGATGAAGAACACCCAGTTGTAACGAAGTTCATTTTTGTTTTGCACACTTGGCCAATGAGAGCTAGACTGAAAAAGTTTAACATTATGACAGTCGAAATGAACGTGTAGATAACGTACGAAAGAGAAAAAATAATTAAAAAAAAAATGCTTCAATCGAAAGACAAAAATAATTTTAGAACTGTCCGTAGGGACACTCAACGCAACATTGTTTCCGACATTAAGATGTTTGCATCTCAACAGTTCATTAGTAATTTAAAGATTAGTTGGTATTTCAAACCGACCGCCTCAATTCGAGACAGGTAGAGCTTTGGGCTATTAATCTTATATAAGCGCTTAAACTATTAAAGTTTTCATTGGATAAGCTCTGAAACTAACAGTTTAGACACGGACAGCTGTTGATCCCTTGAAATCCATTAACATTTAAAACATTTAAATGAAAACTCTTATGATCTCTTCAACTGAAGTGACTTTGTTAGTCACTTTTGTTGTATATGTAAATAAAACAGAAAACTAGACGTCACTGCGTTCAGAATAAGTGCTTTGAGTTGTTTTTCGTCACTTAGTTCGGTCTGTTAACTAATTAGCGTTGCTTCACGTTTTTGACGTTCAGTTAATGCATTTTTTGTGTTCTGTTAACGTTTTTTGGGCACCATAGTATTCCGTTCAATCATTTAAACTATCAATCTGCCAAGCCTTTTCCCAACTATGGCGGGGATTGGCTTTCTATCAAACTGGATGCAACTGAATACCAGTATTTTACATGGAGCGACTGCCTATCTGACCTCCACAACCCAGTAAGTGCATGGGTAATACGATACCCATAAGACTGGTTGTCAGACTTTCGTGCTTCTGGTCAGTAGTCACCCGTAACGACTGTCAAAGAAGAATCATCTCACTGTTGTCAATATTCCATTCAACCAATTCAACTGAAGCATGTAAATAATATCAAGCATAGGATTCAAAATAGGAACACTTAAATCGTTTCAGCCGTATTGCCTACTTAAAAAACAATGTAGGTACTATTCAGAGAATTTTCAAAGTGACCAGTATTAGAAATTCATTTATTATGTTTCTTCGCGGTAACAGATCGATAGTTGACGTTGCACCACAATTAATGACGTCATAAATTCAGGGAAAAGCTGACTTTACAGAAAGCAACTACACTGGGAATGTTTGCTTAGCCTACCGAATGGGTGGCTATACAAAGAAATAATATTGATACTGTTTCGTAAACGTCTGAATACGGTCTTCTTCTTTGTGTGGTTAGTGACTACCTTGTGTCAGAGTTTTAAAGCCGCCCATGGGCCTCTGACTTGACTTCACATGCCGTCGAGAAATATCCCTCATGCAGGCATGCCGGTTTCCTCACGATGTTTTCCTTCACCGTTTTTGAAGCAAGTGATAATTTTACAATACGCACATGAATCCGAAAAATCAGAGGTGCGTGCGTTGGGTTCGAACTCGAGACCTATGACTTGGCAGTCTGACGGTCACACCACTAGACTATCAATGCTTCGATATCACTGCTTTCACTGCTGAATACGGTGATAAATAATAATTTCTTAAATCTTTCTTTTTAATGTCAATAACAATTTCTTAAGACATAGAGTTTTGAGAGTTGTCCAGACAAAGTTTGTAAATATACTGCAAAATTGGAAAGTCAGAGATTTTTTTTAAGTTGGCTACCTACTTAAATTGTCCGTATATTCATATCACACCTTTGACAGTTGTATGAAATAGTTTGTCATCATCATTTCAGCCGAAAGACGTTCACTGCTGGACATAGGCCTCCCCCAAGCACCGCCACTTCGACCAATTCTGTGCTTTCCGCATCCAGCGAATTCCTGCGGCCTTCACAAGGTCATCGGTTCATCTTGTGGGAGGTCTTCCAACGCTATGTCTTCCGGTACGTGGTCGCCACTCCAGAACCTTTCGGCCCCATCGGCCATCCGTTCTGCGAGCAATGTGCCCTGTTCATTGCCACTTAAGTTTGGCACTTCTTCGGGCTATGTCGGTTACCTTGTTTATGAAATGGTTATAACATGGAAAATTGTCGTAGGGTGTCAATTTGTTTAACAATTAGTTTCAATTTCAATTCAATTTATCTTTATTGCAATCCATAATGTACATATCCAGGTGGTAAGTATAAATAAATAGAAACAATTATGGACCCTGTCGGGAACAGCAAAATTTTAAATAAGTGGGAGAGAGGAAGCTTATTACTAAATATTTAAATTATTTCCTTGTTCTGTTTTTTTACAAAAGTATTAGTTATACCTCCTTTACGTGTGTGTTGTGTTACCTGACTGTAAGTCCCTATTGTGCCTTTGTTAAATCTAACCGGTAAAGTAGTTTCTTTTTCCAAAAAATAATATAATTTAAACTGCAGCTAAGGCTTTTCAAAAGGTCAAAGGGGAATGCTTAATAAAAGCTTGGTATTGTAAGCACACTCTTTACAAAGTAAAACTGTCTTTTCACTAGCTACTTGACGGCTTCTTTGTAACAAAACTCTTTTTAATATAATAAATTATTTCTTTTCTTTACATTTTTTTACAGAAAGTGGCTATTGTGAGTGACATAGTGTCTTCAAAGATTTATCGTTGTACAGTGTGTTGTGATTTCCGATTTTTACGGTGTGGTTTCCGGGTTAGTAAGAATACGTACGCTACTCTTTTTAACTTTGCAGTATATATTTTTATATAAGATAATATTTACTTTATATATAAGCTAACAGTCTTGAAATAAAAATAGTTATAATATGTTCATGTGTATAAAAAAGGAGGGGAAAGAATCATAGGGCATCAAAAAATTCGTCCGCATCGATCTTTCAACAGGAAAAGTGCCCAAAAGGCTGGCAGCATTGCCACGTTGTATGCAAGTAAGGGGAGGGCAAGGTACCATAAATGGAGAAGTAATTAATAAGACATAATTTATTTTTAGTTTTTCATATTATAGGAACAAAATATTTTTTTTGTACATAGTTTTTGTAATTTAAAACAAAAATCAGAACTTAATGCAATATATTAAGTGTGTGGATTAAATGATGATGTAAACATAATTCCAGTCTTCTGCCGTTTTAATACAAAATCGTACAAACTTACTAAAAACAATTTTATCCGTAACCAAGAAAATATAAAGTCACTTAAAATGATCCGAATCAGTTGTTACGACACGTCAAGTTAACCCCACTCGTTCCGTATCGGCCTCAAATCTTAAAGGTATAAATCGCAGTACCATCAGATAGGGTGCTCCGAGGCGCTAAGTGGAAAACTTGCACTATGTAATTAACTATTCAACGGGTTCAGACTATATCAGGAAACCTATTTACGGTAAAGCTTAAGTAACTTCAATAACACGTCATAATCTCCTTTGTGATCGTGCATAATCAACCTATAATGTTCCCACTGCTGGGACACAGGCCTCCTCTCTGTGAGAGGTGATTGTGGCTCAATTTTAAATTTTTAATAATTGTACATATTATCTAATTACGTAAGCGCATGCCTTTTAAATCTTGACAAGTACCAATGTGACATTTTAATAAAATTAATTCTAATACTTTCTGAGTTTATCTTAGATATTACTGACATCAGTAAAGGAAAAAATCGTGAGGAAACCTGGAGTTAATAATGTAAATTTGAAATCGCCAACCCGTCTTGAGCAAGCGGTGCGTGGTGATCGTATTACCCAGTTACTGGGTTGTGCAGGTCAGGTAGGCAGTTGTTCCAATATATAATACTGGTATTCAGCTGCAACCGGTTAGACTGGAAGCCGACCCCAATATAGTTGGGAAAAGGCTAGGCAGCTTGTATGCAAGAATAAATAAAATCCTACGAAATTCAGTAGGTACAACAAAACGTATGAATGGCGCCAAAAACCAGCACATCACCGCGCATGCGCTAATGCGGGCGCTGCCACAGACAAGTAAAAATTGGAATCAAAACTTTTTTTAAAACAAAATAATTGAATTGAATAATCTTCTTGGATTTGCCCTCGTATTGGTAAAAAACATGTTTTAAAACAATAGGTAATTTGTTATAGAAAAAGTGTTACCAATATGATTCTATTTTTAAATTTCAGTATTGTGTTTATAAAGTATGCCAATATAAACTCGTTTTGAAGTTTATAATTTGAATTTTATGTTATTAGAGTAGATAAAATTATTTGTTCAACGAATTGTTCGAACAGTTGTTTTAAAATTAAATACAATAAGCAAAATTTTATCGAGGAGGTTTCGATTTAACAATTATTATAACAACGAAACGGTATGAAGTGGTATTAAAAGATTTTTGGGGAACAATGAAGGTACCTACTTTAACCATTTATGTACACACAAATAATACACAGACAAGACAAAAGGAACAGAAAAATACGTACAAAGGTGATGCTTATTTCTAATGAAATCTCTTCCAGCATACCTGCGATAGGACAGAGGATAAAAAGAGACTATACTTTAATTTTATTGTTTTATTTTGTAATCCAAAATAATTTTACGGAAAAGATTGTCGGCATTTAATTTTAATGCTTGAATCGAGCTCAATTTTCAGTATGTATTAATATAATATTTTTTTATTAGGCTTTTAATATGACACCTTATTAAAAGCTCTAATATGAATCCTATGCTCTAATATGAATATGAATCAAATTTCTTTACACATTACTGTTTAGGTACTCAAAATATAAAATCAATTTGGTTAGCCTTTCCCCAACTATGTTAGGGTCGGTTTTCATAGTCTAACCGAATGCAGCTGAATACTTACTAGTATTTTACATGGACCGACTGCCTATCTGACCTACACAAACCAGTTACTGGGTAACACGATACCCCTTTGGTTAGACTAGTTGTCCTTATACTATTTGTACCTACTGATGTTTTTACCAAATGTTTTAAAACGAGCGCTAATCCTGCCGACAAACTGTAACGCAGTTTGGCAGGTTTATAAAATGTTATCAAGTGTTTGGTCCAAAATAAATTATTTAATTAATTTAATTTAATTTACTTTTAGGCTTTAGACTACCCGTAACGACTGTCAAAGATCTATGAATGACAGCCGGGACCAACAGCATAACGTGCTTAAAAATATAATGATGAATTATTGTACATAATTTTTTTTTTGTGGTAGCAGAGATCGTGAGAATGACCTTTGGAATCGTTGTATGATTTTCTTAAAAATTAAATAAAATCACGAGATTCGTGTCAGATTGCATGTAAATACTACCGACTTTATAATCTTGAGTTAGCGTGAAGTATAGATTAAAACGCTAAATAGATCCTCGGTATACAAGTAGAGCCTGTATAATTAACTTGTATGTTCTGAGTGATCAACAACCTAGGTTAAACGTTCCTATTTACCTGTCGATTATACTTTACAATACAATTACATGGGGTGCATATTATAAATAGTTGCATTCATGAGGAAGGCGATACTAAAAGTTCCTGGGCTGTCAACCCCACAACCTTATACTTATATCACTACATAGAATGAAAGAATGAAAAATAGTTTTATTTGTCATGCTGGGGCCGCATCTGCGTCTATCGTGACGCTTCGCACAATGATACGATACACGCAGATGTGACCAACCACTATCGGCTATCGTCGCAAAAGTTCGACTGTATAGCTCTTATCGCCCGGGTGGCGGTACATCAAAGAGTTTTAGCGCGCTAATTAGCGTGGTGCGTGGTCCGACTAGCATTGTTCATTTTGACTGTTGTTTCCGGACTAAGTAGATGAGTATTGTTTTTAGTTTTCAATAAGTGCATGAAGTAATCACTAACCCACATGTAGAAGTAATGTAAGTTGTTGTCCATTGTCAAAACAACGCAGTAATTATCTCCTCTCTAGTCAAATGCCGTCTGGAACGACCATCTTGGATTATTGCACGATAATTTGTTAAAATTATGAAGCTGCTAATAATATGACCACCGCATTACCGCGATAACTTTTTAACGATCAAAACATACGAAATTTCGGCACGCATTGCTTCGTAACGATAGACGCAGATGCGGCCCAAGCATCAAGAAATACGTGCAAACAAAAAAGATAAGATAGATCGAATTATAAAAAAACAAAACAGATCTATTACTCACGAACACTGAACATATAAATAGGTCAGCAGATGCAAGTCGTGACTGTGACTAGACCGTTTCCAAACAGCGTGATGCTGTACTATGGCGGACCCACAGCACAGCGCTGATTTTCGGCGGTCACCCGAAAACGACGTACGGAAACCAAGCCAGGTTTAAAGATTTGTAAAGATTAAATAAATAAATAATAAAGTAAAATAAAATGAACAGTTTTTAGAATATAATGTAAGAATACAAACACCTATTCTTAGAACCATGTAGCTTAGCATTCAGACACAATATAAATATGGTCAGTATGGGAACTGGGCCTATTTGTTGAAATATATACTTAAGTACGCTCCATTTTTAAAAAGATCGCGCTGAACACTGTTTCTACACGGCAGCACCCGCAACTGACAGCACCACCACAATCGCTTAGGGTCTCGTCAATAAGTGCGTCTGTGTGAGTGTGCTGTTTGGAACGTTTACTACATAGTTTCTGTACTGTCAATATTTATAATGTGTCTGAGGTGTGTCCGTTATTTTAATTTACCAAAGGAGATGGAAAATGTTGGGCCCAAGTGTAATAAGTTGAGATATGATCTAAAAATTAGTTATATTTTTTATCCTTGAATATCAAAAATCAGCTCAATTCTTTGCCTGGAAGCAGAGAAATAAAGATATTTTTTGTGAGATCATCGATTATAGTAATCGATTACACAACTACAAAAAGAAAACCTACCCACTAGGTAGCACTAGGTAATATAGTTAACTCAAAGTAATTAAATGCACTATATATACTGTTAAACAATATAGTGCATTTAATTTAAATAAAACATCATTAATTACCGAAAAACCAAAATAATGATTATCAATTTCATATCGATTAAAATCAGTTTTATTTTTTTGTCTATGTCACTGGCAGTACATATTCGGCACTGGCAGACTGACATTGACAATTTGACACTAGACGTTAGTGGTGGGTCATTCTCGAATTTTTGGCGACGAAACCATTTTCCCGACGACGAAAACGGTTAAAGGACGAAACTTATCCAACATGGAATAGAATTGCGTTGAGCGCAGTTTCTTAAAACTATCAACGATTTGTAATAATTGTTTTTTCGTATCACGAACGACAGCATTGACAACTGGTAATACATTACTGACTGTATTTCATTTCAAAGAGTTCACTTTTTAAGAGTTCACTTTTTATGGAAGGACTGTTTTACGAGTGTGATAGATAGTTGAATCATTGTACCCGACTGCATTTTTTTAGATGTAAAAATCGCACCAAGTAATTCGAATACTGGTTTGTGCAATGAAGACTGTTTGAAGTTGAACTCAGGACGTAAACCGGTTTTATCATCACAAAACGGTCTTTGTAAACGGTTCGTTGTCGCAACGCCCATCACTACTAGAACTAGACAGCTGTCACTTATTTCGTGTTTTCGGATGTGTTTTGAGTGCTTTCCCAATTATTTTTCATTTTCAACGATCACTGCTTTGATTTTTACGGATTCTGACCCTGCCTACCTTGTACGACCCTTGCTTTCACACTGGACACCGAAGATCGCTTACACGATTGACTTGGAATTGTTATAATGGATTGTTTTGGAATTGTTGGATTGGATATTGTTGAAACTATGGATCGCTATGTGAATTGTGGGATAGCAACTAGTCACTGCAATACACTAATGTATGTATGAATCTATAAATTCACACCATTTACATCTCGTTACTATTCAGGCCCAAGAGTGCATGTAATCGTTTCAGTCTCCTTTCAGTCGAATGTAGTCATAATTTATAGAACAGAAAGTAGATAATATTACGAGGCAGTTAGTTCTTAAGATAATGTTTAGATATATGATAGATAAAATTATGGCACCAGACCAATCTCCTTTAATAATACTTACAGGAAATAAATCAAATATGTTTCTGTTGTTTTCAGTTCCAAAACTAGTGTGGCAAACAGTTCTGTACAAAGGTGCTTAACAATTCGTGTCATCTGGTCACGATCCAGTACAAAAGTTTCGCCACAGTGTCACATTATTATTTATTCTTTGAGTGTAAACCGTAAATCTACTGGTATTCATACAACACGTGGGGTGAAACTGTACTCAATATACTACTCTCGGTAACATGTGCGTCTGTGTGAGTGTGCCATTTCGAACGTTTACTACGTAGTTTCTGTTCTGTCCATATTTATACTGTGATTCAGCATAGGATGTTGTGTTTGTCGTTTGATACATTTTCCGACTACTTGCTCTAAGTAGTTACTCGGAAACGACATTATGGATACCGTTCATAACGTCTTCACCATGTGATACCAAAGTATGTCGTCTATACATATTATACATTAAAGTCGCTTTTCGTGTCGGTCTGTGTGACCATGTTGTTCTTCTATACACAACGGATTTTGATTTGGTTTCCCCATAATTTAGAGAATTTATTCCGGAACGTTTATGTGTATAACACATTAATTCTAAACTTACATGTAATAAAGAAATCTCAATGTTTTATCAAATCGTAAAAACCGTGCAAAGCAGGTGCGGGTCGCTATTTTATACATAAAGTAACTATATTTCTTTGAGTCATAAAAGATGTTCCACATTTGATTAATAAACAAATATCTTTTTATAGATTTTACAGCTGAAGGTCTGAAAAAAAATCCATGTGATTGACTGCTTTTCTCATCTAGCTAATCCTGCTACTCTAGATGTACAGACGCCAGCACATCAAGCTACCCGAAACTGTCAAATTATCCCAATCAACTTTGAACCTTATACTTCAACGATAAATTTAAAAATCTATTAAATAAATTTGACAGATTGTAGTAGCTTGATGTGCTGGCGTCTGTACGTCATATGGAAGATCGCAAAATCGGACAAAAGTTGGACATGACAATCCGAGAAATATAATAATTTAATAAAGTTTGACGTTAGTCAAATCGATACTTACCATAATATTTTGTGTGGATTTTAATTTAGTTTTGAGAAACTTACACGTTCCTTATTACACTATTTGACACTTTTAGGTAAGGCAGCATTGTTATCTGGTATTTTCTTAGTAATCCTCGTTAGCTATACTCTCACGGTTAATAAATATCACAAAATATAGTATTCAAGGCTTTTTAAAGTTAATGTCTGTACGACATTGATAAAAGCGACCAATTTTCTGAGTACAACTTATTTGAATGAAACTTTACTTACAAAGCTTAAAGTCTCTGAAAATCCGTTGCTGACTACCATATTCAAAATGTTATTTACACTGTGTAATAAAAAGGACACTGAATGCTCCAACTTCGTTATTTCAAATGTTTTGTGGATTGCTAATTAGACAACTTTCCATCTCTGCGCTATGGGCGCTCGAACATTGTAGAGCACTACAGACATACTATAAATATAATAGACTTGCTTGTTAGGCACCTGTTAATTGTTTCCGGGAAAACATGCAACTGTGATAGTATTATACAGCTTTTCAAAGCTTTCAGGAAGCACCCATTTCAGACAAAGACTCAACAATTTTATGCCCATCTCCCTTTAAAACGAAGTCAACGAAATAGATTATGTTCAATACGCCGAAAACCTTTTATTTCTTGAGAATTAATTTTATTCAGTGATAATATCCCACTGCAATGCAAACCCAATCAAACTCGGCAAACTCAAACAGTGAGGGGTGTCCCGTAAACGAGTAATCGAGTGTTCAATTGAGCAAGATCTCGATTATCCAGAAATTGAAAACGAATGCGGCTGGTGAATTGAAAACGAATCTTCAATAAGTAGTGGTTCTTTTTTTTTCTTCGCTTTTAAGCGCTTGAAGCGCTAAAACAGTAACAGTGCCGTCTTTTGTCCGTCCTTTATAGAGAAAAGAAGCAATTACCGCCTTTTATTACTTACGTAATAAACTTCCTTAGAAGTATTCTGCTATAGATGAGCCACTGTGTACATTGTTACTTCAACAGTTCCAAGAGTCTGCTTATTAATAAAGCTAATTTATTTCTTTAACAATAATTAACATTTACACGAGGTACTAAATTAAATAACAAACTAACTATACAAATAAATACGAAACAAAAGGACACTAAGGTGTCGAAGTATTCGTCCGCGACGTAGTCATCCGGAAACGTGCTCAGAAGATTGGCAGCATTGCCACGTTAAATGGCAATGCTAATTCTTTGGCCAAAGAACGAGCCAGCCCTCTGGTCACGTGAAGTGTCGATCAGTCGGCGAGAAATTACTAATTAATTGCTAAGCTAGATGTAACAGAACGGATAGTTCTATGGGTTGTCAACGTAAATAATGCTAGATAATATTAATAGTACGCTTATAACTTAATTTTACGGGGTTTGATAATTTAACTCTCAAAATAGCATTAGGTTTTGGCATGACGACCGCAAAACGGCCGAACTGACAAGAATAGCTAAAACCGTTGGTTTTGGATTCCATGAATAGTCTATCTCATCATTATGTTATTTTCCAAGAATATTTTCATTACCTATGTTATGTTTTCGAATACCTAACTGCGTTTTATTAAACCCTTCGAGATAGGTATAACAGCTCTCAAGGAACAATATAAACCAGATCACAATATTATTATTTGTACGAAACACTTGAGGGTTTAATAACATCGGTGGGTAGATCACAAACAGTTTAATTTTAATTTTACGATCACGCACTCTCGCCAGCCCTTTGCTGTGTCTAATGTCAATTATTAACCCTCTTAAATAAAATATTAAGGGAACGTAACGGGGAACCCTCAAATCGTGACATTTAATGTTATTCCGGAAATTATCATACAGGTTAACATAACATCACGCCTGTTTCCCCAAAGGGTTAGGCAGAGGTGTACCCATAGAACACCCACATTTCGCCAGTTATGTTTAAGTTCCATTTAATAGGGGGCGAGCCTATTGCCATCAACCGGGCACAAATCCACATTCCGGATCCAAGGCACTCCTGGAGGACACGGACTGGGGGTGCCACGGGAACTTGAATTCGGATCCGTGGAGCCCCCAGATCCTCAAATCCATACAGCGGTGTACCAGTGGTATCAGGGGTTCTATTTACTAGTTTCCATGAATAAGAAGATGTGCATCACATCTTGACGGAATGTGGTCGTATTGGAATCCAAAGACGTCAAGCTTTTGGCAACAATTTTAATGTAGGCTTCTATAATAGCATTCTGGCCTCACCATTGTCAGATGAGGCCAAAACACTTTTTCATATTATTATTATGGGTACAAGGTTGCGGGTAGGCTAGTTTGTTATAAGTACTTATTGTATTCAATAATCGGGGTGACATATTCTTTATAGAAAAAACCCTGTAAATAAATAAAGATAAAAAAAAAAGAATCCACCATCTGGAATTTCTCAGTAAATTCCACTACACTGAAACTTAATATACTGAAATTCCTGATGGAATATACAGATTCTATGATTATAATAAGATATGGTAGTCGCTGAAATGTTTATAAATATAATTTAATTTAATAATTCAAGCAACAAGACTCATATTGTTAGTAACTTCCAAGATACGTTAGTAAAACGTTAAGATAGAAACGAAAGTGACTATATAGTCCAGTAGATATTTCTTTAATTTAAGTCTCTGCGTTCTCTCATTTGAAGCTTTCGTATTAACATACGTAAAAGAGGATTACATTCTATCACAAAGTACGTAAGCTGTATTGGAACGAAAACCTTTTTGTAGCTTAGTTTAATTCTCTTTTTATTTTACTCCATTTTTAGGGTTTCGTACCTCAAAAGGAAAAAACGGAACCCTTATAGGATCACTTCGTTGTCCGTCAGTCTGTCAAGACCCATTTTGCCAGGAACGCGTGGAGGTATCAAGTTGAAATTAATATCAAATACGTAGACCTATGGTGCCTTGTCTGCCAACAAACTGCTGTGCAGTTTGGCAGAGATAATTTACTATGTAAAAACAAGTATTGTTGTGAATAAACACTTTTTCATTTTCATTTTTCATTTTTGTAGCTTAAAAAAAATTAAGCTTCCAAGTCACCGCAATTAAAAAATACGACCTAGAATCTTGACATTTGGCAAGAAGCAAGGTCTCACAGCACAAGTAACGGAAAGCAAAGCCCGAAAATCGTTAATTTGTAGATCTATAAAATATAATAAATGCAATTACAAATTTAAATCTACAGTTGGAGAATTGACAGTGACGTATATCGATCACTATGGAACCCTTTATTGTGCATGGTCCAACACGCACTTGGCCGGTTTTTTACACCTTTACCACAGAAAAGAAATGCAAAATTACTTGCTTACGACCACTATAACAGCTCATATGCTGGATAACATTAGGACCATGAATTTTGTGTGTAACTTTATGCTAAAACGTTAAAACAAATGTAAAAGGGTTTCAAGTAAATGTATAACCTAGATATTCGATTTAGATTGCACGTTACTTTTACATAAAATTTTCACAGCGAGTCATTTTATTTTGAAAATATTGTGACAGAGTTCACATAGTTCGGACGTAATATCCTTTGTGGGCTTTAAGTTAAATCGAGTACAATATTTTCGCAAATCACAGTTCTATGATGTATTCATTGGCTCTAAGATTAGGCTTTATTAAATTTAAATTAAAGTGATGCCAGGTTTATTAAAACTCACACACTGACTTATTAGTATTACTTATAACAACAATTTTAGGAATATTATATACTTTTACAATGTTTGTAAATATGTGAGCACCATGTATATATCACATAATTAATTTATCTGTCGTTGCTTAGTTATTTTTTACTTATTGTGTATTGTAATTTTATTCCAGGTACATCGTCTTCACATAATTATAATTAATGTAGACAAGATATTGTAAAACATTTTAAAAGAGTAACGGTGTAGTTTCTTGCCCATTCTTCTCCATACGAAAACTATCTTTTGGAAGGGGCGACTAGAATCAATTCCATTTTTTTGTATTCAAAAGTGTCTTTTATGTGCCTAATTGAAATAAATGATTTTGGCTAGGCGTCACTGTTTTGGCGAACGGGTTCTGGCTCAACAAATCCTTAAAAACATTGTAGTAGTTAAGCTAAGCTAGATCTACATCTAGCTAGAGGGGAATCGAAAAAATAAATAAATAATGGGCAACAGTCTCGCTAGCCAGTGTAAATAAACCTCAGGCTGTAGTGATGGGAATTAAAGCCATCGATACGTCAGCAAACCACCTGCTTAGTTTTAGTCAACCACCATTTTGAAAAGCATTTATCCAGCTGTGGATAGTATAATTACATAACATCAAACTTGTAATCCCCGATGGGTTAGGCAAGAGTGTACCTATTGTATACCCACATTTCGTCATTTATGTTTAAGTTCCATATAATAGAGGGCGAGCGTATTGCCATCAACCAGGCAAAAACCCATACTCCGGATTGTCACTGAGAAATTTCTGATGAAAAATCCAATAACACTTTGCTCGACCTAGGACCTCACGCTAAGAAGTGACGCTTGCGACCACTAGATCAACGAGACAGTATAATATAGTTATATATTGTCTGCTGTCTAGCTTCGTTTTTCAATAGCTATTACCTACACATTAAAACTTTTATCACGAACCACGAGTAAGCATACTTTTGTACATTGAAGAGGTACATGTAAGCAGTGATAGCCAGACTACCAAGTCATAGGTCTCAAGTTCGAACCCAAGGCACGCACCTCTCGCCGGTGTGGGCGCCTTCATTGAGGCGGCAGCCAGGCCGCCGGCTGAACGCGTCCCAAAGGGTCATGGCCATCCGGCTGGCCCGAGGATACCGCACGGTCTCCTGCGAGGCGGCGAGCCTCCTTGCCGGAGTACCGCCATGGGATCTGGAGGCAAAGGTCCTCGCGCACATTTGGGAGTGGCGCGAGGAGGCGAAGCGCCGGGGCTTAACTCCGATGCCGCAAGAAGTCGCGGCACAGCGGACAGAGCTCCGGCGGGATCTCATGGCGGAATGGAGAGTGCGATTGTCGCAACCCAGCGCTGGGCACGCCACAATTGCGGCGATAAGACCCCTCTTTGAGGAGTGGCTAGAGAGGCGCCACGGCGTCCTCACCTTCCGCCTGACGCAGGTACTCACCGGACACGGCTGTTTCGGGAGGTACCTGTTCAGGATAAAGCGGGAGGAAACGCCCGGGTGTCGTCACTGTGTGGATCGCCCGGAGGACACGGTGGAGCATACGGTGGAGGTCTGCCCGGCTTGGGCAGGGCATCGCCGTGTCCTCGTGGATGCGATCGGTGGCGGTGATCTCTCGCGTCCGGCCCTGATTCGGGCCATGCTACGGAGCGAGAGGAAATGGGAGGCCGTCACCTCTTACTGCGAAGCAGTAATGCTCGCGAAGGAGGAGACGGAGCGCGTGAGGGAGAGGTAAATTTCGCGCCCTCGCGCCCCTAACCGCCGCAGCAGGAGACGCCCTGGGCGTCGGGAATCGCAGGAAGATTTCCGGCCACCGTAGGCGCGGGCTTGCGGACGGTGAGCAATGGGTAGCTCGCCGTCCGATAAGGACCAAGCCCGGGTCGACGGCGCGTTGTGTTCCACGCGCGCCTCAAAGAGATGTCAGCAGAATTGACGGGGTCCGCTAGGGCCAATGCCTGCCGGGGGTTCGAAGAAAACCGATGGGGAAATCGTGGCCCCCGGCAACATGGCATAGGAAGGAACACGGGTGGGTTTTAGTCAGTAAGAGTCTGACAGGCCCTCCCGCTCCACCCAGAGCGGGAGAAGTTATTTGATAATTTCCCACCCAAAAAAAAAAAAAGGCACGCACCTCTGACTTTTCGGATTCATGTGCGTTTTGTATAATTATCACTTGCTTAGAAGGAATACAAAAACATCGTGAGGAAACCAGCATGCCTGAGAGATATTTCTCGACGGTATGTGAAATCAAGTCAGCGAGACTCGAGACCTATAACTTGGCAGTCTGACGTTCATACTACTAGGCTATAACTACTCTATTGTCATAAAATATATACACATAACGAGAAAAGAAAAAGTTACACATGTGCCTACTCAAATGAATATAAATTATGACTTGAGCAAATTACAATATTTGCTGAGTGAAACATCGAAGGTAAATTAAAAGACACAA
Source organism: Agrochola litura (assembly GCA_949152395.1). Lineage (NCBI taxonomy): Eukaryota > Metazoa > Arthropoda > Insecta > Lepidoptera > Noctuidae > Agrochola > Agrochola litura. Next base: position 9,990,760 of record OX424497.1, on the reverse strand, counting down.
GTGCTCAGATTTACAACGGATGATTTTCCAACAGGCAATTTGTTTTCCTTTCTCAGAGCGAGCATTTTCACTTTCTCATTGTACGTATCTGTTATGTTTGCTAAGGGCCTAATTACCCTCCGCTTGCGTTTTCTTTCGTACAACCAAGGAATAACAGCGCGTACAAATATCTGGGAGCTCTCAAGTTAAGCTAATGTCAATGAAACTGTGGCTGGGCGAAACAGCCTGGAAAACTGCTTGTTTACAGACACTTTTTTCAATTAGAAACGTACTTAGTGTTGGGAACTTTTTGCTCTATAATTTTGTTTCTCCGTATTTGAAATTGGTTTACATTTAAGTATACAGGGATATCGGTTATACATCGGTAATCCGTTAAAGGGATGTAGGAGAAGTCATTTGCAACCAAATTACCCCTGATGACCTCTATGCCAATGTCAACCATTTTTGAGTAATTTGACTTTTTTTAACTGTATGAAATAAAAATCTAACCAATAACCCTGATATACAGGGTTAATGGTTATACGTCGGCAATAAATTAAGGGGGTGCTGGAGAGGTTATTTACAACCAAATGACGCCTTTTGACTCCTATGCAAATGTCAACAATTTTCGAGTCATTTGACATTTTACATTTTTATTTCATACATTTTAAAATATAAAATGTCAAATTAACTGAAAATGGTTTTCATTGGCATAGGGGTCATCCGGGGTAATTTGGTTGCAAATGACCTCTCCTACATCCCTTTAACAGATTGCCGACGTATACCCAATAACCCTGTATAACGAAAGTTAACCCTTTTATTTATAAACGTTGCTTAAACTTAAGAGACGTTTAAACTTCTAAAATGTATGGCTAAGGCGGGCCTTAAACGATCAATTATATTGCATATTACCACGAATTGTGCATTTTTTTGCCCTTTAGGGTTATTATTGAACGCCATGGGATCTGGAGGCAAAGGTCCTCGCGCACATTTGGGAGTGGCGCGAGGAGGCGAAGCGCCGGGGCTTAACTCCGATGCCGCAAGAAGTCGCGGCACAGCGGACAGAGCTCCGGCGGGATCTCATGGCGGAATGGAGAGTGCGATTGTCGCAACCCAGCGCTGGGCACGCCACAATTGCGGCGATAAGACCCCTCTTTGAGGAGTGGCTAGAGAGGCGCCACGGCGTCTTCACCTTCCGCCTGACGCAGGTACTCACCGGACACGGCTGTTTCGGGAGGTACCTGTTCAGGATAATGCGGGAGGAAACGCCCGGGTGTCGTCACTGTGTGGATCGCCCGGAGGACACGGTGGAGCATACGGTGGAGGTCTGCCCGGCTTGGGCAGGGCATCGCCGTGTCCTCGTGGATGCGATCGGCGGCGGTGATCTTTCGCGTCCGGCCCTGATTCGGGCCATGCTACGGAGCGAGAGGAAATGGGAGGCCGTCACCTCTTTCTGCGAAGCAGTAATGCTCGCGAAGGAGGAGACGGAGCGCGTGAGGGAGAGGCAAATTTCGCGCCCTCGCGCCCCTAACCGCCGCAGCAGGAGACGCCCTGGGCATCGGGAATCGCAGGAAGATTTCCGGCCACCGTAGGCGCGGGCTTGCGGACGGTGAGCAATGGGTAGCTCGCCGTCCGATAAGGACCAAGCCCGGGTCGACGGCGCGTTGTGTTCCACGCGCGCCTCAAAGAGATGTCAGCAGAATTGACGGGGTCCGCTAGGGCCAATGCCTGCCGGGGGTTCGAAGAAAACCGATGGGGAAATCGTGGCCCCCGGCAACATGGCATAGGAAGGAACACGGGTGGGTTTTAGTCAGTAAGAGTCTGACACGCCCTCCCGCTCCACCCAGAGCGGGAGAAGTTATTTGATAATTTCCCACCCAAAAAAAAAAAAAAATGGGTTATTATTGAAGATTGCGCAATGATTGAACAAAAGTATGGGCGAGTTTAATTTTTATTGCATCGTGTAGGATAAGTATTGCGCAGGTCTTGCTCACGCGAAAGCATTGAAGCATATTGGGCGTCAATGTTTTTGCGTAAAATAATGTATCGTTTTTATAAATAAAAATGCAAGGGCTGATTCAATCATATTAAACTTATTGCAGGTGTAGGGGCCGCCTAAACAGTCGCCAAACATTATTTAACTTTAACGAAATTTATAAATAATCCCCTAAATGATTGGGCCAAAGATTTAGAATTCTGATAGTATTTAACATCAATTACAACTGCAATGATTTATTTTAGTTAGTTAGCATTCAGCTGGTAATCCTTCACCCCTCGTATTGAAGTATAATGAATGAAGAATTCGATAGATCCACAAACCACTTATGGCAAGGCAATCAATCTTAATTCTCGACATTAATCGTATTTCAAAGGTCACCCAGCATTGTAATATATTATCAAGAAAACGTACGCATGTATGCGAGAGAATCTAATAAAATATTTTTAGAATAATCTCCTTACAAATTCCCTCCTTTATTTCACCAGTTGCTATTGTTAAACCCCGTTGAGGGAATATTCAAATCAGTTTATGGCAAAGTGTAACCAACCCGACAAAAGAAAGAGTAATAAAATGAGAAAACAAGCAGGGAGGGAGTGCAATTCGGTTCATGTCGAGCGGGAAACGTTCTTTCCGCACTTTTGCTACGAATAACTGTCTTGAACACGACCCTAACACTATTTGCTTTAGATTCTTGTAACTTTAACAAATAAAACGTTGCAGAACATCTTATACAGCATCGGTATGTAAATTGTGAAATAAAATAAGTTTTCGCATGATCGTAAAGTTTAATAAAACTTTTGATATTAATTTTACTGAATTTTCCGTTACACTACGGTGCAGAATAAGTATACCGGTAGCAAAGCTATGCAGATGTGTAATATACTTAGTAAGACGTCTGTTCACACATGACTTGAGAAACAAGTTGTAGTAACGGGGACGTCGACAGGGAATTTCTCGGCGTACGCATTATATATGAAGAAGGAAAGCGCCGCCGCCGCCGCCGGTGCGTACCTACACAAGCGAGCGTGGTGAACTGAGGACTATACTGTCAACACTGAACAGGAATTGAATATGTTTGGTTAAATGAATGGATACAGATTTAATATGTTTCCTTTGTTTTATATTATATAGAAGACACCGGGTGATACACGCAGATAGGTATACTTATCATCAACTTATCATATAGCAAAGGAGAGTCAGCAAAATGGTTAACTTAGGTATACTAGATTGATTGATCGATTTCGCAGCGTGTCAAATTCCTCGCGGTAAAGATTTATTTATTTATAGTAATTAGTAACTTTTGATCAATATCTCCAACGTTGCTTTATAATCGCTTGGCCTAATTCAACCCACTTTTGAACCGTATCCTGAACTTTACTTATCTCGTTAACTATCACGAAAGGGGTTTATATGTAGTTATACAATGTCAATCCGATTAATTACCCCTAGGCTTAGAAAATAAATAATGTGAAGCTACTCAGTGTAATATGAAGTGATATATCTGTATTATCAGATTGTAATTCATCAAGTGTCTATATAGTAATGAAGTACCCTCAAAGTCATTAAACAGTAATTAATCTTATTAATTTAGAACGACACTAAGAGCGAGGGAATGTTTATAACTCGTGCGCGAATGTGTAGACATTCAAGTTGAAGCATCTTAAATATTATTATTGTCGTTTATTCATTTTGGTTCTTATTAAATTACATTTTAAAATATTTCTTAAAATAAAGGTTTAAAAAACATTTATAAATAAAATAGAGGTTCGCCGGTGTCGGGAGCAGGGTCCAAGTTACCGGTGGTTAGGGCTGCAGAGACAGGAACCTCCTCACAATGCGAGCTGTATTGAGGAGTACTGCCTTCTGAATCAGGCCCTTGATCCAACCGCCTACCGAGAGCCTCGAGAGATGATGGTCGAGGCTTTCCGCCATCAGGCCATTGGCCGTTACGACAATCGGCACAATAATAGCCGAGCTCACATTCCACATGTCGACAACCTCGTGTGCTAAGTCGAGATATTTTATTTGTTTCTCTTTCTCAGCTTTCACGAGGTTCTCGTCATGTGGAATGGTAACATCGACTATCATTGCGCGGCGCACTAATCTGTCGGTCACCACTATATTAAAAATAGTAAATATTCTAATTTTCATTTAAAGTTACATCACTCCTGCATTTCCCGAAGGGTTTGGCAGAGGTGTACCTATATAGTACACCCACATTTCGCCATTTATGTTTAAGTCCCATGTAATAGGGGGCGAGCCTATTGCCATCAACCGGGTACGAATTCAGACACCGCGCTGTTACTGAGAAATTCCAGATGGAAAAACCCAATAACACTTTGCCCGACCCGGGAATCGAACCTTACGCTCAGCAGTAGCCCTTGAGACCACTCGACCAACTAGGCAGTCAATTTTCATTTATTTGTCAAAAAATTTAAAATATCTACAATGTTCCACAGTTTTTTTATCATATTTTATAAGCCTCACAATACATAAGCCACACTCGTTTCCTTGGAAAATCGACTTAGTGCTACCGTACAAAAATAGGTTTTTCCTCTGCTGAAATTGAGCGCTTCATTGTAATTTTTTCTCTCAATAAAACTATTGTAGGTTTTTTCAGGACCTACCTATAGATTTTATGTTTATGACTATAAATGAAAGTGAACTGGGAAATGGTCAGAAAGAATCTACTCATTAACATCTATATCTATATATACTAATATATAAAGCTGAAGAGTTTGTTTGTTAGCTTGAACGCGCTAATCTCAGGAACTAGTATAACTCTGTCCGATTTGAAAAATTCTTTCAGTATTAGATAGCCCATTTATTGAGGAAGGCTATAGGCTATATATCATCACGCTAAGACCAATAGGAGCGGAGTACCAGAGTAACTATTCCACGCGGACGAAGTCGCGGGCAGAAACTAGTTGTTCATAAAATAACCACTGCTCGTTGTTTTTATGTTATTGCAACAAAACTGCAAACAGTTTTCTATGCTGCTTGGTTAATGGTTTATGATTATCTTACTCAGAATTTCTTGCTTTTTGTCTAATGGAGCTTTGGTCGGGACAAAATCAACATAAACGTTAAATATTCATCCATTCTGTTTCACCCCATGTCAATCGAAAGATATCATTCCATCGAAAAACCTTTTTCAATTCATTCGTCATAAAAAATTGAAATGACACTCGAGTTGAGAAGTAACGAAACTAATTTAATTTCAATTTCTAATTATACACGACGCGGACATAAATCTTCGCATCCAAATTTATGCAAATAAAATGAACCATTATGCTTCGTTACACAGAATCAAGCATCTAAGAAGAATTGGAGAAACTTCGCCGGATTTAATCGCAGATTTTATTTTTTATTTTACATAATTTTAAATAAAGTTTTCGCCGTGTTCCATTAAAAAGTATTGAAGATATTTTTTTAGGCATCGGAAAGAAAATAAAGGTGCGAAAAGAAACATTTTATCTTATGTTGATCTCTTTATTTTTATTGTCAGTTAAGACGGAGAGATTTAAAAAAGTAGAAGATTTTTCTCGGTAGCGCGTTTGTGTTGGAGCGTATCGTCATAATAAAAATTCGTCGATCTAGGTTCTATTAGCACATTTCTTTTTATATTTATCTTTAAGAAAAATTGTAGATTTTATTATTTGTATTTTTATAGGGCAATGCCAAAATGAGTTTAGAATGTTACTGACGTATGGAGCGAGTCGGTAATTTGGATGGTAGTCACGTGCGGGGAAGTGTTTTATTTGTCTATCAGTGTATTTGTATTACTATCCTGCTTTTCTATTATTCAATCAAACAAGCAGTGCTTCGATGTTTATAGCCTCTTCCCCTAAATGATAGTCGAGTACTCGATCGATCGCTTCACTTCGGGGAAAAACCATGAGTCGTCGTTAGAAATGACAAAGGAACCTAACTTGAACTATCGTGATTGGTCTTTTACTATCGGTTTGATTGTGATTCTCTTCTACCAAAGTAATGTTGGTTTTATTTTCAGTAATGTATTAGTTTGTTATGTAGTTTTTATTTGTATTTGAAACCCAAATAAAATATTTATTGTAAAATTCCGACTAGTTGATATTCACTTGCATGCCTACGCTATATTTTCCCGGCCATTATTTTCCAATCATATTTATTATGAGCAGCTTTGCAGGTTATTGATAAAAATTGTTTTATTTAGTTAAGTATGTAAAACAGTTTATTATCCAATAGTTATCGAGAACACTTTTGAAAGATAAATAAATAAACCGCTACCGAACGTTGGCACACAGTTAAAAGAAACAATAAGCAGTGATCCGAGAAGATCAATAGAACGCTGCGGAACGATCCCGGAGGATATAGTGTTTGCTTTCTAAAGCATAATGCTTGCTTCCTGTTGGACCCTTGAGGAAAATACTTAGAAATTGATTCCGAACCTCGGTTTACAGAGCTGTCGAAGAGCCGGCCGATAGCGTTCCTCACTATCTGTGTGGCAAGTAGGTGCTCACGGGACGCAGGCGGCCCACAGTGGAACGAATGTATGGGAGCGGTTGGACGTAGACATTTCCGAAAAAAAAGAGTAAAATTATGCCAAACTAATGATGCCATCTTATTCGATTACTTAATGCCTTCATAACTTGTGGTGATGAATTTCTTCATAACTCCCATATTTCGGGAGTAATTTGAGAAAATGTGAAATTTTACTATGAAAATGAGTGTATCGAGCTCTCTCCCTCCTGATTCCGGGCTTGTTTCAAGTAGCGGTCTCTAATATCATAATGCTAATACTAAGAGCTATATTTAATACTAAGACACATAGTGCGCCAAATGTGCACTTTCTGGGATAAAAGGAAATGAAAATTTAAAAAAAAAAACGTTTTTTCCCCATTTGTATTTACTTTAAACCGCAGACAGACTTATTAAGAGGTCTATAAATATATTATATATATACAGAAATATATATTAACAAAAATATTCACAAGAACTGATGAGAGTATGACTTTTAAGTAAGTTGATAATAAATTACCTAGTTTCATTAAAAGTACAATAAATAATTAAGATGTAAGCTCTAATTTACTAAATTACACATTTTAAAACAATAACATCATTTAATTATCTTCGTCATCATCATCATCATCAATTAATTCAAATTCAGAATCGATGTCCGCTAAATCATTTATGTTAACAAATTCGATATCACTTTTCTCAGAATCCGTAAGCTCATAAAATTCCTTAAAAGAAGATTTTTTTACAAACTTATTTCCTTTTGGACGGATACTTGTAACAAGTGGATCAGAAGACAGTAAAAGATTGTGCATAATATCTTCATTGCATGAGATACTGCTATGCTTTCGAGAATGCCCCTCTCTATATTTTCTAAAATCTTTATTTCTAGCCTCAGATGCCTCTTCGGATAGAAAACCAATGGGCACAATTGACATGTTCTGAACTATGTCTGGCCCATGCATTAAAATTTTATGAAGTGAAGAAGGCATATAATACCATGGGTATAACTCCACGTAAAGCTTAGCAGTATCAAAGCAGAACTCTCGGAATTTAGTTACGTTGATCTTCTCTCCTGATGAAATACACTGCAAGATCACACAGATTTTTCTTAAAAGCATAGCATCTATTCCGGTCAGTTCAGCAGATTTAGTGTAGTTTTCAAAAAATCTCCTTGCCGAGTTGCCATTGTTGGTGGATCCACTGCCTTGTTTCACAACATCGAGAAGTAAGCCCGTTTCTCTTCTTACAGCCTCTTGAACTCTTTTCTTCCTGTCATCAACTTGCCTTTTTGCTATATCACCCCTTACTTGCCATGATTTTATGTCTAATTTGTAGGAAATGTGTAATAAGCATTCCATTGAGCGAATCCAAGCGTGAAGGGTGCTTAAGCTATATTTATACATGTCCTCGTTTGCGTGTTTATCTTTGATTAACTCTAAATTATTCATTTCTTTAGGACAAGCCTTGCATATGTCACACACTGAAGCTGCTGTATTGGATATAATGGAATGAATTTTACCATCAATCATTGTCAACAGCAGTTGGTGTTTGACACTAATTCCATCAGTGATGGTGGATGGAGTTAAGGCTTCAATCTCTGCTTCGATTTCAGCCATCTCTCTCTGCACATTTTCTTTGGTTTCCTTTATAAACTTAAACAATATTGGCCGGCAAAATGAAGTGGAAGATGGTCGCTCGTTTTCCCAAATTGTTACACCTTTTGAGACGAGCCGCAGTGGTACAAGACTAATCATAAAATTACTAGCAAGATCGATTTGCTCATCTTCACTCGTCCTTTGATGATAAATGCTTTGGCTAGATGATCCGTCAAAACCCCATTTGCTGGTCAATACGAGCTGTTGATTGGGATCAACAGGGGTTTCTAACGACCTAATAAGTCTTCTTGAGGTTAAATCCATCAAGGCTTGTAATTTGATTTTTGCAGAGCTCTCTGTAACTGTGAGATCTTCTTTGGCCGGATAGCACTTAATTTTTTCTTTAACCAACATGTAGTAACTCGGGTATTGAAGAGCTCCTTCTTGAGTGTTGAAATCCCGAAGAGTGTTATAGCGCCATTTCGATAAGTTCATCGATACATAAAGAGCCAATGCCTTCAAAGGGGATATTTCCCGTACCTGAATTGATTTACCTTCAATGAAGGCTTTGATTTTTGAGGCCTCTTCTGGATTCTCCGTCAAGTATTTCATAACATAAGCTGTATCGCTTTGTCCTGCCTTTTGAAGCGCCCTTTCGGCCGAAAACATAATTTCAGCGCTGCTACTGCTGCATGAAAGACTATCTTCAGTGCGTCTTCTTTTTTGCCGGTTACTAAGGTCCTCAAAAGATTTACGAGGACTAGGATGTGTACAAGTTGAAGCATCAGATTTAGCAGGAGAAATTATGGGCTCGATGACGTCACTTATATTTTCTGTAGAAGGTTCCATATTTTCATTCTGTAATTCCGGCCATTGAATTGCAGCCTGTAGCCAAATCTCATGTTTCTTCCGAAACTTATCTGTGCTTCTTCCAGACTGTGTCCATTTTGCATAAATGCGGTAGCAAAATCGACGACACCAGTCTTTTAAACTTGTTTCAGCACTTTCACATAACTGAACACAACTGTTATCTTTTAAAACACTGAACAAATAGTTAAAGTCGCGTAAATCTTTATGTGCGCGTGCGCATAAAGCAACGTGAATATCAAGATTTGTATTAAAATTTGGAAAATACATTGCGAGATTAGCTTGGATACAACGAGGTGTAAATCAACACTGATTTTAAAGTTACTAATAAAAGAAAAGAAAAGAAAGAAAATACATTTATTTAGCACAGACCAAAAAAAGCACACAGTATAATTAACAGTAGATAAAAAATAATAAAAAATAAAAATCAAACAAAAAGTGTAAAGAGCGATGTCGGAAATAGAATAGTAATAGTGACCTATTTATATAAAATCCAGGTATCCCAGGTATCCTTTGTTAAATATTGCAAGGTAATTAGTTATTGTGATAATTAGTAAATGATGCATGCTAAATTAGTGTATTAAGAGCCATTTAGTAATTAAATAATAGCAATGTTCTTATCAGTAATCATTAGTGCATCAGTTTTATATGTAAACCTTAAGTCCCTAATTATATATCCTAATTAGCTTATATCTTCTCTAATTGGCTGCTCAGAAATGTTATTGTAATAAGGTAAACCTTTAGAAAAACGGTTTTAATCAACAAAATAAACAAAAAATAAAAAAATTGTGTTATAAAATAAACATCACTCTTTATCCCAGAAAGTGCACATTTGGCGCACTATGTGTCTTAGTATTAAATATAGCTCTTAGTATTAGCATTATGATATTAGAGACCGCTACTTGAAACAAGCCCGGAATCAGGAGGGAGAGAGCTCGATACACTCATTTTCATAGTAAAATTTCACATTTTCTCAAATTACTCCCGAAATATGGGAGTTATGAAGAAATTCATCACCACAAGTTATGAAGGCATTAAGTAATCGAATAAGATGGCATCATTAGTTTGGCATAATTTTACTCTTTTTTTTCGGAAATGTCTACGTCCAACCGCTCCCATACATTCGTTCCACTGTGCGGCCGGGCGGTCGGGCCGTCTGCGAGTCCCATTGTAAACACATAACGAACAGCACGAATGTTCCCGACACTGTAAATTGAGTATTCAGACTTGTATTGTTTCGTATCTTTATCAAGTTACTCTATTGCTTCATCTAAAGTAATCTAAACACACAATTCCGCAATAACAAGATGTTCCGCGGCACAAGAACAGAATAAAATCTTTACAAAGAGTAAAATCAAGCGTGAACGCCCTAGAACATTTTATATTGCCTTAAACGGCTGAAGAATCGTCTTTTCCGAGAAAATATACCATTGGGATTCAAAAACTGTTTCTTAAGGGATTCTCTCGACATTCATTTGGGGGCTTGGGGGATATTGCGGGAAGCTCCTTCCCAATGTAGTAATGGTGCAAGTTGTTCGTGCAAGCCTAGTTCTGAAGGCTTCTTTACGAATATTAAACTGTGGAGAAATGCTTTGCCTTATAAATTATAACATAACTTTTTCGTAAATTCGGAAATCACTCAATTAAAAGTCTGTTTAAATCAATTTGGTGAAATAAATATGGCAAAGTTGAGTCTTGCATTTATTGCGTATTCTTGATATGCAATAAATGCAAAATTTAACTTTTGCATATCAAGAATGCATTGCATTTACATGTAAAATAAAACTCTACGAAGACTGAACAACCAAATTCAATGAGCTAATAAATACGTTTATAAGAGTGGAAGACATAAATATGTCACAAAAGATTAATGTTAATCTTGGACAGAAAAAATACAAGACTAGACCTTTTAAAGTTAGATATTCCATAAACATATAATATGTAAATACTTTTAGGCAGGTGTATTTACGCACGTTCATTCAACTTAGGAGGATTCAAAAGCCAAAAGCAGGATTAGTCTTGAGGGCCTTTTAAGAAATCTACAGAAATAAAGACATTGCCAACAAATGTTACAGAATGGTGAATTTATTTGCATAATTCAGCAAACCTAAATCCTTTGTCCGCGGCTCGCTGCTCAAATAATAAATTTACTCCATGTTCTACACCCCAAATGGTCTATCTGGATAAAATTATTTAGCTATTTGAACGCCGCATCTTTTACAATCTTACCTATACATTTACAAGTAGCATCCGTAGCCATCGAGTATTTCTGAAGATTGAGTTTTACTACAGTTTAACTCTCATATTTATTTAACCATAGTTACGCAATAACACGCCATCTTTTATGTAAGTGGCATTGTAACGATAAGTATCTGATATTTCACCCTATCGTATTCAGTATTCTGATCGTACGCTACTCGGGCGATTCTGCCGAGAGCACAATATGTGTAAATTTAGAAAACGTTTTCGGCACATTATTACGTTTAGGGATTTTCAAGAAAATTGCCTTATTACCTTTTTGAGTTCGATTCCGAACTAGGATTTAGTGGGATTTGCCGCACGCTTTTACAAAATATTGTGTTTGCTTAAGTGTTATTACAGTAGTTATACCCAATGTCATTATCGTGCGGGTTACAAGGCTTACAGCTAAGTAATTTATAGTTCTTAAACATAATATTTGGAATAGGTTCAGGGGCTTGTAGTTTTGCAGATTACTTTCTGTCTAATGTTGGCTCATTGCCAATCCGGAAATTCTCAACCGGACTTAGAACATTTTACGCTACAGCTCTTAAAATTATTTATACACGTTTAAGTTTAATGGCTCCCGACTTTAGGAATTAGGCTGTACCTAATCTTTATAACGAGTTAAAACTTTTCTTTGGAATATTTTCGTAGTAAAAGTAAACGTGCGTACGTTTTTATTCTAATTTAAATAATTGACTCAAGCAATCACGCATTTTTCTTATCGTGAGAAGTTAAAACGTGCAGAATTACTCTTTATTTCATAGCAGGGTTCATGAAAGATAAAACGTTGACATCCCACACAAATTACAAATTAATGAAGCTTTACAAATGTACTTTGCTTTCTCAAGATGATTTGCCTTATGTCGAAATTACATAAGTCCGCTTTAATGTATCTTTTAAGTATGTAATATGTTTAAGAGGCCTGCAAACACGGCTCGCAACTACAAATCGAGATGTTTGCAAAATTCAATTCCAAGCACGTTGTGCTAGTGTGAGTGCCTGTCGAAGCGATATACACCTACAGTGAGCAATACTACCACGCACACATTGACAATTATTGCTTGACGCGATAGCACTACTAGCTTTCGAAAATGTATGATAAATTTGGATGTGTTCCGTAATACCAAAAATGATGAATGAAAACTTAATATTTTTCCACTTTTTTTTCGAAAATTTGTAACTTGATAACATAAGCTATGCTTCTGCAGAAACAATATTAAAAATATTGTTGTTTAAAATACAAATAAAACAATATCAAGACGTCATTTACGCTGTAAAAATGTGCGAAATTAAATTCGCTTAAACTTCATTTTAGAAAAGTTTTTTCGAAAAAAAAATGTAGGAGCCTAGATAAACACTATCTAAACTCGAATAACAACATAATATGGTGGAAATATGCCCAAATTGCAAATGATTTAGGTATTACGTTTGTATGGAAAATTCATGCGTCGCCGCGTTCTTAACAGTGGGAGATTACAGGGTTAATAGATTAGATCAGTGGTTCCCAAACTGTGGATCGCGAGCGAATATCGGGTGGGCCTTGAAAAATTGATTTTCAACTATGATTAATAAAACTAAATACCGGAATAAATTGGACGTGTCAAACTCATTGCGATTAAAAGTAACTAAAATTGAAGTTGATGCTTAATGACAAAAAATAGGAAACAATACAACCTTCTCATAAAAATAGCACTCCTTGTATTTAATTAAGAACTCAAATTTTCGGTTGTAACTGAATGTTTTTTTCTTATATGAACAATTCTTTATTCATATAGTTAAGTATGCCCCTTTTTCACCATGATAGCCAAGAGTGTGTCCCGAATTTTGAAGTTTTTGTTAGTTGGGTCGCGGTGAAGTCAACTTTGGGAACCACTGAATTAAATAGATAGAGATCAATGTGTTAAAACCACTAAAAAGATTATGAAATAGCCAAAAGCCTCCAATTTCAACCTAAAGGTTGAAAAATATAGAAAAATTACTTGGAACATTTTTCTATATTTTTCAACCTGAATGATACGTGATAGCTTTGGAGTTGTAAAATCGTCGATTTGTTATTCAAATAAAGTTAGATTTTTCTGAAGTCTATATTTAATTGTTTGAAAATTTAACTGTATATGTTTCGCAGGGGTCACTGTTACGAGCATATCGTCCTCAAATATGCAAAACTCCTGTGCAACATAACTTTTAATTGTTATCAGTAATTATACCAACCCCCAGTTACAGATAAAATTTTGCATTTCCACGTGTACGAAAGTTCTGTCGCTAACTCGCTAGAGATTCCAAAAGTTAACCAATACAAATTAATTTTAATATTACGGAAGTGTTGCTTATTTTGTGGTAAGGGTGCGTACAAATTGTCAAATGTAAGGGAAACGCGTATGTTTTCTTGATGCAGCTCACGAGCGGCGCGCGAGCCTTGCATAAACATCTATGTCAACAATATAAAATGAGATATTCGTGGGCGGCGCGTTGAAGCCTGCACGTAGCTTTAGCGTAACGTATGGCGTGTGATAGTTATTAATGTGTACGCAGCCTTAGGTTAAATAAGGGTGAGATTATTTTCATCTTTTTAATATTTTTTTGTAGTTTGAATGCATTTATCTAAGTACCGCTAGAAAATATGTATCTAATTGTGTTATTAAAAACTATGAATGAATGATGCACAATATAAAAAAAATTATCGTTTTTTTTTATATTGTGCCCAGAACATTATGTTGTAACGACCTACATTTAATATCACTTCTGTCATAAAGGAATAATATCTCTCTTATTTCTGTAATCTAAGAAAGCAACCGCATCCATAATGTTCGATATCCGCGAAAGAATGCTAACCACCCAATGAAGACGTATAAAATCGTGATAACAGCTAACACCGACTTACAAGCAATACAGAACAGTCATCGCATCATAAACCACGGTCTTACACAGTACAGAAAAGCGTAGAAAACCAAGTCAGTTTTGCACTTTATAGAATTTATTAACACTTTCGCTGTCCATGTATTACATGTAATGCACTGAAGACGTAGCCCTCTATGTCCGTGCATGACATGTAATGTGCTAGTAGTTATCTTTTTATCAAATTAACCCGCTGACAGCGATGCGGACGAATTTTTTGACGCCCAATGAGCTCTTCTTTTTATTTTTAACTTTTTCCTTTACATACTTGTACATATGTATATATAGTAGTTAGTTGTAAATATGTTTGTGTATATTAAATATTAGCGATTTATATTATAATATTATGTGTAAAAAGACGTTTTTAAATTACATAAAATGTTACTTATAGATTTTGAATTTATTTGCGTAGCTGAATAATATACCAAAATTAAATAATAGAACTAGTTCTGTTCTTTGTTTCAACGTTTTTAAACAGCACTATGAGTTGGAAATGAAGCTCATACGTTCATGCATTACGTAGGTACTTAATGCATTAAAATAAATTATATATTGTACTGGTTATCTGAGGGTGTTAGACGAATTTTCGCTTAGAATTAGTAAATGACCAAGAACATCACAATGCAATATTATTATTGGACGTATGGTTATAGGATTATCAATTACGTTGGCACGGTTTTTTTGTAATGGCATCTAAAATTTACAAAAGGATACCTGAGGACATTTTAAGCACCAAGGAACTCCCACTATTCAAATATAAATTGCGTATTTTTTTAATTGACAAAGCTTACTACACGATCCAAGATTTTCTTAATAATTAATGCCTATTACAATCTGTCACCATACATCTATTTGTTATTTTCTAAGATTTGCTTTATAAGTGATACCTAAGAATTTTTTTATACTGCATGTTGACATAATTATTGTATGCCTACTAGGCAGGACATAATGGAACTGTAATTTACCTAACATCTGTCTGTACCTATAACCTATGCCCACAGTAAAAAGATTTGATTTGATTTGGACAGTGATATTTCAGTAATATTAACATAACATAACATAACATCACGCCATGTTTCCCCGAAGGGTTAGGCAGAGGTGTCCCTGTAGCAGGTACACCCACATTTCGCCAGTTATGTTTAAGTCCCATGTAATAGGGGGCGAGCCTATTGCCATCAACCGGGCACAAATCCAGACTCCGAGCTGCTACTGAGAAATTTCAGATAGAAAATCCAATAACACTTTGCCCGACCCGGGAATCGAACCCAGGACCTCATGCTCAGCAGTAGCGCTTGCATCCACTAGACCAACGAGGCAGTAATAATAGTAGATATTAGTAGATATTATTATATTATACTAATGTTAGAAGATGCATCTAACTCAATACCATTCTCCTGTTCTTATCTCAATTTATTTGCGGTCGGTGCAACATATCTTTTTGAAGTAAAAACTTCTTTAGGCGTGTTGGGCATTTTTCAGATGGGAAAAAACAATTGAACTCGCGACACCGTTACTGACACAGATTTTTGTAAACGCGATTGTGCTCTTTATTTAGATAAGCTTACGGACCAGTGTTTTATACAAGTGTTTTTTTTCCTGCACAGTAAAATTGTTCAAGTTTTCACTTCTATCGGCACTCCCGGAGTGCCACTGTTTTCATACTTCTCTATTAGTCGTCATCTCGGTAGTGGGCGAATTGATTTGCGCCCTAGAGAAGACATATATCATCAACGCAAAGACTAAACTAGACATGGCAGAGATGTGGGTGGGTCTCAGTCAGATCACTGCTGCCTGTGCAAATGAATCAGGAGGAAGGGGAACTCATGAGGAAGAGACTCTGGTAAGTGTTGTAACGATATAGTCATCAACTAGCAACAGTTAGATATGGCAGAGATGTGGGTGAGACTCAGTTAGATCAGAGCTCTGCTGCCTATGCAGATGAGTCAGGAGGAAGAGGAACTCATGAGGAAGAGGCTCTGGTAAGTGTTGTAACGATATAGTCATCAACTAGCAACAGTTAGACGTGGCAGAGATGTGGGTAGGACTCAGTCAGATCAGAGCTCTGCTGCCTATGCAGATGAGTCAGGAGGAAGAGGAACTCATAAGAAAGAGACTCTGGTATGTGTCGTAACGACATAGTCATCAACTAGCAACAGTTAGACGTGGCAGAGATGTGGATGGGACTCAGTCAGATCCGAGCACTGCTACCTGTGCAAATGAATCAGGAGGAACAGGAACTCATGAGGAAGAGACTCTGGTAAGTGTTGTGACGATATAGTCATCAACTAGCAACAGTTAGACGTGGCAGAGATGTGGGTGGCACTCAGTCAGATACGAGCATTGCTGCATGTGCAGATGAGTCAGGAGGAAGAGGAACTCAAAAGGAAGAGACTCTGGTATGAGTCGTAACGACATAGTCATCAACTAGCAACAGTTAGACTTGGCAGAGATGTGGGTGGCACTCAGTCAGATACAAGCATTGCTGCATGTGCAGATGAGTCAGGAGGGAGAGGATCCCTTTCCAACCATATCATCTTTCACACAGTCCATCCATAGTTTCTTTGATCTTACTCAACCGTGGAAGAAAATGTAATATTTTTTATTCACAAAGATTGTGGTAGTCAGATGCAGGATGGATCATCCGCAGATAGGTTGGTTGACATTGCTTACAGCAGATGAAAGTTTGCACCTTATACAGTTTGAGAGAAAATTCCTTCGCTCTGGGCAGTCAAAATTGGTGATTCCACACGTCGGTATGTCGTTCATTTTATATAGTGCCTCAATTAGTTATACTTTCTGTAAGCAGTATATAGTTATTTATGTTGTGTTTTTTCAGCAAACCAATCTCAACAGGCACCATAAGAGAGCAATCTCAACAGATTTACTGGCTAGAAACAGCAGGTAATTCAGGTTATGCCACTTCATCGTGTATTGCTTATTACTAGTTCCATAATCCTCTTACAGAGGCGCTGCTGTCCTAAATAACATAACACTAAAATTTTCGCTAACATTTAAACTTGTGATGGAATGATTCAGTGACCTGCTTTGGTCCCCTAAAGTGCAGATCTTCTGCTTCACTTCTGTCTCACCAGAATCCAACTCGTAGGATTCGCAGCACGTACCCGGCTGGTATATATTGAACAAACTAAACAGTTGTAAGAATACCTCAGACTGTAGGTAAATTGTTTCGCCTGTTATTTATGTTCCACAGCTTGCTAATACGTGCACGGCTTTATGAAGTGCCCTCGCTGGAACTGTGCGTATTCGTTTTCACTTACGTTTTGAAGAGTTTCATGGGATGTTGTCGGGTTCATGATCTTTCTCTTCTTCATGAAAAATGTTTTAAAGTGTAATGTGTATTGTATTATACTATATATATACAGGGTGTTTGGCAGAACGTTGGATATACGAAAATGGTGGATAGGTGGGGTCATTTGCTACTTACTCAGCCCTAATTTATTTGACCCTGGCAACCTGGATATTAAAAAAAAAAAAATTGTTTTCTTCTATTTTCATCACTTTCTTAACTAAAGTGTAATTTTTATTAAAAATGGGTAAAACAGGCAATATTATTTTATTTTTTTAATCTTTAATGTTGGCAGATTCTTATAAAATAATTTCTTTATTCAGATGTTTGCTAGAAAAAAGTTATGAGTCCTCAAACTTACAGAAAGATATAAAAAATACTTAAATCTTAATTTCAACTTGCATTAAAACATGTATGATAATCATACTACGTACGATATAACTACGACAGTAATTTCAAATACGCTTTGAGTGTTGCAGTAAAACGGAACGATAAAATTGAAGTACCGAATTTTTCAGGAATAATATTGCTGAAAAAAAATAAGTTTTTTTTTACAATCATGACAATTATCCTAACGAATATTATAAATGCGATAGTGAGTTTGTTTGTTGCTTATTTTGTTTGTCCCGCATGCTAAAACGGTTGAATGGTTTTGGATGAAATTTGGCATATGGGTAGACCATGACCTGGGGTAGGACATAGGCTACTTTTCATCGTGGATCGCAGACGACATCACCGGCAATAACTAGTCATAATTAATTTAGCAGAATTGAGTAGGAAGATGTCTTGTTCTACTAATTTTGTGCTGCATTACTAATCCAGGGAAGTTTTATAAAATGAAATGTATTTTTTATTTTAGTATTTTGTATTGTCTTACAACTTCCATGCCAACGAAGTTGTAGACAGAAGCTAGTGTTCATTAAACCTAATGTGTGTACTAGTTGTATTAGAAACAAGACCCGACAAGTAATCGTCGTTACTCGTGGTATTCAAGCCATTGCCTATAATATGTATTTGATACCTCAGGTCACCTTCTAACAACTCTTACGTATAAAGAAGATGAGAGAAGACGATGAAGGAAATTCCTGGAAAATGAAGGTTTAGATTTTTAGGGTTCCGTACCTCAAAAGGAAAAAACGGAACCCTTATAGGATCACTTTGTTGTCCGTCTGTCTGTCCGTAAAGATCCTTTTTCTCAGGAACGCGTGGAGGTATCAAGCTAAATTCAGATCAAATACTTAAGTCTACTGTCCCTTGGAGCTGTGAAAAAATCAAACTTTTAAGCCAACGCAATCAAAAGATACAGCCGTTTATGCTGCAAATTTTCGACACTCGCGTGTTTACTCGTTGTTACTTCCCGTAAAATCAGAATCTTGAAATTTTGTACGAAGCAACGTCTTATAGCACAGATGAAGGAAAAATTGTGAAAAGCATAAATTTTTTGTTACATCGTAAACCTAATAAAAATATTTTTTAAAATTTTATACTTACTACCCCTTTCCTCATGAATGCGGTTTGTACGGAACCCTCGGTGCGTGAGTCCGACTCGCACTTGGCCGGTTTTTTTATTGCTATACGTTCTATTAAAATTATATAGGTAGGTTTTATTACATTTACCTACACAGTGATACATACCTATATAGTTGAGGTTTGTGAGACTATCTCAGGCCTAAAAAATAACACAATTTGAATAAATAACAAGACAAGATCTTAGTCGTGAGTTTGATAAAGTATGATATATGTGTCTTTCCACCTAATCATTCCGTTGTAGCTTGGCGGGCTTAGGACACATTATTCTCATAGGTTAATCTACTTTTTACGTGGAAAAACTGAGAACCATTCCCACTTGTGAACGGGAAATATTTAATTGATCCTCTGAAAACTATTATTGACCTTCTAAGGATGAACGCGTTTTAAATAAATTAGCCACTTTTTAAATTTCTGGTTCTTTCTAAATTGATTTCACCCCGACCAATTGGATTAGGTAAGGTTAGAGCTGTGAAAAACCGCGCGAGCCAAGCGAGCGGAGCGGCACTACATCCAAGTTGGTCGCAGTTATTTGGTTATCTAAAATTTTTAGGACACTAAAATGTGGATAACCTGAGGCTCACCAAAAGAGCCTCATTTATTATATTAGAGTGTCTATTAATATTTTAATTAAATCGGGAATTATTTGGGGTTCGATTAAATACATGCCCTTGTAAAGCCTCGGGCACTAGTGGTCATATAATTTATTTATAATTAAACCTTAAAACTTTCAACCACTACCATAATATTTTCTTTTAAACTTTCAGCACATGCCACTGACGCAAACTGCTAGCCTACGATACGTAATAATTTATATTCTATTAAAGTTAAATAAAACTATAACGACCACGATACTTACGTGCACAACAAAGTCATGAAATCAGGGGAGTTGAAAATAATTAGGTGGCTGGCTCCTTCGAAAAGCGTGAATTACTACTGCGCACGCGAACATTTCATATTATTTTGTAGTTAGAGATGTAATTAAACGTAAATTATAGCCAAATTATTATCAGATTACTGATTTTGTGGCGAGGTGCGCCCGCTGTATGGAAAGCGAAACAATAGAAGTTTACTTCGCTTATTTGTGTAATTGAAATTATAATAATATTAGGATAGTTTTATGTGCAATCAGCAGGGTAATTTTGACAGTTCAACAACATTCATTGCGTTATTTACGTTGTTGAGCAGATACATTTTTCGAACTTATGAGGCAATGAATTAGCTAAATCCGTCAAAATCATTCAGATTGTGATACACAATTAGGATGCTGGTATATCTACAGTTAAAGTGTGGAGAGTTAAAATTAGCCAGAAGCGTAAAAGTTGTCGAGTATATAAAGGTTTGAACATATACAATTCAATACAACCATTTACAGGCACTTTTGAATTGTCAAGAAGTCATTCAGTCAGAAAGATGAAGCCAGTTGCCCGTATAATTATTTTAATATTTATTTATTTCATTAACAATTTTTATATTGTATCGAAATGTAATAAACTAACGCAACATGAACACATAAATTTAAAAAAAAATATGAATTCTAAATTGCAAATGCATTGTTCTGTAGTTTTATTAAAAATAAAATTCAATAATATTTAGATACTAATAAAGCATGATATCATTTAGCAAATAATCTTAGGTGATAGTGTAGTGGAAACAATACAGCAAGTTCATTGTGTTTTACCAAAAGAACTTAACGTTTATCCTAATATAACTAATATTATAAATGCGAAAGTGAATTTATTTGTTACGCTGTTAGGCAAAAACCGCTGAACCAATTTAGATGAAATTCACACATGGGTAGATCATGATCATGGCTTAGGATACTTTTTATCCCGGTAGTACGTTCCCGTGGGATATTCATTGACCTCCACGCGGGTGAAACCCCGGGCAAAAGCTAGTTTTTTAATACATTTATCGAGCCTTACATAACAGATTTTTGATAAAATATAACAGTTATTTGCATGCATGTTTTAACAAACAGAGTCAATAAAACGTCGTCATCACGAACGGAGCACAATCAAATACCTGGCTGATTGTGCTGGCTCGTATAATAAAACAATCGTTATGAACTGCAACTCGATTACCAATTATAATGGTATTTGTTTTTAGTCGTTTAGTTCCTTGGAAAAAGTAGGCCACTTTTTGTCAAACTAAGGACTGCCCTCGGATAATTTTTTAATAAATACACCTCCGGTACCTACGTAATAGTAGATTGTTATACGAGGGGCTAAAATAACCCATTCTATCGAAGTAGTTTACTCCCGAGCTTTAGCGAGGGAGTAAATAGAAGCCTAGTTAGAATGGGTTTTAGCGCACTCTAATTTTCACTACGATTGCGAGAAAATAAAGTAATTCAATACAATATTAAACAGTTTATTTTATGCAATTTTTTTAATTTTTAAGCATTTTTTTTTTACCCGGTATGCGGTAGTAAAAAGCTAGTTTTACATAAGAATAAATACTTTTTCGTTTTGTAGGCTCGTTGGTAACAGACAAAAATTACTTTTTCCCCTAGAGCAAGATATGCAATTTTTTCCCCGCTCTGGTACGCTACAATGACGAACTTTTCGAGCAAGAGGAGTGAAAATGTTATATGTATATCAAATTTTAATTAAAGGCTTCAGTAATTTCATTTTATTCAATCTCGAATTTTATTTAATTATCTCGGTGTGAGTATTTATAATTTAATAAAATCCGCTTCGGCCCGCGACTTCGTTCGTGTGAAATTTCTTGTTTTAACATAAAATATATCCTACGGCCACTCTCGGCCCCCGGACCCACTGCGTCGTGTGGAGTCGCCCGCTTCTTTCTGACTTTTTTCCTTTTTGCTCGGCTCCTCTTAGTTGTAGTGTGATGAAAAATAACCTATAACCTTCCTCTAGAATTGAGCTATCAAATACAAAAATAATTTTGAGATTGTGTTCAAACAAAAAAAAAAACTGTTCAGCTTTATTTTAAATACCATTATTTCTCGTCTAATTAAATCTCCCAGAAAACTGTTGAGGAATACGGTCATAATGTAATATTGCTATTCCCCCATAGCAAATAGCGTGATAATATACTTATAGCTTATTTGATGACCAGACCTTTAAGGCATATTTGTGAATTTGAACAGAATCTATTCAATCGTTTTTGCGCCATTTCAGAACATACATCCAGACCAACAGACAAAACTTCTAAAAACGATATTTTCGGCATCAGAATCGTTCCCACGCTTCGTAACTATTGCTTTTTTCCAAAAATATTCAATGTTTTGACTTCGTTACTGTTTTTTTTTTATACTTTGCACACAATTAAGGTACAAAGATATTCTCTACTAGGCAACCAAGGGTGGCGAAAAATAAAGACTGGGCACGCCACAACTGCGGCGATAAGACCCCTCTTTGAGGAGTGGCTAGAGAGGCGCCACGGCGTCCTCACCTTCACACGGCTGTTTCGGGAGGTACCTGTTCAGGATAAGGCGGGAGGAAACACCCGGGTGTCACCACTGTGTGAATCGCCCGGAGGATACGGTGGAGCATACGATGGAGGTCTGCCCGGCTTGGGCGGAGCATCGCCGTGTCCTCGTGGAGGCGATCGGCGGCGTTGATCTCTTGCGTCCGGCCCTGATTCGGGCCATGGTACGGAGCGAGAGGAAATGGGTGGCCGTCACCTCCTTCTGCGAAGCAGTAATGCTCGTGAAGGAGGAGGCGGAACGCGTGAGGGAGAGGTGAAATTCGCGCCCTCATGCCCAACCGCCGCAGGAGGAGACGCCCTGGGCGTCGGGAATCGCGAGCCGATTTCCGGCCACCGTAGGCGCGGGCTTGCGGATGGTGAGCAATGGGTAGCTCGCTGTCCGATAAGGACCAGGCATGGGTCGACGGCGCGTTGTGTTCCACACGCGCCTCAAAGAGATGTCAGCAGAATTGACGGGGTCCGCTAGGGCCGATGCCTGCCGGGGTTGCGAATAAGGCCGAAAGGGAAATCGTGGCCCCCGGCAATATGGCAACTGAAGGAAAACGGGTGGGTTTTAGTCAGTAAGAGTTTGACATGGAGGGCGTGTCAAACTCTTACTGACTAAAACTCACCCGTTTTCTCCACCCAGAGCGGGAGAAGTTATTTGATAATTTCCTAGCCAAAAAAAAAAGGATGGCGAAAGGATAAGATGGTAGGTTCTCTGATTGAGAGGAGATAATAATAATAAAAAATATTTAAAAGATAACATAATGAATACACACATATGTATAGATTAGCCTATTTTATGTGTCTACGTTTTGTATTGAAATCATTACAGTTCTATTTGTTATTCGATTACCGACCCATCTGTTAATTACAATCTATTGTTGCTGCTCACCATAATTGTACCGAATGCAGTGATTTGGATTCAATTCTTAATTATCTTTTTGGCAAGCTGACAGCTAGCGGTTAGGTGCTTTAATTCTCTGTTAACTTTGAGGAGCTTTAAAGGCTCTTTTGTTCTTGATCAATCAATTTAATGTAAGTAAGTACATTGTAGTGCATATTTATTTAGATTTGTAGTATAAATAATAAAATTATAATGAAATCAGGGTAGGAGCAACAATTTTTCGTTAATTACGTCTTGAGTAAAAGGATCTTTTGTTATATTCTCACCGACCCTGATGACCATAACCCTCCTCCAGGAGAGCAATAGGGAAATAAGTACAGTATACAAACAAAGACGCCTCCCGTCATTCCGACCTCGCCACTGAGGTCCTTTGCGATCGCGACCTCGTTCCCGAGTAAATGATACTCCCCGAGTAAACGATACCCCGACCCTTGCTCGAAAACGAGGTGCCAGCAGTTGTTGCAGCTGTGCACGTAGCTTTAAATTCCCCGATTAATAATCACGATCAAAACTTTGATCCAACCCGTCCCATCCTTGATGTCCTCCCTCCGGTAAACGCCCTAAGCCGAGGTTCGTACCCCACAGGGGGTGCCCTTAGCGAGCGTTCACCTAGTTTTAATTAGCTTAGTTGAATAATCCCTGGCTGGAGGTTTTAAGTGTAGCAGCTTAAGGCACCCACAGGATTGACCAGTCATGGTCCCAGAGGTCAGCTATGAGAAGCCGTACAAAAAAAAAAAAACTAAGGCAACAGTATTGAGTGCGCGGCAGTTACGCACGAACACGGAAGATTTATCCACCGTAATTATTCTATCAATCATGACGCCCTCTGTCAGCTCTCCAAGCCGATAACTCTATTATTTTTTAATATTCTACATACTAAATGTTATGAGATAAACATTCTCATATTATTATGCCATCAACTTATACTCACGGAGGTTGCATGAAAACGCCTTGTAGGCTAGTCTCCACGGCATAGCATAATCAGCCTATGATATTCCCACCGCTGTGACACAGTCTTCCTCTCTTCGAGAAGGAGTTTGCTGTTCTACCACGCAGGCCCAGTGCGGATTGGTAGATGTCACATGTCTTCGAATTTTTGGTTCTAAGACTTGCCGGTTTCCTCACGATGTTTTCCTTCACCGTTTTGAAAGCAGTGGTGATGAAATTATTTACATAAAGTAAAGCGCCTGTCTGGGTTCGAACCCCCGACCTACAAGTAAGTCAGGGCCGTTATCACTGGGCCACCACTGCTTCAAGTACCTACTTACAATTACTTAAGTCTCCACAGTATCTTCGTTTAATTTAACATTGACAGTCACCAGTAATGAATAGCTATTGTAGTCATAATGTCTTCCAATACAGCAACTTGACACTTACTGCAATTATCCAATCATGAATTTATGTAAATGATTGCTTACAAGCGGACGCGCGCAGGAGTGATTAAACCATAGAGGTAGGATTTAGCAGAAGCGCGATAAAATATTATATCTCTTTTTTTCCGAGAAATTATGTTTTAATTGAAAACAATGAGAATAAAAATATAAAAAGGTTTATGTTTCAGAGCATTGTGAAATTAATAAAATAATTGTAGGATTTCAATTTTAATCTTGTATTTTTGAGCAAGCTATTTTAAACAAAAGTATTAACTTTTAAATTTTGAAAATAGTTTTTTTGAAAACTAATTAAGCAAAATTATTTTTCTTTTATTAGTTATGTAAACTTGTGTTACCTTAAGTTAATACGTAGATATTTAAAATTTATTTAATTTATTATTTAGGTACTTACATAGGCATTTGCCCTCGGCTTCATCTGCATGGAGGTCGGAAACTATTGGAAACACTGGAACTACGAGGAAAAATTCCGTGTTTGTTAGTATATACACGGAATTTTTATTTATCCAGGTGATGTTCTACCTGTACGCCTTTCATCGAAATCCGTTTCATCGTTATGGCGCTGACAAGCGGCAAATGTTCTGTTTTAAAAATTAAAAAAATAGGCACTCATGGGGACTGCCGACAGAAGTGAAAACGTAAAACTGGTTTTAGTGCCATCTAGAATTAGAATTTCTTTATTTTGCATAAAATATGGTAAAGGTATAAAGGTCTTAAATATAAGAAGTTTCACATATTTTGCTTACTTGCATATTTCAGCTTGCAAAAAATATCTTATAATAAAATTATATACAAAAACACTTCAATTGTTACTATTTGATGAGGTAAAAAATAAAAATCCTTAAAATTATGTTATTTAATTATATTACATGAGATCATATTTTGAACTTTGCTTATTATTTAAGAACTCACTTATTGTATAGAACGTATTATTATAGAGCCATTTCTTAAGTTTCTTTTTAAAGTAGTTTAGTTGTAGCTCTCTGATTTGTTTGGGTATTTGGTTATAGATTTTGACAGACATATTGTAACAATTGTTCTGAAATAGTGTGCTTCTACATCTTGTGACAGCCAGTCGGATTAGATCTCTTGAAAGGTTTTTTTTATTTTTTATTTTCTATGGCTTTAGTATATCTACAAAAGCCATAAAAAATAAAAAATTGAGCGATAGCTCAGAGTGCTTTTTAACAAATAATCCTACTTCTAATATATACAGACTAGGTAGAGTTAGTAATCCTAATTTCTTATATAAAGGTCTACCAGATTAAAACGGTCCAACCCCACAGATTGTTTACCCCATATAAGAAGACCGTATCTAAGTACTGACCCGACGTAGCCACGGTACGCAGCCCTAGCAGTTTTTTGACTTGCTATCTTTTTTTAGCTTTTTTAGAGCAAAGACAAATTTGTTTAGATTAGAGCATATGCGAGTTGTGTGTGCTTTCCAATTGCAATGTCTATCTAAGATAATACCTACAAAATTTGTATCAAGTACTTTTTAAATTTTAGTGTTTTTATAATATAAGTCTAAGGGTTTTATTTGAGAATTGTAAAATTTTAGTTTTAGAAATATTTGCTGTTAGATTATTGTCCTTTAACCAGTTCATTATTGATTCTATAGTGTTGTTTAATGAATTTTCGTAATTACTTTCAGAGTTTTCCGGTACTATAACCGAAATATCGTCCGCAAATAGAATGCACTGATGTGA
This sequence comes from Agrochola litura, assembly GCA_949152395.1. Lineage (NCBI taxonomy): Eukaryota > Metazoa > Arthropoda > Insecta > Lepidoptera > Noctuidae > Agrochola > Agrochola litura. The sequence continues at coordinate 9,964,402 of OX424497.1, read as the reverse complement.
TGTTACTTGAGGAACATCATTTAGGTAAATAAGGAGGAGGAGAGGGCCTAGTATACTTTCTTGGGGAACACCGAACTTATTTGTTTTAAAAGTAGATCTGAATGGGGTAGACACAAGTAGATCATTTAATTGGTTTATATCGACACATTGTTTTCTGTTGCTTAGGTAGCTTTTAATCCAATCGAGTGCTTTGCCTCGGATTCCATATAGCTCGCATTTATTGAGTAAAACTTTGTGATCTACGAAATCGAATGCTTTGCTCATGTCAAAGAAAACTATGTTCTATAGTAAAGCACTACGGCGCGAGGTGACACGAATCCATAAGTTTACCCACTACCAAAAATCGCTCAACGCGCCTAAAGAAGTTTTCACTTCAAAAATTGCCAAATCGATAAATATATTTCTTGAATTTATTTCTCAGAAATAGATCGTCTTGCTACCAAAAAACCTTTAGAAAAAAAAACACATTTCATCTCTCACAAAATATCTGTATTAAATATCAACGCACGTTATTATTTAATTAATAACAAGAACATCTTATTTTAATGCTGCACCCTAATTGCGTAACACACTATCAATCATAATCTGAATAATTTTGAAGGATATTGCTAATCCATTGTTTCATATGTTCGAAAAAGGAGACTGAAACGATTACATGCACTCTTGGGCCTGAATAGTAACAAGATATAAATGGTGTGAATTTATAGATTCATACATACATTACAATAATAATACAAAATACAAAACAATCCATTATAACAATTCCAAGTCAATCGTGTGAGCGATCTTCGGTGTCCAGTGTGAAAGCAAGGATCGTACAAGGTAGGCAAAAATAATTGGGAAAGCACTCAAAACACATCCGAAAATACGAAATAAGTGACAGCTGTCTAGTTCTAGTAGGGATGGGCGTTGTGACAACGAACCGTTTACTAAGACCGTTTTGTGATGATGAATCCGTTTTACGTCCTGAGTTCAACTTCAAACAGTCTTCATTTCACAAACCAGTCTTTGAATTACTTGGTGCGATTTTTACATCTACGAAAATACAGTCACCCTACAATGATTCAACTATCTATCACACTCGTAAAACAGTCCTTCCAATAAAAAGTGAACTCTTTGAAATGAAATACAGTCAGTAATGTATTACCAGTTATCAATGCTGTCGTTAGTGATGTGAAAAAACTATTTCATACATTTTAAATCGTTGATAGTTTTAAGAAACTGCGCTTGACGAAAAGGCAATTCTATTCCTTGTTGGATAAGTTTCGTCCTTTAACCGTTTTCTGCAACCGTTTTCGTCGTCGGGAAAACGGTTTCGGTCACCAAAAATTCGAGAATGACTCACCACTAATGTGTCAAATTGTCAATGTCAGTCTGCCAGTGCAGAATATGTACTGCCAGTGACATAGACAAAAAATAAAACTGATTTTAATCGATATGAAATTGATAATCATTATTTTGGTTTTTCAGTAATTAATGATGTTTTATTTAAATTAAATGCACTATATTGTATAAAAGTATATATAGTGCATTTAATTACTTTGAGTTAACTATATTCCTAGTGCTGCCTAGTGGGTAGGTTTTCTTTTTGTAGTTGTGTAATCGATTACTATAATCGATGATCTCACGAAAACTATCTTTATCATATTTCTCCGCTTCCAGGAAAAGAATTGCGATGATTTTTGATATTCAAGGATAAAAAAATATGACTAATTTTTATATCATATCTCAACTTATTACACTTGGGCCCAACATTTTCCATCTCCTTTGTCTGCTGTTTGTAAATAACGCAATGAATGTTGTTTAATTGTCAAAATGAAACAGATCGTGATTGATCGTATATCTCAATTAGAGTGCAGAATTGTATTTTATTTTCGACTTCTTAACTAATTTTACCCGACTACGGCAAAGCCAAAAGGAAGGTTTACTTAGAAAATAGATAAATTGCTTCATATTTTGCAATAAATTACAACCGTTGTGTTATCGCGCTTCTCTTTCTTTTCTATGCAGTCCGACAGTGACCACGCTTTAGTTCTTGTCAGCGTCTTAAGGTTACACTAGTCGGTACTTCTTCCTTTCAAACGTAGTATAGTTATTACTCGTCTGTTTGATGGTGTACGTTCAAAACTAAAAATTATATCAATTTGATTATCTAGCCCTGTATGGAATAAAAAATTGGAAAAAAATAAATTGGTTTGTAAGTTATGACCGTCGTAACTTCCACATTTCAACACTAATTTTAACTTATCTTTGGGCGTAAATAAATAACTTATCTAGTATTAAAATTGCAACATTTTATTTTGAGTAGTTTTTCCATAATATCTAAACGCCCGAAGGTCTGTTCATGAAATTTTACGCGATCGTTTTCCGTTATAAATCATCGTCTATTTCACTAAATAAATAAGTAAAAACTAAAAAAAATACAACAGACGTCCATATATTTAGTAACATGTTCCACTTAGCTATTTCTAAAGAGCCATAAAAAACCCTGAAAGAAATCGACACGTGTTTCACTTCTCAACGAGGTATCCTCAGGATGATGATTGACTTGTCTTAAACCTGAATACGGCGTGTTGCCATACCAAACGCTGAACGCAAAGACACTCAGAGCTCGGGGCTCTGCGTTAAGCGCTTGGTGTCAAGTCAATCGTCATCCTGAGATATCATATTGTAGAAGGTTGTCTTTATCTCTAGATTATCATCTACGAAGTCGGTAATCTGTGCTTATAGTGCAGCCCACCCCTTATTGACGGAGCTCTGACGGCCAATACAAAGCGACTGCTCATGTAGAATGTACATGGGTACCAATACTAGGAACCGCAGTGGTACCGACAGACATAATAATTATATTATTATAATAATATCAGCTTGTAAACTAGGTTACCGCTAAACATAACTCTCTTGCAAGATAGTTACCTTCTTATAAAAATATGATAATAGAATAAGGTTACATATTATGTAATTGCGGAAAAATTACTGTATTATAATAACAACGACAGTTTCAAGAATAGCGTCACAAGTAGAAAAACAAAAAGAATTCCCTTTTTCATAGAAGTGTGAATATCTAAATATTTCTTCAGTTATGGTCGTTTATAAACGTATAAGCCAATTCTGAGAATCTATCGTTGGTTTTTTTTTTTCTAACATATATTGTACTAGGTGCGCTCCGCGGTTTCACTCGCATAAGTCTCAATCCCGTGGGAATATCGGGATAAAAAGTATTCTATGTCGTAACCCAGGTCATGATCTATCAATGTGCTAAATTTCATCCAAATGCGTTCAGCCGTTTTAGCGTGAAAGCGTAGCAAACAAACAAATAAACTCACTTTCGCAATTATAATATTAAGTTAGGATTCACTAACTACTTATAGCTTGTTTATTATATTGTGCTTATAGTAGTTGATAGTATTTTTTACCACAGCAAGAAGTTATATAATAATACCAGCTTCTTACTGTAAAAATTCTATATTGTAAGTTTATTACCTATTTATCGAAAATTGTGTTGGCAGTAAAGGCTTAATAATAATAACATAAGTAAAGCAAGGCACTTCACGGGCGCTTCTATCGGGCTCTTCATGAGTCCGGTATAGATTTCTTAGCGTCTGGTTCCTGGCTACGTTTCGGTGACCTTTTCGGGGAAACCGAAGGTTTCGTCTGTGCAATTATGGACGAAGTTATCTTGACGAATAACTACCGGAGACATATTATGAAGGACGGTACGGTTGACGTGTGTCGGGCATGCCATCGTCCGGGTGAGTCCATCAGACATATTATCTCTGGTTGTTCGCGTCTAGCTAACGGCGAGTACCTGCACAGACATAACCAAGTGGCCAGGATTATTTACCAGCAATGCTTTGAAATATAAACTTGTGAACTCTGAGGTACCGTATTACAAGTATGTTATTATTATTATTTATTTTATATATTCAGACTACAAATGAGGTCTATTTTGTTACTAACAATCTTACTTAGCCTATGTTAGTACTTAATAACTAAAACAGATCTTGTCCGATCAGCTAATGCCCAAACAAGCGGACTATCTGCCCGAGCGGCTATCGAGTGCACGCAACCTGCGAAGTAACGAGACAGATTTCTTGCGCCATACTGCGTCAAAGCAGTCAGTGCGCGCGTCGGTAAACATCGCCGACGCCCTGCAGAAGCGTAGCAGTCGCAACAGCACCCTGAACGCATTATTATTTTGGATACGCAGAGCATTGCAAGCCCTTTGGGTATATCTGAACCACAGGGCCCCCGAGTACAGTGTTGTGCAATACGCCTTAAAAAGGGCAATTTTAACTGCGACTGTACATCAAGAGGACCTGCGGGCCAGCATGTTTGCCCGGACTGACAACGCTCTGCGCTCCCTCTCCAAATTTGAATCGTCTTTCAGAGAATCTGGTACCAGATGGCCCAAGTATTTAAATTTATAACCCTGTTTATTGGGTGACCTTTAAGTAACAGAGGAGGGACCGTAGATGGACATCTGGCACCAGACCTGAAGACGATATATTCTGTCTTTTTGGTGTAGTATATCAACCCATGAGACTCCGCGTACGACTCACACACAGCCAGTAACTTGCGGAGAGCATTGATTGAGGGAGCCAGCAGCACCATGTCGTCCGCATAGCTTAGATTATTATAACAAACACCATCCACATAGCAGCCGACACGCATGCTGCTGAGTCGATCGACCAAGGCATTCACATTGAGACCGAAGAGCAAGGGCAAGGACTGTCCCCCCTGTCTCACCCCACACTCCGGCCTGCATGGCTCCGAAAGCTCCCTCACCCATCTCACCCGAGTCTCTTGGTGTAGGTAACAGTATTTGAGGAGAGATGCGATCTCTGGCGGCAGTGTTGTGTCTCCTACCTTCTGCCAGAGTAAATCGTAAGAAACTAGGTCAAAGGCCTTGAATAGATCCAGGAAAACCGCATAGACTGGTGTCTGTCTATCCATGTAATACTTAACAGCGTGCTTCAGACTAAGAATGGCCGTCTCCGTTGACAGCCCTGCCCGAAAACCGAATTGGGCATCATGAAGTTTGACACGCTTATTTAGATGCGAGTTGAGCACGCTGTCAAGTACTTTGGCTATGACGGTGGCTAGAGAGATTAGCCTGTAGTTTGACCCGTCCGATACGTCCCCCAGCCCAATTCTTGAAAATGACCATGTCACTTTGTACTGGGATCGGTCTATCATTACTGACAGGACTATTATAATAAAATAAGCCTGATATAGTAGTGATAGATCGATTAGCGCGCCACGCAATGATAGTCGATGTTACCATTCCACATGACGAGAACCTCGTGAAAGCTGAGAAAGAGAAACAAATAAAATATCTCGACTTAGCACACGAGGTTTTTGACATGTGGAATGTGAGCTCGGCTATCATTGTGCCGATTGTCATAACGGCTAATGGCCTGATGGCCGAAAGCCTCTACCAACATCTCTCGAGGCTCTCGTTAGCTGGCTGGATCAAGCGCCTGATTCAGAAGGCAGTACTCCTCGATACGGCTCACATTGTGAGGAGGTACCGCTTGGACCCAGCTCCCGACACCGGCGGACTTCTATTTTTTATGTTTTTTTGTTTTTTTATATCTTTTTAGAGAATAAAAAATAAAAAAAATGTAATTATAGATATGTGAAAGAAAATAAATAAACGAATTATAAGATAATTGGTACTTGCCTAGATTTGAACCAACAACCTCTGTATGAGAGGCGAAGCTTTAACGCCGCGAAAATTTGAATTTTGCCGGCTACCGAGCACAAATCTGGGCTCCGGGACATGAACTACTAAGAATTTCTTGGAAAGTTGGAAATAGTCACATTGTATTGTAGTTACCTAAACTTTTTCCACTTTATATGGATAAGACGATACGAGTGAATATATCGACTATATTGACATTCGATTAAGAACGTCTCTCTTTACCCCTTTGGGGAATTAAAACGCGGAGAGAACTAACGTTATCATTGCACTGAATATGTTACTATAGTTGTATAGTTTTAGCATGGCAATAGCGGTCACTAACCCACCTACATTTTCTAGCATTTTGGAACGAAAAAGCGTTATGCCCGAAAAAGATTTTAAGGCCTCAAGTATCAAGTGTCAAAAGTTTTTATTTTTTAATACAGAGCCATCTAGTATTAGTTTTTAGAAGCTAAAAACTTACTTCGTTCCAACCGGGTGTCCCATGAAACCTTCATTCAGACTTTTTAATTTAACGTCCTGAATCAATATCTATAGTAATCTTCAACATGTTCCAATAATTAAAATTATACACAGTTTATTGTTTGGGTTCCTATGGAGAGATATTACGGAAAGGGCAATGACCGCTATTGCCACGCTAAAACGCAAAAACTATAGCACTGTCAACACTGAAACATTTGTAAAAGAAAAATGAACTGACTTTATGTCTGCTTCTTTTAAAACTCTGTCGATAGCGTTATGGGTGAAACATTGGTATTGCATATTAGTTATATGGTGGAACAGAATATTCATTTAAGTTGGCTGAACAACTTCAAAGACTGTGGTTTAATATTTGGTGTATGGTTTAATAGCCAAATATAGTAGTACAATCACTAATGTAGGTAATATGGTTGAGTATAAATAAATATCCTGAATCACAGTAGGGGCCGTTCAAGTATTACGTATAAGCAGATTTATTACAATTATTTTCTCCATGCTTACATAAACATTGGTAATGTAAGTATTCTGTTTTTTTATTGATTCATGAGCAGCAGTTATAATTCTAGAAATAAGAAAATAAGCTTAGGATAGAGGACTTCAACGCACATAATATTCATTTATACAAACTTTATTGACACTGTATTCAACATAGAGTAAGAAACAAATATTATAATCTTAAGTAATATTACGAATAAAACAAACTTCTTTTAAATTTTTGGTTCACATATTATTACCTAAACGTATTCATTATTTGTGGGAATCCCAGAATATGTGTTTCGTTTTCGAGCATTGACAATGTGTGGGTTGCCATAAACGTAACTTTTTACATACATTATGTGTAAAAAGTTAATAATTACTGCTGAAGTAATCACCATCTAGACCCCCCACCCCCCATGTCATCAAAAATAAGCAAAGCATAGACCCCCCGCTCCCCTATAGTGCTTACTTAATACTTGAACGGTCCCGTAGGTACAATACACACAATATTGTTCAAAAGGTGCACAGGATTAGCTATTAAGGAAACACAAAGTTAGTAAGCACAGTTATGCAAGCACACAAACACAGTGAATAAAATAGTCATTAGCGAGAACACGAATGTAGCATAAAAATCGAGCAACGATCTATACATAAAATAAAATAGTAACGAAGTCAAAACGTAAGAAAGTAATTACTACGAGGTGTGGGTGGCAACGATTTTGATGCCGAAAATATAGTTTTAAGATGTATGTTCCGGATGGGCGCAAAAACTACTGAATAGATTCTGTTCTCATGCACAAATATTCCTTAAAAAATCATCGAATAGACTATATATTATATCGGTGTATTTTTATGTTGTATGAATTGTTGTGATTTTTTATTTAATTACGAATAAGATGAATAATAACTTGAGCGTAGCCACAACTTTTATGGACAAAACAATATTGAAGACTGTAAACAGTTGGCTGATTTTTTTTTTGTAAAAAAAAATAATCTCGGACCTGCTGAATCACGCATAAGTTGTTTTTTATCTTCGAAATTAATAAAACATCTTCGATTTATTAATCCATGAAACATTGAAATCGGATGTTCGCTAGATGTTCCGAGCAGTCATTTGGGAAACAATGTGAACTCGAGTGAGCAAGTATCCCAGATCCCAGCATTCACATTTGGTTCGGTAACAATTGTGCTTAAAATGTCCTCATGTAGTTTTCAACTGTTTTTATATTCAGGGCCCGGCTCAACTTATTTCGGTAGCGGAAATCCGCGCAATAATATTTCATCTGCGCTTTGTTTGTATTCCAAATAAAAGTAAAATTGATTTATGTATTTTTTAAACAACCTTTAAAACAATGTTTGCATACCCATAAATACATTTGTGTTCGGGTAAGAGGCGATTCCCGTTGATTGCTTGTGTATTTTCATTTTATAGAGAAAAAATTTATTCGTTTTATCGTGGACCTGGATTTACTTATTTATTATCCTTGGTATACGCTCGTTCAAATGCAGAATGGAGCTTCATCATATTATTATCACCAAGGTTGGCGAATGGATTGGTGATCGCAGTACATCACATGTAGAAACACCTAGACCCTCAACTACTATCTGAACACCATATCAATATAATATGTTTTGTGCGGGAACCGAACCCAGATAGAGCAGAAGTAAGGCACTAAGCCACATCCCCACATAAGTTACATGTGTTGTTAGTTTTGTGCTCGAAAAGCCTTCAACTTGTCTCAGATTCAGCGTTTAGTGTTCCAAAGTTTAGGAAGCAATACTCATGTTTATAGTCACGTATTATGTAAATATCTCATATTTCATCTAATGTAAACATCCCACACGCAAACGGAATTTGTTCGTGCCCACAATTTCATTTAAACTCCTTCTCTGCACGTTATGTCGATTTTTAGAGACTTGTGGCTCTGGATTTTAAAGCGGTTAACATGCTAACTCAGGAATATGCTCATTCGCTGGAAATTCGGATTGTATGTCGTAGAAAAACCAATCACACTACGAAATAAATCAACTTGATGTTCTAACAACGTTCTAAATAAACGAATTAGTGCGAGCGAGGTTTAGACGATTCCCGTTCACGTTTCCACGCCTTGCGCTGGTTTCTTATTAATTGCGGAATGAAAAAAAACTTTTTACAAAAAAAAAACAACCGACTTCCAAAACACACTACAAAGTGAAAAATAACTTTAATTTCGGAAGTGACAAAAAACGAAAATTCAAAACCAAAGATACCGACTTCCGAAAATAAAGTTATTTTTCACTTTGTAGTGTTTTTTGGAAGTCGGTTGTTTTTTTTTTTTGTAAAAAGTTTTTATTTTTCACTTTTTAGTAGTGGTACCTACCCCACACAAATTCTAATACCACTACCTGCTATGTAAATAACAGTGACAGGAACTTATCATATCATCCACATACTAAGTGGGAAAAAGTACGTATTATTGAAGCTAACTCAAAAACTATCGAAGCAAAGTTAATAAAATTTATATGGGGCCACCTCGAGAGTATACACTTTCAAAAAAAAAAAATTCAAAATCGGTCCACAATTGACGGAGAAATCGATGGGCATAAATAAAAAAATAAAAAAAAACTTACGTGACGAACATAATAACCTCCTCCTTTTTGGAAGTCGGTTAAAAAGAAACAGTGGACATATCAACTAAGTATTTAAATTTGCCGACAAATTGAAAAGTCTGTTTTGAAAAACTGATTATTAAAGCTATACCTTTAGGTATAATTAGTATCCTGGCCAGTACCCTAATTACGTAACTTATTTTCGTAAACGATTATGCTTAGTTTCATTTTGACAGTTCAACAACATTCATTGCGGTATTTACGTTGCTGAGCAGATATTTTTTTCCAACTTATGAAGCAATGGATTAGCAATCTGTTTCAAATCGAAACAGATTGTTATTGATCGTGTATTACGCAATTAGGGTACTGGTTTTAATGCTTATAAGTTTTCCACTTTGTACAATAAAGTGGAATAATATTATTAAACCTAGTCACATTTTTTTTTAAGTTCATAAACCTGCATCTTTTCCCCATAGGTCTTGGAAAACTACGAAAAACGTTCTTACTACTTTACTTTTATCAAACTACTTTTCAAAGCTTTTAAAATGAATGTCGTAGTTACCAAAATCGTTGTAAAACATTTTCTCAACTCAAACTATTTATTAAATTAGCGCTCGCTCTAAATCAAAAAACATTTTCAAGTTCTTCTACTTTTATATTTTATAAGATTCTCTCCGAAATTGGTGTAATTTATCCTTATCAGAGCGAAACTAATTTTCTATTCCATCTGGTACCGGGTATTATACATTTTGTGCAAATTTTAGGCAAGGGTTGATTTTTGTGAGAGAACATCAAAGTTGATGAGAATTTAAATTATACCTCCTTACAAATTATGCAAACGAATATCGAATGTAGACGTCTTTTTGTTAAAGGCTCTCTTAAATTTTCATAATTATAAGGTTTGGGAAAGTTTAGAACCGATAATAATTAATTGTCTTATCCTGTTTTATTTCTACCAGCTACTTCTAATAAAGTACTGCAGATAAGTCATGATACCTAGTATCACTGTTATTTGAAAGTATTGTAAAAGTCAATTATTTCTAAAAGAGTAACCGTGGAGTTTCTTGCCGGCTCTTCTCCATAGGAACTGTGCATCTAGCTTCTGACGTTTTATAAGTGCCTAGGTTTTTTTTTTTTTTCTGTATTTCTTCTCATAGCTGGCCTCTGAGGCCATGACCTGTGGGTGCCTTAAGCTGCTACACTCAAAGCCTCCAGCCTGGGACTTGCAAACTAAACTAAAACTTATAAACTAGGTGAACGCTCGCTAAGGGCACCCCCTGTGGGGTACAAACCTCGGCTTAGGGCGTTTACCGGAGGGAGGACATCAAAGATGGGACGGACAGGATCAAAGTTTTGATCATGATTATTAATCGGGGAATTTAAAGCTACGTGCTCAGCTGCAACAACTGCTGGCACCTCGTTTTCGAGCAAGGGTCGGGCGGAGTATCATTTACTCGGGGGCGCGGTGGTCGCGATCGCAAAGGACGTGGTCGCGACGGCAAGGTCGGAATGACGGGAAGCGTCTGTGCTTGTGTCCTAGTGTACTCGTTTCCCTACTAGACTCCTGATGGATGGTAGTCGGGTCGTCTGGGTCGGTAAGAATATGCTTTGGTCGGCGAATATGACTGATTCTACTCGGGACATAATTGGCGGCCTCGACAACGCGATGTTTGGCCGCGGACTCAAAGAAACGCTTCTAAGCGTGTTTGAGGAACTGATGGATGGTAGGGATTTTAAGATCGATATGGAGGCTCTCGTTCCTCACGAACCCAGGAGAGCCGGTAGCTCTACGGAGGAATCGATTTTGGAGGGTTTGCATCCTATGAAGATGATAGGGTTTTGCATGAGCAAAGACGGAACCCGCGTAGGTCATGATTGGGCGAATGCAGTGCCCATGTAAGTATTCTATTTTATTAGTTTTTTTTTTTTAAAGAGGCTCTTATTTAATATATTAGGTACAGAAACGATTAAAAGAGTACCTACAAGATAGACAAAGATTTCACTTTCGACCATAAACGAAAGTAAATGGCAAGAAATTAATCTCTTATATTACTTTTTTTTCTTAATGACCTAAAATATTTTTTGTAGGCCGTTCACAAGTTTTATATTTATCCTTTTTTTATTCTGCAACATACTATCTATATAAAATTATGTATCGCTGTTGGTTGCCTAAACAACAGCAAAAAAAAAAAACAGCCATCTGCCAAAATCGCAAAATAAAACTCTGTTGATAAAATATATTTATCTGACTATGGCAAAGCAAAGAACCTACCCTAACAAGACAATACATTCTACCAGTAGAAGGCGACCATAAGCTTTAGGGCAAAGTGGCATACGATCACGGCTATCCTCTGAACATCAATATGAATATGTATTAAATACATTAAAATTATATTACCTGTAAGTTGTTTATATAATAGACGATAAGTATTGAATAGTTTACAGAACAATTTTAGATGAGAATATTTTCCTGTTTCATACGTTTTAGAGCGTGATTTTTCGTTAGTTGGGTTTTGGTTTTTGAACTTACTTTTTTCATAATACCCACACTCAGGTCCAAACATTTTAGAAGCTGAATGATGAGCTTACGTCTAGTTTTTCATTAGTGGCAAATCTTAAGAGAAAAACTCCTCACGGAAATGCAATATCTTCTTTGAACGTTTTCTTAGAAATTTCCGCAATGCTTCCACATTCTTTTCGGCCACTCAAAGCAGGTAAAGCTTCTAGAAAGATCTTATACAGCAAACGATCAAAAAGATGTGGATAAAAGAAAATAAAGTCTTTGTATAAAATACAAGGATTCAACGTACTTTGGAAGTAAATTTACGTCGCTGAAGTGGACTATAGAATTACATTTCTCAAATACTGTCAATAGACTCTCTCAACCAACACTTGACAACCAACCAATATCTTCATCTTGGTACATAAATAACCCTTTGTGATTGATATGTGTACCTATTTTTGGAATCTGGAAGTAATTTTTTCCTTGACAGTTTTTTAGTTATTTCGTTATTTATTAGGAATACAAGAGTTCAAGGAAATCTTTGAGATCGAATCGATTTTTTGTATTTTTAATGTCAGTATTAATAATTAAAATGTAGTAATTATAAATAATAAAGGAATTGATTCAGAAAGCGGTACTCCTGGACACGGCTCGCATTTTTAGGAGTTTCCTCCGTCTGGAGCCCTGACCCTGTGTCAGATACCGGTGGGCTATTATTTCTTATATTTTCAAATGTTTTTATATTTTTTATTCAAATACCTATTTAAAAATGTAATTGATGAGTATTTAAATGAAATAAAGGAGATAATAAATAATAATAATAATACCAGCCAGCCTGTTATTCTCCCACTGTAGGGCAAAGATCTCCTTTCATACAGAGTAGGCACGAGCACTGATCTCCACGCTTGCTCAAGACGGGTTGGCAATTTCAGACTTATTAACTAAGTCCAGTAGGTACCCTAATTGCGTAACACAACACAATCTGTTTCGATTTGAAACAGATTGCTAATCCATTGCTTCAGAAGTTGGAAAAAAAAATCTGCTCAACAACGTAAATAACGCAATTAATGTTGTTGAACTGTCAAAATGAAACAAATTAGGCATAATTGCTTACGAAAATAAGTTACGCAATTAAGGTACAGGTTTTCTCACGATGTTTTCGTTCACCGATGTCAGTAACGTCCAAGATAAAGCCAGAAAGTACATAAATTAAATAAGTCACATTGGTACTTGCCCGGGTTTGAACCCACAAACTCGTAGTAAGAAGGTATTATGATTTAAAAAAATATTATTCTGACTGAATATTTTTTTTATTAATTACCTATTTAATTCTGCAACTGCAAAGCAATTATTAAAGTATCAAAAAGCAATTTCTTCACGTTCACTGAAATAAGCATGTGCTATAATAAATTAAACGTATGTAACACCGATATTAGATACAGATATTTATGGCTGCTATCGAATCGCAATACGTCAGGATAACCGTTAATTAAACGGATCCAGGCGTAACGAGCCGTTTTGTTATTAGCCAAACATTTATTGATGTCCGATAATTATTGAAATAAGTATTTATTACTTATCTTCTTCGGTTCGACGTGATTAATATTGCCTGTCAACGTGTTCGGCTTGAGAAGATTTTCCGCTGCGTCACGGATTGGAGATTGCTTTGGATGCGGGCTATAATTTGGAGTGAAGATAATTTTAGTACTGATTAATTACTTATCTTTTACCGGAAAGGGCTTTATAATTCTATTAAGTTCACATAATCCTGCAAGGTAACAAAGTCTTCAAACAGTGACAGGTGTGAAGGTAGCCCTGAAATAGAGGCTAACACTGAGCAAGTATCAGTATTGTTATGCCTTTAAGGAATTTAGATGCAAGTTACACAAAAATATGTTACAAAGTCTAGGAGGTAAAGAAGAAACTTCAGTTGTATGAAAATATTTAAGTTACAAATCTAGCGCCTTCACAAACGCCATCTATATAATTAAATAAGTACTACGTACCCTATTATTTTCCTTTTTTCAAACACTTCGCGTAGAACCAGTTTTGTGTTGATTTATTCGACGCTACGCTGCGTAGCACCTTCTAAGCGTTCGGTTTCATGTCGTAGAGCATAGATGTCGCTGTTCTCAGATTTAAGATTCAAAGAACAGCTCATCGCTGATGAACATCGTCATCATGTTGATCCACTAGATTCAATAAATTATTGTAAATCAATATCAATATGGCGTGTGTTAACGATTTGAGAATTGTATAGGTACGTCAAACGGTAAACGTTACGCCTCATTTGAATTTCAGTTATCTTCGAAAAAATTATTTGAAATGATGCATGCTAAAATGATTCTTGAGAACTTCTTGCGTAGGTACCATCGCGTACGCTGGCGGTTAACAACTTTTCAACCTTATTTCTAAGAACATAAGGATGAAAAGTTGTTCACCCCAAATGTCTGCGGTTGTACCTACTTACATTTGTTATTATTGGAGTTCTTGCGTATTACTGCATTCTGAATTCTGATAGAAAACAAATCCTTAATGAAGTGATGAGAGTACTGGACAAAAATGTTAACTACCTATTGTAAGTATTTACTTTTCTGAAGCATTGTGGTTTATAAATCATAAACGGTTAGTGGTAACAATGTCTATTGTTTGTAGGTACTATCACAGATGAATACTTACAGATGGTTAGATATGAATACTTCCAGATGGTTAGATATGAAGCTACTAGTACGCAGCGGGCTCGACTTATTGGGCCAATTCAGTGATTGTAACGTAGTCAGAAGATCTAAGAGTTCAACAACACAACAACACAACAACAACAACACAACACAACTGAGACAACTTCTAGGTGAATATAACTGTAGGTAATTAGTGCTGTGCGACCTGAATTGCACTTTATTGTGTCGTAGCAAGAGTCGCTTTTTATTTAAATGATTTTGCGGTCAACCATCTGTGTTAATCTGTGGTAGTATTAGATTTGTCTATATTATTTAATGTCGCGAGACTGAGATGTATCTACAATGATGAGATAATGTATCACAGACGACGATAACTGGACGGTGTATTACCAGAACGAAATAATTATTTATGACTCATTTTCCCTAAAGATTTTTCCATTCATTGAAGGGGACTTAGGAAACCTTGACTAGAAACCTAGTTGCAGAGGTATCCTTAATCAGAGTAAATTTATTCGATAGTGCTATTGGAAAATGCACAAGTGCTAACTGTTACACTAAGGCTGTCTGTCCTCTGGTGCGGAGAAGAAAGGAGAGAAGTGGAGCTGTGCCAATATTAACCATTAAAATGTAAACTCTGGAGCGGAGTTTAGATTCTCAATCAATCAATCTACCTAGCCTTTTCCCAACTATGTTAGGGTCGGCTTCTAGTCTACCCGGATGCAGCTGAATACCAGTATTTTACATGGAGCGACTGCCTATCTGACCTCCAAAACCCAGTAACTGGGTTATAAGATACCCCTTGGTAAGACTGGTTGTCAGACTTTGGGGCACTGACGACCTGTATCGACTGTCAAAGATCCACGAATGACAGCCGGGACCAACGGCTTAACGTGTTTTCCGAGGCACGGAGGAGTCTCGGTATGTAGAAATGGTCACCCATCCACGGACCAACCTCGGCAAGCGTAGCTTAACCTGATGGATCGACCCGTGCGGGTATTTAGCCACGAGCTCCTCGAGTTTAGATTCTATTGGTTAATATTGGCACAGCTCTGCTCCTCTCCTCTCTTCTCTGCTCCAATGGACAGGCAGCTTGCGACAGCGGTGGCCGCCACATAACGGCCGGAGTGAGAGCCGTCATGAAAATGATGGAACCGGGGTTTGACTTCACGGTGTCAAAAAACGCTCTCTAGGAAAACACACCAACTTACTTTCATAAATATCGTTTCAGTGACGTCATTCGACGGTAAATTGCGGACGCTATGTGGCGGCCACCGCAGTCTTAGGAAACCCTAGCTTAATTGTTGAGCGGAAGCTCTAACAGCATCCTAAAAACATTATTAGACAAAATGAACAGTCCCTTAATAAGGCACTGGGTACGGAGGCACGTTCCAACGTGTGTTGGGCTACGTCAGTTTTAGTTGTTTAAGTTTGTAAAAGTTTACTAACATAGTTTATAAGTCATTGTAACTAGCACTATATGGATTGTGTGTGTAGTCCGTAATAAAGAATACCAACATTATTATTATTTAACAGGGGAACACAATTGGAGGTGTTTATTTTGATACTGAAATCGCGACTACATTATTATTGCGAGAGCTACACACTCCAGTATTGACATTCACAAACGTCATTCAGTTTACCAATTAACATCACCAAAGTGCGGTCTGTGACAGTGTGATGATTCTACCCACTGCACTTTAGTCACACGTTAGCTAGCCCGAACGTGACAGACATGTCAACAGCAGTAATAAATAATAATAATGTGTTTAGGCCATTATGTACCTATCACCGGCCATTACACAGATACATCCAAAAACCGATAATTATGTTAACACATACTTGTGACTATAATTTTCTATGTGTAGTGACCGTTTTTTCGGGTGCCATTTCGCTGTTGCTATCTCGATAGTAATTATGTCAACACGCTTTTTCACACTGCGAAGTACTGATACATCAATTACACTTTGCTTCGCTGGCTCGATTGAAAAAAATAATTTATGTCAATCTTACACGATTTAACACTAATTGGTAATTTTTACGAGAGCAGTTGATGATAATTCATCAACTGCTCTCGAGTGTCATTGCAGGGAATGGATGACATGTCATAAGTAAAATAAAAAGTTCATTTAGTTCAAACTACAGAAAGAAAGCAACAGTGTATGTATGTTTATATTTATTCGGGAAAATTAAATATTTATCACTGAAAATATACAGAGACTATCCGATTTTTTTGTCAATAGGCAATTCTCACATCTTTGACTTTCAAATGCTAAGTTAGAAATTCTATAGATACAAATTATTATCACGTTTTGTTTTAAGCAGAGAGGGCAAACATTATGTACATAGTCATATTGCCGGTTCAATTCGTCCGTTGTCTGACACATCATGTTTGGTGTACCACCTTACTTGGCGATCTCTGAGGCCCTAGCATGCACTTGCGACGTAAATGTAACGTAAATTCGAACGATTTTTGAATTAAAAATATAACGGCTATCGCTGAAAACCAGCGCTGGGGCTCTGTGTCGCATAGGGTCGCAGCATTATACTGAGCGATGGCCGTTTTGCGTGGATGTGACGCATGTTTTCCCCCAACTTGTTCTTTTTGTGTTTATTTTCTTTCTTTGCGTCATGTTCTTGTTCACGTCTGTATCTGAGGGCTTGAGGTACGAATTCCAGAGTGGAGACTAGAGAGGTGACAAAGAGTTGAAAGAAGGAGAAGAAGATTACTATTAAAACTGCTTTATTTATATCTAACTTGATTTCTTCAATAGACTAAGGTAGTAGTTAATCATGGAACAATTCCATTGTAAACCATTTGTCTATATTTAAAAAATATGTATTGAAATCTATACTAATATTGTAAAGAGGTGAGAGTTTGTATGTAGGGGGTAATCTTCGGAACTGCTGATCCGATTCCAATTTTTTTTTCACTTATGGGAAGCTACACATATGCCGAGTGTCATAGGATTATGTTAAAATAAGTAATTTAATGCAGGGAAAAGCTAGTTTAAAATAAAACTCATGTGAAAATTTACAGTAGAGCCTGATTAAGGACCATAACTGGATTGAAATACCAACTTGCACTGCGTCTGCGTGGTGGATTTTGACCCATTCCCACTTACAGAAAGGAGACCTTTGTCCCAGCAATGGGAACGGTATAGGCTGATTATTGGTTGAAATAATATGGAAAAGATATCCCTGAGTGTGTATAGGCTAACAGCTATTGCCTTTTTTTAAAGCTACTCGCGTAAAACGTATCTTTTCCGGAATGAAAAATCCGGATAGATTCAACCGTTATGTATCCACAAATTGTAAATTATTCAAAACCGAGCTAAAACGATAGCCCGTTTCAAAGTTCATACTGAATTACCTGACAACAATGTATTTCCAGGTTGCAGTATAATTTATTTCATAACCACATTAAACATCGTTTGGGAACAGGCATCTCCTAGCCTATATAGAACCAAAAATTGCTCGCGAAAGAGGAGGCGAAACGCGTAAGGGAGAGGAAAATTTCGCGCCCTCACGCTCCTAACCGCTGCAGGAGACGCCCTGGGCGTCTGGAATCGCAGGCCGATTCCCGGCCACCGTAGGCATGGGCTTGCGGGCGGTGAGTAATGGGTAGCTCGCCGTCTGATAAGGATCAGGCCCGGGTCGACGGCGCGTTGTGTTCCACGCGCGCTTCAAAGAGATGTCACCAGAATTGACGGGGTCCGCTAGGGCCGATGCCTGCGGGTTGCGAAGAAAACCGAAAGGGAGATCGTGGCCCCCGGCAACATGACAACTGAAGGAACACGGGTGGGTTTTAGTCAGTAAGAGTCTGAAACGCCCTCCTGCTCCACCCAGAGCGGAAGAAGTTATTTGATAATTTCCCGCCAAAAAAAAACCAGTATAATTTATTTCATCACGACAGTAAACATCGTTTGGGAACAGGCATCTCCTAGCCTAGAAGCAAAAATTCGAAGACATGTGACACCCACCAACCCGCACTTGGCCCGCGTTTTGGTTTATAGCCCACTTCCTCTCACATTACAGAATAGAAGTCTGTGTCTCAGCGGTGGTGTCATAAACTACTTATGCTTTTGCAATTTCCCACATTCTTAATTTGTTCTGAAGAATCTTAGCTTAGACATCAAAGAATGTTGTATCTGTGATCTGGATTATTTGCTCTACAAGTGAAAATTGTAATCAAAATACAGTCATCCTCAATACCATAGTCAGTGGTTTTATTATAAATTAATAAAAGCGGGCCAAGTGCGTGTTGGACCACGCATAATGAAGAGTTCCGTAGTTGGGATGAATTTATCCCAAGAACAAACTTCCGCATTCCAATTGCATATGTAAGATTGTAGTGTAGCGGTTACACCGTCACATACGAACTACGCATCAAAGACATGACGTCACACAAATCCTGCATCGCGCAATTAGAGTTTACCGAGCGATAGACATAAATATACAAGATTTCAACTTCAAACCGTTGGGCAGTTGCCCGCCAGACACAACACCCGTCTGGTCGGAGGATCCACCCTTTTCTATGGTGGATGAGTGAACTTTATACTCTGTTCCTCATGCCACTAAAGTAGAATAGAATAGATTATAATAACGTTTATTTGTACACAGTTCATGAAACCAAAAATGCAAATAACAAAATAAAAATGGATAATAATGTTTTAATAACAATGTGTGCCTCACGGCTGTACACAATATTGAGAGGTTTGCCATGATGTTATTTTAAAACCATAGAAGTCGTATAGGTTTTCTAAAAAAAAATCTCCCATACATTCCAACTGCAAATGCAAGTTTTTTAGAATACAATAGAATAATGTTTTTTTTAACTCAGTTCGTGAAATACAAAATATATATAACAAAATAAAAAAGTGAAAATAATGTTTTAACAACTATGTGTGCCTCACGGCTATACACAAAATATTGAGAGATTTGCCATGTTATTTTAATTAAAACCATAGACTTCTTATAGGCTTTCCAGTAATCCATAAGTATAGAACTATTTTCTGTTTTTTTTTTCATCTATTTTCTTAATAACTATAAAAATATTTATTTTAAAGTTATAAAAAATGTTTGAGACTTGCACAGTAAGCCCTTTTATTGATATGTCACATGGTGCAGTTTGTAAAATGTATTTTTTATTTTTCTTATTTGCCTCCCAAAAGTGACCTCCATAATCAAAATTAATTTATTTGCGTTACACGTCCGTGTTTGGGTCACAGATATTCATATGTGTATCAAATTTTAACTTAATCAGTCCATTAGATTCTGAGCAAATGGGCTGTGACGGACAGACAGACGAGGGATCATATAAGGGTTCTATTTTTTCATTCGAACGTACGGAACCCTGAAAATAATAAAAAATAAGTTACCAGATATAGCCGGTGGTGTCAAAATTCACGAAACTGTCAGGGGTTTACATCCAAACATTAAAACGTCATCTTTATGTCCTTTGTACGGTACAATGGTCAACGCATTTCAATTTTTAAAAGGTTATTAAGATAAAAGAACAAGACTTGACAAATTATCAACCTGACTCGGGTTGATAACTTGTCAAGTCTTTTGGACAAGTTATCAACTTGAGTTCGAGGGACACTAACGAGGACACAAACAAAATAACAGTTAACAAAAAAAAAACTGTTTTTCAAATCATATTTCCCGTACACACAGCTACACATCAAGCTATACATTTCCAGTTTATGCTGGTCTCGCATTGTATAGGATTTTCGTATAATGCGACGTCAGCTTAAACTGGAAATGTATAGCTTGATGTGTAGCCGTGTGTACATGTAAATAAAATTGTGTGTCGGTAAAAGTCTACACCACGGCTGGTAATCTCGGAACAAAAAATCCTGGCATTAATAGACGTATTTTGTCTATGGCACTATCTTCCAAAGTGACAATCGCCCCTCGAACCTTTCCCCTTTATCGCCTGTGAAATCGACGCCATATTTGTTTGTTGTAAGTCTATCTATATTGTAGTCTGTGGTTATCTATATCCCGCCATTACAGTTTGAGTGAAGTTCTACATTTTAATTTCCGTAACTTATCCTCTCAAATTTAAACCTGTAATAGTGTAATTATAACGTTCAGTATGAACCACTCTTGCTATGTTGTGAATTGCGCTAGTAAACGAAAGGACATTAGATTATTTCAATTTCCCAAACGTGAGATAGGACTCATAAAGTGTAAAAACTGTGAAGAATTGCAAAACATGAGGGCACAGTATCTGCGCAAGCGTTATGTTTGTTAAAAGCACTTTGGACAGAAGTTCATCATCTCGACCAATGCAATGATTCGTCTGTGTGTTGGCGCCTATCCCACGCTGTTTTCTGAAACCGAAATCAGCAGTGGTACTCCTCGGTTTCAAACTATGGACACTGACTACACCACTGGTAAGTACCTCAATAATATGATAATTATGTATGTAATATAGTACAAATTGACTCATATATTCCTCACATAGGTACTCAAATGAAAAGTGCACCGTGTAACACACTTTAAAAAAAATATAGTTGCTATTTGGGTTTCAAAACTTGAATTTTCGGTCAGTGGGTCGTCTTAGTTCCACTGTGGAAGAACAGAAGCCATACATTTTAAAGAAAATAAGATACTATGTCCATCTATGTTGCTCTGCCTTAAAAGTGGGCCAAAGGTCAGTTGGTCGTTTGTGGCCCTACATGCACTTAATACCCGGGACAAAATTAAATAATTGTTCACAATAAAAACTCATATTGTGAAATATTTTGTAAAGCATAACAGAACAGAGTTATTATTTAGGGTTCCATAAGCAAAGTGTGCTAACGGGACCCTGTTACCAAAGCTCCTCTGTCAGTCTGTCTGTTACAGGGCTGTATCATTTGAACCATAATAGGTAGACACTTGAAATTCAGTGTGTACCACAATGGCCTCTATAACAAAAAAATTAAAATGAAATAAAGTTAAATTAAAAATTGAGGGGTAAATAAAAAACGAAAAGTATTTATTGTACGGTGGTACGGAACTCTTTGTGTGCGAGTCCGACTTGCACGTGGAAGCTTTTTACTTGTTTTTTATTTTGGGCAGTTACGTATTTTAATTATTTTGTTTTGTTGATAAGCTTAAATATTTCTTTACAGACAATGCTGTTTCTGATCACACATATGCTAAGAAAAGGCAGCATGATGATCATACCTACTGTACCTTTGAACCTACAAAAAAACATAGAATGACTAAAACTGGTAAGTCACAACTTTTATCTTTTTTTTTGTTTTTAATAATATAATAAATCTACACTAAAATTTGTTTGTAAGTTTGTATGCAAGGGGTAATCTCCGGAACTACCAGTCGGATTTGAAAAATTCTATTTGCATTGGTTAGCCCAATTCTTGAAGAAGGTTATCTCGGGCTAGGCTCGTGGACGAAATCGCGGGCAGAAGCTAGTACTTTTATAATTTCTGAATGCATTGTCTTTTGATGGCTATTTTGCCCAATTGCATAGAAGCACTTCTTTGCGTAATATTTAAATGCGATTGTTACACAAATTGAATGATAAACAAGTAGTTCCAGATCAAATTAAAAAGACGAAGGTAATTATTGTTTTAGAAGTCAGAATGTTTCTGAAGATGGTTGTTTAGGGATACCTAGTCTGTTCGGTCTAATTACAATAATCATGCATACAGCTGTACTGAGTCATGGAAATAGTGTTGTTTATCAATATTTCAAGGTGTTCAAAAGTGAGAACTTATAATAGTCTATTTTATTGCAGGTTAAGAATTGCGTGAGTGTTCAACAAAACAGTGGCAGCTACTCTTTCATATACTGCTCAGTTTTGTAAGTATTTTGTCTGCAATGTAGTTTTCATACTGACTGCAAGCTGTGTCACATGGAAATAAGTATAATAGAGCATGTTACTTTTTTGTTGCAGCTCATTATGCCGATGGCAAACAAGTCAGCCCAACTTTAAAGAATACGGCAGAAATGGTATCTATTTTTGATGATTTATTTGATTCGGTCAATGGAGCCTCTCTTACAAGTAAAAAGAATAAAGGTAAACCTTTGCGGAATGCGGTAACAGCCGCGTCTCGGCACCATAGATTTTGAAGGGAGGCTATCAAAAAACTGCAAGGGATAAAATTTGTATAAAATAAAACTGGATAGTTATGCTGAAAAGCTATCAAAGGTTGTGGCAATTAATCAAGAATAAAAATGATAACTATCTTGAGACCAAGATATTTCAACTCTGATCCAATAGAAAACTTTTTTGGACAAGTCAGAGCGTACAATTTTAGAAACAATGATCCTAATTGCCACACCTTTAAGACACTTCTAATCATAAGATTTATAATCGTACACTCCGATGGTTACAATTGTGAAGAGGATTCAGGTGAGCAACTAGTAAAACTCAAGGCCTTATTTTCAAATAAGGCCACGAAAAATAATGAAACAAACGCCGACAGTGCCTATCACCTGGATCCTCTAACCTTCGGAGTGCAGTTCTAGAGAATATCCCCACAATCCACACAACAAATGCTTGGAAATCACACCATAACAAACAGGTATTATAAAATAAAATAAGATCTAAGTATTTGTTTGATTTTCTGGATTGTGTGATACACAGGGATGCTGTTGAGGAATGCTTTTTAGATTTTAGTCATTGATTAGCAGTATTTAATTGGTGCAATGTAATAAATAATAATTAACTAAAATATATAACTTTTGTTTTCTAACCTAAACACATCTGTGCCCTTGCACAGATGTGTTTAGGTTAGAAAACAAAAGTTTGCCACCAATGCAAAAGAAAGCTTTCATAAAATATAAGACAAAAATAAAAATATTATAAATAATATTGAATGTTTTTTATTTTCATCACAGGACTAATATTCCTTTTTCTAATACACACACATCTCATACTTACTTACACTACATTTCTTATTAGAAATGTACCCGAGGTAGGATTGTGTATTCACAATCCTACCTCGGGTTGAATTAAAGCAGAACCTCTTTTTTGGAAGTTGGTTAAAGGCTTAAAAGGCTATTTTCCAAAATATTCTGGGCTCGATAAACGTTGGCAAAAAGACTCGGTTTCATAACAACAAGAGCAACAAAATGGTTAAAATTAAAAAAAAACTAAACGTCACAATCAAAGCTCGCAAATCGTAAAGCGATTTTTCTACTATGGGAGATTACCGTCTGAGTACTACTTAGTCTGTGGTCTACACACAACATCGGCTTACCTATGACCACTACAGTCAACTGAAAAAACCACACTTGAATGACGTATTTGTGATCCCAGTTTTAGCAAACAGAAAGTCACAATGCCGAACGTCACTTTTACTGCATGCCCGTCAAAAAACCTCACGGTAGGCTTTACGTCACTGGGAACAGAGAAAAAGGACAAGAAACTTCTTTAATGAGCTGCAAATTAATCAACGCTGCCTTTCCCTAAATTCGATGACTCAATCCAACATTCCTGTTTGTCACTTGCCACACTTTATGGTAACATTTGACCTGCATGACTCACCTTAATTTGTTTTTTGTTACATTAATAAAACCGTAATAAAACTAAAGAGAGTTGAATCTACATATTATCTCTCGACGTTCGGAACGATTTCATGCGGTGATTCGGACTAGAAATAAATTAAGTAATACTTAAACTGATTGCCACGGTCAAGACGTGCAGTTGGGGGTCAAGATCAAGATAGTATTCATTGGGAGCAGTGTCAAGTTTAATTTTGGAATGTATTTCAAGATTTTTTTTTTGTTAGTTTGGCATCTCTTAGTTGACCTCTGAGATCATGACTACTTAACCGGGCTTTCCTGTGGGTTCCTTAAGCTACTACACTTAAAACCTCCAGCCAGGGGTTATTCAACTAAGCTAATTAAAACTAGGTGAACGCTCGCTAAAGGCTCGAAACTTGAAATTCATACCCCATAGGGGGGTCTATGGGGTATGAATTTCAAGTTTCGAGGACATCAAGGATGGGATGGGCTGAATTTCAAGCATTGTCATCTAGTTTTGGTATGAGTCATTGTTTCTTTGCCTCTCTTTTACGCCGAAAAAGTTTGATTTTCTGAATGCCTTTTTTCTGAAAATGTATGGACGTAACGACAGGTTTTAGAAGAAAACGTACAACGTCTTAATTTTTACGTTTTATTCTAACCCAGTTGTAGTCTAAAAATTAATATTGTGGATTGAATGTAAGCCATTACCCCTTTGCATTTGTCAACAGAAAACGTAATAAAATGGATCAAACGCCATTTTTTTACCATCATAGTTTCTATTAATTAAGAACAAGAACTTACGTATTTAAATCATAATACGAGTAGGTAAGTTAAGAAATACTAAAGTACAAAGTTGCAATAGCCGGAACCACAAGGGTAACTATTTAAAAAAAGATAACTGCACTACGCAGTTTGTGAACTCTATAATTTTCTTTTTAATAACTGTTGTTGGAAAATGAGTGACACCTGACTTAATGTTATGTGCCAGTGGTGGTTGGAAAGTTTTAGCAAGGCCTCTTTGTTCACCTAATGGTTTTTTCCTTTATTTTTTATCGTTATTATTGTGATTGTGTTTATCTAGGTAAGCGCAGTCTTCTCTTTCAGTGTCTAAAGTCTAAAAGTAAATATAAAATTACTAGTGAGTCTTTTGGATAACTTCCATCGGTTTCCACCCAGGCTATCTCATCTACTTAGCTTTAGGAAAAGTCTAGGTATACGAAAGGGTTTCATATTTCGCGCTATCAATTTTTGTTTCCATTAAATCCTGCGTGGTTAAAATTATTTGAATTGAGAGTTTTAGATCACAGAGTTCGAATTATTTTAATTGATGGTTTGATCACATTTGAATTGAGAGTTTAGATCACAGATTTCGAATTATTCGAATTGAGAGTTTAGATCACAGAGCTACCACATAATGCACATGCATTCTGAAGTGTAGGTACTTTGTTGGTCTTATGGTCGCAAACGCGACTGCTGAGCGTCGTCCTTGGTTTGATTTCCGGGTCGGGCAGTGTTATTGCATTTTTTCATAAAGAATTTCTTACTAACAGCCCGGAGTTTGGAAGTTGGCGGTGTGATACCCCCGTGCCTCGGAAAGCACGTTTTAAGCCATTGGCCCTCCGCCTGATCTCTCTCCGGTCGTGTCGGATTGCCGTCCTATCGGACTATGAGAGTGAGGGAAGAGAGAGTGCACTTGTGTCTGCGCACGCACATGTGCACTATAATATCTCCCGCGCCGAAGGCTTGTCTTCGGTGAGATTACCGAAATTCCGTCTGGAGGACTATTACTTTCTTCGTCAACAGGTTTGAAGGAGCGTGGAAGCAGGTAAATCATCACCACCTTTTTAGTTTCCTCTACTTAAATAGATATCCAACAGCTCATATATGATCATTTAATTATCACTATCCTAAAGTGACTACATACTTTGTTGATCAGCTAATGGGCACCGTGTTCAGAGCCACAGGTGTCAGAACTTTATTTGCATTGTTTTCTAACACTGCTATCAATTCATTAACTCCGTATGAGGATAGTGCGAATCGAAGTGTATTGGTTTTAACACTTTATGTTTGGCGAATGTCACGTAAGTCTCCTGGCAGAGGTCAAGGACACTTGGTACTCTTGATTTACATAACATTCAAGTTTCTGTGTGACCTCCGGCTAGCTTATGCATGTACAGTAAGCGCTCAAAAGTGCATGAGCACGCTAAGAGTCGTATTGCTGTGAACACGCGGTATAGCTCGTACATTTGTATGTGTAAGCAACACGATACACACACCACAGATAACGCAGTTACACGAAACAACAATATATTTCCGTCGCTTTAAACATGCTAGCACACACGCACTATGCGCGTGAACTTGACCAGTTAATGGCATTGCTAAAATTCGATAGTAACTTAAC
Source organism: Agrochola litura (assembly GCA_949152395.1). Classification (NCBI taxonomy): domain Eukaryota; kingdom Metazoa; phylum Arthropoda; class Insecta; order Lepidoptera; family Noctuidae; genus Agrochola; species Agrochola litura. The sequence continues at coordinate 9,938,078 of OX424497.1, read as the reverse complement.
ATGTGCAGATAGCAGAAAGCGTTAAGCGTTGGTATGGAATTCAAACTGCCTCAGGTTCTAATCTCGTGAAACACAGTGCGGTTTTTTGCAAATATTATTATTTTTGTTTTCGATAATAATATTTTTTAAATATTGCTGCTTTTTTATGTTGTTATTGCAATAAAGGTTTTAGAATAAAAAATGCGTGATATATGATAACAAAATTAAAAAAAATATGTTTATTCGTTATATTTATTTTACATAAGTTACTAAACTGCTACAATTATTTATCATTACTTCAGCTGAATAAGATGTGAAATAGATGTCAAGAAACTTAGAAGCAGTTTGTATTATTTTGACATATTTAAATTATGAAATATTTTAAATTTTTAATGGATTTTTTCACCATAAATATTAAGCTTTGATCATGGTCGAAGTAATTAAGTAATAAATAAGAATATTAGACTACTTAAAATGTAAAAAACTACTTACAGAATAGGTAATTTTAAGGTTAAATATGGGCAGTTTGTTTATATTTTATTTGTATTAATTATTTTACATTTTATTTGACTTTAGTAAATATTGGTTGTTATTGAGGTTAAAGCTTAAGTATTCATTTTCTTTACGAAAAGAAGATTGAAACTAAACCTCAAATTTTTATCCTAAAATAATACTATTACTAAAATAATATTAAACAATTTCGGTATATCTGCAAGAAATACGACAAACACCCTATTGAAACGTGCTTAAAAAATTCGTTACCATAAATTCATGCAATAACGAATCTGTTGTTTATTAAGTTGGTACGGTCAATATTTTAAGGTCAAAAACGGTTTTCTAGCTGGTCTTCAGTGATGCAAGCCTTCAGAGTGCACGGCGAACGGTTCATAATGACGTGTTTTTAATAATTCAGCAAAATATCTCGTTGGTATGAAACCATTTGTTTCATTCACCATTTGACGTCGCTGCTACTCGATAATAAGCCCCTTCCTCATATCTCTTAACCGTCACAGTATTTCTCTAGAACAAAGAAAAACATTGTTTTTATTACACATAATACCTTATTATTTATTATTCACTAATCGAATTAAACCTCACAATGAATTTAAAACTTTAAAGGCATCTTCTGTCTCAACAATACCCTTGATTAAGATTTATGTTTAGTAAAATATGAAATATATTAATGATAACACTCACACTTAGTCCGGTTTCATTAGATATTCACTTCACTTTTACGCAGCGCAATAATATTCTCTGATCTGATCTGATCTCTTCAATATATTTTATGCCTGCTTTTTGATAATAATAACCACAACACTGCGCTAAATACTCGTCACCAATATTATCCACGAACCAAAAAAGTTCTATTAATTAAATACTCGTAACAAACTGCATCTACCCCACAGAAATCGAAATAATTTACTTACTTTTTGTGGTCTACCTGCTAAACTTTAATATTTATGTGAACAAGACGAATGAAACTAAAAACGAATGATGATTATTGAACTAGTCATTGGTTGCAGACAAAGTGAGTGTGTGTGTGTAATGTGCGTGTCTACAGTATTGTAACAACTTATAGAAGAAGGTCGTAAGTCAAACCGAAGCGTCAGTCTATTGCTTTGTGAGATTGCTCATGGACTTTTGGTCGGTACTGTACATATTTACTTTGTAATCCTGTGGTTTATCACTAAAAGCTTTTGATCTTATTAAAAACGTAGTAACTACCTACTTTCAATCGACGATTGCAGTTTTAGTAATAGTAAAAAAAAAAAGATACTGACGTATAGATAACCTCCTCTTTTTTATAAATTCCACTTTTCTAACATCCTACACAAAGAGCATCCCCTATGATCTTGACGACCATACATTTTAATATCATGTCGCAGTAACAATGTTTTTTGGAGAAGGTATTTTAAGATTGGGACATAAAGTCGCTTTTCCTTCCGTATTTTTTAACTTCATCAACAGACAGGAAGTAGTTACTTTTTCCACCAAAGTTTGCGTTTCATTTCGGCTTATAACTTGTGGAAATATTCTAGAAAAGCGATGGTAAAAATCGCAGTAGGTATAGGCAATAAATGATTGTGTGTACCTACATAAGTACCTATTTAATATTCAATACACAGCATGTTTAACTACACACAGAATGTCTGTTATGTGATAATAGACAAACAGCTAAGGCGTCAGTTAAAAACAATATATGCTTAGTTGTCTCGTTCCAACGTGTAAAATATCGATATATGCCCAACTATCTGTAATCCAATCGCCATTCTCCTTTCGACATACCTAATTGTCGATTTTTAATAATTACATACTTTTCTCTATTCGTTAAGTGTTTATCACAACATGGTGGGAAACTTTGTTAATAGCTCCAGTTAAACCACAACAAACGTTTGTGAGAACTAAATCGCAGAGCGTCGTGAAAACAACGTAAAACTTTTTTATGCTGCGTCATTTATTTTTCCGATTTAATTACTACTGAACTGGTTTATAGCGAGTCATCAGGAAAGTATTGTTTTGTATTAATGCTGTAAGTAGCGTTAAGTAAAGGTTCTCAAATGATAGAAAAATCTTCTTCATAACATATTTCTAGTTCTATCTACCTATTAATACAGGGTGGCAGAAAACTGTTACCATGGATTTAGTACATGATTCTGAACCCCCTGCGTTGAAAATTTAGCATCTCGCTAGCTCGCGTAGGTATTGCACTTTTCTATGAAACAGCAGTTATTTTTTTTTATTAGTCGACAAAAAATTTCAAAGACTACTTTTCGAAAACGGTTACCATGGATTCAGTACATGGTTCTGAACCCCATGTTCAGAACCATGTACTGAATCCATGGTAACCGTTTTCGCGTCGATGTCCCTGCCACCCTGTATATCCCATGCCAATTATGGCTACGATAACCATTTTTGTTTCGTTATCTGACTACTCATATCTTTGCAGGTATATGGTATATCTATTTCCGGGGTCAAGTTGCTGTGTTGTTCCGGTATGAAGAGAAGGTGCTGGTAGAATTACTGATACGTAAAACTTTATACCTCTGTGTCAGGCTAACTGGGACATTGTACGCACTTGACTTACGTTGAGAAGATATCTTCCATTATCCCCACCGCCGTATCTCTACGTTGACGTCGTGGTGGGGCTTGCGCGCTCCGAACTCTGGGTCTGTGCCGGTACAGTTTACTTTGCCGGAACAGGTCTGGGATGAGGAGCCAGACCAAGAGAGATACAAAATCCCGCAGGGCAGCATGTGGCAAGCTGTTGGGCAGTAGCGACCCCACGGACCCTATCTCCCGGGAGAAGTCTTGTTCCTCACCTCTGGCTTGCCTTTATTGGCTGGCTGGAGTGAACACTGACGAGGAACGGCGCTCCCGCCTCATTTTTGCCTTAATTGGCTGGCTTAAGTGGAGATTCGCAAGAGCAAACGTGCTCGGAGGAAGGAAGTATTCCAGTAAGTGCTCGTAGGGATCTTGACCATCTTCCGGGCTCTGGGATTGTTCTGAAAGCCATGGAATACCTCTCCACTCCTCAAGCACTTCAGGACATGTTGCCCCCTTGTTGCTACGTCACTATGTGCTAGCGACCGTTTCTAGGGGCCCATTATTGACTGTGCAAGTCACCCCCTGCCATTTTATCCGTGTAAATATAAAACATTGATTAGGCAGGGGCTATAGTCTATATACCATATCTTTGCAGGTATATGGTATATCTATTTCCGGGGTCAAGTTGCTGTGTTGTTCCGGTATGAAGAGAAGGTGCTAGTAGAATTACTGATACGTAAAACTTTATACCTCTGTGTCAGGCTAACTGGGACATTGTACGCACTTGACTTACGTTGAGAAGATATCTTCCATTTATTATTATTCTGATTTAAGAGAGTGTCCGTGGAGTTTCTTGCCCGTTCTTCTCCATAGGTACCTACTACGCTTTGGAATGAGCAACTAGCTTCATCTTTCTGACTGATGGACCCCTTGACAATTCAAAAGTGCCTGTAATTGGTTTATTTGAAATAAATGCTTTGAGTTTGAGTTTGTGTATCGTCTGCCAGATTTATTATTTACTCAAACATAAAATACTTAGTATATTAGAGGAAGTCTGAAAGTATCACCGGTGGCCGAAAATTTGTGCGGAAATCAGTAGCCATGGTATGGGCATGTGATGCGGAGGAATTAGGAAAATGTCGTGAGGAAAGTTTTGAGTATGAATGTGGATGACTATAAGAGTAGGGGAAGACCAAAAAACGATGGATTGACTGTGTGGAAGATGATATGGCTGGAAAGGGGGTGACTTCCGAGATGACTAATAGAGAAATATGGAAGAAAGGGACATGTTGTGACGACCACAAATGAATTGGGATGAGGGCGGGAGAATGATGACTATCTATACTAATACTAATTACTTCGTTTGTTTCTTTGTATGTAGGGAGTAATTTCTGGAACTACCAGTTGGATTTGAAAAAATATTTTTGCATTGTATAGCCCAATTCTTGAGGAAGGCTCGCGGACGAAGTCGAGGGCAGAAGCTAGTATACCATAAAGCAGAACTGCTATAAGTTTTACTAAGTATTTTGTGTTTGAGTCTTTCTTAAGAGTAATGCCCTTAGTTACCAAGCTAGGTAAGGGTTGGTGACCGCAAAGCCGATCGCTCATACATAAAATAACATAATTTTATGCGAACATCGAGTCCAAGTATTGTATATTATACCTACTCATCTAAATTACCGGTTGTTTCGTCATCTCTTTTATTTAAATAATATTCAGCATCTTTAATAGAAATTACATCACGCTTCATCAAATAAAAAGAAATATAAATTGTATTAAGGAATATTTATTTAAAAAATATAAATATAAAATCTATCTAAATAACAATTCGCTTACATACTGCTAATGCTAATACTAGAAGGCCATCTCGACAGCATCGCAACTTTAACATAAAATCACCAAGACCTTCACAATGTTGGAAATTCAATACATTTAATGAAAGAAGCGAAAACTTACTTAAGTTCCTTGTAAAACCAAGGAATAACAATATCATACATGGTTCCGAAATCCTGCGCCGTGCAGTTTCGAATATCAGTCGAGTAACACAACTGTCACAATAATTTACAAACAATACTGCAATGAGTGTGCATTCAAGGAGAGACTTATAAGTACACGGTGCCAAATCTGACCTGGGGCTTTGATTTGAAGAGATTGGAGGCAGTCTTGATGATGCTAATGATAGGCCTGAAGGTAGAGGTTTCCTGACGCTGGTAGTAAGTGTTAGGTTGCTGGTATCTGTATTGGTACTGGTTGTTGTATTGGTTGTAGTACTGGTTGCTGAACTGATAGTTGAAGCCCTGTGTGTCGGCGGAGCTGTCGGGGATGACGTTCGAGATGTAGCTGTTGCTGTTATCCACCGTCTGGTAAGACGAGGAAGCTGTGTAGCTGGCGGCTGTAACAAAGAACATATAAAATTAGATTTATTTGTGGGACAATACATTTTATAATTTTATGGAGCTCAAAGGGATCGTAAGAAATGTTAAAGTATGATTATCTCAGACGAGAAATCATCCAGAGCAAACATAGAATACCTATTTGATGTAAAACAAGTTCTGGCGAAGGTTTGTTTGTAGGGCATAAAAGATATTTACCGCAAAGGCCGGAGTATTTGCTCGATTCTGTGAGGCCGTAGTTGGTGCATGATGGGTAGCCTTTCTCGTACGGTTTGGATCCAATAACGTTTCCGCCAGGACCGTAGTTGCAGACATAAAGCTTGGTGTACCCTCGAGCAGGGTCGTAGTAGAATGTGAAACCACAGCCTACGTGAGATGTCTCGCCCCAAACCAACTAAAAAAAAAAAAAAAACGTTAGAAACTCATTTGATTTCATTTTCGAACAGGTTGAAATAAAATGGAACCACATATATCCCACTTATGAAGGCAACAATGAATTATTATGTAATTTACAGAATTAAATATTCAATATGTCACATTTGGCAGAGAATTGATATGGAGATTGGCTTTACTATTAAATTGCCGAATTTAAATTGCAAATTACCTGTGAGTAATGCCCGGTGCCGTGCCCTCCAGTGATGGGCTTGAAGCCGTAGATATGTACTTCATCGAACCAGGCGTTGATCTGCTTGTTGAAGTCAGGTTCGGAGTCAGCGTTCTGGCTGGGTGGGCGAGTTGTCCAGGTGGCTGCGAGGTTCTGACCCACGGGAAAGCGGCCGTCGTAGCGCTGGGCGGCACGGTCGTGAGCAGTGATGCACTCGTCGGACCAGTGCTGAGCGGTTGCGGCTAGCTCGTCATCCCATACCTTTATAAAAGAAAACAATTTGTTAGTATCATCTATTTTTTATTTTTAAGCCTCCTTGACGTTGTTTGTTTTTCATTAATGATTTGAAGCGTCGGGCACTGAACTTTACTAAGTGCTACTTGTGTGTGTTTTTTGGAAAGAGTCAATTGACTCTGTTTTATGTATTTACAAAACATGTTGGCCAGGTTATGAATATTAGATATTTGGTTGAAATAATAATTCTAGGCTTCGAAAATGTATCATCTCTGCAAATATTCTTTTGATCCGAGATAAAATTGAATTGACATTAAACTGAGCGCCTATCATCGTAGTAATAATAGCTGTCTAGTATTAAAAAATCTCAAGCATTTTAATTGAATTTATGCCAAATGTCTCCTTCATTCGAATACCAGACTAGATATCAAAATGTCTTTGAATCAGGAGATTTTGAATTTGCATTACTTTATTAAATAATAATTTATCTGGCTGATGTCACATCTTTAGTGGTTTCGTATTTTATGACTTCACTGAATTAAAATGTGTGACAAAATGTCAATGAATAATGGTCAAGATCAAGTTCGTATTCATATTCATAAGACTCTGTTTTATTTGTGTGTGTTTGACGTACCATTTCCATCATGTTAGCTGCGGGAGGTTGGCTGGAGACCTGTCCCAGGGCAATAGATTGCCTGAGACGATTGTGTGCGTCGACTATAGCTTGCTTCTCATACGCCGTCAATCCTCCAGATCCTAGAATAGAAGAACGAATAATTGTAAAAATAACCCTTCTTAAATTCAACTCTATTGCTAAAATTATAAGAGTGTCATCCGATTGTGAGTGTCAAGGTGACATTTTCGAGTGATTTCATAATTCGTTGGATTGATCTGATTTATTAGACCGGTGCGTGCTAATACAGGTGTCGGTGTCAATAAAATTTTACGACCTCGACCCATACGAGTATGTAAAATAGGAGCATCTTTTTGGGTAAAAACTCGTTTGCAAAATCCAGACTGGGTGGCGGCGAGTGAATTGATGGGTTCTTGCTATCATTACGGACACTTTATGAGTTTTTATGTGCTTTAGATTCTTTTGGAGTTTAATGGATCGACACATAAATTTTAAAGACATTTTCTGACATTATTGGTGCAGATTCAAGATAATATTCAAAATCTTATCAGTCGCGTTTCTCGAATAAACGAAAACGACTTATTATTATAATTTATGAGTTTTAATTTATTTATTTATTCGCAAATATTGTAAACTAAATTAAATGTTACTTTAAATTAATAAAGATAAGCTTTTGAAGCCTTTTGACTCAATTGTAGTAAATGCTAATAAAAAGTGAGAGTAGGTAATTTAGTTATTTATACATCAAAGAAAATTAATTAAGGCTTGAAATGAATAAATTAAAGCCTTCAAATAATGAGTTAAAGACTGAAAATAATGAATGAAGGGCTGAAATAATTGAAATGATGACTTACGTAATAATTGTTTTCCAGCACCACAGCTGCCTTCTGTCGTTGCGAGGAGACCTCCCATAACAAACAACACTAAGGATATCATCTTGATTGTTTAAAAGTTAATTCACAACACTTTATAACTGAAAAAATTCACGCGTAAAGTTGAGATTCGTAACTAAAGACTTGTTCACTTATAATTTACGAAACTTCAAACTTATTCAATATTTCCCGGTGATCCGTAGCACGACGTGCTGCGCGCTCTCCAGGCTTTAGCGGTGTGTGCGGCCAGCGGCCCACGCGCGCGCTTATGTACCCGACGCCTCGTTACCATGGAGACGGAGCGACGCCGGCCGCCCGCTGCGTCTGCGCATAGCCGCCTGCGCCGCTCGTTACTACCGCACACGCTCACTACAATACACCCTCAATTTGTAATACTAAAATTATATTTTAACATATTAAATCAATTTATAATCGCCGTTTTATTCAATTTAAACACGAGTATCTTCTGCACTTATGATTGGCAGACAATATTCGGGATGCTCTATTCCTCGATCGTGTAGAGTCTTCAATTACGAAATAAAGAAAGGTTATACGAACATCGGCCAGCTACTTTTTATCTGCAGTAATAATTTAAAACTCATTATGCTGCAGACGGTTGTTGTCAATGAAATCGAGTTCTTGTGATGTGTCCAAGCCGAACGTGGAAATATGTTGACAGATATTGGTCGGAACGGAAGTGGTCTTTAAGCGAAATTATACGCAGCTAAAAACAAGGAAAGAATAATCTGTAATCACCCTTTTTTATGTCAAAGGCTACTTAATTATACATTTTTGGAATGAATAAGAATAATTTTGCCTGACAAAATAAATGACGCCAATGTTTTTATTCGTTTAGATAGGAAATCAATTTTCGCTTGTCGACTGCGGAAAATGTTAATTATTAAATAAGCATGAAATTGAATTTAAGGAATTTTTCACGTGCTGTTAAAGTTTTTCTTCGCTGGTAGATTTGTTTTAATGTGTTCCACATAATTTAAAAGGTCATTTGTGAAAAATTTACATTAGGTTAATTAAAATATCTTCGTTTATCTTTCCCGAGACTATAGTGAAATGTGTCCTTATATTTAAGGTAAAATTACAATTTGCCTTATGAAATGATGATGGCGAGTCGTTAATTAGAGCCAAAAATTGACCAAAAAGTTTAAGGTGACAAGTTGTCTGTTGGCAACCGATCCGGTTTACCACCTGACGTGAATTTTCGCCGGTGCTTCAATATTTGCATATTAATGACCTTTATTTTATTGACTTTTTATTTTACGAGACTTTATACAAGCTTAGGATTATTATACTTTTAATTAAAACCACTAACTTATGTAGGTTGGGATGTTACAATTATTAGAATGAGTTCCAACTGCTTTAAAGGTTTTTTGAGTTTATTCTGCGAACGAAACGCTTCGAAAGTTAGGTAGGCACTTACCTATATCGTGTTTCATTAATTATTTTTGTTCTTTGACATGTATAATTTAGTAAACAGGAGTATCGAATTACAGAGCTTGAATCAATTAATGTTTTCTTATTAATTTTCGTGTCAATAATTTATGTGAATTAAAAAAAAAACACGAAAGATGTAGTTACTATGGTAATGGTTTGTTAATAGTTACTATGTATAATAACCGTTTCTAATAAGTTTATGTTTCTTCATGTAACGTTAGGTACATGATTTTCGTGAGCAATTTTAAACACTAATAGGAAAACGATCCAGCAATGTCCAGTAAGTATACGTACATGGGAAATTCTTTGTGCTATTTTAAACTTTCAAATAATTATTGCTAATCCAGTGAGAAATAGCAATATTTATTTGAAAGTTTTAATTACTTTATTATTATTAATGCGAAAATAACTCTGTTTTCACACCTTGATGGCAAAATGAATTTCCAGGTAGACCATGAACTGGGTTAGGAGGTAAGACACTTATATCTTGGTCGTCCCCGTAAGATAATATCCGACCAAAACGCGGGCAATGCCACTGGTAAAATCTAGTTTGTAATAAATAAAAAAAGGTCGATGATACTTACATAGGCATCCAAAAAAATCATTAAAAAAAAATAAAAAAAAATCTAGCTCGATTATTTTCTAGAGGCAGGCGACAATTTGCAATTCTAAGCATCCGCGATGGCTTAGCTTAGACCTTGACACTGGATTTTCTTGACCTTGCTGAATAAGACCTCTCTAAATTTATTTATGAGGTGAGGGTTAATAGATTCAAACAGAGAATAAATAAAACGGAGAAAGAAATTCCTCAAAATTTTGCATTGCATAAGAACCTACAAATAAATAAGAAAAGTAACAGTAAGTTTAGAAAAGCAATACCTATTCAGTCATCATTGAAAATGTTCAGAACCAAGAAAAAAAATATATATACAGAGCAAGGTATATATCGACGCGAAAATTTTTCGTCGGTTATTTAAAAATAAATCCGCGGTTCCATGCATTTTGACCGCGTAGGTATTGCATTTTTCTATGAAACGGTAGATTTTTTTTTAATAACCAACGAGTAATTTCAACGCAGGGGGTTCAGAATCATGTACTGAATCCACGGTAGAAGTTTTCGCGTCGATATTCCTGCCACCCTGTTTATAATATTAAAAAAATCGATAAGAAATCAGAAGGTAAGGGGATTTAGAAATAAGTAAATTTTTTACTTATAAGTTATTTCATTTTCTGCAAATTAAACAATGCCTAAACCAAATAAGGTTTTGCCCTAAATCTTCTGTTTTATGTTGTGTACGGGCACAAAGTTTTTCTCGCACTGCATTATTATCAAAATCATAATAAAATTACTAAAAAGATCAAACTCATAACGATATATCAATCATACACCTTGAAAGCGCCTCTTGTGACTTTTGATCTTTACAGAATACACAGAAAAAGTTATATTTCTGTTCGTAAAATAAAATATTTCGTGAGCTTTTTATTTTATTTGTAGGTAGGTACTTATCTGCGTCTTCCAAAGAACAAAAATCATCCTCATTCATTCACTCACTTTAGAGCATTAGATTTCTTATTATCAAAACACCGTCAACAGACAATGTTTATTTGTTTTTTTAATAAAAACCTACCAATGCTACCATAAAATCCGCAGAAAAAAATTATGATCAGAATAAAAAAATATACAAATACTTCAAATTGCAAAGTACCAAATTTTCAATTAGGTTCATATATTAATCAAATATCCAATCATTATTTTGACAAAAACTGACTTTACGTACAAAACTGCAGTAAATTATAATTTGAGTAGGATGCGTTAAATCCGTCATGTGCACGCTTTATCTTTGATAGTAATAACCCATAAAATTCTGTCGAACCCATCTTGAAAGTCAGAGCCAGTTCATATGACCTTTAAATAAATAGCCTTATTAATATCATTATAGTGAAAACGTCCTGGTCTGCCATCCACTAGATGGAATAATCAGAGTTGACTCTGGGTCTTGACACAGATCGATTGAAGAACCTGAAAGATGAATTCACAAACGATGAGACATCTGTTATCGTGTCCAATAAGCCCTGATGTCTGCACGCTACAGGAATTGATGGACGCTAATGATGGCGTCAAACTCGTAGCTAAGTTCTGGGTCGACTCAATATGGATTTTAAATTTCCATCGATACGCTATGAAAAAGACTTTCAGATGATGGTAAGTGGAAAGTGTGTTAAAAGGATAACAAGAAAATAAATTAGAAACTTAGAAATTAAAGTAATGACTCGCCAAAACAACGTCTTTTCAAACTTCGTTCGCGGTGTGAACTAAAGTTAGCTTCGTTCACAGCGTGGCCTGTAGTTTAGTGGATAAGCCAGCATGAAATTGTAATGGTGACTGAGTTTTTGGTAGTGAGTCACGGCAGGTGATAATTTTAATGTGAGTATGATTGTCTTTAACAACAAAAAAAAAATGTGTGACTTGCAGGTTTTATTGTCAAGATATTGTTTTGGAACATTAATTGTTGGGATAAGGGCAAGATAATGATGAATAATTGGTTATATTGTGACTTGCGAATTGGCCCTTGATCAATCAATCGTTTACCTGCGCCGCGTGAATCACCTTGAGTTTTCTACTCCAGTCCTAATTAAGTACAACAATAAGTAGCACTATTTTTTGACGCTTTTTCAGGTCAAATAATATTGAATGTTACATTACATGCTTGCTACAATGTCACAGTATGAAACATTTCAAAGTCACCAACTACAAAAAAAAAAAAAAACATGCAGTTTTTCCATCTCTGTGACTGGGCGACTATGAAGAGGCAACTTTCCGACGTTGATCTATAGGTATTGGGCCGGCTCCGCACTGCCAGACAAAGCGTCGGCCGCCGCGCCACAGTATCATTGCATGAATCAAACACTTGTGTGTATATACTCGTAATTGTGCATTGCAATGAATCTCAATGTCAAAACAGGTGATTCGACGTATGCATCTCGATTTCCGTATAGTTAAGTGTATTGTAAACTTTACGTTAACGAAAGTATTGTTCATGAATCAAGGTATGGATTTGCGTATGTATATGTTGCTGTTTGTTTATAGAAGTCATGTTAGCTTATAAATATTTCCTGTTAATTTATTACGAGGTGCAAAAACTAGTTAATTGCAATAATAATCTAATCAAGTGGGGTAAATAAATAGTTAAAACAAGATTTTTTATGCAGTGTAATATTATTAATATTGACCGACAACACTTACGATTAATAAAAAATTACCAAGCCCACGTTTAATTAATGGTACGTAATTCGCAGTGACCATTACCAATATTAGCACTCTTTAGAATATGAAATAGCTTATAGGCGATATGATACCGTGACGCTTTTCAAAATGGTGCACACTATTATGTACTTTAATATTACTTACGTAAAGACGATAAAAGCCTGCAAGATTTTGGATAATTTAAATTCTATGAACTGGTAACGTTGCTTTGCATATTTGCTCTATCTAAGTTTGTTCTTAATCAACACGGTACATCCTGCTACAACTCATTTAAATAAAGGAAAATCCGTTATTTTATAATAATTTTTATTATTTCTTTGATAAAATTAATTTATAAAACTTCTTAGAATCAAATACCACTTTTAAAATAGAATGCAATAAGCATGTTAATTTTTCTAAGAATAAACTGTCACTACAGGAAAATGTACGAGTTACATATTGAAGAATTCATTTAAAATTAAGTTCAAACGATTTTTTTCAAAACCTGTTCTATATACTTAGCAAATATATACATATATACATATATATATATAAATATATATATATATATATATATATATATATATATAACGTGTTTTACTTCAGCAAGAATTTTGCATAGTAGAAGTTTATATACGAACTTTAACGGTCAATTCAGATTAACTAAAACTCTACTTATGCACGGTGATGCAGAATACGTTTTATGATATTTTATTGTAGTTAAGTATTCATCTTATTAATTGTATAGTTACTTTGTATTCTGAGTAGATACTGATTATTTTATTTTACTTTATTACCTATTTATTTAATCTGTATAAATTCGTCGTTTTCGGGTGACCACTGATAAATCTGCGCTTTGCCAGCGGCCGTTTCTTTCTGTGTTATGTTTTTTTATTTTATTACAATACGAATAAATGGTAATGTGCTATTACGATAGAACTAACTTTATTGCATTTTCGATATTTAGAGGTCCGATTACACTCTGTCAATTTTTTTTATTAATTTTCTACGGTTATTTCAGAAGTTACGAGATTTTAAGGTGTATTGTAATGAAAGTAAAAAGTCACTTTTCTTTTGGTATTTGAACAATTCCGCTATGTATATTAGTTAATAAGATATTCACAAAAAAATAGTTTTTCATTTTTCCTGTAAAATTTGTTTTTTTACGATTACGGTTTTATTCTCTATGTGCACGTGTTTCTGTAATATATAACCCTATTTTACTTTCTTTCTTTTGTAAGATTTAAAATTATAGTTAAAAATATATTCGTGCCTTGGTGGGCCACTTTTATCTGTAATAAATAAAGTATCTATAAGCCGATAGCATTAATCTCTAAAATGGATTCTCCATTAAATTCGCCATTAGGAAAGAGATGAAAAGGTAAAATGTAAGGATTATAGTCATAAAACAAGGTAGGCTTGTCATCTGCGGTTAGTCAAGTTTCTTGTTCCCACGACTTAAGTTAAAGGTTAGCACACACGGGCCAAATGTGGACGGCATTGCGGTTGACCAAGACCACGAATTTTACCAAGAAATTGAATCTTTAAGTGCGTACTAAAATTGCTTCCTTTTGAGTCAATTAACTGAATATCATTATTATACATACGATGAATTTATGTCTTAGGATGATTAATCCTACTATTCTACTTTATATTTAATATTCGTAGGATATATTACATTTTAAATACCTATCCTACTAATAATTATTTATTAAATGTGAAAGTTTATATATTTGAATGTTTGGATGGCTGTTACTAATCACACAAAAACGGCTGAACGGATTTGAATGAAATTTGGCACACAGATAGTTTATAACCTGGATAAACACACAGAATCTTTTTATCCCGGTAGTACGATCCCGAAGGATAATTTTCGACTCTACGCGGGAAACTACGGGCAAAAGTCGCATTTATCATTATTAAACTTATGTACGATGATTGTATACGTTAGGATGATTAATGTTTTTAAAAGAAGTAAATCTAGTTCGTCAACAGTACCTTCATTGATTAATTTCAATAAAACCGTGACCTTTTTATTAATTAAAAGAAGCACGTATTACGGAATAGTTCAAATTGATTTTGACAAATGACTTGAAGATAAGATTCATCATGATCCTTCATATATAAGTTTACGTAATCGTTTTTAATTGCTGATATACGCAGAGGTCATCTGATTACATCTGTTTTATGATTTTCTATTCTTACGACTCATTGGGTGCGTCAGTTCGTCTGATGAGACCTTATGTTATTTATAGCGTTAAATTATTATACTCAAATGATGTGTTGGTTGGCCGTGAGGTTTCCGGTAAGAAAGATCATCTCTTTTTGGGATTCATAAAAGGAGAATCACTTATTAGTATTATCATTAGGTTAGGCGGCGGCATTTTTCTTTGCAATAATATTGCGAGTGTGGTCATCATAAGTTCTTCTTACTTGTCTATTACTAGCTTTTGCCCGCGACTTCGTCCGCGTGGTTTAGTTACTTTGGGCTAACGCTAACTTTAACCCGCGACTTCGTTTACGTAGAAGGTGAAAATATTTTTTTTAAATGACTGAGCCTTCCTCGATAAATGGGCTATCTTACACTGAATTTTTCAAATCGGACCAGTAGTTCCTGAGATTGGCGCGTTCAAGCAAACAAACAAACTCTTCAGCTTTATATATTAAAAAAATATTATTAATATTTATAAAGTATAGATATAAATAATATTATATAATATTATATTTATTTATATAAAACAGATTGTAGTACATGTAATGATTATTGTTTGTATTGATAGATATGAGAAGGTTTCTGGGTGTATCATTTTTGACAGTTGTTTCGCTTTTTAACCGACTTCCAAAAAGGAGGAGGTTCTCAATACAACTGTATTTTTCGTATGTTTGTTACGCGATTACTCCGCCAATTATGAATTGATTTTGATGGTTCTTTTTTGTTTGGTAGGTCATACTTCAGAGGTGGTCCCATATAAATTTTATTAACTTTGCTTGAGGAGTTTTTGAGTTAGCTTCAATAATACGTATTTTTTCCCACATAGTATGTGGATGATATGATGTTCCTGTCACTGTTATTTACATAATAGGTAGTGGTATTCGAATTTGTATGGGGTAGGTACCACTACTAAAAAGTGAAAAATAAAAACTTTTACAAAAAACAAATAATTGACTTCCAAAAACAACACGCAAAAGTCAGTAGCAAAAAACGAAAATTTAAAACCAAAGACACCGAAATTAAAGTTATTTTTCACTTTGTAGTCTTGTTTTTGGAAGTCGGTTGTTATTTTTTTGTATCATTATTTTCTTCAAAGGGTTTGCATGAATTTAAGACATAATATTTTTATAGCATATGCAATGCAACTTGATTTGTTATGTAAATAATATTATCGATTCCTGTCGGTTTTTACCTTAAACAGATTCGCACTTGCCATAGTTTAACAACTTTATCATGCTGCCTAATTAGCGTTTATTTTTTAACGGCTTATTGTAAATCACGCAAAATAAAAAGATTTGTCCCAGCCACCTGTGGCAGTTTGGACTCTAATGACCTCAAAAGTAAGCTTTTTATTATGTTTGATATTAATTAACGACTTCCATCGAAAGAAATAAATGTTAGTTTTTCTTTTCATAGGCTGGCAACTAAGGAGCTGTGTTACAAATCATATATCGACGTCCTGCTGATTTGTTTGACGTTTCGTAAAAGTTATAACTTTGTATATTTTAACATTTTTAACGAGTAGGTTATACCAGTTTTTCTACTTTCGTCTAGTACCTAATAATTTGTAATAGTCTGGTAAAACTCGAATCAGGGAAATTAATAGGACAACCCTGTCGTAAAGGTTCATAAAATACGTATAATTCTATGTTTGTTAATTAGGATAATTAAAAATCAAGTTTGCTAGTAAAACGAGAAGACTTAGATGGAAGGTCAAAGGAAGGTTGCTGCCGCCTACGATGTGTTGCACTGAGTGTTTGTTCAACTTTGACGTCAATCGAGCGCATGCACAGCGTAAAACTGCGGAGGCCTTGCGTAGCAGCGCGTAGACACGTCGCGTAAACGCAATGCATGCGCTACGCCGCTGAAGCTGCGCGAACTGTTTTTCGATTTTATTGGATTAATACCCAATATGAATGCGTCCCTTATAAATACCGACATAGATTAATAGGAGGTAACGAGTCCTTGAATTGGACAGTCAAGGACTCACTTCAGTGGATAACCTGACGTGATAGAATTTAACAACCATCTGATATGGTAGTTAGATAATGGATGTTATGGTTTACGTAGACGAGTGAGTACGTTCCTATACGTAGTTATCGGACGTCATTGGACGATGCCGGTTGAAGTAGTTCTATGTTACGGGGTTTGGTTTCCGCACTTAGTCCGTCAGGTGGACTATTGTGCGTCGGCCATTGTGGCCGTTTGGTGGTTATTCCAACCAGCCCACCTCCCTCCAGAAGTTCATTAAAACTCCTGGTCTGTTCAGAACATCAGTGAAAGATCTGGGTGCCCCGAGGGTTTCTGCTCTTATCTGGGTGACGCCTGTATATTCAAAGAGCACATGCGCGACGGTTTCCTCAGCCTCCATACACTCCCTGCACAGAGGACTGTCCGTTATGCCTATTGTGTGGAAGTGTTTGTTTAGCGAGCAATGCCCCGTGATGGTCCCCGTCACCAGGCGCAGGCCGTTCCTGTCCAGGTGTAATAAACGCCTGGTCAGCCTGCTATCCAAGGATGGCATAGCTTCTTTGGACTGCCTGCAGCCCGGTGTTGAGGTCCACCAGTTCTCGGCTTGTGTGTGGGTTAACTGTAGCCACCTGCGAATTTGGTTGAAGGGGATTGGCACGATAGGCTTGGGTCCACAGACTGCCGTGCTAGATCCTCTTATAGCAAGTTCGTCAGCTGCATCGTTACCTAGTGATCCTCTGTGTCCTTTTATCCATTGCAGTGTCACCGTGTTGCGGCTTGAAGTTGTGTACACACTCACTTTGTTATTCATGTGTTTGGTTCAATAGGCTGGGTTCAGCCCTTCGGCTGAACCCAGCTATACTCGTACGTCTTCACGTACGAGTATAGTTTGGCCGATGACGGAGGTCCGAATGTTATTGTGGAACTTTAGTTAATCTCACGTCCAAAAGTGGTGGTGTGGTGGTAGTGCGGTTACTTTGTTAATTGAGCTATATATCTTGTGTTTCCTTTATGTCTTTTAACATTGCAATTAGTCATCTATCTAGGTAAAAAAAGTTTCTTCTGAACATCTGCTATCTTCAAAGATTACCATAATTTACTGTGCTAAAAGGTGATTAAATTAATTTATGTTAGGCGATCACTGCTTAAGATTTATGGTAGTGACATGACAGTTTTGATTAATAGGTAGGCGGTGTTTTGCAAATAACTTTAACGATAGAAAATTTGCGAAGGAAATATGACAATTTCACTATAAAAATCCCATTTTTCTTTGCCTATGTAGATTCCTTCCATGTCGGACAGAGAGGCTCTATCTCACTAAGCCAACCATGGTCGCACTACCAAGAAATGTACCTATGGTGGGCTGCGCAACCGATCGGATGCCTGGTGAGATGCCTACCATAAAGCGAGTCGTCCACCGCCAGCTAAACTAAGTTAGTTTGCAGTTAGTTTAGTTTAGCTTGCTAGTTTTTCATACGAGTACATGTGGGTGGACGCACATGTATGAAAGCTGGCGGTGGACTATCCGGGTTAAGCTGTATAGATTTTGCTGGCAGTGCGACCATGGTTGCGCCACCATGGTGTCCTAGTGAGATATAAGCCTTATTGAATTCTTTCTAGTTAAAGCTACTTCTATTTTATTTTTTTTCTATGGCAATTTGTGCTGATGTTGACAATACTGCCAATATCATAGGGCTGTGCCAACTCGTGCGTTTTAATTAAAATATTTAAAGTTTGGAATTTTGGAGAGCAAAAATATTTAAAACTACTTCTATGGTGGCGAGTGTGTTGGATCATTCGGTTACCTACAAAATAGTTGAGCTAGATGGTGCCGATCCACGCATTACGTTCGTGAACGGGCGCCGTTAATTGAGACTGGTCATCTCTTATCTGCCAGGGCTTATTTTTAATCTTATATTTTCTATTGCTTTTGATTATTTTTTGTACATTGTTCTCACATATGGAAGCAACAAGAATAACGTACCCAAGATTTTGCTATATCTATATTTAAAAGAGTGTCCTTGGAGTTCCTTGCCCGTTCTTCTCCATAGAGATCTACGTTTTGGAATGGGCAACTAGCTTCAACTTTCGGACTAACTGACCGACTTTTTGACAATTCAAAAGTGCCTGTAAATGGTTTAATTGAAATGAATGCTTTGAATTTGAGTTTATGTCTTCAGAAAAAGGTTTACAGATTCTTCAGTACCGCAGTAATGGCTTTTTGCTAAACATTTGGTGTCACTGTTGGAAAACTGAAGTTTTGGTTTCAGGAAACGTGTCTAGATCGGACAACTCAGCAACTAATGTTAGTTTCCGAATTAACGTTCTTTGGAATGATTAAGCTAAAACCTTGTAGGTAATTTTTTTGTCAAAGGTGTCTTAGTTGTTAATTAATTGGATACATACTCGTAGGATGTCACCCTCATCTTTGTAATCAACAAAGTAGGTAAACAAATCACTTGTTTTGTCTACTGCACTAAGTAAATAGGAAGCCATGTGTTTTAAATATATAGTTTTTAAATTGACAAATTGGGCAAGGACAAAAAACGTTAACATAATTGGTACTTAATGGATTTTGGTCTGTTATTGGAGAGGACATATCATTTTTGAAGTGAATACTTCCTTAGGCGCGTTGGGCATGTTTGAGATGGGAAAAAACAATTGAACTCGCGACACCGTTACCGACACCCCATTTTTGTAAACGTGATTGGGCTCTTGATTTATATTACGTTGCGGATCAATGTTCTATGCATTAAAGGTTACATTATGGGTTTTGGAAGTTTTTTTTATTGTAAACGTGTTTGTGCTCTTTATTTCGATAAGGTTACGGACCAATGTTCTATATAAGTATTTTTCTTCCACCAAGGCGATCTTGTTCAAGTTTTCACTTCTGTCGGCACTGCTTTTTTTTTGCTCGAAATGTATAGCATATCCTCATATTCGATTTTATTTTTCCTGTTCGGGTTTGTTCCTTTCGATTTTCAATCATCCAAGTCGTTGTATTCAAATTATAACTGTTTCTTAGAAGCACTTTCGATTTTTTATCCGCATCAAGTATCAGTAATCCATCTCTAAATAATAATATACACTGTTGTTGACATGTTTCTCTTGACAGTTCTAAGATACACGAGTCTTTCACTTTCTCTGTTTGTTTTGATCGTGAGTCATACTGCTGACCGACTTACCTTCACCTGATTTATTTATTTATTATTGAAAATCACATTTTGCGGAAATATTGCCATACTTGTCCGAAAAGGAAGGCAAATCCAAGGTGTAATTTGTGTAAAGGTTGATTTAATTGTACAGTCAACTGAAGATATTAGTTTGCAAGCAAGAATTTAAGATCACAACGCCACCTACGTGTCGGAAGAAAAAGGTAGGGGTAATGGTAGTACCGTTGGACAAGCTCCTTAAAGTGCCTGCTACACGGCTGCCGACCTCGTCCCCGACAGAAGTGATCTTGGTTGGCGACACGCAGAGCTGTTTGAAATTTGGTCGTAAACCACCATCTACACGGTTGTAAAAGACCGAGGTCACCTCTGTCGGGACGCGGTTGGCGACCGTGTAGCAGGCACTTAACTACTAGAGTGTTACAAGGACCTTTTAGCGCCTGAATGACATTGACAAGGGCCGTTTTTCACTAGGTGGCAGCACTGAGACGTCAGATCCGGGCACCTGTCAAAAGTGTCAAAGCGACTTTATTTTCTTTAGTTGTGACTGAATAATGAACGTCATCATATATTTTATAATCCTTGTTAAAATGGAAGACCTCTTGTCAATGTGGCGCCAACTGGTGGCGTGAATTTTCGTCAGCAAGATGGCGGCGTTAACTCTGATTCTAGCCACACGTCAAAGTAAACCTGTAGCGTTGCACCTACTATGATAAATCGTAAAATAAGTTCAAAAACATAAGACACATTCAGACAAGCATTGTAAGACTTGGTACTCAACGCACGTACAATGTGGATTTGTAAAGTAGGTGCCTGCATACTTATCTCTTATTTTGAATGTACATTTTAAGGATTAATTCGTTACATTGGACCTGTCACTGCACCTGTATTTTGTTTACGTTATATCGCTAATTGTTCGAGAAGAAGGCTTGGTTTCCGTTTTTAATTTATTATCTCGTGCAATTATATACCTTTAAACTAGCTGGCCCCGCAAACGTTGTTTTGCCATATAAATGTTTGGGGTGGACCACCCTTATCACTTAGGGGTATGAAAAATAAATTACGACCGATTCTAAGACGTAACAAACATACATATAAAATTTCATAAAAATCGATCAAGCCGTTTCGGAGGAGTATGGCAACTAACATTGTGTCACGAGAATTTTATATATATAGATAGATAGATAAATAACTTGGTTTATAAGTTACAGTTAAGTAAGATTAACTTCAGAAAAAACAATGAGACTAGAGCGTGAGCCTTTATTGAATTTCAAGTTAGACCTAAGTTAAGTATATTTCAGGTCAGGCATCCTTCTGGGTTACGTTACAGTTTAAAGAAATCAGAAATAAAGACAGAATACATAATTATGTAAGTAGGTATAGAAGGTACTTAGATGGTTGCACATCCCGACCTTATAAAAGTATTTTGGCTTGGCGGAATACCTTATTTATAAGGAAATCCACAAGACAGCCCGGTTAAGCAGTCCACAACCTCCTCGGTTGAACAGTGAGACTCACAACAAAAAAAATTGATGGTGTTTGCAGACCATGCAGTGCAGTACATATACATGATGATGATGCACGTTAAAAACATTGAACAGGTTAGAATGAAGCAAAACAACAACACACATTCCTTACAGCATATAAAAAAAAACATTCTGCAAGTAAGTGCACTTGCAGAGAATGGACTCTAAAAACAAATAACGGCCAAGTATGGACAAAAAATTTCGCCGTCTTTCATGCGGTGAATCGTAAATGCATGATGAGTCATGGCAAATGAGGCGCAGGTTAAAAAAATGAGGTCATCGGCCGAGCTTCGCGAAACTTCAACCTGCTGTCACAGCGCTATGCTTAGTGCAGGGATGGCAAACCTTCATATTTAATACATATTATAATGTTCTATGTGGCCACCGGCTATGATTAATCATAGAAATCATAGTTTAGTGGAGAAAAGGAAAATTAGTTCATCAATTTTCTTACTAAACTAGGATTTGATGTCTAAAAATCTAAACATTTTGATACAGAAAGATCGTTTAGACACCTAATTTACATATTTCAAATTATTTCATTCAAATAGGTAGCCAAATGCCGTACTAACAATTTCTGGTCGCGTTCCATCGGCTCGCCATCCCTGACTTTAAGGAAAATCAATGTACTTAAATGATACTTAATATAATATAGGTAAGTGTATGTAATTGTGCGAAATGACCGTTACCTATTGATTCATAACTCGGTAACCCAGATTTGGGATAAAAAATCACTTTTATATGGTTAGCGGTCACTATCTGTATAATTGTAAGCTAAATGGGCACGAGTGTGACTAATAGAGAATTGGTAATGGTAAGTACTTAAAGGTAGTTCATGATTCATTTACCAGAATTGCATTTGTTTTTACTGCAAAGTGGGCACTCTAATAAGGAAAATGGAACTCGAAGCAGTGCTCTAATCGCGCAGATTTTTTAATAATTCTATGAAAATTGAAGATAATAAAAGCCAATCAGAAAAACCGGCCAAGTGCGTGTTGGACTACGCACAATAAAGGGTTCCGTAGTTGGGATGAACTTATCTCAAATTTAAACTTAACATTGTAGTTGAAATACATGTTCTCTTATACATTCCAACTGCAAATGTAAGTTTGTACGCACAATATTGAGAGATTTACCATGTTATTTTAAGACCATATAGGTTTTATAGATTTTTCTGTAATCTATGAGTGAAGAATCATTCTTCGTAATTTTTTCAAAATTTTAGGCTTTTTAGTTTCGGAGATAAAGTGGGAGTGGTAAATTTTCATCTATTTTCTTAAATATCTTTAAACGTATTAATTTTAAAAATAAAAAATAAAATATTTGAGAGCCTCACAACATTTTTTTTTCATTTGGTATGTTACACGATACATTTAGGGAAACATTATTTATTTGCCCCCTAAAGTGACCCTCATATTCAAAATTCATTTATTTACGTTACACGTCCATGTTTGGGTCACAGAAATACATATGTATACCTACCAAATTTTAACTTAATCGGTCCATTAGATTCGGAGCAAATTGGCTGTGACAGACGGACAGACGAGTGATTATATAAGGGTTCCGTTTTTTTCTTTTGAGGTACGGAACCCTAAAAATGAAAAATACGTATTTATTTTTTATGTATCTGATTACCTTTTACTTAAGCACACTCTCAGTAATATTTCAGCTACAAAAATAAACCATTGTGATTCTCCATACAATATTTGAACTGACAACTAAAACGCAATCGCGGCAGACAGTCAGACGCTACACCAATTTAGTCATCTCTATGCTAATTCTACCATTTTATTTATATGCCCGATCCGTTATAACGTTAAACTCACTCCAATTTATAACTCTGAACTAAAAAGCTGTTGTTAATAAAATATGAATCGTAATCTCTAAACCCACACATAATCCGCAAATTAGTTAGAGATGTTTAAAAAATATTAAAACGACATCATTTATATTTACGTACCTTTTTTAAAAAGAAATGATTTATAACTGAGCACTGTGGTACAAAAACGTTGACAGATAGAAAAATAAGAATAAAAAAATTAAATCGATTTTTCTTAACTTCCTTTCAACGCTAGTCAAAGGCTGTAAATGAGGAGTTTATTCTATTGATATAAACTAAATATTAATATGTTAATGTGTAATTAACGCTGTAACCTTCAATATCAGTGTTAACTACTGAGATGGCACTGTGGGACGCACTGGGTCAAAGGTTTTAACTATAACTGCCATACTAACTGTTTATCAGATTTTAAGTGTCGATGCATGTGTCTGCATGCCAATGAAATTATTGGATAATAAATTAACTTTAACTACATATATAATAGCGTGATGACTCAAAGTAAGCAGCTTTTTTCAATACATGGCTTAGAAGATTTTTTTTTTTTTGTCCCCGACGTACTTAGACCAAAAACCCTACCACCAACCTAACCGAGTAGAAAAGTTAGCACCTACTGTGAATCGAACTCGGGAACTCTGAGTCTGAGACAGGTGGTCTAACCACTAGTTCACAGAGGCGGTTTTATATGTATTATACCATATTTTTTAATATATATTTATATGTACAGTCAGTGAATAAACTGTCTAAAAAATCGACTTTTTCATTGTAATGGACTTTTTTTTAAATCAAAATTGTAGCAACAGACCCTATGATAAAGAAAATTTGATTCTGGTGGTCATTTGTACCCCACATGGCATTCAATGTGTTAAATCTTAGACACAACAGACTTATGGAGAAGGAAAAAAATGTAAGGTCACCGGGCTTGATTGTTTGTCGCCATTACAAGTAGTAGGCAAATAAGTTGATCTCAGCTTTTCTGCATGCGAAATTTTGAAACTTTTAGCCTTTTGGGACACAGACACTTAGGCCCCCATTTGCTTCACAAATCGCTGAATACGTTTACATCGCAAAACAAACATTTAGACCTTCTTTTTATTATTTACTAGCTTTTGCCCGCGGCTTCGCCCGCGTGTATGTCGGAAAACATCCCACGGGAACGTACTACCGAGATTTCATACCTAACAAAATAACCGAGGAAATTGTCATTGACTCCTACCGCTGCGCCCGCGTTGCTACACGTAATTTTGAAACTGTGATATCTTTTAAACTATTCATTTAAATGATATGATGTCAAGGCACATATTAATCTAAATTAAATGCCAAATTTAAATAACATATTTTATTGGATAAGGATTAATACTATACGGGTCAAAAAAGCTTTGGAAATAACAATTAAATTTTTATCAAATTCTGAAAGATAAAAATGGTTATTGTGGGTCATCCTTAGAAGATAGACATATGTCAACACGGAGTTTTTTGTTGAAATTTTTAAGATTAACAAAACCGTAGAACATAAATTTGATGTATCTTTTTCTCGCTGCCAGACGGCATGATTTTTTCCGACTTCTTCAACAATAATCATCAAATTTCAGCCAATTTACACAAAACCTTAATGAATTATACACTAAAACCTTCCGCATGAATCACTCCGTCTAATGGTGAAAACCGTTTGAAAATCTGTTCGGTAGTTTTTGAGTTTATTGCGTTCAGACAGACAGACAGACGCAGCGGGGGACTTTGTTTTATAATATGTAAGAACTGTACTAACAATAACATTCATAAAGTCTGCCAAACTGCATAACAATTTGTCGGCAGTTGTTCTTGTCTAGCAATGTGAAGTTTTGAAAACAAAGTAAACTATAAAATAATTTAAAACATCGCTCTATTTCTGTCAATCGTTTAATGATGACAGAGACAGAATGATGTTTTAAATAATATGTTTAGCGCTAAATTAGTGATTTTTGGTGCAAGCCGGTAATACAGACGGTTATTGACTTTGTGACTAGCACACTCGGATGTCAGATGAGCAGAAGGCCAATTCTCGTACTAAAAAACGTTCATTTTCAAGTCGCACTCTGTCAAACTTGTCAAAAATATTAGTAAATTTATTGTATTTTTGACAGATTGCGAATGAGATGCACATGCGAACGTTCTTAAAAATTACGGGAATTGCCCCTCAGGTTCAAGCAAATAAATATTATTTACATAAGATAAGATTTAAAACATAATAAATCAAAGTTGGGTAAACATAAAAAAAATAGTGCGACTTTTGTTATTTGTGTCTAAAGTGTCATTTACTTTTATTGTAGATTCACATGATTTACGATTTGTTATTTTAGAGACTAAAGAAAAATTCTGAATTATTTTACAAAAAATTCTTTAATCGTTTTTTAATCCCTGAGACTAATTTGACATTTCAAGTGATTGTTGTTTGTTTTTTCACTTTGGAGTTTGACATTTGTACCTGTCAAATTAGTCTTTGGGATAAAAAACAAACTATAACATAGCTATTAACTTTATTGTGCCATGCTTTTGTCTCCTATGTGAAGGAGGACCTACACTTAATACCATTATTAATGTGTCATTTAGATATTGTGTATTTATTTTGTTAGGGATCCTTTACATAAATTAATAAAAAAAAAACAATAGCAGAGATTTTTCAATTATTGCGCTGTACGAATTGATAATAAAAATCATGTTATAAATGGAAATCCTTGACACATCTGAGGAATTGTTTTCCTTATTTGTAGCCATTGACCCTGAAGGTAGACCCTTAATCATAACTAGAATCGAATTCACTTTGTAAATCGATTGAAATAATATTTCCTGTTCGAGCACCCTCACATTCAATAAATCAAAATGTATATTTAAAATTACATAATTAATTGTTTTATTTACAACGTGTCAAAATAACCATTTTTATTGACAAATTTACGAGCTGTGACAATCAAATTCCGTAAAATAATATTCGAATCACGTATTGTTATTAAAATATCGTTTTATTGTTTTTTTTTTCTACTGATGTAACAGTTTTTTTATTTATTTAAATACAATGATACTCGTGTGTGACAAATTGATAATTAGTAACTGGATGTTAATTGAAAATTGATGAATAGTTGATTAAATTGTATTAATTTAAATTCTTTAACGTTCTTAGATTATCAACACAGATTTTGCAACTATGGAATTAAGCATAGGCCCAATTTTATTACATATCAAAAAAGCCGGTAGCCTATCAGCATTGCTATACCTACAGTCTTTATTTTGAACAACAGCGTAAATATGTAGGTACTCACCTTGTTTTTGCAAAGATGCAAAATATGAGGACGTTGTTTAAAGTGCTTAAAAACATTAAAAAAATGTTTATTGACCCATCAAAACAGGTTTCTTTGCATTGAACCTACCTACTTACTTATTGTACATTTTAGAACTTGCGAAGTGACCACCTACTCTAATTAACACTACTAGTCTCAGTTATGGCAAAGCTTTTAGCTTGGAGGTTTGTCTATTTCCGCTAATCCTTAGTGTAGAAGACCAAATAAAAAATGGGCCTACAAGGACCAATGACAACTGCTGAGAATTAAATTAGCTTACAAATCTGCTAGATTACCGTTAATAATGCAATAAGATATTTCTATATTCGAGGTGCTGAATCCCGCGTAGCATGACTACCGAAGAAACTTACTGATTAAATAGAAAGATTTTTACTACGAGAAAAGAAATGCAATTTTGTCTTTGTAGATTAGAAAGAATTGTCAAATGACATGTCCAGTTTCTGCCCTCTGGTCGTGGTCTGAAACGATAATGTTCATGATCTAAGGTTTTACAGTAAGATTTAAAAATTTAGATTTAAATTATTATGGATTTATAAATTCAGTAGAGGTTGCGCAACATAATTCTCAAAAAAACAGTACTCAAATATAACTTCCGCCTCGTCATTTTTAACGGGAAGTACTAAAAATGTTTTTGACGTTCCATTTTATCCCGTAATTACCTTTAAAGTGTGTGAACAATAACTATAAGCCGCTTATTTTAGATCTAAGGTATTTATGTAATTATTGTAATGTAATTGCGTATAAAATACGACAATATAACTAACATGTTTTTGTGTACACATCAAGTGTTTTTTTTTTAAATTACCCACTTCTTAAAATGAAGGTAAGTATTTATTATTTCTTTGACATGACATTGACATATTATTTTGAATTGACCAGTTTCTGCTCGCTTTGCAGTTCCAAGTTGCGTCTTACTGTGCGATTATTTTCTGATATTGATATTTTCTTATAACGATCATTGCTATTCTACACGGACTGATATCATCTAGACACGATTACTATTGCTGTTCATAAAGGATTATGTTTTGCTACTTGATTTGGATATTATGATGAGGTGCATTAATTGTGGCATCGCTGTGCAGTGTATTCGCAGATATATCGTGTCGAGGCTGGCGTTACCCTTGCAAGTGAGACTCGCTCGATAGTTAGCAAATCAGGTACGCCTCTATACTACGGCAGTCGCGTAAACCATGCAGTAAAGATAATATTTTGAGCTGTTGTGTTATAAATTGAAAAATACAATGATATTTGCTATTGTTCCAGCTCCTATTAGATGGATACGCTTGTTACGATTGTTTTAATTGATTAAATACCGAAGCTGCTGACAGTGGGAGATTACTAGACCATACAATGGTCTGCCGTGGATATGGTGTTTCAGTCGGACTCGGAAATCCAAGACACCGACGTTTTTATACTGTTGCAGTGGACGGCCCCTTAGTACCCCTTATTTCCAATGATAATAATTATCAGGTAAATATTTTTTTTCCCCAACTACTTTTTTATTATATGTAGGTAAAGTCTGGAAGAAAATGGCTAAATGAATGGGACAGATCTCTCAAATCTGGAATAACGAACGATAGAAACGACGATCATGAAACATTAAAGGAGAGTTTGTCATGTAAAACTCAACATAAACATATAACATCACGCCAGCGATTTCCGAAGGATTTGGGCGAGGTCAACTCATCCCACATTTTGCCAGTTATGCCATGTCATTTTTAATAAAATGTATTTTAATCATATTTTCAGGATATGGCAACAATTATTCATGCCTGTTGGGTTCGAACGAATCGACGCCTGATTCATGACGCATCAAAGGACTTGCAACAGGATGTTGTTCCATCCGTGGAACATAGATCATCAACACCGTCGCCACCACTTTCTTTACAAACAACACGCTCTATTATTTGCTGAACATTTGGACTATCCTGAACAAGTGGGTGGAATTTATATAGGAGGGCTCCTGCTATTCTTAAATCAAGCATGAGATTACGAGAACCAACATTAAAATATCTTAGGCGAAATATTTAAATCTCTTTTGAAGCGACCATTTATTATTTCAACTATCCATCTGCATAACGTAACCTTTTGACTTTGATTGACCTGTGAGTAAGTTAATTGCTGTTGCCTCACATATAAAGGACTCTGGTTTAAATACTTTGTCATTGAAACCTTCTAGAAATGGAATCGCATCCCGGGATCCTCTATCTAGTATACAAATATCGTTTGGCCTAAGTTACGAAACGGACTATCTCCAATTTCGAATAAACTTTTTATTATGTCAGCATCGCTTTGTGTAGCATCATATGGCCCTAAAACATCAATAAAATTATTTATGTCCATCGCAGGAACAAATCACGAAAGGTTTGATAAGATTATCGTACCTACTTATGCAAACTGTAGTTAGAACTCTGCTGTAAAAAAATATGTATCAATGTAGAAATAAGCCCAGCGCTCTGGGGTAATGAGTGCGACATTCTGTCGCATCATCTATTTTTTATTTAAGTGTCTCTGTATACCTACAATAAAATAATTTATTTGGCAATAAAAACATAGTTTTATTTATTTTAATCCCAATTCAATACCAACAAATAGGTAAATATAAATAATATTATGGGTATTGAGGATAGACACCAAAATACGGAATTGAAGAAGATAAAAATATCATTTTATGTGTATTTATGTATTCAATATCCATAAGAATTTGGGATTTAATAAAACAATAGTAAAGCACTTGTTTAATAGGTGCTTTACACTTTTCTTACACAACTAAAAATATCCAAAAACAACTGCAGAATCTGATCTCAGATCAACAAAATATTAAATACACCAATTAGTACATGTGCTCACTCACAGATGGCGTTATAATAAAGAAAAATCCCTAACGTATAAACCTGATTTTGACCAGTTTTCGCAAGTTTTTGAATCCTGAAACTTATTAATTGATAAACTATAAAATACGACAATTATAATAATATAACAATCAGTACTGAACATTGGTTTTGACTACCTAGGCAAACGTCCGTTGCCCCACCAGACATGTCCTTTAAGTGGTAATGGGCAGGGCACATTGCTCGCAGAACGGATGGCCGATGGGGTCGAAAGGTTCTGGAGTGGCGACCACGTACCGGATGACGTAACGTTTGAAGGCCTCCCACAAGATGGACGGATGACCTTGTGAAGGCCGCAGGAATCCGCTGGATGCGGAAAGCACAAAATCGGTCGAAGTGGCGGTACTTGGGGGAGGCCTATGTCCAGCAGTGGACGTCTTTCGGCTGAAATGATGATGATGTAGAGTAGAAATATCTAGAAGTGGTCATGCTATGAACCTGCTAATACATTTTCGTAAATGATTGAGACTAAACTTTTCATTTTGACAGATTAACAACATTCATTGCGTTATTTACTTTGTCGAGCAGATTTTTTTTCGAACTTATGAAGAAATGGATTAAGCAATCTGTTTCAAAACGGTTCAGATTGTGATTGATCGTGTATTACGCAATTAGGGTAGGTACAGGTCTTTGAAACTTGGTCACCCAGGAGTAAAAAAAATCACCATAATGTATAAATGCGTGAAACATTGACAAATATCGTGTAAAAACATTAGACGCACATATTCTAATGTTATAATGAGTTTGCGTCTAATTAGGAAACACAAGCAACGGTATTATAATTAGTATTCTCAATGGTAGCAATAAAAAATAAAGTTTATTAATCTTCCTCAATAATGTATTCACAGGTACGCAAACTTGTTTATATTAATTAATATAGACAATGGTTTTTGTTGAACAAAACAATTTGTAATTCCAAAAATAAAACGTACAAACAATAAATAATCAACAATTTTATTATATCGTAAACATTTTAACACGTTTGTTGAGAATAATTAAAATAATTATTACAAAAAAAAAATGAGGACGATGATTCATTGATGTCAAACCTCTGTCATTGTGTCCTCCTTTAATTACCTAATTGTATTCAGATACCGACGCCTTGTAGAACAACAAAGTTTTTAAATAAAAGTAGTTCACCTTCGTTCATTACCAAAATGTGCTAATGCTATAAATAATTATTAAACGCCCTGAGGCCAAAAACTAGTCACTTTTGATGTTACTGTGATATTAATTTGCACTGTGAGATAGCCAGGGTTTGTTTCATT
The DNA here is from genome assembly GCA_949152395.1 of Agrochola litura. Classification (NCBI taxonomy): domain Eukaryota; kingdom Metazoa; phylum Arthropoda; class Insecta; order Lepidoptera; family Noctuidae; genus Agrochola; species Agrochola litura. The sequence goes on along the minus strand of OX424497.1, from coordinate 9,907,411 downwards.
CGGAGTTACTAGAAAATTAAGGATTCAACCTTAACCTTTCATAGCTGAAAATAAGAAAGGAGTACCTACTTTTTTTTTTTTTGGGTGGAAATTATCAAATAACTTCTCCCGCTCTGGGCGGGGCGGGAGGGCGTGTCAAACTCTTACTGACTAAAACCCACCCGTGTTCCTTCAGTTGCCATGTTGCCGGGGGCCACGATATCCCTTTCGGACTTCCTCGCAATCCCGGCAGGCATCGGCCCTAGCGGACTCCGTCAGTTTTGCTGGCATCTCTTTGAGGCGCGCGTGGAACACAACGCGCCGTCGACCTGGGCCTAGCTAAGGTAGAATAGCAATCAAGTAATATCCTGGCTTACTATCATGGGTTGGCTTATGCTTTACCTAGCTGTTTACACGTTGCTCGTATTTTTTTAGTCATCAATAGCATTGTAGTGATATAGGCTGTGGAGTAAAATGATCCGATTGGATGTTACCTTCGCCGGCCGCACGAGGCTAGAACACAAACCAGGATAATAAAGTCAATGGTGGGGAGCGCTACTAGCTCAAAAATAGAACCCCATCATAGGATGGGGTTCTATTTGATAATAGTCTTCTATCTCACTAGCTTACTAGCCTTATAATGAGGATAGTCCTATATACACGAGTCCAGAGTGAGCAGTTTGCTAGTTTACTAGCACTTTCTCGCTATCCTAGCCTGAAAAAATAGCTTCGTGTAGTCCGGGCACAGTTCCAGTATTTCTCCATTTTAGCATTTTACCCACCAAATTAAAAATACGTACTTATGTAATTTTTAGTCGTGACTCAGCTATATTTCGTTTTAATTAACTACAAAATTTGCATAGAAATGAAGTAACATTAAGATAAGAACACACATTCACTAAAACCTAATAACGATTAAAAACGTTATTTTATCTCAAACGTAACACCAAAAAACATTACAAAAACTTTTCTTAAATGTTATTATGCAAATTCGCCTTAATTGGGCTATCATCTAAAACATAATTGTGTATTATTTATTAGCCATACTTAATTAATAGACAAAGTTGTCGGAACACGAAACACACGATCATTCATCACTGTCATTCCTTCCTAATTCTTTAACAATTATATAATAATTTAATAATATAAATGTGTGTTTAATAGTGTTATTGTTTTGTGATACAAAACGTTAATAATGTATTTAATGGTTGTCGAGCTATTCCTTATGACCCATATATAGTTATATCATATATTTAAATATTATATCTAAACTAGCTGCGCCCCGCGGTTTCCACCGCATAAGTCTCGACCCCGTGGTAATATCGGAATTAAATGTATTCTATGTCCTTCACCAAGTTATGGTCTACACATGTACCAAAGGAGACGGAAACGATTACATACACTCTTGGGCCTGAATGTAACGAGATGAAAATGGTGAATTTGTAGATTCAAAGTTTCAAACATACATTAGTGTATTGCAGTGACTAGGTGCTATCCCACAATTCACACAGCGATTCATAGTTTCAACAATATCCAATACACAAGAACAATTCCAAGTCAATCGTGTGAGCGATCTTCGGTGTCCAGTGTGAAAACGAGGGCCGTACAAGGTAGGCAGGGTCAGAATCCATAAAAATCAAAGCAGTGATCGTTGAAAATGAAAAATAATTGGAAAAGCACTCAAAACACATCGGAAAACACGAAATAAGTGACAGCTGTCTAGTTCTAGTAGGGATGGGCGTTGCGACAACGAACCGTTTACAAAGACCGTTTTGTGATGATGAAACCGTTTTACGTCCTGAGTTCATCAACTTCAAACAGTCTTCATTGCACAAACCAGTCTTTGAATTACTTGGTGCGAATTTTACATCTAAGAAAATGCAGTCGGGTACAATGATTCAACTATCTATCACACTCCTTCCAATAAAAAGTGAACTCTTAAAAAGTGAACTCTTTGAAATGAAATGAAATACTCAGTGAATGCTGTCGTTCGTGATGCAAAAAAACCATTTCATACATTTCAAATTGTTGATAGTTTTAAGAAACTGCGCTCGACGAAAACGCAATTCTATTCCATGTTGGATAAGTTTCGTCCTTTAACCGTTTTCTGCAACCGTTTTCGTCGTCGGGAAAACGGTTTCGGTCGCCAAAAATTCGAGAATGACCACCACTAACGTCTAGTGTCAAATTGTCAATGTCAGTCTGTCAGTGCAGAATATGTACTGCCAGTGATATAGACAAAAAAATAAAACAGATTTTAATCGATATGAAATTGATAATAATTACTTTGGTTTTTCATTAATTAATGATGTTTTATTCAAATTAAATGCACTATATTGTATAAAAGTATAAATAGTGCATTTAATTACTTTGAGTTAATTATATTACCTAGTGCTACCTAGTGAGTAGGAATTCTTTTTGTAGTTGTGTAATCGATTACTTTAATCGATAATCTCACGAAAACTATCTTTATCATATTTCTCCGCTTCCAGGCAAAGAATTGAGCAGATTTTTTATATTTAAGGATAAAAAATATGACTAATTTTTAGATCATGTCTCAGCTTATTACATTTGGGCCCAATATTTTCCATCTCCTTTCATCCGAATCCTTTCAGTCGTTTTAGCGTCAAAGCGTAACAAACAAACTTACTTTCGCATTTGTAATATTTGTTATGATAAATGATATCTAACATAATCATAAATTTTCGAAACCTAGCTTTTAAAGGGGGTGGAGGGAGAATTAGGTATTATTTTAAGAGGAAAGTATACGAAATTCAGGTGGACGAAGTGCATAGTAATTTAATCATTTATATCTGTGTTTAATAGTGTTATTTTTTGTGATTATGATATAAAACGGTAATAATGTGTTTAATTGATATTATTTATGTTGTTTTAATAATTGTTTGTATTTAATGGTTTTTATTTGTTCCTTATGACCCTATTGATTTCGATTATGATCGGTGACCGTGACCGAGTCGTTTAAAAGTTGGAGTTGATACGGATGCAGGTCAAACTTGGGTGAAATCACCGACAATCGACACCGTCAAGAACATTATTTTGACTTTCATTTTATATTATTATGATAAGGTGAACAAGACTCGATATGCAAATATTTACTTACCCACACGGTAAATTATATCTGCTTATTATTTATTTCTTTGTGTATTTCATTTCAGCTTTGGCCGCCTGCCGTGCAAAGAGCTCCCAGGAAAGTTTTTCTTTTTTTGTTTTGTTCTAGTATGGACCAATTAATAATCTTTCCTTTCTGTAATAAAATTAATTAATATGTTAAACAGATATTTAATCTGCTTACATTATTCATTGCGGTTTTTCTTTCGGCTCTTTAACAAAAGTAAATTTTAATAAAGAGTTTACCAAAACATTGCATTACATTTGTAGAATATCTATTAGTTACCTAATTAAATAGAAGGCTAGGAAGAAATAACATGCACAATTTTTTTTTTTTTTTGCAATAAGTATATTTTCAACATGCATTGAAATGAAATTACTTACTTGAATTGGCACTTTTATGATTGCACGATTATCCTGTTGAGTTTATTGGGACTCTACCCTATAATGTCGTCTTTATCAACAAAGTTCTTTTAATCTATTATTAATTTTAATTATTTTGAATTGTCTATAAATACATACCATAAACATAAATAGAATATTAACATACAACTGATCTACGATAAGTAAGTAGGTTGTATATTTTTAGGTTAGTCAAAATCAATAAATGTTTTAATTGTTTCGTATCAAATTACACTTATTACATTTTAATGGCTATTAATTTATGGAACAATTTTAAAACTTGCTTGACCTACGTATTTTAAAAATGATTTTTGTTAAACTACAAAAATAACTATTGATTTACAATTAAATATCTTTGCTTTAAAAAAAAAACTCAAACGTAATTAAGCGTAGCATTTACGTTCTTAAATAATAAATCACTCATTCATTAATTTTGTTAATATACATCAAAATTGACCGTATCGTACTATTTAATTATTTATTATTCATACATGCAATCAAACCGCATCAAAATAAGACATTTAAATAATAAAGTCGGTGAGAAAACTGTTGTTTGGCCTTACCTACTTAGTGATATTGTAACGTAACTAGTAACTATAAGAATCGGTTACAAAAAAAACGGCCAAGTGCGAGTCGGACTCGTACACAAAGAGTTACGTACCACCGTACAATATTTAACATACCATATATTTATTTAAACTTTTCACACTCAAAAAGGTGGACTTAATGCCTTAGGCATTCTCTACCAGTCAACTAAGGGTGGTAAAGAGATTAGAGGCAGGTGCTCTGTTTGAGAGGAACAAAGAAAAAAATTACTAAAATTATATCATTAGAAATAAAATAATTAGGAACAACAGTACATAAATGGACATACAGTACATATATTTTTTTTAAAATAATTTAGTAAAAAAAAGAAAGGTAAGCCACGTTTATTGTGTGTTTCCTTTAATTTTTAACTTTATTTTATTTTTATTACTTGTTGTTATAACGGCCATATTAGTACACACTCTGAAAATTTCAAGTGTCTTTTCTATTACGGTTCAAAAGACACCTTGTGACAGACTGACGGACAGCGGAGCCTTAGTAATGGGGTCCCGTGCGTTGGCACCCTCTGCGTACGGAACCCTAAACACGGTTATAGGTCGCATCTAATAACCACTTTGTTCCAATGATTAATGATATTTTGATGGCGGAAGCATACACCGTATAATTATTATAGGTGTTAATTATATTAATCGTAAATTAAAAAGGTCGTATTTATTTATAACTTTATTAATGAATCGGGACTTGTTCTCCTTTTGCTTGTGTACGTATCGGTTGTTTTTACTTTCCTCTCTATAGAATTGAACATGTTGTCCTATTAATAATATCTATAGGCATGAATAACCCAATAATTTTCGTGAAATATTTTTTAACTGGAACTTGGGATCATAGGGTGATTGGTAAATACTGACCGATACCTTTCCGACCCAGATGACCCCATTAGACTCCTCTAGGAGCAGAATAGGTCCACTAGTACAGTACACAAAAACAGATGCCACCCGTGATTCCGATTTCGCCGCCGAGGTCCTTTGCGATCGCTACCGCGCCCCCGAGTAAATGATACTCCCCCCGACCCTTGCTCGAAAACGAGGTGCCAGCAGTTGTTGCAACTGAGCACGTAGCTTTAAATACCCCGCCTAATAATCATGATGATAATCCAATTTTGATCCAGCCTGTCCCTTCTTGCTGTCCTCCCCCAGCGACGCCCTCAGCCGAGGTTCGTACCCCACAGGGGGTGCCCTTAGCGAGCGTTCGCTTAATTTTAATTTAGAATAGTTTATTTGCTCCTGGCTCTAAGTGTAGTAGCTTAAGGCACCCACAGGAAAGTCCGGTTAAGCAGCCAAGACCTTAGTGGTCAAAACTGCGAGAGGCAATATAAAAAAATATAAAAAAGTGACCGATACTTCAACACGTGACTTTACTCATCATTATGAACTAACTATTACTATGAGACAAAACCAGAAATCGCGAGAAAAAAAATCTGCTGTTCCCTTCATTTATGTTCGCATACCTCGTCAAAATGTTCCCTACATTTTGACGAGGTATGCGAACATAAATGAAGGGAACAGCTGATTTTTTTTCACGATTTCTGTTTTGGTCCCGTAGTAAAAATTGTTCCTAATGGTGAGTAAAGTCACGTGTTTAAGTATCGATCACTAACTATCAGTCACACACAAATAAAGAGATATAAAACAAACCCTTTTATTTTCAGCTTTCGAAGGCCCATAGCCTGTTTATACATACATATATTGTATGTTTTGTAGTGTAAAATATTTTTTTCCTATGAATATTCTGGTGTAAATAAAAAAAGTATTGTCTATACAAATAAATAAAATCTGTTTTTACTGTCAAAATAAAAGCTTTGTACTAAATGCATAATAATATATGTACATACAAAAAAAAAAAACGCAATAACAAAAAAAAATTGCCTGTGTATGTTTGTTCCAGCTAATCTACGAAACGGCTAGACCGATTTTGACGGGACTATCATTGGCAGATAGCTGATGTTATAAGGAATAACTAAGGCTACTTTTATTATAGAAAAATAATTGAGGTCCCGCGCAAAAAATTAAAACCCATGAAATTTGTATCTATACATCTATAAATCTTCTTATACAAATAAATAAAATTGAAGTACAGAATTCCATTCGGACGAATTCGCGGGTAACAGCAACAGCATACATATAAAAAAACAGTGGCACTCCAGGAGTGATCAACGCGTTGATGTCTTTTTAATGTTTAAAAGCTGGTGTCGTTACAGTGTCGCAAAATCAATGGTTTAGTCCCATCTCAAAAATGCCCAACGCGCCTAAAGATGTTTTCAGTTCAAAAGTACATACTACTTAAAACTATGTTAAAAACATTCCGACGCATTGAAAACACACAACATGTACATGACGATTTGTTGTCAACAATTTTTAGACCATAACATAATGTTTTCAGTTCAAAAGTACATACTACTTAAAACTATGTTAAAAACATTCCGACGCATTGAAAACACACAACATGTACATGACGATTTGTTGTCAACAATTTTTAGACCATAACATAACATCACGCCTTGTATCCCCGAAGGGTTGGGCAGAGGTGTCCCTGTAGCAGGTACACCCACATTTTGGCAGTTATGGCGAATGACCCCACCCAATTTTTAGATCAATTTATTAAAATTGGTAACTTGGTTGGAACAAGTATTTTTTTAAGAAAACTAGTATTTTTATTCTTGTTTTGATGTTATGTAGTAGTAAGTAGTTGGACTTGCAGTCAGTTATTAGATACTCATATTATGATAAAAAAATTAACCCTTGAGAACATGACTCCTCTATACGGCGACATTTTTTCATATACAACTCGAACAATTAACATTATATCCTCAAAGAACATAGCGGCATATATTTCTTGTTAATTTAATACGAACAGCTACATAGCGCGGTTCGTATGCCAGTGATAAATATGGGCGGTAACGGTGACAGCAAAAGTTAAGGTCACTACTTGGTCAAAAGTTCATTATGTCGAATATCCATCTGAATAAAGTACTACACGTATAATTAATCATTGTTGTTTCTTTATTAAACTGTTTAGCCTCTCGGAACAAGTAAATTAATCAGCCACTTTGAAATTTGTCTCGCGTTAATGGATTATGTTACGTATATATTGATTTATTTCCAATCAGCATGCAGCTTGAATTTGTTGTTATCTGTTTGCCTAGATGTTACTTTAAGTGGTAACCTTTGCAGCTTAGTCAATTGAAATTTTAATGTAAACTTCCTCATACGTAGTGTTACATCTTTCCTGTAAGCACTTTTCTAAATCTAAGACTAAACGTCATTTGTTTACTTTCCGTTCTGCTCATAAAGGTCGCAATCAAAGATCAATAATAGTTTCATGCTATTATTACTTCTTTCTTATTTTGATAATAAGATATATTCTCTATATAGCAGCTGACATCCGTAATACTTTAGTTTAATAATCAGCAAGTTTTTAATCAGGTACTTTGATAAACTATTTAACTTTTTGTATTATAGCCTTGTTGGTTAAAGTGTACACAGTCCTCTTTACCGAAGGAATTGTCTGGTTGATCAATTCAACTCAACTCAAAGCATTTATTTCAATTAAACTAACTCCAAGGACACTATTTTAAATTTACAAAATCCTGGGTATATTATTCTTGTTGCGCGATTATTTTTTGTATATTATTTATTCCATGTGAGAACAATACACAAAAAATAATCAAAAGCAATTTAAAATATAATATTAAAAATAAGCTCTGGCAGATTAGAGATGACCAGTCTCAACTGACGGCGCCCGTTCATGAACATGACGCGTGGATAAGCACTATCCAGCTCAACCATTTTGTAGGGAACCATTTTGATGTTATTTCGTCACGATTACGGTAGAATTCTACGTCAGATCGAAAATTATGTTTTCCAAATTATACGATGATGCAAGGCACGTCGATAACGCTCAACTAGATTATCTCATCATCTGTTGCGACGCCTTATTAAGGCGGATAACAATTAAAATTCTATTGTGTCTCGTTAATGACAGCTGAAGGGAAAACCTACGTATTCCCAAATCTATAATAGATGTGACTCTGTTACAAAAAATCAAGTTTTTACGTCAATTTTGAAAATGTCAAAATATTATTACGAATCGACGACATGAAATAATATTAATTCCTGGTTTATTTCTATTCTGTTTAAGAATAATGAAAGATGGCTTCAACCAGTTTTCAGTGGACAACTCCTAATTTGGAAAACCAGTATAAAAACTCGATGAAAACGTCACACAACTGTATTTGTCTCATCATATCATATTGCTGTACATTTCTGTTTTTGAAAGGAAAGTGATAATGGCGTGTGAACTGAACAAGGCTATGTAAACAGTCTATCGAAAACGTTCCACTATGATGTCTAAGTAATGACAACCTACTTAAGAATAAACGTTATTTGTATAACTATTAGTACGAAGGCTCGTACGAAGGTTATTGACGTTTGTAACACACGTTTATTGCTAATAGGTAATCATATTTCTCGACAATGAAGTTATAAGTCGCATCACTAAGTCTTATTTACTTAGTGTTGACAATTGACTCTCGGCATTAAGGGCTATTTTTGTAAATTTTTTTTTTTACTTTTTGGAGAGGAAAGTTGATGGCTTGATTGCTCTTTTTTAACCTTGTTCCACCCGTATTCTACCCAATACTGATACTGACACTACCCAATATTGGTCTCCTATATTTCAAGTCATTTGTTCAAGTCTTGCTTGCACATGCACATACATTCATTCCCTGCTACCTGATCAGGTCGTAGGCCTACGTAAAAGCACGTGGTTTGCTCACAATTCAAAGGCTAGATCTGAATCAAAAATGATTTATTCAAACTGGGCTGAGAAGAAGAAGTGGCGCAACAAACTTATCAGCAGCACAGCTGTCTGTTCAGTTATAAGAACTTGATTCCATACAATGTTAATCTTGATCTTGATCATATAAAAAAAAAAAAAAACATTAAATTAAATTATTTGCTATAATGTCAGCTAGCACAAGCCATTATATCAACAAAAACATTGAAAACAGAATATACTCAAACAGAAATAAAACTAAAAATAAATACGTTAATAGAACTAAATAAAATCCTCCAGGCATAAAGGGCGTGCCCACTTACATGTGCAATGCTGGATCTCCCCATTCTATGTTGGTATTATTAACTTGTCTCCCCAATCTATTGTTAAGTTTTAAGCATATATGTGCCCCCACTTCGGTCAAATACTTATGACGGTGAAATTGGTTCTTCTCTTGATCCCTGTATTTTGATTGCCTCTTTGTGTTTAAATAAGACAAAAAAAACCGTAATTGTAAGTAATTTTCTGCTATAAAGAGATGTCGTCTCTTCAAAACCACGTTTTTCTAGAATATTATTGATTCTATGTTCATAAAATCGAAAACACATAAAACCTAATGAAGCTATAAATTAAGTAAATAATGTGAACTGATTTTGAATTAATCGATACCTATCATCGCTAAAGCAAATAATACACTAAAATCGATATCCAACTTAATTCGTTTTTCATAAAAAGTGCATCGAATACCTATTATTACTCTGGTTGCTAAGTTAAAAGCACGATGAAACCGGTAGGCAAGGAGTCTAATCTGAAACTCTGTTACATCACTAAAGGGTTAGTTCTTAAAACCAACCATGAGTAACAAACATTATGCGAACCTACCAAAAGATCCAATAGGCAATATTTAACAGGCTTAGCATATGGGTGTTCTGGAATTGGTCTTTTATGAGGATACGGTGGCTGCTCTTATGCTGATAGTGACCACTGGGGTGGTTTTCCTCCTCCTTCAGTCGTTTGTTCATTGCTGAGCGTCGTGATATACCCGATTAAACTTTTGACGATCGCGCTCCATTTGTGACGATTTTTGGCGTGTTATAATGCGTTGGAGATCTTGGTGCCCAGGTGTTGCTTCATTTCACTTGTAGTTGTTCTAGTGAGGTAAGAATCTCACATTCCCTTGTCGTATTTCTGAAGAACATGCTCACCCACAAAGATCAGTTGAAGTGTGAACTTTTGTAAGTATTAGAATTTTATGCAATTGACAACTAAGCGCTGATGAGTGATTAATTAATTTGGTCTTTAGTAAGGATTATTTTTTGCGCTTACTGTCATACCTACGTGTTTTTAACCGTGCGACAGGTGTTAGAGACCCGAAGGGAAAAAAAAAGAATTAATGATAATAAAATTGTATAGAGCCATAAGCCTTTTCTATGTAATAACGCCTTAATATTATTTATTAATTGTCGACTGTTTGTCAGAGATTGATCATAATAATTTATTTGTTTGGATTATTTTAATTATATTTCAAAGGCTCCATTAATCACACTTTTATTTTTAAGTGCAGCATGATGTCTCTTTGTCTGTTAAAAAGATAATGTGATTATGAATCCATTAGCCATCAGGTATAGTGTTTATGGCAATATCCCTATGACCCTTTGTTGTTGAGGACATTTTAAGGCCTATGTTTGGACACATTAGGTTCAGTGGACGAATGGACGGACGGACAGACGATAATTTTTGGAATATGTTGACATTGCTTAATGTTTTTTACTTTTTAAATTGATTTGGTGTTTCGAGACTAACTTCATGTTATTATTATTAATATAGCATTTCAGTGTCTTCCATTGTTACTATAGTCGGGTGTAACTCGCTAATAGTAACTTTCTCAGACATGTGGTATTAATTCTCGTATAATTTGAATTTACCTACTGTACAGACCCTAATCTCGCTCTCCTGAAAGTTGCAAATCACCAAGCAGTCCTTTTTTTTTTTTAGGTGCGGCTTCTTGTAGTTTACCTCTGAGATCATGACTACTTAACCGGGCTTTCCTGTGGGTGCCTTAAGCTACTACACTTAAAACCTCCAGCCAGGGGTTATTCAACTATGCTAATTAAAACTAGGTGAACGCTCGCTAAGGGCAGGGGTACAAACCTTATCTTTTAAAGTTAAAGTTCGCGAGCACATTCGCAAGAAGCTGGCAGTATCATCACAGCGGTAATGATTTCCCATTGTTTGTCTTATTTGCTTTAGTAGTATTTTATGTGTATTTATTTTTGTTTATATTTATATATAATTGGAAATATATATTTATGTATATCTTTATATTTAAATAAATATCTATTCCTCAATTCTCGCTATTGCACCTACCACTGTTTGTCTCTGCATCACCCAAAGGTTGACTGGTAGAAAATGCCTTTGGCATTAAGTCCGCCTCTGTACATTTGTGTGCTTGAAGTATTAAATAAATAAATAAATAAACCTCGGCTTAGGGCGTCAACCGGAGGGAGAACATCAAGGATGGGACGGGCTGGAACCAAGCAGTCTAGCAAGCTTTGTTAGTATGGAAACTTTATCTGTATCTACTCATTAATTATTATTTTATTGACTACGTCACTTAAGTCTATGCTTTTATGAACAAGAACCTGATGGATCGAGAAGTCTTTGATGTATCACCGCACCTTACATATATGACTAACATCGACGTTATGAACTGCGACCCCTTCACCAAAATTATAACATATTATCATAATTATTATTATTATAAAAATACAGTAAAAGCTTCTAATTTTAGTAGTGAGTCAGCATCACTTGAACAAGTTACGTTTATGACATAGTATTATCATAATTAATTATTCTGCTTCATAATAATGATGATATGACTAACCATTGGAGGCGCAGGCGCTCATAAACGTTAATTGAACATTAAATATCGATAATTTCAGGGCTGCAGGATATCTTTGTACACTAGACACGATATGCATGAAATATGGTAAAAACTCTAAAAAAAATTGTTCAATGGATTTGGAGCTTTGGAATTATTGCCGAGAAACGGTAGAAAGAGCGTTGGCAAACCAAAAGCCAGGTGGGTGAAGACCTACAGATGATCGTGGAGCAGACCCGGGTGAGACTGAGACCAGGGAAGCATGGTAAAAAAGTGAGCAGGCCTATACCCAGCAGTGGAACAAGGCTGAGATAAATTTGAGGTTTGTAATTTTTGCCAGCAGGGACTTAAATTGCTGCTATACTTGAATTTAATTTAAAATGGCCAACAACAACGTTTTGGTCTCAATATTTTAACAAAATTTAGTTTAAATGTAGGTAATGGTAAGCTACCTCCGTGTACAATTTTTTTTTATAGGCTTCTATAAAATTATTGAATGACTAGCGGACGTCACGCGGTTTCACCCGCGTAGTTCCCGTTCCCGTGGGAGTACGGGGATAAAATATAGCCTATGTTACTCACTGATAATGTAGCTATCCATTACTGAAAGAATTTTTCAAATCGGTCCAGTAGTTTTTAAGTTTATTCGTTATACACAAAAATACAAATCTTTCCTCTTTATAATATTATAGTATAGAAGTATATACTCCATTTGAAATAAGGTTAGACATTTAAACAAACCTTTTTTACAGTCCGTTCAACCGATTTTGACTTCTATTGCGTTAATGGTACGGCAAACGGCAGCTGCAGAAAACAGTTGGTATTATAATTTTTTTTTTGCTTTTAATGCCCTTCTTATGCCTACGCTATAGAAGTCAAAATCGGTTGAACGGACTGCAAAAAAGGTTTGTTTAAATGTCTAATCTTATTTCGAATGGAGTATAGATGATTGAATATTTATATTCTTTGCTCATTTAAATGCTCTAAAACGGCTAGAAAATTCAACAATTCATGATTATCAGCATTCACTTTGTATCTAGTAACATTGAGCAAATATTTATTTAAAGAAACACGTTATCCTATTATTACCGATATCGAGTCGGTTGATACCTACACATGCCGAATGTATAGGGGATTACGTAAGGATAAAAATTCTTAAGTGCTGGCAATTAATATGTTAATAAGCGCGAAATATGTCCGAATAGCGGTGAGATATGGTTCAATATCTTAGCATAATATACTGACATATATGTAGTACGAATTTTAGTAGACCAGGAGCTAGAGAAAACACACATACATTTTCTGACATTAGCCCAATATTATAATGTTAAGTTAGGTCACATGCCTCACACATCTTTAAACACATTTATATTTTCAAACTAAATCCCTAGTAACTTTGAAAAATACTTCTAATATAATTATATTAGCAGTATTTATATACTAATAAGTAATAGAACAGAAAATACATCACCATTAATGAAAAAAGAAACATTAACATCAAAGCCGTTGATTGGCTTTCAAGAGCCGATAAATAAAAAAAGTAGGAGACAGCTCCTTGCTTACAAAAGCATACTATGACCAAAATTTAGATTTTGCAGAGGTTAATAGAAATACTTAATTATTGTCCACTATACTGCTACTATTTTAAATAATGATAAGATACAAGATAACGGTCACTAGCTTTCTGACCATAAAGATGTGTCAGTTCAAATGGTCTTCAACGAGTTGAAGGTCAAAAACGTTTGACAGAGGAATTATGTGCTTAGTGATGTGTCAATTAGTCACTTTGTCAACTGAATTTCTCTCTGTTAATTAATTAATAGAATAACTAACAGGCGATAACTTGTTTTATCGTCGTTTTCTACTTTTTAATGCAGTCGAAGTGATTCCGAGAAGAGGCATTATTATAATGACCGTTCTGTCAAATAAAATTAAAGATGATAAGAATATTTAATTTATTTTTTCCCATGCTTTCTAGGGTTCTGTAACTCAAAAGGAAAAAAAACGGAACCCTTATAGGATCACTCATGTGTCTATCTGTCTGTCTATTCGTCTGTCACAGCCAATTTGCTCCAAATCTAGTGAACCGATTAAGTTATAATTTGGTACGCATATGTATTTTTGTGACCCAAACACGGACGTGTAACGTAAATAAATGAATTTTGAATACTGGGTCACTTTTGGGGGGCAAATAAGAAATTAAAAAATTGAACCGTGTGACATAAAATGAAAGGGCTTGTTGATTTCAAATATAATTTTAAATAAATACTTTAAAGATATTTAAGAAAATTTATGAAAATGTACCTTTCCCCCTTATCTCCGAAACAACAGAGCCTAAAATTTTGAAAAAAATACAGAGAATGGTTCTTTACTCATAAATTACAGGAAAACCTATAAGAAGTCTATGGTCTTAAAATACATGGTAAATCTCTCAATATTGTGCGTACAAACTTACATTTGCTGTTGAAATGTATGGGAGAACATGTTTTTTAACTACAATGTTAAGTTTGTTCTTGGGATAAATTCATCCCAACTACGGAACCCTTCATTGTGCGTGGTCCGACATGCCTTGGCCGGTTTTTTAATCAGTCGCGTGATATAACACGCTCATTAAACACTTGGGAACGAACTATTAGATTAAATAATATGAGAGTAAACCACTTTTATCTATCTATTTGATCGTCTTCATTAACCACTCTTAAAGTACCTACTAGTGATGTTCCTATGGTACCTTTCAGCAGTTTGATCACCTGCTGCTCATTTAGAGATTTTATAGGCTTGTAAATTATAATTAATTGAACAAACGGACAGGAAGTGTGATATTAAATTTTATTTTTAACAGGTTAACTAACGTCTTCTGCTTTTACCTATTTTAATAAATTTGTGAAACTAGTTTCTTTTACAAAAATTAAAAGGTATGCTTAAATGTGTAGTCACATGTTTCTGCTAATTGAATGCTCAACGGTTCATGCTGAATTGTACCTATTTGTGTTTTACCTTTGCAGTGCGTAAATGAACATAATATGCCTTCGTAGAATGACAATGTGTGGGAAAACATACCGACACTGTGTCATTGGTTTTATCTATAACCCAACAATTGATTAAAAACAGGAAAATTAGTTTATCTCATTCAAAACTCAGGTGACAGGATCCAATGTTTATTTGTTCAGCAGTGTTATGTACGTCAATCACAGAAATCTTACGAAGAAACCGTTTGTGATAGAAACGTTAATAGTGTTCAAATATTTTGAACTAGTGAGTGCGCATTTGACACTGAATAGAAATGTTCTGTGACGTAGTTAGTAGTTAGCTCAAAACATTGAATGAACGCCGCCGCGCCGGAGACAAAATATTTACATGTGACTAATAAAAATTAAATTAGCGGCACTGTGCGTCTGTTTGGAGAACACAAATAAAGTTAATAATAATTTGGCTGTTACATGCGCATGTATTTTTAATAAGAGGAAAGGATTTAAAATGTTGAAATTTAATTATCTAATGGTTCATAACAACAGAAACAGACAGACGTCTGTATAAAATAAATACATTATGTTACTGTCTCAATTATAATACTTTTTTAAGTTCTATGTTTTTTAAGTTGGTATATTTTAATAGTTTACTGACAGCGTTGTGTACCTGTCTAAGATCAAACAATCATATTGGCACTTGAAACTAGGCTGCAAGATCGAACAATAAGATTACTTACACGTTTGAGTTTTTGTTGAAAATTCTGACACAAAAGCCTTGACCTAGGAGTAGTATCAACTCAAAACTACAAAATCCTTGAGACATTAGCATTAAGTACCTATCAGAAGTTACCTTTTCAATCAACTCAGGCAGTTGCAGTTCACTGCTGGACATATACCTCTCCCAGGCTGCGCAACAACACCCTATCCTTCACCTTCTGCATCCAGTTTTTCTCTGCTATGTTTTTAAGATGGTCGAACTTACCTACCTATTATAAATTTTATTATAAGCCTATGTTGTCCCACGGCCCTTTCCTCTTTCCTCATTTCCAGGTCTAAAGGTTAAAAGTTTGGAGCCAATCCTTTGAAAATGAGCCTAGCTCATCCCACTATCTCCCATCTTGGGCCTGCAGAGTTACCTTTGGATACACTGTTTTACACTTTCCTGGTTAGTTATAAAACAGGAAACACTTAGATACATTACTACTAACAAGATATCTTCCAAGATATTTTGTAGCAATGGCGCTTGTAAAAGCGTCGAAATACCAAATTTCAACAAAATATCACCTCATTTTAAGAAATCCCTTTATTGATAACCGTTTATCCCCAACACAAGTATTATTAATTACTTACTGGGGCTGTCTCAATCACATCTGCAAATGTAACTGTTTGAGACCCAATAAACAATAATTTTTTTTTTGATAATGTACACAGAACAGAAATGAATGTGTTGTGAACAGTAATCACCCATTATAATTTGAAGAATTTATCTATTTGACTATGGGTCAAGGTTTAGAGGAACGGCCTCATCCAAGTTCTTTTGGAAACAAACAATTTGTTTATCACAATTACAAACAAACCTTGTCGTCCTAGTTCCAAATAAAATGTCCGCTACACTGACATAATAATATATTGTAAAGGGCATCTTAATCATGTAGTCATTGGCCAGACAAATAATCACTTACTTATTGAATATATTGTGAATAGATGTAAAAATATACACATGTCCTTGTCATCAATATTTATAAAACATATGTATTTTAAAGAACTTTGTGTAGGAGTAAACGACGCGGTCGTATATTACACGATTACATTAATATAATTAGCCGATAATTTTAGAAGCATTAATTTATTTGAATTGTAAACAATATAAAACCTTATCTAAAGGGCTAGTCACAAAAAACGACAGAATTGTTTCAATCCATTTAACTTTAGTGCTGATTTACATTGAATAATATTTAAAATTCATATAACGTAATCGGATGATTTTAAGAGGTTTTTAGACACTAAATAACTCAAGGAGCTGATGATGTCACAGTAATTCAAGGACATTATTATTATTTAATAACTCCTAATGGCTTTAAATTTTGAATTGGGTAGTTTCGTAGATGCAAAAATCTATGAGATGAAATGGTGCGATGAAGTTTCATCCACAAACGTTAATATGAAAGGAAGGCATAGAAAAGATGGATGGGCTGTGTTAAAGATGATAATGGCTAAGGAGGAAAGGAACTCTACATAATGGCTAATTGGGCAGATATGGAAGGAGAAAACGTATTGCGCTGAATTTAAAAAAACCAGCCAAGACCACGCACAATGAAGGGTTCCGTAATTGGGATGAATTTATCCCAAATACAAACTTAACACTGTAGTTGAAAATCATGTTCTCCCACACATTCCAAATGTAAGTTTGTACGCGCAATATTGAAAGATTTACCATGTTATTTTAAGACCATAGACTTCTAATAGGTTTTCTTGTAATCTATGAGTAAAGAGCCATTCTCTGTAATTTTTCAAAAATTTTAGGTTCATTAGTGTCGGCGATAAGATATTGGGCGGGGGAATAGTAAATTTTCATATATTATGTTAAATATCTTTAAATGTATTTATTTTAAATTTGTAAAAACAAAAACAAAAAAAAAAAATCCTATCCTCGCAACCAGCTCTTTCATTTGATATGTCACACGGTACCAGTTTGCAAAACTTAAAAATAAAATTTAAAAAGTCCCTCAAAAGTGGCCCCCATACTCAAAATGCATTTATTTACGTTACACGTCCATATTTGGGTCACAGAAATGTATATGTATATGTACCAAATTTCAACTTAATCGGTCCGTTAGATTCGGAGCAAATTGGCTATGACAGACAGACACACGAGTGATCCTATAAGGATTCTGTTTTTTAACCGACTTCTAAAAGGAGGAGGTTCTCAATTCGACTGTATGTTTTTTTTTTTGTATGTTTGTTACGCGATTACTCCGCCAATTATGAATTGATTTTGAAAATTCTTTTTTTGTTGGGTAAGTCATATTTCAGAAGTGGTCCCATATAAATTTAATTAACTTTGCTTGGGCAGTTTTTGAATTAAATGATATGATCATTTCCTGTCACTGATAATTACATAGCTATTAGTGGTATTCGAATTTGCATGGGGTAGGTACTGCAACTAAAAAGTGAAAAATAAAAACTTTTTACAATAAAAAAATTACCGACTTCCAAAAAAACATTTCAAAGTGAAAAATAACTTTAATTTCGGAAGTCGGTGGTTAAAAATGAAAATTCAAAACCAAAGACCGACTTCCGAAATTAAAGTTATTTTTAACTTTGTAGTGTTTTTTTGGAAGTCGGTTGTTTTTTTATTGTAAAAAGTTTTTTTTTTTGAGGTACGGTACCCTAAAAATAAGGATAAGTGCAGGAGGTTGATGATGACTTGGAGGTTAAATTAATGGGTATTGAGGTCTCCCTCACGGTACATTGTATAATCAAAGACCACAAAAGTAGGCTTAGTGTATATTTAAGTCAGGACCCGTATAATTTATACAAAAACTAGAAACACAGCAACCAATGTTCCTCGTGCCGCCATCACCGTTAGACAACTGTCACAAAGACATAAATTTACAGATTTGCTTAATTTAGAAGGTCTTTCACCGTTCACTCTTTAGTTAAAACTAGATAATTTGAATTTTTATTTTATTTTATATCTATACAAAGTTTAAATGTTCATTGTATTAAATGACGTTTTAATAGACGATGACTTCACCTTGAGTGTCGATTATGAATATGGAGGTATGCTTTTACCAGGACAGTAGTTTCTACTATAATGCCCGGATTACACGAGGCTAGATTTTTAAACTAGGTTTTATATGTTTTTTTTTTTTCTTTAGGTCATCTCATTGCTGACCCTGAGGTCATGACTATTTAACCGGTCAATCCTGTGGTTGCTTTAAGCTGCTACACTTAAAACCTCCAGCCAGGGGTTATTCAACTAAGCTAATTAAAACTAGGTGAACGCTCGCTAAGGGCACCCCCTGTAGGGTACGAACTTCGGCTTAGGGCGTTTACCGGAGGGAGGACATCAAGGATAGGACGGGCTGGAATTGAAGCTAGGAAAGTAAGCAAGAAATATATAGATAGTGCCATCCACGAAGACGCGCCCCACTCTTCCTTATTGTTTACAGTACAGTCATCGCGTTTAGGAAGAAGAGTGGGGCACGTCTTCGTGGATGGCACTCTCTTTATTGGCTTATAATCCTGGTTTGGTACATGCTAGAGCTGTTTACGCGATGCTAGGAAATTAAAAGCCAGTTGCATTGTATTGTCTTAGCCCGTAGAGTAAAATGATCCGATTGGATGTCAGCTTCGGCGGCCACATGAGGCTAGTACACAAACCAGGGTAGTAAAATCGGTGGTAGGGGCGCTAATAGTTCAAAAATAGAATCCCATCCTCTTAAAAAAAAAACTGTGGCACTACGGGAGTGCCAACAGAAGTGAAAACTTGAATAAAATCGCCATGGTGGAAGAAAAATACTTGTATAGAACATTGTTCCGTAACCTTATCTAAATAAAGAGCACAATCGCGTTTACAAAAAAAAAAAACTTCCAAGACTTTTAAAGTAATACTTGCATAGAACATTGATCTGTAACGGAATGTAAATAAAGAGCACAATCGCGTTTACAAAAATGACGTATCGGTAACGGTGTCGCGATTTCAATTGTTTTTTCCCATCTCAAAAATGCCCAACGCGCCTAAATAAGTTTTCACTTCAAAAAGATAAAATTCAAAAGCCATTTGTTCAAACTAGGCTGAGAATCAGCACTTTTCGAACGTCAAAATTACATAAGACAGTCCCCCAAACACTCTTCATAAGCCACAAGATAATATAAGGTGAAAAGAGGAAGGAGGGGGAGGACAGGGGGGGAGCGTTGATAAGGTTTTTTAAATACTAAGCTAGCTTACTATTTTTCTCCCTAGCTTACTTGCCAAAAAATTAGGATAGCTCTGTGTACACGAGGCCAGAGTGACTAGCGACTAGCTTGCTACCTTACTAGCACAATCTTGCTGTCCTAGCTCCAAAAACTAGCCTCGTGTATCCCGGGCCTTAGAATTTTACTTCTTACGATTTATAGTTTTGTAGTAAGTAAACCCGACTGACCCGATCGAAAATGAAAATTCGGTCAGGTGACAACCGATAGTAAAAGGTGTTTCAGTAACTAATAAGTTATAATTATTCAAACGTGTTTTTTTTTGGTTTATCTAAATTACAAAATAGCTCCAGTTTAACATAATATCCATAAAATCTTATTACTTTTTAATTCATGGTGGGAACAGTTCATTGACCCTAAAAACATACTTAACTGGAGCAAAATTTCAACATGGAAGTGGTCTCATTAGTTTCTTATCTAACTTGATCTCTGATTATTGTTTTACTTAATGGTGGAAATGGTCAAAGATACCTGGATCGTACGTTTTTTAGGGTTCCGTAGTAAACAAGGAACCCTTATAGTTTCGTCATGTCCGTCTGTGTGTCTGTCTGTCTGTCCGCGGTCTAGTTCCGAGACTCTTAGTATTAGAAAGCTGTAATTTGGCATGGGTATTATGACAGGCAGGGATATGAATCACGCCGACAAAGTGGTAAAACAAAAAAAAAAATTACAATACCTCCCCTACACGTAACGTGGTCACGTTTTTTTTTTCTATTCCATAGTGTGGGGTATCATTGGAAAGGTCTTGGATTCAGGAATCCGTTTGCAAAATATTAAACTTTAAAGTACTAGTTTTTGTTTAGAGTCAAGTGTCCCCCCCTGCCAGCTAAATGGCTGGATTTGGATGTGTGAAAAAAATCATGGCAGTAGTTTATATAACGAAATTAAAAAGAAAACTATCACAGCTACGTAGGCTCTACGAGTTAACGAGTAATAATCGACCAACTTATATTTGCAGTTGAAAAAATATGTTTTTCTATAATAATATGTTGCCCCCTTGTTGCTACGTCACTATGTGCTAGCGACCGTTTCTGGGGGCCCATTATTGAGTGTGCAAGTCACCCCCTGCCATTTTATCAGTGTAAATATAAAACATTGATCAGGCAGGGGCTATAGTCCTACCATAGTTCCAGGTAACCAGTTCACTTTAGATACCCAAACCCATAGTCCAATGTTTTGTTTCCATGTACTGCAATAGTCCTACACTAACCGGGGGTTGTCCTTTGGTGCACTTGCATAGTGCATTAAGGGATAATCGTCGGTTGGTGCCTCATTTCTTCAAAAGCGTCTAACGGGCCTCTACGAGTTGGCTTCGGCCCCTCGTACGCCTTCCAAAGGACCGGGATCCATGGTCCCGAGAATAGTTAAAAACTAAAAATAATAATAATAATAATGACATAACAGTCCCGCATGACGGGAACCTCGTGAAAGCCGAGAAAGACAAACAAATCAAGTATCTTGACTTGGCTCGCGAGATTGTCGACATGTGGGATGTGGACTCAGCGATCATTGTGCCGATAGTCGTATCAGCCAATGGCTTAATTGCCAAGAGCCTCGACCAACACCTAAGGAGGCTCGCGTTGGGCAGCTGGATCAAGGGCTTGATTCAGAAGGCGGTACTCCTGGACACGGCTCGCATTGTCAGGAGGTTCCTCTCTCTGGAGCCCTGACCGCCGGTAGCTTGGACCCTGTTCCCGATACCGGTGGGCTACTATTTTTTATATTTTTAAATGTTTTTATACTTTCTTTATTCTAATATTTAAAAATATAATTTATAAGTATTTAAATGAAATAAAAGATATAATAATAAAATGTTGGGCATCAATGTTACTGACATGAAGCAATCGTTGAAGGAGCGCTTCTTTGGCCGCCTGAAGAAAGTATTTAATAGTCTCCTATCAGGCGGAAACAAGGTGCGCGCCTTCAACGGTTGGGTCATGGCGGTTTTGATGTACTCTTTCGGCATACTCAAATGGACTCAGACCGAACTCGACGCCCTGGATAGGAGGGTCCGTACGCTGCTGACTGCATATCGAATGCATCACCCACGGTCATCGGTAATGAGACTGTATATCCCGCGAAAGTGTGGAGGTCGAGGCTTTTTAAACGCTAAGACCCTCCACAATCGCGAGATATGCAGTCTTAGGGAATATTTCCTAGATGCCGACGTGAGGATGCATCGAGATGTGGTCGCGGTGGACAAGGGTCTCACCCCGCTCTCCTTGGCTAAAGAGAACTGGTGCAAGCCTGTAGTGCTTGACACTAACGATCGCAAGGAGGTATGGCAGAGTAAGGAGCTTCACGGACGCTTTTTCCGGGCCCTACATAGACCCGATGTAGATTTACTAGCGTCCGTGACCTGGCTACGTTTTGGTGACCTCTTCGGGGAGACCGAAGGTTTTATCTGTGCAATTATGGATGAAGTTATCATGACGAACAATTACCGGAGATTTATTGTGAAGGATGGCACGGTTGACATCTGTCGGGCATGCCACCGGCCGGGAGAATCAATCCGACACATTATCTCCGGGTGTTCTCGTCTAGCTAACGAAGAGTACTTGCATAGACATAACCTTGTAGCCAGGATTATCCATCAGCAACTTGCTCTGAAATACGGCCTTGTGGAATCGGAAGTGCCGTACTACAGGTATGTGCCCGATCCAGTTCTCGAAAATGGAAATATCACATTGTACTGGGATCGATCCATCATCACTGACAGGACTATTGTTGCCAATAAACCTGATATAGTGGTGGTGGATCGAGTAGAACGGCGCACAATGATTATTGACATAACAGTCCCGCATGACGGGAACCTCGTGAAAGCCGAGAAAGACAAACAAATCAAGTATCTTGACTTGGCTCGCGAGATTGTCGACATGTGGGATGTGGACTCAGCGATCATTGTGCCGATAGTCGTATCAGCCAATGGCTTAATTGCCAAGAGCCTCGACCAACACCTAAGGAGGCTCGCGTTGGGCAGCTGGATCAAGGGCTTGATTCAGAAGGCGGTACTCCTGGACACGGCTCGCATTGTCAGGAGGTTCCTCTCTCTGGAGCCCTGACCGCCGGTAGCTTGGACCCTGTTCCCGATACCGGTGGGCTACTATTTTTTATATTTTTAAATGTTTTTATACTTTCTTTATTCTAATATTTAAAAATATAATTTATAAGTATTTAAATGAAATAAAAGATTATAATAATAATAATTCTTATGTCATGTATGGGGCAATGGAGGACGGTGCTTCGCTATCCAGGATGTCGACATATCCTGAGGAATAGCGAACCGATAAGGATCGAGCGAGGTATATTCCAGGGTGACAGTTTGAGTCCACTTTGGTTCTGCCTAGCCTTGAATGCTCTAAGCACACTGCTGGAGGATTCAGGGCTGGGTTATCGATTGAGAAGAGGTGGTCAGGTTATATCTCACCTCCTTTACATGGATGACTTGAAACTCTTTGCCCCCAACAATTTTCAACTGCTGGAGCTACTGAAGGTAACCGAAACTTTCAGTAGTGCCATCAGGATGGAATTTGGTGTGGACAAATGTGCGGTCATGCATGTAAAACGAGGGGAGATTGTGGAATCCGTGGGAACCCACCTCTCGGATTCCATACACCTAAGATCCCTCTCCTCAATCGAAACCTACAAGTATTTGGGTATGTCGGAAGCGTTAGGTATCAACGCTGCTGATATAGCGGTCCCGCATGACGAGAACCTCGTGAAAGCTGAAAAAGATAAACAGATTAAGTATCTTGACCTGGCTCACGAGGTTGTCGACTTGTGGGATGTGGATACAGCAATCATTGTGCCGATAGTCGTTACGGCCAATGGCATAATAGCCAAGAGCCTCGACCAACACCTGAGGAGGCTCTCGTTAGGCAGCTGGATCAAGGGCTTGATCCAGAAAGCGGTACTCCTGGACACGGCGCGTATTGTTAGGAGGTTCCTCTCTCAGGAGCCCTGACCACCGGTGGCTTGGACCCTGTTCCCGACACCGGTGGGCTACTATTTTTTATATTTTTAAATGTTTTTTTTTAATCATTTTATAAGAATATTTAAAAATGTAAATTATGTGTTTGTAAATGAAATAAAGGAAATAAATAATTCTTTATTCACAAAAAACATAAACTTTGACAATAGATATGTATACAGAAAGGTAAGCAAACTTAAGTATAATTATACAAAAATGAGGTCGAAAGTCCAAGAAGAAATGTACCCTGCCCCCAAACTAGGAAAATCCTGTATCTTGGGCGGCAGTGTCTTCGCGTAGATACAATAAGGTCGAGCGATTATTATGAGCATACAAGTTGATTTAGGTTAGAGAATTGTCAAAGATAGGATTATGTACTAGTGAAAAGAAAGAAAAAAAACAAAATAAAATAATCAGACGTTGGTAAGTGCAGATGTGAATGTTAGTGTGATTTGGTGGTTGGTGATGAATGTAATTATGTGTGTAGTGTGTGTTTGTGTGTGTGTGTTGTGTGGTGTCGTGTAATGTAATGAGTGTTGTGTGCATATGTGACAAGTATTGAGTGTAGGTGTGTGCGTGGAGATGAGCGGGGGGTGATGCCGTCGTGAAGACGTCTATACGTCTATACGTTCCGTATGGGAGAACATGTTTTTCAACTACAACGTTAAGTTTGTTTTTGGGATTAATTCATCCCAACTACGGAACCCTTCATTGTGCGTGGTCCGACACGCACTAAGCCGTTTTTTTTAATGAATAGTTGGTTGGTAGTTGGTAGGTGAATCTACTTCTTAAAAAGTGAATACTCTCATTAATCTTTGTCTTATATTTTGCACTTGCTTCTGCTCGCGACTTCGTCCGGGTCAAATTTATTGTTTTAACATAAAATATTTTATGACAATCGGTAATGAAAATGTAAAATGAAAAAAAAATCGCATTCGGATTAAAAGTTCCGATGATTGCCCCCTACATACAAACTCACAAATTTTACCTCTTCTTAATATCAATATAGACACAGAATAAATAGTATTAGTACTATTATTTATTCGTTACATAATAATATTAGTTATATTACCTTTAAAAGTCATCTGTACTAGTTAGCTAGTATAGATGACTTTTTAAAAAATTTGTTAATAGGCAAACTTTGGGTACCTTTTTTTTTTTTTTTTCTGTGGGAAACCTTCAAAAGGCGCCCGGGCTTTGGGGATAAGACCGGGGAGTGTGGGATTTTTACCTCACTAAAACCACCCCGGTGGTCACCATCTGTACATGGAACTTTACTTCTCAAAAGACCAATCCGGAACCCCCTCCGTGCAGTATTTGTTTGACTGAATTCACGACGCAGATTTTTTTATTCAGCTTTAAGAATGCAAAGTTATAATTTTTGTTTTAGTAAAAACTTGCATTTGCAGGAGATTAATTAACAGACTATGAGAGGTAGGTACCTAACCATTGGAATAACACTGACACTACTTACAAAAAAAAATTTTTACCGTAGGTCGCTTCCGTATCAATTGTTAAGCCAATTTTTCCTCATCGTTGCTAAAATTAATTTGTACGTAAAAAGGATGATTTAGTGAATAAATTATTATTTTATACGGTTAGTCCTAACGTTTATAGTCACGTTTGATATTGTACGAGATAGTTATATTCACAATAAAATGCCTAAAATATTATGACACAAATGATTTCGGTTTTGTTCAAGAGACATTGATATAGATAAATGGTCAGTAAAAATATATTTTTTTACGTTTTTTTCGTCACGTACAGTACCGACCAAAAGTCCATAAGCAATCTCACAAAGCAATAGACTGACGCTTCGGTTTGACTTACGACCTTCTTCTATAAGTTGTTACAATACTGTAGACACGCGCATTACACACACACACTCACTTTGTCTGCAACCAATGACTAGTTCGATAATCATCATTCGTTTTTAGTTTCATTCGTCTTGTTCACATAAATATTAAAGTTTAGCAGGTAGACCACAAAAAACTAAGTAAATTATTTCGATTTCTGTGGGGTAGATGCAGTTTGTTACGAGTATTCAATTTATAGAACTTTGTTGGTTCGTGGATAATATTGGTGACGAGTATTTAGCGCGGTGTTGTGGTTATTATTATCAAAAAGCAGGCATAAAATATATTGAAGAGATCAGATCAGATCAGAGAATATTATTGCGCTGCGTAAAAGTGAAGTGAATATCTAATGAAACCGGACTAAGTGTGAGTGTTATCATTTATATATTTCATATTTTACTAAACATAAATCTTAATCAAGGGTATTGTTGATAGAACAGAGGTATTGTTGAGACAGAAGATGCCTTTAAAGTTTTAATTCATTGTGAGGTTTAATTCGATTAGTGAATAATAAATAATTAGGTGTTATGTGTAATAAAAACAATGTTTTTCTTTGTTCTAGAGAAATACTGTGAGGGTTAAGAGATATGAGGAAGGGGCTTATTATCGAGTAGCAGCGATGTCAAATGGTGAATGAAACAAATGGTTTCATACCAACGAGATGTTTTGCTGAATTATTAAAAACACGTCATTATGAACCGTTCGCCGTGCACTCTGAAGGCTTGCATCACTGAAGACCAGCTAGAAAACCGTTTTTGACCTTAAAATATTGACCGTACCAACTTAATAAACAACAGATTCGTTATTGCATGAATTTATGGTAACGAATTTTTTAAGCACATTTCAATAGGGTGTTTGTCGTATTTCTTGCAGATATACCGAAATTGTTTAATATTATTTTAGTAATAGTATTATTTTAGGATTAAAATTTGAGGTTTAGTTTCAATCTTCTTTTCCTAAAGAAAATGAATACTTAAGCTATAACCTCAATACCAACCAATATTTACTAAAGCCAAATAAAGTTTAAAATAAATAATATGAACAAACTGCCTTTAACCTTAAAATCAAAAAATCAACAATTTTGTCAGTGGATTTTTTTACATTTTAAGTAGTCTAATATTCTTATTTATTGCTTAATTACTTCGACCATGATCAAAGCTATATTTATGGTGAAAAAAATCTATTTAAAATTTAAAACATTTCAAAATTTAAATATGTCAAAATAATACAAATTGCTTCTAAGTTTCTAGACATCTATTTCGCATATTATTCAGGTGAAGTAATGATAAATAATTGTAGCAGTTTGTTAACTATACTTAAGTAAAATAAATATAACGAATAAATACTATTTATTTTTTATTATAACATATCACGCATTTTTTATTCTAAACCCATTAATGCAATAACAACATTAATACATAGGCAGGAATATTAAAAAATATTATTATTGCAAACAAAAATAATAATATTTGCAAAAACAGCGCTGTGATTTACGAGATTAGAACCTTAGCCATCTTGAATCTAAGACCAACGCTTAACGCCTTCTGCTATATGCACTTATAATTTACTTTCGAATTTTAGCAATGCGATACACTGGCCAAGGTCACGCGTATGATGCGTGCTAACAAAAGTGATGGAAATATAAGTGCGGCGCCCGCGAACCGTGACGATACGACAGTGTGTAGTCCAAAACTGCGTTCTCTGTGGTGTGTGTACGGCACTCACACCACAGACGTCTGACTGTTTACACATACAAATGTACGGACTACACCGCGTGTTCACAGCAATACGACTCTTAGCGTGCTTATGCACTTTTGAGCGCTTACTGTACGTAAATTTCCAAGAATTAGGAAGTATTCGTTATAGAAAAAAAAAAAACGACTTCCTTTTAATTTTCCTTTTACGTGACTATTTACATGTATTTATGGAAAATAAAATGTCGAAATTAGATCCTTGTTTTTGCCATTGGCAGCACTAACATAAAGTTTAATAGCTTTTCTAGTTAATGATATAATTTATTCTATTTAGCATATTGTTTGTCATACTTTATAGTTCAATGTAGATTTGAACTATAGATTTGAATCCTGTCCATTTCAGACATTTAATGTGTATTTTGAGAGCAAGCAAATCCATTTCATGTTGCGTTTCAACAATCTTTACCGGGAATATTAGACCCATTGCGCTCTGTCAAATATCCAATAGTAGAGCTTTTAGTTGTGGTATGTGTAATCAAGCTCAACCTCAATCTCAAAGCATTTATTTAAATTAAACCATTATATTATATTAAAATATAAATATATATTACAGGGTGGCAACATCGACGCGAAAACTGTAACCATGAATTCAGTACAAGATTCTGAAACCCCCTGCGTTGAAATTTTTCGTCGGTTATTAAAAAAAAAACAGCTGTTCCATACATTTTGACCGTGTAGGTTTTATACTTTTCTATGAAACAGCTGTTTTTTTTAAAATAACTGATGAAAAATTTCAACGCCCCCTGCGTTGAAATTTTTCGTCGGTTATGTTAAAAAAAGACAGCTGTTCCATACATTTTGACCGTGTAGGTTTTATACTTTTCTAAGAAACAGCTGTTTTTTTAAAATAACCGATGAAAAATTTCAACGCAGGGGTTTCAGAATGATGCACAGTGGAACGAATGTATGGGAGCGGTTGGACGTAGACATTTCCGAAAAAAAAGAGTAAAATTATGCCAAACTAATGATGCCATCTTATTCGATTACTTAATGCCTTCATAACTTGTGGTGATGAATTTCTTCATAACTCCCATATTTCGGGAGTAATTTGAGAAAATGTGAAATTTTACTATGAAAATGAGTGTATCGAGCTCTCTCCCTCCTGATTCCGGGCTTGTTTCAAGTAGCGGTCTCTAATATCATAATGCTAATACTAAGAGCTATATTTAATACTAAGACACATAGTGCGCCAAATGTGCACTTTCTGGGATAAAAGGAAATGAAAATTTAAAAAAAAAAACGTTTTTTCCCCATTTGTATTTACTTTAAACCGCAGACAGACTTATTAAGAGGTCTATAAATATATTATATATATACAGAAATATATATTAACAAAAATATTCACAAGAACTGATGAGAGTATGACTTTTAAGTAAGTTGATAATAAATTACCTAGTTTCATTAAAAGTACAATAAATAATTAAGATGTAAGCTCTAATTTACTAAGTTACACATTTTAAAACAATAACATCATTTAATTATCTTCGTCATCATCATCATCATCAATTAATTCAAATTCAGAATCGATGTCCGCTAAATCATTTATGTTAACAAATTCGATATCACTTTTCTCAGAATCCGTAAGCTCATAAAATTCCTTAAAAGAAGATTTTTTTACAAACTTATTTCCTTTTGGACGGATACTTGTAACAAGTGGATCAGAAGACAGTAAAAGATTGTGCATAATATCTTCATTGCATGAGATACTGCTATGCTTTCGAGAATGCCCCTCTCTATATTTTCTAAAATCTTTATTTCTAGCCTCAGATGCCTCTTCGGATAGAAAACCAATGGGCACAATTGACATGTTCTGAACTATGTCTGGCCCATGCATTAAAATTTTATGAAGTGAAGAAGGCATATAATACCATGGGTATAACTCCACGTAAAGCTTAGCAGTATCAAAGCAGAACTCTCGGAATTTAGTTACGTTGATCTTCTCTCCTGATGAAATACACTGCAAGATCACACAGATTTTTCTATTCCGGTCAGTTCAGCAGATTTAGTGTAGTTTTCAAAAAATCTCCTTGCCGAGTTGCCATTGTTGGTGGATCCACTGCCTTGTTTCACAACATCGAGAAGTAAGCCCGTTTCTCTTCTTACAGCCTCTTGAACTCTTTTCTTCCTGTCATCAACTTGCCTTTTTGCTATATCACCCCTTACTTGCCATGATTTTATGTCTAATTTGTAGGAAATGTGTAATAAGCATTCCATTGAGCGAATCCAAGCGTGAAGGGTGCTTAAGCTATATTTATACATGTCCTCGTTTGCGTGTTTATCTTTGATTAACTCTAAATTATTCATTTCTTTAGGACAAGCCTTGCATATGTCACACACTGAAGCTGCTGTATTGGATATAATGGAATGAATTTTACCATCAATCATTGTCAACAGCAGTTGGTGTTTGACACTAATTCCATCAGTGATGGTGGATGGAGTTAAGGCTTCAATCTCTGCTTCGATTTCAGCCATCTCTCTCTGCACATTTTCTTTGGTTTCCTTTATAAACTTAAACAATATTGGCCGGCAAAATGAAGTGGAAGATGGTCGCTCGTTTTCCCAAATTGTTACACCTTTTGAGACGAGCCGCAGTGGTACAAGACTAATCATAAAATTACTAGCAAGATCGATTTGCTCATCTTCACTCGTCCTTTGATGATAAATGCTTTGGCTAGATGATCCGTCAAAACCCCATTTGCTGGTCAATACGAGCTGTTGATTGGGATCAACAGGGGTTTCTAACGACCTAATAAGTCTTCTTGAGGTTAAATCCATCAAGGCTTGTAATTTGATTTTTGCAGAGCTCTCTGTAACTGTGAGATCTTCTTTGGCCGGATAGCACTTAATTTTTTCTTTAACCAACATGTAGTAACTCGGGTATTGAAGAGCTCCTTCTTGAGTGTTGAAATCCCGAAGAGTGTTATAGCGCCATTTCGATAAGTTCATCGATACATAAAGAGCCAATGCCTTCAAAGGGGATATTTCCCGTACCTGAATTGATTTACCTTCAATGAAGGCTTTGATTTTTGAGGCCTCTTCTGGATTCTCCGTCAAGTATTTCATAACATAAGCTGTATCGCTTTGTCCTGCCTTTTGAAGCGCCCTTTCGGCCGAAAACATAATTTCAGCGCTGCTACTGCTGCATGAAAGACTATCTTCAGTGCGTCTTCTTTTTTGCCGGTTACTAAGGTCCTCAAAAGATTTACGAGGACTAGGATGTGTACAAGTTGAAGCATCAGATTTAGCAGGAGAAATTATGGGCTCGATGACGTCACTTATATTTTCTGTAGAAGGTTCCATATTTTCATTCTGTAATTCCGGCCATTGAATTGCAGCCTGTAGCCAAATCTCATGTTTCTTCCGAAACTTATCTGTGCTTCTTCCAGACTGTGTCCATTTTGCATAAATGCGGTAGCAAAATCGACGACACCAGTCTTTTAAACTTGTTTCAGCACTTTCACATAACTGAACACAACTGTTATCTTTTAAAACACTGAACAAATAGTTAAAGTCGCGTAAATCTTTATGTGCGCGTGCGCATAAAGCAACGTGAATATCAAGATTTGTATTAAAATTTGGAAAATACATTGCGAGATTAGCTTGGATACAACGAGGTGTAAATCAACACTGATTTTAAAGTTACTAATAGTGACCTATTTATATAAAATCCAGGTATCCCAGGTATCCTTTGTTAAATATTGCAAGGTAATTAGTTATTGTGATAATTAGTAAATGATGCATGCTAAATTAGTGTATTAAGAGCCATTTAGTAATTAAATAATAGCAATGTTCTTATCAGTAATCATTAGTGCATCAGTTTTATATGTAAACCTTAAGTCCCTAATTATATATCCTAATTAGCTTATATCTTCTCTAATTGGCTGCTCAGAAATGTTATTGTAATAAGGTAAACCTTTAGAAAAACGGTTTTAATCAACAAAATAAACAAAAAATAAAAAAATTGTGTTATAAAATAAACATCACTCTTTATCCCAGAAAGTGCACATTTGGCGCACTATGTGTCTTAGTATTAAATATAGCTCTTAGTATTAGCATTATGATATTAGAGACCGCTACTTGAAACAAGCCCGGAATCAGGAGGGAGAGAGCTCGATACACTCATTTTCATAGTAAAATTTCACATTTTCTCAAATTACTCCCGAAATATGGGAGTTATGAAGAAATTCATCACCACAAGTTATGAAGGCATTAAGTAATCGAATAAGATGGCATCATTAGTTTGGCATAATTTTACTCTTTTTTTTCGGAAATGTCTACGTCCAACCGCTCCCATACATTCGTTCCACTGTGTGATGTACTGAATCCATGGTAACAGTTTTCGTGTCGATGTCCATGCCACCCTGTATAAATATTTATTATAATTATATTTTTTTAAATTTATTATGTAAATTTAAAAAAATGTCTCATACATAGTTATTACATGTATAATAACTATGTGATAAACTGTAGGTTTAAAATATTTTACTGACCACATGGTCAGTAAAATATTTTAATGATGAAAATGAACATACGAATAATTACATTGTTCATTCAAGCCTTGTGGTAAGTTAAACACACAAATAGGCATTAATCATACATTTATACCAACACGTACATTACTAAAACACAAAAGAAAGTCCTGCACATAGATAAAAGCTTTTATTAAATTCCACGAATAGATAGGAATTTCAAATTTCCATTGTGTGTTAATAAAATTCCTGCAATGCATACATGGATGACACACAATAATGCACCATACAAAGGCAGTTGTTGTCCTCATTCTGATGATGAGGTACTGTGAATAATAAAATACACGTTTGAAGGAATATCAGCAAATAGTACCTAGCTTTTTATTCGTTAGTCTGCATAATGTGGTTGCATTTAGGTCACATTACCTTTACCTTCCAGGTTGTGGTGGGATGATTCAGGCAATGGAAAAACCTTAAACAAAATGTTTTATGGTAATTGATTAACTGAATCATTACATTACCGCTAGGTACGATTTGTAGGAAGAAAAGTTTAAACAAAAAAAAAAACAAACAACCGGCTTCCACAAAAACACTACAGAGTGAAAAATAACTTTATTTTCGGAATACCTACTATCAAAGTATTTGATAAAGTTCAGTCTGTGGGGACATATGAAAGCCTTTTTATGAAATTTGTTTTATTTTTAAAAAAGCCTCGATGGTTGACTCAAAAACGTTTCTATAAAGAAAATGTTGGTAATTTTTCTTCTTTATACTTCATAGTCACTTTTATCATAGTCTTGAGGTTGAAGAGTGTTGAGGCTTGCTTAAAAATAAAAAATTGGCACCTTTAATTCAAGATGGCGGCTCGCGCCTAATTCCGAAAGGGTTACCGTGGCCCCTGGCAATTACAGGCAACTGAAGGAACACGGGTGGGTTTTAGTCAGTAAGAGTCTGACACGTCCTCCCGCTCCGCCCAGAGCGAGAGAAGTTATTCTTCGTCATTATGGAGGGCGTGTCAGACTCTTACAGACTAAAACCCACCCGTGTTCCTTCGGTTGCCATGTTGCCGGGGGCCACGATATCCCTTCACCTCCACGGGGACACGGCGATGCTCTACCCAAGCCGAGCAGACCTCCACCGTATGCTCCACCATGTCCTCTGGGCGATCCACACAGTGGTGACACCCGGGCGTTTCCTCCCGCCTTATCCTGAACAGGAACCTCCCGAAACAACCGTGTCATGTGAGGACCTGCGTCAGGCGGAAAGTGAGGACGCCGTGGCGCCTCTCTAGCCACTCCTCAAAGAGGGGACTTATCACCGCAATTGTGGCGTTCCCAAACTGCTTTGGACTGCGAGGTAGGAGTCGGTTGTGCATTGATTTTCACACTGGCTCTCCATACTTAGAATGTCTATGCTTTTCATTTTGACAATTCAACAACTATCATTGTGTTATTTACGTTGTCGAGTAGAAGATTTTTTCAAACATTTGAAGCAATGGATAGCAGCAATTTCCTTTCAAATTCCGATTGTAATAGTACAATCCGAAGGAACTTGAAAGAAAATCGAAAAAGCACCCCAATTTCAACATACTTTCAATAAAGGAATACTTTATAGAAAGTAGGTACGTTGTTGTTGTTTGCTATTTTATTTGTTGTGTGTGTGTGGCTAAGTACATAATAACAGCCGAACGGATCAATACATCAGGTAAATCTGAAAGTCTGACAACCAGACTTACCATAGGGGTATTGTATTACCCAGTTACTGGGTTGTGGAGTTCAGATAGGCAGTCGCTCCATGTAAAATAATGGTATTCAGCTGCATCCGGTTAGACTGGAAGCCGACCCAAACATAGTTGAAAAAAGGCTAGAAAGATTGATTGTGTGTGTAAGTGTGTGTGCATTTATATCTACGTTGATAGAAACTTGCCAAATCTTTCGATTTTCCTGTTAAATACTTCGACCTAGATCATTTTCATAATCATATAATTATCTATAGATAAATAAATTCCTCTATTAGTCCAAATGCATATCAGTAGTAAATCAGAAGTAAAGTACCGTTGGTTAAAGAAGTCACAAGTCACTAGGTCACGTTATATTGTCAGTCTGTTACAAAAACAAATAGCAGACATTTTGTCTGATCGCCTGATTTTAATTTTGTGGTCGTTTTGATAATTAAAACATATTTTAAGATTAGTTTTTGTGGCAGCATCATTTAGTGCATTCGGATTTAATTATTACTAATGTGTTTCTTAAGCTGATCAGTAGTGAACTACTTAAAAATTGGTGGAAGGTGTGAGATGCTTTAAAACAAGAATTTAGTTTTTTGTCTTAAATCAATATGCTTTAGTTTTAAAGCATTTATCTAGTTATGCATAACTTAGTTACTAGGGCTTGGATTGATGTTTATGGCAGCTCTGTTTACAAACACGTTTACGTGTGAAACGTTACGTGTACATTTTGCGTGAATGTGACGCATATTTACCCCAACTTGTTCTTTTTGTGTTTGTGCATCATTTCTATCATTATTATCCTGGATATGTTTTTTCATGACATTATGTGGTTTTTGGCGACCAAATATTTACTTGGAAATAACAGTTGGTCTTTTTCCTAGAAGCTACTCGTTTGAAAAAACAAATAATTATGTAATTTATGATCCAAATTAAAATCCGATAACCTATGTTCTAATCAAGATTTTATAAAAAAGTTCATTTGCATAAAATCAGAATATCGGAAGGAGACACTGGGGTTATGATACACTAGTGCCTAAAACTCGTCTCCAAACTGAAAGGCTTTGAAAAATCGCGATCGTTTAGAAATCCATTAATATTTTATTTAGCTTGCTAATGAGAATGGCAGGTGTGTGTGATTCACATTGTAACGGGGTTATCTTTAAACATAATTTATAACTATTTTATGGGATTATTTATAATTGTCGATCAATATTACCATACATAATTTTTATAGTAATCAAAAAGGATGAGAACCTTGACGTTTTTATTGTGGAAACTTTTCCAGGACTTGAGAATAATTTGTTATTTTATGGCAGTTTTATAAGACAGTTAGCGGGTCGACGGCGCGTTGTGTTCCACGCGCGCCTCAAAGAGATGTCAGCAGAATTGACGGGGTCCGCTAGGGCCAATGCCTGCCGGGGGTTCGAAGAAAACCGATAGGGAAATCGTGGCCCCCGGCAACACGGCATAGGAAGGAACACGGGTGGGTTTTAGTCAGTAAGAGTCTGACACGCCCTCCCGCTCCACCCAGAGCGGGAGAAGTTATTTGATAATTTCCCACAAAAAAAAAAAAAACAAAAAAAAAAAAAAAAGGTACAGCAGAATATTTATGTTATAAGTGGAAATCTGCGCAAGAGAGGCCACGTGCGCCTCGGTCACAAAAGTGGCTAAACACGTTTGGCCATCACGGGTCATCTTTCTTTGATGACAACGCACTACTAAAAACATGCTCACGTGGAATTTTCTACAAGAGCCTTGAATGTTCCATTGACCATTATGACTTTTGACCTCGGATGAATAAGCAGGTCTACTGTCCCTGTAACCCCTTAATGATAGAATTTACGACTAAAATAGGGGTGAAGCAATATTCTTTAATATGTACAAAATCAAAATGCATCAATTGACTAAAATTTTACCAGATATTTTTCCTTCTCCATTATAGCTAGGCACATTGTGTTAGATTTTGCAGCAGATCATTAATTTATTTGTCAAATTAGGTCACATAACAGATTAAACTACTTAGTTCCACGTGTTAAAAACACAATCAACTTAATGATACTTTCACCAAAGAGTTTTTTATTTATGTACAATGTTAATAAAAAGATTGTTGACCTCCGAACGGAGCTAATTAATATTTCGCGATTAATCGTAGAGATGGCGCGAAATAAATCTCCTTACTGATTTTATCGCATAATCTCGAGTTATAATGGTCAGGTGGCCATAGCGTTATGTTTCCTTTTTATTTTGTCATTGGAAATTTACGATTAATGTTAATGTGTATTCGGTGATCACGTTGTGAACACGGTACTTATGTAAATTTACTACCGAAGCTGCAGACAGAGTGGCAACAGCGATACTGTCTACCTCACCTTGTTTGCTTAAATACTTTTCGTTTACTAAACTGTGCAAAGCTTATTGCCTGCTTAAGCTTTTTGACCATGTTTCACAGCTTAAGGCATATATTAGGCTAGGTATGCAATATTTTACAGATCTAAATAAAATTTTCGACTAAGCCGAATCGATATGACACTTTTCCATGTAAACTAAAATTTATTGTAGCAAAGTCGTCGAATTAAGATATCATATTACATGACAGTATTATATGAGAACTAGGTGTTGGTAATGTGATTCCTGATAGGTATTAGCTGAACAAATTTTTATTACCATGTCTTTGACATGTTTTAATAATTTACTAATATTAATTGATTTTTTCTCTAATAAGCATAAACATTTGCTTTCATAGGTGTCAGGTTTAATCAAGTTTTCGACTAGAATCAGCAGTTTTATTTATTTATAAAACAAGAAGATTACGTAAAGGTAGGTACTGTTAAATACAAATTGCTTGCCCATCAACCTTTCCATATTTTTCATTGCATTTGACAAGTTTAAAATTTTCGATCGTTAATTTATTATGGGTGTTCGGAATAGCGTTTACTTTAGCACCTTGTTAGCCTTCGATATTTCTTGTTCAGTTATCTGTCGAACTGGCACCTACCGCAGACATGCTTACGAATAATATATACATATAAAATTTTGTGTATTGTACGAAATTATTTATTTATTTTTATTAAGTCGGTATTTTTCTTTTGTTTCAGGAACTTTTTCCAAAGGTACCTAGGTAAATTATTATCTATTACTTATTTTATTTGTTTTTCCCCCACTGCGCAGCAAAGGTCTCTTCTCGTGTTTGAGAAGAGCAATTAGTTCTGCTAAACAAAATCAAACTGGTTGCTAATTTAATTGTATAATTCATTATTTTTATAACTTTCTGTGATTGCTTGAACTCACTTGCTTGTATTTTTTTTAGGAATATCGTATACTTTTACAATGTTTGTAAATATGTGAGCACCATGTATCCATCACATAATTAATTTATCTGTCATTGCTTCATTATTAATTCTTTTTACCTATTGTGGTATAGTATCTTATTCCAGGTGCATCGTCTTCACACATAATTAATGTTTATATAATATTGTAAAATATTTTAAAAGAGTAACGGTGATGTTTCTTGCCCATTCTTCTCCATACGAAAACTACCTTTTCAATCAATCAATCTTTTAGAATCAATTTTATTTTTTGTAAATTTTGACGTTCAAAGTGCATTTTATGTGATAATTGAAATAAATTATTTGACTTTCTAACTTGTTTTTTAGTCATGGTTTCCTTACGATGTTTTCCCTCACCGTATGTCAGAAAACGTTATCTATTAACGTTACTAATTATATAGTGTTAGTTACCTCATTATTTGGTTAGGTGGGATTATAATACTCAGATAATCTACTTTAATTTTATGTTCATGTAGATAGCATAAATCTTTGACAATGTTGTTTTATCTCTACGGTTTTTCCCACGTGAAGATTTTACGAATTAGTGAAAGTAAAATAATTAAACTTGTATTCTGAAAACTATCTGGAGCTGGATGCATTCGTCAAGCAAATTCAGCTTTCATGTGAAAATATGTTTTTCATAAGTAAACAAAATCTTTTTCAATGAACAACGTGTTAGCAGTGCTATAGTAACTCTTATATAGCTTATAAAATTCCTATCATATTAACTTTCACAAAATCCATGTCTACATATCCACATTTTATGTAATCAGAGATCAATAAATAGCTATTCCACGCTAATAAACTTGTCATTTTTCTTTCTTTCTGCACCCTAATTGCGTATCACACTTTCAATGACAACTTGAATGATTTTGAAGAATATTGCTAATCCATTGCTTCATATGTTCAATAAATTTGTCTGCTCAACAAAGTAAATAACGCAATGAATGTTGTTCAACTGTGAAAATCAAAACCATTGCTACTGTTAGTCTGATACGCAACTACCCCGCTGGTTCAAAATAAAATTCATGCAAAAGTAAAGTCACGAGCGAAACTTAGTGTGGTCGCGCAATTTCTTTGTGATTTTTGGACATGACTTTACAGCGCATCCCTACCGCAGTCTCCACGGAGGTAAATTAACTTCCACTTGACTGTAACACGTAATTAGTACTGAAGCAATTATCGAACCATTATCTGTTATTTGGATATTCTAAATTGCACTAAATTGGATGTTTGTTAGTCTTTGTAACCCCTGGAGGGTTCGTTAGTTAATATGATAATTTTGCCAGGTAATGTTTTCTTTGGCGTCAGAAAAGAGTGTGATTGGTATAAACGCTGATTATCAGAATTGGCCATATTTTTTTAGACCAAAGAAGTGATTAACATCGGACATCGGACGCAGACTTAGCATGCGTTAGCTCAACATCAAAGTCTTTTTACGCTGGAAGCTCTGAAATTCAGGAAACGAGTTTATTTTCCAGCACCTCGGTATAATATCAAGAACGCGTGCCTAATTTTCTAATTCAATCTAATAGAAAATGAACCGTATGTTTCTTACTATGCGGTACCCTAAAAACTTATTGTTAGTTCTGCTAATATTTAAATATAAAGCCATAAAAATGTATAATTCTAGAAATAAAACATTGCGATGATGGGATGAGTGACATTTTGATTGATGACATGCAATTTTTTTTTGGTTAAGAGGATCTAACACTTGAAAATCTAAATTTAGCTTTTCTGATTACGATAAATATAAGCAACGTAAACAAAATGGCAATCAATCATTGAGCCAATCAATGGTTTAATTATCAATATTTTTTTATTGCAGGCTAAAATAAGCGTGAAACTAATTCGAAGTGAGTCTAAATATTTTTTCTTGGATTAAATTTTAAAATTAAGTGAATTGGAATGAAAAAAAATACAAAGACACACGTACAGGTGATTAAAGTTAGAGTAGTTGCTATGGTCTTGGTGAATAGAAGATGTAATCATCGCCTACTTTGTATAAGTACCTACTTAGCTACCTACAAGTTACAATGTATTTAATACTTTTTTCATCGCTCATTAGTGTATCTGTGATATACTGTAGGTTAATTAATAAACTGTGGAACAGTTTGAAGAATGCAACATCAATAACTAATCGTTTTATTTGTTCCTTCATTTAACAGTGCCTGATTTATATTTAAAAGTGTCTACTCACTTCAGTAAAAACTGGTCTCACTCTCATAGTTTTGTGGTTGTAGGCAGAAAGTTTTAGATGCATTTAGTAATAAAGATGGATAGGTAAAAAAAAAATTGCCTTGCCTTTTCTCCCAACTATGTTGGGGTCGGCTTGCAGTCCAACCTGAATGATGATGATGCAGCTGAATACCAGTATTTTACTCTGAGCAACTGCTTATCTGACTTCCACAACCCAGTAACTGGGTAATACCCCTTGGTAAGACTAGTTGTAAGACTTTCGGGCTTCTGACGACTCGTAACGACTTTTAAAGATCCACGAATGATAGCCGGGACCAGGGGCTTGACGTGCTTTCCGAGGCACGAAGGACCAACCTCGGCAAGCATAGCTTAACCTGATGGATTGACCCGTGCAGCTGTTATTACTTCGCTACAAGCTCCTCATAGATATGTAAATAGTAAGCAAGTTAATTGCTTTTTTTTAGTTAAAGGCTGTTTTGTGTTGATGAAGGTCTAAATTGCCAATAGTTGTTACCGCTTCAACTTGGACCGATTAAAGGTAATATATAAATACAAAAAATAATATATAGGCAATTATATAGGAAAGGAAGTAGGAAAAAGGGCTTGTTTTTGTTCTGACTCATTGGCATTGAATATTTTTTTATATAAAAGAAAATATAATAGTGAGTCACTTTACTGTATCGTTCGATTTAATAAACTACTTAATAAACGGCGTGCCTAGTATCAGGTCACCGGTTCAAGCGCAGTATCAATATTTCTTCAACATTTTAACATTTAGTGGACATTAAGTAAAACAGTAAATGATGTCACGAGAATGACTCACAACTTCTCTAAAAGAATTATGAACAAAATTTTACAATAAAATCGGTTATCTATACGTATTCTCTAAAATAGGCGT
Source organism: Agrochola litura (assembly GCA_949152395.1). Classification (NCBI taxonomy): domain Eukaryota; kingdom Metazoa; phylum Arthropoda; class Insecta; order Lepidoptera; family Noctuidae; genus Agrochola; species Agrochola litura. The sequence goes on along the minus strand of OX424497.1, from coordinate 9,867,491 downwards.
GTGGGGGCAAGATGTGACTCTATTTTGTCCAAAACAGCCATGTTGAAAAGCGGGCGTGGTTCTCATAATTCGCATATGAATGAGACACTAGGAGGACGATCTTAACCATTCTAATAATATTATTTTTAGATTTAGAGCGTGTAAAATTTTATTATCGGCTTAATGCGGTGACTTTTGGATCTCTAGAAATATAAAGTCAAGCGGTGTCGTAACTTTGTCAAAAAGCTCGAAATAGGATTGATGTGAAAATCAATAATCAAGATAGTTAATGCCTTTTCGGTTCATAGCCTGTTAATGACATAATGTTGATTTATCGATACTTACTCAATATTGACGTCAGATGCAACAATCAATTTTAATAGATTTCCTTCCACGAAATTTTTTGAGCAATCATTACAATTTTTAAACTAAAAAAGTTTAAAAATTGTAAGGATTAAATATTAAAATATAAATAAACCAGCATGTATAAGAAGGATCGTCAGTTATTCACGAACATTGTGGGTACGCCGCAATAAGTCCTGCCAATACTTTGTAAACACAATACTCTTACGAAGAAGTTATCCTCACAAATATTCCACGGCAGTTCTTTGTGTTTATTTCGCATGTGCGGCGGCTGAGAGCACGTGTAAGCGTGCACATGTATATACAGTGTGTTGTGTGTTTACACGGAAAAAGGAGGCATGTCGTAAGAATTTTAATAAAACGCCACAAAAGGAACGATGAGACCGTGCGTAATTGTACAAAGGAAGCCAATCATACGGATTTTTTGCAATTTCATGCTACTTTGACATTTATCAACACCTACGTAAATAAACACTCTTCATGAATAAAACGTAAAGACTTCATAGGAAACGCTAACACGAACAGGTAACAAGATATTTGCAAAAACCTGTAAATAGCAATCGTTGATGGATTGAAAAAGATAAATAGATTCGCGTGCGTTTTTATTTTGATACAAAAAGCCAAGTCCAAAGTTTTGGCGCAAATTTTTTTATGGTTCAAAAGTAAATAAATATTGATGTCGGAAGTGTTGGAGCGGCTTTTTTATGTTTGAACAATCATTAATTAGATGCGCTTTATTGGCTCTTTATCGATGAAGATCCTCTGATATGTGCCGAGAGACAGATTTATTACTCGTACAAGGTAATGTTTTGTCGACTCTTCCGTGTTCACGATATTTTGTGCATCATTGTTTTGCGCCTAATTTTGTACACACCTTATTATAATTGTGTAGATTTTACATTAAAATTCGTAAATAGCCAAATTAAAGATAACATAAATCAATCACAGTCGTTATAGTGGATATGGCAATAAATAAAGTGGGCTTGGCAGTGCTTCTGATTATAATAGTCAATATACTTTGTTCAGATGTGTTAAAAGTTCAAGATGACATAAAAAATTAGAGAATTTTTTTAAGGACAGTGTTTAACACACGAGGAACAAAAAAAACAGAAATTATATCGTTATTAATGACATTGAAAGAGAAAGGAGTAAACATGAGACAAGAAGATATAGTAAGTAATGCATATCGTCCAGTAAGTGGCAGGAGTTCAAAGGCGGCCGCCACTGAATTGATACTGTGTTCCGTTTTGTAATCGATGTGTCGCATAATTCATGAACTGATCGTATGTAGTGTTATGCTTCTTATAGATTGGACACAATTTGACAGATTTATTGAGAGAGTGTAAAAGTGATTTATAGATACAACAAAGTTTGTAACTGTATTTGCTTGCTCATAATTGAACGTTGTTGCTGTTTCATTATTTCATGAAGTACATAAGCTTTTAAGTTTTGTAAACAGAAAAAATTAAAAGAAGAGTCCATTGTTACTTAACTATTAGAATTTAATCTTAGATACCAACTGTATGAGACTATAATATTTTTTTTAAGTTAACAATTTGTTTGCAGATAATTATCTCATTTTTGTCCTAAGTACTAGACGGAGGCTTGTCAAGTCTAATCCGTACATACAGCTACATGAGGAGGCAGCGTCTGCAAGTGACTGTGTGAAAGGTCAGGGTAGCTCAAACTACACGGTAATTAAAGGTTATTTTTGGCGATAACCATCAGTAAAACAGTTACCTACGTGCGTGAAATAAAAACCCACTGGTTCCACTTCAACAAACCTTGGGATCCGAAAGAGCCTTGGAGCGCAAAAAGTCAACGCATTCGTGTATCACTTAAGACAGAGTTGAGGGCTGAAGGGAACTTTTTGTGGTTACAAACAGTTCCGTTATGCTCTCCAAAATCAGCATCCAATCAAGTAGCGGCTCGAACTTCTGCGATATATTTTTGCCTTTCATTTTATTATTTAACGTTCATTATTTAAAAACAGCCAACGTTAATTTTCTTCTTAGAAAATTGTCCGTGTAAACTTTCGGCTCGGAAAAGAGCGCTCTGTGATACATAAATTGCATATCCAAGAACCAACCTCTCGAGTCAAGGCAACTCTGTGTGTGATTCTTTAAACGAGTAATGAGAACAGTTGATCGATACCCAAATAATTCGCCAAAGTAAATGACACCACAACAAATGATCAAATTTATACCATTCTTGCTGAATCATCATTTATACCCGTTTAAAATTACAATATTACCAATAGAGATGTGCCTGTAACTTCTGATCGAACATTTGATTATGCCTTGATGTTTATAACACAGGGACAGGATGTAAGACTCGGGTATTAAAAGTGTCAGATATCGATATAATCTCTAATAATAAAAAACCACATGAAAAGGTCAATTAAGATATTGTTTTGCATGCAGATTTAGATGCTGCAGACACCTGTGGAAAAATTATTTACGAAATCAAACTAAAACAAAAAAGAGTAAAGTTTGCATGTGTCAAGGCAGTTAATACAGAGGCTGTCAAAGCTGTCCCGCGGAACGCTAGTGCAAAAATAAATCGGTCGGCGCAAATTAAAGAAACGCACGCATTAAAAATTCTGATTTACAACCAAAATTATAATACAATGGACATTGTTAAATTTATACCTCCTTATTCAATGATCCTGCAATACATGTAAGCTTACGTTTTATTGTAAATCTCTTATTCATTTATTATATTTACGGATTGTGTATAATATTATGTTAAAGATTTGAATCCTCTCGAAATTTTTCACAAAAGTAATTTAAATTTACATAATATCTTATCATTAATGTATTCCGAATTAAATGGCCCAAATTGAAATAGTGGTGTCATCATCGCGGGCAGACTCTATGGCGTCGACTCGTTGTACCTACAGTTTTATTATATACCTATCATGTTATTTATGGTTTCATTTAGACTTGTAGCACTACGTGACCGAGTGGTCTGTCTAAATTAATATATTCATGGTCCATAAATATTGTAAGCCCATTAATGAGAATAGTCATGGGGAGTAGGTACACTCACTAGGTTGTCATTGGTACCGTATTGCTAATTTGTGATAACCAAATTTTGTGTTAATTGTCCTGTTCAGATACTTATCTCTTCTACACAGAATGATAATTTACTTGAAATTCAAACGACTCAATTTCAGAGTCCTATTCTAGTCGGTCATTGACACGTTATTTCTTGCTCTTTAGCTTTTCACTCTTAATATTATGCAGGTAAGGTTTGATTGTCTAAAATAAAACCAAGGGGGATCAAAGCATTCGCAAGCTCTATTTTGATGTGCAGATATTCTGTCTTTGTATTAATAATATTTAGTTCTAGGTTTTAAATATTCTGGTTACAGGATCTAACTCAAATGTCAGCAAAAAGATAAACTTTTCTACAAATATTTCTATTCTGTTTTGTATACCTAGCTTAGATTTTCTTTTTTTCTTTAGTTACCAAATTGCAATAATTTGAATTAATCTAACACACGTTATGTTGATTCTTATTTTTTTTCTCTGCGCTGTTTCTTTTTAAATGTGAACTCTAAGTAAATGAATCACAATCGTTTTATGGCCAGAACTTGAATTAAATTGATATTTTTTGAGGTGACATACTTGACCCTGGAGGTTGTTTAATAAATTACTCTATTCTTTTATTTGCCACTGTCAATATCGACTAGCAATTAATTAAGTAGTTACGTTTTGTCTTAAACGTTATTCAACATTTAATGAAGATTATAAACCGAATAAATGCATATTTAATTGTTAGGTTTTTTTGGTTGGCAAGTGATTGAAGTCTTTGATATTTTTTCTATCTATTTCCTTGTTTATTAATCGGAAGGATATTTTTATTTAACGGTACAATTAAATTATAATGAACATTTTTTCATGTTGTTTTGTTATGAAGGCTTTAAAGTGTGTAACTAAAATCTAACGCTAGTAAATGCGTGAATTTTGTGAATGGTTCCGTAGATTGGATGAACAGTGCACAGCACGAGATATAATTTAGCATGTAACGAATCCGAACGAAGTCAGAGGTGAAACGTGGTATGAAAATAAAAAAGGTAAATAATTAATAGAGAATCTATTTTAGACACCTGAGCCATTGCTTTCATGTTTCTATCGTGTTCAGTGGCCATTAAATAATAATACAGGGACATGCTTACAAAATGCAGAATTAAAAATTGGCAATCCTTTTAGAATTTATGCGATAAGCATTTTAACGAATGTAGTACAGGTTTACTCAAATAAATAAAAGGAGAATGGCTTTATAATCGATAAAAATAAATATAAGATGATCATTATTAAATTAAATTTATAAAATTATATATTATGGTCGTTTACAGTTTTTATATTTTAATTTTTTAAATAGTAGGGTCAGTCATGTCAAATGCAAATAAATAATTTGTTGTGACCAATATAAACGCACACAAATGCTTATTTTGACACAGGTATAGTTTATGCTAATTAACTTTTGTAAATTAATTGGGGATCGTGCCCTAATAAATTTTGGATGTCGGATTATGCTTAAACACATAGCCATATAACTAATTAATTATGAGCCTAAGATCTTTAAGATATAAAATATAAAAGTATTGATAAAAATGGAAGTTTTAGGTCGAATGATGAAATGGAGACTTCCTTATTTATAGTATTATCATAGTATTATTTATCATTATTATGACCCATTGTGCGCTTTTATAATATCTAATGTGACGATATTACTGTGGAAGTCCACGGCTATGCCACTGCATCGCGATATATAGGAAAGTAAAATGTATGGAAATATATAACAAAACGCTTTTAAATTTCCGTTCACGATAACGTTATAAGGTGCATGTAGGTACTTATTTCTTGGATTTTTAATTGCATCGGAAAACGAAGTAATAACCTACCTACCATAAAATATGAATGCAAATAATGTAAACGACATGTTTTATGAGTAAATTAATTGGTTAAGATTGATTAGGTACTCGAGTGTAGGTAACGACCAATAACTTAATTCGTATTTTTTCCTATCGAATATAAACCAGCGCCATCTATAACGCTTTCATACAACTGTATAGACTTGAAGTTCTTTCAACTTAAATGTACTTGACTAAGTAGCGCGTTGGTAAATCAAGTTTTTCGCTGGCAAGTTATACCACAAGATGGCGCGTTTTGCATACGCCATCTGTCGGTGGAAATTCGTGGCTAGTATTTTCTTAGCTTTTCGTTCACAAGGGTGCGTTGTCTGTTTCTGCTGCGCTAGTTATATTTTTCTGATTGCTTCCCTTGTAAACCACACTGACTATAATCAAAAGGTAGATAGAGTAAATAATAATGAAGACGGCCAACATAAGAATTCCTAACAAATCTTCGACTATGGCTTGATTTTTTAATAAAAAAACAATTCACTTAAAAATAAAACATTTATTCATAAGAAAACTGTAAATCTCAAAAATAGTAAAATCTAAATATCAATAAATAAAATAAATAAAGAATATCTAACTAACGACATTCTATAAAAACTGGGTAACAATTCTGCAGATCTTCATCAAATACTGCCTTCGCTAGTGGCTCGTGATTATTTCTCATTTTTATTATCGTATTATTATTGAGTATAATTTCGTTGAAAGGGTCTAGAACTAAGTTATTATAAGGGTGAACTACGAAATTTTCAATTTCTTTGATTTGTTTCGCATGGCCGCTGTAGAACCCTAATTCAGAACAAATGGCTTCTAATTCTGACTTGGTATGGTTTTGAGAGGCGTAGCATTTGGAATGCCAGACTCCATGAGAGCGGACTATTATTTGTCCTGTCCCGTAACTGTAAAAAAAACAATATTATTAGAAAGACAAAACAATTCATAACAAGCAATCCGCTCGATTGAATATCTAATGGAATATGGTTCATGTCTAGTGAAGAAATTATAATAAAATTATATTAGTTTTTATTAAGAATATTCCAAGGATACCCGCACTGGGCCCGCGTGGTGGATTACGGCTCACTCCTTCTCACAGAGAGGAGGCCTGTGTCCCAGCAGTGGAAACACTTATAGGGACACAAACTTATAGGCCGACTATGCTAACTAATCTATTAGAAAATAGCTTTGCTATAATGTAATGCGATAGTAATATGATTTCAGAACCGAGGGAATAAACTTACGGCGTCCCGTATGGAGCGTTGAGTGCCATACAAGTCTGTTCGTCTTCTCCATTAGGACAGTCCCTAACTCCATCACACACAGTATCAGGAGCCACGCAGTGATCAACATCCGATTTCGAACCGCACCTTAAATTAAAAAGGAAAACTTTGAAGTATATTTTAGCAAAACAAAATTATGTCTACTCATATAAATTATGTATTGTTTTATTTAAAATACCTTTAATATTTTATCCGGATCCTATAATTATTTAAAATGTGGAGAATCAAAGACTATTTGAACATGGAGTTCAAATATGGTGCTGTTGTGTAAACGATAGGACACTTGACATCATGTCTAGTGTGCTCTGATACCAGCACGTAAAAGAAACTAATGGACGCTACTGATAATGTTTACCTCGTATTTAAGTTTTGGGTTAATTAACGCAGTATAGTTTTTTTAGGAAGAAAAGTTATATATCAAGAAAAATTACAGAAAATGACACTCACTTATAGTACCGCTTCGCAAAACATTTGCAGAACGCCGGGTCCTCATCACTCCTATCATGACAGTGGAGAATGCCATCGCACAATCTCGAAGGCATCACGGTTGCCAAGTAGTCCTTACAAACGGTCTGGCCAGGCTCGTCAGTGCCGTCCCCACAATCATTGTTGCCATCCCTAAATAGTTCCTTTGATATGCATTTACCGTTGCGACATTTCATTTGGCCCACTGAGCATTCTGTAACGTCATAATTAAAAGTGTTAAATGGAGAGCCAAATGGCGTAACTTTCCACAAACAAGTAATTTTTGTGGTATTGTCAAAATGAAGGGGATTGCGATAGTGAATGAGTTGCTATTTTTAATAAGCTTACACCGCTTTCGATCCTGGAAATGCTTATTTCGGGCAGTGAACTGTGAAATTCATTGGTGTTGGTTGATGACATTACGAAAAAGTCACAACTATAATGTATAAAATTATTTTATAAATGACATTATGATTTTTTATTGCATTATGCGTCATATTTTGCTTTTAACTAGTAATGTAGTGTTTTAACTAAATGATAATTTAGTTCATTGACACAAAATCACAAAATCATAAAAAATAAAACAAAATATAATAATAATAGTGTTATTGGGGTTTTCTATCTGAAATTTCTCAGTAGCAGCTCGGAGTCTGGATTTGTGCCCGGTTGATGGCAATAGGCTCGCCCCCTATTACATGGGACTTAAAACATAACTGGCGAAATGTGGGTGTACCTGCTACAGGGACACCTCTGCCCAACCCTTCGGGGAAACAAGGCGTGATGTTATGTTATGTGTGTTAAAACAAAAAAAAGTATCATAAAATTAAATGCCGATTAAAAGTATAGTATAAATTATTAAATTAAACATGTAATGAAAAATCGTTGCTATCTATTGGAGCGAGCTGACCCTTTTACACCTGTGAAATATGATATTCCCAATTGAGATCCAATATACCCATTTTTAACGGCAAAAATATGAGATGTCATTCACCACCTGAGATTGATGTATGGAATGGACTGAATAAAATAAAGTATCATAATATAACATTACAATATAGAAACATAATACGTGTATATGAGTGGTTATTTATAACTGCTACCTTCTGAGTAACGATATCTATACCTACTAACATTTTAAAGAGGTAAATTTTGTTCGTTTGTATGTTTGTAAGTTTAGGTATGATCTCTGGAACTGCCAGTCGGATTTGAAAAAATCTTTTTGGTTTACATATAGGGATGATGATGCCTGGGTCAAAAAAAAGAAATTCTATTTAGTCCGTCAGTCAAATAATAAAAAAGATTAGACACGTATTTTTTGCTTCATCATTCTAACAATAAATTACTTAGATAAAACGCATTAAAGTTGGGGAGTGGGGGTCGTTACGTCACAAGTACGTATAAAATCTACATACTTGTGATGTTACGATAAATGTTAACTCAATGTATCGCTACCGCGTGCATTGAGTTAAAATTCTTAAATCTTTTGATAACGTAAAAAAAGAAAAAAATACGTGTCCAATATTTTATAAATATAAGACGGACAAAAATATTTTTTTAGTCATCATCCCTATTCTTGAGGAAGGTTATCGGCTCACAGACGAAGTCGCGGGAAGAAGCTAGTGCAAAATATAAAGAATTTCAGAAAGAAAGTATACCTACGACTAGTATACATATACGGTGGAGATGATAGTACGACAAAAAATGTAACTGCGTATATTATTTAGATCCAGTCTGCATACAAAATTTGAGATATTATATTAAATAGTATTAAAACCTATATTCAGCCCATCACAACTATTTAGTTTGTTTAAAAAATCCCTTTTTTATGTCGATGCAAGGATTTATTGATAGCTTCAAAATACTCCTATGCATTCGTATAGCCAGTATTGACATTCGTTGTCGCATTGTCGTCTGCACATTGCCGACCTACGTGACAGTCATAAATAAAAGTTTTGCGAGTTTTGGTAAAACTGTAAAGGAATAAAAGTAGAATATTACACGAGATCAAAACAAGAGTTATTGAAATTACTGTCTACCAATAGAGCATAAAATCGCAATCATACGCAAGCTGCGTGGCGAAAGTGACGAGATATCATGACTCGGTAAATACTTGAATAATATAGTTTTTTTTTTGAAGTAGTGCCTACATTTATAAATTGTCCAATTTCCATAAATTATTATTGAAGGTGCCAACTTTATAGGCATATTCTGGGCTGAATCAATTTAGATTGCCATCGATAACACAATTATTATAACTTTATTCTATCATTTTGTTTCATTACCATGGTGAAGGAATCATCTGAATCAATATTTCAAAACCTGTGATGTCCACCACCCCAGACTAAGGACTGATATTGTGACAAATAAAAATAAGCAACAAAATATGAACTTTTGTAAACAATCAGAAAAGTATTTTGTTACTAACCGCATCCTTTGTGGTAAGGATCGTTGTCACACATTTTGTTTTTCTTGTCACAGGATCTTTCCGCTTCGTCATTGCCGTCTTCACAATCTCTGACACCGTTACAAACTTGAAGCAAAGGAACGCATCGTCCTCGACCACAACGGACTCCAGCGCAGTTGTCGCCGTTGTTTATGTCTATTAGTGCTGGTGATACCTTTTTACCTGCAAAAATAAATAGGTTAAATGCCCGTTTTCAGTGACACTAGGTGACATCTAAATGTAATGCGCAGCGCAGATATTAAGTTACTTAGCGTAAAAATTTGAGAGCAGTGGTGGCCCAGTGGTAACGGTCGCGATTAACGAGTTGTAGGTCGTAGGTTCGAACCCTGACATGCGCTTTACTTTGTGTAAATTATTTCATCACCACTGCTCTCAAATCAGTGAAGGAAAGGAAAGCATCGTGAGGAAACCGGCATGTCCTAAACCAAAAATTCTTAAACATGTAAAAAAGAAAGAGAGAAAAATAAGTATATATGTCACAGAAACACGTGCATACAAAAAGATATTAACTCGGTATTTTCGTGTCTTTTTACCAACCCGCACTGGGCCCGCGTGGTGAATTATGGCCCACTCCCTCTCACAGAGAGGAGGTCTGTGTCCCACCAGTGGGAACATTATAGGCTGATTATGCTTATGCTAGCGCAAAATAACTTTTCACCAGCCACTAGGCGATCACCCAAGTTATGACACCGATCGGCCGATGCATAATGCTTACACAACTCTTACGGGTTGCCTAGAAACAGATATATAACAATATTGACAGACAATGAACTTGACTCAAAAACCACGGACGAGTGTCAAAAACGAAGAGACTGAGAAATCATGGTGAAACAGGAGTGGTTGCTTTGGGATCTGTTTACGTAAGATAATGGTGCCGATTCTCTTGTACACCGAACTAAACTAACTAAACTAACACTAAAATTCCTTACTTTTGACTATGAGAATCTTATAGCTATTCTGCAAAATAAATTCTCTAAATTTAAAAATAATTTTGACACATCTAAATCGAATTTGACAATCGCGACTCCACACGTGATACCTAACCACGTGATCTTTTTAGAGCCGGAGGCGCGCAGGGGGGGCAGCCTCGACGTGTTTTAAATGGAATTTTTCACTTTTTGTATGGAAAATAAGAAAAATTATTACCTACATGTAGAGTGTCAGGGGTTTAAGGGTTTTATAAAGGGGGTCGAAATTTTCATTATTTTTGCGATTGGACACACCGTTTTCGAGATATAAGCAAAAGAAAAAAAAAAAGATTCAGTACTGTTTTTGCATTTGAAGTCGAGGTGTTGGTGTGAATTTATAGTTCATGACAACCAATTTTATTCCACACGTTTTTAGTCGCGATTAAAAATAGTCAGATTTAGTTAGAAAATCTAAATTTTAGGTAAAAAAGGTCAAATTCAGAATAGCAAAATTGCTATTTTCACTAAACTAATATCTCGTTACCATCTTAATGCTGTCAAACTAAAATATAGTTAAGTTGTGTCACTTTAGTCTATTTCAGAATGGGAAATCGTCGTTTGACAGGAATAAACTAAATTTTGGTGATTTTTAGTTTAATTTAGAGGCATTTGTGACAAGAGAATCGGCACCATTATCTACCTAATTAAGCGTTGCTAAACTTGATGTTAGTGAAAGCGGTATTAATAGTCAATGGTGACGAATATTATGATTTAGTTGTGGCCTGTGCCTTACCATAATGATGTTTAATTTCGTTTTTGAGGTTTTCTATGTCCGTTGCATTAATGTGATCTCCAAGTCCACATTCACCTCTGCCATCGACGAACGTTGCTGCAGGGTACCAGCCCTGTTCGGTGTGACAGCTCACTATGCCAGCCCAGTGACGATGAGTTATCACGTCGAGCTAAAAAGGAAGCAGACTTTAGAATACCGTTGCAATATAGTTTTAATTGGTCTTTCATTAGTTCAGAATTTTTATTTATTAAAAGGTGTTGTTATATTTTCTTTTAATAATTAAAATGGTTTACAGTTTTTAAATAAATATTTCTTGTCATAGTACTCACTGGACATATGTTTTCACTTGACTTTCGTTTGAAGCAACGATTGCTGGGATGACAGTTTTCAGTAGTTTCTTCGAGGAACACGCTTATTGTATTATTTTTGTTATCTTGACCAATGGCTACACAACTTGATTTCTGCTCTAAGGAATAGCTGTAATAATATGTACTGCATTGATATTAATCATTTAGAAGTATATAAATATATATTAAAGTAGACTTTTGCGAACACTTACGAAGAAGCAACCACCATTGGCTTTACCACATTTGAATAATGTGCTGGTTCCCTTAAGTGCAATAACGTTGCTTTGCTGCGATATACATCCTTCTTGGAATCTACTTGATAAACTTGTTCTTGCAAACCGTTCATACCTTCTAAAGTTCTATGAGATCCTAGTACAACTGTTATGTAGTGATGAGATAGTCTGAAACGATATTTTAAATAAAATTTTATTGAGATCTAGTTTAACATTAAATTTTCACTAGTGTTCTATACTTACGTAGAATCCCAGAGACACGAATCACTGACTAACACCCAAGTTAAGTTGACTAAAACTCCAGTGCACCTATAATCTCCTTCAATAAACACCTTAGCAATCCAAGGCCATGTGTGATTACTAACAGATGTTGATGATGTTTCTCGCACGAAAATATTATTATCAGAATCATCAAAATTAGTAAAGAGTGAATTATCGCAGAAAACATACAGCGATTTACAAGTTTTTGTAATGTTCGGTACACATTGTTCTTTTATTACTTGGGGATCTTTTATTATGGCATGTCGAGCTGTATCGTTTTCCTCACTTTCCTGCCTGTAGGCGAAGTGTATAGGAACTCGCTCCATAGTATCTCGTCGGTTCCTTTTGTTGTCTAAACTGCGTTCCGCGATTTCATTTTCTTTGAGGTTTATGTATTTCACATTATATCTATTTGCCGAGCTGCAAAGGAACTTCATATAAGTAGGTATATTGAATAAAATGTGGTGACTTTTATTACGATTTTTACTTACAGAGATTTCATCTATTTGAACATTTTATATCCTGTTATTTTTATTGAATCATGCATTTTATTAATATAAAAAATATTATATTAGAATACTATGTGTATTATTAGTCTTTATTTTGGGAACTCGAGATCGTTCCATGGGTACTACTAATTTAGTCAGTCATAAAAAAAGTTTCTTATCTATTTGTTTTGGGAACTCGAGATCGTTCCATGGGTACTACTAATTTAGTAAGTCATAAAAAAAAGTTTCTTACCTGAATCCTAAATAGCGGCAAATATGTGTAGCTGCTTGTTCTTGCTGTTCAAACGATAGTTTATCATCACAAACTACATGCCAATCATTGAAATGTTTCTTTGTGAGGTATCCTTCTAAGTTCACTATCGGTCTGTAATCCAAGTCGAATTCCATTTCTTTGCCGTTTGTTAATGCAACTAAAACGGATTGTTTACTTAGTGCTAGTCTAGCATTAACACGTTTTTAACTCATCACTGCATAAGTCAAACGTTTGTTGTAAAAGGTAGACATGGAAGATAATAGTAATATGAAACCTTATTTTCTTTGAGTGAATATGTATAGTTTCTTAATCTCTGCTTTTTAATTTAATAAAATAATATATGAATACTTACAGCAGTTAAGTTCATCTTCACCTTGAGGACATTCAGGTTTTCCATCGCACACATGTTTCTCGGGTAAGCAAATTCGGCTTCGTTGGCACAGGAAATGGTCTTCTGGACAACTAACTAAAAGATTTTGATGAATATTTTAGTAGTAGTTTGCTTAAAACTGGGACGCTTCGTCGTCGTGTTTTCGATATCGATTCTAAATAATTTTATTCGTTTACTATAAAAATACTTACAGCAGTCAGATTCGTCCTGACCATCTGCGCAGTCTATAATTCCGTCACATAAAAGTTTGTCGTCGAATGTAAGTAAGAAGTCAGTGCATGTACAGTCGAGTTCATCAGTGCCATCTTCGCAATCTGCTTTACGGTCACAGCGGTTTTGGTAAGGTATTGTTTGTTCAATACTGTAAAAAAACACTTTTATACCATCATGAAATCAAGTGTAAACTATTAAAAATAATCTACAATCAAATTGTGATTAATATTTATGTATCACTCTAACTTACCGTCGGCATTCAAATTCGTTGGGAATACGATGCTTTCGTCTTATTTTAGCTGGCTCAAGCTCAGAGATAACAAAGTCTTCTATTTGTTTTATCGTGTCAGACTTATTATTGAAGTCTGGCAGTTTTTCGGTTGATGGATCCTTGTGACGATGACTATCAGTAACGTTGTTATCGTCATTTATAAGTTTAGTTTCTATGCCTTCCTGATTGGGTACAGTTGAATTAGAGTTTGGAAGTAGTTCTATGACAAGACTTAATTTATTTTCAGTTTTATTTTTGAGATTGTTCTCTTGAAGATTTTCTAGATGGTTTGAAGGAGTAGTTGGCTCATCTTTTTGTATAGGTTTTGTAAAGCCGTTATGTGTAAAGGCAGACGTTGAGGTTTCCAATTTATTTTCAAATAAATTTTCAGTTTTGTTGCTGAATTCAGCAGAATCGCTTTTTATATTTCCCGGTTCGGTTGGTTGTTTTTGCGTTGTTATTTCTTTTATGCGTTCTAATACTGACGATCCTGATTCAAGAGATTCTGCAGAAAAATCAATAGTAATCATTTCTGCATCACCACGACTTGGGGAAGTAGTCTCTATACTGGTTGCACTTGTTGGATCCGTTGTAGCAGTCTCTTCAGAAATAGAAAAGTTTTCTGGGCTTTCATCATTTATTATTTCAAGAGTTGATGCATGTTTGAAGTCTGGTTTTTTGGTATCAGTTGATTTTTTCAACTGTGTATCATTAACTGGATTTTCCTTATGTTTTAAGTCTGTTTTTTCGGCATCGGTCGATTCTTTCGACTGTGGATGATCAGTAAGATTTACTTGATTTTTTATGTCTATTTTGTCGGCATCAGTCGATACTTTTGACTGTGGATGATCAATAGGATTTGACTTATGTTCAAAGTCTGGTGTTACGGCGTCAGTGGATTCTTTGGACTGGGAATGATTCATTGGATTTTCCTCATGTTTTAAGTCTGTTTTTTCGGCATCACTCGATTCCTTCGACTGTGGATGATCAGTACGAATTACCTGATTTTTTATGTTTGGTTTGTCGGCATCAGTCGATTCTTTTGACTGCGGATGATCAAAAGGATTGTTTTTATGTTCAAAGTCTAGATTTTCAGCATCAATCGACTCTTTTGACTGTGGAGTATTTTTTTCATGTTTAAAATCTAGTTTTTCGGTATGAGTTGATTCTTCTGACTGTAGATCAAAGTTTTCACCTTTTCTATTACTAGTATTAATGCTTTCGGTTGAAGTAACAATTTCTTCATTTTCTTTTGAGATATCTTCATCCGAAGGCATCTTACCTGGTGTTGTATCTTCTTGATTTTTGACTCTGGTAGATGTTAAGGTTGATTCTGTCCGTACTTCCTTTGATTCCAGTAGTTCTTCTAATGTACTTTTTGGGTCTACAAATATACTATCTGTAAGCGTAGTAACTGATGTCGCGTATTCACATTTTTTTTCATCTTCTCCATCTAGGCAATCTACTATCTTGTCACATTTCCTTTTGTTTGGAAGACATTTTGAAATTCCTGTTTCACATTTGAATCCAGGACACTCTTGTATCGGTTGAAATTTAGGCAAAGTCTTGGATGCTGAAATTAAACGTTATGCTATAGAGTATGAAATAAAGTTTTAATGGAAAAAATATGTTGGAAATATGTAATCAAAATCCTTACTCACATATGTGATATTTAATCCATTTTACGAAGAGGCTGACTCGAGTATAAACACCAGGCTCATCTTTACGAGCGCACCCGTCTCCATGACTTACGATCCCTGCCATGTACCATTGTTGAGAATTCAAAGGGTTTCTGCATAAAAGCGGCCCTCCACTATCACCCTGAAATAATTCAACGTGTCGTCTGTAGGCCGTGATTTACATAGATGTGTAATCCAAAGACTATGTTCTGAATGAGGGTCTACTATTGGGTACACCTCTGCTTTACCCTTCGGGAAGTAGAGGTGTGATGTTGTGTTTATGTTATTTAAATTATATAAAAAAACATAATCACGTAATTTTTTTTTTTTTTTGTCATGGCAAGTTGCTTAAAATTTTAATCATAAGAGTAGAATAATTGATAAAGACAATGATAAATGACTTGTTCTGGTAAAAATATATGGAAATAATAATCCTAAACTAGAATGTTTTGTACCTGGCACGCATCTCTGCCACCTTCAACTAAACCTGCACAGATCTCGTTGCCAGCCCTATCTTCTCGATGTTTACAGTTTTCCCAAATAGGCACTTCTACTTCTCGCATGTGGTCAGCTAAAATATTTAGAAAAACGAATTCTATGAAGATAGTGTTTTCAATAAAAAAAATTACTTAAACTTAAATGAATTTAAGGTCATTACTTACGATCGGGACCGTGTTCTGTAGTAGATCCCCAGCCAACGGATGTACATATTGTGCCAGGAGAGGGTCCCCAAAGCCAATCAGGTCCCGCCGTATCGGGGCTCGGTAAACAAATCGGTCGGACCCAACGACTAAACTGAATGGCGGGTTCAACTTTCAATAGAGACAGATCGTTTTTCATGTCAGTCTGACTGTAATGTGGATTGACTATGACGTGCGATACTTTGTGACTTTGTTCCTGTGGCGAGAATGAAAAACGACGCAGCATTCCCACTTGCACTTCGTAGTAATGGTCCCAGAATCTGTGAATTGGTTTAAAATGATAAATATAAAACAGAAGGCTTAATATAAATATTTTTAGTAAAAAAAATAGATAAATGGAAAATTGAGAACGAAAAAATTGTGGTTTCATTAGGTCGAATTATTGGGTTCAAATAAATTGGGCTTTACCAGTCTGTATCAATTTGTGTATGATAATATGGAAATATTAAATAGTAAACTCACTTATGGACACAATGAGCGGCAGAAACCACCCAACTGTGAGTTATAACGACTCCACCGCAATGGAACATGCCATTCCTGTACAAAGCAACCATCCAAGGCCAGGCTGCGGGCTGGCTTGGCTTACCCCCCACCACCCTGCTCTCCGTCCTTTTATTCCTCATCGTATCAAAGAAATCCCTCTTCGATCTATCAAATTTAATTTTGTAATTTGTGTCAGTTTTAGTCTCGTCTACGTCCCTTTTCAAGCGGTCGCCGTAAAACATCAAAGGATACGGATGGTTTTTCAGAAGAAATCTTTTGTTACGCCCAAACAGATGATTTTCGATCGCGGCGTTCTATAAATAAAAAGGTTTGATGGTAATGATTGAAGTCTTTTATGAGATATCTGATTCACTTGTTGGTACAGTAATAAAGAAGACGTATATTTATTAAAGAGTTTTTTTTTTTGGAACCAAAAATATCTCTTTTGCGCGTTCGTATTTTCCAAATATCTATCAGAAAATGAATTCAGACATCATTGGACAAAATAAATTCTATTTTCATCCACGTATCTTCGTTTCCGAAAATATCTCGTGTAGTGAAAACTATTTTCTTGGAGAATTCAATTGTACTTGAGTACATTACCTCTTTCAGTAGCTGTGACGAGGACTGCACTCGCGTTCCACATAACAAGTCCGGGCAAGTGACGTAGACAGCTGAAGAGTTCATACAAGTGTCACTCGTTTGTATCAACCCACCGGGACCCGTGTTTAAGTAGTCGATCTTCATCATTGGATCTATTGGAACAGTTTGGATGAAAGGAGGCCTAAAATAGGGGAAAAAATATTACGGTAAAAATGAGCTACGAAAAGGTAAAGAAGTCCGAATTCCAATTACAAATATAAATCCTTGAAATTATACCTGATTATTAGGCCCGTTTCTCTTCGACAGGCATCATGGGCCCACATGTACGGATTCTTGCACACCGCAAACCAGTCTCCTTTGAAATTTCGATGTAGAAATCCTTCTGTATTCGAAATGGCAAACAACTGAAAATAAATATAGCTACTTGATTATGACAAAACATAACATCACGCCTGTTTTCATCAGTTATGTTTAAGTCCCATGTAATAGCCCCCTATTGGCATAAACCGGGCGCAAATCCAAACTTCAGGCTGCTATTGAGAAATTTTTGACGGACAAACCCGGTGGCACTTTGCCTGACCTGGGAATCGAACCCAGGACTTCACGCTCAACAGTCGCACTTGCAACTACTACACCAACAAGGCAGTCAAGCCAATTTATTTATAAGAAAAGTAAAAAAAAATAATGTAATTTTATCCTATGTAAACAGCGCTAAGATAAAGAAGAACCATTGTTTTCATGAATAATAATGTTAATCGAATCCCAGTTTTATTGTTTATTTAACTGTATTATTCTTTTGTCAGCTTTTTTGTTTTAAAACTCAAACATAACAGAATTTTCAATATAAGTCAGTGGGCGTAAATCACTTTCCATATTCACTTTTGGAAAGGTAATGAAGTGAAGTATCGTTTATTTCACGTCGGCATCGATTGATTTGAACATAATGGAGTCTGATGCAGTGTTGTGCCCAGAAAGTGAAGTGAAATTGGTGTGTCCGTCATCCGTCACCTACAGTTTTGATGTATGAGCGAGCATATGACCAAAATAACAAACGGCTTTCGTGCTGTGGAGATGTTACAAATTGAAATAGCCGGGTTAAAATATTATATGGTTTAATAAACAGCATCGTAATCATTACAATCCTCACTGAATGTATATAGTACGTATAGCTTATAGGTAAAGTTGATATGTCTCCATTTTCTTAATTTAACGAAATACTATATAAACCTACTGGTTTTTTAAGAAGACTCGGAGCCAGCATGTTACATTCAACCTCATCTTTATGATTGGGACAGTCGACGACATTGTTGCATCTCTGCTCTTTCGTGAAGCAAGTGCTTCGGGAGTTCATATCCAAGTCTTCACAGCTAAACATAATCTCGCTGCACCCTGAAATAAAAAGGAGATCAGTCAGGTGTCAAACATTTTGCAAGTACCCAAAAATTCAATACCTATTTAGGTGCAATATTATGATTATACCCTTTGATGGGTAGTTCAAAAAATACTTTTTCCAACCACAAAGAACTTAGGCGAACTGACAGGCATCAAGAATTTTGAAACGGAAACTGAATACTTACATAATACTAAAAAGATAATGTTCATACCCACCCAGGTATAACTGTATACCTGTAAGAGGAACTAATTGCATTTATAATACAAAAATAATTTTACCATAACATCCCATTTCATCTTCTCCAAAAGGACAATCGAAGTATCCATCGCAGAGACGTGACTTATCGACCCTAGCTTTGCAAGTGCATCTTGCTTCATCACTGACATCTATGCAGTCTACCTTGCCGTCACACCATTGTTTCTCCTCTACGCAAGCGTCTCCACCTAGGCAGGGAAGCGTGCCTGGTGGGCATGTTGATTCCCGTGATAAGTTGGAGGAACGTGAGGTGGCTGCTGGTTCTGATCTGTGGAGGAAGGTTAAATAATATGATGTAAAGTATATTTTGGGTACTCGGGAGTGAAAAATTCTTGTTACTTTTGATAGAAACGGGGCGCGGGCGGCTTCTGACTTTAATTTGGCTTTCAATATTTGAAGTCTGCCTTTGCACCTTTTTAAGTTGCGTATAGTTTAATAAATAAACAGACTCCTTTTAACTACCTACTTACTTTATTAGCACAACATGAAATAAACAACGTGAAAACACTCACTTTCAAGGAAACAACATAAGCTAAAAACGAATACAGTATTTGGTTTTAGTAAGTATACACTCAACACTTACTTTGACGTCAACAAACTCATGAATATATCAACGTCTTGAGGATGAATTTTATGTCTCTGCAAGTCTATATCGCGTTCTTGAAGGTACGGAGCATGCATGTCAGGTGAGTAATACCTACAACATTAAGAAAAGTTGATAAACATCTCTAAATGAAAATGTAGTAAACAAATAATGAAGATATCTGGCAAACATAGTTTCCGTACCTGCTCTGAGGTAATAATGGGTGCTCATAATGTGGTGCTAAGTATGCGGGAGATGGGTCGTAAATTCCTGTAAAATAATAAAATAGGTAAGAAGTTTGTCGAGAGTAAAAGGTCAGTAAATAATACTTTTCATCATATTAACCTTTTGCGCGGGGGTAATTTTTTTTTAGTAGACGTGCCAACAGACATGTGTCTGAAAGATGCTGAGGTGAAATTGAGTGTGAATGAGGCAATACTTGTGCATTAGTATATGGGCTAGCGTCTCTAGCTTCCATGTGCATGTTAGGAACCGATTCTAGAATACTATCGAGATTCGAGTTTGGTAACGCTTCGCGTTTAGTTAAATCTGTAGGAGCAATGTTGTTTTGCTTTGCTTTAATATTAACATCATCGTGTTCATTATTTTCGTCAACTTTTAATTTTATTGCGGATGAGTTTTCTTTTGTTTTGCTTTCATCATTGTTCTGTACTACAGCTTTTAATTTTGTCACAAAGTCTTTGCAGATTTCCTGTTTCTCTTCATTATTGCATAAAACGTCATGTTTTAATATTATTTCTCTAGCTTTTTGTAGTTGTTCATCATTAAAATGTATAGTGTCTTCCATTTCTGCTGAAGAAACAATTGCGGTGGTTGTATGCCTCTTTTTTCTTTTTGCCTTAGGTTCTGATCGTAACTGTTGATCAGCAGTTTCATTTTTTAATTGCATGAATATTTCCATATTGTGGACTGTCACGTTAGGAATTTCATTATTCCCTGTGAGAATTATTATTTCAGTGTTTCTCGCATAATCTGTAAACAAATATTTTTTTACAAATCTTTTTATTTGATTTCCGTTGACAAGAAGGACTTTCATTTTGTGATTTCTGTTTAAAAATTTATCTTACCATTGTTTTCTGATAATCTTAATAGCAGGACGTAAGTTCCAACCCCAAAAGTTGTGAGTAATAACATTATTACTAGTTTATGTAACGAGGGGAGCAAACATTTGTACAGTCCACTATTATCACGACCTGAAAAATAAAATGATAATAACAAAATAAATAATACTTATAAAAAATCTAGGTTAATATTCTTTACTTCAGATATATTTTGGCATCTCATTTGTAAAGTCTTCATAACGTGTTAAAAAATCCAGTACCCAGCGAGGTAATTGCGTAACGCACCAAAAGTAGCAATGGCTTTCATTTTGACAATTCAACAATGTTGTTGAAAATTTGTCTGCTCAACGACGACGCAATGAATGTTCATTGCGTTATTTACGTCGCTGAGCAGACAAATTTTTCGAACATATAAAGCAATGAATTACCAGTATCCTTTATGGGTGCAGGAAGCAATTCTATCAAAGAGAGGATCTTAATTGCCTAACGGAAGTTGGTAAAATAAATTACTTAGGTTTAAAGTCGAGAGTTTGGTCTGTTAGATTATTAACCTCTCGAATGCCGTAATTACAGACACAATTAAAAAACCATTGTGTCTCGTGTAGATCTACGTTCCGGCATACCAAGGGTTAAGATACATAAAAAATTTCGTAAAGGGAAATAATTACCGTCGGCTATTTCTTTTTAAAACGACCTATACCTAGGTAATATATCACTGGTTAAAATAAGGCAAAGATTAAAAAAAAAACAGTGTGTTTGTTTATACGTACTACTATTTTCTGATGACTCCGCCAACTCCATTGGTGGTAGACCCAGCTGGTCCCAACGTTCTTTCATTATATTTTCACTGGTCATCTGAAATAGTATGCGAATTTTTAATTATTATTCTTTTTACATAAATATTATCTATGATAACTCGGTAGGTATATGATTAAGTAGGTTGTATAATATATATGTGTATGTACTTATTGTAATGTCTTTTATTTATAGACACCTACCTATTTACATTTACATAGTGTCTAAGTTCTGGGTAGTTGAATAATAACAATAAACTATGGGCTTTCGGTGGGCTTATTTAAGTTCATAGAAAACCCATTGAAAAATTCTTAAAACCAACATCAAAAATAATTTCGTTCTAAAAGTTTATAAATATTAAATTATTAGTATAAAATCAATCTGCCTAGCCTTTTCCCAACTATGTTGGGGTCGGCTTCCAGTCTAACCGGATGCAGCTGAATACCGTATTTTACATGAAGCAACTGCCTATCTGACCTTCACAAACCAGTAACTGGGCAATACGATACCCCTTGGTAAGACTGGTTGTTAGACTTTCAGGCTTCTGACGACCTGTGACGACTGTCAAAGATCCACGAATAACAGCCGGGACCAACGGCTTAACGTGCTTTCCAAGGCACGGAGGAGTCTCGGTATGTTAAGACGGTCACCCATCCACAGACCAACCCCGGCAAGCGTAGCTTAACCTGATGGATCGAACCGTGCGGCTGTTATAACTTAGCCACGAGCTCCTCACCTCATATAAATTATTAGTATAATGAGGCTGAAATGGGACAGGGCGGGTCACACTTATAGGATGCATCAAAACAGATGGGCCAGGATCGCCCCACAGTGGGTGCCTGATGACGGGGCAGGCCTAAAAAGTGCTGGCATGACGTTTTGGACTCGTTCCTGACCAACTCGCCGGAGAAGGCACAACATACGGAAGACTGGGGGAGACCTTTGCCCAGCAGTAGGACAAAACAGGTTAGCAAAAAAAAAACTATAGTACCTATTTTAATAAATTAAAGTATGTAGATACCTACCAACGCCTATTACAAGTCGAGAAATTAAACGAAATCTCTATCATATTACTAAATTATCGTCTCCTAACATAATAAAAGATAAATAAAGTATGTATTCGTCTACATGGCAAGTAATCGACATTACTATATTAAATGTCGATCGTATGTTGTTGCTGTCATACATCGCGATAATAAAATGAACATCATCTTCAGTGTGGGACGCGCCTAATATTGGTAATGGCACATAAAATTAAGGTAGTATTTCGCTCCTAATAATGCATAAAACATTTCAGAAGAAATATTTAACAGAAAGGTCTTATAACATGATATGAAATAAGACGAGAGAATGAAAAGGGCGAAAAGGGATACACAATGAAATAGAATAATCTCATAAAACAATTTCGGCAATTAAAGTAAGTATTTATCTGTGTATTTTCATTATTGTTTATTCTTGGTTTTCTGATGAAAAAGGTTACGTCACCCAACTGTGAAGAATGTGGAGTAATCGAAGATGTGCAACATGTTTTGATGGAGTGTGTACGGAATGAGGCTTTGCGATTTAATTTACTTGGTTCAACAAACAAGTACGACATTGGAGACTGTAACGCTGTCCTGGCTTTTACTTTATCGGAACAAGCTAGGACAATGTATAAGTTGGCATTTTTTATTTTAAAATAAGTATGTAGTAAGTAATAACAGTAATGTTGGATTTAAAACGTGTTTTTAGGTTTAGTTATTTTGATGATGTTACAGGGCGACGTTATCGCTCAGCGATAAAGCCCTTAAAATAAAGATAAAAAAAAAAAAATTGTTAGTCAAATTCAAATTCAAAATATTTTATTTCACATAAACCTACATGGGCACTTATGAAACGTCAGAAGCTAGGTGCACGTTTCCAATTGGTCGTTTCCTATGGAGAAGAGCCGGCAAGAAACTCCACGGTTACTCATTTAAAATAATTGGCTTTTACAATATTTTCAAATAACAGTGTTAATAGGTATGGGAGGACAGTGTAGGTATTTCAACAAGTATCAGGTATTTAAAAAAATAGAAAATGGTCAACAGATCTACAGTCCACTTAGCCTACAGCGTTCTCACATTCACAAAATAGAAAATAATCTATACAAAAGATAAATAAATTAATAAAAATAAAAATCTATTTTAATTAAACTATTACAACTGTAACAAAGCTGAATAATTATCATGTCCATAAAAGCAACTAATAAAGAGTTGAAATTAAATCGTAGGTATATAATGTCAAATAATAGGATGATTATGTGAAGGACGAATGTAAAAAAAATAAAAACATTGGCTAAAACTCTGAGTTTAGCTACAAATAAACACTCATTACTTCTTATGGTTTTCCAAAGGGTTAAAAAGGATAACGACGAAAGGTTTCAATTTAATAATGTAATTTAAATCTTTCGTTACCCCTTTTCGTTACCTATACATTTACTTATAATCTTTGCTAAATTTATTTTTAAGGTATTTACCCGACTACAGCAAAGTCAAAGGAGGGTTATGGTTTTAATAGGCTATGTATGTTCATCTGTTCCCTCTTATCTTCTAAACTAGGTACTTTTCGTATTTTGACAATCGAGATATCGTTGGAAGCGTCATGTTGTTCCGCGGTTATAGGCTATATGACGTCACATTAAATTCAACATGGCTGCCTATAGGTACTGGATGTTAAGTTTTACCGAAAAATATATTTTACATGAATAAATCGTGTTTGGTGTTTAATGAAAAGTCATAAGGAGTGCTTTCTGATAATGTATTGGTTAGCTATAATTAACTATCAAGTTTCACTTTTGACTGTCTTCAATACTTATCACAACAAAGAAAGATTTACGTAAGTACTATGAAGAAGAAAAAAATCTGGCAAAGTAGCTTTCGCATGGAAATGGGTGTGTAGATATTGCAGTCTACATAACCATATACACCGTGACATTTTAGTCGTCTTATAAAAGCAGCCCACTTCATGTATCCAATGACTACTAAACATTCATAAAATAAAAAATAGATATACATCGTGACATTTTAATCGACTTACAAAGGGCTACTCCATGTACCCGACATAAAATTCCTCTAGGAGCAATTAAAAAAATTGTTACAATATATAATTTTTTTTAATGAATGTTTAGTAGTCATTGGGTACGTGAAGTGGGCTGCTTTTGTAAGACAATTAAAATGTCACGGTGTATATATATTTACTTTAATTTCAAAAAGACTCATGTTCTTCTTTCATAAAGGTAAAACAGTGAAAAGCTCGTATATTGTAATAAGTATCTGTATATTACATGTAACAAACACAGCAGTAACAGGAAGTTCATAATAACATAAGTAGTTCCCCGCAGTAGGTGCAAAATTATGCACTCGAAACTTCCCCGGTATAGGTAATCGAATTTCCGTGGGCGAGGTCAATGTAATCATTTTATTAAATACATTAAAATACATGGTGGCTGGGAGATCTACGCAAAAACTGTTACCATGGATGCCGTATATGATTCTGAACTCCTTTGCGTTGAAATTATTCGTCGGTTATTTAAAAAAAAAGTTGTTTCATAGAAAAGTGCAATACCTACGCGGTCAAAATGTATGGAACAGTAGATTTTTTTTAAATAACCGACGAAAAGTTTTAACACATGGGGTTTCAGGATCATGGACTGAATTCATGGAAACAGTTTTCGCGTCGATGTCCCTGCCACCCTGTATAGGCGTTTTCGCGTGAGCATGTACTGTAGATGTTTTGGGTAGCTATATATAAGTTCCAACATCATCCTCAGCCTATTGCTGGTGACCTACTGGGCCCAACTTATTTAACACTAGCGAGTAGCGACCCGCCCCGGCAATTAAAGCCTCGGTCACACACAGCGGATGCTCGCTGCGATAACTCGCTGCCAGCCTGTCATACACAGCAAGGTCTACGTGAGAATTTAGACAGTCTGCGGGTGTCCCAAATACAAATATTTTTATTATGTCGTCTATTCGTCGCACACGTCTAAAACAGTGTATTCGGTTGGCACGAGCAGAGTTAACAAACCAAATGCTGATTGAACTCACAACTCACAAGAAGTGAAAATGGGTTCGTAAATAGATTGAACGCAGAGAATAATTTGGGGTTGTTGAGCAGTGCGCTGAGCGGAATGGCTACTCGCTGCGAGAGTATTGTCACAGACAGCGAATTCTCGCGGCAAGTATGCATTCGCAAAGAGTAAAATTAAACATGCTCAATTCAAATCGCGGTGAATGAATCTATTCGCAGCGAATAGCCTGTCACACACAGCGAGTTCTCGCTGCGAGTGCCTAATCGCAGTGAGTAGGTATTCGCTGTGTGACCAAGGTTTTACATGTGAAGACAGTATTCTGTTCTCGACACGTTGTGCACAAGTTCTGAGCAGTAACCTAACAAAACGGCTTGCATGAATTCAAGATAGTATTTTATTAGTTTTATTAAGTATAGGTATGTGTGTATGTATATTTACATAATATCTAGCCTATGTCCATCTGAAATAATGTACCTTTCAAGTGATGAAAGAATTTTTCCAAATAGGTACTGAGATTTCAGATCACAAAATTCGCTCTCTGTCTTTATCTATGTATACTAATATTATAAAGAGGAAAGATTTGTATTTTAATATGTAACGAATAAACTTAAAAACTACTGGACCGATTTGAAAAATTCTTTAAGCAATGGATAGCTATATTATTAGCGAGTAACATAGGCAATATTATATCCCCGTACTCCCACAACGGGAACTACGCGGGTGAAACCGCGTGACGTCCGCTAGTTTATAACAAAGAGGGAGATCGAATTATGAAAACATTATATAGATATTTATTTACCATCGACTCGAAAAGAAGAAGGTGTGTATTGCAACCCACTGCTGGACATAGTCCTCTTCAAGTGCACGTCATTTTACTCGATTCACGGCTTCTTCCATCTAACGGCTACCAGCCAGCTAAGTTTCCAAACTTAAGGAGATGTTATTAAAAACTAAACATTCATTTAGATGATTGTCATCATCTCCTTAATTTATAAACTGCCGTCATGAACTTAGATCTAACTTGACTAGACATTCAGTGAAGCAAGAACCTAAGTATAAACAACAGCTACCCATATTTCCAACAATTCCTTTGTTAGGAAGTGTCAATTATATGAAACGCAATTAAAATAGCGATATTTATAGTGGGTAGCACTTTGTTTACATTATTTTTGCTTCCTGGTATAAGATGGGTACTTAATTCCCACAGGTCGGCCAAGAAAGTGATCTGTCAGGTTTAAAACTTTAATTAGAAACACATGAAAATAGACCTTATTGTTTTATGACGGCCAAACGAATTTCAATCTTAGAGTACAGTCCGGCCATAGTATAAAGAGAGGTAGTAAGCTATCTTCATAGAAACGCACCGCGCGCGGGTTGTTTGAGTGCGCGGCTTGTATCTACGCGTCGCCGCGCGCGGTGCGTTTCTATGAAGATAGCTTACTACCTCTCTTTATACTATGGTCCGGCTGTCGGCGTCGAGAGAATGCGTTTTTGTCAATTGGATAATTTCTGGTAATGATCAAAATCGCAAAACACAATATTCGTTAGTATGAAACTAAGGTGTCAAGAACGCATTCTCTCGACGGCGGCGGCGGCAGGACGGTAGTAAACCACATTTTGTCCGACTGTAGCTACATTGATATCGTCACTGAGCAAACTGAGTGAGCTCAAATATAATTATTATACTTCCTACTGTTGTTAATTAGCGGCAGATTTCTATATCAGCTAATCGGCAGTATTATTTTTGGACTCGGCAGATTATGAGTTTCGCCACGTCAGCAACGCTGAGAGGGCTCATAAACCCCACAAGCGTAGGAGTTAACAACCCAAGGGATAAGGTTATAGGTAAGTAGGTATATATAGGTACTTCGAGATGAGGCTCTAGCACGAACGCGCTACGTAAACGTAACGTTATAGTTATATGTAGTTGTATTTTCGGTTAAAAAATCTTTCTAATATGATTTTTTTACGGTATAGCGTTTTGGTTTTTGGGACAAACACAATAAGTATCCACCCTAGCCATGAAAAAAGTCTTCAAACTAAGTAAATGTTGTGTCTGAAACGAGTATTTTCAATTTTAAAATCGTTCGAATTAGGCCACGCGCACTTTGGACGCGATTTTGTACGAATTTTATTCGTGCGAACACATACGAACACGCACGAACGATCCCAACCTTCCAAATACAAAGGGAGTGCGCAAACTGAGTGCGAGTTAGTTGTTCAGTTCCGAAGTCCGAGAACAATCCGAACTTGTTGGGATTTTTCGTGCGTTCAATGCGATATCACCGGAACACTACCTATTCGACGGAGAAAAATTTTATTCACGGTCGTACGTTACAAATTCGTGTGCAAAGTGGGCGTGCGCACTTTGGACGCGTTTTGTACGAATTTTACTCGTGCGAACACATACGAACACGCACGAACGATCCCGACCTTCCAATTACTCAGGGAAAACGCAGACTGAGTGCGAGTTAGTCGTACGTATAGTTCCGACGACCGAAAACAATCCGAACTTGTTGGGATTTTTTGTGCGTTCAATGCGATATCACCGGAACATTACCTATTTGACGGAGAAAAACGTTTTCAGTGTCCGCACTCAATTCGTACGACCACGGTCGTAC
Organism: Agrochola litura; assembly: GCA_949152395.1. Taxonomy (NCBI): domain Eukaryota; kingdom Metazoa; phylum Arthropoda; class Insecta; order Lepidoptera; family Noctuidae; genus Agrochola; species Agrochola litura. Next base: position 9,839,591 of record OX424497.1, on the reverse strand, counting down.
GTTTACGCACGGTACAAATAAGTGTCCAAAGTGCGTGCGGCCTTAGGTTAGATTTAGTTACGTCCCGCGTTCGTGCTGGGCCCACTGTACCTACCTACATAGTCTTAGACGAATATAAAAATAACATAATAAACGCGTATGCGACTTTTCGGGTGTAGGTCAACGAAAACTTAATTAAGTAGGTATTGGTGATAATCTGTAAACTTACGATAACTTTATCAAACTGCAGGATGATGGCAATCCACGACCTACTAGGTAGGTATTTGGTGTAATTGTACCTAATGTAAATTACAAAGTTAGTCAGAAAATATTATTAATGAAAATTAAGACAAAATGTGCGCTTAGCTTGAAAATCCTATTGGTGTTATTTAAATGGTCCCCGGAACCGAGTAGTATATTGTCAAACGCTTCAATTGCATTTGGTAGACGATCAATGTCTATTAATCACGAAAAAATGTACAATTGAAATTGATCGTTTTAGGGACCCTTAAATTGTGATAAAGCATTGTGTTCAAAGACAAAACAGTCCTATTCTAGGTACTCACAGTTTCCTATAAATAAAATACTTTCACTCACAAATCACGACAACACATTTCTTTGCTAAATAACAAAGATTTATGTTACTTCACACCACTGAGCGACCGTGTCCGGCGCACTGACTCACTGTCAGTTCATACTTGACAATCTGCTGATCAGTAGATTTCGGGTAGAATCACATTTGTTTCGTTGACAGTTTTTGTTCGACGTAAACTTGTGGGTTTCGAAAGATACTCATTTGTTTTTTATTAACAGATTGTGATGGAGGTAAAGTAGGTATGCTGACGCACTCATTATTTCACTTAAGATTTTCTTAAATGTTGCTGGGTAGGAAATAATAATTCTGCCCTTTGCTGCATTCTGGAAAAGGATTGTATGAGTAGCTAAATCAAATGGTTTTTTTACACATAGGTACTTAATTTCGGAGGTATTTAGGTGAAGGATGTGCAGCTACTGCTGAGCATGAGGTCCTGGGTTCGATTCCTGGGTCGGGCAAAGTGTTATTGTATTTTCCTTCTGGAATTTCTTAGTGGAAGCCTTTTTTTTTTGGCTGGGTAATTATCAAATAACTTCTTCCGCTCTGGGTGGAGCGGGAGGGCGTGTCAGACTCTTACTGACTAAAACCCACTCGTGTTCCTTCAGTTGCCATGTTGCCGGGGGGCTACGATTTCCCTTTCGGCCTTATTCGCAACCCCGGCAGGCATCGACCCTAGCGGACCCCGTCAATTCTGCTGACATCTCTTTGAGGCGCGCGTGGAACACAACGCGCCGTCGACCCGGGCTTGGTCCTTATCGGACGGCAAGCTACCCATTGCTCACCGTCCGCAAGCCCGCGCCTACAGTCACCGGAAATCTACCTGTGATTCCCGACGCCCAGGGCGTCTCCTCCTGCGGCGGTTAGGGGCCCGAGAGCGCGAAATTTGCCTCTCCCTCACGCCTTAGTAGCAGCCTGGAGTCTGGATTTGTGCCCGATTGATGGTAATAGGTTCGTCCCCTATTAAATACATGGGTGGGACTTAAACAAAACTGGCGAAATGTGGGTGTACTATAGGTACACTTCTGCCTTACCCTTCGGGGGTTATAGGCGTGATGTTATGTTATGTGTCGCTATTCACAATGTTTTTTTCGCAAAACGTTTTTATAATTTACAGTCGGGTTAAAACATTTTACGCTTCAATTGAACTCAAAGTTACATTCTATAGCTTTATAATCGTAACGACATTGTGCTGTGTCATCTAAACAATGCATGCACCTCAAAACGATGACCCGATTATTTCGAAACGTTGATTCGTACTAACATTATTAAAACATTAAGCATTTTTTGTACTTTGCAAAGAATTTAAAAAAATAAAATCTGTGCCTAGACAGACAAGATTTTGATAATTAGGTGATTTTACATATCAAAATTTAATTTAATAGGTATTCTATGCTGTCTTATCTTTTAACTTTGTTTAAGCAATAAACTATCACTTAAAGAGTATTCTAAAATACTCTGCATCCTTCTAAACTCGAATTCATTTTGGTTGCGTCACACTCGCTGATTTGAAAGGAAAAAGGACTTAACACCCATAGTACATAGCTGTACATAAAGACAATGTTTCTTATGAGAACACATCTGGCATTCCCACTTACATTACTGAGATCACACAAAGTTATCTTTTCACTCACACTTCAGAATATTATACTCTCCACTTTTTTTAAGGAAATAAGAATCTTATTCCAAGTTGTCAGCTAACCAAAACATTGTGCCGAAGTGATTAATAAATCGCAACCTTTAATTATACCTGGTACAAACAATACATCCAATTTGAATGAGATTTGCATGAAATAAGTTCACAAGGGAATGAAGACCAATCAGTTTCCGAAAAAGTATTGGATTACAGCCAATTAGTAGCAGAAATGGAAATAAAGACCTTGCTTTTGCATTTCACGTCGAGGCAACGTGTTCTATGCAGTACAAAACTTGTCAACGAAAATAAACTGTTAAAATTGTAAGCTTTAAAGAAGCTTGTAAATTCAACAGTTTAGTATATCATATCGAACCTCCTTCATGCCTCAGAGAGTACGTTATTCCACCATCCGTCGGTGCTGGTTGTCATAAAATATGAATATTTGCGACAGTCTTTGCTCCTTACAGGGTTGCAAACAGACAGTTTGTCTCACTCCGAAAGGGACTAACTGTCAGTCGCACATTTGGAGATATGCCTTTAACCGATTTTGTAAGGATCTACAGCCTAGTTAGGTAATACTGTCGCTTTCATTTTAATAGTTTTACAATATACCATTGCATCTCTATAAAACAGTGTTAAAATACTAAGAAATAATCCTTACCTACATGAAACAGAGTCGCACTGCATAAAAAACAGTAGCACTCCGGGAGTGCCGACAGAAGTGAAAACTTGAAAAAAAATCGGTACCGCGGTAATCAACGCGTTGATGTCTTTTACTCCACGGTGTCGGTAAATTGCGTTACAGTGTTGCAAAATCAATGATTTAGTCCCATCTCAAAAATGCCCAACGCACCTAAAGAAGTTTTCACTTAAAAAAAAAATCGTCAACTTTACTCATTTTATGGACAACTCACACGGCCAAAAAATTGAGTACTTATGCTAAAATTGTTTTCATGAAAAAAGACTGCATGGTTCCTGAGACAGTGTCCCCGTTTCTCCTATGGATTCGGATTTCCCCAAACTGTCACAGTAAAAAAAACACTGCATAATTGAATTGCTTGAATGAAAGCGATTGTCATTAGAAGTGTTAAGGTACCATTCCATAGCCGACCGCAGGCGGCAGCAGCAGGCGACGTGTCGCCGCGACACGACTGGTTTCTATGTATTTCTATGACATACTTTCCATAGCGACATGTCGGTTTCAATGAATGTTGTCGAAATGTCAATATACGCAATAACCCCGCTAAAAATCGAAGTGCGTTTAAAGGTAGGTACCATTCCGTAGCTGACAGCAGGCAGCAGCAACAGGCGACGTTTTTAGCGGGGTAATTGCGTAATATTGACATTTCGACAACATTCATTGCGTTATTTACGTTATCAACCAGACGAATTTTTCAAACATTTAAAACAATGGATTGCGAATTTTCTTCAAAACTTTCGGATTGTGATTAAAAGTGTGTTACACAATTAGGGGACGACGACGTTTTAAGGGAAAAGCTAAGGTTCTATTTATAAATGGCTAGGTTTACAATCACTTAGTAAGTTTATAATTAGACTTGCTAAGAGGCATGTGTTCCAATATTGTCTTATGCAAAGGTGCGGTCATAGAACCAATCAATTAGCTGACAATCTGAGACACACGTCCGTTCCATTAGTTAATTGATCTTCATCCCTTTATATCCCCCGTTTATCTTCTACACTATTATAATAAAGAGAAAATTAGATTTTTCACGCTAAAACTGCAAAACGGATTTAGATGAAATTTGGCAGATGGGTAAACCATGACCTGGGTTAGGACATATAATGTTTTTTATCTTGATACTAGCTTTTGCCCGCGGTTTCACCCGCGTGGATGTTGGGTGAATATCCCACGGGAACGTACTACCGATACCGGGATTACATACCTAATAGCCGAGGAAAAGGTCATTGACTCCTACCGCTGCACCCGCGTTGCCGTCAACCAAAATTATTTTGTTACTCGTAATTTTGAATCTGTGATATCTTTTAAACCATTCATTTAAATAGCAGGCATATTTTAATTTAAATTAAATGCTCAATTTAAGTAACATAGTTTATTTGATAAGGATTAATATAATACCGGTCAAAATAGCTTCGGAAATAACAATTAAATTTTTATCAAATTCTGAAAGATAAAAATGGTTATTGTGAGTCATCTTTAGAAGATAGATATATGCCATCGCGGACTTTTTTGTTGAACTTTTTAAGATGAATAATACTGTAGAACCTATATTTTATAAAACTTTTAAAATTTCCGCGGCGCACGCCAATAAAAAATAATGCCGACTGGGAACTCCCAGTTGGCATTATTTTTTCCGACATATTCAACAATAATCGTCAAATTTCAGCCAATTTACACAAAACTTAACGGTTTCAAAACCGTTTGAAAATCCGTTCCGTAGTTTTTGAGTTTATCGCGATCAGACAGACAGACAGACAGATAGACGCGGCGGGGGAGTTTGTTTTATAATATGTAAGGATTGCTAAGGAATTGAGACATATGCGGGTGAAACCGCGGGGCGCAGCTAGTAATGAATAAACTCAAACTACTGAACCGATTTTAAAAAATTATTTCGCTAGTTGAATGCTATATTATCAATGTGTAATTAATAATAAGCTATAATTTATAAAGATATCACGCGGGTGAAGCCGCTAGCGGAAGCTAGTTTCAATAATAAGTAAGCCTTTGCTACAGTGAAAGCAGGGACAGAACTGTGTGGGCGGTGCGGTCACTTGTATTGCTAAGTATGAACAATGCTACATTATGCTAATGTGCAATGTGTTGGGACCATTGTTGGGACGAATCCATTTCAGAGCACATAGTATCTCAGCTCAAATTCACTTATTATTTCGCTCGCTCCATACTGCTCCTGGAGTGAGTGAGATTGAGACTGAGTGGGGTGGTTGTGCCTCCAAGGCGCCGATAGTTTAGGTAATTTTTTTTTACGGTAAATTAATAGAAAAAAAAAACAGTGTCTGCTTTTTATTTAGTTCAGTTATTATGCAAAGTTTTATGATCATGATGATTAATAAATAAATAATTTGAAGTATTTTTTTAATACAAGCATTAAAAACCGCTTGTATTAAAAAAATTGGTTCGGTTTGGAAGTAAAATTGTATAACTTTTTTTTATTGATATTGTTTTATGGCGTCATGTTTTCCTCAAACTTCATACTTAACATTAATCCTCAACTTTATTTATTTCAAAATTAATGCTGCAGTATTCATCATGCTAAACAACTTGACAACTAACGACATGCACGATTTTTATGACTTGACAATACATTTATATTTCTTTATTATAATGTACGTTTAACACATAAACCTTTCGGAATATATTCTCTAAATGATGGTGAAAAGAGTAACGCAGTCATACAGACGGACACGAAAAGCGACTTTAATTTATAATAATATGTATAGACATAGATGTAGATAAATAGTCGTTTGCGAGCTAATAAGGGCTATGGGGAACGACCACAATCATGTGCAGGGCAGGTCAAAGTGATAGCAAGCATTTGATCCACACATCACGGTACAAAATCGCGTGACACTTCATGTAACCCTTACACTCACTTAATATTGACCCGCTATGAGTGTCTGGTTGACGCCAATGTATTTTCATCGTGACATCATTCATACAAGTTCATACATTAGAGTAGCTATGAAATACGCTTGGTTTTCAACCAGTTTACTAAGTAGCGTACCCATATGTTATTTATAATGATCTTATCCAGCCAGTACCCTGCTTCTGCCTTTTTATTATTCTTGTGTTGGCATTTTAAAGTATTCTTTTAGCATTTATTGTAAGCAGAACTAAAGGAATGTAACTTTGCAAGTAAATGTAAGCAAATATATCTTGAATATTGCGACGCAAGTTGGTCTAGATTAGGTAATTGTCTATTTAGCATTCGAGTAGGCACTTTGGTGGTTGTCTATAGGCTCAAGTTACACATCTTTTGTATGTTGTAGGTAAGTCGTCACTTAGGTTTAATTAACAACTCGCACTTTTCAAGATTAACTAGCAATGTGACAGCCTTGTGACATAGTCATCTTCATATTAGTTGCGCTTCGTTTGTTTTCTACCACGTAGTATAGTCATGAGCCTTTCATAAATGATCATATAAATTTGCCGTCATCTTGATGACAGATATTAATGGATTAATCGTGAAGTCAGATATTATTGCCGAGCTGGCCATAGTAACACATTTATGTTTGTGACTGTACCTTGGTGGCTGGGAATAATAATTATATCCAAAGGCGGCGGTGACTACTAACCATCAGGTGGACAAACTGATTTTTTGGCACTCTGTTTCTCAGAAAGTGGACAAAATCATTTTCCTGTCCTTGTTACTTGGTCTGCGCAACACGTTTTTTTCTTCAAATCAACCATCACGCTATCATTCACTCTCTTCTTTTTCATATGATTCCTCACACAATCCATCAATCTTTTCTTTGGCCTTCTTCCCCTCTCCTTCCATCGACACTTATATTCATCAACTTTTTAGCTACATGCATTTCCTCCTTCATCAACACATGCCCAACAATTTCTTTAAAAAAATTCTGTCTTTGGCGCCACTTTTCAACTTCCCCTTATATACTCTTTTTGTTTGTGGATATAAATTCAAATTATTTTATTTCACATTAACCTACATGGGCACTTATGAAACGTTAGAAGCTAGGTTCACGGTTCTAATCGGTCGTTTCCTATGCAGAAGATCCGGCAAGAAACTTCACGGTTACTCTTTTAAAAATTATTGGCTTTTAGAATATTTTCAAATAAGAGTGCTAAAAGGTATGGGAGGACAGTGTAGGTCTTTAACAAGTACCAGTAGTGCTATTCTGTAACCATCTCACCGTTTGATCTTAGGTGAAGTGAGCGTGGAGTGGGCTGTCAGTTGCTAAGGATTGACACTATTGGCAGCTCACTTCACCTAAGATATCACGATGAGATTTCTACAGGTTCTTAACAAAATATAAAATGGTCAACAAATGTACAGTCCATTAAGCCTACAGCGTTCTCACGTTCACAAATATGAGTAGATAAGTTTTCGGCAGTAAAATATTTGATCACTATCAAAGGTTGAACAGAAATGAACTCGTACTTCGAAAGCTATTCAAAGGGTATTTTTATTACACTGAGTATGTTTCAATTTGCATTACAAAGAGATTGACCCCGGTCAGTATTTTATAAAGTGAAAATTCATATGTGATCTCTTGTTTAATGAAGGTTCAATGTTTTTATATGGGTGTTCGTATATTTCATTTGGAAATAAATTCTAAAGCAAAAAAAGCCATTTTAGAATTGAATAGTATATCTTTATTTTGTCTAAAATATAAAAGGTGCCTCATATTTTTCATACTTAAGTACTTCAGCTTGCAAAAAAATACCTCAAAGTAAATGATTAAAAAAACTTCTTTTAGGCAGGTACTAGTGAGATCATTTGATAACCTACAGTAAACAATACCTTAAAATTAAATTAAGTATGGATTCACAAAATAAAACATGGCGATCAGTATTTGCTGGTTCTGTCAGTCCGCTTTTCAAAACTTCATCCGTGAATTGTAATACCTACTGTTTTTTTTAATAAAGCGCTAAGAGCTTTATTATACAAACAGAAATGCAAAGCAAGACTTTCCTTCTGTCTTTGACGTAGACGTATGAAAAGCATAAGTCAGCGGTGACGTCATTTTTACAGCGCCATTATCTATCAATCTTCCAAAGCGCTTCATTATGTTCTTCAGCGTTATGGTGTAGGCGTATTTGATACAGGTTAAAAATACATTGAATCACTGAAGAGGCTCTTGTTAGGGTGTTGGGTCAAGGGCTTGACGGGTAAAAGCGGTACTTCTGGACACGGGGAGTATTATACATTTTTTGTAAGGTTTCATCTCTTCGGAGTCCTGACCGCCTGGTAGTTTGGTTTGTACCTCATTTATCGAAGACTGCCTCGTTGGTCTAGTGGTAGCAAGCGTTACTGCTGAGCATGTGGTCTTGAGTTCGACTCCCGGGTCGGGCAAAGTGTTATTGGGTTTTTCCATTAGACATTTTTCAGTAGCAGCCCGGAGCCTGTATTTGTACCCGGTTGATGGCAATAGGCTCGCACCCTATTACATGGGACTTTTAAACATAACTGGCGAAATGCGGGTACTGTACCTACCATGGGTACACCACTGCCTAACCCTTCGGGGAAACAAGGCGTGATGTTATGTTATGTGTCATCGAAGACTATTATATTGCCTTTATTTTAAGAAAATATTTTAAATTAAATAATGAGCCAAATTTTTCTCGTGGATGGTAAGAAGTGCTGTTTTAAGTTTAGAACACAGACATGTAACCCAGTGTAGTCATGAACATCAGTTCATGACTACACTGGGTTACATGTCTGAGACACATTATTGATACTACAACTTATGTACCTACATAATACTACGTATACGGTTTAGTCCGATATCATTTTATTGGGTTTCTAAATGAAAATGTAGAAAACGTAATACGTCGACCTCTAAAAACTTGAATTGTAAAATATTAAACTCTTGATTTATGTTATTCAAAGTATTCGTTACAATATAGCTTAATAATATTGTATTATATTGTGTAATATTGAATGGGTTCCTTTTTAGCTTAGCAATTCTACGACAGTACAAGTTATTGAAAGAAACTATCGTAGAAATAAAATAGATACAAAAGTTTGTTCCTAGAACAATCTAACCAACAACGATACCATCAATTTTATTGGAAAAGTACTGTCATAAAGACAGCAATTTAAAGTAAAAGTAAATAGTTTTCTTGAAGAAAACATTCGATAAATATGTCTATAGACGCGCGTATGTGACCGTCATGGTTTTGCACGAATTGATGCCTACGTATGGTCTTTCATTAACATGATTTGGTCAGTGATCGCGTAGAAAATTGATCGCTTTCCATTATCAATGGGCATATAAGGTAAGGGGGTCAATTTGTTTCCTTCATTTATTGTTTGACCTTGACTGAAGACGGTTGTAGCTGTTTGGTTGTGGAAATTGTTTGAAATAAAAGTGCTTCATTGATTGCTGAAAGGCTGTATTTCTTCAATTCTTCGTAGGTAAGTTTTGGATTGAATACTTTGCTAAAGACTGAATTTTAAAACTGCTGTGCTGTATCTTTGTTACGGAGCACATTGACGATTTAAAAAAAACCTGTGCAGTTGAGGGCTTCCGTCAGGAACCAAGTTATTTACGCGATACTTGCAAGCACACACACACTCGTATATAATAGAAAGAGAGAGAGAGAGAAAGTCACATGAAGGGGGCATAACGCTTTTTCCTTACGTGACGATTTCTACCAGTCAACTCCTACCGCAAGCCGCGTTAAGGAACTTTGTTCCAAAAATTACGTAATGCCGTGTTAAATTTACAACGATTGCCAAGAGTTGTATAAAACTGACGGCATCATTCTAATTTATACTTTATTACAATGAGGTAGGAGTTACGTAAAATGTGCTTATTAAAAGTATCACACACACAGTATTTATTTATAAGTTTTAAAGTTATTTTGAAACAGATAATTTCAAATGCTAAAGAAATATATCTTAATTTCAACTTTTGCTTATATTAATTCAAACTCAGACAGCTAAACTTTTGATGTAATAAATAGTATTTATACGTGAATTTCAATGAAAAGAAAATCATTCATTTATCAACGCCTACTGAAAATATCAGAAAAGCGACATTTTGCATTAGGCCTCATCTTTAATCGGAAAGGGATAAGTGCTTACAAAATATAAATCTTGAAAGTTGATATAAAATATTCAGAGGTGAATCAATATCATGAATAAAATAAGCGAGCAGTTTGGAGAAATATTTGTAGGAAAAGTAATTTTGGACGAAGAAATTGTTTTCTGGGGGTCGAATGAGGAAAGCCATTAACTTGTAAATAATGTGTTTGTGTGTAAAGAAAAAACGCTAAGCAAGCAAACCTTAAGAAAAAACTAATGATTTAGACTCAGTTCACGAATAAAGAACCCCGTTTTTTTAAGATTTTGGAACACTGTCACGGACCAGTTAGCATTTAAAACTTTTTTGCCGGCGATCGTTTGCCCATTCTCCTTTTCGCAACTTATAATTGTTTATTAAAACTTTGTCATACATCAAGCAATAAAGTAATTGGGAGCTGTCTGCTTAGATTCTTATAGAATACTGGAAAAAAATCTGGATCGTTTTATTGGTAAATGACTTTTAAATCAATTATTTTTATTATTGAGTAACTCCTTTATAAGAATAAATGAAGAAAAATCTATTGACTTCACAATCACAAACTTAATAGGTAAATCTACAAATAGAAGATCAAAAAGGTATAATGATACAATTTCTGTAGTTACAACAATTGCTGCGGAGATTCAACTAAATAAATTACATTACGAAATTCTTCTCCATTGATTTATTTATAAGAATAGTAACAATATCAGTAACACCTGAGTCTGACACCTCATTATCAGATATAATATAAGTCACCAAATGTTGTAGGAACTAAGGGACATATTACAGCGTATAATATCATGTCTATTTATAACTTCTTTACAGAAACGAAGCTCTTTCACGCGTTCATGAAATGGCAAGAAAGTGGATATAAACTACGTGACAATGCGTTCTTCTCTCCTTACAGTTATATCTATATTAGCCCTGTCCTTTATCGCGGGGTGTCATAGCGAACAAAAACAGACCGATCCAGACTCTTACATGAGTCAGCTGATCGCAGATTTATGGTTAGAAGGGGCTGACGTCATCAGGATTATTTGGCGCGATTGCTCAAAGAAAGTAAGTGTTTTACAATGATTTTGTATCAAGATATTAAAACTTACATTGTTACTGATATGATTTTGTACGGGGTGAATGAGTTTTATTAGCTTTTTTTTTATCCGCAACGTAAGTGATGATCAGGCCGAAGGTGGAAGTGAACATCACCCGGAAACCTCAACTACAGAGAAACTGGCTATCTTACCTCTGACTGTCGAAACACAACAATGCTGTTAACATTGTTGTTATGGCGACAGATTTAGATAAGATGGTGGTAGCCCCGACTTATTAGTTGTAAGGTCATGAGTTCGAAACCCAGACAAGCGCTTTATTTTGTGTAAATAATTTCATCACCACTGCTCTCAAAACGGTGAAGGTGGAGGAAACCGGCATATCCTAGAACCAAAAATTCGAAGACATGTGAGATCCACCAACCCGCACTGGGCCTTAGGTATGGGCGTTATTTAACGTCACTAGTTACAATAACTGGCTACGGGGCATGTAACGGAATAACTAGTTTCGAGTCACACACAAACACGTGATTTTTGTAACTAGTTCCATCACAATGCAGTGATCGAATGAAAAGAGTGAAACGAAACAAGCTTGTGATATGTAACGTATTACGTAGGTAACAATTTACATTTTCGTTTCGCAAATAACAGTAACACTTCAATGAGAATAGAATTTGAAAAATAACTAGTTACTAAAATCACTAGTTTTCAAAACCGGTGACGTCCTCGAAGTCACTAGTTACGTTACGTTTCACAAAAATCACGTAACGACCCACCCCTACTGGGCCTTAAATAAATCAATAAATAAATTGTAAAGGTACCCAAATTCCTTGATAAGACGAACGATTTGAAGGACATTTTTCTTCAGAACCTTCCTCATCGTTATTTTATTCTCAAGTACATACCTAAGTAGATATTACCCATTATGGTTATTTCTGGACGTACAACAATGTCCTTAGTCTGTCCACGATCATACCTCGTATAAGCCTTCAGAAGCCGCTCGAAATCACTTTAATCGGCTTTGCAAACAGATGCTCCGCTTATAGAACAAAAATGTATAGGTGTACATGGCGCTTAAAAGTGTTTTTCCTCAATATTATACGCAGCAACACGTGTATTCTAACTCCACTCTTGACATAAAGTGGTTTCAAGAAAGAAGAGGCGCCATTATCTCATCACCTGTTAAGCAGCCTTATTAAGGCGGATAACAATTAAAATTCTATTGTGTCTCGTTAATGACAGTTGAAGGGTTTGGTAACACGTTTAAAACATCATTATGTCTCTGTCATCTTAAAAACTATTGTCGGAAACAGAACGATACTTTAAATTCGTTTAACTCTAAATTTAGTGACTTGTGATGCAAACGGGCCTGAGACGATTTTTTTTTAACCACAACTTAGGAAGGAGAAGCTCTTGGCCTTCATCTCAAGTGATGATCAGGCCGAAGGTGGTAGCGAGCATCGCCCGGGATACTCAACCACAGAGGAACTGGCTATCTGATTCTTATCTCTAACTGCCGAAATACTACAATGCAGTTAACATTATTGTTATGGCGACAGACTTAGATAAGATGGTGGTAGGTAGCCAGGCGTACTCAGAGCAAGCCCTACCACCAACCAAACCGACTAGAAAATTTTGCCCCCGTTGAGAACCGAACCTCTGGGTCTGAGAAGGTGGTCTTACCACTAGACAACAGAGGCGCTAAAATTTTTTAAAAACAATAACTTGCCTTTTAGCTTTTGATTCATTTGTAATCTTTTGTTTTGGTTCACACTTCATTTAATAGACCTACATACATACTCTAGGTATTTTTGCTCCACAAAAAGTGAAGTAGTGTGGCGGCGGCATCTATATTGCCATATGCAAACTACGCATCGAAAACTTGAAGTCACACAAAATCCAGACGGCGCACAAATCCTGCATCGCGCAATTGGAGTTTACCGCGCGCACAGCATATTATAACTTCCCCGACATCAATCGTTGAGTAGTTGCCCGCCTGACACGACACCTCTGGTCGGAGGATCCTCCCTTTTCTACAGAGGATGAGTGAAATTTACACTCTGTTCCTCATGCCTCTAAAGTAGAATCCATTTTGTCATAATTATGTTGCGTAGTTATGGATGCCAAAATTTCGATCCCTTGTGTGGGGGAGGTGCGAGCCGCCATCTTGAATTAAAGACGCCAATTTTTTTTATTTAAGCCTCAACCTCTCTTGAGGTTAGATAATTTTTTCTTCTTTATACTTCTCATAGACACTTTTATCATAGAGTCTTCTCTATGATAAAAGTGTCTATGAGAAGTATAAAGAAGAAAAAATTATCTACATTTTCTTTATACTTTTCAATTTCTCATAAAAGTTTTTGGCATAAAGTCAACTGTTGAGGCTTTAAAAAAATAAAACAAATTTTATAAACAGGCTTTTAGATGTCCCCACAGTCTGAACTATATCAAATACCTACTTTAATAGTAGGTATTTCATTTTGTACCAGATTCCTTTAAAGACTAATTTTGGAGTGATTTATAAAAATGTCAGCACGTCAAGTAAACGTCTGGTTAAATTAAAATATTTTTCTTTTACAAAATGTTTCTTGAAAACAGTTCTCGAGTTAGCTTTACATGAACAAGCCTTATTGGTACTGACTTTGTTAACAGTATTTTAACTTAAATATAAATTGAGGCAGAATGTACTCGTAAGATTTTTTTTTCATTTTGATGCAATGAAGTGCTGATTGTATAAGTTGATATTTAATATTCACTAGGATTGCAAATAACTTTGGCTATATGTAAGACTAACTACTGCCCGCAGTTTCACCCGCGTGGACCTAAATTTTTTTTTTTTTTTAATAACCGTAGCTCATGTTACTCTTTATAACATCAGCTATTTGCTAGTGAAAGTACTGTCTAAATCAGTCCAACCGTTTTTGAGATTAGCCGAAACAAACAGACAGACGAATACACAGACAAAAATTAAAAAAAATAGGTTATTTGCTATAAGTACGGACAACTTGAGAAGTCCGGACACTATGAATACTCGTATGGCCGATCTGTATACATAATGCCCGTATGAAGTGGGCAATACATTATTATTTATATATAAATATAATAATATAAGTACCTGGGGGACCGAGCTCTGCTCTGGTGAAAATAGAGAATTCTCATTTAATAGTATATGAAAGTACATACTAATTCCATGCTGCCATGTCATTATTCTGAGGTAGTCATCTTCTTCTAAACTTTGAACGACCGAGCTCTGCTCGGGTGAAAATATGGAGAAAAGAAGCTTTCCCAGATATGAGACTTAGCTAGATCGATTTTTCTCCCCTGTAAAACGGCTCTAACGATTTCGATGAATGTTGCAATATAGGATTGCAACATTCATCGAAATCGTTAGAGCTGTTTTCGAGAACGTGATTATAAATATACAAATATTTCTCATTTAATAGTATAGGATAGGATAAAAGACTTCGTGTAAACAAAACTTTTAATTACGAAAAATCATTTACCTACTTGAATAGGTATAGGTACCTACTCGTTATAACCTTCACTGTTTAACATAACAGATTATAGTTTAAAGGTTGTTAAAATTATGTGACGTGATTAATTATGTATTTTTATATTATTGTAAGGAATATTTTCACTCTCATAGTGCAACTATGAATTGCATTACAATTTAACACTACTGAAGCATTTTTTTCGCTTATCAAGTTATTATAAATCATTTTATACCATTCCCCCTCTAGAAAGCTTATTTCATTCACTATAATATTTTGGTGAATTTCAAACAGTGAATAAAAAGCACTTTTAATCACTATAATATTTTGGTGTTTGAATTTAGAACACTCCAATATATTTGACCTCCATCTCAATGCCTTGCGAAAAAATACTCGATACAAACTCCTTATTCAAAGAATACTTGACCTTTAGCGTCGCTCAGGATTCTAACACTTAAATCACTCACTTCGCTCGTGATTCAATCATCATGAATCACTCCCTACGGTCGTAATTCAATCGTTAAAATCCTTCACTTGCTTGTGATTCATCTAGAGCCCTCGCTTTAAATCCGTCCTTTATTCATTAATTGCATAATATACTGCAGCCTACCTAATCCCATAAAACTAAACCTAATTTTCAACCCACAGTTGGTGGACGTAAAAGATGTCATAGATCACAAGGAGTACTTCCCGAAGTTCGTGAGGTGCATGAAGAGGAAGACTCTGAGGGCCCTCGACCGCTCATTGACCCCTGACGTCGTGCCCGTTGCCGATGGGATCAACTTGGTGCGGTTCGAACTGGTCGACAGGTCTGGCAATGTCATGCCGGAGAATGAGACAAGGTAAGGCTTTATTCTCTTCTTATCTCGTGTCGGTACGAGCTGTACGAGAGTAGCTGATGTGGGTAGTAGAGAACTTAAAAGGTCCGGGTTTACTGCTCTGGTTTTTCTCGTAAGGTGACTGAAGAATATTAATTTATTTAACAATTTATGCATACACATATAAATAGACAAGAAGAATGGAACAGAAAAATACGTATAAAGGTGATGCTTATTTCTACAAAAATCTCTTCCAGCATACCTGCGATAGGAAAGTATAAAAAAGAAATGTAGACAACGTGTGTAATATTATAAGAGAAAACAAAAAAAAAACATAAATCAAGGAAGAAAAACACTCCGGGAGTAACGGCAGAAGTGAAAATTTGAACAATTTAAAAAATACTTCCAAAACCTTTAAAGTAAAAATACTTGTATAGAACATTGATCCGTAACGTAATATAAATAAAGAGCACAATCGCGTTTACAAAAATGAGGTGTCGGTGACGGTAACGGTGTCGCGAGTTCAATTGTTTTTCCCCATCTCAAAAATGCCCAACGCGCCCAAAGAAGTTTTCACTTTAAAAAATACAATTTACTATAGTTCAATATAGTTACAGGAACTGAAATTCTAAGTGGGGTTCTCGTAGACTCTTAATCAAGGCCTTATCTTAATAATCCAAATTAAACTAAAATCGCCTGTTATTATAACAAAATGTGGTTGAATACCTAATAATTATTTCAAACAGGGCTGTTATCTGACCTCCCAATTATCTACCTAACTTTACCTTTATTGCAAGATTTGAACTCAAAACTATATTGACATAAGTAACCTCCTGAAGGATATTCAATATTTAAAGTCGGCATGTATATTAAAAGGATTCAAAAATAAATGATCACTCGCAAAGCATCATGATCATTTTATGCGAGATTCTCATAATGATGCAATCAAAGGTTGAAGATACTGAAATTATTAAATTAATTAGGTATATTTTCGTTAAAATACTGTTCTAGCAGGCAATAATATTATTTAGTATAACCAACCACGATTCATTAATTACGCTCCAAATCTGCCGCCGTAATTAGGTAGGTGTCATCAAGTTAATATGACAGTAATTAAATAATGGTTAATTCATCATGCTAATTATTTAGATTATTGAGCTTATTTACGTTAGTTTGACATTATTAACTTTAAGGGTAAATCATATAAAGTTTGACGACGAAGTTGTTTGTCTTTTAATATTGTTTAAAACAATTATCACCAGATGACCTTGAAAAGTTGGTGGTGGTGGGCAAGGTAGATGGGAAATGACCTCACGGCAGGCCAACCTCTGATCAGACCAAGTAACCGCGCTCACTGGACTCTCTATTATGACCGCCCTGAGAGATGCAAAGAACCGAACTGAGAGGAAGAACATCATACATAAAGCTACGAAGGTTTTTCAGGAACATGACCTTCAGTAATGAAGTGAGCGACCAAAAAGAGAAGAGAAAACAATTAGTCACACTAGGGAAAACATTAGGTAGTCCACCTACATTTACTAATAGTACCTATGTATATTGGTATATAAATCGTTATTGCTTAGGGAACTCAGGCTAGTTAGGGTCAGCTCATCAAGGTCGTTAAGGTCGTTAGGATCAAATCCTAATGTATGTGTACGGACTGGGAACTAAGATTGTCATAAAGTTGATTTGCATAGATATTTTATTACCTATTGAATTTGTCAACCTGGCAAAAGGGATGGTACACTCTAAGAGATAATCATATGAGTTTTTTAATGTTCTTTCTTTTTTCACAAATTATTTAAGCTTTTTTTTTCATTTAGTTCTCGAATTAAAATTTAAAATGTTAAAAATGTTTTTTTATAATATAATTCTAAACCGACTCTGCCTCTGCCTATCCCTGAAAAGTTAAAAGCGTATTATAATGTTACCTATATTGAACAGATACCCGATCGTCAATCGTAAGAAACACACAAGTCAGGGTAATGACCCCGAAACAATTCGTCAGCGTCGCGTCGTTCAAAGTGGAGTGTCGTATAAAATTGCCCAATGGACTCCTATTTCAGTGTTTGTGGCGAAATTACGAGCTTGTACTTAATATAATAACAACAGACTGATATAAATATCTACCTATGGTTTGTTCCAAAATAATTTGATTAAAATTTCATGTTATTTTAATTTTTTTGTGAAATATTTATACACACGTATTTACATTATTTAAAAACTAACAGACTTAAAATAATAATAATAATATGTACAAGTATATAAAAAGGGGTGGGGGGGAAATAATCATAGGGTATCAAAAAATTCGTCCGCATTGCTGTCAATAGGAAAAGTGCCCAAAAGGCTGGCAGCATTGCCACGTTGTATGGCAATGCTGATTCTTTGGCCAAAGAATAGGCCAGCCCTCTGGTCACGTGAAGAGTCGACCAGCCGCTTGGCGATGTCTTGAAAAAGTAGGTGGGCGCTCTGGCCCTAGTGTTTTAACCCCAAACGGCTCAAACATATAAGTCCCAATAAGATTGGAGTATTTCCGCCGTTTGAGGCTTTCCGCACCTGCAGCAGCAGCACCAGCACAGCCCGCCGTAATGGGGGGTCAAATGTAATCAAATGGATCAGAAAACGTTCCTGTGAGAGCCAATGAGGGTTTTCTGAAATTACGTTCACTAGGTGGCAGCACTGAGACGTCAGGTACTGTCAAAACTGTCAAAGCGCCTATATTTTCTTTAGTCGTGACAGAATGATGAACGAATGAATAAAAAGAATGATCAACGTCATCATATATTTTGGAAGACCTCTTGTCAAATTGGTGTGGCGTGAGTTTTCATGGAAACCCTCATTCGTACTGCCACTTTTTCAAATTTGTATTTTAAATTATCTAAATGATGTTTTTCATTAGACAATTAATTTTAAGACCTCAATTTTCATCGATGAATTTGCAATTACAATTTAATTACATACATACATAACATCACGCCTTGTTTCCCCGAAGGGTTGGGCAGAGGTGTACCTGTAGCAGGTACACCCACATTTCGCCAGTTATTTTTGAGTCCCATGTAATAGGGGCGAGCCTATTGCCATCAACCGGCCAGAAATCCAGACTCCGGGCTGCTACTGAGAAATTCCAGATGGAAAAACCCAATAACACTTTGCCCGACCCGGGAATCGAACCCAGGACCTCATGCTCAGCAGTAGCGATTGCAACCACTAGACCAACGAGGCAGTCACAATTTAATTAATGTTATTCAAAAAACAATTATTGGACGTGGTGGCGAGATATTAAATTTAAACCATACATCTGAATATGTTACTAATTTCCTTTAGTGAGCGGTTTTATATGATTTTATCCTAAAAAGGATTTGTTTAGACTAATCAGATACTCTTAGACTACCGGAAACCACGGTGTCATAATTTCCAGCTCTGAATAATTTTGTACCAATTAATCATATATTTCCAACGACACCATCAGGTACCATTGTTTACACTAGAGTTTTTTCCAAAACAAAACTTTGCTTAGCTTGATTTGATTATGCTTTTTGCTTTCCCGTAGTTTGGCTAAAAGGAATAACTAGTAGAAATACCACGAACACTTTTTGCGTATTCCTATAGACAACTAAATTATTGTTCTATAATGTAATGAAATAGAATATTGTTTTAGTCCGAAGTGCTTTTATTAGTTGTGGGTTGAATGTTGTTTTATAAAATAATTTCTAGTTGGTATTTTTATTTATTTTTAACGTCGGTATATCGGTCGTATGAAGTACAGAACCGTCTTTCTCACTCTAAGATATTTAACAGGCTAATCCTTTCATAGGACCCAGTCTCGTGTCTGTAAAGAGGCTGTCTTTACATACTTGTCTGTGTTTACAAAAGCATAAAGAGATCATGCATTGTGCCATCGGATTTGGTAAAACTTTTTACAAAATAAAACAACCGACTTCTAAAAACTTCCTTTCGTTTTTTGCCACTGACTTCCGAAATTAAAGTTATTTTTCACTTTGTAGTGTTTTTTTTGGAAGTCGGTTGTTTTTTTTTTCACTTTTTAGTTGTGGTACTTACCCCACACACATTCGAATACCACTACTTGCTATCAGTGACAGGAACTTATCATATCATCTACATACTAAGTGGGAAAAAATACGTATTTTGTAGCTAACTCAAAAACTACACAAGCAAAGTTAATAAAATTTATATGGGACCAATTTGAGAGCATACCCTTTCAAACAAAAAAGAATGTTCAAAATCGGTCCACAAATAACGGAGAAATCGGCGGAAATACATAAAAAAAAAACACCAACATACGCTACGAACATATAACCTCCTCCTTTTTCGAAGTCGGTTAAAAATAGATTAGACTGTTATCCAATGTTGAATGTTCCTTTACAGGATGAAACGTATTTAGTAGTAGTATTTTATGAAACGTTTTTAGTATTTTAAAGATTTCTGTAAACCTTACAGAAATATTATAAAACATTGTAGCGTTTCAGTCAGCGGTATGATCTCTAGAGAGAATCTCTTCCTTCAATTATTATTTGTTTTGATAACACAATTTTATTCGAAGAAATCTGACATTCAGCAATAAGACCTGGGCCCGCGTGGCGGATTACAGCCCACTCCGTCTCACAGAGAAGTCTGTGTCCCAGCAGTGGGAACTTTTTAGGTTGATTATACGAAGGGTACAGGGGCAAAACAAGGAATGTCACGATAAATTAAAATATAAGTTAAGTATAGCTACATTTAGGTATTCCCGCGTTTGCTCATATGTTCAATATTTTAAAACCCTGTACAGGTGCAACACTGTAAATATCCCTAGTGTAACGGATTGTAAGGATTGTCCAACCGTCAATGTCAGTTTTAGAGAGGATACTTTTTGTTGTTGTGATTGCTTTGGAGCCGGTGTAGTTTAAATACATTTTTCAGTCGATTTATGAAAAAAGCTCAAGCCTATTTTGAAGGCATTACTCATACATAGTACTAGATTTGGACATTCCCTGTATGGATTAGATGAGACATTCCATGTTTTACTACTTTAAAAAAGTAATTTACTTTCTTTTTTTAATTTTTTTACGTTTGTTAATATTTGCAAAAAGTTTATTTGAACCTACCTATGTACGATAAAATTGAGTTTGTATCAGTAATTTAAAAAAAAAAAAAATAATAAAAAGTTATAAACTTTAAAACATTAAAATGTGAATTACACAACATCCTGTTTTTGTGACATTCCTAGTTTTGCCCCTGTACCCTTTTATGCTATTTTCAAAATTACTGTTTCCGTATCAAGCTCTTGATACCATTGACGTTAGAAAAGTGCTGATCCTCAGCCTAGTTTGAATAAATACCTTTTTTTTTACTGTCTAACCGGAGATCCATTACTTGTATTTGTCATAAATGCTACTACGTATAACATTTCTGCATAAACAACGTCTCCAAATATAATTCCTAATGCTCTTCAATAAGCAATACGGTACATTAAGATATATTTTTCATAATTCGTTTTCCCGGAAAATTCATATTATGGAGGCTTTCACTCAAGCGTAAGTAAACACGATACGGTCGAAAAATTCTGTCATTGTCACCTCACCCGGTTTGACGTAGCTTCTATTAGATCAGAGATACTCAACATAATATGGCCTTTGATATATTAAGAATAATAATATTATACTTAGTAGGCTTAGGGCATGAAATATATTTTTAGTACGGCCGTTTCCTCATTGGTCGGTGCGGTATCGTTTTGGAATAGTATGCTCGGTATACCGAAACGATACTGCACTTTAGAATTCCAAATTCAAATTAATTCTATAATTTTTTTTTTTTGTCAGCTGCTTCGCCTGCGTGCATGTCGGAAATTTTCCCACGGGAACATACTACCGGGATGAAAGTATCCTATGTAGGTACCTTGTAGTCTACTCGCTGACTTTTGCCAATCGTAGGCCCTTTGCCTACGATTGCCAAAAGTCAGCGAGTTTCATTTTGATATTTTGTCGTGCGGATGACAATGATTTTGACATTTCTGTCTCCGCAATATGCATGAAATTGTAGTTTAAATTTTTTGTGATACTTTTCTGCATAGAGCATAGACGTCGGATTTTGTTACAAGCTAGTATACCTACAGTTAGGTAAAAGGCCCAAAAACTTTAATCTGTACGACTATCGTTATGGTTTATATTATTATTAAATAAACGAATGAGAATCTGCTTGATGGAGAATATGTACAAATAAAGCAAGTCGAAATAAAATGTTGAGAGTAGCTGGATTTGATTGCCCATCGCATTGAGTTTTTTTTTTGTTGGAAATCTGGGATTATGTCGAATTTATTTGTACTTACTTACCTATTTCTGCATAAACTGTGAACTGGAAGAAATAGGGCCTTAGTGTTTTTATTTACCTAATTATCTTATGTGCATTGCTTAGATAGGTAGCTACTAAGTAAATATCTAAATTCAAATACTGGAGGAAATATCAATATGTTTTATAGACATAAATTAAATTATTAATCATATGCCAAGGGGGCCTTTGCGAGTTGGCTTCGGCCCCTCGTACGTCTTCCAAAGGACTGGGATCCATGGTCCCAAGATTTATAGAAAAATCTTATTTTTTCACCACCCTAGGTTGACTGGTAAAGATTGCCTCGGCAATAAGTCAATACTCAATACTCAATATATTTATTGCTTCCACATGCGAACTTAGGTGGTAGGTTTAACAAAATAATATGATCATTGTGGACCCTGTCGGGCACAGCAAAAGTAGGAGAGAGGAAGAGGGCTTTTCATTTTATTACTTATTTAGTACCTATTTATTCCGTACCTACTTTTTTTTTTTAAGTCCGCCTTTGTACCTCATTGTGTGCGAGAAGTTTAAATAAATAAATTAAATTTTAAGAATGTTCTTGTTTTTCTCTCTGTTCAAAAGCAAATAATTAGAAAATCAAGAAACCGTACAGTTGCAATATGGCTCAGTGGTTCTTTGATGATTTCAGATAGACTATGCACAAAATTAAATTAACTAAAAGTCAGGTTTCTAAGTACAGTATAGGTGTCTGGAATATTCTGTTATGAAATTAATTAATTAAATTAATCTGAAACCTAATAAATACATTTTTCAATGAGCTTATTGCTTTATAACAAGCCATGTACGGTGTGCTGTATCAATTGATGCAGCCCACTGTACCTAATCGGGTATCCCATCGGCAAATTTCCATACAAAATTTTGCTATAAAATTAACTTTTGTGCAAAAATTAATGCCCCTGGACCCAGTGCGTTGTTTGTGAATAAATTAATTTAGGATGTTTAACCCCGTTAGTGGTTGAATTTTAAAGAAATCCTGCCTTAGTGCTTACATACGTCGTATAAGGAAGTTTTGTATAGAATTTCATGCTTTATGCAACCAACGGTGTTGGCTGTGCGTTGTCTGTCAATTAATGAATTTAAGTTTTTTGTTAAGTAAGTAGATACATTTTGACAAGCTGAAAACCGCATGTACTTACTTTTAACATCATTGATATCGGTTCAATATCATCGGCCTTTTTTCCCCTTTTACCTTTTTTACTCTCGGGTACATAATTACAGTCTAATATTTTGTCAATTTATAAAGAGTGGATTTTTTTGATGGGGCAGTAAGGGCACGTACTTTAACCGTTTTAGCTGCAGGAAAACGTTCCAAAAAACTGTCCTTGGCTTTTGGAGTAATTACCAACTGTATTCTCAGATTTTGGGAAAATGGTACAGTGGGCTAGAAAAACATCAATTCTTACCTTTTATTATTTTTATTATGCCAATCGATGCAGTTTCATACAAAAACTAACAGACTCTTCTAGACAAACCGAGATTAGAGTACTAGAAAAGCCACAAATCGCAAAAACTCTTCCGAATGGTACCTCTTCGGAATTGTACACCTACAAAGCTGTCAAGTAATTTTGTCTTTCCTTTCAGCTCTTGGACTGAAAAGGAATTAGACGAAGGTGAATGGCGCACGCTCGCGGTACAGAGAATGGCGAAAGTTCTCAGAACTCACGTTATCAAGTTTGACTTTGATGATGGAAAAATTATTGAGAAAGGTTTGCTTTATTAATAACTTAGTTCGTTAGGTAAACATTTAGACTATTTCTAATGTAACAGTTTGGGTTCGACCGTTACAACAATGGGTAAAGCAAATGTTAAAAGTAACTTTACTATTATGATATTGAATCTGTTTCAAACAAAATATTAGCATAACTACACACAAGACTGACTCTATAACTTATTGGAAAATAAGAAAATACTATAACTTAAACCGAAATCGTTATTTGAATTAACAAGAAATAATATTATCTGAATTCTAGTTGGAACAGAGAAATTTAATCCTAATAATGTTCCACAGTTGAATACCGTGGTCGACGCCGCCACCAGATGTTGACGATGATGATGTTCGGCGTCGTCTCCATCGGCATGGTCCTGATTCCTATGGGCTTCCAGTTCCTTGCCGTCTTGGGAGGAAAGGCCCTCTTGCTCGCCAAAATGGCCCTCATACTCGCTTCGATCCAAGGATTAAAGAAGGTAGGCATCTTTTTTTTAATAACAAAGAACCATATTAACATTTTACTAAAATGCTAATTTCAATTTTAAGATAGAGATCCTTTTCATGGAGTTTACCAACTGATACTTCAACAAAGCGTTCATAAAGTAACGTAAGACTTTATTAGGTTCTAATATGAAGATGAGTAAACAAGTCTTTGGAGCAATATTCTATTATGTCTACAGAGTCCTCTACGTAACATCTTAATTAATCCATAACAAAGTTATAACATCAAAAAGCAACGCAGAAATGACAAGTTAACACAACCACACTTAACCTAATATTAGGTAATTTTACCAACTAACAGAAATAATGAATAAACATAACAGCATTCTCTTTTAGGTAGACAATAATAATCATGATGGGTATCATGAGAGGGGGAAGGTATGAATTTCAATAATCGATCTTATTTCTTTCCTAACCATCTAACATAGCCGTAATGAAAGTAAATCACAAGTATAGGCTTTAACGCACTGGTACTAAAATCACCGGGGTAACCCGTTAACAGATGTTCTGTTCCAGATCGCTTCAAGTCCGCTGAGCTACGGCTTCTACAACTCCGGCTACCCTTACGATTATTACGAGAAGAGGAGTCGAGACGACTGGCCTCAACCGGGGATCATGGCTGCTACACCCCCACCTGCAATGTCTATCCACAACCCCTGGACTGACACAGAAATCATCAAACGTGATAGGATACACATAGCAGCAGACAAAGAACGTAGATCGAGCAAAGGTCCAGAAATAATAACGTGGAAGCCTGAACTACCGAAAGCTGTTAAAAAGGAATCGGAACCGAGAATTTATCCGATTTATGCTGGACCTTCAGACGTACAGGACTCCTTATTCACCTCTATTGATGCACCAACACCGTTAGCGGACTTGACAACAAGACCTGGTGATGTGCAGGCCGATTACGCAATCGATTTACCGTTCAATCGATTTCATTTTCAAAGTCCCACTACTGTCGTTTCAGCTTGATGTGTTCGTTCAACTGTTTTATGCTTTGTATCATGTAGTTAGTGGTATATTCTCGTATTTAGCACAAGTGTTATGTCCTAATAGGCATGTTATTTATTCTAATTATTAATATGTAGTGTATAGTTATGCATCATATAATAAATCAAGAAGAATGTAATATTTGGTTGTGACTTTTATTTTGTTTACACTATTTCATGAAGACTGGAAGCCGACCCCGACATGGTTGGGAAAAGGCTATGCAGATGATAACATTATTTTATCAGCCAGGAAGAGATATTTACATTGGCAGTTAGTAAAACAACTAATCCAAAAATCTATGACATATTTGCATCCATTTCTTTTTCTTAACGTTTCGTTGGCAATTTATAGATTCAGTCCAGAATTTAGCTACATGAGTTTGGCACCTTCAATAGCGTCCATCAGCTTCTGCATCGTGCAGACAACAGGACACGCTGGACACGATATTAAGTGCCCCATTGTTTGTGCGATAGCACTACATTTTCCACCTGAGCAGGTGGATCCATGCTTAATTTTATCGACGGAAAAAATATAAAAAATTGAATATTTTTTATATACCTAATTAAAAAAGAAGTGTAACAACAAGGTGTAACTTTTAAACTAAATGATCTATCACGATAAAACAAACTCCATGACGATTGGAAGTGATTAGGCGTGAAAACTATGGTAAAAAACTACCCTCAATAGAAAATAAACATGTTTTTTTAGTAAAAATCTGTTTTTTTTTTCATCAATTTTAACAATAATCGTAAAATTTTTCATCACTTTTTACGATAGTCGTAAAATTTCTCAATGAGACGCCAAACAGAACAAAAAAAAGAGATTTTTTTGAAAAAAAAATCCGTCGATATTATTAAGCATAGATTACCTCATTTCGATATGTGCACATTATAAAAACTCGCACTGTATATAGGTAAGTATCAAATTATAGTAGAAGTATCTACACCTACTTAACATCAACCTGTATTCCCTGCAGGGTTGGAAATAGTATCTATTTTTGAAAAAGTAGAATCAGGATTTCTTATAAAACCTTTTACCCAAAAAATATTTATTTTAGTCTATGCCATCCCACGGGAAAGAGTCCTCAAGTTTTTCTTTCCCAAATTAAATTATATTTGACTTACGTAAAGATAGAAAGTCAGATCAAAAGCCAAACACTATCCCTCTTTCTGAAGACCGCAAACCAAATGAACGATCAAGGAGCGATGATGTTACGCCCGGTATCTATACCATGTTTTGCCAGTCAGTTCACACGTCCATTCCGTTTTTGAAAAAAAAAAAAAAGATTAGCGCTCCGGGAGTGCCGACTGAAGTGAAAACTTGAAAAAAAATCGGCACCGCGGTAATCAACGCGTTGATGTCTTTTACTGCACGCACCGCGGTAATCAACGCGTTTATGTCTTTTACTGCATGCACTGCGGTAATCAACGCGTTGATGTCTTTTACTCCACGGTGTCGGTAAACTCGGTAACAGTGTCACGAAATCAATGGTTTAGTCCCATCTCAAAAATGCCAAACGCGCCTATCGAAGTTTTCACTTTAAAAACCACTTAATTATATAAAAGATTTTATGAGTTTCTATAAAAAAGGGAAGGTTTTTAGATACTTACAGTGTAATTGCATGGCAGAGCAGTCGCATATCACCTTTTCGAACTGTCATTTTCATTCAAAATGTTGGCAGTAACGTAGTCGGAAAAGTACCTTCATCCATATTCACTCGAGTGTGTCAATAGAGCAATGGTAGCTAAGTCACGTAACTGGCAATCAATGTAATCACGAGCTATTTCCTTACCAAAGGAAGCGACCGCCGCGCCTTGAATACATGGCCAGAGTTCATCTTTGATTGGTTGTTGCAGTTCGATTCGAACCAGACTCAAATCAATTTGAATATTTTCTCTTTTAAATAATCCGAAAAGCGACAGAGTTTAGTCTTTTGATAAAATTTTTGAGCTAGTGGCCACCTCTATGACAAAAGCCTTTAGATCTTATATTATACTGGCTTCTGCTCGTGACTTCGTCCGTGTGAAATATCTTGTTATAACATAAAATATATCCTATGACACTCGGCAATAGTGCAGCTTCGCATTAGTGAAAGAATTTACTGAATCGGATCAGTCAATCAATTAATCAACTTAACCTATCGCAGTCCACAGCTGAACATAGGACTTTCCCAAGCTGCGCCACAACACCCTGTCCTCCGCCTTCCGCATCCAGTCTGTCCCAGCCACCTTCTTAAGGTCGTCGGTCCATCTAGCTGGGGGGCGTCCCACATTACGCTTGCCGATACGGTGTCTCCACTCTAGGACTCGTCTGCTCCACCGGCCATCGGTCCTTCGACAAACATGGCCAGCCCACTGCCACTTCAGTTTGCTTACTCTGCAAGCTATGTCAGTAATTTTTCGGATAATTTCATTTCGGATCAGTAGTGCCGGAGATTACACCTTATGACCTTACATACATACTCACTACCTCTTTAGTAGTACCTATATATATGTAGAAATCATTGTAATTCTTAGCCAGTTCGCTGAACTCTTCGTGGTGCTGTTAGATCAGTGTAGGATACTGCATATATATAAGTATAACACACTCACCGTTCCAATGCTTTTAATTTTGACAATTCAACAATATCTATTTATTGAGTCAGATACGTTATCGAGCAGACGATTTCAAACATACGAAGCTACTTCAAAACTTTTCTGATTGCGATACGCAATTGTAGTGCAGGTCTATGAACAAAAAACCGGCCTAGTGCGTATCGGACCACGCACAAAGAAGGGTTTCGCAGTTGGGATAAATTTATCCCAAAAACGAACTTAACTTGAAAAACATGTTCTTCAATACATCGATATCCGTCACGGCCAATTCTCTAACTGCAAAGTGAAGTTTGAAATCGCAAAAAAAAAACAATTTTTGGACTTTTTCCTTTACTTATGCTGTGAGAACTTGCTTCCTGCGAAATTTCATGATTCTAGATATTTATTGGGTAGGTAGGTTTCTAGGTAGGTTTCTGCCAAATTTTATTAAATCTACGTATTTGATATTAATTTCAACTTGATTGATGGTCTTGATTGACAGACAGACAAACGGACAGACGGGCAACGAAGTGATCCTATAAGGGTTCCGTTTTTTTGCTTATGAAGTACGGAACCCTAAAAAGAGGAACGTAAGTTAAGTATCACGCTATTTTTATGTTTGTCGTCAAGTAGAAATGCTGTAGTACTTATTCCTGTTTGAAAAAAATGAGCGTTGCTAATATTTATTAGCAACGCTCATTTCTTGTCATGAGCCCATTTAGGCTCATGACTCTTTGCAACTTTATCTCTGGGTGACAAGCACATAGAGACGAGAGTTTACCGCTTCTCATTAGGAGGGCTATCTCTCATCCTACATTATTAACTGTAATAAATAAAACGGTGCCGTCATTAGGTACGTACTACCTATCATTTCCGTAAGGCCTGTGTTGAGCAGGTTGAGCAGCATCCTTAAATATGCAGGAGTATTAAAATATACAGGGTCAAATTAAAATAGCTAGCAAAACTCCGCAGA
The DNA here is from genome assembly GCA_949152395.1 of Agrochola litura. NCBI lineage: Eukaryota > Metazoa > Arthropoda > Insecta > Lepidoptera > Noctuidae > Agrochola > Agrochola litura. The sequence continues at coordinate 9,811,178 of OX424497.1, read as the reverse complement.
CCTGATGGGTTTAGATATCTAAACACAATAAAATAATTTAAAAAAATGTTTCGATGTTCTTTTTTAGGGTCTAAGACTGCTGCTAGTGTAGTTAGATACTTGAAGGATGAGTTGAGATAGTCAGTTTTTGACGTGATAACGTCTTATAAATCGATGAACGCCGGCTGCACGCACGAAAAAGTGTCACGTTCCGCCTGAACCGAGCGTGCAAGCGAGAGCGCGGAACAAGCGATAGAGAGGCACGATGGGCCTAAGCGTTCGGCTTGTGACGTTATCACGTAAAATTATCGTCCGTAAACTGACTTTACAGACAGCTAATTTTTTTGTAAATATTTTATTGTGTTGAGATATCGATAGCTATCATGGCTGTGAAGTTTACCCAAAAAAACGTTTTTTTTTTAAACTAAACTTTTTAGTATCGTTATTATATTATCATTAATTATTTTTATTTTATCATGTTTAGATATCGATTCCCATCTCTTCTGCGGAGTTTTGCTAGTTAGTTTTATTTAACCCTGTATAGGTACAAAGGTACAAAGAAAGCTTAAATTGACCATCGAAATTGCAGGTCAATCTGCCTAGTATTTTCCCAACTAAGTTGGGGTCGGCTTCGAGTCTAACCGGATGCATCTGAATACCAGTATTTTACATGGAGCGACTACCTATCTGACCTCCACAACCCAGTAACTGGGTAATACGATACCCCTTGGTAAGACTGGTTGTCAAACTTTTGAGTTTCTGGTTCTGACGACCCGTTACGACTATCAAAGATCTACGAATGACAGCCGGGACCAACGGCTTAATGTGCTTTCCAAGGCACGGAGGAGTCTCGGTCACCCATCCACGGACCCTACCCGGCAAGCGTAGCTTAACCTGATGGATCGATCCGTGCGGCTGTTATTACATAGCCACGAGCTTTAGCCTCGAGCATGAAATTGCAGGTAAAAGTAGTAATGTATTTATGTAAAGACTTACCAGTATATACACAGCATTAGCCCACAATCTTTGTCATAATTACAGATTTCGCATGTGTCTAAATTAAGAGGCCTATAATAAAATTGCGTTTTGACAGATAATGCAACCGACGCATCGCATTGAGTAGCAATTTGGCAGACGTTATTATGCTTATTTTAAGTTAAATAATTTTGATTTTTTTAAAGTACTTACGCAATTTTAACTTGCTATAAACTTTATTTTACTTGTACTTTGCAATCGGAAATTATCCCAAGAATACGGACTACCGGGATAAAAAGTATCTTATGTGTTAATCCAGGTTATAAACTATCTGTCTGCCTCATCTAAATCCTATTAATAGCATAAAATAATCAGGTAAAAACCTTCATCCAAGGCTGGCTAACCAACTACCTTTGATAAGATGAGTAAACACAAAATGGAGACCACACTGTAATACTTTGTATGCTCAGAGCTAACAGAACATAGAGATATAATAGAACAGTTTTATACGTTCATACAATTGAAAATCCAATTAGCCATATTTATAGAATTAGTTTGATAACACGTATAGAAATAGATAAACACCAATTCTCATTAAAATATTATTAGAAGTTAAACTTACAACAAAGGACTCAATTAGTTCCCCTAGATTATAATATTTTCTTCTAAAGTCCTAAATGATTTATAACGAAGATTCAGGAAAGTTTAGTTAATTGAAATTGTCATTAATAAAGGCTATTTTTCAGCAGTGTTTTAATTTGTGTCACTTAACTTTTGAAGGATTTATTTGATTAAATCTGAAACTTTTTGATCTTAAAGCTAAGACTACGCCGTGTTATTATTGCTTGGAAACAATTAGACCCGTCACGTGATCTTCCTCGCCCTTAATACTCACACTATCCCGCCAATCACGAAATAAACTTTGGCGATTTTTTTTTCAGCTCCTTCACATGTTTTTGCGCACTTTGAAGTTTGGCCATATGTTCTGTTACAAATGAAAATGTATTTATTTTTTAAAGAAGTATGGTAATCTTAATATAACTTTTATGTACATATTTATTAAAGTCTCAGTAAAAAATTAAAAATAATTCTATTCGAAATGGCCACCTTTTGGCCAGTAGCAAAATTTCCCATGGAAACAGTGCGTAAATCCATAGATTCGTGGCCACACAGATTAAAGGTCTGTATCAAAGCCAAAGATGGCCATTTCGAATAGATTTTTTTATTTTTTTTCTGGGACTTCAATAAATAATATGCACATTTAAGTTTTAATAAGATTACTTCATACAAAATAAATTCATTTTCATTTATAACAGAACTTATGGCTGGACTTTACACTAAGAAGGAACTATTCTACCAAAAAAATAGCTACTATAAAAAGCGCCGGGTGTTAAAGTACAGTAGTTCTTCAGTATTTCCGAACTCGCCGCCGAGGTCCTTTGCGATCGAGACCGCGTCCCCGTGTAAATGATACTCCCCCGACCCTTGCTCGATAACGAGGTGCCAGCAGTTGTTGCAGCTGAGCACGTAGCTTTAAATTCCCCGACTAATAATCATGATCAAAACTTTGATCCAGCCCGTCCCATCCTTGATGTCCTCCCTCCGGTTGACGCCCTAAGCCGAGTTTCGTACCCCACAGGGGGTGCCCTTAGCGAGCGTTCACCTAGTTTTAGCATAGTTGAATAACCCCTGGCTGGAGGTTTTAAGTGTAGTAGCTTAAGGTACCCACAGGAAAGCCCGGTTAAGTAGGTAGTCATGATCTCAGAGGCCAAATACGAGATGAGAGACCTAAAAAAAAATCCTCAGTATTTGCCAAACTGCAAAATAATTTGTCAGCAATAGAAACGGGGTCGTTAAGTATCCTTAAAAAAAAGGAAATCTGTGTGGATATTTAAGGCTTCTCAAGAATCGGTTTTCATTAGGTACTTGTCTATGATCCACATCACAGACATCATAATAGAAAAAAGAAAAAGAAACCGGCCAAGTGCGTGTCGGACTACGCAAAATGAAGGGTTCCGTAGTTGGGATGAATTTATTTCAAAAACAAACTTAACATTTTAGTTGAAAAATATGTGCTCCCATACATCGATATATGTACGTCACGGTCAATTCTCCAACTGCAAATGTAAGTTTTTAATTGCAAAAATAAATAAATTTTGTGTAATAAAATTACAAATTAACTATTTTCGGACCTTTAATTTTACATGTGTTGCAAGACCTTGGTTTTTGCCAAATTTCATGATTCTAGGTCACCGGGAAGTACCCTGTAGGTTTTGATTTATTTGCGAGTATCAAAATATGTCGCATAAATGGCCGTATTTTTTATTGCGTTGATTTTTTTTAGAGCTTCAAGTGAACATAGACCTACGTATTTGATATTAATTTCAACTTGATACCTCCACGCGTTCCTAAGAAAAAGGGTCTTGACAGACTGACGGACGGACAACAAAGTGATCCTATAAGGAACCCAATTTTTCCTTTCGAGGAACGGAATACATCTAAAAATAATAACTATTTAGTAACTTCAGGCTGATTCAAGTTAATACCAACTAGACTTCAAAAGCTGTCGGTAACCTAGCTAGTGGAAGAAAATAATTGAAGTAATGCCTAAGTATCGTTGCACACAAGGCGACTGAACTCGGCAAAGGCTCTGCCCACAACTCTGCCAGTATTTTGTTGTGGTTAAAAAATTTCAGGGTATTGGCTACTTACCTTCACTCTGATTACTACGTACCTACACATAGACTCAAAGACAGTTAATTTTATCTGCGGGAAATAACTTAAATTACATATGCATGCAAAATTTCAGCTCAATCGGAAACTGGGAAGTGGGTCAAATACTTGCAAGATTTCATTACAGACAGACACCGGGACTGGTGAAACTAAATACCTAATAGCTCGTAAGAAGTGGTGACTTCAACAGTGTATAATAAATGTGCCGAGTCGAGCAACCAGTAATCGGGATAGTGACCGGATTTCATGGACCTGGAGGCCGCCAATAATTGTGGCTAGGACTGCTACGAGTGACCTAGTCTGCGCCATCCTTAAGATGTGTTACGTAGGTTACTAATAGAAATTAATTTATAGCAGCCCCCAGGCAAACTTTTGTTTATATGAGATACTTCAAAAGCAATTCCATTTTGATCAGGGGATTGAAGGAAAACAAAACAGTTGATTATAATTATCATCAAAGTTGTGTGTGAAAATAGACGAGGTTTGACAACAATACCTATTGTCCGTCCTAAAACTATTTGATGAAAGTGTAAACAAACCCTGTTCATGAATAAGTTCTTACACAGTCTCTCATTAAAAGGAATTAATTAGTAACAAATTCGTCTGTATTTGGAAGGTTTTAACTTTATATCTCACTTCTTTATCCAACAAAATATTGTTTGAATACTTAACATTATCAAATTTTTATTGAAAATCATCGATGAAAATTATAAAATAAAAACATCTTTAAGGTGATTTAATATTAGAATTTCTGGTTTTAGTATTCAAATAATCAAATCAAAACACTCAGTTTGTAAGTGGCACTATAAATTGGCATCCACAGGTAGTAGGTACGTCTACTGATCCATTTGTTTACATTTTAATCAGATAATTTTGGATCAGACTGTAGTAGTTCTATGAACAGTATAAAATTAACCCTTGGCACTTAGTAAGGACGGAAGCAACAATGATGTTTATTTTAATCAAAATCATATAACTACATGAAATTTAAGTGGCAAGCATCTCAACGCATAATCATCCTATATTGTTCCCATAGCTGGGACACAGGCCTCCTCTCTTCGAGAGGGAGTGGGCTGTAATCTACCACGCGGGTCCAGTGCGGGTTGGAAGATGTCACATGTGTTCGAATTTTTGGTTCTAGGACATGCCGGTTTCCTCACCGTTCGGCAAGTGCCGAATGGAAAAATAATCCAAAGGTCAAATAAGACGGGCAATTTTTTTACTTTTTTAATTGCCTAATTAGCCTGCTCTTGACCTCAATCTCTCTTGATGGAAAGCGATGGATAAGGTCTACGGTGGAACGAGCTTGCCCAGAAGATGCCTGTTCACATGCAGGTTAGGCATCCGTTTACAATTTTTCTGACTAAGTTGATATGTACGTGTTTTTTTGTAATTAAAAGTTTAACTTTTGTGTTCATTATGTAAAAGCAGTCGGGTATTAAGCTTGGCATTAGTCTCGGTTTTGAAAGCTTACTCCTACGCCCCCGGGAAGCTGTGGGTGTGTGATACGATTAAAGAATTTTAATTAGCAAAATAATGGGAAAGAAAGTTATATTTAGTACAAAGGCGCAGTCTGCTGCATTTGCATATTTTTAACAATAAAAATTTGCTATTAATTTGTGAAGAAACATGTTATTGCTGGTTGAAAACAACTTTCAGAATTTTTATACACTGTGTGACGTTCGAAATTTAAAGTGACAGCAAGACTTTTTTTTCGGTGGCAAGGGCAGCGAACTGCCGTGGGAAATGGAAATAGTAGAAGGAGGCCTTTGCCCAACATTGGGATAGTATGGACTGATTAGATAATAGTAATAATTTACTTCTTATTCTTAGCATGTCGATGGCAATCTAAATGGACTCGGGCCAAATTCTGCTACGTGTTTGGCGCCATCACTAGGGTTCATCAGTTCCTGTAACGTGCAGCCCCGCTTATAATCATGGATCTACCATGATCGTGTATTTTTACCCGACTGACTGTGGCGAAGACAAAAAAGGAGGATTATGTGTTTGACCTGTATGTACCTATGTATGTCCGTCCCTATGTCCCTCATAGGTAAACAGCTGAACCGATGTTGATGAATGATATATCGTTAGATTCGTTTTTATAAAAAAGTCAATATCTTTATTGTTAAAATTAAGAAGATGCCTCCAACTGCATGAGATTGTTTATAGTATTAAGTAGAATTGGAGACATCTTTTAAAGTTCACTCTTTACGCAGTAAGGTTTTTTTCACTGATAAAGTTAACTCAAATTTTGAAATTGTATGCAAAATTGATAAACTTCGCCTATACGCAACTAAGTTATTTGCCTAGATATGTTAATTAAATACGTTGCTATATTATGTAAACCGCTGATGAACTAGATTACAACTAAAGTCATTATTTAGCATTATTGTTTAAAAAACGGGCCAAGTGCGTGTCGGACCACGCACAGTGAAGGGTTTCGTAGTTGGGATGAATTAATCCCAAAAACGAACTTAACACTGTAGTTGAAAAACATGTTCTTCCATACATCGATATACCTACTTCACGGTCAATTCTTCAAATGCAAATGTAAGTTTGTAATCGCATTTTTTTTAATGTGGTATAACTAAAGATTTTCAGACTTTTTCCTTTACTTGTGTTGTGAGACCTTGCTTTTTGCCAAACATGATTCTAGGTCAACGAGAAGTACCCTATAGGTTTGATTTATTTATGAGTATCAAAATGTGTCGCATAAATGCCTGTATTTTTTTATTGCGTAGATTTAGAAGCTTGATTTTTTTTAGAGCTCCAAGAGACTATCGACTTACGTATTTGTTATTAATTTCAACTTGATACGTCCTCACGTTCCTGAGCAAAAGGGTCTTGCCAGACAGACAGACGGACGGCCAGACGGACAACGAAGTGATCATCATCAGTGGGTTCCGTTTTTTCCTTTCGAGGTACGGAACCCTAAAAATGATTATTACACCTAACTCGCATATCTACGAGTATGTAGTCTCAATATTTATCTAAATTGTGCAACAAATCAAATGCAAATAATTACTTTGTTAAAACAAACTACATTATGTAGGCCATTGGAATGATTACGAAGACAATAATAACTAATGAAATATACGACTATAGTTTTTGAATTATCTATCTTTGCTATACTAACATTGCCATCATCTATATTATATGTGTCATGAGGTCAGCAACCCGACTGCCAATAGCCTAGCTTTTTCTAAACTGTTAGGATTGGCTTTCAGTCTAACCGGATGCAGCTGAATACCAGAATTTTTTAAGTGAAAACTTCTGGCGCGTTGGGCATTTTTGAGATGGGAAAAAATAATTGAACACGCGATACCGTTACCGACACCTAATTTTTGTAAACGCGATTGTGCTCTTTATTTATATTAAGTTACGGATCAATTTTCTATGTAAGTATTTTTACTTTAAAGGTTTTGGAAGTTTTTTTTTGTAAACGCAATTGTGCTCGTTATTTAGATAAGGTACGGACCAATGTTCTATACAAGTATTTTTCTTCCACCAAGGCGATCTTGTTCAAGTTTTAATATCTGTCGCCACTCCCGGAGTGCCACTGTTTTTTTTTTTCATGGAGCGACTACCAATCTTACCTCCACAACCCAGTTACTGAGTAACACTATACCTCCAAATAGGACTGGTTGTCAGACTTTTGGGCTTCTGTCCCGTAACGACTGTCAAAAATGAAAATGTGTAAAAATCTACGAATGATAGCCGACTGCCAATAAAATGCAGTAGGCAAAATGTAGTAAAGCCCGGACTCCACTAAAGCGGAAATGAGACGAGAGGAGAGGAGATGTGTTTTAAACAACCAATAGAATTTCGTTATTCTCAGCGTCAGTGGAGACCACTGAGCGGAGATGTATCATATTTGTATGGTGCGATCGAAGCGGAGGTGTGAGCTGTGTCTCACCGAGACTGAGCTGGCTGGCGGTAGAAAGCGGAGATGTGAGTTGGGCCTCGCAAGCTGGCGACGGTGTGCAGCGGAGACAAGAAGCGATGTGAGCGGCGTGCAGTGAGCGGTCAACATCCATCGCTTGCCGCACGCAACTCCGTTCCGCTCTAGCCAGCACACATCTCCGCTCCAGTCTAGCCAGTACGCATCTCCGCACAGCTTCGGTAGATACATCCTAGCTGAAAAACATCTCTTCTCGTCTCCGCTTTGGACATCTCCGCACATCTCTGCTTTGGTGAAGTCTGATTCATTAACTTCTTATACAGCGAATATACAGCATGGATTTTTGAGACAGGGTGGTAAGGGCAGGTATCTTAACCGTTTTACTACAATATATATAATATTTTTTGGAGACTGTCCTTCATGAGTAATTGCAAACTGCCTTCACTGATTTTGGAAAAATGTTTCAGTCAGCTAGAAAAACGTCAATTGTCCTGTTTTATTTTTATGATGACAATCAATACAGTCTCGTATAAGAATTAATACATCTCTATATCCACTATGGCCAAACAGAGGTTAGAGATCGTAATCCAGAGTGTTTTTTGTATAGGTTGGCTATTCTAGTGAAGAGCCACCCCGTATTTAAATTTTTGACGCTACGCTTCCTTATCCTACTACAACATTCACCGATTCGTCTCAGTCTAATAACCAGTACCCTAATTGCGTAATACACGATCAATCACAATTTTTTTCGATTTGAAACCGATTGCTAATCCATTGCTTCATAAGTTGGAAAAAAAATCTGCTCAACAACGTAAATAATGCAATGAATGTTGTTGAACTGTCAAAATGAAACAAATTTGTCATAATCGTTTACGAAAATAAGTTACGCAATTAGGGTACGTGTCCGTTTGTAATTTCCACATACTTGCCGTTCAATTCATTGATGAAACATTTCTTAACTGATTAAGTGATAACACATTATGTGGGAGAAGAGTCGAAATCCAAACATGAATACTGTAATAACTTATCATGTAAGGTTGCTCTTGAACTTGCTTTTGGATGTAACTCTATAAACATAACATTAACGAGCCAAGTTACCCAAGGACGAACAGAATATTAAATATGTTTCCACAACTCGGCCCGCGGCGGAAAAGCTAAAATAACACCGCGGTTATGCAGGGAAACTGATTTTGTTGTACATGTACATAAGTTATTGTTTAATTTTGTTACACTTGTTTTAAAATACAATAAACCACAATAAAAGGCATCTAATATGGCACCTTTTTTTTTTTTTTTTTGGGTGGGAAATTATCAAATAACTTCTCCCGCTCTGGGCGAAGCGGGAGGGCATGTCAGACGCTTACTGATTAAAACCCTCCCGGGTTCCTTCAGTTGCCATGTTGCTAGGGGCCACGGTATCCCTTTCGGACATTTCCGCGACCCCAGCAGGCATCGGCCCTATCGGACCCCGTCACTTCTGCTGACATCTCTTTGAGGCGCACGTGGCACACAACGCGCTGTCGACCCGGGCCTGGTCCTTATCGGACGGCAAGCTGCATCTAATACAGCACTCTAATTGCGTAAAGAAGGAAAAGAAAGAAAATACGTAACACACTTTCAATCACAATCTTAATGAATTTTGCTAATCCATTGTTTCATATGTTCGAAAAATTTGTCTACTCAATAACGTAAATAACGCAATGAATGTTGTTGAACTGTCAAAATGAAAGCCATTGCTACTGTGAGTGTGTCACGCAATCACCCTGCTGGTCTGGATTTGAAAGGAGAAATATTCTACATTAGCATATCTTCAATGACGGCTGATAGACATGTATGGAAGAAGGAGAATCGCTGCGCCGCACTGACCCATGGTTATGATAATCTTCAAACATTCATCATCATCATCATTTCAGCCGAAAGACGTCCACTGCTGGACATAGGCCTCCCCAAGCACCGCCACTTCGACCGATCCTATGCTTCCCGCATCCAGCGGATTCCTGCAGCCTTCACAAGGTCATCGGTACATCTTGTGGGAGGCCTTCCAACGCTACGTCTTCCGCGGTACCTACGCGGTCGCCACTCCAGAACCTTTCGGCCTAGGCCATCCATTCTGCGAGCAATGTGCCCTGCCCATTGCCACTTAAGTTTGGCAATTCTTCGGGCTATGTCACTTACCTTGGTTCTCCTACGGATCTCTCCATTTCTGATTCGATCACTTAGGGAAACTCCAAGCATAGCCCTCTCCATTGCCCTTTGGGTGACTTACAACAAACATTAATATGAAATATTTCTTATGTCCATGAAGAATTGCAAGGGCCCGTGGCTAAGTAATAACAGCCGCACGGGTCGATCGATCAGGTTAAGCTACGCTTGCCGTGGTCGGTTCATGGATGGGTGAACATCTTTACATACCGAGACCCCTCTGTGCCTCGGAAAGCACGTTAAGCCTTTGGTCCCGGCTGGAAATAATTTCACCAAGAGGTATCAGCCACTAAATGGGTTGTGGAGGTCATATAGGCAATCGCACTAAAATACTGGTATTCAGCTGCATCTGGTTAGAATGGAAGCCGACCCCAAAATAGTTGGGAAAAGGCTAGGAAGATGATGATCTTATGAGCATGAACCATTTATTTTGGACAGGATTAATCAACGCTACGTGGGTATAGGTATCAAATCTTGTTTGTTGTCACTACACTTAGGTACCAACCTATATTTCTTTCCTTCATATCGACATTTCGACAACTACACTAAAGTGTCTACTTAGCGATTTCGAGGATGATGTTGGCACGTACTGCTTTAAACACATCTATTGGGGTCAACGACTTAGTCTGCCCTGAATGCACAAAAGCACTGGCGACATTTACTGGAAATCCCGGAACCGATTTACAAAGATAGTTGACTCATGCCCGTTTTCACATCACCTAAGTTTAAGCCGCACGGACGTAATAAAATCGCGGCGATTTTTTTTCGTGCACTTGATTTTCAACGCTCTGCTTAGCACCGAGAGTTGAAAATTCAACAGTGTGTTTTTTCAACGCGCTGGGACGAGAGTGTGTACCAGCGCGTTGGATTCTCAACGCTCGGCTTAACACCGAGAGTTGAAAATCTAATGCGCGATAAAATCCCGCCGCGATTTTATTACGTCCGTGCGAACGCGTCGGTTAAGGGATCCCTGAGAATGGTTAAGGGGCTGTTAGAAGGTGGTTTCTGTTTCACCAACAGTAAGGGGTCAGTTGAACGTTAAAAAGTCCGTTAAAATGTGGTCGAAAATTGGGCCCAATTTGCTTAAAACAGTCATTGTGGATCCGTGAACAGTGCTACAAGATTTTTTTGGCTCTTGACAGGCATTGACAGGACGGGGGGCGTCATTGGTAAACATTTATGAAATTGTTTTAAAAAATTGTATTGAAAAAGCAAGATGGCGGCGTTAGTTCTAATTTTGACCACGCGCCATAAGATCCTTGTACAACTCATGCCCTTTTCTGTCAAAGTAAAAGTAACCTCTTAATCCCAAAAAAAAAACAGTGGCACTCCGGGAGTGCCGACAGAAGTGAAAACTTGAACAATTTAAAAAAATACTTCCAAAACCTTTACAGTAAAAATACTTGCATAGAACATTGATCCGTAACATATTATAAATAAAGAGCACAATCGCGTTTACAATAATGTGGTGTCGGTAACGGTGTCGCGAGTTTAATTGTATTTTCCCATCCCAAAAATGCCCAACGCGCCTAAAGAACTTTTCACTTCAAAAAGGTTTTTCACAAACAAGATACTTTAAATTGCAATCTTTTTTAATCTAAGCAATATCCTCATACCCCTTGTAGATTGAACCACGTGAACTGATGAGGAAGTACGCACACAGTACTTTGCATAATATTATGAATATTATGCAAGTTAAGTCCAAGGATACCTTAGGGTGCTTGCATAAAGATACAGAACTTATTTGTGTAACACACTTTCAATCACAATACGAACGTTTTGAAGGAAATACCTAATCTATTGCTTCATAGGTTTGAATAGTTCATCTCCTCTACAACGTAAATAACGCAATGAATGCGGCTGAACTATCAAAAAGGAAGAAATTGCGATAAATTGCCATTTTATGTGTGATACGCAATAACCCCACAGGTTCCCAGTACGGCCAAGTTGGAACGGATTGGTATTAACCGGCGCGGGTAAAATAGCCCCATACTTTCTGTATGCGCTCGCACATAAAGAAACAGGCTAAAGTTTGCCAATACTGACTACACTTTTTCTGGCACTCGTGGGTTGATTTGTACCTATCAGTACTGACCTGTACCGACAAATCGGGACCGTAAAACCTGTATCTTTATGCAAGCACCCTTACACCACGGTAAGCAAAACAGTGTGTTCTGTACATATTTAACGCTGGCAAAGCCTTGTCTCCCGAGACTGGCTTTTAAACGTTCCAAGTGCACTTAGTATTGACATGATGTTGGTTTAGTTACTTATTTTTATCTTGCCATTCACTTTAATACATTTATGAAGCTGTGGATGGAAACACTGAATAAAAATAGAACAATGTGGCTAGTATCATGCATTAGATGAGTGTGCACCCAAAGCATTGCGAGTTGTCAGCAATAACCTCCTTACTAAAAGTTGAAAGAGCTCAAAGGGCGATCTTGAAAGTCATGCACTTCAAGCGCAGGGACTTTTCGACCAAGCAACTTTATTCCGAAACCGAAGTATTGACTGTAAGACAGCTTTTTGTGCTCCGCGCTGTGCTGCGGAAACACTCTACGTTACATCTGGATCATGATAAGCTGAAAAGACGCAAAGGCACTCCCGTGTGCGATATGGTCCAATGTCGTTCCAAGTTTGCTAGCCGACAGTATGCGGCAACTAGCTCTCGACTGTATAATAGAATACATAAACTTTGTCCCATATACTCCTTGACTAAACACGAAGTTAAAATCAAAATTACTAATTGGTTGCAGAAGTTAACGTATGACGAAACCGAGAATCTTATTACAATTGTCTCTTAATAGAACTATACTGTATTTAAATTAAGGCATTGTTTGTTTCATTTATGTTGTTTTTTATAAGTACTTGCACGACACTCAGTATCAATTGTATGCCATTATACCTGGAGGAACTTGGCTCCTAAAACACAGGCTTCTGGCCTAGTTTAGGAGGCAGCAGTTCGCCCTTTAATGTGACTCTATTGTACAATATTTATGTAATCATTGTGTACTTATGTGTGTTTTTCTAACTGTACAAATAAACATTTTTATTATTTTATTATTATAATGCTTTGAGAATGAATTGCAGCGTCTTAAGAGGGAACACCTATGACAGTTGTAACAGGCATTAAAAGCCTAGGACTTCTGGGCGTTTTAATATTGGCTATTCCTTTTGCTTTACCTTTGGAGTTTCTAGCCAGCTCAAAGCCTATTAGGTAATATGTCTTAGTAATAAAGTGGCCCATCGGATACTACGTGTGTTGGATCATTTAGCTCCCTTCAAAATGGTTGAGCTGAATGATGCTAATCCATGCGTCATGGTCGTGAACGGGCGCCATCAGTTTGGATTGGTAATTTCTTAGTTGCCATGGCTTATTTTTAATATATTTTAATTTCTGAATTGTTCTTTGTTTTATCTTTTTATTACGGACGCTTCTAACGTCCACGTCTTTCTACATTGTTCTCTCATGTATAATTTCAACATGAATGATGTAACCAATATTTTTTGTATCATTTTTTTATTTAAAAGAGTAACGTGGAGTTTCTTGCCCGTTCTTCTCCATAGGTAGGTACCTACTACGCTTTGGAATGAGCAACTAGCTCCATATTTCTGACTTACCGATTCCTTGACGATTCAAAAGTGCCTGTTAAATGGTTTAATTGAAATAAATGCTTTGAGTTTGAGTTGAGTTTGACTATAAATGAGGATATTGCAAACGCTACAGACGAAAATGAGGACATCGCAAACGCTACAGACGAAACTGAACAGTCTCATGTTTCTAGAATATTTCACCGATACCTATTCCCTTGGCATTAATAATACCAGATTATTACTGCAGGGCAAATGCCTCTTCTCATACAGAAAAGGCACAAGCATTGATCACCACGGTCACTCACGGCGGGTTGGCGATTTCAGACTTATATTAACTATACATAAGTCCAGATTTCCTCACAATGTTTTTCCTTCACCGATGTCGTAATGTCCAAGATAAACGCAGAAAATACATATGATTTGAAAAACACATATTGATACTTGCCCGGATTTGAACCCATTGTATGATGGTAATAAATTAGAATCTGAAAACCTGGAAAAACTCTTTTATAATTTGTTTTCCTACAATAAATCTAGTTGTTGCCAGCCAACCCTAGATGTGGTTAGGAATGCTATGCTGAGAATATATATTGGAATTTTTGTTGTACTCCAATGAAAACACCCACGCGGACAATAAATGAGTGAACAAATTGTTTGTTCGTGGTTACTGAATAAGATTTATTCTTATTTCAATAAGGACGAGAACTTTGAGAATAAAAATACGTCTCTTCGATAATATTTTATCTTAATTTTTTATTTTTGTTTATTATTCCCGCGTGTTGACGTTTTCCTTTTGTATAGTATTATTTCTATTCTTAAACTGAGTATCCATTATTTCTTCAGTGTTTTATTTAATACGTTTAGCTGGAAAAATACAATACGCATTGTTAGTTACGACTAAAATAATTAAGACTACACCAGGACCTCTATGAGCGATGACATTCAGGGAAAAGTAATGTAAAGCGAGACTACCTACTTACTTTACCGTATGTTTAAATCACGACTGTCATTCTTTGATAGTTGTCCGAAATAGATATTACACGGCAATTTCACGTAGGGTGTCAATTTTTACAATAATTAGTTTCCCTCACGCGTGAATTTCTAGGAAACGCCTACGGATCCTTGAGTCTCGCAGTATGAATGAAATATAGAGAATAATAATTGCTATTCCAGTAACTACATACCTACAGACGGGGAATGTTTCCTAATTAAGACGTAGGGGCGACGTGGCGTAGCGGCTTGAATTTCATAGAACTGTGAAACTGTATTAAAGCTTGCAATTAAACCACTAGCTATATTTGAGACTATACGCCAGCGTTAAATTTTACTTATAAGAATTATAGTGTCTATCTAGGCAGCAAGAACGTCGCTTCTTTGGGAATTTCGCCAAAATCAGTCTGTACTTTAGCCATAATTGTTTACCAAACAGATTAACAAAGCTCTCATAATAATATTATTATGTTAATATTTTCTAGGCAATTTTCATCTCTCACCCCTTTCTAAATAAATTATAATTATTTAGTCCGTTGAAAATAACAAAAGTTTATTCATTTATTAGATAGGGATCACAGCTAATCACAGTTTTTCACAAAGTTTTTATTAATAAAACTTATCAAAAAGTAGTAGCAGTGGTGGGTTGTGGAGGTCAGATAGGCAGTCGCTCCTTCTAAAATACACAGATGCATCTGGTTAGACTAGAAGCCGACCCCAACATAGTTGGGCAAAAGGCTAGGCAGATTGTTTGAACAAAAAGTAAATAATATCTGTGAAACAGTATTCTATCTATCTATCTGTTTGAGCTCTACTCCGTGCTGTAAATATTTGAAGGGTAACGAAATGCCAACCGTGGGGAATGAATTTGAATGTCTCAACAACCCGTGAATGATAAATACAGTTGCTCAGAAGTCCTTTTGTTTAGTTAAGCATATTAATACAAATCCTGTTACTATTCAGAACTGTCAGTTATCAACAATGAAATGAAATATACTGGAATAACAAACTTATCTCGAAAGTTGAGCGCCAAAATGAAAATGGTTTCGCAAATCACGAGAATCATTCATAACTCAACTGTAAGATATTGGAGAGGAATTATTATAATATTATTGAATATTAATTTCTTGCTACTGCTTATAGCTATGACAGTTGCAGAGTTGTAGTTTTACTTATTTTAAAATTTGAATGACTTCTGTATACTTCGATCGCAGTCAGAAATTATCACTCGGAAAAAAAGTGTGTGTTAATCTAGGTTATAAACCACCTGTCTGCCAAATTTCATCTAAATCTGTTCAGCCGTTTTTGCGTGATTGAGTAACAAACATCCAAACATACAATCTTTTACATTCATAATATTAGTAGGATATTTATAATATTAGTAGAATAACAAAAAAAGTCTGCCTGGTTGGTTTATTAGTCGCAAGGACTACTGCTGTGCATGAGCTCCTGGGTTAGATTCTCAGGTCAAGCAAAGTGTTATTGAATTTTTCTATTAGGGATTTCTCAGTAGCAGCTTGGAGTCTAGATTTGTGCCCGGTTAGTCAAAATCAGAATCAGAATCAGAATTTGTTTATTTGTAAGAATGTAGTTTTACATAGCATGGTGTTAATATTTTTGTTAGTTCCGTACATTCTACCACAATGTATATGGTGAAAAATATTCAATTGTTATTCTTAAAATCCAATATGAATTTTATTAGTATTATTTTAATTAGGTAATCGTTGCTTTAAAATGTCAAAATAAAAAATTTCAAAGTCATCTTGGATTTTACAATATTCCTTATATTCGCCAGTGTCATAAAAGTTAAGTCCATGTCATCTTGGATTTTTACAATATTCCATATAATGGCAATAGGCTTGCCCCATATTACATGGGAGTGGGACTTAAACGGATCCAGTCTTCGAGTCAGGGGGGGGGTCACATAGTCGGGGTCAGTCAGGACAGGTTCCAATTACTGGCGGACTAAGCCTGTCGGGGGCCCAGGGGAGCAAAACCAAATTAGGCCGGCGGCGGTCTTCTCAGTTTATGTAGGTATTTCTAGTAACACTTCGCAAAAAAATTATAATCACAGCAAAAAAAAACACGTTTATCGTGTCTAATTATAATCTAACTACACCATGGACCTCGCAACAGGCAGGAGATTTTTTTTCAGGGAGGTGCGTTTCGCCTCCTCATCAATAGGACACGAAAAGCAAAAATGTAGGGGAGCGCGAGCAAGGCGAGCTCGAATTTTTTTGCACCTCGTTTCGGAATTCTCGGTTAGGTTTCTATTAAACATCCTTACGGAAATAGGAGTTGCTTTGTCGACTTATGCAGAAAAGTTTGAGAGTTAGAAAAATATAGAATTCAAGAGCGAGCGTAGCGAGCTCGAAATTTTATCACAACGCCTTGTGTAGAAGATAAGGTTTTTTTTAAGTTATACATTAATAGGAGTTCCTTTGTCGACTTATGGGGGAAGCGTCAGTTGTAGAACGCGATTTTTTTTTTTTTTAAATTTTCTTAATTTCTTGAAATAATGACATTTGACATCTTTATCTTCTATTAATTCACTATTGCTGATTGTAATGATTATAATTGAGTAAAGCCATATTTGTTACGACCGCGAATCATATTTTAATCAACATCAACCCTGATACTGACCTGCAAAATGCAAAAAACGTAAGAAATTTTGAATTTCGCGGGCTACCCTGACGCTTCCCCCTTATGCAGAAAGTTTGGGAATGTAAATTGTAGCGAGCGGAGCGAGCTCGAAAATTTTCATCCTCAGCCTCTAAATCTAAACTGCGTCTTACTGAATACTTATGTTGACCGTGTTTGGGATATCATTAAAAAGTACTTCTTAAGATTTAGGGGGCCGCCAGGACCGGGGCCGGGGCGGTTTGTCTTGACACTATTCTGGGGTATTTAATTTCTACGTCTAGTTGCTTTGTTCAGATAAACCTACAAGGACACTTATGAAACGTCAGAAGCTAGGAATCGTTTCACTTGGTCGTTTTCTATGGAAAAGAGCCGGCAGAAAACTCCACGGTCAATCATCATAATTATAATAACAGCACATAGTCTTATTTTGCATGTCGTTCGCATGTGTGGCAATGGCAAACATCCTACGTGGCAACATCATACAAAGTATTTATTTGATTAAATTTATCAATGAGATTAGAAAAAATATCAGTGGTCGACCTAAACGCAGCCCAGGGGGGGGGGGGGGGGGGTCATGACCCCCATGACCCCCCCCCCGCCCCCCCTGGATCCGCCCTTGACTTAAACATAATTGACGAAATGTGGGTGTACCAACTATGTATGGGTAAACCTCTGCCTAACCCTTCGGGGAAACAAGGCGTAATATTTATTATTTTATGTAAAAAACAAGTAGGAATGCGGAAAACGATGTTCAGAAAGTATCGTATACATACTTTTTTATCATATTAGGGATGTGGGGTTAAATTAAAGACGACCTACTTATTAAATCTTGGAAGCTTATGCCTACGGGGCACCTACGCATTTCTGGTAGGGGTCGCCAAAAATAACGCAGAAGGTTATACGGATAACAACATAACGAATGAGTAGGCGGGAATCCCACATTTGTCACTTCTATTGCAGTATTGTGATCTTAACGCAGAATTATCGCGGTTTGCGTGGGTGTAATGTTCCCAGAATAAGACGCTAAGTATGTTGCCCCGTTGAGGTTTGTCTACGAGGGCGACACATTAAACACAATATGAATCATGTCGTCCTCATACATTTATTCTTGGGTGTGGTTTTTTAACTTAAAACTGTCGTAGCGTGCTGGTTTATGATGTAAACGGTGTTCAATCAGACTGACAATGCTCAGCCCAAACCACCGTGGACATAAACTTTTGAAAGGTTATATTTCATAGAAGGTGTAGAGGTGTACTAGGATAATGCGAAGGAACTCTTGAATATGTAATAAATTTTACAGGATAAATTGATGCGATGGTTAGTTTTTCAGGCTTTTATATCATTATCTGCAGCATTGAAATTGATATTGTTACTCGCGGTATCCCAGACTTGTAAAAAGACAGAATACTTTTCATTACGGATTATAAGAAGTCTTTTACGGGGAGCATTAATCATTTTTTCTTAATTTAATCATGTTGAGCTAACCAAAGCACGTCCTTTCAATCAATCAAGAGTAAAAGGCTAGGTAGTCTACGACACAGCCAGTTTCTATGAGTAAAGAGTTTCAAAATAAGTCGTAAGAAAACTCATTAAAGAAGAAACTTGTTTTTTTTGTCGTTTTTTTTTGTAATTGGCCAGTTATTTTGGCACGTGACCATAATCGGAACTAATGCTGCCATCTTGTCTTTCACAAAACATTTGCACAAAAATGTTTATCGACAACCTGACAACGCCCCCCTGTCAATGTCATTAGAGCGCCAAAAGATCATTGCAATGTCTCCGTGGAACAAAATTGACGTCTGACAGTTTTTATTTGGAAAAACTGTCGAAATGTCAAAATTATTCTTTCGATTAAATTCGGCGTTTGAAAAATCAGCCCTTGTTATAATATTCCTGCTTGTCAGATAAAAATGCTTAGTGAGTGATCAGCATTTTTGTTTCCTAAATATTGTTCAAAATATATCGAAGGGTACATAAAAAGATTTGGTTTTTAATGCCCGTAGGTACGTGGGTGGGTAATAACATTTTATCGTTATCAAAGGTCATATTCTCTTTTTACGCCGACTTTTTCAGCAAAAAATGGTGAACTGTTTCTGACACGCGATGGTCAGCGTGCTTTGATATCGATGTTAGTTAGATATTTTAAGTTTTAAGTACAAAATAATTACGCACCTGCCGGCTGTAAATATTTTCTGTTTTCTCAGTCAAATATTACTGGATTTTTAATAAGAATTCTTACTCATATTGTACAATATTTTCGTTTGTTTACTTTCTAATCTCTTGAGAAATATTTGTGTTACATTTCTAAAATTGGAATGACATTATTGAATCAGCTTCTGTCTTATAATCTCGAGATGATTATTTATAGCAATATCTAGTTGTTTTTTTTTATATTTTACTTTCTACAGTATATGTATTGTAAAGAATCAGTTACAAGTTAATACCGGAGTCACACGTAATCTGTTCGATTTATTATCTAACACGACAAGTGACTCCGAATTTTTAGTTTGTCTTTCTTTGATGTTTTGTTTATACCTTTTTATTTGGTTTTTTGTCGTAGTTGGGTTTTAGTTTTCATTATAACTTTTATTTTTATTTAAATTATTTTGGGGTTATAATTTTTTTTTTAAATTTGCTTATTATGCCCAATTTATACCCAACATGGCATTATTATTATTTTTTATTTATTTGGTCACATATTCAGCAATCAACACATTCACCAATGCCATTCACAAACCATTAAATAGGTTTTGAGACAATAAGGTATTTTAAAAGCAAAAAAATGCGAAGAAATGTTCTTACTAAACACACATTGCAATTATCAATTCACAAAGCGTAGCAATATGTAGCAATCTCCTACGAGATCTTCTCGTAGCGGTCTCGTAGCTAATTGGCTACAGCGTAGTCAGCACGATCTTACTTACGAGTGGTTCTTTACGCAACCAGACAAGCCACCGCTTTTGTGTTTTTGAAGATTTTCTTTATAGTTTAAGTATTTTTAGGTATTTATCAGTTGGTGTGAGCCTGGAGATCTGTCATACAGGTCCCGAATCCAGTATAGACTCCAGCTCTCACAAAGGTTAGATCGTGCTGAGCAATGTACGAAGCACTTTTAAGAGCTATTTAGAATACAACGCGGCTATTTGCAGTCCTATGATAGTGAAGCTAAATAAGTAGGTACGATGCTAGAGCGGATAATAAAACAAATATATTACTAGGTTTATGTATTTGAGGTTTCATGGAGTTGAAGGGGTCCAATAGGGCCAATGCCTGCCGGGGTTGCGGGTTTGTCCGAAAGGATTACCGTGGCCCCTGGCAACACAGGCAACTGACGGAACACGGGTGGGTTTAAGTCAGTAAGAGTCTGACACACTCTCCCGCTCCGCCCAGAGCAGGAGAAGTTATTTGATAATTTCCCATCCAAAAAAAAAAGGTTACATGGAGTATCTATATCCTGGATACACATTGCTGTAATCAACCTTATTTATTTTGGGAATGGTTGGGTATTAAATTAGAGAACTAGTACTAGCCACATGGCTAGTACTAGTTCTCTAATTTAATACCCAACCATAGCAACCTTTAATAGCAACCTTTAATGTTGTCAGCCCGCCGCCGCGCCGTCACCGCGCCAAAACCCTCTATTTGATTTCTTATTTTGATTTTGCCTCTTTCTGTACTATCATATAATATGCAAGCACAAACTTCTTTTTTTTTACTCAACATTTTCTTTATGCTACGCGTGTGATGTTTGTGGTTAGCAATGTATTACTAAAAATGTAGAGTGATATGGCAAAATCACGTGGAGACGGCGCGGCGACCGACGACAGTGCGGCGACGGTGCGGCGGCGGCGCTTCAGCGTTCAGACTTCATGGTTACATGCAGCGGTGTCGGCGCGACTGCGGCACCGTCTACACGAGCCCTTCCTTGTTCTCTGAACGACTTTACTTTGGCGACCTCTAGGGTGTTATAATTAAGTAAAATTTAGGTGTAATGTTTGTTTAGTTTAATGTGAACTTAGTTTATAATAGGTAGTATATTTAATAATTAGAAAGTATGGAGATTTATATGTAGACCGCATTAGGGCAACCTGTAATGATAGATAATGAATAAATAAATAAACTTATAATACTTTTGAATCAGAAATGGAGAAAAACAAATTACTATTATTATAATATTATTAGCTTATTAATATAACATTAATAGGCTTTCATAGAATAGTAATTTCATAGAAAAGAAACTATAAACTTAACATAATGTCTGTATTACCGATCGTGTTATGTTACACCAAAGGTTACACCTTAGGTACTCTTAAAGATCTTTTTAAAGAAAGAAAGAAAAATAAGTTTATTTGTCACAGAAACACGTGCATACATAAAAGACAAGAGTAATCAGAGAACAACACAAAGTACATAATAAATCACGAGCCTAGAACAGAAATTACTTAGACGGCAGCTGCACGACATGACTGTGACAAGAAGGCTTCCACTCAGCATGATGCAGTGCTATGGGGGACCCACAGCACAGCGCTGGTTTTTAGTGGTCTTTTACTGAATTAGTGATATAGCCTTTTTAAATGCGTTTTTAATTTTCATTAGAAATAAAGCAAAACGTGAGTCCATCCATACCTGGTTGCGGCCACGGCTTGGATAGTACTTTTCTCAAACAATGCGTGGAAGTTCAAACAAAGTAAAATAATTATGAAATTCCAGAATCAATGACGAAAATTATTTTTTTTCACGCGCCTATATGTTCATTTGTTTCTTCTTTACTCTAAAGAACTCTATTTGCTAAGCCAGTTCGAAATTTAAATAAAATCTTTGATAAGTTACCTCCTTCGTTGACACGGGTCGAAGTAAAAAGTTAGTTCCAATTTTAAATAACACGACAGATACGAGTTTTCATAGTAATTTATTTGCCCGCTATATAAACACGACAGCTATGGATTTTCACAGTAATATTTCCGGCCGCCTACTCGCTTGTTTTTGATCAGTACAGCAATTTCAATTTATCTCGAAGAAGGTTGTCAAAAATAATGTTCTAATTTCTAAGCATGTTTGAGAAGTATTTATACCTTTTATAGCTGTCATGTTTAAATGATCCTGGGGCTTATTTTGAATTCGACTGTTTTTCATAAATATTTCAGACCAAAAGAAAAACTACCAGCTTAATGAAAATGCTCAGGTAAACAAGATAAAACTAGATAAGTAAGACAAATTAAGGTTTCACTTCGTTAGTTTGTTGCTGTATATTTTGCGCCACCACTAAATACTCTCTTACTAAAGTGCATACATTTTACTAAAATGTATACCTCCCAAATTCACTTAAACGGTGTGGCCGTTTCCCAACCTTCAGTAAAAGTTTATTTTCCGACATTTTTGCATGTTCATAATTTAATTTATATCGAAAAAGCCTGCAGGCCAAATCCTAAAATATCTACCAAAAATAAATTGCTGAAAATACTGAGGTGTCAAAATACTCGACCACATCGCTGTCATAAAAAAAAATACAACGCGCGCAATCCCAAAACAAAAGGTAAATAGAACCGCAAACAATAATAAAAATAGGTGTCTGAAAGGCGAGGCGATATCAAAGGATTTTTTCAGTTTATACCTGTGCTCCATCAGGCTAGTATTTCCTCAAAGGGAAAATCCCAATATTCTTATCTTGTTTTCAAATTTCTGGCTCCATTTTTCCGACTAAAAAACCTTAGATAGGTACCTTCATCATCATCATCATCATCAGCCTATAATGTTCCCACTGCTGGGACACAGGCCTCCTCTATGTGAGAGGGAGTGGGCCGTAATCCACCGCGCGGGCCCAGTGCGGGTTGGTAGATGTCACATGTCTTCGAATTTTCGGTTCTAGGACATGCCGGTTTCCTCACGATGTTTTCCTTCACCGTTTTGAGAGATAGGTACCTTATGAAATAGGAATCAAAGCCACGATCTTACTATTGGTAGCTAAATTAAGAAAGCACAAGAAGAAAAACAATATAATTTAATTAATAGAAATGAAGGACAGTAATAGTCTTCCAGACTGTATTTCGGCCATGGTAGCCAATCTCAACGAAGACAAGCCTTCAGCGCGGGAGATATTATAGTGCACAAGCGTGCGCAGAAACAGGTGCACTCTCTCTGTCCTCACTCTCATAGTCCGATGGGATGGCAATCCAACACGAGCAGAGAGGGATCCAACGCAGTACCAACGGCTTAAATTGCTTTCTGAGACACATCGCCAACTTCCAAACTCCGGGCAACAGCCCGGAGTTTGGAAGTTGTAGTTTGTTGTGTAGTAAAAACTACGAAGTTCCTAATATAAAACCCCAATAACACTGCCCGACCTGGAAATCGAACCCAGGACCCCACGCTCAGCTATTGCGCTTATGACCACGAGACCAACAGGTCTGGCAGTGGGGCAATATGGGCATATAAATACGTATTTCTTATAAAATATCTATCTTCGTTTTTACGTTTTTATTGTGTACATAGAAATAGATATATCATTTATTTGCTTAAAACATGGTAGGTATAAAAGATGGTAATGTTAATAATGTGGACAGAAATGTTTTGCTTAATACCTAGATATAAGCGTGCAAATTGTACATGCATAACGAAACAATCAGTCATCATGCGATTTTATGTTCCAGGAACTCCCTACCGCTGTAAAAACTATTGGCAGATAGCCATTTGTATAATTTAATTTTGAACAATCTTGTATTTAATATTTTGAATTCATTTGGTATTCTATTGTGTACCTGGACACACATAAACATGCAGCTTTTATTATATTTCGCAAGCCTTGGGAGGACATCTAACATGAGCCTGTAGGGGTCGCGTCTGCTGCGAGAATTTACATCGCTTGATTTCGTAAACAATTCTCTATGCCTCCACACAAACACACTTATTTCAAAAATATAAAGGGACGTCAGCGGTAACAAATCAAGTTTCCTAAACACCGGCCTGCAAGATTCATCGGGTTTAAGGCCACATAATGCTCTAACGCATCTCTTTTGTGCAACAAATGCTCTATTTTGATCAGTACTGTTACCCCACATAATTAAGCCATAGCGTAGCACTGATTCAACATATGCATGATATGTTGCATATGTTGAACATATTTACTACTATATCTAAATATCTATATCTATATACATATTATACAACTCGCTTTTCGTGTCTGTCTGTATGACTTGACCTACTATCTATAGCATAGTCCACTGCTGGATTAGCCTATCCCATGTACTGCCTCAACACCCAGTTCTCCTTCCGATCCAGATAGCTGTCGTAATTTTCATCAACTTTAGAAACTGTCAAAAACAGAAGGCATTAAAGACATTAACATTTCGTTCCTTCATAAACTAAACCACTTTGAACTAAGCATAATTGAAGATAAATTGCAGGTTTCTACGTATACCACTTTTGTTCGTGAGTGTACGTTAATGAAGGGAAATCCTAATGTTTCAGTATAAGCAGCAAAGGTCAAAGAAAGGATTTGTATGGAACAGGTGATAAATTGTGCCTACTAAGTACTTGTACCGTGTGTAGACGAATTATTTCATTCAATTACACAGAGAGGAGGCCTGTGTCCCAGCAGTGGGAACATTATAGGCTGATGATGATGATGATAATGAATTAGTACCAACGGGAAAAGCAATACAGAACACGTATGTACTATGATTTAATTAATAGTAAGTAGTATAGTCAAATTAGGAATACTTCCACTTTGTCCCACCAAGCCGCACCCGATTCCTTCCAGAAACAAAAAATACTTACAAAAATAAAAATTACCAAACAATTATTTTTGTACTTTTATTTAAAAACACTTCCTAGGTATGTACTAAGTCTAACGTTACCAGTCCTAGTTACATTTATACTTAGATATACATTTCTTTCATTTCCAAACAAATATAAAATACGAGCACCCACACAAATTCTAAATAGCCAACCCTAGTGGGGCAGAATCCACAAGATTTAAAACTAGTGGAATCTTCCCCACCATGCCGAACCAGTGGGGCAGATTCCACTGCAGAATTTTAGGCATTCCATTTTACCCCACCAGTGCTGGCTTGGTGGGGCAAAGTGGAAGTACCTACTCCAAATTAGGTGTATTTAGATCCAGCAAATGATTTTCTTTAAAAAATTACAAAGTAAATTTTTTGTTTTTTTTTGCCAACTTTCGGACTAAGTACGGAGTAACAAATGGAAAATTGGGGAAAACCTCTACATAGCAACAATTAAAAAAAAATTGTTTCTCTCCATGTCATAGGTCTCGAATCCGAATCCAAGGCACGCACCTCTGACTTTTCGGATTCATATGTGAATTGTAGAATTATCACTTGCTTTAAAAACGGTGAAGGAAAACATCGTGAGGAAAACCGGTATGCCTGAGAGATATTTCTCGACGGCATGTGAAACCAATTCAGAGGCCCATGGGTGGCTTTAAAACTCTGACACCATGTTAGTCACTAACCACACGAAAAAGATGAAGAAATAGACTCCTATGTGAAAAAGTTAATTGTTTTTTTTATTAGTTCACTCTATTTATGTAAACTTACCATGAGAGAGGTAGGTATTATAGAGTAGCATTATTGTTTGTGGTAGAATTGCTCCATTAAGGTGGTTAGCGACAATTGGTTTGAACAGCAAAGGGTAATCGATTTATAATATTGTATTATTGCAGTCTCACAGCTTGACATGAACGACCTTTAAAATGAGTGTCAATAAATAAATAGGTGGGGATTCTAATAATTTGTTGGTAAGAAATTAGTGACTCTCCCCCTATTTTATTTTATGGGAGTTATTAATGGTGACACGTGAGTGTCTTAGATACCTGTACCACAGTTTAAATAAGTAACAGTATTAAATCTTCGTAGAAAACGGCCGAAACGATGTACTTTGAAATCTTAGTGTATACCAGTACCTACGCAATTATTTCAAGGTCACTGTCGAAATATAATACTGTTACTTTATTATACTGTATCTGTACTGTCTTACTTGTGTGAGATATTAGTCGGATTTCATGGGAGTGGTGAAATGTTAGTGTACTGAAGACCTGTACCGTCCTACCCCTTCGCGGAACACAAGTGTTACGTAGGGTTGTTAGCAAAAAGGGATTTACGAGAGAAGCTCTACAGGACGTATAGCTCCATTTCTTTCTCCCACTGAAGTAATATTAAAATAATACTGCTTTATGAGCTGGTGGTAGGCCCCCTGTGCGCTCAAAAGCCCGCTTATTTTTAACAACTATTGCCTATAAAATCAATCCCTATGTAGGATGCACCAGCTTCACAAAAAAATCCTAATAACCGGACATTTGTTGTTCAAATATGGTAAGCGAAAACATCTGAAAGAAAGAAAAATAAGTTTAATATTATTGTCACAGAAACACGTGCATAAAAGAAAAGAATAATAAAATAAAATAAAACAATAGATTTAAATATAATCAGGAGCGCAAAACAGAAATATGCGGCAGCTGCTGGCACGTCATGACTGTGACAAGAAGGCTTCCACTCAGCATGATGCTGTGCTATGGGGACCCACAGCACAGCGCTGATTTTCAGTGGTCACCCGAAAAAGTCGTACTCTCGTCTCAGTGTCTTTGCTAGTGCACAAATAGTGATAAGAACATTACCCCACACGCAGCCCCTGTCTAAACAAGTACTACACAGTGTTGCTTAGCTACAAGATAATTAGAAATATTTGTACATGACGTACGAGTAGGTACTTAAATACGACTAGAAAATCTCCATCCAAAGCCTTTAGCTAGGAATTTATGATGATGATAACTGCGGAGATAAAGACAGCTAATCAGCTCATCTGGCTCATAATCACTCAATCATAACGTGGGAAAAACTTGAATGAAAAAAAAAACAACCGACCTCCAAAAGTAAGTACAGTAAGTCGGTGGCAAAAAACGAAAATACATAACCAAAGTCACAAGGAGTCATTTAAAAAATACAATAGACGTGGATATATTTAGTAACTTGCTAAGCGGAACAAGTTACTAAATATATCCACGTCTATTGTATTTTATAATGGATTTCCGCAAGGTCACGCCTGAATCAATTAATTATATTAAGGAGTCACTTGATTTTTTTTTTTGTAAAATATTTTTTTTTTTTTTCTTTTTAGTTGTGGCACCAACCCCACACAAATTCGAATACCACTACCTGCTATGTAAATAACAGTGACAGGAACTTATCATATCATCCACATACTAAGTGGGAAAAAATACGTATTATTTAAACTAACTCAAAAACTATCCAAGCAAAGTTAATACATTTTTTATGGAACCATTTCAAGAGCATACCCTTTCAAACAATACAATAATTTTCAAAATCGGTCTAGAATTGACGGAGAAATCGATGGACATGCAAAAAAAAAACATAGTAATACGCTACGAACATAGAACCTCCTCCTTTTAGGAAGTCGGTTAAAAAGAAAGTTACTGCATACAATTTTATTAGAATTTTCTGCTCTTATCTATGAATACAAACTGGATTAATTAATTCAAAATATACTGATCTACTCTACTATACAATATGTATAAATGGAACGTTCAAAATATTTACCAATGAAAAACAAATAAGAGGCACTGATAAATCCGCTCGTGCTGCAAACAGATAACACATTACACAAGAATTATTTGTACTGACAACGTGTTTTACTAACACCGGTAAAATGTATAATTTTACTTTAAAAAGTATGCTTTTACCGGACATTTGTAGTTCGAAAAATATTGCTACAAAAAAATTCTCCAAATAAAAAAAAAAAACAAATTTTTGAAATTAAATTCCGCGTAATATTTGATAGGGTTGTCCACATAGTTTCAATAAAAAATACGGAAGTGACAAGTGTGTGAAAGTAGAGAGCGCAGTACAGGGTGCGCAGTAACACTGACTAACCCTATAAAGGGAAGGGAATACGTGGCTCATTCACAAGTAAGCCGACGTCGACGTCACAGCAACGTTGAGGGTACCAGGCACAACTTTCAGTTGCGCTCCCGAATTATTTTCGCGAAGTGTTTTTGTGGAACTTATACAATGAAAGCGTTCCTGTATATGGTTGCTGTGTTACTGGCGTGCGATGTCGCTAATTCTCTGTTTTTACCGGTAAGTACTTTATTATTAACTTAAAAATAAAAAATAACCGTTCAAAGAGAAGCTTTAAAAAGTAAAACTAATCAGAAATCGAGTTTGATCTTTTTGTAGTTTCAACTTTTTGTGAACTGTTTAAAAACGATGGGTAAAAAACTTCCGATATTAATTATACAGTTTATAGTTTTACACTAAATTTTTACTAAAGAAGGTTCTTTACGATGCTATAGTAATTGAAATAATCTATTTGCTAATTATAATCACAGTTGTTATCAGCTATATCTAAAGCTGAGGCTATATTTGTTTCGCGTTTTAACTTGTACGTCACGTAGACAAATACGTAGTAAAACTTGAAAGAGTTTGTACTTAATTAATAAATATTTATGGTGTGGGCAATGTTTATAACGTCATAAATTATTTTATCTGAGGTTCATCTCGTCAAACTTGCGTCGTTATAATAATTTTTCACTTTATTATACTATAATATATGGACTAAATTGAAAAAAAAAAAGTTTATACTTAGAAAATTATTGAAAATTCGGACGATTCCGTTGTCCATTGGATAGTTAGTAGGTTTTATCTGGATAGGTATAAAACTTTTGTATCGGAAATTAAATTAATTGGGGCAATGACATAGGGTTTAAAATTTTAGAAAAGCATTCTACCTATTTTATCCGAGTGATTATTATTCTAAGCATACGTGTATTCGGTGATTCCTTCATCAATGTTTGGATCCTGGTTTACACAATAAAAAAGAAATATAATTGGTATCAAAATTGTAAATTTAATATTTTTGAAAAAGTAATTGCTACGAGGTGTGGGAGCGAGTCTGATGCCAAAAATATCGTTTTTAGAATTTTGTCCGTTTGTCTGTTTGCCTGGATATATGTTCCGGATTGAAGAAAAAACGGCTGCACGGATTTGGATGAAATTAGGCAAACAGATAGTTTAAAATCTGTATTAACACACAGGGTACTTTTAATCCTGGTAGTACGTTCCCGTGAGATATTTTCCACAAAAACGCGGGCGAAGCCGCGGGCAAAGTTACTCCATAAACATGCTTGATAGTTTTTGTCAACTGATGAAATTCAATAGTATATTATGCAATTAGTGAATAAAGGACGGATTTAAAGCGAGGGCCATAGATGAATCACGAGCAAGTGAAGGATTCTAACGGCTGAATCACGACCGTAGGGAGAGAATCATGAGCATAGCGAGTGATTCAAGTGTTAGAATCCTGAGCGACGCGAGTGATTCATGGCCCTCGACATAAATCCGTTTTATTCAAGAGTTGCGTACTATACTTTATACCATGACTACGAGAAAAAGAAAGATTTAAGCGAAAATAGACATTTAATGAAGAAAAAAGAAGGTTAAATTAATTAAAATGTACATTAAAATTGGAACAATTACTAAAATTAAGAGTAATTTTCTTATTATTGTTAAAATAGTGCCAATTTACTAATGACAGCAAAGAAAACAAAACAGTTTTTATTCTAATGCTAAGTTCCTCGTCGAAATTGATGACCAATCAAATCTCGAGGAGTTATTTGCACAAGGAGTTTGTATGTCGAGTTTTCTTTGCACATGGAGTTTGTATCGAGTTTTTTTTTCATAAGGAGGTTGTATAGCATTGAGATGGAGGTCGAATATATTGGTGTGTTCTAAATTCAAACACCAAAATAGTGATTCACTGTTTTCAGTGAATAAAATAAGCTATTTAGAGGGGGAATGGTATAAACGATATTTTGGCGTTAAAATCAGTGAAGCTAAACTTTTAACACGATTATGAAGGACACTCAGACAGAATGAAAAATACTTTTAGATATTAATGAAATAATGTATTAGAAACTCTGATCCTTATAAGAGTTCGAAATTATAAACTTTATAAGAAAACCGGCCAATTGCGTGTCGGACCACGCACAATGAAGGGTTCCGTAGTTGGGATGAATCCCAAGAACATTGTAGTTGAAAAACATGTTTCCCCAAACATTCCAACTGCAAATGTAAGTTTGTACGCACAATATTGAGAGATTTACCATGTTATTTTAAGACCACAGACTTCTTATAGGTCTTCCTGTAATCTATGAGTAAAAAACCATTATTTGTTTTTTTTTTAGTCTGAGCAGTTTCTGATAGTTGTCAATTTTTATCGATTTTCTTAAATATCTTTAAAAGCGTTTATTTTAAAATTATAAAAAAAATACCGACGGTAAATTTTAACGCAGGGGATTCAGAATCATGTACTAAATCCATGGTAACAGTTTTTGCGTCGATGTCACTCTGTATACGTGGAAAAGTTGAGGCACAGATAATATAATACTACGTGTTGAGGCTATTCATAATAATTATTACACGGATTTACTGTCCATCACGAATACGAACATTGACCAACCGATACGTGAGAACAAAACGATATTCCTTGTAATAGAGTGTTGTGATTATTTTTCTTAGAAATCCAATGCTTTATGAACGTAACAACATTTTTCCGTTAGGTATTTGATATTATTTGAATATTGAATGGCGTTGTACACGATTACATAACTTATCATAATGCCTGCAATCTCTGAAGGGTTAGGCAGAGGTGTACCTAATAGTATACCCACATTTCGCCAGTTATGTTTAAGTCACATGTAACAGGGGGCGATTACCTTTCTCAAAAGTATTTCTCTGACAATACAGTACAGCTATTAAACATCATTATCACCATAAATGGCCAACTTGTTCCACGGACTGCTGAGTAGGCAGTAAATCGGTAGGTATAAGCTTTACCTTTTACCACAAAATAGTGTTTATAAATATGTTGTCTAAGTTAAACAAATAAACACGACTTGACTTGTATGGAGTTTGACATAAAAATCACATTAGATACGCGTTGAACAAGCCTACATTTTTGTGGTAAGACCCATGTCAGATTAGTTTAAAGCATACCAATACATAGAATACCCACATAAGTTCAGTCAAATATAAATACACAGTGACATTTGGTAAGTAGCACTATCCGTTTATCTCATCATCTGTTACGACGCCTCATTTAGGTGGATAACAATTAAAATTCTATTGTGTCTCGTTAATGACAGTTGAAAGCTTTTATATAGACTTTATAGGAACCTGTTTTGAATAAATACAATTTAAAAAAAAACGGGATTGCCGACAGAAGTGAAAACTTGAAAATCAACGCTGATGTCGTCACAGTGTCGCGAAATCAATGGTTTAGTCCCATTTCAAAAATACCCAACGCGCCTAAAGAAGTTTTCATTTAAAAAAATTAACAATAAAAGTTTATTTCTGTCAGATCTTCTCATGAAGTTTCAAGCACGCTTCTCCTCAAACCATTTATAGAACGTTCGTGATGACAGTTTGCTCCTTTCATTCAGGCTCAACTCAATGAAGGTCCTAAAATAGAATAATTCGTTTTATTCTTTACTTTGAAGGCACACCAAACACCTACCTAAACACCATAATTGATTGATTTAGTTGTTCAAAAGATAGACAAATATAACCAAAAAGAGAAAATTGTGCCTTAAATTGAACCTTTTCAGTCGTTAATTTGGTTTTTACGTTTGTGGGGCTTATGGGTAAGTAATAACAGCCGCATGGGTCAATCTATCAGTTTAAGCTACGCTTGCTGCATTTGGTTCGTGGATGGGTGACCGTCTTTACATACCAAGTGCCTCGCTCCGTGCCTCGGAGAGCACGTTAAGGTCCCGGCTGTAATTTGTAGATCGTTGACAGTTGTTACGGGTCGTCAGAAGCCCGAAAGTCTGACAACCAGTCTTACCACGGGATATCGTATTACCCAGATACTGGGTTGTGCATCCGGTTAGACTGGAAGCCGACCCCAACCTAGTTGGGAAAAGGCTAGGCAGATGATGGAATTTGGTTTTTACGTTACGGCCCTAATCTCATATTTTGGACGTTAACAAAATGAGAGCTAAATATATTGACGAATTATCGGAGGACCTACTAAGTCATCCGAGGAAGTACTAAACCCTTAAGGCACCATTCTGTACCCGATCGCAAAAGGCAACTGCAGGCGACGTGTCACCGCGACACGACGTTGGCAGCTACGGGCGAGTGACAGGCGACACGTGCAGCCCTACTGCAGACCAATAGTGCCGCCAACGCTCGAGCGATAGTCACGTTTTTCTATCTTCTATCTACCGACTGGAATACGGGCAGTTGCCGCCTGCGGTCGGGTTCGGAATCATGACTGCAGCGACATGACGCCGCGACGTGTTGCCGCGACATGACGCCGCGACACTTCGCCTGCAGTTGCCTCCTGCGGTCGGGTACGGAATGGACCGGTACAATCTACGTAATATCTGTACAAAGTGATGGTTGGTGTGAATAAAGTCTTAAAACTAAGTAAATATTATGTGCGTACGAGTATTTTCAATTTAATAATCGTTCGAATTTACGTAACGTTTACTCCGCGCGGTCATGGTAGACCCACAGTATTATAAAAGCAACGTTTTTATTAATGAGCGTATTTATTTTTGATTTTCAATCTGTTTCACTAGACGTAGTGTCTTATTTTTATTTTTAATTTCTGATAGACTGCGAAAGTTTTTACCTTGTATTTTTAATGACTAAAATTTAATTCTTCTTGTTTTTAATTTTGTAGAATGGAAACTCATTTACCGATAGTTTAATTTATACCATATTATTAGTAAAAACTTAAACTTAAAAAAATACGAGAGTTATGTGTTACCTAATATTGTTCAAATTTCTTCCAGGCATTATTTTACACAGTGTTTTATAATTCAGTACATGATCACAGGCTGAAACGAATTACATAAATTCCGGAACATCCTCACTTTGCAGTAATGAAAGCTTTACGTGAGTTGCTTCAATATCTGATGACCGCAACAGATAACGTCTTCTAAAAAGTAGGTTAAATGTACTTTGCTCCCCTTGTGAGGAATAAAGTGAGGTGACAATGTTCCACTCAACATCTTTAGTTACCAAGTTTGAGTAAAAGGAACTCAACTTAAATAAAAAGTCCATTAACTTTGTTAAGCACGAAAGTTGACTGAATAAAATCGTGTACCAACTAAGTGCGTTAGATTTCAAAAGACAACCGTGTATGAGAGTGTACATTAAATTTAATTCTGTGAGTGTAATGTAGTCAGAAGATCCTTAGATCTTCTGACTACGTTACAGAAGATCCTTAGATCTTCTGACTACGTTACAGAAGATCCTTAAATCTTCTGACTACGTTACAGAAGATCCTTAAATCTTCTGACTACGTTACAGAAGATCCTTAAATCTTCTGACTACGTTACAGAAGATCCTTAATTCTTCTGACTACGTTACAGTTAGCGTAACTCTTAAGTTACTCGATAGAAAGAGAGGCAACTTCTCCATCAATAATGTTAATTCTCATTCGTAGGTTAAGACCAGGCACTCCAATCACAATTTCCACGCAAACTCCGCCCCCATGCACCCCACCACTCCACTGTGTGCTAAACGCTAACACATCAGTAATAAAGTTGAATATCGCGTGCGCTCTTTGGTAGTGTTCGAGCACGGAATTAAATGTCGTAAGTCTCAATTCTTATATCGTTCATAACTAAAGTAATAATTGATCTAGAGAAATAACATCTTATATTTGTATAATAAACTATGTTTTCTTACTGTCAATAATTATTTTAGGCATAAAAGCCAAGTAATCTTGTTTTTGTTTCAAATAATCTTTATAAAAGACATGATTTTCGAATAAAAAATGAATCGAGCGAAAATGTTCCAATTACGTAACTGTCTTATATTCGGAAAGAAAAAGATGCAATAAATCATATTCTAAAGTTCCGTTTTGATTGTATGCGTGACTTTTTCAGAATACTAATGCAAATTAACAAACAATTTAGGGAGCCTCCTCTTATCCCTCGTATCAGGTGGAGTGATAGCTCAATTCATAGAAGTTTTTACGGTGAGATTTTAAAGAATAGACCGGCCAATGTTTAAACATTTTATTTATTAAATAAGCAGTGACCTAAGACCTCATCCATACACATCTCATGAGACAATATTCAAGAAGCGGACATATAGACCCTTATTAGCGACTCCTCTTGAGACCACAAGTCGCTATCGAATCAGACCAATACAGCTCGAGTATGGACGTTGTTATCCCATCGCATTGAAATCTATAACAACGTCTAGTCTCTTTGAATTCCACTTATCATATAAATATTATGGTGTTGTTTAGGGTCCCACTTGTTGTTTGTAAAGTTAAAGGTTTAGGTTACTTTATATTTAAGTACCTGGGCGACCGAGCTCTGCTCTGGTGAAAATAGAGACTGCTCATTTAATAGTACAGGAAAGTTCATACTTATCCATGTATGGTACATACTTATTCTATGCTAGTATGATAGTAGGTACTGTAGACACTCGCGTGACTGCGGTACCCGGGACGGTGTTGAAATTAAAGAATTCTTGTTTGGAAACCATAATAATATATTTAATTAATTAGTACAACATAATAATGACACAAACGCGAGCGGCGCCTGGAGCTAAACTAAACTATCTTTTTTTTATCGACAAGTGAAAACTATATCAAAATCCTAATTTAAATATATCCTGTCAGATTGTTCGGATGGGTGTATCCCATCTGGCCTGGTGACTTGGCCCGGCACCGGGCCACATGGGACAAAAAAGTTTTAACTGGCCCGGTGATATGTTTACCGGGCCAGATGACACAAATCAAGTGCCATCGTCCCCGGAAAGGGGAGAAAAGAGGATACGCCTCGATGTAAATGGCTGAATGGTAGGTTAGGTTAGGTTAGAACTGTGACCACATAACACACCGCACGAGCCGAGCGAGCGAAGCGAGCGGTGCCGCGGTAGCGGCCGGCGAGTGCCAGAAACCATTTAGGCAAGTTTATCCCACTGCTACCGGCCGCACCTAGTT
Organism: Agrochola litura; assembly: GCA_949152395.1. NCBI lineage: Eukaryota > Metazoa > Arthropoda > Insecta > Lepidoptera > Noctuidae > Agrochola > Agrochola litura. The sequence continues at coordinate 9,776,149 of OX424497.1, read as the reverse complement.
TTAGCCGGCTAAAACTAGGTGTAGCCGCACTTCGGGTTTTAGCCGTAACATATCGACCACACAAGAATTACGTTTGCCTGACAACTTTTCAGCAAATGTTTCAGCAGTTTGATTTATAAGTTCAATCCCTTTCATAGATGCATATAGTTAGTATTTCACCAATTACGAGGCGTATCCTCTTTTCTCCCCTTTCCGGGGACGATGGCACTTGATTTGTGTCATCTGGCCCGGTAAACATATCACCGGGCCAGTTAAAACTTTTTTGTCCCATGTGGCCCGGTGCCGGGCCAAGTCACCGGGCCAGATGGGATACACTCGTTCGGATGACGTGCAGCATCCTTGCCAGCCTGTACAGCATAAGGTTGCATTTCATGATAAAACCTTACAGTACTTACTAATTCCATGCTGCCATGTCATTATTCTAATGTCATTATTGTTATGCCATTATTCATTATCTTGTTCTAAACTTTGGGCGACCGAGCACCGCTCGGGTGAAAATATGGAGAAAACGAATTTTCCCAGATATGAGACCTAGCTAGATCGATTTTTCACCCCCGTAAACCCCTAATTGCAACTTTCATCGAAATCGTTAGAGCCGATTTCGAGAACGTGAGTAAAAATATACAAACAAATATATATATACAAATATTGCTCGTTTAATAGTATAGGATTATAAATATAATTTCATTTATCTTTTAAGGTAATTTGCTTGGTTAAAGTATGCAACATTTACTTACTAACATTTTATAGGCTGCTGATTTAAAATCTTACAATTACATACAATATGAAAACGCTAAGTAATAACAGCCGCACGGTTTGATCCATCACATTAATCTACTCTTGCTGTTGTTTAAGCCGTTGGTCCCGGCTGTCATTCGTGAATCTTTGAGTCGTTACGGGTCGTCAGCTCTACCAAGGGGTATCGTATTACCCAGTTACTGAGTTGTGGAGGTCAGGTTCGCTCCATGTAAAATACTGATATTCAGCTGCATCCAGTTAGACTGGAAGCCGACCCCAATATGTTAGAATTATGTACAATAATGAATAAAGTGTCTTTATTAATGTCATGTAACTGTTGACTTCCTAAGTTTGTCTGAAAGGTCCTGAAACCTGGCATGTTCTGAAATTGCCAAAACGCCGTGAGTGATGAAAATTGAATGAGAACTAATCACTCATTCTTTGTTTGAAGAGTGCCTTACCTTTGATAAATTACATGTCACACAATTGGGGATAATCACACGTTAATAATACACATACCTTTTTTTATAATATTTTAATAAGGGACTTTTATAACCGGAATGCGTCTCATCGTACCCTAAATAAACATGTACCATATTTTGTACATCTTGGATATGTTAGATCTCGGCAGCATCAAGACTTGTGTGCCACTGCAGCCCATCTTTTTGAGGCGCGCATGTTGACCCAGGCCTGGCCCTTATCGGACGGCGAGCTACCCATTGCTCACCGTCTGCAAGCCCGCGCCTACAGTGGCCGGAAATCGACCTACGACGCCCGACGCCCAGGGCGTCTCCTACGGCGGTTAGGGGCGTGAGTGCGTGAAATTGGCCTCTCCCTCACACGTTCCGCTTCCTCCTTCGCGAGCATTACTGCTTCGCAGAAGGAGGTGACGGCCTCCCATGCCCTCTCGCCCCGTACCATAGCCTGAACCAGGGCCGGACGCGAGAGATAACTGCCACCGATCGCCTCCACGAGGACACGGCAATGTCCCACCCAAGCTGGGCAGACCTCCACCATATGCTCCACCGTTTCCTCCGGGCGATACACACAATAGTGACACCCGGGCGTTTCCTCCCGCCTTATACTGAACAAAAACCTCCCAAAACAACCGTGTCCAGTGAGGACCTGCGTGAGGCGTAAGGTGAGGACGCCGTGGCGCCTCTCTAACCACTCCTCAAAGAGGAGACTTATCGCCGCAATTGTTGTGGCGTGCCCAATGCAGCAAAAGCTGTGCTTGTGATGACTCTTACAGGTAGGTACCTAATATTACCTATTTACCCATGTATTGGCAAAACAACAGAAATACATACCTATAGAACAATCTCCCGCCACTAATAACGTTCAAAATGGTACTTAACCTTCAGGTTTAGATGTGTATGACACTTTTAAATCAGTGAAGATTGTACCGGGTGCTGCTGTACGGTTTAAACTCTCACAGCTTAGGGGGCTATGCTTCTGCTTCTTCTTAGTACGTAGTACCTGCCTACACACATTAAAAATAAAATGTTAAGCAAACATATAAAACAAATAATACGAAAGGTGGTATGTTTAGAATTAAATACACAGGCGCAGAGCTTTCTGAATGTAATTAACCATGTTAATATTTGACTACTTAAAACACCATTTGAGGTTATTGTAAACAAGGAAGATGCCAACATAAATTAATTCTCGGTTAGGGAAATATAATTACGTGTCTCTAATGAATAGTGATGAGGTGGGTTTCAGTGAGAAATAGTCATACTGTATTTTTACACATTGCCAAAATTATTATTCAGAAAATCATTAAAAAGATGAATTACTTCTGAACTCTGTGGGGAACAGCTAAGGCTGCGGTCTATCTGACCACACGGTGACTGCGACCGAAGACTCGCACGCCGCCCGCGACGGACAGTTGCGACGCGACGGGCGGCAACTAACGTTTTGGCAACCCGCGACGTGTCGGTCGTCCGTCGTGTCCTCACGCTCGCTGTCGGTAGCGTCTGCAGTTTTAAAAAGACCTAAAAAGATCTAGCCTTAGGGTATCTGATGAATGGCTTTGTTAGGCACAGCATTACAGAAGAATTAACAGCTTAGCATTTTCTTACCTTCCGCCGTCAGACGTTAAAATCCAATCCGTGTCATCAACGGAAAATCAGCTGGATTTGAACCGGCCGAAAAATAATTGTATGAACGTTTAATACAAAAGTTCATCAGTAGGTGAACCTATTTACCGGTTCTATATTGGCTGAATTCTAAAACAATAAAATTATTCAACACACATTTTGAAGTGAAAACTTCTTTAGGCGCGTTGGGCATTTTTGAGATGGGAAAAAAACAATTGAACTTGAACACCGTTACCGACACCTCATTTTTGTAAAACGCGATTGTGCTCTTTATTTACGTTACGTGCAAGTATTTTTACTTTAAAAGTTTTGGAAGTATTTTTTTTAATTGTTCAAGTTTTCACTTCTGTCGGCACTCCCGGAGTGCCACTGTTTTTTTTTTCATGGAGCGACTATCTGCCCTCCACAACCCAGTTACTGGGTAACACTATACCTCCAGATAGGACTGGGCAAAATGTAGTAAAGCCCGGACTCCACTAAAGCCGAAACGAGACGAAAGGACGACGATTTTTTTTACAATTACTTCTTTGAGTTAATTTGTAGGTACCTATCTGATGTTTCCCTCAATACTGCAAAATTAAAACCGCTAAGAAGCAGCAATTTAATTTTGTAGAATTTCTAAAAGCTACTCATGAAACCGAAAACTTCCAGGATCTTAAAAGTACATGATCTTGCAATTTCACAAATAATACTTCTACAAGTAAAACTCAATATCTTCCCATTCAATTAATAACGATGAATTACAAACGTGAATTCAATTCGATGCGGTCATATTAGGTACGTTTCTTTCATTTGACTGCAGCTGCAGAAAGAAATCCAGTCTGTTAAGCAAAATGAAATTACTTTTGCTAAACTTTGGTAAGTTGAATATTAGATTATCACTTCGAGAACATTAATTATATTCAAGAAGATTAACAATTTGTTGGAAGAGTCAGTTAAATCATTTAGCTATACTGAAATATTTTGGTTCTTATAATTTTGTTTTCGTAGTTAAATGTCAAACCTTTTTAAGGTTCCGTAAAAGTTTTTTCTAATGAACTTTTACCAGGTTCATTAGAAAAACTTTTTACAAAAAAAAAAAAAACAACCGACTTCCAAAAACACTACAAAGTGAAAAATAACTTAAATTTCGGAAGTCAGTGTCTTTGGTTTTGAATTTTCGTTTTTTGTCACCGACTTCCAAAATTAAAGTTATTTTTCACTTTGTAGTGTTTTTTGGAAGTCGGTTTTTTTTTGTAAGAGTTTTTATTTTTCTCTTTTTAGTTGTGGTACCTACCCCACACAAATTCGAAAACCACTACCTGCTATGTAAATAACAGTGACATTTATATGGGACCACCTCGAGAGCATACCCTTTCAAACAAAAAAAGAATTTTCAAAATCGGTCCTCAATTGACGGAGAAATCGGTGGACATACATAAAAAAACACTTTGTGGAAGTCGGTTAAAAACCAGCGTCAGACAGCAGCTGTCTGGCATTAAATGCTGAAATCAACGTTTTTGGCGCAGCCGTGAGGCACACACTTGTTGTTGTTAAAACTTTGTTTGTATTTTGTGTTTCATGAACTGTCTCCAAATAAACGTAATTCTTACTTTCTTTTCTTTCAAATCATTCTTTGAATGTTATATGTATTGGCTATAACACGGCAAATTGACGTAAGGTGTCAATTCGGTTTAAGAATCAATTTCCCTGCCTGTATTATTGCCAATACCAATATACAACCTTAGTTTTTGTTTACACTGAACCTCTTATGGGATCATTGTACTGGTCCCTTAATGAAAGTTTTTGATGATGAGTACAACGACACCTTAAGAGGTTTAGTGTAAACAAAAACTAAGGTTGTATATTTAATTTTTACCAAGTTTTTGCAAAGTACCTATCTCTGTAACATATTGTAGACTACCTACTGATAAAGTGAGTTTCAGAGTGTTGAATTTCCTATTCAGAGAGACGCACATTTGATTAAATTACTTATTTTCATTGCCAGTACCTACCAAAGTAAGCGTTAATCCAGCTCCCGAATTTTTTGACGAACCCTTTTAATATTCAATAAGCGAGATGATTTAATAATCGTATGAGCCATATAAAACTGGCGAAGAATATAAGGTAGAACGTACATTACCACTCACGGAGCACTTAAGCTTTTTATGGCCTGATGTCATTCATGTACCAACTGTGACCACCATGGGTATCCATTTTTCGGGCACTGAGGCGCTGATATTTTTATGTTCACGTTATTATAATGTACTAGTTTCCGCCAGCGGCTTCGCCCGCGTCATATCTTTACAAATTATAGCCTATGTTATTCAGTGATAATATAGCCTTTTACTAGTGAAAGAATTTTGAAAATCGGTCCAGTACTTTTTGCGTTTACACATTACAAACAAACAAACAAACATACAGAACATCAATCAAGTTTAGTTTACTGGTGAAAGAATTTTGAAAATCCGTCCATTAACTGTTCATTTATTTTAGCTCGATGGTCCTAGTTTATCATTTATAACTTCCAATTACAATTTTATGTAAGCGGGCACGCCCTTTATGCCTGGAGGCTTTTATTTAGATATTTAGTTCTGTTTACGTTATTTTTTTATTTTTTTTTAATTCTGCTTGAGTATAGTTCTCGATGTTTTTGGTTGGTATATTGGCGTGTGCTAGCTGATATAGGGCCAGTAATGTATAATTAAAATAATGTTTTGTGTTGCATAATAATTTTGCATACTATTGTATAGAATCATTTTATTTTACTAACTTGAACAGACAGCTGTGCTGCTGGGGAGTTTGTTGCGCCACTTCTTCTTCCCAGCCAAAGGCACTAGGAAGTGGTGAAGGGTGGGCGTTTTTGGGGGGACTGTCTTATGTAATTTTGACGTTCGAAAAGTGCTGATTCTCAGCCTAGTTTGAATAAATGACTTTTGAATTTTGAATTTTTAAATTCCGTCTAGTAATTTTTGAGTTTATTCATTACCAAAAATCAAACTTACAAAAAATATTTTCTCTTCATAATATTAGTTTAAATTTGGATAAAATTAAATTCAATCGTTCATCATCGTCACCGTACCGGGCCCGCGTATTGAATTACGGCTACAGCCGACTCTCTCTGTCTCACAGAGAGTCCCAGTAGTAAAGGTTATAAGCTGATTCTGCATCATCGTCACTGCCCACAGAAAAATCAAGCCAAATTAGCATTAGGCCGACCACACGTTAATGAAATAGTAGAAAAGATTTAACTAGAAATATCATTTTGTTTTTAATAAGCGTAATAATAAAAAGAAGTAATCACACAATTTATAATGAAAGGAATTTAAAACGTCATTCAATATAAAGTTTACCAAGGGGTATCGTGTTACCTAGTAACTGGGTTGAGGAGATCAGCATCTGGTTAGAATGGAAACTGACCACAACATATTTGAGAAAAGTCTAGGATTATACTATATAAATAGGGATTCCCGCGGGATCCCGCTGCTTTTATTAATCTGCTGGATCCCGCACCTTCAAAGCGCTGATCCGCGGATCCCGCAAATTTGCTTCTTAAGAGCGTATTTTCAAAGTTATCAACATAGGATGACATCATACGAGTAATAATAGCATCCAAGAGGAAGTTTTTTTTTTTTTTTTTTTAATTTATTTAAAGGGCTTTGTCGCTTAGCGACCACATCGCCCAGTGCAGAAAAACACAAAATTGTTGATGACGGTCTACCTTATCACTAACTTGTACAATTGTTTAGCCTTATCGGACATTGGCTGTTAACACCAACTAACTGTTGCCCTTTTATTATATTTTACCCTTACTCCTAGTAAGGGTAAAATTAAACAAAACTATTAAACTATGCCAAACATTTAAAGATGAATCTAAGAAATCAGATTACTAATTACTTATACTTAATTAATGGAAAATAAATAATTTCTGTTGCTTAATGTAAGAAATGTTTAATAAAAGTTGATTTTTAACCGACTTCCAAAAGGAGGAGGTTCTCAATTCGTCTGTAGGTTTTTTTTTTTTGTTTTTTTGTTACGCGATTACTCCGCGCCAATTATGAATAGATTTTGATGATTCTTTTTTTGTTTGGTAGATCATACTTTAGAGGTGGTCCCATATAAATTTTATTAACTTTGCTTGGGTAGTTTTTGAGTTAGCTTCAATTATACGTATTTTTTCCCACTTAGTATGTAGATGATATGATAACTTCTTGTCACTGTTATTTACATAGCAGGTAGTGGTATTCGAATTTGTGTGGGGTAGATACCACAACTAAAAAGTGAAAAATAAAAACTTTTTACAAAAAAAAAACAACCGACTTCAAAAAAAAACACTACAAAGTGAAAAATAACTTTAATTTCGGAAGTCGGTGACAAAGAACGAAAATTCAAAACCAAAGACACCGACTTCCGAAATTAAAGTTATTTTTCACTTTGTAGTGTTTTTTTTTGAAGTCGGTTGTTTTTTTTTTTTGTAAAAAGTTTTTTTACACAAAAATCTGTAGTTTCAATTTGATTTTATAAAATAATTTCAAAGATGCGGGATCCCGCGTGATCCTGCGCGGGATTGAGTAATCCCGCTTATCAATCCCGCGGGATTGAATGAGCTGCGGGATTGCAATCCCTATATATAAAGTTTCTACGAAATTACCATCAAACAATCAATCTTCCATCAAAGAATAGCCAATAAAGTCACATTCAATTTATTGAATACTGATCTGCAATAGTGGTTTACAAGTTGTTGCTACTTTCCTGTTAGCTACAATATTTTCAAATTGAAAAGGCGTTTTATTGGCTCTGAATTGTTCAAGGTGGTTTAAAACACTCTTGTAGCTTGATATCTATTTAAGTTTTTAGTTTTATTTTGGAATATTTTAAGTACTTTCAGGACCATCTTAAACATATTGGGCGACAGGGTGCGAAAATCACCTACCTTGCCAACGAAAAAAAAAAACAAAATTTTTGTGTTCCATTTTTTAAAAAGTAATACTTACCTACTCCAAAATAAAATGAGGTTCATTTCCAAACATCAAATTAAATTTTTCTGGCTTATAAGTTGACGAACTTTTTAATGATATCGTGTCGTCTGTTTTAAAATCTTTGTTCGATTTCAAAACAAATCAATCGACTCGATCGGCTTGCGCCCCCTTAGACCCTGCGCCTGGGTGCTACGCACCCGTTGCACCCCCGGGTAAAGACGGCCCTGAGTACTTTCTGTGCTACGTAGAAATAAAAGTATTCTAAAGAATGGAAAAAGCAGTAAGTATTTGTACTCTACAAGATTTTTTTTCAAAAAGATGTTAGATGCACAAGCCTTAACCTCTCAGGTATTTTTTGACAGATGAGTCATTCCTGTCAAGCCCCGCGACCACCCACGACGCAAAAGATTTATGACTCACCTTCAGATAAACAAAATACTCAAGTTTCCTAGAAGCCGTCGAACGATAAAGCCTATTATTTTCGGTTCTCGGATAGATAAGGAACCCAACATAAATATTTATAACTTTCGTGTGAAATGTTTACTAAGATTTATTACGCGTTTTTGTTCGCGAGTCTATTGTCCACTAATTTTACGATTTCTGATAAAACTAGCTAACCAATTCACACGAAATTTTGCAGGGTACATTATGGATAGTTATGTTATCTAACAAAAGCGTTTTTAGAGACAAACGTTGAAAATAAAAAATACTAAAAATCTATAATTTTTAAGATCTAGAATTTCTAGTGTTTACGTAACTTTCTTCGTTCCAAAAAAATATTTTTTTGCCGTATTTAGGCAAAAAAAGTGCCTAACATTATTAAAAATCTAATGTAATCATTAAAAAAGGCGACTTACCCATCAAATACCAACGATTACACACCAAAATACCACAAAATCACAGCACGGTCACTTTTTCATTCACATGTTTGTTTACACTTTTAGTTTGGGTCAAAATAGGTATAACATGATGTTATTTACTGCAAATATTATCTACAACGACGTAATATTTACTTAAAAATGAAAATAACACCACTTCCCGTCGATTTACACACAAAAACCACAATAAAAATGAAATATTACGGTAATAACCTTCAAGGCCGGAGCGATTCGTAGACTGACATTTTTTCGTCCCCGAACGTCACTTTCAATATTTTTTTAAAATATTGCGTTCCAGGTATTTTAAAATGAAATGGTTTTGTTGACTAGCATATCTATCCGACCATAGAATAAAAAAGCCACAGAGGACATTAGACATTATTTTATATTAGAAAAAGATAAAATCCCGGTGTCCAACAATGTTTGTCGGGGTGTCAAACATTGTTTGACACCGGGGCTTAAGCGGTTAATACACTTAACAAAATTTTACTAAACAACGATTTTCTTAAAAAAAACTTTTATTAATTTTTTTTAAATATTTCTAAGAAAATATTCTATGTTCACAGATATCGCCATTGAGAAATTTTCCTTGTCCCGTGTCTCTCAAATACAATTTATTCGTAATAATAAGTAGGAGGCGATTATGACCGAGAAACAGGTGTAATATCATCATTTTACGAGGATATTTCCCACAGGCGGGAAACATATTCATCCTATAAAATTAACATATTTATTGAACGTATAACTTGCGAATAAAATCCGTGTAACGTCTACAGATCCAAAGCAAGAGTAAATAATGTATGAAGTTCTGTAGGCCTAGAGAGAACGCACGGAAAAAAAAGAACCGTTTTTAAATTCGAACGATTTTAAAATTGAAAATACTTATGAGAGTCTTAAAACCGAATAAATATTATTCAAAATATTTTATAATATTGATTGATGATGATGAGCGGAGCTCGTGGCTAAGTAATAACAGCCGTTCGGGTCGATCGATCAGGTTAAGCTATGCTTGTCGAGGTTGGTCCGTGGAAGGGTGACCATCTTTACATACCGAGACTCCTCCGTACCTCGGAAAGTACGTGAAGACATTGGTCCCGGCTGTTATTCGTGGATCTTTGACAGTGGTTACGGGTCGTCAGAAGCCTGAAAGTCTGATAACCAGTCTTACCAGTAACTGGGTTGTGGAGGTCAGATAGGCAGCCGTTCCATGTAAAATACTGGTATTCAGCTGCATTCGGTTAGACTGGAAGCTAACCCCCAACATAGTTGAGAAAAGGCTAAGCAGATTGATTTTGATTGATGGATGATGATGAGGGAACAGTGGAGGCCCAGTGGTAACGGCCCTGACTTACAAGTTCTTGGTCTTGGGTTACCCAGACAGGCGCTTTACTTAGTGTAAATAATTTCATCACCACTGCTCTCAAAACGGTGAAGGAAAACATCGTGAGGAAACCGGCATGTCCTAGAACCAAAAATTCGAAGACTGTGACATCTACCAACCCGCACTGGGCCCGCGTGGTGGATTAGGTACATAGTCCACTCCCTCTCGAAGAGAGAACGCCTATGTCCCAGCAGTGGGAACATTATAAGGCTGACTATTCTTATGCTATAATATTGATTTAGTTTGTAGACTTTATTCATATCTATGGGTCATTTTTATTATGCTTGCCGAATAAATTTAAATCAAAATGCTATAGTTGATATAGCATAGTTGTACCTATTTTCACGATAAGTCTTTCGAATTTACATTACGTTTACTTCGCGGGTTCGTGTTAGGGCCTCTGAATATATTAATACTGGTACAGAGTTGCAGAAGCATGCAGTTCTGAACTGATACCTATAAAGTGTGAGTCTTTATAATGTGCACATATAGAAATGAGGGAATCTTTGCTTAATTTTGTGGACAAAACAATATTTAAAAAAATCTAAATATTTTTTATTAAATATTTTTTATGGAATTAAAAAAAAAAACAAAACGGTGTAACTTTTAAACTAAATGATCTATCGCGATTAAACAAACTCCATAATGATTGGTAATTAGGCGTCCTCATAAAAAGAAAATTGTGGAAAAAACTACCTTCAATTAAAAATAAAACTGTTTTTTTCATCAATTCTTACAATAATCGTAAAATTTCTCAATAAGACGCCAAACAGAACAATTTATATTTTTTCCTTCAGTAAAATGAAGCATAGATTACCTCATTTCGATATGTGCACGTTATAAAGACTCGTACTAATAATTAAGAGAGAGGGCGACATAATTTCATTTTATACATGTTAGTTTCTCTTTTGTTCATTTAAATATAAAGAAGTATAACCGTACTTTTACTCCCATAAGGAATATTCTCTCATTTTTACTTGCCTACATATATAACGGCTGAATTTGGATCAAAGGTAAGCTCACACACCCCTTATTTGTACCTTATTAAGAATGAGATGATTTGATTTTTTATGGACTACAACAAATTCCTTAAGCAAATATTGTAGGTAGAGGGATCATGAGTATCTATCTCATAAACAAAAATCTGTTTATGAACTTGTTTTTACATATTTATACTTATTAAAGATTAAAGTCGATTTTCTTTTCTGTCTTTGAGATCGCGTTGTTCTTCTAAACTATGCGACGGATTTTGATGCGGTTTTCACTATCATTTAGAAAATTTATTCCAGTAGGTTTAAGTGTATACAGGGTGGCAGGGACATCGACGCGAATACTTATATACCATGGGTTTAGTACATGATTCTGAACCCCCTAGCGTTGATGTTTTTCGTCGGTTATTTTTAAAAAAATCTACTGTTTCATAGTGTAATACCTATGCGGAAATGTTTTTTTAAATAACCGACGAGAAATTTCAACGCTTTTTTTTTCATGTATGGAATCTACGGTAACAGTTTTCGCGTCGATGTCCCTGTCACCCTGTATATGTAAGCATAAACACTTAAACCTACCGGAATAAATTCTCTAAATCTCGATGTTATGTCAAAAGTAAAGGTGGTTCGCTGTAGTTTTAAATAAATATCTACTCAAAAAGCTGGATCAATGCCCTGCTAAACCAACCGGTTGATAAAATATATAAAACGCAGTAAGGATGGTCCATACAATCCTTTTACAAAAAAGTCTCGCAAATAGAGAAGAAAATTAAAAGTTTTAATTAAGCCTGACGCCATGTCACTGCAATTCAGCTTGTCAAAGCAGTTAATAAACTAAATCAGATTTCATTATCTATTATTTTTGTACTAACACAAACGAAAATCTAATTGCAAAGTAAAGTGTAAAGTTTCTCAAAGTAAAGTAAAATCCAAAAGAACTGGAAAAACATTTGTGACCCACCTTTGTTGGTTTCAAAATAGGTTGGTCCCAAATATTGGACGTGCGTTTATTAGTGCTAGTATTTGTTCAAGTCACACAACAATGTGTGTTTAATCTACTCGATAAATAAGCCCGATCGAGTGTATTTTGTTATCGATTGTGGTGACTTTGTAACTTATCCGGATATTAATATTTTTCCCCTAATAATATTTGAGAGACGAAAATTGAATCATTGTGAGATTAGCGCTGGGATTTCCTGTAACGAAATATGATAGCAGTTGATAAGATTTAATATGATTTACTATAGCTACTATATTGTATATTTTCTCTCGGTTGTTCCTGATAGAACAAGATAGGCAATTTTTATTAAACATTTTATTCATTTTGATAGAAAATAAAAATTAATGAGGCATCGAGAGTTTTCGTGGAAAACGGAATACCTTTTGTAAATAATTAATTAATTTGTGGAAATTATGTTTACTAATGGCTGTAAAGGGTTGAAAAACAAATATTAACCAAGGGAGAAAATATTTTACTTAAATTTCACTTTTATGAATAAATTGGCTTTTGCTCGCGGCTTCGCCCGCATAGTGTTCTGAAATTATAACACGGGGACGTATATTACCAGGATAAAAAGTATATATCCTAACCCAGGTCTTGGCATATCCGTATGCTTCTCAGCCAAATCCGTTCAGCCGTTACGGCGTGAAAAGCAAATCACCTTTTTTTAAGTAAATAAAACAGGTTTTTAAAAATAATATTCATATTTATTATTATCACCATTAATTTAAAATTCTCCAGCGCCACCATTCACCACGTAATACCTACATGTTAGCCAAGTTATTTTATGACTTTAAATTTGTATCTAATAACTTTTAACCGAGTGAACCGATTCTATAAGCCTATATTGCCAATCCCTTAAATCCCTTAAAAAGAAGTACCCAAAAATTTGTTCAGGTATTTATAAGTTATGGTGGAACAAGTAAACTCACATAGAAATGTCACCGTAAGATTGTGAGAACCGTTAGTTTATAATCTATCGGAATTATTTCCGATAGATTATAAACTGTCGAAAAATTGTGAACTGGGTGAAATGGGTAAGGTTAGGTTAGAACTGTGACCAACCGCGCGCGAGCCGAGCGAGCGCTACTTCCAAGTTGCTCGCAGCCAGGCAGGCTATTTAATATTAGCGCAAGGTGCGTTAAGTCGCAAGCAATTTTGATACCAGTTCACAATTTGTCGGTTTCCCATGGAAAGATTATAAACTAGCGAAAAATAATGCGTTAAATTGTAAATGGTTCGTTGCAGTTCACAATTTTTTGACAGTTTATAATTTAACGGAAATAATACCGATAGATTATAAACTAACGAAGTTCATAATTATACGGTGACAGATACATGCATACATGAACCCTGAAAATATTACACTCCTTTTTTGGCTAGTCGTGTAAAAATTTGAATATTGCATGTGAATTTAAAAATCATCCTCTCGTCGTGTCCTACCCCATTTCGATAAAATTATCTATCTCCTTGCTAAATTTTGTCGATACCCGGTTTAGACGTAAAAAGTTAACAGACAGAGTTACTTTCGAATATAATTATAATATTGAATTATTTATAGTAGTAATTAGTATTAATATATTAGTATGGATAAGAAGTACTTACAGTATTTCTATTTTTTAATGTCCCTCGGCAAACTTCGTGTTTCATCAGTCGTCGGATTTCTATCAAATGCCCTTTGCGCTTGGTGCAGACTGGACGTTTTCAATTGACTTGGAAGTATTATAGACTATAGAGTTGTTAATACTCTTTTAACTTAATGTAATTTCTTTCGAAAATGGGAGGAAAGCTGCTAAAGTGGTACGACAGATAGGAAAATAGTTTTACAGCTCTATAAAGTTCACACGGAAATTAACACAAAACAACAATAAAGTACTTAGTTCTGAATTCAAATTATTATACACGATAAATCTAATAATTGATGGACATGGAAATTAACATTCGTTTGTATTCGGAAATGCGATGATTCCCGAGGGACATTAAGAAAATAGAAACCTATAGTCAAAAACAGAAAATAGAACATACCTAACTAAGATTAAAACGAAATTGAAACCTAAACTAAATATCCTTCAGAACTTTAAGTTTACCTGCTTACTAAGCACTAAAAGTCACTTAACATTATGAAATACGTACCTACTAAATAAGACATCGTTATTACTTCTATTTCCCTTTGTAATACAGTTCCTTCAACTTCAGCGTAATTTGAAACGTCTCAGTTTCTCGACATCATAGACTGTTAGGTCGTAGTCACACAAGTGGGTGCTTCGCTTAAACCAGTGGCACTGTATCGGGGCGCCTGTGACAGCTTTAATAGTAGATTATTCACTAAGGGGATAAAGCAGTATCTTTTTTCGCGGGCGCTATTTGAAACTCGAACGTTACGAAGGACCCTAGGGTTAAAACCTCTGATTCTCAGACCCTCTGAGTTAAAACTCCTGATCTCAGGATCAAAAATCAAAATCAAAATATTTTATTTCACATAAACCTACATTGGCACTTATGAATCGTCAGAAGCTAGGTGCACGGTTCCAATTGGTCGTTTCCTATGGAGAAGAGCCGGCAAGAAACTCCACGGTTACTCTTTTAAAAATAATTGGCTTTTATAATACTTTCAAATAACAGTGTTTCTAGGTATGGGAGGACAGTGTAGGTCTTTCTTCTCTTCTTCTTCTTTTTCTCATCTTCTCTTTCTAATAAGTACCAAGTACTTAACAAAATAGAAAATGGTCAACAGGTCTACAATCCACTAAGCCTACAGCGTTCTCACATTCACAAAATATGTAGAAAAGAATCTATACAAAAAAAATTAATTAATTAAAAATAGTAAAAAACCTATTTTAAATAAAACGCAATTATATGATTTCTATTACAACTGTAATCAATCTGAATAATTATCATGTCCACAAAAGCCACCAAAAAAAAGTATATAATGTCAAATAATAGAATAGTAAATATGTCAAGGGCGAATGTAAAAATAAATAAAAATAAAGATTTAAATAAACATGGTAATTTGGGAGCAGTTAATAGACTCTTACTTATTTATGCCGTTAATGAGGTACCAGGGAAGCCACATGTGCAGAAGGAATTATTGCCAAATTTCCTTGTCTTCAACGTAGTCTTTAATTTTATAATATGAATTCTTGATAAGGACACGTTTGATGTGGGTTTTGAACTTCCCATCGCTAAGTTCTGTCACAGACTTTGGCAACTTGTTATAAAAGCGGATACTGTTTATAAGAAATGACTTGCTTGTTTTAGTTAATCTAAATTTGGGTATCACAATTTCATGTCGACTACGTGTATTTATATTATGGAAATCGCTTCTTATTTTGAAAAGTCCTAAGTTTTTGCGAACATACATAATACTTTCTAAGATATAAAGTGAAGGCAAAGTCAGTATATCAATTTCTTTAAATTTGTCTCTAAGGGACTCGCGAGGGCCCATTTTATAGATCGCGCGGATTGCCCTCTTTTGTAAAATGAAAATTGAATCTACGTCAGCTGCCGATCCCCACAGCAGGACGCCATAAGACATAATACTGTGGAAATAAGCAAAGTATACTAACCTAGCTGTGGCTATATCAGTCAACTGCCTTATTTTTCTTACTGCATATGCAGCTGAACTTAATCTACCTGAAAGAGTCAGAGAGATCACTCAGGTGAAGCGAGGGAGTTAGGACTACAATCCTGAGTGCAGCGATTCAAGCTCGCCCAAGAAGACACGTTTGTACACGAGGATAATACTCTACTTTTCGCATCTACTGCGAGGTAGATAACCAATAATTCGATTACATACAAAAAATAATAACTCAAGAGTTCAATTTTCGAATTATTAGCTTACGAAACTGTTAAATAACCGGGAAATAACTAGTTGTGCAGTTTCATACACTATTTTATTTTCAATTGCATGAGTTTATCATGCAATTTCATAAAAATCACAATAAACTTACCATAACATCACCCCTGTATTCACCGAAGAGTTAGGTAGAGAGTGCACACCCATGTAACAGGGGGCGAGCCTATTGCCATCAACCGGGCACAAATCCAGACTATTACTGAGAAATTCCTGATGGAAAAACCTAATAACACTTTGCCCGACCTGGACCTCATGCTCAGCAGTAGCGCTTGCAACCACTAGACCAACAAGGCAGTCACTAGTCCGACGAGAAAGTTCAATAGTTTTTAACTATTTTGTTGATGTAATATATTTTTTTCTATTATAATAATATACACTATAATTGCTTATTATTCCACTATACTATCAAACGAGCAATATATATGTATATTTGTAATCACGTTCTGGAAAACGGCTTTAACGATTTCGATGAAAGTTGCAATATAGAGGTAAAATAGATCTAGCTAGGTCTCATATCTGGGAAAATTCGTTTTCTCCGTATGTTAACCCGAGCAGAGCTCGGTCGCCCAAAGTTTATTCCACAATAATATCTCTATTAAATTCCGTAATTTCTTTATTTTGTTAAATAAATTCTATAAAGTGAGAACTCCTTTATGGTAAAAGTTTCATAGGTAAAAACGTGCAAACGCTACAAGCCATCATACAGTACCGCTAGAGTGCTTAGCGCTACGCTGCTGGGTGGGTGACATTCTCCTGGCGAACCAAACTCATGGTTTTGCTTTTACAATGCTAATTTTACTACTACTAACAGTAGCGGATACCTAAAATTTAATGCCTAAATATATGCATTGCACGTTTGATTTTTAACTCTTGACGCTATGCCAAGCGTAAAAATCTAAAAGTGTGCAGTTGAGGCATTACATGTAGTTGTTGCCTATTGTTAGTGAAAACGAGCATCAGTATTTTGATCGAGCTGCACAAGCGAATTTCCTAGTTATGTGAATTCGGCTTTAGAAACCGGAGATGAGAAGGGTGAACCGAATCAGAGGCAATGAAAGGAAAGGTATATCATTTTGTTTCTGCAACTGAAAGTTAAAGGGACTTGAAATGGTACATTATTATGTTACGATAGAACATTTGAAAGGATATTCTAATAACAAAATTCCCCATTCGGTTCGGTAAAGGGGTAAGGATAAAATTGTTTGATATTATATGAAAACTTATTTTTATGCGTCGTTGATTTTTATTACGAGATAAAAATAACTTGGAAGAACATTATTTCAGCTTACAGGAAAATAGTTCCATGGAAAAAAAATAGTGAAGCTTCTTTTATTTTGTCTCTAGGATCTATTTCGCAGGAGATATTAAATTAAATTTTTACAAAATAAACGTTAAAAATAAATTCTTCAACGCTATTAAAAAGGAAATCTACTTTTTCTATCTGATTATGAAGCAAGAATAAAAAAAACAATTTAACAAAAAATATAAACTTTAAAAAGAAACAACCTTTTTCAGACATCACTAAATATTTTATTCAATAGATACCTTCGAGGATCGAATCAACAGTTTGAATTGCCGTTAGCCGCTTTAATCAAGTATCCTTTATCGAAGTAACCTCCAAAAAGTAAAAAAAAAAACTTCTATGCCATCTACAAACGTTTTAAAACGTAAATTGTTATCCTTTTTTTCAAAGAGAACTGCTTTTGTACACCCAAAGCTTTTAGGACGGCTTTTGGCACTTGAATTCTTTTTGGAAAAAAAAGCGCTCAAGTGCGAGTCGGACTCGTACATGAAACTTGGTACCGTACAATATTGAACACTACATATTTTTGAATCTGCCAAAAAAAACACGTTTCTTGTTGACCCTTTAATTTTGAACATTATTAAAGAGAAAGAAAGCGAGAGAGAGAGAGAGAGAACTCTGGTAGAAAAAAACAAAAGAAAAGAGTAAAGTGATTATAGTGTCGTGGGATAAAATGTACACATCGGCCCGAGTACACTGCACCGGAGAGAGAGAGAGAGAAAGTGTGAATTTGGTCAAAATTTAAATCCAACATAGCGGCTGCAAAAGTTTTCAATTTTTTTTCCATGGGTGTCGTTTTCATAGTTTTAGAGGGTGCTCTAGCCGATATGAGGTCAAAATGTAAATCCAAAATGGCGGCTGTAAAAATTTTGTTTTTGTTTTAAATCATACGTGAGAAATAACTTCGTTCCTGACGGGGGTTCCCCGACCGCACACGTTTTTTTTTAAATTAATTGTAGTTATTGCGCCCATAAGAGTACACAATCTGAGAAAAAATACAGCCCTGTGACAAACGGATGGACAGCGGAGCCTTAGCAATAGGGTTCCGTTGGCACTTTTTGGGTACGCAACCCTAAAAACCGTGAAGAAACACTATAAGGTACGATGAATCAGAATAGAGTGCAATGCATTTTACACTCCAGTAGGTTTGTGCATTCGTTTCTAGACGAATATTTTCACGTACAGACGCCAGCACATCAAGCTACCCGAAACTGTCAAATTTTCCCAATCAACTTTGAACCTTACACTTCAGAGATAAAGTTGAAAATCTATGAAATAAATTTGACAGATTGTAGTAGCTTGATGTGCTGGCGTCTGTACATTTCTCAGATGTATTAAAATACTACCTGCGCTCCGCGGTTTCACCCGCATAAGTCTCGAGCTCGTGAAAATATCGGGATAAATATTATCTTATGTTCTAACCCAGGTCATGGTCTACCTATATGCTAAATATCATCTAAATCCGTTTAGCCGTTTTAGCGTGGAAGCGTAACAAACAAACAAACTCACTTTCGCATTCATAATATTTAATTATACAGATACAAATTACTACGTCTTTTACTCAGCTTGAAACTTCGCCGTTGTTTGTTCCTTTCGCAATTGTTTACTTGCAGGAATGACTGAAAATATATTCCAATATTTTTCTATTAGTATCTATAGTCGATCTCGTAATTGTTTTCCGCTTCTGACAAAAATTCCCAGTAAATTGTTGCTAAGTTTGAAACATTATATTTGTCACATAGAGAAATAGAACTTGTCATTTTATGACGTGCATGTGACAATCAACCTTACACTGTTTGTCCACCGCACTACGTCAACGAGAAACGAGATTATTCGAACCGAACGTGACGTCCAGGTGGTGGTGTGAGATGGACACGCGGCAATAGTAAGCCGACGTTCGCGCGGACGTAATAAAATCGCGGCGGGAGTTTATTACGCACTGAATTTTCAACTCTCGGTGTTAAGCCGAGCGTTGAGAATCCAACGCGCTGGAATGCACTCTCGTCCCAGCGCGTTAAAAAACACACTGTTTGATTTTCAACTCTCGGCACTAACCAGAGCGTTGAAAATCAAGTGCACGAAAAAAAATCGCCGCGATTTTATTACATCCGTGCGAACGTCGGCTAAATGTATGTATCGCTGCTTTGGCGTCGTCATCACGTTCTCGTTAAAAGTCCCGTTGACGTTCCGTTGATGTCCTGTTGACGTGGCGGTGGAAAAACGGCTTTAGGGTGGTGAAGGAATTCTGAGGACGACTATAAGCATAATCAGTCTATAATGTTCCCACTGCTGGGACACAGGTTTCCTCTTTGAGAGAGGGAGTGGGCCACAATCCACCACGCGGGCCCAATGCGGGCAGGTGGGAGGACTACTATACCTATAGGATATTTTCCATTACACAGTTTCAATTAAATTAACCAATATAACTCATAACAAGCTAAAGTTTTGCATTAGGTGCCATTAAAAAGATTATGAAACGTACACAATAATTAAACATTTATTTTCTAGTCTCAAATATAACCACACTATAATCACATTATTTTATAACAATTCTGGAGATGTTACTCGCACTGTATCCAACAACCAACTGCCGATCACTCCTGTCTCCTTCCGACATTCGTTTTACAAGTGTAGCCCCACCATTGCTCCGGAAGTTCGCTACGAAACTATAATGGCGCAACACCAGTGCTGCCAACTTAACTATTAAACAGATAATATCTTTAATTTTTTAAAAGGTAATTGTATTTAATTTTGAATAGGGTTAAAAATGTTATTAATTAAATATGTTTTTAACAAATAAATCAACTAATAATTAAATCATAAATCAAAATAACTTCTTTTAATGTAATTATGTATGTCTGTCTTCGCAGCGACAACAAAACAGGGAACAAAATGTGTGACGTCATCAATGAATGACGCGAGTGGAGTTTTGTGTCACAAACATGACTCGTCGGCTGAGTTAACACCCCATTTCACGAGTTTACGGTTCATTAACTACATTAATATTTAATTATGTGGTCGAAGTACAATTTTCAAATTATGAAACCAATCAGGAAAGAGTAATTAAGCTTCCAATCAACTTATTTGATTGCTCATTAAGTTTTTTTGAAAAATAACATTCTTTCACCAAATGCAAATCAAAACAAATAAGAAGAAAATTCTTCAGGAAAAAGCGAAAAAAATGTCTAGAAAAAAAAATTGAGGTTTCTTTCAGCAAATAAGAAGAAAATAATTTGAATAAAAAATACCTAAAGACGAACTTTGAAAAGAATCCTATAAAACTGTATATTGGCAAAAGGTCAATGCAGTATCATCGAATTTACATATTGCCAAGCAATTTATTGCCCATATTTCGATGGATTTCAATGTTGAGGTCAGCTTTTCTGTCAATCGAGAAAATTACTCTCAACTACGAGTAAACCAACAAATTTTATAAAGGAATGAGTTGGATTTGACGTGGGTTTGCTTATTAAATTCTGATCTATACAAAATCTGTATTTGAGCTTGTTAAGGCTATCAATTCATCGAAAATATTATGATAAAAGTAGTACTACTATCTAAAGCTACGGTTTTTAACCGACTTCCAAAAAGGAGGAGGTTAGAATATGTTCGTCGCGTATGTTTGTTTTTTATTTTTTTATGTATATCCACCGATTTCTCCGTCAATTGTGGACTGATTTTGAAAAATCAGTCCACAATTGACGGAGAAATCGGACTGATTTTGAAAATTATTTTTTTGTTTGAAAGGGTATGCTCTCGAGGTGGACCCATATAAATTTTATTAACTTTGCTTCGACAGTTTTTGAGTTAGCTTCAATAATACGTACTTTTTCCCAATTAGTATGTGGATGATATGATGTTCCTGTTACTGTTATTTACATAGCAGGTAGTGGTTTTCAAATTTGTGTGGGGTAGGTACTACAACTAAAAAGTAAAAAATAAAAAATAAATTACGTAACATAACACACAAAAAACATAACATCACGCCTTGTTTACCCGAAGGGTTGGGCAGAGGTGTACCTGTAGCAGGTACACCCACATTTCGCCAGTTTTGTTTAAGTCCCATGTAATAGGGGGCGAGCCTATTGCCATCAAACGGGCACAAATCCAGACTCCGGGCTGCTACTGAGAAATTCCAGATAGAAAAACCCAATAACACTTTGCCCGACCCGGGAATCGAACCCAGGACCTCATGTTCAGCAGTAGCGTAAAAAATAAATTACAAAAAAAAAAAAAAAACAGCCGACTTCCAAAAAACACTACAAAGTGAAAAATAACTTTAATTTCGGAAGTCGGTGTCTTTGGTTTTGAATTTTCGTTTTTTGTCGGTCGGTTGTTTTTTTTTTTGTAAAAAAAAATCTAGAAGAACGTGGGTGGTTTATATTATAACGATCGTAATGAAAATCTGCCATTTTCACCAGTATTTGATGTTAATGTGTCAAAAAACGCTTTGAAACACTTGTATAACCTTGTGTAATAATAATATGTTACCTATAAGTTCGATACATTATTTATGCGTACGTGCACAAATAATGTATAAAACATTATTATGTGTGCCAGTAGATTAATTTTTATGTTATTTAACAATATTTATTCATATAATTTGTCGTATAGTTGTATTATATTCTAAGTACTGTTTATTTTATTTTGTTACCTACCTATTTATTATACAAATCACTGAACCTGACTTGACTTCCGTACGTCTTTTTCGGGTGACCACTGAAAATCAGTGCTGTGCTGTATCCCCATAGCACAGCATCATGCCGAGTAGACGCCTTCTTGCCACAGTCATGACGTGCAACTGCCGACGATTTCTGTTTTATGCTCGTGATTTCTTATGAACTTTATTTTGTTGTTTTCTGATTACGTTTGTCTTTTTGCATGCACGTGTTTCTGTGACAAATAAACCTATTTTTCTTTCTTTCTTTTCTTTCTTTGTATTCAGATTATCTTATAATCAGTGTAAAATCTACGCGGTGCCGTTGCGGAGCCTGTGCAGCGGAAATTTGTTGAAATCCTTTAGGTATTAGTATTTTTTATACGAGGAATACCTAATTTAGGTACCATATAAAGAGAGATTAAGTTATTAGGATTCATTACATCTGTACCTACGTGAATCTTTCGACATTAATTAGCTCTAAGAAGATCTACTCCCTTGGTAATTCATTAAGCTTGCTGAGTAAAGAATTTTTTCGTAATGTTATGTATAAACCTTTTAAGCAGGGATAACGAAGTCACTTGGGACACATCAATATTGTTCACGTACCTAGTAAAGTATCAAAATGTATAATAGAAAGATTTATTACCTTGACGTCGAGTCCCGCAACATCGAGTCGCCTTGACGTCGAGTCCCGCCACGTCGAGTCGCCGCCACGTCTACTTATTCTTTTGAATGATGTTTATTTCTACGATGAAAAAATTCTGGCTGGTGCCGCCACGTCGAATGTGACGAAAGGCAGTCAATGAAACAAATTATTCAAATCATAATACATATTTTTATTTATTTTGACAATCATTGTAATAACTTTAAATAAAATATTTAACATTAATTTATTTAATTTGAGCACACTAAATCCCAGATCAGTTACATAGGTAATAAGTATACGACAAAGTTCCCTTTAGAGGATTATTACAATTAGTTACATGTAGGTATCACTTCCTAGATCACACAGGTTAATGATTCCACAAATTATCAAAAATTCACAAAAATTGTTGTTGATTTCTTGAAAAA
The DNA here is from genome assembly GCA_949152395.1 of Agrochola litura. Classification (NCBI taxonomy): domain Eukaryota; kingdom Metazoa; phylum Arthropoda; class Insecta; order Lepidoptera; family Noctuidae; genus Agrochola; species Agrochola litura. The sequence continues at coordinate 9,753,213 of OX424497.1, read as the reverse complement.
CAATATTAATATAATATGTTTAGCTACACCGGGAAACATTAAAATATAAAACAAAATGATTTCAAGCCGAGCTGAAATTAATCGTTGTAAATATCTAGTGTTTTTAAATTAGGAATGAATAGTTATGATCGGAACATATCTTTATTATTATTTACCAATATAAAAAAAACATTCTATAAAAAAAAATTGTGTTTATTGATTTATAGATATACATAAGTACCTATTAACCGGTGTGATCTAGGACTTTATGTAACTAATTGTAATAATCCTCTAAAGAGAACTTTGTTGTATACTTATTGCCTATGTAACTGATCTGTGATTTACTGTGCTCAAATTAAAAGAATTAATGTTATATTTCTTTTTTTAAAGTTATTACAATGATTGTCAAAATAAATAAAATATTACGATTTGAATAATTTGTTTCATTGTCTGTACTTTTTGTCATATTCGACGTGGCGGCACCCCGCAGAAATTTTTCATCGTAGTAATAAACATCATACAAAAGAACAAGTAGACGTGGCAAAGACTCGACGTCAAGGTGACTCGACGTGGTGGGACTCAACGTCAAGGTACTAAATCAATAACTTAAAAATATTTTTAGATACATTATTTCCAAATTTGTTAGCAAACGATACATTTTATTAATTTTATTTGATGCAAAATTCGAAATTATACTGTGTAATGTAAAGTTGGTATACATCGCAACTATAAACTGTTATAGCACGGGTTATACGTACTGACGTATAACCCGTGTTTTAAATATGTATGGGCACATCGAACTTTAAACCGACTGTAAAATGACACAAACGACGCCCTACACAGTTGAACTTTTCTGTAATTGATGTGGCATTATTTATTTTACTTAAAACGGCTGTCCGCCAATTATAATAGAAAGAGAATTAGACAACATTCATACACTAATCTCACAGAACTTCAGGATACTAACATGATTATCTACCAATCGTCCGCGAGAACGTTGAGCACGGCGAGAGTGCGAGGGACGGGAGACTGCGCTCGCGTGAGGATGTAACACACAGGCACGGCGAATAATCATCACTTACCATGAGGTGAGGTGCGGGCAAAGGGCTACCCCGAGGCGGTAAAAACAAAATATGCCTCCTAATGCATCTATATTTTACCGGAGTACAAAGTTGGTATTATTTACGACCAGTAACTGTTAATTCTCATTTCATCCATATCGACTCCCCTCCGTGCTTCGAAAAGCACGTCACGGCTGTAATTCGTGAGAACTCCGAAAGTCTGACAACCAGTTTACCAAGGGGTATCGTGTTACCCTGTCTGGGCTGTGGAGGTCAGATAGGCAATAGCTCCATGTAAAATGGAAGCCGGCCCCAACATGGTAAACGGCTAAGCTAGGGCAACTGTAAAATCTCATTTATCCAATCCATAATTCCTCTGTGCAACCTTATAGGTATTCTCTTTGTTTTCTAATTAAGATTTCTTTGTAGAATCCTTGTAAGCTACAAAGAGCTACAGTATTTATTGTGCAAAGTAAAGGATTTGCTCATAATACCGCAGGAAAACCTTTAATTAAAACATTATGAAGGCGGAGTTGCTGGACTGTTCGAAACTCCATACATTATCAAGTTGCAGCTCCGTTTGTAAAAGGAGCATGTATATTATTGTTCAACAAGCCTTTTTAGGTCTTTAATTTACCACGTTAACGATATTTGCGGTTGACAGATTCTTAGAATGTTATTTTCGACATTTGTGAATAGTATGAAAAGGAAAATCTGTTTCTAAATTATTTTAATTAAAACAACATTCATTGTTGTTTTTGCTGACCAGTTGCAATGTGGTGCTTGAAGAAGTTCTGCCTTTTATAATTAACTAGCTGACCCAATAGACGTTGTCCTGTCCAAACAATAGTTCATACAAAAATCCCATAGAAAAACAAACTTTCCGCTTTTCATATTTATCCAATTTTTCGGAAAACTTTTCTAATTTTACTTTTCCTAAAAACCTTATTCTGACAATCACAAATATTTTAAAATAAAAAATAATCAAATCGATCGAGTTGTTCTCAAATGATGCGCCACCAACGCACAGCATTTCATTTTTATTTATTTAGAATTTGGTACATTGCTTATTTCAAACTTGCAAATGAAATAGATACCTAGTAATATTATTTACGTATGTACAGTAGACATATTTACGCGAAGAATAAATAAAAAGTCACGTATTGTTATAATGGAAATTGTAGAAAATCCCTTGAGTATTTCAATAAAAAAACGTCTCCAAAAATAGTCGGACAACAGACCCAATTAAATACACTGAATCCAAATTGCGTCCAGCAAACAGGCATTTCCCCCAAATAACGAGGGTTGACTGTCAGATTGGAATGTGGTCAAGTTTACCCGTGACCGAGTACTGTCGTCTTTGCTAAATTATTGCAAACTTGCTGGTCAGTCGGCGGCGCGATACAAATTGCCGACGTCAATCATTCCGGACTGAGGACTGACATAACTTCGGATTTAACCGTTGATTTACTACGAGTACGTGGGGGTGTTCGAATACAAACATAATTGGTTTGATGGCAGACAGACGGTATAGCAATAGGAAACTCACTGAATAATAATAATAAAAATGGATTATGAACGGATTAACCGGAAACACATAATAACGAAGAAAATTAAGTTTGTAATAATGACACAAGGACACACTTATTAAATCCAGTAAAAAAAGTAAACAACACAGCGAAATATATTTTCTTTCCATTGCGTGTGCAAAGTTTTTGTCTAGTTAAGCCCCCCCAGTTAAGCCTACCTACAACTTTAGTACGACTCTACAAAATGTTGCCACGATGCGATATCTGTTTTTTTTTTCTTTATTATTAGTGGAACGGGGAAGCGGAGCGGAAAAGCGGAAAAAAACCGGCGGCGGGGTATTGCAGCCCGCTCAAATTACATACTCGTCGCGTGTACTCGGCCTAGCTCCGCACAGTCCGCAACTCCGCTCCGCATTACTCCCTCTCTCCGTTCTGCTGCCTCGCTCTACGTCAATGGACAGGCAGCCTAATTACGAGACTTTTGATGCGAGTATGCGTAGGTACTATCTTTGTTTTTATAGAGCAATAGTCGGTCTAATAGAGTTTTAATTCTATTAAACTGCTCTAATTCAGTTTTGCCTGTAACGTAAGTGTACGATGGAACCAGCCTATTATCGGGCACTATTGCCTATTATTAAATAATATCTAATGGGGAAACCTAAAAGCATTTACTAAAATTATTATTACATGGAACGACCCGCTCCGATGTTGTGCATAGGACCACTAGACCAAAGGTTAAAATGACATTACAAACGAATCATGATGTTCTCAAATAGTATGTTACTTGTATTAGATTCAAACAAAGAATGCTAAGCACAGTCAGTAATACAGTCCTTCATAGTTATTTTCACAGCAACCCAAGCAGCAACCAAACAGCAACCTTAACACAACAAGAATAAAGATCACAGTGATTTTGACAGTGATGCAAATTAGAGGTAAATAAAATAATTGTGAGAGGACTGTAATGTTCTGCCGCGGATAAGCAACCAAAATGCCTCCAAATTCGGAATCTGTTTACTGCAAAGCTCCATAAATGCCCACTAATGTGGGACATTTCCTCTTTAACCCAATAAACTGACCATAATTATAATGGACGTATAAATAGTTTATTGGACACGAACGCTTGCCCATTTCAACTGCTGTGACACAAATGTATTTTGTATGCCTACTTTCATTTGTAAACAACAACCTGTGTATTTGTTATTCATTTATTGTTTTATTTTTAGTGGTATTGTATTTAAATAGAAAAATACGTAAAATAAATATTTTTAAATCGAGAAATTGCCTCAGTTAGTTTACAAGTCTACAATTCTACAAAATTGTTAAATTGTAGAAAATATTGAGTAACACAGAAATTACAAATATGTAAATTGTAGACTTGTCACTACAATTTACGTATCTTGCACTGACACTGGATAGGTCCACTCAAATCTGTGTGGTTCTTTCCTCAAAAGACCTTTTCAGACACTAATCTACATGGTCCTTATATGAAAAGGTCTTTTGAGATTAAAATAGAAACATATATAATTTGAAGGTTATGTCTGGACTTTAAAAGAGACTGCGACCTCTGAGTTTGTTTCGGCCTTTCTTCTCAGAGCAGTCAGATAGGAAACGCCGAACTCATCTAGCTTATTTTTAATATTTTTTTATATGACGTGTAAAAGTGATTCCGATATCCTATTTATAGAATAAACAATTTCATTTAATTTAATTAAATTGTTCCATAAAAATAAGTGCAGCTGCACCTAAGAAATTATTTTCATTGTTTCAAACTTGGCCTCACACGTATTAAAACTTAACTAAGAGTACGTATAGTATAAAAAGTGATTCCATTACCAAAATGAGGTAATGGTAATACCTAATAACGAAGTAAAGATCAAAAGCACTTTTCACTTATTAATATTTTTATTGAAACACCAGCTCATTTACTTGGAAATGCCTGTAGAGTATTTTATATTTAAATAAACGAAACTCCCCGAGCATACAGTACCGAGATTCTTGTACATTGTTGAGCATTTCAAATTTAAAGGCTACTAAGTCTAACGTTCGTAAACAGTACTACTGTAATACAAGTTGCCAGTACAATATTTGTACGTGAAATTATTTAAAACTAGCTGTGCCCCACGGTTTTACCTGCATAAGTCTCGATCCCGTGGGAATATCGGGATGAAAAGCATTTTATGTTTTAACCCAGATTATGGTGCCAAATATCTAAATCCGTTCAGCCGTTTTAGCGTGAAAGCGTAATAAACAAACAAACTCATTTTCAAATATCAGATAGGATTTTAACATAACATCACGCCTGTAATCCTCGAAGGGTTAGACAGAGTTGCAGCTATAGTACACCCACATTTCACCAGTTATGTTTGAGTCCCATGTAATAGGGGGCGAGCCTATCGCCATCAACCGGACACAAATCCAGACTCCTCCAGGCTGCTACTGAGAAATTCCTGATAGAAAAACCCAACAACACTTTGCTCAACCCGGGAATCGAATCCAGGACTTCATGCTCAGCAGTAGCTCTTGCGACTGACCGGCGAAACAGTTTATTTAGAATTATTTTTGTTATTATTCAGGTATCGTGTTATGGAATACTTTTATGTCAATGTCTGTTTTAAAACACTGAAAAAGAGTCAAGAATATCATGTTCAGCAAAAGTTTTCGTCGTGAGTTCTCTCTGTTTCGTAATTTCCAAATCTCTAAACGCATTTCGCGTTTTAAAACCGTGTTCAGTTCATCAGAAAATGTATTAAAATTTTTCAATATTCTAAAAGCATAACATATGGGTTAGAAAGCAAATTGCTTTGCTTGATTACCATAACGGGCTTTATGAAGTTTAAGCTAGGTATCGCCCGTATCCTGTCAACCGAAGCCATTGTTTCCATTAATTACTTTCAAACTTTCAATTTTGTTTCGATGCTTCATTCAACGAGGTTTTGTTCAGACCAGTATATCGAATTGTGGAATAAAACCACTAGAAAATCCACATCAAACTTCAAAATCACCAAATATTTCTAGTACGGAGGTCCTCACAATCTTTTCAGTCCATCTCAAAGTATTTTTTGCATTGTGGACATAAAAGAATCTCTCACCCCAAGGATCGTTTGTGTGTGGTTCACGTACTGGGCACATAAGTGCGGCCACGTTACATTTAAAATCACTCAGATATGAACATTTATCTTGACTTACGAGTGGCGTTTTTGTGATTCTCTCCCCACAAAATTAGAAGGTTCTAAGCTTCCAGCTTCTTAATCTCTTCATTCACTTTCATTCATCAGCTAAGTGGGGTTTTCCATTTGTTTCAAACCTCCCATCTGTTTATATATCTTCAATTCAATTTGCATCGTAATTAGTGTCAACGTTTACTAGTATCATGACAGTCTCTAAGGGAGGTCATCAAACGGTCTAATTACTTTGGACATGCTAATATTAATTAGAGTAAGAAGCGATACTGTGTATTGGGATTGGTAATTATTTAAACTGACCGTTGTATTTGTTTTTTAAACCAATTGGTTAGTTGGTTGAATCGTTTGTTATTTGATTATTTGGTATCTTATCATCATCAATATTGGCAGCTTTGTTCTGAGTGTAGACCTCCTCCCTTTCATGCCATGTTTCCCTGGTAGATTACAGTTAATACATGTAATCAGAAAATTTTACAGTCGCCACATCAGGACTCACATGGATTTCGCTCTCAAACATTTTATAACAAATACACAAGCCAGCTTATATGGTAGTCCTATAGTCCTGTCCTATATTATATGGTAGAACTATGTTTTCACCTAATTTAGGTCTTCAACAAGTGTGTCCTGCTCTATAAACCATACATTACCGAGATGTGGACACTGACAGTCGAGTACTTGAGTTGATTGATTGGCTTTTTGACATATACGGTCACTTCGGTCCAGACGTCCTTCTATAGTTAGGTATTAGTTATATATAAATTAATATTGGTGATCAGTCAGCTGTTGCCCGCGACTTCGGCTACATGTATTTTGTATTTCATCATTTTTAGGATTCCTTACCCGAAGCGTGCCAAACGGAACCCTATTACTAAGCTTCCGCTGTCCGTCTGTCTGTCCGTCAGCGGGCTGTATCATGAACCGTAACATGTAGACAGTTGAAATTTTTCACAGGTTGTGTATTTCTATTGCCGCTATAACAACAAATAATAAAAATTAAATATATACAATAAACATAAAACAAACAAGATACGTGTTTATTCGGCGTTTTTTGTCAAATATTGTACGGTGGCACAGAACCCTTCGTGTGCGAATTTGCCTTGCCCTTGCCCTTAATACAAATATCAAGGATGAAATTTATGGAAGGAGTATACACAATGTCCGGCTCCTGGTCTCAGGCTACCTAACTGTCAAATTTCATATTAATCGGCCAGTAATTTAGGTATGAAAACGTAACAGACAGGCAGACATATTTTCTTTCACAGTTTAATTATTAATTTATTATTTATAAAGTATGTATATGAGTATTATGATTAAGTCTTATCTTGTTTTTGTTACCAGGGCAAAGAGTATGGGCAAAGGAGTTCTGCATCAGCACTATCTCGTTTCTCAAGGATACGGCGACTCCCTAGACCAGCACATCGCGTCATAAATCCTGATGAAGGTAAATCTTTAAGTATTAAATAATGCCTGTATTTATACAAGGTGCATATGCAATAACAGAAAACCTATTAAAGGGTCTTGTTCTCATCGTTATGAACAATTTTTTTATTGGACCAAATCAGAAATCGCAAAAATAACTATTGTTTCTTACATGTATATTCTCATAAGTCGGCAAAATATAGGGAACTGGTGATTTTTTTTGCTATTTCAGGTTTGGTCCCATAGTAAAAGTTGTTCATAATGATGAGTACAATAACTCCTTAAGAGGTTTTCAGTTATTGAAATTAAACACCTTGTAGAAGGGCCAGGCAGAGGAATATATTTCTTACACCCACATAAGGTTGTCTGTAAAATATTGCTTTTAGCGATAAGACCGCCCATCGTGTCACCCAATGTAAAATTTCTAAATTAATGTCTGTAATTTTTATGGTGTACATAATAAAGAGAGCAGTGGTGGCCCAGTGGTAACGGCCGCGACATACAAGTTGTAGGTCGTAGGTTCGAACCCAGACAGGCGCTTTACTTTGTGTAAATTATTTCATCACCACTGCTCTCAAAACGGTGAAGGAAAACATCGTGAGGAAACCGGCATGTCCTAGAACCGAAAATTCGAAGACTTGTGACATCTACCAACCCGCATTGGGCTTGCGTGGTGGATTACGGCCCACTCCCTCTCACAGAGAGGAGGCCTGTGTCCCAGCAGTGGGAACATTTATAGGCTGATGATGATGATGATGATGATGACATAATAAAGAATATTCTATTCTATGTCGCGAGTCATATTTAGGAACAATGTAATAATAGACGGTCTATTATCAATAACCTAGAAACTAGACTAAAAAAAACTTATAGTTTTGTAAGGTTTTTAAATAAGATTAGACATTTAAATAAACCTTTTTTACAGTCCGTTCAACCGATTTTGACTTCTATTGCGTTGGTTGCATGAAAAATGGCAGCTGCAGCTGACATTTGGTATTGTAACTACTTTTTTGCTTTTAATGCCATCCTTACACCTACGAGTACAGAATTCAAAATCGGTTGAACGAACTGTATAAACGGTTTGTTTATGTCTAATCTTATTTCAAATGGAGTATAGTTATCATATTGAAATATTCAGTAGGCCAAATGATTATGTTCCTTCATTGTATTTAATAAGGCTTTGAAAAATACTACCTGAGAGAGAATGAGTGAGTTTCACAAATAACCACATAACCGAAAGTTTGCTTATTTTTGTATCTCATTTGAATACTGAATAATAAGTACGTACCTATATTAATAACGAAATGGTAGAAACCTTAATATTAATCACGAGAGGCTTTAATTTTAATTGACAGGCAAAAAAAACCTGAATTAATTCCTATTTAAAACCGGAGTATAAAACTTACTGTGTCAGCCCCTTGTAATGTATTCCCTTTAACCTTTCACCTATGCATAATTCCGGTTGCCTCCCAAGGTTAGACATTTTCGCTTAACCTTGCAATTAACTTTGACATTAAGTTAAGCATAATACAACTGTCGGAATAAATTGAATCCTTTTCTTGGTTTGGATAAAATAATGGAGTAATTTTCGCAGATTGCTTCCTGGTGACGTCAGAGGAAGGAGAGTTGTTTTTTAAGTCCCCATCGGATGATCCGGTCGTGTGTGGTATCTACATGATAGCTGACCCTGATAAGAGGATCGAGGTCATCTTTAACTACCTCGATGTACCCTGCGAGAATGGAGGATTGGTTGCGGTAAGTTTTCTAACATTATTTTATAAATATGGTACGATGGGGTTGGCATATCCGTATGTATAAAAAACAACCTCTATTAACAAAAAAATAAATTAAAAAACATCCTTAAAATACCTACTGAAAACATTTTTTTAGGAGCATGTGTATAAAAGGGTCGCTTTTCTGATATTTAACGTAAAAAATACAAAGGTATGATACAAATATCAATAAAAATGTTTAGCCTGTTAAAACAATGTTATAATAAGTATTTCGATTATAACTCTTTAATTTACTTCAGCTTAGGAATAGCTTGTTTAGTCCATGTCATCCCAATTTAGACATCGCGTTAAGTTTAAAACATGGTGTTAAGTTCACTTCACATAAATCCCACCCCTAATATCTCAAGGGACATTACTCAAGATTTGCAAGGCTATAAAACATAAAGTAAATTAATATAACTCGTGTACAAAAATGGCTAAGATAATCCCATAACGGGTGACGTAATAAGTCTAAAACTGTCGTAAACTTTTATAAAAGAGGTTAAGAAAACTTTAAGTAATTGAATTTTTCCTCTGGGTGTAGACGCTGGTGTTAGTTATAACATTCTAGCTTACCCTAGATCAGCTGTTTTTGCTAGACTTTATTATTTCACGGGGCGTTAAAAGCAGTTTTGCTTAGGCTCTCACTTTGCTCTGCTTTCAAACAGATAATGTTGCCCAAATCGTTGAGTCTAGTTTAATATAAGTAGATGAAATGGAAGGTTTCTGATTTTTTTATTTAAAAAAATTTAAGGTTATTTTCCTATTTTCTACCTTCAAGTCCCGTTTAGGTATATTCAGCTTGATAAAACTGGGTTCAAGTCAAAAATGCAACGGATGGGGTTAAATATCTCGACCTGTCTGCGCCAGTTTGTCAACATTTTTAAAAATACTGGCTGCCGCAAATTTTTTAACATGACGGTGCTTCCTCACCGCGAGCATTCGCCTGTAATATAACAGTTCAGATTCGAGCATTACATAAGTGAGGGAGGAGAACCGAGCATTACAGTTCGCAACCTATTACTTATCGCTAAAAGCAATAATGATAGATTTCGATATTCTAAGAGCCATTATAGTACTTACCGTGATAATGTTTTCACTGTCAGTCATCGTGGATTCAACCTAAAATTGGGGTTCTGTGTGAGCATGACTGAATATATAAATACACAGTGTTTTTTTTACAATTTTTCTGAAGACCATAGGTAATGAAAATAAAACTTAGACTCTATTATAGTGTCTGTGTGATATGCTTATCGATAAAATTATAATATGCATCTAAAAACTATTATAGTACACTTACGTTCTATTAGGGTGATCTGAAATTAGACTCTATTGTAAAGTCTTTGTGACTACTAACGCACACGTACTATAGCAGCGATCTGAATATCCACAATATCACAATATCGCCCTGTAGTTGAGTGTTCATCACTGCTATAACGAAACTACTATTGCAGTTCGTTTGGGACCCTTATTACGCTAATCAGATAAATAAAAGCACCTGTTAACAATTTTATAGAGCAATACTGTTATGTACTAGTTATATTAGAACTTGCTATACTTGACTATAACGGTTGTATAAAATGGCGTAGTAAACGTTTACATCCTTTGTTTATAGGTGTTTTTAGCTCTATTAGCATTTATAGCAATAATGTACTGTCGAACGCTTTTATACAACACGCTGGCACCGCTAAAACCTTAATAAATCGTTTATAGAGCTTTTTAGAGTTATGAGCTGAAATAATAGGACTGAATTGTTGGTTGGGTATCATGAAAAAATTCGAGCATTACATCAGTGAGGGAGGCGAATTGCGCATTACAGTTCGCAATAATGCTCGAAATCGAATCTGAATTGTTACATTACAAGCGAATGCTCGTCAGTCAGGGAGGCAGTATTGTAACGTAATGCTCAAAATCGAATCTGAAATGTTACATTACAAGTGAATGCTCCCAGGTGAGGGAGCACCTTTAAGAAAAAAATTGCCGTTTGCCTTTCTTTCGGTTTGCTAAAAAGGAACCTTATTTCAGTGGGTAGATGGCTGGGAGTTGAATGGCCAAGTATGGCCAGCTGATGCGTGGGATGACGACCGAGTGGTAGAGTCCTGTGACCAGAGGCCATCACGTAAGCTGATCTCCAGACAAAATGCTGCCCTCGTGCAGTACCGGGTACCAGCTAGGGGGAAAGGCTTCGCTATAACTATACGACATTTGAAGAACGCTAAACGTAAGTTCTTTGCTTATATACTTAGGTACTCTTACTTTTGTTGCCAATTTTTTTTTTTCACATGTTTAATATCGCCGTCTCTTTTTTTTCTGGGTGGGAAATTATCAAATAACTTCTCCCGCTCTGGGTGGAGCGGGAGGGCGTGTCAGACTCTTACTGACTAAAACTCACCCGTCTTCCTTCAGTTGCCATCTTGCCAGTGACCCCGTCAGTTCTGCTGACATATCTTTGAGGCACGCGTGGAACACAACGCGCCGTCGATCCGGGCCTGGTCCTTATCGGACGGCGAGCTACCCATTGCTCACCGTCCGCAAGCCCGTGCTTACGGTAGCCGGGAATCGGCCTGCGATTCCCGACGTCCAGGGCGTCTCCTGCGGTGGTTAGGGGCGTGAGGGCGCGAAATTTGCCTCTCCCTCACGCGTTCCGCCTCCTCCTTCGCGAATATTACTGCTTCGCAAAAGGAAGTGACGGCCTCCCATGCCCTCTCGCTCCATACCATGGCCTGGACCAGGGCTGGGCGCAAGAGATCACCACCGGACAATCGTTTCAAGATGATAGAGTCAGGATCATGTTTAACGCTGAACGCATTTAGTGATTTGTGGTGCAAGCGAGCCTAAATGTCTGCATCGGAAGGTTGCATAGAGGTTAATAAGTTTATTAATGAGGATAAGGATGACATTATACCATGATTATCTTCATCAATAAACTTGACTATTTGATAACGAAATTACTTCAAATGATGACAAACATCTGGTGATGTCTGTCATAATTAAATAAAATTCCGTGCATGCTGCAAAAGTGTGTATGTTCTACCAATAAAAATATATGATGAATACTAGCTTTTTCCCGTGGCTTAGCTCGCGTGGAAGTCGGAAATTATCCCATGGAAACGTATTACTGGGATAAAAAGTATCCTATGTGTTAATCCAGGCCATAAACTATCTGTCTGCCTCATCTAAATCCTATTAGTAGCATAACATAATGATGTAGCGGTTACACCGCCACATACGAACTACGCATCATAGACATGACGTCACACAAATCCTGCATCGCGCAGTTAGAGTTTACCGAGCGATTGACATACATACAATATTTCAACTTCAAACCGAGCGATGGGCAGTTGCCCGCCAGACACAACACCCGTCTGGTCGGAGGATCCTCCTTTTTCTATGGTGGATGAGTAAACTTTACACCCTGTTCCTCATACCACTAAAGATTGAATACTATCGTGAATTCATGCAAGCCTAGTACTTTTTGTGCCAACTTTCAAGTTAAAAGAAGTTTCAAGTTTCAAGGAATAAGATTTTTCATACAAACGAAATCCTATCGAGAACTACACACTAAGTGCACGCACGTTATAAAGTCGCGGCGGGATTTTATCGCGCACTGGATTTTCAACTCTCGTGTTCAAGCCGAGCGCTGAGAATCCAACGCGCCGGAACGCACTCTCGTCCCTGCGCGTTGAAAAAACACAGTTCGATTTGCAACTCTCGGCGTTAAGCAGAGCGTTGAAAATCTAGTGATAAAAAAAATCGCCGCGATTTTATTACGTCCGTGCGAACGTCAGCTTAAGAGAAGAGAATTTAGTACTTATAGTCATACCTACACTTTGTGGTGTTTGTTTGTTATATATTTTTAGCTTTTAGTATGAAAGTATTTAAAATTGTCTACGTCGATACCTTTTTTTTGCCTAAATAGATCCTGTATAGAAAACTTTCACTTCCAAATGACTTCCAAACAAACTCATTTTCTAAGAAAGGCTATTTAACTTAAACCAAATGGCTAAAACTAAGCCAAATAGCCTTATCATGAGTCATAAAAGGCTACATACGAACGAATTACCAAAAGTAATGTTATTTAACTTTTCTTATCACTGTAATTCAGACGTTTGCCAAAAACACTGATTTATTATCACATGTAAGTTGTTTACCAGATTATCTGCGGAATTTCGCGGATTTATCTGTACATATTTTTAATTCATATTCTTATAGAAGACATGAGCTATCCGAATAAAAAATATTTGGCCTAGGTCTTAACAGGGAGGCGTGAAAATTTATTCGCTGTTACAATGTTTAATATACACCGTGACATTTTTGTCGTTTTACAAAAGCAGCCCGCTTCATGTATCCAATGACCACTAAACATTAATTAAAAAAAAGATATAGGTACCTATTGTAAAAAAAAAATTATTGCTCTTAGAGGTATTTTATGTCGGGTACATTGAGTGGCCCTTTGTAAGATGACTAAACTGTTCACGGTGTTAATATATATTTTTTTATAATTAATGTTTAGTAGTCATTGGATATATAAAGTGGGCTGCCTTTGTAAGACGACTAAAAGGTACTGTAGGTCACGGTGTATATTTTAATACGTTACCTGGGAGCAGAAGATATTAGTTTTCAAGTATCCCAGCGTTGCTAACTTATTTTAAAACTTTACTTATAAAATGCCGGCAACATGGCGACACTTTATCCTTATGGTACTGGTTGGTGAAAGTAATTTCAAGTAACGATCGTATAGCTAGATAATACAGTGAGTTAGGTATGTTTATTGCTATTTAAATCATTGAATGGATTAATTTACCCGCATATGTAAAGTCAGGGAAAATAATTGTTTATCTAATTGACTAGGACCGTAAATTCAAATCACAGCGGATTTTTTTCACAGTTGAATGAACTGGCTATAACACCGCCTATTGACGTAGTGTGTCGAAGTGCGTGAAAAAATTTTTCGTCATGGGTATCGTTTTCATGGTTTTTAAGGGTGCTAAAGCCGATAATGAGGTCAAAATGTAAATCCAAGATGGCAGCTAAGAAAATTTTCAAGTTTTTCGTCATGGGTGTCGTTTTCATAGTTTTCGAGGGTGCTAAAACCGATAATGAGGTCAAAATGTAAATCCAAGATGGCAGCTGCGAATAATTTAAAAAATTTCATCATGGGTATCGTTTTCATAGATTTCGAAGGTGCTTAAGTATATAGTGAGGTCACAATGTAAATCCACGATGGTGGCAGTGATTTTTTTTAAATTTTACTTGCGAAGGAACTTTGTTCCTGACGGGGGTCGGATCATACACGTTTTTTTTTCTCATAGAGGGTGATAAAAAGTAGAGTGTTCACCTCGGGAGCAACACTATTTTAAGCTCGAGTGGCGTACTTTGAATCCCTCGCTGCGCTCAGGATTCTACTTTAGAATCCTTCGCCCGCTCTGGATTCAAAGAAACACTCTCGCCTTAAAAATAGTTCTTTGCTCCCTTGGTAAACAATCTACTATTTGAATTTTGAATTTTGCCAATTTAAAAACAGATCATTTTGCCGACTGCATCTCCCGTAGATACAGTTTATAGTCCAGCTGTCGTGAGAATGCGTTGCTGACACCTGTCAGCTGGACAATTTCTAGTCGTAATAGGGATCAAATTAGCATAACACATATTCTTTAGTTCGATATAGCTGATAAGTATCAAGAACACATTCTCCGGCCGGAGGACTGTAGAAGAGATTTCATGCCCGTAACTTTACTATCAAATATGTTTTTTTTTTTAATCCTTTACTATTAAACGAGCAATATTTGTACATATAGTTACATATTTGTACTCACGTTCTCGAAATCGGCTCTAACGATTTCGATGAAAGTTGCAATATAGGGGGTTTACGGGGGCGAAAAATCGATCTAGATCTCATATCTGGGAAAATTAGTTTTCTCCGTATTTTCACCCGAGCAGAGCTCGGGCACCCAAAGTTTAGAACAACATAATAAGAATAATGACATTAGAATAATAACACGGCAGCATGGAATTAGTAAGTACCTACTATCAAGGCAGCATGGAATAAATAGATTAGTATGAACTTTCCTATACTCTATATATATTCTCTATTTTCACCAGAGCAGAGCTCGGTCGCCCAGGTACTTTTAGTGAAATAAGAAGAACCAATGTAATCACTCGATGATTTGGCAACAAATTAAAAACAGTTTATTAGAAAAATGGGGTTAGTGAAGCTCCGTAGCTTGATGTACCTATTAGTTGAAAACACAATGATGTCACTAGTGTTAACCCGACTATTTAAACAGTTATATGCACTCCATAAAATACGTGTTCCATTCCAATGTTAGTTCAAATATCGTAACAGTTTTCATAAGTTATGAGTACAAATAACTGGTAGTAATGTAGTAAAATATAATATAATTACAAGTGTATAGTTGTGTGTAAATAGATTTACACACAACTATACACTTGTAACTTACAACAATTTACAACAACGGATACGTCAACCCCATTGTACCTTATACTCTAGTATAAGGTACAATGGGGTTGACGTATCCGTGTTTATAAAAACCCCTTATTAATAAAGAATAAAAAATAAAAAAAAATAACTGGTATTTCAGGCACAGAAACTACGGCCAGTGGCTAAGCGTTTGTAGAATAAAATTAATTCTGTCTGATGTTGCATATGGAAATCGTATGAACTATGTTTATTTGCAGTAAAAGAAAATATAAGTGCGCCTTTTCCTGACTGAATTGATCAAATTGTGAATGAGCCGTGTTTTCAGCGACAAATAAATAATATACTAAGTTACTTTCGAGATTCACTTTTTCTCATTCACTTTTTCATCGTATCATCGTGTACAGTACCGACCAAAAGTCCATGAGCAATCTCACAAAGCAATAGACTGACGCTTCGGTTTGACTTACGACCTTCTTCTATAAGTTGTTACAATACTGTAGACACGCACATTACACACACACACTCACTTTCTCTGCAACCAATGACTAGTTCAATAATCATCATTCGTTTTTAGTTTCATTCTGGTCTTGTTCACATAAATATTAAAGTTTAGCAGGTAGACCACAAAAAACTAAGTAAATTATTTCGATTTCTGTGGGGTAGATGCAGTTTTTTGGTTCGTGGATAATATTGGTGACGAGTATTTAGCGCAGTGTTGTGGTTATTATTATCAAAAAGCAGGCATAAAATATATTGAAGAGATCAGATCAGATCAGAGAATATTATTGCGCTGCGTAAAAGTGAAGTGAATATCTAATGAAACCGGACTAAGTGTGAGTGTTATCATTTATATATTTCATATTTTACTAAACATAAATCTTAATCAAGGGTATTGTTGATAGAACAGAGGTATTGTTGAGACAGAAGATGCCTTTAAAGTTTTAAATTCATTGTGAGGTTTAATTCGATTAGTGAATAATAAGGTATTATGTGTAATAAAAACAATGTTTTTCTTTGTTCTAGAGAAATACTGTGAGGGTTAAGAGATATGAGGAAGGGGCTTATTATCGAGTAGCAGCGACGTCAAATGGTGAATGAAACAAATGGTTTCATACCAACGAGATATTTTGCTGAATTATTAAAAACACGTCATTATGAACCGTTCGCCGTGCACTCTGAAGGCTTGCATCACTGAAGACCAGCTAGAAAACCGTTTTTGACCTTAAAATATTGACCGTACCAACTTAATAAACAACAGATTCGTTATTGCATGAATTTATGGTAACGAATTTTTTAAGCACGTTTCAATAGGGTGTTTGTCGTATTTCTTGCACATATACCGAAACTGTTTAATATTATTTTAGTAATAGTATTATTTTAGGATTAAAATTTGAGGTTTAGTTTCAATCTTCTTTTCGTAAAGAAAATGAATACTTAAGCTTTAACCTCAATAACAACCAATATTTACTAAAGTCAAATAAAATGTAAAATAATTAATACAAATAAAATATAAACAAACTGCCCATATTTAACCTTAAAATTACCTATTCTGTAAGTAGTTTTTTACATTTTAAGTAGTCTAATATTCTTATTTATTACTTAATTACTTCGACCATGATCAAAGCTTAATGTTTATGGTGAAAAAATCCATTAAAAATTTTAAATATTTCATACTTTAAATATGTCAAAATAATACAAACTGCTTCTAGTTTCTTGACATCTATTTCACATCTTATTCAGCTGAAGTAATGATAAATAATTGTAGCAGTGTGTTAACTTATGTAAAATAAATATAACGAATAAACATATTTTTTTAATTTTGTTATCATATATCACGCATTTTTTATTCTAAAACCTTTATTGCAATAACAACATAAAAAAGCAGCAATATTTAAAAAATATTATTATCGAAAACAAAAATAATAATATTTGCAAAAAACCGCACTGTGTTTTACGAGATTAGAACCTGAGGCAGTTTGAATTCCATACCAACGCTTAACGCTTTCTGCTATCTGCACTTGTTAAGTTATTATCGAATTTTAGCAATGCCATTAACTGGTCAAGTTCACGCGCATAGTGTGTGTGTGCTAGCATGTTTAAAGCGACGGAAATATATTGTTGTTTCGTGTAGAACAAAACTGCGTTATCTGTGGTGTGTGTATCGTGTTGCTTACACATACAAATGTACGAGCTATACCGCGTGTTCACAGCAATATGACTCTTAGCGTGCTCATGCACTTTTGAGCGCTTACTGTACATAGTGAACGAAATCGAATCTTAAACACATAATACTCGACAGAATTTGGTTCAGTAAACTTATTGTGAAATAATTTTTGTGAAGAAATGTAACAACTTCATATTTTGAAATAGAAGCGTAGTTAATTTATCCTGCAGTAATAACGTCAGTCACCGTAAACACAAAAAAATCGCGTCAGGCAAACTTGGTTTTACGCTATTGGTATCTATCTTAACACCATCCCAAATAATCAGTACAGTGCATTTTATGCGACCTACGATGTTTTAAATAACTGGCCTATAGGTACTTTATTAATTTGTAGAAATAAATAATAAAAAACAATAAGTTTATATCATAAACTTGCCATTCCTATCAGTAAAATTACAACGTTTGATTTGTAACTTAGTATCCTATTAAGTAACTTTTGAGCACAAAGATCAGTGTAAGTAGATATATTCTTGCAGGGCATAGGTACTTATCTTCCCATCACTAATTCCTTTGTGAATCGGTACATTAACTACAGGTCCCACTGGACCCAACCAACTAGCACTGAGCGATAAGCAAATGTTTTTACTAGTAGTTTTCTCTCTTGGTTTGTTTTATGACTTACATTAACATTATGAGAACATGAACTATCCCTGACCATCCAGAAAATAAATCTACATACAGTACGAGTCCATCTTGCAGCTGTAGTGTACACAGGCATTCACAAGTAGTCACTACAGGGTGCGACTGTGTCGATACTGCATCGCGTCTGTAAGCATTGTGCATCGTGACAGTATCACAGTCTTTTTGCGATTTTATCGCCACTGAATCGCTGCATAAAGTCGCCGTGGGTGACCGCCCTTAACTAGAGCTCCCATTGGACTCAAGCAACTAGCACTGGGCGATAAGCAAATGTTTTTACTAGTAGTTTTCTCTCTTGATTTGTTTTATAACTTACATTAATATTTTGAGAAGATAAACTGTCCTGGGCCATCCAGAAAATTAATCTACATAGGTACAGTACGAGTCCATCTTGCAACTGTAGCGTACACATACATTCACAAGTAGTCACTACAGAGTGCGACTGTGTCGATACTGCATCGTGTCTGTAAGCATTGTGCATCGCGACAGTATCGCGGTCTTTTTGCGATTATATCGCTACGAAATCGCTGCAAAAGGTCGCCGTGGGTGACCGCCCTTAACTAGAGCTCCCACTGAATCCAACTAACTGGTACTGGGCGATAAGCGAATATTTTACTAGTAGTTTTCTCTCTTGGTTTGATTTATGGCTTACATTAACATTATGAAAAGATAAACTGTCCCTGACCATCCAGAAAATAAAACTGCATACAGTACGAGTCCATCTTGCAACTAATGTAGTGAACACAGGCATTTACAAGTAGTCACTACAGGGTGCAACTGTACCAATACCGCATTGCGTCTTTAAGAATTCTGATCGCATGCTGCATGATACAGAGTCGTGATTACGTGTACGATCAGCGACAGCATCGCGACTGTATCGCGATTTTTTTGCGATTGTATCGCTGCCAAAAGTCGCCGTGGCGACCGCCCCCTACTGGACTCAACCAACTTAGCACTGGGCGATAAGTAAATATTTTACTAGTAGTTTTCTCTCTTGTCTTGTTTTATGACTTACATTAACATTATGCGACGATGAACTATCCCCGACCATCCTGAGAAAAAAACTACATAAACAACTTAATGTTCTCGCTTACTCCAGGATACTGTTAATGTCATTTAAAAGGATCCCACGCAAATTGTAATGCTTTTATTATTCTCCATATTTTTTTTCCTCTGATATTATTTTGGGTCATTCCATTATGATAACAATGTGTTTATTTTCGTTTAAGACATCATTCAGGCAGGGATGTAATACATCGAATTTTTTTAATATAATAATAAAGCATCTTGAAAATGTTTTATCTGGCGATTAGTATAAATATGTCAACTGTGGCTGTTACTTGTCAACATTAACACGAGTGTTACTTTAGCAATTTTGTGATGAAAATATACTACTAAAAAGGTAATCCTTTTAGTAAATAATTTTACTCATAATTTTTGCGAAAATAATTTGTGTCTGTAAGCTGGCTCTTGTTAATTAAATTTAGTCAAGTTCAAATCACGCTTGTACAAAGCTTACGAAGGCAACTTAAAATTTATTATTCATAAAATACACTCAGACAATCAAAACGAAGATCTTACCATGACATCTCTAATCTCGGTAAACAGATTAATATTAAAACTCCTGAAATAAATCGACACGACGTGTTTCACCTCTCAACGAGGCATGAGGGGAGCGCTGAACGCAGAGTGAGTTACTTTGCGTTCAGCGCTTGGTGTGGCAACTCGCCGTGTTCGGGTTCGCGACAAGTCAATCGTCATCTTGAGGATGCCTCATTGAGAGGTGAAACACGTGTCGATTTCTTTCAGTAGTTTTTTATGGCTCTTTAGAAATAGCTAAGCGGAACAGGTTACTAAATATATCCACATCTATTGTATGTTTTATTAGTTAAGTTCTTGAAAAACGAATTACTTACTACACAACAACACACACTACATAACACACACACCACATACACTACACATACTACACACACACTACTACACTAATACTACGTTTTTAATGATTATTCAAGTTAGCTTAGTATATTTTTCCAAATAAACCTATTTTCTTTCTTTTCTTTAATTGTAGTAGTGTGAAGAAAAATACCGTATATGAACAGAAATACTATGATATGGCAGAAACACGTGTAAAATTTAATCTTTCCGTGCAACATCTACACTGTACGTTATTAATCTCAGTTTCATTTCCCGGAACAAATACTTAATTATAAAAGACTAGCGACCCGCCCCTGCTTCGCACGTTGTGTACGACTTGACAATACATCAAGTTTTTTTTAACGTAAGTTAATAATGTATTAACTTATACACAGAAACCTTATAATAAACTCTCAAAGGACGAATTTCACCAATAACACTGAACGCGATTAGCACATCTAAACTACGTTTAAAATCGGTCAGCGTCATTATTGTTTCGAAATATTAACACTGACAGCTTACGAACACGATTTAAATGTGCTGATTGCGTTCAGTTTCCTTGGTGAGTTTTGGCCTAAATGTTGGTGAAAACCACAACAAAATTTGTTGCGTAGTTTAGAAAACCAGTGCGGTCACACAGACAGACAGACACGAAAAGTGTCTTCTATTTCTATTATGTGGTTTATGTGTGTATGGTGGTGTATATGTACATAATAGATTCTCAAACGAAACAGAAAATAACATGTCTGTTTTCTCCAGCTTGCAACGTGATGCTGTTTGGCGCTGAGGGCGTGTACACACTGCGTAACCATGGCGAGACCGGCAACTGTTCCATGCTAGCCGTGTCCCCGGCCACTGTCCATGTTTTAGACCTCAACGTAGGAGTGACCATCAAGAAGGGACGTCTCATCGAAATGGAGACTGGCACCATCCATCACGTAAGTTTAACAATTATTTGTATAAAAACTTTTTAGTTGACGACTAGACTGACTTTAGTTTCAGAGGCACGACCGCGCGACGTAAATGTAACGTAAATTCGAACGCTTTTTGAATCCATTATACAACTATTCTAAGGCATAATCAGCCTATAATGTTCCTACTACTAGGACACATGCCACCTCTCTTCAAAAGAGAGGGAGTGTAATCTACCACACAGGCCCAGCGCGGGTTGGTACTCGTACGAGTAGATGTCACATGTCTTCGAATTTTTGGTAACAGGCCGATTCCCTCACGATGTTTTCCTTCACAAAATAAATCTCCTGCCGAGGTTCGAACAACCTACAACTCGTAAGTCTGGGCTGTTATCACTGGGCCACCGTTGCTTGCTATCCTATAGTATTTTGGTATATTTTTTTACGACAATTACCATTACCCATGGATGTGAATAAAATCTTAAAACTAAGTCAATATTAAGTGCAAAACGAGAATTTTCAATTTTAAAATCGCTCGAATTTACGTAATGTTAACTCTGCGCGTTTGTGCTAGGTCCACAGGTCGGCAAGAAAGGTTTATTTAGGCTACTTACCCAATTTTGAGTACGAAACTAAGTTATTATTCATCATATGAAAGAATAATACTTTTCTGTGTTGAAATTAATTGAAACACTTTTGGAATACCGTATAGCGTCGATGTCATGTTATAACCCTTATTTTGTTACAAGTTTCATACATTTTATCGTTAGAATGCGTTGATAAAATGGCAGCAGATTATAATAGCACACGTCACTACATAATTTATTAAACAATTAGTGGCCACCAGTGGCTTCTGTCTGACACAATGATAGACAGACGCGGTCGGGAGCATTGTTTCATGGAATTGGGGGCAGGCTTTGCTAATATTTTGTCGATGTTGTATGGGTGAAATGTGGAAAATTAGATGTGGCTAAATGTATCTTCTCTCTTAACGGTATTAACGTAGGTACAGCACAAATATGTTCTTAATGTCCCTCGGCAAACCTCGTGTTTCGTCAGTCGTCGGATTTCTATCAGTTGTCCTTTGCACTTGGTGCAGACCGGACGCTCTCAATCGACTTCGAAGTATATAGAGTTGTTAATACTCTTTTAATTTAAAGTAATTTATTTTAAAAATGGTAGGAAAGCTTCTAAAGTCGCAGGCACGACAGATGGGAAAATAGTTTTACAGCTCTATATAGTTCACACGAAAATCAAAACAAAACAACAATAAAGTACTTAGTTCTGAATTCAAATTATTACACAAGATAAATCTAATAATTGATGGACATGGAAATTAGCATTCGATTGTATTCGGAAATGCGATGATTCCCGAGGAACATTAAGAAAATAGAAATACTGTTTATGAAAATAGTTCATGCTGTGGTAAACAGCTTAGCATTAGTCCTAGCAACACAGACTGCCCAGAGCATTCCCTACATTGTATCGCCACTCACGGATTATAGTAATATAATTTAATACCCCTTTTTACAAATGTAGTACAATGTAGTTACACTAGAAGAAATAGGAATACAATACGATCCTAGCGTTTTCCCAATAATTTTGATATTGACTTTCAATCTTGATCTATCGAAAACCGAGGCAGACTTTTCCGAAACAGTATTCACCTACTTGTTAGAAACTGTTTTACATATCTGTAGAAATATTGTTATCTAAGGGCACTTCCAATTCCTGTGATCTAGAATTCTAGTCAGACTAGAAGCCAACGCTTACACTATCGGAGAATGGCTGGCGAGAGATATTCGTATGTCAATCAAGATTAGTCAAGATCAACGGCTTAACCTGGACGGAGATTCCTACCTCCATGCAAAGCTATATAATGACATGATTATATCAGTGGTGTCTGGTATATATATGATAAGTCCAAAATTATGATTTTAGACTATGATCATTTGAAACTTTAAAAAAATGCTACAAATCGTAATCAGTATATAATAAAACGAGTGGATGATATTTTTCTCTTTATTGTGCGAAAGTTTAAAGTACATAAAAAAATGCTATAGTTTATGAGTTAGTGTTACTTATCAAAGTACCAAACCGGAAAAAAATTGTTTAAACAAAATGATGTACTTATCAACATTTGAACAAATATCAACCCTTTAGACTCCACAGATACATTTTGTCAATGTTCTTAGCGTGTCCGTGGCAATCTAAGGCCGCATTCCGAGTTAGGCCTTAATCGCTCACAGCGCTCACATCGATACTTCGCGTTCCTAGTTAAATATCACGATTATGACAGCTCAGAGCTGTCAACAACTCGGAACGCTCGTGAACGCGTTCACACTGCTCACAGTGGTCGCTCATAGTCAAAACTTATAACATAACCCCAAAATTTGCACAAGATGGTTGGATTACAGTATTTCTTTGAGTATACACCACAAATTTCTTCTTCTTCTTTGGTTAGGTGGCAATTGTAGCCAGAAGCACAATTTCGACTCTCAAAACAAAACAGCACAACTGTCATTTTTGACAGCGCTCACGGTGATATTAATTTAGGGCATGGTCGGTGTTATCGCAAGATGGCGCATGTCATGACGTCATCTATGACGATTCACGGGACATCGTTATCGCGATAACGCTAACACGGTACGGGTGTTAGCACGCTCAAATCGATTACAGTGTAAGTCGGAACGCACCCTTGATAGAGGCAGCCCAGAATTTTACTACGAGGCAGTAGAGTCCATCAGTTCCTGTCAGTTAATGTTCGAGTGTATGTCATTGGTTCGACAAACAAATGTGCGACATGTCATTAGGTCGACAGGTCGTTAGGTCGACAGGTTGGTAGTTCGACAGGTCGTTTGGGCGACAAGCAATTCACGTTACATTTTAAATCATTATTAAACGAAACGGCTGATTTAATATGTAAAACGATAACTGAAATAATTTTAATTAAAAATTTAGAATTTAATTGTTATTCTACTATAACTAAAATTAGTATCAAAAATTGCTTTAACGACATTGAAGGTTATTATTTACATAATAACAGTCGCGAGATTACTTAGAATGATACAATTTAGACAAAATTGAGAGACTATCAAATTCTAAAACGTTAAATTTCATTTAAAGGCTCGTCAAAGTAAACCAATTTATTTGTTAGTTAGTCGCATTAATTGGGGACTATTTTGGCTGTTTGATATTTCGGAAAACGGTTTAAACATAAACAGTTTAAAACGTTATTTAAATACGAATTCCCATAAGTTGAAAAGGCCACGAAGGCCTTTTCAACTTAATACGCTTCCTCCATTTTGAGTCATTCTTTACTTTTTCTTAGTTTACCCCAAACTTTAATTATTTTGACGATCAATCTTGCCTGAATATCCAACTCCTTGAATTCCTGAGGAAAAAAAGTTGCAATAAGTAATTATCTAAGCTTGGCCAGAGGTTATGTGTGTTCGTAATTAGGTTTATTAGCACGCCACAGGACGTTGCTCTCTATCCAATTAATTCCTCATACGATAAACAACACCCAAGGGAAAAAGGGAATACAATCCTTTGCAAGTACAGGCAGCCTCAAAAAGATACACCGACAAGAATTCATTTGATTATCTGCAACTTGTGTTCTTTGATTCTGTGGCTACTATTAAGTACCTAATTTGTAATATTTTTTGTGGCTACAAATTCTTATAATATATTGAAAGAAATTGTAGACAATTTGGACAGTTTATTTAGATAAATGATAAATGATTTTATTTCTGTAAGTAGGTTTGTACAAACACTTTTACACGTCAATCATATTTTAAAACTAGATGGTTCTGTAGTGGCAACCGCGTACCGGAAGACGTATTGTTGGAAGACTTCCCGCAAGGTGGACCGATGATCTTGTGAAGGCCGCAGGAATCCGCTGGATGCGAGAAGCACAGAACCGGCCGAAGTGGTGATGCTTGGGGAAGGCTTATGTCCAGCAGTGGACGTTATTCGGCTGAAATGATGATAATTATGGTTGTAGACAACAATTAAATGATTTTTTGTCTATGTATACATCTTGTTAACGATGACTGTACATGAACCAGCCTTTTCAAGCATATAATATTAATTAAAATATAATCTTTAGCATGTTCAGCTACAGGATATTAAGCCATGAATATCTAAACAACGTAGGTTTATACGAAATAACATTCAGAATTTGTAATATAAACCACAAGTCAACTAGGACACATGTGTAGGCTTTGAAATTTGTAATGATCGGCGAACTATGGGAGCTGGAATTCAAATACAAATGTAGAACGTATAGTTGTGTAGCGGTTACACCGCCACATACGAACTACGCATCATAGACATGACGTCACACAAATCCTGCATCGCGCAGTTAGAGTTTACCGAGCGATCGACATACATACATACAAGATTTCAACTTCAAACAGATGGGCAGTTGCCCGCCAGACACAACACCCGTCTGGTCGGAGGATCCTCCCTTTTCTATGGTGGATGAGTGAACTTTACACCCTGTTCCTCATGCCACTAAAGTTGTTTACTTCCATAGCTTTAGAAAATTAATTTCACAGTTGATGAGATGTCGACCAATGTTGGTAGTTATGTTTGGTCTATTGTCTAATATGTCTGCTTCGGTCATAAAAATCATTTGCGCTGCCTCGGGAGTATTAAGAAATTCCTGTATTGAAGACGACGAGATTGGATTTACACGAAGTACGAAACGATCGACAAATATCTCACGCTATGTCTAGTGGTGAAAATGCTTATAATCAGAAAAATAATTACATTTCCAACATTCTGGCATTTTCCTGAAGTGGCAGGAAGCTCTTGATTTTAGAGATCCAACGACAGTTTTTAGGATTTAAAACGATAAAAATATTATATATCTGTGTAATATGTACCCACTGTGTAATATGGCTGAGGAAACCGTAGCGCACGTGCTTTTTAGGGTTCCGTACCTCAAAAGGAAAAACGGAACCCTTATAGGATCACTCGTGTGTCTGTCTGTCTGTCTGTCTGTCTGTCTGTCCGTCTGTCACAGCCAATTTACTCCGAATCTAATGGACCGATTAAGTTGAAATTTGGTACACATGTGCATTTCTGTGACCCAAACACGAACGTGTAACGTAAGTAATTTAATTTTTTGAATATAGGTGTCACTTTTGGGGCGCAAACAAGAAAATTAAAAAAAAAGTTTTGATAACAGTACCGTGTGACATATCAAATGAAAGGGGCTTGTTGCGAGAATCTTAAATATATTTTTTATATAATTTTAAAATAAATACTTTTAAAGATATTTGATAAATTCAATGAAAATTGACCATTCCCCCCCCCCTTATCTCCGAAACTACTGGACCAAAAATTTTGAAAAAATTACATAGTATGGCTCATAGATTACAGGAAAACCTATAAGAAGTCTATGGTTTTTAAAATAACATGGTAAATCTCTCAATATTGTGCGTAAAAACTTACATTTCGTCGCTCGGCATCCAAAAGGCCCATCTCTCTAGCTACTATACTATCAAAATATCAAAAGTGTTTGACCGTCTGCTTAATACACAAATATATAAAACTGTAAATGTTCATGACAACCAATTCGGGTTTCGGCGTGGTTTGTCAACAGAAAGTGCAGTGTTGTGCCTTAAGCATACTATCACATACTTACTATACACAGCGTGGGACGCCGATTTATGCTAGGTTCATCGATTTATTCAAGGTTTCTGATCAGGTTGCTTATGACGTATTGTGGAGAAAGATGGAGAAGGATAGGTTGCCAACGGAGCTTATAAACATCTTTAAATAGTGGTATGGTAACCAGATCAATAGTGTACGATGGGCTGGAACTTTTTCCAAGCCATACAGGTTGGAATGCGGGGTGAGGCAGGATTGGAGAGCTCAGCAGCACCAGAGTGGGTTGCTATATAGATGGTATTTGTGTAAATAATATTAGCTATGCAGATGATATGGTGCTTCTGAGCGCGTCAATCTGTGGTCTCAGAAAGTAATTGGTCGCCAAATGTGAGCAGTATGCCAAAACACATGGTTTGATGTATAACTCCAATAGATCGGTGCCGCCCCGTTTTTGTAGCGCATCGGGAATATTCGCGGACGCACATATTAATTGCTTTTACGCAACGATGAGAATGATGTGTGCATCCCTGGTACGCAGAGTACGGGCCAGCTCCAACAATATCGTTAGCAGTCTGGATTGCATGTACATCAATCACTGCAGTGCCGTCTCCCATGGGGTGAAATAAATTTAAACTAGATTACGTGGGGCACTCAGAAAGTTTTGTGATACTAGAAAAAAATATACTACAGGTTATAATTTTTTTTATTATATCTTTTGAAAGAACTCTCCATTGGCATACACAGTTTTATACGTCTAAACAAATTTTCATAACACATTTTCCAGTCCGCATCAGACACCTCTCCAATCTCCTTCTCAAATGCACCCAGTGCATCTTCAGGTGATGAAAACTGTTTTCCTTTGAGTTGATTTTTTATTTTGGGGAACAAGAAAAAGTCGCACGGAGCCAAATCGGGACTGTAAGGAGGATGACCTATAAATTGGACCGGTGTGCTGTCCAGAAAGTCCCTTGTTTTGAGCGCCGAGTGAGCCAGCGCGTTGTCGTGGTGAAGCAGTAGCCCACGGAGGCCAGTGTTCGGTCGCTTGCTGCTTGCAGTAGTAAAAACTTCTGGCAAAAATTTGGTAACATACCATTCAGCATTGATGCTTCTTTGATCTCGTCAGGGTATTGACACCAGATAACCTGGTAGAAAAAAAAAAAAACTTGCGATCAACATTTTGCCTGCACTTCTGGCTCGCTTCACTTTGGTAGGCGTTGGTTAATTTTGAAACAGGCACACGGTCGACTGATGCTTTATTTCTGGATCATATTGATAAATCCAAGATTCATCACCCGTAATCATATCTTAAACGCGCCGAGACGAGCCTGCTACCAATTTTGCTATCATGTCTCGGCACCATTCTACCCGAACCTCCTTCTGACCCTGCGTTTGATTTTACGGTACCAGCGTGAAACTATCTTCCATAACCGAAGATGCCTGTGTGGAATTTCATGCACACTTCCCGATCCAATCGGCAGTATACACCGTGAAATTTGAATCACAGTTTTGCTAGAACAAACTTTATTCAGACCATGGTCTACTACCATTCTACAGAATCCAATAAAAAAAAAAACATAAATTGGTTTTTGAAAAAACGTATACGTGGTGTCTGTGTTGTAGGGAGTAACGATACTCTTGACATTTTAAACTTTGCTTTTTTTGTGTTACTTCAAAAACCAATTATGTTTTTTTTTTATTGGATGCTATAGAATGGTAGTAGACCATGGTCTGAACAACGTTTGTTCTAGCAAAACTGTGATTCAAATTTCACGGTGTATGCTGAACCTCTTCATGTTTAATTCGCCTATTCTCTTGAATTAAATTTTTCACAGCCAGCACTTTTTCAACAACCGTCATAGGGCGGCCACTTCTTTCTTTGTCTGCCAAAATTACTAGACCACCCATAAATTCGTTGAACCAGCGAAAAACAGTCTCTTTAGAAGGGCTTTTTTCTATGAACACCATTCGAAGTCTTTCAAACGATTCTTCTGGTTTTAGTCGACATTTGAAATCGTACAAAATCATCGCGCGAAAATGTTCTCGTTATAAATCCAGTTTTCAGTAAGACAGAGTATTTTGATTTTGCTCGTAAAAAAATGTGGAGGGAATTTCGAATTTGGAATGTTATGTTTTTTTGTAATAAATAGTCATCGTTTTAATTGACATCAAAACCAGCCAGTATTCTATAGACAAAAACTGTTAGTCGCAAAACTTTCTAAGTGATCTCGTAAAATAAGTTTACATAGTTCATAAGTTTACTAACGCAATGAGTCCTCGTTACTTGAATAAAGAAAAATATCTGGATGATGGAAACCTAGCTAGATCGATTTATCGCTCCTGAAACCCCCTGCATACTAAATTTAATAAAAATTCTTGGAGCCGTTTCCAAGATTCAGATTATATATACATAGGTATATACAAGAATTGCTCGTTTAAAGGTATTATTATTATATTAATACCGCGAATGTGAATTTTTTTACCAAAATCTGATTTTTGTTTTATTTCATTCTACACGTTCAAATAAGTGACCCTGCAATTTAAAAAAAAATGTCACATTCGCGGTATTGGATGCCGAGCGATGATTTGCAGTTGGAATGTATGGGAGAACATGTTTTTCAACTACAATGTTTGTTCTTGGGATAAATAAATTCATCTCAACTACGGAATCCTTCATTGTGCGTAGTCCGACACGCACTTGGCCGGTTTTTTGAATGCACAGGCGTCACCCAAATTAGAACAAAAACCCTCGGGTCACCCAGATCTTTCACAGGATGTTCTGAACAGACCACGAGATTAAATTTGCTTCTGGAGGGAGTTGGGCTGATTGGAATAACCACCAAATAGCCGCCATGGCCCACGCAAAATGGTCCACCTTAAGGACTAAGTGCAGAAATCAAACCCTATAACATAGAACATGTATCCACTTAGAATCTCTTTATTGTTACAATTTTTGTTTGTTTTTGTAAAAGAATGAATAGCGAACTCTCTTTCCACAGTGCACAAAGCGCGGCTTATCTGATTACGTAGACATCGGAGGCGCCAATGGACTCGACCACACCAAAATGGAAGTCCAAGATAGTGTCTGTGGACTTGATTCTACTGAAGGTAATACTTTATAACACATAACATTACATCACTCCTGTAATCCTTGAAGGGATAGGCAGAAGTGCACTTATTTATTATAGTACACGCATATTTCTCCACTATAATTTATTATTTGAAACATAAATAATGTAGGTATTTAGTAGATTTTGAAGTGAAAACTTCTTTTGCATTTTTGAGATGGGACTAAACCATTGATTTCACGACACTGTAACGCAATTTATCGACACCATGGAGTAAAAGACATCAACGCGTTGATTACTGTTTTCACTTCTGTCGACACTCCCGGAGTGCCACTGTTTTTTCTAAATTAATTTCCCTATTTAGTTTCTGGAACAGCTTTTATGGTAACTATAGTAAATTGGACAATGCTTTAACATATTTAAGCACATTTAGACATTCCTAGAAATGGGTATCGTAATAAAATTGTCCTTTCACTTTCTGCAAAGTAGGTTATATACTTTACTTTATCTGGAACTAAAACAAATGTTGTCTTCATGTTTTTAGATTGGACAGACATAATGAACGTGTCGATTTGGAAACATATTCCTAAGAGAGTATTAGGAATATTCAATTTCCGAATACTTCGAATAACTACCTATTCGTGAGGTACCTAAAGTACCTTACTTTTTATATAGGCCCAGGTTAAAAACACCAAAAGACATATATATAGAGTCTGGCCACACTAAATCTCCATAAGTAAAAAAACGGTGGAATTTAAAAAGCTGTAAACGGCAACACCATCTGTCCTACGAAAAAAAATTTTGAAACTTTGTTTGTTTTTTTGTTTTTGATAGGTTATTTTGTTTATATTCTGATTTATTCCTGGTAAAGAATAGTCACTAGCACGATGCAGTGTGGATTTGATACAGTTTTGTCATCGTATGGAGGTAGAGCATAGGTACGACTTAATCTATTATGCAAAAATCAAAAGGCAAAATATCAAAATCATTAGATCTACTTACAACCCCGAAACTGATATAACTGACTGATATAAAAGTATATTTATTCCATTGCAGACTTAGCGTGGCCAAACACCATAAAAAAATATTACTGTTTCTTCTGAACATTTTTGAGAATGGAAAATAGGTTTCCCTTGTGTGGCATTCAAAGAAAGGTATAGCTGCAATAAATAGGTACTTATAACACTTTGTGAGAAACGCGGCACTTTCATCTTCCTTTCCCGGTGACAAAGAGCGAAATCTCAAGGCGGAATGTATTTTATATTACCTTATTAATAGTAAACATTGAACTTATACATAATAGTAGATTGTCATACGAGGGGCTAAAATAGCCCATTGTAACGAGGTACTTTTACTAAATTTAAATAGAAACCGAGTTATAATGGGTTTTAGCGCCGTGTGTTACATTCTACTTTTCACTACGATTGCGAGAAAATAAAATAATCCAATACAATAATATTAAATAGTTTATTTTATTTTTTTTAAATATACAATTTGTTCAATCTGAATTTAGATGGAACCTTTTCATCCCGGTATGCGATAGAAAAAGCTAGTTTTACATAAGAATAAAGACTTTTTTGTTTTTGTAGGCTCGTTGGTTACAGACACAAATTACTTTTCCCCTAGAGCAAGAAATGCTATTTTTTCCCCGCTCTGGTACGCTACAATGATGGACTTTTTGAGCAAGAGGAGTGAAATATATATTGTTTTATGATTTTCCGCAATAATAACACAAGTAAACGCAAAAGTAAATCTCTATGTGTCATACGTTTTCACGGTCAAGTTATCAAACCGAATCTAATGAAAATTGGCAAAGTGGAATATATCAGACTGTCATACCTTTTATTATTATATTATTTTCCGGGACGAAAAATATCCTACGTCCCGGAAAATTAGAAACATTACGTGGGTCCATAACTACATAAAGCCAATCATAATTATATATTACTCTAAGCGACGACTATAGTCAGAAGGGTAGGCTAGGATAATCAGAAGCCCGAAAGTCTGACAAGGGGTATCGTATTACCCAGTAACTGGATTGTAGAGGTCAGATGGACAGTTGTTCCATGTAAAATACTGGTATTCAGCTACATCCAGTTAGACTGGAAGCCGACCCCAACATAATTGGGAAGACACTAGGGCCTAGCTTAGACGCTAGACAAATTATGACTAAGCGATGACTTACATTTATTAAATTGTTTATTTTTTATTTTTGAATAATGTAAGGTCGAAACTATACGTTGACGTTATTAATTATGTAGGTACAAGTTGAAAGTAATAACTGTCTGACTTAAAAAAATAACCCTAACTCCACTCCATCATTTTCAGTTCCATTTCCCACTCGTTATGATAAAAAAAATTGTTATAAAGTTTCGTGTATTTCAGTTAATACACGAAACTTTACAACAATTTTTTTACAAATGTCCTCTGCATACTACATAATCAATTGAGAATTTTTCCAAATAACGTTCAAGTGGAATGACACCCAAATTGCTTTTCTATCGACTTTCACTCTTTATTTCTTTTTATTGTCCTTTCAATCAGACACTTAAAAGGCCGATACAGCTTATTGCATGTTGTAAAATGCAAATGTATGGTAAAATCTTAACTCAAAGGCATTTTTCAGCTCGGCGTCCGGCGTTCATCGCTTGTGAGGATACTGTGGTGCGGCTGGTGTCCAGCGGACGGTACCACAACTCTGCGACCCTCGCCTTCGCCCCCCTCCCCCTCGAGGACCTGGAACATGCTGACCTCATGTGCGGCCTAAACGACCTCTAAATGAAAACACGCGCTCTCAGTAGCCTCTCGACTACGGCCCCAGGGATGATGTTAGAATGCAATTTATTTATTTCACGTTCTCTTCAACGAGTTTAATCGTTTAGGCACGTGAAGGTTATATATATTATATATAAGCCGACCGTTGAATTTTCTGTTATTAAAATTCTTCTTAATGAGTAATTTTACTGATTGGATGTAGATAGAATAGAGATTAAAAAGCTGACATTATTATCATTACCTATACTTATCACTACACGTAATGACGGTAGATTATCTGTATTAGAAAATGTAAGTCCTAGATTAGATTAATCAATCAATTAATCGGTGAAAGTTTGCGGTTTAATGGACTACCCTGTCGATGTCGTCTCAGGCGCAAACTTCGATCAAACAATTCATCTCCGTTAGAGGTAGGTAAGTTGCGCTCCTTAGCGTCGATGCCAGATTTAGACAGGACCCTTCTCCGGACGCGAGCTCGCATCCAATCAGGGGATCAGTGGAAACGATGGCCACAAATTGATGCGAAACTATGTTAAACTTATCCCAAAATTTTATCAAAACCGTGTCAGTTTAAACATAAGTTAAGATTACAAGTAGTGTACCATCACATCTTAATGTAGCAGTAAGAAACTAATTGGTAATAAGTTTTCCGTAATGTTACGTAGTTCGTGTGTTACCGATATTAAAATAAAATTTTATTACCAAATTCAGTATCACTATCTAGTCATGCATTAAGACGAACGCGTTAAATGTTAACGCTCTAGCTATTTGTCAATAAATAAATGTACATGTTGAATTGTTTTATTTTTACTTAATCTTTCAATTTACTCCTTAAATACAGTCAACATCATAAACCAGTTACTATGTCAAAAATCAGAAATTAGTACTGAAAAAAAAAAGAAAAGAAAAAGGTTCTGTAGATACGTCACTCGGGGAGGCTCCTTTCATGCACCCCAAAAGAGCCTCTCCCAGTGACGTATCTATAGAGCCATTTCTCCGAAGCTAATCCCGGAGCAAGCTGGTTTCAGACCCGTCAAGTCTTCTGCAATCAGACCCTCAAACTAATTCAACACATTAAGGATGGTTTCGAGACAGGAATGTTAACAGATGTTGTATTCGTGAACCTGTCAGCAGCCTATGATTCAGTCAACCTCAAATAGTTGACGTGGAAGGTGAAGACATTGATCAGCGATCAGAATTGTGTTCGAATACTCCGAGAACTGCTCCACAACCACCATTTTCAGGTCCATCTTCTCTCGGAAAAAAGTCGTTGGAGGGCGCAGAAAAACGGCCTAACTCAAGGTAGTGTCCTGGCACCGCTCCTTATTATCTATACCAATGACCAAGCATCTAGTCCGAACATTTCCCGCTTCCTCTATGCAGACGACCTTGCCCTCACCTCCCCAACCACCACCTTTGAGGAAGTTGAGGTTCACTTATCAGACGTTCTTGGTGACTTAGCCACGTATTACCTCGCTAACTCACTCAAGCACAATCCGAGTAAAACCCAGTCTTACATATTCCATCTCCGTAATAGAGAAGCGCGCCGCAAACTTAACATCGTTTGGGGTGTGGTGTCCATCGACCACAGCAACTCCCCTAAATATCTTGTTGTTACTCTGGACGGGTCTTTAACATTCAACAAAAACTGCAAGAACATCAAGCAACAGCAATCTCTCAACAGTCTTCTTCAGCGACTTCCGACCCCGGTTCAAATGATGTATCCACTGGCAGGAATAACGCCACCAGTAGTTCGCAGAGCGGTGGCAAGCTCCAGCGAAGGATCCAAAATGATTTCCGAAACACGACACCCTTTGCACGACAACATTCTTGTGCTACCAAGGCTAAAAAGCCGAAACAGGTTTTTAAAGTAAGTTGTTCCACTCACTGGCGAGACAGTGCTTCCTTACCCAAACCATTCGTTCCACCTGCTGAAAATTTCCCACCTGGACATGAGTTGCCTTGGGTAGCTTGGAAGTCTTTAAACAGACTCTGGACCCAGGTTGATCAAAGCAAGGAAAATCGGTTCAGGTGGAGATTCATAGACGACTGCGCCTTGGGGTATAAATGTAATACTGTTCCACAAACGATGAGACACTTAATGTCGTGTCAGCTGCACGTCACAGGAACTGATGGACGCTAGGGATGGCGCCAAACACGTGGCCGAATTCTGAGCCGATTCTATTTAGATTGCCATTCGACACGCTAAGAAGAGGATCACATTCTTATGATGTTGACTGCACCTAAAGGGTAGGTGCAGTCAACATCATAAGAATGTGATCCTCCTTCTGTACCCATAACATTTTAAAATGCCAAAACCAACGGCTACAATGCTATTACGATGCTGTTGTTGTGACAACCCTACGTTGCCTCCACGCAACGCTACGTTACTGCTACGCTCCGCTACGATACCACTACGCTTCGCTACGACACCACTACGCCGCTGCCGCTGCTGCGCTCCGCTACGACACCGCTGCGATGGTGCTACGATGTTGCTACGACGACTGGAGCTATTAATTTGTTTAGCTGCGTCCCCCACATGTAATAAACATGCCAACAACTTTCCTAACAAAGTTACCAATATGTTTTGCATAATGTGGACGGTATTTAATCGGGGATGAAAATTTCATTATTTTTGACTTAGGACGTCTAGTTTTTGAGATGTTTGCGAAAACTCGAAAAGGGGATTCCAAGTTCTAAGGAAAGTTAAGGCTCTTTAATCACACTCCCCATTGTTCTCAACACACACTGACGCGACATACACGCGGAGTGCTCACAGAAATCCTTAGATTTAGTTAACTCTAAATCCAAAATCTTTTGAAAAAGGTCACGATCAAGATCAAATAAAACATACATATATACATAACATCACGCCTTGTTTCCCCGAAGGGTTGGGCAGAGGTGTCCCTGTAGCAGGTACACCCACATTTCGCCAGTTGTGTTTAAGTCCCATGTAATAGGGGGCGAACCTATTGCCATCAACCGGGCACAAATCCAGACTCCGGGCTGCTACTGAGAAATTCCAGATAGAAAAACTCAATAATACTTTGCCCGACCCGGGAATCGAACCCAGGACCTCATGCTCAGCAGTAATGCTTGCGACCACTAGACCAACGAGGCAGTAAATCAAATAAAAGTCATCCATTAATCTACAAATAAATATCCCAGGGGGGATAATATATAAGGGAGAGATGAATATCTCATTCTTTTTGACCTAGGGTGTTTAATTTTTGGGATATTTGCGAAAAACTCAAGTTGTCTATTCTAGAACGCAACTTACGATTCCACTTGTCAAATGTTCAATGTTAATATTACCATATCTGACGGGTTATTTTATCTGGTGGATAGTTTAATCAATTTGAACATCTTATCTGAGAGTTGTTGGCGTGTTTGTTACAAGTGGGAACGCATCTTAATAAGAACTACAAAAATACTGGGGTGTGAAGATTACTTTGTAGGCCTAATATTTCTTATTAGTTGGTTAGAGAGTGACCCCTAGAACTATAAATTTTTTAGGCGGGAGGATAAAAGTGTCTTATAACGTGATAAAGGGCAAATTATAAAGACATGCTATTAAAAATATCTAGTTACCTAACTAGTAATATACAGGGTGATTGGAAGATGGGTGCAAAGCTTTAAGGCGAAGATAGTACAGACAATTTAGAACCATTTAAGCCATGGTTGTCTTAGACGAAGTCTTACCAAATATTTTACAAATTTCTTATTTTTTCTAATCGTATTGTACATTTTTTTTATTTTTTCTGACCTTTAAATGTCTGTAAAAAAAATGTCTAATGACACAGAAGCCTAAAACATGTTTTGCTTGGTTGCTTACACATTACTTTAATTAAATAAATAAAAAATGAATTAATTTATCATTAAATTTGGCCATAATTATGCAGTTTACATTAAATTTTGAGAATTTCCGAAAAAAAACTTAAAAATTTGGTTAAAAAAATTTGGTAAGACTTCGTCTAAGACAACCATGGCTTAAATGGTTCTAAATTGTCTATACTATCTTCACCTTAAAGCTTTGCACCCATCTTCCAATCACCCTGTATATCAGTGAGATTAGAACAAAGCAAACGTTATACAAGTAAATAATTACTTTCTAGAGGTTAAGCAAAGCCACACTTTTTTTTTTAAATAGCGACCTCTGTAAACTTTGTAATAAACCTACTGGATGAGAGACCTCACTAATTTGCTATACATGGGAGTCTAGCCACCCCAACCCGTTATTGTAAAACTGAGTTAGGGAGTACTGTAGAAAGTTTTGTTAGAAAAACATAGATGTCGCTGTAGTTTGATGAAGAGTTTCAGAACTTTACATCCGTTTTCTGAAAGATTGTCCGACTGTTAACAAATGTTTGCAGTGATTAACAAACTAAAATACCAACAGCTTTTCAAACCACTAAGGGCCTTTTTCACGATGTCCGAATAGCCACTACTTACCGAATAAATTCAAAAATGGAACAGAATTTGTAGGATATTATCTGCCAAGTAAGTTAACGAGAACCTAATCGGAGGTGGTGAAACAGGCCCTTAATCATACAATAAATAATTTAAATGAATTCCAATAGGTTTTTGGAAACTAGAGGTTTTATTTAATTCGACAACATAATAAAAAACAAAAGTTTTAATTAAATTTTATTGAGTAATTTTTTGGATAGAGATAATAAACAAATACTTATTTAAAAGCAATATATACCACTATTGTGTAACAGTATTCTGACAAAAATAGTATATTCCCGCTACAGTGAAATAAATATTCGTGCAACTGTACAAACGAATTTACGTAATAATAAAAATATACTAGATTTTTTTTCGACATTCAAATTCTATGACAATAATAACTAATATTGATAGTAATTTTAGCGTTACGATTAGATGAACGTATGAAGAAAAACAAGTTACAAAACGTTGTTTTTTTCACCTACAGAAAGCGCTAAGAGCACACGACACGTGGGTCCAACATATAAAACATATATTGTCGACGTCATTCGCATAGTTTCCAGTAATAAAACGAATAAGTGCACACTCATGTATACACACATTAAATTAGCACCTAATTTGTAAAGCAGTATCTACTCTTATCGTTTGCATAACAGATATAAGCTTTTACACAAATAACATTAAACATTTATTCTATCTAACAAATAATACCGTTGTAGATTTATCTAATTGACTACACATTTAAGAGCTGTTTTACATACATACAGAGTTACTGATTATTGTTATTTTACGCATACATTTTATAGATTTTTCCCGATCAATAGTTTTGATAGTCTGCCTACATAGGCGTTAGCAGAGAGAAAATAAGAGAGTTCAGTATTAGTTACATAAAATTCTAATGGCAATCACATCAAATCTAAGTCTTACATGCTATGCTATACACTA
The DNA here is from genome assembly GCA_949152395.1 of Agrochola litura. Taxonomy (NCBI): domain Eukaryota; kingdom Metazoa; phylum Arthropoda; class Insecta; order Lepidoptera; family Noctuidae; genus Agrochola; species Agrochola litura. The sequence continues at coordinate 9,715,276 of OX424497.1, read as the reverse complement.
CGCCTAATGAGTAGCTTATTCAACAAATATTTACTAACAAACAGTACGTATCGAATATCGTCTCATACAGCGATAGAATGTAGGGCTGACCCTACACAATTATTTAACATAGATCTATGAGTGAAAACAAAATTTAGGCCTATTGAAAACAAAATAATAATGCCCAGGTTTCGTAAATCGATGAAAATACTATTTCTAACTACAGTCGGTTCATATAATTATTATATTATGATATGTTTTTCACTTGTTATTTAACTGAAGATGTAACATAATCACAATTATTTTACTTTATGATAAATATTTGGTAAAACTTATAACAATAAGATCGGTGTATTTAATTTTGTGTAGTACTGTTTAATGATTGATTGCACATATAAGTTTGACACAAGTAAGTAACAAGAATTTCTTATAATAAATAGTTTTTGTAGTTAAATTCAAAGTTTAAAAAACCGTGTTTAATTAAGTGCCATACCTCTGTAATAAAATGTGAATGAAATGTATTTCCTATTTATATTTCTACAAAATATATTTGTATACAGTTTACATTTTATTGAAGCATATTATTACAACATGTTTAAAAATTATATTTTGGTTAAAACAGATCTTAATATTATTTGAAATTGCTACTTATAATACAATCCTTATTTAGATCACTTTACATCTTATTCTTACTAATTAAAGCTATCCCATACAACTTCTCAAATTGTGCTTAATTCAACAAGAAAGCGAGTGTTGTGCAACTTTTGCCAATGTTAGTTATATTCTCTATTTGTTATTTTAATTAAATACACTGTTAGGGGTTATAGAAGTAATGTAAAGGTGGGTTATCAAATTATAAATCTACTTCGTGCTTATAAAAGGTTCATAAAAGTGTGTTTAGGATAGTTCGGAATACATTACTGTTAGGAAAAGGGTAATCTCGATATTATTCAGTACTAAATCAACATTTTTCTTGTCGTTTTGTATATGCATGGCTACTTTCTTTCAATATTCCACCGCTATTCCATCTTGTTCAAGGATAGTAATTGACGATCGCATAGGTATAAATATTTTATTACCGCTAACGTTTCTTTAGTACAAATATTATGTTAAAAGTATAAAATTGTTACTAAGTTCATAAGATAATTTTTCACTTAAAGCGTTATTAAGCTACGAATTACGTACTGTTTCGGAATTCACGGCTATTGTGAAGACGAATTGATTCCTGTATATAATTACCTCATTTATAAGTTTTACATTACTGATATGTATATTGATTTTGACATTATCAAGGAAAGAATACTCAACCTGTGTTTACAATAAGTGTCAGAATCGTGTGACTTAGTTGTACTAAATTGATTTACGGTATCTTGTGCTTTGCCTATCAATACAATAATAAGGTACAGATAAGTCTACTCAGCGCTCAGAATATCGCAATCTATTCTAAAGAAGGGACTATTCACAAAATATACTATTATCTGTTCGAAGTCATAAGAATTTGGAGTTCATAAGATCCTCAAGTGGTACGAATTATTAGCGTCCTAAATACAATAGTAGTAAATATATTGATAAAAATTCATCTCACAGTATACACTCGACTTCTATATTACCATTAATATATAAAATCGTAAAATTTTGCTACGAATAAGATATGTCATTTTGCTATTTAAGCAGAGGCACACTTTGATATGTATAGTGATTTTTATCAAACTGTCGTGTGTGAAAGCTTCGCTTTAACAATGAAAGCCGACGTATAAATACTTTCTCTAAGTATAACTTATATTATTATATACGCACAGGTATTATAATAATCCGCCGACAATTATAATTCCATACTCATAACATGAAATACACATTAACTAAATATATGAAACATCAAACATACGAAACAACTAGTTACAGGAACATCGTAAACTAAATTTATATAACATTCAACATACTTCTGCTAATATAATATTATGATACAGAAAAAGAAATATAATATATTCAGCTTTTATTAATGTCCTTTCTTCATTTTCCACGTACAAATTTACATCACGATTTCACTTTTAAAAGTTCCTTTTTGTAACGTTCCTTTCATTGTCCATTTTGATTTCATTTCACGTTCCAAACGCCAGTGTTATTTTTAATTGTGATAAAATATATTTAATTAATACAACAATTACTTCTAGTACTTTAGTAGCCGATATTAAAATTCGAAATGCCATCTGCAATACTCATCTAGATCTTCACTGACAATTATAAAATGGCAGTTCTAATAAGACAAATATAATCTCAAGAATTTTCTCAATGAAACTGTAATTTTATGATTATTTGTGAAGTAAAACATTTATTTGCATTTTTATTGTTCTAGTTTGTATAAATAATTTGTCTACTCTTCCCTACTGCGTAAATATTCACTTGACTGATTCAAGTGCGCTCCCGTGCCTCGTTTACAACGCGACAGTAGTAGCGAGCGTCGTAAGCAGGACTATGGGCAGAGTGGTGCCAGCGACACTGCTGTATGGACCAGTCACTGCCCCGTCACATGGCATGTGCTCCAGTTCTGTAAAGAGAAAATGCAGTAGTAATAACGCACCAAAATAACACAGGAAGCAGAAATGATATTAAGAGAGTTAAAACTTAACTCCTGAGCGAAGCGAGGCAGTTAAGACTATAATCCTGAGTGCAGCGCGGGATTCGATATAGCGCCCGTGACAAGATACTGCTTTATCCCCTTGGTGAATAATCTACTATTAAATAGTTGGTCATAAGTATTTATTTTCACAATTTGTTTCGTCAAAAGTTATAACAAAAAATAATGTGCAAAAAATATACTTCATTGAAAGAAGTAGAATCCTTAGTAAGTAGTCAGACTTACATTTAATATTTTACCTAATTACCTAGTTAAAAACAGTTACCTTCGTCGCCGGAAAGTCAGGTCTCAACAAATACATAAGTGAATAATGAAACTCCACAGAGTTCCTAAGTTACTTTAACTTACAGTTAGTTTAAGTTTTAATGCATTGAATGTACAATTTTACTAACTACCAGACAGTTTTAAGTCCTTAAGTGGTTACTAAGCCCAGATTCCAGATTTAAGAAAGTGGATGTAAGTATATTATTTTCTGACATCATTTCAAGAATGTTTTGGTGGTTACGTGACACATTAAAGCTAAAATTACGTTACGAAACTAGTGACATAATATTATAGGGCGACTTTTTGTACAGGTGTACGGGCAGCGGGACCGCCTGGCGGGAGCATCAGTCACTCACACGCGTGAACCATGGGACTGTCAACTACTAAAAAGTTGGCCTATAATTTTATGTAATTTCATGTCACTAATATGTATGGGCGTTATTTTACGTCACTAATTAGAATAACTGGCTACAAAGCATGTAGCCGAATAGCTAGTTTCGAATCAAACTGTAAACGTTATTTTGTAAGTACATAGTTACATTTTCGATGCAGACAGTCCTAAACCTGAATAAAGTATGAAAGGAAGTTTATTTGTGTCATTGTTACGTTAATGATGTAACTCCATAATTATGTAGCTACAAAAACGTATTCGTTCCAAAAACGTAAAGTTTGTGATATGTAACGTATTACGTAAGTAATCAGTAATGTTTTCGTTTCGCAAATAACTGTTACTTCGATAGAATAAACATGTTGAATCACCAAATAGAATTTGAAAAGTAACTAGTTACTAAAATAAAGACAGTGTTTTCAAAACAGGTGACGCCTTCGAAATCACTAGTTAGTTACGTTTCGTGAAAATTACGTAACGACCCCTAGTCAAAAATTTCTTAAAGCAATTTTGGTAGTTGACGATGGTAGGAGACTAAAATAGAGTTCCTTCTACCTCAAAAGAAAGTAAGGTATTCAGGAAGTTTTTTTTGTAATTTATTATAATGGCAATTTTTGTCTGTGCCTATAATGTCCGCCTGATATTCTGCGTTTTTCTGAAGACATGCAAGCGAGATGAGTACCACTGCCATGTCTTAATGCAGACATCATACATGCCTATGCCCTTTTTTAGCTACATTAAGGCAAGCTCAATGTTGCCTTTAAAACCAAATGGTCAAACTGGAGTAGTTAGAGTTGTTTCAACTTTCTTGAAGTACTTTTTTACTTCTTACAAGAAGCTTAAACTTTTCAGCCAGTTTTTGTATTTTGAACCCAGCTAACATAAAGTTATTAATACAAAATTGACACCTAAGGCTGCCTGTCCACTACAGCAGAGCGAGGCAGCGAAGCGGAGAAATGTGCCAATATTAACCAATAGAATCTAAACTCCGCTTTCGGAGCTCCGCTCCTATTGATTAATATTGGCACATTTCTCCGCTCCGCTGCTTCACTCTGCTCCAGTGGACAGGCAGCATTAGACTCAGGTTTGAATGTCTCGATGGGTTAATGAGTTTAAACCTTGGTCTCAAGATAAATCTTGTTTTATAATAAGGCCAAACGAGCTTCTTACCATTGAGCTTGTTGAGGAAGTCGTTCCAGAAGGCGCAGGCGGAGGCGCGCGGTCCGCGGGGCCCGGCGGGTCCGCTGGTCCCATCCGCGGTGTACGTGTAGTAGTGAGGCGATGAACGCGAGTACAGCGGCCATTTCTCGTCTGGTTTGTGTGGTTTACTGAAAAAAGAGAAGGGGTTGGTCTTAGTTTAGCTATCATGTATAGTAAAAGAGGTTGCATTAAAAGAAGGCGCTCGATACCCAGGCCGGTCACACGCAGTAACCGGCGATTTCAAATTCTCACATCCACACACTGATTTTGACAGTCGATTTGTCGCTGGCGATATCCAAACCTGTGTATGGACGTGAGATTTTGACATCGCTAGCGAGTCACCAGTGACAAAAGTCGCTACGTGTGTAGTCATTCTCATAGCTCCTTTTTTTAATCCTCATGAATGATCTCCATCCAAGGGGCCATGGTAGATTCTGAATTATGACAGAATTTTACTTAAACGTACGGTGTTACTACCTACGGCTCAGCAGCTATAAGATGGCCGAAGATGCCAGGAACGTGATTTATGTAGCCTGCCACAACAATGGAGTTGTGAAGATGAATTAATTGACTTTATCAAAAACGTAAGCTACAAAACGGGGTGCTAGGCGGCATTCATTTTTATTATCTTCTTATCTTACTGTAAAATATGTAAACACTATCTCAGGCATATCAGCAGCAGTGAGGTCGCTTTTTTTTTGTGTAGGAAATTTTCAAATCACTTTCCCGCTCTTCGTGTCAGACTCTTACTGACTAAAACCCAGCCGTGTTCCTTCAGTTGCCATGTTGCCGGGGGGCCACGATTTCCCTTTCGGCCTTATTCGCAACCCCGGCAGAAGTGAGGTCGCTGTTACTATAAATGTCAACTGTCGGTTCACCACGAATGTTGGGCAACGGTGAAAACTGGAGCGTGCGAGCGAGCACCACACGAAAGGCTTTGATGTGGTGATGAGCCAGTGTAGTGATATAATCAGCTTAAATACGGGATCAACAGGATTCTACACATACATTTTATAAAAAAACAGTGGCACTCCGGGAGTGCCAACAGAAGCGAAAACTTGAACAATTTAAAAAAATACTTGCATAGAACATTGATCCGTAATCTAATATAAATAAAGAGCACAATCGCGTTTACAAAAATGAGGTGTCGGTAACGGTGTCGCGAATTCAATTGTTTTTTCCCATCTCAAAAATGCCCAACGCGCCTAAAGAAGTTTTCACTTCAAAAATCGCTTTTCTTTTCTGCCTGATATGTGACTACGTTATTGATCTTAACAATGCAACGGATTTTGATGTGGTTTTCACTATCATTTACAGAATTTATTCCGGAAGCTTCAGTTTGCCTTGCCTTTTTTCAACTATATTGCTGTCGGCTTCCAGTCTCACCAGATACAGCTGAATAACAGTATTTTACATGAAGCGACTGCCTATCTGACCTCCAGAATACAGTATAACTGGGTAATAAGTTATCCTTTGTCGGGCTTCTGACGACCCGTAACGACTGTCAATTCACGAATGACAGCCGGGACCAACGGCTTAACGTGCTTTCCGAGGCACGGAGGAGTCTCGGTATGTAAAGATGGTCACCCATTCACAGACCAATCCCGGCAAGTATAGATTAATCTGATGAATCGACCCGTGCGGCTGTTATTACTTAGCCACAAGCTCTTCATTATTCTGGAAGCTTAATGTGTAATAATTAAACTTACATTAATAAAGAAACCTCGAAGTTTTATCAAGTCGCAAAAACCGTGCGAAGGAGGCATGTCGCTAGTTACTTCTAAACAAAAACGCAGAAATTATAATTCTGATTGAGCGTAAACTTGGGAACAATTCTTTACTCAGGTAAGGTATTTTAATATTTTAAGGCAAGTTCTATTTGTAACTAGCCAGTATCGCGGTAGACAGAAACTGTATCACGGGTAGGCCCCAGAGCGCTATCGGTTACGTTGATGAATGGCCATATCGATCCCAAAGATTATCGAACCCTAAGCCAAGTAACATGACACTATTTAGAAGCCAATCCCAAAAATAATCACATAAAACTTCCACTTCTCACTGACCCCAAAAAATTAAAACGAACATCGGTCAGTCGACATTTATAGCCACCTCAAATTCCAGACTTAAAATAGTCAGTACCAAAACTTTATATCATAACAGATTTAGACTAAAATCGATGGGCTGACATTTCAACGTGTAGAACTTTCCAATAATTTGGCCTAAATCTCAAAGATAATCAAGCTCTGTTTAACATCACGCTATTAGATTGAAGTTCACGGAGGAGGGAACTGCGACGAACAAGTTCGTGAGTCAATAGGTCTATTATTGAATTTAATTATTTCGTGACTACAGACGGTCATGTATAGTAGGGATGTATGAATGTAGAAAAGGAAGGCATTAAGGTTAGGTTTGTGATTTTAGTACCTAATCAAACAAAACTTCTTGTAATCTTAGTACCCACAATTCGCCAGACGTTCCAATGATAGTGACTGTGTTATATCACAATTTTACCACGGTTTCAAGTATTCTCTGACTAATTCCTAGATAAAAAACATTAAATGAATAGAAACACATTACGGCCCGGCATCATCAAGGAAATGGTATCTACATTAAATGTGACGAAATGGGTAAAGCTGCAATATTTTTGCAAAATACTGCAGGTACAGTGATATACTAGCTGCTGATTAACTTCTGCTGCTCAGCGTGCAAGCCATAATTTTGCTTACGACGGAAAAAAAATTGCTGTATCAGAGACATATATGGGACTTTAAAATGGTCCGAGTTGCTTCGAGTAGAGTATACCTATTCAATTCTGATCAGCTTTGGCGGGGTTAGTAGGCGTGTCACATACAAGAATGAGATATTAAAAATGTATATTTCACCCGCATAAATCTTGATCCCGTGAGAATATCGGGATGATAAGTATTCTATGTTCTAACCCAGGTCATGGTCTACCCATGGGTCAAATTTCATCCAAATCCGTTCAGCCGTTTTAGCGTGAAAGCGTAACAAACAAACTCACTTTCGTACATTACTTAGGTTATGATATAGTAACTTACCCAGTGAGAGCGAATCTGGTGAAAGACTGCATGATGTGTGCAGCAAGGTCCCGTTCTCTGGTGTGGTACTGAAGAGACATGTTCAAAGGATGCCCAAAGACATACTCCATCTCGTCACCGTGCATCACGCCCATCCATTCACCCCAGAGGCTCGTACTTGTGCGCTAGAAATTTATAAAAGAATATTTAGCAAAAATAAGTCAATAAATCTTCCTAAACGTTATTAGTTTACGATAGACCCTATAGGATCATATGAATTTTAAAATATGAACCTTCGAATTGGGGACATTGATTTAATTAAGTTTAAGGTTGTGTGTTGTTGGCAGAGGGTATTTTCTTTCATTGATATTCTAAATAGAGTCAGACCAAAATTTGCTTACGAGTTTGGAAACTTCAGTAACATCCATGAGTTTCCACATGCAGCACCACATGTATAAATTTTTACCCTCTTTAATACCTTTGCTTGTCATGTTTCCAAACCTTAATGGGACCAAACCACCTTTAAAGTCGTTAAAAATCATTTCATCAACACAATAAAATGTTTTATAAATACATAACTTCCCCTTTATAGCCTAAGATGCCTCTGGGAGAGCTTACCAAAAACTGACCCAGAGACATCTACTTCAAGAAAATGTCCAATATATTTTGACAGATGGCGAAAAAAGGAACTAAGTTCAAAATTTACTGAGTTTGACGTTCTCCTGACATTCGCCCCAACAACCAGCGCCGTATGAAACGTCAAGATATATTGGCCTGCGGTACATACGCTGAAATTAAAGATTAACTACACGTATTAAGGCTATGGAAGGGTTGAGCTCGTCAGTTTACGACCACCATGCATTTATCTTTCAGTACACTTTTATAGCTTTTAACGAAGGGACACATTGCTATAATGTGTGGGTGTATTAGAAATATGAGGACAGTTTTAGACGAGATTAAATTGTTAATAGACGTGCATATGGCACAGGATGTATTTTTTAACCGACTTCCAAAAAAGAGGAGGTAATATGTTCGTAGCGTATGTTTTTTTTTTAAGTGTCCACCGATTTCTCCGTCAATTAGCGACTGATTTTGAAAATTCTTTTTTTGTTTGAAAGAGTATACTCTCAAGGTAACTTTTTTTTTAATAGTTTTTGAGTTGGGTTCAATAATATGTATTTATTTTCCCACTTAGTATATGGATAATATGATAAGTTCCTGTCACTGTTATTTACATAGCAGGAGTGAGTGGTATTCGAATTTGTGTGGGATAGGTACTACAACTAAAAACTGAAAAATGAAAACTTAAGACACCGACTTCCGAATTTAAAGTTATTTTTCGCTTTGTAGTGTTTTTTTGGAAGTCGGATGATTTTTTTTTAGGGGAAGTTGGCCAAATTGGCAAATCTCAATATTTTATGAAACTGAATACAATGTAATATCGATGTTTTATTTCAAAAATAAATATTATTTACTCTTCAATTATTATTATTACTAAAAGGCCAAATGCCAAATGCATCCATACTCTCTTTCCACTTTTCTATATTAAAAGCTGCTAAGGACTAGTTTCTGTTCAGAGTCCAGCTCATCCCGCCATCTCCGTCTGGTCCTGCCACGATGTCGCTTGCCATTAAGAGGAACCCATTGGGTCGTGAGTTTGGCCCATTGGTGTCATGGTGACATTGGTGATATTTGTGACATTCGGCAGATGTGTCTAGCCTAATGCAACTCTTCAGTTATCACAGTAATAAAGGAAATCCAAAGAAAATGTAAGCAGTCAAGATAAATATTGAACGTTTAAAGTACTACAGTAGCTACTGCCAAGAACAGAGTGTATTATTTCCTCTGATTGCAACACGATTTATTACCTAACCTAACCTGAACTGTAAATTGCTAATTTCAAACTTAACGTCAACGTCGTGAAACACCGAGTTTAGATTGAGCCTTAATGGCGTCCCAGACTAAACCGCACAGTGGTTTCATTTGTTCGTACCATGACGCGACGTTGCAATATTGTTGTTTGTATCGTGTTCTGTTCTACGTGATACTTGAATTATAAATTATCTAATTGGAATTATTTATTTGACATAAAAAGTACACAGGTACAGGGTGATACTTAATTTAAGGGTGCAAAAAACCTGGCACCATTTGTTTTATCAACGATCCCTATATCTACAAGGAAAAAACTTTGTTACAGGGATCATAAAATCATGATCATCATTAGGTAAATAATCATGGTGATGCTGTTATTGGCTTTTAGTATAATACATACATAAACTTGGACATATTACCAGCAAATTCAAATTTCAAATTCAAAATATTTTATTTCACATAAACCTACATGGGCACTTATGAAATGTCAGAAGCTAGGTGCACGGTGTACAAGCCTACAGCGTTCTCACATTCACAAAACAGAAAAGAATCTATACAAAAGATAAATAAATTAATAAAATTTTAAACCTATTTTAATTAAACGCAATTTTTACCCCCCCCCCCTTCTCTTGTCTGACAAGTTGGTGTCAATCAATGGCATCTTACACATACACATAAACTCAATAAACTCACGCCTTTTTCCTATGAGGGTAGGCAGAAACTACAGAACGCCATCTGCAAGCGTAGCATGACAACCATAGAAAGGGTTTTCTACGGGTTTTGTCGAAGAATAGACTAAACGACGGATTGTGATTGTGATTGTGACAAAACCCGTTTCTATTGTGCTTTTAGAGGTATGAGGGACAGGGTGTAAAGTTCACTTATACTCTATAGAAAAGGGAGGATCCTCCGACCAGACGGGTGTCGTGTCTGGCGGGCTACTGCCCGACCGACGGTTGAAGTCGGAATCTTGTATATTATGTCGATCGCGCGGTAAACTCTAATTGTACGATGGAGGATTTGTGTGACGTCATGTCTACAATGATTATGCCAAGCGTGCTGCTATGATCCTTACAAATTCCTTTTGCTTACGTTCATACATCTGGTGTGCAATGGCGTATTACTAGTTAAATTATTGTTAATTTTGGCCACACAGTACCGATAGTATAACAAAAGTCACAAATGTCAAAAATCTTTTGATGTTTTTAAAAGGTCATTTTACTTAAAACAAAGTTGAACAGGAAAGTCACAAGAAGATTTATTACTGACGAATATTGTACTACGTAGCGGACTTTAAGAAGCGCGCGTAGGCGGATCTTTGAATATTAATTAGGTACCCGAAGGTTAACCCAAAAATAGGTAGGTATCCGAACTTGAAACAATAACAGAAATTTATTATAAATGAAGAAAGCGTTACTTAAGATCATCTATTGATACCGAGTTCTCAATTAGCGTGGGCGATGTTGAATGAAACTAATCAAAACGGATCCAATTTCTCCATATCTTGGGTTGCTCTATTATACCGCTCGTATTAATTAATAATGGCAATTTACGTTATGTATCTCATTGATAAATATATTCACAGATATCTGCTTTAATTACTATGGAACTAAATACTTCTAGAGAAGAGGGCTCTATAGTAATTATTTAGGTAGATTAGTTAAAAGTAATAAATACTTATTTAAAAGATAGGGTTCGTTATTAAAATATTTTTCTTTGTCGTTCCCTCAATGCTGAGGATCGCGACAACCATACGACACGTCTCGTTATGCGGTCTTCTGTAGTGTACAGCCTTTTTAATAAAACGGAGCTGTATTTAAACCAGACAACAAAGTATTATAAAATCAAAAGTACTTGGATCTCATTTAAAAAAGGTAACACAAAATTTAAATAAAATGTTCCTTCCTAACAGCTTTATTTTCGGGGAAGCTCTGGCCCTGCATTTCATTCAGGTAAGTGATAATCAGGCCAAAGGTTCACGCGGAAACCTGAACCACATAGGAAATGGCTATCTTACCTCTAACTGCTAAATCACAACAATGATGTTAACATTGTTGTTGTGGCGACAGACTTAGATAAGATGGTGGTAGCCAGGCAGACTTAGAACAGCCCTACCACCAATCAAACCGAGCAGAAAATATTGCTCCCACTGGGAATCGAACCATCCCGGGTTCGATTCCTCTGGGTCGGAGACAGGTGGTCTAACCTCTAGACCACAGAGGTGGTTAAAGCACATAAAATCAGACAACCGTTAAGTTTACTAACATAATTTGCTGATAAGGTATTCAAATACAATTTGGTGGAAAATGAGCTAAATTCATAATTTCGATTCACCGTATTTAATTAGCAGTTTGCTAATTATCAAAGAGAGTACTCGCAGCTAATTATCAAAGAGAGTACTCGCAGCGACTCTCGTTTGGCGGCCAGAACACTCGCTCAGAGACTCGCGCTTGTTACTTAAATACCAGCGAGTAATCGCTCGTTACCCCCCCGATCCTTGCTCGAAAACGAAGTGCCAGCAGTTGTTGCAGCTGAGCACGTAGCTTTAAATACCCCGTATAATAATAAAGATGAAAATCTTAAGTTTGATCCAGCCTGTCCCTTCTTGCTCTTCCCCCAGCTACGCCCTAAGCCGAGGTTCGTACCCCACAGGGGGTGCCCTTAGCGAGCGTTCGCCTAGTTTTAATTTAGAATAGTTTTTCCCCAGGCTGGAGGCTTTGAGTGTAGAAGCTTAAGGCAGCCACTGGAAAGCCCGGTTAAGCAGCCATGCCCTTGGTGGTCAAAACTGCGAAATGCCCTAGGTCAAAACAGAAAAAAAAAGAAAATCGCTCATCGCCGGCGCGCACTCGCTGTTCGTTGATCGCCAAATCGTCTTTAGTTCAAATTCAAATTCATTTATTTATTTAGCTTACACAAAGTTCTTAAATATACAACCTAAATAGCATGGTATGAAATTCTCACTAACAGAAGACTTAGAATTAGACAGCGGGTCCCAAACTAGGCACAGCCTGTATCTTGGTGACCCAAACACTACACAAAGTTAACAACTTAATGCGTTCTGCTAGTGCAATATTATTATTCATAGTTCATATAAAATTTACAATAATTTAAGTATAAAAACAAATAACATGAATTATACACACAAAAACAGTTAAGGTGAGTAAGTGTGTGGTGTGAGTTAAGTGAGGGTATGTATTCCTTCAGAGAGTGTGTGTTAACATGTGCAGCAAAGTAAGCTGCTAAGTTGCTAGCTCCATTCGCTTCTCGTTAATTACTAGCGATAAGAAAGGTGCCTATAAGCCACATACAAACATACATAGCTACATACGTACCCAATAGGGTTCTCAAATGCTCACACATCATGTCTAGGTACCTAATTAAACATAGCTTTTACGAATTCTGACATTCCAACAGTTCGTATTATTTCGGCTAGAAATAACACTAGGTGTTTGTAAAGGCAGTTTAAATGAACGAATTTAACACGCTTGAAATTAAGTGCGGGAATGTTCGTTTATAACTACTGCTGGACTAATATAGGTGGTTTTATACCGGCGAGGCGAGGCGGGGATGGGATGGACGAGAATTGAAATCACGCTTACACTTTTAAAACGAAAGACGTCCATCGCTATACCGCGCCGTCTCACTATGGCCAGCGCTGCCTAGCGCCAGCTCGCGCTATCACGCGCTGCCTGGCCAGCCGTGTCTCGAGCCAGCCGAGAATATAGTATGCAGCGATGTCTCGCGATGGTCGGAGCGAGCCGGCGCGTGCCAGTGCGTGCCAGCGCGAGACATCGCGTAACATCGCAAATCAGCTCTTGACGGAGAGAGACCGTGTGGGTCCTCGATGGTCGGTGCGAGACTTGTATATCCGTTATACAAAGTAAATAAATACTCTATTCTTACAGCAATAAAGTTCAATATTGTACTAACAAATATTTCAATTCTCGCCTCGCACATCCTCGCGCATCTAAACCTTTTACGCCAAAGATGGATCGTGGATAGAAATTTTGCCATACAAATTTCAATTCTCGCCCATCCCATCCACGCCTCGCCTCGCCGGTGTAAAACCACCTTAACACTATGTAGGTGTAACCCGCGTTTACACCAATGTATAAAATATGTAGGTATTCTACATGTTGTTTCTACTGTTTTTGTTTATCGATATTATACCTGAAACAAGAAATATGTCTGAAACAAAGTCAATTACACACGCCATGTTTTTGACAACTCTTTTACAAGACTTCTCGATACTTGTTGTATCGCAACTTGTTGATGTATGACTGTAAACGCAGGTTTATGAAATTAATACGGAATACAGATGGTGTTCTTGGAGGAGTGGTCTCAAGCGTTGTACTTGTTCGAGCAGGGCATGTCGAATTTACCTGACTTGATATGGCAATCTCGCCCTAGCAGTAATTGGTTCTTCATAATAATTTGAACAGTGGTAAGGGAGCAGTGGTAGCTCAGTAGTAATGGCCAAGACTTACGAGTTGAAAGTCGTAAGTTTGAACCCTAACAGGCGCTTTACTTTGTGTATTTCATCACCACTTCTCTCAAAACGGTGAAGGAAAACATCGTGCGGAAACCGGCATGTCCTAGAACTAAAACTTCGAAGACATGTGACATCTACCAAGCCGCACTGGGCCCTCGTGGTGGATTACGGCCCACTCCCTCTCATAGAGAGGAGGCCTGTGTCCCAGCAGTGGGAACATTATAGGCTGATCATAATCATGCAATAATTTGAAATCGCGACCTGCGGGTTGCGTAACACACTAACAGTAGAATTAGCTTTCATTTTGACAGTTCAACAACATTCATTGCGTTATTTACGTTGTTGAACAGACAAATTTTTCGAACTTATGAAGCAATGGATTAGCAACATCCTTCAAAACCATTCAGATTGCGATTGAAATGTGATACGCAATTAGTGTGCTAGTCGATAACAAAAACACTTTCTTCAAGATACAACTTTCTTTTTTAACCCCCGACGCAAAAAGAGGGGTATATTTTTTTAATATTATAAGTTTAACCGCTATGTGTGTGTGTTTCTGTGACACCGTAGCCTTTAAACGGGTGAACTGATTTGAATGCGGTTTTTTATTTGAAAGCAGGTTTTCTAGCGATGGTTCTTAGATATGTTTTTTATCAAAATCGGTTCAGCCGTTTGAAGATTATCAGCTCTTTTCTAGTTATTTTATTATTTATTTATTTATTTTATAAATTACATGTTCCTTAAACTTTAAAAAAAGCACACAGTTAGACCTCTGGGGTCTGTCCTAGCATGCCATGGCCTGAGACTTGATGAACGCGCTTTTAATAGTTAATCAAGTTGATGTAATGTTGAATGGATGTGAATATTATTATCTTCCCCAGGTCTGACCGATTTGAAATTTGGTATTCTGTTGCTTCAATGATATTAGAAGAACATAGTAACCTTGAATTGATGCTGCAACACCACCTGGAATTTTTAGGATACCCAACTCCCTTATCAACTTACAGCACAGGTATCGTGTTTGGGCTCATAGAATAGTCTCAATAAATAGGTTATAGATAGACGGTGAACAGGGTCTGGTGATGGAGTAGGAAAGAGAAATGAGGAAATGTTTGTGTAGGGGGTTTTTAAAATTTAACTGTTAAAATTTTTCTTGATAGCTTTTGAGTTATAATTTGACAGAAGGCAATGTAGAACGTCCCCCAGCCTGATGAGGGCCTAAAAAAGTTGTTACAAAAAGATTGGATGTACAAAGCTGAAAATAATATCCATGGCCAGTAATAAATATTGTGATTGGATGCCGAAAACAATGATAACCATCACCTAAAACAAAATTAAACATCCCTTCAGATACCAGGGATTATTCAAAAGAAAGTACAAGTCTTACGTAAATGGATAGATTCTTACTAATGTCGTATGTGGGCAGTTTTTATTATGTTTATTTATAACTTACAAAGACAAAGCTTCTTTGTACAAAAGATAATTTCACAACGACATCTGTTGGTTCGTAAGAAAGCGCTGTGTTGACTTCTTTTGTGTTTAGCGGAATAACGAGCTATTTGTGGTACATTTATGATAATGTTTCGAAGAACTGTACACATACCTTGTAAATAGCTTCACATAGTTACGAAAATGTAATCAACTACTTAGGAAAGACATGTATTTATCTACATCAACACTTGTTATAAACAGGTAAAGTTTGTGAGTTCGGATGTAGAAGGTAATCTCCGAAACTGCTTATTTGATTTCAAAAATTCTTTTACTGATAGAAAGCTACAGTATTGCCAAGTGCCATAGGATAACATGGATGATGAAAAAAAAAAATTTCTTTAGGCGCGTTGGGCCTTTTTGAGATGGGACTAAACCATTGATTTCACGACTCTGTAACGCAATTTACCGACACCATGGAGTAAAAGACATCAACGCGTTGACTACCGCGATGCCGATTTTTTTTTCAAGTTTTTACTTTTTTTTTTACTATTTTTTTTTGTTCTTCAGTTAGATTATTAAAAAATATTGGACACATATATTTCTTATTTTATGTTAACAAATGAATTACGGCGTTATATTGAGTTAAAATAGCATTGGAAGGCCTCCCACAAGATGAACCGCTGACCTTGTGAAAGCCGCAGGAATCCGCTGGATGCGGAAAGCACAGAATCGGTCGAAGTGGCGATGCTTGGGGGAAGCCTATGTCTAGCAGTGGACGTCTTTCGGCTGAAATGATGATGACGATGATTGAGTTAAAATGTGCCATGACGTCCCGAGTATGTAAATTTTATATTTGTGACGTAGCGACCCCCACTCCCGAACTTTAATGTGTTTTATCTAAGTATTTTTTTATTAACATGATAAAGCAAAAAATACGTGTCTAATATTTTTTTATTATATAACTGACGAACTAAACAGTATTTCTTTTTTTTTTGACCCAGGCATCATCCCTATTATGTTCTATGTTAAAATAAAAAAATCACGACTGCGAAGTCTTGGTCAGAAGCTAGATTTAGAATAAAGTATATGAGCCTTGGTCAGTAGACCAGTTACTGTTGTAGCTTTAAAATACACCAAATATAAATATAAAAACTTTATTGTTCAAGTAAGCAGTACAAATTCAAATAGCACAAGCCTCCACATTAGGATTCCCTGTGTCGTGGAGACTAGTCTCCTTTGTCTTACAACTCTAATACATAGTAGGTACTATATGTAGGCACTTAAGTAACATCGGTCAGTAAGATTTGTGAAGTGACAATAATCGAATGTTATTCCAGTACAATAAATTTAACTTAACTTATTGTAATAAAGTAAAGTTAAATAAATTAAGTTAATAAAGTTTTAACCTAAAAGCTACAAATTGACAGACCTTGATGGAAACGGGAACATAATTAATCGATAGACCGACCAACTAGAGCAATCTAATTTTAAATCTAGAAAGCGCCTTGATCAATTTAAAGTCTAGGCTAGTGGCAATCTAACTTCAGCTTGGGCTAGAAAACGATTCTTAACAAAGTTTTGTAGTTCCGAAATCATTCGATGTTTTTATTTATTTACAAGAAGAAATTCACCACATGAACATGCTGTGGTTACTCTCTGAAATGAAGACGCTTTCATAGTCTTTCTCCATGATATTTTATGATTCCTTTAGTTATGTAGTGTGTGCTTAATTAAACTTCCGCCAGCGGCTTATCCATAAATTATAGCTTATGTTACTCAGTGATAATATAGCATTCTGGTGAATTTTTTAAATTGGTCCAGTAATTTTTGAGTTTATTCATTACAAAGAAAAAAACAAATCTTTTCTCTTTTTAATATTAGTGTAGATTTGTATATTTTACTAAAATAATACTATTAATGTAAAATTAATTTGCATACCCTAAACGGGCAAAATATGGACTGTGCACCACCAACTTTAACAACTAGTAACGTCTGTATTTTCTGCAAATAAATAATTCTTGATTCCATCATAGTCCAGTAAATCCATAAAAGAAGAGGACTTTATGGATTTGCGTCATCAGACCCATGTTTGCACATTTCACTGAACGTACGAACATGGTTGGGCGGACACATGTAGCAAATGAATTTACAAAAAAGATTGCAATCCCAAACAACAAATGAAACAAAACAACAAAATGAAACAATGGTTGAAACAAATTCGAATATTTGTTGTGTTACAATTCATGTTACGTTGCAAATATAAGGACGATTAATAATTTGTTTTGCATTTCATGATACTATAGAGGTATGAGGAACAGGGTGTAAAGTTCACCCATCCTCTATCGATAAGGGAGGATCCTCTGACCAGACGGGTGTTGTGCCTGGTGGGCTACTGCCCGACGATTAGTGTCGGGACGTTGTATATATGATAATTGCGCGGTAAACTCTGCTTCCACGATGAAGGATTTTGCGTGAGGGCAGTTCGCATATGGCGATGTAGATGTCGCCACAATACATTTCACCAATCTGCACTCGGCAATGGTAACCTACTTGCAGCCAAGAACTACTAAGAAAATAGCGAAAGATATTATGAAGTAAATTAAAAATAAACAATGTATAGGAAGAAAATGAATTGTTGTTTCTTAAAATCCAACTCAATCAACTGAAAAGCTTCCGCTGACCTTTTGAGTTCCTTAAGGTAGCATCCCAAAGATTCCTACACTTAACTGTAAGTATAGGATTCCTTCTTACTTAATTCTCTGTTGTTTCTACCTACTAGAAACTTTTGCAATGTTAAGACAAAGTTTGTTCAACCATGATGCCATTTACGCCATCGTACAAAGTTTTATTGACATTGTTAAGTTCAAACTCAATCAAAGCAATCAAAAGGTCATAAAGTTGTTAAATGGCAGTACATCCCGTTCTTAAAAAGTTGTTTGTTTCTTGTCGGAGAACAGGCTACCTCTTTTCAACTCGTTGCTGTCTTAAAAGCCCACTAAAGCATTAGGTACGTAAAAGAGGATGTGCTGCACTGTCGTTTGCTCAAAGAACAAACTGCAATTATGTTCTTCCATCTACCGTCTGCTAATTGTTTTGATTATAGCAATTTTCTCTTTGACTGTTCACTGTAAATGCGGAGGAATGAGGAAAATAACATGAGGAAACTTTCGAGTATAAATGTGGATGGCTATAAGAGTAGGGGAAAACCAAAGAAACGATGGATTGACTGTGAGAAGATGACACCTACAGCTAGAAAGGAGGTTACTACTGAGATTACGACTCTTCTTCTTTTCGAGTGGTTAGTGACTAACCTGGTGTCAGAGTTTTAAAGCCACCCATGGGCCTCTGATCGGTTTCACATGTCGTTGAGAAATATCTCTCAGGCATGCCGGTTTCCTCACGATGTTTTCCTTCACCGTTTTTAAAGCAAGTGATTATTATTACTATACCCACATGAATCCGATAAGTCAGAGGTGCGTGCCTTGGGTTTGAAATAGAGACCTATGACTTGGCAGTCTGACGGTCACACCACTAGGCTATCACACTGATTTAATATGACTAATAGAGAAGTTATGGAAGAAGACGGTACGTTGCACCGACCCTAAATAAATTGGGATATTGGCAAGAGAATGATGATTATTCATTGTAAAGGTCGTTAAATGATTATTCATTGTAAAGCTCGTCAACTGTGGACGTATGCTGATAATATATTATGAAACCTATAAACTACATGTTGCCTAAAACCTACCCATGTACAAGCATATATAGCCAAATAAATAAAAAGCCTGAACTATCAATGAAACAATCAAACAGTTAGCTATAATCTAGGTCAAAACCCCAGATCGATGATAAGGAAAATCACACCACTATCACGAAACACCCGCACATAATGGTAGATAAGGTAATTGCTCTGTTTCGGTCCACAAACGAGGGACCTTAATTGTTGCCACATTAGTTTGGGTATCCGTTAGATACCCTACATCCGAATTATACTCGTACCACAAACAAACTTTTAGATTTAAACTAGGGATGTAACGGAGGCCATCTTAGTGGAGGCGGAGGTACAGATCTTGACCTCCGTGGAAGCGGAGGTTAACGGAGGTGAACGCGGTGTGGTCGGCGGCGCAGCGGCGTGGGACGCGGTGATCTCCTGTGAAAATTTCATGTCACAGAAGGAGGCAGCGGAAAGGGATAATGCCCTCTTCCGTCCTCCTAAATGGGTCCAGGGACGGTGGACTCAGGGCGTCCGCTGCCTCCTATCATATAAAGACCCGAGGTGATGGCGCGTAATATTCCACGCGCGCCCCTCTTAGACACCTCACTCTTCCCGCTTGACCAGACGGAGCCCGCGGAGGCGGGCTGGCACCAGTCGGGGGCAGCGTTGAAGAGTGCCCCCTTAGCCCCCGGTGCAAGTGTGCAAAGGAACATGGGGTGGTTTTAGTCAGTAAAAGTCTGACAGACCCCTCCGTCCACCCCAGGACGGAGGACATCCATGAGGATTTCCACCACGCTAAAAAAAAAAGGTGGACTCGGTGGCGAAGGCGGAGGCGGAGGTAGAGGCAGAGGCGGAGGTGGAAAAATTAAGAAAAAATCAAACTACTAATCAAAACGGGTAAAATACAATAGACGTGAGTATATTTAGTAACCTGTTCCGCTTAGCTATTCCTAAAAAGCCATAAAAAACCCTGAAAGAAATCGACACGGGTTTCACCTCTCAACGGTCTCTGCGTCGAGCGCTTGGTGTGGCAACACGCCGTGTTTGGGTTCGCGAAAAGTCAATCGTCATCCTGAGGATGCCTTGTTCAGAGGTGAAATACGTGTCAATTTCTTTCTGGGTTTATTATGGCTCTTTAGGAATAGCTAAGCGGAACAGGTTACTGAATATATTCATGTCTATTGTATTTTATAATGGATTTCCGCAAGGTCACGCCTGAATCAATTAATGGGTATCAAAGGCACGCTTTTTGCGGAAGTTCCATATTTGCGGACGTGGAGGTGAAGTCGGTAACAACCCCAATTTAAAACTTGATAACAATTCCCTCGTGCTTAGTAACGTTTTTAGACACAGACATTAAATTAAAAGCGGCCGTTTGGTACGCGAGGCCTTTTAATAATGCACGCGGTCGGCAGCCAACATTATGCGTTGTCATGCATGAGTGTGACGTAGGTAGCCACCTAAACCTACCCACCCATGTACCCGCAAAAGGTCAGCTGTTACACAAAGTAACAGGCCTTACATAACTTCACAGGAACTACCAAATATAGGATAGCTTTTGCACTTAAAATAACACTGTCTAATCCAAAAACAGATCTCGTACATGTCATTTGACATATTCGCTTTTTGTACCGACTTGTTGTAGCAGGTGTCATACAGTACTAACGTTGAAAAAGGTTTATCACCTGACAAATGGCCAACCTACGCACACGTCATAACAATGCGTATCGAGGAATAACTGTGATTTATTTTAGGGACATATTCCCAAATAATCTAAGCTGTGAATTACATAATATGAAAGAAAAAAAGATTATGTTAGAATAAGATTAGGTTACAAAACAAATTGAACATCCAAAATCCCTCTAGAGCGTGTGTAATCTGGAGGCATATTCGCTGAAAAGTCTTCGTACGACGTCTTAATCGTTTTGTGCGAGGGAAATACGAATGTAGGCCAAGGTCAAACAAAATTGAATAATGAATGCGAATTCTACATGTGTGTTACAAGTTTTCCTTTTTGCAAGATTCGTGAAAAAAATGTTTCAGGGTTTGTTTCAAGCTTATATTAGGAAGATAATCCGATTTCAAATCGATGTTAGTTAATTTAACACCTTTCTGATTCACTAGTCTAGTCTGTAGAATCTTTGCTCCAGCTTTCTGGCTTGATCTTATTGAAGTCGAAACGGTCAAAGATAAATTTATAATGAGTCATTCCGAGGTGCTCAAAAGTGGTAGTGACTAATTATGACAAAATTATTGAACTAACTGTTGCCCGCGACGTCGTCTGCAATCCAGGATGAAAAATGTCAATGTCATCCAAATCCGTTCATCCGTTTTAGCGTGAAAGCTTTACAAACAAACAAACTCACTTTCGCATTTATGATATGAGTTAGGATTAAGGAACGGACGCCCCTGTAGTGTTTTACTGAGAGACCTAAATGAATTCAGGAGTGGATGGTCTTAAATCTTGGGCTATGCTTAACTCCTTTAATTAATAAAAGTTATAACCAGTATAAACCCCCATTTACGCGGTGCAAGTTTCTGTAACGTTCAAGAGCAATTATCGCATGCCACATATAGCCCGTTCAATATTATTGCCATTCAAGAATTGCATGCAAGTGTTTACACGCGTGCGATTTCCATAAAATTACATAGAATATCTCATCACCTGTTAAGCAGCCTTATTAAGGCGGATAACAATTAAAATTCTATTGTGTCTCGTTAATGACAGTTGAAGGGATACAATAATTGAGTAAAAGTTTTGCCATTAAATAATTGCATGGGACCTATGTTTACACCAAGGCAAATTGCATGCAAGTTTATTTTCATGCCAGAATTGAATGCTATTTTATTGTATGTGCGATTTTATTGTACTTGCTGTTTATAACCATACTAGTCTTGAACGGCAACTAACTTGCCCGTTTCGTGCCGCAATTGTACGTGTTGTTTAGACGGTGCCAGTTACTAAATAGTTGCTTAAATTTTATGGTATGCCACAATTATGGTATGTGGCAATAAACTTGCACCTTGTAAATGGAGCTTTAGCCTCAGAATAACCCTTACAAATCAGAATAGCGTCTCCGTTATTAAAAACACTCCGTTTTATTATGAAATGTATTAGATAACTAGTAAATATGCAGTAAATCATAAAAAAACTACTTTTATTTTTATTGTCACAGGCTAGTTTTCCTTTGATATGCGAAATTACGATGTCATAATATAATTTCTTTCATGTGATCCGATATCTGCCGGGACCGTGTTGGTAAGTCATTGAACAGGATATTTCAGTATTTCTGGGGCAAAAATAAAAGTGTATTGACATTATAAATAATTTGATTATGAAAAATATTGGAAGAGTTGACTCATAAATTAAATATGGCTTTCATTGAAGCGAACATAGTGTAGCATTGGAGACTTAAGTTTGGCACAACTTTACTACGCGTTTATTAATAAAGAGAAATAAGTTTTTCTAGTGTTTATCCAATCTAATATAAACTGAGTACCAGATATAGCTACAGTTCGTAGAACGTGTAGAGGGTATAGATTTAGCTAACCAACTTGTTAGCGGAAATCAAGTTCGCCTCTCCCTAATATTTTACTTGAAATTGGGTTATCGCTTGTCAAGCGTTTATTGGCAGAGTAAACGTTGTTACTGTCCGCCTACATACGTCGTTTTTATGGAATTATAGAAACTAGCTGTCGCCGCGTATCCGTCCGGGAAAATTTTCTAAATCCAAGATGCAAGGTACATTTTCGTTTCCAAAATCACGGGTAACATTGACAAATCTTCGCTTACCATCTCGATGATGCAAGCGGTCTATCAATGGTTCCAGGTTTAGCAATCCTATTAGGAGATAGGGTTTTTTTTATTTTTCTATTTCAGTAAGCAAGACATTCCAGCAAGAATACAGTGACCAAAGATTTTGCACATTTCCTGTCATTGCGCAGTACGAAATAACAGTAAATATGTTTAGAACATTAGAATTAATATTTACCACCCAATTTGTGTCTCAAATACCTAGATGTCTACTTAGGTCGTACTAGAAGCACTAATATTGTGCAGCTCATGCAGGTTTGTTTACACGTTGAAAATTCAAACGTTAACATTTCTGTACACTATAAATTTAATTCCGTGGACTACAGTAATAAAACAGAGAGTTCATAATGTACATTAACTTCAAGCGTTGCCTGTTGTGTGCAACTTGAAGTAGAATCGTTTTAAATATGTTAGTAGGTGCTGTAGAAATGTTTAGAAATAAAAAAGCTAAATAAAAAAAGAGTCGTGGTGTAAGCTTAAACGAGAGAAACTTTTGGCTGGTCATGAAGATTTGAAAGGAATTAGTGCATCTGAACATGACAAAAAAGCTATACACCGTGAAATTTGAATCACAGTTTTGCTAGAACAAACGTTGTTCAGACCATGGTCTACTACCATTATACAACATCCAATAAAAAAAAAACATAATTGATTTTTGAAAAAACACAAAAAAGACACAGTTTAAAATGTCAAGATTATCTACTGCTTACTAAATTTCGTTTATGGAGGTACATTTCCCTGTAAACAATGCTGTGTCCCGTGCGTGGTGTCTGTGTTGTAGGGAGTAACGATAATCTTGACATTTTAAACTTTGTCTTTTTTGTGTTTTTTCAAAAACCAATAACATTTTTTTTATTGGATGGTGTAGAATGGTAGTAGACCATGGTCTAAACAACGTTTGTTCTAGCAAAACTGTGATTCAAATTTCACGGTGTATAGCCATATGTGAAGAAATTATAGCTCAGCTACTTTTACCATGACTTCGCAAGTAGAACTAAGTAGATAGTACAGATTCGTACTTGAAGGCAAAAAGTAAACTGAAATATATCTGAGATCTGAGTCGTATCCAAGGCAGAAAGCAAACTATTTTGAATATATTCCGCAGTCAATCCATTATTCCACTATCTACAGGACGAAAAGGCAATTCCGCTTTCTGTACACCGAAGCGTGGGACACAAATCGATTGTTTTAATGGTCCCATCTAAGATATAGAGGAAATAAAGCTATAAAGTGGAATAGACGCATTGTCGGGAGCAGAAATGGAACGGCGACGGGTCACAACCCAAAATAGCTTGTTGTTAATCTGTGACCTTTGGCTCGACGACCAGGGCTGACCCATGCCTAATTTATTAAAGGTGCCTACAGCCGTTTGTTGCCGACATCTACACGTCGTCTGGTTTGCTACTTATCATGTTAATTTTAGTGCGAACCTTGAAAAAAGCAACAAGCTAGATGTTTTTAAATCGTTATTTGAAGCAATTGTAACACTCGATAGACAAGACAGAAAACTAGTAACCATTTACTCATCTTTAATGAAAGTCCACGATCGATTATGAAGCTTCCACAAACAGACTTCCAAAGCAAGTTATTTAGTATTCACAATGTTTTATACAAGAAGCCAGAGGGCTAGTTTGTTTATGCGTCGTGACTTGACCTACAAAGCGATTTTGATGCCACCACTGTCCGTCAAATCGTTATTTCGAAGACAAATCGCGAGCTCGGTCGAGTCGTGCCATCCGCTAACTTCCTGATTTATAGTCGGCCATTTATCTCGATATTCTTATATCGGGATCATTGTAGACACCTTTTGCATTTTAAGTTAGCGTGCAGATGGGTGGGCTCTAATTTTTCATATTTTTCTTTAAGATTTTCGGTTTTAGTGACAGACTATGTGGGCTATGAATATGCAGATAATGTAGCTAGGCCATATAAATATTTGTGATAAAAGATTGAAGTCCCATGCTGCAATGAAAAAGTATAGATTCGACTCTCATTTTATATAAAGTGCATTTTGAAAACTCGTCTAATTACGCATAGGATTTTTACTATAAATAATAACATCACGCTACAACGACCACATTATAAAATAACCCTTTCATTGCTTCACGACATCACTTGAACAAATAACTATCAAAGCGTCAAAAGTAAAAAGGATTTGATCTCCTTGAAACTCTACAAAAAAAAATATATAACCCAAAGAGGTTTGACCGGTTCAAAGGATCGCAAAGGTCACTTCACTTATAGTGGCTCCTTATCTACCAGCAATATTTGAATTGACAACAACCAGATTTTTGTTCGAGACCTCTCATAACCCGATATCAGATCAGACATGGAAGCCATTTTGCCTAAACATACCTGAAATGGAGTAAGATGGTAAGGTATTTATTCTTTTTATTATATATATATTCTAGGACGATACTCAGACGGGAATCTCAGTTTAAAACAAGATTTGAGTAAGGGTATATCCGAGCATCGTTGAAAGACTAATCTTACATTCACAACAACAGTCTGTTTAATTTTAAAATTATTATTTGCGTTGGCCTCGACTCCAATTTACAGATTCACAATTCATGTGGCAGCTCTTCGTTGGGAATTCAACTTCGATCTAGTGAATTTAATAGTTAATCAGTTGGTTTTATTTCTGAACGGTCGGTTAATGAATTAGTGGTTGCGTACCGGTACACGAATATTGAATTGATAAAGATATAATTAATTTGTTGCCAAATATTTACGCCAGAATTTGAAACGATTGTTGGCGGTGGTGGAGGGTTTCCTTTGCTTGTGGCTTATCTAAAATATTGGAACCTTGATGAGAAAATTATATTCTATGTATATACTTTTTCTTTAGTATAAATATCTTATAGATAAATATAAAACAAAGTCGGGTTAGTTACACCATTTATAACTCAGGAACGGCTGGACTGATTTTTATGATCTTTGATTGGTTGGATTTGTCTCCGCCCCGAATAGCAGAATAACTATTAAAGCCTCGGAAATAATCACGAAAAAAAATATTATGAGGAAATATCATTTTCTCATACATTTTGCATGGGAGGGTTTTTTTGTAGATGAGTATGTAGGTAGGTAGGTGAGAAGGTAGAGTAGGTAGATACGTAGTTGCGTCGTAAATAAGTACTTAGCGCAACCCGTGCGAAGCCAGGCCAGGTAAAGCTAGTAGAATTCTAAAACATAATTATAAGACTTTTCCGAAACAAAAAAAAAACACGAATGAGGAAAACGTTGCATTATTGCAATGTTATAAGACCATCATTCTTATTATGTTCAAGTGATTACAAATAATAATATACACAGCCTCAGCACAGTAAATTAATTTACTTGACGTCAACCATAATTGGAATAATCCATCTCACAAGCTTACTTTACGTAACTACATTTTGACAAAAGACGATCGTGAGAAAATTCCAATGCCGTCCACAAAAGGGGCATGTTGAGTGGTTATTCTACAGAATTGAATGACAAAGGGAGTAAAACTACGCGAGGGTAGAGTGAGATCCGCGGACAATAGATGGTACTGCAATTGAATACCGCACTTGATGCGGCCATGAAATATGTATTGGACTCATCCTTGCTGTCAGTCGTGGTTAGAATAAATGTGGCTTGGTTAATGACACTTATTTCCTGCATGTCCCTTAAAAGCACATCGCAGGATGAGCCTCTTAAGGGACATCGATTATGGTGTGAGGTTTTCCCGTGTCTTTATTCGGTTGGGATTGTAGGCGCATCGCATCGTGAAAACCAAGCGTTGAATAGGCCTGTGTTCAAAAAATATTTTTGTCCGTCTTTTAGATTATTAAAAAATATTAAACACGTATTTATTATTTTTTAACGTAATCAAAAGATTACGGCGATACATTGAGTTAAAATGTGGTATGACGCCACGCCTTGCTAGATCTTATACTGAGTTGTGATGTAGCGAGCCCCCACTCCCCAACTTTAATGCGTGTTTTCTCAGTTATTTTTGATTTATATGATAAAGCAAAAAATACGTGTCTAATATTTTTTTATTATCTGAAAGACACACTAAATAGTTTTTTTTTTACCTGGGCAACTACCTTATTTGCCCTTAGTCTGTTCCAAAATTAGCTAATTAAAAAGTAAACAAATGGATTAAAAAATGTACTTGTGGATGTCAATTTGTAGTACCACTTAATTGAGTACTATATTTCAATTTTTTTATGTCCCTCGGGAATCATCACATTTCCGAACACAAGCGAATGCTAATTTCTATGTCTATCAATTATTAGATTTATCTTGTATAATAATTTGAAATCAGAACTAAGTACTTTATTGTTGTTTTGTTTTGATTTTCGTGTGAACTATAGAGAGCTGTAGAACTATTGAATATATATATATATATAACATTGAATTCAGCAATGATGACAACTGAGAATAACTATTCTAATTTAAATTTAAAATCTGAGATACAAAACTTTTGCGCCGTGCCTGGTTTTTTTTGGCCATCCTTCTTTAACCTGAACAGTCTGTTTACACTTTCGTTAGATACTTTTTGGTACAGACAGTACCTACATCTATACATTCTACGAGAGCGACGAATCCACAACGCAACCGAGGCCCTGTGAAAATTGGGGCTAGAGTTTAGGTCCCTAAAAGAGTTTTAATAGACCTTTCTGAAACAATCTCATTTTATGTTATATGAGAGACTACTTTGCTCGTTTCGTCCTAAATTTTTTTGAGAGAAAAGTTTTCGTAGGAAGCCATGTATTGTATGTCTATGTAAGTACTAAGGTTTTTGTCTGGACCGTATTTAAGTATAACAGTGTGATTGTTTAATATTCTACATCAAGACATTTAAAACTCCCGCTTTAATATTTTCCTGAGACGTATTAAATGCATCTCTTTATTTTTTTTTATAAATCTTAAAGTGCACGTGGTTCCCGTCATCTAGCGGCTTTGTGTTAAAAGAAAATTAATTATAATAATGAACATTCTTTACCGCGCAAAAAGCTTGAGCATACGTTTGAGTAAAGTAGTCTATATTAATATTATAAAGAGAGAGAGCGAATTTTCTGAGTTTGTGTATAATATGTGGAGGGTGATCTCCGAAACTACAGCTCCTTTTTGATAAATTATTTCACCATTAGTAACTTACATTACTCCAGATGGACATAGGATATACAGGGTGTTAGGCAGACGGTTAAACATACAAAAATGGCGGATCCGTGAGGCCATCTGCTTCGTGTTTAGGCCCAATAACAAGACTCAGGCCACACGGGTTTTTATAAATGACTTTTTAAAAATTTTATTCGTAATTCGTCGTTGCTTAAAATTCAAACGTCAATAATTTCATTTAAAAATAATAATAGTCATGTAAATTACATCTGTGCCAAACCGGGGCAGGTGTACTAGTATCTTATAAAATAAATAATACTTTATGAATATTGCGTAAATGAACAGCGACCATATTTCTTGTTCTTTCTTTGTCACCATAATTAAACAGTGTTCGTCATTATCATCCGTCTTCCGTTATTTGGGGTCGGCGCTCTGCGTTCGGCGCTCGGTGTGGCAACACGCCGTGTTCGGGTTCGCAACAAGTCAATCATCATCCTGAGGATGCCTCGTTGAGAGTTGAAACACGTGTCGATTTCTTTCAGGAGTTTTTTATGGCTCTTTAGAAATAGCTAAGCGGAACAGGTTACTAAATATATCCACGTCTATTGTATTTTTTTTTTCGGCGCCATATGTCCACGCCATATTTCCTTCCTAACTTGCATCTCTATCAGCAATCATCGCAGTGTTTATTTCCTTTCTTTCTTAAAACTGCACATTATGAAACAAGTAAGTATGAGTCAAATAAAATTCGTAAATGGAGCTTTATAATATGTAACCCAAAATTTTGTTGAAGTATTAAAACAATATTTTTACTACCTATAGGTAACCTACTTTGTAAAACTGGAGAATCCATGATTCATGATAAATTATTCGTAAATATTCTACAAGCATCCATCGTGTGGCTTTATCCTCAATTCCTCACATTTTCGTTGTTGTTTCCAAACTACAACAATAATGTCAAAGTCAATAATGTAGGTTGCATTCACATTATTAAATCGAATGACCTAATTTGACGTCTGAATATAGGCAGCTGGTTTTCTGTTGAATTCAGGCCTTGAATTAAATGGTAGTATCTAGTCGAGGTAGTGTTGCATATTTAGCTTTATTTATTTATTTTAAAAAGCACAGCTACATCACATACATTAAATTTACGCAAGAAATAATTTTATAACTAAAGCTATTTACTATAGCCAGAGCATTCATCGATTTCAACTGAAATCGAATTCATCGGTTAGGTTAGGTTAGATCGGTTAGGTTAGATTAGATCAGTGAAAGAAATATAGATTTTGATGGTTGCGACGACGTTCTTTTGTTTAAAATCATGGTGACGCTAGGCGTCATGAAGAAATCTAAATACTGAAATAACAGTAAAACTTCATGTAAATATAAATGGATTTTGAGATTTATTAGTTAAAATTATTATTTTTAGTTATCAGAATAGTTGATCAGAATTAATAACCGAACATTCCTTACGCACAAAAAAGTGTGTGTGTGTGCTGACACACACACACTTTTTTGTGCGTAAGGAATGTTCCAATGCACGGCGGGAGTTTTTACTCCATAATACGATTGTCTTTGAATATGCAATACTCAAAGAGGGTTAATAACGTATCTCTTAAAAAAAAACAAAAACCATACGCAACAAAATCATCAAAATGTCAGAAATATAAATTACTTTCCAACATAATTTACACCAAAATTATGAAGTTACGGACAAAAAATAGACCCATAGGTACAGGAATGATTTATTTTATATTCAACTTCGAGTTCCAACCCACATTACTAAATTTTTATATTTAAACATTACGCAAACACGCTTACCCGTTCCTTATTCAAAAGTAGTGCTAAAGCAAAAAGCAGATGTTTCTGGCGAGCTATAAGGGCACTCGAGTTTGGTTCGTTAGCCGAATTAACGTGTTAGCCCCAGACCGGTTTTGCAGTTTCAAGTGCGTCTTCGTCACAGGAATACCTTTGAAATGTTTAACCTGCATGTCTGTCGGCCACTACACTTTGACGTTTATCATTTAATTAGGTATTCCAATGGAACCTTTTTATTTTACGTAAAAGCTAGGTAAGGGTTGGATAAAATGGTAGACATTTTGTGTTATCAAAAGTTTCGTTGCTACGTTTGTTAAACTGTAGTTGTGTTATGTATAAATTAACCTCCTCTTGTTCATGACATGTTGGTAATGGTTCGCTAATTTGGGAGAGTTACATTTAGAATATGAATTTTAACTAAACGGAGAGAGAGAATTTTTGGGCATATCACACCTGAAAGTTCATAAAATTGTAACTCTATCAACTTTCAAAATGCATCATATAAAATATACTTACATGAGTGAAGTAATAATAGTAGACATCGACTCCTGAATCTGCCAGTATTTCCGCGAAGTAGTTGGTAGGGCACACGAAGAAGTAGTCGCCTACCACGTCAGCAATCATTTTCTGGTTCAGATAGCCATCGGTAATTTCCTCCCAGTCCGTGTACTAGAACAGAAACAATTTATTAGACCCTTAAAAAAACAAATGAACACCACTTAATTGAGTCAGACTTGTTTAAATACCTAAACTACAATGTAGTGTATTTTATAGTTCACGAAAAGTTTTATACTAATTCCTGCTGTGGTCATTTAATAGTGCACCACAGTGTAATTTATGACAGATGTGCCAGTGACGTTTCAACTCTTTCTAGGACTATGCTGTCACACATTCAGCGACTCTTTCTTTCTAAACATGCCACACTAAATAATGGATCTGTACATCCCTAAAGCACCATTTATTATTTAATTGCCTTCGTATGTTTCCGCATTCAAGGCTGTTCATCAACGTCGATATCTCCTTAACGAGTAAATTGAGAATATAAAGTGCAGGAATGAGAAAAGCATTTTCGCATTATTGACGGTAATTTGAAATGGACATCCTTTTTAGTGGTCGGGATGTGATGAAATCACACCAATTTCTACGAACAAAGTATCGGAGCGTGCACTTAAGTGGTATGTTTGAGTTTGCAGAGATAAAAACTAGGAGGTCCATAGTTGTTATCCTGGAGTTAAAATTGCGGCGTATCATGTGTTCACAGGCCTCAGGTCAGGAGGCCTGTGTCTCAGCAGTGGGAACATTATAGTCTAATTATGATGATGTGGTCACACTGATGGCTATAGACTACGACATTAAAATAAAATGAAGTTCCTTATTAATCACTTTTTATCCCGTAATTTCTTTACACTTAAGAATGGCCAACCCGTCATACTTTTCATACAAACGCTCGTACGTGATTATGGCGTTGTAACACATCTTTCTTTAACTCTTTTAAACAAATGGGTATCTTGTGCACTATATCTAGGTTTCTATGAAATCAAAAAATAAAAATTTGGCGAAACAAATTCAATATAAGCCTCCAAAAATCTGCTTTTTTGCACAAATTTTACCTCAACTTTGACCGTTCATAATGTACTTATAAATTGTAAAAGTAAAGAAAACATCTTTATAGAAACCTCGCCCATGTAATGGAGATTCTAAATTACAAAAAAAATATTTTACAAACTTGTAAGGCGTATTCAAAAACACGTATTTCCTGAAACCAGTTATTTTTCGTACAATGTTACCGCGTTCTCACTTGCTTGTTAGCGGTTCTCACTTGCGCTGGATGAAACAACAAGCTTTTCGACCATGCTCGCGTTGACGATAGACGGATCGGGAAGGGCCCCCTTAAAGAACCTTATAATCTCTCGACCATGAGCCAAACACATCATTAAACATTCAAACTGTCTTCACACAATCGATACAAAGATAAGTAACAAGTACACGACTTTCATTGTTTGTCTTTGACATGAATGATAATTATAATTGGTACCCTAACTACATACTGTATTAAGGTCTTGACCCTCATCATAATGATGAAACTTTGTTTAATTTTAAACAAAGTAATCCTTGTAACGTGACCTTTCATCGTAGATATGAATTAGTTATAACGTCCCTCCTGTTTACACTTCACTTACTTGAAAAACGATGGCTTCTCGCTTAATTTTTGAGAAATCCTTGAAAATAGTGTCGACGATTTCTAGAAATTTCTCCCGCTGCAAAAAACTGGGCCCATCCTTTTCGAAGTAGTCGAGGAAATCGTAGAGCAAGAAATACGTTCCTGGAACGAGAAATACATAATTTATTATGTTAATGTTGCATTAAAGACGAACCAGCTATGCAAATGCTGAAGATGAAGATGTTGTAAATCCATTAGAGACAACGGTGAAAAATGTTTGCATATTTGATTATTGGTGATTCATTGTAAATATTCGTTAGACTAAACAAATATAGGACAAAGACGTGATTTTTACTGAGCATTCCTCTTTTGCTGTCTCACACTAATTAAATCCTCAACGTTGGAAAGCAAATAAAATTAGGTTCCCGTCCATTTCATTCTCGTTTGTTTACGTCTGTTCAAACCTCTAGCTTTGACTTGGTTCCAGTTATTACTTTGTTCTTGTTCTATGTTCATTTATTTTGTTCTTTATTACATTTTTTAATAAAACTTACACTAATGTTTAGCAAATTTTTATATATATAATATTTTTCTGTATCCCAGTCACACCGCGATCCATACTTTGAACCTAATTCTAGAATATTGTTTTAGGTCATAATGATGTTAACCTGATATTCATTACAATTAGAACTACCAAGTATAACATTTATTTATTTATACATTTAACCTTTTATGCACACACATATAAACAGACAAGAAGAAAGGAACAGAAAAATACGTTTATTGGTGATGCTTATTTATTATTATTGTTTTATTAATATTATTATAATATTAATATGTGGGACAGTAACATTCGTATATCCACTGCAGTTACTTTCATCATTTATGTGCAGCAATCGTTCATGATTACTTATTGTTGATATTAAGTTGGATGATTATATCGTAGATAAAAATGCTTGGCTTAATGCTGGTCCTGCTCCACAGCCACTTGGGCTCACTAGTTAAAATTTTAATATTTGGAAGAGTGGCTTTCACTTTTTTGAATTCTGTTTTTGACATTACAAACTTAATGTTTATTTTTTATTAACCGACTTCCAAAAAGGAGGAGGTTATATGTTCGACGCGTATGTTTGTTTTTTTTTTTTTTTTTTTCATGTATGTCCACCGATTTCTCCGTCATTTGTGGACCGATTTTGAAATTTTTTTTTTGTTTGAAAGGGTATGCTCTCTAGGTGGTCCCATATAAATTTTATTATTTTTGCTTTGGTATTTTTTGAGTTAGCTACAAAATACGTATTTTTTTTTCCCACTTAATGTAGATGATAATGATAAGTTCCTGACACTGCTAGTAGGTAGTGGTATTCGAATGTGTGTGGGGTAGGAAACACAACTAAAAAGTGAAAAATAAAAACTTTTTACAAAAAAAACTACCGACTTCCAAAAAAAACACTACAAAGTGAAAAATAACTTTAATTTCGGAAGTCGGTGGCAAAAAACGAAAACACAAAACCCAAGACACCGACTTCCGAAATTAAAGTTATTTTTCACTTTGTAGTGTTTTTTTTGGAAGTCGGTAGTTTTTTTTTGTAAAAAGTTTTTATTTTACCAAGTAAATTGTTTAATGCTCCAATTAGATAATAATGATTTTCTTACTTTTTGGTAGTCAAATTCTATTAATTTCTTAAATACATTGCAAACTATAGTTTTGTATAATTTAGAAGCATTTTTAGATTTTTTTTGTAAATGTGAGTACCATGGAGCCGTTTATTATGTTATTAATATGTATGTTGACTTGAAAGAGCATGGCAGTTGAGAGAATGTCAAGCTCACTTAAATGTCTCGCTGATGGTGGCGAGTGTGTTGGATCATTCGGTTCCCTACAAAATGGTTGAGCTGGATGGTGCTGATCCACGCGTCATGTTCGTGAACGGGCGCCGTCAGTTGAGACTGGTCATCTCTTATCTGCCAGGGCTTATTTTAATCAGATATTTTCAACTGCTTTGATTATTTTTTGTACATTGTTCTCACATATAGAAGCAACAAGAATAATGTACCCAGAATTTTGTAATATCTATATTTAAAAGAGTGGCCTTGGAGTTTCTTGCCCGTTCTTCTCCATAGAGATCTACGTTTTGGAATGGGCAACTAGCTTCAACTTTCTGACTAACTGACCGATTCTTTGACAATTCAAAAGTACCTGTAAATGGTTTAATTGAAATAAATGCTTTGAGTTTGAGTTTGAGTATTATAAAGCTGGATTCGAATCGATTTTCGATCCAATTTACTATATCATTATAATTTATTTCTGATGACTATTACATTTTATTTAATTTATCTGAGCTACACATTACGCAGTACTTATATTAATTAAGATGCAGTAAGATGCAGTAGGTACCTATTTAACCTTTTATTAAATGAGGTTTGTTCAGATTTTCCCGAGAAATGTTCGCAAATATGTAGATACATTTTATGTTCATTATTTAATTAATGTATGTCGATAATGAGGCGAAGTTGTTGACATTTCCCGAGAAAAATTCTAAACTACTTAGAAACTCTTAGGATGGACGTACTTGAAACTAAAAGAACAATAACCACCTTTTCGAGAAGTCATAAGTGCTTTTCGTATATTTATTTAACATCACGGCTGAATTTCCCGAAAGGAAAACCAGGGGTTTATTGTACAAGCATTTTGCCTGCTATGTTTCACGCCGAAACCACACAACAAGGAGCTTTACTAGGTGTCATACAGCTTGGTACCAAGCTTCAGTGTGGCCATTGCACAAGTGAAACAAACAGAATTTATGGAAGATATGAAGTTAAAATAAAGCAGACATTGTATACGTAGGTATTTTGTAAATGATTAAATTAATTAGTATAAAGTAATATGCATATATCGATATCCTAGTTCACACTCGTACTAATTACATTTACACCAATTTTACAGGAGAGCAATTCTTATGTTCGCATATGAATATCGTAGCAGTGGATAAAAAAAAAAATGAGTTTTTATATCATAGAATAGCATTTTAGCTTTTTTTTTGCGTGTACCTACTACAGATATACCTCTGCCCAAACCCTTCGGGGAAATAAGGCGTGATGTTATGTTATGTTAAGTACTCAATTTCTTTTGAGTACAATACGCACATCCGAAGTACCTACTTAATATCATTGTGACACTTTTTTTTTAATAGAAGGAGAAGGCTTTACTTAACTCTGGTACGATAAAACGACGCAAAATTTCATTTAGTATACTTAAGCATAAAAAATTAAAAAAATTAATTAGTACGAGTGTAAACTAGGGTAATTATATAGTAGCTATAACTTACATATTTAAATAAATAATAATCAATGTAAGTTTCTAATCTATAATTATAAGTGTTGTGATACTACTTAATTGGTAATATTTATTTTTATGTTATAATATTGACCTAGTTACGTATTACTAAATTTGCTGCGCCCTAACAGGGTCATATACAGTCACGAGCATAAGAATATTACTATGGACAGCTCAGCAATAATATCTGATTTCATGATTCATCCATTGACTACAGATTTATTATGTAGTCAAAGTGACGGCAAATAAATGTGATCATTTGTGGAAGGCATATACAAGTGGCAGCACAAATATATGACATCGAAGGATCACCAAAACAGACTTATCTATGAGAAAAGCGACGCCAAAATATAGGATGCGGTATTGGCTTCAAAAAGATGTGTCACCTCTTAGAATGCAATATGCTCATATTGCAAAAAATTAGACATCCCACTGGCAGCATAAATATCTGCCATTAATGTTTGAAAGTAAGCCAAAATGATCATCAACCAGGCACAAATCCAAACTCTGATCTGCTACTCACAAAATCCAACACGAAAAATCCCATACCTCTTTGCCCCAACCATAGTGTAATAAAGTAACAGTATTATGTCTCAGCAATGACCTTGAAATAATTATCTTCAGCCGCTCGGTAGATAAACCTTTCACGTCCGTGCGTAACTGCCGCGCACTCAAGACTGTTGCGTACTTACACTGAGATTTCGAAGCGCGTCGTTTCGGTCGCATTCTATGAATATATAATACTGTTATTTATTTATACTGTGCCCGAACCGAGGATCGAAACAGGATCCATGTTCGTAGTCACGCTCTCAACTACTAGAGCAACCACGTAGTCTTGCATATAGACAAAGGTTGATCGAAACAGGATCCATGTTCATAGTCACGCTTTCAACTACTAGAGCAACCACGTAGTCTTGCATATAGACAAAGGTTGATCGAAACAGGATCTATGTTCATAGTCACGCTTTCAACTACTAGAGCAACCACGTAGTCTTGCATATAGACAAAGGTTGATCGAAACAGGATCCATGTTCATAGTCACGCTTTCAACTACTAGAGCAACCACGTAGTCTTGCATATAGACAAAGGTTTTCTTGTTCAATAATAACATAATTACAGAAAATCCAAGTAGCAAACGTAGTAATAAAACTAATAACTGACTGCATCGATGCTCTAGTGGTCGCATGCGCTTCTGCTGAGCATGAGGGTTCGTTTTCCGGGTCAGGCAAAGTGTTATTGGGTTTTCCCATCTGGAATTTCTCAGTAGCAGCCCAGCGCGCGGCGTTTGGATCTGTGCCCGGTTGAAGGCAATAGGCTCGCCCCCTATTACATGGGACAAAGTAAAAGTCAAATAATTTATTTAAATTAGGCACAAAAAGGCACTTTTGAAAGTCAAAAACAAAAAATAGAATTGATTCTAGTCGCCCCTTCCAAAAGGTAGTTTTCGTATGGAGAAGAATGAGCAAGAAACTCCACCGTTACAATCCTCTAATTTGTAATATGCTTGTTTACAAAGAGTACTTTTAATATGAGTTTTAAATTTTCTTTGAGTTAACTGTAATAGGTATATCACAAGGTATTTTGTTGTAACATTTAACACAGTACCCCATAAAAGATGTTTGTACTTTGGATAATCTGAAAAATGGTTAATCTATTTTATCTTTATTTCTAGTATTAAAATTATGTCTATCACTTATTTTCTTAATAAGATGCAGATTTTTCCTTACCTGGACTTAAACATAACTGGCGAAATGTGGGTGTACTACGTAGTACACTTCTGCCTAACCCTTTGGGGAATACAGGCGTGATTTTATCTTGTGTTGAAAAACTAATAAACAAGTACGCGTACTTAAGTACTACGTCGATGTATCTTAGTTACCTACGGTTCACACGAGCGAGTACTAACGCATGGGTAAGCACGCTGAGTTAGTTTGTTTGAATATTTAATAGAACATTACCTGACTTGAGGAAATTTTTCAGCATTTCATTCATAAGAGATAGAACTTCCTCTTATGTAATTAATCTAGTAATTCGCATTTGTTTAACACCTAAATTGGGCGTAAAAGCGATGTGGGCTGGGTTTTCAGACTACTTCTTATTAAACACTAAGTTTTGAGTTCCAATGCAATAATACCTAAATGTCATTTATCATATACTAATCTTAACTAAGATTATAAAGAGAAAAGATTAGATTTTTGTATGTTTGTTACTCATGGATAAACTCAAAAAATACTTAACCGATTATAAAAATTATTTCACCTCTAGAAAGCTACAATAACAGTGAGTAGCATGGGTTGTATTTTATCGACTTCCACGCAAACGAAATCGCGGGCAGAAGCTAGTTTTAAATTGGAGACATATTAACACCACACTATACACACTGAAAGAAAGAAAAAGAAAGAAAATTCGTTTATTTGCGGTAAACATGACGCAAAAAAAGATTAAAAAAGAACACGTAAATAACAAATTGGGGGAAAATATGCGTCACATCCACGCAAAACGGCCATCGCTCAGTATAAAGCTGCGACCCCATGCGAGACACAGCCCCAGCGCTGGTTTTCAGCGATAGCCGGAGAAGCTTTCATCTACATATTGAAAAAAAAAAACAGTGGAACTCTGGGAGTGCCGACAGAAGTGAAAATTAGAAAAAAATCAGCAACGCGATAGTCAACGGCTTGATGTCTTTTACTCCACGGTGTCGGTAAATTGCGTTACAGTGTCGCGAAATCAATGGTTTAATCCCATCTCAAAAATGCCCAACGCGCCTAAAGAAATTTTCACTTCAAATAGCCCTTCGCCCAGCTATGGGATCATCTCTTAAGATCCATATTAAAACCATTTTCATAACGATTACTGACATTTTATCTTAACCCTGAAAAAACGACATGACGATCCTTTCCAACATGAAACCTTTTATTCCATACCTTTTAAATTTTTAATGAGCTGTGTTTACGAGGCCTTGGTAAAAATGACAATTATTACTGAAGGACCCGTAGTACCTATAGTGTTACAGTATCTGGGTCGATAAGTAGGTTACGTCCCTGGCAAGAGAAATATTAATATTTGGCCCTAGACGATGTTGACACCTGAACTAATAAACAAGACGAAATGAGCTTGTCAGGGCGTCGTCGCAGAAACTAACGAAGTATCGTACACAGCGAGCCAACAAACCGGAAAAAATCTTGTTGCTACTGAGAAAATTCGTGCTTGTTGTTAAAGGAAATAATATAAATGAGTACGGATTTGTGTCTCGAAACTTACACGTATTTTTGTTAGTATTGTAGAATTAATTAGTACAGAAACCGAAATGTACTTCGACTAGTACCTATTTCATATCAGCATCATCATTTCAGCCGAAAGCACCGCCACTTCGACCGGTTCTATGGTTCTCGCATCCAGTATCCAGCGAATGTCTGCGGCCTTTACAAGGTCATATGATACATTAAAATGCATTGGTACAGATTTTTTTTTTAACAACTTTGCATAATTTTTGTTATTTAAAAAAAGCCAATGACTCCTTTACCGGTTAAATCGAATCCTAAAAGTTCATGTGACAAAGACTTTTAGTAAGTTTATAATGCAAAAGAGGTTCTTAGTGCCAGAATTTTTTTATCGTCTAAGTGATGGACTGCTCTTTGCTTTAGATATAATTATAAAAGCAAAAGAGCCTCCATATTGTATTTGTCGAAGAATCGATTCGCCTCAAGCAACACATACTAAACCAACGATAACTAACAATGAGACTGTGTAATTAGGATCTAATTCAGATTTATAGATAAAGTTTTCTCACTTGCCATCTAACATTGAACAGCCTGTATGTTGACATGACTTATTAGCTGCTTCGACGCTATTACTTAAGTCTTTGTGAGTTTATGAAAGTGCGTATAATCCTATAACTTATACTATTCAACGAGCAAAATTTGTATGTATATCATCATCATCATTATTTCAGCCAAAAGACGTCCACTGCTGGACATAGGCCTCCTCCAAGCACCACCACTTCGACCGATTCTGTGCTTTCCGCATCCAGCGGATTCCTGCGGCCTTCACAAGGTCATCGGTCCATCTTGTGGGAGGCCTTCCATCCGTCTTTCGGTACGTGATCGCCACTCCAGAACCTTTCGACCCCATCGGCCATCCGTTCTGCGAGCAATGTGCCCTGCCCATTGCCACT
Organism: Agrochola litura; assembly: GCA_949152395.1. Taxonomy (NCBI): domain Eukaryota; kingdom Metazoa; phylum Arthropoda; class Insecta; order Lepidoptera; family Noctuidae; genus Agrochola; species Agrochola litura. The sequence continues at coordinate 9,675,870 of OX424497.1, read as the reverse complement.
TAAGTTTGGCAATTCTTCGGGCTATGTCGGTTACCTTGGTTCTCCTGCGGATCTCTTCATTTCTGATTCGATCACGCTGGGAAACTCCAAGCTTAAGCGTCATATATAATTATATTTTTAACGTGATTACAAATATATACACAAATATTGCTCTATTTGTGTATACATTTGTAATCACGTTTTCGAAAACGACTCTAACGATTTCGATGAAAGTTTTTCGGTGAAAAATCGATCTAGCTAGGTCTCATATCTGCGAAAATTCGTTTTCTCTATTTTTACAGCTTCAAGAATGTGATACAACGTTGGTATACCTGGACGCTTAGTATGACTACAATAGAAACGGGTTTTGTCGACGGAATAATAGACAAAATGACAGATGGTGATTGTTTATCTGTCATTTTGTCTTTTCTTCCGTCGACAAAACCCGTAGAAAACCCGTTTCTATGGTTGTCATGCTACGTGTGCTGGACGATATGTTTATCTATTTAAGTATCAGATACTAACGACAAAACATCGAATACTCTTGCCACAAACTTCGTTTGTTAAACTCCTATTCCCTATTCCCGTCAGTTACACTCAAGTGTGGTCTCGAAAAATCCTATTTGACTGCATTTCTAAACCTAAGGCACCTGTCCCACCGCCTTAGCGCCGGCGATTAACGAGAAGCAAGTAAATCTAGCAACCAAAAACGAGTTAGCGAGCAACGAACAGCGTGTGCGTGTCGGCGACGAGCGATTACTCGCTAGTATGCGTATGCACCAAGCATGATTCTCTCAGTGAGTGTTCTGCCCGCCAAGCGAACTTCGCCGAAAGCTCCTGTCACTGCGACAAACGAGTACTCGCGCCGGCGACTATTCGTTTGTCGCAGCGCCAAGAGTGGTGTGAACAGTTAACGATCATAAATTCATAATATATGACATATATAACTTTTCCTGACACGGGAACTACAATATTTTGTATACGTTTCTTGGGCGAGAAATATAGCAGCTTCGCTCGCGTGGAAGTCGGAAACTATCCCATGGAAACGCACTACCTATTAATAATCTGCCTCAACCAAATCCTATTAGTAGCATAATATAATGATTGAATACTATCGTGAATTCATGCAAGCCTAGTACTTTTTGTGCCAAGTTTCAAGTTTATTAACTCAAGCAATAAGATTTTTCATACAAACTTTGCGCCCATTTTTCACCCCCTTAGGGGTAGAAGAATTTCGGGAAATCCTTTCTTACCAGATGCCTACGTCATACAAAGAACACACCCTCCAAGTTTCAGGTCTCTATGATCAGCGGTTTAGGCTGTGCGTTGATCCGTCAGTCAGTCATTCAGGAAAAGACAAAGCATTTTATTTGTATAGATAATGTGTTAATAGCTAATCGCTTCCTCGTCGGCGGTGGGATAGATGGGAACACGAATGTATGTTAAGTCCAGGAATAGTTTTTCACACTTAGACAGCATAAAATAGCTTCAAGATTGTAGTCCCCGAAGAGTTAAGAAGAGGTGCACCATTCTTGGATCCAGGGACCGAAAACCTCTAAGAATTACGCTACAGGTATCGAAGAATTTTGGTTACTTCTACGACTAAGGTTACTTCTATCTGGGTAACCAAGAAGAAGAAACATGTAACCTCATTTAGGTTACCGTTTTAATACCGGTTACACAAACACAGGCGATGCGCGCCCTTTGACTAATGCCGATAGTGCGTGTAAGAGGTAATTTTTATTTCTGTAATCGGTTTTAATATTGATTGTATTCAATTTAAGGTAACCTTTAAAAAAACCTGTAAAAATTATAAATGTGGTAACTGAAAAAAATCTCGTATAGATCATACCGGTTTCAGTCCCTGCTTAGATCATACATAAATTGATAAATTGCTTTTAAAATCTGACAATGTAAAATCATGTTACGTCCTACATAGTTTACGTGTTAAACGAGTATTTATTAAGCCTTGATTGACGAATTTGACAAACAAACAACGACTTTGACATTTCTTACGAAAGTTGATTGATTTTCATTTTTGTTTGATGTTAAATTGACGACTATTAAACCACTGAAAATTATTACCGAGTAGCATTTGTTTTACGGTTGTGCTCATATCACGGTTTTTTGTACATACACAATACACATAAGCCATCCTTTTAAATATGTCCTACTTATTCTACTGGGATAGAAATAATGAATCTTTGTCTCCTTTGTTTTAATAATACTTTACTACCTACTACACATGTTTTTACTTTTATTTATTTTTTAGTTTCCTGTTGACTAAGTACTTTTAGCAAATACCTTAGTAGGTATGATATAGAAATTTTATAGTTTTTCTGTCATATTGTTTGCCATGCCTTTTTTTTTTTTTTTTTTTGGGTGGGAAATTATCAAATAACTTCTCCCGCTCTGGGTGGAGCGGGAGGGCGTGTCAGACTCTTACTGACTAAAACCCACCCGTGTTCCTTCGGTTGCCCTGTTGCCGGGGGCCACGATGTCCCCATCGGTTTTCTTCGAACCCCCGGCAGGCATTGGCCCTAACGGACCCCGTCAATTCTGCTGACATCTCTTTGAGGCGCGCGTGGAACACAACGCGCCGTCGACCCGGGCTTGGTCCTTACCGGACGGCGAGCTACCCATTGCTCACCGTCCGCAAGCCCGCGCCTACGGTGGCCGGAAATCGGCTCGCGATTCCCGCCCCGGGCGTCTCCTCCTGTGGCGGATAGGGGCGTGAGGGCGCGAAATTTGCCTCTCCCTCACGCGTTCCGCCTCCTCCTTCGCGAGCATTACCGCTTCGCAGAAGGAGGTGACGGCCTGCCATTTCCTCTCGCTCCGTACCATGGCCTGAACCAGGGCCGGACGCGAGAGATCACCGCCGCCGATCGCCTCCACGAGGACACGGCGTTGCTCCGCCCAAGCCGGGCAGACCTCCACCGTATGCTCCACCGTGTCCTCAGGCCGATCCACACAATGGTGACACCCGGGTGTTTCCTCCCGCCTTATCCTAAACAGGAACCTCCCGAAGCAGCCGTGTCCGGTGAGGACCTGCGTCAGGCGGAAGGTGAGGACGCCGTGGCGTCTCTCAAGCCACTCCTCAAAGAGGGGTCTTATCGCCGCAATTGTGGCGTGCCCAGCACGGGGTTGCGACAATCGCACTCTCCATGACGCCATGAGATCCCGCCGGAGCTCTGTCCGCTGTGCCGCGATTTCTTGCGGCATCGGAGTTAAGCCCCGGCGTTTCGCCTCCTCGCGCCACTCCCAGATGTGCGCGAGGACCTTTGCCTCCAGATCCCATGGCGGTAATCCGGCAAGGAGGCTCGCCGCCTCGCAAGAGACCGTGCGGTATCCTCGGGCCAGCCGAATGGCCATGACCCTCTGGGACGCGTTCAACCGGCGGGCTGGCCGCAGCCTCAATGAACGCGCCCACACCGGCGCCCCGTAGAGGGCCATGGACCGCACGATCCCCGCGTAGAGCCTCCGGCAGGAGGCGTTTGGATCCCCTAGATTGGGCAGGAGCCGCTTCAAGGCAGCCCCGGCCCGCTCCAGTCTGGGAGCCAAACGTCGGAAATGTTCAACGAAATTCCACCGGCTGTCGAGGACGAGTCCCAGATACTTCATCGTCGACTCGACACCGATGTGAACCCCTCCCGCCATTACCTGGGAACCCGACGGTGGCGCATTCCGAGGACCATGAAAACCCATGGCCTCAGACTTGTGCAGGGCCACCTCGAGTCCCAGCTGCCGGATCCTATTTACGATTGTCGCAACCCCGCGTGTCGCTAAGTCGGCCGCCGCCTGGTACGACCCCCCCTGCGCCAGGACCAGCGTGTCGTCAGCGTAACAAACGACGCTGACGCCGCTAGGGAGGTCGGCGCGCAGCACCCAGTCGTATCCGATGTCCCACAGATGCGGCCCCAGGACCGAACCCTGTGGGACACCGCATGACATCTCTTGCCGGTTCCACTCTCCTTGGTGACCGGGGTAGATGACGGCCCTGTCCGTCAGATAGGCCTCGACCACACGACAGAGGTAGGTCGGCATCCGGTGATACCGGAGTGCCTCCCTGATGCAACTCCAGGGCAGGGTGTTGAAGGCATTGGCGATGTCTAGAGACACCGCCAAGACGACCCCACCCCGGGCCACAGCATCCCCCGTCGTGAGGGCCCGCACGCGCATGATGGCGTCTACCGTAGAGCGCCCCCTGCGGAAGCCGAACTGGCTCTCCGCCAGATCCGGCCCCACTCGCACCAGCTGCCCGACGAGGCGGTTTGCAATGACTCTTTCAAAGAGCTTGCCCACCTCATCGAGCAGCACAATGGGCCGATACGCGGACGGAGAGTCCGCTGGGCGCCCCGGCTTCTTGATGAGGACCAGTTTCCCCGTCTTCCAACGAAGTGGGAACTGGCCCCTCTCCATGCATGCGCTTAGGAGCCCCCTTAGTCGAGGCCCGAGAGCCCCCATGGCCAGGACCCAGGCTTTTCCGGGTATGCCGTCGGGTCCTGGGGCGGTATTCTTCGCACTCATCTTGCGTACCGCCACTCTCATTTTTACCTCAGTCACCTCTGGAGCATCGTCGTCGTCGGTGTGGTCCGCATCGGGCACCGCAGAAGGCGGAGCCATGGGCGGAGGGGTATGATCCCCTCTGGAAGGGAACAGAGCTCTCACCACGTCCCCCACAAGCTGGGGCCGGAGACTCTGCGTCAGCGGGGGGGCCCACATTTTGTATGGGCGCCCCCACGGGTCCCTGTTGAGAGTCTCCAGCATCTCCTCTCGGGCCAGTGCCCTGGCTTGCAGGATCTCCGCTTGGAGGGCGGTCTTCGCCGCTCTGTACCCCTCGTACAACTCCGCCTGGATTGTTTGCCATGCCTAACTATCAAAGTAATTGATTTAACAAACAGTCCTGCCGCTATCAAATCATCGTGTTCTATTTTGCCTCACCGACTTTGTTACATTTCGCCTTGTGTGTGGAATTTGAGCTGCCCACAAACCAATACCAATGCTGTAAACGCTGGTTTCTTCCCAAAGGCAAATTGGGGACATAGCTGACAAGATGGCTCCCTGGTATTTGAACGTGGAACCGAGTGACGTACCTACCAATCACGTTCGATTTTTGAATGCTGTTTGATTCACGGCACGGTAAAGGATGCTGTCGTTTTGGGCAGTCGGGATTTAAAAGATAACAAATTCCTGCATGGGAAATAAGAATTTAAAAAAGGTAGCGGTTTTCTGCTAGCAAAAACAGTTCACATTGTATGAAAGTATATATTTTATATTTGGGTCAATCTAATACCTATGAACGAGCAATTCTTGATTTAAGTATGTACAAAACTGAAACCATGGATTCAGTACATGATTCTGTCGGTTATTTAAAAAAAAAATCTGCTGTTCCATACATTTTGACCGCGTAGGTATTGCACTTTTCTATGAAACAGCAGATGTTTTTTTTAAATAACCGACGAAAAATTTCAACGCAGGGGGGCTTCAGAATCATGTACTGAATCCATGGTTTCAGTTTTCGCGTCGATGTCCCTGCCACCCCGTATATAATCTGAATCTCGGAAACGGCTCCAACGATTTTCATGAAATTTAGTATGCAGGAGGTTTCGGGGGCGATAAATCGATCTAGCTAGTTTCATTTTTAGAAAAAGTCGTTTAAAAAAAAATAGAACCGGTCATCCAGATATTTATTATTTATGTTTGAAAACTATCCATCAAGATCACAAATGGGTCTTAGGTATCAATAAAATTGTTTTCTTTTTCGGCTGAATAGCAAGGTACCTAAACGTGTCTAAGGAAATTAGATTTCAGTTCATCGTATTCAGATCAAAAACTGTAAAGTTATGTTAAGAATTATTTAAAAGAAATAAATATTACCACTTTTTCGCGAAGATAAGCGAAAAAGAAGTTGAATAAGTAAATTAAAGAATTTTCAAGTCAAAGGTTTCTTTTGAAAGAACTTTTGGCAAAAGTTCTCTTCAAACGAAAAATACCAAAGGGCAAACCATACTTACGTTAAATAAAATCTTTTAGTAATTTTGTTTGGATCCAATAAGAATAAAATAAAAAGTCGGAATCTCCAAATACCAATAGGTACTTTTCAACGAGAACTTTACCTAATCTTTCTTCTTCTCGTGTGGTTAGTGACTAACCAGGTGTCAAAGTTTTAAAGCCGCCCATGGGCCTCTGAGTTGGCTTCACATGCCGTCGAGAAATATCTCACGATGTTTTGCTTTTTTTGTTTTTATTTACCTAATTAACTGACTGGTAATAATGTCACCAGCTTTTACTTATATTAAAGGCTATCAAAATGATTGAAATAATAATTTCAAATACAATTTAATGACCTACCGTCACCATAATAAAATCTGTCAAAGAACCTTAACTTTTCAACCGTTCGGTTCCAAGTTATAACTGTGAGAGACAGACGGACAGACATGATCAAATTATAAAGATTCCAAGTTTCCAATTCGTCACTTAACCAATAAATAAATCTACTCAATAGAAAGCTCAAACCGCTAGTTGAAGTAACATAACATCACGCCGGCATTCTCCGAAGGGATAGGCACGGAAGTATCTACATTACACCCACATTTTGCCAATTACGAGTATATTTAAGGTTCCACTAATCGACGGCTCGAACTCGTTGGTGGCGTGGCTAATATGCATGCTATTTAGTAAAGTTATTTATTGATTTTGTTTTTTTATTTAGTATTTATTTATCTAGTTTTCATTTATTTATTTATTTAGTGAAATAGATGATGAATTATAACAAAAACGAGCGCGTAAAATTTCATGAACAGACCTTTGGGCGTATATATTATGGAAAAACTACTGGATGTATCTACTCAAAATAAAACTATTTTAAATTTTCTATAAATTATAATATATCTCTGTACGGTTTCTATTTTGCCATTTTCATACTACATAAGTTATTTATTTATGCCCAAAAATGAGTTAACACAAGTGTAGAAATATGGAAGTTTCGACGCTACTACCAAATCAATACTTTTTTCCCAATTCTGCTTCGTACACCGCCAATCAGACGAGTAATCACCATGCTAAGTTTGTATGGAAGAATAACCGACTAGTGTACCCTTAAATCCCATGTAACAGGGGCGAGTCTATTGCCATCAGCCGAGAACAAATCCAGATTCCGGGCTGCTTCTGAGAAATTCCACATGGAAAAACCCAATAACCATTCACCCTACCCGAGAATCGAACCCAGTACCTCATGTTCAGCAGTACCTAACGCTTGCGACCACTAGGCATTCTATCAAAGTAAAGTTCATATAACTTAATCTAGAACAAAAAACAAACGAGGTTCACATAATGCCTTGAACACAAGTTCATAATAAAGCGCTTAGCGCATTATACTATGATTTATGTATTACACACGCGATAATCACGTAAAAATGGCCGACGGCGGTATACATATGGCGGGCGACATTGGAACTTCGCAATCCACGTCGTGCGGCCAAGGTCAAGGGCAAGTACAAGTGGGCACCCGGGGTGGAATGTTCTAGAATATCGCTTTATAACAATTCTCATATCAAAAGAGAATATTTGCACGGTACCTATATTACTTAGGTACTTTCGCGACGAGTACCAATTTTCGTGATTGAATTCGGAATGGAAATGAAGTAAACAAATAAACTAGAAAATATTTGCTTAAGCTTTATATTTTATAAACAGCAATAAAAACAAGTATCTACCTTCAAATTGCTACCATTTAAGTGTGTTGCTTACATAATAGATTTGTTTCTGTTGGTAAACAACAATTCTAAAGCTCAATTTAATAGATAAAAGCCAGTATTCTATGTCTGCACTTTTAGATTCCATACTAATCTAAACAAGTTTTTAATCGAGATTCAATCGATTCTAGCATACGGGTCATACAAAAGTACTGCTAAAATACGGTTAAAGGCACTAGGAAGTGGTGAAGGGTGGGCGTTTTGGGGGACTGCCTTATGTATTTTTGACGTTCGAAAAGTGCTGATTCTCAGCCTAGTTTTAATAAATGACTTTTGAATTTTACTAAAAATAAAAGCTATAAAAACTAAAACCCAACTACGACAAAAAAGCCAACTAAGAAGGTATAAATAAAACAAATAAAAAAACCGGAGTCACACGTCACGTATCTAACAGATTCCGTGTGACTCCAGATTTTTTATTTATATATTCTTTATAGTTAACCAGCGAACGATCAAGACGCTTCCAACGATACCTCATTTGTCAAATTGTGATGAGTAGTTTAAAAGTTATGAGGGAACACACATATATCCCGATCAAAATTATAACCGTCCGCCGGGGTGATAAAATATCATAACCCTCCGCCGTAGTCGAGTAAAAACTTGATGGTATTTGTGCTACCGTTTTTATGCGACCTATCATCTGCACTCCCCGTAGTAACTATATACACGGTTGCCCAGTCGGCTTTCATTTAGGATTCCAGTAGCGAAAAGTACTGGCAAATCCTTTCAAGACTGAAGCGTGCCCGTTGCAATATCCGACTAGCACTTGAACGGATACACTGCGTTTGAAAACAGGCTGTATATTGCATAACGCTACTCCTTGCATTTTCCTCGCTTATTGGAGTACTCGAAGAATATGATTTTATGTTTTCTGTGCGGATTTCAGATTTCATGCTGCAGAATATTAAGTTTTTGACGTCTTTAGTATCGTGTTATGATGATTTACTTTTTATTTGAACTTAGGTAGGAAAGATTCATCAAGAGTTTAATTAGTACGTTTGCATTTTCGCGGAATAGTGTATTTTAAGTGTGTGCCAACATTATTTCTGTGCTAATGAACAAATAACAAATCCTGTAATCATTGGTTGCCTGCCTACTTAATGTTGTTGTCGACTATCGACAGCATTTTCAATGTTTTTCTCAGTTTTGCGGTTACATGGAAGTGAAATTAAAAATGCCCTTGTAATCAAGATAGTTGTACGAACTGAATGAAATGTATTTCAAAAGTAAATCTTTCAGATTGTGAGGGGCCTTTTTTCCATACAAAAAATGGTTCTGTTTCGTTTAGAAACTTCTTGGCTAAATTATCCGGTTAGTGTTAAGTATCATAGTTAAGGTTTCTTGGGAGATAAACCAAAACTTTTTGCCTTTTACGATCAACCAATCACACGTTTACCTTTCCTACGAGTCTTGATCCGTAGTTTTTAGGTTGCTTCAGATTTACTGCTTCGCTGGGGAATGGTAGGTAAGCACAGAAAGCTCTCAGGCGAATTTATGATCTAGCAAGACGTAGTTCTAGCCTCGAAGGCTTTCAATTTTACTAAGGTAAGGCTCTCGAATCTTGGAACTGATGGTGAAGAAGCAAGGGTGAGGTGGATCCGATTAAAACATGTGTTATGTGTAGATATGTTCTGTTAGTAATTTGATGACAATATAGTATTTATGATTTTTTATACTTGGTGGACAAGTAAACTCATCTTGTTAAAATGTTTGCTCATAGCTGAAACTCGTCGGTAGTTTGTTAAGCGCCCGCTCTACGAAAGCTTCGGAAATCTTATCAAGCCTCCAATGTTATTATGCCCTAATTTAGTTTCTAAAGGTACCGCAATCCCAAAAAGAATTTTATTTTCAAAGGTACCAATCATCACGCTCTGTTTCCAATTTGACGAAGCTCAGACAAAATGAAAGGGAAACTTAAAAACCTGAGATTTGTTCGACTAGTTTCAGGCAAAGCTCCAGGTGGCAATAAAATATCTCATTTTCTACAAGTTGTCCTTAGAAGGAGTCGCTCGAGTGGCAGGGTGCGTAGCAACAGGGCAGGGGTGGGGTTGAGGGCTGGGGGAGCGGCGCGGCTACGTGGGCGAGTCTGTAGTACTTGGTAGTACGAACGCGCGGTACGACTCACATCTACAGCGTGTTGTTGTTGTGTCTACATAGATTTGCGCAGGCGCGGCGCCCGCTACGTAAGTACGTATACGATGTGCGGACTACACGAGCGACCTCGAACTCCACACCAAATATTGATAAGTCGTACTTAAGCTTTTATTCGTTCGTTTTCTAAATGTGTCTGGCTGAACTGTCAGTGTTCCTTAACACGTTTCGTTGGGATATGCGCAACTTATTTACCAGCTTAGACTACGTACCTATGCCGTGAACTCGTGATGAAAGACACGTCGCCACGTGTGACTGGGTTTTCTTGATTTGTTTATTACATTTTCTGTACCGAGGTATGTTTTAACGATTTTTTGAACTTATCTATGTTAACCACTTTGTTTAAGTAGATGTTTATTCACCAAAACCTATTTTATTACAATTTGTAACTCACTTCGTTTGTTTACGTGACAGAAACATTCAAACCCTCTTTGATATTACTACTAACAGTACCTACTAACTACGATTAATTTATACTGAGCCAGCAACAAAGTTTTAGGTTCACAGCTAATATTATTCAACATGAAAAGCTAACTAAGTAGATTCATATTGTACTTGTAAATCTTCTATTAATTTCCATAATGAGATAATGGTTACTTATCTTGTGGCTATAATTTATAAAATAATAACAGCGCTTGTAACTACGCGGAGGCACGTCAGTAACAGCAAAAACTTACCTTCGTCTTGATTACTTCCAAGAAGCACTTCGGTATTATGAAAATTGCCTTCCTTCATCATTGTGTCCGGATCTTTGGGCAAAAACACGCCGTCCACCGTCGGCGCTGACGGGAATCCCAATATGCCAGTATAGGAATTCCATTGCTGTACTGATATAGTTTTAGCATCAACTCCGCGCATGCAGTCCATCACTAAGCTCGGATCAGCCGCTAACAGACTACTATTGCAGTTACAATCATCTACTAAAACTTTTCCTATGTCTTGTGCTCTCTCTCCTGTCATCCAACTCCACGGGGCGTTTAACGTCCCCGATTGCAATATACCTCTTTTGAATAATCCCTTCATCTCCGGCGAAAGCATATGCAAACTCACGCTCCCGCCGCCAGCCGACTCTCCAAACAAAGTTATCAATTCTGGGTCACCACCAAAAGCACGAGCATTATCTTTAATCCAACGAATAGCGAGTTGTTGATCCCATAAACCCATATTTCCCGGAGCTTCTTCACTTCCCGGCGAGAAATATTTATTCAAGTATAAAAATCCGAACGCCCCAACCCTATACTGCATAGATGCTACTATTACATCACTGGAAGAAGCCATTATGTCTGCTTTATATAGGTCGAGTGTAGCCGTGCCACTCATGTAGCCGCCACCGTAAATCCACACTAGTATTGGCACTTTGGGCCTCTCGGTAAGAGGCTTATCTTGATGATGACGAACTCGTAAATGTTGAGGAACCCAAATGTTAAGAGAGAGACAGTCTTCTGATATGTTTGTGTTTGGATTCCACATTTCCTCTCCCTCAAAGCCGGGGAAGTATTCGTACCGTTCTTGATAGCAGCTATTTGGCATCGCTGTGGCCTCAAGTACTCCATGCCATGGGTCAATGGGTACCGGTTTGCGGAATCTTAACGGTCCTAGAGGAGGCTTCGCGAATGGAATGCCGGTGAAGATGTGCACCTCTCTGCCCATAACTGTTTTAGCGTAGCCTTTGACGAGGCCACTTTTTGTTTCGACGATGAGTGGATCATTATGGAAGTTCTTTGGTACTGGACTAGTGGTGGGGGTGGTTTGTGTGGTGGAGGTGGTGGTGTCGTGGTGGTTGGCCCATGACCGCGCCCAGGCGCCTGACACGAGGCAGCAGAGCAGGAGTTTGGTAAACACAATCTTCGTGTTTCTGATCATCTCGAATGTTGTTATTCACAAGATTTAACGAGATGTGACGGAGAACAATCGGAAGTAGTCCGCCAGTTTGATGAGATACTTATTGAAACACATTTCTAGTGGCACCCGATTTGCCGTTCTGGTCGTACCTGAAATAGAAAAAAAATTGTTTTAGTATTGTGTTAAGTACAATAATTTACATTTCTTTGTAGTGGGACTTTCCAAGTGATATTGTAGTTCTAAGCAGTAAATAATTTTCAAGTTTAAAATTACTGCTATTATTTTATCGTTTTAATCCAAAGTATTTTATATAAAGTTTTTGTGAACCAATTTACGCTTCTTTGTTAATACTAAATGATAGTTGTAGGGCTTGTTAGTCTTGGAAATTATATGATTTCAGTAGTTAATTTTACAAAATTACTAATACCATAAAATTACGTATCGTTTACAGCGTTAACGGCAGCGCAGATTAATTAATTAGTCGATACAGCCGGTGTGGAGTAACAAGGCTTTAGGGATATCAAACTTTATACCTTTTAAAACTTACTCCTATGAAGTTGGTTGTGATATTGATATTGTTGTTTGTGATACGATACTCTTTTAAACTTATCTAATAATTGGTTGAGTTTGTTAGCAGTTTTTCATCTTTAAAGTTAATAGGTATTTGTTTTTTATTAGATTAAAATAAAATTATTAGGTTTACTGCCTCGTTGGTCTAGTGGTCGCAAGCGCTGAGCATGGGGTCCTGGGTTCGATTCCCGGGTCGGGCAAAGTGTTATTGGGTTTTTCTATCTGGAATTTCTCAGCAGCAGCCCGGTGTCTGGATTTGTGCCCGGTTGATGGCAATAGGCTCGCCCCCTATTACATGGGACTTAAACATAACTGGCGAAATGTGGGTGTACCTACTACAGGTACACCTCTGCCCAACCCTTCGGGGAAACAAGGCGTGATGTGTTGTTATGTTATTAGGTTTATACCATCTGGTTTCTTTTTTAAAGTACCTACTTTATTTTTAAACTAGTTTGACAGATCTCATTCTTAATTTTATTCTGTTTGGTTTTATTTATTTTTGTGATTTCTTTTACGTACTTTGCACGCCGAAAGGTAAACTATGGTGATACTAAGACAGTGATATACAATTATTACATGAATGTAAAACATCTGTACATTGTTTACCCATATTTGCAAATGAATTTGGTGAGATGCAGGCCCTCTTGGCCTGCCACGTTATTTAAAAAAAGTACACTGTGTAAAATATATCTAACTAACTATAATTAACTATTTAATTTGGAAACATTAAAAAAACAATAAAATATCCCAAATAATAGTTATAATATTTAATTAGGTAATTTAAGACTTTTTGAAAATGTCTTTGAGTAAGTAGGTTACTTTAACGGCTGTTTTAAGATACCCTAGCCAAATAGACAACCCTTCTAAATCCCTTCAGTGTCGTAAAATACTACTAGGAACATAAAATGTATAGAGTAGGCATTACGCAGCATCATCATCGTAAATCAAAATACTAATGTATGTGTTTAATACCAAAGGATTTGATACATTTTGCAAGCATTCAACACCATTTTACATCTTCAAATTAAAATATAACGGAGCAAAAAGAGTATGTGTTAGGATCGTAGCAGGTGGCGTTCTGTAGTTTCTGCCTACCCCCATGGGAAGAAATCGTGAGTTTATGTATGAATGTAAAATTAAATATAAAAAAAAAATTATATAACCCTAACTTACCCTATACTTAACTAAAAAAGAATTTAAAAAACCGACAAAGCTTCACGGAGGCATTATTAGCATCGAGTTTACCCGAATATAAAGTTTCAAAGGCTTGAAAAATAGAAAACAAAAGAAAAACGGGCAGCAACAAGTTTACATTAAAACTCTGTAACTTTACCCTTGACAAGCTACCTATGTTTACCCTAATAATAACTAGGGGTTAACCGTATAAATCGTTCGTTTTCATTTAACCCTAGATTTGTATTCTCTCAGTTCATACGTCCTTCAATTTACCATTGAGCGACAGAAATTGACTGAAGGGCACTTGTACACAAAGATCCGATTTGGATAATAGTAGGGTAGGGTTGATGTATAGGGTTGTTGGTCGAGAAAGTGGTTTGTAGTTTATTGTCCTTTGAATTAAAATATCGGTACGAGAAATTCACTGTAGGCGTTGATTTAAGTATTTTTCAGGGAGGAGTATGGCTTTTAACTTTCTTTGAGGACTTACGGGGTACCTAGGGGTGTATAAGCCACTCGTTAACAGAATTCTTTGACTCATTTTTTTTATCGAGTGGGCATTCTCATGGACCCTTGTCTTGAAAGAAAAAAGAAAGAAAAATTGTTTATTCTGCACAAAAAAAACGCATAATTAAAAAAAATAAAAATACACACATACAAAATTAGCCAAAAACCTCGTATTCAACCAATAAAAGTTTGACAATGTTGTTCATTGGATGATGTCAAGGCCACGGACCAAAGACAATATTGCGTAATTACTGTTGCGACATTGGCAAAAGCCAAAAAATAAACATAACAAAAATAAAATACCGATTACAGAGTTAACTACTTTTATAACAAATAACAAGAAAAATTAAGCTGTGCGTCACATCTGTGCAAGAATTGTGCTTTGCTCAGCAAAATGCTGTGACTTCGGACGAACCGATCGTCAACAGCGCTGGTTTTCAGCAATTACTTCTGGAATGACGTAATGACGTCGGGACCTGTGTGAATTAATAAATTGAGTAAGTATTATTTTCCACTGTATCGAAGGCTTATGTCAGGCTCCTACTGATTAAAATGCACGGTGTTTGGCCATACGACATCGAAATGAATTGTTATATGATAATAATTAGCTATATAGCTCGTGCAATGGAAGTCAGCGACATGTCAACGTTAGATAGTTCTTCAAAACAAATTCAGGGCACTACTATAAGAACTAGCATATCATTAGTGTGTGATGTCATAAGGTATCAACTAGATACTATAGCTAAGTGTTACACTTCCAAATACTCTACATTATGAAGTTAATGATGTAAATAATCATTAGGTAATAGGCTGACATTGGAATATTACAATATTCAATTAGGTATACCTACGGAAAAAAGTATTTATCCTATAAGTAATCAAGCTCGATGTACCCGAAACTGTCAAATTTTCCCAATCAACTTTGAACCTTACACTTCAGCGATAAAGTTGAAAATCTATTCAATAAATTTGACAGATTGTAGTAGCTTGATGTGCTGGCGCCTGTACCTTCTCGTAGTTAAACTTTGAAAAACTCGTCGGTGCTCCACTACACAATCAATCTGCCTAGCCTTTTCCCAACTATGTTGGGGTAGGCTTCTAGTTTAACCGGATGCAGCTGAATACCAGTATTTTACATGGAGCGACTGCCCATCTGACCTCTACAACCCAGTAACTGGATAATACGATACCCCCTAGTATGACTGGCTGTCAGACTTTCGAGCTTCTGACGACCCATAACGACTGTCAAAGATCCACTAATGACAGCTGGGACCAACGGTTTAACGTGCCTTTCGAGGCACGGAGGAGTCTCGGTATGTAAAAATGGTCACCCATCCATGGACCAACCCTGGCAAGCGTAGCTAAACTTGATGGATCGACCCGTGCGGCTGTAAATACTTATATAAACACGAGTTTTGAAAATTACACAACGGAATACAAAACTTAGGTATGTTGAAAGTAGATGAAAAAATAAATAAATGATTGATTCTTGGCCTAGAAGGGTTAAAATTTGGTAAACAAAGATGTATTACTCCCCTACGTTCCCTGTAGGGTTAGGCAGAAGTGTATTTGTTTTACACGCACCGTTGCCTATAACTGTATTAAATCAATTCCAACCCGGGCTCACGGGTTGTTGACGTCGAACTTTCAAATCGAAAACTTCCAACACATTTTTGGCTGAATTCAGATAGATAGATAGAATATTCTTGATTATGTATTCTTTATTCTGTATTCTTTGTTGTGTTCAAATGATCAATCAACCGACATGCGACATCAAAAAATTTTACCATAGATAGATTTATGGATCATAAAACATGTTGCTATGCGGCTTTTTGTATGTTGTCATTAATATGCCTCATGCATGATGAAAACAGTGAAATGGTGAGTCTCTCATTTACCTTGTATATCAATTCATTATTATCGATGACCGATACACTTAAATAGACTGCTCACAGTACCTAATTTAGTTTTGGATTTTTGCAAACATCTAATAGGTAACTATTTATTTATTTACCAACCTTTAACCTATCCTTCTCTTCCTACCTTAAGAAACTTATTTTCTTCCACAATGTCTATCGGATTTCACGACAAATAACACTAATTGCATGTTGCACAACTCCTAGAAGATCTCAACAAAAATATCGGGTTCAATGTAAACAATAATATCGTTATCGCAGAGTTAATATCATATTGTTTTCCACGAACGAAGAGAGAAGATGGATAGCAAAATGTGTTTACTTAAAGCCATTAGCTGATTCTAAAACAAAAAGACTCGACATGTCGTGGAAATGGTAAATCAATCACAATCAAATGTTCAATCGTGAGTGGATTGTGAAGGTAATGACGCTATCTATGTGATGGCTACTGCAGGGCTGGCCGTCATCAACTTTATTGAAAAGATTTAAAATAATAGAAAGCTGAAAATTTAAAACATGGTCACTGAAATTGGAATGAAAATAGAATACAAAAAGCGAATAGGTTGGATGTCTAATATGAAGGAGCGAAACGACATCACAGATTTAAGAGAAAGATTGCATGAGAAGAGAAATGAGACAATAACGTTAGATTTTATGTACATATTCAATCATCGGCCTCCTACAGAACCGCCTGTACGCTGGAGCGAAAAATCATTATAGTGTATAGCCCTAACAGTAATAATAGAAAAAACACTAGAAAAAGTTAGTAAAAAGAAGAACCTTACAGTTATGCAATTGAATGGTGATTGGCTGGAAGAGTAGTAACCGCGTTGCTCCTGATATGTTCACCATAAAAGATAACGTGGACGTTTGAAGGAGTTTGCCCCCTGTTTGAACTTACGAATGTACAGACAGCATGAAAAGTAAATAGTCTTTGTACAAAGTTCCAAAGGTGCTTTATGAATTAAAAATTGTTTTGTTAACATAGCATACAGGGGACTTTAAAAATGCGGCTATAAATGATAAATTAGTAAAGTTTTTGTCCGCTTTTGGTACTGTACTGACTACTGAACCTCAATCAATAAAACTGGATACCATAACCAAATTCTAGGTCATGTAATACTTCCGTTTCGATTTAGATGCAATTTTGCAGTTTCAATGTATTGCTTAGATTTTTCTGATTAAACATTAAACGAACAAGTCTCCGTTATCGATTTGTTTGATTTCGATTTTTAGAATAAGCTAAAGGTTCATCTTCAAAGTATGGTATAGATATGGTAATCATATTCACATAAACTGGCGGTAAAAAAATACGGTCACATTTCATACGAAGTGTAAAAGTTGACAAATAAAACGAAACATTTTTTCGCCATAAAAACCAACATTTTTCTAGCATTCATAACCGTGGTTCCACACGAAGAGCATAAAACTGTTATATTAGGCGCAATACCGTTCAGCTAACACATACTTACAACATTCAACAGATAGTCAATCGAGGGTTATTTTCTATTCGCTTGGCTATGAGGTCGCGCTTATCCGTCGATCTCGGCGCCGAGCGATCGGGTGATCATTATTTCATCGGCCGCTTGGATCGGCCGCAGGGGACACATAACCGTTGGCTACGGGCACCGACCGCGCCGAGTGAAAATAACGGCCCGTAATAATATTTGTTTCATGGTGATTTTTATTGTCAACCCTTGTAATGAGAATTTGAATGGATTGCGGCTTTGTTCTACATAACGGCATGACGTATGACGTCACCTCGCCTGATCTATTTTTTTGCATCATCTACGATTACGTCTGTTATTTTTCTTTCCTTTGTTAAAAAGAAAGGCAAGTAAGTAGAGCCTTTGGAAATGAACGTAGCAACAACAAATCAGCGGCACGAAACAAAGGGTGATTAACAGAAAGGTATCATTTTGAGGGTTGCGATCGCAAACCTTGTTTTACGGAGCAGAAAAAGGACGAAAGAGCTATTTGTCGAAGCTTCAGTAATTTGTAAACAAATGCCGCCTAATTACTACAAAGATTTGTTGGTAATATAGTAAGCAAAGAAAGGCATTGAACCGAATTTTATCAACATGCTTTACTTGAGAAATGCTATAAAATATTTTCAAAAAGAAAATGGGAATGGCCTGAACCGTATTTAATAAAACAACGACAGGCCACAATCCGACAATCTGACAATTTTGCTATGTTGTTTCTTAAATTTCTGCTTTGTATTTTTTGACAAATATGTCGCATTGTCAGTTATTATTATTTTACTGTTAAATATTACGAATTCTCGCCTGATGGTAGGCACCTGTTGCCTGTCGGTTTTATTAAAATAGGCCTCTGGTAAAGTAGATCTTGCCGTAAAAAAATAAATCAAATCCATCGAAAAAAATACTAATAATTTACACACACTGTCACAAAAATTATCAGGGCATTAATTTATACAATGGTATAACATTCCTATTTATACATACGCATATCTCTATATACAAACAAGCTTTACAATCAACACCGGCAGGCAGCAGATTACTGTACGTAGTACGGTGTTAATACTCCGATAGATTCCCTGATTGTTCTCCCATCCTCGTCGGGTAATCCCTCAGTCGGCTTTTACGACGGAAGTGATTGTGTTGGCAAATCCATATTTATAGGAAACCACGTATTTGTAGTTACAAATCTTGTGTAATAGTTTACCACCCGTTATAATAATAACAGGCTTGTATTTTCATGAGGTTCCTGTCTCTGGAGCCTTAACCACCGGTAGCTTCGACCCTGCTCCCGACACCGGCAGACCTCTATTTTTTTAATGTATTTTATATATTTTTAATTTATGAAATAGGTATTTAAAAAAGTATCTAACAAGGAAAAAAGTGAATAAACGACATAATAATATCATTTATTTCAGGTGACACAGGCCCATAGATAAATAACTTTTAGGTTAAGTTAAACATATTTATGATATATTTAGCCACAACAATCAGAAACTACCATCCGTAAATAAAATGACCGAAAAAAACCGGCCAAGTGCGTGTCGGACCGCGCACAATGTAAGGTTCCGTAGTTGTGATGAATTAATCCCAAGAACAAACTTAACTTTGTATTTGAAAAACATGTTCTGCCATACGGAATGTATGGAGAACATGTTTTTGCAACCGCAAATATAAGTTGGTCGATTATTACTCGTTAACTTGTAAAGCCTACTTAGCTGTAATAGTTTTTCTTTTAATTTCACTATATATACTACTGCTGTGAATTTTTTCACATATCCAAAACCAACCATTTAGCTGGTGGGGGGGGACACACTTGACTCGACAAAAATATGCATTTTAAAGCTTAATATTTCGAAAATGGATTCCTGAATCCAAAAATGGTTTCAGAAACTCTCAATATTTTTGAACGACCTTTCCAACGACACTATGGGATAGAAGAGAAACGCCAAATTACAGCTTTCTAGTATTAAGAATCTCTGAGCTAAGCCGCGGACAGACAGACGGACATGGCGAAACTATAATGGTTCCTTGTCTACTACGGAACCCTAAAATGGGAACAGGGCATTACAAATACAAACAACGTATGTATACAACCGTAGAGTGGTTATACAATTTGTTCAGCCGAGAAAAACTATTCGTTTTTCGTCGTACATTTCACCGGCTTCGATAACACAAAGTTTTCAATTCGAAGGAAATTCTATTGCTATTTATTTACAGCGAGTGAGTCGAATACAAAGAGCACGTAAACTTGTAAGGCAATCTACAAACGATAACATGTGGGCTCGGGGCGCACGTTAAAACCATCTTATTGGATTTTTGGGGAAAAAATACGTTCATGAAGAAGAAGTTTTCCGATAACTTTTACTTGAACCTGCACTGAATCGATGATGTGGTCGTTGTTTCTTTGAAGACTTGTCAGTTTTGCTGTCTGGTTTGATGGAATATTTATCTGATAACCATGCGTCATGTTCGTGAACGGGCGCCGTCAGTTGGGACTGGTCATCTCTTAGCTGCCAGGGCTTATTTTTTTTTATTTTTTTTTATTGTTCTTTGTTTTATCTTTTTATTACGGACGTTTCTAACGTGTACGTCTTTCTACATTGTTCTCACATGTATAATTTCAACATGAATGATGTAACCAATATTTTGTAACAATTTTTTATTTAAAAGAGTGTCCGTGGAGTTTCTTGCCCCTTCTTCTCCATAGGTACCTACTACGCTTTGGAATGGGCAACAAGCTTCATACCTATTTCTGACTGACCGATTCCTTGACAATTCAAAAGTGCCTGTAAATGGTTTAATTGAAATAAATGCTTTGAGTTTGAGTTTGAGTTAACTAACTAGCGCTTTGTCTATTAGTCTGAAGGCAAAAATTTAAGTTTAAATTTTAGCTTTCAGCTCTTTGGGTTAGTTTGTTTAAATGTAATGTTTAATTTTCGTCCAGAATTTTAAAGCATGAGTTGTTTAATAAAATTCTTACTTATTTTTTCGTTTTTCTGTTTTTAAGATTTCATCGATCATTAAGTTTGGCAGCGTCAATTTCTCACAATTTATCCGTAATAAACTAGCAATAGCATCGAGAGCAAAACTATGAAACTATCTAGTTAATATATTTTGTAGTGCTTTGTTAATCTACATAACGTAGGCGCGACCGCCAAGACTAAGAAGTCAGCTAAGTGATAATGGGTTTTTTATTGATCCTCTTCTGCTATTGTCATAAAGGTCATAAATGATTAAGTCAGTGAGTGAGGATAATGGCGATGTTAACAGCCTAGGGTGCGCCAGATGAACTTATCCTCGTATTAAAGACATGATTTCTAAAGGTAAATTCAGGTTTGATTGGGAAGACTCGCCCGATAACATTGAATGTATCCATGTCTCCGATGTAAGGTATCTTTTCAGTTAACATCATTGGACCAAGCCTTTTCCAAACTATGTTCGGGTCGTCGTCCAGTTGGATCGGATCCAGCTGATTTGACATGGAGCGACTGCCTATCTGACCTCCACAATCCACGGCAGAACCCCACCTACCGTGGATTGTGGAGGTCAGATAGGTCAGGAGGTTATTACCATCATATTGTTGAAATAAATAATTAGTGTACTTTCTTAAATCATAACTTCATAAGCCATCTTATGAGACCCTCTTTATTCACGTTTAAGAATTAGGAATATTTTTTTGGCATTTTCATACCAAAAGAAAGATCACGTCAGCCGACCGTTCGATCATTTAAGATAAATTGAAATGTTTTCTTCCTTTTAAGAAAAAACCGGGTTACAATTGTTAGATAAAGGCACGGTGAACAGGATCACCTTTAAGACCGTATAATTGGTACAAATATTTGAGGTCTATCACCAATGTTTGTAGAAGTGATAGGGTCGGTTGCGGACAATGAATTAATGATGACGCGATCGGCACGGATCCCGGATCAGCTGATGGGTGCGACCTAGTTGTACGTTAGACCTATGATGCTGTGCGAATCAACATCGGTATTTAGTTTAAAATATGTATGACAGAAGAGGTTATTGATTGAATAACTGATTCTACTATATATCATTAACGTAGTTTTACAATTAAGGAAAAAAAACTTACGAAATGCTGCTTTTATATTGACTAAATAATTCAAAGCTTATTTATTTATTAAATATGCTAAAACGATGGCAAGGTCAATAAGCAAAACTGTGTGACTTATGTCAAACGATATAAGATTAGATAAGTTACAGAAGAACTTTGAAGCGCAGGAATGAAAGATCAAACAGAAGAAACCCCGCAAGACTAAAGAGCTCATGCAAAACGAAAACCACTTAAACTTGAACATTAAAGGTTGTGAATAAATTCCTTTCATGTATGACGGTAGCGCATATCAAAGTACGTTTGTGGAGATCAGTAGCGGCTTCCCTAGGGAGTAGTCGCTCTAAATTAACTTAGACTCACTATGTATGCAGACTGTCGTGTCATCTAACGAGGTCCGAGACAGCGCTGTACAAGTTTACCAAACGACAATGTGCCGCTAACTTATATAGCATACATCGCTGTTAAATTTTCGGGTCCTAAAGGGGAGAGTTCTGAGACCTCTTGTGAATAAACGTCTGCCATTATTACCGTCATCAAACTTTAAGCGAACTATGTATTATGCAGTCTCTCAGGTTTTCAGGCGAGAATAATTTTTGGTTTAACTTCAAAGTCGAAACTAATCGTATAAATTATTGAGATTCTGACTCCAAAAGACACCGATTACAAAATTTTAACCAATTCACGCTTTCATTAAACTCGATGGGTATTTATCTCCGAAATCCAAACAAACAAGAACACTTATTATGTTTCTTCAAAATTGATTTACTGTACATTTTATTATTCAACGTGATTTTATCAAACAAGTATAATAATTCCATTTAAAGTTAGTCGTCACGAATTCTGTGAAACAAGCAGTGCCTTCCAAATATTTTTTCAACGTCGCGAAATGAACGAGCTCATTATTCCGTGTTGACTTCCAGTTTGATGCTTCTCTTTTTCCCTAAAAGTTCTCGTAATCCGTTTTGAGAATATCTCTTGTCTTACATTTTATCAAGTCTCATTTTTTTTGTTCTCTCTCTGATATAAGTAACTGAGGCTGAGAAAATATTCTCCCTGAAATTATTACTTTTCTTGTAAAATGTAGTAAAAAATAATTGTAACCGTATTTCGAGACGCTGAAAAACGAGTGTCGTAAAATTGATTTGTTGCTGCTCTACGTTTGAAATGAAATTACCATTTTTTAAATCTTAATAAAATATATAAGTGCAAAATTTTTGCTTGTGTAAATGTCCAAATTACTTTGAAAATGATCTTCGTACGCAAGTTACCTTAACATAATAAAAATGAAAAACAAAAGGGCAGTCAAAGGTGAAAAGTATATTTTTAATTTTAAAGTTTTGTTAAAAACAAAAAGGAAATGATTCGGACATTAAAGTTTGTTAAAATAAACGAGGTGTTCAAACTCTAAACATATTTACAATCTTCTATAACAGACTTACTAAAACCAAAACGTCTTACACACGAGTACATCAAACAGAATACATTCTAGCTTACCGCGATCGCGTCAGCTGTGTGCCCGCTACCTTATAGTGGGGAAAAGAGGTGGCCGGGGAGCGGGAGGCAGCGAAGAGGTCGGCGCGCGCCGCTCGATAAATCGATGTGGGTAATACAATGCTATGCGGTGGGACGGCCTTGGGAGCTTGCAGCCTGCAAGACACACCCCCGTTCTACTTTCAAGTTCATTACCAACGAGACGTCTTCACTCGGCAACGAATGAATATTATCTGACCTAATTACTCACTGACGCATGATTACTGTTCGTGCTACGGTTGGTGATTGGATCAAGTGCTCCCACGCGCTCGGCGCCTGAGTTCCCATGTTGTGGTTTGGTGACAATGACAAGTCATTCATTTGAGAACTATTTTCTTAATTTTGGAGTACTTTACCTAAATGTTTTGTTATAGATTGTAAAGTCAGGGAAAATTATTGCTTAAAACTTGACTATCAACTAAAATCATCAACCGTAAATTCAAATCTCAACTGTCATACTTTAACAGTTTTACGAAATTGTTATAACATGGCAAATTGGCGTAGTTTATCAATCTGTCGAGGGTAAACTATTCATTTCACGATGTTGCCAACAAGAAGCGTAAAACGTCTTTTTAAAAAACCTCGTTTTTGTTTTATACTTTTTTTAAATATTTTACATCTTCTTTTGTTTTTAACCGACTTCCAAAAAGGAGGAGGAGGAAATATGTTCGTAGCGTGTTTTTTTATTTTTTATTATTTATGTCCACCGATTTCTCCGTCAATTGTTGACCGATTTTGAAAATTCTTTTATTGTTTGAAAGGGTACGCCTCTCGAGGTGGTCCCATATAAATTTTACTAACTTTGCTTGGATAGTTTTTGAGTTAGCTTCAATAATACGGATTTTTTCCCACTTAGTATTTAGATGATATGATAAGTTCCTGTGACTTTTATTTACATAGCAGGTAGAGGTACTCGAATCTGTGTGGGACAGAACTAAAATGTGAAAAATAAAAACTTTTTACAAATAAACAACCGACCTAAAAAAAAACACTACAAAGTGAAAAATAACTTTAATTTCGAAAGTCGGTGGCAAAAAACGAAAATTCTAAACCAAAGGCACCGACTTCCGAAATTAAAGTTATTTATCACTATGTAGTGTTTTTTTTGGAAGTCGGTTGTTTTTTTTTGGAAAAAGTTTTTACTTCTATGTGACATCTCATTTAGGCACAAAAAACTTAATAAATATTTTATGCTATTTCATTATTTGTTTGCATGAGATGTCACATTTAGAAGTAAAAACAAAAGAAGACGTAAAATATTTAAAATAAAGCTATAAAAAGAGGTTTAACACTTCTTGAAGGCTCTAACACACTGACTGTAATTTTCCATGACAGTAAGTAGATATAAATTTGGTGCTATTCTTGAAACAAACTGTTGCATTTTCTAAGAAATTTATAATGGCTTTTAAAAGTTGAAATGTTAATAAAATACGAAGAGGATTTATTCAACCTTAAACAGCTCTGTCTCTAGTTTGAGTAAAATTAATAGGAGAAATAAAATAGTGCTCACTGCTTTCTTTTAAAAGGAGCAAATGTTAACAAGTGAGCGGCCATTTGTAAACGTCTCTGGGCAGCCTGACACTCTATAAATTGCAGTGTTCTTTGAAGCAGGTGATATAAAATATGACCTAGTACTTAGAAGCAAAAAATGTTTTTGAAGATATTATTGGTGTCACGATAATATTTGACTACTTAGAAAAACATAACACTGCCTGGTGAAAGCTTTATTAGATTAACTATTTTGCAAACACCAACTTTTGTTTTAGGGCTTATTAAGAATCAAGTAGAGACAAATAGGCAGTCGCTCCTGTGTATATATATATATGTTACGGCTAAAACCCGAAGTGCGGCTACACCTAGTTTTAGCCGGCTAGAACTAGGTGCGGCCAAACCCGAAGTGCGGCTACACCTAGTTTTAGCCGGCTAGAACTAGGTGCGGCCGGTAGCAGTTGGTTAAACTTGCCTAAATAGATCCTGGCACTCGCCGGCCGCTGCTGCGGCACCGTTCGCTTCGCTCGCTCGGCTCGTGCGGTGTGTTATGTGGTCACAGTTCTAACCTAACCTAACCTACCTTTCAGCCATTTTCATTTGCTACAACTAACATTAACCAACTGCTAACTGCACCAAGTTCTAGCCGGCTAAAACTAGGTGTAGTCACACTTCGGGTTTTAGCCGTGACATATATATATATATGGTTAGGCTGGAAGCCTACCCCAACATAGTTAGGGAAAAACTAGGCAGATTATGAGATAAGAATCAAGTAAGAAATAATCGTGCATTTTGGATTTTGAATATTCCAAAAGTTTAATTGAAAGACTCTATTAAACACTTTCATTTGAATTCATTAAACAATTAACTAAAAGAAATACAATTATATGGTTTTAATTAAAAGTAGGTACAGTGCCGATTAAAAGTCCATGAGCAATCTCACAAAGCAATAGACTGACGCTTCGGTTTGACTTACGACCTTCTTCTATAAGTTGTTACAATACTGTAGACACGCACATTACACACACACACTCACTTTGTCTGCAACCAATGACTAGTTCGATAATCATCATTCGTTTTTAGTTTCATTCGTCTTGTTCACATAAATATTAAAGTTTAGCAGGTAGACCACAAAAAACTAAGTAAATTATTTCGATTTCTGTGGGGTAGATGCAGTTGGTTACAAGTATTCAATTAATAGAACTTTGTTGGTTCGTGCCGTGATAATATTGGTGACGAGCATTTAGCGCAGTGTTGTGGTTATTATTATCAAAAAGCAGGCATAAAATATATTGAAGAGATCAGATCAGATCAGAGAATATTATTGCGCTGCGTAAAAGTGAAGTGAATATCTAATAAAACCGGACTAAGTGTGAGTGTTATCATTTATATATTTCATATTTTACTAAACATAAATCTTAATCAAGGGTATTGTTGATAGAACAGAGGTATTGCTGAGACAGAAGATGCCTTTAAAGTTTTAAATTCATTGTGAGGTTTAATTCGATTAGTGAATAATAAATAATTAGGTATTATGTGTAATAAAAACAATGATTTTCTTTGTTCTAGAGAAATACTGTGACGGTTAAGAGATATGAGGAAGGGGCTTATTATCGAGTAGCAGCGACGTCAAATGGTGAATGAAACAAATGGTTTCATACCAACGAGATATTTTGCTGAATTATTAAAAACACGTCATTATGAACCGTTCGCCGTGCACTCTGAAGGCTTGCATCACTGAAGACCAGCTAGAAAACCGTTTTTGACCTTAAAATATTGACCGTACCAACTTAATAAACAACAGATTCGTTATTGCATGAATTTATGGTAACTAATTTTTTAAGCACGTTTCAATAGGGTGTTTGTCGTATTTCTTGCAGATATACCGAAATTGTTTAATATTATTTTAGTAATAGTATTATTTTAGGATTAAAATTTGAGGTTTAGTTTCAATCTTCTTTTCGTAAAGAAAATGAATACTTAAGCTATAACCTCAATACCAACCAATATTTACTAAAGCCAAATAAAGTTTAAAATAATTAATATGAACAACTGCCTTTAACCTTAAAATCAACAATAATGTCAGTAGATTTTTTTACATTTTAAGTAGTCTAATATTCTTATTTATTGCTTAATTACTTAGACCATGATCAAAGCTTTATATTTATGGTGCAAAAAAATCCATTTAAAATTTAAAACATTTCAAAATTTAAATATGTCAAAATAATACAAATTGCTTCTAAGTTTCTAGACATCTATTTCACATATTATTCAGGTGAAGTAATGATAAATAATTGTAGCAGTTTACAGTTAACTATACTTAAGTAAAATAAACATAACGAATAAATATTATTTATTTTTTATTATAACATATCACGCATTTTTTATTCTAAACCCTTTATTGCAATAACAACATTAATAAACAGGCAGGATATTTAAAAATATTATTATTGCAAACAAAAATAATAATATTTGCAAAAACAGCGCTGTGATTTACGAGATTAGAACCTTAGCCATCTTGAATCTAAGACCAACGCTTAACGCCTTCTGCTATCTGCACATATAATTTACTTTCGAATTTTAGCAATGCGATACACTGGCCAAGGTCACGCGTACGAGTATGATGCGTGCTAACAAAAGTTATGGAAATATAAGTGCGGCGCCCGCGAACCGTGACGATACGATAGTGTGTAGTGCGAAACTGCGTTCTCTGTGGTGTGTGTACGGCACTCACACCACAGACGTCTGACTGCTTACACATACAAATGTACGGACTATACCGCGTGTTCACAGCAATACGACTCTTAGCGTGCTCATGCACTTTTGAGCGCTTACTGTACCTGGGCGACCAATCTCTACTCTGGTGAAAATAGAGAATGCTCATTTAATAGTATAGGAAAGTTCATACTTATCCATGTATAGTACCTACTTATTCCATGCTGCCATGATAGTAGGTACTTACTAATTCCATGCTGCCATGTCATTATTCTAATGTCATTATTCAATAACTTGTTTTAATCTTTGGGCGACCTCGGGCCCAGCGACCGAGCTCTGCTCGGGTGAAAATACGGAGAAAACGTACCTAGAAAACCTAGATACCTAGAACCGTACCTGGGAAACCTAGATATGAGACCTAGCTAGATCGATTTTTCGCTCCCCCCCCCCTATTGTAAACCCCTATATTGCAACTTTAATCGAAATCGTTAGAGCCGAATTCGAGAACGTGAGTACAAATATATATAATTATATATATTAAATATATATACAAATATTGCTCGTTTAATAGTATAGTATAAATTGGCCTAAATGCAATTAAGATGCCAAAAATCATAAAATTTTTATTAAGTGTAAAAATAGTAATTAAGTGCTAATAGCACTTAATTACTATTTTTACACTTAATTAAACCCATACAAATCAATGAATCACTTATATAATCGTAATAAATAAAAATATCAACTACTCTTTTAATACCTAATACATAGTTTCCTGAATAGTAAACTCTTGTTTTTTTTTTTAAGTGAACATTTTTTTAGGCGCTTTGGGCAGTTTTAGGATGGGAAAAAACAATTGAACTCGCGACACCATTACCTCATTTTTGTAAACGCGATTGTGCTCTTTATTTATATTACGTTACGGATCAAAGTTCCATGCAAGTATTTTTACTTTAAAGGTTTTGGAAGTATTTTTTTTTGTAAGCGCTATTGTGCTCTTTATTTAGATAAGGTTACCGACCAATGTTCTATACAAGTATTTTTCTTCCACCAAGGCGATTTTTTTCAAGTTTTCACTTCTGTCGGCACTCCCGGAGTGCTACTGTTTTTTTAATATTTTTATTACATACTGGTACATAATATCGTACGACGTATATGGTACGAGGAGCTAGAGGTTAAGTAATAACAGCCGCACGGGTCGATCCATCAGGTTAAGCTATGCTTGCCGGGGTTGGTCTGTAGATGGGTGATGATCTTTACATACCGAGACTCCTCCGTGCCTCAGAAAACACGTTGAGCCATTGGTCCCGGCTGTCATTCGTGGCTCTTTGACAGTCGTAACGGGTCGTCAGAAGCCCGAAAGTCTAACAACCAAGGGGATTCATATTACCCAGTTACTAGGTTATGGAGGTCAGATAAGCAGTCGCTCCATGTTAAAATATTGGTATTCAGCTGCATCCGGTTAGACTGGAAGCCGACCCCAACATAGTTGGGAAAACGTTAGGCAAATTGTTTTGACTGGTACATAATATACATTTTTGTATTAGAAATAGTAAATTTATATTTTAATAATAAATGGGAAGAACTTTATTTTATAATGATCATGATTATTTATACTATGTATATCCAACTAACAAATTTTTTGACGCCCAATGAGCTCTACCCTATATTTTTTCCTTTACGTACTTGTACATAACATATAATTACAATAGTTAATAATAAATTGAATAAAGAGTAAAATACATCAAAATCCTTATCCTTTCCTGTCTGACGTTATTGTAAGAAAATAAACTGATGTTACATAATCCGTATTACGTAAAATGGCCGTGTCTCGCTGAGAAAAGGCCACCCCTCGTGTACCGGAGATGTCGTAAGCAGCGACTAACGGATTATGTCAAGAGGTAGACAAGCATCCTTCCGACTGGTAATCTAAATAGTATGTATATAGCTGACCTACATCAGGTATCGGTTTTATAAAGCGTTTGAGACATAAATAGGGTATATGCTAGCGTACATTTTATCCAACATAATATCACGACTGTAATCTCCGAAGGGTTTGGCAGATGTGTAGTTATAGTACCTACACCCACATTTCGCCAGTTATGTTTAAGTCCCATTCTAAACACACTCTAATCTAAAGTACTCCGGACTCAAGATGAGTCCGGAGTACTTTAGATTTGTGGTATTCATGATGATTTTGGTAAATCATTTTTAAAATGCAGTAACATAATTACATAAAGATTTAAGAATTAGCTTTCTTTGCGAAGGCAAAGTTACAATTTTATTCACTGAGGAATTATTTCTTCTCTAAATCAATTAAAAGTCTTTCATAGTTTTTATAAGAATAATAATCATGTTGTAGAGTTGTAAAGTTGGTGGTTTAAAATGTACAGTCCATATTTTGCCTGTTAAGGGCATGCATATTAATTTTAGATTAATACCTAATACCTACTTATACTTTTTTTTTTAAATTAAGATACATTTAAAGTTACAATAAATGTAACAACACACATAATAAAACTTAAGACCTGTATACCTAATCTTAAAATCTTATGATCTTCGTAAAAGCAGCTAATACTACTAAAATCCTTTTAGGACCTTTTCTGTAATAGAAAAACCTTTCTGTTAGCCACCACGGATCACCTGAAAATATCACATATTACGAGTAAAAGAAGAATACATATCTATGTAAATTAAATTACCTGCTGTTCGATGGTAAGCGCCTCAATTAAGAATGGCTGGACCGATTTAGCTATATTCTATTTTAAAATTTACGTAATAGTCGAATTAGATTTTTATGAAAAGAAAAATTGGAAAAATGGGAAAAACTGAAAATCCTTTTTTCTATCGGATTTTTGTATAAACGATTGTTTGAACAGGACAACCTCTACCGGATCAGTTAGTTTAACATAATAATATTCTTCGGTACAATGTTTTCTTGGCTCACTGCCAGAACCCGTTTTGCTTACAGAAAATGATGGGTCGTTGCTCGCTCCTTTATCAATAATGTGGCCTTTACCATGTTTTACGAGATGCGATTGAAAATTGTTCACGTCTTTTTTATGATCAGTAAGTAGAATGAAACTACTGTTTTATTTTAAAACAAGATAGATAAATCTATAGGATGAGGAGCTCGTGGCTAAGTTATAAAAGCTGCACGGGTCGATCCATCAGGTTAAGTTACGCTTGCCGGGGTTGGTCCGTAAATGGGAGAACATCTTTACATACCGAGGCTCCTCCGAGCCTCGGAAAGCAGGTTAAGCTGTTGGTCCCGGCAGTCATTCGTGGATCTTTGACAGTCCATACGGGCATACGGGTCGTCCCTAGTAACTGGGTTGTTGAGGTCAGATAGGCAGTCGCTCCATGTAAAATACTGGTATTCAGCTGCATTCGGTTAGACTGGAAGTCGACCCCAACATAGTTGAGAAAAAGCAAGGCAGATCTATAGTATTTAATGACGACGGACTAAAAAAAAAACAAAATCCAATCCGTTGATGGTCGCAGAAATTCGAAACGCTATAAAAGCGATTGTCGCTTGTTTAGGCCTTCTTGGTCACATTTACCTATAAGGTTGTTGTTTCAGTTAAGTAACTGGAAACATACGAACGAAGCAACCTATATCAATATAAAGCTTGTAAAAATAAATATGTTCTTTCTTATAAGCTTTAAAAGAAGCTTTGAATCGCTAGCCTTGTAAAGTGCATTCATTAAAATGAGTTTAGGATAAGTACATTTTGTTCAGTGTTCCGATGTTAAATAAAGATATTTGAAAATAAAATGAAAATAAATATGGCTGATAAGTCTTATGTAGCACGATATGCAAACAGTGAGGTATAATGCAGCATGGAATTATGAACATTGAGAGAACACAATACAAAATAAACAGTTGAAAGCTCACGATCTGATAAACAGTCCTAGAAACTACACCATTCGTCTGTATCTAATCCGTGGTCGACAATAAACGCTGTTTTGTTTTATAATTACAATGTTTCACAACCAAACACAAATCGAAAATAAATAAAAACAATGGATAACATCTATGTGTTCAAATGAAATAAACGAACATACAATTTCTGTAGTCATATTTCAACCACAAAATAAAAACCTGCCAGCAAACCTTTGTTCCAGTGTTTACCGGAGAGGAGGGAATAAATAAAAAATAAGTGGTGTGCGAGAGAGCAAATAAATAAATTAAAACAATTTTGATTTATGCATGTCACGTGTGGTAAACCGAGGCACTGCGTTTCGAAAAGGCAGTAGTGCCTGACATACCGACATACGAGGAAATGGAGAACAGTTCAGCAGTGCCTACAATACTTTCATAGTTTATTTACTTCAAATTTTGCATCACTGTCAAAATCACAGCGATCTGTATTCTCGTTACGATAAGGTTGATGTTGCTGCTGGCAGAGGTAAAGTAACTGAAAGGACTGTAAGTAGGATAGTATATAGTAGTAAACCGTGATATAGATAAATATGGTATGGTGTGAGTGCTCTCCTTCAACCTTGATGAGCAGAACCATCGAGAGTGTTCCCAGTAAACGCGACATTCCGTCGTGGCAGAATAGTGCAATAAGCTTGACTGCTCCAGAATAGACTGGCCCTTGGCAGAACTTTGCCTTGCAGTGAGGACAGTACAGGTCAAAATCAAAGTCAAATCATTTATTTTAAATAGGCCCTTAAAAGGCACTTTTGAACGTCAAAATTTACAACAAAATAGAATTGATTCTAGTCGCCCCTTCCAAAAGATAGTTTTCGTATATATGGAGAATGGCTAGAACAAAATAAAATATCAATACCACAGGACTTGCCGAACTGTTGAAAGTGAAACATAACCTCATACTAGTAACCTACTTACTTAATTTTTAAAATCAACGAAAACACTATGTAGACTAAACTTGATTAAATTAAAATCTGAGATTGTAAACACAATTTTGTTTCACTGTTGTTTCACAGTTTCTTTTGTTGTATAAATAATAATTTAATGTTTAATAATTATCTTCAATTGTAGGTACAATTAGCACCTTACTTAGATATTAATATTTACATACGAAAAATATAGCCAAGAATATTTATGTTAAAATAAATGGCTTTAAAAAAATATATAAAAATATTCTGAAAACCTCTGAAGATCGATTTCGATATCGACAGATGCTCATTAAAAAGCCAGAAAGTCACTTACCGACTTCTTCTTAGTCAAGATTAGTTTTATGTACTTTTCAAAGTGTAAACAGAACGTGGTGTGAAAGTTTCAGCCTTAGACGCAATCCCATCTCATTGCGATATTGAGAATAATGTTTTCTTAAAAGAATTTATATTTTTTTCAGAGAGCAGTGGTGGCCCAGTTCTAACGGCCGCGTCTATCGAGTTGTAGGTCGTAGGTTCAAACCCAGGTAGACACTTTACTTTGTGTAAAAGGGTGATTTTGTTTATATGAGCTTATATTTTTTTTCTACGAAACTCCAAGCACTTTAATCATTCTGAAACTTTTTCATTATTTCGTATTTTAACTTTGAAGTTAAATGCTGAAAACTACAAAGTCATTTTTGTGACTGCAAATGTTGCGATTTTCTTAACATTTATTACATTTTGCAGCACTTATTATAATGGAGTATAATGTAGATAGACACTTTGTAGAGCATAACGATAAATGCTTAAAGCATTTTTATGTTTTTCTCGTAGTTATATTCAATTATGACTTTACTAGCTGTGCCCCGTGGTTTCACCCGCATAAGTCTCAATCCGGTGGGAATATCGAGATAAAAAGAATTTTTGTGTCCTAATCCCGGTAATGGTCTACCCATGTGCCAAATTTCAGTAAAATCTGTTCAGCCGTTTTAGCATGACAACGTAACAAACAAATAAACAAACAAAACTCACTTTCAATTTTATTTATATTATTATATCTATTAAATATATAATTAAAATTCGTTGCAGTGCTTACACAGTTTTATATTTATAATAAACGCTAGCTCTTAAAGACTTAGCGAGAACCTTTCCAAACAGATTAGGTATTCATACTGTGCAGTTGATGTTATAAGGCCTATAAAATAATCCTCTATTTGCTTACGATACCCACAGGAGGAAAGAGCTAGGCTTAGGTATCTATTGTCAGTCTGCATACCCAGCCTAATATATAAATGCTATTAAATGCCTTTGTAAATACACTGCGCTGAAACTCGAAGATGTAATTTTTTACTTAGAGTCGAGATATTCATAAAGGATAACGTTTCCTATTTCGGTATAAGAAAATTACTGGTCGACAATTATATACATCGATGGCATTATTTATCAATCGAACTCGCCGCCCTAAGCGAATCCTTACCGACCCTGACGACCCCATTACCCTCCTCTAGGAGAGCAGTAGGAAAACCAGCACAGTGTACAAAAACAGATGCCTCCAGTCATTCCGACCTCGCCGCCGAGGTCCTTTGCGATCGCGACCGCGCCCTGAGTAAATGATACTCCCCCTGACCCTTGCGAAAACGAGGTGCCAGCAGTTGTTGCAGCTGAGCACGTAGCTTTAAATTCCTCGACTAATAATCATGATCAAAACTTTGATCCAGCCCGTCCCATCCTTGATGTCCTCCCTCCGGTTGACGCCCTAAGTCGAGGTTCGTACCCCACAGGTGGTGCCCTTAGCGAGCGTTCACCTAGTTTTAATAAGCATAGTTGAATAACCCCTGGCTGGAGGTTTTAAGTGTAGTAGCTTAAGGCACCCACAGGAAAGCCTGGTTAAGTAGTCATGATCTCAGAGGTCAACTACGAGATGCCCTACATAAAAAAAAAGATGGCATTATTTTAAAAATAAATTTTATAAAAATGTAGGTACATAAATACTGATTTACGATGGAAGCACAGAATGGTGACAACAATAATTGAATTGGAAAAATATACGGTAATTTTCGTTTGTTATAACAATATTTTTTACTTAAGGTTGTAGGCTTATACATCCGAGATGGCTACCCTTTATAATCAAGTCCGACAGGTCCAAAATATTTCTAAGACCAAGACATAATTTTGGAAAGGTGCCAAGAATGTTGACAACGTTATTACGCAATCCTACACATGACTAAACTCACAGCAATGCCACAAAAATGTTCGCTAAAAGCTCGAGACCAAGAGCTTTCAACGCGACCATCTCAAGTTTTTCTCCAAGTAAAACATTTCATTTTTATATACAGCGGCCTCAAAAGACGTACGACCTTTATTCAACATTATGTCTTATTATGTTTACTAAATCAATAAGTATACACTGATGCATCTGCCTCATCTATTATTCATTCGAAATCCGATAGAAGTCTAGCCTCTCCATTTACGACATCATGTCTAGGTTTAAGGATACCTACTGATTCGTAAACCCTTCATGATAAACATATCTGATAAATAAATCTCTTTTTGCTGTAATATTTACACAAGCCAAAATGCAAGTCGACCGTAACGTGGTAGGTACATAGTAAATTATACCTCAACCTCATGACTAAATAATAGGGATTACTGTCTCTTCTCTACATAAACCGTTTTTACTACAGTAAAATGGATTTTCTTCACATAAATGGATGATACTTTAAATCTATCTGACGATAAAGATGATATCTATTCGTAATAATATCTTATTCCCTTGGGCATATGAGACACGCTTCTGTAGCTCCAACGAATTATATGTTCGCAAAATAGGTACTGTCATATCATATAATTTTGTGCTTGCTCTTTTGGGAAAAAACATGATATTATTATTACCAATTTCTATTTTATTTTTCAGCAATATCAGAAGTGAATGTAGTTGCGTGGCATGCTCGTCATTCAATAATCGAAAACAATTCAGACAACACGAAAAGTTTATACAGAACCATTTGTTCAGACAATTGTAAACTACAATTTTAATACAAAATGTCAGCAGAATTCAATTTATTTTCAACAATATCGATGGGTACTCATTTAGCCTTGGGCATAAACAAAAGCAATATATGCACATTGTGGAAATAACCATATTTGCATTTAGATCAGATATTTTGAGCTGGAAAAGTCCTTCACAGCCTGACTTGGCTAGAAATAGCAGCAAGGCCGGGGCGACGAGGCCGTAACGTCATATACCTATATTTTAGTTAATAATACATCTTAGTTACCTTGCGGAGGCTGATAAATACTTCAACAATACTTATAATTATAAGCCCTGTCGCCTTATATGTAAAACTGTGGGTTACATCACGTAGCGGCTCCTTCGTGGTAGGTACACTGCTTAGTATTTTCGTCCCGTTGTAAGGGAATATAAAATTCCTATCACGATCTCTGAAGGGTCCTACTCACTGCTTATCTTAATACTATAACAGTCTCTTAAAGAAAATGTTTACTGAATACGAAAAGTAAATGATGCTTTTCTGGGTCGATGATGACAGATAGAGGCAGCGTCGCAAATAAAGAATCTTTTATAAAAATATTAAACAGCGGGACTATTCTGTAAATACTGTCGAGTTCAATCTAAGACCGCGCAGTGAAATAAAGCTAATCCTTACATATTATAAAACAAAGTCCCCCGCCGCGTCTGTCTGTCTGAACGCGATAAACTCAAAAACTACCAAACAGATTTTCAGACGGTTTTCACCAATGGACGGAGTGATTCATGCGGAAGGTTTTAGTGTATAACTCATTAAGGTTTTGTGTAAATTGGCAGAAATTTGATGATTATTGTTGAAGAAGTCGGAAAAAATCATGCCGACTGGGAGCTTTACTGGCGTGCGCTGCGTTAACCGAAAAAGATACATCAAATTTATGTTCTACGGTAATGTTTAACTTAAAAATTTCAACAAAAAAATACCGATGGCATATGTCTATCTTCTAAGGATGACCCACAATAACCATTTTTATCTTTCAGAATTTGATAAAATTTAATTGTTATTTCCGAAGCTTTTTTAACCGGCATAGTATTATCTATTAGTCTAAATTTAAGCGTAGGGCTAATGACGCTAACAGGGAAAGATATTTCTCCATACGTAATCACTGTAATAAGGTGTGTAGGAATGCTAATCGCCACCACATTCATACTTCTGTCCAAAATGGGGACGCATCCAAAGTTTGGAAATTTCTTTGATCATTGGGGGTCGGTAAAACACGACAAGACACAATTCCAAAAGACATAGATATTGAAGCTATGAATGCTCATTTTACTGCCTCGTCCAATTTTAATAGGACAATAAAATTAAATACACTTAATTATCTTTCTTCACTTCCGACTCCCAGTTTTTCTCCATTTGTTTTTAGTCAGTTCTCCGCATGTGATGTTAAGAAGAGCATACTATCGATTACTTCCAATGCAGTAGGAAGTGACTGTATCAGCCGTAATATGTTAGTACTTGTGCTGGATTTTATCCTTCCCGTCATTTGTCACATCCTCAATTTTTCTGCATCTAGTGGTGTATTTCCATGCTCATGGAAAGATGCTCAAATAATTCCTTTACCTAAAAAGTCTAATCCCTCATCCTTTTCTGAATACCGTCCAATATCCGTCCTACCATTCCTATCCAAAGTCCTTGAACGGTTAATTCACAATCAAATCACTTTCCTCTTCAAAAATAATCTCCTCAACCCCTTCCAGTCTGGCTTCCATCCTGGTCATAGCACCACCACAGCGCTTCTGCACATTACTGATGATATAAGGTCAGCCATGGAAAACGGTAATCTAACGGTTTTAGCATTGCTAGATTTTAGTAATGCTTTTAATACCGTTGATTTTGATATTTTGCTTGGTATTTTATGCTCTATTAACATATCTCCATCGGTAATTGACTGGTTTCGTACTTACCTGTTCGGCCGCCGGCAACGTATTTGCATTGGAGAGACCTTGTCTTCGTGGAGTAATACTTCTGCCGGTGTACCTCAGGGTGGCGTTCTATCTCCTTTACTTTTCGCAGTTTTTATTAACTCAATCTCCGACGAACTAATTTCTTTCTACCATCTTTAT
This sequence comes from Agrochola litura, assembly GCA_949152395.1. Classification (NCBI taxonomy): domain Eukaryota; kingdom Metazoa; phylum Arthropoda; class Insecta; order Lepidoptera; family Noctuidae; genus Agrochola; species Agrochola litura. Next base: position 9,638,731 of record OX424497.1, on the reverse strand, counting down.
GCAGATGATTTACAAATTTACTCGCGAGCTCCTCTTGGAAATCTATCCGAGGCTTTCTCAACGATTAATCGTGATCTGGCCCGTATATGCGACTGGAGTAAGAGATATGGACTTATGGTCAACCCCATAAAGACGCAGGTTGTGGTGGTAGGCAGTTCTAGGACGGTCTCAAGGATCGACTGGACGACTCTTCCCCAAGTTTCTTTTGACGATTCAGTAGTTCCGTTCAGTGAGAAAGTTAAAAACTTGGGGATCTTCATTGATAAAAACTTTTCATGGACTGCCCAGCTACAGGAAGTTAGCCGCAAACTATTTGCATCCACTGCATCTTTGAGGAGATTACGTAATTTTCTACCGACTGCCACCAAGATTGCGCTTGCACAATCGCTACTTCTTCCCATTCTTGACTATGCTGATGCCAGCTATCTTGACCTTACCCAATACCAACTCGATAAACTTGAGCGGCTTCAAAATGTTTGTATAAGGTTCATATTCGGTTTGCGCAAATACGACCATGTTTCCGAATTTCGTGTGAAGCTCAAGTGGTTATCAATTCGCCTTCGCCGGAATGTTCATATTCTTTCCCTTTTGTATAATGTGCTTTTTTCCTCTTCCACCCCTATTTATCTCAAGAAACGTTTCCAGTTACTTTGCGACTCCCACACAAAATTTTTAAGGTCATCAGATAACTTGAAGCTTAAAATGCCTATGCATTCCACTACTTTCCTCGACAAGTCCTATACTGTCCAGGCCGCTCGTTTGTGGAATGAATTGCCAGTTCAAATAAAACGCGTGCAATCGTTACCTATATTTAAGAGACTCGTGAAGGATCATTACTTGTCGTTGTGATCTTGTTCTCGTAACTGTAATTATCCATAGTCTTCATTTATTTTTGTTGCTTATATATTTAGTAAGTATGTATGTATTTATGTATCTATTATTTAGGATATGTATATATCTGTGTATCTATTCTAGTATATTGCATGTTTATTATTTGCACCAACGACAGCCCCATTTTATGTCCAGGCAAATCACTGTCCATTCCAAGGTTGCCTGGAAGAGATCGCGGAAAGCGATAAGGCCGCCCATTGTATATTTTGTAGTGTTTGATTTATTTTTTGTTGTGTATTTTTGTGGTGTACAATAAAGTATATATATATAAATAAATAAATAATCCATATCCAAAAAAATATATTATTTAAATTGGGCATTTAATTTAGATTAAAATATGCCTTCAAATTATATCATTTAAATTAACATTTTAAAATAATTTTGAAACTGTAATACAGTTTCAAAATTACGCGTAGCAACGCGGGCGCAGCAGTAGGAGTCAATGACCTTTTCCTCTGTTATTACTATTAGGTATGAAATCTCGGTAGTACGTTCCCGTGGGATATTTTCCGACATCCACGCGAGCGAAGCCGCGGGCAAAAGCTAGTTATTGTATAAAAACAAAAAATCCGACTGCAAATACACATAAATGAAATGAGAAAAACCAGCATTATTATATATTGAACTTTTTTTTTGTTATTGCAGGCCGACAAACCAATAACCTAAAATATGGTGTACCTTTTTTATTATCCCCGTATTATTTAGTGTATTTGTGAATTTGGAATTGACTCATTGCTAGTGTTGATTTAATACCAATATTGTACAGTATTTTTTTTAATCCTACCTTTTTTGTATTCGCAGATGCAATATATCAATATTTTATAACATAAATTGTCACTTGCCCAATTAAGACAAATCTAACGACACCCCATATGTTAAAATCCATTAAGCCGTTAAGGCTACAGAGCGTGTCAAAGAAATAGACATAGGTACATACATTCTCTCGATAAACATTAGGCTGCCCCAGAAGGAGTACCCTCCTTCTGGGGCAGTCGGGTAAAAAGGAAAAATTCTGTAACACCTACGGACACAGAAGTGAGTTCGATGTTCAGTTTTAACACAATAGTCAGCTTTGCAAATGAACTGCACCACACATTTCACTTAATATTGAAATGTTGTTTCAAAAAGCATCGACTTCAGCACCTTTAAAAATTGCGACTATCATGTTTGTTTTCATATCAAGGAACTTCATGATATCGTCCCAGGAGGCATCTTTTCTTTGTGGTGTTTATTTATCGAGTTTATATTTTTCTAATCTCAAACAATTTTTCATCTAAGCTAAAGCTAGTTATGTCACAGCAGTGTGTGCGTCACAGCAGTGTCGCACACACTGCTGTGACAGACAAGTTACATAAGTGTCGCACGTAATAGACTAATTAATTATGATTGAATGATTGAATGTAATTTGAATTTAATGTTTCTAATTTGTGTTGATGTTGTGTTTATATTGTATTTATTCGTTTGTTTAGTAGTGTAGTGTGAGCTTGGAGATGCAAATTTAAAGATGCTTTCAATATGGGTTATATGGTACCTGAAATAAATGAACTTTATTTTATTTATTTATGCATGCAAGACTTCCTAATCATATGTAGTGCAATGTTCCATTAAAGCACAAACTGCTATATTGATGTGTCTATAGAAACAAAACTATGTATCTGTGTTTCAGAATATTTTAGATGAATATTTTCAAAATGTATTTTCAATTCAGTCATTGGTTCTAAAGAATTTTTCCGCATTTTATTTATCTTTTGTCATTTTCGCCTTTAGGGCTAAGAGTATTTTGAAGACGTTCAGAACATCAGGCTCATAATTATGTTCACGACGTTTAGATACAACAAAAAAAAAGGACACGTTAAAAACATTCAAAGTTGCCGTAAAGTTTCACAATGAACGTGTGCAAACTGGAAAAGTACAATAGCGAAATTTTCTCGTTTAACTTTCGAGAAAAACACGCTCTCTGTTTATTTTCAAATGGCCTAGTTGTTTTTTTTTTTAATTTTGTTACTTGTTATTGTCGCACTGCTGGGCAAAGGCAGTAAAAGTAATTACATTTTTTAAATAATATTTTTGAAAATTTATTAAAAAGAAGATATACTAACAGGTATTACAGTATAAACCTATCGGTAATTAATATAGTAGGTACTGTTAACTCGAACAATCAAATCCACTATATTAAGTTTAACAACCTCTTTTTTCGTTAGGTCGGTTAACAAGACTAAACACATTTTAATGCCAATATAATCGTTTTCATAGTAAGTACTGTTAGGTACCGCACAAAATGGCTTCGTAATTATATATTACTGCTGTTTCATTATGGTTATCGTCTGTATGTAACTTTTTTGAGTATCCGTAGGTATATTAAAGTTAATGTGATTGCTTTAATTTGTATAATTTTATGATAAGTATATGCTTTGTATAATGCCTAAATATTGTATCAACACAACCCACAAGGCGCTTGTAACGTGGTTGGTTTATTTCTTTGCAATTTCTAGTAGGTAGGACCAGCTTACGTTTTTTAATATTACTAGCGACCTGCTTTGCAGAATTTCAAGATTTGATGCACATAAACCTTTCAGAATAAATTCAAAATCCGTTACACAAACCGACACCTTTTTTTTAATGGCATCTTACATGTCAACCTAGGAGGTTGTCGGCTGCTTAACCGGACTTTCCTGTGGCTACCTCAATAAATTAAGGCCTCCAGCCAGGGCATAAAACTTAGAAACTAAGTGACTACACGCTAAGGGCACCCCCTGTGGGGTACAGACCTCGGCTTAGGGCGTTGCTGGGGTAGGATAGCAAGGGACAGGCTGGATCGGATTAATATTATTATTAGGGGAATTTAAAGGTACAGGCTCAGTGGCGCGGGCTGGCTGGAGCAATGGTCGGGCCGACCCGAAAAGCGACTTTGTTTTATACTATTTATAGATTAATAAGGAACTGATAATACGTCAGCATAATTTTCTTGCCCTCATACCAATTTATTTCGGGTCGCAACATTATTTTTCTTCCATACTTCTCTATAAGTCGTCATCTCAGTAGCCACCCCCGTTCTAGCCATGTCATTTTTCAAACAGTCCATCCAGCGTTTCTTAGGTCTTCCTCTACTCTTAAAGCCATCCACATTAATACTAAAAACTTTCCGCACTTCTCCGCATCACAATATGCCCCATACCATCACAATGGATTTCCACACAGCTTTTCAGTCACCGATGCCGCTTTCAAATTACGCTTCAAATACTTCAACATCAAAAATACTTCACGATTTAAATACCCCTTTCCATCAAATTCGTAAACGCACCTTTTACAACCGATACCGAAAAACATTAAATAATACCGAGTAAATAAATAACGATATAAAATTAACGAACGATACGGTTGTCGGTTATAAAGTCGACCTTGATAAATGTTTCCCTTGACATTAATGGGGGTGTTCAGTTTTGAGCTGTGGAGTTACAGCGTGGCGCCGTGACTTGTGTCGCACAGTCACGACAAGGAATGCTAAACATGCTAAACATATTATTATTTACTACTTTATTAGGTATTATGAAGATTTAATGCATGTGATTACATTGTTATGTGAAGTCTCTCTTTAAATGTAGATAATGGAGAAGATTGGTAACAAGAGTATCTGTGTGTGAGTGTTTGTGGGGGTGTGTGTATGTGTGGGGGTGTGTGTGTAACTCAAAAATAACGGGTTTTTAAAGATAACTTTATCTCGTCTTAGTCGTACTACAATAGATGTTGCTTCAATCAGCTTTCCTACTAGATAAACTATAAAAGTTTTAATGAGTGATTTTCATCTAAAACTTTACATAGAAGCAAAATTTTTTAACAAAAGCTCTCACAAATGTAAACAGGTAATTTACATTACCTAGACCAAAATAGGTAAACTGAGATGTTTTAATACTTTAACATCTCTGAATAGGCATTATCCACAAGGTAGATTAAAAAATGGAACAGAATTTGCACGAAATTACATGCCGGATGAAAATCAACCCCTTATTATTAACTTCTCAAGCGCCACTACAACGGGGGTTAAATCGGAAATCCCGATACGATCTGTAACATAATTTATTTATTTTAACATGTTAATAAAATTCAAATAACTTGCTACGCCTAATATGGCATTTAGGAACAATTACATAATCCGTAAGCATTGCTACTAGACAAAATAATGTGTGTGTGTGGGGGTGTATGTATGTGTGAACACACTATTAGAACATACCTACTTTGGATAGCAACAGGCAAATATAACGCGCCCTAATTCCCGCACAATAAGTAGAATGATGAATACTCCTAACACAACAGTGGGGAAGAACAATGGCTTTAGTATTGAAAGGCCATACAATACCATAAATAAATAGGTTCTTATGTAAATTATACCATTGGTTTTGTATGATTCTTATGTAATAAATTATATAAGACTAGCGGACGTCACGCGGTTTCACCCGCGTAGTTCCCGTTCCCGTGGGAGTACGGGGATAAAATATAACCTATGTTACCTACTCGCTGATAATATAGCTATCCATTCCTGAAAGAATTTTTCAAATCGGTCCAGTAGTTTTTAAGTTTATTCGTTACATACAAAAATTCAAAAATACAAATCTTTCCTCTTTATAATATTATTATTATAGTATAGATGGAATCGCGTAGCATCTGGTTAGCGTAAACAATTGATATTCGCGCGTAAAAAGCTTTTTGTTACGCGTGAAAAGAGTAGGTAGGTATTAATTAGGGTAAATCCCAACGATCGGGGGCATAAAATAGGGTACCTTTGGTCCGCCACAATTACAACGACAGATTGTTTATAGCCTGATGGATTAATCACATAACAGAACATAACATCACGCCAAAATTCCCCGAAAGGTTAGGTGTACCTAGAGTAGGTATGGATTAATAGGAATAATGACTGAACATTTTTTAGTTTTTTAAATAGATTATTAAAAAATATTGTACACGAATTTTTTATTTTTTTGCGTATTCTAAAGATTACGGCAATACATTGACTTAAAATATGCCATGACGTCACGAGTATGTAGATTTTATACTTGTGATGTACAACTCCCATTCTCCAAATTGAATGCGTTTTATCCAAGTCATTTTTTATTAATAAGATAGAGCAAGAAATATGTGTCTAATTTTTTTTATATTATCTGACTGACGGACTTAATAGAATTTCTTTTATTTTACCTAGGCATCATCCTTGTTGAAGGTGTGTGTGTTGAATGGTAAGAGACTATTTAGGTACACCTGATAGGAACCTAAATAACCTAATGCCTCATAAAACGAAAACATCGTGTGGGAAACTAGATTTAGAATGGTCTGAACGCAGTGATCAAGCGATCCTACTTGATTGAAGAGACGACGCCTTTGCCCTACACAGGATAGTTAGTTACCAACAGCTTGTTAGATTTCGATAGTCCACCATAATCTTTCACCAATCGACTCTCTCTTTCATCAATCATCTTTCGATCGTCCACCAATCTGCCTATAAAAGAAATGCTGAAAAAGCCTTATGTAAAACAGCAAACGTTCGATTTGCCAATGTTTAGCAGTAACCGTTTACAAACTGTTGAACACAAAGTTACCAAACTTTTAACTTCATTACTTTTCGAACAAAGTACTGAATAACGCACACGTTCGCTTTTCCGCCAGGGAAAATTTAATTCATGTGCCGCTGAAACAAACGGGCTTCGTAAAATATAAACGATTACACCGAAAACGTATTTACCGCCTTACGGGGTATATAGCTTCACTGTAAAAATATTCGAGGAGTTATTTAAAATGCAGGCTGTATCTGTTATTTTAAATTAAAAAGATAAATTCCTGAAACAGTTAGTGAGAATGTGATTGATTAAAACATGATATTCGTGTTACGAATATTATGTTTTAATCAATCACATTTTTACCAACAAATATTTTTTTGAAGAGAAAACTACGTTAGTCGTGTTGGGCATTTTTGAGATTGGAAAAAACAATTGAACTCGCTAAACCGTTACCAACGCCTCATTTTTGTAAACGCAATTGTACTCTTCATTTATATTACGTGACGGATCAATGTTCTATGCAAGTATTTTTACTTTAAAGGAATTGGAAGTATTTTTTTAAATTGTTCAAGTTTTCACTTCTGTTGGCACTCCCGGAGTACCACTTTTTTTTTGTTCTATTAGTGGTCGCAAGCGCTACTGCTGAGCATGAAGTCCTGGATTCGATTCCCAGATCAAGCAAAGTGTTATTGGGTTTTACTGTCTTACTCAGTAGAGTCTGGATTTGTGCCCGGTTGGTGGCAATAGGCTCGCCCCCTATTATATGGGACCTAAACATAATTGACGAAATATGGGTGTACCTTCTACAGGTACACTTCTGCCCAACCCTTCGGGGAAACAAGGCGTGATGTTATGTCATGTGTATTTTTAAAAGGCATTTTTTTGTGTTTTATGAGGCATGAGGCCTTTACGATTATGTACTACGACCAAAAAGTGTACTTTGATAATTACATTAGGACATGTTACACTGTTATTATTAATTATACAAAAATTTTAAGTTATTTTCTTTAACATATAATTTGTATGTCAGTCCATGGCGAGACAGGTAGATTAGAACCCTATTATTAAAACAATTTTATTATTGTACCATTTTTTTATGCAAATAAAAATATTATATTCTAATCTATATGTATACTATATATAATATTATAAAGAGGAAAGATTTGTATTTTTGTATGTAACGAATAAACTTAAAAACTACTGGACCGATTTGAAAAATTCTTTCAGTAATGGATAGCTACATTATCAGCGAGTAACATAGGCTATATTTTATCGTACTCTCACGGGAACGGGAACTACTCGGGTGAAACCGCGTGACGTCCGCTAGTCTATTATAAATTATATATTTTTTGTCAAATAATGACAATATATCGATCAGTTTACGCTGTTGTCTCATGGACGTAATGGTCTAGTGGTGTTTTCTCACGTGTGTCGAGTCCTCGACTCCTAAAGTTCCATTAAGGGGCTGAGCAGACGTTGGACAATTTTTCCGAGGACAATTTGGAATCTTATGGAAATATGATTGACGAAATAACGGCATTTTGTCCACGTACGCGTTAGATTTCCATACGATTCCAAATTATCCGCGGAGAAATTGTCCATCGTCTGCTCAGCGCCTCAAGACATTCGAATCTAACCTCTAAAACTTTTTATAAGCACTATTCAGACACCGTTGTATAAAAAAAATATTATGTACATCGAAAATTTGTAGACAGGTGCTTTTGATAAGTATTAAATAACATCACCTTTTACAAGAGACCGAATAAAATGAAACACCTACGCTTGAATTAATACCTTGCCGAGATCAAATTCAAACATCTTTCGGTTTATAAACAAATAAGAAAATAAATAGGTTTGCCCACTTTCAGGAAAGTCTATTCCTTACATATTATAAAACAAAGTCCCCCGCCGCGTCTGTCTGTCTGTTTGTCTGAACGCGATAAACTCAAAAACTAAATCAATCTGCCTAGCCTTTTCCCAACTATACATATTGATGTTGGCTTCCAGTCTAACTGGATGCAGCAGAATACCAGTACCTACCGGTATTTTACATGGAGCGACTGCCTATCTGACCTCCACAACCCAGTAACTGGGTAATACGATACCCCTTGGTAAGACTGGTTGTCAGACTCTCGGGCTTCTGACGACCCGTAATGACTGTCAATGATCCACGAATGACAGCCGGGACCAACGGCTTAACGTGCTTTCCGAGGCACGGAGGAGTCTCGGTATGTAAAGATGGTCACCCATCCACAGACCAACCCCGGCAAGCGTAGCTTACCCGGATGAATCGACCCATGCGGCTGTTATTACTTAGCCATGAGCTCCTCAAAAACTACCAAAACTCAAAAACTATCGAATGGATTTTCAAACGGTTTTCATCAATGGACGCAGTGATTCATGCGGAAGGTTATAATTCATATAATTTCCTAAACCAAAAAAAAAAAAAAAAAATTCATTGAATATATTCTTAAATTAAGCATTTGATTTAGATTAAAATATGCCGTTAAATTATTTCATTTAAATGAATGGTTCAAAAGATATCACAGATTCAAAATTTACGCGTAACATAATAATTAAAGTTGACGGCAATAGCGGGCGCAGCGGTAGGAGTCAATGACCTTTTCCTCGGCTATTAGGTATGTAATCTCGGTATTGGTATCCCGTGGGATATTTTCCGACATCCACGCGGGCGAAGCCGCGGGCAAAAGCTAGTATTGAATAAATGAATGTTTCTTTTATGTAATGCTTTAGAAAGACTACAGGAAAAAACAGTGGATTTCTGCTCTCTCTACGTTTTTCTGATTGATACACCTACGTTTAATTTACTCCGGGATAGGCATATTATTATTTCTTTATCATTTATTTTCGCTATGGCTATCCACAAAATAAACGAAATGGAACCAAATACATTAATTCATTTGATTTACAAATAAAAAAAACTAGGTCAAAGTGTTTGTGCTCCTTAAGCCTAAATTGAATTTTGTTGTTCCTACTTTCCTTTGAGAACCTCCAATCTTTTAATGTTTATACCCATAATTCTATTCAGTCTGTAAAAGGTTGTAGATAAGTAAATAAGTGAAAAGTGAGCCGAGGTTGCGTGCCCATTATTATTAGAGGAGGGCTCGATAGCCGGCAAGATCTATGATAACAAAACATTTTCGATGACGGAATACAATTTCACTCTTATCACTTGAAATTAGGACTTGATTTTAAATACAATTTACTTGTCACTTCTCTTCGTAATTAATAGATGAAAAGGATACTTATAGTAAGTTTCATTTTTTATAATTTTTTTATTCTTGAATCTTTTGATTCTTCGAACTTAATGATCAAAATGTGGTTGCTGATCACATCCTTTGCTCATTAGAATGATTGAACATGACAGTGAAGAATAACGTCAGTCAGAACTAGCCATCGTAAAAGTAGATCGCTCACTCACGCAAATAAGGCGGTTCGAGGCTACAGTGGCTCATAAAAGTAATAAATCACACTTAATTCTGACTCCCGGACCCACTCGTCCCAACCCCTCATTCGTGGACGGAATGCTTATTGAGTACTTTTTTTGTGGGAGACATTTTTTTTCTACGTATTCTGAGAAACCGAACTCATCACGCCACGTCCACTTTTACCATGAAGTCTAAGAAACATTAAAGCATTATGTGTATCATATTTGTTTATATCCTTTTCAAGATTACGTACCTACATGTTTTAAACATGCTGTGTATTGCACCTTAATAGGTAGGTACCTAAAACAAACCTTTTTCTGTAAATGAGCCACTGAAACAGAGTTCGTCGGCGAGTTAATACTTCTTCATATAAAACGTCGAACAGCCCTGGGGGAATCGTTCGGAATCTATCACCGTTTTACGTAATCTCGAGCTTCGTGTTCGGTTTCAGTACTTTTTGGAACGTGGGCGGATACAACTCCACCTGACGTAAGATTGACTTTTAGAAGGCATTTCTTAGAACAAGAGATTTTAGGATTTTATGTAACTTCTGCCTTTATATTGTAAATCAGTAGACTTTGGGCAAGATCCACAGACCGACCTTTAACTTTACATTGAAAGTTGTTTTTTTATTTGTTTTTATTCAACTGGTTTGTTAGTTCATTCAGTATAGAACGTTTATATGCGTATCAAATAAAAAGTTTCAAAAAATTTCAACTTGCCGTAAGTACGCGACAAGCCAACGCCTACGTTGCTTTTCATACGAATGTAAATCTTATTCTCATCCAGGTAAAATTTACGAATAAAGATAAAATAAACATTAACGTTTTGTATGTGAATATGGATGGCTATAAGGGGCCGTTCAAGTATTACGTAAGTAGTTTTATTACAATCATTTACCCCCCCCCCCCCTCCCCCTTGTCAGCAAAAGTAAGCAAAGCTCTTACCCCCTCCCCCTCCCATGCTAACATTGGTATAGGTATGCATTTTTCTTTTAATGTGAGTATTCTGTTTTTCTTATTGATTCATGAATCATGAGCAATAGATTGACGGAAGAAATTTATACAAGTGAATAGCACGCGGTAATTCCCCTACTCGGTTCTAAGCGAGTACCTAAACGTATTCATTGTTTGCGGGAATCCCCGAATATGCGTTTCGTTTTCAAGCATAGACAATGTGTGGATTGCAATATGTGTAAAAAAGTAAATAATTACTGCTGACGTAATCACTATCTAGACCCTCCCACCCCCCATGTCATCAAAAATAAGCAAAGCATAGACCGGCTCCCCTATAGTGATTACGTAATACTTGAAAGGTCCCTAAGAATAGAGGAAGACTAAAAAAACGATGGATGGACCATGTGAAAGATGATATGGCTGGAAAGGGTCACCCCCCCCTTTCGAGCCCCTACCGAGATAACAACTAGTAGAGATGTATGGATGAAAAAGACATGTTGCGCCAAATAAGTTGGGATGAGTGCAGGAGAATGATAGTGATGATGATGGAAAGTTCACATTCGTATGAAACACTTACTTAACGCAGAACGGATGACCGATGGGGTCGAAAGGTTCTGGAGTGGCGACCACGTACCGGAAGACGTAGCGTTGGAAGGCCTCCCACAAGATGGACCGATGACCTTGTGAAGGCCGCAGGAATCCGCTGGATGCGGAAAGCACAAAATCGGTCGAAGTGGCGGTGCTTGGGAGAGGCCTATGTCCAGCAGTGGACGTCTTTCGGCTGAAATGATGATGATGACTTACTTAAAACTCAAACTCAAACCATTTATTTCAATTAAACCATTTACAGGCGCTTTTGAATTGTCAAAGAGTCGGTCAGTTAGTCAGAAAGTTGAAACTAGTTGCCCAAAACGTAGATCTCTATGGAGAAGAACGGGGAAGAAACTCCAAGGACACTCTTTTAAATATAGATATTACAAAATCCTTTCTTTTTCTTTTCCTTTCGGACTTCTTCGCAACCCGCTGCAGGCATCGGCCCTAGCGGATCCCGTCAGTTCTGCTGACAGATATTACAAAATCCTGGGTACATTATTCTTGTTGCTTCTATATGTGAGAACAATGTACAAAAAATAATCAAAAGCAATTGAAAATATAAGATTAAAAATATTTTGTATTAGCACTTGTTTTTTTTTAATCAAAATCCATAAAATAATATCCAACTAATCTACTGTTATTCAATGGTTTACTAAAAAATATAAATTTAGCCTATAAAAATGCAATAGAAATACAGGGTCAAATATACCCTCCACAACCTCCACGTAACTATTTTCACCACATCCTCGCCGGGTTAATGTGTTAAACTTGAATTTTTAAACTACTCTTCGTAGATGTAACTTCTTGAACACATTTTTTTAGTTTCCCGCCGCGTCTGTCTGTCTGTCTGAACGCGATAAACTCAAAAACTATCGAACGGATTTTCAAACGGTTTTCACCAATGGACGGAGTGATTCATGCTGAAGGTTTTCCTTACATATTATAAAAAAGTCCCCCGCCGCGTCTGTCTGTCTGTCTGAACGCGATAAACTCAAAAACTGCCGAACGGATTTTCAAACGGTTTTCACCAATGGACGGAGTGATTCATGCGAAAGGTTTTAGTGTATATTCATTGAGGTTTTGTGTAAATTGGCTGAAATTTGACGATTATTGTTGAAGAAGTCGGGAAAAATCATGCCGACTGGGAGCTTTACTGGCGTGCGCTGCCTAAACCGAAAAAGATACATCAAATTTATGTTCTACGGTATTGTTTATCTTAAAAATTTCAACAAAAAAGTCCGCGATGGCATATGTCTATCTTCAAAGGATGACCCACAATAAACATTTTTATCTTTCAGAATTTGATAAAAATTTAATTGTTATTTCCGAAGTTTTTTGACCGGTATAGTAGTAATCTAATCCAAAAAAATATGTTATTTAAATTGGACATTTGTTTTAAATTAAAATATACCTTTAAATCATATAATTTAAATGAATAGTTTAAAAGATAGCACAGTTTCAAAATTACGCGGAGCAACGCGGGCGCAGCGGTAGGAGTCAATGACGTTTTCCTCTGTTATTTTATTAGGTATGAAATCTCGGTAGTACGTTCCCGTGGGATATTTTCCGACATACACGCGGGCGAAGCCGCGGGCAAAAGCTAGTTAATAATATAATTTTGTAATCTGTCTATTGTAAAGAGCCCAAACTCTAAACGTCAACAAATTATAACATTGCTAAATTGAAGAGTACCTACAACTGTGACGTAGCATGACAACTACAGTGACAGGTATTACGTATATACGTTTAGTCGGTTACTTAACAGCTGTCTTGTCACGTGGTTTTTTTTTGTTTATATGTAATTTATTTAACTACCTAAACCTATGGAGTATAGTGCAGTGCCGAGGCGTAGTAAAATGACAAAGATAAGCCGGAGAAACAAAAAAAAAAATGTCTCTTCGGACTTTTGTCGTGGCCGCGAAAAGTTAATTCTTGTTTACCTATAAAAATAACGGTGTCAATAAACAGTTTCATTAAATTCCTATTTTGATATACTTTTCTATTATGAGCTTCATGCAAATTAGTGAAAATAATTATATCCCTACCAGTCCCGAACTCATAAAACAGCTACGAATATGTTTTTCAGTCTGCACATGTTTTTTGATGAATTCGTCAGATTAATATGTTAAAAAAAACTCTTTATTCCACAAACTACTAGAATCTGGGAAAAGTAAACACGGGAACAATACATTTTATTTAATTTACGACTGCCAGTCAGTCATTGATATTTGTCGTAAAGGGAAACATTTTTTTTTTAAACCATCACGTCGTTTGTAATTTATAGTCATAATAATATCTGAGCGAGCACGGCCTTACTTAATTATGTGTTTCATATTTTCAAAACTTAACCTTGAAAATTATGTTTCCTCACAAAGTAAATAATCTGTCATCCTAATCTTACTGATTGTACTAATTACTTTTCAAATCTTCTCTAAACAAGTAATTTCAACATAATAAACTATCTACTTACCCTAAATACCTAATTACACCTAATCACTATCATAATCACTGTTCTATACCAACAAACAAATATTAGTAGTAGACTAGTAATGATAAACTAATGAATTCAATGAATACTGAGCAAACAAAATGCAAATTCAAAAAATTCAAAAGTCATTTATTCTAACTAGGCTGAGAATCAGCATTTTTCGAACGTCAAAATTACGTAAGATAGTCCCCCAAAACGCCCACCCTTCATCACTTCCTAGTGCCTTTCGCTGGGAAGAAGAAGTGGCGCAACAAACTCCCCAGAAGCACAGCTGTCTGTTCAAGTTAGAAAAAAATACGCAACACAAAACACAAATTTAAATGATAAATTATTGGCCATATGTAAATAGCTTTATGTAAGCACATAAAGCTATTTAAAGCTGTAATTGGAAGTGGTAAATGATAAACTAGGACCATCTAGGTAAAAATAAATAAACAGTTAATTACTAGTTACAATAACAAAAACGTTTTACAAAAAAAAACAACCGACTTCCAAAAAAAAAACACTACAAAGTGAAAAATAACTTTAATTTCGGAAGTCGGTGTCTTGGGTGTTTTTTTTGGAAGTCGGTTGTTTTTTTTTGTAAAAATTTTTTATTTTTCCCTTTTTAGTTGTGGTACCTACCCCACACACATTCAAATACCACTACCTGCTACCAGTGACAGGAACTTATCATATCATCTACATACTAAGTGGGAATAAAATACGTATTTTGTAGCTAACTCAAAAACTACCCAAGCAAAGTTAATAAAATTTATATGGGACCAATTTGGGAGCATACCCTTTCAAACAAAAAAAGAATTTTCAAAATCGGTCCACAAATGACGGAGAAATCGGTGGACATACAAAAAAAAAAAAAAACACAACATACGCGTCGAACATATAACCTCCTCCTTTTTGGAAGTCGGTTAAAAATAAGCCCTGGCAGATAAGAGATGACCAGTCTCAACTGACGGCGCCCGTTCACGAACATGACGCGTGGTCAGCACCATCCAGCTTAACCATTTTGTAGGGAACCGAATAATCAAACACACTCGCCACCATCAGCGAGACGTTTAAGTGAGCATGACATACTCTCAACTGCCATGCTCTTTCAAGGCAACATACATCTTAATAACATAATAAACGGCTCCATGGTACTCACATTCACAAAAATTTAAAAAATGCTTCTAAATTATACAAAACAATAGTTTGCAATAAATTTAAAGAGAGTAATAGAATTTTACCACCACTTGACTTGGCAAAGTATAATGAACGCGCGATGTGAGAATCTTGCCCTCAGCTTATCCGTATCAAACGCTAGATAAATCTCTTAGAAAAGGGATAACGCTCTTTCTTCGGTATTACATAACAGATAGGTTAGGTAATGGAAATTCAAATCACGAAAACGGTTCTAGTGACAGCACATTTTGATATCTGGGAGCGATTACATTGCCATCCGCCTAGGGCTAGGAGTATAAAAGGATCAGTATGTTAGGGACTTGGTAATTATGCCCCGATTTTTCAGGCTTATTTTTGAAGTGAAAACTTCTTTAAGCGCGTTGGGCATTTTTGAGATGGAAAAAACAATTGAACTCGCGACACCGTTACCGACACCTCATTTTTGTAAACGCGATTGTGCTTTTCATTTATATTACGTTACGGATCAATGTTCTATGCAAGTATTTTTACTTTAAAGGTTTTGGAAGATTTTTTTTTGTAAACACGATTATGCTCTTTATTTAGATAAGGTTACGGACCAATGTTCTTTACCAGTATTTTTCTTCCACCAAGGCGATCTTGTTCAAGTTTTCACTTCTGTCGGTACAAAGTTTCTCTCTTTCTAAACAAACCGTGTGACGTGGGTTTTCCCATCGGCAAAAGTGCGAACTTCCATACAAAGTTTTGTCCCCTATTTAACCCCATTGGGGATGCATTTTCAAAAATATTTCCATTGTCACCTTCGCTTCGTTGTTTATGAAACTCTTGTGCAAAATTTTATACTTTTAGACCCAGTTTTTTAGGGTCTGCGTTGTCTGTCAGTGAGCGAATGAATTTAAGATTTTTATTAAGTAGAAGATGGCGTTGGCAACTTAAATATACAGTGTGAGTCTTTATAATGTGCACATATCGAAATGAGAGACTATGCTTAATTTAATCGAGGGTTTTTTTATGTTTATATTTTGTTTTTTTTTTATATTTTGATTTTTTGAAATATTTTTGTGTCGATAAAATTAAGCATAGATTCCGTCGTTTCGATATGTGCATATTATAAAGACTCACACTGTATTAAAAACGTCATGAGCTATACATTATCAGTTTAGGCTGATCTCGCATTGTATAGGATTTCCGTACAATGCGAGGTCAGCTTATACTGGAAATGTATAGCTTGATGGTGTGTACCAGACTCCGATTTAGAAACTAGCCATGTACCAAAACACACCTTATACAAAACTCTGATAAAGAAAGAGGAAGATAAATTTACCAAAAAAAGTCAAATGTTTATTTTTTGGTTCATTTTATTGATTTTAAATCGAAGTTGTCGTCAAACTGTGCCAACAAGTCATTATTGCTATGGTATTATAATACGAATATTTTTGTTAACGACAACAATTAGGTACTCGTAACCGAGTGGACCTTATCTAATAATCATAAAGGGTGTCCCTATAATCTACTTTTTGTTGAAGCTCTACAAACTTCTCTGTTAATGGCAGTTTAGAAACTAAAATTTTGTATAGAACATTCGCTCTTTTTTGTTAAATTTTAATTTAGTTAACGAGCACCGTCGGTCGTCACTTATTTCCGCAGATTGGATAGAAAATCGTTATTTTATGGGGTTTTTAACTACAGTTGACCGCAGAAGCACTGTTTGCCAACTATACGTTTGATCGAGACAATTTTGCTATTTGAAAATAGATTATAAATAATAATTAAACCTGTAATTACAATTACGATCCACTTTCTTGAATTTGCAACATTTCGTTTCCCGCCGGGACCCGAAAGTGATGTTTATAATTAGATAGATAGATAGCATATTCTTTATTATGTACACCATAAAAATTACAGACATTAATTTAGAAATTTTACATTGGGTGACACAATGGGGCGGTCTTATCGCTAAAAGCAAGCTTTTACGGACAACCTTTGGATGGATTTAAATGGAAAAGGAGAGACAATACTGCACGTAGTCAGTGGTGTACCATTTACATATATAATAGATACACAGATACATAAAGCATAAATTTATCTATATAAATATAAATACTGCCTCTGTGGTCTAGTGGTCGCAAGCGCTACTGCTGAACATGAGGTCCTGGGTTCGATTCCCGGGTCGGGCAGTGTTATTGGGTTTTTCTATCTGGAATTTCTCAATAGCAGCCCGGAGTCTGGATTTGTGCCCGGTTGATGGCAATAGGCTCGCCCCCTATTACATGGGACTTAAACATAACTGGCGAAATGTGGGTGTAGTACCTACTACAGGTACACCTCTGCCCAACCCTTCGGGGAAACAAGGCGTGATGTTATGTTATACAAGAATTGGTCGTTTAAAGGTATTAGATTTTATTTCTGAATATACTATAAGCCCACGTACGCACGGACGTAATAAAATTGCGGCGATTTTTATTCGTGCACTTGATTTTCAACGCTCTGCTTAGCGCCGATACTCGAAAATCCAACAGTGTGTTTTTTCAACGCACTGGGACGAGAGTGTGTCCCAGCGCGTTGGATTTTCAACGCTCGGCTTCACATCGAGAGTTGAAAATCCAGTACGCGATAAAATCCCGCCGCAATTTTATTACGTCCATGCGTACGTCGGATAACTCTAAATTTCCATTGATTTGTAAAGTCACGTGAGCAAAGCCGTGGGCACAACTAGTAAATTACAAACTTACAATTATCTACATACCTACAAGGTAAGTACACAATGCCCGCTATATTAATTTGTCGCTTTCAAACCGTAAGTAATTAATTCACGTGTCGCCGCTGTCAACTCACAAAGCGTCCATTATATCAACATGATTATTATGTTACCTAATCACTGTGTTAGTATGTGTCACCAACAGAGTTTTAATTTATTACAGATACAATAATCGAGATCATTTGTTTTGATGTTTTAATTAAAATTTGCACCGCAAAACTAATTTATGGGCCTACAAATCCTACAATTAAACACTAATGATAGTGTGACTAGACAAATGTGTGGTAAATAGATTAAATGGTGTATAAATAATGATTAATATCTTTCTTGACACCTAAGCACTAAAAAAGGGAATAATTTTAAACTCAAACTCAAAGCACTTATTTCAATTAAACCATTTACAGGCACTTTTGAATTATCAAGGAATCGGTCAGTCGGAAATATGAAGCTAGTTGTCCATTCCAAAGCGAAGTACCTATGGAGAAGAACGGGCAAGAAACTCCACGGACACTTTTAAATAAAAAATTGTTACAAAATAATAAAATATTGGTTACATCATTCATGTTGAAATTATACATGTGAGAACAATGTAGAAAGACTGTGTTTTATTGTTGTTATGCCAGCTTTAGTGAACTTCCTTGTACTAAAGTTTGTCCGGGATATTATAATCGCAGTCACATATAATAGAGTAGTGGTAGCACAGTGGTAAAGACCGCGACTTACGAGTTGTAGGTCGTAGGTTCGAAACCATTTTTTTGGGTGGGAAATTATGAAATAACTTCTCCCGCTCTGGGTGGAGCGGGAGGGCGTGTCAGACTCTTACTGACTAAAACCCACCCGTGTTCCTTCGGTTGCCCTGTTGCCGGAGGCCAGGATTTCCCTTTCGGCCCATATTCGCAGGCATTGGCCCTAGCGGACGCCGTCAATTCTGCTGACATCTCTTTGAGGCGCGCGTGGAACACAACGCGCCGTCGACCCGGGCTTGGTCCTTATCAGACGGCGAGCTACCCATTGCTCATGGTCCGCAAGCCCGCGCCTACAGTGACCGGAAATCGGCTCGCAATTCCCGCCCCGGGCGTCTCTGTCCTGCGGCGGTTAGGGGCGTGAGGGCGCGTAATTTGCCTCTCCCTCACGCGTTCTGCCTCCTCCTTCGCGAGCATACCTCCTTCGCAGAAGGAGGTGACGGCCTACCATTTCCTCTCGCTCCGTACCATGGCCTGAACCAGGGCCGGATGCGAGAGACAACCGCCGCCGATCGCCTCCACGAGGACACGGCGATGCTCCGCTCAAGCCGGGCAGACCTCCACCGTATGCTCCACCGTGTCCTCCGGGCGATCCACACAATAGTGACACCCGGGCGTTTCCTCCCACCTTATCCTGAACAGGAACCTCCCGAAGTAGGTTCGAAACCTGATAAGAGCTTTCATCATCATCTGCCTAGCCTTTTTCCAACTATGTTGGGGTTGGCTTCCAGTCTAACTGGATGCAGCTGAATACCAGTATTTTACATGGAGAGACTGGTTGTCAGATTTTTGGGCTTCTAACTACCCGTAACGACTGTCAAAGATCTACAAATGACAGCCGGGATCAACGGCTTAAAACGTGCTTTACAAGGCACGGAGGGTCTTGGTATATAAAGATGGTCACCCGTCCACGGACCAACCGCGGCAAGCGTAGCTTAACCTGATCTATCAAGCCGTGCGGCTGTTATTACTTAGCCACAAGTCAACCAGCCAAGCCAGCTTACTTTGTGTAAATTACGGCGAATAAAGCGTAGTTTTTCTCAGTACGAAAAAACGCGTGTATTAAAGGGCCTTAAAGACATAGTATAAAGAGAGGTAGTAAGCTATTTTCATAGAAACGCACCGCGCGCGGCTTGTATGTGTGCGCGGCTTGTTTTTATGCGTCGTCGCACTTAACAAAATCTCGACCCGTTTCTCGTGAGAATCCAGCCGAGATTTTGTTAAGTGTGCATGCGGCGACGCATAAAAACAAGCCGCGCACACAACAAGCCGCGCGCGGTGCGTTTCTATGAAGATAGCTTACTACCTCTCTTTATACTATGTTAAAGATGAAATGCCCAGTGCAATGACCCATGGGAACTCCTAGATGATGACCTATCAGAAGTTACAGTCTAACATCACGTGGACCATCCACACCAGTTACTTACATAACTTTAGTCAAAAAACCAGTTTCCAGCTATCGACAATCAATTCTAAAAGTTTTTCAGACGAAGAGACCACGGTGACCTTTCAAGTCCCAACTTTACAATTATCAGGCCAATTTATTGACTTTTGTAACTTTTAGGACCCTTTCGTATCCAAACGGGGCCAACGGAACCCTAAGGCTCCGCTGTCCGTCCGTTCGTCTGTCACAGGGCTGTATCTTTTGAACCTTAATATATAAACACTTGAAATTTTCACCGAGTATGTACGCTATAACAACAAATAAAATTTTAAAAATGAAGTAAAAATTAAAGGGGACTCTACAAGAAACGGATATATGTAGTGTTCAATATTGCACTGCAAACCCATCATACCCGTGCCCGTACCTCTGGTGGTACGGTGCGTATTTTAGAGTTAAGGCGATGACAACCGACTTTTAATGATTTTATACTGAAGATCACGTCTAAACGAGTAGTGTTAATAATTTGGAAAAAATATATGTTAAATTAGAGCATTTTCTTAATAACTTAAAATAAGAATATTTTCGATTTTGTTTGGATATATTACATAGTAAAATTAATTTGTAAAGTTATGTCTAACGCGGATAAAAAATCTGAGAATGAGAATCACGCAAAATATATCAAGCGTATTTTTTTAAACCTTCACCATTTTAAAGATAATTTAATTGTTGTTTTCTCAATATACGTGTTTTATTAAAATAAGTTTTGTTTTATGTAAAATAAATTAATAATGCATCTAATTTGGGACAGCGCCCCTTGATGGGCGAGTCCTATTGCTGGCTGGACGTACGACGCGTTACATGAGCTCAGTTGAGAAGACGCAAGCTAACCACTGAAGTTCACTGTCATATATCTGCATCGTAAACGATACCACCAGGGCCCTATTTAATAAAACTTACAAATTGTAAATTGTAGATGACGCAAAAATTTTACAAGTTTCTGTTTAATAAAAATTACAAGTTATTTGTCATGGTGGAGAATTCACAAAATTGTAAAATTGTACTTAAAATTTTACATTATTCTGTTTAATAAACATTTTCACTTTACAAAATAATGTCAGTTTACATATTTGTAGGGAAAACTACTTTATTAAACACGTAATAGTACGTAATTACAAGTTTACATATTTTGTAAATTGTAGGTAGTACAATTCTGACAGGTGGTCTCAAGGTGTGTCAAAACTTTACAATTTTGTGCCTCAACTAAAGAAATTAAAATATTATTGCAAAAAAATGGTTCTAACAACGAGTAGTGAAAGTAGTGATGTTAGTGATGATGACTGAACGGCAACGGCAAGTTTTTCGTAAAACGATACATTTTAATTTTAATGTGCCAGACGAAAAATTTCGGGTAAGCAAGACTATCGTCGAATATTTGACAGAATCGTAATTTTGCTGACGCCAGTGACATGACGTTAGTGATGCACCAAACCAATAACAAAGTATCTACTCCGTGAAACACAAAAATTCTAAAATCAAAATTAAGAAATCTACCCACCCTCGTTTATCAAGAATCTGCACCAAAACCTTACATTTTATGTCAATTGTAACTTACAACTACATATTTGTAAATACAATATTGTCATCGAAATCTACAGACGTTTTTTACGTAAGTAGGTACTTATATTTGTAAACAGCAATTACAATCGTGATAATTGTAGATTACTTACTTAGTACTTTCTTACATTATTTTTAAGGTTTAAACAGCACATGATATTTAAGCTATATATCCAGTGATATTTAAGCTATGAACAACAATGTCAAACTTTTTCTGGATTGAATACGAGGCTTTTGGCTACTTTTGTATTGTGTGTATTTTATGTCTAGTTTTTAAAATGTGCGTTTTGTTTGTGCAGAATAAACAAGTTTTCTTTCTTTTTTCTTTTCTTTCACATGTAGTAAGACTTAACAAATAGGTATGTTATTTTTTTACAAAATAGTAGGATTGTAATGTTTATCTATTAAACAGGGCCCAGGTAATAGTGTTGGTGTTGTAGCTCTAGTTAATATTGAATGGTGGTACAGAACACTTCGTGTGCGAGTCAAACTCGCATTATGCCGCTTTTATAAAGGTCAGTGACATTAGTCGTAAGTACCTATACCTATTCAGAAGCTCGCTATGTCAAGGATACAGATACCGGGTACTGAAATTACTAATTACTTAGACTACTTAGGGTAGACTTTACTTATGTAACTAAAGAAATAAAATGCTATGTTCCTAAGAAAATTGTAAGATTAACATTCTTACTAAATTTATTTCCTTTGAACATAATGTTTTAATCGAAACATTAGGTCACCAGACTTGCAAGACGATACCTACCTAAGGTTTTCAATCAAAATATTACACATTTCATTTTCATATTATTATTTATGCACACTTTGCAAGGCATTCCTGATAATTAAACGATCGAGCACTTACGTAAATATTATAACATAAGCACAAATCGTAACATACTAAATCCTGGAATACAAAAGGTACCACTTTCCGAAAGGTTCCGTAACACAAAATTTCTTATTTATGTGAAACAGGCTTATTCCAATCTCTCTCTCTCTCTTCTAATTTCTGAAACTTTTTATTTCTTTTCCATCGTTTTCACAAATGTTTTAAACTCGCTTTGATATGATTGTGATTGTCAAGAAGGTAAAAAACTTTCAGGGGCACAAAAGGGAAATTAAATAAATTTTTCCTGTTTAGACATCATTTATCTATACTTTTAAAGTAACTTTTATAAGCGATGACGAGTTTTCTTTCTGAAATCGTAATATTTTTACGAAATAAGCTTTTATTTAATTATAATAAGCTGAAATTGGGTCATTACAAGAACCCTCCGTGCCTCGGAAAAAACGTGAAGCCGTTGGTTCCGACTGTCAGTTGTAGATCTTTGACAGTCGTTACGGGTTAGAAGCCCCAGTCTTACCAAGGGGTATCGTATTACCCAGTAACTGGGTTATGGAGGTCAGATAGGCAATCGCTTCATGTAAAATACTGGTCAGTTGCATCTGGTTAGACTAGAAGCCGACCCCAGTCTAGTTGAAAAAAGGCTAGCCAGGTGATGATAATAAAGCATAAGCAATAATTGGTATAAATTGGTAAAAAGCTGTAATTGGTAAAAACAAGTCAGGTCGTTAAAAAAGTTAACCCTGTTTCGATATTTAATTCTTATATAATCATTACGTTGAATCCCGAAATACAACATGGCCACAGAAAGCTTTCCAATAATGAGGATTATCAAGATAATATCGATTCAATAGAAGCTTTTATCAAAATTATAATTACGTACAAAAAATATGTAATATTTGTTCAACAATGAAGAATGAACCAAATGAGTTAAAATTGTAAAAATGTTTTATTCGTGTTGGATAAATTTTTACAAACTAACATTTTACTCGTAAAAATCTTTGAGCGGCGCTGTAACTTAAGTAAATGAAGATGGAAATTACGTACCGTAAGTATTTGGTTTCTTTAGCCAAGCTCATTTATAATTTAGTTCGTTTAGATTTTTGTAACCTTATCTTAGAAAAACTTTTTTAAATAATTTTTCACCTTCTTGGTTAATCCGTACTTATAGAAATTACTGGCCACTACAGAAATAAAAAAGAAAACTATTTTTTTTCAGTTATGATAAGGCTTTTTTATTTTCTTGCACTATTGCGGCCAGTACTGTGATAAATATTGTTGAAAATCGAAGAGGTTGTTGAAATAAATTTTACCTCCTTACTCATTTCAAATATCGTTTTCTGTCGTGAAATAAAACCTTAACAAGTCGTTGGGATATTTTTTGTTTGTTAAAGTAGGCGATTCTAAAACTTATTGCACTTACTTGAACCAAATTAAGTAATTAAAACCTATATGAGCAGGTACCTACATACATACATAATAAATATATCGTACCTAATAAATAAGTTAAGTAAATGCAGTGATAGCCTAGTGGTGTAACCGTCGGACTGCCAAGTCATAGGTCTCGAGTTCAAACCCAGGGCACGCACCTCTGACTTTTCGGATTCATGTGCGTATTGTTTAATTATCACTTGCTTCAAAAACAGTGAAGGAAAACATTGTGAGGCCTGAGACATATTTCTCGACGGCATGTGAGGCCAAGTCAGAGGCCCATGGGCGGTTTTATAACTCTGACACCAGGTTAGTAACCACACGAAAATAAGAATAAGTAAGTTAAGAAGTTTCTACGTTACTGTAAGAAATAAAAGATAATTCGTAGTTCCGACACTACTGTAATCTTCGCCATTTCCACCTCCCTCGAATTTCCTTGAAACGAGTGGGCGTACTATGCGATCATCCATTTACTGCGCGTAAAGTCATTGAACCCTTACAACCATTTTTCATTTTTCTCTTTGTGACATTATCATGGACGTTGTGCCCAGTCACCTGGCAAAATCCTGTAGCTTCCCTTACTACGTCACTGGAAAGAAACGGGGACGTTTATTTTAAGACATTGAACATTGTTATAATCTTAATCCTTTTATCGAATAATAATTTTAAAAAAAGTGGTGGCACTCCGGGAGTGCCAACAGAAGTGAAAACTTGAACAAGATCGCCTTGGTGGAAGAAAAATACTTGTACAGAACATTGGTTCGTAACCTCATCTAAATAAATAGCAAAATCGCGTTTACAAAAAATAATACTTCCGAAACCTTTAAAGTAAATAGTAGATTGTTATATAAGGGTCGAAAGGAATTTATGACTTTCACCCGTGTTAAACACTCTACTTTTCATTTCGAATATAAGGAAAGTTAAAAGTTGTAGATTTAAAAAAATATTAATTGATAATAATAACATGGGTACTCTAGTAACTATTAATCTTTTTTAATTTTGAATATGGAACACACGCGCGTCGTCCCGCTTATGGCGCATCCACACAAGCCGCCGGGTTTGCCGCCAGCTTTCAGGCTGCCTTGTCGCTGAATAGAAAAAAAGTTGCGCGTGCCGCCGGCATATGTGGATGCGCAATTAGGTATTTTTTTAATTCACACTGGCTGTTTATACAATGACAAGACTGCAGCATTTTTTTAACCCTAGATAGCTAACGTTCCTGAACTTCTATGATAAGCTAACCATTCGACTTTTTGACGACCATTTTTTCAAAGTGTATTTTATTAAAATTTTATGTTATTTTAATCAGGTTTATTACATTTATAGGAAATATGGGATATAAATTAAAGATAATTATTACAAAATATAATTTTTATTTAACTTTTAAGTACTAAATCACAAATCTTAAATGGTACATGTTTTGTTGAGATCAATAAGGCACTATAATCTTACAATAACTTAATTAGGAACTTTTGTTTAGTTTCTTAATTATTTTTTTGGCATTATAAAGAAAAAGGCTTAAAATTAACCGTATTTATGAAATGACTTAGATTTTTTTGGCACAAGTTGGGCAAAAGTCGACTGTATGTTCGCCACAAATGGGAACTCTGCAACTATTGCAATGATTCTTTGTCATGCGCCTTTTCTTATAGGAACACAAACTGCAGCTTTTCCTTTTCGATGTTGAGGCATTTTCAGGTATCAGAGGACTTCCTGAACCAGATTGCTCAAGACTGACTGTGACCTTCAGCGCGTTCCTCATGGTTCAAACCCAATACTTACGTCTCTTATTTCAAACAACATCATTTGTGTTGTCATAATCTTCATCATCTAACGCACGAACTATGTCATCATCTGTGATCAACCTCGCAGCCATTCTTCACTATCAACGATATAACTAAAATAAAACAAAGCAAAAATCAACACAAATTACAGGTCCAATAGTTACGCATAAGCTAACCATTCGTCAAAAAGACGAGTACGCAGTAGGTATCTCAAAAACAAAAGTACTTACCGACTAAACGCGACTACTACGCGACGTAGTCCAGCGGTCACTAAGTTGGCGCGAAACCGCGAGTGCATAGGTAAAACCATTAGAAAGTGAGAGGGAGATATTTATTAGATGCTCGTCATTTTGACGAACGTTAGCTATCTATTTTCTATAAGGGGGGTACTACTCCATCATATCTACGATCACAGATCAAAGACATAACTAAATTGTAAAATAGACATAACATGGGTAATTTGTGAGCTTCGTAGATATATGATATAACATGATAGTGTAATATCCCCCAAGGGTGATATACCCATAACAAATGTCTATTTTACAATTCCATTATATCTTCGATCACAGATCCATGACCACAGACTTGACAGTGTAATACCTCCTAAGTAAAAAATTTCGTAGCTGACTACCTAACCAAATTTCGTTCTATTTTTTAAATTTATTCCCGCCCTAGAGAGGGAAGCAATTACTATGAGTCTTTCCCGCCCAAGGGTGGGGATCAGCGTCTTCCACCCGCTACTTGGATCAAACAAACACTACTTTCCGAGTATGAGAAATGAAAAACACTTGCATAGAACATTGATCTGTAACGTAATATGCATAAAGAGCATAATCGCGTTTACAAAACCTTTAAAATAAAATACTTGCTTAGAACATTGATCCGTAACGTAATATAAATAAAGAGCACAATCGCGTTTGCAAAAATGTGTCGTCATGGTGTCGCAAAATCAATGGTTTAGTCCCATCTCAAAAATGTCCAACATGCCTACAGAAGTTTTCACTTCAAAAACTCCATAACTGACAGCTCTTATTACCAACATTGCTGACTGACTTTTGATCATACCACTCCCGAATACTACTCTACCGTTAAGGTTGCCTGTCCACTGGAGCGTAGAAGAGAGGAGAGGAGCAGAGCTGTACCAATATAAACCAAAAGAAACTAAACCCTGGAGAGGAATTTTTGATTAATATTGGCACAGCACAGCTCCGCTCATCTCCTCTCCTCACTTTTCCGCTCAAATGGACAGGCAGACTAAAGCTAGTCCGTTATAGAAGTCTAAGAAAGCTGTAAGTTTTCCAAGATTTACAGTTGACAATACTCTGATGACTGCCTTGTTGGTCTAGTGGTCGCATTCGATTCCCGGGTAGGGCAAAATGTTGGCTTTGTCCATCTGGAATTTCTTAGTGGTAGCCTTTTTTTTTTGGGTGGGAAATTATCAAATAACTTCTCCCGCTCTGGGTGGAGCAGGAGGGCATGTCAGACTCTTACTGACTAAAACCCACCCGTGTTCCTTCGGTTGCCCTGTTGCCGGGTGCCACGATTTCCCTTTCGGCCCATATTCGCAGCCCCGGCAGGCATTGGCCCTAGCGGACCCCGTTAATTCTGCTGACATCTCTTCAAACACAACGCGCCGTCGACCCGGGCTTGGTCCTTATCGGACGGCGAGCTACCCATTGCTCACTGTCCGCAAGCCCGCGCCTACGGTGGCCGGAAATCGGCTCGCAATTCCCGCCCTGGGCGTCTCCTCCTGCGGCGGTTAGGGGCGTGAGGCGCGGAATTTGCCTCTCCCTCACGCGTTCCGCCTCCTCCTTCGTGAGCATTACCGCTTCGCAGAAGGAGGTGATGGCCTACCGATAGCAATAGGCTTACCCCCTATGACATGGAACCTAAACATAACTAGCGAAATGTGGGTGTAGGTATTAAAGGTTCACCTCTACCTAACCCTCTGGCGTGATGTTATGTTATGTTTCGGGGATGTTCACGGATGCGCATGTAGATTGTTTCTCCGCAACCATGCGCAAAAGGTGCGGTTCCATGGTGCGCAGGGTGTGGAGCGGCTCCAACAGTATCCTAAGCAAAATTTCAAGTTGCCTAGACCGTGTTTTCGTGGGTCGCTGTTGTGCCATCACACATGGGTTGTCATAGCGGTGATCCACTACTATTTGTGTCAGTTTTTTGTAATATATTTGTAAGTGTTATTAATCATTTGTGAGTCATACGATACTTGAATAAAGATAATTCTATTCTATTCTATTCTATGTGCTCTTTCTCGTGCCGTTTAGAGAATAGAAGACAAACTACATGTTACATCAATATAGTTTCCCTCTATAAAAGACAGCTTAAACAAACAGCTGTTAGGAAATCCTCCCATAACCCCCCCAGTTTTAGCATAAAACAGGCAACAATTACGTAGAAAACAAAGGACCTCTGCTCGTGAATGGCTAACGCTCTCATTGTTTTGTATTATACCAGTTAACAAACTTGTCATCAAGTAATAAAAAATGCATTACCTACGCGTCTGTTTAATTATTTATACTTCCACAAGGTCGGTTAACCGTAACGCGGGGTTTGAAACTTCCTCAAGCATTTCTAGGGAGCGTCAATGAGAATATTAACGCACGCAAAATACTTCCTAAAAGTTTATAGGTACCTACCTACTTCAATTAAAACCGTCAAATGACTTTCCAAAAAATTTAATAAACCATCTGTCTAGCCTTTTCCCAACTATATTGGGGTCGGCTTCCAGTCTAACCGGAAGCAGCTGAATACCAGTATTTTACATGAAGCGACTGCCTATCTAATCTCCACAACAGGGTAATAAGATACTTTTTGGATGGGAAATTTTCAAATAACTTCCCCCGCTCTGAGTGGAGCGGGAGGGCGTGTCGTGTTCCTTCAGTTGCCACATTGCCGGGGGCCACGATATCCCTTTCGGACTTCCTCGCAACCCCGGCAGGCATTGGCCCTAGCGGATCCCGTCAGTTCTGCTGACATCTCTTTGAGGCGCACGTGGAACACAACGCGCCGTCGACCCGGGCGTGGTCCTTATCGGACGGCGAGCTACCCATTGCTCACCGTCCGCAAGCTCGCGCCTACGTTGGCCGGGAATCGGCCTGCGATACCCTACACCCAGGGCATCTCCTGCGGCGGTTAGGGTTGTTAGGTCCCCTGAGAGTAGTTTATACCCAAGTTTGCAAACCTGAAAACCCCTTGGATACTGATAAGATACCCCTTGGAGACCGGTTGTCAGACTTTCGAATTTCAGACTACCTGTAACGACTGTCAAAGGTCTACAAATGACAATACAAATGACAGCCTGGACCAACGGCTTAACGTGCTTTCCAAGGTAAGGAGGGGTCTTGATATGTAATGGATGGTCACCCATCCACGGACCGACCTCGGCAAGTGTAGCTTAACCTTCAATCGACCCGTGCGGCTGTTATTGAGGCCGTAATAATATTGAAAATAGAAAAAATCGCAACTCGTTTTCTTTTTATATAAGAGACTGAAGATTCATTTATATGGTGCGATTTAATTTCCGATTGCATGCAATACCTAAGTTGAAGCAACAACAAAAGTTACACCGTCTAAACAGCGCTTAGACGATGCTAGTCAATTGTTGATTTATTTTACCGCATGGCACATGTTAGCAAGCGCGAAAATGGGGCCCGCAAAAAAACGCACACAAAATGCTTCCAAAAAAATATGCTTCAATTAAAACCGTCAAAAGAGTCCGTCTTTGAAACAACGATAACTAAAAGAAAATTAATAAAAACGTATTAAAAATTAAAATTAAACGTGTCGGACGTTTTCCTTTTATAAAAGAGTTTACAGACGAAACAATTAAGAGACGTTGCTATTGTGCGCTTTTATCATTTCTAACGTGACGACATTATCGTGGATGTCCACGTCCATAAAATGTGGCACTAGGTGCACGTTATAATGTTATCGCGGACGTGTCTTCATATATTTCCAATTTACCATATATTTTACTTTCCTGTGCTATCGTGATGCCATCCATGCCAGGATGTCCACGAGAATTTCGTCACGTAAGAAATTATAAAAACGCCTATTTTTTCATGTTACTGCGGCAACTCAATCGTTCCATCTACAAGGTCAAAATTACACCCTATTTAAAACAAACTACCCAAAACTCCGTCGTACGTATCAATCAATCGTAATCCAACCAATCGCTTTTGAATATATCAATATGAATTAATGAAACGTAGCTGTTACGATAAGTATAGTTTCCGGAGACCGACTGCTCGACAATCGCCGCGGCTCATTGAGTTCCGTGTGGGGTGGCACGATATGGATTTCACACGTCGAGGTAGTAGTATATTTAGTATGAATATCTACGTCTCTATTTCACAAATTAAGAGCTGTATGTCTGAAAGTCTGACAACCAGTCTTACCAAGGGATATCGTGTTACCCAGTAACTGGGTTGTGGAGGTGAGATAGGCAGTGACTCCATGTAAAATACTGGTATTCAGCTGCATCTGGATCGAAAGGAAGCAATCCCCAACAAAATTGGGAAAAGCCTATGTAGATGAAGATGTATAAATGATGGAAACATGTAACGCTTCTAACCGTTGGTGAACTGAAGAGAATGGCAGTGTATTCCTCTATCTATTATCGATTCTGGGATAATGATAATGGAATTTTCTTCATCACGATAGTAAAGTCAGGGAAATTCATTGTTAAGCAAATTGACACCCTACGTCAATTTGCCATGATAAAGCCATTTCTTAGAACTGTCCAAGAATGACAGTTGAGATTTGAAAATACGGACTTATACTAATTTAAGCCAAATAATTAATTTCCTTTCCTTTTCCTTTCCTTTGGGATGTGTGGTGTTACACGAATGGATAGAAAAAGAAATGAGTAGGTACATAAGAGGAAGTCTGAAAGTGGCACCGGTGACTGAAAAGTTGTGCAGAAATCGGTTGTCATGGTTTGGGCATGTGATGCGGAGGAATGAGGAAAATGTCGTGAGGAAAGTTTTGAGTATGAATGTGGATGGCTATAAGAGTAGGGGAAGACCAAAGAAACGATGGATGGACTGTGTGGAAGATGATATGGCTGGAAAAGGAGTAATTACTGAGATGATGACTAATAGAGAAGTATGGTGGAAGGGGACATGTTGCGCCGACCACAAATGAATTGGAATAAGGGCAGGAGATTATGATTAATAAATTTCCTTTCCAGTGAAATTGGCCCATTCTCAAAGCCATTTCTAGCATTGGATATTAAACTTGTTAAGGTAAAAAATATAAAGAGGATAAATGGTTAGTTAATTAATGGTTGGGGATATCCGAAAATCAACTTATAATTATAATCATATTTCAAAGTGTAAATCGACTGACAAAAATAACATGCTCAAAGTTGTAACAGAGAAATTATATTATAAACACACGTGTGGAAGACACATTAAACATAATTATACTTTACCGGTGGATATTTTGCTTTAATTTATCTACGGACCAACATAGTAGGTACAATCACTCAATAAAATTGGATTGATATCAGTAATTAAGGATCCAGCCTAAAAAATATACACATAAACACAACATCACGCCTGTTTTCCCGATGAGTTAGACAGAGGTGCACATAAAGTACACCCAAATGTTTAAGTCCGATGTAATAGGGGGCGAGCATATTGATGGTAATAGAACTCGGAACCTGGACTCCGAGCCGCTACTGAGAAATTCCTGTTACAAAACCGCATGCTCAGCAGTAGTGCCAAAAAATGTACATATAAACGAAAACATGTTAAACATGTCATGTCTATCTATATGAACTGAAAACATGATAGAAAAGACATTTTCCGAACTAGCATGTGGACTGCACCGGGCGCCGGGCGTCGCAATAAATTATCTAGATAAGTTAGCTAGTCATATCTAGAGTGGCTACGTATTTTCTAACCTCGTTACGCTATAGCAAAAAGAACGCTCTCATGGCAACGGAAATCGGAAAAGTAGATTTCCTCGTAAAACAACAACCACCTACTAAAGAAAATGGTAATTGGATCTTTTATGTTTTCATAGCGAACTTAGAACCAATGTGAGCTTTTGATCATAGATCACTTCAAATGACACAGAGTGCGTTTAAAACCTAATCCAATTTAATTCAATTGAACCCATAACTAACCATAATAACTAATCGTGCCTATAAATCCAGTAAAACAATAAAATTAACATATTTCAAGGGTATTTTTCCAGTAATTTATGCAGCTATAATTGTTTTCATTATGGAATTGATTTCTGCAGCATGAATATTCCAGTAGGTAATTTACCATGGCCTTGAGTGCTATTACAGTGCGTCGATAAACGACGTCTTGGTACTATAATGGAACTCCAATTTAGTAGTTCGTTCTTATTAGTCACTTCCAGTTCTAGAGGAGTTTGCAACTGCTGTACTGGTAGGTACGTTCCATTGAAAACAAAGTTTGCTACTAAGTTTAAATCAAGGACGGCAGTTTTTTGTACATTTTTGTTTGTAGAAATTATTTTGAAATGAATATCTAGGCCAGAGGCCTTGGGGACTTAAGCAGTTCCAGATGACATTTTTAAAATTCAATACCTAAAACCTGAACCACAATCCTAAATATATTGTTCTCAAAAGAAAAATACGGCAGCATATTTTTTTCACCGCCCCCGAGCACCACGCGGTTGTTGGCGAAATACGTCTACGTACTTTCCGTACGTCGCCACGTCATCATCATCATCATTTCAGCCGAAAGACTTCTACTGCTGGACATAGGCCTCCCCCAAGCACCGCCACTTCGACCGATTTTGTGCTTTCCGCATCCAGCGGACTCCTGCGGCCTTCACAAGGTCATCGGTCTATCTTGTGGGAGGCCTTCCAACGCTACGTCTTCCGGTACGTGGTCACCACTCCAGAACCTATCGACCCCATCGGCCATCCGTTCTGCTAGCAATGTGCCCTGCCTATTGCCACTTTAGTTTGGCAATTCTTCGGGCTATGTCGGTTACCTTGGTTCTCCTGCGGATCTCTTCATTTCTGATTCGATCACGTAGGGAAGCACCGCCACTTCGACCGATTTTGTGCTTTCCGCATCTAGCGGATTCCTGCGGCCTTCACAAGGTCATTGGTCCATCTTGTGGGAGGCCTTCCAACGCTACGTCTTCCGGTACGTGGTCACCACTCCAGAACCTATCGACCCCATCGGCCATCCGTTCTGCCAGCAATGTGCCCTGCCCATTGCCAGTTTAGTTTGGCAATTCTTCGGGCTATGTCGGTTACCTTGGTTCTCCTGCGGATCTCTTCATTTCTGATTCGATCACGTAGGGAAACTCCAAGCATAGCCCTCTCCATTGCTCTTTGGGTGACTTTTAGTCTTCTGATAAGGCCCATTGTGAGCGACCACGTTTCAGTACCATAGGTCATCACTGGCAACACGCACTGGTCAAAGACTTTCGTCTTGAGACACTGTGGTATGTGGGACGAAAAGATATTGCGTAGCTTCCCGAACGCTGCCCAGCCGAGTCGGATTCGACGGTTGACCTCTTTCTCGAAGTTGGACCTACCTAGCTGGACAGTTTGTCCTAGGTAAACATACTCGTCCACAACTTCGAGCGTTGCGTCTCCGATCTTCACGAGAGTCGTCGCCACGTACTTTCCCTAAAATGTTATATCGATGTGCACAAATGCGCTGAAGACAGTCACTACGTAGATTATGGATTGAATAGGTGGAAATCTGTCAGACTTCGCTGTCTTTCCGAAACAGAGGGCCACACAAAAACACGAAACACAAGAAACACGAAAAATACACACGAACCACGAAAAATACACACGAAACACGAAAAATACACATGAAACACGAAAAATACACACGGTACACGAAAAATACACACGAAACACGAAATATTACAATATTTCATGTTTCGTATGTATTTTTCGTGTACAGGTTGATGCTGGCTTGTTCCACTTTCAGTCAGTATCAGCAAATAGCTCTTGAGTTTCTCGGAACATAACCTCCAGCTAAACAGAACATGTTCTGTCTAGACCATTTTCCTCGAAACAGGAAAAGCTGTGAGCACTCTAAATTGTGTTAGACTGAAATTCAGGTGCACATGTTCTTTGTTGCATGGGTCAACTTTAATTTTTAATGAGCTGCTATTAAATTTTTAATGATCATAAAGAGGTGTGGAACTGCGGTACATGCTTAAACATCGATCATTTTAATCTAAACAAGTATTGAGGAGCACTGTTCTTCAACCAAAATTACACAATACATCATTTCCAGCATAGACTATCAGTTAGCCATAGTTTATTTTCCTACCAACTGGTACCCCATTAACGGTATAATTATGTACGTAAGTGTCTATGAAGTACTCCCAAATTACGGCAATCATGATCTCATTATTTGACATTTCATAAAATTCTGAACACTTTATTAGTGGCTTTTGTGGACATGATATTTATTTAGATTTGTTACAGTTGTAATAGCAATCATGTCATTTGGTTTATACAGGTTTTTTTTTTAGTTTTTTTTTTTTAAAGATCCTTTTATATTTTTTGAATGTGAGAACGCTGTAGGCCTAGGAAACTAGATTTTTTGACCATTTTCTATTTTGTTAAGTACTTGTACATTTTGACAGGCCAGTGTCCTCCCATACCTATTAACACTGTTATTTGGAAATATTCAAAAAGACAATTATTTTTAAAAGAGTGGAGTTTCTTGCCGGCTCTTCTCCATAGGAAACAACCAATTGGAACCGTGCACCTGGCTTCTGAATTTTCATGTATCCATGTAGGTTTATCTAAACTAATATTATGACGAGAAAAGATTTGATTTTTTGCTTGTTTGTATGTTTGTTTGTTACGCTTTCGCTTTTTATCTCGATATTACCACGGGATCGAGACTTATGCGGTTAAAACCGCGGGGCGTAGCTAGTGTGAAATAAAATTGTGTGTTGATTTTGATTTTCAATTATTACAAAATATTGTAAAACATTTTAAAAGAGTAACGGTGGAGTTCCTTGCCCATTCTTCTCCATACGAAAACTACCTTTTGGAAGGGGCGACTAGAATCAATTCATTTTTTTGTAAATTTTGACGTTCAAAAGTGCCTTTTATGTGCCTAATTGCAATAAATTATTTGACTTTGAATTGGAACTGTACGTACCTGCCTTTGTTTGATTGATATTTTCCTTGACAAAAACATTTTTTTCTTAAAGTATCAGAAGTTTTCTATAGTTTTCTTAGAAACAGTAACCACCCACTAACAATACTACGGCTATCGCCGTAATAACAGAACAAAACAAAACAATGTCGACTCGCAGAGGTATTAACAAAATACGTTCGAATTTTCGAAGAGAGAAGTACTTTTCTCTACGACAATTCGAACGTCTTTTGTTATTGATTACATAACTCAAAAGACACTAATAGGATAAGAGCGCTTGAAGTGGAAATATAAGAAGCTATGTAATAAATTGTGGGTTGGAACCTTTTAGTTCGTTATAAGGGCCCAGTTGTGCCACCCCTCATAATATTGATTATCCTTTCCAACACGACCTGTCGAATTGTATCCGTTGGATGGGCTTCGATAATTACGTGAACAATGTCTTCGGAAAGTAATTGATGAAGAATTGTAATTCATTTCCTTGCTTGTTGACTTTTTGTTCTGTTTCGCTTTTATTTTCTGCATTCAATCGGTAAAGTTCGTTTTTAACCGACTTCCAAAAAGGAGGAGGTTATATGTTCGTCGCAGTTTTTTTTTTTATGTATGTCCACCGATTTCTCCGTCATTTGTGGACCGATTTTGAAAATTATTTTGAAAGGGTATGCTCCCAAATTGGTCCCATATAAATTTTATTAACTTTGCTTGGGTAGTTTTTGAGTTAGCTACAAAATACGTATTTTTTTCCCACTTAGTATGTAGATGATATGATAAGTTCCTGTCACTGGTAGCAGGTAGTGGTATTCGAATGTGTGTGGGGTAGGTACCACAACTAAAAACTGAAAAAAAAAAACTTAAAAAAAAAAACAACCGATTTCCAAAAAAAAAGACTAATCGCTTTTAAAAATAATGTCCTAACCTAAACTCTAAGATAACACCTTATGTTGGTTTCATGACCTTCCACATTTTTTTAAATCGCTTTCAAAGAAAAGCCCTTGAACTATTTGCATAGCCTCAAAACCAACGAAGGTAAGGCTAGTAGCGATAGTAATTCTTGGTAGTGTATGTATTTGATTTCATTCACGTGAAAAAATATACCGTGAAAACACTGATTCAATATTTTACGATACAAAGGTT
This sequence comes from Agrochola litura, assembly GCA_949152395.1. Lineage (NCBI taxonomy): Eukaryota > Metazoa > Arthropoda > Insecta > Lepidoptera > Noctuidae > Agrochola > Agrochola litura. The sequence continues at coordinate 9,602,823 of OX424497.1, read as the reverse complement.
ATTTATTTGAAGATTTATCCGGTCAACCATCTTTTGATTTTCCGTCATGTATGTAGGTTTTTATTTTGGGACTGGTTTAAAGGTGAAGCTAAAATAGAACGTGTCGGTGATAAAGTAAAGCCTTCGCCGTTGTGTAATCGATAAACCAGGAATATTTTGAAATACTCAGATTATTGTGAAGTATAAATGCCAAATTTTATTGCCCAGTTTCCTAAACATCTTACAACCGGCCAAGATCTACGAATTACGAACGTATGTAGGTATATCGTAGTGTACTTAGCTATACGGTGACGGAAGACAGCTCGTAAATTTCAAGTTCACCCGATTTTCTAGTGAATTTTTTTGAAGCGAGCAGTCTTGACTTTCTTGGTGGAACTCATAAAATTATGAAGACAAAGCGTACTATTATACTAAAAGACATACATGCATCGTTTCATTCGTTATGTTTGACTTTGATGCACCTTTTTACAGCAAATAAAGTAGTATTTAGACACTGAAGATAATTTCAACTTGAATTCTTAAGCCCCCGTATACACGACGCAAGTTTCTCGCCGGTGGCATACCATAAAAATACACTGTTTAATTAGAGAATGCTACTTTTATAATTGCTTCAACTTATGGTATGAGAGCAGTGGTGGCCCAGTGCTAACGGCCGTGACTTACGAGTTGTAGGTCGTAGGTTCGAACCCTGACAGGCGCTTTACTTAGTGTAAATTATTGCATCACCACTGCTCTCAAAACGATGAAGGAAAACATCGTGAGGAAACCGACATGTCCTACACGCTTAGCATGACCACGGGACCAGAAACGGGTTTTGTCGATGGAAAAATTGACAAAATGATAGATAAACAATCACAATTTGTCATTTTGTATATTCTTTCGTCGTCAAAACCCGTAGAAAACCCATTTCTGTGGTTGTCATGCTAAGCATCCTGAAAACAAAAATTGGAAGATATGTGGTGGATTGGGCCCACGTGGTGTATTACGGCCCACTCCCTCTCACTTAGAGGAGGCCTGTGTCCCAGCAGTGGACACATTAAAGGCTGATTATGCATGGTATGCCACAGGCGATTAAATCGCACCGTGTCAATCAGGCTTACTTCTAACAAAGCCTTTCAGTCTTTTCAAAAGACCAGTTAGGCATTACAAAACAGTTTGACTGGTAGACATTAATTATGATCATCTAAACAAAGAACACAATACTGCCACGGCTAAAACATAAATCCTAATACCAAACAGTAGTAAAATAGTTTGTCAAAACAAAAACTGTGATCCAATAAATCAGAGGCAACAATAACATAAGTTTATAATTTATCAGGGGTTCTACAACCACAGCTGTAATGGACTGCGTACCTTGCTTTAACTATACGGTTAAATCAGCAAAAACTAGTTGGCATTTAACAATTTGAGTATTACGGTTCAAGACTCGTAACTTTTTTAATTGATAGTACAACAAATTGTAGAGAAAAAACAATCTCATTTTATGGAGAAACCGGTAGTTAGTGAGAAGAATTTGTCATAAAAACAATCCAGAAAGGAAAAAACCCGACTGTTAGCCCACGTTCGCGCGGACGTAAAAATATCGCGGCGGGATTTTATTGCGCACTGGATTTTCAAATCTCGGTGTTGAGCCAAGCGTTGAGAATCCAACACGCTGGGACGCACTCTTGTCCCAGCGCGTTGAAAAACACACTGTTGGATTTTCAACTCTCGGCGCAAAGCAGAGCGCTGAAAATCAAGTGCACGAAAAAAAAAAACGCCGCGACTTTATTACGTCCGAGCGTACGTGGGCTTGGCGTAAAAATATCGCAGCGGGATTTTATCGTACACTGGATTTTCAAAGCTGTGCTCAGCGCTAAAAGTTGAAAATCGAACTGTGTGTTTTTTCAACGCGCTGGGTTACACTCTGTTGGATTCTAAATAAAGTGGGCGATAAAATCCCGCCGCGTAATTTTTACGTCCATGCGAACGTGGGCTTAAAGTCAAGCTCTTGGTTCATCGTTTTTTATAAATTTTATGAGGAAAAAAACGTGAATCTGGTCTAGCACCGTTGTATGTACATAAGTATGTGTGCGTATGTATGTATTTTCATGCTGTGGCATTTCTTGATAATTTGGCACTGCCTTGTAATAAGTTGACTATATTTTTCAACTCAATGGGATTAAATTGAAATTGCACGTCCTTGTCATGTAGTCTAGGACACATTCTGGATCAAGTCAAATCTAACGATAGAGAATTTTATGGAGTTTAACTATGTTTTGTTACATCTAAATCTGTTCCATAGTTGAGGCAGTACCTACAGGTAACAATTTTCCTCACATTCTCAGTGAAATTTTAATGAGTTCTGAAACATTTCAAGAAAATCTGTCATCTCTCGAAAAAGCTAAGTACTTCTTATTCTTTTAAAACAAAAACCATTATTCATACCATTTGAGCGCTCTAAATTACAAAGTTGTATGAGTAATTTTATTAACTGTAGCTCAAGACAATTATCATCTTATTAAAACTCGGAGTACTAAGATTAATGTACTTTACTCAGAGTTGAAGAAGCACCTGGTCATGTTAAATAATAAATTTGAACATTGAATTAGAGATCTTAAGTACGCAAGCTTGGAGATTTTGATGGGTAATACACTTAAATAATATATTATAATATAAGATAATTCGACCCCCAAATATTCGCAATAAGCCTGACTAATAAAGTTTATAATTTGTGGAGTCTGTAAATGTTGCTTTTAGGAAATAAATACGTTCTACATATATATGTAGCAATATTTGATTTTAAGCTACGCTTAATGGCACCTAATAATGTTTAAACCTATTTGTTTTCTATATAATGTGAATTTGTAATTCTTTTCAGAAATAAATATCTTCCTAAATAAATAAATAAATTATTCTTTAACCGTAATTTAAAGCGTAGCCATGACATGGTCGAAACTTGGAAAGAGATTGAAGATTTTATTTTTTAAAAGTGGTGTGCGCCTATAGAAAATGTGCTATCACCAGCACATTTTCTAGTATCCTATAGCCATATAAAAAGGAAAAAAAATAATGAAATAATGCCTAGAGTAAATGATATGACAGATTTTTTTTATTTATTCGCAGCAAACTGCGAATTCACTCACAATGGCAATACCATTAATTTTGACAGTTAACAATATTCACTGCGTTATTTACGTTGTAAAGTCGATGAATTTTTCAAACACAAAGCAATAGATTAGGAACTTCCTTTAATATCCTTCGGAATAATGTTATCGTGTTCAATCATTATAAGCCAATGATAAGAGGCAAGAATGACAAGGCTGACCAAGGAAAAGTACTAGCCAGTTGAAGGAGACAAACATAAAGAGAAGTGAACATGGTTAGTATTGGAATCAAATATAAAGAAATTGCAACGCCCATACCATCAAGTGTGCCTTGAATAAATTATGGAAAAATTACAACAAAATTTTTTTTTATGTAAAACAAACCATCACCATAATTGCCAAATGTGTCTGAAATGAAAAGATTTTTATTTAATTTTTTATTATAATTATTTAACTACAGACAAGAAAATAAAATTAAAACTGCGTTCCCTTTACAACACTTTCAACAAGTTTATTCCTTTCTTTTTACGTTCATTATTTTAACTTGAAATGTACTTTTTTTTTGCAAAACGTCTTCTACGTTACGTTTTATTTCTAAAATAAATAACTGCTGTAATACTGCATATTCTTTTAATTAGGTAAATGTGAGCAAAGACGATTCTAAATTCTCAGCAGCACATTTATGTTCGTTCTTTGTACCTGTCCTATTTTCTAATAATCTGGTGTGGACTCTTCTCAGTAGGTTTTTTTCCTGTATATCTCTGTTAATCATTATCTGAGTTCACTTCCTTCCCTGTCCTATCTATCATCTCTCATAAAAGTCATATAATTAGCCAATAACCGTTATTGTAGGTACGTATAGTTACAAGATCTTTTTGGCGCATGGCCAAAATCAGAACCAATGCCGCCATCTTGTTTTTTCAATAAGCTTTCACAATACAATTGCACAAAATATGTTAACCCACAGCGCCCCCTGTAAACGTTATTCGAGCGCCAAAAGATCATTTTCATGTCATAAATAATTCGAACAACGTTTAGCTATAATATTCCTTGATAATCAATAAAACCTTTTTTATTTACTGCTACAAAAACGAATGCCCATGAAACTTTAAGTTTTAAAGTTAATTTACGTGTCACGCGAACTTGTCAGACTATACCCGAAGGACCGAGCTCCAACAATACAATATAGAACGACGGAGTGATAATGATTTGTTTGCTCTAATACCTACTACGGCTACCTACTCGTTAGGTTGTTTATTGTTTCTAACCACAATATTAATTAGGTATTTACTCAATATGGCTTTGTCACAAGAAGAAAAAAGCATTTGTATAAATATCATGTACCACAAAGAAATGGCTCGGTTTTTGTTTTTTGGTACTTTTCTAAAAATGATCTATTTATCGCCCCCGAAACCCCCTGCATTCTAAATTTCACGAAAATCGTTGTAGCCGTTTCCGAAATTCAGATTATATATATACATATAAACAAGAATTGCTCGTTTATATAGGCAATAACAATCTTGGCCATTTGAAAATTATCCTAGCTAGGTTAACTTGGAACTGGTTTGGTCTCTATAGGTTTATACTAACCACACGGAGGCTTCCAAAACAGCAGGAAATTATATTACAACAGATCAAGAAAGATGATAGGATAAACAGAGCTGATCTCCTATTTTATGCTTGTGCTTTATACAGTGTTATTCTTTATAATGTGCGCATATCGAAATGAGGGAATCTATGCTTAATTTTAACGATAGATTTTTTATTTATTATTTGTGTAGCTAATTTCTTTAATACTTTTTATGGAATAATTTTTTTTTTTAAATGGTGTAACTTTTTAACTAAATCATTTATCGCGATAAAACAAACTCCATAATGATTGGAAGTAATTAGGCGTCCTCATAAAATGAAAATTAAGAAAAAAACTACCTTGAATTGAAAATAAACATGTTTTTTAGCAAAAATATGTATTAGTTCATGAATTTTTACAATAATTGTAAAATTTATCAATAAGATGCCAAAGAGATTTATTTTTTATATTAAAAATAAATAAATAATGTTTTTTCCGTCAATAAAATTAAGCATAGATTCCCACATTTCGATATGTGCACATTATAAAGAATCACACTGTATATTACCTTGCCTTGTAATCAAGTCCTAGTTAAACAATAAATCTTTATCTTATATTATCTTAATTAAAGGATTGACTCAAGATAGCAAAAGTCCGGTAAGAAAGGAAAGAGAGAACAGATGATTTTGCTATGAGACGCTATATATGTACCTTTAGAATAGGTCAACATGGATCTTATAATGGGTAATTCAACCCATATTGCGGGTACCCGCATGTTGGTTGATCCCTCCAACAAAGCTAAATATCCTCGTGTTACGAGTGTATATCCCTAGCTATCTTTTGCGAGTTTACGAGGCGGCGATGCATTTCTGTCAACGTCACTACGTGTGAGCTAGACTCACGTCCTAGCCGCATGTAGGCTTAGTGTTGGGACACTGTCGATAATATTATCTACCATATTTTCTTTTGTTCCAGATTTCACCCATATCTGTTACACCTGACTACTTGAAGTGATTCTCATATTCGTAAAAAAACAAGGTTGTTTTCAAAAGTTATAAACTTTATTTTATAAGGATACGCAACGAATACACACAATTTTCTTTTCAAGGATTCAATAAACATCATCAAAGTTCTTGAAAGAATTTTTCTCTTAGAAAACCTTATTTTCAATAGCAGCGAACCGAACACGGAATTTATTGAAGTTGGCTTTCATTAATGGAATCAATTTATCAGTGGCTAAGAAAACATTTTCGGGAACCTGTAAATCCGCGAAGAAAATCTTCTTTCGGGATAGAGTAGCTAAGTACTCCATTAGTAGATTGCCTTGTAAATTAACCTGTGTTTTGTGTAGTCTACTATTACGACCCGTTCCACGAAATGGCTGAGGATGGTACGTAAATTAACAAAGGGAACGATAAATAAGGAATTTATTATAGCATCCTAAGTAGATAAAGTCACAAGTACTGCTGAGCTACCTGTCAACGAACAAGCATATTCAGCTTATAAAATTCCCATAGCTGGGACACAGACCTCCTCTCTTCGAGAGGGAGTGGGCTGTAATCTACCACGCGGGCCCAGTGCGGGTTGGTAGATGTCACAGTCTTCGAATGTTTGGTTCTAGGACATGTCAGTTACCTCACGATGTTTTCCTTCACCGTTTTGAGAGCAATGGTTATGAAATTATTTACACAAAGTAAAGCGCATACCTATGTTCAAACGTACGACACAACTCGGCCACCACTGCTCTGTCAAAGGACAAGGTAAAATAGTTATTCTAAATTGATGACCAACCTTCAATTATTGAAGAGGCACCAAATGAAGAAGTAACCAACGGCAAGAAACAATTTGATAGTTCCTAGAGTTCTGTGATGAGAGTCCTAATGTTAATTGTAGGGAAACTTATGTAAGCGTCTAATTATTTCCGAGAACATTCACTAAAGCTTAGCATTAAGAGAGGATGCAAGTCAATGAGAACGTGAATGGGTTGTGTAATTTTAACTAAGTATGATGTGCAATAACTAAATATTTTAGTGACTGCAATGATGACAATGAGAGAAGGCGGTAGAACAATGATAAAATTTAAACAAATAATTTCAACCCAGGTAGCAATTTTTGAAATAAAGTTGACAATAATACAAAAGCAGAAGACAGCGAACAAGTATTTTACAAAATAAATGTAAATATAGACAAGAAATACATTACATAAGGTATCCTCATAATAAAATTAATTTAAACATCTTTGAATCCGATTGTCGCGAAAATTTTGTTTCGCTGTTCGGGAAGTAATACGTAAAAACAAATTATTAAAAAAAACAAAAAACCCGACTGCAAAAACTCAACAGAAAAGAAAAAAACAAGCATTATAATCTATAGGATTTTGGTATTGCAGGCGGGGGACAAACAAAAGTTTCACCAAAATTTCAGGTTATTGGTTTGTCCCCCGCCTGCAATACCAAAATCCTATAGATTATAATGCTTGTTTTTTTCTTTTCTGTTGAGTTTTTGCAGTCGGGTTTTTTGTTTTTTTTAATAATTTGTTTTATTTCAAACTTTTTAGTTTTATTAATATATAAATAACTAGCTTTTGCCCGCGGCTTCGCCCGCGTGGATGTCGGAAAATAACCCACAAGAACGTGCTACCGGGATTCAGAGTATCCTATGCCCTAACCTATCTAGGTCATGGCCTATCCTATGCCTTTCATTTAGAAATCCGTTCAGCCCTTACGGCAGGAAAAGGTAACAGGCACATAATAAATCTATTTTAGGGTTCCGTATCTCAAAATGAAAAATTTTAACCCTTAAATGATGACTTATTTGATTTTTTTTCTACTTCGTTGTCTGTTAAGACCTTTTTTCTCAGGAACGAAGAGGCATCAAGTTGAAATAGATATCAAAAACTTAGATCTACGGTCTCTTGGATCTGTAACGAAATCAAACTTCCAAGTCAACGACATAAAAAAACGGCAATTTATGCCGCATATTTTGACACTCGCAAATAAACGAGTCTATTTGGTAATTTCCGTTGGCCCAGCAGCATGAAGTTTGGCGAGAAGCAAGGTCAAGTAAAGAGGAAAATCCGAAAATTTATGAACTGCAAAGTTAAGTTTGTTCTTCAATCCGGGATCAAAAATTATAGACCGTGTCTTGAAGTAACATTTAGTACGTATTTCATTCAAATCGGTACTCTCCACTCTATTAAAAGTTATTTTTCAATTGAAAAGTTAAGTTTGTCCTTCAATCCTGATTTGCGAATTCAGGCAGCCAATCAAGCACAGCTTTGAGACGGAACCTTTAGGGCGTAAATCCTACTCATATTTGTCCGGCTTTTTAACATAAATAAAACAGGTTTATATGATTCTAAATGCCTTACTTAAAATACTAATTATTATTCATTTTACTATTATCACCACCATTAATTTGTAATATCTACTCTAGTGCCGCCATTGAACCGAAGTAAAACCCACATGTTAGAAAGGTTAGTTTACGACTAATTGTGATAACTTTGACAGAGTGGGCCGATTTTAATTAAATATAGACAAAATTATATAATTCAAGATACAGACTATGGCTATATTTCCAATTTCCTTAAATCTCTTAAAAAGAAGACACAAAAAAAATCAATATAACATGTGAATTTTAAAATCATCCCCCAAACAGGTAAAATAGGGGGTTTACCTGTTTGGGGGATGATTTAAAAAAAAACGCCGAAATGTGTACTTCTTTATTTCTTAACAAAAGCATAAATTTTAATTTTCATATCTCTAACTTAAGAAATGCTGGATTTGCCATACAAACTGTCATCCCCTGTAGGATCTCTCATCTCATGCCCTTTAGGATTATTTTTGAGACAAAAAGTACCCTATATCCATCTCCAGGATGCCATCTATCTCTTTACCAAATTTTATCGAAATCCGTTCAGTGGTTTAGCCGTGAAAAGGTAACAAACATACAGGCACAGTTACTTTCGAATTTATAATATTAGTATGGATGAATTGATGATTGACTGCTTAGCTCTATAAAAGTATAGCATGATGATAATCATTTAAAAGGTTAAATCTTTAACTATCTGCTACATTCGTTCCTTATTCAGCCCAGTGAAGTATTGGAATAATTCAACTGTTGTATAGTGGTATATTGTGTTCATTTAAATAATGGAAACCTCATTAAAAAGATTTTTCAACATACAAAGGTATATTGTGTTCTATCTCTTCTCATTTCCTACGAAATGTATGGGAAGTTTTTTTTGCAATTTCTGACTTTTTTCGTACTCAAACCTCAGTTGGCCTAATATAGTTTTTTGATCTTAGTAATAAGAAATAGGATCGACCGGTATCAAAAAAGTTGTTGTGAAAATTGGCCATTTTCTTGCTGACTGTACAATTTTTTCAAAATCTGTGAATGCAAATCAAAATGTTTCAAAAAGTTAAGGACAGTCTTCTAAGACTGTTTTCTTGTAGCGACAACGGTTTTGTACCTGCCCTTATTGCCCCATCTCAAAATCCACCCTGTATATGCGAATTTCCAAAAATCCGTTCTTAGCGAACGTCTACTAAGTATAAACTACCTCCCTACCAAATTTCATCTTTTTACGTCAAGTGGTTTTCGATACTTCGTGATGAAGTCAGTGAGTGTGAGTCGCGTAAGTGAGTGAGTGACCTTTCGCATTTATATATTTAGATTATACATATGTATTTGGAATTGACTCATTACTAACTTTTATTTGATACCAATAATGTATTTTTTTAAACCTACCCCTCCTTTTTTTTATTTGCAGATGCAATATATAAATATTATATAGCCTATGTCACTCCTACTATTAAAACGAACCTAACGACACCTCATACGCTAAAATCCATCAAGCCGTTTAGGCTACAGAGCGTGCCAAAGAAATAGACATACATACATACATACAAACATACATACATACATACATACATACATACCCTCCTTCTGGGGCAGTCGGGTAAAAAGGATTTGTCATAAGTGAAAAAGCTTTGATAATTACGTTTATCTAATTTACTTTTACAACAGAAAGAAAAAAAGAGTGGTGTTTTCCCAAAAAATACAAGCATTTAGAATTCTAGAAGATCATACTCTCATCATTGAGAAAGATCGAGATGTGATTAGCACAGACCAGGGAAACACGGCACTAGAGGGCGAAGGCCTATTTCATATATGGTATAACAAGCCTGTCAATGATGATAAAGCTGTCATCATGATCCTTATCAAACTGACCGTAAAATAAATCCACCCACATACAAGGGAAACCACAGCAAATTCTATTGATCACCTAATTACTTTATTTGCCCTTAACGACCTTAAAGGTTAGAGAAAACGATGGCTTTACCCCTTATATGGTCTGTTTTATTAATTAGCTGACCCCTTGCTAAATTAATGTATTGCCTAATTAAAGTATTACATCAGAATGAACTAGTAAATTTCAGATTGTTCATCTTATCTGCTTGAACGCACGTCTGGGATCAACAGAACGTAATCTTGAGTTTTGTTATCGTCATAATTTTTGACACTGTTAAGATATATATTCAATTTGCCTGGCCTTTTCTCAGCTATGTTAGAGTCGTCTTCCAGTCCCCGGATGCAGCTGAATGTATTGAACAGCAGTTAAGATATTTGTACGAGCATGTCACTAGTGTTCTCTGCCATTGTAACAACTCAATCTATAAAATAAATATTGTTCCTAGGGGCAACTGGAGATTCTTTGGGTCGATGTTATTTCGCAAAAGACCATGTTATGTCCCATGTCAAAAGGTCGTCTCCTTTGGGTACCTACCGGGGATTGATTGTTGTAATATTAAAGGCTTACCGATTAATATACCATATCTACCTACATTTATCCAATTAGAAATTTCCTGTAACAGGAGCTGTAAGTTCGAAAAACCCAGCACCATTTTACCCGACACAAAAATCGAACGCTGACTTGGCACGCCTTACCGCTGTAGAACACAAAATAATTACCGTGTTTAAAATAAAAACGTTTAGGCATCCCTATTCCGAAACAGCATAAAGTGAGACTGCCCTCAGCTCAACACGAGATTTAATTGAATTATTTGAATCAGCCCGACGCTTCCGCCGGGCCAGCGCTCGCTCGGCCAACTGTGCAGGATATACCAATTGCCACTTTAAAATATGTATTTCTGTTTGTTTGTTTAATGCTACACGAGTTGTGTCACGTATTCATTATAAACATGAGGATTTAAGAGCGATTTCTGTTGGTGTTATGTAACTGTTGGCAGAAGATGAGAATAATGTGAGTTATGATTCGCGTGACCTAGAATTTGGTTGCTGTAATGTTTGGAAGCTTCTGTTTTGTCTCAATATTTTAAAAATATAAGAAAATTATTAAAACCATGTGTTGCTATGCAATCAGCCCTGTTTGAATCGAAAAAAAGGACAGTCCCCTTTTGTAATTTAAATTAACGATCATGTTCATTAGTCTATAAGTTTAAAATAATTAAGAAATGAAGGCGCCAATGCCTATATAGTTATAGGAGTAAGAACTGTCCCCAGACAGGGGACAGTTCTTACTCCTATAATTAATGACAAATCGATATAACTATTAAATCCGCTATAGTATTACTAACGATAGTATCGATAACAATTAGATACAAGGTCACTTAACTATCGTATTATCAAAGCCTGAAAAAGAATAAAACAAAACATCAAGCTATATTAAAACGACGTCTAAATACACCAATCATAACTTTTGAGTTAATTATACAAACTACAAGACACACGTTAAGCACTAATTAACTAATTGTCACGTAACCGCGACATAACGTAGGTAATTAATTAGTCAATTAACGTCCGCAAATCAAGTTCACATCAACATAAGCCAATAGTTACAATGTTACACAATACTACTGTTTATTTTATTACATATGAAATTACATACATATAGTATATCAACACAACAGGTGTCAAATTGCTGATGGATGACCTTGGCTGGGCTGTTCGAAGAGGAAGGGTCTCGTGGCACCGACACTTAAAGTTGATATAAGTTCACAAGCACTCACTCGCGTTTTGTATAGTAATAAAGTAATATTTTTTGGGAGAGCCCGACCGCGATGCGTCTCCACCGACGTGCCAGAGTAGACTAAGCGCCGAAGTGAAATTGGCCCGGTGCCTCCGAGGGTTGCAAGCTCTCAGGTACGTTTTCCACTTTTCCAATAAATCAGAAGTTGAGCTTTTCGCTTTTATGGATATCTGATGCACGGTGTAAGATATAGTTTTGTTGGCTTTAGAGGTGTAGTATTATTGAGCTTGTTTTCGGTTTTGTGATCCCATTACTACCAATTAACTAAAAACCAATATTCCGGTTTTCATATGTATTAAAATGTTGATTTAATTGTATGTGAATCTTCTAACCGAACTCTTATAATCTAACACTTTATTTTGAATCAATAAGCACTTAATCCGTTTAATAAAGGTTTATAAAATGCCTTTGAATCATTCAGGTTACGAAGGCACTAAACCGTTAAATTTTTGATCATTTCGGGGAAATTCTCCCAGTTGGCCCTCACTCGCCGTGGATGATCACTCTTCCCCGAACGGTATCGCGCCCGGGGCACCCCATACGATGACCTTTTACTACTTGCTCCATATAGAACGCCCCGCCCGACTTGCGTCACTTCCATTACTCGTTTCATGAACTTGCGCCATTTACTATTCCATTACTAAACTCCAATGTATAACGAACTAGTTGGATTACTCGAGGGATCGCCGATATTGTTATAAATCCACAGTTTCCGTGGAGCAACACCTCGAAAACGATTAAATAATTGCAGATTCGCGGTTGTGGTTCGGCTCTTTCGTGAAATTTCGACGAAATTGGGGCATTCAGTGGGAAGTTTCTTGATTACATTGAACCTAATGAATAAATAATGGAGTGGTTTCGAAGGGTTTTGTTTTCAGTTCTTATCCGCGGCGTTTATAAAGATTTTGGATACTAAGGTAGGTCAATTGGTTTATTTTAATCAAAAAGTTGGTAGGGTGTCTATACCTATTGGTTTGATTAAACCAGTAGCTCAACAAAAAATAGATCAAAACGGGTGTTTCTCGCTCATCCGTATTTTTCCCACGTTCCATACAAAATGTGTACATAAAGTACGTTAGATTTAAATTTGTTAGTTGCAGGCCACGCTCTGAGTATCATTGTAGGGCCGCGTACGTGCGCAACGACCCGCTGTGTTGCCTACTCGTTGCATCCACGTTAAGCATTCTTATTCATGTATATTTTGTATTCATGAACAGTTTCATAGGGACGAAAATTTACTGAGTATCACAACTTCTAAGAGAACAAGAAGGTTCTAAGTGCGCTTTAGAGAATAGTGAAGTTTAAATTGAAGTTGAATAAAGTGTTATAGTAGTCATTGTATCGTGGATAAATAATTGTTTAAAGGAGTAAAAAAACATGGCTAGGAATGGGATGCTGATGGTTATTAAAACTTTTTCAGCTATTTAAAATACACAGCTGAAAGACTTCACTCTCGTGGCGTGCGTCGTAGCTATTTTTTATTTGATTTGTTAACCACCATGGGAAAACTCTTGGACTGCATCTCATTTGATGGTAAGTGATGGTCAGGCCGAAGGTGGAAGCGAGCTTCAGCCGGAATCCTCAACCACAGAGGAATTGGCTATCTAACTCTAACTGCCGAAACACAACAATACTGTTAACATTGCTGTTATGGCGACCGACTTAGATAAGATGATGGTAGCCAGCCAGGTGGACTTAGAGCAAGCCCTAACACCAACCGAACCGAGCAGAAAATTTTGCCCACAGGAAAGACAGGTGGACTATATAACCACTAGAGGTAGTATGGATTTAGGCACCTGTCTCACCGCCGACAAGGAAGCAACTAGCTATCAATGATTGTCTCGCTCAAGAAACTGACAAAAGATTGTAGGTCCGTGTGAATAAAAGAGATACATGTATTTTGATTGCTGACTGTTCTTACCGCCGCCGCCGCCGCCGGCGAGTACGTTTGTCGCAACGAAAAGAACTTTAAAAGAGAAAAATTGTCAAGGAGTCAGCCAGTCAAAAAAATTAAGCTCGCTGCTCACTCCAAAGCGTAGTAAATTCCGATGGAGAAGAACGGGCAAGAAACTCCATGGACACTGCTTTAAATTCAACAACAACAATTCAACAATCATTTTGAAAACGAGAAGATTGAAAACTCAGCCCTTAATATAAAAATTGCGTGATTCTCTTATTGAATGCCTTTTACTTATCAGATATTTGTAGAGGTTGGTTGGCAAAGCTATCCAGACAAAACCTCTATAGTCTTACCTACCGTAACAATCGATACTTTATTATCTGCCTAGGAAATAGGTACAGCTGTCAATGAGACAAGGTAACTTTTGTATCGATTGATAACTGCTTATACTACTAGTACCACATAATTGATGGTAGCCTGGTTGTTATAGTTTTACCGATATCATTACTCAATACTCAATACTCAATTCTTTATTGCATTCCATATGTATTACATACTCGTAGATGGTATAATATAACAAAGTAAAAGATCAATATGGACCCTGTCGGGCACAGCAAAATTAGGAGAGAGGAAGAGGGCTAAGTAGCAATTCAATATTATTATAAATTATTAGATGTGTTTAATTGGGTGTATAATTATGTATATATTGTATATTATTAGGTTTGTGTATATAGGTATAGTATATTAGGGATTTTAATTTTATGTATTGCATGAGAATAATATAGGTAATTTTTATTTAAATTTTTAGAAGTATTTTCATTGTTATTAAATCATTTTATTATTTATGTATTAATATATATATTTGATTTCCTATAATCCTTATTATATTATATTTCATAATGTTCCATTATGACAGGAGCGAGCCTATTACATTTTGTCTGGCACAGTTAACCTTCGAGGGTTGTTATGGTTTTGGTTACCCGATTAAACAGATTTTTTGCGTTTTATCGAACAATGGAGGACTATGATTGATTGTCAGCTGGTTAAGTACCTACTACGGCAGTAGTATAGCTCATGTGTGAAAGCACTTTTCACTCATCCACCATAGAAAAGGGAGGATCCTTCGACCAGACGGGTGTTGTGTCTGGCGGGCAACTGCCCATCGGTTTGAAGTTGAAATCTTGTATATATGTCGATCGCTCGGTAAACTCTAACTGCGCGATGCAGGATTTGTGTGACGTCATGTCTATGATGCGTAGTTCGTATGTGGCGGTGTTATATACAGCACAATACATAACAATAAATCCTTCACACATGGACCAATCATAGTTTTCCGTAGTAGTTTTCCGTAGTAAAACAAGGAACCCTCAGAGTGGTTTTGCACTATGAAGTAGCCATAGTACTATTTGTATGAGGGGTTTCGCACTAGATCTTTATTCGTCCGAATTTAGAACATTCCCAATTCGGATTGAATTCGGAACTTGAACTCGGATTCGGATCGGACGTAGTGCGTAACCGCTCTTGTAGTTTCGCCAAGTCCGTCAGTCTGTCTTTCCGCGGGTAACTACGAGACCCTTGGTACCTACAAAAAAGCTGTAATTTCGCATGATTATACATACACTACTCAACTATTTCTCTAACAAAGGTATTTCTAATTATTTTAATTTTTACACTTTTTATGTAACATAATTATTTTATATCAATAGAAGCGTAATTTAATACAGATTTTAAATGTTTGATTAAATAAAAGGGTTGTTAGAGAAAAAATTAAAACTTTTATGAAAATCTAAAATGGTACCAAAAAATGAAAGATAACTCTTTTGTAGATTAAAAAAAATACAACAAAAACATACCCAGAAACTTTGTAATAATCTGCTGGACCTCCCAAGCATTAGCTACGGCTCTACATTGACGTGGCATGCTAAGTATCAGGTTGTCTATTGTCACCTGTGGAATATGGCTCCATATTAGGGAAAAATGTGTAAAAAGCTTTTCTTCCATGTTGAAATTTTGGGGAAGGAAATCCCACGCATGTTCTATGGGATTGCGATCAACGGACTAAACAGGCTACTCTAATAGCGTGATATTGTTCTCGCAAAGCAAATTTATCACCAGCCTTGCTGTGTGTGTATGCGCATTAACTTGCATGAACATGATATCTTAGCCATACTGCTGTCGATGAGGAATGTTATGTATGTGAGAAGCTACGCAATATCTTCTCGTCCCACATACCACAGTGTCTCAAGACGAAAGTCTTTGACCAGTGCGTGTTGCCAGTGATGACCTTTGGCACTGAAACGTGATCGCTCACAATGGGCCTTATCAGTAGGCTAAAAGTCACCCAAAGGGCAATGGAGAGGGCTATGCTTGGAGTTTCCCTACGTGATCGAATCAGAAATGAAAAGATCCGCAAGAGAACCAAAGTAACCGACATAGCCCAAAGAATTGCCAAACTTAAGTGATAATGGGCATGACACATTGCTCGTAGTACAGATGGCCGATGGAGTCGAAAGGTTCTGGAATGGCGACCACGTACCGGAAGACGTAGCGTTGGAAGGCCTCCCACAAGATGGACCGATGACCTTGTGAAGGCCGCAGGAATCCGCTGGATGCGGAAAGCACAGAATCGGTTGAAGTGGCGGTGCTTGAGGGAGGCCTATGTCCAGCAGTAGATGTCTTTCGGCTGAAATGATGACGATGAATGATGTTTAATACTTGTCTTCCTATAAAACTAACAGTAATAATTTAGTAATTACCTACCTACTTAAGCCCCGGAAAACTAAACAGTAGATAATATCAAAGAAAAATAGTATCTCCAGACTATTGAAAAGTGCCCTCAACTTAAAATTTTACTTGCTCCGAAAGTTAAAACGTTGCTAAAAGCTAAAGTATGCGAATAAAAAGATGCTCTTAAAATAGAAAGGGTCGGGATGCAGAAAACCCTTGCATTGACCTAAAAAGCTTTAGAATTGTAGGTTAATGAGGCGAGAAACGTTGTCCATAAGTAGAGTATGACTAACAAAAAAAAAACTTTAACCTTATAACATAATCGGCATAGACTGCCTCGTTGGTCTAGTGGTCACAAGCGCAGTTAGTGCTGAGTATGAGGTCCTGGGTTCGATTCCCGGGTCAGGCAAAGTGTTCTTTGGTTTTTCCACCTTGAATTTCTCAGTAGCAGCCTCGTCTGGATTTGTGCCCAGTTGATGGCAATAGTGTCTCCCTATTACATGGAATTTATATATAATGGCGAAATGTGGGTGTACTATTGGTACACCTCTGCTTGACCCTTCGGGGAATACAGGAATAATGTTAATACGTTGTTATGTTAAGAAAGTGATTTTCTGTGCGAGTCACAATAAATACTTTTTTTTTCTTTCTTCTTTCTAAAAACTTATACAGTACAAGCAAACGAATCTATCTACTTACTTCTTCATCTTACCTACAGTAGTCTGGTCGACCGGTCTATTAATAGTATGGGATATTTCATACTAATTCCATGTCGTTATTCTAAGGTAGCCATCTTGTTCTAAACTTTGGGCGACCGAGCTTAGCTCGGGTGAAAATACGGAGAAAACGAATTTTCCCAGATATGAGACCTAGCTAGATCGATTTTTCGCCCCCGTAAACAATTTGCAACTTTCATCGAAATCGTTAGAACCGTTTTCCAGAACGTGATTACAAAAATATATCTATAAATACAAATATTGCTCGTTTAATAGTATAGAATAATTACTAAGAATACAGGGTTGATTTTAGAAACGGGGCTGTAAATGCAGGTACCTTAACCGCTCCCGGAGGACACGGTGGAGCATACGGTGGAGGACTGCCCGGCTTGGGCGGGGCATCGCCGTATCCTCGTGGAGGCGATCGGCGGCGGTGATCTCTCGCGTCCGGCCCTGATTCGGGCCATAGTACGGAGCGAGAGGAAATGGGAGGCCGTCACCACCTTCTGTGAAGCAGTAATGCTCGCGAAGGAGGAGGCGGAACGCGTGAGGGAGAGGGAAATTTCGCGACCTCGCGCCCCTAACCGCCGCAGGAGGAGACGCCCTGGGCGTCGGGAATCACAGGCAGATTTCCGGCCACCGTAGGCGCGGGCTTGCGGACGGTGAGCAATGGGTAGCTCGCCGTCCGATAAGGACCAAGCCCGGGTCGACGGCGCGTTGTGTTCCACGTGCGCCTCAAAGAGATGTCAGCAGAATTGACGGGGTCCGCTAGGGCCATTGCCTGCCGGGGCTGCGAATACGGGCCGAAAGGGAACTCGAGGCCCCCCGGCAACATGGCAACTGAAGGAACACGGGTGGGTTTTAGACAGTAAGAGTCTGACACGCCCTCCCGCTCCTCCCAGAGCGGGAGAAGTTATTTGATAATTTCCGACCCAAAAAAAAAAAAATTTGTACCTTATGCTATGGAAGAAAACGTTTTGAGAAGACTCTCCTAACTTTTTGAATAATTACCTACTAACTACATTCAGATGCCTCTGCATTTCATACAGCCAGCTAGAAAAACGTCCATTCTCAAATTTTATTTTTAAGATACCAATCGATAAGATTATTCTAGACCTAATCAGTACTCTAATTGCGTAATACAACACAATCACAATATGTTTAGAATTGAAACAGATTGCTAATTCATTGCTTCTTAGGTTGGAAAAACAATCTGCTCAACAACGTAAATAACGCAATGAATGTTGTTGAACTGTCAAAATGAAACAAATTAGGCATAATTGTTTACTAAAATAAGTTATGCAATTAGGGTACAGGTTTGAGTAATAGGTACTATAAAAGCCTCACATCGCAAAAGAAAAACCAATACCTACCTACATTTCGTAGGTGCGTTGTAAAAGATCGTGATGAGGAATGATTTGCTATTTCAGGGAATAATTCTGATGTCGAAAATATAGAAGAGGTACTTACCTAAAATATAATGTGATGCCATCGCAGAGCAAACTTTTCAACCGTCGTTCTCTTGAGAAAAAGCAGGTGTTCGAAATTGAAACCACTTCATTTTAAGTTTCGGTACACTGAAGAAACTGTGGCTATCTGTGCAGGTGTCTATAAGCAACACAGTGTTGCTTTCCTCTTGCCTCAAACGGCATAGTACTTAGGTACTTACCTACCTACTTATGTCTATACAATATGTAAAAAAAACCTGTCCAGTCCCTTTCGGATTTTTTTTTGTTTTTTGTTTGTTTTACCCCCTTTTTGCAGTACATAGGTACTACAAAAACATTACCAAAAGGTAATAAAAAATCTTATTATTATCGAAAATAAAAAAGTTATTGCTATTTAAAATTCATATTTGTAGTACCAAAATTACCCCAAATCCATTAAAAATTAGGAAATTTTGGGGTGATAAGATAAGTTAAGACTTGTGTGATAAGTTAATCCTTCTTGTGTATTCCTTGGGGAATTTTACCGGCTTATTACATAACAAGCCGGTAAAAGTCCCCATTGAAAAAAAATAGCAATTTTTTTTTTCTTTTTTTCTAATTATACTCTCAGTACGATACTTAACCCTCACGGATCGGACAAGGTTTTTTACATGTCCTACTGAATTACCTACTCATTTTACTGTTGGAAAACAGGCCTAAGTCTCGATCGCCGGAAATTAAGGTTTAACCTTTTATTATTTTACTACCTAAGCTATTATTATGTGTTGAAGGTCTCTTTGAATTAGGTTGAAGGGTTTTAATTTAGTCGTTCAAATGTGGCTAAGCTATTAAAGGTAATTTTATTTAGGTATACTCGTACCTACCAATAAGTAAGAATTTGGATAAGTAGTAAGTAGGTACTACCTACCCATGTTTATAGACCTATGTGCCTTAGTAGGTAGGTCTATTATTCTAGGTGTCATTTTAGAAGGAATCTTTATTTTTAACCGACTTCCAAAAGGAGGAGTTTCTCAATTCAACTGTTTTTTTTTTTTTTTGTTTGTTACGCGATTACTCCGCCAATTATGAATTGATTTTGATGATTCTTTTTTTGTTCTATAGATCATACTTCAGAGGTGGTCCCATATAAATTTTATTAACTTTGCTTGGGTAGTTTTTGAGTTACCATCAATAATACGTATTTTTTCCCACTTAGTATGTGGATGATATGATAACTTCCTGTCACTGTTATTTACATAACAGGTAGTGGTATTCGAATTTGTGTGGGGTAGGTACCACAACTAAAAAGTGAAAAATATAGTAGATTGTTATACGAGGGGCTAAAAAAAGCCATTGTAACGAGGTAGTTTTACTCCCGAGCTTTAGCGAGGGAGTAAATAGAACCCGAGTTATAATAGGTTTTAGCGCCGTGTGTTACACTCTACTTTTCACTACGATTGCGAGAAAATGAAATAATCCAATACAATATTAAATAGTTTATTTTATTTAAATGTACAATTTGTACAATTCTGGATATTTAACGAGATGTTTTTTCCGGCAACTTAATTTCAGTCCTCTGTGAAGATGTTCTCACTAGATGATGACATTTTCACTGTTATAAATTATATTACGGTCACCAATTCAATTCGTAATTAGAGAAAACTTCTAAAGATTTCGCGCCAATGCCTTTTTTATTTCTTCTGTAGCCGCATCGCAATGCACGCGAATAGATAGCCGCATTTAGTTCCATTTTCAAAAATAAAATGTTCTTCTTTTTTTTTGTGAACTAGTAAGAAGTCGAGTCCATAATCATGATTATTCTACATAAGAATAAAGACTTTTTCATTTTTCAAGGCTCGTTGGAACAGACAAAAATTAAAAAGAAATTACTTTTCCCCTAGAGCAAGAAATGCTATTTTTTCCCCGCTCTGGTACTCTTCAATGACAGCCTTTTTGAGCAAGAGAAGTGAAAAAAACTATTTACAAAAAAAAAACAGCCGACTCTAAAAAAAACACTACAAAGTGAAAAATAACTTTAATTTCGGAAGTCGGTGACAAAGAACGAAAATTCAAACCAAAGACACCGACTTCGGAAATGAAAGTTATTTTTCACTTAGTAGTGTTTTTTTTTAAGTCGCTGGTTTTTTTTTTGTAAAAAGTTTTTTTTATTTTGTGTGTCGTGGTGAAGGAGCAGTGGTAGCTCAGTAGGAACTGCAGTGTGGGAAAGAGATGAAGCTCTACAGGACGTATAGCTCCATCTCTTTCTTCTACTGCAGTAATATTAAAATAATACTGCTTTTGCGCTGGTGGTAGACCCCCTGTACAGACAGCTGTGCAGCTGGGGAGTTTGTTGCGCCACTTCTTCTTCCCAGCTAAAGCACTAGGAAGTGGAGAAGGATGGGCGTTTTGGGGAACTGTCTTGTGTAATTTTGACGTTCGAAAATTGCTGATTCTCAGTCTAGTTTAAATAAATGACATTTGAATTTGAATTGAATTGAATTTTAATTCAATGTCAAAACTAACAAAATCTGTGAGTCTTCCCCAAGGTGTAGGTACCTAAGTAAAATCTTCTTGAACATCCGCCCTCGCTTTGTAAGCAAGTTTCGTCACTATTTGTATTCATGACACTGAATTACACAGAATCACGTCCGTGCTGCGAAATTATAACGTTCTCATCAATTTGGAATAGACACGTAGATATGTAGGTAGGTAAGTAGAACTCCTCCAGTCTTGAGAATTAATAACTGAAGAGATTTGGGTGCCTACTGATTTACCTAGGTACTTTTTAACATAAGTTAATTTAAAGAGTCTCCGAAACGATCAATTGCAATTGTAAGTAGGTAAGTATTAATAATGTCAATCGCTTCAATTGCATTTGGTAGTCGATTAATTTGCACATCATCATCATCATCATCATTTCAGCCGAAAGACGTCCACTGCTGGACATAGGCCTCCCCCAAGCACCGCCACTTCGACCGATTCTGTGCTTTCCGCATCCAGCGGATTCCTGCGGCCTTCACAAGGTCATCGGTCCATCTTGTGGGAGGCCTTCCAACGCTACGTCTTCCGATACGTGGTCGCCACTCCAGAACCTTTCGACCCTATCGGCCATCCGTTCTGCAAGCAATACCTATGCCCTGCCCATTGCCACTTAAGTTTGGCAATTCTTCGGGCTATGTCGGTTACCTTGATTCTCCTGCGGATCTCTTCATTTCTGATTCGATCACGTAGGGCAATTCCAGGCATAGCCCTCTCCGTTGCCCTTTGGGTGACTTTTAGCCTTCTGATAAGGCCCATTGTGAGCGATCACGTTTCAGTGCCAAAGGTCATCACTGGCAACACGCACTGGTCAAAGACTTTCGTCTTGAGACACTGTGGTATGCGGGACGAGAAGATATTGCGTAGCTTCACGAACGCTGCCCAGCCGAGTCGGATTCGACGATTGATCTCTCTCGAAGTTGGACCTATCTACCTAGCTGGACAGTTTGTCCTAGGTACACATACTCGTCTACAACAGCAATAATTTGCGCATCAATGTGTATCAACTGTAATTGTAAATTTTTACCTACCTTCTTACTAACAACCGTAATTATTTACCTACCTACTTTATAAGTTAACTTCTGTCTAGCCTAGCCTGGATGTTAAACATGGCTGGTCTCTTGAAACAAGCAAAAAAAACTAAATCTTTTTTTACTTAGCACGGGTACAAGGTGACGGGTGACGATCTTGTTGATTTTAACCTATATAGACATAGTGTTATGTAATACTTGTAAACACATATTTGTTAGACTATTGGTAGGTACTGTAGTGCTTGAAGAGCGCTAGATTGTGCAATCCACGAAGACGCGCCCCACTCCGCTCCGCGCCGTACTAGAGTTCAGCTTACAGTACAGTAATCGCGGAGTGGGGCGCGTCTTCGTGGATTGCACTGTCTATAGCTATAGAGCAATATTATGTGGGGGCGTAGAATGATATGTAGGTACCTACATAGATGATATTTTTTTGTTTTGCCCGAAAGTCTGACAACCAGTCTTACCAAGAGGTATCGTATTACCTACCTAGTTAATGGGTTGTGGAGGTCAGATAGGCAGTCGCTCCATGTAAAATATTGGTATTCAGCTGCATCCGGTTAGACTGGAAGCCGACCCCAACATAGTTGGGAAAATGCTAGGTAGATTGATTTATTTTAGGTACCTATTTATCATCTTATCTCAGAGAAACGTGCGCACTTCTACGTGTCTATTTTTAGCACAGTCGTTTTTCCGAAACAATTAAGTACGTAATAATTTTTATATACTTATACTTAGGTAACTAATTCCAAATTCACTTGAATGATCGAATACAACCAGAGTTATTTTTCTATCAGCCTGTACGACATAAGGTTGCCTTTTGCATGTAACCTTTACAGTACTTAGCTCTAGTGGGTAGGTAGGTACTTTTCACAGGGTCGCCCAATGTGTCATAGCGTGAGTACTCAAAATTAGTTCAAAACAAATTAATCGATTTCCTTATTCAAATTAATCGATCTTAGACCATTATAAGCTGTAGATGCACTTATCTTCTTTTATACCTAATCAAACCCTCGATCAGAGACCTAGAATAACATTGAATTCGTATCATTAAAAGTAGGTCAAAAGTAAAACAGGCAAACACTGGCAACTGTGTATTCGACAAAACTGACGAATCAGTGAAACTGACTAATCAACTAAACTGGCCAATTAAATAAACTGACGACTGAGGCAAACTGACCAGTAATAAGCGGACTCATAGGTAATAACCATTAGGTCAGAAGACTTCGGAAGACGAGTCACCTATCCTTAGGTCTACGTGTCTTACTCGCAGAACAGTACAAAAAGCATAGGTAGGTAAGTATTGCACCTACCATAATGAACGTTAGATTCTTGATTGTTTTTTTAGGTTTGAAGATATTCTTTGTGAGTTTTAAAACTTACAGGAATCGGAATAAACGTGAACGCCAAAATGGCAGGATCAGTGCTTATTTCTTGAAAATCGTATTATCTATTGATAGGTGCATAGGCCTCTGGCTTTATACTATAAAATATTATGCAGGTACCATAATGTGTTTACAAAATGACAAAAACACAAATCTCGCCATCATGCCTTCAAGATGGCGGCATTCGGCGAAATCAAGCAATTCTTTTTGTTTCTATCATTCCAAATTCAAAGCTTCCTATATCATGTTAAGTCGAGAAGCTCTGCTTCGTGCTTGTGAAAAACATCTATCATTATAATCCGGCCGCTGCGAGAATTCCTTACTTGAGTACAAAAGAATACGTGTTTTACGAATTTATACTTTATTTTTTCCTAATCGTGTCCAACTGAGAGGTGTCGGCGACTGGAGTTTAGTGTTATCATCACTCAGCTTTTATGTAGTTACCTATTTAGATAAACCACTTTCAGGAATTTGCCATTTTCAGGAGTCAGCTCTAAGGGTAGTAAAAAGATTTTAAAGGAAAAATAAAAGAACATCTATTAATGAAACAAATATATTTCATTATGAAATTAATTACCAACAAATCCATTTTCAACACGTTTTCAAACCATTTTCAATATGATAGGGAAATGTGCCTTTTTTATAAGTGCCAAATATTCATTTAATATGCTGTGCAAATGCGGCTGCAGGTAATATTTTGAGATCATTGTAATATTAAACAACATAGAAGTGGCCGATACGACAGCATCGTCCAATATACTACTAGTAGCCACACTTGCAGAGCTAAAAATTTTACGCCTAATGGTAACACTACAACACACATATTTATTGCACATTTAGAAATTTCGTAAAGTGTTTTTGTCTTTTTTTCTTATTTTTAGAGATCCAAGACATTTACTATAATTTTGCACATCGATATTAAAATGAAATAATATACACAATAGCGTTTAAATTTAGACTGTGGTATAATACACATCCAAAATATGGAACTATGCCTAAGTTAGTTTGGACAATGGACAAGATATTATAAATTAAATGGACTATTTTATAGACGAATAGTCATATTGCAAAATAAAAATCTTGAAAACAAGTAATAGTTAATCACGATAAAAATATAAAACGATCTGTATAACAATAATAATTATCTGAAATATACAAGTAAAAAAAATATATTATGTAACAGTATGTATGTACTATCAACTAGGTTTCGGATAAACTGACCCAAGATATAAATTAAGTTTGTCAACAAAAACCGTTCGTCGAAGGTATACATAAATATATACGATATATTCATCGTCAGTGTCCGCTATCGGCACATACACAATACGAATATTTGGAAGTACGAATAAATATATTAAAAAAAAAACTGAAACCAATTAAATACTTCTTTGTCCGATTTTCATTAATTTAACAGGTAAGAAAGTTTTATGTTATTACTATACATACAATTTATTCCGAGATAACGTTATTTTAATAAGGCCATAAAACAATTTACACATAATATTCCAGTATTGTTTGAGAGCCAATACTTCTGACCAGCCAAAACCTAATGAAAATTTACTAACTAGCATTTTCTGCATTACGTTTAAATACATTAACCATCTCGCCTTATTATGAATGGTAATAAGACTTGGACGTATTTATAAGAAATAATTAATTTAAAAACCTACAATTTTAAAACTCGCACCGCCACGTCGATGGCATTTGGTCGACTTAAATCTCATAGAAATAAATTACAAGTGAATGATACAATATTAAAATTGTGGAATGGTTACACCATCAAAGTCTTACGAACACAATTCCTTACATTATTGGATACTTTGGTTTCTAAGAGACACATTCGACCAACCACATGACACCTTTAAAATACTGGACAAAATAAATCCTTAAGTAATTACCTAAACCAAATTATTGCTGATGTGGGTATATCATAGTGTAATGTGACTATATTTATTACCTATGGAAGCTTCAATAAATAAAATGTCTCTGAAGAACAGTTTCTATCACATATCATTACACATTGTAGCACCACGCGTTTAATAGACCCATCTATGTCTACTTACCTCTATTCATTGTTGTATATGGAGATGTATAAAAATCAATACATCTGAAAAATAATTTAAGATTGGTATATAAAAGATTCTGTATAATTATGTTTAAAAATTAAATAAACTCTCTTATTGTTTTATGTCGTAAGCTATTGAGACTGTGTTTTGGCTTGTAAAACATTTTTAAATCAACACCTATTTATAAATATTACTTATTGACTGCGAAACTTCTGGCTTACTTAACTTCTATCCGAAAATCAGTCTATCTACGTTCGATCGTCGTTGGCTGTTCTGCGAGAGGCGCGTGCCTCACTACTTCATCGCCTCCTCGTAAAATAATATCACATTCGTCCCCTTCAACATTACTACCTACATTCAATATCCTACAGTTGTCATTAGTTGCGTGTGGTGGCGGCCTCTGCATTGGCTCGTATCGTCACTTCATTGTAACAGACTTCCACAAATAAAGCTCGGCACATACAGAGACGTGACCGTTTGCCTCACATCGTATAATTAACTAAACCCACCAGATAACATCAGCTACACAAGATCGTCAGCATATTATTTTCCTATTGCAGTACGTAAACATGTAAAAATTTGTAATAAATAGTCGTTGTAACCGTATTTTTTAACCATTAATCCTATGTGTATCTATTGCATTAAGAAGGTTAATCCTAAAAGTTGGCAACGTCGTAAATAGCTGTCAAATATTTACCTATTTTGATTAATTTTGCAATATTACTGTATGGAATTAAGTAACTAAGGAACTAAAATTTTGATTATGAAATGCAATAATTAATATCGAAATACTGAATATTTAGTTTTAAATGTAAAAAAGTATTTGGAAACTTTCCAAATGCCTTTTTAACACCTAAAATTGTTACAACATCAAATTCAGTGTTATAATTGCAATTCATTATTAATATTCTAGGGAACTAGTTAGCCACATTTTTTATTTCCATACAGTAATATTGCCAAATTAATCAAAACAGCGAAATATTTGACATCTATTTGCAACTTTCAGAATAAACGCTCTAAAGATGTTGAAATAATAAATATTAAATGGAACAATCAGAATTTGACACTACAATGCCATCAGTCGGTGAAAAGAATGAAACAAGACACACAATATTTAGTGGACGGAGATAATATATAAAACGCTTTAAAAAGTGTCAAAATTGTGCGTCACTGTAACATTGTGTAACACTGCACGTTCTTACATTATTCCAGACTGGCACAATCTTACTTGTCTACCTACCCTCCCTTCGTGGAAGTTCTTAAGATGAAGACTATAAAAAAGTAGTACAATAAATAATGCCCGTTAACCTCACAGTCGACGATTAAAATAGGTATAATGAAAATGTTCAAAAATATTATAAGCCCACTTCTTATACCAGAACTGAAGATATGGTAGAGCTTCAACTCATACTGGTAAAATGTTTTCATTTGAAAATCTTTAGTTCTTAACGAAATGAAAGAACACTTAAATCCTAATTTATCACATTTGACCTGGTTAGCACATGCATATTTACATAACGTTTGCTGTGCTCTCTATATTTTAGAATCTGATTTAAAATTAAATTATCTAATATATATTAGAGTTAAAATGTATGTTACAAGAACAGATATAAAGAATACCACACCAATTTTAACACTACGAGAATTCAAAATTATGAACCACTCAAAGTAAACGCAACATTTTTGGAATACCGAAACGACATTTATATTAAAACTGGCCACTGACACACACATAGACACTAACATTAATACTTTGAGTGGTTTATGACCTTAAACCTATAAGACACTAAATTACACCACAACATCAAGTAACTACCGCTGATATACTTATAAAAACAGTCAACATCAATTTTGAATAATATTTATATTTTAAATTTGAAGTAATGGCAAAATATCTACATTATACACAATGTGAATGTTTTATATTGTTTATTTGATAGTATTGTATAAACTCGTCGAGAGTGAATACGAAAACTGGCTGTGAAACATTATAGGATGGCAATGTTTAGAGATGAGCGGAGCTGAGCGGAGACCTGCAGGAATAGACCAATCACAATAGTTGAAATCCTCATCGCGTCTCTCGTCTCGTCTATGATTGGACAATTTTCGCACGTCTCCGCTTAGCTACGCTTCGGTGGAAACGCACCCTTGAACCGGTTGCAGACCAAGAGCCAAGCTAAGTTAGTTTAGCTTAGCTCGATAGATGCGATAATTTTTCATACTAGTGTTCATAGTTTGCAGTCTGCACACAAGTATGAAAAATTACCTCATCTTTGCGAGCTAAGCTAAACACTCAGCTTAGTTCTTGGTCTGCAACCTGCTTGAATGTACTGTAGCTATGCTTTATAAAAATCGAGTTCTTTCATTAATATATTAAATGACAAGTCTCCGTATTCGCTCCTCTAGCAATTAGAGTATTTCGGTAGTAAAAATAAAAATTCAGAGTATTGCTTCTCGTTTATACTAAAAGTTTTCGACTACCTACCTATCTTACTTATTATATCCCTCTGGCAAAGTCACTATTTTATATTTTAATATAACTGTATCATGTATAACAATGAACAAATAAGACTATAAAAAAAGTTAATATTCTCAGTTAAAACCGGCTTATGTTAAAGTACTAACTAAATCAATTACGCTATATTAAAATGTTTCGATTAACATTTCCTGTACCTGAATATTTCGTTGCATTGTCTTCTTATCTAACTGTGGTAAAATGTAGGCTTTCTATGGACACTCACTCCTAATATATGTTGGAAATATTCGCCCGCAAAGTTATTCAATAAAAATATCTGATTACGGTTTATATAGACAGCATTTCACTTATCCTAGACTTAATTGACAGTATTTTAAACAGTATCATTATAGGCTTTCCGGATACACTATAAATGAGAATGTTTTATCTATTTTTAAAGAATAAAGCTCTCAGTTGTACATTTAACATTTGAAGTTTTAATTACAAATTGAGGATATTCTTAAGAATTGAGAGGACACTGTGTGTCACTGAAATAGAGGAAATATCTAAAATAATATTTTAGATAACTTAATGAAATTATAAAAGGAAGTATAAAAATATTAATATTTTCTGAATATATTAATATATAAGAGAGAACAAATATAATTATATTATATTATAAGTTACCCTTATAGAATGTCATGACATTTACTGTCAGAAAATAATTTTAAATACTTAGGTGTCTATTTACGGATAAATTAGTACAGCATTTATTATAATCGGCACTGATACTGTATTGTATAGAGAATATCACAAGATCGGCAGTTAAAATTCGTCTTGAGGAGATTTATATTAATTAATTATTATTAAAATAGAACTAACTTTACAGAATATTTCCGGTAA
Source organism: Agrochola litura (assembly GCA_949152395.1). Classification (NCBI taxonomy): domain Eukaryota; kingdom Metazoa; phylum Arthropoda; class Insecta; order Lepidoptera; family Noctuidae; genus Agrochola; species Agrochola litura. Next base: position 9,573,965 of record OX424497.1, on the reverse strand, counting down.
AATAAATAATGATTTATATTGTTGCGAACAATGGTCTCTTAGAAATCAGAAAACATTGATATAAATATATGAATCTAATAATTCGAAATGGCGCGAATTAGCATGCGGTACGCATTTCCTGAATCATTGCGGACGAATATTTTCCAACTGAATAAAATCCATAGACAATTATTATAATCTAACCTTTAGGCTCGTAGAACTCTGTAGCTGACTGAGCAATCAGTTTGTCTATTATAAATCTTGTAGTCGATTATATATCGCAGTGGTATTCTGTACTGTAACATCAAATCTAAAACAAAATGTGTACAAACAATTGTTATTGACAATTAATTTATCTACTTCAGTGTTTATTTTTATGAGGTACATATTTTGGCACAGAGAGATTTCTTAAAACTATAGTTAATTAATACATAGGTATATTAATTGTTAGATAACGTTATTTTAAATTACATAAAACATTTTTCGATGTTCTAAAACTTGTTTGACTGGTCTTAATCGTACGAATCACAGTTTTTGCATTCTCCTAATAACCTATCGTCACGACTACCAATTTTCTAGTTCCTCTTTAATGGAATGAGTTATTTAAAAATCTTATTATACGTAGGCATACAAAAATATGGCAAAAGAAACTATGTTTAAGCCTTCATTAAAACGCGAATGGTGTGCCTTCTTGTCATCACCTGTGAATGTTCATCGTGATCGATTGGACTGACACCGTCAGTAGATAAACATAGTGGTCGTAGTCAAATGCTCGTGTTCATGCAAAGCGGGTAACAGACATGGTCCCTCATCTTTAAACAAATGCGCTGCAATGCACAACTAAGTTATACAAAATGATGCTAATTACTGGCATGATGAGAGACAATCAAACACTGCTGCATTAGTAATGCAAAATCTTACGTTAGGGATTCAAATGTGCACAAACTTAAATACTTAATTAATTTTGTCCTGAAACAGCAAATCAAAATATAAGTAAGCATTATGTTCAAGCCATGTGTTTAACACAAAAATATATTTGCAGCATGAAAAAAAAGCCGTTACAATTACTTTTATTGCTCCGCGGTAAACGTAAATAGTTTACATTCGATATTTGTTTCCAGAATCAATATAGAAAATTATGTCATAAATATACATAAACACTCCAAAACGAAAAATAGTCCTGTAAAATTCTAATTAAACCTGCTTATATCAATAATGTTGTAAAGTTTAAAAACGTTTTTAAAAAATATTCCCATTTACTGTTATAATATGACTCGGTCATTAACTATAGGGGCACAATGTAACTACCGACTCCATACAGTAGTTCATTGCCTGGATAGTGACCGACCCCTGGAATATACACAGGGGTGCCACATGACGCAAATAATAAATTAAAACAATTATCATTAATATCAAATAGTCGCAACTTCGTACGAAATTGGAACGCGCCAGCCTAAAGGTCAATTCCTGAGAAAGTCAGGATGAGACATCAGCCCCGACCACTTCATTCCGCAAACCTAGCACGATTACTCTGTAATTATACTGTATGGAGTTCAGTTATATTGTACCAGAGGTATGCGAAGATCGAGAAAAGGACGGCGCGTTCGTAGATCAGCGTGTGTTGTGTACGTGCGTGGTGAGGTGTTTGGAGAGATAGTCTGCGCGGGCGAAGCACTTACCGCACGCCTCACAGTGGTAAGGCCGCTCGCCGGTGTGTATGCGCAAATGGCGCGTCAGGTCACTCTTGCCGCCGAAGGCGCGTCCGCAAAACAGACACACGAACGGACGCTCGCCAGTGTGCTTCCGCACGTGCAACTTCAAGTTCTCCTTAGACCTCACGCACTTCCCGCAGAACGGGCAAGCGAATCTCCTCTCCCTGTCCCTCTGTCTTTCGTCGTTTTGCATGAAGCTTAGTATCCCCGAGTGCGAGCTTGAGCTCTCCTGCTTGCTGCTGTCCGCACGCGACTCGTTCTCCGAGCTGTCTGCCATAGAGCTGATGCTAGCGAATGAGACAGGCACTCGCCTCTTCTCGGGAGTTGTGTCTTCATCCCTTTTGCTCTCGCTCTCAGCGCCCGAAGTACGACACTCTATTGAGTCGTCTACGGTCACCACGGAATCTGTAGCGCCGTTCGAGTCAACGGTACTGTCTTGTTCAGCATCTCGGATCACCTCATCGGGTGTCTTCGCAGCATCATTTCTGTTTTTCTTCTTCATGGACAAGTCCATTTCACCGCCCTGGCCGATCAGAGCCTCATTTGTGCTGGAGACTTGATCGCTTTCGGGTGTGTCTGTATTCTTAGTATGCAGTCGCTCTAGGGTGTGGTTGAGGCGGTGTTTTTTGAATGACTTGAGGTAGCGGAACTGCATGCCGCAGACATCGCATGTGAAGAGTTTGTCGGCGGGGAGGCGCGCGCGGTGGTTTTGTTCGCGGTGTTTGACATAGGCTGACCTGTACCTGTAGCTTTGTCCGCATTGCTCGCAGACAAAGGGTTTGTCATCGCAGGGGGTCTGCGAGGCGTGCTGTAAGGCAGCGTGGCGCTCGAGCAGCCAGGCGGACGGGAACGAGGCAAGGCACACACCGCAGCGGCGTCTCTCGGAGTGAAGCATGTGTCGGTGTTGGTACATCATGCAGTCGTCGCTGAGGTAGCGGCGCAGGCGGCACGCTTGCAGCGCCAGCAAGGGAGACCAGAGTGGGAGAGCCGTGGGCGAGCGCGCCGGAATGGGGCTCGGGATACTCGGTGATACGCATGACATGTCCAGGCACATCTGGAATCGAAAGCAGAACTCATATTATGCGTGAATCAAATATTGATTTCTAAAAGAGTTTATTTGTAATTATACCTGTGAGAATCCATGAAGCAGGGCGCTGTTTTCAATAAAAGAATAGGTCTGTAATGATTGTAGAGCTTTTATTTGTCAAAATTGTATTTTTACAGCTATGATATGCTTATATTTGTTTCAAAAGTTACAATGATCAACAGCGATGGGTCTCTGTTTAGATTGTTGCAAAATTGACAAAACATTACACCGTTTGATCCTTGATCCGTTCTGATATACTGTAACACTTTTTCAACAAAACTGTACTGCTCTTTGTTACAACATTATGAACTATTAATAATGTTAAGGCAAAACAGATTTTCTCTAATCTAAAATGTCAACAATGTATGTTAAATAAAAGAGCTTAAGGGGAAACAATTATCGTTTCACTGACGAAGAAACGACATCTATATTAAGCTCTATAAATAAAGTGGACCTACGTTATTTGAACTTGTGCTGAAAATATTCTATACCAGCATAATATACGAAGTTTATTACATACCTAAAGACATTCCTAAGTCCAAAAATTTAAACAGCAATGATTTAATATTTTTTTAAAACGGAAGCGACTAAAACCTAATCGTATATTATGCCAATACAAATATTAGTCACGAAAGTTTAACTCTAAATAATTTATAATAAACACATTATAATTATTAAAACAAATTGTACCGATATACAATAATTAATACACCTACAGGAACTTAGAAAAATTGCAATATAAGTTCTATATTTAGGTATGCCACTTAAATAAAATGGTAAGTTTAATTACAATGAACCAGTTCAGGCTTCAGCGACCTCTAGCTCGATCATGTTGGACGAAACTTAACAATACTATCTAAGACTATTCAACACAACTGTAGTAATATTGGTCAAGAACATAATCTAGCACTGGTTGTTATCACCACTCGACTGGAATGCGCTAGCTGGGATACGATCGCCTCGAGCGCGGCTGTCATGCTGCGTACAAATCATATGACAGAAGAGCGCGCAAGTCACATATCATAACGCAACTTACAATTTTCACCATAAAAATTACAGTTTTTCTCTATCTGCTACATATTCTATGTTTAATCCGTGATTTGCAGCCTTTATATAAGTCTTGTATAGGCAAGAGGCACTCTAAATATAAAACTGTGGTCACAATTTATGATAATATAAAAATGAATCTACGTCGTATCTATTTCAACACATGAAATATTTCGTGCTAGTGTTTTCTTAAAAGTTATCATGCTCTGTAGGTATTTAGAAAGATACCTACGTAAATTTAAAATATATATATAATAAAGTTTATCAATATATATATTATAATTATAAATATTATATATCATTTATTTGTGCTAACGGCGTGTGAACTCTGCAGGGACGTGGCAACAACTGGCAAATGTTAAAATTTGAATAACTGCACTTGGGGGTGTATAATCTATTGTTCATGAACCTACCTTATATTTCACTAACAACATTTACCACATTGCCTATATACACGTAAATACATAGATATAAATCTATTTGAATATCATTATTTTAATAATAAATATTACCTCTGAAAGTTAGGAAACAAAATAGTATTTTAAACTGCATTCTGTATTATTATAAAAAACTATTTCGATAAAAACTCGTACAAATTTGTTAATTCGCATCATTATTAACCATTTATTTATTGCTATTAAGTATTTCTGTAAATTGTAAATATTTAATCTTTCTTAAAATAAGAAGAGGAACATTAATCAAGGTTTCAATATTGCTATACAGTTTGGTAACGTTCGACTCTCATAAAACAAAAACGAGTGCAGCTTTTCAAATAGCAACATTCTGGTGTCTCATTTTTTTATCATTTTTATTGAATTTTATTCATTTCTCATTTCTAGCTCCGGAAAGTAGCGCATCTACCAATCTATTATTATCTAAAATGCATTTTATATACTGTGTGAGTTTTAACAATAGACCAACATTAATTTTTACTTTCCCGATTTATTTTCATAGTAAATTCGCTAAACTTTACTGGAGGAGTGTTCGAAATAATATGTGTTCAAACAATTCACAACATCGTTTACGAATGTTTAAATTTACTCAAAACGACGAAGACGCGGCCAAGATCTAGCAGCAATAAAAAGAAACACTTAAACAGAAACAGGTCAAACTGCGCAAGTAAATTTAAACATTTACTGGTATCCTCAGCGCGTAGACGTCCACATACAATGTACTGGTTTATGGAATGTAAATTATATTGCTAGCAATTTTTCAAATCACTTTGATCAATATAAAGCACACATTCTCATCAACCATGTTATATAAACAATCAGATAATACTCGGAAAACAAGTATAATGCTGGCACTTCACTTCGCGTATTTGTCAGAATATTCGCGTCACTTATACTCAATTTGAAATACGTCTAGACATTTAAACAAATCTTGTTTACAGTCCGTTCAACCGATTTTGACTTCTATTCCGTTGGTAGCATGACAAATGGCAGCTGCAGTAGACAGTTGGTGTTGTAACCACTTTTTTGCTTTTAATGCCATCCTTATGCCTACGATATAGAAGTCAAAATCGGTTGAACGGACTGTAAAAAGGTTTGTTTAAATGTTTAATCTTATTTCAAATGGAGTATAGGTAATATAAAACCTACCTTATTCAGACTGATATAAAGTTCATTTTGTATTTACGATGTAACGCGAATATTCTCACAAATACGCGAAGTTGAAGTGCTAGCATAACATTACCACGTGCTGGAAGAGCTTCCACTAAGAACACTACCACATCATTAATTCAATAACTATTATCGTAACATTCCATTCAAACGATATAAACTTAGTTTATAAACGAGTTTGAAATGCCCCGGTACTCACGGCGGCCATACTACAGAATTTAGACATTTTATATTAAATAGCTCATATAATATTTACCTATAATGTATCGGTGGCATTTGCTATAAAGTAACCAAGTTGACACTGGAATAATTTTGGAATGTTAGGCGTTTGCAATCCAAATATGTATATAGAATTAATATAAGTACTTTAGATATACCAAAATTAAATCAACGATTAGCATACTGGCCTTAATTTCTACATGATGCCTAAAAAACTTATAAATAGCAATGAGATCTGTTGCAGAATTTTTGTTTCCTAATTTTAATGCTTCTCGTCCCACGATAATGCGCTTCTTTGCACTTTTAATTTGAATTTACAAAATAACGAATTTATCAATTTAAATGTTGCTAACGTTAATAAAATAATTCAGGTCGCAACTTTAATCTTTAGAAGCTAATTTTTATTGTTATATAAAAAAACAATCTTTAAATTCATTATTAATATTAAGATTTAAGATCTCAACGGTGTGGCCTAAAATCCTAAATATTTGAAATCACATTCTGAGATCGCATCATAAATTCCCAGATGTAATACCCTTACTTGCATTAGACATATATCACAGATCTTTTTCTATAATACCATAATACTTTCTTTTGAGTGAACCCAAAATTATGAATCACTAAATATCTAATTTACAATCAAAGATATTTAAACGCCTACATTCAGAACGAAACGTTTACAAAAATTTTTAATATCCTACTTTTAATGATTATACATGATGGATTTTTGAGATAGGGCAATAAGGTCAGGTATCTTTACAGTTGTAGCTACAGGAAAATGATCTTAGGAGACTATCCGTATTTTTTTTGAGAAAGTATGATCCTCATTCATAAATTTTGAAAAAAGGTACTTTCAGTAAGAAAATCGGCCATTTTCACAAAAACTTTCTTTGATGATCTATCCTGTTTCTTATAAGGATCAAAAAACTCTTGGGAGTAACAGGTTTGAGTATTAGAAAAGTTAGAAATCGCAAAAAACTCAAAACTTAATTTTTTATTATGGATAAACTGGCCGCTACAATGAAAATGAAGACTGGCCGAAAATGAAATAAAACAACTTAAACTTCGGATTACGAACGAAAACGCGTTATAATTTTACTTACTTTGAAAACAGAACTCGGAGGGGCTTGTGGCTAAATAATAACAGCCGCACGGGTCGAGTTGGTCGGTGGATAGGTGACAATCTTTACATACCGAGACTCCTCCGTGCCTTGGAAAGCAAGTTAGCCGTTGGTCCCGACTGTCATTCGTGGATCATAGACAGTCGTTATGGGTCGTCAGAAGCCCAAAAGTCTTACCAAGGGCTATCGTATTACCCAGTTACTGGATTGTGGAGGTCAGATAAACAGTCGCTCCATGTAAAATACTGGTATTCAGCTGCATCTGGTTAGACTGGAAGCCGACCCCAACATAGTTGGGAAAAGGCTAGGCACATTGATTAACTTAGAGAACAGTATTAAGACAGTTTGTTGCTTGTGATTTTTGTAATTTTCAGAAATAGTTTACATTTTTCTGAAGAACGTTAGGCTTGTATGGGAAAAGTTTTTTGCCATTTCTGACCTTTATAGTACTCAAACCTATTGGTCCGATAAAGATTTATGATCTTTATAAGAAACAGGATCGACTGGCCCATTTTCTTGCTGACTGTACATTTATTTCAAAATCTATGAATGTGGATCAAAATTTCTCAAAAGAATAAGGACAGTCTCCTGAGACCGTTTTTCTGTAACTACAACAGTTAAGGTACTTGTATGTGTGTGTTTACACTTACTGACCTGTCTCAAAAATCCACGTATAAAATAAGTGTAAGTCACCCTTACTTTATCCGTGAAATTTATAGTATTTTTATATAAAAATGATATGTCCCATGACCAAAAGATTATGAAATGATTAGGCAGTTCAGTCTATCTACTAGTACATTACGTAAACCATTTAGGTACATTAAGATAATGATATAAATTTCTATAAAGATATTAGTATGTTCTAGCCAGAGAGTACCGTGGGCAGATCAACATTATGTATAAGTAATTTTCCATTGAACTTACAGACTATATGAGCCAACATCCAATCAAGTTCCAAATCAAAGCTTTAAATTTCTCGGTTGTGATGTCGAAATATATGAAACTTTGTATAATAAAACAAATATTTTCTATAAATTCTGAGCCCAAAAAATAAAGGCTATGTCTAAAATCGTATTTGAACAAAAATATGTTGGTGTTGAAAAATAATGAATCTTACGATCAATAAAATATCCCTGTATTTGACTCTGTTGAATTTACTGAACACAGCGATTATTGCGAGGAGTTTCAAACTCTGAGCACATACGTCAGGATCGAATGATCAAGTGATTGTCTGATTATATTTAACTAATGGAAAAGGGATTATTTCAGACGATTAAATCTAAATTGCGGTGCTTTCATAAAAAACGTCGACATCCGCAGAGTTTGAAACTTTTGAATAACCATAAATCAATGTGGTTCTGCTGTATGAAAATAGATAGAAAATTTGATATATAATAATATATATTTTTAAGTATGTACCATGCCTCTTACATGGTGTTTCCACCAGTCTTTACAAGTTTGTATTTGACAGTAACGGCTTTTAAAATAAACATATCGGGTGAACAGAGCGGCATGGGGCACGCAGCAAGAGGCACGGCACTCGGACAGAACAGAAACAGCGCTTAAAGCTTTGATTCCCATGATCACATCCACAACCCTCCCCGTGTATACCGAATACAGAACTACCGAAGCGTTTACATTCTAATAAATTTCCTAAAAATCCGATATTATCAAACTATATGTTATTTACATTTTATATGTCATAATATTGCTTTTGAATTACCTCAGGGGAGCGTGCGTCGTTAACTTCGAAAGACATAAAATTAGTAAAAATCTCAAATCCCTAACTTCTTAATTGTTACCAACTATGTTGAGTGCACATTTTGTATGGTCTCTAATAATAATAATTAAAGCACTCTTAATCAATCTTTAATTTTGTTTATAAAATCAACTCTGACAAGATACTACTATAATAAATATGCAAGTCTCTAAAGATTATGCCAGCTCTAAATTAATATGATATTTTACAATTTCTTCATTAATTTAGACAATTCTCGAAATTGCAACCAATACGACATCATTAAAAAAACATTTTTGTACAAGCAAATTAAACTAAAAAGCATTTGTTATTATCTCGATTTCGAAAGTAACGTTATTAAAAGAATTCATACTTCTCTAGCTAACTTTGGCTATGCCGTCTAATGACCCATCTTAGAATGAGTTTACATTTTATTATAAACTAAAGCATAAAGAAAGCACCTAACGTTCAAAAACTCTTAAGAAAATGAAGCAAACAGAACGAAACTGAAAAATGTTCGAAATAAATTTAAGAAGTATCAACTTTAGTGTGTCAATTATCTATTAGTGAAATATCAAATATTATTCATATCATTCAGATCACAGTTGCGGCGTTTTAATCACATTGTTATCTAATTACAACATATAGTCCCATTTGTTCATTCAACTATCACTTCTCGTTCACATTGACTATTTCCAGTAATAGTTTGTGTTACTGGTGAATATATCGTGGAAGGCTAATTGTGCACTAAGGGGGTCCGAGGCTCATTGGTGCGGACTCTCCTCCTCCGTGTCGACGGGGCTGGGCGACAGGAACTTGCGAGCGTACTTCGGATAGTGCGTTTTCTCGTGCGCCTTCAGAATTGTCGACCGCGAGAACGTCTTGCCACAGAGCCCGCAACGAAATGGCCGTTCTCCTGCAATAGGTAGCATAGTATGATTAGTAATGAAGACAGGAAATAATGTTATGCCTAAAAAATATTCAAAAGTTTTACAAAAAAAGGCTAGCTAAATGGGAATTGAATTAGTGAAAATTAATAATCTTAAATGACGATATTGCTTTTAACGAAAAGAAGTACAAAACGCGTCTTTTACATTAGGAAACTACTAGAACTTCTTAGTATCAAGATTGATGCCAGTATCTAATGAACTTTGAAACTTTAGATAAATATTAATTAGATGAGAAAATGTAGAAGTTGGAAAGATAAAAGTCATTGCTTACCTGTGTGAACTCTACAGTGATCTTTCATATGATGCCGTAACTTAAACGCCTTGCCACAGAATTCACACTTAAACGGCCGGTCCCCCGTGTGCACTGGTAAATGTGTTATTAACGACGACACGTCCGGGAAGCTCTTCCCACAGAACTTGCACAGCACTACGTTCCCGGGCTCCACGGCTCCTATGTCCAGCTCTATGGGGGACTCCTCAGCGTGCATGCTCATGTACGTGGGGTCACTGAACTGGCCTATCATGGGCAAGCCTATGGGCCTGCCCAGTAAGACGTCGCGGTACTTCAGTGAGTCAAGCGTATGCGTCGTCAGTATATGCCGCGTGAGTTTGCTCTGATGTGGAAACGCCGCACCGCAGTGTATGCAAGGATACCCCCTCTCCCCTTCATCAATTCGCCCCCTACCGGACCCATCGTACTCCTGCAACCACAAAAAAGAACATCAACTTCTTTTTTCTTGTTTCATTTTACACGGATCAAACTGTGTGCAATATCTCTACCACTACTTTCTAAATTGAGATGCAGTCTCGGTATATTTTTAATTTCCACTATCTAATTAAGAAGTTGACGCTCATTTTTGCCCAAAAAATGTGCAGGAGTGACCCGGGAGCCGGCTACGCGTAATGCCTTGTTGTATAGCAACGCGCACTCGTACTGAATCACAGATTCGTACAACAACGTATGCATGTAATATGGCCAAAATTTAAAATAAAAAACTGCCCAAAATATATATCAAACAAAATGAATGGATATAAAAATGATGGCCAACAAAATGAAGGTCAACTTCTTGACAGCAAGGCATAATACTCGATCTTCAAAGTAGCGCAGCATATCAAAAAAGCATGCGTGTAACTAATTAATTTACACATAAACACCAACAGACAGCCAAATTAAATTTTACTTATTAAATTACGGGATCTTCACAAGACTGGGTTAGTTACTTTATTTTGTGCCACCACTTATATTAGTAGGCATACATATAACAATGTTCCTGACAGTATTAATCAAGCCACACAACATACATGTCTCTCTACAAACTAAAGAAACGTATTGAAATGTTGACAACCTCAAGGCAGTTTAGACATTTAATTAATTGGGCAAATATGTTATTTTATAGAAAATTAAAACAATGCTTTATACAATAGGGACATAAAAAATACTAGCCGTTTTGCCAGACACTGGTATTTATTTAAGAATTTACTTTTTATAAGTATAAATTTCAAATATTTTATGATTGTGGAGAAATAAATGAATCATGCAATACAACACAGATCTATCATTATATACAGAGACATTTATTAAAAGCTACTTACATATACACACATGCATTATTATCTACATACTTTATAAAAATACATAAATTTTGGCAAATGTCTCAATAAAAAATATACAGTGACATTCATCAACGTTTCTATGTAAGAACACAATGTAAAAGATCAAAATCAACAACCTCAAGATTATTTTGGTTTTAATATTTTTTAAATAGGTTTTCTGTAGTAGAGATGTAAATAATATCAGTTTTGGTTAAAATCTATTTATTAAACCAAATTAGTCTGAAGTAGTCAGGTCCAGCAATGGATTATTTTAAGCCATAGTCAAGTAAAAACTAGTAATCCTTTTTTTTTCTTTACATATTTGCCACAGAATTTTTAAATGAATGTAAAAACTCAGTGGCAAAACTGTAAAGAAAAAACATGGCATTAAAAAAACCCACCTTTAAATTGTGTTCTATCTACATAAGTATACATGTTTAATGTTTACACATTTAATATAAACAGTTGCTTTACTCACGGATTCGTGTTGCATTCGGTACTCTGATGACGTCTCACCACCAACCTTCTCTTCATTACTCCTGTCCCAATCAATTTCTTTCTTCAAAGACTGGAATTATTTAAAAAAAAATTGTACTTGAAGGACTAACATTGTTTTCTGTCAAACTTAACATTTTCGTAGATTTAAAATAATCAATTAACAGCTAATTAATTATTTTAAATATCCTTTAAAAATGTAATTTTGAATAAATTATAGATCTTTGCTAACGTTTTTAGTCTTTTCATTCTGGACAACAGTCATAGCATGCGTCGCAACTGCAATTTTTTTTTTTCGTTTTTCCTTGATCCCTCTTTTTATACTTATAGAACCATTTAAGAGTGGGTCGTACAAAAAGCATACTACAAATGCAAAAACACAACTTTAATGGAGACCAGTTTGAAGATTCTAAAGCCTGTAAGTAACTTTAATCTGACTCTCCTGTCAAGTAGGCATGTCTTTCATGGCAGGTTAAAAAATAAACGATTTTACACTGATAAAACATACCAGGGGTACTTGTTGAACAGGAGGTAGTCCGGAGGGGCCTGCAATAGGTTCACTCCTCGGACTAGGCAATGATGCATGCGAAGGGTGGGTCAATCCGGGGTGCGATATAGTGTTCAGAACACTTAGCCGCGCCTCCACTGGAGAGTAATGGGCTCCTAGTACACTGCTACTGCTGTGACTGTTTATCGTCATGTTTAATCCTGAAAATACAGATTATAATATGTGTTATTGCTGTTCCAAGAACATCAAAAGCAAAACAGAAATATTTATTCAGGTAACATTGAGGTAAACTGAACATTATAGCTTCTGGGCTGAAAATGTTAAAAATGTTTTAAGTAAGCTATCTAAGACGACACTAATTAGACCCTAACAATTAAAAGGTGTCCTATCTGAGTGTCATCTGAGGAATTAAACTTGTTTATTTTTTATTTTTTTTGTCCATGAAAGATTTAGAATGTTTTAAGTTCTATTAATCACGTCATTACATGAAGAGGTATAATAACTTTGTATAACATATCTTCTTGTTTTTTATCCACAATTCTTTTTAAATCTTTTACACAAATTAATTTTAGGTACCTTTTCTCAAGTTACTGCACCCAAGTTAAACATTGATGTTACACTATGTTTAGCATAGTTTTGAGTGAGGGAAAGCATTGATATCATGTTTAAGTTTGTTGTTATAACTTGTATTTTTTTTTTAATCGTTGTATTTTCCATTTAATTTTTTAAATCCTGTTTTGTATCTCAAAAACACTATTCAAGAACGACAAACAAACGTCAAGTTCAAAAGTCAAAACAAACTAGAGATGAACCCACCGTTAAACGTAATTGTTTATTTAGTCGATTATGAATCCTTATTGTAATTTATTAGTCGATTGCAACGAAAACTGTTTCTTTGGCTTGTTTTCACTTCATTTCATTTTTTTTTTTTTCTACTAGACCTTTCCGCATTAGGTACAAAAAAATAGATTGCTACCTATATAATAAATTATTCGATGCTAATATTAATAAAATAAACTAAAATTAACTATACCAAAAGAGGAGAAATTAAAACTTGAAACTGAGTGCATAAATTAACCGTTTTTTTTTTTTTTTGTAAATTACCTAATGTTCATATTAAATCTTAGATAATCATCACACTCATTTATTTCCTTTGGAAGACTTACAGAACAATACAGACTAAGATCTTGAAAATGTGACTGACAGCCAATTCCAACTTCGAAATAATTAACTCATTCGCCTTTCGTAATAATATTCATATAATTTAATTTAGTTTATTGCAAATATACACTAAAGTTGAACTTTGTTTTCTAATTGTAAAAAGGTTCTCAAAAAATAATAATATGTTGGTGCGCCCAATGGTCCACTAGCGCCACTCCTTTAAAAAAATATTATCTCGTCACTGAGAAGGAATTATGAATAACGGCTACGAAGACACCCCTGGTAAGTGTGTCTAGAATTTTCTAATACCTTTCATAAAGTTTCATATTGAGACACGAAACAACAAAATTCGATCTAAAGAAAAGTGGCCACATTCCTCTCGATCGTATTTTGTTGCTTCGTGTCTCAATATCAAAATTTATACTAGGTATTAAAAAATTCTAGACACACTTACCGAGGGTCCATAATAGCAGTTATTCATAATTCCTTCTCAGTCATGAGATAATATTTTTTTAAAGGAGTGGCGCTAGTGGACCATTGAGCGCCCTCTTAAGGTGAATGCTTTGTACAGACGCCAGCACATCAAGCTACCCGAAACTGTCAAATTTTCCCAATCAACTTCGAACCTTATGTTTCAGCGATAAAGTTGAAAATCTATTAAATAAATTTGACAGATTGTAGTAGCCTGATGTGCTGGCGTCTGTACATGGTCTGGTTATTTGGTCTGAGTATGTTATGTACCTATCTATGCCTAATATAGGTAAAACAGCATAGATAGGTACATAACATACTCAGACCAAATAAAAAAACCAAGACATAGCGCTGCGAACAAAATACAGTGAAACATGCCAAAACTACACCTCGCTCTGTGCATACACGCTCACACGCACACATTTACAGCTATTTACAATGAAACTACACCTCACTAAGTGCAGACATGTTTACGAAAGCGGCCTCACGTCACTGTGGATAGTGCTATGTCTTAGTTTTTTATTTGGTCTAAGGGTACATAACAGTACTTTGATTATGTTATTGTTCTTTTTAATTCTTTGTAATGCTGGGGCCACACCAACGGGAAACGCCGTTGATTATCGCGATGATGGACGTTAACTAACCCGTTGGAATAAAGTCCATCATCGCGATAATCAACGGCGTTTCTTGTTGGTAAGTATAAGTATTGCTGTATAAGTATAAGTATTGCTGTTGATGTACCAAAATAAATAAATAAACTGCTGTCTATTTATTATGTACGTAAGTACAGACGCCAGCACATCAAGCTACCCGAACCTGTCAAATTTTCCCAATCAACTTTGAACCTTATTCTTCAGCAGTAAAGTTGAAAATCTATTAAATAAATTTGACAGTTTGTAGTAGCTTGATGTGCTGGCGGCTGTTTAATCTTATTTTCTGGGAAAAGCATAATCGCCTCTGGTGTAATAGTCGCCTACCTACCTGAAATTTAAATTGATTTTGCCTTTATAGGTCTACCTCCCTACCGCTAGTTACAGTAAGTTAATATTAGGTTAGGTAGAATAATAGAATATCTATTAAACCTAACGCTAGAAGGATTTATTAACTTATTAAGTATCGTAACTATTACGTACCGATACTTTCATTTTGTGCTCCATTTGATCTAATCGACACCGCATCGTCTTCTGGCGATGATGATCGCATGGGCTCATCAGGAGGCTCGTCTTTAGGGATAGGAGGGTGTGAGAGAGTTGGAATCTCGCCCGTGATGTCTGGCCTAAATCGCCGAACTGAAAGTAACGGGGATATCCTCGGGGGCGACGCTTCGGGCATTTCTCTGTGATCACGAGCTTCTCGAGATTCACGTAATTCCCTAGGGTCCCGAACCTCCCTCAAATCTCGTGAAATATCCCTAGTTTCTCTGGACTCTCTGTGTTCCCGCAGTTCGCGGGGATCCCTCAAGTCTCGAGGGTCTCTTGGTTCCCTAATCTCTCGAGATTCTCTTAAATCCCGAGGTTCTCTTATTTCTCTGTCTCTGTGTTCTCTTGGTTCTCTCGACTCTCGAGAATCTCTTGAGTGACTCTCTCTTACGTGAGTTTCTCTTACGTCACGAGTCTCTTTGTTTTCTCTTTCACGGACTTCCCGTGTGTCTTTCTGTTCGCGCCGATCCTCTTTCTCCCTGTGATCTCTGCCGTCCAACTTCTCGTGTGATTCTGAACTTTCCCTCGTGTCTTGTGGTTGGCACTCTTCCATTGGTTCTTGAACTTTTCTTGTTTCAATGCCGGCGGCGCTTAGGGTAGTCATTTCAGCAAGTCCTTTAACCTGGAAAATATAATAATAACTAATATAACACTAGTTGCTTATATACTCGTAATTATAATACCAACTAAGTAAAATATCAGCATAGCAGTGATAGCCTAGTGGTGTGACCGTCGGAATGCTAAGTCTCGAGTTCGAGCCGAAGTCTTGCCAGACCTCAGACTTTTTGGATTCATGTGCGTATTGTATAATTATCACTTGTTTCAAAAACGGTGTGAGGAAACCGGCATGCCTGAGCGATACTTCTCGAATATTCGATATTCTATGTGAAGCCAAGTCAAAGCCCATAGACAGCTTTAAAACTCTGACACCAGGTTAGTCACTAACCACACGAAAAGAAAAGAGTGAATTATTCTAGTATAAAAAATAGGCGATGTTGTGCTGTGTGCGTACCTAATTGAAATAGACTTGACCTTAATATTTTATTTGCGATAGCAGACAGACACGCTGAAAACCAGTCTCAATAGAAGCTAGTTTTGTAATTTTTATTCCTAGTCTAAATATTCGTGTAGGTAGGTAGCTATCTGCCTAACAAGTGACTTGTGTTTATGGAAGATAGCTGGTAGAGGTGACCTTTTAAAAATCTTTATAATAAATGATAAATGTATTTATTTATTTCTGTATAGATAGTGCAATCCACGAAAACGCGCCCCACTCCGCTCCGCGCCGTACTGGAGTTCAGCTTACAGTACAGTAATAGCGGAGTGGGGCGCGTCTTCGTAGATTGCACTACCTATATATACCTAAGTAGGTTTGTATAAACTCTTTTACATGTCAATCATATTTTGTCATACCTGAAGGCTCTCAGCAGTTTTGAGGAGAGCAGGCAGTTGACAGTACTGGACGTTGACTTCGCCCTTGTACATGAAGTCAACCAGGGTCCGTAGTTCCTCAAGACCCACGTCTTTGAGAATCACGATGGGGTGACGCGACGGGTGATCCACGAACAGAGATCGGAAGTACGATGAACACGCAGACAGCACTACCTGAAAATGATACAAGGGTTTCGCTTTATCATTTGTTTTAAATGCTGGATGCCTAAACCGTGACACTACATAATGTCAATATAGGTATTAGGGGCACCTATGTTTAGAGCATCACAGAAAGATGAGCGGTAGATTTTATATTTCGTGGTAGAAAATACCATGGAGGTCTGTAGCTAAGGATTTGAAACCTCAGTCACTGTAGATAAACAAGACAAGGCAGTTCCCAAAAATAAACCTAAGCACAGACAAAGACATGTAAAAAGCCTAGCATAATCAGTTAATCAGCCTATAATATTCCCACTGCTGGGACACTAGTCTCCTCTCTTCGAGGCTGAATCTACCACACGGGCCCAGTGCGGGTTGGTAGATGTCACATCTCTTCTATTTTTTGGTTCTAGGACATGCCGGATTCCTCACGATGTTTTCCTTCACCGTTTTGAGAGCAGTGATGATGCTCATTTTTGTAAACACAATTGTGCTCTTTATTTATATTACGTTACGGATCAATGTTCTATGCAAGTATTTTTACTTTAAAGGTTTCGGAAGTTTTTTTTTTTTTTTGTGAATACTATTGTGCTCTTTATTTAGAAAAGGTTCCGGACCAATGTTCTATACAAGTATTTTCTTCCACCAAGGCGATCTTGTTCAAGTTTTCACTTCTGTCGGCACTCCCGGAGTGCCACCACTTTTTTCTCATTGTTCATGGGTTCTTAGATTCGTCTTTAATTAACCTTCATTGGACTTCAATTCGTTCGAATCCTCTCATCTATGTACCTACCTCCTACTTAGAATTCAATAAGATAAGGCAAACCTATGCGGTAAAACGTCTTCGCCTATCTCGTTTCACAGAAACTGATCGTGTTAAAGATGAAAGTATTTCCTCGTAATCCCGATTAATGGCTACTAAATCTTAAACGGGATTGACCGCATAATTTCCATCGCAGTGGACTCTTTAACTGGTGTTTAACTTTACGTTCGGTAACCTCGGTTTTAACTTTAACCAATATCATTGACTTTTTAATCCTCTTTTTCATAAACGTTGCTCGTCACTTGTCGAAAAGAGATAATTCCCCGCAATGATTTTGGTGACTTAATTAAATATACTTAAAAGTAAGGTAGTTAAATAATGATTAGCGTCTGTTTAACCATAAATTTTTGACGTTTACCTAAACGTCTCTTAACTTTACCTATGCAACGTTTATGAATAAAAGGGGTTAAAGTTTAACGACGATATTTAGAATATAAATAATGAATTGCAATTATAACACTGAATTTCGATGTTGTAATTGTTTTAGGTGTAAAAAACTCATTTGGAAAGTTTCCAAATCCTTATTTTACATTAAAACTAAATATTCGGTGTTACGATATTATTAAGTATTGTATTTCATAATGAATATGTTAATTCGCTAGTTAGCCACATTTCATATTTCCATACAGTAATATTGCCAAATTAATCAAAACAGCTATTTGCGACGTTGCCAACTTTTAGGATTAATGACAATCTTTAAAAAAAATGCTAATCCTTTCATGTGTTTTATTCCCAGATCGGGTGTTATTACTTGGACCGGAACCGGACTAGTTTTGTGCACGATTGGTACCAATATACTCGCCACCTATTTTAAGGCCGTGTTCGATTGTCGCGTACTCGCGCGATTAATCAAGTTACGTTTGTAAGTCATAAATTCATAATTATAAATGACTAGCTTTTGCCGGCGGACTCTCGCCCGCGTGAATGTGGGAAATTCTCCTACGGGAACATACTACCGGGACAAAATGTAGGTATCGTATGTGATCAAGGTTATAAACTATTTGTGTGCCAAATTTCATCCAAATCCGTTCAGTAGTTTTTGCGTGTTTGAGTAACAAACATCTAGTGTCATTTTAGTCTAGCAAATTATAAAACAGTATTTATAGGATAATCCTTAGGTGTCCTATCAGATTAGGACTGATTAACAACTTCGTATGCCTAATAAGAAACAAAAGATTGTATAACATAAGTATTCGGTGATCGCAGAGTCCGTGATGGTACAAAATTATTATGCAATTAAAAATAATTTAATCACATTGTTAATGCAATTATATTCCCGCATAGACAATGTCGTGTTGTCGAGACGTGCATACTAACTAACAAAAGTCGGCTAACTTTAAAGCGAGTTAGGTCCGATATCCAAAGCAGGGTTGTAACGGATGTCGTATAATGGATGAGGATGCGGACGAGGTTATCGAGATAATCGAGTTTGAGGATGCGGATGAGGATACGGATGTTGGAAAATTCCTTATTGAGGATGCGGATGAGGGTGCGGATGCAGATGTCGTATGAAAAATAGCCTTTGTTTTTGACAACTTTTTTTTTTTTAGGTGGGAAATTATCAAATAACTTCTTCCGCTCTGGGTGGAGCGGGAGGGCGTGTCAGACTCTTACTGACTAAAACCCACCCGTGTTCCTTCGGTTGCCCTGTTGCCAGGGGCCACGATGTCCCTTTCGGCCCATATTGGCAGTCCCGGCCCTAGCGGACTCCGTCAATTCTGCTGACATCTCTTTGAGGCTCGCGTGGAACACAATGCGCCGTCGACCCGGGCTTGGTCCTTATCGGACGGCGAGCTACCCATTGCTCACGGTCCGCAAGCCCGCGCCTACGGTGGCCGGAAATCGGCTCGCAATTCCCGCCCCGGGCGTCTCCTCCTGCGGCGGTTAGGGGCGTGAGGGTGATACCACAATCATGCCACCACTGCCACGTGCAGGCGATCGTCTGTCATAGGACAGGGACACTAATTCAGGCAACAGGAATGCGTCACTCACACTCCGGCTCGCACATTTGGCTCGGAGCGAGTCACTATTTGAGCGAACAATGTGAGGTCACATCCCCATAGAAATTATGAGGATGCGGAGCTTTTAAAATCAAAAGTTGAGGAAGCGGATGTTTTGCGGATATCAAAATTTATGCGGACGCTCCGCAGTTGCGGATGCGGATACGGATATCCGTAACATCCCTGATTCAAAGCGTGGAGAGAAAGGAACACGTCTCGTAAACAACCAATCTTTGTCATTTGATCAAAAAGTAATGATAATCGGTTATTTTTATGTTTTGCTCGGCGTCTATGGGTCCTAGTATGATATTAAATAGCCTGTAGCCTTCCTCAAAAATAAGGCTATCAAACGCAAAAAGATTTTTTCAAATCCGGCTGGTAGTTCTAGAGATTAGCACGTTCAAACATACAAAAGAACTCTTCTGCTTTATTATTAGTATAAAAAATATGAAGCGATTATCATTACTTTTTGATCAGCCTAGAAATCCATACATAACATCACGCCTGCATTTCCCGAAGAATTGTATACAGTCCAGAGTAAAATTATGCATAGGTACACTTAGTAAAAATCAAAATGATTTTTTCGTGGAATAACGATTGCAACTTTACATAAGCCCGATGTAGTATGGGACTGTGGTTTCCAAAATACTATATTCCTAACAACATACAATTACAATCAATACAGTAGGAGAAAATAACTCTAAAATGTTGATAATTATAAATATATTAGTGCTCGCGACTGTACCTATATTACACCCACATATCACCAGTTATGTTGAGTCCCATGTAATAGGGGGCGAGCCTACTGCCATCAACCGGGCACAAATCCAGACTCCGGACTGCCACTGAGGAATTCAGGATGGAAAAACCCAATAACACTTTCCCCGACCCAGGAATCGAAACCAGGACCTCATGCACAGTAGTAGCGCTTACGGCCACTAAAACAAAGAGGCAGTAAAGTAAATCCAATATGGTTCTTACCTAGCGCAGGAGTCAGGGCTTCACTTTGTTTGTATATTTTTACAGGGCAAAGGCCACAGAGAAGGCACGAGCATTGATCACCACGCTTGCTCAACACGTGTTGGCGATTTCAGACTTAGAATAACTATAAGTCCTGGGGGCCTACCACCAGCTCATAAAGCAGTATTATTTTAATATTGCTTCAGTGTGGTAAAGAGATGAAGCTCTACAAGTCGTATAGGTCCATCTCTTTCTCTCACTGAAGTAATATTAAAATAATACTGTTTATGAGCTGGTGGTAGGCCCCCAGGTTTCCTCACGATGATTTTCCTTCACCGATGTCAGTATAAGTATGTCCAAGATAAACTCAGAAAGTACCTATATAGCAAGATCCAAACTGGGACGAGAGTGTGACGCAAGTACACCTCGCCTGAAGTCATTTTGGTGGATACACCCTTGCTGATAAGCCTCTCCACTCACCTCCCCTACCCTCTCCTCTCCGTTATTCGAAATGGTTATTATCCGGAATTAAGTTGACTTTCCAGAGATAGGTAAAACTTGCAGTGTCAGTTAGACATTGACCTATCTATAACGTTACTGATTGTTCTGATACGACATCGCCTACCTAACTTTTTCCCAACTATGTTGGTGTCGGCTTTCAGTCTAACCGTATGCAGCAGAATACCCGTATTTTACATGGAGCGACTGCCTATCTGACCTCCACAACCCAGTAACTGGGTATTACGATACCCCTTGGTAAGGCTGGTTGTCAGACTTTCAAAGATTCACGAATGACAGCCGGAACCAACGGCTTATCGTGCTTTTCGAAGCAATATGACGAATGATAATTATTGTCAAGATAGGCCCAAAACACTTAGTAGGCATACATAGGGTGCCCTTTCCTTAGTCAAACTAAGAGCTCTTCAAATCAACTCTTACAAATCTAGTACCTACCTACTTTAATTCGCATTTAAAAATATGTATAAATAGGTACTCTGGTAACTGATAACAACCACATTTCTTTTCTTAATCGGCATGAATTCACAAATGTACATTAGCTTTGGCTACTTAAATCTGGCCTTCGCATTGCTCATAACAGTGCTTTTACACACTCCCCGCTTACAACCGCTTTTTGTTGACAAGGAAATCTTATAGCAAAGTATGTATCTATGCGTGATGTAAGCAAAAGTCATGGCATGTAAACGGGCTTTAAGAGCGCGCAGATTAACAATAGGCACACACAAAGTAATGAAATGAGGCGTAACGAGAGGTTCCTACACGTGCCGTGCTAAACAGAAGTCATTAAACTTACCTAGGAATCACTATCGCTTAATGCCAAGTGCAAACTGTGAGAACTTTACACGAAAATTGAAAGTGACAATGTGATTTACACACATGTCATGTCTGTTTACATCTTGGAGGTATATCATTAAAGTCCTATCCAAGCATTTGTTTTTGTGGTAACCTTCTTACGTGTTTGCATGAGCGATTGCGTTTCTATGTGTCTATCCCAGTGGTCGGCCAACTCATTAAGCCAATAGAGCCAAATATCTATAATATAACGACTAAGATTTCTTATGAGAGCCAATTCTTTCTTAATCCTTAAAGCTCCCCCATCCCCTTTCCCTCCACAACAAAATTAACTTGCTAAGAAGTAGGATACCTTCATTATCATCATATCGGCTGATAGTATGGCATCTTATGTATCAAGTTAACCTTGGAAAACTTTGAAAGGTACAGTAACTGATTGATTTTCGAAGTCCTGTAAATTTTTGATGAAAATACTTCGAATAAAAGAATGAATGAAAGCGGCTTTCTCCTATAGTCATCCACATTCAAACTCAAAAAACTCATAACATGTCCCTCATTCTTCCGCATCACATCATATCCCTAATATGCATCAGTTTTTAGGGTTCCGTACCTCAAAAGGAAAAAACGGAATCCTTGTAGGATCTCTTCGTTGTCCGTCCGTCAGTCTGACAAGACCCTTTTTCTCAGGAACGTGTGGAGGTATCCAGTTGAAATGAATATCAAATACATATCAGCTCTAAAAAATCAAGCTTCTAAGTCAACGCAATAAAAAAATATTGCCATTTAAGCGACATATTTTGATACTCGCAAATAAATCAAAACCTACAGGGTAGAACCCGTTGACCATGAATCATGAAATTTGGTGCAAAGCAAGGTCTCATAGCACAGGTAAAGGAATAAGTCCGAAAATCGTAAATTTTTGACCGTGGCGTACATCGATGTATGGGAGAACATGTTTTACAACTACATAGTTAAGTTTGTTTTGGGATAAATTCATCCCAAATACCGAACCCTTTATTGTGCGTGGTCCGACACGCACTTGGCCAGTTTTTTTAAAGTAAATACAGTTTACAAGTACTAGTACCACCTACTAGTTAACAGGCCTGCGCTGTCCTCCTATACCTATTAACACAGTAACTTCAAAACATTGTAAAAGCCAATTATTTTTAATAAAGTAAGTTTCTTGCCGGCTCTTCTCCATAGGAAACGACCAATTGGAACCGTGCACCTAACTTCTGACGTTTCATAAGTTCCCATGTAGGTTTATGTGAAATAAAATATTTTGAATTAAATTGAATTAATTGAATTGATTGTCGATGATTACCTTGTGAGCCCTAATGGATGCACCTTCGGAGCAGGCTAGCGTGACGTCGACCAGGCTCTCGTCGTGCAACAACTGGCTGAATACTCCCAGCAGGTTGCTCTGATGATTGTTCCACCTTAGGCAATAGTGCTCACTTCCCATGTCTGAGCTAGCTCCCGCCGCTGTAACATATAAATGGGATCATTTTAATTATGAATTAATAAGAATACGAATTATATATATTTTTTTGTAACTTAAAAAAAGTTACTAGTAATTTAAAGGTAATAAACCTGTCCATATCAATTAGACAAGTTGTGAATGTTACAAAAGAGTGTTGCAAAATAAAACCTTAAAAATATTAGAAAAAATCTTCTACCGGTAAAGTTCACAACACAAAAAAAAAAACATTTCTAAATTCCAGGGGGTAATTTCGTAAAACATATTATTATAAAATGACAATTGATCGCAATGGGTTTTGGATGATGATTGAAGGTAGGTACGCAATTAGTGTGCCGGTCGTGATGAACACAAAAAATGTCCTAAAGCCAGCACCCTACTTGCGTAACACACTTTCAATCACAATTCGAATGATTTTGCTAATCCATTGCTTCATAAGTTCGAAAAATTTGTCTGCTCTACAACGTAAATAACGCAATGAATATTGTTGAACTGTCAAAATCAAAGTCATTACTACCGTAAGTGTGTTACGCAATTAATTACCCCGCTGTTTATGTTACCAAATTATTCAGTTTCATATATTTTCGAAAAAACGCGCCAACGATCGCTAACCTTTACCAAATTCCGAAATACTCGCTAACTATTTCTGCTCCCAGTATCAATCCCTATTTATTCTGCAATGGGTGTATAATTTTATTATTACTAGACTGAGAACCAGCCCTCTTTGAAGGTCAAAGTCACAAAGGACAACCCCCTAAACGCCCATCCTTGACTACTATCTAATCATTGAAGTTGAACAGAAAAAATGGCGAAACAAACTGACCAGCAATACGTCTCTGTGTCTGCTTCATTTCTACATTCAAATATTTAATTTTCATTAGACCACCCCTGTCTTATACCGTAAACTTCCACTGCTGAAAATGACCGAAGTAACCTACCTATGGCAAGCAAAAATCATCACTCAAAAAAAATTTATGAGGGTCAGTCACGACTATAGAAAATATAGGCTTTGACACTTTTGACAGGTGCTCGGACGTCTCAGTGCTGCCAAAAAACCCTCGTTGGCCAGGTACCTACCCCGGCCAGTAATATCAGTAGGTATGAAAACCAAAACGAATAAATAATCTCACAGTCCACCTTGTATCCGCTTCACCACAGATAAAATATATTTAAAAAAACATCACGTGGTTCTATCTAGGTGAAATGTCCAGCTGGAGATAACAGCCCCAAGGTACATAATACAAAACAATCTTTACATAAGTATACATACACAAAATCAATACCTATAACATGTCGTTAACGCGACTCTTTTAGCGGTAAATAAAAATAATTGCAGTAAGTAACTCGGGTTTGTACAGATTTATTTGTCAATGCAAAAAACATGTGCTCAAGCGTTTATGAATTTACAAGTGCTGCCAATAATCTCTAAATTAACATGAGGAGTTCTATTGCCATGTGGATGCAGTATACAAATAGTGACGCATCATTTTCTTGTTTATATTTTCTGAGGTGACTCGTTTTCCAACCCTATTTGAACTGTCAGTTATTGTTTCGATTCTCAAATGTACGGAAAACGGATCTAAATCCGTCCGTCGCGTAGCCAGTCCCAGTCCTATAGTTTATACTTATGTAGTACCTACTATGTAGTACTCATGGTTATCGTTACACGTGTATTTACGTCTGCCACAGACTTATGCGTTATCAATTTTAAGGCCTATTTTCAACACCAGTCACGACTCATTATTAGCGGTTAACTGTATACAGTGTGTAACCCTCCACAGATGATGTTAAATCATCCACGAACCGTCATATAAACACAAAAGGTATTGTGTCTAGGCATAATACTAATTTATGTACATAAACGGTTTTAGTCTGCGACCTCGAAAACATCATGGAATAATAATTATAAATTAATTTTGTTCAACGCAACCTCGATAGGAATGCTAAAAATGTTTAATCGTCGTTGATAAGTCCTTATATTGCGCATATTTATTTCATCTGAACCATAATTTTAGTTGCCATGTGATTTGATGTCGTTTTAAATAATTTGGTGTGACTGTTCTGTGAGTTGATGAACACAAACGTCAATTGTAAAACATAATGCAGTGCTGCAGACGAACTTAAAATCAAATTTCATGCGCATCTACCACTAATTACAACATTTACCTACCCGACGCAGCAGCCGGAACACTCAGATTTGCTAAGTACAAAACGCCACTTGTGTATTATTTTTTATTCTGTGATTACCGCTTCGCGCCTACATGCGCGAAGATAAATATAGCTGCGAGTGTACCTAGTATTTAAACGTAGGTGTTGTGCGCACACGCGTGCGGCCGCGACGCAGTCAAGATCAAGGGCGCACGATTGCGCAAGAGTTGGCGGTCGCACCGCACTGCAACTCGGTGTGATGTCATCGGTCCGTCTGTCTCCCCCCACTCCTCACTTCATCACACGCTCGTTGTAAAGGCCGCGGACGCGGAACATTCTATTTTAAATTTTTGACCGTACGCTTTGTGTTTAGATCTTTTTTTCCAAAAGCCTTTGGATCCTTTTCTCATCGCGTCCATCGGTTCTCAGAAAAACGTCATATCATTGTTCTAGACTTTGTAAATAGCTACGAGTTGCTGTGTTGATGGTATCTTGAACAATTTGCTGTAATTTTCAGGAACAGCTAAACTGTACGTACCTGCATTAACATTTAGTTATTTCCTGATAATTATTTCCGTGATGGTATTTAACTGAAAACTTACAGTACCTACTTAAAATATATTCCTACCCGTTTTCGTAAAATGTTTTCTCTGTTTGCATAAACCTATAGCTAAGGCATTTTGATGATATAATAAAAAAAGTAATCTATCATATTATCAGCACAATATTTTCCGTGATATTAATGGCTGTACAATCATATGACCTTCCTAAAATGCACTTGATAAAAATGCAACAGATTGCTGGTAACACGCTACGCAGGCATTTTGATGTTATCTCTTCAGATACAATCGACTACGGGCGCGAATTCATGCGTTTTATTCATAAATTATTCAAAAGAAAAATCTATGAATATTTGTTCCGGTTCTTTCACCTACGTAGAAACTCCTTTTCTTCCAAAGTCTTTCCTTGATATCTTTGAGACCTTGAATCTCTCTGGTATACCAGACGTAAGAAGAATAACAAAAAATAAATAAATAATAATCTGCATTCTGAGTCAACAGAGCATAGTCAGTCACTGGCAGAGTCAAATTTGAGCTCATATATAGATCCTGATGATCAAAATAGGAGCTCAAATTGGACTCTGCGTGCCCCATAAAAAAACCCGATACTTTTTCAATTCTTTAAGTACTACAAACCTAAATAAATAAAATAGGAAATTTTTCTCTCATCTTAGCCTGTGGCAATGCACCTGTTTCGTAAAGGCACGTACCCTTACAGCTTAGCAATTAGACATCGACCAATGAACATACATTTGAACAAATAATTATTTCTTGTTACTGCTAAGTAGTGGGAATTCTTCGCAATAACTTGCTCTTTCAAGATAACTACCTAGCTAATTGTGCTATGTACTTTAACACTAGTAGGAAGGTAAGGTAAGGCTTTATTTTTGGGTAGTCAATAAGTATCTTTTTGCTTGATACGTCTTAGAGAAATGAGGATATGAGATTCCGTGAAATCTGCAGTCGGGATGCCACGAAATCATGGAAGATGACGATATGTATCAATTGATGACCTTCAAATTTTTACAAGGCTGGTTTAAGTTTGAAGGGAACGTATTTGTGTTGTTTTCCTGTCATGATCTGATACGAGCCATGTTTCCCTAGAGGGAAAAAAATAATGTTCGTCTTTATCGGTGATTTTAGAGATTTCACCAAATCTCTGACGGCTTTTGTCAAGCGTGTGGTGACAAATGAAAATGGTAATATTGGTTCATAACCTTTTTTATCATGGCAGCTTTTTATTTAGGCTACTAATAATTC
This sequence comes from Agrochola litura, assembly GCA_949152395.1. Taxonomy (NCBI): domain Eukaryota; kingdom Metazoa; phylum Arthropoda; class Insecta; order Lepidoptera; family Noctuidae; genus Agrochola; species Agrochola litura. The sequence continues at coordinate 9,546,931 of OX424497.1, read as the reverse complement.
AGCTGCGCAAGGTTAATTTGGCGATGCCATGAAAACTTGTATTTCAATTGAAAAAAAATTAAGGACAAAACAAGTCATCAATATAATCGAATAGGAAGTAGGATTAGAGCGCTTAGCTCAAATGCTAGCGCACATTTGTAAGCCTAGTTAGGTATACTGGTATAGCTATGGCCGACCTTCACAGCACAATAGTCTAGCTAACATGTTTAAAGGAGTGGACACACGGACGAACGCTATATTGTGTTTCTTTTATGTGTATGTAGGTTTAATTAACTCATAGTTGTAGAGGTCGTTTATTATTTTTGAGCGATGATAGAGCATGCAATAATTTGATTGGATACATATATGCATTTATTAGTAATTATAATTTTTTCGTTATGAGGATAATTTGGCAAACCATGTTTATGATACTGTATGCAAAACGGATATTAATACCATATTTTGGGTGTAGTCAACTAAGAGGTTACTACATTATATTTTGTTACATAGGTACCTACAACGAGCAGTGAAAATGTATATTTGTAGTACCTATTGATAATATGTACTAGACTGTTATCAAGCTTGTCAAAAAGATTGGCGTTCGCATTCAGTAGGTATAGTTACTAGGGTACAAAAAAAATGGCGCGAGCTTCGTTTTACCATTCTCTTTTTCCATATTAAGACTTTATAGCAAAACTCATCTCTATTGAACGCTTTTACGAATAATTCTAAATTCGAAACCATGAATTCGGCAACCAGGCATGGCTGGTTAGATTCGAAGGTTATGACACGAGCTAATTTCTACAGTAACCCCAGGATGATTGAAAATAGACCCTTTTTTGGCGTGATTAGGTACTACAAAGTCCTTTAAATTGTCTCAAACATAATGAATAACGCACAGCATTATGCAAGGCTTGAATAAAACACACATAAAAATAACAGGTAGATTTTCAACCAAAGTTTTTGTTGCAGTAATCAGTGTATCCTTGGCTTAACGATGCAGCTCGCTGAGCTGTCCTATGTTAATTTAATGGTACATTAGGTGTCTTTCACACTTGTATGTCATTTCATACGTTTTGCGTGTACAGTTTCCTATAGCCTAGGCGTACTAGTTATACCTAGGTATGTTGTCACGTGCACATATATAGGTATGACCAATAGACTTGACTTAAGTCACAAGTGCGAGTAGTGATCAGAATTTTGTCTTCCTTGGTAGGTAGTTGGTGATCTATCAATTATTAGTGTTAGCATACATGCTGGCAGGCGCAATCTGTTACCATAGATTATGTACATGATTCTGGACCCACCTTTTTTGGGTTAAAAATTGTCAAATAACTTCTCCCGATCTTCGTGTCAGACTCTTACTGACTAAAACCCACCCGTGTTCGTTCAGTTGCCTGTATGTTGCCAGGGGCCACGGTAACCCTTTCGGACAAACCCGTTGTAATTTTTGTCGGTTATTAAAAAATTAATTAGCTGTTCCGTACATTTTGACCGCGTAGGTATTGGAATTTATTAGAAAACAGTTGTAAAAAAAAAATTGACGAAAATACGCAGGGGATCCAGTTTCATGCACTGAATCCATGGTATCAAGTTGTGCGTTGATCTCCCTGCCACCCTGTATAATTCATAGTTTTGAGTTCGTTTTTATAGACATGATAACCGAATTTCTAACACTATATTTGACATTTGTTAATATTTATTTACGTACATTATCAAATGCAGAGATAAACATTCGTAGTTAATTACATTATGTTCTAATTTTTTGACCTTACAACGAATTTGTGACTAACCTTGTGAATGTGCTTATCTATTTGATAATTCCTTTCCCCTTTCATTGCCTATTGATCTCAAACCTCATCAATTACCAACTCAAATAAAAAATATTATAAAATTCTTAAACAAAACAAAACAAACGGGAAACGCGTGCGCACGCACACAGGTTCAATATTCATAATAATTCCATTAAACATTTTCTATTTTTGTTCTGTTCTTCAATCAATAGGGTGACGTCATGCGTTGTCCTGAAACTGCAGTGTGTGGCACTGGCCTTACATAACACGCGCGGATCGAGCCGCGCGGCGTGGGGATCAAGGTCGCACGAAATAACGCATATATGCCCGGTGCAGGTCGCGCGCGCGTCGCCGACGGACGCGATATCTTCGGCCCGACGACTACGCCCGACCGACGCCCGACAACGCACGGGCATCCGGTCGCGCCTAAATCTATACCTAGCACCCGCTAACTCTTATCAAAAACATTCCTGCTGTTCTAGGTATTTTTTGCCAACTGCATTTTCCGTAATTCACCTAAATTCCTATTCCGTAAAGTTCTATTTTTAACTGCAATTTCCCTATATGTCAATAATCTAATCACCATACTAACTGTAAAATTCGTTTTAAAAACCACAAACTGCAATATTTTGTACAAGCATGCTATTTCAGAGCTTTTTAATTTAAATGTGGTTTTATAATCTAGTTTTGGTAACATATTTTGGACCTATTTTCCTCGTCGCTAAATGTATTAATAGTTAATAAAGAACTAAGTAGGTATGTATTATACTTGGGTGGAACGAGTCAAACAAGGAAGTGTGGTGAATTTCGACTCATCTTGATGAGTTTATTTTAGGTCTTCAAAATTGGTCTGTACATTAATGTGACTACAGTGTTGCCAAGGGGTGCTGTTGCCCAGTAACTGGGTTGTGGAGGTCAGATAGGTAGTCACTTCATGTAAAATACTGGTATTCAACTGTATCCGGTTAGACTGGACGCCGACCCTAACATAGTTGGGAAAAGGCTAACATTTTTTTGAAGATACATTTCCGATACATATTCAAATTCAATTTAAATATCAACGGACTTAAAACTTTCCAGATACAGGTTAACTTTCACAAATGTTCTGTCTGTGGATAAACATTTAATTAAAATAACTTATATGTGAATGATCTAGCGAAATCTACTCAAACTAATTAAAGATTTTACCTAGAGGTAGACAGGGTCACCTAATCAATTAGGATTATTGTAACTCTCACATTATTTACTAATTAAGGGGACGATAACTGACTTTTAATGATTTTATACTGAAGATGACGTCTAAAGGAGTAGTGTTAGTGATTTAAATTTAAATATATGTTAAGAAAAATAAATATATGTTAAATTGGAGCATTTTTTCAATATTTTAATTTAGGCATATTTTTGATTATGTTTATATTACATAGTGAAATTAATTTGTAAAGTTGTCTAACGCGGATAAAAAACTGAGAATGACGCAAAATCTATCAAGCGTATTTTTCTGAAAACTTCACCATTTTAAAGATAATTAAATTATCAATCTTTTAGTATACGTGTTTTATTAAAATACCTTTTGTTTTACGTGTAATAAATTAATAATGCGTCTAATTTGGGACAACGCTCCTTGATGGGCGAGTCCTATTACTGGCTGGACGTACGACGCGTTGCGTGAGCTCAGTACAGAACACGCAAGCTAACCATTCAAGGTCACTGTCATATATCTGCGTCTTAAATGAAAAGTGATTTCTCAGCAGCAGCCCGGAGTCTGGATTTGTGCCCGGTTGATGGAAATAGGCTCGCCCCCATTACATGGGACTTAAACATAACTGGCAAAATGTGGGTGTACTATAAGATAGTATAGATACACCTCTGCCTAAACCTTTGGGGTGACAAGGCGTGATCTTATATTATGTAAGTAAATTAAAAGTGAAGGAAAAATGAATGTCTACTTTATTTCCAACAGTTTCTGATCATTAAAGCTTTTTGTTTTATGAAACGATTCAGCCTATACTATTAAATGAGCAATATTTGTATATTTTTATATTTATATTTGTAATCACGTTCTCGAAAATGGCTCTAACGATTTCGATGAAAGTTGCAATATAGGGGTTTACGGGGGCCCAAAATTGATCTAGCTTGTTCTCATAGCTGGGAAAAATCGTTTTCTCTGTATTTTCACCCGAGCAGAGCTTGGTCGCCCAAAGTTTAAAACAAGATGGCTATCTTGGAATAATGACATGGCAGGCAGGAATTAGTAAGCAGTGGCGTGCCTAGGGGTCAAAATTAGGGCAAGCCGACAGATTTTACGAAAAAAAAATTCTGCCAAGTGAGGGATTGACTTATTTTCATTTATGTTGTTCATGGTACAACATTATTATAATTTTGGTTAGAAAACTTTCATATTATTTTAGGCACGTAATTGTCATAAGCGCCATCTATCGCCACGAATGCGCGTAATTACACCGCTTAGCCGAACCTTTTTACCATAATTCATATTCGCTTGTCTCATGCAAAATTTTTCAATCAAAAGCCACTAGATGGCTCCCATAGTATCGATTGAAAATTTTAACATGAGATATTACCTACCTAAACAAAATTTTATAATTTATCATAATCATAATGACAATAGCCAACTCTAATCTTTATTTCAAAACACCTATGAAGAATCTCTTCGATACAAACATTATTGTTTTGTGATCTCAATGAGATGTAATAACATATTAGGATGGTTCATTTTTCAGTGGTTTTCCAAAACAAAAATACATGTTTTTTTCCGAGAAATGGGTACAATAATTTGAGGTTGGTTACGGTGAAGTAAAGAATTACTTATTGTCAGAAAAATCAATATAAATACCTTTACGAACAAAGTTTCCGAATTCCCATTTTGATGATAAAATTACCTTTCCCAGTAACAATTTCACACACTTTAGTCCTTCACAAGGAACAATTGCAAGTGTTTCCGAATTAATTAATAATAACAAAAATACATGTTTTTTTCCGAGAAATGGGTACAATAATTTGAGGTTGGTTACGGTGAAGTAAAGAATTACTTATTGTCAGAAAAATCAATATAAATACCTTTACGAACAAAGTTTCCGAATTCCCATTTTGATGATAAAATTACCTTTCCCAGTAACAATTTCACACACTTTAGTCCTTCACAAGGAACAATTGCATGTGTTTCCGAATTAATTTTAATGATAAGAAACTTTTTAATCACTTCAAAACAAAGATAATAATCACAGCAAAAACTAATCACAATTCACAACACTTAAATTCACAGAAAATGAAAAAAATACAAAGCAAAAAAAATGCGCCAATAGCCGCTCAAAACAAACTTGAACTAATTTGATTTAAATTGATCATTCTATAGAAAATCACGCATTTCGCAGCGTCTTGCGCAGCGTCTTGCAACGACATAGGTACTTGCCTTACTCCTATTATACAAAATCAAATACACGATTCGTTCCATTCATAAAAATCAAAAGCCGGGCTTAAAAATTAGAACATTTTGCGAAATGAGTACATACTAATGGTACCAACAACGTTAACAATTTCTATGCGAAAGATGAGAGGTATGAAGCCTCATAAGAAGCCCCCTTGTGTGAGCGAGAAAGCAATGCAATGTACCACAGAATTGACGTTTTCATTCATCGATGCGATCTCGCGTCCTGCTTAACGCTATAGTGTTAGAGTGAGATCGCAACTGCGGCATCTGAGATAGTTTGGCAACGTGCGTGATGAAAACGGCGCGGAATTTAAATATTATTCTTTGAGTACGGAAACCTGGCATCGTAGCTTCTAAAGCGCGCGGCTGATACGGTGCAACGCGGAGTTTAATGTTATTATTCTTATCAATTCTTGCGACATGAATGAATGACTTGGTTGCTTTACAAGTTTACGGGTGTAGTTTTTTTTTTTTTTTGGTGGGCTCATCTTAGAATGCAAGCCGGGCTTTTCGGCTTGTATGAAAGGAACGCCACTGTTAGTAAGTACCTACTAGCATGGAATTAGTATGAACTTTCCTATACTATTAAATGAGCATTCTCTATTTTCACCAGAGCAGAGCTCGGTCGCCCAGGTACAAAACAGTAAATTCGTTAAAATTCAATACAAAATAATACTCTTGATTTTTGAACTGTGCGACATCGTTACAGAGTTGAGAGGGAAGCTTTCATAGTAGTATATGAAAATAATATCGATGTGAAAAAATATAACATACTAAGTCATAGTTGTTCCACGTGGTTAAACTTGTAGGTACAGCCCCTCAATACTGAATGTCATAAAAGGTTACTAAGAGATAAACTTTTTTATTTAATTTTTGTTGACGGGCTGGAAATCCTCATGGATGTCCTCCGTCTGCCCCAGGACTCAGGAGTCTGTCAGACTTCTACTGACTAAAACCACCCCATGTGGCTCGCACACTTGTATCGGGAGCTACGGGGGTACTTAAGCACTCTTCAACGCAGCCCTCGACACTAAGAGATGACCTTGACCAACCATACGACCACCGGTCCACATTAGCCCTGGATCGCAAGAGCTCGAACTCATGGGGAGAGGGTTTTGCCCAACAGTGAGATAATTCAGGCTAACAGTAACCTAAAGAGCCTCATTCGTACTCCTAACTGTCAGAGAAATGAACTACTCCGCGATTATGAAAAATCGTCTTTGATCATTCATTGCGTCCGCCGTAGGAAGTCCCATGTTCAGCAAAGGACATTTACAGACCAACAATGATCTGCGTAGTTTAGACGTCCGTCCCAGACAGTGTCTGTCATATAAAGCATACTGTCCACGGAGGCGTAGTTTCATAGACGCGTATTCGTTAACCATACGCTTGGTGTACGCCTGTTTGCTGCATACAAACGTGCAGCTCCACTTGATGTAGAATGGTATGACACTGGGTGCATCCATGCAGCACGAAGATGCCGCTCCATCGACAGAGTTTCACAGTTTTGTTAGCATAATATAATCAGTAAGCAGATGTACACTAAGCGTATAGGTAATGATAGTTACGCCTCCGATGACAGTTGGCCTAAGTGAGTACATCTTATCCACCTTTTCACACGCTCAGGTTGCCAAGTAACCAGCGCTGGAGCGGCACGGGAAGTTTATGGACAAGAAGCGTTTACCGTACCAGCTGATTTCCAGTTAGCCATTCATTCGGCTAGCCGGGAGCCAGGACGTGTGAAAAGGGCCTTAGTAGCTACGAAATTGGACCAAAGTCGATGCGGACTTGATAGGTAAGTGAGTAATGATCCACTTTGGCAGGACAGTCATGCCATGAATGCTACGGTTTTCATTCGCCTTTGACAGGTAGACAGGAAAAGGTGTATGGGTATAACTGCCACATACTACATACATACAAAAACAGTACATACACAACACACACAACAACAAACACTTAAAAACACAAACACATACACAACACACACACAACAAAAAACACACGCACACATACCAAAATACATATTAAAAATTATACTGATGTGTAGATTTCAATTCAAAAATTTTCTGCAGCCAAAATGAGATTCGAGCATTTCTGTGTTCGGTAAGTCTTAAGAACATTCCTGTTGACTAAGAGTGTCCAAACTGATTCAAGAAATAGCTGCTGAGACTTAGGTACCTACTGTCTCAACAGGTGTGCATAAAACTACATCTGCATCCTTATCGCCAGACTGACGCCTTAGCTGTATCTCTAAACACCTATAATATAAGTAATATTCAAATATATGCATAATTATATTTCATCAAAAAAAAAACACCAACAGTAGTTTGTTAAAATTCGAAGCTAGCAGTTTGGCCTTGGTTCTAATCACTCCCAGACTAGTCGGGCAACGACTGACATGCAGTTGGCGGTATTTGCATTTTCTGAAGGTTGCTCGTTTTATACGCGTATCTAATAAAAATGGGCAAGTGTGAGTCGCCGTCTGGAAACTAAAAATAGGCCTACAGACTTTGTAGACAGTTGCAAGAAGAAAAAAAGGACCAATGTACAAATAATGTGCTGGAAAAAACAGGTGTTCTTTTATTCATAGATGCTCATTTCTATTAGTTATTTGCTAATAGGTGAAGACCACAAAAATGTCCAAGAATATTTACTGTTAGGAAAAGGCACTTTTTCATTTCATAAACGAGTATAGAGCATAAGCTCTCTTTTTAATACATTTAATACAAACTTGTATGGAGTAGTGACAGGTGCTGATTAATTTGACAGGACTAAACTAAAATTTATCTTCTGTCCTTTTCTTAATGAAATAGAAAGCAAAAGATGCACTGAACTTAAATTTAGTTTAGTTTGTGAACAAGGGAATTGGCACCATAGTCTAATTCCAAAGACACCAGAATGCATCAAAACTGTCATGTTAATTAACGTGTCTGGTGTCCGAATTCGGATAAATTCATTCGGATAACCGCATGCGGGCCAACGACCAAGTGTATGCGCCTTTACTCAAAGTATCGAGATCGCCTATCTGTTTTCCCAGCATGGTGATTATTGGCACTATCCGCCCAAGATCACGCAGCGGTCTAGGGGAGGTTCGATCATCAGCAGAGCGAGGCGAACTCGCACGATACGCGTACCTTATTTACATTTTATTTTGTATGCGAAATAATTATGAACTGGCCATATTTATGTGGGCGTAGCCCATTTTTTCTGGTCGGAAAGAGGGGGGATGGTTGTTGTTGTTTAATCTGTTTTTTCACGATATAAAAAATGTGGTTAAAGTTTTAAAAGGTCAATAAAATTTAAAATGTTGGGACACAAAAAAATTTACATTTCCAAGGTTTTTCTATGACTTAAACAAGTCTTTCGCATCAAGTGGTCAGGCTGATTTATTATAGCAATGATGTCCAATGTAAAAACTTATTGACTTCATGAGAAGTAACTGCTTCACTAAAAAACTTATTTTCCTACAACACATCTCTATGTGTTGTAGGAAAATAAGTTTTCTACAACACATCTCTATGTGTTGTAGGAAAATAAGTTTTCTACAACACATCTCTATGTGTTGTAGGAAAATAAGTTTTCTAATGTCTAGACATTAGGTAAAAAAAACCTTGTCCGATCCGAAAGGGGCACATAGGTACTGCAATAACATTACCTAAAAGTAATTTTTATTAAATTATTTTTGACCAAAAAGTTATTGCTTTTTAAATATGTAATTCACATTTTTAGTACCAAAATTACCCCAAATCCATAAAAAAATAGACATTTTTCAACAGGGGTGATGAGTTATGACTTGTAGACACCCGCTAAACGACGGCCGCCCGCGCCCCATGTGATAACCAGGCAAAATTCAAAATTGGAAAAAAAAATCGCCACATTTTTTTCTTTTTCTTGAAAATAACCACATAAATAGACTCTCAGTACGATACTCAACACCCTCACGAATCGGACAGGGTTTTTTTACATGTTGTATAATACTAGGGCCGATCTTAGTTTTACTCACACTTCTCGCGACATCCCATTTGTCAAGGCAAGGATGTCTCATAATTCTTTACACACTTTCCAAAGGAGAAACCCAAACTCCATAGAAACTTGGGCCTGGCGTTCCAGGACTGGAATTTGGACATAAATTAGAGTATTTAGGAAGGATTCATGACCCCAATTTTCACGTCTCCCAGCAATGGCCAAATTGGTCAAATCAGACAATGTTTACATTTTAGGTTATTTTTATTATTTGAGTTATTTCAATAAAAAAAATATGTTTAAGGCTTGTGCTGCAGCGCTTGCAGTCTATCATGATGAGGTTTTAGGTAGGTACACAAAAAGCGCTTGGGGGGGAATCTAAAGTGACCTTTAGATTTATCTGATTGATCTTACTGAAAACGTCAGCTGAAAACTATATTTAATAAACAAGGCTCACTTACAACATTACTGGCTTGCATTTGTTAATATTATATCTACTAGGGGATTTAATGCAATCTCATATTACAGTAATCTGAGATTGCAATAATATATTAAGTAAAATAAAGTAAAAACACATAATTGTGATAAATGGTTTTATTAATCACTTTCTTCATTAGGATTATCGTAATATAATAATACAGTATCCAGAAATTGTGCAGAAGGCATTTGGCTACCCTGGTGCCGTGCCTAACCAAGATAATTATCATAATTCTCCTCATCGTGTGGGTACGGCTACCAACCGTTCTTTTGCCAACAAAACAGGTGCAATAATATTGAAGTATAGGATCCCTCCCACTTAGAGAGCTTTCGACTAATATATAAACGAAATACATCCTATTACTAATATGCTTGATTTTATTATTTCTCTCAACATCCAGTTTGAGTCCGATGTTGACAGCTCTTGCTGTAGGCCACCGTCCACCTCTCTACACACTTCCATTCATCAGTGTCCTATAGGTGTCTGTTCACTCTCTTCTGGTCTACTTATTTCAATCAAGAGATACAGCATTGGCATGTTTTCGGCAAGCTTGGCAGATAAACTCATTTTCATTTATGTACCTGAAACAAACATTTATCATTTGACTATTAGGTCTAGCACTAGCATTTAGCAAGAAACATCTGAGTGGCACATTTGGGTATAGATAGTGCAATCCAGGAAGACGCGCCCCACTCCGCTCCGCTCCGTACTTAAAGTACAACTTACAGTACAGTAATCAGTGGGGCGCGTCTTCGTGGATTGCACAATCTATAAACATAAGCGGCCTGATTACATTCCCACTGCAGGGACACAGACCTCCTCTCTGAAGATGGAATAGGCTGTAATTAATTATGCAGGTTCAGTCCGGATTGGCGATGTCAGATATGGCTTCGAATATGAATTTGTTGCACATTCTGGTATCATTTTATAAAATACAACTATCAACAGACAACTGGACACAAACGATAATACTATTTAGTTTGATTGCATTAAATAATTACATGGTACAAAAATGTTACGATATAAAAATATCGGATACTAACCGTTTGAGGCGCGACCCATTCCTGTAAATTGAAAGAATCATTTTCATCTTCCAATTTTTGCCTTCCTATTGTATTGCAGCGGTCTGTTGCTACTCCGCAATTAATGTACAGGCTCATGATGTCGTTATTTAACCAGTCTTCAAAAGATCATTATACAGATCTGGTTTTCCAGCAAAGGTCTACAGGGGTGGCAGGGTACGGCGTCCAATGTTCAAGCGAGGGCAGTCGGAAGGCAATCAATTTCGGAGTTCAGTATTCGAAGAGGTTCTAAGAAATAATAAATCCCGAGAAATACGAAAAAACACAATAAAAGCGAATGACAACAATGACATGACATTTGACAGACGTTGACATTTGCCGTTTACTAATGTAATCCGTGGTGCAATCGCTTTTATCGATTATTTATTTCTTTTAATGATTTTTTTATGGTGGTTACTTTAAAAATCAATTAGATTCCAGATTTTTTTTTATTTTTCAATGATTTTAATATAAAAACAATTATAATAAAATAATGGAGTATTATTTAATTATTTGTAACAGTATCGATTTCCACTAAATCGATTATATTCTTATGGCACGCTCTATTGATATAATGCCAGCGTTTGTGAAGTTAGTGATGTTTAACGAAATAAGTGTTTTAATGGTGTACAAAGGTTGTTTAAAACAAAAAATAGAAAACTACTTATTTTCTACACTTGGCCATTGCTATTGAGGCTAAGATTAAAATGGGTTAATTAAGCAAAATAGACGAATTTTTTGGTACATATCTGATTCGTGGAACAGTTAGGCCCAGAAACGGGTTTCTCCTTTGTACTGAAATCGTCGAAACGTTTGGATTAAACACAACACTTAAAAAAAAAAGTATTGTACGACTATCGACTAATAAACCAATTATGGCTGATATGACATTTTATTACGTTCTAATTTCAAATGTCGTAGCGTAATGATCGTGCGTACTTTCTCGTAGCACTTTCGTAGAGCGTGCGTAGCAACGAATTTTCCCATTGACATGTAAGGTACCTACTCGTATTTATGTGGGAACATATTATGTTCGTTGATAAACAATTTAAATATAGATTAACCAAAAAATTAAAGCCGAACGAATTGTGATAATATTTAAAGGTCATTCTATTTTTGTTAAATGTCACAAAACAATGCAACATACAATTTGATAAATGTGATTTATCGACAAAAAAAAAAATTAAATTTCTGAAAATCGGAATCTTGAATTTTAAAATGGCTAGATTTTTTTATTGAATGGTGCATAGAATACATATCTATTTAAATTTTTAAATATTTTGATATAACACTTTGTACCCATGCTAAGTTTTTTCAAGCGATTAGCTCAATGGTCGGACGAAAGGTCAGTAAAATACAAGGTCTTAGAGAAATTATTCGTTTTAAATTGTTATTATACTCCATAATATAATCAGAAATATATAGTTGTTTACCTTTTATATTCATTTTATAGAGGCTGAAAATGGTAACACAAATTTGAAGATAATCCTAGTCTTCATTATTTGTGAAATGAAATGAAATAATTTTTATTTCTTAAGATTGCACAAAACACTTTTACACGTCAATCATAATTTAAAAAATTAAATGAGGTCGGCGTTACCGATCTGACTACTCTGAGAAGAAAAGCCGAAACAAACTCAGAGGTCACAGTCTCTTTTAAAGTTCAGACATAATCTCGGTCAGATCATGTGAAGACCATGTAGATTTGTGTCTGAAATTGTCTTTTTAGGAAGGAACCACACAGATTGAGTGGATCTGTCCAGTCAGTTCACGCATTTGAATCGTGCAGCTCAACACAAAACTTAAGGAGCTCAACGATTCGACGAACAATGCCAAAGAAAGGACATTTGGGTAGGCTGCATAGATTACCCAAACTGCCAGACCATGATTGAAACAACTGAGAAAAAAAAAAACAAACAAATACATCACAATACATTACATACGTTTTTTTTTTCTGTGTAATCTTCTCATTCACAAAAATTTAAATAATATAATACTTTACAAAGTAAATATTTATGTCATTTGGTAGTTTACCATAAAATGAACCTCTATTTAAATAAATAAGTGAATGTAGATATTATGTAGGTACTGGAAAATAATGACTAAGTGATTTTTTAATTCAAATCTTCTAATATAATATAAAAAAAATTGTTTCTTGAGTGAATGAAGAAAGGCTTGTGGCAAAGTAATAACAGCCACACGGGTCCATCGATCAGGTTAAGCTATGTTTGCCGCGGTTGGTCCGTGGATGGGTGACATCTTAACACACCACCGTTAGTCCCGGCCGTTATTGGACTTTTGCCAGTCGTCAAAAGCCCGAAAGTCTGACAACCAGTCTTACCAAGAGGTATCATATTACCCAGATTACCCAGTAGGTAACTGGGTTGTGGAGGTCCGATAGGCAGTTACTCCATGTAAATTACTGGTATTCATCTGCATCCGGTTAGATTGGAAGCCAACTCCAATATAGTTGGGAAAAGGCTAGGTAGTTGATCAGTCTCTTGAGTGAATGATTAACTGGCTGACAGGCAACGCTCAGATTAAACCACAGTAACTAGGAGTGTTCAACTCGTGTTTGTTGTGATTTTACTCTTGATACGTATCTATTGATTTGAACCATAATTATCTTAATTTAAAATGTGAACTATTATTTTATCGTAGCAGTAGATTGTAAATTCATGATAAATACGAGATTATTTAGTGAAGACAGCGGTGTGATTTAAAAGAAGATGTAGTGACAAAAATTGAAAAGGGCATGCTGAGATGGTTTGGGCATGTTGAGAGGATGAATGAAAGGCGACTAACAAAATGTAAGTATTTACAAGGCTGATGTGAAGGGAAAGGCCGGCCGGGGACGCCCTAGGAGGACTTATACTGACCTTATTGGTGATGTTCTTCAGAAAGGCCAGATGCGTAGTACTCGTAACCGGCGTGCGTGTATGACCAGATGTATGAACGTAAACGAGGCAAAAGGAGTATGTAAGGATCCCCCCATGGGAAGAAGGCGTGAGTTTATGTATGTATGTATTTAGTGAATCTTTCGGTTTCTACATGGGTATAGGAACGTCTACGAACTTTTAAACTTTCGCATTTAGTATAACTAGCGAACCGCTCCTGCTTCGCACGGTTTTTACGACTTGACAAAACATCGAGATTTCTTAGGTAAACGTAACTTTAATATTAACGTATTATGCACGTAAACCTTTCAGAATAAATTTTCTATACGACGGTGGAAACCTCGTCAAAATCTGCTGCGCGGTTTAGAAGAACAACGCGGACATACAGACAAAGGCGAAAAGCGACTTTGTTTTTAACCGACTAACCTAACTAAAAAGTGAAAAATAAAAACTTTTTACAAAAAAAAAACAACCGACTTAAAAAAAAAAACACTGCAGAGTGAAAAATAACCTTAATTTCGGAAGTCGGTGGCTAAAAACGAAAATACAAAACCCAAGACACCGACTTCCGAAATTAAAGTTATTTTTCACTTTGTAGTGTTTTTTTTTTAAGTCGGTTGTTTTATATTATGTATAGATGACGTTTGCGCAGTTCAAAGTCTTAAAGCCGATATCAGAAGCTTCACTCTGTAGGCGAGTGAAAGATACCGAGTGCCGAAATCCAACATCGTTGAATCGGTTCACTAATAAAATAAAAAATAAAATAATCTTTATTTAATCCTACTAATGAATTCATTTTTCATTTCTGATGTCTTCGAGTTAAAGATGCCGAATAAAAAAAATTACAAGAAGTGAAACGTCTGATATCCACTGTAGTGAATTATCAATGACGTTGTTTTTACAAGTAATTTTATTAAAGAAAAGAAAAAATAGTTTTATTTATCACAGAAACACGTGCATAAAAGAAGAGAACAATAAAATAAAACAATAGATTTAAATATAATCATGAGCACAAAACAGAAATATGCGGCAGCTGCTGCCACGTCATGACTGTGACAAGAAGGCTTCCACTCAGCATGATGCTGTGCTATGGGGACCCACAGCTCAGCGCTAATTTTCAGTGGTCACCCGAAAAAAGACGTACGGAAAGCAAGTAATAATGATCTCATTTATTTTATTTTGTAAAAAAAGTGTAGGCGGTTTCAAAATAGTATTTATATTGTTAAAAAAAAACGACACGAGGTAATGAGTTTGCAGGTTCCCGTTTTTTTCGCATTTGATAAGACTAATTATTTCATCATTAGATTAATGTTTTTCTTCGCACACGACATTAATAAAAAAAATAAGTGCTTCACTACTTATTATCGCTGCACGTAAATTAAGTCATGTTATAGGAGCGACATTAAAATAAGATATTACTATGCGTACGAGTTCAGTGATGGGGTACACAAATAGCGCGGGCGGAGCATATGTTGCGCCTACGCAAGATTTTTGCACGGAACGCCGCCTATCCGATATCGTTGCAATAAATCCACTATTATTGTAGGAAACCATGTCACAGGCTTGGGCGTGACACTGCGCAATGTCCGATTTATGTCTATATTCACGGTTACAGTTTGATGAATCACATTATATTATTCTGAATATCCGATGATATATATTTGGGAAGACAGCGAAATAAATAAGGGAAGGAAGTCTAATCCGTATTCGTAGAATTATCGACAGTAGATCAGACATGTGTATGGTTACGTCTATAGATATGCCTTTCACATACGCTTATTAAAAACTTTGAGTTAAGCCGATGCAAATCAGAAGCTGAAGCGTGGGAACAATCACTTCCTGGTTGAGAGGAAAGATTCTAAAAGAAATAACTTATATCTTTCAGTCTTAAACTAAACTAGTGTATACTTCTGAATCTAAAGCAGTGATTACTTATGTGTTGTAAAAACGCTATAATAGGCTTCTTCGATATCAATTCAATTCAATTCATTTATTCTGTAACAATTCACATTGTGTTCGAATATAATTCAACATGAAACATAAGCATACACAAAAATATAATTAAAATACATGCAATTCAATTTAAATTAGGAAATAATAATTCGATAAAAAAATTAAAAAAAAATAAAACCATATGTTAAAAATCAACAGCAAGATAAGAGCAAAAAAAAAAAAATATGACTACAATAATTATAACCCATAGACAAATAATGACAGTGTTAACAGAATAGGACATGTCAGTGTTAACGGAATAGGACTATAAATCATCTAATGAATAGAGACATCTTTCCAACAGGAATGCCTTGAGCCTTGCCTTGAATGAGCCTGTGTACAGTATGCTTTTTAACTTATCCACCGGAAGCGTGGTATACTCATCATAATGAAAGATCGCTATACCTACAGATAAAAACATTAAATATATGCAATAAATATCTAACCAAAAAATTATAACTGCCGGACAGGCCGATATAGAGTCCTAGAATTAAAAATTCGAAGTCATTATGACATCCACCAACCCGCACTGGGCCCACTTGGTGGAATACGGCCTACCCTCTCACAGAGAGGAGGCCTGTGGCCCAGCAGTGGGACTATTATAGGCTGATTATGTCGATATAGGCCTCCAAGAATTTGCAATAGGTAAGTTGTACCGTTAAATTTTTTCATATGAAAATCCTTATTTGGTAATAGAAACCGCGATCTCATATTTTATCTATATTATAAATTTCTTTAAAAAAACCATATGTTTAATATGTAAATCGAAAGATGTCTAATAAATTATTATTACAGTCTAGCTCGTGAAAGTTCATGAGATGACTGCATTCTCAAAAGTGGTTTAGATAGACAGATTAGTAGATAATAAAAATCTTAAATGTTGAAATCCATGTCTGGGCGGCAGACAGACTTAAAAGTTATTCACTAAATTAGTGTGCGTGAATCAACATGAAGTTAGTTAAATAAAAAAATATATATTTACCAAACTCAAAGTATTTATTTCAATTAAACCATTTACAGGCACTTTTAAATTGTCAAGGAGTCGGTCAGTCAGAAATATAAAGCCCATTCCAAAGTTTAGTAGGTATGTACCTATGGAGAAGAAAGGGTAAGAAACTCCATGGATAATCTTTTACGTTTACAGGTGACTGAGATTTTCTTCCTCTAGAATACGAGGTATCATTTTATGTGCTGTGAAATGGTGGATCTGTTGAAAAATATTCATAGGATAAAAAATAACTACGTATTACGAGATTACGTGTACCTAAGTATTACGTGATCGATACGAAAATCAGGATAATATCTCTTTCCATTTGCTTTTTTGGTGCAAAGTATGAAAAAAAAAACTACTTGAACCTAAACTGAATATGAAAAGTTACTTTTAGCATTCAACGAGCAACGGTTGTAACATAAACTCATGCAAAGTTCCAGTCAATGAATGCACCTACATCGGTCTTACGAGGCTAAATATCTAGCAAAAACGTCTAAATATATATAACTGCGAAGATTTCGGCTGGTTTTTTGTTTATAATCGGGCGCGTAAAACCTGTCTAGCTAGTCGAGACTTAGACTAAACGTTAGCAGTTTTAGTCCGGTACATTTGAAATTTGTTCAAAAAACTAATTTGATTACGCATACGTAATATCTATAATGAATTTAGATTATGAGGAAGTAGATATAACTTCTGTTACGGCGTATGTTCAATGTCTTTTTAGGCTATTACTATGAAAATAGATTTTTATTTATTTAAGTTATTTTTAACCGACTTCCAAAAAGGAGGAGGTTATATGTTCGTAGCGTGTTTTTTTTATGTCCACTGATTTCTCCGTCATTTGTGGACCGATTTTGAAAATTATTTTTTTGTTTGAAAGGGTATGCTCTCAAATTGGTGCCATATAAATTTTATTAACTTTGCTTGGGCAGTTTTTGAGTTAGCTACAAAATACGTATTTTTTTCCCACTTTGTTTGTAGATGGTATGATAAGTTTCTGTCACTGGTAGCAGGTAGTGGTATTCGAATGTGTGTGGGGTAGGTACCACAACTAAAAAGTGAAAAATAAAAACTTTTACAAAAAAAAACAACCGACTTCCAAAAAAAACACTACAAAGTGAAAAATAACTTTAATTTCGGAAGTCGGTGGCAAAAAACGAAAATACAAAACCCAAGACACCGACTTCCGAAATTGAAGTTATTTTTCACTTTGTAGTGTTTTTTTTTTGGAAGTCGGTTGTTTTTTTTTTTGTAAAAAAAGTTTTTTCTTCTTCTTTTCGTGTTAGTGACTAACCTGGTGTCAGAGTTTTAAAGCCGCCCATGGGCCTCTGACTTCACTTGTTTTTCTTCACATGCCTTCGCGAAATATCTATCAGACATGCCGGTTTCCTCACGATGTTTTCCTTCACCGTTTTTGAAGCAAGTGATAATTATATAATACGCACATGATTTCGAAAAGTCAGAGGTGTGTGCCTGTGGTTCGAACTAGAGAACTATGACTTGGCAGTCCGACGGTCACACCACTAGACTAACACAGCTACATTTAAGTTATTTTTCATGTCTTCATTTGTTTTTTACAAGACATCGCGTTGCTAGCTCGAAAAACATTCTGTTTTTCACCTTTTTTATTAGGATTCCGTAGTAAACAAGGAACCCTTATAGTTTCGTCATGTCCGTCTGTCTGCTTGTCCGCGGTCTAGCTCCGAGACTCTTAGTACTAGAAAGCTGTAATTTGGCATGGGTATACATATTAATTACGCCGACAAAGTGGTAAAACAAAATTATGAAAAAAAAATTTTTTGGTTTTGGTACCTCCCTACACGTAAAGTGGTGATGTTGTTTTATTTTTCTATCCCGTGGTATGGGATATCATTGGAAAGGTCCTTCAAAAACATTGTGAGTATGTGGAAACCATTTTTGGATTCAGGGATCCGTTTGCGAAATATTAAGCTTTAAATTGCTAATTTTTGTTAAAGTCAAGTGTCCCCCCCCTGCCACCTAAATAGTTGGTTTTGGATGTGTGAAAAAATCACAGAAGAAGTTTATATAACGAAATTAAAAGGAATATCTATCACAGCTAAGTAGGCTCTACAAGTTAACGAGTAATGATTGACCAACTTACATTTGCAGTCGCAAAAACATGTTTTTGGGATAAATTCATTCCAACTACGGAACCCTTCATTGTGCGTGGTCCGATAGGCACTTTTTTTTTTTCATTCTTTATGCACACAAATGTATCGAGGCGGACTAATGCCATAGGCAGTTTCTAACAGTCAATCTTTGGGTGATGCAGAGACAAGCAGTACAGAAATAGTTTATTCATTTCTCAAATCTAATATCTGCTTTTGCGGTTTTAAAAACGATGTTTATTGCTTCTTTAGTAGTAAGTACTGTGTTATTATTTCTAAATTATAGATCAACAACAGCTCGGAGGTGGGATTCCCAGAATTTATGAGAACGGCAAAAAATTTCGCTTGCGAGGTCGTCGCGCCAGTAAGCCGACGCTGGCACGGACGTAATAAAATCGCGGCGGGATTTTATCGCGCAATGGACTTTCAACTCTCGGCGCAAAGCAGAGCGTTGAAAATGAAGTGCACGAAAAAAAATCGCCACGATTTTATTACGTCCGTGCGAACGTCGGCTTATACAGTGAGCAATAAAAGGATCTTAGCTTATTTACTGGGAGTAGATAATCTATGTTTTAGATAAGCCTGATATACTGGCCATACCTGCCAATGATTATCTGTTTAATACCTAACTCAAATAAAATGTGAACTCTTGAGGAGACGGTGGTAGAGCATTCTAGCGTTTTTTTTATTATCTACATAATTCCTTTTTAAATGCTTCCTTGATATTTTTAACATAATTATAACACTAGCTGTTACCCGTGACTTCGTCCGCGTGGAATTCTGTAGGTACATCAGTTTTATTTACTTGTAAAGATTCCTAAAACAAAAGTAGCCTAAGTTACTCCTTATAACATCAAATATCTGCCAGTGAAAGTCCCGTCAAAATCGTTCCAGTCGTTTCGGAGATTAGCCGGAACAAACAGACAGACAAAAAAAAAGTGTTTTTGTTGTATGTACCGTATAGACTTGCATTTAGTAAAAAGCTGTTATTTTGACATTACAAACACACACTTAAATTTTATTTATTTGTATATAGAAAAAATTACAATTCTTAATTCAATTAATTATAATCTAAGGGTCGTTAGTATCGTCACTGTTGCGGGGCTAAGTTCAGCAGTCTGGGTCTGTAATTTTGTTTTTCTTACTTAATTGTAAAACCACAATGTATTTTATTTGACTAATTCAATTCAATTCAATTTATTTATTCAGTAACAATTCACATTGTGTTCGAATATAATCCAACATGAAATATTATACTCAAATATTAGAATTGTGTCAAAATGTTTTTTAAATTTAGAGATTTTTTTTTTCTGTATAGCTTTAATATTCTCATAGCAAAAAGTAAGGAATTTTAGTGATAGTTTAGTTCGGTACACAAGAGAATCGGCACCATTGACGATGTACAAAAATAATTATTAAAATGCATGCAATTCAATTTAAATTAGGAAATATTTAATTAGTTTAAAAAAAATAAATGTAAAATACCATGCAAACAATTAATTATAAAACCATATTTCACTAAAAAATTCTTCTATTCTGGCATTTAATTGTTAAATTACGCATCTTGCGATGACTGCCAAACATTTTGCGTGTAATTTATCTCGTTTATCCAATCAGCCAAATTCTACTACGTGAATTAGGTACGCTAACATTTTGATAAAATAATACTAAAATCAGGAATTAAAACAGCAAAATCGTAGCGATAGCATTTGATGCAAAAATGAAAATAACAGTAACACGATAAAAAAAATGATAAGCTCATGACCCTATTTAATAATATAATGATTTAGGTAGCTCAACATCAGCATCAACACATTTTTTAAACCGTCGTTCAACAATACATAGCATTACTGTATGCAGAATTATGTAACTATTGTCTACAGAACTACAGATGCTCTCGAGGTGTGAATGTGTGCGTCTAAGACAAGAAAAATACAGACTCGTGACTCACGCACACACCCAGCCCTCGCGATGGCGTTGTTATAGTGATGCGAATAGGCGCTCGTGGAAATAACAGTTATGGGTTTTTTATTACATATATCTATACATAGATAGTCCCATGAGGTTGACTATTTGAACTTGTTTAAATTAACAGGGGAAGTATAAAGCTCCGCCGTTTCATTAGTTCGTCGGTTAAGTTCGCTGCAATACGGTAGATGCCTAGGTAAAAAAAAAAACTATTTAGTCCGTCTTTCACATAGTAAAAAAAAATTTGACACGTATTTTTTGCTTTAACATATTAACCAAAAATAACTTCGAAAACACGCATTAAAGTTGGGGAGTGGGGGCTCGCTACGTCACAACTCAGCATAAAATCTAGCAAGGCGTGACGTCATGCCACATTTTAACTCAATGTATCGCCGTAATCTTTTGATTAGGTACGTCAAAAAAGAAAAAATACGTGTCCAATATTTTTTAATAATCTACAAGACGTACAAAAACAATTTTTTTGGACACAGGCTATTATACGCAGTGCGTGCGTAATGAGCATTTTAAGGACGATTTAGTGTCGAACAATTTGTAACCAGAACATTGACGTTTTCATATTCACGTATCGGGTAGCACTGGATCGATTAGAATCTTATTTTACTCGATTTGCATGTTTAATGTTATGACATTATAATAACGTGAGTTCGCTTACTGCGTTTTGAACTAAGAGTTTGCATTATACGAGGAAACCATAATAGTCCAAAAAAAAGTTCATCGTTTGAGAACGTGATAGTTCGATGCTTTCCGAAACTAGTGATGCGCCATCCGTGGCAAAGCTATCAAAAAATAAAAAAACAGTTGCACTCCTAGAGTGCCGACAGAAGTGAAAACTTAAAATAAAAATCGGCATCGCGGTAATTATTTATTTATTTATTTTATTTGGTTCACCAACAATTGTATACACTAGTACAAGCAAATGAAATAGAAGCAACAAAACAGAATAAAGTGTAACAATCACTTATAGGTAAACTCTGCATGCACACAAAATGTTGTAACTTACAAAAAAAAAAAATAGAATACTATAATACTATAGAGTTGCACTAAATAGAACTTAATAAAAAAGTTAATTAAACAAAATTAATAATTAACGCGTTGATGTCTTTTTAATGGTCAAAAGCTGGTGTCGTCACAGTGTCGCGAAATCAATGGTTTAGTCTCATCTCAAAAATGTCCAACGCGCTTAAAGAAGTTTTCACTTCAAAAATTCTCTACAGTAAATAGTATTACTTGTAATTAGAACCTAGGATTCCACAGAGAAGAGTTTTATCGACCAGTAGTCTGCGTAGTTGTTCTATCGAATCCAGTTATTATGCAAGTTGAAAATTGCGAACGGCGAGCTAATAATAACGTTGTCAACAGCTGTTAAAGGAAAGAAATATCTCTATAAAAGTCACAGGTTAATTATGAGATGGCCAATAGTGCCACCTGTCGGTTCTGTTTTGAACATGTGCACTTTTGGCGATTCTCAAACAATTACCTGAAAATTCATAAGTCGGCACGAGCTGAGATACGGGAATATTATTATTTATTATTAGCCATTTATTTCGGACAGAATCCATATATGTGTTAGTAACAATTTTTTTAAGATCTATGTTAGTAGGTACATAATCTTAGAAAGTTTTTTTTCTGTTTTTTTTTTTCATTATGTGATCCAATTTGCATGAGTGACTTCATGGAAAATCGTTTATTTATCGAATAATAGCTGCGCCTCACGGTTTCACCTGCATATGTCTCGATTCCGTGGGAATGTCCGTATACGTGGGAATAAAAAGTATCCTATGTCCTAACCCAAATCATGGTCTACCCATGTGCCAAATTTCATCCAAATCTGTTCAGCCGTTTTAGCGTGAAAGCGTAACAAGCCATCAAACAAACTCACTTTCACATTGATAAATAATATTAGTTAGGAAGTTAGGATTTCACAAATCAAAATCGTTAAAGTTATCAGAAACGACACTAAATTTTATAGTCTATAATTTATCCTTATGATCTACTATATAACCTTCAGTTCAACTAGCGGGGTAGTGGCGTAACACACACACGGCTACACATCAAGCTATACATTTCCAGTTTATGCTGATCTTGCATCATATAGGATTTCCGTACAACGCGAGGTTAGCTTATACTGGAAATGTATAGCTTGATGTGTAGCCGTGTGTACAATGGCGATGTATTTCATTTTGACAGTTCAACAACATCCATTGCGCTATTTACATTGTTGAGCAGACGAATCTTTCAAAACTATGAAGCAATGGACTAGGACTTATCTTCAAAATCCTTCAGATCGTGATTCAATGTGCAATTAAGGGTGAGGTTATTCACAAAGAAAATTGTTTCAAGAAAATAAAAAAAATCAAGAAAATAAGTCGTCATAATAGACTAAGCTTCCATCATCTAAGTTACATAAGAACCATAGTGTTAAGGTTTATTTTTAACTTAACAGTGTCATGGATTTTCCTAAGTACCTACACATTAAGTCTTCGGAAAAACCAAACAAAGTCTAATTGGAATAAGGCAATCTTAGAACAATCGTTTATTAAACACCATCGCACAAACCCATAGTATATGTAAAAATATAAGAACAGACTGAGAATTTTTTTTTGTTACTTTTATTTACTTGTTCTTTGTTAAAGTTTAATACTTATGCAGTTCCATTACTGACTGATTGAAAATCGGAAGGCCATTGAAGAGGCTGGACAATCAACGGGAAAGTTGAGAAATTGCACATGAACAAAAGCCAATCTTACCTTACCTTGCCTTTACAATCCTTATGTCAAAACTTGCAAGCCTGCATAGAGTAACATTTGCATGTGTGATTTGAAATATTGCATGCATGTTTTAAATGGCATTAACTTGTTATAAAAAACCTAAAAAACAGAAAAAAAACCCGACTGCAAAAACACATAACTGTAAAGAGAAAAAAAAATCATTTTGATCTATAGAATTTTGGTATTGCAGGTGGCATTCGGTATTCTATACAAAACATAAATTTTGGTGCCAAAAATCGAAAATAAAAATTGGTTCAGCCGTGTAGTAGTTACGAGAGAACATGGGGACGGACATACATACATACAGGTGAAACTCATAACCCTTTTTGGGTTCTCCGCAGTCGGGCAAAAATAGGATAAAACAAGTCGTTTTGTTATTTTCCCACATTTTATTATTTTTTGTTAAACACTACCTATACCTACTATTCTTATCTTAATCGGTTGAAGGACAGTGCACGAGACACAGTAGAAGTTTTATTGTTATTACGTCTGGGGCGGTTAGTGTCCCGCAAAGTGTCAAAGTCAAACAATTTTTTTTACGCAAACTGCGTAGGCGCACCTAAGTCGTAGATCTATAGATTACAATGAACAAGCAAGCATGCTAGAAATGTCGAACGAAGGTTAGTGTTTCACGTCATAGGCTTTTTGTAGATCTGTGACCGACAGCATCTCGACCTGCTAGCCTTGAGATTTTTTAATGGCATGACATTATACCTCGTTTCTCCAAGCAAATATTTTTTTGCCATTTTTGATCAACTATTTGGTTCATGATGTTATTTTGAGTCAATTAATTGACAAATTATTCGTTAATGTTGTAATATTGCATATTAGCGATCGAGTGGAAAAAAAAGGTCTAGGTACTTTAAATACAAATCTGACATAAGTTGTGATGAATTTATTAGACACATATATAATATAATTTGACAATCATGGATCTGTCATTCTATTTAAAACAGTAGCCGTCAAAAGTGTTCTAAAAATAAACAAATAGATGGATGATGATGTCTGCTACAACAACAGAACAGAAGACAAATTCCCGCAATTAAAAACGTTCAAAATCTAGTAGAAATCTCTCAGCATCATTCCATGTCAAAAGCTTGTCAAAAATGTAGGGAAATTAGACCTATTTTTGACGGGTTAAGACTGAGATCAGACTGTGAAAGTTCTTAAAAGTACGGGAATTGGCCCTCAGAATTACAATAATTTTAAAAAGAAACAAAAATAATACAAGAAAATTACTTTGCTCGTTTTCGCTTAACACTTACCGCGTTGTCTGTCCTTACATAAGAAACAAATGAAACCCTTCAATAGACATCAACGGGCTCACAAAAATAATGCCTTTTTTTAAGTTTTGAACATTTCACGACTGTTTAATAATTACCTACGTCATAATAAGTCTGTGCCCAAAATTTTTTTTGTCTGTCTTGTAGATTATTAAAAAATATTGAACAGGTATTTTTTCTTTTTTGACGCAATCAAAAGATTACGGCGATACATTGAGTTAAAATGTGGTATGACGTCACGCCTTGCTAGATCTAATACGACGTTGTGACGTGGCGAGCCCCACTCCCCAACTTTAATGCGTGTTTTCTAAGTTATTTTTGATTAATATGACAAAGCAAAAAATACGTGTCTAATATTTTTTTATTATCTGAAAGACGAACTAAATAGAACGTTTTACCTAGGCAACTACCTTATTATTCAATTTATAACATTTAGTTTTGTTAAATCGTTTGAGTTTTATATTTTTGTAAGGAGTTACGGTGTTAATAATATGATATTGTATCAGTATAAGTTCGAGGGTGCTCAACAAAGCAGTGTTATTCAAACGTAATCACTTACTTAAACAACTTTGCGGCAAGATTTCTCAAAACTTTCTTAGGCTTTATTTTGATTACAAACTTAGTATTTATTATGACGTAATACTGTCGCATTTAGCCTACCCACTACGCATATACCATGTTTTAAAATCAAATATGAGTCGCGTATTTTTAAACCCCTTCGGAAAGTCCAAAACGCGTGCACGCAATCCTTTTTGAGACATGCAGTTACGCTATCGCCGACTTAGTGATTGATTTGATATGGTATCGATAAAAGTGACTTTTGAAATATCATCGATACACTTATCGGTACCTACCTCATCAAGGCGTGGCGAGTTCTTGCTAAATTAAAAGCTGTACAGCGGAAACTAATTATGCCTTAGATTCTAAACCCTTGCAGTCTGTGTGAAACATGATAGGGTTAGAAACGGGGTGAGTACTGAGATGATAATGATGATAATAGTTTCGCCGACCCCAAATAGATTGGGATAAGAGAAAAATGATGATTTTGGGCCTTTGTAGTCTTTCGAATAGACATATATTATTAAAATATGCTGACCTATTTTTAGGCCGAAGAATCAGCATTACTATCCAACGTAGCAACGCTGCCAGCATTTTGGGCACTTTTCCCACTGACAGCAATGCGGACGAATTTTTTGATGCCCAATGAGCTCTCTTTATATTCTTGTACATAATATAAATATTTTAGTGTTAGATTGTATATTGTATTTAAAAAGAGCAGAAATAAAAAAAATAAAAAAGGTATTATTAATATATTTACATTGCTACGTGCAACAAAATGACTTGGCGAATTTAGCGGATGATAGATATTAATTATTAAAAGAATTCAGTTGATTAAACATTATACGCATAAATATTGACGAACAGACAGCTAACTCATAAAACCTTGAACGCGTATTTCTAAGTGTCGTAGTAATTCTGCGTAAATTTAAATATGCTTTTCAAAACCAAATGAGACCGCGTTGAGGTAGGTTCTTTAGTAAAAATTACTACGCAGGCATGCCATTATGATGTTCATTTATGCAAAACTTTATACAAGTTTACTCTTCCGTATTATACAAAATAATCTTTAATAAAAAACACTATTGTATAATTTTGTTAGCACTTAAATATTAATGCAAATTTAGTATTGACGCTCGTCACTTATAAAACATCTAATAATACAAAATTGTATAAATACATTTATGCATTTATAAAATTTTGTGAGTCATATTTCAGAGGTTCTGCTGTAAAGGTTAATGTCACCTGAAAGTCTGCGATGGCGATACCAAAATCCTGAAATTATATTAAATTGAAATATAGCGATGTCTCGTGATAGTCATCCCAATATCGATTTATATCGTACATGATAGCGATTTAAAGCGATGTATAATGTAAGCAATCGCTTCAATAGCAAGAATTAGAAATGCGTTTATAGATATTGCTGGTTCGACTGAGATTGTTTTGAGTTTTTCGGCGCTATGGCTAGAATATTCGTTTTAGTAATCTGTTATTTTGGAAGAAGATTTGGAACACGTTTTGACGCGACATATTCCTTTGAGAAGGAAAGTTTCTTTGATGGCATCCAATTCCTTCTTAGACGATAGACATGAAAATTTAAATTGCGAATTTTACAATAAAAAAATATGCTGCTTAAGCAACATTTTTAAAATGGCTATAATATAATATGTACAAAATTAATACTAATATTGAAATAAGTACTTACGTTAAATAATAATTTTAATAATATTAATCATTAACAAGGAAATGCATTGTATTGTATCCATAATTAATGTTGGTAATTTATTTATTAAATTAAAAATATTCATTTATATTATAATTACCAACTCATTGCCATTGGGTATAATATATTATTTTCGATATATAAATTCTAAATTACCCAAATTCGACTAGAATATAAAGAATTTGCATTTTTCAAATGGAATTCAAATAGCGAGGCCGTTGCATGCATACTAAGGAAGACTAGTGTAAAGTGATTTACTGTTTGTGTATGTGCATGTCTAGAAACACACATGGTACATGTATAATGACGTCACCAATATTTTCTACCTTCAGAACAAAGCACACTTAAAACCTATTGATAATGATGCTCATCGATTATTAGTTAACCCAGATCGTTTTTATTTTTAAACTAACAACGTGCGTCTGTTTCACGCGGGTGCACTGCCGACGTAACACATTGAGATTTCCATACAATAAGTTAAATTTAAATTAATTATATAATAATATGTTACCGCTAATGTGCGTAAATCAGTTAGAGTGCAGATTATCTGGTTAAGTTCGTTAAAGTGGAAAAAATTGTTTCAGTTCTTACGTTAACTAGATAATCTGCAGACTTCCTAGCTAATCTGCAGACTAACGACCAAGCATACCGTTAAGTTAGTAAAACAGGTTTTTTGCTTGAATAAAACGTTCGAATTCGTTGTAATTATTTGTTTAATTTGTTAAACGCATAAACAAAGTAAGTAGTAAAAAAAAACAATACAGTGTATATAATTGAAATTTAACTCGTATGTACTCCACTGAAATAATCGATCAATTTAGGCAGAAAACGAGACAAAAGTGTTTCGCTCACTGTGTTCCGCGATTTAACCATCCATTAATATGCAGATTAGATAACTATTAAGTGCAGATATCTGCTACTTTAAGTAAAATTTCACACTTTAAAGGATCGTTCACGGTAATTTGCAGATTATCTAGTTAATGCGCATATTAACGTATTCCATATTCTAATGGTAACATATACATAGACAGTACCTCCCGGAATAAATAGTATAAATAATGATAAAAGCCAAATAAAGTTAAGAAAATCTAAGTGACATCACAGACAGACCCGAAAAAATATTTTATTTTATAATGTGAATTCATTAATGCAAAAACAATACCTACAGGAAGTCTTGAGTGACGTCTGGTTACGTCACTAGTAGACTAAACAAAGGTTGTCTGTAACGTAAGACCAGTGTAAGTCCTTGCCCTTGTAAAATGCGATGAAGGTAATATTTTCGCCACTTAAATAAAATAATATCCTAATAATAATTTGTAATGTCCCCACCGCCGTATCTCTACGTTGACGTCGTGGTGGGGCTTGCGTGCTCCGAACTCTAGGCCCGAGCCAGTAGAGTTTACTTTGCCGGAACAGGTCTGGAATGAGGAGCCAGACCAAGAGAAATACAAAAACCCGCAGGGCAGCATGTGGCGAGCTGTTGGGCAGTAGCGACCCCACGGACCCTATCTTCCGGGAGAAGTCTTGTTACTCACCTCTGGCTTGCCTTTATTGGCCGGCTGGAGTGAGCACTGACGAGGAACAGAGCTCCCACCTCATTCTCGCCTTTATTGGCCGGCTTGAGTGGAGATTCGCAAGAGCAAACGTGCTTGGAGGAAGGAAGTATTTCAGTAAGATGCTGGTAGGGATCTTGACCGTACTTCCGGGATTGTCCTGATAGCCGTGGAATACCTCTCCACTCCTCATAAGCACCTCAGGACATGTTGCCCCTTTGTCGCTACGACACTTTGTGCTAGCGACCGTTTTCGGGGGCCCATTATTGAGTGTGCAAGTCACCCCCTGCCATTTTCCTGTGTATGTTTTATAATATATTGGTCAGGCAGGGGCCATAGTCTTTCCATAGTTCAAGGTTACCAATCCATTATAGCCACCCAAATCCATAGCCCAATATGTTTTGTTTCCATGTTCTACAATAGTCCTACACCAACCGGGGGTTGTCCTTGGGTGCACTTGTATAGTGCATATAGGGATAATCGTCGGTTGGTGCCTCATTTCATACAAAACGTCTAACGGGCCTCTGCGAGTTGGCTTCGGCCCCTCGTACGCCTTCCAAAGGTCCGGGACCCCAGGGTCCCGAGATGTGTCAAAGACGTTTGAAAAATTATAAAAAAAACCACAAAGAGAACTTAACGTAAATTAATGTAATGTTGATATGCAAACCTTTTTTTAAGATTTTTATTTTATTTTTAATGCGAGTTTGAATATCGAGATCTCGTAGCATCGTAACTTTTGCAACCTCATCTTAGTAGTTGGTAAATAACTACACCATAAAACCCAATCACACAATTTATTTAGTGAAAACATAGTATAAATACTAAATAGCGCAATTTAAATTATATTTTTTTATTAAAATATGTAAATTAAGGTGGTACCTAATCGTAATAATTTTTTGCTTATCTAAGAATCGCCTCGCGAAACTTATTATTTTAAATTAAAAAAAAACGGCGAGTTGAATCTACCAACGAGCCAAAATGATAAAATATATTCATTTGAATAGACTCGACGAATAAAATTACGATCAAAATGGCGGATGCAACCATTTTTATAGAACGAGTTTTCGGTAATTTTTCACATTTCTTGCGTTCTCCTGCACTTAAGTAATACAAAACTAAAGTGATAAAAAATTGTGTGGCAAGTACTTAATACCTACCTATATGTAATTAGGAAACTTGTTATAAATAAAAACTTTTTACAAAAAAAAACAACCGACTTCCAAAAAACACTACAAAGTGAAAAATAACTTTAATTTCGGAAGTCGGTGTCTTCGGTTTTGATTTTTCGTTTTTTGTCACCGACTTCCGAAATTAAAGTTATTTTTCACTTTGTAGTGTTTTTTGGAAGTCGGTTGTTTTTTTTTGTAAAAAGTTTTTATTTTTCACTTTTTAGTTGTGGTACCTACCCCTCACAAATCCGAAAACCACTACCTGCTATGTAAATAACAGTGTCAGGAACTTATCATATCATCCACATACTAAGTGGGAAAATGTACGTATTATTGAAGCTAACTCAAAAACTATCGAAGCAAAGTTGATAAAATTTATATGGGACCACCTCGAGACCATACCCTTTCAAACAAAAAAAGAATTTTCAAAATCGGTCCACAATTGACGGAGAAATCGGTGGACATACATAAAAAAAAAAGAAAAAAAAAAAAAAAAAAAACAAACATACGCGACGAACATATAACCTCCTCCTTTTTGGAAGTCGGTTAAAAATAGTTCTTAATCTTAACCTTGACTACAAGATGCTTTTTATTCACATCTCCTTCATCGAATATGTCTGACAAGTTCAATAAGATCCTCTTCTTAAACCTCCTCTTATTTATTAACAATTTATTGTTCTATTGCTTTTAATCCTGGGACTTTGATACTTAGCAATAAAATTAACGATTACTTCAATCAACTATCTACTAAAGAGGGAAGACATAAAAAGCCTACGAGTTCCCTAGAACATGGACAAGGAAGTTTTGATAAAGATGGAATGGGCTAATCTAATACGGGGAAGGCAATTGTGCGGCGCATGCGATCGTGCAATCGAATTCAAGTTTGTCTACACTCCAGACTGACTAATTCATTTGATGTCTACCACTTTGTTCGCTGTCACTCGTCGTGACGTTACCAGACGTGTTGCGTAAGTGGTGCGAATTAAAATTTTGTTTAGAATTTCATTAAAAGTAACTTAAAATGCACGTTTGTGTAGACAACGCTACCGGTACTGAAAGAAAATGTTTCATGGCTTGTATAATTTTTATGAATTGAAGTAAATAAAATGAATTTGAACATAATTACTAGATTTGGTAAATATGCAAAATGTACATTATAAAATGGTACTCTGTGATGAATAGTCTCGATAAAACTGTAATTACAGTTTCACAACAATTATTTTTAAATTTTTGTTCTAAAAATCTGTAGAGTTGTTCACAATATGAGTTCGTTGACGGATAAAATATTTTTTCTATAATGGTTGTCAGAGTGTACAAGAGCACATTGGTATTTCTTTGTCTGGCTCTAGATGTAATTCTAATACAGTTTACTGCATTTTTTATGACACTATAACTATAAAAATCGAAAAAATTGCTAAGTAGGTATGTCATCGCTGAAACCTGCCAACGGTTTATTCAGGTTATCATTTTTTATCAATGCACCAATTCTGTGTGGAATTATCTAGCGTTTCGCATGCGTTCAAGGGTAAAGTCTGTGGCCGGACGCACACATGTGCATACATGACGATGTATGTGTGTAGCTGTAGAATAGTGTAAACGAAACCTATATACCTAGGCCTATTGTGCGCTGCATGTACATGTGTTAGTGTTTGCTAGTGTGCGTGCGTCAGCGACGGCGGGTAAATTTTTCGCTTGCAGATATAGTTGCTATGCCCGAAATATAACACGGATGAATTTCGCGTCAATGTTAATTGCTAGGCATTACACTGAGCGGCGGCGGCGCCGATGTCAGACGGTAGGCGCAAGCGCACCACCCGCGCGTTTTAGATAATGTAGGTACTTAAACTACTGTGTGCGCTGCAATATAGCGCTGAAAAGAATTTTATATTAATATTATGTCGCTAAACTGGTCTGTGTCCGATCTGTCATATTGATTTTATTATTAATATGTTATATAATAAAATTATCCATAACAGTATGAGTTGAAAAACTTCTCACAATCATCTTGCATGATGTTTTACACCAAGAATTTTCATTGTCATTACCGTTGGGTCCCACATTACTTGTTTAGACTATCTACTCTATTTAATTAAATTTTATATTAAAATATATATATATTAGACCTAAGAAAAAAAAACAGATTATTTTTGTCCATATTTTGTTAGTATATACGATATTATTAATGACGAGACACACATATATATTATATTCTCATATATAAAATGTATGAAAATTCTTTCTTACCAAGTTCTTGCTTAGAACAAAAATAATCAGTTTTTTTCTTTGTCATTTGACGTTCTGGCGCTCCTACAAGCGGCTTGTATACCTTACTAATAGTTCCTAGCCTAGTACATTGTTATAGGTATTTACCGATATAATAGGATGCAGTGTTGTGTATATAATAAGGTGTTTCTATTAGCGGACGAGCTCTTCATCACATGTTTGTTTTCGTTTGCACCTTTCCTGTCCCACGACAACGCTATGATGTAATTTATAAGTACATTACTGAAAATATTTTACACACATATTTTCATCCTTGAAAAATATATAATAAAATAACTGCATTCACCTTATTCCCTTAAAACTCGAGCGCTTACAGGAAGGTCAAATAATAGGAAAAATTACACGAAATATTGGTGTTATTAGAACCTGATGAAAGTATTTTTACCTCGTTAGCGTTGTAGATTAGTTATTTTTATTATTATAATATATGATATCACTTTAAAGGTTTTTCACTACAAAGTCACTTTGTGTTGAGATCTAAGAAATAATTTCAACGTAGGTATTTTTCTTCAGAACAAAAAGCATGACAATTTTGAAAAAATAATGTTTTTTTTTATTTTTTGTGAAAACAGAAAAAGAACGTTGTGAATTTGAGTTCAAATAGGTATTCAAAGGATATTTTTTTATGCATTACGTATTCTTTTGCCTACGCTGTAAGCCAAGACCCTGTACCGGCTGGTGTAAAAATAAAGAGAGAATTTGTTAAAGCGGTTCCCGTAAATTTTTCAAGAAACGTTAAAAAATAATTATAACTCGTAAACTATCAAGAATCGCGGAACATACATGGGGTATTTTCGAATACCCATGGATTTGAGGAATATTTTTTTTATTACTTCACTATTTGGCCCATGCAGTATATAAAAAAAATTGGTACATTGTAATATTACAAACATGATGAAATGAGAAATTATTTTAGAAAAAAATCCTCTTAAGTTGAAAAAAAATATTTGTATTATGTACTTTGCACCTATACATTTCATATTCAATTAAATTAAATTGTTTAATATGTAAATATGATATAGGAATCACTTTTACACGTCATATTAAAAAAAAATAAGCTAGGCTAAACAAACGCACGAGTCTCTTTTAAAGTCCAGACATAATCTTGGTTAGATTATTTAAGGACCAGGAAAATAATGTCAGAAATGGTATTTTGAGGAAAGAACCGATGAAAAATACTCTGAAGAAAATGTAGTCTTACTTTTACTGAAAATAAAATAAAATAAAAATTATTTTAGAAATGTATTGTATGTAAATATAAATGTAAATCAATCTGTGAAATCGTTGACGACTGATAAAGGTATATGTTACAATGTTGTTATCAGCCAGTTTAAGTATCAATTTCTTAAGATAATCTACGCGTGACATTATTTGCAAAATTATGTTTAGGTTGCAACTACACAATGGCAATTAACATTTATTATTATTCAGGAATCTTTGTAGTAAGTATATTAAAGTACCTACCTATATTTAATGCATAAAAAACAGTGGCACTCCGGAAGTGCCGACCAAAGTGAAAACTTGAACAATTTAAAAAAATACTTCCAAACCTTTAAAGTAAAAATACTTGCATAGAACATTGATACGTAACGTAATATAAATAAAGAACACAATCGCGTTTACAAAAATAAGGTGTTGGTAACGGTGTCACGAGTTCAACTGTTTTTTCCTATCTCAAAAATGCCCAACGCGCCTAAAGAAGTTTTCACTTCAAAAATATTTTTCTCCAGATTGTTGCCAAGTGACTTCGAGAACTTCAAATACACATACGTTTCACGGCTTTTGCAATGGTTAAAATATTTGCAACACACTTTCAACCACAATTCGAAAGATTTTGAAGGAATTTGCTAATCGATTGCTTTATATGTTTGATGAATTCGTCTGCTCAGCAACAAATAATGCAATTAATGTTATTGAACTGTCAAAATGAAAGGCATTGCATAATTAGCCTGCAGGGTGCGTCGGATGAACTTTGCTACTCGTGAAACCCCCATTTAATAGAAAACTAGCTTCTGCCAGCGGCTTCACTCGCATAATCCTAACTAATTTTAATTCTAAAGTGAGTTTGTTTGTTTGATTTGTATGAAATTTGGTCAATGGATAGACACGAGACCGGGGTTAGGACATAAGATTTTATACCGATATTTCCACGGGATCGAGACTTATTTGGGTTAAACCGCGGGGCGCAGCTAGTATCTTTATAAATTATAGCCTATGTTACTCAGTGATAAATTGATAATATAAAGGATTCTACTGATTAACGATTTTTTTTTTAAATCCGCTCCGAATTTTTTGATTTTATTCATTACAAGCAAAAATACAAATCTTCTCTCTTTATAATAGGTATTATAGTGTAGATAATAAAATTGGTAGGAAGTATTGCATAATTTAAAAACAAAAATCATTGAGCTGCACATACCCACCGAAGTAGACTAAACACTCGTATAATGTATTTTCTATTAATTATTTGACTTATGACGAACCAATTTGCATCGCTTCCTGGTAAGTTAGGTTACAGGTTCATTGCCAAATGATTGCGCTAAAATTGTATTGTCTGAAAACGAAACAAAGCTAGCTATAGGTTAGTCAATATTTATACGAATTTTCGACAGTCACGCGTTTAAAATTGAGTGCAGACGTGTGTAATGTATAAATTATGTAATGTATCGTGTAATGTACCGCGAATTCCGCGCATGGACGGCACTACGAGCATAACGTGTAACGCTCGGGCTGGCGCTCGCGCTGATCCTTCGGCTGTCGGTTTTTAACACAAACACATAGGCTCTTGCAGTGCTAAATTTTATTCAGGTTGAGGTTGAGTTTGTATGCCGTCCCCACTATTTGCATTACATTACACGTTACATTACATTACACATGTCTGGACCTGGATTTACATAACTGTATCATAATAGTTTTGTATGTTAATACCTTTTTTGTAATATTTAAATTGCCTATGTTAAATAGCAAACATACATTATTAAATGAAAGGCGTTTTTTTCAGGTAGGTATTTTAATATTTTTTTATATTACCCATACTTACTTGATTTTAATATTCTGGCAACAGAAATAAGCAAAACGAATAACCGAAATGTAACGACGATCAATTTCCACCACTATGCTGTTTTCACATAGGTATAGATTCGATTGTAGGGAAGTACATATCGTGTTTTCTCAAAAAAAAATCTCATCCTGTATAGACAGGTAGGTAAAAAAACATTCTGCGATTGCTGTTAACCTAAAAACAATTATTAATCTACGGCCTTCAAGACTATTTATAACAGCACAATCAACAAATCTAAAAGTTTAGTTTTTTTTTTCAGATTAATCATCCATAGACATTTTAAATCAATGCTAGGAATGTAAGAATCTAGATTCGCGCCGTCGGCTCTATAGTTTTTTAATTACATGGTTAATTTTACGTGAAAAGCGGCTGCGTTTAATCTTAGAAGAAACGTAATCGACCGATGCACAGACGATAATATAAGAAACGCATGATTTGAAACGACCAATGAAAAAAAAAATCGGTCCAACGAACGCAATGTTCTACCTGAATATGCACTTAGTATTCTTAATTACACTTACAAGTTTGTGTCTAAAATACATAGTTATTATGTAGGTAGTAGATTTAGGCACGTAGAAAAACTAGATTCACATAAATAAATTGTCGTTCGTTTATAAAATTAAGCACAAAATAATAATTGGAACACACTTTCTAGTGTTGTGATTTTTTTATGTTTAAAGTCTTGCATTAGCAGATCACCTTAGGTAGAGGGAGGTATTCCACTCAGAGCACTGATTTCAACAGCACTTGTCAGAACTGCACCTGAGCACTTCCACTGACCGCACTGAAACAAAATTTTGATAAGTGCGGTTCAGTGGAATATATTATTTTCTGTCTCTGAACGGCACCTACATACAGTTTATAGTGATGGGACGTATGTATTCAGGACATTACCAACTTATAACACACCTATAGATCATCTATAATGACACTATACCTACAGGTAATTGTATTGTAACCAAAACTACACAAGAGTGCATTTTGGCTCATGGGAAAGTGACTGAAACCTCGATCAAATCATTTAAATGTAAGATTGAAGGGTGAAAAGATGAACAAAATCGTGTCAAAACATGGTAAAGTATAACGTGATAAACCCTGGTGTTTCCGACATCATCGTCATCATCATTCTCTTGCATAATCAGCCTATAATGTCCCCACTGCAGGCCTGCTCCCTGTGAGAGGGAGTGGGCCGTAATCCACCACGCGGGCCCAGTGCGGGTTGGTAGATGTCACACGTCTTCGAATTTTTGGTTCTAGGACATGCCGGTTTCCTCACGATGTTTTCCTTCACCGTTTTTAAAGCAGTGGTGATGAAATAACTCGTAAGTCACGGCTGTTACCACTGGGCAAGCACTGATCTCCTTCCCTTATCTCAATTTATTTAGGGTGAGAGCAACATTTATTTCTTTAGGGTATTGTAGCCAAAGGGTGCCAAATGGGACCCTATTATTAAGTCTCCTCTGCCCGTCCGTCTGTCAGCGGGCTGTATCTCATGAACCGTAATATGTAGACAGTTGAAATTTTACCAACTTGTGTATTTCTATTGTCGCTATAACAACAAATTTAATAAAGTTAATAATAGGTATGAGGCCTGGGTCAAAAAAAAGAAATTCTATTTAGTCCGTCAGTCAGACAATAAAAAAATATTAGACACGTATTTTTTGCTTTATCATATTATTAAAAAATGACTTAGATAAAACGCATTAAAGTTAGGGAGTGGGGGTCGTTACGTCACAAGTAAATATAAAATCGACATACAAGTGACGTCACGGCACATTTTAACTCAATGTATCGCCGTAATCTTTTGACAACGTAAAAAAAGAAAAAATATGTGTCCAATATTTTTTAATAATCTACAAGACGGAGAAAAAATATTTTTGTCAGTTTCAAAAAGGGGTTCCCCATGCCGTTGTTTTTTGTTCGATTTTAATGCGGTATTCGGAACACTTCGTGTGCGACCAACTTGCACTTGACTGGTTTTTTCCATACTTTTCAATTAGTCGAAGTTTCCTACATGTGTTTCGTTAGATATTTGATTTATCATGAAAATGTCCGTTACATGTAAGCATGAAGTTTATTACCGTTTTGTATGTAAACGGCGACTGTTACATACAGACAGGATGTTCTGAATTAGCGTGTATAAGTATCAACCTTTTTTGGCACTCAATTCTTAACAAATTATACTTGCGAACAAAACTCTACTACATAGTAATGCACAAAGTTAGGCAATTATGTTCATTTAGCAAGTTGAACGACTATACAAGCTGTTATTGATTTTGCATCGATTTTTATAATTAGCCTGAGATAGATTTTACCAAATAGTAAATCTACTATTACAAATTATACTTGTTACTAAGCAGAGTTTTATGAAACGAATGCCTGAATTTTGAGATTTACAGTTCAACTCAGAAAAAAAACATTAAAAAAATCAAATTGAATCTTTACATACATAACATCATGCCTGAATTCCCCGAAGGGTTAGGCAAAGGTGTACCTATAGTACACTCACATTTCGCCAGTTATGTTTAAGTCCCATGTAATAGGGGGCGAGCCTATTGCCATCAACCGGACACAAATGCAGACTCCAGGCTGCTACTGAGAAATTCCAAATGGAAAAACTCCAAAAATCAAACTCAAAGCATTTAGTAGAATTAAATCATTTACAGGCACTTTTAAACTGTCAGAGTCTGTCAGTTTGTTAGAAAGTTGAAACTAGTTGCCCATTAAAAAACGTAGAGATCTACGAGAGAAGAACGGGCAAGAAACTCCCAAAAACCCAATAAGTAATACTTTGCCCGACCCAGGGACCAAACCCAGGACCTAGTGGAATTGTCCGCAGCACTTGCGACCACTAGACCAACGAGGTAGTATATGCTGTATCTTTTAGTTTGTTTAGCGCTAAACAAAACCTTTCTGTTTCTGTTAATCGTTTGAAGATGACATTCGTTAGTTTATAATCTATCGGTATTATTTCCGTTAAATTATAAACTGTCGAAAAATTGTGAACTGTCAACAAATCATTTACAATTTAACCCATAATTTTTCGATAGTTTATATTGTATCCATGAAAAACGGACAAATTGTGAACTGTTATCAAACTTGCTTGCGACGTAATGCACCTTGCGCTAATATTAAATAGCCTGCCTGGCTGCGAGCAACTTGGAATTAGCGCTTGCCGGTCGCTACCGCTGCACTGCTCGATTCGCTCACCGGCCGCTACCGCGGCACTGCTCGCTTCGCTCGCTCGGCTCGCGTCCGGTTGGTCACAGTTCTAACCTAACCTAACCCATTTCACCCAGTTCACAATTTTTCAACAGTTTATAATCTAACGGAAATAATTCCGACAGATTATAAAGTAACGGTTCTCACAATCTTACGGTGACATATACATATCATTTACATTTTTTAAATATTTTTATAAAAACAAAAAAAAAGCATTTAAAAATATAAAAAAAATCCCATCAAAAACATAACGTGTAAAAATGCAATTCTCACAACGCAGTTTTTCTACCGCAGAAAGATGTGAGATCTAATTTAAAACCAAGTCTGTTAATTTATTCAGTACCTATCTATTTTTCATCTTTATTTCTTTAATAAATATAATGACTTGGCCATCGCACGGCAAAATAATCCCATAGGAATAATCCACTATTTTAAATAGTCCTAATTAAATAAAGCATAGTGCTAGTATTAAGTAGATTTTTTATAAGTAGAATGTAGATTCTATTCCAATAGTAGGCCACCGGTATCTGGAACAGGGTCCAAACTACCGGTGGTCTGGGCTTCTAAGAGAGGAACCTCTTAACGATATCCACCGTGTCCTAAAGTACCGCTTTCTGGATCAAACCCTTCATCCAGCTGCCTAACGGGAGCCTCCTCAGGTGTTGGTCGAGGCTCTTGGCTATTATACTTATTATTTAATCTCCATATAGGTTACATAATCATAATATCACAAAAAGAACATAAAATCATAAAATGTTCGTGGGTTAGTAACAGAATTGTACCTAAAATTATGTTAGTATTGTTAGTACCTATACCTAACTGATGCCTGTGACTGTCCTTATCCACAGATTTTGGAAAGGACAGTCAAAACGGGCAGCAATAGCAGTAAGGATGCTGTTGCTGCTGCTTCGTAGATGCAGCAAGGAGTTTGCTTTCTTGCGCATGATGACTTGAAAGCCATCCGTTCGCGCTTCAACAGATATACCAGACGCGCTGTAGTGCCACAGCAGCCCCAACAGCATTATACTGGGTACTTAATGGTTATGGATTCAACAAAGTTATCAGCAAAGATTCGCCTTAACTAAAGTTCAAAAACGCAATGGGTCAAGACATCGAACCGATTGCTATCAATTATTTAAACTTCGTTTAAGAAACTGGGGACCTTTTAATAAATTGATCGGTGAACTTAGCTTTAAGTCCACTCTTACGCCGAGATCTATAAACGTTACTTAGCTCGTGCTTTGACTTGGTCCCGTCTCTATCTTGCACTTGCATTTATAGTTTGACAGTTGTGCGACAGTCACAGGCATAACGCTTAAGCAAAGTACCTACGTGCTAAATAACGTTTGTAGATCTCGGGCTGAGACATAATTTTCTTAGTTGTGCCACATGATTAGTAAGGTATGTACGTGAACTTCGTTTTTAATAACCTTTGCAGAAACAAGTGCCTAATTATTTTAAATGTAAGTTATTAAATACCTAGTTTATTATATTGATCGCGAAATATGTATTTTATGATATGTTACAACAAATTGAGTTTCAGAGTTATAGTGATTAAAATAAATAGGCCTATTGTTCTTTTTACTGTACTATTTAACAGTTTTGATTGTTTTCGTTTAAAAGTCTGTTTTAGATTACTTATAATTAAAGATTCCAAAGTTTTTTAGGGTTCCGTACCTCAAAAGGAAAAAATGGAACCCTAATAGGATCACTTTTTTGTCCGTCTGTCTGTCTGTCAAGACCCTTTTTCTAAGGAACGCGTAGAGGTATCAAGCTGAAATTCATATCAAATACTCAAGTCTACTGTCCCTTGGAGATGTGAAAAAATCAAACTTCTAAGCCAACGCAATCAAAAGATACAGCCGTTTATGCTGCAAATTTTCGATACTCGCAAGGGAATCAAAACCTACAGGGTACTTCCCGTGAACTCAGAATCTGGAAATTGGGTACGCAGCAACGTCTTGTAGCAGAGATAAAGGAAAAATTGCGAAAAGCATACATTTTTAGCTAGATCTTATTATAAAAATAATTTTAAACTTACTACCTCTTTACTCATGAACGTGGTTTTTACGGAACCCTCGGCGCGCCGATTCCGACTCGCACTTGGCTGGTTTTTTCTAAATTCCAATTAGCCACGAAGAGATGTCACGGATTCTTCCGTTCTGTTTTATTACAAATACTTTGTATGTAGGATACATCTTTATGAAAAGAGATGCTTTTACTCGTACAAATGATTTACTTGCTGATTTATTTAAGCTCTGGTTTTCGATATTTCGTTAGTTACGAAATCGAGAATATCGAGAAGTATAAAGTAGACATATTATAATTATTTATAAGTAAGGTGGCTAAGTAATAACAGCCGCACAGGTCGATCCATCAGGTTAAGCTACGCTTGCCAGGGTTGTTCCGTGGATGGGTGACCATCTTTACATACCGAGACCCCTCCAGGCCTCGGAAAGCACGTTAAGCCGTTGGTTCCGGCTGTCATTCGTGGATTTTTGACAGTCGTTACGGGTCGTCAGAAGCTCGAAAGTCTGACAACCTGTCTTACCAAGGTCATATTACCCAGTTACTGAGCTGTGGAGGTCAGATAGGCAGTTGATCCATGTAAAATACTGGTATTTAGCTGCATCCGGTTAGACTGGAAGCCGACCCCAACAAAATTGGGAAAAAAGGGAAGATTGATTGAGGTATATCTTAAGTGTTTAACTAGTTGTCTTCATAAGGCATCATAATTAATATAGGTACTATATATATGTCACCGTAAGATTGTGAGAACTGTTAGTTTATAATCTGTCGGAATTATTTCCGTTAGATTATAAACTGTCGAAAAATTGTGAACTGGGTGAAATGGGTTAGGTTAGAACTGTGACCAACAGCGCGCGAGCCGAGCGAGCGAGCGAAGCGAGCGGTGCCGCGGTAGCGGCCGGCGAGCGCTACTTCCAAGTTGCTCGCAGCCAGGTAGGCTATTTAATATTAGCGCTAGGTGCGTTACGTCGTCGTAAGCAAGTTTGATACCAGTTCACAATTTGTCGGTTTCCCATGGAAAGATTATAAACTAGCGAAAAATAATGCGTTAAATTGTAAATAGTTCATTGCAGTTCACAATTTTTCGACAGTTTATAATTTAACGGAAATAATACCGATAGATTATAAACTAACGAAGTTCACAATTATACGGCGACATATACATACATCATTCTATTAATAACTACCAACCCATCCCTGTTTCGCACGGTTTTTACGACTTACAAAACATCGAGATTCCTTTATTATAGGTACAATATGTAAAAAAACCTGTCCGATCCGAAATGGGCATATATATACATAATAACTTTATTTCAGAATCATCCATTTTTGTATAAGTAAGTACCTACTTAGGTACTGCAATAAAATAACCAAAAATAAAAATAAAAAAATATTTTTAATGAAAATATAAAACTGTTGCTATTTAAAATTCTCATTTTTTGTATCAAATCCAAAAAAAAAATAGCAAATTTTCAACAGGGTTTATGACTTGAAAAAAAACGAGGCTTTTTTTTTTTCTTTTTCCTGAAAAATACCACATAAATAGACTCTCAGTGTGATACTTAACAACACCTTCACGGATCGGACAAGGTTTTTTTACATGTATAATATAATTAGTTTAACATTAACATAGACAATAAACCTTTCGGATTTTTTTTTTCTCAATGATCGTAAAAACTGCATCAAAATCCGTTGCGTAGTTTAGAAGATCAACGGGTCATAAAGAGAGATACGAAACGCGACTTTAATTTTAATATGTATATTATGTAGAAGTTATATGCATCTTTCAATAAAGAAAATAACGAATAGGTAAATTAATTAATAAAGTCCGAAGACCATCTATCTGTATTAATGTAGGTACTTCTGCAGCGATCAAATTATATTTAATTTTATGGTATTTACAAAGGTATTCAAACTATGTATTGATTTGATGAAATAAACATACATGGGACTGGCAGGACTGGCAGGGACATCGACATGAAAACGGTTACCATGGATTCAGTACATGGTCAGCCCCAATGCGTTAGAATTTTAAATAGGTTATTTTAAAAAAAAAACCTACGCGGTCAAAATGTATGGATTTGCGGATTAAAAAAAAAATACCGATGACAAATTTCAACGCAGAGGGGTTCAGAATCATGTACTGAATCCATGGTAACAGTTTTCGCGTCGATGTCCCTGCCACCCTGTATAGAGTTCGAAGATATAAACCAGCATATTTATTGTCGTGTGTTGTAATGAATATTATCTGATAATGTGTTCATTATTCGTGATGTAACAATTATAAAATAGGTAATAACGTGATATAATCAAGAAACATGTATAAGCACTATACTATCCCACATTTATATATTGATAAAGTATACATCATAACATCACGCCTGTATTCTCCGAAGGGTTAGGCAGAGGTGTACCTATAGTACACCCACATTTCGTCAGTTATGTCTAAGTCCCATGTAATAGGAGGCGAGCCTATTCCCATCAACCGGGCACAAATCCAGACTCCGGGATGCTACTGAGAAGTTCCTGATGGAAAAAACCTAATACGTACCTATATCTAATTGTCTATTGAAATATAAACGGACTTAGTTTTTCATGACAAAGAGAACTGATTTATTTCAAATTATTTTTTAAATTTTGTACTGATTTCTTTTTCTTTTTATTCTGTTACATAATTAAGTTATTTCTGGCATGATAAATTTTTTTGTAATAATAATAATTTGGGGCCTATTTAATAAAACCGACAGGCGACAATCCGACAATTTTACAAGTTTCTTTTATACATTTATTACTTTGCCAAACAGTGCTGTCATGAAAATGTGACAATTTTGTTATTTTTCGACAAATATGTCGTGGGTGTCTTGAACAGGACCCTATATTTAGTCTTTATATGATTCTATTAATATGAGTATATTAATCAGCTTCCTAAGTTAAGTAAATGTTCCGACAAAAGATGAAACAAAACACAATAAATTCCTTGGGTCTGCTGTAATAAAGAAATCACACATCCACAGTGTTTTCATAGCAAATTGTTCTGAGAAAGATTAGGTACAACCACTGGCTCGCTACAAGGAAGCTGCTACTGCAGATATATTTATGAACTGCACCGACAATAAATTAAGAAAGTTTTTTGTGTAACTTTCTTTATAAGTAAAACTATTTAATCATTATAAACGGAAATATGCTCTGGATTCCAAGTTGATTACAAATGTTTATAACTTATAAGTTTTGCAGTATACTTTTCTTTTGCAAAAAAATCTGTTGGATAATAATCCCTAGAACCAGTGATACATTCGTATGAAGGTAGACAAACATAACAATTATGTTAAAATTAGTTTTCCTTTGTTCGTAAACATGTTAAACTTAATTGAAAGAAAGTAGGTAACATGTATTTTAAGTTGGCAGAAGTCTTCAAACTGAACCATTGCTAGATATTTACAGTGAACAATAAAACTCAAAGCTTCGAAGCCTTCTTATTATTCTCTCGTTTAAAATTACCAATTATTTGTAACTATTCATAAAACAATGTCGGTAGGCAGAATATTGTAGAAAGATATTCGAAAAATTGCCAATATCCAAAGCAGTCTTCTTCGTTAAACTATATTCTATTTGCGCTGAGCTTTTTACGTTACATATAATTAATAATGTACTTACATGTTTTCCTTTTCAATAGGATTTTATTTCTAAGAAAGACTTTGTATTGACAAGCTTTTTTATTTACTTGTTTCTCATCAATCATCTTTGGTAACCGAACCATCTTCCTTCCGTCTTCATTATTAAAAATAAAAGCATGTTGTGTATGACTTAAATGTCACCGTTTTGACAATCTGTCAATATAGTCGGAAACTCGGAACCCATGGCAGGACAACACTCTTAAAGCTTAAAGAAGTAAATTTATCATTACTAGCTGTTGCCTGCGACTTCGTCTGCAATCCGGGATGAAAAGTAGCTTATGTCCTTCTCCAGGTCATGACGACCCATGTGCCAAATTTCATACAAACAAACATACAAACTCACTTTGGCATTTATAATATTATTATATAGTTAGTATACCTAAGTCGGTAAGTTTGTATCAGTAGGTAATACAGGTAGTGTTTTTTTTAATACATTAATTACTCAGTAGTAATCAAAAGTTAATACTTTTGAGTCG
This sequence comes from Agrochola litura, assembly GCA_949152395.1. Lineage (NCBI taxonomy): Eukaryota > Metazoa > Arthropoda > Insecta > Lepidoptera > Noctuidae > Agrochola > Agrochola litura. Next base: position 9,502,416 of record OX424497.1, on the reverse strand, counting down.
AACATAAGAATTACAAAACTATTTCTGGCAGCAATTAGACTTTGTCTTCAAGTCATTACATGTGAAGTTTATAATTAAAAACGTAATAATAGCTGACGGTGACCGTCTACATAATACATCTCTGATACTTAATTACAAAATAAAGAAAATTACATAACAAAATGAAGATTGTGCTTCAAAATTGAGGGTAGACAAAGAAAATTCAGTTTCCTTGTAGCGAAAGACACAAGATTTGAAACTTTTCAAACTACCCGACAATGCAATGCGATATTCATTGATATAATCAGGTAAAGGGTAAAACAATCGCTACATAGACGGGAGGTAGTATTTTTTCCAATTCCTAATGTCACGCGATGTATGCGGCGGACAAAAGCTACTTTTTAAATATTGACTGTACGTGCGATTATCGTACCCTCGTATGTGCGACACGCACAGACATACCAGGTTCCACCTGCATGCACTTCTCTATTCCGTTTATACTCTACTAATTAATTGACAATTATTTATTATAATTAAATACATATTTTAGTTAATAAATAAACTAGAGACAGTCCAATTTCACCGCATGCTCCGCCCGGTGCGATGTCACGATATTGTCCAGCACTGACTCACGGTCACGGACATTTTTTTTTATATAAAACTCATCTATGCTCACATAAATGTTGATACAGGTTACTATAAAAAACGAAATCTCGGACGATCTAATACTACGAAGGATAACAAACCAGTTTGGCGCTAAATACACAAAGGCGGGAAAACGACTCCTAATCATCTAAGAAAGGCGCTAGATTATAACCTTCTTCAGCGGTTCAAATACTTGAAAGATTCGGCTCTGATTTCCTTCAGGGTGCATGAAAGGAAGTTTTCGGGAAATCTGTATCACCGATAACGGCCTGTTGGAATTTTACATGAGTCAGTGGCGAGTGGGTTCTCACGTGTTTGCGACCTACCTATGTGTTACTGTAGAGTGCGCGAACAGCTGAAGTACAGGGGTGCGCTAGGGCGCGCTGGATCGTCGTCGGGCGGCGCACTAACACTCACATTCAAATATTCGTCTAACCTTGATGCGAATCGGCGCACTCCGGGTTCCATCCGACGACTGTCGTCAATACAGACGGGCTGAAGGGCTCGCTTCAGGTGTAACAGTGAAAGTGACACTGATGAGGATATTGCGGATCGCGGGGTAGTGTCGCGGCGCGGGCGTCGGCATGCGGCCGGGCGGCAGGCGCATCGGCGCGCCGCCACCGGCGGAGTGTCGCGGGGCTGCGGCGCGGCGGCCGCGCTACATGTCACTGTGCGGCGAGCGCGCTCCTCGCGCCGTGGTCACCGACTCTCAGTGGCGTCGCCGTCCTACTGTCTGCCCGACGGCCGGGACGGCGGCGCGCGTTGCACCGCCCCGCTGCACTCCGCCTGCCCCCCTGGCGCTATGCCCCCCTCACTCGGCCCCCCTCCTCCCGTCGCACTACACCCGCCCCGCCCCGAAGAATTTTCCGCATCGGGCGGGAAAAATCGATTGTGCAGCGAGCCCCGAATAATTTCGGCAAGACGCACGGCGCCCTTGCGTCCTCTCCGGCGGCCGGCGCTGCCGCCGACGGTCAAGCGCATCGCCTTTCACTGAGCGACGTCGCCGAGCCGCACAATGCCCGCCGCCACTTGGTTGCTGTGCTATCTCTCGCTACTATTCGTTTATATAATATCAGTGATATTATAAACATGTTATTGTCAAGGTTAGATAAAAAGCCACAAAGATATAAAACGGCATAATTTTTATCGCTTCCAAAAAACCGAAGATAAACTATCTCAAAATTGTGCATGTGCATTGTCACATTTCAGTTGAATATATAAGTATTGTCATAATCATCATTTTTATAATTCTTTTGTAACTGGCGCCACCAACAACTTGGCTAAATAAACTGTATAATGCAACAGGAAGAATCCTTCACAACAGTGTTTTGCATGTTTTCATTTATTTTACACGTTTATTGTTCGGTAGAGTCAGCCAAACCGAATTTCAACATACTCAAAAACTAGTTTTAAAATTAGTTATGCCGCAATACATTTGCATTACAACTAAGTACAAACTGTTTTTCTTTTACAACAAAAATATATTATTTTGAAAATGGTGGAGCAGACTTGCATGTTATCAAAATAAATATTTCTTCAAAAGCAAGCCAGGCTATAGTGTGATATACTGGCCTGTTTTCGAAACCCCTTAACTTAATTTTTCCAAGGACTAATCCATACGCAGCTCAGAAATGCATCGCATAACTTATGTAAGTTGGGTATACCTATGACAAAACAATTAAAAAGAAAGACACGTATATAAATAAGTACTTTATTACGTGCAAGGAGTAAAAAGCGGGTTGAGGAAATTGTACTCGTAAACAATAGACTAAGTACCTGCTGCTGCAATCTTCGAACTTTACTTGCTGAACGATTGAATTACAGGAATTTAAAAAATTGTGACGATAAGAATCCTTGGATTTTTTATTGAGCAGCTATATTCATAGAAGTAACTTGGTTCAAAGACGATATGGCTCGAAAGGGAAGTGAATGCTGATTATAACGACTTACTTATGTATGGAAGAAAGTTATACTGTACCGACAGGATATAATTTGGAATGAGGACAGGAGGAATGAGTCACAAATGAAGGTTTTCAAGGGGCTCGACTGCAACTACTAGAGCCAAAGGTTTAAGAAGGTTCGGATTGCATCGATATATATATATATTTTTTGTTTTTCTTACATACATAACATACATAACATCACGCCTTGTTTCCCCGAAGGGTTGGGCAGAGGTGTCCCTGTACCAGGTACACCCACATTTCGCCAGTTATGTTTTAAGTCCCATGTAATAGGGGGCGAGCCTATTGCCATCAACCGGGCACAAATCCAGACTCCGAGCTGCTACTGAGAAATTCCAGGTAGAAAAACCCAATAACACTTTGCCCGACCCGGGAATCGAACCCAGGACCTCATGCTCAGCAGTAGCGCTTGCGACCACTAGACCAACGAGGCAGATGTTTTTCTTTTAGTCGAAAAAAAAAGTTTAATTTTAAATGCTCGTTTTTAGTTTTCAATACTGTTTGTACTTCCTGTGCGTGTCCCAAATAAAATATTTTTCTTTCTTTCTTTTTATATTCGGCGTCTGAATGGATTCAACTTACTTTTTCTTCTTTTCCTCTTTTATGTCAAACATAACATTATTATGTGTACACCGTTTTGTAGGGTATGCATAAGTGATATGTAAATGAAACTTCTTAACTTTATCTCTTCAGTTGGCAGCAGTAACAGAAACTGAAATTAAATAGGAATGCATCTGTGTTTGGTTTGTCGTTCAAAATTAGAACACTTTTTCTTTCCTTCCGTAAAAGGGGATAAAGTGGTTAGAGAGCCTTGACAAAATGACATTGAGAATGAAAGAGTAAAAATGATGGAAAAATCAAAATTATTATTAGCTACCACCAGAGAGCAGTGATGGCCCAGTAGTAACGGCTGCGACTTACAAGTTGTAGGTCGTAGGTTGAAACTCAAGCAGGCACTTTACTTTGTCTAAATTATTTCATCACCACTGCTCTCAAAACGGTGAAGAAAAACATTGTGAGGAAACCGACATGGCCTAGAACAAAAAAATCGAAGTACTGCGATACACTGCGATACGAGCCACTCTCTCTCACAGAGAGGAAGCCTATGTTCCAGCAGTATCCAACATTATAGGCTGCTTATGATGATTATGATACTTTTGAAAAGCACTGTAGAAATGCAAACGCTCAGGGTCAAGACAAACAGTATAGCATCCTCATGTGTCAAACTGCGTTCTACGACCACCAATTCATTTCCCAAGTCTAGTGATTATGGCATCAGAAGTCGAAGGGCTGTTTGTGATTACAGGAAAAATAACTACCTGGCCAAACTCGTAGCAGTGCTACGAAAAAATAAAGGTTATTACATACAGTCTATAAGTTTTTTTTTTGTGTTTTAAAATTACAGGCTTCTAAAATAGCAACCAGTTTTTTTTTATCACCTGAAGTTTTATCTTGAGATGTGTGTATCTCGAGGGACTATCGATCTTATCTTTATAATAGCTCCCTATTTTTACAAAAATGCAGAGTATGCTATTCCAATTTTCTCAGCTTCTAACACAACAGTCATTTCTTCAGACATTTTTTTTTACAATAACAAAAACAAGTTAGTTACGTAACTGCTACTAAAAACTTTTGCTTATTTAGAATTCTCTTTCCTCACTCAATATTTAAAGTTAATTTGTTAATTATCGCGACATCGGTTGCGCCAGCGCAGCCTGTAAAATTGCATCGTCGTTGCTCACGTACATCAGTGTCAGACTGACTGTTATTTTGTAATAAGAAAAAGTAGATAAACCAAAATCAAGCAATGTTATCTTTGAAGAAATGTTTTACAGAGCTACAAGTATCTTTTGGCGCTTAAATGACGTTAACAGGGGGGCGCTGTTGGTAAACAATAGTGATAATATTTTGTGAAATTGTATTGGAAATATAAGATGGCGGCGTTAGTTCCAATTTTGGCCACGCGCCAAAAGATCCTTGTACAATTTTAATTTAATTCAATTTCAAAATTAGTAGAAAAAATTTGGATATCTTCAGACATGGAACTGAAGGAAGGACAAGTGAATGTCCCGCCGACTAGTGCAGACTCGTTTAGGCTCTTTCAAACAGGCGCGACACGCGACGCGACACAAAGGCACCGCTCGTCGCGCGACGAGCGGTGTCTTTGTGTCGCGTCGCGTGTCGCGCTGGTCTGCACAAGCCTTTTAGCGAAGAATGACGAGGAGAGCCGACCCCAAATGAGATGGGATAAGCAAATGAGCAGATAGAGATTACCTAGTAGAAAACCCTTCAGGATTTGTTTTTCCATCTCAATCTATTTAGTCCGTAATGTCCCACTGCTGGGCAAAGACCTCCTTTTTCTTTTTCATTGGTGAAATCAAATATATAAATATGTCTAGTTAGACAGTCAAAGCTGTGAACTAGTCGAAAAAAATAGCGTCCAACTGTTAGCCGCTAAATGCAAAAGCACAATGACAGTACAATGACGTGGCGCGAGTGTAAGACGTAGCTGTCACGCACACCAGCATAACAAATTTGGCTTGTTTGTTTTAGTTCATTTGCGACGCTACACTCCATCTAGACTTAATAATCAAAGGCTGAGAGGGAAACACAACCTTCAACTTATTTCCGTATACAATTTTTATCGAACATGAAAACTTAGGCTGTAGACCTGAGACAAGCAAGACGTGTGTTATAAGCTCTATGAAATAAAACACAGATTTCAAAGTCAAAGTTCTGTAAAACTTACTGATAAACTTCTTTAGGTATAAAACTTGTGACTGTGGTGCGCGCTCTATCTTAGTACAAGAGCAAGCTATAACTTAGTATGAATTAATGGCAATCAGCCTATAATGTTCCCACTGTTGGGACACAGGCCTCCTCTCTTTGAGAGGGAGTGGGCTGTAATCCACCACGCGGGCCCAGTGCGAGTTGGTAGATGACAAAAATGTCTTCGAATTGTTTGTTCTAGGACATGCCGGTTTCCTCACGATGTTTTCCTTCACCGTTTTGAGAGCAGTGGCGATTAAATTATTTACACAAAGCGCCTGCCTGGGTTTGAACCCACAACTGTAAGTCGGGGTCGTTACCACTGAGCCACCACTGCTCAATGGCATGAACCGTTGGTACAAAGTTATCAGTACAAAGTAGACACCGTCGTCGAATCATTTATACTGCGCTTTTACAGTTCCTGTTAACCGTTGAGTGTTGAGCTATTGTTGTGTCTTTGGCTGAAGCTTTTAACAAAAAAATTGTCAGATGACCATAAGTTTATCATACAAGACTGATATCTTATAGAAAAGTATTTTTTTTTTAAGTTATATGAAACTTTCAATTAGAATACTACGAATATTTCTGCAACTCGCACAAAAAATGTCCTTCATGATGTATTTTTATTAAATTAGATAGGTACTAGCTTTTGCCCGCAACTTCGCTCGCGTCAATCAATCATTTTTCTACCCACAGTATTTTTTTTTCTGGATATAATCAAAGAAAAATCTGATTTTACCTTTAATCCAGAAAAAAATACAGTTCCCGAGGGGTACAGAAAAGGACTTAGGGTACCCCCTATGTCCTTTTCTGAACCCCTTTTTTTTTTTTTTTTTGTGCGTAGGAAATTATCAAATAACTTCTCCCGCTCTGAGTGGAGCGGGAGGGCGTGTCAGACTCTTACTGACTAAAACCCACCCGTGTTCCTTCGGTTGCCCTGTTGCCGGGGGCCACGATTTCCCTTTCTGACTGACAACGTGTATGCAAAATTTAATGATGAACGGTTGAGTAGTTAAGACGTGTTTAAGCGTAACAAACAAACAAAATTACTTTCTCATTTATAATATTAGTTAGGATTTTATTTTATAAAATCGTAATAATTTTACTTATTTCTTACTTTTGCAAGAAATAAGTAAAAATTGCACCATTTTTATCTTTACCTAGAAATAACCGTTTAAATAGTAGGTACGTAATAGTGCATTAGGCATTATTTTGCATCATACCTAACGATTCGCGTCAAAAATTTAACATAGTCATAAATTTAAGGCAAGCACATTTCAAATTCTAAGAATATTACAACAGTGGTTTGGTGTTGTGTTTCCTTTTTATAGGTAACGAGGTGTTTATAAGTGCAGAATTTGATTTCTGTGTAAGTATTATAGAAGTGTTTAAAGGTTTCTATGAGAACTGTTACTAGTCTCTGATGAATTTAATTAACTTAGGGCTGGTTTGTCAATAGTCAGATATCTTTTATCTGAGGCAACAAAGCCCAAACCGCTTAAAATTCCATATACTTATGAGCACTCCTCTGAAGAAGGATTTAAGAAAATTCATCACTTAAAGAGGATAAGTAAATAGGGGGTGAAATTTTGTAAGGAAGTTCGTAATGTTTGCCGATGGGAAATCCCGTTGGGCTAAATAGTAAATCTTAAATGTGAAAGAGTAGAAACAAAAAATGAGAGAACATCCCAAGAAAAAATTGACGAACAATAAGGCACACGTTTTTCTTGTCGTAGAAAACTACGGTTTATTCGCCGTGTGTAGGCACGGTCGTCAGGTCATCAGTATTGTATGAATAACTATGGCAGCTTGTTGACAGACACATTTTTTCTACAGCGCGGTTTATACGCCGTACCGTAAAGAAACCGTTCCGTATACAAAGAGACATACTACGTTGTGGTGTTTTTATTTGGTTGAAAACGACGTTGCTTTTATCGTAGGTACCTGGATTTTTAATTAGGTAGGTACTCTACCTAAAGTTTTGAGAATAGAGATTCTTTTGCCACCGTCCGGGAGAATCAATCCGACAAATTATCACCGGATGTTTTCGTCTAGCTAACGAAGAGTACTTGCATAGACACAACCTTGTAGCCAAGATTATCCATCAGCAACTTGCTCTGAAATACAGCGTTGTGGAATCGGAAGTGCCATACTACAGGTATGTGCCCGACCCAGTTCTCGAAAATGGAAATATCACATTGTACTGTAATCGATCCATCATCACTGACAGGACTATTGTTGCTAATAAGCCTGATAATAGTGATGGCGGATCGAGGAGAGCGGCGCGCAATGATTATTGACATGTTCCCGATACCGGTGGGATACTATTTTTTATATTTTTAAATATTATTTTAGTCTTATATTTAAAAATATAATTTATATGTAAATAATGAAATAAAGGACAATTAAAATACATAATAATTTTTTTCAAATAGTCTTTGACAATTTAACGTATTTCAGTACACTAACATTTAAAATGAGTATAGATAAATACATTTACAAACATTCTGGTTAATAATATATCTAGTTCGATAAAATAAAAAAAACATTAAACACCCTAAACACTATATCGCCCCATCCCATTTATTAGAACGTGGGTCGATTATTATTTCTAGGGGACGAGTTGTTGCGGAAGCCCCAACTGAATAATTTAATGCAAGCGAATACATACAGTCAACAATAGAGATAATTATCATAAATATGCAGCTGCTTACTGTAACTAATTTTATACTAAGTGCTTAGAGAAGCTATTGTTAAATAAAAATCGCTTGAAAAAAATCAAGTCTGAACATCAAACTCCGTCGTTGTCTGTACTATAACTCTACTGACTCTTACTCGCAAATATGTGAAAAGCATTTCTTTTAAAATTAAAGCCTATATTAATCATTACCATCCCATAATAAGCTGAAGTTTTAAGCACCTACTTCAGCTGATTTATACCTAGATTTTTTTAAATCTTTGATTTAAAAAAAATAAAAATCAAGATTAATTTATTCAAACTAGGCTGAGAATCAGCACTTTTCGAAAGTCAAAATTACATAAGACAGTCCCCCAAAACCTTCACCACTCCCTAGTGCTTTAGCTGGTAAGAAGAAGTGGCGCAACAAAGTATGTCTGTCTGTTCAGTTAGATAAACTTGATTCTATGCAAAATAATCTACATTATCGTTATTGTTGTTATTAAATGTTTATGTCCTGTTTCTACCTATAAGTATAACCAAAATTGTTGTTAAGGAACTCAGTTGCCTTTCGCTCCTGGGGTGGGCGTTAATAACCGCGACACAGTTACTAAACTGACGCAGTATTAACGTACACAAAAATGTTAATATGCTTTTGTTACAATACATACATACATAAACTCACGCGTTCTTCCCATGGGGGTAGGCAGAAACTACAGAACGCCACGTGCTTCGATCCTTACATACTTCTTTTGCCTCGTTTACGTTCATACATCTGGTCATACACGCACGCCGGTTGCGAGTAACTACGCACCTGGCCTTTCTGAAGAACATCACCAATAAGGTCAGAATTAGTCTTCCTAGGGCGTCCCCGCAAATAACACAGTAAAATATTTGTTGGTATTACCCACGCAACACAAAACATAAAATTAAATTATTTGCCACTAGCTTCTGCCCGCAACTTCGTCTCCGAGCCTATGACTTTCCTTAAGAATTGGGCTATCCAATACAAAAATAATTTTTCAAATCCGATTAGTAGTTCCAGAAATTACCCCCTACATACAAACTTACAAACAAACAAACTTTTACCTCTTTATAATATTATAAGTATAGATATACCAGCTAGCACACGCTAATATACCAACAAATGATATCAACAACCATATCCTTACATAACAACTTTTCATTGTCAAGTTCACAAATCAGATCTCCGATTATCACATCAGAGCTTGTCTATACATATATACAGTGTACACCCCTGTTTACCTAACCCATAATTAATGGTTTAGTCACAGGGTTGACGATCGCTGTACATAATATTAGTTCACAGGTGGATGCAGCTTCCACCCCACAGAACCCCTCTAGCATTACACCCTTAAAGACACCCATGGGAAAAGATGGGGTGGTTCGCCTCGTAACTAGAAACTATAGACGAAAGTTTTGTATTTAGTTTGTACCTATGTCAGTTATATTCATAGATAGTTTGTTAAAAAAAAATCAGAATCAATCAATTTGCCTAGCCTTTCTCAACTATGTTGGGGTCGGCTTCCAGTCTAACCGGATGCAGCTGAATACCAGCATTTACTTGGAGCGACTGCCTATCTGACCTCTACAGCCCAGTAACTGGATAATTCGATACCCCTTGGTAAGACTCGTTGTCAGACTTTCGGGTTGCCTCGTAACGTGACCCGTAACGACTGTCAAAGATCTATGAATGATAGCCGGGACCAACGGCTTAGCGTGCTTTCCGAGGCGCGGAGGAGTCTGGAAAAAATATCTGAATAAAAAAAACATAAATATACACACACAACCAAAGACCTCGAGTCAAAAATGTTTTACTATTGAATTATTGAACTAACCTACATTCACAAAATATCGAAATAACTTCCAAGCATTTTGAACATGGGAAAGTTTTTTTTTTATTTTGGATCGATGCATTCACCCATATTAGTCATAATCTAAAAAATAACTTTCAAAAGTTCCAATTTTTTTTTACAGTTATCGTCTGAGTTGATCTGCATGGTGGCGTCATAGAGAGGAGAGATTTTTGACCTTGTACGGGTCCTTTTTTCAATTATTTTGTTAGTTTTTAATGTTCCTATAAAATTCTTGTTTTTCCTGTGCGTGTCCCACATAATAGTAGATTGTTATACAAGGGTTGAAAGGAACCAATTCCCATACGAGGTATTTAGACGCCCGAGTGCAGCGAGGGCGGCTATAGTCCGAGTAGGAATTGATGACTTTCACCCGTGTTAAACACTCTACTTTTCATTTCGAATACAAGGAAAGTAAAAAGTTCTAGTTTTTCTAAAATATTAATTGACAAGTAATCTATACTATTAGTCTTTTTTTAATTTTAAATATGGAACACACCGCGTCGCCGCCGCGGGTCCCGCTTAAGTATTTTTTTAATTCACACTGGCTGTTTATACAATGACAAGACTGCAGCATTTTTTTTATCATTATTTTTCTATAAAGGGGGTATTACACCATCATATCTACGATCATAAATCCATAATCAAAGACATAACTAAATTATAAAATAGACATAACATGGTAATTTGTGAGCTTCGTAGATAGGTATATGATATGATATGATAGTGTTATATCCCCCACGGGGGATATGCCCATAATAAATGTCTATTTTACAATTCCATTATATCTTCGATCACAGATCCATGACCACAGACTCGACAGTGTAATACCCTCTTAGTGAAACTTTTTGTAGCCGACTACCTATCCAAATTGAGTTCTATTTTTAAAATTAATTTCCACCCTAGAGAGGGAAGCAATTACTATGAGTCTTTCCCGCCCAAGGGTGGGAATAAGCGTCTTCCACCCGCTACTTGGATCAAACAAACACTACTTTCCGAGTTTGAGAAATGAAAAATAATTTTCTGTCACAGGTTTACTTCCACACTTGCTACAAGTTATCGAACCAGTCCGTAAACTTTCATTCAAACATCGCACTCGCTCGCTTTAAATGCTGGCGAAAAAGCAAAAGTTACAACAGTCTGTCTGTAGTGCCGTAGTGCATAGATAGAGATTACTGGAGCCTCAACTTCAGCAATTGTCGCTAACGCCTTTCTTTATCAGGTGCGTAGAATTTTTCCTAATAATTTATGCTAGGGTCGACTGTCAGAGTCAAAAGTTAACTGTACTGATAGTGGGAATTCAGATAATGATGTATAAAAACACCATTTGTATTTTACAATGGCACCTAATTATTAAGAGGTTACAGGACAAGAAAAATAAATCTTTCAAATTTATTCGAGACCCCGACCTTCTACTTAAAGCATACTTATATTAAGGAACCAAGCTGTTAATATCCGCTTTAAATAGTTGTCAACTCCTCTGCATCTTAAAGGAAAATTACAACGTCTATTTTGATATTATTTTCACTCCCACTGAGGGTTTCAATCACCTCAGTCCACTGCTGGACATATGCCTCTCCCAGGCTGCGCCACACCCTGTCCTCCGCCTTCTGCATCCAGTCTGCACCAGCCACTTTCGTAAGGTCGTCGGTCCATCTAGCTGGGGGGCGTCCTACACTACGCTTGCCGATACGCAGGATACGCTGTCTCCACTCTAGGACTCGTCTGCTCCACCGGCCATCGGTCCTTCTACAAACATGGCCAGCCCACTCTCACTTCAGTTTGTTTACTCTGCAAGCTATGTTGGTAACTCCGGTTCTTTTCCAGATAATTTCAATTCCGATTTAATCCTTCAAAGAAACTGAGGTTTTATTATTCGAGAATTCATAACTTTACGCCTTGTTTCCCCGAAGGGTTGGGCAAACATGTACCTATAGTACACCCACATTTCGCCAGCTATATTTAAGTCCCATGTAATAAGGGGCGAGCCTATTGCTATCAACCGGGCACAAATCCAGACTCCGGTCTGCTAATGAGTTTTTTTTTTGTGAAGCTAAGTCAGCGGCAAGAGGCCGGCTTTAAAACTCTGACACCAGGTTAGTCACTAACCACACGAAAAGAAGAAGAAGATGAGAATTTCCAGATAGAAAAACCCAATAACACTTTGCCCGGCCTGGGAATCGAACCCAGGACCACATGCTTAGCAGTAGCGCTTGGGACTACTAGACCAATGAGACAAAATTTTCCCTGATTTTATTAGAGAATTTTACCTGATAAATACAAAGGTATATTATACTACCTATATAATAATAACCAGACGAAGCCTCGAACTTGCTAAAGCTCTCTTAACGAAGCGAACATGTTCTAAGATGTTTTTGTAAAATAATTATGTACCCTCACTCTTCGCAGATATATATTTTTTCCTATAAATTTTTATCAAACAACAACATACAAATTTGTATGAATAACAGTACCTACAATAACAAAACGGTTTCAAACAATATTCAGTAGTGAAAGTTTTGAGCGAGATTTACTAAGCTTTCCGCAGTTTGTAGCTGAAGAAAACAGAAAACGGCAAACAATCACACTCCCGTCCTTTTCTAATCGGGGTAGGCAGAAACAACAGAACTATCGTAGCACGTGGAGTTCTGTTGTTTAAATTAATTTAAATACTATACCTGTATTACAACTGACGCATTTGCGCGAAGCAATACAGAATACATCCTGTATTGCTTCGCGCAAATGCGTCAGTTGTAATACAGGTATAGTATTTTTATCTCACGAAGCGACGCGCGCTTTATTTGTGGTAACCAATTGTATAAACACGGTGTTAATGTGTGCGTAACAATGAATAGCGTCAGCATATGTCGTAAACACACATACGCATACACACACATACAAACTCCAACTTCACAGTTGTCTCGGACGGTAAGTACCGAGAGCTCCAGGGCTTACACACACATTCACAGCGTGTTTGTAAACTTGGTAACCACAAGTAAAGCACGCGTCGCTTCGTGAGATAAAAATACTTGTAATATTCACGAAGTTAAGGGTATGCTGAGATGGTTTGGGCATGTTGAGAGGATGAATGAAAGGCGACTAACAAAATGTATTTACGAGGCTAATGTGAAGGGAAAGGCCGGGCGGGGACGCCCTAGGAGGACATACACTGACCTTATTGATGATGTTCTTCAGAAAGGCCAGGTGCGTAGTACTCGCAACCGGCGTGCGTGTATGACCAGATGTATGAACGTAAACGAGGCAAAAGAAGTATGTAAGGATCGTAGCAGGTGGCGTTCTGTAGTTTCTGCCTACCCCCATGGGAAGAAGGCGTGAGTTTATGTATGTATGTATGTTAATAGTAAGTATTAACTTCGTGAATATTACAAGTGTTTGCACTGGCGAAACATTCATTTATGAATGTTGAAATCTCTATTTCCTGTCAAATATTGTATGGAGCATTGACAGAAAATAAGAGATTTCAACATGTTTTTATGTGAATGTTTCGCCAGTACAAACAAACTGATATCTACGTGGGTCTCGTATCTACAGACAGGACCATGGACCATTTGGAATTTCTCAGTAGCAGCTCGGAGTCTAGATTTATGCTTGGTTGATGGCAACAAGCTCCCCCCCCCCGCCCTATTACATAAGACTAGACATAACTGTCGAAATATGAGTGTACTACAGACAGGTAGACCTCTGGCTAACCCTTCGGGATTAAGGCGTGATGTTACGTTACGAAAATATGAAAAACTAAAATAACACGATGCTCTTTTATCATCTTACCTAGATAATGGACATGGAAATGAGGAAAATACCAATTTATTCCTGAATTCTTTGGCGTAGTCACTGAAAGCCGTTTGCGAGTCGTGAAAGATTTGTCAATACTATAAAAAGTATGACAAAAGTGCAGTCTATAAAACCAGTGCAAAGGTCCACCTCTTTGTTCGTTCCTGTGGCTTGCTTTTCTGTTGACAAAACATTTTTCAATCATTTGCTATTCATAAAATCGAGGCTGGATATTTAAAAAAAAAAATTATTTCAGCAGTTAGAGGTAAAATTGCCAGTTCCTCTGTGGTTGAGGATTCCGGGTCAAGTTCGCTTCCACCTTCGGCCGTATCATCACTAACCATCAGGTGAGATGATAGCAGAACAAGGTTGTGGTTTAAAAAAAAATACCTACCTCTAAAAATGTACTGAACAGCAATTATTTTTTTCGCGATTTCATGTTTGGTTCCATAGTAAAAGTTGTTCATAATGATGAGAAAAGTCACATGTTTAAGTATCAGTCACTAATTACGTACCAGTCAACCTGTATATAAAAATGTTATGTGCATTAAAAGTTCGTGAACAAATATTTTATCACTAGGTACGATTATTTTACGTATTTGTTAGTGCATAGAGGAAACTTGGGTAGGGTCTAACAATATCAGTGTAAAATATTAAAACAAATAATAAAATGTATGGAAAAATATATTTTTGACAGTGTAGATTTGTTTAGTGCTCATTATTTTATTAGGTTATTAAAAAGTTAATTAGGTTAAACAAATAAACAAAAAATAATAAACCCCTGTAGGTTAATAATTGATAACATAAAATAGTTTGCCGGAAAACAACAGTTTTAATTAATATCAGATGATATTTCACGGTCATGAATTCATGATACACCATAAATAAATGAATACAAGGAATTAGTTCATCAGCGACAAAAAGCGCCCCCTGCCGACGTGAGCACGAACTGGCGGCGCCACGAACATACCTGGCATGCCAAGCATTTGCTGCCATTAACACCGGCATTACTTTCCACAGTACACCGTAGCTTCTCAAGAAATAAGGCTAGCGGGAACAGGATACACTTTTTCACGGTATGGATAACAAAAATGCATAGAATATTATCTATCCACACTGACTTTTGCCCGTGGTATTGCCCGTGTGGAGGACGGAAATTATGCCACGGGATCGTACTACCGGGACAAAAAGTATCCTATAAGTAGCATGATTTCCACCAAACGGCTCGCATTGCGTCAGATCGGAACGGATTTTACAAATATTAAATCTTATACAGAGTATTTAAAGTCTATATTACCAAGCCGCGCACAGCAGCTTGACCACGCGCGTCTTCCGCGACACGCAATCGTAGCCGAAAGTATGCTGCGACGCGCGATCGGCTCCGTTCGCCTGTCGTCGTATCCGATCGGATCGTTTCGGTTGTTTTACGATTATATTCTTCTTCTTTTAATGCAATAGCCAACAATAGTACGTCAACATCAACCATTTTCACAAATTAGAACACGTCAACACGGTAGGAATGAAACTATTTGACTAGGAGCAGAAATGGAGCAAAAATAGATGCGTTCGCAAACGACGGTACGGAGACGGTCGTATGCGTCAACATTCTGCCGGACGCGATCGGCTGTCGCCGCATCCATCCGTATCCTTTCCGTTCCGATGCGATGCGAGCCGTTTGGTGGAAATGATCCTTTAGTCCTAAGCCACGTGAGGGACTAACTCTGGGCGAATTTCATCGAAACCCGTTCAGCCGTTAACGTGTAAAAAGTCACAGATAGACAGAATAACTTTCGCATTTATAATATTAAATTATGAATTGTAAGTTAACTGAAAAAGTCGGCTCATTGCTTATTGCAAGCATGTCTTCTGACTTTAAAGGTTGCTGAAAAGAAAAAGATTATAGTTTTTGTGTAAAATGCTTTTTTCTGCATAATTGTGTCGAATTGTGAAGGTTACTCCATGCAAAATACTGGTCACTTCAGCCATATTCTAGACTGGACTAACTTAGACTATTTTGAAAAAGGCAACCTAGATGATGAATCTTCTACTGTCGGGTCAACAATAGCTTTAAAAGAAATCCCATGCTCCTGTGAAAAGATTAGCACCTCTATTGCGTAACACACTTACAATCACAGTCCGAAGGACTTTGAAGGAAATTCATAATCCATTGCTTCAAATATTTGATAAATTTGTGGCGGCATCTACATCGCCACATACGAACTACGCATCACACTGACGTCACACAAAATCCTGCATCGCGCAAGCTGTGTTTACCGCGCGGCCGCCATATTTACAACGTGCCGACCACAATCGTCGAGCAATAGCCCACCAGACACGACACCCGTCTGTTCGGAGGATCCTCCCTTTTTTTAGAAAAGGAAGCAGGAAGCAGATGAATATATAGAGGTATGCCTCTATACAGTCACCTGCTTGACAACGCAATGAAAATTGTAGAATTGTCGAAATTAAAGCCATGAATGGCCATTGTACACACGGCTACACATCAAGCTATAAATTTCCAGTTTATGCTGATCTCGCATTGTATCGGATTTCCGTCCAATGCGAGGTCAGCTTATACTGGAAATGTATAAATTGATGTGTAGCCGTGTGTACGTGTGTTACGCAGTTAGGCTGCACATCATTTGGATAACATAAAAGAAACTGCAGAATTATCAGCTCCATCAGCTTTAACAAAAAAAAAAACAGTGCCACTCCGGGAGTACCGACAGAAGTGAAAACATGAACAATTAAAAAAATACTTCCGAAACCTTTAAAGTAAAAATACTTGCATATAACATTGATCCGTAACGTAATATAAATAAAGAGAACAATCGCGTTTACAAAAATAAGGTGTTGGTAACGGTGTCGCGAGTTCAATTGTTTTTCCCATCTCAAAAATGCCCAACGCGCCTAAAGAAGTTTTCACTTCAAAAACTCTATCTGTAAAACATAAAACCAACCCATGCGAATCTAAATAGTATGTAAACTGATTCGCACAAACAACAGTTATTCAGTCCCAGTAATTGCACGATGCAGTTTACGTAATCGCAGTTACGTGGGTGGCAAGGTGTGGTGGTGGCCATTTCTATAGGTGGTGACTGTACCACCTGCTAAGTCAGCAAAACAGCTTCAAAGAAACCCAAACGTGAGACTTGAAGGCACGGACCAGATTGTATTTAGTTTTATAAGATAATCCTGATTACTTTCCCCCTTTCGCAATTGAAAAGCACCAAAATGGCGAAATCCTTCTTCAAGACAGACTAGATAAAATAAATATTTGCTGGTGAATCTATTTGACGATTTCGGATTGCTCAATTATTTTCCATTTCCGTTAAAGGGAGGAGCGTTTCCAGTAATTTCTATTTTAAGATACTCAACTTGAAAGTTCGTGTGGGAGTAATGTTATATTTCGAAGTAGCAACTATTTATGGAACTTTAGTGGTATGAGGAATAGGGTGTAAAGTTCACTCATACACCATAGAAAAGGGAGGATCCTCTGACCAGACGGGTGTTGTGTCTGGCGGGCAACTGCCCAACAGTTTGAAGTCGGAATCTTGTACTTATATATGTCGATCGCTCGGTAAACTCTTATTGCGCGATGCAGGATTTGTGTGATGTCATGTCTATGATGCGTAGTTCGTATGTGGCGGTGTAACCGCTACAAAACATTCCTTTTCAAAGTAATTTATAATAACGTATTTTCGACATACTTTTCAGCAATGAACAAGATACAAAACCAGTTTATGTTGATCTCGCATTGTGTAGAATTTCCGTACAATGCGAGGTCAGTTTATACTGGAAATGTACTATAGCTTGATGTGTAGCCGTGTGTACCTAATTTATACTTACAAAATATGATTATCAAAGTAACGCATACAATATTTCCTGCTAATTAAAATTATCGTGTGGTTTACATTTACAAGTTATTCAAATAAAAATGTTCCCGTTTGTAGCTGTGACGTCTGGGAATTTATATTATATTATATTAAGTGCTACGAAACTGAAAATGTTCACACGGCTACACATCAAGCTATAGTTTTCCAGTATAAGTTGACCTCGCATTGTACGGAAATCCTATACAATGCGAGATCAGCATAAACTGGAAATTTATAGCTTGACGTGTAGCCGTGTGTAAATTCCCAGTTCCGTAGCACTCACTTCACATTGCGTAGCAGCTTTAGGTACTACACGTAATGAATCTAATTTTATCTATTTTCTTTATTTATTATAACATGCGTTTGTTTCTGTTTTGCCTAATATTAATATTATAATCAAAATTTTATCGTCTTCATAAAAAGCAATGGAGATAATGGAGCTGAGATAATAATAATAATAAAATCGTTCGTCGACCAAATAAATAACTTTTACATTTCCTTAAAAGTAATACAAATAAACTATTTAAAAAATTATTGACATAAAGGAAACCTAATTTTAATATTTCAACTTGTGGACTCCATACTAGGTCGAGCCTGTCTCATGGAGTCCTTGAGATTATTTAACAATTTAAAGTTTCAGGGTCGATACTGTATTGCGTTTATTACATATTGTTTTAAAAATTAATGTAAGAACAAAATCAATAAGAAACAAAAGACTTTAAAAATAAAACAAAATAGTTAAACAACTATGTTTGAAGTAGTGAGCGTAGATAAGATACAAATGTAGGTATTTATTATTTGATATTTAGCAAGGGTGCGTGTGAGAGAATGATTATGTAATGTAGGGGTTTAGGTGGTAGTGTGACAGTGAAGTTGTGATTGAGGAAGAGAGTGAGAGAGTGACTGTGGAAAATATGTTATGACAATACTCGAACGAAGGCGTCGGATTCTGAGTAAGATAGAGCTAACAGCCAATGTTTAATATTTTTTTAACTTGGTAGGTCCTACAATTTCTGATGTCACAGATTTTTGCAATTTTGTTATAAACGAAACTGAGCATAAATTTTTGCATACGTTGTGCAAAAGCGATTTTTACTAGAGTAAGTAGACATTTGAAGATTCGTTGTTTGAGTAGATGATGGTATTCTGTGGATTGGATTGTTATTTTGTGTTGTTTTAGTATGTATAACTGTCGGACATTAAGTACTGATGCTTCCTTATACAGATGAGGTATAGATACCTTTTGGCCTCGTACAGGATTTTCTACTATTATTTTAATTTTACTTTGTTTTTTTTTATTTTTTAATACTGTTTTAATGAGTGTGTTTTAGTTTAATTTGTGATTTCCTGTGCGAGTCTCAATAAATATTTTTTTTATAAATAATTTCGATAAAAAAAAACTCTAAACACACAAGTTTTACTTAAGGAATATCTATTTTTTTACAAAACTAATACTAATGTTGTTACTAACGTAGGTATGCAAATAATTCGGTATCTGCTTTTGTAAGATAACATTTAAAAATGCAGTACTAGTACCGAACAGGTAGACGGTACGCTTGGCTCGCTAGCAATTAATTCTAAACCAAGCGAAGATAAAAAAAGAAAAACAAACTTTAAATTATTGTACTACCTAGATGTCTAGTAGACACCTACAGCAATTTGGTTATACAACTACCTAATATAGTGTTAAATTATAATTATAATATATTTAATAAAAAACATAATATCAGCTGCAACAATGATTAAATAACTGTAACGTTATAGACTCAGATCTGGACACATTCCATGTAAATAAGTTTGCTAATAAGGCCGCAGGAATCCGCTGGATGTGGAAAGCACAGAATAGGTCGAAGTGGAGGTGCTTGGGGGAGGCCTATGTCCAGCAGTGGACGTCTTTCGGCTGAAATGATGATGATGATGAAGTTTGCTTTCATGATGAAAAAAATTAAATCGCCTGTGTGGTGTGTGGAGTTGTGGAAGACTTCTATCACTTATTGATGGACTGTGTTCGATATGATTCTGATAGAAATGATGTGTTTGGGGGCATTGAGGTTGAACCGACTTGATTTAGGCACATTTCATAAAATTCTATCTCAACCAAATGGTGATGATGCGAAGAGTCTGTTCAGGTTTATGGCCCAAATGTAATCCATAGCAGTGTGTTTTGTTATTATTTGTTTAGGATATGATGGAACTGTCATACACATTGCGGTTATAAAAGTCCCAAATTAAAACATACCTACTAAACAAATTAAAAAAAAACTGTAAGGTTATAATTAAAATAATTTTAAGTAAAAAATGCATATAACTACATTCAAATTGACCGGCAACAACAAACCTGCACTCACACACGAACTCATACAAGGTCACCTAATAAATTAATAACAGCTAAAGTATCGATTCAGTTAACTTCTTTACCTCATACATAATAGATTCAATCATTTTTGTAGTCGTAACAAACATAGGTAATAGTCTTTTTGCTTCAGGTATAACCTAGGCAAATACAATTAAAGTTAGTTATTCGTAAAGATCCGTGTGTAGGTCGCGACTGATGTTCTTGCTGCACTGTCGGACGCCGCCGTCAGAATCATTTTTTGCGGCATGTCTACTTCTTACGGCTAAAAAGCGTGTTAGGCATCGTTTTTTCTACTAGCCAGTCGCGTCGTGACCTCGGCTGACATTAAAAATGGTTATGCCTCGCGCACACGTGCCACTTTCTGCTGAAACAAGCTTAGTGAGATGTCTCGTCTCCATATCAGTAAGATTCAGACGTTTTCTTTCACGTCACTAGCCGTTTGAGCCAAATATAATGTGCACCTGTCCTCACAAACGGTAGACAGAAAAATAAAGGTCTGTAGAGTCTTTGTGTAGACGTTTCCTAATAATTCTTGTTGCCTCATGTTTTGACATTCATTATTTCAAGCGCTCACTCACGGGTTGGTCTAGACTCTAGACTTCAGGCTTGTTCAATGGTAACGTGCTGTTTCAAAGCAGCCTTGATATAATTTTTTCTTGTTGCATGTCTTTTCGTTTCCATCGTAACTGATCCATGTTTTTTTTCGCTAAATAGTGCATCTTTAATATTCTTTCATTTATTTTAGTTTGGCTTAGATAAAATTAATTATTAAGTCAAATACAGTCGTGACTGTCACATTTTTAAATTAAAATAGTGATAAACTCAAAAATTATTTTCTGGGAGCACAGATCCGATTACTAAAATTCTTTCACTGATAGAAAGCTTACACGATTGCGGAGTGCCATAAGATACTGGATATGTTTTTATGGTATAGTTGACTTTCTCGTAGCTAAGTAACAACAGCCGCACGAGTCGATCCATCAGGTTAATCTACGCTTGCTGAGGTTGGTCCGTGGATAGAGGAGGAGTGGAAAGAGGAGGCCTGTGTCCCAGCAGAACATTATAAAGAAACAGAACATTATAAGCTAATTCACTGTCCCCGGCGAATAAAACGGTAATGTACTACTACGATAGTTTTAAGGTTATTGCATATTCGATATTAAGAGATCCGATTACACTCTGTAAATTTTTTTCATTCATTTCCTACGGTTATTTCAGAAGTTACAAGATTTTAAGGTGTTATTATGTATGTTAGTGTTATATGTATTAATGAATGTAAAAAATCACTTTTCTTTTGATATTTGAATAATTCCGCTATGATTTTCACAAAAAAATTAGCACTTGAGGAGCTCGTGGTTTAGTAATAACAGATTAAGCTACGCTTGCCGGGGTTGGTCCGTGGATGGGTGACCATCTTTACATACCAAGACTCCTCCATACCTCGGTAAGCACGTTAAGACGTTGGTCCCGGCTGTCATTCGTGGATCTTTAACAGTCGGTACGAGTCGTCAGAAGTCTGACAACCAGTCCTGCCAAGGTGTATCGTATTACCCAGTTACTGGGTTGTGGAGGTCAGATAGGGAGTCATTCCATGTAAAATACTGGTATTCAGCTGTATCTGGTTAGACTGGAAGCCGACTCCAACATAGTTGAGAAAAGGCTAGGCAGATTGATTTGATACAATTAAAAACGTTCCAAGTCATATTTTGAAATACCAACATTAACCAGCAATTTATTGGTATCGATTCTCTGATATTTAAAAACAGTTCTTTAACTAGGCCCAGTACTAATAAACGAGAAGTCAATGACATATTGAGGAAAACTCTCGGATACTTGTCTATAAAGAGCATAAAATCTACGTGACGAATCTGATGATTTAGCACTACGGCTTGAATTACTTCATGATGACTCACAGAGCGAGAATTCACTTAAACTTGATACAGAAACGAAAAGAACTAACGTTAAAAAACTTTTTACAAAAAAAAATCAACCGACTTCCAAAAAAAAAACACTACAAAGCGAAAAATTACTTTCATTTCAGAAGTCGGTGTCTTTGCTTTTGAATTTTCGTTTTTTGCCACCGACTTCCGAAATGAAAGTCAGACGGGTTGCTATGTACAGACGCCAGCACATCAAGCTACCCGAAACTGTCAAATTTTCCCAATCAACCTTGAACTTTACGTTTCAGCAATAAAGTTGAAAACC
This sequence comes from Agrochola litura, assembly GCA_949152395.1. NCBI lineage: Eukaryota > Metazoa > Arthropoda > Insecta > Lepidoptera > Noctuidae > Agrochola > Agrochola litura. The sequence goes on along the minus strand of OX424497.1, from coordinate 9,480,283 downwards.
TATTAAATAAATTTGACAGATTGTAGTAGCCTGATGTGCTGGCGTCTGTACCTACCTATGCTAGGTTTTATTTTTTGCCTCATTATTAATTTTCTCAAATTATGGTCTCCTGGGTACGTGTGACGCTCTGTTTTCTGAAAATTGTGTTTTCGGTATTCAAAAATGTATTGTTTAGCTATATTCTGAAAATCAGACAGATTGCTATAAAACAGTTAGGCTTTTTTTGACATATTTAAAAATGCTATCAGGTGCGCGGAAAATTTCTAAAAATAGGATTTTTAAATTTCAGAATAACCAAATCTATCGATTACATACGATTTTATTCGTAAAACGATAAGGCAAACATTTTGGTCATGGGCTCTTGTACCAATAGAATTAATTTGAATTTGGAATTCTAAATGAAAGCCATGCGCGCGTGCGGTACCGTTTCGGTACAGAGTGCTTACCGACCAATGAGGAAACATAAGCAGTACCGAAACGGTACAGAATCGGTACCGAAATGATACCGTACCGACCAATGAGGAAAGGGCCTAAGTGAAATTCAAAAACAATTTTTCCCTAATACATTGATTGAAATGCGGTGTTGTGCATACAATAGGAGATATCTATGGCAAACAATTTTCGCTCAATATTTTTTTTTTTCTTGATCAATAGTGTAGTTGCCTAGGTAAAAAAAAAGAAATTCTATTTAGTCTGTCTTTCAGATAATAAAAAAATATTAAACACGTATTTTTGTTTTATCATTTAATCAAAAATAACTTAGAAAACACGCTTTAAAGTTGGGGAGTGGGGGCTCGCTACGTCACAACGTAGTATTAAATATAGCAAGGCGTGACGTCATGCCACATTTTAACTCAATGTATCGCCGTGATCTTTTGATTACGTAAAAAAAATACTTTTTCAATATTTTTTTATAATCTACAAACCGGACAAATTTTTTTTTTTGTACTTGGCCTTTTTAACATTTGAATCGATACTAGCAATTCACTTTACATAAGACGTGACTGAACAAAATCACTGCATATTTCTTTACAAAAAAAAGTCTACACGCAGCAGCTTTGAAATGGAATATTTTCAGTACGAACATGCGTTGTATGTGCTCTATAGCAACTCAGACACTATGTATAGTACTAGACGAATTCATAGACAGACACAAGGCCAGACTATCTTTGCTGGTCAATGACCTCATGTTTCGACGTCGGCGAGGCAGCCGTTAAGTAAAAAAAGAATTAAAAAGCGCAAGTTTATAAACTGTCTGCATTCAAGCTGAAATTATTTGTTTAAGGCTAAAAATAATTACGCAAATTCGTTAATTATATTAGGTAAAAGTGCTTTATTGCATGATGGCATTATATTTATAGCTAACTAGCTGACCCGGCAAACGTTGTTTTTCCACATAAATTATTTATGTTTGGGGTGGACCACCCTTATCACTTAGGGGTATGAAAAACAGATTACGACCGATTCTCATACATATAAAATTTCATAAAAATCGATCAAGCCGTTTCAGAAGAGTATGGCAATTAACACTGTAACACGAGAATTTTATATACATATATTGAAGATATTGGTGCCGATTCCCTTGTTCACAAACTAAACGAAATTTAAGTTCAGTGCATCTTTTTCTTTCTATTTCATTAAGAAAAGGACAGAAGATAAATTTTAGTTTAGTCCTGTCAAATTAATCAGCGCCTGTCACTCTCCATACAAGTTTAGACGTGATTAAAAACTTGCCTACTAAAATTAAGTCAATTTACGTCAAGCGCTGATTAATTTGACAGGACTAAACTAAAATTTATCTTCTGTCCTTTTCTTAATGAAATAGAAAGAAAAAGATGCACTGAACTTAAATTTAGTTTAGTTTGTGAACAAGGGAATTGGCACCATTATATTATATTATTATGAATCAGAAAGAATTTGTAATATTTATGTAAAAAATACACCTATTTCTTTCTTCTTCTTTTCGTGTGGTTAGTGCTAACCTGATGTCAGAGTTTTAAAGCCACCCATGTGCCTCTGACTTGGCTTCACATGCCGTTGAAAAATATCTCTCAGGCATGATGGTTTCCTCACGATGTTACCTATTTCTGTGTTATGTTCTGTGTAAGCTCATTATTTAGTCAACTCACTATAATATTTCTGGAAATAAATCTGTTATTGTAGGTTTATTATGCGTAAACATGTATTTTGTAAAAGCTCTCCCTAAGTTTTGTCACTCTATACTTTCTATGTATTCTAAAACCTCCTACTATATTTCAACACTTCACAACGAAACATTCGATATTGTCGTTATAACACAAATAAAATAATAATAGGTATAGGTACTAGAATATTTCGGAGTGTTTGATGCTGTCGAAGGCCTTTGTATAATCTACGAAGGCTAAGTATAGTGGTTTATTATATTCTGAATATTTTTGTGGCCTTGAAGAAGCATGCATGGAAGGATTTGGGGGAGGCCTTTGCTCAGTAGTGGGACTAACAAAAAAAAATGTATGTACTCGATTTTATATCACAGACAACAAAGCATTATGGCCTGTCCGCGACTTCATCCACGTGAAATTCAACTCAATCTGCCTAGCCTTTTCCCAACTATGTTTGGGTCGGCTTCCAGTCCAACCGGATGTAGCTGAATACCAGTATTTTACATGGAGCAACTACCTATCTGACCTCCACAACCCAGTACCTATACGATACCCCTCGGTAAGACTGGTTGTCAGAATTTCGGGCTTCTGACGACTCGTAACGACTGTCAAAGATTCACCAATGACAGCCGGGACCAACGGCTTGACGTGCTTTCCGAGGCACGGAGGAGTCTCGGTATGTAAAGATGGTCACCCATCCACGGACCAACCCCAGCAAGCGTAGATTAACCAGATGGATCGACCCGTGCGGCTGCTGTTACTTAGCCACGAGAAAGTCAACTATACCATTAAAACATATCCAGTATCCTATGGCACTCGGCAATCGTGTAAGCTTTCTATCAGTGAAAGATTTTTGTAATCGGATCTCTGCTCCCAGAAATGATCTCTTACAAACAATTTTACCTCTATAATAACATAACATCACGCCTGTAATACCCAAGAGGTTAGGCAGAGTTGTACCTTATAGTACACCCCCATTGAGCCAGTTAAGTCTCATGTGTATACGGTGATTTTTAATTAACTGTTAACCTTTCAGGAGGTGAAAGTACTCATGATTATAAACTACTTTCACTATTAGACCAAATACGAAACAGAGAAAAACAAAATTTTGTTTTATTCATTGTCACCGGGTAAATATTAAAAGGTACTGAAAGAACAGTGAATTCAAAAATCACCGTGTATTTGTTGAGAAAAATTTATAGTTTAGTTCAGGAGTCACCACATGGCGGACCGCGGTCCGGATCCGGACCTTTTTTGTGCAGACCTTTTAAGTAAACAGTAAAAATGACTAAAACTTAATCGAAACATATTTATTTATTAATAGATTAGCCTACAATTGTTTACACATTTCATTTCTTTCAAAGTACATGATATACATTTATAAGTGCAACAATTACTTAAAGGCTAACACCACATGCACTATATATTTTGATTTCACATTTTTATTATTGCAATTAATTGTTAATAATATAATGGCTGATTTAAAATAATGTAAAAACAAAGCATACATCTAGCAATACAACACACAAATCAAGAATCGAATTAAATTAATTTAAAAATATATATACTCGTATATTATATAGATTGGTAATAAAGTGGCAGATAAATAAATAAAATTAAGCTAGGATTATTGGTTTACATTTGATAATAAATTAAACGTTAGTTAAAAATTAAATTACTTTGAATTAAATAATGTATATTAAAACAAAAATGTTGAGTTTTAGCTTGCACCTTCAAAGTTTAAAGTAAAACATGTAATTTACCACATTTTTTTTAAGCTATTGCATAGCTTTTATCGCGGGCTTTGAGTGCGGCGACTGAATCAAGAAATTCCGTAACGAAAATAAAACCTAACACCCCCCACTCCGCCTACCATGTAATGACGGATGATGACATAAAACAAAAATTACGTTCCCATGACAACGTGATGTTCACGTTGTCATGTTGATCACGTTGTCATGGGAACGTAATTTTTGTTTTATGTCATCATCCGTCATCATCCCAAGTGTATAGCGTTGACAAATAGGAAGTATGGAGGTTACAAATGCTATGCAATAGCTTTACCGCGGCAGTCCCCGAGTGCCACACGTTTTTTTTTTCTTCGTTTCTATTAATCGTCTACCAAACGGACTATGACACTCATATTATTTCTTAAAACAGACCCCCGATGGAATTAATTAGTGATCCCTGGTCAGGTTGTATTACATCCAATAAAACGAACTTTCAAAATGCAGCATGTGCATAATATTAGTTGTTACTAAAGCAAAAATGTAGTTGATCCAATTGGTTTAAGGGCCGGCGCTCACATGGCTAAGCGCAGCGCAGCTCGGTTGTCACTGCCAAACAAATACCGACCTTGCTACGGTTGTAATAAAGTCGAGAATAAATAAAATTCCATTAGCTCGTGAACGTATCTAAGCGGGAAAAGGTGCGCGTTTCTGATTACTTATTTTTGATTTTATTTTAGGGCAAGCAATGTTGATATTTGTTTGGCAGTGACAACCGCGCTGCTCTGCGCCTCGCCAAATATGCGCCAGCCCTAAGATGATACTAAGCAAAACTTTAAGCTTGTCTAGCTTAGTTAATCTAATAATCACGGTAATGTGAGCATGTCGACTACCCGCTGCACCATGCGATGACCTTATAATTAATTAGAACTAATAGGATAACTTATAATTGGCTTGCTTACAAAACAGAAAAAAGTCTTGGTAGAAAAAGTTATTATTCTCCATCAATTAATTGATACCAATTGAGAGTAAGGAAGCAGACTTGATGTTAAAATAAAAAAGGTATCTAATGAGGGTTTTTCTGAAATTCCGTTCACCTGTCAAAAGTGTCAAAGTGCCAATTTTTTTTTTCGTAGTCGTATCATGAACGAATGAATAAAACGGATGATGAACGTCATCATATATTTCATTCATTGTCAAAATGGAAGACCTCTTGTCAAAGTGAAGCCAACTGATGGTGTGAATTTTCATTCAAATGTTCAAAATTATTTGGTAACTTAAAAATCTATCTACAAAAGCCCCCTTTTTTTTTTGGGTGGGAAATTATCAAATAACTTCTCCCGCTCTGGGTGGAGTGGGAGGGCGTGTCAGACTCTTACTGACTAAAACCTACCCGTGTTCCTTCGGTTGCCCTGTTGACGGGGGCCACGATTTCCCTTTCGGCCCATATTCGCAGCCCCGGCAGGCATTGGCCCTAGCGGACCCCGTCAATTCTGCTGACATATCTTTGAGGCGCGCGTGGAACACAACGCGCCGTCAACCCGGGCTTGGTCCTTATCGATCTACAAAAGCCCCTAAATCGGCTTTCAAAGCTTATTCATAATTTATTTTCGTTAGCGCTTCGATCTGTCAAAATCACGCCAAAAAGAACTGATTTTGACAGATCTTACCCTGTACTCATCTTACCCTGAGTCTGAGTAAGAAATGCTACCTACCTCACGTAGCTACTACATTACATGTTTTTATCATTTGCTAGCCTCTTGCCAGCAAATGGTTTGACACTAGTGTAATCTTCTGCTTGCCTAGTAACTCCGTGACGATAAGTAACTGCAAACTGCAACAACAGTACTAAATATTATTATTACAATTCGATTATGATCCCTAGTAATTACTTCAGTGAATTGCATACATTTATTGTAATTTAAATACATTTTAACAATGTACAATTTATATTTTAAGTAATAACATAGACATAATTAACTTACTAACTGAAATATTAGGTAAGTGTTTTTTTTTAATTGTATGTGCATTTATTGAGATGGAAGATTAAATACTTAAAATATATCTCTGCCTCATGTCATTCTAGAATATTTTCAGGTTTTAATGCCGCTACACTCTCGAATGTTGCATTTGACTACAGTTAGGCAAATTAAGATGACCAATGACCATAAAGTAAGTTTACATCTAGTTCGCAGACGCCGCCGCAGACGCATCTAATAAACTATATTATTAAATAATTTTATAACGTCCGAGTGGCCGCAAATGTATTCAAGTGGGTCGCCAGACGCATTAGCGCGAATTCCTAAAACCGACTAGACGTGTTCATATGGCTTCTTTTGTTAGATGTTTTTCGGTCTGTCTGGCCGGCCACAAAGCCTTGAGGTCGACTCACACGTCGTCGGCCCGCTAAGAAAAGCCTGGCGTTTTGTACGCAGGACTAAACATAATATTCTAACGCAGTGTTGTCATACGTAACGGTCGTCGGTGAGACTCCAGCTCACAAAAAAATTTGCTACTAAAAATAATGTATGCGCCAGACGGTTGCATACATTTTGCAAGTGTAGAACCTGTTTCTATCGCAAAAAACTATGATGAATATTAATAACAAAAATGAATTTATCTTATTATTAAGGCAGCCACGCGACGTGTGAATACACTCTAGCGCATCAACGTACGACGCAAAACCTGAAGTAATTAGAAGGCATGATCAACGACTTACCTGTAGACTATTGAAAATAACAGATTTTTTATTTTGAAAGAGATAAATATTTCGAATGCCCGACGGGCATAATATTTTAAAATGAAACAGACACTAGATCCTAGACGGAAATCATTAGGTGCCTCTGCATATGCGTTTGTTTTATTGCCTGAATTGCAAAAAAGATTACAAAAAATCTTAGATGAATTCTTTTGTTATTTTAACAGTACGAAAAATGTGCAACATCACCCTTTTCTTAACGACAGGTGTAGAAACATTGAGTAAGATAAATTAAAGAGGAATTAACTGACTTCCTAGCTCTCTAAGGTACCTACTCTTGATCTCTTATTGCATGACTGAATGTAATACGTGAGTTTCGGCCAGTATCTTTTGGTAGGTAAGTATGTGTTATCTATGAGTTTGGCTTGACTGTCACTAAAATAGCCACGGTGAATGATAAGACATCGTGACACCTGCGTTCGCGAATTATCTAAAGAATAATGTAGCACGCATCCACGAGCAAAGTATACAAGCCTGATTAAACAATATAGGCCTTCAGCTCCAGATGTATAGTCTGTCGCAAATAGTTTACTTTTACTTACATTGCATGTATTGACAGCTGTTTAAAAAGAATGGTAATAAAATAGAGCTAAATATTTTGACCTTGATGAAAATTTGGGAGTGCGTACGTGCTCTGTAATTCAAACAAACGCCTGCGCAGTTATCGATGCAGTAAGATACAAATTAATCTACATAATTATGTACAAACTTGAAGTAGCTAATTTGATAAACTCAAACGCATAAGCATTTACCAGGCACTTTGAATAGGGATGATGATGCCTAGCTATAAAAAAAGAAATTCTATTTAGTCCGTCTTTCAGATAATAAAAAAATATTACACACGTATTTTTTGCTTTATCATATTAATCAAAAATAACTTAGAAAACACGCATTAAAGTTGGGAAGTCGTTACGTCATAATTCGGTATAAAATCTAGCAAGGCGTGACGTCATGCCACATTTTAACTCAATGTATCGCCGTAATCTTTTGATTACGTCAAAAAAGAAAAAAAACGTGTCTAATATTTTTTAATAATCTACAAGACAGACAAAACATTTTTTTGGACACAGGCCATTTATTGTCAAGGAGGCGGTCAGTCAGAAAGTTGTTTAGCGGTAACTGTAGGTTCCTATGGAAAAGAACGCGCAAGAAACTCCATAGACACTCTAAGCATTGACAAGTCATTTGACACTGCCAAATTCAATGAAAGAAAAAAAATAGGGATGATGACTGAGTAAAAAAAAAGAAATTCTGTTTAGTCCATCAGTCAAATAATAAAAAAATATTACTTTTTGTTTTATCATATTAACAAAACGCATGTCGCACGTCACAACTAATTATAAAATCCACAAAAACGTGACGTCATGCCACATTTTAAATCAATGTATCGCCGTAATCTTTTGATTACGTAAAAAAGAAAACACACATGTCCAATATTTTTTAATAAACCGACAGACAAAAAAAGAATTTCTCTTCATCCCTATTTTCGGCTACCTTGGCCTAGAGGAGACCCACAATTTCGTGGGTGGCCTGCCACTAATTACTACAATCTGAATATTTTCAACAAATTAATCTGCCTTCAACAAAGTGAGCTTGCATATTACTATCTATGTGTCTAGGCTGTATTTTCCCACTGCAAGGCAAAGGTTTTCCTCTTCTTTTCTCACAAAACTTTTGCTGCTCACAAATCCTTTCGGTAGAAGCCAAACCCGTTAATTGGTCTGCCATGGTGTCGGTGCCAAGTGTTCAATAGGACTCAATTTTTTTCTTTATCTCTTTTTCCACAACCATCCACATGCTGCTAATTCCTCTTCTCAACTACGTTAGGGTCGACTTCCAGTCTAACCGGATGCAACTGAATACTAGTATTTTACATGGAGCGACTGCCTATCTGACCTCCACAACCCAGTTACTGGTTAACACGATACTCCTTGGTAAGACTGGTTGTCAAACTTCGTCGGGCTTCGACTACCCCGCAACAACAGTTATAGCCAAATGATAGCCGGAACCAACAGCTACTTACAAGTGCAAATATAAATTGGTCGATTATTACTCGTTAACTTGTAGAGCCTACTTAGCTGTGATAGTTTTCCTCTTAATTTCGTTATATAAACTAATGCCGTGATTTTTTTCGCATATCCAAAACCAACCATTTAGCTGGCAGGGGGGGGGGACACTTGACTCTAACAAAAATTAGCACTTTAAAGCTTTATATTTCGCAAACGGATCCCTGAATCCAACAATAGTTTTACACACTCATAATTTTTTTGAAGGACCTTTCCATCGAAACCCCTCACCATAGGATAGAAAAGAAAAAAAAAAAATCCCCACTTTACGTGTAAGGGAGGTACCCAAAAAATTGATTAATATGTATGTATACCCATGCCAAATTATAGGTTTCTAGTACTAAGAGTCTTGGAGCTAGACTGCGGACAGACGGACAGACGGACATGGCGAAACTATAAAAACGAGCGAACCTTACAGTAGTCGCATATGATGTGTAACATCTGACTTCTCACCTTGGTAATAAGCAACATTAAAAATTACGACGAGCGGGGAGCTTCGTCAAGGTCGTTTCTGACTGCCAACTCTGGCATCGCGCGCTTATTGGTCAAATCAAATAGCGCGCGATTCTGTGACACACTTCCGTCCCTTTTCACGAAGTCATTCCCACAGATTTGATTATTTACATTTTTATTTTGATTCCAGGAAAGCGAGAGAAAAGATGTAACACATCAAAAATATATTAACGGTCTGTAAGAAAACGTAGCCTCTCAATATGGTGACCTACTTCCTATTGTGTACTGAAATGCAACTTTGCAGACGCGGTCTAGTTCGTCGACATAACAATATTACTGTGACTAACTTTGGATATCTTGGCGAGATCTAGAGCTGTCTGGACTTAGAGATGTTCTGTCAAACTATGTTCTATATTTAGAAGCATTGAGAAGTACCAAAAAGGTTGAAAAAATTTTTTACTACTCGTAGTAGTTTCAGTTGTATCCTAGGGTTACTAACTCTCTAACAAACAGAGGTTTTTTTTTTTAAGCGAAAACTTCTTTAGGCGCGTTGGGCATTTTTAAGATGGAAAAAAGCAGTTAAACTCGCGAAACCGTTACCGACACATAATTTTTGTAAACGCGATTGGGATCAATGTTCTATGCAAGTATTTTTACTTTAAAGGTTTTGGAAGTTTTTTTTTTTTTTTTTGTAGACGCGATTGTGCTTTTTATTTATATGAGGTTACGGATCAATGTTCTATACAAGTATTTTTCTTCCACCAAGGCGATCTTGTTCAAGTTTTCACTTCTATCGGCACTCCCGGAGTGCCACTGTTTTTTTTTTCTTTTCTTTTTCTCTGTACTTATCCGATGAGTTAGCCCAAGATATGATCTTATTTGACGATGATAACTGATGTTTACCTGTTTATAAATGAGTAACAAACATTCACATTTGTTTATTTGAAATGAAGTTTTTAACTGTTTTTTTACATAGATACGATAAAAATCACAATTCGCTCATGCAACATCATGCTCATAACAATTGTTTGTAAGCCTCAAAAACATTTGTTCGGTGCTGGAGCCGAATCCGCGCCAAAGTGCAGGAGCCAATCACTTAGCTATTGCGCCAATGGATCCCTATTTACTGCTTATGTCTGTTATGGTGTCTGCGACCTTGATGTGTGACTAGTTTGGATGATTTCATGATTGTGACAAATTTAAATAAATATTTCGAAAGACAAAAGCTTATAAGTTATAACTATTAGTGGTGAAAACATTGTCTGTGAAACTTGGGTCTCTTCGTGTGTTCCGTAATAACAATGATGCACTTCCATTATCTTTAATAGAACAACCATAGAAGCCACTTTTATTGTTCAACTAGCTTCGCCCCGCGGTTTCACCCACATAAATCTCGATCCCGTGAGAATAGCGGGATAAAAAGTATTCTATGTCTTAACCCAGGTCATGGTCTACTTATGTGCCAAATTTCATCCAAATCCGTTAAGCCGGTTTAGCGTTAAAGCATAAAAAACAAACAAACTCACTTTCTCATTCGTAATGTTAAAATATTATACAGGGTGGCAGGGACATCGACGCGAAAACTGCTACCATGGATTCAGTACATGATTCTAAACCCCTCTGCGTTGAAATATTTCGTCGGTTATTTTAAAAAAAATCTGCTGTTCCACATATTTTGAGCACGTAGGTGTTGCACTTTTCTATGAAACAGCAGATTTTTTTTAAATAACCGACGTAACATTTCTACTTAGTGGAGTTCTGAATCATGTACTGAATCCATGGTAAAAGTTTTCACGACGATGCCACCCTGTATAAATATATATATATTATGTCGCAGACTCAGACGGATTAGCGTCCACGTGCTTGATGTTGTCCGCCATGTTGTTTCTCATCAATCAGTGGGCACGACCGGCGCAGGTGCTGTCTTGAGAGCAAGTGAGTTACAATTGACACTGACAGCTTTTACATTGACAAGTCCGAAGTCGTCTATGATGTTTGCGCGGTATTGCTATTTGAATAAAATAAATAACTATTTAAAAAATGACGTCGTATGTTTTTGTGCATCATTATCTCTGATATATATACCTATATGAGTTACGATTACAATATTATCCAAGCAATTTTAATCAGACAACCCTAAAAGTCACATCAAAGACAAGTGACAATCGCTCCCAAATCGTTTCGTATTTCTGCAAAGACTTTCAACAGGATTGATTATATCAATCCTGTTGCTGAAAAGCTTATGCTTTTCGGTAGCTTATTTCAGCCCCATACAGTTTTGATATCATCGTCATCGCTGATAGAATGTCACTTTTATAGCCCTCTGATCCGAGGCGAACCCCATACAGAATACAAACAAAATATCATCGAAGTATTTCATAACAGTGGATGCGAGACTGCACATATCTCCCTACCAGTGACTACGATTCACCTTGCCATTGTTGTGGCTCACTATCTCATAATGCGTGCACTTCCAATTTGAGGCGCAGTCCTCTGTGACCCTTTAAATTCAGTATAACGTTGGATTTATTGTTTCCATGTTGATAGATACTAGTGTTGTTTGCATAATGCCATACCAAATACAACACCATAAGGTCATTTCTTGAGTGATTAATTCTGGACTCGTGCGCTTTTGAAATTCCTTTCTTTTCAAAAGTTTCAACATCTCATAAATGTATTTTTATTTCCGTCATTCAAAAATGCATAATGCAAATGCAGAAATCTATAATCCGACTCCATAATGGCTCCCAATAATTGTGTAACGCAGCATCGCAGATATTGTTTTAAAAGCGAGCTCATGAATCGTGTGACGTCACAAGTGAAAAAGCGGGAAACAAAATGCAAAGCTGCAAACATGTGAGCCGCTCGTATGGAAAACGAAAGTCTTTCGACGCGAGTTTCATTCAGGCAAAGTTGGCTCGCTCGCGGCTGCTGAACGACAATGTCGGAAACAACTGAGCTCACGAATCTCTTGGACTCGACAAAGAACTCACACAGAATATCATAAACAAACATAACCCCCCCAACCCAAAATGGCGGCCTTAGTTCACCCGTCCATATTCAGTCTGGAGCCGTGTCGAGATTCGAAAGAAGCTTGCATTTTTTGTTTTTTTTTTACAAATGTAGATAGAAAACGACATGATTGTAACGTAGATTTATTTTTATTTTTTTAATAACATGGGACTTTTACATTATCTTAGCGACAAAGTTTAGGACAATATTTTTTTTCCAAAGCTCTCATACACAGTGGTAAAGATAGTATTAAATTATAAAGATAATAGCACTTATTAGCATATAAAATTAAAAAGTAAGTAATGCTAGACAGTGTGCAGGAGAAAGTGTAGACCGGAATTTATATCTCCCAAAATAATACGCCGAAAGTAAATGCAATCGATTTCATAAGATGTGCATTGCACCCAATGCAAGCTGAATCGTCGAGAACTTAACTCGTAGACTCATTTTTGCGCGGCTCACTAAGACTTACACCGGACCACACTCTACCAGCCTCTCCCTAACTTGAAATGCAAGCCTACTGTAACTTAAGTATTAATCTCCAATCCGTGCATGTCTCCATTTTTAGGGTTCCGTACCTCAAAAGGAAAAAACAGAACCCTTATAGGATCACTCGTGTGTCTGTCTGTCCGTCTGTCACAGCCAATTTGCTCCGAATATAATGGACCGATTAAGTTGAAATTTGGTTCACATATGTATTTTCTGTATGTACTCGTAGTTTTCTGGCTTTCTGTTTCTGTGTTTATGTAGGTTCTGGAGTGGCGACTACGTACTGGAAGACGTAGCGTTGGAAGGCCTCCCACAAGATGGACCGATGACCTTGTGATGGCCGCAGGAATCCGCTGGATGCGGAAAGCACAGAATTGGTCGAAGTGGCGGTGCTTGGGGGAGGCCTATGTCCAGCAGTGGACGTCTTTCGGCTGAAATGATGATGATGATGATGTATTTTCTGTGACCCAAACACGAATGTGTAAATGACTTTTGAATATGGGGGTTACTTTTTCTAAATAAGAAAAATTAAAAATAAAGTTTTTAAAAAATTGTGATCCTCGGAACAACTCTTTTCATTTGATATGTCACGATACAGCGTGACATATCAAATGAAAAGAGTTGTTCCGAGGATCACAAGTTTTTTCATTTAAAATAAAGAAATTTAAGTAAATAGATGAAAATTGACCATTCCCCTTGTCTCCGAAACTACTGAGCCTAAAATTTGGAAAAAAATACAGAGAAATGGTTCTTCCCTCATAGATTACAGGAAAACCTATAGTCTCTTTAATCTCTCAACATTGTGCGTACAAACTTAAATTTGCAGTTGGAATGTTTGGAAGAACATGTATTTCAACTACAATGTTAAGTTTGTATTTGGGATAAATTCATCTTAACTACGGAACCCTTCATTGTGCGTAGTCCGACACGCACTTGGCCGGTTTTTTTTTAAATTTCATTACATCCATAGCCTTGTAATAAATACGTGTTGGTACCACGCTTAAATAATACAATATTGTGGTTCAACTTAGAAATCAATCTAAACCGACTGCCCAATTCTGAACAGATTAGTTACGCTTCTTGTATCGTACTATTTGTAGATGACCCTTGAAGAAAAAGATACCTACCTAATATCCAAAAAAACATTACTATACGTTTTCTGCTATTTAGCTAGAAATTACTGAACCAAGATATACCTACTTTTGCTATGACTGTCGATATTCATCATCAGCCTATAATGTTCCCTCTGCTGTGATACAGGCCTCCTCATTGTGAGAGGGAGTGGGCCGTAATCCACCACGCGGGCCCAGTGCGGGTTGGTAGATTTCACATGTCTTCGAATTTTCGGTTCTAGGACATGCCGGTTTCCTCACGATGTTTTCCTTCACCGTTTTGAGAGCAGTGGTGATGAAATAATTTACACAAAATACAGCGCCTGCCTGGGTTCGAACCTACGACCTACAACTCGTAAGTCGCGGCCGTTACCACTGGGCCACCACTGCTCTCATAACTGTAGATATTAATTGCTGTAATCTTGATAGTTTCGGGAACTTTTCTCTTAGAATTCATCGAATTTCTAACACTACAGGCATCTTAGAACAGGATATACCCACATACGGTATACTGTTCGAAACATTCAAAATTCTTAGGAAACCCAGAACCTCAACTGATATGGAGATTCGGGGAAGTTCGGATCAGAAACTTTGCTAACTGTAACAGAATAATCCGATTAATCACAATAAACCAGTAAAAAATATCAACTAAACGATTACTTTCCAAGAAATGGGTATGATTTTCTAAGAACAATTTCGAGATCAACAACGACGGCTTTTTGCGGTGATTTTTTGTGATTCTTTCAACAAGCTTATGTAGTACAATAGAACGCCACTATGAATAAGCTTTTGGTTATTCAAAACAAGTACTTATTGATCAAACAATTCTGAAATCAACCTGTAGAACAATGTCACTAACAAGTAAACTCACCGATTATTCTAATATTGATGACTAAGCTGTTTTCTCTGGAGCTCATTTTCGCATCTAAACTTTTTTTTTAAATTACAGAAGAAACGCCATTTTTTTTTAGTTGACTGACAGCTTTGTTCCTCGGGTATATTAATAATAATAATATAATTTTTATTTCTCTCTTCACAAAGGTTCACATAGTTACTACGTCTTTCACCCTGAAATGGAAAAATACACAATTAATATTAAAAATAAAACATAGCCTAATGATGAAAAGCGAAAGATAGCTTATCTAGATGACGTAGCTGCTCTGTCTCTGAATATCACATCATCAAAACACATGTCTTTAAATCCCTACAAAAAAAAACTTAACAAAATTAAAACTACATACCCTCTTTCCAAAGCCCAGTCAAGCGTTTCCTACATCCTTGAAGCTAAACTTCGCTAGACTCTAACTTACTGTTAATAAACCGCCAACAAATTATAGTTGTGAATGTTGCGTCTGCATTGCCCTAGTGCTCTAGTTGATGTTACAGAGTCGAATAACTTATTGATAAATAAAGTAAAGAAACAAAATTTTTACAGAGAAGAGAAATCTAGATTCAAACTGTATAGTTTGAAGATGAGAGCGAAGAGATTAAAATACGTGGAAACACCCTTATTAGCATTTGACCTATAAAATGTTTTTATCGCGTGCAGAATTATCCTTATAATTTTCGGGTGTGTAATATACGGCATAGTAACAGATAGTATTATATCACTTGAAATAACGTTCACATGATACAATTTTCATATGCTATAAAAACAAATAACCTTATTTCATGTTCATATAACCTTCCTTTACTCCAATAGCATTTAGTATAAGGTTCATTTCATATATTTTTCAATTTGTATAATACTCTTTTTTAACGTTCAGTTGACCTAACTTGTATTTACAAATTTTCAGCTAAAATTCTGTAATGAATAACCTCATCTAACCCAAATGATTCACCAACAATAGAGGGGAGATGGCGCTCGATTTCGCACTTTAATGGTCACTGTTCTAACCTCACCTAACCCAAATGACGTTTCTAAATTATATTAAACGCTACTTATAGATTTTGAATATTATAGTAACTGAATATAATACTAATTGAATATTAATTCAAAGGTGTATTATAGAAAATGTTCTGTATACTATACAAAATTTAATTATATAAAAAATTCATAATACTTTATTATTACACTTTATACTTTTTTTAATACAACGATGAAATGATTCATCGTTATATAAAAAAGTGTATATAATGAAATTAGGTCATATGATCATTAAAATTTTTGTTATTATTTCAAACGTTACACACTAATAATTTTCATAATCACATTAATTAGTTAAGTTTGTCGTAGGCATCACAGACATTGGTGATGGAAAACATCGTGAAGAAACCCACATGCGAAAGTGACTTTGTTTGTTTGTTACGCTTTCAAGCTAAAACGGCTAAATGGATTTGGATGAAATTTGGCACATGGGTAGACCATGACCTGGAAAAGGACAAAGGATATTTTTTATCACGATATTCCCACTTATGCGGTTGAAACTGCGGGGCGCAGCTAGTAATTCATATAAGTTGAAAAAAACATATTACAACTCGTAAACGTTTACTGCTGAAGATGAGCTTTCAAAAATGAATGGACAAAGAGAAAATCATAATTACCATACTTGGAAAACAGATTGGCTATGGATTGCAGTTTGTAGTAAGCCCTTTGACATATTTAGTCATGATTGAAAGTAGAAGGACCGTACATTACAGAAAACCATATTGATTTCGTGAAGACATCTCATATTAGCACATGATTCTGAAATATTACAATAAACTGTATGAAGAAAGTAAAATATAAAATTGCCAAGAGGTGTGTATTACTTCATGGGATTCAAATAGTCAGTGATTAGCACTAAAATAAATCATTATTTCAAATGAAACAAAACCGAGTAGGTATCTACAACATGACCTCGGTTGTAATAAACTTAAAGAATAGTTCGAAAAGATTCGAACGTTTCTAAAAAAAATAAAAATTGCAAATCGTAAAAATTACGTGCAAATGTTCTAATTTAAGTTCTTTTGGGCATTGTATTGAACGCCTTGAAAATAGGTCAGACCTACATATATTAGTGTAGTTGACGCACAGATCGACCTTTAGTTCAAAAATATATATCAGGATATATTGCTTAGTTCTTAAAATTACTAACAAAATGAAGGAACCAAAATTATTAATGAATGCAACAGACGTCAGTGGAACTGCCTACTCAAATTTACACATTGTTGATACTTTGTTACTTGACTACCGGTTAAGTAATAAATAAATTATCCTTGAGACTAGTTAAAACCAAGGGTTAGCAAAATTGTGTAATATTTGCGTTGACTTAAAACCAACAAATATGGCGATAGGAGTGACAGTGCGGGGTTGTTTCAATGTCACGAATTGGGGGCCCCATATCTTATGTACTCATGCGGTATATAGGTGTACATAGATAAGCATATAGCACTATTTCTATGAGCGCACCCCACCGATTGTAATCTGGGTGAGGGGCGAGCGGTTGAGGCGGACGGACCAATCGCTGTGCTCCCGTGACCAGAAAAGGGGGAGGAGTTTCGCACCCCTAGTTTTCTAGGGGTTAGTGTGCTTCCGCGGCCAACCTAGTTTGCCGTAACCCTCCGCGCGCCGCGCTCTCCCCGTATCCACTAATTTAGGGTTGATCAATCGGCCGCGCGGCTGGCGTTACGTAAGAGACACCAGACGAATTTCATGCGATGCAACGCTCACTGCCTGTCGGGCGCAGACGGTCGATCGACCACAGCCTAGTAACGAGACAAGCTTTCAATAAAATTAAATCCAACTAATTTAAATTCAAATCTTGCTTACCTAAAATCTTTTGTCCACAGATTTGTTTTTCATCGTTCCATTGTTACAGTCAGGGTTTTTCGTTTTTTTTTTTATTCCATCTCGTTGCAAAAACAAATTTTATTTTAACATATTGCAAATATTAAAAATGTCAACCAAATTCACCATCATCATTTTTTTTTGTAGACATTTAGTTTTTTTTTACTTCTCAAACTGTCAAACATTTCTGCGCATTTTATTTGAAACTAGGTTAGTAAAACTACTGTAACTAAATGTTAGATTTGCATAGATTAAAAAAAAATTAAGTATGGAAAAGTAAAACAGCGTGGCCTGTTTTGGCTGCACTGCCAACATTGAAAATTGTAAAAGCGTTGTTTCTAATTACCTTTCATGTTATGACTATCGATTTTGACAATACTATTACTTAATTAGTTACCTAGAATATTTATATGCGTCACTTTAGTTATCCGTGGTTATTATGCGTAGTACCTACTAGTAATAGAGCTGAATGCCCTATTGACCTCTACCTATTGTAGTCTGAATTTAGTTGTAAACTTGCCGAATAATTTTTAATTAAGTATCACTGAGTCTCATCGATTGTAATTAATTTGGTCAAGACGTTATGAAAAGGTCAAGGGACTTATATACAATTTGGTAAAAAAACAGCTCACTAATAAAACAAAATCTGAAAAAACGAATTTCTGAATTACACAAAACTTCTAATAGCTAAAAAAAGACAAACAAGAATATTCACGACTCTCGAATAAAATGGATGACCAACCAAAAAGTTCGCAGGGACCCTTGTAAGCCCTCCCCCTTTACCCCCCGTAAATCTATCGCTCTTACACTACCTATTCGAAAAACAAACTTCGGAAAATGTTCTTGTCCCGCGTTTATGCAAACTATCAACGGACGCCAACCTGAGCGCCACCTATGGAGATCCTTTGGTAAAGTTTTTATGCGGCGTCGTACTTAGTAAAACAAACAAGTTAAAAAGAGGGACCTTTAAATTTTTTATTAAATTGTTGTTTCGGTTCGTTTTTGTATTTTTTACTTTGATATTCAGGCAAAAAGTTTAAAGAAAGCTATATTAATTACGGATTTTTTTATAACAAACAATCCTCACATAAGCCAAAGCCTACCTCTTTCCACAAAGTTAAAAGGATATGGCAAAAAATACAATTGTTAATTTATAACATTATGATGCCTAAATTAAATTCAATCGAACTGATACCGAAAAAATCCTTTGTCCCCCATCAGAAAAAACTACAAAGTATGTAGCTAACATGTCATTAAACGATAAAAGAAGACCACTAACAGAATCTATTACAGTTCTATTACAGTAGGCGCTTGCAAAATCCGTACAACAGTAGTATTTTAAACATTTTCCTCAAACGAGTGCCGCTACTTTTACAATCGAGCTTTTTGGCGGTTGATGTGGAAAAAACAGATAAAGAACTAGCTACGCGTCGATGCTTCACAAAAAATAAAGTAATAGAAAATAATGTAGGACATCGGCCATGTGTACGGAAATATATAGGTAGTCTTTTCCAAAAGTATCAGATGAAAATATAACAAATTGATCAGAAAATATACCTGTAAATGCCAATTTGTAGTGCCACTTACATAATGAGTGCTTTGATTTGATTATTTGAATACTTTAAACCTGAAATTCTAATTTATTAAATTCACCTTAAAAATGTTTTTCATTTGACAATTGAGTTAATTTTATAACCTTAATTTTTGTCGATGATTTTTTTACTACCTCTAATCTACACTAATATTGTATAGAGAAAAGATTTGTATTTTTATTTGTAATGAATAAACCCAAAAACTACTGAACTGATTTATAAATCTTTCATCAGTAGAATGCTAAATTATCACTGAGTAACATAGGCTATAATTTATAAATATATCACGCAGGCGAAGCCACGGGTGGAAGCTAGTATAATATAATTCAAACAATTATTGTTGGAAACAGTTGTGAAATATAAAATTCAAACCTTCTAAAGACAGATGAATGTCTAATTCCCTTTAGTTAGTGATTGCGTAAGAATTTCACCTGAACAGGGTTTGTTTATACTTCATCAGATACTTTCGAAACAGACTATAAGCCGACATTCGCACGGACGTAATAAAATCGCGGCGGGATTTTATCGCGCACTGGATTATCAACTCTTAGTGTCAAGCCCAGCGTTGAGAATCCAACGCGCTGGGACGAGAGTGCGTCACACGAAAACACACTGTTGGATTTTCAACTCTCGGCACTAAGCAGAGAGTTGAAAATCCAGTGCACGAAAAAAAATCGCCGCGATTTTATTACGTCCGTGCGCACGTCGCCTTAGTACCAAGTTTTTAACAGAACTTCGTGACTCTAAAATGTTTGAACGGTAGCAACTAGATTTAAATTCCGAATTGTGTTTGATCTACTTTTTATGCGAAACCGTCTTTGGCGTCTAGTTTTTTTATTAAATTGACAATGATTATGACTATGAAATTGTGACTTGTTGTAATTTGGATCCCAAAAGAGAAGATAGGAGTGTAGGTACTGACCTCATCCCTAATTTTGGTCAACAATATTATTAAGGTCATATTATGGATCGCAGCTTGTAGACAATTTTATGTGGTGCTGAATATGAGGGTTGGACTTTATCAGGGTGTTACCATAAGCATGTGTATTTACGGGATTATTTGTAGGGGGACTGCTGGCTGAATATTTTTACAATTTTTTTTTTTTGAATGGGGTCACCAGTCAATTCCAGTACTTTTATGTAATCCCCAGATACAACAGCGTCAGGTGGTAGCTATGTAGACAAGAAATAAATTACCTCTGAGGCATTAGGCCACACGTCAGTGGTAACCCTGTAACCTAATTGCGTAACTTATTTTCGTAAGCAATTATGCCTAATTTGTTTCATTTTGGCAGTTCAACAACATTCATTGCGTTATTTACGCTCAGCAGATTTTTTTTCCAAATGAAGCAATGGATTACCAATCTGTTTCAAATCGAAACAGATTGTGATTGTGTTGTAATACGCAATTAGAGTCTGGTCTCGACTTCGGACCAGAGGCACGCACCTCTAAGTTTTTGGATTCATGTGCGTGCGTATTGTACATAGATATAAGAAAGAAGATATTTCTATGGTATTGTATAATTATCACTTGCTTCAAAAACGTTGAAAGAAAACATCGTGAGGAAAACGGCATGCCTGAGAGATTTCTCGACGGCATGTGAAGCCAAGTCAGAGCCATAGGTGGTATAAAACTCTGACACCAGGTTAGTCACTAACCACACGAAAAAGAAGAGTGGTGACTAAACCAGTATAAGCTGGTCTCTTGTTGATGACTCCATACAATGCTACGCCTGTTCAAGGTCAAAGTGTTAACCTGCGTGCGACCTACTGTACTAAGCATTTTCAATCTTGCGTAAATAATGTGCACATTTCGAAATGAGGGGAATATATGCTTAATTTTATCGACGGAAAAAAAATAAAAATAAAACAAATGTATTTTTTTTCTTTTTGGCGTCTTATTGAGAAAATTTAAAGTACACCGTTTTGTTTCAAATTTTAAAAAATTCCATTAAAAATATTTAAGTAGATTTTTTTAAATATTTTTTCCGTCAATCAAATTAAGCATAAATTCCCTCATTTCGATATGTGCACATTATAAAGACTCACTCTGTATTTTTTAACAGATGTCAATTTTTTTTAAGCCTCAGTACAATGGGTTAAACGGAAATCGCAGTTAGCTGGCTGCTTTCTTGACTGTAGGTACCTACTACAATATAACAGCAAAACTTCGCTACATCTGAATATCGAACCCAAGACTTCACGTTTGGTAACCCTAAATCCGACAACTGTAACCCTGCGGCTGCTACTTTTTATAGCCAAAATGTAATAACCGAAATGTCTGGTCTAATTTCATTGGCGATTAAGATTTCTACCGACCATCAACACTGAGTAATTAGAAAGGTACGGTTAATCAGAAAAATATATCTAACGACTTATAATCTAGGCTTTATTACTTAACTTCAGCTGGGTTTTGAACATTATTTTTTGCAAATGGGAACAGTAAAACAGGGTTGACGAATCTATGATATCTACATACTCGAGAAAATAATGAGCGCCATTTAAATTTTTCACTTCAGCACCTGTGGTTAAGACCTCGCCTCTCACGCACAATTCATTCACATGGGTACTTGCCCGGGTTTAAATCCGGACGAGTACCAATCTGACTTTTTCAATGCATATGTATTTTCGAAGTATTTTTTTAAGTAACTGACATCGCTGAAGGAAAATATCGTGAGGAAACCTGGGTGGGGCCTACCACAAGCTCATAAAGCAGTATTATTTTAATATTACTTTAGTGTGGGAAAGAGACGAAGCTCTACAGGACGTATAGCTCCATCTTTTTCTCCCACTGAAGTAATATTAAAATAATACTGCTTTATGAGCTTGTGGTAGGCCCCACCCAGGTTTCCTCACGATATTTTCCTATACTGCTTTTGAGCTGGTGGTAGGCCCCTGGACTTATAGTTAACTAACTGTTGTCCGCGACTTCGTCTTAGATCCAGGATGAAAAGTATCCTATGTCCTTCTCCAGGTCATGGTCTACCCATGTGCCAAATTTCATCCAAATCCGTTCAGCCGTTTTAGCGTGAAAGCGTATCAAACAAACAAACTCACTTTCGCATTTACAATATTAGTTAAGATTGGAAGTCTAAAATCACCAACAAAATGTGGGTTCATTAGGATCTGATTTTACACCCTTTTCAGGAGCAATTAATTAAAAGAAAAATAGTTACACTTTTAAATAAGGTTTATTTTTTTA
Source organism: Agrochola litura (assembly GCA_949152395.1). Taxonomy (NCBI): domain Eukaryota; kingdom Metazoa; phylum Arthropoda; class Insecta; order Lepidoptera; family Noctuidae; genus Agrochola; species Agrochola litura. The sequence continues at coordinate 9,457,962 of OX424497.1, read as the reverse complement.
TAAATAATACATCTGTTTTATTTGTTTATAAATAATACATCTATGTCACCAATCGATCTTGAGCATGCGTGGTGATCAATGCTCGTGCCTTGTCTGTATGAGAAGAGGCCTTTGCCCAGCAGTGGGAAAATAATAGGCTGGTATTATTGTTATTCCAGCACCTACTTACTTGTAGAATTACCAACGTAATTTAATTAGTGATGGTGCTACTGTTAAAATCGGTTCACAATACCGACAGCTAGACGAAATCTTCGGAACATGAAATATTCACGGTTAGGATTAAAAAGTAAACGTTGATTAGATCTGCAAATTATGAGACCTGATTTTTAATTAACTAGTTGCTACCCGCAACTTTGCCGCCCATTTTCTTTTTTTTTTTTTTTGGGTTGGAAATTATCGAATAACTTCTCCCGCTCTGGGTGGAGCGGGAGGGGCGTGTCAGACTCTTACTGACTAAAACCCACCCGTGTTCCTTCGGTTGCCCTGTTGCCGGGGGCCGCGATGTCCCTATCGGTTTTCTTCGAACCCCCGGCAGGCATTGGCCCTAGCGGACCCCGTCAATTCTGCTGACATCTCTTTGAGGCGCGCGTGGAACACAACGCGCCGTCGACCCGGGCTTGGTCCTTACCGGACGGCGAGCTACCCATTGCTCACCGTCCGCAAGCCCGCGCCCACGGTGGCCGGAAATCGGCTCGCGATTCCCGCCCCGGGCGTCTCCTCCTGCGGCGGTTAGGGGCGTGAGGGCGCGAAATTTGCCTCTCCCTCACGCGTTCCGCCTCCTCCTTCGCGAGCATTACCTCTTTGCAGAAGGAGGTGACGGCCTGCCATTTCCTCTCGCTCCGTACCATGGCCTGAACCAGGGCCGGACGCGAGAGATCACCGCCGCCGATCGCCTCTATGAGGACACGGCGTTGCTCCGCCCAAGCCGGGCAGACCTCCACCGTATGCTCCACCGTGTCCTCAGGCCGATCCACACAATGGTGACACCCGGGTGTTTCCTCCCGCCTTATCCTAAACAGGAACCTCCCGAAGCAGCCGTGTCCGGTGAGGACCTGCGTCAGGCGGAAGGTGAGGACGCCGTGGCGTCTCTCAAGCCACTCCTCAAAGAGGGGTCTTATCGCCGCAATTGTGGCGTGCCCAGCGCGGGGTTGCGACAATCGCACCCTCCATGACGCCATGAGATCCAGCCGGAGCTCTGTCCGCTGTGCCGCGATTTCTTGCGGCATCGGAGTTAAGCCCCGGCGTTTCGCCTCCTCGCGCCACTCCCAGATGTGCGCGAGGACCTTTGCCTCCAGATCCCATGGCGGTAATCCGGCAAGGAGGCTCGCCGCCTCGCAGGAGACCGTGCGGTATCCTCGGGCCAGCCGGATGGCCATGACCCTCTGGGACGCGTTCAACCGGCGGGCTGGCCGCAGCCTCAATGAACGCGCCCACACCGGTGCCCCGTAAAGGGCCATGGACCGCACGATCCCCGCGTAGAGCCTCCGGCAGGAGGCGTTTGGACCTCCCAGATTGGGCAGGAGCCGCTTCAAGGCAGCCCCGGCCCGGTCCAGTCTGGGAGCCAAACGTCGGAAATGCTCCACGAAGTTCCACCGGCTGTCGAGGACGAGACCCAGATACTTCATCGTCGACTCGACGCCGATGTGAACCCCTCCCGCCAATACCTGGGAACCCGACGGTGGCGCACTACGAGGACCATGAAAACCCATGGCCTCGGACTTGTGCAGGGCCACCTCGAGTCCCAGCTGCCGGATCCTGTCAACGATTGTCGCAACCCCGCGTGTCGCTAAATCGGCCGCCGCCTGGTACGACCTCCTCTGCGCCAGGACTAGCGTGTCGTCAGCGTAACAAACGACGCTGACGCCGCTAGGGAGGTCGGCGCGCAGCACCCAGTCGTATCCGATGTCCCACAGATGCGGCCCCAGGACCGAACCCTGTGTTGCCGCCCTGACCCCAATTCTTTTTTTTAATCTAAAATTAAAGTAGCCCAAATCCTGTCAATCTCGCCAAAATCGGTCCAGCTGTTTCGGAGATTAGCTGGAACAGACAGATAAAAATATTAAAAATACATTCTTTATTATAACTGCCGCATTTACTTTCATATGCATTAGTAAAAAGCTGTTATTTTGACATTACAAACAGACTCTTCAATTTTATTTATTTATTTGTATACATGTAGAGGTATAGATAGATATACATGTGTCAACGTTATTGTTATGAACTAAAACATTTTTTGTAATGTAATGTGATATGTTCCCACTGCTGAGACAGAGACACTCTTGGTGAGAGGGAGTCGGCCGTAACCCGTAATCTACCACGCGGGCCCAGTGCGGGTTGGTAGATGTCACATGTCTTCGAATTTTTGGTTCTAGGATATCCCGGTTTCCTTACGATGATTTCCTTCACCGTATTGAGAGCAGAGGTGATGAAATTATTTACACAAAGTAAAGCGGCTGTCTGGGTTCGAAAATTGAAAACTGAATGTTCAGAAAAAAATGTTTTGCATTTCCCACTTCACTTAATTTTTTCTCCGTCATTGAGTATCTGGGTGCCTAGAACCAAAAATTCGAAGACATGTGACATTTACCAACCCACACTGGGCCCGCGTGGTAGATTACGGCCCTCTCACCGACAGGACGCCTCTGTCCCAGCAGTGGGAACATTAAAGGCTGATTATGTTATGCATGCTAATGAACTTTGGGTAAATTTCGTTAGAGTAACAGTGAAGGGACATTTACAGAGAGTTAATGATGGCAGATGGACCCAAACTATAACAAACTGGTATCCTATTAACAAAACGCGAAGACGGGGTAGACCCAACAAGAGATGGAGTGACGACATACAAAGCTTAATAGGAAAAACATGGAGCAGATTAGCTAGAGATAGAACAAGATGGAGACAGATGGAGGAGGCTTTTACGGTCCTTATAATGAAATATAAATAAACAAAAATTAAAAAATATATATATATATTTACTATTTTATTGTTTATTACTTACTATTTAATTATAAATGTATGTACTCACAATAATAATTGCTAATCAACATCATCATCTAATCATTTCAATGTATAATTTATTCAATTATTTGTTTTTGACATTTTTCTTTCAAATTTAGATTTAATTAGTTTTTTCCACTGTACTAACTGTGATATTATATTAGTATTAAGTAAACAATAATTTATGTTTTATTATAATCCAATTTATTATTAATGTATTTTGTAATTGTAAGGAATCAATAAAAGCTTTTATTATTATTATATTATTAACAGTGAAGGATTTTACCTTTTACTATTAATTTATTTGTTAAATTATGCATCTTATGTACAAATGTATAATGTATTTAGGTGTGTAGAAAATAATGTTATTTACAAAATACTGACGCTATTTAACAAATTAGCAAAACACCTTTAGGTTTGCTTTCAAATAACTTCAGTTTTTCTATCACTCTTTGTTTCAGTTCTTCTATTACATAAAATATATCAACAATTATTTGGTATGTCTACATGAGTCAAAATAAAATTACGCAGTGACGTGGAGTTATGAAACGACTGACTGAATAGAGTGCGCTTTATTCCTTTTTTTTTTGTTTGGTTCTCTCTGTTGTATTATACTTCGATATGCACAAATTAGAAGTAACTACAAGCTTTGTTAACCTATCCAGTGAAAGTTGTGTTGCAGTGTTATAAAAAATTTGATTATATATATAACGAGGTTAGATGGGGCGCCTCGCTATCAGTATGGTCACACATGGCTGTAGATTAAAATAATACTCCGAAAACTTGTAGGAACTGTGTATTTATTGCTTCACACACACAAATTACGAAAATGTTCAACGATTAAGCCGATCAGAACAGATTAGGCTTGGAAACGCGGTAAATTCGATACAGCATGTGGTGACGATAGAAAACACGACCGTTAGCCTTTTCGTCACGCCAAAGAATTCCTGTAATTTTTCGCAAATTATCAAATGTCTGTGTCTGACAGATGTCCACCGTCAGTCATGTGTCGGCTGTCAATTAAAAGTCACCACATCCGTATCGACCTTACCCAAGTGTCACACAGGTCACACTTGACGTTTCCATTTGATTAATTTAGATAGGCGTAGCTTCTTAGTTTCTTAATCAAAATAAAAGATGGAGCCAGGGTGATGCCATCGCTGCGACATATATTTTTTTTTAATGAAAGCTTACTTATTTAAAAAAAACTGAAATATCATGCATAGCATGATCAGCCTACAAAGTTCCCACTGCTGGGACACAGGCCTCCTCTCTTCTGGGCTGTAATCTACCACGCGGGTCCAGTGCGGGTTGGTAGATGTCACTATCTTCAAATTTTTGGTTCTAAGACATGTTGGTTTCCTCACGATGTTTTCCTTCGGAAACCTAAACCTAACCTAACTTTAGAGGTATGAGGAACAGGGTGTAAAGTTCGCTCATCCTCTATTGAAAAGGGAGGATCCTCCGACCAGACGGGTGTCGTGTCTGGCGCCCGACTTCAACCGTTGGGCAGTTGCCCAACTGCCCAACGGTTGAAGTCGGGATCTTGTATACAGTGTGAGTCTTTGTAATGTGCACATATCGAAATGAGACCCATCTACGAGTATGCTTCATTTTACCGACGGAATTTTTTTTTTTTTTTTTTTTTTTTTTAATTTTTAAATATTTTGTTTTTGTTACAAAATATTGTAACTTTTAAACTAAATGATCTATCATGATAAAACAAACTCCATAATCACACTGTATATGTCGATCGTGCGGTAAACTCAAATTGCGCGATGCAGGATTTGTGTGACGTCAGGATTTTTGTGTGACGTCATGTCTTTGATGCGTAGTTCGCATGTGGCGTTGTAGATTCCGCCACGAAACTAAAACGTTAAAGCTTCCTCATGTAAATAACGAATGGCCTTCAAATGTTGATCATCAATTTAAGTCCAATTAACGTCGATTTCAACCCTAACAATGCAATGAAATGACGTCATAACGAACTGTACCTAGCTAGCTATACTTTTGCCTCGTAACCTTTTCCGGAACATGAACCATTTGCGTCACATAATTTAATATGATCCCATGTAGTTTATACCTATCTAAATCTGCACTTGTAGAGATGCCTTGCTCATCCATACGGTAACCTAATTTAAGCCTCAGCAAAGAAGCCGCAAGCCACCTATTTATATTAGATTTCAGGGTTCCGCTCACAAAATTCTGTAAAACAAATTAAGGCAAATTGATTTCCTTTTTATGCAACAAGTATCAGTCAACTATAAGCTTCATAATGCTACGCTTCAAAAATACAATACCTTCAGGATTGGGGAAACTGAAAATTTATGAAACTATTGGTTTTAAAACAAATCACTCGCAGACTCCACTTGTCAACAGTCGCACATTTACATATTATTATTAATAAGGTAGGTACGTCTGTAGACTATACATGCATACTAGCTGCATACGTTACGCTTTCGCCAATAGAACTTTCATTATCATCTTTCTGTGGTCGGACTTTCCCTCCGTAAGTTGAATAATAATCTGTCTGGGATCTCGTTGTAATAGACAACAACTGGAATATTTGAATGCAGATTCGATGCGTTTTTTTACTAGTTGTAATTGGAATATTTAGAATGGTACCGAGGTATCAATTGTTTGTCAGTCTATCGGACGGAAAGTACCCGATGAAGAAGTAAAGTGGCCCACAATAATTGACCTAGTTTTAGATATTTAAAGCATAAAAAAATACTATTTTTGTATTTGTAAGGAACCATCGGCGGTCAAGTCCAAGCCGCACATGACCAAACTTTTTTCTATCATTAAGAGCGAGTTTTTATTTGGCATGGATAGTTACGCTCTGCTAGGTTAGGATTTCCCCTGATCGAGTAAAGCCTGGGTCAACGACTGTCTACCCAAGCCCAAATTATCAACGTACTATATGCCTCCAAATTATAACTCCACGTCTAGCAACAAAAAACTAGCGGTTCCCCTGGATGTTATGAAAACACTTTGGTGTCTATCTTTTTTAATATATTATTCGATGCTAGTGCTATTTGCTTTTTTGACCAATTAAGTTACAAGATTTGAGAGAATTTGAAAAGATTGCCGTATGAATTGTCAAATGAAGCTCAATAAAGCATGAACTAAAAAATCATCATGTAACTTATTCTGATTTTGAACAAATTGTTTTCGGAAGAACGCGTTTTCAACCGTTTGTATCTCCACAACTGGTGCTTTTCAGTAAAAAGTAAAACAAACTTCAGGTGAAGTGACATCGACAAACGGCAGAAACGATATTTTTCATGACCAAGTAAAACTATTTGAAACAAAAACAAAACACAATCAAGTAAAAAATAAACTGTTGGACACCGTTTTTATGATAAAGTAGATAAAATCAAGACCGTCACATTGGAAATCCCCTGATGAAATAAAAGCTATTCTTTCGGACATTCACTAGGCAATTGTAGACAGACTGTTCTCGGCCGGTTCGGCCCCAATTATCGGTCACATCTCTAATCTCTTGGCAGCGGTTTTTCTAACAAAAACACGCGATTGTATACATTGTTATCTGATTTAATATGTTTGATAATATTGCTTATTTTAATTGCAATCTTTGATAATGTTTTTAATTGAGGGCTTCTGGCAACTAACAGCCGCGAGAATCGATCGATTTGTGAAGTTTAGCTGCATTGACCGCGGTCAATCAGTCGATGGGTGACCATTCTTTAGAACTTTTTGCGCATCGAAGAGCACGTTAAACTGTCATACCTCGCTATCATACGAATGTCTAAGACAGTCGTTACCAGTATTTAGAAGTCAGAAAGTTGCCGACAACTGGTCTTACCAAAACAAGTAAAGCCGGGATCTGACTCTAATTTCGAGCAGGCTGGACTGTCCGCGTGAATCGCTACCGCGCCATTTCCCATGGAATGGTGCAGCCGCGGTGAAGCGTCGGACAGTGTTAAAATAAGTTAATCGCAAATCATCTTGCTATTTAATCTGTTTACTCAAGTCTACTGTGTTGATGTAATCTGTGAATATACTTGTCATTTTGTTGTCCTTGTACAACCGCGTTTATTTTTTCCAAAAACTAGATAATTAGATCACTAATTACTTAAATACTAGGTTCAATTAACAGACAGTACGCCGCTATGTATGTTGTACAGGAATTTGTTAAGGATGTAGATTGTCTTAATTACTAACATAGGATAAGTTTACTAACAAATGAGTTATGGTTACTTGATTAAATAAATTGAATTGATACGAAATAAAGGTCGGAGTTCATCATCATCATTTCAGCCGAAAGACGTCCACCTGCTGGACATAGGCCTCCCCCAAGCACCACTTCAACCGATTCTGTGCTTTCCGCATCCAGCGGATTCCTGCAGCCTTCACAAGGTCATCGGTCCATCTTGTGGGAGACCTTACAACGCTTCGCTACTCCAGAACCTTTCAACCCCATCGGCCATCCGTTCTGCGAGCAATGTGCCCTGCCCATTGCCACTTAAGTTTGGCAATTCTTAGGGCTATGTCAATTACCTTGGTTCTTCTGCGGATCTCTTCATTTCTGAGTCGATCACCTAGGGAAACTCTAAGCAGACAGGCGCTTTACTTTGTGTAAATTATTTCATCACCACTGCTCTCAAAACTGTAAAGGAAAACATCGTGAGGAAACCGGCATGTCCTAGAAGCAAAAATTCGAAGTCATGTGACATCTACCAAACTGCACTGGGCCCGCGTGGTGGATTATGGCCCACTCCCTCTCACCAACAGGAGGCCTGCTTCTTAGTAGTGGAAACATTATAGGGTGATTATGGTTATGGTATTGTGGCACCGTTGTCCTGTTTCTTGAGAAACCCTAAGTACGTAATTGGGTTGCGGAAGATACATGGGAGTTGCTCTATCATCATCTTAGTTATTATAAAACAACCGACTTCCAAAAAAACACTACAAAGTCAAAAATAACTTAATTTCGGAAGTCGGTGTCTTTGGTTTTGAATTTTCGTTTTTTGCCACCGACTTCCGAAATTAAGTTATTTTTGACTTTGTAGTGTTTTTTTGGAAGTCGGTTGTTTTTTTTTGTAAAAAGTTTTTATTTTTCACTTTTTAGTTGTGGTACCTACCCCACACAAATTCGAATACCACTACCTGCTATGTAAATAACAGTGACAGGAAGTTATCATAATATCATCTACATACTAAGTGGGGAAAAAATACGTATAATTGAAGCTAACTCAAAAACTACCCAAGCAAAGTTTATAAAAAAAAAAAAAACATACAGACGAATTGAGAACCTCCTTCTTTTGGAAGTCGGTTAAAAAGCCGACAAATACATATAATGAAGTAAATAATGTGGATGAATATAATTGCAATAATATCTATATTTACTAATCGCATGTTAATTAATCATATGCCTTTGTGTACTCAATTTATTATTATTTTATTATCTGCCGAGTTATTATGAAGTGTGCGAGCAGGTGCTTAGATAAGATATTAAATTATTAAATAAATCAGACGATTGTAAAGGTCATCAGTAATCTAAGTAGACTTTAACTGACTGACTGTAGCTTTCTTTTATTTAATGTAGTTATTTGATTAATTATTGTATTAATTAATTTACAAGAATTGTTAATTTTATGTTTTGTATTAGGTTTTATAATGACGAAGCACCTAATGATGATAACAGATAAAAAGATTATTTTAATTAATTACTTCATAATTTACAGTAAATTTCCACCGATGTGTTTTGTATAAAAATAGTCAGCAGTCAACTTTTTGGAACCTTTTACCTTTGAATATCAGTGTGCAACAAATCCTGACTATGCTGTCTCAAATAAAATATCAACTTTATCAAATCCTTGCGCCATCTCATGTTCCTAGCACGGCGGGCTGTGCTGGCGCCGCTGCTGCGGCCGCTGAGACCCTCAAGCGGCGCAAATACTGTAACCTTATGGGTAACTACAGCTTTGAGCCGTTTGGGTTCGAAACGCTCGGATCATGGGGCCCAAGTGCGCGTCTCCTTTTTAAGGAAATTTCTCGTCGACTGGTTGACACTTCACGTGACCAGAGGGCTGGCTCGTTCTTTGGCCAAAGAATTAGCATTGCCATTCAACGTGGCAATGCTGCCAGTCTTCTGGGCACGTTTCCGGATACTAACGTTTACATCAACTGTCCGATGTCTGATTTGATCTTGGACTTTCCAAGCTTTTGTTTAGGCACTAGTAGATAATTATGTAGATACGTAATAAAAACACCTTCAATACCCTCATAAAATGACATAACAAATAAGTTTACTGGTTCCAACTGTCTACAAATCAATTCTACATAAAAATGCTGCATCCACATTATATGCAACTTTGATTATCAGCAGACTATAATGTATGTGAATGTCAATCTTCCTGAAAGACAACATAACTTAGCTACGCCTACGAAATGAGAGATGACAACCAACCAAACAAAGACCACACACTGTGCTAAAACAATGCACACGAAAGTACCTATAGACAAAAGTTCTGTTAGATTTGTCTAAAAAACACTCGTTCAATACAATATATTAAAACAAGCCCGCCGATACATTCATGTCGGCTAGACTCCGGTATATCCACGCCTGATAACAGCAACATCATTAGGTAACGTTCACCGTCTAGACATAAGTATGACTTACTTGTCTAGACATTCGTAACACCTAGAAACACCTAGATCATTTCATACACCTACTCCAAATTATATAGAAAGCATTCAACTGTCAGCGAATCTGAACACAAATTGAATAATAATATAATTACGGGCTGAACATCCCCAGGCAGCGTCGGACCGAAATCGATTTAGACTGATCCGTATTAGGTCAATAGTCTTTACGTCGCAAACACTGAGTGCGCACTGGGGTTGTATTTAATAATATTATAGTTCCAATATCGGCATCGGGAGATAGTGGAGATCGTGACGCGGCGACTGCGACGCGCCTTATCGCCGCATCGCCTTCGTGGCCGTCGTAAATAATGTGCAACTTTTCCCGCCACGCCCCCACCGATGCTAGAACAAAAAAACTATGCAGTCGCTAATAAGCGTTTTCATGCGTAACGTTACAAGTTGTCCTTGCTTAATACTCTAACGATGCATGCAACAACGTCTGAAGGCTAATGAATAATATTTGTCTGCGCACTGCAAGCCTTAAGCGTTGCAAAAATAATGTTTGTCACTATTCTATTCATGCACAAGCTGACTTTGTTTTTGAAGCATTATAAGTTTTCTTAGAATTAGATGTTTTTCTATTCTTTGCACACGTATTTGTTTGCATACTAACCTACATATTGCATAACCAGACAGTTATTGTTGATGCGTTTTTTTTCGTAATCTGGTAGCTAGTTTTATTTTAAAAAAAACTTTAGAATTTCTTCAATAACATACGTGTTTAGCCAGTGCACGAAATGATGCATAACACACATAACAATAGTAAAACCGTTTACGGAAACCTTGCCTAAGAGTTCCATATACGTTCAGAGTTGATAACATAACGGTGAATTTATTATAAAAAGTGGTGGCGTAAAGATTATGAGCACGCAAGTCTTTTGCCGTCTGCGGAAATATGAAACGTCAAACCGCTCAAGAGCGAGTCGGACTCACGCAGCGAAGGTTTCGTACCATCATATAAAATTTTCATCGGCGAGGCCTATATTCGTCCGAGAATTTGATATTCGATTCAATTTCGATTCGATTTTTTTTTTTCATTTTTTTTTTCTGTGTAGATTATTGTAGTTTTAAGTCAGTGCTATCTCTTGATCAATAATGGAATTAATGTAATTTTTGTAGATTTTTTCTGAAAGTGTGCTATTTAGAGACATCGTTTTATTTTTCCTGTAATCTTAACATAAACTTCTATCACATAGAATAATTTCAGATTTTTCTCTATGCAAACTTCGGAGATAAGTTTTTAATTTTTCGTCAAACGTCGAAAACAATGCGGCCTAAAAAGAATGTTTGAGAATGTACTAATAGCACTCTTTCATATGATAGCCCACATGCCCTAGTAGCCCCACTTCGATTTTTTAAAACCCCGTTCAGTCCCTGTTACCAAAAAATATAAGTATTTTCATTTCTTTCTTATTTGCAAAATAGTTGAGCAAACGTCATCTAAAACTATTCCAAATTTCAAGTTGATAGCATTAGTAGTTCTTGAGATATCCAGCTGTGACAGACAGAGTCGCACCATAAGGGTTTCTTTTTACCATTTTGGTACGGAACCCTAAAAAGAACAAAGTCACAGAAACAGATAAAACTGTAAAATCACCTTTTAGAGGCGTTGGCGCTCTATCATCGTTATGCCGAAAGTGTTCTCATCAAACTATTTAACTGCTTCATTGAACAGCTTAATTATAATGCCTCTTGGCAAATGATTACAACGCTGATCAATTTTTTTTTTGTTTTTTTTTTTTTAAAGCCGTACACATGAAAGCCATCTGCTCCTGTTGTTACTTGTAGCAGTCGTCGCTGAAATTCAGAACCCTAAAAGAATAAAATGACGCATTACGTTTTCTTAATTTACCGTTAAATGTATTAAAATAACCTAAAACATTGCAGTGAGTGCAATAATAGAGAGCCTCCACAAATGAATCACACTATAAGCCGACGTTCGTACAGCCGTAATAAAATCGCGCCTGGATTTTATCGCGCACTGGATTTTCAACTCTCGGTGTTAAGCCGAGCGTTAAGAATCCAACGCGTTGAGACCCACTCTCGCCCCAGCGCGTTGAAAAAACACACTGTTGGATTTTTAACTCTCGGCGCTAAGCAGAGCGTTGAAAACACAGTGCACGAAAAAAAAATCCCCACGATTTTATTACGTCCGTGCGTACGTCGGCGGGCATAAGAGTCTAGAGTTGGTAAAGAGCCTCCTAATTTGGAACTGCATCTGGCGCACCCATATTTGACCTATCCACTGCCTACTGAATAACTTCACCAACATTCAACTACTCTTCTACTAAATGAGCAAAGCAGAAGACTTAATTAGATTCAGTGGTGCTCTGCCCTGTGAGTGCAGCTCGCTTAGCTGAATTTTGGGCCAAACATATTATAAGAACTTTTTGCCATCGATACACTAAGAACAAGAAGTGGTGCTCTATAGGTTGTCTTATTCCTGATCCCGGCGTGCGTCTCCACGTGTTCGCTGTGCTGTCGGCTAGACGGTGCAGCGGTCGGTCAAACCGCGGCAACACTCGCAGTCGTGGCCATAGCGTTGTTTTTGACTGAAAACGGTGCACGCGCGCTTCATGCTTTATAGCGAGCCACTAAACTTATACGAGCAGCGATATCTAGTATTGTGCAAAGCGATTTTATTGTCATTGTCGGAGGCAATAGTTTAAATCGAAAGTTAGCCATCAACTTTAAAAACAACTTTTTGGTGGTAAAGTTGTGTCATGTGTTGACAACAATAAAAGTAACTACAAAACGGCTTAATTACAATACCAATCAATCTGAATAGAATTTTACCAAAAATATTGGAGTCAGTTTCCAGTTTAACCGAATGCAGCTGAATACCAGTATTTTACATGGAGCGACTACCTATCTGACCTCCACAACCAAGTTACTACCCCACGATACCCCTTCGTAAGACTGTTTGTCAGAGTTTTGGGCTTTTGCAGACTATACCCGTAACGACTGCCACTGCAAAATTACAATATACTCACAATATGAAATTATACTTCAGCACTTGCAAACCTATTTATAGAAAGAAAGATAGGTAGGTACTCATAAAAGCTAATCCTTGTGTAGGCGTCGCATTATTCTTGTAGACTAGAAAAATATCTCATTATGGAATGTAGAATAATAATATTAAAACAGGTTTATTTAAATCACCGATGTGCATCAGACACAGGTTGCGGCCATCTCCATAGCATTCGGAACGAATATATTTTTGTTGAGCGCACTAAGCGAGGTCAAGTCTAGGCCAAATCTAGTCGGGGCGTGGTTTACACGATGATTAAAAGATACATGTTCTATTAGGTCGTACGAGTGTGAGTAAAAAAATGTTTATGATGGCTATTAAAATAATCAAGGCCTATTTTTTAAGCTGTCCTAGGTTTTTTGTCAGCTTGAGATAATTTTAAAACAACTGTAATACTAATTCTTCTAAGACTATTATTAGTTTTTACTCCCCAATATTTATCGCTGATCATTATTTAGTAACTGGTCGACCGAGCTTTACTCGGGTGGAAATATAGAAAATGCATTTTCCCATTATGAGACCTAGCTAAATCGATTTTTCGCCCCCGTAAACCCCTATATTGCTTTCATCGACATCGTTAGAGCCGTTTTCGAGAACATGATTACAAAATATACCTATAAATACTTACAAATATTGCTCATTTAATATATAATATAATAAGAAAGTATATTTTTGAAAAACTACATTCGTTACTCTATCATTCAACAACTGGCTTATTCTTCCAGAAAAAAAAAAGGCTTCCAAATTCAAATCCACGCGTGGTGTGGCCACACTATAGCCCTACGATGCGACTCACGAGTACAGTCTAGTCGTGGCCCAATGCTCCGACTAAACGCGGCTGTGTTTACACGAGATACTGACTTCACTGACCACTAGCCAGCGGCTACGAACAAAATTCTGTTCGGATATTAAATTTATATCGACCAAACACCCACCTTGGTCATCCACACGCTTGTCTACCTACTTATGTTGCATGACGCATCTTGGCGTTTCTTAAACCTATGCAGTAGGTAGGTTAACGGTACCTTAATTTTGCTGACACGTGAGCGTTAGAACATGCATTTAATTGACTATGTTTATATTATAGAATATATTTTATTTTTCAACTGAAACAAGTTGTTCGTCGATTCCGGGCATTGAACTTTTAATGATAGAAACCTAACTTGCTTAGTTCTGAAACAGGATTAAATTTTTTTCATTGCGTAGTTTTGTTTTTACCCGACTACGGCAAAGCCAAAAGGAAGGGTTATTAATTAGCAGTCTATGTATGTGAGTGAGTAAGTATGTATGTTAGTATTATTTTGTTTCATGTCTATAGGTATAGCCATACATCAAGCTATACATTTCCAGTATAAGCTGACCTCGCGTTGTACGGAAATCCTATACAATGCGAGATCAGCATAAACTAGAAATGTATAGCTTGATGTGTAGGGGTGTGTGTACCAATGGCTTTTCTTTAGGTACATGAAAAAAATAAGTTTAAAAACTGTAACCCGACTACGGAAAAATAAAAATGATCTAAAAAGTACGAAACAAGAAAATATTTCAGACAGAAATTAAGACGAACAAAAATGATCAAGGTAAATTTTGAAAATCCGTGTCATATTTCGTTGAACTCCACTTTTCTAAACCTTGACTTTTTTGCATGCATCAACACTGAACTAACAGAACTTTTTTTCCCGATTGTCCAGTCCCGTTCGTCCACACTGTGAACGAACGAAACTTTTTTTCTCGATCGTCAACAGTGTTGACGACAAGGTGTTACTGATCGGGAATATTCGCGACGGCTTTACCTTGACCATTTTTGTACCCGTCTTGATTTCTGTCTGAAATATTTTCTTGTTTCGTACTTTTTAGATCACTTTTATTTTTCGGTAGTCGGGTTACAGTTTTTTAAACTTACCTAGGTACCTATAGACATGGAACAAAATAATACTAACAGTTCTTGTCACGTCATCGATCACGATCAGTCAAAGTTGTCCAATCCTAATAATAAATCTTGTTTAATACTTTACAACCCGCACGGGCCCACCGCATGGCGGATTACAGCCCGCTCCTTCTCACAGAAAGGAAGCCGGTTTCCCAGCAGTGGGAACATTATTAGATGATTATGCTTTGACATTAATTTAAAATTAAATTGACGCTAAGCTAAGGATAACAAATTCAAAGCTAATTTTCATTGTGAATCATTTTCTCACGAATAGATGACATTGAATTTTATTACCAAAAAAATATTATTTATTCGCAAAAAAACGTAGTGCAAAAATAAATGGTATAGTGGCTGAATATTTTGTGTCTATCGCGAGTTTATGAACCTTGAAAATAGAGACATTTTAAAATGCAAATGAGTGTCTGTCTGGGTCTACTAATAATTAAATAAGTAGGTACATAACTGACTACGTTTATTTAAAAATCCCCGTGTTAGTTTCGTGTCTTTAATAATATTTTTATGTTTTTGGGTAGTTTTTGGGTATAAGGCCAAACAACTTACGACACAAACTGAAATAAGTTTTATTTATTATTTTATTAGAAAGGGCAAGAAATAGGAGATGCCGATGACCGGGACGCGTACCGTGAGCGAAATGAGATCCTTGAGAAACTTGGAGAGTCTTTTTCCCAGCAGTGGGATAGTAAGAAAATAAATGAAAAAAAAAACTAGCATTTTTTTTTTAACTAAAATCTTCTATTATAATTTTATATACTTATAACCAAAAGTAAGGCTGTATACTTTTGCACACTGCTTAATTTATCACAACTGAAAGAAAAAACAAAATAAATTATAAGAACAACATACTATCAGCGCAATTCAAGGTCTATCGTACAAAACTATACCTACTAATTCAATTCCCGTTCCACGGGCTACGGTGCCACTCTATAATATTTTGTGTCCTATAATTATCTAGAAATAATTGAATAAAATTCTGTTTTTTCGGCGACTACTTAATGACCTTCTCTGTCGGCTCAAATCATACTAGACTAACCAGTCTGAACCTAGGCTGGTTCATTTGATTACCTAAGAATACTAAGGCAACGATCAAAATTTTAAATTTCGAATGCATCTGAGCTATTTCTCGTAAAAAAAGGTTAATTGCTCTTTCAATTGGCTTGACTGCTTGAGTAATCAATTCCAATTATAGAGTCAGCGCCACCACTGAAGTCCGGCGGAAAATTGTGGAACAATTTTTTTAAAGTGCAATTAGATGCAATGACATAGACACTAGCGCCGCGTCTATCGGACTTGAGTGGTGGCGCGGACTCTTAATTAGTGGAAGTTTTGTGTACGGAACAAGTACAGTCGACTCCACGTCCGTGATAGA
Source organism: Agrochola litura (assembly GCA_949152395.1). Classification (NCBI taxonomy): domain Eukaryota; kingdom Metazoa; phylum Arthropoda; class Insecta; order Lepidoptera; family Noctuidae; genus Agrochola; species Agrochola litura. Next base: position 9,441,942 of record OX424497.1, on the reverse strand, counting down.
TCGATAGACTTGTAACACTCTCTCTAAATTCGGGGTGAGAGCCTGGTGATCCGTCACACAGGGTATCCTAGTATGGACGCCAGTCTCTCGCAAAGGATCATATTTTGTGCATTTTTGTCAAAACGCTTTAATTCTTGTCTCTATGTTTATTACTATGTGAACCTTTGTGAAGAGAGAAATAAAATTTATTATTATTATTACTCTGACCTTGGGCTGGCCTAACGTGGTACGGAGTTTCAATAAAGTACGAGGTTAGATTATCTTCTTTCTTTTTCGTGTGGTTGGTGACCTGGAATCAGAGTTTTTAAGCCGCCCGTGGGCCTCTGACTTGACTTCACATGCCGTCGAGAAATATCTCTCAGGCATCACGATGTTTTCCTTCACCGTTTCTGAACCAAGTGAATCCGAAAAGTCGGAGGTGCGTGCCTTGGTTTCGTGGCCCCCCGGCAACATGGCAACCGAAGGAACACGGGTGGGTTTTAGTCAGTAAGAGTCTGACACGCCCTCAATTTGATAATTTCCCACCAAAAAAAAAAAAAAACTTAAATCTTTGCTATAGGCACACAGTTGGGTTGGTGACTGTATATGGTCGAATGTAAGGTGCAGTAGGCGTTCTAAAGTATGGCTCCGTCGTCGTATGAACTCGTCAAAGCTCGATTGATGAATTGCAATAAATATAATTTATTACGTAGCGGCATCTACATCGCCACATTTGATACACACACATATCACACTGACGTCACGCAAAATCCTGCATCGCGCAAACAGGATTATTTACCGCGCGACTATATAGCATATACACAACACCCGTCTTGTCGGAGGATCCTTCCTTTACTATAAAGGATGAGTGAACTTTACATTCTGTTTCCTCATAACTCTAAAATTATTTGTCTGAAAATGGGCAAAAACTGAAAGGATTTCAATATTTTTAGGTCCGAAATCGGTACAAGAATAATGAAAATCAGCATAACATACCTAAAGTGAGTCTCAATATAAATTCCTCCTTTTGAAATCTGCATTAGCTTTTAACAGCCTCGATGTGCGACACAACAGCCCAACAGGCCTAGTTTGCTCGATATCCGATTTTAGCTCGACATGTTCGGTTATTTATATCAACATCAGTTTCCGGTCAAATTAAGCCTTCTGTGTGTCTGGCGCTTTATTTTCATATTAATTAACCTCATTAATTTGTCTGGTAGTTAAACCCCCGAACACTGAAAGCCATTTTTAACCCCCGACGCAAAAAGAGGGGTATTATAAGTTTGACCGCTATGTGTGTGTGTCTGTGTCTGTCTGTGGCACCGTAGCTCTTAAACGGGTGAACGGATTTGAATGCGGTTTTTTTATTTGAAAGCAGGTTTTCTAGCGATGGTTCTTAAACATGTTTTATCAAAATCGGTTCAGTCGTTAGAAGATTATCAGCTCTTTTCTAGTTGATGAATGGGTGTGAGTATCTTCCATAGGTCTGATCGATTTTAAATTTGGTATTCTGTTACTTCAATGATATTAGAAGAACATAGTAACCTTGAACAGATGGTGCACCATCACCTAGAATTTGCAGGATACCCAACTCCCTTACCAACTTACAGCACAGGTATCGTCTTTGGGCTCATTGGAATGGTCTCAATGAATTGTTTATAGATAGATGGTGAACAGGGTCTGGTAATGGAGTAGGAAAGAGAAATGAGGAAATGTTTGTGTCGGGGGACTTGTAATTTTATATTATTCAATTTGGTCTGTCGATAAATCTTAACACATTTGATTTAATTTGGTGATAATATAACATAAATTGGTGATATTTAGGTATTTGTTTGGGAAATTATGTTATAAATTATTGTCTAAAGAATATTTAATTAGCATCACAAAAATTTCATCGTTCCGGCTAATCTAGCGGTAGCGAAGTTGTGCTTAACAATTTGTTATACTAACTGCTTTATGGGGCCATACGACATAATAAATTAATTCTGGCCAGACAGTTCTACTATCTGAAAGTAGTTTTTAACACGTTTAATGATATGCACGAAACTATTTAAACAGGTATTTCTAGCACTATAGGCAGGTAATATAATTAACCTAGGCACAAAACGCGTCAGTAATTTAGAGAACGCGCATCAGAACAAGTTTTACTTACTTTTATGTCTGCTATTGTCCTGCTTTTTTTTTTACTTATAATAGAAGTCAGACTTCAGCACAATTTCCTACTATTTTCATTGGTTAAATGCTTTTATTTTGCATGAACAAAATACTGTAAGACTGATGTAATACAAGAGTCCCTCACAGTAATTAAGTAGCGGTAATTGGGAATTCAATAAACACTTTGTAGGTACCTATCGATGTCGTTCACGAGCGTATGGGTATGTGCGATGCTTAATTTTTTTTAAGTTTAGCGTGTGTTTGTATATATTTTTTTTTTACTTAAGTGAAAACTTCTTTAGGCATGTTCGGCATTTTTGAGATTTTTGTGATTTGAGAAAAAAATTGAACTCGCGACACCGTTACCGACCCCTCATTTTCGTAAACGCGATTGTGCTCTTTATTTATATTAAGTTACGGATCAATGTTCTATGCAAGTGTTTTTACTTCAAAGGTTTTCGAAGTATTTTTTTTTTGTAAACGCGGAAGTGCTCTTTATTTAGATAAGGTTACGGACCAATGTTCTATACAAGTATTTTTCAACCTGCACAATAAAATTGTTAAAGTTTTCACTTCTATCGGCACTCCCGGAGTGCCACTGTTTTTTTTTTTGCTTGCCTTCACTGCCCCACTTCTGGGCAAAGGCCTCCCTCCACTCCTTCCACCTTTCGCGAGCCCGCGCGTCCTCTTTCCAGTTTTGACGGAACATATCCAGCTCGTCCTGCCATCTCCTAGATGGTCTGCCGCGACCCCGCCTCACTATCTCAGGGCACCAGTTCAGTTATGTGCTACTTGGGCCCACAGTTTATCCGGCAAGCGACAGACATGTCCTGCCCAGTCCCATTTAAGTTGGGCAGCCTTTTGAGCCATGTCAGCTATTTTTGTTTTGGAGCGCAGTATTGTGTTTCGAACACGATCCGTTAATTTAACGCCTAGTATACTGAGCTCCATTGCTCGTTGGCAGGAGTTTGGACGTATCAACTATCACGCTAAAATAAGATCAGAATCTGGAGATTGGGGTGGACACAGGTGTATACATGATGTATACACCTGTGTCTACCCCAATCTCCAAATTCTGTCTTACGTCGACTTTCGTTGCTTCGACGTAGGATAGGTTCGTACGTTTTACCTGTACAGTAGAATGTTCCTGGTGATAAATCACCAAGACAATTAGTCAATCACACTGATAAATTCGCTACAAAAACCTAATAGGTGCCTAATTAAAAACTTTTTCTTTAACTACTGACGTTATTAGACCTCGAACATTGTACGTGTCTAATGACATAATTCAAGATACCACTGAGTTGGCATTTGCTCCGAGGGAAGTACAATCGAATACTCGAGTGTTATTTTTTTCGACTTTTCATAGGCAGCAGATGTTGGCAAAGGCCACTGGACGGCATGAGGACGATTAACGGTTATACCACACGCTTTTTTCGAAATACATTTATGTTTCAATTATTGCTAACAGTTGCGTTAGCTTCTATATTTGGTTTTCGAGAACGTGCAATGGTTTGTTAGCGTGTCTCCGAGTGTCATTTTGAAAAAGGCCGACATTCTCCTAAACAGTCACTAATTATGTTAATAAGCAAATAAATATTTTCCGATTTGGCGAGACATTCTACAGTTTTACGAATGTATATACAATTAATTAATATTAAAACACGGTGATTAAAGTATATGAGTCAAATGTTTCAAGGTTTTTTTTTTTTTAAATGCAGTCTTCTAACACTATTATTGTGGATTTAAATTTAAAAATAGTTTAAATACACAGTTTTATTTTGCAGGTTATTGAAAAAACCTTGAAGTTAAATCACTTGTTTCGTAGAGTTTCATTCTCACCCATACATACACGCACACACCCTCACACGCACACACACATACACGCACCCTTGTTTGTACAGACACCCTTACGAGGACCTTGTTAGTTTTAGAACGAACCGAGGACCCTCCAAAAAACTGGTTTAAATACGTCGTTGGCCTTTTTGAATGAGATAGAAAGAGACAGGTGAGTAAATCTATAGTGATGAGCTTATTGGAATAATGCTATCTCAACATTTTTCTGTATGAATTACGGCTATCATACCGAGGACCTGAAATACACAGCTAAATGTGACCAGCGATGCACATACGAGGACTTTGTGTAGGCCAACCGAGGACCCCTTATGTAAGCCCTGCGACGCCCTTCCGAGGACGTATTTTTACACAATATTTCTTATATCTTGTACAAAGTGCGGACGCTGTGTTAGACTTTATATTACTAAACCGAGGACAGTTTTTCGCGTAGAACTTGTACAAAGCGAGGACATGAAAATCTACCTGCCTAAACCATTTTACGTGTAAGGTAACTTATTGTAGAACGTTCCGATTTATTTCTTACACACATTTTCTAAAATAAAGTACCAAGCGAGGACGAGTCTTTACGATTGTCGGCGCTTTCTAAAAGTAACGGCTTAGTTACCATTTTATGCTGATTTTGTACCTAGGGTCGTTTCTTAATGAAGAAACTCTTCAACAGGAGAAAGAAACTATCATCACTTTTAAATTTGGCCAACGCGTTAGGTTTGCGTAGTATAACTGAGATAATAACCAGTTTGTGCCGATGCTGCAGCCAGGGTCGTTTCATCATGAGGACACTCCTCAAAAGCTGATAGTATCGTCTTCAAATTGGGCATACGCATTAGGTTTATCTAGTAACACTCAAATAATTACCAGTTTTTGCTGATACTGCAGCCAGGGTCGTTTCCTTATGATGGAACTCCTCAAAAGCTGATAGTATCGTCTTCAAATTTGGCATACGCATTAAGTTTATCTAGTAACACTCAAATAATTACCAGCTTTTGCTGATGCTGCAGCCAGGGTCATTTCCTTATGATGGAACTCCTCAAAAGCTGATAGTATCGTCTTCAAATTTGGCATACGCATTAGGTTTATCTAGTAACACTCAAATATTTACCGTTTTTTGCTGATGCTGCAGCCAGGGTCGTTTCCTTATGACGGAACTCCTCAAAAGCTGATAGTATCGTCTTCAAATTTGGCATACTCATTAGTTTTATCTAGTAACACTCAAATAATTACCAGTTTTTGCTGATACTGCAGCCAGGGTTGTTTCCTCATGATGGAACTCCTCAAAAGCTGATAGTATCGTCTTCAAATTTGGCATACTCATTAGTTTAATCTAGTAACACTCAAATAATTACCAGTTTTTGCTGATACTGCAGCCAGGGTTGTTTCCTCATGATGGAACTCCTCAAAAGCTGATAGTATCGTCTTCAAATTTGGCATACGCATTAGGTTTATCTAGTAACACTCAAATAATTACCAGTTTTTGCTGATACTGCAGCCAGGGTCGTTTCCTTATGATGGAACTACTCAAAAGCTGATAGTATCGTCTTCAAATTTGGCATACGAATTAGGTTTATCTAGTAATACTCAAATAATTACCAGTTTTAGCTGATGCTGCAGCCAGGGTCGTTTCCTTATGACGGAACTCCTCAATAGCTGATAGCATCGTCTTCAAATTTGGCATACGCATTAGGTTTATCTAGTAACACTCAAATAATTACCAGTTTTTGCTGATACTGCAGCCAGGGTTGGTTCCTCATGATGGAACTCCTCAAAAGCTGATAGTATCGTCTTCAAATTTGGCATACTCATTAGTTTTATCTAGTAACACTCAAATAATTACCAGTTTTTGCTGATACTGCAGCCAGGGTCGTTTCCTTATGATGGAACTCCTCAAAAGCTGATAGTATCGTCTTCAAATTTGGCATACGCATTAAGTTTATCTAGTAACACTCAAATAATTACCAGTTTTTGCTGATGCTGCAGCCAGGGTCATTTCCTTATGATGGAACTCCTCAAAAGCTGATAGTATCGTCTTCAAATTTGGCATACGCATTAGGTTTATCTAGTAACACTCAAATATTTACCGTTTTTTGCTGATGCTGCAGCCAGGGTCGTTTCCTTATGACGGAACTCCTCAAAAGCTGATAGTATCGTCTTCAAATTTGGCATACTCATTAGTTTTATCTAGTAACACTCAAATAATTACCAGTTTTTGCTGATACTGCAGCCAGGGTTGTTTCCTCATGATGGAACTCCTCAAAAGCTGATAGTATCGTCTTCAAATTTGGCATACTCATTAGTTTTATCTAGTAACACTCAAATAATTACCAGTTTTTGCTGATACTGCAGCCAGGGTTGTTTCCTCATGATGGAACTCCTCAAAAGCTGATAGTATCGTCTTCAAATTTGGCATACGCATTAGGTTTATCTAGTAACACTCAAATAATTACCAGTTTTTGCTGATACTGCAGCCAGGGTCGTTTCCTTATGATGGAACTCCTCAAAAGCTGATAGTATCGTCTTCAAATTTGGCATACGAATTAGGTTTATCTAGTAATACTCAAATAATTACCAGTTTTAGCTGATGCTGCAGCCAGGGTCGTTTCCTTATGACGGAACTCCTCAATAGCTGATAGCATCGTCTTCAAATTTGGCATACGCATTAGGTTTATCTAGTAACACTCAAATAATTACCAGTTTTTGCTGATACTGCAGCCAGGGTTGTTTCCTCATGATGGAACTCCTCAAAAGCTGATAGTATCGTCTTCAAATTTGGCATACTCATTAGTTTTATCTAGTAACACTCAAATAATTACCAGTTTTTGCTGATACTGCAGCCAGGGTCGTTTCCTTATGATGGAACTCCTCAAAAGCTGATAGTATCGTCTTCAAATTTGGCATACGAATTAGGTTTATCTAGTAATACTCAAATAATTACCAGTTTTAGCTGATGCTGCAGCCAGGGTCGTTTCCTTATGACGGAACTCCTCAATAGCTGATAGCATCGTCTTCAAATTTGGCATACGCATTAGGTTTATCTAGTAACACTCAAATAATTACCAGTTTTTGCTGATGCTGCAGCCAGGGTCGTTTCTTCTTGATGAAAGTCCATAAAAGTCGATAGCGTCGTCTTTAAATTTAACATACGCGTTAAGTTTACATAGTTTAACTAAGATAATAACCAGTTTGTACTGATGCTGCAGCCAGGTCGTTTCCTTATGACGGAACTCCTCAAAAGTTAATAGCATCGTCTTGGAATTTAGCATACGCATTAGGTTGTAAAACTAAAATAATTACCAGTTTGTGCTGATTCTGGAGCCAGTGTCGTTTCTTCATGAGGGAACTCTTCAACAGTTCATAGCATTGTCTTCAAATTTGGCATATGCGTTAGGTTTATCTAGTAACACTAAAATAACTACCAGTTTTTGCTGATGCTGCAGCCAGGGTCGTTTCTTCATGAGGAAACTCCTCAAGTCGATAGCATCGTCTTTCAGTTTGGCACATGCGTTAGGTTTATCTAGTAACACTAAAATAATGACCAGTTTTTGCTGATGCTATAACCAGTGTCGTTTCTTCATGAGGAAACTCCTCAACAGTCGATAGCATCGTCTTTAAATTTGGCATACGCGTTAGGTTCATATAGTTTAACTAAAATAATAACCAGCCAAGGTCGTTCTTTCATGAGGGAACTCCTTTTTTTTGGGTGGGTAATTATCAAATAACTTCTCCCGCTCTGGGCGGAGTGGGAGGTCGTGTCAGACTCTTACTGACTAAAACCCACCCGTGTTTCTTCAGTTGTCATATTGCCAGAGGCCACGGTATCCCTTTCGGACTTCTCCGCTACCTCGGCAGGCATTGACCCTATCGAACCCCTTCAATTGTGCTGACATCTCTTGGAGGCGTGCGTGGAACACAACGCGCCGTTGTCGACCCGGGCCTGGACCTTATCGGACGGTGAGCTACCCATTGCTCACCGTCCGCAAGCCGCGCGGACTTGCGGAAGGTGAGCAATGAGTGGCTACGGTGGCTGGAAATCAGCCTGCGATTCCTGACGCCCAGGTCGTCTCCTGCGGCGGTTAGACGCGTGAGGGCATGACATTTGCCTCTCCCTCACGCGCTCCGCCTCCTCCTTCGCGAGCATTACTGCTTTGCAAAAAGAGGTGACGGCTTCCCATGCCCTGTCGCTCCGTACCATGGCCTGGACCAGGGCCAGACGCGAGAGATCACCGCCGCCGATCGCCTCCACGAGGACACGGCGATGCTCCGCCCAAGCCGGGCAGTGCTCCACCGTGTCCTCCGGGCGATCCACACTGGTGACACTCGGACGTTTCCTCCCGCCTTATCCGGAACAGGAACCTCCCGAAACACCCGTGTGCGGTGAAAACTTGCGTCAGGCGGAAGGTGAGGACGGCGTAGCGCCTCTCTAGCCGCTCCTTAAAGAGGGGACTTACTGCCGCAATTGTGGCGTGCCCATGAGGGAACTCCACAATTGTTTATAGTATCGACTTCAAAGGCAAACGCGTTTGGTTTATATAGTAAAACTAAAACAATTATCAGTTTGTCCTCATGCTGCAGCCAAGGTCGTTTCTTCATGAGGGAACTCCTCAACAGTTGATAGTATCTTCATCAAATTTGGCATACGCGTTAGATGTATCTAGTGAAATAAAAATAATTACCTTGTTTGAATCGTTTTATAAACTGTTAAGTAAGTTTTCTGCTCATGTTTATCAAAGATGTCGCTGCAACTTGATTATTATTTCAATGAGTATAGCGTTGGTAAAAGTTAGTTAAATAATTCGTTTCAATTTAGAATAAACCTACTTCTATTTCAGTAAAGTTTATGTTGTCTTCTTTACTACGTTCACTTTCTTTATTTTTTTATACTCTTTGTTTGCTTCAAATCTTGGTGCCGACATTTCACGTAGGAAGGCATTTCTACTTTAAATTCTTCATGAAGAGCACATGCATTCAGCTCCCATGACAATACAATATTTTATGGTTCAAATCATAATGTTGTGTAATCTAAGTAGGCACATACTGCAGAAGAAGCCTCCTTATTCCTTGTGCACCTAGTCGCTACTAACGATTTGCTTAAGGATTCAGTGTACCTTCAATTTTCTCTTCCATAATAGTATTTAAATGATAGCACATAATTCGTCTTGTACACACGAGGAAAACTGTCTAAGCGAGGACTAGAATACACACTGTTCGGAAAATCTAGCAAACCGAGGTCTTAAATACACATTGTTTGGAAAAGCTACCTTACCGAGGTCTTTTGTGTTAAAGTTAACACAAAAGTCCTCGGATAATACAACCAACGTGAAATGAATGTAAAGAGGCTGTGTATGAGGCGACAGTGGCGCCACCTGGTGGATACACAATGCGTGTGTAAGATTATGAAAAATCTTGATCAAACCGAGGTTCAGACCACTTTTTCTTATTAAGTATACAGAAAGGCTCAAAATCGCTTGCAGAATACGAATCTTTGGTCAAGTCAAACCGAGGACCCTCGAAAAGGTCCTCGCTTTGAAAAGGTCCTCGGTCGTGCCTTGTGTATTCATACGCACGTCCTCGGATGGTACTTAAAACAAACACACCCCCACACGCACACACACACACACACACACAAAGAGCATGTGTCCATCTTATAATTGTTGTAATTTTGTCTTTTATTGTATTGTTTGATTGTTACTTTTTTTTTTTCCTTTTCTCTTTTAATTTTGGTTATTGCACATTGTTATGAAATTAACCATAAATGGGCGAAGAAACTGGCTCCTGTAACACAGGTTGCTACCTAGCTCAGGAGCCAGGGCTTCAAACAAAGTTTGTAAAAGCTGAATTTGTGTCAATAAAAAATATTTTATTTTTATTTATTTATTCTCACGAATTATTTACTTTATTTTACAAAGATTTAACTAACCGTGCTAGATTTAAATGTTTCAAATTGGAATCACTTGATGTCAATAGTCAGTAAATAAAAATACATAGGATATAAATAAACTAAAAAATACTAATGTGGACAATTGGGCATGAAGTTTTTATGTCATACAAAATAGGTATAAATTTATAGATGTTATCTAGTTTATAACCAATTAAATTTATACATTCTATGAATACTTAATTCTTTCCTTAGAATTTTTAATTGATAGGTAATATAAATACCCACTATATAAAATGATTATATTCTCTAGACTTTTGAATTAACAACTAAATACCTAAGGGTTATTTACAAACGTTGCTTAAAGTTTAGCAATGATTAACATCTGTGTAACCATATTGTTTTTGACGTTTAAATGTCTCTTGTATTTTATTTATTTAAAAATAAATCACCATGCAATTTATGAAAACAAATGTGAAGTACAATGACAACAACGTTCTAAAATCAAACTTTGATTTGTGTCAGAGTCAAATTAAATAGAAATGAATACGATGGTTTTATTTTATTTTATTTATTAAGGAAAAAAAACAGTAGTATATTAAAAATATACGGAAATAACTTATATTAGTGCTTTCGTAAGTATTTTTTTTAGTTTACTTATGTCCTATGTAGTCAAGTTATCGTATTTTTTTTTAGAACCTCCAACATTTGTGACAATAGATACATTCGTATGACACACAGTAGGCAGTCAGCCCTACTAACAACCTTCCTGATTACCTGCTGAAAATGAGCTTTTTGAGAAACTTTTCCTTTCTTTGTTTTAATGTTCCGTACCCGAAGGGTGCCAAACGGAACCCTATTACTAAGCCTCCTCTGCCTGTCCGTCTGTCTGTCAGCGGGCTTTATTTATCTCATGAAACGTAATAGATAGGCAGTTTAAATTTTCACAGATTATGTATTTCTTTTGCCACTATAACAACTAATAATAAAAGTTAAATAAAGTTAATAATTATAGGGGGTCACCAAAAAAGAGACTTGTTTTTTTCGGCATTTTTTGCTTAATATTATATAATACGGTACGGAACCCTTCGTGTGCGAGTCCGACTCGAACTTAGCCGGTTTTTTAGACCTTCTTCGGAAATATTTTTCTTATTCTGGGAGCATCTTGTGTTCGTCATGATGAAAAAAAAACATTATTTTGCACATTTCTTCGAACACAATTTTTTTTTAAATGTAATACTAAATTGTAGAGTACAGTAGTATAATGTTGTCAACTTCTAACACTTTGATCATAATGTAGGTCTGAACGCCTTAGTAATTATGCACTTCATCATAATATCTAATGAAAAATACAGCAATTAATATTTTAATGTACAGACGCCAGCACATCAAGCTACCCGAAACTGTCAAATTTTCCCAATCAACTTTGAACCTTACACTTCAGCGATAAAGTTGAAAATCTATTAAATAAATTTTGATAGATTCTAGTAGCTTGATGTGCTGGCGTCTGTACTTGACCATACTAAATATAACTTATACAATTAATTGCAAATTGGATACCAGCCTAGTTATATGGTCAAGAACATAATCTACTTATAACAGACACAATAAACACATGGAATTTATGTGGATCAAATGTATTGAACAGGATGGTAATCTTTGAGAGGTTTAAGTCTACGCATGCTAATATCACTAGTACCTAGTTTTATAATATCATAACTTATGAATGAAAACGTTTTAATTGGAGCCATAAACTATATTTTTTTATCGAAATTGAATTGATATTGGCACGTTTTAGCTGTCAACTCAATTTAATTAAAATGCATTAGGTAAGATTTGCTTATAATGTGCTAAATCATGGGTCAGTAAAAAAAACAGCTGTTCCCTACATTTATGTTCGCATAACTGGTCAAAATGTAGGGAACAGCTGATTTTTTTTTCGCGATTTCAGGTTTGGTTCCGAAGTAAAAGTTGTTCATAGTCACGTGTTTAGGTTAAAAAATTCCCTGTATGGTAGCCTTAGTTTGTTTGCATCGTGTCATTGATATCTTGCGATGACTCATGGGTACCTACTACATCATCATCCTCATCCATAGCCCGACTTCACCCACTACTAAGCATAGGCCTCTTTTTGTTTGTGTTGATCTCCACGCTTCTGTGGCAGCCTAATTCAGCGATCTGTTCTATAAAAATCTAACCATGAAAACGTAGGTGAAGTGAGCTGTCATTCCAACTGATGCTAGGGATTGACATTATTGACAGCTCACTTCACCTAAGTTTTCGCGGTGATTTTTTTACAGAATAAACCGAATAGCTTCTGTCCGCGATGGTACGTCTTTTTCTAATTTTAAATTCTTGTCAAACATTTCGGCATTTCTGCATGTTCAGTGGGGTCGCGCGATAGCTAGAAGTCGAGATCTAAAAAAACATTATACAGTTACATACTTAATATTGGCATAAAACTGTAATAAATAATTGCTAGTAATTTCCAGACAGCAGGAAATATAATAAAATGCATCGTTATTGCTGCAAAAAATATAGAAGCATCGCCACAAATGTTTAACATAGATTTTACACATAGGCTAGACCGGTCGTTGCATCAAGTTTTTGCATAACCGGATCACCCGATAAGGTAACTTGAAAAGAATCTTTAAAAACATTTAAAACACGATTTTTTTTAAATTCCAAACGTAGATACTCTGTTGAATCTAAAATGTTTAAAAATGCATTAGATAAAATAAAACCCAGTTCTAATGAGAAACTCAATCAAAGTTATAGTTGAACAAGGATCTTTTGGCGCGTGGCTAAAATCGGAACTAACGCCGCCATCCTGTTTTTTCAATACAATTTCACATAACAATAATACAAATGTTTACCAACAGCGCCCCCTTGTCAACGTCATTCAAGGGCCATAAGATCCCTGTAGCACTATTAGTAGGTGTATATATCACCGTATAATTATTTTGAACTTCGTTAGTTTATAATCTATTAATTATATTTCAGTTAGATTATAAACTGTCGAAAAATTGTGAACTGCACCAAATCATTTACAATTTAATTATTTTTTCGATAGCTATGGGAAACTGACAAATTGTGAAAAATTGCTTGCGACGTAACGCACCTTGCGCTAATACTAAATAGCTTGCCCAGCTGCGAGCAACTTGAAAGTAGCGTCGCCGACCGCTGCCGCGATACCGCTCGCTGCGCTCGCTCGGCTCGCGCTCGCGTTCTAACCTAACCTAACCTAACCTATTTCACCTAGTTTACAATTTTTCGACAGTATATAATGAAACGGAAATAATACCGATAAATTATATACTAACGGTTCTCATAATCTTACGGTGACATATACAAGACAAGCCATAGTTTTAAAGATATTTGCTTTTTTTCATAAGTAATAAATAAGAAAACCTAGTCAATTTTACACCATTACACAATTCATAAATTTCTCAGTAGCTACCGGTGTATTGAAGCATCGTATTGGATTTCATTAACGATACTGTACTCAGTCATACTGAATTAATAATTACTGCATTTTTATACAACTTTTTGTCAGGTAAGTAATTACTGCTACTGTGAATGTTATTATAGCTATATTAACGGATAACTAGGTACAACGTATAGCGATTGAGAACATTTTCATTCATTAATTCAGCCGAAAGATGTCCACTGCTGGACATAGGCCTTCCCTAAGCACCGCCACTTCGGCCGGTTCTATGCTTCCTGCATTCAGCGGATTCCTGCGGCCTTCACACGGTTCGGAGAATAATAATAATAACTCCACCGCCGTATCTCTACGTTGACGTCGTGGTGGGGCTTGCGCGCTCCGAACTCTGGGTCTGTGCCGGTAGAGTTTACTTTGCCGGAACAGGTCTAGGGTGAGGAGCCAGACCAAGAGAGATACAAAAACCCGCAGGGCAGCATGTGGCGAGCTGTTGGGCAGTAGCGACCCCACGGACCCTATCTCCCGGGAGAAGTCTTGTTCCTCACCTCTGGCTTGCCTTTATTGGCCGGGCTGGAGTAAACACTGACGAGGAACGGAGCTCCCACCTCATTCTTGCCTTAATTGGCCGGCTTGAGTGGAGATTCGCAAGAGCAAACGTGCTCGGAGGAAGGAAGTATTCCAGTAAGTGCTCGTAGGGATCTTGACCATCTTCCGGGCTCTGGGATTGTTCTGAAAGCCGTGGAATACCTCTCCACTCCTCAAGCACCTCAGGACATGTTGCCCCCTTGTTGCTACGACACTTTGTGCTAGCGACCGTTTTCGGGGACCCATTATTGAGTGTGCAAGTCACCCCCTGCCATTTTATCCGTGTGCATATAAAACATTGATCAAGTAGGGGCCATAGTCCTTCCATAGTTCCAGGTGACCAGTCCACTTTAGCAACCCAAACCCACAGTACAATACCTTTGTTTCCATATTTTACAATAGTCCTACATCAACCGGGATTATGCAAGTGCAGCCAAGGATAACCTCCTTGGCTGCACTTGCATAATGCGAACAGGGATAATCGTCAGTTGGTGCCTTATTCCATATAAAATTGTCTAAGGGGCCTCTGCGAGTTGGCTTCGGCTCCTCGTACGCCTTCCAAAAGACCAGGACCCTAAGGTCCCGAGATATTTAAATATATATAAAAATAATAATAATAATTAGTCCGTATTGTCCCACTGCAGGGCAAAGGCCTCCCTTTCCTTTTTCCACCCAACCCGATCCTGAGCCAACATAGACCAATCCCGTCCCGCCATCTACGCCTGGGTCTTCCACGATGCCGCTGGACGTTTTCAGGAACCCATGTTGTAGTGGTCTTAGCCCACAATGCATCCGACATGCGGCAAACGTGTCCGGCCCAGTCCCACTTGAGCTTTGCTGCTTTTTGGGTGACGTCAGCGATTTGTGTCTTAGAGCGCAGTGTCGTGTTCCGTATCCGGTCGGTAAGTCGAACTGCAAGGATACTACGCTCCATCGCTCGCTGGCAAACCTCGAGCCCAGCCCTCTGTTGAACTGTCAAAGACCAGGTTTGAGCGCCGTATGTAAGGATAGGGAGAATGCACATGTCCATTAATTTGCGTTTATGGCGTTCGGAGAATAGTAGACAATTTTTCCTACCTACTCTCTACCACAGAAACAGACATGGGATTTAGAACTTAAAGTTAAGTAATGATTAGCGACTGTTTAACCATACATATTTGACATTTGAACGTTACTCAACTTTAAGCAATGTTTATAAATCAAACCCCCTAAGTTGCTAAGTGAACCCACCAAAGAACCAAGTCTGATGTATTTACGTCAATATCGTCTTAGGCTCTTCCGTGCCTCGGAGAGCACGTTAAGCCGTTGGTCCCGGCTGTCATTTGTAGATCTTTGACAGTCGTTACGGGTTAGCTACCCGAAGCCCAAAAGTCTAACAACCAGTCAACCAAGGGGTAACGTGTTACCTAGTTACTAGGTTGTGGAGGTCAGATAGGCAAACGCTCCATGTAAAATACTGGTATTCAGCTGCATCCGGTTAGACTGGAAGCCGATCCCAACATAGTTGGGAAAGTTGTAGATGATGATGATCGTCTTAGGCTCTTCGTCACTACCGAAATGGCAATTACTACGTATTTAATTATTAATTTAGTTCCACTTTTTGAATGATCCCCATCTACTTTGCCAAGAATAAAGCACCTAAGTTAAAGCCCTGCAGGTACCTAAGTTAGCAGAAACCTAAATTTCCGGTACTTCTGTGAGTGCCATTGCACACAGGAATAATATAGAAGCATCGAACTTGGAAGTCGGAACCAAAATTCTTAGGTACACCAACGGTCGTCCCTTTCTAGGATTCAAACATGCGTCCCCAAACGATGAAAGCAAATACATAATGTCAGTTTCAAAGGTATCTTCTGAAAATGTAAACAAACCCTGTTCAAATTAAGTAATTTCGCAATCTCAAGAGAATTCGTAACACATTCATTTGTATTTAGAAGGTTTCAACTTTATTATTATTATTAATTCACTAATTTCAAATAATTGTAATCCATACAATATATTTAATTATATTAAAAACAATTGGACCCTGTTAAGCAGAATAGATCCAACCAACATTTTGTGAGTTTTGAGTAAATGCAATTTGAAGTTTAGAAGTGTAAACAAAAATATCAGGCCAAGTTATAATCATCTAGTAGTTTTTATTAGGGCAATGTCATCAGACCGCCAGGATCTTTTGTGCAAATAAAAATATACAACATAAATATCTACCAATTTTTGGTAGGTATTTATGTTGTGTGTGTACCAAGCATATAGGTAACCAATATGCTTGAAGTTAGATAAGTGGAGCTTTAAAGTTAGTAGTCTACGCATTTTTGTCTTTTTTTTTCAACCTTATGTTAGTTTTGTTTTTATTTATTAATAACTAAGCTGTTGCCAGCGGCTTCCGCGTTGATATCGCAAATTATCCCACGAGCACGTACTTACGTGATAAAAAGTGTCAAATGTCCTAACCCAGGTCATGATCTACCCATGTACCAAATTTCATCCAAATCCGTTCAGCCGTTTAAGCGTGAAAGCTTAAAACAAACAAATTAATAAACAAAGTCACTTTCGCATTTATAATATTAAGTTAGTTTAAAAAGGGAAAGAAAAAATAAAACTTGTTTATTCTACACAAACAAAACGCACATTTAATAAAACTAGACATAAAATACACACAAAACAAAAGTAGCCAAAAGCCTCGTATTCAATTAAAAAAAGTTTGACAATGTTGTTATTAGTTAAGATTAATAATAAAACAAAACGAATACAAACAAATCAAAAACTTCAATTATTAGTTTTTGCCTTTTGTTATTTCTACCGATCACAACTGCTAGCATGAAAGTTTACAGCAGATTTCTGATCAGACTTAATCCAGAGGTTTTGTGGTCTGGTGAAAATAGTGTTGAATGATTATTCTGTTAAAGTTTTTAGTTGTTGTATTATATTTTAATTAATGATAAATAGTTGATAAGGTACGACGGGGTTGGCATATCCGTATGGACAAAAACCCCCTGTTATTAATAAAGATTAAAAAAAAAAAACATTTGGCACTCGGGGACTGCCGCGGTAAAGCTATTGCATAGCATTTGTAACCTCCGTACTTCCTATTTGTCAACGCTACACTTGGAATGATGACGTGATGACATAAAACAAAAATTACGTTCCCATGACAACATCACGTCAACAACACGTTGTCATGGGAACCGTCATTACATGGTAGGCGGAGTGGGGGGTGTTAGGTTTTATTTTCGTTACGTTACGGAATTTCTAGATTCGGTCGCCGCGCTCAAAGCCATGCAATAAAAGCTATGCAATAGCTTAAAACTTAACCCGCTAGTCAATTGTGTCATATCAGTTTTACATAATTATCCTATTGATCGTACTTGATTTACATACAGTGCCTATAAAACATAAAAAGCGTCAAACAATGTCGTTAGCATTATTTTTAATTGATCACTTTAAACACGGATGTATAGACAGGACACCTACTAGAACAGCCCTTGTTTTTAGGGTTCCGTAGTAAACAAGGAACCCTTATAGTTTCGCCATGTCCATCTGTCTGTCTGTCCGCGGTCTAGCTCTGAGAATCTTAGTACTAAAAAGCTGTAATTTAGCATGGGTATACATATTAATTACGCCGACAAAGTGGTAAATTTTTTTTTTTTTTAGGGTATGTACGTTTCCTACACTTAAAGTGGGGATGTTTTTTTTTTCTATCCCATGGTATCGTTGGAAAGGTCCTTCAAAAACATTGCGAGTACTTATGTCAAAACAATTTTTGGATTCAGGGATCCGTTTGCGAAATATTAAGCTTTAAATTGCTAATTTTTGTTAGAGTCAAGTGTCCGCCCCCCTGCCAGCTAAATCGTTGGTTTTGGATATATGAAAAAAAACACGGCAGTAGTTTATACAACGAAATTTAAAGGAAAACTATCACAGCTAAGTAAGCTTCACAAATTAACGAGTAATAATCGACCAACTTATATTTGCAGTTGCAAAATCATGTTTTCCGATACATTCGTTATGGGAGAACATGTTTTTCAAGTACAATGTTAAGTTTGTTTTTGGGATAAATTCATCCTAACTACAGAACCCTTTATTGTGCATGGTCCGACACGCGCTTGGCTGGTTTTTTAATGTTACAGTAGCAAAGCATGTTTTTTAAAATTTAATGTCACTAACCCACTGTCTTCTTGTTCTTTTTTAAATTTTTAATTTCTAACAGCAATAAAGAAATAATTTATTTAAATGTAAATGCAGATGGATGACCCGAGGCTAGACACTGCTAATATGGCAATCGTTGCAGTTTAACCGGATTTTAAA
This sequence comes from Agrochola litura, assembly GCA_949152395.1. NCBI lineage: Eukaryota > Metazoa > Arthropoda > Insecta > Lepidoptera > Noctuidae > Agrochola > Agrochola litura. The sequence goes on along the minus strand of OX424497.1, from coordinate 9,423,748 downwards.
TCGTAGGTATTATCTTTGAGAACTTGCGTATATATTTCTTCCTTAATCTGATATTAATCCCATTCAACTGTTGTTTATACCTACATAATTAATTACTTCGAAGTGAAGTATGTTCCTCGTGTTATGGTGCTGATAAGCTCGAGCATTCACTTGTAACAGGACATCGAGCATTCGCCGTTTTTAAATTTGTCGAACTGAACAACCAACAGAGCCAAGCATAGAGCCAAACATCGCTACGAATATTTTTGATCATTCTAGCGAATGCTCTAAGTCAATGCTCGTCAAAAAAATATTGTTCACGAAGATCGAAGAGCTCGAATGACATTTACTGTCCTTTCGCTAGAGTGCTCGCTAGAACGCTCGCTAGAATGCTCGCTAAAACGCTCCCGTTTATTTTTCTGTAATGTAAAATTCGCTAGAATGCTCATTACAAGTGAATGCTCAAGTTTATCAGCACCTTTACATACGTAATAACATAACATAATCAGCTCTTAATATTCCCACTGCTGGGACACCGGCCTTCTCTCTGTGAGAAGGAGTGGGCCATAATCCACTATACCAGTGCGGGTTGGTAGATGTCACATATCTTCGAATTTTTGGTTCTAAGACATGCCGGTTTCCTCACTATGTTTTCTTTCACCGTTTTAAGAGCAGTGGTTCGAACCCAGGACCTACAACTGGTAAGACGGGGCCGATACCACTAGGGCACCACTGCTCTCTGAAGTTCTATTAAATAAATTATTCACGGCAACGGCACGTAAATTTTTATCGGAGAGGAAACCGGATGGCGAGTGGAAATTTGGGTATTGAAGTGATACCGAACTCCCCCGTACCGTCTGAATGGACCCCAAATGGACGGGGGCGGCGGAGATATGAGGGAGGCAAAACCTAAAATTTTTTGACGAGGCAACCGGATCAAAATCTTAGCCTTATTTATCTAGTTTTTTTTTTTTGCCATCCGAAACACACGGACCGTTGTCGTAACCCCGTCCATTTAGGGTCCATTCGGACGGTACGGGGGAGTTCGGTATCACTTCAATACCCAGATTACCACTCGCCATCCGGTTGCCTCTCTGATAAAATTTTACGTGGCATTGCTTTAAGTAAATTTAAAAATGATCGCACAATTATCCGAGCCGAACACGTCGAACGAACCGAACGAAACGAATTTTATAATTCAATATATAAAATTCTATGAAACCTCGCACGCGTCGAATCGTCCGAATCTGGAAGACCGTTCCTAACGTTCTCGTTGACTTCGATTCGTACGACGCGTTCGGCTCGGATAAGTGTACGTTCACCTTAATCTATCTATAATTAATTATTGCATCCACTTATGAGAACATCATCATCAGCCTATAAATGTTCCCACTGCTGGGACACAGGCTTCCTCACTGTGAGCGGGAGTGGGCCGTAATCCACCACGCGGGCCCAGTGCGGGTTGGTAGATGTCACATGTCTTCGAATTTTCGGTTCTAAGACATGCCGGTTTCCTCACGATGTTTTCCTTCACCGTTTAGAGAGCAGTGGTGATGAAATAATTTACACAAAGTAAAGCGCCTGTCTGGGTTCGAACTTACGACCTACAACTCGTAAGTCGCGGCCGTTACCACTGGGCCACCACTGCCACATGATTAATTAAAATTAACAAACTCACTTCCGCATTTATAATATTAATTAGGATTTTAATATTATTTATTAAAAGATTTTATTATTAAATTTATGCCACACCCCGGGTTGCGCTGAAACTCTTTGCTCGGTTTATTTGCTCTCTGATTATTCGCACAGATTATTCGCTCGAAAAAAGAAAATGAATAGGTCACTTTTGCATCATTACGACGCACACTATTTCAAATATAGTTGGTTTTTACGATTTTATTTTCAAAGTGTCTTATTTTTGATTTTGTTATACATTAAATTTTCTAAACATTGTGTAATTAATAAATTAACAATTCAGTATCGACCTTTTTTTTTTGCGTGGGAAATTATCAAATAACTTCTCCCGCTCTGGGCGGAGCGGGAGGGCGTGTCAAACTCTTACTGACTAAAACCCACCCGTGTTCCTTCGGTTGCCCTGTTGCCGGGGGCCACAATCTCCCTTTCGGTTTTATTCGCAACCCCGGCAGATCGGCCCTAGCGGACCCCGTCAGTTCTGCTGACATCTCTTTGAGGCGCGCGTGGAACACAACGCGCCGTCGACCCGGGCCTGGTCCTTATCGAACGGCGAGTTACCCATTGCTCACCAGCAGGCGCGACCTAGTGTGGAGTCCACAAGTTAATACTAAAATTATGTTACTGATTACTGTCAACCTACATTCTCTCCCTGCTGGGAAAAGCCTCTACCCAAGACTTTCAGTTTCAGGCTAATGCGAACCATTTTTTGATTTTATTCAATTCGTCCCGCCATCTTTTACGTGGTCTTTTGCAAAGCCGACTGTGTCTATGATGTGATATTCAAAATGGAAAACTAGCTTATGCTAGGGTTTTCCTAAGCCACCTCTTTCATCCAATAATAATAATATTATAGAGTGCCGTAACTAATAATTACGCTTCTTTTACTTTCCACGACTGCGTCCATTAGGTGTGTTGTAGTAACGGCTTGCATGCGAACCCCGGCTGGGCAGACACGCAGTGCGCAGCCAACTTGCGTGTGCCTAATGTTTGCATTTAGGTTGCAACCGGGTCAAAGATGGATTTTATATGAGGTAATTATACTCTTTGGTATTTTTTTTCTGTTGTGTTTCATGACAATATTGTTTGACACTTATTAATTATAGGTAGGTTTTGATGGAGCGAAAAGGCCAGTGTCCTAGGTATAGTTGACGTAGAACATGCATTTTGTTTGACATAGGTACACGCAGACCAACACGAGTATCACGCATTTTTTCTATGCACGAATATGTCGTTATTTTCTTCATTTACAAAAATTTGTTACTTACATAATGCACTACGCCTCTACTACCAATTAGGTAGGGAAACTTACTATATTTCAAATTTTCCACAACACAACAAGTCTTTTCAAGCTTTTATATCCTCATTGCACAACTTATTTGTTTGTTTACTCTAATACAGCCTTATTTAACACCGCATAAGAACGTAAACATGCGTCTATGTTCAGGTCTATCGCTTCCAGTAATTACCGAGCTAACACTGAGCACATGACTTCAGACTTGTTTTTTTATTTCGATAATAAATTACACGCCTTTGCATAAATAAAATAATATGTAATTAAACTAATTTATAAATTTTTTAATACATTTTTGCATTGAAATGTATGCATATGTGAAATAACTGTGCGAAAGAATTACTTCGTACGCATCAATAACGATCTTTGGTGCACCTACCCACACCTGCCTGCTATTCTGTTAGAGTTAGATGCACATTTAGTAATTTCTTCGCTCTAAACATACTTTACACTAAGCCTTTAGTACAAGCGTAAATATCAGTAATGCGCGTACAAGAATGTTGAATTAAAATACAAAAGTGCCTCACTTGTTTGCTGTCAGGCAAACAAGTGGGGCACTTTTGTATTTTATGCCAACATTCAAGTTTTTGCGATAACTACAGGGTGTACCAGAAAGGTATGGTCAAATTTAAGGGTACAGGCCATAAAAACTGAACTGATCGCTAACAACTTGCCACATCCTTATAATGTGCTCTATAGGTAAATCCTTTAAGACCGTCCATTATAGTGGTAACTGCAAGATTCATGATCAGCTGTAGACTTTTACGAAATAATGATGTCATATGCTTGTAGACATCGTGATTCTTTCTAAAACAACACAGGACACTCTTACCTGATACCACACCACCCCAAGTCAGCGAAGATGGTCGTGCGCAGTTCCCATGGTGCATGGCAAGCGCGCACGTCCGCAACCATTATCAATTAGGCGGCGCGCGCGCGTGCGGCCTGTCATTACTGCCAGTGCACGACCACGCACAGGGATGCGTATAGGCAAAGTGTGGTGTGTTGGTGTTGTGAATTTGTAAAACTGAAATTGTACAGCAACTTTCCATAAAGAAAACAGGATTTGAATATGCCTTTAGTTACTAAAGATTTTATGTTAAATTCTCTGTTTTTTTAAAGCAATTATCTTAAGAAGTGTTCAGATTCTTTGGGAACACTACCAAATATCAAGGATTTGGAAGACAGAAAGAAACCTGAACGAAATATTTTGTACAATCATAAATTTCGATAACAACTATCTGTCTATATCTGCTATACCTATAAATATATTTTTTGTGCAGGAACTGAACCAGTAACGTTGAAGCCAATTAAGTTTCACACTTTCTTTCATTTGCATCTGAAGTCTGATAACAGCAATGTCATCAGTTTCAAATAATACAGCCCTACTAAAAACATAATCGAGTTCAGCGCATCACACAGGAAGCATATTTTGCTCTCTCGCCGCCAAGACGTTGGATGCAAATGGCAAGATCGCGAGATACCGCGCGACCCGCGTGCATTCAGACAGAAACGTGTGCGGTGGCCCTTACAGGGTTTAAGCGACCATCTGATATGACGTCTAACCATTTAAATTAAAACATTTTTACGAGACATTTAAATATTAGAAATATAGTCATAATACTTTTAGGACTGACTACTACTTTGTATATTTATGAGCTCCCAGAAGTTTTTATAAGTGACATCTGCTAAGGCCTAGTGGTAGGTACTTGTAATTAGTGAGTAAATTCAGTCTGATTATAATCATAATAATACTTACATAGTTATGTTGATAATGCTCAAGTTAACGTAGGGCTGGACAATGATAGTTGAAAAATTATAATTGAATCAAAAACCCATTCATCGATTCTATTCCGTAGGTAATTTTAATACCAATTACCTACGGAACTGGGTGTAGGTACTGTAAGTACACCTCTGTCCAACCCTTCGGAATAACAAGGTGTGATGTTATGTTATGTGTTATTTTTTAACCGACTTCCAAAAAGGAGGAGGTTATATGTTCGACGCGTATGTTTGTTTTTTTTTTTTTTTTTTTTTTATGTATTTCCACCGATTTCTCCGTCATTTGTGGACCGATTTTGAAAATTCTTTTTTTGTTTGAAAGGGTATGCTCCCAAATTGGTCCCATATAAATTTTATTAACTTTGCTTGGGTAGTTTTTGAGTTAGCTACAAAATACGTATTTTTTTCCCACTTAGTATGTAGATGATATGATAAGTTCCTGTCACCGGTAGCAGTTAGTGGTATTTGAATGTGTGTGGGGTAGGTACCACAACTAAAAAGTGAAAAATAAAAACTTTTTACAAAAAAAAACAACCGACTTCCAAAAAAAAAACACTACAAAGTGAAAAATAACTTTAATTTCGGAAGTCGGTGGCAAAAAACGAAAACACAAAACCCAAGACACCGACTTCCGAAATTAAAGTTATTTTTCACTTTGTAGTGTTTTTTTTTTGGAAGTCGGTTGTTTTTTTTTTTGTCCAATAGGGATGATGCCTAGGTCAAAAAAAAGAAATTCTATTCAGTCCGTCAGTCAGACAATAAAAAAATATTAGACACATATTTTTTTAATCTAGTATATTAATAAAAAAATACTCGGATAAAACACATTAAAGTTGGGGAGTGGGGGTCGCTACGTCACAAGTAAGTATAAAATCTACATACTTGTGACGTCATGGTACATTGCTCCTGGCTGGAGGCTCTAAGTGTAGAAGCTTATGGCACCCACAGGAAAATCCGGTTAAGCAGCCAAGACCTTAGTGGTCAGTACTGGGAGATGCCCTAAAAAAAAAAAAAATTTTAACTCAGTATATCGCCGTAATCTTTTGTTAACGTAAATAAAGAAAAAATACGTGTCCAATATTTTTTAATAATATATCTGGCGGACAAAAAAAAATGTTTTGTCATCACCCTTTTATGCATAATTTTTCTTCTTCTCGTGTCGATGACTTAAATTTTGTCCAATCAGTACGTAGCATAATTAATTTGGTTGTTACGTAAAATACCAAAAAAGTCGGTTGAAAACTCGTCTCTTACAAACGCGAAGAAAACTTAAAAAAAAAATTCTATTGAAGAAAAATAACGGTTATCACCCTTTCCTTATTTTGATATAAACGTATAATAGACTCCGTTATTTCGCGATAAATACAAAGCAATGTTATATAATTATCATTTACATTAAAAAAACAGTGGCACTCCGGGAGTGCCGACAGAAGTGAAAACTTGAAAAAAATTGGCACCGCGGTATAATTTTTTTAGGTTACCTCCCCTACACGTAAAGTGGGGATATTTTTTTTTTTCTATTCCTTTGTGTGGGGTATCGTTGGAAGGTCTTTCAAAAACATTGTGTTAAAACCATTTTTGAAATCAGAGATGTTCGTTCCGTTTGCGAAATAGTAAGCTTTAAAATGCAAATTTTTGTTAAAGTCAAGTGTGTGTGTCCCTGCCAGCTAAATGGTTGGTTTTAGATATATGTGGAAAAATTCACGGCAGTAGCTTATATAACGAATTTAAAAGGAAAACTATCACAGCTGGGTAGGCTTTACAAGTTAACGAGTAAATAATTGACCAACTTAGATTTGCGGTTGTAAAAACATGTTCTCCCATACATTCTGTATGAAAATTTTTTTTTTAAACTACAATGTTAAGTTTGTTCTTGGGATAAATTCATCCCAACTACGGAACCCTACATTGTGCGTGGTCCGACATGCACTTGGCCGGTTTTTTTTCTAATAAATATATTATAGTCGATTGTGTGTCGAAGTGATTAGGGCTAGGCCACCACATAATTCCATGCTTTCAATCATGTGCATGAGTAGAGAACAAGCTATCGTGACAAGGAGAGCAAATAGGGCCACGTTACCACGTAAAACTAACACTACATTGAACGTTAAAATAATGGTTCTAACACATGACACACGCAAGTCTGAAATTCAATATAAAAGTTACCTACAAATATATCTTTTTCATATTTAGTATCTAGTGTCGTCAAAACTTGCATTCAGATTTTAGAACTCCCTTTTTTTAAGGGCTATTATAGTCTTATTTTTAAATAAGACTAATCCCCGTTTTCATCTCCACTAAGTGACACTTAAATGAATCCCTAAATAAAAGTGCACTGTTGGATTTTCAACGCTAGGCTTGAGCTGTGAGTTGAAATCCAACAATACACTTTTATTTTGGGATTCATTTAAATGTCACTTAGTTGTCGGTGAAAACGGGCATAAGAGTTTTAATATAATAAGTAACCTTATATAAAGGGCCATAGAGTAATTACTTATTTATTTCGTAATAATACTTGAAGCACCGAAATGTACATAGGCGGACTTAATGCCATATTAATTTTCTACCAGTTAACAACCTTTGGGTTATGCAGAGACAAACAGTCATAAGAGCCACAACGAAAAAAATTTTTTTTTTTTTTCATATTCTTCAGAAGACCATGATACTTCTGTCCTGTCTTTATGTAGTCCCTCCCACGTTACAATACTACGCTAATTTAACTTAGTCTCAAATTACATGAAGTTAGACTAAGCATAATCTAGGTCTCAGGATATTCTAAAACGCAGTTGTCTCATTGTTATTATTAGCAAATCAGCTAACTAGTACTCTACTGATAATATCAATGTCAACGAGAAAAGCGTGAGAGCCTGCAACGCGTTGTAGGACACAGAGTGAATACTAACAGAAGATCCAGTCAATACAAAGTAATATAGAGTCACTGAGGTAAATGAAAATTCCTTAGGGGTCACAAAAGAACGTCATCGTTGAATCTAAAATTAAAGTTCACTAGGTACAGTGGGCTGCATCAATTGGGTACCCCAGTTGTATTAAAATTTTAATACAACTGGGGTACTGGGGTTTTTTTGTGCTCGGAAAAGCATCTAACAATTTAGCATGTTGGATTATGTGAATTAGAGACAGAAGAGCCTACTCAGGTGACCCAGTGAAGATTCTACTCGAAATCAGCCTGGGAAGTATATGCAGTTGCTTAGTGCTTGTCCTGAGCAAGTTGCCCTAACAACTGCCAGTTGTCCACTTCGGTCAATGCCATATTTAAGTGAACTCGTAGGGTAATCTCAATTAGATTCAATAAATTCATTGAAGTGTACGCTTTGATTGCATTGATCTGTAACTGTTCCATTTTACTTGTACTAGTGACAATGTAATAATGAACCATAACAACCACCCCATATGGTTCTATGTTGTGAAATTGTAACCGCAAAGGTGAACCTTCTGCAGACACTTCCTTATCGCAAAATTTACGTCCACATTTTACGATGTACGTGTTTTATGGTTTTATGTGTTAATAATCTTTGACTGCGTCCAACAAGGAAAGATATACAGGCATGCTTGAGACAAAAAGAAATTTGTTACAAGTAGATTTGTATGAGAATCCAAACATGGTAATGAGATAAAGACGGCCACACATGGTACATCATACGATTTGTTGCAATGACTATGGTGTCTCATTACCGACTAATTGTTTGTTGCGTTTCATTGTCACCAGCTCGCCTTAGAATCTATAAGACAAGCAGAATAATAATAAAGAAATTAAGTTTCTTACTTCTAATAGTGAAACGTAATAGTTAGCTTCATTGAATGATTGTTTAATTCTACTTAACTTGGAATATACAGGATGGCATCGACGAGAAAACTGTTACCATGGATTCAGTTCATAATTCTGAAGAGCCCTGCGATGAAATTTCAGATAAAAAAAAAAAAAGTGTGGCACTCGGTGTAAAGCTATTGCATAGCATTTGTAACTTCCATACTTCCTATTTGTCAACGCTACACTTGGGATGATGACGTGATGACATAAAACAAAAATTACGTTCATTACATGGTAGGCGGAGTGGGGGGTGTTAGGTTTTATTTTCGTTACGTTACGGAATTTCTTGATTCGGTCGCCGCGCTCAAAGCCCGCGATAAAAGCTATGCAATAGCTTAAAAAACCGACGATAAATTTCAACGCAGGGGGTTTCTGAATCAAGTACTGAATCCATGGAAACTGTTTTCACGCTGATATTCCTGCCATCCTGTATATGTCTTTTTTTTTACTTCACAACGGCGAAGCTCTTTGCCTGCATCTCACCTGATGGTAAGTGATGATCAGGCTGAAGGTGGAAGCAAGCTTCACCTGGAATCCTTAACCACAAAGGAAACGGCTATCTTACCTCTAACTGCCGAAACACAACAATGCTGCTAACATTGTTGTTATGGCGACAGACTTAGATAAGATGGTGGTAGCCAGCTAGGCAGACTTAGCATAAGCCCTACCACCAACCAAACCGAGCAGAAAATTTTGCCCTCACTGGGAATTAAACCCGGGACCTCTGGGTCTGAGACAGGTGGTCTAACCATTAGATCATAGATGCGGTTAAATTTTGTAAATGTATATTAACTGCTCCCAACTTTTTGAAGTGAAAACTTCTTTATGCGCGTTGGGCATTTTTGAGATGGGAAAAAACAATTGAACTCACGACACCGTTACCGACACCTCTTTTTGCAAACGCGATTGTGCTCTTTATTAATATTATGTTACGGATCAATGATTTATGCAAGTATTTTACTTTAAAGGTTTTGGAAGTTTTTTTTTTTTGTAAACACGATTATGCTCATTATTTAGATAAGGTTACAGACCAATGTTCTATACAAGTATTTTTCTTCCACCAAGGCGATCTTGTTCAAGTTTTCACTTCTGTCGGCATTCCCGGAGTGCCTCTGATTTTTTTTTTGCTTTTTTTTTACGTACTTCCTTGACATAATCTTTTGATTATTTGACATTATAAACCCACAATTCTAATTTCAACTATTTATTAGTGACTTTTGTGGACAGGATATTAATTCAGATTCGTAACAGTTGTAATGCTGTAGGCTTAAAACACTGTAGATTTTAGACCCTTTTCTATTTTGTTAAGTACCTGGTACTTGTTGACAGGCTTACACTGTTCTCTCATACCTATTAACACTGTAAATGCCATTTATTTTTAAAAGAGTAACCGTGCAGTTTCTTGTTGGCTCTTCTCCATAGAAAACCCCCAATTAGAACCATGCACCTAGCTTCTGACGTTTCATAAGTGCCATTGTAGGTTTATATGAAATAAAATATTTTGCTTTTGATATAATCTGGGGTGATCTCAGGGTGTAGCATTATTATTATTGTATCTAGGATAAAAGTTGCTAAACTGACAACTAACATAACATTGTATTTATTATTATTAAATTGAACTGAAGAGCTAATTAATGCCATCTGATCAATTAGATGTAATAAAACTTTAATTGAATAAAAAATTAAATTGTAAAACTTATATCACAGGTAATTCATTATTTCCTTTAGCCATCACACAAGTCCCGCGTGCTGGAAATAATGTAACATTACCCAAAGGAGTGTCTATTAACCAACCAAGCTATTCAATTTCACTACACTGATGAAACATTAAAGGGCTTTATTTATAAACGTTGCTTAAAGTTAAATAATGATGAGCGACTGTTTAACCATACATTTTTGACGTTTGAACGTCACTTAACTTTAACCAATTTTTTTAATAAACCTTTATATTTTTATTTCTGTGTCTAATTACTAATTTAATTGAAGACACACTAAAATATTTTGGTAATAGCACTTTTGATGTGAAACATCTTTCCCGTCGCTTTCCTGCAATCTGTGGGAATGATTTCGTCAAAAGGGACGGAAGTGTGTAACAGGAAGCCGGGAAGCACGCGCTATTTGATTTGACCAATGAGCGCGCGCGGTAGTAGAGTTGGCTGCCAGATGGTACCAACCAACCCATTTTCCGAGAACTTGGTACTGTCAGCCAAGATGTCAGATGTTACACGTCATATGCGACTACTGTAAGGCTCGCTAGTGGAGGAGGAGGATGTTGAGGAGCTTGTGGCTATGTAATAACAGCCGCACGGATCAATCCATCAGGTTAAGCTACGATTGCTGGGGTTGGTCCGTGGATGGGTGACCATTTTTACAAACCAAAACTCCTCCGTGCCTCGGAAAGCACGTTAAGCCGTTGGTCCCGACTGTCATTCGTGAATCTTTGACAGTCGTTACGGGTCGTCAGAAGCCCGAAAGTCTGACAACCAGTCTTACCAAGGAGTATCGTATTACCCAGTTACTGGGTTGTGGAGGTCAGATGGGCAGTCGCTCCATATAAAATACTTGTATTCAGCTACATTCGGTTAGACTGGAAGCTGACCCCAAAATAGCTGGGAAAAGGCTAGGCAGATTGATTGTAAAGCCCGCTAGTTTTTTTTAACACGCTTTTATCAGCTTCACTTGTATTATTACAAACAAACAGACAATGTAAAAAAAAAGTTGAAAGTCAATTTTAAACTGTTGTATCGAAATCAAACTTTGTATCTTGGAGCTGATCTGCTGATGGAGCTAGGAGGTGGATAGTGGAACTCTTCAGTGGCTACTAGTAAACCCCTCGAGTTTGGGCTCATATCATACAGTTTGGCAATTCCAATAGATTGGGCTTTGGTAACAAGGTCTGATGGAGGGCATGGCATAACAAACCTACATGTTAAACAACACCGTGGCAGACCCAGAAGAAGATAGGAGGATGAGTTAAGCTCCTTTAAAAATAGATTAATAACTAACCTGGTTCTTATTAATAGAAATAGCAACAGCAACTATAAATAGAGAGAAAGATAGTACTATATTTCTCCCTATTTATAGCTATTAATAAGAACCAGGTTAGCTATTAATTCTTAAGTCAAAAGTCATTCATTTCGTAACAAAATACATTGTGTTGAAAATATTAAGGTGATGATAAACAAATAATAACAAATAAAGAAACATCACATTAATATTTAAAATTCATTACGCATTTAAAATGTCTCAATATCACTAATATATAATTTTATGTCAATAATTCAGCACCAATAAATTAAATAATCACCAACTTTACATTTAAATTTAAAATTCATAATTGATTTTATTTTATTATTCTTTTTAAAGGAGTTTAGGAAAACCGTAACTGCAGTGGTATAACAAAACAACGAAAACAATTTCATCTTAATAAGCAGTAGATACCTACTTAAAAGTTGTAACAACTTCAGGTTCGTTCCTCGTATTTAATAAAGCTGCTAATAACAATATTATTATGAAAGCAAAAGCGAATAGTCTATTTTTAATAAAAAATATTATAAAACTCTGTTTAGAGCTCATTATTAATATTCTTGTTAGCTCTCGAACAAAGCTTCGAACGAAACAGCCATATTTTCTGTGCAAGCTTCTGGTAGAGCTTTTACTTGAAGGACTTTTACTGTTGTTAGAGTCATAATTGCTTCTTTATAAATGAGTAAATCTTAGATTAGTTTATCAAAGACTGTTCAAGGACCTGTTTTAAAAAACAAAAACTTTTGACACTTCAAACTTGAGACCATACTAGATGGCTCGGTATTAATACATAATACATGGCGAAAGGAACTACGTTCCAACCGGATGTCCGGCGACATCCCCCGACTTTTTTTTTTTTGACAAGCTCCATCTTACCCGCAGACATCCATTACCTACTACTATTCTTAATAATGAAATCTGAGAATGAGAATATTGTTTTCCTGAAAGCATTTGTTAACTACGGAAATTTCTAGATTCCATAACTCATAAAATTCAGGGTCCAGGGGCTTTAAGTTTTTTGCTACATTTACTTTTTTGGTCGAGCATTGGCTCTGCCATACCCACGAACATCCACTATTACACGTACATCAACGTCCTAAGTCCCAATCAACAGCTAAACATACCTACTAGCCGAATCAAAAAGCACAAAAAAGGTTCTCCTAATCCAAGTTCAGTGCATCCGCACAAACCCGTAGTTCCTAACAACTAGCATCCGAAAGCGGCGCGTGGTCGTGCCACGCTGCGCCTGCGCTGCGTCGTGAGAGCGCGCCAGATAAGTGCGAGGTCGCGTAGCGTCACGAGCGAGCCTACCAACGCTAACAATAACAATAGATACAGGTACGGGGTATAGAGAAGCTTATAATTAGAGGATTTAATCGTTTTCAGGGTAAAGATCACAAAAGTAACTGTAATTAGGAAACCACCATGACAGAAAAGAAGAAGGTAAATAAAACCTTTTTACAAAAAAAAACAAGCGAAATAACTTTAATTTCGGAAGTCGGTGTCTTTGGTTTAGAATTTTCGTTTTTTGACACTTTTATTTTTATCTTTTTTGTTGTGGTACCTACCCCACACAAATTCGAATACCACTACCTGCTATGTAAATAACAGTGACAGGAACTTATCATATCATCCACATACTAAGTAGGAAAAAATACGTATTATTGAAGCTAACTCAAAAACTATTCCAGCAAAGTCAATAAAAATTATATGGGACCACCTCGAGAGCATACCCTTTCAAACAAAAAAGAATTTTCAAAATCGGTCCACAATTGACGGAGAAATCGGCGGACACACATAAAAAAAACTTATGCTACGAATATTTAACCTCCTCCTTTTTGGAAGTCGGTTAAAAAGTATCATACTAACGTATTCATTTGTTTGGTTTCAGATGTAATGTCGGTTAATTACTGAGGTCTCAAAAAAAAAATTACGCATTAGTCTCGTCTCTATTTTAAGGACAATCCATATTCGCAGCAAGAACTTATTGAACATACGGAAGCTGAAGAAAACGAAATGAGAATACTGACAAAAGTACACAAGTGCTCATAGCACACAATAGCACTACACTCTTCATTAATCTATGGGCTTAGTAAACCAGTTCATCAGTCTATGATTAGTTTGCGAGGTAAATGCATAGAGGCACAATGTCACGACCGACGATACGCCAAACAACTACACAACCATAATAATAATAGGTAAACGATAAAGCTCAACCTAGCTTAACGTAACTTGTAATTAGCTAATTAAATAATTATAGAGATATCGTTAGGAGGTTTGGGGATTTGATTAGGGTTTTCAGGAATTTTTACAGGCAGATAAGTTATCCCAGACGGCCACTATGTTGAAGGTTATAATAATAGGACATGACAGCTATTTTGACAGCCAAGTTGATGCATGTGCCTTAATAAAATTCTCAAAAATTGAACTAAATATGATAACAAGGTATTTGCAGTGAATAAATTCAAAGTTCTTTTCCCTAGCATGTTCTAGCTGAAAAATTACATTACATAAAGTATAATTTGTCTAATAAAAAATATCCCAGTAGCAGTCTCCATGCCGTTCCCACAGATATCTAGAATGCAGAGTTGTGCATAGTTTTCAATTAGAAGGTAGGAAAGCAGTTGTACACAATGGACAATTACTAGTGTTTGTAAAAACGTCAGTCCATCCGTCTGTCCGTCCGTCCGTCGACGACATTTTACATCTAAATTGGAAGGTAATTTGCGAACCTTTCCTCGATGACAATTTCGTAATTAGCCCAGACTTGTTTATTTTCTTCGTCAGTTTTATTCGCTTCCTCTTTTTGATGAGTATTAAAAAAAGGTGAATTGCAATTCTAGAAACAGCCCTTAAAAACAATTATTACTGCTCGACGATAAAATTAAACTTACATTCAGGTAACCTATAAAAGTGGTCATATTAGCATGTTCTCCATGGTCATCAAATGTTGATGTATAAAGAATATAAGATAGGTAATCAAACGGCAGAACATTGTAACATACCTGTTTTCATTAACCTTTAGCAACAATAATCGAACATTTCATTGTTGTTCACGTACATATATGATACCAACGCATTGTCACTCAATAGCGACTCTGATCCTTTGAATAATAGATGACAAGTCATAGAAAATTACTAACAATTAGACATTCCTCGCGCTGCTTTTTTGGCCCCTTTATAAGTATCCAACTGTTTTGCAGTAGGCGCCAAGAACCTTACCTAGTTGAACCCCACTGTTAAGTATGGGGTTAGATACTTAGGTCGACTTGTGTATGAAGGCCTAAGCCGAAGGGACATTAGACAGCAAAAAGTATTTATTTAGACCTCCAATGACGCTTCCACAGCCTAGGTTAATTATAAAAGACGTGTGCAACTAAAGGTCATATTTTTTCACGGTAATTCGCAATTATGCGTGAATGGCTTTGCTTATACAGCAGCAATTAAAAGAATTAGAGCTATTACGTTTAATGTAAACGCTAAAGATTATGATAGTAAAAATGTTTCCGTTCAGTTGAGCGTTAAAGTTACCGACATGGCTTATAGAATACTAACTATGTATGTATATTTTAATAGTACTGCATAAGTGAATTCAATACCCTTTCTTATTATCTAACCTATCAAATTAAATGGAATCGAATCAGTGGAAAGAATGGAGGCTTCAAACGAAATTTGCAACTCGAGTGACCTCATCACAAATGTTCGATCGGTAACCCATACAGACCCATAGAAAGTTCCGCTATAGCCAATAACTCAAACATATTTGTCATTCGATTCTTTCGATCTAAGTGTCGATCGCGTGCAATGACGGGTACCATATAGAAATTTAAACAAACCTTGCATTGGAGTTGTTGTGTTCCGTTGGATACATCGCTGGTGCTCCACGTAAGGTGTTTTTTAAAGCCAAGTTGTGTCGTCAATGTATTGTAAAAGAGTGAATTTAAAAGTTTGTGTTCGATTTCAATTTATAGTGTCGCATACTATGCCGCATTGGTACCATGAATCGATTGTCCACTGCAGTTACGACCTCGACCACCTAGCGAGCATGCAATCGTCTCGTTCAGAACCGACTAATGATTGCAAGTACAGTTTTGACGTGACGAAAACGTTTACGCGGCCATTTTCAGTGCGTTTATGTGTAATCAAATGTGTTACTTGGTACCCTAGAATTTTACTAGGAATAGCAAGTCTGAAAGCGAGGACGTCCTGACTGTGTGGGGTCACCTCTCTACACAGACATCAGACATGTTAAGGATATGAGCCATTTTATCTGAGAAATAAATATAGAGGACATTTTATTCTTCAGATAAAATCCAACTATTAAAAAATCAGCCCTAAATGATACAAATATTAACAAAACATATATTGTTTACATTTCTTTTTCATTTCTCCTTTCGCAGGTCTGCTGGCAGAAATTTCTTAAGAAATAAGCAGTACCTTTGTACTCAAATTATAATTATGTAGTATCTATATATATTTTACTGTGTGTACATAAATAATAAAATAAAAATCAGTGGCACTCCGGGAGTGCCGCCTGAAGTGAAAACATGAACAAGATCGCCTTGGTGGAAGAAAAGTACTTCTGTAGAACATTGGTCCGTCAATAAAAAGCACAATCGCGTTTACAAAAAAAATACTTCCAAAACCTTCAAAGTAAAAATACTTGCTTAGAACATTGAGCCGTAACGTAATATAAATAAAGAGCACAATCGCGTTTACAAAAATGAGGTGTCGCAAGTTCAGTTGTTTTTACCCATCTCAAAAATGCCCAACGCGCCTAAAGAAGTTTTCACTTATTTTTTCATTATTTTTTAATAACACGTATTTGTACTAGTTTTCATACATTTTAAGCATGTTTCAGTTCAAAATAATACCGTAGAATGAACATAGACAACCTCCTTTCAATTCCGATGCGGATTTATTCTTCAGGTAATTTGCCGACCGCAAACATAATTAGACTTGATACTTGACAGCTTTTTACAAACAAACTTAATAAACTAACAATAGCACCATTGTCATTGTAATGTATGCGTTATTTTAATATCCGTTCAACTTGAACTGAAAATTACGGACATTTAGAGTTTTTATTATGTTTGCTAAGACAGCTACTCAATTTGAATTTCTAATTCATAATAACTTTGTTAGTGAGCTCGAGGCTAAGTAATAACAGCAGCACAGGTCGATCCATCAGGTTAAGCTACGCTTGCCGGGGTTGGCCCGTGGATGGGTGACCATCTTTACATACCGAGACTCCTCCATGTCTCGGAAAGCACGTTAAGCCGTTGGTTCCGGCTATTATTCGTGGATCTTTGTTACCGGTCGTCAGAAGCCCGAAAGTCTGACAACCTATTTTACCAAGTGGTCTCGTATTACCTACCCAGTTACTGGGTTGTGGAGGTCAGATAGGTAGTCGCCGCTCCATGTAAAATACTGGTATTCAGCTGCGTCCGGTTAAACTGGAAGCCGACCCCAACATAGTTGGGAAAAGGCTAGGCAGATTGAATACATAATAACTTTAAAAAATAACTCTTTTGTAATTGTACTGTCTTACGTCATCACAGAAATTGCATACAATACTGCCTTTTGGATCTTATATTCTGGGGTTCGACTTTCGGGCTAGGAAAAGACGTCCGAAAATCTGCTAATGTAATTATCCAAATAAAACAAAAGAACAGAGATTACTTTAACATCCATACAAGTAACATCAGACAAAACAAAACAAGTTTATATACCAACATTATTAACGAGAGTGTAATGGTTCACATTAACGTGTAAACCATTATACTCTCGTGGACGTCTTTCAGCCAAAAGACGTCCACTGCTAGATATAGGCCTCCCCAAGCACCGCCAATTCGACCGGTTCTGTGATTCTCGCATTTAGCGGATTCCTGCGGTCCACCTTGTGGGATTCCAACGCTACGTCTTCCAGTACGCGGTTACCACTCCAGAACCTTTCGGCCCCATCGATCATCTGTTCTGCGAGCAATGTGCCCTGCCCATTGCCACTTAAGTTTGGCAATTCTTCGGGGTATATCGGTAACCTTGGTTCTCCTGCGAATCTCTTAATTTCTGATTCCATCACGTAGGGAAACTCCATGGATAGGTTTCCCCATTGCCTTTCAGGCTTCTAAAGAGGCCCATTGTGAGCGACCACGTTTCAGTGCCTTAGATCATCACTGGCAACACGCCCTGGTCAAAAACTTTCGTCTTGAGACGTGGAAAGACAAGACCACAGTGTCTCAGTGACGAGAAGATAGTACTAATATACCTGCGCAGCTTCCCGATCACCGCCCAGCCGAGTCGGATTTTGAGTTCATTTGCGGCCTAGAAAAGTGGTGTCTGAAAATTTGATTATGTAACTATCCAAAATGAAAACAAAAAAAAACATCGATTATTTTAACCATCATAAACATTGAAAACAGGTTTACTTATCAACACCCTTATCTTTACATATTATAAAACAAAGTCCCCCGCCGCGTCTGTCTGTCTGAACGCGATAAACTTGTAGCGGTTACACCGCCACATACAAAAACTACGCATCAAAGACATGACGTCACACAAATCCTGCATCGCGCAGTTAGAGTTTACCGAGCGATCGACATACATACAAGATTTCAACTTCCAACCGATGGGCAGTTGCCCGCTAGACGCAACACCCGTCTGGTCGGAGGATCCTCCCTTTTCTATGGTGGATGAGTGAACTTTACACCCTGTTCCTCATACTCCTAAATTGGTGACCCCGAGTATGAACGTCAACGCAGCCTTCGTGCAATTACTTCGGCGTGACGTCATCATCATCATCACTCCCGCAAGCTTTCGTGAGGCGAGTCACACAGCCAGCCAGCACCCACGACTTCAACGGGTATCCTGACCACCAGCATGCAGCGAACGCGCATTCCTGGTCATCACCCTCAGCCTCATCACCCCAACTCACTGGGGAATCAACGCAAGCAGCCTCATCACCCCGACTCACTGGGGAAGCAACGCAATCACCTCAATCACCCCGACTCACTGGGGAATCACAGCAATCACCTCAATCACCCCGACTCACTGGGGAATCACCACAATTACCACAATCGCCGCAATCACCACAGAAAGTTCCGACTCACCGCGAACTATGCGGCACCCGGTTCCGACTCACTGGAACCACAGCTGGCACTGTGTGAAGCATCGCAAGATTCAGCCCACTATCGACCTCCGGTCTCCGGAGGGGAGTGATGTAGCGGTTACACCGCCACATACAAAAACTACGCATCAAAGACATGACGTCACACAAATCCTGCATCGCGCAGTTAGAGTTTACCGAGCGATCGACATACATACAAGATTTCAACTTCCAACCGATGGGCAGTTGCCCGCTAGACGCAACACCCGTCTGGTCGGAGGATCCTCCCTTTTCTATGGTGGATGAGTGAACTTTACACCCTGTTCCTCATGCCCCTAAAAACTCAAAAACTACTGAACTGATTTTCAAACGGTTTTCACAAATGGACGGAGTGATTCATGTGGAAGGTTTTAGGTAAATTGGCTGAAATATGACGATTATTGTTGAAGAAGTCGGAAAAAATCATTCCGACTGAGAACTTTATTGGCGTGCGCCGCGGAAATTGTAAAAGTTACATAAAATTTATGTTCTACTGTATTGTTCCTCTTAAAAAGTTCAACAAAAAAGTCCGCGATGCATATGTCTATCTTCTAAGAATGACCCACAATAACCATTATTATCTTTCAGAATTTGTTAAAAATTTCATTGTTATTTCCGAAGCTATTTTGACCGGTATTATATTAATCTTTATCCAATAAACTATGTTACTTAAATTGAGTATTTAATTTAGATTAAAATATGCCTTAACATCATTTCATTTACATGAATGGTTTAAAAGATGATTCAAAATTACGCGTAACAAAATAATTATGATTGACGGCAACACGGGCGCAGCGGTAGGAGTCAATGACCTTTTCCCCGACTATTAGGAGTGTAATCCCGATATCGGTAGTACGTTCCCGTGAGATATTTTCCGACATCCACGTGGGCGAAGCCGCGGGCAAAAGCTAGTTACTAAATAAAGTGTGAACGAAACAATATAATTATTATCAGTTCCTCTTATCTACAGCCACGAAATAGTGATGTCATAACATCGTTACCCCGCACCATGTAAGTAAAGGAAATTTATTATTTCACCCGAAGGCGGTAATGTTAACGCCTATAAGAAAAGAAAATCTGCATACAATACATGGGACACGATTATGTTTGGTCCCAAGCAAGCCTACGGGATTTCTTCTTGTTGATTTATGTAAATAAATAAATAATTAAATTCTTACACCTGCTGCATTGTGTAGGGTTAAGCGATTGAATTTTCTGTTGGTATCTACATCTTTATTACGGATTAGGTCCCAAATAACAAAACAAGTGATCTGTGTAGGTATGTGTAGGGCTTAACTATAGAAAAGGGATAGTGACAAAAAAATGTTTTTTTGTCCGTAAAATAACGTACACGTTTTTTTTATCTTTTTTTACTTTATCGAAATATTACGGCAAAACATTGAAATAAAATGTGCCATGACGTCACAAGTATGTAGATTTTATATTTACTTGTGACGTAACGACCCCTACTCCCCAACTTTAATGCGTTTTATCTAAGTAATTTTTAGGGTTCCGTAGTCCACAAGGAACCCTTATAGTTTCGCCATGTCCGTCAGTCTGTCTGTCCGCGGCTTAGCTCAGAGACTGTTAGTACTTGGAAGCTGTAATTTGGCATGAAATATATGAATATAAATCACGCCGACAAAGTGGTAACATAAAATCATGTTTCTTTCTTTTAAGGGTAGGTACCTCCCCTACACGTAAAGTGGGGGATGTTTTTTTTTCTAGTCTATCCTATATTGTGGGGTTTCGTTGGAAAGGTCGTTTAAAAATATTGAGAGTTTGTAAAACCATTTTTGGATTTAGGGATCCGTTTGCGAAATATTAAGCTTTAAAGTGCTAATTTTTGTTAGAGTCAAGTGTCCCCCCCCTGTCAGCTAAATGGTTGGTTCTGGATATGTGGAAAAATTCACAGCAGTAGTATATATAACGAAATTAAAAGGAAAACTGTCACAGCTAAGTAGGCTCTACAAGTTAACGAGTAATAATCGACCAACTTACATTTGCAGTTGGAAAAACATGTTCTCCCATACGGAATGTATGTAAATACATATACTGTTAAATTTGTTCTTGTGATAAATTCATCCCATCTACGGAACCCTTCATTGTGCGTAGTCCGACACGCACTTAGCCGGTTTATGAAATTTTCACATAAAGACTTACTAAATAAACAAAAAAGGGAAACACTAGCCATAAGGCAAACCTATAAAATGCCCATCTCTACAAGATGTATCCATTAAACCACATTATTAAATCATTCCTAATGATGAAAACACTACTAAATACTCAATTTGCTCTTCACTATATCAACTTATATGCAAATCACCTACCGCATCAAGCTTAGAAAGCAATAAGTTATCACTGGAATTACCAGTACCTAACCACTCATTCATAGTACTCAACTTCCGTTTACCGGACACTTACATTACAAGCCTTTCGATACTTTTATCGTTACTTAATTCGATGTTCACACGAACATGAGTCATTCGCAATGTGCGGCCGCGTTCACATACGCCACAACTCGATTCTCGATACCGAGATGCTGACTCGATACATTCTCGGATCGCCGAGGAATCGAGTGACATAACACCTGCGCTTGATTCATTGCACCAGAGATCAGGTGCGCTTATATAGAGTGTAATTTTTTAATTATATTATTTCCTTTATCAGGTAATAAATGAAGATGATATTGCCAGCTGATTTGGGTAGGTGGCATAAGTGGAGTGAAAATAATTAAAAGGGGAGTAAAGTAATAATTACTTGGCAATACAGTTATCTTTTGATCGCTGCCGTCGCAATAAGTAGGCTTAAATTTAATGGCATCATTCACCTATACTTCCTAAATGACCTTGTTTGGCCAATGGGTTTACATGAAAGCCTTTCTAAAGAACAATCGTAAAACTTTACAGCCATGACTGGGTTTTGTATGGTACCTATTATTATCAATTGGTTTTTGCAATAGAAAACCCAATCGACCAGTACCCTAATTGCGTAACTTATTTTCGTAAACAATTATGCCTGATTTGTTTAATTTTAACAGTTCAACGACATTCATTGCGTTATTTACGTGGTTGAGCAGATTTTTTTTTCCAACTTTTGAAGCAATGGATTAGTAATCTGTTTCAAATCGAAAGAGATTGTGTTGTATTACGCAATTAGGGTACTGGTCTGACCTGGGAACAGTGACTCTACCGATACATATCCTACTCTAATTACTGAGCACAGCAATAGGACTATATGAATATCATTATAATTTTTATTTCTCAGCTAGTTTTAATTATGGTCTGGCAGTTTGAGTAGTTTATGCGGCCTACCCAAATATCCTTTCTTTGGTATTGTTCGTCGAGTTGAGCTCCACGATTACTAACAAATGCTTGCACTGACTGGACAGGTCCACTCAAATCTGTGTGGTTCTTTCCTCAAAAGACCATTTCAGACACTAATCTACATGGTCTTCATATGGCCTGACCAAGATTATGACTGGACTTTAAAAGAGACTGCGACCACTGAGTTTGTTTCGGCCTTTCTTCTCAGAGTAGTCAGGTAGGAAACGCCGAACTCATCAAGCATTTTTTTTTTTGACAATAAAATCTCGCATTGGTGCACTAACTACTGCCTTATAATCCGTCAGTAAATTGATTAAAAACTAAAATTATCAGCTGTTTGCGTCGATTTATAAGTTATGAGTATAGCATAAAGTTAGGGAGAAATTTTAATTTCAATTTCTTGTTCGCCATTGTAATCTTCAAACATAGGTAATTGTTCCGATGCTTTTCACATGAGTAGTTTACACTTTCATAAGTTTAACACAGGTTAATCACCAAGCTAAACAGGTAAACTACATAATTATTAGAAAAAGCCTTCCATCAACAATACCAACGTTGTTGATCGAAGGAAAAAGCCTTAGAACTTATTTTTACTCTGATAAATTATTATGCTCGTGGCTAAGTAATACCAACCGCACGGGTCGATCCATCAGGTTAAGCTACGCTTGCCGGGGTCGGTCCGTGGATGGGTGACCATCTTTACATACCGGGACTCCTCCGTGCCTCGGTAAGCACGTTAAGCCGTTGGTCTCGGCTGTCATTCGTAAATCTTTGACAGTCGTCAGGAGCCCGAAAGTCTGACAACCAGTCTTACCGAGGAGTTTCGTATTACCCAGTTACTGGGTTGTGGAGGTCAGATAGGTAGTTGCTCCATGTAAAATACTGGTATTCAGCTACACCCGGTAAGATAGAAAGCCGACCCCAACATAGTTGGGAAAAGGCTAGGCAGATTGATAATTTATTATGTAAATATTATTGAAGGTGATTAATGAAATACTACTTACTTTCATGGTTTAATTGGTGATTTATAAAGTACTTGCTAATAATTCTGTACCTATATTAAAGTTGTAAATAAAATTAGGAACATACTGTCTTTTCCTAATTTTACCTGGACCTACAGACCGAAACAGTTTAGCGTTTTAAAATGTAAATCTATTCTTAACACGTACTTACCTACATTTTCCTGTTAAATTTGCGCGATTGCCAAATGAAGTGTAAAATCATTAGAACTTTTTTAATGAGAGGTTTTGTCCAATCATCATTCAATGAACAGAGATTACAAAACTTCGGTATACTTAAGTTCTACCGATGACTTGTAATTTCTTTGGCCACCTATTGGTCTTCATCTGGGTCATGGCCGCATGAGTGCAGTTGAAGCTGACTCATCATCATTCTCTTGCCATCGGCGCAACAAGTCTTCGTATTCCATACTTCTCTATTAGTCACTCATCAACTCTGCTGGCCCCCCTTTCTTGCCAAATCACCTCTTACACAGTCCATACTTTCCTCTATGGTCCATCCATCGTTTCTTTGGACTTCCCCTACTCTAGGCTAGTAGAACAATAAAACAAAACACAATAGATTTCAATATAATCACGAGCACAAAACAGAAATAGTCGGCAGCTGCTGGCACGTCATGACCGTGACAAGAAGGCTTCCACTCAGCATGATGCTGTGCTATGGGGACAGCACAGCGCTGATTTCCAGTGGTCACCATATAAATGTCAATATACCTTTTCATTATAAAGATATTATCAGAATTGGGATAAAGTTATCTTTGTGAAAGGGTTTGTCTAAGGAAGTATCTACCTACTGCCCATAGGAACTTTTAACTATATCAGCACCAGTGTTGTGCGTTCAATAAGGAGGTTAATGATAAATGATTTTATTTCTGTAAGTAGGTTTGTACAAACACTTTTACACGTCAATCATATTTAAAAAACTAGATTAGGTCGGCGTTTCTTATCTGACTACTCTGAGAAGAAAGGCCGAAGCAAACTCAGAAGTCATATTCTCTTTTAAAGTCCAGACATAATCTTGGTTAGATCATGTGAAGAACATGAAGTTGGTGTTTTGAGGAAAGAACCACAAAGATTGAGTGGGTCCGTCCAGTCAGTGCACGCATTTGTCAGTAATCAGGTTGGAGTTTCAATGAAAATACCAACATGCCAACCTTGTCAGTAGATAAATGGAAATAGTGGTGCTATCTATAAGCCACCAGGTGAGTTGGCAGCCTTTTTGATAAGCTACACTGACGAGCAATTTTAAAACCACTTGCAAAGTGCCAAAGAAATCTAAATATCTCCTAAACCACACAAGAACATACCATGAAGTAAAAAAAAAACAGTGGCACTCCGGGAGTGCCGACAGAAGTGAAAACTTGAACAAGATCGCTTTGGTGGAAGAAAAATACTTGTATAGAACATTGGTCTGTAACCTTATCTAAATAAAGAGCACAATCGAGTTTACGAAAATGAGGTGTCGGTAACGGTGTCGCGAGTTCAATTGTTTTTTCCCATCTCAAAAATGTGCATTGGGCATTTTGCCTAAAGAAGTTTTCACTTCAAAAACTTGAAAACAGTTGTATAGGTGTCTTCTATGCGCTATTAAATACACTTGAATGTAGCTTTTTACTTCAAGAAGCTATCTTGCGTGGTTTCGGAAATATCATGATACCTAAGTTAGTGGCTTTTTATATAGCGCGTCAGTGTATTACATAACTTTAACTAGGTACTTTATTCAATAACAAAAGCAAATAATAAAATATAGTTAGCCGATAACTAATGCAATTTTACTTCTTTGTTAGAATCAAATCAATCGATAAGCTGTTACTTTTTAGAAAAAAATGATCTTATTACGTCTGGCCTCAATTGCCGCCCATTCAGCATTATCGGAATCAAAAGAAATCGTATTGAATGTACACAAATCTTAGCGAATTCGGAAAGTTTTCTTAGAATGTGATTCTTAGAGCAGCGTTTCCCAAACTATGGGTCGCGACCCACAGGTGGGTCACGAGCGAATATTGGGTGGGGCTTGAAAAACTGATTTTCAGCTATGATTAATAATAAAACTAAATACCGAAATAAATTGGATGTATCAAACTCACTGCGAGTAAAAATAACTTAAATTTAAGTTTATTCTATAATGGCAAAACAAATAACCGTTCTCATTGAAATATCACTTCTTGTATTTAATTTATTGACAACCAAGAGGTATGTCCCGAATTTTTAAGTTTTTGTTAGGTGAGTCGCGATTCAGTCAACTTTGGGAACCACTGTCTTAGAGCATATTGGATTTAAATCATGTTATTTCGAATCAAATTGGTCTAATTCACCTGTCGGTCACTGTCTAGCAACAAGTCGTTTTAGTTACCAGTGATTTTTTTTTGTTGCCAAAACCATTTGAATTATACAGGCCGGTTTCTTGAGATGGGGCAGTAAGGGTAGGTACTTTAACGTTTGTAGCTAAAGGAAAACGGTTTTAGGAGACTGTTCTTAACTTTTTGAGACATTTAGATCTGCAATCAGTTTTTTTTTTTTTATGTGAAAACTTCTTTAAGCGCGTTGGGCATTTTTGATATGGGAAAAAACAATTGAACTCGCGACACCGTTACCGACACCTCATTTTTGTAAACGCGATTGTGCTCTTTATTTATTTACGTTACGGATCAATGTTCTGTGCAAGTATTTTTACTTTAAAGGTTGTGGAAGTATTTTTTTTTTAAACGCGATTGTTCTCTTTATTTAGATAAGGTTACGGACCAATGTTCTATACAAGTATTTTTCTTCCACCAAGGCGATCTTGTTCAAGTTTTCACTATTGTCGGCACTCCCGGAGTGCCACTGTTTTTTTAAAATTACATACACCCTTCCATACCTATATTCATTCATCAATTTTACGTTATGTGAGTATGTACGTACCTATTGGTGAAGATTGCTTTATTATCGACTAGCTTCTACCAATGGCTTCGCCTGCATGATATCTTTATAAATTATAGTCTATGTTAATCAATGATAATATCGTACTGGTGAAAGAATTTTTTAAATCGGTCTAGTAGTTTTTGAGTTTATTAATTACAAACAAACATAAAAATAAAATCTCTCTACAATATTACTGTAGATACTGACACACAATTCTTAGTTTTAACGCATAACGGTTGGTTAATTATAGGAACCTGCCAATAATGCGTTACCAATGGTTTCTTTTTACCGAGATAAGTGGTAGAAGGTAAATGTCGACGTTAAGATTAACATAATTAATCGATGTTTTGCGTGTGCGCGCACGCATCGTGTGATTCTAGTCTAACTCTCGCTTAAACAGTACGAAAACGAGGTAAAAAACACAATATACGTTGAGTAACGAAGGCCTACTGCACTACACATTATTATTAGCTCAAAAAACTTTTTTAGGCACGTTGTACATTTTTGAGATGGTCAAAAACAATTGAACTCGCGACACCGTTACCGACACCTCATTTTTGTGAACGCTATTGTGCTCTTTATGTAGATAAGGTAACAGACCAATTTTCTATACAAGTATTTTTCTTCCACCAAGGCGATCTGGTTCAAGTTTTCACTTCTGTCGGCACTCCCGGAGAGCCACTGTTTTTTTTTTTCCAAACTATTTCTCCTTTTTGTAAACGTTACTTAAAATTAAGAGTCGTTTATACATAAAAAAATTATGGTTTAATAGTCACTAGAGATTACTTCACCTTACGCAACGTTTATAAATAAACCCCTTAGACTTAAATAAAACTATCACGAGACAAAATTTTTTAACCGTAGAAGAGAATGGAACAATCAAAATAAGATTATTTAATCTTATATGTGTAAGGATATCAGTGTGTCATCGATATCAGCGGGAGCTCGTGGCTAAATAGTAACAGCCGGATGGGTCGATTCATCAGGTTAAGCTACGCTTGCCGGGGTTGGTCCATGGATGGGTGACCATTTTTACATACCGAGACTCCTCCGTGCCTCGGAAAGCACGTTAAGCTGTTGGTCCCGGCTGTCATTCGTGGATCTTCGACAGTCGTTAGGGGTCGTCAGAAGCCCGAAAGTCTGACTGTCTTACCAAGGAGTATCGTATTACCCAGTTACTGGGTTGTGAAGGTCAGATAGGCAGTCGCTCTATGTAAAATACTGGTATTCAGCTGCAACCGGTTAAACTGGAAGCCGACCCCAACATAGTTGGGAAAAGGCTAGGCAGATTGATTGATCGATATCAGTGGGATACTTGTGTAACACTCTAACAGTAGCAATGGTGCGGATTCCCTTGTTCACAAACTAAACTAAATTTAAGTTCAGTGCATCTTTTTCTTTCTATTTCATTAAGAAAAAGACAGAAGATAAATTTTGGTTTAGTCCTGTCAAATTAATCAGCGCCTGTCACTACTCCATACAAGTTTAGACGTGATTAAAAACTTGCCTACTAAAATTACGTCAATTTACGTCAAGCGCTGATTAATTTGACAGGACTAAACTAAAATTTATCTTCTGTCCTTTTCTTAATGAAATAGAAAGAAAAAGATGCACTGAACTTAAATTTAGTTCAGTTTGTTAACAAGAGAATCGGCACCAATGGCTTTAATTTTGACAGTTCAACAACATTCAGTGCGTTATTTACGTTGTTGAGCAGACGAATTTTTCGAACATATGAAGCAATGGATTAGCAATATCCTTCAAAATCATTCAGATTGTGATTGAAAGTGGGTTACGCAATCATCTGTGTATTTACATTTAATCGAAAATTTTACTGCCATCGATTTAATCAGTGTTTTATTACACAAATCAATCTAATCGACATTTACATTCTTTCCTTCATAATTATCTTTTTCCTGTTCTCATACCATTAAGTACTAATAAACCTTTAATTTCTGACATGTGTGTTCTTAACTCGGTGTTCTGTTTATTGAAGGCGAGCGAATGATTGAAAGGCGTGAAGTTGGCGCCGCCTGCGCGGGGCGGCGCGTGCGCCGGTTTACGCAACTGCGTCGAGACACACACTACTTAGTTTATTGACGGGTATGCTTCATGATTTATTTATTATAGAAATTAATAAATTTCATGTTCTTTTTGTTTAGAGTTTGTGTTGGTTGTGGGATTGTGGGGTTGTTTGTTGGGTTTTGGCATGGACTGCAAGCCTATTGCCAATATCGCAATAGGCTTGAATATTATTATCTAAATGTGTCGCCATAACAACAATTTTAACAGCATTGTTGTGTTTTGGCAGTTAGAGGTAAGATAGCCAGTTCCTCTGTGGTTGAGGATTTTGGGTGAAGCTCGCTTCCACCTTCGGCCTGATCATCACTTACCATCAGGTTAGATGTAGGCCAAGAGATTCCCCGTTGTGGGTAAAAAAAAGGCAATAAAAAATAATAACATCCCTTCTCTTTACTAAGATAATGTGCAGATATGTAGCAGAAATAATGAGATGATGGGGTAAATAAGACACATAATCATATTTACAACTAACTACTATATATATTAGTAGTTAGTTGTAAATATTCTTCGCTGTCAGTGCGGTGAAGCTGTCGACCGCCTTGCACACCATGGCCTTTCCTGCAGCAAGAGCGCTGGTCGGTTGGCACGGCACGCAAGCATTAATGACATCCTCCGTCGGGCTCTTGTCACCGCCGGGGTGCCAGCTGTTTTAGAACCCAATGGCTTGGCACGCGACGATGGAAAGAGGCCAGACGGAATGACCATAATGCCTTGGAAGTTGGATAGGCCTTTGGTGTAGGATGCAACCTGTGTTGACACCCTTGCGCCATCCCATCTTCCTAGCACTGCGGGCTGTGCCGGGGCGGCTGCTGCGGGTGCAGAAAACCTCAAACGGCGCAAATATAGCAACCTTACTGGTAGCTATATTTTTGAGCCGTTTGGGGTTGAAACACTAGGGCCATGGGGTCCGAGTGCTCACCGAGTATTCCGGGACATCGCCAAACGGTTGGTCGAATCTTTACGTGACCAGAGGGCTGGCCAATTCTTAGGCCAAAGAATCAGCATCGCCATCCAACGTGGCAATGCTGCCAGCCTTTTGGGCACTTTTCCCGCTGACAGCGATTCGGACGAATTTTTTGACGCCCAATGAGCTCTTGTCTTTATTTTTAACTTTTTCCTTTACATACTTGTACCCTTAGTTAAGTATTATTTTAAACGCCTGAAAAACTGCGTTTTATGAGCGTAGATCCAAGCAAACCCAATGGAAATAATGTCTATGTGTCTATACTGCCGCGTTATTTAGAAGTGCAGTAAGGAGGTGTTTCGTAGTTTTGAGTAAATGGCGCCTAAAGTTTTTTGCTCTTTACGAGGATTCCGAATCTATAAGTAACTCAATTTTACAAAAATCCTTCCTTACTGCGTTTCTAATTAGCACGGTAGTATAAATATTGGTTAATAAACTACTTACATAGGTTCTCCATGCCACAATATTGACTTATAAGATTTTTAAAACTCAACTACAATATGATTATACTTTTGCCTATGTTTAAACTAATTTGGTGCTTCTTAACGTTCCATGAGACGTAAATAGAACAGTTTCTAATGTCAGCTGCGGTTACGGATTTTTTCTAACAAAGCATTAGTCAGTGAACGTCTACTACGTGAAGTTGGGTCTTTCCCACACACCGTTAAAGAGAGCGGTCTTGAACCCACGCCACGGTCACTGGACTGATGATCACAATACAGATGATATTATTTATTATCTTTGAGCTGTAGTAGTCTCGAAAGCAAACATTTATTCCCTGAACTACACAAATTGTAAGAGAATTCTCAAGGATGCTGTCCATAGCAAGTCTTACAAAGATACAGAGAATTTACTAACTGTGTTAAAGTGAATATAAATACAAATTTCACAAATTTAGAAACTAAGAGTTATGCTACTCAACATATAATTAGTAATCTATTGTCTACCTATTAATTATTTATTTATTTTATAAGTCTATTTTAGCTCTTCTGGCCTGAAACACAGGATTATCTAGTTCAGGCAGGTAGAATAAAATATAAATTATATTATATTATTAGTCTATTCTATCAGGTTAATTCTCCATAAGGTTAAGACCCATGTTCATTCCATACTAATATTTACCGCTTTTTTCTCTCTGGTTAGTGATACTAGTCCATATTCTTTTAATATATTATGTATTGGTATTACCACTGCCATGACCCTATATTTTGTTTTTTGGTGTATTCATAGTAAAAAAACAGAGAAATACGTTAGTAATAAAAGTCAAGGACCACGTGACACGCCAAGTGGCGCGAGCTTGCGGACGGTGAGCAATCGGTAGCTCAACGTCCGATAACCAGGCACCGGTCGACGACGACGGCGAGTTGTGTTCCACGCGCGCCTCAAAGAGATGTCAGTAAAACTGACGGAGTCCGCCAGGGCTGATGCCTACTCTCTCACTCCGCCCAGAGCGGGAGAAGTTATTTGATAATTTCCCAATAAAAAAAAAGGACCACGTGGCCGCGGGACAATACTTTTCGACTTTCTTAAAACTGGATATTTTCATGGCTTTTTGAACCGCTTGAAAGTTGCACCCTTCGTTATTGTGATTAGTTTATCTTTTTGTCACAATACCAGCCAGGGTACCTCCGTTGCGTGTCGATTATTTTCAATGCACTTTAAGAAATATTTCGTTACCGAGTCTAGGCGTCAACGGGATGGGACCCTTCAGAATTAACCTTTTAATCATTTGAGTCCCTGTCGATGAAAGGTTAATTCTGAAGGATCTGACCTCTTTGGAGTGTGATACTTATCAGCCAACAAGTGCATACTTAGCCATGAAATAAAATATTGAAGGTCGAAAACAGCCCCAAAAAAACAAGCCACGCACAATATCAACTATGTAGGCTTTATCGAGGTAAACATTTCAGCAATTTTAAGTATTTGAACTATTTGTTAATTGTCTGTGTTCATTAAAAACTGTCAAATAACACGCTCGCAGCAGCTGTCATAATATTTCCAAGCGTGATCATGTTTTACTCGCATATTTTTCGACGA
This sequence comes from Agrochola litura, assembly GCA_949152395.1. NCBI lineage: Eukaryota > Metazoa > Arthropoda > Insecta > Lepidoptera > Noctuidae > Agrochola > Agrochola litura. Next base: position 9,392,672 of record OX424497.1, on the reverse strand, counting down.
TGTGTGCGTCAATTTGAGCTGCTAATATTCCAAAGATAATTCTATGTAGGCATGTATGTGGACGAGGTAAGGGTGTGTGTAGAGCATGCGCGACCATTTAATTGCGTTTATGGTGAAATTCAAAAGGTTAAGCCTATTAGAGCAAGCCATCTTGTTTTTGTAACATTTTAAGCATAGTTGTAAGCAAACCGCCTTTCTCGTAATCATTGTAATAATATTATAGTTCTATCCGATTAGCATATTGTTATCAAATTGCGTTCGGTATGGTATTAGTGTTTTAACATTTGCACGCTGTTCAATTGTTTTTTTTATGGCTAAAATGCAGTTATGCGACCTTATTACGCGTATTGTCTACCACTTCACGAGATAGCCATAAAAAACAAGTATTTTCTGAAACTTTAATATCTAAAAACGTAAAAAAAATGCATTGTGCTCGGTATCGAGACGAGTTGCCGACTGACCCACCTTGCCAAAATTAACCAGGACCGTTAGCAAATCAATAAACAGACTCCACCGCCACCGCTGACCCAGTGCAATGAAACTGGAACGATACTATTTATAAATAAAACAGCTTCGTCTGCAAACTGAATGTTATTCCAACGCCCATTTGAATTTTAGTTTTTATTCGATTATTTGATATGAACATGGGAAAGCTTTTATTTTGAACTGATTTTGTTTTATCGTTTAAATATTTCTTAAAGATGCAAATTTAGGGTTGCCAGGCCCAAAAATAGAAAAGCCGGACACAGATTTATATATAGCCGGACATTTTGCCCTGAAAGCCGCACAGTGGTTTTTAAAAGAAACTGTTCTGTACTGTTATTCATTTCAGACTTACTCTACTCTTAATTATGAATCACATTTTGTTTTTACTAAAGTAATTTACAACTTCTTTCCATTGAAAGTAATTAAAACAACAAAAAATCAGGCATTTTTTGACGGGGCGGGGTTGACCAAAAGCCTAACAAAAGTCGGACAGGCCGGATTTGTGTATATTTGGCCGGACACGATTGTAAAAAGCCGGACATTTCCGGCTAATGCTGGACACCTGGCAACCCTAGATGCAATGGATGCTTGTATGTATTTCATTTCTCGAATGTATTTGCAGATGAACAACATAACATACAATAACATCACGCCTTTATTCCCCGAAGGGTTGGACAGAGGTGTACCTATAGTACACCCACATTTCGCCAGTTATGTTTAAGTCCCGTGTGATAGGGGGCGTACCTATTTTCATCAACTGGGCATAAATTCATCACCTTTTGCGCAGGAGTAGCGCTTGGTACCACTAAAGCAATGAGGCAGTCAGGCAAATGGTTTATACAAAATAACAAATTACTTAGTTATCATTTCTTCTGTTCTTCACTAGGCACACGGGTCCAAAACTTCAAGCCGCTACGGAATGAAATTTTTTCCAACTTAACCTGGGAACTCACACTTGACTCAAGTAATAAGGAAACCGATGTTTATTTTACTAAATAACCAATAAGTGACACAGAAAAACTTTATGTGGCTAATATTAGTTGAATGAATGAATGAACGAAATGCACCGATCGCAGCTTGGTTTAACCAGACTCGATAAATCGAATGAACCCCAAGATTTGCACTAGCCGCTGGAGCCTCATGGTGCATGGGGCTACAGAGGCCATTGCATATCAGGGAGTAGACCGGGTGGCGCGGTAATGGTAAGGAAGAACGTGCCCTTAGGACAGTGGTGGGCAAACTTACTTAATGGGGGGCCAGAAAGTTGAAACAATTTCAGAGGAGGGCCAAAATTATAGCAAAAATGCATTATAATTTGAAATAATTTAATCATAAAAATAAACATTACACACCATCTTATTTATAACTTACAATTTAACTTTTATTCGAAGGCCCTGCCATGGTAGGTGTGTGAGACATATGAAATTGTTTCGCTCCCCTCTACGCGCCCCGTGACCCGCGACACATGAACTATGCGGCTAGTATCGCTGGCTCCTTTACCTATGGATCTAATATTTTACTTCATACTGCTGGTCCGACAAAATATAATTATAGCGGGCCATATTCTATTAATTTTGAAAGACCGTCGGCGGCGAGCCGGATAAAATCCTTTCGCGGGCCGGAGCTGGCCCGCGGGCCGTACTTTGCCCATCACTGCCTTAGGATATGGAAGGATTTGCGAGCCATACCGGATATGCAGACTTGAGTAGGCAATGGACTAGTGGAGAGACGGGTGATATTTATCTATGGATGGGCATGTTTTAACGACGTCGCCGCCCGATTGATCCATGTCCAGCTTGTGCCCAGCTTCACGGGTGCATCTTTTGCCGGGGTGAACTGCTTTTTCGACTCTTTTCTATGTCAATGCTATGCTGTAGGTATTATCTGTTGCAGTTTCCATTGTCTTCATCATTGTCTAAATCTCGCTAGCACCCAAAAGCTTTATGTGGATAATATTAGTTAGGATAATATCTCTAATTATGTGCATGTAGTAATACGATTACTAAAGAAAATTATTGTTATTCTATAGTAAAATTATAACTATCTTATACTACGGATGTGCTAAAGCTGTTATGATAAAGAATTAAAACTATTTTAGTACTAATTTCACAGAAATTAATTAAGAATTATTCATTGATGCATAATTTTTATATAAATTGTTTGATAAAAGATAATTTCAACATTGAGATGACGTCAATGTATAAATGCATCTGTGTAATTTATTTTGGGTCTGAATTAAGAAACTATTTTCAAAATAAATTATTTAAATGTTAATTGCATTACCGAATTCATTAAACACATTAAAATTCACTGACAAAAAAAACCTATTTTCTTTTACTACTAAGTAATTCTGAATGTAATCAAGCATATCTCTACCTGCATCTACATCGGACAACACTAGTCCAATTCACACACAATGTAGATCGACTGACCCATAATCATGACGTGCTCTAACCCAATTAGACATCGATCCGGGATCAAAACAAATGCGGCTCGGTCGTGTGTGTCCACCGCTGTCCGCTTGTGTCTGCCGTTGTCCGGGGGGTGTCCAAGGGTGTCCGTAAATTTGCGCTGCCGCGTGAATTCTATGAGAGCGCCGATCCGGCTCATGCATTATTAAACACATCAAAGGAGAAAAATCGAAATGTGCATCGGCTAGTGAAGCGGTTTTCCGGCCGATTAGAGGCACACGGATGTATCAATTATCATGTGCAACCTCCCCCCCGCGCAACGCCTCAACAGATTTATAAATAGACTAGCCGTATGCTTGATGGGATTTTGCACCAGCAAAAATGACATACGACCATACAAACATTCATCCCCTATTTAACCATTAGGGGATGAAGTTTTAAAAATCCTACCTAAGGTGCTATCTCCACGGACGAGAAAATCGCGGCGTTAATCACGCTGTGCCTTCAAATTATCACCGCTATGATATCGCCGCGTTGCGATTAATTCAAAGAGTTACTGTTGAATTAGATGGGACGTTGAGACTATTGCTGCGATTATCTGCCCGTGGTATGAATGAATTTTTATTAAGAAGATAGAATAGGTAGGTTAGTACCTACTCTTTGTTTCACACCAAATTAAGGAAAAAGAAAAGAAGTTAATTCTACAAAAAGATTAATACAATAAGCGGTCTTATCACAATCAGCGATTTTTGCTAGACCACCGTAAAATGGACATAAATTGTGTTTGTGAATGAAGGTAGTCAGCGGCGGAAGAACAGCGTTCTGGTAAATATTGCTTATAGTACACCCCGAATCAAACTTTATGGCAGTTCTGAAGTGCGCTACTCGCTGCGCAGTACCCCACCCCTCACCCCCGCTGACACTGTGAATTTGTTACTGCGCAGCGACTCGCCTCATGTTCCGAACCGCCATACAGTTTGAATCGTGCTGTAGGTACCAACGTTTTCAAAATCCGAATAAAGGTTATGTCACTGTTTTTGTAATACTTTTAGCATCAAGAGCCCATTTTCTTAATATGACTTTAGTTTATTATGGATATCAATAAAAAGTTGACAGCAATAAGTAATGAATCTTTTATTTTTTTAAATGCTGTCGTCTACGTTTAATTTACTACAAAATCAATAAATTCATAGATAAATACATAACAGTCTAACAAATGTCAAATATTTATGATGACGGAAGAATTATGAGTCTCCTGTCAATTACAATCATTGTTTTCAATTGACTAACGTATAAATTATGATACGTAAGTAAGCAATCTATCAAAGCGAAGACGAGAAAGAAAAATTATTTCAAATATTAATAGATACTTATAATAAAAGCCACTCTCGCACATATAGCGTTGACATCTTCTCCAACACCCTGACTCAATCATCTTATGCGGCAATTTCTTGTTTAAATTCATTAGTTGTTCTGTATTATATTTTATTATTATTACTTATTTATTTTATTTTATTCATTTGACTGTATTTTTATTGATTCATTTGATTTTATTTTTATTAATTTATTTTATTATTACTATTTACTAACTTATTTGATTTTATGATTATCTTTATTTTATATTTGTAATTACCTAGTTATATCAAATAGGCAAACTATGTAAGAACAGTGCACACCTTTATGTGACAAGTTCGCTGTAGTATAAATATAATAAGACTAAGTTCTCTGTTATTATTTTTGTGAATTATAGTCGTTGGTGTGTCATAAATTCATGATAAATAAATAAATACTGAGGAATTAAATATCAATCCAGATATATATAGATTTATATATATCTAGACATTTTATGACTCTGAAGATACTCTAAGTTAAAAACATCTAATAGCTAAAGTCTAGTAAATACTTCATCGTCTCCCTTTATAATTACTTAGGAAAGGTGTTATGGCCAATATAGCATTTTAATTGTCCGATTAAATACTTTTTTATCATCTATATTTAATTGGGTATTATAAATGATCACACGTTGGCCGCAAATGACTCTTATAACGAGCTTATTAATATGTATTCGTAATATTTCGTTTTTATATGTTATAATTTTAGCAGCTTAGAATAGATGACGGCAATCAGGTTGTTTGCAACTGACTTTATCGACTGGTTTTTAATCTCCAAAATCTTCTCAGCTATAAAATTGTGCATGAATTGCCTTCTACATGCATTAGGCGTTGTACACACTTGTACGGGTGGCATGATTCGGTACGATTTGGCACCGCCGCCGCCGGGTGGCAAAAGATATACATATACGATTTTGCCGACTGGCTGTGCGAAATCATGCCGACCCGAACCCGAACAAGTGTGTAGCACAATATAAGTACTAAGGATTATATTGGGCTCCAAAATAGTATTGTATAACCCTAAACTAAATTGTATTATTTTAGAATAGACAACATTATATGGTAAACAGTATAAACACTAAGCAGATAAAACTTACATCTGTTCTCAAACGTGTATCCAATGAAGCAAGAAAATGCATTCGATTCCAAGAAACATGCATTTGCATATTATAACGATATATATTAATAAGCCACTAAAACTCAAAACAATGAGAGAACATTCACATTTTTTCTATTCTTTCGCATTGTAAGGGCAGTTTTACATACATTATAATGTAGGCAAATGTGAAGAAGTCAGCCGTCCACATCGATACGCGAACAGAATTAAGTCAGTAGAATGGTTTATTAGTGCAAGGAGATTGTTAAGTCATTTCAAAATATATCAACACAAGTACTTTGTGGAAATTATGTTTTTGTCACCTACGTGAAGAAGATTTAGATAGTCATCGATGCATCAATAAGTTTAACATTTCTTATAGATGTTGTTGAATACTTAGAGAATTTTGTAAAGAGCATAATGTGGACTTACACTGTGTCAGTCCATACTTAAACTGTTTATAAAATTTATGAGTGACACACAAACAATGCATTTACACAAGTACTTGGGCTGCAAAAATCAGCTATATATGGGTGAAGATGATATTTTTTTATCATTATAGGAGTTAATCGCTCGCGTGCGTTTAGAACGTGCGTGCGGAGCTCGAAACGCGCACGCCTATTCAATTACGGAAAGGTCACGCCGTTTGTAAGCGCAGGCGCAGTCCGCAAGATTATCGCGGCTCACCTGTCGGGGCGCGCGCATTGGATTAATAGCTGCAGTCTGCACACCACCTCACCGCCGCGCCGCCCGCGCATCCCCGCGGTAAGCGCAAACAGCGTTTAGTTATTAAATATTCTCGTTAGAGGAAAAAACTGCATTTGCAAATAATGCTATGCAATGCGTGTATGCAAATTATATCGGTTGAATTAATCTTTGTTTTTATCGACCTGTCTTTTATATTATTTTCATGGATTACTCTACAAGTGACTGTTGGGTGTAATGAGACGTAAAAGGACCGATATCTTTAAATTTATTTTTAAGTTGACCTCCAACTGGACCATAATCTTTCTTAGTTAAGCCACCTTGTTATCTTCCTTTCTTATCTGACTGTAGCTATCCTCCCCTAGACATTGTTTTATATGATTGTTAATACCAATACCATGTTTGTCTCACCCTTCATCAACGGAAACTACAGGCATAACTTTTTAATATAATACTATCAACGTTTCTAGAGGCATGTCTATAAAGATTTCAAATATGCCAAATGCAATAAGCATCGCATTGAACTGTGTGTGGGCAACATTCGCTACACTACCGCCACCTGTTTTGTTTATATGCTCAACAGTATCTACTGTTAGGTACTAAACTTAATTGCAAGTCTGCTACTGAGACTTGATGCTGACAATCCAATAAAATTATTAATAATATTAGGTATTATCTATTATATATGGACGCAAGTAATTAGGACCTATGAAAACGTGACGCTTATAGGAGGGATTGGTCCATATTGGCTCAGGATCGAGTTGAGTGAAAAAAGGAAAGGGAGGTCTTTGCCCTGCAGTGGCACAATACAGGATGATATATCCTCTTTGGACATATTTTAAAAAGGTAGTGGATTAAATAGGAATAATGACTAAAAATTATTTTTTTGTCCGTCAGGAAGATTATTAAAAAATATTGGACACGTATTTTTTCTTTTTTTACGATATCAAAAGATTACGGCGATACATTCAAGAGTTTTTTTTTTTTTTTACTATTTAACCGAGCAAAACTGTGGGTGCCTTAAGCTGCTACACTCAAAGCCTCCAGCCAGGGACTTATAAACTAGGTGAACGCTCGCTAAGGGCACCCCCTGTGGGGTACGAGCCTCGGCTTAGGGCGTTTACCGGAGGGAGGACATCAAAGATGGAACGGGCTGGACATTCAAGAGTATGTAGATTTTATACACCTACTTGTGACGTAGCGACCCCCACTCCCCAACTTTAATGCGTTTTATCTAAGTAATTTTTTATTAACATGATAAAGTAAAAAAAGGGCCTAATATTCTTTTAATATCTGACTGACGGATTAAATAGAAATTCCTTTTTTTGCCCCAGGCATCATCCCTATTATGAACTTATCTGGAAATATTCCCTTTTAAGCAACTAATGACAGTTCACTAAGACTAGTTTAAAACTTCAAAACTGACTCAAATTCAAAGCATTTATTTCAATTAAACTGGCACTTTTGAATCGTCAAGGAATCGGTCAGTCAGAGATATGAAGATAGTTGCCCATTCCAAAGCGTAGTATATAGGTACCTATGGAGAAGAACGGGCAAGAAACTCCACGGACACTCTTTTAACAAAAAAATTGTTAGATACGAAATATTGGTTACATCATTCATGTTGAAATTATAAATGTGAGAACAATGTAAAAAGACGTACACGTTAGAAGCGTCTGTAAAAAAAGATAAAACAGAGAACAATTCAAAATTCTGAATTTTCGAAGCAGTTTTTCCAAACGAAAAGTAAATAGAAAAAAAAAACGAATGAAAACTCACGATCCATGATGAGATAGATCATTTTTAACCATAATGGTGAGGAATTCGAAATTTAAATCAGACTAAATACTAAACACTGGCATTAGTTAGTAAATCGTAGAACCGGAACTGAAAGAGGTTTATAAAAACATATAAGAATTAACAATTTCAAAAGATTTTATTATGAGTGTGACTAATGAAAACTGTACAATTAGACAGCCTTGAATGTCTACTGCGTTTTGTGGTGACGTATAATAATTAGAATCACTTTGCATAGAAAATACATTTCGTTCATGATGTGGTTGTCATTTTAATATGCGCCAGTCTGTATTTCAATGTCACAAAAATGCATTTATATAACTATCCAAAGGATAAATAACCAGAAATGAATTATTTATTCCGTTTTTTCTTCGATAGTATAATTTATGCAACTTATACAAAGATGATTGAAATAACTTTGACAAGTGTGGTGTTAAATTGTTACTCTACTATGTCAAAATGAATCAATCCAATTTTTTGTGTCACTAATTATATTGTCACCAGGATGATGAAGTGTCAAAATTATTCTTCTGGAAACAGTAAAAGTTATTATTAGGTGATTAAAATAACTTGGTCCTGAGAAACCTTTGCGTTTCATGGTCTTTAGAAAAGTTACCATTGGTAATCAAAATGATACGTTAAAGATATACAAATCGGACATAATGAGGTTATTAACTATACCATTATTCCGATATGGGAAAATTATTCGCGATTCGGTTCCCATAAATGTTTCCCATTACATACAAATAGTTATTTCAACAGTATTACGTGCATTACAGCATTTGGTGGAGGCTCACGTGAGCGTGTTAACATAAATAAAATAGTGGACTTTAACGTCCTCGACAAACATCAAAGAAACTGTTTTCGGCACGTGAGAGATTCAACATTGACGTGATTAGATTGCACCTTACCTACTTCAAACGTTACATTATTATTTGAAACATTACAAAGATTAAAGTGTTAATGAGTAACGTTTCCGAACTCCTAATGTATATCGAAGGTCTTTTGTTAAAAAAAAAACAGACTTTTCTCACATAACATTGACGAAAATGTACACCTGAGTTGACATTAATTGCTTTATTAAAGAAGTTGTCTACGTGACTTCTAGATGATTATGGAGTGACGGGAAAGGAATTGGTTGCCTTATCCCCCTTTTTATTTTAATTTTATTTTATTAGCTTAAACATGCTAGTTATCGATGCTTTGAGATCTTTATTCGTTTTTCTTCGAGGTCCTAGCGCTACCGTGTTGCACGCTCATATTGACTTAACAATCATTTAGTGCCTAGTACTTGTGACCTAGGTACGTTATTAATATTCTAGCGCGGACGTTAATGTAGTTTATTAATTTAATCATCATTTGGTTTTTTAATGCAACCTATTTTTTAGGTAATTTTTTTTTCTTTTACCACTCGTTTAAGCCAGGAAGTGTCTATTTTTTTTTTTTTTTGTTAGTTGTAATGTTATTCTAATTAGCTTATTATAAGACAGAAATAGGTAAGCTTTATAAGTATTAACAAAAACAAAAGTATAAATAATTCAAAACCATATTTCATGCATGTAATTAGGTGAGAGCTTTTACGGAATTAGTTTAATCTAACACTTTGTTAAAATTAATAATCCAAGATGAAAACTCCATTTTGCAAGGCGGTTCAAGCTGCGTTCGTTGCTTGCGAGGTCGGGCTCGATGACCCGAAATAAGGCTCGTGGGGTGGTATTGCACCCCACCCCGATGCACCCCCTTACACCCCCGGAGCCCGAGCGCCGACCTCTCATTCATTACGCAATAAAAGTGTTCCGTTAACTTCTATACATAGAGGGACTGGGGACCTTATTTTAACTTACAAATGTATTTTTTTAAGGTAATGTTTTAATTAGTAGTTACATGTACAGTACCGACCAAAAGTCCATAAGCAATCTCACAAAGCAATAGACTGACGCTTCGGTTTGACTTACGACCTTCTTCTATAAGTTGTTACAATACTGTAGACACGCACATTACACACACACTCACTTTGTCTGCAACCAATGACTAGTTCGATAATCATCATTCGTTTTTAGTTTCATTCGTCTTGTTCACATAAATATTAAAGTTTAGCAGGTAGACCACAAAAAACTAAGTAAATTATTTCGATTTCTGTGGGGTAGATGCAGTTTGTTACAAGTATTCAATTAATAGAACTTTGTTGGTTCGTGCCGTGATAATATTGGTGACGAGCATTTAGCGCAGTGTTGTGGTTATTATTATCAAAAAGCAGGCATAAAATATATTGAAGAGATCAGATCAGAGAATATTATTGCGCTGCGTAAAAGTGAAGTGAATATCTAATAAAACCGGACTAAGTGTGAGTGTTATCATTTATATATTTCATATTTTACTAAACATAAATCTTAATCAAGGGTATTGTTGATAGAACAGAGGTATTGTTGAGACAGAAGATGCCTTTAAAGTTTTAAATTCATTGTGAGGTTTAATTCGATTAGTGAATAATAAATAATTAGGTATTATGTGTAATAAAAACAATGTTTTTCTTTGTTCTAGAGAAATACTGTGACGGTTAAGAGATATGAGGAAGGGGCTTATTATCGAGTAGCAGCGACGTCAAATGGTGAATGAAACCAATGGTTTCATACCAACGAGATATTTTGCTGAATTATTAAAAACACGTCATTATGAACCGTTCGCCGTGCACTCTGAAGGCTTGCATCACTGAAGACCAGCTAGAAAACCGTTTTTGACCTTAAAATATTGACCGTACCAACTTAATAAACAACAGATTCGTTATTGCATGAATTTATGGTAACGAATTTTTTAAGCACGTTTCAATAGGGTGTTTGTCGTATTTCTTGCAGATATACCGAAATTGTTTAATATTATTTTAGTAATAGTATTATTTTAGGATTAAAATTTGAGGTTTAGTTTCAATCTTCTTTTCGTAAAGAAAATGAATACTTAAGCTATAACCTCAATACCAACCAATATTTACTATATATAAAGCCAAATAAAGTTTAAAATAATTAATATGAACAACTGCTTTTTAACCTTAAAATCAACAATTTTGTCAGTAGATTTTTTACATTTTAAGTAGTCTAATATTCTTATTTATTGCTTAATTACTTAGACCATGATCAAAGCTTTATATTTATGGTGCAAAAAAATCCATTTAAAATTTAAAACATTTCAAAATTTAAATATGTCAAAATAATACAAATTGCTTCTAAGTTTCTAGACATCTATTTCACATATTATTCAGGTGAAGTAATGATAAATAATTGTAGCAGTTTGATAACTATACTTAAGTAAAATAAACATAACGAATAAATATTATTTATTTTTTATTATAACATATCACGCATTTTTTATTCTAAACCCTTTATTGCAATAACAACATTAATAAATAGGCAGGATATTTAAAAATATTATTATTGCAAACAAAAATAATAATATTTGCAAAAACAGCGCTGTGATTTACGAGATTAGAACCTTAGCCATCTTGAATCTAAGACCAACGCTTAACGCCTTCTGCTATCTGCACTTATAATTTACTTTCGAATTTTAGCAATGCGATACACTGGCCAAGGTCACGCGTACGAGTATGATGCGTGCTAACAAAAGTTATGGAAATATAATTGCAGCGCCCGCGAACCGTGACGATACGATAGTGTGTAGTTCAAAACTGCGTTCTCTGTGGTGTGTGTACGGCACTCACACCACAGACGTCTGGCTGTTTACACATACAAATGTACGGACTATACCGCGTGTTCACAGCAATACGACTCTTAGCGTGCTCATGCACTTTTGAGCGCTTACTGTACCTATGTGTCAATTTGTAGAATATAACTAAGGAGGTTGTAAGGTTGCAACCTGGCGCTGACGAATAAGGCTTTTACAAACTTTTCCGATTTTATTTTTTGTAAAGTCCTTTTCCAGTATCCCTTGTTTGTTGCCTTCCAATAGTCTGTAAACGGATGTGAAGGAGATCCTTGCCCAGCAGTGAAATTAAACAGGTTGAACAAAAGTCTTTTTGTGAACATAAATCTCCGATTGAGCACAATGATTGAATGAATGGTCGTGTGACTGCTGTAATGGCGCATAGAAAACTGATTGGTGATCAGTGATCACAGCTAAAGTTCGTAGCAGACAAAAGGATGAGAATGCTCCATACGACACGATCTCCGAACAGTTAAAGAGGCTTTACAGGCTGACTTTCAATTCATTGGCAATCCTTCAGGGGGTGAAAGTACTCTATGTAAGGCCAACTCTTTCTACGGGACCAACTCTAAAACAGCGACATAAACCATTTTGTTTGATGCATTTTCATAAAGTTAGTTGGTGCTACATTTTTTTCAACGATACCAATTTAAAGCTTGTATTGTTAGGTGGTTATACACTCTCTGGGACCCTGACCCCCCCGCCGGTAGCTTGGAACCTGTTCCCGATACCGGTGGGCTATTATTTTTAGGTGGTTACACTCTCTGGGACCCTGACCCCCCCGCCGGTAGCTTGGAACCTGTTCCCGATACCGGTGGACTATTTGTAAAACTGTAATTAATATGTAAATTTAGGTTCCCTATCCATTTGCATAAAATTTTAAGACCTAATATTACTTGGCATACTTTTGTTTGTCCTAATTATATTTTCGCATAATATTATTTACGCATAACAGCTTACGCATAATTTTTTACGCATAATTTCTCTAATCATAATAGTGACTAAGCATAACATTCTAAAGCATAAATTTACTAAGCGTAACATTATAAATCATAACTTTATTAAGCATAACATGTAAACAAGCATACACCATTCATGCAAGCAAACATGCAAGCAAGCATGCAGCATGCAAGCAAGCATGCAGCATTCAAGCAAGCATGCGGCATGCAAGCAAGCATGCAGCATGCAGCAGGCATGGTTTCTGTCACGGCTCCGGCGCTGCAGGTTTCCGGCGGCCCCACGCGTGCTAATTGTCGTAGACGGCTTTCACTCACCGCCGCGGCTGAGGCTGGACGGTGGAGCCGGCCGGCAAGCCGAAGCTATACGATTCTGATAATTTTTTAATAAGTTGTTGAATGTTTAAATTTAAATAATCACATTTTTAATTTGGGTTTTTATCTGATTAGAATTTAAATTAGTTTTTAATAAATACTCGTAGTTTAAATTTTAAATTATGTCTGAAAAAACAAATTATTATTATTATGTCAGGCACATTATATTGAGTGTTTTTAGTACAAATTCAAACGAGGATTGTGGAAGACTCAAACTACTCAGCACAGTTCATTGTAGTCAGCTACCTACAATAGAGGCACTAGCACGAACATAGCGTAAATTCGAACGATATTTGAATCAAAAATATGTACAACTATCCTATAGCATTTTGGTTTTAACCTATGCGGCAAGCACAATAAGTATCACCTATACATATGAATAAAGTTTTAAAACTAAATTTTATGTGCGAAACGAATAATTCAAATTTTTTAATCGTTCGAATCAATAAAATTGAAAATCGTGTAACGTACAAACTAGATATGAGCAGAAAAAACAGGTCCCGCATCTTCCGGGGAATTCTCGCACAGTCTCGGGAATTCTTGCAGCTGACAGTTCGAATCTAGTTTGCACGTTAAACAATTGACATAAATGTCATTTCGCTTTACGCAATTTCGTTCCAAAAATTCACTTTCATTTCGTCCCGCGGCAATTTAAATTGAGCCTCACGTCGCACGTTCGTGGTAGGGCCTTCTGTTTAGTTTTTAACCCTAATGTGTGTTTGGAAACGTATATTTTTTGTCAACCGTACAATGTAGGTGTGTATAGGTACCTATACACACCTACATTTATTCACTTGAGCACATAGCTGTCATCAGCCCTTCTGTGTATTAGAGTTACAGGTTAATATGCTAATTTATTATGAATTATTTTCTTGGCTGGTGGAATAATTCTAATCCTAATTCTAACTATCCTATCCTAACCAATATTTTAAATGTGATGCCTTTGTTACACTGTCACGCTAAAACGGATTTGGATGAAATTTGCGTCAAATCTGCGTTAGAACAAAGCATACTTTTTATCCCGAAATTCCTATTGGATCAAGACTTATGCGAGTGAAACCGCGGGACGCAACTAGTTTTAATATCCGTTATTTATTGATTTATGTATAATAATAACTATTCTTGTCTGAATGAGTAGATTTTATTTTATTTGTGGGTTACGTCTTATAAGAAAGCAATAAGTCCGCTCATTTACATTTGTCTGCTTAAAAATACTTTAAGCAGACAAATATGAATAAATACGTTACTACAAATCTATACTTAATAATTTAATAATAATACAGGTTAAATTAAATAAAGTTACTTACCTAATATATATTGTCGTTCCCAACACACAAATAATATTCAGAAGACAATATCTGAAAAAAAATGTAAATTCGCAGAACTCAAATACGAAGTACGAGTAAGTAGAATATGGCCCCAACAAAAAGTTTACGTGGTCCCTATAGCCCTCTTAACAACAGGCGTCATCCCGAATCACCTTCTCCATAGCCTTAAATTACTAAAACTAAAAGATACCCTTTATATCACCCTACAAAAAGCTGCAATTTTAAATACATGTCGAATATGGATGATGTCAGGTAATATATTAAAGGGTAGGTAGTAACAAAAGCGCCGAAAAAAAAATCTAATAAGAGCGTACTCAAAATAATGGAAAGTGTTGGGCCCAAGTGTAATAAGCTGAGATACAATCTAAAAGAATAAAGATAGTTTTCGTGAGATCATCGATTATAGTAATCGATTACACACCTACAAGAAGAAAAACTCAAACTCAAACTCAAAGCATTTATTTCAAATAAACCAATTACAGGTACTTTTGAATTGTCAAGGGGTCGGTCAGTCAGAAAAATGAAGCTAGTTGCCCATTCCAAAGCGTAGTAGGTACCTATGGAGAAGAACGGGCAAGAAACTCCACGGACACTCTTTTAAATCAAAATATTGTTACAAAATATTGGTTACATCATTCGTGTTGAACTTATACATGTGAGAACAATGTAGAAAGACGTGCACGTTAAAAGCGTCCGTAATAAAAATATAATATCAATTCAAAAATTTAAATAAATTAAAATAAACCGTGGCAGCTAAGAGATGACCAGTCCCTACTGACGGCGCCCGTTCACGAACATGACGCATGGATCAGCACCATTTAGCTCAACCATTTTGAAGGGAACTTAATGATCCAACACACACGCCACCATCAGCGAGACATTTGAGTGAGCATGACATACTCTCAGCCGCCAGGGCACATTCAAGTCAATGAAAGACGTACCCAGTAAATGGTAGCTTTATGGAATGTACAACATGGTCACAGTGCTCACACATGTGATATGCAATTATACAATACAAAGAGATTGAATTTATACAAAGGAAATATAGTTTTACAATCTTCAGCAGCTGCAACAATACTTTTGAATGCTAATCAATTAGTTTATGCGCCCTTGTGGAGCTGGACCAGCGCTGAGCCAAGCATTTTTATCAGAGATGTAATCCCCCAACTTATAATATGCTTGGCAGCATAGTGTGCGTTTTATACATGATTTAAATTTCGTTTCGTTCAGTTGGAGTATGTGGGAAGGTATTTTATTATAACATTTTAAACAGCACCCCATGAAGGATGAGTCTACTTTAGCCAGTCTGAAACCCGGTTGAACTAATTGGTCCCTATTTCTAGTCCCATAATTGTGTTTATCACCTCTTTTACTGAAAAGACTTAGAAAACCTACCCACTAGGTAATATAGTTAATTCAAAGTAATTAAATGCACTATGTATACTTTTACACAATATAGTGCATTTAATTTAAATAAAACATCATTAATTACTGAAAAGCCAAAATAATGATTATCAATTTCATATCGATTAAAATCAGTTTTATTTTTTTGTCTATGTCACTGGCAGTACATATTCTGCACTGGCAGACTGGCATTGACAATTTGACATTTACAATTTGACACATTAGTGGTGGGTCATTCTCGAATTTTTGGCGACCGAAACCGTTTTCCCGACGACGAAAACTGTTGCAGAAAACGGTTAAAGGACGAAACTTATCCAACATTGAATAGAATTTCGTTTTCGTCAAGCGCAGTTTCTTAAAACTATCAACGATTTGAAATGTATGAAATGGTTTTTTCGCATCACGAACGACAGCATTGACTTGATAATACATTACTGACTGTATTTCATTTCAAAGAGTTCTCTTTTTAAGAGTTCACTTTTTATTGGAAGGACTGTTTTACGAGTGTGATAGATAGTTGAATCATTGTACCCGACTAAGATGTAAAAATCGCACCAAGTAATTCGAAGACTGGTTTGTGCAATGAAGACTGTTTGAAGTTGAACTCAGGACGTAAAACGGTTTCATCATCACAAAACGGTCTTTGTAAACGGTTCGTTGTCGCAACGCCCATCCCTACTAGAACTAGACAGCTGTCACTTATTTCGTGTTTTCGGATGTGTTTTGAGTGCTTTCCCAATTATTTTTCATTTTCAACGATCACTGCTTTAATTTTCACGGATTCTGACCCTGCCTACCTTGTATTGTACGACCCTTGCTTTCACACTGGACACCGAAGATCGCTCACACGATTGACTTGGAACTGTTATATTTACCGCCACTTTGTGGATTGGATATTGTTGAAACTATGGATCGCTATGTGAATTGTGGGATGGCAACTAGTCACTGCAATACACTAATGTATGTATGAATCTATAAATTCACACCATTTACATCTCGTTACTATTCAGGCCCAAGAGTGTATGTAATCATTTCTGTCTCCTTTACTGCTTTATATACAAATTTTCCGACAACATCTTCTTCTTCGTTTCGCTCTTGACAGAGCGGTCGTGGTCACAATGAACTGTGTCCAATGGTGGTGTAGTCGTTGCCGGCCTCACGATCTTCCTTCATCTAGACATGACAGTCTGGCGCATTCAGTAACAAGGCCTCCAACCGCGGATTTTATTTGATCGGTCCATCTCATCGGCGACCTCCCGCGTGACCTTCCACTCTGCCCTGCACCACTAGACGCTCTATGGAGTCATTATTCCGCCTGGAGACATGACCAAAAAACTTTAGTATTCGAGACTGTACTAGTGCTGATAGACGCTGTAGATAAAGAAACGACCGAATAAAATACTGAAAATTTCGGAAAATCAGTACAGCATTTGCTGACGTAATATTTTTCCACCAGCTTAAATTGCGTTTTACCGAAAATTACAGTTAGTAATTTTCATCGTAACTCACCTAATAAAAATTTAGAATTTACAAACTGTGGCGCTTGTTAAACTATTTTATTTCTATTTCAATGAACTATTGTGACATTATAAAAATAGTTTTCTAAGTAATTCCATAGATACTTCTAAGAAATATTAAAATGAGATTGTAATCAATATTATTCATTACTTACACCTACTTACCTGCCACTCTAATAAATTAATTTATACCTAGGTAAAGGTATTTAGGTATTCTAATGAACATTATTAAATATAGCTAAAATATACAAGGTGGCAGGGACATCGACGCGAAAACTTAAAAAAAAAAACAGCTGTTCCATACATTTTGACCGCGTAGGTATTGCACTTTTCTATGAACAGCAGATTTTTGGTGTAGGGCATCTCGCAATTGACCACTGAAGTCATGGCTGCTTAACCGGACTTTCCTGTGGTTGCCTTAAGCTTCTACACTTAAAGCCTAGGGGAGGACAGCAAGAAGGGACAGGCTGGATCAAACATAGATTTTCATCTTCATTATTTAATTAGCATAGTTGAATAACCCCTGGCTGGAGGTTTTAAGTGTAGTAGCTTAAGGCACCCACAGGAAAGCCCGGTTAAGTAGTCATGATCTCAGAGGTCAACTACGAGATGCCAAACCTAAAAAAAAAAAAAACTTGGGGACGCGGTCGCGATCGCAAAGGACCTCGGCGGTGAGGTCGGAATGACGGAAGGCGTCTGTGTTTATGCACTGTACTGGTGGCCCTATTCTTCTCCTGGAGGAGTGTTATGGGGTTATCTGGATCGGAAAGGGTGCCATGGCGTCACGAGTAAGTAGATTTTATACTTACTTGTGACGTAGCGACTCCCACTTCTTACCTTTAATGCGTTTTATATAAGTATTTTTTTATTAATATGATAAAGCAAAAAATACGTGTCTAATATTTTTTTTATTATCTGATTCACGGACTAAATATAATTTCTTTTTTTTGGCGTAGGCATTATCCCTATTGTCAGAAAGTTCATGCAAATAGATGAAAACGAAATAGGTCCTCACACACCACACGCTGCATTTACTTGGCTTCGGTCGGTTCGTCGGTATAATTCAAAACTATAAGTAATAATATGAGATTGCTGACAAATAAAGTATCAGTTGACTACATGACGACTCGATGTCTGCCGTCTTCGATGCGTTATCAGCAGTGTCATTCATAGTAAACGCGTAAATACATAAGCAGTTTCAGTAGGTTCTCCAATTTCTGTTAGACTTCAAATTGCAGTGTCAAGAAACTTTACCCCGTACCTATTGAGTTCTAGGAAATATAGGTAATGTTTTATAGGTAGGTACAGTCACGAGCGCTAATATGTATATGATTAGCAACATTATGAGCTTACTGTCACTAACGAGACACGATATAACTTTTATTTTTATCGACTTCTAAAGGCAAATCGACAGCTGAGCGGTTAAAAAGCGATTTTCTCGTGGAATATCGATTTCGATCCTATTGCATAAACCTGTGTTTGGAACAGAATCAAAATTCGTTTAAAAAAAAATTGTGGCACTCCGGGAATGCCGACAGAAGTCAAAACTTGAACAATTTAGAAAATACTTCCAAAACCTTTAAAATAAAAATACTTGCATAGAATATTGATCCGTAATTTAATATAAATAAAGAGCACAATCGCGTTTACAAAAATGAGGTGTCGGTAACGGAGTCGCCAGTTCGATTGTTTTTTCCCATCTCAAAAATGCCCAACGCGCCTAAAGAAGTTTTCACTTAAATAAGTAAGGAGAAAATAGCTAAGTGAATAGAAACATCGCGATCGCGTATGTGTGAAAACATCGTAAGGAAACCGGCGTGTCCTAGAACCGAAAATTCGAAGACATGTGACATCATACCAACCCGCACTGAGCTCGCGTTGTACATTACAGCCCACTCCCTCTAGAAGAGCGGAGGCCTATGTCCCAGCAGTGGGAACATTAAAGGCTGATTATATGTTTGTGTTGTTTGTTGTATACATATTAATACTCGTGACCGTACACCACAATTATTTGGCTTTAAGTGACCCTGTGGTCCGGTCCTGCGCCTGATCTGATTGGTTGCTTCATCAGACAGGCCGCATGACTTGCCTTTAAACTTTAGATCTTGACGTGGTAAAAAGATTAACCAGCCAGTAAGGTTGGTAACGTAGCTGACCACCCGGCTTCTAGCAAACACATCTTTTCAACTTACATAAAGACTGCTGGAATGCAGCCTAAAAAAACCGGCCAAGTGCGTGTCGGACTACGCACAATGAAGGGTTCCGTAGTTGGGATGAATTTATCACTCACAATATTGAGACATTTACCATGTTATTTTAAGACCATAGACTTCTTATAGCTTTTCCTGTAATCAGTAATGAGTAAAGAGCCATTTGATGTATTTTTTTCAAAATTTTAGGTCGGTAATTTCGGAGACAAGGGGGGAATGGTCAATTTTCATCGAATTTCTTAAATATCTTTTTATTTTAAAATTATATACAAAATATGTTTAAGATCCTCGCAACAAGCCCTTTTAATTGATATACGAGTATCACACGGTATTGTTAAAAAAACTTATTTTTTTAATTTTCTTGTTTGGCCCCAATAGTGACCACTTTATTCAAAATTCATTTATTTACGTTACACGTTCGTGTTTGTGTTATAGAAATACATATGTGTACCAAATTTCAACTTTATCGATCCATTAGATTCGGAACAAATTGTCTGTGACAGACGGACAGACAGACACACGAGAGATCCTATAAGGATTCCGTTTTTTCCTTTTGAGGTACGGAACTATAAAAAAGTTGAAAAGGATCATGTAAAAGAAAACTACATCGTTTGAAAAGCCACGGACTTAAGCTAGCCAAGCCACCGCCGCTGGCTCTTTATTAGAGTAGAATTTCATTCATCATTTACGATCGAATGAGCATGGAAATGAAAAGTCCTTGCATCGCTGCATGATGTCATACTTCACGAGAATCAACTACAAAACTGAGAAATAAAACGGCGGTTAAATAAAGTAAGTCCAAGGAAACTTACAGATAGCGTTCGTAGGATAATTTTCACATTAGTAACTAAATAATTATTGTCCTTAGGTAAAGAGCAGTGGTGGCCCAGTGTTAACACTTTACTTTGTGTAAATAATTTCATCACCACTGTCCTCAAAACGGTGAAGGAAAACATCGTGAGGAAACCGGCTTGTCCTAGAACCAAAAATTCGAAGTCATGTGAAATCTACCAACCCACATTGGGTCCGCGTTAGATTGCAGCCCACTCCCGCTCAAAAAGTGGAGGCCTGTGTTGTGTTTGTGTGCTGTTTATGCTTATGCTTAAGTTAAGGCTGTAGGTACCCACATAAAAGAAATAAATAAATAAAACACGTTTATTTGCGGTAAACATGACGCAAAGAAAGAGAAAAACCGGCCAAGTGCGTGTCGGACCACGCACAATGAAGGGTTCCGTAGTTGGAATAAATTTATCCCAAAAACAAACTTAACTTTGTAGTTGATAAACATGTTCTCCCATACGGAATGTATGGGAAAACATGTTTTTGCAACTGCAAAGTTAAGTTGGTCGATTATTACTCGTTAACTTGTAGAGCCTACTTAGCTGTGATAGTTTTCCTTTTAATTTCGTTATATAAACTACTGCTGTGATTTTTTTCACACACCCAAAACCAACCATTTAGCTGGCAGGGGGGGGAACACACTTGACTCTAACAAAAATTAGCACTTTAAAGCTTAATATTTCGTAAACAGATCCCTGAATCCAAAAATGATTTTCACAAACTCACAATGTTTATATAGGACCTTTCCAATGATACCCCACAAAATGGGATAAAAAAAAAATCATCACCACTTTACGTGTAGGGGAGGTACTCTAAAAAGAATGTTTTTCCTAATTTTATTTTACCGCTTTGTCGGCGTAACTAATATGTATACCTATGCCAAATTACAGCTTTCTAGTACTAAGGGTCTCGGAGCTAGACCGCGGACAGACAGACAGACAGACGGACAGACAGACAGACAGACGGACTCGTTTACTACGGAACCCTAAAAAAAAACACGTAAATAACAATTTGGAGGAAAATATGCGTTACCATACGCATTGCCTATCTCTATTGAGTAGGCCAGAAAAGGCTAAAGATAAAAAGTTTTAGCATAGTAGGAGAAAGGGAAGGCTTTTCCCAGAACATACAAGGACACATTCTATCAAAACAGCAGCAAAAACCAAAAAAAATAATTCATTGTTAGATAAACGGGATTCAAATACTAAATTTAGAAACACCCTTGATTCTCACATGTTAAGATAATTATTGTCATACGTGTGGAGCACTTCAAACAGTACACTATACCTTATTACATGCATGACAGCACACTTGAGAAAAATACGTTCCCCTTTAGAAGCTTTTTGTACTTGCAAGAATTATTAAATTACGTTGCAAGGGATGATATTAAAAGACATCATCACATTTTAACAATATTTTGTAAACCTTTGTGATATTTTTTGTATGCCTTTAATTTGTTTATCAAAGTTCGGAGGAGGAGCTCGAGGCTTAACAATAACAGCCGCACGGCTCGACCCATCAGGTTAAGCTACGCTTGCCGGGGTTGGTCCGTGAATGGGTGACTATCTTTACATACCGAGACTCCTCCGTGTCTCGGAAAGCACGTTAAGCCGTTGGTCCTGGCTGCCATTCGTTGATCTATGACAGTCGTTAGAAGCCGAAAAGTCTGACAACCAGTCTTACCAAGGGGTATAGCATTACCCAGTTACTGGGTTGTAGAGGTTAGATAGGCAGTCGCGGCATGTAAAATATTAGTATTCAGCAGCATCCGGTTAGACTGGAAGCCGACCCCAACATAGTTGGGAAAAGGCTAGGCAGAATGATTGAATTTGTTTATCAAAGCGCCCTAACAACTTTTAACCTGACCAAAATAATGACAAAAATATCTGATATCTGACCTTGTTTTGCATCGGCAATCACTCATTGCCGGCAGAGAAAAACCAAGACAAAGTCCAAAATCTTCAACGTCTTTTCTTTCCACGTAATTTATACGAGAACAATGTAAACAACTGTCTGGTCTGGCTCTTTGACGAACATTCTAGAATAGTTTAACTTGATTTAGTTTAATCTAAAATGTGATTTACACAACGGTACAAGGTAACACGTGCATCCCTCAGTACGTCACATAAAGCGTAGGTACTGTCATCCACAGAATACCCCCCTCAAACAGGTTAACCTGCGAGATGTCATCTACACTTCTTCAATAGGTACTGAAAAGGTAAAATTTGTTTGTTTGTAAGTTTGTATGTAGGGAGTAATCTCCGGAACTACCAGTCGGATTTAAAAAAATATTTTTGCATTAGATAGCCCAATTCTTGAGGAAGTATAATAAAAACTATCCTTGCTCTAAAATAACTAATTTAATTCCGATTTAACCTCAAAATAGATACTAATCCCCAAATGAATCTTAAAGTCATTACCCCAATATCATAATTTAAAACAGTTTAATACTTCAGGGATAAGCACAATAATATGAAACACCAAGATATTTCTTTGCCAACATCAAATTCAATATTGTACACCATACCATCACATCTCCTATTCCCCACATAATATCACTATTTAATAAGTAGTCTAATATTTACCATAAAACTAATAGGTTACCTTAATTTACAGTAGATCTCCAACCAATACTATGCCAATCTATCTTTTTACCGACACAGCTACTAAGCACGTCTTACCGTCACGAGCGCCCGACCCAGAAGGTCATTGTTCCGCCATTTTGACATATCGAATCTTTCGGTGTTGCCAGTACAAGGCTGCCCCATTTCAAAACCTAGTAAGGACTTAAAACGAAATTTTACAGGAGAGCGCAAAAACGTAAATAGGGTCAGCCTTTGAAATGTCCAAGTTTTGAAATGATTAAATTAACTTACTAGGTTTCGATGTTTAAATATATCTGCTTATAAAGAGTTTTCAACGCTGGTGTTTTTGTATTTGGTGGAAGATTAGACTTATAAGATTAGCAAGATTATGCAATAAAACGATTTTTGTAAAAAGTGTCCCTTACTAGGTTTTGAAATGGGGCAGCCGAATATCGATCAATTATCTAATAATAAATTGAAACCTAATAGAAGGTTAGGTTAGGTTAGGCGATGTTAGATCACGCTACGACCCTTAAGAACCGAACAAAAAGAAAAAGTCAGAAATAACGCTAAATGTAAACAAAGTAATAGCTCGGGCGGGCGATGGGATGCGATGCGGTGAGTCGGGGGCTGAAATTACATGCGGACAAAGTCGCGGGCAGAAGCTAGTACACACGGCTACACATCAAGCTATACATTTCCATTATCAAATAATCCTATACTATACAAGATCAGCAGTAGAAAAAAGAAAATAAATATATAGCTTGATGTGTAGCCGTGTGTACTAAATAAAATAAATAAAACACCTTACGAAAACGTTGCCACATTAAACTCGTTACTTGTCCATTGATGTGGCTATCTTCAACTTGTTTATAATATTAATTTGCATCACATAATATGTCACAATTCTAAGTATGGTTAAAGGTTTCCGAGGCAATCCTAGGCCACCTTGTGTAGGTGTTAATCCACGTTTGTCGCTAAGCACAAATGAACTTCGTTTTCCCGGCCTAGGGCGTTGGACTGAATCGAGAGGTCTTGAGTTCCAATCCTACCTTATTAGTGAACCCAGTGATGCTGCAAATACTTGCGTTATTAAGTCTAATTGGAGAGGTTAACACTAACAGGATTATTAGCAGTACCTACGTAGTATTTTTTTAAATGCTTCTTGGAAAATTGGACTTTATTAGGTACTGCATTATAATAATAAAAAAAATAAAAAATACCAGCTTATTGCTGTCCCACTGCTGGGCAAAGGCCTCTTCTCATACAGAGAAGGCACGAGCATTGATCACCACGCGCGCTCAAGACGGGTTGGCGATTTCAGACTTATATCCTATCCTACTATAATATATATTATGTTATATATATTATATATATGTTATATTATATAATATATAGAGGAGCTTGTGGCTAAGTACTAACAGCCGCACGGGTCGATCCACCAGGTTAAGCTACGCTTGCCAGGGTTGGTCCGTGGATGGGTGACCATTTCTACATACCGAGACTCCTCCGTGCCTCGGAAAGCACGTTAAGCCGTTGGTCCCGACTGTCATTCTTGGATCTTTGACAGTCGTTACAGGTCCTCAGAAGTCCGAAAGTCTGACAACCAGTCTTACCAAGGGGTATCGTATTACCCAGTTACTGGGTTGTGGAGGTCAGATAGGCAGTCGCTCCATGTAAAATACTGGTATTCAGCTGCATCCGGTTAGACTGGAAGCCGACCCCAACATAGTTGGGAAAAGGCTAGGCAGATATTATATTATATTATATATATTCTTATTATATTATATATATATTATATTATATATATTCTTATTATATTATATATATATTATATTATATTTTAAATGCGAAAGTTTGTGAGGATGGATGGATGTTACTCTTTCACGCAACGGATTTGGACGAAATCGCGGGGCGCCGCTAGTTAACTATAAGTCCAGGTGTCTATTTATTTATTTATAGGTTCACCAACAATTGTTTACACTGGATAATGCTTATGAGTAGCATGCAAAAACGTATATGCAACAGTGCAACAATCACTTACAGGTAAACTCCGCATGCATAAAGAAGTTGTACAAAAATGTATAATAAATTAATCTAGTTAAAACCTAATAATAACAAAATATATATGATAGGTCCTCACGATATTTTTCCTTCACCGATGTTAGTAATGTCCAAGATAAACTCAGAAAGTACATATGCATTGAAAAAGTCACATTGGTACTTGCCCGGATTTGAACCCACAATCTCGTGCATGAGAGGCGAGGCCTTAACTACTGGGCCATCACGACATTACTACTGATACTGCATTACTGACTACTTAATTTTCCTAAACTGCTTATAATATTCCACTTTTAAGAAATAGTTTAGACTTATTAATGTTAGTGGTCGCAAGCGCTACTGCTAATTAAGAGATCCTGGGTTCGATTCCCAGATCGGACAAAGTGTTATTGGGTTTTCCATCTGGCATTTTTCAGTAGCAGCTCGGAGTCTGAACTTATCCTTGGTTGATGGCAATTGGCTCGCTCCCTATAACATAGTACTAAAACAGAACTGGCAAAGTCAAAGTCAAATAATTTATTTCAATTAGGCACAAAAAGGCACTTTTGAACGTCATAAACAAAAAATAGAATTGATTCTAGTCGCCCCTTCCAAAGGGTAGTTTTCGTATGGAGAAGAATGGGCAAGAAACTCCACCGTTACTCTTTTAAAATGTTTTACAATATTTTGTATACATTAATTATATAATTATATGTGAAAACGATGCACCTGGAATAAGATTACTATACCACAATAGGTAAAAATAAAAATGAAGCAATGATAGAAAAAATAATTATGTAATGGATACATGGTGTTCACATATTTACAAGCATTGTAAAACCTATACGATATTCCTAAAAAAATTACAAGTGATACTAATTCGTCAGTGTGTGAGTTCAAGTAATCACAGAATGTAAAAAAAATGTTATAATGTTGTTGTAAAATCTGGGTGTACTGAAGGTACACCTCTGCCCAACCCTCCGGGGACTACAGGTGTAATGTTGTGTTATGTTAATGTTGTTTATGTTTATTATAAAGCTCTGTAACAGCGGGAACAAAGCTCAAACCTCGTATCACCCTGCTGCATGGCTGCATGCCACATACATTTGAGGTGATGCAAAATGATTTTGACGTACAACGTTTGATTTAGCTTGCTGCGATATGAAACGATGTTACTGCTTTGTATGGCATTAAAGGGGTCAAATTCATATAAGTATGTACTTGTTCCAAAATTATAATGTAACCATGCTTTAGCCTGCCAAACTACCAGCTTAAGAGCCTTCCCCTAGCGAACGACCTTGAGCGTTCGGTGCTTCTCTGTCCCGCCGCTCTGTCCCAGTAATTTTTAGCATTATTTTAATAATAAAAAAGCGATCTTTTGAAATAAAATAAAACATGAATTATTTAGATTTTTTAATTATCTATCCATTAGTGTAATTCTCAAAAAAAAGACGTCACCTTTAACAAAAGATGCATATAATCAATAGGTAATTTTAGTAAATTTTTTTACAAGGAGGTTTTTAATGTGTTTATATCACTTAAAAACAAAAAGGACGTGCAATGTAATGATATAATAACGACCATTAATAATATGCTTTTAGGTGTAGTTTATTACTCTTTGCTCGGGGCTAGTCTTAAGAAGAAACACCAAACCCAATTTGGGGCCATGAACTTAATTTTTTTCTAACTAGCTCTTCCTGACTGTCGGCTTTCACGCACCTTAACTCTTCATCATCAGCCTATAATGTTCCCACTGCTGGGACACAGACTTCCTCTCTGTGAGATGGAGTGGGCCGTAATCCACCACGCGGGCCCAGTGCGGGTTGGTAGATGTCACATATCTTCGAATTTTCGGTTCTAGGACATGCCGGTTTCCTCACGATGTTTTCCTTTACCATTTTGAGAGCAGTGGTGATGAAATAATTTACACAACGTAAAGCGCCTGTCTGGGTTCGAACCTACGACTCGTAAGTCGCGGCTGTTACCACTGGGCCACCACTGCTTAACTCCTTAACTTAACTCCACACCTTAACTCTTATCCACATCTAAATGACCTTTAGTTTTTGTCCATAGAAAGACCATTAGACATAAACAGCTAAACATGGGCATTTTAATTTCCTGCTGTAACCACTGTTATTAATTGAACAGTTAGACAATTTTTCATTAATTGGTGATTGTATCTTGACGACCCTTACGCCGATATTCGTTACGGCTAATGGCTGTATAGACAGAAGCCCCGACAAAATTCTCAAAAATACAGAAAACACTGTGCAGTGGTACTTAACTTTCTCAGAAACCGTAGCCATTCGTTGTCTGGACCAAAGCCTGGATCCTATTTCTGATAACCTATTCCAGGAGTTACTAAATGGCGGACCGCGGTCCGTTTCCGGCCTGTTTAATGCGGACCTATAAACATAAAAATTAAAAGCTAAAAATAATTAATTGATTCAGGCGTGACCTTGCGGAAATCCATTATAAAATACTATAGACGTGGATATATTTAGTAACTTGTTCCGCTTAACTATTTCTAAAGAGCCTTAAAAACTCCTGAAAGAAATCGACACGTGTTTCACCTCTCAACGAGGCATCCTCAGGATGACGATGGACTTGTTGCGAACTCGAACACGGCGTGTTGCCACACCGAGCGCTGAGTGAACAACGCTCGGTGTTAGCTCTGTGTTGCTCTCTGTTGCTCTTTAGAAATAGTTAAGCGGAACAAGTTACTAAATATGTCCACGTCTATAGTATTTTAGCTAAAAATATTTTAATTAAATGCCAGGATTCAATGGCAATAGCTTGCACTAACCTTACTTCAGACTTCATATAGATAATTCAAAGAAAAATGTAAAAAAAAATTATATTATTAATATAGTTTTGGTCATAACACATTTTTTTTTACTAAATAAAAATTGATGTTTTTAATCTTGGTTGCTAGCAATCGTCTACCAAATGGACCGGACAGTCATTTATTTTTTTTAAACGATCCCCCAATTTAACTAATTGGTGATCCCAAAACACAGAGCCGCAACGAATGGGCCCTATTCCTTGCGGCATTTTTTATTAAATACGTTTATACTTTTAACAAGCCATCAGTCAGCTGTCATTTGTAGATCTTTGACAGTCGTTACGGGTAGTTAGAAGCCAAAAAAGTCTGACAACTAGTCTTACCAAGGGGTATCGTGTGACCTAGTAAATAGGTTGTGGAGGTCAGATAGGCAGTCGCTCCATGTAAAATACTACCGAATGCAGCTGAGCATCTGGTTAGACTAGAAGCCGACCCCAACATAGTTGCGAAAAGGCTTGGTAGATGGTGACTTTTAACAAGCATCGGAAAAAGAAAAAAAAGAAATTGTCACAGAAACACGTGCATAAAAAAAGATAATTACTCGAGTAGAACAATACAATAAAAAACAATAGATTTAAATATAAACACGAGCACAAAACAGAAATAGTCGGCAGCAGCACGTCATGACTGTAACAAGAAGGCTTCCACTCAGCATGATGCTGTGTTGTGGGGAACCACAGCACAGCGCTGATTTTCAGTGGTCACCCGAAAAAGACGTCGGAAACCAAGTTAGGTTTAATGAATTATACAAAAATACATAACAAAATACCATAAAATAAATAGTACTTAGAATGTAATGCTACTTTACAAATAATTATATGAAATAACGAATTTCCGTGCAAACTTGCATCCCCTATTGATCACCTTTAGGGGATGAATTTTTAAAAACCGACCAAGTGCGAGTCGGACTCGCGCACGAAGGGTTCCGTAGCATTATCTATAAAAACGGCAAAAAAATCATGTGTGTTGTATGGGAGCCCCCTTAAATATTTATTTTATTCTGTTTTTTTAGTATTTGTTGTTATAGCGGCCATAGAAATACATCATCTGTGAAAATTTCAACTGGCTAACTATCACGGTTCATGAGATACAGCCGGATAGACAGACAGACGGACGGCCAGCGGAGTCTTAGTAATAGGGTACCGTTTTACCCATTGGGTACGGAATCCTAAGAATTATTCCTTCGTGCTCACTTTCGTTGTAAAAGGAGCTCTTGTGCAATTTCCTTCCATGCAAACTTTCATCCCCTGTGGAACCCCTTTAGGGGATGAATTTTAAAAAATCATTCCTTCGTGCTCACTTTCATTATAAAAGGAACTCTTGTGCAATGTCATGCTTCTAGACACAGCGGTTTACACAGTGCGTTGTCAGTCAGTGACCGAAAAAATGAATTTAAGATTTTATTAAGAATAAGAAGAAAGGAGGAGGCTTGTGGCTAAGTAATGACAGCCGCACGGGTCGATCTATCAGGTTAAGCTACGCTTACCGCGGTTGGTCCGTGGATGGGTGACCATCTTTACATACCAAGACTCCTCCGTGCCTCGGAAAGCACGTTAAGCCGTTGGTCCCGGCTGTCATTTGTAGATCTTTGTCAGTTGTTACGGTTCGTCAGAAGCCCGAAAGTCTGACAAAAAAGTCTTACCAAGGGGTATCATATTACCCAGTAACTGGGTTGTGGAGGTCCGATAAGCAGTCGCTCCATGTAAAATACTGGTATTCAGCTACACCCGGTTAGACTGGAAGCCGACCCCAACATAGTTGGGAAAAGGCTAGGAAGATGATTAAGAATAAGAAGAAAGGTACAGTGCGTGCACTTGACCTGTGACGCGATTGGTAGCACTGAATATTGCAGTCATGTGATTGTCAGTTGCCATTTTGAACTCTATTAGTATTGAAACTTCAGCTGCAAAATTCAATGCTACCAATCGCGTCACAGGTAGGGTTCCCACCTCTCCCGGAATTCCGGGAGTCTCCCGAAATTCAGCAATGACCATTTAAATCTCCCGGCTCCCGAAAGTAATTTCAAACAAAAAAAATTCTCCCGGAATTTAAAATTCTCGAGTTCTGGCGGAATAATTGACTGTAGCGAAAATCATACGACCGCGAGTGGTAGCGAGCTACTATGGCCAATGCAGTCGTGAACTCGCGACACTTGAAACTATGTCTTGTCCATACCTGTATCAAACGCTGCCTGCGAGGTATAGTATTCGATTTATGGACATATGAAAGAAACCGCTTATATGAAGAAAATTTCAAGGCAGAAATCCAAACGTTTTCCAATTTTGAAATGGACTACAAAGAGTTTTTAAATTTATTAGTTCAGATTTTGAAGTCTGTAATGTTCAAAAGGGAAGTATAAGTTCAAAATAAAACAAAAAGTTAAAAAAATCTCTGTTTTCTTTTCTCCCGGATTTAAACTAACAAGAAGTGGCAACCCTAGCACAGGTCAATAATGAACGCACTGTAGTTAGTTTAGGGAAAATAAATAACATAGTTAATTTTTGTAGCAACTTTGGACCTGGCAGTGGATCTATCTGTCCCTTCTCACATAAGCATACGTCAAAACAACGAATAAACGATTCAAAATGCCGTAACAGGACATGAAGACGCAGTGCAGTGTTGATGCCCCCAGGTCAAACGTTATGCCAGTTTACGCCAAGTTCTATTAACAATATGGCCGCCATCCGGACCTCAGACCTACAATTTGTACCGATTCAATCATGGATATGCCTATCTTGTTTAAAGTCTACGAAATGAAATATAATTATTTGTAAGTGATTCCGATATGCCTTCAGTACTTATGTAAGTAAGATAAATTAAAAAGATTTTGCTTTAGTAATGAGAAAGGTTTTTGTAAACATATTGCATGGCAGGGTATTTACACATTGGTGCCGATTCCCTTGTTCACAAACTAAACTAAATTTAAGTTCAATGCATCTTTTTCTTTCTATTTCATTAAGTAAAGGACAGAAGATACATTTTAGTTTAGTCCTGTCAAATTAATCAGCGTTTGACGTAATTTGACGTAATTTGACGTAATTTTAGTAGGCAAGTTTTTAATCACGTCTAAACTTGTATGGAGTAGTGACAGGCGCTGATTAATTTGACAGGACTAAACTAAAATTCATCTTCTGTCCTTTTTTTAATGAAATAGAAAGAAAAAGATGCACTGAACTTAAATTTAGTTTAGTTTATGAACAACGGAATCGGCACCAATGACTTTAAAAAAGAATAAGCTTGGTTTGCCTCAATGGTGTAATGCTATTAAGGTGGTCATGGTTTTATTCATGGGTTAGGGTTTTTTTTAGGGTTACTTACCTGACGGGTGCCAAACGGAACCCTATTACTAAGCCTCCGCTGTCCGTCTGTTCGTCCGTCTGTCAGCGGGCTGTATCTTGTGACCCGTAATAGGTAGACAGTTGAGATTTCACAGGTTGTGTATTTCTATTGCATGCTGCTATACCCACAAATAAAAAAAATTAAAATTAAATTGTGTCATACAAGAAACGTGTTTTTAACGGGGATTTTTACCAAATATTGTACGGTGGTACGGAAACCTTCGTTTGCGAGTCTGACTCGTACTTGGCCGGTTTTTTATTGTCTGGTCTATACTATCCCACTGCTGGGCCTCCCCCAATTCCTTCCAAGAACTCTTTTCCTGGGTTGTTTTAAAGGAAATTCTCGCTTTCAGAATTCAGAAATACCTTGATTTAATACTTTATGTTCAGTAAAGGACATGTGAGTAATTTGTGCAGTCTTACTCTATGTTAAAATAACACCATCCTACTTATACTTAGCCCACGCTCGCACGGACGTAAAAATAACGTGGCGGGATTTTATCGCGCACTACATTTTCAACTCTCGATGTTGAGCCGAGCGTTGAGAATCCAACAGAGTGCACCCCAGCGCGTCAAAAAAACACACTGTTGGATTTTCAACTCTTAGCGCTAAACAGAGCGTAGAAAATCCAGTGTGCAAAAAAACAGTGGCACTCCGGGAGTGCCGACAGAAGTGAAAACTTAAAAAAAAATCGGCATCGAGGTAATCAACGCGTTGACGTCTTTTTAATGGTCAAAAGCTGGTGTCGTCACAGTGTCGCGAAATTAATGGTTTAGTCCCATCTCAAAAATGCCCAACGCGCCTAAAGAAAAGTTTTCACTCCAAAAAAATCTCCACGAGAAAAAACCGCCCGTGCGCACCTGGGTTTACTCAACAGAAAACATGTTTGCTAACTACTACTCACAAAATATTTTATATCAAAACAGGCTTATCAGATTACCTTCAACCTTACTATCGATTAGTTTACGAGTCTCCAATCCTAAAGGTTAGCATCCTTCAATGTGGTCGGCATCAAAGCGCTAGTCTACAGAAAATTACCTAGCAAAACTCCGCAGACGTGATGGCATCGGTATACGAACATGATCAAACAAGAAAGAAATGAATAATATGAGGAGTTTCTTTTTTTTCTTTTTTCAACCGCTAGTGGTGTAGTCACTTGAAATATCAGTAAAAAAACAGTTTTTCACAGACGTCAAGGGTATTAATCTAAACACAATTTAAAAAACAGATTTCCTCAACTCATACTTCAAGTAACAACAGCACCAGCGGTCGTTGACCCCAAACAAAAAATCATCAAATCTTTTTTATTTTGTCGTGTTTAGATATCGGTACCAATCAAGTTTTCTGAGTTTCGCTACGTAATTTAATTTGACCCTGTATAGATTCTGTTGTATATTGTTACCTTATACTCGTATGTATCAAACGATAGATTGATGGGTGACCTAAAGAATCAAGAAACATTGGTTTAATAGGGATCATGACAAAAAAATGTTTGGTACGTCTTGTAGATTATAAAAACAATTTGGACACGTATTTTTTCTTTTTTTACGTAATCAATAGATTACTGCGATACATTGAGTTGAAATGTGGCATGACGTCACTTATATGTAGATTTTATACATACTTGTGACGTAGCAAGCCACCACTCCCCAACTTTAATGCGTTTTATCCAAACTTTTTTTATTGTAAAAGCAAAAAATACGTGTCAAATATTTTTATTATCTAACTAACGGACCAAATAGTTTTTTTTTTACCCAAGCATCATCCTTTTTGTCACAGAAACACGTGCATATAAAAAGATAAGTAAAAACTTTTTCACTACTTTCGGGGAAATCCACTTTCTTGGCAGACAATTTCATAAAAACTCTTGATTACGTATCCTAGTCCTATTAGATACGACTTATCCAGAAACTGTAAAACAGTCCCTTAACAAAATAAAATAAATAACAGTGAATTGTTTGTCCTAAATATACACATAAAAGATTCACACTTCACACAGATCTTGAACCACATAGCTAAGAGAATAAATATCCAAACAAAATTCAACCCTCGATCGCCAAATACCAAACTAACAATTTCAAAGTTTTCCTCGAAACTATCCACCCTTTAATACAAAGGTTGTTATGTTATATAAGTATAGAATATAGATGTCAGCTTGCCTAAACTGAGCGTCTAGGTACGTTCACCTTGCACGCAACTCTATCGGGTGGTATTGCCCTCTATGCAGGAATTTTGGAACCCCCCTTGTGTCAATGCCTTTATGACTCGAGAACGTCGTTCCAATTGTAGCCTGGGCAACGAACTTAGAGTTATCCGTGTATTTGTGTCTTGCCCTTTATGAGAAGATTTTCCTACAGGAATTTGTCACTTGATTTTCTGAGAACTTTTCAAAAACACGTATTTAACTTTTAAAAGAATGTAGTGCACCCTTTTTATGCCCCCATGGGAGCATATGCTCCTAGGAAGACTTTCAAGTTGCAAGTCTTCTTATCCGGGATTTAGGGTTAAGTCGAGAATACATTAGTTTTTTTCTTTCTAATTCGTTAATTTTGTGGAAAACGCAATCCTTACTAGTAAAAATAATGAGCACTTGTAATTAGCTAACTGACTTTTTATCTGAAATATATTATTCACTTACATAACATAACATCACGCCTTGTTTACCCGAAGGGTTGGGCAGAGGTGTACCTGTAGCAGGTACACCCACATTTCGCCAGTTATGTTTAAGTCCCATGTAATAGGGGGCGAGCCTATTGCCATCAACCGGGCACAAATCCAGACTCCGGGCTGCTACTGAGAAATTCCAGATAGAAAAACCCAATAACACTTTGCCCGACCCGGGAATCGAACCGGGAACCTCATGCTCAGCAGTAGCGCTTGCGAACACTAGACCAACGAGGCAGTCACTTACGTTTTTATAAAATCTAAGGACCTAAGTAGGTAAAGCTTTGTTCAACTTTGCATCACAAACGACAATCATGATTCACCAGGGTAGGTAACACAGCACCTTACTCCGGTATTCTCAACTCATTTTTCAGTTTTTCATTTTACACTTTCGAAATTATGAAAGTTTCCTCCAACATTATCAAGGAGACCTCATTTCTATTTCGTGTGGCGTACAATATCTTGCCAGAACACGTCACGAGCTATTTGATGGCGTGCACTGCATCGTGTCGAATCTTATCTCAACTTTTAATAACACCCCTCACCTCACTGTATAAAAATTCATGGAAAACTTAACTAACATGGAAATGTGGACGGGGCAGAAGTTACACTGCTTTGATGTACGAAAAGTGTTTAATTAGTTAGTTTTTTTGGCTGGATTTTGATTAAAAATTGTTATGTATAAGTTCAAGTCTGAAATTATATGTATTTTGAGTTTTCAGGTTCAGTAACCTAGCAAAAAATTTACTTTTCCCTATTCTTCAGGTATAGAAAAGTTTATGCTATAGACTGGAACAGGTAACGTGCGACAAATTCTTGACAACCACTCCCATAGGACGTGGGTGTTCTTTTGAAAACAGAAAGCGATTTTTTTAAGAGATTTTGAAAAAGATCATAAATCTTTTCAAATTCGTTTCGTAATTCCAACAAATAGGTACAATACTATTATAACAGAGCTTGTCGGATCTGCGTCCTCTGGGTAGTGAGAGCTGAGGGTAGTAAGGTTTAGATTGGGTGCGGTCGTGCGGCAGGGTCCGCGACCCTGCGCCCTCGCTCCCGATCCAGGTTATCAACTTCATACCTCCCACTACTTCCACCCCCGTAGCGCACAAATGCTGCAGGGATTTTCCAGAACATTATGTGGAAGACGCTCCTAACATAAGAGAGTGCGTTGACTTCTACCTACGCTTAGAATGCTCCACGATAACTTATTATTTTCTTGCTCTATTTTACATTTTCTGCACTTCAGTTGATGTTGAGCGAGGGGAATTATTTTCATGAAAATATTTATGCTTTAGATATTAATTTATTTTAAATTGAATTTAGATGTTGTGAACTAAGTAATTTCTATATCGTACATCGTCCTCGTTATAAAAAGTTCATTCCCTTCAAAGTAGTTGCAGGTTCCACTGAAATACTTTGAGTTTTTTGTGAAAAAATTTATGGCAGTTTTACTTGGTATTCCATTTTGATTGCTTATGACAAGCTTTCATATGCACCCAAACAAATCTTCTAAAATATAAAACTAGATACAAATAGCCTACGATTCAAACTACAAATGTCTTCAAAAATAGTTCTCAATTCGAGGTGTTTCTCCCACGTAGCAGCTTTCTTGTCTCTGAAACTTTAAAAGAAACGTAAAAATGGAGACTCTGTTCAAGATAAGTCGACGTTTAGCCAAATGCGATTTCCCATGAGGCTCAGTAAAGTTTAATGATAGATCTATTCCTAATCTTTTAACGTATTAAGTTTTTGTAACTATCCCATTCTGCCGTGTCATTACTTCGTTGTAAAGTAGTTTAATCACTCAATTTATATTTAAAAGGGTCATGTTTATCTATTTAAAATGCAACGATAGAGAATTACAGCAGACCTTATATAGAACAGCACAATTCAATAATTATGTTTTATACGGTACTAATTACTATGATCGATCATGAATGTGTTTTTCACCCCTATGCAGGCATGCACATTAAAATGGCGTTATTGCATGACACTACTTGGTACTGTTGGTGGCCGCGTGACACTGCGTCGTCCATAACGCGTTAACGACATACCAGTTAAATAAAGTAAAAGAATCTAATATATATTACATGTTGCGGTATAAAAAATCTTATGTGCTCGTATTAAATATGATATATGTTCACGCACTAACGATACGCATGATAAAGGTCAGTGAAGGTTGCATGTGCCATGTGCAAGCGCACCCTTGCCGGTGGGACACGCAGACACCAATTAAATTAAAAATGGAATAACACTACAAACCAATATAACGAATATTCGCTCATGGCTGATTGTAAAAACGTTATTTTATCACTATTTCCCTGTTTTTTATTTCATACGATCGTTTAATTGTGAAAATAAACACACATAGAAGTTTTTGTAAGGTTATTGTTGGTAGGTATTTATGCCATTAAAATATTTACTGCTTGAAATGTTAACATACATCATCTGCCTAGCCTTTTCCTTACTATGTTGCAGTCTAACCGACTGCAGCTGAATACCAGTATTTTACATGGAGCGACTGCCTATCTGACCTCGACAATCTAGTTACTGCTATACGATAGGACCCCTTGGTAAGACTTGTCGTCAGACTGATAGCTGGGAATTCCTTAGCTTAGATCTTTATGTTGAAATGAAAAGCTTATACTATAATATTCAAAACTAAGTACTTATATTCTCATAGAAATGATTTTTCAGATCATCTCATGAAGTTAGTTAGTTGATTCAGGCGTGACCTTGCGGAAATCCATTATAAAATACAATAGACGCAGAGTCATCTCTGCGTTCAGCGCTCGGTGTGGCAACACGCCGTGTTCGGGTTCGCAACAAGTCAATCGTCATCCTGAGGATGCCTCGTTGAGAGGAGAAACACGTGTCGATTTCTTTCAGGAGTTTTTTATGGCTCTTTAGAAATAGCTAAGCGGAACAGGCTACTAAATATATCCACGTCTATTGTATTTCATCTTATGAAAATATAATTCCTAATGGTCTTGGTTAGGAAGCTGACTCATTATGAAAAATTTAAATAATGACTTTTTAGTTACAGGTCCTGAAATACATATAATAGGTACCTGTGGCATCAAAATCACGTGACAACAGCCGTATTGCATGACGCGGTATCCGTGCGTGACTCCGAATGCACATAATGCACACAGAACTTCGGGCTTTTCTGTTCCCTTTTTTATTTTAATAGCCACGCTATTGTGAAAATTGTGAACTGCAACGAACCATTTACAATTTAACGCATTATTTTTCACTAGTTTATAATCTTTCAATGGGAAACCGACAAATTGTGAACTGGTATCAAACTTGCTTGCGACGTAACGCACCTTGCGCTAATACTAAATAGCCAGCCTAGCTGCGAGCAACTTGGAAGTAGCGCTCACTCGGCTCGCGCGTGTTTGGTCAGTTCTAACCTAACCTAACCCATTTCACCCAGTTCATAATTTTTTGACAGTTTATAATCTAACGGAAATAATACCGATAGATTATAAACTAACGGTTTTCAATCTTACGGTGATATATTAACTACCTTTATGTAGTGATTATGTCGAATGCATAAGATGCAGTGACTAATATCGTTATTTTATTAACTGTTTTACAACATCCATTAAATAACATACTATTTATAATGCTGTCTGACTCATGTATTTTTTATATTAGGTACTCGTAGAGTATGTAGGTGAGTACCTACATCTATAATTACTGTTTCATTTAAGAAACATGATTTATCTAGAAACTACATAAAATTCGGTACTGTATTTTCTTAATGTCCCTCGGGAATCATCGCATTTCCGAATCCAAACGAATGCTAATTTCCATGTCCATCAATTATTAGATTTATCTTGTATAAAAATTTGAATTCAGAACTTAGTACTTTATTGTTGTTTTGTTTTGATTTTCGTGTGAACTATATAGAGCTGTAAAACTATTTTCCTATCTGTCGTGCCTGCGACTTTAGCAGCTTTCCTACCATTTCTAAAATAAATTACATTACTCGTAAGTTAAAAGAGTATTAACAATTCTATATAGGTACTTTCAAGTCGATTGAGAGCGTCCAGTCTGCACCAAGTGCAAAGGGCAACCATATCCATTACATAATTATTTTTTCTGTCATTGCTTCATTTTTAATTATTTTTACCTATTGTGGTATAATAATCTTATTCCAGAAGCATCATCTTCACATAAAATTAATGTATACAAATATTGTAAAACATTTTAAAAGAGTAACGGTGGAGTTTCTTGCCCATTCTTTTCCCTTTTGGAAGGGGGCGACTAGAATCAATTCTATTTTTTGTAAATTTTGACGTTCAAAGTGCCTTTTTATGCCTAATTGAAATAAATTATTTGAATTTGACTTTTATAGAAATCCGACGACTGACGAAATACGAGGTTTGCCGAGTGACATTAAGAACATTTATTATAGTTTTACCCTATATAACTGTAGGTAACGAAACTAACGACAATAGGTAAGCATTTCAAAAGAATCTACCAAGTATATATGCGACTTAAAAAAAAAACAACCCGCCCCAAAAGTTTCCGAAAAGGATATATAAATATATATAGGTTTATAGCTAGTTATTTTTCAAGTGGAGAGAAAACGTCGCTCGCAATGCACGCTATGATTGCAGTATTGCATGACAGTACTGTGACACCCCCAGCACCCGCTTAATGTGACGACAAAAAGACACGTACTTTTATATATTTTTTTATTAATAATACTGTTAAGCTGACAAAGCCGTTCTATTTATCCGAAATGCCATGGTTGTATTGTTAGTTATTCAATCACGCTGAAACTGCTGGACGGATTTGGAAGATATTTGGCACACAGGTCGAGTATGTTTTCTGCATCCAAAATATGTTCCTCTTATTTTGTCAGCTCATTGCACGATAGAATTACCGACTTAGCATTTTATATTTTGTCGTATGTCAATACCGCAGAATGGCATTCAGCCATCATCTTTACATGTCAGACCGAATTGAAAATGTGACATTGACAGAGTCGGACATTTAATAATTTTATAAAGATTTCATAAAATTACCTTGACTGGGCCTTTAAAAAGATTTTAGGTTTATGTCAACTCGACATTGGTCAAAGGTGAATGCAATTTTTTTGATCTTTGTTAGTTAAGTTAATAATAGTAGGGGAGCCCAAGAGGGGATTTTGGAATTTACTCGAACGCGGTAGATTAATATAAGGGAGGATACCTTACATATTGATAAGTACCTCCAACCAGTACAATCCCTTAATATAGGTAAATATAAGTTTCTAAGCAACAGTCTGATCAGTGCCTTCAGAAGATATTGTGTGTGCTTCTTCTTCTTTTCGCGTGGTTAGTGACTAACCTGGTGTCAGAGTTTTAAAACCGCCCATGGGCCTCTGACCTGGCTTCACATGCCGTCGAGAAATATCTCTCAGTCATGCCGATTTCTTCACGATGTTTTCCTTCACCGTTTTTGAAGCAAGTGATAATATTATACAATACGCACGTGAATCCGAAAAGTTAGAGGTGGGAAGTGGTGATTGTGTGTGCTGACTAGATAACAGAATAAAAAATAACGGGCGAAGATATAACAGACTTTACTTGATATATTTAGTCCAAGGTAAATTCCAATTATAATTGAATTCATAAATAAAATTGTACTGCGTATTCACAACTCGTCAAACAAACAATGCAAGCCACTTTTAAATTATCTACCCACTGAATGCTATTATTAGGTATTTTCATAAGCTTTTGTAAACAGAAGGAAAAACAGGACATACAAGTAACATTCATACGATATTAAAATTCAATGAAATTGTACGTAACATTATTTCAATACTTACAAAATGAAGCCTTATGCATTCGCCTGTAAATATTTATAACAACACCATAATTGGTTATTCATGTTTATTTTAATACTAGCTTTTGCCCACGACTTCGTTCGCTTGAAATTTCGGCCCCTTCGGCTCCTAAGGGTCGTAGTAGCGTGATCTTACAAAGGCTAACCTAACCTCAAGAATTTAGCTATCCAACTTAAAAATATTTTTTCAAATCCGACTGGTATTTCTGACTATTATTATATATCTACATATAAAAGGAGAAACTGACTCACTGACTAACATATCAACGCACAGCCGAAACTACTGGGACTAGGAATGTAAATTTTTTCACAGCTTCCTTTTATAATGTAGGAGAGCACTAAGAAGGGGTTTTTGAAAATTCCACCTTTAAGGGGGCGAAAAGGGGGGATTTCGTTTGTATGAAAAATCTTATTCCTTGACTAGGCTTGCATGAATTCATGATAGTATTCAATCATTATGTTATGCTACTAATTGGATTTAGATGAGACAGACAGATAGTTTATAACCTGGATTAACACATAAGATACTTTTTATCCCGGTAGTACGTTTCCATGGGATAATTTTCAACTTCCACGCGAGCTAAGCTGAGGGAAAAAGCTAACTGTTTGTATGGTATATACAGACAAACAAACAAAAACCTTTTTAGAATATTACTATAGTGTATATTGTTATATTCAGTTTCCAATAAAAAGTTATTAACATTACCGTATTCCGTATTATTGACTGTCGGGAAATAAGTGTATGTTTAGAATTGTTCTTTTCGTCATTTTATTATTTTGTTCCTACTTTTTGCGTCACATTTACGTTATGAAGAATATTATTTTTGTTCCAATATAAAAGGTGATACGTTTTCTATTTACGCTTTGAACACCCTATCACAGCTACACGATAACTGACAAATGCGTGCACTGACTGGACAGGCCCTCTCAATCTGTGTGGTGCTTTCCTCAAAAGACCACTTCAGACACCAATCCACATGGCCTTCACATGATCTGACCAAGATTATGTCTGGACTTTAAAAGAGACTGAGACCTCTGAGTTTGTTTCGGCCTTTCTTCTCAGAGTAGTCAGATAGGAAACGCCGACCTCATCTAGTTTTAAAATATGATTGACGTGTAAAAGTGTTTGTACAAACCTACTTACAGAAATAAAATCATTTATCATTTATAAATGTTAGTATCAACGAGATGTGCCGCGTAGTACCTACTGCCGCGCAAGCATTCGTCGGTTTGGTCCTAACTAGAACGCGGCAGAAATATGTCCTGCAAACGCCGCGTGTTGCTGCCGCGCTCTTAACACTCAATGTTTGGACACACCTTAAGAAATTTTCAATTCCACAGGCTGCATTAAAGTAGAATTTGACAAGTTTTCAACTTCTCAAATCAGAAACTCAGTTTCAGTTAGAGGAGTCGATTAAAAAATATTTGTCGGCTACTTGGCTAATTTACTTAACCTGTTAAAGCTCTGACAGTCACAGTTACAGTTTTTATCAGGAAAATGTTGTTATGAGTAGAAATTAAATTTATTTCTAGTTTTCTTTAAAAAAATGGGAATGACTGGAATGATTTTTTTAGGGTTCCGTACCTCAAAAAGAAAAAACGGAACTCTTACAAGATCACTCGTGTGTGTCTGTCCGTCTGTCACAGCCAATTTGCTCCGAACCTAATGAACCGATTAAGTTGAAATTTGGTATACATAATTATGTATTTCTGTGACCCAAACACGGACGTGTGACGTAAATAAATGAATTTTGAATATAGGGGTCACTTTTGAGGGTCATATAAGATAATTTAAAAAAAAGTTTTTCAAGCTGTACCGTGTGACATATCATGTATGAAAGGGCTTGTTGCGAGGAACTCAAATCTATTTTATTTATAATTAAAAAAAATTAAAGATATTTAAGAAAATAGATGTAAATTTACCATTCTCCGAAACAAATGAGCCTAAAATTTTGAAAAAAATACCGAGAATAGTTTATTACTCATAGATTACAGGAAAACCTATAAGAAGTCTATGGTCTTAAAATAGCATGGTAAATCTCTCAATATTGTTCGTACAAACTCACATTTGCAGTTGGAATGTATGGGAGAACATGTTTTTCAACTACAATGTTAAGTTTTTATTTAGCATAAATTCATCCCAACTACGGAACGACACGCAATTGGCCGGTTTTTTTAATTTATTTACCTGATGCTGGTACAACAATGTTTGCCCTTATCTATCATAGTTTAGATACATAATGTACGTGTTTTGTCTATCCATTCGTTACATGCCGTGATGCATTTTGTTCGGGTGCGAATTAATTTAGCTAAGCATCCATGTAGACGTCTAGATGGCGCCACTGTGCACAAGTTATCCTCCCTTACTTAGCATCTTTACTTACACTATACATTGCATATTTCAACATTGTTTTTTTTTTTTATAAAGTGTGTTTTGTTCAGTCGGATTTTAGTGCTTATAATCTCTGAAGGAGTTAGCGAAAGTATTCTATGTATATTTATTACCTACGTGACGTTATTTGAACAAATCAAAATCTAACAAGAAATAAGTCTTAAGCTTAAAAATTCAGAATAATAAGAAAGCCCTTATAAGCCAAACCATATTTCACTTTTGCTGTGCAGAAACCAAACCCCGAACGTCAAGCTCACTTACCGCCTTTGCGGTAACTAAGCCCAGCAACCAGTTAGTTACTTTATTATTCCATATTGTTTATTGTGCCAAAAACAATCACGCAACTTTTCGTTTTGTAGGTGAACTGCGAATGTCAAGGACTTACGTTAAATTCACAGGTCAATTAGAGGTGCGCCTGCAATTATGAAAATTGGACATGCAGACCTCTATCATACCTACGGCATGGCTATGCCACAGGTATTATAGAGCGTATTAGGCTGAATACGAGGTGTTAAAAGTGCCTACGCTACTATCAGTAGCAGGTGTGTATAGGTCCTTACCAGCTGTTTTTTTTTTTTTGTTAGCCTATATTGTGTCCCACTGCTGGGCAAAGGCCTCCCTTTTTCCTTCCAAATCTCTCTGTTTTGTGCGATTTCAGCCCATGTTGGCCCCACAAACATAATTAGATCGTCACACCACCTTCGCCGCGGTCTACCTCGATGGCGTTGTCCTTCTTTAGGCGTCCAGTGAGTGACAATCTTTGCCCATCTCTCCGGGTGCATTCGTGTGACGTGGCCGGCCCACTCCCACTTCAGCTTGGCTGTTTTTTCTCCAATATCCGCTACTTGAGTTATGGAGCGCAGAATGGTGTTTCTAATGTGGTCCATTCGTCCGTTTTCCTTACCAGCTGTGCACAATTAAAAATAAAAATAATTAAATAGAAGATACGTAATCATTTGGTGCATTTCACGTTTTGCATATCATTCACTTTTTGTAAATACTTATGTTGTAGAAAACAGCTTTTCTAAAGTATTATTTTAAATAAATAACTTTCCATATTTCATATCTCAAACGAATTTTAAGCCGAAAGGATAACTATAATCTGTTCCAAAAGTATTTGATGAAAATGTAAACAAACCCTCTTCAGGATAAATTCCTACTCAATCACTCACTAAGCGGAATTAGTTACTAACACAATACAAGTTTTCAACTTTATATCTCATCATTCTCATCTCTCTTTTTCCAAGTATTAAATAACATAATTAAATTGTAAATAAAAAATTATCGACGAAAATGGAGGTTATAAAATTAACCCCAATCGTCAAACG
Organism: Agrochola litura; assembly: GCA_949152395.1. Classification (NCBI taxonomy): domain Eukaryota; kingdom Metazoa; phylum Arthropoda; class Insecta; order Lepidoptera; family Noctuidae; genus Agrochola; species Agrochola litura. The sequence goes on along the minus strand of OX424497.1, from coordinate 9,349,405 downwards.
AAAATCACCTTTTAGTTGATTTAAAATTAGAATATCAAATCAAAGCACTCAATTTGTAAGTGGCACTACTTATTTAGCATCCACATGTAGGTTTAGTGATCCATTTGTTTACATTTTAATCAAATACTTTTGGATTAGACCATAGCAACATCGTAAAAATGGGGCCCACACATAGAAAAATTGTCAGGAAGGCTAAGTTCGGCCGCCTATGCTGTTTGTCTGGACTTTAAAAGAGACTGCGACCTCTGAGTTTGTTTCAGCCTTTCTTCTCAGAGTAGTCAGATAGGAAACACCGAACTCATCTAGCTTATTTTTATTTACAGAATAAACAGCGATCGGGGGACCCCCGTCAGGAACGAAGTTCTTTCTCACCTTGAAAACTACGAAAACGACATCCATGACGAAAAAAATGTAAACTTTCGCAGCCGCCATCTTTTTGACCCCACTATCGGCTTTAACACCCTTGAAAACCATAAAAACGATAACCATGATGAAATTTTTTTTAAATTTCAGAGCCGCCATTTTGGATTAACATTTTGACCCCACTATCGGCTTTAACACCCTTGAAAACCATAAAAACGATACCCATGATGAACAATTTGAAAATTTTCAGAACCGCCATTTTGGATTAACATTTCGATCCCATTATCGGCTTTAACACCCTCGAAAACTATGAAAACGATACACATGACGAAAAATTTGAAAATGTTCGCAGCTGCCATTTTGGAATTTCATTTTGATCAAATTCACACTTTCTCCCTCTCTCTCCTGCAGTGTATTCGGGCCGATGTGTACAATTTTATCCCACGACACTGTAATCACTTTACTCTTTTCTTTTGTTTTTTTCTACCAGCGTTCTCTCTCTCTCTCACTTTCTTTCTCTATGAATATTAGAAGAAGACAGCCGCAAGTATTAACACTTTTTAGCGTGACGATTTCTGAAAGTTTACAAGCCGCATTAAAGAACTTCGTTCCAAAAATTATAATATTCATGACTTTAGCTGTTTTAATTGAAATTGAACCATGTTGAAATTACAGCAGTCCAAGAGGTATAATAATCGACTGCTTCATTTCTTGCCAGAGCTGTCGCGAAACGGGGTAGTTTCATCCATCTAGGCTTATCTCATAGGAGTATGGCCACATTACTACGACAAGCATACTGACAGAAGTTATTCGCTAAATGAAGAAGATGCAGATTTTAATTGTTATGTTACAAGAAACGTTAGCAGATGCGCAAGAGCATTAGGCATTGTTTCCAAGCAATTTGACACGTGTGAAGTTCAACAAAGTATAATAAACAATAAATGTGTAATCACGACTCACGAACATTACACACGTATTTTTTTATAACAATGTATTGAAAAACACCTTCAGCCTTAAGTACTGAAACTACTAACGAACTACACGTACGCAGTAACCTTTGTAGATAACACTTGAACGCTCCCAAGGCGAAGTCACTGTAACAAATAAACAATAGTTAGCAACATTTATGTACCAAGTCACGCAAAAAAATTCAAAGTCTAACGATGCCGATGTTACAGGCTCGTACATTTAATATTAGCATAACTATCAGATATTCGCGGGTCGGGCAATAGAAAATAATTGTATCGACCATTATTTATATACGAAGCTCGGCTACCGACGACGGTAATTAGCGATTTGCATGTAGTCGATGGTCAATTAGTCGTCTCCGCTCCACTTGCCTCCACCCCCCATTCCTACTTGGCTTAGCGTTCAGATTGTGCTGCTAAACGGTTAGCAACCGCCACAGAGCAAAATAACTTGTACCAACACAGTATAATTATTTGCAGTACGCCAACAATCAACAACTATTATTAGTTTTACACCGTGAACATTTTCTTCTTCTACGGTCTTACAACTTTCTTTGTCTACCATTGTGGACAATACGAAAACTGCCGGATTTTACGAGCACTTGCGACTTCTAACGACATTCGTCTCCCATTAAGTAGGGAAATAGGAAGGATAATTCCCGAATGCGCTGCAGTTTGTGGATTTAAGTTTAGGTGGTACCTACATAATTGATGGTAGGTTTAGACAATGACTTAGGACAGGAATGCCGCCTATTTATTGTTATAGTTGGTGGAGTGTTAACTGTGGGGATGCACTTCAACTACGAGCAGCGACAATTGCAACTGTCAAAATATGACAATGACAGTGAATTAGTGAACGACTGTGTATGGCAGCGTATGAACGCGTTAGGCTAAGCGTATGCTGAGACGCAGGTGACGCAGGTCCACGCAGCGTAGGGCAGAGCAGATTTGTAATGCATGAACGTACTGACAGCTGCGTACGCTGCGGCGCAGGCACGTGCGCAGACATGTGTCTGTCCTGCTCTGCGTCTCGTTGTAGAGCCGGCACAGATTTCTGCGCGACGCGTGCAGGTTGTCACTTGTTTTTTACCACTGATTCATAATTTTGTTTCAATGACAGATTGTTTGTACTAGCTAGGACGCGAATGTGTCTGTGTAGCTGCGTGGCAGCATGCGCTCGCGGTCTATGTCTACCCTGTAAAATCTGTACTGCGCTGTGCTGCGTCACCTGCGTCTCAACATACGTTTAGCCTTATCCGCATACCTACAGGACATCGTGAGCCGATTCGCGGCTAAAATAGAATAGATTGTGGATATTTTCATTTTAGGATATTATGCCTACCTACGTATAAACAATATAATTACGTTTCAACGCCTTCGCAGTAATTAATCTTGAATCTCAAAATATGCGGGAATATTTTCTCATTACTTTTCCTTTCCTGTAGGGATGCCCAACTAGGCTCGAAGACCATTAAGTGTTGTAACCTATATTTATACGGACCTAATTACATAATTACTTACGTTTTGTAAGTAGATGTGGCTCCAACCGTCAAGCAATACTCGTGGAGTCCTGATGCGTTACTAATCGTCTCCGGATTGTTTTAATATGCGTTGGTTTCCAAGCAATTATTTAAAAATATGTAAAACATTAATTGGCGTTTTTTGTCTGTAGTTACACGTGTAGCTGTAGGCCCCAGGTCATAATACTTATGAAAGTCTTCTAATAGTCAAATGCCCGAAAGCTTGAAACCGGTTTGTGACAATTACAACATTGCAATATTGGTGTTGTCTAGTACTGCAGAGTTAAGGAAATAGTAGGGGGCTAAAACGGCCACATTAAACAATTCCTCTAAAAGCAATTCCTCTATGGTAACACACATTTTAGCTGAATCATATTCAATTCAATTCTCAGAATCATATTTGGTGTAAATATAGCCGCATGAAAAAAATGAAGAATTTCGGACTTCTTTTTTTTCCGGATAATTTTTCTTTAAAGTTTTTATTAATCAAATGAGATTTTTATTATTTATTTCTACAGTTTAAATGTTATTTCATTAAAATACAAAATTGTCAAACAGATGAATAGCGCAATGAATTGAACGCAGATAATAATATGAATTGTCAGTTTGTGTGATTCATAATATTATCATATTATTATCAAAAGCGGCCTTTTTAAGCCCCCAGTTCAAAGTAAAATCCATCCTATTCACCAGCGTTCCTACGCCTAGGTTTCCTTCACGTAAGGTGTATATAGATTTTACTGTTTAGACGAACCTATTCAAGAATTGACGACTTATTCAAGAAGCAGTTCAGCCTTGGTGATGACAAAAACTTAATTCTTATTCAAGTAAGTACCTAATTATGTGCTTGATTAAAATATTAGAATTGTGAATGAGGCACGTAGACTAGCAGCGACCTTAAAATTCGTTGCTACAATACTTATGAATAAGTGAATTTTCAGTGAATACTGATTACCTACTGAATAGCCAAGCCCAAAAAAAATGCTGGAACATAGACACAAGCGTATCATGTAGGTAATAAGGGCACTTTTTGCGCCACTATCAAGCACAAACTAATGGGCGTTCGATTCTGATACATTCTGTAGATGAAATAAAGTTCATTTAGAATTTTAGACGATTTTGATGCAAATAAGACGCATTTTTTTTTCTATATATTTATTTCTCTTTATATTCAAAAATCATGATTCAGATTCATTTATTTATTGTGAAACATAGGTACATTATAAGTTCTTATTTGGTAATACATTGAAGGCGCTATGTTTTGCCTCTAGGGCGTACATGCAATATAATTAAAACAATAAATCATTATAGATATATGAACCACAAATAAACAAGTAAATAAATTAGATCATCTATCGCATTACGAATTTTCAATCACACTGAACAATGTCGATTAGATAATTATATGAAAACAAAGAAACACAGTAGAAATGTAATTTGTTTAAATTTTAAATATATTTGTGTTGCACAACAAGTTTTTTTTATTTTTATTCTTGATCATTAATTTCTAAAGTCTTTACTTTCCTAATACTTCACTGACATCCCCAATATTTTCACGTCAGTTCTGTCACTGCACGCTACGGGGCATTTTATCGTAGGAAGTTAGACAGTCGGTGTGAGCGCCGCGTGTAAAGGTGCTTAGGGCGCCATCTAGACGTCTACATTGGCGCCCTGCTCGCTACCCGCTAAATTAATCTCGGGAGACCCAAGGTAGGACATCTCTGTCTGATCAACATTTTTTATGTCATCGGATTCGCGGTCCGGAGGATATTTTTTAATCAGAGTGCTTTCCTGAAAGTAATAAAACAAATTCTCACTTTATGGGGTATCCTATCTATCAATTTGGAATCAAGATTGTTTTTAAACACGAGTCTAAATCACACATCTCGTACATTCGAAGCTTACAACCATCAACATTACAAATAAACAACGCTACGTCAAATAACTATAACGTTACACGTGTTTCAAATAAAATTTTATATCCACGCTTGTATTCTATAGGACTATAACTCTAAAAATATATAGGCGATTCTTATGTATGCGTAGGTACTCGTTCGTTGACATCACAATGCACCTTATGTAACGTATTGTGTCATGCAGGACGCTCCACGTCATGGTCACGTTGTCTATAAACTACGAGTATATGTTTAATAAATGTCCAAATGTTCATTTTGGATCATCTTAGAAGTCGGTCTTGCCGCTTGCGTAAGTTTAACGGGTTGCTTTAAGCCATAAATCGTTTATTGACTGATAGCCGTGATTCCTATAATTTACGGACCGTTATTGGTTTTAAAATCTCTCTCTCTCCGCTCTTGTATCTTTACCAATAATGAACCAAAGACCTCATAGCTTTGCATAGTCGCAAAAGTCTGGCCACGCTAAGTCTGCATAAGTAAAAAAACGGTGGAATTTGAAAATCTATAGACGGCAACACTATCTGTCCTACGAAAAAAGAATTTTGATACTTTGTTTTTCTTTTTGTTTTTGATAGGTTATTTTGTTTATATTCTGATTTATTCCTGATAAAGAATAGTCACTTTAGCACGATGCAGTGTGGATTTGATACAGTTTTGTCATCGTATGGAAGTAGAGCATAGGTACGACATAGTCTATTATTACACATAATCTATTAGGCAAAATATCAAAATCATTAGATCTACTTACACGTCAACTTTACGGTATCTATCCTAAATACAAACTTAACATTGTAGTTATCAAACATGTTCTCCCATACATTCCAATTGCAAATATAAGTTTGTACGCACAATATTGAGAGATTTACCATGTTATTTTAAGGCCATAGACTTTTTATAGGTTTTCCTGTAATTTATGAGTAAAGAACCATTCTCAGCATTTTTTTCAAAATGTTAGGCTCAGTAGTTTCGGAGATAAGTTGGGGGAATGGTAAATTTTCATCTATTTTCTTAAATGTCTTTATATTGATATATTTTAAAATTATAAAAAATATATATTTGTGATCCTCGCAATAAGCCCTTTCATTTCATATGTCACACGGTACAGTTTGTAAAACTTTTAAATTTTTGTTTGCCCCCCAAAAGTTACCCCGGTATTCACAATTCATTTATTTACGTTACACGTTCGTGTTTGGGTCACAGAAATATAAATGTGTACCAAATTTCAACTTAATCGGTTCATTAGATTCGGAGCAAATTGTTATGTTACTGTAGTACCTAATCTATCTGTTAGTAGGTGTTTTACACTATTGTAGTCGTCAATAATACCTATAAGTTATATCAGGCATTAGACTCACATAAAATAATCGCATTATAAAGTCAAAGTCAAATCATTTATTTCAAATAGGCCCATGTATGGCACCTTTGAACGTCAAAATTGACAAAATAATAGAATTGATTCTAGTCGCCCCTTCCAAAAGGTAGTTTTCGTATGGAGAAGAATGGGCAAGAAACTCCACCGTTACTCTTTTCAAATGTTTTACAATAGTTTGTATAGGTATCTACATTAGTTAAATAACTATATGTGAAGACGATGCACCTAGAATAAAATTACCATACCTTAATAGGCAAAAACAATTAAAAATGAAGCAACGACAGATAATTTAATTATGTGATAGATACATGGTGCTCACATATTTACAAACATTGTAAAATTAGACGATTTTTCTAAAATTTTATAATTAATAAGTCAGTGTGTGAGGAAGTAATTACAGAATGTAAAATCAATGTCGTTTAACAAAAAAATAATAAATTTTACAATTAAATTAGCAACTAGTTTGATTTTGTCTTGATTCTAAATTGTCCTATGGAGCAGGACCAGCATATTTCCAAGCACTCTTATCTTAGATATAATCCTCTAATTTGTAATATGCTTGTTTACAAAGTGTACTTTTAATATGAGTTTTAAATTTAAATTTTCAAGTAACACATTCTAACTACGAGAAATTCCAAATTAAGAGACACATACATGGCACAAACAATTTACACAAAGACGCCTGCATTAATAAGCTACCTCTCACGCACATGCATTTCTCGGAAAACGGGGTAAGTAATAATGCAGGCATCCATAGTATTCAGTGAAATAGTCATTTATGAAGATTTCTATGAAACATGGTCAGTGTGCGAGCAGCATCTGTTCCGAGGCTTCCGAAGTGCGCTCGCCGCGACAAGACTAATACTGTTTGCTGAAGACACATTTGTTACCGCCTCCTCTCATTTAGGATACATTTCACTTGTGTGTGTGTGTATATTATGGGAATTATGAATATGATTGCGAAAGGGGCGTCTATTTTACAGTTACAGAAGATATTTATCAAAATATTAAATGTTATACTAGTACCTCTTAGTACTTGTATAACATTGATTATTTTTAGTTGTTTCTATGTGGCACGAAAAGTGGATGAACAATGATAATAATAACTAGATATAAAATGTTGAGACGAAGTTTTTTTTTAATTACTTAAGGTAATTTAGGTAGGACTCTGCGTTCAGCGCTCGGTGTGGCAACACGCCGTGTTCGGATTCGCGATAAGTCAATCGTCATCCTGAGGATGTCTTGTTGAGAGGTGAAACATGTGTCGATTTCTTTCAGGGTTTATTATGGCTCTTTAGAAATAGCTAAGCGGAACAGGTTACTAAATATATCCACGTCTATTGTATTTTATAATGGATTTCCGCAAGGTCACGCCTAAATCAATTAACTATCTTATACTTAATGTAATAAATATTTATATTAAGAAGTCCTACTTTTACTTTAGTCTCATATATAATGTAGATAGATATACTACACGCAAATTCAATAACTCCGAACGTCAAAGAATCAGCATTGCCATCCAACGTGGCAACTCTGCCAGCCTTGTGGGCAACTTTTCCACTGACAGCGATGCGGACGAATTTTTTTATGGCTAATGAGCTCTTCCCTTTATTTTATTTTTCTTTTATATACTTGTACATATGTTTATAAATATTATTTAATATTTTTCAAGCATAACTCCTAACAAGATAGTTTGCCGGAACAAATCAAATCAGAATCTTGTGTTCATAAGCGCGATATTGAAGTTACCATACTCTTCTCAGGGGGCCTACCATAAGCTCATAAAGCAGTATTATTTTAATGTTACTTCCCCGTAGGCCTCCAGTACCTACCAAAGCGTGAATAAAGTTCGATTTACTGAAAATTCTTTGTGTTTTATTTGTGAGTTCAAACAAGCACTTAGCTATATTCAAGTTCAAATAACTGAAGTCATGACAATTAGCATTTTGATTATACTAAGTCACATACTAAGCACATGGATCAGAATATTGTGTCATCGTCTAAAGGTCATAGCACACATATCAACTCGGAAAGGGATCGTCACCGGACCAACTCGAGCCATTCAGTATTCTTTGTATAAAACTCCCTAATGCAACGCACGCTAATAGGAATCATAACGTAATCGCCTCGCCTCGGGACAAGCTCACGAACCACGGTGCGGTGCTGGTCAACTTGCAGTTTCCACGCTTACGACTCGTCGTCCCCGCGCTTACGTCTCTCCGTACCCGAGCTAACGTCTCTTCGTCTACCCTTGCCCCTCTCACCCCTCCCGCGGCTTACTTGTAGCACACTGCCGCGCGCGCTTACGGTCCGCCGTAAGCGCGCGTGCCGCATAGCCGTAGCCGAGTCGACATATCGGAGCTGCTGATTCGCTTTGGTTACGTGCGTACGTTAGGTTGACGCCTGTTTGACGGCGAGGCGAAAGGCGATACGGTGGCGATCATTTTCCGAGTTGATATGTGTGCTATGACCATAACACAGATACTTAGCACAATGAGTTAGCTTATACTTATGCCCGTTTTCCCCCTCACTAAATGACACTTAAATGAATCCCTAAATAAATGTGCATTGTTAGATTTTCAACTCCTAGCGTTGAAAATCCAACAGTGCACTTTTACTTAGGGATTCATTTAAGTGTAACTTAGTAAAGGTGAAAACGGGCATTAGTCTTTTATTTAATGCCAGTCTTCATTTTCTTAGCGTGCCGATGGCAAATATTGAATAGTTAAAGTTTTAGAAGTATTTTTTCTTCCCCATTTTATGCCAGTGCTTGTCATAAGGTTTATGAAGAAACTACTACATACTCAAATCCTCCTTAGCTTCCATCATAAGACGCTTTCCAGACCAAAAAAGATCGTTAATCCAAGTATTACATGGCGTGGAGCACCAAGAAAAATCCCGTGGCAGTTTTTCTCCATAATCTCGCCTTTGCTAGGTCCCGGGCCACCGACGTTGATCGATGCAGGTGAACAAGAAATGCCTTCACTCCTGAACGTGAACATTACTGCAGCCAACTTTCAAACTGTTTGCGCGGAATCTTGAAGCGTTGCGTTTTTTGCGCAATGAAGTGTACGATACCTAGTTGCTAAAGGTGTTTCTTTAATTGGTAGTGCAAAAAATATAAATTGATGAATTCGTATATAACTTTTCTCAAACATGCTTAGAAATTCGAGCATTATTTTGACATAAATCGAAAATGCTGTTGATGTTTATACAGGGTGTCAGGGACATCGACGCGAAAACTGAAACCATGGATTCAGTACATGATGAGGGGGTTTAAATTTTTCGTCGGTTTTTAAAAAAATCTGCTGTTTCATAGAAAAGTGCAATACCTACGCGGTCAAAATGTATTTAACAGCAGATTTTTTTTTAAATAACCGACGACAATTTTCAACGCAGGGGTTTCAAAATCATGAACTGAATCCATGGTTTCAGTTTTCGCGTCGATGTCCCTGCCACCCCTTAAGAAAATCCATGTGTCGTGTTTTGCGGCCGAATAAATTACTATGAAAACTCAAATCTATCGCGTTATTTAAAAATGGAACGAACTTTTTACTTCAACACATGGCATCCAAAGAGGTAGCTTATCAAAGATTTTATAATTTCGATTTGGCTTGCAAATAGAGCTGTTTTTAAAGTAAAGAAGAAACAAATTAACATATTGCCGCGTGAAAAATTATCGTTGTTCGTCATTGATTCTAGAATTTATTACTGAGTTTGAATTTCCGCGCATTATTTGAGAAAAGTACTATACACAAGGCTTGGCCGCAACCAGGCATTAATGTTCTCACGTATGTGTGCCTCAGGTATCAATGCCTCTGTTGCAGGTAATCTATTAAAACTAACTTCAGTAATGTACAGACGCCAGCACATCAAGCTACCCGAAACTGTCAAATTTTCCCAATCAACTTTGAACCTTATACTTCAGCGTTAAAGTTGAAAATCTATTAAACAAATTTGACAGATTGTAGTAGCCTGATGTGCTGGCGTCTGTACCTAATATTTTCATGATAATTAGTCTTTCTGTTCTTTTTTGTGTGGTTAGTGACTAACCTGGAATCAGAGTTTTTATGCTGCCCGGCCTCTGACTTGTCTTCACATGCCATTGAGATATACAGGCTGTTATGCAGACGGTTGAACATATGAAAATGGCGGATCCGTGGGACCGTCTGCTACGTGTTTAGGCCCAATAACAAGACCCAAGCCACACGGATTTTTTTAGTTTTTTTTAAATGTTCGTAATTCGTCGTTGCTCAAACTTCAAACGTCAATAATTTCATTTAAAAATAACAAAACTGGTAAAGTTTTATTTTATATTCGTCTACAGTAACTGTAGAATCTTATGAAATTCATATTTGACGCAGATAATTGCTAGAAAATTTAATACGAGCCCTTAAACTACACACAAATTAAAAATACATACCGAACGCCCGACTTTGAACTGCCTTAAAAAAAAAAACTAAGAGTGATAGAGCAGTTAGCAGTTCTAATTCTAAGAAAACATCTTTGTTTCATGCCCGTTCTAACGGTATGCAATGTGCAAAATTTCTTTTAAAACAACTAGAATAATTCGCCAATTTTAACTGCCTGAGGTTTTTATCACGGAACTCTACATTTGCGAAAAGTGAAAATAATTACTTCCAAGCAAAATTTTTTGTACTTGTTAGATTCTACAATTATTATACCTAGATGATTTTAAGCTATTGCATAGCTTTTATCGCGGGCTTTGAGCGCGGCGACCGAATCAAGAAATTCCGTAACGTAACGAAAATAAAACCTAACACCCCCCACTCCGCCTACCATGTAATGACGGTTCCCATGACAACGTGATGTTGTCATGTGTTGTCATGGAAACGTAATTTTTGTTTTATGTCAGCACGTCATCATCCCAAGTGTAGCGACAAATAGGAAGTATGGAGGTTACAAATTCTATGCAATAGCTTTACCGCGGCAGTCCCCGAGTGCCACACGTTTTTAATTTTTTTTTAATGTTGCCAGTTATGTTATTTTTAAATGAAATTATTGACGTTTGAAGTTTGAGCAACAACGAATTTCGAATAAAATTTTAAAAAGACACTTAAATAAATCCGTGTGGCCTAGGTCTTGTAGTTGCGCCTAAACACATAGCAGACGGCCCCACGGATCTGGCATTTTCGTATATTCAACCGCCTGCCTTACACCTTGTATCTCTCAGGCATTTTCCTCACGATGTTTTCTTTCACCGTTTTTGAAGCAAGTGATAATTAACCAATACGCACATGAATTCAATAGGTGCGTGCCTTGGGTTCAAACTCGAGATCTATGACTTGGCAGTCCGACGGTCACACCACTAGGCTATCACTGCAGATTATTAATAATTGTGATAATTAAAGTCAGCTACCTACCTACTTATTACAAAGCACAACATATGAGCCAAAAGTAAAGCAAGTAATAAATAATTTTAACTTCATCTGCAGTTAATCCATATTTCAGCAGGTACATTGAACTATGCATAAACCGAAGCATAAACTTTACGTATATCAACCATATTAAATATAATATTGTAGTAAATACTTGCAAGCCACAAGCGACCTGTACGTCAGAACAAAGCAAGCCACGGCAGGTCCAGGCTTTGACAACGCTTGACGTATCACAAAGTCTTTGAGAATGTGATACGCAGACGACGGCCCGACGGACTCCTTAATGAACACGGAATTATTTTAGACGAAGGTACCTACAAAGCTAACCAAAACTCATAGCAACCAAAGAATATTCAGTTTAAAATCATCTGTTCAAGTTTGGCTGAAAATCAGAGTTTTTTGAACGTTGAAAGTTACAAAAGAAGGTCTCCCAAAACGCCCATAACCACTTCATAGTTAGTGTCCATTACCAATAGGTAAATGAAAATTATCCAATATTTCAATTTAATATACTTTTCATTTTCATTTTTTATTTGTCACGAAACGCGGGAAAAGTTTCGGAAAAGCTCCGGAGCTTTTCGCACGAGATAATTTGAATGAACAACTAGTTTCCCATTAAATACCTACAGAATTTGCATGATTAGCGTAAAAAATTCATGATAAAATTACAGTTTTACAAGGTAAAAGTAAAACAATATTTGTTAGCAGACTATATCTATAAAATTATAATTTACTCTTTCACTAACAGTAGGGATCAAAGGTCAACACTCTTAGATATTTCAGTCTACCTTATACATTATGATTCTTTATAATGTGCACATAATAGAAATGAGGCTATCTATGCTTAATTTTAGAGACGGTTTTTTTTTGTCTTCTTATTGATAAATTTTACAATTATTGTAAAAATTTATGAAAAAATTTGCAAAAAAAAACATGTTTATTTTCAATTGAGGGTAGTTTTTTCTCAATTTTCATTTTATAAGGACGCCTAATTACTACTTCCAATCATTATGGAGTTTGTTTCATCGCGATAGATGATTTAGTTTAAAAGTTACACCGTTTTGTTAAAATAAAATAAAAAATCCATAAAAAAAAATTTAGATTTTTTAAATATTTTTCTGTCGTTAAAATTAAGCATAGATTCCCTCATTTCGATATGTGCACATTATAAAGGATCACACTGTATATCATACTAAATACACACAAGACAACGACTTACAATCGCTACACAGACAATACTACAATTAATCTCAATACCAATCATTCAAAACTTTCCATTAATTTTCTTTCACAACTTTCCCTTTCAATTGAAACTTTTCATTTACTTTGCAACCTCTGTATTCACTGTATGAATAATATTCTCAAGAAAGTTGTGTGCATGTTTGTATTGTTGTATACGTCCACCAGACGTATGCACAGTCAGGGAAGTGACGCGACCGCGGTGTTTGTCGACGACGGAGGCGGAAAGGAGTGACGTCATAGGTGTCAAACTGTCGAAGATGTGTACGAAGTGGAAAAGTAAGCAACTATCACCATGTTTTATGGATTGAACTCTTTTATGGGACATGTTTTGTAAGTGGGTAATCTAATGGTGTCTGGGAAGACTTTTCTTGAGATTTATCCGCTGCTGTTCTCATTTGAGTAAAAGTTTTAAAATATTTTTTTCTGCTTTTGCAGGTTTCCGCCATCTTTTTGCACTATATGCGCTCTGTCCGAGGCACATGTCACGATGAAGTTTCATGGATCTTTAGATTTCAGGCAGCTCAATAATTTGACTCAGTAATTCTCAAATTAAATTGAGAAATATACCAGAAAACATTAATTTGTAAACAAAGACAACTAAGGATCTCGTTGCTAAATTAATAGTTTTCTTTAAGTATAATGCAGGTGTGGGTATAATAGGTACCAACACCGTACTAATTCCCAGAATTAATTTCCTACGAGTCCTCAGCATTTACCTTTGTTAATTTATTTACGTCGACGATCTGACTCAGACTGCAAACTCCTTTGCAGCTTTTAAACTTAATTCCTATTCACTTTATCAACTAAGCAAACCGCTTTAAACCTCTCTTACATAAAGGAGCAGCCAAACTGGACAACCCCGTGAGAAATCGTTTTAATACTCAAAATCCGCTTGGAGTTTCAGCGTTTAATGAATTACGTCGGGTGCAGCCTCCGGCGCAAGACGTGCATCGATCAACGTCGCACCCCCGGTCGCACTCAGCACCCCTCGGGGGGCCCACCCCCGGATAGGCGCGGGGAGGCACGGGGCGGGGGCGACACGTCCCCGCACTGCCCAAATAAAATATTCGCAGCGCTCTGCACTTGCAAGCTTAGATGTGACACCCGTTGTCACGTGTCAAAGTTGATGTATGACAAATTGTATTAGTTGATTCGTGATAAATTGAACTTATTTTCAGAACTTTTATGGCCACCCTATGGGAGGTGTTGCAGGGGGTGAATGTTTTGGTCTTTATTAAAAACCTGAATTGAGTTTTCAGTAGGTACGACAGAAGAACATGAGCAGAAAAATGAAAATTGAAAAACATGAAGCATTTGAGAAAGTAAATTAAATTCTTAGAAACTTTGAGTTTACTTTAATGTGTATTTGATTGCAGTCAATTGCGGTAACTTTCACTTAAGTACAGTACATAGTTTTTTAGTTACTCCGCACCTACTCAAGTTTGTTTTTTCATACTCGTTTGAAGGTTTTCAATAAGTTAACATAAATTGAGTACCTAACTCCAAAATAATTAAATATTTCTTCTTATACACAATATTTAAAAAATATTATATTAAATAACGTTGAATTCAAACCAATTTTCTTATCTCGTTTTATAGGTGCGGGCGTGAGATAAAAAGAGATAACTGCAAATTCGCTGGCGGTCTTGTGTAGCCGGGCTTTCAGCCTGGGGCCGCGCTATGTACAGTCTACGTGACGCTTCTGAATTATAAGAAAATGCATTTACGACGCTCTGCCGCAGAGCAGACGGCACCACGATTTCGTGCCTAGTACCTACTCGGTGGTTTTACTCTGACATGATTCACGTGAATTAGATATCACATAGGTATAAAAGTTATTTCGAAGATACACTGGAATGTTAAGTAATTAGCCGTCGATCGCACGGACGAAATAAAATCGCAACGGGATTTTATCGCGCACTGGATTTTCAACTCTCGTTGTTAAGCCTAGCGTTGAGAATCCAACGCGCTGGGACGCACTCTCGTCCCAGCGCGTTGAAAAAACACACTGTTGGATTTTTAACTCTCGGCGCTAAGCAGAGCGTTGAATATCAAGTGCACGAAAAAAAATCGCCGAGATTTTATATCGTCCGTAAGTACGTCGGCTTACAGTTAAAAAAAAAATTCAAAATGTTTAAAAGCAATTGTTCCCCCCATCTACTTAAAACTTTCCATAGGCGTTTATTTCTTAAATGTAAAACAAAAGTGTTGTCAGAATTTTATACATACGAGTATACAAAAATAATGTAAATCTTCGGCACGTGTAACCTGAATACCTACAAACAATTAACATAATGATATGGGAATGACTGCGCTTATCACATAGATGCAAATAAGCGCGAAATGTCACAGCGACTCCTTAAGAGTGGCCGAAAACGTGTAGCCTTCAATTTAAAATTGATAATTCAGATGCAACTCATAGCTAATTCGGAGTGATTAGCGATTGCGAAACGTAATATGGGGCTTACATTTTTTCCCATAAGTTGATATGCTATACATCCATGATAGCCATTTTTAGGATTCCGTACCCTAAGGGTGCCAACGGGACCCTATTACTAAGGCCGTCTGTCACAGGGCTGTATTTTTGAAGTGAAAACTTCTTTAGGCGCGTTGGGCATTTTTCAGATGGGACTAACCAATTGATTTTGTGACACTGTTACCGACACCAGCTTTTGACCATTAAAAAGACACCAACGCGCGATACATTATTTCCTGCACAATAAAATTGTTCAAGTTTTCACTTCTGTTGGCACTCCCGGAGTGCCACTGTTTTTTTTTTATTTAAACCGTTTTAGTTAGACACTTGTAATTTTCGCAGGGTGTGTACTACTATGATCGCTATAGCAACGAATAATAAAAATAAAATAAAGTAAAAAATTAAAGGAGCGTTTTTTTGTATGGGATACAAAAAACGTGTTTCTTTCCTAGAGTACAAAAACAATGTACTGTTATTTATTGTTCGGTGTGTTCCCTTCATGTGCGAGTACGACTCGAACTTGGGCGGTTTTTTTACCACAAAAACAAAGCACCACGATATAGGTACCTATTATAATGTTTGCCTGTTACTGCACCTCAACTACATAGGATAAAATCAGTCATTAGTTTTTACTTCATTCACCCAAGACTTGATAATCAGGTTTTTAGTTTTTACACTTCTTGGGAGCTTATCTAGATGACCCAGGGACATTTACCTACTTTTTTTTTTTTCTTTACCTATCCTTACCTAATTTGAATACTTAATTAAATTATTTTTTAATTGAATTCGATTTTACCGTTACCTAAGTTATTAATAAAAATGTTATTTTATGGGTTAGAAAGTTCTGATAAAATATCTTTATCAAATCAAATTACATATCAAATTGGTCATACGTATGCATGATTTTTTCCAACTTTCCACGTAACTTTCTTTTAAATCCTTTGAATGGTGAATTAAGCCCATCACAGACACATTTACGATATATTTTCCATAGTAATCTTCGAGCGACCTCAGACGGAGCTATAATATATATTTCTATTACGCAAAAAAAATACAAAAGCACAGTATATTAATATATATATGTCGGAGACGGGTGTGTGACTCTTTCGTTATTATCAGCGATATTTTAACTACTGTGGGCGTACTGTGGGTAATGTTGGTTAATGCGCAATAGAAAAACCGTTTGCAGTTCAGATCACATAATTTACTATCAAATTAATGACACTAGCTAAATTATACACACACTGGGTGCGACGGCGGCGGCGTTTATAAAAATCACAAATTAACACAATGATCACAAATTACAATTAACACAATAACTGAGTACCACGAATCGAGAACAGTTCCGCGACGTCTTAACTCCGACGCGATCAGAGGCTGAATCCCTCCTCGCCGTGGCATTAAAACATCACGACTCTGTAGAAACGCGCGCTTTACGTGTGGGTAGTTCACGTCCTGTCGCCAGCAGCGCGCTTGCGATTCATTTTATGTCCGTACTAATGACCGGATCCGATATATACAGGGCCGTCCCAAAATTATGGGACATGAAGGGAAAGTACCATAAATATCGTAGATAGGGTATTTTTCTGAAAGAAGACTTTATGTTATTTTTAAAAGTTAGTAATTCTGCATTCAAAGATTTTCTAAAAATTACTTGCCTCGTCTGGGAATCGAACCGACTTAAATGTAAAAAAAAACACCCCTACTTTTATGATGCCAATCGAAAGAATGACCAAAAAATAATAACTCTTCTTAAGTAACATAGTATTTTAAAAGAAACGAACAACGTAAAATGTTTGAGTCAGATCCCCGGACCTTACACCATTAGATTTCTTTTTTAGATATGCTATACAAAAAGCGATACGAGAACGTGGGCGAGTTACAAACAGAATTGTGCCATATCATATCGAGTATTCACCATAAAATGATAAGAAAATCAACAGGCAGCGGACTCATTAAAAGATTGGCGATTTGCTTAAGACAAGAGGGATCACATTTTGAGTATTTAATTAATTAATTTACAAATAAATACCCACTTATTTGACTACGGCAGTTTCATGTATGTTTTTAATTTGATTAAAATGATTAATTTCACGCTGTTCCTTTCTTTTAAAATACTATGTTACTTAAGAAGAGTTATTATTTTTTGACCATTCTTTCGATTGGCATCATAAAAGTAGGGGTGTTTTTTTTTTTTACATTTATGTCGGTTCGATTCCCTGACGAGGCAAGTAATTTTTTGAAAATCTTTGAATGCAGTATTACTAACTTTTAAAAATAACATAAAGTCTTCTTTCAGCAAAATACCCTATCTACGATATTTAAGGTACTTTCCCTTCATGTCCCATAATTTTGGGACGCCCTGTATATTATAGCTACCTCTGTGACGGGATTTAAGTTTACTTTGTTATAAATTATCAGAACTTTTCTAACCCATAACTCCCATAACATAACATTTTTATTAATAACTCACTAAGTAACAGTAAAAAAGTTGAAAAAGTTCCTTTTATTTAACTACCGACAGCACACTGAAAATCGACACATAACTTTTATTCTTACCGTTAGTTAACCTTGATAGGCTCGTATTTGGGTAAATCGGTCAAGGTTACAAATATTTTTCGAGGGTGCTCGGGTCAAGGTCAGTGCGAGGGGCGCGTTGACAATGAGGGGTGTGTAGGGGCCTACAAGGACACTCGTAGTTTGTCGATCAAAGTATGTTCTAGGTGTAATGAATGAAAAAAAAAGAGAGTAACATTTTTGTTTGGCACAGTACTAAGGAAGATTTTTGAAATGTGTGAAAAAATTGAATCAGACATAAAATAAAAAATATCGGATTGCAAGCAGTGCGCAATGGGATTACCCATCGGTAAAATGTCGAACTTCCATACAAACTTTCATCCCTTAGGTATTTAACCCCTTTAGGCCTTTAACCCCTTAAGGCTGCGTTTCCACCAGAGATGTGCGAGGTAGCTGAGCGGTGCGAGCATGCGTAACGAAGCTGTGAAAAGATGTGAGTGTTTCCACCATAGATGTGCTAGGCCGCTGAGCGGTGCGAGGATGAGAAGCGACGCTGTGAAACGGTGCGCAGATGAGCGCTGCAAGGATGTGTAGCAGGGTCTTTTCAGATACAATTTCTCACTTGCTTCCATCCCTGACACACATCCCTCGCACACATCTCTCGCACACATCTCTCGCACACATCCCTCGCACACATCTCTCGCACACATCCCTCGCACCCATCCCTCGCTTGATTTGTACGTACAAAAACCTCGCACCGCTAAGCTGGAGCTGCGCTGAGCGAGGCTAGGTAAATGAAGCGATTCTATTGGTTCTTAACAAACACATCCCTCGCTATGCATCCTCGCACATCTCTGGTGGAAACACAGCCTTAGGGGGTGAACTTTCAAAAATCCTTTCTTAGTGCTTCAAAAACAACTCTTGTGCAAAATTGCATGCTTCTAGACGATTTAGGCTATTCCTTGACAGTCAGTGAGAATGAAAAAAATTAAGATTTATATTGTTAAATGTACGCGCGGCCAAATAGGTGCATTTCAGCAATAATGCCGGACAGATGTTGACGCAGACGCTGTCTGAATGATGTATTTGTAGTTTTTTTTCTGTTTTTTTTTTCTAAACTTCAGGCTCTCTTTCGGAGATAAGGTGAACGGTAATTTTTCATCAATTTTCTTAAATAACTTAAAAACAATTTATTTAAAGTTCAAAAAAAATTGTGAGTCTTTCATTTAATGTATCACACGGTACAGTTTCTAAAACTTCATTTTTAAATTTCCTAATTTGTCCCCCAAAAGTGACCCCCGTATTCAAAATTCGTTTATTTACGTAACACGTCCCTGTTTAGCATAATCAGCCAATTATGTTCCCACTGCTGGGACACAGGCGTTCTCTCTGTGAGAGGGTGTGGGCTGTAATCCACCACGTGGGCCCAGTGCGGGTTGGAAGATGCCACATGTCTTCGAATTTGTGGTTCTAGTACAAACCGGTTTCCTCACGATGTTTTCCTTCACCGTTTTGAGAGCAGCGGTGATGAAATAAATTACACAAAGTAATGCGCCTGCCTGGGTTCGAACACTCGTAAGTCGGGGCCATTACCACTAGGCCACCACTGCCACCACCATCAGATGGTGGTCTTACCATTAGATTCGGAGCAAATTGGCTGTGACAGACAGACAGACAAAACGGACAGGCAGACACAGAGTGATCTTATAAGAGATTCGTTTTTTTCATTTGGACGTACGGAACGCTAAAAGTGTCATTGGTAGAATATACGAACGTTAAAAGTTTCATTGGATGATTATACATAATGTCAAACATAACACCATCATAAAGTAATAACACTCCTTTCTATGGTATTAGATACTATCATACAAGTACATACTACTTCCATGTGTCCACAATATTAAATCGAACAGGTCGGAGGACATATTGAAAGGTTTCAACACACCTTCGTCCTTAAAACCCATCAGTTAATTTGAACAAGTCTCTTGACACTGAGTGAACGCTACAACAACAAGGTAAGCAAACCGAAATGCGAAAACCATGGACATTCTGACCGAAATTAATGAAAACGTATAGCTTCCGCGGCGAAATAGCAGCGCGCTATATAAATGTCAGTGTTAACGACATATACACACTCCAGATAAGAAAAGTATTCGACTTTCGATTTCAAAAATCCGCGAGCTTATCTATTACATCATAACACACATAACATAACATCACACCTTGTTTCCCCGAAGGGTTGGGCAGAGGTGTCCCTTTAGCAGGTACACCCACATTTCGCCAGTTATGTTTAAGTCCCATGTAGTACGGGGCGAGCCTATTGCCACCACATCACATCATGTAACATGTTAACTAGCCTCTTTAAAACGGATTAGTTAATTGTACATTTTTGAGGGTTTAAAATCACGAATAAATTATGCACCTTGTCTAATTACGTTGTCATTCAGAGATTTTTTTTACAACATCATGACGTTTTGTTTGTTTAATGCTGTTGTTTTTATTTCCAGATGGTTTGTAATACTTTAGTACCTATCAAACATGTCAACAGCCCACGACTAGGCTAAAAGCTTCCAACTCTCTCAGAGGAAAAGGCAGGTATTCTAGGAAAGGGCTTTTCATCTGATTTTCGAAACACACTAATATGCAGAATAGGAGCTCGTGGCTAAGTAATAACAGCCGCACGGTTCGATTCATCTGATTAAGCTACGCTAGCCGGGGATGGTCTGTAAATGGGTGACCATCTTTACATACCGAGACTCCTCCGTGCCTCGGAAAGCACGTTAAGCCGTTAGTCCCGGCTTTCATTCGTGGATCTTTGACAGTCGTTATGGGTCGTCGGAAGCCCGAAAGTTTGACATCCAGTCTTACCAAAGGGTATCGTATTACCCAGTTACTGGGTTATGTAGGCAGTAGCTCCATGTAAAATACTGGTATTCAGTTGCATCCTGGCTTCCAGCACGCGTAGCATGACAGCCGTCGACGGAAGAATAGACAAAATGACAGATAAACAATCACAATCTGTCATTTTGTCTATTCTTCCGTCGACAAAACCCGTTTCTACGGTGGTCATGCTACGCGTGCTGGAAGTCGACCCCAACATATTTGTGAAAAGGCTAGGCAGATTGACTCATGGACAAAATAGCTTTTACATTTAATAAATATCAAGTACCTACAAATAATTAACACCACTTAATCACTCGCTACAATTAGAACATCTATTAAAAACGAAAAGATTATGCTAGCGGGAAACTGTAGCAAGAAATGTATGCAGCTTACTTGCATCCGAGCTTATCGCATCTATCAACGTCCGAAGGCTTTCACGGAAGGCTTTGTTCGCACGGTGTGAGCGCCCCCCTGCCCGCCCAGCCCACCTCCCCGCCCGCCCTCAGACGGTACAAACAACTTCAGCTAACTCCGACAGCCGCCCAACTTTCTTTGTGGGTTGATAGCCCACCGAAATGTAGCTCATTTGTTAGTTTGGGTAATCATAATGATGATATGTTATGGATTATTTGCATTTTTGTTTAAGTTTTCGGTATTTGTGATTTGAAATGGATGGTGTAAGTGTTAGTCATAATAATAAGACAATATTCATCCCACTAAAAAAAAACTCCATGACTTTATTCCCATTTTGCCATAATGTGCAAAACACTGATTATTACAAAGAAGTTATCTTTTTTTTTACTTTTTACCGACTTACTTAACTACGCATCACGATCTACCACCCGCTTCTACCAAAAAAACCTTCTCCACTTTACGTTTACTATAATTACGTCGTGTTTTTTCAAAAATATCGTTCCACAAAAGCTGACGCACGGCAGCAGTGCACCGTGCATCTGAACGGAGCAGGGCGTCCATCGATCAACGTCGCCCCGCCGACCGATACTAATGGCGACTAAGACCAAGCCTTGAAAACCTAGCCTGCCTGGAACCTCCTCCCAGTTTTAACGAGAATTATATTTCAAATGATATGGTGCTAATGCTTCAGGGGAATGTTTGTGGGTGCTTTTTTGAATGTGGTTTTTTGTTTCGTCAGGTTGGGGATAAAGAGACTTTTGACTTCTTGGAGTAAAGGTGACACATAAGAAGGAAAATTATATCATTTACTTGTCTGCCTGGTACTTAACTCCTCCCGGTAATAATGAGAATTTTATTTCAAATGATATATGGTGTATTCTGTAGGGTAGAATGTTTGTGAGTGTTTTTGAAATATGTTTTTTTTTTATGTAAGTTTAAGAAGATTTTTGACCATTTGGAGAGAAGCTGAAAAAAATAATTTAAGGCTATTTAGGTTTCTGTGACTTTTTAAGACACTAGTTATCAAGTTCCAGAAAACACGGATTTTTATATCAATTAAGAAAAACATTACTTGCTGAAGATTTCGAATAGGTTAATTAAAGGTTAACCTTAAAACTAATGAAAATGTCTAATATGTCTAAAATCAATTAAATTCCAACTGTGCCATTAATATTGCACCAGAGCAACAATGAAGGGTAAGTATAGATAAGCACAGTACCTATAAAGTATGCCATTATTAGGTACAGATAAGCACAATATGTAAGCAATGCACTCAGGTATTAACCAATCAATAACCAACCCCCAATACGCGATATTACCCAATCACCTTGTTATTACCACTTCAAGCATCGAATGTGACATGTTCGTACAGGCAAGGCCTTGTTACAGTAATAAAGCTAATGCGCTTTACCGAAGCCGTTTCGGATGCGACGGGGGGCGGTGGGGAGGAGGGGGGGCGTCGCAAGCGTGCATCGATCACACCGATACGATCACCACCCCCCACCGCAAGACTACACAGCCGAAACTAGCGAATTAATAGATAACAGGGTTTTTTATAGGTTTGTGATATGCGAAACGAAACTACTGGTATTTTGTGGTAGGTTTGGATGTTACAATGGTCGTGGTTGTAGACAGATTTTAGTTCCAAGAATCATCAGCTACAGTCAATTTTGGTTGATAAACAAGAAATTAAGACTTCGAAAAAAAAATGTTAAGCAAGGAGCTACTTCGAACCATGAAAAGCACCTTAATTGGTACACGTGGCCGAGAAAACTATTACTGAATCTACCTAGCCTTTTCCCAACTATGTTGAAGTCGGCTTTCAGTCTAACCAGAGGCAGCTGAATACCGTATTTTACATGGAGCGGCTGCCTATCTGACCTCCACAACCCAGTAACTAGGTAATACGATACCCCTTGGTAAGACTTGGTAAGACGGTTATCAGACTTTCGAGCTTCTGACGACCCGTAACGACTGTCAAAGATCCAAGAATGACAGCCGGGACCAACGGCTTAACGTGCTTTCTGAGGCACGGAGGAGTCTCGGTATGTTAAGATGGTCACCCATCCACAGACCAACCTCGGCAAGCGTAGCTTAACCTGATGGATCGGACCGTGTGGCTGTTAGTACTTAAAACTATTACTAATTAATCAAAACACCCATCAAAGATAGATGACTCTAACAAATCATTCTAAAACGAAATTGGAGCCCCGATAAGGACGCAGACTGATCGCGAACTCTCAGTCAAAGGGATCGCTGGATCCAAGCGAACGTTTCATCCTTCTACGTCGGGCGGGCGTTTAATATCCGAACGGCCGTCTCTGCCGTCTTTTTACTGCACGCCGAGCGAAAAATAATTGATCGATTTCACCATTCCACCGTGGGGCTTAATGGCGGTATGACGTAAAAGGAACGCGTACACCAACGGATGCGGATACTCTCTTTCACCTGCTTTGAAATTTCGCTAAATGTATCACGAAACCAATTTGGTTGTAAGCCAATGTTTTTGTAGAAGCTGATAGCTTTTTGTTTGTAATCAGCCTCATGGGTAGAGGAAGTCGATCCCAATTCCCAATTTTATTTCTATCTCTGTAAATAACAGTTGATTTTAATTTCGAATATCTTTTGACATTTCTCTACTTGGAAAGGAGAGAATTTAGCCTCCTTTAGCAAAAGTTAATTCAAGCTTTAATATATACTAGCTGCACCCCGCGGTTTCACCCGCAAAAGTCTCGATCCCGTGGGAATATCGGGATAAAAGTATCGTATGTCCTAACCATCTACCCATGTGCCAAATTTCATCCAAATCCGTTCAGCCATCTTAGCGTGAAAGCGTAACAAACAAACAAACTCACTTTCGCATTTATAATGTTAGTTAGAACTACAGGGTGTTTGGCAGAACGTTGAACATACGAAAATGGTGGATAGGTGGGGTCATCTGCTACTTACTCAGCCCTAATTTATTTAGCCCTGGAGCCCTGGCTATTTCTAAACATAAATTTTTGCTTTCTTCTAGTTTCACCACTTTCCTAACTTTAAAGTGTAAAATTTATTAAAAATGGGTAAAACAGGCAATATATATATTTTTTTAATCTTTAATGCTGGCAGATTCTTTAAAATTATTGCTTTATTCAGATGTTAGCTAGAAAAAAAGTTATGAGTCCTCAAACTTACAGAAAGATGTAAAAAATACTTAAATCTTAATTTCAACTTGCATTAAAAAAAAAACAAAGGCCAAATAAATTAGGGCTGAGTAAGTAGCAGATGACCCCACCTATCCACAATT
Organism: Agrochola litura; assembly: GCA_949152395.1. NCBI lineage: Eukaryota > Metazoa > Arthropoda > Insecta > Lepidoptera > Noctuidae > Agrochola > Agrochola litura. The sequence goes on along the minus strand of OX424497.1, from coordinate 9,325,049 downwards.
TTCATATGTTCAACGTTCTGCCAAACACCCTGTATATGACATAATATTTTTCAAACAAAACCTGATAGTCTTAAACTTCTCCAAAGTTACACCAGAACAAACAACTTGCTTGCTGCTGTGGCGGCATCTTCATGGCCACATGAGAACTACGCATCAAAGACCTAACGTCACACAAAATCCTGACGTCACACAAATCCTGCATCGCGCAATTAGAGTTTACCGCGCGAACAATATATTTATGACCATCCGACATCAACCGTTGTGTAGCTGCCCGCCAGACACGACACCCATCTGGTCGGAGGATCCTCCCTTTTCTATAGAGGATGAGTGAACTTTAAACCCTGTTCCTCATGCCTCTAAGCTGCACTACAAACACAAAACATTCTAACAAACAGCACATCTCCACATTCATTAAATTCTAATGCCGAGCATTTTTCCCAGCTGTTCAGAAGACATTAATTCCCCGTTAGAAAGGATCCAAATCCGGCATTCCTTAGGCACTAATATAAAATTCCATTGGCAGAAGTGCCAGTGGCGAGACGTTTGATGTAAAACGGCTCGTACAAACGCTTGGTATGCCAATAACACAGATTAGAATGCTGCTAGACGTCTAATGGAGCAATGATTAGATGATAGTTATGCCGCCTGTATGTAGGTGAATTGAATTTAACGGTCAATCGTTTAAGACAGGGCAATGCGGGGGTCTCGTTTAGAAAGTTTGAGATGATGTGTTCTTTCATGTTCATGATATAAACACTTTTACAACTAAGTCATATTTTTTAAACTAAGTGACTCTTAGAAAAAACACCGAAACGAACTAAGATCTCACAGTCTCTTTTAAAACCCAGACATCATCATTTCAGCTGAAAGACATCCACTGCCGGATATAGACCTCCCCCAAGCACCGCCACTTCGACCGATTCTGTGCTTCCCGCATCCAGCGGATTCCTGCGACCTTCACAAGGTCGTCGGTCCATCTTGTGCGAGGCCTTCCAACGCTACGCTCCGGTACGTGATCACCACTCCAAAACCTTTCGGCCCCGTCGGCCATCTGTTCTGCGAGCCCTGCCCTGTCCATTACCACTTAAGTTTGGCAATTCTTCGGGCTATGTCGGTTACCTTAGTTGTCCTGCGGATCTCTTCATTTCTGATTCGATCACGTAGGAAAACTCCAAGCATAGCCCTATCGATTGCCCTTTGGGTGACAGACAAAACAGATATAATCAGACAGTAACAGGACACAATCCACACAGGACTAGACATAATCTTGTTCAAATCATGTAAGGACCATATAGTGTCTGTAATGACCTTTTTATGAAATTCTTTCATACACACAGATTTAAGTGAACCTGTAAAGTCAGTGCAAGCATTTGTCAGTAATCGTGTAGCTCAACTCAGAACTGATCTATGTTATCTGAGTAAGCACGTTAAAGTACCTACCTAGATGGTTGGATAGTTTTGGAAGACTGCTCAAGTCTCTGAGCACTGATCAGTACATTAGCTGTAAAATTACTTTTATGTTAGCTGTTGCATAATAATTGCCTGAAAAAAACATAGCAACAACTAATCATGACAATTTCGGCAACAAGAAGCTTAATTGCCTCTTCCGTAAAAGCTACAGTCAGTCTTGGTCACTTGGTAACGTTTTATTTGGTTTATTAAACAGTTGCTGAACTGAACCGAATAGAAACGCGAACTTATTTTTATTTATTAACCGACTTCAAAAAAAAGGAGGAGGTTCTCAATTCGTCGGGATATTTATTTTTTATTTATTTTTTATGTATGTTCCCCGATTACTCGAAGACGGCTGGACCGATTTGAAAAATTCTTTTTTTGTTTAAAAGGATATACTGTCAAGTTGGTCCCATTGTCATTTGGTCACGATCTGATGATGGGATCTTGGAGAAATTGAGGGAACTCTTCATTAAAGCTATTGTAACTTAGATAAATTACAAACCAACCCACTAAAAAGTGAAAAAAAAAATGTTCTACAAAAAATACAACCGAGTTCCAAACTACAAAGTGAAAAATAACTTTAATTTCGGAAGTCGGTGTCAAAAAACTAAAATACTGATCCAAAGACACCGACTTCCGAAATTAAAGTTATTTTTCACTTTGTAGTTTGGAAGTCGGTTGTATTTTTGTAGAAAAGTTTTTTTATTAAATTATGGCTCTCCTACGACTTATTCACTGTACACATACAGTAAGCGCTCAAAAGTGCATGATCACGCTAAGAGTCGTATTGCTGTGAACACGCGGTATACTCCGTACATTTGTATGTGTAAACAGTCAGACGTCTGTGGTGTGAGTGCCGTACACACACCACAGAGAACGCAGTTTTTAACTACACACTATCGTATCGTCACGGTTCGCGGGCGCCGCACTTATATTTCCATAACTTTTGTTAGCACGCATCATACTCGTACGCGTGACCTTGGCCAGTGTATCGCATTGCTAAAATTCGAAAGTAAATTATATGTGCAGATAGCAGAAGGCGATAAGCGTTGGTCTTAGATTCAAGATGGCTAAGGTTCTAATCTCGTAAATCACAGCGCTGTTTTTGCAAATATTATTATTTTTGTTTGCAATAATAATATTTTTAAATATCCTGCCTATTTATTAATGTTGTTATTGCAATAAAGGGTTTAGAATAAAAAATGCGTGATATGTTATAATAAAAATAAATAATATTTATTCATTATGTTTATTTTACTTAAGTATAGTTATCAAACTGCTACAATTATTTATCATTACTTCACCTGAATAATATGTGAAATAGATGTCTAGAAACTTAGAAGCAATTTGTATTATTTTGACATATTTAAATTTTGAAATGTTTTAAATTTTAAATGGATTTTTTTGCACCATAAATATAAAGCTTTGATCATGGTCTAAGTAATTAAGCAATAAATAAGAATATTAGACTACTTATAATAAAAAAAATCTACTGACAAAATTGTTGATTTTAAGGTTAAAGGCAGTTGTTCATATTAATTATTTTAAACTTTATTTGGCTTTAGTAAATATTGGTTGGTATTGAGGTTATAGCTTAAGTATTCATTTTCTTTACGAAAAGAAGATTGAAACTAAACCTCAAATTTTAATCCTAAAATAATACTATTACTAAAATAATATTAAACAATTTCGGTATATCTGCAAGAAATACGACAAACAATTGAAACGTGCTTAAAAAATTCGTTACCATAAATTCATGCAATAACGAATCTGTTGTTTATTAAGTTGGTACGGTCAATATTTTAAGGTCAAAAACGGTTTTCTAGCTGGTCTTCAGTGATGCAAGCCTTCAGAGTGCACGGCGAACGGTTCATAATGACGTGTTTTTAATAATTCAGCAAAATATCTCGTTGGTATGAAACCATTTGTTTCATTCACCATTTGACGTCGCTGCTACTCGATAATAAGCCCCTTCCTCATATCTCTTAACCGTCACAGTATTTCTCTAGAACAAAGAAAAACATTGTTTTTATTACACATAATACCTAATTATTTATTATTCACTAATCGAATTAAACCTCACAATGAATTTAAAACTTTAAAGGCATCTTCTGTCTCAACAATACCTCTGTTCTATCAACAATACCCTTGATTAAGATTTATGTTTAGTAAAATATGAAATATATAAATGATAACACTCACACTTAGTCCGGTTTTATTAGATATTCACTTCACTTTTACGCAGCGCAATAATATTCTCTGATCTGATCTGATCTCTTCAATATATTTTATGCCTACTTTTTGATAATAATAACCACAACACTGCGCTAAATGCTCGTCACCAATATTATCACGGCACGAACCAACAAAGTTCTATTAATTGAATACTTGTAACAAACTGCATCTACCCCACAGAAATCGAAATAATTTACTTAGTTTTTTGTGGTCTACCTGCTAAACTTTAATATTTATGTGAACAAGACGAATGAAACTAAAAACGAATGATGATTATCGAACTAGTCATTGGTTGCAGACAAAGTGAGTGTGTGTGTGTAATGTGCGTGTCTACAGTATTGTAACAACTTATAGAAGAAGGTCGTAAGTCAAACCGAAGCGTCAGTCTATTGCTTTGTGAGATTGCTTATGGACTTTTGGTCGGTACTGTACATACAGAAACTGTTTTGGAGTTTTTGGATTAAGGTGACACTTACAGGAGTGCTCACTACTTGTAAAAAACCGGTCAAGAGCGAGTCGGACTTGCGCACCGAGGGTTCCGTACCTACCCATTATACCGCCATAATAAAATTGGGGTCATTTTTATTGGTAAAAAGATATGGATAAGTTTATATTTTCACGAAAACTTGTAAGTACCAAAATTTACCTTAATTTTCAACTTTTTTTATTTTTCGGAATTTTTCCTTTATTTGTGCTGTATCTGGTATAAATTTCAACTTGCTAGTTCCACCCGTTCCTGAGAAAATCGATGGTGACACACGGACAAACGGACAAGAGAGTGATCTTATAAGGGTTCCGTTTTTTACCTTTTGAGGTATGGAACCCTTAAAAATTATAGTCAAAGCAATACATACTATAGCAAAATTAAATTGGATTCAGTTAAGCATTGGGTTTCGTAAAAGAGGTCAAAAACAAACAACAAATAAATACAGGTCGAGGAGATTAGTATAAAAGTCATTGTCTACAGATGATTAAAATGTGGAATTCGCCAGGGAATGCTATTATTTTAAAGAAAGAAAACCACGCGTAAATGCTTAGTATAAGAGCCCTAATTTCCTTGGAAAACTTAAACTAATCCCCAACCCAATAAACGTATAGGCACATATTATCAGCATGACTAGCAAAAGCTCACGGCTTGCTATCGTAGTACCCAAGATACAGTGCCTAGGTCGGGAGCTCGCGGCCTTTTGAGAGATACGGGCCATTGTCGGCCCATTGTCAGGGAAACAATGGCTATTTCAACACCTCACAATGGGGCGAGTTAGCTCCGTGAAAAATTAACGCGCCCGAGCTGCGTGCGATGAACGTTGCAACCAGCTTCCGTACTTTACTACTCAATGCGGACTGTGTAAAGTTTTCGTTTATGAGGCTGAATAATGAGGGTAGTTAAATAAATAACTGTTTTTTTTCTGTAGCAGATTAACGTACCTGCTTTCTGCAGATTTCTGGTTGGAAATTTAACCAGCACGAAAATAATATTTTGAATATAACTGTCTGTAAACTGTCTCGCAATCAGGAGCGGTGCGTCACCGGTAGAACAATTTCTGTGAAATTTTCATAGAATTTTTTCCACCAGAATCGCGTCGCGCCCTCTCATCGCGCTTGTCTGCGGGAGCATTAAACGATGCTTTCAAATTTAACGATTCATCGTCATCATCATTTCAGCCGAAAGACGTCCACTGCTGGACATAGGCCTCCCCCAAGCACCTCCACTTCGACCGATTCTGTGCTTTCCGCATCCAGCGGATTCCTGCGGCCTTCACAAGGTCATCGGTCCATTTTGTGGGAAGCCTTCCAACGCTACGTCTTCCGGTACGTGGTCGCCACTCCAGAACCTTTCGACCCTTACCAATTTAACGATTGGTACCACTGAATTACGAGAATAATGGAAACTAATCAATGGTATAACACTGCCAATACCCAGTAAAAAAAGCATGGTGCTCAATGCTCATTTCTTTGCTGTATCTGAAAAGCTATTTGCTCAACAGCGGAATGATTACCGTTAATATTGTTTCACTCGATTGCCAGTTCAAAATAGTACCCAGTAGGAACAGTTTTAATAAATTGCTTAAGAGCCAGTTATGTGACGTAGCGTTCAAAAGAAAGTTATAAATTTTCTAGCAGATAAAGCTTATTATAATTTAATTGAGTTTTAGATGCGAAATTTTTACTATGTTTTACAAATTTATTATTTTTAAAGATCTATAATATCATGAAATTGACTCGGAGTGACATTATACCTTATTTTTAACCGACTTCAAAAAAAGGAAGAGGTTCTCAATTCGACTGTATTTTTTTTTTTATTTGATTAATTTTTGCATGCCATTGTTTAAGGCAAACGTGACAATCTGATTTTATCTACACTTTTAACATCTCTTGCATGCTGACAATTTCTGTTGTATGTATTATACTTTTGAGCAAATAAACGATAATCTTATCTTATCAGTAATTACTACTACTGGCTACAGTTTCAGTGCTGTGTCCGGTAAATATTAACAGTGGAAAGGTTGGATGCACCACGAGTGTAACCCCTGTGTGTTTCCCTTGACGTGATATGTCACACGAGACCTAATATAGTCACTGGTGCCGATTCTCTTGTACACCGAACTAAACTATCACTAAAATTCCTTACTTTAGACTATGAGAATCTTAACGCTATTCTGCAAAATAAATTCTCTAAATTTAAAAATAATTTTGACACATCTAAATCGAATTTGACAATCGCGACTCCACACGTGATACCTAACCACGTGAATCTTTTTAGAGCGGAGGCGCACAGGGGGGGCAGCCTCGTCGTGTTTTATATGGAATTTTTCACTTTTTGTATGGAAAATAAGAAAAATTATGACCTACAAGTAGAGTGTTAGGGGTTTAAGGTTTTTATAAAGGGGTCGAAATTTTCATTATTTTTGCGATTGGACACCGTTTTCGAGATTTAAGCAAAAGAAAAAAAAAAGATTCAGTACTGTTTTTGCATTTCAAGTCGAAGTGTTGGTGTGAATTTATAGTTCATGACAATCAATTTTACTCTACACGTTAAAACGTGTTAACGTTAAAAGTCGCGATTAAAAATAGTCAGATTTAGTTAAAAAAATCTAAATTTTTGGTGAAAAACGTCAAATTCAGAATAGCAAAATTGCCATTTTTACTAAACTAATATCTCGTTGCCATCTTAGTGCTGACAAACTAAAATATAGTTAAGTTGTGTCACTTTAGTCTGGAAAATCGTCGTTTGACAGGAATAAACTAAATTTTGGTGAATTTTAGTTTAGTTTAGAGGCATTTGTGACAAGAGAATCGGCACCACTGTCTCCTAACTATGGCTGTACCGTAATACCTTTTACTTAGCCGACTTAAGATTATAGATAGGACGTATGTCGTCGGTTCTAAAAAAAAGATCTCATTTCAAAACGCGAAGTCTCGGAATTTGCCCTTTTGTGACATTTCTCCAATTGTAACGGAGACTGCTATAGACGCATGCGCACATCAACAGTTGAAATTCATAATAGAACGTGCAGCTAACACGTTTCGAGAAACAGGTGTCAGTAACACAAGTTCTAATTTACTTTATTTATGTTTATTGTCACACTTGTCCTTTTGTCGGTCAACACGTAATGAAATTAACGAAAAGAGGGGGAACGAATGGTATGACAGGTTGTATTGATCGCGAATGTCGTTCAATTATACCAATCAAGTAGGTACCTAAGTTAAGTACTACGGGATCAAAATGGGGATAGAATTGAACTCTCTGCCTGATATCTTAGAATTTAGAGCTATCAAACCAACTTTATTTGATTCACATTAGTGAAGATTTTTTATAGAATGTACTGAGTCAAGTAAAGATATGTCTCTAATTATTTTATAATTATTATTAGATTATACTCCAATAATTTATAATTATTAGTATATTATATTCCAATTATTTTTAATTATTATTTATTGTTAGTAATTGGTATATACATAAGAGCCCATACCTGTTAACTTTTAATATTGAATGTACAAAGTATAAATGCAATGTTGGTGTACCTACGAGTATTTTAAATAAATGAATACAAAATAAATAAATTATATTTATTCAACCAATAATGTTAATGGACTGTTTCTTTAAAACAGTCCATTAAATTAAAATTGAGCACCAAAGAGCATCCAATCTCCCCACAGAGAGCCTACAAAAACGCCTCACCGCCTTTCAATGAAAATTAATAAATTAAGTGACAGGTCACCGGCTTCAGCGAATTAAATAAGTATTAAAGCTCACAATACCTGAAATATCGATACGATAGTGCCGTTGCGGTCTCAATACAACCCAATTAGTCTGCACTGCCTTCCGCACGTTTTTGCCCCAACACTAATAGGCAAGAACTTGGTTTAAAGACATTTACAAGAGGCGACATACAAACAAACATAACATCACGACTGTAATCCCCGAAGGTTTATGCAGAGGTTTACCTACCTATTATATAAGTACATGGTACACCCACATTTCGCCAGTTATGCTAAAGTCCCATGTAACGGAGGGCGAGCCTACTGCCATCAACCAAGCACAAATCCAGACTCCGGACTGCTACTAAAAAATTCCTGATGGAAAACTCTTTGCTCGACTTGGGAATCGAACCCAGGAACTCATGCTCAGCAGTAGCGCTTACGACCACTAGACCACCGAGGCGTGTGAAAAAAAAAGGCGGGAGCTATGTATGTTATGTGTGTGTGATTTCGAGGATTGAAAGGTCAGTTGTAATGTTGGTTGGTTTGGTTACTTTTGACTAGTGTTGACAGTCTAGTTATTGTTCTGGCGTTTAGTTACGAAAGATACTCTTTGAAGATTAGGAAGGTATGCAACTGCTAACTATCCTATTAATACCATACTTCGACGTTATAAAAAAGGAGCAAAGGTAAGAAGGAGACATACAAATTCTTTGATATTTTTTTACAGGAGTTACTTTTTTAGTATAGCACAAAGTATGGCGGCGTGGCATATGAGCTCTATGAAAAGTGGGTAAACTCGAATATGTTAAAGGGCCATTTTCTGCCTAAGTACGTCCTTATCAGTTAACTTGATAATAATGACCATTTACCATAAACCTGGCTCTCCATACCTATGTTTGTACATACCACTGTATGTACAAACATAGAAAGAAAGAAAGAAAGAAAGAAAATACATTTATTAAGCACAGACAAAAAGGCACACAACACAACAATTATAACACAAGTAAAAAATAAAAAAGGAAATAAAAACAAGGTGTAAAATAATAATTTAACAGGAAAGAGTGCCTCGCGGCTGCGCCAAATAGGCCCAGTTCAGCAAAAATGCCAGACAGCTAGTGCCTGACGCTGGTTTTCAACTGAACCTGAAGTGTGAGGTGACGGATGTAAATCAGCTTCAAACCTACTGCAATATGTGTGTGTGTATACTTAAATAAAATAAATTCGTGTAAGATAATAATAATAATAACAAATAATTCGTTTTATACTGCAATGTGTGTATTTATCTATACTTAAGTAATTAAAATAAATTTGTGTAATAATAATAACGAATGCATTGTGTGAAATCAGATAAAATTACAAAACAACAAAACAGAAAGAAACTGACAAATAAATGAGACGGACGCATGTTATCGAAACGAACAAAAACCTGATTTGAACGTTGCCAGACTTCCACGTTCCAACAAATATAATTTATTTAGCCGTGCACTTCATCGTCTTCATCGCGCAATACGCTGCAAGCAGCCGGTCGCGGCGGACTATTCACGGACAGTTTTGCAACTTATTTTGTTTAAAAAACTTGTCCCACCCATACTTATCGTATGGGTTACATTAACACTGGCACAATACTATGGTATTTACGTACATAAATAAGTCAGCCGAATATCGTTGGCGAAAGTGGAGGTGGAAGTAAAAAAATTGCGGTGACAAGCGAAGAAGATAAGGACGAAAGGTAAATGCCAGTCAGTTAAATGCCAGTCAGTTACAGTATTTCCCGCAGAAAAAATAAATAAATACGACTCTTTAATTTTCAGTCTTTCTACAGCCTTAAGCTTCTCTATGGAGATGACAAATGCAAACCACACAGAGGTTCGCCCACTCGCAAGTCTTGGAGAAGGATGTGTGAACTGGCGCCATCCCGGCATCGTACGTTCCAGTCGCTTGCGTACAGGCTAGGCACATGGGGTAAATTGAAATGCAACGTGGTTCAGTAATGCATAAGTTGGTGGTAAACGATGACTTTAATGTACTTTGTTGTATTCTACAGGCCTCACATCTGCGATGGGGCGAAGCGATGCCGCGGATATCGCAACAGCAATCCCTGCACAGGGGGGGACATGAGCGAGCGAGCTGAGCCGAGCGTGAGAATGAGCAAGAACAACTCCCACCAAACAACCATACAACAGCAGTTATTTACATTTTCGTGCAACATTTACCGACTTAACACTGAAACATACTTAAGTAGGTAGGTACATACCTATATCATATAATTGAGACATTTAGTGTGACCATATCCAGCTTCCGTTGCGCATCTATAAGATACTGCCGTAAACGTCGTCTAAAAGCGCCTATTGTGTTAATAACTCTAATCGGTGGTGGCAGGTTGTTCCATATTTTGGAGGCCGCATAACGAAAGCTGCCTCTAAAAGCGGCTGTACCCCGAGACTGAGTCGACAGTTGCTGCGAGCATTGCCTCCTCCCGCATTCCCGTCTACTCGTAACCCAGCTTAGCTTGTTATATAAGTAGTCCGGTTTCTGATATTTAACCACACCGAACAAAAGGCAAGCCAAGTGCAGTTTACGTCTGGACTTCATTTTCAGAGTAAAATGCTTATTTAGGAAGGGTGTTACATGACTTCTGCGAGGAATACTGTAACAAAACCGAGCACAAGCATTTTGTACCCTTTGGATGAGGCGGTCTGTACGAGCCAATAGGCGCGGACCGTACACTGTGTCAGCGTAGTTCAACCTAGATAGAACTAGAGTTTCCGCAAGCTGTTCCCGTAGTGTTTCGGACAAGTAAGGCCTAATCTTGTACAGAACTTTCAGGCGGTAAAAGCAGTTTCTTACCGAGTCAGCTACATGTTTTTCGAATCGTAGGTCCTTATCTAAAATAAGACCAAGATTCCGCGCTTCATATACTCTGTCAATTGGTTCACCCATTAGCTCCAGGTGAAACGTTGCGGGTAGTTTAGCTAATTGCTGTCTCGTGCCAAATACCATGTATTTAGTTTTGGTTGGGTTTAGCGATAAGCAATTCTCTTCAGACCAGTCGGCGATTCTACGTAGGTCATCGTTTAGATCCTTAATAGCACTATCATACTCATCTGGTCTAAAGGATATGTAAAGTTGGACATCGTCAGCGTATATGTGGTACTTGCACCTCTGGAGGCATCTAATTATATCTGCACAATATAGAATAAAGATAATTGGGCCCAATATAGATCCCTGGGGAACCCCTCTCTCAATGGAAGCAAGAGTCGATATAAGAGTAGTGCCGTCACCCAAACGTAGATCCACGAGTTGTTTCCTATCAGTAAGGTAGCTGCGGAACCATTGCGTAGCGCTGGGGTCAAAGCCGTAATAATTTAGCTTTGACAGTAATAACGGGATATTTATTGCATCAAATGCCCGGGAAAAATCCAGCAAGACTAGCAATGAACACATTCCTTTATCTTGGGCTGATAGTAGATTATCAGTTACATCCAATAGGGCAGTTGCAGTACTGCGCTGTTTTCTAAAACCAGACTGTAAGTCCGGTAACACGTTATTTTGTTCTAGAAAATGCGTTAGTTGGTGGCTGACGACTTTCTCTAATACCTTAGACAAACACGGCAAAATGCTAATAGGGCGTAGGTCTTTTACTTCTATTGGGTTGGAATTTTTTGGCAAGGGCCTAACGGAAGCAATTTTCCATTGGTCAGGGAAAGTTGACGTCACTATTGAGCAGTTTATTATGTCAGTTACAGTACTTAGTGCGTATGGCAGAGTCATATTTAACATGTCGAGGGTAATATTGTCGTAACCTTCGGCGTTACTTTTAAGGTTGGAGATAATGCGGGAGATGTCATTATGTTCCACAGGATTGATTTTGAAAATAGCTTCACTATGTCTATGGTTCTCGAAATACGTCATAAGTGTCATGCTTGCAATGGGGTTTCCGGGAACTATCAAAAAAGTATTATTAATTAGATCTGGATCTGTAAAATGCGACGGAAGGTCTTGTCTGGGTTTATAAGGTGATATTGTGGATTTAAGATTTTTCCATAGTAATTTTGGGTTTTTTATTTTATTGTTTATGTTATGCTTGAAGTACGCACATTTTTCGTTGTACAAAGAACTTAAAACTAAGGACTTTAACTCTTTGTAGTATTCTTTCTTAGAATCCGATTTCGATTTCCTGAAGCAAGTTAAAGCATTGTCCCGCAAACGCATCATGAGTTTAATTGTATCAGTAATCCACGGATAAGACTTTTCCTTGACGGTAAATGTTTTAATCGGTGCGTGAACATCGAACAGTGAAATTATGTGGGAGTTAAATACATGCACCATGTCATTTACATTGTCAAGCAAGGAAATTCTTTCAAGACATAAAAGCAACAAATCCATATTAAAGCTATCCATGCAGACATTTTTAAGCGGCCTAAATTTTACTACGTGTGGTTTAAACTTTTCACGTTTTACGTGAAATTCCCCAACTATGATAGAATGACCGTTTAGTGAACTGAAAGATTCCACTGACGTGTATCTCGCTCTTAGGTCGGTACACAGGAGATCGATGAGAGTTTCACTGGAGGCTGTGAAGTGAGTAGGAGAAATGACCAATTGAGTAAGACTGAGGCTATTCAGGAACTCGTTGGTTTTTTTTGTCTTTATGCAGCTTGTGTCCAGCATATTAACATTAAAATCACCTAGTAAAATGAAATGGTCACAATTCCCCAGTGAGCTAAGCGAATCCGTTATGGCGTCCAGGAAGAGAACAAGGTCAAGCCAAGGTGGCCGGTACGCTGTACCTATAGCAATTTTTTTACCGTTCATTGAGAACGTTAGCCACATTTGTTCGACCGATTCGAACCTGGGATCGACCGCGCTTGTCCAAATTCGCGCACTCAGCCCCCGCCGCAGATAAAAGCCGACGCCCCCACCACGACCCGAACGCACACTCGCTGGCCGCGGCGTGTGACGCAGACGGTAGCCCGGCACCACCGGAGCGCGCCCCTCCTCGCCCGGTCGCAGCCAAGTTTCGTTAATTGCCATAACGTCAAAACAATGCCTGTCGATTGCGCCAACAAGGTTATCATGACCTGTACCCAATGAACCAGCATTCAGAAAACCAACCTTAAAAAACTTTTCTCCTTTAGTCATCATGATAATAATATAAAATAAATCCGATATTTAACAAGGTCAATACTATAAGTGCACATTCAATAGTTTCAAATCCAATTTCATAAAATAATATTAGTCTTAGTCCAATAATTGTAAATATGTAAATAGTGAATATAATAAAATGAAAAATACACAAAGATTGAACGCTGTATGCAAATAATACATTAGTAACTCGAAGATTTATAAATAATCGGCTTGTAAAATGAAAAAGTAGTTTTGTAATTAATAGGTGTAGTTGAATATGTGCAGTGTTATAAAACTGGTTTACGTATACGTGCGTATTATGAAGTTGTCTGAGGTGCGCCGCGAGACACACTCCTACCAACATATTTAGCAGATAGTAGCAACACAAACTTAATATTACTTTTGAAATACTGACACTTTCCACAACTAAACTTACTTTAAAAATCAGCGTAACAGTATAAGAAAGAATAATATGTAGACAAATAATGAGAATAATATAACAAAAAAAACCAAACAAAAAAGTAATTCTATAGGGTGCTATTGCTATTGCCGCATAGGTATGGAGAGCCAGCATACAACTGGGGTAACCAATTGATGCGCAGCCCACTGGCTGCGCATCAATTGGTTACCCCAGTTGTATTAAAATTTTAATAAAACCTAATGATGGGGTACCTAATTGATGCAGCCCACCGTATCTACAACTCCCAAATCCACACCAAAATATCACAACTCCACATGGGCGTACCGCCAGCAATATCATCCGACCTCCGAATCGTAAGGAGTCGTGAGCTCTAAAGGGCTTTACAGAGTAGTAAGGTATTATAGGCTCGGCTGTTCGGCTCGGCACACAATTACGCAGGTCAAGCGTGCTAGCTCCGTACTGCCACAATTCACAAAGCTAACGCAGACGACTATATACATACGTATTGCTATTTATTGTAGCTCTTCCTTGAAAAGACAATGCTGTAAGTTGGTTTAGTTATAATTGGTACCCGTTGCTTAAAGTTAAAACAAGCTTAAACGTCATAAAAGTTATAGTTATATTAATCTGCCTAGCCTTTTCCCTACTATGTTGGGGTCAGTTTCCTGTTTAACCGGATGCAGCTGAATACCAGTATTTTATATGGAGCGACTGCCTATCTGACCTCCACAACCTAATTACTAGGAGAAACGATATCCCTTGATAAGACTGGTTGTCACTTTCTGGCTTCTGCCGACCCGTAACGACTGTCAAAGATCCACGAAGGACAGCCGGAATCAACGGGTTAACGTGCTTTCAGAGGCACGGAAGAGTCTCGATATTTAAAGATGGTCACCAATCCATGGACCAACCCCGGCAAGCGTAGCTTAACCTGATAGACCGACCTGTGCGACTGTTATTACTTAGCCACGAGCTTTTGGAACACGAAATTTATGGTTAAGCAGACGTTAATCTTTACTTGACTTTAAGCATCGTTTTTAGGTACCTAAAGGGATCTATGTGTAGCAAGCCATCGGTGAAGACGAAGTATTCTGTTCGTCACGATTGACGAAAAATTCTTCATTACCGATGTAATGAAGAATTTTTCTCACACTATTAATCATATCATATTTGATCAACGAAGATATCCATGACCAGCCCCTTGAAATATCTTTTTTCTGCTCGCCTCCTTCACCCAGCGGAAAAAATTACTGACATGTTTACCACCAAGGCGAGGCAAGGCCATCATTTGTAAAGATTATTCCCTTTTGACCTTAAATCAATAAAATCTTCGAAAACAGTCCACTTAATTCTAGATAAATAAATAAAATAAAAATAGCTTTTACTTCCTCTGACCCTTTGCACATAAACAAGTTCTTTTAAACTAATAACAATCGAATCATATAATAATTTCTGCTTGTTAACTCTATATTAGCAAATTAGCTATTATCAGCTAGCATAGCTCTCGAGTTCCAACCCAAGGCACGCACCTCTGACTTTTCACTCGCTTCAAAAATGGTGAAGAAAAACCTCGTGAGGAAACCGGAGGAAATTATCAAATAACTTCTCCCGCTCTGGGTGGAGTGGGAGAGCGTGTCAGACTCTTACTGACTAAAACCCACCCGTGTTCCTTCAGTTGTCTGTATGTTGCCAGGGGCCACGGTAACTCTTTCGGACAATCCCGCAACCCCGACAGGCATCGGCCCTAGCGGACCCCTTCAGTAGTGCTGACATCTCTTTGAAGCGCGTGCCTGAAAGATATTTTTCTCGACGGCATATGAAGCTAAGTCAGAGGCTCATGGGCGGCTTTATACCTAACTCTGACACCAGGTTAGTTACTAACCACACAAAAAGAAGAAGCTATTATATCAGCTACCAGGTCAGGCTGTCCTGCGACATAGGCCTCCTCTATTTCCCTCCAATTTATTCCTGTCCAGAGCTGTTTCTTGCCAACCTTTTGGCAGATTATCCTCCCAACCTTTTCACTTGTCTTCCTCTACGTCTTTTTCCATTCCTTGGGTACCATTCTATAACTTTTATGGTCCATTTTTCCGTCTTAGCTCTCAAAATATGACCTTAATTCTAGATTTCTAGATACTGCAGTCGATTATTGAGCCTATTTAGGCTTTTATTAAGTTCGGTAAAAGTTTTAATGTATGACACTTAAAAACTTTCATCGTAAAAGACGCACTCAATCCGATCTGGAAATAGAGGTTCGCTAAATGCAGCCCCAATGTTCGACAAATATCAAAAGTTTGTTCCAAGTCCTTTTTAGCAGTTTTAACTTTCAACAAGTGGTTGGTATTTTTAACCGACTTCCAAAAAGGAGGAGGTTATATGTTCGTCGCGTATGTTTGTTTTTTTTTTTATGTATGTCCACCGATTTCTCCGCCAATTGTGGATCGATTTTGAAAATTATTTTTTTGTTTGAAAGAGTATGCTCTCGAAGTGGTCCCATATAAATTTTATTAACTTTGCTTCGATAGTTTTTGAGTTAGCTTCAATAATACGTACTTTTTCCCACTTAGTACGTGGATGATATGATAAGTTCCTGTCACTGTTATTTACATAGCAGGTAGTGGTTTTCGAATTTGTTTGGGGTAGGTACCACAACTAAAAAGTGAAAAATAAAAACTTTTTACAAAAAAAAAACAACCGACTTCCAAAAAACACTACAAAGTGAAAAATAACTTTAATTTCAGAAGTCGGTGACAAAAACGAAAGTTCAAAACCAAAGACACCGACTTCCGAAATTAAAGTTATTTTTCACTTTGTAGTGTTTTTTGGAAGTCGGTTGTATTTTTTTTTTGTAAAAAGTTTTTTAAGTTTTTGAAACAAATGACCATCTGATCTATCCTATCCTATACTATTAAACAAGGAATATTTGTAAATATATTTGTACTCACGTTCTCGAAATCGGCTCTAATGATTTCGATGAAAGTTGCAATATAGGGGTTTACGGGGGAGAAAAATCGATCTAGCTAGGTCTCATATCTGGGAAAAAAAAAAATCTTCGTATTTTCACCCAAGCAGAGCTCGATCGCCCAAAGTTTAGTACATACAAGATAATGAATAATGACATGAGAATAATGACATGGCAGCGTGGAATTAGTAAGTACCTACTATCATGACAGCATGGAATAAGTAAATACTATACATGAATTAATATGAACTTTCCTATACTATTAAATGAGCATTCTCCATTTTCATCAGAGCAGAGCTCGGTCGCGTAGGTACTTAATCATTATGTTCAGCCCATTTCAAACAGTGCACTGATGCAACTGCTGGCCCAAAATTGCGAACCAAAGGAACCAAGTATATGGTACACGGGTACTTAGTCTGAACGGCCCAAATCGAATGGCACGTGGGTCATTCGAACGTAAACAAAAATCGTCTACGTACAAATGGCCCGTTGGTGACACAATCTATCTTAATTCAATGGATAAACTACACTAAGTACATTCGGGTGCAAAAGTAAAAAGTTTAAATAAAAAATGATTTTTTCTTAGATTTGTATTATCTTCATTAAAACAATCAACAAAATATACAATAAGATAAAATAAAACAACAAGCCAATCAACAAAATATAAAAAAAATAAAATTAAAAAGTTAGTCAAAAGCAGCTTAATTTTAAAGAATAAAAATCCTCAATTCGTGGGAATTTACTATTACACAATAAGATTTAGTGAAAATCAGTCTTATTTTAGAGAAACAAATGAACAAACATAAAAATATTATTATACAACAATGTTTAGTCAAAACCAACCAGCAATTGTAAGGAAACAGATCAACAAAATATGAGAATTTACTATAAGATTTACCTAAAATAAGTCTTATTCTAGAAAAACAAATCAACAAAATATAAAAATACAATATTAATCAATAAGATTTAGTAACAATCGGGCTTATTTTAAAATAAAAAACCAACAAAATAAAAAGAAAATACGACTGAACAATATAATTGATTAAAACTTTAATTTTTCTAAGCAATGCCCCACGCTTATCTGTCCAGTCAATAATTCTTCTACAATACTTTGAATTTTCCAGTTTCTTGATAAAGTTTCAGGTTTCCTTTTTGAAATTTTGATGCCATCAGGTTTCCTTATCTGATTTGAATAATATTTGAAGTCGTTATGCAACCCTTGCAGAAGTTGACCAATATTTGGTTTGACTTTTATGAATTTTCTAATTCTATTGTTCCATGACTCTACAATGTTATTTGTTTTATGATATTTATTATATGTACACCAGATACTTGAATTCACCTTATCGTCTAGCCATGTGCTAACAAAATAATCGTTGAATTTTGTAAAATTATCACTGCACGGACTTTCTGCCATAATATAAAGCCAACCATCGTCAACGAAGTGTGGAGGAATGTGTGATAATGCTGTACATAATTTTATATGTGCCTTGCCTGAATGGGTCTTGTGTAGATTTAATTTATTTGCTTTACGCCACAAGCATTGACTAAAATGAAAATTGCACCCTGTTATTTTAACATTTGGAAAAATATTTTGTAATGCAACTATGGTAGCTGCTTCAAAATCCATAGTGGCATAAGTTGGTTTCCATTCTGGTTCTTGGCTTTTTATTAATTGGAATAGTAACTGATATGTGTCAAGCTTCTTATCAGGTAGTAAAGCATACAAAATAGGAATCACGTTAACAAATTCTTGAGTGCTTCCTATATCTGCATGAACTGTAAAAACTTGATAAAATCCATTCGGGCAGATCTTAAATGTCCCATCAAAGAAAAAACTTCTTGACTGCCGCAAATAAACAGTGAAATCCTTATGTCCAAATATCAATATTCTTTTTTGTCTGTATTGATAATCCGCAAATAACATAAATAAATATTTTTGAGGGATAATAACGTCAGCTCCTTTTCTAAAGCAAAGTCTCTTGGCTCCAATTGAGCTATTTCGTTTTTGGTATAGATGTTTGCTTATATTTTCAAACTTAGGTAAAATTTGTACTCCTTTTTGTGTAAGTATTTGCATGTGCTCATTAAATATTTGAGGAATCGGAATAGATACGTCGTGTTGAACAGCGTTTATACATTTTTCCATTTGCTCTTTAATTTCCCTCGTTTCTAAGTCTTTAGGTCCATGATTATGTGATGTTTCACGTACAACTGTTAAAGGGTTACTTTTGGTTTTAATAGAAGCACTGCACGTACTTTTTTTTGCACAACGCCAAAGTTCTGTTCCGTCTTTGTTCAGCCTTTTCCAATTATATTCATAACCACCTTTACGTAGAAGGCGAGCACCTTTTCTTGATTTACCCTCACTTGCAGATTGTGATGTAGAGGGATGTGCGGCATCCATTTCTATGATTATTTAAACCTAGAAAATACAATATGGGCCTTAGAAGTGTGAAAGTATATAATACAGATTTGTATGTGTATGGTCTAAAATCTAGTCCCTGTCATATATTATTTATGTTCTAAATAAAATATGGTAGCTTAGTCTTTAGCCCGAATATTGATGTTGTTTACATACGAGTTGAAAGAGATGTAAGTACTTATATTAAATTCGATCATATTATGTTCTTGGACCCAAAAAGATAGAATACATATGAAACGCCTTTAACTGAAGAAACATTTTGAGAAAAATATTGCAGTAAGTATATGCAATTGGCTTTATAATATATAAAAAAAAAACTTACCAGGATCCAACAGTAAACAAAACACAAAACTCTCGAAAGTAAAAGTTCAATGCACAACATTAATGGACAATTGCAAAATTAACAGTGGTGTTACTAAGTTGCATACTATTAAACATATTTCTCCATAGTCCTCTGACGTCACAGATAAGCATCCTACTTGTGATTGGATGACAAGAAGGGTCATTGTTTATCTAGCTACCTGAAATCGTGCCGACCGGTTATGAAGATGTATTCCGTTTATTTAGACGATTTCAAATAATTAAATATTTATTTAGTTAAAATTCATAAACTATGTGATTAATAGAATGTTTGCGACTGTACTTTTGAATTATTTTTAAATTCATTTGACCACCGGGCCATTCGAACGTAGACAATTTTTTTTTACGGTCGAATGGCCCGCGTGCCATTCGATTTGGGCCGTTCAGACTAAGTACCCACAAACTTGGTCTTTTACCTTCATAAATGATAAATGATAAATGATTTTATTTCTGTAAACACTTTTACACGTCAATCATATTTTAAAACTAGATGAGGTCGGCGTTTCCTATCTGACTACTCTGAGAAGAAAGGCCGAAACAAACTCAGAGGTCTCAGTCTCTTTTAAAGTCCAAACATAGTCTTGGTCAGATCATGTGAAGGCCATGTGGATTGGTGTCTGAAGTGGTATTTTGAGGAAAGCACCACACAGATTGAGAGGGCCTGTCCAGTCAGTGCACGCATTTGTCAGTTATCGTGCAGCTCAACTCAGAATTTAAGGAGCTCAACGATTCGACGAACAATACCAAAAAAAGGACATTTGGGTAGGCCACTTAAATTATTCAAACTGTCAGACCATGATTAGAACTAACTGAGAAAAAATTAAAAACAAAACAAAAAGGAATGACCCACATATTCTCTCATCATCATTCTCCTAATTTTATCCCAATTTATTTGGGGTCGGCGCAAATTCTTCCTTATATCTCTATTACTCGGCATCTCGGCAATCAACCCAATCTAGCCATCCATCGTCAATTTGGTCTTCCCCTACTCTTACAGCCACCATTCATACTCAAAACTTTCCTCACGACATTTGCCTCCAGTTGGTCTTTTACCTCCAGTCTACCTACTAGCTGCACCCCGCAATTTCACACGCATAAGTCTCGATCCCGCGCGAATATCGGGATAAAAAGTATCCTATGTCCTAACAAAGTCAAAGTCAAATAATTTATTTTAATTAGGCACCTAAATAGCACTTTTGAACGTCAAAATTTACAAAAAATTGATTTGATCTAGTCGCCTCTTCCAAAAGATAGTTTTCGTATGGACAAGACGTAACCCAGGTCGTGGTCTACCCATGTGCCAAATTTCATCCAAATCCGTTCAGCCGTTTTAGCGAGAAAGCATAACAAACATAAAAAAAATATTTTCTCTTTATAAGATTAACATTATTATATTAATATTATAAAGTTTAGATGTGCAGTCACCAGAACATCTGACGTCCTAGAATCTATAGACACATAACATGTACTAATTTTAATTTCAGAATACAGAGCAAGATCCCGTTACACCCAGCATAATTTCCAACCAAATATTAATCAAGTACCGCAACAATGAACTTCAAGGAACCGCACCAACGTGGGAACGAACAGAGCAGTTAGTCTTAACGTCATAACATAACCGTCGATCCATTTCACTTAACTGTGGCGTACGCGCTTACAGGCGTTCTTGAAATATGCAAAGCGTACTCACGACCGACCCGCGTAATAGCGCGTGATGTGCTCGCAGCAAAAGTCTAGCTTAAAGCTATGAACGAAAATCTAGATTCTAGACTCCCATCGCGCCGCCCATACATTACGAGCTATTCTTTGATGATACACTTAAAGTTGAATCGGGTAATGGCTTTTTAAAACGTGGAAGGATTTATAAAATGTACCAGAACACTTTCAAACTTGTCGTAACATACTTTCAAACTTGTCGTAACAT
Organism: Agrochola litura; assembly: GCA_949152395.1. Classification (NCBI taxonomy): domain Eukaryota; kingdom Metazoa; phylum Arthropoda; class Insecta; order Lepidoptera; family Noctuidae; genus Agrochola; species Agrochola litura. The sequence continues at coordinate 9,303,934 of OX424497.1, read as the reverse complement.
AAGCATGATAATCCTAATCCTAACTAATATTATCAATTCGTATAATATTATAAACAATAACAGAATGGTTGAGATCCCTAACATATGAAAAAACAGAAAACATTTTGACAAGAATAAGCTAAAAAACCAAAAAAAAAAAACTGTACACCCTCCCACACACATACCCCCACACACACGCACCTCCACACACTCATATACACACACACCATACACCGAGTGCTGCTAAATTAATGTTTAATTTTACTTTATTTTTCTATTTTTATTTTTCTATGAACTCTATTTTTAACCTCATCATTGTAAAGCTAACACTTAAGGGAAGAGTGAGACAGCTCCGACACAAGTACTTTTGTAACTTACTGGGGCTGCCTCAATTTATGTGTGAAACAATGTTTTAGTTGAAATAAATATTTTTGTATTGTATAATATTATAAATGCGAAAGTGAGTTTGTTTATTACGCTTTCAAGCTAAAACGGCTGAACGGATTCGGATGAAATTTGTCACATGGGTAAACCATGACCTGGAAAAGGACATACTCATATATCCCGATATTCCCTCGACATCGAGATTTAAACGGGTGAAATTGCGGGGCGCAGCTTGTTTATTATAACGAAACAAACACACTTGTTATTGTTTGGCAGTTATTATATTTTGCTAAAAATGACAACAAAGCTCTAGCAGAGAATTTCTCAGGAAGGCGCCGCGGTACCAAGAATAATAGATAGTATACAAAAGCATGCATGTAAACCGTTTAAAATATTTAATTCAGGAAGTGATTCAGAAGTTACAGTCACAAAGACGAAACAACATAATGACAGAGAAAATTAACGAGCACAAACAGAAAACTAGACCACAGCCTGTCCCATTTGAAACATAGTAAACTAAGGAAGTACAATAAATCGTAGAACATAAATAAGTAAAGAGCAAAGTTCTCGTTTGTATCACGCACGCCGTGGCGTGGCGTGGGTGCCTCTCACCGATATGTCTCGGATATAAAACAAATAGCGAGGCTGCGTCGGCGCTGCGTGAATCGTGACAAGACCGCACACCCGGCGCGGGACCACGGCTGTGTGTACTGGGTGCTAGCTTTTGTACGCTATGATCTACTGTCTATGACGTGATTATAAAAGCTTCACGAGGAAGGTAGTATGGCAAAAAATTTTTGATGTCCGTCACGGGATTTTATGGAAAACATACTTGAAGATATTAACAAGTACAATTTTAACAGTAAAAATTTAAAAAAAAAATGTGGTACTCTGGGAGTGCTGACAGAAGTGAAAACTTGAAAAAAAATCGGCACCGCGGTAATCAACGCGTTGATGTCTTTTTAATGGTCAAAACTGGTGTCGTAACAGTGTCACGAAATCAATGGTTTTGTCCCATCTCAAAAATGCCCAACGCGCCTAAAGAATAATTCGCTTAGAAAAAACGGATGAATTGAGAACCTCCTCCTTTTTTTAAGAAGTCGATTAAAAATATTAGACAAAGTTTTTCCTTACTTAATCTCCTAGTACCTTTATTACAAATACGGGCAAATAGCAAGTCTTATAGGAATATCCGGTCAGTCATCCGGGCACTAACTACTTCCTGTTAAATCCTTTGATGTCGTTAATGCACAGCCTCATGTGATACTCCGCCTTTAGAAGCAGTTACAGGATATCCACTTATGCCTGAGAGAAATATAGGGTGATTGGATAAAGTTTTGTAAGTCCGAAGGTTGTAATAGTAAGCAATAGAGTTGAAAGAACTTGAAACTGATTGACCTTGATTTTTGATTTAATTTGCTGCTTGAAATAATGAGATAAGAAAATAAACGAGCAAGCCTTACTACAGTAGTCGCTTATGTTTAACTTTTGACATCTCACCTAGGTAATAAACAAAAGTAAAAGGTCAAGGTCGTTTCTGACGGCCAACTATAGCACCGCGCGCGCTCATTGGTCAAATCAAATAGCGCGCGCTTCCCCGGCTTCCTGTGACACACTTTCGTCCCTTTTCACAGATTTGATTATTTAGATTTAGATTTTGATTGCAAGAAAGTGACTCGCTTTCCTATTATTATAACCCCAAAGCTTAACTATCATCAAATGCTTTAGACTTTATCTCAACAATTCTAAACACTAACTTAACAAATTATAATCTCTGATACCTATCGTATGTAGCAGGCAAGTCTGAAGCAGTAAATAAAATAAATTAATAAGCTCACCACTCGGTAGTTAGGTTTGTCTTATCGTTGGCTGCGTCTGCGCACAAAATACGACTGGCCAGCTCGCCCGGGGCCTAAATAAAATAATATTTATTTAATTTACCGAGATGTTTATCTGTTAACGTTACTGTTTCATGCAATTTGGACTCTATTGTATTGTGATCGTAATATTTGATGTCAATGGTTTTAATTTAGTGCATTTTTGCTGATTATTGTTCATTTTGTGAACTAGTGCATTTGAAGCTACAAAATATTTATTGGAACAAATTGTATAATTTTTGTCTTTCACTACTTTCTGCCCTTCATTAAATGACCAATTAAATATTTTTCTTCCATTCTTAACAATAAGCAAATTACATTGAGAATTTGGTACTTAAGGCTCGTGTGTTAGTGTGAAGACAAGGTCTTAAAACAACCCGATCAGTCCTTAAATTGGAACAGACCAATATTTTTCTTAGCCTAGGTTCAATTAAAGCCTACATCGAGCGTGGTCCATCGATGGGCGATAGCGCCAAAGGGCGTAGAGGGCGGCGCACGCGCACATAGGACGCCCACGCTCCACGCTCCACTGCGCCTAATAAACGCAGTTATGACGCCGGAATTACCATACTAAGATGGCCAAGGAAAGTTTTTGTTTAATATTTGTGTAAAATCTCTATAGGAAGTGGGAGGGGCGTCTCTTCTATAGGGTTTTTATAAAACCCCTTAACAACAGACATTTAAATATGATTTGTGGCATCGATAAAACTGTTTATTTACTGTAAAAAAACACGTGTTTTTTTTAACTAACTCCAACTAGTCCTATTACATCGTACTTAAACATAATGGTGAAATGTGGGTGTATCTACTACAGGTAGGTACAACTCTGATTAACCCTTCGGGAAATACAGACGTGAAGCTATGCATGTTATGTGACTCAAAAATTATAGAAATCAGTAAAATAAAAATGGACCTAAAACTCAAGATTTCATAATACAATATAAAACTGTAGGAAAAGCTGGAAAAGCCAAACAATTTTTTTTTTTGTTAAAACTTCTTTAGGCGCCAAGGCATTTTTGAAATGGGACTAAACCATTGATTTGCGACACTGTAACGACACCAGTTTTTAACCATTCAAAAGACATCAACGTGTTGATTATCGTGGTGCCGATTTTTTTAAGTGAAAACTTCTTTAGGCGCGTTGGGCATTTTTGAGGTGGGACTAAACCATTGAATTCGCGACACTGACGACACCAGCTTTTGACCATTAAAAAGATATCAACGCGTTGATTACCGCGGTGCGTGGAGTAAAAGACATCAACGCGTTGATTACTGCGGTGCCGTTTTTTTTTTCAAGTTTACACTTCTATCGGCACTCCCGGAGTGCCACTGTTTTTTTAATACCACCGACCATTGAAACGTCTTCAGGCTTAGCCAGAACACTTAATAATAGGTACGTAATTCATACATATATTTTTGGTTGAATGTATAGCATAGTTATTGGTAAACTCATTAGAAGCGACAATAGCCCAAAGGCTACGTCGCTAACTGGCAATTGAGAGGTCGTAGGATCATGCCCTGGCCTGTTGAACTATTATTGTAGACTATGTTCGAACTAGCTTGAAGATATTGAGCTGATACACAAATTATTCTAAAGGTAGGTACAATTATTTGCTCTATAAATTGCCAAATCTGCCAATTAAAGCTTACCTTTGTCGATGAATATCTACCTACAGTCGATCAATCATTAATTAAGAATGATGAAGTCATTAGAAAAGAGAGACGAATTTGGGAAAAACTGAACAATTTAAGGGGTCTGACAAGATAATAAATATACACCTGTTTTCCGAAATCAAGCTTAAGATGGCCAGGAGAAAATTTGGGTTTCCACCACACAAACTACCTCAGCAAGGGTGAGAACCAAATAATCTGTTTTGACACTGTTTTTAAAAACTAGTTGCCGTCATATATTAATACTTTTAACAGTGAAGCCAACGCAGCTCGCTACCCCATTGTGGACCAATTAGTTGGTCGCGAGCTTCTATTTGCAGAGCCATTTAACCGCCAATTTAAACCTCCACTTGGTTTCGCTAATCTAATAACATTTATTTTTCTGGCTTCCTTAATAACGTAAATTAAGAGCTGGGTAGCTTTCTAATTTTAAGTTTTTGGGCAGAGTTTACTTTCCTGTTAAGTTTTTTTTCTTTTTTTCTTCTTCAATATTCGAGTAGGTTCAATGTTCATTCTCCTACCGAGTCATGTCCTTATATTAATTTATTAAGGGTCGTTGCAGCAAGTCTTTTTCCTTCATTCATCTCTATTAGACTTCATCTCTGAATTAACTACCTTCTTAGCCAAGCTTTCTAATGTTAAGTTTTTGGGTAGAGTTTACTTTCCAGTTAAGTTATTTTGCTTTTTTTCTTCTTCATTATTCGAGTAGGTTCAATGTTCATTCTCCTACCGAGTCATGTCCTTATCTCAATTTATTTAGGGTCGTTGCAGCAAGTCTTTTTCCTTGATTCATCTCTGAATTAACTATCTTCGCCAAGCTTTCTAATGTCAAGTTTTTGGGTAGAATTTACTTCCCAGTTAAGTTATTTTGCTTTTTTTCTTCTTCAATATTCGAGTAGATTCAATGTTCATTCTCCTACCGAGTCGTGCCCTTATCTCAATTTATTTAGGGTTGTTGCAGCAAGTCTTTTTCCTTCATTCATCTCTATTAGACTCCATCTCTGAATTCATTTCCTTCTTGGCCAAGCTTTCTAATGTTAAGTTTTTGGGTAGAATTTACTTTCCAGTTAAGTTTTTTGCTTTTTTTCTTCGTCTGTATTCGAGTAGGTTCAGTGTTCATTCTCCTACCGAGTCACGTCCTTATCTCAGTACATTTAGGGTCGTTTTAGCACGTCTTTTTTATCCATTCATTTCTATTAGACTCCATCTCTGAATTCACTTCCTTCTTGGCCAAGATTTTTCTTATAATACCTACAGTTATTTCCAGCCCGCAAAATGACAGGTAATAAAGGAAAGGAAATTCCAATTAATAAGTGAAAATGCGAATGAAAATTAAAATGAGCGTCCTTTTTCCTGATTTATAATAGAAAGGTGTTCTGAGAAAACAGGGTTTCATTAACCTCGGTGAAATACCGGGATTTTTCTAGGAAAAGTAAAATAGTGCTTTTATCAAAAAGGGCAGCAGTGTAGGTTGTGTTTATAATTAATTTTCACAAAAGTCTAGTCAAAACCATAGCTTGACTGCTTTCATAATATTTTTTTAATGAAAATACTTAGTGATTATCTATGCATTTGTACTTAGGAAACAATTTATCCTACATAATGATGATGTAATGAATTATTATTTATTAATGTGATGTAATTAATTATTGTTTATTAAGAGATGTAATTATTTATTACCTATCTAGTGGCACTCATTATCATATTTTCTTTTGTTAATATGCGGATAATGTAGTGGGCTGCAATATTGTTAATATTTTGTATTATCATTTCTCTGTTCCAACACATATTGTAGCTGTTTATTGTCCCTGAATAAATAAAATAATAAAGTTAAATTTTATGTTGTAAGAATGTTGGCCTTCATTTTTTTTTTGCAAATTTTTTCACAGACTCAGCAACTCAAAATGCGCCTTACCTTCCGACTCAGGACTTTGTTACTACTATCTGTAGCTTAGGTACTTTAGGATATTTTTTGCCATACAATATAAAATTAAACAAAATCAACAAGGATCATCATCATCTGCCTAGCCTTTTCCCAACTATCTTGGGGTCGGCTTCCAGTCTAACCGAATGCAGCTGAATATCAATATTTTACATGGAGCAACTGCTTATCTGACCTCCACAACCCTAACTGGGTAACACGATACTTTCAGGCTTCTGACGACCCGTAACAACTGTCAAACAATTAAACAAAAACTCAATTTCCACAAACATTTTATAATTGTTTATAATAATAAAAGTAATACTCGTTAAGATTAATAAAAATGAAGGGCCTATTAGGCAGAAGCTATTTTTTTTTTCATTTATTTTATAGACGTTTGTTAAAATTACGAGTATTTATAGTAATATAATAGTGATCACGATCGTAAAAAAGTTAATTTATCTTATTTAAATTGACAATTACAACTCTATTATGCTATGAATAGCCAGCTGTGACATTATTTAATTGCTAAAAGTAAAAAAAATGAGGATTGCAGTAGTTATCATTGAAATGTAATAACTTCTTGGATTAATAAAAATATATTTTATAAGTTAATTAATAAAAAGACTAATATAAGTTAAGTAAATTAGTTAGTTAGTTTTGTTAGTTATTTTTTTAGTTTTTTTTTTTTTTGGTCTGCCTCTTTGGTCTAGTGGTCGCAAGCGCTACTGCTGAGCATGAGGTCCTGGGTTCGATCCCCGGGTCGGGCAAAGTGTTATTGGGTTTTTCTATCTGGAATTTCTCAGTAGCAGCCCGGAGTCTGGATTTGTGCCCGGTTGATGGCAATAGGCTCGCCCCCTATTACGTGGGACTTAAACATAACTGGCGAAATGTGGGTGTACCTACTACAGGTACACCTCTGCCCAACCCTTCGGGGAAACAAGGCGTGATGTTATGTTATGTGTTATTTTATAAGAATTCTTGGTGAGAGAACATATATATTTGAAATTGACCAACATAGAATGATAGAATTGTTTTAATTACTAGCTACTACTACTAATAATTGGGCACATTACCAGTCGACAGCGATGCGGATAAATTTTTCAACGCCATAGTTTAGTTTGTGAATAATTTTAGTTAAGTACATAATTTTGTTATTTTTATTAATTAATTAACTATAAGTTGTTATCTACCCATATATTTATATCGTATTTATATTAAGAAGTAATAAAAAAAGTATTACGCAAAGGGATACTGGTACAGCACAAAAAAAAAATACTAGCCAAACTGATGAGTGCAATTTTTTTGTTCTCTTCCAATTCAATTTATTTATTTATTTGAATTGGTGTAAGCAAGTCTTCATAGTTTTATATCTCTCATTACATCACTTACTTCATTTTATGGTGTCTTAATTTTTATAATTTTCTTTTCATGCGTTTTGTGACAGGGAGTTTATTAGATGAATTCTTTAGTTACTTATAGAGGTATAAACAATACAAACAGTGTGAAGTGTGCCTGTTAACTGTTATAAAATCTATACCTATGCATAGTTTCTGCTGAAAATTTATAACTTTACATTCAAATCAGAACTTAATATCCGGCGATTACAAACCGTTACAAGTCTTTACATTACTATTATTTCACGAGATCAGTGAGAAACGTTAGTCAATATCTCCCTAGCCTTTTCCGAACTATGCTGGGGACGGCTTCCAGTTTAACCGAATGCAGCTCAATACCAGTATTTTACATGGAACGACTGCCTAGTGAGAAACGTTATTATTATATTATTAAAGAGGCTACAAGTTACTACAACAAACCACTGCAATTCACAAAACGTTTCCACTTCTCAACCAATACGCAAGAGTACTAAAACATTGACAAAAAAAAGAAGAATAAAATCAAGCTTCATTATAACCTTGTTAAAAAAGATACATGCTGGCCATAAAAGTCGTTAACGTTTAAATTGCGAAGCGGCTGCACGGACCGAACGCGCCATTACCCGGGTTTGTACCATTCTGCAACAATTAGCTGATCTATGGACCAGTTTATAGTTTCGCGCGCTTTTATTCCACTACATCTATATATTATTGCCCATAAATGCTCACCATTGAACAAATTAATGTTCTCTTCTCCTTGAGAGAAAGGTAAACTATTATCGCCAATGATTTATGGCAACACATTATCACGAAAGCTATCTAAAAATCCTAACATCGGATCTTGGCTAGAAAATATTACCTGCCATTTTATATCCTCTAACTGGACAGCCTGAGACTCCAAACCATCAGACATCACGTTTTAGTGTGTTATGTGGTGTGAAAATTATTTCAGAGATAGCTGGTAGTGCCTTTACAAACCTTAGAACAAAGTTTAGACTTCTTGGTTTATTTTCACTTCGTATGACGAGATGAGTTCTTAGAGACATGAAACTAAAATGCACATTTATTGCAATAATTTTTATGCTTATTTTTACTCGATTAATCAAGTTTTTTTTTCAATGTTTTTGGTCTATTTCAAAAGACATTTTTGGGCATTTTCCCTTAGCGTGAGGTACATAAAATGCAATTTATCGCGTTTGTCTAAAAAAGTCTCGGTGAAGACGACATCGACGTTCGTCTAAATAGTCGTTGTTTTTCGTGTTTGTATAGTTTTCTAAATCATACCACTAAAGTGAACATACCTAACTGAAAAAATATTCTCTAGTGTACAAAACATCAATCAATCTGCTTAGCTTTTTGCCCAACTATATTGGGGTCGACTTCCAGTCTAACCGAACTTGGCCAGTATTTTACATGGAGCGACTGCCTATCTGACCTCCACAACCCAGTAACTGGATAATACGATACCCCTTGGTAAGACTGGTTGTCTGACTTTCGGGCGACACGTAACGACTGTCAAAGATCCACGAATGACAGCCGGGACCAACGGCTTAACGTACTTTCCAAGGCACGGAGGAGTCTCGGTATGTAAAGATGGTCACCCATCCACGAACCAACCCCGGCAAGCGAAGCTTAACGCGTGTGACTGTTATTACTTAGCCACGAGCTCCTCGTTAGCCAATAAAACAGAAAAAAAAAAATCCATCGACCAAACAGTTGTTTCACCCAAATGCGATCGTCAGCCTGACCGCTTTTCCAACGCAGCGGTTACCTGTAATAAAACTTCGTTACGTAGATAACTCGTATTATTTTCGATTCTGTGTCGGTGTCCATAATAATCGACATCGAATCATAGTGCGTCGGAAAATAAAGGTAAACTATAGAATACCGTTGTTGCAGGCGTTGACAACATTGAGATCAACCTGAAACCGAATTAACTTTAAAAAAATTGAAGACACGTAAAAATCGAAAAAAAATTGTGAGTTTTTTATATTTTAATCACCGCAGTTCCTAAAAATAACAATGCCCAAAGTGATGTGGTCAGTATATCACCCTAAAAATGTTGTTGACCACTGCAAGTTAAGATTGCTGTCATCAAGAAAGTTAGTTGTTCGTCATCTGGCCATCAGTATCGCTTTAGTGAACTCGGTCTTGTCCCAACTCAGATTTTTTGTTGAAAATAAATAATATCTGTAAGCTGAGCTTTTTCATCATCATCTTCCTGCCCTTGTCCCATGTTACGTGGGGTTGGCGCACACGTTTTCTTTTTCCACTCTCCCGTGTCAACCGTCACGCTATCATTCACTCCCTTCTCTTTCATATCATTCCTCACACAATCCTTCCATCTTTTCTTTGGCTTTCCTCTCCCGCTCCATCCATCAACATTTATATTCTTCACACTTTTGAGCTTTTTATGACCACCTTTAAAAACTTACATAATTATCAAAATACGAAATTGATTTGGACAAAATACTTCATGGCTGATTTTACAATTATATGATAAGGCACTACCTACGTAGTACAGACTTACTACACTCGGAAACAGGCCGAAAATCGTAGGCCATGGTAACCTTAGCAAACAAAATACTTGAGATCTTTAATGATAAGCCTGTGGTTATGAAAGTTCTCGGACACGGGTTATTGAGGACAGTCCATCTGTTTGTGCAAAAGGACTGTCCTCAAGAACCTGTAACCAGCTAATCTCATTTAGATTTTGGTTCTGCTATTGACAGCATCTCCTATAAGACGATTATGCTAACAAAAACTGAAACTATATCCTTTGATCAACCTCCTCAGATTTAACTGTTTTTTATTTTCTTATTTTACTATCAACCCTTTCATTAATAAATATTGAAATAACTTATTACTTAATTAATAAAATAAAATTAATGAGCTTGTTTAAAAAACTTAAATGCATGTATTTGTTTTGAAAACTTAAGAAATAATTTTATTTATATTTTTTTATTTTTATTTTTCATTTCAGTATGAAAATAATTAAACCCAAAAAAAACTTGTTCCCACCAGAAACACCAACAACAAAGACATGCTCTCTGCAACATGTTTTATTTTAACATGGATAAAGCAAAATGTGCCATACAGGACGAAGCCGACGTCGTGCTAAAACAAACTCGGCCTGCAGCTGTGGGCGTGCCGACGCGATGGTAAGGCACGCGCCGATCCCCTAGATTATTTCGCTATACCAATCGATGCACCTTTGCGAAACTAACCCGTTTCAAGCTAACTTTGTAAGTGTGTCACTTACGCTTCCTGCAATGTAGGTAGATCAAAAGCATGGACATTTCAAGGGCCAATGCTAAAATATAAAAGCTCAAATATTTATCTGTTTTGATTAATTTGGCAATATTATTCTATGGAAATATGAAATGTGGCTAACTAGTGAACTAAATTATTCAAATTCAAAAGTCATTTATACAAACTAGGCTGAGAATCAGCACTTTTCGAACGTCAAAATGACATAAGACAGTCCCCCAAAAACGCCCACCCTTCACCACTCCCTAGTGCCTTTGATATTAAAAAACGATTGATTATGAAATGTAATAATTAATATCGTAACACCGGATATTTAGTTTTAGATTTAAAACGGTTACAACATCAAATTCAGTATTATAATTGCAATTAATTATTAATATTCTAGTTCGCTAGTTAGCCACATTTCATATTTCCATTCAGTAATATTGGCAAATTAATCAAAACAGCGTAATATTTGACATCTATTTGCGATGTTGCCCACTTTCAGAATAAACGGTCTTAAATAGACAATATTAGTTATTAGGATTAGAGTTTTATATAACAAAACATCATGCCTGTACTCACCGAAGGGTTAGGCAGAGGTGTATCTTATACTACACCCATATTTCGGCAATTATGTTTAAGTCCCATCTAATAGGGGGCGAACCTATTGCCATCAACCGGGCACAAATCCAGACTCCGGGCTGCTACTGAGAAAGTCGAGATGGAAAAACCAAATAACACTTTGCCCAACCCCCGGGTTGGGCAAAGTGTTATTTGGTTTAAACTCTAGTCCAGTCCTGGGTTCGATTCCCGAATCGAACCCAGGACTGGACTAGAGTTTTGATTGATCTATTTGTTTCCTTAACCCACAGATAAGCAAACGTTGACAATCTCTCAGAAAGAAAAGCGTCCAAATCTTCTCGATTGCGCCTTAGTGGGGGACTTGGTAAGGTGCTGAACAGACGATGGACAATTTGACCGCGGACAATTTGGAATCTTGGAAATACGGCATTTTGTCCGCGTACGCGTTAGATTTCCATACGATTCCAAATTTTCCATCGTTTGCTCAGCGCCTTAAGGTCTACTGACATTTAATGTTTCAATTGACCAAAGTTTCAGTTTTTATGTGTAACCAGTGGTGGGTTAAGGAAAGGCATACAAACGAGTAAATATGTAGAAAATAACGATAAGCTTTCATATCACGACTTTATACACGGAATATTCATAAATAATTTCACTGAGTTCAGTGAACAGCATTGAAATAAAGCTAGCTATAAACTTTTTTATAATTTAATAAAAATATTTATTTATTTACTTAGACAAACTTTTAGTATATATGCAGCTTCTGTCCAATGGTTTCTTTTTCTTTAAATGTTATGTCATACACCTATAATTCGTGTATAGCAGTAATACCTTTCCAAATTATTTTTTAAAACAATATTGAATGTAAATGCTGTTGGTGTTCTTTAATAAATACCAAAATCTTAAAAACTATGTTAGTGTGTTATAATAAATATAATATTGTGCATCAATATTTAACACGTAATATAAAATATGCATAAATTCTCACTTAAAATTACACCTTGCGTAGTTTCTTTATTTTTTAATTAGCAATTTAGTAATTAGTTATGCCTTTTTATACGTCTACTAACTAAAAGCTAGTATAAAATGAGTATTAATTTTAATAAGTTTATCTAGTTAACACCTGTATATTTATATTTTCATAAGAAAATTACAATTTTGCTCTAGACAACTGCTCATACGGAGATTATTATGTACTTAAAACAATCAACTTTAACAGAATTTTAACGATAAAATCTACTTAATTGACCTTTTCATTATCTCGCCCCGCAACAATGTCTTCCATTCACAAAAACCTACTTAAAATATTATAAATGAGATAGTTTGTATGTTTGGATGTTTGTTACTCAATCAGGCAAAAACGACTAAACGGATTTGGTTGAAATTTGGCACACAGATAGACCATGACCTGGGTAAGGAAAAGGCTACTTTTCATCCTAGATCGCAGACAAAGTCGAGGGCAACAGTTAGTTTTAAGGATTCCGTAGTAAACAAGGAACCCTTATAGTTTCGCCATGTCCGTCTGTCTGTCCGCGGCTTAGCTCAGAGACTCTTAGTACTAGAAAGCAGTAATTTGATACGGGTATACATATTAATCACGCCGACAAAGTCGTAAACGAAAATCTTGAAAATAATTTTTATTTAAGGTACCTCCCCAACACGTAAAGTGGGGATGATTTTTTTTTCTTCATCTGGGTATCCCATAGTGTGGGGTGTCGTTGGAAAGGTCATTCAAAAATATTTGAGTTTGTTAAAATTATTTTTGGATTCAGGGATCCGTTTTCGAAATATTAAGCTTTAAAGTGCTATTTTTTTTTTCTTTCATAAAACTTTACTCATCATTTCAACAGTGGCTTGCTTTTTTTCATGTAACTTGGTAAACGATGAAATTATTTTCTTACCTAAATATAATTATTTGAAGTTAGCATTTTCTTAATTGGCCATTAAATAAAGCTATAACTACAGATGCAATCATACTTTAACGTAGCAAATTAAGTTAGGTATAATAATTTAAGTATCTTCAATTACCTACATTATTTCCAATTAAGTATTAATTAGTCTTAAATACCTACAGTAATAACTTACAATAAGTAATCAATATGATCGTAGAACAAATCAATTGGATAAAGAACAGAGCTTAAATTAAATAATTGACCTAAACTTATGGCATAAAACTGCATGAATTTAAAGGGATAATTTTAATAACTATTATTAGAGTCTGTCTAAAAATGACAGTTAAGATAATAATCGTTTTGCAGAGGGCGCTGGCGAGCCTTGCGGAGTCATTTAATTAATTATAACCTCACATTTGCTGATACCCAAGTATTAATCCAGTGTGGCAAGCTTAAGGAGCTAAGTGCAATCACTAATCAAGATGCAGGTGCCCCCCAGGTGCGTCAGTACACTCATTTAGTTAAGTGCACCTAGTTTGAACGCCGTATCACCAATGGAGTAAACAAAATTAGCGTTTCGCACGCTGTTTACCAGTTAATTAGCAATCTATCTATGTCTAACTGTCGCACCGGCGCAGGCTGCTGCCTTTTATATATTTATTTAGTTTTAGTAAAGAATGATCTGTCAATTATTTGCCTACAAATATAAAGCTATTGTTATGTAAGGGTTAGGTACCCGTTGCTTACCCTGTATTGCGCTAGCGCCCCGTACCTACAATTTATTTATTTATTAAAACTTTTCGCACTCAAAAAAGGTACAAATGCGGTCGGTCTTAAGAGGTTTACAACAGCTAAACCGCGGTCACTGTCGAACTGAATAGAAAATAAAGAGAAGCGAGATGAAAAAAATGAAGCATTTCCAAAAAAATGTATTGATACGATTAAAAAATTAAAATACTATTACAGTAATATGTTGCTTGTAGAATAAACCTGACAAAAAATCAGAATGTTTGCATGTAGGTCGTATATGATTAGGTATCTTCGTGATTTTTTTTTTCGTATCAAATTAGTTGTATTATGTTTTCAAAACACTACCTTACTAGCATATATCCTGAAGAATATCATGTATTTTTCTGTTCTTTTTTTTTTGTGTAGTGGATCATATACTTGTCGGAGACGGGTATGTGACCCTCGTTATTATCAGCGATATTTTGACTAGATACTGTGGGCGTAGTGTGGGTAGTGTTGGTTAATGCTTTTTTGGTGTCGATAGATCTCTCTTGATGTCGCCAGTGGCGCGCTTGCGATCATTTTGTGTCCGTACTAATGACCAAATCCGACATACTTTTAGGCGTTATAAAACTTGCGCTTAGGCACGTTTAGGTCCTGTAGTCCCCTTAATGACTACAATTCTACATGTGAAGATCTAAAAATGCAAACAATAACAACCCGTTTTTTTTTCTGAACTGTTTTACATAACTAAGTCATATCTTACGATTTCGCAAACAAGATCAAACTTTGTTATAATTTCCGGCAAAACCATGTTACGCAGAAGTTCTTGAAAATGAACTAGAAATTGCATGACCGGAAATGTATAAATTGGATCCAAAGTAAGTTAGTAATATTTTCATATCTTAAATCAATTTACACGGAGATAAATAGGTCTGTTCTCTGAAAGTGTAAAATGCAGGATTCAATTTTCAGTTATATAAATATCTGTAACGAAATTCACAGTTCTTTATGATTTTTACTCAAACGGAACCCCATAAAGACAGACCGGATACCAAGTATCGTTTTATTTTACCTTACAACCGCGTACTGGGAAACAAAGCACAAAGAATTTCAAAATTAAGCTGTCTTGCAGGAGTGATGAAGACGTCCCACCATACGTCAGCCGCGACTCGTGTGGAAATCGAATTAAATCAGTCACTGGCTGAAAACAATCGTTTCTTGGCACGAATGGACAACAATGCCTGTTATTAAAAAAAAGAATGGTGATAAAGAACGTATAATTTGTTCAGTAATTAATGCGGGACGGTGTGACGGGGCGTGAGTAGAGCTTCTCGTTTCGCATGTAGAAAGCCTCGTCTGTCCGCATACTGGTTCAAAGTTACGTCGATAATGTTACGATAAGAACGTGCTCATTTGTATAATTAATTGTGACTAATTGAGACGTATTTAAGTGCACAAAATGTGTATGTAAATTAAATTAGCGGAGGTTCAGCAATTAGGGGTTGAATGGTTGAATGTCTCGGTTGCGTATTTTGTAACGAATTTAAAACGATGTGTTGTTATTGTCAGTAGGCACGCGAGTCTGACTAGTGGACAAAAATCTCATCTGGAATGAAGCCGCAGACTGGCATGCGAATTGAATTGCATTGTTCGATGACACACGCCTCCACCCCCGCTGACAGTATTCAACATATCGCGCCGTCAATAAAGTGATGCTACTCAAATAAAGTATTTATTGGGATTTTCTGTAAACTGTTGCAAGGTCTCAATATGTAGTAAGATCTGCTGCTGCTGGGGAGTTTGTAGCGCCACTAGGAAGTGGTGAAGGGTGGGCGTTTTGGAGGACTGTCTTATGTAATTTTGACGTTCGAAAAGTGCTGATTCTCAGCCTAGTTTGAAAACTTTTGAAATTGTTTTTTTTTTATTTGAATTTGATATCATATTCATTTTCAACTTGTCATTAAATTATCAGTGCAGCTTATTTCGATAGCAAGATGTAAAATTGAAATGAAATCGTTGCATTTTACTAAAGGAATTAATAAGTTTGTAAAGGATGCTTCAAAAACGGTGAAGGAAAAAATCGCGAGGAAACCGTCATGCCTGAGAGATATTTTTCGACGGTATGTCAAGCCAAGTCAGAGGCCCATGGGCGGCATAAAAACTCTGACACCAGGTTAATCACTAACCACATGAAAAAGAAGAACTCTTTTCTACTACTTTTATGGAAGTAGTCCACTTAGAGCACCCGTCCGAATAGCACTTGCGACTCAGCAGCCTACTGCTGGGATGTATTTGCTTTACAGGTCGTTATTAAAATGAAAGATATCGATAAAAAATTGTTTTATCGAGTCGCAGGTGCTATTTGGACGGGTGCTCTAAGTGGACTATTTCCTTTTATGCAACTAACTGTGCATTTGCGCTGGTGAAACATTCACAACAAAACATGTTGAAATCTTTTCTTTCTGTCAATATTCCATAGAATTTTTGAAGCGAAAACTTCTTTAGGCGCGTTGGTCATTTTAGAGATGGGACTAAACCATTGATTTCGCGACACTGTTACGACACCAGCTTTTGACCATTAAAAAGACATCAACGCGTTGATTACCACGGTGCGTGGAGTAAAAGATATCAACGCGTTGATTACCGCAGTGCCGATTTTTTTTCACGTTTTCACTTCTGTCGGCACTCCCGGAGTGCCACTGTTTTTTTACAAGAACTAAAGATTTCAACATGTTTTGATGTGACTGTTTCGCCAGTGCAAACGCACAGTTAATATGCATACAACACAGGAAAAGCCGAGTTATATCTTTGCATCGAGGTTGCATAAGTACCTATATCACCTATATATGTAACACGTTCCTTAGTTACAACAACAACATAAACAAACACAACGAAAATTATTACCTATATTCTAGAAAACGTGACGCAATTAAACCTAGCATTTAAAAAAAATACTAAATGAAATATAAAGGTTGCGTTCATTAGAAGCGCGCAGCGGCACGTGTACGCACAATCGTCAGTTAGGGCAGTAACAGACAGCATGCGGCATTCGTTACCCAGACTGACATTCCAATAGAGCCTGAGAAGCCGCCAGCTGTCGTGAACCAGCCTTATGACCACACTTGTAAGTTGTAATACGTACTTTATGAATGAATGTGTTGAGTATAAGCTAATGAATGACAGAATTTAGTGCTGATTAATTTTCTTTTGATGTTTTAACTATCTCAGTGGTCTAGTGGTCGCAAGCGCTACTGCTGAGCATGAGGTCCGGGGTTCGATTCCAAGGTCGGGTAAATTGTTATTGGGTTTTCTATCTAAAATTTCTCAGTAGCAGCCCGGAGTCGATTTGTGCCCGGGTGATGGCAATAGGCTCGCTCCCTATTACATGGGACTTAAACATAACTGGCAAAATGTGGGTGTACAATAGAACACCTCTGCCCAACCCTTCAGGAAAACAGGGCGTGATGTTATGATGTATAGAAAAGTGCAATACCTACGCCGTCAAAATGTTAAAACAAAACGAAAAATTTCAACGCAGGGTTTCAGAAACATGTCGTCCCTCGGCATCCAATACCGCGAATGTGAAATTTTTAACGAAAATCAGATTTTTGTTTTATTTCATTCTACACGTTCAAAAAAGTGAAACTGCATTTAAAAAAAAACGTAAAGAGATGTCACATTCGGGGTATTGGATGCCGAGCGACGATGTAGTGAATCCATGGTAACAGTTTTCGCGTCGATGTCCCTGCCACCCGGTATATACAACGTTCTGACATCAATCGTCGGGCAGTTGCCCACCAGACACAACACCCGTCTGATCGGAGGATCCTCCCTTTTCAATAGAGGATGAGTGAACTTTCTTCTTTCTCATACCTAGCTCCAATACTGGTATTCAACTGCATCCAGTTAGACATAAAGTCGACCCCAACATATTTAGGAAGAGGCTAGGCAGATTGATTGATTTATGGATCTGAACATTCAATTAAGATTAAATTAATTTGACTTTTACAGATAAACACTCGCTCAGTCGAAGCAGTTCCTAATTTAACGACAACGATGCGGACATATCTAAAATATTAGCCTACGTTTGCATGGACGTAAAAATATCGCGGCAAGATTTTATCGCGCACTGGATTTTCAACTCTTGGTGCTAAGTAGAGCGTTGAAAATCCAGTATGTGAAAAAAAATCACCGCGATAAAAAATCATCCGTAAGAACCTGGGCTGGGCTAATATTACGTAATATGATGGATAATATTAATTTATTAATATTCATGATTTAAGTACTAAGTGACAATGACAGTGACATCATCACGTCACTAACTACTACTTGATCGGGGAGTGCCTACGCCAGTCGTAAATATGAGCTTAAGAAAATTCTAGAATGACAATCAGCTATAAGGTATAGGTTACACGTGGCTTACATCGATTAACACTTTGAGGGACACTAACCGCCCAAATGCGTTAAACCTCGTGCAGACTGCGACACGACACCGGTAATTGTTCTACCGCGAAGTTTTCTTTGAAATTGTTTTCTAACAGTCGCGTCGCACCATCTCGTCGCGCCAGTCTGCACGAGGCTTTATAAACAAAACTTATATTGTGTCTCGTCAATGTCCTTGAATGCGTTAAAATTGAATACCTACCTAAGTTGCTATGCCAAACCTGATCTCCGTTTAAAAACTGGACTACAACGGTAAAACTTGTTCGGAAATGTTCCTACTAAATTATTATTGTAATTTGAATGAAATTCAGACTAATAAAATATGTTCTTCTTTTCTACTATACAACTAATTTAATTTATGTTGAAATAAAAAACAGCATTATTTTTTTTCTTTTCTATTTAGTTAAACAGTTACTTAAATCTTTAAAATTCTTAGACGCGATGAATTTACATTTGTTTTACAGATACAAAACTAAGATTATTTTAATTAAGTTTCTTCTATATCTATCGCTTTTCGTGTTTGTCTGTCTGAACGCGTTGTTCTTCAAAATTATTAGAATTTATTCTGAAAGGTTTTTGTGTATAATAAACATATATTAATCGTATATATAATAAAGAAACAATGCTATGTCATCTCATAAAAACGATGTGCGAAGGAGGGGCCAACTTAGTATAAAATATTAATCATGAATCAAAACTCTTCTGTTAGATACAGCACTTGCGTAGTTTTAATTCTCCACCAACAAAGTCTTAAGTGAGACCCCCTATTTTACTTGTTTCTGCCTCAAATCTGGAATAACTTTGCATAGCATGAATCGCAAAAAGCGCTCCGTACGTAAAAGATGCATGCATAGCTGGCCAGCGTCCTGATTTAATAGAATAGAGGGCCATAGATGTAGAGACACACGGCGCTCGTACTCGCGCGTATTTCCGTTTATTTTGCTCTAGTGATGCGTTGGTTTTATATTGTTTACATTGATGGCTACATCACTGCACAAAAAAAACAGTGGCACTCCGGGTGTGAACAGAAATGAAAAGTTAAAAAAAAATCGGCACCGTGGTAATCAACGCGTTGATGTCTTTTTAATGATCAAAAGCTGGTGTCGTAACAGTGTCGCGATCAATGGTTTAGTCCCATTTCAAAAATGCCCAACGCGCCTATAGAAGTTTTCACTTCAAAAAACAAATGATTAATCATTTGTTTATTTTTTGGTGCGGGAGCTGGGGGAGTTTTGATGGCGAAGCATCAACAAAACAAAAAGCAAATTATATTCGGCGTGTTATATTTATACAAGATCACACAAGACACGAGGTTTCAGCAATAACAGTTTTGCAAATGCGTAGATACCTATTAAGTAGGTATATTCCGGGACTTCTACATAGCGAAAAGCAAATTTTCAATTTACTTAATCCGTCTGTTTTTTCTAATAATATCAAAATACACTTTTAATCCAGCAGAAATGTACAGAGTTCTAAACAAAATATCGTCGTAAGTGATGGTGGTAGGGGTAGGGTCGCGCGTGCGGCCTCTGTGGTCGTTTTGCGGCGCGCATGCGTCGTGACCGCGCGCGCGCTCTCGTCACGCGTCCCGCCCAGCGCAAGCGCACACCACTATTTTATCGCATTAATTATTTGGAAAAGGATTCCCGAAGAGCCAACATTCTTGTGAGCTTGTCAGCTGTGGGAACCCCGTTTAATGATTAGATTTTAAGTTTATTATTTTAATAGAGATTTTTGAGGATAGGTTCTAAGACTAGATAGTTATGATACAGGGAACCTAATTTGGAGGCTACAGTTATTTTTGTTAATGCTGTTATTTTTCTTGAATAGTAAAGATTTTAATTGTTTTAAATTTAGACTTTTACAACCCTCACGTCTGTCTTAATCAAGGTGGATCCTTTTGTTCACAGGTGAACTAGATACTTGGGAGATGATATTATGTAGGTGTAATGGCAGATCAGTTGATTTAGATTTACTTATGGGTTGGAATCTAAAAAGAGGTTAGAGATAGAAGAACAAAATAACTAACTTACATAAGCCAGTTGAATTATGCAGAGTAAATACGCTGTTTACAATTAAATACTCACGCAAAATCATGTTCAAAACCACAACGCGTAGTCTTAGTATAAACAGTCTATAATGTTCCCACTGCTGGGACACAGGCCTTTCTATGAGAAGGAGTGGGCCGTAGTCCACCACACGGGCCTAGAGCGGGTTGGTAGATCACATGTCTTAAAATTTTTGGTTCTAGGGTTTCCTCACGATGTTTTCCTTCACCGTTTCGAGAGCAGTGGTGATAAAATCATTTACACAAAGTAAAGCGCCTGTCTGGGTTCGAACTCACAAACTACAAGGCCACCACTGAAGTATGCAGAGCAGAAAATACGCTGATCATAATTAAATACCCACCCGAATCATGTTCAAAACCACAACGCGTAATTTTAACTAATCAATAACTCTAATAGTCAAGCGTGGATATACGCTTGGCTAGTAGAGTTATTGATAACATAACATCATGCCCGGATTACAGTGAAGGGTTAGGCTATAGTACACCCAAATTTCGCCAGCTATGTTTAAGTCCCATGTATAGGAGGCGAGCCTATTGCCATCAACCGGGCACGAATCCAAACTCCGGGCTGCTGCTGAGAAATGCCAGATATAAAACCCAATATCACTTTGCCCGACCCGGGAATCGAACCCGGGACCTAATGCTCAGCAGTAACACTTGCGACCACAAGACCAACGAGGCTGTCATATTGTTTTTACGAGTCATTGATAGGTAGTTATTCATCAACGCACAATTAATTGATGCTGGTCAACCTTTTGACATTGACAAATTATTAACACCTAATGTGAAGAATTTCAGTACTTATGCCTTTCAGCATACTGTGGCGGCATCTACATCGCCACATACGAACTACGCATCAAACATCTGACGTCACACAAAATCCTGACGTCACACAAATCCTAAATCGCGGAATTAGGCTAAGCGTATGTATGCTGAGACGCAGGTGACGCAACACAGCACAGTACAGATTTAGCAGGGTAGCGCAGACGAGGCAGACATAAGCCGCGAGCGCATGCTGCGACGCAGCTACACAGACACATTCGCGTCCTAGCTAGTACAAACATTCTGTCTTTGAAACAAAATTATGAATCAGTGGTAAAAAACAAGTGACGACCTGCATGCGTCGCGCAGAACACTGTACCGGATCTACAACGAGACGCAGAGCAGGTCAGACACATGTCTGCGTCGCACGTGCCGCAGCGTACGCAGCTGTCAGAACGTTCATGCATTATAAAATCTGCTCTGCCCTACGCTGCGTGGACCTGCGTCACCTGCGTCTCTGCATACGCTTAGCCTTAGAGTTTACGCGCGAACGACATATTATATGACTACAAGTATCCGATATCAATCGTTGGGCAGTTGCACGCCAGACACGACATATGTCTGGTTGGAGGATCCTCCCTTTTCTATAGAGGATGAGTGAACTTTATACCCTGTTTGTTCTTCATACCTCTAAAATACAATTAGCTACCTACTGCGAATATAACAACACACACTTTCACAATTAAATGTAAAAAGTTGACTGTACATTATAATATAAATACATGCAACATACAATAAAAACGAAACTCATTAAATATGTATAGAACGTTGCACTGCATAACTTTGTAAGTTCAACCGATATATGTTTACTAACACCAGTTTACGTTAACATGGGAGCTTTCACCGCAGATCAAACTGTTTCGGTGTTTTCCCATACCAACTTTATGTACTAGAACTAGAAGATAATAAATTCCGGGTTCCTAAACACAGGCATAGAAAGGTAAAAACAAATAGCTGTAGAGCGTGCGTGTAATTCCCTCATTATTGATTGTAGGAATCAGTTAGGGCCCGTCCACAATGGAGAATTTAACCGTGGATTTTCTTGCCGACTCTTCTCCATTTGAAACGACCAATTGGAACCGTGCACCTAGCTTCTGACGTTTCTTAAGTGCCCGTGTAGGTTTATGTGAAATAAAATATTTTGATTTTAATTTGAAAAAGATTAAATCTGGTGGTTTTTTGACCAGCCTTTAACTGTTGCTACTCACAAATAATATCTATAAAAGTTTAGAAATAAGTACAGACGCCAGCACATCAAGCTACTACAATCTGTCAAATTTATTTAATAGATTTGCAACTTTATCGCTGAAGTATAAGGTTCAAAGTTGATTGGGAAAATTTGACAGTTTCGGGTAGCTTGATGTGCTGGCGTCTGTACTTATTTCTAAACTTTTATATATATTATTAGTGAGTAGCAACGTGCCCGTGTAGGTTTATGTGAAATAAAATATTTTTATTTTGATTTTAAGTGGGGGATTTTGAAGTGGATATTTTTAAATGGGTTTTGATTTCCCTAGGAATTGCGGAGCCTATATTATTTTTTAATATTATGATGAATGAGCAATAACAACCACACATTTTTAAAATTTTACGAATTTTACGATAGACGTTAGATATTTTACGGTACGGTAATAATCTTTTCAGATGGATGGACTTATGCAATGATTAAATACGTATTTTTTTCACATTGTAAATATTTTCCTAATAATTTCAAATGCTTATTATATTTATTACAAAACCAATAAATCTTTCTCAATCATTGTGGTAACTTCACACATCATTGCACTGTTCGTCATTATCCTAATTATACCAAGAGAAATTCGTAGAGGCTTAGTGCTAAGTTATTTGGCATTGTCATTACTTTTGATTTATACCTACTCGGAACCCGAGTGGTCTATAATGATGACTTGTTTTGATAACCTACTCACATACTTTTCAAGTCGATTATCAATTCAGCAAACTATAAAATGTAAGTGCTCTTGTATAGAATAGCTTGTCCACTTTAAAATGACGCGCCCCACTACCGCATTTACCCACTTATACGGTAATGCGGATTTCTATGGGTAATGCGGTAGTGGGGCGCGTCATTTCAAAGTGAACAAGCTATATAACTTATTGTTTGTTTTTAGATTAATAAGGATTCCTATTTACCGGTAACCAAACTACTCTATAGTTATTGAGACGTGGTGACTATTCGGTAACAATACCAAATAGTCACCAAATCCCAATGATTATAGAGTAAAAAATATGATAAGTACCTTGGCTTAGGAAGATTTGTATCTTAGCTAACCACCATCATCCAGCCAAGTACTTATCATATTTTTTTTATGTTTTGTTTTTGCTGCTACCTCAGTCTAAAGGGGGAAGCGTCAGGGTAGCCCGCGAAATACAAAGTTTCTTACGTTTTTTTGGATTTTGCAGGTCAGTGTCAGGTTTTATGTTGATTAAAATATGATTCGCGGCCGTAACAAATATGGCTTTACTCAATTATAATCATTACAATCAGCAATACAAGTCCATAAGTTAGCAAAGGTGTCGAATGTCATGATTTCATGAAATGCAAAATGCAATGGTGCCAAATGTCATGAAATCATGACATTGACATCTTTGCTAACTTATGGAGTTGTATTTGAATTTTGCGGGCTACCCTGACGCTTTCGCCTTAATCAATAGTTTTGCAGGAAATCGACAGTGGTAGACAATATACATAAAGGTAGACACAGAAAAGATTCCTTATTTATAGAAAAAAATAAAAAAAGTCTCTTAAAATTTTACCGCACCAGTGTGAAACGCCCCTACTTATGATTACACGGGACTCATGCAAAAACGAACAAGTGTGTAGGCCGGTAAGTGGCCGCAAAGTGCAAGCTTACACCGTGCAAGCTTACACAGTGCATTGGTTATAGCATTGTGTGCTCTGTGCAGTTACTCCACTTCGATGTCTCTATACTGCACTTGATGCCGTATTAATGAGTAGCCGTGCAGAGGTAATAAGACAACTGTCAGTAGACATGTTTGTTTTTAATTTAGGAAGATTGGATATGGGACTAAATCTGATATCACGAAAAAAAAATCAGCTGTTCCTTACATTTTAGTTCGTATAAAGTGCCTGCTACACGGCCGCCAACCGCGTCCCCGACAGAGGTGACCTTGGTGGTTTACAACCGTGTAGATCGTGGTTTTCGACCAAATTTCAAACAGCTCTGCCTGTCGCCAGCCAAGGTCACTTGCTGCTGCACCTGGTGCAGGCTGCTGCTGTCTGCTGTTAATTATATTGTGTGCGTTTTGGTCTGTGCTAAATAAATGTATTTTCTTTCTTTTTCTTTTTTCTTTTTCAGTAGCTCTTGCAACCACAAAACCAATGAGCAGTCTACGTACTCAAGAAATATGGCAGGGTTACTTGCAGTTCATTCCTGCCTCTGTAAATACCACATCATTAGCCAAAATAAAATATATCTAAGTAGATATTCTAAAGCACTATCAATATGAAACTCAATTTGAATCGTAAGGTAACTTCGACGATAGTCCCCTTAGGCGCTGTCAATCAACGCCTCAATAGCCTGCAACAACAATTTACCGGACAATGGACACCTCTATTTGTAAAATAGATTGCACGGTATAGATATAATTTTAATCACTGTGAACCTGAGGCCACTTTGACAAGCCTGTCGCAACTCTACCCCTTTTCCTACCCTTAAATTTAGTATATGTACTCGGAATACAGAACAAACCAGAAGACGCATACGATCATAATTTCATGCCGCTCCTGTAACCAAACACAAAACCAAAATACCCCACCTGACTCTCTACATACCCTTGTAATAAAGCTAGCTTGGGAACATTTGACCAACTTTGGGCGGAAAACTATTTTTTTCTGTTAAACACAGAAATTAATAAAAGAAATCGGCCAAATTCGTGTCGGACTACACACAATGAAGGGTTCCGTAGTTGGGATGAATATTTACGTATGCACAGTATTGTTTTTATCGACCGCAAAAATATGTTTGTATTGATCGCAAAAAATTGCGAAAAAATCTGCTGTTCCCTACAACATAAATTGTAGGGAACAGTAGATTTTTTTTTCGCGATTTCAGGTTTGGTCTCATAGTAAATGTTGTTCATAATGATGAGTACAGTCACGTGTTTTTAAGTTTGCGCACTGGTAAAAACTTATTCTGTATAAGCGCGGGACGTGGTGAAGACAGTCTGCAATCGACCTCATCTTGAGTCAAAGAATTAGATGAACACTTCTGAATAATTGCACCCAAAAACCACAAACAACATGCCTTGCTAAGTTTAAAACAACCAAACTTTTTACAGGTTCAAAAAAGCTTATAGGCGCCAGCATTCGCTCATCAAAATACCTTAGAAGAGGTATAACCAATTACGGCTAGGCATCCAATATCAACAATGGTACCTACACCACCGTAAAGTTTCACACAAACATGTTAATTACTAAGAACGAACCTCGGGAAATATTGCAAGGCAAGGTACCTACCAATAACACGAGTAACACTGCACCATTACTTAGATAGGTAATTTCTCCTAGACATAACCAAGCTTCGTTCCAGAATATGTATATCTTAAAATATTCGTATGTAAAACTGTCGAGGCTATCCGTCTTCAAATACCACCGTCGCACTATGGATCGAAAAACGGCTCTCGAAGACATAGGAGCTTAAATTTCAAAGTGTCGATTTTATGTCCCATTAAAATAAATGGACAAATTTTAACACAGCGTAAAAAAAACACAGATTAAAGTGATTTTATTTTGACCTAAAATAATTAATCAACATTAGTAACCAACACTTTTAGTGTATTTTCGTTAGCAGATTTTTTATTTGTATCTAATGCGTTTTTCTAGTTTATTTTTTTACCATTGTCCTTCTATTTTAATGGGACCTTATATATCTAGGATACAATCCGGTAGGCAAATTGGCAACTTATATATTTTTGCAAAAAAATATTATATGCTTATATCTCAGAATAACAGTAATATCCTTGCACACAGTTTTGTAACTATTTATTTATGATTTTTTGACATACTTCATATAACGAGATAATGTGCGTTTTTTTTTTAAACCCTACTGTTTCCGACAAAATCATCAATCAAAAGCTCCATACACTTTTTACGCAAAATAAAAAAAAACCACTTTGCCTACCAGATTGTATCTTATGATATAAGTATGCATGATATTAGCTATTAGAAGCCATTTCAAGCAAAAACTGACACTTTGAAATTTAAGCTCCTATGTCTTCAAGAGCCTTTTCTCGATCCACTGTGCGTCGCAGCGATAATCATAAACTTAGGACACGTCTAGTTTTATGAACCACCCAATGCATTGCTCTGCGGCTTCTTTACTATTAAAATTAAAATATTTCATATTTCTCGTAACTGTGGAACGTGCGAAATGCATTATGATCGTGTGAGTGTAGCTTTAGATAAGTACTTGACTGAAGAAAATTCTCGCAGGTATATATTTTTTTTAGTAAATATTTATTACTAATATAGGCTTCACCGTTCTATGCAAAAACGGAACTTTCGGGAGTTATTGGGGAAAAGTTGAAAATAAATTAAAATCTCGCGAGAAAATAATTCAGTCAGTTCACTTAGGAAGTTCGATCAAATTGAAGAATTTTTTAATTTTATTTTACTGCACACAGTTAAAATGCAATAACCCGTCTTATTTCAAGTTGATACTATACGTAAAAACTGTTACCATGGATTTCAGTACATGATTCTGAAGCTCCCTGCGTTGAAATTTTTCGTGGGTTATTAAAAAAAAATCTGCTGTTTCATAGAAAAGTGCAATACCTACGCGGTTAAAATGTATGGAAAAGCTATTTTTATTTTAAATAACCGACGAAAAATTTCAACGCAGTGGGGTTCATAATCAATATAATCATGTACTGAATCCATGGTAACAGTTTTGGCGTCGATGTCCCTGCCACCCAGTATATTATAATATTTTTGTAATCACGTTATCGAAAACGGCTCTAACGATTTCGATGAAAGTTGCAATAAGGGGTTTACGGTGACAAGAAATCGATCTAGCTAGGTCTCACGTCTAGGAAAATTAGTTTTCTCTATATTCACAGCCTCGGGATGTGATACAACGTCGGTATACCTGGACGACATGTTTATTTCTATTATCACCTGAGCAGAGCTCGGTCGACCAGGTACCGTAATTTAAACGAGTCAAAACTAAGTAAAAACGAAGCAAAATCATTATTTAAGTATCACTGAACTAAATTCAAGTAGGTATCCGAAAAACTGGCCAAGTGCGAGTAGGACTCGCACACGAAGGGCTCCGTACCTTATTAAGATTGAGCAAAAGACGCCGATTCGTATGGAGACCCCCTTTTATAACTAACTAGCTGTTGCCCACGACTTCGTCTGCGATCCAGGATATATAGTAGCCTATGTCCTTTTCAAGGTCATGTGCCAAATTTTATCCAAATCTATGCAGCCGATTTAGCGTGAAAGCGTAACAAACAAACAAACTCACTTTGACATTTATAATATAAGTTAAGATTATAATTTTTTTATTTGTTGTTACAGCGGCAATAAAAATAGGTACACAATTTGTGAAAATTTCAACTGTCTATTACGATACATGAGATACAGTCCGCTGACAGACAGATGGACGGACAGCGGAGGGTACGGAACCCTAAAAACGAGGGGTAGGTAGAAACATCCATTTGAGAATATAGCAACTGATAATCACAAGAAAAATGTATAATTTAAATAGTAAACCGTTTTCAATTAATGCAAAAAGTGTAAAAGTGTCTTGACAAAAAGCTTAAAGCAAATAAAATAAGCCTGCCGGGGTATTTCATCGTCTGGTTCTATAAATTAATCAAACTGGTATTATTTCCGATGGCATTAAGAAGCGATCACAAGCCAGACATCTTTTTTATTTATTTTTTAAATATGGTGATACATTTTTTGCGTACTGTCTGGCGATGAATAGAAACTAGTTAAAATGCACTTCAGATGCTGTCTCGAGGACCACGTTACAATGACTCTGTTATAATTAGTGACCGACCGAAGCTTCGTTTTCGGTCATTTTCAGCCTAAAAATCATGGTTAATTTAACTAATTTAGTTTATTTCATCAAATAACAGTGTTAACATTAAATAGTATCATCTGTAGGTACACTTAACTTACGCTAGTTAACAAAACAGGTAGGTGTTGCAACCAGCACCCTTACTATGTAAGTTATAAAATAACTTGTATTAAGGGCAGTGGTACACACTGCTACACATCAAGCTATACATTTCCAGTTTAAGCTGATTTCGCATCGTATAGAATTTCCGTACAATGCGAGGTCAGCTTATACTGGAAATTTATAGCTTGATATGTAGCCGTGTGTACAAGCCCATACATTTATTTCAGTTTCACAAAAGAAATTGCAGGCAGAACAAGTGTTTTTTTTTTTAAACTAGTTATCATACTTAATAGCATAATTGCAGAAATCAGAAATTACAATCTATGTATTTGACATTTGTATTATTTGTGTTTGTGAGGGTGTGTGTGGATTCGGCCATAAACCAGCCGAAGCTTCGGCCAAGCCGAAAATCAGAAGTTCATGAATCGTTGCGCGTCATTTTGAAAAGTCGTCTTCTTTAAGCTCGGCAATATCAGGTGAATCAATACAACAAAAAATTACACGAAATTTTGTATCCTCACATAGAAATATCGTATTTTATTTCTTTTAATACATATATTTGCCCTTTCTCTCCCTAGGTGTAAAAACACAAACAAGATTTCAGTATCACCGGAAATATTATTATTTTTTAATGTCTAAATCATTTTCGTTTTCGGCCGAAAATAAGACTAATGCCGAAGCTTCTTTTCTGTTTGCGTTTTCGGCAAAAAATCCATTTTCGATCGGACACTAGTTATGATGAATGAATGAGTGGATACGTACCTACTTCTATTTTGTATTGTTTCTAGTCTAAAAAACCTGCCCACAGGCTTTCTGTTTCAAACTAAACAATTAAAAAAAATACACATAAACCTACATGGGCACTTATGAAACGTCAGAAGCTATGTGAACGGTTCCAATTGGTCGTTTCCTATGGAGAAGAGCTGGCAAGAAACTCCACGGTCAATAATGACTGATAGCCTAATGAATATTTTGGAAGCGAATATCGAGATGATGGAATAGATCTTGATCATTTAATTTGAGCTTTAACCTTTAACCTACAGAAACAGCAATATCTTAGTGCCCTTCCGAAACATAAAACAGATTTGATGTTCAGGTAGGCACAGTTTTAGCTATGAGAAAATACTCTTGAAGTGAAAACTTCTTTGGGCGCGTTGGGCATTTTTAAGATGGGGCTAAACCATTGATTTCGCGACACTGTGATGACACCAGCTTTTGACCATTAAAAAGACATCAACGCGTTGATTACCGCGGTGCCGATTTTTTTTCAAGTTTTCACTTCTGTCGGCACTCCCGGAGTGCCACTGTTTCTTTTTTACGAATTTTGTTTATGCGTTCATTAAAATTTATTTTAATAAAAATATATCCTTTGGGTAAGGTAGTTGGTTGGTGGTTGGTTGGTTGGTGGTAAGTAGGTTGACATAAAAATGTCATTGTAGGTTGGTACTTATTTCTAAACTTTTATAAATATTATTTATGAATGCCAACAATTAAAGGCTGGTCAAAAAGCCACCAGATTTTATCTAGGAACAAAGAATAGATAAGGCTCATAAAAGGTGATGAACAAAAAACTTTTTATAAACTTTTTTTTTTGTAAAAGGCTTTATTTTTGACTTTTTTGTTGTGGTACCTACCACACACAAATACCTGCTATGTAAATAGCTATGTAAATGCTAGTGACAGGAACTTATTATAACATCATTAGGTACATCATCCATATGGACTGAGTGGGAAAAATACGGATTATTGAAGTTAACTCAAAAAGTACCCAAGCAAAGTTAATAAAAATTTTATGGGACCACTTCTGAAGTACCAAACATAAAAATTATTATTAAAATCAATTCATAATTGGCGGAATAATCGCGTAACAAACATTAAAAAAAAACATAGTCGAATTGAGAACCTTCTCCTTTTTGAAGTCGGTTAAAAAATGCATTGTACTCCTGTGAATAATTCTTATACAGACTTTTCATACATTTTTGCTGTGACAAAACGGCAACCTTTGTATATTTTCCTCAAGATTTTCGTTTTCATAAAAACTTATTTAAAAAGGTTATTGAGAAACATATATTTTTTACAGTTGGTAAAAAAAATATTTCGTATTGATACAAGGTAAAAATATTCTACAAGTTAGTTATTTGGGATTTAAAATCCAACGCTTAAAGCAACTATTTACAGCCCTCCATTGTTAACGAATTGTTTTCAGATGAAAACTTGAACTAATTCGTGGAGTTTCGAGCTACCCCGCCCACAAAAATGCCAATTTGGTGAGTGTAGTCCGAACTCCGAAGCGATACACGTCCGTTACAGGGTGGCTGATATATCTACCTTCTCCATATTTTCCTCCCTTCATTTACGAGAAACACTGATCAATAAAATTACAACATGAGAAAATTTTTTCCACCATACTATACAGGGTGGCAGGGACATGGACGCGAAAACTGTTACCATAGATTCAGTACATGATTCTGAACAGCGGCGTTGAAATTATTCGTCGGTTTTTTTTTAAACAGCTGTTTCATAGAAAAGTGCAATGCCTACGCGGTCAAAATGTATGGAACAGCAGATGTTTTTTTATAACCGACGAAAGATTTCAACGTAGGGGGTTCAGAATCATGTACTGAATCCATGGTATCAGTTTTCGCATCGATGTCGCTGCTACCCTGTATTAGGTAGATGCCCATATTTCCTAAAGAGTTAGATAGATGATGATGACCTACTTTCCACACATTTTACGCGATATTGATTCTTATTCAATAAATATCGTATAGGTAGGACTAGGAGCGGTTGGTCCAGCACCTTAATTGCGTAACACAAGATCAATCACAATCTGAACCTTTTGAAGGATATTGCAAATCCATTGCTACATATCGTCGACCGTAGGTTCAATTGAGGTAAGGGACAAAATTACCCAAAATGAGTTGAGTATACAATTTTGTTCAGAATTTTTCGCTCTATCGAATGGTGAATATGAAAAAAAAAATCTTATTTTGTCCCTTACCTCAATTGAACCTACAGTCGACGATATGTTCGAAAAATTTGTCTGCTCAACATCGTAAATAACGCAATGATGGATCGTGTGTTACGTAATTAGACTCAATTCACACTGAAATGGCAGCGGCCGGCAGCGACGCGGCGAGCAGTTTTAATGACAAGGCATAATAAACTTTATATGTAATACAATAAATTTTTTGACACATTTTTCATAATTATAATCATTACAATCAGCAATACAACTTCATAAGTTAGCATAACTGTCAAATGTCATGTCATCATTATAATTATAAAAAGCTATGTTTGTTACGTTCGCGAATCATATTTTAATCAACATGAAACCTGACACTGACCTACAAAATGCAAAAAACTAAAGAAAATTTGAATTTCGCGGGCTACCTTAGCGCAGCCCGCTTAATTTCTTACTTAACACTTTTTATTTGTTTCCTTTTCCAAACAAATATAAAATACGAGCATACTACCTACCCAAATTCTAATGTGTCAACCCTAGTAGGGCAGAATCCAGCAAGATTTTAGACTAGTGGAATCTTCCACAACAAATCGAACTAGTGGGTCAGATTCCACTGCAAATGTTTAGGCATTCCACTTTGCCCTACCAGTGGGGCGGCTGGTTGGGGCAAAGTGGAATAATTCCCATTGATGTACTACCTACTATGCTTATACAAAACGCCTTTTGTTTCAAGCCTAAAAATACTAAATAAAAACTTCCAGGTAATCCGTGAAATCGAACCAAGGGCTCCACCTTAGCCGCGTTTTGTGATACAAAACCACACAGTATTACTGAAAAATTTAAATGCATATAACGTGGTACTTTATACAATTAGATCAAGACTTCTGAATCCCATGAGGCAGCTTACACACAGGAATTAGGAACTACAAATGTAGGCAGGTACTGAAACGCTGTAAATTTATACTGAATTATGATATTTCCAGAATATTATAGTAAACTGGCCCAGTGTTTACGGCCGCGACTTACCAGGTGTAGGTCGTATGTTCGAACCCTAACAGGCGCTTTACTTTGTGTAAATTATTTCATCACCACTGCTCTCAAAACGGTGAAGGAAAACATCGTGAGGAAACCGGCATGTCCTAGAACCAAAAATTCGAAGACATGTGACATCGACCAATCCGCACTGGGCCTGGCTATTAATTTGAAAACATTGTCATATTTAGGTTAAATTAATCACCTCAAATCGTAATTGTAGTCGCTGATAAATGGAACCAATAAAGTACAACCATTAAGCAAAAAAAAAAATCATTAACACGCTGCAACTTAACCGGTTAAAAACTGATAAATTTCAGTCTGGATACACTGAAAATACGTCAACATTAAACACACTCAATTTTTTATTATTATGCCCAGAAAATATATAATTTTCGTGATGAAAACTGTGAAGTCTGAGTTCAGAATAAGTTATCTCTACCTTTTGAACCAAACTAACGTATCATCACGCCGATTTCCTTGAACGGTTAAGCAGAGCAGAACTATGGGCTATAATAGTACACACACATTTAGCTAAAAATAAAAAATATATTTTGGTATGGTTATGCCACAAAATGGTAATGGCTTGTGGCTAAGTAATAACAGCCGCATGGTTCGATCCATCAGGTTAAGCTACGCTTGCCGAGGTTGGTCTGTGGATGGGTGATCATCTTAACATACCGAGACTCCTCCGTGCCTGGGAAAGCACGTTAAGCCGTTGGTCCCAGCTGTCATACGTGGATCTTTGACAGTCGTTACGGGTCGTCAGAAGCCCGAAAGTCTGACAACCAGTCTTACCAATGAGGATCGTATTACCCAGTATCGGTTGTGGAGTAAGATAGGCAGTCGCTCGATGTAAAATACGGTATTCAGCTGCATCCGGTTAGACTGGAAGCCAACCCCAACATAGTTGGGAAAAGGCTAGGCAGATTGAGATTGATTGGTTATGTAGAAGAAGTCCCATGTAAGGAAGCATCAAAATGTACAGCCAGCCGTTATGACAATCGAAACTTTCCGATCACTTCTTGTGTCCCGACGACTTCAAGCAGTGGTTACGGAGAAAGGAGAAATAGACATGACGATGACATTGATGATTGAAACTATCATCGTCATGGTTATATCTGCCCCAACACTTAGGTGTCAGCATGGGTGTCTCTCAATTCTGCAAAACATGTATGTTTTGTTAAAGGTCCTTGTGATCGTGGGACTCCAAGCTACTAAAACTGAGACTCCGATATATCGTTAATCTGTTGATCTATACACATAACAAAATCGTAGAGAAGTCAAAACTGTAAATTGAATATTTTTCAAAAAAAAAGTAATTTTTTTTAAATTGCTGCGAGGTCTGGAATCGATTCTGATGCCGAAAATATAATTTTTAGAATTGTTGTCTGTTTGTCTGTATGTATGTTCCAGCATCACGAAAATTCTACCGGATGGATTCTGTTAAAATTTTGCATATTATATTCCCTATAAGTCTGGTCAAACTGTAGGGTATTAATATTTAAGTAAAAGAAGCACTTTTAAATTAAAACAAGCCGTACCTATGCATTGGTTTTCCTATCGGTAAAAATGCCGAACTTCCATACAAACCTCTTCAATCTTCTATTTAATTTAGGGGATGATTTTTTTTTAATCCTTACTTCGTGCTCACTTTTGTTATATTGTATGGAACTCTTGTACAAAATTTAACGCTTCTCACTCTCAGCGGTTTAGGCTGTGCTTTGATTGTCAGTGAATGAATGAATTTCAGATTTTCTCTCTCCTCTCTATTCTAAATAAGAAATTGTTATCACGTAATATGCCTTTTATCTACTTATCAAACATTTGTGGAGGTTGGATGAGAAATCAATCCAAGCGAAATGTCTACAATACACAGAAAAATAAATTATGGCCAAAAGCACAAAACTTTCCAAAATACACTTAGCTGTGCAAGGATCCGCTGGCGAGTGACAAAAATCAGAACTAACACGGCCATCTTGTTTTTTCCATACATTTCACAAAACAATTGCATAAATTTATACCAACAGCGCACTCCTTGTCAAAAGATCCTTGTAGCAATCTAACTTAAACGTAAATTAATTAAATTCACTCTTCCTACATTTTTAACACAAAGGGTGCGTCACACAAAATCAGCGTGTTTACGATGAGGTTTAATCGTGTGTAGTCCACACGGGAGTCGGGAGCTCTGGTCTACGGCGTAGCTCCAGGTCTACGTCCGGCCGTTGAACCCAACGTGCCGGCGCCGAATTCACATGCACCCTTCTGAACTGAGTACACCTTAACTTGCGCGGGTCAAAGAGTAATGTACTCGATTCGAACCCTTATATCCGTAGACGATAATTGTTATAGAAATATTAACGTAGACAGACAAATACCTCACTATTCGGTGCAGAAGTCTGTTCGTAGACAACTTTACTGGATAACAAAGGACCAACTCAGTTTATCGTACATCTAAAATTCATATTTTACTAGGCTGCTAATCAACCCAATCAAAGTGCCGTCGAACAAAGAACGCTTTGACAAACATTACTTATCACAACTACTGTCCTGAAACCATCGATTGTGAGTGTGTTCTAATCGTTCATTTTTATCGAGTCGGGCCTCGGGCGTGATAGATTATCCTTTAGCTTCCTTTTTCCTTTTAGAGAGCGTCGACCGTCGGCTACGAGGGGGCCAGGGGAGGAGACGAGGGGGGCACGAACCGCTGCACTGAACCGCCAACGTCATTGCCCTGTCAACTCAACAATACTAAGCAGACGATGTTACGTATACCGAACAATACGGAATAGGTGCAAAACTAAAGAGGGATCACTGAACTCGTTTGTGCAAAACACAAAAACACTTTTTGTTTGACACGTTTAACCAACAACAACGGCTACTTGCATACAACGCAAAAACTGTCACAATGTCGGCAAAAACTTTAAGCTTGAACATAGAAAGTTGTCACACTGATTAATCAGGTGTGCGAGGCAAAAAATTATATTAATTGCAAATTGATTGCAAATTATTAGATGGTACATATATTAAGAACAATAGTGATAAGGGATTGATAAGTTGTTGTCCTATTGTGGTAAATAAGCCAACAGCTGCGGTGCAATGAGGCGCGCCCTCTAGCTTCACTTATAATAATATAATGTCTAGACTACAGCCATGCGTCACCCTCGTTCACACGCAACGCTTTGAAAATAACCGCTCGCCGCCTTTTTGTGCGCTTCCAGTAAATATAAACGATTATCGCCATACTTATATATGTAAAGTTATGAAATACTACGATGGGGACTTCTCATTCATATTCTATTCTTAATGTTAGTACAACTAAGTACATGTTAATCTAAATGTACGGGTACAAGTAAACAGAACGTATTTTTTGTTTGGCCACCTAGTATGTATGTTTGATCAATATTTAGTAGGGCATAAAAAGCAGCGCATAACTCAAAAGAAGCAGTAAAGAAAATGAACTGCACATCCATAAATGTTATGCAACGACATGAAAGTAAAAGGAAGTAAAAGTAGCAAAAAAACAGTCATATCAATTAATCATTCATGCATAGCACACTCTATTTTATGAACTCTTATAGGTATACTAATCGAACTCCAAATGAAAAGCTAAAACAATTTAGTGGGTAATTTTCATATTATCAGCCTGAAATTTTCTTAATTAAAGGCGTTTTCCTCTTCTCATACGAAAGCACGAGCATTGATTAAAAAGATACCTCGCTCCGCGTTGGCGTAAAAATATCCCTGAAACATGCCTTATTTTGTATGTAAAAGTGAAAACAATACACGAAAACAAAGTTATATAATTTTTGGACTCTTCTACATCCCAATATTCTCTCCTAAAACAAACACTGGACAAAATATATCTTGTCTTTGACGCATTGGGATGCGTCATAACAAATTTCTGGAGCCGTAGCTAACTTGGTGCAAGCCCACGAGACCGGCGGAAGGGGGGGAAGTGGGGTGGGCGCCCCCACCACCCTCTATTTCCCACGCAACGACCTTTGTGCCTCGGCGATGCACTTTGACAGACTTTACTAATTCAATAGATGGACGCTGTGTGGCACGGCTCTTTCCGTTACATAATTATATACTTTGTTTAGATTTGTGTTACATTGGATAAGGGATACATAGTTTATTAGATAGAACGTTAATCAGTGAAGCGTTCGAATATTGTAATTATT
Source organism: Agrochola litura (assembly GCA_949152395.1). Taxonomy (NCBI): domain Eukaryota; kingdom Metazoa; phylum Arthropoda; class Insecta; order Lepidoptera; family Noctuidae; genus Agrochola; species Agrochola litura. The sequence goes on along the minus strand of OX424497.1, from coordinate 9,267,582 downwards.
TTGTAATTTACCGATAGAGCTTTTTTATGTAACTCACGCGAATTGTATTTTACAAGATAGGTAAGTAACCACAAAATAGTTTTCAACTTTATTTTTTATTCCTCGGTATTATTCTCCGTTTGTATCAGCCCGTATACGCGACAGCAGACTTCTACAAACTACAGTGGAAGCCACGAGTGGTAGGTACGACGAAATTTTGTAAGAAAATTTGGCCAAAAACCTACGTGTCTAAAACTAAACACATAATATAGATGTCCTATCAACATAATACAATCATTTAATGAAGAGCACACTAATTAGCAACGAATTATAACAACGAGTAGGTAATCTAATAGTCGTATCTGTAGCGGTGTTATAACTATTTGTTCACGTAAATTGGTGTAACTACAACGTACGACACACGGGAACGGTGCGACGACGTCGAATTACGGCTATATTGTACGTAACACGTGCAAAATGACTACACAATAATGTACCTATTCGGATAGCTTATACCTTATATCTAGTAATTACTTGTTAATGTTAATACTGATTTTGTTACAGTATTTGGTAAAAAACATTGTAGGTATATTGCATCTAGTTAAGATCAAGAGCTTTATATCATTAACATCATGACTGTGATAGAATTTAATATAACATCTTGCATACCATGTGTGTGTATACTCATGTTTGTGTTTGGTAACTTAATTTTTTTTAACTCAGGTTTATAAGCCAATCAGTTGTTTGTGCAAACCTACCCAGGATCGGTATGAAGGTTTTATCAAAACGAAATCAATCAAATGGTCGGTAAAAATATAATAAAGAAAAACCAGAAGGATTTTTTTTGCAGAAAACTTTCGTAGAGAAACCGTCTCGATGACGACGTAGCGTTATTAATCAAATAAGAATAAACATTTAGGGATGTCAAATGAATACAGATGTAAAAACAAATACTATAGGATGTCAGGGTTATGAAGGTTATTTCAAAAGAGCAGACGCACCATCGGAAATAGACTGTTGACTGGAATATTCAGACAGGAAATCGGAACCGGGATCCACAGTATAGCAATAGCAGCAGCTCATAAAAAGCAATGATATTTTATTTCTACGGTAATAGTGCAGGAAATGCAGTTAGGTTGTACCTTCCTCTGTACTATGAACGAAAGTCTTTTGAAACATGTTTTACAAATCAACAAGACGCAAATCTTATTTCTACATAATTTATCGGGGATTCTGCTAGTATGAAAACATTTTTTTCATTTCTAACATGAAAGTGAAATGTCTTCTGTTATAGATTTCATTTCTAATCCATTTCCTTTCTATGATTGTGTTCTTAAACAAGGACGGTACCTATTTCAAAGTAGACGATAGACGATATATGTAGGTATTTGGAAAATAAAACTACAAAAGCAAAGAAAACAAAGAACACCATTTCGACGATCCTTTCGATAACATAATTAGTAAATCCCCGTACAACGTTCAAAACATTATCCTAACATTCCAGTACGTAAAGCTTCAATGAAGCCTTCGAACACCAATTATTATTAGGTATATATCAAATAAATTGGGAGTGTCCCCCGTACCACGAGACTATCGGAACAAGGTAGCGACAAGCATCGTTTGCGCGGTGGGTTCGGGTGAGGCTCGATCCGTGGGGAGGCTCGCTTGTTTTGGTCTGTTTGGGCCGAGGACGGCCGCCACACAAAGACGACGACCGATCCGCACACTAATTCAAAGGAGATCGATAGTGCACCCACCCAGCCCTTTCATGCAGACCTCATCATGCGCCGCGATAATTAAAATGTTTTGCTCTCGATAAATATTTTGCGGCGTTAATTATTATTAATGCTGTTTCGAATATATATAACGAGTTTTTAAGCTTTCTGTACATGGCGTTATTGGCGCCCAACACATTTACTCATGTTGGGCGCCATTAACGACGATTACGGAAATGATTTCAGTAAGTTTACTTTTTGTTGTATTGTATGTATATTTTATAAGTAACATTTTAAAACAATTAAAATGTTACTTATAAAATATACATTTAGTTTATTAATGCACGTAGGACCCCCGGCGGTCACGCAACAATAGTTAATTAATTGTGTCTCGTTTTTCGACGATTGATAGGTTAAAATTCTAAAGTTAACATTACGATATAGAAAGAAATGTTTTATTTTTCATAACTGAAAAGCCGTTATGAAAATTATTCTAAAGTAGTTATGTCGAATAACAACAAGGTTTCTAACAAGTGCTTAGCCTGTCATCTTGTTACTCTAACAAATTACCTGCACATTGAAAACGTAGATAGCACATGCTTTGTATTTACCCAGCATTACAAGTAAAAATGGAAATTTCTCGTAGGTATCATAATAATATTACAAAACGTAATACAAAATGAAAGTGTTTTAGTGCAGCAGATTCATTTCTTCTAAGAACTTTGAACGACCTTCGAGGAGGGTGGTTGTTCAAGTTTCAGTTTCAGTTGTAGAGGGCGCTCTCCCACCCATCTCGGAAAATTTGCATGATTAAACGCGCTGCCTTAAAAGAACGCAAGTGGATTGAACTAAATTAGGTATAGAACAAAGCATATGAAAGCTCAAGAATACGTGTTTCAATACAGTTAGGAAAATTAAACAACTAGGTTTTTTCGAACAATGATGAAAGTAAAAGGTTGCTACAAAACGGAGTAACTAATTCTCAAAGGCTAAAATCCAATAACGTACAACAGAACAGGTACATCAAATTCTTACATGGATACGGCAATAAATTAAAGGCAATATCGGCAACATTTTGCTGTTCCAAAATTGCAATCCACAACAAAGGGACGTCAAAGAAACTAGCAAGTGCACGCGTGCAAGCGGGGCCGGGTATAAAGAGTGAGCGCAGCACGGCCGAAGAGCCTCGTGCGTCCATTACCCCCCTCCCAGTGGGGGGCTGGGGGCTGCCGAAAGTGCGGGGTGGCAAGTGTCTCGCTCACACCCAAAGATGCATCGAGTTTCTGGACGAAACCGCACTGCCGCTGCATATAATGGTAATGAATTTCGTCTCCATTTTATTTAGTACGTACCTATATGTTAGCTATTGATTTCTCTTGAAATTTCGCCATGTTTTGCAAGCCTTTGAGTCTGTTGCACACTCACTACATTCGGAAATCTGGCTATGTAATTCAAATTTTAATTACTTTGTAAGTAGGTACGAGTTTACATAGTAAGTACGAATTGATATTTCATCAAGTAAGGTACTTCGTATATGTAAGTATGACAACCAGTTGAGCTTCCTAAAACAAAAATGGATTTTCCAAAATAATTCAATCCTTGTCTCCACACACAATGACATCAGTACCTACACAACCTACCTACACATACTCCTATTTTGTTAAAGTACCTACCCCAGTCACGACATGCCCCTGCACCGATAAATCGCATTATGGCCCACGTGTAGGGAATACATTTTTAATCTTGTTTCCTTTATATCATGCGGCCTAGAAAAGCGGTGGGTAGCGGTGCAGCGGTGGTTAACCACTGAAAACTATCTTCCTAAATACGAGTTTGAAACAACTGTGCAAAAAGTATGAATTTCTTATCACACCTATCTGTAATCTGATTAAGGAAGAAACGATTTTTTCTAAGACGGCACTTACTGTCAACTTTGCAACAGAATTTTGAGTTAAGGCCCGCAAGCAGGAACGACGCGACGACGCGACACGACACTGGTAGAACAATTTCAGAGAAATTTTCATAGAAGTTGTTCCACCAGAGGCGCGTCGCGCCTGTCTGCGAAAGCCTTTATAAAGTAACTTAAAAAAAACAGTGGTACTCCGGGAGTGTCGACAGAAGTGAAAACTTTAAAAAAATCGGCACCGCGCTAATCAACGCGTTGATGTCTTTTACTCCACACACCGCGGTCCAATCATCACATTGATGTCTTTTTAATGGTCAAAACGTGGTGTCGCGAAATCAATGATTTAGTCCCATCTCAAAAATGCCGAACGCGCCTAAAGAAGTTTTCACTTCAAAAATGCATCATATTTGTATAAAGTAGGTAGGGAAAAGTTTTCCTTTCATTAAACGTATTGCAAGTATCTACTTGCTGTCTCACAACAAAGCTAACGTGCTAGAATGGAGTGCACATTCAACACGTAAACATATCGTCAACGTTACCAAAAACAAACACGTCAAAACAGCGCCGTAACGTTAATAACGCTCACGTTGCCATCCATAGCTCTTTTCATTCGGCACGAGCCGGTGCAGGCTGTGTCAAAGCACGTAATTAGTATTTAGGAAGGTGGTAAGAAAGGCGAGGTCGTGGGCCAGACGTCGGGTATCGATCCGACGACCTACCCCACGCTCAACCTCCCAAAAGGGTGGCAAGTGGGGAGCCACGCACATCGAGCCACCAATTGACACACTTAAGGTAATACTTGGCACTTACGATGTCGCCTCGACGTACTGATGGCCAGCGGAAACAATACTGTTATGCCAAACTACTTCAATGCCGAAACATTCTCCAGCTAGATGAAAGTAAAGACATCGGGAACAAAGAAACTGCGAGTCACTTCAAAAAATAATCAGATAAAGCGAATCATATTGCATCTACAATTATTTATCAGAGTAGCAGAAGTAGCTGAAAATTACAGAAAGCTCGACCCAGTTGGCGCTGAGCCCGCCCGTGCATCGGAACATCGCGGACTTGCTTATAGAGATATGTATCTATTTTATTTAACCTTGGAGAACTGTAAACAAATTATCCTGCATTTGTAAGACTGCAACATGATTAGCGTATAGGGTTTACTCTAATAAATAAGTGAAAAGTAGAGGTCAGTCAACTTTACAGGCAGACATGAGCAATGTTCTTATCGATATTTAAAAAAACTTATAAAACTAATACCCAACTACGAAAAAAAAGTACTAAAAAGGTATAAAATAAGACATCACAAACAAAAAAAAAATTAGAAGTCACACATTTTTAATGTGACGTCACATAGCCCATAACCAGCGGACGATCATGACGCTTCAAACGATACCTCATTTGTCAAATTATGATAAGAAGTTTAGAAGTTATGAGGGAACAGATGAACATACATACATACCGGCCAAAATCACCTCTTTTTTTCTTCGCGGTAGTAGGGTTATATTTTTTTCTCTTGAAAAAAATTTTTTATCGATCTCTTGAATGACGCTACAATCAGAATTTCTACACCTAAAGCCATTATTTTGATAAAACTTATCAAACTTTTACACTTCTAAAGTTTCATTAATTTGACATTAAAATCAATTTAATAGATAGAAAATAGGTAATTGGTAGCTTATTTTAAAGTCGGGATTGTAGGCACCTATGTGTACACATCCTAATATGTACGTTTTCTGTCTAAATACCTCTAGCCAGAGATATGCCTATCCTTCTATATGTATGACTGCATAACTAGATAAAGCCGCGTGCATATAGCTGAGACACCTTAACCACCGTCTGTATATTCGCAAACCTGCAGTTCAGTTACCTTTGTTTCAGCAAATTGTAATCATGTCTTGTAATACTATTTTGTTAGTTAATATCGAGCTTCTGTAAGGTGTTATTATGGCAAGTAGATGTTCATGTATGAACATTTAATTTTCTATCTATACCTTTTATAACATCATTCTAAAACAGTAGCAAACATGGAATATTTTTCATTGCCTTGCACCGAGTTCCATTTTACTTTCAGATTATTTTTATTATACTTTTGGATAGATATCTTACAGACCTCATTAAAATCACGTAGGTACCTACCCTACTTAATTCGACCACATTCAATTCCTTTTATCTTGCTTTTCTCAAAACTAAATTCTCTGTTCTTTATAAAGGCAATTTCCGCAAAAGGAATTACTGGTGAAAATAAGCAGAGCACGCAGATTGTCCGGAGCGACGTCGCGTCGGCGCTGCACTTTGGGTGAGGGCCGTGGAGGCACAGACATTGGGGTGGTGGGTGGTGTAAAATCACCCGCAATCATTTATACCCGAACTGCCTGCAGAATTACTAGCCGTCACTAAATTCACGACACCACCCCCTTGCACCAACTTTATTATGGCTTTCTCTTAGGTACAGTATAAAATTGAAATTGATACGAATTATTATTTCTTGGAAGTTATTAAGGTGGATTTGGTTGCCTGAAGATAGCCGTTGTTTGCTGTTCTGAATGTTTTTTAATTACTGTCGTGCTTATGTACGCAAGCAGCTATGCAGGTTTTTTTTTATATTATTACATTAATAGTTGGAGCTTCAGGATAGAAGTTTCGGAAACTTATTTTGTTTTCAGAACTGAATGTCTTGCGGCTGAATAGAGAAGTTTGTTAAATATTAGATTTATTACCTACCTGCTATTGAGCTCAGGTATTTGATTTGCAAAGATAAAATACTTTTCATTATTTATTGACAATCCTGAAAGTACTTGTTTTTCTTTGTCTTTCTATGTTTGAAGAAACAAAACTTTATTAACTTAAAAAAAACCTCAAGACAACCTATTAAAAGCAGACAAAGGAAACTACCAAGAGAAACTTAAGTTTTATTACTAAAATCCTAACTTAACGTACCTACCTATCTAAGTTTATACATCTACCCTCCAACTATATACCGTCCTCCACACAAGTACATAGGTACGTTTGCACATTGACAGCATTTGAGAGGCAACACGAGGCCACGTGGTGAGATGCGACGCAGCTATTTGTGTCAGGAACTGTACCCGTGACCCACTTCGCAAACACCCCTACTGCCGCGTACTAGCGAACAGCGAGTACCCGACACTGCCGTATATTTTGGTCTAGGTTATGTCAAGTTATATTGCCGCCATTACAGTGTTTTATGTTATCCTTGGTAATGTGTTGGAAATGCGATGGAAGTTGAATAACAGTACAAGTTCTATTACAAGATTGGAAATGTCAAGAAAATATGCAGTACCTACCGGCAACAACTAAAAGCAATTAACATGAAATTTACGTAGTAGTTACTATAGAGGTATTGTCCGGTTGGCTTTGACAAACGACCTCCGCAAATATTTTATAAGTTGATAACATGTATAATGAATGAGATAAACACTATTTCATATCTTAGAAGATTATAAAAGACGAGACGGCGCGCGTGATGATGTAAAATATGTAGTCGCATTGATAAAAATAGGTCATAGTCATTATATTACATGAATATAAAATACGTCTATTATTGACGCGGGAATGTTACAGCACGGAGCTCATAAAGTACTACCAAAACACCTAATTCTCATTGTTTTCGTCTTCACTTCTGGCGTTGGTTGCAGTCATTTTGTCGCCGCGTCAATTCTGCTTTAGCAAATGTGACGGAAATACAGTCGCGTTGACGCGGTGTTAGCCGAACTCTTACGCTAGATGAGAAGGTGCGTATTTATTATTATCATAACGACTGTTAATTATTTTCAGTGTAGCGCCATACCTTATTTGTTTAGCTGTAGGTGCAATTATCCGCCCCATTTTACTATCCGGATATTTCGGAAGCTTCCAGAACAATAAAGTCAAAGTCAAATCATTTATTTAAAATAGGCCCATATATGGCACTTTTGAACGTCAACATTTACAAAATATTAAAATTGATTCTAGTCGCCCCTTCCAAAAGGTAGTTTTCGTATGGAGAAGAATGGGCAAGAAACTCCACCGTTACTCTTTTAAAATGTTTTACAATTGTTTGTACATGCACGTACATTAGTTAAATAATATTACCTATATGTGAAGACGATGCACCTAGAATAAAATTACTATACCACAATAGGTAAAAATAATTAAAAATGAAGCAACGACAGATAATTTAATATGTGATAGATACATGGTGCTCACATATTTACAAACATTGTAAAAATAGACGATTTTCCTAAAAATTTTTAAATTAATAAATCAGTGTGTGAGAAAGTAATCACAGAATGTAAAATCAATGTCATAAAACACAAAATAATCAATTTTACAATTCAATTAGTAACCAGTTTGATTTTATCTTGATATCCGGATATATCCGCATAATATGGATATTTTGGATACCATGGTAAAAAATGGAACCAAGTATAAGTGTCCAATCAACATTAGAAAACCTTTTTGACCACAACAATGTTCAAAGTTCAATGTTCTTTTATATAAATCATTTAAAAAGTTCTAAATGTAGCTAGGTACTTATCTAATGAAAACAAATAGAATATTACTAACTTAATCACTAATTTCAGTCTTAATTATGAGTGAGATCTATAGAATGAAACTCTAATTACCTACACGTAGATACATACCCGTAACCGATCTGTAGGTAAATCCGCCATTTCAAAACTAACTTATGTTACTATTTGAAAATGGAATATCCTTCGAATGAATGATTCGCACGGCTTCGCACTTCCGTTATATTTCGCGCAACTACCGGGGTTAAATTACGAGGTTGTGTACGTGTCCGGCCATTATTGTATCGTGGTTTTGCTAGTTTTATTTTATTGAAATCTTTTAGTTTGGAAAATAAGACGAAAATGTCACAGCCACAAATCTAAATAGGCCAACTTTTCTCAAATTCTGAGGCGTTCCGCGTTACAAAACTGAATTTTGCCCCATATTATATGAGTGTTTTGGTGGTAGTGCCCGACTCGCACTTGGCCGGATTTTTCACTACTGAGTGCACCCGAATCATATTTAATTTTAAGCATACAAAATTACACGTCTTCTACAAAATCGTGGCAAGATGCACTTTTACGAAGAATGCGCTTGCGCCGGTACGTCGGAGCTAACGGTTCAAATTAGCATTCATAATGGATGGTTCGCACCGACGGCAGTGTCACGATAGCCTCTAATTGTGATATCTAATTAAACTGAATATCATAATAATTGCACGCGGCTCACACCGGTAGTGGCGGTGATCCGACCGGTAAATTAGACGTATTTATTAGTCGACTGGATAATTGATTAATTAGTAAGTTCATGTATACCTGAATTTAACGTTAGGTACCGCACGTTTAAAACCCCTCAGCTTAACCGTGAGCGTGAGCTATTTACCTACAATAATTTTTACACATTCTGTTATTCATCTTTTTTTTAGGTAGGGCATCTCGTAGTTGACCTCTGAGATCATGACTACTTAAACGGCCAGGCTTTCCTGTGGGTGCCTTAAGCTACTACACTTAAAACCTCCAGCCAGGGGTTATTCAACTAGGTATGCTAATTAAAACTAGGTGAACGCTTGCTAAGGGCACCCCCTGTGGGGTACGAACCTCGGCTTAGGGCGGCAACCGGAGGGAGGACATCAAGGATGGGACGGGCTTGTTTGCACCACGTGCTGTGTCATCTGTGTATTGAGTTACTGCAAGCAATATTTTCAAGAAAAATTTAACTTGCATGAAGTGAAAAATAGCCATATGTAGGGCGCGCAACATATGTGTTCGAACTGTGTAGAATAAAAAAGATATATATACAATTTTCATTATTATGTGATCTCATACACCCAAAGAATGTAAATGTAATTTTTAAAATAATTAAAGTTTGATTCTTCAAATTATTCTGTTATTTCCATGTCGTATTTTTTACGAATGTTTAGTAACAACGCCACCTGCAGGATAGTTTAGTAATCTAGGGTTAAAAGAATGTGCCAATACAAATAATCACGTCCCGAGTTGCAATATTACAACTTGGGACAAAGCCCCGTCCATTTTCCAGCTTCGGGAAACTGGCTCAGAAAATAGTAGCCTTAATAGGTCGTGTGCCCAGTTATTTGATTTGCTATTATTATTTTCAACTTAACAACAACAGCTCACATTCTGTTTAGATTTGATGGAGGTTTTTTCGGAGTGCGCCACCGTCGGGTTCCCAGGTAATGGCGGGAGGGGTTCACATCGGTGTCGAGTCGACGATGAAGTATCTGGGACTCGTCCTCGACAGCCGGTGGAATTTCGTAGAACATTTCCGACGTTTGGCTCCCAGACTGGACCGGGCCGGGGCTGCCTTGAAGCGGCTCCTGCCCAATTTAGGGGATCCAAACGCCTCCTACCGGAGGCTCTGTGTGGGGGTCGTGCGGTCCATGGCCCTTTACGGGGCGCCGGTGTGGGCGCGTTCATTGAGGCTGCGGCCAGCCCGCCGATTGAACGCGTCCCAGAGGGTCATGCCATCCGGCTGGCCCAAGGATACCGCAAGGTCTCCTGCGAGGCGGCGAGCCTCCTTGCCTGATTACCGCCATACGATCTGGAGGCAAAGGTCCTCGCGCACATTTGGGAGTGGCGCGAGGAGGCGAAACGCCGGGGCTTAACTCCGATGCCGCAAGAAATTGCGGCACAGCGGACAGAGCTCCGGCGCGATCTCATGGCGTCATGGAGAGTGCGATTGTCGCAACCCAGCGCTGGGCACGCCACAATTTCGGCGATAAGACCCCTCTTTGAGGAGTGGCTTGAGAGGCGCCACGGCGTCCCCACTTTCCGCCTGACGCAGGTCCTCACCGGACATGGCTGTTTCGGGAAATTCCTGTTCAGGATAAGGCGGGAGGAAACGCCCGGGTGTCACCATTGTGTGGATCGCCCGGAGGACACGGTGGAGGTCTGCCCGGCTTGGGCGGAGCATCGCCGTGTCCTCGTGGAGGCGATCGGCGGCGGTGATCTCTCGCATCCGGCCCTGGTTCAAGCCATGGTACGGAGCGAGAGGAAATGGCAGGCCGTCACCTCCTTCTGCAAAGCGGTAATGCTCGCGAAGGAGGAGGCGGAAAGGCAAATTTCGCGCCCTCACGCCCCTAACCGCCGCAGGAGACGCCCTAGGCGGGAATCGCGAGCCGATTTCCGGCCACCGTAGGCGCGGGTTGCGGACGGTGAGCAATGGGTAGCTCGTCGTCGGATAAGGGCCAGGCCGGGTCGACGGCGCGTTGTGTTCCACGCGCGCCTCAAAGAGATGTCAGCAGAATTGACGACGTCCGCTAGCGCCTATGCCTGCCGGGGCTGCGAATAAGGGCCGAAATACATCGTGACCCCCGGCAACAGGGCAACCGAAGTAACACGGGTGGGTTTTAGTCAGTAAGAGTCTGACACGCCCTCCCGCTCCACCCAGAGCGGGAGAAGTTGATAAAAATCCACCCAAAAAAAAAAAGAGGTTATTCAACTATGCTAATTAAAACTAGGTGAACGCTCACTAAGGGCTCCCCCTGTGGGTTACGAACCTCGGCTTTGGGCGTCAACCGGAGGGAGAACATCAAGGATGGGACGGGCTGGGTGTTATTCATCCATACAGCTTTAAGATACTGACAATTTCTAGATACTTGGTAAAAAAAAAAATACAAACAATTATTCGTCCTTACAAAATATATTTTTTAATTAGAAACATGGTCAAAAGTTGTGTCTAGCACTAACATATTTACATAAACTGTACAATCAGAATGGTATGTGTCTTACACATATCAATAATAATATACTTTCTTAACACTGTTTGATTAGTTAATGCGAATTAATAATAACAGAACACTTGTCCACAAGTTTATAATCAGTAAACTAGCAACTACTATTATAATAAGCCCACTAGGGTCCATGAAGTTTCTTCAGCACTGATTCAATATCGATATCCTGAATATTTGTAGGATGAAATAAATACTGAGCTTCTGGTTTTGTCTTCTTGCTCTCATTCAAAGCCTCCTCGGAGCTATTACTACCTTGTAATCGTTTTCTTTTCTTCACCTCACTGGCTTTATCCTTAACTTCTACTTTTTCCTCTTCTAAAACTATTTCTAGCTCAGTTATTTTATGTTCTTTACTGCTTGGACTATTCAACTTCAATGGTGTATCCAAACTTGTAAGAGTAGAATCAAATATTTCGAAGCACTGCGCCTGAGGATCTTTTATTGGCGTGTATAGTTTATCTATATTTGATATTGAACTTACAGCTACTTCTGTTTCTCTGAAACTATATCCTAATTCTCCTTCGTTTTCCGGATCATTACTGAATAACATATTGAAGTTTGTTGCTCTTAATCTAATTGCTACTCCGTCATCTATGCACACTTCCATGCTAAACTTATCTTTTAATTTTATAGGCTCTTGCTTCCTATCTTTGGCGTCACTATTACATTTAATATAATTATGACTATCTTCATTGCATTCGTAAACAGATAATTCAAATTCTTCATCTGATTCAGCATCTTGCACTATATGTAATTCACTTGTAACACTTGTATTTGTTTCAACACTCTTATCTAATATACTTTCTTCTTTGCTTGATTCAGTAACCTCAACATGAGTGGGACGCGCTGTCTCTGCAGAAGGCTGATCCAGCAAATCACGTTCTATTATTTTTGCAGTTTCGACGTCAAATCCTCTTTTGATTAAATCTCCATGCAAAGAGCCAGCATTATCTTTGTAATCGTGTTTATTATTAACGGTAGTGTCAATATACTGTTGTATTTTTGATATATCCTCAATTTCAGCTTCTTTTGGTTTCGAGTCTTGAGATCCGTCGTCGGACCAACGCAGCGCTATTTGTTCTGTATCAGAGTCAAGGGGAGAAACCATTGAAGCTGTGTTCTGATCACGGGTTACGTTTTGTTTAACACTGGCGCTGATGTCTGGAGATTCGTGGCCAGAACTTTCCGAGTTAAATGTTTTAGTGCAATGCAGTTTTCTAGGAGTCGATGATTTTCTACGCGACTTCGTCGGAGCAGGAGTTATAATAGGGGCTATGTGAATATTCTTTTCTCTTGCAGTAATTTTTTTATTGGCTTGTGATCTGTTTGGCGAAAATATCTCTTTTTTCCATCTAGTTCTTTTATTCGTATTTTCTTTCGTTGGTGTGGGACGCCTGGGTTTTATTTTCATGAATGAATTTGATTTATCTTTTTTCATTGGAGATTTACGCTTTTTAACAGATACAAATTTTTTCTTAGTAGATTCAGATTTGGTAGTCGATTTGAGTTTATTGTTTTTCGGTGTTTTCACATTAACATCTTTATTGGTCTCAAAAGAACTATTCGGAATTGTTGTATCGCTACTAGATGATGCAATCTCAATTTTATCATCTATCACTTTTTCTTTAGTTTTACTACCTACGCTACAACTACTAACATATGACACGTTTTTCGTACACTTTCTTACTGGTCTAGAACTCCTTTTACTGGCTGGTGCTGTTTCTTTAGGCACTTCCACATGCTTTACCACCTCAACCTCTTTTGATGATGTCACTGGACATTCTAAATCTGTGATTCGAAGGTAATCTTGGTCATCTGGCTTGTAGTAAGAGCCGCCGCTTGAATAATCGGTAGGTCGCGATGAATATGAAGAAGGCGTAGCTAGCGGTTTTGGAGTATCAAAGAAACGGGGCGTAGGAATATTCATAATTTTAATATCCGATATCGGTTCATCTGGCAGAACTGAATTTAAAAATTTCGGCGTTTCCATTTGGATATCATAGAGAACTTGTTTATAAGGAGTTTCTAGAAATTCCGAAATATTTAACCTTGTACCAATTTCATTGTGCAGGGATAACCTTTCTGCTTCTGGAGTTTCATTAATATCTTCATTATTTGATTTATTTTGATTGACTTCAGGAACTTTACTTACTGGCTCTATGTAAGTATTAGCAGCCACTACATTGAAAGTTGGTTTAACTGTAGTTTTACTTTCAGTATGCATTTCTGATTGCGCGTACTGTTCTTCCTCTTCTTCTAGTTTCCTTCTCTTCTTTGATTTCTTAGGTTTAGGAGATATTTTTCTTTTACTACGCGACTTTTTTTCTGCGGTTTTATGTGCTTTATCAATAGTTTTATGGGTAGTTTTATCCGCCTTATCAATAGTTTTATCGGCTTTATCAGTTGTTATATCGGTTTTATCAGTCATACCTGTAGTTTTATCTGCTTTATCTGTAGTTTTATCTGCTTTATCAGTAGTTTTATCTGCTTTATCAGTAGTTTTACCTGCTTTATCAGTAGTTTCATCTGCTTTATCTGTGGTTTTATCTTGTTCAGATTGAGTACTTGCAGCTTTTTTATTCTTCGGTCTTCTAGGTCTGGGTTTGGGTTTTGCTGGAGGCTGGCTAGCATAACCACTTGCTGTGGCTAAGACACGCAAATCAGCATCCCAATTAAGTCTCTTATTTACCACTGGTTGCTTATTATCAGTATCCACAGTTAGGTTATTGTAATGACAAGATTCTATTTTATGAACTTTAACATTGCTCATATCAACAATGTTATTTTCACCATTCCCTGTTTCAGAGAATATCAAATCAGGACTTCTATCGGCGACAACCTCAACAGGCTTATCATCAGTTTCGTTTGGCACTACTTCATCGATTGTCTCGTGTAATATTCTCCTTGGAGTAGTAAAGTCAAGTACTCTGATATGCGAATTTCTGCGAGGTGTGGAAGATGACTTCCTCACGGGCGGCAAGCCTTGTGGTGTACTTGTTTGAATAGAACAAGCAATAACGTTATCTTTAGGAACAGACGCATTTTTAGTAATATCGACTGTTTTTACCAAACCAGAATCTGGACCAGATTGTTGTTGGTCTATTTTTGGTCGGTCATCATCGGGTTTATTTGTTTCTGCTGCACTACTTGACGAAATATCAATTACGAGAGGCCCAAGCAATTTTGGCGAAGAATCAGATTTTGTTGTAGCTTTCTGCAACTTGTGTGCTAGGACAGGTTTAGATTGAGACTTGTTTGGTGGGAGACCTGAAATAAATAATACATACATCAGACTTTACTGCTTACTGCAAACCATAATTCATTCATCAACAATCAATTAAGTGAATTCGCAAGGACACTGTTATTTTATGTTTTAATATGGATTAATGTAGGTAGTATGTTATTGTGTTCATAATCATAATCATTTATTCGCTTTGAGAGTAGGTTCATAAATAAAGGTGTTCACAAAATGTTGAGATCCCTGTACAATCTACCAATTAGGCATGCAAACATTAAAAGTAAATTTTATTACAATAAAAAAAAATACAAATGAAAATCAAAGAATCAAATTAAAATTGGCAAAAAAATTGTATTGTATTGTGTCAAAGCTCCTAGTATGTTACAAGTTGTTTTAGCCTTTATAATATATTTAAATTGTAAATAATTTAGTGTAGATATGTAAATGACCGCACTGTCGTATTGGGTAAATACACCTGTAATGATAGTTGTAAGGGAAATTATAATAAATAAATAATTACTTTACATATTTACATATCGACGTCTTACCTGATGCAGGCACAACTATAATAGTAGGCATTGCCATAATTTCATCTTTCGTGTAGTTGTTGTTAACGATAGGAAGCTTCTGTTTGTAAGCAGGCGTTCCATTTATAACAATCGTTTGCATCAATGGTGTTGAGGTAGTTGCTTTTGCGTTGCTCATTGACGGAAACTGCTTGTCCACTTTTATGTCCGAAATTATTTTAATTTTTTGGTCCTTACATTTAGGTTTTATTCTAGGATATGGATAGTTGTTATATTGAAGAGATTCTAATTCGGCACCTTTCGCTACCTCATTAACATTATTACCGAAATCTGTATTGGTATTGTTAGCTACTGAAGCCCTGAAAATATAGAAAGTTGAAGGACTTAATTACCACGCCCCATTATCTTTAACACGATTAATATAATAGCATTTTAATTGGATAAATATCCAAACACAATATTGCAAAATTCAAAAAATATCTCAGAAGATCTTACAGAACTATTGAGTTTTCCGACGTGCTTGAATCTGGCACAGGAACATTCCGATTTTCATGACCTATAAAAGAAATTAAGAAAAATTTAAAAATTGTGTACAATCAAAAACCTTTACAAAAATATTTATAGTAACCGGGCATAAATATGACACGCGTGCTTTAAGATATAAGTCCGTAACCGACCGCAGGCAGCAGCAGCTAGCTTTCTATGAAATAACGTGTTGCTAGCTACGGTCATAGAAATACATATGTATTGTTCTTCTTATTTTCAATAAAAGAATGGTTTCGAGGTATTCAGGATTTATTGATTATTTTAATATTCCTAGTTACAATTGCGTGTCGGTCAGTCAAGGGATCCGGGCGGAAAGGGAAGTGCCAGTGTGGTAAGCTATTTCATAGTGTTGGCAGACTATAACAAGTGTTGCCATTACATCATCCCCTTTTTAACAATGAAACTTAAAACGATACAATCTTACATGCAAGACTTAATTCTAAAACTGTTTTCCTTTTTCTTTGTGTACAATTTTCTATGTTGTCTAAAACTCTTTTTACCAAAAATTAAATAAAGCAGTACAGTCTTACATGGTATACTAAATTTGAACTCAATTAACATTTTATTATTTGTAAGGTATTCTATGCTTTCCTCCTTCTTTTTATTTTCCCTCTATTTATTTTATTAATTAACTTATTACTAACCAGTTGCTGCTGCCTGCAGTCGGCTACGGAATTGTACCTTTAGAAAGTGACTAGAAAGCACACTGGTAGGAGTGACAGAGACGACGCTTTACAACTTTACAACTTTCTCTTAAATTCGATGTGTTATATTTACGGCCGGTAACACTCGATGTGTTATATTTACGGCGGGTAACACTCGATGTGTTATGTTTACGACCGGTAACACTCAAAGTGTTATATTTGCTAATAACAGTACATTATTCAAATATACATACCCCCAACTCCTGATGCAAAGTCTTGGAACGAGCTAGCATTGGGGATACTTTTGTTTAGACTTTCAGCTCGAGACTTGTTCTTACAAACTTTCTTGAGGATAGTGTTAAATTCTTCAATCTTCTCTCTGCATTCTGGTGTATCGGCGGGTTTGACCTGCAATGATGATAAATGCCACTAATATTTTAAATGCAAGAGTTTACAATATTTTGAATTGGGTAATAGTAAATACAAAATACTACAAAAAGACTGCCTCGTTGGTCTAGTGGTCGCAAGCGCTACTGCTGAGCATGAGGTCTTGGGTTCGATCCCCGGGTTGGGCAGTGTTATTGGATTTTTCTATCTGGAATTTCTCAGTAGCAGCCCGGAGTCTGGATTTGTGCCCGGTTGATGGCAATAGGCTCGCCCCCTATTACATGGGACTTAAACATAACTGGCGAAATGCGGGTGTACCTACTACAGGTACACCTCTGCCCAACCCTTCGGGGAAACAAGGCGTGATGTTATGTTATGTGAAAATATTTTCCTTAAACTTCCTTGTGAGAACTTCCATAGGCTGGGCCTCAGCATTGTTAAATTTTCAAGCATTATTATTTAAAATAGTAGTTGAACTTATTGTGCACAGCAAAAGCACATCAATTATCATAACATCAAAGAAAGTGGGTTTGTAAAATGGTCCATCCTCAAGAATTAAAGGCAACGAGGAGTGTCCAGAAATGCATGCAATTTTTTATTTTTTTATTTCAGTTTGCTATCGGTCGTCAGACCATAAGCGAATTCGATGCATGACAAGTGGCGTTGTGGTGGAGCAGCCAGTGCTGCGCCTCCCACTTATAGGTGGTTCCTCTTCAGCCTTTTTACCACTTGTTCAGCAACTAGTGGTTTTGGATTCCAGGTTAGGCGTGCCTTGTGTTGTCTTTTGTACTGATCGATTTCAGAGTTTACTGATGGCATTTGTAGATAGTCGTGAATTTCGTTGTTCCTAGCAAACCAAGGTGCCTTTGCTATTGATCTTAGGATACCATTTTGGACTCTCTGCAGGCAGAGTATATTAGTTTTGCTGGCAACGCCCCACAATTGGATGCCGTACGTCCATATTGGCTTGAGGACCGAGATGTAGATGAGGAGTTTGTTGTCTACAGAGATCACAGAGTTTCTTCCCATGAGCCAATACAGGTTGCGAAACTTGAGATTTATCTCGTCCCTTTTATTTTTAATGTGATGCTTCCATGTTAGGCGCCTATCTAAGTGGAAGCCAAGGTACTTTACACAATCTGTGTGTGGTAGGGTATCAGGACCAAGTTTAACAGGTGGGGTGTTTCCGTGTCTGAGCGTGAAGGTGATATGGTGAGACTTGGATGCACTGGCCCGAATCCGCCACTTACAGAGCCATTTATGAGTTTTGTCTAGCTGTTTCTGGAGTCTATTGCTAGCCATTTCTGGGTTGTCATCAACTGATAAACAGGCTACGTCGTGGGCATATGTTGCTATTGTTATGCCATCCAATCTGGGTAGATCTGATGTAAATATGTTGTACAATACTGGGCCAAGAACAGATCCCTGTGGTACACCATCTTTCACTTCAAAAATCCTGATCTTGCTTCGCCCTGTTTAACTTGGAAGCAGCGCTCGGATAAATACGACTGAATAAGTAGGAACATTGAGTATGGAAGTTTTTCCTTCACTTCAGCCAGCAATCCTTTATGCCAGACATGGTCAAAAGCTTGTTGTACATCAAGAAATGCCATTGAGTGCAATAATAATAATACACTAATATTAACAGATAATCTGTTTCCACACATAAGTACTGCAAAAAAACCCAGATTAGCCTGATTCACAACCAAACAGATCATTTTAACGCCGGAATATTCACATGACATTTCCTTATCAGAGTTATTTTGATAATGGCTATAGTCAATTAGGTTTGTGTTTTTTTACTTTTGTCAAACTGATGATAATACATTAATGCACAATAATATTGAGCTTAGGAGCTTAGCAAAGACACATTTAACTTAATATAAATCATGAATAGCAAGCTAATTGTGATTCAAAGTCCATGGGGCCTATTTTTATTGTATAATCATAAAAGATGGAGCTCAATGGGACCTCAAAACGATTAGCTTTGGGGAATCAGAGATGTAAACTCTAAAGGTTTTGGTAGTATTATAATGATGAAATATACTTACAATTGAACTCAGAGGTAATGAAGAATTGTCACTAGATTTTATTTCAGAACAATGAGTATTAGAATTTAATGTATTCAGTCCATTGCCACTGTTATTCAAGGCACTTGATGATTGTTTTGTACTCTCACTTAATCCTGTGTTGGACTCTGAAATAGTTTCCTTTTCAAGTACTCGAACATGTTTCTTTCGAGTTGTAACATGGTTTCCTGTAAAGAAAAAGACTTATTTTTAATTTGCTTCTTATAATCTCTAACTCGTGTCTCTCTATTAGATTTTAATAGTAAAACAACCTCAGTAAATTGTTATTCATTCAGAGGTGAAAGTTGACCTATCAACAAGGACAAATTATCTTGAACTTAGAAAAAACGTAGTAACAAGTTAAAGCACAAACCTGGTAAATCTTCCAAAGCTGTGGTTTCCACAGAAGTCTCCAAGCCACTTGTTTCCACAAAGCTTGCAGAAACATTTGATTTCTGCTTATTTTTGCAGGAACAACCTGACAAACTTGTTGAGCTGCAGAGTTCACAAACATTTTGTTTGGAAGTTTGTGATGTATTTTGTTTGACTAGGCTGGAAAGGGACAAATGATATGTACTTTAAAGAGTAAAGTGACAAATAAAATGCAATATTAGATATTAATTATTGTTAAATAATAACTATCTTAAAACTGCAATTCATCTGAGCATCTTATGTATGTTATTAACATTTCATATATAACCTAAAATTAAAGTAAAATTTAACATGAAGAATTTGTTAATATCCTTGTTTGGGTGAACCTAAATTTTATTTTAATGGGATAGTAAAATGGTGGAACTTCAAAATGATGTACATTATTCTATCAACTAAATTACCTGATGTTTTCAATGGAGGTGTCTTGCACTTGTATTTTGTTAATATCTGCATTATTCGCCAGGAACTTGACTACATCTAACAAATTAGTACATTGCACCAGCTTCTTCCTCAAAACAAGAGGTTTGCATGTTTCCACTGAAAAGTTCAACATAGGTAATTAATGCATTAATAATATTTAATATTATTGTAATATTATGCACCATAGATCTAAGATTAGAATTATCTTTTATGACCAAGCCAGTCCTTGCCTTGTTATGAGTGTGATCGAACCCAAATATAAATTACTTGAGGTAAGTAGATAGGTTGCTGACTGTCTCGTTGGTCTAGTGGTTGCAAGTGCTTTGCCGAGTATGAGGTCCTGGGATCGATTCCCTGGTCAGGCAGTGTTATTGGGTTTTTCCATCTGGAATTTCTCAGTAGTAGCCCGGAGTCTAGATTTGTGCCCAATTGATGACAATAGGCTCGCCCCCTATTACATGGGACTTAAACATAACTGGCAAAATGTGGGTCTACTATGGGTATACCTCTGCCTAACCCTTCGGGGATTACAGGCGTGATGTTATGTTATGTTAAGTAGATAGGCAATCTGAATTCTAACATAAGCTTTTAGAATTGTAATGATCATCAATCAAATTTCCAAGCTTAGTTATTCACACATGTGTAAGCAAGCAGCCGGGCTTTACACTGTGAGAAGGTCCATAGTCTGCTATGGACTGACAAGACTCAATTTATACTTGTCTATTAAAAGGCCTATGTCCAGCAAGGGACTGAGTGATAGCCCATTCAGCTGTAAATTTTATCAAGCTGGCATGATAATGAGAAAGCATTGCGCATACTAAACTTCATAACATTTCTGATGATAGAGCATGCTCTATCTGCTACTGGTTTCACATAGGTGGTACTTTCTGCTATGACCCTCGGCACCTTACATATTGTTTGCATTAAACAGCAACTTTCTAATTGGCATTGTTGTAAGTAATATGCTGGATGTAAACATTAATAATTCACATGGAACAATGGATATCTTTTGCCAGTGGGTTACAACTTTTTGTACTACTAGTATGTCTGTGACATAACACAAATTGCGTGTTATAATCATGTTTCACTGGGTCAGAGGCAGAGATGCACATCAGTGATATCATGAGGGTCGAGCATTCAAAGCGTAAACTAACAAAAAACAACAATGAAGACGGAGGGGGAGACCCCACGATACTAACCATATATTTTAACAGCCCTATATTCTGCCAGAATATTCCTCAGTGATGTCATAAATATCCTGTCATATTCGTTTCTGAGAGCGTCTAAGTAAGGACTCGCTTGCAGAAACTCATCATAAGCAGTCATAAGCTGCTCCTCAGCAAGATATCCTAAAACACAAAACGAAGAACGCAATAATCATCCCGTCCGTTAATTGGGATCGCAGTGTTCCCGCCAAATAGTCAACATACCAAGAACTAGCTTAGCCAAATCTTGTGAAGGAAATGGTGGTAACGCCATTTTTACACGAAATATGACCACTGCACGATTTAATTTATTAAGAAAAACATTAAAGTCAAGGTAATTGATTAACAAAATCACAAATAATAAACAGTGCGCTGCAAACAGTCACTCCAAATTCGTGAACAAACACAAAAACATACAGATGCAAAAAGAAAATATACAACTTTATTGAACGATATCAACACATTGAATGAATGAATGATGAAAATCAATGAACCACAGAGTGTCGAAAGACTAATGCACCATTTAGACGGGGCCAATCCCCGAGGCAATCCACTAAGCCTTTTCAATAATGGCATTGTGTAAATAGAGACAGTCCACTGCATTGGATTGTCCTGAAGCCATTGATGAAGCAAATTAATGGATTGGCTTAGTGGATTGTGTCGGGGCAATCCCCGTCTAAATGATCCTACAGTCGTGAACAAAGAACCCCAAGGAATTTACTGTGCGTTTTTTGTGGTTTTTAGGGTTCCTGGCGAAACTATAAGGGTCACCTTATAGGACCGGCTGTCTATCTGTCTGTTTGTCCGCGATTAACTCGGAGACGCTTTAATTTGGCATGGTTACACTCAGTAGCGGCGTTAGGGTAGGGCGCGGTTGGGCGATTGCCTAAGGCGCCAGATATGAAGCCGCTGGTGCCCCTTTATATCCCCTCACTCAGTACCGGCGTTAGGATAGGGTGCGCTCCCCCGACCCATCACCATGCTAGGCAAGCCTATCCCTTGGGAGAAGCGAGCCAAGTACCTAGGTGTTGTCTTTGACCACCATCTCTCCTTTAAAGAGCACATACCCCAAGCCCGCGCGCGAGCCGCATGGGTCCTTGGAAGGCTTCACTATATTCTAAATGCACGTAGCAAATTTTGTCACTACGGTGCAAATTGCGTATTTACACAACGTGCATTCGCCGAATCATGACCTATGCGAGTGCTGTTTTTGCACAAGCAAGACCCAATCACATCCGTAAGATGCAGACATTACAGAACCATTGTCGAGACCGCTACATAGTTACACTCCCTCTAGTATCAATCGAACTCGCGCCCTAAGCGAATCGTTACCGACCCTGACGACCTCATTACCCTCCTCCAGGAGAGCAGTAGTGAAACCAGCACAGTGTACAAAAACAGACGCCTCCCGTAATTCCGACCTCGCCGCCGAGGTCCTTTGCGATCGCGACCGCGTCCCCGAGTAAATGATACTCCCCCCCAACCCTTGCTGTTGTTGCAGCTGAGCACATAGCTTTAAATTCCCCGACTAATAATCATGATCAAAACTATGATCCAGCCCGTCCTATCCTTGATGTCCTCCCTCCGGTTGACGCCCTAAGCCGAGGTTCGTACCCCACAGGGGGTGCCCTTAGCGAGCGTTCACCTAGTTTTAATTAGCATAGTTGAATAACCCCTGGCTGGAGGGTTTAAGTGTAGTAGCTTAAGGCACCCACAGGAATGCCCAGTTAAGTAGTCATGATCTCAGAGGTCAACTACGAGATGCCCTAAAATAAATTAAAAAGAAAAGGTGACGTGTCGCCGCGACACGACTGGTTTCTGTGAAATACCTTCCGTAGCTAGCGACACGTCGTTGGTAGCTACGGGCAAGTGACAGGCGACACGTGCAGCCCGACCGCAGACCAGTAGTGCCGCCAAGCTCAAGCGATGGTCACGTTTTTCTATCTTTTATCTACCGACTGGAATACGGACAGTTGCCGCTTGCAGTCGGGTTCGGAAACATGACTGCAGCGACATGACGCCACAACGTGTTGTGAAAAAAAAGGCAGGGCTGTTGAAAAGAGGTTTCTTAAGTTTGTTTAAATTGAAAAGGTTTGGGTTGTCTATTTATGTCATACACACTATGTCAGTTGTTTTTATATTGTTTAGTTTGTTTCGGTGAAAATAAAACCATTTTCACATGATTCCGTGATTGTAATTATTTGTATATCAGTAATTACCGCCACTAGCAAGACTCTGCAAAACATAGTATAGCCAGAGGTAGGAGGGCTATATCTATAGGTACCAACAAGCTCCTACAGGTTATGGCAACCGCAGATGGTGATAATGATATTGCAAGTATGTCACAAAAGGAATCGACGGGATTGCCGTCTATAGAGAAGCTAGATGGTACGGCAAACTATAACATATGGAAATTTCTAATGGAGTTATATCTTATCCATGAGAATTTATGGGAGTTTACGAGTAACACTCCACAAGCATCGGACGTTGCTGGAACCAAGCGAGACCAAAGGGCACGTGCGAAGATATGCCTTTCAGTAAAATCACACTGTCTTGTTCATGTAAGACAAGCGAAAACGGCTAAAGAGGCCTGGGACTCTTTGAGAGCAGCGTTTGAGGATAAAGGTCTCAACAATCGCTGTAGACTTCTTTCTATGCTGGTTAGTCACAAGTTAGAGAAGTATTCTACTGTGAGAGAATATGTGACAGCTATGATGACGACGGCGCAGCAGCTTCGTGATCTGGGGAAAGAGTTAGATGACGAGTTAATAGCAACATTGATGCTTCAAGGATTAACTGACAGGTTTCAACCCATGAAACTTGCAATGGAAAATGCAAATGTCATCTTAACCACCGACTATGTTAAAAATAAATTGTTTCAAATGGAAGATGTATACCAAGCAGAAAGTACTGTAACGAATGCGTTACAAGCTAAAAATAAATGTCAAGACTTTAAGAAGAAGAACTCGAAGAAGAGTAGTTCAATTAAATGTTTTATTTGTGAAGGTCCACATAAAGCTAAGGATTGTCCACAGAACCCCAAATTGAAGAAAGAAGCAATGACTTCGTTTGCAATGGCAACATCAGGATCAGGAACAGCAGCATGGATTCTTGATTCTGGCGCATCAAGTCATATGACGAATCGAAAAGAGTGGCTGATGGACATTAAAATTCTAGATAAGAAGGTGGAGGTAGCTTGTGCGAATGGAGAAAAGGTATATGGTGAAGCAATTGGTGATGTGGTGGATAAGGAATCAGGTATGACAATCAGAGACGTATTGTATGTACCTGGATTGGCAACTAGTTTACTGAGTGTGAGCACAATCGTAAGTAGGAACTTAGTTGTGGTATTTGATAAGTCTGGCTTTAAAATTATGAAAGCAGATAAATGTAAGGTGACGGGTGAAGTTTGTCATGCAGGTATTGTAGATAGTGGGATTTATAAAATAAAGTACTGTTCTCAGGGTTCCGCACTTACATCAGCAGCAGAAAGTGATCAGTTGATGCTGTGGCACCGAAGGATGGGACATCTTGGTATGAGAAATCTCACACTGCTTAGAGATAAGATGGCAACAGGGGTAAGTTTTCCTAAAACTAGTGATCAACTTGAATGTAAACCCTGCCTGATGGGAAAGCAAACTAAGCAACCTTTCAATAAGAAGAATAAGGTTACGCGAGCCAATGAAGTGCTAGGTTTGGTGCACTCCGATCTGTGTGGACCTATGGAAGAACCTTCTGTGTCTAAATGTCGTTATTTCTTGACATTTATAGACGATTTGACGCGTAAAACTTTTGTATATTTCTTGAAACAAAAGAGTGAAGTTTTTGAGAAATTTCTTCAGTTCAAGGAGTTAGCTGAAAACATGTGTGGCAAGAAACTGAAGATTTGGCGCACGGATAATGGCTCAGAATTCGTCAACAAAAGGATGGATGATTACTTGAAAAATCACGGTATTCAACACCAACTATCTGTCGAATATACTCCAGAACAAAATGGCGTTGCGGAACGGTCTAATCGTACAATCTGTGAGAAAGCTAGAAGCATGCTACAAGATTCTGGATTGGCTAAGCGGTTTTGGGCGGAAGCTGTCCACCACGCTGTATATTTGAAAAACAGATCGCCGACGATTGCTGTTAAAAATAAGACACCAGAAGAGAAATGGTCTGGAAAGAAATGTGATCTTAGCAATGTAAAGACTTTCGGATGCAAAGCCTTTATGCACATTCCTAAACAAAAGAGAAGGAAATGGGATCCAAAGAGCAAGGAGCTAATTCACACAGGTTTTTGTGATGATGCTAAAGCTTATCGACTTTTGGACCCTTCTACAAATGAAATTCTTAAAGCGAGAGATGTGGTATTTTTCGAAAATCAGGTGTATCTTGAAGCAAAGACAGAAGAGCATTTGCAGGAGATGTTTTCACTGACCGAAGAAGAAAACGTTGAAAACATTCCAGAAGAAACTGATATCCAACAATTGTCAGATAATGAAGGGGCGGAGGTTCCTAGAGAGGAGATTCCTGGAGTGGAACAAACTCAAGTTGATGAAATTTCCCGAGAAGAGATACGTCGAGAATCTGTTGGAGAAGATAACTTTGAAGATTGTGAATCAGATGCAAATATGACTGAAGAAGTATCACAAAATCATGAGAGAAGATATCCACTGAGAAATCGCAAGCTGAAAGAATTTCCAGATTACGTTCTTTATGAAGCAACAATAGGAGATGAGTTAAGCGAAGAACCGTTTAACATTCAAGAAGCTTTGAATAGTAAACATAAAGAAGAGTGGAGAAAAGCAATACTAGAAGAGCTAGATGCTTTGAAGAAAAACAAGACATGGATTTTAGTGAAACCTGAGAAAGGACAAAATGTTATTGATTCAAAGTGGGTACTTAGAATAAAAAACGAGGTGGGAAATAAGAGACGTTTTAAGGCTAGACTGGTCGCACGCGGCTTCCGACAAAAACGAGGTCTAGATTATAGCGAAACATTTTCACCAGTGGTGAGACATGGCTCACTACGGCTGCTTTTTGGTTTGGCAGCGGAACATGATCTCAAAATTAATCATATGGATGTCAAGACTGCATTTCTAAATGGTGATTTACACGAAACTGTGTATATGACACAACCAGAAGGGTATGCAGAGATAGGAAAAGAAGAATATGTGTGCCTTCTTAAAAAATCTTTATATGGGCTAAAGCAGGCTCCTAGACAATGGAACTTAAAATTAGATGAGGTCCTCAACAAAATGAACTTCAAGAAACTAGAGAGTGAACCTTGTGTTTATATGAGGAGATCCAATAACAGTTGGACGATAATCGCTGTTTATGTGGACGATTTGTTAATATTCTGGAACAATGAAAAGGAATTAACAGAAATAAAAAAACAGTTGATGAAGAGTTTCGATATGAAAGATCTAGGAAAAGCAGAGCTTGTTCTTGGTATGCGAGTCCAACAGACTACAAGTGGGATAAAACTGGATCAAGAGGCTTATATCGAGAAGCTTCTTAAAGAATTTGTAATGGAGGATTGCAAATCAGTTAGCACACCTTTAGTACCTGGTCAACGTTTGACTAAGCCTGAAGAGGAAGGGTATATACCACCCACTAACATACCGTATCAAAAGTTGATAGGATCACTAATGTATCTGGCCGTATGCACCAGGGGTGATATTGCATTTGCTATCAGTTTCCTGAGTCAGTTTAATAACTGTTTTAAGGAGGAGCACTGGCAGGCAGCGAAAAGAGTATTACGATACTTGAAGGGAACTAAGAATCGTGGTTTGTTCTACAGAAAAACTGGACGGCAAATAGAAGGTTTTGCTGATGCAGATCATGGTGGAGGACATGACAGAAAATCGTATTCTGGATGCATTTTCCGGTTTGCTGGAGGAGCAATATCGTGGGAGAGCAAAAAGCAGCAAGTAATTGCTCTTTCTAGTACAGAAGCAGAATATGTCAGTCTAACTCAAGCAGCTAAGGAAGCAATTTTTTTGAGAAGATTGATGACTGAGGTTACAGGAAAGAATAACAAAATTGTTATTTATTGTGATAGCCAGTCAGCTATCGCAATCGCTGAGAATCCAGTACATCATAATCACACCAAACACATTGATCTGAAGTATCATTTCATTAGGGAATGTTTGCATAATGGAGTGATTGATTTAAAATATTTGGAAAGCAAGCGAATGCCAGCAGATACGCTAACAAAGGCTTTACCAAGAGAGAAATTTGAATGGTGTGCTTCATGGATGGTGAAGTGACTGAATAGAGATGTATGTGTGTGTATGGACGAGTGAGATGAAAGATGACAGACTGTTATCAATTTAAGGAGGAGTGTTGAAAAGAGGTTTCTTAAGTTTGTTTAAATTGAAAAGGTTTGGGTTGTCTATTTATGTCATACACACTATGTCAGTTGTTTTTATATTGTTTAGTTTGTTTCGGTGAAAATAAAACCATTTTCACATGATTCCGTGATTGTAATTATTTGTATATCAGTAATTACCGCCACTAGCAAGACTCTGCAAAACATAGTATAGCCAGAGGTAGGAGGGCTATATCTATAGGTACCAACAAGCTCCTACAAGGGCGCGCATGGGCACCGCCCAAGGCGCCAGACATGAAGGGGTGCCCAACGCGAACCACCGGCCTTTTATTTTTCTTTTTTCTGTTATTTAACTCTTTTTATACCCGACTGTGGGACAGTAAAGACAGGGTTATGTTTTTCTCTAACTTTTCTGTACACACGACTACACATCAAGCTATACATTTCTAGTTTATGCTGATCTCGCATTGTATAGAATTTTCATACAATGCGAGGTCAGCTTATACTGGGAATGTATAGCTTGATGTGTAGCCGTGTGTACAAGTCTACAAAGTTTAGGTACTTAGGTGCTATTTTTATAGGAATGGGCCAAAGAAAAGACGCAGCGGGGTGCTAATTAATTTTGAACTCGCTCTTGCACCCTGCGTTCTCTGAAATGTGAATTTTCAAACTTTTTTAGATAAAAGAAATCCTAAGTTTTCCGTGGCGATGGCGGGGTGCTGAAATTTTAGTTGTGGAATGAAATCTAAAAAAAAAAATTTGAAGTGAAACTTCGTAAGCGAATTGAGAGTGAAATTACAAGGGCGCGTCACGTTTATTCAAATTACGTTACATGAGAGAGAAGAAAAAGAAGTAAGAACTAATTTAATAGAGTATATTGATTGTCTAATGACTCCCTATGGACTACTCTTTAGTAACACTCGCCCGCCTGTTGATGGATTAGTCGATTTCCAAAATCTATTCTCATAAATTTGACAGCTCAGTGACAACTGACATTACCATTAAAAAATTGTAACGCCAATTCGCCATATTTGCTATTGGAAGCCATTTTTCATTATCAGTTGTTAAATTTACGCGTTTGTAATTTTGGATTAGTTCATTGGACCTAATTTTATTAAATTTTTGAATATCAACAGTGTCGTTTGTTTTCAATAACCATGAGTACCACGGCATCAACACCTTTATTCGCTTGTTCGCGTTGTTTCTCCAGACAGCCTTTCGAGGAATTATCAACTGGTGAACAACTTTGTAAGGTACGTCACAAGTCACAATTATTGAATTTAAAATACGATATTGATTGGATCACTATTTACTATGTTTATTGTTATTTATTTTTTTGGGAATGGA
Organism: Agrochola litura; assembly: GCA_949152395.1. NCBI lineage: Eukaryota > Metazoa > Arthropoda > Insecta > Lepidoptera > Noctuidae > Agrochola > Agrochola litura. The sequence goes on along the minus strand of OX424497.1, from coordinate 9,239,074 downwards.
GATAACGAGTGTGCGTCATACTTTAGGTACTGTTATTTTGATGTCAGTAAGTGACGCGTTTGTTGTGTGATATTTCAGGAATGTCGCGGATCTTTCCCAGTCGTCAAGTGCACGTACTGCCGTTCCGAGTTTCAACAAACAAGGTCAGTGTCAGCTGCCAAAGCATGAAAGAACTGCGTAATACGACATAGACTTAAATCAAAATTACTTTCAATATTTATCTTAATTTTGCCCCTGATACAAGTAACATTGTTCTCACAGCTGACATAGCAACAGACTTATTATTTTCTTTACTGCTCCAGTTTCAATATACCTACTAATTCTGTCAATCATCACTATTAAAGAATGCATATTGATCTTTATTAGTATCACTTTACTGTACTATAAAAATTATGATGCACTTTATTTTTGTAGCAAGTCAAACACCTCATCCATTTGCAAAAAGTGTGAGGCCAATGTTAAGGCCTATGGCAAGCCTACAGCATGTGAATATTGCAACATCATTGCTGCATTTATTGGTAAGCTTATTATTCTACATTTGCATTGTTTTTTCTGAATATGGATAATATTTGTGCACAGCTTGCTGTAAATACCATTTGAAGTCTCATTGACATGTTTGTCATTGAGACTGGATATAAAAGTTTTATAATGAATAACAATTTCAATGCAATGATAAATAAAAGAATGTAAAACAATATTTGAAAACCTAACTACAAGAATACAACAAATACAAACAAGCAAGTGTACAAATTCTCCTTTTTGATTACGTTTTCTTAAATTACTTGGGCAAGTACTTGGTGGCTTAAGTTTGGGTTATCATATTTTCCAACATTATTGTCACACACTCACTGACATTTTAATATTTTTAAATAAATCAGTGATTCAACAAATACAAACTTAACAATAGACTGAAGGTGTGTAAAATATACTCTTTAGCCATAAAACTGTAATCCAAGTAGATATTGCAGAATATGTTTTGATTACAGTTTGAAAACTATGTACTGACACTTAATTAAAAATTAGGTAACAAGTGCCAACGGTGTGCTAACTCCGAGCGCAAGTATGGACCAGCAGTCACGTGCGAGCAGTGCAAACAACGCTGCGCTTTTGACCGCCACGATGATACTAAAAAGGTATTAAATTCAATAAAGTTTCTATGTTTACTTACTTTTAAAAAACTTTACAGATATTCTTGAAATGGGTTCAATTATTTATCAACTTCATAAATGTGTTTGTTACTAGAACATGTGGTATTTTTAATGGCGTATCGTTCGCCGTTGTCGACAATAAGAGCCACCTAGTGTCCATATAAACCAGGAAACATGTTTTTGAGCAAAAACAATTATATTTCATTGATCGCAGCATTCCAATCAAAATGTATTCATGTTCTTGTCCAGCATTGAACTGCAATAAATCGAGTTTATTAATTGACGTTACGTAAACTACATTACTTAGTGCTAGATTGTTTAAGTATTGACCTAGAAGCTGCCTGATTACAGTCAAGGCTAGCCGCATGAACAATGATGTAAAAAAGTTTAATGTTTTGAAACTGCAGCATTTCACATTACAGTGCAGATGTTGGTAATTTGAATTAATTTAATCATTTACTGTTTCAAATTGAAATAAATTATACAAGTCACACAAAATTATAAAAAAAATACACAATTTCATACAGGCATGACTTTGTGCATGCATGTCAAAATAAATGAGAAATAATAAAATTCATAATACTCACCTTTCTTAGTATTGTGAAATAGCTACATACACAATTTGGTTCACGGGGTGATATCAACTGTGTTTCTTAGTATTGAAACAAGCCCCAGTCAATGAATAGTGGTCCCTTTGTGCTACAATTAAATAATATTTCAGATGTAAGTCAGTCTGAGTAAGCAATATCAGTAAGTAGATAAAATAGGATATTGGGGAATTCTCAGTTAAAATTCCCAATTAAAATAGGATATTGGGGAATTACAATGTTATGTTCATCATAGCGTCACTTTACTAGCTTTTATTTCTCAAATAAATATTGGTGGGCCGCTACATAAATGGTAGCCTTATAGCTACTTTAAACGGTGGCATTACGTAACATACCAGACTATATTTCATCAAAGTAAGGGTTTATGACTGTAGGGAAAGAAACAAGTTTAAAGTTGTACTGCTTCCTTTTCATAAAGTTGAAACAAAGAAATCTGAGGGGGAGATGAGGAAAATGTTGATGTAAAACGTGTAGCTAATTGAGTCCAACTTAAACATTTTCCTTAACCGTAACCTGCTGAGGTTACTCTTAAATTAAAAAAAGATTGAACCAAGTAGCTACTAACTGTCGACATTGTCGGTAACAATGCCAGCGGAAAGATTGAAAACAATTTGTGACTTGCTCAAAAGTACTTTGTGAATTTCACAAAATAACCACTAATTATTACTTTCCTAATCGCTAGTAGTTTTAAGATACTTATGGAAATTATTACTGTTAATCGTCACGAAATAACTACTTAAGGCGACGATAACCGACTTTTAATGGAGTAGAAGTTCACGTCTAAGCGAGTAGTGTTAATGATTTGGAAAATAAATATGTTAAATTAGAGCATTTTCTTAATAACTTAAATATTTTAGATTATGTTTATGTTACATAGTGAAATGAATTTGTAAAGTTATGTCTAACGCGGATAAAAAACTGAGAATCACGCAATATCTATCAAGCGTATTTTTCTGAAGCCTTCACCATTTTAAAGATAATTTAATTATTGATCTTTTAGTATACGTGTTTTATTAAAATACTTTTTATTTGATATATAAAGTTAATAATGCGTCTATGTTGAGACAGTGCTCCTTACGAACACGCAAGCTAAACCCTCAAGGTCACTGGCATATATCTGCGTCTTAACTTATCTCAGACACTAATCTACATGACTCTCTCATGTTCTGAACAAAATAATGACGATAATATCAAGATTTTAACACATTCGAGTCCACCCACATTTCATAGAGCTCATATGCCATGCCGCCATACATACTGTTGTGGACCCTCCAGGAGGGTCACCGGCATTACGTTTCCTCTAAAGTGAACCCTCGAGTAGGGTTCTTGGCATTAGGTTTGAAACCGTGTTATAAAACACTAAAACGTAGCAAAATAGTGTTTCCAGGAGGTCCTTTCACTGTACTTAGTATCTCTGGGGGTATTTTCATGTAAGTACTAGTAGGGTGAGGACATGAAATAAAAATATAAAACTTAAGAAAAAGTATACTCGCTCGCTCTAATCTCAAGAAAAAAGAACACCCTTGTCTCGGGAATTCGAGAAAAATTCACAAAAGGTCGAACGCTTTCTGAAATTTTCTGAAATTTTTATGCAAAAGTAAACATTTTAATTTTGTTTAAAAAAATAGGCCTGTGTCCAATAATTTTATTTTTTGTCCGTCCTGTAGATTTAAAAAAAATATTGAACACGATTTTTTTCTTTTTTGACGTAATCAAAAGATTACGGCGATATAATTATGTTAAAATGTGGCATGACGTCACGCCTAGCTAGATTTTATATGACGTTGTGACGTAATGAGCCCCCACTCCCCAACTTTAATGCGTGTTTTCTAAGTTATTTTTTATTAATATGATAAAACAAAAAATACGTGTCTAGTATTTTTTTATTATCTGAAAGACGGACTAAATAGAATTTCTTTTTTTTACCTAGGCAACTACCCAATTAACGACGACATTTTAACATAACTGGTAAAATGTGGGCGTACTATTGCTACGTCTCGGCCTAACACTTCAGAGAATACAGGCTTGTTAAATTAATGGCAAAAATAATTTTAAGTATGTTTCTAAATTTAATAAAACGTAATTAGGTATTTGTAACAGCTGATTGAAGAGGAGGCCCCCTAAATTGTATGTTATTTTCCATTAATATTCTGAAAATCACGCATACAATCAAAATGGAACTTTAGTACCTATATGATTTATTTGACCATTTTCTTTCCATGTACAGTAAGCGCTCAAAAGTGCATGAGCACGCTAAGAGTCGTATTGCTGTGAACACGCGATATAGTCCGTACATTTGTATGTGTAAACAGTCAGACGTCTGTGGTGTGAGTGCCGTACACACACAACAGAGAACGCATATTTGCACTACACACTGTCGTATCGTCACGGTTCGCGGGCGCCGCACTTATATTTCCATCACTTTTGTTAGCATGCATCATACGCGTGACCTTGGCCAGTGTATGGCATTGCTAAAATTCGAAAGTAAATTATAAGTGCAGATAGCAGAAGGCGTTAAGCGTTGGTCTTAGATTCAAGATGGCTAAGGTTCTAATCTCGTAAATCACAGCGCTGTTTTTGCAAATATTATTATTTTTGTTTGCAATAATAATATTTTTAAATATTCCTGCCTATTTATTAATGTTGTTATTGCAATAAAGGGTTTAGAATAAAAATGCGTGATATGTGATAATAAAAAATAAATAATATTTATTCGTTATATTTATTTTACTTAAGTATAGTTAATAAACTGCTACAATTATTTATCATTACTTCACCTGAATACTATGTGAAATAGATGTCTAGAAACTTAGAAGCAATTTGTATTATTTTGACATATTTAAATTTTTAAATATTTTAAATTTTAAATGGATTTTTTTCACCATATATATAAAGCTTTGATCATGTTCGAAGTAATTAAGCAATAAATAAGAATATTAGTCTACTTAAAATGTAAAAAAATCTACTGACAATATTGTTGATTTTAAGGTTAAGTATTATTTTAAATTTTATTTGGCTTTAGTAAATATTGGTTGGTATTGAGGTTATAGCTTAAGTATTCATTTTCTTTACGAAAAGAAGATTGAAACTAAACCTCAAATTTTAATCCTAAAATAATAATATTACTAAAATAATATTAATTAAACAATTTCGGTCTATCTGCAAGAAATACGACAAACACGCTATTGAAACGTGCTTAAAAAATTCGTTACCATAAATTCATGCAATAATGAATCTGTTGTTTTTTAAGTTGGTACGGTCAATATTTTAAGGTCAAAAACGGTTTTCTAGCTGGTCTTCAGTGATGCAAGCCTTCAGAGTGCACGGCGAACGGTTCATAATGACGTGTTTTTAATAATTCAGCCAAATATCTCGTTGGTATGAAACCATTTGTTTCATATTCATTCATCATTTGACGTCGCTGCACCTCGATAATAAGCCCCTTCCTCATATCTCTTAACCCTCACAGTATTTCTCTAGAACAAAGAAAAACATTGTTTTTATTACACATAATACCTAATTATTTATTATTCACTAATCGAATTAAACCTCATAATGAATTTAAAACTTTAAAGGCATCTTCTGTCTCAACAATACCTCTGTTCTATCAACAATATCCTTGATTAAGATTTATGTTTACTAAAATATGAAATATATAAATGATAACACTCACACTTAGTCCGGTTTCATTAGATATTCACTTCACTTTTACGCAGCGCAATAATATTCTCTGATCTGATCTGATCTCTTCAATATATTTTATGCCTGCTTTTTGAAAATAATAACCACAACACTGCGCTAAATACTCGTCACCAATATTATCCACGAGCCAACAAAGTTCTATTAATTGAATACTCGTAACGAACTGTATCTGTCTACCCTACAGAAATCGAAATAATTTACTTAGTTTTCTGTGGTCTACCTGCTAAACTTTAATATTTATGTGAACAAGACGAATGAAACAAAAAAGGAATGATTATCGAACTAGTCATTGGTTGCAGACAAAGTGAGTGTGTGTGTGTGTACTGTGCGTGTCTATAGTATTGTAACAATTTATAGAAGAAGGTCGTAAGTCAAACCAAAGTGTCAGTCTATTGCTTTGTGAGATTGCTTATGGACTTTTGGTCGGTACTGTACAAGACAGTTACGTAATTGTAACATTTTCGCTCGATTCAGTTTTTATTCGAAAATCGTGTATTTTTAAAAAGATTATTTAAATAAAATCAAGATTACTCGGCTTTTATGTCTAAAATAAGTTCCTATTCACAGTAAGAAAATATACTTTATTATCTAGCCACAAGATATTTTTCTCTAGATAAAATCAAAATAAGAATTGAGGCTTATGACATTTAGTTCCGTACCGTACACGATCAAAGAGCGCACGCGATATTCAACTTTATTACTGATGTGTTACCGTTTAACACATAGTGGAGTGGCGGGTGCATGGGGCCGGAACTTCCCTGGAAATTGTCTTTAGAGTGGCTGGTCTTAACGCTCATGTCCTATTATTTACTTGATAATCGCTCATGTTTATTTTTTCTTCTGTATTATGTCCTTGTCAAAAGCCAATGTAACCATTCGAGAAAATTTTCGTAAACAATGGTGCCAATTCCCTTGTTCACAAACTAAACTAAATTTAAGTTCAGTGCATCTTTTTCTTTCTATTTCATTAAGAAAAGGACAGAAGATAAATTTTAGTTTAGTCCTGTCAAATTAATCAGCACTTGACGTAAATTGACGTAATTTTAGTAGGCAAGTTTTTAATCACGTCTAAACTTGTATGGAGTAGTGACGCGTTGATTAATTTGACAGGACTAAACTAAAATTTATCTTCTGTCCTTTTCTTAATGAAATTGATAGAAAAAGATGCACTGAACTTAAATTTAGTTTAGTTTGTGAACAAGAGAATCGGCACCAATATGTGCAAGTTTAGTTGCTTATGCTCATTTGCCTGTATGCTAAAAGTTTATTTTTTGTTTTACACAGTGCCATCTAAAATGAAAAATTGAATAATATTGTTGCAGGTGGATGGAAAACTATTATGTTGGCTATGCACCCAGTCCCTCAAAAGGGCACTGGCTAGAACCAAGCAGCATTTATCATCTGTGGACAAACATAAGCACAGGGCACACAAGTAAGATATAAAAAATAAAATAATTGTCTAGGCCGAGATCTATATACGTTACTTATCACGTGCTTTGACGTAGACCATGTTCGCGTCTCTATCTTGCACGGGAAGTTGTGCGGCACGGGAAGGCTTGGCTAAAGTACGTGCCAAATAGCGTTTATAAATCTCGGCCTAAGAATTGGTTTATCCAAGAAGCGCGAAATAATAAAACGCGAATACGCGATGCCAATATTTCACAAAAAGAAAGGGTCGGCTGTCGAAACAATGAGGTTTCGAATTTGAAATCAAACAAGGAACTCATTTAGTCTTATTACGAAACAAGGCAACCAAGCTAAAAATCAGGTTCTGACTAGGTTTGAGAATGAACGTTTTATCTATACAAATAATCCTTACATATTATAAAACAAAGTCCCCCCACCGCGTCTGTTTGTCTGTGTCTGAAAACTCACAAACTACCGGTTTTCACCAATGAACGGAGTGATTCATGAGGAAGGTTTTGATTTATAATTCATTAAGGTTTTGTGTAAATTGACTGAAATATGACGATTATTGTTGAAGATGTCGGAAAAAATCATGCCGACTGGAAACTTTACTGGCGTGCGCCGCGTAAACCGTTAGAGATACATAAAATGTATGTTCTACAGGTTTGTACAGCTAAAAAAGTCCGCGATGTCATACCTATATGTCTATCTTCTAAGGATGTACCTACAGTAACCATTATTATCTTTCAGAATTTGATAAAAGTTTCATTGTTACTTCCGAAGCTATTTTGACCGGTATCATATAAAATATGTAATATACGATATATAATTTGTATCCAATAAAATATGTTATTTAAATTGGGCATTTAATTTAGTTTAAAATATGTCTTGACATAATTATCATTTAAATGAATAAAAGGATAGTTTACGACAGGAAATAAATATGTCGGTCTGACCTGCCGCTATAGATGTTTCACATCAAAATTTCACCAATCAAAAATACAAAAATCAAATTATTGTATTCTTCGTTAGCGCGGCAGTATGGTTGAGGGTAACGCAGGCGCAGCGGAAAAACTCAATGACCTTTTCCTCAGCTGTTAGGTATGTCATCCCGGTAGTTCCCATGGGATATTTTCCGATATCCACACGGGCGAAGCCGCGGGCAAAAGCTAGTAATATTATAAATGCAAAAGTAACTATCTGTCGTTTCCTTTTCACGCTGAACGGATTTGGTAATATTTGGCACACAGATAGAACATGACCTACGTTAGGACATCTAGGATACTTTTTGGCCCATTAGTATGTACATTCCCGTGGGACAATTTCTGAACTCCATGGACAAAAAACTTTGTTTTATTATCTATGGTTGCGTTTTATGTGCCAGCAGAACTGTCAGATTGACACTTCCAATTGTTTAGTTCTGTCATTAGTGTCATTGAGGTTTAGTTGATGCGAGCGTTTTTGTTTGTATTGTAGTATTCAGAGTTCCCGATTACTAGTTGCTAAAATGGGCGATTTATTTGAATTGTGGAATGTTGTGGACAATATGGACATTCACGATTTGGACACTCTAGAAGCTCTGGAGGTTTTGGACGCCCTAGATGATACGGATGACGAAGAATTTCGCCAGAAATACAGGTTTATTTACGAAACGATTTGATTGATCGATACTATTTTTCTGTGTGATAAAAATTCATTTTCAAAAATAACTGTCACAGTGATACTGACATAGAATAAATGATAAAATAAATACTTTTTAGGCTACAATTGGCGGTTTTATCTTAAACAGCAATTTTACAGAAAACCTTTGGATGGACCGTTATACAGAAAAACAATAGAGCAGGTAGTCTGGGCTAGGAAGAAAGGATTTTTGTCAGCCTTGTGAACCTTCTTACTCGACTCTTTACAATTAAAAATCAAATCAAACAATTGATTAGTTTTAGTTACAAACTATAATAAACTAGCTGCGCCCTGCTGTTTGACCAGCATAAGTCTCTATCCCGTGAGAATGTCGGGATAAATAAAAAACTTTCCAAAAAGAACACTACACTAAGTGAAAATTACTTGAAATTCGGAAGTTTTTTGCGACCGACTTTCAAAGTTATTATTTTTCATTTTTAACCGACTTCCAAAAGGAGGAGGTTCTCAATTCGTCTGTATGTTGTTTTTTTTTTTTTTTTTGGTATGTTTGTTACGCGATTACTCCGCCAATTATGAATTGATTTTGATAAATTTTATTAACTTTGCTTGGGTAGTTTTTGAGTTAGCTTCAATAATACGTATTTTTTCCCACTTAGTATGTGGATGATATATTATGATAACTTCCTGTCACTGTTATTTACATAGTAGGTAGTGGTATTCGAATTTGTTTGGGGTACACCACAACACTAAAAAGTGAAAAATAAAAACTTCTTACAAAAAAAAAAATACTACAAAGTGAAAAATAACTTTAATTTCGGAAGTCGGTGACAAAGAACGAAAATTCAAAACCAAGACACCGACTTCCGAAATTAAAGTTATTTTTCACTTTGTAGTGTTTTTTTTTTTGAAGTTGGTTGTTTTTTTTTTTGTAAAAAGTTTTTTGTAGTGTTTTTTTTTTTAAGTCGGTGGTTTTTTTTTTTTTGTATAAAAAATATTTTTCACTTTTTAGTTGTGGTACCTACCCCCACACAAATACGAATACCACTCCCTGCCATGTAAATAACAGTGACAGGAATTTATCATATCACCCACATACTAAGTGAGAAAAAATACGTATCATTGCTAACTCAAAAACTTTATTACAGTAACAAAATGTATGTTAATAAAATTTAAATGGGACCATATAAATTTTTAAAATTTATATGACCTATCAAAATCAATTCATAATTGGCGTAGTAATCGCGTACGGTCAACTGCCCTAACTTCGCCTGGCGTTCTATGTTTGCCTATAATGAAAAAGCTGTAATATCTTCATCATTTTACTTGTATGGCAATCGAAACTTTGAGTTTTCATAGAGCTTGTAAGTTTCGATTGCCAGACAAGTAAAATGAAAAAGATATTACAGCTTTTTCATTATAGGCAAACAGGACGCAAGGCAAAGTTGACGGTAACAAAAAAAAAAAAAAAAAACATTTGAATTGAGAACCTCCTCCTTTTTGAAGTCGGTTAAAAAGTATCCTATGTCCTTCTCTAGGTCAAAGGCTATCCATATGCAAAATTTCATCCAAATTCGTTCAGCATTTTAGCGTGAAAACGTAACAAACACATAATCCCCAAAGGGTTGGGCAGAGGTTAAGAATTAAGATCACCCACATTTCGCCGGTTATGTTTAAAGTGTTATTTAATTGGGGCGCTAACCTAGCCATAAACTAGGCACAAATCTAGACTCCAGGCTGGTACTGAGAAATTTTTAATGGAAACATCCAATAACACAGCTTGACCCGGGAATCGAACCCGCTTGGCAGTCCCGCTTGCGACCAAAGGGCAATTCCTATGTTTCTAAAAATGTTCGCATTCTAAAGGACATCACCCAATAAAACAGCACCGCTACGACACGACAAATAACTTGTAATTCAAATTAGGATTTAAATCATATGGATTAAAGTCTATTTTACGATGGCTATACAGAATAGTAAACGGCTCGGTAAAATAGACTTTAATGCAATTGATTTAAAATCCTAACTTGAATGACAAGTTATTTGCCGAGTCGGAGCAGTGCTGATACAATGAGCGAAGCCCTTTATTCTGAATCTGTCAAAAATACCTGTCATTTACAACATTTTTGTCATTGATTGTCACTGAGATGAGGTTGAATTTAGATTTTGAACGTTTTTATTTTAAATACGGGAATTGGTCTTCAGTTATAATAAGTGCTGCTATCGGTCTCTGACTCTGTGCTAAACCTCTTATTCATATTTGTAGGTCTAGGAGTGGACACAAAGAGAAGCGTAAGTCGGACATGATGAAATCAATGAACTCCAATGATTCTTCCCTCAATGATTCACAACCGTCAGAGAAGAAATCTAAGATGAATCCGTTGCAAGGTAAGCATCACTCTTTTAAACCCCCTTTACCTTTAATGACAGAATTATACTTAATAATGATTTTTAGCAGCCAGCCGATTGTTGTATAATGAATCGAGTGATTGAACTGAGAATCTGGCTCACTCACTTTTGTATAAGAAGAACAGAATATTCTCTATCTCTTTCACACACACTCTCGCTGATTTTGTTGAACACGCTTGTGCAATACTACCACAGTGTATCACTTCAATTGCATAACTATGGGCAATGAAATAAAAAAAAATATTCTGTAAATAGGATATCAGAATCACTTTTACGCGTCGTATTAAAAATAAGCTAGATGATTTCGGCGTTTCCTATCTGACTACTTTGAGAAGAAAGCCCGAAACAAACTCAGACGTTGCAGTCTCCTTTAAAGTCCAGATAATAATCTTAGTCAGGCCATATGAGCCCCTTTCTCCCACAAGTACCCGCACGATTGCTCTGCGAACTTGCTCGTGGTTAGCGTACGTAGTGTATAAGAATGTAAATAATGAGCATATATGGCGGTATTATCGACGTGTGTACGGAGGTTTCATGTATTCCGTGTGTTGGAATGACAAGAGAGGATTACATCTGTTGGTTGAAGCTACTCGGATCCTAGAACTCACTTAGGGGATGCGACGCTGTGTGTATCCTTTGGACAACGCAAAGCATCACACTAAACGTGCCACTGTAAGTGTACCGGAACTAAAGCATTTAACCTAACCTTTAAACTTCTTAACATTAACTTTAGAAACACTTCTTATTGTCTTTGTTATTTTTCTCATAAATGAAGTGAGAGTCCGGAGGCACTGGAGAGTTTGGTCATCGTTTTTAAGTATGGTCTGTGAAGTGGTTTGATCGCTGGCAACACTTATGGATGAAGCTTTGAAATAATAAGGTTGAAAAAATAATTTGTAATATACCTAAATTGGCAACAATAAAACTGAATGCATCAGTAACGACAAAAGCAAAATTATAAAACTCAGGTTGTACATACAATAAAAAACAATCCTTTAATCTTCTTGTTTTTTTCTTCTTAGTTATATTTCGCTCCATAGGTGAACTGGACCCCAACAGTTCTGACCATGTGGTAGCGATGACTCAGCTCAAGGAAACCATTGCGAGCCTACAGAAGAAAGTACAACAGAAGGATAACGAATTACTTTCCAAAGATAAATTGGTATGTATTATTGAATTCTTACTCTTGAAATTATACTTATTTTAATTTATAAAACGTAGAATCAGATTATAATGACATAGCTGCAACACAAACTACCACGTGAAAGGATTTGTACTCATTAATGGCATGTATTTTTAATCGAACCTCAAATAATTCCCATTTTGCTTTACTAAAAATATTTTTGATCACCCTAATATATCGAATCTCTTTTTTTTTGTGAACTTCAAATAATTCCTATTTTGGTCCTAAAAATACTAAATAGACGACTTGAATGTAGTGCTCGCCGGCCGCTGCCGCGGCTCCGTTTGCTTTGCTCGCTCGGCCCGCGCGCCTTTGGTCACAGTTTAACCTAACCTAACCCATTTGGTCGGGGTGCCTTAACTAAGTTACTGCGACCAACTGTGAGAAAAGGCCAGAAAGTAAAAGACACTCAGTTCATTCATTTAAAAAAGCGTTCATCATTAGGAGGTCAATAAGTTTTAAGAGGATCTGTTAAATATTTCCTCTCATTAATTCACATGCGGTTATGCGCGTCCATGCTGCTGTGATGTCTTTGTTTTCCACGTCAAATTAGCGCGCTAATCGCCCGCGTCAGTGATGTTTACAAAACCCTTTTTTTAAGCTTTACCAGGTTTAATCAAAACATGCTTTCATCATTTCAGATCACAGAGCTTAAAGCCCAGCACTTAAACAACACACAGGACCTGCGGAATGAAATGAAAAACAAGGATCGACTCAACGAGACAAAATTCGGCCTCATGAACAGCAAAATACAGAATCTTCTAAAAGAGGTTGCTACACTAAGCAAGTCTGCTAAAAAAAACAATAAAAACACTAGAATAGCACTAGCCAATACAGAGAACAGCGGTAGTGGCACGGACAGCCCAAGCACCAACTAGAACAATTTCACCACTAAACCATTCATTTCTAGGAATATTACTCAAAAACAATGGAAACTATTTTCCTCTTATTTTTTTACTCTACAAATGATTTTATTTGTAGATTTTTTATAATGATAAGCGTAAGTAGGTTTCAATTTGATGACGTTAGTTTTTAATTTATTATGCAACATTTAAAGTTTTTACCGTTTTATCTAAAGTACATTAATATTAATTTATCCAATAGCCTCATAAACTATTGTTATGTGTATAAACTGATGCGGGTTTAAAAGGTATTAAGTCTATGACTACTCAGTTATCAAAGCGATGATGATTATTTGGAGATTATTTTTTGTATAATTTTTCATTTGTCTTCTCCATTTAAACTGAACAGCTTAGCAATGTTTTATAAACCGTATCATAAACGTTAATAAGTAATTAGGTTAGAATAGTGCACAACCTAATTCTTAGGTTATTTTTCTGTTTTAAAGAAGTTAAATCTAAATTAATAACCTATATCATATCGCATTTTTTATTTTTGTATCATTTCAATCTTTGTTATTATTTTTTAAGTAGTTGTACAGTCTTTTGACAATGAAAGTAGTGTATACCTAATAGGTAGATCAGTTTGTATTCACGAATACAACAAAATAAATTATTGGCATAAGTATATCGATGTAAGTTAATGGAAAATGACGTAAACGAAAAAAAATGTGTGTCGAAAAATTAAATTATTGTAATTATGTTAGTCCGATGCAGGAAAGGGGTTGATACGTGACATTTTGCGTAATTCTATTAGGTATTAACAATAATATTCCTACTTGAATAATGTTGACCTCTTTTTCTACTGGTGCGTTCACATTGCCATTTAAAAATACTTGTTGATGTACACTCCACGGAATTAAAATGAATACCGTGTTTACCAATGTGTGCGCACCCTAACTAATATGATCAAATCCCGGACTGAATAAATATTTCATATCAGTGTTAACAATAATTATGTTTTATGAGTATACAGTGTTTGATTCGAATTAGTTTTCAAGAGCGTGTGAAAGATGTAGAATAACAATTAAATAAAAATTTAAAAACATGATTGTGACACATTAGCTGTACCTACAAATATTAATGAAGATTTTATCAGTGTTAAATTCATACAATTGGAATAAGAAATTACAAGAAACATATTGTTCCCAATATAATCTAGAACAATTTGCACATAGCTACAATGAGCTGACTTTTGCCATGTCGAGACTTAAACGTTTATTAATAAGATGTTATAATTTTTAAATAAAAACTTGAATCGGTAAAGAAACCTAATTTTGCAAATCAAATCGAGTATTGCTTGACCGAAGAAGACACGAAATATTATTACTTTATAAATGGAAATATCACAAATTCAATAGCTGTAAGGTGTAATAAAAATATCGTTTCCCAAACATTTTGTGATAATTTTTTTTGGGTGTTTTCAAGCAAACTTAATATTTTACCACGTGACGCACAATGGTGATAAATATTTAAATAAATTGAAGAATATCTACAATTGTTTATAATTAAAAGAGATAAGTATGCAGGCAGCAAGTAAAAACTGATGTTCCTTCTATTCTTGTTACGTATGTTGATTAAAGTTTGGCCGGGGGACAGCGTTGACGAATCAGCGTCGGGACGCTGTGAGCGTTGACGAATGAGCGGCCTGAAATGCCCCCCGTCTCGCCGCGCACGTACCTGAGTCGTGGTACAGCGGTTTCAGACAAACTATAGTCAATATTCAGTTTGGCTGCATACCAAAGTTACTGGCTGTATGTACGAGCAGCCATAGAACACATCACGCATTCACGCATGCTTACACAAGTGTCTCATTTTGTATGTGTATAGCGCTAATAATATGTTGTTTTATTAAAACTTAGAATGGCTGTAATGTTCACAAGTATGTAAATTGTATGATAATTACTAAAAACATCACTAAAAACTTGTAAATTATTATAGTAAAACGCACTTTGTAAATTGAAAACGTTTAAATATTTGGGCTGGTAAACAAAATAATTTGCTATCAGCCATTTTATTTATTACTAAGACAGTAAACACAAACGAGAATATATTTTCTTTACAGACAAAAATAAATTATGAAAATGGATCAAATCGATACCAATACGTTTGATGCCATCAATAAACTATTGTCCATTTATTGTAATGTCACGTGAGTCTTAATGTTAGGAATAGATTTAATACTAATAAACAATCACGCTGGAAAGATGTTAGTATTAAAAAAAAAAACAAATGTTTTAATGCTGTGGAACAAATATTCCAATAGAATTATGATTATGACCTGAAAAAATTAAGTATACTTGTTAGTGAAAAATGAACGAAATAAAGTGTAAAAGCATATTATTTTCTTTTATTTTTGCGTTTTTTTAATGTACACCTTAATTACTTTACTTATTTATTTAAGGCAGTGGCGTAGCGTGCCTTGGCAGGGCCCTGTATAAAAATTTGTTTGGGGGCCCTTATGAAGGGTAAAGATTTCTCACAAAAGAAAAAAAATGTTTGCATAAAATTAAAAGAAATATTTACACTCTCCTTGCCTTTTTTTCGGCAAACTGATTTATTAAATCATTTATAGCCGATGATGAATTTGGGAAGTTTTTATTAAATTTTGCTTACGCACGTATAATTGATACGGCAGATACGGCGGTAGCTACGCCCCTGGTGGAAGGTCATTAAAAAAAATCTGCTGTTTCATAGAAAAGTGCAATACCTACGCGGTCAAAATGTATGGAACAGCAGATTTTTTTATTTAAATAACCGACAAAAAAATTCAACGTAGGGGGTTCAGAATCATATACTGAATACATGGTAACAGTTTTCGCGTCGATATCCCTGCCGCCACGAGTGCATTCTGGCTCGGCATCTCGTTGGTACTCTATCACGCTGAGGCTGGCGGAATGCAGGTTGTCGAGTGAGTGTGTGGAGCTAGCCAGAAATAGCTATGGAAGCAGTCATTAGACGTAGCCAGAGCAGTCCGTCCGTTACCGAGTTGGAAATCACCGGGACCGGACGGACTGCACAACTTTTGGTTAAAATTGGTAATTAGTTCCCACACTTTCCTGGCATCTTAGTTTCTAACAACAGAACAGGCATTACCTACTCGGGTACACCTTATGCCGAATAGTCCCGCGGAACCCAAGAATAATAGACTGATTACATGTTTGTCGACGAACTTCTAACATAAATTTTGAGAGTGGATAAATTAATACGCACATTGACAGTAAGTCCACGTTCGCGCAGACGTAAAAATATCGCGGCGGGATTTTATAGCGCACTGGATTTTCAACTCTCGACGTTGAGCCGAGCATTGATAATAATAATCCAACAGAGCATTCCAGCGCGTCGAAAAAACACACTGTTGGATTTTCAACTCTCGGCGCTAAGCAGAGCGTTGAAAATCTAGTGGCAAAATCGCCACGGGATAAAATCACTCTTGCTACCAGGGTATACCTCTATTATGTCTGTCTCTCAAAATGGGATGTAGGAAAGGTTCCCGCAGTAGGTACCTACTAAGGAGCTGCTCCTCATCGACATGTCCTTAAGCCAATGGGTTCGTCGATCCCGCAAGGATCTATTGACATTCTGGATTGATTATAAGAAGGCCTACAACTCTGTGACATACATGGCTCATGAGCGTGCTGGAGTTGTACAAGATAGATTCAACTCTACGCAACTTCCTTGAGTCGTGTATGGGCCAATGGAGGACGGTCCTTCGTTATCCAGGGTGTCGACAGATCCAGGGAATGATGAGCCTATATTGTACCTATGAATTAAACGGGTAATATTTCAAGGTGACACCACTTTGGTTATGTTTAGCCCTGAATCCTCTTACTACCGATGAGCGCAAGGAAGTATGACGAATAACTACCGAAGACATATTATAAAGGACGGGACGGTTGACGTGTGTCGGTCATACCACCGCCGCCGTCTGGGTGAGTCCATCAGAAATATTATTTCTGTTCTCGTCTAGCTAACGGGGAGTACTTGCACGAGCATAACCAAGTGGCCAAAGTTATTCACCAGTTGCTTTGAAATTTAAACTTGTGGATTCTGAGGTACCGTACAAGTACCTATGTGCCCGACCCAGTTCTCGAAAATGACCATGTCACGTTGAACTGGTATCGTTTTATCATTACATTGATTACTGACAGGACTATGTCGCCTGATATAGTGAAGGTGTTAGATCGATTAGCGCGCCGTGCAATGATTGTCGATGTTACCATTCCGCTGTTCCGGACGGCGAGAACCTCGTGAAAGCTGAGAAGAAGAAACAAATTGAATATCTCGACTTAGCACACGAGGTAGTTGACATGTGGAATGTGAGCTCGACTGTTATTGTGCCTATAGTCGTAACGGCCAATGGCCTGATGGCCGAAAGCCTCGATCAACATCTCTCGAGACTCTCGTTGGACCAAGGTCTAATTCAGAAGGCAGTAGGAGGTTCCTGTCTCTGGAGTCCTAACCACCCAGTAGCTTGGACCTTGCTCCCGGCACCGGCAGACCATCTTTAATATGTATATGTCGCAGTAGATGGATATAGTCGTGATTTAGTTATATCCGAAGGCATATAGCTATATACGGTTATTAGCCGTAATATAGTTATATGAAAGCGGTTCATAACTGTCTTACTAGGAATATAACTATGATACGAGCACGATCTAGTAATATAACTATTAAGACAATTTATTTTTTAAAGAAATATTTAAAAATGTATTTTATAAACAAAAAGACGTTCCATGTAAAGTACTGTTATTAACTGCATCCGGATAAACTGGAAACCGACCCCAACATTATAGTTGATTGCTAATTTTGCATGGTCGTTCTTTTCCATATGGACTGTTAATTTAGCATGATCATAGTAAAAGGAGAGGAAGTACTTACGCCATCTTCATACAAACGCACCGCGCGCGGCTTGTATGTGTGCGCCGTAGTATCTATGCGTCGCCGCACGCACACTTAAACAAAATCTCGACCCGTTTCTCAGTGCGCCAGTCGGGGCTAACGCGGAATGCCGCACAAGGATCGCGCGTCACGGCTTTTCGGCACCGCTAAATGTATGAAAAATGAGTGATAGTCGCAGGAGAAATTATTGCTGTGTGTTTGGGTGTCTAAATAATTCATCGATTCCAGAGTTGTCTCTGTTCAGATTACCTACTGAACAGGAAAGGTAACCAAGTCACTTATTCTAGCATATAATTTTTACTTGATGATGAGATACCTACTTATTTTTTGTTGTATTAGTTATCTATCAGACAGACAAAGTAGGCAATAATGCTTTGTTTACGTTTAGTCATGCCAATATCTCAGTATTGTAAGTATAGTAAAGTAACTAAGTACTTACAGTTATAAAATCGTAATTTCAACACATAAGTAAAAAATAGAACTTTCAGTTACAATTTCTAGGCACTGAATTAAAATTTAGCTAAAAGTGACAACCCTGAGACAGGCAAGTATGGTAGGCAATTATATCGCGGATTGGGCCGGAGATAGCCTACTAGGAACTCCTTATACTATGGCATGATGGTGGTTTTTACCCGACTACGGCGAAGCAAAAAGGAGGGTTATGATTTTGACCGGTATGTATGTATGTATGTATGTATGTTCATCTGTTACCTCATAACTTCTAAACTGCCGATCATAATTTGACAAATGAGGTATCACTGGAAGCGTTTTGATTGTCCGCTGGTTATAGGCTATGTGACGTCACATTAAATGCAATATGGCGCCCTCTAGAGGACATAAAGTAACGAAATAAAAAATAAAAATAATTGAATTGTGCCATGTTGGATATCAAATGAAAGGGCTTGACGAGTACATTACAAATATGTATATCTATATTATTGTCCAAGTAAATAAATAAGTTTAAATTGTTAAAAACAAGCAAAAGTGAGACTGTGTTCCGTACGGCGCGGCTGTAAAATTAATACCTATTTTATAACATAAATGCTGTGATGGTCCTGTGGTTAAGGCCTCGCCTCTCATGCACGAGGTTGTGGATTCAAATCCGGGCAAGTGCCAATGTAACTTTTTCAATTCAAATGTACTTTCTGAGTTTATCTTAGACATTACTAACATCGTTGAAGGAAAAATATCGTGAGGAAACCTGTATCCTAATTACATAATACAACACAACCTGTTTCAATTTGAAATAATTTGCTATTCCATTGATTCATAAGTTGTAAAAAAAATCTGCTCAACGACGTAAATAACGCAATGAATGTTGTTGAACTGTCAAAATGAAACAAATTAGGCAAAATTGCTTACGAAAATAAGTTACGCAATTAAGGTACTGGACTTATAGTTCATACTAGCTTCTGCCCGCGACTTCGTCCGCGTGTAATAGTTACTTTGGTGCTCCCCTCCTGTTGGTCTTAGCGTGATGATATATAACCTATAGCCTTTCTCGATAAATGGGCTATCTAAACCTGAAAGAATTTTTCAAATCGGACCAGTAGTTCCTGAGATTAGCGCATTCAAGCAAACAAGCAAACTCTTCAGCTTTATATATTAGCATATGTAGATATATAAGTCTGAAATCGCCAACATGTCTTGAGCGCACGTGGTGATCAATGCTCGTGCCTTCTCTGTATGAGAAGAGGTCTTTGCCCTGCAGAGGGACAATAATAGGCTGGTGTTATTATACCATAATATAACCCAAAAAAAAATGTTTTTAAGCTGCTCTGCAAATACTTTATCACGAAACTATACCTAACCCCAAAATAATTTAAATAATAAAAAGTAAGTTCAAAAACTAAAACCCGACTAAAAGATATGAAACAAGAAAATATTTCAGACAGAAGTCAAGACATAGGTACAAAAATGATCAAGGTAAAGCCGTGGTCGCATGCCATTATAATTTTGTAGGTGTACAATCATGCGACCACGGCTTTACCTTGATCATTTTTGTACCTATGTCTTGACTTCTGTCTGAAATATTTTCTTGTTTCATATCTTTTAGTCGGGTTTTAGTTTTTGAACTTACTTTTTATTATTCCTTATTGTGGACATTATTTAAAACAATATGTGTAATTTTGACTGTAGCGTCAGTAGGTAAGTGAATAACATGATAACAAAAATATGCAAAACATGTTTGGTAATGAGTGCAAACAATGATACCTTTGTTATAGTAAATGACACGTTTTGCTCGTAAAGATTTTAAGCGCTGTCCATCTTCAGTCACCGTCAAACTCATTCTTATTATCAGTTATTGTTTACTTAATATTCTGCGAAACTAAGGATATAGTAAAACCACAGATAAAAACAGATGATTCACTTCACATTTTATTTATTATTTATATATATAGGTACTTTATTGTACACCACAAAAATACATAAGAAAAAATTAATCAAACTACAAAATATACAATGGGCGGCCTTATCGCTTTCCGCGATCTCTTCCAGGCAACCTTGGAATGGACAGTGATTTGCCTGGACATAAAATGGGGCTGTCGTTGATGCAACAATAAGTATATAATATACTAGAACAGATACACATATATACATATCCTAAATAATATATACATACTTACTAAATATAATAAGCAACAAAAATAAATGACGACTATAGATAATTACAGTTAGGAGAACAAGATCACAACGACAAGTAATGTTCCTTTACGAGTCTCTTAAATACAGGTAGGTAGGTACATTAAATGTACGTTCAGTGAAAAGTGATGTAACTGGAAAATCATGATTATGAGAAAATTAATGTTAAAGTTTAAAAAAAATCTGGCTCTTTGTCTACTTCACTAAGATGATTACTGATTACTGACATTGGTGCCGATTTCTTTGTTCAAAAACTAAACTAAATTTAAGTTCAGTGCATCTTTTTCGTTCTAATTCATTAAGAAAACGACAGAAGATAAATTTTAGTTTAGTCCTGTCAAATTAATCAGCGCTTGACGTAAATTGACGTAATTTTAGTAGGCAAGTTTTTAATCACGTCTAAACTTGTATGGAGTAGTGACAGGCGCTGATTAATTTGACAGGACTAAACTAAAATTTATCTTCTGTCCTTTTCTTAATGAAATAGAAAGAAAAAGATGCACTGAACTTAAATTTAGTTTAGTTTGTGAACAAGGGAATCGGAACCATTGGTAAACAATATCTTAGAGCAGAGCACGATTTAGTGTAAGAAGAAACATTAATTTGTATAGCTTTTTATAATTTAAAAATAAATCCAGTTATATCACCTAACGCAACATATTATTATATTAAAGTCGTTTTATGTGTAAATTAATTTAAAATGACTTGAACCATTTTACAAATAATTTATTGGTTAGTGTTGGATTATTATGTGTACCTAAATATATCAGTTTGTACAGACGCCAGCACGTCAAGCTACTACAATCTGTTAAATTTATTTAATAGATTTTCAACTTTGTCGCTGAAAGTTAAGGTTCAAAGTTGATTGGGAAAATTTGACAGTTTCGGGTAGCTTGATGTGCTGGCGTCTGTACTAATTCACGTAGATCGCATAATAAGAGTCACATACATTTGTATTAATATACATTAAGGTACTTGAAATATTTGTTCAGTTCACACATCGATCACTATATTTATTAGTGATCGATGAGTTCACATTGATATTACTTCAAATGTATTTTTTTACACATTAATAAATGTAAAAAAATGTTTAGTTAGAGCACTTTACACCAAAATAAGCTTGCTCAATTTTAATCTTAGAGGGGTACCGATTAGACCAAAAAATTGTATTTTTTTTACTGTTAAACTTAGTGTAAGAATATTAAAACTGATATAAGTCAAGATACCTACCTATATCACTTTTCACTGAAGGTACAGATTTTAGGTATGAAGCTACAAGTACGCGGCGGGCTCGACTTGTTAGGCCAATTCAGTGAGTGTAACGTAGTCAGAAGATCTAAGAATTACGCGATAGAAAGAGAGGCAACTTCTAGGTGAATAATATAACTGTACCTACTTAGGTAATCCGCGCTGTGCGACCATTTTTTTTGGGTGGGAAATTATCAAATAACTTCTCCCGCTCTGGGTGGAGCGGGAGGGCGTGTCAGACTCTTACTGACTAAAACCCACCCGTGTTCCTTCAGTTGCCTTCGAACAAACCCGCAACCCCGGCAGGCATCGGCCCTAGCGGACCCCTACATTTGTGCTGACATCTCTGAGGTGCGCGTGGAATACAACGCACCGTCGACCTGAGCCTGGTCCTTATCTGACGGCGAGCTATCCATGCTCCATGAGCCGTCCGCAAGCCCGCGCCTACGGTGGCCGGGAATCGGCCTGCAACTCCCGACGATGCAACGCCCAGGGCGTCTTCTGCGGCGGTAGGGCGCGAACTTTGCCTCTCCCTCACGCGTTCCGCCTCCTCCTTTGCGAGCATTATTGCTTCGCAAAAGGAGGTGACGGCCTCCTATGCCCTCTCGTCCGTACCATGACCTGGACCAGGGCGGACGCGAGAGATCACCGCTGCCGATCGCCTCCACGAGGATACGGCGATGCTCCGCCCAAGCCGGGCAGAGAAACATTAAGCATTTGGTGAATACCTAATAATACTGCATTTTGAGTAGGTAGTTCGACGTGCGGTGGTTCGACCAATAAAATCTTATCGCAGTCAACAGATAGGTACGAAGTATGCGGAATGTTAGGAATATTTTAATTTATTAGAGCAGGCCAAATGCTACGGCTACATTGTCGCGCAAAGATTCGTGTCGCGTTGTCTCGATAAAATTCCGTGTTCGATCTACGATGAACAATTATTTTATTGGTCACATTGTTTAAAAACACTTCGCAGTTTGGGCATTCGAGTACACCTGAATGATAAGCGATGTGACAAGTGACGAATTGACGATGACGTGCCGCGACAACGCAAATCTTCGCTTTATCGCTACAATGTAGCTGTAGCATTATAAGTGCATAACTCTACATAACGATGTTTCAGTTAGAGCTAAAATGTTTTTAGGGTTCCGTACCTCAAAACAGAACCCTTATAAGATCACTTTGTTTTCCGTCCGTCCGTCTGTCTGGCATGACCCATTTTCACAGGAACGCGTGGATATATCAAGTGGAAAATAATATTAAATACGTCTACGGTACCTTGAAGCTTTAAAAGAATCAAGCTTCTAAGTCAAGGCAATTACAAATACGGCCATTTAAGCGACATATTTTGATACTCGCAAATAAATCAAAACCTAGATAGGATACTTCCTAGAATCATGAAAGCACAAGTAAAGGAAAAAGTCCGAAAATTGTTAATTTGTGGTTGTTTACACTTATGTAGGTAAGAAAAAACATTTTTGCGATTACAAACCTACATTTGCAGTTGGAGAATTGACTGTGACGTATATCACGGTAGGGATGTAGGTATAGACATTTTTTCAACCACAAATTAAGTTTGTTCTTGGGATAAAGGCCCTTTCAAACAGGCGCGACACGCGACGCGACACAAAGGCACCGCTCGTCGCGCGACGAGCGGTGTCTTTGTGCCGCGTCGCGTGTCGCGCTGGTCTGCACAAGCCTTAAATTCATCCCAATATGGAACCCTTCATTGTGCGTGGTCCGACACTAATTTGGTCGGTTTTTTTTTCTGGATTTTCCTACCTATAAAAATAATACATAATCCTACTGTTCTCAGCCCTGGGCCTCAAGTCTGCTATTACAATAGTGTCAGAATGGTCTATCATTGATTTCATAAATGTTGATTTTGACAAGTTTGGTAATCTACTAATAAATAATGGCGTCATTATGACTTTCCAATGGTCAGCTACTGACACTCCATAGATAGAAACGGCACTTACTTATTAGTTTCTCTTCTTCTTTTTCTTTCTTTCTTGTTTCTCTTTTTTTCTTTGTTTCGTTTAATTTGTAATTCCCTGTGCGAGTCTCAATAAATACTTTTTCTTTATTTCTTTCTTTCTTTTCTTTATTGGTAATCTCGTACATAATGACAAATGAATGACTGACTTAGGCGGTATCATTGGTCGTATTGTACGACAATGCCATTATAAAGACCATTGACAGTGATCGACCATTATGAATTTAGCAGATTACGAACTTTTAGCAAAATGACAATGGGATCGTGTTGGAATGACGAATTTATAAAAATAGCAGACTTGGGCCTCTGTTATCGTGTAGACCCTGAAAAAATAAGAGGTGGATTTTGAAACACCTGTAATAGTTCTTTAGATATCGTGGGATCGCCCCTACTCTAGATGTCTTGCATACAGCGCAATCGAGAATATTGTAATGAATGATTGATTGAATCCATGGTCAAGATAACAGACAACTCAACCCTTGTTACTACTGAGGAAGGCCTACCTACTTACAATTAAAATCAACCTTGTTAAAGACTACAATAGTTGGTACCTACCTAAGTACTACCTAATGCTATTGAATCTTTGGCAGTGGCAGTAATGGCAATGGCGATGAAAAGGGCGCCGATTTTTTTAATTCAATATTAAAGGCTTCTATATATGCCAGCTACCTTGAGTAGTTGTTAGCTTGCGTGTTCTGTGTTGAGCTTACGCAACGCATCGTACGTCCAGCCAGTAATAGGACTCGCCCATCAAGGTCCTAAATTAAACGCATTATTCATTTATTATACGTAAAACAAAAGGTATTCTTATAAAACACGTATGCTAAAAGATTACATAATTTAATTATCTTTAAAACGGTGGAGGTTTCAGAAAAATACGCTTGATAGTTTTTGCGTGATTCTCAGTTTTTTAGGGTTCTGTAGTAAACAAGGAACCCTTATAGTTTCGTCATGTCCGTCTGTCTGTCTGTCCGTCTGTCTGTCTGTCTGTCGGTCTGTCCGCGGTCTAGCTCCGAGACCCTTAGTACTAGAAAGCTGTAATTTGGCATAGGTACCTATACATATTAATTACGCCGAAAAAGTGGTAAAACAAAATTATGAAAAACATTTTTTTTAGGGTACCTCTCCTACACGTAAAGTGGTGATGTTTTTTTTTTTAATCCATGGTGTGGGGTATCATTGGAAAGGTTCTTTAAAAACATTGTGAGTATGTGAAAACCATTTTTGGATTCAAGGGTCTGTTTGCGAAATATTAAGCTTTAAAGTGCTAATTTTTGTTGTTTTGTTGTTTTGAGTTAGCTTCAATAATACGTATTTTTTCCCACGTAGTATGTGGATGATATGATAACTTCCTGACACTGTTATTTACATAGCAGGTAGTGGTATTCGAATTTGTGTGGGGTAGGTACCACAACACTAAAAAGTGAAAATAAAAACTTTTTACAAAAAAAAAACACTACAAAGTGAAAAATAACTTTAATTTTGGAAGTCGGTGACAAAGAACGAAAATTCAAAACCAAGACACCGACTTCCGAAATTAAAGTTATTTTTCACTTTGTAGTGTTTTTTTTTTTAAGTCGGTTGTTTTTTTTTTTGTAAAAAGTTTTTTGTTAGAGTCAAGTGTCCCCCCCCACGCCAGCTAAATGGTTGGTTTTGGATGTGTGAAAAAATCACAACAGTAGTTTATATAACGAAATTAAAAGAAAAACTATCACAGCTAAGTAGGCTCTACAAGTTAACGAATAATAATTTACCAACTTAACTTTGCAGTTGCAAAAACATGTTTTCCCATATATTCCTTATGGGAGAACATATTTTTCAACTACAAAGTTAAGTTTGTTTTTGGGATAAATTCATCCCAACTACGGAACCCTTCATTGTGCGTGGTCCGACACGCACTTGGCCGGTTTTTATCCGCGGAGTCGCGAACTTTACAAATTAATTACACTATGTAATTAAACATAATCTAAAATATTTATAGATTATGTTAAGAAAATGCTCTAAACTAACATATATTTTTTCCAAATCATTAACATTACTCGTTTAGACGTGATCTTAAAAGTAGCTTAGTGACGGCTTAAGGTACGCACGGGCGATTTTTTCACGCGGCGATTTTTTTTCGTGCTCTGGGTTTTGAACTCTCTACTTAGCGTCGAGAGTTGAAAATCCAACAGTATGTTTTTCGACGCGCTGGGATGTAGGTACTTTGTTGGATTCTCAATACTCGGCTAAACTCTCGGTGAGTTGAAAAACCCGTGCGCGATAAAATCCTGCCGGTATATTTTTACGTCCGTGTGAACGTGGGCTTACTTTAAGTTTTTGGACGACCATACATTGCAGTGAATGGACACCCGTGATGGAAACGGACTGACAAAGCAAAATAAACTTTCTCCTGAGTAGGTTTGTATTTCTGAGTATTTGCTATCAGTAATAGGTAGGTACCTAATTAACGATGCACTTAACCCGGTACCCTCCTTAACGAGATGATCGTGCATAACATAACTGTCTATTCACTTTCTGCCACAGATAACCCCGATACCGTAATGCATACAGTTTTCATTCGCCACTGATAAGTTTATTATCACATAATCTTTAGTATGCCCCGACTGGAGACCTTAATAGGCGTCCATAGAATGGCGCTGCCGAAAATCTCCTAGGTTGACCTGTGAGATGTGATTCACAAAAAAAATATATCGTCAGTGCCATCTTGACATTATTTAAAGATTTACGAGTTTAAGTTTTACTTAATTTAAACTAAAGTTCAAGTTTTCTCACGATGTTTTCCTAAACCGATGTCAGTGATGTCTAAAGCCGGGTCTCATGCGCGTGTTTTTTCGAAACATTACACAAAAACATCGCAACAAAAAGGCGTGGCCATACACATTTGTGTAAGCAAACACGATGTTTTTGTTTTCTGAGCTGGATGGAAAACATTCCCCGCGCAGGTGAAGAGGGGAAGGGTTTGTTTCATTTTCAACCGCTGCGCGCACCGCGAACATCTGTCACTGTCATTCAACACAGGTGTCTTGTGAATAGTTGTAAACAAGTTGTGATAAATTGACGATAGATTGGAATTAAGATATATATTTTTAAGTACGTCTTCCTCGTCGGAACTCATTACAACATCTAGGTACACAAAATGTGTAGATGTAATACAGGGTGTCAGGGACATCGACGCGCAAACTGAAACCATGGATTCAGTACATGATTCTGAACCCCCCTGCGCTGAAATTTTTCGTTGGTTATTTTAAAAAAAATCTGCTGTTTCATAGAAAAGTGCAATACCTACGCGGTCAAAATGAATGGAATATTTTTTTTTTTTAATAACCAACGAAAAATTTCAACGCAGGGGGTTCAGAATTGGGCACGCCACAATTGCGGCGATAAGACCCCTCTTTGAGGAGTGGCTAGAGAGGCGCCACGGCGTCCTCACCTTCCGCCTGACGCAGGTACTCACCGGACACGGCTGTTTCGGGAGGTACCTGTTCAGGATAAAGCGGGAGGAAACGCCCGGGTGTCGTCACTGTGTGGATCGCCCGGAGGAGACGGTGGAGCATACGGTGGAGGTCTGCCCGGCTTGGGCAGGGCATCGCCGTGTCCTCGTGGATGCGATCGGCGGCGGTGATGTCCGGCCCTGATTAGGGCCATGCTACGGAGCGAGAGGAAATGTGAGGCCGTCACCTCTTTCTGCGAAGCAGTAATGCTCGCGAAGGAGGAGACGAAGCGCGTGAGGGAGAGGCGCGTGACGGGGGCCGCTAGGGCCAATGCCTGCCGGGGGTTCGAAGAAAACCGATAGGGAAATCGTGGCCCCCGGCAAAATGGCATAGGAAGGAACACGGGTGGGTTTTAGTCAGTAAGAGTCTGACACGCCCTCCCGCTCCACCCAGAGCGGGAGAAGTTATTTGATAATTTCCCACCCAAAAAAAAAAAAAAAAAAAGGGGTTCAGAATCATGTACTGAATCCATGGTTTCAGTTTTCGCATCGATATCCCTGCCACCCCGTATGTGTAGATGAAATCTAAAAATGTTTTAATACGCAGGCAGGAGACAACTTGTGTGTGTTAGGTTTTTTGTGTAATGTTTCGAAAAAACACGCGCAGGAGACCCAGCTTTAGATAAACTTAGAAAGTACCTACTTACATTGCTCGGTTTCGAACCCAACCTCATGCATGAGAGGACACTGCCATCTCTAGATGTAGGTACTCGTATAAGGATCGATATTGTTTCATAATTGGTGAGAGACTACCTAGTACCTACAGGTTTTCGTCTAGGTACCTACATAAAAAGCATTTCTTTTTAAAACGGTTTCTTTTATTTAATATCTGCCAGATATTAAAAGCAACCGTTAGAATTTTTTTAAAGTTTAAATAAATACCAGATAAAATATCAGGTAAGTACAAAAAAATGTGCAAAGAAGTAGGAAAAATAATAAAATAATTTGTGTTTTATAATTTATTTTTAACAATATTTATGTATTGTCGATATTTCAAGTCTCGGTCCCATCACTACAGAGTTGAACGTTTTTTTTAAATGATTTGAATTAGCCTAGTGCCAATGATATTATAAATAAAATAGTGCAGCTTTCTTTTTCCCCGCACTAGTTCGCCCGCAACTCGAAATCAGAACAAAATTTTCAACAAGCGGTTATCCGGTTATCTGTTGTTTCTGCTCTTGACCTCCATGCAGTTTTAAATAGCTGATTCATTTTTAGGGTTCCGTACCCGAAGGGTGCCAAACGGAACCCTATTAATAAGCCTCCGCTGTCCGTCCGTCCATCTGTCTGTCAGCGGGCTGTATCTCATGAACCGTAATAGGTACACAGTAGAAATGTTCACAGATTGTGTATGTCTATGGCCGCTCTAACAACAAATAATAAAAAATTAAGTTAAAATTTAAAGGGTCCCCATAAACTAAATTTCTAATTTTGAAAAAAAAAATCTTGCCCTGGCTTATGGGGTGTCATTGTCTAGAACTCATCGAGTAGAGTACAGACGCCAGCACATCAAGCTACCCGAAACTGTCAAATTTTCCCAATTAACTTTGAACCTTATTTTTCAGTGATAAAGTTGAAAATCTATTAAATAAATTTGACAGATTGTAGTAGCTTGATGTGCTGGCGTCTGTACAAATATAATTAATATTTTTTTATCTTCAAAAATTAAGAAATAGGGGGCTGTAAAAGTTGTCATTAGATAATTTTTGTGCGAGCTCTATCGCAACAACTAAACAAGTTAGGAATTTGAAACTTCTGCATAATATCATCTACCATATTATACTGTTTATAGGTAATCAACAAATACTTAAAATGCCAAGTCATAAGGTATTTTATTTAATTAAAATATAAGCGATTTTCTACAACTGCAAGAAATAAGTTTGTAATTCATAGTAAGTATCAATAAGAAATACAAAATCTAGCTATGCAATTTTTTTAATTTAAAATTAAATATATTTTTCGTTTAGTATTTTCATTTATCTGAACTAAAAAACCGGCCAAGTGTGCGTCGGACTTGCACACGAAGTTCCGTACCACCGTACATTATTTAACACGACATATTTTTAGGATTCTCAAAATAAAATAAAATTTAATAATAAAGGGGGTTCACATACAAGAATCGTGTTTTTTTCAGCGTTTTTTGCTAAATATTGTATGGTGGTACGGAACCCTTATTGTGCGAGTCCTACTCGCACTTGGCCGGGTTTTTTTTTCTAAAGTCAACATAAGTACTCAGAACTCTGCGTTCTTTTTTCAAAAGTGTTTGATCGACGTGTGGACTACATAGTAGTAGTATATAACACAAGTAGCGTTGTTTTACAATCAAAACACGTTCTCGAATATTAGTCGGTCTACAGTCGGTGTTACCAGTTGTGCTTATAATTATTAGAACAATGGAATTCAAAGTGCTTTTTATTTTGGCTTTTGTAGCTGTCGCACAATGCAAATGTGAGTTCATGTTATTAAATACCGTCGATTTGTTTGAATTTGTAACTTTTTACGTAATGAAACGTTTGTTTTTTTTTGTGTGTAAATTGTGTTTATTGGTTTCAGTGATACCGTTAACTTGTCATCAAATACGTGCGTTCGTGGATGGGCACAATTCCCGTCGCCTCCTTGCCGCCAAAGGAAAAATTGCAGGACAGCCTGCTGCTTCTGAAATGAAGATGATGGTCTGTAACTTCATATAAGAGCGTTTTTTTCTGAAAGTGGGCAACGTCGCAAATAGATGTCAAATATTTCGCAGTTTTGATTACTTTTGCAATAAGAAATGTGGCTAACTAGCGAACTAGAATTTTAATAATGAACTGCATTTAAACACTGAATTTTATGTTGTAACCGTTTTAGGTTTAAAAAAGACATTTGGAAAGTTTCCAAATACTTTTTTTAAGATCAAAAACTAAATATTCGGTGTTACGATATTAATTACTTATTTACTTATTGCATTTCTTAACCAATATTTTAGTTCCCTAGTTAGCCACATTTCTTAATTCCATACAGTAATATTGCCAAATTAATCAAAACTGGTAAATATTTGACAGCTATTTACGACGTTGCCAACTTTTAGGATAAACGCTCTTAATAAACTGTATTAATTTTTCCGACCGACCGATGGACTGGAAGGTGGCTGGGACAGACTGGGTGAAGAAGGCGGAGGACAGGGTGTTGTGGCGCAGCCTGGGAGAGGCCTATGTGCAGCTGTGGACTGCAATAGGCTCAGTTAATTGAATAAATTTTAGCCATCATTATTATTTACCTAACTTTTTCCACTTTAAATCTTACTGTTTTACATAGGAGCCACACTGCTTATCTGACCTAGACAACCAAGTTGCTGGTTAACACGACAATCTGTCTTACCTAGGGATATCGTACTAACCGAAAGTCTTTTCGGGCTTCTGACTTCCCCATATCGACTGTCGAAGATCTGTGAATGACAGCCGGGCCCGGGACCAAAGGCTTTTCGAAGTACGGAGGCGGCTTATCAATTTTAGTAGGTACTCGTAGGTTCTCGTCGTCAATACGTAAGAATAACCAAATAATGTATGTAGGTATATTTTCGTTCGTCATAATTTATTTTGTTTGGTTATGTATATCGTTCGGTGGTTAAATTATTTACACAGAATTTCTTTGACAACAACTATTTATCATCAATTTAGTAATTATATGTAAAGTTTATAACGTTCAACGCACAACGCAAGTTTAAAAAAAAAGATTCCCCTCCGCTGTCAAGCCGTCACGGGTCACGATCCGGGATCATGTCAAGAGCCGTGTTTATTTGTTTTCTAATTCGCTCCTTGGTTGCCAGGTGTGGGATGAGGAGTTGCAGACCAAGGCATCTAAATGGGCAAAAAAAAACTTGCATCAACACAACCCAGATAAATCTGTCGGTAAGTATTCTACGTTAAATTTTTTAAATATATTTAAAAAAAAACTTGTATCGGTAAATATCTCGTTTAAGGCTCCGTGCACGAAAAAAAAAAACCCTATTTCGTCAATAACTTATCTAATTGTAAGAAAGCTTGAAATAATTGAAACATTAAGTCTGTGTAAGCATAAAAGTGCAGTTTTCGTGGTGCTAAACAATTCGTGTCAGTCACAGCACCTGTTAATAGTCGCATCACTTTTGCGCTCTCGAAAATATGGTTTATTTCGCCTTTGATTTACTTAATGAAGATAAAATATAATCCAGCAATAATTTTTTTATTTTATTTCAAGGATAGCTGAAGACTAATGTGTGATTTTTAAATTTCTTGATATGGTTTGCTAAATAATAGGAAAAAAATACTGACAGGGTTTAGAAAAAAAAATGGTTATTTCAACATTTTTTTGCTGCTATTTTTTGTATGGCAGTTGAAAAAAGTGGT
Source organism: Agrochola litura (assembly GCA_949152395.1). Classification (NCBI taxonomy): domain Eukaryota; kingdom Metazoa; phylum Arthropoda; class Insecta; order Lepidoptera; family Noctuidae; genus Agrochola; species Agrochola litura. The sequence goes on along the minus strand of OX424497.1, from coordinate 9,207,434 downwards.
TTCCCTATATGTATACAAGTAGACCATATAATGATGTTGATGATATTTTTTAATTTTAAAAATCAAAAGTACTTAGTTACTTCTAACGAAACGACCAAACGTCAGCCTCGCGTCAATTTTTGGAAAACTTGTTGAGAATTTTAGTGATTTTTCACGAAACCTTAATGTATTTGAAAAATCCCTTTCCGCTATTTACTTACAAGACAAAGAATTCGACTTTTCAAATCACAAATAATTTTGTTTAAATTCTGTTTCCCTTTCTCACAACGAATGAACAAAATTGATCAAAATCAGTTGATTTCGTGCACGGCCCCAGATAAACAAGCTGTTTCATAGAAAAGTGCAATACCTACGCGGTCAAAATGTATGGAACAGCAGATTTTTTTTAAATAACCGACGAATAAGTTCAACGCAGGGGTTTCAGAATCATGTACAGAATCCATGGTAACAGTTTTCGCGTCGATGTCCCTGCCATCCTGTATATTCAGGTAAACGATCGCGTAATCGCTTATTCGCACGACAGTCTCTTTCGTTAGGTTAGGAAGCTGGGTAGGTACGAACTGGTGATTTTGTGCCCGGTTGATGGCAATAGTCTCGCCCTCTATTACATGGGACTTAAACATAACTGGCGAAATGTCGGGTAATATAGGCGTGATTTTATGTTTTAACATTTTATACTTTAACTACGCAATAATTAGACCGCTAATAGCTTTGCTGAAAAAACGTAAACAAGAACATGATCAAGATTTTAGACCGTTAGCACCCAATGTACAGACGCCAGCACATCAAGCTACCCGAAACTGTCAAATTTTCCCAATCTACTTTGAACCTTACACGTCAGTGATAAAGTTGAAAATCTATTAAATAAATTTGACAGATTGTAGTAGCTTGATGTGCTGGCGTCTGTACAATGTACAATGCACCTTTGATGTGTTACAAGTAAGAAAAAACTTTAAGACAATGAGACTAGGAGGTAATGAGGTTATCCTACTTTAGCTTAGAAACTATACTGTGTTATGTTTTTCAATACATAGTATTATTTTAACACTTTCTCTGTCGGGTGCCTTAAATATAAATATACTTACCGCCATTTCACAAGTTATTTTACCTCTCAGCATCCTTAAAGCAACAAAAATAAAGATCACTGTGATGCAAAATCAGAGGTAAAATAACTGTGAAAAGGCAGTAGTGCACAAAAGATTTCATAGAATTTCATTTAAAGAATTTTTAAATTCGTTTCGGTCCATCGTTCGACGCGTTCGGCTCGGATAAGTGTGCGTTCACCTTTAAGCACAATAGCAGCTGGATTCTGAAATCATTTATTTTGCAATGGATGTGGGTGCAAAATAAGATGTAAACATTGTAAAAGCAGAAAAGTGCCTTCCTAATGCTCGGGCCACACCAACGGGAAACGCCGTTAATTATCACGATGATGGACCTTAACCCGTCGGAATAAAGTCTATCATCGCTATAATTAACGGCGTTTCCCGTTGGTGTGGCCCCAGCATCAGAAAGAGGACGTCCAAATTCAGAGCGTTTTTGTCAAATACCTACTGGTGAAAATGACAGATTTTCATAACGACGATTTTTTTTATAATTTTTTATTAAGGCAGATCCGCTTTCCTAGGAAACCGTAGCTTTAGCCAAAATTAAGTGACAAAGTTATAGGGCGACTTTTCGTACAAGTGTGTGGGCGGCGCGGCGGGAGCGTCGATCGCTCTCCCGCGTGAACCATGAGTTTGTCACTAACGAAAAAGTCGCCCTATAATTTTATGTCATTTCATGTCACAAATTTTGTACCTACCTAATGTAATTTTGTCTTTAGGCTAGCGGTTTGATACCATGTTACGGTCTACACTGCTTCTTGGAAGGTTCTTTTGGCGTTCGAATGACGTTAACAGAGAGCGCTGTTACTAAACATTTGTGCAATTGTTTTATTAAATGCATTCAAAAAACAAGATGACGCCAAAATAACCTTGTAGCGCTATACATCGATGAGTGAGGACACTGCAGGAATCTGCTTTGGAATTATAATAAAATAGGTGCCGACATAGACATACTATAATGCAGACACATATCTCTGTGTCTGCATATTATATGTAGAACAAAATAGAAAATGGTCAACAAATCGAAGCATCTGATGCTACGATTTGTTGACCGACTCAAACTGTCCGACACCGATTAGGTATCACTGTATTTTGAAAACATTGTAAAGCTGATTATTTTTTCACATAGGATACTACCAAATTATTGGAACCGTGCACCTAGCTTTCTGACATTCCATAAGTGCCCTATAAGTGTAGGTTAAGTTATGTGAAATAAAATATTTTGAAACGCACAATTATCCGAGCCTACCGCGTCGAACGAACCGATCGAAACGAATTTTAGAATTCTTTGTATGAAATTCTATGAAACCTCGCACACCTGCCCGCGTCGAATCGTTCGAATCTGGAAGGCCGTTCCTAGCGTGCTCGTTGACTTCGATTCCTTCGACGCGTTCGGCTCGGATAAGTGCGCGTTCACCTTTAAAATCGTTTTCTGCAGGTTCCAACAGATTTACGTCGGGTGAGAATTTATATTGGTACTCAACAACGAATCCCAAGTATGTACTTCAGCCGAATGAAGCCCTTGAGCCTTGGTTCAGTGAAAATGTCAACTACACTTTTGGACCGATACAGAAAAGCGACTTTGAGAAAGACTACGATATTGGACATTACACTCAGGTTTGTGTAACTTGTTAATACTGACATAGCAACGCCAGTTTAATAATTATCTATATGTACCTATATATAAAAATAAAGTCTGTTAAAAATGGATTTTGGTATACAGCTTATGCATAGGTATTATGTACCTACAGGATTTTTTTTTAACCAGTGTGAAATAAAAAATCTGCTGTTCCCTACATTTTGACGAGTTATGCGAACATAAATGAAGGGAACAGCAGATTTATTTCGCGATTTCAGGTTTTTTCCCATAGTAAAAGTTGTTCATAATGATGAGTAAAGTCACGTGTTAAAGTTTGCGCACTGGTTAAAAAAATTCCCTGTAGGTATATATTTAAACGGTGTTGATTAACTTCAACACCGTTTTAACCGATTACCATGAAATTTGGCTTAGGTATTCGTACCTAAGTTTTTTTCATTGAAAAGAATAAACTTCTATGCACCTTCTTATATAAACTACCTAGGTATATAAGTTTCGTTATTCCGTCATCCACGCGTGCGAACCGAGAGCAAAAGCTTTTCATTCCTTTCTCACCAGCTCACCACTCTCGTTGATGCCTTGTTGATCTAATCTAGAAACTAGATAGTGGTCGCAAGCGCCAGTAATCAGTCAGGGTGAGGCCCTAGGTTCGGTTCCTAAGTCGGGCAAAGTGTTACGGTTTTGGAACGAAGTTCTTTAACGCGGCTTGTAAACTTTCAGAAATCGTCACGCTAAAAGTCTTAGGTTAATACTTGCGACTATCTTCTTCTAATTCAAAGAGAAAGAAAGAGAGAGAGAGAGAGAGAGATAACGCCGGCAGAAAAAACAAAAGAAAAGAGTAAAGTGATTACAGTTTATATATACATCGCCTCGAGTACACTGCATGCCGATCTCATAAGAGAGAGAGAGAGAGAAAGTGTGAATTTGGTCAAAATGAAAATCCAAAATGGCGGCGCTGATCTGTTGTAATTTTTCATCATGGGTATTGTTTTCATAGTTTTCGAGGGTGCTAAAGCTGATAGTGAGGTCAAAATGTAAATCCAAGATCGCGCCCGCGAATTTTATCAAATTTTTCATCATGGGTGTCGTTTTCATAGTTTTCGAGGGTGCTACAGCCGATATGAGGTCAAAACGTAAATCCAAGATGGCGGCTGTGAAAATTTTGTTTTTGTTTTAAATCATACATGAGAAAGAACTTCGTTCCTGACGGGGGTATCCCGACCGCACACGTTGTTTACATCGGGCATTTCTCCATAGCAGCCCGGTGTAAAAATCAAACATGTTTAGGTTATTTATGTTTCTGTATTTTAAAATCAAAATTTATTTACAGATGATGTGGTCCGATAGTGTTTACCTAGGTTGCGCTATCGCACAAACATTCAAGAACGGGTGGAATAATTTCTTCGTTGTTTGTAACTACGGACCAGCGTAAGTTTACAACTATTTATTTATTCATAAAGCACCTTTTTATATTTATAAATTACGGAAGTAAAGGAAGAGGTGTACTTACTACCTATCCTTAATTCCGGCGACAGCCTTCTCCTGGTGTTGAATCTCATCAGCATCAGCGTCATTTTGTCTATTCTTCCGTCGACAAACGGGTTTTGTCGACGGAAGGATAGATAAAATTACAGATTCACAATCACAATCTATCATTTTGTTCTTCCGTCGACAAAATCCGTTTCAATGGTGGTCATACTGCGCGTGCTAGAAGGCTTGGTTTCCCGAAACTGCCGACTCGCAGTGACCAAGGCTGGTCATCAATGCTTATTCCAGAGCTGCACGTAGGGCAATGTCAATAGATGTTCTTATTTTGCTCGACTCCCTCGTTGGTTTAGTGGTCGCAAGCGCTACTGCCGAGCATAAGGTCCTGGGTTCTATTCCCAGCACCCTAATTGCGTAACACACGATCAATTACAATCTGTTTCATTTTGACAGTTCAACAACATTCATTGCGTTATTTAAGTTGTTGAAAATCTTCGAACGTATGAAGAAATAGATTAACAATATCCTTCAAAATGATTCAGATAATGATTGATCGTGTACTTATTACACAATTAGGGTGCTGGTCGGGCAGTGTTAATGGGTTTTTCCATCGGGAATTTCTCACTTCAGCCTGGACTCACACGCAGCCTGGAGTCTGGATTTGTGCCCGGTTGATGACAATAGGCTTGCCTCCTATTACATGGGACTTAACAATGACTAGCGAAATGTGGGTGTAGGTACTTTAAGTACACAATACGTGCTATTAAAGATGAGACTTGACACACCACGTGGTCTGACTTGCGCAGTAGACGATTTATAGGTCTCTTTAGCGTTATGAGGTCTGAGCCGGAGCGTCACCGGAGCGGGGCGAAAAGAGCGCGGGAGGCGCGGTCAAGTCTCATTTTTCGTGGCGCGAACTGTACCTCTTTCTTTCTTTTATGTACCTATGTTTCTTATTTTTTCAGAGGTAATATTATGGGGAAAAAACCATATAAGGAAAGGAATGGCCGCAGCGACAAACTAATATGCGGAACTAAAAAGAATTGTAACCGTCCTTATGGACCGCAGTGTACCAAAAATTCTTAATTTATCGGAGACGGTCCGTTTGACTGCATGGGTGCCGTTTGCGTTTAATTTTATTATTATTTATAATTAGTTTTAAAATTAAGGCTGGTATTTTTAATTAATCTTAAAATTTAATGTAATCAAATAAAGTAGGTACCAACCTAATCTTATACGAAACCTGTTTTTACTTTTTCTATATTTTATTTAAATAAATCAGTTTCGCTTTTATACGTCACAGTATAATAAAGTAACAGTATTATGTCTCGGCAGTGACCTTGAAATAATTAAGTTCTACGGCCGCTCGGAAGATTAATTATCCTTCCGTGTTCAACCGTGTAATTGCCGCGCACTCGAGACTGTTGTGTAGGTACTGATATACCTACTTACTTACACTGAAATTTCGAAGCGCATCGTTTCGGCCTTTTTCTATGAAAACATAATACTTTTACTTATTCAAACTCAAACTCTTTATTGCATTCATGTGTACATTTAGTTGTTACATTTAAGCACAGATAATATAATACTACGATTTAAGTATTACACATAGACATTATACTGTGTCTATGTATATAGTAATTATCAATGAACACGCTCTGAGGATTTTATTTCATCTTGCTTTACGTAAAGCTGCTGTAATCGTGTCTTCGCACTCTAGAGTAGAGACATTTTCAAACAAATTCCTTTCTTATATAGCGGGCGCATGTCACCTTTTCGAACTGCAATTTTCATTTAAAATATTGGCAATGACGTACAAGTCGTACCATTAAAGTTGAGACTTGACGCACCACGTGGTTTGACTTGCGCAGTAGATCACTTATCTCTTTAGCGGTATGAGGTACGCCGGGGCGTCATCGGGGGGGCGGAAAAAGCGGCGGTAGCCACGCTCAAGTCTCAACTTTAATGGCACGACCAGCACGGTTAGCATGACCACAATAACGGGTTTTGTCGACGGAAGAATAGACAAAATTACAGATTCACAATCACAATCTGTAATTTTGTCTAGTCTTCCGTCGACGTAAAACCCGTTTCTATGGTTGTCATGCTACGCGTGCTGTACCTACTCCGAGAAATCATAACGTGCAAGCAAAAATTTACCTTAACGTGTTTAACATATAATATTTTATTCCTTGATTTTACATCAGTGGTGGGTAACACTAGCACTACGAAAACCGCCCTTACTGCTACGACGTTATGGCGCTGTTAAATTGTTTGTTTGTAAAGCCTCGGTCACAAACAGCGAATACTCGCTGCGAAAAATCCGGACCACGCAAAAAAAGTCGATGACTGTCGACTTTATTGGGTTTCCAATGATATTATGGAAAGCGATCAACTTGGAAGTACCGCTCGCCGGCCGCTGCCGCGGCGTGAAATTAAAAATTTACGCCGCTTATGAGGCACCCCGACCAAATGGGTTAGGTTAGGTTAGAACCGTGACCAACCGCGCGCGAGCCAAGCGAGCGAAGCGAGCGGTGCTGCGGCAGCGGTCGACAATTAAGCGCTACCTCCAAGTTGGTCGCAGTTACTTGGCTATTTTTACTAAACCTTAAACCATGGATACCCTACATTAATGTGTGCCTTAATCTGGGCCAAATTTATTTTTTATTTTTTGTTTCTTTCTTTAATGATAATTATGTTAACCAAACGTTGACAGACATAATTATCATTAAACGTTGACGTTTAAACGATTGCTATTTCATGAAATGGTCAATTCTAAGATCTGGCCACGACATTATAAAGGAGAAAGTGAGTTTGTTTGTTGGTTTGTTTGTAACGCTTTTATGCTAAAACGGGTGAACAGATTTGGATGAAATTTAGCACATTGGTGACACATTGGTCTTTTATTTATCATTGGTGATACTTTTTATTCCGATACTCCGAGGGAATCGAGACTTATGCGAGTAAAACCGCGGGGCGCAGCTAGTTAGTTATAAATACCTAATCTAAATAAGATATTGGAACGACCCAGTAGTTTATGGACGAGGAGTCCTCCATAGAGTACCTATACCTACCTAGTCTATGGTACTTAGTAGTCAAAATAGATGTTAATTTTTGGGACTCATTATAATATGACTGAGGCAGGCCGTGTAGGATGCAAAAATAATAATAATTCTGGTAATCTCCTTTCGCAGTCCGATTCGAGGTAGGCACATGAGTTAGGTAGGGTACCTTACGCATGTGCGCAACATCAGAAAGAGGATTTTGTATTATTTCAAGCTAACTGGATATATCGGTTACCTACAAGAGTTTTCCTCATCGGATTGCCTCCCAGCGTGCTAAAGCCAATGCCTTTTTTTTTGGGTAGAGAATTATCAAATAAGTAATTTCTCCCGCTCTGGGCGGCTTCTTACCATTGTCTAATTATCCGTGTTTTCGCAATATCCCTAGAGTTTTCGCGAAAATTTGAATTATCAAATCATTCTACGACATATAGTAATACAATCTTGTAGTCCTTGCATTGTTATATTTTATATTTCTAGGCTGACTAAACTTTTATTTTATTCTTTATTCGTATCAACGTTTATCTTATAATTTTATGCCATAGTTTTTATAATAACTAGAAAAGGTTGACAGTAACTCTATACCTACAGAAGCAAGAAGAAAATTCTTTATTACAGCATACTCTGACGAGTAAACATGTTCAACACCTAACTAAGATCGGCATCAGGGTCCCGGCAACAGGGCAACCGAAGGAACACGGGTGGGTTTTAGTCAGTAAGAGTCTGACACGCCCTCCCGCTCCGCCCAGAGCGGGAGAAGTTATTTGATAATTTCCCAAAAAAAAAAAAAGGGCGTTTACCGGAGGGAGGACATCAAATATGGGACGGGCTGGAGTAGAGTAGAGACGAGAATAATAAGTAAGTACTAGGCTAGGAACGAAGTTGCTAGGGTGATTTTATTATAGCATCTATCTAGATTAAGTATCAAGTTTTTTTTTTGTGGTGGCAGGCATTGACCTTACCACGTTGACACGCGATCCGACGAGGAAAACTCTTGTAGGTAACCGATATAATCAGTTAACTAATTAATATAAAAACCTCTGCTGGTAATGATATAAATGAGGGTATTAGTTTACAAATAGATTATCGGTTGCAGAAGACCTATCATCACAGCTGTCAGGCGATTGATAAGTTGGCTGTTGACATGGATCACAATTCAAGGTAGAATAGGTTAGAGTAGGTATCATAATTATAAACAATCAATCTGACTAGCCTTTTACAAACAAAGAAACTAATTAGACAGAATTAGGTATCTATACCTACCTGTTATAAGTAAGTATATTTAGCTTGGAGTGATAACAATGGGATGTCACGCAACGAGGTAGCACGTAGTAGGTACCTACATCAAAATATTGGATACAAATTAATACTTGGTACCTACCTACTACCGAATAAGAAATCATCCTTCGCTTTCCGCCAGGTGAGATCGAGCTCAAGAGCTGAGCTGGCCCAATTCGCAAAAAAAAAACAATATTTTGGGTTGGTAAGTAATTATTAAAATAAAATGAGGGCAAAATCTCGAAGTCCTGTTTGAATTTCAATACTTTATCACTTATCATTAATAGATACAGACCTACATGATGTACCATAAGTAAATTAGTATAAATGGCGAAATGTAGGGGTACCTTAATACCTACTACCTACAGTTCAAAACACAAATAAATGTTATCGAATAATTTTAAAGAAAATGCCAATGTTAGATTAAAAATATTAAATACTTCTTGGTAAAAATCTCTTCAAATCAAGTAACAGCTACTGGCTGCTTGCGGTTAAAATAATTGTGAAATGCCATTTATTAATTATTTTTAAATAATTTACTTTTTTTAAATTATAGCTGTCAGTTTATATTTTATTTATTTCGGCCTGTTTACATCTACCATTTTGATGAAACCTTTTTGGTTAATTACTACAAGTAGGTAGGCTGTGAATAAAAGAGTAATGAATATAAATATTGATGGATGGAGAGAGAGAGGAAGGCCAAAGGAAAGATGGATGGATTGTGTAAGGAATGATAATGAAAGAGAAGGGAGTGAATGATAGTGACTGTTGTAGGGAGTGAATGATAGTGACCGAATGCAACTGAATATCAGGATTTTACATGGAGCGACTGCCTATCTGACCTCCACAACCCAGTTACTGGGTAAAATGTTACCCCTTGATAAGACTGGTTGTAAGACTTTTGGACTTTTAAGTATCCGTAACGACTGTCAAAGATCTACGAATGACAGCCGGGACAAACGGCTTAACGTGTTTTCCGTGTCACGGAGCGGTCTCGATATGTAACGGATGGTCACCCATCCACGAACCGACCGCGGCAACAGTAGCTTGACCTTCGATCGACCCGTGCAGCAGCTGTTGATAGGGGGGAGAATGGAAAAAAAACGTGTTGCGACGACAGACTCTACGTAACATGGCGCATGGAACAAGGAGAGGAAGATGATGATTACGAAGAGTAGGTATAATTTTAACCTCCTTTACTCGGGTAATATTATTTTTGTATACGTACCTTTGTTATTTAGCTGTTTCCCATCTGTAAAGTTTTACCCGTAGATAAAAAAGTAGATTATTTGGTAGGTCTGGAATATTATTATAATGAAGAGTATAAAGTTAATGTTAACAACAAGTACAACACAACACACGTAGGGTTAGAGAGAACAAATTGGTTCAACCACAGATAACAAATTATTATGGTAAGAGAACATCTAAGTATTTGGTACCTAAAGTGTTTAACAAACTAGATTTATTAAGAGAAAAAGTAAAAATTAGTAAAGGATCACTTAAGACAACATTAAAGAACATTATACAGGATAGCAGATAAAATTAAAAGCATTGTTAATTTATGAGTAGTAGGTATGTGCGTAAGGTGGTGCATTGTTATGTAAAAGAGCGCCTCTCGCCATCAAACGTAAAAGTTTGGCGAGTTTAGAATTAAGTAACACCTCTGTATTATAATATGATTAAATAATAATAAAAAAAAAATAGTTAGTCCTTAAATAATTAAAAAATAAAGACTTGAGGTAGGTGAGTCAATTTAACTGCATGTGTATTTCAGTGCGCACATTTAGCGCATCCTGTACCTATAAACCGAAATTTTATGATAATCTTAATCGCCTTTAGCTAATGATAACGATAAACAAGCATTCAATATCAAATAATTTCGTTAAGATAGCTCAATTAGGCTATCTGGTGTGTAATGTAAATGTGTTAAAATATAATACCTATTATAAAAATGGTAAGTAAACATCATTTTTAACTTAAAGGAGTAGAAGAGTTTTATAACTTGTGATTTTTCAACACTTCAATTTACCTAAATTTTAATGTATCTCATTGTTCTGGTAATCTTTTCAGATTGTCTTCCTGTTATTCTTAAGTTTGTTCTCGTCATCATGGGCGAAGGACCCAAGGGTCGTGGAGATGACAGAGGTGGACATGAAACCACCAGAAGAGTTCAATAAACTGTCTGCGAGAAATGTTGTCACCAACTGGATATCGATGCCTCTCGATCATTTTGATCAGCAGAATCCTACAAATTTTTCTATGGTCCGTATTGAAATTACTTATGATTTTACCTTTTTGGATTGATTAACAAAGTTTCACCAATCAGCTCTTGCCCTATAGGTTTATAAGTACCAACCTACATACTTTACTTTTCAATAATTATGTTTACCGACGAGGACATCGAATCTACCCTAGATGTCCTCGTCGGTAAACTATTTAGTATTCGGTATAGATTCTATACCTAGGTATCTCTTTAATTCTGTCCCTTCTCACTTAGGGGTAGGAATCGCGGCCGGTTTTTTGCCCGCGATTAGCAAGACATAGGTACATATTTATCTACATTTTGTTTTTGGTTACTTTGTAGCGTTTCATGTATAATGAAGAATTCTTCGGCGGTGATGGTTCTCCGATATTCATCATGGTAGGCGGAGAATGGAACATTACACAAGGCTGGTTGTTAGCTGGTAACATGTACGAGATGGCGCGGGAGAACAAGGGGTACCAAGTGTACACTGAACATCGGTATTATGGAGAAACTAATATATTCGAGTAAGTAGACTTACCTACCTATTGTTGCTAATTCGTTGCAGTACCTACCAATCAAGCAATCTTACAAGGTGTTGACTCGGTATAACGAGTCAAAACCGTTTTTAGTTCCAAAACACACTTCAAGGCTCTCGCAGAGTGCGACGGGACACCGGTAGAACAATGAGGTTAAAAACTGAAAGCTCATAGCAGATGGCAGCACAGTTGTACGTCTTTATAAACCGCCATTGTTGTGTTTGTTTACTTTTGTGTCGATCACAAGTTATACGAAAACTAGATAAATATGTATGAGACTTGGAGTGTAGCACTATTAATAGACGAGGTAAGGACAGGGGAAGCGTCTACCACTGGTAAAAAAGCAGCTTTAGTGGAAAAGTCTATAAATTATGAAAGTTTCATAATTTATAGGTTATTTTGTGTTTGTTGACTATAAGTTCGTTTTTTGTTAAAGACTGGAGGAGTACGATAGAACTAACCTAATCAGGGTTGAAAACCAACTCGGGTATCATCTTCCTGACTGAAAAACCTCAGAGATAGCACTTCTAGCACTGATCTAATATGATAATATAAACACACACATACTTTACTATAATTTACACAATATCACATCACAAGTGCCTGTATGTAATAAAAACAGACTTAGTTCTCTTGGGAGCATCACCTATAAACTACTTTCTCCCATAAAAAGCTTAAAGGATAGCACATTGTCTCGACGAAATATCGGATTCCAATTTTTTTCGGAGAGCTTCCTCCCACAGTTTTCTTCTTATAACATCTTGGGCAAATATATGGGGTCCCGTATTTTCGCAGTAAACAGCTGCGCTACAGGATTCAATAATTCATTATGCGTAAAAGAAGTCGCTTGTTTAGCTGTTAAATTATAAGACGCTGGAGATCAGCGCCATCTGAAGTGAGCAAATTTTATCCCCATTTCCTTGAAGTTTTCATAGAAATTGTTCCACCAGAATCGCGTATCGCCATTGCGTCGCGCCTTTCTGGGTAAGCCTTAACTCTTCTCGCGTAGGTAGTTGGTTTAAAAAATGTGGGGAAAATTGTGAGCGTCTCGCTATGCTATGCGCCTACGGCGACGTAGCTTGCGCTGAGATCTTCATTGATTTGTTTTCCGTTTAATACTGTTTCACCCCAATCTTTCACTGTTCTGTCTGTATCTTTACGTTGATATTTTTATACACAGGGAGTTCACAACAGAAAACCTGCGTTTCCTGAACATTGATCAGGCGCTCGCTGACCTTGCGTACTTCATCGTAGAGATGAAGAAACAGCCGCGGTTCGCAGACAGCAAGGTGGTGCTGTACGGGGGGTCGTATGCCGCTAACATGGTCATGTGGTTCAAGAAGAAGTATCCACACTTGGTGCTCGGCACCGTAGCTTCCAGTGGCCCTATCCTGGCGCAAGTTGACTTCACGGGTACGTGCTAACTTCAGTTAGTTACTGCCTCGTCTTTCTTAACACGTTCAGTGCCATCTCTATTTTCATGAAATCCGCGACAAACTTGTTGAAAACGATATTTTTGTGTTTTAAAGGATGTCCAGTGGGTTTAGAATTAGAACATTGTGCAGCGCAAGTACAAACTCTTGATTTGGTACTAGTATTAGGTATATTATCTGTGATTTGGTCCCGCGGTCCTGACGTTCACTATCTACTTATTACATGAAAAAATGCTAAAAAGCAATGTATTGAATACCTACCTAATTTTGTGTCAAATTAGATCGGTACAGTGTTAGCCTATATACTTTCTATGCCCCTACAATCAAGTTCAAGAATGAGTGCTATATTTTTTTTTAAATACCGACACCTTGATCTTTCAGGATACTTGGAAGTTGTTCATGAAGCTTTCACGTTAGAGGGTGGTGAGGAATGTATAGGACACATCAGACAAGGCATAGACGACACAGTCGCCGCGATGCAGACCGAAAGCGGAAGGCGCCTCTTGGAAGAATCGTATAGGCGAGTCTTAACTCCATAATATACTTATGTATAAATTACTCTTCTCTCTCGACCTATTATAAATTTATGACATAAAGCCTCGTATGTACTAGGAGACAAAAGTCCCGCAACACATGAAGCTAGAGATGTCACATGATACAAGATGCCTAACGATGTTGGTCGATATCGCCCGACGTTCCCCGACTTAGCCCAGCATCTTTAGCGAGAACGACACGTGTCGTGGGGCATATGTCCCCTAGCGAATACGAGACTTCACTCAATATTGCAAAGCCTACGACACGGTGACATTGATGAAACATAAACCAACGTAGATACGCACGGACGTTATAAAATTGCGGCGGGATTTTATCGCGCACTGGATTTTCAACTCTCGGTGTTAAGCCGAGCGTTGAGAATCCAACATGTCTTAAGCCGGTTGAAGACCAAGAGCTAAGCTAAGTTAGTTTAGCTTAGCTCGCATAGCTGACGCAGTTTTCCACTTGAGTCATAGTTTGCGGTCTGCACACAAGTATGGAAAACTGCGTCAGCTATGCGAGTCAAGCTAAACTAACTTGGCTTAGCTCTTGGTCTGCAACCGGCTTTAAGCCAAGCGCACATTACAGCCGCAACGGGCCCCAGCGCAACGCATATTCTTGGAAAAAAGTGCGGTGCGGCCCGCCTGTTGTGGCTGTAGTGTGCGTTAGTTCATAAAACATTACGAAGTGAACGAGTATTTTTGCCATCTGCGCTAGCCTTTAATCACTTCCTTTAGTAATTGCCCTCTACTCCTTCCTGCCTACCTTTTATTGATATTTTTTCCTTTCCTGCAGGTTGTGCGATCCACTGGACTATGACAATGAGTACGAGTTAGGCGTTTTTTCGGGACTTATCAGTTGGACTTTCTCTACTTCAGTGCAGCAGGCAAGACCTGGGACGCTACAGGCTGTTTGCAATAATTTCACCGATTCTACTAGTTATGGTAAGCTTAGTTTTCTACTGGCTCAAGAACTTGTACAGTCATGCGTATAAATACTTAACACAGTATTGACAGACATGTATTTTATGGTGTTCTATGAACTTATGTAGTTTTGTAAAGTTAAAATTTTTATTTAACGAAGAAATGCTTTTGAATTTTTCGTAACTGTAAGATAGTAGGTAGCTCGTGACTGTATTGTAGGTAGGTACAGCTCTAAAAAGCCTTAGTCTATTGTGGAGTTCTGCTTTTACGCGGAAAGTGATGTTTTGAAAGTTTTTTTTATCTTCAAAGAACTCGTTTCAGGCGACATAAATACGCCCCGATTTTTTTTGTCACATTGCAGGTTCTACTCCAATGGAGAAAATTGGCGGATACATAGCAAGAATTCGTAACTTAAACGAAACCAGCTGTTGGGGTATTAATTACGATACATTCCTGACCAACTACGGCTCTCCGACAAATTGTAAGTGCTCATTTATTTAGTTCCACGACATACCTCATGGTTACAAAGGTCCTTTTGATAACACTGTGTCCTCAACCATTAGCAGTCACATCACGCTTCTTTATCAAGTTGACAAATAAAAGTTTACGTAGCATTTAGCAGTAAATTTTTTTGGCTGGTTCTGGATAAAGGCCCACGGCTAAGTTCCTCACTTGCTTAGATTCGCTTTGTATTGAAATTGTAGGAGCGATCGTCATCTGCGACCACGGCCACGCTACGTATACGGATGCGTGGCTCGCAAACAAAAGAACCGCCAAGCAGCAGTGGACGGCCGACTTGGTAGAGTCAGGTTGGACCATAATAATACCAGCCTATTAATAATACAGCTGTCATACTGTCAAGTCATAGGTCTCGCGTTCGAACTCACGGCACGCACCTCTTGACTTTTCGGGATTCATATGCGTATTGTTTAATTATCACATGCTTCAAAAACGGTGAAGGAAACCACATGCCTGAGTTTCTCGACGGCATGTGAGGCCAAGTCAGAGACCTATGGGCGGTTTCAAAACTCAGACACCAGGTTAGTCACTAATCACACGAAAACAAGAAGACCAGCCCATTATCCCACTGCAGGACAAAAGCCTTCTTGTCATACAGAGAAGGTACGACCATTGATCACCACGCTTGCTCAAGACGTGTTGGCGATTTCAGACTTATATTAACTTTTATAAGTTAAAAATCGCGAGGAAACCTGGACTTATGTCCAGGTTTCCTCGCGATTTTTGTCCTTCACCGATACGAGCGGAAAGATGTCGAAAACTGTGACTGCTTCCAGTACTTACTTTATCCGTACACCTACTTCCTACAATAATACCTAATTATTTTTCATCAATTCAACTTAATTTTTTTTATAATAAAAAAATAATACAAATGAAAGGTAAGTAATTATTGGTATGCATTTTCAGATTTTCAAACTTTTTTACGATATGTTGGAAATGTTTTGCATACTAATGTATAGAATCTTTTTTTTCTAACTGAAGAGACAACTGTGCTGCTGGAGAGTTTGTTGCGCCACTTCTTCCCAGCTAAAGCACTAGGTAGTGGTGAAGGGTGGGCGTTTTGGAGGACAGTCTCATATAATTTTGACGTTCGAAAAGTGTTGATTCTCAGCCTAGTTTGAATAAATGACTTTTGAATTTGTTCAAGATATTCTCAGAAAGACTTTTTACTTAGGTACGAGCGAGGCCTTAACCCCTTATTAATTGAAAATCTCTCACTTGTTTTCAGCACGTGCCTGGTATTATCAAACATGCACCGAATACGGTTATTATCAAACAGCGCCACGCTCTGGCACAGTGTTCGACACTCTGAAGTGGCTTAGCTTGGATTTCTATGTCGATGTTTGCAAACAGATTTTTGATGCAAGGTGAGTTTTGTGACGTTGGTACTTTGGTAGAGGGATATCGTTGTTTTAATAAGTCCATGATCGCACGTGATCCATCTGCCAATCTGTCATTGACAGCATTAAATAATTGTTAATTGAGTCTGGCCAGGCTAAACACATTTTATAACAGCATCTGCATCAGTTCATCTCCAGAAGCTCATGAATGACTGGAACTTTGTAATTTGTACTGGATTAGATTTTTTTAAGATCGGAAATTAAGACACTACCAAAAATCCCATGGAGTTTATCAATTCGGAACCCAACAGCATAACACCAGCATATAACCAATTCTTACTTATTTCCCTGTTACAGATTCGACTTGGCTTTCGTGAAAGCCGGGGCTGATCGGGTCAACTCAATTTTCGCCGGCCTCGAGCCTGTAGTGAACAACACTATCAACATCCACGGTTACATCGACCCGTGGAGAGCGCTCGGAGTTTACACACACGATATCTCAGAGACCTCGCCTACCTACACTGTAGCCAGGTATTTTTTTTTTTTATCATACGTGCTTGGAAATTCAAACATTATTTTGACAACCTTCTTAGAGATAAATCGAAATTGCTGTACTGGTCAAAGACAAGCGTGTAGACGGCCGACAATGTTACTATGAAAATCCATATCCGTCGTGATTTAAAAATGGAACGGATTTTTACTTCGACCCATAGCAAACAAGATTTTATTTAAATTTCGAACTGGCTTAGCAAATAGAGCTGTTTATTTAAAAGAAGAAACAAATGAACATAATGGCGTGTGAAAAATTTTCTTTATTCGTCATTGTTTCTGGAATTTATAATTAACTTACTTAGTTTGAATTTCCGTGCATTGTTTGAGAAAAGTACTACTTACACAAGCCTTGGCCGCAACCTGGCATGCGACATTTTCACGATCGTCCATCAATGCTCTAATTGCTGGCCGCGACAGTAATGTACCTACTATATTTTTTAACTAGCGACCGTTTTTTTCGACTTTACTAAACATCAAGATCTCTTTATTCTATATAAGATTAATATTGAAACCTTCCGGAATAAAATATCTAACGTTGCCTAGTTTAGAACATACCGGTCACACTGACAGACACGAAAACAGACTTTCATTCATAAAAAATAGTAGGTATAGATGGCATAAGATGTATAGACGTAAGCTTATTGGCCATTAGTAGAAAACAAGATTGATACCCTAATCAATATCGAGAAGGGACCGCGAAGAAGATGGCGGTACGATTTGGATGTCTTTTCCTTAGCATTTGGTATGAAGCAAACTCTGAATCGTGACCAATGGAAGGATGCGAGAGAGGCATTTGGCCACAGAATGATAAGATAGACAACCAAACTAGGAAAGAACTAATGCATGAACTTCTTGTCGATAGCAAAAATAACACAAACTTAAATATTTTTAAATAATGATTAAATTATTCATTACGAATGATTACGCATCTGTTTATTTATTTTCTATCTATTTTGTCCCCAGGGCATCCCATTGCTTCGACATGCGAGGTTGGTCTGCGTCGGACACTATCGAGATGACAGCCGTACAGCAAAGAGCAAGGGCTATTGTAGCTTCTTGGCTCTCCGAGTCAAACTCCTAGATACAAAGCAATCTATTGGCAAAATATTTGTACGATTCTGAACATGGTTCTATAAAAAAAAGTTATTTCTTTAATTTACTACTATATGTATTAGGAAACAAGCTGCGCCCCGCGGTTTCACACGCATAAGTCTCGATCCCGTGAGAATATCGGGATGAAAAGTATCAATATCTTAACCCAGGTCATGGTCTACCAATGTGCCAAATGTTATCCAAATCCATTCGCCGTTTTAGCGTAACAAACACACTTTCGCATTTATAATATTAGGATTCGCGATGCGTATTGCCAATCTATACAAGGCCAGAACGCAGCCATAGGAAACTGCTCGCGTATACATTGTAATGCTATTTTTAAATCTGTGATTACAATGTATACACGAATTTTGCGTATTGCTGGTGTATAGTTTGTAACGTGGACAAGCGCGTCCTGGTTCCAAACTATACTACATCACTTACGCTTGATAAGAGTTTTAAAGATATAGTCTATAAAAAAAGGAAAGAACTAGTGTGAACCAGGTGAAATGGCTTGGGTTAGGTTAGAACTTTGACCAACCGCGCGCGAGCCGAGCGAGCGAAGCGAGCGGTGCCGCGGTAGCGGCCGGCGAGCGCTACTTCCAAGTTGCTCGCAGCCAGGCAGGCTATTTAATATTAGCGCAAGGTGCATTATCTCACAAACAAGTTGGTTACCTGTTGACAATTTCTCGCAATCTAAACTCAATTAGTCCGTATGCGTACTGGCACTGTATACTATGGAATGGGGTAGTTAATTTGGTCACTACGAAGTATACGCGAGTATTTGCGTACTACTCTTGTATAGATGGGAAGACCTTAGTAAAAAAAGTGATTTCCAATCTATACGCGAGCAGTTTCCTATGGCTTCATTTTAACCTTGTATAGAATGGAAAGACGCATTCGCGATTTTCAACATAACATTTTGGAGGAAAGAAAATATTAGCAGTGTATCCATGCGTCATAAATCGTCCATCTAGCATGCGTCATAAATCGGGGAGCTAACAGATAACAAAAACTGCTCCTAACATATTTAAGGTGAACAGTTTATCAACATAAAAACGGCACGAGAACTCTTCGAGCGATTTATCAGCGACGCGGCTCTGTTATGTAAACCATAACTTCAAAGCTACGTAAACCATATGGACGAACACGTACTCTACATAGCAACGCAGTTCTGAGCTGGCACTTTTCTTGTAGAGAAACGTTTATAGGTAGATTTTTTCCGATGATTATTAAAATAACAAAAGATTTTTTTCTCCCGCTAGTTAACCGGGAGGACATAATTTTTATTAAGTTTAAATTCCACAATCTGACAAATTGATAATCCACAGAAGTTAATCAGAAACTTTAACAGGTCGAAGATGAAACAGATCAAAAAATATAATCGGAAATACTCACTAACCGTTCTAAGCAATAGTTTAAAACTATGTTAATTCCCTAATGTCAAATGTACGGTTAGCATTTCGCCTAATTAAAACTACTGGCGGAATTACAATTATAGTAAGAAGTAAATGCACAGTGCACTACTGCCCTGGTCTAGTCGGTGTGTTTTCAAAATGGCTCTTTTCCACGACAATCCTTTTCGGAAACACAACACAAATTGTGCTGCGCATGAGATGGTAACCTACATTCTCATGTACTAACTTCACAGCAAGTAAGGCTGTATTTCAGCTAATATTGGGAAATCCTAATAAAGGTATTAGGGGAAACTTCTCCGCGCAGCACTATAAATATATTTGCAGTGAAGCGAAGGACAGTGGAACAGCTCCGTCGGAGCCGTTCACCCGGCGCTCGCTCAACTGTGACGCGACCAGAGGAGTAGTCTACTCTACCTATAAATCATAGCACTTACATTCGTAAAGCGTAACGTGAAGAACATTCGAGAGTGGAGGCAGTCCACAATTTAAGTTGTACATAAATATACATAAATATAAAATCATATTACTTCATAATCACTGGAAAGTTCATTTACTTAACTATAAAAACAATTAGGCAGTGTAAACAGCAAACAAATTTATTTATAGGAAACTGAACACGTAATCTTAAATAAATAGGACTGCCAATAAGACCCCTGAACTAACTCAAATTCAGAAATGACGGCACCATGTTAAACCTATGTGTCTAATAATCTAGAGAATACTTAAATATAGAGTGAACCTCGTAAATGCAACCATCACGAGATCGTACAGCGTCGCATACAGTTCCACTGGCGAGGTTCCGTCACGTACATATTAATGTCTAAAGAGAGACATCAGCGACATTCCCTGCGCCCTCGCTACAATTACACACGTAGATTAAGTGTTTATAACATACTGGTGAAAATATTTACAATGGTCTAAGTGCTTAAGTTGCAAGTCAATCTACAACCAACGGCTTAGGACTCTCCCACGGAAAGCCTTCCCGTCCGAAGTGACCGTAAGTACTGGTTCTCTGGTAAATTGGTGCTCTGAGGTTCAATTCCCTGAAACAGAAACAAGTAAACGTTAGTATCAGTATCACAATATAAACTGGATTGCAAAACATGACAATATTTCAAAACAATGATGTAACAATAAGGGTTTCTGTACACGACGCTGAAGCCGCGCCGGCGCCGTACCGCATGACCACAGCCGCGCGGTTCGGCGCCGGTGTGGCTCCGGCGTCATGTAGGTGAAGTCTATCAACTTACTTGACAATTTTGCCCGGTCGCAGATCAAAGTTCTTTTTTATAATAGCGAGCAGTTGCTGCTGGGTCTTGTGTGAAGTGCCGTAGTCGAATATGGTGATAGACAGTGGTTCAGCCACACCAATGGCGTATGCGACCTGAAAAATAATAAGATGTACTATTTAGATAATGCAATGCTATGAACCGTATTTGATGGAGAGTGTCAGTTCTTTCTTCATTTGTGAGAAATGTAAATAAGGTTTTTTTACAATAAAAATCTAATTTATTGGTCATAAGATAAAAAAAATTACACTACAATGTACATACAAAAATTTTGAAAATCCAAAATTGCACGCCTCACAGACAGAAACATGCTGACGAAAAATTTTAAGGAAAAAAATTTAACAAAATTCATCGATTATTGTTAATATCTTTTGAACGGTTATGGGTCTGATAACGAAAATCAATAGGGCTCATACGGATTAAAGAAAATTTATATTAACCCATTGTGTGACGACGTTAATCGTGACGACAAACAGACACACTTCCCAACGGAAAGCACTAAACGTAAATGACGTGATAGGTAGGATATATCTATCTAAAAATATATCAATTTTGTAATGTCAAGACTCTAGTTATTAAAACTTCTCCCTGCTAATATAAATTCCAAGTATAATTGAGAGTATAGAAACGATTGTATGTTGGAAATTTTTGACAAGGCGACATATCGAGAGTAGAGCACTCTCCCACGCTGAAGCGTTTTGAGAGGTGCAATAGCGAATAGAACATTCGAGATCTTCATCCGCATAATCAATACGAGTCAAAGGACAGATGATTGAGCGGTGTAAAGTACAAGTCGCGTTAATAGACAGTCGCGACGCATACGTCAACGGAAACACGGCGCCGGCGACGCGTCATCGTGACGTACGATAATCATCGCGTTAACTTGACGCAACATTTATTTGGGTCGTCTACCTGAGATGAATGTGCGAAAAGCACAGTTATTTATTTTTATCAACACAGCATTATGTTGAGTTGGTCAGAAACGCCTTTATGTCAATGGAATAAAGGTGGCGATGACATATCTGTGTCGGTCGACATGAATGTGTGAAGTTTTAAAATCTTTCTTTTGAGTTTTGGGCGATTCTTAGTCTGTTTTGGATGTTAGGGTTGGGTAGGCTTTAAATTAGTCATTAGGAAGGTGCCATTTTGAAAGCAGAACATTAGATAGCAATAGAATTTCAAGTCCGAATTATCTCGATGGTCGCGTATGTCGAGAAATAAACCGAAAACCGCTCTGTAAACCGAAATTGTTATAAAAAAACCCGGTCAAGTGCGAGTCGGACTCACACACGAAAGGTACCCGTACCGCCGTACAATATTTAACAAGAAAAAGAAACGCCGAGATGAGAACCCCCTTTAATTTTTTTACTTTATTTGTATTTGTTATAGTGACAATAGAAATACATCTGTGAAAATTTCAACTGTCTATCTATTACGGTTCATGAGATACAGTCCGCTGACGGGAGTGGCTGACACACAAGAGGCTCAGTAACAAGGCCCTGTTTGGCACCCTAGAGTACGGATTCCTAATTATTAGCTGGCTTGTTGGTCTCGTGATCGCAAGCGCGATTGCTGGGCGTGAAGTTCGATCCCCCGGGTCGAACAGTGTATTTCGTTTTCTCTTTAGGTATATCTCAGTAGCAGCAAAAAGTCTGGAATTGTGCTCGGTTGGAAATAGGTTATCTCGTAAAAAATATTATTATTAGCCTGGACTAGCACTCGCTCAACACCTCTGCTTCATCTTTCGAGGAGTATTGCTTTGATGTTATGTAAAATAAACAGCAGCACTAGTCTCACCTGCACCATGCAGCGCCGGCACAGTCCCGCCTTGACGAGCGACTTGGCGACCCAGCGCGCCGCGTAGGCCGCCGAGCGGTCCACCTTGGTGAAGTAAACAGCAGCACTAGTCTCACCTGCACCATGCAGCGCCGGCACAGTCCCGCCTTGACGAGCGACTTGGCGACCCAGCGCGCCGCGTAGGCCGCCGAGCGGTCCACCTTGGTGAAGTAAACAGCAGCACTAGTCTCACCTGCACCATGCAGCGCCGGCACAGTCCCGCCTTGACGAGCGACTTGGCGACCCAGCGCGCCGCGTAGGCCGCCGAGCGGTCCACCTTGGTGAAGTAAACAGCAGCACTAGTCTCACCTGCACCATGCAGCGCCGGCACAGTCCCGCCTTGACGAGCGACTTGGCGACCCAGCGCGCCGCGTAGGCCGCCGAGCGGTCCACCTTGGTGAAGTAAACAGCAGCACTAGTCTCACCTGCACCATGCAGCGCCGGCACAGTCCCGCCTTGACGAGCGACTTGGCGACCCAGCGCGCCGCGTAGGCCGCCGAGCGGTCCACCTTGGTGAAGTAAACAGCAGCACTAGTCTCACCTGCACCATGCAGCGCCGGCACAGTCCCGCCTTGACGAGCGACTTGGCGACCCAGCGCGCCGCGTAGGCCGCCGAGCGGTCCACCTTGGTGAAGTAAACAGCAGCACTAGTCTCACCTGCACCATGCAGCGCCGGCACAGTCCCGCCTTGACGAGCGACTTGGCGACCCAGCGCGCCGCGTAGGCCGCCGAGCGGTCCACCTTGGTGAAGTAAACAGCAGCACTAGTCTCACCTGCACCATGCAGCGCCGGCACAGTCCCGCCTTGACGAGCGACTTGGCGACCCAGCGCGCCGCGTAGGCCGCCGAGCGGTCCACCTTGGTGAAGTAAACAGCAGCACTAGTCTCACCTGCACCATGCAGCGCCGGCACAGTCCCGCCTTGACGAGCGACTTGGCGACCCAGCGCGCCGCGTAGGCCGCCGAGCGGTCCACCTTGGTGAAGTAAACAGCAGCACTAGTCTCACCTGCACCATGCAGCGCCGGCACAGTCCCGCCTTGACGAGCGACTTGGCGACCCAGCGCGCCGCGTAGGCCGCCGAGCGGTCCACCTTGGTGAAGTAAACAGCAGCACTAGTCTCACCTGCACCATGCAGCGCCGGCACAGTCCCGCCTTGACGAGCGACTTGGCGACCCAGCGCGCCGCGTAGGCCGCCGAGCGGTCCACCTTGGTGAAGTAAACAGCAGCACTAGTCTCACCTGCACCATGCAGCGCCGGCACAGTCCCGCCTTGACGAGCGACTTGGCGACCCAGCGCGCCGCGTAGGCCGCCGAGCGGTCCACCTTGGTGAAGTAAACAGCAGCACTAGTCTCACCTGCACCATGCAGCGCCGGCACAGTCCCGCCTTGACGAGCGACTTGGCGACCCAGCGCGCCGCGTAGGCCGCCGAGCGGTCCACCTTGGTGAAGTAAACAGCAGCACTAGTCTCACCTGCACCATGCAGCGCCGGCACAGTCCCGCCTTGACGAGCGACTTGGCGACCCAGCGCGCCGCGTAGGCCGCCGAGCGGTCCACCTTGGTGAAGTAAACAGCAGCACTAGTCTCACCTGCACCATGCAGCGCCGGCACAGTCCCGCCTTGACGAGCGACTTGGCGACCCAGCGCGCCGCGTAGGCCGCCGAGCGGTCCACCTTGGTGAAGTAAACAGCAGCACTAGTCTCACCTGCACCATGCAGCGCCGGCACAGTCCCGCCTTGACGAGCGACTTGGCGACCCAGCGCGCCGCGTAGGCCGCCGAGCGGTCCACCTTGGTGAAGTCCTTGCCAGAGAAGGCGCCGCCGCCGTGCGCGCCCCAGCCGCCGTACGTGTCCACGATGATCTTGCGACCTGTCAGACCCGCGTCGGACTGGGGAAACAAATAATATGACATTAGTTTTTTTTTTACTCTTATAGGTGACGACATGTGAATGACCTATAGATACACCTCTACCTAACCCTTCGAGTATTACAGACGTGATATTATGCTGTTCGTTTTTTTTTTTTTTCATCCATTTTTTTTATTTCGAGATTTCAATGTGCAAAAATAAAGTTCATTTTCTTCTATTGTTACGTACAAAATTAATTTTTTGTCAAATTCTGGTTTCTTCGTGCGTCATAGACAATGAAGTGGAAGTTTTTATTTTTACTTTTTGAAAATAAATCTCCTTGAAATCTTCATTCATAATTTTATTAAGTATTTTAGTAAGTATGCCATATAATGTTAACTTCCAAATATTTAACCTAGTTATAAGTTAAATGTAATAATACTTGCTGCGCCCTAACAGGGTCATGTACTCATAAGTTTAAGCTAGCCTGTAACGGAGTGTACATTGTGCAAAAATAAATAAATATATATTATTCATCATGCTTGGTATTTGGATTGCTTATAACAAAGGCTGAGGATTCTGCATCTATGTGAGACTACTTGTGGTGGCCATACAGTTTTTTGAAGTGAAAACTTCTTTAAGGGCATTTTTGAAATGAAAAAAAAAAAAAAAAACAATTGAACTCGCGACACCGTTACCGACACTTCATTTTTGTAATACGGATCAATGTTCTGTGCAAGTATTTTTACTTTTTTTGGAAGTATTTTTTTTTTGTAAACGCGATTGTGCTCTTTATTTAGATAAATTTACGAACCAATGTTCTATACAAGATTTCCTGCACAGTAAAATTGTTCTAGTTTATACTTCTGTCGGTACTCCCGGAGTGCCACTGTTCTATTTCCATCAAAATCAATTGTTGTCCTTACCTGTGGTCCACCAATGATGAATAGCCCGCAAGGGTTGATGTGGATCACGGTTTTCTCATCAATGTAGTGAGCAGGAATGACTTCCTTAATAACCTTCTCCCTGATCTCCTCCCGCAAAGTTTCCAGAGTTATCTACAAATTAAAGATAATAATTAACGAATATGAATCACTATGTCATCATAGGTCACGGCCTAATATTATCAAGCACTTTTATTGAAGTATAACATTACCGTTAAAATTGTATCTTCTTTATTACATAAAAGCATGACGTAATATGTTGATATGTAACCTAAATAAAATAAAACTTATCTCCGTGAAATGGTTACATTAGTGATGCTATGATTCAGTTCTGCGTAAGTTTTATCAAGAAAATTACTCGTGTGCTAAGAAAATTATCCACACACATGATAAAACATATATGACGAAATATTTAATAAAATTCCGTGGTATGTATGCTGTTGTAAGAATAATTGATTTTTCTTTAATGTTCCGTGTCCTGATTGTGTAGAATGTTCAAGAAGGGCATCACCTTTATTGAAAAGTTGAATGAAGGATGGGAAGCTTACCTTCTCTGAATGTTGCAGGGAGACGACGAGTGTGTGAACTCTCTGCGGCACTGTGGCGCCTCCAGCGAAGACGTACTCGCATGTCACCTGAAACCAAGGAAATAAAATTATGAGATCTTGTTTTTTTTTTTAAGTGAAAACTTCTTTAGGCGCGTTGGGCATTTTTGAGATGAGACTAAACCTTTATTTCGCGACACTGTAATGGAATTTACAGACACCGTGGAGTAAAAGACATCAACGCGTTGATTACCGCGGTGCCGATTTTTTTTTCAAGATTTCACTTCTGTCGGCACTCCCAGAGTGCCACTGTTTTTTTTTAAGCGTTCCTTGTTGCTGTTTGACTGATATAATTGTAGGTAAAAACATGACGCTACAAGATATGATTGAAATACGACCTAACAATTTTCCAAGCAGAGACATTGTTATATTGAAGGCTACAGAACTACTAAAGGTCCCTCCACATCAATACATAGTTCCCATCTGCTGTGATTCCCATGAATTTTAGACAGGACGACTTGGAAGTTACCTGCTTAATTTACTAGTAATGAAAAAAAATTTAGTAAATATATAAAAAAAAATTGAAGTGAAAACTTCTAAAGGCGCGTTGGGCATTTTTGAGATGGGAAATTGAACTCGCGACACCGTTACCGACACCTCATTTTTGTTGTAAACGCGATTGTGCTCTTTATTTATATTACGTTACGGATCAATGTTTATGGAAGTATTTTTACTTTAAAGGTTTTGGAAGTATTTTTTTTTGTAAACGCGATTGTGCTCTTTATTTAGATAAGGTTACGGACCAATGTTCTATACAAGTTTTTTTCTTCCACCACCAAGATCGGACCTTGTTCAAGTTTACACTTCTGTCGGCACTCCCGGAGTGCCACTGTTTTGATTACCTATTTTTTTAAATTGTTGTTGCGTTTATTATCGTTGGCTTTATTAAGTAAAAACAAATCCATTCTCTCAATAAGTAGACCATTTTTATTTTTCAGAACTATTGTTTTTCAATCATTCCTGGTAACATTACAAAAGCTACAACATATGATAATTTTTTTATGTTCATAATAAATCATGCAGATTACAATAAGTTGTTTCACATTTATTTGTAACCCGACATTAAGTATTTATTTTATAAGTACCCAGAAAATTAACTACCAATCATCTGCCTGAATAATACTAATAACACAACATTTTTGTGACAAGGAATTAGTTTGGGACGTAATGAGCAAATATGTATAATTTGACACATTGTGACAAAGAATTAGTTAGGGACGTAATGCCCAAATATGTACCTGTCGCAGGGATATGAGGAAAACAGGGAATTGATCAAATCTCTAAGCGATTTGATCAAATCACGGAGGATGTTAAAATAATAACACGTTTTTATCATTTCCCTAAGCAAATCTGGTGATTTGACAAATCCCAATAAAGAAATCTAGTGATTTGAACAAATCTCAAAATTGGTTCAGTGAAAAGATAATAAAACATGTCCAGTTCTTGTTTACGTCGCGCTCGCGCTTGCTTGTCAGTTACCGCGCCCCCTGCTCCACCCCGCACTCACCCGCGGCCGCCCGCACGTGGTCTTAGTTGGTTCGTTGGTTCTAAACACTATGGGAGACGGACGCACGCACTTTTGAGTATAATTTTACGAAAATTATAGAGAATGGCTTTGAATACGGAACAAAATCAGCCTCGTACTGAGTTTGTGTGTGAGGAACAGTTTAATGAAGCTATTAAGACGATTGTAGAGGGGCGGCATGATAAGGAAAAACCGTTATGGACTCAAGAGAGGGTAGAAGAAGCGATTACAGCGATTGAACAATTTAAATCAGCTCCAGTACTGAATCTTAAGAGAACAAACAAGCAATATTATTACGGTAACAAATATGATGTAATGGAGGTAGGTACAACCAAGTTTTTGATATTAAAAAGAAAGTTTGCTTCTGACTCAGTGGTTAAGATAGTGACTCCAAATGAATTTTATGCCATACTTTGTGAAACCCATCAAGCGACGGGCCACGGTGGCAGAGATAAAATGCTGTACTATTTGAAATCCAGATATTTAATTCCCACTTCTGTTGTATTAGAATTTTTGAAACTCTGTACGGTATGTCAATCTAAAAAGAAATTCCCAAGAAAAGGTATTGTTGTTTTGCCCGATTGTGTCTAATGATTTTAACCATCGCGGCCAGGTTGATTTGATTGACCTACAGTCAACCCCCGACAGGAATTATAAATGGCTATTACATTATCAAGATCACGCAACAAAATTCAGTTTTTTGCGACCATTGATTTCAAAAAGAGCAGCTGAAGTAGCAATGGAACTTTTAAAAATTTTCCTGGAAGTCGGTTGTCCCCATACACTACAAAGTGACAATGGCCGTGAGTTTACTGCTGCAATCATTCAAGAATTAACTGCCATGTGGCCAACATGCAAAATTATTAATGGTAGGCCTAGACATCCAGCGAGTCAAGGGTCAGTTGAGCGTGCAAACCAAGATGTCGAAGCGATGTTACGGGCTTGGTTAATTGACAATGACAGTAAAAATTGGGCAATCGGCTGTTATTTTGTTCAATTTCAAAAGAATTCCTCCTTTCATCGTACCATTAAGCGTTCACCTTACAAGGCGTTATTTGGAACAGAACCAAAAACAGGACTCCGATCTACTCATATTTCAACAGAATTACTTGACAAGTTAGTTACTGAAGAGGATCTGGATCAGCTTCTTAAACAGCAAAACGTATTAGCTACTGAATCAATTGATAACAACGCCACAACTTCTGAGGAACAACTAACTATTGCATCAAATGAAGATAACACTTCGACTTCACCTATTTTAACACATGAATTATTAGCTGAACCACCTGTTGTATCAGAAAGTGAATCGGTTGTGAGAGTACAGGAAATGATTTGTATTGTTTGTGGACAAGAATCTACAGGAGCTCATTCATGTGACATTTGCGGAAATTCCGTGCATGCAATATGTGGCATTACGACAAGCGAAGAAGGATATGGGTCGGGAGTTTTATGCTTATTATGCCAAAAAGAAGAGAAAATTAAAATGCAAAGGGAAGATGCTTCACAAAATTTAAAAAGATCTGCTGATAAAATGAAAGAAACTTGTTCAAAAAAATTCAAGGATGTATTAGTTGGTTCCACCGTTTTGGTTGATGTACCAAAAGTAGACAGAGGTCCACTAGATGCAAATAGTATTACAGGGATTGTATTAGATACGAAAAACAATTTATTTCAAATCGGTACAAAGTACGATGCAAAACGAACAAATGTGCCTGTAAGAAAAATTATTTATTTATTTATTTATTTATTTCCAACTTACTTCTATCATTACAGGATAACCTAATGCGATAGCGTACTTATCTTAATGTAACCCTAACTTATTATTAACTTATAATTAATATATATTACATTTTGTAACTTATTACAAATAATGCATTCTTTGTGAACTCACTCAGAGAACAACAGAATAGGTCCGAGTTATCAGCTATGAGGTTGAGAGTGCGGAGTGCACGCGTCAGTGGCGCCTCGCTTAAAAGATTGGTCCGAGCGCGCGACTCGGAATTATGTTCTGTGTAATTCACGTTGCCACAAATCTGCTACGTGTTTTAATAAGTGAATATTACAAATAGGCATATCATACGTTACGTTTTTCTATTTTTTAATACATTTTTATTTCTCTTTTTCAAATAATTATGTTCTAGTTGTGATTTTTGAGATCTATATTACATTTTGTGTGCGAAGCCGGGGTGGGTTGCTAGTACAAAATAAACCTTTAAATTACCACAGAAAAAATATTTTTGTCATTTCACTGAACCAATTTTGAGATTTGTTCAAATCACTAGATTTGCTTAGGGAAATGATAAAAAACGTGTTATTATTTTAACATCCTCCGTGATTTGATCAAATCGCTTAGAGATTTGATCAATTCCCTGTTTTCCTCATATCCCTGCGACATACCTATAATTTGACACATTGTCACAAGGAATTAGTTAGGGACGTAATGCGCAAATATGAATAATATGACACATTGTGACAAGGAATTAGTTAGGGACGTAATGCCCAAATATGTATAATTTGACACATTCATTGTCACAAGGAATTAGTTAGGGACGTTATACGCAAATATGTATAATATGACACCACTGACTAAGAATTAAAAAAAAAAACTATCCACTAACTACTACTAAAATTCATACTTCATAACACCTGTTATGTATTACCTATATTTGGAGCAGTGATATCCTAGTGGCGTGACCGTCGCACTGCCAAGTCACAGGTCTCGAGTTCGAAACTAGGGCACGCACCTCTGACTTTTTGGATTCATGTGCGTATTGTATAAACATCACTTGTTTAAAAAAAACGGCCAAGTGCGAGTCGGACTCGCCCATAAAGGGTTCCGTAGCAGCAAGTAACATTGAATGAAAGGTAAATTGCGGTTTACGATTTATGACCTATTAAAAAAAACTACTTGCTAGATCTCGTTCAAACCAATTTTCAGTGGAAGTTTACATGGTAATGTACATCATATATATTTTTTTAGTTTTATCATTCTCTTATTTTAGAAGTTACAGGGACACACACATTTTACCACTTTGGGAAGTCTCTCGCGCAAACTATTCAGTTTAGAAAAAAATGATATTAGAAACCTCAATATAATTTTTAAAGACCTATCCAGATACCGTACACGTATGGGATCGATGAAAAAAATTTTTTGAGTTTCAGTTCTAAGTATGGGGAACCCCCAAAATTTTTTGTTTTTTTTTTTCTATTTTTGTGTGAAAATCTTAATGCAGTTCACAGAATACATCTACTTACCAAGTTTCAACAGCATAGCTCTTATAGTTTCGGAAAAAAGTGGCTGTGACATACGGACGGACGGACAGACAGACATGACGAATAATCCATAAGGGTTCCGTTTTTAGCCATTTGGCTACGGAACCCTAAAAATTATATTAGAAACCTCAATTCATTATTAAAGACCTATCCATAGATAACCCACACGAATGGGTGTGATGAAAAAAAAAAAATTGTATTTCAGTTCTAAGTATGGGGAACCCCCAAAATTTTTAGTTTTTTTCTATTTTTGTGTGTAAATCTTAATGCGGTTAACAGAATACATCTACTTACCAAGTTTCAACAGCATAGCTCTTATAGTTTCGGAAAAAAGTGGCTGTGACATAGGTACGGACGGACAGACAGACATGACGAATCCATAAGGGTTCCGTTTTTTGCCATTTGGCTACGGAATCCTAAAAACGATGAAGGAAAACATCGTAAAGAAACCGGCATGCCGGTTGCCATTTCTCGACGGCATGTGAAGTCAAAACAGAAACCCATGGGCGGCATAAAAACTCTGACACCAGGTTAGTCACTAACCACACGAATAGAAAGCATAGGAATACCTATATTTGCCAAATAAAATGTCTGATCTATTTTATGTACATATTAATTTCCCAAATATCTAGTTAGTGAAGTAAAGATGAACCTTGAAAAATAAAATACTAATGTTCTTTCTTTTTGTGTGGCATATAATGCAACTACTGAAGTACCTATTTAACTGAGCGATCTCAAATGTCTTGACACTGGTGTCAGTTTTATCGCTGAGTTATTAAACAATAATTGATATATTAGACATAGATTACGTCATGCGATCTTAAGAATGAACAGCATTGAAACTGATATTCAAAGAGTTCTTTCAATCTGCTTATATAAACCTACCTACACAACACTTAGCCATTATTCAAAAGATGTTAGTTTGAAACAGTCTAATTCACGATTGGCGCCCTGTGGGCCTGGCTTAGGGTTGCCGACCATACTATTCAACACAAATAAAATATATTATACTGTTTTGACTGATATCCAGAGCTATAGAAAGTTTCATCTACTGGATGCACCTGGGCATGGGCGCGGTGGTTCAGCTTTAATTTCAGAATGAAATTATTAATGTTTCGAATTTTCGGAACATAGTACACAAATAGATAATTGTTACCAGAATACCTTTTAGATATTAGTATTATGGTTAGTTCTGTCACCTCAGTATTCACAGAATTAGTGTTTTCAGTGATGACTACAGAAATAGAACTTTAATACATTTGATAATAAAATTGCTCCTATTTGGTGAGGCTTACAAAGCCTTCAAAATTGGTGCTAAATTGATGAGTTGCGCGAGTAGAACTAATTTATTCATTAGTGCTACTCGCACAACTCATCAATAAAAAACATTTATTTACAAAAACATTATTTTAGTTTAAGACTTTGCATGTCCATATTTTCTCTTCTTGTTCTCACACACTATTGTCTACATTTCTTTCTCATTTCTCCTTTCACAGGTCTGCTGGAAGACATTTCTTAAGAAATAAGCAGTACCTTTGTACTCTAAATTATAATAATGTCTGTATTTTCTGTGTGTACATAAATAATAAAATAAATAAATTAAATACTGTTTATTTTCCCAGTTTGACCGTAATATACTTTATTTCTTGTACAAAATTTGGCAACCCTAGCTTGGCTCTATGCGTGAGAAGGCGACCTTGTCGACTTTTTAACAGAAAACACTCAAGTAATTCATTTTCATACTGCTCAGGATATCACGGTTGGCAACACGACCATTCGCCGCCGGTGAACTAACAAGGCGGCTACATTGAAGCGTTTCAATTATGCTTGTACCGATTTACAAGGGTTAATTGGCCTGGAGAATACCTAAGTCTCGACATCAATATGCATCAATCAAAGCTACTTATAATGCTGCACAGCACTGGGTCAAAGATCGAAACAATGTATCGTAACATTGTAGCAGATTGGCAGCCTCTGGCTATTGAAATGACTTGAAGCTCTAGCCATTTTAGGAGCCTGAACAAAGCTTAACTGTATCTTCAATACTAGCTTTTAATCGAAATTTTCTAACTATTGAATCAGATTTGTAGGTAAACACTGGTGCCGATTCCCTTGTTTACAAACTAAACTAAATTTAAGTTCAGTGCATCTTTTTCTTTCTATTTCATTAAGAAAAGGACAGAAGATAAATTTTAGTTTAGTCCTGTCAAATTATTCAGCGCCTGTCACTACTCCATAGAAGTTTAGACGTGATTAAAAACTTGCCTACTAAAATTAGGACGTCAATTTACGTCAAGCGCTGATTAATTTGACAGGACTAAACTAAAAATTTTCTTCTGTCCTTTTCTTAATGAAATAGAAAGAAAAAGATGCATGTGCAAATGTGGAACACAGGTCATTTATTTTATCCAGGTTGTCCCGCCATCTTCTACTGGGTCTGCCTGGATGCCTTTTAACTGTGTCAGGGATCCACATAGTGGTTATTTAGACCCACAGCTGACTGGACATGCGGCAGACATGGCCAGTTCAGTACCATTTCAAATTTGGAGCTTTTTGAGTAACGTCAGTTTTGATTGCTTATATTACATTAGTTTTTTCAGGAATCTTCAATACTCAAAAAAGGTAATACCGGAAAATGTAATCTGCTACAGTTAATTCTTGTTTTCGTAAAGATAGGCTAGGTTTACAAAAATAAAATAATCTTGAATGAAATAACATTTGGCCTTTAACATCACTGAACACATACAAATAGTGGCAAAGGTCAGATAAACTATCTGTTTAAGTTAAGCAGTTCATTTGTTACAAATATTTATGTAATTAATATTACCTATCATAAAATATTTTCTACAAGTCATTGTCTTATCAAGTTTACTAAACAAAGAGGATACCTACCTGTAGGTATGTGAAAAAGTATAACATAACATAACTAATCCCCGAAGGATTAGACAAAGGTGGGTTATAGTATTGCATGTGTTTATTTACCTGTGTCTTAGAATCAGGGCGAGCCCACCAAAATTCACCATTTCGTCGTAGCTCAGCGATTTTTTGGTTTAGTCTGTGTGCAAGTACTACTGTCAGTGGCATGCATTCTTCAGTTTCATCTGTTGCATAACCAAACATTAAACCCTGGAAATAAGAAGTTAAATTAGATGATATGGAAATAAAAATGAATTCTCACATAATTATATCAGTATTCTAGACTATTGTAAAGAAATACCTTCTCAGTTTTCAATCTTGACTAGTCTGTCTTAAATTGATATTCATGATGCAATATTGTTTAAATAATTTGATTTGACTATGGAGCATTTCTAGAATATGACCTTGAATTTTGTATTTTTTTCAGTTTTACTGTTTAACACAGTTGTTACAATAATGGTCACAAAAATCGAGGTAGTCAAAAACATACTGCATTAAAGAAAGTTTGCAAGACATGCTAGTTATTAAATAAGGAAATTAAGTTATCCTCAATATTGCACAATTCATAGCAATACAATTTTCACACGGATTTTTCCCAAGTGGAGGTAAGAAAACATACTTGTGAATCATGCTCAATCACAATAACTATGTTTTCAAATGTGTAATGAAATAGCAACCATTGAACATTTCCTGGATTTGCGATTGAATGATAATTATTGTCTGATAATAATTTTGTGGAAGATAAAACCTATAGTTTTGACATGTATGAGGACAATAGATAATTCTGTAAAAATTTAATATAAATGTGCTCCCATGAAATGAAAATTGAATAAATGAATGCACAGCTGTTGTAATTTACCACATTTTAAAATCATTTACTTGCTCAAATAAAGACAAGAATAATTTTGGTTTGGACGGTAGCCTTAGGGGCGCTATGGAGCGTATTCTCCAACTCCTACAACTCCGCCCCTAAGACGGCCCACTGACCTAGTTTTGTAGTTGATTTTAACATACCTGATCTCCTGCCCCAACTTCATCATCATTGCGGTTCTCATGCACTCCCGCGGCAATGTTTGGTGACTGCTGGTCCAAGGCAAGCATCACGCAGCAGGTCTTGTAATCAAACCCTGATCCCAACATGCTTAATTTAGTACTAATTAATGGCAGACTTATGACTTAGAATCTTAGATTATAGAGGATCAAGTGACACTGGGCAGTCAGACATCATCGTAACGAAGATAATTCAAATATTCATGCACCATTGTAAGTTTGCTGTCTGACCACTGTGATGCATTAGAGATTGGCAAGAATGAATTTTATGACATCAGTGAAATGGAAACCCATAGTCATGGATAACACTTTTCATTCTGTAAAACATGCTGTGTGAACTCCAAGTTTAGTCCTCAAAATAGCCAATAGACCCAAGTTATTCCGTGCAGCAAGTGCTTATACAATTTGTACCTGATCTCCAGCCCCAACATCTAATTCCTCTCTATCTTGATATACTCCATTTGCTATGTCTGGACTTTGCTCTTCAATAGCCACTAGTAAATTTAGTGTACGCCAATCAAAACCTAGTGTGCACGGAATAATATTCATCCATTACTATGAGGTTAAATTAGAATTTGTCTAGTACTGGCTTCAAGCCAAGGAGCTGCATCTGTATACCTCTGGTAACGGATAGTAATTCAAGGATAATATTTACATACCTTTAGAGGAATCATCATAGCCAATGTGCTTCACTGTCTCTCTGACAACCTTCTGGTAGTCAACATTAGCTTTGGAAGTGATTTCACCGCACAATAACACCATTCCGGTTTTTGTCACCGTTTCTGATAATAAAGCACTGTAGTTAGCAAAAAGTATCGCTATTTCTAGAAATTACACACCGATATCATGGTATTTGATGACACTCACCACATGCTACTTTTGCGTCAGGGTCTTGTCTCAGATGTGCGTCTAAGATAGCATCACTAATTTGATCGCACATTTTGTCTGAAATAAAAGATACATCATAAATTGTAAATACAAATAAAAGTGCAAGTGTGTATTATCATAAATTTCAACGTTGTTTGGCTCAGACCACGTGTTGCGATTATTTTGACAAATGTAAATTGCGATAATAGCTGCGAGGTCCATGATGTAACAAAACATTGCCATTGAATAAAGCACGCCAGTCCGTGTGTGTTATTGCCGGACAGTCAATGATTTTCGAGGACTAGTACAAGTTATAATGTAAACAAAAGGAATCCTATTTATACTTTATCTACGCACATGCTAGGGCGGCCATCTTTCGATGAACAATTCCTGCATTAGAGCTAATGAAGAAAACTAACCTGGGTGGCCCTCGCCGACGGATTCTGATGTGAATAAAAATACTGATCCTTCTTCCATATCATAGCTGTGTCCGTTTGTTTTTGCATATCCATTCATTTTTGAGGTCTCCGGCATTCTGAATTTAGAGTTAGCTCACAAAAATAACCCGAAAGAGTCCCCTTGAATTAACACTGTGGAAAAGAGGACTGGTTTGTGATCGCGCCGATATTTATAAGGTCGGAGAGGCGCCACAGAGCAATTCTTATTCACCAATCAGAATTCTCGCAGCCGATGGTGCTGAATGCTACTATTGGTTAAAATATATTGTTTTGATTTCGTATAATCTGGAATGCAAACGCGGTAAGTTTGAACATACGCTACTAAGACTTTTTATTCAAACATTTTTTATCTGAATCAAACTAATGAATTTGTTCACAATGGGAATTTAGAATGACAGTTACATTATTGTTACAAATTATTGTATGGTATATTCGTATTGAAAGGACAGTAAATGCCTTAAAATAAAATAAAAACAGTTGCAAGACCTTCTTGTTTTATATTTATTTTTTAAACATTGATATAAAGATGCACTTGCTTTTTTGTGTTAGTTCCATGGCCGAAAGTATTATACGGTTAGTTCATTTATACCAATTAGTACACAATCACTGCCTATGTACGCTATATTATACAGGGTGGCAGGGACATCGACGCGAAAACTGTTACCATTTTTTTTTTTTTGTTTGGGAAATTATCAAATAACTTCTCCCGCTCTGGGAGGAGCGGGAGGGCGTGTCAGACTCTTACTGACTAAAACCCACCCGGTTCGGTTGCCCTGTTGCCGGGGGCCACGATTTCCCTATCGGTTTTCTTCGAACCCCCGGCAGGAAAACTGTTATCATGGATTCAGTACATGATTCTAAACCACCCTGCCTTGAAATTTTTCGTCGGTTGTTAAAAAAAAAAACAGCTTTTTCATAGAA
The DNA here is from genome assembly GCA_949152395.1 of Agrochola litura. NCBI lineage: Eukaryota > Metazoa > Arthropoda > Insecta > Lepidoptera > Noctuidae > Agrochola > Agrochola litura. The sequence continues at coordinate 9,170,787 of OX424497.1, read as the reverse complement.
AAGTGCAATACCTACGCGGTCAAAATGTATGGAACAGCAGATTTTTTTTTAAATAACCGACGAAAAATTTCAACGCTGCTGGGGTGTTCAGAATCATCTACTGAATCCATGGTAACAGTTTTCGCGTCGATGTTCCTATCATCCTGTAAACTGTATTTATTACGATTGCTTGGTGGTTAAAAATCAAAGATAAAGTTTCAGGCTCTAGGTGCAAGTGTTATTTCATATAATGCAACATAGTTCGATCGTGTGAGAATATTAATCGTACACACTTGTGAGGTCGAAGATTATTTATTGGACTATCTGTTTTCATAGTAATTTGAATGGTCGCATTCCATCTCTACCGAGATCTGCGGTGCGGGAAATCTTATTACTGACATCTATATTAAAAAGTACTCTGTGTTACTGACTGTAAGCAAGTTACATACTTTATAAGAGATTTATTAAGAAAATTATTGGGTTACACATAAGTAACTGTCTCTATACATCATGTAAAAAAAAACGCTTTCCGATCCGTGGGGGTGTTGTTAGGTATCGTACTAAGAATGTATGTATGTGGAAATGTTCAGGAAAATAAAAATAAATCATCACATTTTTTTTCAATGGGAATTTTACCGGTGTAAATATTACATGAGGCACTTGCGGGCGTCGTTTAGCGGGTGTCTACAATTAAGTTATAACTTATTACCCCTGTTGAAAAATTTTCTTTATTTTTAATGAATTTCGGGTAATTTTGGTACTAAAAATGTGTTTTTTAAATGGCAATAACTTTTTTATTTATAATGATAATTAGATTTTTTATTACTTTTAGGTAATGTTATTACAGTACCTATAAGCCCTTTTCGGATTCGACAGGATTTTTTTTACATATTGTTTAATTCTATTTTATTAATTGAGGAAAGATATCAATGAAAAACACATTTTTCTGCTCTTTCTATAACAGTTAAAACAATTAAATCAACAGCGCAACAAAAATAATTGGCTAGCTAATGATAATTTATGAACAAAAGTTATATTGTTTTATTCAAATTGATTTAAAAAAAAATGTTTAAATACCTCTTTAGTTCAGAATGTAAACCTGTAGATTCACCACAAAATAATACTGAAAACAGGGCACCACTTTTCAATATCCGTAATGTTAATATTTTATTAATTGGCTTAGGAATGTACCAAAGCTGTGTAGTTTCCCAGAGGAAATCTAGTCGTCAACTGAGGGCAAGTTTGTTGATACATCTGTACTTAAATACTAACGACTATGCATTTACTTATTTGTTCAAAAGCCCGCGAGTTCTATCGAATCATTATGTTGAAAAATTTTGGTAGATATTTTTATCGCTTGTTTTTTTGTCCAAACGGTTATCATACATTCTGATTGTATTTTAGAGTTCCGTGTCGAAGTTAGAAAAACGGGAAACTTATTGAGTCACTTCGGTGATTCTGTGTCTTGTACTGTGATAAGCGATTCAAGCTAGGACAGAGATCCAGAGATATACATAGAACAGTGATGTCCTAATGTCGTAAAGTACCTACCAATTAATTTGAATTGTATCCATCAGGGGATACAATTCAAATTAATTGGTAGGTACTGCAACATACAGGCAAATGAAGGAACACGGGTGGGTTTTATCAATAACAGTCTGACACGCTCTCCCGCTCCGTCCAGAGCGGGAGAAGTTATTTGATAATTTCCCAACCAAAAAAAAAAGAGTTTAGTTGGGATAATGAAAAAAAAATACATCTTTTAGGTCATTTGTAACAATTTTCGGTTTTCCGGTTTAATTGACGCTTAAAACTTGCTATTTTTCTAATTGATGAACGAAAGTATAATCCAGAAATATCTGAAATAGTTGTAGGTTGAGCCATATTATCTGCTTAGGAATGAATTAGAATAAATTAGGTAAGTAGGTAAGAACGTAATTATTAGGGCGATTACGTATTTTAAATGATTGTCTTCGCGCCTGCATACACTTAAAGCGCTCCAAAAGTGTTCGCGTGGTTTTTGATTTTCGATAGAGCGAAGCGATCGCTTCTTTTTGAGCTTCTAGAGTATTTTTACCGACTAACTTTGTGTACCTAGCGATTTGACAGTAGAAATAAAATAACTATGCGGAACACTATCTCGCAGGTACGACTTGCACTTGTCTTGCCGCTGCTCAGCTTAGAGTTTTACTTACTTGAAGGGATGCACAAGTAAGTGAACTGCTGTACAGATAGTATTTGTAAATTTCAATAGCATGTTTTGAATTTCGAATGTTTTTTTTAAAATAATGAATTTGAACTGACTTCGGACTTAAGAACCTACCTACGCTTTTTCGAACATGGTTTGAATGAGTTAAGTTTATAGGTAGGTCGTTAGAGTTCCTAATAAACCCCGCAGGCTGTAAAAAATTTAGTTTTTCCTAAATTAATGTTAGATTCGGCTTCTACTTGTCACATGTTTCGCACACTTGCGTAACACACTTTAAATCACAAACCAACGGATTTTGAAGGAATTTACCAAGCCATTGCTTCATATGTTTGAAAAATTCGCCAGCTCGACAATGTAAATTATGCAATGAATGAATGTTGTTGAATTGTTAAAATGAAAGGAAATTAGCCCGTTGTAGAGCTCGTCCCAGACTATAGTCTGAAACCTTTGTTATCTAGGTACTAATAAACCGATCTTTCAGGATACGTATGTTTCTAACTTCCTAAAAATAAAATGTTTTTGTGAAATACTTTGTGAGTTCTCTTATATTACGTTATGTACAGATAATAACCGGATCGAGGGCAATCCACGATAATTTCTGATGTAATTTATTATACGTTCTGCATAACGTTCGTAGAGAGCGGTGTCAATTCGAACATAACAGTTTTAATAACTTAAACAAATAGTATCATAATTCATAACATAACATAGGTACCTAGATCTACTTAATCATATTCAACTCCAAACAAATTTAGAATAAGTAATGTACCTAGGTATTATAAGAAACAATAAATTATAAGGTTTAATATATAATAAGTACGTAAAATAAATCCAGATTTTTAACATAAGAAATCTTTTGATTGTAGAAAAAAAATGGCGCTGCGAAAATCTTTGTGAAAAAAATTCGTTGACAGAAATAATAATTTATGAAAATGTTGTTAGTTAATAGGTTACAATATGCATGCTTGGGGAAAGACTTGGATTTAGAATTACCCACGACTGTATGCAAAATACGCGCTTGGACATGGAGTTGCGGCCACCAGCCCCGTTATACCTACCTACTATACGACTGTATTGCTGTGTTTGCGTCTCCAATATTCCTGTAAAATCTCGGAAAATCTGATGTTTTTGAAGTGAAAACTTCTTAAGGCTCGTTGAGCGATTTCTGGTAGGGATAAACTTATGGATTCGTGTCACCGATATGCTCGTGCCATCGTGCTGTTTAAGCGACCTATAGAAACGTATCTAGGCCTGGCAATGATGAATAAGCGGCGTGACGCCGCCGTGAGCGTTGGCCAATGAGCCGACTGAACTGCCCCCCGTCTCGCTGCACACGTACCTACCTAAGGCGCAGTACAGAGGTCTCGGTCAAACTACAGCAGTAAGTTTGAAAGTCGCGAGTGCGTGCTCCTTAGAATTATATTGAAAACTAAGTGTTTTGTGCGTAATTGACAGTAAGTGGATAAATGTACATTTATAAGTAGTTATTACATCGTTGTAGATAATATAATTGCACGAAATAACATTAGCGAAGCATTCGGAGGTATATATTGAGTAATAATCGGAATTATTCGCCTAGAGAGTTCGACTATTAACCGACAGTTTACCATATTATTATTTTATATTAGGATTTTGTACTGGGCTTGCGCAGCCCATCATATTTTGATTAATAAATAAACTATATGAAAATGTTTATAATTATTGCTCGTATAGTCAATATATGAAAACCAGTACTCTAATTGCGTAATACAACACAATCACAATTTGTTTCGATTTGAAACAGATTGCTAATCCATTTCTTCATAAGTATGAAAAAAAATCTGCTCAACAACGTAAATAACGCAATGAATGTTGTTGAACTGTCAAAATGAAACAAATTAGGCATAATTGTTTACGAAAATAAGTTACGCAATTAGGGTACAAACTAATGTCAATAATTTGAATTACTATGTTTACAGTTATTCCTACTGAATTACAGGTAAAACGCCTACCTACTTATATTTTATTTGCGAAAGATATGAAGTTATTTTACTCGTCTAAGGATACAAAAGTCGCATCAGAAATGAAAAGATTTGTAGGAGAACCAAGGTAACCGACATAGCTCGAAGAATTGCCAAACCTAAGTGGTAGTGGGCAGGGCAGAGCACATTGCTCGCAGAACCAGATGGCCGATGGGGCCAAAAGGTTCTGGAGTGGCGGCCTCTCACACTGATGACCTTGTGAAGGCCACGAGAAGCACAGAACCAGTCGGAAAGGTGATGGGGGGAGGCCTACGTCTAGCAGTGAACGTCTTTCAGCTGAAATGATGTTGATAATACAAAACGTTTATTGCATTAAAAAGTGTCGACAGTTTGTTCTATTAAAATTTCTATTGTGTTGAAATCATGCGTCGCGGCGCGGCAGGAAAACCCCAGGTATAGTTTTTACGACCATGTGAATAATACCAATACCTAATTCAGCAGAGGAAACGTAGTTTTTTCCTGCCAGCCTGCAGGTGAGAGTTTATTGTTTTTATTTTATTTAGGTACCTACCTGTTTTCAGGAGTTGCAGTGGTCGGGACTTTGGGAGTAGGGATGTAAAACGGTAAAATTACATTGGTATAATACGGTAAAAAATGTTGTTTCACGTAATTTACGGTATTTTACGGTAAAATATCAAAATATGGTAATTTTTGGTAAAAAAACGTATTAAACGTATTCAAACAGTCATACCCACTAAAATACTACAAATACGGAAGTGAGTATGTTTGTGTGTATTATGTGTCTGTCACTACTTCACTATTAACGGATAAATGGATTTGAATGAAATTTGCCAGAGATATAAGCAGTATTGAAACTTAAAAAAAAAACAGAAAACTGGGCTCGTGCGACTCATGCGTACTAAAAATCCCTAAAACTTAATTCTCAAGTCAAGAATTCAAGATATGAATCACACCATGTCATGGATTATAATAATATCATGTATGTGCAGAGGCAGAGCAGAGGACAGCACAAATTAAAATTTAAAACTTCATAAGTCGCCGGTAATTTTACCATAATTTATATAAATGACCGTAAAATACCCGTATGTTACCAGCGTTTTGCGTAAAATTACGTAATTTTGCAACCCTATTTGGGAGTGGGTACTTAGATATACTACTTAGTGCGTGTGACAAGTTTGTAAAATTTACATGAATTGTCACAAAAATAGCTACGTGTACCTTTTTTTTTTAATTTCGCCGCATCCTGCTGAGATAGGAGCCTTTTGGCCTCGTACAGAACTTTTTGCTTTTATTTTTTTACATTGTTTTTTTTTTAATTTATGTTTTATGAGTGTGTTTTAGTTTAATTTGTGTTTTCCTGTGCGAGTCTTGATAAATACTTTTTGCTTCCTTTCTTTTCTTTCCATACCTAATCGATAAGCAGGTAGTTGAAATAATTAATTCTGTTTATTAAGGCTTCTTCAAATAGGGTAAGTACCTAGTTCTTTTTATAAATAAGTAACCCATCAAAAACATTACATGTACAAAAATGCAAGTCTCGTAACGCAGACGCAAAAACGTCTACCGCAAAAAGTTGTGAGATCTAATAGTCTAAGATCCCGATATACAACGACCTTCACCGAGCTGGTTAATGGATCAAACACATTTTTTTATAATGTGAAAGCAAGTCGGTAAATTGTTTCAGTAAGTGCCTATCTATGGGAGCATCTATCCAACGACTTTGTAATAAATTGTTACTTATTTAGTTAACAACAATATTTTATAGAGACCGTATGAATTATAGACTTCTTTCTTTCTACAATAAGATGATAGATTTATTATTATTATAAGTAGTTATTATGATTCACAACACTACACACACTCATGTATGTCACTACAGTATATTTGGTTTTGTGACCTTTTTTTATATTATCCTATCTTTTATTACATTATTTTATTCTGATACCTAATTTATTAAAACGGACACACACTTCCCTGTATATTATTCTAGCGGATGGCACTCGTGGGTTGCAGCTGAAAATCAGCGTCAGGTGGCACACTTTGTATTGTCATCTGACAATATGCTGAGCTGAGGTCCTTTTGGCTAAACAATCATTGTTTTCTGTTTTTTATAGATAAAAGGTGTATTTTTTCTGCTGTACCTAATGCCAATAAACGCAATTTTATTTATTTTCTTTCTTTACTTAGAATGACTATAAACAGATAGAGTAGAGGCATATAATTATATTTTGATCCTAATTTTATTTGGTACTAAAAGGTTATTAGCAGGGTCTCGAAGCCGAAGTTAAATCGGTACCGCACCGCTTGCGAAAATCGATAGGCTGACGAGGTAATAGGAGGTATTATTAATAACAATCGATTTTAACCCTTCTTAAGTTAGGGCGGGTTATAGGCACCTAGGTGAATTTGAACCCCTCCTTTATTATTCGTAGGAACCTATAGGTAGGAAGTACCATCGCGAACACTGATTACCCACTTTTCAACCTTTTTAATAAGGGTAAGGTGAAAAAGTGGTTCACCGTAAATGTCCGCGGTTGTAGGACTTGTAGGTACTGTACCTACACGAAGTTAGCAGTAGATTTTATTTCGGAAATATTTTTAGGGTCTATCCAGAGTATCTAAGTGTAAAGTGGAATGAAGATTTTTTTTAAATTAAGGTGCTAAAATTACAAATAAAATTTCGAAGACCAGATAAATACGAATCGGTCGATGTTAATTAATTGATTCAGGCGTGACCTTGCGGAAATCCATTATAAAATACAATAGACGTGGATATATTTAGTAACTTGTCCCGCTTAGCTATTTCTAAAGAGCCTTAAAAAACTCCTGAAAGAAATCTACACGTGTTTCACCTCTCAACGAGGCATCCTCAGGATGACGATGGACTTGTTGCGAACTCGAACACGACGTGCACTCAGCGCTTGGTGTGGCAACACGCTCACTTTTTTGAAGAACGGAATCTTTTTCTCTTGTCAGGAGCTGCTCAATACCTAAAAAAGTATCTATTGATTTGAAGACATAATATGTTTTTTTTAAACAATGTTTTATGGTAATTTAACAGCATTAATCGATGGCATTCACACCCTCAAGAACAGAGGGACGCTGTTCCACGTCAGGAGTCTAAACTCCGACCAGCATTACAGACAATCTAGCGTCACCCAAAAACAAAATATGGTTCATGGAATAAAGTCAACAGTGATAAACTTTAAACTTTCAAATACAAAGAGCTACTTATTATCGCGATAATTAAATATTTTGATTCTGACGCAACTTTATTTGGAATTGATTAAGAGATTACCGAATAAGTACTAATAACTTAAGTACTTATCTATTAGGTATAAAAACCTAGGTCCATTTTATACCTTCTGCAAAACTCTTGAAATGCAAGCCTGTACCCTAATTGCGTAATACAACACAATCACAATCTGTTTCGATTTGAAACCGATTGCTAATCCATTGCTTCATAAGTTACAAAAAAATCTGATCAACACGCAATGAATGTTGTTGAACTGTCAAAATGAAACAAATTAGGCAAAATTGTTTACGATTATAAGTTACGCAATTAGGACTGGTGGGTGAATTCTGATTGTTTAGTCTTGTTATGAAATAGGATAATTAGCTTAGGAATATACTGAAAATGAATTTAGCTTCCCCAAACGCACATACACAGTGCAGCGCTTCTTTAGGTCTTGCAGCTGAACCTACCTACCAGGCTGTGGCCGAATATCACCCAAAACTTCAATCAAGTATACAGGGTGGCAGTAACAGTTTTCGCGTCGATGTCCCATCGACGCGAAAACCGATTCTGAAACTTTTCGACTGTTATTTAAAAAAAATCTGCTGTTTCAAAGAAAAGTGAAAACCTACGCGGTCAAAATGTATGGAACAGCAGATTTTTTATTTATTTTCAGTTCAGTTCGTCGGAATCTTTTTTTTTTTTTAAATTTTATTTATATTCCCCGATTATTCGAAGACGGCTGGACCGATTTAAAAATATTTTTTTTGTTTGAAAGGGTATACTACTTTCTAGTTGGTCCCATTGTCATTTGGTTACGATCTGATAATGGGATCTTGGAGAAATCAAGGGAACTCTTCAAATATTATAGGCACACCTGAATCGATTTGGGTATTTTTTATAGTACTTAACTCGTGCATTTGTTCTCGGAAAGCACCTTTTGGTAAAGTGGAACTGATGATCCACCTACTCAATAATGGAACTACTCAATAATATGTATTTCACGAGTTGCGATTCGATTACTTTAATAATTGCTTGCAATTGGTAATTGATGCTCGTCACAATTCATATGGTGCAGTGGAGCTGATGGGTGAAGCACCTGGAGAACTCCATCGGGAAAAGCAATATTTTGTAAAAGGTGATGAGCAGTTGATATTACTCTATTGTAACTTAGATAAATTATGAACCAACCCGCAAAAAAAGAAAAAAAAACTTTTTTACAAAAATACAATGACGGCCTTTTTGAGCAAGAGGAGTGAAAAGTATTTTTTTCTTTGCAGTTTGGAAGTCGGTTGTATTTTTTGTAAAAAAGTTTTTGGTAATGTTATTGCAGTGCATGTTCCTTTTTCGGATCGGACGGAGTTTTTGTAACACATTGTATAGCTATAGCTGTCAGAGTTGAATTTCATCAGGAACGTTCCAAAAGGTTTCAAGATCATATCCGTGTGCTGTAGGGTCATCATAAGAACGAGTCTGTTAACACTTTCAACGCCACCCACTTTTCATAGAACTCATACGCCATGCCGCCATATATATTGGAAGTGAACCCTCCGGGGGGGTTGTCGGCATTACGTTTGCGCTAAAGTTAACCATCGCAGACGGTCAACGGCATTAGTTTTAAAAAAGTGTTATAAAAAACTGTAAAACGAAGTAAAATTGTGTTTTTAGAGGGGTCTTGTCGCTATAAGTAGTTTCCAACCTTTTCAATTTTTTGTGAATACTTGTAACCGTGAACAAAAAAAAATTAAAAACTAAAATTATTGGATTTTAAAATCAATGTTTATACCTACTAATACTTCCTGTTAAAATATACATCAGATTTTATTTTCACGGTTTATAATGCCATATTCGCTAAGAAAAACCTGCATTTAAAATGAGCCCTCCGCGAGGGTTCCCGGCATCCCATATGCGACTAGGTGAACCCTCCAGGAGGGAGGCACTGAACTTGTTAAGCAGCCCGTCTGTATAATATCTGATTGATACAGAAACTCTAGGCATTATGGTTTTCGTGGCGTCGTTGATAACAGACCGAGGTTGACTTTTGGGGAAGCTAAACTTTTACTTTCTCTTGCAAAGATACTTACTGCGTTACTCGGTCGGTCAACACACGGGTATTCACTTCAATTGGTCTCTGCTTTGACGAGCATGGCAAGTTACTGTTCAAGCTTGACATGCTATCTACGGGCGTAGGCAGTCTAAACTCTGATCTAAATTTAGGATGCCGGTATCCTCACGGCGGCGGCAGTTTAAAGGCAATCAGTTCGTTTAATATGCTGGTTTTCAGCTGCATGCACTTTTATTACCACTTTTTCGAGATGACTGCTGTCACAAAAACAAACATTGCAACTTTGGAACATTTGTTTTTTTTTTTATTAATCGACCGATAGACAAACATACAGGTTGAAAAGAAGTTTTTATTTGAACCAGGTATTTTTATTATAATTACTACATTATAATAGTTTTGCTTAGTTATCGCTTGAAGCTGTTATTGCAAGGGTTCGGTTACTAAAATCATAATATGATATTACGACAACAATGACGTAATAACAATAAATGAGAAATAAGTTATTTCTCTTAGCTGGCTCCTCTAATCGTAGTGTGAAGTTTTTGTTATGGTTCACACGTCGCTATCAAGATTTAATCAGTGCGTATAATATTATGTATTTCAAGAGGGTTTATCCTAAAAGTTGGCAACGTCGTAAATAGCTGTCAAATATTTACCTGTTTTGATTAATTTGGCAATATTACAAAACATCACATAACATCACGCCTTGCTTCCCCGAAGGGTTGGGCAGAGGTGTTCCTGTAACAGGTACACCCGCATTTCGCCAGTTATGTTTAAGTCCCTTGTAATAGGGGGCGAGCCTATTGCCATCAACCGGGCACAAATCCAGACTCCGAGCTGCTACTGAGAAATTTCAGATAGAAAAACCCAATAACACTGCCCGACCCGGGAATCGAACCCAGGACCTCATGCTCAGCAGTAGCTAACTAGGGAACTAAAATATTGATTATGAAATGCAATAATTAATATCGGAACACTGAATATTTAGTTTTAGATGTAAAAAAACTATTTGGATACTTTACAAATGCCTTGTTTACACCTAAAACGGTTACAACATCAAATTAAGTGTTATAATTGCAATTCATTATTAATATTCTAGTTCGCTAGTTAGCCACATTTCTTATTTCCATACAATAATATTGCCAAATTAATCTAAACAGCGAAATATTTGACATTTATTTGCGACGTTGCCCACTCTCAGAATAAATACTCTTAATATGACGTCGGAGTCATCCGTCATCAATCACATGACTGCAAAATTCAGTGCTACCAATCTCGTCACCGATCAAGTTATAATGAACACACTGTATTCCAAATTCAAACTTAGACTGTCAGAGACAGAATAGGATCGTACCTCGTACGGGACGTTTTGTTCAGTGAAGCCTGCGCGACGACCGTGTTCGTCCAAAAAAACGAACGCGACAATCACTTCAAGGCCTTAGGACACCCGTACTTTAATTGCGTAACTTATTTTCGTAAACGATTATGACTAATTTTTTTCATTTTGAAAACAATGTCTTTCTGAGCCGATCACATTGCAGACAGTTTTCAAATGTCTGTGGTGTAATCGTGTTTGTAATACTTTATTCAATACGGACGCGGCTGCGTTACAGAATAGCTACTGTCTGTGTTACATCCGGCTTTATATTTTGCACGTCCCGGACCTACAAATACTTATTTGAACTCTTGGCCTACAAACATTTGAACACTCGATGATAACGAGCGTCATAAATTGTTCTCGTTAAAAAATTAACACAATTTTTTTAGCCCGAAATCCAAGAAAAATAAAAATGATTCCGCAGTATTTTTTTTTTGTTATCTACACTTCACAGTAGTACACTTTAGTCACATCACAGTCAGTCAGTCACATCGACGGTACGGTTGGCGCAGTGGTTAAGCGATTGACTGCTGCGCTGCGTGTCGCGGGTTCGATTCCCGCACGGATCAAATATTTGTATGACCTACAAGTAGTTGTTCCGGGTCTGGCTGTTTGTGTATGTGTGTTTAAATGTTTGTAAACGCACCCACAATGCAGGAGAAATTGCAGTGCGGGGAAAAGTTTAAAAAAAAAAAAACTGTGTAACCCTGGCTCTTGTACTAGAAGTTCCTGTATAATAAGAGCCATATAATATACAGTATACCTAATACCGAAAAAATAAAAATAACATGGTTCCTGATAATTGTTGCCTAAGTACGGGCTAGGCAGCCATGACCACGCGAGACAACGCGGACTACAAATTTGTGCAACGCGCTTCGAAACGACACGCGACAGTTCATCTTACAAGATTAGTTGAAAGACATTTTCCTATATTAATATTATAATAATATCACACATGAATTAATAAACATAAATTTAATTTAAGTATAGGAGCTGATATCGCGATTCCTAAGAATTCTGGCCTGCGGGCTACGCTGTCACGACTAAGCGCTACGAGGCTGTACTACGCGCTTCGACAGCTTGTGCACTCTGAAATGACGCGCCCCATACTACCGCATTTAGTTTTTTTTTTTAAACTAGGGCAATTCGCAGTTTTGCTTAAGCTTCTACACTTAAAGCCTCCAGCCAGGGGACCGCATTTACGTACACAGTAATGTGGATTTATGTGGGTAATACGGTAGTGGCATCGTTTCTTAGTGCACAAGCTATTATACACATAACATCACGCCTTGTTTCCCCGAAGGGTTGGGCAGAGGTGTCCCTGTAGCAGGTACACCCACATTTCGCCAGTTATGTTTAAGTCCCATGTAATAGGGGGCGAGCCTATTGCCATCAACCGGGCACAAATCCAGACTCCGAGCTGCTACCTACTGAGAAATTTCAGATAGAAAAACCACCACACCACTATTATACCTACATATTTTACCTTATTGGTTGATAGGTATTTTCCTAAGCACTGAATGAATGAACATCGTTTTAAGTATATATGAAGCTGCGGGGATATCTAATCTAATACCTTTTTAACGAGCAATTCTTGTATATATATATTATCTGAATCTCGGAAACGGCTCCAAGGATTTTCATGAAATTTAGTATGCAGGGGTTTCGGGGGCGATAAATCGATCTAGCTAGGTTTAATTTTTATAAAACGTCGTTCAAAAAAAATCATCCAGATATTATCTAATTAATGGCATCACTTAGTAGAAATAAATGAAATATTATGTAATATGTTTTGATCAAATTCATAGTAAACATTGAAGAATATGTGTCTAGTGTTTTTTTAACAGCAAAACGATTCAATGAATTAATTAAGTACCTATTTAGATATGGGTCATGAAAAGTGAAAAGTAAAGATTCACGACTACATTAGACATTATAATGTAACATTTGATTTTTATTTTTGATTTTATAAAAAAAAAAAAAAAAAAAATACTTTATTTCAGACCTTGATCCATATGATGTTAGTAATACACACTACTTATAAGCTATGTTAGTAACAAACGAAAAACAACATTTAAGCTGAAAATTATACACAATAATAAAGTCACGACCTCACACTTTGGTTGTAATTTTTCAATAATATTTTTATTGCAATATTCGATAAAATTTCATTAAACAGGTAATTATCATTGTTTAAAAAACAGTAAAGATAATATCACTAGGATATTAAGCGTAGGTATTTAGTTATATAACAGTATTAACTGGTTTATACCTGCAATAATAAAATTGCACCCACCCACTGGCGAAATGTGGGTGTACCTGCTACAGGGACACCTCTGCCCAACCCTTCGGGGAAAAAGGCGTGATATTATGTTATCTATACATATAAAATGCTTTGTCCTGAATGACTGACTGACGGATCAACGCACAGCCTAAACCGCTGATCGTAGAGACCTGAAACTTAGAGGGTGTGTTCTTTGTGTGACGTAGGCATCCGATAAGAAAGGATTTTCCGAAATTCTACCCCTAAGGGGGTGAAAAAGGGGGGCAAAGTTTGTATGAAAAATCTTATTCCTTGAGTTGAAACTTGGCACAAAAAGTACTAGGCTTGCATGAATTCACGATAGTATTCAATCATTATGTTGTGCTACTAATAGGATTTGGATGAGGCAGAAATATAGTTTATAATAGGTAGATAGTGCGTTTCCATGAGATAATTTCAGACTTCCACGCGAGCGAAGCTGCGGGAAAAAGCTAGTGTTATAATAAAATTGCAGTTTCGTTGGTCATGTGACAGTGCGATTCTAATCAAAAGCGACTTAACTACATCAGTGAAAATTCCAAAAAAATCTAACTCTATAGTTACATTAAAACCTCTTTAATGTAACATAACATCACGCCAGTAATCGCCAAAGGGTTAGGCAGAGGTGTACCTGTACTTACACCCATATTTCTCCAGTTATGATATAGTCCCATGTAATATAGGGGGCGAGCCTATTGCCATCAACTGGGCACAAATCCAGACTCCAAGCTGAGAAATTCCTGATGGAAAAAACGCAATAACACTTTGAACATTTTGAGTGTGTTGGATCATTCGGTTCCCTACAAAATGGTTGAGCTGCATGGTGCTGATCCACGCGACATGTTCGTGAACGGGCGCCGTCAGTTGAGACTGGTCATCTCTTATCTGCCAGGGCTTATTTTTAATCTTATATTTTCAGTTGTTTTCGATTATTTTTTTGTACATTGCTCTCACATATAGAAGCAACAAGAATAATGTACCCAGGATTTTGTAATATCTATATTTAAAAAGTGTCCTTGGAGTTTCTTGCCCGTTCTTCTCCGTATAGATCTACGTTTTGGAATGGGCAACTAGCTTCACCTTTCTGACTAACTGACCGACTCTTTCACAATTCAAAAGTGAATAAATGCTTAAAGTTTGAGTTTGACTGTGTGAATCGAACCCAGGACCTTATACTCAGCAGTTGCGTTTGCGACCATCAACGACGCAGACTAAATGCGTACCCAAGTAAGTACCTACTTTTAATACATAAATTTAATACTAAGGCAACCATGATTGATACTAATTACTGAAGAAAACTCCGATAATTGTCTCTCATAAGGGTAAGAGAGGTCAAAGGTTCCTACTAACACGTGTCTCTATTATGCATTACATCTTTCAGATAGAAATATTTCCATTTTAGTTTGTCTATTTCCTATCTTGCTGATCTTGAAGCGTAGTTTTTCTTTTTCCTACATCATCAATGTCGTAGTTGATCACACAAAGATAGGTATCATGGACAATGGTTCCTTGAGGCGCCTGTTTTTGTAATTCTTTACAATGAAAATAAGAACATATGTAAGTTTCAGATCTAGATAAAAACGAACATAGGCTTGTTGAAGTCGCAAAAGAAGGTTATTCATGTGTATTATGTCGCAGCCAAACTAGCTTAATTAGCCGTTTAGTTAACAACCTAGCCTTTGAGAGTAGCGCTCTGCCACGGCTGCACTTCCTGCGCTCGCTCGGCTCGTGCGCGGTTGGTCACAGTTCTTACCTTTTTTTTTTGTTCCGGTGTGGAAAATCCTCATGGATGTCCTCCGCCTTAGGGCGGGCGAAGGGGTCTGTCAGACTCCTACTGACTAAAAACCACCCCGGTGTTCCCTTCCCACACTTGGACCGGGGATCATGAGATCTAGTGCGCCTTCCATAATACCAGATTGGTGCCGGTCAGCTTTTGCGGGCCACTTCATGCACTTCATGGACAGTGAGGTGTGAGACTCTCCCCGCGACGTCAAATAGGGGCGCGCGTGAAACACTACGCGCCGCTACCTCGGCCGACGCCCGGTCCGCCTGCTACGGATCTGGAGAGTAAACTCAATCTCCCTCTCCCTTTCCGAAACCGTAGTTTCGCAGAAGGAGATCCCCGCATCCCACGACTTGGCCGTGCCGTGTCCTCCCGACAGCGGGTGCAGTGACAGCACCGAGCGTCCGGCTCCCTGTTTATACGACACAGGTACTTCCCGAAGCAGCCATGCTCCGAGAGCACCTGCGTCGCCCGAAACGACAGGGAGCCGTGCCTCCTCCCGAGCCATTCGTCGAGCACTGGTCGGATGGCGTCGACGGTAGCGAGGTCGGCGGTAGGGCGCAGAAGCCTGTCCCGCCATTCCGTCACCAGGACCTCGCGGAGCTGAGAACGACGAAGCTCGATCTCACGCTGCATCGGTCGACTGCCTCGCGTTCGCGCCTCCTTACGACACCGGTGCAGTGAAGCGAGGGCCCTCGCTTCTAGATCCCAGGGCGGGGATCCGGCAAGTGCACAAGCCGCCTCATAAACTACATAGTTGGCTGCGACTGCCTGCGACATATATATTTAGTAATGTGGTTTAAAATAAACTACCTACTTATGCAAGCCTTCTTACAGTTGCATTATACTACAACGCGATTGTCGATACAAAGTAACGTAAAATTTTGCATAATAGGTAACATAAAATATAACTAAGTAGATTTTTCTATAGTTTTCATTTGCATTTCTTGGAGTGAACAGTAGGGAAGAGTTCAGGGCCTTTTCTTTCTACGAAATCTTTTATTCTTCTTCTTAACGTGTGGTTAGTGACTAACCTGTGTCAGAGTTTTTAAAGCCACCCATGGGCCTCTGACTTTGCTACACATGCCGTCGAGAAATATCTCTTAGGATGTTTTCTCACAATGTTTTCCTTAATTTTCCTTTCGTTAATTATACAATACGCACATGAATCCGAAAAGTCAGAGGGGTTTGAACTCGAGACCTATGACTGGCAGTCTGACGGTCACACTACTAGGCTATCAGTGCTCAAAATCTTTCTTAAAAAGTGGTAGTCGTATTCATGATACTTACTTCAATAGAGACCCTCCTGGGTCAAGTCTTTTTTTTTTTGTTGGGAAATACCAAATAACTTCTCCCGCTCTGGGCGGAGCGGGAGGGCGGGTCAGACTCTTACTGACTAAAACCTACCCGTGTTCCTTCAGTTGCCATGGTGCCACGGTCACGGTATCCCTTTCGGACTTTCCCGCGCTTTGGTCATGTTTGCACTTATACGTCGTAGGTCAGCATGTATCAGAAAGATGTGGTCATATTTGAGGAGGTGGTACAGACCATCAAACAACAATTTTATCAATGGGACCAGAATCAAGATCGCGAAAAAAATATCAACTGTCCCATACAAGACTTCAATACTACCTACTCGACCTAAATGTATGGGACAGTTGATTATCCTATCCTATACTATTAAACAAGCAATATTTTATATATACATTTGTACCTACTCACGTTCTCTCATCGGCTCTAACGATTTCGATGAAAGTTGCAATAAAGGGGTTTACGGGGGCGAAAAATCGATCTAGCTAGGTCTCATATCTGGGAAAATTATAATGAATAATGACATGACATTATTGACATTAGAATAATGATCATGGCGGCATGGAATTAGTAAGTACCTACTATCAGACAGTATGGAATTAGTAGGTCATGTTCATGTCATGTCATGTCCTATACTATTAAATGACCATTCTGTATTTCCACCAGAGCAACTCGGTCATACGAGTGGGTGTCACATGGGCATTTGACATGACCTATGTCTTGTCCATGTTCATTTTAAGACCCACTTTTTCGGAGGCTCTACTGAGGTCATCAAGCATTGTACTGAGGTCCTCCATGTCTCAGCTATGATAACTATGTCGTCGGCAAACCGAAGGTTAGTGATATACTCGCCATTGATGTTGATGCCTAGCCCTTTCCAATCCAGAACCTTGAAGACATCCTCCAGTGCAGCGGTTTCGGAGAGATAACGTCTCCCTGTCTCACACCTCGCTGCAGAAGGATAGTCTTCGAGGTCTGGTCCTGGAGTCGGACTGACATAGTGGCGTCTTTGCACAGACAATTTAGTACCTCGATGTTTCGATAGTCGATCTGGCACCGTTGAAGAGACTGCAGCACAACCCATGTCTCGATCGAATCGAAGGCTTTCTCGTAGTCCACAAACGCTAAGCAGAGAGGCAGGTTATACTCTTCGGTTTTCTGTATAACCTGCCGCAGCGTATGTATGTGGTCTACGGTGCTAAAGCCTTTACGGAATCCGGCTTGTTCGGGAGGCTGGAAGTCGTCAAACCTACACGCGAGACGGTTCGTGATAACAAGATGGACCGATGACCTTATGAAGGTCGCAAGAATCAGCTGGATGCGGAAAGCACAGAATCGGTCGAAGTGGCGGTGCTTGGGGGAGGCCTATGTCCGGCAGTGGACGTTTATCGGCTGAAATGATGATGTAGATAATGAGATCTGGGTCGCCGAGGTACTTTGACCTTAAATATGATCACACTTTTCTGATACATGGCTGTTTACGTAGGTTTTCAGTCGTTAATTTTGAAAAAAACACGTAAATTAACTCGACCTGACACAGATTAGATTAGTAGGTAGGTTAGGTTAGGTTAGGTTATCTTTAAGAAAATAATTGTTAGACTTTATTCAGCACTTTACCTACCTATACCTACTTGTATATACATGATAAACAATTCATGAAAATTGTTTATTTGTTCCATATCAGAGTTATTTTAAATGCCTTCTAAGGCTGAACCTAACAATAATTGCAAGTATTGTAAGTGACATCAACTTGTTATCTAATATGACGAATAATGGCCCGTACGTGCCTTTCGATTAAGGAAAACGAAGAGTCAAGACATTGACCTTTGCTTCTACAAGGTCACTGAATAATATACACACTGATAATAGTGATAATTTTGTTCCTGGTGAAGAATGTGTTCACCATGCCTATTTGCTTTCAATGTGCCTAAAACGTTTATACATAATAGAAACTAGATACTTACCTACACCACACACCGTACCTTATTTAGTTGACTGCCCAGTTGGTCTTGTAGTCGCAAATACAACTGTTGAGCATGTCCTGGGTTTGATTCCCAGGTCGGGTAAAATGTTATTGGGTTTTTCCATTAAGAATTTCTTAGTAGGAGAGTAGGGTTTGGAAGTTGGCGGTGTGATACCCCCGTGCCTCGGAAAG
Source organism: Agrochola litura (assembly GCA_949152395.1). Lineage (NCBI taxonomy): Eukaryota > Metazoa > Arthropoda > Insecta > Lepidoptera > Noctuidae > Agrochola > Agrochola litura. The sequence goes on along the minus strand of OX424497.1, from coordinate 9,152,388 downwards.
CACGTTAAGCCGTTGGTCTTGCGCCTGATCTCTCTCCGGTCGTGTCGGATTGCCGTCCCATCGGACTATGAGAGTGAGGGAAGAGAGAGTGCACCTGTGTGTGCACTATAATATCTTCCACGCCAAAGGCTAATTTCTGTACCTTCAGTGAAAAGTAATGTAACTGGAAAACCATGATTTTGAGAAAATTAATGTTAAAGTTTAAAAAAATCTGACTCTTTGTCTACTTCACTAAAATGAGTACTGATTACTGACATTGGTAAACAATATCTTAGAGCACGATTTAGTGTAAGAAGAAACAGATTAATTTGTATAGTTTTTTATAATTTAAAAATAAATCCAGTTGTATCACCTAACACAACATATATTAAAGTCGTTTTATGTGTAAATTAATTTAAAATGACTTGAACCATTTTACACATTATTCATTGGTTGGTGTTGGATGATTATGTGTAGGTAAATATATCAGTTTGTACTAATTCACATAGATCGCGTAATAAGAGTCACATACATTTGTATTAATATACATTAAGGTACTTGAAATATTTGTTCAGTTCACATTGATATAAATTAAAATGTATTTTATTACACATTAATAAATGTAAAAATGCTTAGTTAGAGCACTCTACACCAAAATAAACTTGCTCAATTTTAATCTTAGAGGGGTACCAATTAGACCAAAAAATTGCATTTTTTTACTGTTAAACTTAGTGTAAGAATATTAAAACTGATATAGGTCAAGATAATTATTTATATCACTTTTCACTGAAGGTACAGATTTATCCGTTGAGATTTTCCGCCATGGCCGAAATACGGTTTGGATGATTACTACTAGGTATCTCTGCTACTACCTTATTATATGTACTTAGTAAGTATGTATACCCTACTATCAATCAATCTGCCTAAGCTTTTTTCCAATTTTGTTGGGGTCGGCTTCCAGTCTAACCGGATGCAGCTGAATACCAGTATTTTATATGGAGCGACTGGCTATCTGACCTCCACAATACAATTACTGGGTAACACGATACCCCTTGGTAAGACTGGTTGTCAGACTTCTGGGCTTCTGACTACGCGTAACGACTGTCAAAGATCTACGAATGACAGCCGGGACCAACGACTTAACGTGCTTTCCGAGGCACGGAGGAGTCTCTATATATATGTAATGGATGGTCACCCATCAACCAACCGACCGCGGTATACCCAACTGTCTTTACGATAAAATTGCTATCTTTATCTAAGTAGATACCTATTGTAAAGTAGAACTTTCATCGTAGCTTATCATGGATATGTTTTTCGGATATTTTTGCGGAAAATTTGGCATGTAGGCATACCTTTTTTATAAAGTTTGAAAAACCAAATACAAAACTTCCTCGAGATTTATGATTATGACACTTCACATTTATTTTCTTATTTTCGAATGCCCAGAAATTTTATTTTTCATTTCCTCATTTTTATGCATGTATTTTTCCAGCATTTTCCCTGATGTAGCCGTGGAAATTATTAGCACAAAGTTAAATAATCAAGTTCATTATCTTCTAACTTAAATTACCTATGCTTTGCTACGTTTAGGTATATACATACTTAAAAAAAATAGTTAATAAAATTGATGTTGTGAAGCAGAAACAATAGAACGGTAAATCTTCGAGATAAAGTAAACAAAAAACTTAAAAAATAGATAGCTATCTATCCTATGCTAAGTTGGTTGTTATTCAACTGGTGGGAAATTTTAATTTTTATATTACGTTTTCTGCATTCGTAAATCATGGTACTAAGTTGAAAAACTTATCTTGATAATAAACAATATTTTTAATTCCAAGATAAGATATTGACGCAAATCACAACAGCGGCTGGGCTCCATAAAACAATTAAAACGCTTTAATGCCGATTCCCTTGTTCACAAACTAAACTAAATTTAAGTTCAGTGCATCTTTTTCTTTCTATTTCATTAAGAAAAGGACAGAAGATAAATTTTAGTTTAGTCCTGTCAAATTAATCAGCGCTTGCTGTAAATTGACGTAATTTTAGTAGGCAAGTTTTTAATCACGTCTAAACTTGTATGGAGTAGCAGGCGCCGATTAATTAGACAGGACTAAACTAAAATTTATCTTCTGTCCTTTTCTTAATGAAATATAAAGAAAAAGATGCACTGAACTTAAATTTAGTTTAGTTTGTGAACAAGGGAATCGGCACCATTGTGTAGGTAAATCGAGGAAATTCACATCGTCTTACTCTCTATACACATTCTTACTAGTAATTGCCCTCTTCAATAAACAAACTCAAGCAATAACTTTGTCCAATTAATATAATAATATAATTTAACGTAGAATCAAATGATCTCATACGCTTTGTTTCGGTAACACATGTTTTCACCTTTTTCAATCACAGTCAGAGATAGGTTCATTACGTGATTAATAATTTATCAATTGATTGTAGCAATTGGCTGCAGATAATTTGTAAACAGTGGGTTGTTTAGCGCATTAGTGTGCCTGTCGCTACGATTGAATATACATTCAGTGCTGAAGACAATCAACAAAGCTGTTATGGATTTTCCTCGTGCCGGAATGCTTGATGCTATTCTGTTTCCAAACACTTTCGTGCAGTGTCTCGTGTCGTCGAATGGACGTTGTTAATTCAATTGTGACTATATTCGGTGATTTTTTTAGTGATTGTGCTTCAAAGTCGATTAAAATATTTCCAATTATTCATTATGTTCTTCGAGTGCAAAAAGACAGCTTTATGGAAATTATGCAAGAACGTCATCTAATATTGAACTTGGTTCATTACATTTTTGTCATATGGATTTTAATTTCACATGGGACGCAGGTATTTTATTTATATCTTAGAATGCGTTATTTAGAAGGTTTCAGAGAGGTACTAGTTAGGAAATTATCACACATATGGCTCAAATAGGCTATATAATTATGGCTCAAATAGGAGTTACCTAAGTGAGTAGGTACGTAATGACTGACTTAGGCCAACTACCCACCACCAAGGAATTTTTGGATATTAGTAAGTATCCAAAAATTCGGATAATTTAGAGTAGGTATATTTAGGTGCACCATGCGTTCAAATTTTTAAGGGCTGATTTTATAGACCTTTTTGGTGTTGAGAAAATTAATGCAGAGTAGGTAAAAACCGGTCAAGTGCATGTCGGACCACGCACAATGTAGGGTTCCGTAGTTGGGATGAATTTATCCCAAGAACAAACTTAGCTTTGTAGCTGAAAAACATTTTCTTTCATAGGGAATGTTAGGGAGAACATGTTTTTACAACCGCAGTTGGTCGATTATTACTCGTTAACTTGTAAAGTCTACTCAGCTGTGATAGTTTTCCTTTTAAATTCGTTATATAAGCTACTGCCGTGAATTTTTTCACATATCTAACATTAACCATTTAGCTGGCAGGGGGGGGGGGACACTTGACTCTAACAAAAATCTGCACTTTAAAGCTTAATATTTCGCAAACGAATCTCTGAATTCAAAAATAGTTTTAACACACTCATAATGTTTTTGAAAGACCTTTCCAACGATACCCCACAATAAAGGGAAGAAAAAAAAAACATCCCCACTTTACGAGTTTACCACTTTACGTACCCTAAAAAAATATTTTTCATTATTTTATTTTACCACTTTGTCGGCATGATTAATATGTATACCTATGCCAAATTACAACTTTCTAGTACTAACGGCCTCGGAGCTAGACCGCGGACAGACAGCCAGACAGACGGACATGGCGAAACTATAAGGGTTCTTTGTTGACTACGGAACCCTAAAAAGCATAAGATAAGACATTAGCAGACTGCTGTGAAAAAAACGTAGTTTTGTCTTTGTATTCAATCTACTGATGGCATGCTGTATAGAGCAAGACACATAGGCATAGATTAGATAGTAGGTATTTTAAAACTGATAAATCACCTGTGTAAATAAATGTTACACAAATAAAAATAATTGATTGATTTTTAATCTTTTGGTTGGGATGATTCCGAAAGGTCATTGTATTTTTTATAGATAAGGAGGAGCACCCACCCTAATTAGGAACGTCTGAAATTCTGAGATAAGAGGTGTGATTAATTACCCTTACGACAGGAAATCGAATATCCGAAGGAAATCGCCCAAAACGGGCAAATTGACACTTTTAAATAATATTGTTTTTCTGTTGGCGATTCGCACGAAGTTAATTTATTTGTGGGCGAATTGACATCTCTAGAAATACTTACGTAATAATGCAATTGGCACATTTTAAATGTTAGACCTAAGTACCTACTTGCTTATTGCCTTAACACGAAATAAAACGAAATTGGACCCCAACGAATTAATTTAGGTATTGAAAGTGCACTGTGCCAATGCCAATGGTTATCAAGAATTTTATTATTGATAAAAATAACATTTCTGTCGCAAGCTACCTAGTAATTTTTGAATTCTATTAACAAACAGATAAAATAGATTAACAAGTAAATGTACTTTCTTATCTGTTTATTGTTTTTAATTGTCTGAAATTAACACTGAACAATCTATGACTTCCGTCTGCAAATGTCCGGGAATGGGTTGGGAAGCAAAAATGCAATATTCTCCGTTGCCATAACTTAAGATATATTGTACCTACTTAATATGTTACAATTGCCTACTTCTTTTTTTTTTGGGTGGGAAATTATCAAATAACTTCTCCCGCTCTGGGTGGAGCGGGAGGGCGTGTCAGACTCTTGCTGACTAAAACCCACCTGTGTTAATTCAGTTGCCATGTTGCCGGGGGTCACGATTTCCCTTTCGGCCTTATTCGCAACCCCGGCAGGCATCGGCCCTAGCGGACCCCGTCAATTCTGCTGACATCTCTTTGAGGCGCGCGTGGAACACAACGCGCTGTCGACCCGGGCCTGGTCCTTATCGGGCGGCGAGCTACCCATTGTTCACCGTCCGCAAGCCCGCGCCTACGGTGGCCGGAAATCGGCTCTCGATTCCCGACGTCCTGGGCGTCTCCTCCTGCGGCATTTTGCCTCTCCCTCACGCGTTCCGCCTCCTCCTTCGCGAGCATTACTGCTTCCCAGAAGGAGGTGACGGCCTCCCATTTCCTCTCGCTCCGTACCATGGACCGAACCAGTGCCGGACGCGAGAGGTCACCGCCGCCGATCGCCTCCACGAAGACACGGCGATGCTCCGCCCAAGCCGGGCAGACCTCCACCGTATGCTCCACCGTGTCCTCCGGCCGATCCACACAAAGGCGATACCCGGGCGTTTCGTCCCGCTTTGTCCTGAACAGGAACCTCCCGAAACAGCCGTGTCCGGTAAGGACCTGCGTCAGGCGGAAGGTGAGGACCCCGTGGCGCCTCTCTAGCTACTCCTCAAAGAGGGGTCTAATCGCCGCAATTGTGGCGTGCCCAGCGCTGGGTTGCAAAAATCGCACTCTCCATGCCGCCATGAGATTCCGCCGGAGCTCTGTCCGCTGTGCCGCGATTTCTTGCGGCATCGGAGTTATCCCCGGCGTTTCGCCTCCACGCGCCACTCCCAAATGTGCGCGAGGACCTTTGCCTCCAGATCCCATGGCGGTAATCCGGCAAGGAGGCTCGCTGCCTCGCAGGAGACCGTGCAGTATCCTCGGGCCAGCCGGATGGCCATGACCGTCTGGGACGTGTTCAACCGGTGGGCTGGCCGCAGCCTCAATGAACGCGCCCACACCGGCGCCCCATAAAGGGCCATGGACCGCACGACCCCCGCGTAGAGCCTCCGGCAAGAGGCGTTTGGACTCCCTAGATTGGGCAGGTGCCGCTTCAAGGCAGCCCTGGTCCGGTTCAGTCTGGGAGCCAAACGTCGGAAGTGCTCCACGAAGTTCCACCGGCTGTCGAGGACGAGTCCCAGATACTTCATCGTCGACTCGACGCCGATGTGAACCCCTACCGCCATACAATTGCCTACCTACCTACTGAAATCCCTTCCATGCTTTTAATAATATTATAAATGCGAAATTAAATCTGTCTGTCTGTCTGTTACCTACCTACTTTTCACGCCTTAACGGCTGAACGGATTTGAATGAAATTGTGACATTAGGCACATTTGGAAAATTACTAAATGATCTACAGTAGAAATCGTCAAATCAATTGCAAACCACATGATATTGGTCAAGTAGCACTAAAAGGCTTTCAAACTAAAAACAGTTACAGTTAGGTCCTTCATTTTTGGTTAACCCAATAACCATAACCCTTTTCAAATTAAGCGTCGTATTTACTGACAGGCGCGACGTGACGGCACGACGCAACACCGGTCATTGTTTTACCGTGTAGTTTTCTTAGAAATTGTTTTGTTAGAGAAAGAATTAAAGAAAAATGCGTTTATTGGCATTACAGTAGAGAAAATACACCTTATAACTATAAAAAACAGAAAACAATTATTGTTATGCCAAAAGGGCCTCAGCTCCGCATATTTCAGATGACAACACAAAGTGTGCCACCTGACGCTGATTCTCAGCTGCAACCCACGAGTGCCATACGCTAGGATAATAAACTGGGAAGTGTTGTAAATTAGGTATCAGAATAAATAATGTAATAAAAGATAGGATAATATAAAAAAAGCTCACAAAATCAAATAATCTGTAGTGACATACATGAGTGTGTGTGTAGTGTTATGAATCATAATAACTGCTTATAATAAATCTATGATCTTTTTATAGAAAGAAAATAGATAGGCAAAATAACTTCAAGGCAAAATCGTGTGACTGTGTTGTTCTTCTAAAACTACAAAACGAAACGGATTTTGGTGCGGTTCTTATTAGAGTCACGTCGCGCTGTCGCGTTGCGTCGCACCAGTCTGCACGAGCCTTTAGGTGTACCATTACTTGTAGGTGGACGCCTACCTCAATGATGTCCTGAACCCCGTGAACGCGAATATCGACGTGTGGCACCAGCGTGACACGAGGGTCGCCATCCGAGCCAATAATGACCGTCTCGCTTGCGAGAGGCCTAACATCTACATTTGTGAGGTAAGTAAGTCATGAAAGAAATTGAAGAAACATAGTTTGATTAGGAACATGGTTGAATAGCAATTTTACCTAAAAAGCAGCATCGATGACGTAATTGAATACCTACTTCAATATTATTAATACCTACTTAGGCACTGAAGCCACCGCCCTTTGACGCTGCAGAAAGTTAGTAACTACAATAGTTCACTCCTCTCAATATCTACCTATACCTTGATACTTATCGATATAAGACTACCTATTTCCATTATAAATAATAAAGCTTCCGAAAAAAAAACTATCTGCGACGATAAGCTCGCGTGGGACCGCCGGAGCTGTGACAGAAACCATGCCTGCTGCATATTGCATGCTCGCTTGCATGCTGCATGTATGGTGTATGCTTGTTTGCATGTTTGAAAAATATTACGTCAGCAAATTCTGTATTGATTTTTCGGAATTTTCAGTATTTTATTCGGTCGTTTCTTTATTTGTATTCGCATATACCTAAGTTGTCGGGAAATTAGTATTTATAGCAGTAAATTTCATATTTTGAGTGTGCATATATTTTAATTTTTTTTTGGGGCGTTTATTACTACCCTATTTCCATCCCCTAGTATTGCCGCTTGCCACTTGAAGTACCTACATTACATACAATAGCTGATAGATATAGGTATGGGCTAACCCAACCGTGCACATCATAGCTGTACAATATTGTACAAGCTGCGGTTTCCAACGTTCCAATATAGAGAGAGCTTTGCAAGTTGAAAGGTACTCCCGTTCGACAGATATTCGTAAACTGATTGGTGGATAATCCATCTGCCGACCGATAGGATAGGCTCACATTCTACTGTAGGTACTTGAAAGAAAGAAGTTCTTTATTTGTGATCGATGACAATAGTCTGGGATCGATAGATTACGAACATATTCTTCGTAAAATATGCGACTTTTCATAGCACAGAGGGTAATTATTTTTTTGGGTGCTGTACTCTAACCTAAAGGTACCTAGGTATACAGTTTGCTTTTAGCTTGTCTGTCAAAGCATCTTTACATAGGCGACCGACTGCAAATAGTTTTCTTAATTCATAACACTTACATTCAGGAGCCGCCAAACACAGTACCGCCAGACGCGAGGAAGACCTGCAACTACCGCAATGTGCGTTACCACGAGCAGGTTTTCCGTTGGGTGGCAGGTCGAGGATGCCTGCTGTATACCCCTGACTTCCTCTACATTGCCGGCTCTAACACCATCAACCTGAACGCTGGATGCTTCTACGGGAACTGGTTCGCACCATGTCTGGAGATCGTGAGTTATATTTTATACCTATAGCGCTACAAAGTTCTTTTGGCGCGTGGCTAAAATCGGACCTAACGCCGCCATCTTATTTTTTCAATACATTTCACAAAACAATTGCACACATGTTTACCAACAGTGCACCCCTGTCAACGTCATTCGAGCGCCAAAAGATCCATGTAGCAGTGTACACACGGCTACACATCAAGCTATACATTTCCAGTTTAAGCTGATCTCGCATTGTATTGGATTTCCGTACAATGCGAGGTCAGCTTATTCTGGAAATGTATAGCTTGATGTGTAGCCGTGTGTACCTAGGGAATCTGAGCGTTAACAGGGCACTTCGACTTTTAGAAAGAGGCTCTACAACAGGGACAATACTGAACTTTTAGAAATAGGCTTTACAACAGGGACAAAATTGAACTTTGGAAAGAGACTCGACAACAGGGACAAAACTGAATTTTTAGAAGGAGACTACAACAGGGAAAAAACTGGAGTTTTAGAAAGTATTAAGAGACTACACAACAGGGACAAAACTGAACTTTTAGAAAGAGACTACAACAGGGAAAGACTTAAACAGGGACAAAACTGAACTTTTAGGAAGAGGCTCTACAACAGGGACAAAACTGAACTTTTAGGAAGAGGCTCTACAACAGGGACAACCCTGAACTTTTAAAAAGAGGCTCTACAACAGGGACAAAAACGAACTTTGAGAAAGAGGTTCTACAACAGGGACAAAACTGAACTTTTAGAAAGGGGCTCTACAACAGGGATTAAATTGAACTTTTAAAAAGAGACAATAACAGGGACAAAAACGAACTTTTAGAAAGAGGTTCTACAACAGGGACAAAACTGAACTTTTTCTAATACTCGACGTGCCCATAATACGGCCACGTAGTTACAGTAGCTACAAAAACACATAGTACTTTGGGCGTCGAACAACAGTTCTGAGATGCTAATCTTGGGCTTATCGTATAACTATGTAGATCGCTACAACGTAGTTTTTGATACCAATTCAAGCTAATATAACTTACCTGCTTATGTGACCAAAACCTTCCGTACCTTTCGTTTGCAATTTTCAGTTCAGCTCCTAAAATGCACCAGCTTCTGTCTTCCGCAAACAGTCTTTCATTCTTCTAGTCGTCGGTCCACCTAGCCAAAGGCATCCCACGCAGGGTTTCCTGATTCGTGAACATCATTGAAGGATTGGTTCTTCTTTACAAATGAGCGATAGGGGCAATTGGTTAGCCCACTGCTACTTCAGCTTCGTTACTGTGCAAGCAAGCAATCTAAGCAATCAAGCTGTGTTGCCACATAAAATATGAGGATTACTGTGCCTTTTAGAGACCACACGACCACGTTATAAGAACATGGACGTTAGATTGGATTGGGTATCAAATTAAAGTGCTTTCTGCGAAATCAATATGTGAGGAAAAGTCTCAGATAAGCAGTCAATAAAGAATCTGTCCCCGAAATTTTTCAAAATGAATGATACTTATCTACTAAGTGTTGTATTCGATTACCTATTAGTCTTCAACTCTTTACGTTGAGCCATCAACGTTGAAGCGATTGTAGCGATGAATATCTTAACGATAGTGGATCACTGCCAAAGATATGAACTTGTGATAGTCTTGAACATTTTAAGTAGGTACCTATGATATCTTGATATGTAACCTTGTATCCAATACATCAATCAGCTGGGTTTGCTGAAGTCAAGTATATTCTACGGTATAGGCAAGTGTACGACGCCAATGGCTTATTATAGAACATGCAGCCTTGGTTATTTAGGTGACTCCGTCAATATGTCTCCGGTTCCATAAGATCCAATGTTTGCATTTTTAGATTTAGTTTTACACTTAGGTACGTAACAAATCCCTCGGCGCCCATCTTATTTAAGATGAAATATGGACTTTTGAACCAACTGTAAAGCGCCTTAGCCCTTTATAGTGTCTAAGCAAAGACTTGTGTTCAGTTTTCTAGCTTTTATGTCGTTACAGGCTAAAGAGGACGGTTCATGTGGTTGCTATCCTTTTGACCCTGGCCTGGAAGAGGTGGCCGCAGCAGTGCATGAAGCATTGATACCGGCGGCACAGGGGAGGTGGGAACGATGCTTCTACGCCGCAAGTGACTGCTGCAGCCATTACATGCCGGAAAACAATAATACTTCGGGTAAACTAAATGTATTCCACAATGTTTAATAATAACACCTGAGCTGAAAGAATGATTTGTGAAATTGAGAAGTGGTGGTATGTGGGATAGATAGCTACCAATCCCGTAAAATATGGTTTACTAGATAGATTGGATACTTGCGGGTGCGAAACATGCGCGCACGAATTCTACACTCCCGATCAGATTCTCGGTAGCAAGAGAGACAGGCTGGAGGGTTTTAAAGAATCCTGCAGATGTACGACATCCATAAGGATTTTGATAAGAGAGAAAAATGCAGCTAAGGCCGAATGAAATAGAAGATGACTGAAAAGAGACGGGCAATTGACTTCTAGACTTCCTACTTACTCCTTTCTACGACTTACTAAGATTCTATATTTTTTCTTCACAATATATGTACATGACACATTATTAACTTTTTATAGTAGTCAACCAGTGTGAAGCCACGTTCGATGGCTGGACTTGCTGGCAGGAAGCGTTTGGAGGAGCTATGGCCACCGAAGTTTGTTCAGAATTCGCCTATTCCAGCAACGGGCCTTCGTGCAATCGTAATATGTTCTGTTTTTATACTTATTTTAATTCGCAGAATACTGTTGTTTACATTTCTAGTCCATTATTTTATTACGTCTTGTGATAAATGGAGGACAATCTGTAGACTTATTAAATTGACTAACCGAGTTATCTATATAATTACGTATTCGACCTTTATGTTCGTTATATACGCTACGTAGGTACCTATGTCTCACGTGCTAAACGTCCCTTTGATTGTCTTGCTGCATCTGAGGAAGACTATCAATAGGTCATTTACCTAAAAAGTAAACACAGCATTGCTATTATTAGGTACTTACTGCTTTATAATTTCTGCCTTGCAGTACCAGTAATGGCAAAACTTCATCGCAAAATTTTTCAGACTATAGTAGCAAACAGTGCCACACAAACGCCACATGGGAGCTCCAAACAGACTATAGCACATGCAGCATCACTCCGCGTCTACTTCGCCGTTACCAGTTCTACATCGCTGTGTTATCCATCTCCATCATTGCCTGTCTGCCCGCAGTGTTCATATTTTGCTTCTACAAAAGACTGAGAATAACCCGCGTAGCGCTACACAGGAATCTTCTCATTGCTATCGTAATCAGAAATGCGCTTGTGATCGTCAGCAGAAGTGAGGTAAGTCAGAGACAATAGACTGTTTGTATTGTAGGGACAACCAAATTATTTGGTGTTTACTATTGTTGATCGAAAATTTTGCTTGAACACAGGAATTTGGTATCTACCAAAGTCCAGTACCTATTACGCTTCTCAGGATCAAAAGTTATGTGTACCATGGGGTCCACCAAACTTTTAGTCCTCATAAACGTTTGTGTATTTTGAGAGAATGACCCCCTTCTAGGATCGCAATTCCTCGTGTTTTTTAGGTTCGTCCATTAGCTAACAGCCTTCATAGCCAGCAGCATTCGCATAGCCTGTGCGTTTAATATTTGCCAAGTTCCTAAATTACATTATACAAAATAATCAGCGTAAACTAAGGTACCTACTCAAATACTTACTTACCTGTAGATCTACATAGACGAGCTGACAAATGCCGGCGAGACGGTGCTGTCATCACATGGCGTTGCATGTCGTATTCTGGCGTTTGCTGAACGCGTTGCAGGCAATGCAGTGTTTGTGTGCATGCTAGTCGAGGGCTTGTACTTGCATCGCTCCATCGTTGCTGTGTTCAAGCAGAAGATGAACATGAAATGGCTGTATTGTATTGCAGCTGGTATGTATACCTAACCAATTCACGCTTTTACTATCTAACTTACTTTTTAACCGACTTCCAAAAGGAGGAGGTTCTCAATTAGTCTGTAAGTTTTTTTTTTTTTATGTTTGTTACGCGATTGCTCCGCCAATTATGAATAGATTTTGATGATTCTTTTTTTGTTTGGTAGATCATACTTCAGAGGTGGTCCCATATAAATTTTATTAACTTTGCTTGGGTACTTTTTGAGTTAGCTTCAATTATACGTATTTTTTCCCACTTAGTATGTAGATGATATGATAACTTCTTGTCACTGTTATTTACATAGCAGGTAGTGGTATTTGAATTTGTGTGGGGTAGGTACCACAACTAAAAAGTGAAAAATAAAAACTTTTTACAAAAAAAAAAACAACCGACTTAAAAAAAAAAACTTTAATTTCGGAAGTCGGTGACAAAGAACGAAAATTCAAAACCAAAGACACCGACTTCCGAAATTAAAGTTATTTTTCACTTTGTAGTGTTTTTTTTTTAAGTCGGTTGTTTTTTTTTTAAGGGAGCTCATTAAAAGATTCTTTTTTAAAACAGGCAAATATAGTTCTGAAAGAGTTAGTTTTACTTTGCAGGCGGTTAAAAAACGATGTTGACTGGATTTGCAACAACCGTTGATCGTCTAAAAATTGCTTTAACTTCTAGTTTAGGCGTACCTACCGCAAAAACCTTTCATTCTTTCAACTATCACATTATCTCAATAATCTTTATTTATCTCAACATCATATAACAGGCACTAGTTAATAAGATGCACAATCTTAAATAGAGAAAGGTGTCTCGGGGTAGAAGGATCCTGAGTTACAGATCACCCGGCTATCTTAGATAGGCCACGCGCACAACTTAATATTCTGTGATCTGGGCAACCGTATAGACTGTATAGGTAATATAGCAAATCCTTACAGAAAATAGACGAAGTACCTATTACAGAAACTGAGATCAATTACTTCGTTTTTAATTTTAAGGACACAAAAACAGGAAATTATTGAAAACCTCATTCAATTCCCAGTAATAGCCCTGGCGCCTGCCATAGCCTGGGCGGCCGTAATGGCAGTGCACAACGACCATTCTTGCTGGCTGATATACACGGTGCAGCACGTGCAGTGGATACTGGATGTGCCACGCATCGCCATCTTGCTGGTCAACACTGGCCTCTTCATTGATGTGCTGAGGGTCTTGCTAACGAAGATCAGGAATTCGGAGAATGCTAATCAGCTGTGAGTGCTTCTATTTTCAAAATTGTTTGTATGTGGAAGGACCTCAGTCTCACTTGTTTTTTAAATTACGAATAGTCGTTGCAAATCACGAGAGCGTCATGTGACTTTCATGTCATTGACATTTGACGTTTGAAGTGCAATTGACGCTCTTGAAATGCAATAACTGCGTCTCATGTTGGGTAATAGGTGCAATACTCGCCTCGCCTCTGCCTCGTTGGTCTAGTGGTCGCAAGCGCTACTGCCGAGCATGAGGTCCTGGGTTCGATTCCCAGAAAATGTTATTGGGTTTTTCTATCTGGAATATCTCAGTAGAAGAGTCTGGATTTGTGCCCGGTTGATGGCTATAAGCTCGCCCCCTATTACATGGGACTTAACATAACTGGTGAAATGTGAGTGTACCTACCACAGGTACACTTCTGCCCAATCCTCGGGGAAACAAGGCTTGATGTTATGCTATGTAGGTAATCACCCAGATTAGGCAAAATACCTAATCTTGGTGATTATGTTTATAGTAATGTTCTGGAGCTATGTTGACGCCAAACATCATTTTATACATATTACTTAACTAAACTGACACCTTCTTCCCTTGGACTAGCAGAAACTATAGAAACCCACCTGCCACAATCCTTTATTTATTTATTTTTTACTAAGCAAGGCACACCAACGACATATTTACAAGGATAGTTACAATAGGTAATCACGAGTCTTGAGTATTTACTGATTTATTTAAGGATTACCAACGAGTTACATTACAAATTATCTTTTACAGTAATTAAAACTTAGGTATTATACATTATCCTGTAATGCAAACTCAATTACAAGTAACCACAGCTTTATCGAGTACATAATGCTCTGAATACATAATTAAATCAAATAAAGAATACAAATTAAAAAAGAAATAATATACATGCTATTATAAAAGTTTAAACTTACATAAACGAATACAATACAGTAAAACCAAGCTTTAATATTATGTCTGAATGAATTAATATAAAAATAAAAATGTATAAAAATAATAAATAAAAGTAAACAATTGAATTATAAATTAAATTAAATTTGATATGAATTAAAAGTATACATTATTTAATTATTGGAATGAAAAGTCAAATGTCCTCTAACCGAAAGTGCTTAATTATATAATTTATTTTTAAAAGTGTTGAGACTGTCATGATTGATATCGATTTCAGCTTTGCGGCATAGAGCATTATACAATATGCCCTCGTAAGGGGAGCCTTACGAGGGCTACCAACAACAGCTGCTATGAACATTAATACATATTTTGGATAGTAGGTCAGTATTTAGTTTAGATGTCAGTAATTTGGTAGCCCTCGTAAGGCGAGGGCGGTACGAGGGCTATCAAATTGTATAATGCTCTATGCCGCAAAGCTGAAATCGATATCAATCATGACAGTCTCGACACTTTTAAAAATAACTTATACAACTTAGGTGACAACTCTCCAGTTGTCACCTACTCGTAAGTTGGTTTTGTGAAAAGATTGTAGGTATGTCACTGTGGTAACCTGCTAGGAACATTAATACATATATTTTGAATAGCAGGTCAGTATTTAGTTTAGATGTCAGTCATTTGTGTAGGAAACAAAGAAAAAGTACTTTTCTACGATTGGTGAGGCTTTGGAATTTAAAGTGATGAACACGTTCTTTATAAGATTTCGTCGTTGTTGTTTTGCGGTTTTGTTTTGTAAGAATAGATGATACAAGTTGTATCATCTATTCTTACAAAACAAACAAGAACCTCCTTTGGACTCGCTTAATACGTTGCTTATGAACGTTATAACGGGGTGACCATACCTGTGAACAGTATTCCAGATTACTGCGAACCAACGTCTTGGAGTTGTTAAAGGGCTTTGAGGTCCTTAATACAAATCCTAGCATTTTTTTTGCGTTTGATATTATTTTATCGGTGGTCATTGTAGGTGAATTTGCTATCCATCAAGATTCCCAGATCCCGGACAGTATCAACTTCGTTGAGTGTATTGCCCGAAAGCGAGTTTTTGTTTTAAAAACTTTTTTTGTGACAAAATTTTATATGTAAACATTTGCTCATCCTATTTTCTTTGCACCACTCAACTAATCTATCCAAGTCAGCTTGTAGCAAATGAGGATCCTCTATAGATTTAATAGGCAGGGTTAACTTAAGATCGTCTGTAAATAAATAAGATTCTGTGTAATGGAAGCAATGGATAATGGTATTATTAAAAATATTTAAAAGTTAAAGTCCTAAGTGAGAGCCTTGTGGTACTCCAGACGTCACATGGAAACCTAGTGAGTACTGTGTAAATACATCACTTGTAGGCATGCACAACATTCTTATAAAAAAGACAAATTTTTTAATCATTAGCATATAGGTAACATTAATTTGATACATAATAAAATTACGAAATAAGATTAGATTATAAAATAAAACATTAATACGAGTACATCTCGTTACATTGCATGAGAACAAACAATCATAACAACAAAAAATATAACAAATAATACATGCAAACGTGGGCGTTATTGGGTACCTACTTAGAAACAATTGATATATTTTGCGATAGAAAACCAAGTTTTAAGTAATGCAGAGATTATCCAAAGACAGATTAAGATAACAGAAATAAGGTTTCTGTGTCTAGATATCAAAATATGCATCAGGTATTATAATTTACACATCTACAATTTTGCCAGTCTTTATAACAGTTTAAGTAATAAATTCATAATAGTTGGCTGTGCGAATTAGAGCAGAACTGCATCTCGTTGCTGAAAATTAGACTTAAAGATAAATTACGCAATATTTTGAGTATATTTAAAAAATTATACTTTGAGAACTTGTGTAAGTACCTAGGTATTTCAAAAGACAACTCCCAAAGTAGGTAACCTTTCATGGCTTCGAAGTGTTTGAGCTTTATGGGAAGAGATGATGGCGCAACAAACTCCCCAGTAAAAGATGAGGAACGGTTTGGTAGGGCTTGTTCTAAGTCCGCCTGGCTTATATGTATAAGCCTGTCGGCATAACAACAATGTTTTAACAGCATTGTTGTGTTTCGGCAGTTAGAGGTAAGATAGCCAGTTCCTCAGTGGTTGAGGATGCCGGCCGGGTGAAGAACGCTTCCACCTTCGGCCTGATCATCACTTACCATCAGGTGAGATACAGTCCAAGAGCTTCCCCATTGCGGCCCATGCCATTCGATTCCCAAAATACAATAACTCAGACGCTTCGACAACATCTGGTTGGATAAAACATCATGTTCCGTATCATATTTATTTTGCAGAAGCACAGCTAAAGCAACATTGTTCCTGATGCCATTATTTGGAACACAATTCTTGCTGACTGCATTCAGGCCATCGACCTCTAACTGCACTGAGGAACAGATCTATTACTACGCGTCGTATACTGTCGAAGGGCTGCAGGGACTTATCGTGGCTTTGCTTTACTGCTACGTTAATAAGGAGGTACGATTTCATTATCTTTATGATCTTAATAATATTGAGGAGCTCGTGACTAAGTAATAACATCCGCACGGGTCGATCCATCAGGTTAAGTTACGCTTGCCGGGGTTGATCCGTGGATCTACATGCCGAGACTCTTCCGTGCCTCGGAAAGCACGTTAAACCGTTGGTCCCGGCTGTCATTCGTGGATCTTTGACAGTCGTTACGGGTCGACAGAAGCCCGAAATTCTGACAACAAGTCTTACCAAGGGGTATCGCATAACCTACTAACTGGGTTGTGTAGGTCAGATAGGCAGTCACTCCATGTAAAGTACTTGGTTAGACTGGAAGCCGACCCCAGCATAGTTGGGAAAAGACTAGGCCGATTTTATGTTCTTAATAATATTGAGATTTGTAAAAACTATTTAATGGTTCGAATTCTATTTCCGCCAGGTCCACGCGTTAATCAAAGCAACATACAGAAAAACAGAAAATGCTGTAGTTTCCCGAATTAGAGGAGATTCCACGTACCCTAGAATGAGTATGGGCATAAACTCTGATAGAAGAATTACCTGCAGTACCGCTCTACCTAGCCCGTCAGACGACGACAAAGACCAATACGCTACTATAAGACCAAAGTTACATGTCGCTGAAATCATATCGATACAGGCCAGCGAACGACTGGCCGAGATCTTAGAACCAGTCTACGAAACTATACAAAATGGTGTCACTAACGAAGGATATGACTCACTAGATAGGTCGGACTTGGACAACGATTCCGGCTTCATAGCTAACAGAGATTGCAAAGTAGAAGATTACTACGGCTTCACGAATGCTTCAAGCGTTTCGATCAATTGCCAAGACTGGATCCAGTGCGTTTCATCACCATCCAGTAGTGTTTACAACAATTCCTTGAATGATTACGAAATAAAATATTTAGAGAAGAAATATCCAAACCATTCCAAATTACGCGACATTTCTGAAGTACGAGAAAAGAATTCTGATCAGATAATTGCAAATTGGAATTGTTTGGAATATAGTAATGATTTACCGGGTTTTAAGAAAGATATTGGCCCTGAAAAAGACGCCGACCCTACGAAAACGAAAGATGATGTTGTGTACGATGACTGTGAAAATATGCTCGATGAGATAATGCAATACATTGAAACCACGGATACTGCAGCCAAAGACACATTAGACCCGAACGTTCTTGCGCCAAACAGGCCCGATGGAGATCGAATTGTATTTTTAAATGAATAATTACTTACACCTTGTTAACATTATCATTAAATCACCTTTTGTATATATCTATAGAGTTAGATGTCTGAACATTGTTCATGATAATATTTTATCATCATTTCCTAATCGAAATCAGCAGAACTACACAATTCTTTTTGTAATTACTTCGCCTAAAATTACTAAACACATTACAATTTCGGTTTCGATATTAATTAATCTCACGACTTATTGGTAATGTAACTAATAAATAAGCTAACAAATAACTTCAAACAAGTCACAATTTTTTTTGCAACAGATTATCGATGTTAATTTTATTTTATTCACCGCTTCTCACCCATTAAATATTTCAATAGGTACTGAATTTTGTGTAAGCGAACTTCATGTAAAATGAAGTAAACAACAGCTAATGTACCAAGTTATATTTGTATTAATAAAAAATAATGATTCAAAGATAATTTTATTTCAATTTTCATTCTTAGCAAGCCATTTAACATGCGTCATGTGTGCAATCACAGTAACGATATGTCTATTTCGGCACACCTCTGCATCCTACAACATTAATTGATCTATCAACTTGTACAAAGATCTAGATCCTTTCGAACTCGGCTTACAAAACTGAGTGCGGCAACATGCTCACGCACAGTCGAGCGCGAGGTGTGCAGTGTTACCTTTCAAATCAAACGTACAAACGAACAAAGACTCAAAATGTTGACCAAGTTAATGTTAGGGTTAATTTTGTGCTGGGGTGTGCAAAGTTTCCCGGACGGGGCGCCGATAGACACGTGTGTAAAGAGCCGTGCTAATCAACCTAATCATGGGCAACATAGGACTCAACCCTTGTCCACTCTGCCGTACCGGGTCACAGCATCGGCGTTGGTTTACGGGCCAAATACTCCGGTCACAGGTGAATACACTTTTCTCATTATTGTTTGATACTATGTTGTTGTTTTTGTCAAGATTAGTCAGGGTGATAATTTGTATGAATAGGTAGTGGTGTGCGATTAAGATCTTCCTTTTAAATTAAGGCTAATGACCAATGCTACTTATGTTAATTCTCTAAGTATATTTTTTGGATACGGTTAGCAACAAGTTACAATTTAACAATTACAAATATTGCGCTTTTAAAAAAAATATTTTGTATCTAATCATGGTTTTGAGTTTATTTAGATTTATATATTTAAAAGTTACAGATTTAATCGACTTTCGTTGCTGGCCGTAGCTTTAAGCTTCTCCTCCCGAACCCGCGAATAGTTTGATAAACATATCAGGAGGAATCTCCAGGAGGTTGGTAAATCGGTACATACAATCAAAGAGCTAAATAAATGTTGATTATAAAATCGATTAGGTTAGGTGGAAGTCGTATCCGAGTCATAATAACCGTAGTAAGTACCTACTTATAAAAGACCCTATCCTTTCGTCTTACCTAATTCATAGTTTGTCTCAAAGCTTTTTGTTAATCGAGTATTATTTATAATTTGATATCGATACTGTGTCCGTGAAGTTTTGCCAGCCCATTTAATTTGACCCTGTTTGTTTACTAACGCAATAATGAATTTAAAAAAAAAGAATGAAAGCTTGCTGAGCTTTCGCCCAGGGAGCATTCGGAGCGGTTTCAGACGCGTTTTGATAAAATGATCCAGCAAAATATGTATTTTTATAAATAAAGCCGATAATCAAAAGACGGCACTCGCTCATTGCTTTGATATTTCATTCATCATTTCAATTCAAACAAATGTAGATGTTTCACAATCGCAACATGTAAACTTTCATTCGCTATTTCGTATCTCCTAATTATTTTTGCAAGCAGCAATTCTAATATGTATTACAAAATAATAAAACGGATATAACAAGATCAGACGATAAAGTTACTATATAGTAGTATTCATTGATAAAATCTACCGGTGGGCAATGAGTGCGTAATACTCACAAGTTCGATTACGCAAACCGTATGCGTATGGTATTGTAGGTCAGACGGCTTAAGGTGGCTCGACCGGTTTGTCCCCAAACGAAATGGGGTAACAGCGTATAGGGTAAAAAAGATCTTGAAAACTGTCTGGATTAACAGCTGCGGATTTAAAGGGTTGGGTAAGTATCAAAGGATGAAAGGACCCTAATATGTATGTTACTTATAGAAGTTTTTTATTTATTTGGTTTTATTATGTAACGTCGAGAATCAACTTCAGTAAGAGTTTACCAAAAATGAAAAAAACCTATTAAAATGTAGCCGTTAACGTATTTGCCCTAATGGCTTTAGGTCACAGAGTGTGTCACTCATCGCTATTATATTATTTACTATTTTATTATATTAACGTATTTGCCCTAATGGCTTTAGGTCACAGAGTGTGTCACTCATCGCTACAGTAAAAGCTGTAAAGGTTTATACTTAAAACTAAAACTTTCAACTCATTTCAAGTGAACTTTCAGCCAGATCTAGAAAATAAGATGAAATAGGTTAGAATGTTTAGCAAACTTCACAAATTTTCATTGAACATTGGAATTAATATAAATATGTATTCCTCAATTCTCGTAATTTCACCTAACATGTCTCTGCATCAGTTGCATCACCTAAAGGTTGACTGAAAAGCTTAGGTATTGGAAAAAGTCCGCCTCTTGAAACCTGTTAAAAACGAAACCCTCAATTTCCAGTAACAATAGAAGGATCAGAGCCGTTCAAAGGGTTCTTCATTCAAGCGCGTTCAGTTGAGCATGACAACTGGATCGGGGCGTGGGAACCTGCCCCCAACACCACCGTGCATCCAGAATGTTCGTCCATCACACACGGCGACCCTGAGTTCAAGACAAGGGCTACGCTACTGTGGAGAGCGCCGCCTGATAGCCAAGGAAGGGTTTATTTCACGTAAGTTTTAGTACGCTTTTGTAAGGAATTTTCATTTTATATTGCCACAGATTACTTATAGATATTGCGTTCCATAATAGATGTTACAAAAGGCTTATAGTTAAGTACAAATTATATGGACCCTGTTAAGGCACAGTAACAAGATAAAGGTAAGAAAATTAAAACTATTATTGCCTTCAAAATTAAGAAATTTTTAAGATGTTTAGATAGTCTTTACTCTATAGATACCTGTTCTTAGAAAAACTTTGTGAAATATTGTTTATATGTACTTACATACATACCTAAACTCACGCTATTGTTTATGGGGGTAGGCAGAAACTATATAGGTAGGTACCTATGTATAAAATATAGGTACTAAGACTAAGTAAGTACCTACTTAGTTCTTCGAAATAGCTACATATAGCTACTTATTAGAAACATAAAATTACTAACTGCCTCGTTGGTCTAGTGGTCGCAAGCGCTACTGCTGAGCATGAGGTCTTGGTTTCGATTCCCAGGTTGGGCAAAGTGTTATTGGGTTTTTCTATATGGAATTTCTCGGTAGCAGCCCGAAGACTGATTTGTGCCCGGTTGATGGCAATAGGCTCGCCGCCTATTACATGGGACTTTGGCGAAATGTGGGTGTAGGTGCTATAGATATACCTCTGCCAAACCCTTCGAGGAAACAAGGCGTGATTAGGTTTGCAAAATTACGTAATTTTACGGAAAACGCTGGTAAAATACAGGTATTTAACGGTACTTTATATAAATTACGGTAAAATTACCGGCGACTTATGAAGTTTTAAATTTTAATTTGTACTGTCCTCTGCTCTGCCTCTACACATAGATGATGTTATTATAATCCATGACATGGTGTGATTCATGTCTTGAATTCTTGACTTATTAAGTTTTAGGGATTTTTAGTACGCATGAGTCGCACGAGCCCAGTTATCTGTTTTTTTTAAAGTTCCAATAGGTACTGCTTATGTCTCTGGCAAATTTCATTCAAATCCATTTATCCGTTAATAGTGAAGTAGTGACAGACACATGATACACACAAACATACTCACTTCCGTATTTGTAGTGTTTTAGTGGGTATGACTGTATGAGTACGTTTAATACGTTTTTTACCGAAAATAACCATATTTTACCGTAAATTACGTAAAATATTTTTTTTTACCGTATTACTTATACCAGGGTAATTTTACCGTTTTACATCCCTAGGCGTGATGTAAAATTACTAAAAGGGAATGCCTCTTCTTTTGTGTCTTCCACATGATAGACTCACTAAAATAGGTCGTATATAATATGCAGGACGCATCTAAACTTCAAAGCCTAAATTTAAATATCTTCCGAGGATGTTTTGCAACCGTTTGATTTAATTATAGCTGTCAATCTAATACAAACAAGTTAATTGAAGTACTTAAATCGGGCCATACTTGGATTTTGAGGCAAAGCGCGATAATGGGGTTGTCGACCCATGCCCTAATAGCACTACTCCTTTCACTGCACATACATATGTGCAGTTGCCTAATATCATCATGATCATTAGTTAGCGTAAATTGGCCTTAAGATAAACCCTGGCCCGTAGAATGTGTATCAATCGAGAATGATCGTACGCTACATAATTTTAAAACGTAGACATAATTAGCCTTGAATTTATTATTCTGAAGTAATTGCGATGTGGGCCGTCCGGTGACTTGCGCGTTTTGAATAATGACCATGTTTATATGATAGTTTTGTAATGTTTCGATTATTGAACATTAATCAGCAAGTTTTTTTTATATTGAAATGTACCTTGGGTGTTTCACAAGCTTATCGCACAAGTGATAACCCGATGATGATTGTCGTAAAACTAGATTCAACAAGTGTGTTAATGGTGTAATAGGTGAACTGCTGTGCATACGTTTGGAAAAATTATCTTTGTCAGACTTATTGTTGAAATTCTTAGTAGAGACATTCTAAAGACTGGATGGCTGATAAATGAGATTATAGGTTCGCCCTTTTACTAGACTAAAGATTGAGATAGTTTAGTATTTGCTGGTACAGTCAGCGTCAAATAGTTAGTGACACTCAGGGTATTCAAATAAATAGACGCAACCAAAAAGTCAATAATATCGGTACAAACAAAGTTTTCTAATTGTTGTCAACAATGTATTTGCTCAAAAGGTCGAGACGTTTAAAATGTCATATAGATCGGTTCAGTCAAACCGCCATAAATATGGTTACAGTCATCCCACCAATGGTATTCAAGCATTATAAGTGTCACACGACTGGAGAGCGTAGAAACCGAATACAATCAATCGCCTGTATGCGGCACTCGTCCGATCGGGTTTCCGAATTGGAGAATCGGATCAGGTAGGTAGGTACCTGACATGTGCGGCCACCCTTACATGCTAGTTTGTTTTTCTAATGTGTTCCATATTTTTGAATACTTATAATGCTTGGATACCATTGGCGGGATGACTGTAACCATATTAATGGCGGTTTGACTGAACCGATCTATATGACATTTTAAACGTCTCGACCTTTTGAGCGACTACATTGTTAACAATAATAAGACAACTTAGTTTGTACCGATATTATTGACTTTTTGGTTGCGTCTATTTATTTGAATACCCTGAGTGTCACTAAATATTTGACGCTGACTGTACCACGAGCACTAATATGTTTACAATTATCAACTTTTTAGAGCTATTTTCTCCTACTGTAATTGTATGTTGTTAGGAATATAGTATTTTGGAACCCACAGTCCCACACTAAATAGGGCTTTTGAATTTTGCTTAGTGTACGCATATTTTTGCTTGTGACTGTACCCTTGCCTTTTTCTACCTCTTCATTAACTTTTAACAAAAAATTTTTTTTTCCATTTTTGTCCGTCTGTTCCGGCTAATCCCCGAAACGGCTGGATCAATTTGACGGGACTTTCACTGACAGATAGCTGATGTTATAAGGAACAACTTAGGCTACTTTTATTTTAGAATAATATTGGGTAGGGTTCACGCAGGTGAAGCCGCGAGCAGGAGCTAGTGCGGTATAAATTTAAATTTGTTGGGATGCATAGATTCTACACTTTGACGTAGAGTCCGCGCCACCACTAAGTCAATTTGACGCGGAGCTATTGTCTATGTAATTGCATAACTTTGCATTTTTTAAAAATGTTCCACAATTTTCCACCGGCCTTATTTCGTGGCGCACACTATCAATACCATAGAATCTAAAATTACATACTCTTTGATTGAATCTAGTGTATGACGTTAGCAGGTGAAGCCATAGTTAAAATCTCCTGTAATCGATGATAATTCTAAGGCGGATAATGCAACAGACAGATTTAAGGGTCGGCTATAGGAAATCGTGTTATGGGTTTTGATATATGTTTATATAGAAAACTTAAAGTAGTAGTCACGATTTTTTTACTGACTGGTGAAACTACGGCACGGTTGGCGCAGTGGTTAAGCGATTGACTGCTGCGCTACGTGTCGCGGGTTTGATTCCCGCACGGAACAAATATTTGTATGACCTATATAGTTGTTCCGGGTCTGGCTGTTTGTGTGAGTTTAAATATTTGTAAAAGCGGGTGCGTGGTAATTTTTTCACAAAAAAAAACACGTCTGGTTAGCTGAAGATTTATTTTTTATTTAAAAACGTTGGACATTAGGAATTTCTCCTGTATTTTGGGTCACAATACAGGAGAACGGGAGACATCTAACACGTATTCCTATAGCCGACCCTTAATTCAAGTCATCTGACGCACGATACGCACGCGTTAACCAGTAAACAAAGTGACGCTTAGTCGTCATCTCGACTTAAACAACAATCTGTTTCGCTGTCCCATGTAATCTCAACGATTCTGTGTAGTCCCTATTACTATATTTTTCCTTGAATGACTTGCATGAGTAAGATTTACAATAACATGTTTGTTTACAGAGGCACCGTTCTGAAGAACTACGGCACTTTCTGGTCGGACCTTATCGCAGACGCGCCACAGGATCCATCACAACTCCAAGTTCTTGGTTAAAAAGGAACTTAACAGTCGGAAATATCCACTGATTTACTTTTGAAATCAATTTATATTGCTTCGAAAGTGTTGCTTTAAACCCACACGTGTTATACTCTATCATAGGCTAAAAATAATTGTAAATAAAACTAAATATAAATAAATAGAAAAGTTTATTAGAATATTACATTGAGTAACATAAATGCATCATTTTATATCAAGATCAATCAATACATTTGAGTGTGAATCTTGTAGTTATCACAAATTAGCAAAACGTGTTCAAATCATTATCTGACAACGTGTTAAAATATCATTTATAGTGTCAAATGTCGTTACTGATAAGCTGGATAAAAATATGAATCTCATATTTCTGTAAAGGTACGTTTTCACTGGGTAGACAAGGAATTATTTGTTTTTAAGAAATGTTAGAAAAATTCAACGATAGTTCAAAAACAGCTTACTTTCGAACGACCACGTTAGTGGGGAATCGGAGGAACGATCTAGCGCACATTTATATCAAACTAGCACTTAGGCTTAGACTTCGTCCGCGTGAATTTCGTATTTTTCCCTACAAACTTTAACACCCCCTAAACCCCCTTTAAAGGAGTTTAATTTAAAAAACTTCATTCGTCAAGTTTATTGACCCATGAAATAAGATTTTCCAAACTAAAAAATCCCCCGTTTTCACCCCCTTAAGGGTTAAATTTACAAAAACCCCTTCTTTAATGCTCGCACATCATAAAATGAACCCTTGCGCAAAATTTCCCTTTTCTAGTCTCAGAAGTTTGGGCTGTGCGCTGACATGTCAGTCAGTCAGTTTTTCCTTTTACTTACCTAGAAGACATTCATTCGCTCGATCGCAACCGAATCTTAGCTCACTTAAGATCTGTCAGTAAAAACGTACCTTAACACAGAAGTTCATAGCACGTTTTATTATCACATTAGCAAGTTAATAATTATTTAGCAATAAAAAAGTGAATAATATGCAGCCACTGAAGTAATCATCAATCATTATTAGAAACCGGATTATTTGCAGACAAAAAACTGCTGCAATATTCATGAAAATTATGAAACATTTGCGTCATACAGGGAAACAAATGTAATGAGCAAAATCATTTCGCATTTGATAAAATAATATTTTTAATTTTACATCGCTATTTCTTAGCGTCTAGACTTTTATCTAAATTGATATGTGCAATGATCAGTCCAAATCAAGTTGGCCAATTTCTACAATCTGCACCTCAGACCAAATAAAAAAAACCAAGACACAGCGCTACGAACAATACAGTGAAGCATGCCAAAACTACACCTCGCTCTGTGCATACACGCTCACACGCACACATTTACAACCAAACAACACCTCACGGTACATTAAAGTAAGTGCACACATATTTACGAAACCAGCCTCAAGTCACTGTTGACAGCGCTATATCTTGGTTTTTTTATTTGGTCTGAGATCTACACTAAGAGAAAAGAATTGTTAAACTCAAAAACTACAGGACCGATTTTTAAAATTCTTTCTCCAGTAGAATGCTATATTATCACTGAGTAACAGGCAATAATTTATAAAGATATCATGCGGGTGAAGCCGCTGGCGGAAGCTAATCGTAAATAAAAATATTAGACTCTGAATACTGATTACAGAACACAACCTAAAATGTAACAAGAGAGCCAAAAGTTCTATTCAATCCTATAATAATCCGGTCTCTAACTATATATGCCTCCTACAGTAAAGCTACTATCAAGCGTTAGTTATGTTGTTACCGTATTACTAATTTGTTATAACTTTAAGCACCCGCCTTTTGTTTCATGACTGGTCTCTTGATGTCCATGAGGTCACATAGCTCATTCCTGATGGGCCTTAGTTCGGATACCTCCTTTTCCCAGTCTGTTTCAGCGAGGATTGACATTATCTGAGAAAAAATAAATTTTATGTGAGAAAACTTTAAATTATATTACACGGGGACTTGGTAAAACTGGCATAGGTGTATACTCCATAGGTTTAGGTAGTTAAATAAAGGTAAACAAAAAAAACCACGTGACGAGACAGCTGTCAAGTAACCGACTAAACGTAATACCTGTCACTTCAGTTGTTATGCTACGTCACAGTTGAACTCTTCAATTTAGCAACGTTATACTTCGTTGACGTTTAGAAATTGGGTTCTTTACAATAGACAGATTACAAAATCTTATAAACCAGACAAAAAATAAATGTGCTCAAGCAGTTACATCTACGAAAAGTAGTTGAAGAATAAACGATAAAGTTTAACATACATTAATAAAAGAGGAAACTATGGTAAAACACTAAAATAAATTTAATTTGGTTTTATTGTATTTTTAACAAGAAAGTGTCGTCTATAAAAACCCTTTTTACGATTTGTTTACCTTTTTTTAACTACCTAAACCTATGGAGTATAGGTACCTATAATAAGGTAATTGCCTAGGTAAAAAAAAGGAAATTGTATTTAGTCCGTCTTTCAGATAATAAAAAAAATATTAGACACGTATTTTTTGCTTTATCATATTAAACAAAAATAACTTGGAAAACATGCATTCAAGTTGGGGAGTGGGGGCTCGCTACGTCACAACTCAGTATTAAACCTAGCGAGGCGTGACGTCATGAATGTTTTGCCGTAATCTTTTGATTACGTAAAAAAACACGTGTTCAATATTTTTTTATAATCTACAAGACGAACAAAAAAATAATTTTGGGCACAGGCCTATTCATAGGTACTACACCTCTGCCTAATGGCTCAATTTCATTCGTCGATAACTCGGTCGATATACAGCATGCGGGGACTCCCCGTAGGCGGGATAAAAACTAATGAAAGTCATAAGTCGATAACGCGGTCGGTACACCGTCTGAGTGGAATCCCCGTAGCTGGCGTGAAGGCTCACACCCAATGAAAATCATCCTTCAATGCAACTGCCAAACGTGCGGTGCAGGTTCTCCGTATACCGCAATCGTTCCCTGTCGACTAATGAAAACGGTTCCCTGCTTGCGGGCTTTATGGCATGCGTTACAGAAATCTCCCACACCCCGCACCCTTCCGAGGAAACGTTGATATGTTATACTATTCATAGTAACGTGATGACAAAAAAAAACATTTTTTAGAGGTAAATAACGTAAACGTGTACAGTACAAATATGTTCTTAATGTCCCTCGGCAAACCTCGTATTGCGTCAGTCATCGGATTTCTATCAGTTGCCCTTTGCACTTGGTGCAGACCGGACGCTCTCAAGCGACGTGGAAGTATATAGAGTTGTTAATACTCTTTTAATTAATGTAATTTATTTAAAAATGGTCGGAAACTTGCTAGTCGTAGGCACGATAGATAGGAAAATAGTTTTACAGCTCTATATTATTCACACGAAAATCAAAACAAAACAACAAAGTACCTACTTAGTTCTGAATACAAATTATTAAACAAGATAAATCTAATAATTGATGGACATGGAAATTTGCATTCGTTTGTATTTGGAAATGCGATGATTCCCGATGGACATTAAGAAAATAGAAATACTGTATAAACCTTTTATTATAAACGATGGCTGTTTTTGTTATTTGAGAAAAAACGGAAAGAACCAACGCAGAGGTCAAGGTCTCTTTTAATGTCACTCACCAGTGCTGCTTACATTTTCGTTATAGTTGTCAAATAGTGGTTTGCATGATTCCACTTTTGGACTTATGGGATGAGCATATGGTTATGAGCTTCGAGACCAGTCGGGAAAACCAGAAAAAAAATACTAGAGAAAACCTTTTCATCTTAATCACATGATGCCGATGATTTTGAAGTTGTAATTGTTACATTTCCCAGGGCCCAAAATAATTAAAAAGCTAAAGGATCTCCATTTTCAAAATGGGTAAAAAGTTAATAATGATTCATTAAAGATTTTCTTATCGCCATCCATTAAAACGTTACATAACAAATGTAAGTTTTATACGCAATTTATATTATGATTACGTAAATAAAAATGAATACAAAAACAATGAGCCATTTTTTTACGTTTAACCTTTTGACCGGTGACTATATATTTTGGCGAGTCAAAATATTATTGTTTATGTGCACGTTCTTTCTTTTTGCTTCTGGTACCGACAGCAGACTGGCACGTGTCGTTGCATGTGAAATGGTGCTAAAAGTAGTTACAAACAATTATTAAATTCCGCCCTCTTGCTCTGTCGGAATTTAAGGTCGATGAAAAAAAGAATTATATAGCATCATTGTCATTAACAATGTCGTATAAGCGACGCTTGCGCAACGTCAACGCATTAATGCGGCGTCTATTCAGAGTCAATGTCAATGCCTACTCAAGAATAAGGCTGCGTTTCCACCAGAGATGTGCGAGGTAGCTGAGCGGTGCGCGGATGTGTAACGAAGCTGTGAAACGATGTGAGTTTTTCCACCAGAGATGTGCTAGGCCCCTGAGCGGTGCGTGGATGCTTAGCGACGCTCTGAAACGGTGCGCAGATGAGCGCTGCGAGGTGTACCGGGCTCTTTTCAGATACGATTTCTCACTCGCGTCCATCCCTAACACACATCCCTCGCTTGTTTTGTACGTACAAAAACCTAAACCTCGCACCGCTAAGCCGTTTCCACCGGAGCTGCGCTGAGCGAGGCTAGGTAAATGAAGAGATTCTATTGGTCAAATAGAAACATAACAAACACATCCCTCGCTACGCATCCTCGCACATCTCTGGTGGAAACGTAGCCTAAAGATTCATGCACACACGTCAGTCACGTCAGCGTCAAGTCGTCGATCAGTCACGTCAAAAAATATAGTTGTAGGGTGTTGGCTACACATTAATGATGTTCCGGATATCCGCGGATATCCGAGGGAGAAAAAAGATCTGTATCCGTATCCCGTTACTTTTTGGCGGATCTGGAACGGATCTTTTATATTAATATAGATACAGGATACAGATCTTTTTTCTCCGCATATCCGCGGATACGGATATCCGGCACATCACTACTACACACATCAGTCACGTCACTACCGGCGCATCTCAGTCGATGTCGCGTCACCGGAAGTCAAATATTGCTACGAACGAAACATGGATATGGAAAAGAGTGGCTTTGACTGACTGATTGACTATCTGTACACAAACGTCCCAGAAATTGACATGACTTAGCAGCGACTTGACGTTAACATGACTGAAATGTGTGCATGAACCGTAAAGGTTTGGAGTATCAGTTTCAATCCTCCTTAAACTTTTGCCCATAGTCCTTACACGCCTTCCCTAACAAAAACTCTCATCGACGCGTCTAAAGCGGCACAATCACGCAGGGTTCAGCAGCCAAAACGTAAGATTTATAATTTGACAATTGAGTCGTAACTTCATAGCGATACGGGTGCTTTTTGTTAGTAGGTCGTTGTATGAAACTCAAACGTAAAGCACTTATTTCTATAAAACCATTTATAGGCACTTTTGAATTGTCAAAGAGTCGGTGTCAGAAGCTTCAGTGCGTTCATTTTAACTTTACCCGGGACGCGATTGGTGGCACTGAATTTTGCAGTCTTACTTTCAATACTAATATAGTTCAAAATGGCGACTGACAGAACAGTATTTGATTGGTAGAATCAAATGATTGCGAAATTCTGTGCTACCAATCGCGTCACGGGACTAGTTATAATGGACGCACTGTAATTGCCCATTCCAAAAAATATATTACATGTGAGAACAATGTACAAAAACAATATACAGGGTTATTGGTTATACGTCGGCGATATAGGAGAGAGGTCATTTGCGACCAATTTACACCTGATGACCCCTATGCCAATATCAACCATTTTTAATAAAAAAATTAATAAAATAATTTAAAATTTATGAAATAAAATATAAAATGTCAAATGACTCGAAAATAGTTGACATTTGCATAGGAGTCAAAAGGTGTCATTTGGTTGTAAATGACCTCTCCTACATCTCCTTAATGGATTGCCGACATATAACAAATAAGTATGTATAGTTACTGTTAGCCTGTATTATCCCACTGCTGGGTAAGAGCCCCACTTCAAGACTTCCAGTTCTTAAATGTTTTTGAGTATGAATTTTTATGTACTGTTGTATCTTTTGATAATCTACAGCTACGGTTTCCTAGAAAAGCGGTGACATAGCGTCCCTAATTTACCGGCGAATAACGTCACTGAAACGTTGTTTATGAAAGTAAGTTTGTGTGTTATCCTAGAGAGCGTTTTTGACACCGTAATGTCAAACCCCGCTGCCCAAAGATTTAAATCACTAGATTTGCCCTCACTGTACTAAGTACCGCGAAAAAGAGTCCACACTGAGAAGAGTGAGCTCATGCATTATTAAATAGCGTTTCCATGACAATCAAGTCAAGTCACTGCGTTATTGTGTGTCAAAGGTGTCAAAAACTAAACTAAGACGAGCGAGCCTTACCGTAGTCGCATATGGTGTATCACATCTGACATCTCACCTTGGTAATAAGCAACATTAAAGGGGCAGGCCTCGTCAAGTTCGTTTCTGACATCCAACTCTAGCACCGCACGCGGTCATTGGTCAAATCAATAAGCACGCGCTTCCCCGGCTTCCTGTGACTTCCGTCCCTTTTCACGAAATCATTTACACAGATTCGACTATTTTGATTGCAGGAAAGCGAGAGGAAAGATACACATCAAAAACACGACTATTTTTTGACGCTGTAGGGCAAATCTAACGATTTAAATCTTTGTCACTGCGGCCATTTTGCGGCCACCGCTCTTCCAGGGAACCGTAGCCTCAGGTATGACGGTGTTACCTGGTCGATATTATCCTGTGGTACCGAGCACACGTCGCCATACAAAGTAAGCGCTTCATACAACCGCGCGGCGGCACATCGTCGCACGTAGCGGTCTGCGTAGCACAGGTAGATCACTAGCTGACCTAGAGACTTGCTGCAGACTACGCCTCCCACCTAAATAAAAAAATAATAAAAAAAATATTAATAAAAGGTTTACCAACAGCTTCTATGTACACTATATCATAAGTATCGATAACAATTAGCCTTGGACTTTAGACACATCCACCAATTACAGTTATGTAAGCATTAAAACAACTGTTTTAACGCGATCGGTTAAATCTAGTAGAAGATAGAAGTTTGTTTCTTTTTTTTCTTTTTTTTTTTGATCAAATCTAAATAGAATGTAAGCTGTTGTTGTTTAGTTGAAAATAATAATAATAGCAAATCAAATAACTGGGCACACGACCTATTAAGGCGACCATTTTCTGAGCCAGTTTCCCGAAGCTGGAAAATGGACGGGGCTTTGTCGAAAGTTGTAATATTGCAACTCGGGACG
This sequence comes from Agrochola litura, assembly GCA_949152395.1. Taxonomy (NCBI): domain Eukaryota; kingdom Metazoa; phylum Arthropoda; class Insecta; order Lepidoptera; family Noctuidae; genus Agrochola; species Agrochola litura. The sequence goes on along the minus strand of OX424497.1, from coordinate 9,120,188 downwards.
TGGTTATTTGTATTGGCACATTCTTTTAACCCTAGATTACTAAAATATCCTGCAGGTGGCGTTGTTACTAAACATTCGTAATAAAAACCGGCCAAGTGCGAGTCGGACTCGCGCACGAAGGGTTCAGTACCACTATCTATAAAAACAGCAAAAAAAAATAAACACGTTTATTGTATGGGGGAGCCCCCCTTAAATATTTGTTTTATTTTAATTTAATTATTTATTTTTGAAGTGATTTATATAACTAAATATTCTGTGAATATTTCAAGCGTCTACCTGTTGCCGTTATCAATATCGAGCAAAAACGACCAAAAAAACCACGTTTGTTGTATGGGAGCCCCCTTAAATATTTATTTTATTCTGTTTTTCAGTATTTGTTGTTATAGCGGCAACAGAAATACATCATCTGTGAAAATTTCAACTATCTATCACGGTTCACGAGATACAGCCTGGTGACAGACGGACAGACAGACAGACGGACGGACAGCGGAGTCTTAGTAATAGTCCCGTTCTACCCTTTGGGTACGGAACCCTAAAAATACGACACGGAAATAACAGAATAATTTGAAGAATCATACACCGCCACCGTAATTATTTTAAAAAGTACAGTTACATTCTTTGCGTGTATGAGATCACATAATAATGAAAATTGTATATATTTTTTTATTCTACACAGTTCGAACACATATTCATGTTGCGCGCCCTACATTTGGCTCTTTTGCATTTCATGCAAGTTTCATTTTTCTTGAAAATATTGCTTGCTATAACTCAAAATAAGCTGTTTAATTTACGTTGCAATAACATTAAATTCTGATTATCTACAAAGAAAACTAACCACAATCCTTCCCGTCTTTTAATTATTTATTATTTCCTTTATTTCATTATTTACATCTAAATTATATTTTTACATTAGAATAAAATTATATAAAAACATTTAAAAATATGAAAAATAGTATCCCCACCGGGATCGGGAACAGGGTCCAAGCTACCGGCGGTCAGGGCTCCAGAGAAAGGAACCTCCTAACAATGCGAGCCGTGTCCAGGAGTACCGCTTTCTGAATCAAGCCCTCAATCCAGCTGCCCAACGAGAGCCTCCTTAGGTGTTGGTCGAGGCTCTTGGCAATTAAGCCATTGGCTGATACGACTATCGGCACAATGATTGCTGAGTCCACATCCCACATGTCGACAACCTCGCGAGCCAAGTCAAGATACTTGATTTGTTTATCTTCCTCGGCTTTCACGAGGTTCCCGTCATGCGGGACCGTTATGTCAATAATCATTGCGAGCCGCTCTCCTCGATCCACCACCACTATATCAGGCTTATTGACAACAATAGTCCTGTTAGTGATGATGGATCGATCCCAGTACAATGTGATATTTCCATTTTCGAGAACTGGGTCGGGCACATACCTGTAGTACGGCACTTCCGATTCCACAAGGCTGTATTTCAGAGCAAGTTGCTGATGGATAATCCTGGCTACAAGGTTGTGTCTATGCAAGTACTTTTCGTTAGCTAGACGAGAACACCCGGAGATAATATGTCGGATTGATTCTCCCGGACGGTGGCATGCCCGACAGATGTCAACCGTGCCGTCCTTTACAATGAATCTCCGGTAACTGTTCGTCATCATAACTTCGTCTATAATTGCACAGACAAAACCTTCGGTTTCCCCAAAGAGGTCACCAAAACGCAGCCAGGCTACGGACGCTAGTAAATCTACATCGGGCCCATGTATGACCCGGAAGTAGCGCCCATGAAGCTCCTTACTCTGCCATATCTCCCTGCGTTCGTTAGTGTCAAGCACTACAGGCTTGCGCCAGTTCTCTTTAGCCAAGGAGAGCGGGGTAAGGCCTGTGTCCACCGCAACCACATCTCGATGCATCCCCACGTCGGTTTCTAGGAAATATTCCCTGAGACTGCATATCTCGCGATTGTGGAGTGTCTTAGCGTTTAAAAAGCCTCGACCTCTACTTTTTCGCGGGATATACAGTCTCATTACCGATAATCGTGGGTGATGCATTAGATATGCAGTCAGTAGTGTACGGACCCTCCTATCCAAGGCGTCTAGTTCGGTCTGAGTCCATTTGAGTATGCCGAAAGAGTACATCAAAACCGGCATGACCCAACCGTTGAAAGCGCGCACCTTGTTTCCGCCTGATAGAAGACTATTAAATACTTTCTTCAGGCGGCCAAAGAAGCGCTCCTTCAACGATTGCTTCATGTCAGTAACATTGATGCCCAACGCTTCCGACATACCCAAATACTTATAGGTTTCGGATGCGGAGAGGGCTCTAAGGTTTATGGAATCCGAGAGTTGGGTTCCCACGGATTCCACAATCTCCCCTCGCTTTACATGCATGACCGCACATTTGTCCACACCAAATTCCATCCTCATAGCGCTACTGAAAGTTTCAGTTACTTTCAGTAGCTCCATCAGTTGCAAATTGTTGGGGGCAAAGAGTTTTAGGTCATCCATGTAGAGGAGGTGAGATATAACCTGACCACCTCTCCTCAACCGATAGCCAAGACCTGAATCCTCCAGCAGTGTGCTTAGAGGATTCAGGGCTAAGCAGAACCAGAGCGGACTCAAATTGTCGCCCTGAAATATACCTCGCTCAATCCTTATCGGCTCGCTATTCTTCCGGGTATTTCGCCATCCTGGATAGTGAAGGACCGTCCTCCATTGCCCCATACACGACATCAGGAAGGTGCGCAGAGTTGTATCTACTTTATACAACTCCAGCACCCTCATGAGCCATGTATGGCACCGAGTCGTAGGCCTTCTTATAATCTATCCAGCATGTCGACAGATCCTTTCGGGAACGGCGAATCTGTTGGCTAATGGCCATATCAATGAGGAGTAGCTCCTTAGTACCGCGGGACCCGTTCCTACATCCATTTTGATAGGCAGACATGATGGAGTTGGTGACTATATGTCTGTTAATTTTAGCTCTCAAAATGGATGTAAGAACTTTATAGACCGTCGGTAAACACGTGATCGGCCTATAATTTTTGGGTTCCGCGGTGCTACCAGATTTATGGAGCAGGTGGGTAACTCCTGTCGTTAGGAACTGGGGTAGCGACCCAGACTCCAAAGCTGTCTGGTACTGAGCCGCCAAGCGAGCGTGCGATCTTAAAAAACCATTAATTATTTTATTATTACGTGAAGTGTGTATGGGTCACATATTTATTATTTTAGTTTAGAGGATTTCTTGTATTTTCTTTAGCTGGCTACTTGTTTTTGTCCACAATAAACAAAAAAATGACAAGATAACATAATAAGCAGCCATAATATTTACCTGAATTAATTGACATAGAACGTTGATGGAATCCAAGAGCTTGTAAATGTTCTTCCCTCCACGCAGTTCCAACTGTAGATGCTTCAATATATCCATGGCAAAGGTCGATTCAGGATCGTCTAGTATCGGCGAAATGGAACCTAAAAAATAAGAGCAAACTTGAATTCATCTCGGTCGTTTTATCCGGTATCTTAACACCAGTTCATAAGGTCGAATGTTCAGGAGCAAACAAAACAACCTAAAGATCTTGAATTCATCTCGGTCGTTTTATCCGGTATCTTAACACCAGTTCATAAGGTCGAATGTTTAGGAGCAAACAAAACAACCTAAAGATCTGGTTTGGTGGACAAAGCACCGTAATCTGCTGAAGCTGAACATCCAAATGTACACAAGAAATATTTTTCTTTTGGTATTTGAACAATTTCGCTATGTATATTAATTAGTTTAAGATTTTCACAAAAAACTTTTTTATTTTTCCTGTAAAATTTGGTTTTTCCGAATACGAATTTAATAGCCGGGGACAGCGAAGTGTGGTTTGAGCGTTTTGTCTATCATCATTTTCCATATTATATTGTTTTATTTAAATAAAAACAGAAGAAAACACACAACCGCCTCTGTGGTCGAAAAAAAATCGAAATTGCCAAAGTGGATACGTTGTGGTTTTGATCCTAACCTCCTCAATTGGGCTACCCAACTTGGGTTATCGCTGGCTACATCTAGACATAAGGCACAGCAAATGGTTCGCTCCGCAAGATCATCATTTAAACAAAACGCGACTCTTGCTACGACATAATAAAGCGCAATACAGGTCGCACAGCGCTAATTACCTACAGTTAACTCGAGTAACTCTTATATCTTCTGACTACGTTACGCTCACTAAATTGACCCGACAAGACGAGCCCGCCGCGCATTTGTAGCTACATACCTAAAATACGGAGTGCGCCTTCTGTACTGTTTTGTGACACAACCCTCTTCTAAGTTGCCCCAACAACACGGTTTTCCACCTTTGACATCCAGTCTTCTTTTTGTCATTGGGCCTATCTAGCCGGGGAGTTACTACAGTTTATACACAAAAGTATTAAATCTTACCTGAACTCAATAACCGATCCAAGAAATTAAAGATAGGTCCAGTAATCCTCTTGATATGCAAGTTGTCTGCGAATACTTTGATGATACTGTCACAGATAGATCTCAGCATTTCTTTGTCGCTGTGCAGAGTATTCAGGTATGCGTAGAGAGACTGAGTTGTGTGTTTTACCTGTAAATAAAATTATAATACGTTTTAAAAAGTTGCTTGAACAAATGCGTCATCCATGGAGGTATTATAACTACCAAGTAACATTACCTTGAGAAAAAAGAACGAAAGGGGAGGGGAAGAGGCGAGGGGGAGACGGGGTATGGCCAAGTAACGAATAATCTATGAGGAATCCGATCCAGCCTGGTCCTCGCTGTCGTCCCCCAGCGACGCCCTAAGCCGAGGTCCGTACCCCACAGGGGGTGACCTATGCGTGTAGTCGCTTAATTTATAAATTATATGCCCTGGCTGGAGGCCTTAATTTATTGAGGCACCCACAGGAAAGTCCGGTTAACCAGCCGAAAATCTCCTAGGTTGACCTGCCAGATGCCATTCACAAAAAAAAACACTGAGCGACACCTAAATGTAATGCCTGAATATTATTGCACGTTGGATTTACAACGCACGGCTCAGCGCCGCAAGTTGACAATCCAGTAGCGCGCTTTTATCTATGCATTAATTAAGGTTTCGCCTAGAGTTGAAGTTGAGTTGAGAACGGGTATTCGTTTAGTTTGGTTATTTAAGTTAACACTTTGGTGTTGTTTACACCACTTTGCACAAGATAAGCTGTTGGCCTTGTTGCCGACCAGTTGTGTTTGTCACATTGCTGGAAAAATGCATTTCTTCCCACATGTAACAACCCTTCTGCAGTTTGGAGCCAAATAGAAGTCCATCTGCCTAGCCTTTACCCAACTACGAGTATGTTTGAGTTGACATCCAGCCTAACCGGATGTAGCTGAATGCCAGTATTTTACATAGAGCGACTGCCTATCTGACCTCTACAACCCTGTAACTGGGTAATACGATACCCCTTGGCTTACCAAGGCCTAAGCCCGGAAGTCTGACAACCTGTCTTAACAGGTTGTCAGACTTCCGGGCTTCTGACGACCCGTAACGATCGTCAAAGATCCACGAATGACAGCCGGGACCAACGGCTTAACGTGCTTTCCGAGGCACGGAGGAGTCTCGGTATGTAAAGATGATCACCCATACACTGACCAACCCCGGCAAGTGTAGCTTAACCTGATGTATCGACTCGTGCGGCTGTTTAGCCACGAGCTCCTCGTGTCATGTGTTATCGAGCCAAATAGAGGTCAAGGTTAAATTAAACTACCTAGCGAAACTCCGCAGATTTTGTAAATTTTTATATATGGCATCTCGCAGGTCAACCTAGGAGGTTGTCGGCTGCTTAACCGGACTTTCTTGTGGGTGCATCAATAAATTAAGGCCTCCAGCCAGGACATAAAACTTAAAAACTAAGGGACTACATGCTAAGGGCCACCCCCTGTGACATACGAACATCGGCTTAGGGTGTCGCTGGGGAAGGACAGCAAGGGACAGGGTGGATCGGAATTATAAACTCCGCAGGTGGGTTATCAATATATTAACATGAAAAAACGTAAAATCAAAATGATTTTCATCAAATCATCTAGCTAATTTAAAATCACACAGTATAACACAGAAAAAAGTACATACCAAACTCTCAGTCAACTCGCCACCACTGACGACCAAGCCCTTTATAACGTTGTATCTATAGTCCGGATAGTTCAGCAACTGCACAAATCTCGGCATAGTGTGTCCAGGAAACAGCCACAGTACCACGTTGGAGTTCTCGCTCGTGATTGGCTGATCAATGTCATCAATCTCTTTTGTTGAAGGTTTAAGTTCGACCTCTTCGCAGGGAAAGATGCGTTTTAGTGCGTCGTGATGCGGTATGTTTGATATTGGTGGATCGCTGTGGAGAAGAAAATTATTGTTTTGATTGTCTTGGATAGCCACTGGGTGAATATTTTGCAACAAAAAGCATGTACTATCAAAGAATTTCATTTCTATACACCGCTAGGACTATTTCTGCTTGCAGCGCGCTCGGCAGGCTTTATTATGTGTATAATACATAAATATCAAATTTACCTACATATAATAAAGAAACGATGTTTTGTCAAGTCATAAAAACTGTGGGAAGCAGGGGCGGGTCGCGAGTATACATAAATAAAGGATGAATTTCTTACTTATAAATCAAAGACGTGAATATCCTGCCGGCATGTGCGCGCGTGCGGTCTATCTTCTCGACGGCTTGTTGTGCCACGCCGCACATGATCTCTTTGATTACTTGCGTAGAGTTCAGCTGAGGAGCTTCAATTGCACACTGGCGGCAGATCGACAGGAGTCCTGCGTGGAAAAAATACGAAGATTTTAGGAATAATAATACTACTGATTGAAGGGTTCATGCTTAAATAACAGGGGATCGATAGTGGAAGGAAAAAAAAACAGTGGCACACCGGGAGTGCCAACAGAAGTGAAAACTTGAACCAGATCGCCCAGGTGGAAGAAAAATACTTGTATAGAATATTGGTCCGTAACCTTATCTAAATAACGAGCACAATCGCGTTTACAAAAAAAAAATAACTTTCAAACCTTTAAAGTAAAAATACTTGTATAGAACATTGATCCGTAACGTAATATAAATAAAGAGCACAATCACGTTTACAAACATGAGGTGTCGGTAACGGTGTCGCGAGTACAATTGTTTTTTCCCATCTCAAAAATGCCCAACGCGCCTAAAGAAGTTTTCACTTCAAAAATTTACTTAGGTTAAGGCACACGCAAAAAATGTAGTTATAAAAGAATTCTGTGCTGTCACTACTTCAAACAATTTAGACGTGATTAAAAACTTGCCTACTAAAATTACGTCAACTTACGTCAAGCGTTGATTAATTTGACAGGACTAAACTAAAATTTATCTTCTGTCCTTCTCTTAATGAAATAGAAAGAAAAAGATGCACTGAACTTAAATTTAGTTTAGTTTGTGAACAAGGGAATCGGCACCAATGTCTGTTAAAAACGCGGCAGGGTTAAAATTATCTATTTGGTTCATCTATGCCATTCTTTGTGGGTAGTAAGAATACCGAAAAAGTCGGTCAACCCATAGAACTTATGTACCACCCAGTCATTGGATTATGGAGGTCCGAGTATGGAGGTCTTGTGTTAAATGTTATGACTTCACTTCACATCGCTATTCGTGTTCGCTGTACGTCTTGTTTGCTCAAATATGACGATGTGAAGTTACTCTAATATCTAGTCTTATCTATTATCTAGTATACCACAAAGAACTGCTCTTATGGGCAAAAGTTTTTTGTAATGGCATCAAAAATTTACAATAAGATACCTGTGGGCATTTTAAGCACCAAGGAACTGCCACAAACATAAATTGCGTAATTTTTAACTGACTTCCAAAAGGAGGAGGTTCTCAATTCGACTGTTTTTTTTTTTTGTTTGTTTGTTACGCGATTACTCCGCCAATTATTAATTGATTTTGATGATTCTTTTTTTGTTTGGTAGATCATACTTCAGAGGTGGTCCCATATAAATTTTATTAACTTTGCTTGGGTAGTTTTTGACTTAGCTTCAATAATACGTATTTTTTCCCACTTAGTATGTGGATGATATGAAAACTTCCTGTCACTGTTATTTACATAGCAGGTACAACAAAAAAGTGATAAAAATCTTGGATCGTGTAGTAAGCTTTGTCAATTAAAAAAAACTTTTTACAAAAAAAACAACCGACTTCAAAAAAAAACACTACAAAGTGAAAAATAACTTTAATTTCGGAAGTCGGTGTCTTTGGTTTTGAATTTTCGTTCTTTGTCACCGACTTCCGAAATTAAAGTTATTTTTCACTTTGTAGTGTTTTTTTTTGAAGTAGGTTGTTTTTTTTGTAAAAAGTTTTTTTTAATTGACAAAGCTTACTACACGATCCAAGATTTTCTAAATAATTAGTGCCTACTACTATCTGTCACCATAATTGTTATTTTCTAAGATTTACTTTTTATGTGATGCCTAAGATTTTTATTCTTTACCGCATGTTGACATAACTATTGTATGCCTATTAGGCAGGACATAATAGAACTGTAATTTACCTAACATCTGTCTGTATAACCTATGCCCACAATAAAAAGATTTGATTTGATGTATTCGCCTGTATTTGCCTATTTTTCACGAATAAAACGAACACTCTTATCCGCCGGTTGTCGGTTTTTGGTCACATATCTAAGGATTACAAATATACCAAATAAGTTCGTTTACCGTCCACACATGGCTTGTTCAGTAGAGTGCGGTGTTTTATGTTCGCATAATATGTATTGGTAATTAACACAGAGGAAATAAGTCGCTGCTGCTGTCAACACGTCCATCTTTGCGTTCAGATTAGCAAAAAGATGGCAAAAATATTCTGGAATGTTCGGCATATTCGCTGTTCTTGACGATGTGTTCAAGTAAAAAAAACGCGAATACCAAATAGCGATTTGAAGTGCCACCATTACAATAAAGTACCTTCTGATATATTGCAAATAAATAAAAAATACTCATATTAAAAGTACACTTTGTAAGCAAGCATATTTCTAATTAGATTACAAGCATATTTTGGAAGGGGCAACTAGAATCAATTTTATATTCTTGTAAACTTTGACGTTCAAAAGTGCCTTTTATGTGCATTATTGAAATAAACGATTTGATCGAAGAAATCAGGTTATGTAACATTTTTAGATTAAGTTTTGAATAATAGATATTAAAAATATAACCCATCCAACACCGTGACCCAATAACTTTACAGTTACTTACCGGTCATGCTAGCCTCCCGGACCCACGCGCCGATATCGCCCCTCATATCAATGGTATATTCAGACAGACAGTCCAACAGAGCCGCTACAATCTCCTCCACATAATTCTCGACCCCTCCAACTATTCCTTGAGTTTGACAAACTTCGGTGAGACCGACGACAGCGTCGCGACGTCCTTCAGCCCATTTCTGAGTGCCTTCCGTCAGCTTCGTGCATTTTATTAGTGATTGGATCACTGTAGATAGGTGTTCTGTTAGAACGAATTTTGGGAGGGATCCTGAAAAGAAGGACATGTTAGAAAAGTGAGCAGTTAGCACTATTTTGGGCACAAAGACTCGCGAAATTTTTAGAAGACGTATAATCAGAGGCGGCTTTACCCAAAGTGCAGGGTGTGCAGCGTACTGGGGCGCCGAGCGCTGCTTGCGACTAATTTTTAATCAAATCTCAAACAAAACATGTTCAGTAAAAAGGCAGTTTGTAGTTGCGGGCCCCCTACGCTAAATATAAACGTAGGGTGCTAAAATGTCGAGCTCGCTGCGCTCGCTCTTCTGCCGTCCTTACGAAAAGTGCAATAACTCGAGTTTTGCGCCGAATTGAGATAAGTACATATTCGGAATTTGCAGAACGAGATCTATATATTCTTTTTAGACACTACGTATCTATGACGAAGCCAGTTTACCTTGTACCATGTATAGTGTTGGAGATACAAACAAACCAAAAATAAAATCTTTACCCACGTTTTTCGCGAAATCAGGTTTAACCTAGTTATTTCACTTTTCGTAAGGACGGCAGTCTTGTATCCTACATTTTGAAACTATTTTCTATAGGTCAACAAAGTAATTCCAGTTTCCCTATTTCTCTATCAATGGTCAAAAGAAAACATAACCTTTTCGAGACAGTGTGCTAAATATTTCAACGTATGGTTTCTAGGCCCCATTTAGTTTCGCCGCCCCGGACCCCCGACAGGCTTAGTCCGCTACTGCTAGAGGGCGCCAGGGTAATGATTGCACACGGGCGTTACATGGGCTAGAGCCGCCTCTGCATATAATCCCACCACAATGCGTTTTTGTTTAGTATATAAGATTAAAGGAAATAGCACACATATCAACTCTGAAAAGGATCGTCACCGGATCAACTCGAGCCATTCAGTATTCTTTGTATGAAACTCCCTAATGCAACGCACGCTAATCGGAATCGTAACGTAATCGCCTCGCCTCGGGACAAGCTCACGAACCGCAGCGATACAGTGACGATCCCTTTCCGAGTTGATATGTGTGACTTTAAATTGAGCACATTCTATTTTGGAAACTAAGAATCATTAAATTTTTAGAAGACGTATTTATTCCCACCACTATGCGTTTCAAAAAACAAAAAACAACCGACTTCCAAAAAAAAAAAACACTACAAAGTGAAAAATAACTTTAATTTCGGAAGTCGGTGTCTTGGGTTTTGTGTTTTCGTTTTTTGCCACCGACTTCCGAAATTAAAGTTATTTTTCACTTTGTAGTGTATTTTTTTTGGAAGTCGGTTGTTTTTTTTTTGTAAAGTTTTTATTTTTCACTTTTTAGTTGTGGTACCTACCCCACACACATTCGTAAGTCAAAAATTTACTGAACAAAGTCAAAAATTTACTGAACATCAAAACCCAGATTTATTTATCACATATAGTTTGTTGAGGACGTTTAATTGAATATCGACAGTAGTGCGCTTTATATACATTTTGTGTTTGATAACCTCGAGTAAGAAAGAGAAAGAAAGGAAATCCCTTAAAAAGACAACAGGATGACTTGGTGAAGATGGCGGGAAAGACTTGGACTGGACAGGCCTTTGCCAAAAGGCACACAGACTCAGAACTGAGATTAAACGTTTTAAATACAAAAACTCTGAAAAAAGGCTATAAATAAATAACCTCGAGTAAAATAATGGCGAGATTCGCCTCGGCAAACATCACAAATAACCGTAAAATTACCACAAAAATACTTACCAACAGCTCTAGCATATCCCATCCTCAATACCAGCCCATTAACCCCCGTATTGCTCAGCTGTTCACAGTACTTGTCCAGCAGTTGCTTGCGTTTGTCCTTAGCAGTCAGGTCTCCGTACTTCAAGTTATCGTCACGTAAGTAGTGGTCGAAGACTAGAGGGAGAGCGTAGATCGCCTTCTCGCGAATGGCTTGGACTTCATGTGAGAGACATTCTTCGATTAGACTGAGCCATTCGTCTGAAAATAGTGAGAATTTGATAAGAAAAATATTTTTAATGTGAAATGTATGTCATAGGAAGAAATTTATTTTTAGTATGGTTTGCTTGTTAGTAAAAGAAGCAAAAGGAGTATGTAAGGATCGCAGCAGGTGACTTTCTAAGTTTCTGTTTGTTAAAACCAGAGCAGTGATTTTTTTCTCTACAGAAGAAAACATAGAAGACTTATTTCCTTTAAACAAACATTTTGTACGCCATCCATACCTGTTGTAAACAAGCCCTTTCATTGATACATCACCCGGTAGTCTGCATTTGTTTTTTTCAATTTGCCCCAGTGATATTCAAAATTCGTTTATTTACGTTACACGTCAGTGTTTGGGTCACAGAAATGCATATGTGTACCAAATTTCAACTAAATTAGTCCAGTAGATTCGGAGCAAATTGGCTGTGACAGACGGACAGACAGACACCCAACCAGACACACAAGTGATCCTATAAGGGTTCCCTTTTTTCTTTTTGAGGCACGGAACCCAAATAAATCAAATTCTAACCATAATTAGATCAGTAATTTGAACATTTTCTCGTGTCTCGGGCTTCTATACTATCTTCATGCAATAATCTGTTTGATCTATTACTACGTGACAGAAGAACAAACCAGCAGACCAACAAATACACTTTCGAATTTTTTATAAAAGTAGAACAGTCGATGAAAAACACGAGCGCTCTTCACATGATCTGTATGCCATTGAGATATGGTTTAAATTATGTTTAATTCTACAGGAGCACTTAAAAGATCGTTTAAATTATGTTTAATTCTACAGGAGCACTTAAAAAGATCTCACCAATAATCGGATGTCCATGATAAGGCGCGTTGGCGAGCGACAGTGACGCGATGCAGTGGCAACACGCTTGACGCATAAGCTCTCCGCCCAGACCGCGGAACTGTTGCCGAGACCGCAGCGACGCGACCAGGCCGCGCACCGATACCGATACCTGTTCCGATATCAGGGAGTCTGCGGTCTTGCCTGTTAAGAAAATGTGAAATGTCCGTTTGAGTTTTGAAAGGAAAATGTTCTGTAGATATATTTTATTTTTAGAAGATGTATTATTTATTTTTGTAAAAAAGTTTTTTTTGTTTTGGTACCTACCCTACCCCCACAAGTCTGCTATGTAAACAACAGTGACAGGAAGTTTTATAACATCATCAACATAGCATAGGTACAGTACAACTACGTTCTTAATGTCCCTCGGCAAACCTCGTGTTTCGTCAGTCGTCGAATTTCTATCAGTTGCCCTTGGTCTGCACCGGATGCTCTCAATCGACTTGGAAGTAAATGGAGTTGTTAATACTCTTTTAACTTAATGTAATTTATTTAAAAAATGGCAGCACGTCAGATGGGAAAATTGTTTTACAGCTCTATACAGGGTGATTGGAAGATGGGTGCAAAGCTTTAAGGCGAAGATAGTACAGACAATTTAGAACCATTTAAGCCATGGTTGTCTTAGACGAAGTCTTACCAAATATTTTTAACCAAATTTTTAAGTTTTTTTTTCGAAAATTCTCAAAATTTAATGTAAACTGCATAATTATGGCCAAATTGAATGATACATGAATTCATTTTTTATTTATTTAATTAAAGTAATGTGTAAGCAATCAAGCAAAACATGTTTTAGGCTTCTGTGTCATTAGACATTTTTTTTACAGACATGTAAAGCTCAGAAAAAATAAAAAAATTGTACAATACGTCTTTTAAACCTTATTAAAAATTAAAAAATTTGGTAAGACTTCGTCTAAGACAACCATGGCTTAAATGGTTCTAAATTGTCTATACTATCTTCACCTTAAAGCTTTGCACCCATCTTCCAATCACCCTGTATAGTTCACACGAAAATCAAAACAATACAACAATAAAGTACTTAGTTCTGAATTCAAATTATTGTACAAGATAAATCTAATAATTGATGGACATGGAAATTAGTATTCGCTTGTATTCGGAAATGCGATGATTCCCGAGGAACATTAAGAAAATATAAATTGTACACAAAGTGGATAAAATACGTATTATTGAAAGCTAACTCAAAAACTTCCCATTTTACTACCGCGCGAGCTTCCTCTATCTCTACCAAGTGAAAAACGAGCCACCTTAACACTTTCGACTCCACCCACTTTTCATAGAGCTCATACGCCACGCCACAATACATATTGGAAGTGACCCTCCGGGAGGGTCACCGGCATTACGTTTGCGATAAACTTAACTCTCGCGGACGGTCAATGGTATTAGGTTTGAAACGGTGTTATAAAACACTATAAAATGAAGTAAAATTGTATTTTCAGGGGGTCTTGTCGCTACACGAGTATCTCTGGGGATATTTTCATGTAATAGCGGGGTGGGGACGTGAAATAATAAAAAATATAAAAAAAAAACGTGTGGCACTCGGGGACTGCCGCGGTAAAGCTATTGCATAGCATTTGTAACCTCCATACTTCCTATTTGTCAACGCTACACTTGGGATGATGACGGATGATGACATAAAACAAAAATTACGTTCCCATGACAACATCACGTTGTCATGGGAACTACGTGGTCATTACATGGTAGGCGGAGTGGGGGTGTTAGGTTTTATTTTCGTTACGGAATTTCTTGATTCGGTCGCCGCGCTCAAAGCCCGCGATAAAAGCTATGCAATAGCTTAAAAAGTATTGTAACTCGCTCTGATCCCGAGACATGAGATGTCCAACCTTTTAAATTTTTTGTGATTATTTGTAACCGTGAAAATGGTTTTCCACTCCAGAAATACTGGCCGCAGCCAAATACAAAAAAAAAAAAAAAAATTGGAAATAAAAATGCTCGGATTTTAACACCAATGCATGTACTAATAATAATAAATTTTGTTAAAATATACAACAAATTTTATTTTCACAGTTTATGAATGCTCTATTCGCTAATTAAAACCTACATTTAATATGAGCCCTCCGCGAGGGCTCCCGGCATCCCATATGCGACTAGAGAGCCCTCCAGGAGGGCTCCCAGCACTGACCGTGTTAATTGGCTCAGTAATCACGGAGAAATATACCAATTTTTTTTAAAGTCGGTTATATATTATGTTTTAACCAACGTCCCACGGACTAGCGATTGTCCATAAGAAAAATGCACTCGAAATGACATGAAATAAATCGTGAAACAGTTGAGTGAATTTATTTTGTTCAGGCAGCAGCGATTTCAATGGTAAAGTAGTTCCAATGGATAACAATAAAAATAAAAAATAAATTGTTTTAAGAATGCATTTGTTTTTGCAGAACTACACAACAAACTTGCGATATTACCAATATGCGATATGCCTCCCCCAAGCACCGCCATATACCTTGCGATATACTTGGTGATAATTTTTGTGATGATAAGTTGTACAAATACAAAAAATACGGTAGACAGCTTACCATTTGCCAGTTTTGCCTGGGACAGCGCATAGATAGCTTCACCAATAGCAAGAATGGCGCCATGTCGTACATTCAGGTCAATAGACTCGGTCTTCTTCACCAGCTTCGGAAGCACTTCCGTCGCCACGTAATCAGGGATCTAAAACATTATAAAATTGGAGTGGAATTTTCATTTTATGGGTGAAATAGCCGTTGCCCGTGACTTCATCTGCGTGTATTTTGTATTTATTACAAATATATACAGACAAACTATGTTCTTAATGTCCCTCAGCAAACCTTGTGTTTCGTCAGTTATAGGATTTCTATCCTCTCAATCGACTTGGAAGTATATAGAGTTGTTAATATTCTGTTAACTTCAATGTAATTTAAAAATACAATAGACGTGGATACATTTAGTAACTTGTTCCGCTTAGCTATTTCTAAAGAGCCATAAAAAAACTCCTGAAAGAAATCGACACGTGTTTCACCTCTCAACGAGGCATCCTCAGGATGACGATGGACTTGTTGCGAGCTCGAACACGGCGTGTTGCCACACCAAGCGCTGAGTGCAGACTGAGCCTTATCGCCCGTGAAACCCACTTCCAGCGCTTGGTGTGGCAACACGCCGTGTTCGAGTTCGCAACAAGTCCATCGTCATCCTGAGGATGCCTCGTTGAGAGGTTAAACACGTGTCGATTTCTTTCAGGAGTTTTTTATGGCTCTTTAGAAATAGCTAAGCGGAACAAGTTACTAAATATATCCACGTCTATTGTATTTTATAATGGATTTCCGCAAGGTCACGCCTGAATCAATTAATTATCTTAAATGTAATTTATTTAAAAATGGGAGGAAAGCCGCTAAAGTTGCAGGCACGACAGATAGGAAAATAGTTTTACAGCTCTTTATAGTTCATACGGAAATCAAAACACAACAACAATACTTAGTTCTGAATTCAAATTAGTATACAAGATAAATCTAATAATTGATGGACATGGAAATTAGCATTCGTTTGTATTCGGAAATGCGATAATACCCAAGGGACATTAAGATAATATAAATACTGTACAAAGTTTACCAAAACGGTGCCCATGGAGGAAGTTGTTAAGCTTGATGGTCTGTATCACACCGTTAAATTTGACCACATCTTTCTGGTACACCCTATATAGTCCTCCAGGGTAATAAGATGTGATGTGTAACGTATGTGTGTATAACGGCGAAATTTTGAAATTATTTTTTCCCAGCCTGTACCCTAATATGACTCGTCAACCCGAATTTAGATTTAAATACAAATATGCAGGATGAAACATACCCTATGTGCTCTTCTAGGCCCGGCTTCCTATCTATCAAATTTTATAAGGATCGGTTCAGTGATTTAGGCATGAACAGGTAATAGACAGACAGAGTTTGTTTTGCATTTATAGTATTACTAGTTTTTGCCCTCGGTTTCGCCCGCTTGGAGGTCGAAAATTATCCCACGGAAACGTACTATCGGGATAAAAAGTATCCTATGTCCTTCCTCCAGGTCATGGTCTACCCATGAGCAAATTTCATTCAAATCTGTTCAGCTGTTTTAGCGTAAAACCGTAACAAACTAACTTTCGCATTTATAATATGTATTAATTAGGATTAGTATGAATATGATGATGAGGAAGATAAACTAGGTAATATAAACTATCTTACATCACGCATCTTTGTATTTACAGGCTTCAAAAAATAGTGAATGGCTTGTAATAAACAATGGCACGGAAAAGCGGGTCCGACATCAAATATACTAAAAGAAATAAAGTAAAATAAAATAAAAAAACTAATCCTACTTAACCTAAGCAGCACAGAAAATGAATTATGACATAAAAACTGTCAAGCTATCATTTTGACGATTCTGAATTTGAACATTATTCTTTCATTTTGTAGATGGCCAGTTCAAGAGGTCATAAACTGGACGATGCAAATGAGTTTATCAGTAAGTCAGTAAATAATGTAGTTTTTTCTAAGTTTTTTATAGAAAGGCGCAGTTGCCCGAATATGGCAAATAGTAATTATTAAAACTAGATTATAGGATACCAATTGCAGGTTCTACGTCCTAGCTAGGTCATCGGGCGATTACCAGTATCGACATTATTTAGTTAGTTGTTTGCGGCACACCTAATTTGCATAGGTAGGTAGATACATATTAGATAAATGATATTTATTTCTGTAAATTGGTTAAAGAAAACACTTTTACACGTCAACATTAAATTAGGTTTTAAAACTAGACGAGTTCGGTGTTTCTTAAATGAAAATTCTGAGAAAAAAAAAACTGAAATTAACTATACAAACCTTATCAGACAGCTTATTAAGCGCTTTAGCAGCGATTTCCCTTATAGCACAGTCCCAATGTTCCACTTTCAAATCAACCAAATGGTCTATGAGCGGCTGGGTATATTCCTTGTAGGAAGCCACTTGTGGGGCTATTATAAGGTATGCGTTGTTCCTTGGTCCTACTGATTGGAAGTCAGCTGTAGTGAGTACGTCGATACCGTGTGGGAACATGCCGTGTCTGCCCACGTTCTCTTGGTAAGCGGCAGATGCTGCACGGCGGCAATTGATCTGGGGAAGAAAGTTTTCTATTTTGTCAAGGTTTTACAAAAATACAGATAATCGTCAGGATAGTTATATAAGTAGTAATAAACGATGAAAAGTGAAGTTTTTCACAAACAAGACATGAGTACGAATGTGGAGTACATAGAAACTGTACTTTTATTTTTGAAGTGAAAATTTCTTTAGACGTTGGGCATTTTTGAAATGGGACTAAAACAATAGATTTCGCGACACTGTTACCGACACCAGCTTTTGACTATTAAAAGATATCAACGCGCGATACATTATTTCTTGCATGATAAAATTGTTAAAGTTCTCACTTTTGTTTTTACAAATAAATGATTTCGTCTGTAATTAAATTCATTTTTTTACAGTCAATGATTCTATTTATTACTAAAAGTGCACTAACAGATAGACTTTTCGTTTAATCTTAATTCATTATACTTATGTACATAATGATAGCCCCTCTCTGAGAAAGGAAACCTGCATCCCAGCAGTGGCAACGTACGTTATAGGATGATAAAGTGTATGTAACGATAAAATAAATGTTACCTCTCTATCAAAACACGCAGTACTGATCAAGGCGTTGGCAAGCGCCACAGCGTAGGGCTCGAGCGCGGCGGCGTCGTATGCGCGCGCGAAGGCCCAGGCGGCGTGGCACGCCGAGTCCCGCGCCGCGCGCCCGCCCCCGCCCCCGCCCGCCGCCGCGCGCGCCTCGTCGCGACGGAGCGCGCTCACCACGCTCGCGATACCGTTGCCCACTTGGATGGGAGACAGGAGGCCGCGACGAGCTGGAGTAAGTGACAAAATAATGTGATCTTGTGAAATCTTTGCTAGAGATAAGATTCGTAACACAATTTTGACCTAACTGTGTCAGAATGGTTATGATTCTTTACCCGACTATGACGAAGCCAAAAGAAACGGTTTTGTTTTTAGCAATCTATGTAAGTATTTATTTTTTAATGCAATATACTGCTCATTTATAAGCAAGCGTTAGGTATTGAAGAAAACAGAGTTGATATCAAAGGTACTACTAATTATTTATTTATCACTCCAAATAATTTTCACCAACCAAAACTAAAACGAAAAGACTATGGGTATATGTTTACGAATATATTATCATCGTCTTTTGGAAACTTTTACACAACATACAAAACAAAATAATGTATGTTTAAGACCCGCTTATACCACCAATCACCAAATACGCTAAACATTTTTAACATAACTCTCTACCATCTTCAATCAATTGACATAAACAGAACGATGTTTAAAATTCGCATTAAATATGTTTAGTAATTTATGGTGCAAGCCAACATCGTTTATTAATAAAATCATCAGCCTTTTGGCCATGGGCGTACCCAACATTTTTTAGGGGTAGGGCAAAAGTAAATAAACTCTAAAATAAGATAAAATTCTATAACTGCGCATGCACGCTCGATTCAACGATACTGTCACAGAGCATATGGATACTGTATTATTTTGCGCGATAATTTTGAATTTTTCCAAATGAAAAAAAAAGCCATATGAATTTTGTTACTAAAAAAATAGGTTTAGTAACCTATTTTTTTAGCTTCGAGTCAGGGGGCCAGCTACCCCACCTTGCCCCACCGTGGGTACGCCCATGCTTTTGACAAAATTTCAGGAGACTAAAGTCCTATTTCTATATAATAAAAATGCGCATTTCAGTGATGCGTCCGCATCACTTCCGAACAGCTGGACAGATTTGGAAAAAAAAATGAAAAGTTGCTGGAAAAATTGAAAAATTCGGGAAAACTGTAAGTTCTATGAGAATTTTGTATCAATTATTGAAATTTGGACAGGACAACGTCTCTCGGGTCAGCTAGATCTTTATAATATATCTGTAATCTATAACATTACCTAGTTCAGCCAACGCCATACACCCTCCATGCCAGGCAGTCTCCCGTTCGTTCGCAGCGAACAACGACAACACGCTATCACACACGTCAGCGGCCGCGAGAGCTGGCAACCTCGCACCGATGCGACCCACGCCTTTAGCAGCTGACCATCGGACCACTGTGTCGTCATCACGGAGAGAACATAGTAGGAGTTCTACGACGTCTTCTACCTGAAAAGAAGTGGAATAAAAATCTGTTAGAACAAACCTTAGATAGATAGAATATGCTTTCCGCCGTTCCGTAACCGAATGGTGCCAGCCAAACGGTACCCTATTAGGTACTGAGCTTCTGCTGTCCGACTGTGTGTCAGCGGGCTGTATCTCAGGAACCGTAATAGGTAAACAATTGCCATTTTTACAGATTGTGTATTTCTATTGCCACTATAACAACAAATAATAAAATAAAGTAAAAAATTAAAGGGGATTAAACAAGAAACCTGTTTTTTTCGGCGTTTTTTGCTATATACTATACGGTGGTACGGAACCCTTCGTGTGCGAGTCCGACTCGCACATGGCCGGTTTTTTCAGATTATTCTATACATATAAATAAGCTTAATCATAAATATGGACTTTTTCTACATATTTTTGGGTCACCATCATCATATTCATCATACACAAATTCTTTACAATCCTACTATAAAAATTTGCGCTTCCTCGTTCTTCTTTTGGATGTTATTCCCCTGATCCTGTGACAATCATATCTGAGTAAGTTGCAATGTGTTACTCTTCTCTAGATTGTACAATAAAAATGGGTAGCTTTGAAAAACATTACATCACATCACGCCTATAATCCCCAAAGGGTAAGGCAGAGGTGTAAGTATAGTGCACCCACATTTCGCCAGATATGTTTAAGTCCCATATAACAGGGGCAAGCCTATTGCCATCAACCGGGCAAAAATCTAGACTCCAGGTCCAGGTTCACATTTTTTTGACGTAATAACGTCTTATAAATCGATGAACGGCTGCACGCACGAAAAAGTGTCACGTTCCGACAGAGCCAAGCGTGCAAGCGAGAGCGCGGAACAAGCGATAGAGAGGCACGATCGGCCTAAGCGTCCGGCTTGTTGTGTTATCACGTAAAATTATAGTTCGTAAACCGACTTTACAGACAACCTATTTCTTTTTACAATACACGACATACCTCCTGAGGAATATCCTGATCATCATCATCAGGAGGCGAGGTGATGGGTTCAGTATCACCAGCGGCTGATATTCCGCCCAACGTCACGGCTAGAGAGCGGGAGCCACGCGTGTAGCGCCATGACACCACGCGCGGACGGAGGAATGTTAGCCCTGGAAAAGGCAGATAAAATAAAAATAAAGGAATTATATTTAAAAAAAAAAAAACAACCCCTGGCTGGAGGTTTTAAGTGTAGTAGCTTAAGACACCCACAGTAAAGTCCGGTTAAGTAGTCATGATCTCAGAGGTCAACTACAAGATGGGGCTAACAAAAAAAAAATACAACCAACTTCCAAACTACAAAGTGAAAAATAACTTTAATTTTGGTCTTTGGATCAATATCAAGTTTTTTGACACCGACTTCCGAAATTAAAGTTATTTTTCACTTTGTAGTTTGAAAGTCAGTTGTATTTTTTGTAAAAATGTTTTTTTTTTCACTTTTTAGTGGATTGGTTTGTAATTTATCTAAGTTACAATAGCCCGATGTCAACTGCTCATCAAAAATACCCAAAACGCTATAGATGTGCCTATAATATTTGAAGAGTTCCCTCGATTTTTCCAAGATCCCATCATCAGATCGTGACCAAATGATAATGAAACCAACTTGAAATTACAACAACGGAACCCTAAAAAAAGGTCGCGGTGAACAGATGCAGTCATCGTGTGCACGGAATTTTGTTTTCAGAGGTTAGATATGCGTGACCACGATGGTACATACATGTAGATTCACTAACTCGGTTCCTATAAACGAAAACGAATCGTTTTGCTTACGAATGGTATCATTTTTTATTCCAAACTAGGCATATAAATAGATTTGTAAGCTAATTTTACCTGTGATAGCTACTTCCATATGGGTCTACTATGCAAAGCTACGAGTTCTTTGCTTCATTATTGGCAAAGACACAAGAGACACAATAATTTTAACCAATGTCAATAAAAAAAGGTCTGTAAATTATAGGAATCGACCATAAGTGACTTTAGTCAAAATACCAGAACAAGATAGTTAATTGATTCAGGCGTGACCTTGCGGAAATCCATTATAAAATACAATAGACGTGGATATATTTAGTAACCTGTTCCGCTTAGCTATTTCTAAAGAGCCATAAAAAACGCTGAAAGAAATCGACACGTGTTTCACCTCTCAACGAGGCATCCTCAGGATGACGATTGACTTGTCGCGAACTAGAACACAGCGTGTTGCCACACCGAACGCAGAACTCTGCGTCTGGATACCTCATTGAGAGGTGAAACACGTGTAAATTTCTTTCAGGGTTTTTATGGCTCGTTAGAAATAGCTAAGAGGAACAGGTTACTAAATGTATCCACGTCTATTGTATTTTACCAGAACAAGCTATAAGATTTATATCAATATTCTCACCTATTCTTTGCACAATCTTCACACCATATTTCCTAACCAACATCGCCTTGTGCTGCTGATAATTTTGATTAGTTACCCAAGCCAGTAACTTAGGGGCCAATGGTAGAAGATCATCTCTTTTGCCATGTTTTAATACAGCTGCAACTGCAGCCAACACACCATAGTGAATGGACTCTTCTTCTTGCAGATTGGAATGTAGATCACAAGCCCAGTCAAAGAATGCGCCCATGTAAAGCTCTTTTACATCAGACCTACGAGAAGTGAGAAATTAGGACTTAGTGAAAGTGCTATTGGTGCCGATTCCCTTGTTCATAAACTAAACTAAATTTAAGTTCAGTGCATCTTTTTCTTTCTATTTCATTAAAAAAAGGACAGAAGATGAATTTTAGTTTAGTCCTGTCAAATTAATCAGCGCCTGTCACTACTCCATACAAGTTTAGCGGGATTCGGTCGTGGTCCACCTGCTTAGTTCACCTGGGTGGACCACGGGCACTTTTTCTTGCCGGTGGATCACCTCAGTCCACCTAGGTAGACCACGGGCACTTTTTCTTGCCGGTGGTCCACCTTTATAATAATATTGCAATCTCTTTCCTTTTGAACTTTGTTTAGTTATAGAGGAATAATTATCCTCCTTGATAAGATGACATTACTTTGAGCTGTGACTTTACCGTCAATTATTCATTCATGAATCGGTGAACGGAGTTAACAACTACAACCATTAAACAGAAAAAAAATAATGTCTCAAAATTGTGATAAAGATTTTGGTGGGGAAACCCATGTAGATCCTGAGATATGTTTTATTAATAGAAAAGGTGGCACGGTTCTATTGTATGGGGCATGTCAGTTTTATAAAGTAAAAACTTTTAAGAACGGTATGGTGCTATGGCGTTGTTCTCAATATAAAAAAAATAAATGCAGCGGAAATATTATCATGCAGGTATAAATACTTATCATCGTTACAACGTTTAGATCACCTATTTTAATAAATAAAAAACTGCCTTTCGATTTCATCTAGTCTAAACCAATAACCTCATTGGTCTAAACCTTCAGGCCTCGTTTACGGAGAAGCGGGGCGTCGAGCGTCGCGTGCGGCGTGGCGTCTCGCGGCGCGTCGGACGATTTTTCCGTTTACGGATAGGCGGCCCGTGCAACGGCCCGCATCATCACACGCGCAAACACAAACATTACATGGCAATGTACGATGTTGTTAATGAAGACGCGGGGCGTGACGTGGCGCGTGCATTGGGAGCGGGGGACGGATATCGCTGTATGTTTGTATTGCAGCGTGCGACGCTGTGGGCACCGTCGCGCCGCGGGCGTCACTACGTTTTACCGTGAGCGGAGAGAGAATTGCAGGAATAGCTGGTTGCAACGCTGCGTGCGCCGCGATAACGTCGCGTGCGAAGTGGCGTTGCCATCCGCGGGCTCCGTCTGCATTTCAAGCAAACGCGTGTAAAATCGCTTCTCCGTAAACGCTCTCATACAACGCCATATGCTTGAATTTAGTGCGGACCGCGTCGACGCACGGGAGGCGCGTCGCCCTGCGTCTCCGTAAACGAGCACTTAGTCATGTTTTCAGCAGGCAAAAGCGGCATAACTAAAATATATATGTAGAAGATTAACATTATAAAAATGAGGTAGGTAAATAATATAATAATAATTTAACTGTTTCAGAACAATATCGTCGTGAAACAGAAACACCACATATGTACACAAAATTTGGCGAAAAATATAGTAGACAAAGAATTTATAAAATTAAGGGAAAATGTAATCAATTCAATAGATCCTGTGCCTAAATTATACTACGAAACAAGATCTAAAATTGAGCAATTGACTTTTGATTTAGCAATTGACGTTCCTTCGTTATCGAATGTGCAACATAATTTATATAAATTGAGAAATCAATCATTAGGAGTTAATAAAACAGTTTTCAAAAGTTTTGAAGAAGTGGAAGTGCCATTAAAATTTCACAATTTAATATTAGCTGATTATTATTACGAAGGTGCACGTATAATACTTTTTTGTAGTCATGCAAACAGGAAAAAAATTGGAGAGATAAAAGAATATTTTGGCGATGCAACATTCAGTTCTTGTCCTGAACCATTTAGTCAGTTACACATCATACATGGCGATATGGGAAGCACCATCACCAAAACAAAAACAGCACCATTAATTTACGCATTAATGCCAAACAAAAAGCAAGATACATATACTATTGTTTTCGAACTCATTAAACGAGAGCTGCCTAACTTCAAACCAGATAAATATCATTGTGACTTCGAAAAAGGAGCTATAAATGCATTTTCGGAAGTTTTTCCACAAACAAAATTAACAGGTTGTTACTATCATTGGAATAAAGCAATATGGAAAAGGGCCAAAAATTTAAAACTCAATGGTAAAAAAGAAAGAAGGCTGGTAGGACTGACTGCAGTTTTGCCGCTTTTGCCGGCTGAAAACATTACTGAAGGTTTAAATTACATAAAATCGGAAGGCAGTAATAATGATAAAATGATACCGTTTTTCAAATATCTGGATGGATTTTGGATGAAAAAACAATTTGATGCTGTATTATCTGTGTTTGGTGAAAGACATCGCACAAATAATGTCACGGAATCATTCCATTCAAAACTGAATAAAAAAGTAAAGAAAGCCAGTACCACCATTTTGCGCCTTCTAACTGAACTGGAGAGTCTTGAATCCAGACCTTCCAATAAAAGGAAAACCAAATATATAACTAATGATGACGATATAATAGAAATACAATTAGAATTGTTAAACAAAGAAATTTCTGTAGGACTCGCTTTGGAAAAGTTACGTTGATAGTCTCAATGATAAATCTTTATTAATTAAAGTTTTTTTCCCGTATTAATTTGTTTTTCGATTTTCATTTGTTCTTTCGGCATTCATTTTTCAGTTGTAGTAAAATGGCAGGATCAGTATCAGGAAGAGGATTTTATTTCCGTGGAATTAATTTTAGGTGGACCATGGCCAATAGACATTTTTTATTTGCATATTCCTCATCATTTAGGTGATCCACCGGCAAGAAAAAGTGCCCGTGGTCCACCCAGGTGAACTAAGCAGGTGGACCACGACCAAATCCCGAAGTTTAGACGTGATTAAAAACTTGCCTACTAAAATTACGTCAATTTACGTCATACGCTGATTAATTTGACAGGACTAAACTAAAATTTATCTTCTGTCCTTTTCTTAATGAAATAGAAAGAAAAAGATGCACTGAACTTAAATTTAGTTTAGTTTGTGAACAAGGGAATCGGCACCAATGTAAGACAAAGAAGATAGCAATTTATGAGGTCAGAAAAATTTGCCATATTAAGATCTAGGCTTAAATAATTATATAGTAACTGGATTGGAGCCCCTTATTTTCATGTCAATGGAATGAGAGGACAATGGCCAAACACTATTGTAATTATAAGATTTATAAGTAGCAGTTTTGAAAATGATTTGTTGAAGTTTCAAGGACACTATTATTAATATGATAGTGTCCTTAAAACTTGTAATAGCTAAGGTATAAAAACATTACCTTATAAGAAATTTGGAAGCTAAATAAGCACTGGCTTCAGCACATGAGTCTTTACTCATTGCATAAGTCTTGCAAATATTGAAAATTCTTTCCATCACTGTCAGTTGCTTTGCTCCCTCAGCGACATCTAAAAGAAGTAATTCCGTCAATATTATAGGTTGAAATTGTCTGTTAATTAATAACTCTGCATTCAATAACTGACTTACATACATCTGACTTGTCGCTAGAAAATGGTATTATTTATTTAATAATCAAAATGTACATTATACAAGATCAGTTTGGATGGGGCCCCCAAACCTAGGCATTTATATCTTGGGGGTCAGAAATGATAAATGATACATGAAACATTTTTTTTTTAACTACATGAGGTTGGCATTTCCTATTAGACTGATCTGATCTGAGAAGAATGGCAGAAAAAAACTCAGAGTCAAAATCAATCAATGGTTTAGGCATCATAACAGAGACACAGGCCCTTGACAAATGGGTAACTTTTTCTATTCTAATTTCTCTAATATAAAAGATCTGAAACCTATTACCTGGTTGCCCAGGTGCAAAGCCATCAAGCCGGCTCATGTGGAAAGGTATGATGACAACTATAGAAAGCCACAGTAGCAGAACAAATCTGCTCCTCCATGTCTCCTTGTCGTTTGGGTCCTGAGCCTCCAGGAATGTTAATACTGTTAGAAGATCTGAAACCTGAAATGAGAAGAGATTAAAAAAAAAAAATGTTAATTAATTATTGCTGTAGAACGGAATAGTATAATATTTTATATAGCAAAACTATTATTGTTCTTATTATAAAAACATCTGTGCAGCTAGGTAAATATAGCAAGTAACAACAATATAGGTAAAAAACCTTACAAATAAAGATTAGTTTAAAACTTTTTGAAATAGAACTTACTTCATGCGGAAGATGCCTTATAACTATTTTGTATCCTCTTACTCTGATAATTTGATACATGTAATTGAATGTAGCATGTTTTAAATCAAACGGCGAGTCCTTATCTTTGATCAAGCTCAGAAACTTTGATAACATTTTGTCCAAATGAGGATCAAGCAAGTGTGGTTGCTCATAGTATTGCTTCAAGATAGCATAAAGTTTATCATATTCTACTTCAAAAGCTGGCGTATTATAGATATTTTTAACGTTGTCGATCATATTCAACACATCTTCTATTTCTGAAAAGTGCTCCAAAGCGCAACCCAGGCCAATATTGTCGCATTCATCGTCCCGGTTCATGTCGGTATCGAGCCCAACCATTTTCAAAGTACCCTGTTGTGCTAAAATCAAAGACATTAGTTTTAAAGTTATATCCAAAGAATCTTTGACGAAGTTAATGTTGATAATTATTACAATTTTAATAGGCTAAGATAAGTTTCATGATTACTCACGCAGTAAACTACAAAAACAATATTTTGCTATGCTTTTGTTTGAATGAAATGACTTTTGAATATGCACAGATTATTTAGGGATTTTGACAACACAGAACATATATACTCAATGACATTGACCACAGGATAGAAATAACAATGTGGTCAGAGTAATACATCTACAATATTATAGCAATCATTAGAACAAAAAATATTACTTCGAATACGGAAAACTGAAAGCTCGTCATCCGTGGCAGCACTGTTGTTCGTCTACAAACTGCCCACAGACTAGAAACTGCCATTTTTCACTGCAAGTTGCATCCATCACAAATAATCGGTGACAAGATCCGACGCGTTTGTAATCTATTGTGTATCATTTGTTTCTCGTAAATCAGTCATAACGTGTTTAGTTGCGCTTATCTTAATAATATTTCAGTTTTCAAGTGTTATTGTGAAATTGTGAACATACAGTGAGCATTGTGTGTCAAGCGAGATTTCTGCAGTTTATGGATTATTTAAAAAGAGACATTTGGAAAAAAATATCTTAAGATCCGCTAAATATCCGCATCCGCATTCGCGGATGTGAGCCTTTAAATATCGGCATCCGTATCCGCATCCGCGAATTTTGGGTGGGAAATTATCAAATAACTGCGGAGCGGGAGGGCGTGTCAGACTCTTACTGACTAAAACCCACCCGTGTTCCGTCCTATGCCATGTTGCCGGGGGGCCACGATATCCGTATTTGAACTTTTCCCATAAAAGTCTTAGGTCATAGTCTCGAAGAAATATCGGGTTATTCTAAAAATTGGAGAGCTTTCTGTTATAGTTTTCGTCGTAACATCTTTTGCAAATACATAGGTCCCCGTATTTTTGCAGTCAACAGCTGCGCAACGGGGCATTAAATATACATAAAGTAAACGACATCTTAAAGTGAGGAAGTGTCAGATTTTATCTTTCTTAGTAGGCTTGCACTTTATAATACAACTGGACTGGTATGCTTATAAGTACTCAAAATACGGTCTTGAAAGAGAAATTAGTAGACAGAATCACAGAACTGTATTGTCCTTTGCTACTAAAGTGACCATTTACTAAGTAGGTGTATTAAAAGCCTAAACAAAAGTAAGTAAAATTTATTTTTAAATTTTCATTTAAAGAGAGCAAAAGTAGGAAATATAGTAACAACGCTATAACGAATGTCATCACAAAGCAATGCAAAATAAAGAAATTCAATTCAAATTCAATTCAAAGTTCACAAACATGCAGACTGACACAATACTATCAAGTTTTGTGGCTGTTATCTATAAAAAATCTCTCATCAGCTTTTAGTCAAGTTTAGTCTTCAATATATAAATCATTACGACTTTATTCTGTAAACAGTGGTTAAAAACAGGCACATTTATTGCTTGAAATCAGGGATATATTAGTTAGCAGTTACATTATTATTCAAAATTCAAAACACGACCCTCTTACCTCCGATATTTTCTCTATTTATTTGAGCATTTTGATGAGCATCAGTGCCTGTAATATTATATAAAATGATGTTGAAAAATGTGGATCGTAAATAAATATTTATGATTGCGTCGCATACCTCAACTCAAATCCGGTATATATTAATTATTTTGAAATCGCTAGCAACTTTCCTGTCAGAATCTAGCATAATATTTCTTGTCTACATCATAACATAACATCACGCCTGTAATCCCCGATGGGTTGGGCAGAGGTATACCTATAATACACCCACATTTCTTGTATACCGTGCCAAAATCGGGAACATGGAATAAAAAACCTTTTTAGTCTGTATAATCTATGAGAATAACAGCTCGGCTTTGCCTGACCAAAGTTGGCAACATTCCGATTTATAAATTACTTTCCTCTATGGCAAGATTATTTATTATTTCGTTCATGGAGTATCGGAATCTGTTTTGTGTCTTCTTATTTGAGAAATAATGATTTTGTTGAACTAAATGTGTGTCAATTCGGATAACTTTATTCAAATATGAGCAATCGTAAGTATTTTCAGTTTATTATTGTTTCATACTGCAACTGGACCGACATTATTCACATTGCATTTCCATTTGTAATACAACGAAAATGTAACTTTTTCAGAGACCCGAGGCCCAGCTAAGCGCCAAGTGAAGCCGGTAGAGGCCCAGTCGCTATTAGATTTTGATCTGGAAGGCGAGAGCTCGGATGACTCGGACTTTCGGATAGAGGACCACCCCGATGAAAGCGACGATTATTCGATAAACACCGAAGATGAAGAAAAGAGTACGTATTTCTGGTCTTATTCATCGCTTTTATGAATATTACTCAGTAAGCTAATATCTTACTGTGTTCTTAACATGTGTATGCCTACCACAGTCATTCCATATGTTCAGTTATTAGCTGAAATGATGTGTCTTTGTCCTTATGCTGTAACTGTCAAGTGCTGGCTATTTCGTTCGTGAGCTCTAACTTTAAATGCCACAATAAACACAGTACTTTCAATCAATTGTATGTAGAAATGCTCAGGATATGTAGGAGTTTATAGAAAGCACAAACATGAAAAAAAAATATAAAAGCAACAAGCAGCTTGGTTATTGTTATTATAGTCCGTAATCATTAGAATCTAAGCTTAAACTTACTACAGTTGCATAGGTAATAAGTAATACAGGCTGGTATCCACAACTCCACGTTAAAGCGTGTATTTTGCATACGGGTGGAAAAATTGGTTATTCTATCCACCGCAGCTCCTCAAAGAAGGCCAGCAACGCCTTTGTGTCACTGACAATGTCATATAGGGTACCTGGGTTACCGAAGTACTTTGCCCAGTATGTGGTGACCACCAGGTAGTTTTAAAAGTCTTCTACAGTTGCATTTCAACTAATTTTCTTATCTCATTCAATATAAATTTAAATATTAATATTTTTTATTTCAGGAGCAGCGCTACGAAGCGAGTCTTCAGAAGAATCAGGTTCCGATGATGATGATGATTTCAAGAACTCCAATAAGATTGGAGAAGATAAACCTGTTAATGATGTCCTGAATAAATCCAAACATAAAGAATTTAAGGTATGTATACTTTGGAATTCACTAATATCACACCGTCAACATCAGTAATTTCATACGAAATGTAAAAATGACAGGAAAACATAGAAATATATACGATTACTGTAATATTTTCATTGTAATCTAATATAGCAGTGATAGCCTAGTGGTGTGACTGTCGGACTGCCAAGTCATAGGTCTCCCAAGGCATGCACCTCTTGACTTTTCGGATTCATGTACTTATTGTATAATTTTCACTTGTTTGAAAAACGGTGAAGGAAAACATCATGAGGAAACCGCCAGCCAAGTCAGAGGCCCATGGGCGGCATAAAAACTCTGACAACAGGATAGTCACTAACCACACGAAAAATAAAGAAGATGGTAATCTAACAAGTTATACCATCTAGCAGCAGTCATTATAGTCATCCATTTTTAACAATTTTATTCTGCAGTTTCCAGTTGAGTTGGCGAATTTGCTGATTTGTGCAGGGTGCCTCGGTTCCAGGAGTGATGACTTCAACGAAATTGTTGAGTGTGATGGTTGTGGTGTTACTGTTCATGAAGGTATTTGGAAAACTATTTACTTATGAATAAATTTTGTAAATTTATTTTTGCATAATGTACAGTCAGTTACAGGCTAGGCTTAAACTTATGAGTACATGACCTTGTTAGGGCGCAGCAAGTATTATAGAAAGCTAGTATTATAGATAGATAATATTCTTTATTATGTACACCATAAAAATTACAGACAGACTTATATCACATAACATAACATCACGCCTTGTTTCCCCGAAGGGTTGGGCAGAGGTGTCCCTGTGGCAGGTACACCCACATTTCGCCAGTTATGTTTAAGTCCCATGTAATAGGGGGCGAGCCTATTGCCATCAACCGGGCACAAATCCAGACTCCGAGCTGCTACTGAGAAATTTCAGATAGAATAACCCAATACACATTAACAACATTTAACTTTATCTTGGTTAAATATTTGGAAGTTAACATTATATTGCATACTTACTAAATATCAATATCACAACATTAATTATTATTACAAATGTATAATCTCTTTGTAACATATTTTATATTAATTAAAGTAATTTGAAATATATAGTAACATTAATAAAATCATTTTATACATATATATACTTATAACGTTTGTGCTTTATTTTAGCTTCTTATTTTCCATAAACTTGTTAATAATAAAATAACTTTTTTCTAAAACTAATGACTTAATATCATAGTTTCTTTATTGCTTCTCACTTCTTAAAGTAAGGGATTTCCTGACTCTTAAGTAAGCTCATCAAATGTTTGCAAGGCTATATTTTTATGCCCTGTTATGCAATCAGGTCAATTTTACCTCTCTTAAAGCTAAGAAGACTAAGTAAATGCTATATCACCACTGGCATATTATATCTTGAAATACCCAGTGGTTGTTATTATAATAATCCTAAAATAGGAAACTCTAACAGTAAATGTTTATTCATAATTTGTGCATTTTGAATCTTAAATGTTTATTTTATAACTGATAATACTTTTCTAATTTCAGGGTGTTATGGCGTGTCAGACACAACAAGTGAGTCGAGCACAGTCAGCTCAGCATCTACAGAGCCCTGGTTTTGTGAAGCTTGCAAGGCAGGTGTGACTGATCCCAGCTGTGAGCTTTGTCCAAATAAAGGTAATATTCATTACTATCTTCTTCGTCGTGTCGACGATTCCATTTATCTATTTTAAGTAAGCTTCAACGAGAATTCGGCTACTACGACACTGTTATCATTAGCCATGCAAAGGTCTTTTATAGTGCAGGTGTGTTTGCATAGAGAGCATGACAAGAGGTGAGCCATCATTTACAATTTAACTCCACAATCGCACTATTATATATATATTTAAAAAAAAATGCAAACTAGAGATTAATAATAAAGTTACATTATGCCTCATATTTTGGTTCACTAGTTAAAGTCACAATTTAATAAGTTTATTTGCAGTACAGTATTAATTTAATTTTCATTTTACAGGTGGCATTTTCAAGGAGACCGAAGTTGGTGCTTGGGTGCATTTAGTATGTGCACTTTATGTACCTGGAGTGGCATTTTCAGAGGTAATATGTATGACTAAACAAATTAAACACATGTTGCAGTAATTAAGAGGCCTGCGAACACGGCTCGCAACTACAGATCGAGATGTTTGCAAAATTCAATTCCAAGCACGTTGCGCTAGTGTGAGTGCCTGTCGGAGCGATATACACCTACAGTGAGCAGTACCATCACGCAAATATAGACAATTATTGCTTGAGGCGATAGCACTACTAGCTTTCGAAAATTTATGATAAACTTGGATGTGTTCCGTAATGCCAAACATAATGAATGAAAATTTAATATTTTTCCATTTTTTTGAAGATAATTTGTAACTTGATAACATAAGCTATGCTTCTGCAGAAACAATATTATAGATATTGTTGTTTATAATACAGAAAAAACAATATGTGCGAAATTAAATTCGTTTAAACTCCATTTTAGAAAAGTTTTTGGATAAAAAGATGTACGAGCCTAGATAAACACTATCTAAATCCGAATAACAACATAATATGGTGGAAATATGCCAAAAGTGCAAATGATTTAGATATTACGTTTGTATGGACAATTCATGCGTCACTGCGTTCTTAA
The DNA here is from genome assembly GCA_949152395.1 of Agrochola litura. Classification (NCBI taxonomy): domain Eukaryota; kingdom Metazoa; phylum Arthropoda; class Insecta; order Lepidoptera; family Noctuidae; genus Agrochola; species Agrochola litura. The sequence continues at coordinate 9,087,718 of OX424497.1, read as the reverse complement.
GAACTTGATTTTTTTGCTATGCTGCAATATTGAACACGTTGCGGATACGCTGCGCGCGCAGTACGTGTACGCCCTGAACCTGCATCAAACCATGCTTGTACTCAATCAATGCAGATATAGGGCGTTGACATTTTCGTAACTTTAGTAGGCGATATGACCTTTTTCATTTGACCTGCAATATAGACTTGACTACTTATATAATTTGTTGTTTATTAGAGGTCAACCAATAATGGGAGATTTGATGACAGTTATTTCACAGATCAGAAACTTGATCAGGTTTTCTATATTTATTATTAATTTATTTTCAAAACACTTAGCCTATTTTACGATTTGGTTATAGCCACAACAAATAAACCCCAGGGTTTATCTTTGTGTTGGCGAGCAATTCATTTTAATCTTAAAACGATGATGATTATTATAATATAACACTTTTATAATATAATAATTTTACACTATTCGGAAGAAATGGTGTAAAGAAACGTTTTCATTTGTACAGCTGTAAGTCCAGTTTTTATGTCATATTTTTAACATAATAAACATTATAACGACAGGTGGAGCGTCTGTCGGGCGTAACGCTGTTCGAGATGGCGTATTCCCGATGGGGGGCGCGGTCGTGTGCTTTGTGTGAAGACGGCACGCTAGCGCGCACGGGCGTCTGTGTCGGGTGCGACGCTGGGCTGTGCAAGACCTTCTTTCATGTCACTTGGTAAGTATCCCTTACCTTTATAAGAATATTTTTATTTCCATGATTTTGGTCTCACATGGAACAAAGAAATAAATAACATCACTTAGAGAATCACTTAGAATGGGCAGACTTAAGTAAAGGACAATGCGCAAAATACATCTTTAAAATCTTTTAAAAGTTGTTGTATTCTTATCAAAACTACAGAATAGTTAACTAACATCCCTACAAGCTTATGTTACTACTAATAATATAATACCAGCCTCTTATTGTCGCACTGCAGGACAAAAGCCTCTTCTCATACAGAGAAGACACAAGCATTGATCACCACGCTTGCTCAAGACGGGTTGGTGATTTCAGTAATGTCCAAGATAAATTCAGAATTAACATATGAATTAAAAAAGGGAAAATAATAAAGCTTCCGAAAAAAATTAACTTCCGATAATGTGTGGTTGACTGTAATACTAAATTTCCAAAAAAAATATTTATTAAACTTCCGAAAAAAATACAAAGTTTCCGAAAAGTCAATATGTTGTGCTACAAAAGTTAGTGACAGAAACAAATCGCTGCAAAACCGACTCCACGTAGTCTTGTCTGCCCTACCCCTAGAGTGTAATTTAAACCCGCGTAGGCGCGGAGGGGCGAGGCGGCCCGAAGCCGAAGCTTCGGTGGTGAGCGTTAAAACCATCTGCGACGATAAGCTTGCGTGGGACCGCCGGAGCCTCGCAGCGCTGGAGCCGTGACAAAAACCATGCCTACTGCATATTGCATGCTCGCTTGCATGCTGCATGCATGGTATATGCTTGTTTGCATGTTTGTAAAATATTACGTCAGCAAATTCTGTATTGATTTTTCGGAATTTTCAGTATTTTATTCGGTCGTTTCTTTATTTGTATTCGCATATAAGTTGTCGGAAAATTAGTATTTATAGCAGTAAATTTTATATTTTGAGTATGCACATATTTTAAATTTTTCGGGAGTTTTTATTACTATCCTTAAAAAAGTCACATTGGTACTTGTCCGGATTTGAACCAACAACCTCGTGCATGAGAGGCGAGGTCTTAACCACTGGGCCATCACAACATTTTTCATGTTGCTTTCACGTTTTAAATGCATTTCCTGGGTGATGATCTATTGAATAAATTACCTTTAAAATAGTTAATTTAACATACATCCGGACTGGTATAGGCATTTGCAAGTTCTTAAGACATGGTTTAATTCAAATAACGTTTGTTACAGTGGTCAACGCTCGGGACTGTTAGCAGAGGCTCATTCTGAAGAGGCGGAACAAGCAGACCCATTCTACGCTCACTGCAAGCTACATTCTGATAAAACTCTAGTCAAGAAACGCAAGAGGAACTGGCTTGCTTTGCAGCTGAGAAATGAAAAAAGGTAAATCATGGAAAATGTATATAGGGTCCCATTAAAATAGATGGACAAACTTTTAGAAATAGAATAATGACAATGGTAAAAAAAAATAAGAAAACGCATTAGACAAGAAAAAAAAAACAGCTAACGCAAAACACTAAAAATGTTGGTTATTAATGTTGGTTGGTTAATTATATAATAATTATCCAACCAAAATAAAATCACTTTAATGAGTTTTTTTTTTTTGCTTGGATTTCTTTAGGTTAGACGTGAATGCCGTGTTAATTTGTCCATGTATTTTAATGGGACCTTATATAAAATCAATTTTCTGTTGATCAAAATAAAGCCTTATAAGGTAAAATATAACGGTATTTTCCATTGTTTTAGGAAATTGGAGTTAAAAAACAATTTAAGTACAGAAGAGAAGTTAAGAATTCAGCGCAAACTAGTGAAGTATCGAAAGAAGTATTTGATTCAGAAGGAAAATAGAAATCCTCCATGGGGTAAGATTAACGAAAATTTTATTTTTTTTCAATGCTTTTCTGAATTTTATGCTTTGTTTGTGGAAGAACAACAAAGGAATGCTCTTCTAACACGTTAATAAATACTGAAAGAAAGTTATAGGAAAATATTAGGTATGTGAAGCGGTTTATAATGCACTGGCGACCCGCTCCTGTTTCTATTTTTACAACTTTACAAAAAATCGAGATTTCTTTATCATATCTAAGTTAAACATTATTATTATATGACCTTCTGGAAGAAATAGTCTAAATAATAATATAATCTAAGGGGCCATCCATAAATTACGTCACAAGTTAAGGGGGTGGGACGTCAACGAAGTGTGACATTGTGTGACAAGGGGGTGGGAGGGGTCCTAAATTTCGTGACGTCACATTTTAAAATCTAATATAATCTAAGTGTTAAAACACGAACTTTAAACTATTACTTTTGTTTTGTCGACCACTCGCTCTACTAGTGTTACGCGCCGACCGCCTAGGCGCCCTTTGATAAATGCTGCCAAACGCATTGCGCCTAGCGGTGATTTCTTTGTTTCTATTTCATTTGACCACTGACTTTCGCGGATGAAACAACGTCGTTCTTAGTTCTGCTATTTTGTGATTTTTAACTTACGAAACAAGTTTAAAATTAACAAAAAAAAGTGATTTAGGCAATCTTTACCGTAAACTATATGAAACTGAATCGTTTTTTGTTTTGTTAATTTGATGTTAATTTTATTAAAAAATTAATTAATTAATAATTATTAATTTAATTTTTGTTTTTTTTATTGTTGTTTTTTTTTTGTTTTATTTTATTAAATGGAAATAAAACCGATTTCGGAACCGCTGTTTTCATTCAATAATTTCTAAATGTAAATTTGCAAAATATGTGACATCACACTAGGGAGGGGGGGGAGTCTCACAAATGTGACCAGCTGTGACAAGGACGGGGGGAGGGGCAAAAAATCATGAAATTCGTGTGATGTAATTTATGGATGACCCCTAAGGGGCCTCTGCGAGTTGGTTTTGACTCCTCGTACGCCTTCCAAAGGTCCGGGGCCCTAGGGTCCCGAAAAATATCAAAGATTAATAATAATAATACCAGCCTATTATTGTCCCACTACAGGGCAAAAGCCTCTTCTCATTCTCATACAGAGAAGGCACGAGCATTGATCGCCACGCTTGCTCAAGACAGGTTGGCGATTTCAGACTTATATTGACTATAATAAGTCCAGGTTTCCTCACAATGTTTTGCCTTCACTGATGTTAGTAATGTCTAAGATAAACTCAGAAGTATATATGAATTGAAAAAGTCACATTGGTACTTGCCCGGATTTGAACCCACAATCTCTTGCATGAGAGGCGAGGCCTTAACCACTGGGCCATCACGACATTTGACAATCTAAATCAGTGGTTCCTAACCTTTTCAATATTGTTACCCCTGTGACCTATTAGGAAAACTGATTTTACCCTGACCTTAAAATGTTATCAATACAAACAATACAAGCAAATACAAATATCTTTACTTAACACAAATTGCACATTAATTATTCTTACAATTTTAACGTATTTTATGGCTTTTGTCTATTAACACCATTCGAAGTCTTTCAAACAATTCTTCTGGTGTTAGTCGACATTTCAAATCGTACAAAATCATCGCGCGAAAATGTTGTCATTGTAAATCCATTTTTCAGTGAGACAGAGTATTTTGATTTTGCTCGAAAAAAAATGTGGAGGGAATTTCGAATTTGGAATATTGTGTTTTTTTTGTAATAAATAGTCATAGTTTTAATTGACATCAAAACCAGCCAGTGTCCCATAGACAAAAACTGTTGGTCGCAAAACTGTCTGAGTGACCTGTGTATGTAAACAATGAATTAAGTAAAAATAGTCAGTGTGATGGTTGGTATTGTATTACATTCACAAGTTTTTTTACGTTAGGTTTAGTTTCGCTTTAAGCGCATCTCTAAAGTCATGTTCCACATTGAGACAGTTTCTGGCCTTTGTTTTCAGTGTAACCAATGTTGAAAAACCACTCTCGCATCTTTATGTGGTGACAAAGAGTATTAACATTTTTAAAGCTCTGTTAGCTATTCGGATAGGATATTCGGCAGTCAGTCTATTACTGCTAACAATTATTAGGTTCTTTGTTACCCCCACAGAGCAGCAGATTTACCCCCGCGGGGGTAATTACCCCCAGGTTCGGAACCAATCATCTAAATGGTGTTGAATATCGCATCAAAATCCTTTGCGCAGTTTAGAGTTGCGTTATAGAGAGGGCAGTTCAACGCGGTCACGCTGAACCATACAAAAAGCGACTTTAATTTATAATATGTATCGATATATATGTAAACTGGTTTATGTGTATACAGGGTGGCAGGGACATCGACGCGAAAACTGTTACCATTTTTAAAATAACCGACGAAAAATTTCAACACAGGGGCGTTCAGAATCATGATTGTATTGAATCCATGGTAAAAGTTTTCGCGTTGATGTCCCTGCCACCCTGTATATACAGTGTAGCCTGGTTAAGTGCCCGGGCCCGTGAGATCTCACTTAACAGGGTTACATTGTATTATGTTGTTTTTATTTGTTAAAACAGTGCCAACACAGAAGATGGCTCGCCTGCTGTACAGCAGCGCGTCAGCTATGAGGAAGTTCCAGCGGAAAGCTGAATGTATGGGCATCAATACACATGCGTTGGAGTTTCAAGATGCGCAGGTAATAGCCGCAAATTGGCCGTTTATAAACAGGGTAGCAGGGACATCGACGCGAAAACCATGGATTCAGGACATGATTCTTAAGTCCCCTGCGTTGAAATTATTCGTCGGTTACTTAAAAATAAAATAAATCAGTTGTTCCTTACATTTTGACCGCGTAGGTATTGCACTTTTCTATGAAACAGCTGATAAAAAATAATAATTACCGACTAATCATTTCAACGCAGGGGGTTCAGAATCATATATACTGAATCCATGGTAACAGTTTTCGCGTCGATGTCCCGCCACCCTGTATAGTAAGGTGGAACAGATTTTCTCATGTTGTAATTTTATTGATCAGTGTTCTTCGTAAATGAAAGGAGGAAAATATGGAAATGGTAGATATATCACCTTTGAATCGAGAATTAATTATATTTTTAAATTGTGCTTTACACAATACGTCATTGTTTTAACATGGAATTCTTTTAATAAATATCTTGTAGTGTACCGTATATTATGTGCGTTTTATGATATTGTATTACCTTAACCCTGAGGTAGGCGACCACGACTTGTTTTAGGGTTCCGTACCCGAAGGGTGCCAAGCGGAACCCTATTACTAAGCTTCCGCTATCCGTCTGTCAGTGGGCTGTATCTCATGAACCGTAATAGGTAGACAGTTGAAATTTTCACAGATTGTGTATTTCTATTGCCGCTATAGCAACAAATAATAAAAATTAAATAAAGTTAATAATTAAAGGTGATACAAGAAACATTTTTATCGGCGTTTATTGCCTCGATCTTAATAAGGTACGAGTCAGACTGTGCGAGTCTGACTCGCACTTGGCCGATTTTTTTACTGAACCCGGACCTCTTGACAAAGAAATACAGTACCTATAATATGTAACTTACTGGCACAAGAGCAGATTCATGTTACCTACCCTCGAAAGTTTTTTTTTATACTACTTTGTGTTTTAAGAGTTTACGACAGCATAGATGTTTTCTTTTGCCAGAAGCCACTATGGGCATTATGTAATTCAATAATAACATAAATATTTTAGCTTTAACCATGTTCCTGATACCGGTCGGCTACTATTTATATTTTTTTTAAATAAAAACAAGTGTATTTAATGAATAAAGAACATAAATAATATTTTCACGACGCTTTTAATCTTAGATGGCAGCTCTAAAAGACGTGTCCCGTCGTTGGCACGTCCCGCCCGCGTTCTCCGTAGAGTTCGTCGGCTACTACCTCGAGAGAAACACGAGAGTGTCATCTTTACGACAGTCTCTCGAACGTCTCACTAGAGAGAACGAGAAGTTGTTGGGAGACGATGATACATTGAGGTTGGATTATGATGAGGTAAGGTGAACTTTTAATAATAAAAATCATTTATTTCCCAGATAATTACACAAACAACTTAAACGCTAGTGTTAGTAAATTGGCATACTTTTAGTTTAGGAGGAACATCTTTGAGAAATACCTTAAATAAATAATTTATTAGATTAACGTAAAATAACTGTCAAATTCACACGAATTCGAGTTATACTTGATGTTGTGTTTGTATGTGTTAAGACGCAGCCAGGGATCGTATTCAATGGCTTTTTCGTTACTAATATGTGGTTCAAAAACGTTTATTGATCTGTGCTGCCGCGTGCTATGTACTACTTCTAGCAAAACTGCCCGACGCGGCCCAGAGATGGCGTTGGCAGTCACGTGTTGAACACTTCAATTTTTAACAATGTTATTGTAACGCTATCTTGGCGAATGTATTGATTTTATTACAGGATGTTGTTATCAATAATCAGGATAAAGTTAATGCTGCTAATGATCTTGATATATTTCATTAGTTAAAGCCTTGATAAATCTAAAGGAAGTGATACATTATTATTTGTACTTGAACGTTTTCAATAGCTAAATCGATATCAGAATATCAATATTAGAGTAGTGATAGCCCGGTGGTTACGGCCCCGACTTCGAGTAGTAGGTCGTGGGTTTGAACCCAGGCAGCCATGCACATTTTTTTCTGAAATTTATTATATTACCACTGCTTTAAAACAGGGGAATATGATATAATGGGGGACACAGATGGTTCACTCCATATTTTAGGTGTGAAGCTACAAGTACGCGGCGGGCCCGTCTTGTCGGGCCAATTCAGTGAGTGTAACGTGTTCAGAGGATAATTATATGAGTTATGCGATATAAAGAGAGGCAACTTCTAGGTGAATATAACTGTAGGCAATTAGCACTGTGCGACCTGAATTGCACTTTATTGTGTCGTAACAAGAGTCGCTTTTTATTTAAATGATTTTGCGAAGTGAACTATCTGTATTCATTTGTGCTTATAACAAAATATTCGAAGACTTGTTCTATCTACCAACCAGCACTGGGCTCGTTTAGTAGATTGCGTCTAACATCTCACTGAAAGAAGGCTTGAGTCTTCGCAGTGGGAACATAGGCTAATTAGGTTGTTGTTGTAAATCAATATCAAACGTTATTGACCAAAGGTTAGCCTGATAATATCTCTTAAACATCTAGGCTTCAAAAGAAAACACAGATGCCCTAGCAGCTTTAACATCAACGCGACAAGCGTTGCTGAAGATCTACGATGCTATAATAGCGTTGTGTCCGAAGAGGACCGCGCCTCCCATACTGGAGGATAAACCGTTGGTCGCGCCTGAGTTGCCGCGGTCGACGCCCAAAGTAACACCACTACAGCTGCAGAAACGGTTAGTGCACGTTTTCGGTAACTGGGAGGAATTCATTGGAAGAACTTCATTATTAATGATTGGGAGTGTAAGGGCTGGGCCAGACATATCTGACCAGATTTGCAAATATAGGCTTTCCCGTAACTATCCGCTTCAGTCTTCCTCCAAAGGATATTTTTGATCAACAAAAAGGAATAGAGTTTCGGAAAAATGAGAATCTGGGCGGATGTGGCTGCTCAGCCATAATACCACTCTAAAATGGCTGATAGACGCACGAGCAAGTACGCGTACTTGTGTCTCGAAGATCTATTTCGCCCATGTGTCACTCTAATTACGCGAACTTTTGGGGTGATTTAAGGGTGAAAAAGTTACGTCCCCATCGCGAGCATTCGTTTGCGAGTGTTCACGTAGTGTGACAATTCCTTTACGCGCCAGTCATTCGCTATTGAATAAATTATGAATTTGAAAGGGTGGTGCTCGTTGAAATGTCCCTACCAAGTAAACTTCGTGCTCGCGAACGAATACTCGCAAATGCTCTCTTGTTTGTAAGCTTTGGAAGGTTGCAGGAATTCGCAACCTTACAATTTTTTTCCAACCTGTATAAAAAGGAGAGAATTGATTTAATAATTTATTGAAAAATTGATAAAATTAATCCTTTCCATAAATTGATTAATGCATTATCAAAAAGTATGGCACCACTTGTAATAACATAAAAATGAGTTTCATTAGCGTAAAAAAAATTAAATGGGGTTAAAAATTTCAATGATAACAATTCATATTTTACTTTTTCTGTAAGCATAGGTACCTGAAAAAATTCTACATTAGTTACAGAGTTCTAAGCCAAAAAAAATATTAACATCCTTAGTTAACTTAGTTGAAATATACCAAGGAAGGTGGTGCTAAACTTTTTTGATGGTCTTGTTAATCATTTTGAAGTTCGAAAGTCAATTTAAATTAATGAGATGTGGCCAGTTTCATTAACATGCATTTAAAGACACCCTAGCACGAATATACCGTTTTACGTAAAGTTATAGTCATGTTTTGCTTGCCAGCTTCATAAAGATCCATATTTAGTTCTAAATACGCTCACAGGTCACATTCAAAATACAAAAGATTCACCATGACATTAACAATGCCAGGATTTACAAAGAAAACAGGGCAAAGTTATATCGGACTATGAACCAATGAAGATATGGTTATATTTTTGAACAAAATGTTATCTCTAAATGATCGTCTTCCTCCTCAAATATATTAGTACATCTCCATTGGTTCATAGATACATTTTTCCTCCCACCTATGTCAATGACAACGCGATAAATATGACTACACTTTGCTCTATGTTCGTGCTAGGGGTACCCATCATAACCCCAACCATATGTTATACGTGATGTACTGTATCGAGGGTCGACCAGCAGGTCAATGTCTGTGCCAACCGCGGCTGCACTTAAGATGGGCGTTGGTTTTCCTCTTAGCGACAACCCGGACGCTCGCCAAGGAAAAGTTTTATCAACCTCTTTGGAAGGTAAGTATCATTCTACGTCATTGTTTTTGGTGCAGGTCTGTTATTTAACGATGGCATTCTGATTTTTATTTCATCACCGCTGCTCTCAAAACGGCGAAGGAAAATATCGTGTGGAAATGCATGTTCTAGATTCAAAAATTCAAATACATGTGACATCTACCAACCCGCACTGGGCTCGCGTGGTGGATTACGGCCCACTCCCTCTCAAAAAGAGAGGAGGCCTGTGCCCCAGCAGTGGGAACATAACATTATAGGCTGATTATGTTATGTTCCGATCTATGGTTTCTGAAAGACTTTTCAGATTATCTGAAGCCCTACAAGGATCTTTTTGCGCTTGAATAACGTTGACAAGGGTTTCGTAAAATTGCATTGAGAAAACAAGATGGCGGCATTCGTTCAGATTTTGACCACGCGCCAAAAGAACCTTGTGCAATTGTAATTTTGGTTGATCAAAGGATTGGCTCGCAATCACAGTAGACAGAAAAAAGTGGAAAGAGGGAAGGGAGGCCCTTACCCTTTTTATTTTTTTTGGGTGGGAAATTATCAAATAACTTCTCCCGCTCTGGGCGGAGCGGGAGGGTGTGTCAGACTCTTACTGACTAAAACCCACCCGTGTTCCTTCGGTTGCCCTGTTGCCGGGGGCCACGATTTCCCTATCGGTTTTTTTCGAACCCCCGGCAGGCGAGGCCCTTACCCTGCTGTGGGACAACACAGGCTTGTAATAAAATAATAATTAGAACAGCTGACATAAGATTTGTCACCAGACTAATCACATACTTGATAAGACTTTAAGAAACCATAGGTTTTAGACAGGGACTGTGAGACAAAGCTATTTTCTAAAAATAAAACAAAATTATGAACACCAATGAGTGCCATCGCTAAATAATTAACCTGTGGTGTATTAGCTAATATGTTAGTATCTAAGTTCCTTTGGTTCTTTGTTACCATTACCAAACAATAGAAAGCAAGTTAGGCTTACGATATAACGTGTAACATTTCCAGGACAACAATGACGCCAAACTTTCTTAAGCTGATAGCCATTTACGTAAATACATCCCATTATCTAAGTCATTAAGTCGTAATACTTCCATTAATTAGATAGGCAGTAATTTATTTAACTGCGCAGTGCAACAGTTATCAGAAGTAATAAATAAAAATTTAAATAGTGCGCAGTAATCATGCTACCGTAAAAAAAAATGAGATTCGTCGTGACGGTTATGTCAATAGAGAAAAATAAGAATTTTGTTAAGTCATCACTACTTGAATTTTAAATCTGTTGGCATCGGGAGAAGGTTAGGATTTGAATAGTTCTGGCTAGGAGAATTTATTAGACTTCAGTGTAGGGTTGCAAAATTACGCAATTTTACGGAAAACGCTGGTAAAATACGGGTATTTTACGGTCATTTATATAAATTTTGGTAAAATTACCGGCGACTTATGAAGTTTAAAATTTTAATTTGTGCTGTCCTCTGCTCTGCCTCTGCACATAGATGATATGTTTAATATGTTTATAATCCATGACATGGTGTGATTAAGAACTTGAGAATTAAGTTTTAGGGATTTTTAGTACGCATGAGTCGCACGAGCCCAGTTTTCTGATTTTTTTAAAGTTCCAATACTGCTTATATCTCTGGCAAATTTAATTCAAATTCATTTATCCGTTAATAGTGAAGTATAAGAGTATGTTTGTGTGTATCATGTGTATGTTGTAGCGGTTACACCGCCACATACGAACTACGCATCATAGACATGAGTCACACAAATCCTGCATCGCGCAGTTAGAGTTTACCGAGCGATCGACATACATACAAGATTTCAACTTCAAACCGATGGGCAGTTGCCCGCCAGACACAACACCCGTTTGGTCGGAGGATCGTCCCTTTTCTATGGTGGATGAGTGAACTTTACACCCTGTTCCTCATACCACTAAAATTTCACTACATAGACATGATACACACAAACATACTCACTTCCGTATTTGTAGTGTTTTAGTGGGTATGACTGTATGAGTACATTTAATACGTTTTTTACCGAAAATTACCATATTTTACTGTAAAATACCGTAAATTACGTAAAATAACATATTTTACCGTAAAATACTGTAAATTACGTAAAATATTTTTTTTGTACCGTATTAACCAGGGTAATTTTACCGTTTCACATCCCTACTTCAGTGCTAGCACTGCTAGCTGATTCACTAGTAAACCGGGGTTTTCAAAGAGACTCGTACCGCTATCTAACTTACAAATATTATTATATGTGGAGTAATAGTTACCCAAATGGTCTTTAGGCATCGGGAGAAGAGGCTACGGTTTCGATCACGTTAAGAAAACGTTGGTCACTTTTTGTCATAACTCTTTACTTGCCAATTAATTATGAAACCCGTCACATTTTAGAACTCGCTATTGGAATCGTTTAATATGACATGGTTATAAGTTTGGTTAAGGCTTTCGTAAGTAGACCGTTCGTGCTTCTATGAAATTTTCGTCCTATATACTTACCGACCATCCAGCATAAGAAGGTTCTCTTCCAAAAATGTTACACTGAACGCATCCTCCGCGTTGGCTCCCAAAATAGTACTTGCCAATTTTTCTCCACCCAGTTATGTATCCGAGCAAAGTTGAGCTTAGTTTTTAACAAATATGTAATGAGTTACCATGTTCTACCAAAAATGTGCATATTGAGAATTGATTAGCTGATATACTAGCTAAAAAGCATCTTTCTAGTATTCTGGCAAGTTAAAAGGTCTAGCGTCCTTACTTGTTTATGCAGAATAAGGGTTGTAGCCTGAAACAAATAATATGTTCGTAATTCATACACGTCTGATGTCCGTGTGACTAAGTCAAAGTCAAATAACACATGAGGCACTTTTGAACGTCAAGATTATATAAAAAGATACAATAGATTCTAGTCGCCCCTTCCAAAAGGTAGTTTTCTTATGGAGAAGAATGGGCAAGAAACTCCACTTTTTTAAAATGTTATACAATATTTAAAAAAAGTGCAATACATCCATACTGCCCTGCTAAGCCCAAAGGCGGTATCTCTGAGATACGCCCTTTTACTTTTTTTAATACCATTCAATAGCTTTAAAAATTTCGCATCTAATGGTATAAGCGGAAAAGCGCTATCTAACTTAAAACAGTAAAAAAAACCACCAAGAAGTTATTTATATCACTATTTTTCCTTAAATTACAATTTACAAAGTCAATTTTCTCAAAACTTACTCCGGTTGAGAAACCGCTTTTGTGCTTAGCAGGGCAGCATAATAGTATTATAAATTCGAAAGTAACTCTGTCTGTCTGTGTGTTACCTTTTCACGACTAAACCACTGAACGGATTTCGATAAAATTTGTCAAAGAGATAGATGGCATCCTGGAGAAGGACATAGGGTACTTTTTGTCTCATAAATAATCGTAAAGGGGATGAAAGTTTGTATCGGAAATCCAGCATTTCTTAAGTTAGGGATAAAAAAAAATGCTTTTGGTAAGAAATAAAGAATTATGCATTTCAGCGGTTTTGTAAAATCATCTCCAAAGGGGTACGGGATGATTTAAAAATTCACATTTTCAAAATTCAAATCACATTTTTTTTGTGTCTTTCAAGAGATTTAAGGGGTTGGAAGTATAGTCATAGTCCATATCTTGAAAATCGTCATTTATTAAAATAAGCCCACTCTGTCAAAAGTTATGAGGTACAATTTAAAGTCCTAACCTTTCCAACATGTAGATATTATGTGTTCAATTGCGGCACTAGAGTAGGTATTACAAATTAATGGTGATAATAATAGTCAAATGAATAATTAGTATTTTAAGTAAGGCATTTAGAATCATAGTATAAACCTGTTTTTTTTTTAAACTCGTCAAGTTTTAGTAGAACTTGCGCCCTGAGGGTTCCGTCTCAAAGTTGTGCTTGCTCGGCTGCCGAATTTCTAAATCTGGATTGAAGAACAAACATAACTATTCAATTGAAAAATAACTTTTAATAGAGTAATAAAATACAGAGTAAATGTTATTTCAAGACACGGCCTATGAATTTTTGATCCCAGATTGAAGACCAAATATAATGCCCAATTTTCGGATTTTCCTCTTTACTTGACCTTGCTTCTCGCCAACCTTCATGCTGCTGAGGCAACGGGAAGTACCAAATAGACTGGTTTTTTTGCGAATGTCAAAATATGCAAAATAAATGGCCGTATTTTTTTATTGCGTTGACTTGGAAGTTTGATTTTCGTTATAGCTCCAAGAGATCGTAGATCTAAATTTTTGATATCTTTTTCAACTTGATGCCTCCATGCGTTCCTGAGAAAAAGTAAGTGCAAAAACTAAAACCCGACTACTGAAAAACCACGCTTTAAAAAGTATGAAACAAGAAAATATTTCAGACAGAAATCAAGACATAGGTACAAAAATGGGCAAGGTAAAGCCGTGGTCGCATGCCTGTACACCTACAAAAAAATTATAATGGCCATGACCTGGGCTAAGATATACGCTGAATTCCGGTAGCACGTTCCTGTGGGATATTTTCCGACATCCACGCGGGCGGAGCCGCGGGCAAAAGCTAGTTAATTATATAATTTTATGTGAAGATGATGCACCTAGAATAAAATTACTATACCACAATAGGTAAAAAGAATTAAAAACGAAGCAATGACAGATAAACTAATTATGTGATAGATACATGGTGCTCACATGTTTACAACCACTAGAAGTACAGGAACGATATTCCTACAATTTTAACAAGTAATACTAATAAGTCAGTGTGTGAGTTAAAGTAATCACAGAATATAAAATTAGTTGTAGTTAGTATTTTCAATTATTAAGATTGCCGTCGGAGCCTCAACAAATGTGACCAAAGTGGCACGGTCCAATCACGTCCCTATCACGGCACGGATGCGTGCAGCTAAACCTTATTGCGTCAATTGAAAACAGAAATCGATTTGCATACTTGGTATGACTTGCTTTAATTTTTAAATAGATCATAAACATAGCTAAAAATAACTTCGAAGTACTCTACGTGACACTAGAACATTGCATTGTCATTGTATTTACGCTACTGCGCAATATTTTAAACTAATCGGATTATGGAAAGTGGCTAGAATCGGTCTCGCGATGCGACTGTTAGATAAGAGGGTGTGAGGAGCTCGAATAATAGTTAATTAGCGCAATAAAATTCGCTAGTGGATACCATTTTAGGGGCATGAGCAACAGGGTGTAAAGTTCACTCATCCACCATAGAAAAGGGAGAATCCTCCGACCAGACGGGTGTTGTGTCTGGCGGGCAACTGCCCATCGGTTTGAAGTTGAAATCTTGTATGTATGTCGATCGCTCGGTAAACTCTAACTGCGCGATGCAGGATTTGTGTGAGTCATGTCTATGATGCGTAGTTCGTATGTGGCGGTGTAACCGCTACACCATAAATACATTATACATAGGAAACTGTAGCTTTATATTAACATTGTGGTAGCAAGTTTGCAAGTAGTATTGCGCGATTCGATTTGACAGGCTCTAGGATGTATTTACATATCTATTGGTGGCGGCGAAAATCTACCTACAGATAAACCGCTTGGTTGTTATTGTTAGCACCCAAATTGTAGGCTAGTAGCATGGTGCATCTACTACTTTCAGTGGGTCCTTCTCCCTTTCATTTGACAGGATTTGAGAAATGTCAAAATATAATTATTTAATATTATCGTAGTTTAGTTTATGAAAGTTTTTGGATGTAAGCTCCATTCTCTCGTTAAGCTTGGGTTCCCTAAGAAAGCGGTGGCCGCCGCATGACGGCCACAATGACAGCCGTCATGATATGACAGCACCGCTATATGATGGCCGTCTTTTAACGTTCGCCGGAATATTGCGGCCGTTAGGTGGTGGCAAAGCTTTCTTACGAGTAGGAAACCCAAGCTTAGTTATTGCTTTAAAATGCTCTCATTGGCCGACTGTGAGTTCTAGATAGACTGTGCTAGTAAGACTAGGTAGTTGTATCGTTACACTATGCACTCGTCCCCACTGGTGATTTTTTATCGCGCACTGTATTTTCGGCGCACTGCTTAACGCCGAGAGTTGAAAATCCAACAATGCATTTTTTTGGACACTAAGATGCACTGTTAGATTTTCAATGCTCGGATCAACAACGAGAGTTGAAAATCCAGTGCGAGATAAAAAATTGCCCGTGCGAACCTGGGCTAAGTGTGTGGTTGCGTCAGCCACATCAGGCTCACTGGCGGGGCGCGAGTGCGCGGCTTGCGGGCGCAGCTCCGAGCGGCACCTGATGGCGGCGTGCGACACGTGCAGACAGCACTACCACCTGCATTGCCTCAAGCCGCCGCTACAGCGACCGCCGAAGAAGAGCAAGCTCTATGGATGGTAAGATCATGCATTTTGTAATTTTTCCTTATCTTCCTGTGTCCTATTGTGTCGTCACAAGCTTTTAAGAAAAGATCTTCATTACTGCTGGACATAAACCAGTCGTAGTGTCATCACTACGACCGTTCCTGTGGATCTTGCATTTAGTAGATTCCCATGACCTTCACCCGGTCAGCGGTCCTCCTTGGAAAAGGCATATCCAGGCTGCTGATTAAAGCTAATGCCACACTAGAAAGATTTGCCAGTCAGCAAGGTTAGCAAGGGGCTGACTGACCAGGCTGTAAAAAAACCTGCAGTAGACTTGGAACCACGCCAGCGATTTTTAGAAGCTCGTTTTCCAAAACTCTTTGCACATAACATTGTACCTATGCCATACCAATTTTCTTGCTGGCACCAGTAGTTTCCATCCAATGGTTGTATGGACTTGTGTGTAAGCAATAGTTTTTAGCCGCCCATTCGAATGCTGCGTCTTTGTGTACATTTTTCTGTTTTGTTTGTCTTGTTAGGTTAGATTGTATTAATCTGTTTATTTATAATATTTTCTTAATAATATGTAATTTGTCATGAGTGGGCGTTTTATCGGATTAGTAAACAATTGAATATTATGTTTTATAAGTTTTATATAATGCATGATTGTGCATATTTTTAAACAAAGGCTGGAAATTTCCAAGGCCTGACCTTCCAAAGAGTTTCCTTGGCGACAGATTACGTACTCCTAATAATGCCGATTAACGATAACACAAGGATAAACAAATACTTTCTTTCACTTATACACTTTCATTATGAGCATCCATTTGTTTTACTAATCTATCGAATGTATTTACACTCACATATTTCAATATACTCCCACGAACTGACACAAATGTTTCGCAGGCAATGCTCGGAATGCGACAAGACCTCCGACTCTGAACCAGAGCTGCTGGAAAAGAAAGTACCACGACGATCTCGAATCCGCTACAGTAAAGACGGTGCTATAATCACCGAACCACACAGTCCATCGTCGCCACCTAAACCAGGCTCGGAAAAATATCACAAAGTGGAAAAATCATCTAAGTTGACAACCCCTGAAAGTATATCGCCAATCAAAGTAACCATCAAGCCGTTTGAGTTCAGCAGCGAGAATGAGAGCTCAGAACTTAAACTCAGAAAGGAGAAGAAAATAAAGAAGTCGAAACAAAGAGATCATGTGTCGATCTCTGCAGGGGAGGGCGACTCTCCGTGCAAGAAGATACACAAGCGCAGTTTCACGTCTCCGACTCTGACGAACACCCCATTGATGTCAATAACGCCGATCGTTGCTGACAGTCCAAATGACTCTCACAATGAAAACTCGAACGCTTCCACCAATGTAGCTTCCAGCAAACGAGAAGACAGCTTTGTTCCACAGAATTTATCGTTCTCATCCCTTCTTGTTGAAGGAAAAGAAAGAGACAGCAAAGCCATTGAGAGTTCTATAGAAAGTACATTAGCGAATTTATCGTCGGATATAGCGACGTACAAAGCTAATAGGAAGCGAAGGAAAGAAAAGCATCGGTCGAGATATTCTCCAGACCTTTTACGATCGCCGTCGAAATCACACAAACATAAAAGGAAGAAGAAGACGCAAGATATGGAAAATCCTGAACTACCACATCCTAGAATTACTATCAAGGTAATAAAATAATTTTTTAACCGACTTCCAAAAGGAGGAGGTTCTCAATTCGTCTGTATGTTTTTTTTTTGTATGTTTGTTACGCGATTACTCCGCCAATTATGAATAGATTTTGATGATTCTTTTTTTGTTTGGTAGATCATACTTCAGAGGTGGTCCCATATAAATTTTATTAACTTTGCTTGGGTAGTTTTTGAGTTAGCTTCAATTATACGTATTTTTTCCCACTTAGTATGTAGATGATAATTATAACTTCTTGTCACTGTTATTTACATAGCAGGTAGTGGTATTCGAATTTGTGTGGGGTAGGTACCACAACTAAAAAGTGAAAAATAAAAACTCTTTACAAAAAAAAAACAACCGACTTAAAAAAAAAACACTACAAAGTGAAAAATAACTTTAATTTCGGAAGTCGGTGACAAAGAACGAAAATTCAAAACCAAAGACACCGACTTCCGAAATTAAAGTTATTTTTCACTTTGTAGTGTTTTTTTTTTGAAGTCGGTTGTTTTTTTTTTTTGTAAAAAGTTTTTTGTCAAATATTAAGTAAGTCAAATCATTTATTTCAAATAGGCACATAAAAGGCACTTTTGAACGTCAACATTAATTGATTTTAGTTGCCCCTTCCAAAATGTAGTTACGTATGGAAAAGAATGTAAAGAAAATTCCATAAGTAAATCTGATAATGTGTGTGATATAGGTACCTATATCACACACATTATCAGATTTATCACTGCTACAAGGACCTTTTGGCTCTCGACTGATGTTGTTGCTGTCGGTAAATATTTGTGCAATTGTAGCGCTATACATATAATTGTGATAATTTCTCCTTTTTTTGTAGATCAAGCCTATTCCAAAGCCAGATGGGTCGTTGGACACGCAAATGTTCTACGTACCCACTGATAGCAATGATGGCCCGCCACCTGCAGTTATGAAGAAATTATCCAAGGTAAGTTTAAACTTTTAATGTTTTCCCTTTCCCCTTCCTCTCACTTTTCCTATAAGCCGTATTACAAATGTAATACGACTTCGTGTTGACATCAAAACTATTCAGAACATCTGTCTGTTATTCTCTCACACTTGCTCTATTCTGTTGATTTTACAAATACAACTTAATATGGAGCCAGATAGATGACCATCTATGTAGCTCCACTTAACTAAAAGATTTGCTTCAATTAGTTACAATTATATTCATTCACAATTAGCTGGCAGACATTGTCATAAAAAAGGACTTTCAGTTTTTCCAATTTTCCGGATAACTTTTCCAATTTTCTTTACATGAAAACCTAATTCGGACTATGGCAAACATTAAAAAAAAAATAGCCAAATCGGTCCAGCCGTTCTCAAGTGCATTTCATTTTTATTTAAATATAAGATAATTGTGGTATCAATTCTCATAAGTGGATTGGATGTAGGGTGTCTCAGAATGTTTTTCGTTTTTAGATGTTAAATAAAAAACAACAATATCAATTAAAACTCGTTTTATTTATTGTTAAATTAAAGAGCAGTTCTTGAAGTTTATTTATGAAAAAAAACCGTTTGCAAATGCGCACCATTCACTTGTTCACACTCATTTAAACTGGAGCTAAAATTTTCAATCACTCGCTGGAGCATCGCTCTTGGAATAGAGCTGATATCTTCAGTGATTCTTTGCTTCAAAACAATCAGGTTGGGTGGCAATGGATTGTTATTGAAACTTTACTTTTTAGGTAGCCTCATAGGAAAAAATCAGCAGGCGTTAAATTAGGGCTCCTCGGTGGCCAGTTGATGTCTCCTCGGCGACTTATCACTCTTCCAGGGAATAAATGGTGAAGAGCAGCTAATGAGTCATTTGTAACATGAGAAGTGGTTTCATTTTGCTGGAAAAAGGTGTTGCGGTTATAGCAATATTATTATTATTATTTTTTTTGGGTGGGAAATTATCAAATAACTTCTCCCGCTCTGAGTGGAGCGGGAGGGCATGTCAGAGTCTTACTGACTAAAACCCACCCGTGTTCCTTCGGTTGCCGTGTTGCCGGGGGCCACGATGTCCCTTTCGGCCCGGTTTTGCATTTCTGTAGCCAAAAAAATCCGGATCATATGGCAATATCGAGCAGAAGAAATTGGTCAGTTAAAAAACGAAAAACATTCTGTGACACCCCTTATTTGCTGAATTCTACCACAATCTATTGCCATACTTATAATATGTACCTATCGGTTCATTATATAATTTATATTTAATACGTGGAATTTGTGAATGGCTAGCACGTGGACCATGAAGCAGCTAAGCAGCCTCCTCCGCCACCGGTAGAAACAGAAGTTACTCCTGTGACTGAAACACCTGACGCAGCGAATGTGAGTGCAACCCACTTATTATTATCGTAACTGGTTTTGGCTATTCTAATTCATGCTAATTATAAAGGGGTTTATTTATAAACGATGCTTAAGAGTTTATAATACCTCAAATTGCTTGGCATGATCCTCCTTTACATCGAAAATACTGCAGCGTACAAGGTTTTACAGCACAAATAAAGAGAAAATTCCGAAAAATAAAAAGTTAAAAATTAAGGTAAGTTATGGTACTTACAAGTTTTCGCGAAAACCTAAATTTGCCCATATCTTTTTACCAATAAAAATTATACCAATTTTATTATGGCAGTGTAATGGTTAGGTACGGAACCCTCATGCGCGAGTCCGAGTCGCTCTTGACTGGTTTTTTTATTACCTTTATTTTCGTTGTAAAAAGAAATTACACAAACTATTGGCGCCTTGGAGCCTTCTCCCCGTCGCTCAGTTTCGCTCTCACTAAGTTCGCGAGCAGTATCGTGCGAGCGAGATAAGGAGTGAATTTGAGCTGAGATATTATCGACCCTTAATATCTAGCTATACACATTTGATCGATGCTAGTATTTGCGGTCAGCTATCCTGGGCATATAGCTATGGCTATGTTATTTATCATTCTTGATTATGGACGTATCTAAACGGAAAAAAACACACTGAGCACGTTTTTGTTCGTCAAAATGAATGGTATAATTATGTTACTTTAAAGAAATCAAACGTAATGAAACGTAAAGTGAAAACGCAGATTTGATCGAACAAAGAGTAAAAATAATTGCACAAGGCATAAATTTAAACCAATAGTCAAGTTATTCGGCTTCGACGATGGAGCAGCCCTACCTAGACAAAACTGATGTACATGTGGCCGATGAACTGAGAAGACGTCGATTGCAATAAATCGCGATAGATAAATGAGCATGTGTTATGTCATATAACGTTATTTTCCGATCAAAAAAAATTGTGTTTGAACCTGAGGAATCTATGTTACTTGTGTGTAATGTAACAGTCATGCTGATATTGCAGAGTTTAAAGCCCCCGCACACCATGATTATAGAACTGCGCACGCCATAGTTAGCCCTATTTCAGTCGTCACCCATACATTGTATCTCGAACACCTAACCGAAGTACAAATTTCACGCGTGGTTGGCAAATTGTGTTTTAATTACGGATAGATTTAAAGGTACTCAAAATTTCTTGTTTTTTTTTTCGTTCATCCCAGCCCGTAAGGTGCTCTTCTGCTACACGCTAAGAAAAGTTTTGTGACGTTTCTAGTTCTATACGCGATCTATGGCGTGTCGGACCACGTACAATGAAGGGTTCCGTAAAGATTTACCATGTTATTTAAGACCATCGACTTCTTATAGATATCCTGTAACCTATGGGTAAAGAACCATTCTTTGTATTTTTTTTCAAAATTTTCGGCTCAGTAGTTTTGGAAATAGGGGAATAGTCAATTTTCATCTATTTTCTTGTAAGAATTTATTCAACAAAAAAATCCGATCCTCACAATTAAGCCCTTTCATTTGATATGTCACACGGTGCACCTTGTCAACTTTAATGTTTCCATTTGCCCCCTAAAAGTGAGTTTGGGTTACAGAAATTCATACGTGTACAAAATTTTAACTAAATTGGTCCAGTAGATTTAGAGCAAATTGGCTGTGACAGACGGACATACAGACACACGAGTGATTCTATAAGGGTTCCGTTTTTCCTTTTGAGGTACGGAAACCTAAAAACGAACGTGTGTAAAGTGAACGTATGTCTAGTGCGTCTGCACTAGAAGAAAATAATAACCTTTCTCGTCTTATCCGAAATTATACATGTTCCACGGAATTTAAACATTGTGCGCGTGGGCATCGAATTCTGTAATGTCATAATGAACTGAACTAACATTTTCCACTATAACAAAGACCAAAATGTTTTGCATGTTAAACTAAATAGTGTTGTCATAATTTTGTCTATGTAACTTTTCACGCAAGCTTAAACCTGTGGAGGATAAACCGGCTGTAATTATTGAACCCAAACCTAAGGTAAACTTTCTTCTGTTTTAATAATAACTTTTCAGTACCTACATTTGTCCTCGAAAGCGATTATCATTGAAATAACCTTCACCAAAGTGGGCATGGAAACAAGTTATCTAACAGCAAGCTGAAATATCAGCTGATAAGCAAACGACAGCGTCTGATCTTATCAATGAGGCGTGTCTGTTTTCCTGTGATTGGTTCGATATTTTTAACTTAAATTCTGGGCGTTTCCTTCACTTTTATGTGCTTGATAAGGAGTTAAATTCAGCTACAAATGTTCGAGCATAATTATTTTATTGAATAGCACAAAATCAAAAAGAAACATTGCACCGCGACTATAACTGAGCTGGTCCTAGGTTCGATCCCTTGGACGGGTAAAGTGGTATTGAATTTTTCCATCAGGGAATTCTCATTAGTAGCCTAATTGGTGCCGATGCTGCCCAAAAAGCGTGCCTCCGGCTCTAAAAAAAAATCACGGGGTAGGGCAAACAAGTATCACGTGTGGAGTCGTGACTGTCAAATTCGATTTAGCTGTGTCAAAATTATTTTTAAATTTAGAGAATTTATTTTGCAGAATAGCTTTGAGAATTTCATAGCCAAAAGTAAGGAATTTTAGTGATAGTTCAGTTCGATGTACAAGAGAATCGGCACCAATGTCAAGGTTTGTGCCCCTGTAGTGGCATAAGGCTCGTGCCCAGTATTGTGCCTTATTATAACATAGCTGGCGTATTGACGAAAAACCCCTTGATACTTCTGAGCTTGTCACATTAAAATCATTACTTGCCAATTTATGTAACTGTCTTTATCATTTTCAACATCGCCATACTTAGTCTTCATCGTCGTCGTTTATCATTATGACAATCAATCTACGTATGGCCAAGGTTTTCATAGGCCGACGTGCTTGCCTTCTCCTACAGGCTTTTATGTCTTCAATCAAGAATACATTAGATTCAGGCTTAGCGCCCCAAAAACGGCCCGAAAAGTAAGGCAATGTGGCCTTATGTTGTGCTATCAAAAATAGAATAAGCACCAATTACCAACATATTATTTTTTCAACCCAATTGCTTAGAATTTAAGTAATATTTTAGAATAAATAGATTTGTAATTATTTCAAAATTACTGTATTTTCAAGCTTCGACAGACAATCCTAAACATTAATTATAAATAATTATATCGCAAACATAATTCAACTTTATTTTCGACTACTAAGGTTGAGAATAATCTTCAGTTCATTATATTTAAATACCTATCTGATTAATTTAATTTTAGAATTGGCAACATAAATGTACAGTACTAACAATCGCGGGCAGGTGGGCAATGAGTTTTTGGTCGTGATACTGTATCTAGTGCATTCTTGATCGACGATTTATGTAGTGATGTTCATGTCTGTATACAGCGAAGTCGTATCGAGAGGTCTCGACGCGGCGGCTCGGGGGTTAACAGTAGCGGCGCCGCGGCCGCGCCCTCGCCCTTAACACACTGTGACGTGTGCGTGCAGCCTGGAGATCACACCAACCTCGTACGGTGAGCCCTAAAATCATTCATACACTAATATTACACACTAGGGCTCAGTTGCACCACAAATGACTAAATGCATTTAGCGCTAAACGCTATTTTACAAAAACAATGATATTTTATATACGTTTAGCGTTAAATGCATTTAGTCATTTGTGGTGCAACCGGGCCTTAGTATTGCGAGAAAGAATAACTCACGCATATTTTGAGTCGCATTAACTAAGCTTGGATCGCGTTTTATGTGGTCGCGATGTACAGCAGTGAGAGAACGACGAATAAGAAAAACGTACGCCAGGCATTGCGCTTGAGTTGCGGGCACGAAACGGGGCGGTGGCGACGGTACAAAATTGTTTCATTGTCAACGCGCCGCTCGGCCATCGCTCCTCGCTGCTGGTTTCGTGCCCGCAGCCTAAGTCCCGTGCGTTAGCGGCGCTTGATATTGAAGTATAAACAGTGGGCCTAGCACGAACGCGCAGAGTAAACGTAACGGCTTAACCGGTGCCTCGGAAAGCACGTTAAGCCGTTGGTCCCGGCTGTCATTCGTGGATCTTTGACAGTCGTTAGGGTGGTCAGAAGCCCGAAAGTCTGACAACTAGGCTTACCAAGGGGTATCGTATTATCCAGTTACTGGGTTGTGGAGGTCAGATAGGCAGTCGCTCTATGTAAAATTACGAAAATACTCGTTTGGCTCACAATATTTACGTAATTTTAAGATTTATGCATATCCATCGGGTGATACCACTAAGCTTGTCATAATTTTTTTAACATAAATGTTATACTAGGATCCGAAGTAAGATCCACCTTTACCCATCTATTTGTTTACAGGATGAAAATGATTTTTTAATCAAATATAATAAATATGTAAACAAATATATTGCAAATGGGTTGCCTAATTAAATATACATATATGAACATAATATATTTAAAATACAATAAGTATTTTTTTTTAAGTTTTCTTTTTATCAAACGAATTAGATTCCAATAAATTGAAAGTATAAAGCATACAGAACATGACACAGTTAGGTTGCCTACCTTTTTCTGGTGCCTATTATTGGGTTGCCAGGTATAAACAGGTGAGATAAATTTGCACCAGAAAAAGGTACGAACCTAACTGATTTTCAGTATTATTGATTAATTATGCCATGAACAAATTTAATTAGGCATCCCATTTGCAATATATTTGTAAACATATTTTTTTCATCCGGTAAACAGATGGGTGAAGGTCCATCTTACTCGAATCTTAAACTTGCATGGTCGATTTAAAAACCGGTCGAATTTACTTTGCGTTTACATTGCGCGTTCGCGGTAGGGTCTCTGATGCATAGCCGCTCATTATCTGTAAGAAGTTGCAGTTGTTCGTGGCGGCACCCAATATCTTTGATAATGATACTTAGGATGATAAATGAAAAATATGTGAAAAGAATGATGAAAGTGCGCGATTCAAAATCACTCAATTCAATTTTTTTTACATTTGTATGTAGGACTACAGCGTACAAAAGCTTCAAGTCGGAAAAAGACAGATACTTTTTGTGTTGTCCTTTTAACCCTGCACCCTAATAGTGTAACACACGATCAATCACAATCTGAATCATTTTGAAGGAGGTTCCCTCTATCTTGCAGAATCTTGATGCTCCGAAATTTATTTGGCATAACATACTTGGCATAATCTTCTTTTAAAGGCATAAAAATTATTTAATTTAATTATTGTTTGGTCGAATGTTTATGTGTCCGAATTTACAATGGCAGACTTTTAAGATGGCAGAATTTGATTTGCCATAATTATAATTTGGCAAACTTAAAATTCCGCATAATTTCGTTTAGCATGACATTTATTTAGAGCGACGATTATTTGGTATACCTAATTTCACTTGACATACTATAATTTTATCAGGCATATTGCCATTTCTTAAAAAAGTATTTTTAACCTTAAATTATTAAAATATTGTCTTAAAAAGTCAATATGTTGTGCAAAAAAGTAAGTGAAAGAAACGAATCGCTGCCAAATCGACTCCATGTAGTCTTATCTGCCCTACCCCTAGAGTGTAATTTACGCCCGCGAAGGTGCGGAGGGGCGAGGCGGCCCGCTAGTTGAGGAGCAGGTGATTTTAACGCTCGCCGCCGCGGCTGAGGCTGGCCGGCCAAACTGGCCCGAAGTCGAAGCTGCGGTGGTGAGCGTTCAAACCATCTGCGACGATAAGCTCGCGTGGGACCGCCGGAGCCGTGATAGAAACCATGCCTGCTGCATGTTGCATGCATGCTTGCTGCATGCATGGTGTATGCTTATTTGCATGTTTACATGCTTGCTGCATGCATGTGATAATGAGTCTTTCAATTTGTATGGATTCATGTATGCCAAAAGATGATTCTAACTGTAAACTTTCTGAGATATGATAGTTCTGCCTTTTAATGATTATCGATATGAAATGTATACCTAAAGACGATTCTGACTGTAAACTTTCTGCGATATGATGGTTTTACTTTTTAATTATTATGGATACGAAATTTATGCCTAAAGATGATTTTGACTTACGAGTGATTGCCGAACGATTTTCTGCGAAATGAAGTTTAAATGCTATCCGCTGTTATGCAAAATAATATTATGACATATAAAGGTCTGCTATTAAGGGTAGACCCTTAAGAAGGATATTGCTTATCCATTGATTCTTATGTTCGAAAACTTCGTCTGCTCAACAACGTAAATAACGCAATGAATGTTGTTGAACAGTCAAAATGAAACGGATTGTGACTGATTGCGTGTTACGCAATTAGGGTGCGGGTTTCCACTTGACAACAGTTTTTGCGAGTCATAATTATGCGCAAAACGATCTACTTTAATCTAAAAAAATAAGATGCCTGTCATGTTTGGTTTTATCGGGCAAATCTATTATTTTGTATTTACATGTTCTCAAAAATCAACAAACTATAAAGAATCGAATTCTTTCTGATGATGTCCCATGACTTGTCAAAAACTAAAATAACAATATTTTGCATCGTCATTAATTCTGTGGAGGGTAGTAGATCTAACCTAACAAATGGTATGTAACAATCTTTTCTGGAACAACAAATGAATATTTGGCGTCTGCTCTATTGCCAGGGTTACACTAGGCTAGCAAGCTAGTCACTCTAGCCTCGTGTATATGTCGCAGGGATATTGACAAATCAGTGATATTATAATTTCATTGGACCCATGCAGGCAGAAATATTTTGACAATTTCACTGTATGTGCAAGCTCGTTAAATTGTGAGACAGTCAATAATAGGTCCGTTTCTAATGTTATGCCTTACTTATATCATAAAATGAATAAACTTCTACACGTTACTAAGCAGATCTTAAAGGCGGATGAAGAGTTGACCAATCAAAACGCACGAAGACCCCACTACAAACTTGACTCATAATATACCTAGGGTTATTATAAAATCACTACATCGTTCCCGTGAAATTACAATAACACAAAAAAAGTCCTTTAAATTGTGAGAAATGGAGGCGGTTGACAAAGTTTCGTGCGATTATAATTTCACTGGTTTGACAATATCCCTGCGACATATACATAACTATCCTTATTTTTAGGCTAACAAAACAAGCTAGTGAGAAAGATAGTATTTTTGAGCTAGTAGTACCCCCTTCCACCGATTTTTCTATTCTGGCTTGTGTACTAGCCTCCTGTGGTCGGCGAAGATAGTACCGAATCGAATAATTTTACTCTCTAATTCACTAACTTCGTGTAAACAGCTCTAGCATGGTGCCATGCCAGGATATTACTTGCTTGCTATCCTAGCTTTAATTGCTAGCCTCGTGTAACCCAGGCATTTTTGTGTGATCTATAGAAAGGGTGATAGCCTTAACTATCATATTTACAATTAATTACTATGTGATTATGAATGCTTTAAAAAAATTGATGTATGATTATTTTGCCTGGTAATTTGGATAATTATAAATAAATAAACTAGGTTAAGTTAACTAAGCTACTGTGGCCTAAGGCGGTGGTCGGCAAACTCATTAGTCAATAGAGCCAAATATCAATACTATAACGACAAGATTATTTGTAAGAGTCAATCCTTTCTGTGTGTCCAAACTGTCTCAATACACTTTTCTTAATCCTTAAAACTCCCATCCTCTTTCACTCCACAACGTTTCCTAAAATTAACTTACTGAGAAGTAAGATGTCTTCATCATCATCATCATATCGGCTGATAATAGTATCATGAAGGTATGGTGGTGGTGGTATGGTGTAGTGTCATGGTGGTAGGTCGCTGGCCCCCAAAATACAGGTCCAGGCCTAGTTTGGGGGTTAGGATCAGATTCTTAGCAATACATTTGTGTGCTATATTATTACGACCTACTCGTTTGTAACTTGTATTTTAAGTGTCAAATAAATGTTTTTTTTTTTTTTTTAATCTTATTAACAACCTTGTAAAACTTTGAAAGGTACAGTAAATGATTAACTTTCGATGTCGTAAATATAGTTTGAATTTTTGAATAAAACTTGATAATTATCTTTTTTAATGACTGAAACCCCGACCCCCGCGCGTATCTACGCTCGCAATCATCGACGTTTTTACAGAGCCGCACTCTATAGGCCAAAGAGCCGCATGCGGCTCGCGAGCCGCGGTTTGCCGACCACTAGCCCAGGGCCTAGGGGTGAGAGTGTATGATTATTTGATAAATCAAAAGATTATGTCATTTATGGAAAGTAAAAAAAAGTTGTGGCTGATTAAAGATGCAAGGTTTAGTCCATCCATCCAGGCACAGTAATGAATGTAGCACAACATAATATCACGCCTGCAATCCCAGAAGGGTTAAGCAGAGGTGTACCCTACTGTACACTCACATTATTTAAGGTCTATGTAATAGTCTTGTAAGGCCCAAAAATGCTTGTTTGCTACCTCACATCTTAAAAATCACAAGACATAGGGCCTAATTTATTTATTATCAAGAACAAAATTAGGTCGTTGGGCCTTACGAGTATAGGGGGTCGAATAATGAATGTACACCTTATTAATCTAAGTAGTTGATACTAAAAACTGTATCTTTGTGTAGGTGCGATGAATGCTCGAAAAGGTACCACTTCACGTGTTTAGAGCCGCCGCTGAACAAGAATCCTAAGAAGCGCGGCTACTCGTGGCATTGCGCTGACTGCGATCCTACTGTAAGTTAGACACTACACTTGTTTGGTATTAGGTAGTTGTAGAACTAGTAGTTTATTTAATT
Organism: Agrochola litura; assembly: GCA_949152395.1. Taxonomy (NCBI): domain Eukaryota; kingdom Metazoa; phylum Arthropoda; class Insecta; order Lepidoptera; family Noctuidae; genus Agrochola; species Agrochola litura. Next base: position 9,059,167 of record OX424497.1, on the reverse strand, counting down.
TACCTTCTGCTTGTGGTACTCGTATTATGCCTCAGACCTTGCATGATCTTGACCCGCGTTTACACCCATATACAAGTTGTGGTACTTGTTTTCGACAAGTCATTACACGAAGTACTCGTATCACAAAGGTGTGGTCAAATTTAAGGGTGTGGTACTGATTATCAAACTGAACAAGTTTCTCCACGGGACCAACATAGTCATCGAAAAAAATCAGTACAACACCCTTAAATTCGACCACACCTTTCTGATACATCCTGTATAAAACATGTACCATCGCTGAACCTCATAACTAATCAATTTGAAAACAAAATCCCGTGCACACGATGACCACATCTGTTACCGCTCCGGTTCTATAGTGGCCGAGTGCTGCAAGCAAGAATAGTCCTTACGGTAGTTAATTATGACTTTCCGCGATGGTACCTATCATACACGGATTGACTGGTTCACCTTTTTTATTTTTACTAGTTTTCTACAAGTTTTGCATACAATTAGTCTTCACAACTTCTTTTAGGTATAAACGATAAACGAAACTAGTAGACACAACGTGTAGATTACATGGTTTATATACTTTGGTGTAAACTTAAATTAACTGGCGAAACTTCACGGACTTGACGGGTACCATCAAATAGCAAAAAAAGAAAAAAAAATACGATCTCACAATTTCATATACCATCGGGGTAACGTATATCTAACAAATTTGGAAGCAAAATCCCGTGCAGACGACCCTTTTTTTTTGTCGGTAATCGTTACTATAGCGGCCGAGCGCTGCAAGCAAGAATAGTCCTTACAAAAGTCAAATTCAAATAGGCCCATGTATGGCACTTTTGAACGTCAAAAATACAATACAAATACAGTGTACAGATATACAGGGCGTCCCAAAGTTATGGGACATGAAGGGAAAGTACCTTAAATATCGTAGATAGGGTATTTTGCTGAAAGAAGACTTTATGTTATTTTTAAAAGTTAGTAATTCTGCATTCAAAGATTTTCTAAAAATTACTTGCCTCGTCTGGGAATCGAACCGACTTAAATGTAAAAAAAAAACACCCCTACTTTTATGATGCCAATCGAAAGAATGGCCAAAAAATAATAACTCTTCTTAAGTAACATAGTATTTTAAAAGAAAGTAACACCGTGAAATTAATCATTTTAATCAAATTAAAAACATACATGAAACTGCCGTAGTCAATTAAGTGGGTATTTTTTTTGTAAATTAATTAATTGAATGCTCAAAATGTGATCCCTCTTGTCTTACGCAAATCGCCAATCTTTTAATGAGTCCGCTGCCTGTTGATTTTCTTATCATTTTATGGTGAATACTCGATATGATATGGCACAATTCTGTTTCTAACTCGCCCACGTTCTCGTATCGCTTTTTGTACAGCATATCTTTCACGTATCCCCAAAATAAGAAATCGAATGGTGTAAGGTTCGGGGATCTGGCCGGCCATCTAATCTGTCCATTCGTACCAATCCAAGTAGGAAAACATTCACTACTTTTCGAACGTCGTCGTCGGCAATCAATAACTTTCTTGAAATTTGACTCAAACATTTTACGTTGTTCGTTTCTTTTAAAATACTATGTTACTTAAGAAGAGTTATTAGTTTTTGGTCATTCTTTCGATTGGCATTATAAAAGTAGGGGTGTTTTTTTTTTACATTTAAGTCGGTCCGATTCCCAGACGAGGCAAGTAATTTTTAGAAAATCTTTGAATTCAGAATTACTAACTTTTAAAAATAACATAAAGTCTTATTTCAGCAAAATACCCTATCCACGACATTTAAGGTACTTTCCCTTCATGTCCCATAACTTTGGGACGCCCTGTATATGCGTTTCTTCGATAGTACATTCACGGTAAAAATAAGTTTGTCACCTTAAGGTCTATCTTGGTTTGCTCAGTGCATGATACGATCTGCTTTACCGACCCAGTATTAAATATTGCGTCATATTGTCAATATTACAGAATGACACTCGGCCATCTTTATACAGACATCGACGCGAAAACTGTTACCATGGATTCAGTACATGATTCTGAACCCTACTGCGTTGAAATTTTTCTTCGGTTATTTTAAAAAAAAATCTGCTGTTCCATACATTTTGACCGCGTAGGTATTGCACTTTTCTATGAAACAGCAGATTTAAAAAAAAATTACCGACGTAACCTTTCGCGGGGGGGTTCAGAATCATGTACTGAATCCATGGTTACAGTTTTCGCGTCGATGTCCCTGCCACCCTGTATATCTGAGAGTGAATTAAGAATATGACACATTTGATACATTTTATTTTATATTAATGGCGAGCCCATTAAAAAGGTTTTAAGTCATTGTCAACGAGACATTGGTCAAAAATGTATGCTATTTTGACCTTTGTTATAAAGTTATCACATGATAATTTTATTTGCAGTATTGATTAGACTCGATCAGCTGTTTACATAAAATTATAATTTTCAGAAATCGTTTTTATTTTATTGCTAGTAGATACGGATATCCATAACGCTATTGTACGTCATGAAGATTCGCCAGTTAATAATTTTTTTACGGTACAAGGAAAATTATATGTTAATTTTATTGTTATGATAGTTTAGGTAGGTACACTTACATCATTAATTAGATATACCTAGTGATTGTCTGCATTATGACGATGACGTAGTGAAAAAATAAAGCCAGATTAAATCAATCGATTTATCGTGTTGTTGTAGTCTCCGTGAAGTTATCTGAGACGATTATATTATCGATCGCTTTGTTTGGATTTACACTTAGATTACCTATAAATAGTAAGCACGTTGTTAGCTCAGACCAATTAAAAAACTAAGACATAGCGCTGCGAACAATACAGTGAAGCATGCCAAAACTACACCTCCGCTCTGTGCATACACGCTCACATACAACCATTTACAATGAAACTACACCTCACTAAGTTCACACATGTTTACGAAACCGGCTTCACGTCGCTGTTGACAGCGCTATGTCTTGGTTTTTTATTTGGTCTGAGGTTGTAAGGTATTTATTTATCTTAGAAAATGCGTACGAGCCTCTATTATAACAGGTGTAAAAAGACGCTTAATCAAACTGAAAGTCACTTGTTCTTCTCGTCATTGTGGTTTTTTTTTGTATCGGAACCTTCTGGTTACGGAGATTTTGAAGGTTCAGGTTCCAACTTCTTTTTGTCATATTTTTACAGAAACAAGTTTTTAAATTAGTAATGTTCTAACTAAACTTTCAGTACTTTTACTCCCTGTATCGTTGCATGTAACCATAAGCAAAATGTACATTACGCACTACCGTAAACCGCGAATTTTCACACCAAAAATAAAAGTCGTTTCCCAGCAATTATTTATGCACTAAGTTACTTTGTAGAATGCGTAGATGGCGGCTTCGTGATGAGTCTTTTTACACCCTGTATTTTTGCATGACCCACACTTTATAGTTTGGCCGATACTGCTGTAGCGCGCCTTAGGAATGCGCGGCGAGGCGGGGAGCAGGACGCCGTGAGCGTTGACGAATGAGCGACCTGTACTGCCTCCCGTCTCGCTGCGCACATACTAAAGGCGCAGTACAGCGGCTGCGGTATTGGTCAAACTATAATAAAAAAAGCTCTAGACTATATTACTGACATCCATTTTTTTTGTTCTACAGGATATCGAAGAGAACAATTGAATCTGCATAAGTATTGTCAACATGGATTAATCTCAAAATGGTATTACTTACTAAGTTTCTCTCTACGTTAAATGTGCATACTTAAATCTAAGTTGGATCTTAATTTTTATTTTTGTATATGTATTGATTTATTTTACAATATGTGTTGTATTAGAAATACATGCTGAGGATACTGCTTTTACAGTTAAGATGTACTACGTGAGTAGATAAGAGTTAATTATATGGAAATATAGATAGAAGAGGACAAATAAATTGTTTGATTTCATTATATCCCACTATATCAACTATTGTCATTCCAAATCAGGGTTGTAACGGATGTCGTATAACAGATGAGGATACGGATGAGGATAACGAGATAATCGGGTTTGAGGATGCGTATGAAAAAAAAATTCCTTATGGAGGATACGGATGAGGGTGCGGATGCAGATGTCGTATGAAAAATAGCCCTTGTTTTTGACACCTGCCACCACTGCCGCATGCGGCCGATCGTCTGTCATAGGACAGGGATGCTGCGAATTCAGGCAATAGGAACACGTCACTCACACTCCGGCCCGCACATTTGGCTCGGAGCGAGTTTAACAAAATTCACAATTTAAGCGAACAACTTAGGGTCACATCCCCATAGAAATTATGGGGATGCGGAGCTTTTAAAATCAAAAGTTGAGGAAGCGGATGTTTTGCGGATATCAAAATTTATGCGGATACGGATATCCGATACATCTCTGTTCCAAATAAGGGTCATGCCGATCCGAGAAAGATTTTATTCTCTTAGTCCTAGGTGCGCACATATTTTATAACAAAATAGCTCATAGGGGCGTGGCATAGCCTAATTTTTTGACTATTTGGTTTGAAAAACGTGAGGAGTTTGTGGCTAAGTAATAACAGCCGTACGGATCAATCCATCAGGTTAAGCTATGCTTGCCGGGGTTGGTCCATGGATGGGTGACTATGTATACCGAGACTCCTCTGTGCCTCGATAAGCACGTTAAGCCGTTGGTCCTGGCTGTCATTATTATTATTACCCAGTTACTGGGTTGAGGAGGTCAGATAGGCAGTCGCTCCATGTAAAATACTGGTATTCAGCTGCATCCGGTTAGATTGGAAGCCGACCTCAAGATGGTTGGGAAAAGGCTAGGCAGATTGGTTTGAAAAACATGTTATAAGTATGGCCTATCTTTATTAAAAGTATGGGTTCTTTAGACCAGCACCCTAATTGTGTAACACAAATGATCAATCACAATCTGTTACATTTTGATAGTTTATCAACATTCATTGCGTTATTAACGTTGTTGAGCAGACAAATTTTTCGAACATTATAAAGCAATGGATTAGCAATATCCTTCAAAATAATTCAGATTATGATCGATCACGTGTACCTTGCGTGTACCCTTATTGTGTAATTAGGGTGCCGGTTTACATGATCATGCGCATGTTAGAATTTGGCAAAATAGAAAGTAATTCAGGCTGTGTCAAATAATTTTTTTTTTCTGTTTTTCTCACGCGAGACTAGGATATTGTTATCGATAAAATTGCGGCATTAAGCCGGTTAGATGCCTATTTATCGGAATATTATGACACTTATAAAAAAAAACAATTACTAAACAAATTCTTGTTACTATCAGTGTCTGTCTGTGTCACCATGATAACTGTTTTTCTCAAGTTATGTATTCTTTTTAATACATAGTGTTTAATAATAAGGACATCGATAACGAACATAGGATTTATTGGCATCGCCCGTTGACATCGGAATTTTACTGCCGCTTAAATGGGCACGGTCGGCGACGAAATTCGATGAACACTCAAAAGTTAGGTACCTACTTACATAAACTTTAAAAAAACCAGTTACCAGTTACCGTAAAAAGTTCGTTCCATTTTTAAATAAGACGACAGATATGACTTTTCGTAGTAATTTATTTGGCCGCTAAACACGACAGATCAACAACATTCATCAGAGTTTCATACAAACATTGCCGGCTACCTACTCGCTTTGACCAGTACAGCAATTTTGATTTATATGACGAAGGTTGTCAAAATTACGTTCGAATTTTCAAGCATGTTTGAGAAAATACATTTTTGTCTTCTTCTTTTATGAAAATCCACTGTCGTAATCATACAATCTGCCGCAGAAACGTTTTCACCATTGTCTAATTATGACGAATCATACAGATTGTATGATTCGTCATATTGAACTGGGTGAAATAGGTTAGGTTGGAACCACAGAACAGAAAAAAGAACCAGTGGCGGATTTGCAGTATTGGCCGCCCTAAGCCCCAGGTCATGTAGTAAGTATCAGCCGCCCCTTTCTCAGCACCCATCATATAGACTACATAATGAATTTACTTTACTTAAGTAGGTACTTTATTGCCAACTTTTATCGAAATCGGTTCAGAAATTCAGTGAACTATGTTAAGCTGCTGGTTTATAATATTTGCAGAGGTTTCAGGGTTAAATGGTTTTAAGTTATTTGTTATACGACGGCCACGACTTAAGAGTTGTAAGTCGTAGGTTCAAACCCAGACAGGCGCTTTACTTTGTGTAAATTATTTCATCACCACTGCTCTCAAAACGGTGAAGGAAAACATCGTGAGGAAACCGGCATGTCCTAGATCCGAAAATTCGAAGACATGTGAAATCTACCAACTCGCACTGGGCCCGCGTGGTAGATTACGGCCCACTCCCTCTCACAGAGAGGAGGCTTGTGTCCCAGCAGTGGGAACATTATAGGCTGATGATGATGTGGTGCAGTGCGGCCCGCCCCATAACGTGCTTTTTTTCTTTTTTTTTGTTATGGCATCTCGTAGTTGACCTCTGAGATCATGACTACTTAACCGGGCTTTCCTGTAGTGCCTTAAGCTACTACACTTAAAACCTCCAGCCAGGGGTTATTCAACTATGTTAATTAAAAACTAGGTGAACGCTCGCTAAGGGCACCCCCTGTGGGGTACCTACGAACCTCGGCTTAGGGCGTCAACCGGAGGGAGGACATTAAGGATGGGATGGGTTGGCCCATAATGTGCGCGAACGTTTAGAATCTATAGGTACTTGTGAGTTATTTCTTGTTATCATCAGTAAAAATTTTGTCACGATTTGCCACCGCTAATATCTGGCCGCCCTAGGCCCAGGCCTACTGGGCCTTAGGGCAAATCCGCCACTGGTTAGAACTGTGACCAACCGCTACTTCCAAGTTGCTCGCAGAAATGTTTTCACAATCAAAACAATCGGATATCAGTAAAAAAAAAATACAATGACTCGTAAGAATTTTGCTAACAAACAGCAAAATCATTGCTCCTCAGCAAATTTAAGAAACGTGCGATGCAATCGTGCTATTATATAAGTAATCAAAAATAAATAAACAATAACAGAGATAACACGACAATACGATTGATAAAAGTAGAGTACCTATATAATCAGGAGTAAAATATTTACATTTTATTTATACTTTGGTTTTATCTACACAACAGCTCAGTATACAGTGATTGTTCCTTATTAACTAGCGTCCAAAAAGTAAACATGTTGTTATTACCAATAAGTTTAATATTAATAGTTATTACATTAGGGTGGTACTTATTAGGAAAGTACAATGAAAACTATTGGAAGACGCGCGGAGTGACATTTTATAGCAACAACAAAGTGGCGGGACCATTCTGGGATTACATTGTATCGAAACGTGCACTGTTCGAGATCTTTGGGGACCTGTATAAGAAATATAGAAATGAGCCAGCTATTGGCGTCGGTCAACTTGTAACACCTACATTGTTCGTCATTGACCCGAAAAATGTGCAACATGTTTTGTCAGGCGACTTTCAAGCTTTCCACCACAGAGGAGTAGAAAGTATTAAAGGTGACCAATTGACTGATAATATTACCTTAATGAATGGCCCTAGATGGAAGCTGATGCGGAAAAACATGACCCCATTGTTCACAGCAAACAAATTAAAGAACATGTATTACATCATGGACAAAAGTGCCCAAGACTTCGTGGCCTATTTGAAAAACAACCCCAAGACATGGGAAGGTGATTTCTACAGCACACTTATGATGTTCAACAACGCCGCTGTTTGTGGTGCAATCTTCGGAATTGGATCAAAATCAATCTTTGATTCACCATTCCTCCAGATGGCCAAAAATCTATCGCAAACGAATTGGAAGAACCAGATCAAATTCTTAATATTCAGTCTCAGCCCGAAGATATCAGCGATGTTAGGAGTAAAGTTGTTCAAAGAGCATGAAGACTTCTTCATTGGTTCAATAAGTGAAGTTATTAAACAGAGAGAGCAGGAGAAAGTCAAGAGGCACGACTTCGCAGATATATGTATGAGTCTACAGAAAAACGGCACCATGAGGGACCAACAAACGGGTTACGAGATGGAACCCACCACCGGGTTATTATCCGCACAGGCTTTGTTCTTCTTCACTGCTGGTGTAGAGCCTTGCGCCAATGCCATGTTCTCAACTTTAACTTGTCTCTGTCGCCACCCAGAAATATTAGAGAAAGTTCATCAGGAAATAGACGAACATTTTGAGAAGCACAAGAACAACATAACGTATGATGTCATTTCTGAAATGGAGTATGTAGACAAGGTGCTAAGTGAGGGGATGAGAATCTTACCTCCTATTGGTTTTCTGACTAGGCAATGCTGTCAAGACACTGTGCTGCCTGTTGGTAATATCAGAGTGGAGAAAGGAACAAAAATGTTTACTCCAATTTATCAAATACATCATGATCCAAGTCTGTATCCGAATCCAGAGGTGTTTGATCCGGAGCGGTTTTCTAAGGAGAGGAGACCCAACGATGACATTTACATGCCTTTCGGGATGGGCAACAGGACGTGTATTGGTGCCAGGTATGCCAAGTTGCAAGTAGTTGCTGGTATGGTGCACGTGTTACGACACTTTACCGTTAAATCCAAGGAAGCAAATGCAAAAGAATCGTTCGCTCATGATCCATTTAATGTAAGACGGGATAATGTCGAAATTCTGCTTATTCCTAGAGATATTAAATAGATTTTTGGTTATATTTAATTTCGGATTCGACGTTTGTAACTTTGCTTTTGCGCGATATCACTTGTTAAATGCTTAATAAAAACGATGTTTTCAAAAGCTTTGATGTTTAATTCGAGTTTTTCCTTCTTTATTTCTTCTTTAGATACCTAGGTATTAGAACTTAGTATTTGACTGCTCTGAATACTATGTACTTAGGTACCGTTTCATAGAAATTAATCTAGTCAGAACCGTTTATAACGACAGCGCTTAAAACGACGTACCGGTTATTACGACAAATACATTGGACATCGTTAGAGTCGCCGACACAATTTGTTTGCGCAACTGTCATGCAAAACTGTAGCCAGAGCCGAATCCCCAGTCTGTCGTACCCTAAAGATGCTAAATGCCCTTCTGACTGTCAACCCTGAATGTGATGTGTTTGCGGATGAATATAGTAAAATTATGCGTATATGTCTGGTGTTCTGTGAGAGAAAGTATGCTAGGGAGTCCTTGTTTCTATGTTAATTAATGTAATTGGTGTTGTGCCGATTTAATTTACTTTAAAAAAAAAAAAAATTACGACGAAATTATGAGGTCCCAGCATTTCTGTTTACTTAAAACATAGTTTTTGGTTATAACGAATATCGGCTATAAGAATCGTAATCCGACGGTCCCGTCGAAGTCGTTAAAAACGGTTTTGACTGTAATTCAGAATAGGACGTTAGAACTCAGAACTATTGTTCCTGCAAACAATGCTTCTGACAATAATAAACACAAAAAAAGGATTAGCGAACGCGGTCCAGCCGTTCACGCGTGATGCCGTGACCAAGAGAAATAGGGATTAATTTTTAAATACTGGCCAATCGACAGTTTCAGGGTTATCCATTATTTACGCCACACCCTGTAGATATACCTACTTATTTATCTACTATGCTCTTGACCCTGTGAGTCGATAAATGAAGAAAAAAGTGTTCGGATGCTGTTAGGGCTACTTCATTATGGCAGCATAATTGTGTTTGCAAGGTAAGGTAAGCATGACCTGCACTGCTATAGAGATAGAGGAACAGTGCAGAAAACGGTGGCTTCCTTCATGCGTCCTGTACGGCCACTAGGTACCATCAAAAGACTAAAACAAAATACCATAATATAGAAAGTATTCAAGTGCCCAGTCTTAAAGCTCTGGATCTAGTCAGCGAAAATAATAAGTAACCTTAAAGTCTTAAGTTTCAGGAGAGATTTTTGAATGCAAATTCACATCTTCAATAAAGTCACAATTCATGGAAGATTAGAGAATAAGGCTAACATTAATATTCTGTTTAAAATAATTATTAGATTCTACGATATTCAATACCCAATCAAAATTCCCTACACTTGTGGACGATTATGTCTTGGTACCTATCCGGCTGAAATGATGATGATGAATCAAAATTTCGAAAGTATCTTGAATTAACATTTAATCTTAATACTATTAATCGAGCAATATTTGTAGGTATAAATATTTATTCGTTTGTCTAAAGATTTCTACTCACGTTCTCGAAATCGGCTCTAACGATATCGATGAAAGTTGCAATATAGGGGTTTACGGGTTCGAAAAATCGATCTAGCTAGGTCTCATATCTGGGAAAATTAGTTTTCTCCGTATTTTCACCCTAGCAGAGATCGGTCGCCCAAAGTTTAGAACAAGTTAATGAATAATGACATTACATTTTTGACAGTAGAATAATGATCATGGAATTAGTAAGTACCTACTATCATGGCAGTATGGAATTAGTAGGTACTATCCTATACTATTAAATGAGCATTCTCTATTTTCACCAGAGCAGAGCTCGGTCGCCCAAGTACTTTCATTAAAATTGGCTCACTCGGTCAAAGTTATTACAATTTAAATTCATAAACTAACCTGTATTTATGTAGGTATTATGTGTTCAATGGCGGCAAGAGTAGGTATAACAAATCAATGGTGTAGTAAAATGAATAATTATAGTATTTTAAGAAAGGCATTTATAATCATATTTAAATTAAAACTTTTTTTTTTAAACCGGACAAGTGTGAGTAGGACTTGCGCCCTGAGGGTTCCGTCTCAAAGCTGCGCTTGCTCGGCTGCCCGAATTTCCAAATCTGGATTGAAGGATAAACTTAACTTTTTAATTGAAAAAGAACTTTTACTAGAATAATTAAATACAGACTCAATGTTTCTTCAAGATATGGCCTATGAATTTTTGATCCCAGATTGAAGAAAAAACTTAACTTTGCAGTTCATAATTATATAACTACAAATTACCAATTTTACGATTTTCTTCTTTACTTGACCTTACTTATTATCGCCAAACTTCATGCTTCTGGGCCAACGGGAAGTACCAAATAAACTGGTTTATTTGCGAGTGTCAAATATGCAGCATAAATGGCCGTATTTTTTATTCCGTTGACTTGGAAGTTTGATTTTCGTAACAGCTTCAAGAGACCGTAGATCTAAGTTTTTGATATCTATTTCAACTTGACGCCTCCACGCGTTCCTTCCGTTTCCAAAAAAGGGTCTTGACAGACAACGAAGTCCTCCTTTAAGGGTTAAAATTTTGGGCACGCAACAATTGCGGTGATAAATCCCCTCTTTGAGGAGTGGCTAGAGAGGCGCCATGACGTCCTCACCTTCTGCCTGACGCAGGTCCTCACCGGACACGGTTGTTTCGGGAGGTTCCTGTTCCGGATAAGGCGGCAGAAAACGCCCTGGTGTCATCATTGCGTGGATCGCCCGGAGGACATGGTGGAGCATACGGTGGAGGTCTGCCCGGCTTGGACGGAACATCAGCGTGTCCTCGTGGAGGCGATCGGTGGCGGTGATCTCTCGCGTCCGGCCCTGGTCTAGGCCATGGCCTGGACCAGGGCCGGACGCGAGAGATCACCATGGTACGGAGGGAGAGGGCATGGGAGGCTGTCACCTCCTTCTGCGAAGCAGTAATGATCGCAAAGGAGGAGGCGGAATGCGTGAGGGAGAGACAAATTTCGCGCCCTCACGCCCCTAACCACCGCAGACGCCCTAGGCGTCGGGAATCGCAGGCCGATTCCCGACCACCGTAGACGCGGGCTTGCGGACGTTGAGCAATGGGTAGCTCGCCGTCCGATAAGAACCAGGCCCGGGTCAACGGCGCGTTGTGTTCCATGCGCGCCTCAAAGATATGTCAGCATAACTGAAGGGGTCTGCTAGGGCCGATGCCTGCCGGGGTTGCGGGTTTGTCCGAAAGGGTTACCGTGGCCCTCTGGCAACAGAAGGAACACAGGTGGGTTTTAGTCAATAAGAGTCTGATACGTCCTTCTGCTCCGCCCAGAGCAGGAGAAGTTATTTGATAATTTCTCACCCAAAAAAATGGTTATAAATTTTTAATTTTGAGGTACGGAACCCAAAAACAGATTTATTATCTGCCTTTTATCTTTCATGCCGTAACGGCTGAACGGATTTAGATGAAAGGCATACGAATAGGCCATGGCCTGGGTTAGGACATAGGATACTCAGAATCCCGGTAGCACGTTCCTGTGGGATATTTTCCGACATCCACGCGGGCGAAGCCGCGGGCAAAAGCTAGTCAACTATAAAGCTCAGGTTTCCTCACGATATTTTTCCTCCACCAATGTCCAAGATAAACTCAGTACATAATGAATTGAAAAAGTCACATTCGTACTTGCCCGGATGTGAACCCTCAGCTTCGTGCACTAGAGGCGAGCCCTAAACCACTTGGCCATCACGACATTATAATTATGAACATTATAATTGTGATTAGGTATCACACAATAATTATATAATTAATGTACCTGTACAAAATATTGTAAAACATTTTAAATGAGTAACGGTGGAGTTTCTTGCCCATTCTTCTCCATACGAAAACTACCTTTTGGAAAGGGCGACTAGAATCAATTATTTTTTTTATAATTTTTACGTTCCTAAGTGGCTAGTTCGTCAAATTGCCAATATGAGCATGAACGACGTTCGGTGGTGCGATGGTTCGAATCCAAGTTGAAACAATGAATTCTTTTTGAAGTATTCTTTAGATTATTCGTAACGAATTCAATGTTGTAGCAGTGTAACATTTTAAAACTTGAGGGGTTAGAACCTACCTACTGACGCTGTGTGTAACCTTTGGTGGCGATAACAACCTTTATCTTTCTACATTTTAGGGTTCCGTACCAAATTTTAATAACTATATTTTTACAATGACATTGACACACGAGTTCCTTATTCGTAGAAAAAGAAGTAGAGCTTAATAAACAGAAATGTTTTTGTATTTATATTTGACTGGTTTTTGCCCGCGGCTTTGTCCGCGTGGAGGTCGGAAATTATCTTACGGAACATACTACCGGGATATCAAGTAGCCTATCTCCTAATACAGATTATGGTCTAGGTACCCATGTGCCAAATTTTACCCAATCCGTTCAGCCGTTTTAGCGTGAAAGCCATGCGTAACAAACAAACAAACTCACTTTCTCAGGTTTTATAATATTATATAGTTAGGATGCCGTCGCTCGTGATAATTATTTTTGTATGTATATGTATATAACATACATATATATTTAGTAAACGTAGCAAAAGGAGTATGTAAGTGGCGCAGACACAGCTAGTATTTACAAAAACAATGCAGTCTACTATTCTTAAGATACTGGTTAAAAACCGCTGAGTCACAAATAAAACGAGAAAATAAGATACGTGCCGAGTAATGATGATAATAATTATCACAACAACAAATGACTGATGACAACCGCCTATATAACGAAAGTCAAATATTTATATTCATTCATTGGGTGAAAAGCCAGATACTAAGTGGTAGTGTTTACTCTAAAGTGACTGGCGTCCGACTAGTGAAAATGTTGTTTTTACCATTAACTTTGTTATTAGTAGCCATAACATTAGGCTGGTACTTATTAGGAAGATACAATGAAAACTATTGGAAGGCACGTGGAGTGACATTTTACAGCAATAGCAAAGTGTTGGGACCGTTTTGGGATTTCGTCGTATCGAAACGTGCACTGTTCGAGATCTTCGGTGACCTGTATAAGAAACATAGGGATCTACCAGTTATAGGCGTCGGTCAACTTGTAACACCTACATTATTCGTCATTGACCCGAAAAATGTGCAACATGTTTTGTCCGGCGACTTCCAAGCTTTTCACCACAGAGGAGTGGAAAGTATTGAAGGTGACCAATTGACCGATAATATTACCTTTATGAATGGCCCAAGATGGAAGCTGATGAGAAAAAATATGACCCCATTGTTTACGGCAAACAAATTAAAGAACATGTATTACATCATGGACAAAAGCGCCCAAGACTTCGTGACCTATTTGAAAAACAACCCCAAGACATGGGAAGGTGATTTCCACGCCACACTTATGATGTTCAACAATGCTGCTGTTTGTGGTGCGATCTTCGGAATTGGATCAAAATCAATCTTTGATTCACCATTCCTCCAGATGGCCAAAAATCTATCCCAAACGAATTGGAAGAACCAGTTGAAATTCTTAATATTCAATCTTAGCCCCAAGTTGACTGCGGCGTTGGGTATAAAGGTATTTAAAGAGCATGAAGACTTCTTCATTGGTTCGATAAATGCAGTTATTAAAAAGCGAGAACAGGAGAATGTCAAGAAGCACGACTTCGCAGATATATGTATGAGTCTCCAGAAGAACGGCACCATGAGGGACCAACAAACAGGTTACGAGATGGAACCCACCACCGGCTTGTTATCCGCACAGGCTTTGTTCTTCTTCAGTGCTGGTGTTGAGCCTTGCGCCAATGCCATGTTCTCAACTTTAATTCTTCTCTCTCGCCACCCAGAAATATTAGAGAAAGTTCATCAAGAAATAGACGAACATTTTGAGAAGCATAAGAACAACATAACTTACGACGTCATTTCTGAAATGGAGTATGTAGACAAGGTGCTAAGTGAGGGGATGAGGCGATTCCCTCCTATTGGACTTTTGACTAGACAATGCTGTCAAGACACTGTGCTCCCTGTTGGCAATGTCAAAGTGGCAAATGGAACAAAAATGTTTACTCCAATATATGAAATACATAATGATCCAAAAATATATCCGAATCCAGAGGTGTTTGATCCGGAACGGTTTTCTAAGGAGAGGAGACCCAACGATGACGTTTACATGCCATTTGGGATGGGCAACAGGACGTGTATTGGTGCCAGGTATGCTAAGTTGCAGATAGCTGCAGGTATGGTCCACGTTCTACGAAACTTTACTGTTACATCCAAACAAGCAAATGTAGATATAAAGTTCGCTCATGACCCACTTAATGTTAAACTGGGAAATGTTGACATCCAGCTTATTCCTAGAAATATTAAATAGACTTTTCACTGTATATAAAGTTAAGTTATCATAATTATATTTCCC
Source organism: Agrochola litura (assembly GCA_949152395.1). NCBI lineage: Eukaryota > Metazoa > Arthropoda > Insecta > Lepidoptera > Noctuidae > Agrochola > Agrochola litura. The sequence goes on along the minus strand of OX424497.1, from coordinate 9,044,137 downwards.
ACGTATGTTGTTGGTTGTTTTGTATAAATAATGCATAGTTGCTAGTATAAATTTGTTGTAAGGAATAAGAAACGATTTAATGTTTAAATCGAAGACTGTGTTGTTTATTTGTATTTTTACTACTTTGTTTTTGGACCATAGAGTGATTGATGTCAGTTGTTAAGTCTTATTAAAATAAATGATAGTGTTATTTTAAATATTTGTTGTTTTAATTGATGTCTTGTCTACTTCAGTTGTATAACTGAGAAAGTATATAATAATTACAGTGAAATAGTAGTATAATGTCCAGTAAATTCTGTCAGCCTAGAACTGCTACTACTAGAGGACTAGAGTCTGTAGGTTCCCGTACCGTGCTAAAATAAGGACACACAGTACATTATGTATGTAAGTATCTAACCATTTGCAGAACACCGTCACATTCGCACTGCAGGTAGGGATTGTCTCTCAATATCCACCTGGTTTAGGCTGGTTTTCCTGGCTGCTGCAAACCTGAAACTCAAATCTAGTTAAAGACTTCTTGAACAGTTTTGTAACATCTTTAAACATTATGTGCACCAAACATTATAATTTGGTTAGATTAGGTCAGCCAAAGCCACTCATTTTCTGGTGGGTGATTTGGAACGAATGGGTTAGGTTAGAAAGCATGGTGTTAGCTTTGCTATAAATATATTAGACCCAGTATAATCATACCTACTATTTGACTAATGAGAATGAGGTTTTTATTTCTAGTTATTATGTTTATAAGACTGATGATATAGTTACCTAAGTTTAGTAGTTAGCTAAATAAGTAGGTGCTTTATTATTTAATTTTAGTTGAGTATTGCTGTTTGTTACACCTTTGCTTTGCAGATGACATTGTCATAATGGCAGAGACGCTGGAACATTTAGACTAGATGCTGCATAGCCTAAATCATGCGACCACGGCTTTACCTTGACCATTTTTAGGGTTCCGTACCTCAAAAGGAAAAAACGGAACCCTTATAGGATCACTCGTGTGTCTGTCTGTCTGTCTGTCTGTCTGTCTGTCTGTCTGTCTGTCCGTCTGTCACAGCCAATTTACTCCGAATCTAATGGACCGATGAAGTTGAAATTTGGTACTCATATGTATTTTTGTGACCCAAACACGAATGTGTAACGTAAATAATTTAATTTTGAATATAAGTGATACTTTTGGGGCACAAACAAGAAAATTTAAAAAAAAAGTTTTGCTAACAGTACCGTGTGACATATCAAATGAAAGGGCTTGTTGCGAGGATCTTAAATATATTTTTTATATAATTTTAAAATAAATACTCTTAAAGATATTTAATAAATTCAATGAAAATTGACCATTCCCCCCCCCTTATCTACGAAACTACTGGACCAAAAATTTTGAAAAAAATACATAGTATGGTTCTTTACTCATAGATTACAGGAAAACCTATAAGAAGTGTATGGTCTTAAAAAAACATGGTAAATCTCTCAATATTGTGCGTAAAAACTTACATTTCGTCGCTCGGCATCCAAAAGGCCCATCTCTCTAGCTACTATAATATCAAAATATCAAAAGTGTTTGACCGTCTGCTTAATACACAAATAAATAAAACTGTAAATGTTCATGACAAACAATTCGGGTTTCGGCGTGGTTTGTCAACAGAAAGTCCAGTGTTGTGCCTTAAGCATACTATCACATACTTACTATACACAGCGTGGGACGCCGATTTATGCTAGGTTCATCGATTTATTCAAGGTTTCTGATCTGGTTGCTTATGACGTATTGTGGAGAAAGATGGAGAAGGATAGGTTGCCAACGGAGCAAACATCTTTAAATAGTGGTATGGTAACCAGATCAATAGTGTACGATGGGCTGGAACTTTTTCCAAGCCATACAGGTTGGAATGCGGGGTGACGCAGGATTGGCGAGCTCAGCAGCACCAGAGTGGGTTGCTATATAGATGGTATTTGTGTAAATAATATTAGCTATGCAGATGATATGGTGCTTCTGAGCGCGTCAATCTGTGGTCTCAGAAAGTAATTGGTCGCCAAATGTGAGCAGTATGCCAAAACACATGGTTTGATGTATAACTCCAATAGGTCGGAGATCATGGTCTTTGAGGCTGGGGCAGACAGGGTTATGTACCACCTGTATTACTCAATGGGACATCATACAAAGAGTATTTACGTTTAAATATCTTGGTCATATATTGACCCCTGACCTCAATGACGGACTCGATATTGAGCGGGAGCGAAGGGCGTTGTCGGTAAGGGCAAACATGCTGGCTCGCAGGTTTGCACGCTACTCACTTAAAAAGCCAAAATTACTCTGTTTCGAGCTTATTGTATAACGTTTTACACGTGCAGCCTGTGGGCTAGATATACCCAAAGGTCATGCAATGCCCTTCGTGTCCAATACAACAACGCTTTCAGGGTATTGGTGGGGCTGCCCCGTTTTTGTAGCGCATCGGGAATATTCGCGGACGCACATATTAATTGCTTTTACGTAACGATGCGAATGAGGTGTGCATCCCTGGTACGCAGAGTACGGGCCAGCTCCAACAATATCGCTAGCAGTCTGGATTGCATGTACATCAATCACTGCAGTGCCATCTCCCATGGGGTGTAATAAATTTAAACTAGATTACGTAGGGCACTCAGAAAGTTTTGTGATACTAGAAAAAAATATACTACAGGTTATAATTTTTTTTATTATATCTTTTGAAAGAACTCTCCATTGGCTATACACAGTTTTATACGTCTAAACAAATTTTCATAACACAATTTCCAGTCCGTGTCAGACACCTCTCCAATCACCTTCTAAAATGCACCCAGTGCATCTTCAGGTGATGAAAACTGTTTTCCTTTGAGTTGATTTTTTATTTTGGGGAACAAGAAAAAGTCGCACGGAGCCAAATCGGGACTGTAAGGAGGATGATCTATAAATTTGACCGGTGTGCTGTCCAGAAAGTCCCTTGTTTTGAGCGCCGAGTGAGCCAGCGCGTTGTCGTGGTGAAGCAGTAGCCCACGGAGGCCAGTGTTCGGTCGCTTGCTGCTTGCAGTAGTAAAAACTTCTGGCAAACATTTGGTAATATACCATTCAGCATTGATGCTTCTTTTGATCTCGTCAGGGTACTGACACCAGATAACCTGGTAGAAAAAAAATATAAACTTGCGGTCAACATTTTGCCTGCACTTCTGGCTCGCTTCACTTTGGTAGGCGTTGGTTCATTTTGAAACAGCCACACGGTCGACTGACGCTTCATTTCTGGATCATATTGAAAAATCCATGATTCGTCACCCGTAATGATATCTTAAACGCGCCGAGACGAGCCTGCTACCAATTTTGCTATCATGTCTCGACACCATTCTACCCGAACCTCCTTCTGACCCTGCGTTAGATTTTATGGTACCAGCGTGAAACTGTCTTTCATAACCGTAGATGCCTGTGTAGAATTTCATGCACACTTCCCGATCCAATCGGCAGTATACGTCTATATATCTTGACATTTTAAACTTTGCTTTTTTTGTGTTTTTTCAAAAACGAATTATGTTTTTTTTTATTGGATGCTGTAGAATGGTAGTAGACCATGGTCTGAACAACGTTTGTTCTAGCAAAACGGTGATTCAAATTTCACGGTGTATGCTGAACCTCTTCATATGTAATTCGCCTATTCTCTTGAATTAAAATTTTCACAGCCAGCACTTTTTGTTATGTAACAACCGTCATAGGGCGGCCACTTCTTTTTTTGTCTGCCAAAATTACTAGACCACCCATAAATTCATTGAACCAGCGAAAAACAGTCGCTTTAGAAGGGCTTTTTTCTATGAACACCATTCGAAGTCTTTCAAACGATTCTTCTGGTTTTAGTCGACATTTGAAATCATCGCGTGAAAATGTTCTCGTTATAAATCCAGTTTTCAGTAAGACAGAGTATTTTGATTTTGCTCGTAAAAAAATGTGGAGGGAATTTCGAATTTGGAATGTTATGTTTTTTTGTAACAAGTAGTCATCGTTTTAATTGACATCAAAACCAGCCAGTATTCTATAGACAAAAACTGTTAGTCGCAAAACTTTCTAAGTGACCTCGTAAAATAAGTTATCATAGTTCATAAGTTTACTAACGCAATGAGTCCTTGTTACTTGAATAAAGAAAAATATCTGGATGATAATTTTTTTTGTACGACATTTTCTAAAAATGAAACCTAGCTAGATCGATTTATCGCTCCTGAAACTCCCTTGCATACTAAATTTAATAAAAATTCTTGGAGCCGTTTCCGAGATTCAGATTATAATATATACATAGGTATATACAAGAATTGCTGGTTTAAAGGTATTATTATTAAATTAATACCGCGAATGTGAAATTTTTTACGAAAATCTGATTTTTGTTTTATTTCATTCTACACGTTCAAATAAGTGACCCTGCAAATTATTATTTTTTTTTTAATGTCACATTCGCGGTTTTGGATGCCGAGCGACGATTTGCAGTTGGAATGTATGGGAGAACATGTTTTTCAACTACAATGTTAAGTTTGTTCTTGGGATAAATAAATTCATCTCAACTACGGAACCCTTCATTGTGCGTAGTCCGACACGCACTTGGCCGATTTTTGTACTTATGTCTTGATTTCTGTCTGAAATATTTTTTAGTTTCATACTTTTTAGAGCGTGATTTTTCAATAGTCAGGTTTTACTTTTTGAACTAAGTTTTTATGTAATTATTTTGGGGTTATAATTTCGTGATAAAGTATTAGTATATCAGCTTAAAACTTTTTTGTTTTGGCTTTATTGTATAAAAGGTATTAATTTTACAGCCGCGCCGTACGTAGCACAGTCTCACTTTTATTTATTAATTTTTTATTTTTTCGGAAGGCTTACGGACTAATAACATTATAATAACAATAATATACCACTAAATTGCTAATTACAAGCCCCCACAGATAAATACAAAAAGATTTGGTACTTCCTCATAGTTCAAATTCAAAATATTTTATTTCACATAAATCTACAAGGGCACGTATGAAACGTCAGAAGCTACCTAGATTCTGACGTTTCACGTTTCACGGTTTCAATTGGTCGTTTCTTATGGAGAAGAGCCGGCAAGAAACTCCATGGTTACTCTTTTAAAAATAATTGGCTTTTACAATACTTTCAAATAACAGTGTTACTAGGACAGTGTAGGTCTTTCAAAAGTACTTAACAAAATACAAAATGGTTAACAGATCTACAGTCCACTAAGATTACAGCGTTCTCACATTCACAAAATTAAAAAGAATCTATACAAAAGGTAAATAAATTAATACAAATAAAAAACGATTTTAATTAAATCCAATTACATGATTGGTATTATAACTGTAATAAATCTGAATAATTATCATGTCCACTAAAGCCACTAATAAAGAGTTGAAATTAAATCGTAGGTACAAAATGTCAAATAGGATGAATATGTCAAGGACGAATGTAAAAAAATTATAATAAACATGTTAATTTGGGAGCAGTTATTAGACTCTTACATAAATATGCCGTTAATGAAGTACCAGGGAAGTCACATGTGCAGAAGGAGTTATTGCCAAACTTCCTTGTCTTCAACGTAGTCTTTCATTTTAATACTTTGTTAATAGTCTCAGTTTCATCCAATCTGTATACCAACATTATAAGCAAATAAAATACTGCCATTCTATTTTAACTAGTTATTCCCTCAAAGTGGTTTAATTCTGTTCATTAAGCTAATTTGTTCAAATTTTAAGCCAATCCGGACAACAAACTGTTCAAGTTCAGGCAGGTGTCTCTTGTACAAAAAATTGCTTTGCTAAGAGCTTCCTGTGCTTGCATTGGTGCAGAAAAGGTCAATGCTCACAACAAATTTCGTTAAAACTGCGACTGCCCCTAAGAAAGTATGCATTACGCCTATAATTAGTGTTTGCATAGGGTACATGTAGAAGTGGTTGCTGTCGCAGCCCCATCTGATTAGTGCGTATCGTTAATTTTGAAACAAGTTCAGGACAGTCAATTGAACCATTTGTGATATTGAACAAGTATATATTAAACAAGTATAATCACCTATCATTAATATGTCGTCTACGGTCAAGCGGCAGAAAATGGTACCTTCTACATCGGTGATTGTAATCGAAAGATGTTTCGCCCTGTGATCTAGGTACTTAAGAGGCCGGCGAACACGGCTCGCAACTACAAATCCAGATGTTTGCAAAATTCAATTCCAAGCACGTTGCGCTAGTGTGAGTGCCTGTCGGAGCGATATACACCTACAGTGAGCAATACTACCATGCACACATTGACAATTATTACTTGACGCGACAGCACTACTAGCTTTCGAAAATTTATGATAAATTTGGATGTGTTCGGTAATACAAAAAAATCTGAATGAAAACTTATATATTTCCATTTTTTTTTGATAATTTTTAACTTGATAACATAAACTATACTTCTGCGGAACACAATATTACAAATGTTGTTGTTTATAATACAGAAAAAACAATGTGAAAACATGTCATTTACGCTGTAAAAATGTACCAAATGCAATTCGCTTACCTACACTTAATTTAAAGGTAAGTTTTTGGAAATAAAAAGACGTAGGAGCCTAGATAAATACTGCCTCAATCCGAATGTCAACATAATATGGTGGAAATACCTATGCTCAAATTGCAAATGATTTATGTATTACGTTTGTATGGACAATTCATGCGTCGCCGCATTCTTAAGAAACTTTCTCTGAATGCCCTCAATACGAGTCATGTAGATCCCGTACTGAGGGTTCCAGACTTGTGATGACTCAAGGTGGCTACGTACGAACGATCAATACAAGACTTTCATCAGTTTTAGTGATCGGAAACATGTTGTGGTTCTCATTATGAAACCAAGTGCTCTCAACGCTTTATTTACTATGCTTTCAAAATGCTGATCAAATAGCAGCTTGCTGTCTTGCATAACCCCAAGATCCCCAATATTATTGACTTTGCCTATACTCATATTGTTCAGTTTGTATGTGGAATCAATTGTCGACTTCTGGCGCGTAAAAGTCATGTGAAAACATTTTGAAACATTCAATTTAAGCCTGTTACGTCTACATTATTCTTCAAATCTTTTCAAATCAGCTTGTAACAGGCACTCATCAGATATGCTTCGGATAGTTTTATGAATCTTCATATCATCAGCATAAAGTAAAATATAATTAGTTTCAAAACAATGCTGCACGTCCGCAATAAAGATAGTAAATAATAGGGACCCTAATATAGAACCCTGAGAAACTCCCGAGGGGACGTAACACCATCCAGAGGTGTACCCCTGAAGCACTACAGCCTGATTTCTGTTATCAATATAAGAGGAAAACCAACGATACAAATCTCCACGTATTCCGGCCCTTAATAGCTTCTCCATGAGCAGTGCGTGCTTTTGCTTGTTTTTAACAATTTAAACATTTATTTACATAGACAATATGATATTTATACATATTTGTAATGTGCTTGTCAAGCCCTTTCATTTGATATCCAACATGGCACAAATAAAACATATTTTTTTGTTTATTACTTTATGTCCTCTAGAGGGCCATAATATTGCATTTAATGTGACGTCACATAACCTATAACCAGCGGATGATCAAGACGCTTTCAATGATATCTTGTTTGTCAAATTATGATTGGTAGTTTAAAAGTTATGAGGTAACTGATGAACATACATACATACCGGTCAAAATCATAACCCTCCTTTTTGCTTCGCCGGAGACTTTGAGAGTTAAAATCCTAGGAGAGGCTTTTAGAACGATGAGAAAAGGTTTATGTCTATAAAGTCTTGTCTTCCTGACCCTATATGATAATCTAGGGTACCTAATCCCTATCCAGAGAACCTACCTACAAAACACTCCAAAAGGTTTAATAATAATAATAACCCCACCGCTGTATCTCTACGTTGACGTCGTGGTGGGGCTTACGCGCTCCGAACTCTAGGTTTGTGCCGGTAGAGTTTAGTTTGCAGGAACGGGTCTGGGATTACGAACCAGACCAAGAGAGATACAAAAACCCGCAGGGTAGCATGTGGCGAGCTGTTGGGCAGTAGCGACCCTACGGACCCTATCTCCCGGGAGAAGTCTTGTTCCTCACCTCTGGCTTGCCTTTATTGGCCGGCTGGAGTGAGCACTGACGAGGAACAGAGCTCCCACTTCATTCTTGCCTTAATTGGCCGGCTTGAGTGGAGATTCGCAAGAGCAAACGTGCTCGGAGGAAGGAAGTATTCCAGTAAGATGCAGGTAGGGATCTTGACCGTACTTCCGGGATTGTCCTGATAGCCGTGGGATACCTCTCCACTCCTCATAAGCACCTCAGGAAATGTTGCCCCCTTGTCGCTACGACACTTTGTGCTAGCGACCGTTTTCGGGGGCCCATTATTGAGTGTGCAAGTCACCCCCTGCCATTTTACCTGTTTTATATAAGATATTGCGGCCAGACAGGGGCCATAGTCTTCTATGTTCTATGTTATAGGGTTTGGTTTCCGCACTTAGTCCGTAGGGTGGACCATTGTGCGTGGGCCATGGCGGCCGTTTGGTGGTTATTCCAACCAGCCCACCTCCCTCCAGAAGCTAATTAAATCTCCTGGTCTGTTCAGAACATCTGTGTAGGATCTGGGTGACCCGAGGGTTTCTGTTCTAATCTGGGTGACGCCTGTGCATTCAAAGAGCACGTGCGCTACTGTTTCCTCAGCCTCCATGCACGCCCTGCACAGAGGACTGTCCGTTATTCCTATTGTGTGGAAGTGTTTGTTTAGCGAGCAGTGCCCCGTGATGGTCCCCGTCACCATGCGCAGGCCGTTCCTGTCCAGGCGCAATAAACGCCTGGTTAGCCTGCTATCCAAGGATGGCATAGCTTCCTTTGACTGCCTGCAACGCGGTGTCGAGGTCCACCAGTTCTCTGCTTGTGTGTCGGTGAACTCCTGTAGCCACCTGCGTATTTGGTTGAAGGGGATTGGTACGATAGGCTCGGGACAACAGACGGCCATAGTCTTTCTATAGTTCTAGATTACCAGTTCACTTAGCCACCCAAATCCATAATCCAATATCTTTGTTTCCATATCCCGCAATAGTCCTGCACCAACCGGGGGTTGTCCTTGGGTGCACCAGCATAGTGCGAACAGGGAAAATCGTCGGTTGGTGCCTAGTTTCATTAAAAACGTCTAACGGGCCTCTACGAGTTGGCTTCGACCCCTCGTATGCCTTCCAAAGGTCCGGGACCCTACGGTTCCGAGAAAAGAAAAGAGGTAAAAAAAAAACATTTTATTATCAGGCAACTAAGGCCCATACATAGAATAAACAAAATAATCTTATACAATAATAAACTAGTACATATAACGTGAAGCAGACTGGTGTACTTCCTTGTCCTTGAATTGACAATCAAGAACTAATTGACGAATAGTTAATTGCCATGCAAATGTATCCGGGGCGTTTCAAGCTGATGCGGAGGTTATCAATATCTTTACGAGTTAGCACAGTAACACTTAGCGTGTAAAGCATTATGTATTAAAGTAGGTATGAATTATAGATAAGTAGTTACGTTGCTCAGTTTTTGTATGCCGTAGGGTGATAGCACAAAAAAATGTGGTATTTGAGGTCTTGTAGGTACTAACTACCTACAGCTCCCTCATAGCATACCGCCGCGCCGCAGTTTGTCTGTTTGTCACAAAATAACTAAATCAAAACTCTTGGTCGCACGCACCCGTACCCTAATTGCGTAATACACGATCAATCACAATCCGTTTCGATTTGAAACAGATTGTTAATCCATTTCGTCATAAGTTGGAAAAAAAGTCTGCTCAACAACGTAAATAACGCAATGAATGTTGTTGAACTGTCAAAATGGAACATAATCATAATCGTTATTCAATTAGGGTACCGGTCCCCAAGTGAGAAACCTTTTTAAATGAACCTTTAATAAACCTTTTTGTACAAAGGAAAAAAGAAAAACTCATTTTATTTTATTTATTTTGAGTTTTTATCCTTTCTAGATGTGAATGTGACCAACGAGTGTATTTATGGATGTATGTCCACACGGGTCGATAGAAGGTAAAGCTATTACACTTGCGACAGTCGGCGCGTGGATGGGTGCACTATTCATTATTTATCGACACCCCTCCGTACCTCCGTAGATTTTTTACTGTCGTTACGGGTAGTGAGAAGCCCAAAAAGTCTGACAACCAAGATCAAGGGGGCAAGGGGTATCGTGTTACCCAGTAACTGGGTTGTGGAGGTCAGATAGGCAGTTGCTCCATGTAAAATACTGGTATTCAGCTACATCCGGTTAGACTGGAAGCCGACCCCAACATAGTTGGGAAAAGGGTAGGTGGATTTTGTCTGTTTCAGTCGGAATGTCGGATTTGCTAGCTTTTATAGATTTTCAGTTTGTAATCGTAAAGGGCTGTACCACTTGGCTGAATTAAGTCATCTAAATGCCTCTTTTTTGGTGTTAAATTATCAAATAACTTCTTCCGCTCTGGATGGAGCGGGAGGGCGTGTCGGACTCTTACTGACTAAAACCCACCCGTGTTCCTTCAGTTGCCTGTATGTTGCCAGGGGCCACGGTAACCCTTTCGGACAATAACCGCAATCCCGGCAAGCATCGGCCCTAGCGGACCCCATCAGTTCTGCTGACATCTCTTTGAGGCGCGCGTGGAAAACAACGCGCCGTCGCCATCGACCCGGACCTGGTCCTTATCGGACGGCGATCTACCCATTGCTCACCGTTCGCAAGCCCGCGCTTACGGTGGCCGGGAATCGGCCTGCGACTCCCGACGCCCAGAGCGTCTTCTGCGACGGGTCATCTAAATGCCTCAATAACTGAATTCAGGAAAGTGCATTGAGCAAATTAGCCATCTAAAAAGTCACCTAATTAGAAACAAAAACGGTCGCTCAATTTGCAACTTATTTATTACACGACTGCCCAAAAATGAGTGTAATGTTTTCAGGGTTCATGTATGTATGTATGTAGGTGAGTTTCTTTGTTCCACCAAATCTTTTTTAGTTACTGAGTTCAGCTAAGTAGATCTAGTCGATCTGGTGTGTACCTAAACTTGTTTGAGTCTGTGTAAATTGGCAAGCAATCAAGCAAAAATGACGATGCAAAATATTACGAGTCGCCTTAGTACCCTTTGGTGGCGATATCTCTCGATATCTTTCTACATTTTAGGGTTCCGTACCAAAATTTTAATAACTATATTTTTACAATGACATTGTCACACGTGTTCCTTATTTGTAGAAAAATAAGTAGAGCTTAATAAACAGAAACATTTTACAAATTCTAAGGTGCCAACCCTAGTGAGGCATAATCCACAAGATTTAAAACTAGTGGAATCTGCTCCACCAAGTCGAACCAGTGGGGCAGATACCACTGTAAAATTTTAGGCATTCCATTTTGCCCCACCAGTGGGGCGGTTTGGTGGGGCAAAGTGAAAGTACTCAAAATAACACCGATCTAACCTAAATAGTTTAGCTAGCTTTTAATACGTCCAAGGTACGGGACCTTCTGTGCGTGAGTGCAACTCACACACACTCGGCTTTTAAAATGAGATAATGCGATTTGTACTTATCTTTTTATACTAATTAACTTGTAATTTCATTCATATGTAGAGAATGATAAAAAAATCCTTGGTTTTATAAATAACATGATAGGTACTTACCTATACCTAATTTATTGTTATTATCAATACATAAAATGATAAAAGTCTTCACGCTTAATTTCTTAATAGTTACGTGTTCATACAATAAGTGGTTTTGTTTCTTGATAAAGTTTAGTTGAATGTTTAAGTTTGTAGTTGACATATTGTTGTTTCTTTTAACTCATATACAGGGTGGCAGGGACATCGACGTGAAAACTGTTACCATGGATTCAGTACATGATTCTAAACCCCCTGCGTTGAAATTTTTCGTCGGTTATTTTATAAAAAAACTGCTATTTCATAGAAAAGTGCAATACAGATGTACGCGGTCAAAATGTATGGAACAGCAGATTTTTTTTTTAAATAACTGACAAAAAAATTCTACGAAGGGGCCGGTCGATGGCCGGGATGCCACCTTGTATTCCTTGAAAATGTCTGTTTGCCACTTATTTATTTATTAACCTAAGCACTTATTAGTTAGTTGACATTTTTACAGTATCTACGCTACGCCTTTTAGGTACAGGCTACATAGCGTCTATTTACAAGAACAGCGAGGTAATTGCGTAACACACATAAAATGACAACTGATCGCAACAAGTATCTTTCATTTTGACAGTTCACCCACGTTCATTGAGTTATTAACGTTGTTGAGCAGTCGAATTTGTTCAACCTATGAAGCAATGGATTAGAAAATATCATTCAAAACTCTCGGATTGTAATTAAAACTGTGTTACGCAATTAGAGTGCTGGGTCTGTTCTAAAATTGTTGTATGGAAAAATACAAAACGTAGGAACATAGCCGAAAAAAATATTTCATCCAAGTAGAAAACAGGAGAAAAAATTTGTATGGAAAAAGCGCCACCCGCATTTCTCCACTAGAATTTAGGTAACTACTATTTTTTAAGTAAAACTGTAGGTATTCAATTTTCTTGGAAAATCATTTGCTTCAGTACCTATTAATTTGAATTATACTTTTTCGGGAATTTATACTTACTTATAAGACGCAGGCGCAACCTAACATTACGAGTAGGGAGAACTACCTCCAGAAGTAGCTTGTTACTTCCTAAACATATCACGCGAACAAAGTCGCAGACACAGCTAGTATTTACAAAAACAATGCAGTCCACTAATCTTAAGATACTGGTTTGAAAACCGCTGAGTCACAAATAAAACAAGAAAATAAGATATGTGCCGAGTAATAATGATATAATCATTATCACAACAACAAATGACTGATAACAACCGCCTATATAACGAGAGTCAAATATTTATATTCATTCATTGGGTTAAAAGCCAGATACTAAGTGGTAGTGTTTACTCTAAAGTGACTGGCGTCCGACTAGTGAAAATGTTGTTTTTACCATTAACTTTATTATTAGTAGCCATAACATTAGGCTGGTACTTACTAGGAAGATACAATGAAAACTATTGGAAGGCACGTGGAGTGACATTTTACAGCGATAACAAAGTGTTGGGACCATTTTGGGATTTCGTGGTATCGAAACGTGCACTGTTCGAGATCTTCGGTGACCTGTATAAGAAACATAGGGATCAGCCAGTTATAGGCGTCGGTCAATTTGTAACACCTACATTATTCGTCATTGACCCGAAAAATGTGCAACATGTTTTGTCCGGCGACTTCCAAGCTTTCCACCACAGAGGAATAGAACCTCTTGACGGTGATCAATTGACTGATAATATTACCTTTATGAATGGCCCAAGATGGAAGCTGATGAGGAAAAACATGACCCCATTGTTTACGGCAAACAAATTAAAGAATATGTATTACATCATGGACAAATGCGCCCAAGACTTCGTGACCTATTTGAAAAACAACCCCAAGACATGGGAAGGTGATTTCCATGCCACCCTTATGATGTTCAACAACGCCGCTGTTTGTGGTGCAATCTTCGGAATTGGATCAGAATCAATCTTTGATTCACCATTCCTCCAGATGGCCAAAAATCTTTCGCAATCGAATTGGAAGAACCAGATCAAATTCATAATATTCAGTCTTAGTCCTAAGTTGACTGCGGCGTTGGGCATAAAGGTATTCAAAGAGCATGAAGACTTCTTCATTGGTTCGATAAATGCAGTTATTAAAAAGCGAGAACAGGAGAATGTCAAGAAGCACGACTTCGCAGATATATGTATGAGTCTACAGAAAAACGGCACCATGAAGGACCCACAAACAGGTTACGAGATGGAACCCACCACCGGGTTATTATCCGCACAGGCTTTGTTCTTCTTCACTGCTGGTGTAGAGCCTTGCGCCAATGCTATATTCTCAACTTTAATTCTTCTCTCTCGCCACCCAGAAATATTAGAGAAAGTTCATCAAGAAATAGACGAACATTTTGAGAAGCATAAGAACAACATAACATACGACGTCATTTCTGAAATGGAGTATGTAGACAAGGTGCTAAGTGAGGGGATGAGGCGATTCCCTCCTATTGGACTTTTGACTAGACAATGCTGTCAAGACACTGTGCTACCTGTTGGCAATGTCAAAGTGGCAGTTGGAACAAAAATGTTTACTCCGATATATGAAATACATAATGATCCGAAAATTTATCCGAATCCAGAGGTGTTTGATCCGGAGCGGTTTTCTAAGGAGAGGAGACCCAACGATGACGTTTACATGCCATTTGGGATGGGCAACAGGACATGTATTGGTGCCAGGTATGCCAAGTTGCAGGTAGTTGCAGGTATGGTCCACGTTCTGCGAAACTTCACTATTACATCCAAACAAGCAAATGTCGATATAAAGTTCGCTCATGACCCACTTAATGTTAAACTGGGAAATGTTGACATTCAGCTTATTCCTAGAAATATTAAATAGACTTTTCATTGTATGTAAAGCAAAGTCATCATAATTATATTAACCATAATGTATGTTGTTGGTTGTTTTGTATAAATAATAGTTGCTAGTATAAATTAGTTGTAAGGAATAAGAAACAATTTAATGTTTAAATCAAAGACTGTGTTGTTTATTTGTATTTTTACTACTTTGTTTTTGGACCATAGAGTGATTGACGTCATTTGTTAAGTCTTATTAAAATAAATGATAATGTTATTTTAAATATTTGTTGTTTTAATTGATGTCTTGTCTACTTCAGTTGTATAACTGAGAAAGTATATAATACTTACAGTGAAATAGTAGTATAATGTCCACTTGTTCTAAAGAATCCATATTAAATTTTTATTCAGGTTTAGTAAGACTTTTTAAGAGCATGTCCACGGCAATTTAAATTCTGTCAGCCTAGAACTGCTACTACTAGAGGACTAGAGTCTATAGGTTCCCGTACCGTGCTAAAATAAGGACACACAGTACATTATGTATGTACGTTTCTAACCATTTGCAGAACACCGTCACATTCGCACTGCAGGTAGGGATTGTCTATCAATATCCACCTGGTTTAGGCTGGTTTTCCTTGCTGCTGCAAACCTGAAACTCAAGTCTAGTTAAAGACTTCTGGAACAGTTCTGTAACCTCTTTAAACATATGTGCACCAAACATTATAATTTGGTTAGATTAGGTCAGCCAAAGCCACTCATTTTCTGGTGGGTGATTTGGAACGAATGGGTTAGGTTAGAAAGCATGGTGTTAGCTTTGATATAGATATATTATACCCAGTATAATCATATCTACTATTTGACTAATGAAAGAATGAGGTTTTTATTTCTAGTTATTATGTTTATAAGACTGATGATATAGGTACCTAAGTTTAGTAGTTAGCTAATTAAATGGGTACTTTTTTATTTAATTTTACTTGAGTATTGCTGTTTGTTACACCTTCGCTTTGCACTAGACAACATTTAGACTAGATGCTACAGAGCCTAAATTATGGAGCCTCTTGGCGGGTTGACTTCGGCATGAATTTGGACAAGACGAAAATCATTTACAAATCACACGTCATGTCATTCACACGTGTTGAACATATGAAGGAGTATGTCTCCTTAGGGCAAGTCATCCAGCTTGGTAGACACAACTTTGACAAAGAAACCTACAGAAGGATCCGATAGGGTGGACAGCGTTTGGAAAACTTCGTCAAGTCTTCTCATCGCCTATCCCACGATGTGTGAAGACTGGAGTGTTCAACCAGTGCTTCTTGCCCGTTATGACATACGGTGCCGAAATATCGACACTGTCACTGTGGACCTCGGTAGGCTGAGTAGATCAACAATTTAGTTATAAATATATCTGATATGATATATTATAAATGATAGTTGATAGCCACACAATCGAATTAAGTAGGTCCAACATCTCTTAAGATAAGTAGTTGTAAGAGGAAAATAAATAAAAGCCTGAACGTGGTATTTACATGTATGCTACTTTATGCGAGTATGCTAAACAGAGAAATTTTTGGCAACACCAAAAATCAGTTGAACCATAATAGTTACAGAGTGAGTATACTTATATAAGAGGAAGTCTGAAAGTGGCACCGGTGACTGAAAAGTTATGTGGAAATCGATTGTCATGGTATGGGCATGTGATGCGGAGGAATTGCTGAATGTTGGTTGAATGAAAATGAGCATGTATCTCAGGCGTGCTGGTAAGTAATAGGTTTGCTAGTATATGTATAAGTGCCCTTTCGAGGCCTGTATTTTCACCAGTAAATGTAAACGCTCCGAGAGCATGCTATAAATGAGCATACTGCCTTATAGTAAACTAGCATTTAGTGTTAACTAGCCTGTAACTTTATAAATATGTTTGAGACTGAATTTTGTGTCCTTAAAATATTCAGTCTATTTCCGTTCGATTTGATAGTCAACCTTGAATAAGTATAAACAATTAGTCCATTGTTAAAAATATTTCCTTAGGGGTATCAGTACCATATAATTATAAACTACAGTTACTTTGTCAGCGACTTCATCCACCCAATATTCCCCCTATTCGGTGGGTATTTATTTGCCAAAGCTCTTTATGCAGTATAACGAAGTATCGAAGCGTAATGAATTGAATATTACATGCAAAAGTTTAAAAAAGCTATAAAAGTCCTAATATCCAAGCCATAATTACTGTTATTTTTATTATTGTTTTGTATTGGGTTTAAACAACTTTATTTCTCATAAGAACATAAAACTAGCAACAAACACAAAAAACAAAGTGATTTTAACTAGTTCTTATTTAAAACTTCATGCACAGAAATGTACAGAGGCGGACTTAGGCCCGTATTAATAAACGTTCCTCAGCCCAAGAGCTCGCACTTGATAACAACCTTGAGGTCTCGACCGTATTAATAAACATAAGAATTGAAGTACTCAAGTTACGGCTTGGGTTTACGTTATCAGCCGAGTGATGGACTGATTAATAAACGAAACTCGTCACTTAAGTATACAATAGGTGAGTGTAATCAAGATGCTTAAACCTGAGTGTAGGCCGTACGTGACTTGAGGTCGTGATTAGTCGCGCAAAACATGGAGTTTGAAAATATTTTGGGTGAAATTCATTATTACGATCAAATAGAGTACTATGACGATATTTTATGGCCTTTGCGATATCGTTTACCAAAAATATATGTAAGGGATGCCTCAAATCCTTTTGAGTTACCAAATCAAAAACGATTCAGATTTTATCAAAGTCAGTATTGTTTAAATTAATAAAAGACTCATTTGTGAAATACAGTAACAGAGGTCTTCCAATTTCTCCAGAAATAGCCTATTAACTTTAAGGTTTTATGCTACAGCATCATTTCAGGTAGGTACCTACTTATGTAAATATTGTAACTAATTGTAAGTACATATAAATATGTATCATTTATCTAATACTATAAATAATTATATAGGTACTTATAACACATAACGGCATTAATCAGCCTACTTCTTTAGTTGCATAATGTTTAATTAAATAAAGTTTAAACAAACAAAATGATGTTGAAGTATATTCAATGTACTCTGTGATCTAAACTTTGGTCAATGTGACGTAATCGTTCACGAGATCAAACCATCAAGTACAGCGCATTGAGGAGCTGATCTTGGTAACTGAGATACTGTATTCATGTGTTTATTAATTAGCAATGATCTTGAGATGCTGATATCGTAATAATGGCGTATCAAATGATTACGCACTTGAGTACGTCGTTGAGGAACGTTTATTAATACGGGCCTTAATGCCATAGGCATTTTCTACCAGTCAACCTTTGGGTGATGCAGAGACAAACATGGTAGATGCAATTACGAAAATGGAGGAATAAAAAAAAAATCAAATATGAGGATGCACAATATACTTATTACAAACTATAAATATAATATATAGGCCTAATTAGGCCATTATTATTTATTTTTATTAGTTAGGTAGTTCATTCTATTGGTGTTGAAGACATTATATTAGCGTAGTCTGTTTTATGTTATTTCAAATGTTGTGGTGTATTGCCTTAAACTGCCCTTGAATGTGTTTAGATTGTCACATTTTTATGACATAAAAACACATACATTTGTTGTATTTAATTTTGTTTCCTTCTATGATTTCGTGTTGTATGTTTTGGTTTATTTTATCATTTACGCTTTGTCAAACTTAATGTATCTACGTAGATTATAAGAGAATGATGTGGTCTCCTATAATTGGAAGCGCACACTAGTATTTGTCCCTGTTCTTGTGAACGTGCATGAGATTGTGTAGCCTCTGTTGGCGATCCATTAAATAAATATTTTAAAAATCCGTTTATGTCCAAAGGTTTGGGCTGGGCGTTAATGAGTCAGCGCGGTTGAGAAACATGGTAACCAAGAATCCCATTCCCGGCATAATGTCTACGAATGTACAACAGCTCCAGGTACACTGAGACGGATCAGCTTTCTTTACTGCTTAAAGGCCACCCAACACAACCACCTTAGGTGAGACGGAAGTTGTGGAAAGAACACAACTCACTATCACCCAAATCTTTTCTATTCTAAATATGAAATAGTGTTTGTCTTATAAGATGACTTTAACGGACGTTGAGGTCATAACTTTGTGCAACAAGTTTTTTTGGGTTGACGATAGTTAGTGCCATTTTTGATGTATTTTTTGTTAGTGCCATGTTTGCGTGCGTTAATTGGACGTGAAACAACCCGCCCTAAGGATAAAATATTCGTGTAGGTTGATTGGCAAACCCATCCAAGCAAAACCTCTACATTACCTAACACCATTGTTGTTATTTGGTAAATCACATTCATGGCTACTTATGAACATATTCATTGATAAATGAAACTTTTTTCCTGTTTTTAAATAAATTAGCTCAAGGAAAATAAATCATTCTTGTCAAATAGAAATGTTTTCAGTTTAGTTTTGTGTGCCAAAGAACGAATATCAATGGGAGCTCAATACTCAGTGCAGCAAATAAAAATAAAAACAACAACAAATAACATATTTTTAGTTTATGTAAATCTTAGATGTAAATAATACTTTTGTCAATGAATAAAAATATTGCTAATGGTTAAAAGTGGAAAGTGTTACTTTAAAAACTTGTGCTAAACCAGACAAAAATCTATTTCTGTGTGATATTCCTGATAGTTGCAAAATTTTATTCATGCATGAATTCAATGTAAATAATTGAGGAGAGGATTTTCCAATCCGTGTTTTTGAAGAGACAAGTGGTTGAGAATTGAGATATGGAGAACAGGGAAAACTGTGAACTACGAAGATTAAATTGAGCCATTACTGGCCGCGCCATTAACGTCGGTCGCCGGTACCAATACGCACCACAGTCGAAAGCAGACATACGACCTCGCAGGAAGAAAGTTAGCTTGAAGGAAATCAATATGAATCAATGTTACAAAGTGACCACCACAGCCAGTACACCATATAACATTGTTTATAATATATGGTGTATCTATTGGCTATGGTGGTCACCTTGTAACTTTGATTCGACTTTGTTGTCGAACGAAACCGAAGAGGATTTAACCAATATCACCTACGAATCCACGAAAGAATATGGATATCGAATCGGATACGAGGGTTGTGGAGGTGACAAAACACATATGGATCTTAGGGATTGTTCTGTCTGCAGCTTGCTTGATATTGCAACTGCTGCTGTTAATACTTCTGCCGAAGATACGGAGAATAGATCTAAACATCCTCATACAGCTGACAGTGGCAAGGTCAATGAATACAATAGTTGAATTCTTATTGTATTATAAGTTTTTTAACAAGACCACAAATAATGTATTATTGGTAATCTACGGGCATTCAGACGCCGTGTCACTATGCTGGACATCTGTCTACACGAAGATATTATACGACAAAGTGGACTTGGAGTTTACATTTAAAAGGTGGAACTTATTACTGCTGTCTACGGTCATCTGGTTCTTTATGGTACTAATAAGTGGACTGATAGGCTTATTTGCGACTAAATATTTTTTAGATTACATCATATACACGTACGCGTGGTTAAAGTTAATTATTTTGTTTGTAAACTTATGGATGTTCTGTAAAATATTCTACGTAATAAAACTCATGCAAGATAACAGTCGCTTCATTAGTTTGTTATTAACAAGTGTTATCTCGTTTATTTTGTTGTGCTTAACGTGTTTCGGTACTTTTCTGCAGTTAATGATTTCGGATATCTTAGCGTATGCGCAGGTTGGTGGGATGCACCCTGTAATCTATGAGACATTTTATATCTTTGATTCACTTCAATCGGCAGCAATGACTATTATATTCATTGTACGTGTTAGGAATTTGATCAATATCCCTAGTACGAATATTTTGATGAATTATAACATAACTGTATCGCTAACGTAAATTTAGGTTTCGAATTGGAAATAATAGTTTCGCAGACTTTATTTCTATGTTTGATACAAATTATGCTTGTCGCATACAATTAAACAAACATGTTATAGAACAGTATTAGGCTACCGTGAATGTAGTATTTATCGTAAACGTAGGAAATACTCGTTTTGCACATAATATTTATTTAAATTATTTACTTTATTTATGTTTCATAAAAATTGTACTTCCCGTTTTAATATTAAACTGTTTAGAAAGTATCGCTGTAATATACCTGTGTTAAGGAAAAAAATGTAATAAAATAATAATAAATGCTAGATTACGCTTTGCTTGCTTTTTCATTTACACAAAACATTCCCGAGTTAAAATACCTATTCTTATCTTTAAGCACTTAGGTATTTTGTATCAATGTCGAGCTGCTGCGATGATTTTGTTGATATTGAAAACCCACAGGCCAAAATAAAATACCAAGACTTAGCGCTGTCAACAGTGTCGTGAGGCCAGTTTCGTAAACATGTGTGCACTTAGTGAGATGTAGTTTGATTGTAAATGTGTGCGTGTGAGCGTGTATGCACAGAGTGGAGGTGTAGTTTTGGCATGCTTCACTGTATTATTCGCAGCGCTATCTTGGTTTTTTATTTGGTCTGAGTCAAAACCATGAAGAAAAGAAACTCCATCTAGTTGCATACCTACTATATGTAATTTTAAAGGCCCCGATTCATTTGAAACCAGATAACATACCTAATCGATAAAACCTGTGTTTTAGGATCATCCAAAAATAAGGCTTTCCAGAAAGCATATCTACGGTTTGGAACAGAACTTCAAAATGGAAAATATCAGTTCTATCGCAGGCAAGATAAATAACGTGCATAAACAGCGGTAAAATTATCTTTAAAGGTGGATGAGACCGTGTAGACCATGCCAGAGATGAAGCAATGCACTGGCACCATTCACCAAGATGAACAACAAACGGCCAAAACTAAGGTAAGTGGTTTAAAAGCTTTAAATTGCCTTTATTACTTTTAGCAGTATCACACTAATATAATAAAGGCGAAAGTTTGTGAGTGTGTGTGTATGTTTGTCTCTTCTTCACGCTCAAACGGCTGGACCAATTTGGATGAAATTTGGCACACAGATAGTTTATAACCTGGATTAACACATAGGATTTTTATCCCGATATTCCCACAGCATCGAGACTTCTGCGGGTGAACCCGCGGGACACAGATATTAAAATAACACAAATAATTAAAAAACGTTACTGAAGTACCTACTGATGAAGCACAGTGGGAAGTTGAGGACTTAGAAATTGAAAACAGTTTTCTCATAGATTTCTGATTACTGAAAAATCTGGTGGTGCCTATAGATTATAATGCTTGTTTTCTCTTTTCAGTTATGAGTTTTTGCAGTCGGGTTTTTTATTTTTTTAATAATTTGTTTTATATCAAACTTTTTAGTTTTATTAAATATACTATAAATATGTTTATATATTTGGAATTCATTCATTACTAACTTTTATTTGATACCAAAAATTTTTTTTTTTTAAACCTACCCCTCCCTTTTTTGTATTTGCTGATGCAATATATAAATATTATATAGCCTATGTCACTCCCACTATTAAGACGAACCTAACGACACCTCATATGTTAAAATCCATCAAGCCGTTTAGGCTATAGAGCGTGCCAAAGAAATAGACATACATACATATATATACATACATGCATACATACTCTCGAAAAACATTACCCTCCTTCTGGGGCAGTCGGGTGATAAATGAGATAACACAATGGTAACACCATATCGGTGAAGCAACTCTTAAGCCAAAATTACATTATGAAATTAGTGACAAAAAATTATAGGCCGCCTTTTCCATACAAGTGCGCGGCCGGCGCGCGTCGGGCGGGAGCGTCAGTCCCTCGCCTGTGTGGAACATGGGACTGTCAACATCTAAAAAGTCGCCCTATAATTTTATATTATCTGAGCCACTAATTACGTAATGAAATTTTGGCTCTATGTTTTATGTTTGGATTTATAATGACGTGAAAAATTCTACAGAAATACAAAATGCCCAAAATGCAAATACTTACGCCCTTAACCACTGCAGGAGACGCCCTTGGCGTCGGGAGTCGCAGGCCGATTCCCGGCCACCGTAGGCGCGGGCTTGCGGACGGTGAGCAATGGGTAGCTCGCCGTCCAATAAGGACCAGGCCCGGGTCGACAGTTATTTGATCATTTGAGTGATATCTAGATATTTCCATAAAACTAGTATGTAAAACACTATTGTTTTGCACCGGGGTTATTTGGAAGCCATTAGGAAAACCACACGCTTAAACTAAACAAATAAACTTTTTTTCACTTTTTAGTTGTGGGACCTACCCCACACAAATTCGAATACCACTACCTGCTATGTAAATAACAGGGACAGGAATTTATCATATCATCCACATATTAAGTGGGAAAAAAATACTTAGATATTATTAAAGCTAACTCAAAAACTATCCAAGCAAAGTTAATAAAATTTATATGGGACCACCTCCAGAGCACACAATTAAAAAAAAAAACAATGTCGGTTTACAATTGACGGAGAAATCGGTGGACATACATAAAAAAAAAAAACAAACATACCCTACGAACATAATTATAACCTCCACCTTTTTGGAAGTCGATTAATAAGATTGTGCTAACTTTATAAGTTTATCGGTGATCGTTTTTGAGAACTGGCAAAGGTTATTGCAGGCATTAGTAACTTACCTATGTCTGGTATATAATTAAGAGGAAGGTACTCCGTATTCATAATGAGCCTATAATGTTTCCACTGCTGGGACACAGACCTCCTCTCCGTGAGAGGGAGTGGGTCGTAATCCACCACGCGGGCCCGGTGCGGGGTGGTAGATGTCATATGTCTTCGATTTTTTTTAGTTCTGGAACAAGCCGGTTTCCTCACGATGTTTTTCTTCACCATTTTGAGAGCAGTGGTGATAAAACAATTTACACAAAGTAGTGTCTGCTTGGGTTCGAACCCACGACTTACAACTCGTAAGACGCTAACAGGTAAATCTAGTAGCTCATTGATTTTTACAATGGAACAAACAAATAGATACTTATACTAGGCTGATCAAAAAGTGATGATAATAAGTTATTTTTATTTTTGCTCAGCGCCTATGGGTCCTAGCGTGATGTTAAATAGTCTGTAGCCTTCCTCAAGAATTGGGCTATCAAATGCAAAAAGATTTTTTCAAATCTGACTGGTAGTTCCGGAGATTAGTGCGTTCAAACATATAAAAAAACTCTTCAGCTTTATTATATTAGTATAGAAAATATGAACCGATTTATCATTACTTTTTATCAGCTCTAGTACTTACCTACCAAAAAATTATAAATAATATTAGGTACCTAGGTACCGATGTGTGTGACGTGTTACCTACGTAACTACAAGTGGTGTTATCGTTATACTATTTAAATAAAAAGGAATTTATCCGTATGTGTATAATTCTAAATAAGCATAAGTTGTTATCGTGTTTTTTCAACACACATTTTGCATTGAATGTTGCATTTTATATTTGTATCTACTTACAAAGTTGGAATGTGAATGAATGTGAAGTTTTAAGGCGGCGGTGATCTCTCGCGTCCGGCCCTACTTCAGGCCATGGTACGGACCGAGACGGCATGGGAGGCCGTCACCTCTTTCTGCGAAGCAGTAATGCTCGCGAAGGAAGAGGCGGAACACGTGAGGGAGAGGCAAATTTCGCGCCCTCACGCCCCTAACCGCCGCAGGAGATGCCCTTGGCGTCGGGAGTCGCAGGCCGATTCCCGGCCACCGTAGGCGCGGGCTTGCGGACAGTGAGCAATGGGTAGCTCGCTGTCCGATAAGGACCAAGCCCGGGTCGACGGCGCGTTGTGTTCCACGCGCGTCTCAAAGAGATGTCAGCAGAATTGACGGGGTCCGCTAGGGCCAATGCCAGCCGGGGCTGCGAATATGGGCCGAAAGGGACATCGTGGCCCCCGGCAAAAGGGCAACCGAAGGAACACGGGTGGGTTTTAGTCAGTAAGAGTCTGACACGCCCATCGCTCCATCCAGAGCGGGCGAAGTTATTAGATAATTTCCACCCAAAAAAAAAGGCACTAGCTCGCGGTTTCGCCCGCAAAAGTCTCGAATCCCGTGTGAATATCGTTCAATGCGTCTGTTAGATGCCAGTTAACTTATTGTAGCCCACAATATAAAAAATTGTCTGGCATAATTTATTCATAAAAGAGAAGATTTACCAAATAAACAGGTTGTTATGACCAATTTTTGTTTTTTTTTCAATTATGTCACATTGTGGTCAAAGAAAAAAATCATAAAAAGAAAAGTTATCAGAGTTAAATATAAATATTTTTTTGAAGTCTTTGTAAAATAGTGGGCCTTTCTTGTACTCCTACGCAGCTAGAAAACATGTGTTCAATAAGAAAAAATATTTACTGCAAGGTTTTCGGTCAGACAATTTTTTTTTTGCCGTTTCGAAATATTTGCAGTAAATGTTTTTTAAATAAAAATTGGTCATAACTTTTGAACCGTAAAAAATTGCATCGATATTCTTAGGGTTAAAAAGTTTTGAAATGATCTTGCCCACGCCTATTCGATTTGATCCATACTTCCAGGGACAGCCTGTATAGCATTACCTGTATAAAAATAAGATTCTGATAAGAGCTAAACCGCGATCTCTGTCGGACTGCATGCAAAAGAAAGAAGCGCGATGACACAACGCATGTAATTTATTACAAAATATAAAGCAATTGTCTATTTACTCAAAAATGAGTTGATAATCGAAAGTAAAAAACAACCAAATTGTGCGTTCAATAAGACGTTTTTGTTATTAATTAAAATACCAATGTACGTTGAAATTTAAAACAGATATTTTTGTTTGGAACTTAAGGTAAAAGGTTATTTTACCGTTCATTTGTATCGAGATTTTTTTTCAAACGTATTTGGAAACAACTAAGTTCTGAGAAATTTATGTTCAAGATTAACATTGCATATTTTTTCCACTACCACAATCTATATAGATTTGGCAATTTTTCTGTTTAAAACAAGCCTCCTTTTGCCTCTTGTCAGCGCCTTAACACGTCAGTAATTCGCGGGTAGTTAAAAAATATATATCAATGGGCCTGGTTTAAAATAGTGAAGTTCCGGGTCTGGGAACATAGGTATTCATTATTTCTGAAAAGCTTTCACAATATTGGAGAAACCTTTTTCTATACATAATATAAAATAGATGTTGGTATAGATGTTGGTATACATGAGATAAATAAACTCCAGCACCGTTTGACCGATCACCATGAAAGTTGCCACATTTATGTGTATTTTTTTCGACTTCCGTGCAGGCGAAGTCTTTTACTTGCATCCTAGAAAAACAACGAATGCACCTGGTTAAAACGTATCTCATCATCATCATGATCATCAGCCTATAATGTTCCCACTGCTGGGACACAGGCCTCCTCTTTGTGAGAGAGAGTGGGCCGTAATCCACCACGCGGGCCCAGCGCGGGTTGGTAGATGTCACATGTCTTCGAATTTTCGGTTCTAGGACATGCCGGTTTCCTCGCTTCATGATGTTTTCTTCACCGTTTTGAGAGCAGTGGTGATGAAATAATTTACACAAAGTAAAGCGCCTGTTTGGGTTCGAACCTACGACCTACAACTTGTAAGTCGCGGCCGTTACCACTGGGCCACCATTGCTCTCCAAAACGTATCTGATAATACCTTTACGTGCACATTTCATTCAAATCAGTTATTATTGTATAAAAGACTTTTTAAATGATAAAAATATATAACTATAAAAAATGTAAATGACATATACGAGAATTTATATTATATCAGAATGACTTAATTATTAATATTGTTAATTTAGATAAAAATTGTGTTGTTAGTTTTTACGACTGCATGATTTATTTGAAAACAGTATTTTTTTAGTTTTTACGACTTTGCATGCCGTAAGGTAGAATGTAGCGGAAAAACTTAGTGATGTACCATCTTATACCTGTACCTACATTGTTGGCAAAATAAATCTGAATCTGAATCGGTTCAGCCTTTAAGCGTGATTTAGAAACAAACATCCAAAGTTACAAAGAAAAAACAAAAATGCAAAAATAATATGTTTAGTATAGTTATAAAACGCTATAATTATTTCAAGGTGTAGTTTGGCAAACAAGATTATCTACTAGTATATATAAATAAATCAAGTTTCTTCCTGCTTCAAAACTTGATTTTAAAACCAGTTCTACAAATATTTCAAACAAACAAAATGTTATGTACCACGACATTACAATAACACGGACGAATATTTTTTTATTGAATGTAAACTAAATTACCTAGCATATAAAATGTTATTCAAATGAGGCTACAAAATCAATGAATCATACGCGAGTAGGTAAACAGGTAACGTCGCGAGTGCTCTTAACATCTGTCCTACCGCCGGCGATTAATGAAAAGCGAGTATTTATAGCAACTCAAAATCTAGCAACTCAAAATCTAACAACAAAAAATCTAGCAACTAAAAATCTAACAACTAAAAATCTAGCAACTCAAAATCTAACAACTAAAAATCCACTCAAAAGGGCAAGAGAATGATGATTATCGATTCCTGTTATTGACCCACGGCAAGGCAAAGGCGTAATAAAATCGCGGCGATTTTTTTTTATGCACTTGATTTTCTACTCTCTGCTTAACACCGTGAGTTAAAATCCAACAGTGTGTTTTGTCAACGCGCTGGGCCGGGAGTGCGTCCCAGCGTGTTGGATTCTCAACGCTCGGCTTAACACCGTGTGTTGAAAATCCAGTGCGCGATAAAATCCCGGCGCGATTTTATTACGTCCGTGAGACGTCGCGCGTCGGCTTATACAGAGAAGGCATGAGCATCGGTCACTTTGCTTGCTCAGTACGGAAGTTCAGGGGGCCTACCACAAGCTCATAAAGCAGTATTATTTTAATATTACTTCAGTGTGGGAAAGAGATGAAGCTCTACAGGATGTATAGCTCGTTTTGGAAGGGGCGACTAGAATCAATTCAATTTTTTGTAAATTTTGACGTTTAAAAGTGCCTTTTTGTGCCTGATTGAAATAAATTATTTGACCTTGACTTTGACAACAAAAAATTTTCGCGAAAAAATAATCAGCTGTTCCCTACATTTTGACGAGTTATGGTTTATGGTACGAACATAAATGTAGGGAACAGCTGATTTTTTTTCCGCGATTTCAGTTTTTTGCCATAGTAAAAGTTGTTCAAAATGAGTAAAGTCACGTGTTTAAGTTTGCGCACTGGTTAAAAAATTTCCCTATGTTGTATGTATTATATTAATACCTACCTGTTATATCAATCATGAAATGAACCGACCATTTCAATCGACGAAACTGTGTTTTTTTTCCAGTACATACCTTTTTAATGAATATGTACTTAATTTAAAGCAGTTCAGCCCCGGATCTAGATTTTTTTTGAGGCAGGGCAAATACTGCCGTCTGCCGCCCCCCGCCAATCTTTTATGGGGAAACGCTAAGTTAGACCGCAAAATAAAAAAAATCTTAAAATAAACATTTTGGCAGCAACATATTAACCATTGATAATGCGTCAATCCAACAGGGGCGCCAAAACTGTTGTAAACAAGTGCACGTCGGACCACGCACAATGTAGGGTTCCGTAGTTGGGATGAATTTATCCCAAGAACAAACTTAACTTTGTAGTTGAAAAAAAAAATCTTTCATACGGAATGTAAGAACATGTTTATACAACCGCAAATTTAAGTTGGTCGATTATTACTCGTTAACTTGTGAAGCCTACTCAGCTGTGATAGTTTTCCTTTTAAATTCGTTATATAAGCTACTGCCTTGAATTTTTTCACATATCTAAAACCAACCATTTAGCTGGCAGGGGGGGGGGACACTTGACTCTAACAAAATTTTGCACTTTAAAGCTTAATATTTCGCAAACGGATCTCTGAATTCAAAAATAGTTTTAACACACTCACAATGTTTTTAAAAGACCTTTTCAACGATACCCCACACCAAGGGATAGAAAAAAAAAAAACATCTCCACTTTACGTGTAGGGGAGGTACCCTAAAAAAAATATTTTTCATAATTTTATTTTACCACTTTGTCAGCATGATTAATATGTATATCCATGCCAAATTACAACTTTCTAGTACTAACAGTTTTGGAGCTAGACCGCGGACAGACAGACAGACAGACGGACATGACGAAACTATAAGGGTTCCTTGTTTACTACGGAACCCTAAAAAGAAAAAGATAGAAAGATTACATGTGCTGCGCGTCTCATTTACTGCAAAGTTGCGGTGTGCACTTGTCTGCTACGCTTTAATTTGTCGCCGCCTGAAGTTGGCGCCCGGGGCTTATGCCCCGTTTTCCCCCCCCATAGATTCGGGGCTGATATTAACCACATTTTGGTTGAAAGGATTATTTTATAGTAACTGTAGTACTATAGGTACACCTCTGCCTGACCCTTCGGGGATTATAAGCTTGATGTTATGTTATGTTGATAACAAAGCAGCTACACAAAGTTTGGGATACATTATAGTCGTTATAATTTTCTTTAATGATGTGTTTATTCTCTCATAAAGTCATAATAACATGTCTTTGTCGTTAATTCTTTATGGCTTTAGTCGTAATTCGTCCCTGTAATAATAAGGTATGCGGTATTATAGGTTTACAGTTTTTTGAGAGACACACAGAGTTTTGAATTGTGACCAGAGATAATAATTCTTCGAATACAACGTATCATGCTGATAATAAAAATTTAAATGGCCATTCCAATTTTGGTGTACGAAATAAATAATGTGATACGATTTGAATAAACCAATTAAGTACCTTTGTTAGTTAAATATTTATAATTTTGTTTACATTACCCCGGCGCCAGACATAGCAGCAATATTTGATCACTTGTTTGAATACTTGTTTGATCACATGTCTGGCAGGGTTGTTTGGGTATTTGATCAAACTTTGATCACTTATTTCAACTTTACCATTCGGTGTCGGTTTTTCGAACCCGGCGCCAGACATAGCAGCAATATTTGATCACTTGTTTGAACACTTGTTTGATCACATGTCTGGCAGGGGTGTTTGGTATTTGATCAAAGTTTGATCACTTATTTCAACTTTTCCATTCCGTGTCGGTTTTTTCGAGCGCATATCAAAGTGTTAAAAGTTCAAATGTGTGCATAGCACATATCAAAGAGTTCAATGTTCAAATGTGTGCGTAGCCTGCAAGTCCAGTGGCTCGTAAATAACTGAGTGGAACGGTCGCTTTATTCAATCGCAAAATGGAATGAAGCAACGAGTGTCCTAGAATTTATTGACTTGCTTGCAGGAGAACCATGTATTTAAATAAACAAGAGAGATGTCTTGTTTATTTAAACCTATTTAGTTGACTTTTTTGTCGTAGTTGGGTTTTAGTTTTTACAACTTTTATTTTTATCATGATGTTTACTTTTAGGGTTCCTTATACATAGTTCCCCTGCAAGCAAGTCAATAAATTCTAGGACACTCGTTGCTCCATTCCATTTTGCGATTGAATAAAGCGACCGTTCCACTCAGTTATTTACGATTACTAGACACTGGGCTTGCAGGCTACGCACACATTTGAACATTGAACGCTTTGATATATGCTACAGACAGACATATTAAAAATCCGGATTCAGACATAATCTGTTCGATTTATAAATCTTGATAATTTATAAATATTAAATAACACATGTGACTAGGATTTTTAATATGTCTGTCTGTGATGTCTTAATTGTTTATACGTTTACTATACCTTTATAGTTAACTAGTCTTTTGTCACTTTTATTTAAATTATTTTGGGGTTATTATATATATAATGTGCTACTTAACTTACTGTTGCCTTTCATTTAATACCCAACAAACAACAACCCAATCATTACTTTATGTCCTCTAGAGGGCGCCATATTCAATTTAATGGGCCACATAGCCTATAACCAGCGGACGATCAAGACCCCTCCGGCGATACCTCATTTGTCAAATTATGATGAGAAGTAAAGAAGTTAAGAGTGAACAGATGAATATGCATACATACTATTTTTTGTTTTTTTTTTTGGGTGGGAAACTATCAAATAACTTCTCCCGCTCTGGGTGGAGCGGGAGGGCTTGTCAGACTCTTAATGACTAAAACCCACCCGTGTTCCTTCGATTGCCTTGTTGCCGGGGGGGGGCACGATGTCCCTTTCGGCCCTTATTCGCAGCCCCGGTAGATGCATACATACTTAACGGTCAGAATTATAACACTCCTTTTTGCTTCGCCGTAGTCGGGTAAAAATAGGGTCAAGACGCCTGGATCAGGATAAATAGTAGATTGTCAGTATATTGCTCTATCGAAGAATTAAAAAAAAAAAGGCCAAGTGCGAGTCGGACTCGCACACCAAGGGTTCCGTACCACCGTACAATAATTAACAAAAAACGCCGAAAACACCATGTTTCCTCGTGTTGTTTCATGTTCCTTTAATTTTTAACTTTATATTATATTGGGAACCCTAAAAAAATATGTAGTGTCAAATGTACGGTGGTACGGAACACTAATGTGCGAGTCCGACTCGCACTTGGCCGGTTTTTAGTTCAGTTAAATGAAAATACTAAACGAAGAATATGTTTCATCTCAAATATTGTGTAAAATCGCAAATTTAAATTTGTTTTTTCATAATGATACTGTGAATTACAAAGTTATTTTTTGCAGTTGCAGAAAATCACTCATATTTAAATAATAGGCGTTTTTAATATTTGTTGATTATATACAGTACCTATATGGACATGATAGACAGACGGACGGACAGACAGCAGAGGCTTAGTAATAGGGTTCCGTTTGGCACACTTCAGGTACGGAACCCTAAAATAAAAGATACACGTTATTGACCCAATAACAGGGAATGTTAAAAAAAAAGTGTGTGACGCACGACTGGAGTTTACTCCTAAGAATTTTTATGTCTAATAAGATTTCAATAAGAAATTGTTATGTATCTAAGATCTCAGGTAGATTCATATTTGATTCTTATTGGGTTCGTGTTAAAAGTTAATTTAGAAGGAAATTTTAGCAAATTGAAATTGTCATAATTACGTAACTTGAAAACTCACTTTACTGTTTGTAAAGATATTTCTTTCATTTTGGTTTTAAATGAAAGGTCTAAACTTAAAACTATTTGTCACGTTTAGTTCATGAAAATCGGCTCGTGAAACAAAAAGATACGGTTATTTTTATGTATGGAAATTTTGTTTTAGTTAATAATTTGTACTTAAATATTTGTTCTAAAAAGGTGTACCTAATTACTTAAGTAAATCACTTTTATTTGTGTTTTATATAAACTCCAAAAATAAAGTAGTCTACAGTTCATTTTTTGGACATGTAATAAATAATTAGATACATTTTAAAATAATATAGGTATACCGCGTCCACAAAATCGTCATCCATTCTGTTTGTTGTCTATTTGAGTTGAGAACTGTGAAGAAAACCGACACCGACTGGCAAAGTTGAAATAAGTGATCAAATACCCAAACACCCCTGCCAGACATGTGATCAAACAAGTGTTCAAACAAGTGATCATTTAAGTGTTCAAATATTGTTGCTATGTCTGGCAGGTAAAAGCAAACAAGTGTTCAAATGTGTGAGGAAGTGTTTGATCAAATATGTGACTGTGTCTGGCGCCGGCTTTATAAATTGTATTAAATACCTAGAGTTTTATTTCCTACCGCTACTCGTACGTTATGAATTAATGAGCAATAATTATATTTCTATATCAAAGCATTTTGTATGTTGATGACTGAATGAAATTCAGATTTAATAATATTCCACAAAGTCCGGTCATTTTATTCTATCCGCTCCGCCGTAGGGCCACACAATGCTATCTTATTTTTTCAGGTATTTTCACGGAATTTAATTTTATTGTTCGAACATCACACCGCAGTGTTGAAACGAGAGTCCATTTGCATATTCAAATACCTCGTTTAAAAAACACTTTTTCATCAGAATATACGTCCATAGGAAAACGTAGCGCGCTCATGCGTTTGTGTCCGACTGTCCGCACACAGTCGCGTTGACCAGCTGTCGTTTGTCGTTTATTGAACAACCTTTATCCTTCACCCGACGTGTCTAAACCGACATATTCGATACACGATAAGCTCGGTTTTTTTCGTTGATGAAACGATCATTTTCCGAAGGGCGTTCAGCTGAACTCTTTTAGATCAAATGGATGGAAAATTGAAGGGAACTGTTACTTATTTCACTCGACTAGATCTTGCTCACAGTTTAAGTGTTGTGCCGTATACTTGCTGTATTAAACAAGTAAAAAAAAAGTGGTGGTACTCCAGGAGTGCCGACAGAAGTGAAAACTTGAACAAGATCGCCTTGGTGGAAGAAAAATACTTGTAGAGTACATTAGTCCGTAACCTTATCTAAATAAAGAGCACAATCGCGTTTACAAAAAATAATACTTCCGAAACCCTTAAAGTAAAAATATTTGCATAGAACATTGATCTGTAACGTAATATAAATAAAGAGCACAATCACATTTACAAAAATGAGTTGTCGTCATGGTGTCGCGAAATCAATGGTTTGTATTCCTAATCCAATGGTTTGTAATGTAGTCCTATCTCAAAAATGCCCAACGCGCCTAAAGAAGTTTTCACTTCAAAAATAAGTAAGTAGCAGATGGTTTAGAAGTAAGGTAAACGCGGGTGAAGTCGACAGTGACCCAGAAGTCGTCAAATTATCTAAAAACATCAATATCTTTTTCTACTCAACATAAAACTGGCTAATTTTTTTAGCAACATATTTAAGATAACATATTGCACAATTAAAACAACATCCCTAAGTTGTGACTGTAATGGGGTCTGAAATATTTTACTTGAAAGGTGTGTCTCAAAAAAATTTTTTTTTTTTTGCAAATTTAGATACTCAATGTGAAACTCAGCACGAAGTTTTATGTTTTGATTTGTAAAGTTTCAGTGGGGTCTACAGTAAGTCCGATTGTTTGATGAATTAATTGAGTTAATTAGCAAACGATATAACTTGGAATTTGGAACACTTTTATCTTATAAGTATTTTTTTTCGAATGTGACATTTATTGTTACCTTAAAATTCCTACTTGACCCAGAACTCGTCATTTTAAGTACTATTGTGACGATTACTGGGACACACTTAATAGTTGCTTCTAAACTCGTCATATTAATTTGAACTCTCGGGTATTGAACATAAAGTTCAAGATAAGCACAAAAAATTGTGATCGTCTTTGATATTAGTGGCCAGTCTAAGAAGCAAAAGGTGGGAAGAAGACCAAATCTCAAAAAATGACTAAAGCTGTTAGCAGAACAGGTAGGTCATAAAAACAGCAAGACAAATTAAATTCTAATGTATTTTTGTTTAAAAATTAAGAGATCAGACTGACAAAATCAGATTTATTTTATTTATTTTTTATTTATTTAACAATTTATGTACACACATATAAACAGATAAGAAGAAAGGAACAGAAAAATATGTACAAAGGTGATGCTTATTTCTATAGAAATCTCTTCCAGCATACCTGCGATAGGAAAGTAGTTAAAGAGATGTAGACAACGTGTGTAAGAGTAGAAGAGAAAACAGAATACATAAAATAAAAACTTAACTATACACTAATTTAAATATAAACATACAACATGAGAATATACATACTTCTTAAATACATATTACTAAAATAGATAAAACTACTTTATAAAATAATAAATACATAACTATGCAACTATGACGAAATGGAAAGATAGTGTTCTTTCACTCTTCTTTTAAAAACCGCAACAGTTTGGCAGTCCCTAATGTCAGGCGGAAGTGAATTCCACAACCGAACCGCGTGCACACTGAAGGAGTAGGAGTAGAAGTCGGTTGAGTGGGGAGGGGATTTAAGGAGATTTCTAAGATGCGACCTGCAAGGTGCATCAGAGGGACGGGCGTAGGAAAAGCGTTCCCGCAGATAGGATGGCGTTTTAGGGTTGTGAAGGATGTTAAATAGCAGACACAATATCCGAGAGTTCCTGCGAAGACGAATAGGGAGCCACTTGAGTATCTTGCGAAAGTTAGAAACGTGATCATACTTTTTAAGGTTAAAAACGAAACGAATACAGATGTTTTGCAAACGTTCAAGTTTATTTAAAAGCTCCTCGGTGGCATCCAAATAACAGGCATCAGCGTAGTCTATGATGGGCTGTATGAGAGTTTGAGCAAGGGAGATTTTGGTACTCAAAGGCAAGAAGCTCTGGAGGCATTTCAGCATTTTTAAGAGAGGCATTTTTAATCAATTTCGACGTGAAAACGTGTTTCCGCTCGGTGTACTGATGGTAAGTTCAATATTTCTGACCATCAAAAACATGTAAGATTTGAGCCGCTAATAACTACGAGAGTTTGAATACGTAATGGTTGAGCATTCAAAAGGTAGGTTATTATATATTTGTACTAATTTTGCGGCAGGATATAATTTGCCTCAATTATATCCTGCCTCAAAATTAGTTTACTCAAATCTTACATGTTTTTGATGGTCAGAAATATTTGGCGTCACATCGCGAACACACGTGCATGCGCGCTACCATCTATTTTTCACTGTGTCGCAATTCCAATTTGAGTAGCGCAAAAACATGTTTAGCTAGAACGATAATTCTAGTGCCATTGTCAATATTTGACAAAGCTCTACTCACTCACTTTGAGAGAAACAACAGAAATCTTTATTAAAATAGGGTTAAAGATGCACTTAAAGTTGACAATAGCAAAATAATTTCAGATGTCGTCTCATATCGGCATCGGCCGTAAATCTAGCCAGAAATGAAAAAAAGTCTCAATAAAAGTAAGTACGCATCATAAGGAAAGCAATGAGCCTCAAAGTTCAGTGGCAAATACAATAGTTACGGCAGTATCAGAAACCTGGCAAATACATTAACTACGGCAGTATCAGAAATCGAAAGAAAATCTGCAGCAAAGAGCAAAAAGTTTAAGATGTCGTCTCATATCGGCCGTAAAAAACTCAGCAGTGAAAAATATCACTTACGATGAAAAGTTACTTTATAAGGAATGCAGAATGCGCGATATATTCCCGACTCAAGTAGAATTGGTCAACTCGACTTATTTCTACAGACTTAAAATCGCGGCGGGACTTTATCGCGCACTGGATTTTCAACACTCGGTGTTAAGCCGAGCGTTGAGATTCACGTGCATTCGCGATGTAACGCCATAGGCAAATTATATCCTGCCTCAAAATTAGTACAAATATATAACCTACCTTTTGAATGCTCAACCATTACGTATTCAAACTCTCGTAGTTACTAACAGTTCAAATCTTACATGTTTTTGATGGTCAGAAATATTGAACTTACCATCAGTACATCGAGCGGAAACACGTTTTCACGTCGAAATTTATTCAAATAAATCTGATTTTGTCATTCTGATCACTTAATTTTTAAACAAAAATACATTAGAATTTAATTTGTCTTGCTGTTTTTATAACCTACCTGCTCTGCTAACAGCTTTAGTAATTTTTTGGGATTTGGTCTTCTACCCACCTTTTGTTTCTTGGACCGACCACTATTATCAAAGACGAGCACAATTTTTTGTGCTTATCTTGAACTTTATGTTTAGGACCCGAGAGTTCAAATTAGCATCAAAAATTGACGACTACTGGGTCTGTTTGACGACTATTGGTACAAATCGCCCTTTTTTACATCTGCTTAAATTAGTATTTATTAGCACTCCTAATTAAATGAATTAACTACTTACTTAGAATAATGGATAAATTTCCTATTTAGTCATGCAAAAAGTTTCATTCTAAATGAAATACTTATCAAACAGCAGTTCTTTAAAGTCAGTGAATTTCAAAATCCGACGAGTATTGGTACGTTTACCTTACCGGATTATTTGTAGGTATAATAAACTTAAGTTATGTATGAAAACAGTACCTAGCATTATAAGAAAGAACATGGAGATGGAATTCTGACTTTCAGTTGACTTTTATTAGGAGAGCAACGTGCGCTCTTTAAATCCTTTGACCGCTGAAGCAAATATGACAAAAAGCTTTTCAGACGACGAAATATAAAATGAAATACTCAACACATTCTACAAGTTTGACAAAAAACTTATTTTTCATTTCTAGATGTAGCAATACATTTGCTGAAACTAGATTTTAAAGAACTCGTATAAAATTATCTTGATGGAATCAAATCTCTTTTTAAAACATTTTACTCGTTTAATCCGTTTCGAAAATTAAATCATCAAATATTTGGTTTATTTATTTTCTAGGTACTTGACTACTGACTTCTTGCGACATTGTTTGCGATCATGTTTCACCAGCAGTGTTATCCTATTAAAATCTTTCCGTGAAAACTTAGGCGAAGTGAGCTTGAACTGAGGGCTTAAAACGCCGCTTTGGCAGAATCATTTATTATAATGTTATGAATGACACAAATTGTTACAAACTGACAATTCATAATACTATCTGCGTTCAATTCATATCACGCAATTCATCTGTTTGAAAGTTTTGTATTATAATGAAATAACATTTAAACTGTAGAAATCAAAATAAAAATAGCAGGTGGCGTTCTGTAGTTTCTGCCTATCCCCATGGGAAGAAGGCGTGAGTTTATGTATGTATGTATGTAAAAATAAAAATCTCGTTTGGTTAATAAAAAACTGTAAAGAAAAATTATCCGGTAAAATTACGGTCTTCACTTTTTCGTGCAGCAATATACACCAAATATGATTCTAATAGATTCAGTTAAAATATGTGTCACCATAGAGGAATTGCTGGGAATTCAGAAAATGAATTGCTGAATGTGGCTGTTTTAGACCCGCAGAGCTATTATTCTAGCTAATGCTAGGGATTGACACTATTGACAGGTCACTTCAAGCTCATTTCAAGTTGTCACGGATATTTAAAGCCCTTTTTAGGGTTCCGTAGTAAACAAGGAACCCTTATAGTTTCGTCATGTCCGTCTGTCTGTCTGTCTGTCTGTCTGTCCGCAGTCTAGCTCCAAGACTGTTAGTACTAGAAAGTTGTAATTTGGCATGGGTATACATATTAATCATGCCGACAAAGTGGTAAAATAGAATTATGAAAAATATTTTTTTTTAGTTTACCTCCCCTACACGTAAAGTGGGGATTTTTTTTTTTCTATCCCTTGGTGTGGGGTATCGTTGGAAAGGTCTTTCAAAAACATTGTGAGTTAGTCAATACCATTTTTGAATTCAGAGATTCGTTTGCGAAATATAAGCTTTAAAGTGCAAATTTTTGTTAGAGTCAAGTGTCCCCCCCCCCCCCCACCAGCTAAATGGTTGGTTTTAGATACCTATGTGAAAAAATTCACGGCAGTAGCTTATATAACGAATTTAAAAGGAAAACTATCACAACTCAGTAGGCTTTACAAGTTAACGAGTAATAATCGACCAATTTAGATTTGCGGTTGTAAAAACATGTTCTCCCATACATTCTGTATGAAAGATTTTTTTTTTTCAACTACAAAGTTAAGTTTGTTCTTGGGATACATTCATCCCAACCATGGAACCCTACATTCTGCGTGGTCCGACATGCACTTGGCCGGTTTTTTATGATAAATATGTTTCTCGGTTTCGATGTAGGCAATCATTCATTGTTTTCATTCCAGTCAACAAGCCTTTTTTCAACTAACAATTAAGTCAAGGCAACCATGATTATCAAACATCTATAGTACCTACATGGTAAAAATGACAATGACAATGGAGCCTCTGGTTGCGAGACTCTCAGATATATTATCCTAAACAAAAATCTCAAAATATTCGTTGCATAAACGCGTAGTGTCCCACACGAAGCTAATGAAAACCAAAAGTTAATGTGTCCTTTCAGCAAAAAACAATTTATCAAAATTATCTAACCAGCTCGTCACAATTTTTAATCGACTTCCAAAAAGGAGGAGGTTCTATGTTCGTAGCGTATGTATGTTTTTTTTAAATGTTTGTCCACCGATTTGTCCGTCAATTGTGGACCGATTTTGAAAATTGTTTTTTTGCTTGAATGGGTATGCTCTCGAGGTGGTCTTTATTAACTTTGCTTGGATAGTTTTTGAGTTAGCTTCAATAATACGTATTTTTTGCCACTTAGTATGCGGATGATGTGAAAAGTTCCTGTCACTGTTATTTATATAGCAGGTAGTGGTATTCTAAGTTGTGTGGGGTAGGTACCACTACTAAAATGTGGAAAATACAATCTTTTTAGAAAAAAAAAACAACCGACGTAACTTTGGTTTAGAATTTTCGTTTTTTGCCACCGACTGCCGAGTTTAAAGTTATTTTTCACTTTGTGGTGTTTTTTTAAAGTCGGTTGTTTCTTTTTGTAATTTTTTTTTTATACCTATTAAGGGTATTTAAGCACCCTTTAGAAAGGCGTGGTCATATTTAAGGGTGTGGCATACACCTGAACAACTTTCTCTGCGCGACCAACATTGTAATCGCGAGAAAATTATCAACTGTCTCATACAAAACTTCAATAGCTACTCGACCCAAATGTATGAGACGGCTGATTATTATTTTGGTCCCATAAAAAAAGTTGTTCAGTTTGATAGTCTGTACCACACCCTTCTGATAGAGGCAGTATAATAAAAAAAAAGCTTTTAAAAAGCACCAATTTACTCCGAGTGCTTCCAGCTAACGATGCAAACAATGTTAGCGCGGAGCTATTTACACGTTGAACCCAAAACAAGGACACAACTAACCAACATAAATAGCTCGTAATTCCTTTGCCCAACTGTTACTATGGATATAGAAACTATACTACAAAAATGTTTGAAATTTTCAGCCACAGACAGCTGAACGTGAAAAGTTTTTGTTAAATCACTGAACAATTTCAATGTTCCAGTGTAGGAATTTTGTACATTACACGTAGAGGGAGCACTATGGACTTAATTATTTAAAATATAATGTAGTGTGAGCGGAATCAGAAAAAAAAAACAATATTTTTAGACCGTGTCCTAATAGAAGCGATCGTCGCAATCATTTGTTCGGAAAACCGGAAGGCGCTCTGTCAACGCGATGTATTCGGGTTCACCGAAATAATCACGTATTTACGCCACGATCGCTTACATTAGGACACGGGTTACCGTTTCGCATATCTACAGTTCGTGACAATTAAGGAGTGCGCATTAACAAGAACGAGATAAACTTAAAGATACTGTGAACACTTTTTTTTGTAATTTACTTTTAATTATAGAGCTTGGGAGCGACTTGGGAGTGGCAAACAAAATGTGATAGACGTATGCCGCCCGGATGATGCCACCACGAGTGCATTCTGGCACAGCACTGGTCGGCGCCCGTCTGTCACGCTGAGGTTGGCTGGATGCAGGATGTCGAGCGAATGTGCGAAGCTATACCAGAAATGGAAGCTGTACTAATTACGCCACTAGACGTAGCTAGAATAGTCCGCCCGTTACCAAATTAGAAATTACTGGGCCTGGCTGAACTGCACAACTTTTGGTTAAAATAGCTAATTAGTTCACACACTCGCCTGGCAACTCGATTCCAGTCATCCTTAGTGTCTGGGTCGCTACCGCAGTCCCTAACAATAGGCGTTATCTACCTGCTCCATAAGTCAGGTAGTCCCGCGGAACCCAAGAATCATAGACCGATCACATGTTTGTCGACGGTCTATAAACTTCTTACATCCATTTCGAGAGCGAAAATTAACACACATATTGACAACAAAACATGACCAGTTACGTTATAACTCCAATGTAATATATTAGGGCGCATCGTGAGGAAACCGGCATTTCCAAGACCCAAAAATTTGAAGACATTTGTGAGATCCGCCAACCCGCACTAGGCTCGCGAGGTGGATTATGGCCCACTCCCTCTCACAGAATAGAGGCTTGTGTCCCAGCAGTGGAAACATTATAGGCTGACTTGCTTATACTATAAGGCGAGCCTATCGCTATGGGAGTAGAGTGGACCCACTTCATAGTAACTCACTTGAAAAAGAACGTTATCATGCATTAGAATTTACATGACAACGTCTAATTTGATTATTATTAGATATTAAAATAAGAGATAGCTGTCTTATAGTTTTATCTAGTCAGATTAATAATGCGACACTATTCCTGCCTATCTCAAAAGATTATACTCTGATGTCAAAAACCAGCGTGTTGTGAAATATATGTCTCATTGTTCTTTGTGTGTCTGCCTTTACACCTATCTTTTGTATCTACAATCATTATTATATTACCTAAACTTATTAATCAGTACAGTAAGTAGCCTTTTTTACAAGTTGTCGGGGAAATTACGCAACGCTATCTTCAGTTAATTGGCCTTCTCGGGACACTGCGATAAAAGTTGATAACGGTCCAGTTACTACAAAGTAAATAAAACATCTAATTAGCTACAATCAAAAAACAATCCCGAGATATGAGTTTATCATCTGCTTAGTCTTTTCCTAAGTACATATTTTGGGGTCGACTACTTGAATTACTTGAAACGATAACAGCTCATCATCTGCGTAACCTTTTCTCAACTATGTTGTGGTCGGCTTCCAGTCTAACCAGATGCAGCTTTACCAGTATTTTACAAGGAGCTACAAAAAAAAAGTCATTTATTCAAACTAGTCTGAGAATTAGCACTTTTCGAACGTCAAAATTACAAAAGACAGTCCCCCAAAACGCCAACTCTTCACCACTTCCTAGTGCTTTAGCTGGGAAGAAGAACTGGCGCAACAAACTCCCCAGCAGCACAGCTGTCTGTTCAAGTTAGAAAAAAATGATTCTATACAATCTGACCTCCATAAGCCTATATGACTGCTTATCTGACCTCCACAAGACAGTAAATATGATACCCCTTAGTAAGACTGGTTGTCAGACTTTCGGGCTTCTGACGACCCGTAAAGACGATCAAAGATCTACAAATGACAGCCGGAAACAATTCCGAGGCACGGAGGAGTCTCGATATTAATGAATGGTCACCCATCCACTGATCGACTTCAGCTGTTATTATTTAATAACGAGTGGATACGATCAACAGCTATCTGTGAATAAAAAATCTAAAAATAAAAAGCACGTGCCCGACCACGTTATCATTTCGTAGCGTCTGTTTTAGTTTGTTTATCAGCTGTACAAAAACAGACGCATATAATTATTATTAAATCGTTCTCTATTGTGTTCCTAACTTTTTATCCATAAAGTGTCATAATGTTTTTAGTCCTAATCATCATTTGTCCGAATGATAACTTGCCCAAACTTAGTGTCACATAATATAACATGCCATAAAATTGAAATTCCTAAATACAATATGTCTTAAATTTGTTTGTCACAGATATTACAATCCATAATATACAAAAGACTTAAAACCGTTTTGAATAAAAGTTATAAGTCCTAAATTTAAATTATTTAGTGTTTATTTATTAAGATAAATTTAGATTAATAAACAATAAGTAACAAAAAAAAAACATGTAAAGATGCAAAAGCAATATGGCTCCGATGCTGCATGTATTTATCAATCAATAAAACAGTTGATTGTGAACATGTGGTTTTTATTTTCCTGTAAGAAGCATGCAAACAAGCATACACCATGCATGCAAGCAAGCATGCAACATGCAGCAGGCATGGTTTCTGTCACGGCTCCGGCGCTGCGGGGCACCGGCGGCCCCACGCGAGCTTATCATCGTAGATGGTTTAATGCTCACCACCGCACCTTCGTCTTGCTGGCCTGCTTCGCCGGTCAGCCTCAGCCGCGGTGGCGAGCGTTGCAACCACCTGCTCCTCAACTCGCGGGCCGCCTTGCCCCTCCGCACCTATGCGATTTTAAATTACACTCTAGGGGTAGAACAGACAAGACTGTGTGGAGTCGGATTTACAGCGATTCGTTTCTGTCACTAAAACCTAATTTTTTGCAAAAGTTTTAGAACTAACAATTTTATTTGAACATTCGGAATAATACACATTATATAATACAATACTTAGGACATATGACCTTATTTTATGCAAAATTAGGAGATTCAATTATTACAGTACTCGATATTATGACAGAATAGTTTTAGAAGTAAAGATAAATTATGTAAAACAAAATTTCGAATTTATGAACATTATGGTTACTGAAGTTTATAGCAAACGTTTTATGGATAATGATTTTCGGACAAACAATTTTAGGAGAAGAAAGGGAGTACCTTAAGAAATATATAAGATAAGATTATTACCAATTTATTAACAATAATAAATACACGTTACTTATAGATAATAAGAAATTGCATAAAAATAACAACATAAATAACAAAGACTTGTTTTTCTTCTTTTTGCAATTAATCTTGAAAACAAAGTCTTGCCATGAAATTGGCGCAGCCATACAAACGCTGACAAGTTCTTATTACAGCCAGGACATGAATTTAATTTAGCCCACATTGCTACGGCATCGCTGCATCGCCGTGTTCTACGGTAATTACTATAAAGTGATGAGGAGCTACGGACGCTACGGCTACGGCCTACGCCGTAGACCCGTAACTCGATTGCGGTAGCAAAATACGAGACTACTATGAAAATCCTGTACAGACAATTTTATGCACTTTGTTGTTTTTGTTTATTGACAGAGATTGATTAGATGTTAATATGAATTTCAATTTAATGTTTGTATCTTTAGAGCTTATTTTGGAAAATCTGTGTCTGTAAACATAGACACAGTTTATTTATATGCTTTTCCAAAATTATAATCAATGATACACGATTGCCTAAAATGTATTTTTCGTGAAAGTCATGAATCCATGAAGTCATGAGTCATGGGGTCATGTCCCCGTGTTTTCATGGGGGTAAACAAGTTGTGTTGTGTGTTGTTGTGTTGTGGTTGCAATACGTCATCTTTCTGAATCGCGATGTCAAGATTCTCCATGATCTAATGACCTCCGCTAAAATATTAGTTTTTTGTGAGTCTGAACCAGTGGTGCATTCGTCGACTACGTCCTACTTGGAATAGTTTCACTAGACTCCACTGCTAAGTTAAGAGCTATATTCGACTTTATTGTCATTTTTGGTCTAGAGGACCCCCGTTCCCCTCCTTCGTCCCTTCTGGGAAAAGGAGACGTGAGCTCGTCTTGTATTATTATTGTACCGTGTACGTTGAAGATATTAAAATCCTTGTCAAAATCTACTGGACTTCTTTGTGCCAGCAACGGTGACGACGACATCCTTTATAGTGTCTAATATTTTTTTATTATCTGATAGACAGACTAAATAGATTTTTTTTTTACCTAGGCATCATCCCTATTGTATATCGCGGGATTACCGCGCGTTGGTACATGTTGAAACATGTCCAAAATCTTTTACAGGACTTGTTGAAAACAAAATCTAAATCAATCAAAATTAAAAGTCATTTATTCAAACTAGGATTTTTTTTTTTTTCAATTATTATAATATTAGTCAAATTTAAATAGTTATTAAGATAATTGTATTTAACTATATAGATATTAGTTTCTCTATTTTTTATCCTTTTGTTAACTAAGTACTATAGGTAGGAGACAGCATTTGCATGTTAATGTGTTACTGGAAATAAAAGGCTTTTTATTTTATATTTTTTTTATATTCAAACTAGGCTGAGAATCAGCACTTTTCGAACGTCAAAATTACATAAGACAGTCTCCCAAAAACGCCCACCCTTCACCAATTCCTAGTGCTTTAGCTGGGAAGAAGAAGTGGCGCAACAAACTCCCCAGCAGCACAGTTGTCTGTTCAGTTGATTCTATACAATAGTATGCAAAAAAATTTACATTACGCTACACAAAACATTAAATTAAATTATTTGCCATATGTCAGCTAGCACACGCCAATATAACAGCAAAACAAGTATTGCAACTTGCAGATAAGGTAACTTGTATCTCGTATGCTTGTAAACGCGGTGTAACAATGACTATCGTTCACACGGTCACTTGTTTCGTACCGAGACAAATACGAGCGTACGAAAACAGTATGATAGTTCCCCTTCTGCCCGATTTAAGTTCCCCAAGTCCCTTTCAAGTCGGTGGCACTGCTATGAGTGATGTACAGTCACGGGACTTATCGACTTACTAAGAAAAACATACAATAAAAGCTCGTGCAGACCAGCGCGATATCGCGGGCGCGACACGGGTCGCGCTGCCTGTC
Source organism: Agrochola litura (assembly GCA_949152395.1). Taxonomy (NCBI): domain Eukaryota; kingdom Metazoa; phylum Arthropoda; class Insecta; order Lepidoptera; family Noctuidae; genus Agrochola; species Agrochola litura. Next base: position 8,999,665 of record OX424497.1, on the reverse strand, counting down.
GCGCCCGCGATATGCACGAGCCAAATTGTAACTATTATTTGCGCAGTTCGTAGAAAACGTACGTATTACGAACATTGATGGAATGTGTGTGATTGAAAAACGGCTATCAAGATTTGAATTATTTCTGAATGTGGAAATAAACAGGTTAAAAAGCCGTACAGTCACGAGCACTAATATGCATGCACGTAGCGACTTTTAAAAGTTATTTTCTCTTGTTGTATTGATTCGATTCCCGAGTCGGGCAAAGGGTTATAGGGTTCTTACATCTGGAATTTCTCAGTAGCGACCCGGTGTCTGAATTTGTGCCCGATTGATGGCATTTGGCTTGTCCTCTATAACATTGGACTTAAACGTTGGCGTTTAAAACTAAAGTAAAATCCAACCTTTGTTCAAAGGCATACTATTGTATCAACGACTACATTAATGATAAGAATAGTTGGTCGCTGTGATTAACTCAAGACAATACTTATGTTCTTTCTCCAGAATTAGTTTACCTACTGACAGTTATATAATTGTTTATTTTATTTGAATTTATTAGTCAATTTATTTTTATATTTTTTATGAGTTAATTTATTTTTATTTTATTTTATTGTTGACTTAATCTACTCATTACAATGTTTTGTTATGAGTTGTATTGCAATTTGTGGTTAGCTAGCGATCTCGACAATTGACCATTTTTTTTTTTCCTGTGCATCCGGCAGCAAGTTCGTCATGCTCCCTTAGATGTGAAAATCTAAGATTAGATTAGAAAATCAATAGAAATTGCACACAAAGAACACAAGTTTAAAATACAAAATCAATTTTCTTAAGATCCAAAATCATTCTGGCAGTATATATTAGGTCCAAACGAAGTAGGTTAAACAGGCAAATTATTATAAAGGATGGTCAACATCTTTCGGATGAGGAGTGAGCTCGACAGTTTGCGTCATTTTTTGAGTCGGTGTATAATAAAGAGCGACCGCGGCTGGAGGCGCGGGCGGCGGGGGCGGAGGCGGAAGCCAACAGTGCGCGAGTGCATATCGAGACCCTCAGTCTTCAAGACGTAAGGGAAGCGCTCAGAAAGCTCAAGCCAAAGCGCTCATCTGGCCCCGATGGCATTCCAGCTTTTCTGTTCCGAGACTGTTGCAGGGTGCTGGCTGAGCCCCTGCATCATATCTTTAATACTTGTTTAAAACAAGCAACGTTTCCGGCTAGGTGGAAAATCACGCGAGTGATTCCGGTTCCTAAGGGTAACTTAGGTTCGGATGTCAGTGGCTACAGACCGGTGGCAGTGTTGTCGATACCGGCAAAAGTGTTTGAGTTTGCCATCCAACGCAGCGTGCAGGTAAAAGTGAGCGCTCAGCTATCGGACGCGCAGCACGGGTTCCGGCAGGCGCGCAGCACTGCCACTAATCTGCTTAATTTCATGGCGAGGGTGGTGCCGGCCGTCGATGCTGGTGTGCAGGTAGACGCGGCATATTTTGATTTTAAAAAGGCGTTTGATACCGTCGACAATGATGTACTGCTAATGAAGCTGGCAAAAATTGGCTGCACTCCGCACATACTACAGTTCTTCGCCAGCTACCTGAAAGACCGACAGCAGTACGTTGACTACAACGGGTTCGAATCCGAGCCATACTACACCAGGTCGGGCGTGAGCCAGGGCAGCAATTTGGGTCCTCTCGAATTTATTTTAATGATAAATGACTTACCAGACGTAGTCAAACATAGTTTATGTTTATTGTTTGCAGATGACCTCAAATTGCTGCTCGAGGTCAAGGGTGAGTCGGACTGTGAGAGATTTCAGGAAGACATAGATAGAGTGGTAGAGTGGAGCCGTAAAAATAAACTCTATTTCAACACAGCGAAATGCTTAGTGATGACATTTACGCGCGCGAAGACTGCCTTAGCCTACGAATACAAGGTAGAGGAAGCGCCGATGCAGCGAGTGTCTCAGGTACGAGATCTAGGAGTACTGCTTACCCCGGATCTAACTTTTCGGGATCATATAGTTAAGATTTGCAAGAAGGCGTATAGAAACCTAGGTTTCGTGCTGAGACAGTCGCAGGGATTCACAAACATTACCACGCTTAGGGTGCTGTATGACGCTTTGGTAAGGAGTCACTTGGAACACAGTGCGGTGATTTGGGCTCCTCATGAAACGAAATACAATGTCATGCTGGAACGAGTACAGAATAAATTTACAAGACACTTGTATTTTAAACTTTATGGGGTTTACCCATTTTACCCGCTAATGTATCCGACACTGTTTGTACTGGGTATGGTGGGGTACAACGAACTCAGAGTGCGCCGGGAATTTGCACTTGCGGCGTATGCGCTAAAGCTCCTGCGTGGAGTAGCTCATAACCCAGGTGTGTTGCGTCACCTGAAGCTGTGCGTGCCAGACCGGTATGTGTGGAGGCGGCGGCGACCGCCACTGCTGGCCGTGCCTGCTGCCAGAACCAACCTGCTGTCAAAAACACCCCTCACCCGCAGCTGTCAAAAACACCCCTCACCCGCACAATATGTGTACTCAACGAAGTGCATGAGAGAATGGACATATTTTCGTGCAATCTGAGTGAATTCACAAGGGTGTTGTTGAATTTTGTTAGTTAGGTACATTTAAATATTAATACTCGTATTCTGTGTTAAGTCTGATTTTGTGTTTTAGGTTAAGATTTTATAGATTATAGTAATTGTGTTTTTAATAGAGTTTAGTGTTGCTTGTATTTTTTAATTAAGTTTATATTTTAAGCATATTGTAAGTTGCTTTTTAATTTATTTGGTGTGTTGGCAAACCATTATTGTATTGGGGTCATCCTGTAAATATGGATGTAATAGTGTGTGTAAGTTTAAATAAATAAATGTCACTGCTTGCGGTAGCGTTTGGGGTCGGGTTGCCTCCTTCCCTCAAATATGGCGAGGGCGGTAATGGCTGATCTATGCGTTATGCTCGTGAACGGGTGCTGCTTGTGGTGACTGGTCATCTTGCTGATCATGGTTTTGTTATTGTAACTAGTAATTAACTGTTTATTTATTTTTACCTCGATGGTTCTAGTTTATCATTTATAACTTCTAATTACAGCTTTAAATAGCTTTATTTAAGCGGGCACGCCCTTTATGCCTGGAAGCTTTTATTTAGATACTAGCTGACCCAGCAAACTTCGTTCCGCCTAACAGTCAATGAACACATTCATTGTTAGGATTTTAAAATTTCTACCCTACCTACCCTACCTACCTACCCTACCTACCTACCCTACCTACCTACCCTACCTACCTATCCTACCTACCTACCCTACCTACCTACCCTACCTACCTACCCTACCTACCTACCCTACCTACCTATCCTACCTACCTACCCTACCTACCTACCCTACCTACCTACCCTACCTACCTACCCTACCTACCTACCTACCCTACCTACCTACCCTACCTACCTACCCTACCTACCTACCCTACCTACCTACCCTACCTACCTACCCTACCTACCTACCCTACCTACCTACCCTACCTACCTACCCTACCTACCTACCCTACCTACCTACCCTACCTACCTACCCTACCTACCTACCCTACCTACCTACCCTACCTACCTACCCTACCTACCTACCCTACCTACCTACCCTACCTACCTACCCTACCTACCTACCCTACCTACCTACCCTACCTACCTACCCTACCTACCTACCCTACCTACCTACCCTACCTACCTACCCTACCTACCTACCCTACCTACCTACCCTACCTACCTACCCTACCTACCTACCCTACCTACCTACCCTACCTACCTACCCTACCTACCTACCCTACCTACCTACCCTACCTACCTACCCTACCTACCTACCCTACCTACCTACCCTACCTACCTACCCTACCTACCTACCCTACCTACCTACCCTACCTACCTACCCTACCTACCTACCCTACCTACCTACCCTACCTACCTACCCTACCTACCTACCCTACCTACCTACCCTACCTACCTACCCTACCTACCTACCCTACCTACCTACCCTACCTACCTACCCTACCTACCTACCCTACCTACCTACCCTACCTACCTACCCTACCTACCTACCCTACCTACCTACCCTACCTACCTACCCTACCTACCTACCCTACCTACCTACCCTACCTACCTACCCTACCTACCTACCCTACCTACCTACCCTACCTACCTACCCTACCTACCTACCCTACCTACCTACCCTACCTACCTACCCTACCTACCTACCCTACCTACCTACCCTACCTACCTACCCTACCTACCTACCCTACCTACCTACCCTACCTACCTACCCTACCTACCTACCCTACCTACCTACCCTACCTACCTACCCTACCTACCTACCCTACCTACCTACCCTACCTACCTACCCTACCTACCTACCCTACCTACCTACCCTACCTACCTACCCTACCTACCTACCCTACCTACCTACCCTACCTACCTACCCTACCTACCTACCCTACCTACCTACCCTACCTACCTACCCTACCTACCTACCCTACCTACCTACCCTACCTACCTACCCTACCTACCTACCCTACCTACCTACCCTACCTACCTACCCTACCTACCTACCCTACCTACCTACCCTACCTACCTACCCTACCTACCTACCCTACCTACCTACCCTACCTACCTACCGAGATATCAAAAAAGCCGATCCACACAAAACGTATGAGAACGTGAATTTTCTTCATATTTTTTTTTTTTCGTTAGTTTTTCCATATTTTCTCACCGTTTAAACCTTCCCTGGACTACGACAAACATTTCAAAACCAAAATCAGCTAAATCGGCCCAGCCGTTCTCGAGTTTTAGTGAGACTAACGAACAGCAATTGATTTTTATATATATAGATTTAGTTCTGTTTACGTTTAGTTTTTATTTCTGCTTGAGTATAGTTCTCGATGTTTTTGGTTGGTATATTGGCGTGTGCTAGCTGACATATGGCCAATAATTTATGATTTAAATTATGTTTTGTGTTGCGTAATGTAAATTATTTTGCATACTATTGTATAGAATCATTTTTTTTTCTAACTTGAACAGACAGCTGTGCTGCTGGGGAGTTTGTTGCGCCACTTCTTCTTCCCAGCGAAAGGCACTAGGAAGTGGTGAAGGGTGGGCGTTTTGGGGGACTGTATTATGTAATTTTGACGTTCGAAACGTGCTGATTTTCAGCCTAGTTTGAATAAATGACTTTAATTTTTTTTTTTTTTTTAACTTATTGGCAAAAAGTGGGTGTACTATTAGGCAGAGGTGTACGACCTCTGTCTAATCCTTCGGGGATTACAGGCGTGATGTTATGTTATGTATTGATAACATACTATAATTATGTGTTTACGAATAGTTCATTGATTCTGGCGTGACCTTGCGGAAATCTATTATAAAATACAATAGACGTGGATATATTTAGTAACCTGTTCCGCTTAACTATTCCTAAAGAGCCATAAAAAACCCTGTAAGAAATTGACACGTGTTTCACCTCTCAACGAGGCATTCTCAGGATGACGATTGACTTGTCGCGAACCCGAACACGGCGTGTTGCCACACCGAGCGCTGGACGCTGAGTCACCGCGTGGATCTCTCGTTGAGAGGTGAAACATGTGTCGATTTCTTACAGGGTTTTTATGGCTCTTTAGGAATAGTTAAGCGGAACTGGTTACTAAATATATTAAAGTCTATTGTATTTTATGTTTACGAATGTAAAAGTTGCAATCGGTATTCCACGAGTAAAGGATTCCGCAGATAGGCGTGACGCGATTCTGGTAGAACAATTTCCGTAAAGTGTTCATAGCAATTGTTCTACTGGAGTCGCGTCGCGCCTATCTGCAGAGTCTCAAATCGCCTTCAATTTTGCTCTTGGCATAAAAACACCGAAAATCATTTAATAGGTAAATGCCTTCCGTCAAGTTTGTAGAAAGATTGAAGCTCAGTAGGGTAACACTTTTATCAGAAACCGTCTAGTCAAAAAACAACATAATTTTCGTATCGCTAAAAAAACGATAACTTTAATAAAAAGTACAGCACGATTAACAATCTCGCTCTCGTGTGTATTTTTAGTGCGGCAGCACCGATTTTATCAAGGTTTTGTTAGTATTGTGTTAAAGTTGAGAGACGTTAGGAATATCGTTCATAATAACCGGGGGGAGTTACCAAAACTTCGCACCGAAACTTCTTTGTTAAACTTACAAGTGGGGGTGCAGGGGGGGTGAACAATCCCTTAGAAAAGCTTTGTTCTAGGATTCGTCGGTCTTCGCGAATCTCACGTAGAACTGTAGACAGACTATTATGAATTCTTATATCGAAGCACAGCATTCGCGAAGTTACCTTTTCTCTTATGTGTGATTTATTTAGCACTAGCTTTTTCGAAACTACTGGGTAAAAAAATCCTATGCCCTTAACCAAGCCATGGTCTATCTGGGTGCCAAATTTCATATAAATCAGTTCAGCCGTTAAGGAGTGAAAAGGTAACAGACACACAGACAGGCAAGTTTTTAATATTAAAAAAAAAATACTTATTAATGGTGTGCTGGTGCCCACGCTTATGTGTGGAAGTGAATGTTAGGTGTGGCAAAAACAACATGAAAGTAGAATAAATGCTGTGGAAATGCGTTCCTTGCGAAGCATGTGTGGTCTTACTATGAATGATAGGCTGAGGAATGATGTGATAAGACAGCGGTGTGATTTAAAAGAAGATGTAGTGACAAACATTTAAAAGGGTATGCTGAGATGGTTTGGGCATGTTGAGAGGATGAATGAAAGGTGACTAACAAAATGTATTTACAAGGCTGATGTAAAGGGAAAGGCCGGGCGCCCTAGGAGGACATATATTGATGATGTTCTTCAGAAAGGCCAGGTGCGTAGTACTCGTAACCGGCGTGCGTGTATAACCAGATGTATGAACGTACACGAGGCAAAATGAGTATGTAAGGATTGTAGCAGGTGGCGTTCTGTAGTTTCTACCTACCCCCATGGGAAGAAGGCGTGAGTTTATGTATGTGTATGTGTGTGTAGGTGTGGATATATTGATTCAGTTTTAATGTAATCTCAACATGTAAAATATTTTAAATAAAACAAACTACTAAGTTGTTGCAATAATCAGTTCAAAAGAAACATTGCCATTATATTCTTGTCAGAACAACTTTTCTAATATTGTTTCCTTCTTACTGGATTATATGATGATCAGCCTTTATAGATAGATTAGTCTACTTCTTGACATCCTTATACGTCACGACCTTTACGAATTCTCGGTCTTCCTCTCTATCTCTTTAGAGTATTTCTTGTTCACGAGCAGGTTCTCTAAAAAATGAGTCGGGTTTGCTGCGCGAACGAAATAAAGAAGTTAGTTGAACGTGGAAAAAATAAACAACTATTTACAATCAGGGACATTGACAGTTTCTGTCATTTTGCCGTGATATAGCCATTTCATACAAGTGTCAAAGAATGACAGTTGTGATTCGAATATACAATATTTTTTTTCTTTTTTTTATTGCATCTTGCAGGTCAACCTAGGAGGTTGTCGGCTGCTTAACCGGACTTTCCTGTGGCTGCCTTAATAAATTAAGGCCTCCAGCCAGGGCATAAAACTTAGAAACTAGGCGACTACACGCTAAGGGCACCCTCGGCTTAGGGCATCGCTGGTGGAGGACAGCAAGGGACAGGCTGGATCGGATTAAACTGACAATTTAAGTTGGTTGTCACTTTGATAAACAATAAAATTCTCTGACTTTACTTGCAAGTGTCCTTTAATTAGTAAATCATTCATTTGAGTACGACAAATGAGACAAGTGGGTAAAGTTGTCGTAGACAGAGTGCCAACAACAAGCCTCAAGTTAGTTCGTTTGTTCTACAAACTTTGTCTCAACTGCATTATAAATGTTCACAGCTCCATATGCACGTTCACAGATTTTGTTGCTCTTTGTGTTTTGGTACTCATTAGACTATTTTCTTTTGTTCTTGTAACGTCGTAGAGTTTGTGCCCAGAACAATTATAATCATTTGGCAGACGAATATTTAGGTACAGTACCGACCAAAAGTCCATAAGCAATCTCACAAAGCAATAGACTGACGCTTCGGTTTGACTTACGACCTTCTTCTATAAGTTGTTACAATACTGTAGACACGCACATTACACACACACACTCACTTTGTCTGCAACCAATGACTAGTTCGATAATCATCATTCGTTTTTAGTTTCATTCGTCTTGTTCACATAAATATTAAAGTTTAGCAGGTAGACCACAAAAAACTAAGTAAATTATTTCGATTTCTGTGGGGTAGATGCAGTATGTTACAAGTATTCAATTAATAGAACTTTGTTGGTTCGTGCCGTGATAATATTGGTGACGAGCATTTAGCGCAGTGTTGTGGTTATTATTATCAAAAAGCAGGCATAAAATATATTGAAGAGATCAGATCAGAACAGAGAATATTATTGCGCTGCGTAAAAGTGAAGTGAATATCTAATAAAACCGGACTAAGTGTGAGTGTTTTTATTTATATATTTCATATTTTACTAAACATAAATCCTAATCAAGGGTATTGTTGATAGAACAGAGGTATTGTTGAGACAGAAGATGCCTTTAAAGTTTTAAATTCATTGTGAGGTTTAATTCGATTAGTGAATAATAAATAATTAGGTATTATGTGTAATAAAAACAATGTTTTTCTTTGTTCTAGAGAAATACTGTGACGGTTAAGAGATATGAGGAAGGGGCTTATTATCGAGTAGCAGCGACGTCAAATGGTGAATGAAACAAATGGTTTCATACCAACGAGATATTTTGCTGAATTATTAAAAACACGTCATTATGAACTGTTCGCCGTGCACTCTGAAGGCTTGCATCACTGAAGACCAGCTAGAAAACCGTTTTTGACCTTAAAATATTGACCGTACCAACTTAATAAACAACAGATTCGTTATTGCATGAATTTATGGTAACGAATTTTTTAAGCACGTTTCAATAGGGTGTTTGTCGTATTTCTTGCAGATATACCGAAATTGTTTAATATTATTTTAGTAATAGTATTATTTTAAGATTAAAATTTGAGGTTTAGTTTCAATCTTCTTTTCGTAAAGAAAATGAATACTTAAGCTATAACCTCAATACCAACCAATATATACTAAAGCCAAATAAAGTTTAAAATAATTAATATGAACAACTGCCTTTAACCTTAAAATCAACAATTTTGTCAGTAGATTTTTTTACATTTTAAGTAGTCTAATATTCTTATTTATTGCTTAATTACTTAGACCATGATCAAAGCTTTATATTTATGGTGCAAAAAAATACATTTAAAATTTAAAACATTTCAAAATTAAAATATGTCAAAATAATACAAATTGCTTCTAAGTTTCTAGACATCTATTTCACATATTATTCAGGTGAAGTAATGATAAATAATTGTAGCAGTTTGATAACTATACTTAAGTAAAATAAACATAACGCATTTTTTATTCTAAACCCTTTATTGCAATAACAACATTAATAAATAGGCAGGATATTTAAAAATATTATTATTGCAAACAAAAATAATAATATTTGCAAAAACAGCGCTGTGATTTACGAGATTAGAACCTTAGCCATCTTGAATCTAAGACCAACGCTTAACGCCTTCTGCTATCTGCACATATAATTTACTTTCGAATTTTAGCAATGCGATACACTGGCCAAGGTCACGCGTACGAGTATGATGCGTGCTAACAAAAGTTATGGAAATATAAGTGCGGCGCCCGCGAACCGTGACGATACGATAGTGTGTAGCTCAAAACTGCGTTCTCTGTGGTGTGTGTACGGCACTCACATCACAGACGTCTGACTGTTTACACATACAAATGTACGAGCTATACCGCGTGTTCACAGCAATACGACTCTTAGCGTGCTCATGCACTTTTGAGCGCTTACTGTACACACAGCTACATATCAAGCTATACATTTCCAGTATAAGCTTTAATTGCTTTGTGCGGAAATCCTATACAATGTAAGATCGTCTTATACTGGAAATGTATAGCTTGATATGTAGTCGTGTGTATACCTATGTAGAAAACCGATCGCCAAGCTACAATGCAATTTCCTCGATTTTTGATGATCGTGTCATCACAAAATCGAGTACCTAAATGTGCTTCGGATGATCGACATCGTAGGTATTTTTCGTCGTAAATGTAAATAAATGACCACCATTATATATCATCACAACTGCTCTCAAAACGGTGAAGGAAAACATCGTGAGGAAACCAGCATGTCCTAGAACCATACATTAGAAGACATGTCACATCTGCCAACCCGCACTGGGCCCGCGTGATGGATTACGGCCTACCGCCTCTCACAGAGAGGAGGCCTCAGAGGCCTGTGTCCCAGCAGTGGGAACATTATAGGCTGATTAAGCTTATGCTAAATCTATAAGTAAGAAGCTCTTATTGATTGTCAAAGCACAGCATATCGAGCGCCAATAACGATCGTCAAAAAGCGATCACATTTCGTCGCTCAGCAATACCGCGAAAGTGAAATTTTTGACAAAAATCTAATTTTTGTTTTATTTCATTCTACACGTTCAAATACGTGATCCTGCATTTAAACATGAGTTATTTCTCGTGACAAAGTTTATTCTGTTTATATGTATGTCGGATCCGGTCATTAGTACGCACACGAAACGAATCGCAAGCGCGCCACTGGCGACATCAAGAGTGATCTACCTACACCAAAAAAGGCGCGCTTCTACAGAGTCGTGATGTTTTAAGGCCACGGCGAGGAGGGCATTCAGCCTCTGGTCGCATTGGAGTCAAGACGTCGCGGAACTGTTCTCGATTCATTGTGCTTAGTTATTGTGTTAGTTGTAATTTGTGATCATTGTGTTAATTGGTGATTTTAATAAACGCCGTCGCACCCATTGTGTGTATAATTTATATAGTGTGATTAATTAGAGTAAATTATAATGTGATCTGAACTGCAAACTGTTTTTCTATTGCGCATTAACCAACACTACCCACACTACGCCCACAGTAGTTAAAATATCGCTGATAATAACGAAAGTCACATACCTGTCTCCGACATGTATGTTTATATCTATGTATTTTCGTGTTATCTATGCCTTATGTTGCACCTGCCATGTTTCCTCTCTGCATTACCCTAAGGTTGACTGGTAGAAAATGCCTCGGGCATTAAGCCCGCCTTTGTACGGTATTTTTTTTACTTAAGCATACCAAAAGAAAAAAAAAATACAATACATATTATGTCAGCTTAAATTTATAAAAACGTGAGATTAGACACAACACACAGTCCGGACTGGCTGGAAACAGTTGCCATTGATATTCACGCGACAGCACGAAGCTTTACTTGCTTGCAAGCAGAGATTAAAATACAGATTTCAGTGATGCTAACTGAATCATTAATGCTCTTTAGTATTGCATAAATACGGATATTTTGTTATTTTTACTCTAATCCCAAATAATTATGTGTCTAATCAGATTTAAAGGCGTGTCCAGACAATGCATGTGTTTCGAACTGCTTCAGCAGCATTTCTCAGGCCACAACCGAGTAAAAAAAAGACTGGTTGTCAGACTTTTGGGCTTCTAAATACCCGTAAATTCAAATTCAAAATATTTTATTTCACATAAACCTACATGGGCACTTATGAAACGTCAGAAGCTAGGTGCACGGTTCCAATTGGTCGTTTCCTATGGAGAAGAGCCGGCAAGAAACTCCACGGTTACTCTTTTAAAAATAATTGGCTTTTACAATACTTTCAAATAACAGTGTTACTAGGTATGGGAGGACAGTGTAGGTCTTTCAATAAGTACCAGGTACTTAACAAAATAGAAAATGGTCAACAGGTCTACAATCGAAAAACGAGACTGTCAAAAAAAATCTCTCTCTCGGTTTATGGTTTTTCAGTCTATTTTAGTAGAAATCGCTCGATACAAGAGCCTCACGTAATATTTTACGTGAGTTTGTAATATGAGCCACCGCGAGCTGCCAGTAAAACGCTGTCTGCGGTTATAACACATTAACGTCGATAGCAATAATAAATGATACATTATTACGTATTCAAATATTTATACCGTAGTACCTGAGAAATATTCAATGAACATGGTTTTACTTTGTTAAGTTAAAACTATATCTACAGGCAGTGGTTTATTATCTTCCGAAAAACGCTCTAACTTTAGAGATTTGCGATTCGATGCCTTTTTAAATAAGACATTGTTTAGGATTCCGTAGCTAAATGAAAAAAACCGATCCTTATATTTTCGTCATGTCCGTCTGTCCGTCACACAACCATTTTACTCGGAGACTGTTTACACTATATCGATGAAAATTGGAAAGAAGGTGAATTCTGTGCACCGCTAAACAATGGTGTAGTAAAGTTATGAATATACAAAAACGCGTACCGGAAGGGACGCCCTAGAAGGACCATTGGTGATGGACCTTATTGGTGATGTTCTTCAGAAAGGTCAGGTGCGTAGAACTCGCAACCGGTGTGCATGTATGACCAGATGTATGACCGTAAACGAAGCAAAAGGTATGTAAGGATCGTAGCAGGTGGCGTTCTGTAGTTTCTGCCTACCCCCGTGGGAAGAAGTAGCGTGAGTTTAAGTATGTGTGTGTATAATACACAAGATAGGCAATATAATTAAAAACAGTGATGGCGCCGCGCCGCTGCCCATGGTGCATGCGTAAATATTCATTCCAACAACGGAATCCTTCACTGTGTGTTGTCGGACACGCACTTGGCCGGTTTTCCTCCTTTCTTACTGCAGTTTTACCACACTAGTTCCAGATCCCGTTGGCTATGACGTCATTAAGTTCAGGCGAATCCTAATTTGAAAATGCTTAATTGTTGGAGGGTTGGTGTGCAACACTAGTAACTCTTGCAATTATCAACTATCTCACTTTTCAAGCGTCGATCAGATTTGTGCAATCAGACGTAATTGGTATCGATTTCACATATTTAACAGCATCATAAAGTACTATCACCAATTGATTGGCCAAAGCGGAAATTGGAAGTAATTAGGTAACTGGTAACGCCTGCAATCTGAATTCGAGACCATCAAACTGAACAACTTTCTCCATGGAACCAACATCGTAAACGAGAGAAAATAATCAACTGTCCCATACTTTGGGTCGAGCAGGTATTGAAGTCCTGTATGGGACAGTTGATACATATTGTAGTATATTTTAAGTGAAAACTTCTTTAGGCGCGTTGGGCATTTTTGAGATGGGAAAAAACAATTGAACTAGCGACATCGTTACCGACACCTCATTTTTGTAAACGCGATTGTGCTCGATTTATATTACGTTATGGATCAATGTTCTATGCAAGTATTTTTACTTCAAAGGTTTTGGGAGTATTATTTTTTGTAAACACGATTGTGCTCTTTATTTAGATAAGGTTACTGACCAATGTTCTATACAAGTATTTTTCATCCACCAAGGCGACCTTGTTCAAGTTTTCATTTCTGTCGGCACTTCCGGAGCGGCAGTTTTTTTATTTTTTTCTAGGCTTTACAAAAAATAAAATGACTTGTAAGCAAACTCCAAAGAAATATAAACTAATAAAACAATTCTAAACATGATATCGATTATAATACACTAGCTTTTGCCCGCGGCTTCGCCCGCGTGGATGTCGGAAAATATCTCACGGGAATGTACTACCGACATTAAAAGTACCCTATGTGACAATCCAGATACACAATCTATATTAATTCCGGAATACATTGTTTTCATGTAACTCTATATATGGTTTACGCGGCGCATGCAAGAAGCTATGATATGATTTTTTCCGACATCTTCAACAATCATCTTCTAATAAATGTCTAATAAATGTAAATTCAGTATAATTGCTCGCGGGAAGTCATCATCATCATCATTTCAGCCGAAAGACGTCCACTGCTGAACGTAGGCCTCCCCCAAGCACCTCCACTTCGACCGATTCTGTGCTTTCCGCATCCAGCGGATTCCTGCGGCCTTCACAAGGTCATCGGTCCATCTTGTGGGAGGCCTTCCAACGCTACGTCTTCCGGGACACTGCTCGCGGGAAGTGGATGTACGAAAATATTGACTCACAACTATCTAGGGGACTAGCCGTAATGCCTCGTTAGACAAGGTACGGTCACTGCTTTCTGTATTAAAATCTTTTCTAAGCAGTTATTCCCCTGGGCCTATGTCCACGTCTCAAAGTGGAAAAGCAAGATTTCTTGATCTTAATATTTACGTCTAAAGTGGGTTACGGTCTCTAAATTGATGGTCGAAATAAATCCTAGATGACATAAGAGAATTAAAGGAGAAAAATGTTTGTTGTTCTTTTATGCAACTAAATGTGCTTTTCACTCCTCTTGCTAAAAAGTCCGTCATTGTAGCGTATCAGAGCGGGGAAAAAATTGCACATCTTGCTCTAGGGGAAAAAGTAATTTATGTCCGTAACTAACGAGCCTTCAAAAACGAAAAATTTTGTCAAATTATTTGTCAACTTATTATTTATCTATATGAATGTAATTTTTGAAGATAAATAAACACATTTTTTTTTAAAGATCGGGTGTAAAACTGCCTCGACAGAATGGGTTATTTTAGCCCCTCGTATAACAATCTACTTTTTATTATGTGTTCAGAATTTTATTCAAAATAGGAAAAGTAGCTATTTGTTCATATTTAAATAGGATCATCATCATAACCAGTCCAAATATTGTTCGCTGTCTCATTATATGCGAGAGCTTTTGTCTCTATTATAATAATTAGACATTTGACTGACACATGGGGCGTTTGAGAACAAAACAGTAACGGACCGAGTACATTAGTTATTAACACAACAAATATTCAATTTTGTAACAATGAAAATGTCCAGTGGGCCCAGCACGAACGTGCGGACTAACGAAAATTCGAACGAATTTAAAATTGAAAAACTTATTTCGCACATAATATTAACCACCAATCCGCACGGGTTCTCGTGGTAGATTACGGCCCATTTCCTCTCACAGAAAGAGGCCTGTGTCCCAGCAGTGGAAACATTATAGGCTGATTATGTAAGTTAAACAACTAAGTTTAACTAAGTTAATACGAGGTGCGAAACAAGTATTTTCTTTTTTAGGGTTTTGTACCCAAAGGGTGCGAACAGGGCCCTTTTACTAAAGATAAAGATAATTTTATTTGTCTAAACATGGGTATTCATGCAAATTAAGCATGCAGGATGTCACAATATTAATATTTCGTACGTACATGTTTCACCTGTAAGGAATACAAATTTACAAAAAGGCTAAGGCTAAAGCTTCGCTGTCCGTCCGTCTGTCACAGGGCTGTATCCTTTGAACCGTAATAGGTAGACACTTGAAATTTTCACAGTGTGAACTAATATGGCCGCTATAACAACGAATAATAAGAAACCCCTCCCCATACAAGAAACCAAAATGTGTAGTGTTAAATATTGAACGGTGGTACGGAACCCTTCGTGTGCGAGTCCGACTCGCACTTGGCCGCTTTTTTCATATATATTTAAGTTACTGAGAGGGAAGGTGTATAATGCAGTTATTTTAGGGCAGGTGAGTCTGTGTGTTCCGGACAGGTACGTGTGGCGACGACGGCAGCCGCCACTGCTAGTGGAGCCGCGCGCTTGGACCAACCTTTTAAGTGAGGCGCCCCTGACGCGTGCACTCCACACGCTCAACCTCATAGCGAGTGAGACGGACTTATTCTGTTGTTCTCTGAGTGAATTCACAAGGATTGCATTGTTTGTAATTAGTTATAAATGTTAGCCAAATTATCTTAATTAAGTTTATTTAGATAAGTGTATTTTTAAAAAAATTAGTTAGGATATGCGCATTTATCGCATTGGGTAATGGTCCTGTAATGGTAAATGTAAGTTGATAAATAAATAAATATCTATGGGTGCTACTAATTAAATTGTGCTTCTCACAAAAAAAAATACTTGACATAGGAATGACTTTCGAATTCGATTTAAAAATAGTTCGAATGAACGTAACGTAACGTTTACGTCGCGCGTTTGTGCGAGCGCGTCTGTTGCATGCGCATAGTCACGTAACCACCACATATTGAAAGATATTGGTAGTATGAATGCATTAGCTCGATTGGCTCCATAATCCTTCAACGGTCAAAGCGAATCTGTAGAGCATGAATGATACGCCTCAAAGACTATGCAAAGCTGGATTACAACCTATAGAAAAGATACTGCTGAGTAGATAGATGCTCCACGTTTCTCGATAAAATATTTGAAGTAACGTTTTTATGCACTGGACTTACCAGGTTCAGAGACCGAGGTGCATTGTAAGCATCTATAAGCGTTATGATATGGCCAAACGTCGACGTTGACGTTTAAACGATATGGTCAATTTTAGCAGGCCATTTCACGAAATGGTCAATTCTTAGATCTGGCCACGACACCTGTACCTATAAGCATTATTTTCAATTAAACAATTTAAATAAATGGTTTGAGTTTGATATTACGTATGTTTAAATTTTTCGAACAACTCATAATTTGAACAAGCATTTAGAAAATAGGTATATTATTTTCAAACGAGGTCTGATTAATTTAAGTTACCCTAAGTAAGACTTTATAATTGGGTAACTAACCTATCACACCAACTTATCTTACGTAGATACGCCAATTTGGCACAGATAAGGGAGGCTTCCTATAATTATCGCAAATTCGCAAGTTTCGAGGAGCATTCGAAGTACTCCTAATAGCTATCAAGTGGCCGTGTCTAATCCTCTCTCCATCCGACTGACTTAAAATTACTTCTGAATGAGTTTAAGCACATTTTCTTTCAAAGAATTTCGAGAATTCTTGAATAGGTTGGTAGTTGAGTTCGGTGGATAAAGATTATGCAATTAACTTTAAAAAAAAAACACAAAAAGCTGAGATATTGATAGATAGATAGATCGTTTATTTGGTGCACATAAAATACAAAGCATAACATACAAAAGCACGATTAAATAATAACTAATTACTTATGAATATTATTAGGAAATAGCTACAAGATGCAACTATCATCATCATCATCATCATCGGCCTATAATGTTCCCACTGCTGGGACACAGGCCTCCTCTCTGTGAGAGGGAGTGGGCCTTAATCCACCACGCGAGCCCAGTGCGGGTTGGTAGATGTCACATGTCTTTGAATTTTCGGTTCTAGGACATGCCGGTTTCCTCACGATGTTTTCCTTCACCGTTTTGAGAGCAATGGTGATGAAATAATTTACACAAAGTAAAGCGCCTGTCTGGGTTCGAACCTACGACCTACAACTCGTAAGTCGCGGCCGTTACCACTGGGCCACCACTGCTCTGCAACTATACAAAAATAAAAAGTTTTTATTAAAAAAAAAAAAAAAACAAACAAACGTGACGAACATATATAACCTCCTCCTTTTTGAAAGTCAGTTAAAAAGACATTGTGATGACACAAATGTAGTGAAATGAATTTTTGTACACCTTATCTATATACTATACTACTACACTACTACTATTATAAAGAGGAAAGATTTGTATTTTTGAATTTATGTAAGTAACGAATAAACTTAAAAACTACTGGACCGATTTGAAAAATTCTTTCAGCAATGGATAGCTAAATTATCAACCAGTAACATAGGCTATATTTTATCCCCGTACTCCCACGGGAACGGGATCTACGCGGATGAAACCGCGTGACGTCCGCTAGTTAACAATATTCCTTTGACTTATCATAAGGCATTGCTGATGTACAAAACCCTTACTTAATTATAAGTATATACGATACCGCAAAAACAAATTCAGCCCCAATGAAAACTTATAATATTCATATACAGGGTTACTGGTTATATGTCGGCTATCCGAATGTAGGAGAGGAAATTTGCAACCAAATTACCCTTCATGACCCCTATGTCAATATTAACCATTTTCCAGTAATTTGACCTTTTATATTTTAAAATGAATGAAATAAAAATAAAATGACTCGAAAATTGTTGACATTTGCATAGGAGTCAAAAGGAGTCATTTGGTTGTAAATGACCTCTCCTACATCCCCTTAATGGATTGCCGACGTATAACCAATAACCTTGTATAAAAGGCAATCAAAGTTCAAGACAGCACTTGTTTTTGGCAAGTTGAGAGTAATGCACTACCTGAAAACCTTCGCGTTATGAGGCGTGCAATATAGGTAAACCTCAGTATAACCAACACCCTCATAGACTCGACATGACATGACAATGAAAGTAAATACGTGTAATAATAATAATTTACCCATCACATTAATTGAGAAAAAAAACTTTTTACAAAAAAAAAAAACTACCTACTTCCAAAAAAAACACCACAAAGTGAAAAATAACTTTAATTTCGGAAGTCGGTGTCTTGGGTTTTGTGTTTTCGTTTTTTGCCACCGACTTCCGAAACTAAAGTTATTTTTCACTTTGTAGTGTTTTTTTTGGAAGTCGGTAGTTTTTTTTTTGTAAAAAGTTTTTATTTTTCACTTTTTAGTTGTGGTACCTACCCCACACACATTCGAATACTACTACCTACTACCAGTGTCAGGAACTTATCATATCATCTACATACTAAGTGGGAAAAAAAAAATACGTATTTTGTAGCTAACTCAAAAACTACCCAAGCAAAGTTAATAAAATTTATATGCATACCCTTTTTTATAAGCATACCCTTTCAAACAAAAAAAGAATTTTCAAAATCGGTCAACAAATGACGGAGAAATCGGTGGACATACAAAAAAAAACAAACATACGCGTCGAACATATAACCTCCTCCTTTTTGGAAGTCGGTTAAAAATTGATAATGATTTGTATTTTTGTAGTTTTTTTTAGACACTACTGGTGCGGTCTTGGATCTTACCTGATGGTAAGTGATGATCAGGATGAAGGTGGAAGCGAGCTTCACCCGGAACCCCCAACCACAGAGGAACTAGCTATCTTGCCTCTAACTGCCGAAACACAACAATGCTGTTAACATTGTTGTTATGGCGACATACTTAGATAAGATGGTGGTAGCTAGCCAGGCGGACTTAGAACAAGTCCTACCACCAACCAAACCGAGCAGGAAATTTTGCTCCCACTGGGAATCGAACCCCGGGACCTCTGGGTCTGAGACAGGTGGTATAACCACTAGATCACAGAGGCGGTAGCCGCGGTAGTTGTTATATTACACTTAAACGTTTTTGAGAATACAGCTGGATCATGGTTTAACTTTCCAAAATATCAATCTGAAAACGTAGCTATTTTCACCATTTTAAAACAACGAAATTATCGTCATAAATCTTTCCATAAATCCATTTGAAAATTCTTTCACAAAACCTGGTTCCATTGAACCGAGGTCTTGAAGCAGAACACAGTAAGCATTTCATATAAACTATGTCCACATTGTTAGTCTAGTCGGCGGAATCAATTTGACATCAAAAACCACTCATTGATTTTCAGCAGCGCGTTTCCGTAAAATGGAACGACTCTAAATGTACGGGATAGATTTGGTCTTTGTTGGAAATAACTGCTGCAATATTTCTCATAGAGGTTTTAGATTAAGACTTCATATTTTACTGAAAACATAGTGTTGGCACTAATGGAATATTATCTCTTATCTCCAATTAGAGAGGACATCGGTAATTTGTTTATCTGGAAAATGATGCTGACTGACGTCTCATATAATTTGTCAAGGTCATTTAAAAAAAATTTCGAAGTATCCACTGATTTCGTATGGCACAATATAATCGTTCCAGTAATTTAACAATGTTTAATTTTAGAGTTGGCAGGATGTACGAGCATCGCCATAGGAAATGTATTGTTGTAGTTTTCACCGCAATAAGCATTTGCTTATTCGCCGATTACATGTGTCGAATTGAGTAATTATGTTATCTATTAAGAATAAAAAGTCAGACTCGCACACGAAGGATTCTGTACCAAGATCAAGCAAAAAACGTCGAAAACATGATTCTTGTATGAGGGTTCCCCATTATTTTTTAACTTTATTATTGGTTGTTACAGCGGCAATAGAAATTCACAATTTGTGAAAAAATCAACTATCTATCTAATATGGTTCATGGAGATACAGCCCGCTGACAGACGGACGGACGGACGGACAGCGGAGGCATAGTACTAATAGGGTTCCGTTTGGCACCCTTCGGGTACGAAACCCAAGAGAGTAAACTTAACCGAATTAGTTTCATTTTATTTTATGACTTTGTTATAAATTTTATAATAGCACTTTTCTAAGTTCCTGTATTTTATAGGTATAGTTTGTCCATCAGGCGTCATTTTGAGTGGACAAACTTTACCTAATTATTACAACTTTGCTGCACTGACTGGATGGATAAAAATCAATCAATCTGCCTAACCTTTTCACAACTATGTTGGGGTAGGCTCACTCCCCCCGCGGGCATGAAGTGGCCCGCAAAGGCGGGCCGGCACCAGTCGGGGATCATGGAAGGCGCACTAGTTCTCATGATCCCCGGTCCAAGTGTGGGAAGGGAACACCGGGGTGGTTTTTAGTCAGTAGGAGTCTGACAGACCCCTTCGCCTGCCCCAGGGCGGAGGACATCCATGAGGATTTTCCACCCCGGAACAAAAAAAAAAAAAAAAAGGCTTCCAGTCTAACCGCATGCAGCTGAGTACCAATATTGTACATGGAGCGACTGCCTATCTGATCACCACAACCCAGTAACTGGGTAATACTGGATGTCAGACTTTCGGGCTTCTGACGACCTGTAACGACTCTCAGAGATCCACCAATGACAGCCGGGACCAAAGGCTTAATGTGCTTTCTGAGGCACGAAGGAGTCTCGATATGTAAAGATGGTCACCCATTCACGGACCAACCCCGACAAGCGTAGCTTAACCTGATGGATCGACCCGTGCGGCTGTTATTACTTAGCTACAACCTCCTAAAAAAAAAGAATGATGATGGATAAAAATATAGGGATCAAATTGTCTACTTTTTTTTTTTAGCCTATATCTTGTCCCACTGCTGGGCAAAGGCCTCCCCCATTTCCTTCCAAACCTCTCTGTTTTGTGCTATTTCAGGCCATGTTGGCCCCACAAACATAACTAGATCGTCACACCACCTTCGCCGCGGTCTACCTCGATGGCGTTGTCCTCCTTCAGGCGTCCAGTTAGTGACGATCTTTGCCCATCTCTCCGGGTGCATTCGTGCGACGTGGCTGGCCCACTCCCACTTCAGCCTGGCTGTTTTTTCTCCAACATCCGCTACTTGAGTTATGGAGCGCAGGATGGTGTTTCTAACTTGGTCCGTTCGTTTGACACCTATTATGCTGCGCTCCATTGCCCGCTGGCAAATCTTGAGTTTGGACTTCTGTTGTTCAGTAAGTGACCAACTTTGTCTATTAAAAGTATGTTTTATACCAAAATTGTCTACTAAAAGTATGTTTTATACAGACGAAATGCACAGATCAGGCGTCACTTGATTACTTGTTCGGATTGGGATAAATCGGCACAGCCGGTTTGCAATTGCAGCAATTGCTTCGGGTCGGCTTTGTTATTCAACAATTACTGCAGAATGGAATTGGCCGACCCGATCAAGTGAGTAGCACGCCTACTAGTATGAATTAAATCTGAGGATTTTTTTTTACTTCAAAATAATTCTAGAAAGTAGAAAGGAGTTAAAGTACTCGTACCTATAGTTTTTCAGTGATGTGTGCGTGTGTGTGCAATATTTCCCGGAATTACTATTATAATATAGAAAACGGTATCAAAATTGCGAATCGCAGCAAATAACAACGGGTATTTCTTGATATAAATATACCTGAGTTCAACTCATTTAAGATATTATTTAGGGAGCAGTGGTGGCCCAGTGGTAACGGCCGCGACTTACAAGTTGTACGTCGTAGGTTCGAACCCAGACAGGCGCTTTACTTTGTGTAAATTATTTCATCACCACTGCTCTCAAAACGGTGAAGGAACACATCGTGAGGAAAACCGGCATGTCCTAGAACCGACATGTGACATCTACCAATCCGCACTGGGCCCGCGTGGTGGATTATGGCTCACTCCCTCTCACAGAGAGGAGGCCTGTGTCCCAGCAGTGGGGACATTATAGGCTGATGATGATGATGATGAAGACATTAATAATTGCATATTTGATTTTAGCACCTTGAAAATACTACAATACATGCATTTACGTTAAAAACATGCGTAAGATCCACTTAAAAGAGTTCTATTTCTGATGATTTACAAACGCCGAGACATCCTACGGACAGGACTTTATAAACACACTACCTATGTATGACGTCATTATAGAATACTGTTTTTGCACGCGGCTTCAGCTGCGTGGATGTCGGAAAATACTCCACGGGAACGTACTACTAGGATTTAAAGTATTTTGTGTTAATCCACGCTATAAACTATCTGTGTGCCAAATTTCATCCTAATTAGTTTAGCCGTTTTTGCGTGATTGAGGCATAAACATCCAAACAAACAAATTTTTGTTGTTTGTTTAGTAGAATAATTATAGTGTGCGAGTATTTACCAATTATATAGACGGCATATACACATAAACGCTTGATCAAATCGAGTCCCTCAAATCACGAGAATTCTGTTAGGTACCTACTATTTGCCATCTGTTTGAATTGCTCTCACACCGAGAGTTCTCGAGATGTCGAGAGCGCAAAGCCGAGAATGAACACCGAGACCGCGGTTCACGACTGTAGCAGAGGTTTCAAAAAATTTATAGCTCTCGTACTTTTATAGCTGACGTATCTTGCTGCGAACGATCGAGATGAAATAAAAGATTTGAAGCTTTCCACGAAAACATAATAGTTTTTCAAAGATTTTGCACTAGGTAATAAAATTAAATAGCGCTCAAGGAACGCAGAAGAGGCATGTTAGGAATTTCAGATCACAAGGGGCCTTCATTCTAACAATTTCATTATGAAAAGCTTCACAAAGTTCTATTGTACAACTTTTAATTAGTAGGTACGTACTTTGCTTTTTCTGCTAGGTTCAACTATTAAAACAAATTGGTAAACGCAAATTCGGTTACCATTTATTGAATGGTGCTGAACGCAAATTATTGTACAAATTGAATGCAAATACCGTTAATTAATCAAAACAAATAGATTATTGAATTTCACCTGTTTCGGTAGGATTTTGCGAAGCTCTGCCGGTTACTAAAATAAACCGATGTTCACACAAATGTCACGCGAAATTTAAGGTAACTATAGGTATTGAGGACAAATAACTTTCTGTTAATGGATTGAATTGTCTGAATTCAGTGTGGAAGCTAGTGCCATCCAGTGCTAGTGCTCTTGTTGTAGAAATAGACTGTCAAACGGTTAAGTAATGCTACAGTTTCTTAAGACGGCGGTGGCCGCCAAATACCGTCCGCAATTTGCCGTCCGATGACGTCACTGAATCATTATTTATGTAAGTTGGTGTGCTTCCCTAGATAGCGCTTTTTGACACAGAAAAGTCAAACCCCGGTGTCGTCATTTTCATGACGGTCGAAACTGCGGCCGTTATCTGGCGGCCACCGCTCTTTTTGGATTACCTTAGCTTAAGAACCGGCTGGCCTCCGGGCCGAACTCGTTGGTGGCGTCGCTAATATGTATGCTATTTCGTAAAGTAATTTATTTATTTAGCTTTATTTATTTATCTAGTTTTTATTTATTTAGTGAAATGCACGATGATTTATAACGAAAACGAGCGCGTAAAATTTCATGAACAGACCTCCGGGCGTTTAGATATTATAGCAAAACTACTAGATGTATCTACTCAAAATAAAATTATTTGATCTTTTGAATAAATTATCTATACCTGTTAGGTTTTTATTTTTCCATTTTCATCCACCATAAGTTATTTATTGACGCCCAAAGATGAGTAAAAATTTGTGTTGAAATATGGAAGTGTCGATGCTCATTACTTCCAAACCGATATTTTTTTTCCATTTTGCTTCCATACAGGCCTAGATAAAGATGAGAAAAATTGATATAATTTTACTTTGAACGTACACCGTCAAACAGACGAGTAATCACTAAACTACGTTTGTATGGAAGAATTACTAAAAAGTATAACCCTAAGACTGACCGAGATATCAAGATATAGATACTCTGTGACAAAATCGAACTATTTATAAAACTTGACGTTATTAAAGGCCGTGTAATGTACCTAATCATGTAGGTTATTTGATTCCAACTCTTCGTAGCATGATAACAGGAGTAACACCGTGAGATTCAGTCGGTAGGAGTCTGACATAGCCTTCTGTTCTCGTCAGACAACGGGTTTCCTTGGAGATGGTGCTGATCCACGCGTTATATTCGTGAACGGGTGCCTATCAGTTGAGACTGGTCATCTCTTATCTGCCAGGGCTTATATTTATCTTATATTTTGAATTGCTTTTGATTATTTTTTGTATCTTGTTCTCACATATAGAAGCAACAAGAATAATGTTCCCAGGATTTTGTAATATCTATATTTAAAAGAGTGTCCATGGAGTTTCTTGCCCGTTCTTCTCCACAGAGATCTACGTTTTGGAATGGGCAACTAGCTTCAACTTTCTGACTAACTGACCGACTCTTTGACAATGAGGTTAAAAACTAAAAGCTCAGAACAGGTAGCAGCACAGTTGTACGTCTTTAAACCGCCATTGTTGTGTTTATGTTTACTTTTGTGTGGATCATAGATTATACGAAAACTAGATAAATATGTATGAGACTTGGAGTGTAGCACTACTAAAAGACAGGGGAAGCGTTTACCACTGGTAAAAAAACACACGGAGAAATCTGTGAAAAAACAGCTTTAGTGGAAAAGTCAATAAATTATGAACGTTTTATATTTTATAGATTATTTTGTGTTTGTTGACTTTAAGTTAATTTTTTGTTAAATACTGGAGGCGTACGATAGAAATAACTTGATCAGAGTTGAAAACTAACTCGGGCATGATCTTCCTGACTGAAAAACCTCAGAGATAGCACTTCTAGCACTGATCTTATATGATCATATATACACACACATATTTTACTATAATTTACATAATATTACATCACAAGTGCCTGTATGTAATGAAAACATACTTAGTTCTCTTGGGAGCATCATCTATAAATGACTTTTTCCCAATAAAAGGCTTAAAAGATAGCACATCGTCTCGACGAAATATCGGATTCTAATTTTTTTTTCGGAGAACTTTCCCCCACAGTTTTTTTCTTATCACATCTTTGGCAAATACATGGGCTCCCGTATTTTTGCAGTAACCAGCTGCGCAACTGGGCTCAATAATTAATTATGTGTAAAAGAAGTCACTTGTTTACAAACAATGTATGGTTAGCTGTCAAATTATAAGACGCTGGAGATCAGCACCATCTGAAGTGAGCAAGTGGCAGTACTATCCCCATTCAAAAGTGTCTTTAAATGGTTTAATTGAAATGCATATATTTCAATTAAACCATTTAAAGACACTGAGTTTGAGATTAATTCCATGAAACACTAGGTTACTTGGATCGTGCAAATTCTCTTCCTTGTAAGTGTCCAGTCACCTGTGACTTGGCACGTGTAAACCGAGCGTGTAACTTTAGCATATAATGTGTATAGCATATAGTTTGTTTAAATCACTTAAACCGTGTGACGGTACTTGTCCTTAACATGTTGTACAGATTCACTTGGCCACTTCTTAGAAAGAAGCCAAACACCGTTTTTGATGAAAGGACGTAGCATAGTCAGCCTATTATGTTCCCATTGCTGAGATACAGGCCTTCTCTGCCATGCCATGCCATGGTACGGAGCGAGAGGAAATGGGAGGCCGTCACCTCCTTCTGCGAAGCAGTAATGCTCGCGAAGGAGGAGGCGGAACGCGTGAGGGAGAGGCTAATATCGCGCCTTCGCGCCCCTATTCACCACAGGAGGAGACGCCCTGGGCGTCGGGAATCTCAGGCAGATTTCCGGCCACCGTAGGCGTGGGCTTACGGACGGTGAGCAATGGGTAGTTCGTCGTCCGATAAGGACCAAGTCCGGGTCGACGGCGCGTTGTGTTCCACGCGCGCCTCAAAGAGATGTCAGCAGAATTGACGGGGTCCGCTAGGGCCAATGCCTGCCGGGGCTGCGAATTAGGGTTGATGTTTGTGTGTGATGTTTTCCTTCACCGTTTTGAGAGCAGTGGTGATGAAATAATTTACTCAAAATAAAGCACCTGTCTGAGTTCGAATCTACGAACGCAGAATGAAGCAGCAGCAGAGGAGGAGGAGTGAACAGAGTGTGTTTCATTCTGCGTTCAGCGCTGGGTGTGACAACACGCCGTGTTCGGGTTCGCGACAAGTCAATTGTCATCCTGAGGATGTCTCGTTGAGAGGTGAAACACGTGTCGATTTCTTTCAGGAGTTTTTATGGCTCTTTAGAAATAGCTAAGCGGAACAGGTTACTAAATATATCCACGTCTATTGTATTTTATAATGGATTTCCGCAAAGTCACGCCTGAATCAATTAAATATTTTAATACTTATTATATCCAGAGCCACTATGTAGTGTAAAAATTTTCTTTACATTCATCTGAATGAAATTGTTCATGTCTTCTTGCTACGAATTTTACTCAAATTTTATCATAATGATCAGACTTTAGTAAACAATACTGCCCTGCTAAGCCCAAAAGCGCCATCTCAACCGGAGTAAGTTCACAGAAATTGACTTTTTGTAAATTGTAATTTAAGGAAAAATGGAGATATAAAAAGCTTCTTAATGGCTTTTTTAAATGTTTTAAGTTAGATAGCGCTATTTCGATTATATCATTAGATGCAAAATTGTTAAAGCAATTGAATGGTATGTAAAAAAAACGAAACGGGCGTATCTTAAAGATAACGCCTTTCGGCTTAGCAGGGATCGTTTTTGGATAAGAAAACCTTCACAAATTTTCTTGCTACGAATCTTGCTACGAGAACTCGTAGCGAGTTACGAACTTCACCTTACTCTTGTCATAATGATCAGAATAAATTCCATTTCAGGGATCAAAATACAGTTTAGCAAAGGAAACTTAGTTCTACCTCGAAACGATTTGAAACTAAACCCCTAGACTATTGAGGAATATCGTATTTGACTGGCGACTGGCGAGGCGTGCTCCTAATCTTCAGTACCGATCTGACAGGTGACGTCACTGTGCAGTAGATATCGAGTAACCTTTGAAGCTGCTACTTCTAATGCACAGTATTGCTCAGTACTTGGAAACTATGTAACTTTATTGTTAACTTGTGACAGTTACATGAAATAAGTATTTGTTCATATGCAGGGTACAAGGTTGGTGAAATATGAAATATAATTCTATATTATTAAACGAGCAATATTTGTATATTATATTTGTAATCACGTTACGTTACTCTATTTTCATCCGAGCAGAGCTCAGTCAACCACGTGGTCGACCACAAATGTTACACACACAACTCACAAAGGGAGTCCTCGTAGTTTATGCAATGCAACATTGAATGTAACAAAACAACTATTTAATAGTGAACTTGTTTCAACTTAGGTAACATTTCATGCTGCGTTTCACCAATCTATACTCGGCTAGACCTAATTACTGCCTACCTTTTGAATCAACATAAACACTGCTTTGTCGGGCTGCCGGTCGAAAGCGTGTCTGCTGAGTGGGATTCGGTCGTCAGGCAAAGTGTTATTGAGTTTTTCATTAGAAAATTATCAGTAGCAACGTGGGATAAAGAGATGGAGCTGTACGTCCTGTATTGTAATATTAAAATAATATTGCTTTATGAGCTGGTGGTAGGCCCCCTGGCCTCTGTATTTGTTCTGGCAATAATCCTCCTTAACCCCCTATAATAGGCTCTTATTATGTATTTATTGAAGAAATATTGGTGTAACTACTCAGGTGTAATTGGAGATTATAGGCTGTTATGTAATATCGCTTTAAATTCATTCTCTTAATTGGTATTTATGTTTTTTTTTTTTAAGCGCTGCTGCTGAGCATGAGGTCCTGGGTTCGATTCCCGGGTCGGGCAAAGAGTTATTGGGTTTTTCTATCTGTAATTGCTCAGCAGCCCGGAGTCTGGATTTGTGCCCGGTTGATGGCAATAGGCTCGCCCCCTATTACATGGGACTTAAACATACTCGTAACTGGCGAAATGTGGTTGTACCTGCTACAGGGACTCCTCTGCCCAACCCTTCGGGGAAACAAGGCGTGATGTTATGTTATGTATTTTTTATCTATGTCTAAGCTGTGTACTTCTTTAAGTGACACCAATTCACCATACTAATAGATCTTTTTCTTTATATTATACATATATATCTATAACTATATCTATAATATAAAATGAATCGCAAAATGTGTTGGTAAGCGCATAACTCAACAACGCCTAGACCAATTTGGCCAATTCTTTTTTTAAATGTTCGTTATTTTTTGGACAAGGTTTTAGGGTAGGTAGGGTAGGTAGGGTAGGTAGGGTAGGTAGGGTAGGTAGGGTAGGTAGGGTAGGTAGGGTAGGTAGGGTAGGTAGGGTAGGTAGGGTAGGTAGGGTAGGTAGGGTAGGTAGGGTAGGTAGGGTAGGTAGGGTAGGTAGGGTAGGTAGGGTAGGTAGGGTAGGTAGGGTAGGTAGGGTAGGTAGGGTAGGTAGGGTAGGTAGGGTAGGTAGGGTAGGTAGGGTAGGTAGGGTAGGTAGGGTAGGTAGGGTAGGTAGGGTAGGTAGGGTAGGTAGGGTAGGTAGGGTAGGTAGGGTAGGTAGGGTAGGTAGGGTAGGTAGGGTAGGTAGGGTAGGTAGGGTAGGTAGGGTAGGTAGGGTAGGTAGGGTAGGTAGGGTAGGTAGGGTAGGTAGGGTAGGTAGGGTAGGTAGGGTAGGTAGGGTAGGTAGGGTAGGTAGGGTAGGTAGGGTAGGTAGGGTAGGTAGGGTAGGTAGGGTAGGTAGGGTAGGTAGGGTAGGTAGGGTAGGTAGGGTAGGTAGGGTAGGTAGGGTAGGTAGGGTAGTTATATTATATAAAATTCTCGTGTCACAATGTTAGTTGCCATACTCCTCCGAAACGGCTTGATTGATTTTTATACAATTTTATAAATATATTCGGTGGGTCTGAGAATCGGTCCTAATCTATTTTTCATACCACTAAGTGATAAGGGTGGAGGCAAAACAACGTTTGCCGGGTCAGCTAGTAAATATATAAGTTCTTTTATGTAATATGTTTTTAGTGAACAAGTCGTTGGAGTACCTATACAAAAATAAATAAATAAATATAAAATTACACAATCAAGTGTACACCATCATAACAAGCAGTCACCACGCTTTGCGAACTGTTTTTAATTAGTTATTGTGAACACTGTAATGATACGTCATACTTTCACCACGACCACAATTTCTATGAAATTATACCGCAGTGTTGTCGTGTTAATTGCTACCAACTATATCGTGATTGTGTTATTTAGAATTAATCCAAGCGCACATGACAGCCGCAACGGTTAAAGGTTAACGCAGATTGGGGCAGAGCGCGCCGCAATGCAACGGATTGCAAAAATCCTCCTTCATGCACCGTCCAGTGATCGACGTTTAGTCGTTGGAGCAGTGAGTTTAGTATGGTCAAAGAAAATTATAACCACGCCACAAAAACAGTCAGTTCTACAATTGAGCATTGCAATTCGTGACAACGACTTATGACGTGCGTTTAGGGTGCTGCGTGCGTTGTGTGTGTGTGTAGTAGCAGTGATAGCTTAGTGGTGTGACTGTCAGATTGCTAAGTCATAGGTCTGGAGTTCGAACCCAAGGCACGCACCTCTTACTTTTCGGATTCATGTGCGTATTGTATTATTATTACTTACTTCAAAAACGGTGAAGGAAAACATCGTGAGGAAACCGAAATGCCTGAGAGATATTTTTCGACGGTATGTGAAGCCAAGTCAGAGGCCCATGGGCGAATTTAAAATTCTGTCACCAGATTAGTCACTAACCACACGGAAAGAAGTGTGCTGAATGATTTATTCAAAAAACGAAAAATGATAATTTGATGAAATGATTAACTTAAAAGTTTGCCATTTTTATTCAGATTTAGAAATATACATAGAGGTATGAGGAACAGGGTGAATTACTAACACAATAGAAACAGAACATTATTGAAATAAATCTACTATTCTTTGATCGTTTCAGTTTTGATCAACTTCTTTAATAAAACATGTAGTTCATTTAGGGCATTTTTTATATCCTTTATCCAAAACTTACAACACGATCAATCGAAAATCAAACTCATAATATTTTATTTCACATAAACCTACATCGATACTTGTGAAACGTCAGAAGCTAGTTGCACGGTTTCAATTGGTCGTTTCCTATGGAGAAGAGCCGGCAAGAAACTCCATGGTTTTAAAAATAAATGGCTTTTACAATGTTTTCAAATTACAGTGTTAATAGGTATGAGAGGACAGTGTAACCCTGTCAACAAGTACCAGGTACTTAACAAAATAGAAAATGGTCCACAAATTCCGATCGTTTATCAGACCATTACATCCAAAATAAATTCAACATTCACAACAATAACATACAAAATGAAACATTAAAGCTAATCGCCATGCTCTAGTAAATACAATGATGAGACGTTATACAAAATGACTAGTTACGTTTAACCGCCACCGCACTTGTGCTGATATGTCTAGTAAACGGAGCGTGAAATCACATCCCTGTTGACTGCGGAGCTTGACAAAAGGAAATTGTTCTTGCCGTCAAGGTGATTGCTTCAGCGAGACATGCCATTATAATATTGACTTGGATAACTTGTACTTTAGTCAAATGTTTCCTGAAAAGTGTCTGGAACAAGAGTTTGGAGTTGTTTATTTGAAGATGAGAACTGTCGTATAGTTTAAGCATGGTTGCCAGTCTCTCTTGTGATTTGAAGTAATGTCGATACAGCAAAGATGATTTGAATTGGTTTACGGCTGCTATAAATAAATAATAAGTCGGGTAGTGTCGTGGGGCACCCGGTTGGAACGAAGTTCCTTTCGCTGTAGGTATATTATGTATTAACACAGAGTCATCTAGTATAAGTTTTTAGGAGCTAAAAACTTATAATGGATGGTTCTGTATTAAAAAAACAAAAATGAAAACTTTTGACACTTGAGACCTTGAAAATAATATTTTCGAGTATAAAGCTGCCTATCCATTGACGCGGAGTGAGGCAGTGGAGCGGAGAGAGGGAGTAATGAGGAGCGGAGTTACGGAATGTGTCTGCCTATTGATGTGGAGCGAGGTAGAGCGGAGCGGAGTTGTGGACTGTGCGGAGCTAGGCCGAGTTCACGCGACGAGTAATTTGAGCGGGCGGCAGTTCCCCGCTCCGCTTCCCGGTTTTGTAGGAACTTTTAAACTAGTTCGTGAATCCCTGTCCACTGAAGCGGAGCGGAGATTTTATGCATTTTTATTGGTTAATATGGTACAGCTCCGCTCCGCTCTTCTCCTCTGCGCTCCAATAGACAGTCAGCCTCACGATTTTTCGTTACGTGACTATTTCTACTAGTCAACTCCTACCGCAAGCCGCGTTAAAGAACTTCGTTCCAATCATATATACCTACCAACCTATTATTACCACACTGGAGGGCAAATGCCTCTTCTCATACAGAGGAGGCACGAGCATTGATCACCACGGTTGTTCAAGTTGGGATGGCGATTTTCTTTAATTTTGTTTTTTCTTCACCGATGCCAGTAATGTCCAAGATAAACTCAGAAAGTATCTACATATGAACTCGACCAAATAAAAAACCAAGACATAGCGCTGTCAACAGTGATGTAAAGCCGGTTCGTAAACATAAATGTGTGCACTTTATTGAGGTGTAGTTTGATTGTAAATGTGTGCGTGTGAGCACAGAGCGGAGGTGTAGTTTTGGCACGTTTCACTGTATCTTTCGCAGCGCTGTCTTGGTTTTTTATTACATCTGAGCGTGTGAATTTAAAATGTCATATTGGTACTTGCCCGGATTTGAACCCATAATCTCGTGTATGAGAGGCGGGTCCTTAACCACTGAACCACCACGACTTTTAGGGCTACTATGCGAATTTATTGAGCTATTGACTGAAGGGGATTGAAAGGCTTCCTCTTCTTACTATGTATATATTTTACTTAGTAATGCATTTACATTAATTTAAGTTATGGAGACGCGTACATTTATGCGCGCTGTGTTAGACACTAAAATTGAACTAACTATGGCGGCGCGGGCTCCGTCGCGCGCCGATGTCGCCCCGCGCACCGCACCCCCCGCTGATGTCGTAGTGGTGTGCCGCGCGTGTCGTCGCAGGCGGTACAGTACGGTTTTGGATGCACATTATGGCGTGCACATACTCCGCGGCGTTGAAGCTACTTCAACAGTTATGGTGTCGTGGGCAAAAGACACATTTTGTGGACGGCCCGTTTTATAAGGCCCTTGTTGGTGTGGACGTCCGCAACTCGAACAATCCCATCTTGGCCAGGATACAATTTTATCACGCGCCCCATGCGCCAGTCGAGAGGCATCAGGTTGTCCTCTCGTAGCACGACCAGGTCGCCGACTTGAAGTGCAGATTGATGTCTCCTCCATTTCGTTCTGTTCTGCAGTTCTGCCATGAACTCCCGGCGCCAACGTACCCAGAATTGCTGTCGGATCTGCTCGATGCGTTGGTATCTGTTGGGTCTAATGCAGTTAACTGGTAACGACGGCACAGACATCAACGGCCGGCCTATAAGGAAATGCCCAGGAGTCAAGGGATTTGTATCAGTTGGATCAGAAGAGAGAGGAGAAATAGGGCGGGAGTTAAGGATCGCTTCAATTTGCGAAAAAAGCGTCGCCAACTCTTCAAATGTGAGGGAGGCACTACCAGCAACGCGCTTTAAATGATATTTTGCGGATTTAACGCCAGCCTCCCATATTCCACCAAAGTGTGGTGAGTAGGCTGGACAAAACATGAATTTAATTTCTTCATTAGAGGCAAAATCTGAGACTGATTGACGGCTGGCTTTTATAACTCTCCCCAACTCATTGTTAGCTCCTACGAAGTTTGACCCATTGTCGCAATATATCGCGTAAGGCTTGCCGCGACGTGAAACAAACCTGCGTAAACAAGATATAAAAGCTGCAGTGGTTAAGTCACTGACCACTTCAAGATGTAGAGCTTTAGTGGCTAGGCATACAAAGACGCAGAGGTAGGCCTTAGTAACGCGGTTACCTCGACCCTTTTTAGAGGATATCATAAATGGTCCCGCAAAATCGATCCCACATGTACTGAACGGGAAACCTGGATTAACTCTCACACTAGGCAAGTCCCCCATTAACGGCTGTATTGGCTGACCTCGCAATCGAGTACAAACAACACAAGTCTTAACAATAGTGCGAGCTAAGTTTCTGCCACCCAGTGGCCAAAACCTCTCGCGAACAGAGGATAAAAGTAACTGGGGACCTGCATGAAATAATCTAGAATGTCCACAGTGCATTATTAACCTAGTTAAATGTTGCTTAGCATCTAATAGAATTGGATGTTTTTTATCATACTTACAATCAGACTTATGTCTTATTTATCCTACCTCCTACTCTAATTAAGCCATTATTATCATAAAACGGATTTAAAGGCAACAATTTGCTTTTGTGATGCAAAGCCTTACCATCCTTTATTATTTTAATCTCTTTTGCAAATGACTCTAGCTGACTGAACTTTAATAATAATGTTAATGAGCTATCAAGTTCCTCAGTTTGCAAAGGTCCTAACATTTTAACAGTATTCTTTTTACAGTTATGTAAAAATCGTAGAACGTACGCAAAACATCGTTTTATTTTTAAATAACTTGAATATTTATCAAATTGAATAAATGAATTAATGTTCTCTAATGTATCATCAACGGAAATTAGTACCTTTGTTTCGGGTAAGTTATTTAGGCTAAGTTGTGGCTGGGTAGGCCATTTAGATTTACCTTCCTTTAGGAATGAAGGTCCCTCCCACCACAACGATGATGCCTGCACATGCTGTGGGTCAATACCCCTGGATGCTAAGTCTGCAGGATTAAAATTTGTTGGAACATGTTTCCATTCAAAATTTTCGGTAAGTTGATTTATTTTATTTACACGGTTACGCACAAATGCTTGCAAGGTTTTATTTTGTGTTTTCAACCATCCAAGTACCACCGTGGAGTCAGTCCACATGTATATTTTTTTAACATTGCACGGAACTGACTTTAATACTTTAGTACATAACTCAGCTCCTGTTAAGGCAGCACATAACTCTAACCGTGGAATAGTAAGTGTTTTAATTGGTGCTACTCTTGTTTTGGCACATAGTAACCTAACAGTAACTGTATTATCTTTATTACTCTTAGAGCACATATAGACACATGCTCCATAAGCTTGTTGTGATGCATCAACAAAGCAGTGTATCTCCACGGACTGAACATCAACATTGTCACCTAAAACATTGCGAGGTAAGA
This sequence comes from Agrochola litura, assembly GCA_949152395.1. NCBI lineage: Eukaryota > Metazoa > Arthropoda > Insecta > Lepidoptera > Noctuidae > Agrochola > Agrochola litura. The sequence goes on along the minus strand of OX424497.1, from coordinate 8,965,352 downwards.
CAATATCTGACAAGAAATGTAAATTTTTTATGAAACTAAACCATTTTTTAACATAATATTCTGGTACTGAGTCATCCCAATCCAATTTGAGAGCCCATAAATTTTGCAATAATATTTTAGCTTTGATAATGCAACAACTAACCAATCCCAATGGGTCAAATAGCTTACATGTAGTGGAAATAATTATTCTTTTTGTAACTTTATTAGGTATTTCAATACCACTAGGAAAATGTAATTTGTCTGACAAAGGTGACCATTTTAAGCCTAAGACAGTGGCTTCATCATGAAAGGTAAGGCAATTAGAAGCCTCTGAATTATCGCTAAGTATTTTAGGACAATTTGTTCTAAACTTTCTCAAAGGAAAACAAGCCTCATTTAACGCTTGTGTAACACCTAAATATATGTACTTTAATTCGTCCTCTGAAGAGGCACCAGTTATCAAATCATCCATATAAAAATTATTCTTAATTACCTCAGCAACAACCTTATCTTTACATTGGCTACCTAGCTCAAACAGACACCTGGTACTCAAAAATGGAGCAGATGCCATTCCATACGTTAAGGTTTTGAGTTGCAGAATTTTAATAGGCTCCGATGGTTGGTCTCTCCACAATATCAGCTGTAGATGCCGCTGCGACTCATTTAAGTCGATTTGCCGATACATCTTTTCGACATCCGCTGTTAATACACATTTATGTACTCTAAACTGGATAAGTATCGAAAACAAATCATTTTGCATTACGGGGCCAACTGCCTGGATGTCATTGAGTGATTTGCCTGATCTTGTTTTAGCAGAAGCGTCAAAAACCACCCGAAGTTTTGTGGTTTCATGTTGTTCGCGTATAACACAATGGTGCGGTAAGAAGCATCCAAAATCTGGCCTATTAGTTTCAACTAAGTGTTCTAATTTTGCATATTCATTTATAAAATTGGCATATTGTTCTTTTAACTTAGGATTTTTATTTAATTTACTTTCTAAATTAAAAAAACGCTTAATTGCTAAAGGAAATGAATTGCCAAGTGCCTGCTCAGGGACCTCCTTCAGCGGCATCATTACTGAAAACCTACCATCAGGTAAGCGACAAGTATTTTTATTGAAATGAGACTCACAAAACTGTTCATCAACAGAATACACATTAGCATCTGAAGGTACTTCTTCAACCTCCCAGAATTTTATTAAAGATTCATTTAAATCTTGATCAATATTTGAACCTCTTTGAACAAAGTTACAATGTATTTTCTTATTATTGTGACCTTCCCCCGTGGGGCCAGCCACTATCCACCCTAACATGCTATCTTGTAAGACAGGTCGGTTGGTGCCTAAGCTTATTTTATTTGGCAATATAATATTAAAGAAATGATCTGCGCCCAGTAAAATATCTATTTCAGATGGCTGGTAAAACAAAGGATCAGCCAATTGAATATTTTTTGGTAAACTAAACCTTTCTACATTAACTTGAACGTTAGGTAAATTGCCAGTAATTTTTGGAACAACAAAACAATTGACATGCACATTAAACATGCCTACTCTTGATTTTAATTTAATATTGCACCGTTCTTTAATTTCACATGCTACATTATTTATGCCTGTTACATTAAAGGCATTCAGTTTTTCAGCCTGTAGTCCTAGCTTTTCTTTCAGGCTGCCAGTCATAAATGAAGACTGGCTTCCGGTATCCAACAATGCACGAGCCAGGTAAGTACAATTTGTTTTTGTATTAATCACTTCAACCTGTGCTGTGCACAATAAAACTTGTCCTGGTGAGACTGCAGATAAACTAACAGGTACATTACTAGTTGATGGGTGAGTTGCTTCTGAACTTTCTGTAACTACATTAGTGATTGTACTGTTGTTATGCAGCATTGAATTATGCTTTTCCTTACAGGTCCGGCAACAACTACTCAATGGACATTTTGAATTGTTGTGACCACTACGAAGACAGTTGGTGCACAACTTATGCTTAGCCACTTCAGACAGCTTATCATTTAAACACAAAGCCTTAAATTTATGACACTGATGTACATAATGTGATTTATTACAAATAAGACATGTATTAGTTTGAGAACCAGCCAACGTAGTTGTTAATGAACTAACTGATTTATTTTCCTTACTATGTGATGAATTTTTATAATCATAATATCGACTACCATTAGCTGTCTCTAAGACATTTGCTCGATTATCTAAGAATTTTACAAATTCTTCAAGAGAAGGCAGGTTCGTTAAATGACCTTTGTGTTCTTCCCATTTACTTTTAGTTCTGGGATCTAACTTAGCTGAGACCAGGAATATAACTAATGGATCCCAGCCAGTTGTGGGAATATCTAAAATATTTAAAGCATATAAATTCTTTTGAATTTGGTCCATCAAGTATCTTAAAGCTTTGAAAGATTCTTTTTGGATTGGATTGATAGTAACTAGTGCCTGCAAGTGATTATTAATAAGAATATTTTTATTATTGAATCTGTCACATAAAGACTTCCATGCTATTTGATAGTTCGCTGCAGTAAAGTCAATAGACCTCACTATATTACATGCGCTACCTACTAAAGAAGTTCTTAAATAGTGAAACTTATTTATTAAAGGTATGGACTCATTGTTATTAATTAAAGAGTCAAATGTGTCCCTGTACTCTAGCCATTTAGAATAATTCCCATCAAAAGTTGGTAGATTAATAGTAGGCAATTTTATGGAAGCATTTACTCCACAACTAGATTTTATTGGATCATTATTAATAGAATTTTTGTTTTTAGACGAAAACAATTCTATTATTTCCTGCGCTAATGCAATTTGGGAACTAAATTCACTTTCAGTAATATCTCTTTCAGAGTACTGTTTTTCTGCATTTACAGAAAGTTCTTCTATTTCTGATTGAACCCCATCAAATTTTTGAACTAATTCTTGTAATTGTGTTAATTTTACCGATAATTCTCTTATATCTAAACTAGTTACGCTATCCAACGCATCTAACCGAAACTTAGTAATATAATTTTTAAAATACGTCACACGACTACGTATGCCTGCCCGTTTACGAATTAATTTAATTAAAATGGAATTTGAATCATCGTTTTCTCGTTCACTGTCCGACATTTTGTTTAAAGAATATAATAATCGACACAGCTAAGTTCACGAAGCTTTTGTTTAGAAAAATTAAATTAAGTAATAAGTACAGATACGTACCCGCAAACAACTCAGTAATTTTAACAATGAGCAGGGTAAAGTTACACAAAATATTCACTCTGACCAAAACATCCAGCAGTCGACCAGCTCAAAACTCGCAGCTGCCACCGAGCTCGCCAACAGCACTAACAGCACCCGCAGGGCCGTAGGCCGCCGCTGCAGGCCGCCGCGTTACCGAGCAGCTAACAGCACGTTACATCCGACGCGCACCGAAAGAGGCGCGAGCGACGAGAGGATTTTCTGGAATGTTCGGCAAAGAACTGTTCACAACTAATAAAATATTACGAGTATTTACTTTTCCCTAGGAAGCAAACTTACAACAATTATTATTATCTAGCATGAATTGACTTATAATTTAGGTATATCAATGCTAGCATGAAAATATTATTGCGAATATTTATTAATGCCGCGTGCTCACACTTAGTGCATAGAAAAAAAAACGATAGCAAACCTAAAGCCAATAATCATTAAAACACGCAGCTAGGCACCTCACCCCACAGCTTCAAATTAGCGCCGCATTTACACGCAAACAAAAGCTGGGAAATAGGGAATATAGGAGCGAATAAGGAACGGAACGGGCTCACTTCCATTCTATAACTGCTGGCTGATATTATACGCCGCGCGCCGCCGCCATCTTGATCATATTAGGTACATGAAATCCTTGATCCTTCTGGTCGACGACAGCAATTCGGGTTTTTCTTTACAGCAGATTCGATTTGTTCACGGTCGCCACATGAAGGGGATTGAAAGGCTTCCTCTTCTTACTATGTATATATTTTACTTAGTAATGCATTTACATTAATTTAAGTTATGGAGACGCGTACATTTATGCGCGCTGTGTTAGACACTAAAATTGAACTAACTATGGCGGCGCGGGCTCCGTCGCGCGCCGATGTCGCCCCGCGCACCGCACCCCCCGCTGATGTCGTAGTGGTGTGCCGCGCGTGTCGTCGCAGGCGGTACAGTACGGTTTTGGATGCACATTATGGCGTGCACATTGACTACGGTAAGATCACATTAAAGATAGGATCAATGTCGTTCCTAATGAAGGTAACATCAGGAAAGTGTAGACGCCTGCATAAATTGGGAACCTCTCACACACAAACCTTACAAAACCAATATTAAAATAGGCTTTCGAACGTAAACGCGAGATTAACAAACAATTTATCTATCGCAGGCGCTGTATCTCATTTCAGCAGAAAATTAACAATAACCATACATATTTTTAAACAGCGCAGCTTTAAAACATCCCTGTTTTGTTATCCAGTAAGGTTCGCACATGACCGGACTTGCTGTATCAGCACTGTGATGTGTCTGGCGATGACGCGTTTTATTTCGTGCGAGCGGGCGACATGGTGCGCTATCTACGTGATACACGTCAACCATCAATGTTTAAAAATATCCTGTAGATCAATCACGGGGTGTTTCGTTGAAATATTTTCATCGAATTGGTATTGTGATTGGCTGGCATATTTTTTCTGACTTTTTTGAGATTTCCCCTTTTCGATTTTTGGGTAGCCTTTATGACTATCCATAAGGCTGCTTGTCCACTGGAGTGGAGCGAGGCAGCGGAGCGGAGAAATGTGCCAATATTATCGAAAATAATCTAAACTCCGCTTCAGAGCTCCACTCTTATTGGTTAATATTGGCACATTTCTCCGCTCCGCTGCCTCGCTCCGCTCAAGTGGACAGCACGCGTAGCATGACGCTTTCTATCTCTACGAAGAATCGACACAGCTCTTTCTATACAAAGTGACATTCGTTTCTCTATTTTTGACATCGCACCGTAGAAATCATTCTACAATCTGTCATTTTGTCTTTCGTTTCTAACGATCTTTGTCTAGGTCCTTTTACATGTAGACTATTTCAGAAGAAAGTTTTCTATCCAAACTGTCAAAATCACTAAGGTAGTGAAGACAATTTGATTTTGTAATCGCCATGCTAAATACAGTAGAAAACTTTTACTCGACGGCCACAAAGTATATAACAAAATCATGATTTTACAGAAGAGCGTTTTAATCATTTTGATTTTTAACTAAATCTGACTATTTCTAATCGCGATTAAAAATGTGAGGAATAAAATATGAACTAAAATTCACATCAACACATCGAATTCAGGGGCAAAAACAGTACTTTATCTTTCTTTTTCTTTTGCTTATATCTCGAAAATGGCGTGTCCAATCGCAAAAATAATGAAAATTTCGACCCCCTTTATAAAAGCCTTAAACTTAAATGTATCTACTCAAAATAAAATTATTTGAACTTTACGGTTTCTATTTTGCCATTTTCATACTACATAAGTTATATAATTACGCCCTAAGATGTGTAAAAATTAGTGTTGAAATATAGAAGTTTCGACGCTCGTAACTTCCAAATCAATTTTTTTTTCCAATCATGCTTCTATACAGGGCTAGATAATGACAAGACAAATTGATATTACTTTTAGTTTTGAACGTACACCGTCAAACAGACGAATAATCGCCATACTACATTTGTATGGAAGAATGACCGACTAGCGTAACCTTAAAGTCGATAATATCTGCCAGATAAGACCGACTGCGAAATTACAGTAAAAAAAAAATATAAATATTCCGAGCATCGTAGATCGATCAGAGTAGGACTTGTACACAGTAGCACACCCTCGCACCACTAAGTGATTATGTAAAATGCATGATAATGTTTACGTAGGTATTCTGTAAAATACGTAGGTAAGAATTAACAGCACGGATACCTAATTGGCTTTATAAACGGCTTTCAGCTTTCCGCTATCAATATTTGTTGAAACAAAACAAACTTAGGGTAGCTAATTGGCTGTATTCAAATATAAAATGTACCGGGAATATCGCGTGTCATGTTAGTTTCGAAATCTGTATATCTGTCGCAGGGATATTGTCAAACCAGTGATTTTGTAATTTCACTAGTGAAATTATAATTGCACGAATCTTTGTCAACCGCCTCTATTTCTCACAATTTAACGGCGTTTTTTGTGTTATTGTAATTTCACGAGAATGCTGTAGTGATTTTATAATAACCCTAGGTATATTATGAGTCAAGTTTGTAGTGGGGTTTTCGTGCGTTTTGATTGGTCGACTCTTCTTCATCCGACTTTAAGATCTATACCCTAATTGCGTAATGCAACACAATCACAATTTGTTTCGATTCGAAACAGATTGCTAATTCATTGCTTCTTAAGTTGGAAAAAAAATCTGCTCAACAACGTAAATAACGCAATGAATGTTGTTGAACTATCAAAATGAAACAAATTAGGCAAAATTGTTTACGAAAATAAGTTACGCAATTAGGGTACTGCATAATAACGTTTAGAAGTTTATTCATTTTATGATATAAGTAAGGCATGACATTGGAAACGGACCAATCATTGACCGTCAATTTAACGGGCTTGCACATACAGTGAAATTGTCAAAATATTACTGCCTTGCAATATCACTGCGTGGGTCCAGTGGAATTATAATGTCACTGAAAAGAGCCCGTTAAATTGTGAGAAATGGTAGCGGTTGACAAAGTTTCGTGCAATTATAATTTCACTAGTGAAATTATAATATCACTGGTTTGAAAATATCCCTTTTTTTTTTAGGTGGGTAATTATCAAATAACTTCTCCCGCTCTGGGTGGAGCGGGAGGGCGTGTCAGACTCTTACTGACTAAAACCCACCCGTGTTCCTTCGGTTGCCATGTTACCGGGGGGGCCACGATATCCCTATCGGCCCATATTCGCAGCCCCGGCAGGCATTGGCCCTAGCGGACCCCGTCAATTCTGCTGACATCTCTTTGAGGCGCGCGTGGAACACAACGCGCCGTCGACCCGGGCTGGGTCCTTATCGGACGGCGAGCTACCCATTGCTCACCGTCCGCAAGCCCGCGCCTACGGTGGCCAGAAATCTGCCTGTGATTCCCGACGCCCAGGGCGTCTCCTCCTGCGGCGGTTAGGGGCGCGAGGGCGCGAAATTTGCCTCTCCCTCACGCGCTCCGTCTCCTCCTTCGCGAGCATTACTGCTTCGCAGAAGGAGGTGATGGCCTCCCATTTCCTCTCGCTCCGTTGAAAATATCCCTGCGACATATCCATGGATACTAATATTCAAAATGCGAAAGTATCTCTGTCAGTCTGTTAGTTTATCGGTCAGTCTTTTATAGCTTCTCCAATTTAAAATGACGTGCCCCACCTACCGCGTTACCCATAGGCATCAGCACCGTGTACGTAAATGCGGTAGTGGGGCGCGTCATTTCAGAGAGGACAAGCTTTACCTTTCACGCCTCAGCGGTTCAACAGATTTGGAACACGGATACACCATGACCTGAGTTAGAACAACATAGAATACTTTATATCCAGGTAGTACGTTCCCGTGGAAATAATTCCTGACCTCCACGCGGAAGAAGCTATGGGCAAAAGCACGAAAGTTAGAAATATTTGTCAAAGTTTTGTGATCTGTAATCTGTGTTCAAGGGGTGGATCTGAAGTCCTCAATGGCTTGTTCTCTTCGTGTATTACTATGATAAGCTATACTATCTATGTAGGTAATTTTCGTGGAACAAACCAATCATAAATAACATTAATAAAAATACATAAGTATAGTTAACGTTTTTATAGCAATTTGAAAATAACAAAATGTCACGTTTTCCGAACAGTAGGTAGATGGGTATCTATCTATTGGCCCGGATGAAGTATTGTTTCGTCTTATTAAAACTTTATCCAATAAAAAACTTACAAGCAATTTAACTTGGCTCCCGAAGAAATATATTTAGAGAGCGAACAGAAAACATTAACGGCAAATGAAGCTAATGTTTTGTGTAAAAGTGACTTGTTTAAGAAGAAAAAAAAACGACTCGCTTTTAAAGTTTAGTTTTTCCAAAAAAGGTACTTAAATAAATAAGTATCGGTACTGTATACGGCTGAACAAGTTTCAGAAATGTTTAGCGGGGTAATTACGTAACACACTTAGGTTTAGGTAATATTCTAATAATTATTCTATATTGTTTTTTGTTTTAAATTATATTTATTATTTTAGACGAGAATGTGACTACCTATTTGTTTATGTGCCGTCTTAATTTATTGATATTTTATTTTTATTAGTAGCTATTAGTGTTTGGCATGAAATTGTGACACGTACCTTGACTTTATATTTTAATTTTGTTAATGTGACATTTGATTATATATCTACCTAAACAATTTTGTATTCCTTCTGGCGGGACGTAGTATGGACCGATATTTATTTGTAACATCTGTATAATTTTTTATCCTATGTTCACAAAATTAATAAACAAATTTGAATTTAGTAGTTAATAGCAATGACTTTAATTTTCTTGACAGTTCAACAACATTCATTGTCTTATTTACATTGTTGACCAAACACACAAATTATTTGAACATATCAAGCAATAGATTAGCAATATCCTTGAAAATCATTCAGATTGTGATTGATACTGTGTTACGCAATTAGGCTGCATGTCCACTGGAGCGGAGAAATGTGCCAATATTAACCAAAGGTTTGAAGAGCGTCGTCTTTGTCATTCGTACTAACGCTACTTCTTCTGGCGCGTGGCCAAAATCTGAACTAACGCTGCCGCCATCTTGCTTTGTCAATACAATTTCAGTGACTATTTTTCTCAAATGTTCACCAACAACGCCCCCCTGCTTACTAAGACGCGATGTGCAAGTTACCTACAATCAATCTGCCTGCCTTTTTCCAACTATGTTGGGGTCGGCTTCCAGTATAACCAGATGCAGTTGAATATTTTACATGGACCGACTACCTACCTGACCTCCACAACCCAGTAACTGGGTAATACGATGCCCCTTGGTAAGACTGTTTGTTAGACTTTCGGGCTTCTGGCGACCCGTAACGACTGTCAAAGATCCACGAATGACCACCAGCCGGGACCAACGGCTTAACGTGCTTTTCAAAGCACGAGTCTCGAGGTATGTAAAGATGATCACCCATCCACGGACCAACCCCGGCAAGCGTAGATTAACCTGATAAATCGACCCATGAGGCTGTTATTACTTAGCCACGAGCTCCTCTAAATAAGGTATTTGCCTACACACATCAAGAAATTGGAATTCAAAGCTTAAAGTGTATTAATTTTCTTGATGCAACCGCCAATGAAAGCTGCCCTCTCAATAGATAATGTATTCGACCGCAGCTTTAGACTTTATAGACTGAATGTTCACGACTCGATGATTGAACATGGTTTTGCTTTACAATTCAGCGTCCAGACGTAGCTTTTTATATAAATAGCAGTCTTCATACATTAAAGGAACGAGTAAATAGATTGACGTTAATCCTATACTATTAATCAAGAAATATTTGTAAATATATATTTGTTTGTATATAGATTTGTACTCACGTTCTCGCAATCGGCTCTAACGATTTCGATGAAAGTGGCATTATAGGGGTTTACGGGGGCGAAAAATCGATCTAGCTAGGTATCATATCTGGGAAAATTAGTTTTCTCCGTATTTTCACCCGAGCAGAGCTCGATCGCCCAAAGTTTAGAACAAGATAATGAATAATGACATTACAATAATGACACTAGAATAATTACTATGGCAGCATGGAATTAGTAAGTACCTACTATCATGGCAGCATGGAATAAGTAAGTACTATACATGGATTAGTATACTATTAAATGAGCATTCTCTATTTTCACCAGAGCAGAGCTCGGTCGCCCGGGTACTGTAAATGAATTGATCTAAACGTAATGATTAGATATTAAAAGCAGCGGTCACTAAAGTTACTTCACCGATTCAAATAATGTTTAGACACCTCTTGTGGGATGCCTAGAAACTGTTTCTAACAAAATTGACGGGCACCGAATATAACTTAAAAACTAACCTAACCTAACCTAACTAGGCGTTGCTAAACTTAACGTTAGTGAAAACGAGCGTAAGTATTTGGGCCACCATTGTCCAGGCCGGAGTCATGAGGGTTTGAAAAGAAAAGTAAGAAAAATAAAGAAAAACATTTATTTGGACACAGTTCGAGAAACACAAATAACAAAGTGAAAATAATGTTTTAACAACAATAGTGTGTGCCTCACGGCTGCTCCAAAAAGGTTCATTTCAGCATTAATGCCAGACAGATGCTGTCTACGCTGTTTTCTAATGAACCCTTAAGGACAAGTGACGGGGGAGTACAAACAGAACAGAAAATTCGACTAAACACTTCGAGAAAAAGTTGATAGTAGCCAAGAACAAAAATAAGAAGTAGGGGACTACTTATTTTTGGTCTTGGCGGGGGCACTACCATCTTATATACAACTTATCAATTTATAACTTTTCCTTATATACTCATTTCTTACTTTATCAATTTTCGTCACTCCCCTCTCATCTCCGCTGCATGCAATCTTTTTTTTTCGTTCAGAGTCCAACATTCCGATCCATACAGTACGACAGTTCTTATCACGAACTTAATGTTCCCCAAACTCAAACTCAAAGCATTTGTTTCAAATAAACCAATTACAGGTACCTTTTGAATTGTCAAGGGGTCGGTCAGTCAGAAAGATAAAGTTGCCCATTCCAAAGTGTAGTAGGTACCGTATGGAGAATAAGACGCAATAAACTCCACGGACACTCTTTTAAATCAAAATATTGTTACAAAATATTGGTAACATCATTCGTGTTGAAATTATACATGTGAGAACAATGTAAAAAAACGTGCACGTTAAAAGCGTCCGTAATAAAAATATAAAAACAATTAAAAAATTAAAATAAATCGTGGCAGCTAAGAGATGACCAGTCCCTACTGATGGCGCCCGTTCGTGAACATGACGCATGGATCAGTACCATTTAGCACAACCATTTTGAAGGGGGGCATCCGTGAGTCGCAAGTTGTTCCGATGACCTGCCGCTATTATATTGCATTTGTACCTATTTTTATTTGCAATTATATATTACTTCCCCCTGTAAACCTGTCTCATCATTTTTGTGAGTCCCTTGATGATCCCTTGTGAAGCACGAAAGTTGCCGCTCTAATTGTCACTTTGCCATCATCAAGTTCTGTTCGGACCACGATGTACTAAAAAACAGTGGCACTCCGGGAGTGCCGACAGAAGTGAAAACTTGAACAAGATCGCCTTGGTGGAAAAAAAATACTTGTATAGAACATTGGTCCGTAACCTTATCTAAATAAAGAGTATAATAGCGCTGACAAACAAATGCTTCCAATCCTTTAAAGTAAAAATACTTGCATAGAACATTGATCCATAACTAGATATAAATAAAGAGCACAATCGCGTTTACAAAAATGAGGTGTCGGTAGCGGTGTCGCGAGTTCAATTGTTTTTTCCCATCTCAAAAATGCCCAACGCGCCTAAAGAAGCTTTTACTTCAATAACTTTAAACCTCAGTCCTCTAACGCAATCTTAAAATATTCGCAAGCGAATCGTTTTTATAAATACGCCTCCATTTTTCATTGGATTTAACTCCAAGCAAACATATTATTATGAATTGCATGAAACGAGGGCCGTTAAACTGAAAATCAACACTGCTTTTCAATGGGCAACGAATTGCGAGGAAATAAAAATAAGTTTTTTAGTAAACAAACCCATCCAGTAAGTTGGTCAACGATCAAAGTAAGTTCCAACTTTATTTTTGAAACGACAGACTGGCGACTACGGACATAGGACGAACGGTTATTTTTGGACGTTCGTTTAAAATGGTTTTGTACTATACTTAATTGGTTTCTAGCAATCTAGCAAAAAGCTTGATGCAAACAATCAATTGCAGAATATCTAAAACGTATAGGCACTTAATTTAAATATTAAACTTGCTGTTTGTGCCTAGGTGACGCGACGCCCAGGTGAATTTTCCGACTTTGCTGGTGGATTTGAAATAAGAAAAAAATGTTTTCTTACAAACCCTATCCTGACTCTTACGAACACAACAAAAGAGGAAGGAAGCCGTCACTTCCTTCTGCAAAGCGAAAGAGGAAGCGAAACACGTAAGGGAGAGGCAAATTTCACGTCCTCACGCCCCTAGTCGCCGCAGGAGACGCCTTGGGCGTCGGGAATCCCAGGCCGATTCCCGGCCACCGTAGGCGCGGGCTTGCGAACAGTGAGCGCCGGGTAGCTCGCCGTCCGATAAGGACCAGGCCCGGGTCGATGGCGCATTGTTTTCAACTAACGGGGTCCGCTAGGGCCGATGCCTGCCAAGGTCGCGGGAAAGTCAAAAAGGGTTACCGTGGCCCTTGACAACACACAGGCAATTGAAGGAACACGGGTGGGTTTTATCCAGTATAATTCTGACACGCCCTCCCGCTCCACCCAGAGCGGGAGAAGTTATTTGATAATTTCCTAAACCCTAAAAAAAAGTCTACGCAATAAAAAAAATATGGCCATTTATGCCGCATATAATGATACTCACAAGTAAACCAGTCTATTTGGTACTTCCCGTTGGCCCAGAAGCATGAAATTTCGCGAGAATTAAGGTCAAGTAAAAAGGAAAATCCAAAAATTGGTAATTTATAGTTAAGTATAAGTACCTATAATGAACGGCAAAGTTAAGATTTTTCTGCAAACTGGGATCAAAAATGCATAGGCCGTGTCTTGAAGTTACATTTAGTCTGTATTATCATTACTCTATTAAAAGTTTTTTTTTCAATTGAAAAGTTAAGTTTGTCCTTCAATCCAAATTTGGAAATTCAGGCAGCCGAGCAAGCACAGCTTTGAGATGGAACCCTCAGGGCGCAAGTCCTACTCACACTTGACCGGTTTTTTTTTTAATAAATAAAACAGGTTTATATGATTATAAATGCCTTTCTTAAAATACGAATTATTCGTTTTACTATTATTGTCACCACTGATTTGTAATATCTACTTTTGCCGCCATTGAATTCATTAATACAGGACCTACATGTTAGAATTTAAATTGTAAGAACTTGGGCCGATTTTAACAAACCAAATGTTAATTCAAGATACTATGACTATATTTCCAATCCCTTAAATCTCTTGAAAAGAAGACACAAAAAAAAAACAACATTACAAGTGAATTTTAAAATCATCCCCTATTTTACCCTCAAGAGGGATGATTTTTGAAAAACGCTGAAATATGTCATTCTTTATTTGTTACCAAAAGCATAAATTTTAATTTTCATAGCCCTAACTTAAGAAATGATAGGTTTCCCAAACAAACTTTCATCCCCTATATCCCCCCTTAGGGTTATTTTTGAGACAAAAAGTGGCCTATGTCCTTCCTCGGGATGCTATCTATCTCCTTGCCAAATTTTATCGAAATCCGTTCAGTGGTTTAGGCGTGAAAAGGTAAAATACTGACAGACAGACAGAGTTACTTTCGAATAATATTAGAATGGATATAGATTTAAATGCAACTGGTGTTTAAATCAGTGATAAAAACTACAACCAGAGACAGGTATATCAATCTCACATCGACTGATAGTTAGAAGATCTATTCATGCGAAATAAGCAAGAATTCTTTCCAATTTTCCATCCATTTGGTCTGAAAGAGCTCAGCTCAACACCCGTCGGAAAATGATCGTGTCATCGACGAACAAAACCGAGCTTATCGAGTATGTCGGCTTAGACACGTCGGGTGAAGGATAAAGGTTGTTCAATAAACGACAAACGACAGCTGGTCAACGCGACTGTGTGCGGACAGTCGGACACAAACGCATGAGCGCGCTACATTTTCCTATGGACGTATATTCAGATGAAAGAGTTTTTTTAAACGGGGTTCATATTTGTATTTGCTAATGGGCTCTCGTTGCAACACTGTGAGGTGTTATGTTCAAACATTAAAAATAAATTCCGTGAAAATACCAGAAATAAAAAATATACAAGCTTTTAATGAACTAAAAAGTAAGTACTTAATAAAACTTACGTAAACATGCAATATTAATATTGTCTTAAAAGCTTGAAGCTTATATTTAAGTGTAAGAAGGACATTTACGCCTCTTGCTTTTAATAAAATATTAAAGTAGCGTGTTTACGTAAGTTTTATTTAAAAGTTTGTTAAATATAGGTAAAAAAAGATTTTTACCTATATTTTATTTTGTACTTTTTAGCATTAGAATTTGTTTAAATATCTGAGGGGCAATTCCCGTAATTTTGAAGAACGTTTGTATTCTAATCTCATTCGCATGTCAAAAATACAATTAATTTACCAACATCTTTGATAAGTTTGACAGATTGCGACTTGAATATAAACCTTTTTTATGTACGAGAATTGGCTTTCTGTTCTATCACCTTCACTAGTAAGGTACTCAAGATAAATTCAAATGACCGAAACAAAACAGGGCTATCTTGTTTAGTTGAGAAGTGGCCGTGACCATCTTCAGGCTCCATCATCAGATCCTAGACACCACCTAACGTATTATCACTTGCCAATACATATTCAATGAGTTTATTTACGATGGTGCTATCTTGTTTGGTTAAGGAGTTCCTATGGCCGCCTTCCAGCTCCATCATCAGACCCTGGACACCATCTAGTGTGGAATAGCATTCCTCAAGACAAAGCCAACGAGTCCAAACACGATGGTGCTCTATTGTTTTGTTGAGGAGTTCCTATGGCTACCATCGGCTCCATTATTGAACCCTAAACATGTTTGATTAAGGAGTTCCTATGACCACATGCCAGCTCCATCATCAGCTCCTGGACACCATCTGAGGCTTGTCAAGACAAAACCAACGAGTTCAAACTAAACGACGCTGTTTTATTTAGTTGAGAAGTTCCTATAGCCATTTTCGGGTTCCATCTTCAGACCAGCTCTATGGTATTATATTTTTACGTTGTTATCGAAGTTTCAGCTCAATTGGATGCCAGGAAGTGCTTGAAAAATGGATGACAATGGGAGTAACAGGAAACATACGAACGAAGCAAGCTAATTAATGTAAAGCTTGTAAAAATAAGATATGTAGCTTTGTGCGATGGACCAGATATTTTCGAATGAAGTTTTTATGTATGATTCATCATTACAACATGACTTTAAATATAAATATTATTTACTCATTAATTGGTATTTTAAGTACCAATTGGGCTACCGAGCGAATTTTTATGTTAATTTCATTATTTCGAAATCGCAATTAATGCAGATCATAGGTTTATTATGATGTTAATTTTTACAATTGAAGCAAACAATTAAGTACTGATACTCAACTGATAATCAACATTCGAACTTTACCAGGAATAACCAAGGATTGTTTTGAAGTCATGCTCACTCAAATGTCTCGCTGATGGTGGCGTGTGTGTTGGATCATTAAGTTCCCTTCAAAATGGTTGAGCTAAATGGTGCTGATCCATGCGTCATGTTCGTGAACGGGCGCCGTCAGTAGGGACTGGTCATCTCTTAGCTGCCACGGTTTATTTTAATTTATTTAAATTTTTGAATTGATATAATATTTTTATTAGGGACGCTTTTAACGTGCACGTCTTTCTACATTGTTCTCACATGTATAAGTTCAACACGAATGATGTAACCAATATTTTGATTTAAAAGAGTGTCCGTGGAGTTTCTTGCCCGTTCTTCTCCATAGGTACCTACTACGCTTTGGAATGGGCAACTAGCTTCATTTTTCTGACTGACCGACCCCTTGACAATTCAAAAGTACCTGTAATTGGTTTATTTGAAATAAATGCTTTGAGTTTGAGTTTGAAGTTTTAAATAAATACGTACTATGTACAATTTTAGTACAGATGGGGGATCACAGAAAAGAAAATAAGTAAGTAAGTAAGATTTGGCTAATACATTTAAAAGATTACTCCAGTCACAAATGATTACGGTAAGCAGGCTCTTAATTTAATTGCAGCCGTAAAAGCTTCGCTACAAAAATATTTAACGAAAAGTTTAACTTTCTAACAATGTTTCACCTAACTGCATTGTTACCAAAATAAAATGGAGGCTGTCTTTAGTTTTCAACCGACTTCAAAAAGGAGGAGGTTCTCAATTCGACTGTATGTTTTTGCACAAGCATTTAAGATTAATTGTTTGTTTATTGTTAGGCGTTAGAATGGTGTTCGTTTTGCCGCATCCCTTCTGAACGTCATTACAATAAATTTATTGGGCTGGCTGGACTGTGAAAATAAATTATTGAGGACCTAACGATAGGTCATGTTTTGTTTTAAGCAAGCATAAAGGTGAGTATAGGTAGAGCATTTACTAACATCGAGCATTCGGCGTTTTTATATTTTATCGATCCGCACTTCGAACACGACGCTCGATGATTTGTTACAAACCAGTACCCTAATTGCGTAATTTATTTTCGTGATCGATTACGACTAATTTGTTTCATTTTGACAGTTCAACAGCATTCATTGCGTTATTTACGTTGTTGAGCAGATTTTTTTTTCCAACTTATGAAGCAATGGATTAGCGATCTGTTTCAAATCGAAACAGATTGTGATTGATCGTGTACTACGCAATTATGGTACTGATTTTAGAAACCAATAAGCTTATTGGTGTAAAATTTTATCGAGCAAAGACATAAGCAAGCGCAGGCGACGCGGAGGAGGTGCGCGGGCCGAGGGCAGGTCGTTACAATGAACGCAAAGTAGAAAGTAAATGTTACGGGTAAATGCTCACTCGCCGTGAGCATTACGTCGAACGCAGCGTCGAGCATTCGCAGGAATGTTACATTACGTGAAAATGCTTTTGCGTGTATTGTACCTTTCGGTTCGTTACATGGAAATGCTCGACAAAATGCTCTAGAGTATATATACTCACCTTAAGGCATTACTCAAATAGACATTAGCGAAAACGGGCATAAACCCCTACCGTATTTTAGGCAAAAGAAATGAACGGGCAGGGATTATGAAACGTGAAGAGTCCGTGAAAGGTTACGAACAAGAAATTATGAATGCTCGTGTAAATAGTACACAATAGCATTTTAAGAAGGCTATGTCGAAGGCAGTTTTAATACTTTCTTGTAACGAAAACAAATAAGTATTGCGTTGAGTCCAAAAATAATACGATTGGTCTTTGAGGTGCGTCGGGAATCGCAAGCCAATTTGCGGACGGTGAGCAATGGGTAGCTCGCCGTCCGATATGAACCAGGCCCGGGTCGGCGGCGCGTTGTGTTCCACGCGCGCCTCAAAGAGATGTCAGCAGAATTGACGGGATCCGCTAGGGCCAATGCCTGCCGGGGTTGCGAAGAAAACCGAAATGGAGATCGTGGCCTCCGGCAACAGGGCAACCTAAGGAACACGGGTGGGTTTTAGCCAGTAAGAGTCTGACACGCCCTCTCGCTCCGCCCAGAGCGGGAGAAGTTATTTGATAATTTCTCACCCAAAAAAAAAATAAGGTACGAATATTCGATACAATTTACAAATAGGTAGGTACGTATTTACAGAATAACAATCTTTAGAATCGTCAATACTACTCTTTCAGTTAGAATTGGCCTCAAATATCATGATTTCATGATATAGTAAGTCAATAGGACAATTTAAATTTAGCGAGTTGTATTGATGATGAATTCTATAAATACATAGGTAGGTATTTTTTATGGTTGCGAATCATATTTTGATGAACACATATACAACCTTATATTTGTGCTAATACTGACCTTGCAAATTGCAAAAAACAGGGCTATCCGGGCGTGATCGCCTTTCAGAAAAAGGTTTTAATTTAAAGTACAGAATCTCTTATTTTTAGACACAAATTCGAGAAGTTGCTTTCTCGCAAGTGATGTGACAAATTAGATACAAATTCTCTTTGCTCGTTGAACTTTGAGCGGGAGTTAATTTGTTTTCTGTTTAACTGTTTGTACCTAAAACACTTTAAATACCTAGGTACCTAAGTAGGGATCTCGTTATTTGTAATTCTTAAGTCAAGAATTAGCTTATCCACTCTGAAATGATGCTACTGCATTACCGTGTGCGTAAAATGCGGTAGTGGGGCGCGTTGTCCTTCCTCCGGTTGACGTCCTAAGCCGAGGTACGTACCCCACAGGGGGTGCCCTTAGTGAGCGTTCACCTAGTTTTAATTAGCATAGTTGAATAATCCCTGGCTGGACAGGAAAGCCCGGTTAAGTAGTCATGATCTCAGAGGTCAACTATGAGACGCCCTACCTAAAAAAAAAAAAAATTGGGGCGCGTTCCGCTTAGCTATTTCTAAAGAGCCATAAAAACCCTAAAGGAAATTGACACGTGTTTCACCTCTCACCGAGGTATCGTCAGGATGACGATTGACTTGTCGCGAACCCGAACACGGCATGTTGCCACACCGAGCGCTGAACACAAAGTGAGTGAGTTTACTCTGCGTTCAGTGCTCGGCGTGGAACTGGTTACTAAATATATCCACATCTATTGTATTTTATAATGGATTTCCGCAAGGTCACGCCTGAATCAATTAACTATCTTAACCACAATCAGCCTATATATTTCCCACTGCTGGGACACAGGCCTCCTCTCGGTGAGAGGATGTGGGCTCCGCGGACTATGCGGGTCCAGTGCGGTTCTAGGGCATGGCGGTTTCCTCGCGATGCTTTCCTTCACCGTTTTGAGAGCAGTGGTGATGAAATAATTCTTACAATGTAAAGCACCTGCCTAGGTTCGAATTTACGACCTACAAACTGGTTACTACAAATTAACCATAATAATATCACGGTTGAATATCACGCTGTCACGGTATATAGGATGCACTCTGCAAAATGTTTCGCAAACCTAGCTCGGTACGTGTCCCTGATTCCAAGTCCGCGTACATGCAGAATTGATTTCTAATCCGTGCGAGCAGAAGTTTCCATAAACTGACTAGTATAAACTAGATTTGATATTCAATTGCTAGTGTTTCTTGGCTTAAACATTTGTTGTTGGAAAGCTTCTTCACGGAAAAGCAACTGTTTGCATCTAAACGATTATTGGTTTGTATAAGGACATTGGAACACGGGGTGACGGTAAAGGCTTGAGCAGACCAGCGCGACACGCGACGCAACATAAAGGCACCGCTCGTCGCGCGACGAGCGGTGCCTTTGTGTCGCGTCGCGCGTCGCGCTGGTCTGAACGAGCCTTAACTCAAACTAAACTGGTTGGCAATGGGAGTTGCCAACTGCAATGCAATTGGTACTCTCACATGGCGCAACTCAAGTTGTATCAATTTTAATAAAATATAAAACAGTGGCACTCCGGGACTGCCGACAGAAGTGAAAACTTGAACAATTTTATTGTGCAAGAGATACTTGTAATGAGGTGTCGGTAACGGTAACGGTAACAGTGTTGCGATTTAAATAATTTTTCAGATCTCAAAAATACCCAACGCGCCTAAAGAAATTTTCACTTCAAAAATTGCTCTGACGATATGACACATCACGATAACGCGCTAATTTCATGAAAAATTGCGTTAGCAATGACTGAGCGATCTACAACAAAACCAACTATACCGTAAAATATATAGCATTCAGCAATAGTGTAACTTTCCAACGGAGCAATAATTTTGAAATCGGGTGAGAAGTTTCGAATATTACTTCCCACATCCGATCTTACAAAACTTCTTTATAATATTATTATTGTGAAATGTAGATTAAATGTTGTTGTTGTGCTCGTGGTTAGTTAATAATAGCCGCACAGGTCGATCCATCAGGTTAAGCTACGCTTGTCGGGGTTGGTCCGTGGATGGGTGACCATCTTTACATACCGAGACTCCTCCGTGTCTCGGAAAGCACGTTAAGCCGTTGGTCCCGGCTGTCATTCGTGGATCTTTGACAGTCGTCACGGGTCGTCAGAAGCCCGAAAGTCTGACAACCAGTCTTAGGTACTAAGGGGTATTGTATTACCCAGTTACTGGGTTGTGGAGGTCAGATAGGCAGTCGCTCCATGTGAAATACTGGTATTCAGCTGCATCCGGTTAGACTGGAAGCCAACCCCAACATAGTTCAGAAAAGGCTAGGCAGATTGATTTGAAATGTAGTTTAAATGTTGTAATTTTTCCGAATTTACCACTGTTATTATTTTGAAAACTGTGAATAAATCATAATTTTCTCATCCTTATTGAATTAGTGTATTGGGATTTCCTTTAGTGCATTAACCGGGTTAATTAATAAAAATAATTAATAAAAAATAATTAATATAATATTATGTACAATAATTAATTTTAGGTAATTTAAAATAATTAAAGATTGGATTGGATTGGGTATTTCCATCTGGAATTTCTCAGTAGCAGCTCGTAGTCTGGATTTGTGCCCGGTTGATGGCAATAGGCTCGCCCACTATTACATGGGACTTAAACATAACTGGCGAAATGTGGGTGTACTATAGGTACACCTCTGCCTAACCCTTCGGGGATTACAGGCGTGATGTTATGTTATGTGTAATAAAAAATTGTTTATTCTGCACAAACAAAACGCACATTACCAAAAAAAAATTACATAAAATACACACACATTTACGAGGCTTTGGCTACTTTGTAAGCCAAAGCCTCGTAAATGTCATACTTATTTAAATTATACAATCTACTAATACCTAATGTTCGAGTTTTAATGCCTGATAACTGGCTTACACACCATATCATGTAGTTTTAGCTTTCATCCCATATTTCTTCTCGCTCTCGGGAACATGTTCCAGTTTTAATCGTACACTCAGCGAAAATGCATAATTGCATCGAACGCAAATATGCACATTCGCACGTTCACCAAAATGTGGGCCAGTTCGTGTGCAGATGTCATTAGAGACACCACGTACCTACTCAAAACCATTACCATTTTACCATACATTTTACTAGTAAGTTAGTTGTATAATTTAACATTTTTAGGGTTCCGTACCCAAAAGGTAAAACGGGACCCTATTACTAAGACTCCGCTGTCCGTCTGTCTTTCTGTCTGTCACCAGGCTGTATCTAATGAACCGTGGTAGTTAGACAGTTGAAATTTTCACAGATGATGTATTTCTGTTGCCGCTATAACAACAAATACAAAAAAACAGAATAAAATAAATATTTAAGGAGGCTGCCATTATAACAAACGTGATTTTTTTGCCGTTTTTATGGACAATGTGTACGGAACCCTTCGTGTGCGAGTCCGACTCGCACTTGGCCGGTTTTTTGTATTAGTGTTATAGTGATTCAATATAGCTATTTCCCTTATAATTCGAGACTTTAAATTTTTACCATAATTATATATATTATTTCCTATCAATACGAGAAAGGTGTGTTAGGTTACCATAGCGCCGAGCACTACTTTCTACAAATTTATTAAAGCTGAAGAGTTTTTTTTTATGGGATACAATAAAAAAAATTGCCTTTGATAGCCCGATTTGTGAGGAAGGTTATCCTTTCAACTGTCACTAATGAGACACAATATAATTTTAATTGTTATCCACCTCAATGAGGCGTCGTAACAGATGATGAGTTATAGGCTACGATCCTTAGGAGACCAGCAAAAATAAAAATAAAACAGTGGCACTCCGAGAGTGCCGACAGAAGTGAAAACTTGAACAAGATCGTCTTGGTGGAAGAAGAATACTTGTATAGAACATTGGTCCGTAACCTTATCTAAATAAAGAGCACCATCGCGTTTACAAAAATGAGGTGTCGGTAACGGTGTCGCGAGTTCAATTGTTTTTTCCCATCTCAAAAATTCCCAACGCGCATAAAAGAAGATTTCACTTCAAAAAAATCAGAAAGAACGCAAAACAAAGTAACGGCGCGGGCGGGCGACGCGATGCGACGCGGCGCGGCGGGTCAAGGCCGAGGGAGTTTCATAAAATGTGGCTGTTATTTTAGTATATTGTGTATCTTACGACTTCAACGCGAACGAAGTCGCTAGTAAAATATAATGTACAGTATTTCTATTTTCTTAATGTCCCTCTGGTATCAACGCATTTCCGAAACGAATGCTAATTTCCATGTCCATCAATTATGAGATTTATCGTATATAATAATTTGAATTTAGAAGTAGTTCCAATATAATTCGCTAGATGGCGCTGACAGAACTCAGTATTTTATTGTTGTTTTGTTTTGATTTCCGTGTGAACTATATAGAGCTGTAAAACTATTTTCCAATCTGTCGTGCCTGCGAGTTTAGCAGCTTTCCTCCCATATTTTAAATAAATTACATTGGCAAAAGGAGTATGTAAGGATCGTAGTACGTGGCGTTCGGTAGTTTCTGCCTACCCCCATGGGAAGAAGGCGTGAGTTTATGTATGTATGTACATTAAGTTAAAAGAGTATTAACAACTCTATATACTTCCAAGTCGATTGAGAGCATCCGGTCTGCACCAAGTGCAAAGGGCAACTGATAGAAATCCGACAACTGACGAAACACGAAGTTTGACGAGCGACATTAAGAAAATAGAAATACAGTAAATAAGCCTGGTAAGATCAAAGACATAAACTACATAGTTCATTCAACCTAGAGAACTTATTGTTTTTCCATTATACAACGTCTAAATTACGCAGCTAAAGTCAACCTCGTTATAGATGAATTTGCGTGCCATCGAGTAAACAGAAGTGGCTCCTGTTAGCAATTTATTTTCTTCGGTAATTGAATCCTACGACACCGCGGGGTCTCTACTCTCTGCTCAGGAACATAAAAGAATAGGTACCTACTTCTTGTGCACTGTGTGTAGGTATATTGTGTAGTTTGTAGGTAGTTAATGAATTATTATATTTATTTAGACGTATAGTTTTTAGTAAAGAAAAAAAACCGACCAGGTGCATGTCGGACCACGCACAATGAAGGGTTCCGTAGTTGGGATGAATTTATCCCGAGAACAAATTTAACATTGTAGTTGAAAAACGTGTTCCCATACATTCCAACTGCAAATAAAAGTTCGTACGCACAATATTGAGTGATTTACCATGTTATATTTTAAGACTTAGGTTTTTCTGTAATCTATATAGAATTAATCCTGGTTTTTTTTTTTTAATTTTTGGCTCATCAGCTTTGGAGATCAGGGGAATGGTAAATTTTCATCTATTTTCTTAATAACTTAAAAACTATTTGTTTTAAAATTATTAAAAATACATACTTACTTTTACGATAAGTCCTTTTATATACACACGGCACAAATTACAAAAAAAAATCTCTTTTTTTTTCCCCCAAAAAGTGAACCGCATTTTCAAAAATTCTTTTATTTTTACCCGACTACGGCGAAGCCTTGAGTCTCGGTCCAGTACCTAGATTCTGTGAAAATCGTTTGTGACAGATGGATAGACAGACAGACACGACGAGTGATCCTATAAGGGTTCCGTTTTTCATCATTCGGTCGGTCATTCGGGCGTACGGAACCTTAAAAATAGAAAAAGGGAATATCTATTTACGATTTTTGTTGTGTTTTAAATTAGTTTAATTAAGTGTTAAATAAGTCCTGAGTCAGTCAACAAAAACAAAATAACAAAAAAAAATTGTAATATTGTAGTCCTATATATTGATGATTTTATTTACAGACACGTATTTACATAATTTTAATAAGTAACAGACTTACCTAATATAATAATAATAATATGTACAAGTATATAAAAGGGGGGGGGGGGGAACAGTCAAAGAACATCAAAAAATTATAGACCTGTACTTAAATTAAATACACGTATTTGATGCATAATTTATAAAATAACTCTAAAAGCTATTACGATTATAAGAAATTATGTTTATGTTACCATCTAGCTACAACTTAGTTTAAGAGGAAACTATGTTTACATTTGAGGTTATGATGTGTTAAATGCAAGTTTGTAAGTACCTAATGTCTGTTCCAAAGCTATCTGACGAAAGTGTAAACAAACCCTGTTCAGATTCACATTCATCTTTACCTATTTGAAGGTTTTAACTTTATATCTCACCACTTTTTAAACAATTATTATTGTTTGAAGAACATTAATAAATTGTAATTGAAAAGTCATCAACGAAAATGTAGGTTATAAAATTAACCTCAATTGTCAAATGAAAACCATCTTTAAGGCGATTTAAAATTAGAATTTCGGTTAGTACTTACAAATCAAATTTAATACTTACAAATTGGCATCCACAGGTATGTTTTCTGATACCCGGGTCGACGGCGCGTTGTGTTCCACGCGCGCCTCAAACAGATGTCAGCAGAACTGACGCGGTTCGATAGGGCTGATGCCTGCCGGGGTTGCGGTTTTGTCCGAAAGGCTTACCGTGGCCCCTGGTAATACAAGTAACTGAAGGAACACGGGTGGGTTTTAGTCAGTAAGAGTCTGACACGCCCTCTCGCTCCACCCATAGCGGGAGAAGTTATTTGATAAATTCTCACACAAAAAAAAGGTATGTTTTCTGATGCTGTTTACATTTTCATCAGATACTTTTGCAACGGACAATACAAGGGTTTACTTTATTTTTAATCTAGGTGTTTAATGTACCTGTGATGATTATGACAATTCAGAAGCAACAGTAAATACTTGTTTACACAAGGATCGCAGATCGTTATCAGACGTAAAATCACTTGGCATTTGTGTTTGTTATTATGTACGTACCATAGCGGACACTGGCGATGGACCACTTTCCAACCTTATTACTAAGGACATAAGGATTAAAAGTAGTCGACCGCCAGTGTCCGATTGTACATAAATATCATTTTTATGTGTAACTAGCTGACCCGTCAGATGTTGTCCTGGCAAAATTTCAATTTCGATTTTTCGGCTGTTCTTTTGGGTCATTCCAAAAAAAAAATCCTATACTTCATCATCAGCCTATAAATGTTCCCACTGCTGGGACACAGGCCTCCTCTCTGTGAGAGGGAGTGGGCCGTAATCCACCACGCGGGCCCAGTGCGGGTTGGTAGATGTAGTCTTCGAATTTTCGGTTCTAGGACATGCCGGTTTCCTCACGATGTTTTCCTTCACCATTTTGAGAGCAGTGGTGATGAAATAATTTACACAAAGTAAAGCGCCTGTCTGGGTTCGAACCTACGACCTCTACAACTCGTAAGTCGCGGCTGTTACCACTGGGCCACCACTGCTCTTTCTATACCTACCACCACTGTATTGAGAAAAACAAACAAAAAAAAAACCAATCAGC
This sequence comes from Agrochola litura, assembly GCA_949152395.1. NCBI lineage: Eukaryota > Metazoa > Arthropoda > Insecta > Lepidoptera > Noctuidae > Agrochola > Agrochola litura. The sequence continues at coordinate 8,940,244 of OX424497.1, read as the reverse complement.
ATTTTCGAGTTTTTGCGAGACTAATGCGAGTCAATTGATTTTTATAAAGATAGATGATAAAACTTCCAAGGCAATTGATTTTTATTTATAACATAAAAAAAAATATATAAAACTTCTTTCTAATAAAAACCTAAAACTTACGAGTAAATCTAAATCAATTTAAATTACGATTAAATTAAATGTTACGTATGTTTGATACAGCAATACAATTAAAAACAGAAGATAATGGAATTTCATACTAAGAAGGTCCCACTATTTAAGTTTTCTTTCAATCATTCAACGCAGCCCATCGCAGTACTGTGCTGGACATAGGCCTTTCCCAGGCTGCGCCAAAACGCCCTTTCCTACGCCTTTCGCATCCAGTTAAGATTTATTTACTTTCCAAAAACCCTGAAGCCGTTAACGAGAAGATAGCAATGAGTTGTACAGCTGTCTGTGTATTTGTAGGTAAGAACAATTCACGTTTAGTTAGCAGAGCAAACTCACCTGTAGATAATTGTTTTGACCTCAGTCCGAACTGAAGTTGGGCTAACTTCAAGTTTCTAATTGCCGGGCAGTTCAGAGTTGAACTCGATGTTTGCCAAACACTGGTCTTACACTTTCGTACGATTCAATAAGCGGCACTCCACATGAGTTAGTTCAGTAAGTACCTCACGAGTGCCTTTTGTTTGAGAATAAGCTCCTCGGGCTTATTTGCGGCTGTGTGAGTTCGGAGAAACAATGGGGTATATTGAGATTAGAGTTGACAAAATACACAATATTTAACTTATTATTGAGGTGAAAACTTCTTTAGGCGCGTTGGGCATTTTTGAGATGGGAAAAAACAATTGAACTCGCGACACCGTTACCGACATCTCATTTTTGTAAACGCGATTGTGCTCTTTATTTATATTACGTTACGGATCAATGTTCTATGCAAATGTTTTACTTTAAAGGTTTCGATTTTTTTTTTTATAAACGCGATTGTGCTCTTTATTTAGATAAGGTTACGAACCAATGTTCTATACAAGTATTTTTCTTCCATCAAGGCGATCTTGTTCAAGTTTTCACTTCTATCGGCACTCCCGGAGTGCCACAGTTTTTTTTTAATATTTCGTTCATTCATTAACGTCATATCTATGCCTTTATGCCAACATATTTTGGATCTACTTCTTCTATGATATATTTATCAAAATCTTTATTAGCTGTCAAACTGTCATCTTAGTTGTCAACCCTTTTATGTCTCTTTTCCAGTAATTTGTTATCTTTCATGAAATCCATTCATCATCGTATATTTGATCTATCTCGTCCTATTCTTATCAACCGATTTACCTTTTCAATTATTATTTGCACCATTATGAAGTACCTTCAAATCTCTTATCGTAATTAATTTATTATTATTCATGCGTAAATCTCATTACCTTCTACTGGAACGAGGAATACCATCGAAATACAAAATAAAAAATACTTTGGTCAAATATGACAAAAATGTATTTTTATTTATAAAAGTTCCCATTAACGTCAATTCCTTTTGAAAAATTGATCAATAATCACTTTTGATGTTGACAGTATTAAATTATTATGATAGGTTTTCTTTGATAATAATAATTTAAACATCAAATTATGGGACTTTGCGTTAAGTCTTGAATAACAAATAGATATTTATTTATAAAAATGTGCCATAGTAGGTTGATATCATTTAAAATGCATTATACCTAACGCTCATCATCTCCCTAGCCTTTTCCCAACTATGTTGGGGTGAGCTTTCAGTCTAACCGGATGCAGCTGAATACCAGTATTTTACATGGAGCGACTGCCTCCACAACCCAGTTAGGTACTGGGTAACACTGGTTGGTAAGACTGGTTGTCAGACTTTTGGGCTTCTGACGACCCGTAACGACTGTCAAAGATCTACAAATGACAGCCGGGACCAACGGCTTAACGTGCTTTCCGAGGGACGGAGGGGTCTTGGTATGTAAAGATGGTCACCCATCATACCCTTTACCCATTATACCTAACACTGCTGGCCCTAATAATTAAATTTCAATTAAGTATGTGTTTGTATACATATATGTACTAATTTTGGTTCGCTTCAACTAGGTACTCATGTGCGGTGTAATATCCTTAATACATACATAATAATAATTATCTTTGAATAGGCTTATTGGTATGGAAATTGCAATTAGAATTAATTAAATGAATGACATAGAGATGAATGATTCTCGAAAGCGAGCTTTTGGCTTATTGGTGATTCGCCCGAATTAACTCGCTCGAAACGAGCGAATCGATGCTTTTAAACAATAACATTTTTTCTTGTGGTGTTTCGCACGAAATTAATTAATTTATAGGCGTATCGATTTCTGGAGTTATCGATTCGCCTACAAATAACTCCGTGCGAATTGCCTCAAGATTTTTTTAATTATTTAAAAGTGTTTTTTTTATTTATTTTAAAGCTTTTCTATACAACGCTAGTTTACAATTCACATGTGTGACTCGGCTCAAATGGAATGGCGATTTGTTAGAAAATAAACTCAAGCCTTGTTCCCACGGGGGTAGGCAGAAACTACAGAACGCCACCTGCTACGATCCTTACTTCTTTTGCCTTTTGCCTCGTTTACGAACAAACAAACCATACTATAAATAAATTTCTTCCTGTGACATAAAATTCACATTGAAAATATTTTTCTAATCAAATTCTCACTATTTACATACGAATGGCTCGGTCTAATCGAAGAATGTCTCTCACATGAAGTCCAAGCCATTCGCGAGAAGGCGATCTACGCTCTCCCTCTAGTCTTCGACCACTACTTACGCGACGACACCTTGAAGTACGGAGACCTAACTGCTAAGGACAAACGCAAGCAACTATGTTCTATGTTCTATGTTATGGGGTTTGGTTTCCGCACTTAGTCCGTCAGGTGGACCATTGTGCGTGGGCCATGGCGGCCGTTTGGTGGTTATTCCAACCAGCCCACCTCCCTCCAGAAGTTAATCAAAACTCCTGGTTTGTTCAGAATATCTGTAAAAGATCTGGGTGACCCGAGGGTTTCTGTTCTAATCTGGGTGACGCCTGTGCATTCGAAGAGCACGTGCGCGACGGTTTCCTCAGCCTCCATGCATGCCCTGCATAGAGGGCTGTCCGTTATGCCTATTGTGTGGAAGTGTTTGTTTAGCGAGCAGTGTCCCGTGATGGTTCCCGTCACCAGGCGTAGGCCGTTCCTGTCCAGGCGTAATAAACGCCTGGTTAGCCTGCTATCCAGGGATGGCATAGCTTCCTTGGACTGCCTGCAGCCCGGTGTCGAGGTCCACCAGTACTCCGCTTGTGTGAGGGTGAACTCCTGTAGCCACCTGCGTATTTGGTTGAAAGGGATTGGTACGATAGGTTCGGGACCACAGACTGCCGTGCCAGAACCTCTTCTAGCAAGTTCGTCAGCTGCGTCGTTACCTAGCGAACCGCTGTGTCCTTTTATCCATTGTAGCGTCACCGTGTTGCGACTAGATACCGTTACTTGTTCTAGTGCATTGTGACATTCTAGTATTAAACGCAAGCAACTGAAATGAAGTTGTTTATTCTGTAAATAGGATATTGGAATCACTTTTACACGTCATATTAGAAAATATAAAAAATAAGCTAGATGAGTTAGGCGTTTCCTATCTGACTACTCTGAGAAGAAAGGCCGATACAAACTGAGAGGTAGCAGTCTCTTTTAAAGTCTAGACATAATCTTGGTCAGGCCATGTGAGGACCATGTAGATTAGTGTCTGAAATGGTCTTTTGAGGAAAGAACCACACAGATTTGAGTGAACCTGTGAGTGTGCAGTCAGTCCAAGCATTTGTCAGTAATCGTGGAGCTCAACTCAGAACTTAAAGAGCTCAACTCGACGAACAATACCAAAGAAAGGACATTTGGGATTGATGGATAAGTACTGTGAACAATTGTGCAATACGGGAGTTAATGAGCTGGTATTGAGGATGAGATATGCTAGGTAACCTAGATATCCTACTCCATTTGCTTCGTTTACGCTGGTCATACACGCACGCCGGTTGCGCACCTGACCTTTCTGATATAGATAAGGTAAGTAAAGCAGTAGTAGTTGATAATAATTTTGTTCTTATGGCAATTATGATGATAATGATTTCTGATTATAAGTATAATTAAGTATATCTAATCAATCTATGACTGGACAGTAAAGACCCAAATACCGATACAGTTATTGATGCAGACGCGATAACGCTTATAATATGTCCTAAAAGTGCTGTGTTCATTCCATGTCTAAGGTTGCGTTTCCACTGAGCAGCTGGGCGGTGCGGAGCCGAGAACAGCAGTGAAAAGTGGTGAGTGTTTCCACTGAAGCGGAGCGGAGTGGAGAGAAGAGAGGAGAAAAGAGGAGAAGAGAGAAGAATAGAGGAGACGAGAGGAGAAGAGAGGAGAAGAGAGGAGAAGAGAGGAGACGAGAGGAGAAGAGAGGAGAAGAGAGGAGACGAGAGGAGAAGAGAGGAGAAGAGAGAAGATGTGCCTGAATTAACCAATAGAATCTAAACTCCGCTCCAGAGTTTAGATTCTATTGGTTAATATTGGATGGTTTATCAAAACCTCCGGTCAGCACCGCAATGCCTCACTACCTTCCGGTTGACACCGCTTCGCTCGTCTCCGTTCTTTTCCGCTCGGGATCGCGTGCTCATATTTTATATTTATTTTATGTGAAGTCCGCTCTGCTACGCTGCACTCCGCCTACACTGTTTCCACTGAAGCAGAGCGGAGATTTCTAGCATTGTGATTGGTTAATTCATGCACCGCTAAGCTCAGCTCCACCCAGTTCCTTCTTAATGGAAACGCAGCCTAACTAAATTAAAAACAAACAAAACACTGCTCGGATTACCGAAAACAACATCAAAGCCGCATAATTGTGAATAGAGCCCGCATTACCGAATTATATCGCCATCCAGATCATTTGTACCACGGCGAAATGAGGTTTTGCTGTATGTGCCATTAGGATGAATGCAAGCGAGTCGCCGATCGATTTAGAAACAAAGCCTCTAATGCCAGCTGTGCTGGCAAGTCCCCCAGATATCTAATGGAATTCTAGCCATGATCGCTCTAGTAGAGCTGTCGTTCCGTTCTTTCGATTCTCGTCTCGGGAAATAGCTGTGAGTACCGTTATAAATGTGAAGGGTTGGAAATGTCTTGTAGGATTCAATGTTTCCGTTCGATTCTTGCATCTGGCGTGGGTATAACGTGTTTACAGATCATTATGGTTGCTGAATGTTTTTGAATGTGATTTAAGAAGATACCCACAAAGGAATAATATAATAATCTATCTAATCTAATGTGATATATAAAAGCGAAAGGTCTCACTCATTCATCACGAAATATCGAAAACCGCTTGACGTATATAGATGAAATTTGGCACAGAGGTAGTTCATAGTTAGTAGACGTCCGCTAAGAAAGGGTTTCTGGAAATTCGACATATAAAGGGGTGAAAAGGGGGGATTTTGTTTGAATGAAAAATCTTATTCCTTGAGTTAATGAACTTGAAACTTGGCACAAATACTTTTTTATGTAAATTATAAACTTTGCCATTTTTAGTTTTTCTAAACTATCTCCTAAAGGAGGATTGGGAGGGGGGGGGGGGGTGTCAAAGTTTGTATGGAATAATTTGAACCGCGCATACTTAAAACTGAAAATAAATAAAGACTTATATCAGGGATTTTTTTAAATGTACCCCTAACGGGGTGAAAAGGGGTATTAATTTTTAGAGGGGAGGATTTTACTGTGTGGCTTGGTTAACTTGAAAATTGGTATAAATAATCAATAATTCTAATAATGGAAACGTCACAATAGACTTTTTAAAAATTATTGTCACGCTATATGTTATGGGGGATGAGCAATATTACAATAAGTTCGTATTCTTCTATAGTTTATCGCAAATTGTAAAAAGGCTAGCCAAAAGGTTAGAATATTGCAGATAGTTACGGATTTAACCTTTTAAAAGATTATCATCACGCTATAGCTTTATGGATCTAAGCAGTCAATCATAATGATATCAAAATCCAATACCATAGGTATGTACCGTAGGTATGGGGCAATAAGGGCAGGTACCTACCTTAGCAGTTGTCGCTACAAGAAAACAGTCTTAGGAGATTGTCCTTAACTTTTTGAAACATGTTGATCTGCATTCACAGATTTTGAAAATAATGTAGGTACAGTCAGCAAGAAAATGGCCAACAACGCCCATTGTCAACCAGTTTAGGTTGAGTTGCCGTCACCCCGTGTGAGAATGGGCTTACTGTCAGTAATGACAAACAACAAAGTTTAACACTCTTTATGAATCTATACTATAACTTATTACCTATTAATTATTATTAATTAATTAATTAATATTATAAAGAGGTAAAATTTGTTTGTTTGAATGTTTGGTGGTATGAGGAACAGGGTGTAAAGTTCACTCATCCACCTTAGAAAAGGGAAGATCCTCCAATCAGACGGGTGTTGTGTCTGGTGAGCAACTGCCCGACGGTTGATGTCGAATAGTCTTATTATATGTAGTTCGCGCGGTAAATTCTAATTGCGCGATGCAGGATTTGTGTGACGTCATGTCTATGATGCGTAGTTCGTATGAGGCGGTGTAACCGCTACAAATATTTGTTCGTAAGTTTGTATGTAGGGGGTAATCTCTGGAACTACCAGTCGGATTTAAAACAATCTTTTTGTATTCGATAGCCCAATTCTTGAGGAAGGTTATAGGCTAATTAACGTCACGCTACGACCCTTAGGAGCCGAACAAAAAGAAAAAAAGTCAGAAAGGACGCTAAGCGAAAACGCGAAAACGGGCGATAGGACGCGACGCGGTGAATCGGGGGCCAAACACACGAACGAAGTCGCGGGCAGAAACTAGTTATGATATAGGTAATGACTGAGTTAAGACCAGGCACTCCAAAGATAATTTTCAAGCAAACTCCGCCCCAATGCACCCCACCACTCCAATATGTGCTAAACGCTAACACATCAGTAATAAAGTTGAATATCGCGTGCGCTCTTTGGTCGTGTTCAAATACGGAACTAAATGTCGTAAGTCTTAATTCTTCTTTTGTTTATAACTAAAGTAATAATTGATCTAGCGAAAAAATATCATAAATTTGGATAATAAGCTATATTTCCTTACTGTCAATAATTATTTTAGACATTAAAGTCGAGTTATCTTGTTTTTGTTTCAAATAATATTTATAAAAGACAAGATTTTCGAAAAAAAAATGGATCGAGCGAAAATGTTCCAATTACGTAACTGTCTTATATTTGGAAAGAAAAAGATCCAATAAATCACATACTAAAGTTCCATTTTGATTGTATGCGTGACTTTTTCAGAATATTAATGCAAATTAACATACAATTTAGGAAGCCTCCTCTTAATGGTTATTTTAGTTTTATCTCTTGTTCTAGCGTGACGTGGACAATGTTGTTTACTTTATCATTGTCACATTATATAATACTTACTACATAATGTAGTTCATGTGCAGAATTATCGATACACGGAAATCGCATAAATCTCTTAATTATTTGACACGTTATTTTAGATAAGTAGGTGTAATCATAGAACAGATAGAACTGTAGGTAATTAACGTTAATGTGCTGGGTACTTAGCAGATTTAGGTCAATTTGTAGATCTATTTGTAAAATTTTTAGATAGAATTTATTTTTTTATTATTTTTAGTGATCCTTATAGACAGACACACGAGTGATCCTTAATAGGATCACTTGTGTGTCTGTCTGTCACAGTCAATTAGCACCGAATCTACTGGGCCAATTTATTTGTTTGGTGAATTTCATTTGAATTTCTGTGATCCAATCACGGACGTGTAAAGAAAATAAATGGGTTTTGAGTATAGGGGTCACTTTTTGGTGGCAAATTGAAAAATTAAAGTTTTGCAAACTGTATACCCTGTGACATTTCAATAATGAAAGGGTTTGGTATCTGGATCTGAAATATATATTTTTATAATTTTAAAATAAAACTTTTAAAGATATAATAGATGAAAATTATAGTTCAATACTTAGTAAAAATCTTGGTTCCACTAACAATCGTCTTCTACGATGTCCTTCTCTCCGCTCTGGTTTCATTCACTCTTCTTTCTTCGTCCAGGCTGTCTTTCTTTGGAATGCGCTCCCTCTGAACATCAGGACGGCAACCAGTCGGTTATCTTTTAAAGTGAAGGCACGTGAACATATTCATAAGAAGTTGGCAGAATCATCCCAGCGCTGATTTGCTGGATTCGTTTTCTCCTCTACCTATCGTTATTTCTCCTAAGTTCATTTTGTTTATATGTATCTATGTATTTTTTTTTCGAGTTATTTATCAATTATATTGCACCTGCCATGTTTTGTCTCTGCATCACCTTAAGGTTGACTGGTAGAAAATGCCTCAGGCATTGAGTTCGCCTTTGTACAGTTTTTTTTTCTTTACTTGTGCATAAAGTTTTAATAAATAATAAAAAAAAAAATTGAAAATACCAAAAATTAAAAAGCGAGTAACTTAAAAAAAAAAATTGCAATAACTTTCCTAGAAATAGTTTTGGTAGGTACATATAATTACAGCACTAAACTTGAAATTATTTCGTGGACCTGCGCATGATAGCACTGAAAACTAACTTCAAGGACTACATCAAAGTACATTAAAATAATCAGGTACAATCACGAACAGCGGTGTTTGAAACATGAGTGTACGCGGTTGTAACTCAAGACAGTGGACGACATGTTTCCACAAACACAGTACCTACATTTCAGTTGCGTCTGGCGCGTGACGAGGGTTGAGATGTTCACGATATCACCCTCTAAACTTTCATAAGGACCAGAATGCAACATAATACGTGTCGTTCACGTAAATGGCCGCGACTGTACTATATTGTATGTAAGTGCTACGCAAATATAGCCCTAGAGGCAGTAAATTATTTTTATTGTCGTTTTAGTGTGTTCAATGTTTTAGAAATGGAACTTAATGGTCATTGCTTTAATTTTTGGGGAAATAAATTTAAAATATGGCTCTTGAAAATATAAGATGTTAACAGCGTTATTCTTATTGATTAAATTAAGTCCCAAGTTCAAAGGTGGACGTAAAAATGCAAATGTAACAGTGTTCAATTTAAAATGTAAGTAGAACTCGTCAACAAAGTTCCTATACATTGCTTCATTTATTTAAAAATGTCGTCTGCTCGACAAGGTAATAACTAGGGCTTGCTATCCAGATATCCAAATTTTCCGGATATTCGTCAAATAATCACTAATAATATAACATTTTACATTGTGTTTTAATAAAAGAGGATACTTATACGCAATCGTGAAAATGTGAAAATTTGTGCTTCATCTTAAAAAAAATCCTTCTGATGACACAATGACTAGTTTCATGAAAACTTTTTACAAAAAAAAAACAACCGACTTCAAAAAAAAAACACTACAAAGTGAAAAATAACTTTAATTTCGGAAGTCGGTGTCTTGGTTTTGAATTTTCGTTCTTTGTCACCGACTTCCGAAATTAAAGTTATTTTTCACTTTGTAGTGTTTTTTTTTTGAAGTCGGTTGTTTTTTTTTTGTAAAAAGTTTTTATTTTTCACTTTTTAGTGTTGTGGTACCTACCCCAAACAAATTCGAATACCACTACCTGCTATGTAAATAACAGTGACAGGAAGTTATCATATCATCCACATACTAAGTGGGAAAAAATACGTATTATTGAAGCTAACTCAAAAACTACCCAAGCAAAGTTAATAAAATTTATATGGGACGAGCTCTGAAGTATGATCTACCAAACAAAAAAAGAATCATCAAAATCTATTCATAATTGGCGGAGTAATCGCGTAACAAACATACAAAAAAAAAAAAAAAAACATACAGACGAATTGAGAACCTCCTCCTTTTGGAAGTCGGTTAATAAAGATAATTCAAATGTGCTTTTGCTCAGAGCTCGACTTCAGTTGACAACAGCGATGATAACGACGTTAGTACTCAGTGATTACCAGCAACAGAGAGAAAGTGAAAAGTCGAAAGTTTCTAAATCTTTACCATGGTCCTCCTGGACCAAGATACATTAATCTTAGTCATGTATACAACCTCTTCAGGTTTTTTCCTCCACTGGTTACTGGTATATGCAATAAATTGAAGATATATCTAAACGATGGTGACGCAACATTGGATTGCTTGAGTTTCTTCAGATCTCATAACCAATCAATGAAAAATAAATTTCGTTGTTTTGACTTTATTTTCAGAATTATTTATGTATTACGTATCTTGTATAGCAAAATGTATAATATCCTATCTAATAAATGTATATATACTTGTACATATAATTATTTTAAACCTTTAAGGTTTTAAATTGTGTAAATATTATCTTAGATGGATGTATAATAAAAGTCTAGTGTATCATCATCTTCCTGCCCTTGTCCCATGTTACTTGGGGTCGGCGCAACTCGTTTTCTTTTTCCACTCTCCCCTGTCAACCGTCACGCTATCATTCACTCCCTTCTCTTTCATATCATTCCTCACACAATCCTTCCATCTTTTCTTTGGTCTTCCTCTCCCGCTCCATCCATCAACATTTATATTCATCACTCTTTTAGTCACTTGCATTTCCTCTCTCCTCATCACATGCATACCAGGCCAAACGATTTCCTTTCAACTTTTCTGTTACTGACGCCATTTTTAAACTTCCCCTTATATACTCATTTCTTACTTTATCCATTTTTGTCGCTCCACACATCCATCTTAACATTCTCATCTCCGCTACATGCAATAAAAGTCTAATGAATAATGTGTGTTCATTGAAGCTGTTTTAGAATAAACAACCGTATGATATTTCTTTTATTCAGAACATGGTTTATATTCTGATAATGAAATAAAATATTTTTTTGATGTTATTAAGTTAGTACGTATACTTTATGAGTTTTTAGGGTTCCGTACCTCAAAAGGAAAAAACGGAACCCTTATAGGATCACTCGTGTGTCTGTCTGTCTGTCTGTCTGTCTGTCCGTCTGTCACAGCCAATTTACTCCGAATCTAATGGACCGATTAAGTTGAAATTTGGTACACATATGTATTTCTGTGACCCAAACACAAATGTGTAACGTAAATAATTTAATTTTGAATATAGGTGTCACTTTTGGGGCGCAAACAAGAAAATTAAAAAAAAAAGTTTTGCTAACAGTACCGTGTGACATATCAAATAAAAGGACTTATTGCGAGGATCTTAAATATATTTTTTATATAATTTTAAAATAAATACTTTTAAAGATATTTAATAAATTCAATGAAAATTGACCATTCCCCCCCCCTTATCTCCGAAACTACTGGACCAAAAATTTTGAAAAAAATACATAGTATGGTTCTTTACTCATAGATTACAGGAAAACCTATAAGAAGTCTATGGTCTTAAAATAACATGGTAAATCTCTCAATATTGTGCGTAAAAACTTACATTTCGTCGCTCGGCATCCAAAAGGCCCATCTCTCTAGCTACTATAATATCAAAATATCAAAAGTGTTTGACCGTCTGCTTAATACACAAATAAATAAAACTGTAAATGTTCATGACAACCAATTCGGGTTTCAGCGTGGTTTGTCAACAGAAAGTGCAGTGTTGTGCCATAAGCATACTATCACATACAAACTTACTATAAACAGCGTGGGACGCCGATTTATGCTAGGTTCATCGATTTATTCAAGGTTTCTGATCTGGTTGCTTATGACGTATTGTGGAGAAAGATGGAGAAGGATAGGTTGCCAACGGAGCAAACATCTTTAAATAGTGGTATGATAACCAGATCAATAGTGTACGATGGGCTGGAACTTTTTCCAAGCCATACAGGTTGGAATGCGGGGTGAGGCAAGATTGGCGAGCTCAGCAGCACCAGAGTGGGTTGCTATATAGATGGTATTTGTGTAAATAATATTAGCTATGCAGATGATATGGTGCTTCTGAGCGCGTCAATCTGTGGTCTCAGAAAGTAATTGGTCGCCAAATGTGAGCAGTATGCCAAAACACATGGTTTGATGTATAATTCCAATAGGTCGGAGATCATGGTCTTTGAGGCTGGGGGCAGACCGGGATATGTACCACCTGTATTACTCAATGGGACTCCACTACAAAGAGTATTTACGTTTAAATATCTTGGTCATATATTGACCCCTGACCTCAATGACGGACTCGATATTGAGCGGGAGCGAAGGGCGTTGTCGGTAAGGGCAAACATGCTGGCTCGCAGGTTTGCACGCTGCTCACTTAAAAAGCCAAAATTACTCAGTTTTGAGCTTATTGTACAACGTTTTACACGTGCAGCCTGTGGGCTAGATATACCCAAAGGTTATGCAACGCCCTTCGTGTCCAATACAACAACGCTTTCAGGGTATTGGTGGGGCTGCCCCGTTTTTGTAGCGCATCGGGAATATTCGCGGACGCACATATTAATTGCTTTTATGCAACGATGCGAATGAGGTGTGCATCCCTGGTACGCAGAGTACGGGCCAGCTCCAACAATATCGTTAGCAGTCTGGATTGCATGTACATCAATCACTGCAGTGCCGTCTCCCATGGGGTGAAATAAATTTAAACTAGATTACGTGGGGCACTCAAAAAGTTTTGATACTAGAAAAAAATAAACTACAGGTTATAATTTTTTTATTATATCTTTTGAAAGAACTCTCCATTGGCATACACAGCTTTATACGTCTAAACAAATTTTCATAACACATTTTCCAGTCCGCATCAGACACCTCTCCAATCTCCTTCTCAAATGCACCCAGTGCATCTTCAGGTGATGAAAACTGTTTTCCTTTGAGTTGATTTTTTATTTTGGGGAACAAGAAAAAGTCGCACGGAGCCAAATCGGGACTGTAAGGAGGATGGCCTATAAATTTGACCGGTGTGCTGTCCAGAAAGTCCCTTATTTTGAGCGCCGAGTGAGCCAGCGCGTTGTCGTGGTGAAGCAGTAGCCCACGGAGGCCAGTGTTCGGTCGCTTGCTGCTTGCAGTAGTAAAAACTTCTGGCAAACATTTGGTAACATACCATTCAGCATTGATGCTTCTTTGATCTCGTCAGGGTACTGACACCAGATAACCTGGTAGAAAAAAAAAAAAACTTGCGGTCAACATTTTGCCTGCACTTCTGGCTCGCTTCACTTTGGTAGGCGTTGGTTCATTTTGGTTCAACAGCCACACGGTCGACTGACGCTTCATTTCTGGATCATATTAAAAAATCCAAGATTCATCACCCGTAATGATATCTTAAACGCGCCGAGACGAGCCTGCTACCAATTTTGCTATCATGTCTCGGCACCATTCTACCCGAACCTCCTTCTGACCCTGCGTTAGATTTTACGGTACCAGCGTGAAACTATCTTTCATAACCGAAGATGCCTGTGTAAAATTTCATGCACACTTCCCGATCCAATCGGCAGTATACATCTATATATCTTGACATTTTAAACTGCTTTTTTTGTGTTTTTTCAAAACTAATTATGTTTTTTTTTTATTGGATGCTGTAGAATGGTAGTAGACCATGGTCTGAACAACGTTTGTTCTAGCAAAACTGTGATTCAAATTTTACGGTGTATGCTGAACCTCTTCATATGTAATTCGCCTATTCTCTTGAATTAAATTTTTCACAGCCAGCACTTTTTGTTATGTAACAACCGTCATAGGGCGGCCACTTCTTTCTTTGTCTGCCAAAATTACTAGACCACCCATAAATTCGTTGAACCAGCGAAAAACAGTCGCTTTAGAAGGGCTTTATTCTATGAACACAATTCGAAGTCTTTCAAACGATTCTTCTGGTTTTAGTCGACATTTGAAATCGTACAAAATCATCGCGCGAAAATGTTCTCGTTATAAATCCAGTTTTCAGTAAGACAGAGTATTTTGATTTTGCTCGTAAAAAAATGTGGAGGGAATTTCGAATTTGGAATGTTGTTTTTTTGTAATAAGTAGTCATCGTTTTAATTGACATCAAAACCAGCCAGTATTCTATAGATAAAAACTGTTAGTCGCAAAACTTTCTAAGTGACCTCGTAAAATAAGTTAACATAGTTCATAAGTTTACTAACGCAACGAGTCCTTGGTACTTGAATAAAGAAAAATATCTGGAAGATATTTTTTTTTTGAACGACGTTTTCTAAAAATGAAACCTAGCTAGATCGATTTATCGCTCCTGAAACCCCCCTACATACTAAATTTAATAAAAATTCTTGTAGCCGTTTCCGAGATTCAGATTATATATACATACTCGTAGGTATATACAAGAATTGCTGGTTTAAAGGTATTATTATTATATTAATACCGCGAATGTGAAATTTTTTACGAAAATCTGATTTTTGTTTTATTTCATTCTACACGTTCGAATAAGTGACACTGCAATTAAAAAAAAAAAAAAATTGTCACATTCGTGGTATTGGATGCCGAGCGACGATTTGCAGTTGGAATGTATGGGAGAACATGTTTTTCAACTACAATGTTAAGTTTGTTCTTGGGATAAATAAATTCATCTCAACTACGGAACCCTTCATTGTGCGTAGTCCGACACGCACTTGGCCGGTTTTTTTCTTTAGATCTAACTCATAATTAGACTAAAAAGAGAGACGAAAAGGTTCCAAAAGTACATACTTATTTAACAAAAACAATGAAATGGAATATTATAACTTATAAAATTCTATTTCATTGTTTTCATTAGATAAGTAGGAACATTTGCAACTTTATAAACTGATAAAAAAAAGAAGATATGCCTTTGAACATTCCGTCATCTGCCTGGCCTTTTGCCAACATGTTGGGGTGGGCTTCCGGTCTTGTAAGTTTAAAAACGTTTTGAAATTGTATGACTTGTTAGTACCATAACATAAGTATAATTACACAATAGTTGGAAAGGTTTAGTAATGAAAATTTTGATTGAAAACTTATTTAGTTAGATTTACCGTTTTTGCAGTGGTATCGAAAATATCCATAGTCTCCGACTTTATCCATATTATCCGAATTTATCCATGTTAACCGGATTTATCCGGATATTGATCTGGAAGTATCAAAATTATACGTATAGAAAAATGGGGCGGATAATAGTAATAACGCAATGAATGTTGTTGAATTGTCAACATGACAGGCATTGTAATTATGAGTGTATTACGCAATTACGCTGTCGGCTCCTCATTCATTGCATTACTAAATAAAATAAAATAAAAATTCATTAATTAAAATTAGGCCAAGAGTCAGCACTTTTTGAACGTCAAAATTACATAAGACAATCCTCCAAAACGCCCTTCACCACTTCCTATTAGTGCTTTGGCTGGGAAGAAGTGGCGCGACTCGGTACTCGGTTGTGCTTTACTTACTTTTTCACTAAACAGTCCATTGCTTGTTAAGGTCCCCTCCTCTAATACAATTTATTCATGCAATCCCTCAATTCGAAACTGATTAGTTCCCTTGTTATTAATAGATTATTTAGTCAAGTACGTGTAGCTAAAATTTATAGCGTATAACACGCCATCAAGCGATAATGTGTTTTATTTTATTAATATGACGCAGGTACTTGTGCTGTTAGGAAGTCGATGCCTACTAAATTCGGTACAACAATTTTATTAGGCTGTAGAGGTGACGACCGCGCTAGAGCACTAACTCAGTGGGGCATAATGACCTTACAATGATTATTCACAGTACCCTAGGTGACCGAGCTCTGCTCTGGTGAAAATAGAGAATGCTCATTTAATAGTATGGGATGGTACCTACTAATTCCATGCTGCCATGTCATTATTCTGTGTCATTGATCTTGTTCTAAACTTTGGGAGACCGAGCTCTGCTCGGGTGAAAATACGGAGAAAACGTTTTTCCCAGATATGAGACCTAGATTTTCGCCTCCGTAAACCCTTATATTGCTATTACTTTCATTGAAATCGTTAGAGCCGTTTTTTCGTAAATATATGTCACCGTATAATTATGAACTTCGTTAGTTTATAATCTATCGGTATTATTTCCGTTAAATTATAAACTGTCGAAAAATTGTGCACTGCAACGAACCATTTACAATTTAACGCATTATTTTACGCTAGTTTATAATCTTTCCATGGGAAACCGACAAATTGTGAACTGGTATCAAACGTGCTTGCGACGTAACGCACCTTGCGCTAATACTAAATAGCCTGCCTGGCTGCGAGCAACTTGTAAGTAGCGGTTGGTCACAGTTCTAACCTAACCTAACCCATTTCACCCAGTTCATAATTTTTCGACAGTTTATAATCTAACGGAAATAATTCCGACAGATTATAAACTAACTTTCTCACAATCTTACGGTGACATATACAAATATTGCTCGTTTAATAGCATATAGGATAACATAAATTCACGCCTGTAATCCCCGCAGGATTAGGCAGAGGTGCACCTATTGTACCTACTGTGCCCACATTTCGCCAGTTATGTTTAAGTAATAGGGGGCGAGCCTATTGCCATCAACCGGTCAGGAATCCAGACTCCGGGCTGCTACTGAGGAATTTCTGATGTAAAAACCCAATAAAACTTTGCCCGACCGAACCGAACCAAGGACCTCACCCTCAGCAGTATCACTTGCGAGTACTAGACTAACGAGGCAGTCGATTATTATTCTAGAGTCATAAAAAGCTTAAACCTAACTAATATCTGTATGAATATAACCCTTTCCACTAAACTGCAACAAAACAGTGTCGTCAATAATGAAGATGTAAAATTACCAAATGCCTTTTCGAAGCTTTTATTTTGGAACTAGTTTCTGCCCGCGACTTCGTTCGCGTGGAAGTCGTAAGACACCACAATATACTACAATAACAGCCACATTCTTATAAAACTTCCCTGTATACTACGTGCGTTTGTAGTTTTGTTCTCAACAGCCAAAATATATAGAGAGTCAGGAATGGTGACGCCGGAGCGAGCGACGTACAGTTGTCCGTGTGAGAAACAGCTAGTCCTGAGGTCGACACCCGCAGCCTTCAGTGTCTGCCCCTGTGACTTGTTTTGGACCATTTGTCCAAACTCCACAGAAAAGTGTTGTCACTTGCTTATAAAACTAAAATCAAGTCTTTGACTAACTAAGTTAGAAACTAAGTAACTAGTTTATCTTAGTCTAGACCAAACATTAGCTCTCTCAAATTAACAGTAACACTAATTTGTTTACAGCTGAACTTTGCTTGTTACTAGAATCGACTTAGCGAACAGAGGGGCGCTTGTAACATTTTCATGTAATAATTTGCAAGGAGCTGGAGCGGCCACGTTAAAATGTCAACGCAGATGCAACTAAGTACTACGTCTGCACTTAATGCAATTTTGGGACGCGCAAACCGAAATAATACAATTAATGAAGTGAAAAGTTTTTACCGTGAACCAAATTAAAAGTTAATGAAGTTGCAGGAACCTGTTTACATTTTTATTATGATTTACATACTTAGCATAACACATATATTTCCTGAAGGGTTAGGCAGAAGTGTACGTAATGTACATTAGGCCAGTTATGTTTAAGACCCATGTAAAAGGGGGCAGGCCTATTGCCATCAACTCGGCACAAACCCCGAAAAATTCCCGATGGAAAAACCCAATAACACTTTGCCCGACCTGGGAATCGTCCTGTGTTCGATTCACGATGATTTAAATGAATAATTTTTCTCAAATATGCTTGGAAATTCGAGCATTATTTTGACAACTCGCTGTCCCCGGCGAATAAAATGGTAATGTGCTATTACGATAGTTTTAACTTTATTGCATATTCGATATTTAGAGGTCCGATTACACTCTGTCAATTTTTTTCATTCATTTCCTACGGTTATTTCAGAAGTTACAAGATTTTAAGGTGTTTTGTAATGAATGTAAAAAATCACTTTTCTTTTGGTATTTAAACAATTCTGCTATGTATATTAGCTAATAAGATATTCACAAAAAACAGTTTTTTATTTTTCCTGAAAAATTTGGTTTTTACGATTACAATTTTATTCCCCGGGGACAGCTTTCTTTGAGATAAATCGAAATTTCTGTCCTGGCCAAATACATGCGAGCACCGGCCATGTTTGAAAACCCATAAAAAAATAACTTAGCACTCGTCTTAATGTACTTACCGGTAATTACCGGCCAAATAAATTACTGTGAAAACTCATAACTGTAGTGTTATTTAAAAATGGAACGAACTTTTCACTTCAACACTTTCGTCTTTGATTTGGCTTGCAAATAGAGCCGTATAAAGTAATGAAGAAACAAATTAATATATTGGCGCGTGAAAAATGTTCGTTGTTCGTCATTGGTTTTGGAATTTATAATTAATTTGCTTAGTTTGAATTTCCGCGCATTATTTCAGAAAAGTACTATACAAGCCTTGGCCGCAACCAGGCATTGATGGACTCACGTATGTGCATCAATGCTCTTGTTGCAGGCAGCG
Organism: Agrochola litura; assembly: GCA_949152395.1. Classification (NCBI taxonomy): domain Eukaryota; kingdom Metazoa; phylum Arthropoda; class Insecta; order Lepidoptera; family Noctuidae; genus Agrochola; species Agrochola litura. Next base: position 8,921,854 of record OX424497.1, on the reverse strand, counting down.
ACAGTAATGTACTATTATTATGTGCTTTTCTATTCCACTCCTTCAACTGTTTTCCATAATTTGAAAAACTAATTGTTCTAAAAGGATAGTGTCCAAAGGCTGTTAGAAGAAACGTTTACTATTAAATTATTTATTAGCCCATAATGATTGCTGGGTAAGTACTAATTTGACTTTTTCAATTCATGTAAAAACTCAATCTCTTTATCAAACTCAAACTGCAAAATACTTTGAGCATTAATTTCAAATAAACCAATTACAGGCACTTTTGAACTGTCAAGGGGTCGGTCAGTCAGAAAGATGAAGCTAGTTGCCCATTCCAAAGCGTAGTAGGTACCTATGGAGAAGAACGGGCAAGAAACTCCACGGACACTCTTTTAAATCACAATATGGTTTCAAAATATTGGTTACATCATTCATGTTGAAGTTATACATGTGAGAACAATGCAGAACGTTAAAAGCGTCAGTAATAAAAAATAAAACAATTAAAAAATTTAGTTAAAATATAAAATATCTTGAGCTGACATCGGTGAAGGGAAAACATCGGGAAAAACTTAAACTTATACTTTAAATAAAGTCTGAAATTGCCAACACGTCTTGAGCGCGCGTGGTGATCAATGCTCGTGCCTTCTCTGTATGAGAAGAGGCCTTTGCCCTGCAGTGCGACAATAATGGGTGGTAGATATTATTTAATGATTGCTTAAAACTGTATTCTAGATTTGCTGTAAAAAAAGTCCATTTCAAATCAAGAAGTAGGTTCATCTACATACGGATATAGGTCCCTACATGATTTTTGATGTGTACCTATCCTTCCTCTCACTTTCCTGCAATCAAAATCAAAGTCAAATCTATAAAAATCAAAATAATCAAATTTGTGGGAGTACAACTGCCTAGCCTTTTCCCAACTATGTTGGGGCGTATTCCAGTCTAACCGGATGCAGTTGAATACCGGTATTTTATATGGAGCGACTGCCTATCTGACCTCCACAACCCAGTAGGAACTAGGTAATATGATACCCCTTGGTACGACTGGTTGTCAGACCTTCGGGCTTCTGACGACCCGTAACGACTGTCAAAGATCCATGAATGACAGCCGGGACCAATGGCTTAACGTGCTTTCCGAGGCATGGAGGAATCTCGGTTTGTAGAAATGGTCACCCATCCACGGACCAACCCTGGCAAGCGTAGCTTAACCTGATCGACCCGTGCGGCTGTTAGTACTTACTCAAAATAACCAAATCAGTGGGAATAATTTCGTGAAAAGACACGGAAGTGTGTTACAGGAAGCCAAGGATGTGAGCGCTATTTGATTTGAACAATGAGCGTGCGCGGTGCTAGAGTTGGCCGTCAGAAACGACCTTGACGAGGCCCCGCCCCTTTAGTGTTGCTTACTACCAAGGTGAGATTTATTACACATCATATGCGACTACTATAAGACTCGCTCGTTTTTTTTCAATTCTACATCACTCGACTCTATGACGGCAAATGAGTTTTCCTCTATTAGATGCCTTAATAAACATTGAGAAGCGTTCGTTGTACTTAAACCAGGAAGGAAGGAAAACATTTTAAATAAACTGTCGTATTTTGTTCACGTTAACGTCATTGCGTTGATACCTCAATTAAAAAGTATCTTTGGGTATTTAACGGTATCGGAACCAATAATATTAACTGCAGACTTGTAAAGCATCATCACACACATTGAAGATAATATATATATTAAACCGCTTAAAAATCCTTTAAAAATCCTCAAAGGTAAACTATAATATTATCTTCACTGTGTCTGGTGGTCCATTAAATTATACGGTGAGCGACATGTTGATGATAACATATATTTTATTATTATCTTCAAAGTGTGTGATGACCTTGATGAATGCGACATGTTTACCCAAGGATCGTAGTAGGTGGCGTTTTGTTGTGTCTGCCTACCTCCTTGGGAAGAAGGCGTGAGTTTATTTACTCATTTATTTATTTATATAATAAACATTTTGTAGACTTAACAGTTCAACCCAAGGCGTCTACGATCAAGTTACATTTTCGTAATATATGCGTACAGTTACAATAAGTACTTAACATATGATTATTAGATATTAGTATAGCATTAGTGCTTAGCTTACAATGAATACAGCTTCGATCAGTTAGCCTGTATGATATTGTGTGAGGTGGATATTTGCCGCAGATATAGTTTTGCACAGTTTGTCAGTGAATAGCTCCATATCTTGAGTAAGTATGATCCAGTTGAGGAGCACGTCGAGCAAGTTGAGGAGTAAGAGTACGTCGCGTAGTTGCATGTTTATGTATGTACAGTAAGCGCTCAAAAGTGCATAAGCACGCTAAGAGTCGTATTGCTGTGAACACGCGGTATAGCTCGTATATTTGTATGTGTAACCAACACGATACACACACCACAGATAACGCAGTTTTGCACTACACGAAACAACAATATATTTCCATCGCTTTAAACATGCTAGCACACACGCACTATGCGCGTGAACTTGACCAGTTAATGGCATTGCTAAAATTCGATAGTAACTTAACAAGTGCAGATAGCAGGAAGCGTTAAGCGTTGGTATGGAATTCAAACTGCCTCAGGTTCTAATCTCGTAAAGCACAGTGCGGTTTTTTGCAAATATTATTATTTTTGTTTTCGATAATAATATTTTTTAAATATTGCTGCTTTTTTATGTTGTTATTGCAATAAAGGTTTTAGAATAAAAAATGCGTGATATATGATAACAAAATTTAAAAAAATATGTTTATTCGTTATATTTATTTTACATAAGTTAAAAAACTGCTACAATTATTTATCATTACTTCAGCTGAATAAGATGTGAAATAGATGTCAAGAAACTTAGAAGCAGTTTGTATTATTTTGACATATTTAAATTATGAAATATTTTAAATTTTTAATGGATTTTTTCACCATAAATATTAAGCTTTGATCATGGTCGAAGTAATTAAGTAATAAATAAGAATATTAGACTACTTAAAATGTAAAAAACTACTTACAGAATAGGTAATTTTAAGGTTAAATATGGGCAGTTTGTTTATATTTTATTTGTATTAATTGTTTTACATTTTATTTGACTTTAGTAAATATTGGTTGTTATTGAGGTTAAAGCTTAAGTATTAATTTTCTTTACGAAAAGAAGATTGAAACTAAACTTCAAATTTTAATCCTAAAATAATACTATTACTAAAATCATATTAAACAATTTCGGTATATCTGCAAGAAATACGACAAACACCCTATTGAAACGTGCTTAAAAAATTCGTTACCATAAATTAATGCAATAACGAATCTGTTGTTTATTAAGTTGGTACGGTCAATATTTTAAGGTCAAAAACGGTTTTCTAGCTGGTCTTCAGTGATGCAAGCCTTCAGAGTGCACGGCGAACGGTTCATAATGACGTGTTTTTAATAATTCAGCAAAATATCTCGTTGGTATGAAACCATTTGTTTCATTCACCATTTGACGTCGCTGCTACTCGATAATAAGCCCCTTCCTCATATCTCTTAACCCTCACAGTATTTCTCTAGAACAAAGAAAAACATTGTTTTTATTACCCATAATACCTTATTATTTATTATTCACTAATCGAATTAAACCTCACAATGAATTTAAAACTTTAAAGGCATCTTCTGTCTCAACAATACCTCTGTTCTATCAACAATACCCTTGATTAAGATTTATGTTTAGTAAAATATGAAATATATAAATGATAACACTCACACTTAGTCCGGTTTCATTAGATATTCACTTCACTTTTACGCAGCGCAATAATATTCTTTGATCTGATCTGATCTCTTCAATATATTTTATGCCTGCTTTTTGATAATAATAACCACAACACTGCGCTAAATACTCGTCACCAATATTATCCACGAACCAACAAAGTTCTATTAATTAAATACTCGTAACAAACTGCATCTACCCCACAGAAATCGAAATAATTTACTTAGTTTTTTGTGGTCTACCTGCTAAACTTTAATATTTATGTGAACAAGACGAATGAAACTAAAAACGAATGATGATTATTGAACTAGTCATTGGTTGCATACAAAGTGAGTGTGTGTGTGTAATGTGCGTGTCTACAGTATTGTAACAACTTATAGAAGAAGGTCGTAAGTCAAACCGAAGCGTCAGTCTATTGCTTTGTGAGATTGCTCATGGTCTTTTGGTCGGTACTGTATATTGTGTTTATTTGTATTTACCCAAAACATAAAGCCCACACAGACCTTTCCCACTCATAGAGAGGAGGCCTCAGTCCCAGGAGTGGGAATTCTGATTAAGTTGAACGGTTCATACAAATACTGCGATCAAGCGTCCTGCGTTCTCGAGTCAGAAGTTCAGAACGCTACAATTAGACTGTCTGCTTGTTTGCACTATACAGGGTATAAAAAGACACATCACATAGCAAAGTGAATTGGTAAGTAAGTTTGTTTCTCCTTCTCTCTTAATTCATCCAAAAGTTGTCTTTAAAAAATCGCTTGTGATAAGACCGCCAACTGAGTTACTATAAAGTAAAAATTTCTACATTTATTTATATTTGTAATTTTTATGATGTTGAAAATAAAAGTATTCTTTACTTAAATCTAAGAAATATTAAGAAAAAATTATATTATTGCTGTGAAACGACTTTTATTTTTTGTGTGATAAATCGTTGTTTACAGCAGCCAGCAATGTAACGCCCAAAAAACGTTGTGAAGTATATTTTTTTAGGGGTTTTTAAAGTTAAGTTATACATTTAAAACTGGGTTTCGTATAAAAAGTTGGAACTGACCTTCAATATTTCCGTGGCCAGAAGGTTCCCAGCTATGGTCCAATACAAAAAAAATATCACTACGACCTAGAATCCAAGAGAATTGGCTTTATTAAGCGTCTTTACACCCGTTGTAACTAATGTTTCATTGCATAATAGTAATTACATAATATTATTTACATTAATTGGTTGACTTTCAAATACGAGTATATCAAATGAGACATGCCAATTACTATTTTGATAGAATACATAATTGAATTCTGAATGCCACAGGCGTATTATTAAATTGGTTTATTAATAATACTGGTAGTCGGGTTGATTATTTACAGTTTCGAATGTAAAGACATTACACGCTACCCTGTATAAAGATACAGTGTAGCGATTTATTTACCTACATCCGTCAAGGGGGTGATTTTACCTGCCATACGCGAAAAAAAAATACTATTCAACCGTAGACAGACTATTTCGATGCATGTATGAACAGTTTTGTTTTTTTACTCTTAAGTAAGTACTTATATGAGTTTCATATCAAAAAAGTTGTGTAGTATGACGGGTAAAATCACCCCTTGATGGATGCAGGTGACTAAATCGCCACCCTGTATGTTTTTACTTGTTATCGATAAGTAGTATTTATAGGCTAGCTAAAAATTTCAAATTCCAAGACTAACTCAAAATCAAAGTGGTCTTTATTCTCGTTGCAATAAGGTTAATGGTGGGGTGCAGCTAGGATTACTGTCGGGAAAGGACTATGGCTATGCCTTAGGTAGACAGTACCTATGTACTTGTTTATCCGATTAACGCAAAAACAAGTAAATCAGAAGTGTGCGTACCAAACAAGCAAACTCACTTTTGCATTTATAATATTAGTTAGGATTGTCATTTCCACGTTGCATATTAATATATAACGTTAAATGTTATCGGATAAGCGAATCCGAATCTGTTTTTTATCACTACTTAATTGTGCTAGACTGAAAAGTATTGTCATTTTTAGAGGCGATATTGGCACGTTGCTGTTATCAGAAACCAAAGGATTAAGGTTAATAGGTATTATTCGTGAAAAGACTGGAAAGAGTATTATTAATATTACCGCCTAAGGCATTGAGTTCGTCTTTGTACAGTATTGTTTTATTTGTTCGCAAAGTTTTATAAAATAAATATTCATTTACTTTGTTTGTAACCATGGAGTTTGCTTGCGGTGTTTCTTAAGAAGTTTTAAATGGGAAAAGGCTGTGAAGGGAAGAGAAGCTGTTTAGGCAAATCAAGCCAAAACATAAATAGGGCTATGCTTTGATTAGACATATCGACACCTCCATGCAATAACATCGTAACTCACTTTTTGTGATTTTACAGGATAGCGATTTTAAAGTTTAAAAAATTATAGCAAACTCAAAACACCCCGTACAATTTTTGAAGCTGGCTCTATTTAATATAGTTTAGGCGGACTATAAATAGGTATGGTTAAGTTGTAAAAGAAAAATTGTTTTCATGGGTTTTCATGACTTACGTGAAAAACAAAACAGTGAAATGACATATAAGTTACGAGGACAAACATTGTATGTCTGAGTTACAATTTAGTTTTTTTGTAGTTTCATTTATTTTTGTGGTCAGATAATTGTAACTCCAAGGGGTTCATTTTATTATGGTTTTACACTATAAACACCGCAATAGTCACTTTGTACACCTTCTCACTTCTATTTACCAAGCAACGTAACAACACCGAAATACTATGAGCGGGAGTAAACTACTAAATAGAACATCGCAACTCGTCTTAACTTGTCGTAATGCACTAAAAACTAACGTGCAACATCATTGTAACTCAACTTACAATGCAGTAACAGTACATTTTATGATCATGTACATAGATTGTATCTAATGTTACAATTTTGTTGTACTTGATAAACAAGCTACTCGTAATAATTATTTTCTATAAATTGTAAATCAAGTTGCAATTATATTGTTGACAAAAAATATTTTTTGGATTAGTTACAATACTTTGACGTTGGTTTATTTTAGAAACGAAAGGGAATAGAATTACAATGATAGTACAGAAAAAATGCATTTTTTTTTTACATAACAATGCCGTTGTAACTCAATTTTTTGAAAAAAGTGAGTTACGATGTTATTGCATGGAGGTGTCGATATGTCTAGATAGAGTGTCGTGCTGCAAAAGAACCAAAACAAACAAGCCAACTTTGTTATGCTGGTGTGCGTGACAGCTACGTCTTACACTCGCGCCACGTCATTGTGCTTTTATAGTGAGCGGCCAACAGTTGGACGCTATTTTTTCGAAGAGTTCACAGCTTTATTTAGATTTATTTATATCTTAAGAGCCATGCAGTTGCAGTAAATTCGTTTTTGAATAAACTCTACCAGTAGAATTTTTTTTGTGTAGTAGAAGTTTGTGCAGACCAACAGCTATTGGGTTGTCTGACCGGGATAAGACCTGGGAATTTTCACACTAAAGAAAAAGAGCCAATACATTGCAGCGGATGGAATAAGGCTGTCAAACAATACACATTTTATGGGTGTGTGTAAATGTCTCCATTAAATTGATATCGATTTGCGGTTAGACTGGTCTCTGTCACAAAAATACAAACCAGCGAAAAATCTTTATAAAAGAATCCAATTTGCCATCAAGCAGAAGTAAATTTGAAGGCTCGAATGCGATACGTCAGACCGGCCGACCGTCAACACAACACGATTTGCGAAATTGAACGGAAGGGCTCGACGGCCCCACACAGTCCCGACTAGTTTGACGGGTAATCTTTATAATGCCGACGAAGGGAGGCGATTTATATTGTACGTCCAATAAAATACTCACTTTGAAACTTTTTCGTTTCAAATAAATCACTGAACAAGAGGATTCGAGAACATTGAGAATCTGGCATTTTGAGATCGAGCCATAATGGCGTAAGAATATAGTTAGTGATTGAAACATTTTATTGATCAATCAATTTGTCTAGCCTTTTCCCAACTATGTTGGGATTGGCTTCCAGTCTAACTGGATGCAGCTGAATACTAATAATAAATATTAGTATATTACATGGAGCGACTGCCTATCTGACCTCCATAATCCAGTAACTATCCCTTGGTAAGACTGGTTGTCAGACTTTCGACTCGTAACGACTGTCAAAGATTCACGAGTGGCAGCCGGGACCAACGGCTTAACGTCCTTTCCGAGGCACGGAGGAGTCTCGGTATGTAAAGATGGTCACCCATCCACGGACCAACCCTGGCAAGCGTAGCTTAACCTGATTGATCGACCCGTGCGGCTGTTATTACTTAGTCACGTGTCAATATTACATATCATACTTAACATCAAGGCTATATCCCCGAAGGGTTAGGCAGAGGTGTACCCATACCCACATCCACAACCACACCCACAACCACATTTCGACAGTTATATTTTAAGTCCCATGTAATAGGGGGCGAGCCTATTGCCATCAACCGGGTACGAATCCAGACTCCGGGCTGCTATTGAGGAATTCCTGATGGAAAAACCCAATAACACTTTGCCCGACCCGGGAATCGAACTCAGCACCTCATGCTCAGCAGTAGCGCTTGCGACCACTAGACCAACGAGGTAATTAATATCAAACAAGCAGTCAGTATTACATAACAGTAAACAATAATACTGCATTTTGATTCTTTTGATTTTTTCGTGTGTTTAGTAACTAACCTGCAGGGCTAACATGACAAGCGCGAGAACGCTCTTTTTCTCGTTTTATCGTAATTTGTCTACGATTTTGACGTCATTCTAATCCCTAACATGACCGCAAACGACGAGTAAACTCGACAAAGGCACTTTGACACTTCTTTATCGCGCGACGATAAACCGATGTTGCAAATTATTAAAAACAAATCATTTTTATGATAGCAACATCGGCTTCTGCTTCGGCATCCGGCAAGTTCTGTTTCATTCATTAAATTTTATGCATGGAATTATGTATTTTATTGAATAAACGTCTCTCTTTCTTAATTATTCTCTCTTTTAATTATTTATGATTAGTTTTTTATGTAACCGACTTTTTGATTAAAATTAAATGATTTCTTTGGCATGCTGAAATTAAAATACAAAATGACGGTAATTAAAATTAGTGGCATCTATACTCATTAGATAATAACCACAAATGACAAATGGGCCGACGATCGCAATTTGACAAATCGAAGTTTATTATTGTACAAATAGATTTCGTTAATTAATTAATTTAATCACCATCATTGGCAAAGCGACTGGTTATTACTGAAAGTAATAGTCATCTACGTGATAGTGCTTCCCTCCACTATAGTACAACGGTGTACAAACACATTTAAAAAAAAAAAAAAAAAAATTACAATATTATCTACGACTATGAATCTGCCATCTTTTTTCGAGTTTTTTTATGTATCATAATTTTGTCGTTTTGTCTACTCTTTATCGTCGTCAAAATCGACGACGACTAAATACAACAAAATGACTGATTATTTATCGTGTTGAACTGTCAAAAATCGAGATAAATAACGTGTCATGTTAGGGTTTGTCGACAAAACATCAAGTTTGACAGAACGAGTCGAGTATTTTGTATGGCGAAGCTGTCAGAAAACGATAAAACTACAGAAATAGACAAAAATTTGTCGCGCGAGAGTGGATATATGTCGCGTGTGTCATGTTAGGCCTGCTGGTGTTAGAGTTTTAAAGCCGCCCATGGGCCTCTGACTTGGCTTCACATGCCGTCGAGAAATATCTCTCAGGCATGCCAGTTTTCCTCACGATGTTTTCCTTCACCGTTTTTGAAGCAAGTGGGTCAATATCAACAAAGTGCATTTTTTTTCAATTTTGGTGGCGAAATTTTTTCTTCAGTTTTTGTGAAAAATGAGGACCTGGTATAAGAATAGAAAGTCCAAGCTAGAAGGATCTTCAAAAGGTCTGAGAATATCTCGATAACTTTTTGAGATAATTTAGTTCAAAGTCTAGTGTGGCCACCAAAATTGAAAATCGCCCACCAAAATCGAAAGTGCCCACCAAAATTGAAAATCGCCCACCAAAATCGAAAGTGCCCACCAAAATTGAAAATCAGTGGCACCAAAATTGGATTTCTCTGTCACAAACCTCAAGCTCACTAATAAAGCTCAATGCAACTAATCTCACAAATTCTCGGGAATTATCAATAGCTTTCATAGGTTAATAAAACTCTCTATTGTTAAAAAAATATTTATTATTATTTATCTGATATCAGATAACACAAAAACAAAAAGAAACATTAATCTTTTTATTGTAAGCTTTGCCAACAATTACCTACAAAGGTTTCTGAAACAAAACTAAGAAATTAAACATAATTAACTCTAAAATAAAACATGATTAAAAAAAAACAATAACAAAATACAATATTAAATCCAAGGTTCACCGGACGAGATCAATGGTTTCTACAATCAGTCTTTAAATCTAAGAAAGGAATTTGTAATTTTTTAATATATACCTTCTCTTATCTTTACTAAAAACAACTTAAAAACAAGAAAACAATATGCAGAGTACTTACATCTAATAGGAACTTGACTACAATAGTTACAAGAGTTGCATGGAATAACAAACTTAATTGTGTTAAACTTAAAAACAAGAAAACAATATGCAGAGTACTTACATCTAATAGGAACTTGACTACAATAGTTACAAGAGTTGCATGGAATAACAAACTTAATTGTGTTAAACTTAAAAACAAGAAAACAATATGCAGAGTACTTACATCTAATAGGAACTTGACTACAATAGTTACAAGAGTTGCATGGAATAACAAACTTAATTGTGTTAAACTTAAAAACAAGAAAACAATATGCAGAGTACTTACATCTAATAGGAACTTGACTACAATAGTTACAAGAGTTGCATGGAATAACAAACAATTGTGTTATCTTTCTCATACGAACTAACTTAAAACCAGAAATAATAGGTACTTTTTTCTTTCGAATTTTGAAAAGTTTCCTAAAAACAATATTATTATATTTTGACTTACCACACAACCCTTTAAAGATCTTAAGTACTAAACTACCAAATAACCAAGCTCAATTTTAATAACTATTCTTGCGAATAAAATGCAAAATATAAAAAATAACAACGACGACTCAGAATATAACATATTTTAGAGTTTATAACTCTAAAATATGTTATATTGTGAGTCAGATGAACTATCAACATCTAAGGCTGATGTTTTTTCAGCAGTTGCTGCAGAATCGCCAGATTTTTCAAATTTGGAAAACACATCACTATTAATATTTTCAAAAAAAGACTGCGAAGGAACAGCTGCTTCATCCAAATCGGTTCCAATCTGCTTCGTATATTTCATCTGACTCAGAATATAACATATTTTAGAGTTTATAACTCTAAAATATGTTATATTCTGAGTCAGATGAACAATCAACATCTAAGGCTGATGTTTTTTCAGCAGTTGCTGCAGAATCACCAGATTTTTCAAATTTGGAAAACACATCACTATTAATATTTTCAAAAAAAGACTGCGAAGGAACAGCTGCTTCATCCAAATCGGTTCCAATCTGCTTCGTATATTTCGATAAAAATGTATTTGACAACTTAGAACGTTGTTGCTGAGAACGAGATGTACTTGGTCTTTGCAAATTACCAAATTCCATTTTTTCAGATCCTTTGAATCGATGAATTGTCACAGTGGTAGTCTGAGCCTGAGCTAAACCTTCTTCGCGAACTGTGCGTTGAATTTCACCATCCGTGTAATCATTGCTTGGTAAGTAATAAAAGCCTAAGTGCTTACCATGAAGGCATTCGGTGGAATTGTACATGCACTGAGGCTCAGCGCAAGACAGAGAACGGAGCGCCAGTCGGTGTTTGAAACATTTCGTCCAAATAACTTCATGAACTTTCATAGTTCCAGGAAAAGGTCTTAACTGACTAGGAATAAGCCAGTCCTTCTCAGTGATTTCGTAGTCTTCCACGCGTTCAATTTTTACTGACTTTGTATTGTCTTTCAGGCTCTGAATGAGACTATCAATATCCGTAATGTCATTTCCGTACGCTACTAACTGGTCTGCAGTTCTCTTTAAAACACCGCCAACTCCGTCAGGTGCACCCTTACCATGACCACATTCGCAGTAATGCCATACCACACAGGTCAGGTTTGGACAATAGGAACAGAACTGGGACATTATATAGAATATTTTTTTATTTCGATATTGTGCAGAAGGTGAATCTGAAACAATGTGTAAGGTGGATATCTCAGGAAGTATTTTGTCAATTTCAGATAGTATCGGAACCATGTGAGCCCACACTGCGGAGGCGTCGTGCCGCAAAGAAGAACTGATTGTGCAGAATGCCTGTGATTTGAGTGTTTGGTCTTGTGAGCAGCGATAATATATCACTCCGGTGTGCAACGTCAACTGTTGTCTACTTGCACCAAAATGGACTGACTGGATTTCAGATCCATACTTCGTCGAATAGTTTTCACTATAATCAATGTGTACTAGGCATTCTGAATAACTGAGGTTATGTTTGATTTTATTTACTGCATCTGCTTGATTCCTTATGTTACCACAATGTCTCAGAAATCGTTCCATATTGTTTTCAAAAATTTTAATGACCTGTAGAGGTTTTTCAACGAGTCTGATCTTTTCAGTAACATTTGCAGATTTCTCTATATTGTTATGTACGTAAGCTCTCGTTGATTTACCCCATTTCCAATATATCATTGTATTTGAATTATCAAATTCTCTATAAAGTATTGTTTTATTTTTACAGTCCGAGCATTTTCTCAAAAGACAATTCACATTATGTTTGTCACAACACAAACTTTGCAATAGATCGGTGGTTGTGGTTTCACTTATCACTTTGTATGTTTTTAGTGCCGTGGTTACAAGTTCCATATTCGCGTGTATTTGGCACATGCACGTATTTCTGTTGCTTATGTTGGGTTTTACTACCCAAAATGGTTTCATTCTACAAAACGATGTGTAACTAATTGGTGTGAGACCTGAAGATAAATATTTCTTATGTAAAACTTTTAAAGAGCTTGACAGAAATCGTTTTTGTTTTTTTAGTTTACATCTCGTTATTGTGTCTTTTTTACCTGGACAAAGCCGACTGTTTTCATCATCTTCATAAAATTTAATTATATCACTGCGTATTTTTTTATTCTGATTATTTGTACTTTTACTCTTTGTGTTTCGCTTCGGTAAGGCAACTATCTCATTTGATTCTTTAGTCTTTAGTATTTTATTAACATTTCCTAATCTTTGTACTTGTTTCCTGTAGGTAGTGTTATCTCTTCTAAGTTCTGCAATTCTTCGCTGCAATAAATATATTTCTTTGGCTTTACTTTTTTGATATCGTCGAAATTTATTCTTAAACTCACGTTTAAAGTCCACTGAAGTAATTGATGTATCTGATATTGGACTATTAGGGCATACCATAGGAACAGTAGAAATATCAATGCTGCTGACGCATGGAGATGTAGGGGGCGACAGCGCCGTAAGTTCAACAGGGCTACTTGTGCGAAGATTTCGTGACTTACTTGGTTGTGGATTAGCACGACTTGTGGTCGGTTGTAAGCTGTTGGAGTAACTTCTGGTGCGAGTGTCTGGACTACTGCAATCACGACAGGTTCGAGGACGTAAATTTCTAGTAACCGAAGTATATTGATGCGTGCTCTCATTATCAAATCGTGAAGATCTCGTCGTGCTGCTTGCAAGAGGGTCGTGCGCATCAACAACTCTACAATTAGGTAAGATGTCATGTTGAGAATTGCTGTCACAGAGTATATGTTGGGGTGACGCATTTGATTCTGCTTCTCTTGCGAGCCTTTTTGTTGCTTTTTTTCTTTGATAATATTCTTGTTGATAATTTTTTTTTCTTCTTTGTAAAGCTCGACGCTCGCGTTGTGACTTTTGTTGCTGTGAAACAAGTTTACCTTCTCGCTTTTTTTGGTGATATCTCTCTCTTTCTCTTTTTCGTAGTATTTCAGCCTGTTCGGGATTGCTCTTTATTCTTGCTTTTCTTCTTCTTTCTGCCATTCTCTTTTTAAGCAGCCTCTCTTCGCTGGTTTGTTTTGGCATTCTAAAAAGCAACAAAATAAAAATATATGAATAAGAAACTTGATCATTAGTATACCACCCTTATAATAATAGGTCTTACTTACTGCCAAGTACAAAAAAAATTTTTTTTTGCTAATCAAACTGTCCTGCAACGTAAAAACTGGCTATTTATGTACAAACAATACATATACAGTACATACTTAAAATTTGGTGGCTCGTTTTCAATTTTGGTGGCGTAAAAACGCCACCAAAGCCACCAAAATTGAGCCACCAAAATTGGAACCAGACATAATAAAAATCTTTAAAAATAGGAGTTTTAAGTTAAAATTAAATTAATGTCACTGATTTATGCGTAACCCAAATCACTACCTATAACGTGTAGCTTACTATTAAAACACTTTAAAATCAACAGCAAATCGATCCACCAAAAATTTAAAAATTCTTGTCCCCCGTGCCACCCAAGATAATACTTACGTTTTTGGCGGGAAATCACAGCACTAATCACACACCTGTTATGCGCAAGTGCCGGCGCACGACTGAAAGATGCGAAATAATAAAACGCGATTGATCGCACACGCACGAAACTTCATGTTATAGTAAGTTGAACAAGTGCCACCAAAATTTTGTTTTTTGCTTGGACAAACTTTGATCGAGTATCCTGTGCTTTTAAATGAGATTTTCTAATATGGTTAAATTGTTTTTACATAATGTGTCTTATGCATATACTAACGATATTGTTTATTTTTTATTTTATCTTAAATTGTTATTTTGGTGAATGCAATTATATAAAAAAATGGAGCTGGGACAAGCCACCCAACTTGAATTTTAAGGCGATTCTTTTTTACCTGATTACCTAAATAAAATTATACAAAAAAAAAATGTGGCCCTAACTGAACCAAGCTACGTAGTTCACTATAAAAAAAAATAAGAAACATCCTATCATTTAACACCTCGATTCTCAACGTGGACACGTAAAATTTGCCACGGGGATATTCACCCAAGTGGTAATTATACAATACGCACATGAATCCGAAAAGTCAGAGGTGCGTGCCTTGGGTTCGAACTCGAGAACTATGACTAAGCAGTCTGACAGTCACACCACTAGGCTATCACTGCCCTTGCATTTTGATAAAAACCTTTGAGATCAACAATCAGTTTCAAGATAAAATAACTATCTTAGGATAATCTTTGGTAACGCCGACAAAATCCTAGTTATCAATGATTTCCTATCAATCTGCTGGAGATTGCCATTCCTAGATTTACGAACACAATGCCATGATAAGGTTATCCGATGTAATTACAGGAATGTTAATTAGAAATCTGTTATCACTAATAGGTTATTAGCATTGTTTATGTAAATGTTGATAGTAAGTTAATTCAAGAAATCATTAAAAGAGAAAGTGCATATCTGGCAAAATAAATCGATTTTCGAATAATTTAAGTTGTGTGTAAAAACTGATTGATTTTTTGAGAATTACTGACTAATAGAGGAAAAAACATGGTCAAGTCAAATTGAGACGAATAAAAAACCTAGGAAAGGAAAACCCACGAGATCTTTATATCTGTAGTCGAGAGGAGACGCATGAATTGTCCATACAAACGTAATAGGTACCTAAATCATTTGTAATTTTGGGCATATTTCCACCATATTATGTTGTTATTCGGATTTAGACAATGTTTATCTAGGCTTTTACATCTTACTTTTCCAAAAAACTTTTCTAAAATGAAGTTTAAACGAATTTAATTTCGCACATTTTTACTGCGTAAATGACAGGTTTTTTCTGTATTATAAACAACAATATTTATTATGTTGTTTCTGCAGAAGCATAGCTTATATCATCAAGTTACAAATTATCGAAAACAAAATGGAAAATATTAAGTTTTCATTCATAATTTTTGGTATTACGGAACACATCCAAATTTATCATAAATTTTCGAAAGCTAGTAGTGCTAGCGCGTCAAGCAATAATTGTCAATGTGTGCGTGGTAGTACTGCTCACTGTAGGTGTATATCGCTCCGACAGGCACTCACACTAGCGCAATGTGCTTGGAATTGAATTTTGCAAACATCTCGATTTGTAGTTGCGAGCCGTGTTCGCAGGCCTCTTAAGTTGCACATATTGCATATGTAGCGGTTACACCGCCACATACGAACTAGGCATCAAAAAGACATGACGTCACACAAATCCTGCATCGCGCAATTAGAATTTACCGCGCGAACTACATATAATAAGACTATCCGACATCAACCGTCGGGCAGTTGCCCGCCAGACACAACACCCGTCTGGTCGGAGGATCCTCCCTTTTCTATAGAGGATTGGTGAACTTTACACCCTGTTCCTCATACCTCTAATCACACACATAATATTTCTGTATTTGCACTACTTACCTATGCATGTTTATCTATTGTCTGGATGACCGCGTTGTTCTTCTAAATTACGCAACAGATTTTAATGCGGTTTTCACCATCACTTAGAGAATTTATTACGGAATTCCGGTTTATGTGTATTAAACTTACGTATAATTAAGAAATTTCGATGTTTTGTTATATCGTAAAAATTGTGCGAAGCAGGGATGAATTAGAGTTCGGTATATAAAAGTATACAGTAATTAAAAATTTGTGCCCACCGAAACCGTGGTCACATTTGGTCTGTGAAAACAAAAATGAATCTCTGCACAGTTACGTAGACTGTAGAGCGAGTGAAACAAGAAAGAATTTCTAGAGTTGTTAGACAATCCTTTTTGGTCTCATTTCTGACAGTATCTGCAGGTAAGCTATGGAGAAGTCATGTTACAAGTTATAATTAAAAAAACATGAAAACCTATGGAAGAAGTTTGAGTTTTTGGTGAAGGTCTGTCTAGCATTGTTGTCTGAGGGGTGCTACACACATGTTCGGGTTTAATACTCATATTCATTCGGCTCGTACCTACCGATCGGCAAACTTCGTTCGGCATCTATCCACGCTTAAGCATATTCGGGTCGGCTCGGAACAATTCGAGCTGAGTAAACTGAGCGACTTTTTCCCGAGCATAATTATATTTGATTTTATAACCCGACTTTGCCGAATGATGGCCGACCCGAATATGTGTGGAGCACCGTTGATAGGAACGAATAATTAAGACACTGGGTGTGTCTTAATTATTACACACACCCATTGACTGCTTGTCGCAATTTTGCTTATGAAAGGTATCCTGTTAATAAGTGCTGCGCCTAGGCCTCAGCGATGTCGGAAGACCGCGTACGCAATCGCAGTCATTGCCGTTGACCGTTGCTCACAACATGGCGAAAGTGAAATAACATCTCAATACAAATAGCAGTTTTTGTATGGGAAACACTTCTTTTCTTGAGGTTAATGACTAATCGGGTGTCAGAGTTTTAAAGCCGCCTGTGGTCTTCTGACTTGGCTTCACGTACCATCGAGAAATATCGCTCAGGCATGCCGATTTCCCCACGATATTTTCCTTCACCGTTTTTGAAGCAAGTGATAATTATACAATACACACATGAATCCGAAAAGTCAGAGGTGCGTGCCTTGGGTTCGAACTCGAGACCTATGAGGGAAACTCGTTGATAACCGTCGATAACGAAACGATTATGGACCGCTGTGTTCCGGTTTAAAGATAAACATGGGTGCTGACTGAAATTACAGGCACTTTAGCTTTTTCTAGGATGTAGGTAAACACATCTATGATGCCTCTGCTATTGCAGCCACCCAGTTCCGATTGCTTACCATTAGTGAGGTCATATATGCTTTTTGCCACCCAGTTTCTGGCGGGCAGCACACCTCCGTCGCGAAATTCTAGTAGCGGAACATGACGCGAGTCTGTTGAATTGAACTGCGGTTTTGCTGCTACGGTTTCGCGGTGGAGGTATGCTTAAGAGCGGCCAACCCGTCATACTTTTCATACAAACGCTCGTACGTGATTATGGCGTCGTAATACATCTTTCTTTAAAAATTTTAAACTAGTAGGTATCTTGTGCACTATTTCTAGGTTTCAATGAAACCAAAAAAATAAAATTTCGAGAAATAAATTCAGAACAAGCCTCCGAAAATCTGTATTTTTGCACAAGTTTTATCTGAACTTTGGCCGTTCATAATGTACCCATAAATTGTAAAAGTAAAGAAATCATCTGCATAGAAACCTTGCACATGTAATGGAGATTCTAAATGACAAACATATATTTCACAAACTGGTAAAGCTTACTCAAAAACACGTATTTCCTGAAACGAGTTTTATGAAATTTCGGCACACTATTTTTCGTACAATGTTGTCGCGTTCTCCCTTGCTTGCTAGCAGTTCTCACTTGCGCTAGATGAAACAACGTGCTTTTCGACCATGCTTGCGTTGACTATAGACGGATCGGGAAGGGTCCTCTTAAGGCCCTATGATAAATAAAAATCGCTTGGAGCGTTGCTGTTGTCTAAAAGAACGCTAAATTCAAATGCCTATACCTACGTCTCTTCATGTAAGTATCCTACTTGCAAGAGTCCCGCTTGAAGGCACTCTTGGATACTGTTGCTGAGTATTTTAAAGTTCGGCTGCAGCTTGAGTGCTCGTAGCCCCGTCAAGTTGAAAAAGCCATCAGCGGATACTTATATGTTTTTGTAGTTGTAATATTTTACTTTCAACATTTGACACAGACACAGTAAATAAACTACTTGAATGTTTTTTTAATAACAACAATGCAACTACTTATTTGACATGACACGACATAACCAAAGAATGAGGATTTGGCAAAATAAAATCAAGGTCCCAAAATATTGATACAATCATTCTCATATTATTGTTTGTTTTTGATGAAGCTTAAAAAGAAACTGGTTTTACCGATTTATAGAGTTTAAAAATATCGTGTTCTTTTAGAACTCAACAGACTTGCTGTACTTTACAAATCTGTCCTAATTCTTTTTCTAAAATAAAATATGTATTCCTTATAATATCAGATATCTGCCAGTGCCGTTCGGGGATTAATCGGAATAGACAGACAGACAAAATGTTTTTTTTTTTTATGCATTGAGTAAAAAAACTGTTATTTTGACGTTATAAACAGACACTTACATTTTATTTATTTGTATAAGTATAGATATTGACGCAATATTATCAGGTCAACATTCTACTTTCCCGCGATGGTTTGTGTGGTATGTGCAAAGGGTGCATGTAAACTTTTGTATTTGAATAATAAACAAAAAAAAAAAAACTTTTTTTTTTAATTCCGTCCTGTTACAGGCATGAGAAAAATACCTGTTTGAGTCCAAAGGCAGGTAAATATTTAAAAATAATGTAGGTCATGTATACCAGTGATTAACAAATACAGACCCATTAACATATTTTTTTAGGGTTCCTTAGCATTCTTCACGATAATTATGGAACTCTAATTATGACCCCGCGGTGTTTATCGTCGTGATTGCTATTTTTTTTAGATTTATATAAAATTTCAGTGATTCGAAAAACACATACACGCGTAGAACGTATTTTCACAAACACAGATGCACTTCAGTTGCGAATAAAATGCTCTCACCTTTTTTTAAATAAAATAATATTCTGGTTCAATCAATCAACAAAGCCAATGAAAAGTAACTGATGGAAAAATACAACAAGGAGATCAATATAATCCTCTTTTATTTTTGTTTTTTTTAGCGCAGGCGACACCAATTAGTACGTTTGTTACGTTTGTTGCTACGTTAATTAATAACGAATATCAGCAATATTTTCATGTCAGTTTTATTTTTTTGTTGACATACAATGAATTAACTCCTGCAGCCGAGAGTCAAGATAAATGGCGTGTGATTGGAGAGGCTTACTTGCTGCAGTGGACTGCTATATTAGGTTTGCTGATGATGGAACGGATTTAAACTGGAAACTTAAGTGAAGTGAGCCTGAAGTAAGCTGTCATTATACCCGATGCTAGTGACACTAGTGACAGCCCACTTCACCTAAGTTTTTATGGTCAGATTTTTACAGACTAGACCTGTAGTAGCTAATGTCAGGCGGACTATTTCGTATAACTAAGTTTTGTTTTAATTTTTTTATTTCTGTTTTATGAAATGATATTGTCAGTCTAATAAATGTTTAAAAAAATACAATAGATGTGGATATATTTAGTAACCTGTTCCGCTTAGCTATTTCTAAAGAGTCATAAAAAACCCTGAAAGAAATCGACACGTGTTTTACTTCTCAACGAGGCATCCTCGGGATGACGATTGACGCAGACTAATCTGCGTGTTGCCACACCGAGCGCTGAACGAAGTCTGCGTTCAACACGCTGTGTTCGAGTTCGCAACAAGTCAATCGTCATCCTGAGGATGCTTCGTTGGGAGGTGAAACATGTGTCGATTTCTTTCAGGGTTTTTTATGGCTCTTTAGAAATAGCTGAGCGGAACAGGTTACAACATATATCCACATCTATTGTATTTTATAATGGATTTCCGCATCGTCACGCCTGACCAATTAACTATAATAAATGTTGTTTATGTTTGTCATCATGTTTTTTAAAATTAATGTCAGTGTTACGGAATAACCCTGCTGTATATTAGGTACATACAAAACAGGATGCTTGACATTATTGTTGTACCTACGACACTACTATATTTGTGAGGTGTATTTTGTTGATACCTACTTGTGTGAAAAACAGTGGCACTCCGGGAGTACCGACAGAAGTGAAAACTTGAAAAAATCGGCACCGCGGTCATCAACGCGTTGATGTCTTTTACTCCACGGTGTCGGTAAATTCGGTAACAGTGTCGCGAAATCAATGGTTTAGTCCATCTCTAAAATGCCCAACGCGCCGAAAGAAGTTTTCACTTTTTGTTTGTAGTCTGTTTCGGCCTTATCCTTAGGATTTACACATAATTTTTAAGGCAGTGACTGACTTGCAACGTTTATTTGTAATGTATCGAGTTTTTGTAATGCGTTAAGGCGGAGACTGACTTGTAACATTTGTTTGTAATGTATCGAGTTTTTGTAATGCGTTAAGGCGGAGACTGACTTGTAACATTTGTTTGTAATGTATCGAGTTTTTGTAATGCGTTAAGGCGGAGACTGACTTGTAACATTTGTTTGTAATGTATCGAGTTTTTGTAATGCGTTAAGGCGGAGACTGACTTGTAACATTTGTTTGTAATGTATCGAGTTTTTGTAATGCGTTAAGGCGGAGACTGACTTGTAACATTTGTTTGTAATGTATCGAGTTTTTGTAATGCGTTAAGGCGGAGACTGACTTGTAACATTTGTTTGTAATGTATCGAGTTTTTGTAATGCGTTAAGGCGGAGACTGACTTGTAACATTTGTTTGTAATGTATCGAGTTTTTGTAATGCGTTAAGGCGGAGACTGACTTGTAACATTTGTTTGTAATGTATCGAGTTTTTGTAATGCGTTAAGGCGGAGACTGATTTGTAACATTTGTTTGTAATGTATCGAGTTTTTGTAATGCGTTACAGTACTCAGTGCAGCGAACCGAGTCGCTCGATGCGTATGCGAGTCAGTCTCCGCCTTTAGGGGATACGTCAACATAGACCGCGATATTTTTTTTTTTTCAAATCGCTACACTGTAGTACTTTGCACGATGCTTGTATTTTTTTTGTGCAAAGGTACTTTTTTCTTTGCTAATTTGACAATGCTTTAAAAGTAGAACAAAATAAAATTTAAAAAATACTAAACGTTAACCCGTATTATATTTGCGAGTATACAGTAGCGGATCCAGGGGGGATCCCAGGGGCTCAAAAAAGCACCCCCCTAAAAGCACCCGTTCCCGTTCCGTCCCGTTCTAAGTTCTTCCGTGACAAATCTTAAAGTGAACTTGATATTATTAAAATTGAACTATTTAGCAAAAGACATGACAAGAAAGGTATGACATTTTACTTAAGGGACAACGTCATTAATTCCTTGACTTAATAAGTAGGTATTATGTTTCAAGTTTAAAATTTCTGTAAGATGTTTTGTTTACGTGATGAATTTGGAATCCGCGTGCTGCTCATTCTGCGACTCACGCTGCCCCACCGCCAGCCTACAGGCCGCGCATCGCGTCGCGTCTATGTGATACCTATTGCAAGTGTCGTTTCAACAATCAAGATAAGCGATATCTTCTTCTAGATATGAAATGATGATGGGGGAAGATGGAGGAATTTAGAGGGTATATACTATCTAACCACCGCAGGAGACGCCTTGGGCGTCGGGAATCGCAGGCCGATTCCCGGCCACCGTAGGCGTGGGCTTGCGGACAGTGAGCAATGGGTAACTCGCCGCCCGATAAGGACCAGGCCCGGGTCGACGGCGCGTTGTGTTCCAAGCGCGCCTCAAAGAGATGTCAGCAGAATTGACGGGGTCCGCTAGGGCCGATGCCTGCGAAGAAGTCCGAAAGGGAGATCGTGGCTCCCGGCAACATGGCAACAGAAGGAACACGGATGGGTTTTAGGAGTAAGAGTCTGACACGGCCTCCCGCTCCGTCCAGAGCGGGAGAAGTTATTTGATAAATTCCCAAAAAAATAAAAAACCTTTTTTGTGCTTTTTTTGTGTTCACTTTGCTACAAGTACACTTTGCCCTCAGCGGGGTCAAGTCCCTCCCAAACGACAATCCTGGATCCGCCACTGCGAGTATATCCATAAATGTAAACATAAATTAACAAACATTCTAAGTTCACTTGCTGCTATAGCTTAGTACTAATTATGCGGATCAATTTAGGTAATTGAACCGCGTCATATCTGACAGGACTAGTACTATAAATGCAAATGTCGAGCAGTATTTGCTCCTTTTAATGTGGTTTACTTAGACATTATAGTTAAAATAGTTAACATAGTTTCATCATCATCATCATTTTAGGTGAAAGACGTCCACTGCTGGACATCAGCCTCCCCCAAGCACCGCCGATTCAACCGATTCTGTACTTTCCGCATCCAGCGGATTCCTGCGGCCTTCACAAGGTTATCAGTCCATCTTGTGAGAGGCCTTCCAACGCTACGTCTTCCAGTACGCGGTCGCCACTCCCGAACCTTTCGGCCCCATCGGCCATCCATAGTCATAACAAATTAACATAGTTTACACAGCTTTAATTAAGAGGTATATACCTACTGTTTTAATTGTTAATTACTACCTCAGTTAAGTAGATTAACCACTAATTAATTCTGCATCTTCACGATGCGAACTAGTGGGTTCTATTAAATTATCGTAGGTTTGCGAAGAGATTCGATCAAACACCTAGGTAATTAATGTTAATGCTAATATTTTAATTATTTTATAATTTGTCGAATAATTGTTCATCTTTTAATAAGAATGTTGTGCATGCCTATAAGTGATGTATTTACACAGTACTCAAGACTCGTGATACCTATTGTAGGTAACTATCCTTGTAAAGTAAATTATATGTCGTTGGTGTGCCTTGCTTAGTAAATAAATAAACAAATTGAAATCGACCTCGGTAATCAAAACTCTGATATGATAAATTATGAGGAATTTATACATCTATCTGACTTCAAGACAGACGAAGCGATGGGAAGATGATTTTAAGAAAGTAGCAGGCCCAGAATGGTTACGTACAGCAAAAGACAGAAATAAGTGGAAAGCCTTAGAAGTGGAAAGCCTGGAAGTTTTTCGGAAGACAAGCTGTTAAGAGGGGAGACCAACCGAATGCCGAGGATAGGATTTAGTTTAAGTTATGTTATTAGCTCTTTTACCTCTATTTGAAACTTTTAAATTTCTTTATTCTTTGTTATTTTTATAGATCTGTACCTGTATCAATACTATGCATATAAATATTACAAATAATGAGCAGTGGTGGCCCAGTGGTAACGGCCGCGACTTATGAGTTAAAGGTCGTAGATTTGAACCCAGACAGGCTCTTTACTTTGTGTAAATTATTTCATCACCACTGCTCTCAAAACGGTGAAGGTAAACATCGTGAGGAAACCAACATGTCCTAGAACCGAAAATTCGAAGACATGTGACATCTACCAACCCGCACTGAGCCCGTGTGGTGGATTACGGCCCACTCCCTCTCGCAGAGAGGAGGCCTGTGTTCCAGCAGTGGGAACATTTATAGGCTGATGATGATGATGATGATGATTGCAAATAATAAAAATTGAATGTCTGTTTGTTATGTCAAAATAACAGCTTTTTACTAAATGCATATGAAAGTGTATACGGTACTCAAAACTAAAACAATTTTTTTCTCAAAACTAAAACGTCTTCTGTTTGTTCCGACTAATCTCCGCTATGGCCGCACCGATTTTGACGGAGCATTCACTGGCAGATAGCTGATGAATGAAGAATTTTGGTCCACACGGGCGAAGCCGCGTGTAGCAGCTAGTAATAATAATAACAAATAAATTCTTGAAAAACCAAATTCATCGTAAACATCATGAATACGTTTAAAATTTCAATAAATCTTCAAGTTTCTTGCTCTGTTTATGAGAAAATTTGACCAAAATAAGGTGTTTGACCTTTTCGTTCCGCGAATGTTTATTTGTACCTACATTCAACGTCAGTCGTCTTCTGCAATGAAAGGCACCAAGGTGCGTTTAGAAAAAAAATATATCAGCCTATTATTTGTCCCACTGCTGGGCTAAGGCCTCTTCTCATACAGAGAAGGCACGAGCATTGATCACCACGCTTGCTCAAGACGGGTTGACGATTTGAGACTTAGGTGTACTAATCATGTCGCGGGAAAGTCCGAAAGGGATACCGTGGCCCTTGGCAACATACAGGCAACTGAAGGAACACGAGTAGGTTTTAGTCAGTAAGAGTCTGACACGCCCTCCCGCTCCGCCCAGAGCGGGAGAAGCAATTTGATAATTTCACACCCAAAAAAAAAAAAAACAAAAAGTTATATTAACCATACGTCCAGATTTCCTCACGATGTTTTTCCTTCACTGATGTCAGTAATGTCCAAGATAAACTCAGACAGTCATCATCATCAGCCTATAAATGTTCTCACTGCTGGGACACAGGCCTCCTCTTTGTGAGAGGGAGTGGGCCGTAATCTACCACGCGGGCCCAGTGCGGGTTGGTAGATGTCACATGTCTTCGAATTTTCGGTTCTAGGACATGCCGGTTTCCTCACGATGTTTTCCTTCACCGTTTTGAGAGCAGTGGTGATGAAATAATTTACACAAAGTAAAGCGCCTGTCTGGGTTCGAACCTATGACCTACAACCCGTAAGTCGCGGCCGTTACCACTAGGCCACCACTGCTCAGACAGTACATATTATGAATTGAAAAAGTCACATTGGTAGGTAGGTACTTATCCGGATTTGAATCCACAACCTCATTCAAGGCTTGTGCAGACCAGCGCGACACGCGACGCGACACAAAGGCACCGCTCGTCGCGCGACGAGCGGTGCCTTTGTGTCGCGTCGCATGTCGCGCTGGTCTGCACAAGCCTTCATGAGAGACGAGGCTTTAACTACTGGGCCATTACGACTTAACGAATAGACAAGTTTAAAAAAATAGCTTGACAGTACACGTAGTCTTACATTTTAATAAATTAGTATATAGTGGCATTGACTTCACATATAAATAACTTGCTTCTGCCCGCGACTTCGTCCGCGAGCCTATAATCTTTCTGAAGAATTGGGCTATCGAATGCAATTTTTAAAAAAAAATCCTACTAATAGTTCCAGAGATTACCACCTACATACAATCTTACAAACAAACAAACATACAAACAAACAAATTTTACCTCTTTATAATATTAGTATAGATATACCTACCGAGTTATTATGGCTGGGCTAATTTTCATTCATACTAGATAGATAAATATTATAATATGATATTATGTTTAATTGACCTTTTCAAATAATTGTTATGTACCAAAACCCAAAACATATACTATAAATATACTGATCTTAATTAATGTTAAGAACATATTTAAAATTGTTGATTGTTACTTAATTTATTTTTTATTTTAAGAATATTTTTTTTAGTTTTTTGCTATGCCCTACAGGGTACATAACTGCACCTTAACTTTAAGCCATTGTAACACCTTTATGCATACATTATGGAAAGCAAATAAAGATATGAATCTGAATAATATAACTGGTCTTTAACAGTTACAACAAGGTAATACGTATGAGTTTGGCACTTGCTTTTTCCTTATTTTAGAGGTCATTGGCGCACCAATACACTTACATCTAAGCAGGACAGAGCCTATAATTTTATGTAAGAATGAAATATTTAAAACGTTTATAAATTATATTTCTTTAACAAAATGGAACTTTATTACAATATTCCTTAAATACTTTTTACATTTCTAAGTATTTTGTTTAAATTATTAATTATAATACTCACACGACACTGTGTTTGAGCTCAGTCAATGGTTTCTTAGTGTAATTACACTAATTACTACTGAAATTCCAATAATATGAGGAATCCAATTAGTAGCCTGTTTTCTAAGAAGTATTTATTACTATAACTAGTTTGTATATTTACCTACATAGCTGCTGTAATACTGTTATAAGCATTATTAAAGAACGACTATGTTTGTTTAAAATTGTAAAATAATTATAATGGAGAAATCTACTTATAACACATTTCACAATTATCATGGATTATTTTTAATCATGTAATTATACAAATAAAATTATGAGCTAAAAGAGTATTATTTAAATGACTACTATCATTATCTAATCTTTTTCCTAATCGTAATAGGTAGTGAAAAAAAATATTCATAAATACTTTAGCACACGTATTTCGAAACCTTTTTCAATGTTTTATTTAAAAAAATAATTTTGGTATAAATTGTCGAGTAAATAATGCTAATAATATTTTCATACCCATTCATTTAAATTTTAAGTTTTAAAATAAATACACTTCACTAAGCTTAGTTCAATCAATTTCACGTTTCTTTAAGAAAACGAACTTGTAAAACACAACGGCTATAAGACTGCCTACACATGGGCCAACCCAGTATACCCAATGGTGGGCCCAGTAGCCGGTCCAGACCGCGGGTGCGAAAGATCTTGCGGGGTTCATGCTCGCGCCGGTTAGCGGACCACCCACGAGGGACAGCCCAACAATTGTCAAACCAAACTTTATTGGGGCGCTGTCTTGTTTACTTGCGTTCACTGGATCCCACACACCACAGTTAATAAAAGTAAGTGCTGCTGTCAGCGCTACCTCAACACCCAATGATTGAAGGTCGTTCAAGCCCACATGCGGGGCTGTCACACACACGTTCTCTACCACCACGTCCACTGGAGATAATGTCAATAGTATTCCATAACCCACTAAAGCTCCGGCGCATTCCACGATCACGTATATGATCCCCACAGAGATGGACGTGCTGCCCCAGATTACAGACGCCAAAGTCACCGCCGGGTTCATGTATGCTCCAGAGATGTGACCAAAGATTTGGATATTGAACAGAACTACGAAGCCGAATCCAAACGGGGCATAGATGTTCGTGTCAATTCCTTCCATAGGAATACATGACATGCAGCCGAACAGAACAAGCATCAGGGTGGATAGGAACTCTGACACAATGCCGCGCCAAGAAGTTCTCAACCATGAACGTAGGGTAGATTTTGCAGCGTCATCATCTTGTGTGATCTTGAGTTCTGTCACTAATTGAGTAATCGGTGGCACTGTCATACTTGCTGGTCCCTGTTTCAGGTTTTCACAAAATTAATTAATAACTTGGCTTAACTAAATATCACTTTGCTCAACTTGGTCAACTGTGATCACTCATTGTTTTCCGTGCGTGCGTGTTTTGTTGTTCCGCCGGTGGACGCGACTGTTTTGCGTCAGGCTCGAGGTAAAAATAAATAAATATCTCCGGTGTACAGTCACACGGATAAAATGATATTAATGCAGATAGAGCGACCGTTATCTACTGTTTTCAGCTTAACGTAACACATGCGATTACTGTTTATTATTGTGTTTTGTGAATAGTGGATATGGATTCTCGAATTCGATATTAGTGAATATCGCTTTCAAAATGAACAGTGTTTTTTGTTTTGGTGTGTTTATTTATTACATTTCAATGTACTAGTTAAATTTTAAGGACGTGTAAAAGTTTTGAATTGTATTAAGGTAAAAAAAAATTGCTTTATATACCTACAAAAGTTGTTACTGAATAAACGAATCGTTCAATTAGTAAGTGTTATTATTTATTAGATTCCTTTTGAGTTTAAAAAAATTAAAATAAATGCAAAAATATACACTTATTTTAAGAAAATTATTTTTAGAATAATAAAATCTAGTCTTTTCCCATTTTTTCAAACGTAACTATTATTACTAATAACTGCAATAGCTTTTCTGTTTACCAATTTTTTTTGCGTAATTCAAATAATTTATCCAAAACAATAGGTGTTTACCTAAACGTTAGCATGCGCAAGTATTGGGTTTTTATTTGTTTATCGTTTATACATTGAAATCGTAAAGTTAAGGCTTACTTAACGTCTGTTTAACATAGGTACTTCGAGTTGTGAGTACTCGAAGTAGTTATGTAAAGGCGACACTAAGCGACTTTTAATGATTTCATACTGAAGATCACGTCAAAACGAGTAGTGCTAATGATTTGGAAAAAATACATGTTAAATTAGAGCATTTTCTTAATAACTTTATATAAGAATATTTTAGATTATGTTTAAATTACATAGGTAGTGTAATTAATTTGTAAAGTTATGTCTAACGCGGATAAAAAACTAAGAATCACTCAAAAACTATCAAGCGTATTTTCCTGAAACCTATATAATTATAATTATTATATATTTTAAACATAATTTAATTATGTATCTTTTCGTACACGTGTTTTATTCGAATACCTTTTATTTTACGTATAATAAATTAATAATGCGTCTAAATTGGGACAGCGCTCCTTCATGTGCGAGTTCTATTACTGGCTGGACGTACGACGCGTTGTGTGAGCTCAACACGAGAGCTAACTCAAGGTCGCTGGCATATATCGGCGTCTTAAACGGGCGTTTGCGCGTCATAATATTTATTTAGAATATTATACACCATTATTATTTTGAAATAATAACAGAGCTTCCACGTATTACGTACCTATAGTCTGTTTTAAAAGTATCTAATGAAAGTGTAAACAAACCCTGTTTGGTTAAATTCTTACGCAATCACTCAATAAAGGTAATTATTAACACATTCGGCTGTATTTAGCAGGGTTCAACTTTATTTTATACCACTTTTACCAACAATTATTCTTTGATTAGCATGATTAAATTGTAATTGAAAAATCATTGACGTAATTAAATGGTTATAAAATTAACCTGAACTGTCAATGAAAAACATCTATACGATGATTTAAAATACACATAAACATACAACTCAAACCTTCTTCCCATGGGGGTAGGCAGAAACTACAGAACGCCACCTGCTACGATCCTTACATACTTCTTTTGCCTCGTTTACGTTCATACATCTGGTCATACACGCACGCCGGTTGCGAGTACTACGCACCTGGCCTTTCTGAAGAACATCACCAATAAGGTCAGTGTAAGTCCTCCTAGGGCGTCTCCTCTCAGCGTTTCCAGTCACATCTGCCTTGTTAGTCGCCTTTCGTTCATCCTTTCAACATGACCAAACCATCTGCGCATACCCTTTTAAATTTTTGTCACCACATCTTCTTTTAAATCACGACGCTGTCTTATCCCATCATTCCTCAGCATTCATAGTCAGACTACACATTATAAAAAAATGCTTTTAAATTAGAGTATCCAAATAATTAAATTAAAGCACTCAATTTTGATCAACAGGTACGTTTTCAGATCCATTTGTTTACATTTTTATCAGATACTTTTAGAACCGACCATAATTATGTAAAATCAATGAAAACTCAAATTCAAAGCATTTATTTCAATTAAACCATTTACAAACTTTTGAATTGTCAAGGAGTCAGTCAGTCAGAAAGATGACGCTAGTTGCCCATTCCAAAGCATAGTAGGTAGGTTCCTAAGGAGAAGAACGGGCAAGTTACTCCACGGACACTTTTAAATCACAATAATATGGTTACAAAATATTGGTTACATCATTCTTGTTGAAGTTATACATGTCAGAAAATAATTTGTTTAGCAAATTGAGTACCAACTTATATAATTATATCTGTTATTTAAATCACAACTACTATTCATTGGCAGTTTTATGAAATAGCCACGAGTATAATACGGCAAATTGGCGTAGTTTGTCAATTTGTTCTACCAATGCACTCTGAGCAGCCCCGCTGATTGGCTTAAACTCTTTTACAACGACATTAAGCCACTGTCGTAAATCCACTTCAAAATATCTCCATGTATCGAGATCTTGGTAATCTTCTCATGTCATGACCACTCAGCAGCGACTTATATTTAGCCGACATCAGAAAAACACGGAGAAAAAGGTTTTCGATTGGCAGCGTCAGCGTGTTTGTTGTTTTTATATTATATAATTTATTTTGAACGTCTGACAGGATGAAATGTCGAAAGAAAATGCCTATAAAAGTTAAATCTCTTTTATTATTTTACATTTGCTATACCTTCTTTCTTTTCGTGTGGTTAGTGACTAACCTGGTGTCAGAGTTTTTAAGCCGCCCATGGGCCTCTGACTTGGCTTTACATGCCGTCGAGAAATATGTCTCAGGCATGCCGGTTTCCTCACGATGTTTTCCTTCACCGGTTTTGAAGCAAGTGATAATTATACTATACGCACATGAATCCGAAAAGTCAGAGGTGCGTGCCTTGGGTTCGAACTCGAGACCTATGACTTGGTAGTCCGACGGTCACACCACTAGGCTATCACTGCTCACATTTGATATACCTATAACTGTGTATATTTTATACGTACCTACCTACTTGTAATCTAATTCACATTAATAGTAGCATTATTAGCGAATGCTGCAATTAATAAGTAATGTATTTAGTACACGTAGTCTTACAAATACCATTACATCATCTCTCCTGTAATCCCCTAAGGGTTACGCAGAGGTGTACACCGGTACACCCACCTTTAGCCACTTATATTTAAGTCCCATGTAATAGGCCATCGCCATCAATCGGCCACAAAAATATTTGAAACATTTAATTTTATTTAAAAAAAATCTTTCGTAACAATATAACCCATATCAAAATGGAACTTTATTAAAATACTCCTTTTAAAATTAATATTAATTATTACCCCGACAGAATATTGTATGAAAGTTCTGTCATTGGTTTCTTAGTGTAATTACTATTGGAATTCCAATAATAATGGGATAAATATCCAATTAAAAGCCTGTTTTCTAAGAAGTATTTATTGCTAATAACTAGTTTATATGTTATAAGTACCAACTTAGCTACTGTAATAATCTACTTAAATCAATGCAATCATCTTCTATTATTTTATAACCATACTTACTTATCAGCTAAAATAGTATTATTTAAAATCATTATTATTTAATCTTTACAAATTGTAATTAATAAAATATTCTTAAATATTTTAGAATATTATATAGCAATTATATACATTATTACAGCATAAGTATTTCAAAATCTTTTTCATGTTTTGTTTTGAAATGTTGTAAACATAATCTATACGGATCAACGCACAGCCTAAACCGCTGATTGTAGAGACCTGAAACTTTGAGGGTATGTTCTTTGTATGACGTAGGCATTCGATAAGAAAGGATTTTCCAAAATTCTACCCCTAAGGGGGTGAAAAAGGGGGGCAAAGTTTGTATGGGACAACGTGATTCCATGGTCCAATCTACTTCAAATTTTGCATAAACCTTTTTTAACAGAATTGCTGGAAGACGTATTTAGTATTTTATTGAAATTCATCCCCTAACGGAGTTATCGGGGTCAAAGTTATTTTGGCGGTGATATGCTTCGAAGTTGATATCAATACTCCTTAGTGCTTTTGATTTAAATTACATTTTATTTTGACACATCGCACCCCTAGATGAAGACTCCGGTAACTCAAAAAGTACGCATTTCAAGTAAGTGGCGGTTTCGAATTCCTGACTCGAATACCTACACATAGATATAACCTGCGTGACAATACCGTCAACTGCTGTTAAAAGCTAGCTTTACTTAATTAATAAAACGCAGCTTTACTTAATTTGATTACAGCTGCAAAACTAGAGTAACTAAAAAATCTCGATATTTTACAGGGTTTTAACAGACAAAATACAAACAAGCTAATTCAACGTTACCTCTATGAATGTCTCAATAGATTTTTGATATCTTTTTTAGGAAAGATATCAAAAATACTAAAAACAGTTTTTCGTCATTTCTGAAAAATGAGGTTTTTTGAGTTACCGGAGTCTTCATCTAGGGGTGCGACATGTTAGAAAACTCAGTCTGATTTTATTCAAAAAAGGTTGAACTCACTTAGAAACATAAGCAAATACTCTTTTTAGTTTTAATTGTAAAAATATCTCTGTGTTTGATTTGCTGTGTATAATAATACCTAAGGAGAAGATAATCATCTGCTATATTTTCATTCGCGAAAATCGAGACAGAAAGGTTGAGTTATATAGGAACAATCAGGCGCAGCATAGAGCGGACAGTTATATACACTTGCAAGATGCGATAGGGAGACAGGACGTTAATGCTGATCAAAAGGTGGTGCTACCTTCTTCTTTTACTGGGGGGCCACGCTATATGCATGAGCGGACACAAGACGCCATGACGTATGTGCTACGGTCGTCCCGATCTCTTTATAACATTTACTTGCTTAGAGCTTCGAAACCCCCTTTATGAGCCATAGTACTCTCATCCCAAACAATTAATTTCGTTTTGCGGAGTACTTTTGCCATATTACTTTGTTTGGGTATATTGCAGAGTGGGGTTTCGGTTTGTATCAAATCGAGAGGAAGTTTAAACGCGGAGTGTGCAGTTTTTCCTCCTTCCAGCAGCGTGCCAGCAATTACGGACGATGCGACCGCTAAGGCGATATCACGATTGCTTCTCACTTTGGCCAACAGTAAATTTAATAGAAAAGTCTTGCCTGTTTCACCATGAGCATTAAAAAAAAAAGATATCACCTACACCTGCGTCGATACTGGAAAGTATTTTATAATAGATATGTCTTTGTTCAATCGATTCGGGACAAAACATTTTATATATATAGATATATACTACTTATTTTTATAGTTCATCGGCCACATGTACCATCGCGGAAAGCCATAACTAACCACCGTAAGAACTATTCTTGCTTGCAGCGCTCGGCCACCGTAGAACCGGGGTGGTAACAGATGTGGTCATCGTGCGCACGGGTTTTTTTTTCAAAGTGGTTAGTTATGGGCTTCCAGGACAGTACATCAGTCTTGTCTAGGTAAACCAATATAAAATACTAGCAATTTTAAAATCTGTGTGTGGATCTTCTGGAATCGCTGTCACACTGCTTCCTGGTGACAATGCCATGTTTAAGATTCCCATCGATTTAGAGAGCAACGAAACGCCTGTTTGTGGGGTGTCACGCAACAATAACAAGGGACGTGTGCTTAGGTATTGCGCTTCATCGTATGGGATGAATGCATAATGGCAAATAGGAAAGCAGTGGATGTTGTAAATAGAACCCTGCAGGACATCCGCAAGAACCAAGACATGATGGGTGGTGTCACAATTCTGACTGAAAAAGTGAATACTTCGTTAAAAAGGTCGACTCTATTTTCGAGAGTTAATAGACTACGCTTGACCATCATCATGCGAGCTCAGCTTGGCGGGAATTAAAATGCTCAAGAATTCTCCGGTGTTCTTCTAAAAGTTGGTGAAGGCATTCTACCAGACTCTTGGTAGTGTTGTTCCCACTTTAGAAGATCTTATTCGTCTGGTATACGGGGACATCGAATACCGAACCAAGAGAATTCTTGGGCGTGTTCCCATTTTAACGCCAAAATGATCAAGCTGCAGCGATCAACCACAACATTTTCTCGCTAATTGAAGGGAGCGCAGTGATATACACCTCCATTAATACTGATGTGGAGGAAGATGATGCCACACATTACCCCGTAGAATTTTTCAATTCGCTAATGGCAAGTGGACTTCCGTTGTGATTACGCTCCTTCGGAACTTAACTCCGCCGAAGTTGTGTAACGGAACCCAGCTCAAAGTCGTGTCTTTGCAGAGAAACGTCATCGAGGTGGAAATTCTAATAAGTTGTGGCGATGGCGTGACAGTGTTTATGCCGCGTATACCACTAATTCCCCACAATTACCAGTTTAAGCGCGTGCAGTTCCTGTGAGCGTATGCTTTGCGATCAACAAGTCACAGGGGCCGACACCGTAGGCTTAAGGCTGCGGGTGTCGACCTCAGGACAAGCTGCTTCTCATACTAACAACTGTACGTCGCTTGCCATTCCTGACTCTCTGTATATTTTGGCTGCTACAAACGTAGTATACAGGAAAGTTTTATAAAAATATGACTGTTATTGTAGTATTTTGTGGTGTCTTACGACTTCCACGCGAACGAAGTCGCGGGCAGAAGCTAATCTTGGTATAAATTATGATGATTGTCGAATAAATAATACTAATAACATTTTCATATATCCATTACTTTAAATTTTAAATTAAATACACTTCGCTAACCTTAAGGTGCTATGAGCATTCGCTTGTAATGTATGTTCAGAGTCGAGCATTACATCAATGACAACCGAGCATTACAATGCGCAACCAGTAATGAAACAATTCGAGCATTACATTATTGAGGGAGGAGAACCGAGCATTACAGTGCGCCGGCGCACCGATGCACCAGCGCATTGCACGATCACGTAAATGATCCCCACAAGGATGAACGTAATGCCCCAGATGACAGATGCCAATGTCAATGGGTTCATGTATGCTCCAGAGAATGGGGCATAAATGCCCATGTTAATTCCTTCCATAAGATTACATGACATGCAGCCGAATAGAACAAGCATCAGGGTGGATAGGAACTCTGACACAATGCCGCGCCAAGAAGTTCTCAACCATGAACGTAGGGAGCTTTTCGCAGCATAATCATCTTGCGTGATCTTGAATTCTGTGACAAATTTAGGAGTCGGTTGTATATTTGCTGTTCACTATTTCACAAAATAAATTATTAACTTGGCTCAATCGCACGCCACTTTGCTCAACTTTCTCAACTGTGATCTGATCACTCATTTTTTTATTGCACGCAGATCAGTAATGCACTATGACTTCCAGGTGTTGATCCACCGGTGGACGCGACTGTTTTGCGTCAGACTCGAGGTGAAAAAATAATAATCTCCGGTATATAGTCACACGGATAAAATTATATTAATGCACTTAGAGCGACCGTTATTGTTTATTATTGTGTTTTGTGAACAGTGGCTAAGGACTCTCGAATTAGGATTAATATAAGTGGATATTGCTATCAAAATGTACAGTCACGAGAATAAATACAGGGTGGCACCTATCGACGCGAAAACTGTTACCATGGATTCAGTACATGATTCTGAAATCCATTGCGTTGAAATTTGTCGTCGGTTATTAAAAAAAAATCTGCTGATTCACAAAAAAGTGCAATACCTAAGCGGTTAAAATATATGGAACAGCAATTTTTGTCCCTGCCACCCTGTATATTATTATGAACAGTTCGGCAATAAAAAGTCAGCCTCACTAATTCGTCGAATTCGAGGGAGTGGCAACGGAATCCTAAAGATGATTGCAGACCAACCAGTATCGCCAGTTGTGGGAAGGCTCATCAGGCTGCATGTTGCCTAATGAATTTTTATATTTTATTTTACTTCATTTCGAATTATTTAATTTTACCGTATTTTAATTTATTGTCAATTATTTAAATAATTTAATTTTAATTTATTTTCAATTATTTTATTTATTTTCAATTATTTATTTAATTTCAGTCATTACTAACATAGTTTTAAGAGAATGTAAATGGTACTAACAAAATATGGCCAAAATTGTCTGAATTAAATGAATTTTTTTTATTTAATAATATCTGATTGCATGATTCATCCATTAATATATGTCGCCAAATATATAAGAAAATTTTTGGAAAGCTTATTTAAGTGGTAGCACAAATATGTGACATCTAAGGAACACCAAAACTATCTGGCGAGACAAGTGTCGCCAAAACGTACGAGATTCGTCCGAAAAACACTCAAAACGCAACTCTTCTTTGCCCAATTTCTATGTTCACGAGTCTATTGGAAACGGGCTCTACAATTGCGGGGATCAATAGGTGGTACACGTAGCAGCCTTCGGGAACGGAGATTGACTTCATGCAAGCGATTTTTTTTATGATTTGATCGCTTATTAACATCTCTGAAAAGTTACGCAGCCTCATACATAACCAACATCATTGAGAAATTAGAAGCATACGGTATTAGAGGGAATGTCTCAAGCCTTGTTCAATCCTATTTAAGCAACAGAATACAATTTACAGAAATTTCGGCAGTAAAAAGTAGTAAACATGAAGTAATTCACAAATCAAAAGAGCGTGTAGTTAACTTTGGCGTACCACAAGGTGCTGTTGTGGGATCACAGTTTTTTATACTGTATATTAATGACCTACCCAAAAGTATCGACCACCCAATGACACTTTTTGCTGATGATAGTACCAATTTCCTGTAAAAATAGAGAAACATACGAAGCTGACATTAACAATTCCATAGAATCCATGATAAAATGATAAAAAGATAAATCTTGAAAGAATTAATAACAAAAAGAAAGATCAACAATTCCAAATGTTAATGTACAGACGCTAGCACATCAAGCTACCCGAAACTGTCAAAATTTCCCAATCAACTTTGAACCTTAACTTTCAGCGATAAAGTTGAAAATCTGTTAAATAAATTTGACAGACTGTAGTAGCTTGATGTGCTGGCGTCTGTACACTATTATGATAATAACGTAGACAAAAGTCTGTACACGCGCACTTGTCTTTCAACGTGGAAAGACAAGTGCGACAAGTGCGCGTCTACAGAGTGTTTCTTTCAAAAATCTAGTTTTGTAATTATATTTTTGTAACTTTTGTACGGATACTTTTTAGTAAATTTCATCATTTGAAAAGGGAATAAATAGTTTTTGAATTTCAGCCAAGAGAAAAATCTTCTGTCAAGTCGTATTCCATTTAGTCCCGCAACGAGTTTGAAAATTGATTAAATTATGTACAGATCAAAAAATCTCAAAAATGTGTTAAGAATGGACAAAATGACAGATAAACAATCACAATCTATCATTTTGTCTATTCTTCCGTCGACAAAACCAGTAAAAACCCATTGTTATGGTTGTGATGCTACGTGCCGTCCCCAAAAATGTGCTGTAACACATTTTCGGGTACGGCACGTTGTGCACGTGTTACAGCACATTTTCGGGTGTCAATCGAAGTATAGTCAATATTGTACCGGCGCGGATGACCACCATTTTGGTTCAACTTACGTACTGTGATCTGTACAGTTTACTCACTTTACTGAACTTATTGTCCATTCCTCTTGTTGGTCAAATCCAATTTACTGTCAATTTCATGTCTCTTCAGAAATACATATTTGTATAACACGGCTGCCAGGCCACTGCCAACCAAAGGTCCGACCCAATAAGCCCAGTGATGGGTCCAGTGGCCAGTCCAAACCGCAGGTCCCAGGCTCCGAGCAGGGTTCATGCTCGCTCCAGTCAGTGCTCCAGCCACGAGACAAAGTCCAAGAATTGTCACTCCAAACTTCAATGATGTGCTGTCCTGTTTATGCTCATTAACTGGATCCCACACACTCACACACACGAAAGAAAGTACTGCAGTGATGGACATTTCAATCCCCAAAGTTTGGAATACTGTCACTCCTGGGTACGGCCTTGTCACACATACACCTGGTGTCAATAATTCAATCGGCGATAATGCGTCTAAGATCCCATAACCGAGAATTGCTCCAGCGCATTCAACAATCACGTAAATGATTCCCAAACTGATAGAAGTATTACCCCAGATAACAGATGCTAATGTAACTGCTGGGTTCATGAATGCTCCAGATATGTGACCAAATATTTGAACATTGAACATGACCACACAGCCAAACGCGAAAGGCGCGTAAATGCTCGTGTCGATTCCTGAAACAGGTACACATGACATACAGCCGAGTAATACAAGCATCAGAGTGGACAGGAACTCTGCCAGGATACCACGCCAGTTGGTTTTGCACCAAGTGGAGAGACTGGAACTGAATGTTTTTGGATGAGCTTGCATGATCTTGACTTCTATTATTTTTGTTAGGAATTGATTGTTAGGTGACACTGTCATATCAACATTGACCATTATGGTCTCTTTTCACCAAATAAAATAATCCATTCGATTCATACGTCATTACAAATAATTGTATTAATATCTTCCTTATTCGAGATATCGCTCTTACAAGCACAGCTATTTATTTTGCTCCTTCTTTATTCGTTATCCTTGTTCATATTTTTTTATGCGTCTCCTAATGAAGAGGTATTCACCATCTCACCAGAGAACCTTCTCCGAAACCTGCAGAAAAAAAAAAGAAATTAATCCATCATCTAACTAGCCTTATCCTAACTATGTTGGGGTCGGCTTTCAGTCTAACCGGATGCAGCTGAATACCAGTATTTTACATGGAGCGACTGCCTACCTGACCTCCACAACCCAGTTACTGGGTAACACGAGACCCCTTGGTAAGACTGGTTGTCAGACTTTCGGACTTCTGACGATCCGTAACAACTGTCAATTGTCTACATACAAATGATAACCGGGACCAACGGTTTAACGTGCTTTCCGAGGCACGGCGGGGTCTTGGTATGTAAAGATGGTCACCCATCCACGGACCTACTTATTTAATATTATAAACGCGAAAGTTTGTGAGGATAGATGTTTGTTACTCTTTCACGCAAAAACTACTGATCGGATTAGGTTTTTTGGCACACAGATAGTTTATAGCCTGGATTAACAAATAGGATACTTTTTATCCCGATATTCCTACGGGATCGAGACTTAGCCGACGTACGCACGGACGTAATAAAATCGCGGCGGAATTTTATCGCGCTCTGGATTTTCAACTCTCGGCGTTAAGCCGAGCGTTGAAAATTAAGTGCACGAAAAAAAAAATTCGCCGCCATTTTATTACGTCCGTGCGAACGTGGGCTTATGCGGGTGAAACCGCGGGGCGCTGCTAGTTTAAAACATTTTTTTCAAATAAACAGACTCTTTAGCTTTATTATAGTATAGGATTATACAATAGTAGGATATGCGTATAGCTTTGCCTCCAGAAAAGAAAGAAAGAAAATAAAGTAGGTAGGTGGTAGATATTCGAAGTTATAAAAACAAGGGATTATGTGGTTCTATCAACAGGGCACAAGCAGGCTTGGGGTTTGAGATTGCAAATAGTCCAATCATGCTTAGCATTTATAAAATAAATTGTGGTAATTTTCTGACAAAGACTTGCTTGGCAACAATCTTTGTTCAGATCTATGGAATAAAAAAGTATCCAGGAAAGGAAGGTATATATCCCAGCTGGCAAAATAGTCGAGGCCACGTTTCTGTTTCAGCTCATAGTTCAATAATGTAGATGTAATAAGTCATATAAAAAGGGAGTAAACGTTTACTCAACGCGATTTGGGCGCAAATTATTCAGCTAATAGTGCTATGAAAGTCGTGTTACTGTTGAATAAGGAACATAATTGTGAAATAATTATCGAGTAAAAGCAAAACTGGACCAAATTTAAAGTAGCAATAGCAATATTGCTGCCTTTCCATGACCATTGATAGAGTTAAAGCTTTTTCATTACTATTAATCAACAAAATCATGGAGTAAATGTTGCCGATTAGCCATAAATCATAATTTTTGTCAGTTAAAAGCAAATAATTTGCTGTTATTCCACAATTTCGCTGTGTATCAGTTATTTCATCACAATTTTTCAATTATTTTATGAAACGGAACTTTGTGTGTGACTTATTATAACAAATATGTACAAATATGGAAGTACTGAATATACCTAGTTACTTAATGTAGAATGTTTTAGCAATGTACTGTCTATAGAATTTTGCATATCTATATGTAAATGAACATGCAAAGTAACTTTATCGATGAAATCGTAGGAGTTATTTAACATATATTTGTGGGCCACGCTAATTAGTAATAATATAATAGTAATAACAAATAAATTTTATCAAAATATTAGATCAAGATCCATTAAATAAATTTAAGTAAATAT
Organism: Agrochola litura; assembly: GCA_949152395.1. Lineage (NCBI taxonomy): Eukaryota > Metazoa > Arthropoda > Insecta > Lepidoptera > Noctuidae > Agrochola > Agrochola litura. The sequence goes on along the minus strand of OX424497.1, from coordinate 8,881,987 downwards.
ATTGATATTACATCACAATGTATCGGTTATTAGTCGAATAATTGTATGATTTTATCTCATGTATAGGATATAATGCCGCCATATGTAGACAATTTTGGTATTTCTTCATTAAAATATTTTTTTTCCTTTTCCATATTTTTTTTTCCATTTACACGAGTATTTTATTGAAAAATATTAACAATTTACGTGATGGATTACTCACGTAAATTGTTAATATTTTTCAATAAAATACTCGTGCGCTGGATGAGATATTATATAGCTTAACTTAACACTTACATGCGTCTAATCGATTTAGCATGCTATTGTAGATATTAAGATACTTTTCAGTAAATAGGCAGCTTTTATTCGGCAAATTCGCTTCAATATGGTAATGTCGAGTAGCGGCCATATATCAGCTTTTTAAAAATGAAACTTGGGAATCGATTACTCTAATAGCGCAATTACTGCACCACATGTCGTATAAACGAGAAATGGTAGTTACTATATGACTATTGAATAAATGCACTATAAGAATATCGAGTAAACGTTTATACGACACGGTTAAAGCACTTAAAAGCAAAAAATGCTAAAAAGTTGTAATAAACGCTTTTACACTACATTGTGGTTACTACGTAGCAACTACTCAACATTTATTCTATCTGTAGCTGAGTAACTCATTCATTATTCGACTATTTTGCTAGTTGGGATGATTATTGCCTAGCTGCGCCCCGCGGTTTCACCCGGATAAGTCTCGATCCCGTGGGAATATTGGGGTAAAAAGTATCCTGGTTTAGGACCCAGGTCATGATCTACTCATGTGCCAAATTTTATCCTAATCTGTTCAGTCGTTTTAGCGTGAAAGCGTAACAAACAAACAAAATCACTTTCGCATTTATTATTAAGTTAGGATTAGTTAGGATTTATCATGTAATTATAATTATGTTGTATATGAATGTATTTTACTGTGTGTACATAAATAATAAAATAAATAGGACAAACTAAAAACAAAAGTAATATCAGAAATTGGAACACTGTTTTAATAAAGGAGATACTTACCTACTAGATTACAAGTCTTTTGGCATGGTAACCTGTTCGTAGTCCACAATGATTGCATTAATTCGATCTTCAACGGGTGCCCAAACTTATCGATTCTTAGAAATTGGATTATCCTCTTGAAAGAAAGGTCAAAGGTCACCCCTGATTAATTTTTCAGGTACAATAATTTTGTTGATGAAATTCTCAGTTAAATATAATATTTCTTCGATGGTTGGCCGAAGATTTCTATGTTTTGGTTACTGGTCGCGACCACCTTGTTTATTTAATGTATTTATATTTAATTGATAGCTGTCTCATTGACAGTTTGACAATAAAAATGTTTTTTTAAAGGGCCATGCATTTTAAAAGTACTAAGATTATAAACTGCCAAGATACAATCTCTTTGGATTCTTTTGGTTTAAGGTGACGATAACCGACTTTTAATGATTTTATACTGAAGATCACGTCTAAACGAGTAGTGTTAATAATTTGGAAAAAAATGTATGTTAAATAAAAGCATTTTCTTAATAACTCAACATAGGAATATTTTAGATTATGTTTATATTACATAGTGAAATTAATTTGTAAGTCTTGTATGTCTAACGCGGATAAAAAACTGAGGATCACGCAAAATCTATCAAGCGTATTTTTCTGAAACCTTCACCATTTTAAAGATAATTTAATTATTGACGTGTTTTATTAAAATACTTTTTGTTTTAAGTATAATAAATTAATAATGCGTTTAATTTGAGACAGCGGTCCTTGACGGGCGAGTCCTATTACTAGCTGGACGTACGACGCGTTGCGTGAGCTCGGTACAGAACACGAGAGCTAACCACTCAAGGTCACTGGCATATATCTGCGTCTTAATTTTGACTGCGTTTTATCTTTTTTCTCACCTATAATTAAGATTTTGATTACTTGCCCCATAGAAAGTTGTTAATTTCCGCAAAATGATCGTCATGTCTATAAAAGTTCTGAATCCACTTTCTCGTTCGTAACATAATTAGAGAACAATTTTTTTTTATCATAACATTATTAGATTGTGACTCCGACAAACGGATAACGTAAAAGAGACTGGTCGTGTCATTAATAAAAAAATAAAAACAAATCAGATAAAAACAACCGCAATGAACGAAAATTATAAACCAAAGACACCGACTTCCAAAATTATAGTTATTTTTATAGTGTTTTTTTTTGGAAGTCTGTTGTTTTTTTTTGTAGTATTTTTTTATTTTCTTTTACTCCATACAAATTAGAATATTACTAGCTGATAAGTAAATAGTAGTGACAGGAAGTTATTTTAACATCATCCACATAGATAAGTGCGAAAAATACGTATTATTGAAGCTATCTCAAAAACTACCCAAGCAAAGTTAGTAAAATTTAAAACCGCGCAAGCTTCCTGTACCAAGTACCAAAAGAAAAAGAAAATTAAAAAATCGGTTCACAATTGACGAAAATACCGATGGAGATTTAAAAAAAAACATACAGACGAACACAGAACCTCCGCCTTATTGGAAATCGGCTAAAAATAGTTCACCCCTATACCATGGGACGTAATCAATATTGGATAAATGTGGGTGTTCTAAAAGTACACCCCTGCCCAACCTTTCGGAGAATAGGGGTGAGATGTTATGTTCTAAAATATGTGTAACACCAATTTATGCAATTTCTTTTCTGGCCTATTTTGTCCAATTGCAGGGCAAAACTCAACCCTTCTACTTTTCACTTATGTTCACTGCTGTTCAATATTAATAGATAATTCGGTGGCATCTACATCGCCATATGTAAACTACGCATCACACTGACGTCACTCAAAATCCTGCATCGCGCAAGCAGAGTTTACCGAGCGACTAGCATATACAATAACTATGTAAAAAAACCCTGTCCGATTACCTAAAAGTAAAAAAAAAACTGTAAATAAAATAGTCGCACCCCATGTAATATAATAACCTGGTAAAATTGCCCATAAAAAAAAACTCGATGTTTTTTTTAGATTTTCCTGAAAATGACCACAATAGAGTCTCAGTACGATACCTAACAACACCCTCACGGATCGGACAGGGTTTTTTACGTGTTTTATACAAAGTCCCGACTACAATCGTCGGTAGTAGCCCACCAGACACAACACCCGTCTGGTCAGAGGATCCTCCCTTTTTTATGAAGGATGAGCGAACTTTACACCCTGTTCCTTACACAGGTATGTACCTCTATAGGTAGGTACTATTAATGAAGCATTGCCTTTCGATAGAAGCCAACTACGTCCTGCTATCTCCGATGTTCAGTAAGTGAACTCACTGGTTATTTTAACTCACGGTCTAGCTGACACGCGACTGATAAGTATGTTCGGCCCAGTCTCGTTTAAGTTTAGAAGCTTTCTGGGTTAGGTACGTCAAAGATGCCTTGAAGCGGCTCCTGCCCAATCTGGGAGGTCCAAACGCCTCCTGCCGGAGGCTCTATGCGGGGATCGAGCGGTCCATGGCCCTTTACGGGGCACCGGTGTGGGCGCGTTCATTGAGGCTGCGGCCAGCCCGCCGGTTGAACGCGTCCCAGAGGGTCATGGCCATCCGGCTGGCCCGAGGATACCGCACGGTCTCCTGTGAGGCGGCGAGCCTCCTTGCCGGATTACCGCCATGGGATCTGGAGGCAAAGGTCCTCGCGCATATCTGGGAGTGGCGCGAGGAGGCGAAACGCCGGGGCTTAACTCCGATGCCGCAAGAAATCGCGGTACAGCGGACAGAGCTCCGGCGGAATCTCATGGCGTCATGGAGGGTGCGATTGTCGCAACCCCGCGCTGGGCACGCCACAATTGCGGCGATAAGACCCCTCTTTGAGGAGTGGCTTGAGAGACGCCACGGCGTCCTCACCTTCCGCCTGACGCAGGTCCTCACCGGACACGGCTGCTTCGGGAGGTTCCTGTTTAGGATAAGGCGGGAGGAAACACCCGGGTGTCACCATTGTGTGGATCGGCCTGAGGAAACGGTGGAGCATACGGTGGAGGTCTGCCCGGCTTGGGCGGAGCAACGCCGTGTCCTCGTAGAGGCGATCGGCGGCGGTGATCTCTCGCGTCCGGCCCTGGTTCAGGCCATGGTACGGAGCGAGAGGAAATGGCAGGCCGTCACCTCCTTCTGCGAAGCGGTAATGCTCGCGAAGGAGGAGGCGGAACGCGTGAGGGAGAGGCAAATTTCGCGCCCTCACGCCCCTAACCGCCGCAGGAGGAGACGCCCGGGGCGGGAATCGCGAGCCGATTTCCGGCCACCGTAGGCGCGGGCTTGCGGACGGTGAGCAATGGGTAGCTCGCCGTCCGGTAAGGACCAAGCCCGGGTCGACGGCGCGTTGTGTTCCACGCGCGCCTCAAAGAGATGTCAGCAGAATTGACGGGGTCGGTTAGGGCCAATGCCTGCCGGGGGTTCGAAGAAAACCGATGGGGACATCGTGGCCCCCGGCAACAGGGCAACCGAAGGAACACGGGTGGGTTTTAGTCAGTAAGAGTCTGACACTGAGAAGTTATTTGATAATTTCCCAACCAAAAAAAAAAAAAAAAAAAAAAGGTACGTCAAAGATAGTTTTTGGAACGAAGGAAGGTAGTTTTATGTATTTATTTAAGTGTTTTCCTAATTATGTTAATTTATTACGTTATACGTGTATGCTCAAAATTAGGAAAATGCAAAAAATAAGACATACAGAAATTAGAAGTATATCTAAAGCCACCGATGCGCTAAACTTTGCTCAAAAACTAAAATGGAAATGGGCGGGATATGTGGCAAGACTGCCAGATGAGCGGTAGACCATAAGGGTAACACGGTGGAGAGGCCAAAGTGGGAAACGCCACAGAGGAAGACCGCTCACGAGATGGGCGGACGACATCCGTAAAACGGCTGGCCCAAACTAGATGCAGACAGCGCAAGACAGAGAAAGTTGGATTTCTTTGGAGGAGGCCTTCACCTGCGGAGGGGTTCTTGCAAATTAAAAAAATATATATATATTAGGATAAGATAAATGTACTTACTTGTTATTGCATGAAATAAAAGGCTTTTTTTATTTTTATTATTTATTATTATGTTATACGTGTAGGTAGGTATATTTTAGTTTAAGACTTCGTATAATCATATTTTTCTCTTCTTTATCTCACGCACTATTGTCTACATTTTGTTTCTCATTTCTCCTTTCGCAGGTATGCTGGAAGAAATTTCTTAAGAAATAAGCTGTACCTTTGTAGTCAAAATTATAATTATGTCGTGTCTCTATTTTTACTGTTTGTACATCTATATCTTTTCTTTTTATTTATATAAAATTCTCGTGTCACAGTGTTAGTTGCCATACTCCTCCGAAACGGCTAGATCGATTTTTATGAAATTTAATATGTATATTTGGTAGGTCTGAGAATCGGTCGTAATCTATTTTTTATACCCCTAAGTGATAAGAGTGGTCTACCCCAAACATTTATATCAGCCGGGTCAGCTAGTAAGTGTATAAAAATCAATTGCCGTGCATTAGTCTCGCAAAAACTCGAAAATGGCTCAACCGATTGGAATATTTTTTTTTTGTTTTAACATAACACATAACATAACATCACGCCTTGTTTCCCCGAAGGGTTGGGCAGAGGTGTCCCTGTAGCAGGTACACCCACATTTCGCCAGTTATGTTTAAGTCCCATGTAATAGGGGGCGAGCCTATTGCCATCAACCGGGCACAAATCCAGACTCCGAGCTGCTACTGAGAAATTTCAGATAGAAAAACCCAATAACACTTTGCCCGACCCGGGAATCGAACCCAGGACCTCATGCTCAGCAGTAGCGCTTGCGACCACTAGACCAACGAGGCAGCAGTGTTTTGTTTTGTTCGCCTCAATACGGGGTGGTTTAGGATTTTTTTTATTCCCAAAGGAACAGCCAAAAAATCGAAAATGAAATTTTGACAGGACAACGTCTGACAAGTCAGCAAGTAAATAATAAAATAAATAAATAAGGTATTACGGTATTACCTAAATAATTAAATGCTTTGAAATGCGAACCTCTACGTTACCACACTCCTGTGAAAGTAATGTAAACATTTGTTATGTTAAAGACCAATTATTGGCATAATGCTACCACTGATAATGATTTATTATTTGGAACACAAATAAGTAACGAACTGAGGGCCTAAAACGGCCGCTTTGGCAGAATCATAATACTATTATCTTCGTTCAATATTACGCAATTCATCTGTTTGAAAGTTTTGTATTATCATGAAATAACATTTAAAACTGTTGAAATAAAAAACAAAAATCTCATTTGTTTAATAAAACCTGTAAAGAAAAATTATTCGGTAAAATTACGGTCTTTATTTTTTCATGCGGCTTTACACCAAATATGGTTCTAATATGAATTAAATTGTATATGATTCAGCTAAAATTGCTGGGAATTCAGAAAATGAATTGCTTTAGAGGAATTGCTGAATGTGGCCGTTTTAGACCCGCAGATGTGAATCTGTTCATTACCTGATTGTGTTCCAAATGATAAATAAAAAAATAACATGGACAAGACAAAACAATTCAATGTATTCTTCAGCATATTAAAAAATTTACAACCAGCTTCTGAGTTCGGTCAAATAATTCCCGCAAAGGGCAGCGTCCCTTGTGTGGCGTCTTCTACAAACACGACCGCAATACATATTTATTAGAAGGAGATGGGAGGAAAGCTCGTGGAAAGCATAAAAATATAAATAGTAATACACACGACCTACCAATCAGGTTGGCACAAGCATGTTTATTTATTTATGAACGTTCGTTACATTATCACCTTGAGTACCTAGTTGTTGGAGGAGAGATGAAACATGTGTGTCAAATTAACGGTCAAAGGGAGAATGTTAATGCTATAATCGGCTTCCTTTGGTAGACAAATAAAGTAATCGTAGTATTTTTAAGGTTCCGTACTTAAAAAGGAAAAAACGAATCCTTTATGGATCACTCGTGTGTCTGTCTGTCCGTCTGTCACAGCCAATTTGCTCCGAATCTAATGAACCGATTAAGTTGAAATTTGGTACATATGTATTTCTGTGACCAAAACACGGTCATGTAACGTAAATAAATAAATTTTGAATATGGGGGTCACATTTGGGGGCAAATAAGAAAAAAAAAAGTTTTTCAAACTGCAGCGTGTGACGTGTCAAATGTTAGGGGCTTAATGTGAGGATCGCAATTTTTCTTAAATAATTTTAAATAAAATATTTTAAAGATATTTTGAAAATTTACTATTCCCCTTATCTCCAAAACCATGAGCATAAAATTTTGAAACAAAATACATAGAATTGTTCTTTACTCATAGATAACAGGAAAACCTATAAGAAGTCTATGGTCTTAAAATAACATGGTAAATCTCTCAATATTGTGCGTACAAACTTACATTTGTAGTTGAAATGTATGGGAGAACATGTTTTTCAACAACAATGTTAAGTTTGTATTTAGGATAAATTCATCCCAATTATGGAACCCTTCATTGTGCGTGGTCCGACATGCACTTGGCCGGTTTTTATAACAAGCTTTAAAAGAGTCTTCGAGAGATTAAAGTCACTCTACAAACTTATCTGAGTCTGAGATACACATACATAACATCACGCTTTGTTTCCCCGAAGGGTTAGGCAGAGGTGTACCTATAGTACACCCACATTTCGCCAGTTATGTTTAAGTTTCATGTAATGTCCATTGCCATCGACCGGGCACAAATCTAGACTCCGGGCTGCTACTGAGAAATTCCAGATAGAAAAACCGAAAACCACTTTGCCCGACCTGGGAATCGAATCTAGGACCTCATGCTCAGCAGTACCGCTTGCGACCACTAGACCAACGAGGCAGTTCTGAGTCTGAGATCTACATATAAAAATGTTATCAATAGCACGTGTTATAAACTCATAGCCAATGTATGTGGTAATTGAAGTTAGTAAGGGTAAATAAAACCGGCCAAGTTCGGGTTCGGACCAAGCACAATGAAGGATTCTGCAGTTGGGATGAATCTAACACAAATACAAAGGAGAAACCCAAACTCCATAGAAACTTGGGCCTGGCGTTCCAGGACTGGAATTTGGACATAAATTAGAGTATTTAGGAAGGATTCATGACCCCAATTTTCACGTCTCCCAGCAATGGCCAAATTGGTCAAATCAGACAATGTTTACATTTTAGGTTATTTTTATTATTTCAATAAAAAAAATATGTGTGAGGCTTGTGCTGCAGCGCCTGCAGTCTATCATGATGAGGTTTTAGGTAGGTACACAAAAAGCGCTTGGGGGAGAATCTAAAGTGACCTTTAGATTTATCTGATTGATCTTACTGAAAACGTTAGCTGAAAACTATATTTATCAGACAAGGCTCACTTACAACATTACTGGCTTGCATTTGTTAATATTGTATCTACTAGGGGATTTAATGCAACCTCATATTACCTACAGTAATCTGAGATTGCAATAATATATTAAGTAAAATAGAGTAAAAACACATAATTGTGATAAATGGTTTTATTAATCACCTTCTTCATTAGGATTATCATAATATAATAATACAGTATCCAGAAATTGTGCAGCAGGCATTTGGCTACCCTGGTGCCGTGCCTAACCAAGATAATTATCATAATTCTCCTCATCGTGTGGGCACGGCTACCAACCATTCTTTTGCCAACAATACAGGTGCAATAATATTGAAGTATAGGATCCCTCCCACTTAGAGAGCTGTCGACTAATATATAAACGAAATACATCCTATTACTAATATGCTTGGATTTTATTCTTCCTCTCAACATCCAGTTTGAGTCTGATGTTGACAGCTCTTGTGGTAGGCCACCGTCCACCTCTCTACACACTTCCATTCATCAGTGGCCTATAGGTGTCTGTTCACTCTCTTCTGGTCTACTTATTTCAATCAAGAGATACAGCATTGGCATGATTTCAGCAAGCTTGGCAGATAAACTCATTTTCATTTAAGTACCTGAAACAAACATTTATCATTTGACTATTAGGTATAGCACTAGCATTTAGTAAGAAACTTCTGAGTGGCACATTTGGGTATAGATAGTGCAATCCACGAAGACGCGCCTCACTCTGCTCCGCTCCGTACTAAAGTATAACTTACAGTACAATAATCGTGGAGTGGGGCGCGTCTTCGTGGATTGCACAATCTATAAACATAAGCGGCCTGATTACATTCCCACTGCAGGGACACACACCTCCTCTCTGAAGATGGAATAGGCTATAATTAACTATGCAGGTTCAGTCCGGATTGGTGATGTCACATATATGTCTTCGAATATGAATTTGTTGCACATTCTGGTATCATTTTATAAAATACAACTATCAACAGACAACTGGACACAAACGATAATACTATTTAGTTTGATTACATTAAATAATTACATGGTACAAAAATGTTACGATATAAAAATATCGGATACTAACCGTTTGAGGCGCGACCCATTCCTGTAAATTGAAAGAATCATTTTCATCTTCCAATTTTTGCCTTCCTATTGTATTGCAGCGGTCTGTTGCTATTCCGCAATTAATGTACAGGCTCATGATGTCGTTATTTAACCAGTCTTCAAAAGATCATTATACAGATCTGGTTTTCCAGCAAAGGTCTACAGTGGTGGCAGGGTACGGCGTCCTATGTTCAAGCGAGGGCAGTCGGAAGGCAATCAATTTCGGAATTCAGTATTCGAGCAGAGGTTCTAAGAAATAATAAATCCCGAGAAATACGAAAAAACAATAAAAAGCGAATGACAACAATGATATGACAATTGACATTTGACAGACGTTGACATTGACATTTGCCGTTTACTAGTGTAATCCGTGGTGCAATCGCTTTTATCGATTATTTCTTTCTTTTAATGATTTTTTTATGGTGGTTACGTTAAAAATCAATTAGATTCCAGATTTTTTTTATTTTACTTTGATTTTAATATAAAAAAAAACAATTATAATAAAACAATGGAATATTATTTAATTATTTGTAACAGAATCGATTTCCACTAAATCGATCATATTCTTATGGCACGCTCTATTGATATAATGCCAGCGTTTGTGAAGTTAGTAATATTTAACGAAATAAGTGTTTTAATGGTTTACAAAAGTTGTTTAAAACAAAAAATAGAAAACTACTTATTTTCTACACTTGGCCATTGCTATTGAGGCTAAGATTAAAATGGGTTAATTAAGCAAAATAGACGATTTTTTTGGTACATATCTGATTCGTGTAACAGTTAGGCCCAGAAACGGGTTTCTCCTTTAACATTTATTAATTAAAAGTTTTTCAAAGTTCAAAGTTTTTGGTGAGACAACATTGTCTTCAAACTGTACTGTGTGAAATATCAAATGAAATGGCTTGTTGCGAGGATTTCATTTTTTTAAATATAATTTTAAAATAAATAATTTTAAAGATATTTAAGAAAATTGATGAAAATTTTGAAAAATATATATACGGTTCTATACTTAGGAAAACCTATAAGAAATCTATGGGCTTAAAATAACATGGTAAATTTCCCAATATTGTGCGTACAAACTTACATTTGCAGTTGGAATGTATGGGAGAACATGTTTTTCAACTACAATGTTAAGTTTGTCCGTGGGATAAAATTCATCCCAACTACGGAACCCTTCATAGTGCGTGGTCCAACACGCTCTTGGTCCGTTTTTTCCTTTTGAAGTACGGAACCCTAAAAACAAATTCACTGTAGTACTCTTGCAAGTCATCTCTTTCAGTCTACCAATGTGCCATACTTCATGTAAATCTATCCAGTCGTTACGCAGATCTACTCACAAAGTCACAAACATCGTAACGTTCACATCTTCACATAAATATCTCGACTGCTATCTGTAGATACATTAAGTAGCTGATTGCGTCGAGATTAACTTGTCAGCTTGTATCCCCGAGAGGTCTGCGATAAATCGTGTGTTAAAAATCTAGGAGTAAAAACGCAAGCGACTCTAATCCTTGCCATTAACTATAATCCTGGCTGGGGAAAGTGGCGGGCTGATTAATTGCAGCCAGCCAGCCACCAGCCGCCATGCCACCACGCGAGACTTACAACACGTATATTAAGCACTCTTACAAATTGAACCGCTAATTTCGGGGAAGAAATCGTAAAAAAAATGGAGATTTTTGTGACTGTGGTTTTTTTTTCGTGGAGTTTTATTTGTAAAGCAGTATTTAGGCTTTTGTAATCTTGGTAAGCTGGTAATTTTTTCCGGTTGCTGTTATTTTGATTACGCATTACACCGCATCAAGTTAAAATCTTCATCAGGAAAAGGACATAAGGTAGCAATGAATTTCCAATGTACTTACCTATAGTTTGTCAGCATATACTCAGAAGCACGCGAAAAATCTCGCAGTTTACATTTTACTGAAGGTTGAGGCTTAATGCCGACATAATAGGCACACAAAACAAAGGCCTGAGTCGAAACTGCAAGGAATTCCTCCCACGTTCGCGACATACGATGAAATCCGCGACTAGACGGCCTTAAGCGGGTACATTCTGCTCAGCTGAGCCGAACTAAAACCTTATCATGGCCTTACGAGCTTATCCTTTGTTTGTTCATCCTTAACAACTTTGGTTATTTTATTCAGTTTCAACACGACATTTTTTACACTTTCGTTTTTTGGTTGTGCTTACATAACGATGTTCTTGACACAATAATGTGAAAGAACATCTTGCACCACCAACAATTATTTTCAAGCAATAAATGACATCGAGACGCGTAATAAACGCAACTAACTTATAGGTATTGCAAAAAGATAAAAAGATTTTATCAGTCTTCAAAACACAGAGGTCTCCACCATCGCCATCTTCATTATACACTTTGTATATTACTAGCTTTTGCTCCAGGCTTCACCCGCGTGGATGTCGGAAAATATCCGACGGGAAACTATTACTATTGGGATTAAAAGTAGTAAATCCTATGTGGTTATCTAGGTTATAAACTTTTGAAACTATTTAGTTCATCATGATGTGAATATCATCTTTCGATTCTACCCGTGTTTTGATTGACTAATTTGAACAAAAAGTGGTTATTGTGACTTAACTATGATAGTTGAACATATAGCCCAGCGTACTTTTTAGGATAATGATGAGTACTATAAATATTTAGTACCAAGAAAAATATAATTTAAAAAAATATATCATCAAGAGTTTTCGCAACAATGATTTTTATAGGCAAATTACAATGAATACCTTGGGTTACATTATTGCAATTTTCGTAGGGATCTTAATTTTTTTAATGAAGAATTAAATACCCACGTTACTCGCTGATAATGTAGCTTTCTTTAGATGAAATAATTTTTTGTATCGGTTAAGTATTTTTTGAGTTTATCCATTATAAAAAAAACATACAAAAAATCAAATCTTTTCTCTTAATAATATTAGTTTAGATACATTGGAGGATTTTGACACATAAAATCCTCGCATATTTTTGCCATGCTCCACACCTTACGACCACGCGATCAGGCACGTTAGCATACAAAATACACCCATAACTTCTAGATAAGTACACTAAACAATAACTAAGAAAAGCTTCACCTAGCGATGACTATGTAAAAATTCAGCGACAAGAAGGCCAAGTTTTATCCGAAACGACCAGGCTACAATATTTTGTGAAACCTCGTTATTCTGAAATTAGATTACTGTGGCGGATACAGTAGCAGCGAAAATACAGTGACCCCGCTTGAGAGGGAGCTATTTATAAGCTTGAACCGTGAATATGGGTGAAAAACGTGAATGTCACGATGACCATCACACATTGGACAATATAAGGATCTGTAAAATGACAGTGTATGGTCATCTCCTGTCTTCGGATTGTTGCCATAAAAAGCAAGGTCTTCATATTGCCTGTTATGGCAACAATGGCTTATACAGAATATTTTTAAAAGTAATAAATAACAACTGAGAGAAGTGATGATCTATGATTTATTTTAATACAATTGCTGGATTATTAACCGATGATGATATCACCGATGATTTAAGTGATAATGTGGACATAGAAAGGGAACGCAGGTCGCTGGCTGTCTGTTGTAACATGCTGGCTGGCTAGTTTGTATGTATGGAGGTAATCTTCGGAACTACTGATCCGATTCCAAAAATTATTTTACTAATGGGAATATACAGTATTAGATAGTTAATTGATTCAGGCGTGACCTTGCGGAAATCCATTATAAAATACAATAGACGTGGATATATTTAGTAACCTGTTCCGCTAACTATTTCTAAAGAGCCATAAAAAACTCCTGAAAGAAAGGGGCAGGAGGGGAGGGGATAAGTGGGTTTGACAGGCGATAAGGCTCAGTCTGCGTTCAGCGTTCGGTGTGGCAACACGCCGTGTTCGGGTTCGCGACAAGTCAATCGTCATCCTGAGGATGCCTCGTTGTTCGTGTCGATTTCTTTCAGGAGTTTTTTTATGGCTGTTTTGAAATAGCTAAACGGATGTTTACTAAATATATCCACGTTTATTGTATTATATACAGTATTGCCGAGTGTCATCAAATATTTTATGTAAAAACAAGAAATACACTCGGACGAAGTCGCGGGCAGAAGCTAGTAATAGGTTATAATAGTAATTGAAATTATATTCATTCATGGACAGCCTATTCATGGACATTGTACATATTGTCATTGTCATTGTTGTATTGTTTGTCATTTGTCGAAATCAAACTGGTATGGTAGGTATGGTACGCAGTTTGATTTGGACTACAAATTAATTAATTACTGACAAGTAGTTTGTTATTGACATTCTAAATTAAATAGTTCACTTAACTAATGTATAGAGGTATGAGGAACAGGCTGTAAAGTGTTTTGTGTGGTGAGCTACTGTCCAACAATTGATTTCGGGGCGTTGTATATACAGGGTGGCAGGGACATCGACGCGAAAACTGAAATTTTTCGTCAGTTATTAAAAAATCTGCTAATTCATAGAAAAGTGCAATACCTACGCGGTCAGAATATATGGGACAGCTGATTTTTTTTTAAATAACTGACGACATATTTCAACGCAGGTGGGTTCATAATCATGTATTGAATCCATGGTAAAAGTTTTCGCGTCGATGTCCCTGCCACCCTGTATTCTAGTCGCGCAGTAAACTCTATTTGCGCGATGCAGGATTTTGCGTGACGTCACTGTGATTCGTACCTTGCATGTGATGTAAATGCCGCCACAATTGCATTATTTAAATTTTATAATTGACACTATCATAAAGTAAATAATGAAGTGTCTGATAATTAACTACTGTTTCATAATTTACATAATGTATTGGTTTATTTACTGGGCATCTTGTTTAACAACATTACCTCGTGTTGAATAAGTATTCTTATTTATACTTGTAACTTTAAAAGGTTCCGATGACTTAGTGCAGTGGTCGGCAAACTCATTAGTCAATAGAGCCAAATGTCAATACTATTATACCTAAGATTTCTTATGAGAGCCAATCCTTTCTGTGTGTCTAAACTGTCTCAATACATTTATTTTTATCCTAAAATGCTCTTTCACTCCACAACGCTTCCTAAAATTAAGCTAAGAAGTAGGATGCTTTCATCATCATCCGTTATATCGGCTGATAATAATGATGAAGGCATCTTACTTATTAACAAGTTAACCTTGGAAAACTTTGAAAGGTAAATTTTTGGCAATTTTGTCATCATCCCTATTGATCATTACAGTTAAGAGTCTAATAGCCATTTTTACCTTCACTGTGACACTTAAATGAATCCCTAAATAAAAGTGCACTGTTGGATTCTTATCTGAAAGTGTTCTGTACAAACTATTCAATATTTATCGTCTATTAAATGAAAAACTTATGTGTAGATAATATATTTTATTGTACTTATTCAATACATATTCATAGTGATGTTCAGAGGATAGCCGTGTTGCAATGTGACGTCACATAGATCAGCGGACGATTAAGACGTTTCCAAAGATGCCTCATTTGTCAAATTATGATAAGTAGTTTAGAAGTTATGAGCTGCGTCTTAAGAGGGCCCTTCCCGGTCCGTCTATCGTCAACGCGAGCATGGTCGAAAAGCTTGTTGTTTCATCCAGCGCAAGTGAGAATTGCTAACAAGCAAGTGAGAACGCGATAACATTGTACGAAAAATAACTTGTTCCAGGAAATACGTGTTTTTGAATACGCCTTACAAGTTTGTGAAATAAATATTTGTCATTTAGAATCTCCATTACATGTGCGAGGTTTCTATGAAGATGTTTTCTTTAATTTTACAATTTATGAGTACATTATGAACGTTCAAAGTTCAGGTAAAATTTGTGCAAATAAGCAGATTTTTGTAGTCTTATATTGAATTTGTTTCTCCAAATTTTTATTTTTTGCTTTCATAGAAACCTAGATATAGTGCACAAGATACCAATTAGTTTAAAAAAATAAAACAAAGATGTGTTACAACGCCGTAATCACTTACGAGCGTTTGTATGAAAAGTATGACGGGTTGGCCGCTCTTAAGTGTTCTACTGCAGAACTAGAGAACTAGAGTTTTGACGTTCAAAAGTGCCTTTTATGTAGGCACATTACATTTATCGTCAAATTCGAATTATTTGATTTATTGAACATTCGCTTTGACTTTGCTAGACGTATTAAGGCTGAAACACATTTTGGCGGGCCGCACCACATTGCAAAAATCCTTCTAAGTACATCACGTTCGTACATTTTGTATGAACCATCGCATTGTTGTATTGAAATACGATGCGCTGCGGCCCGACGTGGCTGCAATGTGCGCTTACAAGTAGCTTCAAAATCTGCCAGAAGAATAAGTATATCTATCTGTTTTCGACTGGGTTCTTTTAAAAAGAGAAAATTATCTCAAAGCTCTTGACTTATCTTTCTCTTCTTTAAAGACCGAAATATTCTCTCTCTACTAGTTTTTCTCAATATTCATACATGGTTATAAGTTTTTAAAGTTTAAGCCGACTGAGCAACACTCACATGTACTTTTCTATCGTTTCTTTTGTAACAAACTTACGAATTGTGGTAGCTATCAGATGTTTTACTTTGCAAAGTTTCAAGCGTGTGTTTTATATCAGATTGCAGTAGGTATTACAAGAGTTCCTATGTGAGTTGCAGGGTAGTAAGTAGTACGCCAGCACATCAGGCTACTACAATCTGTCAAATTTATTTAATAGATTTTCAACTTTACCGCTGAAATATAAGGTTCAAGTTGATTGGGAAAATTTGACAGTTTCGGGTAGCTTGATGTGCTGGCGTCTGTACCTCGGGGCTGCGAATATGGGCCGAAAGGGACATCGTGGCCCCCGGCAACAGAGCAACCGAAGGAACACGGGTGGGTTTTAGTCAGTAAGAGTCTGACACGCCCTCCCAGCTCCACCCAGAGTGGGAGAACTTATTTTATAATTTCCCACCCAAAAAAAAAATCCTCATTTTTAACCGACTTCTAAAAAGGAGGAGGTTATATGTTCGTAGCTTATGTTCCGTCAATTATGGACCGATTTTAAAAATTCTTTTTTTTATTTGAAAGGGTATGCTTTCAAAATGGTCTCATATAAATTTTATTAATTTTGCTTGGATAGTTTTTGAGTTGTGTTCAATAATACGTATTTTTTTCCCACTTAATACATGGATGATATGTTAAGTTCCTGTCACTGTTATTTACATAGCATGTAGTGGCATTCGAATTTGCGTGAGGTAGGTACCAAAACTAAAAACTGAAAAATAGAAAATCAACCGACTTCCAAAAAAAAACACTACAAAGCGAAAAATAACTTTAATTTCGGAAGTCGGTGGCAAAAAACGAAAATTCAAAACCAAAGACACCGACTTCCGAAATTAAAATTATTTTTCGCTTTGTAGTGTTTTTTTTTGGAAGTCAGTTGATTTTTTTTTTTTAGTTTTTTCTAACGAATTATTGAAATTTGTTCAGAAGTTCGCCTGTTGGCTGCAGCGAAAATTTATTTAAGTTAGTATTTTTTTCGATTATGGCTAAGCAAAAACGAAGGTGGAGGATGATTTTGTGCGTTATGTATGTATGAAGGTATGCATGTTCATCAGGGGCCCTAAAACGGCCAGATTAAGCAATTCCTCTATAAGCAATTTATTTTTTAATTTCCTGCAATTCCTCTATGGTGACACTTATTTTAGCTGAATCATATTCAATTCAATTCATATCAGAATCATATTTGGTGTAAAAAAATTAAGACCGTAATTTTACCGGATAATTTTTATTTACAGTTTTTATTAATCAAATGAGATTTTTATTTTTTATTTCTACAGTTTAAATGTTATTTCATTAAAATACAAAATTATCAAACAGATGAATTGGGTAATTTGAATTGAACGCAGATAATATTATGAATTGTCAGATTGTGTGATTCATAATATTATCTTATTATGATTCTACCAAAGCGGCCATTTTAAGCCCCTAGATCCAAACTTTTCCAGTAACAAATCATGTTCAGTTTTCTTTACTAACCACAACATGTTCAGCAAGTGTTCTTAGATTGAGGTTACAGGGCTTACTCCGATGGATCACCATATTCTTATACTCGCTTTCGCCCGTGGCTTTGCCCGCGTAGAGTTCGGAAATTATCCAATGGGAATGTATTACGGGGATAAAAGTATCTTATGTCTTAACCTAGGTCATGGTCCACTTGTGTGCCAAATTTCATCGAAATCCATTGAAAAGGTAATAAACAGACAGACTGATTTACTTTTGCATTTATAATATTAAATGTCTATGTCGGATCCGGTCATTAGTACGGACACGAAAGGAATCGCAAGCGCGCCACTGGCGACATCAAGTGATCTACCCACACCAGAAGGCGCGCTTCTACAGAGTCGTGATGTTTTAAGGCCACGGCGAGGAAGCATTCAGCCTCTGGTCGCATCGGAGAGAAGACGTCACGGAACTGTTCTCGATTCGTGATGCACAGTTATTGTGTTAGTTGTAATTTGTGATCATTGTGTTAATTGGTGATTTTAATAAACGCTGTCGCACCCAGTGTGTGTATAATTTAGCTAGTGTGATTCATTTGATAGTAAATTATAATGTGATCTGAACTGCAAACTGTTTTTCTATTGCGCATTAACCAACACTACTCACACTACACCCACAGTAGTTAAAATATCGCTAATAATAACGAAAGTCACATACCCGTCTCCGACATTTACAGTACCGACCAAAAGTCCATAAGCAATCTCACAAAGCAATAGACTGACGCTTCGGTTTGACTTACGACCTTCTTCTATAAGTTGTTACAATATACTGTAGACACGCACATTACACACACACACTCACTTTGTCTGCAACCAATGACTAGTTCGATAATCATCATTCGTTTTTAGTTTCATTCGTCTTGTTCACATAAATATTAAAGTTTAGCAGGTAGACCACAAAAAACTAAGTAAATTATTTCGATTTCTGTGGGGTAGATGCAGTTTGTTACAAGTATTCAATTAATAGAACTTTGTTGGTTCGTGCCGTGATAATATTGGTGACGAGCATTTAGCGCAGTGTTGTGGTTATTATTATCAAAAAGCAGGCATAAAATATATTGAAGAAATCAGATCAGATCAGAGAATATTATTGCGCTGCGTAAAAGTGAAGTGAATATCTAATAAAACCGGACTAAGTGTGAGTGTTATCATTTATATATTTCATATTTTACTAAACATAAATCTTAATCAAGGGTATTGTTGATAGAACAGAGGTATTGTTGAGACAGAAGATGCCTTTAAAGTTTTAAATTCATTGTGAGGTTTAATTCGATTAGTGAATAATAAATAATTAGGTATTATGTGTAATAAAAACAATGTTTTTCTTTGTTCTAGAGAAATACTATGACGGTTAAGAGATATGAGGAAGGGGCTTATTATCGAGTAGCAGCGACGTCAAATGGTGAATGAAACAAATGGTTTCATACCAACGAGATATTTTGCTGAATTATTAAAAACACGTCATTATGAACCGTTCGCCGTGCACTCTGAAGGCTTGCATCACTGAAGACCAGCTAGAAAACCGTTTTTGATCTTAAAATTTTGACCGTACCAACTTAATAAACAACAGATTCGTTATTGCATGAATTTATGGTAACGAATTTTTTAAGCACGTTTCAATAGGGTGTTTGTCGTATTTCTTGCAGATATACCGAAATTGTTTAATATTATTTTAGTAATAGTATTATTTTAGGATTAAAATTTGAGGTTTAGTTTCAATCTTCTTTTCGTAAAGAAAATGAATACTTAAGCTATAACCTCAATACCAACCAATATTTACTAAAGCCAAATAAAGTTTAAAATAATTAATATGAACAACTGCCTTTAACCTTAAAATCAACAATTTTGTCAGTAGATTTTTTTACATTTTAAGTAGTCTAATATTCTTATTTATTGCTTAATTACTTAGACCATGATCAAAGCTTTATATTTATGGTGCAAAAAAATCCATTTAAAATTTAAAACATTTCAAAATTTAAATAAGTATGTCAAAATAATACAAATTGCTTCTAAGTTTCTAGACATCTATTTCACATATTATTCAGGTGAAGTAATGATAAATAATTGTAGCAGTTTGATAACTATACTTAAGTAAAATAAACATAACGAATAAATATGATTTATTTTTTATTATAACATATCACGCATTTTTTATTCTAAACCCTTTATTGCAATAACAACATTAATAAATAGGCAGGATATTTAAAAATATTATTATTGCAAACAAAAATAATAATATTTGCAAAAACAGCGCTGTGATTTACGAGATTAGAACCTAAGCCATCTTGAATCTAAGACCAACGCTTAAGGCCGCTTTCACATATAGGCGACTTTAGCAGCGCGACAGTCGCGCGGCTGACGCGCGCCTGTCGCGCTGTCAAAATTTCATAGTTTAAACAGAAGCGTGGCGGTAGCGCGCGGCCGGCGCGGCCACCGCTTTCGCTCAATCGGCGATGAGCCAGTGTTGCAAGTGTCGGAATACAAACTCAATTTGAATTGATTGCCTATGCGACTATTATCTATTGACATTGTCGATGTTCTTTTTATTAATACTTGTCATTTTTGGTTAATTAATTTAAACATGTCTGTTTTTTTCCCTTCGTCAATAAATAATTTGTTTAGAGTTTGAAAATTGACCATTGTAATGTTAATTAGATTAAATTCGGGACGAGAGCCTGGTGATCCGTGACACAGGGTTTCCTAGTATGGACGCCAACCTCTCTCAAAGGGTCATATTTCACATATTTTTGTCAAAACGCTATATTTCTTGTCTCTATGTTTAAAACTATATGAACCTTTGTGAACAGAGAAATAAAGATTATTACTAATAATTGAAGAAAAAAAAATTAATGTTGAAATATAATTATAGCTATACAAGTAAACCAAGTTATTATTATCACATGCCCCAACAGCAAGCTCACGTGATTAGGTATAGTCCATTTTTGAAATGAAGTGGGCCACACTGATCTAAACTGCGGCGCGGCCGCCGCGCTGCTAACGCGCGGCTGTTCTTATAATGTGAAGGCATGTGCTTCTGCCGCGCCACTGTCGCGCTGCTAACGTCCTAATGTGAAAGCGGCCTAACGCCTTCTGCTATCTGCACATATAATTTACTTTCGAATTTTAGCAATTCGATACACTGGCCAAGGTCACGCGTACGAGTATGATGCGTGCATATGTAATCTGTGATGCGTGCTAACAAAAGTTATGGAAATATAAGTGCGGCGCCCGCGAACCGTGACGATACGATAGTGTGTAGTGTGAAACTGCGTTCTCTGTGGTGTGTGTACGGCACTCACACCACAGACGTCTGACTGTTTACACATACAAATGTACGGACTATACCGCGTGTTCACAGCAATACGACTCTTAGCGTGCTCATGCACTTTTGAGCGCTTACTGTATATTATTAGCTGCGCCCTGCGGTTTCACCCCCATAAGTCTCGATCCCATGGTAACATCGGGATAAAAAGGCACCTATTATTTATTATTATATTCATTTATTTCGGATTTTAACATACATCCATATAGCTGTTAGTAACACAGAAATGCTTATGAGAAACTAATGCTAGTAATGACAAGACACTTTAAAAACTAAATACAAATTACAAAACACTATCGGAAACTCTGATACCCGTGCGCGTGTTTACTTGACTGCGTGCAGTCGTATCCAGCGTTCAAGCATCGGAGAATCCCACCGGTCCGACCCAGATCATGGTTTACCCATGTGCCAAATTCCATCCAAATTAGTTCAGCCGTTTTAGCGTGAAAGCGTAACAAACAAAAAAACTCACTTTCTCATTTACAAAATTATTATAGTTAGGATAGGGTAATAATTATATTATATATTACCCTATGTATACGTATGGATAATATTTCTATTATGAATAGGTAAACTTTGTATGTTTGAATGTAGAATGTAATATCCGAAAATACTCATACGATTTCAAAAAACCTTAATTTTTTTTCTTTTTTTTTTGGGTTTGAAATTATCAAATAACTTCTCCCGCTCTGGGTGGAGCGGGAGGGCGTGTCAGACTTTTACTGACTAAAACCCACTCGTGTTCCTTCGGTTGCCCTGTTGCCGGGGGCCACGATTTCCCTATCGGTTTTCTTTGAACCCCCGGCAAGCATTGGCCCTAGCGGACCCCATCAATTCTGCTGACATCTCTTTGAGGCGCGCGTGGAACACAACGCGCCGTCGATTGCCGAGTGCCTAAGGATATGTTTTATGTTAAAACGTAGACGAAGTCGCAAGAAGTATTTATAATATTTGTACGGCGTATTAACCGAACATTAATGTCAATGTAAATGCAAACGGCAAGGATGCAGAAAATGTCAATAAAATGCAAAGAATGTCAGTGAAAGCTCAACGGGAATGAATCTTAATAAAAATGCAAGTTGTCCGACTCAAATCATGCCTAATTAAATTATGTACAGAAATGCATCATCTAGGCTCCGCCGTATGACAATGCACTTCCAAATGTAGGTTGCAATCAAAGTGCAAATACGCGAGCCTACTAACTAACCTATTGCATAAAAAATACATCTTACAAAACCATGTACGTACACCGAACAATATTAGTATGGATGGACATGGATTAATGTGCCATTGATGTGCCAGGTATATCCAAACATAGTCTACAGACCTGACGACTGGACACAGGTGCAAGCGAGCTTAGTACTCTCAGTACATTGTCAATAGCCAGCTATTCCACGCTCACTGAATTCTCAAGTAGAGATTATAGATCAATAATGGAATAGTTCCAAGGCATGGCAAACACTGGCTTTAGCCACGACTTTAGGCTAAATTGATAACCCAATTAAATTATCGATAATTAGAAGACGAATGTATAGTGTACTTATTGCATCAAATAACTGATAATATAAATATTGTAATGTGTAATACATTAAAGAAGCACAGAACTGCTGTATTGTAAGTAAAAAAATATATTAAATGCATAGCATCCTCATTTAAACATATACTTTATTATAATGATGCGTTTTGTATATAATCTATATATACATAGACTAAAATAGTAACGAAGAATTTTTGTCTGTTTGTCTGGATGTATGTTCCGGATTGGATCAAAAACGGCTGAACGGATTTGGCTACAATTTGGCGCAAAGATAGTTTATAACCTGTATTAACAAATATGGTAATTTTAATTCCGGTAGTACGTTCTCGTGGGATACTTTCCGACATCCACGCATTAAACACTGCTTGCGCGATGCAGGATTTTGCGTGTCGATGTAGATGCCGCCTAAAAGTAATACCAGGGAACATGGTTATCATGATGCTGACGAAGTATAATATAGGTACTTCGCTAAATTAAATAAGAAGACAAATAATCCAATGCAGGAGTCATAGATATGGAGTGATGGGATCAAATTTTATACTTATCGCTGCTACCATAAACCTACTTATAAAGATATTTATCGATATTTGATAGTACTTATCATTCAAGGTCTTTTACTACATTTTGGCAAAAATAATAACTATAGCTCCAAAACGCATAAATCAGTCAATTTTGTCTAGTGCTATGCTTGAAGTCCTTGTTCATAGGTCAGGCAAAGCATTATTGGGTTTGTCTGCTAGGAATTTCTATGTTGCAACCCGGAGCCTGTTTATGGCAGCCTGCTCCCTATTACATGGGACACGTGGATGTATTGTGCTTTATAACTCTGCTTTTTAACTTCGACGTAAGCACGTGTGACTTTATGTTAGACTAGCTGCGCCCCGCGGTTTTACCCGCATACGTTTCGATCCCGTGGAAATATGGAGATAAAAAGTATCCTTTGTGTTAATCTAGGTTATAAACTATCTGTGTGCCAAATTTCATCCAAATACGTTCTAGGTCAGGTTATACTGGAAATGTATAGCTTGATATGTAGCCGTGTGTACCGCAACCACAGATATAGATATACCTAGATAACGCAAGAGCAACTATTTCGCGTGTCATTTTCATGCTCAGCTTACGTACAATAATCGTAAGCTGCCACTTTCGCGCACAGTCTGCATCGGTGCCACGATTGTCGGAAGTCAGTAAAAAAATTGAAAATTGTTAATTACGCTGTTATTAATTATAAAAAAATAAAAGAAACGTTTCCTAGTGCTTGTGACGTCATAGTAGGTAGTCAAAAAATGGCACGCTTGGTTTTCATATAGATCGTGATACTTGCGTTATCTAGGTCTATCTGTGCGTTCAGCAGTTATTGCGTGAAAAAGTAAAAAACATCCATCCATCCATCCATCCTCACAAACTTTCACGTTTATCATATTAGTAGGATAGGATTATTATCAGTTAGTTTGATATTACATTAAAAAGTACAATACTATATACAGGGTCAAATTAAATTAGCTAGTGAAACTCAGACGTGATGGGTATAGATATCTAAACATGATCAAATAAAAAATTATGTTTTTTTTTGGGGTCATCAACCGCAGTTATTAATGTAGTCATTTCTTCAGTTTTTTTTTTGTGTGAACTTCACTAGCGTGATAGGTATCGATATCTAAACACGATAAAATAAAGAAAACAGATTTTCTCAACTCATACTTCAAGTTACAACACCAACAGCGGTCGTAAACCCAAAAAAATAATCATCAAATGTTTTTTAAATTTATTTTGTCGTGTTTTTTATATTGATACCTATCACGTCCGTGTAGTTTCACTAACTAATTTAATTTGACCCTGTAGAAGAATCTTCTTCAACTTTCTTCTTCTTTTTCATTTTCTTTTTATTCTTCTTCTTTTATCTTCTTCTTAAAAAAGGTTTACTTAAAAGTCAACCTTTTTTACAGTCCGTTTAACCGATTTTGACTTCTATTGCGTTGGTGGTATGACAAATGGTAGCCGTAGTCTACAGTTGGTATTATAAGCACATTTTTGCTTTTGATGTCATCCTTATGCCTATGGTGTAGAAGTCAGAATCGGTTTAAAAATGTTTGTTTAAATGTCTAATCTTATTTCAAATGGAGTTTAGTTAATTGTAAATACAATAATTTGTATGAGCACGAGTTGATGAACTTAAGTTTTAGTAGGTCCAAGTTTAATAAGGTTATATAAGCATTATTTAGTAGCAGGAGTTTAGCAAAGTTTGTAAACACAATAATGAATAAAAATAATATGTATGTCGGAGACGGGTATGTGACTCTTTCGTTATTATCAGCGATATTTTAATGATTGTGGGCGTAGTGTCATTAACCAACACTACCCGTGTTGGTTGATGATCAGATCACATTATAATTTAATCACACTGGCTAAATTATACACACATTGGGTACGACGGCGTTTATTAAAATCACCAATTAACACAATTATCACAAATTACAACTAACGCAATAACTGAGCACCACAAATCGAGAACAGTTCCGCGACGTCTTGACTCCAATGCGATCCGAGGCTGAATCCCTCCTCGCCGTAAGCGCGCGCTTTAGGTGTGGGTAGATCACGTCTTGTCGCCAGCGGCGCGCTTGGGATTCGTTTCGTGTCCGTACTAATGACCGGATCCGACATGTATGTAAATAACAACTTATACCTAATTAATTAACAAAAATAACAAAATTAATATATCCTAAGTTAAATAAAGCTATTCACAGAAAAATTCATTCGTATCGCTGTCGACTGGTAATGTACTTATGAGACTGGCGGCATTGTCATATTGTATGTCAATGCAACACAGTAAGTAATTGACATTAACCCTGATTAAAACCTTCTAAAAAAAGGGATATACGCGTCGACTTGAGAACCTCCTCCTTTTTTTTCAAAGATTGTTTATTCGACTTCGTAAGCAAACTAGTTATTTTCTCTTCTAAAATGTAAACTCCGAGCAATAAAATAAAACTACAAAGCACACCCTGTCTTCCTTTTCTCTCAAAGTATTCTTAGAAGAAAGAAAAATTGCCCGTGACGTCTGTTAATTGAAAAGAGCAACTTACTCCTCTAGATTAGCGGATAGCTTAGATGGAGATAGAGCAGGGTTGGCTTTGAGAAGCGACTGAACGTTATAATAAATAAACTACATCGCTTTTTAAGTCGGGCAAGAAATTCTCAAGTTGAGACTAGAATTTTTTAAAGTATTTTCAAAGTACACCTTCACGTATTCTGTAGATAATTCATGAGAGAACATTAAATTAAGACAGACAAAAATTTTAAAATTTTCAGATCTTGGATTTTCATTTTGACTAATTCACACTTTTTCTCTCTCTCCGGCCATGCAGTGTACTCGGGCCGATGTGTTCAAATTTAACCAACGACACTATAATGACTTTACTCTTTGCTTTTGTTTTTTCTTCTGTCGGCGTTCTCTCTCTCTCTCTCTTTATTTCTCTATGAATTAGAAGAAGACAGTTGCAAGTATTAACACTTTTTAGCGTGACGATTTCTGAAAGTTTACAAGCCGCGTTAAATAACTGTGTTCCAAAATTAAATTATTTCATTTCTGTGACGTAATTTCAAAGGTGACTGTGGTGCAAAATCAGATTAAAAAAATATCTGTGAACGGACATTAAGCTACAAGAACTCACGTCCTAATATAAATCTGTTTCTTTAAGTTGGTCCAACCGTAAAATCTCTCAAATAAATGTCAGGCAACTTAACAGTACTTAAGGTCCCGTCTAGTCCCTTCTGTGTTTTCTGAGCCGATATATTTGTCTAGGATCCTTCAAAAGCCCTTTTGAGCTCCTAATCGAATTTATATTGGTGTTATTTTGTCTGACAGACTGGAAAACCTATGAGTAGGTTATTCTCAAACACAAAATATAGTTCTAATAAAATCTTACGTTCGTCATTCAAATTTAAAGCCAAATTTATGCCTCGTGTAGACAGGCGCGACGCGACAGCGCGACGCGACAGCGCGACGCGACTCTAACAAAACATAAGAAAACTTCAAGGTAGAACAATTACCGGTGTCGCGTCGCGCCCGTCTGCACGAGGCTTTATACGGTGCTATTTAATTGCCTGTGGCATACCATAAGTCCAGAGAGCAGTGGTGGCCCATTGGTAACGGCCGCGACTTAGGAGTGATAGGTCGTAAGTTCGAACCCAGACAGGCGCTTTACTTTGTGTAAATTATTTCATCATCACTGCTGCTCTCAAAACGGTAAAGCAAAACTTCGTGAGGAAACCGGCATGTCCTAGAACCAAAAATTTGAAGACATGTGTCACTTACCAACCCGCACTGGGCCCGCGTGATTGATTACAGCCCACTCCCTCTCACAGAGAGGAGGCCTGAGTCCCAGCAGTGGGAACATTATAGGCTGATTATTCTATACCATTGGTTGAAGCAACAATAAAAGTTGCACCTTCAAAATAGTGCTCAGACGCTGCTAGTCATTTGTTACTCCAATTTTATTGTACGTCACAGCCAAGAAACTTGCATCGTCTAAATGGGGCTTTATTCGTGTCAAGTTACTGGCTGGTTTTTATTTTAGACAATCGCAACAGTTTGTAGCTAGCATATTTTGATAACTTGTTCACTGGTGCTGGATTTTTGATCAGCTTTCAGTGAACATACCGATGAAATCTCATTGATGCAGAGCACGGAGACGCCTTGGCGGCCGCTTCTAGAGATGGCATTGTCAACTCTACAATGTCTATACAAACCAAGTGTGTCACCATTTTCTCGCACTATGACACTTATGACGTAGGTATATTAGA
Source organism: Agrochola litura (assembly GCA_949152395.1). Lineage (NCBI taxonomy): Eukaryota > Metazoa > Arthropoda > Insecta > Lepidoptera > Noctuidae > Agrochola > Agrochola litura. The sequence goes on along the minus strand of OX424497.1, from coordinate 8,854,843 downwards.
AATTGACGGTTTTTGGGCGGTTCGTAACAGAAGTAGTGCACACTCAACGCACTTTCAGTGCCATGAATTTTTATTAGTACTTACTGGCATCTCTAAAGCAAAGGCTGCCGATTCCGTGCTCTGTGATGCAGAGACTTAATCAGACCTTCAGTTTGGACCTTCAATCTATACATATAAAATGCTTTGTCCTGAATGACTGACTGACGGATCAACGCACGGCCTTTAAGCTGTACGTTGATCCGTCAGTCAGTCACGCTAATTGTAGAGACCTGAAACTTGGAGGGTGTGTTCTTTGTATGACATAGGCATCCGATGAGAAAGGATTTTCCGAAATTCTACCCCTAAGGGGGTGAAAAAGGGGGGTAAAGTTTGTATGGGACAGCGTGATTCCTTGGTCCAATTTACTTAAAATATTGCATAAACCTTTTTTAACAGAATTGATGGAAGACGTGTTTCGTATTTTATTGAAATTCATCCCCTAACGGGGTTAAAATGGGGTTAAAAAGGGGTTGAAAGTTATTTTGGCGGTGATTTGCTTCGAAGTTGATATCAATACTCCTTAGTGCTTTTGATTTAAATTACATTTTATTTTGACACGTCAAATTTAATCCGATTTTATTCAAAAAAGGTTGAACTCACTTAAAAACATAAGCAAATTTTTTAAATTAATAAATTTGTCTGTTTCTATTTTTTTAATGGTAGCAGAACTGGTTAACGTCAATGGGAAATTAATAGAATAGAATAGAATATTCTTTATTATATACACCATAAAAATTACAGACATTAATTTAGACATTTTACATTGGATGACACAATGGGCGGTCTTATCGCTAAAAGCGATAATTAATAAACCTTACTATTGTACCAATAGTGGGTGATGGCGCGTACGCTTTCTTATTTGTTGTACGGCACACAAGAACGCTCAATGGATATTGGTAAAGAAATTGTGTGTTATGTGACGAAAAATTGGGATCAAATCTGTTATGTCTCATGACCGTCATGGCAACAATCATGGGACAAAAGAAGAGTATACATTAGATATGTTACAACACTCTACATATGGCGGTTTCTGCGAGTTAGTTGTAGCCGGTCACTCCCCAAGGAAAAACAAAAATATTGTTTGCAAAGAAATACTGCGGTAGGTGTGTAGTATTTCGATTTCGTTGTAAAAAGATAATACCCCCGTGTAACTTTCACCAGATCAAAGGCCGAGCTTCGTGTTCACAAAATATAACAAATTTTTATTTTATTATCATGTTTATTTAACCTTTAAATCCCTACACTATAGGTAACAAAGACTGTTATATTTTATAAGTATTCAAACATTTGAACATAGTAATTTATACGTTACAAGTTATAACAAAATTAAAAACGTAAAAAACCAATTAAAAATCCTATTAGAACCATTTTCGACTTCTACGCGGACGAAGTGGCGGGCAAAAGCTAGTCATATATAAAATGTCTATATATAAAATGACAGGACTCATCATCGGTGGCATCTACATCCCCTCATGAGAACTACGCACCACACTAACGACCCAAAATCCTGCACTGCGCAAGCAAAGTTTACCGCTCGACTATCATATATAAAACTTTTTACAAAAAGAAAAAAATAACTTTAATTTCGGAAGTCGGTGACAAAGAACGAAAATTCAAAACCAAAGACACCGACTTCCGAAATTAAAGTTATTTTTCACTTTGTAGTGTTTTTTTTTTGAAGTCGGTTGTTTTTTTTTTTTTGTAAAAAGTTTTTATTTTTCACTTTTTAGCTGTGGTACCTACCCCACACAAATTCGAATACCACTACCTGCTATGTAAATAACAGTGACAAGAAGTTATCATATCATCTACATACTATGTGGGAAAAAATACGTATAATTGAAGCTAACTCAAAAACTACCCAAGCAAAGTTAATAAAATTTATACTTATGGGACCACCTGTAAAGTATGATCTACCAAACAAAAAAAGAATCATCAAAATCTATTCATAATTGGCGGAGTAATCGCGTAACAAACATTCAAAAAAAAACATACAGATGAATTGAGAACCTCCTCCTTTTGGAAGTCGGTTAAAAATATCCCGACATCAATCGTCGGGCAGTAGTCCACCAGACACAACACCCGTCTGATCGGAGGATTCTCCCTTTCTATAGAGGATCAGAACTTTACACCTTGTTCCTCATACCTCTATAAATTAAATAACCCTAGGATGACGTTATCACTGACTACCGGACGTATAATTTTGCCTTCGGGATCGATTCGCTAATAAAGCCGATTGAATTGAAATGTCGACATTTCAGCAAGTAAACATTGCTATTAAATAGAATCAGGCCTTTGACAAGCGTCGTACAAGTACAATGTTCTAATGTTCCTCGGCAAATCTCATGTTTCGTCAATCGTTAGATTTCTATCAGTTGCCCTTTGCACTTGGTGCAGACCGGACACTCAATCGACTTTGAATTTTTTTTGTCGTTAAAATTAAGCATAGATTCCCTCATTTCGATATGTGCACATTATGGAGAATCACACTGTATAGAATTGTTAATACTCTTTTAACTTACTGTAATTTATTTTAAAATAGTAGGAAAGCTATTTTCGTGTCGCAGGCACGACAGATAGGAAAATAGTTTTACAGCTCTACATAGTTCACACGAAAACCTAAACAAAACAACAATAAAGTTCTTAGTTTTGAATTCAAATACACGATAAATCTAATAATTGATGGATATGCAAATTAGCATTCGTTTGTATTCGGAAATACGATGATTCCCGAGGGATATTAAGAAAAAATAGAAATACTGTACATGTTTGTTAATTTTCATATATATTTGTGTTTCCAATTCGAGGTCAAAATGCCTTTAATGTACCTTTCCTGAAACGTAGGTATGTTACTGAAATAACAGGAAATGTCTACTTATGTTTTAATAACCTACATGTTGTTAAAAAACGATTGTATGAGTATGTAAAAAATTTACTTGGTAATCATTGCGATTATAATCTATCTATGTACTACGTAAATACTTATTTTCTTACAAAGATTGCCATAAAGATGTTATAAATATGATGTCATCGTCTGCCTTTGCTATCTTGGTAAGACGACGAATTTGAAAAAAAAATGGTGGCACAGCGGGAGTGCCGACAGAAGTGAAAACTTGAACAAGATCGTCTTGGTGGAAGAAAAATACTTGTATAGAACATTGGTCCGTAACCTTATCTAAATAAAGAGCACAAACGCGTTTAAAAAAAAAATACTTCCATAACCTTTAAAGTAAAAGTACCTACTTGCATTTCGATCCGTAACTTAATATTAATAAAGAGCACAATCGCGTTTACAAAAATGAGGTGTCGGTAACTACCGAGTTCAATTGTTTTTTCAAATCTCAAAAATGCCCAACGCGCCTAAAGAAGTTTTCACTTAAACAAAAAAAAAAATACACAAATTCTTTGATGAAAGAATGAATTAATCAAGTGAGTAATCTCTGCATATTCATGCTCTGCAGTAGCTGCGCTAATTAAGGAATCTCCCAACAATTCGTAATGTCACACAATGGAAATAGCAAGCCCATTCTATTTGAGACTGCACTATCAGAAACTGCCTTTGTTTCTAAACGAGGTGATATTCAACTTTTAATTGAGGGACATTTGTGTAATGTCCTCGGATAATGTGTGATGTTACTCATTTTATATGAAAAGTCTGTTGGCACTGGTTGGTAAGTACTTATCTTTCTAAAAACCAAATTAATGCCATTCAGCCTTCCGCATCCAGTCAATCCCGGACCCAAACCAAACAGAGAACAAATCAATACAGCCTTCACAAAAGTGGTTTCCACACTTATATTATATTAAGCGACCTTCGTATTAGCTATATCGTTTGTACGGTCATCTCACAACCAACTCAGGAAATTAAAGTTCACCCGTTTTAAATCAAACACTCTGATACGATTCTCGGTTGATAGTTTATACTACCATATTTGAGGTTTAGGTAAAGCCGAATTTAAATTACACAACATTATTTGTATGCATTGTAAAATTAATTTTACGAAACTAATTTCAATAACAGTGCAACTTGTTTCGTAAAATAATTAGTATCGTGAAATGAAATCATGGCCCCGTCAGCATCAAAGCTTTATATTACAATATTAATTATTATCGTACAAATGTGCTATTGCTACATTGTATTTGACCGTGAAATTAGTTGCACGACATTACTTTTCTCAAATCGCGCTTAGCACGAAAGTATTTTGATTTCATGAAATTAATGCATGCATTATGAAATTAGAGGAGACAATACGTGAGATGTTTAATGAAATTAATGACATGAAACTAATTTTATGTCACTAATTTCGTGTTGTAATTTTGGCTATCATGGTTCAAAAACTTTTTGGTTCATATAGTTAAAAAAATTGTGAACTTTTCGTCATATACACACACATAAATACATTCTTTTTGTCATTTTCTAAGTCCTTGACTTATACGTGAATAAAACTATCCCACTGCTGGGCAGAGGTCTCTTCTGCTCGATATCAGTCCTCATAAAGAAATGACGAACATTAATCACTTTGTTGCTCACTCTGAGTTCATGATTTCAGACCACCTACTATTGTAAGTACACGTGTCCTTCACCGGTCGTAATGGATGGTTATAGGTATTTACCGTTATCAATAGTTTTGTTTAATTCAAATTGTTTTACAAAGTCTAAGAGTAGTTTCCGTAAATAAAGTTGAAGGTTCTCCTATGAAATGCTAGGAACACTACGCTAAGTTGGTGGAGTTTTGATTAAAGAGTCTTGAGCGGGTTCTTTTTAAGCGACAACGGCTGGTACTTACAGAACAAACAGGTTTTGAACAAGTAATCATGTTTCTTCACAACAAGGCAACCCTATCATAACCGGCAATGAGGATTTTCTGAAATGATGTTCACTAGGTGGCAGCACTGAGACGTCAGGTTCGGGCACCTGTCAAAAGTGTGACACTTTTGACAGGTGCCTGGAAAATAAAAGAAAGACTGAAGAAAATAGGTATATCGGTCTATAGTCGTGATCGTGACTGAATGATGAACGAATGAATGATACGAATGATGAACGACCTCTTGTCAAAGAGGCGCTAACTGCTGGCGTGAATTTTCATGAAAACCACTATTATTTTAGTTGCTTACAGCATAAAGCGAAGGCTTTCACCTTTTGTTTGCTCTTGGAAGCGAAAACTGCCATAACAATATTGTTGTAACGAACTTTTCAACAAGTTTCTGATAAAATTAAACTGTTGTAAGAGATACAAGTGCTTGTGGTAACTTTATCGAGTATATTTTCACCATACAGTGTAACGGTAACCAGTTAGGCCAATTTTATGCACGTATATTTGCCACACTATACACTCCTTTGTTACCATATTCCCTTTGATTTTCTCAACAAAAAAACGCTATTGAAACGTGAAGCTGTGATTAAAATTCGGTTTGTGAATTCCTCTTTTAGATTTTAGACTCAGAAATAACGTTTTTAAATAAGACACTGCAGAAAACTCTTAAAATAATTTAATATGCACTTTGTGAATATGAGATAGGCACTAAAAATAGTACTTAATCTATTCCGCTAAAGTTAATGTGTTACAAGCAGGGCAATACAGGTCTAAGTCACAGCGGCACACTTTAAACGGAAGAGATCCATCAAAGGATTTACTGTAGTCCCACAGTACCGACACACTGCCACTTGTGCGAGGCTCATGGGTCTCGTTAGTGAGTATCACAGATTCACAATATACTTGGTCACCCAGCAACACCGCCGCCACTGTCATTTGCGCACCGTTGTAATCTATTTTACATTTCCACGGAGTAAATGACATGTACAAATGTATTTGAGTAATTTTCACAACAATAATTTGCTTCGCTCCACTTTTTAGGGTCAATATTTCTTCCGGTTCCACGACCCTGGGGCAGAACCACGGCCCGGCCAGTATAGACGGGTTCCCTTCAGGGTAAATTATGTTATCATTGCCGCATGATTGCTTTGTGCATTTACTTTTGGTAACGCACCACGTGCAGAAACTTTTTTCTATACACGACGAACACGAAGATATTTTCTTACATTCCTCTTCTTTGGGGACACCAACTGGGTCTTCAAAACTAGGTGTAACGACTGCCAGAACTAACAAAGCTGCTATTTTCATTTTATACAACATCTTGAATTACTGGAGCTGGAACAAAAGACGGAACATTTGAAGTCAACTGTTTCACAACAACAATCCTCGTCAACATTCCTTACGTTTGCTCATCATACAAGGGATGCGATTACTTCGCTATAAATAGCTGCACAAAACGACTTACCAGGCGTAAATATCGAAATGCAATGGTACTTTAATAATGCATAAGCAATTATCAATATAATGCTTTAATTGCCCATAAAGTTAATGTAAAGGTTAACAGTAATATACACATAGATTAGTATCTGAAAGATTAAAGTGTATAAGTAGATACACTTTAATCTTTCAGGTCATCAACTCTACTGATAAAAGGTCGCATGAAATTTTCCAACGCATTGTAAACTAAATACTACAACGCTTTGTTAATGTGTTTCAAATAATCTTTTATGAAAATCTGAACATTTTATAAATGTATGTTAGGCTAGGTGACGATTTTCAGTGTTGGGTGTTTATTAAAAACCTGTTTATGTACCTATGTGAAGGAAATATTTTTTTTTTCTTTTTCGTGTGGTTAGTGTGGCTAACCAGGTGTCAGAGTTTTTATACCGCCCATGGGCCTCTGACATTTGATGAAATATTGGCAGTTTTGCCAAAAAGGCAGATGACTTACAAATATAACTGAGGGAATACGTGGATGTAGGTAATTTGTATAGAAAAGGGCAAGAATCGCACTAAAGCTATGGATGTCTATTGTCTTCAGTAGGTAAGAATACGAAGATGTTTTTTCAGTTGACAAAGGAAAGAACAAAGGAAAAGTTAAGACCTTTCGGTTTCACGGCAAATTTTTCCAACTTTCAGCTAACTTTCCAAAAAATATGATTAATTCATACATTTCAGTGTATTTTTTTCGTACTCAAACTTCGGGTTTATTTAACTTTTATTGCTAGCCAAACCGAGTAGGTATGTTTTAGGTCAAAATTCTCGTAAACAGAGAAAAGTTAGACCATTCCAATACCCAATCAGGCGTTTTATAGTAGGTAAGGTTATTTACCACTTTATAAATGGATCGTAAAGAAAGTTAGTACTTATTAAATACTACTTCGCGTGCGAAAGGCTTTTACCTCGACTAAGCTAGGTGGGTACATACTTTAAGAGAGTAGGCAAGATATACCTATCTCTTATATCAGCCTATATACTCCTTATTTGAAGTAAGATTAGACGTTTAAATAAACCTTTCTTACAGTCTTTTCAATCGATTTTGACTTCTATTGCGTTGGTGGCATGACAAATAGCAGCTGCAGTAAACAGTTGGTATTGTAACCACTTTTTTGCTTATAATGCCATCCTTATGCCTACGGTATAGCAGTCAAAATCGGTTGAACGGAATGTAAAAACAGTTTGTTGAAATGTCTAATGGAAATTTCAAATGGAATTTAGGTGTTCTGAAAGCAAATGGTAGGTATTTATTAATTTTTTGATCCTATCATCCTAACTATATAGTTCACCGACCCCGCAGAATAAACGCGCGATTGTAAAAATTTAGGTGATGTATTTTGACCTGTATAATACACAACGAATATGGGTTAACATCAAAACCGCCGCAATAGCACTTACGCGTTTATTCTGCGGAGGCGGCGTGCGAAAGTGAGTTTGTTTATTTGTTTGTTAATCTTTCACGCCAAAACGCCTGGACAGATTTGGATGAAATTTGGCACATGGGTGGACCATGATCTGGATTACGACATAAAATACTTTTTATCCCAATATTCCCACGGAATTGAAACATGCGGGTGAAACCGCGGAGCGCAGCTAGTATAATAATCTATATTACTATTATATAAAGCTCAAGAGTTTGTTTGCTTGAATGCGCTAATCTCAGGAACTACTAATCCGATTTGAAAAATTATTTCAATTTTAGATAGCCCATTTATCGAGGAAGGCTATAGGCTAAATATCATCACGCTAAGACCAATATAGGAGCGGAGCACCAAAGTAACTATTCCACGCGGACGAAGTCGCGAGCAGAAGATATACATATGATATGATATAACGATGATGATATGGTATATTTCCTTTATTTCATTATTTACATACAAATTATATTTTTAAATATTAGAATAAAATTATATAAAAACATTTAAAAATATAAAAAATAGTATCCCCACCGGTATCGGGAACAGGGTCCAAGCTACGGCGGTCAGGGCTCCAGAGAAAGGAACCTCCTAACAATGCGAGCCGTGTCCAGGAGTACCGCTTTCTGAATCAAGCCCTTAATCCAGCTGCCCAACGAGAGCCTCCTTAGGTGTTGGTCGAGGCTCTTGTCAATTAAGCCATTGGCTGATTAGTAAGTACTAAGTAAGTATAGTAATATTATAAATACGAAAGTAAGTTTGTTTGTTACGCTTTCACGCTAAAACGCCTGAACGGATTTGGATGAAATTTGGCACATGGGTAGACTATGACCTGGATTAGGACAAAGGATACTTTTTTTCCTGATAGCACGTTTTTATGGGATAATCTGACCTTCACGCTAACAAAAGCAGGTCGTAAATAATTATATTTATCCAAGGACGATAGCTATTACATAAGTAGAATTTTGTCGAATGTCAAATCAACTGTTTTATATGAGTGATATTTTAAGCAGAGTTACAAAAAAACGTGTGCGGTCGGGGGACCCCGTCTGGAACGAAGTTCTTTCTCACGTATGATTAAAAACAAAAACAAATTTTTTGCATCTGCCATCTTAGATTTACATTTCGACCCCCTATCGGCTTTAACACCCTCGAAAACTTTTTCGCTGCCGCCATCTTGGATTTTCATTTTGACCTCACTATCGGCTTTTGCACTCTTGAAAACACGACAATTATAGTGAAAAAATTAAAAAAAATTCGGAGCCGCTATCATGGATTTTCATTTTGACCAAATTCACACTTTTTCTCTCTCTCCGATTTGCAGTGTACTCGGGCCGATGTGTACAATTTTATCGGGACCCCCGTCTGGAACGAAGTTCTTTCTCACGTTTGATTAAAAACAAAAACAAAATTTTTGTAGTTGCCATCTTAGATTTACATTACGAGCCCACTATCGGCTTTAACACCCTCGAAAACCATGAAACCGAAACCCAAGTTGAAAATTTTGAAAATTTTCAGAGACATTTTGACCTCACTGTCTGACTTAGCACCCAAACTATGAAAACGACACCCATGATGAAACATTTGAAAGTTTTCGCAGCCGCCATCTTGGATTTTCATTTTGACCTCACTATCGGCTTTTGCATTCTTGAAAACACGATAATAATAGTGAAAAAATTTAAAAAAATTCAGAGCCGCGATCACGGATTTTCATTTTGACCAAATTCACACTTTTTCTCTCTCTCCGATTTGCAGTGTACTCGGGCCGATGTGTACAATTTTATCCCAAGACACTGTAATCACTTTACTCTTTTCTTTTGTTTTTTTCTGCCGGCGTTCTCTCTCTCTCTTTCTCTTTGAATTAGAAGAAGACAGTTGCAAATATTAACACTTTTAAGCGTGACGATTTCTGAAAGTTTCGTTCCAAAAAATCCACGCTATTCGTAGCATCCATAGAAATATAAAACTATCATTTAACTATTCGAGCTATCAGACATTCCTAGAGACACAATGTTTTAAACTTTAAAGTTCTTTTCCAATTTTAATGTCGGCTTTCAGACTGATTAAATGCGACTGAATAATCAATGTTCTGCATAGGTAGATCGATGCTTTCAGATTTCTATATTAGGGCTTTATCAAGTTAAATGGAAGGGAATTGAACAGGCCTATGTCTAGCTGTCATTTTTAGGTATAGGTGAACGATGACGGAAAAACCCCTTTTCGTCAATAACTTATCTAATTGTTAGAAAGATTGAATTCATTGAAACATGAAGTCTGTTTAAGTATAAAAGTACAGTTTCGTGGTGCTAAACCATTCGTGTCAGTCACAGCACCTGTTTATAGTTGCATCACTTTAGCGCTCTCGAAAATATGGTTTATTTCGCCTTTGATTTTCTTAATGAATATATAGTATTATCATAAAATAAAATTTTGATTTCATTTCAAGGATAGCTGAAGACTACAGTGTGATTTTAAAATTTCTTGATATGGTTTGCTAAATAATAGGAAAAAATACATTAGTGACTGGGTTAAAAAAAAATTGTTATTTCAACATTTTGTTTCTGCTGTATTTTGTAAGTTGAACAAACTGGTTCCCTTATGTGCTGATTATAAAATGATGTTGATGATATATTTTAATTTTCAAAATCAAAAGTAGTTTCTTCTAACGAAACAATCAAACGTCAGTCTCGCGTAAATTTTTGAAAAACTTGTGCCGAATTTTAGTGATTTTCCACGAATCCTTCATTTATTTGAAAAATCACTTTCCTCTATGTACAAGACAAGGAATTAGACTTTTAAAATCACAAATAATTTTGTTCAAATTCTGTTTCCCTTTCTCAAAACTAATGAACAAAATTGATCAAAATCAGTCAATTTCGTGCACGGCCCCTTAACCGCAGGATCAACAAATTGACTTGCTGTTAGTCCCGAGGGACTTGTGGGTCAGTAATAACAGCCGCACGGGTCCATCGATCAGGCTTGCCGCGGTTGGTCCGTGGATGGGTGACTATCTTAACATACCAAGACCCCTCCGTTTCTCGGAAAGCACGTTAAGACGTTGGTCCCGGCTGTCATTCGTGGATCTTTGACACTCGTTACAGGTCGTCAGAAGCCCGAAAGTCTGACAACCAGTCGTACCAAAAGGGTATCGTATTACCCAGTAACTGGATTGTGGAGGTCAGATAGACAGTCGCTCCATGTAAAATACTGGTATTCAGCTGCAACCGGTTAAACTGGATCACAACATAGTTGGAAAAAGGCTAGACAGATGATATTAAATTAAGTCCGGAGTGTTCCAAAATAATACAGCAAAATTATTATTATTTCGTGTTGTAGGACAATAATAGATGCAGTGTGACATTGCGGCTTATCGGAAAATGATAACGTGTTTATGTGCACTCAACATGTGTATGGTACAACTGGGAAGCGTGACTGACCAATAATAAATGTGGAGTTATCACTAGAACTCTGACCTGGGAAACTAGGAATTCCTTAGTGTTGTTATTTAAACTAATTTGTTTGTTTGTATTATTATATAATCCTAACTAATACTATAAATGTGAAAGTGATTTTGTTTGTTTGTTTGTTACGCTTTCACGCAAAAACGGCTGGACGGATTGGGATGAAATTTGGCTTAAGGGTAGAACATGATCTGGAAAAGGAAATAGGCTACTTTTATTTTGGACCGCAGAGGAAGTCGTGGGCAATAGCTATTTATTTATTTCATTTTATTATTATTACTATGTTATATTTATATATCCTAAACTAATATTATATAGTGGAAAGATTTGATTATTTTGTATGTTTGTTTGTTACGCTTTCACGCTAAAACGGCTGAACAGATTTAGATGAAATTTGGCACATGGGTAGACCATAACTTAGGTTAGAACATAGAATACTTTTATCTTGATATTCCTACGGGATCGAGACTTATGCGGGAGAAACCGCGGGGCGCAGCTAGTAAATGATAATTGGCCCAATCAGCTGATGTCCTTTGACGGCCGCGCTAATCAATCGACCTATGACATTGAGCAATGTTGTTGTGTGACGTCTTGTTTAGATGTCGAATCGAAACCTTGCGAATTTTGAAGAGCACGTGTTACAGAACTTGGTTGAAATCGGGCTTTCAAGAAACCTGTAGGCTGTGATCCTGTTTGTTAGTCCTCTATGAAACCATGTTTCTAAATTGGCTGCAGAGGGCATTTTTTTTTTTCGTTTGGAATTTATCAAATAACTTCTCCCGCTCTGGGCGGAGCGGGAAGGCGTGTCTCTTACTGACTAAAATCCACCCGTATTCCTTCAGTTGCCTATATTGCCAGGGGCCACGGTATCCCTTTCGGACTTTCCCGCGACCTCGGCAGGCATCGGCCCTAGCAGACCCCGTCAGTTCTGTTGACATTTATTTAAAGCGCGCGTGGAACACAACGCGCCGTCGACCCGGGCCTGGTCCTTATCGGATGGCGAGCTACCTACTGCTCACTGTCCACAAGCCTGCGCCTTCGGTGGCCAGGAATCGGCCTGCGATTCCCGACGCCTAGGGCGTCTCCTGCGGCGTTTAGGGACGTGAGGGCGCGAAATTTTCCTCTTCCTCACGCGTTCCGCCTCTTCCTTCGCGGATTGCAGAGGCCTAACTATTGTTGTTTGCCCATTGTTAAGTTATTAGACAGATACGAAAAGTCATAGGGAATCAGGCCCTATGTTTTTAAAGGCCAACTTCAGGGAACTCATGTCGTCTTTATGCACACTTCAGCCATTTTCTTTACATTTTAACTTTTAACCGGTTTCACGGAGCGCTGCTCAGTGACAAGTTTCCACGATGGGCCATTGACTACAACAGCTATAAGAATTCGATACATCGTCGAGCTGTTTGTCACGTTTGACATAACAACAGCGTGACATAAACTGCGGATATATATCGAATGCCACGCACATTCACACAGCAACCACTGACGTGCGATCAAATATCTTCGATCACCGAGAGGAACGTACGTCTCATTTATATTACTTTTTTTCCTATTTGCGGTGACTGTTATTGAACAAAGCACGATTGATGGATCGTTTTCTTTGTGGAAATACTTGGATAGTTTTCGTTTGATAGGTATGTCGTATTCCTTCCGATTAAAAGCTGATGATGGCTGTCCTATCTCACGAGAGAAGAGGGGGCCCTGGGATCTTCACTCCTAGAGTCTGGCCACGCTAAGTCTGCAATGGAATAAAAGTTTTATAAGGTAAACTTTAACATCGGTTATGTCAGTTTCGGGGTACTTGAAATGTCAAAATACTTACGATAAAAGTTGTTTTCACAAAATAAAGTAGAAAAATGGTTAGTCCTAATAAAATTAGAGTGCGGGAGTTATGATATAATTTATGAGCTGTAAATTCCAAGATGTGAAAGAACAGCACGATGTCGTCCTTAACCAAAAACGACAATGTTTACAAGATATCGAAAAGTTGACGTGTAAGTAGATCTAATGATTTTAAAATTTTGCCGTTTGATTTTTGCGTAATAGATTATGTTGTGCCTATGACCTACCTCCATACGATTATAAAACTGTCTCAAATCCACACTGTATCGTGCTAAAGTGACTATTCATTACCCGGAATAAATCAGAATATAAACAAAATAACCTATCAAAAACAAAAAGACACACAAAGTATCAAATTCTTTTTTCGTAGGACAGAATATGGTATTGCTGTCTATAGATTTTCAAATTCCACCGTTTATTTACTTATGCAGACTTAGCGTGGCCAGACTCAAGCAATGGAGCGGTGGCCTTCTTGGCACAGTTAGAAGGAAAAAAAGTGGTTTTCCATAACTTCATCCGGATATCTTGGGATATAATGCATCAGAAAACTTAGGTACCTAATATAGGTAGTTGCAAATTTCTATTAGATGGGCCATCATCAATAGAATGGCGTGCAATTGGAGCCTATGTCTAGCAATGGACTGATGATGATTCTAGGTCCATCTAGCCCCGGATCTAGATTTTTCTTTAGGCGGGGCAAAAACTGCCGTCTGCCGCCCCCTGCCAATCTTTTATGGGATGCGCTAAATTAGCTCGCGAAATAAAAATTTTGCCAGCAACATATTAATCAAATTTTATCGATCGATAATGCGCCAATCCCACAAAACTGATGTAAAATGGAAAGACTATATGTATGTGCTGCGCATCTCATTTATTGCAAAGTTGCGGTGTGCTGGGTGGTGCACTTGTCTACTACGCTTGAATTTGTCGCCTCCTGAAGTTGGCCCAGGTTTGCCCCCCCCTCCCTAGACCCGGGGCTGGGTCCATCAGAGCCAAACTATTTTGCATTAAATAAACTCGAGCAATTCTCTCTTTTTCCGCATATAATTTCCATGTATTTACAATTCCTGTTAAAAAAAAACTCTGTTATTCGATATACATTGCAATATCGTTGTTTGAATATTCATTCGTGGCATTTATTAGGTATCTCTATACTTGTACAATTCAATCGTACGGCTCTAGTTTCTGTTGAAAGAGTAAACAGAGGTCCGGCAGGTAGATAAACTATTCTATCTCCTCAAATAAGAATAATTAATTGACCTGGTTTAGAGTTTCTAGTAGTGTAAACACACCCAGTTGTGGTCGAAAGTGTTGTAACTTTCAGGATGGAGTTTTGTTACCATTAACTGAGAGCTAACATGGAAAGTGATTCTGTTGTTTTGCGGTGTTATTGTAGCTTGATTATTCTAATAAAGTTAAACAACCAACCATGGGGTTTCTATCCCGTTCTTCTCCATAGGAATTAACGTTTTAGAACCAAAAACTAAATACTTAGCTTGAACTTTCTGACTAACTGACCGGCTCTCTGACAAAAGCGCTTGTAAAAGGTTTTATTGAAATAAATGCTTTGAAATTTTTACTGGGAGATTGACTGACTCTGTATATCATTTATCAAAGGCAAAATGGACATGACACGAGTCGTCAGACAGTTCTGCGTTTCGTCTGCATACTGTTCACACCCCGTTGCGTCACTTGACAAACGTCCGTACATTGTGTTAGTGTGTAAAATTGTATGTTGCCAGGATCAAATAGCTACCAGGGATTTTACAAGTAAATCTTAGATATATAATTTACAGATGGAGAATTAAAACACCCGATCATGTATTATTTAAGTACCTAAGCCTCACGCTGAGCAAGCGTGGTGATTAATTCTTGTTCTTTCTCTGCATATGCAATAGGCATTTTTTTTTCGGTATTGGGACAGTTACGTCGACATCATCTGTTTAGCCTTTTCTTAACTATTAGCCAGTATTTTACATGGAGCGACTGTCTATCTGACCTCTACAGCCTAGTTACTAGGTAACAGGATACCCCTTGGCAAGAATGGTTGTCAGAAACAAGAATAACAAGGGTTGATAGAATAACAAGGGATCTAATAAATATTTATTCAAGGAACTCATTAATCAGTCACTTCTGGTACTATTCACATTTGATTGATCCGAACACTGGTCGACTGTCACGCACTCCTTAGCGGCTTCGTCCCACACCTTCGGGTCGGGACACTCACACCGCGAGTAGTCGCACCTGACACCCAGGGAGCGAGCCACGGGTTGCCGGCACGTACGCTCAGACATTGTTGGGTCGAGGCAACCGGCGCTGTATATCACCATGCCGGAAGAACACGGTGGGGTACCTGAATAAAAAAGGCATGTATTTAATCGACCCCAAATAATTCCCATTTAGTTATCCTAAAAACATTAAGGGATACGCTAATATAATATTGTGAACCTCTTTTTGTCTCTACTCTCAAATAATTCCCATTGAGATAGCAAATCCCAAAAATATTACCTAGTAACTGCGACCAACTTGGATGTAACTCTCGCCGGCCGCTGCCGAAGCATCGCTCGCTTCCGTTGCTTGGCTCGCGCGCGGTTGGTTACATTTCTAACAAACCTTACCTAACCCTTTTGGTCAGGGTGCTCTAGCTTAATTATTGCGACCAATTCAACTCGCGCGTGGTTGGTCATAGTTCTAACCTATAAAAAGAGTCTAATTTATTTTAAAAAAACGTGCATTAGTAGAAGGTCAATAAGACTTTAGAGGTTCAATTAAATATTTCCCATAAACAAACATAACACCTGCAAAAGGGTATATGAAGTGTGTAGATACCCACAAATTGGCCAGTCATTGTATTGTAGTTATTGGGCAAGTATTTTGTCTTTAACCAGGCACACGTTTCAACACTGTGCTGCTACTGAGAATTTCTTAATGGAAAAACTTACAACAGTAACCCCACCACATCATTGTGGGACACTGGGTTCGATCCCTTAGTCATCTATGGGATCGAACCCAGAGTCCCACGGTCCACTAGCTATCCCAATCAGACACCCGAATAATATTTTGTTCCAGTACTTTCTGCAATATTATATTGTGTATGTACTCAAAATAATATTAACATAAGCCTAACGTAATAAAATATGTCGCGTTGTTTTATCATTATTAGCTGGATCAAAAGATTTACAATTAAAATTAAGCAGGTCTATCCAATTTAGTTGAATTTAAAATAATGGGTTATTCTGCTTATTTTAAAACAACACTCATAATTGAGAACAGCGATACTTATTGTTGTATTTGAATTGTGGTTTGTTGAATAAACATAATTATACATACTTATCTTCTGTGTGTTGAATTTTAAAAACAATAATTCCATTAATTACTTAGGAGAAGCGTAAAAAAAATATATCAAAACTTGTTTTAGTTGATGGCGCCATGATAAAAAGTAAAGGTAGGTTATAACTCTATTGACACCTTATCCTTTCAACAGTCATTAACGAGACACAATAGAATTTTAATTGTTATCCACCTCAATGAGGCGTCGTAACAGATGATGAGTTATTCCAATCTGATCCCCCAAATTGGATTGAGCGTTACTATAATCTGCTAGAAGATCGGACTTAGGGGATCAGCTCGGAATAACTCAGCTGAAAGTTAAACAATTGATAATTTAATTCAGGATATGTACACATACACACCTGAACGCCTTTTTCTCAGGGGATAGCCAGAACAGATAACCCCCCCTCGCCCGTTATTACATGGGACACACATATTTGGCAAAATGTGGGTGCACCTTTGCCTAAATCTTCGGGGAAACATGTCATATTCATATTCATATTCATATTCATTTATTTGTTTGTTTTTGTATATGTCGTCATGTTATGTTGTTATGATCATATTAAAATCCAGTTAAAACTTACACGATCCCATTTCATCGTAGGCCTCACAGTCCTCACCCCTACAGGTCAAAACACAGGCAAATACAAAAATGGTTGCAAATAAATTTTTGTGCTCCATTTTCACGTGAATCCGATAGTTTATTGAGGCGACAAAAAGCGGTAACGACGGTATCTGGGCGTTTAACTGTGACTGCGATTAAAATGAATTTTATTTGTTTCTGTAGGTAAGTTATCGCCGGATTCCAAATAGGCTATGTGAACGGAAATTGCTTAGCTGTTAGTGGTCCTGATAATAAGCCCTAAAAACGTCGAAATGTAGAGCAGAATTGTTAATTTGTTGTTTAGAGTTCCGTTGTAAACTGAAGAAACCCTTCCGATGTTGTTATGCCTATCTGTCCGAAAACCCCTGACAACCAAGTCAATCTATATTAGGAAGACCCTTGATTTTCCAACCCATTTGTTTTGGATAGTTATTTATTAATTTAATTGGAACTTTAGATTACTTTTCGATAGATTTCTATTAATACTATGGTTGGAATTGTTGGAAGGTTAGCGTATCGAGAAATGGCAAAACCCAGTCCGTTCTAGTTTCTGCCGTAGATAGATAACATGAGGAACTCAATGTTAAATCCAAAACGCACTTGCCGGGTTTTCGCTTATCAAAAACTTTAAAATGTTTGTGTAATTATTTTGTTTACTGTCTTCAAGGTAAACAGCACGAGTGTACCTAATATCTAGTTATTTGTACCTACCCGCCTTGTGGATAACCCTTTATGGACACTTTCTATTTAAATGTCTCCAAATTATATCAATTATCCTATAACCGTAGGCCCAGCTCGAACAAAATACTAAAATGCTAAAGGTAAGTTGTATTTTCGATTAAAAAATCGTTAGAATTAAGCCACCGACATATTATTGTGTCGTGTTGTGTCGTGACGCGGGATACACCGATCAAACGAATCTGTTCCGGACTACGTCAAATCACAACGAGTTTTATTTTGACACACTGCGTCAAAAGGCGTCACGACACAACACGTCACAGTAATATAAATCCCGCTTTAACGGTACGTTCAAGTCTCGAATTCGTGCGGTTTATTGGTGATTCCCGAATTTACTCGCCCGAAACGGGCGAATCGACATTTTTCAACAATATAATTTTTTCTTGATGCTTTTCACCCCTAGGGCCTCTGTTACTGGGATAGTCTGTAAAGAGCTCAATGACAGATAGACATTTTTGAGTGTAAAAACCTAACAGCGCGCGAAAAAGAGACTCAATCACAATCGTTATTGCAACGGAGCATGATTTCCCAAGGGTTTGAAACTTCATTTTATGCTTAGTAATCTTTAGTTTTTTTTCTAATCTTATTAAGATTAACGTAACAAAAAATGAAACTCATTGCGCAATCTATAATTATACAGTAATCAGTAATTATAATACATTTTGATCTGGTAATTAATTAGTTTCTAATTGATGTTTAAATACCTTCTAATCTTCAAGATATCATCATTGATTGCTAACAGGATGGCAAGAACAATTTAGAAGGCCGTTAGTTTAAAACAATTTTACAATTTTCTACGTTTTTGGTTCTGTAATTGTCTATGTTAATGAATAATTACTGAACAAAATGAATTTAGCAACTATTTCCATCAGCGTAAAAGGAAAATTATAAAACTTTTCCGTTTTATAAAAGTAAAGAATGGCTATGTTAGAAAATTCTGCAACGTCTAATATCCGTTATCCTGTAAGTTTACCGGACAGCCAATTTACAGGCCCGGAATTATTTTTCACTTAATTTGAACAGTGTACTCGAAAGACAAAAGGGCTTTGTTCAAGGGAGTTTCATTAACTGTACACCTTTATTATTACCGCGTGCCCTGGGTTGGTACATTTTGTACTTTTACTAGGACATTATGTTAATATAATGCTGCCTTTACGAACCATTTCCTTTTCTTAGGTGAGGAGTTCGGTGGAAGTTAAAACTGTTTAGCGAAAGAAATGGGTGTTTCCGCTAATTACGTCGCGTCGCGCGTCGGTAAAGATTTCAATTTAATTGAAGAACTAACTGCTAACCTGCGGTATGATGTTAGTAAAATAATAGGAACCTACTGGTTATCTTGATGATAGTTGATTTGTTTCCTTTTTGAGTTGAATGATAACCATAACATACCTACATACATAAATTGGATCGCATATCAATCATGAAATTTAAATTAAAAATAAACAAAAAAATATTGAAAAATAACAGTTATTTTCAGTTTATTTTTTGGTAATTTTATAAAAATAAACAAAAAATATGGAAAAATAACAGTTATTTTTAGTTTATTTTTTTGTCATTTGATAAAAATAAACAAAAAATTTGGAAAAATAACAGTTATTTTTAGTTTATTTTTTCGTAATTTTATAAAAATAAACAAAAAAAATATAGAAAAATAACAATTATTTTTAGTTTATTTTTTCGACATTTTATAAAAATAAACAACACCAAACCAAACCTTTGTACCGGTAGGTACACAATTGTTTACCTGTTTATACCTTTGAAGTATTCCGATAAATAATAAACTGTTTTCTTTTCACTGGTCGTGACGCATGGACAATCACTAAAGGTATATACAATGCCTTTTTGGACATTTGGTGAAAGAGAGAAAAGTAAGAGTACCTATACAAATGGGGACGGTAGACTATGAAAGCACAAACCCTTTTGACGTATTCCGCTTAGAATTTATTATCAAAATTATTTGAAAAAGTTCTTCAAAGTAAATAGGTACCTATAACATACTTTACTTAAGTCTGAATATTTACATGGCGTCGCTATCTTTTTTGGAACGAAGTTCTTTAACGCGGCTTGTAAACTTTCAGAAATCGTAACGCTAAAAAGTGTTAATACTTGCGACTGTCTGCTTCTAATTCAAAGAAAAAGAAAGAGAGAGAGAGAACGCCGGCAGAAAAAAACAAAAGAAAAGAGTTAAGTGATTACAGTGTCGTGGTACAAAATTGTACACATCAGCCCGAGTACACTGCACGCTGGAGAGAGAGAGAGAGATAGTGTGAATTTGGTCAAAACGAAAATCCATACGACAAATTTTTCATCATGGGTATCGTTTTCATGGTTTTCGAGGGTGTTAAAGCCGATAGTGGGGTCGGAATGTAAATCCAAGGGGGCGGCAACAAGAAATTTGATTTTGTTTTAAATCATACGTGAGAAAGAACTTCGTTCCTTTTTTTTTTTGGGTTGGAAATTATCATATCGTTCCTGACGGGGGTCCCCCGACCGCACACGTTTTCTTTTGAAAGAAAGAAAAAGTATTTATTGAGACTCGCACAGGGAATCAAAAATTAAACTAAACACCTTCACCTTTAAACATTAATAAAAAATAAAATAAAAAAAACAAGTTAAAATTAAAACAAAAGCAGAAAGTCCTGTACGAGGCCAAAAGATAGGAGCTATCTCAGCATTATGCTGCGACATTTAAAAAATAAATGTCGCAGCGCTGGTATTCTGATAGGGCCCACAGTGATGTCACGGATAGATAGATACAGAAATAAACATTAAATAAATAAAATAAAAATAGATAAGTGAAATACTTTTAAAAATAAAATATAAGTAGTCCGCGTGTCTGCACCCGACGTAACAACAGTTACTTGTCTATGCCTTTAGTATCTGTGGTAGTCTAGGCATCGTTGAGACAAGTAAAGAGACGCAGACGCCGACACCGGCAAAAATGTATACAATAACATTAACATTACGGCTGTTTAAGCTACGTACTTTGTGAATTGTGTGAATACTATATCCTACTTTTCTATAAACCATTCACTAATAATTTCAATAAGCCTATAACGTTCCTACTGCTGTGACACAGGCCTCCTCTATCTCCTATGCCGAGATAACTTCGCTACTGAAATACATTAGACACTAATGATCTCATTTTTTTCTAATTGAAATCATATTTTTTTTTTATTCAAACGGTTTGATTCTCAATGATACCAATAATCATCACCTAATAATACCTACCAAATATAATACAAGATCTTCACTGTACCACAGCTTGCGCTCTCGTAATTCCACTTCACATTCATTTGCGATTAGAGGAACATAATTCGTGGCCGATCCGTTGCCTCGGTGGCAATCGCTTCGGAATGCAGAATGCAGAGGTACCCACTGTGTGCGAATCCAAGACATGCCACTAATGTATGTACGTTATCCCAAGTACCACACTGCGCATTGGTCTACATTTACTGATAGGTACAGGAAACCATCAAGTGCTAACTTGGGTGGCTAGGCTATCAGTTGTCTTGGCTGCGCCAAGTTCAGTTTAAGTTTTATCTGGAATCAGGAGCCTTCCTTATTCCAACTTTGTTGAGATTGGTTTTCAATCTAACATGCAGTGGTAGGTATTTCAAATGTTATTACTATTCTTTTCAATTCACCTTTTCGGGAAATACCAAAACCAGTCTAAACCAGCAAGTAGTCGGGCTTTTGAAACTTCAGTTTCCATAACAAATTAAAAGTCCTCCCTACATTCTATTCGTGTGAAAAACAGGGACTTCCAAATAGGACTGTGGTGGCATCTACATCGCCACATGCGAAATACGTATCACACTGACGTCACGCGAAATCCTGCATCGCGCAAGCAGAGTTTACTGCGCGATCAGCAATACAGGGTAAGTTTTTAACCAGTGCGCAAACTTTAACACGTGACTTTACTCATCATTATGAACAATTTTTACTATGGGACCAAACTTGAAATCGCGAAAAAAAAATCAGCTGTTCCCTACATTTATGTTCGCATAACTCGTCAGAATGTAGGGAACAGCTGATTTTTTTTTCGCGATTTCAAGTAAATGTTGATCATAATGATGAGTAAAGTCACGTGTTAAAGTTTGCGCACTGGTTGAAAACTTACCCTGTATATAACTTTCCGACATCAATCTTCGGGCAGTTGCCCACCAGACGCGACACCCGTCTGGTTGAAGGATCCTTCGTTTTATATGGAGGATGAGTGAACTTTACACCCTGTTCCTCTTTACACCCTATAGAACTATTTATACATAAAGTACCTGTTCACTGTGAAGCCCCTAATCCTTCAGGGTACAGGTGAACTATGGATATTCACTCTTCTAGCCCCATTCATGATTTTCAATACCAATCGGGTGATTTATCACGTGCCCACGAGAAAAGTTTAAGACATTTCCAATTTGAGGTGTAACCTAAACTCACAAAAAAACGTTTTTTTTTTTTGTTTTCTGACCGATATTTAATCTTTCTTTCTTTTTCGTGTGGTTAGTAACTAACCTGGTGTCAGAGTTTTTATGCCGCCCATGGGCCTCTGACTTGGCTTCACATACCGTCGAGAAATATTTCTTGTGCCGGTTTCCTCATGATGTTTTCCTTCACCGTTTTTGAAGCAAGTAATAATTATACAATACGCATATGAATTTGAAAAGTCAGAGGTGCGTGCCTTGGGTTTGATCTCGAGACTATGACTTGGCAGTCTGACCGAAACAAGAAAGGGTCAAAAGTGTGCAGGAAAACTCGGTTCGAAATTATAGATGTTTCTGAGAAAAAATAGCCGAGGGAAAACATCAACTGTGACCATAATTAACAACATTTACCTACACAAATTATGAAACGGGCCTTTAATTTTCAAAATTACACTTATCTAATTATAGGTCAATAGTAGTATATAATTGAATCTAATTACAACTTCTGACACCTTACTAGTTCCCTAAATGAGGTCTTCGTAAGGGAATTAAAGCTGTAACTTAATAAAACGATGACTAAACAATGTGGTTTTCGATTATGACTTTAACTCCCCAGCCACGTGGGCTTTCTTAATGTGGCTTGTCAGACTGCAGGTTTTAATGAAAATCTGGCACACTTTTTGTACCACGAATAGCAACATTTACGCCGGTAGCACACCTCCGCCGCGAAACCATAGCAGCGAAACCGCAGTAGTTCAATTTAACTGGCTCGCGTCATATTCCGCTACTCGAAATTCAAGGAGCGAAACTCGAGTAGCGGAACATGACGCGAGCCAGTTGAATTGAACTACTGCGGTTTCACTGCTATGGTTTCGCGGCGGAGGTGTGCTACTGGCGAAGGCTTGCTTTTGTCTTTTCTGTTCTCACTTGCAAGATGCAAACTAGGTCACAATATTCCCTGATTTTACATACATACAAACATTTAAGCCTAGCCTTAGCCTTCTTCATCTTCCCAAGGGGTTAAGGTTAAGAAATATAGAACGTCACCTGCTATGATCCTTTTATTCCTTTTGTTTCGTTTACGTTCATACATCTGCACATAAACGGTTTTGTCGACGGAAGATTACACAAAATCACAGATTGTAATTGTGAATCTGCCGTTTTGTCTATTCTTCCGTCGACAAAACCCATTTCTATGGTGGTCATTTTACTCGTGCTGGTCATACAAGCACGCCGGTCTGATATTTTTGTTAAATTCTTCCACGCATAGGAACGTTATAATTAATTACCCGTGAGTATACTGAGCAATATACACACGTCTATAAATTACAAATTCGGTATAGAAACGCGCCATCTTCCCGGTGCCGCATTGTTTCCGCTAGACCTAACTACTTCCGACGACAACTTCCTTCACCGCTTTCGGGAAATACGGTGCATTCAAATTACGGTGCGAAATTAATTTTCTCACAGCTTAGCAAATTAAATAGAAATTATGAAAAGTGTGCAATTGCGGGCGACGAGATTTTAAGACCTTACTTTTAGGGATTTAAATTGAAAGCTTGATGAGGAAAGTAATGAGAATGTCGTCGTCGGAATCGAAACTCTGAAACTCTGTCTTAAAATAAAATACACAAAAAGACCTACCCACAATTTTTTGTTACCAACCCTAAGCCGACGTTTGCACGGACGTAATAAAATCGCGGCGGGATTTTATCGCGCACTGGATTTCCAACTCTCGTTGTTAAGAATCCAACGCGCTGGAACGCACTCTCGTTGCAACGCGTTGAAAAAACACACTGTTGGATTTTTAACTCTCGGCGCTAAGCAGAGCGTTGAAAATCAAGTGCTCGAAAAAAAAACGCCACGATTTTATTACGTCCTTGCGAACGTGAGCTCCCTCTGGCTTATGAGCTGTATTTTATATCGATAACAACATACCTAAGACCCATTGTACACACACGTTTTTTTACCGTGAAAATCTACCAAGCGACGTGTCTGTCAACAAACTTCCATAGAGCATACAACACTGACAACCGTGCCTACATACGGCGAATCAACCGTTTCCGAGTTTCTCACTGTATAAAAACGTGTGTGTACAACTGGTCCAATACTTATATTACACCGTATTGTTACATTACATTACACTGTTATAAAGTACCCAGAAAACTGTTTACAGATTAAATCCATATTTTCGCCTATAACAATATGAAAATTATGTTCAAACAGGAACTGTGTGGATAGAGCATATTTCATACATATTGTGTGTTCATATTGCCTCGGAGATTGCTTAAAAGCCCAAAGTTTACACGTGGGGAAATCTTGAAAAAACATCAGGGATATTTAAGCCTGTACCTTAGGTACTTTCGTTTCTTTTGGTAAAAAGACTTGGACGACCTTCTTCCTTTTGTTTGGTCAGATTACTTTAGTGGGTCCATTATACTTTTAAGTGACCTTAGCGATATTGTATGTAAGTAGTGAAACAGGTTCTGGACATCTAACAGTTTTAGGGTTCTTGAGAAAAATAAGGTTCTGCAACTTTTCTTGTTATAAAAATGGATTTGAAAGACTACTAGTTTACAGGACGAACTAGTGTTACATGTTTGTCGAAAATTGTGAAAAAAGGTGTTTCATGTTATTTTAGAACATTATTTTTTTTGTCGACTTTGTATATTTCTTTGTGACAGCAGCCAATGATCAATAATAGTACTCTTTCAAAAATAAAAATTGCATCAACTAGATACTAGACAAATATCCATTTAAAAGTTACTTTACCACTAAAAGGCACTTCAACATATCGTGCAAAAATCATCAATCAGAAGTTTTTAAAATCGAAGCCGCACGCTCAGAAATGATTTTTCACATCGGTAACCAGTTACGACTATTATCAATCACAACGCATTTCGACATAAAAACGCCATATGTATCTACAGTTTTCCTTCCCAATATTCCTTGGGGAGAATCTGGGACGAAACTGAACAGATATCTCCTGATTCTGCTCCCTGTTTGCCCCGTGCCCAAGTGTATTAAATTTATGGTATTAAAAACTGATTTATGCACCGACCAGGCAGAAATATCTGGCTGTACGATTGCCCGTAGTTTTTATTTCAGTGGTTCTGAAAACAGTACTGGTTTTTTTATGATGAAACAGCATTATTTTTGTTAGCGCTGTGTTTATATTTATTTTATCTGAATAAACATTCTGTAACCCGGTCTCGTTGATCTAGTGATCGGTAGCATGAATATCGAGCATCACGTGGTTCTGAGTTTTTGATTTAGGCAGGCTGAGAAAATGTTGCATAGAATTGTACATTCTACATTACTTTGTAACAATTCACGCTATGCTGGTCAGTTGTTGCAAAATAATGTTAAAAGTAATAAAAATAAAGGTCTCAGTTGGTACCTAAGTATGCAAAGCATCAGTCGCTTCATCCCTATAACTTTCTTCAAGTTTCTTCTAATATAGCGGATAATCTCTTACTTTCTTGTTGCATTCTCAAGAAAGGAAACTTATAAGTAGCTGAGGAAAACAATTAATCTTACAGTAATTTACGTATACTATCTAAAATCGCTATATCTCATGTTTTGACCCGAACATAACCGATTCCGTATATCCGAACACCCTGGGGTGCCTTCGGGCGACCAGAGAAGATCGTACCAATTAACCATCTGACACAATCAAACACTAGCGTTGCAGCGTATGCCTGTGTCCTATCAAATAATATTATTATTCATCCAGTCTATCCAGGTCTTGGTATTTTGATAACTAATTAGGTTCACTATCTCGTCTGAAATGGGTTTCAGTTTAAAACAATAATTCTAGTGGTGCTTTTGTAAAATATATTATGTCCATCGATAGAACATAAAATACATAGGTGTTCCTTAAAAAGTGTTGTATTATTTACCCTGACGTTATTGTCCTTCCATCCTTCTTATACATTGACGGGGTCCGCAAGGGCCGATGCCTGCCGGGGTTGCGAAGAAGTCCAAAAGGGAGATCGTGGCCCCCGGCAACATGGCAACTGAAGGAACACGGGTGGATTTTAGTTAGTAAGAGTCTGACACGCCCTCCCGCTCCGTCCAGAGCGGGAGAAGTTATTTGATAATTTCCCACCCAAAAAAAAAATCCTTCTTATACATTAAACTTTTTGTTCTAAGGTTCGACAAAGCTATAAAAAACAGTGGATTTACTTACTAAGCTACGTAATATTCTTACCAACACGAACACGAAGAAAAAAGCCGAGTAACGCATTTCTTTAGCAGATAGAATCGAAGGCGTGACGTCACTGACTGATTATCAAGTATCCCAGAGCAACCCGCTAGGGATATAAGGTGGCGGTTCTTTACTTTTTCTTTTATCGGAGAACTTCGAGATTTGAAACTTGTGGGTCAAAAGGTGGAATCCCTTGCGGTCTCTTAAGTCCTGACAGTTCCAAGTCCCCATTGATATTGTTAATGTATTTGTACCTTACCTATCTATGTATGTCGTCTGAAACCCTTTTTCCGAGTGTTTTACCTCTGGGGATCAATGTACTCGGTAGAGGTTTCAGGTGGAAACGGAAATCTGAATGTGTGTAAGTTTATTATTAGTTTTAGGGGATTCGCACTCCGTAAAGAAAAACTGAAGTAATATAAGTTTACTCATGTGTTCATCGGTTCACCCGATCCACACGGCGTTCATTTACCAAGTAAGGTGGTCCTGTTTTTTGTTTTTGAGGGCATGCAAATTTCAGTGCGCAATTCAAATTCTCTTTTGACTGACCAGTTTTTGTGACACGAATAAAAAGTCAAATAGAAGACTGAATATAAATCAAAGGCCAATTCCCAATAGCAGTACAGAGAATTTGTATCTATATCACACCTGTACTCCTTAAGGGTTAAGCAGAGGTGCACCCACATTTCGCCAATTATGTTTAAGTCCCATGTAATAGGGGGCGAGCCTATTGCCATCAACCGGGCAAAAATTCAGACTCCGGGCTGCTACTGAGTAAGTCCAGATGGAAAAACCTAATAACACATTCCCCGACCCGGGAATTGAACCCAGAACCTCATGCTCAGCAGTGGCGCTAGCGACCACAATTTCTTGATTTATATTAAGTAAGTATATGTAGATGGTCACTTCCAAATTGTTCCTGCTGAAACATTCTAAGTTATTAGAAATTCTTGTTAAGTTTTCGTAAGTACCTCACAGTAGTTAAAATAGTTAAGCGGTCAATCGATAGCTACTGTTAATACACTGGGGCTTCCGAAAACTCAGAGGAAGTAACCACAAAGTTTGGCACGGAGCCACTACGGAGCGGTTCAAATTGTCTGCTGCCACTAACGTTTACCTAAATGTTTCTGGACAGATGGAGTTAATCTTGTCCTTTGATTAAAGCCTTGAGGGATTATAAAACTGGTGTATCATTTGAGCTGCTCTTGCGAAGTAATTATGATGAATTTTGTGCTTTAGG
Organism: Agrochola litura; assembly: GCA_949152395.1. Taxonomy (NCBI): domain Eukaryota; kingdom Metazoa; phylum Arthropoda; class Insecta; order Lepidoptera; family Noctuidae; genus Agrochola; species Agrochola litura. Next base: position 8,827,229 of record OX424497.1, on the reverse strand, counting down.
ATACTGATTCTTAAAGCTTGATTTTTGTAGATTTTTATAGCAAGACAAAAAAAAAATATGATCAATTGTAGATTGGGAAAAATTGGAACACATTCACTAGAAGCATAAGGTTGCCAGAAGCCAGGTTTAATTTCGAGATTGGGGGCTTAGGCTTTAGAGGCTTATGAAATGTCAGGAATTACACGAAAAAGTAATTTATTGATAATAATAACAGTAATCAGTGCCTCGCCAGGCTTGGATTTTGTTCAAATGTTTGTAGCGGTTACACCGCCACATACGAACTACGCATCAAAGACATGACGTCACACAAATCCTGCATCGCGCAGTTAGAGTTCACCGTGCGATCGACATATATACAAGATTCCGACTTCAACCGTTGGGCAGTTGCCCGCCAGACACAACACCCGTCTGGTCGGAGTATCCTCCGTTTTCTATGGTGGATGAGTGAACTTTACACCCTGTTCCTCATACCACTAAATGTTATTCTCTTTTTCCGAAGTTCTGATTGTTTCATAAGTATTTAACAATGCTAAAAAGAAAATTGTATTTCCAAACGATACCTTCTACATATTACGGGACCTACTTTACAAGTATTCTCTGTAGTGTAGGTGGTTGAAGTGGCTCGAATATGGTTGTGTTTATGAAGTTACAGCGTAATAAGGGGCAGTACACACTTTTGGCCAAACTCCAAATACGTTGTCTTAGGGAGACCGAACAAATATGGAGTAAAGTGCTAACTTTACTCCATTAGACCTGAACCGGAACACGTAGAAACAAAAATAGGTCAGTAAATCACTGATGCTATCATAATAGATACAAAACATAGACATTATGGCCATGTCTCATAAGGATAGCCTTTTATTACTTTACCTTTCTGTTACTTTTTCTATAAAGAAAAAACTTATACAAAAAAAAAAAAACTACTTCCAAAAAAAAAACACTAAAAAGCAAAACATTACTTTAATTTTACTTCTTCCGAAATTAAAGTAATTTTTTGCTTTGTAGAGATTTTTTTGGAAGTCTGTTGATTTTTTTTTTTTTGTAAAAAGTTTTTATCTTTCACTTTTTAGTTATGGTACCTACCCCACATAAATTCGAATACCACTACCTGCTATGTAAATAACAGTGAATTTATCATAATTATCATCCACATACTAAGTGGGAAAAAATACGTACCTATTATTGGAGCCAACTCAATACCCTTTCAAACAAAAAAAGAATTTTCTAAATCGGTCCATAATTGACGGAAAAATCGGTGGATAAGGATAAAAAAAACATACGCTACGAACATATATAACCTCCTCCTTTTTGGAAGTCGGTTAAAAATTGGATGCAGAAATATCGGCACACGACCAAAACAGAGTTTAACTTAAAAACAACATCAACAAGAGATGCAAATAAATTCGTTAGAATTGTACCTCTCATAGGTACATTTTAACGAAAGAGTAATGAAAATTTACAGATTATAAGTTAAAAGCAACTAAAACTTAGTCAAAATGAAAGCCAAAACTAATCTCTGAACAGTGTTGGGATGATAGATAACACGTCTACGATAGACAATATGTAACAAGATCAAGCTCCCAACTCAAAAGTTACTCACTGAGAAATGATTGATTATGGCTTCATGAATAGTTAAAGTTACAACTTTGTGTGTGATCCCATGTGCAGAGTTACCATTGTGTGATAGTTCGCGTCTTAGAACAATCTAGTTCTCAGTATACTGCACTGTCTATCATTTGTGAAAGGTTCTCCATCTATCGACTAGAGCAGGGCTTTCCAAATATATTTTTAATGTGACGTCCTTGGGAATTTGCCATTTTTTTGCGACGCCCCCCTGTAGCCAAAAAGCACCTACCAGTTGTAGTTCTAGCGCCTAGTAACAAGTTGTTAGAAAAACTCCAAATAACAGTTATAATTTTTAATAGAAAATAAGAACAAAAACAAATCATAAAAATTAAATTTAAAAGAGGTATTTATTTTACTTTGTTGGCTGATTACTAATGAGAAGGATGTGCTTGCGTTTCTAAACATAGCCTCTCAAAACGGGGCTTAAGTTTAGAATTCGCCACTCTCATGTCTTTCTCTACATTGAGAAACTGATCTCCAAAATTCAAGCAGTTTGTCTTTGTCGTATTGGAGCTTAAGGCTTGAGTCACAGGACAATTCTATTAGGTAATTGTTCTTCTTCCTTTGTCGAAAGTGTTGATAGTAGTAATGTCGACTGGAAAGGGTTTCTAATCTAAGTGGATCGTTTCACGACGCCCCTGGGATAATGCCGTGACGCCCCAGGGCGTCGCGACGCACAGTTTGGGAAACCCTGGACTAGGGCAAGGAAAAGTGAAGATTGAACAGATCTGAATATTTATTCAAAAGTACGTCTTGCAATCTAAGGTTTGTGGTTCATTTTCCACGAAACGGCTGCAACTTTAACAATATAAAGTTTATTGATAGCTGAACCAGCAATACTTACTTTACGAGCTCGGTTGCTCGTAAACTCGATACAATAGGCTGAATGACCCGCACGTAACAAACTTGACACCTTCGCATCCATTATTAAAATCTTATTAACCTCAACAGTTTGATGAAACGGGACAAAGACCTCTAAAATAAAAATAATCTCATCTTTCCGAGATGAAAACAATTCCATTCGGGTTGCGCTCAAAGCAAAAATGTTTCGGAAACCCGAAACTTGATGAATTCGAGCTTGCACAAACTGAAAACATTATTTCGTGAAATACGTTAAATTTTCGCTGTGCGTAAAGGAAATAAATGCTTGGAAGTAAACGTACTTATGTATAGTATACGTTTACGTTTTGCAAGTCTAATTTAATTACTGATAATACCCGACGTTCACTACTGCGCGCGTTTTAAGGTTACGCTTTCCGGTCATTCTTCTATACAAACATAGTTTGGTGATTACTCGTCTGTTTGATGATGTACGTTCAAAATTTTAAATTATATAAATTTGTGTCGTCATTATCTAAGACTGTATGCAAGCAAAATCGAAAAAAAAATTATTGGTTTGGAAGTCATGAATATCGAAACTTCCATATTTCAACACAAATTTTAACTCTTCTTTGGGTGTAAATAAATAACTTATGGAGAATGAAAATGGAAAAATAAAAACCGTACAGGCATACATAATTTATTCAAAAGTTCCAATAATTTTATTTTGAGCCCAAAGGTCTGTTAAGGTCTGTTTATGCTGAAATATGGGCCTTTTTAGCCTCGCACAGGTCGTTATTATTTTTGTTGTTAGTTTGTTATTTTAAAATACTCCTTTCTTATTTTATCTTTTATTACTGTTTGTGTGTGTCCCAAATAAAATGTTTTTATTTCTACTTTTATTTTAGAAAAATAATTAAGGTCCACGCGGAGGTAGCTACGGGCAGCATATAGTTATAAATATTATTAAGTAAATATAAAACATATGTAGAACGTTGACCTGAGCAGACAGTACGAAATAAAATGTATTATTTTGCTTAAGTGCTGCGGCTTATGCATTAGTATGAGGAGGTTAACTGACATAGCTGCTTTGTGATATATTGAGGAAGCACCTAGTTATCACCACTAGCGGCTAGAGCACTTGACAAGCCAATTCAGACTTGTCGGAGATTCAGAGAATGTGCAAACGAAACCTGCGTTAGGGAGTTTGAGGAAGGAATAACATGTGACTTTAGTCTGTAATAAATTAATAATCCAACAGAAGTTTCCGTAGAATATCAGCACTGAAAGAAATTGACAGCTGAACAACAATAACACCATTGAACAGCAACATAAATAAAAATTGTTATATGTCTAGATCTGACATCGGTGAAGGAAAACATCGTGAGGAAACCTGGACTTATAGTTAATATAAGACTGAAATCGCCAACCCGTCTTAAGGCTTGTGCAGACCAGCGCGACTTGTCGCGCGACACAAAGACACCGCTCGTCGCGCGACGAGCGGTGCCTTTGTGTCGCGCTGGTCTGCACGAGCCTTTAAGCATGCGTGTTGATCAATGCTCGTGCCTTCTCTGTATGAGAAGAGGCCTTTGCCCTGCAGTGGGACAATAATAGGCTGATATTTAGAGTGTCGCGTTGCAAAAGAACCAAAACAAACAAGCCAACTTAGTTATGCTGGTGTGCGTGACAGCTACGTCTTACACTCGCGCCACGTCATTGTGCTGTCATTGTGCTTTTCTAGGGTGCGTGCATTTAACGACTAACAGTTGGACGCTATTTTTTTCGACGAGTTCCCAGCTTTGACTGTCTATCTAGACATTTATATCTTTGAATAAAGATGCGCTATAGTGGGGGTCCGACTTCTGAATTCCTGCGGGAACGGTCAACACGAGTGTATTGTTAGTTGTATACATGTCAAAGATATTATTATTTATTTATTCTTTATCACTTATCATCAACAAAATATAATAGAACCTTTATTATGATACACAATGGGACATTGAGATTTTGTATTCCTTAGAGCAATGGCCATTCCTTTAGACGTTTAACACAACGCTAGATCAAGATGAGGAAAATCTTTCAGAAATGTAATATTGTTTGAACGGGGGTTTTGTAATCGGAAGTGACATCCCGAGAAAAAATGCGCGATTATTTAGGTCACGGGTAAGGTCCTAAAGTTGGGTAATTTTTTATTAAAATTTTATCTGACAGTGCACCGAACGAAAAAAAGAAAATTTGTGTCCAAAATTTTTTTTTGTCCGTCGTGTAGATTACTAAAAAAAAAAAAAATATGAAAAAGTGTTTATTCACAACAATACTTGTTTTTACATAGTAAATTACCTCTGCCAAACTGCACAGCAGTTTGTTGGCAGACGTAGCTCCTTTTTAGCACATATTTTTGTTTGTTTGTTTTTGATTTTGTTCTTTCTTTTTTGATGTAATCAAAAGATTACGGCGATACATTGAGTTAAAATGTGGCATGACGTCACGCCTTGCAAGATTTAATACTGCGTTGTGACGTAGCGAGCCCACAACTTTAATGCGTGTTTTCTAAGTTATTTTTGATTTATATGATGAAGCAAAAAATAAGTGTCTAATATTTTTTTATTATCTGAAAGACGGACTAAATAGAATTTCTTTTTTTTACCTAGGCAACCTTATTGTAAAACTATGCTCAGATAAAAATGATAAAGCATGTTTATTTTGGAACACGTCAAAAAACTATAAAATGATAAGCAATATTGTTTGTAGTTTTACTGGTAGGTACACCAATATAGTTGTTGGGCCAGTGAAAATACTGTTTCATTGTAAGGAAGCAGTCGCTTCTTACTGATTATTACGATTTACCACTTAGATGCTCTTCAGAAATTATGATGCAGTTGCAGATTAACGAGCAGTAAAACACGGACCGTAAGTTATAGGATTCGGGAAATAGCCGTGCCGTTTCGTATCTTTTGCTCTTAGTGGTCAACGTGTGTTCGGGTTTCGGATTTCAAAGTTCATTACTATGCATTAGACATGACACCGTTCGGTGCGGCGACGTAACGTTCCATCGTGCTTCAGTTTTTTACGTCGTTAGTACGTTTGTGCTGTTATGCGATATTTCTGATCAGTTTTCCTGAAATTGATATATTATTGGAGAGAGAGAGAAAATGTGCAGTTACTTCTTTTGCCTGGTGTTTCTATAGATTCGGAGATACGGGGGAGGGTCCCCTTATCTCCGAATCTACTGGGACTAAAATTTTGAAATAAAAACAGTGAATGGTTCTTTACTCATAGATTACAGGAACATCTTTAAAAAGTCTATGGTCTTAAAATAACATGGTAAATCTCTCAATATTGTGCGTACAAACTTACATTTACAGTTGGAATGTATGGGAGAACATGTTTTTCAACTACAATGTTAAGTTTGTTCTTAGGATAAATTCATCCCAACTAAGGAACCCTTCACTGTGCGTGGTCCGACACGCACTTGGGTTTTTTTTAGAAATCTACCTGGCATAGGTATTCAGACGCGAAACAATTTTGCAGGCCATTTTGTCATTGTTAATGTGAACCCGCGACTAGAGCTGAAAGCTACCAAATACATAACCTCCTTTTTAAAACTCGGTTAAAATTGTATGTTTTATAAGATTCCCTTTTCTTTTTGATGCACAGAATCACAAGCAACACTAATACCAAATATAATAAACATAACTCGAAGACATGTGACACGTAGGTACGTCACGTCCGCACAATACGCCTCCCGACATACCTACCCACTAATATGTCACTGGACAGGCACGTACACCGGAACCAGAAGTTATACCGCATCACGGCCACTTCCGGCGACGGACCGTGTGCTTCCTGTTATTCAAATGGACGAGCACTTTGAGCATTTCCACTGGAAGACCATCGATAAATCAATTTGATCGGTTCATCATTTTCCATGATGACATGACGTTATTTTCTAACTTAACAGTAGTCTTGAATCTATGGACCTATGTGCTTCAACCACTACTTAACAAAACACGTAACGATGAGTTACTTGTTTTCGTACTTGCCTATAACTCATCATCTGTTACGACGCCTCTTTGAGGTGGATAACAATTAAAATTCTATTTTTTTTATTACATTGATTTTATGAACTTACACTTGTGTTTTTTTTTTAAAAAAAACAGGTTTTTCACCTCCGTTTTTTTTCACTCAACCAATCGACAAATAAATACAGCTGTCCGTCCGTCAGACGAACAAAATATATTTTGTCATTTGGTGCCCTCAAAAAAGTCATGGTTGAGTTGACTTTAAAGAGTTTCCTTTTTCCTTCAGCCCAAAAGGGAAATTCATTAATCACGCCATGAAATAGAAAATAAAGAAAGAAAATTACAAATACACCTTAAAACTATAAAAACAGAAAACAATGATGATAATGCCAAAAGGGCCTCAGCTCAGCATAATGTCAGATGGCAACTCAAAGTGTACCACTTGACGCTGATTTTTAGCTGCAACCCACGAATGTCACACGCAAGAATAATAATAAGCACAAATAGGGAAGTATGTGTCCGTTTTAATAAATAAATTAAAGGTATTAAAAGAAAGGATGATATAAAAGCTCATTCTAAATCAATTAAATGTTGTGACATAGGTACATTTGCGTGCGTGCATTGTATTGTAATTAATGTGAAACTGAAATAAATATAAAATAAAGACCCAATATCTGTGTATAACCTACATTAAAATAATAAATCAAATCATCTATAAATTGAAAGTACCTAAAACAACCACTGCAGAAGGTTTATCTCAAATTAATTATATCTAATACATCCTCAGTATGTTTGGTGACACATGCCAACATGAGAGTGAAGGCATGCATACTAATAAGTGAATTTAGGTACAATAGGCCACACGTCAGTGGTATCAAAACCATTATAAGTTGGCCTCTCATTCTATTGAAACTCCTTACTACCCTCAAGGTCAAAGTTTCACCACAGACGCGGACGTGGGGTGGACTGTACCTTCTTCGATTTCGCAAGGCGTCCCCATATTGGCATGTGTGACGATAAGTTTGAATGGCTACAGAACAACTTTTGATGGCATATCTTTACGGATACGAATGCAAATGGAGCATATTGTGAAGTTTATTCATAAATTGTTTAGAATGGTTATTTGCCAAACATGGTTGGAATAGTGTTAGTTGTTTGTTGGGTAATGAAATAATACACACATAACAACACATCATCCTTGTATTCCCCGAAGGTTTGGGCAGAGGTGTACCTATACTACACCCACATTTCCCCAGTTATGTTTAAGTCCTATGTAATAAGGGGCGAGCCTATGCCATCAACCGGCCACAAATCCAGATTCCGGGCTGCTACTGAAAAATTCCAGATGGAAAAACCCAATAACACTTTGCCCGACCTGAGAATCGAACCCAAGACGTCATGCTCAGCAGTAGCGCTTGCGACCACTAGATCAACGAGGCAGTCCTTGAAATAAGTAGCTCTAAAACCGTAAATTGCGTCGAAAATTAAAACAGCAACCTTAACCGAACGAACATCATATTAATATTTAACAAGTTCAGTGCCGGGAGCCCGCCTGGAGGGTTCACAAAAGTCATATATTTTTTTGCGGAGTCTCCTAACACAGGCTTTATTAGCTTAAAAGGAGGCTCCAATCTACACAACTACCTAGTAATGTAAGAAAACTTGTTAAAACTAATAAACATTTTTTCAGTTTCATTTTCATATATGGGATGCCGGGAGCCCTCGCTGAAGGCTCATTTTAAATGTAGGTTTTTCTTAGTAAATGCGGCGTTATAAACTGTGAAAATAAAATTAGTTGTATATTTTAATAAGATTTGAAACCTAATGCCGATGAGACTCGTCGAGGTTTAACTTCAACGCAAACTTAATGCCGGTGACCTTCCTGGAGTCAACTCGTAATATGTATGACGGCATAGTGTTAAGCCATCTCTATTTTCATTGCTTTTTTCTGTCTCTGCTCAAAAATTTAGAAGTGTTATATACAAAACAATTTTGGATCAAAATAGTTAGATGAATATTTACTCATTCTCTCTCCCTCTCTCCTTCTCTGTTCTTTGCATGCTTGTCTTTGTTTAAGTTCACTACTAACTACTTTTCTGTTTTAGTAGCTTAGAATAGCGCTTAGATATAGCTTTTAATATGTTGTGGAAAATGTCGTAGGTTATACATTTGTAACTCTAATATATTTATAACTAAGTATAAGATTTTAATGTATAACTGTTTATTTTCCCGAACAAATAAAATGAAATAAAATAAAAATTGTAAGTAGGTAAGTTGTATTCTTTTAGAAGTTTATAAAAAAAAACCGGCCAAGTGCGTGTGACTACGCACAATGAAGGGTTCCATAGTTGGGATGAATTTATCCCAAATACAAACTTGACATTGTAGTTGAAATATATGTTCTCCCATACATTCCAACTACCAATACAAGTATGTACTCAAAATATTGAAAGATTTGCCATGCTATTTTAAGACCATTGACTTTTTATAGGCTTCCTGTAATTAATAAGTATAGAACAATTTTTAGTATTTTTTTCAAAATTTTTGGCTCTGTAGTTTCGGAGATAAGGGGATGGTAAATTCTCGTCTATTTCTTAAATATCTTTAAAAGCATTTATTTTAAAATTATTAAAAAAATTTACATCCTCAAACAAGCCTTCTTTCATTTGCTTGATGTGTCACGCGGTACAGTTAGCAAAACTTATTTATTTTATTTGTCAATTTGACTCCCAAAAGTGACCCGTGTATTCAAAATTCATTTATTTTTGTCACACGTCCATATTTGGATCACACAAATTGATATGTGTACCAAACAACTTAATCGGTCCACTAGATTCGAAGCAGATTGGCTGTGACGTCTGTCACAGACAGACACACGAGTGATCTTGTAAGGGTTCCGTTATTTCCTTTTGAGGTACGGAACCCTAAAAATACAACCAAATCGCATAACCATGCTTCTATCTTTATTCAAGTATCGTAGGTTTTATTTTAATGTTTACTATGTTAACATATAATATACACAAACATATTTACAACTAACTACTATTATGTACAAGTATGTAAAGGAAAAAGTTAAAAATAAAGACAAGATGCTTCTATTAATATCCAGAGTATCATATTGCACCCTTTGAACCCTGCATTTCATGGACAGCTACTCACATCACAGCATACTTCAACAGCAACACTATAATAACACAAAAAGAATGCTAAAAGTACAAAGAGACTCAAATAATTACATAGACCATCAAAAGCACGGCCAGCATATTGCGGCGCTAAGCATTACAACGGCAAAAATTTCATTAAAATCCCTGCATTAATTTTTTAGTGACGAGAGCGTGGGTGAGTAAAAAAATGCTGTTTAGCTAATACTCGTCTGTAACATTATGCTGAGATAATATTTTTGTCTCGCAAATATTTTCAACAAGCTCGTATTATATTTTCTACAGTATTTTATTCATATTCATGCATCTCAGTTATGTCATATTAAAATTTTATGGGCGGCACATTCTGTGTTTATGTAAAGGTTGTCCTTTTCTATCATTCACGTTAAAAGGCACTTAGAGATGATCTAGCATCAGCTGCTGTGTTCCAATCACCAATATTAAACTCAATAGCGGTGATTTTTGAAATTACTTCAATTAGTTTTACTATACACCGTGAAATTTTAATCACAGTTTTGCTAGAACAAACGTTATTCAGACCATGGTCTACTATCATTCTACAGCATCCAATAAAAAAAAACATAAATTGGTTTTTGAAAAAACACAAAAGGCAAAGTTTAAAATGTTAAGATTATCTACTGCTTACTAAATTTCGTTTATGGAGGTACATTTCCCTGTAAACAATGCTGTGTCCCGTGCGTGGTGTCTGTGTTGTAGGGAGTAACGATAATCTTGACATTCTAAACTTTGTTTTTTTTGTGTTTTTTCAAAAACCAATTATGTTTTTTGCTGGTCAGACTGCATAATCGTTGATGATGTCAAAAAAACTGTTTTAATAGATTCCTCTTTGATTTCGCTAACTTGATTCTGCATGAGATTATCATGCTTCATATCTTCTATGATAAAAGTTAACGAACTTTGAATGTAGGTACTTCTGCCTATAAGGTCTGGTTAGCCAAACGAAATGTTTCCCAAAAAATTTCTCGTTCAATCGTTTTAATACAAACCTTATGTGCAAGTCACAAGTTGCATTTTCCTTGAAACAGGCAGAATAATATTATCATTCTGTGTTTTCGACGGTTCCTATTGTGGTTCAGCGAAGATAAAAAAAGTCATTTTAAGCTGTAAATATTATGTTTTACATTAGGGAAATAAAATGGTTCGACATTTTTTCGCCTTGTCATTTCGCCGGTCCTGCGAACGTGGAATTATTTACTGAATTGCTCATAAGCAGCCTATAACGTCCCCACTGCTGGGATTCGGGGTCCTCTCTGTGAGTGTTGCGTATTCAACCTACGCAGGCCTAGTGCGGGTTGGTAGATGTCACATATCTTCGATGTTTCGGTTCTAGGACATGCCGGTTTCCTTTACCGTTTTGAATTGTCTGTCTGACTTACTCATTTCTTCTTAATTTCAAAACGGTATAAAATAAAACGAAAGTTATTCATATGAAGCTTTATTTCGTGTTCGTAAAAAGGCTAATGTATTAAATAAAACAACATTGCAGTGATAAGCTTCTACATTCGGCAGCTAAGCCTCAGTGAAAGGCTCTTACTTTACTAATTCTCGTACGAAAAGGACGGATTACGTGTACTCAACAGCCAAGAATACGTGTTATATTTCATATCATTTATCAAATAGAAAAGTAGCAGCAGCAGCACAAAATATGGTACAAAAATAAAACTACGATGGAGAGCGAAGAGAGAACATTCAGTTAAAATAAATCCTCTTGGAATTCATAATTTGATCATAAATATTGAAGCAATCGTTTGTGGTACTTGCAATATGTGCATACGTTAACTTTCAATCATCGATTGTTTTTTTAATAAGTGTTCAATCATGTCCTGGCTGTGTACGAGTGAGGTTTGTAATAAAGCTACTTACTTATATTGAATTGGATTTTAATGGTATGAGGAACAGGGTGTAAAGTTCACTCATCCACCATAGAAAAGGGAGGATCCTCCGACCAGGAAGTCGGGATCTTGTATATATGTCGATCGCTCGGTAAACTCTAACTGCGCGATGCAGGATTTGTGTGACGTCATGTCTATTATGCGTAGTTCGTATGTGGCGGTGTAACCGCTACAGGATTATCAACATTTTAATATTTTTGAAAACATATTGTTAGATAGGATATTGGGTTTTGCAGTATTTTTCGTTTGACTACCTCCTATACTTACAGAGATCCAATTTAAGTAGGGTAAAATGTTTTGTGTCGTCTTTGTCTCTCCCAATCCAGCTACTAAATGAATTGACGACATAACATGTAGAAGCGATCGCAGGAAAGTTCCGATGTGATTGGCTAGATAAAAAAACTACAGTATTTCTATTTTCTTAATGTCTCTCGGCAAACTTCATGTTTCGTTAGTCGTCGGATTTATGTCAGTTGCCCTTTGCACTTGGTGCAGACTGGACGCTCTCAATCGACTTGGAAGTAAATAGAGTTGTTAATACTCTTTTAAATTAATGTAATTTATTTTTATAAATGGGAGGAAAGCTGCTAAAGTCTCAGGCACGACAGATAGGAAAATAGTTTTACAGCTCTATATACTTCACACGAAAATCAAAACAAAACAACAATAAAGTAATTCAAATTATTATACACGATAAATCTAATAATTGATGGTCATGGAAATTAGCATTCGTTTTTATCAACGATTTGAAATGATTAATGATATAAAAAATAGTCTAATTTCTTTAATTTATGACAATCAGCAGCACTCACTGAAGATGACTCAAACGCGTCTGAGATGGAGAAGCGGAACGTAACAAGTGGGAAAGAGATAAAATCGTGGAAGGACGTTTCTTTGCTGAAAGTACGATGAATTACCAAAGTACTATCTGTAGTAGAACAACAATTGTAAAAAAATATGTACGCGATCAAAATAAAACTATCATGAAAAAATGTAGTAGTAAAAATGCAAAATGTAAGACGGGAAATGAATAATATTTTTCCTGCGATGATTCCCGAGGGACATTTGGAAAATGGAAATACTGTACATATAATTAGGTCCTGTCATGTCATGATTTCCATGTCACCTTAGGTTTATCTACTGGGAGACCCCTTCAAGCCAAACTCAATATTTATAATCATGATTGTTATAGTAAATGTATTAGTAAATATTAGAGTTTTTTTCGGTGATGGAAAACATCGTGAGGAAACCTGGTCTTATAGTTAATATAAGTCTGAAATCGCCAACCCGTCTTGAGCAAGCGTGGTGATCAATGCTCGTGCCTTCTCTGTATGAGAAGAGGCCTTTGCCCAGCAGTGGGACCGTAATAGGATGGTATTATTAGGAGATCATGTTATTAGGATAATGCCTAGCTTTTTTCCAACTATGTTGGGGTCACTTTCCAGCCTAAGCCGACGTTCGCACAGACGCGGTCCGCGCGGCGTCCGCGGTGGGCGCTGAAGCAGCTGGACCGGGAGCTTCTCCTGGAAGCCTCGATCGTGCAGGCCTGGGTGTCATCACCGAACAGGCCTGCCGACATCAACGACGAGGCGGAGTGGTTCCGGGAGGCCATGTCCAATGTGTGTGACATGGCAATGCCCCGGGTCCATCCTAGACGTGCTTCGCGCCAGGTGTACTGGTGGTCGCAAGAGCTGGAGGCTCTGCGCAGGGCGTGCGTAGCTGCGCGACGCCGGTACGCCAGGCACCGCAGGCTCCGTATCCGCCCTCCGGATACGGAAGCCATCCAGGCGGAGTTGTACGAGGGGTACAGAGCGGCGAAGACCGCCCTCCAAGCGGAGATCCTGCAGGCCAGGGCACTGGCCCGAGAGGAGATGCTGGAGACTCTCAACAGGGACCCGTGGGGGCGCCCATACAAAATGGTGCGGGAGAAGCTCCGCCCATGGGCCCCCCCGCTGACGCAGAGTCTCCGGCCCCAGCTTGTTGGGGACGTGGTGAGCGCTCTGTTCCCTTCCAGAGGGGATCATACCCCTCCGCCCATGGCTCCGCCTTCTGCGGTGCCCGATGCGGACCACACCGACGACGACGATGCTCCAGAGGTGACTGAGGTAGAAATGAGAGTGGCGGTACGCAAGATGAGTGCGAAGAATACCGCCCCAGGACCCGACGGCATACCCGGAAAAGCCTGGGTCCTGGCCATGGGGGCTCTCGGGCCTCGACTAAGGGGGCTCCTAAGCGCATGCATGGAGAGGGGCCAGTTCCCACTTCGTTGGAAGACGGGGAAACTGGTCCTCATCAAGAAGCCGGGGCGCCCAGCGGACTCTCCGTCCGCTTATCGGCCCATTGTGCTGCTCGATGAGGTGGGCAAGCTCTTTGAAAGAGTCATTGCGGACCGCCTTGTCGGGCAGCTGGTGCGAGTGGGGCCGGATCTGGCGGAGAGCCAGTTCGGCTTCCGCAGGGGGCGCTCTACGGTGGACGCCATCATGCGCGTGCGGGCCCTCACGACGGGGGATGCTGTGGCCCGGGGTGGGGTCGTCTTGGCGGTGTCTCTAGACATCGCCAATGCCTTCAACACCCTGCCCTGGAGTTGCATCAGGGAGGCACTCCGGTTTCACCGGATGCCGACCTACCTCTGTCGTGTGGTCGAGGCCTATCTGACGGACAGGGCCGTCATCTACCCCGGTCACCAAGGAGAGTGGAACCGGCAAGAGATGTCGTGCGGTGTCCCACAGGGTTCGGTCCTGGGGCCGCATCTGTGGGACATCGGATACGACTGGGTGCTGCGCGCCGACCTCCCTAGCGGCGTCAGCGTCGTTTGTTACGCTGACGACACGCTAGTCCTGGCGCAGGGGAGGTCGTACCAGGCGGCGGCCGATTTAGCGACACGCGGGGTTGCGACAATCGTTGAGAGGATCCGGCAGCTGGGACTCGAGGTGGCCCTGCACAAGTCTGAGGCCATGGGTTTTCATGGTCCTCGGAATGCGCCACCGTCGGGTTCCCAGGTAATGGCGGGAGGGGTTCACATCGGTGTCGAGTCGACGATGAAGTATCTGGGACTCGTCCTCGACAGCCGGTGGAATTTCGTCGAACATTTCCGACGTTTGGCTCCCAGACTGGACCGGGCCGGGGCTGCCTTGAAGCGGCTCCTGCCCAATCTGGGAGGTCCAAACGCCTCCTGCCGGAGGCTCTATGCGGGGATCGTGCGGTCCATGGCCCTTTACGGGGCACCGGTGTGGGCGCGTTCATTGAGGCTGCGGCCAGCCCGCCGGTTGAACGCGTCCCAGAGGGTCATGGCCATCCGGCTGGCCCGAGGATACCGCACGGTCTCCTGCGAGGCGGCGAGCCTCCTTGCCGGATTACCGCCATGGGATCTGGAGGCAAAGGTCCTCGCGCACATCTGGGAGTGGCGCGAGGAGGCGAAACGCCGGGGCTTAACTCCGATGCCGCAAGAAATCGCGGCACAGCGGACAGAGCTCCGGCGGGATCTCATGGCGTCATGGAGGGTGCGATTGTCGCAACCCCGCGCTGGGCACGCCACAATTGCGGCGATAAGACCCCTCTTTGAGGAGTGGCTTGAGAGGCGTCACGGCGTCCTCACCTTCCGCCTGACGCAGGTCCTCACCGGACACGGGTGCTTCGGGAGGTACCTGTTCAGGATAAGGCGGGAGGAAACACCCGGGTGTCACCATTGTGTGGATCGGCCTGAGGACACGGTGGAGCATACGGTGGAGGTCTGCCCGGCTTGGGCGGAGCAACGCCGTGTCCTCGTGGAGGCGATCGGCGGCGGTGATCTCTCGCGTCCGGCCCTGGTTCAGGCCATGGTACGGAGCGAGAGGAAATGGCAGGCCGTCACCTCCTTCTGCGAAGCGGTAATGCTCGCGAAGGAGGAGGCGGAACGCGTGAGGGAGAGGCAAATTTCGCGCCCTCACGCCCCTAACCGCCGCAGGAGGAGACGCCCGGGGCGGGAATCGCGAGCCGATTTCCGGCCACCGTAGGCGCGGGCTTGCGGACGGTGAGCAATGGGTAGCTCGCCGTCCGATAAGGACCAAGCCCGGGTCGACGGCGCGTTGTGTTCCACGCGCGCCTCAAAGAGATGTCATCAGAATTGACGGGGTCCGTTAGGGCCAATGCCCGCCGGGGGTTCGAAGAAAACCGATAGGGAAATCGTGGCCCCCGGCAACAGGGCAACCGAAGGAACACGGGTGGGTTTTAGTCAGTAAGAGTCTGACACGCCCTCCCGCTCCACCCAGAGCGGGAGAAGTTATTTGATAATTTCCCACCCAAAAAAAAAAAAAAAAAAAAAGACGTAATAAAATCGCGGCGGAATTTTATCGCGCACTGTATTTTCAACTCTCGGTGTTAAGCCGACCGTTGAGAATTCAACGCGCTGGGACGCACTCTCGGTCCCAGCGCGTTGAAAAACACACTGTTGGATTTTCAACTCTCGGCGCTGAGCAGAGCGATGAAAATCCAGTGCACGAAAAAAAATCGCCGCGATTTTATTACGTCCATGCGTACGTCGGCTAACCGGATGCAGCTGAATACCAGTATTTTACATGGAGCGACTGCCTATCTGACCTCCACAACCCAATTAGGTACTGGGTAACGCGATACTCCCTAGTAAGACTGGTTGACAGACTTTCGGGCTTCTGTCGAACCGTAACAACTTTCAAAAATCTACAAATGACAGCCAGGACCAATGGCTTAACGTGCATTCCGAGGCACGGAGGAGTCTCGGTATGTAAAGATGGTCACCCATCCATGGAACAACCCTGGCAAGCGTAGCTTAACCTGTTAGATCGAGCCGTGTGGTTGTTATTACTTAGCCACGACCTCCTCGTCTTCGTTGCCTTGTTTGACTTTGCTAAATGATTAATACGTAGTTCTACAAATATCTACCCTGTGATAATCATCGAACACGCTGTTGTATATGAAAAATCAATAGTGTGGTTGTTTTTTTTATAAAATGGTGATTGATATTCACGTCTCATTGAGTGCGTGGCCGACATTTGTAGCATGAAATAATTATTCTTTGACCTTTGTTTACTACATGGAACATTTGTGGCATACATTTAATGAGTTTTTAAATACAAGTAGCGTTAAGCTTATTAGATGTTAAAAAATATCAGGGTGTCATTTCAGGAATCTTTTTAATTTATTTGAAACTATTTCGGACTTTCCCATACAAACTTTCATTCACTATTTTACCCCTTTTTGGTAAAATTTCTCGAAAACAATTTTTTTACGCGGAGGCCAAAATACAAACATTGATTTTCGTAAAAAATTAGGTATGGGTTTTATAAAGTTTTGTTAAAAGTTATAAATGGTAGGTTATGATACGAGCTTGTGGCTAAATAATAACAGCCGCACAAGTTGTTCTTCAAGGTTAAGCAACTCTGGCCGAGGTCGGTCCGTGGATGGGTGACCATTCATAATATATCGAGACCCATCTGGGCCTCGGAAAGCACGTTAATCAGTTGGTCCCGGCTGTCATTCATAGATCTTTGACAGTCGTTACGAGTAGTCAGAAGTCCGAAAGTCTGACATCCAGTCTTGCCAAGGGTAATCGTGCTACCCAGTAACTGGGTTGTGGAGGTCAGATAGGCAGTCGCTCCATATAAAATATTGGTATCTAGCTGCATCCAGTTAGACTGGAAGCCGCCCCCAACATAGATGAGAAAAGGCTAGGCAGATTGAGGTATCGATGTATTTACTATCGATACTGTATTGTACGAGTAATATATCCATTATTTGCGTACGTGGATGTTAAATCGTATCAGTGTTACCGGTTGGCCTGCTCCCGGACACGCAAATCGCTTTAGCCAAATTAAAATGTTAAATTGATCAGATTATTAAAATGTCTGCTAAGTTTAAACTCTTAAGAACGCAGCGACGCATGAATTATCCATAATAATACCTAAATCATTTGCAATTTGGGCATATTTCCACCATATTATGTTGTTATTCGGATTTAGACAGTGTTTATATAGGCTCCTACATCAATTTTTTCCAAAAAACTAATTAATTCCAATATTAAACAACAATATTTATAATATTGTTTCTGCAGAAGCATAGCTTATATTATCAAGATACAAATATTAAGTTTTGATTCATCATTTTTGGTATTACGAAACACATCTAAATTTATTATAAATTTTCGAAAGCTAGTAGTGCTATCGCGTCAAGCTATAATTGCCAATGTGTGCGTGGTAGTGTTGGTCACTGTAGGTATATATCGCTCCGACAGGCACTCACACTAGCGCAACTTGCTTGGAATTGAATTTTGCAAACATCTCGATTTGTAGTTGTGAGCCGTGTTCGCAGGCCTCTTAATCGATAGCTACTAACAACAATTTAATTTGGTTAAGAACCTAATACTTAAGTATAAAAAGCTCGTCTTATATGCTTCCCAAAAGTACCGACTCATTGACATTTATAGTTGACTAGCGAACGTCACGCGGTTTCACCCATGTAGTTCCCGTTTCCGTGGGAGTACGGGGCTAAAATATAGCCTATATTACTCGCTGATAATGTAGTTATTCATTGCTGAAAGAATTTTTAAAATCGGTCCAGTAGTTTTTAAGTTTATTCGTTACATTCAAAAATATAAAAATACAAATCTTTCCTCTTTATAATATTAGTATATATAGAAGTATCGATATACAATAGTCATATTATTTACCATCATCATTTCAGCTGAAAGACGTCCACTGCTGACATAAGCCTCCCAAGCACCGTCACTTCAACCAGGGGGCCTACCACCAGCTCTTATAGCAGTATTATTATAATCTTAGTTTGACTTTTCGTACCATGACGTCCATAAAATAAGCTTATTGTAATGTTGAAACAATCTTATTTTCTTAGCGATTTTGGTGACTTCACCTCTAAAAGTTCATTCAATTCGTACCACGACGTGACTTTTGACAACTAGCAATATTGTTTTAATGTAAAATTTAGCAATCTTAAAAAAGTTCCTCGGATTCGACGGAAATATTATTGTTTTGCAATTTATATTAAGAAAAAACATTTTCGTGTCATGTAAAGTTAGTAAAATGTATTTATTTACGTAAACTTGCCGAATTAATTGTGTATCTATAGATTTTAGTACATGTGTAATTAATTTCTTGTTTGATGGCGAATGCATACGAAACATTTGAGTTTTTAGAAGCGGATAACGCAGAAACATAACAATTCCCAGAGTACCTCTAGCTGCCGCCCGGAAACCCGACTGCAAAATTAATAACAAAACACTAATCACTGAGTCTGACCACAATATATTTGTTTCGAACTATCTTCGTCAAAACATTACACACTTCTTTGTTTTAAAACTTATTCACTGAGTAACCTTAACCTTCCCTTAATTCCATGTCGACTTTGTAGCCAGTTAGATCATAAATTCATTAGCAAATATGTTAAAATAAGTTCAACCTCGTAGTAGTTATGCACTTGTAAACAAAAATATCGCTACATCGAAGCTGTGTTCAGAGTTACGCTGCAATCGATTAGAGCGTGCTAACACCCATACCGAATTAGTGTCAGCGCGATAACAACGTGCTGCGAACCGTCATACATGACGTCATAGCATGCGCCATCTTGCGATAACGCTGACCATGCCCTAAATTAACAACACCGTGAGCGCAGTCAAAATCACAGTTGTGCTGTTTTGTTTTGAGTTGCACCATATCTTTAAACTAACGTGGCATTTTGGAAATTGTGCTTCTGACTACAGTCGTCACCTAATCAAAGAAGAAGAAATTTGTTGTGTATACTCAAAGAAATACTGTAATCCAACCATCTTGTGCAAGTATATCTAAATCGGTACGCAAAATATTGATGTGAGCGATTAATGCGTAATTCCGAATGCGGCCCGAGTTTCAAATTTCGTTTTGTTCCGATTTATATCATGTAACAGGTTAGCCGTAGCTTATTTTTAATTTTTTCAATTGTTTTTCTTATTTTTCAAAGCCAAATCTTTTAATATTTGTGTCAATTTCATGGAAATTACTCATAAAAATTAGATTATAATGCAAAGTAATATTTTAAGTAAAAGAAAATAATATTTAGCTTCAAGACCAATACCTCGTGGTAGCGATTCGGACCAACGTGTGAAAGGGACAGCGCTATACAGTTCACATAGCGTTGTTTCTTTTCTACTATAGCAGGCAATAGACAAATCTTACAAATAGTTCGTTCTTTCCCAGCACTAAGGAGGAATAAAACATTCTTGAACGATGAAGGTCGTGGTACGAATATGAGTTATGTTATTGTAAGCTTGAAACAAAACTCTCTTGAAATAAGATTGTTTCGTAAAAGATTGTGGTCGGCCCCCTGTTCTGTGCTCCTCGCATCCAGCGGATTTCTGTGGCCTTCACACGGCCATCGGTCATTTACTATACCTAGGTCGTTACGCATTAACAGTGAATAGCATTACCATTATAATTCTGAAAAGCGCCAACAATAAGAGAATGTCCCCCAACATGTCAACTGAGTTAAACTATTTTAATTTGGTAGAAAATTTAATTCTGTTTGATCAAATTCTCGGAATAAGGTAGGTCTCATGGACGATTAAGAATGTTATGATGATTAAAATAATGCCGGAATTTAACAGGAAGTTAGTTACGAGTTCGCATAACTTTTATCTCTTTGTTGCTTTACCTGATACATAGAGAGAGATCTGAACAATTAATTTCCAATAAAATTTAGTCTACACAGATCGCTGTTTAACATGATTGGTGTAAAGAACATCAGCTTTGAGTATGAGTTCGGCAATATGTGCATCTGGATTGAGGGCCCATTTCAATTTACTGAGATGTACAACTATAAGATATAAAAGGCATATTCTACAGTTAAACTCATGTTTTGAAGATTCCTTAGACTGAGAAACCTATAAGTTAAACCGCCTTAAATCTGTAACGTCATTTTCTAGTGAGTTGGAAATTTCTTAAAAGATTGAATAAAATCTTAATTTATTTCCAAAATAAAAATTATTAACATGTTCACAGAGATTTATGCTATGCCACTTTATTTGTGTTATTTGTGTTAATTCATGTTTACGAAATTTATGGACCTTTGCTTTAAGTTTTTACTATTTTTAACTAATTTCCCTATAAGGCCTTTAGTCCATATGCACATTGGGCAATTTATAAATAAAATTCCTTGTTGGTTTAGTAGCTGCCAGCACTACTATTGAGCATAAAGTCCTAGTTTCGATTCTTAGGCCGGACAAAGTGTTATTGGGTTTTTCTATCAGGAATTTCTCAGTAACAGCCCCGGAGTCTGGATTTATGCCCGGTTGAAGGCAATAGGCTCGCCCCTTATTACATGGGACTTAAACATAACTGGCGAAATGTGGGTGTACTATGGGTACACTTGTGCCTAACCCTTGGGGGATTGCAGGCGTGATGTTATTAAATATTAGTTATAAATAAATATATTTACAATTTCTCTACCCTGCGTACACATTTATGTACAATTTGATGTTTACGCAGAAACTACAGAACTAAGATCCTTTGAATTCCTTTAACTTTACCTTCGTTTATACGACTTATCAAAGACACCAGTTGTAATAACAATTTATTAGATCACACTAAGCTAATAAACATAAGGAGCTAATTTCAAAACTAGCTAGTTTCATAGCACCCTTTCAAACATCTCCAATATAGTTTTCCCCCAAAACCCGTTTACTTTAATTCATAATAAATTCGTAATCTAACACATGATACCTACCCACACCCAGACGCGTGACGCGCAAATATACCCGAATACGATATGTTGCGGTAAAATCCAATTTACTTCCTCGCATTCTTGAAATTTAATCTCGCTTCGTAAAATAGTAACAGTAATATTTACGAACCTATTTGTAGGCAGAAGTAGCTCGGTATTACTCACTATGTAACCGGAATATGTGGCAAATATTTTATTATACGAGGCTGTTAATAAGTTTACAGATTTTCTGAAATATTTAAAAAGAAAAAGTATTTATTGCTTTTATTACCCGCAAACTAAACTAAACACAGTCGTAAAAATAAAAAAGTGGCTCTCTGGGAGAGCCGACAGAAGTGAAAACTTTAAAAAAAATGCGCACCGCAGTAATCAAGGCGTTGATGTCTTTTACTCCACGGTGTCGGTAAATTGCGTTACAGTGTCGCGAAATCAATGGTTTAGTCCCATCTCAAAAATGCCCAACGCGCCTAAAGAAGTTTTCCCTTCAAAAATAAACTTTATGATATAAAAATAAAATAAAAAGCAAAGTCTTCTATGAAGTCAAAAGGCTGCTATTTCAGCATGATGCTGTGACATTTAAAAATAAGTTTCGCAGCGCACATGATATTATTTGGATAAAACAAGAAACATACTCACGGCATGAAAGCCTTTTACATTCAATAACGTCACCAAATCAGGAACATCTACCTTTTTGTCCCTGAATAATTAAACATTTCAGAACTTCAACGTACAAAAAGAAAGATAATATTCCTAGAATACTTTTAAAAGGTTTTCATCCCCAAGATAAGCTCCCTTTTTGACCAAAAACGTTGCTCAACGACCCGTGAAATTTCAGTTACCTAGCTGGCTACGAAAACGCAGAGATCCTTTGATTTCTTTCCAGACGAACGGTTAGGAAAGAATGTTGAACCGCAGCATCATTTGTGAAAATATCTAAAAGCCACGAGAAATAAATAAGGCAGGCAGTAAGTAGGTACTTACTCAGTATCTTAAGGCTGTTGATGCGAACGTGATTTTGTTTGTGTTTAACTTTTCCGTTTCAAATGTTAAATTTATTTCTTAGATTTTTGGCAAATACTTCAATTGCTTTGGTGGTCTATGGTAAATAATAACCTAACGAATGTTTTTGTACCATATGTTAATCTCGTCATAATTAAATTATTTACATGGGACTTAAACGTAACTGGTGAAATGTGGGTGTACCTACTACAAGTACACCTCTGCCCAACCCTTCGGGGAAACAAGGCGTAATTAAATTATTTACGTACTTTATGAGAAAGAAAGAAAAATATTTTATTTGGGACACAAGAAAGGAGCATTTTAAACTAACAAACAAAAATAATAATGACCAGCATAATGCTGCGATACTGAGACAATATAAGTACTTTACCAATAACAGTCCGTACCTTTCAGGAACCTAGCACGCCGTCAAAGCCAAGTACCAAAACTAATTACTAGCATATTGTTTCAAATCACTTCAGTAGATTACCCTTAGATTCAGGTTAACCGTTTCCTGGATTTGATACGTTACTAGCGGACCTATTATGGTAACTACTTGGGAGGGTTACGGGCAAGACCAGGGTAAGTCCGGTAACCGCAATCTAACCTCAAAACCCTTAATTTACGTGGCAACTAGGTAGATATTTAGAATAATTTTGATCCTTTAAATGTACACACTTGAAATCACAGGTGGGTTCGAAAAGGTAGGTACAGGGGTATAACAAAAGGGAAAAAGATTTTAGTGATATTATTCAGTAATTTGGTTCGCGTTTATTACCAGCGAAGGCTCGTTGGCACGTGCTACCTAGGTAAACTACTTAGTTTGTTACATACAACTGTAAATACAAAACTGCTTACAAATTTTATTGTCACTTATTCAGGGTTTTTTTTTTCTTTTTACTTGTCGGTTTCTGTATTACAGGGTGCATACAGCGAAAGTGATTTATAGGATTCTAACTAGCGTCAGAGATAAATGCAGATGGGTCAGTCCGCATTTTACGTCAGATGATGCTACAAGTACGTACGCGGCGGGCCTGACTTATCGCCTTCAGTGGGCGTAACCTAGTCAGAAGATATAAGAGTTACGCGATGGAAAGAGAGGCAACTTCTGGGTGAATAAAACTATAGTATGCAATTAGCACTGTGTGACCAGAATTGCACTTTATTATGTTGTAGCAAAAGTCGCTTTTTAGGGTTCCGTAGTAAACAAGGAACCCTTATAGTTTCGTCATGTCCGTCTGTCTGTCCGTCCGTCCACGGTCTAGCTCCAAGCCTCTTAGTACTAGAAAGCTGTAATTTGGCATGGGTATACATATTAATTACGCCGATAAATTAAAATTATGTATATTATATTTTTTTTCGGATACCTCCCCTACACGTAAAGTGATGATGTTTTTTTTTCTATCCCATGGTGTGGGGTTATCATTGGAAAGGTCCTTCAAAAACATTGGGAGTATGTGAAAACCATCTTTGGATTCAAGGATCCGTTTGCCAAATATTAAGCTTTAAAGAGCCAATTTTTGTTAGAGTCAAGTGCCCCCCCCCCCCCCTAAATGCCAGCTAATTGGTTGGTTATGGATGTGTGAAAAAATCACAGCAGTAGTTTATATAACAAAATTAAAAGGAAAACTATCACAGTTAAGTAGGCTAGAGCCTAATTTGCAGTTGCAAAAATATGTTTTCCCAAACATTCCATATGGGAGAACATGTTTTTCAACTACAAAGTTAAGTTTGTTTTTGGGATAAATTCATCCCAACTACGGAACCCTTCATTGTGCGTGGTCCGACACACACTTAGCTGGTTTTTATTTAAATGATTTTGCGGAGTGACCTATATGTACTAATCTGTGCTAGTGTATGTCGTTTTTCTCACTAATATAAATATCAACCAATCCGACAATTGTGGAGTCGGTTGTAGGTAATATTATATTTGCAGAAACAATTTAATTTTCTATTATGTCTGTAAGCTATACAATTTTTTGCATACGGATATTAAACCTTCGAATCATAGCGATCATAGCACAAAACCTGCCATTCACTGTGCCAGTACGAGTAAGATTATTGATTCAAGAAAGTACCAAAAAGTACCTACCGTAGCTAATTTTTATAGTTTGTGTAGATTGTTGTGTGTTCAAAACTGATGTTTATTATACACCGTGACATTTTAGTCGTCTTACAAAAGCAGCCCACTTCAAGTATGCAATGACTACAAAACATTCATTTAAAAAAAAATTATGTACACCGTGACATTTTAGTCGTATTACAAAGGGCCACTCAATGTACCCGACATAAAATACCTCTAGGAGCAATTAAAAAATTGTTACATTATATATATTTTTTTAAATGAATGTTTAGTAGTCATTGGATACATGAAGTGGGCTGCTTTTGTAAGACGACTAAAATGTCACGGTGTATACATGTAATAAACTTTTATCATTAGCAATATCAGAATAGAACTTTGTTTTAATACCTATGCATAGTGTGTTTAATTCTAAAACAAGAACGGTATCTACGTATCTATATTATATATCGGTAACAAGTTTCCATATTAACAACGGCAGTAATATAAATTCAAAATACCTCAGAATTTATATCATTATTTAAATATTCAATCATTTATTGCATTCTACAATGTATGTGCTTATGTGGTAAACATTAGCTTAAGTATAATCCTGGACCCTGTCGGGCACAGCAAAAGAAAGATAGAAGGTAGAGATGAGGACTTATCGTTTATCTTTCTAAAAAATCATTTTTTGTGTATTTTATAAATATAAGTTTTAGGGATTTATCATTTAAATATTCGTTTACACTGTAACAAAGAGAGCAGTGGTGGCTCAGTGGTAACGGCCGCGACTTACGAGTTGTAAGGTCGTAGGTTCGAACCCAGACAGGCGCTTTACTTTGTGTAAATTATTTCATCACCATTGCTCTCAAAACGGTGAAGGAAAACATCGTGAGGAAACCGGCATGTCCTAGAACCGAAAATTCAAAGACATGTGACATCTTCCAACCCGCACTGGGCCCGCGTAGTGGATTACGGCCCACTCCCTCTCACAGAGAGGAGGCCTGTGTCCCAGCAGTGGGAACATTTATAGGCCGATGATGACTTTACTGAAACAAAATTTACATATTAATAGATTTATTTATTTATTCGAGAATAGATGGAGTTTTTTTTTCTTTTTTGATTGATTCGGGTAATTTATTATAAATATTTTTATTGACATGTATTTCTTTAACTACTTAAAGTGAAAGTGTTAATAGGTTATCATGGTATGGGCATGTAATGCGGAGGAATGAGGGAAATATCGTGAGGAAGGTTTTGAGTATGAATTTGGATGGCTATAAGAGTAGGGGAAGACCAAAGAAACGATGGATGGACTGTGTGGAAGATGATATGGCTGGAAAAGGAGTAATTACTGAGATGATGACTAATAGAGAAGTATGGAGGAAGGGGAAATGTTGCGCCGACCACAAATATATTGGGATATGCCATATTGACTGAAATAATGCTCATTGCTGATCACCTTTCTTTACAGGTAGAGGAAACAGCATCTCTGTGTTTTTACCTAACCGCCCCAGAAGAAAAGTAACGTTTTTTGAGAGTATGTATGTTTGTATGTCTATTTATTTGGCACGTTCTGTAGCCTAAACAGTTTGATGGATTTTAAACATATGAGGTGTCGTTAGATTGGTCTTAATTATATAATATTTTTTATATATTTCTAATCTGCAAATACAAAAAGGGAAGAGTAGGTTTAAAAAAAATCTACCTTATTGGTATCAAATAAAATCAAGTAATGAGTCAATTCCAAATATTGGAATAAAGCAAATTATAAAAAAAAAAAAACAAAAAACCCGACTGCAAAAACACATAACTGAAAAGAGAAAAACACACATTTTAAATCTATCGAATTTTGGTATTGCGGAAACCTGAAATTTTGGTGTAACTTTTGTTTGTCCCGCCTGCGATGCCAAAATTCTATAGATTACTAGCTGCCCGCCCCGGTTTCACACGGGTAGCACTTAGTACTTTTCTTAACTACCTACCTACCCTACCTACCTACCCTACCTACCCTACCTACCCTACCTACCCTACCTACCCTACCTACCCTACCTACCCTACCTACCCTACCTACCCTACCTACCCTACCTACCCTACCTACCCTACCTACCCTACCTACCCTACCTACCCTACCTACCCTACCTACCCTACCTACCCTACCTACCCTACCTACCCTACCTACCCTACCTACCCTACCTACCCTACCTACCCTACCTACCCTACCTACCCTACCTACCCTACCTACCCTACCTACCCTACCTACCCTACCTACCCTACCTACCCTACCTACCCTACCTACCCTACCTACCCTACCTACCCTACCTACCCTACCTACCCTACCTACCCTACCTACCCTACCTACCCTACCTACCCTACCTACCCTACCTACCCTACCTACCCTACCTACCCTACCTACCCTACCTACCCTACCTACCCTACCTACCCTACCTACCCTACCTACCCTACCTACCCTACCTACCCTACCTACCCTACCTACCCTACCTACTCTACCTACCCTACCTATCCTATCTCTCAAGTTGGATCGAACTGCACATGGTGTGCAAATTTTATTATAATCGGTTAAGTGGTTTAGGAGTCCATTGAGGACAAACATTGTGACACGAGATTTATATATATTAAGATAATGCTTGTTTTTTCTCTTTTCAGTTATGTTTTTTAATTAAAATTATATTTAAACTCAATGACAGCGTATTCTTCCTTCTCTACGCTTACAACTAAGACTTTCGCAGGATGTTACGAGTTACAACACGCGCAGAGGGGCTCATGGTTAAATGATAACAGCCACACGGGTCGATCGAAGGTTAAGCTACGCTTGCCGCAGTCGGTTCGTGGATGGGTTCGTTACATATCGAGACCCTTCCGTGCCTCGGAAAGCGCGTTAAGCCGTTATTCGTAGATCTTTAACAGTCGCAACGGGTCGTTTGAAGCCCAAGTCTGACAACCAGTCTTACCAAGGGGTATCGTGTTACCCAGTACCTAACTGGGCTGTGGAGGTCAGATAGGCAGTCGCTCCATGTAAAATACTGCTATTCAGCTGCATCCGGTTAGACTGGAAACCGATCCCAAAATAGTTGGGAATGGATAGAAGACGCACATATCGCAAAAAATCCGAGTTATGTTGTGATTTCTATGAGAATATTATTTATGATAATTCCGATCAGTCCTCGATTCTGATTTTTTTCGATAACGAACCAAATCGATTACAAATGGTAAAATTCTCATATTTTATCATAACAATGATTGGTTACTCGCACTGTGTGACATCAATTTCTATTCAGATTTCAATAAGCATCACGCTGTATGCCCTGAACGGGTAGGCAAAGGCATTCACATTTTGATAGTAACTTATTTTGAATGTTTCTGTAACATTCAAAAAAACTTTTTTACAAAAAATACAACCGACTTCCAAACTACAAAGTGAAAAATAACTTTAATTTTGGATCAGTATTTTAGTTTTTTGACACCGACTATTTTTGACACTTTTAAAGTTATTAAAATAAGTTATTTTTCACTTTGTAGTTTGGAAGTCGGTTGTATTTTTAGTAAAAAAGTTTTTTTTTTCACTTTTTAGTGATTTGGTTTGTAATTTATCTAAGTTACAATAGCCTTATGTCAACTGCTCATCAAAAATACCCAAATCGCTATAGATGTGCCTATAATATTTGAAGTGTTCCCTCGATTTCTCCAAGATCCCATCATCAGATCGTGACCAAATGACAATAGGGCCAATTTGAAAGTATACCCTTTCAAACAAAAAAAGAATTTCTCAAATCGGTCCAGTGGTCTTCGAGTAATTGGGGAACATTCATAAAAATAAAAATAAAAATATCCCGATGAATTGAGAACCTCCTCCTTTTTTTGAAGTCGGTTAAAAATAAGTTACAATGAATGATAGAATGGTAGGAAGGCACAATTCCGATGTAACATCAATTATTATTACCGCTGTTCAGAATCTGGTGGCAGGACCTTCTCGTGTGCCAAGAACTTTATTAAATGTCTTGTCAACGTACTTAACTATTTATTTATGTATATAACATAAAAGTTGAAATTTGTACAATGGCAGAATATTCCTGGCTGCTACCCAACTTGGGTTCCAAGTGAATCCTCTTTTCAAGCTATAAAGGCACCAAAGCTTACGTATGTACTTACGTACAGTTGTCTGAAAGTTGTAGTTAGTACCTATAGAGTAGTTACAGCAGCTAAAGTTCTACTGTATTGGTGGCTAATTAAAAGTTAATAAACATACCATTTTGAGTCAAAAGCATAAAAGGACCATCTACTTATATCACGATGTAGTTAGGTACCTACGTATGTCAAATATTCAAGAGAAACAAAGCCATTTTAAATGTGCGATTTCATGATTATCGATTATTCGAAATATTGCAAATAGGTACGATTTTTTTGAAGAAATCTCCTATAGCAGAAATCATAAGAAAATATACAATTACTTAATTGAAAACATAGGTACCTAAGTTTCAAAGATAAACCAACAATATTGTTCCTTAAAAACACACAATATTATATGATAATATTAATGACATAATATTATATTTAAAAAAGTAGAGCAATCCATCTTTCTCTTAGCATGAGTAATGTTCTGAAAAACTGTTTTTCAGCGAATAACTAGATGAAAGTAGAGAGCTTAAAATGTCTGTGGTTATGATAGATGTTGTCGTTAAGTATGCAAGCTGGTATTCACCGTAATATTTATTTCTTTTGATTGATTTTGGAATAAAAATACATATTGATTTTACGAAACATTTGGTGCTGTTAAAACTGTTTCAGTTTCCAGATAACTTAATACTTTATGCAGATGTTGTGCAATCTGCTTAGGAGTGGAAATCCTTGCCGAAAGCTGTGCTTGCGGGAAAGTTCAAATCATGAATGAATAGGTTACTCCTAGGCTAGCGTGTACCTACTTTTTTTGACTGCCATCGCTTACCATTCGGAGAAGTACCTAGTGGACAAATGCGAGTTTATCGATTAGTATAGAAAAGAGAGCAGCAGTGGTAACCCAGTGGAATCGACCCCGACTTACGAGTTCGAACCCAGACAGGCACTTAAATTTGTGTGTTTAATTTCATTACCACTGCTCTCAAAACGGTGACGGAAAACATCGTGAGGAAACTGGCATGTCCTAGAACAAAACATTCGAAGACATGCGACATCCACTAACCCAAACTGGGTACGCGCGTGGTGGACAATGGTCCATTCTCTCTAACAGAGAGGAAGTGTCCCAGCAGTGGGAACATTATAGGCTGATTAAAATAAGATATAGAAAAGATAGGCAAAATAATACATCAAGAAAAAAAAAAACAAGAATTTGTTTCAAAATATCAGAAAAAACTTAACCGGAACTTTTCAGAAGGAAATGGCAGGCTATAAAAATATCCAACGAAAGAGGGACAAAATAAGCGCCACATATCAATAGCTTACAATCTAAAGGACAGATAGGTAGGTCGTGGGTCGTAATGGATAGTTTGTTGCCCTTTGTGTAGCTAAACAAATGCAAATTGCATGAGATGAGATACTAACGCCGTCGGCCCAGGCAAACAAACAATGTGATAGTCCAACCGTTTTCTTTTCGTGCCACCGACCCCGGGCCGAAACTCGCGTCCTCATGAATTTTAGGTAACTAAAGTTGTTTTGGGAGAAATATTGCTCGCCTTTGATATTATATTCTGTTAATTTAAAGTAGACTTTTGAAGTAGTTTCCACTGAAAATTTTAATGCTGCAGCTGTGTGAATATTTAGTAATTATTCACACAACTACGTTGGTATATCTAAACTAGCTATTATTATAATAATACTAGCTGACCCGGAAAACGTTGTTTTGCCATGTAAATGTTTGGGGTGGGCCTTATTACTTAGATAAAAAATAGATTACGACCGATTCTCAGACCTACCAAATATACCTACTTATAAATTTCATGGCAACTAACACACGAGATTTTTTTTATATATACACCATGAAAGGTCATTAGGCATTTTTGACCCGGTACCTTGAAGTACGCGTCCATTATTGAAATGTGGTTTGTTTTGAAGGTTAAGGGTTAAAATTTTACGGAATGTATTTATTTTCATCCAAATGTATGGGGAAAAAAAGTTATGTAGTTCAATGCAAAAATTATATTGTGAAAAAAAAAGTGTTTTACTTCTCAAAAATATTGTATGTAGGTAACAATTTTCAGGTTTCTTCGGGGATTACTCATAAACTAGTATTTTTATAAATATGCTTAGAATGACGCGGGAGAAACTGCGGAGAACAAGATAGAAAAGCTCCAAAACATTCTTGTACCTTTTTAGGAAGATCTTTGTGTATTTTTGTAACCATTTTATATATTTAGAAGGATATTGATATACGAAAATTGTTTTTTTATATTAATTCTTGTTTTGCAAAAAATAAACTTTCCTATTCTTTGAGGAATGCGACTCATCTCATTGGGTAGTATTGCATGGTCTTAAACATACTCCGACTAGTTTTGTTAGTGGTCGCTGGTGGGTCACAGGTCCGAACAAAATGCCCATTTACCTTTGAATCACAGTTTTTCTAGAACAAACGTTATTCAGACCATGGTCTACTATCATTCTGCAGCATCCAATAAAAAAAAAACATAATTGGGTTTTGAAAAAACACAAAAAAGACGAAGTTTAAAATGTCAAGATTATCTATTGCTTACTAAATTTCGTTTATGGAGGTACATTTCCGTTTAGACAATGCTGTTTCCCGTGCGTGGAGACACCACGTTGTAGGGAGTAACGATAATCTTAACATTTTAAACTTTGTCTTTTTGTGTTTTTTCAAAAACATTATGTTTTTTTTTATTGGATGCTGTATAATGGTAGTAGACCATGGTCTGAACAACGTTTGTACTAGCAAAACTGTGATTCAAATTTCACGGTGAAGAGAAAAGATTTGATTATTTGTATGTTTGTTTGTTCCGCATTGAGGCTAAAATGGTTGAACAGATTTGGATGAAATTTGGCACATGAGTAGATCATGACCTGGGTTAGGACATAGGATACTATTTATCCGGATATTTTCACGGGATAGAGACTTATGCGGGTGAAACTATGGGGCGCAGCTAGTATTATATACCCACGTAAAAGAAGTTGAAGACTCGTACGTGTCTTATTAAATTTTTGATTAAATAACCTGTTATCTTCATCCTCGTAGTAAAGATATTGTTAGTTTCGCTTTTATGTAATACAGCCTTTTTTGATTGGTAACAGCTGATAAGTAACTTCTTATTTAATTAAAACAGATAAGTTTATCGTCTCTAATAAAAAAGAACATCTGTTTATATTGTATTGTTTATATATCTAATTGTAGGTGTTGTTTGGAAAAGCTTATGAAATAAAGTTAATTTGGACTAATAAAATATGTGTTTATTTAGCTAAATAGGTGGCTCTCATCGGGGGATCGTGTGACTCTGTAACGTTCTTTTTAACCTTGAGGTGACTTTATGAGCATTAAATCCACTATTACAACCCTGTAGCAGACAGGAAGAGGGAAGAGAGGCCTTTGCCCTGCAGTGGGACTACACAGGCTTATAATAATAATTAAGGGCTTGATTCAGAAAGCGGTACTCTTGGACGCGGCTCGCATTGTCAGGAGGTTCCTCTCTCTGGAGCCCTGACCTAGCTTGGACCCTGTTTCCGGTACTGTTGGGCTACTATTTTTTACATTTTTAAATGTTTTTATGAACTAATATTTAAACATGTAATTTATAAGTATTTAAATGAAATAAAGGAAATAATAATTACATAAATATTTTTATAAATGTTTTTTTTTTTTTTGTTTTTTTGAAAATAGGTATTTAAAAATGTAAATTATATGTATAGGATCTTGTGGCTAAGTACTAACAGCCGCACGGGTCGATCCATCAGGTTAAGCTACGCTTGCCGGGGTTGGTCCGTGGATGGGTGACCATTTCCACATAACGAGACTTCTCCGTTAGCCCAACGCACGTTAAGCACGTGCTTTTTCTGTGATTTCGGACTTCTGACGACCTGTAACGACTGTCAAAGATCCAAGAATGACAGCTGTCAGCGCTTGCGACCACTAGACCAACGAGGCAGTTATCCATACTATAATATTAAAAAGAGGTAAAATTTGTTTGTTTGTTTGCAAGTTTGTATGTAGGGGATAATCTCCAGAACTGCGAGTAGGATTTGAAAAATTGTTTTTGCAATAGATTCTTGAGGAAGGTTATTATAGGCTCGCGGACGAAATCGTGGGCAGAAGCTGTTATTAAATAAGACACCAGGTAATTCAAAAAGTGTAGTCAATGCCAGCCAACTCATGTTTTTCTCTCAAGTTCGCTGTTCAAACTTCAGTGAATTTACTAAGTGCAGATCGTGTCAAATACAAACTCGAACGTTCGACAGAAGTAGCACTTAGTATTATGTATCTACTTCAAACTACAATTAGAGACTCGTATCTCGAGGTCAAGACTCCGTAAATTCCGAGTTCCTGTCAGAAGGTACTTAACGATTTGGACCCTACTTCAGGAAAGGAGCGTCTTATAATCTTCCAGAAATGCTTGATCGGCACCCAAATTGCGTACCACACTTTCAATCACTATTCGAGGGTTTTAAAGGAAATTCCAGAAATTACTACATAGGTTTGAAAAATTTGTCTACACTACAACGTAAATATCGCAATGAACGCAAATGTCATTTTATGTATGTTACGCTAGTATCCTGTTGGTCGAGATCGGGTTTCCCTAAGGCGACGAATATGGATATTGCATTATTGAAAAAGTTCTTTGATATGCGTTATTGCAATCAGAGAGATAGGTCCCTTTGTTATTCAGTTATTGTTCTTCAGTTTAATTATACTGTCATGTGCACAGTGGAGTTTCTTTGGTTCCGAGTCTGTATTTTTATGTAATCTGAGTTTATTTATTTATGATGTGATGTGATTCGTAATAGCCCTCATAAAATTATAAAATGTCTGCTAACATTTGAGGTAGAAACTGTGTAAATGTTTTTAATTTCGGTGGAAAACCCTGTTTATAAATAAATAAAGCTTTTTAGAACAATCGTAGTTTTATAAGACATCATTTATCATTTATTCTTACATGGCAATCTAATTATGTTTACAACTCTTTAAACATGGCTACTAAATATTCACAATTTATTAAAGGGGATCAAATGTAATCCGAGATACAGGTTTATCACCTAGTTCGGATGCAGATAGCCCTAAACTTTGTACTTATATTACAAATTTTAAGCCATATTGTCAAATAGGTATTCAATTTTGTAATACGTGTTCTTATTTTGGTGACTAAAATTGTAAATTGTAAACAGTTGTATAATGATGACTCCCAAAAGTGGCATAGTTATTTAGCATAACGTAAAATTCAACCTAAATTGGTAGGGATGATCGGCAGAGATGTATCTCTACATTGTAACTACACCAATAGTGCGCCAGTTATGTTCAGGTCCCATTTCCTAAGAGAAAAATATCTTAATTATTTTTAAGATAAAATAAATGGATGAAATTAATTTATAGGTTTATTTGTCACAGAAACAAGAGCATACAAAAAGATTTGAAGGCCCGTCATCGTACATAACAAAAAAAAAAAAAATTATATACGGTCGAATTGAGTAACCTCCTTTTTTTGAAGTCGGTTAAAAAACGTTCAAGTAGCAATCTGTCAAACTTGTCAAAAAACTTGGTAAATTGATTGTATTTTTGACAGATTGCGAATGAGATTAAAATGCGGACGCCCTTAATCCTATAAAATAATTAATAATAATTAATAATTATCCCGTATTGTATTATTATTATAAAATACATAGGGAATATTCTAACCATCATATTTTAAAGCTCAAAAACAAAAAATTGCGTTCCAAGTAGGTATTCTATTGTTTTCAAAAAGATTATTTTTTGATGATATTTCGTTTTCTACTAATAATTTATAACCCACGACTATTTGGCATTGTTGTCCGATTGCTAAATAGTTATGACTGTTAAAGGGTTAAAAATTACGGGAATTGCCCTTCATTTAACTCGAATAATAAAGAAAAAAAAACAAAGTAGATGTACAAAAAAATGAATGTATCCAATGCACAGGTCGATGCTTCTGTCCATTTTTATTATATCTCTCTCTATTTTTGACATTCGGCTGTTATCCGATACATCTTTTCGAAAACTGATCGTTTTGTGGCACCTACCTTTTAAATATACACGCTATTGTAATGTATCAAAATCGGCGGGGTTTAGAATAGACCTGTAAAAAAAAATCGAATAAGGTTGAAGCGTGCATACCGCAATTCTGGTGAATTGTAAATTACTATCTCAATAAAGGTTTTTTGGTGGTCATGTACAGGCCACATGTCGAAAGGTAAACCCAATTTGATAGCGTAGGTAGTACATATTAAATTTTCTTAAAATACGGGCCTTGTGCTTCGAATTTCCCAATCGGCAAATATGAGAAACTACCATATAAAGTTTATAACCTATTTATGTACTTGTGTACCTATTTTATTTTTATTTCATTATGTTATCTTTCTAATTTGTTTTGTATTTAATAATTTACATATAAATTGTATTTTTAAATATTAGAATAAAATTATATAAAAACATTTAAAAATATAAAAAATAGTATCCCCACCGGTATCGGGAACAGGGTCCAAGCTACGGTTAGGGCTCCAGAGAGAGGAACCTCCTAACAATGCGAGTCGTGTCCATAATTTGTTTTATTATTATTATCTTCTCTCAATCAGAGCACCTGTCGTCTAATATCTTCACCACCCTTGGTTGGATTATTGGTGATTCGCCAGAATTTACTCGCGTTAATTTATTTGTTGGCGAATTGATTTCTGGAGTTGTCGATTCGTCCACAAATAAATTAATTTCATGCGAATCGCTTCAAGAACAAATAATATTATTTAACAGTGTTGATTCGCCCGTTCTGGGCGAATAAATTCAGGTGAATCACCTATAAACCCCTTGGTTGATTGGTAGACAATGGCTTAGGCATTAAGTCCGCCTTTGTACCTTATTGTGTGCGTGAAGTTTAAATAAATAAACTTTCATTCCCTATTTAACCCCCTTAGGGGATGAATGTTCAAAAATCCTTCCTTAGTGCTAATTTTAATAGGCATAAGTAACGCTTGAGCAAAATTTCAAGCCTCTAGACCCAGAAGTTTAGGCTGAGCGTTGTCTGTCAGTGAATGAATGATTTTAAGAATTTTATTAAGTAAGATAGAAGATAACAAAAGCATAACAATGACTTAACACTAGAAAAATGCGAAAGTTTCATCCAAAAAGTTGTGAAAACAACCG
The DNA here is from genome assembly GCA_949152395.1 of Agrochola litura. Taxonomy (NCBI): domain Eukaryota; kingdom Metazoa; phylum Arthropoda; class Insecta; order Lepidoptera; family Noctuidae; genus Agrochola; species Agrochola litura. The sequence goes on along the minus strand of OX424497.1, from coordinate 8,791,587 downwards.
TCGGATAAAACTTGCGGTAGTACAAATATGGCACGCTGCGGTATCCCTCGCAACATGTCCCGAGAAAGATCGCAAAGATGCATGAAAAGCGACAAGTTGCTTTGGATGTCACCCAAGGCGTTTGCAACTTTGCATTCTGAAATCCTTGTCTTCCTACGATTTGTGAAATCGACGTTACGCAGATTGAGATCTAGCGTTTGCATTTTATTGTTACAATCCTGCACACTATTTGCATAACCCTGTCATAATCCAAACCTTTATTATAAACTTATAATATTTATTTATTTATTTAAATAACATGGGAGACTTACAGCTAAAACAAACAGATCAAGGACAGTGCAATAGTCTGAAAGTCAATTACAGGTCTCCACTTATAAAATACAGAAAAAAAAGTAAATTCTAAAGACATTCACACCAAGTTACTATATACTACAGCATAATTACTATGTTGCTCGCATTGCATAACAACCATCATAACAAAATTGACTACATGAAATAAGCACTAAGCAATAAGCACTTTATAGTTATAAACGGATCTATATCGTACTGTTTACTAGAACTAGTTATTTTTTAAATTCCATTCGGTGATTCTATTGAAGTGTAATAGTTATTTGCGAAACGAAAATATAATGATTACCTACGTAATACGTTACATATCACAAGCTTCAAGTTTTTGGATCGAATAAGTTTTTATAGCTACATAATGCAGTTACATTATTAACGTAATACTAAAGTTATAACGCGCGAAAGAAACAACATGCGTTGCAACGTACTTTTGTTTCGTTTCACTCTTTTCATTCGATCACTGCATTGTGATGTAACTAGTTACAAAAATCACGTGTTTGTGTGACTCGAAACTAGTTATTCGGTTACATGCCCCGTAGCCAGTTATTGTAACTAGTGACGTTAAATAACGCCCATACCTAGAATGCTGAAATAAAACTTTGTCAAAATATCGGAACAGTGTTTATTATAGTTAAAAGTTTTCAACAAACACACACAGTCAGTAATCTCGGGGCGGTTGAGCAAAGGTAATATATGAAATTTTTTACATAGCTTATGGTAGTTTTCCGAATAGTACGGTACTTTTTGACGATAACATAGATACCTTATGAACCTTTTTTGGATGCTCTCAATGCGGTTAATATATTTGTGGTAACATGTGTTCCATATTTCCGACGCGTATTCCAAGTGGCTTCTGACAAAAGTGCAGTACCTATAGAATTTTGGCTTGAGTGAAGCACCTGGATAACAGCATTATGAAACCCAAAATATACCCATAATATTTTAATCATAATGCCAAAGTAACTGATTTCTGTTAAGTTTTCACGCCTAAACGGATTTCGATGTAAATATTTCGACCTCCGGAAGGGTGAAGCCGCGGGCAAAAGCTAGTACCAATAATATAATAGCTTCTAGTATGACAATCCAGCGACAGCTAATCTAGTTGACGAGACGACAAATTTTCCAAAAGTATGCAGCATGTTAATTATCGAAAGGCATTCCCGTTAACCCGCAATAGTATAGCGTCCGTACATCAATTCAATTTAATGTAAATTTTGACGTTCAACAGCAACTTTTATGAGCCTAATTTAAAAAAAAAATGACTTTGACATGCAAAAAAAGTTTACAATAAAAATAAAAATAAAATACTTACAAAAAAAAAATTGTCACATTGTCACGCGCACTTGTCTTTTAAGCATTTTTTTACATATTATCGCGGGTTAACGGGAATGCCTTTCGTTAATTAACATAATGTATAGCATAATTTTGTAGCAAAGGATTTTGTAGAACTGCCATTATAAAATTTATTAAGGTCATTACCTACCTACTGTGATATACAAGGGTGATTGAACATAACCGATTAATTTCGTTTAAACGCTGTAGTTAGCCCATCACCAAGGCCAATTCCCGTTATTAAAAACGTTCAAAATCTGGTCGCAATCTCATCCAAGTGACAATCATTATCAATATTTGTCAAAAATGTAGAGAAGTTCGACGTATTTTTGATTGAGACAGATTAGAATGCAACTGTTTTAAAAATACGGGAATTGGCCTCTGGTCTTTAACCAAATAACGAAAGAACTTATGATACTTGTGACTGTTGATCAGTTTTACTCGTATTATATACATATATCCGAGGAAACCTTAAAGTTAATTAGGAAAATAAAATAAGATCGCGCTGCAAAAAAAAAAAAAACAGTGTGTAATATTTACAACTAGTCGACGGCTCGAATTCAATGGTGGCGTGGCTAATATGCATGGTATTTAGTAAAGTTATTTATTTAGTTTCATTTATTTATCTAGTTTTTATTTATATTTTTATTTATTTAGTGAAATAGACGATGATTTATAACGAAAACGAGCGCGTAAAATTTCATGAACAGACCTTTGGACATATATGTATATTATTGAAAAACTACTGGATGTATCTACTCAAAATAAAATTATTTGTGTTTCTCAATTAATTATCTATCCCTGTACGGTTTCTATTTTGCCATTTTCATACTACATAAGTTATTTATTTACGCCCAAAGAAGAGTTAAAATTGTTTTAAAATATGAAAAAAAGAAAACACTTTTATTTAGCACAGACAAAAAGGCAAACAACACAACATAATTATAACACAAGTAAAAGATAGATTATTTCTATCTTTTACTTGTGTTATAATTATGTTGTGTTGTTTGCCTTTTTGTCTGTTTTTGTTTTTGTTTCCTTTTTTACACACTGTTTTTGTTTCCTTTTTTATTAAAAGGAAACAAAAACAGTGTGTTAAAAAATTATTTAACATGAAAGTTAGTGTGCCTCACGGCTGCGCCAAATAGGCCCAGTTCAGCAAAAATTCCAGACACTAGTGCCTGACGCTGGTTTTCAACTGAAATGTGAGGTGACGGATGTAAATTTAAACAGTTTTATACTACAATTTGCGCATGTATACTTAAATAATAGTAGTTTATGAAACTGTTGCATAATGAGGGGTATTAAAACATGAGCACACTCACTTCACACGAATGTTTTAATACCTAGTTATGTGCAGTTTCATACACTACTGTTCCTACTCTCAAACATTGCGATTGAAACAAATACTACATAAAAAATCAAAGTTAAAGATCAAGAAAAATTTAAAAATCCCATGAAATTCAGTAAGTATTACAAAACAAATGAACGTCGCCTGCACCAGCACATTACCGTACATGCACTACAGCGGGTGCTGCTGTCCCCCGCTAAAAGTTGATGGAAACTCTTTGGTGATATTAACTTCTTGGATTAGCGCTGTATCGTAATAGAAAAAAAAAATGTTTTATAGTATTATTAGTATTAAAGTGTTACAATATGATTCTATTTTTAAATTTCGGTATTCTGTTTATAAAGTATGTCAATTTAAACTCGTTTTGAAGTTCATAATTCGAATATTACGCTATGAGAGTAGATAAAATAATTTAGTGTAAGATAGTAATAATAACAAATAATTCGTTTTATACTGCAATGTGTGTATGTATCTATACTTAAATACTTAAAATAAATTAGTGTACCAAATAATAATAACGAATATTCCAATACATTGTGTGAAATAAAATAAAATTGTAAAACAACAAAATAAAAAGAAACTGACAAATAAATGAGACGGACGCATGTTATATCTTTCGAAACGAACAAAAATGGAAGTTTCGACACTCATAACTTCCTTATAGGGCTAGATAATGACAAGGCAAATTGGTATAACTTTTAGTTTTGAACGTACACCGTCAAAAAGACGAGTAATCACCATGCTACGTTTGTATGGAAGAATGACCGACTTGTGTACCCTTTTTTTTTTGGCAGACTCTTACTGACTAAAACCCACCCGTGTTCCTTCGGTTGCCATGTTGCCGGGGGGCCACGATATCCCTATCGGCCCATATTGTATGTACCCTTAATTACGGGTTTCCAAGCGGAAAAAGTTAATAACTAGTGAAATAAAGTCATAGAACGAGCGACACGTGTACTTTTTTTCGTGTGACGCACACACCTGGCATAAATTGAAATCCATCCACGAAACCTTACAACACACATAACAATGTGGAAACGTGCAGAATAACATATTGTGGGATTTTCAAAAAAATGGGTCATGTTAGTTTTATATATATAAAAATACAGCCTAAACATATTGGTTCAAAGCTTTGGAAAAAATATGCTATTCTGTGTTTGCTTCAATAATAATTTATTTTATTCGTTTTCAATAACTCTTTTTAGGACTTTAGTATACACTGACTTAAAAGTATACCTAGGCTGTTTTACCACTTTTTTCTTAAGTGAGAAAAGTCTTGAGCAAAAGCTACAATTTTTGAAGTGAATACTTCATTAGGCGCATTGGGCATTTTTGAGATGGGAATGAATAATTGAACTCGCGACACCGTTACCGACACCTCATTTTTGTAAATGCGATTGTGCTATTTATTCATATTACATTACGGATAAATTTTCTATACAAGTATTTTTCTTCCACCAAGGCGATCTTGTTCAAGTTTTCACTTCCGTCGGCACTCCCGGAGTGCCACTGTTTTTTTTCTTGTTCCTTCACTCAGGCAAGTAACTAAACAGCAATACTTAGAATAGCTGGCTCTAGAACACAATATAACCGTATCATCGGTTATATTGTCTGACTAACACTTAATCCTATCTATTGTGTGCAAAATTCGATTTTCAGATTTGCCAGCTTCAGCAACCCCCTATCGTACGTCACAGGTTATAGAGAGACCTACATAATTGGACAGACACTGTCTTTTGTGTGCGATAGTGAACTAAAGGCTCTTTGAGAATACCTTGGGCGGATTGAAAAGCGATTCCCTGGAATCCATTCGACGAGAAATGAGCGCAAGTAAGTCGCTCGTATAGCTCTGCCTCTGTCGGCCGGATGTAGAGGGCGTGCGCCTCCGGTGACGTGTTTCCGGTGGCAAGCGCTTCCGGCGTCTAACAATATTTGCCACATGTACGAATTCTGAATTTAAACTCGCCGAAACTTCATCAAAATCTGTATGTACGTTTACATTCCTGTCTACGCGTTGTCCACGTTGGACGGAGGCACGATTCCAAACCTACCTATGCAAAATTTCACCAGCAATTTGATAGGACAGAGTGTTAACGAAGCTTCGAAAGGGAGATAGATATTTGAAAAAATCTGGTGAGCTTTTGAAATGTCAACGGGGCCATGGTCGAATTCCCGACGGCTCTGTAGGCTCGTTACCCATGCTTGTATTTGTTCATCGTGCACACTGCATTCGGGGCCATTCGGCTACCGAGCAGATGAAGCATAAAAATCGGGTCTAATATTTACTGTGATCTGATTGGTGCGTTTGATTTTAAGAACTGATGCGTAGCTGGAAACTTCTAAGTTGTCGTTTTCTGTCTGCCTAAGGCTTTTCTCGACCAAATATTGAGATCAGTTTCCAGTTTGAATAGATGCGACTGTGTACAACAATATCTGAATCAGTTGTGACTTGTGAGGTATACACGTAGCAACTGCACGTTCATTTGAATAACGCAGTCACTGCAGCGAAGAATCAATGCCAACCGTAAGACAAAGCCGGATTTTAGGCTAGGTTTAATGAGTCATATGGCATGGACCTTCGTACATATTCAACATAATCTTGCATCTGTTGATACATAAAAAAGTCTGTTTTGAGATGAAGATAAAATAATCCAATGGATCAAAACTTTACAACAAATTACCTATCAAGCAACAGCATGAATAAGTTTAAACGAAAGCTTTTTAAATTACTAATTGACAAGGCGTATTATTCTGTTAACCTTTTAAGTACTGCAAAAAATGCGCGGGATATCTTAATGACAAATTAAAAATGTTCCTATTTAATTTATTATTGTAAACAAAATTATGACTAAATACTACCTATTTGTTTCTGTGCCGTCTTAATTTATTATTATTATTAATCATTAGTGTTTGGCATGAAATTGCGACATGTAATTTTCTTGACTTTATATTTTTATTTTATTATTGCGACAAAAAATTACCTCAACAATTTTGTATGCCTTTTGGCGGGACGTAGTATGGACCAATATTTCTTTGTAAAACATCTGTATAATTTTTACCCTATGTTCACAAAATTAATAAATGAATGAATGAATGAATAAATGTTAAAGTATCATTAACACGCCATTACCTACGACTTGGAGTTGACAAAGGGTAGATATCGAAAATTCGAGATCTTTCGTTGAAGGCGTTAATTTAATTAAATCGCTAACGACTTGAGAAGATTCTTCGTAGAACACTGACTTTGATAACCTTTGTCCCTGAATATCTTTGGAATAACTTCAAGAGAATCAATGTAGGTGTAACGAAATACGAAAAGGGCTAGATTCTTTGTAAATAGTAAAGAAGTAACCACGTGATCACAATAAGGGGGTGGCAATTTGGAGAAAGGTTTGGGGATATATCAATAACCTTTTGCCCGAGGCTTCACCCGCGTGGAGGTCGGAAATTATGCCCTAATCCAGGTCATGGAGACAAAAATTTCATTGAAATCCGTTCAGTCGTGAAAAGGTAACAGACAGACAGACATAGTTACATATACATTCATATTATTAGTATGGATAATATCCAAATACTGCAAGATAGTCGAGAGTACAAAACAAAATAAATTGCAGACAATAAACGGATAAAATTATGGTGTCAATTATTTCATCTTCATCTCAGATATTCATTGTGCAGTAGCTGGTTATCTTTTCTTAGATAAATGACACAACGCTCATGAATCATAATCTCGTGAATCAAAAACCGCTTACCGTGTCTGGAATTTATGAGAATATAGACAGGTCGCGATAAAAAGTAATAAAATACTACATTTTGCACTCAACCCTGATATAATAGGAGCTTAGCTTTAAAGTAATTTATGTAGACTAAAGTACATATATCTTGATAGACTTTGGAAGTAGGTCAATTGTTTAGATAGTACCTACAACCCTTCAACTGTCATTAACGAGACACAATAGAATTTTAATTGTTATCCGCCTTAATAAGGCGTCGTAACAGATGATGAGGTATTTAGCACTCGAAGGATAATAAGCAGTTTATCTATACTTTATTTTTTATTAAAAAGAGGTAAAAATTGTTTGTTTGCTGTATGTAGGGGTTAATATCCGAAACTACCAGTCAGATTCTTTTTGCATTGGATAGCCCAATTCTTGAGGAAGGTTTTAGGCTATGTAACACCACGCTACGACCCTTAGGAGTCGAGCAAAAGGAAAAAAAGTCAGAACGAACGCTAAGCGACAACGATAGCGCGGATGGGCGATGCGATGCGATGCGGTGCATCGGGGCCGAAATTTCACGCGGACGAAGTCGTGGACAGAGGTTAGTCTACACACAAATATTATAAGGAGAAAAGACTTGTATTTTTTTGTTTGTAATGAATGAACTCAAAAACTTCAGTCCCGATTTAAAAAAATCTTTTACCTGTATAATGTTATGTTATCACTGAGTAACATAGGCTTATAATTTATAAAGATATCACGCGGGCGAAACCGCTAGTGAAACCTAGTGTATGTCTATACTAATATTACCTATAAAGAGGAAAGATTTGTATTTTTGTATGTAACGAATAAAATTAAAAATTACGGGACCGATTTAAAAAATTCTTTCAGCAATGGATAGCTACATTATCAGCGAGTAACATAGGTTATATTTTATCCCCGTACTCCCACGGGAATGGGAACTACGCGGGTAAAACCGCGTGACGTCCGCTAGTAGTAAATAAACTGGTTTTGTTAATACGGCTCATGTTTATAAAAAAATGTTAACGCTATAATCAGAATTTCGGAACACTCCGTAACTCCGTTTTCTATTATGTAAACGTGTAATTTTTTCTTTATTGATCGACAATGTGATCTGGAATTGAGATTTCAAACTGAAATCAACGTAAAACACAAAATAAATGCACTCTTTTTAAACGACAAACATTAGAGATAGGCCTAAATGCCTATAAGTAGATGAATATGAATTATAGAAAAAGCTTAACACTTTGATATATGAGGAAATGTTCTACATTATTTACCCCAAAGCAAACATTCTTTTCCCATATCTTCCTTCTTTTAACGATTTGCAGTTAGAAATTGGATGACGGGGTCCGCTAGGGCCAATGCCTGCCGGGGCTGCGAATATGGGCCGATAAGGATATCGTGGCCCCCCGGCAACATGGCAACTGAAGGAACACGCGTGGGTTTTAGTCAGTAAGAGTCTGACACGCCCTCCCGCTCCACCCAGAGCGGGAGAAGTTATTTGATAATTTCCCAAGCAAAAAATAAAAAAAAATAAAGGTAGAAATTGGAGGTACCTCTCCCGCGAGATATACCCATAACAAGCAACGACTAAAAAATTCAAGAAGCACTTTAAAATTAGTCCCCTCTGAATAAATCACTTTCAATTTTAATTTATTACCGGGTTCTTTTCTTAAAATATTTTGACCCTTCTAGGTTCTGAAATCCCTCAAAGGTAATAAACAGTTTGTAGGTCTGTGCTTGTGTGACTAACTGCGCAGTAGTTAGAAATGCACGCCGACTGCAAGTGAACTGCAAAATCGTCGACAGTTTTGATGCAGTTATATCAAATACACAAAACCGCATCCAAACTGCTATATTCCGGTTGGCTTGCATTGCAAACGAAGATCGTCTACATAGGCCCTAACGCCTCTTTTGTATAGATTATTTTCTTTTAGATTTTGTGAATGTGAGAACATTGTAGGCTGTAGATTTGTGGACCATTTTCTATTTTGCTAAGTACCTGGTACTTGTTGATAGGCCTACATTATCCTCTTATACATATTAACACTGTAATTTGAAAACATTGCCAAAACCATTTATTTTTAAAAGAGTAATCGTGGAGTTTCTTGCCGGCTTTTCTTCATAGGAAACGATCAATTGGAACCGTGCACCTAGCTTCTGACGTTTCATAAGTGTCCATGTAGGTTTATGTGAAATAAAATATTTTGAATTTGAATATGTTCTAACCAGCACCCTTATTGCGTTATTCACTTTCAATCGCAATCTGAATGATTTTGACAGACCAACCAAAACCACTACACCATACAAACCTACCAACCAACCCAATAAACCAACCAACCAACACCAACCGACCAACCAACACCAACCAACCAACCAACTTACCAAACCATTGCTTCATATGTTCGAAAAATTTGTCTGCTTATCAAAGTAAATAACGCAATGAATGTTGTTGAACTGTCAAAATGAAAACCATTGTTACTGTGCAACTACCCCGCCGTTACTTTTTACCCGACTACGGCGAAGCAAAAAGGAGGGTTATGATTTTGACCGGTATGTATGTATGTATGTATGTTCATCTGTTACCTCATAACTTCTAAACTGCCGAACATAATTAGACAAATGAGGTATCATTGAAAGCGTTTTGATTGTCCGCTGGTTATAGGCTATGTGACGTCGCATTAAATGCAATATGGCGCCCTCTAGAGGACATAAAGTAACGAAATAAATAATAAAAATAATTGAATTGTGCTATGTTGGGTATCAAATGAAAGCTTGACGAGCACATTACAAATATGTATATATATTATATTGTCCAAGTAAATGCTATAAGCATGCGACCACAGCTTTACCTTGATCATTTTTGTACCTATGTCTTGATTTCTGTCTGAAATATTTTCTTGTTTCATACCTTTTAGTCGGGTTTTAGTTTTTGAACTTACTTTTTATTTTCTCTGTATAGTTAATTATTTCTCGGTGACAGGAGACAACACGAGTAACCTCGAGATTTGTTAATTGACTACGGAACCCTACTTCGTCCCCAACACGCACTTGGAGAGGTAGTCTATTTCTTATTTACATTTAGGTACTTCTCTATCCACCAAAGTGGTTGTCTTTAAAAAGAAAAGATTGGTACGTTACCAAACAGACAAAGATAAATGGACACAAAGATTAGACGGATTTCTTTTTCTTTTGTAATCTCGAAATTAAGTAAATTGAATCTTGTAATGGGAGTATTTGTTACACTACGTACAAGCTGTATGTACTAGTCTATTTATTTAAATGTGAAAATACAGCGGAGTTAGTTCAAACAGTAGAATGTACTCGTACCAATAGGTACAAGTACCTAATGAAATCAAGGAAATGGAATCGCATTTAGAATCGCCTAAGTCTCGTTTAAATTGCAAATCCCGCTGCCATTCATTCGAGTCGCAATCTTTTTTATTTTCGTTACATTTAAATCTTAAATTCAATGAAACAGAATCAGTTGATTCGATTCGGATTACCATTGCGATTGTTTTGTATTGAGAGAGAACTTTATTTATTTATTAATTACTGAAATATTGAACCTTTAATATACTCTTTAAATTTACTTTGTGGTTACTGTTAAATACATTACTCCCACAGTACTGACCTAGTCCGCGGTTTTGACGTGCGCTTGACTGTACGTTCTAAAAATTTTATGGCCGATTATAGAAAGATCTTTTTTATCCAGAAAGCCAGATTGTCACTTTTAATATTGCCTTTTGAAAATAGCTTAATGGAATTTATGAAGTTCCAAGAACTGTCTCAAACACGAGAAGCGCCTGTGCAGAAAAAATAGCAATAACGTAATAGCACGCTTGAAGAGAATTGTCGTAGGAGTAGGAAAACGTAGTTACTAAAAAAGAAACTGTATTATGTAATACCCATGCGCCTTTAATCGCAGAAGGACTTGATTTTCAGTAAAATGTATAGTTCATACTATATGATATTTGTAAAAAAAAAGGTAAGCATAATGTACGAACGTCGAACGTTGTAAATAATCTTGGCATTGGTAAGTAGCATTTACCGAGCTATTATCGCTCCTCTCTTGTTTCTATGATTATTTCCACATTAAGAAATGATCAACTTGTACTTACTACAAAATTAAATTCCTAAAATGTTAAAAACACAGTGCGGGCTACGACGTAGCACGGCGCACAGTGGAAAAAAATTAAATTTTTTGTTAAAAAATCTGCCTACACCACAATTTTTGACGTATCGCTGCTATTTTTTTTTCTACACTTCTGAGATAACACACTTTGGTGTGTCACTGCCACTTTTCCTTAAAAGTCAATAACCATAACCTCAAAAAATTAAACAAAAACAATTCAAAAAATAAAATTAACAAAAATCTGTTTCCATTGCTTTTTCAGGTCATGAATTTATTGTCTGTTTATAAAAATTCAAAATGGCGGAAAGAAAATGCCGGCCCAAAAAAAACATTTGCTTCTTTTCCCGATTTTTGAGGTTATGGTATTGACTTTTAAGGAAAAGTGGCAGTGACACACCAAAGTGAACTCAGGAGTGTATTAAAAAGATTTTTGAACAAAAAAAGTCATTTTTTTCCACTGTGCGGTAGTATAGCAAGCAACCCTTCTCGTTTAGATTTTTTGCAAGTTCTTACTTTCGTGTACGTTATGTAAGTCTCTTTGGCTCATAGTAGGCTTGCGTAAATTAAAATCTTTCTTTCATTTTCGCGTGGTTAGTGACTAACCTGGTGTCGAGAGTTTTTATGCCGCCCATGCATATGACTTGGGTTCACATACCGTCGAGAAATATCTCTCAGGCATGCCGGTTTCCTCATGATGTTTTCCTTCACCGTTTTTGAAGCAAGTAATAATTATACAATACGCGTATGAATCCGAAAAGTCAGAGGTGCGTGCCTTATTGGGTTCGAACTGGAGACTTGTGACTTGGTCTGCCGCCGGTCACACCAATGGGCTATCACTGCTTCAAATTAAAATAAAAGATACTTATATTAATTCATCTTTTTAATATAATTCTCTTGATACAAGATCAGAATCACTTGTTCAATCACCAACATGAAATTCCCCGAAAGTTCAAGATACACCTGTGTCATATGCCAGTTTCACGGCTCGGTTGATCGAGCGATCTCCATGAATTTTGCATACATATAGACTTGTCGTGAAGATGACAACATAGGATGATTTTGATCCCGGTAGATCAAGTTTCTGTCAAGGATATGCAAATAACTCATACCTTTGAGGGTTCGCCTAGAAGCTAGTTTAATAAAAATGCGTCACACGTCAAGCGTCAGGCGCAATACTGTATTCCCAAAGGGTCTGAAGAGTTGCACTGTTGAATGTACAATATATTTTGTTGAAGGCTAGTATTGACTAGCCTTCAACGTGTCAATGTGACTCAATAGTCACATTTTGTAATATCGATCAATTGCTTGCTACAAAATGGCACCTAAAGAAGAGCCTATTTTTCTAGTAAAATAGATAGATTTTCTAACATCGAACTGAAACTAAAATTTTCGTTCCCTACTTTGGGATGAATTCTAAGATTCTCGCTTCGCCACCTCGCTAATAATTTCATCATTCTTTGTCATTTTCTCATCAATTTAAAACTCAGTTCAGCATATTGTTTTGTTGTTCCAGACATCATTCCATTCGTCAACATCCACTTCGTTCCCTGCCATGTCATACTACACTCTTTCACTAGACCGATCGCACAGCTCAACTAGTTTTTCCTAAAAAGAAAAATACTACTCTAGAGTAAATAAAATGACGACTGGTCAGTCGCAGACTTTGATTGAGCAAACAAAAAATAAAACATTAATCAGATCAAGGCAGTTTGAAATAGAAGAACTGTGTTTGATTCAGATCGCTTTCTGTATTTCTGTTCGCAGCGTTAAGATAAATCGAGTCCATAAAAACTTTTATTTTTTTCTTTTCCCGGCTCGAAGGAGGTCGTAACAGCTTGCATTTATTTTGTGAGAGATTTAAGAGGATGTGGTCTACAGACAGCAACGCTAAATAATTATGTGTTCTACCAGTTCATATTTCTCGTGAAAATTGATTTATGTATTTTCAAAGCAATATGTTTGGTTTACAGAAGTCAATGGTTTGCATTTGCCAAGTTATTCGCGTGCTGTGAAAAGTGATCTTTCATTTGAGTTTTGTTTTGAAATAACTATGTATTTAGGCATTTTCAGAATTACTTAATTTATACCTTTTTGGCCGTGGTAGTGTAACTTGTCTCGCATTTTTTTTTATGACTTGACAAAACCTCTAGGTTTTTAAAAATAAGTAAGTAAGTTTAATATACACATAAATCTTCTAGAATAAAATTTCTGGATGTTGAAAACTGGAAATGTATAGTTTAATGTGTAGCCGCGTGTACATCATAATCTGTTGCGTAGTTTCGTAGAATAACGCGGTAACACAAACAGAGACGAAAATCGATTTTGATTTATAGATATCGATATGGATGTAGATATAGAAGACGAACAATTTTAAGCAATTAAATACTTCACCATAATGTTGATCTTTTACAAAATTTTATCCTCCCTATTCGGGTCACCGACTGTGAGTAAAAATGTAACTGGACACACCTGTTTATATTATTTTTTGTAAGGGATGAAACAAATCTGTTTACTTAGTGAAAATAGTGAGGAGACATTTATTTTCTGACAATGCGGCATTGTTCATGTTCACGCGACTGCCGAAAAATCCGGGCGAATTTCCTTTTGTGTAAAATGTTTTCACCACTGAAACAGGAGTAAAGTTGCCTAGAATTAACTCAGGTGAAAAGAAAAAATACAAATGGAACCTTTCCGAAGAAATTCTCTATTTTTTTTAAACGTTTAAAAATAATTCTGCACCGTTGAAGAAGAACAGAAAATAGTTCATGGATTTTTTTTTTTGTATTTTGTTTAAGCTGACAGTTCCTGATTGACCGGTGAAAATCGAGAATGCTCATTTAATAGTATAGAAAAGTTCATACTTATCCATGTATACATTGTACCTACTTATGCCATGCTGCCATGATAGTAGATACTAACTAATTCCATGCTGCCATACCATTATTCTAATGTCATTATTCTCATGTCATTATGCATTATCTTGTTCTAAACTTTGGGCAACCGAGCTCTGCTCGGGTGAAAATACGGACAAAACGATTTTTCCCAGATATGAGACCTAGCTAGATCGATTTTTCGCCCCCGTAAACCCCTATATTGCAACTGCCGATTTCGAGAACGTGAGTACAATATGTATATTTATACAAATATTGCTCGTTTAATAGTATAGGATTATCTTGCAGTACGGTTAAAAACTTTCCTTTACCTACAAATAACAGGTTTGCAAACAAAATCTGTTCCTATTTACAAAATATAGATCTCTACATACAAACTTTATTCAAATGACCTCTCGTTTATTCGGGTCGCTCTCGGCAAAACCCTCGATTTCCTGGCTTAACTGTGACTCACTTCATGGGGACATTTTAGTCGAATGACACTTTAATTGCATTCAATCTGCGCCTATTGTTTATAAGCGCCGCTGTTAACATATCAAAATGTTTATTCACAGTGTTTCTGTTTAAATGGGAGGTAATTACAAACCTCAACACGCATTACTGCCTCGGGTAAGCGTGTTCCGTGTAATGGGATGGCCTCATAGAAAGGAGTTACTCCTGCCATCCATCAAGGGGATTAGCAAGGCAGGGTAGCTGTGTCGTCGTACCAACCTTATGGGATTAAGAGACTGACTACGACCTTTGCAGCATTGCGTTCAATTATTCCGTTAAAACCGAGTGCCCGCGCAAAACTGCGCGGAAATATTCTTTGATTTTCTTTTTTGAAGTGAAAACTTCTTAGCATCGTTGTGATTTGAAAGTCGATGAAACGAAAAAGCGACAGTAAAAAGAGACAGACACATAAATTCATAAGATTTCACGTGGGAGAAAATGAGATAGGAAGCATTATACAGTGTTTCTTATGTTCGTGGTTCTCTTTGTGCTCTGCTTCGTACCCCCTCCACTCGTGTTTACCAAGGCATAGTGGGAGTTTGCTTGGGCCTCAGCGTTGTACGTGTGTTAATACGTGTTTGTGCGGGTACAATTTTTTTTTTTAATTTTTGAAGGTTTTACTTCTACCACGTGTGAATTGCACACGTTTTTTTTTTAAGTAAGCATGTCTTTGGCCAGTTTTGAGATGGGAAAAAACAATTGAACTCGCGACACCGTTACCGACACCTCATTTTTGTGAACGCGATTGTGCTCTTTATTTAGATTTTCATCTCTTCATCCACCAAGGCGATCTTGTTCAAGTTTTCACTTCGGTTGGCACTACCGGAGTGACACTGTTTTTTTTTTTGGACTTCGACTTAGCTGACGATTAAATAAATCTATTAGATGTTATAAGTCTATCTATTTAAGCCCTCGTTCCATTGTGTCGGTAGGTTTGATCGAATCGGTTAAAAGTATATTGCTTATGTGTGAAACCGAATCATAGAATAAACATGTTCTGTTTCTTCTCATTGATAAGTTACCATAACTTTGAAAAATGGTCCAAGAGATATAAGGCTCCCGCAGACAGGTGCGACGCGACCGTGCGACGCAATTTTGGTAGAACAAATTCCATGAAATTTTCTTAGAAATTATTTGATTAGAGTCGCGTGGCGCCTATTTGCGGGAGCCCTAATGCGATAGTTTGTGCTCTTGTAAAATGTATTGATAATATACCTACTTTTAACAGCTGCCATGGATGTATCTTGTCCTTCTCCTTCATGAAGACCTAGTTTTGCGAACGGCAACTAATTTTCTAATTAACGTTACCTATAATTAACACGTTAACTGTCCCCATACAACATTTTTCGATAACTCCATACGTCCAAATTTTATTTTTTAAATTATTTTGTCTCTAAGTCCTGTTGACAAGTCCTGACAAATAGAGCAACTTAACTCACACGTCCATGAAGTTAGAGCTCATAAGAACAAGACAGAGGTGCGTGTACCGTTTACGGTACACGGACGTGATGGACCCACGCAGCGTGTACTGTATTCAGTACACTGGACAGTTGACGTGTTAACTGATAACTCAACTGAAATAAACGCCTAGTCTTGTCTTTCTTTGCTTTTCTTCATAAAATCCTTACACAATATTCACTTTACCGTACTTTCATACTCGGTAAACCAGTAACCATTCTGACACTCAAAGCTTGCTAATTACATATCAACTAATAAGAATGAAAACTATATGTTAGCCAATAGTTTAGCTAAACCTTCATCTGTCATTAACGAGACAATAGGATTTTTAATTGTTATGGCCTTCTAAAGGCCAATCGACAGATGATCAGATAAGTAGGTATTGATTAAGAGCCTCTTGTCATAGGAAACCAGCCATTTTGACGCTAACTAATACCTATATATATGAACCTTACCTTTAGCACCAACTCGTCAACTTTCTGTCATCATGTAGATAATTAAATAATAGGTTTATTCCAGAAATCCCCACCGACAAATCCCCACCAGTAGGGATTGTTTATTTTTTTTTTCCAGAAATCCCCACTAGTAATCGCCAATAGTAAATAAACTCAGCATTTCTTTCTAATATTCTAGTCGTTTTTGATACTCGCCGGCCGCTGCCGCGGCTCGCTTCGCTCGCTCGGCTCGTGCGTAGGGGGTCACAGTTCTAACCTAACCTAAGCTTTTAACTAGTGGTGATTTCTGGAAAAAAAATAACAATCCCCACTGGTAGGGATTTGTCGGTACAGATTTCTTTCTATATGAAAGAAATGTCGGCTATAAAACTAGTTTAAAATTACATGGAAGTAATGGTACAAAATGTATTTTTTTTTTAGGTTTCAATAGTTACGTGGAACTAGCTACATGGAACTACTGGGAACAAAGGATATTAACTTTTGTAAGACATATAATAGTAATTGTCGGGAAAACCCTACAGTTTTCAAACACAAGTGGATTTGTACTTTTTTTTTTTTTTTTTTTACCTACTTCATTGACTATCTTTTCACTATTTTTTATCAAATTAGATTTGTTACAGCTGTTGTAATCATGTCATTTGGTTTAAATAGGTCCTTTTATTATTTTATTTATCTTTTACTAGCGACCAGCCCCGGCTTCGCACGGGTATAAACCGGGTTATTATACATATAAACCTTCCTCTTCAATCACTCTATCTATTGAAAAAAACCGCATCAAAATCCATTGTGTAGTTTTAAAGATTTAAGCACACATAGGGATATAGGGACAGAGAAAGCGACTTTGTTTTATAGGTACTATGTAGTGATATAGATTCTTTTCTTTTAGATTTTGTGAATATGAGAACGTTGTAAGCTGTAGACTTGTGGACAATTTTCTGTTATACACTGTCCTCTCATACCTATTAACACTGTAATTTGAAAACATTGTAGAAACCATTTATTTTGAAAAGAGTAACCGTGGAGTTTCTTGCCGGCTTTTCTCCATAGGAAGCGACCAATTGGAACCGTGCACCTAGCTTCTGACGTTTCAAGAGTGCCCTTTTAGGTTTATGTGAAATAAAAGTTAAATTTTTTTATCTCGCTAGCTTTATGCTAGTCAAAAAACACCGAAACAACCAAAACATACTTTTTCCAAATACCTACTTTTCCGGTTTCCCGTTACATGAAAAAAGTTGCCAAAACCCTTAATTACACTTACAGCATCAACATTATTTTATAGGTGAAATTGGATTCATAACAACGTTTCCAGTGCAACCCGTACATCGGTTAATTAGGTAGATATTCGTTCGTGCAGCTGAAATTTAATGAAACTGTAGCAGCTGCTAAAACGATTCCACGAGAGTACATCTCAACACATTTAATTGTTATTGTTGTTAATTTTGTTTTAGATTTTGTTGCTAACATTGTTATTGCATACTGTTAAGGCAGCGTGGCGCAGGGTCTGCTAATATTACCGACATCACTGTACCCAAATTTAATTTGACACCTTCCCTGCACGTGACTAGACTAAGGGAACATCTAAGGGAACATTTAAAACCAACAATGAAACCAACACGAGAAGTTCAATATGTATATTTTACACATAAATTCTTTGTCATTAAACACTTCCTCATAACGTCTTCACTAATTTGACATAGATTTTATTTATTACACCAAAACATCCACTAATTAATTGAATTCCAATTTCGTACTTAACCAAATATTTGGTTGAATATTTGGTCAGAATTATATTGTCTTGGGTCAATACGTCCCACGTAACACTAGTGTATAGTATTAAAAATGCAATTTTATAATGATCGCTTTCATGAACATTCAAACCTTAAATGTATCGGCTATATGTCAATCTAAGATCTATTGTTAGGTAATATTAAAACCTTACACAGTACATATAGGAAGGTAATATGATATCAGTTGAAGTAGCGATTAGCTTTGGCTCAATATAGACATCACTTGAATATTTGCTTACAAAGTTATTAATGTATACATATATCTATAAAGCGACAGACAATGTATCTATTACACTGATTTCAACAGGATACTCGAGTATATTAATTAGTAAGAATTCTCTAATAAATGCTGCCTTACGGTTGTAAATTTCTACTCCAAATATGGTTCATGTATAATCAGTATATAAAGTGACCCTTTGTAAATGTAAGTACAGTATTTGTAAATCACTTTTTTAGAAAAGTTCAACGTTGTATTAAAGTTTAAAGCGCGGAAGCAGCATTTCTGTTTTATTAACACCTTTCAAATTTTCCAATAGTTCATGTATGACAACGTGATAAATCTTCAGTCGTATTCAAGTAATAGCTACTAAATTATACAATAACTATAATGAACTATGATAACTTATATAAATTATTTACATCTGCTTAGTAAACGTAAGAGAATCACAAATGCACCATCATAATTATAAGCCCATTCATTCCTATATACATTTATTATAATATGATCGCTCTCCATTTAAGAATACTTCTATTAAATACTTTCCATTGCTTATAATAATGATAGAAAGGCCTGCTGAGCTCCGGCGCAGCGTGCATGCTAAAGCGGCCATCTTAAAATACGTTATTACTTAAATTCAAATCACCGTAAGTTGGAAATATTCAATGAACTTAATATAATAATGATCGCAGCAGGCGCTTCTCGATACGCTTTCAGATAATCTTTTCACTCCAGACGTTTTAATTTATAGACCAATTAATTTGACACGAATGAATAACTCTACCTATATAAATTAATGCTTTCGAATTAAATTTTCTACAATTATTATTTTTCAGTCGAAGATATTTTACAACTGAAGGTTAAATTGGGTACTTCAATGGTAACAACGATAAATAGGTATTTAGACATTAATAGATCTTTTAGATACTTATAACATGGAATGTATAGTTGTTTTAAAGTAAATATTATATACTTTTTGTAAATAATAATTTGGATAAGTATATTTTGAATTAATTTTAGTACTTTGGTTTTAAAAAAGGCACAAGGGACCCAAAATTTAAAAGTGGAGTGTAAGATTCATTCATTCATTATAATTAATCTAAAAAAAACTTTAACAACGGTTATTGTAGAAATAAATACCTATACGACTATAATGTCTTACTTAAATATTTATTTTATAATATAATATATATTTCAGATTACAGAAATTTCAATTTAGATTGATACAACAACAGTTTCGATTTAAAATGCAAATACTGATATATAAAATTTTAAAAATGTTCTTTTTATTTTACTTAAAACGTTCTAATATTGATGGCAGTGTTATATCTCGAGTCATTTGGTAAACATCTTACAACGGACTTCTATATTTTCAACGAATCGGTGCAAATCCCGCATATTAACCTTAAACTATATCAAACACTACGGTAACGTAAAGTAAAGGTACCCGAAACTAAGTCATTAATTTACATTCAATGCAATTATTAGCGAACATTGTCCAAATAATATCGTTTCGCCTTAAAATGTGAATTTTGAAACAGAAATTCATAGCTCTGGCTAATAATACGAACGCGTTTGACTCAACAAAAACGGATGGACGTTTAATTTTCAAAAATTCTTACAAAACAGAAGGACAGGAAAAGTATGAAGTACGTGGAGGCGACACTGACTCTCTGGGCGTCGCCGGTGGCGCGGATGTCACTCTCTAGGACAAAGGGCTCGTCGATCACGTGGATGATGCCGTTAGTACACTCCACGTCAGGCCTGAACACGTGGATCCAATGGCCGTTCCACTCGACGTAGTAGTCTGTGAAAATAACAAATTAGTTTAATATCCAATCTTGACTTAAAAATCTCAACATTATAAAGGAAAACAGATAATAATGTAAATGAACCGCTAAAAGCTTACTTTTATCAGATTCCTTGACACGCAGCCGGAGTGGATCGCGTGAAGTCGGCAGAACGAAGGGATGTGTTTCGTTCGCGAGAAGTTTTAAATCAGATACTGTGTAGGCGCGCCCGGCCCGGATAACGTGTCGCTCTAAAATTTGTTTCGTCTGCAAAATGACAAGGGAGATAAAATAATGATTAAACACCAAACGTAAAATAAACTTGAGAATTATTATGGAACTTTGAAACTTACGAAATAACCAAAGTCTTCCCTGAACAGAGATTTGAAGGCAGAAGGATGCTTGATTTGGAACTTGAGCCAAGCGTGATCACGTGGGACGAAGTATGTGTAACGATGTTCCATATCATTGAGCTGCTGGTTAAACATCTGCCGCTTGCCTAGGTTATAGGTGATGCTAAAACAAAAGAAAAACATCTTCATCAGTACTTCCTAAAAGTTTGTAGTATTCCTTATTCCTATTAAACTTCGCGTTCGTATTTCTAGTTAAGTAAAACATGATATGTATAAACATGAAGCTTGTTTGTAGCGAGCGATAGTGTTTTTGCTTACTTCAGCATGGGATCCGTTTTCAATTTCTCGAAGACGGTTGTGTAAGGAACTCCCAGTACTCTGTCGATGATGTGAACGAATCCGTTGGTTGCCGCAATGTTGGGAAGTGTCACGGTTGCGTTCACTCCGCCACCTTCCACCGTCAGGGTCTGATTCTGACCATGCGTCAGTACATTGAAGTACAAGTACTTGCGAAGTAAAGCCGTCGGTGCTTGGTAGATCTAAAATAAAATTTATATTATAGAAAAACTTAGAAACGTTCAAAATTTGGTTGTTTCATTCGACACCCATGCTATGATGCATTTACGACAATATCTATAGGGTCATTCAAAATACAGATTGCACATTCCTGGAAAATCTATCGAAAGAGAACATACATATAAATCAATTTAATAAATCACGTAACAGGAATTCATTTTACAACCATGCAACCACAGTAACGATGGAATAAAATGAACGGAGGTACATTAATTAAAAATAATAAGTACGTTTAAATACAACACCGGGCTGTAACCGATTAAAACATTTGTGATATAAATTGTATTTAAAAATGATAAAACATACAGTTCCGGGTAGCTGATTCCAAATAGCAGCAACCAAACCAGAGAATTAAAACCAACATACGACATAAATTTTAATTCGAATCGAATTAAAATTTCACAATCGTCGAAATTGCAGATCTCCACTTAGTTTTGTATTCATAAATTAAATATTCGAATGGAAACACAGCAATTGTGAATTAACCATTTCAATGTTTACCTGATTCATATTGTTGTGAATTATCGCGTCCATTGGCAGCCTCTCACGAACCAAGTGCAAGTGCAGAATATCCCTCAGCTTTTGATGGTTCCTACGAAAAAAAACAATTGAATTTCGATTTCGATCGACAAGCTAACATGCGAATAATTCCGCACTTTAGCATTCTTAAAAATCCAATATTCAACCCAGTGAAGCTCATCAGAGCCAAACATTATGGCAGCAATCACATCAACACAAAAAGCTCGTAAAAAGTAAAGTGAAGTAAATAACCTAATGATATTTTGCACGCTGAAGTCGGCCCACGCTTCATTTGAGGGCGCGAACAGAGTGATGTCTTTTGCCAAAGTGAGTTCGTTGTAAAACTGGTTGTTTGCTCCCAGGTCCATGATTACTTCATAGAATTTACAAAGAGGTCCGTCTTCTTTTTCCTGTTTGAACAATTCTTATTTTACTCTCGGAAGAAATAAATAGTACACCAAAACAGTCTTGGTAATCTGTTATCTGGATAACGTTGTAAAGGCTTCCGAGATCCTTTTTAAAGCCAACGTTTATCAAGTGACCGTTGTAATTAATTTACGTACTGTTCTTTGTAATTAAATGCGTAATTAACTTCACTCTTTTAGCAGTAAGTCACTGAATATTGTTGTGTACTAAAATATTTACGTCTACGTTTAAACACAGTTCGTACTTTACCTTTGTTACGGGTTTTCCATTACAATGGTAATAAAATATACAAAATATATTAATTAGAAAGATGAAACAGAGAAAATATAATATAAAGAAGGTGTACAAGTGAGGTATGTTAGGTAGGTAAGTCATGCGTATATAAGGCGACAGTACTTACAATTCCCTAAAGTTGTCAAGATCATGCAGGAACGGCAGGATCCAATGGAGCGGGGATGCAAAAACAAAAAGAGATAATAACAAATATTCATTATATACCTACCTGCACTAGTGGGTTCTATCGGTATATGTTATATTAAAGATGTAATATCTTAACGTTTAAAGTTTACAACATACAAAATACGCATTAACAATAAATACTTCTAAATCAATACTACAAATGTTATTTCCAAAGTTTTTACATTTTACGCTTCATTACGTAACTAAAACTGCGGTAACTAATGAGTTGGGTCCTAAACTGTTGTATCTAATGAATAAATTACTTACAAATCAATGTTAGGTTATAGTCTACCAAACAATATTACTATGGAATATACGAAGCTTACCAGACTATATTAGTACTTCAAACTTACGCTCGATTGCACACACAAAAACTTTTAAGAACGTGCTCAAATTGATTATACCGTAGATTCTATGAAACGGAAAGGTATGTAATAAAATAAAGGACACACAAAGATGAATAATAAAATAAGAAAGAAATAAAACGCTTCATTTTACCTTCATGGCCTGGTTCCCATTAAAATGGAGCGGAAAGTCAATTATGTGATTGAAATTGTGTTTCTATTAGCTTACAATACTATAAGTATAGTTGATGAAATGTTAGGTGATGTGTAGAGTATGAGTCAAGTAGCAGTACATTAATTTGTGGACAATACAAAAAGTGAAGAAGTATAGAGTAAAAGTATATATTGCTAGCTTTTCCTTAGCCGTGATATTAATAGCAGTATCTTACTCAAAAATCCCTCCACCAAGGCACTCATTAAAATTGATAGCCATCCTAACAATAGAAATGTTAAAATAGTTACGATAGCTTTCTCCAAGTCCACTCACCCTGAGGAAATCAATGACGGTAGTATCGACGACCATGAGCGGTCTCTGAATGAGATGGACCACTCCGTTCTTCACTGGGATGTTGGCTCTTACGATGTCTGCTAGAACAACACCTCGGGCATGCTTTGCGTCGCCAGCAACGGTGTTTGACTTTACGTAGGCTGAGTAGAAAATTATAAAATTTTAGAAAGATAGATAAAGAATTTGATTGTCATCGTTTGAATTATGTTGCAAAATTCTATGTTTTGATTGGCTGCTGATTGCGTTTGACCAATCTCAGAGATTAAGACGTGCGTTTAGGTAGTGTTTGTTGAACAACAAAGCCAACTCGATCATAACATATATTCGCTTTTGCCGTCCGTAAACAAGTGTGTACCACGTCTAATGTGGCTTGACTACTGGTGTTGAGTTAATAAAACTCTTCACACTCATATCTGTTCTACGAAAAGTACAAATATTTCATAAACAAGTCAGTAGGTACCTTAAATTTTGAACACGATATCATAAGGAAAATTAAATTCAGTCCTAGAACTAAATATCTACAGGTCATATACAAAATATTCCTAACTATACGAGGTTTAAACGTGCAAGACAGACGCTTGGCTGCCCCCATTAAATTCATCATGCCAATTAGCGTCATACATCAGAATAGGGAAGCTAGATATCTCTGACAGACGTTCGAACGTATTCCTTCAGCGTTCCCTTATACAACCAATTAGTCAGTTTGAATCATTGAATAATTGATCCACTGCAGTGAACCCGATGCAAGCTTGTCAAAATAGGTAGATATGTGTTGAAGGCAATGTCTTGACTAGATTTCATAATATGGCTTTGATGGCTAAATAATTCAGTGCTTAACTTATTATTAAGTTATTTCCATAAACTTTTTATTTTTGTCCGTGGTATCCCCCTTGGTATCTTTTCGCAAAAGTCGTTTCTATTTTCCTTTATAGTTAATACCTAAAGGTATCATTACAATGTAAAGTTGGGTATCCTTTAAAAGTTTAAAGCCATATTTCTTGGAAGCGCGTTTTAGTTGGCATAATACCACTAGCTTTTTACCGCAATCTCGGTAATATCTTATAAAACAGCAAAGTAAAAATAGAGTAGATGCTAAAGAAGAAACTTGATATCGGCTTTTAAGTCTAGCAATGTAGGCAAAGTAATCTATCTATCAACTTGATCAAATGTCAGTAGCTGTTATCGCGAGGAACGCTTGGAAGCATGCCCTTTGTTGCCTGCATTTGTGTTAGCTACGGTTATAGTTGGGTTTAGCTAAAAGGTCACAGATTTTCAATCTATTATTAAAGACTGGATTTCTTGTTCCCTGTGCTTCGCGACCGCGATA
The DNA here is from genome assembly GCA_949152395.1 of Agrochola litura. Classification (NCBI taxonomy): domain Eukaryota; kingdom Metazoa; phylum Arthropoda; class Insecta; order Lepidoptera; family Noctuidae; genus Agrochola; species Agrochola litura. Next base: position 8,767,079 of record OX424497.1, on the reverse strand, counting down.
AAGAATATGCAGAGTGTTTATTTCCCGCCGGTATCGTACAAGGAAACTTTGGACTTATTCAAAATGATGATGGTTTAAGCATTCTTCTAAGTACCAAGTGTGATGATCACACAGCGATGATGCACCTATTAGGTGATAAAGTAAGACTGTTTATTATGATAACTTTGTTCAGTAAGATACCGTCAAACATTGCAATAAGTTTGCAAAATGATGCAAAAACATCTGTTGTGGACTCCTACTCCATTTACGCACATCAGGGACTAAAAGCGACATCTCGAGGCAAGAACTCCATACGCTACGTCATACATATTACTCGACTGTGATTGGTCTTCATATAAAATATTGTTCCCACTCGGGGTCTCCTTGAATGTTGTAAAAAATCAAAATGGCGAATACAGAATTTGTTCGTTAAGACTAACGCATCGTTTTATTAAAATCCTCAACACAAAACTAAAAGACACCTTAAGTTTTCACAAACCTCACCGCTACTGCTACAACATCGAATGATTAAATATTTTTGAAAATTTAGGTAGGTACGATAAACTCGTCCAAATTATCAATAGGTACTTACTTATCTCATCGTTCCCATTCATGACGGTGCTGAACGATATGATGACCTTGACGTTGTCACCGAAGGCCAGGGTCTCGAACTCCTTGGTATCAGACGTGGCATGGGTGAACAACACATGGTGAGGAATCACGTGCCCATCTATGACTTTCTCGTCTATTAAATCGGATCTTGTTGTCGGCTAAAAAAGAAAATAATTTTTATTTCCGTGTCCTTATAGGACGGTACTCACCGCGATATTTGCAAACATTCGTTACGTGAGCAATGCTTGCGGTGGGTACCGTTTTTAAGATTTTTCGCAGGCTATTATCGGAAAGAATTATACCTTTACCTTAAATCCTTCGTCAACAGGGATAAAGAATGTATGCCTGCCGTCGGAGTCGAACACTTTGCTCTTTTTAAGCTGGTTCACTTTTTGTCTGAAGGATCTGTGGAATAATGCATCGTAGTAAGTATAAAGTTTATAACGTATTTTTTGTTTTATTTAACTAAACGTATCTAGGTAGTGATACACGAAAGGGCTGAAATTTCAGTTTTTAACCGACTTCAAAAAAAGGAGGAGGTTCTCAGTTCGTGGGGATATTTTTTTTTTTTTTGTGTATTTTCCCCGATTACTCGAAGACGGCTGGACCGATTTGAAAAATTCTTGTATACTTTCAGTTGGTCCCATTGTCATTTGGTCACGATCTGATGATGGGATCTTGGAGAAATCGAGGGAACTCTTCAAATATTATGGGCACATCTATAGCGATTTGGGTATTTTTGATGAGCAGTTGACATTAGGCTATTGTTACTTAGATAAATTATAAACCAACTCACTAAAAAGTGAAAAAAAACTATTTACAAAAAATACAACCGACTTCCCAAACTACAAAGTGAAAAATAACTTTAATTTCGGAAGTCGGTGTCAAAAAACTAAAATACTGATCCAAAGATACCGACTTCCGAAATTAAAGTTATTTTTCACTTTGTAGTTCGGAAGTTGGTTGTATATTTTTGTAAAAAAAAATTATATTAAGCTGTGATTGTTTCAAATTTGTCCGTAGTATTCACATGTACCTACCTATTTTGTTTGGTTTAGCACATAGTCTTGGCACAAACATTTTAAATGAAACAACTGGTTCAGATACATACAAAAATTACGATTAATCACTTCTGTTGTCCTAGGTACCTACGGATGTGGCTGTATAAATAATACACAAATCTTTTCCTAAATAGAAACATCACTTTATCGCAAGGAAGGACTTTATTCTCATGTTATTAGACATAAAAGATGGGTGCTGTATGTAATATAATACACTTTAATAAAACCTTTATCCGCTCGCAATAATTCACGAACTCTGAATTCCAAATTCATTAAATTTATTATGGAATTCAATTGGAATTCCTTGCGTGTTCTACACAGCCTTAGTAGCGATTGCACTACAGATAGTACTCAGTAATTGTGTTGTTTGTTTCGCGAACTCAACGTGCAAAAGTTCAATGCAACGATAATTCGGTTCACCGCGAGTTTGCCCGTAATTGAAACACTCGCGAAGTAATTAAGTTTCAACTTGTTTAATTTTCAGGCTTATTTTTCAGACTTTTTACTAGCACTTCATGTATGTTTAAGGACAATTATGACGCAAACCAGGCTTGTGTAGTTTTTCATTAAATGGAAATTTTATGTTGAACTTAAAAGCCAATTTGCACATTATTTTCGACGAATAATTGCGTAATTTCAACTTGCAAGTAGTTTTATATTTTGCCTGAATATTAGGTTGGTCACTCTCTACTATGGACAATATACCTGTTGTTTAAAAGTAGTGTTTTATTTACCCATCCATATCATAAAATCCTAAAGCAAAAAAAAAAACATTCTAATCATTTTATTAAGATTTTTTTTCCACAATTCTTTAAAAAAGAGCTTTAAGTCAACTTAAATAAAGTAGGTATTACAATAATTATAAATTAATTACCTGAGTCGATGCTGTCCAATATTGAAGAGGTCTGAATGCTCCAGAAAGTGATAAGCATTGGGGTTATAGACTGGGGAGCTAATAGAACTGGGTCCATGGGGCTGCAGTGGCAGTAACACCTGGTCTATCACGTGCAGAACCTAAAACAAAACAAAAGAAATAAGGATACTACCAATTCCTTTCTCCATCCGTGTTTTTGAAGTAAGTAATATAAAAAGTTGGTGTGGTAATAACGCCACATGCGAACTGCGCATTACACCTGACGTCACGCTAAAATCTTACATCGTGCAAGCAGAGTTATCCACGTGACTAACATTTGAATACAGGGTGGCAGAGACATCGACGCACAACTTGTTACCATGGCTTCAGTACGTAATTCTGTCCCCATTGTGTTGAAATTTTTCGTCAGTTATTTAAAAAAAAATGCTGCTATTGAAACGCGCCATACCTTCGCGGTCAAAATGTATGGAACTGCAAATTATTTTTTGCCACCTGTATGTAGAAAGCCGACAACAACCGTCGGGCACTAGCCTACCAGACACGATGGGAAGATCCTCCCTTTTCAACGGAGGACCAGGAACTTTCCACCCTGTTCCACATGCTTCTAAATGAGCACCTCGATTTTTTTTTACACAACAATCGAAGTGCTCATTTAAATTCAAATTCAAATAATTTATTTCGAGTAACATGGACTCATATTATTTTAGAATAGGCATACACATTTACAAAACAAATTAAAATAGAATTGAAATAAAATAATGTAAAATTCAATAAAATAAAATTAAAATACAATCAAAATTTTAAAACTCAAATTAAAAAAACAAATAAGAATACATTGCATTTTTCGTCATAAATTACAGTTAAAATGTAATTTCAGTTTAAAAAGAAATAAAGCGACACATAACACGCTTGGAAATATAAATTTTATACTCCCAAGCGCGCCACGTGCCGCTCACAACAGTGAGTCATGATGGCACAGTCAAGTCTTCCCGCAAGCGCGGCCAGCATGCTGTTGGCGCTCCCCCGCACTCGCCGCACCAGCGAAGTGCTTCGCTTGCGCTTAGAAGCATACAATAGGCCTGTGTCCAAAACAATTTTTTTTTTGTCCGTCTTGTAGGTTATTAAAAAATATTGAACACATATTTTTTCTTTTTTGACGTAATCAAAAGATTACGGCGATACATTGAGTTAAAATGTGGCATGACGTCACGCCTTGTTAGATTTAATACGACGTTGTGACGTAGCGAGCCCCCACTCCCCAACTTAAATGCGTGTTTTCTAAGTTATTTTTGATTAATATGATAAAGCAAAAAATACGTGTCTAATATTTTTTTACTATCTAAAAGACGGACTAAATATAATCTTTTTTTTTTTACCTAGGCAACTACCGTATTGGAACATACTACCCATATTAAGGTAACAGGCAAGTCTGTTAGAACAATCATTTTCAGCAAACATGTTTGAGTGTCTATATGCAGTAATGTGTGTAACCTTTGTCATATCTCAGATTCCAGAAATACAATAAATTAATACTACCTATATAATTAGTGAAGATTTACCAGCTCTACTTAGTTGTTGGGTCCCCATACCCAATTAAATCATCGATTGATTTACATCAATGAATTAAATACGAACAGTTATTCACACTAATAAAATTTGTCTTCGAACTATCCATAATTGCATGGTTATGGAATATGATACTAAGGTAAATAATCACAATAATCCTTGTCCCAAGCAAGATTCAAAATAAACAATTTTAAATCAACCATTTTGGAAAAATTAAATTATTTTTCAAAAAGAAACACACAAACCAAAGAGTCGAATATGTATAAAAACAAACAAATGAATTTCATGCTCTTGTCAAAAGAAATCAAAGCTAATAAAAATAAAAATAATCTAATAGAAAAAAAGAAAAAATTGTGCTGATAAAGTTCTGTCTCGTTAGTAAAACCTCTTTAGTTCAGTCAAGTATGAATAAAATTGTTGGAGAAAAGAGTAGCTTTTGGTCAAAGGAAAAATTTCCTAGTTTCTAAGTGGTTTTGGCGTAGACTTGTTAGTGTTAATAAATGGCGTAGCGTGTCAAAAGCTCCTTTCGGTGCCCTATAGGGTCCTCTTGACCTTCGACCCTGATTGTTGTTCCTTCGTCAATATCCTCGTCTAATTAGTCTCGCAAGAATTTAGGTTAGGTACTTAATAGTTATTGCTTCGACAATATTGTTTATTTGTTGGTTCGCAGTCGGTAGGTTTGTTTTCTTGGTGTTTCTCGTATTTTGTTACTTGGATCTGCTATTATTATTCTTAAACTGGAGCCAAACAATAATTTGTTTAATTTTATCAACATTATACTCTACTAGAAGTACCTACTATAAAAGATGTAGCGCTGAAAGCTGAAATGTTTCGAGTACTTTGTGCAAGCAAATGCTACATGGACACAAAGTGCGAACGCGTAGACACAAGGTCATGCCTGCTGTGTTCCAATATCAGGACACAGGGTACGAATGTACACACTGGTGGATGGAAGTTATATAAAAACCCACTTTAAGCGAATTTCTTCCGCATGGCACGGTCTAATAAAAATATTTTTTTAGCAGCAATCAGCCAAATGTTTTGGTTTCCCGAATCAGGCAAGTAATCACGTCGTTCAAGCTTGCCTGGGTTCAAATGTACCCTGTACATTATTCGGATAAGAAACGTGCCAAAACACACTGGCGATATTGATCGTTGCGGACTTTTTGGCACAATACTTGTTACATATTCTGCCTAGCCTTTTCTCAACTAAGTTGGGGTCGACTTCCAGTCTAATCGGATGCCGCTGGATATCAGTATTTTACATGGAGCGACTGCCTATCTGACCTCCACAATCCAGTTACTGAGTAACACGATACCCCTTGGCAAGACTGGTGGTCAGACTTTCAGACTTCTAACTAGACGTAACGACTGTCAAAGATCTACGAATGACAGTCGGGACCAACGTGCTTTCGGAGTTACGGAGTGGTCTTGGTATATTATGGATGGTCCCATCCACGGACCGACATCGGTAACCCTTCGACCCGTGTGGCTGTTATTACTTAGCCCCGAGCCTTGGCACAATACTTGTAACGGGCTAAAATATAATCCGATTAGATTTTTCCGAATAACCCGAATAAGCCCAATGTTTGCCTGATTTGGTAAACGCTATGTTATTGGGGCAGTGATTAATTGAGCAAACAGCAATATAATAATTTCGGTAGGTGTAATAAATATCGATTTTTCCGCGCCATTTTCGGGAAGTCTTTTTGGGCTCCGTACCCGAAGAGTGCCAAACAGAACCCTATTACTAAGCCTTCACTGTCCGTCCATCCGTCTGTCAGCGGGCTGTATCTCTTGAATCTTAAGTAATAGGTAGACAGTTGAAATTTTCACAGATTGTGTATTTCTATTGCCACAATTAAAACACAAAAAGAAAAAAAATTTGCAATTTTTTTTTAAATAAAATTTATAATTGTATACACAAGAAACGTGTTTTTTTCGCACTTAGCCGGTTTTTTAGTTTTAGAGTTTCGTATTAAAATGGGAAGCGAATTATGGGTAAGTATTGAAATAGAAAACGGAATTACTATGGCCTCCCTCTGTCTATTGCATGTTTTATTTGTTAGAAAGTCGATAAACGAAGAAACCCTTCATTTCAGCCACTTTCCATTGTCATTAAACTAACGTCTATTTGATTAAATTATAACTCGATTCGATTATATCAGCCATAAACCTAATCTGGTCGGATTAACTAAGCCACTTTATTAAATTAAGTCAAAGGAGTTGTCGAAGTATTTCCTCGAAATAATAATTGTATTATGTCTTTACCACAGACACCTGACGACAACTAGAATCCCGCGGGAATGTTATTGGCATTCGTAATACAGAGAGGTAAATCCCGGCTTAGTTTGTGAAAAAACTCTTGAAATTCTTATCATCTTGGGATGTTACTTTTTCAGTATACCTACTGGCCTGTTTTATTGAGACACGTAGGTAGTTAAATGTTTCGAACAAAAATGTTCTTTGCAGTTGTTTTTGCTTACTCAGCTGTTCATTTCAAAGCCATAATAGATTTATTGAAAATAGTGATATTTTAGTTTCAAGCGCTCCGCAGTCTTAGAAAGAAAAATAGATTTATTTGTCACAGAAATACGTGCATATAAAGACAAGAGTAGGTAAGCAGAAAACAAAATAGGTATAACTTAGTACATAATATGCAGACATGAGTATAAAACAGAAATAGTCGGCAGCTGCACGTCATGACTGTGACAAGAAGGCTTCCACTCAGCGTGATGCTGATGCTATGGGGGATCCACAGCACAGCGCTGATTTTCAGTGGTCACCCGAAAAAGATGAACGAAAATCAAGCCAGGTTCAGTAGTACTATTCTGTAACCATCTCACCGTGTTATCATATGTGAAGTGAGCGTGGAATGAGCTGTCAGTTGCTAAGGATTGACACTATTGGCAGCTCACTTCACCTAGTTATCACGGTGAGATTTTTACAGAATAGCACTACAGTTCTTAGCTCTTTTAATTATTTTATTCATCAATCGCCAATCTACACCTTTACTATAATCAGAATGTTCCTCAATTAAATAAAAAAATATGAAAACAAATATAGATCGAAACCAAACGTTTGACAACACTACAAACTAAAAACGCAATGAGTAAAAATACCTAGTCTGCGCCACCACTCAAGTCCGATAGACGCGGCGCTAGTGTTTATGTCATAGCATTAAATTGCATTTAAAAAAGTAGTTCCTCAACTTTTTCACCGGACTTCAGTGGTGGCGTAGAGTCTACCTTAAATAAAACGGTATTGTTGTAACCAAAAGTTTGACACCCCGCAGGCTAGTAAAAAAATGAGCCGTCGCGGGACGCCTGGCAGATGTGAAACATCGAAATTATTATGTACAGGTAATATGTATAAAAAAGGATAGTTAACGACAGGAAATAAATATGGCGACTGTTGGCGTGGCGACGCGTCGCCACACGTCGTCACGGCAACAGTCGGTCGGACCCGCCGCTATAGATGTTTCTCATCAAAAAACTTACTTGTAACTTATTATTCCTGTTGACGGCCTGGTAAGACCTGTTGACGTAGACCTTAGCGTTGTTCACGTAGATATCGTCATGCATGGCTCCTCGTCGTGTCGTCACCCACAGAGGGGGGTTTCCGTCCAGATCAGTCGATATCGCATAGTCCATGTTTTGGAGGGTCGTCGCCAGATTTGCTGGAAGAAAAGGTTTGGTTAAAGCCAAAATTACATTACGAAATTTTTTTACGATTTTTTTACATTATACTCTTCAAGTCAAACACTTGCCAGATATCTTACTGGATTTTGTTTTAGAATAGGTCGTAAAGAACATCATTAATTATTACGTAGCAGGAAATTACTAGTAGAATAATTTCTATGAACACTTCATGGAAATTGTTCTACCAGAATCACGTCGCCTCTAATCTGCGGAAACCTTAAATTGTTTTATATTCCTGTGCTATTTTCTAATGTTCCAATGTATAGTGCGTGGTTCTCACCCCAGCATAGACCTACGACTTATTTTGTAGACACATTAAACAAAAAACCGGCCAAGTGCGTGTCGGACCACGTACAATGAAGACTTCCGTAGGTAGTTGAGATGAATTTATCTCAAGAACAAACTTAACATTGTAGTTGAAAAACATGTTCTCCCTTAAGGAATGTATGGGGAGAACATGTTTCTTCAGCTGCAAATGTAAATTAGTCGATTATTACTCGTTAACTTGTAGAGCCTACTTAGATGTTATAGTTTCCTTTTAATTTCGTTATTTATACTAGTGCTGTGAACTTTTCTACATATCCAGAACCATAAAAATTTGCCCTGAAAAATCTGCTTATTATTTCTCAAACCAATCCTTGAATCCAAAAATAGTTTCGAAAACTCACAATATTTTTGAACGACTTTTCCAACGACACCCCACACCATGGGATAGACGAGAAAAAATAAATAAATAAAACGTCCCCCCTTTACGGGTAGGGGAAGCTCCCCAAAAAAAAAATTGTTTTATTTTACCACTTTGTCCGCGTAATTAATATGTATACCCGTGCCAAATTACAACTTTCTAGTACTAATAGTTTCTGAGCTAAGCCACGGACAGACAGACAGAATAACAGACAGACAGTCAGACGGACATGGCGAAACTACAAGGGTTCCTTGTTAACTACGGAACATTAAAAAAGGTAGAACCTCTATTCACAAATGAAAAAAATACCCCAAATCTGTTTTTTTAAGTAGGAACAAGTAGGTACTTTTTTATTTTTTTGAGTGACATTCTTTAACTACTGTATCATACATAGGATGATCTATGTTTTCCCATGCATTTTATTAAAATGGTTCAGCTAGTACTGGAAGTCCTTTATTGAATTTAATAACAATGGCGAAGAGCTTTAGATTAAAATTATATTCAAACTGATCAATGCTGCCTAGCTGAGCCTGCCGGTTATTGTATTTGCCTTGTAGGTATTCAACAGGTGACGATATTGATTACTTAATTACTGGACTATAATAATTATTATTAATGTTAATTACTAGAAAATAATTACATACTAACTGTGCCCCGCGGTTTCAACCGTAAAATTTTTCTTTCTGACTTTTTTAAATTTTACTCGGCTCCTATGGGTTGTAGTGCGATGAATAATAGCTTCGTAGTTAAAACCTTCCTCAAGAATTGGGCCATGAAAAGTGAATAGAGTTTTTCAAATCCGACTGGTAGGTAGTTCCAGAGATTAGCTCGTTCAAACAAACAAACTCTTCAGCTTTATATATTACTAGCTTTTGCCCGCGGCTTCGCCCGCGTGGATGTCGGAAAATATCCCACGGGAACGTACTACCGAGATTTCATACCTAATAACATAGGAAAAGGTCATTGACTCCTACCGCTGCACCCGCGTTGCTACGCGTAATTTTGGAACTGTGATATCTTTTAAACTATTGATATATAAATGATATGATTTAAAGGCATATTTTAATCTAAATTAAATGCCCAATTTAAATAACATATTTTTTTGGATAATACAATACTGGTCAAAAAAGCTTCGGAAATGACAATTAAATTTTTATCAAATTCTGAAAGATAAAAATGGTTATTGTGGGTCATCCTTAGAAGATAGACTTATGCCATCGCGGACTTTTTTGTTGAACTTTTTAAGATGAACAATATCGTAGAACATAAACTTGAAGTATCTTTTTCGGTTAACGCAGCGCACGCCAGTCAAGCTCCCAGTCGGCATGATTTTTTTCTACTTCTTCAACAATAATCGTCATATTTCAGCCAATTTAGAAAGAAAGAAAGAAAGAAAATACGTTTATTTGCGGTAAACATGACGCAAAAAAAATATTAGATTACAAAAATGAGAAAAAGTTGGGGGAAGCATGCGTCTCATCCACCCAAATCGGCTATCGCTCAGCATTATGCTACGACCCTATGCAAGACAGAACCCCAGCGCTGGTTTTCAGCGACAGCCGGCGCCGACGTAATGACGTCGACCGGTGCAGCAAACAAATATTAAGACGCTGTACCAGTACAGCGTACTTAAAGAAAAATAGTTTATTAAAATTAAAATGTGATGCAATATGCTAAATTTACACAAAACCGTAATGAATTATACAAAACTTTCCGCATGAATCACTCCGTCTATTGGTGAAAACCGTTTGAAAATCCGTTCGGTGGTTTTTGAGTTTATCGCGTTCAGACAGACAGACAGACAGACAGACGCGGCGGGGGACTTTGTTTTATAATATGTAAGGATAAGAATTAAGTATAGATTGCTAGCTGCGCCCCGCGATTTCACCCGCATAAGTCTTGATCCCGTTAGAATATCAGGATAAAAAGTATCCTATGTCCTAATCCAAGCCACGGTCTACCCATGTGTCAAATTTCATCCAAATCTGATCAGCAGTTTTAGCGTGAAAGCGTAAGTAACAAACAAATGAACAAAAAAATTCAGTTTTGCATTTATAATATTTATAATTACATAATATTATATTAGTTAGGAAGTAGGGATATCATATAAGTATAGATTTATAATGGAATAATCATGATACATTGCTTACACTATTAAGTTCATACACGTCGAGCAAATAAAAAGCTTATGCCTCGATCACAAACATTCTTTGTTACAAAACTTCGCTCCAGAATATTGTGCCGTTTCTCAGGTCACAAAATCTATTTATCTTCCTGATAAATGACACAGCGTTGCCATTATTAATATTTTATTCAAATAATGCGCGGGCGAAACCGCGTTTGACAGATAGCTCGTTCCATGACTATTATCGTATAATCGGATTATGTCAACCATATTGTATTAGAGCGGCTCCTTTGTCAATCTATAACGAAAGTGATAGGCTTTGAATTATAAGAAGTTGTGAAATAAATCTAATTTTAGCCTTGCCTTAGCTGAGACGTTTCTAACTTCTGTACCTAAACGGTGCCAGTGGGACAAGAAACGTGTTTTTCTTAAACTAAAATGTATTGTATTTAACAAAACAGTGATAGGGAGATCTCTGACTTTTTGGATTCAAGTGCGTATTGTATAATTATCACTTGCTTCAAAAACGGTGCAGGATAACATCGTCAGGAAACCGGCTACCTGAGAGATATTTCTCGACGGCATGTGAAGCGAAGTCAAGAGGTCCATGGGTGGCTTTAAAACTCTGACACCAGGTTAGTCACTAACCAGACAAAAAGAAGAAGGTTGTTAAATATTGTACGGTGGTACGGGACCCTTCGTATGCGAGTACGACTCGCACTTGCTCGCTTTTCTTGTTTCCCTTAAATTAATTAAACTGAGCGATAACTACTTGTGGCGGCATCTATATTGCCACATGCAAACTACGCATCATACTGACGTCACGCAAAAACCTGCATCGCGCAAGCAGAGTTTGCCGCGCGACTGGCATATAAGGTCTCATTAAAATAGATGGACAAATTTTAACACAGCGTCAGTACGTCTTACCAAAGATATCCAAGCAAAAAAAACACTGATTTAAGAGATTTTATTTTGACCATATACAATGTGGAGACGACAATACGACAATAAATGAAAACACTGGCAATACTAATACATAAGAGTATTTTGGAACCATCAAATACATCCTAGCATCGAAATTTAAAAAAGTGATTTTTTCAAACAAACTAAATAGTAGTGATGTGCTGACTGTGGGTTTTGCCAATCTTTGACTAGCTATAGTGACTAAACTACCTATTGGATATATTTGATTGAATTTTCGTATGCGGACTAAGAACGTCATTAGATATAGGTAGATAAATTTATGGTCGTAATGTCGTCTCCACCTTGTATAATTAACCAACATTTTTTTGTGTATTTTCGTTAGCTAATTTTATTTCTTGTATAGTATCTAATGCGTTTTTCTTATTTAGTTTTTACCATTGTCCTAATTTTGGTGGTCTGAATGATTTCTAAAAGTTTGTCCATCTATTTTAATGGATCCTTATATACAACGTCTCGACATCAATCGGTCGGGCAGTAGCCCACCGGACCCAACACCAGTCTGGTCGGAAGATCCTTCCTTTTCTATGGAGGATGAATGAACTTAACACCCTGTTCCTCATACCTTTATATACTTTCATATCTTCAGTTTTCATTTCATTCAAAGTCAAATTTCCATCTCGGCTAACCTAACCCGTAGTTGACATAAAACAGAGTTAATATTCTAAACAATAAGCAGTGCGGTGACTCGTAGACATGTAGGGTTAAAATTAATGAATGCCTGGGTGCTCACGTAGACACAAGGTGAAAATCTAGCAGAATCGCTTTAATTTAGGAGTTGCTATACCTGAACTAGCTTAGTTTAAACTTAAGTACAGGAGAGTTGACTAATAGGGTAAGTTCCACAAGTTTAGTCTTTGAGCTTGGTTAAAACAACACGCGACTTTGATGTATGCACCGAAATACCTCAGAAAATGTTTTATGCAGATGCATTATTACCTAAAATAACTGTCGAGTCCCTATTTCTTGGAAGGTTGGGTTTGTTATACAAACATTAGGTATTTCATTTTAAGTCCAAGGAGAGAAGCGTTTTCATTTCGTTTTTATTATTGACTTTATTGCATTTCGTTAAATATTTTCATTACTTACCTTGTTCTTTTTAATAAAGGATTACTTACCTGAAATTACCAAACGCATAAAAAAAAATTGACTTTGAGACTATTGATACTACTGAATTTTAATAACAAAGCCTCCCATAAATGTATATTTGTACGCCAAATGGCAAGCAAACATATGGGAACCTATAATATAATAATTGTAACATCTTGCACACTGTTGTAACCTATGTTTACAAATAAAGAATATTGATTGATTGATGGCGGTAAAATAAAGTTGATGTAAGAAATAGTTTAGAATTTTGAACTGCTGTTGAGAATTGGCATTTTAATTCATCTTTTGTAAAAGAAAAAGAAAGAAAGAAAATTCGTTTATTTGCGGTAAACATGACGCAAAGAAAGATTTAAAAAAAAAAACGTAAATAACTAATTGGGGGAAAATATGCGTCACATCCACGCAAAACGGCCATCGCTCAGTATAAAGCTGCGACCCCATGCGAGACAGAGCCCCAGCGCTGGTTTTCAGCGATAGCCGGCGCTGACGTGATGACGTCAACCGGTGCAGCATATAGTAAAATAACAAATCAAAAATAAAATAACTACAAAACTAGTACTAAATGTTTATACAAATATAATATTTAAAATGGCAACATTTCTTGTAGCATTAATATTACGAAGTATTACCACTGCTTAGGTTCCTACTGCCTAGGTATCTCCTTTTACATTGATAGAAATATGAAGTACCTACTTATAATGTTCTACTGTATCCATCACTTACATTGCTTCACTTAGCTCAGCCCATTCACTAACCATTTACAAACCGACAACACCCCTAGAAATACAAAAGATAAATGTACTATCTGCGGACCACACGACTTCAATAGGAAGGCCTTACACACACACACACCCACAACACAACACACACCCTACACATACGCTTACACCCTCAACATTTACGGAACAAATATCTCACATACCTATATGATAGAGGACGAGTGAATCGTCCAATTCACCGTTGAATCTCTGGAATGCCTCGTTGGTTGGCGCGAACAGAGTCATCTGTCGGTAGTGGAGGGTTGTGTTGGCGACCACATTGCGTTCCAGCAGGGATAGAAACTGGGGACAAGAGAAAATTTGTGTTGAATTAGTGTTACCCACACATCATTTAGGGTCGAAATTGGTATGTCTGAAGCATCCTTGACCCATTTATAGTACCTTCAGTCGTGCGTGAGAAAAAGTTTTGAAGGACAGACAACAGACGGCCTTCATTATTTATTCTACCCATAATGTTAACGTTTTTCATCTGAATGACGGCGAACCTTCAAAATAAGTAATACAATTTTATTGGCATCCCAAAAAATATAAAATAAGAAAACAATTTAGTGTTAGTTGTTGATGTGGTGATCAATGCAGTGCCTTCTTGGTTTATGAAGAGGCCTTTACGCTGCACTGGGCTGGTATTATTATTATTTATATATTTTTTTTATTATAATTGTACTTGCATAATTTATATACCTACCGATAAATTCTTCTATGGTTAGTGTAGGTAATCGATTGAAAACGCAAGTAATATAAAAGTACCTGGGCGACCGAGCTCTACTCTGGTGAAAATAGAGAATAGTCATTTAATAGTATAGGATAGTACCTACTAATTCCATACTGCCATGACAGTAGGTAGGTACTTACTAATTCCATGCTGCAATGATCATTATTCTAATGTCAATAATGTCATGTCATTATTCATTATCTAGTTCAAAACTTTGGGCGAACGAGCTCTGCTCGGGTGAAAGTACGGAGATTTTTTTTTCCCAGATATGAGACCTAGCTAGATCGATTTTTTGCCCCCGAAAATCCCTATATTGCAACTTTCATCGAAATCGTTAGAGCCGATTTCGAGAACATGAGTAGGTACAAATATATATAGAAAAAATATATATACATAGAAATATTGCTCGTTTAATAGTAGGATGAATAACTTCAACAACCAGTAGATTTTTCAATCATAGAAAAAGTTATTTGCGAGAGCAAAAACACAATAAATAAATTACATTTATCATTTTTGCTGTCTATTTTCGCTCTACTCGGAGCAGCTGGTTCAGTTAAACCTTCAATTGTACTAAAGTGAGCTGTATAACTATAAAATCGAAGTAGTTCACCGGTGGGTAATAACGGTAGCTATTGTCTGCGAGCTTCACAATAAACAATTCCTTTCACTCGACTCTTGCACTGTGTACCTACAAGTACCTGCTGGATAAAACAGTTGATATCAATGTATGTTTTATGTCTGTTAAGGGCTTCATAGTTTCTATTCTAGCAAATTTTATGAGTTTCATGTTGAAAAGAAAGTTGCTGTAAAAGTCTATTTTCTTTGTATTATTTCTGTTGCCTGGAAAAGTAAGCTATTTTCCACAAGCCTTGGAGTTTGTGAAAAGTTAGAGATTTTGCCTTCCTTGCGATGGTTTTGTTTTGTATATTTTTAAGGGTAAACTAAACAAGCCATTTCCATGGTTTGAAACTTGGAGGAAAAAGATCGAGAACTTTTTTTTTTCAATTTTATATCTACACGTCGGTACAGTTACTGTACCAAGGTGGAAATGAAATCCTACATACATACACACACACATAAACTCACGCCTTCTTCCCACGGGGGTAGGCAGAAACTACAAATGAAATCCTGTTTGCTGGTAAATGCATTAGGTACTTGAGAACGGCTGGACACATTTGTTTTAAAATATTGAGCTTTTTTTTGTTTTAATATGTTCGTAATAGTCCAAATTTGGTTTTTATGGAAATAAATTTTTTAAAAGGTTCCCGGACAATTTTGGAATTCGGGAAAACACAACGTTTTTTTCTATGGGTTTTTTTTATTGCACAAGACAAAGTCTGTCGGGTTAGCTAGTTACCTATCAGAAAGATAAATAAAGTTTTAAATACAAGACCTAAACGGGTTTTTTTAACCAAACGGTGAACTGCATCTCACTTGATGGTAAGTGATGATCAGACCAAAGGTGTAAGCGAGTTTCACCCGGAATTCTCAATCATAGAGGAACTGGCTATATTACCTCTAACTGACGAAAAACAATAATAGGGTAGTTGCCTAGGTAAAAAAAAAAAATCTATTTAGTCCGTCTTTCACATAATATAAAAATATTAGACACGAATTTTTTGCTTTATTATATTTATCAAAAATAACTTAGAAAACACGCATTAAAGTTGGGGAGTGGGGGCTCGCTACGTCACAACGCACTATAAAACTAGCAAGGCGTGACGTCATGCCACATTTTAACTCGATGTATCGCCGTGATCTGTTGATTACGTCAAAAAAGAAAAAAATACTTGTTCAATATTTTTTAATAATCTACAAGACTGATAAAAAAAATTTGGAAACAGGCCTGTTGTTCTTATGGCGACAGACTTAAATAAGATGGTGGTAGCTAGCCAGGCGGACTTAGAACAAGCCCTACCACCAACCAAACTGAGCAGAAATTTAAACCCGGAAAAGAAAATGACCTTTTAAGACTTCTATTTTCCTCACAAAATCTAAAAGAAGACAGAGAAATATCTTATTATTTATCTTTATAAAGCAACCTCTGCTCCGGACTTCCTGTATTACGTTCTTTTATGCCCTAAGGAGTACAATTATGGACTTGTTTAGACAAATATAGACTAATGAGTATAACCCCATCCCGCCTGCGGATAAGGACCTGTCTGGCTTTTCCATTCCTCTATTCATTATGAAATAAAATGTTGCTACTCTAACCCCTTTTTGATCTGTACGCTGTGCAGCAAAGACGGCACTAAGATATTCTCCCTTTGGACAAGAAAATTTCAGTCTTCAGCGATTTGTTTGAAGTAGAAAATTCTGGAATGTTGTCGCAATGAGATCACAATATCCTAACTTGGTGGATGGCAAACAGTTACTTTGCTGCAGGATGTTTTTGTTTTGCTCAAGCTTCAATTTCTCGCGATTTTTCGCATAGAACAACTTTTAGGATTACCGTGCATGAAAGATATCATCGTCGACTTCCCGCAAAATGTATTAGTTGTTCAGGGTTTCACGAAAACGCTTCGAATATCGGGTACCTACCTATGAACGGAGTATTCTGCGGTCTGTGTTTTGATTGGCTTCGGCAGGATTAGTCACAACTTACGAACTAATTGCTAATGGAACAAAGACTACCCAAAAGTTACATTCAATAATTAAGAACCCACAATACGGTCAGTATTAGGTAATATTAAGCCTATAAATTATTCCATCCATACCTAGGAAAAGGTTTTTGATCAAATCAAATAATGTAAGCGGAGAACTAAAACTTTTAATGTACCTATTCTAAAAAACAAAGCCCTTTTCAGGTCACCGTATCAAATATCGTGTTGTTTACCTAAAGTATACAAATCCCAACATAAAAATGAAGGTAGTGCCAACACAGTTATTCAACCAGATCACGCGTATTGTGAAGAAAGTGAAACACTTCAAACAATATAATTCATACAAAGAAAACTCGGAAACGGTAATAGAAATCACGGCGTTCGCGTCGTGCGTAGTTCCTACAACAATGGTTCCCTCGAGAGCACACTGTTCGCCGACGTATGTACCAGCCTTTATGTTCACGTTTGAAGGTGAAACTAGGAAGCCATTGTTTTTTACTTAATAGGAATACCTATAGCCGGTTTAAGCGGATCAGAATATCTATGGGGATAATCTCCATTCGACCCTCAAAATGTACTCGATATTATGCCACTTTATTTTTGGATACCTACAGAATAACGGATTACGTACTCATAAAAAAAGGTTCGTCGAAATATTAGATAAAATATGTTTACTGGAAAATAATTGGGTATCGTAATCAATTCCCAGTTTTTTATTCCACCATCGATAAATAATAATTTGTTTAAAAAAAGCTGTTGAAGTTGAACATGTCACGTTGGATATTCGATAAATTATAAAATGAATTCCAGTCTAAAAATGTTCGACATTTAATAGGTACTATCTGAGTACTTTTTAATGAAAATTCCACCGTCCGATTGTTGAAGTTGAAACGTGTGATAAAAATTAATAGGTACGCTGTGAGCAAAGTGCACTCAAATGATGTCTGGCCTAAGTATTTTAATTTTATAACATGTTTTATAAGCGTCGAAGGTACGAAAAAAGGCAAAATACGAATGTGAGCTAGACTATAAGGTGTAGACATAATACCTTTTCTGTCTTTATTAAAATCAAGATGTATCGACAAAACTCAATCGTGAGCCACGAGTTCTAGCTTTGTAAAGATTTTCTTTGATGCGTATCTAAACATGTCAAAAGCCAATACAGTTTTGGAAGCCACGACGAAGCCATTTGATACCTCGATGCGGCCGAACGAGAAATGACAAAGCCGAAAATGCTTTAGCCGAAGTTTTAACCTCGTTTGAACTAGGCATAAATGCTCAGCTCAGGATTTCGTACCTTAGTGCTCATAGGTACCTACTCTAGTATTTGTAGTGCAATAAATATTTATTTGAAGACAACGGCTCGTAGTCGAGCTCGCAAACTGTCATTACGAATTCAGACTTGCAATCTTTAAACCAATCCGTTGTTACTTTTCGGTGTACAGCGAGCCTGTAGTGTTGAGAAAGTTGTTAACTAACAATATTGGATACCAGATTGTTGGATGCTCGTTCTTCAAGAGAGATAAATAGTATCCATAATGGATACTATACCGCAATATACCTACATGTGGTGCGAAATTATCAAATAACTTCTCCCGCTCTGGGTGGAGCGGGAGGGCGTGTCAGACTCTTACTGACTAAACCCACCCGTGTTCCTTCAGTTGCCCTGTTGCCAGGGGCCACGATGTCCCTTTCGGCCCTTATTCGCAGCCCCGGCAGGCATTGGTCCTAGCGGACCCCGTCAATTCTGCTGACATCTCTTTGAGGCGCGCGTGGAACACAACGCGTCGTCGACCCGAGCTTGGTCCTTATCGGACGGCGAGCTACCCATTGCTCACCGTCCGCAAGCCCGCGCCTACTGTGGACATACTCTAGATCTAGAACATCAATCTGAAATCATGCTTCTTTCATATAACGTAGTTCTATTTACACTTATTCTTAATCACTTTGCGTAGGTTTAACTGTCATTAATTTGAATTCCTTTCTTTTTGGCTTGCGTTTCCTAAATTCTAGTCAAAATTCTCAACGCACATGGATAGGTACCCACATAAACTCTTTGTAAGAAAAAACTATGCAAAAGAAGCCGTAGACGGTGTTTCAAACAAACTTGTTTTCGCATCATAATATGCCACAACTACAACGCTGTAGCTACGTCACCAAATTCGATATGAACGAACATTCTTCATCAGCGAACGCTCGATGCATTCGCTGATGAAGAATGTTCGTATTCGTTCGCGAAAGTGCGTACCCAGCCTTAGGCATACCGGCATCCTGTCTGAGAGGATCTCAAACAAAACACAGACAGCATTATTATGTAATAAGAAGTAGCAGGAGTGTAAGGTCGAGTCAGAGGTCTATATTTGGACACTAAGTAGGACAAGTGTCGCAATGTGGCCGGACAAACGTCGCGCTGAGTTGACCGTTAGTTCCTTTTACCGGCTTTACAGTTTTAACTGTGGCACTTCTATTTTATAAACTGTTGGAAAATAACAAAACAGAAATAGATTCAATTCTAAAAGATTTTTTTTTTTCTATACCGAGGAATAAAAATTGTTGTATTATTATTTTTGTGCCGAAAACATTACCTACCTACAGTAAAAAAATAAGTCATTAGCGTTCCTAGTTTTCGAAAGAAAAATTATTGTTATCTGTATTTATTTCTATGCTGAAGAGTTTGGTTTTTTGTTTGAACGAGCTAATCTCTGAAAATTCCAGTCGGATTTGATAGCCCAATACTTGAGGAAGGTTATAGGCTATTTAACATCACGCTATGACCCTTAGGAGCCGAGCAAAACGGAAAAAAAAGGCAGAAGGAACGCTTAGCGAAAACAATGTAATAGCGCGCACGGGCGCGGGCGATGCGATGTGGGAACCGACGCGGTAGGTCAGAGGCCGAAATTTCACGCGAATGTAGTCACTGGCAGAAGCTATTCACAAGATAAAAATAGAAGATAGTCGAACACAAGAGCGATGTTTTAACATAGAAACCCCAAACGTTTGGACTTTCTTTATAACTTACCGAATCTCGTTAAAACTTTTAGCCTTTTTATTTCAGCTAACACGTTTTTATTGGAGGAGACACAATAGCCTATAATGTACCTACCTACATACTATATCAATATCGATTCGACCTGTATAGTCTTACAAGGGACTAACATTATAGAGTACCCTTTGAACGAGAAGTTTTGTATAAGTATATTGTTATTATTTTGTTTGTTTATAAAATACTGGATATATTTAGTAACCTGTTCCGCTTAGCTATTTCTAAAGAGCCATAAAAAACTCCTGAAAGAAATCGACACGTGTTTCACCTCTCAACGAGGCATCTTCAGGATGACGATGGACTTGTTGCGAACCCGAACACGGCGTGTCGCCACACCGAGCGCTGAGCGCAGACTGAGACTGACTGAGTTTGTTGATGCCAAATTCAGAACAATACAGTACTTTGACTGCCTTGCTGGTTGACTGCCTCGGTCTTATAGTGGTCGCAAGCGCTACTGCTAATCATGAGATCCTGGGTTCGATTCTTAGGTCGGGCAGAGTGTTATTGAGTTTTCGATCTAACATTTCTGGGTTTGTGCCCAGTTGATGAGAATAAGCTCGCCCCCTATTACAATCTGCCTAGCCTTTTCCCAACTATGTTGGGGTCGGCTTCCAGTCTAATCGGATGCAGCTGAATACCAGTATTTTACATGGAGCGACTGCTTATCTAACCTCCACAACCCAGTAACTGGGTTATAAGATACCCCTTGGTAAGACTGGTTGTCAGACTTTCGGGCTTCTGACGACCCGTAATAACTGTCAAAGATCCGCGAATGACAGCCGGGACCAACGGCTTTTAACGTGCTTTCCGAGGCACGGAGGAATCTCGGTATGTAAAGATGGTCACCCATTCACGGATCAACCGTGGCAAGCGTAGCCTAACCTGATGGATAGACCCGTCCGACTGTTATTACTTAGCCACGAGCTCCTCTCGCCCCCTATTACATGGGACTTAAACATAGCTGGCGAAATGTGCGTGCCCTATACAGGATAAGTTTTTATCCAGTGCGCAAACTTCAACACGTGACTTCACTCATCATTATGAACAACTTTTATTAAGGGACCAAACCAGAAATCGCGAAAAAAAAATCAGCTGTTCCCTACATTTTGACGAGTTATGCGAACATAAATGTAGGGAACAGCTGTTTTTTTTTTTTGCGAACGTTTGCTCACTGGATAAAAACTTACCCTGTAGGTAAACACGGATTCACATCAAGCTATACATTTCCAGTATAAGCTGACCTCGCATTGTACAGAAATCCTATACGATGCGAGATCAGCTTAAACTGGAATTGTATAGCTTGATGTGTAGCCGTGTGTACACCTCTGCCCAACCCTTCGGGGAAACAAGGCGTGATGTTATGTTGTTACAGTATTTTGTATACTAAGATATGAGGCTGTTACACAAAAGTGGTGAATATGCAAAGCTCGGTATTATTTCGTGTGAGAAATGTAAATGGATTGTGTCAACTTTATTTTCTTGAAATGTGTAGGCGGCTAAATAACAAAACGAGCATAAAATGCTGTCTTGTAATTATTCTGAGTCAGGAAAATAAATATATATGTCACCGTATAATTATGAACTTCGTTAGTTTATTTCCGTACGGTACGGTACGGTATTATTTCCGTTAAATTATAAACTGTCGAAAAATTGTGAACTGCAACGAACCATTTACAATTTAACACATTATTTTTCGCTAGTTTATAGTCTTTCCATGGGAAACCGACAAATTGTGAACTGGTATCAAACTTGCCTGCGACGTAACGCACCTTGCGCTAATACTAAATAGCCAGCCTAGCTGGGAGCAACTTGGAAGTAGTGCTCGCAGGCTGCTGCCGCGGCACCGCTCGCTCCGCTCGCTCGGCTCGCGCGCGTTTTGTCACAGTTCTAACCTAATCTAACCAATTTCACCCAGTTCACAATTAGAAAATTTACGGAAATAATACAGATAGATTATAAACTAACAGTTCTCACAATCGTACGGTGATATATATATGTCGCAGTAAGATAGTTGCAGCCGTGATATAGGGATATAGCTATATACCGTAATATAGATATATGAAAGCGGTTCATAACTGTCGGAGTGCCCTAATTTTGTTACTGCGGCCACTTTCGTCACAGTTCTAGTCTAACCTAACCTATTTGGTCGGGGTTTCCTAATAGTTTTATTTCTAGATCGTACCCGTATCATAATTATATTCCTAGTAAGACTGTTATGAACCGCTTATTAACACTTAATATTAATTAGACTAAATGAAAAAAGTAGCAGCCCGGAGTCTGGATTTGTGCCCGCGGTTGATGGCAATAGGCTCGCCCCCTATTACATGGGACTTAAATATAACTAGCGAAATGTGGGTGTACCTACTACAGGGACACCTCTGCCCAACCCTTCGGGGAAACAAGGCGTGATGTTACGTTATGTAAATGAAAAAAAAATTTTTTTTTATGAAATACAAAACCAACTTATATTCGGTGTAGTCATAATGTTATGGATCAATTTAGGTTTTTACACTTGCGCGTTTATTCTGCGGGGGCGGCGATATAACTTTATTACGATAAATAGCTATATCCCTAGGGATATAACTATATCACAGCTTTAACCATCTTACTGCGACATATATAAATAGGTATAGGATTCATAAAGTTATGAAGGTTTTATAATATTTATAGAATAGCTGAATTATTGTAATGTGATTTTTTTGTCACAGTTAAAGTTACATTTCTAATATTATATTAAATTATCGTAATGTTATAAGAGGCTTGTAAAATTCCACTGATCAAAGACTGTTTCTACAAAACGTTACACTTGCATAAAATTCTTAATTTAACAAAATATAAATGTGCAAGTGTGTGTGTATGTGTGAGTGAGTGACATAAATATACGTAGCAGTAATGTCCACACAACATGGCAGGTAATGGTCCGGTCCCATACACACAATATGCTCGCACTAACACTTATGCCACCAGGAAATAACCATAATTTCACCACGCTCACAACCCGCTACATTTCTTTATATCACTATATTTTATTCAGGAAAAACATTTTACAACATTAAATGTGAAATACGAAAATATTTTTAGCTGAAACTAAATTACTTGATCGTAAACGAACGGACAGATTGACGTGATGTTCTTTTTTCATAACTTTTTTATGCAGTTTTGGAAAATGTTTAACTAACTAACCATGATTTATGTTTTAAAACATACAATAATCATACCACCAATTTTGGCTGAAATAGATAATGAAAAAAGACTTCGACTACCTATTGATTTCACAAATCCTGGAAACCAACTTACATTTAGTTTTTATAGTTTTTATGTCTAGTCAAGCAAAGATTCGTGCTAACTCCACGAAAATCTACTGCCGACAAATTGCTTTGCAGTTTTTTAGATGTTATGTAAAACGAAATCTGTAATATTATGAACTAAATAATAAAAAATAAAATCTAATAGCTCTCATCCATTTGCAAACCATTTTACTAAAATGTACGGACAACAGGTGAACCTCACAAAACATTCAATTTATTGCAACATCATTCTCCCCATTGGCAGTTCAAATAAGCCTATGAATACTAAGCATTTCGGAGTTCATTTCCCAAACAATCCAAAACAAACGCACAGGTGCTTCCACATACGCACTGCATTACCAGCGTCCGGCCTCTAAACCATAATGCCCTGGAGACTATATTTTAAAATTCATGCTACTCCATTCCATAGTGAACCAATTAAAACTCTCATTAATTATGATCAGGATTAGCTGTTCCGCGGTACTCATGATTGCATTCACAAATGAACGCAGCTGGATTTATTTTGTTCGCATTGTACGGAAAATAAGCGTTGAGAAATGAGAAACATCTTTTGTGATACCATCGGGTTTTTCATCCGGTATTTCTGTTTCGTTTTTTTTTTTTTGGCACACAAAGGACGACCGTGTCAATTGGCTCTTGGAAGTTGCTTAGCGCATTTCTGTAGTTTTTAAGTTCGGAATTTTGAAGTAAATTCGAAAGATGTGTACTTAGCCGTGCGCGGCGAACGTTTGACTGCATCCGCTGTGTGGAATTGTTTCTGTATGACCCAAAATGATTTTTGTATTATTGTTTTCGCTTTTGGTGGTAGTTGCACGTTTCACAGTTGCGTTTGTATCGAATTTTGACGTCGTTTGGTGGCACTTTGCTTTTCCGTATGAATTATATTCGCTGTAGGTACGTGTCTCACTTTAATTAAAAGCATTGTCCTAAGTTTAAGTTACCTATTTTCTTTTATAGTAAAACTAGTAACTCGCTCCGGCTTCCCTACATCAGTCTGCATGATTTTTTCCGACATCTTCAACAATTATCGTCACATTTCAGCCATTTTACATTATACACTTAAACCTTCCTAATGAATCACTCCGTCCATTGGTGTAAACCGTATGGAAATCCGTTCGGTAGTATTTGAGTTTATCGCGTCGCAGATAGACAGATAGATTTCGTTCAATGGTCATTCAACTAGCATGTTCCACGGTCTCTTTCCAATCGAAAACGTAAAGGAGAACGTGTCTAAAACGACCGGCACTGACGTCAGTTTCTTCAAAATGGATGCTCACACAGCTTTAACCACAGTATAAACAAGTAACAGTATTATATCTTCCTAGAAAACGGCCGAAACGCGCGACACGTAACAGTATCGTGTGCGCGGAAGTTGCGCACGGACGCGGAAAGTTTATCTACCGAGCGGCCGTCGGTAATTTCAAAGCCGAGATATAATACTGTTACTTAACACATTGAATGCCAAGATTTTGGAGGAGCCGTATTCAGTTCCCACCATACATTGTAAGCACATACGAGAAAATTCGTAGCTGGCGTCTTCATTAGTGAAGTTAACTAAAGCTGCCAATGTACGAGATATCTCGTATACGGGATGTCTCGTACTTTGGCACCAGCAATGTTATGCTTAGATTAGGTGCCATCTACGAGAGAACTCGTATGTGTCTTCCTTGTCTATCATGCGTATTTCTTGTGCAAGTGTTCTTGTGTGATTTACTAAATGGCTATTTTGATAAGGGACATATTGTTTATACAGATAATTTTTATAATTCCGTAGACCTGGCCAGAAAGATGAGTGCTAAAAAAACATATATATGTGGCACTTTACGAGCTAATCGTAAAGGTAATCCTTCTGAAGTAGTAAAAGCAAAACTGAAAAAAGGAGAAATTGCTGCAATGAGTAGTGGAGATATAACGATTTGCAAATGGAAGGATAAAAGGGAAGTGATGGTTATTTCCAACAAGCATAAAATCAATTTGATACGTGTACGAAACAGGAATGGTAAAATAGCCATCAAACCAAATATTATTGCTGACTATAATCTGGGTATGTCTGGCATTGACCGTGCCGATCAAATGACATCGTACTATTCCTGTTTGAGAAAAACCCTCAGATGGTATAAAAAAATTGCTATTCATTTTTTCGATATATACCTTCAAAACGCCCATAGACTGTACAGATTTCAACATCCCGAATCCAAAATGCGGTTGCTAAAATTCAGGGAAGAAATCATAAAGCATCTAATCGGTCCCCTCAATGATGTACCTCAATCCACAGCAAGGCCGACTACTCAAGAAATTCACTATTTAGATCTCATCCCTGCCACAGAGAAAAAGAATGCACCTACTAAACCTTGTCGTGTGTGTACACGGAATAAAAAGCGCAGGGAATCAAGGTATGTGTGCGGAGTTTGTCCTGAAAGACCCGCTTTATGTGTGACACCTTGTTTTCGTACATACCACGCCCAATAAAGTTTTTTTAATTATTTTATGATGATTATAACCTACGTTAAAATTAGTAGAATGTATGCGAAACTTTATAGTTCCTTTAAAAAATTGTAATTATAAGACTGCATTTGAATTACCAGAAAAATGAGACTGATTGTAATAATTTCTTTGATATTTTTTTCTAATAAATAATCTTACTTTGTATTCATATTTTGTTTTACTTAAGGTGCCAATGCACACATTCCTGCCGCCCGTGTGGTGCCAGAATAAACCCTTTACTTAGAAATGGCAATAGAAATCCTACGAAACATCTCGTACCCGGCACCTGAGAATAACTTATGCTACGAGATATATCGTAGCGGGCATTCAATGTGTTAATTTTACTGTGCTTTAACTGACATAACTGTCTCCAATCACTAGCAAATAAACTCGAGTTCGTTTGACTACCCCTGCACACGAAGTGTTGCCATAGCTTAAATGATTCTTTGGTGTTGCCACATTGACGGTTCCTAATTAATTTCTGTGGTCTTTGTCTTTCTGGATGAAGTGAAACTTGATAAGCTTGTTAATTTTAAGCTGTTGCTATTTTCAGTTTGTTCAGAACATTTTCCTTTGAATAAAAATAATATTAACGCCGGAAAAACGCTTCGTTTATTTTTGTTGGTCCACACGAAGTAATTTATAGAAAGCCTTGGAGGCTTTCGTATATATTATTTATTTAAGGAAAAAATCCTGAAACGAAACCTTAGTTTTGATTACATGATCCAATTATATCAAGTACAGTTTGAAGAATTTGATTTTGTTCGACTGAGGAAAGTAGGCGGATGAAACTATAAATACCGACTTAAATATTCACCAAAAAGTGGCAATTAGGGTTAGTAAAATATTAAAAAGTGTCTTTACAGTACAAAATTATAGAATAAATGTTACTAATCCTCTAATATTGATCGCCTTATTAATAATCTGTACAAAGTATCCTACATATATACATTATAAATTAAAGTTGTTTTTCGTGTCCGTCTGTGTGATCGCGTTGTTTTTCTAAACTACGTAACGGTTTTCACCATCATTTAGAACAGGGCTGTCCAAACTACATACCTTCGCGGGCTAATTAAATTTACTACAAAAGCTGGAGGGCCGCAGAAATTATACCAAATATTGATTATATGTTTCGACAAAGAATTTTATTATCAAACTATTTATATGCAAAACTATTTTCTGATTAAAACATGCGTCGCAGGCCACATGAAAACAAGCCGCGGGCCGTTGTCTGGACAGCCCTGATTTAGAGAATTTATTCTGAAAGGTTTAGGCCGCGCGCACTTTGAATGCGTTTTCGTACGAATTTCACTCGTGCGTACACGTACGTACATGCACGAACAATCCCGTCCTTCCAAGTACAAAGGGAGAGCGTAGACTGGGTGCGACTTAGGCCGAGGAGATTTATAAATAATATGGCGGCAGTAGAAGCGCGAGAGCGGCGTGTTCAAATACATAGATTTATATGTAACTGGCCTCGAAGGCAGCGGCACGGGGAGCGAACGGTTCCATTTAAAACTGTGCGTTCCCATGGCTCCGCCGTCGCCGCCCCGCTGCCCGCTGACTTCGAGACCGAGACCTTAGTCGTACGAATACGTACGTATAGTTCCGACGCGACGTCCGAAAACAATCCCAACTTGTTGAGATTTTTCGTGCATTGAATGAGATATCACCGGTACGCTACCTATTTGACGGAGAAAAACTTATCCAGTGAGCGCACTTATTTTGTACGACCATGGTCGTTGTACGCACGAGTGACATTCGTACGAAAATGCATCCAAAGTGCGCGCGGCCTTATGTGTACATAACATGCACACATAATCAGCCTATAATGTTGTATGTGTTGTATGTGCCTCCTCTCAGTGAGAATATTAAACTAACTTATAATAAGTAAATCTCGATGTTTTATCTAGTCTAAAAACCTTGTGAAGCAAGGACGGGTCACTAGTCATGAATAAGAATAGCTATAATATTATACAACTGAACCTTTACATGAATTCTTAAGTACTTGAAACAACCCTCAACTGTAAACACGAAATTTTAGTACGTTCTAACCTAACCTTAATCATTTCTACAAAAAACTGTATTATTTCATAGATACAGGGTGTTCGGTAGAAGGACCGCCACAATTTTCTTAGGGATAGGGAGCGTCATATCCTTAGCTTTCAACCATAAAACCTGTGTCACGGTGTCACGGTAGGTAATTGACATAATAGATTTGTTTTTTTTTATTTCCCGAAATATCGCCACAACTTTCTTTTTTGTGGTTGTAGTAGAACGCAATAATTTTTGATGTTATCAGCAATGACACTTATTTACGATTGGATTTAGGATGAGTGTATTTCGAAAAATTTCAACTTATAATTAATTCTAACAACGAAAGATAAAACTGTTTTGTGCTAGCATATGACACATCAAAATGCTCAAAAAAAAAAAACTCTGGCATTCCGGGAGTGCCGACAGAAGTGAAAACTTGAACAAGGTCGCCTTGGTGGAAGAAAAAATATTTGTATGGAACACTGGTCCGTAAGCATATCTAAATAAAGAGCACAATCGCGTTCACAAAAAAAAATACTTCTAAAACCTTTAAAGTAAAAATACTTGCATAGAACATTGACCCGTAACGTAATATAAATAAAGAGCACAATCGCGTTTACAAAAATGAGGTGTTGGTAACGGTGTCGCGAGTTCAATCGTTTTTCCCATCTCAGAAATGCCCAGCGCGCCTAAAGAAGTTTCCACTTAAAAAAATTGTCGGTCCTACCAAACACCCTGTATAATTACTATTAACCCGGTTCATAAAATCAAGGAATGGTGTTAAAAATAATATCCACCAGATTTGTTATATCAGGCGACCTTTCCCTTTACGTTTCAACTCTAGGGAATACGTTAGGGTTAGTTCAAATGAGTATGCCTACGACCCAACACCCAACGTATTCAAGTTTTTTGACCGGCCCAGACGAATTATTATTAATATTTTAAGGTCACAAAATGAGTGTTTGTAAACGAGTGTTGGAAACAAACTGCCGTGGTCCATTCGGAATATTTTCACCCCTATCAGCCGGTAATGTTTCAACCCCATGTATTATTTGTATCCACAAATGTCTACAGTACATCCGTCGTATACACAGATAATATGGTTGTTGTAATATTATGAGCTTATTCAACTTTGGTCACGTTCCCCTCTCGTGTTATGCATAATGTTCAGCGTCTGTCAATAGTCCCAAAACCATACCTACCTATTTAATTTGTTCCTATAATATCAAGTAGTATTCTACATCTACCTGGAGGAGCTCGTGGCTAAGAAATAATAGCTACACGTGCTGATCCACCAGGTTAAGCTACACTTGCCAAGATTGGTCCGTGGATGGGTGACCATCTTTACATATCGAGACTCCTCCGTGCCTCGGAATGCACGTTAAGCCGTTGGTCCCGGCTGTCATTCGTAGATCTTTGACAGTCGTTACGGGTCATCAGAAGCCCGAAAGTCTGACAACCAGTCTTGCCAAGGGGTATCATATTACCCAGTTACTGGGTTGTGGAGGTCAGATAGGTAGTCGCTCCATGTAAAATACTGATATTCAGCTGCATCCGGTTAGACTGGAAGCCGACCCCAACATAGTTGGGAAAAGGCTAGGCAGATTGATTTTGATTCTACATCTACCTATCTACGTAAAAGAACTAAGCATCTACTTGTTTTTAATTGCAAAAATAATTCACATCAAAGAGACTGGGAAGTTAATCAAAGTCTTCGATAAAGAGCTCCTTATTTCAATGATTTCTTCGTTAGAAACTCCACATCCTTCCTGACCACAAATTAATTGGTTTTCAAAAGGAATGTGAAGAACACGTGTATTTAAAAGATTCTTCCGGTAGTAACTCAAAATCAGGGAAATTTATTGTTGCATGCATTTCGTAGCGTTGGAAGGCCTCCCACAAGATGGACCGATGACCTTGTGAAGGCCGCAGGAATCCGCTGGATGCGGAAAGCACAAAATCAGTCGAAGTGGCGGTGCTTGGGGGAGGCCTATGTCCAGCAGTGGACGTCTTTCGGCGGAAATGATGATGATGATGATGCATTTCTTATCTATATTTTAGCGCACCATAGAGCAATATTTAATTTATTTAGTAATATTGACAAATTAATAAAATAAGGTAACTATTTTACAGCTAATTGCGATGTTGCTAACTTTCAGAATGCATATACGGATATTCAAATCTGTCATTCTTTGTTGACTTTTGTATGAAATGGCACTGCAAATTGATGTAGCGAGCCATTTTGTTTAACAATTAATTTCCCTGACTGCACTCAATTTATTTATTTATTTTATTTGGTTCACCAACAATTGTATACACTGGTACAGTAAGCGCTCAAAAGTGCATGAGCACGCTAAGAGTCGTATTGCTGTGAACACGCGGTATAGCTCGTACATTTGTATGTGTAAGCAACACGATACACACACCACAGCACGAAACAACAATATATTTCCGTCGCTTTAAACATGCTAGCACACACGCACTATGCGCGTGAACTTGACCAGTTAATGGCATTGCTAAAATTCGATAGTAACTTAACAAGTGCAGATAGCAGAAAGCGTTAAGCGTTGGTATGAAATTCAAACTGCCTCAGGTTCTAATCTCGTAAAACACAGTGCGGTTTTTTGCATATATTATTATTTTTGTTTTCGATAATAATATTTTTTAATTGCTGCTTTTTTATGTTGTTATTGCAATAAAGGTTTTAGAATAAAAAATGCGTGATATATGATAACAAAATTAAAAAAAAAATATGTTTATTCGTTATATTTATTTTACATAAGTTAAAAAACTGCTACAATTATTTATCATTACTTCAGCTGAATAAGATGTGAAATAGATGTCAAGAAACTTAGAAGCAGTTTATATTATTTTGACATAGGTATTTAAATTATGAAATATTTTAAATCTTTAATGGATTTTTTCACCATAAATATTAAGCTTTGATCATGGTCGAAGTAAGTAATAAATAAGAATATTAGACTACTTAAAATGTAAAAAACTACTTACAGAATAGGTAATTTTAAGGTTAAATATGGGCAGTTTGTTTATATTTTATTTGTATTAATTATTTTACATTTTATTTGACTTTAGTAAATATTGGTTGTTATTGAGGTTAAAGCTTAAGTATTCATTTTCTTTACGAAAAGAAGATTGAAACTAAACCTCAAATTTTAATCCTAAAATAATACTATTACTAAAATAATATTAAACAATTTCGGTATATCTGCAAGAAATACGACAAACACCCTATTGAAACGTGCTTAAAAAATTCGTTACCATAAATTCATGCAATAACGAATCTGTTGTTTATTAAGTTGGTACGGTCAATATTTTAAGGTCAAAAACGGTTTTCTAGCTGGTCTTCAGTGATGCAAGCCTTCAGAGTGCACGGCGAACGGTTCATAATGACGTGTTTTTAATAATTCAGCAAAATATCTCGTTGGTATGAAACCATTTGTTTCATTCACCATTTGACGTCGCTGCTACTCGATAATAAGCCCCTTCCTCATATCTCTTAACCCTCACAGTATTTCTCTAGAACAAAGAAAATCATTGTTTTTATTACACATAATACCTTATTATTTATTATTCACTAATCGAATTAAACCTCACAATGAATTTAAAACTTTAAAGGCATCTTCTGTCTCAACAATACCTCTGTTCTATCAACAATACCCTTGATTAAGATTTATGTTTAGTAAAATATGAAATATATAAATGATAACACTCACACTTAGTCCGGTTTCATTAGATATTCACTTCACTTTTACGCAGCGCAATAATATAATATTCTCTGATCTGATCTGATCTCTTCAATATATTTTATGCCTGCTTTTTGATAATAATAACCACAACACTGCGCTAAATACTCGTCACCAATATTATCCACGAACCAACAAAGTTCTATTAATTAAATACTCGTAACAAACTGCATCTACCCCACAGAAATCGAAATAATTTACTTAGTTTTTTGTGGTCTACCTGCTAAACTTTAATATTTATGTGAACAAGACGAATGAAACTAAAAACGAATGATGATTATTGAACTAGTCATTGGTTGCAGACAAAATGAGTGTGTGTGTGTAATGTGCGTGTCTACAGTATTGTAACAACTTATAGAAGAAGGTCGTAAGTCAAACCGAAGCGTCAGTCTATTGCTTTGTGAGATTGCTCATGGACTTTTGGTCGGTACTGTACAAGCAAATGAAACAAGCAACAAATCAGAATAAAGTGTAACAATCACTTATAGGTAAACTCACAAAATGTTGTACCTTACAAAAAACATTGAAATAAAATACTATAATGCTATAGAGTTGCATTAAATGTAATATAACTTAATAAGTTAATTAAAACAGATAAATTTATAAAAACAAAATCCAAACAAACCAAAACAAACTAAAGTTGGTAATACAAAAAATAAGTAGCCCAAATTCCACCCATGGTTTTGATTAATGGCTTATATCATTCCCTAGTATATTATATTGAAAAAACTCACGGATCATAAATCCCCGTAAAACACAAGTGTGATGACCTTAGACCGAAAAATCATAAATATTCCACATCATAGGTTCACTGCCTGTAACATTAATATTATATCATATGGGTCAACGTATCCGGTTTTTGGCAACGGAAAATAGGTTGCAAGTACACTGGCTTGCAAAATAAGGGAACGGTTGTGTGTGGCGCCGGCGAGGCGGTATCGGCGCCGACAAGATTTGCCAACGTATGGGGGTGAGCCAGTGCCCTATTTGGGGGCGGTTTAATGACCCCATAGTTGCGAACTTTCGCATAAATTGACTTGATTAGATCATGTTACAGGTAAATCAAATTGGCTTTAGTATAATAGATCACTGTAACAACAAATTGGGTAACACACTTGCAATGACAATGCCTTTCATTTTTTAACTAAACAATAATAAACAATATTAATTGTATGATTTAAGCTATAACAGGTATGAATCAATGGATTAACAATTTCCCTCAAAATCCTTCGGATTGTGATACAAAGTATATTACGCAATTGGGGTTACAGAAAGCGCTTAAATCAATGCAAGTTTCAAAAGTAATGATTCGAAAAATATTTCGAAGTAATATTTTTAATCAAAATATTTCATACTTAATGCTTCATTATGTTTTTCACTTTGATATTTGAGGCGTGCAAATAAATTATAAAGTTAAGAGGGTTTATCCTAAAAGTTGGCAACGTCGTAAATAGCTGTCAAATATTTACCTGTTTTGATTAATTTAGCAATATTACTGTATGAAATTAAGAAATGTGGCTAACTAGGGAACTAAAATATTGATAATGAAATGCAATAATTAATAACGTAATACTTAATATTTAGTTTTAGATGTAAAAAAAGTATTTGGAAACTTTTCAAATGTCTTTTTTACACCTAAAATGATTACAACATCAAATTCAGTGTTATAATTGCAATTCATTATTAATATTCTAGGGAACTAGTAAGCCACATTTCTTATTTCCATACAGTAATATTGCCAAATTAATCAAAACAGCTAAATATTTGACATCTATTTGCGACGTTGCCTACTTTCAGAATAAACGCTCTTAACAGCCTCGTTATTAAACTCAGTTCCTAAAATATTATTTCATCGTGAAGTTATCTTCATAAGTCACCATCATTTAAAGAATTTATTCCAAAAGGTTTAAAGCTCCCCAGACAGACGCGAGGCGAAACCAGTAGAACAATTTCCGTGAAGTTTTCATAGAAATTGTTCCACCAGAGTCGCGTCTGCGGGAGCCTTTATGTATATATATTATTGTAAAAGTTACATAAATAACAAAGAAATTTCGATGTTTTGCCAAGTCGTAAAAAACCTTGCGAAGCAGCAGCAGTTCGCTAGTCCTACATCAAATATACAGACCAATCTCCCACAATGTTCTGCATTAATGTGCACCATATTGTTATCTTGGGTCCTATTCCGCGGTTAA
This sequence comes from Agrochola litura, assembly GCA_949152395.1. Classification (NCBI taxonomy): domain Eukaryota; kingdom Metazoa; phylum Arthropoda; class Insecta; order Lepidoptera; family Noctuidae; genus Agrochola; species Agrochola litura. Next base: position 8,733,463 of record OX424497.1, on the reverse strand, counting down.
GTACAAATTTTATCAGTATGAATGAGTGCACATAATGTATTTATCAACATACCTGGGTAAGGGTGGTGTATAAAATGCTTTGTCTCCAGCCTGCGGTAGACGTTTTTGGTGTAATTACTTCAGAAATCCTGACGCCTGTTCACGTTGACATGACGGCTGGGTTTAATACGACACTCATCCGGAAAGCTCATAACGAGTACTTATGAGATTTTCAAAGAGAATTTTATAAAGCAGATGTGGTATAATAAGTAGGTAAATAGTATATAACGCTTTTTATGTGGCACTCTCATGAAGATCCCGTAATAAAAGATTCATATTTTCCGTTTCAGTATTTATTTTGAATGTGAAAATCGGTGAAACTCAATTCTATTCAATTCTCCCAACGTTTACCGGGTAAACTTTTAATACTTTAGCTCTAATATTGACAGAATTGAACTTTCAGAGCCCCACGGGACAACTGCTGAGGTTTCGGACAAGCGATTGAATTTATTTTCAATTCAATTAAGTTATGTTTCCGATACATCATCAATGAGATTGGAATCGTTAAAAGTGACATCTTTCTTTAGATTTTACAGATTCGTGAATACTTTTTACTTCCTGAAATAAAATATATACCTACCTAACTACTTAGGTTCACGAAGTCAGTACAAACAGTTCACTGTTTCCGCTAGAAGTTCTATTAGAAAGCACAAAATGGAACCCGAAAAAGCTTAAAATTCCGTTCAGTCCACTTAACTTGAAGTGAGTAAAATTCTCGTGAAATGTGCAGCGCAAAGTCTAGACGAAATCTCTCGCGATCCTAAAAACATGGGACCACGTTCAGCTAACGAAGAGAACCAAGCTTCCCCGACTGTCCCCGAGCGACTGCCAAGTTTACGACTAAAGCGCTAATTCACCACTTGCAAATTATCGCTGCCATAATTTTCACAAAGACAAAGGCTTTGTGTTCTATCACTGTGTTAGCCTTATAACGACTTATTTACGATTGGCCGGGCGATAGTTAGGCCTTGTTTCCTGTATAATTGAAACATGGCCTGCCCTTCTAATTAGGGAGCGCAATAATAGTTCCGCAGCATGTGGCCACAAAAGGGAAACCGCAAATAGTACAGCACTTGAACAATAGGCTCTAATAAGGCACCGCAAACGAAGTTTTGCTACTATACCTCAGATGTACGAGTTTCGTGTTTATTACGTTGATATAGTGTTGTAGTTGATATACTTTTAGTTTATTATCTAATGTAAACCTAATATTTAATCATAGTTTATTTTTATTTATTTATCTCCACTCTATTACCAATCTATAATATTTTTAATTAATTTAATTATAATTTAATTCGATTTTTTATTTGTGTGTTATATTGCTAGAAGTATGCTTTGTTTTTACATTATTTTAAATCACCCAATATTATCAATTAATTGCAGTAATATAAATGTATAAAAATATGATGTCCAAATATACAGTGCATGTGGTGTTAGTCTTTAAGTAATTGTTGCACACAATGTATATTGTGTACTTTTAATAGACATGAAATGTGTAAACAATTGTAGGCTAACCTATTAATAAATAAATAAATAAATAGAGAGAGAGAGGGGAGGTAGAGAGACTTCCTTATTATTCATAAAGAAAGAAATAAAGAAAATACATTTATTTAGCACAGACTAACAGCACACAACACAATATATTGTAGATACCTACTACAAATAAAACGGGAATAAAAACAGTGGCACTCCGGGAGTGCCGACAGAAGTGAAATCTTGAACAATTTTACTGTGCAGGAAATACTTTTAATGAGGTAACAGTGTTGCGAGTTCAATTGTTTTTTCCCATCTCAAAAATGACCAACGCGCCTGAAGAAGTTTTCACTTCAAAAAAATAATTCCAAAACCTTTAAAGTAAAAATACACAATCGATATACAATCGCGTTTACAAAAATGAGGTGTCGCTAACGGTGTCGCGAGTTCAATTGTTTTTTCCCATCTCAAAAATGCCCAACGCGCCTAATGAAGTTTTCACTTCAAAAATTGAAAAACAAATGAAAAAGTGTGAAGTTTAATCAAAGTTCGATGTTCTTTTGTTTTTCTTGATAGCTTTCTAACAAAAACGAGAATTCTATGAGAAATGGCAATTTGAAACTACAATATCACGACGATAAAATTTATCATTACCTACATATTACTTTTCAGGAGAAGAATACTAATGAATGCTACACAGATATTATAATGCTTTAAAAGTTGGTCTTGGAGAACTAAATAACGACGTCCGGGACAACTAGGCAATAGGAATCCAAACTTTCTGTTTGCGAACATTTTAAACTAGGCATGAATTTTTGTTCGGAAAACTGCAAGTTAGAGAAGTAAATTCGTGGAAATTTTATGGTATAAAAGTCGTTTTAAACAAGTTAGTTATTTTACATAACTTTATAAAATACTAGCTTTTGCCCGCGGCTTTGCCCGCGTGGATGTCGGAAAATATCCCACGGGATCGTACTACCGATACCGGGATTACATACCTTATAGCCGAGGAAAAGGTCATTGACTCCTACCGCTGCACCCGCGTTCTCGTCAACCATAATATTTTAATCTAAATTAAATGCTTAATTTAAATAAGATAGTTTATTGGAAAAATTATAATATAATACCGGTCAAAATAGCTTCGGAAATAACAATGAAATTTTTATCAAATTTTGAAAGATATAAATGGTTATTGTGGTTCATCCTTAGAAGATAAACATATACCAGCGCGGACTTTTTTTTTGAACTTCTTAAGATGAATAATAGTATACAACATACATTTTATGTAACTTTTACGATTACCGCGGCGCACGCCAATAAAGTTCCCAGTCAGCATGATTTTTTCCGACATGTCCAACAATAATCGTCAAATTTCAGCCAATTTACACAAAACCTTCATAAATTATACACTAAAACCTTCCGCATGAAGCACTCCGTCCATTGGTGAAAACCGAATGAAAATCCGTTTGGTAGTTTTTGAGACAGACAGACGCGGCGGGGGACTTTGTTTTTAAGGATTAACCTGAAAAGCTCCTTCTCACCGAGAGGAGGCCTGTGCCCCAGCAGTGGGATATTATAGGCAGATTATTATGCTAAATCAACAGTTGTAAAATAAACTAAAAGAGAAAAGTTACCGATTTTTAAGTGAATAATGAATTACCTACCTACATTCGTTGTTCTAATTTTCGTCCGAGATGGATACTTTTGTTAGGCACGTTATAGACGGCCTCTGCTCGCTCATTGTTAATGACTGGTCATTGAGGGCTCACAACAGTCCACATTTAAACACATACCTACCTAAATGTATACTTGGCAGTTTAAAAGGCTAATCCAGCATCGGATACCATTAACAGAATATAAACTAGGTACTATTATCCTATACTATTAAATGATCAATATGTGTATTTATTTATTTATAATTGCGTTTTCAAAAACGGCTCTCACGATTTCGATTAAAGTTGCAATATGGGAGTTTACGGGGGAAAAAAATCGATCTAGCTAGGTTTCGTATCTGAAAAAAATCGTTTTAACGTACGTCTATTGTATTTTATAATGGATTTCCGCAAGGTCACGCCTGAATCAATCAACTATCTTAAAAATCGATTCAAGAGAACGGCGAACGAGCTCTGCTCGGGTGAAAATAAACCTTGCGGAAATCCATTATAAAATACAATAGACACGTACGTCTATTGTATTTTATAATGGATTTCCGCAAGGTCACGCCAGAATCAATCAACTATCTTAAAAATCGTTCTTTCCGTATTTATTTTCACCCGAGCAGAGCTCGTTCGCCCAAAGTTTAGAACAAGATGGCTACCTTAGAATAATGACATGGTAGCATGGAATTAGTAAGTATCTACTATCATGGCAGCATGGAATTAGTATGTACTATACATGGAATTAGTATGAACTTTCCTTTACTATTAAATGAGCATTCTCTATTTTCACCAGAGTGGAGCTCGGTCGCCCAGGTGCTAGATTTTATACGTATAAAATACGTAGCATCGTAAAGTATTTAATACCTAGGTACTTTCGACACAAATTGATGACTCATTAAGTATTATTTTTAATCTACGAGTTCAAAATTGATCTATATACGAGTATATATAAAAATGGCTGTTGGTATACAGCGTGCCGCTTTAATGGCGACATTAATTTAACACATGTATACGGTTTCGCGTTTTCGTTTTATGATGATATTTTAATTTAATTAAACGTTATTATTTATTGATTTACTAGATTCTGCTCGCGACTTCGTTCACGTGGAAGTCGTAAGACACCACAATATACTACAATAACAGCCACATTTTATAAAACTTCCCTGTAAGTATACTACGTTTGTAGTTTTATTCTCAACAGCAATAATATACAGAGTCTGGACTGGTAACGCGGAGGCAAACGACGTACAGTTGTCTGTATGAGAAGCAGCTTGTTCTGAGGTCGACACCCGCAGCTTTCACAATCTGGCCCTATGACATGTTGATAATCATCGCAAAGCATACGCTCACAGGGAACTGCACGCGCTTAAACTGGAAGGGGTAACTGTGGGGAATTAGCGGTATACGCGGTATAATTTCATTAAACGTTATTATTTATTGATTTATTTTCAATTTTCTAAAATAGCATCTTGGAGCAAAGTAGGTACTTGAGATTATTTTCTGAGGTCACGGATCATAACATCGCTCAAAAAAATTAAAACGAATAACGTGCAAAGATTAGGCGAATTGAAGCAAAGAGAGAGAGCCCTATGTCGGCGAGCGTATATTTTTCAATTAACGAATTATTTTATCGTATTAATTATAATTTTTATGATTACTGGTCACTAGCCCTATTCAGTGCCATGTGTATCTTTTTGTCACACAGTGTCTGGAAGATTGTGTATCAAAAAGTATACATTGTGGTATTCTGTTTGGTTAAAGCACTGTGTACATTTTAGGCACACGTTTTCTATACATTTATTATGCAGAAATGAAAGCCCGGGCCTGTCACAAATTTGTCAAAAATTGAAAGAAAGGCCAATTAAGGGGTGGCGCTGAGGGTGTTGTAGCGGCTCGTTGTATATGAGATTGATAAACTCCAACACCGCTTGACTCATGGCATATAAATTTTTTCATGGGGAAGGTTCATATGCCTACAGGTTTATTTTTTTTATCCGGATCTCCCGCAGGCGAAGCCAAGGCCAAAAGGTAGTAAATATAAAGTAGTATCTAGGCAGCAAGCAAGATGGTAACCGAACTGCTATGATCCTGCTGACTGCCTTTATGCAACAATGGCCTGCAATTTCTACCAAAAGAAGATGATTAAATACCCAAATATCTACTGCGACTGCAGAAAACAGTTATTGCATACTTCTAAAGCTGGTTTACTCGGACAGCGGACACGTTAAGCCGTTGGTCCCGGCTGTCATTCGTGGATCTTTGACAGTCGTTACGGGTCGTCAGAAGCCCGAAAGTCTGACAACCAGTCTTATCAAGGGGTATCGTATTACCCAGTTACTGGGTTGTGGAGGTCAGATAGGCAGTCGCTCCATGTAAAATACTGGTATTCATTTATTTATTTATTAAAGAATACCATCAGCATTACATTCAACAATTGGATTAAAGATAATAATAGGTATTCAGCTGCATCCGGTTAGACTGGAAGCAGACCCCAATATAGTTGAAAAAGGCTAGGTAGATTGATTTTAGAGCTGGTTTACTATTCAGCATATATACAAGGTGTTTGGTAGAAGGACCGACGATTTTTTTTGAGGGATTGGTGGTGTCATTAGCTAGCACAAAATAAAATTTATTTTTTTCTCGGTTTTAAAATTAATTTAAAAGTTGAAATATTTTTCGTACATAAACACAATTTTAAAACGTAAGTCATTTTCTAGATCCAATCGTACATAAGTGTCATTGCCGATAACATCAAAAATAATGACGATATGTTGGAAAATTAAAAAATAAAATATTTTAATTACCTACCCTGACACAGGTTTTATGGCTGAAAGCTAGGCTATATGACGGTCCCTATCCCTAAGAAAATTGTGTCGGTCCTTCTACACACTCTGTATTATACTAAAAAGAAAAAAAAAAAACCAGCTGCCCATAACTCGAATAGTCTGACGAATCATCGGATTATCTCACCACCCCGTCTACATCCATTAACAAAGTCTATTTTCCCAAAAATTAGGTACCTACACTACAAAAACATTTCTGTCTGTGAACACTTTTAAAAATTCATAACAGGCAATAGGTACCCAGTTGGTTCCCAAGGCGCGTCCTTGTGGAAATAAAATTACATAATACCTACTTTTTTATTTCTTTTTTACTACTTACTCCTACCTATCTTTCCGTCTCGCCCCAGTTGTCACAACGTGATAATTCGGGCCATTTTTTAGGGTTCCGTACCCGAAGGGTGCCAACGGGACCATGTTACTATGGCTCAGCTATCCGTCCGTCCGTATGGTCACAGAGCTGTGATCTGTTGAACCGTAATAGGTAGATACTTGAAATCACAGAGCGTGTACTACCGGCCGCTATCAATCAATTTGCCTAGCCTTTTCCCAACTATGTTGGGGTCGGCTTCCAGTCCAACCGGATGCAGCTGAATACCAGTATTTTACATGGAGCGACTGCCTATCTGACCTGCACAACCCAGTAACTGGATAATACGATACCCCTTGGTAAGACTGGTTGTCAGACTTTCGATCTCCTGACGACCCGTAACGACTGTCAAAGAGCCACGAATGACAGCCGGGACCAACGGCGTAACTTACTTTCCGAGACACGGAGGAGTCTCGGTATGTAAAGATGGTCACCCATCCACTGACCCACCCCGGCAAGCGTTGCTTAACCTGATGGATCGACCCGTGCGGCTGTTATTACTTAGCCACGAGCTCCGGCCGCTATACCAACAAATAATAAATATGTAGTGTTAAATATTGTACGATGGTACGGAACCATTCGTGTGCGCGTCCGACTTGCACTTGGCCACTTTTTTAGGACAGCTCGTGCTCTTAAATGCTCTGCTATGTTCAGTTCGGTAGTTTTTACCTGGGTCTCGTACAAAACGGTGGCGATTCTTGGAATTTGTAGATTGATGGTCGCATGATTTTATCAGTTTATAAGTAGGTAAGTTTTTTTGTCGCTTGAACTGTTTAAGACCGATTTATAGGTAGGTACAAAATGCTTTTCCTAAAAAAAAATTGTCGGTTTTATGTATAGGTACTTTCATAATTATATGATTTATATTATAATAATTAACAAAATTTACAGTCTCAGGGAATATTTCCTTCAAACTGACGTGGGTATGCAACGAGATGTGGTCGCAGTGGACAAGGGCCTCACCCCGCTCTCCTTGGCAAAAGAGAACTGGCGCAAACCTGCAGTACTTGATACTAACGATCGTAAGGAAGTATGGCAGGGCAAAGAGCTACATGGACGCTTTTTCCGGGCCCTTCACGGGCCTGATGTAGACTTTTTGGCGTCTGTATCCTGGCTGCGTTTCGGTGACCTCTTCGGGGAAACCGAAGGTTTTGTCTGTGCGATTATGGATGAAGTTTTATCATGACGAATAATTATCGGAAATACATTGTCAAGGACGGTACGGTTGACATCTGTCGGGCATGCCACCGTCCCGGTGAATCAATCCGACATATTGTTTCCGGTTGTTCTCGTCTTGCTAATGGCGAGTACTTGCACAGACACAATCTAGTGGCTAGGATTATTCACCAGCAACTTGCCTTGCAGTACAACCTTGTGGAGTCCGAAGTACCATACTACAATGTATGTGCCCGACCCAGTTCTCGAGAATGGTCATGCCACATTGTACTGGGATCGATCTATCATCACTGACAGGACTATTGTAGCCAATAAGCCTGATATTGTGGTGATAGATCGACGAGAGCGCCGTGCAATGATTGTAGATATCGACGAGATTCTCGTCATGAGGTGTCCCTCATGACGAGAATCTCGTGAAAGCTGAGAAAGATAAAATATCAAGTATCTTGACTTAACACACGAGGTTGTCGACATGTGGGATGTGGACTCTGCGATCATTGTACCGATAATCGTTACGGTTAATGGCCTAATAGCGAAGAGCCTCGACCAACACCTCAGGAGGCTCTCATTGCGCGGCTGGGTCAAGGGCTTGATTCAGCAGTACTCCTAGACACGGCACGCATAGTAAGGAGGTTCCTCTCTCTAGAGCCCTGACCACCGGCAGCTTGGACCCTGTTCCTGATGCCGATGGGCCACTATTTTTTATATTTTTAAATGTTTTTTTAATGATTTTTATAAAATATTTAAAAATGTATTTAATATGTAAAAAAATGAATAAATGAGAACAAAATAGTAAGAAAGATATTTTGTCCGTTTGTCTGAATGTATGTTCTGGATTAGTGCAAAAAGGGCGGAACGGATTTGGATTAAATTTGGCATATAGATAGTTTTTAATCTGGATTATCACATAGAATACTTTTAATATCGGTAGTACGTTCCCGTGGGATATTTTCCGCCATCAAAGCGGGCGATGACGCGGGATTTAAAAAAAAATTGCTGTAATTTCTATGTCAACTCTGAAAATTCTTTAAATTCGATTATCACATCATGAGGATAACAAATGACTATCAGTCACTCACCCAATATAAATAAAGAAAGTAGAAACAAATGCTGCTGGAATGACGGAACATACAATTTGCATGTCGGACTCATAAAAAATAAACTCAATGTTGATGAAAATTAAATGAGTTTCGATCGTGAGTATTCCCTTTCAATTAAGAGAGGAAGAGAATCGATCGCGTAGTCTCCAATTAATCGCAAATACGTAATACCGACATTTCGAATATTTGTATGTAATTTTTTCTCTTTAATGCGAGATACATTCAATACTATGTCAATTACTCTTCGATACATTAAGATTTATACCATTAAAAAAGCCTTTCAAATTTACTGTACTTACGTAAGGATTTTTCAACAAAGAAAATCCTAATTCTCGGTACCTAAAGTTTAGGCTCTTCTGAATAAACGTAGGGAGTAGGGTTTGGGTTCCGGGACGTCTCGTGTCTCGAAGTCCCGGGAATTTTCGCAATTTTAGTTGTCTCGGGTCCCGGGACTTTTGGGTCGAGACTCGAGACGAGACACGATTGTCGAAATTGTTACTGTATTAAGCCAACACAATTAAAACGACATCTGTTGAAAACGAGAGAGTGTTCCCATTGTCCGGTGGCATTATTACAAAAATCTGAAACAGATTGTTGGACAAAGCTGTTGACGCACCGATTTTTTTTTAAACCTATTTTATTAAATCAGCAAAGAAGTCTAATTAATGTGTTAGTTGATTATTTAAAAGACTGATTCTTATGTCTGTTTTATTATTTATATTTAGATTATTTAATTATGAAACAAATCTGTGATTATGAGAATTAACAATGTTGTGATTATGACCAATGATTAAATATAGAATTACTAGATACCTAATAGTAAAGTTATTAAGAATTAGTATGATTTTTAACTAAGTTCGTTTTATAACTATAAGATTTAACTGCTTAAAAGTGAATATGTGTGTGATTAAAAGAAATAAACAAAGCAATTATTAAGATTGAAATTAACGTTAAAGTTATTAAGATTTAATTTTCTGTTTAATACATGTTGATTTTTACAAAAAATTGCCTCTTTTAATACGTTTCACCAGAAAGTAACTCAATTTAAATTCTTAAAAAAAAAACAATAAAAAACTTCTTAGAAGTCTCGAATTCCCGGGAATTCCCGGGACTTTGATTGAAGGCTGTCTCGTTTCCCAGGACTTTGAAATGATCGGGAATTCCCAAACCCCAGTAGGGAGGCAATGTTAACTCCAACTAAACTTATTATTTTTTGAAGTAAACCATTATCTTATCCATTGGAAAACACACTAAAATATAAACAATTAAACTATCATACAGCCATTATGCATATAAACTTGTCGACGTCAGTATGTCACTGCAGGGATTCAGCAGAATATCAGCGTCAGGTATATTTGCCTGACACATGCTGAGCTGGACTCCCATTTGGTGCAACCTTGAAACGCACACCACACTTTTTATGTTCGTTGATCCATTATTTTAGAATGTCATCACAATGTCTTGTTTTCTTCCTTTTATTTTTTTGTTTGTTTGTATATTGTCACCTTGCGGCTATTTCTTAATAGCTATCATCTACCTAGCCCTTTTCCAACTATGTTGGGGTCGGCTTTCAGTCTAACCGGATGCAGCTGAATACCAGTATTTTACATGGAGCGACTGCCTATCTGACCTGCACAACCCAGTAACTGGGTAATAAGATACCCCTTGGTAAGACTGGTAGTCAGACTTTTGGGCTTCTAACTACCCGTAACGACTGTCAAAGATCTACAAATGACAGCCGGGACCAACGGCTTAACGTGCTTTCCGAGGCACGGAGGGTATGTAAAGATGGTCACCCATCCACGGACCAACCGCGGCAAGCGTAGCTTAACCTGATCGATCGACCCGTACGGCTGTTATTACTTAGCCACAAGCCCCTCCTAATAGCTTTCCTAATAGCTAATTAGTTATTATTCTATCGTGCTATTGTACGTTGTGCTGTCTTTTGTGTGCACTAAATAAACGATTTATCTATCTATCGTTATTCAGTCTGTTTGTCTGTTACGCCTCTATTGACATATTCACGTTCGATTAATTTATTAGTTATACAAACTCCCTTGTAGTATGCGTCACCTGTTGTTGTGTATATTTGAACCCAAGCTTGACCGAGATTGTTGCTCTGATTCTCATCATAACCTCCAAAGGTATACAGTATATTAACTAACAAAAGTCGTTCCCGCTAACCCGTAATAGTATAGCGTCCATACATGGTAAACAAATATTACCAAAAAAAAGTTAAAGAAAAAAAAATCAGTAAAAGAAACACTCTGTACACGCGCACTTGTCGCGCGTGTACAGAGTGTTTCTTTTACGTATCATTTAATTTTTTTTGTGAATATTATACAATTAATAAAATAAAATAAAAATGGTTATATTTTTTTTGGAACGAAGTTCCTTATTTGCATGTATGGACGCTATACTATTGCGAGTTAACGGAAACGTCCTTCGTTAGTTAACATACTATATTATCTTCAATCGATTCGATATAATTTGTTATCATCTTCGATCAAATATATGATCGAAGATGAAGATAGATAGATTAGTAGGACCATCAGTTCGGTCTGTTACACAAAAAATTACATATATAGAACACTGAATCATGTCATTCGATCATCACTAAGTCTATTTTAAGTCATATACAAACTAAAAACAAGCCTGGACAAATCACTTTTTTTTTTTTTTTTTTTTTTATTGTTTACCATGTTAACATATAATATACACAAACATATTTACAACTAACTACTATATATATTATGTACAAGTATGTAAAGGAAAAAGTTAAAATAAAAATCACTTTTTATTTTACAGAAACTTATTCTATTTTCTATTCGATCATACATTCACACCCAATATACAAAACAATAATGTATCCATCAAAGAACAATGGACCACTAAAACCGAGGGGTACTAAAAACCCCACGTTTTAAAACGTAAACATGTCATCGATGTCGTATGCAAAACTCGAAACGTCACTTCGGCAACAATAAAGTATACAGGGTGACTACTTACTGCAAGTAAAATTCTTATATTTTCATGTCACTTAAATATTGTTTAGTGCTTCAAATGAGCACCCTAGATGGTCCTTAAGAAACCCCATAATTTTCGAAAAATTACTTTTAAGTATTTTTATACAATTATATTCAATGTTGGGTCATTAAATAGAGGGGCTTGTGGCTAAGTAATAACAGCCGCACGGATCGATCTATCAGGTTAAGCTTTGTTTGCCGAGGTTGATCCGTTGATGGGTAACCATCTTTATATACCAAATATGGTCTTTCTTTTTCTTTAGGCTTTCCGTGCTTCTAAAAGCACGTAAAGCCGTTGATCTCAGCTGTCATTTGTAGATCTTTGACAGTTTTTACGGATCATCAGAAACTGCTAGGCAGATAATGATGTTGGGTCATTAAATCTAATATTCGTTACATTTCCATTTTTTTAATACTTTATCGAATATTTCTAAGTACCCAAAAGTTTAACAAAAGCACACCATCTTACCTCAAAATGAATTATGTCAAATTACAAGTCAGCCTGTATAAGGCATAAGGCACAAACATACGGTGAGTCACCAACCACCGCCGTAACATAAACAGGGTGCAGGTTATATGGCTTTCAAACTGACATTTTATTCGCTCTTTGCTGTTACAGGAAATAAGTAGAAAGACCTGAGTTTCTAACTTCTGTAGGGCTGTTGTGTCAACGGTAATGGGCGTAGTTTTCTTTTATTTCACTTAACTAAATTGCTTGCTTCCCATGAAGATATTTAAAGCAGACTGGGTCTGTTTTATATGGTAGTTTACTTTCTGCTTTTAAAGTGTAGTTAAAAACATTTTAGTTGACGTAACCACAGATTAATACAGATGGTTAATACATTCCGCAAAATTATTTAAATAAAATATGACTTTTATTACGATACAATAAAGTGCAATTCAGATCGCACAGCGCTAATTACATTTTTTTTCTTTTTTTTTGGGTGGGAAATTATCAAATAACTTCTCTGCTCTGGGCGGAGCGGGAGGGCGTGAGACTCTTACTGACTAAAACCCACCCGTGTTCCTTCGGTTGCTCTATTGCCGGGGGCCACGATCTCTCTTTCGGTTTTCTTCGCAACCCCGGCAGGCATCGTTCATAGTCACACTTGGCAGATGTAGTGATATTAAATGTGCCCGTTTCTGCCCGTTTTATTTATTCCATTTATTTTTTATTTTTTCTGTACTTCTAGGTGAATATAGGTAGCGCTAACTATCTACAGTTATATTCACCTAGAAGTTGCCTCTCTTTCTTAGGCGTAACTCGTATGTCTTCTGACTACGTTAGGCTCACGGAATTGGCCCGACAAGACGAGCCCCCCGCGTAATTGTAGCCTCGTACCTAAAATGCAGAGTGCACCTTCTGTACTATTTTATGACGTAAGAAAACTGCCATCTACGTGTTTAAAATCTCGGAATAGTTTCGTTTTTTTATTGATCTTCTGCAGCAATATTGTTACATTGTGAACATCCCCCCAAAAATGTAACTCATAATTTACATCCTTAACATACAACAAAAACAAGTTCTTCGCATAATTTAAAGTGTTAACTAGCATTAGTTTTAAAAAGAATAAAACCGAATAAATAACCGTCGTGATCCCGACTCACTGTAAATGTTAACCCATTGAAATCGTCGATAAAATCAGACAGCTCAGTAGTGGCAGCTCGGCACCCTAACAACGTGTGAAATTGTTTATTTCCACTAGGATTTAGCGCGCCCTTTGTTGACGACGAATTTAAATGTAAAGAATTACGTTGCGACACCCCTAATCTTGATTAGAATGCGCTAACAAAGCGTTCGCTGTAATAGTAAGTGTTAATCTGATTTAATTCATTGTGTCTACCCAGCAGGAGAGATGCATGACATTTTTTTTTTAATAAAGGTTCGCCAGATCGAAAGTTTAGTGAAAGGAGGAGTTTTATTGTAAAGTTAATAGCTTTGACAGGACAATATGGCGGAGGTACAGTGAACAGTCTACAATACGAATTCATGTCCCTATTATTATTTTAATGAAAGCCCAAAGGATCTCAACCCGTAAACTGAACATCGAATGTAAAACACACATTTCCCTTTAACCACAAAACAGAGTAATCGTAAAATGAACAAAAAGTTTTGTAGCTAAAAATGAAAAACGATTTTCCCCGAATTTTATTGGTAGCTGGTTAATAAAAGAGATTAAAAATGCATAATTAATATCGTCTCATTATTAATCGGGTCCTGGCATAAACAGTCGTTATAAGTCCGTTAGCGAAGTCAGGACTTGGTAACATAAAACAAATTGCCTTAAAGCTTGTATATAATCTGAAAGGCAAATTATTATGAATGAGTGTCCGTCCAAATGAGTAGGATTAGCTTTGTAGCGAGAATTCTCATTAAAATATTTATGTCAGCCGCGTCGCAAAAATGGTCTTGTTTTGTATAAGATATGCTGAAAGAGTTATTCAACCCTTTTTGTAGAAATATCGTCAATTACTTGCTCATTTCTACCAATTAATTTCCACCTTAAACATCAACAAGTTACCAAATGAACATTAATTTAAATCTAAAAATATTATAAAGAGAAAATATTTGATTTTATTGGTACGCGTGTATGTTTGTTTCTAATGGATAAACTAAAAAAATACTTAAACGGATTAAAAAAAATATTTCATTTATAGAAAGCTAGATGTCATAAGCGAGTAACATGGGCTATATTTTATTAAGTCGCGGGCAAAAGCTAGTAGTAAATATCTTGTAAATCACCACGGTTGGCAGACAGATTTGTGAGTACACTAGGCAAGGCATCTACGCTGCAATTAGCAGAATGATACTGGCAGACCCATTCTCGTGATATAACACCTTCGTCGGCTTTTACAACACCGAGTGTGAACTATTTTTTAACCGACTTCCAAAAAGGAGGAGGTTATATGTTTGTCGCGTATATTTGTATTTTTTATTTTTTTTGTATGTCCACCGATTTCTACGACAATTGTGGACCGATTTTGAAAATTCTTTTTTGTTTGAAAGGGTATACTCTCGAGGTAGTCCCATATAAATTTTATTAACTTTGCTTTGATAGTTTTTGAGTTAGCTTCAATAATACGTACTTTTTACCACTTAGTATGTGGATGATGTGATAAGTTCCTGTCACTGTTATTTACATAGCAGGTAGTAGTTTTCGAATTTGTGTGGGGGTAGGTACCACAACTAAAAAGTGAAAAATAAAAACTTTTTACAGAAAAAAAAAACCGACTTCCAAAAAACACTACAAAGTGAAAAATAACTTTAATTTCGGAAGTCGGTGACAAAAAACGAAAATTCAAAACCAAAGACACCGACTTCCGAAATTAAAGTTATTTTTCACTTTGTAGTATTTTTTGGAAGTCGGTTTTTTTTTTGTAATTTAGTCCGGAACCGCACGACAAATATAATTTCTCACTGTCTTCCCTAATTAGTCTGCTTCAAACATTCTCTACTTGGCGCTATGCCGAAGGGACATGTGTTTTCTATTCTAGTCAGAGCCGTTTGTGACAAGCGGGAGTTGTCCGCGTTCATAGCCTAACGACTTAACTTTTTGGCGTCAGTTTTGAAGAGTTGGAAATGTCCGTAAAATTTTATGGATGTTGCAAAATCTTTGTCTATTTTTAATAGCAAAGTATTGACAGGGTTAAAATAAAATAATAGATAGAAATCAGATCTAGGGATATGATATTACTTATTTACCTGGTACACACGGCTATTAGCTGACCTCGCATTGTACGGAAATCCTATACAATGCGAGATCAGCATAAACTGGAAATGTATAGCTTGATGTGTAGCCGTGTGTACATGTAGACAGGCCTACGCTGTCCTCTTGAAAACATTGTAGGTAAATGCCAATTATTTTTAAAAGCGTAACCGTGGAGTTTCTTGCCGGCTCTTCTCCATAGGAAACGACCAATTGGAACCGTGCACCTGGCTTCTGAGGTTTCATAAGTGCCCATGTAAGTATATGTGAAATAAAAATATTTTGATTTTGATTGATTTTTTATTTCTGCAATTTTACATTTAATTTTTTTTAAGGAAAAAAAACAATGGCACTCCGGGAGTGCCGACAGAAGTGAAAACTTGAAAAGAATCGGCACCGCGGTACGTTGGTTACCGCGGTGCCGATTCTTTTCAAGTTTTCTCTTCTTGATATCTTTTACTCGACGCACCGCGGTAATCAACGCGTTAAAGTCTTTTACTCCACGGTGTCGGTAAATTGCGTTACAGTGTCGCGAAATTAATGGTTGGTTTAGTCCCATCTCAAAAATACCCAACGCGCCTAAAGAAGTTTTCACTTCAAAACGTTTTTTCAACGTAAAAACATGAAATATTCAACTACTTTCTTATTCAATGCGTCTTGCATTACGTCGTCTACTTGAAAGTACAGTTGCAATATTAAATAGCAATTCGAGTTTTAAAAGTACACACGTACTTTTTGCTCGATATGCGGATACAATAACTATACATGGTCGGGCAAATTAGTTCGCGAAAATTCACCAACGCCCGTATAACTTCAATGAGACCCACATATACATGTGACGTATTTCATATACCTAAGTACATTTCACATAATTTTTCTTCTCGCATTTTAATGTATCCATTTTTGCCAAAAAGCACTTGTCGACAGCCTTTATTTATTCAATGTTTATGTATGTACTCGGATTTTATTATCGGGTCAGCAAACATACGTGTCGCACTCCATCTGTTGTTTACGCACGCGTTTTCAGTGCTACTGTTTTATCCCAATAAATTGACACAATAAAGCTCTCACTCGGAGTATATATAATATTTATTTGTAAAATCAGAATCGTAAAAAATCTACGCATCCATACAAAATTTGTGATTCAATTCGACAAATTTTTATTCACGATTTCTCAAGACAGAATAAGTGACAGTGAAAATGAAATGTAAGAAATTCTGTGAGAACGCTGCTACATTAAAGGGATAACTCACCAAAGAAAATCTTCGCTCTCAAATATTGCTTTTCGAAAATTTTAAAGGAATTCTTTGATGGAAATCTTTCGAAGAGCTCCTGTCCCAAACTACAGATGATAAGTTGACACTTTCTTACTATTCCTCGAGCATAAAATTTCAAATGGTATTTTAAAGTAGAATGTTTAATATCGAGGTTTGGAGCAAAGTTTTCGGAAAAGTTTAAAATCATTTCGTATTTTTAGTTTTACAAGTTTTACGGAATAATAATTTTGCTACAACGAAATCTTCTGGCTTTAGTGCTTTCGAGCTCAGTCATACATTGCCTAATACAGGGTAATACAGAGTCGTGTACGCGGTTGGACCTCATTCTTTGTGATAATTATTTCAACAAAACACACAATAGTAGTTTATGAAACTGTTGCATAATGAGGGGTATTAAAACATGAGTAGGCGAGGTTTTTAATAGTATCACACGAATGTTTTAATACCTAGTTATGTGCAGTTTCATACACTACTTTATCTACTCTCAAACATTGGGATTGAAACAAATACTAAATAAATAATCAAAGTTAAAGATCAAGAATAAATTTAAAAATCCCACGAAATTCAGTAAGTACTACAAAACGTCGCCTGCACCAGCACATCACCGCACATGCGCTACAGCGGGTGCTGCTGTCCCCCGCCAAAAGTTGATGGAAACTCTTTGGTGATATTAACTTTTTGGATTACCGCTGTATCGTAATAGAAAAAAAAATCTTTTATAGTATTATTTTGTTAGAGAAAAAGTGTTATAATATGATTCTATTTTTAAACTTCGGTATTCTGTTTATAAAGTATGTCAATAAACTCGTTTTGAAGTTCATAATTCGAATATTACGCTATGAGAGTAGATAAAATATTGGGTACTTAATAAAAATTACACATTAATACAGTACTATGGAACACAAATTGTAGATAATCAAATCAATTCTTGGCGATGTATATATTGATGTAACTGTACTTAAAGTCTTGTACAGTACGACACAACTCAGATGTAGCATCGACAAAATTCGTAAAACCGATCACCATACGAAATGAGTGCGCCTTCAAAATTATACTATTACTGCTTCAGGTGAAAATGATCTTTACGCAAATGCAATAAATTTTAAAGTCATAATAATACATTCGTAAAATTTAAATGAAAGAATGCAAATCAAGTTTATACTAAGTACATCTAAGTTGTGTCTCTGTCTTATTTGCAATGTCTTGTCTTATTTGCTTCCTTTTTAACTCTATCGGCTTATTAATTTTCAACCAGATTCCCGATGTTATTATTATTAACTTCGTAAACACGGACTGCTAATAAATTATATGCTCAATTAAATAGAGAAACCGGGCGCGGATTTTCTGGCTTGTTAGCCTAATTTGTATCAGGAATCTGTTTCAAATTGCATTATTCTCTTTTCCATTTAATTAATTGTTCACTGCTTCCGTTAAGGAGACAGAGAGGGTTTCTATTTCAAGGATGTCCAACTCAGATTTTGGTAATTTAAAATAGAGAAATACTACAAATCTTTAAAAAAAAATTAATCATTTTGGACTCGTCATTGTAAAGCTTGATGGCACAATTTGGCTGTGTAAATGATAAATGCTGTTTATTTCTGTAAGTAGGTTTATACGAACAATTTTACACGTCAATAATATTTTTAAAATTAGATGAGGTCGATGTTTTCTTTCCGACTACTCTGAAAATTAACACCGAAACAAACTCAGAGGTCTATTGTAAGACTTCATGGCGTAATTTTGTTGTATTGAGAAGAATCTCTAGACTCATCTTTAAAAAATATTAATAAATCATACTATAATAATATTATACACTAGCTTCTACCCGCGACTTCGTCTGTGAGCCTATAACCTTCCTCAAGAATTGGGCTATCCAATGCAAAAAGAATTTTTCATATCCGACTAGTAGTTCCGGAGATTACCCCTACCTACATACAAACTTACAAACAAATTGTACCTCTTTATAAAATTAGTACCTATAGAGTATTTTGAAATTCCAAAATTTGGTACACAGATAGTTTATAACTTACTACTACCCCTACAACTACTACTAATCCCTAATTTCAAGCCCGGTTGTATGTTCCCGTGGGATGTTTCACGATAAGCACGCGGGCGAAACCGCAGGTAAAAACCTAGTGTATGAATATGCATATTAAATTATTTCACTTTATTATTTTTAACCGACTTAAAAAAAAGGAGGAGGTTCTCAATTCGTCGGGTTTTTTTTTTAAATTATTTTATTATGTATGTTCCCCGATTACTCGAAGACAGCTGGACCGATTTGAAAAATTCTTTTTTTGCTTTCAAATTGGTCCCATTGTCATTTGGTCACGATCTGATGATGGGATCTTGGAGAAATCAACTCTTCAAATATTATAGGCACACCTATAGCGATTTCGGTATTTTTGATGAGCAGTTGACATAAGGCTATTTATTGTAACTTAGATAAATTACAAACCAAATTTCTAAAAAGTGAAAAAAAACTTTAAGAGGGCCCTTCCCGGTCCGTCTATCGTCAACGCGAGCATGGCCGAAAAGCTTGTTGTTTCATCCAGCGCAAGTGAGAATTTCTAACAAGCAAGTGAGAACGCGATAAAATTGTACGAAAAATAACTTGTTTCAGGAAATACGTGTTTTTGAATACGCCTTGCAAGTTTGTGAAATAAATATTTGTCATTTAGAATCTCCATTACATGTGCGAGGTTTCTTTGAAGATGTTTTCTTTACTTTTACAATTTATGAGTACATTATGAACGGTCAAAGTTCAAGTAAACATTTGTGCAAAAAAGCAGATTTTTGTAGTCTTATATTGAATTTGTTTCTCCAAATTTTTATTTTTTGTTTGCATGGAAATCTAGATATAGTGCACAAGATACCAATTAGTTTAAAATAATTAAATAAAGATGTGTTACAACGCCATAATCACTTACGAGCGTTTGTATGAAAAGTATGACGGGTTGCCCGCTCTTAATTTCGGAAGTCGGTGTCAAAAAACTATAATAGATCAGTATTATAGTTTTTTGACACCGACTTCCGAAATTAAAGTTATTTTTCACTTTGTAGTTTGGAAGTCGGTTGTATTTTTTGTAAAAAGTTTTTTTTTAAGCTAGTGTTTCGTTAACTCATCATAAACAGGTAACTTTTTCTAGCCCATTGGTCAATTTCGGGTTACATACGCGTTAATTCGTTCATTAGGAAGCACACGACCAATTTGGTCATCCATAAGACTAGTTTGTGACGTCACAGGAGCGATCGTCGTCTTTCTTTCAACCAACAACCTCTAGCTATTGCTATCTCCTCTAAAGACACGAAGATGGATAGAGATAAAATGGCCTAATCGAAAACTACATGGGTCAAGACTCGACGAACATCCGAAAAATAGTTCGGCCTAATAGTCCCTATTTATCAGTCGAAACCAGATCTTTTGGTCTGATATTGGGTAGCCAACGAATTTTATTTGTGTAGGAAGTATTTCTTAACTGTCTCTATGGGTAATATTTATTGCCCGACTTCTAGTTTTGCATTACCTAAATTAGATAATACCTATCTGCACAAGGATCTTTTGGCGCCTGAATGACATTGACTGGGGGGTGCTGTTGGTAAACATTTGTGAAATTATCATAGTAATTATTTAGACAAAAAATATGGCGGCCTTAGTTCCGATTTTGGCCACGCGCCAAAAGAATGTTGTAGCGTTGTACACACGGTTACACATCAAGCTATAAATTTCTTTACATTTATTTTTTATAAGCTGACCTCACATTGTACGGAAATCCTATACAATGCGAGATCAGTATAAACTGGAAATGTATAGCTTGATGTGTAGCCGTGTGTACATCTGTGCATGTATCTTTTCCCTTAACATTTGACTTCACTTCACATAGAAAAGTATACAGGGATAGTGAAACGGCCATGGCTAAGTGAGCATGAGTACCCGAAAACAAATCAACATTTTCGAAAGTTCTGGTTTTGCTTTAAACGTTACGCCTCGCATTCAAATTATAGCCTTGCGGCCAAACAAAACTGGCCAGTAGGAAAACCTTTTTACATATCAAAATAATGAAGCTTTACAGTATTTTTTTATGATTTATTTGTTTATTTACTTATTAGTCCAGGTTGAGCTAATAGATAATATTTAAAATAATAATATGTATATGTTTCATAATTTTTGCATAGATACGAAGGTTTTCGTTGTACCTATACTCATGTCTAGCATCACGGATGTGAGACATGCCCGCTAAATCCAGTTAGTTTAAGTGGAGCTTCTAATCGAGTTTACAAGTGGAACAGTCTCAACGCGTTAAATTGTACGTGTGTAGTAAATACATGTACGTTCGCGGGATAATCACGTTGGTACACAACTGTTTAATGTTGGAGTTGTTAGAAAAATACGACTTTTCGCTTCATAGGTCAGTTTAAGTTTTTTTTTTGTTTAATTATAGTTTGACCGAGACCACTGTTCCGCGGCTTAGATACGTGCGCGGCGAAACGGGGGGTAGTGCAGGCCACACATTCGTCATGGTAACGGTGCGCGGCGTCCCGCCTGCCGCTCATTCGTCAACGCTACCCCCCGCTTCGCCGCGCATTCCTAAGTCGCGGAACAGAGGTCCCAGTCAAACTATACTAGATAAAAAATTTCCCGTCTAGTTTCAGCAGAGATGTGGTAATAGGTAGCTAGTCTGTTTAAGCGCCGAAAGTAATTAAGAGTAGGTACAGTAAGCGCTCAAAAGTGCATGAGCACGCTAAGAGTCGTATTGCTGTGAACACGCGGTATAGTCCGTACATTTGTATGTGTAAACAGTCAGACGTCTGTGGTGTGAGTGCCGTACACACACCACAGAGAACGCAGTTTTGAACTACACACTATCGTATCGTCACGGTTCGCGGGCGCCGCACTTATATTTCCATAACTTTTGTTAGCACGCATCATACTCGTACGCGTGACCTTGGCCAGTGTATCGCATTGCTAAAATTCGAAAGTAAACTAAATGTGCAGATAGCAGAAGGCGTTAAGCGTTGGTCTTAGATTCAAGATGGCTAAGGTTCTAATCTCGTAAATCACAGCGCTGTTTTTGCAAATATTATTATTTTTGTTTGCAATAATAATATTTTTAAATATCCTGCCTATTTATTAATGTTGTTATTGCAATAAAGGGTTTAGAATAAAAAATGCGTGATATGTTATAATAAAAAATAAATAATATTTATTCGTTATGTTTATTTTACTTAAGAATAGTTATCAAACTGCTACAATTATTTATCATTACTTCACCTGAATAATATGTGAAATAGATGTCTAGAAACTTAGAAGCAATTTGTATTATTTTGACATATTTAAATTTTGAAATGTTTTAAATTTTAAATGGATTTTTTTGCACCATAAATATAAAGCTTTGATCATGGTCTAAGTAATTAAGCAATAAATAAGAATATTAGACTACTTAAAATGTAAAAAAATCGACTGACAAAATTGTTGATTTTAAGGTTAAAGGCAGTTGTTCATATTAATTATTTTAAACTTTATTTGGCTTTAGTAAATATTGGTTGGTATTGAGGTTATAGCTTAAGTATTCATTTTCTTTACGAAAAGAAGATTGAAACTAAACCTCAAATTTTAATCCTAAAATAATACTATTACTAAAATAATATTAAACAATTTCGGTATATCTGCAAGAAATACGACAAACACCCTATTTAAAACGTGCTTAAAAAATTCGTTACCATAAATTCATGCAATAACGAATCTGTTGTTTATTAAGTTGGTACGGTCAATATTTTAAGGTCAAAAACGGTGCTGGTCTTCAGTGATGCAAGCCTTCAGAGTGCACGGCGAACGGTTCATAATGACGTGTTTTTAATAATTCAGCAAAATATCTCGTTGGTATGAAACCATTTGTTTCATTCACCATTTGACGTCGCTGCTACTCGATAATAAGCCCCTTCCTCATATCTCTTAACCGTCACAGTATTTCTCTAGAACAAAGAAAAACATTGTTTTTATTACACATAATACCTAATTATTTATTATTCACTAATCGAATTAAACCTCACAATGAATTTAAAACTTTAAAGGCATCTTCTGTCTCAACAATACCTCTGTTCTATCAACAATACCCTTGATTAGGATTTATGTTTAGTAAAATATGAAATATATAAATGATAACACTCACACTTAGTCCGGTTTTATTAGATATTCACTTCACTTTTACGCAGCGCAATAATACTCTCTGATCTGATCTGATCTCTTCAATATATTTTATGCCTGCTTTTTGATAATAATAACCACAACACTGCGCTAAATGCTCGTCACCAATATTATCACGGCACGAACCAACAAAGTTCTATTAATTGAATACTTGTAACAAACTGCATCTACCCCACAGAAATCGAAATAATTTACTTAGTTTTTTGTGGTCTACCTGCTAAACTTTAATATTTATGTGAACAAGACGAATGAAACTAAAAACGAATGATGATTATCGAACTAGTCATTGGTTGCAGACAAAGTGAGTGTGTGTGTGTAATGTGCGTGTCTACAGTATTGTAACAACTTATAGAAGAAGGTCGTAAGTCAAACCGAAGCGTCAGTCTATTGCTTTGTGAGATTGCTTATGGACTTTTGGTCGGTACTGTACCTATTGTTTTGATTGTACACAACATATTTCTGCATCATCGTCTGATGCTTGATCACATGCTACACTATTGTAACATTCCTACATAATATTACCTTCTTTATATTTTCAGGAAAAGTTAGGTAACCTACTCGTTAAAAAACATGGCTTATGCATTAGCCGCTAACTGTGAGTGGTTTCTAAATTCGGTCTTCGTCTAGTACCAAGTTTAAAAATATGACTAGCATAATACGTAATAAAAATATTCCGTGTAGAGAATATTAAAATAATCCCTTCTTGTAAGGATTCTAAAAAAGCACCCAGGTATTAATTTTAATGAGGATGGGTCGTAACCTCTTTGTGTATTTTTTACATAACCTTACTGTGATCCGGTTACCTAATTTTGGGAATATTAACTGTTTGTTGTGTTGTATTTAAAACTAGCGACCCGCCGCGGCTTCACACGGGTGCATTAAACATGTGAAGACGGTATTCTGTTCACGACATGTTGTGCACAAGTTTTGAGCAGTAACCTAACAAAAAGTACTAGGCTTGGATGAATTCAAGATAGTACGAAGAATTCATTAGTATTATTAAATACTGCGTTGTGTATATATTTACATAATATATAGCCTATGTCCATCTGGAATAATGTACCTTTTAAATGGTGAACGAATTTTTCAAATAGGTGCTGTGGTTCCGGAGGTTTCCCTCCACATGTACCTACAAAAAAATTCGCTCTCTCTCTTTATAATATTAGTAGGTACCTATAGATTACGAGTTTCGCCATAAACGACACATTCAACAAAAACACAGAAACAATATTTTTAAGATATGTCAATAGCATGCAACAAGATTTAAAAAAGTACTAGGGTAACATAACAGAACAGCGCCTTCATGTCATTTCAAGCGCTCAGGCGACGTTTTATTACCCATCAGGTCTGTACCGCTCCCGTCTGCAGATAAGTTATGGGTTACACGGAAGAATGATACCAAATATAAAAGACATTATAGAACATGTCCCTTGGGAATTCTTTTACAAACGAATAATGTACTGCAGTTTATGTTCTATGGAAATAACCTGTTGTCATTCGGTTGCTTTTTGAAAGTTTTTAGCAAACAAGTAGCTCTTGATAAAAGATAGTCACAACTTGATGGTAAGTGCATAGTTACTGCCGTCGCATATGGTATTCTAAAATACCAAAGGCATTGTAACCTGCTTGCCAATACAAAAAAAAAAAAGAATGAGACCCTAGACTTCAGTTGTGAATTTTCCATAGCAAAGAGTTTAGCTGGAAAAAGTCAAGTTGATAAAGTATTGAAAGACTCGCCTTCTGCAAAAGTATCGAGCAAAATGGTGATTAATATGTATTACAGAAGCGACATCTCACCTTTCTTTTCTAGGAATACCATTGTAACGCCCATCCATTTTATAATTTATTTTGTGTATGTAACCTCATTTTAACAAGACAACTTCCTTATTTTTCGCGGCTATAAATAACATTATAAACCTCAGTTAATTGGTCGGTATTGGGGGCACTGTCACACTTTGTTAAGCTTTCTTCTTGGTTCATAAAGTATGGTGGACGCCACTCAACACTTCGCCACTTTCCTTATAATTGTTTTAATTAGAAAAAAATATTGAAATAAAAGATGGCCCGTCATAAAAATAACTAGCATAGCTCTGCTGCAACAGATTTTTGTTAAGAAAATTTGCCTTTTTAACCGACTTCCAAAAGGAGGAGGATCTCAATTCGTCTGTATGTTTTTTTTTTTTTTGTTTTTTTTTTTTTGTATGTTTGTTACGCGATTACTCCGCCAATTATGAATAGATTTTGATGATTCTTTTTTTGTTTGGTAGATCATACTTCAGAGGTGGTCCCATATAAATTTTATTAACTTTGCTTGGGTAGTTTTTGAGTTAGCTTCAATTATACGTATTTTTTCCCACTTAGTATGTAGATGATATGATAACTTCTTGTCACTGTTATTTACATAGCAGGTAGTATTCGAATTTGTGTGGGGTAGGTACCACAACTAAAAATTGAAAAATAAAAACTTTTTACAAAAAAAAAAACAACCGACTTCAAAAAAAAAACACGACAAAGTGAAAAATAACTTTAATTTCGGAAGTCGGTGACAAAGAACGAAAATTCAAAACCAAAGACACCGACTTCCGAAATTAAAGTTATTTTTCACTTTGTCGTGTTTTTTTTTTGAAGTCGGTTGTTTTTTTTTTTTGTAAAAAGTTTTTTCTTTTAAAGTTAATCACCACCAAAAGTACAGTCAGTTTCACCATTGTAACTGAATGCTGATAAATTAGCTCTTAGGTTAAAACCCGTTCAAGAGCTGTTAGTGTCATCATTGTGGTAGAATATTGACACTGACAGTTCTTGACCGCAGTTTTTATTGATGAAATCCGCACTTAGAATTTTAGATCAATATTAAGTTCTAAATTCTTTCATGTAGACAACGACTGAAAATGGACTGAAAACAAATAAAGGATTACATTTCAATTTGTTTTATGAACGTTCTAACAAACAGTTATTTAAAAGGGACTTCATTATTGATTTATAAGGACTTATTGTGAGACAAACCATAAAGTTACTAATATTTATTTCTTGGAAAAGTACTACAAACGTTTCTCACAATGACAGTATTTTTAGAATTCCTCCTACCTCAATATAAATAAGCTCACACTTTATACAAAAGAAAAAAAATACAACTACATTATTTATATCATAGGTACGTACGTGAATTCCGAGAAAAAAATTGGGTTTCAGTCCCCTGTACATACAAGAGTAGGGCACATGTACCTGGTCTCACCTGTCGCGAGCTCGTAAAATAAATCACTCCGGAGTGCCTTTATATCACCAAACGTACACTATTGGCACAATTGAGAGGAGAAGTAAAACCACAACCGGAATAGACATTCGAAAATGTCCCTGCAAAGATTTTTTTAAAGATAGTATACAACTTTATAAAATTCGCTAATTCATTAATTTACAGACAGACAACGCACAGCTCTAGAAGCATGAAATTTTGTACAAGAGTTCCTTAAATAATAAGGAAAGTTAGCCCAAAGGAAGAATTTTTTTAAATGTATACCCTAAAGGGATTTTAAATAAGGATAATGAGTTTGTATGGAAGTTCGTCATTTTTGCCACAAGGAATATTTTCCTGTCGGTGGTATTATTATACTATCGACCACACAGCTTGTATAATTATTATACCATCGAGCACACACACGGTTTATATAAATAATAAGAAGAGACTTGGTTTATTTGCAATAAGTGTAAATAAGTAGTCCAATTTTGAAACTACGTCAACATTTTGCTTGCTCATTACAAAAATATAAAATCAATTAATTTTCTAACACAGTTAATTTTTTTTTCTTTTTCGTTGTATTTCGTACGTCAAGATTTATGTTTGCTAAAAATATCATAAATATTTAGCCATTTTTTAAATATTAGCAGCGTTATTTGTTCATAGATAAATACGAAAACCTGAAATTATGGAATCTTCTGCTTGAAAGGTAGAATTATCTCGGAATAGAATACTCATCCCTTGCAGAAGCTGAGATGCTTATGAATAGCATCCGCTACTATTCATTGGCTTCTCCAAAATAGGGTAGTTGTACTGTCCGCAGCGGTGACGTCATTGTTCGTCACTGGCTCGAAGTTTGCGCCGGTAAGATAAACAGTTTTCCCGCTATCTACCCGTCGACAGCACGTCATTTGTCTTACCCAGTGCAGCAGGCCTAACATGACACACGCGACATATATCCACTCTCGCGCGACAAATTTTTGTTTATTTCTGTAGTTTTATCGTTTTCTGACAGCTTCGCCATACAAAATACTCGACTCGTTCTGTCAAACTTGATGTTTTGTCGACAAACCCTAACATGACACGTTATTTATATCGATTTTTGACAGTTCAACACGATATAATCAGTCATTTTGTTGTATTTAGTCGTCGTCGATTTTGACGACGATAGAGAGTAGACAAAACGACAAAATTATGATACATAAAAAAACTCGAAAAAAGATGGCAGATTCATAGTCGTACTTATTATAGGTACAATTTTTTTTTTTTTTTTTTTTTTTTTTTTTTTTTTTTTTTTTTTTTTTTTTTTTTTTTGTACACCGGTGTACTATATTGGAGGGAAGCACTATCACGTAGATGACTATTACTTTCAGTAATAACCAGTCGCTTTGCCAATTATGGTGATTAAATTAATTAATTAACGAAATCTATTTGTACAATAATAAACTTCGATTTGTCAAATTGCGATCGTCGGCCCATTTGTCATTTGTGGTTATTATGTAATGAGTATAGATGCCACTAATTTTAATTACCGTCATTTTGTATTTTAATTTCAGCATGCCAAAGAAATCATTTAATTTTAATCAAAAAGTCGGTTACATAAAAAACTAATCATAAATAATTAAAAGAGAGAATAATTAAGAGAGAGATACGTTTATTCAATAAAATACATAATTCCATGCATAAAATTGAATGAATGAAACAAAACTTCAAGCCGATGTTGCTATCATAAAAATAATTTGTTTTTAATAATTTGCAACATCGGTTTATCGTCGCGCGATAAAGAAGTGTCAAAGTGCCTTTGTCGAGTTTACTCGTCGTTTGCGGTCATGTTAGGGATTAGAATGACGTCAAAATCGTAGACAAATTACGATAAAACGAGAAAAAGAGCGTTCTCGCGCTTGTCATGTTAGCCCTGCAGGTGAGATTGACGTTTGGCAAACCTAGTTTACCCAATTCCCCTGTTACCCTTACGTGCGGGTGCACGTGGGTTATTGCTTTTCCAAATTTATTTTATTACGTCCAAAAATAACAGAAGGACAGAAAGACGGAAGGAAACGTAAACGTAAAAGTTAATGTTTGTTTTTTACCCTGTGTGAGTATCATTTTCACCGTTCAACCTCAAACCATGTCAGGCCTATCGGATATAAAGATATCGATAGGGCTGTTAGTCGTACGTGCCAATCGTTCAAGTTGCGCTGAATCAGCCCATAAAATAGGCGCCAGCGCCGTAGAGCAAATATCTAGAAATCATTCAAACAACCAACGCCGGGCGAGCGCACATATAGTTTTATTTTATTATACGTTAGTGCCAATAAATTTGGGGCGAAGGGTTAAGTGTTGTGTCAGAATGGGTAAGGCGTCAAATCAGTCATTTTGATGTTTATTGGGGAAAACATGTTGTTTTTGCGAGAACGTTTCACCAGCCTGCGGCAAGTATGTTTTGGTAATTTTCATTTCAGTGACGACGAATTTCATTTACCTACTTAAATTGTTATATTATACTGTTCGTGGCGAACCGCAAAAATTAAGAAAATGACACAACATAACACAAAACATTAAGCCTGTATTGCCCGAAGGGTTAGGCTAAGATGTACCCACATTTTGCCAGTTATGTTTAAATAAAAACAGTTCCAAATATTGAAAATCTTGGAAACTAAATAAAGTATAGTGAGAGAATTACGATTCTCGATACTAAATCGGTGCGAGGCAGACAGGACCTGTATTATACGGGATGTTTTACGATTCTAACATGTTCATAGATAAGTATCAAAAGCGACGTAAAGTGGATTGAAATCGCCCATAAAAAGTCACTTATTTTTATGATAAGCTCACTCTTTCTGTATTCTATAGTCAGCACAAATTCGAAACGATGCTAACTGGCGTTTAGTGATCCAAAAATGGCGTGATAAACACTATAAAAACATATCGATTATGATAGAATCTCACTCTATGTAACTTACTCGTTAATTTTGCTCAAACTAGAATCGAAACCGATCCTTACATGAGATTCGTAAGGTTATTTAAATGTCTTTGCATGAGATGCACAAAGAAAGAACTCGCTTTTAGGCTATTAACGAATTTTTTTGATAGAGCTACTCGATAATATGTAAAGGAAAAGTCGCGTCAGAATATCTTGCACCGAATCGTGAAAATATTCTATAAGTTGTTGCGGAAGATCAGCATAACAGTTCGATGCCATGAAGATTCGTTTTTAGGGTTCCGTAGTAAACAAGGAACCCTTACAGTTTCGTCATGTCCGTCTGTCTGTCTGTCTGTCCGCGGTCTAGCTCCGAGACCCTTAGTACTAGAAAGTTGCTATCACTACAAAGTTAAGTTTGTTTTTGGGATTAATTCATCCCCACTACGGAACCCTTCATTGTGCATGGTCCGACACGCACTTGGCCGGTTTTTTTAGTACGAACTTTGCATAAGTAAAATATTTGCCAACGCTACAGAACTACTGCTTGCTATCGTAACGCGCTTAATTTCCGCTGCGGTTCGCTAGATTGTAGCGTGATCGTCGAACTGGAAATCAATCTTCCTGAATTTCCTCTCACGAATTTTTCACTAGTCTAGCGCCTAGCCTAAATAATTCTTCTACTTTAGTTATACTCTAGGGCTCTGTGTTTTTTCTTTAAGCTGGGAAAAATCTAGGCCGGTGATTGATTTAAATAAGATTGGTACCCTATGTAACGTTTATAACAAAATAGACAATGATTAATTAATTTAATAGATTGCCCTGAGCTGTTAGGTAGTTTAGTATTAGTTACACACTGCAAAATGTTTCGCAAACCTAGCTTGTTGCATGTCCCTCATTTCAAGTCCGTGTACAGGCAGAATTCATTTCTAATCCGTGCATTAAGTTTTAATAAATTGTCTGGTGAACCAGTGTTTTTCGGCGTTTGTTGGTGAAAAGCTTCTTTACGGAAAAATAATTCTTAGCAAAATATGATTTTTAGTTTGTAATTTATCGGGTACAATTTTTTCCCTAATTTATATTTAATAGGTATTTTGTACCGACCTTTTTTTCTCGTTTTTATGTTATGTGTTTATCAGTGAAAACTTATAAATGGCCATCAATTTTATATTATTTAATAACACTGTAAGTTAGCTGCAAGTTTCCCGAATAGAATAAAATAAAATAAATGTCTAAAACTTTAGCAGAGAAAATGAGGTCGATATCTATGAACTAAAAAGTAAATCGGATATATTGTTTTGGAGTTAGGTACTTATCAGCCCAACGTTTATAAATAACAAAATATCTAGAACCTTACAAGAGAAAATTAATCCGGTATCAAAGAATTACAAAGAAAATCGGATACTTAGTTGGTCTTGGAGTTAAGTAAATATAAGCCCACTAAAAAACATAGTAATGTAAGTAAGTACATAAGTATCTATAGCCCATATCGTGGCTATATTTTTAGAACGAATTTCAGAATAAATTATGCAAAAGCCTTCATTGAGAAAATTCAAGAGAATTCATTGAAATCGAGTATTTTTTCCTTTGAATCTCATCAAGTGGGGCTGTGACGAAACTTTGCAAACTCTTCACAAATTATGACCCCTAACTTTACAATCAAAGGAATCGGAATAAATTACGGATACCCTTAATTTCGTTAGAAATACTTAATGTTCAAAGATAATAATTACAGGGTATCCCATTAGGGGTGGTTTATGTGGCTTTTCAAAATAATTGAATTAGATAAGCAATGAGTTTGGCATAGCCGGCCTCTAAAGATTAGGCAGAAGTGTTGATGGTGAGCGATCCTACATTGGTAAATTGCTCTTTTTTCGACCTAAGTTACTGTTAGCCTGAATCATCCCACTGCTGGGCAAAGGCCTTTCCCCATGACTTCCGGTTCTTCCGCTCCAGGGATAGTTTGGACCAAAAATTGCAACATCCTATAACACCAGACAACAGCTAACTAGCAACCCTGCAAGTAACATCTCCTTTAATAGGCCTGTGTCCATTTTTTTTTTGTCCGTCCTGTAGATTATTCAAAAATATCGAACACGTATTTTTTCTTTTTTGACGTAATCAAATGATTACGGCGATACATTTATTTAAAATGTGGCATGACGTCACGCCTTGCTAGATTTAATACTGCGTTGTGACGAAGCGAGCCCCAACTCCCCAACTTTAATGCGTGTTTTCTACGTTATTTTTGATTAATATGATAAAGCAAAAAATACGTATCTAATATTTTTTTATTATCTAAAAGACGGACTAAATAAAATTTCTTTTTTTCTCTAGGCAACTACCCTACCCTTCAATAACAGCTAGTTTTCCGGAACATTTAGCAGTGCGTTAATCCTCACCACCACAGTTCTTCTGGACCACTAACATGGCATACAACAAAGTTCCCGACCGCGTTGGTTTTCAAACTACCGCATAGATTTTCAAACTACCGCCTGGATTTTCAAACGTACCACAACTTCTTAGAACGTTTTTCATAAAGTTTCTAAAGCAGTTTACAAGTTACAAGAGTGTTTTAATTATATTCAATGCTTTCGCCTTTCCAATTCCAGTTCAGGAGTGATTGAAACTTTTTTTTATTTTTCACAGATTCTTTGACCGTATCGTTAAGCATGTAGAATAAAGCAATTTAACTCTTTTTACAAAACATGGGTAATCATCGAAGACAGTAAATATAGTGCAAGAAAGTTTAACTTGGCTTAAGGAACGGCTTAAACTAAACTGAAGTTTAACTATGTTTAAAAGTAAACACCCATTTCGTAACTAGAATGTTCTTAAACCGAAGTTTTAGTCTCGGTATATTGCCAAACCATGTTACCTATTTAAATAATAATACGGTAACCGCCAAAAACGATACCAAATCTCCTCAACAACGTACAGATTTAATGTCACCACTAGAAATAAAGGAAATGTCCTAATATATATAAATCCGGCGTACGGCGCCTCTCTGTCGCGACGACGGGATCCCTCGCAGTCTAGTTGGCGCCATCCAAAGATGGCACTCCCACTATTAACATCTGCGAGTCTGCTACACGTCAACAAGGGGTCACTAAACCCTTCTGACCTCTGAATTGGCACACAAATTATATAACTGAAGTAATGTAGAAGTAAATACTTTGTAGCGTTGCGCAATATATTTTTAGTGATTTAATTACGAAGTAGAGCATTTTACTTACCGTTTTGATGGATGGAGTTAATACAAATAGAGGTAATGTGATAGATATTGTTGTTTTTAACAAGTTTTACTATCTTTTGTAGTGACTGTTTTATTCTAAGTTACATTGGAATACGTTCAGCCGTGATAAGCTATCGTAATCTGTGGTATGACTTTAAGGGTCAAGTTATAATTAAGTTGAATTTAATATGTTTAAATAATTTTCATTACCCGCGTAAATCGACCAACCCTTGCTTAGTAAGCTGATAATAGGGCAAGTAATGTAAATTGCCTTGAAGTTTACCACAGCCGAAGCAATATGTTTACGGACAACCCTAAAGTAGGACGTTGCTATTTTTAGCTTATTTACATACGTCAAAGTTATCAAAATACGACAGTGCTTTTTGCACGTTTTTAGTGATAGGTACTAATTTAATTTTTTTGCTTTCATCTGCAAGGTTGATCCTCAATCCGATTTTGTCACTGATTAGTGAAACTCTTCAGGTACCCAGACGTTTTTCTCGTGGCTACTACTTTAAGTTTTCTATATAAACTTATCCAAAACCCATTACACGATTTCATATAGCCCATTATGGAATAAAATAATTAAAATCTTAGAACTTATTGTTAAAAAATTACAATTCTCCTCGACAAAAATTATTTGAGGGGGGGGTAGGGGTGTGTGAGGTGTGTAAGTGTAATTTTTGTGTGTGTGTGTACCTGCTACAGGGACACCTCTGCCCAACCCTTCGGGGAAACAAGGCGTGATGTTATGTATGTGTTATGTTATGTAAAAAATAATGTTAAAGTTTCAAGAAGAAACAACTTAATAAAAAGACCAGCTTTTGAGGGTAACTTCAGTTATTCTACAATAAAGTTCTGTTTCAATTTGTCAAGCTTTTTCCCGACTTGTCCTGCGACAAACATCCTACGCTAGTACACGCTGCAGACTACTTTTCAAGTCTTCAATTTAATTCCGCTAAGTTGTGTGAATAGTTGAAGGCAGATAAATAACATCATGGTATAATCCCATATAAAATTATTTAAGTACCTAGAAGAAGTTGTTTATCTCTTCATGTATCTATGAAAAGTTTATGTAACCATACCTACCAGGGATGGGTCGAAATTCGGTTCACATTCGGTTCAACCGAATTTCGGCAGCTTGAACCGAACTTCGGCATTCGGCCGAAATTCGGTTCAGATGCCGAACATTCGGCACAAGAAAAATAATACCTACATGCACTATTTTGACTGAAGTTAAAATAGCATTACTGTAAAATAAAATTATGTCTTTTACTCACTCATGGTTATTTATTTTGGTTAGGAACATTGTAAATGTAAACCTTAAATTAAATCAGTTCTTATCAGTTTTGAAAATCTGTTCTTCTTAATAGGCCACGCGGTGGGCGCGGTGTGCGGGCGGGGTACATCTAGCAATAATTGAATTAAATGCGTAAACAAGTCTCGACGTGTCGCTCTCGCGAAAGCGCGCTAAATTGTACCGAAGTTCGGCCGAATTTCGGCCGAACTTTTCATTTTAACCGAATGTTCGGCCGAAGTTCGGATTCGGTTCAAACCACATTCGGCCCATCTCTAATACCTACCTACTGAAAAATCAGCACCCGAATTTCGCAACACACTCGCAATATCTATTGTCTTTTGAAAGCTCTAGTGTGTTAGGAAAAATTGTCTTCTCGACAACTACCACTTAATAAACGCAATGTATTTTGTTGAGTTGTCAAAAGGATTTCTCCTTACAGTGCACTGAAACCAGTCAGTAGAGCGATTAATCTTAGCCTTTCAAAAGACGGGATTTCCCATTAGGTCCAGAGATTGTACCACAAAATCACAGTCCAACCATTTTCATTCTTCACAAAAAAAGTGCTTGCAAAGAAAGTTTTTTTGATTCCGTATTAAACCGAAAAGATAGGAGCAAATGTTTGACATTCTCTTTTTTGTTCAAACAATAATATTCCCGGGAACAAATCGACGTGAACAAATTTGCTTAATCCCTCCCCTAAAGGTACCTTATTTATTCAATTAATGTGGGACTCCAAGGCAAACATTCTGGAAAAGATTCAGTCCTCTTTAATGTACCTATCTAAATAATGATTTAAGTACCTATCACATAAAGTACCTTACTTTACATGCAGAGTGAATTCAAGAAATTTTTAGACAATTTCAATGGTCAAAGAATCAGCATTGCCATACAACGTGGCAATGCTGCCAGCCTTTTGGGCACTTTTCCTATTGACAGCGATATGGACGAGTTTTTTGATGCCCTATGATCATTTCCCCGCCCTTTTTATATGCTTGTACATATTATTATTTTAAGTCTGATCGTTTTTAAATAATGTAAATACTTAGATATAATAAGAATTATATGTAAATTTTCTGTTCAATTGTACAATAAATGAATAGCTACTTATATAATAAAAAAAAATAAAAAAAATTTCAATATAATTATTTATTTTTATCTTGAAAACAAGGTTTTACAAATAGTTTTTAATGTTTCACATTTACTTATCTACTTATTTATTATTCAAAAACCGGCCAAGTGCGTGTCGGACCACGCAAAATGAAGGGTTCCGTAGTTGGGATGAATTTATCCGAAAAACAAACTTAACTTTGAAGTTGAAAAATATGTTCTCCCATACGGAATGTATGGGAAAACATGTTTTTGAAACTGCAAAGTTAAGTTGGTCAATTATTACTCGTTAACTTGTAGAGCCTACTTAGCTGTGATAGTTATTCTTTTAATTTCGTTATATAAACTACTGCTGTGATTTTTTTCACATATCCAAAACCAACCATTTAGCTGGCAGAGGGGATACTTGACTCTAACAAAAAAATTGCACTTTAATGCTTAATATTTTGCAAACGGATCTCTGAATCCAAAGATGGTTTTACAAACTCACAATGTTTGTAAAGGATCTTTCCAATGATACCCCAAACCATGGGATATTTCTTTTTTTTTTAATAATTTTGTTTTACCACTTTGTCGGCGTAATTAATATGTATACCTATGCCAAATTACAGTTTTCTAGTACTAAGGGTCTCGGAGCTAGACCAAGGACAGACAGACAGACAGATAGACAGACAGGCGGACAGGACGAAACTATAAGGGTTCCTTGTTTACTTCGGAACCCTAAAAATTTACAATTATGGACACTCACGAACAAACTATAACAAAAATTTTATCACCACATACCTACTTAATTACTTAAAAACTTTTTATTTACTTATTTCAAGATAATATTTACATAATTTAAAAACTTACTGACTTAAGTATATAAAAAGGAGGGGAAATAATCATAGGGCTTAAAAACTTGTTACAAATAGCTTAAAAGACTGAAACAGTCTTTCACAATAAAATTAATATTCCAATTTCAAGTACAGAATACGCCCACCGAGCCGTTACACTGGTAAGGACGTGTACAATCATGAACATAAATACCTCACAGTAACGCATAATACAAAAGCGTTTTTCTCGTGAAATAAAAATTGCAACTTGATGTGATAATACTATGTTTGTAAATTCATAACACCATAAAAATCTGTCAATACTTGAGGTGAAAATCGCTTTTGAATCTTATGTAAGAGTGAGATATTTATGTTCGTGAGTGTACCATACAGGAAAATCCTGACTTTGAATGTAATTATGCGAAAAATGCTCTCACAAGTGCGTACTTGTACACCGCGAAGAAGATAAGACCATTGTTATTAATATTAATAGAGCCTCTTCTATTTAGAGAGCTTCTTCAATATTTCCCATCAATCTTGTAGTTCAGTCAACAGATTTCTTAGAATAAACTGTTAATAAATCAGGAAACTGGCCTTTTTTTGCGTAATGAAAGTTTGATTTAAAAACTTTAGAAAGTTTATTTTTGACCTTAAAAATTGATAGATAGCAGATATATGTCAGCAAGGGCTTCTGAAGATTGAAGAACGATCCCTTCATGATAATCAGTAATCTTTCGATATTTAACTAGAAAAAGGTCTAGCATTCAGATTCAGATAACTTTATTTGTTCAAACATGTGTGTACATACGATACAATGCATGCAAGGTGTTATAAGTACATGGAGTTGTGCTAACATGTTTACCATATTGTCATGGTGTGCAAATATTAAAATATAAGTATATAATTTAAAATAATAATAATGTAACAACATTCATTAACATTGACAATGGTGACAAATGTAAATAACACAAGACAAGTAAATAAATTTAATTGATTGATTACATAATTGATTCATTTAGAAATAGGAGTTACATGCAAAATTGTCAAATATTCAATAATTAAAATAAAAAACTTTATACAATAAAATAAAATAATACAATGTCAACGCAGATCCAAAATATTCAATACAAAAAATCATTATTAAAATCATGATTACACTACATATATTACAGATTAAAATAATTAAAAGAGCATGTCAATTTAAAATGATTCCTTTAAAAATTCATTCGCATCATAATATGCTTTACTAGCTAAAAAGATTTTACTTTCCTTTTAAATGCTTCTACGCTTAGCTCTTTCCAACCATTGGGAAACTTATTGAAAATAATGGGAGCCATACAAAAAACACTTCTGCCCATCAGTGCTGTCCGAGACCTATGTTGACAGAGTTGACTGTTATCACGTCTATTTCTAAGAAACCGGTCTGCCATGCGGGGAAATAGCTTAGGATTTGATTTAACAAATATTCAATGGATGTAACATTGAAAATTTTATAGGTACCAAACGACAAAACAGACTAGACGAACATCCAGATGCTAAAAGCATTCAATTTCTATTTCTATATTTAATAATAAATCTAATCTTAATTGGCATTTGTACTTCACAGATCCAAATGGGGCTCTCTAATATTATAATCTCTGTCAATAAGCCGTCAATTGAGAAATTAATGCGCCATATGCCACGAATTACAGAACGCGGCATGCAGTCCGAGTTCCAACAGTATGTTTATTTGTAAAGCTACACCCGGTCATGGCGGGTAATAGCCAGCTACTGATTAAGTCTGCATGAAAAATCGAGCTTTGTCCGATATTCGGATAGCTAACGGCCGCCTGCATCCGGACTGAATGAAACATAAGTATGCTGATTCCGCGTCATCGATATGTCGTATCTCTTTTGTTTGTTTCGATAGCTACGACTTCTGTTTTTAGATTTCCGGGGTTTTTCCCTTCGGGAGTAGCTATCTGTCTGTCGTTTGAAATACAAGTCGTGTTATAAGTCGGTACCTGGGCTACCGAGCTCTGCTCTGATGAAAATAGAGAATGCTCATTTAATAGTATAGGACAGCCATGATAGTAGGTACTTACTAATTCCATGCTGCCATGCCATTATTCTAAGGTAGCCATCTTGTTTTAAACTTTGACGACCGAGCTCTGCTCTGCTGGGTGAAAATATAAAGAAAACGAATTTTCACAGGTATGAGATCTAGCTAGATCGATTTTTCGCCCCTATATTGCAACTTTCATCGAAATGGTTATCAGTCGTTTTTGAGAACGTGATTAAAATAAATAGGATTTTTTGTAATACAAGACCTATCTAGTTTTAGAAACATCAAGCAAGAAAAATCAAAAGAAAAAGTGGTCGGGCAAAGTGATATTGGGTGCTTCTATCAGGAATTTCTCAGTAGCAGCCGGGAGTCCAGATTTGTGCCCAGTTGATGGCAGTAGGCTCGCCCCTTTAACATGGGACTTAAACATAACTGGCGAAATGTGGGTGTACTATGGGTACAACTCTGCCTAAACCTTCGAGAAATACGTCATGATGTTATGGAATATGTGTGTGTGTATTGGCAAGAAAACTCTCCTTGCCTTACATCTCTAAATCAGTTGCCAGTATTACACGTGTCACAAATTTTAATATTAAATCCAATAAATATGATATTTAAATTAAGTTTCATATTCCGAAGGCAATCTTAATAATACTTACCAGTCTGGCTATGGCTAAACCCAGATGTAATAAATAGTATTACAGTGAACAATTTACCTTAATGTATACGTCTGGGAGTTCGAGGCCTAAAGGTGCTGATAAACTTGAGCATTCACTTGTAACAGAACATCGAGCATTCGCCGTTTTTTAATTTGTAGAACTGAACAACGAACAGAGCCAAACAGAGTCAAACATCGCTACGAACATTTTCATGATCATTCTAGCGAATGCTGTAGTCAATGCTCGTCAAGGGGTGCTGGAGGCATAGAGGGACGGCGGTGGAACAATGACAGAATGGCTCGGCTCGGCAAAAAGCTCAAGCAAAACTGTCCTTTCCGTAGAATGCTCGCTAGACACTCACTAGGAAGCTCAATACAAGTGAATGCTCAAGTTTATCAGCACCTTTAAGAAAATATTAAACCAAATAGCGGTCCTCGAGGTGCACGAAAAATCCGTACTTGAAAACTGTCGCATGTGTAACGAGGTCTCGAAAACGAGACAAAAGGCGAGCAGTTTCAAGTGTTTAAACGAGAGACATCGGAGGGACGTATCAACAATAGGACCCGCATTCTGACGACACGACATTTCGTGTCTACCATCACTGTTCTAACTCCTGTTAAGTTATGAGACCCTAGTCATTTCCTCCGGCCATGTTTATAGTTTGTTATAACAAAATCTGAATATAAATGAGCATGTAAAACGGATAAACATACAACTTTATCCATAATAAAAGCGAATTTTGCTTTGTAATTGAAAAACGTGTCGGTATATTTATGTTTGCTGTAAATTGTAAAGGTTTTATATCCTTTTACAGGCTGAAATTATACTAAATAAGTATTGTAGTACTTATCCGAAATTTGACTGCACCTGCCGACCGAAGTCAGAGTCGTAGTCAAATCATTTATTTCAAATGGCCTTATAAGGCACTTTAGAACGTCAAAATTTACAAAAAAATAGAATTGATTCTAGTCGCCGATTATTTGATACACTGCACGTTACCAAATTTCACACACCATATAAATATTTGAAATGTACATAAATAAAAGCTCTTTACAAACAATATAACAGACGTAGAATATTGATAGGTGTAGCGTGACTACGTAGTATTCGCGACGCTCTCCCGGTCTCCTTTAGTCATGTGTATTGGATTTGAATTTACGATCAGCTTGCTACTAAAAGCTACATTGAGTTTTCATGCTATCTTATCTGATATATCCCTAGACTATTATTATTTATGACGTCGACGTTCAATGTTTAACAACGACTGATTTGACCCTGCAACCGCTGCGCTCAAATTGTAAGTTCGTTACGCCTTATTCGCATTTCATTGTCAAATAGCTTTTGAGGGTTGTCTTATTTGAACAACTAACAATATTATTCGTGCAAATTTTATGAGCCAAGCCGAATCTCAAGTGATGTAAATATTAACATAAAAATGTTAGATAAGTATAATTTTATTCAATACAAAACCTCTCGAAAGCCAAAAATATATATAAAGCTATTTTCAGATAGACCACCGTAAACGTTATTAAAAAATCATATTCAACAAGAAAATTTTCTACGTTAACGGATTTCATTTAAGCTATTTAATTTATTAGACACTTTGAAGAGAGCTTTCTGTGGGTACTTTAAATGATTAGTAATAAGATTATTCTGAAGTTCAAAGTCGAGGCGAGACTAGTTTTAACAATGACAGAACAGATTAAGGTGTCTGAACTCTGCCCAGAATTATACATCAAGAGTAATGTCGGCACATCTGACGGAAATGGCCAACTGTGATCTCGCAAAAATGCTGAAATTTTCTTAATTACCTTCCGTGACTGTGGCTTGGCCTCATTTGGCGCAAAAAACGTAGTTGAGATTAAAAACAACGAAAACGAATTTTGCATAAACGAAGCATTTGTTTAACATTTCTAAGATCCTATAAAAAGTAAGGATCTATTTGGATTACCTCTTCCAATTCCAAATCTGAATAATATCAAGTTGATACTCACTGACCGTTACTTAGAAGAGAATCTCAATTACTAATTCTATTACGTAGAGCGAGCGTTTAGAGAAAATTATTTTAAAAATGCTCTCCAAGAGCGAGCTCCTTTGCTGCAAGCTCTTTTATTATATTAAACCGGCTATCTGATCCAGGCTATCCGATTATTACGGAGTCTATAAGTAGGATAGATATAAGACCACCGACCGAGAATTTCCTGCGTAACTGCTACCAGCGTGGGTACTTTTTGATTTGCCGCTGGCAGAGCGGCGCCGCGCGCTCGCTTGTGTTCAATATGAGCCGGCTAGGACAATACACAGCTTTGTTGAAGATTTTGATAAGCAAGCTGGCTTGAATGCAACAACAAGTTGCTACTTATTTCAAATGTGCGAGAATTAGTTAAAGTGGTTTAGTTGAAGTTAGTCGTTTAGGTAGATATGTTTTTGAGAATTAAATAAATAAAACAACCGGCCAAGTGCGAGTCAGACTCGCACACAAACGGTTCGTTACCAAGTACAATATTTAACAAAAATCAAAAAAAAAAACACGTTTCTTGAATTGGGACTCCTTTAATGTTTAACTTTATTTAATTTGTTGTTATAGCGGCAATAGAAATACACAATCTATGAAAAGGACATTGTAAAAAACCGGCCAAGTGCATGTCGGACCACGCACAATGTAGGGTTCCGTAGTTGGGATGAATTTATCCCAAGAACAAACTTAACTATGTAGTTAAAAAAAAAATCGTTCATACAGAATATAATTATGGGAAAACATGTTTCTACAACCGCAAATCTAAGTTGGTCGATTATTACTCGTTAACTTGTGATGTTTTTAAAAGACCTTTCCAACGATATCCCACACCAAGGGACAGAAAAAAAAAAAACATCCCCACTTTACGTGTAGGGGAGGTACCCTAAAAAGAAATATTTTTCATAATTTTATTTTACCACTTTGTCGGCATGATTAATAGGTATACCCATGCCAAATTACAACTTTCTAGTACTGACAGTCTTGGAGCTAGACCGCGGACAGATAGACAGACAGACAGACAGACGGACATGACGAAACCATAAGGGTTCCTTGTTTACTACGGAACCCTAAAAAATGGCCTATGTATCAACACGTATGAAACCTTTACAATAATTACTATTTTACAATAATAATTAGTCGATAAATTGATAGACGACCCTTTGACATTTTCTAATAATGACTGTGTCGTTATTTTGTCACTCAGAGAACATTTTGTTCATTGGTCTTATCTACATATAAAAATGAATGAAAAAAATAAAGAAATAATGGTTCTGACTAGGAACTTAATAGTACATATGTAATGAAACGTTTGAAGATAAAATCTAATGTATTTTCACTAATAAACGCAAAGTTTATATTTCTATTGGCCTAATTATAACCCCAAAATCCAAAAGTGTTTTAGATTTTTTACAATTTTCAGAAGTGTTCGTGATTTTAATTTAGTTTCAATAGAATATATGCATTATTTAGAACATAGAAAGTAAATTCACGTCTCTGTTGGTTCTTAGGCGAACGATGTATGGACGCAGAACAATGTCTTTACTTTTACCTATTGTGGTTCATGAGATACAGCCCGCTGACAGACAGACGGACAGCGGAGGATTAGTAATAGGGTTCCGTTTGACACCCTTCTGTTACGGAACCCTAAAAATAACCCTTCGGGGAATACAGGTGTAATGTTGTGATATGTTATTTACAAAAATTTACTTCTGTTTAAAT
The DNA here is from genome assembly GCA_949152395.1 of Agrochola litura. Lineage (NCBI taxonomy): Eukaryota > Metazoa > Arthropoda > Insecta > Lepidoptera > Noctuidae > Agrochola > Agrochola litura. Next base: position 8,691,544 of record OX424497.1, on the reverse strand, counting down.
AACCTATTTTTTTAAAGTCGGTTACTAAAAAAATATTTTTGTTGTTTTAATGGAATAAGCCAGAGTAGGAGATTTGGTTTTTAATACAATTCATCCTATGCTGTACTTACCTAAACATAATGCTAAGTATGCACTTTCATCTGGCTTCTATTGATGAGCTTAAAGGATTCTACCTAGTTACCTTTGTTATTTTCTCGCAGACTACCCTGAAACCCGATGAAAAGCTGAGTGAAAATTTACATCAACCGTTTTAGGACTTTGTGCTGTAAGCTATAAAGTCGGAAACGGAATTTCCAATCACTTTAGGGATTGTTTTCAACAAAATTTGTTCATCAATTTACAAAATGTTTCTCGTGCATAAATAAATTTCCAACATTGTCATTATATCTATCAAAACTGTCTTAAGTTAGGTGAGTGATATGTTTGTGAACATTTTATTGATGGCTTGGTGGCAGCGCGTCCATTTATTTACAACTGGACCCGAATAAATCAGACTCGACGGAGTTGGAAAACTGCGATCATTCATTTTGAGCTTGTAATATTTATACTATGACAAGGATAACGGTAGCTCGATCCAAAGTTTGAAAGTAAATATGTAAATTATTCAATAGAAATTGTTTTAATTTGATACAACTGTTGTTATTATTTCGTGATGAGCGCCTCTTCCTGTTCGAGAGTGAATGCCTTGGACTACGTAATGTAATCATTAGTCTCCCATTTCATTTAAATTAAAATTCTCCAGAGCGCTCTGCATGTCGGATCAATGTCCCCGCCACATTCATGTCAGAAAAGACTGGGCTCTCCTTACATTTGAGGAGCGATCCTTACAAATGAGAGGGTATATTGTTTATCTTGAACTGTGACGTAAATACAAACATCAGCTATATTACTATCGATGCTAATTACCGTAAACAAACAAGGAAACTGTTGATTAAGTACGTTAGCGCTGGTACAAATTCAACAAATTGTTTATCAGTACACTGGTGCTCAAACCAACTAATTGTTTACGCTCGCTGCTTTGTTTACGATGTTGCCATTGCATTTACATGAATGAGAAGACCCGTAATATTGTGCTCAGTTAAACGGAATACCTTCAACAAAGAAAATTATATAATTAAATGTCTAGAGGCCGCCGTTATGTAAATATTCTTGACACGCCGCTTTGAGATTTGTAGACCGAGGGCGGTGAATACTTTGAGTGAACAAAGCCCTCTCTATAAGCAAGTATTCGATGAAATGAGAGTGTTTTGAATGGCGCACAGTGGATCGAAAAAAGGCTCTCGAAGACATAGGAACTAAAATTTTTAAGTATAAGTTTTTTGCTTGAAATGGCTTTTAATAGCCAATGGTGCCGATTCCCTTGTTCACAAACTAAACTAAATTTAAGTTCAGAAGATAAATTTTAGTTCAGTCCTGTCAAATTAATCAACGCCTGTCACTACTCCATACAAGTTTAGACGAGATTAAAAACTTGTCAACCAAATTTACGTCAACTTACGTCAAGCGCTGATTAATTTGACAGGATTAAACTAAAATTTATCTTCTGTCCTTTTCTTAATGAAATAGAAAGAAAAAGATGCACTGAACTTAAATTTAGTTTAGTTTGTGAACAAGGAAATCGGCATCATTATCATGTATCTATAAATATATTATAAGATACAATCTGGTAGGCAAAGTGGCAAATAATTCATTTAAAAAAAAAAAAGATATCGAGTTAATGCTTATATAACAGAATAACCATAATATCCTTGCACTTAGCGATGTAACTATATAATTATGTTTTTTTGGCATAATTTTTTTATGTCGATACTTTAAAATTTAAGCTCCTATAGATTCGAGAGCCTTTTTTCAATCCATAGTGCGGCGGTAAACTCTCTCATGTATCGGGCTTGAATTATTTGCTATTTTTGATGTTCTGGTTTGCGCGGAGTTGTGTTACAAAACTGTCCGATGTTGTACCGAGCGGCTGAGCGCGGTGGTGGTGGGTACATGCTGCGGTCAGTGAGCGGAAGCCATACCGGGTGCCGGTCGGCATTTCGCTCGAAACCGGAACAGGCTCTTGAAGTGCTTCCTTCAATTTACCTAGTTTGCTCACCAATACTGTAACCCGTAACTTACCTTCGAGTTTTAATTAAATAATTCTAATTTACTTCCTTTATTTTGCTTATTGCCTAAATGAAATTAACAGAGACCACCGCCAACTAGTTAGTCAAAGTTTAGAGTCTGTTTAGACGGTTGAGTGACTATCTTCCTTCAAAGGCAGTGTTATGCCACTGGAGAGTTGCTCGAATGTCTGAATTTATAGCAAACAGTGCTAGCAGAAATATACTGAAGAACTAACAATTTTCCACTTCTATTAAGAGGAGGCTCCTTAAATTGTATGTTAATTTGCATTAACATTCTAAAAAAGTCACGCGCACAAACAAAATTGAACTTTAGTATATGATTTATTCGATCTTTTTTTTTTCTATGTATTTTTGACAGTTACGTAATTGGAACATTTTCGCTCGATTCATACGAAAATCATGTCTTTTTAAAGATTATTTGAAACAAAAACAAGATTACTCAGCTTTTATATCTACAATAATTATTGACAGTAAGAAAATATAGTTTATTATCCAGATATAAGATATTTTTTCTCTAGATCAATTATTACTTTAGTTATAAACGAAATAAAACAATTCTTATTTAGTTCCGTGCTCGAACACGACCAAAGAGCGCACGCGATATTCAACTTTATTACTGATGAGTTAGCGTTTAGCACATAGTGGAGTGGTGGGGTGCTTGGGGGCGGAGTTTGCGTGGAAATTGTCTTTGGAGTGGTCTTAACTGTATAAAATTAATTTGGTACTGGTTACAAAACGAGCTTAATAACAATGTAAATAAGGTTTCAATTTCGAAATGAAAATGAATACATCGAATTAATTATCGACACCAAAAATCACGACGTGCGACGAAATATTACAATAACATAGAAAGCATCGATTATGCCCGCATTTTCAATTACCCGTCACAATGGGGCCCCATCCATTGTGGATGCTCTCAGTTAAGCGATTCACAAAAACCATGTTACACAACAGATTATTATTTTTTGTATACAAACATCAGGCAAAAAAAAAACTATAGATTATTACGTGGAGTAAAAACCATTATTAGCTTTGACAAATAAGTTGGCGGATTACACACAAAATGCCGTGTTCTTTGGCACGAATTTTGCGGGTAGTTGACATTTAATGGTATTATAATAAATAATGGTAATCTGCTCGTAGTTCGGACTTTGGAAGTATTAGTGATTTATTATCCGTACATCTGCATTGAGTTTTTGTTTGCGTATGTTTTATGGTTCATTCCCTTAAAATCATTTTTTTTTTATGATGTATACAAAAAGGACATTAGAATAACACAGTTCCTATTTTTAAGCCTCATGCAGACAGGCGCGACGCGACGCCGGTAATTTTTCTACCGTAGTTTTCTTATAAATTGTTTTGTTAGAGGCACGTCGCGCCGTCTTGTCTCGCCAGTCTGCACGAGGCTTTATTCGGTTTAAGGTAAAAAAACTTACATTCTCGCATTCTCAATTTTTTTTTTTAATTATCCAGTTTTCTACATTTTCATATTGGTTTTCCCAAGATATGATACAGTGCAATGTCCAACAGTGAACTGCAATAAGCTAAGTCAACTGGCTAGCCTAGCACATGTCCCCCATAATCCAATTACTACCAAGACCTAACTCCACGAACTTCTGACTACCATGAAGACTTATAGATTCACACGACAACCAGTAAATTCTCCCCACTTCAGATCAACATACCTACATCTATAGACAAGTACGTACGTGAAACTCCCTTAGAACCTCATTAATTTTAATCGTAAGTTGTGTCCCCGAATTGTCTTTGAAAGTTCTAAGAGGCAAAGTTAACAACTCGAAAAGAAGTCCATTGTCGGGTGGGTTGTAACACTTGTTAGATAAAGTTCCCCATTTCTTCATACATTACGTACCTAAATAAGTCACCAAGTAAGTGACACAGTTACGGTTACGCTACGATAAATCCGGTTAACGGCACTAATTTATTTATTGAATCAATTGCTGCTGACATTTCTGTATCAGAAAATGAGGTTTTCTGTATTAAGATCAGTGTCTCTAGGTTAATTTTGAAGTGAAAACTTCTTAAGGCGCGTTGGGCATTTTTGAGATGGGAAAAAACAATTGAACTCGCGACACTGTTACCGACACCTCATTTTTGTAAACGCGATTGTGCTCTTTATTTATATTACGTTACGGATCAATGTTCTATGCAAATATTTTTACTTTAAAGGCTTTGGAAGTATTTTTTTAAACTGTCCAAGTTTTCACTTCTATCGGCACTCCCAGAGTGCCACATTTTTTTTTTCATAATATCTTTTCTCGACAGTTCTATGCAAACGATATTGTTGTGGAGATGACTCTCAGAGACCTATTTTCTCCCCCACAACAATGGTGCCGATTCCCTTGTTCACAAACTAAACTAAATTTAAGTTCAGTGCATCTTTTTCTTTCTATTTCATTAATAAAAGGACAGAAGATACATTTTAGTTTAGTCCTGTCAAATTAATCAGCGCCTGTCACTACTCCATACAAGTTTAGACGAGATTAAAAACTTGTCTACTAAAATTACGTCAACTTACGTCAAGCGCTGATTAATTTGACAGGACTAAACTAAAATTTATCTTCTGTCCTTTTCTTAATGAAATAGAAAGAAAAAGATGCATTGAACTTAAATTTAGTTTAGTTTGTGAACAAGGGAATTGGCACCAATATCGTTTGCAGAGAATTGTCGAGAAAACTGATTTATAATTATTTTAACTAAACAATTAAGGTACAGACGCCAGCACTTCAAGCTACTACAATCTGTCAAATTTATTTAATAAATTTTCAACTTTATTGCTGAAAAATAAGGTTCAAAGTTGATTGGGAAAATTTGGCAGTTTGGGGTAGCTTGATGTGCTGGCGTCTGTACACTACTGCTTTCGTAGCTAGCGACACGGTATTTCATAGAAATACTAGAAACCAGTAGTGTCGCGACGACCACGTAGCGTCGCCTGCTGCAGCTGCCTGCAGTCGACTACGGACTTATACCATATGAGTGTAATATAAACGCCAAACTTAACCCTCGAAAAATAATCTCTAATTCTAGAGTTTCTAAAGTTTTACTGATAGTAACTAAGATAACTTTACACCGCGTTTATTAATAAGGGGGATACAGTTTAACGTGACGAATGAAAAGTCATAAACCCAAAAGTCTGACAACCATACCCTAACCAAGGGGTATCGTGTTACCCAGTAACTGGGTTGTGGAGGTCAGATAGGCAGTCGTTCCATGTAAAATAGTGGTATTCAGCTGTATCTGGGTAGACTGGAAGCCGACCCCAAAATAGCTGGGAAAAGGCTAGGCCGATTGGTTGAATGAAAAATGGTAAGTCCTACATGTAAGTAGGTATAACGAATATCCTTTTGTATTTGTTCGATAACAAAGAAAACACAACGACATCGCAGTTTCTTCTCGAAGACAACCATAAAAGTAATAACATAACCATAACGGTTGTAATTCCCAAAGAGGATACTCGAAATGGTAAACAATGGTATTACCGGTATAAGTATGGTTCCTACTTTATTGGACTCGTAAAAGGCAAGTATCTATTGCATTTATTGATTTATGCCACCTTTGTTTTCTCAAGAAAATCCGTATTTATAAATATGAGTACTTATACGTATCGACGGTGGGAACAAATGTCGTAAGGGACAGGGAATACCATGTCCCTTACGACATTTGCAATTTCCACCATATCTTTCTTTGTTCCTTACCTACTCACATTTTGGATTTTCTTTCTAAAATTCTTAGGTACTCAATCTATCTTTTCTTTTATTTCTATGGTTATTTCTTTGGCTGTGGTGTGTACATAAATAGTAGATAGGTAATAAAAGTAAATAATAAATAAATAAATAAGTTTTCCTGAGCGATTGCAGATTTTTGAGATTTTTATTTTTATCAGACTATGTTTCATCAGAAAGAATCTCTAAAATAGAATAAAATGTTTTAAGAGTTCCGCTGAATTGATTCCGATTCCTGAGAAGCGTTCATCCGAAACTATGTTTATTACGGACAGGGGAGGGTTAGAAAGCAAAATAAGATAAATGTTTTAAATTTTTACAATATGGAAACAACAATTTCGACAATGAAATAAATACTAATGCATAGGAGTATTTTAAAACTATCAAATAAATCCTAACATCGAAATTGAAAACGTAATTTTTTCAAAGAAACTTAATAGTAGTGATAGGCCTACTATGGGTATTATCAATCTTTGACTAGTTATAGTGACTAAACTATTGGATTTATTTGATTAAATTTTTGTATAAAAACTGGAAACATCGTTTAAATATACTAAGTTATTGTCGTATTGCCAGGTTAGATACTAAACATGCATCATCATCATCATTTCAGCCGAAAAACGTCCACTGTTGGACATAGGCCTCCCCCAAGCACCGCCACTTTGACCGATTCTGTGCTTTCTGCATCCAGCGGATTCCTGCGGCCTTCACAAGGTCACCGGTCCATCTTGTGGGAGGCTTCCCAACGCTACCGCGTACCGGAAGAAACTAAACTTATTAAAAAAAAATGGTCGTGTTGACGCGACAATTTTTTTTTTTTTTGGCTGGAGATGATTCCACCTTGTATATATATCGTCACTGGAAAGGCAAAAATACTTAACCGCCATTTAAATAATGTGGCGGTTAAGTAATTTTGCTTTTCCAGTCACGATATATACAAGCTACTAGCGACTTCGTCTGTGAGACTATATATAACCGACCGGAGATTACCCCCTACATACAAACTTACAAACAAACAAATTTTACCTCTTTATTAATATTAGTATAGATGAATACCTAAATATTGAAAAATAAACAATAATGAATTAATAATGAAGTGAGAATTAAGGTTCCTTATAAATTTTAAACGCGACCACACGTTTCATTTTCCTGAAATAATGTCCCTGGGTAGACAAGGAACCTACTTGTCCGTGTAGTTATTTTATTTGGGTTAATTAATTATCAGAATGTCACGTCACTAAAGCAAACACAAAAAGTCTTTGATTAAACAAGGATTAAACTGATCCTGAAAACACTGTTCAAGTGTTCAGAAACTCGAAAGTCTTTTTTTTATGTTCGAACACGAATCCAAAGCGGATTGCTTTCGTATTTAAGAACTTGAAACAAGGAGGAATTGATCGCATTAATTACATTACGAGTACCAAGCATTGTCAAAGTTAACTCTTGTAATTAAATCATCTCTGTTGTAATTTAATTAATAGAAAATGGATTACTCGTATTTACATTTAAATCGCAGAGAGACATAGCTTAAAATTACTAAATACTGCTGCTTAGATAACATTATACTTAATTTAAGTTTCTGACTATTAATTTAAATTGCTGATTCTAAATAAGCAGCTTACGACCTTGAATACAAAATAGCCTTCAAAAGTAGCCTCATGATTTGAGCCCGTGCTTCCAGAAAAAAAATTACCGACATAAAAAACATTGTCAGAGGTTTTGAGGTTTTTTTTTTCACGACACCTTTTATAAACTCCGATGTTTTGAAATAACAAAGGTGATGGTGTCACGTGCACCGTAAGTATCTCATTACCATTTCTTGAGAACATAATAATAATAATAACCGATAGGGAAAGAATTTTTGATGTTATCTCGAGAATGTTGCTACGATCTTGCGGTAGGTACAAATATTTCATAATATACAAGAACAGAGAATGTTTATACCTACTAACGTGTCAATAGATAAAGCTATTCAGAACAGAATTCCACATGTGAAACTAAATCCAATTTAGTATTCAACTATTGAATATCGGTATTGCCATAGGCACACCGCACAAAACTATTTCTGGCTAGGTGTAAATTTACATGAAAAAAATCGTACGAATCGTGTGAAATAATACGCTTAAAAATCTAGTTTTTTTAGCATTGAATGCAGAAACTAACAGAGCCGGGATTTAATACTGTATTCGGGATTTTCATTTCATCAACGCGAATGGATTATAGCTTTATGCTGTGCTATTCAATAGCAGTGCTGGCCTGATATCGACATTTTAATTGGTGTTGTATTATATACCTAGTACCTACTTAATATACTAATATACCTACTCATTTCCAGCCTATAGCGATCTAGTGTAGGCTGGCTTGTCCAACTGCCCGCTATTGAATCTAAATCAAATCAAAATACTTGTAGTCATTAAAAAAAATGTTGATTTAATTTTGTTTTGATTTTAATGTATTTTTTTATTTAATTCCAATTTCATTTTGATTGTAATTTTTCATTTTAATTTAATTTCTGGTTTTATTGCAATATTGTTTTTGATTTTAGTGCTACCAACATATTTTTATAAGTTCTAATACTAATACAATGGATGTTTTCCGAAATAAATGATTTTATTTGATTTTGATAAAAATATTATTCTTATTTACCTACGAATTGTAGGATTTCACGTAGGTAAACTATAATAATTGGTCGTAGTATAATGTCAATATTTTGTAAGATATCCTTTTGGTTTACCCAAGAGGGAACTAATGTATATCCCATGTAACTGTCGAGAGGATGAGAAGTATGGCAACTAATGGGAATAATAGCTTCCGCCTACATTTTTAGAACCTGATATACCTCATATTGTTGTTTAAACATAATAAAGAAAAAATATACCAATGTGGGAACAAAATACATACCTATTATATCAACACATAAAAATCGACATCGGCAAATAATTGTTAGGATGCACCTTTTAAAAGTGCAATCGAGCACACAACACGTTTGCGAATAAAATTATTTAATTAAAAACTCCACCACTAAACTAAACTCGACAAAGCACGTTGTCGATTGAAAAAATACTTTATCTGCATCGTTAAAAATATGGAATGCAATAAATCATACGATATTTAATTAATCGGACATTTGTAATGTTAGCTCACAACCCTCACGGATGCATTAAGACGCACAGTGCGTAATAAAACCAACTTAAAGCGCTATTGTGGAACTTTTAGCATACAGATCATGGCTCATCGGTTTTTATTACAGAGGGGCACCGAACAACGCTCATAAATTCACCAGGATGACGGATTAAATGGGCCATGCAAGCATTTTAAAATCAGTTGGAGACAGCACGACCGACTTCCCATTTATTCTAATCATGCACAGTCCTATTTGTCAATTGAGTTATACGCGGCTCAGTATCACAGCCACTTGCTCCAATTACACCAAAAAAGACTAATCAATTGGCTCTAATGGTGTAATAAATAACAGCAATTTAGAGCTCTGTTTCACAAAAATACTTCTGCTCCTGCTAGTTAAAATCAAAGAAAAAAACGTTAAAAGAAAGAACAAAGCCTGCGACTTCCATTGGAAAACATGTCTAAAAAGCGAGCAACGTTTTCTTTTACAAAAATGGGTGTACGATAAATAAGCATTTTGCGAGGAGCGTAGTTCTTAGGGATGCAGCCATGTAAAGGGGAAGGCAGGGTAACACGATAACGCCAGGGATGCCCCGTAGACAATAGAGGAGAGTGTACGCCGACTTTAGCATGTCACGTTCAAACGCGGCCCTCACTACGAGCAGACATTTTAGAGACTCAAGTGTGCTCACGCTTAGCGCACCTCTCCCTATTAGTTCGTTAACATTTTTTTTTAACCGACTTCCAAAAGTAGGAGGTTCTCAATTCAACTGTATGTTTTTTTTTTGTATGTTTTGTTACGCGATTACTCCGCCAATTATGAATTGATTTTAATGATTATTATTTTGTTTGGTAGGTCATACTTTAGAGGTGGTTCCATACAATTTTTTTAAACTTTGCTTGGGTAGTTTTTGAGTTAGTTTCAATTATACGTATTGTTTCCCATTTAGTATGTGGACGATATGTTAAGTTCCTGTCACTGTTATTTACATAGCAGGTAGTGGTATTCGAATTTGTGTGGGGTAAATACCACAACTAAAAGGTGAAAAATAAAACGTTTTACAAAAAAAAAAACAACCGACTTCCAAAAAAAAACACTACAAAGTGAAAAATAACTTTAATTTCGGAAGTCGGTGGCAAAAAACGAAAATTCAAAACCAAAGACACTGACTTCCGAAATAAAAGTTATTTTTCACTTTGTAGTGTTTTTTTTTTTTGGAGATCGGTTGATTTTTTTTTTGTAAAAAGTTTTATCATAAATGTCAATTTATATTCCTGAAGCACCGAGAGGTAACATCGCACTTTTGAGTTACATTTTTTTATTTAAGCAGCGTTGGTCACAATTGTTGTCGTTCTCTAATTAATAATTTATTGACTCACACTAGCTCGTAAAATCAATGATATTCATAAATATTAAAGTAGTAAGTTATTTTATTACCTGAAATATGTACTTAGCTTTGTAAAAAAACACCAACATACCTGTTCAAAATCATTATACTAGCTGGAATTTGTGAAATGTACCTTGAATCGACCATTGCCGTTTTCGTGAAACCATTAAAAAGTAAGCCAGTTTGAAATTACAACGCTACGTGTGTAAAATTCTCTTCAAAATTGTACGTTTTAAAGGGTTGAATTTTTAAAACGTATACCTGTGGATCCATATCCAAACAAGAACAATGATACTGTTCAGAAATTCCGTGGAACTGTAAGCAATTCGGCGTGTGGGCTCAGTGCTCTGAATATAAAAGAGCCTATCTCTCAAGCAGATGCCTGCATCCGTGCCGCGCACGCGAGATGTTCCCGTGGCAACCGAACGTTATTGGATTCATTCCTTCGTCGTTTACTCACATTTGTGATAACGTTTACATGAAATTTACTGTTGCGCCACATTACTTTTGATTGCAATCTTTATAGGATTGGTTTCCATGTTTTTTGAGGAAAATTCATGCTGAACCGTTGTTATTTTTGTTCTTCGAGGTTTTTCTACTAGGTTTGCTACAAACTACAACATAGCAGTGCCTGCAGAACATACAATCTCATAATCATCATACAATTTCGTTATGCAACATTTTTAATTATTTCGGACGGCAGATGCGAAAGTTATAATTAAAACAGTACAATTTCAAAGGGTGTTGGTACGAGGTTCGTATCGCCAAGTCGTTATACTTGATCCGATTAAAACCACCTGCTTATTTCAAATTTAGTCCACCGTGTACTTCTATCATAAATTTGATGTAGTATAATGAAAAACTTTCTCTATAAATCTTTGAGGGATATTGTGAAACTTTTCCTTCGTGTTATAACGGGTATTCAATTATCGAGGCATCATAGATGAAGGGTCAATTTTCCCGCGTTGAAAGCAGCTAATTTCAAACAACCTCTTTGCTTTTTATCAAAGTCTTTGTGCAATTGTCGTTTCAAAAAGTTCAGCATAAATTCTTTTTTCTTTCTTTCCTTGAACACGATCATAACAGAGTTCAACAAACCTCGACCAGACAGTGTTTTTTTTTCATTTTCTGCCTCCTCTTTCAGTTCAATCGATTCGATTGTTACATTAACTACCAAGTTAACAACGAATTGATCTAGTTTATTTCCCGATTACAATGAAATGTTATTGAGGACAGTTTTATAATCATTATTTTTTCAAAGTGTCTCGTCTGAGAGAGCAATAGGTCGATGACATTAAGATAATCTTAGGTCACTCTAATCATTTGGATGCACTGACGAGTGAAGAGTAAGTATTCTAGAATATTGAGAAAAACATAAACGATAAAGACATTCAAAAACATCAAACTGCAATAGTGATAAATGAATATATACACCGTGACATTTTAGTCGTCTTACAAAAGCAGCCCACTTCATGTATCCAATGACTACTAAACATTCATAAAAAAAATGTATATATTGTAACAATTTTTTAATTGCTCCTAGAGGTATTTTATGTCGGCACTTTGTAAGAGGACTAAAATGTCACGGTGTATATAATTTTTTTTAAGTGGAAACTTTTTTAGGCGCGTTGGGCGTTTTGAGATGGGACTAAACCATGGATTTCGCAACACTGTAACGACACCAGCTTTTGACCATTAAAAAAGACATCAACACGTTGATTACCGCGGTGCCGATTTTTTTTCAAGTTTTCACTACTATCGGCACTCCCGGAGTGCCACTGTTTTTTTAATGAATGTTTAGTAGTCATTGGATACATGAAGTGGGCTGCTTTTGTGAGACGACTAAAATGTCACGGTCTACACGTGAATAGTGTTTTGCAGTGGCTACAAATACATATTGAATATTGTAAAAAATAAGATTTTTGTAACACAGTTTTTCGTTCAAATCACATGGAAACTGAAGATGCTAGAAGTGTTTATTTTCCACCCAAAGCGCAGAGATAGATGTCTATATGAAAAAGCGAATAAATATGTATAAGAGCTATCACTTGAGAGTCACCCGCATCACTGTCAGGAACTCGGACCCCACCATTATTTGCATCAACCTACAAACTTATTCGACTACCCACATTCTCGTATTTAAACGAAATGACCGCGATTAAATTGTTGAAGTCATCACAACTATAAATGTTGAAAACAACATTATTTTGTTTTGTATACATTGGTTTGACATTGAATGAATATAACATACAAATAAATAAAATTTAAGTATCTGTTTGTAATTTTAAAATAACAGCTTTTATCTAAATGCATATGAACTGTATATACCTACTTATAACAAAAAATCAATTTTTAAGAGTTTTGTCTGTCTGTCAGTCTGTTTGTTCTGGCTTATCTCCGAAAAAGCTGGACCGATTTTGACGGAACTTTCTCTGGCAGATGGCTGATGTGCTTCTAAAAATTCTTTTTATAAAAATATTGGAAAAATAATGAGGTCCACGCGGCCAAAACCGTGGACAGCAGCTGGTATACAATGTAGTTCAAGAAGATATTTAGATGTTCTTTTTGTTTTTGTTTTTTGATGTTTTTGTATTTGTTAGTTTTTGTTTTTGATATTTTATATGGGAATTGAGATAAAGGTATAACCCACATACTCCATATCAATTACCTCGAATAGTTTTCTAATTCACAGCTATTTCCAGAATGTTCACCAATATAGGCAATATAATTTAATCAATTATGTTCAGAAAGGTTATTTTTTGAAAATAGGTATAGAGGTGTGAGGAACAGGGTGTAAAGTTCACTTATCCTCCATAGAATAGGGAGGTTACTTCGACCAGTTGTGTCTGGTGGGCAACTGCCCGACAATTGTTATCGGGACGTTGTTTATATGCTCGTCGCGTGGTAAACTTTGCTTGCGCGATGCAGGATTTTGCGTGACGTCATGGTAATGCGTAGTTTGCATGTAGCGTTGTAGATAGGCATTGACCCCTGTTGAAAACAAAACCTTCCAAGAGGATGACCCATGATTCGTATTGTATCTATGACTAGATTAAAAGTCGCCCAAAACCATCCATAAACTGCCTCAACCTCTGATTACTCTTGCAATATAATAAACATAATCCCTTCTATTACTAACTTCCTAACTTAGTTGTAGAAACATCAAATTGTAATTTTCTCTCAACAGCAGCTATTAAAAGCAATAATTATTATTACATAATTAAGTTCTACGCGGCTTTGTCTTAATTCAAAGTAACTTCAGTACTCCCAAAGTTAAAGTTTACTACGTAATACATTTTAACATTTGTGTTTAATTTAGTAATTCCTTAAAACATCAAGGCATTCTTCATTAAGACGCAGATATATGACAGTGACCTTGAGTGGTTAGCTTGCGTGTTCTGTACTGAGAGTTCACACAACGCGTCGTATGTCCAGCCAGTAATAGGACTCGCCCATCAAGGAGCGATGTCCCAAATTAGACGCATTATTAATTTATTATACATAAAACAAAAGGTATTTTAATAAAACACGTATACTAAAATATTAGTAATTAAATTATCATTAAAATGGGGTAGGTTTCAGAAATATGCGCTTGAAATATTTTACGTGATTCTCAGTTTTTTATTCGCGTTAGACATAACTTTACAAATTAATTTCACCATATAATATAAACATAATCCAAAATATGCCTATATTAAAATATTAAAAAAATGCTCTAATTTAACATATATTTTTTTCAAATCATTAACACTACTCGTTTAGACGTGATCTTCAGTAAAAAATCATTAAAAGTCGGTTATCGTCGCCTTAAAAGAGAACCACGCAATCTAAACATGCTTAGCGTTGAATTTATACTGGATAGTAACTTGCGAAAGTAATCTAAAATGTATTAGTTTCAGGAACTTTCAGCGTCCGGTCATTTGAGAACTGAAATGATAAAATAACACAAACTTACAGTCTGCTCCGTTTCTATTAGGCGAGCCTTTTCGGCAAATGCTGCGACTCTGTATATTATTAAGTCTAGAAAAATTACTTTAATAAGCCATTTAATCTATACTAATAATATTATCTATTAATCTAAATTAATATTATAAAGAGAAAAGATGTGACTGCCTCGTTGGTCCAGTGGTCGCAAGCACTACTGCTGAGGATGAGGTCCTGGGTTCGATTCCCGGGTCGGGCAAAGTGTGATTGGATTTTTCCATCTGGGATTTCTCAGTAGTAGCCTGGAGTCTGGATTTGTGCCCGGTTGATGGCAATAGGCTCACCCCCTATTACATGGGACTTAAACATAACTGGCGAAATGTGGGTGTACTATAGGTACACCTCTGCCTAACCCTTCGGGGATTACAGGCGTAATGTTATGTTAAAAGATGTGACTTTCTGTATGTTTGTTTGTAATGAATAAACTCAAAAACTACTAAACCAATTTAAAAAATTCTTGCACTTACAGAAAGCTACATTATCAGCGAGTAACAGTCGCGAAGTCGCGAGCAGAAGCTATATAGTCTATACTAAAGAGGTAAAATTTGTGAGTTTGTATGTAGGCACTGATCTGATTCCGAAAATTCTTTCACTAATGGAAAGCTACAATATTGCTGAGTGTCATAGGATATTCTATTTCCTACAAATATACTATCCTTTCTACTATAATAAGTAATAATTTTATAATTAATAATATAATATATTAAATTATATTTATGTAATATAATAATATTGTAATGCGAAAGTTTGTAAGAATGGATGGATGTTTGTTACTCTTTTACGTAAAAACTACTGAACGGATTTAGATGAAGTTTGGCACAGAGATAGTTTATAACCTGGAATAACACATAGGATACTTTTTATCCCGATATTCCCATCGGAATCAAGACTTATGCGAGTGAAACCGTGGGGTGCAGCTAGTATTTTACTGCTGCCCGCGGCTTCGCCCGCGTATACCCTAATTCTATTTATAAAATAAAAATAAAAGTAAGTCTAAGTTACTTCTTATAACATCAGCTATCTACCAGTAAAAGTCCCGTCAAAATCGGTTGAGCCGTTTCGGAGATTAGCCGGAATAAACAATCAGAAAAAATTGAAAAAAAATTTTTTTTGTTGTAAGCACCGTATATACTTTCATATGCATTTAGTAAAAAGCTGTTATTTTGACATTACAAACTGACACTTTAATTTTTATTATCTGCATGTATTGTACCTATTAATAGAATAGAATAGAATAGGTCTTTATTTGCTTAGAATGTAGGTACATAAAAATAAGTTGTTAAATTATATATAGGATCCATGTACATTCTGCCTTATTACAGCATGCAAATGTAATACAAACTAGAGGATAATAAAGAAAATATATTACAAAAAATTATCATTTAAGAAATCCTGCACAGAATAATAACATTTATCTACAAGTAATTCTGTGAAACGTTTTTAAATTTTTTGCAACGGTAAGTTTTTAATTTGGTCAGGTATTTTATTAAAGATTTACAGGAGCCATTCAAATCACTTTTTTTTTTAATAAGCTAGTTTTAAATACGCCCGTGCATAGTAAAATTCTGGTATTGCGATCTCATAGCTGTACTTTGTTTTGTAGTATAGATTAAAACAAGAAATATCACGCAGACGAATTCGAAGGCAGAAGTTAGTGTTTTATAGCTTTATCTTGAAACACAGCGTCACCTGCACGCTAAAACACTAAAAAAAGCTTGTAAAAAGAAAGCACAGACAGTACCGTATAAAAATGACTCGTTATTTGATATAGGAACCATACCTCCACCGTCCGGCAACTTAATCGAGCCGAGGGTCAGGAACGGTAGTTAAATATTTTAATTGCGGTAATTATTTGCGAAGTGAAATATAACAGCTGTCGAACGACCATACCGACATTAAAGACGGAACGATCGACTGAACGTTAACTAATAGTGATAGAGTATCGGTATCGGTACTGGTATCGGTCTCCAAGGTCTAGGGTGGGGAAGTTTGTCTTTGAAACAGAATATTGAATATTAAAACCCTGAACGGACAGTTTTATTCATGAACAGTAACTTTATTTATTTCAAACGTCGCTTGACTCTTGCTCCGTACTCGTGGTTAGAATAGCTAAAATAATTTATATAATATTCCACTTATTTAAAATAATAATAGATGAACATTTTTTTTTTAACCATGAGCAAAAGGGCATATCGTAACTTCGTTTGAGAAAAAAAAAAACTTACATAACATAACATAACATAACATCACGCCTTGTTTCCCCGAAGGGTTGGGCAGAGGTGTCCCTGTAGCAGGTACACCCACATTTCGCCAGTTATGTTTAAGTCCCATGTAATAGGGGGCGAGCCTATTGCCATCAACCGGGCACAAATCCAGACTCCGAGAAACTACTGAGAAATTTCAGATAGAAAAACCCAATAACACTTTGCCCGACCCGGGAATCGAACCCAGGACCTCATGCTCAGCAGTAGCGCTAAACTTGTTAATGAATTTATCTTCAAAAAGCTTGTTATTCTAAAAACTACATTTACCATATTAAAGACTAGGTTCTGCCAGCGGCTTCGCCCGCATGATATCTTTATAAATTACTAGCTTCTGCTCGCGACTTCATTCGTGAGCCTATAACCTTCCTCAAGAATTGGGCTATCCAATGCAAAAATATTTTTTCAAGTCCGACTGGTAGTTCCAGAAATTACCCCCTACATACAAACTTACAAACAAACAAACAAACATACAAATTTTACCTCTTTATAATATGAATAGTTTAGATAGCCTATGTTACTCAGTGATAATATAGCTATCTACTGGTGAAAGGTTTTTTAAATCGGTCCCGTAGTTTTTGAGTTTATTCATTACAAACAAACATACAAAAAATTAAATATTTTCTCTTTATAATATTAGTCAGAGAGATATATAATATATTTATGAAGGTACACCGGCCATGAATCATAGCTACGTTACCTACTTCCCAAGGAAGCAACAGGCAAACAATAGCTCACCACTCTTAAAAAAAACTAAAGGCGACCTTCGCAAAAATACGTTAAAATTCGTTTCTAGGCATTAGGAACACCTGTCAGGTAGATGTCAGTGCGTCGTGTTCGGAATACAAAAAACGCTGGGCGCGTCTCGTGGCCCGCATAATACGCGGCACTACGCAGTACGCACATATTGAATTCCCGAGCAATTGATACTTCGTCACCTACAGGAACGCAGGAAGCGGTGACAGGATGTGTCCCCAGATATTGTCACGTCGTGCATGTACTTTACTATGAGATAGAACGTAAAAAAGTGGAAAAATTTCGACGAATTCTTAGTTTTTTTTTTTTGATGTTATCCAATCTTGGTCTTTTGAGCCGTGATTTTGATGGAATGTTAAGAATAAATTCAAAATAATCAACTCAGACCAGCATCCTTATTGCGTAACACACTTTCAATCACAATCTGAATTATTATTTTGAAGGATATTGCTAATCCATTGCTTCTTAAGTTCGAAAAATTTGTCTGCTCAACAACTTAAATAACGCAATGAATGTTGATGAACTGTCAAAATTAAAGCTATTGCTACTATTAGTGTATTACGCAATTACCTTGCTGTAGCGTGGACCTTTTTTTGCTGTTTTCAGTAAAAGCAACCAATCATGATGCGAGGAAATGTGAAAATTAAAAAAAAAACTAGTAGCTTATGGTATCAAATACACATAGGTACGTTGACATTCATTGACCCCATTTATTTAAGATGTAAGTAAATAATACGATTAGAAGATGTGAGACTATATTATCATTCAATTAAAATCTTGTGTCTCTAATTAGGCTACTCCAATTAATGGCACACAGTCTTTCAACAATATTATTATTTATTACAATTATATGGATTTTATTTATTGTATGTTTCTAAGTCTACCCTAACAATTGTCTTAAATCATCGTAATAAATTTTACTAACGTAGATAACGTAGGTTGACAAATACAAACAACAAAATAATTTATTTTTATTAAATTTATGATTCCCTAACTACGCCAAGAGGAAAAGTAGGAAAAACATTTTCCGCGCGAATCGTTCTAACAACCTATTTATTAAACCAAACGGTCGTTATGAAAGTAAAATAGAAAAGCAATATTGTCTATTTTCCAATAAAAAAGTTAACGAAGATAGAAAAGAAAATCCATTTTCATAAAATAACACTTGAGCGTTGAAACGGGAACACGACGACATTACCGAGTCTTATCAAATTGTTATAAGTACTTAACTTTTACAGAAACACTAGCGATCCGCTCCTATTTCTAACGGCTTTTAGGACTTGACAAAACATTCAGATTTCTTTCAGCCTATAAATGTTCCCATTGCTGGGACACAGGCCTCCTCTCTGTGAGAGGGAGTGGGCCGTAATCCACCACGCGGGCCCAGTGCGGGTTGGTAGATGTCACATGTCTTCGAATTTTCGGTTCTAGGACATGCCGGTTTCCTCACAATATTTTCCTTCACCGTTTTGAGAGCAGTGGTGATGAAATAATTTACACAAAGTAAAGGCTTGTGCAGACCAGCGCGACTTGTCGCGCGATACAAAGACACCGCTCGTCGCGCAACGACCAGTGCCTTTGTGTCGCGTCGCGTGTCGCGCTGGTCTGCACGAGCCTTAAAGCGCCTGTCTGGGTTCGAACCTACGATCTACAACTCGTAAGTCGCGGCCGTTACCACTGGGCCACCGCTGCTGATTTCTTTATATGTAAGTTTAAAATTAATGCATTATAATATTCACATAAACCTTTCGTAATTAATTCTCTGAAAACCGCATTAAAATCCGTTGTGTACTTTAGAAGAACAACGCGGTCACACAGACAGGCGAAAATGGTTTTATTTTTTTTATATGTATAGACATAGATTTTACATCGAGGGCATATTGTAATTTCCAACACTTCACCCGCCTTCCAATTAAGGCGGTCGCACCTTAAAAACAAAGGCGTTTGAGAAATTGCTCCTTGATTTTTTATTGAAAGATTGTGAAATTCATTCACTTATTTTAATAAATTCAGTTTTACTTTGGATTGTATTCGGGTTTTATGGGGAACAAAAGGAAATACTTCTACTACAATCTGTTAAACACGATGGTTTAGCGGTTTAAAAAAATATTATTATAAGTACCTACACCATTAAAGCACAGTTTTGTATGTATAGTTGGCGTAGGTACCTACCTAACTTCGTAAAAATAATTGCATTATTAGCGCATGGCTGGCCTTAACTGAATTTATTCAATTATTGGTAGGAAATAAAACAATACAAGTCACAGCGACAAAATTACCTATCAAAATGCAATTCAAGACACAACAGCATTTGCAGAACAAAATGCTCAAGTTCATGTTCAAGAATTTAATTTTGAGCATAAAACATGTTCACATGCTTCTCAGTCTGGTAGATAAAAGTTATTATAAAATACTTTTGATTTGCCTGGCTACGTTACAACTCCCCTTGAAATCTCGAATGCCGGTCACGACCACGATACACAACAATTTTTCATTAAAGCATTTTTCTACAATTGTGAAGCAGAGAAATAAATGCGATAAATTAAAAATAAACGCATTTTTTGTTGATTTATTCGAGATAACATTTACCAATAAATCCATTTTTGCCGTCCATTTTGGAATGAGGGCACGTAAAACCCAAAGTCAGCAATAAACGTAACAGAGTATCTACTTAAATGAAACATAGTATTATTATTTTAAATGGATAATGGAAGAATACCTTACTAACAAGTTTGATGATAAATGAACAGTTGCTATGTCCTAACTAATCCACCGTAATTGCCATAACGACCCACATGACAAAGTTTTTGAAAGGTAACATAATATTCATCGTGAGTCGTTGCTACTGGTAACCTTCACAAAGGAAGCTCAAATGAAATTTAACTGTTCGTTGATTGACGAAGGGACCCGTTGTCCACAATAATTATCTCGAAGGAAGCGGGTAAGATGAACGCTCGTCGCGTGCTCCCAACATTTATGTATGCCTAGTACGTACCTACTACATAAGGATATCCGTAGCGTAGACAATACAAGAAGTTATCTAATGTTTCATCATTCTCTGCGGGTTGTCGGTTTACAGGCACGTACCTAAATAAGCGCCAATGATTAAGAGGCTCCGAGACAAGGGACGATATCTAGATAAAGTAAGTTTTCATTTGTGGAATACCTACTGCCAGAGACACAGATTTATTAATAGTTAAGTAGATTTTGTACAGTCACGAGCCCTAATCCTATTCTTTCAAATGAGCAATAGTTGTAGTATATTTGTAATCGCGTTCTCGAAAACGGCTCTAACGATTTCGATAAAAGTTGCAGTATAAGGGTTTTTGGGGGTGTAATTCAATCTAGCTTGGCAGCATGGAATTAGTAACTACCTACTATCATGGCAGCATGGAATTAGTGTGAACTTTCCTATACAAAATAATGAGCATTCTCTATTTTCACCAGAGCAGAGCTCGGTTGCCCAGGTAAATACTTTGTATAAACTGAGCAAAATTCTAAATCGATTTTCTCGTGAAATAACGATTGCAACTTTGAGATAGGACCTATTTTAGAAAGGTACAGGTTCCAAAATACTTTGATCGTAACAAAATAAAGTACAATCAATACCTACAGTACGTGAACATCACATTCAAAAGTTGCTAAGTGTATACATATTAGTGCTCGAGTCCCCCAAATGAGCAAGAATTCACAATCCAAAGAGATCAAGATCGAAAATGATCCTCCACTGGAACGACTGGCGCTTACTAATTTGAAAATTATGCCAAATTCTACAAATGCTTCGAAGCAACTCGTCTGTATTTTAGCATCGGGCATTAAACCTCTTTCAATTTCTAACATATAGAAGCCACAATTCAAAACAGAGGGCAAATCTATGTTTGTATAGGACTTAACAATGAAGAGGTTTGGTAACATAAGTACATAAACGGTTCGGACTACCTCGTACGTACCCTGTTTCAATAAATGCTCTCTCCCCAACTCTATGAGGACTAATTGCTAAACGTTGCTATAGCTATTAATAAATCCAAGATCAGCCTTTGACAAAGTTGAACCACAATTGAAACGACATAAGACAACGGATGCAGCCATTTGAGACGTTCGATTAAATTATGAACAGTTCTTTATTAACATTAATAGTAGTACGTGGCCTTTGATTAAATAATAATATAATATAATTAAGACGTTTATTTTCTCTACACAAGTTATGTACTTAATGCTAGTATTTGACAATAGTGCACGAACAAGGAGCTAACTTTGTGAGAAACTGGTGCCTGAAGTAGGTTTCCAGGGTCCTCCCGCGGCTAGATGCCTGTGATTTGGACCATAATGACAATGTATACTTAACTAACGTTGAATTAAGAACATTAATAAAATAAAATTAAAATAGAAAAAGAGTTAGTGGAAATACCAATGTGTGTGTGTGTGTGTGTGTAACTAGAGGAAGTGTAAAAAGATATGTGAGGGGTTGCTTGAGTGAGTGTGGTGTGAGTATGGATGATGGAAAACATCGATTATTGCCTAAAAGCTGATCCAATTATGTCGAAAACAAACTCTAAATGGGAGTTTGTTTCGGAGATAACGAGTAAAGCGAAATTAAACACTTAAAAGTAAGTCTTTATAACCAAAATGTTTACGAAAACAGACATTAGCAAAGTTTTATGAGTTTTCCCACTTGGGCCTGAAATAGAAACGAGTTTTATGCATTCCTTGGAGAGGTACTACGCATTATAGCTTAATACGTTTTGGTCCTTCGGGACTAATGTCGATGACGGGCTCATATTAAAGTCCAGTTTGGAGAATTATTTAGTTATTGAGTTTGTATATTTTGGTCCGTCTTCCGCTCCCGAACAAAATATGTAAATTCCTCTGTAACCCAGCTCCGACCATGACTAAATAATATCTTTAATAAGAAGATTTTGTCCTAGCTTATCGACCTCGAGGGGACCACCGCTTCGTTAATAAAAGAAAAAATTATAGGGTCTTTTAAACTCTTCAAGCAAGGTTTTCTCTCTGAAATCGGCTTTCGTTTCACTTGTTTTGTATTAGAATACTTATTATGGATGAATAAGCTTTTGAGAGATAACAATAAGTTAGTCCTCAAAATACCATTTCAGACACTAATCTACATGGTCCTCATATGGCCTGACCAAGATTATGTATAGACCTCTGAATTTGTTACGGCCTTTCTTCTCAGAGTATCTAGTCAGATAGGAAACACCGAACTCACACTCACGCTTATTTTTATATATTTTTTATTATGATGTGTTTTAGTGATTCCGATATCCTATTAATAGAACAAACAATTTTATTTCATTTCAGTGTATTTATGTAGGTATATCCGGAATTTATGCATAATATTATAGGTAGTCCATTGGTCAAGAGCAGAGTTCAATTTTCGGATCAATTTCATTTTATCCATAGGTGTATAATTATCTGCAGCAACCCTTGCACCACTTCCCTGCATCAACTTTGCTTCAAAATGTGTTTGTTCTACAGAATTTCTATTAGATTCCATTTGCATCACCTAGTCCGTCCAAACTTCCTACAATTACTGACTTTACTGAATGCCGTATTAACCAGCAATTCTTTATATTTATTTACTTTTCTTCTCATTTGTTTTGTTCATTAATGTTGTTATGTCTTAATTAGTGCAATTGCAGCTCTACTTATCCGACCAGGAAACATTAGAGTAAGTAAACACATTAGATTAACTTCTTGCCCTTCCTCTAATTGAACCTTGCAGCTTACAAACTTTATTGACATAATGTACTTGCAACGTCGTTGTGTGGTCGATTGATGACTCATACGTACTTAAAACGGAAGCTACGTAGCCAGTAAGAAGTCGACATTATGCACCAAGTAGTAACAGGTTTATACGTAGTACAGTCAAGTCTTTTATATCTTCGTCAGTTTTCAAATTCATTCCTTTTAAGTCAGGACAAATAATACCCTTTGAAGCTACGGCACTGAGCAGATTGTTGCATAGAAAACTCTGATTTTAATTACTTTATAACAAATATCCAAATCGAGTTGACAATAACCTAAAACTTTTAAGAAATAGTATACATAGTTATTAAGAACATATGTACCTATATTCTTGCAAATAAATATCATTCAATCATTCATTCATTCATTCACTTTGTACCGGACCAGACACTATCAGTAATAATGACATCAATATTACTGTCATTCCTTCCAATATTGACGTAAAGATATTAAAATGTAATGTCATTATCATTGTCAGTGTCTGGTCCACATCTGAAATATAAATCTTTTTATTTATTTAATTGTCAGAGTCTGTCAGTGGCATATATTTACTTCGGTCTGACGTATAGATAACAGCGTCAGACCAAATTAAATCCGTGGTCTGACGTGTAAAGAAGATGGTTGAATGTGATTCTTGGGGTATTGACATTACAACGCAATATACATAATTATAATTCTCAGCATTTGTATATTCGGCATATCGGATTCTATCGTGCAATGATCAAACAAAATTAGTCCTTAAGGTGACGAACATATTTTGGCTTTGACTGTACAATATGCACGCTATATCTTGACCCCTCTTTTAAATCAGCCATTTCTTTCCAGCAATCAGTCGGCTTTCGTTTTCTGGCTTGTTAAAGGTACTTCCTGGTGTATATAATGGCATCGATCGATGAATTGCAAATTCGCAAATTGGTACTCTGGGTGTCCCGTTTATGTCACTCTTCTTCTGTCAAACCTTTCTAGGGGTTATGCAATGTCATAGTGTTGGCTGTCTTCCCGGAAATTTCAAGCTGAAGGTATTAGTTTAGACCAAGTGTCTTTGTTCTCATACAGACATCTGCCGCATCTTTCTGGTAAAAAATCGTCATCATCTTCTCTTTTGTTACTTGGCATAAGTTTTCTACAGTTCAATTCTTATTTTTATTTGACATTTTAAGTACCTACGGATTTGTTTGTTTTAATAGATTAAGATTATGCTGTACTATGGAAGAGCGGAGTCTCCTAACACAGGCATTGTTTGCTTAAAAGGGGGCTCCAAACACGAAACCCTTTTTAACCGACTTCCAAAAAGGAGGAGGTTATATGTTCGACGCGTATGTTTTTTTTTTTTTATTATTTTTATTTTTTTTTATGTATGTCCACCGATTTCTCCGTCATTTGAGGACCGATTTTGAAAATTCTTTTTTTGTTTGAAAGGGTATGCTCCCGAATTGGTCCCATATAAATTTTATTAACTTTGCTTGGGTAGTTTTTGAGTTAGCTACAAAATACGTATTTTGTAGATGATATGATAAGTTCCTGACACTGGTAGTAGGTAGTGGTATTCGAATGTGTGTGGGGTAGGTACCACAACTAAAAAGTGAAAAATAAAAACTTTTTACAAAAAAAAAACTACCGACTTCCAAAAAAAACACTACAAAGTGAAAAATTACTTTAATTTCGGAAGTCGGTGGCAAAAAACGAAAACACAAAACCCAAGACACCGACTTCCGAAATTAAAGTTATTTTTCACTTTGTAGTGTTTTTTTTGGAAGTCGGTAGTTTTTTTTTTTGTAAAAAGTTTTTTGCATACTGAAGCATAAATAAAAACATTTTTTTTTTAATTCAGTACCCTGTATCTGGGCAATGCTACTGAGTTCTTCTGGTAAAAACCAAACCTAAGACCGCGCATAGGAGCGTCGTTTGCGAAAACTAGATAACAAGGGCGATAACCCATTGCCTATAACCCAAATAATTGAACGACGAAAATGTCAAACATTACGCGTGTTCAGACATTCTCCTCTTCTTTCAGGAAATAATGATCGTAACTATTCGTAAGTACAAACATTATGTTAGAAACAAAGGAAATGTTAATGTCGAGCAGTGAAAGTCAAAAGTCACAAATCAGTGAGGCATTGTCCCAAGTGGAAAATTAGCTAAGGGGTATGACCACATGACTCACAGTCCTGCCAGATGGCCAGCGATTACAAACCGCATTCGCAATTATTAATCGCAGCTGTTATTATTAACTTCTTATTATGTAAACTAAGTTCAATGAATAAGGAAATATATTAAATACAAAACATGCTTGTACTAAACATTTCTCCTTACAAAAACAGCTCCATAATGTGGAGTCATCAAAGTAATAATGTTGATAAGGCGAATGGTACAGTGCGCCAGTTAAAAAGAAACATCTTGGTCCGTACACAAAATGCCAATAAGAACTTTATTTATTTACATATTAGTCGCTGGTACTTGTTTTATTGAACTTTTTAACAGACTTCCAAAAAGGAGGAGGTTATATGTTCGACGCGTATGTTTTTTTTTTTTTTTTTTTATGTATGTCCACCGATTTCTCCGTCATTTAAGGACCGATTTTGAAAATTCTTTTTTTGTTTGAAAGGGTATGCTCCCGAATTGGTCCCATAATAAATTTTATTAACTTTGCTTGGGTAGTTTTTGAGTTAGCTACAAAATACGTATTTTTTTCCCAATTAGTATGTAGATGATATGATAAGTTCCTGACACTGGTAGTAGGTAGTGGTATTCGAATGTGTGTGGGGTAGGTACCACAACTAAAAAGTGAAAAATAAAAACTTTTTACAAAAAAAAAAAAACTACCGACTTCCAAAAAAAACACTACAAAGTGAAAAATAACTTTAATTTCGGAAGTCGGTGGCAAAAAACGAAAACACAAAACCCAAGACACCGACTTCCGAAATTAAAGTTATTTTTCACTTTGTAGTGTTTTTTTTGGAAGTCGGTAGTTTTTTTTTTTCTACAAAGTTTTTTTATCATGCAAAGGACTTACTTACTACTGAGAGCAAGTAGGTCGTATACCTCTACCTTACACACACCTTGAATTAAAATAAATTGTTTTGAATTAAGAATTCACGTTGGGACACCAGACGATGACGCTAATAATACAACTTTGGGCCAATTAAACTGCAGGTACAACGTAACCCTTCACTCGTCGAAGTTACTCCATAAAATGGTCGTAACAAACTTTAGCACAACTAAAGCAGTTTTAACACCAAAGAGTGCTCTTTAGAACTCCTTAAAAGTAAAACAAAAGACTTTTAAAACTATTTAAGTACTCGTTAGAAAGTTTGGAATACCTGCGAGAGGTCCCCGTCTCCTCTGATTTTCTCG
This sequence comes from Agrochola litura, assembly GCA_949152395.1. Classification (NCBI taxonomy): domain Eukaryota; kingdom Metazoa; phylum Arthropoda; class Insecta; order Lepidoptera; family Noctuidae; genus Agrochola; species Agrochola litura. Next base: position 8,665,043 of record OX424497.1, on the reverse strand, counting down.
ACAACGGTAAGTTTCCTGTCGGCGAGCACGAGTCCCGTGCACATCACTAACAACAACACTAGTCGTGCTTCCATGATTGCACGCAAAACATCCAGAGATCACAGGAGAGGTTCACAGAGATACACTCGCGGGATACATGTGCGGGGATATCCGAGCAGGGAACGCGCGGTTTACGAGAATGCGCCGCGATAAATGCCGGCTGTAGCGCGGGAGGCACTGACGCGTTGACGCACCGCTCGTGCCGTCTCCCTCACACACCAACCGGCGCGGCAACTAACTGGTCATCATAGCATGACCGTTGAGCTTCGAAAAAGTATTAAAAGCATGATTAGCATAACGACTTCACTTTGAAAGCACGAAATGGATTCAATGTTTTCGATGTCAATGTCAAGATTCCGCGGTTATTTATGGGACCTACTTAAGATTTTATACGGTTTACCTGCTGTTTCTAACAACAACCTTTTGTAACTGTCAAGTTCAAAAGCGTTTGTACACAACATAACAACGGCAAACTTCTTTCAAACTGCGTTAATGCAATCGTCTCGTTACGTGTTTGTGGAGGTGATTGTTAAATAATGTTACCTGTGTTGACCTGTGTGTGACGGAATCGGAACGTATACAAAAACCCGTCAAGCTTTCTTGTTTTGTTTATTTTGCTGTTAAAAAACTCGTTGTGATCTTTGCAAATAATACTCCGAATCAACTCGATATTTGGCTTTTTGCATCATGTTTTTGGTTTCTAAAGAACACACGAAAAGTATCATCTCACAGTCTAATTATTTTGCTAACCGACAACCCGTTCCATTCAAATTAGGAATCACAGACAACCAGTAACGTTACATTCAAATTAGGAATGCATATAAAAACAAAACAAAAACAAATCTGCGAACAGCGTAAAAATGTATATCTGCTGATAGCACAACGCGCTTGTTATACGACGAAACATGAAAAGATTTGACGTGTAACGAATAGTTCTACCTGTGGTACCTGAGTTACCGGCCGGTGTACGGACTAGGGCTCGTCGTTCAGCCAATACGTGCCGTCATGTCGTGATGTTATGGTCCATTGTATTTTGTATCATATCACCTATCCATCTTTTACCTTTCTTTGCGTTTTACTTTTTTCACCTTTGTTGCGCTTTTTGTGTGACATAATGTTTTGTACATTATTTATGGACGGACAGTTTCATCAATCAAAGTTCAATTTTCAAAACTAAGGGGTGTGTTATATGTAAAGTACCTATTATGGGAAGTGCACTGAAATTAACTAAATATACCATTGAGTTGCTAATAAATATGACAGGCTACGGGCTAGAGCTAATCAAATCCTATCACATCTAAACAAAGCAAATCACGTTTAACGCACAAAGGCTTAAAGCCAATAAGCTTGTAAATTAATTAAACTATTTTAGCTACAACAGTTTGGGCCCCATCTGTTTGTTCGTAAACTCTGACAAAATTTATTCATAAACCAACGTTTTTTTATAAAAAAAATTTTATCCTTTTACAAAACAGATTAAGAGCAGCTCATTAATTAATCAAAATGCACATCCTTGCATTTCAATCGAATCTGTTTAATTTACGCCATTCATCTTCATGTCAGTTATTTTCCAACCCTTCATTTTTCGATAGATTTAAATTAAATGACATAATCACTCCCCATTTCAGTATTGTGGTTTAATTTAACAAAACTCTTTCAATATATTTTAACAAAGGTTCCCGAGATATTGACGAGACGTACCCAATTACTTTTTTATGAAATTTGTTCGAAATCCTTTGTTTTGTTGACGAGGAAACAAATTATTTTGAAATGAATAAAGTTTTATTGATAGTAGAGAACAATTTCAGAAAATAAATTGCCTTTTCACTATTTTATACCTACAATTTACGTTGCCTTTTTAATATTACAAAGGAGAAATTAAAATTGAATGAAAACAAAAGAACTCAAAAACAATTTTATTAAACATGTTATTAAAATAAACAATTTAAAAGAAAATTACTTGTCAACATTCAAAGCCATACAAACTTAAGTTTTAAGTAAGTAAGTAAGTAAGTAAGTAAGTCTTTATTTGCCTTAAACATGGTATAAAAGGTGTTACAGTTTGGTGATATAGTATAGTCCACATGTTTAGCTATACAACATCGTGTATCAATTGCATGCAAAATACTTAGAATTAATTAGTAAGTAGAAATAAAATGTCAAAGCTATAAAACATTCTCCACAATACAATCATCATAACATAATATTATTTAATGTCAGAAATTTATCTCCACGAACAAAATCAAAAGTGACAATGAAAGAAAACATTTTAAAAGTAAACATTATTCGCAACAGTTCCATAACATTACATAACATAACTTAAAGTAAAAAAAAAGGAAATCAATAAAATCAATAATTATAAAATTAAAAATGTCAATATTATAAACATTATCGAAGATCCAGTATGTCATTATTTGTGAATTATAATTTAATGTCAAAAAAATCCTTAATGTCATAAAAATTATGTTCATTCAGCCATTTAAAGAGTCTGTTTTTAAAAGAATTAATATTAAATAACAATTTCATTTCTTTTGGAATTTTATTATAAATGCGTACACACATCACCAGAAAACTTTTAGAGTACTTGGCTGATTTAGGAGTATCCTGCAATACAAGTCTACATGGATCCCTATTACGAGAGTATATTTGATCGACTTTCTTGAATAATTCCTTATTATTATATACAAAATTACATATCTCGTAGATGTACAGTGAAGGAAGTGGTAATAAACGAAACCTTTTAAAATGCGGTTTACAGGACTCGTCAGTACGGTACGTGTAGATACACTGTTCTCAATCTAGGTAGAAAAGGATCACAAAACGTTGCCAAGATACACCTAACTAAACTTCAATTCAGAATCTTAGATAATTATCAACTTTTGGAACAACTAACTCAATATCATATACGACAAAGTTCAAATTACACTGCAGTCAAATTCATTTAAGGCCTTTTTACTAAAAATGGTTACCCAAAAATCAACCTAGCATTTATTTAAAAATAATTAGATTAGATTTTTTTATTTAATCGTGTTTAGATATCGATCGATGTTGGGTCGTAGATCTATATCGAACGTCGATATATGAGAAAAATTTTATAGGTATAATATAGAAAAATATTTCAGAAAACTTTGTAGAACCAGCAATAAAGGCTTATTTTATTTCATTTTTAGATATCGACACCCATCACGTCTGCAGAGTTTTGCTAACTAATTTAAATTGTACCTACAACCTTCATCATTCCGTGTTTCCAAAAAGCAAATATTTGGGTGATCAGAATATTAGAGAAAGTTACTCATACATTATTTGTGTTTGAACTTCGAGTATGAGTGAGCTTACAGTAAATTCTGAATACGCAAACTTTTCCATTTCGATACCGATGTGTTTTACGAAGGCAAGCAAAATTCTGATGCGGCCTAATTTTCAATCGAATGTCTCCAGTGTTTACGCGAAAGTCAACTTTATTACGATGGGTATGCGGTGACTTCTAATAATTCTTATAAAGTCCTAGGACCACTTCCTGTATTTTCGTAGTAATATGACGAGGGCAAAATATTGATAAATCAGCGAGATTAATTCTAGCTTTGGAATTTGGACTTCAAAAAACGCTTTGTTCAACTAAAGTATTGAATCTAGCTAGCCCTAACAAAGGCTTTCAAGTCCACAAGCACGATTCTTAAAATTTCCCCTTTCTAAACATAATTATATATCATCACCAGCATTCCTCGCCTTTTGTTTTGAAAATGCAAACTCTTTATTACTTACAACCAATAGCATAATCAGCCTATAATGTTCCCACTGCTGGGACACAGGCCTCCTCTCTGTGAGAGGGAGTGGGCTGTAATCCACCACGCGCACCGAGTGCGGGTCGGTAGATGTCACATGTCTTCGAATTTTTAGTTCTAGGACATGCCGGTTTCCTCACGATGTTTTCCTTCACCGTTTTGAGAACAATTGTGATGAAATAATTTAAACAAAGTGAAGCGCCGTCGGGGTTTGAAACTACGACCTCTCTTACTCATAAATCGCGGCCGTTATCACTGGGCCAGCATTACTCTACCACCAATAGACAAAGGAGTAATACAAATATAATTCTAATTAAAAGTTAAGTACCTATCTCACCAAAAAGTCCGTAATGGTGACTTGGGCCACATACGCTTTAGGCACAGGATTCGCGGAACTTCGTGAAAGAGCTCCTGTCCCGAGATTCATTATTATTTGCGTTTCTCGTTAGCTGCCAACTAATTACAATTGTCACTAATACATGTTAACTTGATTTAGAATTAGAAGCAAAACCTTGTTTGTTAGCAGATGACAGAGATAAATAGACGTACAACTATACTAAGCTAAGCTTGAAGTATGTTATATAAGTTTTAATTGCTAATCGCTGATGACAATCTATTTCTTTACTTCTTAAGAATCACAAAGAAAAAATCATGAGTAGTGTTCCTGAGAAATCCATGATTCGTGCACCTCAATCTGCATCCGATGAATTTTGAAAGAAATTCCTAATGCATTGGCTTCAATGTATGAAAAATTCATGTGCTCGACAACGTAATAACGCAATGAATGTTTTCAAATTTTCAAAATAAAAAGCAATGCATTAGTGTGTTACGCAATTATCCCGTAAGCATTTTACTGGTTCTAATATAACTCAAAAACATTACAAACAGTCGAAAAATTCTCAATTTGTAAGTCAACCTTGACAAGTACCAGAACATTTTATTTAACTCCTTCTCCATAAAAGTCTCAAAATAATTAAAATCGACTGCCGCAGTTGGCGACATCTTTTGTTTAAAACCATTATCACGTTCCATCTGGTATAAATCTATTACCAACATAAGAAACTTTTATCTTTCTACTTTAACTATATTAAACTTAGTTCCATCACGTTCTTTTCAAGTTAAGTCTTGCCAACCTTATCTGTTTAAGCCCAAGTTAGAAGTGGATTAGGCAGTACTAAATCTGCTCGTGGATAATATTTTTATGCTTACACATAGTGACTATTAGTTTTACTTTTTAGCTGCTTCATTGTTGGTTCTTTGCTTCGTTCTTTGATCGAATTTTTCTTTTCCATAATGTCACTAAGCAACAATTATTCGTTGGTTTTTACCTTATCAATCAATTAATCAACTTAGTCTATCGTAGTCCACTGTTTATATAGGCTTCTATCAGGCTGCTCCAAGACACCTTGTCCTTCGCCTTCCGCATGCAGTTTGTCCCAGCCACCTTTTTAAGGTTTTCGATCGTCGTTTTTACCCGACTGCCCCAGAAGGAGGGTAATGTTTGTATGTCTATTTCTTTGGCACGCTCTATAGCCTAAACGGCTTGATGGATTTTAACATATGAGGTATCGTTAGGTTTGTCTTAATAATGGAAGTGACATAGGCTATATAAAAATTTAATTTTTTTTATATAAAAATTTAAATTTTTATATTGCATCTGCAAATATAATAAAAAGGGAGGCGTAGGTTTAAAAAAAAAACAACATTATTGGTATCAAATAAAAGTTAGTAATGAGTCAATTCCAAATATATATACATATTTATATATTAATAAAACTAAAAAGTTTGAAATAAAACAAATTATTAATAAAAAAAACAAAAACCCGACTGCAAAAACTCATAACTGAAAAGAGAAAAACTAGCATTATAATCTATAGGATTTTGGTATTGCAGGTATTACCTTAGTTTTGATAATATTTCTGGTCCAAATTCACCATTTTAGATCACTTAAAAGCCCTCGCAATGTTTCGAAATTACTCTAACAGACTGATATATTCCGCCGAATTGGACCGTAACGTTATTCATGCGTACAAATCGTTTAGCACGTCCAATCTGTAGGTAATCCAATTGCTAGTTAGTAGTGATGTATTTACGACGATTCAAGCCCCATTCCCGTCCTCGTCTGCTTAGATACTCTGTGCGTTCCAATTTGTATGGAAATCGAACCATTTTGGGACCGATATGACAAAAAGTAGAATCTGAAATTAGTATCCATGTATATATTAAAAAAGGGATGTTAACAAGGAACGTTTATAAATAGGAGAATAAACTACATCAATGGGTGTAAGATACGGAAGAGCAAGTAAAATAAGAACTCCAAAAAAGGAAAAATGAAAAAGAACGTATCTGAATACACTATACAATAACGAATGAATGAATGGAACAGTTATCTGTACACAGAAAGTTCATTTTATTGGTGCCATTGTCTGAAAAATAGGTCACCTAAATGTTGAAGTTCGTGAGATAAATAATGATATTGTCAAATGAGATTATTTTTATTGAATAATTATTTATTTGGAATTATCCACTGATGTAATTTAACTACTGAGAGTAGTTTTGGTAAGTCTTTTGGACCGTTACTCGTTGATCTTTCTAAAATAGTGATGAACCTGACCAGTCAGCCTAGTTACCAATCATGATGACCGCCTAATTTGAATCCCGAGCGCGTCGTGACCTTTTTTTGCGCAGCTCGTTCCAACACTAGCGAAGATGATGAAAACTCTGTTGTAAAAAATATTGTTGTCGCATAATTTTCACAGCCCTGAAGTATTTTAATTATTTCGACGTAATCAGGAAACGCCGGTGCCAAGTGCCTCAAAAGACTTTATTAGTTCAAAATAAATAATTTCCTTTCGTTTAACTATAACGAATTTATACACGATAAAAGCTTACCTACTGAAAGTCATTTTGCCCTCGTTAATTTCATTCTTGTTACATAAGTCTCAATTTGTGGGGTAATTTATTAAATTCAAGGATTATGTCACTTTGCGAGCTTATGAAAGGACCGTTCCGAGCTTTTATTCAGAAACATAATGTAATTAGAATTTTGTACGTGGAACGGAAAGTTCCCTATTCGTCGATTCGAATTGGATACTTCAACGGAGACATTTCATGAATATGTAAATGTAAATGATAAATTCATATTTATAACTTAATCAATACCTACGTAACGGAATTTTTGTATTGAATAAATTTTACCTAATAACAATATGCCGATGAATAGTACATTACTGTCACGGACAGCAATTAGGGCATTGATGGACGATCGTGAAGTCGATCAATGTCTGGTTGCGGCCAAGGCTTGTAGTTGTACTTTTCTCAAACAATGCGCGGAAATTCAAACTAATTTCAGAATCGATGAAGAGCAAAAAAATTTTTTATCTACTCTCATAGCGTAATATTCGAATTATAAAATTCAAAACGAAAACACAATACCGAAATTTAAAAATAGAATCATATTATAAAAAAAATTCTCTAACAAAAGAATGCTATAAAACAATTTTTTTTTCTATTACTATACAGGGCTATTCCAAGAAGTTAATATCACCAAAGAGTTTCTATCAACTTTTGCATTGGAACAGCAGCACCCGCTGTAGCGCATTTGTGCGGTGATGTGCTGGTGCAGACGACATTCATTTGTTTTGTTGTACTGAATTTCGTGGGATTTTTCAAATTTATTCTTGATCTTTAACTTTGATCTTTTATTTAGTATTAGGTTCAATCCCAATGTATGAGAGTAGATAAAGTAGTGTATGAAACTGCACATAACTAGGTATTAAAACATTCGTGTGATACTATTAAAAACACACACTTATGTTTTAATACCCCTCATTATGCAACAGTTTCATAATAGTAGATTGTTTACCAAGGGAGCAAAGAACTATTTTTAAGGCGAGAGTGTTTCTTTGAATCCAGAGCGGAGCGAAGGATTCTAGAGTAGAATCCCGAGCGTAGCGAGGGATTCTAAAGTAGAATCCTGAGCGCAGCGAGGGATTCAAAGTACGCCACTCGAGCTTAAAATAGTGTTGCTCCCGAGGTGAACACTCTACTTTTTATCACCCTCTATGAGAAAAAAAAACATGTATGATCCGACCCCCGTCAGGAACAAAGTTCCTTCACCAGTAAAATTAAAAAAAAATCACTGCCACCTTCGAAAACTATGAAAACGATACCCATGATGAAATTTTTTAAATTATTCGCAGCTGCCATCTTGGATTTACATTTTGACCTCACTATCGGTCTTAGCACCCTCGAAAACTATGAAAACGACACCCATTACGAAAAACTTGAAAATTTTCTTAGCTGCCATCTTGGATTTTCATTTTGACCTCAGCATCGGCTTTAGCACCCTTAAAAACCATGAAAACGATACCCATAACGAAAAATTTTAAATTTTTCGCCGTCACCATCTTGGATTTTCATTTTGTCCTCACTATCGGCTTTAGCACCCTTAAAAACCATGAAAACGATACCCATGACGAAAAATTTGAATTTTTTTTCCGCCGCCATCTTGGATTTTCATTTTGACCTCACCATCGGCTTTAGCACCCTTAAAAACCATGAAAACGATACCCATGAGGAAAAATTTTAAAATTTTTGCATCCGCCATCTTGGATTTTCATTTTGACCTCACCATCGGCTTTAGCACCCTTAAAAACCGTGAAAACGATACCCATGATGATAAATTTGAAAATCTTCAGAGACGCCATCTTGGATTTACATTTTGACCTCACTATCGGCTTTAGCACCCTCGAAAACTATGAAAACGACACTAAAGACAAAAAATTTGAAAATTTTCTAAGCCGCCATCTTGGATTTTAATTTTGACCAAATTCACACTTTCTCTCTCTTGCCAGCCTGTTACTTGTTCATACAATGTTCGTGTTTGATCTCTTTGGTAATTGGAACTTTTACTAACAATATCCACATTCCAAATTCAAATCACTTTTAATCCCTAGGGATTAAAAAGCTATTTTAGTCCCTGTTTACGAAGAACGAATTAGCTCTTTTTGAATAGATGTGATAAAAACTACTATTAAGCTTCAAACCTATGTTCGTTTGTTTTTTCTTTACTTTTACTAAGCCAGTTCGAAATTTAAAAAAATCATTGATAGGTTACCACCTCCTTGGTTGCCATGTTTTTGTTGAAGTAAAAAGTTGGGGAAACCTCAAACTTGGCGGACGCGTCCTTTTAAATATATAATAAAAAATTGAAAAACGCTGTATATAATATCAGTAACCGTAGTTTTTAGTGTTCTATTTTCTTTCTCTTGTAATTTATCTTTAGTTTGTATAGTTTCTTCGGTAGTGCTTTGTCTCTAAAAAAAACATGACATTGGCTAATGCACAAACGGTGCGAAGCCAGAAAAAAAAAAAAGTTAGTTCCATTTTTAAATAACACGGCAGATATGAGTTTTCATAGTAACATTGCCGGCCGGGCGCTCGCTTGGTTTGGACCAGTACAGCAATATCGATTTATCTCGAAGAAGGTTGTCAAAATAATGATCGAATTGCCAAGCATGTTTAGAAAAAAATATTATCTACAATGTAAGGTTATTGTTTCATAGATCAATTACGGAGTTTCTAATTAAGCGTATTCATATTCTGCTGAATACACCTAGAATGTTTGCCAATTAGAAGGATACATCCAGGAATTTATTACATTAAAGATACCATTCCGGTTCGTAGCTGTTCATAATTATTTTTATATTCATAGATATTACGTTACTGACATGTAAAATCTTCACAAAGGCGAAATGAATTTTCTTCCTTTTGAATAATAAAAATATTGTCAGTAACATGTGAAAAGAGATTTTTATATAATATTTTGTACTGTAATGTACAAAAATATTAATCAACCTAGGTAGAATACGTCTGATAATGATACTTCACAGATCAGAGAACGCGAAGAACGTCATTAAAGCTGAATAATATTATAGACTGTAAAATAATTATAATATTGTCGATACATTAATGTTAGCAAATCGTATCATATCTCGTATTCAGTGGCAAAAAAATATTTTTCGACTCAATCAATAAGCCGACGCGTGACGTACGCACGGACGTAATAAAATCGTGGCGGGATTTTATCACGCACTGGATTTTCAACTCTCGGCGCTAAGCAGAGCGTTGAAAATCCAGTGCATGAAAAAAAATCGCCGCGATTTTATTACGTCCGTGCGAACGTCGGCTAAGGGTTCATGCTTTTTTGCTGATTAGATAATCTATCAAATCTTGTTCCAAATATTTTAAGTTCAATAAAAATAGTTCAAACGTTTGACGATCCTCGATATACAGGGTGGCAGGGACATCAATACCTACGCGGTCAAAATGTATGGAACAGCAGATTTTTTTTAAATAGTCGACGGAAAATTTCAACGCTGTACTGAATCCATGGTAACCTCCTCTATTTATGTTCGGAATAAAGTAACAAACATACGAAGACAAAATAGACGCAAATTGACAAAAACACAAATTGTCACATCTGTATTCAGATAAAAACCCTACATTCTTCCTACCCAAGAGCTAGATGCTACAAACGATATAACGACCTACATGGCTACAACGCTACATTTTAGTATTCCTGGCGTAAAACGAAAAGTTCCACATATTCCCTCGTATAGGGTATTGCGGTTTTCTAAAATGCACAAATTTTATTACGAGTTATGAATGTTCAAAGGAGTTTGCAAGGTGTTCCCACGTCCCGCAGAACTTTCTAACTAGAGAGGACCTCAAATTTACGAGGAATTCTAACAAGAATGAACAACTTACAATCAGATAATGTGGAGATGTATAGAAGTTTATTTTGGTCCCTATAAGCTAAGTTCTATACGAGTGTAGAATAAGGGCTCGCTACTTTGGACAATAGGTATTCATCATGTTCGAGTGATGGAAACCAATAAAAAAAAAATTGGTTGTCTGTAAATTCGGTTTACGGACGATAATTTTACGTGAAAACGTTACAAGCCGAACGCTTAGGCCGATCGAGCCTCTCTATCGCTTGTTCCGCGCTCTCGCTTGCACGCTCGGCTCAGGCGGAACGTGACACTTTTTCGTGCGTGCAGCCGGCGTTCATAGATTTATAAGACGAAGAGTCAAAAAAAAAATCGTTTATTGGGAACAAGAAACAAATACATACAAAGACAAAAATGTTAAACGATGATAGCTGCAATTGTTAAAACTGTGGCGCAGCTACTAACGCCCGACTCCTATAGAGAGCGTAGGTTATTCCAAGACGAATACATAACAAAGCTATTTTAACAAATATTTAAAGAAAAGAAATTAAGAAATAAAACATTTTGAGTTATGTGCCATGTGTGTGAGTACCTAATGTTGAGTAAGAGAGGGTGAGGGTGTGTTGTGTGTCATGTCGTGTCAATGTACAAGCTTTATGGTAAAAATAGTCCTTCAGACCGAATTTCGGCCATGGCGGCCAATCTCAGCGGAGACTAGCCTTCGGCGCGGGAGATATTATAGTGCACAAGTGTGTGCGCAGACACATGGCAAGTACACTCTCATAGTCCGATGGGATGGCAATCCGACGAAATTGAAAACGTGATTTTTTCAATAATAACACACACAACCCACAGTCGGATGACTATGGATTTTGTCAATATTTGACTAGCTATTATATATTGACTAAACTATTGGATATTGTACATAAGTATTTGTTGAATTTTTGTGTGCAAACTGGGAACGTCATTAGATAATGACGTTCCCAGTTTGCACACAAAACGACAACGCGACAATATTAAACTGCATATATATATATGCAGTTTAATTATTGTCGCGTTGTCGTTTCTTTCCACCTTGTATTGAGACTCTCTGTAAGGTTATTCTTTCAGAATTTCAGGTTTCTCTACTCTCAGCGAATTAACCGGAAAGAAATTATGTAGGTATATATCCATATCATCAAATTCAAATTATTTTATTTCACATAAACCTACATGGGCACTTATGAAACGTCAAAACCTAGGTGCACGGTACCAATTGGTCGTTTCTTAAGGAGAAGAGCCGGCAATAAACTCCACGGTTATTCTGTTTAAAATAATTGGCTTTTACAATATTTTCAAATAACAGTGTTAATAGGTATGGGAGGACAGTGTAGGTCTTTCAACAAGTTCCAGGTGCTTAACAATAAAAAAATGGTCAACAACTTAGCTTCGCTTGGTGATGGCTGTACGTTGTTTTTAGCAGACAATGAGAATTCTGCTATCTATTTATACTGATAATGATGCAACATGATATGGGAGTTCCATATCATGTTCCATCATTATCAGAATCTCACGGTTTATGAGAAATCTTAGGCAACGTTTTCATAAAACAAAAAGAGAACATCAATATCATGTAAGTATCTTGTTTACATTTTTGTGTTTACGAAGTTAGCAAACAGAATCTAGACCTTGAGTATAGTAGGTGCTGGGCTAAAACTAATTAAACACAGATGGTGTATTCTATAATAAACCGTTGCGTAATAATACATAAATAAACGCTGTAGTTGCTAAGCGAATCATTTTGAGGGAAAAGACCAGATGGTTCTCCCTCCAATTTTTTTTGACGCTTGTTATTCGTAACGTATCAGCTCTTCTCTCTAAGACCTCAAACAAAATCCAAAGCATGCAATTACACCATTTATTTTTAAACTTACTGAGAGTTAATCAGTCAAAAAGTTGACCTCTACTATAACTATAAACCTTCGCACTTACACGCTATAACCAAATGCTCGTAACTGGAGCACTCATTAACATCCACAGCCCGACTTCACTCACTGCTGGGCATGGGCCTCTCTTTTCTTGTGACAATCCCCACGCTCTTGTGCCAGCCTCATCCAGGTTCTACCCGCGATGGCAACAATATTGTGCGCTCGCCGCCGGACGACCGACACTTCATCTTCAGACCTTGGACGCCCCTTGGCCACCGCCTTACTCCACCTGTCATTACCGTGCCTTGCCAGGTGCCCTGCCCGACTACATTTGAGTTCCATAATACGTCCACGTCATCAAGTCACGTTACGTTAAGCATCATAAAGGTTTTGGAGCATTTTCTGGGGATCATCAAAGTTTCCTGCAAAAAACACAAGGCTACCACAAGCATCAGTACCTGGAATATGATCGATTTATTCGGGACGATAAGTTAGTTTGATGAACTGTCATAATCACGTTACCGATATGGTTGACCGCGTGCAGATCAGGTTGACACTTGATTACTGAAAGGTCACCTGCATCGGCCACTGAACTGCGTTGATTGACAATTAACAAAGGCAGATTAGTCCGCTCCTATCAGGTAAACCGATGACCTTTAGAAGGAAGCTGGAGGAGAGTGGATGCATATTGAATAAGGTGTGGGACGAAAGGACCAAGTTTTAACACGCAATCACGGAGGGTCTTCTATACTTAGTGAGTGTGTAATTGTATTACAGTGTGCAAAAACCTGGGTGAAGAATTGCCAGAAATCGCCAACATTCAGTGACCTGACTTGGTGTCTTTATGAGAAGGCCATCATTTGTATGTTTAGTTATGTGACTGCCTCATAACAGTTATAGGCAACTCTCTAGCTGCGCCCCGAGTTTTCACACGCATAAGTCTCGATTCCGTGGGAATATCGGGATAAAATTTGTTAATCCAATCTTATTTGTTAATCCAGGTTATAAACTATCTGTGTGATAATTTTCATCCAAATCCGTTCATTAGTTTTTGCATGAAAGATTAATAAACATCCATCCATCCACCCTCACAAACTTTCGCAGGCGTGGATATCGGAAATTAACCCGCGGGAACGTACTACCGAGATAAAAAAAGTATCCTATATGTTAATCCAGGTTATAAACTATCTGTGTGTCAAATTTTATCTAAATCCGTTCAGCCATTTTTGCGTGATTGAGTAACAAACATCCAAACACACAAACTTTCACATTTATAATATTATTAGTGAGATGGTAGGATTTATAACATCACATTACTATCACATATGCACAGCAACCATATACTCTCCAGGTTTTGTACTAACACGATCCGATCTATTTTTAATCTTATTAATCTGTAGAGCCGCTGTTATTGCAAATTATGCTCTAATATCACACACGCGTTGACAGACTGCCATCTAATGAAAATGTAAAGCCAAAACTTGGCAAGCGAACTGTTGCTTATTTAGGGTTGACGCGCACCCGGTAATGCATAATAAAGTTGTTAGGAACGCAGGCTGGCGCCTTGCCAGCGTGCCATCCCCGATGGCAATTCGCTGATAAACTTCTTCGGGACAAAAATCCGCACTTCTTTGTTCCTTGGCCATGCATGCAAATAGAATCACGCCTTATTTGCCAACTGCGATGTTATGGGGGCATTATATCACGTTTGTGTTCCCGAGGGGTTTGGCAGAAATGTGTCTACTGTTGTACATATATAATTGGGAATTTGCAGTAGTTGGATACTAATACTATTCAATGTTATAATATTATGAATATCGCAAGCATCGGCAAGCTTACGACAGTTACCGGGCACACTTGTTACTTTGATTATTTTTGGCAGAATTATCATTATGTAGACACCCCATCATCAAAACCAGAATTTAATTGTTTTTGCCCAACCATAAAAAAACCTCAGAAACGTAAAACTAGTATGTTGTTTTTAAAATAGGGGAGTGAAATAAATAAACAAATTCACTGTACAAAACTGTTATCGATACATTCTCGCTCGGATAAACTATTTTTACGGGATAAACAATGAGAGCATTCACACTATCGATACCGCGCCAATCCCTTAGTTCCGAATAAATAACAGTCGAGAGGAAGCGAAGGTGTTAGAAGTTTAGTACGCCGTGATTCGTCACTCTTGTACTCTTTTTTCTTTCGTTAGATATTCCACTGGCAACTGAACTTTACAAGAAAACGTATTAAATAGAAAGATAATACTTTAGGGGGAAAGCACGTGAATATAAACAACTTTTGGGATCGGTGAAATCTAAATTCGTGGAGCAGAAATCAAATGATCTATGCATTTTGGTTGAATAAGCATCGATGATCTAAGTTATTGTGAGTGATTTTAAGTTACTTTTACTTATGACTGCCTCGTTGGTCTAGTGGTCGCAAGCGTTACTGCTGAGCATGAGGTCCTGGGTTCGATTCCCGGGTCGGGCAAAGTGTTATTGGGTTTTTCTATCTGAAATTTCTCAGTAGCAGCCCGGAGTCTGGATATGTGCCCGGTTGATGGCAATAGGCTCGCCCCCTATTACATGGGACTTAAACATAACTGGTGAAATGTGGGTGTATCTGCTACAAGGACACCTCTGCCCAACCCTTTGGGGAAACAACACGTGATGTTATGTTATGTTTTACCTACTTATAAATTCAAAGTGTCCAGATATTCATGAGTGTTTTACCTTTTTCTTAAAAAACCTTGTTTAATTATCTCCTTACTTCTGACGAGTTGTTAATTAATGCTGTCCTAACTGAGATGTCTGCCATAACCACAACCATGATATTTCATTACCCTCCCTTATTGAAAATAATTTGAAGCCGCAGAAATGAATATTAAACTTCAACGACAACCTTATGAATATATAATGTGAACTTCCATCATTAAAAGTTGGCGTCAAAACTTAGTTATCTAGTATTCTATTGCTTACGTTTTCCGCTTCCACAATTCGCGGTTATTCAGTATAAGAATGGTGTACAAACGAAGGCTCGTATATTTCTTGTCGGGTGTTAGATTAGAGGGCTCTCCGAGTCAAAAGATTTATGACGCCAATACTAAGTCGATTCAAAACGTTTGGGTAGCGCTCACAGTTCCTGCTATCAATCCTGATTTAATGTTCCTAAAGTCGACAATTTTACAGACACAAAGGGAATTTCGTGGAGATTTTGTAAGGTATTATCTATTTTCATTTACATACTGATCGAATGGAAAGCAAAATATTAGCAGCTAGGTATAATATGTATAGCGCCATAAACTCGTAAAAAGATATGTTTCATTTTTAGAGGCCATGAACTCACAATCTACGAGTACAATAATAATTGACATAATTGGTGTGAAGAAACATTAGAACGATACTCAAATTCTCACATTTCACAACATACTTCATGTTTGAACGGCAGAGGTTCTGTTTTATCTCACTCTTACCATACCCTCTAAGTAGTTTTGCAAGACGATGTTGTGATGAATATTAAAGAGAAACGTTAGTCCGAAATAAGACAATTTTATTCAAAGTTTTGAATAAATACTTCAAGAGCCTTGTTTTGTTTCTTTCAAGATTTAATTCAAATTATAGATATTACACCAATTGGAGCGAAGGATATAAAATCTTTTATTCATAACACATTATTCTAGATCTGATTCATAAATCACAGATTTTCCGATAAATAACGAAGCACTGTTTTGTATTACTATAAATAAATACATTTTCATTCGTCATTTATATTTATAAAGCAATATAATGGGAAATGGCCGAAATATAATCAAACTTCCTCAAAGCATGATTATTTTGTTAGTCCCTCACGCCTTTTAGACGTAGATGGATGCTGTTATTTATTTTAACATAATAACACAGATGCTCTTTCAGCTATGCGAACCCAAAAAGCTGACCAATTTTCCTTTTAAATGCACGCCTTGATCAAAGGGCGGGCGTTGAAGCGACGACAAAATAACTCGTCGGCTCATAAAATTCATTATTTCGGCCCATCCAAGTCATCAAGCATGTTTTAACAACCCTTTCATTAATAAATATATAAAAATGTACAATTTAAAAAGTTAAGGGACAGGTGTTTTAACAAAATTCTGATTTTGTTAATTTTAAGGGTTCCCAGTTAGGATCACTTCGTTGTCTGTCTGTCAGTCTGTCAAGACCTTTTTTCTCAGGAATGCATGGAGATATCAAGTTGAAATTAATATCGAATATGTAAGTCTACGGTCCCCTGGAGCACTAACAAAATCAGGCTTCTAAGTCAACGCAATAAAAAATACGGCCATTTATGCGACATATTTTGATACTCGCAAATAAATCACAAAACCTATAGGGTACTTCTCGTTGACCTAGAAACATGAAATTTGGCAAGAAGCAAGGTCTCACAGCACAAGTGAAAGAAAAATAAGTTAATTTGTAGTTTTATAAATTCTCTTTTTTCGTTTTGCTGTTACAAACCTACATTTGCAGTTGGAGAATAGGCCTGTGTCCATTTTTTTTATTTTTAGTCCGTCTTTCAGATAATAAAAAAATATTGAACACGTATTTTTTCTTTTTTGACGTAATCAAAAGATTACGGTGATACATTGAGTTAAAATGTGGCATGACATCACGCCTTGCTAGATTTAATAGTGCGTTGTGACGTAGCGAGCCCCCACTTCCCAACTTTAATGCGTGTTTTCTAAGTTATTTTTGATTAATATGATAAAGCAAAAAATACGTGTCTAATATTTTTTTATTATCTGAAAGACGGACTAAATAGTATTTCTGTTTTTTTACCTAGGCAACTACCCTATTGATCGTGACGTATATTGACTTAGGGGAGAACATTTTGTCAACTACAACGTTAAGTTTATTCTTGGGATAAATACATCCCAACTACAACTACGAAACCCTTCATTGTGCGTTGTTCGACACGCACTTGGCCGATTTTATTCCTTAAAACCAGAACGATGTTTTGTATACGCGTCAGCTGGACTCTTCACATAATCTGTCAAACCTTCTTTAAACGCTTTGAGATTTAAATCCACTAAATATTGTAGGTCGCCGATAGAAGCTTGCAAAGGAAAATATGGGAATGTCTGTGAAGCCTTTGGTACATTTTCTTCGGTATAAGCCACGGGAGCCAAATAAAATCGTGAAGTGCAGGATTTGCTCTTGGGTGTAGCTTTGGTCTTTGTCGTGGATTTATTGCGGACCATTCGGAGTCGAAGGACCATGTGCTGCACGAGCTGCGGAGAGGACCACAAATCAATCATTAGTCTCTGCTGGATCCACGCTAATGCAGAATTCTTTTTGCTGTAATTGAAAAATTTAATAGTATTGAAAATAACTTATCTACAATTTCCTACTTAATTAACATTTTATTTTTACTAAAAACTTTATAACTAACCTTTTTTTTGGTTTGCAAAGCTCTTTTGTACTTGTTGTGACATTTATATTTCTATTTAAATTCGAATAATTTTGCTTCATAGCGGTCATATCTAGATCCTGGTTCATAAATAATGTCTCCTTAATACACTTGCGCTGTGTCTGAGCTTATAGCAACACATTCTCATAAGAATACCCGAGCAGTCTTAGCTTCTTCAGCTCCAAGCCGTAGAATTCACTTTTTTTCCAGTTCTACGTGGCCCATGATTATTTTATATTTGCCTTGTCTGAAAGAGTCCTTAGGATCGTCGTCTATTGTTATTAACGTGTCGAATCTAAGAGTCTAAGAGGTGTCTCATCTTATAATATGGCATTCCATTGGTTGATACCGTCCATTGTATAGACAATGTAATTGCCACTTGCAGCACCAATTAGTGTTGACAGCCAGTCAGTTACGTGAAATAGTCCTGGCGAAATGTTGGAGGGTATCGATGCGTGCTATACAACCTCTGTAGTTCCTACCGCACCTTCCCAGGGCGTGCCTTTTGCGCCTCGCATTGGTAAATTCGAGCCGAAATTCTGGTTTAATCCTGTTGAAACTGCACCATTATCGGAAACCAAAACGACGATAGTGTTGTTGAGGAGCTCCCTCTCGGCTAGTGCCGATATAACGTGACCAACGCTGCCATCTAAGCCGGAAACGAGACCTGTTGAGATATCGAAACACACCGATTAATTGATATAGGTAGTTGTAATTGCAGGGCAGTTTTGAGGCACACGCACGCTTATAGGCCTTCATATTGTTTGTACATAACAATTGCCTACAAAGGATATAAGTGATCCTGATCTTCATGATTGGCGGTAGTCGTTTTTCTCTTCAGTGTCTCTCGAGCTTTGAATACCCTGAGCGAGCAAATCGTCCGCCATTGATGGAGCAAAAAGCTCGCACTATAAAAAAGTCAATTACGTGATGTCCGATCTTAGCTCGACCTTAAAACCACAAAGACTAAAGTATCACTAATGAGATTCTGAGGTTTTTATCTCCCATAGCATTAAGGTGGATCCGCAGATGTAGCCCGCGAAATTCAAATTTTCTTACGTTTTTTGAAGTTTGCAGGTCAGTGTCAGGTTGTATTTTGATCAAAATATGATTCACGACTATAACAGACATATATTTACAGAATTATTATATTATAATCTTTAGAGTCATTAATACATCTCTCTAAGTTAGATTTGTTCCTTAAGAACAAATATATTTGTTCTTTCTTCAAAATTTCGCGGGCTACAACTGCGGATCCATCTTAAAGTGATCGTACGTTGAAAATTTTATTGTTGACGTTATGGCAATATGACACACTTCAACCAAATTGATACACTTTAATTGGAAGGCGCAAAAATGAAGGGTGGCTGACAGTAAAGTCAAGTGCATATTACGTTGCAAGGTTCATAGAAAATATAAAATATAAGAAGGTTATGATGGAAAAAATTTGCAATGCGTTGCGTTGCGGTGCGGCCCGCCCCACAGTGGAACGAATGTATGGGAGCGGTTGGACGTAGACATTTCCGAAAAAAAAGAGTAAAATTATGCCAAACTAATGATGCCATCTTATTCGATTACTTAATGCCTTCATAACTTGTGGTGATGAATTTCTTCATAACTCCCATATTTCGGGAGTAATTTGAGAAAATGTGAAATTTTACTATGAAAATGAGTGTATCGAGCTCTCTCCCTCCTGATTCCGGGCTTGTTTCAAGTAGCGGTCTCTAATATCATAATGCTAATACTAAGAGCTATATTTAATACTAAGACACATAGTGCGCCAAATGTGCACTTTCTGGGATAAAGAGTGATGTTTATTTTATAACACAATTTTTTTATTTTTTGTTTATTTTGTTGATTAAAACCGTTTTTCTAAAGGTTTACCTTATTACAATAACATTTCTGAGCAGCCAATTAGAGAAGATATAAGCTAATTAGGATATATAATTAGGGACTTAAGGTTTACATATAAAACTGATGCACTAATGATTACTGATAAGAACATTGCTATTATTTAATTACTAAATGGCTCTTAATACACTAATTTAGCATGCATCATTTACTAATTATCACAATAACTAATTACCTTGCAATATTTAACAAAGGATACCTGGGATACCTGGATTTTATATAAATAGGTCACTATTAGTAACTTTAAAATCAGTGTTGATTTACACCTCGTTGTATCCAAGCTAATCTCGCAATGTATTTTCCAAATTTTAATACAAATCTTGATATTCACGTTGCTTTATGCGCACGCGCACATAAAGATTTACGCGACTTTAACTATTTGTTCAGTGTTTTAAAAGATAACAGTTGTGTTCAGTTATGTGAAAGTGCTGAAACAAGTTTAAAAGACTGGTGTCGTCGATTTTGCTACCGCATTTATGCAAAATGGACACAGTCTGGAAGAAGCACAGATAAGTTTCGGAAGAAACATGAGATTTGGCTACAGGCTGCAATTCAATGGCCGGAATTACAGAATGAAAATATGGAACCTTCTACAGAAAATATAAGTGACGTCATCGAGCCCATAATTTCTCCTGCTAAATCTGATGCTTCAACTTGTACACATCCTAGTCCTCGTAAATCTTTTGAGGACCTTAGTAACCGGCAAAAAAGAAGACGCACTGAAGATAGTCTTTCATGCAGCAGTAGCAGCGCTGAAATTATGTTTTCGGCCGAAAGGGCGCTTCAAAAGGCAGGACAAAGCGATACAGCTTATGTTATGAAATACTTGACGGAGAATCCAGAAGAGGCCTCAAAAATCAAAGCCTTCATTGAAGGTAAATCAATTCAGGTACGGGAAATATCCCCTTTGAAGGCATTGGCTCTTTATGTATCGATGAACTTATCGAAATGGCGCTATAACACTCTTCGGGATTTCAACACTCAAGAAGGAGCTCTTCAATACCCGAGTTACTACATGTTGGTTAAAGAAAAAATTAAGTGCTATCCGGCCAAAGAAGATCTCACAGTTACAGAGAGCTCTGCAAAAATCAAATTACAAGCCTTGATGGATTTAACCTCAAGAAGACTTATTAGGTCGTTAGAAACCCCTGTTGATCCCAATCAACAGCTCGTATTGACCAGCAAATGGGGTTTTGACGGATCATCTAGCCAAAGCATTTATCATCAAAGGACGAGTGAAGATGAGCAAATCGATCTTGCTAGTAATTTTATGATTAGTCTTGTACCACTGCGGCTCGTCTCAAAAGGTGTAACAATTTGGGAAAACGAGCGACCATCTTCCACTTCATTTTGCCGGCCAATATTGTTTAAGTTTATAAAGGAAACCAAAGAAAATGTGCAGAGAGAGATGGCTGAAATCGAAGCAGAGATTGAAGCCTTAACTCCATCCACCATCACTGATGGAATTAGTGTCAAACACCAACTGCTGTTGACAATGATTGATGGTAAAATTCATTCCATTATATCCAATACAGCAGCTTCAGTGTGTGACATATGCAAGGCTTGTCCTAAAGAAATGAATAATTTAGAGTTAATCAAAGATAAACACGCAAACGAGGACATGTATAAATATAGCTTAAGCACCCTTCACGCTTGGATTCGCTCAATGGAATGCTTATTACACATTTCCTACAAATTAGACATAAAATCATGGCAAGTAAGGGGTGATATAGCAAAAAGGCAAGTTGATGACAGGAAGAAAAGAGTTCAAGAGGCTGTAAGAAGAGAAACGGGCTTACTTCTCGATGTTGTGAAACAAGGCAGTGGATCCACCAACAATGGCAACTCGGCAAGGAGATTTTTTGAAAACTACACTAAATCTGCTGAACTGACCGGAATAGATGCTATGCTTTTAAGAAAAATCTGTGTGATCTTGCAGTGTATTTCATCAGGAGAGAAGATCAACGTAACTAAATTCCGAGAGTTCTGCTTTGATACTGCTAAGCTTTACGTGGAGTTATACCCATGGTATTATATGCCTTCTTCACTTCATAAAATTTTAATGCATGGGCCAGACATAGTTCAGAACATGTCAATTGTGCCCATTGGTTTTCTATCCGAAGAGGCATCTGAGGCTAGAAATAAAGATTTTAGAAAATATAGAGAGGGGCATTCTCGAAAGCATAGCAGTATCTCATGCAATGAAGATATTATGCACAATCTTTTACTGTCTTCTGATCCACTTGTTACAAGTATCCGTCCAAAAGGAAATAAGTTTGTAAAAAAATCTTCTTTTAAGGAATTTTATGAGCTTACGGATTCTGAGAAAAGTGATATCGAATTTGTTAACATAAATGATTTAGCGGACATCGATTCTGAATTTGAATTAATTGATGATGATGATGATGACGAAGATAATTAAATGATGTTATTGTTTTAAAATGTGTAACTTAGTAAATTAGAGCTTACATCTTAATTATTTATTGTACTTTTAATGAAACTAGGTAATTTATTATCAACTTACTTAAAAGTCATACTCTCATCAGTTCTTGTGAATATTTTTGTTAATATATATTTCTGTATATATATAATATATTTATAGACCTCTTAATAAGTCTGTCTGCGGTTTAAAGTAAATACAAATGGGGAAAAAACGTTTTTTTTTTTAAATTTTCATTTCCTTTTATCCCAGAAAGTGCACATTTGGCGCACTATGTGTCTTAGTATTAAATATAGCTCTTAGTATTAGCATTATGATATTAGAGACCGCTACTTGAAACAAGCCCGGAATCAGGAGGGAGAGAGCTCGATACACTCATTTTCATAGTAAAATTTCACATTTTCTCAAATTACTCCCGAAATATGGGAGTTATGAAGAAATTCATCACCACAAGTTATGAAGGCATTAAGTAATCGAATAAGATGGCATCATTAGTTTGGCATAATTTTACTCTTTTTTTTCGGAAATGTCTACGTCCAACCGCTCCCATACATTCGTTCCACTGTGCGCCCCAGTCTGCAACCTTTAGGATTCAATTTTATAATGTTTGTACACGATTTAATTGTTTCAACTAAATTGGTAAGTAAAAGCGAACTGTGTACCTACTTCCAGCGTAACTAATTGGCAATTACTCCTGAGTCCATAACGGCTACCTCAGGTACCAATCCCTATATGTATAATGGTCATAAGATTTGATTGAAGATTGTAAGACTATCTTTGCATTGTATAAACTCAATCTCCATTGTATTATATAATTGCATAGCACAGGTGTGAGTACTATGTACTAAAGAGTTACCATTTACCGGGTAATATGTCTTGCATTGACTTGAATCTGCCCTGGCGGCTGTGAGTATGTCATGCTCACTCAAATGTTTCGCTGATGGTGGCGCGTGTGTTGGATCATTTAGCTCCCTTCAAAATGGTTGAGCTGAATGGTGCTAATCCATGCGTCATGTTCGTGAACGGGCGCCGTCAGTTGGGACTGGTCATCTCTTAGCTGCCAGGGCTTATTTTTATTTTTATTTTTATTTTATTTTTTTGAATTGTTCTTTGTTTTATCTATTTATTCCGGACGCTTCTAACGTGCACGTCTTTCTACATTGTTCTCACATGTATAATTTCAACATGAATGATGTAACCAATATTTTGTAACAATTTTTTATTTAAAAGAGTGTCCGTGGAGTTTCTTGCCCGTTCTTCTCCATAGGTACCTACTACGCTTTGGAATGGGCAACTAGCTTCATACCTATTTCTGACTGACCGATTCCTTGACAATTCAAAAGTGCCTGTAAATGGTTTAATTGAAATAAATGCTTTGAGTTTGAGTTTGAGTTTGATTCGGTTAGTTACCGGCGCATAATCTCCGTGCTGAGTGTGCGATGTGGTCGTTTGCGGCGATGAATTCCTCAGGCGGCTGCAGATTAATTAAGAGCGTTTACTGAAAGTGGGCAAATAGCTGTCAAATATTTCGCTGTTTTTATTAATTTGGCAGTGATACTGTATGGAAATATGAAATATGACTAAGTAGTGAACTAGATAATTAATAATGAATTGCAATTATAACACTGAATTTGATGTTGTGACCGTTTTAGGTGTAAAAAGGCATTTGGAAAGTTTCCAAATACCTTTTTTACTTCTAAAACTAATTATTAATAATAGTATACTAATAGTTTGAGCAATAATTATATAAAGACGTGCACGTAAAAAGCGTTCGTAATAAAAATATTAAAGCAAAAACAATTAAAATAAACCATGGGAGCTAAGAGATAACCAGTCCCTACTAACGGCGCCCGTTCACGATCATGACGCATAAACACATTTCATAATAAATATTTTAGTTCATTAGTTAGCCATATTTCTTATTTCCATACAGTAATATTGCCAAATTAATCAAAACCGCGAAATATTTGACATCTATTTGCGACTTTGCCCACTTTCAGTATAAACGCTCTTAAGACGCAGATATATGCCAGTGATCTTAAGTGGTTAGCTTGCGTGTTCTGTACTGAGCTCACGCAACGCATCGTACGTCTAGCCAGAAATAGGACTCGCCCATTAAAGAGCGCTGTCCCAAATTAGACGCATTATTAATTTATTATACATCAAATAAAAAGTATTTTAATAAAACACGTATACTAAAAGATCCATAATTAAATTATGTTTAAAATGATGAAGGTTTCAGAAAAATATTCTTGATAGATTTTGCCTGATTCTCAGTTTTTATCCGCGTTAGACAAAACTTTACAATTTCACTATGTAAAACATAATCTAAAATATTCCAACATTAAGTTATTAAAAAATGCTCTCATTTAACATATATTTTCTCCAAATCATTAACACTACTCGTTTGGACGTGATCTTCAGTATAAAATCATTAAAAGTCGGTTATCGTCGCCTTAACGTAGCCCCCTCCCACGTGGGATATATGGAGATATAGCGGCACTGATATATCGTGATTCCTTATCACTGTAATGAGACACATAATTATGTTACCGTCCAAGTAAGCAGGTCCAAGGTGTAATTAAAATAACTAAAAACTTGGAACGGGGTCATTATACTTATCATTATAAACAACTTTTATTATTTAAGTACACTTTATAAATGGCTATTGCTTGACAAAGAAATGGTATAAATAAAAAGTCCTGTGTTAATAAGCAATAAAGATTACCAAATGAAAATGGAAAACAGTTACATATAAGCATTACTTCTTTGTTCATTCTAAATACAAAACAGGTAGACAAAAGTACTTATGAGATTTGTAATCAATTAATTGTAAAAATGAAAAGAAGATGTAGTGACAAAAATTGAAAAGGGTATGCGGAGATGGTTTGGGCATGTTGACAGGATGAATGAAAGGCGACTAACAAAATGTACTAACGAGGCTGATGTGAAGGGAAAGGCTGGTCGGGGACGCCCTAGGAGGACATATACTGACCTTATTGGTGACGTTCTTCAGAAAGGCCAGGTGCGTAGTACTCGCAATCGGCGTGCGTGTATGACCAGATGTATGAACGTAAACGAGGCAAAAGGAGTATGTAAGGATCGTAGCAGGTGGCGTTCTGTAGTTTCTGCCTACCCCCATGGGAAGAAGGCGTGAGTTTATGTATGTATGTATGTATGTAATTGTAAAAATGTCCGACAAAAATTACTCAAAATCTTGTTATTTGACTTACCCAGCTTCTGGCCATGACCCAAACCTATTTGCCTTACCCCAAAAGTTTAAGTGTTCCCCTATTGACACAGTAGCTTTTCCAATATTTTATTTATGCATAGGGCATTAGAGACCATAATCACGAGTTGGAAATATTAATCAAATGAGCGATTAACCACGCACCATTTAATATTATTTATTGCTTTAAAATTCTGTGATGTCCTAACTCCGTATAAATTAATAAAAGTGCGTGCAACTAATAATATTCTTAGCTGTACGTTACAAACGTTTTAATTGGTAAACATTCGTAGGGTTTACTGCCAGATCTGTTAGTACTTCAATGAGGTGGCCCCTTTGATCTTCAATCGGGTCCAAATTATTAAAGAAATCGAGTCCGTAGAAAACAGTATCGTTCTATTTCTGGAAATTTAATACGGGATAAATTTCATGTTTTCATAGTTACTTCCTCCTACAGGAAATTGTGTTCAATATTATGATATTAATATTATCTAATAGCAGAACAATTAAATAACTACCCGCTTTTCAAACGATCCCATTATTATGAGGTATCAATTACACGCTCCGGGTAATTACTAGTGGAAAATAATATTATAAAGTGGACAATATTATGTCTCATGCTTTAGTAAATAATTTTTTCGTGAATACAGGGTGTCAGAGACAATGACTTGCAAACTGTGACCATGAATTCGGCACATGATTCTAGGCCCCCAAGAAAAAAATTGCTGTTCCATACATTTTGACCGCGTAGATTTTTCACAGAAAAGTTTGAACTTTTCTGTAAAAAAGCAGGTAATCGATGAAAAATTTCAACTCCGGGGCGTTCAGAATCATGTACTTAATCTATGGTAGCAGGTTTCGCGTCGATGTCCCTGCCGGGCTGTATATATTTATCTCATGTTTTCAGTAAATAGGTATGGTTTTCATTTGAAATATATTTTTTTTGTACCTCTTCGCCAACAATCCCAGATAATCGTAAGCAATATGTACCTAAAAATACAATTCAAGCAAAATGTTGGTAGAAAAGAACATTCTATTCCTAAGTTCAAACAAAAGAGGATTTCTTTTCATTCCTTTCTTCCCTTCAACAATGCTGCATTGTGTTCCAAATACCTTACCGTTTAAAGACATACATATACATACCTCGACGTGGTTGTACCTATGTGTAGTAATCCACGCTGCTGCCTAAGAAGCCGTAGAATGTATCAAAGCCTCTATTAGTGGGTAGATAATGTTCCCTGGATTTACCGAGGCCCTATTTACCTATCAAATGTGTGGTGTAGCTCAATTCTTGTAAATGTTCGGGCAGTAGGCGCTGCGTGGGAGGGCCGCGATCCTCGGCAGATGTAATCGAGATTCCTTGCGTAATTTGTGTATATGTATGTATGTATAATTAGTATAGGTTATTGGATTAGCTTAATAAATGGACGGATGTAAAGTCAGGGTAATTAATTGTTGAAAAAATTGACATCCTACCTCAATTTGGCATGTTATAGGTGGGTATTACACTATCATATAATATATATGATCATCTATGATCAAAGATATAATGAAACTGTAAAATAGACATTTAATATGGGTATATCCCCCTTAGGGCATATTACACTATCATATTGTATCATATACCTATTTACGAAGCTCACAAATTAACCATAATATGTCTATTTTTCATTTCATTATTACTTTGATCATAGATCTATGATCATAAATATGATAGTGTAATACCCCCTAAGCCATTATATAATAACTATCAAAAAGAATGACAGTTGTGTTTTGAATATAGGTACGGACAATGTACTTAAGTTGGTAGTCAATTTAATTAACAATTAATCCCAAACTGTATTAATTTCAATAATTGGAGTAAAAAAGTAGGAGTATTTTTAGACGTTTTTTGAAATAGAATAAGCGTTGTTATAAAGAATCGAAAGTTGCTTTTGAAGTCTGTTTTTCGTAGAAGGTATAATTAATTAGTGTAGTTTATTGGATTAACTTGATGGATGGATAGATGTACAATGATAATATGTAAGCATAGATTATGTACAATACAATAGTAGAGACAGGTATTTTCAGACGTATTGTTAACGTAATAAGCGTTCTGAAAAATAATTACAAGATACAGACGCCAGCACATCAAGCTACCCAAAACTGTCAAATTTTCCAAATCAACTTTGAACCTTAAACTTCAGCGATAAAGTTGAAAATCTCTTAAATAAATTTGACAGATTGTGGTAGCTTGAAGTGCTGGCGTCTGTACAAAGA
Organism: Agrochola litura; assembly: GCA_949152395.1. Lineage (NCBI taxonomy): Eukaryota > Metazoa > Arthropoda > Insecta > Lepidoptera > Noctuidae > Agrochola > Agrochola litura. The sequence goes on along the minus strand of OX424497.1, from coordinate 8,637,300 downwards.
AAGAAAGAAAGAAAAATATTTTATTTTGTACACGCACAGGAAATACAAACAGTAATAACAACTAAAAAGGAGCATCTAAAACTAAAAAAAAAATCGAATTACTGAAAGGAAAAAAAATATATAATATAATATAAATATATGTAATATACTTTTGAATTCTTTCTTTCGTAGAAATCATAATAAAATGGTTCATTGAAGTTTACAGAAGTTCAAGGTACCTCCAGCCATGTAAAATACCTACATTTTTACCACAATTACGAGTAGTTTGTCTGTTTTTTACGATTTTTTTTCAGCTCATTTCTTTAATAAAAAATTGTGCCCACATAAGAGTGCCCACATTAGGAATCTTCAAAGAAATTATTGAAGGAAATGAAGGCTGAAGAGTCATTAAATAAATTGCGTTACAAATCGTCAAACGATACTTATTATTAAAGTAAATGATTAATTAATTTGGTTGTGTATATTTCGGGTAACGTAAACGAAAATAATTGGGTTGCTTGATAAGTACTTTTTAACCGACTTCCAAAAAGGAGGAAGTTATATGTTCGTAGCGTATGTTTGTTTTATTTTATGTATGTTCGCTGATTTCTCGGTCATGTGTGGACCGATTATAAAAATCCTTTTTTTGTTTGAAAGGGTATGCTCTCAAATTGGTCCTATATAAATTTTATTAACTTTGCTTGGGTAGTTTTTGAGTTAGCTACAATAAACGTATTTTTTCCCTTAATATGTAGATGATATGATAAGTTCCTGTCACTGGTAGCAGGTAGCGGTATTCGAATGTGTGTGGGTAGGTACAGTACCGACCAAAAGTCCATGAGCAATCTCACAAAGCAATAGACTGACGCTTCGGTTTGACTTACGACCTTCTTCTATAAGTTGTTACAATACTGTAGACACGCACATTACACACACACACTCACTTTGTCTGCAACCAATGACTAGTTCAATAATCATCATTCGTTTTTAGTTTCATTCGTCTTGTTCACATAAATATTAAAGTTTAGCAGGTAGACCACAAAAAACTAAGTAAATTATTTCGATTTCTGTGGGGTAGATGCAGTTTGTTACGAGTATTTAATTAATAGAACTTTTTTGGTTCGTGGATAATATTGGTGACGAGTGTTTAGCGCAGTGTTGTGGTTATTATTATCAAAAAGCAGGCATAAAATATATTGAAGAGATCAGATCAGATCAGAGAATATTATTGCGCTGCGTAAAAGTGAAGTGAATATCTAATGAAACCGGACTAAGTGTGAGTGTTATCATTAATATATTTCATATTTTACTAAACATAAATCTTAATCAAGGGTATTGTTGATAGAACAGAGGTATTGTTGAGACAGAAGATGCCTTTAAAGTTTTAAATTCATTGTGAGGTTTAATTCGATTAGTGAATAATAAATAATAAGGTATTATGTGTAATAAAAACAATGTTTTTCTTTGTTCTAGAGAAATACTGTGAGGGTTAAGAGATATGAGGAAGGGGCTTATTATCGAGTAGCAGCGACGTCAAATGGTGAATGAAACAAATGGTTTCATACCAACGAGACATTTTGCTGAATTATTAAAAACACGTCATTATGAACCGTTCGCCGTGCACTCTGAAGGCTTGCATCACTGAAGACCAGCTAGAAAACCGTTTTTGACCTTAAAATATTGACCGTACCAACTTAATAAACAACAGATTCGTTATTGCATGAATTTATGGTAACGAATTTTTTAAGCACGTTTCAATAGGGTGTTTGTCGTATTTCTTGCAGATATACCGAAATTGTTTAATATTATTTTAGTAAAAGTATTATTTTAGGATAAAAATTTGAGGTTTAGTTTCAATCTTCTTTTCGTAAAGAAAATGAATAATTAAGCTTTAACCTCAATAACAACCAATATTTACTAAAGTCAAATAAAATGTAAAATAATTAATACAAATAAAATATAAACAAACTGCCCATATTTAACCTTAAAATTACCTATTCTGTAAGTAGTTTTTTACATTTTAAGTAGTCTAATATTCTTATTTATTACTTAATTACTTCGACCATGATCAAAGCTTAATATTTATGGTGAAAAAATCCAATAAAAATTTAAAATATTTCATAATTTAAATATGTCTAAATAATACAAACTGCTTCTAAGTTTCTCGACATCTATTTCACATCTTATTCAGCTGAAGTAATGATAAATAATTGTAGCAGTTTATTAACTTATGTAAAATAAATATAACGAATAAACATATTTTTTTAAATTTTGTTATCATATATCACGCATTTTTTATTCTAAAACCTTTATTGCAATAACAACATAAAAAAGCAGCAATATTTAAAAAATATTATTATCGAAAACAAAAATAATAATATTTGCAAAAAACCGCACTGTGTTTCACGAGATTAGAACCTGAGGCAGTTTGAATTCCATACCAACGCTTAACGCTTTCTGCTATCTGCACTTGTTAAGTTACTATCGAATTTTAGCAATGCCATTAACTGGTCAAGTTCACGCGCATAGTGCGTGTGTGCTAGCATGTTTAAAGCGACGGAAATATATTGTTGTTTCGTGTAACTGCGTTATCTGTGGTGTGTGTATCGTGTTGCTTACACATACAAATGTACGAGCTATACCGCGTGTTCACAGCAATACGACTCTTAGCGTGCTCATGCACTTTTGAGCGCTTACTGTACCTACCACAGCTAAAAAGTGAAATACAAAAACTTTTTACAAAAAAAAACAACCGACTTCCAAAAAAAAAAAAAACACTGCAAAGTGCTTACATATTTGTTTTTTTTTTAACAAATTTTTTTCTGTTTGTATTTTTTGTTAATAAAGTGCCAGGCTACGTTATATTTTAGGCTTATACATTTTAATTCTATTTTGTTACATTTTCAGAGAAAAACTGCTGAAAATAATAAGCTTTTCGCAGCACTAATCCGCTACCGCCTATTACGATGAGACAACACTACACGACAGGTGTAAAGCCAGAAAATATATAGGTAGGAAATAAGACGTGATGCTAAATTCTACTTTATCTAATCTTAGAGACATTAGCCCCTTTTAATTAAATAATACATAAAGTTTAGAGACATTTAAACGTCAAAAATGTGTGATTAAATAATCGCTAATAATTACTTAACTTTAAGCAAACATAACAAACATAACATCACGCCTTGTTTCCCCGAAGGGTTGGGCTTTAAGCAAAATTTATGAATAAACCCAAATGTCTTGCCAAATGAATACCCTAGCGTTCTTCCTCTTGCTTAGTACTGTTCTAAATTGTAGCTTCCTGACAATAAAAAATAACAGAAGCAGTAGAATTAACTCCGTATCAAAAACCCAAGTAAACAGTCTCCCTTTAAAATATTGCACAGATAAATTCACCCAAGCTTTGTATAAGAAAGCGCTTTCTTCGCTTCCAAACGTACCCATCCTTACAGGATATTTTCCGGTGAAAAGCGCGCTCCTCGCTGGCATGCCGCGCGCGTGGGTAGTACTGGGTTATTACGGCGCCCTGGTATGCGAGCGTGTCGATGTTAGGCGTCATTATTTGATCCAAGCCGTGGAAACTCACGTCCGTCGGTCGTACGGTTATTACGTCAAAAACTTGGTAAGGTACATAAATGGGCTCGCAATTCAAGGTGAGTATTTTGACTAGTTTCGTAAGGTCGTAGAGATTTAAGCAATGGCAACTTCGTGGTGTTTGTAGCCTTTGTAAAATTGACCGGTGGTAGGCGCAACAGACCAAGAACTACAAAATAGAGGGGGTTTATAATAGTTAGAGCAGGAAGTATACGTAGAAGAGGCCTGAGTCCCAGCATTGGGAACATTATAGGCGAATTATATTATAATATTTATATACGGGATCAAGACTGTACAACACTAATCACTTAACAGCAATTAGTCTTCAAAGAAGAGACTAACTACATGAAGTCAAAAAACATTCACATTTCAAACACTTATTAGGTATCCTACCTACAAACAAGTAAGAATGTAATTTTACTCACCAAATCATCTGCTACAATAAACACTATATTCGGTTTGGAGTAACCTTCAGTGAAAATACTGAAACAAAGAGAAACTTTGAATAGATGGCAGCCCACTGCAAAGCAGACCAAATATAGTTTTACAAATAACTCACTAAAACGTAACCCTCATTTTGGCAAAATGTAATCGGAAACAAATTTCATCTAAAACCCGTCAGCAAAATGAAATACTTGATAACAATAGTACCTGTCTGTAAGTACCTACCGAGGTACATTGGCGAACGGTTAGCAGAGCAAAAGTACGGTTGGAAATGCAGAAATAGCGGGCAAACTGAATGTAAAACTCGAAGAAAAAATATTAAATTCTCAAAGGCAACGACAACATTTTTAGTATTAAGAATGGACATATTTTAAAGTGCTTTTTAGGGTTCCGTAGTAAACAAGGAACCCTTATAGTTTCGTCATGTCCGTCTGTCTGTCTGTCTGTCTGTCTGTCTGTCCGCGGTCTAGCTCCAAGACTGTTAGTACTATAAAATTGTAATTTGGCATGGGTATACATATTAATCATGCCGACAAAGAGGTAAAATAAAATTATGAAAAATATTTTTTTTTAGGGTACCTCCCCTACACGTAAAGTGGGGATGTTTTTTTTTTTCTATCCCTTGTTGTGGAGTATCGTTGGAAAGGTCTTTTAAAAACATTCTGAGTGTGCTAAAACCATTTTTGAATTCAGAGATCCGTTTGCGAAATATTAAGCTTTAAAGTGCAAATTGTTGTTAGAGTCAAGTGTCCCCCCCCCTGCCAGCTAAATGGTTGGTTTTAGATATTTGAAAAAATTCACGGCAGTAGCTTATATAACGAATTTAAAAGGAAAACTATCACAGCTGAGTAGGTTTTACAAGTTAACGAGTAATAATCGACCAACTTAGATTTGCGGTTGTAAAAACATGTTCACCCATACATTCTGTATGAAAGATTTTTTTTTCAACTACAAAGTTAAGTTTGTTCTTTGGATAAATTCATCCCAACTACGGAACCCTACATTGTGCGTGGTCCGACATGCACTTGGCCGGTTTTTGAATATCAAAGACTACCTCCACTCCGGGACGTGAGTTGATTTGTACCTCGACTAGAAAGAAAGTGCGACTGGGAAAATTTCAGTTTCTATAGATTGGATAGTTCCGGATAGACCAGCACGCGTAGGATGACAACCATAGAAACGGGTTTTCTACGGGTTTTGTCTATTCTTCCGTCGACAAAACCCGTTTCTATTGTGGTCATGCTAAGCGTGCTGGCACTCACTCGGTCTAGACAATATTTCGGTAGAGATAGTACCTATAGAGGGATAATGAGGAACAGGGTGTAAAGTTCACTCATCCTCCATAAAAAAGGGAGGATCTTCCGACCAGACGGGACGTTGTATTTTTGCTAGTCGCGCGGTAAACTCTGCTTGCGTAATGCAGGATAAGATACATTATATCAAGGATTTCTTTTTCTCAGTAAAATATGAATTACTTAACTACATACAAAAATTATTAATACTTTCAGAGCTAAGGGAGATACTCTTAATTTTCATTATAATTACAAATACATTTGCAACCCAAAGAACATAAAAACTTTTTACAAAAAAAAAAACAACCGACTTCAAAAAAAAAACACTACAAAGTGAAAAATAACTTTAATTTCGGAAGTCGGTGTCTTTGGTTTTGAATTTTCGTTCTTTGTCACCGACTTCCGAAATTAAAGTTATTTTTCACTTTGTAGTGTTTTTTTTTTGAAGTCGGTTGTTTTTTTTTTTATGTAAAAAGTTTTTATTTTTCACTTTTTAGTTGTGGTACCTACCCCACACAAATTCGAATACCACTACCTGCTATGTAAAGTGACAAGAAGTTATCATATCATCTACATACTTAGAGGGAAAAAATACGTATAATTGAAGCTAACTCAAAAACTACCCAAGCAAAGTTAATAAAATTTATATGGGACCACCTCTGAAGTATTATCTACCAAACAAAAAAGGAATCATCAAAATCTATTCATAATTGGCGGAGTAATCGCGTAACAAATATACAAAAAAAAAAAAACATACAGGCGAATTGAGAACCTCCTCCTTTTGGAAGTCGGTTAAAAAGCGATGCAAGACGATTTATTGTTTTACCTACAGTTTATTTATTTTATCCTAAATCGTATTTAGATTTAGGATAAATTCACTTTTAAACAGGTATTTCACAATAAGAAGTGTTTTTCTTAATTTTTTATAAGGTATTAAAACGCCTTCTTCACGCCTGTAATCCTCGAAGGGTTAAGCAGAGGTGTACCTATAGTACACCCACATTTCGCCAATTATGTTTAAGTATAATCATGTAATAGGGGGCGACCCTATTGCTATCAACCGGGCAACTCCAGGCTGCAACTGAGACATTCCTGTTGAAAAAACTCAATAATACTTCACCAGGCCTGGGAATCGAACTCAGAACATCCATGCGTCATGTTCGTGAACGGGCGCTGTCAGTAGGGACTGGTCATCTCTTAGCTGCCATGGCTTATTTTAATTTTATTTTTGAATTGTATTATTTGTTTTATTTTCTATTACTGACGCTTTTAACGTTCTGCATCGTTCTCACATGTATAACTTCAACATGAATGATGTAAACATTTTGAAACCATATTGTGATTTAAAAGAGTATCCGTGGAGTTTCTTGCCCGTTCTTCTCCATAGGTACCTACTACGCTTTGGAATGGGCAACTAGCTTCATCTTTCTGACTGACCGACCCCTTGACAATTCAAAAGTGCCTGTAATTGGTTTATTTGAAATAAATGCTTTGAGTTTGAGTTTGAGTTGAACCTCATACTCAGCAGTAACACATGCGACCACTGACTAAAAAGTCAGTCCGATCCGAATAGGTATCCATCATTTTAAATGACAAATTATAATCAGTTTCAGACTTTCAGCACTAATTAAAACTTCTTTAACTTGTCAGGGATTATAAACGTGGCTCTATGTAAAGCATGCAATGTTGACGACTCCTGCAAGAGGTCGTGACCCGTCTACGCGTCTGTTAGTCATAGATTAGTGGCAGTTTTTGCAGACTGGAAACTGAATGATTATTTTTGGGAAACCTTATTTCCAAATAATGATTATATTCTGCTTGACAGATTATACTAGATTTAATAACATTAGTTTGCTGATTAGAAATTGATTAACTTTAAAGGTAATAAATAGAAATACGTACCTATTTGGCTTCTTTAACGTTAATGAAATACTTTGGGATTAATCTTGCAGGCCAGTTTTATTTCTATACTAGCAGCGCCCCACGGTTTGACCCGCATAAGTCTCGACCCCGTGGGAATACCGGGATCCAGGTTATAAACAGATAGTTTATAACCTGGATCCAGGTTATAAACTATCTGTTTATAACCTGGATTAACACAAAGAATACTTTGTGCCAAATTACATCCAAATCCGTTCAGTAATTTTTGCGTGAAAGAGTAACAAACATCCATCCATCCATCCTCACAAACTTTCGCGTTTGTAATATAATATAATATTTATAATATTATATTATATTACAAATATTATATTATATTATATTAATTAATAATATAATAGTAGGATTATGATACCTGAAGAGCAGTGGTGGCCCAGTGGTAGCGGCCGTACTTACGAGTAGAAGGTCGGTAGGTCGTGGGTTCAAACCCAGGCATTCTTTTATACGACTGCCCAAAAATGAGTGTAATGTTTTGTAAATAATTTCATCACCACTGCTCTCAAAACGGTGAAGGAAAACATTGTGAGGAAACCGGCATGTCCTAGAACCAAAAATTCGAAGACATGTGACATTTACCAATCGCACTGGGCCCGTGTGGTAGATTATAGCCCACTCCCTCTCGAAGAGAGGAGGCCTGTGTACCAGCAGCGGGAACATTATAGGCTAATTATGCAATGTATAACAAAATTGAAACACTTCAAGATCCTTTTTAATTAGAGTGGATTAAACAATTGATACCAAATAATCTATATACTTAATATAATAAAGTTTGTTTTTTAGTCGGATTTAAAAACATCTTTTGCATTTGATAACCCAATTCTTGAGGAAGGTTATAGTAGGCTATTTAACATCACGCTACGACTTTTAGGAGTCGAGTAAAAAGAAACAAAAATCACAAAGAACGCTCAGTGAAAACGTAGTTAAAGCGCAGGCGGACGATGCAATGCGATGCATCGGGTCGGGGTCGAAATTACACGCGGACGGAGAAGTTTTTGATTATTATAAGATATCATTTTTGTAATGTGTATGAATCATAACTTTATTAATATATTTTAAATCATTAAAGACCTTACTATACGTTCTCTTGATATAATGTTAAAAACAAGCTCACCTCTAACATTACGACGATAATTATAATTCCAACAGACATAACAAAGTTACTAAAAAATAAAGCTTATGGTGCTTCAACTTGAAGAATTGGGCGGTATAAAAACAACAGATTTTGCCAACTTTTTGCTATAAAACAACGATTTGCATGAGAAATGAGACCATCTGGCTCCATCAGTTGCGGTATCAGGAAGACAATGCAATTAGTTAAGAAACTCGTAAAATAACAAATTATTATTTAGAATATAAAAATGTACCCAATATTTTACATCTTTACCTACATTCGGTTTTATTCCTGAACTTACAGACAGCTGCATTAATTAGGTGCTTCGAAGGTATTAAAATACCTTACGGAAGGGTTGTTAATTGGCCGGCGATTAGCTGCTGCAGCGAGGGGATAATATTAATCGTTATTAGCATCCGTTATTTATGATATTTACAACATTATTTTTGCCATAAGCAGCAAAGTAGGTACTTTGCTTTAGAGCGAAACTGGAACTTAAGTGAAATTACAGTTTTGTGTAAACTTTTGAACATTATTTAACTGTTCACCTATTTATATCATCAATAAAATTTACAAATTTTCTACTTGAAAACCTCCACTCACTTCATATCAATGAACTTAAATTTAAACTCAAATCCATTTGTACACATAGATATTATGTTGGTACATGATGTTATAGAATTAAAATATTATGTCACTATTTCTTTTGTGTAAGGTAGGTGATGGCTAGTCTATAATTATAAATATAAAAATACTGCTAAGTAACAATCTTAAATCCTTATCAATAAAATAAACATATACAAATTTATTAAGGTAACAGTAGTTATTAACTCAAGTAAGTAGGTAATAAATAATTCTGGGAAAAAGGTATTACGGATTTTGTTTTGCTTCTAAATAGTAAGTCCATTTAAGTGAGTATTAAAACAGAAGTTACAATACTCGAAATTTTATAACACAAACGTTATAAATGAACCTTATTCCGGTATTTTTTCATTCAAATACTTACATAATTCTCTTATTATCCAGCTTAAGTAGCTTAATAAAAATAGGTCAAGTAAGGACTGCGGAGGCACGTAATAATAAATCCGTTCATTTCACCTGGGCTGTTGTTTTCAAAACTTTGCTCGTACAGAACACTGAATATTTAAATCGAAAAGAAAACCACAATCCAATTATGTAATGTAATTAAAATTAATTAAAGTAAACGACGCAGCTTTGTGTGTACACCTAGTTTTTTAAAGCTGCGTCTATGCTAAGTGAGCTAAGCAGGAGCCAAGCACTATGGAGCACGAAATTAGCGTAGTAAGTCATGCTCGTTTGAGGCTCCTAAGTACGGCTACGCTACAACAATTCATGAGCATGGGCAGAGAGAGGCTCATGCTCGTTGCGCCTAGCCTAGACGCAGTTTAATAATGTCAGTTAACTTGGAATTCCTTAAATTCTATTCTATGAATGTGATAGTATAAATTATGTAAAGATATATTATTGTGAACAAGCCGGATTTCCCATTGGCAAAAATGTCAAACTTCCATAAAAACTGTAATCCCCTTTTAACCCCTTTAGGAGATGAAGTTTCAAAAATCCTTCCTTAGTGCTCACGGGTATATAGGGTCAAATTAAAATAGCTAGCAAAACTCTGCAAGCGTTATGGGTAACGATATCTGAACACGACAAAAAAATATATTTGAAAAAAATTGCTGGTCCAGAATGGACACGCACTACAAAGGACAGGATAAAATGGAAAGCTTTAGAGGAGGCCTTTGTCGAAGGAAAAGCTGTAAAAGGGAAACCAGCTGCCGTAATATTTAGCTAAAAGTTAAATTGTAAAATAGATTTAAGAAATGTTATATCATGCATGCAGGCTTATTTTATTTTATTTATTTTTTATTACTTCATTGTGACTTGGGACAGTTCTAGCGAAAGCAGTCTGCTCTCCATCCTCTTCTATAAGCTGATTTTAGTTAAATTATATTTATATCTCTACCATCTAATCGTAATATTTTAAATTCTATACATATTGTGTACATGTAATGTACGTATAGACATGGCTTGGCAACTTTCTGTATAATATGACTATTTGCCTTGGAAGCCGTAAGGCATTAACTCTCTACTCCTGTATATCATGTCCATAAATCTTGGAAACAGCAATTCCAGGTTTGGAATCCCTCTCTTTTTAAGAGCCATTGTTTTGGGAGTTTTCTATAAACAACCGTGTTTGATAAGAAGTTTATTCTTACAGTACATATAGTCTATTTCTTGTATTGGACTTATTTATAACAAGAATAATCTTCTTATCCTAATTTATTGATATCACAGTTTTGAAGTTTAGCCTTTTAAGGTTTGTCGAGGAAAGTCTTACTTCCTTATTCTGAGTTCCAGAAATATAGGTATATTATGAAGGTATTTTCGTATCGTAACGTGACGTATCATAGCGTAATATTATTCCCATAACATCACACCTTGTTTCCCCGAAGAGTTGGGCAGAGGTATACCCGTAATACATACAAATACAAAAAACATAATTGGCGAAATGTGGGTTTCGCCAGTTATGTTTTTTGTATTTGTTTTTTTTTTTATTTTTCGATGAAACCTCCATTACAGGTTCCATTTACGCTTACACGTAGGAAACCATCAATGTGTCAGAGCCAGACATGTCAAATTATCCCAGCTTTAAATTGAGTTTCGTCTTCCAAATTATCCTTTAATTGCCTTCAATCAATTGCAACACAAGATCATAACTTTGCAAAATTGCTTTGAGTTCGTACAATATCATGTTTTATGATTTCAACAATCACATAGCTAGAGCCACAATTCAACATTTTATGCGTGCCAAATGCCAGATTAGCCATGACCTATTGAGGGGACGTGCCTTGCTGGACACGTAGTGTGCGTTATGCCAAGTATTTAGCGAGATAACTGACCGTGATTAGGTATGTATCCTATCAGGCTTACTGTCTTCTAGTAATTTATTAGGGATAGTTGGTACTTTGTGTGTGTGCTTATTATTTCTTATTCCTATATTATTTTATAACACACATTGACACATTTAAGTCGGTTCGATTCCCAGACGAGGCAAGTAATTTTTAGAAAATCTTTGAATGCAGAATTACTAACTTTTAAAAATAACATAAAGTCTTCTTTCAGCAAAATACTCTATCTACGATATTTAAGGTACTTTCCCTTCATGTCCCATAATTTTGGGACGCCCTGTATATTCCTCTTAGAGGAAATAGGGACGCATACGTTCCTTTAACGGAAACGCAATCGTAGGTGGTGAAACAAGGTAAGCAATGGGTAGCTCGCCGTCCATTAAGGACCAGGCCCGGGTCGACGGCGCGTTGTGTTCCACGCGCGCCTCAAAGAGATGTCAGCAGAACTGACGGGGTCGATGCCTGCCGAGATTGCGGTTTTGTCCGAAAGGGTTACAGTGGCCCCTGGCAATATAGGCAACTGAAGAAACACGGGTAGGTTTGAGTTAGTAAGAGTCTGACACGCCCTCCACCCGAGCGGGAGAAGTTATTTGATAATTTCCCACCCAAAAAGAAAAAAAAAGGTGGTGAAACAAGCATTTAGCCAATCTTAATATTTTTTGTTTTTTTTTTTTTTTTTTATTATTTTGGTTTTGAATTTTCGTTCTTTGTCACCGACTTCCGAAATTAAAGTTATTTTTCACTTTGTAGTGTTTTTTTTTTGAAGTCGGTTGTTTTTTTTTTTAAAAAAGTTTTTAATTTTCACTTTTAGTTGTGGTACCTACCCCATACAAATTCGAATACCACTACCTGCTATGTAACAGTGACAAGAAGTTATCATATCATCTACATACTAAGTGGGAAAAAATACGTATAATTGAAGCTAACTCAAAAACTACCCAAGCAAAGTTAATAAAATTTATATGGGACCACCTCTGAAGTATGATCTACCAAACAAAAAAAGAATCATCAAAATCTATTCATAATTGGCGGAGTAATCGCGTAACAAACATACAAAAAAAAAAACATACAGACGAATTGAGAACCTCCTCCTTTTGGAAGTCGGTTAAAAATGTAGTAAAGGACAAAAATATGCTATCTAAAATCCAATTGTATTAGGTAGGTACCTACTCAGATCCGCGTTGTCTACACTTTCTTAATAAGCAAGATAATTAATTACGTATAGCATACATACTCAACACTGTGGGCTTGTGGCTTAGTAATAACAGCCGCATGGGTCGATCGATCAGGTTAAGCTACGCCTGCCACGGTTGGTCCGTAGATGGGTGACCATCGTTACATACCAAGACCCGTCCGAGTCTCGGAAAGCACGTTGAACCGTTGGTCCCGGCTGTCACTCGTGGATCTTTGACAGTCGTTACGGGTCGTCAGAAGCCCGAAAGTCTGACAACCAGTCTTACCAAGGGGTATCGTATTTCCTCGTAACTGGGTTGTGGAGGTCAGCTAGGCAGTCGCTCCATGTAAAGTACTGGTATTCAGCTGCATCCGGTTAGACTGGAAGCCGACCCCAAAAGGCTAGGCAGATAATAATACAGACTCAAACTAACGCAAGGCTAACACAATCGTGGTGTGTTGGCAAATGCAAAAGGGATGGGAAATCATAATACTAAGTATTAATCAGTACAAGCAAACAAGCTGGATATAGATAGTATAATGTTTCTGACTTCGTATCCTATACATAAAAGCTTCTCCTAATAGTTTAAGGTGTGCACTTTTTTAGGAATAATTTTTGCGGTACAATAAATCCGAAGTTTAAGACGAAGTACATCTAATCCCTTTAAACGAGCAATTCTTGTATGTATGTATATAAATGTATATAAACGGAATCTCGGAAACGGCCCCAACGATTTTCATGAAATTTAGTATGCAGGGGGTTCGGGGGCAATAAATCGATCTAGCTAATTTTTAGAAAATTACCAAAAAAAAACCGAGCCTAGTTCGGTCATGCAGATATTTTCATATAAAATCTCATCGTTAAATCTTATTATAATTACAATTAGGAATATGTTATAAATTTCACCTACGTAATTATATTCGCCTCCTAAAATGGTGTGTACTCAAACCCTTTAATTTCTTGGTAAAATTTAGCTAACGAATTAAAATACTTCTATTCACGCCAACAAATTACATTAATTACTTAATAAATAAATAACGTATAAGACCGTTTCTAATAAATAGTACGTTAACAAGGGTAATAAAACTCTGCTTCAATTTTAATAGCACTTTCGTGTTGGGAATGGACCTAAAATAGACCTTATAGTTGGAAAAGGACTTTTAGGTGTCTGGGTTACATCACTATAGTATTCCTGTTAATCCCTCCAACTAAGTTCGGTATGTTTGTATCCAGTCTGACACATCACTACTTTTCCTGTAAATCCCTCCAACTAAAACCTAAACTTTGTGCGATGAAACAGGAATGGATTTTCAACAATAATGTAACAAGTACCTCGAAATCAGAGGGCAGTTTTATAGCCAGTAAAAATAAAATTGAATTCAGTCGAAGTTCTAGTACAAAAATAAAACAGTGAGCAAATATCAAGTTTCAACAAACTAAATACTACATCCCAGGCATTGTTAGTAGGTCGCGGGAAAGTCCGAAAGGGATACCGTGGCCCCTGGCAATATATAGGCAACTGAAGGAACACGGGTGGGTTTTAGTCAGTAAGAGTCTGACACGCCCTCCCGCTCCGTCCAGAGCGGGAGAAGTTATTTGATAATTTCCCAACAAAAAAAAAGCATTGTTAGCAATAGTTAGTGCAAAGTTTCAGCGACTGAATTCTTTATCAAAAATCTCGCATGCAACAGCTGTCGACAGAATATTTTCGAGAAATTCCGTTGTAGCCACATTTTTGCGAATCTTATTTTCTCATATTCGCATACCATACATGTTCAACTATTCGCATTTCGTATGGCTATCCTTTCGTCAGATATTTTAAAGTTTACAACGAAAGTAAAAAAACTTAAAAAAAGAAAACAGTCACTTCTGTCGGCACTCCCGGAGTGGGAGTGCCGACAGAAGTGAAAACTTGAACAAGATCGCCTTGGTAGAAGAAAAATACTTGTATAGAACATTGATCCGTAACTTTATCTAAATAAAAAGCACAATCGCGTTTATAAAAAAAATACTTCCAAAACCTTTAAAGTGAAAATACTTGCATAGAACATTGGTCCGTAACGTAATATAAATAAAGAGCACAACTGCGTTTACAAAAATGAGGTGTCGGTAACGGTGTCGCGACTTCAATTGTTTTTTCCCATCTCAAAAATGCCCAACGCGCCTAAAGAAGTTTTCACTTCAAAAAAAAGTTCTTTAAATGTAAAGTGTCCCCATTGAAAAATCCTCATTGATTACAAAGTGAAAAACAAAAGGTCGGGCTCAAGCGGCCAGGAAGCCTTAATGCTTCTTTGAAAGTTGTCGAACTAATTAAAAGTTTAACACCTCTTGTTGCCAGCGTTTCCGGCCGCATGTTCCGTGGCTCGCAAATTGCCCCAACTTTTCATATCCGCACTGTTTACTTATTACGAGCTTTTATTTAACCTGATGCTTGAATGTTCATCATCGTTACCATAATGTTAGCCTCGGGTACGCTAACACCGTAGCGCACCCGAGGCTAACATTATGGGCTACTATATATGTCACGTGACTTGTATTGAACCAATTTTTCTAACATTTTACTTCATAGCTAGTTTATGACAGCACTTCGAATTTCGCAATGTTAAGATATGACAGCATTAATTTCTTCCTAAAGATACTTAGTCAGTTTGGCTATAACGGAGCCATCTCTATTGAAAAGATGCAGATACATGCTTAGATAAATAAATATCATCTCATTTTTTTTTTTTTTTTTTTCTACGTGCACAGCTGCAACAACTGCTGGCACCTCGTTATCGAGCAAGGGTCGGGGGGAGTATTATTTACTCGGGGCCGCGGCGGTCGCGATCGTAAAGGACCTCGTCTGCGAGGTCGGAATGACGGGAAGCGTCTGTTTTTCTGTAGTGTACTCGTTGCCCTATCGCTCTCCTGGTGGAGGGTTATGGGGTCATCGGGATCTGAGAGAATATGCCTTGGACGGCGAACATTACTGACTCTACTGGGGACATAACTGGCGGCCTTCACGATCAGAGGATTGCGATGTTTGGCCGCGGACTCAAAGTAACGCTTTGAAAGGCGTTTCAGAAACTGGTGAATGGTAGGGATCCTAAGGTCGAGGTGGAGTGCCTCGTTCCTAACGTAAAGGGGGGCACCCGTGGCTCTACGGAGAAATCTATTCTGGACAGCTTGTAATCTATGGATGTGATGGGGTCTCGCATGAGCAAAGACAGCACCCGCATAGGTCATGATCGGTCGAATGCACGCCGTGTACACGCGCAATTTGCACCTAAGTGACAATTTGCTACGTGCATTCAGTATGAAGAAGAGTCTACCGAGAGCGAAAGCGGCTCGCGAACGAACCGTCTTTATGTGCTCTCTGAAGGATAAACGATGGTCTAGGATGACACCGAGGTATCTGGCTTGCTTCTCCCAAGGGATCGGCTTGCCGAACATGGAGAGAGGTCGGGGGGGGTCTACGTGCCAGGTGCGCGGTTTCTTAAAGATAACCGCTTGGCTTTTACCGGGATTGACTTCAATCCGCCATTTTGTAAATCAGGCCGCCAGTCGATTGACCGAGGCTTGGAGGATACGGCGGATTTCATTGGTGGATCTAGAGCTGCAGTAGATCGCGGTGTCGTCTGCGAACAGACCGAACTGCGACCTATCGCATCCCTTTGGGATGTCGCTTGTGAACAGCGTGAACATGAGGGGGGAGAGCGGAGAGCCCTGAGGGACACCTGCGCGGATGGGGCGGGGAGTGGATAGCGCTCCCTCGATACGATAGCGAAAGACTCGGTTCGTTAAAAAGTCTCGCAAGATGAGCACGAGACGATCTGGCACACCGAGTTGGTACAGCTTGTATATTAAGCCGTTGTGCCAGACTTTATCGAACGCTTTCGCTACGTCGAAGAACACTGCACCGGTCATAGATCCGCGCTGGAAACCAGCGCTTATGAACTCTACGATCCGGTGGGCCTGATGCACGCTAGAGTGCTCAGATCGAAAGCCGAACTGTTCGTTGGGGATGAGGCCCTTCATCTCGGCGAAGTCTCTGAGACGCTTATGAATAAGCCTCTCATAGATTTTTCCGAGAACCTTGAGCAGACTGATGGGACGGTAACTCGAAGGCTCGGTTTGGGGTTTACCGGGCTTCGGGATACCGATGACTATGGCTTCTTTCCACGTTTGGGGGAAGATGTTATTGCCTAAGGCACCATTGAAGATGGTGGTCAAAAGCATTATTAGGTGGGCGGGGAAGATCTGTATCACCCTATTGGTGATACCGTCTGATCCGGGGGCTTTTATGGCTTTAAGACCTTTGATGACGTCGTGCACCTCATCCGGGAGGATGGGGGGCAAGGGACAGTCAGGGTCGTCAACGGGAGGGAGGGAGGCTCTACGTTCGACTTCCGCGTCGACCTTTGACAGGTGAGCTTTGTCTACTGGTAGGGAACTGGGGGTGCATTGGGCCTCGAGGCTGTCTGCTAAGCATTCAGCCTTTTCGGCATCATCGAATGCGATGGAATTGTCGGGGCGGGTCAGGGGGGGCATGGATGTGGATTGGGGAGCCCTGAGTTTCCTCTGGAGCTCCCAGAATGCCAGATGGGTGGGCTCTAGTTCACCGAGTAACTTATCCCAGCCCGCGTCCCGCAGCTCCGCTATGCGTTTCTTTACAGATCTCTGTAAATAGCGCATATGGGCTTTGTTGGCGGGGCAGGGGAAGTTATCGTAGGCACGTTGGGCCGCGTTCTTCTCGGTCAGCAGTTCACGCACATCGTCCGGCAACTTCCGGCTACGGTTTCCCGTATCCGGAACCTGCCTTGAACAATCGTCCAGGACGGTTTGTACGTGACTGGTGAGCGAGTCGATCGCGGCCGTCGTGTCGGCGACAGAGTCGAAGAGATCGGGGATAGCGTCTAATTGAGGGGACGTGTTAGATTTCAGCTGTGAGCTTACTTTCTTCATCATCTTATGACAAACTTGAGAGCCATGAGATGTGTTTGCTCATAGCCCTCATAGTTTTTTTTTTTTTTAAATGGTTTATTTCTTTGAGCACTTTGCGAAATGATTTAAAAAAACTAAAATTGGTCTTAACTTTTGGACCGTAATTTGCACCGACATTTTTAGGGTTAAAAAGTTTGGAAATTACCTTGCACGCGCCCCTGTTCGATTTGATTTGAAGCTCCTAACCACTATGACCAGAAACCAGAGAATGAAATGAAATGAAATGAAATGGTTTATTCCGTAAATAGGATATCGGAATCACTTTTACACGTCATATTAAAAAAATAAGCTAGATGAGTTCGGCGTTTCCTATCTGATTACTCTGAAAAGAAAGGAAGAAAGGCCGAAACAAACTCAGAGGTCGCAGTCTCTTTTAAAGTCCAGACATAATCTTGGTCAGGCCATATGAGGACCGTGTAGACTAGTGTCCGAAATAGTCTTTTGAGGAAAGAACCACACAGATTTGAGTGGACCTGTCCAGTCAGTGCAAGCATTTGTCAGCAATCTTGGAGCTCAACTTAGAACTTAAGGAGCTCAACTCGACGAACAATACCAAAGAACATTTGGAGGACAAGGACATTTGGATAGGCCGCATAAATTACTCAAACTGCCAGACCATCATTAAAAGTAGCAGAGAAATAAAAATATTAATAATATCCACATAGTCCTCACATTCACCATAATTAAAATAATATAATACTTTGTAAAGTAATCATGTCATTTTGAATATAATTGTCAACAATGTCAATGTGTATATAAAACTGGTATGTTTTGATGATTTTATATGATAATTAAAATGTCAAGTTTTATGGTTTTATCACAAGGTTTAGCAGAGCGAGCAGCTCAATCCCAAGCTTTTTACAAGCTTTTATTTACTTGCCTTGTTAGTGTGTTAGTTAGTTAGCAAATCTTGCAAACCACTTCCTCTTATCCTACGGAGTTGAAATTTTTTATCTTCTAAATAATCTGAAATTTTATAGTAGGTAGATAACTTTTTTTACAAAGTTTAGTTTCAATACAGATTTTAAATCATTTAATGGATAATTTTCGAATGTCAATGGGAAGTTTGTTGTATTAACGAGTTGCCTACTTTGTGGAGACGTATGCGATGTACAGCAGAATGCTATCGTTGTAGACAAAAATCCACAAGATGACATCATCATCATCCTCTCGTAACAATCTAGCCTAATCTCTTCCAGGAACAAAACAAACTCCAGCTTTCGATCTCATAATTTAATTACCCATAACTTGTCTTCCTTAGCTCGCATTAGTGAATTATAATTATTAATCAAGCCTATGGGTTGTTAAATAAATTAAGGCTCTATTATAGGACGGTGTAGGAGGTGTTAATTACTCTAGAATGTAAAATGATAAACTAACTGAGAGTGACGTGAAACTATCTGTAACAGTGAACTCAATTTGGGTGATTGCATGCTCTACCGCATCTTATGCCAATACGGGCTCGTAGGTACTAATTTGTACATGCAAATAGTTTAAGATATAGTGTAGAACGTTGTTTGTTTTATTCTTCTTTTCGTGTGGTTAGTGATTAACCTCCCATTAACCTAACCTAACCTAACCTAACGATGTTTTCCTTTACCGTTTTCGAAACAAGTGAATTATTTGTTTTGTTTTATTAATAGACATACGCAGTAGGTAAAGGTACTAGTTTTAAATCTGCAGATTTATTTTTGTTGCAACCTGGAAACGAGCAGAAAAAGAAAACTTAGTTTCAGATAAAAACAACGTATTAGGCGTTTGAGTATTGAATTGTTCTGTCTGGATAATAATTATGATGGGCATGATCAATGAAAGAAGATATTATGATGAATGTGAGAGGATGAATGAAAAGCGACTAACAAAAGGTATTGACAAGGCAGATGTGAGTGGAAACGGCGGGAAGGACGCCCTAGAAGGACATTATAGTGACCTTATTGGTAATGTTCTTAAGAAAGGTCAGGTACCCGTACGTAGTACTCGCAACCGGTGTGCGTGTATGACCAGATGTATGAACGTAAACGAAGCACAAAGAGTATGTAAGGATCATATAAAGCAGCAGGAGTTCTGTAGTTGCTGCCAACATCATGGGAGGAGAAGGGAAGTGTGAGTTAATATTTATAATATCGTCGACCGTAGGTTCAATTGAGGTAAGGGACAAAATAAGATTTTTTTTTTCATATTCACCATTCTATACAGCGAAAAATTCTGAACAAAACTGTATACTCAACTCATTTTGGGTATTTTGTCCCTTACCTCAATTGAACCTACTGTCGACGATATGATAAAATGTTTTCATTAAAAATATCGTGATTTTAAACGAATCGACGCTATGTTAACTTATCAACTTAAAAAAAACTGTATACGCCATACAGATTATTTTTGTCCTTACAAGAGTGTTTTTAAAGAAAACACATTTTTCACTCAAAATAAATGAAGTTGAATAAAAATGCACCTTCTTTTTCAGATTTCAATTATGATAAAAAACACTTCAAATATTTTATTTAATGAATAGCGAGTTATCACTCTGCGCAAACTGAGGACGAAGAATGATTATATAGTGGTTTTATATATAGATTTTAATTTTATATTACAGTTAAGGTACAAAGCACGAAGGAAAACAAGAGAAAGAAATAAAATAAGTAGGTATAAATTAATTATTATATAAAACTGATTCTGTTGGAAAATATTTATATTATCTATGTAATCGTTTTTAGGGTAATTTTCAGTTTTCATAAAGTTACATGGGGCATAATTATTTTTAATACAACCAGTAGTTTCTACGGCAGCTCAAACCATTAATCATTGCGGGACACTAAACGCTCGCAGACGTTATAACAATAAAACTTCTATTGTGCCTCGTTCAGTGTCCTTCAACCGATTAATTTAAAATTACTACATAAAATAATAATATAGCCCTAGCATGTTTGTTTCCCCCTATAAATAAATAATAACAACACCAACTCGGGCAACTCATTTGTCAGTTTGATAGACACGTTGTATTAAACATATTCCGTGTAAATTACAGAGCATCCAATTTGACATCACAAAGTATCCAATTTGACATCACAGAGTGGTTGGTAATTTCAGGATGACTCTACACATCGTAATTAGCGTTCTCTAAGGGCAAGTTTAGCAGGGCAAACGTAGAGGAAACAGAGCCAGAATAGATTCCTGGACAAAAAAATCCAAGTAAGCGCAGCAAACAGTGAAATTAACCTTTAATATCATAGGACATTCTGTGTCTAGTTGACACAATACCACCTATCTTGTATTTATATGTTTCTGTTGCAACACTGTATTTAATTATTTTAAGATATTTGCTGTCCTTTCACTGGTGCAAGGCCAGAAAACAATGATTCCAGCTTGTAATCGTTTTACGGTGAAAACAGGAAATTGTGTCATGCAAGTTTACCAAATTCATGCCGAACGACTTCGGAACCATAATTAAATTACCGTTTTCTTATTACCTAGATTATCTCTGGACTTTTAAAACGAGAATGTGATCTCTGAGATTGTTTCGGTCTTTATTCACAGAGTAGTCGGCACAAACTAATCTATTTTTAATTTTAATTTATTTTGACGTGTAAAAACGTTTGTACAAACCTAGTTAGAAAAAAAAAATTCATCATTTTTTATTATTACAATAATTCTCCTTCAGTTCGATGAGCAGCAACAAATTACATTCTTACAGTTTTTTTTGTGTGGTCTAAACACACCTTTACAGTTTTGCTATTTTCCGGGCTAGAGATATTAAATGAAAAAGTTGATGGAAGATTTAACTGGAGTATCCAGCGCAGTGACACTTACGATGAGATGTAGAAAGTGTCCTACAATTTCAAGCTTAGCTTTTTGCATATTGTTGAAAGTATTGGAACGTGATGTTTTTACACTTTAGCAATTGATTAACAAAAATGTTGCTCTGTAGAGTTCATGCGGCGTCGGTGACATATTGCTATTTTAACAGTTGTGAGAAAAATTACATCCTATCCCCTACCTAGATTTTGACAAATACCCTTCACGGCTCTTCTTCTTGAAACGATTGGCAGAAGTACCTATACATGTTTCCTTTTATCTGAATTGGTAATAGGCATTAGCTTAAACCTATCATGAATATCCTATCAGTAGGTATTTTATTTAAAATTAAACCTAAAGTATTTGTGAATTTTCCCTAAATAAATAACCTTTCGGCTCGAAAATAAATCTACCTAAACAAGTAAAACCCCAAAAACGTTGCTACCTATCTATATTTAGATCTTAGGGTTGATTCAGTACATCTATCGGTGTCACACCTACTACGGTTGTCACTCCATCATTACTTCGAATAGCGTTCTGCAAATGACATCGCATAACGAGACATGTCCCCCGTCCAATTAATTAATTGACTACACTAAGATGATTGATTTGACTATTATCGTAAAAATAAATAGAGTTAGACCAAAGGGAAGCTTGTAAAAAAAAGGATAAATCTCGCTTCTGATATACATATTATCCTATATTTTTTAATGAGCACTATTTGTTTACTTATACATATTTGTAATCACGTTCTCGAAAACGGCTCTGAAGATTTTGTTTACGGGGGCGAAAAAACGATCTAGCCAAGTCTCATATCTGGGAAAATTCGTTTTCTCCGTATTTTTATCCGAGCAGAGCTCGGTCGACCAGGTACTGTATCTTTTAATTTAGTATGTGGGTAGGCTTGCTACGACATATGAGTCTGGTAAAAGTTTGTTGTATAATAACTATAGGCTCGACTCGGGGGAAATCTCGAGCTATAATAATTCATAGAGTTGCCTAAGCAAGGATACCTCTTACCCTCCTCAGGTCAGGCGCCCCTGGGTAGCAGGCACACGACTCACTTTGACAACGTTCTGACGCGCCGCACAGCGCAGCTGCGTACTATCTTCATCAATTTAATCACTAGACTGTACGCCGACTGTTTTGATTAATTACGTTCTGTTCGGCGGTAGACATATGGATCCGACTAGTTTGCGCAGAATATACGAGACAATGCCGCATTCTATAGATTATGAACACGTATGGAGACATCGCCTTTCCTGTTTTAGGAAACAAAAGGATAGTTCGAGTGTGGTACAGAGATAAACGAATAATAAATGCATTACGACTTGCTGGTCTTCGATTTCCAAATGCAGATAGAGAAATTCGATTAAAGTTTTCTCTTGAAAGTTGTAACATTAGTTGCTATGTACCAGATCAATGCTCTTTATTCTTGAGGTAGAGAAAAGCTTTGATTTTATCTCTCTGTTATTTTGTTGTGACAGTTTCGGCGAGAGGACTTTGAGACGGCAGTAGCTGTAGTATGAAAAATACTATTAATTTATGTTTCTGAAAGCCATTAATTTAAATATGCTGCCTGATTTCATCGCTACTGTAGTTGTTAATTGATACAACAACCATTAATTGTGGTTGACAGAAAATTAATATAGATGGGATAAAGAAGTTCTTTTTTTCTTTTAAATAGTTTCTGTCGTACACGTAGGTATATCTCTTACAACCAATGGGCCTGCTTACAGTTTTGTAAAATTGCACCACAGCGTACTAAATTTCGCAGTTTTGCAATTTTGTGAAGTGAAACACTGAATTCATAGAAACCCGGGATGCGACGCTCCTTCACCAAATTAAAAATGCCACAAACCATTTGCGTGTTATTTCATTTCAGTGTTTATATGCTGCAACGGTAGGTCGTACCTACCTAGTTTTATGTAGGTACAGAGAATACATTTGTCTTCTTCGAAAGGAGATAGATTTTTTTTAATAGGTACTCCGGGCTACATTTGACAGATTCCAATTTTGCTATAACTAATTTTGCGCTTGTAATCAAATTATTTTTAAACCATGTAGGTACAAACCGTTTGGTGTCGAAGAATGTTTTATGCAATGTTTCTACCCAACCAAAAGAAAACCACAGGCCCTCTCAGTAGCATCACTTTTCTGGCACAAAGTAAAGGATGTGTAACCTGATTGCTTTGCTTTGTAAAAAGGGCCAAATGTCTTCTGTTGGGAGAATATTTCCAAAAGTGGAGTAGGTACTACGGGTACCTGCGCAGTTACATTGAAAAAAATAAAAAAAATTGGTGTAATATAGGTGCGTGCATATGTCAAACTCTATTAAGTTTTAACCACACAAATATGAATTTTAGCAGAAGAAAACTGTTTATTTATATTTTCAGGGCTTATTCTCAGCGGGGGGAAAAGACGTGAAAAACAAGTTAGTAACTAGGGAGATAGTAACATTTGTAACTTGTTAACGTGATAAAATGTGTTTATTTTTTCATGCCCAGTTATTTATGAGCATTGTTACATAAGTAAAATTGAGTTAAACATACTTTTAACCTTATTTACCTTTGTTCCACTATAGTTATAAACAATATTATCACAAATATTTTAATGCCCCGTGTGAATTTTGAGGATAACACATTGAATGTTAAAATCAAGATTTAAGTGCGTGTAAATTTTCTTATCGTTGAATCCTATCTCTGATTTGACCTTTCGACATTCTTTACCCAAAATACGCGCTTGGACGTAGAATTGCGGACACGTTTTTTTTGTTTTTCGGTTGGGAAATTTCTTCTCCCGCTCTGGGCGGAGCGAGAGGGCGTGTCAGACTCTTACTGACTAATACCCACCCGTGTTCCTTCAGTTGTCATGTTGCCGGGGGCCACGGTATCCCTTTCGGACTTCCGCACAACCCCGGCAGGCATCGGCCCTAGGCGTCTCCTGCGGCGGTTAGGGGCGTGAGGGCGCGAAACTTGCTTCTCCCTCACGCGCTCCGCCTCCTCCTTCACGAGCATTACTGCTTCGCAGAAGGGGGTAACGGCCTACCATTTCCTCTCGCTCCGTACCATGGCCTGAACCAGGGCCGGACGCGAGAGATCACCGCCGCCGCCACGAGGACACGGCGATGCTCCGCCTTAGCCGGGCAGACCTCCACCATTTGCTCCACCGTGTGCTCCGGGCGATCCACACAGTAGTGATACCCGGGCGTTTCCTCCCGCCTCATCCTGAACAGGAACCTTCCAAAACAACCGTGTCCGGAGAGGACCTGCGTCAGGCGGAACATGAGGACGCCGTGGCGGCTCTCTAGCCACTCCTCAAAGACACCTACTTGATTCAACCTTTTCTTGTTTTCCTTTTCTTGTTTTTCTCTAATCTTTTTATTCCTGTTACTTTTGTGTAGGTACCTTTGTAACTTGTGACGAGAATCGAGAATTTGTACGTAGGTACAGAAATAAAGTTATGATCTGTCAAAAACCACGCACAAGTTTCATTGAATCGTGCACATAATATGCAACGACAATTCATCTAAAGATAAAGGTGATGTGCCATTAACATAAAACATACAGGTTTTAGGTTTACTAAACATTAACCTGCAATTAACTTCCAGTTACCATGTTCACGTTTTCTTATCTTTTTATATTAAGGTTTCGCTCAATATAGTACAGAAGCATTCTTAATTCTTATACGATAAACTCTCTTCTCATATCTATACATTTTCTGTTTTAATTAGTACGTAAGTAAGACCAGCTCCAGTGCCGAATACATTCAAGGAACATTTGTGTTATGGGCCCATAGCTTACTTTAAAATCAAACAACATAACATCACGCCTGTTCCCCCGGAAAGTTGGGCAGAAGCGTGCCTATAATACACCCACATTTTGCCAGTTATGTTTAAGTCTCATGTAATTAGGTGGCGAGCCTATTACAATTTACCGGGCACGAATCCAAACTCCAGGCTGCTACTGAGTGGGCCCGCCACAATTGTGGCGATAAGTCTTCTCTTTGAGGAGTAACTAGAGAGGCGCAACGGCATCCTCACCTTCTGCCTGACCCAGGTCCTCACCGGACACGGTTGTTTCGGTAGGTTCCTGTTTCGGATAAAGCGGGAGGAAACGCCCAGGCGTCACCATTGTGTGGATCGCCCGGAGGACATGGTGGAGGCGATCGGCGGCGGTGATCTCTTGCGACCGGCCCTGGTCCGGGCCATGGTACGGAGCGAGAGGGCATGGCAGGCCGTCACCTCCTTCTGCGAAGCAGGTAACTGAAAGAACACGGGTGGGTTTTAGTCAGTATGAGTCTGACTCACCCCCATCTCGAGGTAGTCTCTCAAACTTACTCTAAAACGCAGTTCTAAACGTCGCCCAAAGTCTCTCTCACGTAAAATATAAGAACAAAGCTAAGGTTGCTCGTTGGAAGTCCCAAGATACATGTAAACGTTTCCGAATCTGTTCTGTCGGATACGAGTCGGATGTGAACCGGGTGCTTAATTATAATAACGTGTTGCGTCATCAGGGAATTCTGAATGTACCCCACGTAGATACGTAATGATAAGTGAGATGTGATGGCATTGTTTTGTTTACAAATTAATGGTTGCAGGAAGGGTGCGTTTTTGGTCTTGGATAAATGAATTATGTATAATAAATCTGATAGATGAGAAATTTGATCACGCTAGCACTATGACATATATTGAATATAATCGTCGCTTTTATGGTTTAAAAATGCCCATTGTATGTTTTTTGGCAACGGACTTCATACGTTTGATAACTATAATTTCTGTTTCTTATGACAATAGAACTATAAATTACAACTATCGCAAGATTATATAAAATGCATTGAACAAATTAATAGATCGCACCACCTGTTACTTCCTTCTTAAACTGCCAGAGCACGTACCAAAAGGTTCAATATGCTAGCCAAGCATTTATCACGCCAACTGACAGAAGAATACATTTTCATTGCCTATTCTGAAAGAAAAATGACTACGACACTTCATTCACTCACTATCTATTAGTGTTCACTCTTTCCTTTTTAGTTTAGACGTGCATTTAGCACGTGTGCAGTCTATTCCTGAAACAAAACAGCTAATTCATCCATTCGCAGCCCTCGTCCGACGAGACGATTGCTACAAAAACCTATTTCTACCCTTTGTTTCCCCATCGTGTTGCAGTTTTTTCCCCGACGTCGGACGTCCGGCGTCCGCTTCAATTAGTTCCCGTTGTGACGTACACACCGCATATCCATCAAAGAGTTCCGCAAATAACGATTGCAAATACACAAATCATTTTTTTTTCTGACCAGCCAACAACCTTTATCGATACACACTACCAACTCTAGGCAACAATATTTATATGGAGATGAAAACTGAAATCGGCGTTATTCAGATTTGTATGCATCGTAAATAAATTCTTTCAACGATACATATTTTTCCGTTCAGAAATTTGGATAACAATCGGTAACTATTTCACATTAATCTGGAAACTGAAGCAACTGAATTTTATTTTTGAATCGCAGTTGATGTTGGATTTTTGTGAGCTCCAAATATAGTGGAATGCTAATGCAGTGAATCGAAAACTGAGCTCTATAAATAGGGATACCTACCTATACTTTTTTCAATTCACGTTGTAGTTTCAGATATTTTTAAATATTATTTCCGTTCCTCCATTGTTGGTTGCTGTTTGTCTCCTTTAGGTAGTTCAATGTAGACGTTGTTTTCTTTTTAATCAAAAAAGTCTTGTCTTGTTTTCTTTTTAATCAAAAAAGTTATGTCTTTTACCGAAAAAAAATATTATAATCTGACTCTTGCAACTTTTCGCCAACAACAAATAAAATCGCCAATAATAATGGTTAGATTTACAAGATCAATCTTAAATCTAAAAGATAAGATATTTTAGATAAGTACCTCTACCTATATTGTGCTGGTGCATAATGCAATATCGATCCACAAAATCTAACTCACCGAAAATTCTTGCGATTCCGAAGGGCTAAAAGAAAATTGAACTATCGGGACGAGTTTTTTGGCCTAGCGGTCACGATCTCTCTCAATAATGTAACAGCTAAAGCATGGTAATGCCCTCCGAATGAGTCAGCTGCTGCCCGCTCGCCCAGACCGACTAAAGGCGATCCATCAAGCTGTCTGTTTGACGAGATGACCCATTTTGCTTGGTCGACGACCGTCACTTTAGGCGAATTGGAACAAGGTCTAAGTCGAATCATGGTACGGATCAAGTCTAATTGATTTTGTTTGACTAATGCTCTTTTGTTCCAAGGGTTACGGGTACAGGAATCATATTAATATCCCTTCATCAATTTACCCGAACTCTTGAAGCAGAACAACGCAACAATACACCAGAAAAAGTACGAGTTAGAATCGCAAAACAAATTCAAATATGCACAACATTAGCCGAATTCAGAAAGCAGGAAATATTATTTATAAATGTAGGTAAC
Organism: Agrochola litura; assembly: GCA_949152395.1. Lineage (NCBI taxonomy): Eukaryota > Metazoa > Arthropoda > Insecta > Lepidoptera > Noctuidae > Agrochola > Agrochola litura. The sequence continues at coordinate 8,609,616 of OX424497.1, read as the reverse complement.
ATGCGAGGCGTGAGGTAACAGGCGATGGCAATAAAAACTTTGTAAAAGCAAACGAAAAATATTTTTCCCAACTTTGCGCGAACACGTCGCTTTTAAAGGACATTAACAGTTATGCAAATGTCGAATCCGCTTAGCGAAATTTTGGTAAGGCGTTTTTGCATTATCCTTAAAACCGTAATACAAAAGAGAATGTGGTTTTTCACCTTCCTTATCCGTAGGTGGATATAACCTATGTACAACAACCGTCATAGGGAAAATTTCATCAGATGTTCACATTAGATAGGTACCACTCTTCATTTTGTTATCTTTTCCATAAATTGGCTTAGAGACTCTAAAAAAAGAGATGTCGAGATTCAAAATAAGGAATTCAAGACGGCAGCGGGTCTTTTCGACCGCGGCCAGAATACAAATGAACAAATATAAAGTAGAATATCTCGGGGACTACTGAAAATGGACTTTGAAATGTTGACACATTTTTTTGTGTTTATGTAACAACTACATTTGTTACTGAAATGATACAAAAATACCAGGGATTTGTTACTTTTGTTTGGAATGTCTCTTTTTAACCGACTTCAAAAAAAGAAGGAGGTTCTCAGTTCGTCGGAATATTTTTTTTTTAAGTGAAAACTTCTTTAGGCGCGTTGGGCATTTTTGAGATGGGAAAAACAATCGAACTCGCGACACCGTTACCGACACCTCATTTTTGTAAACCCGATTGTGCTCTTTATTTATATTACGTTACTGATCAATGTTCTATGCAAGTATTTTTTTTACTTAATTTTTCACTTCTGTCGGCACTCCCGAAGTGTTTTGTTTTAAAATGTCAATCGGCCACTCTTATCATCAGACCCTTTTATCATCATCTACCACACATATGGTCTAGGTATATGTCGATAGACTTTCCAATAGCTTCGTCCTTCGTAGATATTAATAACAAGCGTGATTAATGCCACAGCCCCCTTTATCATCCACAAGGGTCATTGCCGTGCCAATGTGTTACGAACGTGCGATAATTTTTTTCGTGCTGATAACGAATGACCCATATACCTACTTCTCATTCCAAAGGTCTTAATGGAATTTTGTGTCCTTTTTGACCCTGACAAGTAAATTGACGAACAAAAATATAGAGCCGACTTTCCTATGATAATCCGGCAGCTACGTGTTTACAATCTCTGATACAGTTTTATAGGGCTATCAAAAATCAAGCTTTCGTGCGTTATCTTGTCATTTTTATGTGCCTAGCTCATTGTAAAACAGACGGTTGAACGACCATTAAAATGTTTAGCATTCCTAAACTTTATACAATATCTATAAAGTTGTAGATTAAAATAGTAAACGCTTTTTTGTCGTAAGTTTAAACAAAAAAAAATTACAGGATACTTTATGAACAGTAAACTGGTGTCTACACTTTCACTGCTTCATGGTGTAGGGCCAGTAACCATGAACGTATGTTAGAAAGAAAGAAAGAAAAAACAGTGGCACTCCGGGAGTGCCGACAGAAGTAAAAACTTGAACAAGATGACCTTAGTGGAAGAAAAATACTTGTATAGAACATTGGTCCGTAACCTTATCTAAATAAAGAGCACAACCGCGTTTACAAAAAAAATACTTCCAAAAACCTTTAAAGTAAAAATACTTGCATAGAACATTGATCCGAAATTTAATATAAATAAAGAGCACAATCGCGTTTACAAAAATGAGGTGTCGGTAACGGGGTCGCAAGTTCAATTGTTTTTTTCCCATCTCAAAAATGCCCAACACGCCTAAAGAAGGTTTCACTCCAAAAAAAAAAGTTTATTTGTCAAATAACACGGGCATAAAAAAAGATTATTACTTGAATAGAACAATAAAATAAAACACAATAGATTTAAATATAATCACCACTCCCCTTCGGGTACCTACGCACTCTGGTAAGGAAACGAACCAGGGAACAACATCACAAACTATGGGTGGACCACGGTGAGTGCAGGCAGGCCAAGGAGGCGCTCCCTACAATCGACGGCCGCCTCACGAAACAGGTTCTCCGATTAACTAAACAGCAGCTGTGCACAGTTACAGCTGCCCTAACTGGCCATGGGTCATTTAATAAACACCTCTTTGTCATAGGAGTCACAGACAGTCCGCTGTGCAGAGCTTGCATGGAGGACGACGAGACAGCAGCCCATGTGCTGTTAAACTGCCCGGCGGTCGCCACATTCAGGGCAAAGTACTTCGGTAACCCAGGTACCCTACGTGAGATTGTCAGTGACACCAAGGCGTTGCTGGCCTTCTTTGAGGAGCTGGGGTGGATCGAATAACAGATTTTCCCACCCATACGCAAAATACGCGCTTTGACGTGGAGTTGCGGATACCAGCCCGTATTACCTATTAAATATAGTCACGAGCACAAAACAGCCACAGCACAGCTATTTGATGATCACGCTGATTTTCAGTGGTCACCCGTGTTACGTATAATGATTGCAGTACCTACCTACCTATATTATGTATTTTCCAATATAAGGGAATGCCCCTTGGAACGATAAAAGAATTTACCCGGTCAACATACAATGCAAAAGATAAATACTTTGTGAAAATTCCATAATACAAGTCATTTCCCATAATCGATTTGACGACAAAATAAGGAGTTTCAGTAATGTTCCCGAAGCTTGATTGATGACAGCCATAATTCAATTGAGCACCTAATGTGGGGGTGCGTGCAGCAACGTTGTAGAGGTGTAGTTATTGTGTCAGATACAAGGTAATGATACAACCTTGCAACTCTACCGCGAATGGAAACGAAATAGTATGTCTTGTACATATAATCAAATTCGTAACGTTCAAGTAATTTTTATACCTATATATTATAATTTGTAAGTTCGTACTTGCTAGGTTTTGGCACTGGCGCTGACAGGCGCAACGCAACAGCGTGACGCGATTCTAGTAGAACAGTTTCCATTTTTTTTTTTTTACAAATTGTTTTACTATAGTCGAGTCGCGCTGTCGGGCCACGCCTGTCTGCGGGAGCCTTAAGTTTGAACTTAAAATATTTTAAGACTTTTTATACATATACTTACCATAAATAAATTGTACGCAATTAGGTAAGCAAGATTGGTCTGTAAGCTTCTATAAAGAAAACAAAAAGTTGAATTAGCCCGCAGACACTTAAATTGCTTATCTGACTAGGTAATCGATCACCTACTCAAAATAAATACAAGTGGCTAATATAATTGTAGTCTACCACAAAAAATAACAAAACGAAAAACTGGGAGAGCAAATCCGCAGTCTGAGGGTAGACTTTTATCAAGTATTGTTTTGCCAGTTATTAATGTGTCAAAGCATGCCCTTTTTCACAAATAAATCACTTAAATTCTTAGAACTTCCATTAGATGCTTTCCATTTCATAAAGCTGACTAAGTATTCAAATCAGTTTTGTTATTTGCTAGAATCACACAGTAAAGTTGTGGCAAAATGGAGGAGATTGATTTAAATTTTGAGAACATGTTTAAAATTTCAACAATTTCTTTGCATTTAAACGGAGCTCACCCATCAATCGCACGGGATACACGATGGAAAATTCAATTCTCAATAATAATGACAAATACATTCTTCTGTTGTATTTTTCTCTTGCATTCCATCCTTTACCATGACATTAAATTCGGATATTTTGCTGAAGCCAGCAAGAACGGCACGATGGTTATCGTATCGTGTACAATTACTCTTAAATATATTGTGCTCCTGTATCGTGAAGAATCTATAAAAGAACTCATTAACATCTTGAAAAAGGACTATAAAACGGCCCAGGAGTCTAAAGAAGATATGGATATAGTAGTTGAATATGCTAAAAGAGGTGTTACCGTATGCAAATTTTGGCTCGTGTTCGGTTTCGGCACTAGCGCTATCTTTCCAATAAAAGCTGTTTTCCTAATGATATATTATTACTGCAAGGGAGAGTTTGTTCTTGTTCCTCTTTTTGACCTAACGTATCCTGAACCGATAGAAAGCTATAAGAATGCAACGATAATGTTTTGGCTGTTGTTCACTTTCACTTTTATATTCGATTCTTATGCCGCATCGATGTACGTAGGGTTTGATCCTATGGTACCCATATTTATGTTACATACATGTGGACAACTGGAGTTGCTTAGTCGACGCATCAGTAAATTATTTGTCGAAGCCGAAGATGCCAAAGAAATAGAAGAAGGATTGAAGAAGATTATTTCAAAACTACAGGAACTTTATAAGTACTTACGGCAATGAGTAGCGTTTTAATAATGTGATTAATCAAGTTTTTGATTAACATTGTAATCCATACTTTATTTTACAGGTTTGTGGATCGCGTGGAAAATAACTTTTCTGTTTTATACGAATACAACATGAAATCAACTACATTTTTATTACCACTAACTGCATTCCAAATAGTCGAAGTAAGTAAACTAGATCTGTATATTTTAATTATATCTACTTATACATTTTATTTACAATAGAAAACCTAGTTTATTTTTATTTCATTTAGTGTTAAAAAGATTTCATTTCCAAAGCTATGAAACACGGCCTCTCAACATTAAAATAATCCGACTACGCGGAATACAAGATGAATTATATACAATAAATTATAATTAATTCTTGCAGGATTTGCGAGATAAATGGATAAACGTCGAGTTTATTTCATTCTTTGTCGGCTGCATTTTACATTTCTACATGCCTTGTTACTACAGCGACCTTCTCATGGAAACGGTAAGACCATAATTTTTTAGAAAATTCATAAATCTCCAGTTACCAGAAAGATACTTCGGTTAGGAACGACTTAGATTAATATTGAATAGGTTCACTGTGATTATTTATTGCCTAGTTATTTAGTACATTTAGTTAATAAATTAAATTAAAAACTTTATTTTGCGTCTTGACGCATAGAGGGTTAGTAACAACATCCTTAAAACTACGTGTTAGTAAACAACACAATGCGGTGACACATGTAACTGACAACAGTAAATTATATAAGGACAGTCCACTCTGTCAGCTATCATTTTCAGAACCCTGTTTAGGCTGGCCATGACTCGTGCCACCATTGATGCAACGCGCTTCCGCATTAAAGTATAAAAACAGTCTACACGCGCCGCCGCAAACATCCCTGACGCACTGCAACGCCATGGCAGCCCCTTCAGTTTTCTGAACACATTATTAAATTGGACACGAAAGGCTCCATACGATGCTCGTGAATACTTCTCCCACAAGCTGCATGTGTAGAAGGTGGTACAGAATGCACTAAAGAGCGTTACCTATACGTCTGCAGTACAACGTGCAAATCTGCGGGCTAATATATTCGCACGCACGGACAGAGCCCTCCGTTCCCTTTCAATATCAGAATTGTCTTTAAGATCAGTGGTGACCAACTCGCTCAAGAGGAAAATTAGTGTTCATGGAGTTTCTTGACCGTTCTTTTCCATAGGAGCCTACTACGCTTTACCATGGGCAAATATTTTCATATTTCTGACCGACCGAACGACTCCTTGACAATTCAAACGTGCCTGTAAATGATTAATTGAAATAATTGCTTTGAGTTTGAAATAGAAACTAACAAGTAAGTAATTTTTCACATTCTAAATTATATCTTCATTCCAGAGCGAAAACTTTCGTCAAGCAATCTACTCATGTGGCTGGGAGAAATGTCCTGACAAGCGAGTTCGACAGATTGTGTTGTTCATGATGACGAGGGCCAGAATCCCGATGGGGGTCACGACGGTGTTTTACGTGATTAATCTCGATACCTTCGCTGAGGTAGGTTACTGTCCGACAGCATTCTTTTGGCGCAGTCGTGTGAAAATGGACCGCGCGCTTTTCCATGACTGTCAGTAAAACTAGGGCTAAAAAGTGCGATGTTTGCATATTTTTAATACGTTGGCACATTTAATAATGTCAAAATAACATTAAATAGAAACAATTTACTTTTTATGTTAAAGTAAATTACTTCTCATTAAAAATATTTTCGTAAGGTTGATCCAAGATAATTTGCTTTCAGATGTGTCGTCAGTCATACACACTCTTTAATTTGATGAATGCAGCTTGGGAGTGAAAATTGTGTGGAAAGAGAAAATAACATAATTTACAAGCAACAAGCAAGCACTTGCACATTTATTTTGTCAGTAGCTATTCCTATGCTTACACTATTTCTAATGATGCAACGATAGGTATACACCGTGAAATTTTAATCACAGTTTTGCTAGAACAAACGTTGATCAGACCATGGTCTACTACCATTATAAAGCATCCAATAAAAAAAAAAACATAATTGTTTTTTGAAAAAAACACAAAAAAGACAAAGTTTAAAATGTCAAGATTATCGTTACTCCCTACAACACAGACACCACGCACAGGACACAGCATTGTCTACAGGGAAATGTATGTCTAACTCCATAAACGAAATTTAGTAAGCAGTAGATAATTTTGACATTTTAAACTTTGTCTTTTTTGTGTTTTTTCAAAAACCAATTATGTATTTTTTAATTGGATGTGGTAGAATGATATTAGACCACGGTCTGAGTAACGTTTGTTCTAGCAAAACTGTGATTCAAATTTCACGGTGTATAGGGTGACTGGTAATTAGTGACCGTTACTTAAACACGTGACTTTACTCATCATTATGAACAACTTTTACTATGAGACCAAACTCGAAATCGCTAAAATAAATGCTCTCTACATTTATGTTCGCATAACTCGTCAAAATGTAGGGAACAGCATAACAGATTTTTAATTCGCGATTTCAGATTTGGTCCCATAATAAAAGTTATTCATAATGATGAGTAAAGTTACGTGTTTAAGTATCGATCACTAATTACCAGTCACCCAATATACATCACAATTTGTATTTCATTAATTAAATTCCCTGCACATGAAATAAATTCCTTATCAATGTTTAACTTTATTATCACACATCCATTGTCATAATTGGGTATAAATTCTGTGAAAATCCAATCATACAAGGCCATTAAAAAGGATAAGCATTGTCTACTTCAGTGCTTCAACAACAAAGGAGGATTTTCCGAATAATTGTACAGGTACGGACCAACATTAACAAAATACATAGGTACCTATGCTACATAATCAGGTTTAAATGAAATTGATACTACTCTGTAAACTGCTATTTTTGACCGTTGAAAATTAATTCAACGCTCTAGACATATCTATTAATTTATGATAATTAATTATGAAAAGTAAGTCCATCGGTATATTACCTACATACCTCACTCAGAGCGTTATCACACTGACGATTTGTCGCCGTGTTTCCAGCGAGGCGATTTGTGAACGCGATCCCCGCGGGTGCCAAGCGAACAAGCTGCAACTACGCGACGTGTTCTCCGCATTTTCACAATGATTGTACTCTCGCTTGTCTCACTCCATCTTGTACATTAAAGTCAATCGCTCACTTTCTGCGAACGGGGTGAACACAATGATCGCTGAGCACACGCAGCAAGAGCGCTACAGAATCGCCTCGCTGGAAACACGCTCGCAAATCGCCAGTGTGATAATGCCCTCTTTGAGGAAAAATACAAACATGGGTATTATAATAATATATTTTTATTTCAGATCAAATTACAAGATCCATAAGTTGTTAGTAAAGGTCTTAACCTAATGTTAGTATAAACCACACTATATTCAAAATTAAAACGAATGTCACCTACGTGTGCAGCCGTATCCAGTGAGCCAGCATGGGACTGTCCCACCTTTTACACAATACACTCAGGATGCTGTGGGAGCTAGCACGTATTTTACCGAGAATAGAAGCGCACCTTTTCCGTATAATGGCATGAAAACCATCAACCCTGGCCTCGGTGAACATCTTGGAAGCGCTACAACAGCGTGGTAACCCAACAGCATCCTGAATACATTGTTATACTGGACACGCAGGGCGTTGTATGCCCTCAGCGTATACCTGACCCACAGACTGCACGTGTAAAAAGACTGGTAGTATGCTCTGAAAAGGGTTATTTTGACTTGCGCCGTCAAGACCATTTACATAGATACAATTTTCTCACATTATAGGATTTAAGGAAATTTTTCAATTAAATAATATTTATATCTAACTAACATACATTGGTACCTACATAGGTACTTTCTTTTAAAGCTTTCATTTACTGACAAAAATTATTCAAGTAGGTCAAGTCAAGATAAAAAACACACAAATTCACGCCTGTATTCCCCGAAAGATTAGGCAGAGGTGTACCCTCACCAACCCACATTTCGCCAGTTATTTTTAAGTCCCATGTAATAGGGGGCGAGCCTATTGCCATCAACCGCTCACAAAATAAAAAAACCCTAATCTGTTCAACGTTTTACATGTTAACAAACTTTTTGGCTTCATAATCATAATCATCATTTATTGCATTCATGTAGGTTACAAGTTGTTACAAGTTTAAATAGGTTTCATACATGAACCCTGCTAGGGCACAGCAATATAAACAGATAACAGTCAATGTCTATTCATTAGCATCTGCTGGTGACAGTAATTATTTCTCAACGCTGCTCAGGATAATGCCGGTGTAATGAGATTCCGTAGAGGGTGGACGACAAAATAGCCGACGGGGGCTGCACGAAGCCAAAACTTTCTCTTAAACTAACACACTGTGTTCATCTCCTAACCTCAGAATGCAAAAAGTACGTATAACTTTGCAGATTAAGGTCTGTATTCTAAACAAAGTTTGAGTAAGAAAGAAAGAAAATAAATTTATTTGACCCAGATTATCAGGCACACAATATAAGAACAGGAGAGAGATTTGTATTGAATCTGACAGTTTTTAAAACGAGATTTGTGCCTGACCATCGTAATAAGTTTTCACAGAAGAGTGTATTGGCATTTTAGAAGCCATACACTGTATCAAATCACATCAAATAACAAAAGCAGTAATTTTTTCAGATTCCCGTAGTAGTATTCAAGCCTTAAAACAAAATCAGCTTCATAGTAAAATTCATAGTAATGTCGTTGTAGAAATCAAGAGTTTGTTATTTGACTGTTCTCAAAACGGCTTGGACATCGAGATAGCTTGGATCCCTGGTCACTCCGATATTTTTGGCAATGAGTGCGCTGATTCGTTAGCAAAGTATGCCACATCAAATCCGGCTAATCGAAAGCACTACGTAGCTCATAACTACGATTTGCGGAATGGTGCCAAGCCCAAATTGTTCGATTCGTGGACAAAAGCATGGAATGAGACCTCTAAAGCCAAGGGTGGCTATTATGCAGCTATACAGCTCGACATCCAGCGGAAACCTTGGTTTTTTAAAGACCCAAAACAGTCCAAAAGAACCGTTTCTTCACTTTGCAGACTAAGACTCGGACATTGTTGTAGCCCAGTGTTTCTGAATAAGATCCATCTACGGGACAATTCCCTGTGTGAATGCGGTCTTGCGGAAGGTACCTTGGACCATATATTTTTCTCCTGCTCCTTGAACACCAAATCCTTCGACCTCTATCGAAAAATTTCCAAATGTAACATTCCTCTCCCAACTAACTTCCATTCCCTTTTAAACCACTTCTCCTCTAAAATTATAAAAAATTTAACTACTTTTTTAAACGATAATGACATTAAATTTTAACTGGTGCGTAAATATGTATTGTATGTTTTTGTGCTGTTTATCACCTTAGTAAATGATTGTAATTTAGAACATTTAATTTTATGTCGTAGTACTAACCCTTGTCCTCGTCTTTTCAGCAACTAACACTTAGATCTACCACAAAGTACAAAGTCGACGGCCTGCCTCCCTGCGCTGCCGTCTAAGCGTGACGCTGGCAGAATAGTCGAAACTGGCTCAATTGCCAAGAGAAGAAAAAAAAAATCGTAATAAAATACGGGATTGGATATTGGATTTAGGAATTTTATATTATTTTTCTCCATATCCTTCACAAGATTTAAAAAAACAGTGCCAGTCCGGGAGTACCGACAGAAGTGAAAACTTAAAAAAAAATCGGCAACGCCGTAATCAACGCGTTGATGTCTTTTACTTCACGATGTCGGTAACAGGTCGCGAAATCAATTGTTTAGTCCCAGCTCAAAAATGCCCAACACGACTAAAGAAGTTTTCACTTCAAAAAAAATACGTGTGCGGTCGGGGGATCTCCGTCAGGAACGAAGTTCCTTGCGCGAGACTCGTATATAATAGAAAGAGATAGAGAGAAAGTCACTTTTTCGTTACGTGACGATTTCTACCAGCAAACTCCTACCGCAAGCCGCGTTAAAAAACTTCGTTCCAAAAAAATTTAATTAAAGAAACCTCACGAGTATCAATATTTATGTAGGTACATCCGCTATAGTCCGCTACAAACCATGCTAACGGGCCAATCTTTGCTTCAAAGCCACTCACCTTAAGCTTGAAGTGGCATCGTAAAATTCAGTATCGACGTTTTTTTTTTTTTGCTTCTTGTCGGCGTTATGTATTTCAAGAAAAAAATATTAGAAGAAACCAGTATTCTGAAAATAACCATATTGACAGAGCAGATATGACATTTTCACTTGCCGATACAGCAAAATTCTAAGAAAAAATTATAAATGCGAAAATAAGTTTGTTAGTTAGTTTGTTTGTTTATTACGCTTTCACGCTAAACCGGCTGAACAGATTTTAATTAAATTTGACACATGGGTAGACCATGACCTGGATTAGGACATAGGATACTTTTTATGCCGATATTCCCACGGGATCAAGACTTATACAGGTGAAACCGCGGGGCGCAACTAGTTACAAATACAGCATTCATTACGATGATACCTGTTAATATATCAAAGTTAATACGCTTCGAACGGTGCTGAGCTAGCGAGTAAAAGAATTGGAGTATCTATATTTTGAAATAAAAACCTGTATTACAGGTGACCAGTAACCTAATGAGAAATCTATTTTTAACCGACTTCCAAAAAGGAGGAGAGTTATATGTTCGTCGCGTATGTTTGTTTTTTTTTTTATTTATGTCCACCGATTTCTCCGTCATTTGTGGACCGATTTTGAAAATTATTTTTTTGTTTGAAAGGGAATGCTCCCAAATTGGTCCCATATAAATTTTATTAACTTTGCTTGGGTAGTTTTTGAGTTAGCTACAAAATACGTATTTTTTTCCCACTTAGTATGTAGATGATATGATAAGTTCCTGTCACTGGTAGCAGGTAGTGGTATTTGAATGTGTGTGGGGTAGGTACCACAACTAAGAAGTGAAAATTAAAAACGTTTTACAAAAAAAAAACAACAAATTTTCAAAAAAAAACACTACAAAGTGAAAAATAACTTTAATTTCGGAAGTCGGTGGCAAAAAACGAAAACACAAAACCCAAGACATCGACTTCCGAAATTAAAGTTATTTTTCACTTTGTAGTGTTTTTTTTTTGGAAGTCGGTTGTTATAGAATAGATTTCTCATTAGGTTACTGGTGACCTGTAATACAGGTTTTTATTGAAACCTACTTCAGGCACTAGTCTCTTACAAAGTTAGCTCCTTGTTCCTGCACTATTATTAAATACTAGTACAGTACATAACTTGTGTAAAGAAAATAAACGTGTTATATTATTATTAGGACTTGAAGTCGAGAAGTCCGTATTGTAAAAATGTGATATGACAAATTTTTCTTTGCCACCGCACCGGTCTCTTTTCATTCGTGGCCATAGATGATAAAAGAAAACAGTATAAGTGAAGCCGCACAAGCGTAACCGAAGCCCTTTTATAACATACTGAATCAACTTACAAACATAGATAAACTGCTGCAAAAGGGAACCTTGACCTACAGGCTCATCCGACAAATTGTTAGCCGATAATAGGGTTTTTTTTGGGTATAATTTACTTAACCTTGGTTAACATAGCCTTACACCATCGGCTCCGAAAAGCAAACGGGTTTAAAAATTAGATGAGGTGAGAGCGTAGATAAGAAACTGCATATTATACTAACCTGAAGCGCTTAACAGGTAAACAGTGAAAATTCATACTAAATATTAAGTGGCTTACCGAGGAACACTTTAATAGCTACTTAAAAGGTTTCACAAAGATTCTGTTCATGTAATAAGCAGCCGCTTTTGTGAGAAAACGTTTGTAATACGCTCCTAAATTCCTTTGGTACGATGAGGAGCATTTGAACGCTGCCTGAAATTCGTGCCATCGCTCAGTTGTCACTCTACATTGCGTTCATCATGAAGTGTCTTTTAGATTTTATCGTACCAACGTTTTTATACAATAAGGAGACGACGATACTACAACAATATAAACTTTGTATTTGTAACAAACGGTCCTAGTCTCCATACAAAAATTTAATCAAATATTTCCAATAGTTCAGTCACTCTAACTGTCACCAGTTGGTTGATAGGCAAAATCCATAGTCAGACCATCACTACTCTGCCGGGGTTGCAAAGAAGTCCAACATGGCAACTGAAGGAACACGGGCGGGTTTTAATCAGTAAGAGTCTGACATGCCCTCCCGCTCCGCCTAGAGCGGGAGAAGTTATTTGACAATTTCCCAACCAAAAAAAATAAAAAATTACCATCATTACTTTTTAGTTCGTTTGATTTTTTTTTTCATATTTTAATATTTTTATTGATATTTTCAAAACATTCCTATGCACTGATAATGTTGCCAGTATTTTCGTTTATTTTGTACTGTTATCTCTACATTGTATAAAACTAAATGATTGTGTTCCACCATTTGAATTATTAAAATAAAGTGGAAACTTGAATATTTTGTTCTTGGAAACCTTGCCGTAACAACGATATTAACATATTTTATTTTGCTAGCTTCTGTAAGATTTATGTGCTTACGTAAATCATTGCTTGCTTCCTGCAAGCTAAGAGAAAAGAATTTCGAGTGGCTCATTCCTAATCTCAGCTTTCCGTGCTAAGTAATTGATATCGATTTGCAATGGAGCACAAGAGAATTAACAGATTAGGCAAAACTAAGGCTTGCTGAAGCTCAAAGCGAACGTATGATTTATCTAGAGCACTTACGTAGTATTTCTAAAGTTAAAACTCAGTTTAACACAGTTTTTCACCGTTTTTTTTTGCATTATTAGGTGTGGCTTTTCCTTTGTGATGTGAGGATGTGATGTGAGGTTTTGCGCATGTAACGTGTAACGTTAAATGCGCAAAACCTCAGACACCCCAACTGATTTTTAATTCAATTGACCTATTTCAGAGAGAGAAAAAATCATTTTAAAAAATTGTAAAGGTTTTATGTGCTGTTTTAGTTCGTAAGCTTCGTATTTTCATTGAAATAAAAGCTTTTATTATCCCGCGTATGAGAAAATTTAAATTGGTCGACAACAATTTGTGTTTTTTTAAAACCTATTTAACGGGTTTGCGCATGTGATGGCTTGACCTATTAATAAAGAGACACGGCAACGTTTATAATGAAGATTTTTTGGAAAATGTGATCTCTATTAAAAAGTGGTTTAATTGATTTTGCTCGTTATTCTGATCAAACTATTTTTTTAGGTTTTGCGCATTCAATGTTACACGTTGTATAAGCGTCTGAGTTCTGGGTTTTATTTTTACAAAATAATTTAATTTAAATTTATGTTCTTTTATGGACTCATTTGGTCCATATCAATCATGAAGCCTCTGCTGCTCATGTTTTTATTTTACGACGGTGCCGAGTATGATTTTGCCCGATTTATGCACAATAATTTTATTTTACAGCGTTGTAAAAATGTCGAGTATCCTTCTTTGGTCCTGACTCTACCGCTATATGTCGGACATTCAATCATTTTTTAATACTATATCCTGTCATTTTACAGCGGTATAAAAAAAGAAAATGTATACGACGGGATGTAACTACCTACTGCCACATGCCGTCAGAATGAAAAGTTCATTGTAAATTGTTGCAATAACGCTATGATTGAAAAAATAGCAGTTATTTTATAAAAATTTTATTTAAGTATCACTAACTATTTACTAGGGAATATTTACATCAATCAAATTGCAAAATTAGGAAAAAGATATTGGGGAATAGGGGATATATATAATTAGGGGATATTATGTAACGTCATAAATCGAACCATGTATCATTTTACATTTACTTAGAATAACTTTAAATAAAACAATTGTATTCTCACGCATATTAAAACTTTTTAACAACAATAATAAAGATAACAAAAGATTTATAAACATTAATCTAGAGTCTAGATAAATGTTAATAAATCTTTTAAAGTACAGTAAGTATTTTTTAAAGTACTTCTCATTCTAGATTTTATGAGGAGATATAAAAGATTAATGTCTACGTTGTTAAGAAAATTACAAATATTTTTATTTTTTTCATTCTTAGGAGTAATACGTAGAATACTATTTAATTACACATCTAATGCAAAATTACATAATATTCATTCTAATGCTCTTATAATATTATTATCACAAATATTTTATTTAAAAAAAAAAACGATTATGCAGATTGCAGGCGTGAAAAACTGAACAAAACTCTATAGCAAAATGTAGTAATGCTAATTAAGTTACAAAAACCTTTTGTTTTCCGCGTTCACTGAGACAAAAAGAAGACGATAAGTTACAACTGGTTAATTCAGCTCTGTAAGCTATTAATTTCCTTTATAATTTTACATACCATTATAGATAATCACGGTATCCACAGTATCCTAAGTAAACCAAAAACACAGATTTTGCCAGATCTTTATCTCAATACACACACCGAGTACGCTTCCACAATCAGCGACAATGAAAAAGATAAGGATAAAACTCCAGCAAGACCTCGCCAGTTATATCTACTCGTATGTAAATATTTGAACAATCCCTGTCCCGGAACTCACTGCGAAGCTGAACTACGAGAATTATTCATTAAATAGCTACGCTTCCATTCTTTCAATGACAAAAAATCAAAACTAACATTTTTAGAAGGACCTTCGTTCTTACGACATCTAAGGATGATTCTATGAACACGTTTATGTTCACACTTAACACTGATTATCGCAGGGTGGTCAGATATACTGCAAATGCAAACATTTATAATAATACAGATTTATTGAGTTACCTCACTTAATCCAAACATCCCACGTATAGTTAAACAGACTAGGAGCAGCTAAGGGGTTCCTGAAAACTGGCATAATTCTAGGAATCCTTTTCGCCATCTCTGTTTCCAACAGAGCCAGCAAGCACGGTACTAAGTCCGGATAGCTGGCGGATAATTCCGTTGTTTCACACGGATCCTCTATTATATTGTAAAGACATACCGTTCCTGAAAATTATACATGCAGTATTATTGGCTATGTCTACATTATGATAGCTGTTTGTTACCAAGGAGTAATATCATTGGTTTATTACTCCTTGGTACCAAACAACTATCTAGCAGCAATGGATTAATTCAGACCTTTCAGACACACTATATAATTATTACAAATCAACAATCATTATATCTTCAGACGGTGCGCTACCGTGTATATTAATTAACAAAGAACAGAGACTGAAAATTCTAGTTGAAAGTTCTAGACTGAGACTTAGCATTTCATGAGAAAACTCACCGTTACCAGGATAACATGTAGCAGCCGAAGATGTATCGCATTTGATTGTTGTTTTGTTTCTTAGACTCAAGTCATCAGTATTGAAAGTCATGCCAACCGAATCAAGTACATTATACACGGTACTGCCTTTAAGAGCTTCGACATAAGACGGTGGACTGCCAATCATGCCTGTGAGATTAGTGCCATGGTGTGTACTGTAACTCTGAACAACGTCACCCGTTACCAACTTAAATTCTCCATATATTATTGAAGCATATCCTGTGCTATCGTCGATTTCATACATTTCAATTCTTTGAGAAGGTAAGTTAGAGTTTATGCTGTCCCACTGGTCGATTCCATCAATGTCTGTGGGAGATTTTTCACCAGCAGCACTCAATAAAGTAGGCAGCCAATCTGTGACGTGCATGTACCCGTTCCAGTAATGACTCGTGTTATTCAAGTGGGTACTCCACACCAACCCAACAACTCTCACGCCTCCCTCATATGGCGTCATTTTAATTCCTCTCAGGGGATAATTTGAAGCGTAGTTATTATACTGGCCGACTGTCATACCTCCATTGTCTGATACGAAGACGAGTATCGTGTTGTCTAAAATTCCCTTATCAGATAAAGCTTGGACAATTTCACCGACGCTGTCATCGAGTTTCTTTACCATAGCTGAAAGGAAAGTTGACCTATCAGATTGAAAAACATTAAAACACAACCATACTGGACCGAGTAATAGCGGCACGGAAATGAAACTCTGCGTATGGTTTTTTTATTTCCCGTTAACAATAAAGTATATTTTATTGTATTGTAACACGAGGATGTTATGAGAGTCTTGGTAAGTATCAAAAAGACATACAAATTTTCAGCAGGGTGTTTACCAAATTATTATTGAGCTCTCAAATTCCTTGGGCTTAATATTTACCTGCAAATATCCTTCTCTCAGGTGACTCGACGTGTCTCATCGCCCTGACTTCTTCTGGCGGTGCCTGCAAAGGAGCACCTTCGTTGCTCGCATGCGGAGCGTTATGCGCAACCATTAGAAACAGGGGAGTCAACGTGTCGTGATTCTCGATAACTAATAAAGTAAATAAAATTAAGTGTTGTTTGATTGATTAAATGATAATTATGAGTCAATGTAAGATTTCCAGATGGAATATCTTATCTTATTCGTTATCTGTCTGAATGTTTCTAACGTAACCGAACGACGTGCATAATATGAACGATTACAAGGATTTCCAAGTTTTAACAATCGATATTATTGCCTATGCCTTGTCTTATTTTTTAATCGTATTTTTTTCTTTACGAAAAAATTTCTACATTTTTATCAGCAATAAAACTTACCTGACTTGGCATGTTCTGTGTACACGTCGGTGATATAACCCTCAACGTCCCATGCTGGGGTTTGGTTTCTGAATAAGGATAAACCAGAAACTTGACCCACGGTCCACTAAAAACCAGTTTATAAAAATTAACAGACAAATTAGGATTACACCTCAAAAAGTGTTCTAGATAAAATTATTATGTAGTTGCACTGTTAACCCATAGTTTACGGCTATACGATGTTTAAGGTGAAAATTGAACAGAATTGGACCGAGTTTACTACCTTGGGGAATACCTAAGTTAAAGACTGTGTAAGGTTTAATGCTCTATTCTCTAGCTTCCATTTATATTAGAAATTTCACTAAACTACAAGAATAACCTCAAATAATTCAAGTTCCTCGTTCCTCGTGTCCCTACACCCATTTATGTTTTCCTCTGGGAATATTGATATGTTATTGACTTAAGCTAAATCTAAAAAGATTCCCAAGGAATATGTTTTTTTTAAGTTATCTCTACGCCGCCGCGCCGTTATTGGCTACTCTATTGAAAACAATAACAAATATACTTACTTCCTCCTCATAAGTGTACTCATAATAGTCCAAATAACCACCTCTATGTCCAAAGTGACTATCAAAGCCTCTTTTGGTTGGTAAATATTCTTCCCGGGACGACCCAACGTGCCACTTGCCAACCAAATGGGTTGTATAACCCGCGTCTTGGAAATACTCAGGCAATAGTATCAAACTAGTTGGAATGCCCCGATCCTCACCCATTGTTAGAGGAGGATATCCTTGCATGCCTGGTTGAGAAAACACAGTTTAGGTGAAAAATAATGTTTAAAAAAATAAAATAATATTCATACGTGGAAAATTATTTGTAGATATTAGAGTTAGGCGTACTACAAAAAGAAGTTAAATAGAGACAGTTAATATTTCGTAAAATGTTTACTGTTATCTAGCTTAAAAGATCAAGTGATAAGCATTGACGTCACAGAGAGTCAATGAACGGGTTAATGAACACAACGTCACAACAAAGATTTTAGACAACAAAGCTAGCAATATCCAAAATGGAGTATGTATCTAAAGGAATTACCTGTTTTATATGAATATTTTCCAGTTAGAAGAGCTGATCTAGAGGGTGTACATATCGCATGGCTATAGTATCTTCCTAGTGCCACTCCTGAATACGCCAGCAAGTCAATATTAGGTGTTAAAATTTGATCAGATCCGTGGAAACTGACGTCATTCCATCCCTATAAAAATTGATAAAGTGTGTCAATGGCTCCGATCTATTTTACAACAAAGCTATCATAAATAAAATAGAAATGGTTATCGTTTTACATATTGAAAACTGTCTATTGTTTTCCTAAAATACTCGTGTTAACTACATAAAGGTTGAACATTGAACATTGCATTGTTTCCTTCAAGAAACTTCATTATTCTTCGGGTTAATGAGTGTGGGGGACTTCATTATGTAAATCTCATAGAGGTACCATGACGTTATAAAAAAAAATGCTGATGTTATGAAGCCATATCCCAAATCCTCATCTTCCAGACAAATTATTTCCTGATACTGATTTCGGATAGATTGGTATTCAGAATTTAGTTTTTCCGGCTACCTATTACGATTGCCATATAGATAATTTTATGAAGATGAATCTATAAACTATTTTACGATCATTATACTAAACCAAGGGACGAGATATTATAATGACAATAGGTAATAATATATTTGATGGTCTATAAAAAAGAGTTGGTTTTTGGTGATATTATTATACCCAATCATTTTTTTAAATACTTATTTAAATATTTAATTTTTTAACTTAAACTCTATAAATACAAAATGATTTAGAATAAAATAATACAATTATAACTTACCATATCATCAGCTATAATAAAAACGATATTAGGATTATCCGCTTCACAAGATAAACCAATGACTCCGATGGTCACAAAAAAAGATAACACACTATGGGTTCCCATGCTAAAAGAAAACAAGGAATGAAAACTACATGAAAATTTTAACAATCACTGAAACTCTATCAGAAACAGTTAGTTACCTTGATAACAAAATGAGACTAAATAAATAAAATAGTACTACAATCGTCTAGATCTTTATCACAGCAACATACCCGTAGCACGTGCGTGCACTGTTGACGGTTCACAACGTGTGACGACACGAGTTAAGTACACGACCCGTGGAATTGACTGATCACATTTTAGTGCATCTACTTGTATGTATTTTTGCAATGACTGATCGTGTACTCGACACAACCCGTCACTGAACGATATATCACATTTGAGCGCATCTACTTGTATTTATAGCTCGTTTTATGATGTAATTTACTCTAATCAAAGTTGAATAAATGATTCTGCAAGGATTGGTGTTGTTTGGGCGAATAGAATAGGATTAGGAATAATGATTTTTTTAAAGCAAAATTCAATGCAAAATCTCTTGAATGGCAAAATTTCACTATTTGTATTTTAAGATCTTAGAGTTTAAACAAAAGCAAATTCTAGTGTAGGATAACTGGCGAAATATGAGTGTACTAAAGGTCACCCATACCTCTGCTTAACCCTTTACAGAATACAGGCTTTATGTTATGTACTCGTATGTCTGTTATATGATTTTATTCTGTGTACGAAACGTAGTGAAATACAATCGATTCTCTATGAATAACCATTCTATCACTAAAAGCTATGTGTGAGTCACTATAAGGCTGGTTTCACAGCTGTCCGGGAGACCCGTGCGGGCCGCCTGTACGGGCTCCCGGAACGGAGACACACGTGAGGCGCTAGAACATTGTTTCACAGCAACGCGGATTGGTTCGTACGTACAACGCTAGCAACCGTATCGTAGCTTCCTCGTTTCAGAGCACTACGGGAGCTACCCGTACGGGTCTCCCGTGTGCGGGCGGCCCGTGCGGGTCTCCCAGACAGCTGTGAAACCAGCCTAAGACTAACTAATTAATTGCTATTTTGTGTTATGACATAGTATCATTGTAGTTACTCTTTTACAAACTAAAACCATACATAAAAGCAGCCAAGTGCTAGTCTGATTCACACACGAAGGGTTCCGTACTAGCGTACAATATTGAATACTAGACATTTATTATTTGTTGTTATAGTGCCCGAACACAAAAGACTAAAAATTTAAAGTGATACCTATTACAGTTCAAAAGATACAGCCCTAGCTGTAATAAACGGACGGAAAGCACTTAGTAATAGGGTCCCTAAATGATGAACTGCCCATGAACTTAATAAGTAATGCATGTTAGATTGATTGCTCTATTTAAAAATATGCCACGGCTCTGGGTACTTAGATGGTCAATGAAATGGGTCATAATTATTATAAATTTGTATTCTTCTTCTCGTGTAGTTAGTGACTAAACTGCTGTCAGAGTTTTAAAGCCGCCCATGGGCCTCTTACTTGACATCACATGACGTCGAGAAATATCTCACAGGCATGCCGGTTTCCTTACGATGTTTTCCTTCA
The DNA here is from genome assembly GCA_949152395.1 of Agrochola litura. Classification (NCBI taxonomy): domain Eukaryota; kingdom Metazoa; phylum Arthropoda; class Insecta; order Lepidoptera; family Noctuidae; genus Agrochola; species Agrochola litura. The sequence goes on along the minus strand of OX424497.1, from coordinate 8,589,355 downwards.
CCGTTTTTGAAGCACATGAATCTGAAAAGTATGAGGTGCCTTGAGTTCGAACTCGAGATCCATGACTTGGCAGTCTGACGGTCACACCACTAGACTAGTTTTTGTAAATTGTATTAATCCATGGCTACATTATATAAAACGAAGCAAAAGGAATACCTATGTAAGAATCGTAGTAGGTGGCGTTCTGTAGTTTCTGCTTATAGTGTATTATTATCTATGGTTTCTGCATACCCACATGGAAACAAGGAGTGCGTATATGGAAATTTGTACATTATAATTAGGTATATGCATCCTAACAGTCGGTGTATATGTACAGAACATAAATATTTTTTAATTAAAATGTGAAATCTGTAACTATTTGCAACATCCTTTTCACCCCCATAAGGGCAGGATTTCCAAAAATCTTTCATTTCATTTGCGTAACATGGGGAACCCGTACCCGTAACGACTGTCAAAGATCTATGAATAACAGCCGGGACCATCGGCTTAGCGTGCTTTCCGAGGCACGGAGGAGTCTTGATATATGAATGGACACCCATCTACGAACCGACCGCGGCAAGCGTAGCTTAAACTTCGATCGACACGTGTGGCTGTTATTATTTAGCCACGAGCCCCTCTTCGAAGCATGCAATCGTCGATTGCTTCTCGTCAGCTCTCGATTCAGGATCTCACGATGACGTCCGATTCACTTACCATCTCCGTTCTTCGCGATTGTTTATAATTTATATTAATTGAAATGTTAGGATTGTCAAATTGGCCACCGTAGGCGCGGGCTTGCGGGCGGTGAGCAATGGGTAGCTCGCCGTCCGATAAGGACCAAGCCCGGGTCGACGGCGCGTTGTGTTCCACGCGCGCCTCAAAGAGATGTCAGCAGAATTGACTGGGTCCGCTAGGGCCAATGCCAGCCGGGGCTGCGAATATGGGCCGAAAGGGACATCGTGGCCCCCGGCAACAGGGCAACCGAAGGAATACGGGTGGGTTTTAGTCAGTAAGAGTCTGACACGCCCTCCCGCTCCACCCCGAGCGGGAGAAGCTATTTGATAATTTCCCACCCAAAAAAAAAAAAGAAATTATTGTCAAATTAATCTTTATTTTATTTAAGTACCTGAAATTGACTTTTCGATTCAGTTGATAGTTGATTATCGAGATGTTTTGAATTATAAGAGAGAGAGATCAACCATCAAAAAACCATACCTAATAAATAAAGTTTTTGTAGCGCTTCATGTGAATGCATTTTTTTGTTGCTAAAATTTATTTTGGATATCCCCATGAGACTTTTAGCAAAATAAGGAAAATAAATACTGTAATCTCAAACGTTTATCTGCGGAAATCGTCCCTTAGCTTACAACACCGCTCAAGTCGAAAATGGCGGTTTTTACATTTGAATGCCATTGGATGTAGCTGCGTAATACGCGTCGAACCATTGGTCACTTGATAGAGATTTCAGCCAATCAGAAGCCGTAATTTAAAAAATAGTATTAAGTTATGACAGGAATAATCCCCAGATTTTTTAAAATAGACAGTTTTTTACGTCTCCTGTAAAGTTGGTAAAAATGACTTAGGCGGTGTTGTAAGCTAAGGGACGAAATGTCAAATCTGCATACGTAAGTAAATATGATTAATATGAAATGACTACTATATTGTAATTTATATTCCTAAAAATGCTGTATAAACGTCATAGAATCAGTGTTATTCGAGAAAACATACCTAAATGATAAAATTAAGATTTTGGAAGTAACAAATACCTAATGCCAAAGGTAAATTCGCAATGTTGGCATTATCAACAACATATTTTAGTCGGGGGAAAAAAATAAAACATAACCCATATTATTTATTTACTGATATTAAGTCAAAATGGTAAAAGACAATACGAAAGCAGAATCAAAGTTACAACTCCTATGATCGCATTTATACTATAGCTATACTATACAATCTCAATGAATGTTAGGGATGAAATTGCTGCTCCGCTGACGGATTGCCAATTCATACCTATCAACTGCGCAACTGTAGCTCGCTCTCCTTTCACGAATTGCGTGGGATAGTAACCAACTACAACATTCTAGATACTTTTTTTTCAACTCAGATTCTTTCCCTTCCTATTGTTACAATTTGCATGATTCCAGCACTACTTGCTTAAAAAATCCAAACCTGAATAAGCTATCTTGTTTATGCAAGCTGCATGGAAAATAAGATAAAACTTAAACAGAGGCGACAAAATCGTTGTGCAGGCTAAAGTTGAGGTGGGTGGTGAACTTTAGACTTTAGTAATTATGCAACTTAGCGCTGTGAACATATGGGTCACCTAATAACTCATCAACAACATTATCACACGCTTAACTTCAGTAATTACGTCGAGCAGGGCGCCAACTTTGAGTTTAGATGTAGGTAAAAAAAACCGGCCAAGTGCGTGTCGGACCACGCACAATGAAGAAATGAAATGAATGAAAACTTAACTTTGTAGTTAAAAAATATGTTCTCCCATACGGAATGTATCGGAAAACATGTTTTTGCAACTGCAAAGTTAAGTTGGTCAATTATTACTCGTTAACTTGTAGAGCCTACTTAGTTGTGATAGTTTTCCTTTTAATTTCGTTATATAAACTACTGCTGTGATTTTTTTCACACATCCAAAACCAAGGCGGGGGGGGGGACACTTGATTCTAACAAAAATTAGCACTTTAAAGCTTAATATTTCGCAAACGGATCCTTGAATCCAAAAATGGTTTTACAAACTCACAATGTTTTTAAAGGACCTTTTCAATGATATCCCACACTATGGGTTTAAAAATAAAAATAAAAACATCACCACTTTACGTGTAGGAGAGGTAGGTACCCTAAATGTTTTTCATCATTTTGTTTTACCACTTTATCGGCGTAATTAATATGTATACCTATGCCAAATTACAGCTTTCTAGTACTAAGAGCCTCGCAGCTAGACCGCGGACAGACATACATGTCTGTCTGTCCGCCAGACAGTCAGACGGACAGACAGACAAACAGACGGACATGACGAAACTATAAGGGTTCCTTGTTTACTACGGAACCCAAAAAACTTTAAAATTTTACACTTTACATAACAATGATAAGCTTGCTTCTAGTGACTAGTGGACATCAAATTATTCATCATCCCTCCTGCCTGTACGTTATCAAATATACATATAATAAGTAAATAATGCTCTACCTAATTGGAAGGTACATTGAAAAGGGCTTATCGAAAACAAACTACAAGACTTATTGATGACTCGCCCGAATTAACTCGTCGGACGAGTTAATTCGGGCGAGTCACCAATATAAGGTGTGCCGATTCGATCACAAATAAATTTAATTCGTGCGAATCGCCTCAAGAAAAACTAATAGGTATTTATTAAAAAGGTCGATTCGCCCGGATTCGGGCGAGTCACCAATAAGCCACTACAATGCCACCGTACTAACGAATTAGTATTTTATATTGTATTTTCTTAAATAAAAAAATTGCTAGCTCGTAACCGATCAAAGAGCATTATATTGACTATTCTACTAAATACACAAAACTCTCCACACACTAGATTGAAAAAGATTTTATTTGCCCGTAACAATTTGAAACGGTTCGTAGAAATAGGAACGGACATGTCGACCGTCCGCCGCAACTTTGCGTACATAATGTAGTTGTCAAACGTTCTAGCTGAGGCCAGCACCGCACATTTTCATACTAACCGGAACTGCCGCTAACGACTCCTATTTCAACGTTGAACTTTCACGCTTGGCTTGTCATGATTTTATAAATTATTTAGGGACAGTTTTGACAACATAACATCACGCCTTGTTCCCCGAAGGGTTGGACAGAGATGTACCTATAGTACACCCACATTTTTCCAGTTATGTTTAAGTCCCATGTAATAGGGGGCGAGCCTATTGCCATCAACCAGGCACGAATCCAGACCCCGGGCTGCTACTGAGGATTTATGCCAGATCGAAAAACCCAATAACACTTTTCCCGACCTGGGGATCGAATCCAAGACCTCATGTTCAGCAGTAGCGCTTCGACCACTAGATCAACGGGCAGTCTAGTTTTAACAACCTACACCTTAATTGCGTAACACACTTTCAATCGCAATCCAAGAGTTTTGAAGGATATTGCCACAGATTAATACAGATGAGACACTCCGCAAAATCATTTAAATAAAAAGCGACTCTTGCACTGACACAATAAAGTGCAATTCAGGTCGCATAGCGCTACTGATCTTCAGTTATATTCACCTAGAAGTTGCCTCTCTTTCTGTTGCGTGACTCTTAGATATTCTGACTACGTTACACTCACTGAATTGTCCCAGCAAGACGGGCCCGCTGCGTACTTGTAGCTTCATAACTAAACAACGTTAGTAACGCAATGGACGTGGGTGAACTGTCAAAATGAAAACCATTACGATCAATTGCAATTTTATATTATGTGTGTTTTTTGTTTGTGTTTATGTGTGTCACGCAATTAGGTTACTGGATAACTGCTGAGTTAGTAAGTTAATGAGAAACAAATGAGTGTATTATTACAGCAGTGATAGCCTAGTGGTGTGACCGTCGGACTGCCAAGTCATAGGTCTCGAGTTCAAACCCAAGGCACGCACCTCTGACTTTTCGGATTCATGTGCCTATTTGTATTATTATCACTTTCTTCAAAAACGGTGAAGGAAAACATCATGCTAGAGAGATATTTCTCGACGGCATTTGAAGCCAAGTGAGAGGCTTGGGCGGCTTTAAAACTCTGACACCAGGTTAGTCACTAACCAGACGAAAACGAATAAGAAGTGTATTATTGGTGATGTGAGGTGCGAGTAATTTGAACGAAGCAAGAGGAACCGATTGGACAATTATTAACACTCGCATCCAAGGACTTCACTGCGACGGCTGCTTCACAATGTTAGCTTGGGGTGGAATGAAAGCACGGAATGAGAGAGTGGACTGTAGTAAATAGAGTTTAGTACAGTCAGCGTCAAATAGTTAGTGACAATCAGGGTATTCAAATAAATAGACGCAACCAAAAAGTCAATAATATCGGTACAAACAAAGTTTCCTTATTGTTGTCAACAATGTATTTGCTCAAAAGGTCGAGACGTTTAAAATGTCATATAGATCGGTTCAGTCAAACCGCCATAAATATGGTTACAGTCATCCCACCAATGGTATCCAAGCATTATAAGTGTTCAAAAATATGGAACAAATTAGAAAAATAAACTAGCATGTAAGGGCCGCACATGTCAGGTACTTGATCCGATTCTCCAATTCGGAAACCCGATCGGACGAGTGCCGCATACAGGCGATTGATTGTTTTCGGTTTCTACGCTCTCCAGTCGTGTGCCAGAGCTTGTGGCGATTGTATCGAAGAACGCTTATGAAATTAAAAATATTTTAAAAAAGAATGGAGATGACGAATTTCTATTAGCAATTCTTTTGTCAAAAGAATGAAAGAAAAGAAAGCGATGCTATTGGGTATATGCAGAGATTGTACAAAGTCAATTCTATCGTTTAAGTCGTCATGACGTATGTTCCATAAACATACAGGATACTTTTCGACAATTAATCAGCACCACGTTCTTCCGCACCGCACGATGGCTAACTGGACTTCTGGAGACAAAACCGTACGAGCGAACTGAATGTGTGCACCGCTACATAGAAATTGCGTCATAGACGTCATGCTTAAAATGAAAAGGACAGCAGAAGTTTCTATCCATTTGATTTTGTGAAATGTTGACGTGAGAAATAATATTTAATATATAAAGCCGTAAAGTTTATTTTTCTAATGTGTTCCATATTTTTGAATACTTATAATGCTTGGATACCATTGGCGGAATGACTGTAACCATATTTATGGCGGTTTGACTGAACCGATCTATATGACGTTTTAAACGTCTCGACCTTTTGAGCGACTATATTGTTGACAACAATAAGACAACTTAGTTTGTACCGATATTATTGACTTTTTGGTTGCGTCTATTTATTTGAATACCCTGAGTGTCACTAACTATTTGACGCTGACTGTACATTGCTGTGTAATCTTTACAAAATAAGTTCCCGGATATATTATTAAATATTGAGTTAGAGAGGAGTATCGACCGTCGCGGTGGAGTCCGTGATCAATAAACTACTTATGTTAAAATCGGTGAAGATGACAATCTGCATTTTTGTCCCCCCTTTGTGAAAAATTGACAGTTATAAGGCTCTCGCAGACAGGTGCGACGCATTAGCACGACACGACTCTAGTAGAACAATTTCTATGAAAACTTCACGGAAATTATTCTAGTGGGTATCGCGTCGCGCCTGTCTGTGGGAGCCTTTAGTGTGAAAGCGTAACAAATGAACTCACTTTCGCATTTAGATATATTTATAATATTAGTTTATAATATTCGTCTGAAATAAACACTTACTAACTCTAGTTAATTGATTGATTCTAATCAATCCCGATTTGATTCAAACTCGGAGAGATGGGAACTAAGCCAGCTAGAAAGCCACAGTTCCATGTGGCTTTCTAGTTTCTGAGCTTATTGATAACAGGTTATATCCCCCATGGAACAAGTTGATTGGGACTTCAGATATTCATTAGATCTGAGCCTGGCCGTTTGTGCATGAGTAATTTGTGTCTGTAAACAATCTTCGCCTGATATGGATTGGAAATGGAGAGATAAATCAAGAATACCAACAACATAACAACATCACGCCTTGTTGTGCTTTCCCCGAAGGGTTGGGCAGAGGTGTACCTGCAGCAGGTACACCCACATTTTGCCAATTATGTTTAAGTCCCATGTAATAGGGGGCAAGCCTATTGCCATCAACCGGGCACAAGTCCAGACTCCGGGCTGCTACTAAGAAATTCCAGATAGAAAAACCCAATAACAGGTTGCTCGACCTGGGAATCGAACCCAGGACGTCATGCTCAGCAGTAGCGCTTGCGACCAATAGACCAACGAGACAGTTAAATATTATTAAGACGGAAAAAAAAATGCAGTCTTGTGAAGTGATCGACACTTCAAATATACAGGGTCAAATAAAATTAGCTAATAAAACTCCGCAGACGTAATGGGTATCGATATCTAAACATGACAAAATAAAAAATTAAAAGATTTGATTTTTTTTTGGGTCAATGTCTGCTTGCAGTGATGAATGATTCTTCCTCAAGAATTGGGCTATCCAAGGCAAAAAGATTTTTTCAAATCTGACTGGTAGTTCCGGAGATTATCCCCTACATACAAACTTACTAACAAACAAATTTGTCCTCTTTATAATCATTTAATAATTTTTTTACATATTAAACACATTTTTAAATATTTTTATAAAAATCATTAAAAAAACATTTAAAAATATAAAAAATAGTGGCCCATCGGCATCAGGAACAGGGTCCAAGCTGCCGGTGGTCAGGGCTCTAGAGAGAGGAACCTCCTCACTATGCGTGCCGTGTCTAGGAGAACTGCTTTCTGAATCAAGCCCAGCCGCGCAATGAGAGCCTCCTGAGGGGTTGGTCGAGGCTCTTCGCTATTAGGCCATTAACCGTAACGATTATCGGTACAATGATTGCAGAGTCCACATCCCACATGTCGACCACCTCGTGTGCTAAATTAGTACTATAGGTATAGATAAGTTGAGAAAATCTGTATTTTTTTCGTTTTTTATTTGTTTACATATCGATCCATCACGTTTGAGAAGTTTACACGAAGGAAAAAGTTTTTTTTCACTGACATTTCAAGTGACTACACTACCTGCGGTTGATGACCCCAAAAAACTCATCATCATCTCGTCATCTTCCTGCCCATGTTACTTGGGGTCGGCGCAACTCGTTTTCTTTTTCCACTCTCCCCTGTCAACCGTCACGCTATCATTCACTCCCTTCTCTTTCATATCATTCCTCACACAATCCTTCCATCTTTTCTTTGGTCTTCCTCTCCCGCTCCATCCATCAACATTTATATTCATCACTCTTTTAGTCACATGCGTTTCTTCTCTCCTTATCATATAATACCAGGCCAAACGACCCCAAAAAAACGTGTCCGTATGGATTGAGGAGCCATGTCTCATATTTAAATGCGGGTACTACTAATATTTATTAGTAGTCAATTAGGCGATTTTGTAGGCCCGATCCTGGAATTTGTAGTAAAACACTTTAAAAGATACACGACTTTTAAGGTGGAGCCACCTTAAAAGTCGTACCTCAATTCAGACGTCTGAATTGAGGTGCCACCTTACAACTCTAAAACTAGCCGACGGATATATTTGAAAATTTGGTAAGATTTAGTAGTACTTATGCGTAATCTCTACAGAAAAAATGGGTTTTGTACGGCTGAATTTGAGATAGCTACAATGTTTTGATTTTTCACAAAAATCCATAAATTTCACCGGGCTGTTTCTCGGAAAGTAATCAACCAATTACAACATACTTTTAGTATAATTTAGTAGTAAATACGTTCTAATATGTAGTATACAAATAAAATGGAATAACTACATAATTTCGCTAATACAATACATTTAATGTGGCTCCTCAATCCTGACGATCTATAAAAAATATATGTACGATAGCTACTAAAGTAGTTGATCAAATCGGATAACTATAGCACCAATATTTAGTAGAAATTTCTACTAAATATTGGCGTAATCCAACATCTTGTACATTCAGTATTTCAAAAGATATTAGCAAAATAAACATTCCTTAACAATCTAGTGTGGTACGAGAGTCCACGACCAAAACCATATCACATCGTTTTACGGCCAAAACCGTATGAAATCGATAGTTTTGATGATTCCTGAACCCAACTCGGTGGGATGTACCGGTCAGAAACGTCCCAGTTTTACGGGAGCCTATTTCTACGATAAAAAAAAACTTGCAGTCGGTTTCATCACAATATGTCTGATATTTAAAATGTACATATTTCATAATTTTATTACGAAAAAGTTTGTTTTCATACATTTTTGCGAATCAAATGTGGACAGAGCGCATTTTCAAAAATGTCAAAAAATTTAACCTATCTGTTTCATAGCAACCTGGTTCAATCGAAAAGTTGTCTGATTAGTAACGTATTTATTTTTTTACGTAATCAAAGATTACGACAGGTCAGTGTCAGGTTGTATCTTGATCAAAAATAACTTTTCCATAACTGCAGCGGCGTGCACAGAATTTTTAGACAGGGTAGGCAGATTTTTTAAATAAAGCTATTACCTAACCAAAAATCATGTTTGCTTTGGTTGATCGGATCTGTAAAGTTATTTTAAGTTTTTTTTTATTAAATCTACACGTCAATCTTTCAGTCAGAATGTCTGCTATATGGAGTCGTATAATTCATGTTTGTATGTTTGAATGTTTGCATGTTTGTATGTTTGAATGTTTGAATGTTTGAATGTTTGAATGTTTGTATGTTTGTATATTTGAATGTATGTTTGAATGTTAGAATGAATGTTTGTATGTTTGTATGTTTGCATGTTTGAATGTTTGAATGTTTGAATGTTTGTATGTTTGAATGTTTGAATGAATGTTTGTATGTTTGCATGTTTGCTTGTTTGCATGTTTGTATGTTTGCATGTTTACATGTTTGAATGTTTGAATGAATGTTTGAATGAATGTTTGAATGTTTGTATGTTTGTATGTTTGAATGTTTAAATGTTTGTATGTTCGTATGTTTGTATGTTTGTATGTATGAATGTTTGAATGTCTGTTTGAATGTTTGAATGAATGTTTGCATGTTTGAATGTTTGAATGTTTGAATGTTTGTATGTTTGTATGTTTGAATGTATGTTTGAATGTTTGAATGAATGTTTGTATGTTTGCATGTTTGCTTGTTTGCATGTTTGTATGTTTGCATGTTTACATGTTTGAATGTTTGAATGAATGTTTGAATGAATGTTTGAATGTTTGTATGTTTGAATGTTTAAATGTTTGTATGTTCGTATGTTTGTATGTTTGTATGTATGAATGTTTGAATGTCTGTTTGAATGTTTGAATGAATGTTTGAATGTTTGTATGTTTGAATGTTTAAATGTCTGAATGTTTGTATGTTTGTATGTTTCTATGTTTGTATGTTTGTATGTATGAATGTTTGTATGTTTGAATGTTTGAATATTTGAATGTTTGTATGTTTGTATGTATGAATGTTTGTATGTTTGTATGTTTGTATGTATGAATGTTTGTATGTTAGAATGAATGTTTGTATGTTTGAATGAATGTTTGTATGTTTGAATGTTTGTATGTTTGTATGTTTGAATGTTTGCATGTTTGCATGTTTGCATGTTTGAATGTTTGTATGTTTGTAAGTTTGTATGTTTCTATGTTTGAATGTTTGAATGTTTAAACAAATGAACATTCATTCATTAGAATGTATTTACTACTAAATTATACTAAAACTATGTTGTAATTGGTTGATTACTTTCCGAGAAACAGCCCGGTGAAATGTATGGATTTTTGTGAAAAATCAAAACATTGTAGCCATCTCAAATTCAGCCGTAAAAAACCCATTTTTTTTGTAGAGATTACGCATAAGTACTACTAAATTTTACCAAATTTTCAAAAATATCCGTCGGCTAATTTTAGAGTTGTAAGGTGGCACCTCAATTCAGACGTCTGAATTGAGGAGCCACCTTAAAAGTCGTGTATCTTTTAAAGTGTTTTACTACAAATTCCAGGATCGGGCCTACAAAATCGCCTAATTTACTTCTAAATATTGGTAGTACCCGCGTTTAAATATGAGACATGGCTCCTCAATCCAGACGGACACAAACCCATCAAATTAATTTTATTTTTATTCTATCATGTTAAAAAATCGATATATGTTTCGTCTGCGGAATTTGGCTAGCTAATGTACCTAGTAGATATAAAAAATAACAACAGTTAATCATATCATCTTTTTGTTTGTGCTAAATAAATTTATTTTCTGTCTTTTTCTTTCTTTTTCTTTTTTATAATCGGCTACCACGCAGATGAATCGATATTAATTTCTGCCAGCGCTAACATTCGTAGAACACAATCTCCAATTATTAAGATTAAAATCAAACAATTTCGACAAAACTTTATGTTTATATTTACTTGTTTAGTTCTTAATCCTAAGTATCACAAATATTTACACTACAAGTTTACAACAACGATTTAATTACAAAATATTACAATACAGTTTTAGAATACAAGTTAATAGTTATACGTAAGACACAGGATCATATCTACCAACAAGTTTCTAAGGGCGGCAGGACACATGTTACACCCGAAAGTCACCACGCGTATCTTCAAGCCTATCACAGACGTAGCTATAATATATATTATAGCAAGACATATTACGATATATTTTTCCATAGTAATCTTCGAGCAACCTCAGACGGAGCTATTATATAAATTTCTAGTATGTCACCAAAAATTACGCAAAAAAAAGTATATTAATATTTATTATAGCTTCGTCTGTGACGACTGACGAGCTTCATTGGTCAAATGACGAAACCTGGCATCACAATACGAAATGTGACCAATGAGCGTGCTACATTGACGCCGCCTTTAAAAGGGATGCGCTAAGCCACCCCGCGCAATTAAAATTTTCTTACGTTTTTTTGCAATTTGCAGGTCAGTGTCAGATTGTATGTTGATTAAAATATGATTTGCGACCGTAACAAATATGGCTTTAAAAAATCATAACCATTAGAATCAGCAATACAACTCCTTAAAGGTCATAAACATTTGAGGCCAATTCTGACTTAAGGAAATGGCACACATATCAACTCGGAAAGGGATCGTCACCGTATTGCCGTAGTTCGTGAGCTTGTCTCGAGACGAGGCGATTACGTTACGAATTTACGATGCCGATTAGTGTGCGTTGCATTAGGGAGTTTCATACAAAGAATAATTAATGGCTCGAGTTGATACCGTGACAAGTTTTTACCCCTTTCTATCCTTTCTATCCCTTTCCGAGTTGATATGTGTGCTATCTCCTTAAGTCAGAATTGGCCTCAAATGTTATGATTTCATGAAATAGTCATTCAATAGGGTAAAATTTATGTAATATATTTTTATTATTATAATTCTATGAATAAATATTTGATACGGCCGCGAATCATATTTAGATCAACATACAACCTGACACTGACCTGTAAATTGTAAGGAAAATCTTCTTATGAAAATTTGTACTTCGCGGGCTACCATCACGTTTTCGCCTCAAGCGCTTCTGCCACAGGAGACAAAAGATAAATCGGTTACCTAATCTCCGGTTTCTGAAAGCCTATTCAACTAAATATATCACATGTCTAATGATTTGATTCTTATTTTGTGCAAGCAACAACAACAGCTAACATTGTATTTCATCAGAATCTTGATTGTTTTTCACCCAGTTGCACAAAGGCAAACATTAATGCCCCATTAAGTAATGGATCATTAACGCTTAATGATTTCATTAATTTGACCAAAGAATCATTAAAATCAATTCTAATGTTGCTTTCTGCAACAATTTAAAACAAATTAATGGAAGATTTGTATTTAATGACAGCTTTAAGAGTTAAAGTTCGTTTCTGCAACTGGCTGTTAAAATGATTAAGTTTGAATCAAGCTTTCAGTAGTCGTTTATAAAACCAAGATCCCTACGAAAAAAAAAAAATATTTCAAAGTTCTCTAGCTCGTCTTCAATCGTGGACAAGGCACTTAATTTCAAAATGTCAAGTGTTTCTTAAAAAGATTTCGACGTCCGAAGACTTTTAGCCTACAAAAGTCATTCAACGTAAGAAAAATCCGTTAAGAAAACCTTAAACGATTGGAAATTGTTGGCGAGTTAGATCAATCTACCTATTTATTATCTACAATAAATAACAGATCAACAATAAAAGTTTACATTCAATACAACTACACAACACGAACTCTACAAATACTTACACTGATCAACTTAAATCTTTATCGTACCGTAGTTTAGAGAATCACTTTTACAAACGTTTATAATGACTAATTAGTGACGCAACGAATACGAATACGAATATTCGTATTCACCGAATACTTTCATGATATTCGTAATTAGTGTCTTCCTAGAAATCCCTTATAGATATTTTGTTGCGAGATATTGCCAAAACATTTCTCGATAAAACCTTACACAGTGGCCTCAGAAAGGATATTTTGAACAGCAGGAAATAAATATACAGACAGAAAAAAAGAATCGTTTGTTGCCAAAAAAAACTTGCAACTATTATGTTAAAAAATTACCTATAGTTAATTTTAATTATTAAATTACATGTCAATATTTTTTTGCTTAGCGTGTTTAATTTCCTTTCACCTTCTTTGACTAAGAATTGCGTGCAGCTATAGTAGAATCAAGTATTCGTATTCGGCGAATAGTACAATCGGTATTCGTATTCGTAAAAGTAGTATTCGTTGCATCACTAAAGAAGAAAGTTACATGTTACATAGATTCTAAAGATTATATATAGAGAAGATATCGAAAGGTAAACACGTCTTATATCATACCTTAAAAAAATTCTTTGAAATCAATCTCGAACAGTTTCATTAAAAAATAATAAATGGCATCTCATAGACTTCTGACACATGCATAGTAGATCCAAGTATTGAAACAAAAAATCCTTCTGAACACTCTCGAACAAATCTCCTGAATAAAAGTTAAAAAGACAGTGGTTTAAAACCAACCTATAATGTTCCCACTGCTGGGGTTTAAGCCTCCTCTTTTTAAAAGGGGGTGGTCTGTAATAAACCACTCGGGCACGAAAGTGAATGCAAAAAATTTAATACTAATTAAAACACACTTCTCAGAATACACAAAAAGTTTCTCAAGCCGGTCGTACCATCGCAGTTGATGACGGCCGCGATCGTAGTGTTCCTATTTCCAGTCGTTTGCTGGTTGAAGTTAAACGACAGGTTGAGGTTTTCAGTTCTAGTCTTATCATTTGGTTTTGGTCTAGAGTTATTGTTAATACGGGTAACGTTGGGCTGGAGCCAGGGGGTCCAAACGTAGTTGAAGTTAGCAGGATCTGAGGCAGCATTCAGTCTGGGTGCCCCTCGTCTTTGCTGAGTTGCCCAAAGTCCCCTTAACCGGCTTGTAAGCAAAGTAGCTATCTTATTAGCTTTGCCCCAAAGATTGTTACTCTCCATCGGATCACGACGCACGTTGTAAAGACAACCGCGAGCTGAAATTATATTTTAACACTTAAAAAATCAATCTGCCTAGCCTTATCCGAACTATGTTGGGGTCGGCTTCCAGTCTTACCGGGTGCAGCTGAATATCAGTATTTTACATGGAGCGACTACCTATCTGACCTCCACAACCCAATAACTGGGTAATTCGATACCCCTTGGTAAGACTGGTTGTCAAACTTTCAGGCTTCTGACGGTCTGTAACGACTGTCAGAGATCCACAAATAACAGCCGGGACCAACGGCTTAACATGCTTTCCGAGGCACGGAGGAGTCTCGGTATGTAAAGATGGTAACCCATCCAAAGAACAACCGCGGCAAGCGTAGTTTAACCACGAGAAAGCCACGAGCTCCTCCTTATATTTTAACACATAACAAAACATTAAAAAGTCGGTGTCTTTGCATCAGTATTTTAGTTTTTTGACACCGACTTCCGAAATTAAAGTTATTTTTCACTTTGTTATTTGGAAGTCGGTTGTATTTTTTGTAAAATCGTTTTTTTTTTTCTCTTTTTAGTGGGTTGGTTTATAATTTATCTAAGTTACAATAGTCTAATGTCAACTGCTCATCAAAAAAACCCAAATTGCTATAGATGTGCCTATAATATTTGAAGAGTTCCCTCGATTTCTCAAAGATCCCGTCATCAGATCAACTACTAGAATGGGACCAACTTGAAAGGAACCACTTTCAAACAAAAAAAAATGTTTTTCAAATCGGTCCAGCCGTCTTCGAGTAAACGGGGAACATACTTAAAAAAGGTATTCAGAGGATTTAATCGGTTATAGATACAGCTGATTATATTTTCCAGAAATTAAAGACAAATAAAGTCAATAAAAAAATATAAATTGATAAAATAAAAACAATAATTTGTTTCTGAAAAGGAAAATTCTTAGAAAATTGTGAAATGTAGAGTAATTACCAAAGGAATTTCTTGAAACTTGAAGTAACAGAAGATTTCTATGGATGTCGTAAAAGACGATTAATGTCCTTTTCATGGCCGAGGGACACTTCATCCACCATTTTGGTTTCACACAAAACGTACAGCTGTGTGCAATAAAATGGAACGTAGCGAAAAGCTCATAATTTTCTTTAAAGCTGATGTTGATCGACTTTTTCAAATATATATAAATCTTTATATCAATTTTGGTAGAAGCAATATTTTAATGGGTTTGGCGACACTTGAAAATCATATCAATCATACTCAGACTAAATAAAAAATTAAGACATGGCGCTGCGAACAATAAAGTGAAGCATGCCAAAAGTACACCTCCGCTCTGTGCATACACGCTCACATTTACAATCAAACTACACCTCACTAAAACCACGTACAATGGTCCACCTTATGGACTAAGTGCGGAAACCAAAACCCCATAACATAGAACATAGAACACCTCACTAAGTGCACACATGTTTACGAAACCGGCCTCACGTCACTGTTGACAGCGTAATGTCTTGGTTTTTTATTGGGTTTGAACATTCATAGCTTTTACTGCACACCGTTTAAAATGATGACATTCATTATCTAAGTAGCAAAATACTAAGATCTTTTTGCCAAATATGGTAAAAACAACATGAACAATCAATCTGCCTAACCTTTTTCCAACTAAATTGGGTTCGGCTTCCAGTCTAACCGGATGCAACTGAATTCCAGTATTTTTCATGGAGCGACTACCTATCTGACCTCCACAACCCAGTAACTGGGTAATTCGATACTCCTTGGTTACTTTCGGGCTTCTGACGATCCGTAACGACTGTCAGAGATCCAATGAAACAATGACAGCCTCTAACGGCTTTACGTGCTTTCCCGAGGCACGGAGGAGTTTCGGTATGTAAAGATGGTCACCCAAAAGCAGCTTAACCTAATGGATCGACCCGTGCGGCTCTTATTACCTAGCCACGAGCCCCTCAACCACCTACTACGTGAGCAACCTTGGGCTAAAAGAAATGCTAAATCTATCTACTACACTAGACAGTTAAGATAACTTACTGGGTGAAGGAAGACATGGCGTAGCGTCCCTCGCAGTATCCTCTTGTTTGACAGTAGCCGCTCTTCTAGTTGCTCTCACAGCATCAAGATCTAAATAAACCCCAATATTTTCGAAAGCTCGTGTCACTTCACAAGTCCTCAAAGCAGGATAATATTCGGGAGGAGTTCTTTTATTCACCATGAACTCAGCTCCATAGTAACCATTGCTAACTCCTGTTACGTTACCAACGACTATTTTATAATCGCCTGCTCTGTAAGCTGCCCAGGAGTTTGTACTGCTGTCTTCTACTGCTATTAAGACTTCATTGCGTTTGGATGCTCCATCTTGCATTATAGAGTTCCATTGGTTGACTCCGTCTATGGCTGTTGGGACTTTTCCTCCGGTAGCAGCTAGTATGGTTGGCAGCCAGTCTGATATGTGCATCAGTCCTTGCCATACCCTCGGCCTGACTGAGGACTGCCATATAAAAGCTGGAACTCTTACTCCTCCCTCCCAAGGTGTGTATTTCTTTCCTCTGAAGGGTAAGTTAACTCCCCAGTTTCTTAAGTCTCCAACAGTTGGTGCTCCATTATCGGAAGCGAAGATGATGATAGTGTCGTCAAGGATTCCGCTGTCTGCTAAAGCTCGGACTATTTTGCCGACGCTACGGTCCACGTGCGTTACGACCTCTGGAAAGATTAAATATAACTTATGTTTATGCAAGAGGAATTCAGATCAAAGATTCGATTATTAAGGTATACTCCATTTGAAATAAGATTAGACATTCAAATAAACCTTTTATACGGTCCGTTCAACTGATTTTGACTTCTATTGCATTAGTGCTATTACAAATGGCAGCTGCAGTAAACAGTTGATATTGTAACCACTTTTTTGCTTTTAATACCATCCTTATGCCTACGATATAGAAGTCAAAATCGGTTGAACGGACTGTAAAAAAGGTTAATTTCAATTCTTATTTCAAATGGAGTATAGATTAGAAAGTCAGATTCTGAATGTATTCATCCAAAAGTCAGTTATAATTCTATAACAATGTGTCTTTAAATACTGGTTATAAGGTGTAAGTAGTGTGTTTATGTACTTTCCGATTTCCGTATTTAGTTCACAGAACTTGAAACCAGTGAGATTTTACGTAGTTTCCTAATGCAAGCCAAAATCCCTCTGTGCAGGGTATCACTGAGCCGAAATCCACATTCCGCACTACGCAGTGAGTTTTCAAACAATTCCTACCTGTAAATGGATACCCGTCATTGGTACATATGGGTAAGTAATGGATATTCGGGTACAATTAAATTCGTTTAAACGTAAAAATATTTCACTATTTTATGCAAACGTAAAAATGGATTTGCTAAAAATACATGCCTGTTTTCGATAAAACTAGATTTTCAGTGTTTTATTTTTCTAGTTGGGTTATTCTCATATCGTGTTTTTAGTTATTATTGGTATTATTCCTGTAATTTTGTAAACTGTTTTTATTTCTTGTGCCAATATACGAAATTTTCTTTCTTTCTATTACAATATAGAAGGTGTGTGTATTTTGGTGTGTGTATGTTTGTGTGTGTGTGTTATGATAGTTTGTAAGGTATATGTCTATGGGCCATTGTATTTAAGCCTAAAATAAATGCTGATTATTATTAGTACCTGGTCGACCGAGCTCTGCTCACAGAGAATGTTTATTTCTAATAGTATAGGATAGTTCATACTAATTCCATGCTATTATGTCATTATTCTAAGGTAGCCATCTTGTTCTAAACTTTGGACGACCGAGCTCTGCTCGGGTGAATGCGAAGAAAACGAATTTTCCCAGATATGAGACCCTGCTAGATAAATTTTTCGCCCCCGTTAACCCCTATAAGTATTGCAACTTTCATCGAAATCGTTAAAGCCGTTTTCGAGAATGTGATTACAAATATTGCTCGTTTAATAGTATAGGACTTAATTATTTTGTTACCTGCATACAGCCTTCGGTTAGAGTTGGCGATGTGTGTATGTTTGACCGATGAGTACAGCGGCGGCTGCAACGCTCCACCATCATTGCCGGCGTGTGGCGCGTTGTGCGTCACGTGCAGGAACAGGGGCTGAGACGAGTTGTGATGGTGGATAACTGAGGAACACAAATAACAGTATTAATATTCGTAAAAATCTTAAATTCATTCTAAGACAGCTGGGTCCTAGAAGCATGAAATGTTATACAAGAGTTAGTTATACAGGATGACATCGACGCGAAAACTGTTACCATGGATTCAGTACATGATTATGAACCCCCATGCGTTGAAATTTTTCTTTGGTTATTTTTAAGCTGCTGTTCCATACATTTTGACCGCGTACGTATTGCACTTTTCTAAGAAACAGCAGATTTAAAAAAAATAACCGACTAAAAATTTCAACGCAGGGGGTTCAGAATCATGTACTGAATCCATGATAATAGTTTTTGCGTCGCCACCCTGTATACCGAAAGTAGGCAATAAGGAAGGATTTTCGAAAATTCACCCCCTAAAGGGGTTAAATAGGGGTGAAAGTTAATATGGAAGTTCATAATTTTTTGCCGATGGGAAATTCATCGGGCGCTTCGCTTTTTTTATTAATGAAAAACTATGCCCATTCATAATCATTTTAGCCAAATGACGTCCGACATTGGACATAGCCTTGTAAGTTAAGTTGGCGAAGGACTTGTCACAACGACTGGTCTTGCACCGGTCATATCCAGTAGCTTTTAGCGACCTTCATCAGATCAA
Organism: Agrochola litura; assembly: GCA_949152395.1. Classification (NCBI taxonomy): domain Eukaryota; kingdom Metazoa; phylum Arthropoda; class Insecta; order Lepidoptera; family Noctuidae; genus Agrochola; species Agrochola litura. The sequence goes on along the minus strand of OX424497.1, from coordinate 8,570,526 downwards.
TGTTGGTCTATCTTGAGGGCCTACCCACAGTAGAGCCTGTAGCCACCAAATACAAATAGGTTAACTGTAGTAAGTCTTGTAAAAGACTGTCGAAGCACTACACCAGCGGGGTAGTTGCGAAACACACATTAAATGACAATAGGGATAATGCCTGAGTCAACAGAAAGTAATTCAATTCAGTCCGTCAGTCAGATAATAAAAAAATATTAGACACGTATTTTTTGCTTTATCGTAATAATAAGAATGACTTATATAAAACGCATTAAAGTTGGGGAGTGGGGGACGCTACGTCACAAGTATAAAATCTATACTCGTGACTTCGTGGCACATTTAAACTCAATGTATCACCGTAATCTTTTGAAAACGTAAAAAAATAAAAAATACGTGTCGAATATTTTTTAATAATATAACAGAAGGACAATACAAATTTTTCATTCACCCCTATTGATTGCAATGTTTTATTTTGTCAGTTCAACCTCATCCATTGCGTTATTTACTTTGTACAGAAGACGAATTTTTCAAACCTTCGGCAATCAATTTGCAATATCCTTTAAAACTCTCGGATTTCTCTCGAAGTGTGCTACACAATTAGGATGCTGATCTATATTTGGACAGCAACCACCGAGTGAATGGAGCTAAGATAAAGACATTGCTACAACCGCAATAGGTATTGAGTTTCCGGGTATCGAACGACTCTACAGAAAACCAAACAGTACAAACCCTATATCATTTTCTAGATGAAGATAAAGTAACCGCTTATATTGCGCTTTGCACATGATCTATCTCTAATTCGTTTTTCAGTGGGATTCAGCCAAACAATAGACCCGAGTCGCAATACTAAAGACGTTAAACTCAATCAAAATTTTGGATTACATTGAGTAATGGATATTTGCATGATTGCAATAGATTCTAACCATACGGTATGGGTTAGTATTGCAATCATGGAGGTATGTACCAAAATTAGTGTTGCAGAACTTCACATTACACCATTCGTTCCCAATTTTGAGTACCTATTGAAGATGAAATCTTGCACATTTCCACCGTTATTGAATTCATAAAGACTATTGCAAAAGGTAATACAAAAATACAATGGCATTGTAAATGAAACTTCTTTACAAACTTACTTTTAACTGCTTTCTCGGTAAGTGCGTCTACAATGTACCGTTGCTCGCAATCTTGTGGTATTGCATCATCGTACAGATCTAGACCGAACAGTTGTCGTCCATTCGGCCACTGCGAACAAATAACGTTCTCGTAAATACAAACATATTAAGTATTATAATTAACTGTACAATTGTTCTTGCAAACAAATAGTGCTTAAAACCGTTCACTTTAAAGTACTTTCACGCCTAACAAAACGTGACTGCATATCCGCGTTGCTTGGCCTTATAAAATTTCATGGCTCGGTTGCTGAGTGTCCACACCTAAAATTACCTGCATCGAACCTTTTGTACTATCGTCAAATGCCGGTAACTTACCGATTCGACTTTGTTGTATGTGTAATAGTCGACGAATCCGCCTCGCATGCCGTAGTGATGATCGTAGCCACGAGATGTCGGCAGGTACTCTGGTCTGGACATTCCTACGTGCCATTTTCCCACCAAGTGCGTGGAGTAGCCCAACTCTTTCATGTATGATGGTAGAAGACGCTCCGTTAGCGGTATGCCTCGGTCCTCAGAGTTCAATAAAGGCTGGCCGTGCATGCCTGTAAAAATGGGAAGGAAAACCGTCACGCCTCTTGCTTGATGCAATTGAGTAAATTAACACAACATTTAAGTGACCATAAACGTGTTAATTGTGTGAGTGTATTATTTTATGTCCATTTATTAAAGACAAATACTAAGACGATTTTGAATCTGTTTATTATGGTGATACACACTTTTTTATATTTTTTTTATTCAAAACGAACAACAAACAGCTAGGTACAATATAAAACATAGAAACTAGAAAAAAAAAAAAATATTGACAATATTGCAGCCCACAACTCTGTTCACAGATTTGCTACAGAATATAATTATAACAGTGAAAATAATCGCTAGGGTAACAAATACTTTTTTTCTTAACTAACGCGTTTAATGTATTTAGTATATCCATATAAATTTTAAGAAATGGTACACAAAAAAGAAGGAAATATGTTCAAGAAAGCACCTTGAGTATAAGACTTTTGAACAAGTTGGATCCTGTACAATCCTTTCAGCCACTTAATTTAATCTAAAACTCATTACACCAACCTAGATCTTCGAGTACCTTTTGCATAAAAAAAATCCAGCGCGATGATTGATAAAGTAGACATTAAAAGTGATGTCAAAGGTCTCATCTTTGTGTTAATAAACCGCATTTTAAGTAGGCAATCAATTAAAAGTGGGTAATTATTCCCGTTACCGCGCCGCACGCGATGGCGCGGCAATTGGCCGCACACCGCGGTAATCGCTGTTGTGTCCATCAAGGAATGGAAATCATTATTAAAAGAGTATTTGTTTTGCAATTTTATCTGCAACTTTGCGTTTAATTTTTAGCTTTTCGACTTTTGACATATTATAGTAAACCTTAGACTTTTCAGCTGTTCGTATCGCAAAATTATCAACTCTTCGTTATGATGGTGTTTTAGAGGCATGAGGAACAGGGTGTAAAGCTCTGTCATCCTCTTTAGAAAAGGGAAGATCGTCCGACCAGGCGGGTGTCGTGTCTGGCGGGCAACTACCCAACGATTAATGTCGGAGAAGTTATATACATATATATTCTGTTCTCGCGGTAAACTGTAATTGCGCGATGCAGGATTTGCGTGACGTCAGGATTTTCTGTCAAGTCTTTGCTGCGTAGTTCGCATGTGGTGATGTAGATGCCGCCACAGTATCTGGTTTTTTTAAAAATCATATTCATTTAAGGGATTTTTGTACACATATGCGACGATGTCAATCCCATCGTGCTTTTACAAATAACGACTAACTCCTCAACTAAATTAACTAATCTTAGTCACACAAAAGTTAACTTAATCTAATTCCTCTAAAAAAGTATACAATATTTTTGCTGCTTCAGACGTAGGCTTAGCTAAAATACCATGGAGCATTCCAACATCCATTACCGACAATTTCATCGCGTTGAACAGTGCGTTTCTTTTGCTTGTATATCGGACACATTCCACCAACACATGCTGTGCGTCTTCTGTTTTACCACACACCTCACAGTTAGGAGAGTCCGATTTTCTCATGAGATAAGCAAAGTTGTTTAATGGAATATGTCCTGACCTCAAACGATACGCAGCAAGACGGCAACTCAGTTTCGACCCAGAGAACCAGGGTATATGAGGAGGCTCACTCTGTATACTTTTATACCAAATTCCCTTCCTTCGCTTTTGATCTTTCGTCAAAATGTTCCTTCCAAACACAGTGTCGTTAAGGATGATCTTCATTTATTTAATATCACTTACATATCGCTGTCCCCGGCGAATAAAATTGTAATCGTAAAAACTAAATTTTACAGAAAAAATTAAAAACAGTTTTTTGTGAATATCTTATTAACTGATTATACATAGCGGAATTGTTCAAATACCAAAAGAAAAGTGATTTTTTACATTCATTATAATACACCTTAAAATCTTGTAACTTCTGAAATAACCGTAGGAAATGTATGAAAAAAATTGGCGGAGCTCTAAATATCGAAAATGCAATAAAGTTAAAACTATCGTAATAGCACATTACCATTTTATTCGCCGGGGACAGCGATATGTACCTTTATTATAAATTATATACTTTAGTCCATTAACAATGTTTCTGTATAACCCACGTTTTATGAATGAAGCAATTAAATCTGTAGTTATCGCATAAAAATTACAATATAATTGCCTAAAAGCCCTAGTTTTGCGAAAGCGTACCTACATAAAATTGCGTATAGCACAACTGAAGGTTAACAACTCTCATTCGGTCGTTTGCCTTCGACTGCATTACACTTTCTTGAATGGAAATTAAATTCTTACAGTTGTACAAGTTAATTAGAATAAAAAATATAATGTGGACTTTTTCGTAGAGCTGTCGCAAGCGATACTGGTGCAGTCGGGATCCTGGGGTTGATTCCCAAGCCGATCAAAAAGTTATTGGATTTTCCTATTCGGAATATCTCGGTAGTGCCTGAATCTGTGCCCAGTTGATGGGAAGGTCCGGCTCCTATTAGGTTCTAGACAGACGGACTGCATTTCAACTGCAAATTTTCAGTTTGAATGCAGTACGTCTGTCTAGAGCCATAGACTTAACTAGCATAATGTGGGGCTACCTACCTACTTAACTATACAGCTCTACCCACCCTTTCGGAAAAACAGGCGTAAAGGTTTGTTATTGTGCTTAAGGCGAAAGCGTCAGGGCAGCCCGCGAAATTCAAATTTTCTTACGTTTTTTGCAATTTGCAGTTCAGTATCATGTTGATCTAAATATGATTCGCGGCCGTAAAAAATATGGCTTTACTCAATTATAACCATTACAATCAAGTAATACAACTCCATAAGTTAGCAAAGGTGTGAAATGTCATGATTTCATGAAATTTGAATTTCGTGGGCTACCCTGACGCTTCTCGCTAATGTTAAACGTTCTTACCCAATCGCATGGGGTATTTCCCTGTGAGTAGTGCCGTCCGCGCAGGCGTGCAGATTGCTTCGCTGTAGTACTGTTGCAGAATGACGCTCTGATACGCCAGGGTGTCGATATTCGGAGTCAGAATCTGATCTGACCCGTGGAATGATACGTCATTCCAACCCTGTGAATGAAATTATAAAGTTCATTATTAACTACCTTTTGCCCGCGGCTTCGTACGCTTGCAGGTTGGAAGTTATCCCACGGGAGCCCGGGATAAAAAGTATGCTATGTCCTAACCCAGATCATGATCTACCTGTGTGCCAAATTTCATTGAAATCCGTTTAGCCGTTAAGGCGTCAAAAGGTAACAGACAGACAGACTTTTTCGCATGTATCGGTTTTTAGTATGGATTTTTCGTTCATATAAATACTATGTCAAAGTTATAAAACATTATAAAATTCTTTTAAATTCTCTTGTTAGAGTATTATATCCTGCCAGCATTAAGTTACTAAAAGCAGCCGGAGAGACTAATGATTCGTACAATTAGTAATTCGGCCACTCGGCTAAACACATCTGACTCGCGCCCTCATGAGCCAGTCGTCTATCGGACATGAGACATGATCAAAGTTATCATAATCAGCTGACCACTTACGGCCTGTCTCAGTAACGTAACTTCAGTTAAAGATATTTAGCTAGCCGAGATTAGTCCCCTAATTAATAAACGCAGAGTAAAGTGACAACCAGACTGCCTCGTTGGTCTAGTGGTCGCAAGCGCTACTGCTGAGCATGAGGTCCTGGGTCGAGTCGGGCAAAGTGTTATTGGGTTTTTCTATCTGAAATTTCTCAGTAGCAACTCGGTGTCCGGTTGATGGCAAAGGCTCGCCTCCTATTACTTGGGACTTAAACATCTTAAACATAACTGGCGAAATGTGGGTGTTCCTGCTACAGGGACACCTCTGCCCAACCCTTCGGGGAAACAAGGTGTTATGTTATGTTATGTAAAGTGACAACCAGTAGGTATAAATAATTATAAACTTGAAAATCTGCGAGGTCTAAGTTTTGCTTCACTCCTCTATCTGTTACTGATTTCCCAGTAATTTCTAAAAACTTATCTTCGACTCCTCTCGTAAATAGACTTCATAAAGATTGACATCGAACATAGATCAAAATCCTTTCGAAAGATAAACACTGTCTGAGTCATGTATGATATTTTTTTTGTTTGTGAAAATATAGGTCATAATTTTATATAAACTATGTAGATGAGGTCTACTAACTGACTACTCTGAGAAGAAACACCGAAACTAACTCAGAGATAGATCAAAGATAGATAAGTTATTGAGAAAGATCGTTAGATAAACCTGAAAGTGTTACACACGCAAAAGATAATCGTGCAAAAGATAACCGGATCAATGACAGCATAATAAATTCATGGCCAAAGTAAAAACAACGTGTTCAATGAAATACAGAACTATTAAGAAATAATGATAGTATTGTTTTGTTTCTTTTCATTCACTAGAGCGTGAAATTAGTTATACAGTTACGAATTTAATGTAATGTAATATTTACGTTAATGTAATATCTAATGGTTCTAGTTCTAGCATGTTGTGAGGCTATTAACATAAAATATTAACACACACGAAAATTAATTGCAGTTTTGGCCAAGCAGGCTATGTCGTAAAAGTCCTTTTTTTCAACCTTAAGGCTGCGTTTTCACCAGAGATGTGCGAGGATGCGTAGCGAGGGATGTGTTTGTGAAGAACCAATAAAATCGCTTCATTTAACTAGCCTCACTCAGCGCAGCTCCGGTGGAAACGGCTTAGCGGTGCGAGGTTTTTGTACGTACAAAACAAGCGAGAGATGGGTGTGAGGGATGTGTGCGAGAGATGTGTGTGAAGGATTTGTGCGAGAGATGTGTGCGAGGGATGTGTGTTAGGGATGGACGCGAGTGAGAAATCGTATCTGAAAAGAGCCCGGTACACATTCTCGCAGCGCTCATCTGCGCACCGTTTCACAGAGTCGCTACGCATCCTCACACAGCTCAGCAGCCTAGCACATCTCTGGAGGAAACACCCACATCGTTTCACAGCTTCGTTACGAATCCTCGCACCGCTCAGCTGCCTCGCACAACTCTAGTGGAAACGCAGCCTTAATATCCCAGTGCTGGGCAAGTTTCCCCCACAGCTTTCCACTCTTCCCTGTGTTGCCTTCTCCAGCCAATCTCTCATAAACGCCTGTAACTCATGCCAGCGTTGAAGCGCAAACGCATCGACATTTGTGCATCCCGCCCATGCCATCCTACGATGCTCAAATTTGGTCCCTGACCGAGTCTCAAAACTCCAAAGTCAAGGTTTGCCAAAGGGCAATGGAATATTGGGTATTAAGCTTAGCGACCGAATACGTAATATCATGATAAGCTCCAAAACACGGATCGCCGATGTGGACAACAAGTCTAGGCTGAAGTGGGATTGCGCGGGCCTTGTATATGTAGGATGCATCGGGACAGATAGGCCAGAGTCGTCACGCACTGGGCACATGCTCCCAGACGACGGGCATCGTCGGCGAGAGAGGCCGACGAAACGCTGGCGTCATAAAGTTAACTGAAGTTTATTTACAGTGTTCTGCTGCTTCACGCATAGCTTGATATTGGGTCTTCCTGTAGTAATAATATTCGATATCTGTGTGGCTCCGTCATTCAATCATCTTACAAAAGTATTCGTAGAATATCTATCTTCTACTATATGATACACTCGAGCATATCACAGTACAGACCTCAAAAGGAAAGTTCTTACACTGATGAACACTGCGCAATTACAATTAAAATTCAAAGCAAACCGAGTTTTTGGTAACGTATTTATTGCACGAAACAGCGGTAGCCTGCCATTCCCACTTGTAATGGATTAAAATACGATAGATTACTAAATGGGCCACTTAAACGGCCGCCGATACAGAACAATACGGCCGCTGACAGGGGGGAGCAACGCCGGTGTCAACCGAATGCGGTTTTACGGACTTTATAAAATGAGATTTTGAATTCTAGCTTGTATATTGCTGTAAAGATTTTAACAACTATTTTTATTGTGCAACATTAGACATATTTTGTGGCCTAAGTATACAGGGTGGCAAGGACATCGACGCGAAAACTGTTACCATGGATTCAGATTCAGTACATGATTCTGAACGCCCTTGCGTTGAAATTTTTCGTCGGTTATCTATATACCTATATAAAAATCAATTGCTGTTCGTTAGTCGTAATAAAACTCGAGAACGGCTGGGCCGATTTAGCTGATTTTGGTTTTGAAATGTTTGTCGTAGTCCAGGGAAGGTTTAAACGGTGAGAAAATATGGAAAAACACACGAAAAAAAAAATATGAAGAAAATTCACGTTCTCATACATTTTGTGTGGATCGGCTTTTTTGATATCTCGGTAGGTAGGTAGGGTAGGTTGGGTAGGTAGGATAGGTTGGGTAGGTAGGGTAGGCTGGGTAGGTAGGGTAGAAATGTTAAAATACTAAACATGCACATTCATTGACTGTTAGGTGGAACGAAGTTTGCTGGGTCAGCTAGTTTTAAATAAAAATCAGCTGTTTCATAGAATAGTGCAATACCTACGCGAAAAAATTTCAACGCAGGGGCGTTCCGAAGCATGTCCAGAATCCATAGTAACAATATATATAAGAAGTTCTATGACTTATGGTAACTATTTTCGCATTGATGTCCCCGCCACCCTGTATGCTCAGGCTACAAATGTCTAAGGTTAATATCAATATCGATGGCGATATTGAGGCTTTTTAGCCTTAATTAGGATCAGCATGATAGGAAGTAAAACTGAGCCGAAAGATTTACCTAAGTATAGGCTTTCACTTTATACATATTCTCATAATTAAATTATATAGAAAAAGATACCTAAAACAACAGAAAAATTGTAGATATCCTAACGAATATTAAAAATGCGAAAGTGAGTTTGTTTGTTTGTTAGGTACGCTTTCAAGCAAAAACGGTTGAACGGATTTGGATGAAATTTGACCCATGGGTAAACGATGACCTGGGTTAGGACATAGGATACTTTTTATCCCGCTTTTAGCTCGTTATTTAAATTACAATTAGTTTTGTTGGTTACGGACATGTTGTCATTACGCTATCTACTTGTTATTTTATACATAAACTGAATAGATTGTTTAATAACTAATTAAGTTGTTACCGATTTCGAAAACAAAAGCCCAGTAGCCTCGCCTATTAATTGACATCATTTAAAAACAAATGCTGTAACAATTTAAAATAACTCATGGAAAACGGAATAATTCATCTAACAATCGCTCAAAAACAAGTGCTTCAATATTATTCTTCCTACAATTTCAGTGAATGCTCCATCCTAGATCATACCGGACTAATTTTATTCAAATAAATTTCCGAACTTATTCGTTCTGGCTTTTTTGAGGCTTTGGTAATCAAAATAGGAATAATAAACTTCAAAACCGTTTAGCAACTATTTTGCTGGAAAATTAAGTTATTGCATGCCCAGCGAAACGTTTTAATTCAAAATGGCTTAAAGAACATCAAATACATATTTAGATAGCTACACGAGAATAACAAAGACTTTTAAAAGAGTAAGTCGTTTCGTTCGGGTCTAGTGCCAGGCCAAATGTCACACTTATGCTTATAAATGGCAAATTCTGCACAATAGTAGGGCAGTTAGAATTTGGTCCCTGAAGGCCGGCGGCGACCTAAGTCGTACTCTGAAAGCTCAATCCTACTAGGTTCAAACCGGGTGTTCTATTTTTCATTTAGGTCTTAAATTAAATAACCGAACTTTCAATTTGTTGCTTAATTCTATTTCAAGTATAAACCAAATTGATTGCGAAGTTTTTTTTTGTCACATATAATTAATAATATTTTACATACAATAGACACAATTATGCTGTCCAGTTTTATAAACACTATCGCGTGTTAGGTCTTAGGCTAGGTAGGTAGGTATATTTACTTGCGAGTTAACATAAAAATAACTGGTAGAATCTATTTATTATGTCCTAATTATCCATCGGTCATGCAAAAAAAAAAAATATTTTATCTTTTTCCGGTTCCAGTTACTACAGAATATCATTATTTTACCTTATGACCTCCGCAAGCTCAGTTTTTGGGAGATATCAAAATTTTTACATCCTTAGGCCTTGTGTGACGTAACACAAGTCGGGCAAGGTCTTGGCATAATATTCGAATTTGCCAAAATGTTTCGGAAATGTAACAAAAATATTTCAAGTACAAATCGCGAAACGTGTGAGTATTCCATCTTTTGATATACTTAGTGCGGTTTCCGTACTTTTGACAACTCTCAGAAATTATTCGGGCTAACTATCATTTGGTTTATACATATGAACCTTTATATCCGAAAACGTGGAACAAATACCTTTAAAAATTTATACAGCAACCAATAAGTTTGAAATAAAATAACTACCTACTATGGAGATTTTTGTAGCCTGCACAAGTCACAAAAATATATCAACGTCATAGATATATTCCTACGTCATAATGTTGCATTGTTTAAAAATTAAAATGTAATTACTACAGTTATTTAACTAAATGACGTTAATTTATATGAATTAATGCAGATTAACATAATAAAAATGTAATAAAAATAAAAAACTTCTGTGTCTGCAAGATATTAAAAATAAAATAATTAATAAAATTGTTTCGGCTATGTTATACTTATGATGTGTTCCTTCTTTTACGCTTAGCGTCCTTATCGTTCTGAAGGATAATAATTAAAAACTGAATAATAATTTTAAAATATTATTATTTACCATATCGTCAACCATGATGAACACGACGTGTGATGGCCCTTGTCGATACGCTGATATCATCGTTGATATCATAGCCAAGATGATCCACCACTGTTTCCTGAAAAAATATTATATTCTTGTATTATACGTGACAAGTTTCAAGATATGTAGGTGGGACTATAATACAGGGTGGCAGGGACATCGACGCGAAAACTGTTATCATGGATTTAGTACATGATTCTGAATCCCCCTGCGTTGAAATTTTTAGGCGGTTATTTAAAAAAAATCTGCTGTTTCATACGTCATTTTGACCGCATAGGTATTGCACTTTTCTATGAAACAGCAAATTTCCGACGAAAAATTTCAGCACAGGGAGGTTCAGAATCATGTACTGAATCCATGGTAATAGTTTTCGCGTCGATGTCCCTGCCACCCTCTATAGGACTATAATAATGTAGGTGCTGTTTACTGTTTTCCATAACAAAAAACCTCAGAGTTTCGGGAGCCTGTGGTTGACCTGAAATTGCCTCCCTATGTAAGTAATGTAATCATGAAATGTTCGACCCTGCGTATGCGATACTTGGCATTGCGCTTCAAATTCACATTAACATCGTTTATCTTTCAATGTCACATTGACATTGAAAGATAAACGAACACTTAAGATGCCATTGAACCCATTTTATGCGATTTCCAAAACTGTTAATACGTTTTAAAAAGCCATATTCAAATGTCAATTATCTATAAAATGACTTCTTAATGTACCTACAAGTAAATCCTAATTTTAAAAGTACAAGAAACGTGTTTGCTGATAATTATATAATTTATATATAATGTAGACTAGACTGAATGCATTTGCATATTATTTTTATCTAGCTATGCTCTACAAGACTGCCCACTAAAGCAATGGCGGTTTTCATAAAAATTCATGCCACCGGTTGGCGCCACTTTGACAAGAAGTCTTCATTCATCTTTCATTTCATTAATTCGTTCATCATTCAGTCACGACTAAAGAAAATATATCTTTGACGCTTTTGACAGGTGCATGGTGGACCTGACGTGTCAGTGCTGCCACCTAGTGATCGTCATTTCAGAAAACCCTCAATCCTTCATTGGTTTTAATGATGAGGTTTTTAAAAAGAATGAGCTACCTACATAACTTTTGTAGGTCCTTAAAGCGACCTCAAAAGTTAATACTTATTTTGTCTAAATAGAGACGGAGACAACGCAGATATGACACTAATATACAACATGTAAAAAAACCTTGTCCGATGTGTGAGGGTGTTGTTAAGTATCGTACTGAGAGTTTATTAAGTGAATATTTTCAGGAAAAAAAAACAATGGCACTCCGGGAGTGCCGACAGAAGTGAAAACTTGAACAAGATCGCCTTGGTGGAAGAAAAATACTTGCATAGAACATTGATCCGGAACGTAATATAAATAAAGAGCACAATCGCGTTTACAAAAATGAAGTGTCAGTAACGGTGTCGCGAGTTCAATTGTTTATTCCCATCTCAAAAATGCCCAACGAGTCTAATGAAGTTTTCGAAAAGAAAAAAAAATCGCCACTTTTTTTTCAATGGGGAATTATGCCGGTTTATTACATGGGGCGCGGACGGCCGTTGTTTAGTGGGTCTGCAAGTCATAACTTGTGACCCCTGTTGAAAATTTGCTATAAATTGGATTTGGGGTAATTTTGGTACTAAAAATGTGAGTATTAAATACCTAGCAATAACTTTTCATTTTCAAAAATAATAAGATTTTTCTATTACTTTTTGGTAATGTTATTGCAGTACCTATGTGCTCTTTTCGGATTGGACAGGGTTTTTTTTACATATTGTAGATCTGCATGCATGTGATGAACTAACCTGTCAAGCCACTAACTGTCAAGCAACTAATTACGTAGCCCGGACGGACTAATATGCTCCGGGATCTCAAATACAAGGCAGCTAAATGGACTAAATAGGCAAACTTTTCTACAAACTCAAAGATCATGAAAATACATAACAACATAACATCACGACTGATTTCCCTGAGGGATAGGTAAGGTGTACCTATAGTACACCCACACTTCGCCAGTTATATTTAAGTCCCATGTAATAGGGGGCGAGCCTATTGCTATCAACCGGGCACAAATCCAGACTCCGAGCTATTACTGAAAAATTCCTGATGGAAAGCTCAACAACACTTTGCCCGACCTGGAAATCAAACCAAGGACTTCATGCTCAGCAGTAGCTATACTAACTAGGTAATCGTATGTGTAAATATACCTACTTACTAGGTAATCGTATAGTGTCAATATACTAACTAGGTTATCGTATAACGTAAATATACTAACTAGGTAATCGTATAATATAATTAATTGATTCAGGCGTGACCTTGCGGAAATCCATTATAAAATACAATAGACGTGGATATATTTAGTAACTTGTTCCGCTTAGCTATTTCTAAAGAGCCATAAAAAACTCCTGAAAGAAATCGACACGTGTTTCACCTCTCAACGAGGCATCCTCAGGATGACGATGGACTTGTTGCGAACTCAAACACGGCGTGTTGCCACACCAAGCGCTGAGTGCAGACTGAGCCTTATCGCCCGTGAAACCCACTTATATAGTGTCGCCGTTATCAGTGCGACCGTTATCAGCGCGATAAGGGGCGAACAATCGCAGCAAAGGTGACCTTGGCATACTCGTATTTAATTCGTTCAACAGTGTAATGTTTCCGGTATTATTTTTGACAATTTCTAAACTCTCTAGTACTGACATTCTGAAACCTTTATCACATGTGTGTAAAATTTCGAAAGTGTTATTATTATTTAACGAATGACCTGTATCTATTAAATGTTGTGCAAAATGGGATTTTTCTGGATAATTATTCCTGTACGCTGCAATATGTTCCTTATATCTTGTCTGAAAATTACGACCAGTTTGACCTATGTAAATACCATTACAATCATCGCAATGTAACTTGTATACACCTGATTTTTTGTGGTTTTCTAATTGATCTTTTCCGTTACAAATCTGTCTTAGTGAATTATTTGTTTTAAAAGCTACCCTTAATCCATTTCGAAACAATGTTTTTGAAACCCTATCACTAATTGACCCTAAGTATGTCAAACTACCTAAATATTCATGTGGTCTTTCTGGAGGCAGTGGATACAAAAGTGAACGAACTATGTTGCGACGTTTCGTTTGAATCAAATCATCAACCATTCTCTTATTGTATCCGTTACTCTCTGCTATATGATAAATAATGTTAAGTTCTCTGTCATAATTATCTCGCGAAAGTGGTACTGTCATTAATCTATGAGTGAAACTATGATAAGCTGCTAATTTATGTTGAATCGGATGACAAGATGACGCAGGAATCGTTACATCTGTACAAGTTGGTTTTCTATAAATCTGAAAATCGTGTTTGTTGTTTTTTCTTGTAATAGTTAAATCTAAAAAGTTAAGGGATCCGTCAACTTCTAATTCTAATTTAAACTTTATTTTAGGGTGTAAACTATTGATTTTATTAACAAAAACATCAATTTGACGCAATGTACCGGTCCAACACATAATTATGTCGTCAACATAACGGTAATAATATAAAATTTGAGGCTGTCCTACAATGTATTTATTTTCAAAATGGTCCATGAATATATCTGCCATAAGGGGGCTGAGTGGAGAACCCATGGCTAAACCTTCTTTTTGTTTGTAATATTGGTTTTTGAACCTAAAATAATTTTGTTCCATACAAATCTTGGTCAAAGATAATAATTCATTAACCTCACCAGGATGAATTCGCCGTTTCTCAAAAAGATCTTCTAGTATTTGTAAACACTCCTCATATGGAACGTTTGTGAATAAACTTTCAACATCTAATGATAATAATTTTGCACTAGTCGGCAAATCAATATCCTTAACTTTCTCTATTAACTGTAAACTATTTTTAAGACTAAACTTTGGTTTATAATTTGATCTCGACTTCAATAAACAGTTCAAATGTTTTGACAAATTATATGCTGGTGCACCGATATAAGAAACCACTGGCCTTATTGGGATATTATCCTTATGAATTTTTGGCAAGCCGTATAGCATAGGAGACCTTGGGTTCATTGGTACAATATATTTTAAAGGTTTCTGATCGACGTAAGATATGTTTTTAGTAATGTTTTTTAATTGTGAAGTAAATACTTTAGTGGGGTCCGAACTTAGTTGTTGAAAATCGCTGCCCTGTATTACGTCATTTACCTTTTGGTCGTAAATGTTTCTGTCTAAGATAACTATTGTGTTTCCTTTATCGGCCTTAGTAACAACTATACTGTTTTGATCAATCTTGTTCTTCAAAGATCTATAAATACGTAGGTACATATTGCAGCGTACAGGAATAATTATCCAGAAAAATCCCATTTTGCACAACATTTAATAGATACAGGTCATTCGTTAAATAATAATAACACTTTCGAAATTTTACACACATGTGATAAAGGTTTCAGAATGTCAGTACTAGAGAGTTTAGAAATTGTCAAAAATAATACCGGAAACATTACACTGTTGAACGAATTAAATACGAGTATGCCAAGGTCACCTTTGCTGCGATTGTTCGCCCCTTATCGCGCTGATAACGGTCGCACTGATAACGGCGACACTATATAAGTGGGTTTCACGGGCGATAAGGCTCAGTCTGCACTCAGCGCTTGGTGTGGCAACACGCCGTGTTCGAGTTCGCAACAAGTCCATCGTCATCCTGAGGATGCCTCGTTGAGAGGTGAAACACGTGTCGATTTCTTTCAGGAGCTTTTTATGGCTCTTTAGAAATAGCTAAGCGGAACAAGTTACTAAATATATCCACGTCTATTGTATTTTTTAATCGTATAATGTAAAGATTAGAATTCAAACATAATTTATTCATATTTTATTTGCATATTTTGCAAAAGAGAGCTGTCAGAGCCATTTATAATCTACGTCGCCGCGAATCTCTCAGGGAACTTTTTAAAAGGATTAATATTATGACGGTACCTTGCCAATTCATCTATGAAAATATTATGTTTGTAAGGAAAAATCCACATCTCTTTAATAAAATAAGTGATAGACATAATTTTAATACTAGAAATAAAGATAAACTAGATCAACCATTTTACAGATTATCTAAAGTACATACATCTTTTATGGGGTACTGTGTTAAATGTTACAACAAAATACCTTGTGACATATTGCAATTAAATGAAAGAAAATTTAAAACTCATATCAAAAGTGCACTTTGTAAACAAGCATATTACAAATTAGAGGATTATATCCAGGATAAGAGTGCTTGGAAACATGCTGGTCCTGCTCCATAGGACAATTTAGAATCAAGACAAAATCAAACTGGTTGCTAATTTAATTGTAAAATTGATTATTTTGTGTTTTATGACATTGATTTAACATTCTGTGATTACTTTCTCACACACTGACTTATTAATTACAAAATTTTAGGAAAATCGTCTACTTTTACAATGTTTGTAAATATGTGAGCACCATGTATCTATCACATATTAAATTATCTGTCGTTGCTTCATTTTTAATTCTTTTTACCTATTGTGGTATAGTAATTTTATTCTAGGTGCATCGTCTTCACATATAATTATTTAACTAATGTACGTACCTATACAAACTATTGTAAAACATTTTAAAAGAGTAACGGTGGAGTTTCTTGCCCATTCTTCTCCATACGAAAACTACCTTTTGGAAGGGGCGACTAGAATCATTTTTAATATTTTGTAAATTTCGACGTTCAAAAGTGCCATACATGGGCCTATTTGAAATAAATGATTTGACTTTGACTTTGACTTTTTGTTTTTTTTTGCAGTATCTCCCCTATTATTTTCATACTAGCTTTCGCCCGCGGCTTCGCCCGCGTGGAGTTCGGGAGTTATAAGTTATAAAAGTATCCTATATGTTAATCCAGGCTATAAACTATCTGCGTCACAAATTTCATTGAAATCTGTTCAGCCGTTTTTGCGTGATTGAGTAACAAACATTCAAACACACAAACTTTCACATTTATAATATTACTAGCTGCGCCCCGCGGTTTCACCCGCGTAAGTCTCTATCCTGTGGGAATATTGGGATAAAAAGTATCCTATGTATTAATCTATAAACTATCTGTGTGCCAAATTTCATCCTAATTGGTCCAGCCGTTTGAGCGTGAAGAAGAAACAAACATACACAAACACTCACAAACTTTCGCCTTTAAAATATTAGTGTGATTAGTAGGATTAAAGGTTTGGGCTCCGCTCGCCCCTTGGATCTTGCCCCTTTCGATAAAATATTCCACTCAACCCGTTTTTTATTATTTCGGTGTAACGATTCGCCCCTGCGGCATTTCCTTCAAAATTTTACCTAAAAAGGTACCTACAGTTGGACCGAAAAATGCTTGATTACTTTATTAACTCTATCTGTAATCTTTTTTTTCCTTGACGAACTACTTCGTACTATTAATAAACTGGAAGACTGGCATTTTCGCATAAATAAAAAACTTAATTATAAAGAACGTCTCAATATAAAAAAATTCTGCACTATTTTAATTAAAGAAAGTAAAATAATTGAAAAAAAAATATTAGCATTGAATCAAACAATCGAAAAAAACAGTACATTGAACGAGACCAAAGACATTACATTGTAACGAAATTAATAAATTGAGAAATTAATATAAGTACGTCTATGTTTTGAAAAACTGTGTATACGTACTTATGACAGCTTTATAGTTATGAATCTGCCGTGTTGTGATTTGACATTTTATTTCCAAATTTTTTTATATTTGTTGATTTTGATAATTTTAATTTTATTGATAACAAATCTTAGTTGTCAAATCGCTGCAATATTGTTATGTAATAATTTTGATTTTTTTTTACCTACTGTCAACGACATATCGTAGATATGCTGTAACAGAAGAAATTTACGTAAAAGGGATGCCCTTATGCCCAGGAGTGGGCGTAGGACAAAAAAAAAATTGTGAGACTCCGAGAGTGCCAACAGAACTGAAAAATTTAAAAAAAATCGGCACCGCGGTAATCAACGCGTTGATGTCTTTTACTCCACGGTGTCGGTAAGTTCGGTAACAGTGCCGCAAAATCAATGGTTTAGTCCCATCTCAAAAATGCCCAACACACCTAAAGAAGTTTTCACTTCAAAAACACTGTAGGTAGATAATGATTGTAAGAGAATGAACCGAGAATGTGCAGAGCGTGACGATTGTGGCAAACAAAAATGACAAGCACCAAGGGAATCCACTGGTTACGAGAAGCACAGAACCGGTCGATGTGGAGATGCTTGAGGGAGGCCTATGTCCAGCAGTGGACGTCTTTCGGCTGAAATGATGATGATGAGATAATGGTGCCGATTCTCATGTTCACTAACTAAACTAAATTTAAGTTCGGTGCATCTTTTTCTTTCTATTTAATTAAGAAAAGGACAGAAGAGAAATTTTAGTTTAGTCCTGTCAAATTAATCAGCGCTTGACGTAAATTGACGTAATTTTAGTTGGCAAGTTTTTAATCACATCTAAACTTGTATGGAGTATGACAGGCGCCGATTAATTTGACAGGACTAAACTAAAATTTATCTTCTGTCCTTTTCTTAATGAAATAGAAAGAAAAAGATGCACTGAACTTAAATTTAGTTTAGTTTGTGAACAAGGGAATCGGCACCAATGATTAACTATCTAAAGCAATATTATGAAGAAAAAGATTTGTATTTTTGTTTGTAATTAATAAACTCAAAACTACTGGACCGATTTAAAAATTATTTCACCAGAATGCTATATTATCAAAGAGTAACATAGGCTATAATTTATAAAGATATCACGCGGGCGAAGCCGCTGGCAGAATTAATAAAAACAACAAGAAACGTAGATTTAGAACAACAGGTTAGCAACAGCAATCAAAGCATGCGTGTTGTTAGTAGCTGACCTGTTTCTGTAATTAATGTATGTATTTATCTCTGATATTTCTATTGTTGCATGCTCTATGATTGATTTACTTGCATAATTTAGAGACAATGGAATTAGATTTTTGTTTGGGATTGCGGATACCAAAATTAAAAGTGGTACTGATTACCCTTTTTTGTGATCACATTTTTTTTTTTTTACTATTTGTCTATTTGTCGCAAGCGCTATTGCTGAGTATGAGGTCCTGGGTTCGAATCCCAGGTCGAGTAAGGTGTTATTGGGTTTTTCTATCAGGAATTTCTAAGTAGCAGCCCGGAGTCTCCATTTGGTGGCAATAGACTCGCCCCCTTTTACATGGAAATTTTAAACATAACAGCGGCGCGGCGCCCGCCACTGCTAACCGTGCCGTGTGACTGACACTGGCATGGCCACCATCAGGGATTTTAACTTTGATAACACAAAATATTATCTTGTCTTTTTCGAAAAATCTCCGATCTAGCTCTTGGACTATACTTAAAAATTTTACTCATTATATCTTCTAAACTAAGACCCGACAAAATCTGTGACTTGGCGACAAAATTAGGGAGAAAACAGATCTTCGCTAGGTGCCCTAACTTTTGAGATTTAATTGGGCCAAGCTGGGGAGATGCTTTCCAGATCCGCCACCTTTAAACCCTTATAACTTTTGAACCAGTGATCGACAAATTCTGATATTTGGCGACAAATTTGGACAAATAAGCGACAATTTTTTGTGTTATCAAAATTACAAAATTAAAATCCTTGATGGTGGTCATGCCAGTGTCAGTCACACAGCCGTGCCGACAGCCAGGACCAACTAACTCGCCAAAACACCACTCGCCCTAGAAATTCGGGTCATTGACGATCTTCATCACATCAAAATTGATTTATTCACATGTAATTTTAGTGAATTCGCAAGGTTATTGTTATTTATTTTATGCTATACGTAATGTAGATTAATGTTGTACAGATGTATTTTAACAGCTGTTATATTATTATCGTATAGTCGCTGGCACGTAATTTGGCGTATTGGGAGTAAGTTCACGCATCAATAGTGCAACAAAAAAAAATTATACTTTAATAACATGGTTATTACCATAATTTATTTTTAAACATGTCTGTTTAGTGAACAAAGCGAAAACAAGAAATATTACGCGAACAAAGTCGCGGGCAGAAGCTATAATAAAAAGAATAACCTTGCTGGTCCTGCTCCACAGGCGAATCTAGAGTCTATACCAGTGATTCTCAAAGTGGTCCAGGTGGACCCCCAGGGGTCCACGAGAAACGCTACGGAGGTCTACGTAGGCGTGAAAAAAAAATCGCAATTTCCATCGTTAGATCTAATCTTCACATTTTTTATGAGTTTTGGGAATATGGTAGATATGTAGCAGCGGTGATCCACCGAAACCAGGAAAATTTTGAAAGTGATCTACTAGAAAAAAAAGTTTGGGAACCTCTGGTCTAGACTGAATTAAACTGGTTGCCGATTGTATAAAATTATTTTGTAATCTGTATGACATTTATGTCAACAAAATATATAACCTTAATTCTATGTTTCGTAATAGTTATATTACTACTCACTAATGCAATGTAAGAGTTCCGTACCAAAATTACTTATAAATAGGATTCCATTTGGCACCCTACGGGTACAGAACCCTAAAAAGGAAAGGGTCCTTTTAAGGCTGCGTTTCCACCAGAGATGTACTAGGCCGCTAAGCGGTGCGAGGATGCTTAGCGACGCTGTGAAACGGTGCGCAGATGAGCACTGCGAAGATCTGTAGCGGGCTTTTTTCAGATACGATTTCTCACTCACGTCCATCCCTAACACACATTCCTCGCACACATCTCTCGCACACATCCCTCGCACTCATCCCTCGCTTGTTTTGTACTTACAAAAACCTCGCACCGCTAAGCCGTTTCCACCGGAGCTGCGCTGAGCGAGGCTAGGTAAATAAAGCGATTCTATTGGTTCTCAAACACATCCCTCGCTACGCATCCTCGCACATCTCTGGTGGAAATGCAGCCTTATGGTGTGACATAAGTAAGAGGGTTTGGTTTGGCACCCTTCGGGTATGGACCCTTATGGTGCGACTTCGTCTATCTGTCCGTCCATCCGTCTGTCACAGATGCTTAATTCAGGAACTACCTACTAAGTAATGCTATCGACTTGAAATTTGGAGTACCTAGTTATAAGTTAAAATATTGTTAGTTTCACTGCAACTGGAGCCAAAAATTGTGGTTTTGAGTTTAGACATTGTTAAGTGCGGTAACTGGGTCAAGTGGAATATCTTATCTTAATTTGGACATGGAAAAACATTTTATATATTTTCATTTATGCCGCAAAAAATTTTGATGACAAATCTCCGTAAAAATACCATTTCCCGAGCCCCCTTATCTTCAAAGTATGCTAAACGAAAAATCTCAAATCGATCTAATTTATCTCGGCTCATAAATAATGTAAAATGTACAGGGAAAATAAAAAAATGCCTCTAACTACACACACATTAATTGATTCATATTTCAACTAACTAGGATCTATATAAATCTGTAATTTATTTATTATAGTGTTTTAGCTAATGTAAACAATAAAAAACTTACCAACTCGTAAACATATTCAATATTTTAAACATTTTGAAATTTTAACAGCACTAGCACACACCTAAACAGTCCACAATAAGAAATATTGAACACCGCGAAAATCCGTACATTGAAAGAATAAAAACATAAGTATAAATATGTATAGAGGTCTATTCTGCGCGAGCGCTCAACTTACACAAACCTCTGAAACCAAGCGAAGGCTGTATTCTATTGTAAATTGCTTAAGGGCGCCACCGAGAATTACCGAAGGTCATATTTACCTATATTCGTGCGAAAACCCAAACACGTGGTTCTCATAAAAATGTATCTAAAGCAGTTGCATCCTTTACTGCTTTTATTAAAAACAAATCTCTAGTAAAGAATATTTCCGATTGATATTTCCCAGAAAATATCATCTAAACTTTCGTTTCTGCAATGCTGTTCTGCAATGTTGTTACATATTGACATTACGATAGGTACCTAGATCACAATGGTATTGTTAGAATATCTAAATGGGTTTCCGAAATGTTACGTAAGAAGAGTTTTTGCTAAACATAATTTACAACAGAATGTATTTATTTACAATCTGTCTGCTGTCTGAATAGTTTAATGTCTTTGGCTGTGAAATGTCACAGTAATACATAGTCATAGTAATACAAAATCTCATTAAAATCTTACCTTCATCAGGTTTCACTGAGAAAAACTTTTTATTCCTGGACATCAAAGTCCGGATTTCTGCAGAGTTCTTGGAACTGCTCATCCAGGGACCGTGGAAGTACTCCATGACGGGGGGGGGGGGGGCTAACTTTTTTGGTCACCCTCTTCCTTCAATCTCCGGGCCCGGCTTCCTCCGGTCAATTATATTAAAAATATTTTATTAATTACTTATATTGCGAAGATTCACTGGACGATACCAAAGACATTGCGCATCTCAGCCGTCTTTGAAGCGAATTCCCTAAGAAAGTCAATTAAATCTAAACCAGATGTTTCTATCCTATGTACGTGCAGTAGTGCTAGATAGGTTAGTCTTCTCTGCTTCATTTACAGTCGGAAAAATGTTCCGATGAGTCAGAGGGCACTCAGCGACCTTTCACACAACGTAGACATAGCTGGCACGGTAAGGAGCAAGACTACTAACCTTTCTACTTGATCAATAATTGCCCTTGAAACTTTGTGTAGATTAGCCAGTTCTCTTGCGTACTCTCCGAAAGTCTTCACTTTAGTTATTGCTTTCTTAGCTATCTTCATTTGCAGTGCTAGTGAGTCAATATCAAAATCGGTTGCGTGAACATCTAATTCGGCCTGGATGTCGCACTGCCACACACGGTCATGTTATATCTCTCTCTCCATAAGCACACCGCCACACTGTCTTTATTACGTGTGCTTCTACCTCATAACAAATATTCTTATGTTCTGCTCTATCCGACAATTTTTCTTACATAGTGATTTTTCATTTTAAATCAAAACTAAACTCTGTGTAAAATTGGAGGGGGCGCGTCTCCCCCATTTCATTTTAGGGGGAGCATTGGGCCCCACTTCCGCGGTTCCTGTGCTCATCAGTAGATGAGCGCAGGGAACGCGAAAGTAAAAATTAATGAAGAATGTCCAAAACAGGCAGTTTCAGAAGAGCGATAGGTACCTATGTCTCAGCGTTTGTTGCAACTTAGATTTCGACATAAGCCATTGTAGAGCATCTTTTCAAGGTACACTATTTTAAATTAGCCAATGTCAAACTTCATAGTGAGCCACCGCACCTGACTGGAATAATACATTTATCATTAGGACGTCAAAACTACGGTATTACACCACACCGTGTTTGGAAACATTATTAAAACAAACATTCAGTTGGGGTCAACACAACACTTAAAAAGTAACCCAACATAGAGACGACTGTGAAAGCACAGTTACAGTAAATAATAACTATAGATGCATTAGATAACAGACTAATACAATATTATATTATTACCTACTATTATATTATTACTATTATATTATTACCTACTATTACACAGGCCTGCAATGGTTTTCTTCTTTGAAATCTGAGTAACGTTTTCTATAGTTTCAGATGTGCTGATTACGAGAAAAATAATAAAAAAATCCATTACATCAGGATTTTTTGATATTGAATATTTAAGATTTTGCTGAAAAATGTCGGAGCGCCTACATTTTAAAATTTATAAAACGTCATTAAATTACTTCAGCTTAATTTTTATTACATTTAATTAGTGTAAGGGGACATAGAAATTAATCGAAATCAGTAATTTGTTAATTACTACATAATAAGACGAACAACGGTTCATTTTGGCTTAATTTAGTAATAAGCTTATTAAAACATAATGATTATGTATTATTAGCTAATAGTTATGAATATTTAGAAAAGGGTGTAATAAAGATAAACCAAAGGGTATTTATATAAGTACCCGCACTGATTTAGAAAATTAACAGTTGAAAATGATTACAAATTTTGGTGTAATGGGTTGTAATATGAGCATTAAACTTAATTTCTTAAATTCGCACATTGATTACTTCCCAGAAAATCTAGGAGCCGTTAGCGAAGAACAAGGCGAAAGATTTCACCAAGATTTGAAAGAGCTTGAAGTCCGGTATCAAGAAAGATGAAATACTAGCATGATGGCGGACTATTGTTGGTTATTGAAGCACAACGATCCAAACCAGAAATTTAAGCGGAAATCGCACAACCGAAGCTTCCAGAAAAAAAGGACCAGGTTCCACAAATAAAATTTACATGTAATTTAGACTAGTAATAAGTTGTTATTATATATAAGTAGTTTTTTAAGTTAAAAGTAATGTACTTTTTTAAATATACCTATATTTTTTTATGTGACAACTTGTGTTTTTTTCCTATTTTCTATCTGTACCTTTTTTGAAAAATCTGGAGGTGATGGAGAAAAACTAAGTACATGTTCGTAATCAACGCACCAAAATACCCTAAAATCAGCTATCAAATTCCCGAGAGGAAGTTATGACCCTCATTTTGCAGGCCTGTTTATTATTATTATTTTACAAATATATTTTTATTATTATTTTATCGCTGTAATTCAATAGAAAAGTAGTTTCAATTATTACTTTTCATGAATGCCTTAATCTGGAAAAAACGGAGTGTTTCGACTGCAAGAGTCAGGCATAACAACGATCAAATCTACGGTTTTCCGGAATGGTGGTTGTCCTCTTGGATTTTAGTACCTATCTGAACTACTAATGTGGTCTGGTTTTTTGGAACAAATCGGTACTATATCTCTGAACTAATTGGTAACGCTTTAGTAGTAGATATCCTAAGTTTCCTCTTAAAATGGTGAAGGAAAACATCGTGAAGAAACCGGCATGTTCTAGAACCAAAACTTCGAAGACATGTGACATCTACCAACGCGCACTGGGCCCGTGTGGTATATTACAGCCCACTCCCTCTCGAAGAGAGTCGGCCTGTGTCCCAGCAGTGGGAACATTATAGGCTAATTATGCTTATGCTGACTTTGGTTTTTGAAAGTAGTGTGAACTTAGTTAATTGATACCTTTACAAAAGTTATCATAAGATAAAACTATATTAGCTTAACAAATTATTATCACAATACAGTTTTTACGGCCTATTTAATTAAATGGATATTATTATTAATTTATCTTTACATGCTTAGGTACTTACTCCTACATCGTCTCGTGTTTGATATACGTTCATTCTAACAACTTGATAATTCAATTTGTTCCAAAGTAGGTTGGCACTAGCTTTTGACCGCGGCTTCACCCGCGTGAAGGTAAGGCTTACTTTCGGGATAAAAAGTATCCTATGTCCTAACATAGCTCACGGTTTGCTGTGCCAAATTCGAAATCATTCCAGAAAGGTAACAGGAGTTGCTTTCGTATTTACAGGGTCAAATAAAATTAACTAGCGGAACTCCGCAGACTTGATTTCTAAACACGACAAAATAAAAATAATATGATGACTGACTTTTTTTTTGGGTCAACGACCGCTGGTAGTGTTTTTACGTGAAGTATGAGTTGAGAAAATCTGAGGTTTTCTTTTGTTGTATCATGTTTAGATGTCGATACCCATTACGTCTATGAACACTACATTAAAAAAAACTGATTTTTTTAAACTGACTAACCGAGGTCGATGACCCCAAAAAAAAACTCATCACGTATGTGCAGACGACATTAAAAGAAAAAAATAACTGATATTTCAAGTGACGAAACTAACTAATGTGGTCGATGGATGACCCAAAAAAAATCGCTTCAAATATTTTTTTTTTGTTTGATCATGTTTAGATATCGATACCACGTCCAGCTCTCTGCGTCCAGCGCTCGGTGTGGCCAAGTCAATCGTCATCCTGAGGATGCCTCGTTGAGAGGTGAAACACGCGTGGATTTCGTATAGGGTTTTTTATGGCTCTTTAGGAATATAGTTAAGCGGAACAGGTCAATAAATATATCAACGTCTATTGTATTTTATAATGGATTTCTGCAAATCAATAAACTATATCGATACTCATCATGTCTACGTAGTTTCGCTACGTAATTTAATTTGACCCTGTGTATTATTAGTATGGAAGTATAACTTTCTGCGTGAACGCTTAGTTTCGTTCACAAAACTGTTGTCCTCGCTCCACTAAACTTTTTCTGTTATTATCTCAAAGTGCCGGATACCATAAACATTTTTCTATTATTCTGTTACGTGGACGCTGTACGACAGTTACCTTATCTCTGTTTTAGCACGGACTGTCGATATTGCGTGAGATCACGACATTCGTAATAATTAGAACCTATTATGTTTTTGAGGAAAGGTCAAGGTGTCCGTATTATGGAATAAGAAACAGCATTTATAACATAAGCATAATCAGCCTCTAACGTTCCCACTTGTGGGACACAAGGCCTCTTCTCTGTGAGAGGGAGTGGGCAGTAGGTAATTCACTACGAGAGCCCAGTGCGGATTGGTAAGATGTCACATGTCTTCGATTTTTGGTTCTAGGAAATCTAGGATATTCCAGTTTTCTCACGATGTTTTGCTTCACCGTTTTCAGAGCATCAAAGAGCAGTTTTTCTTATTTCATTTTTTTTTAAACGAAATGCTATCATTCCTAAATTTCAAATTATTCAAAATAATGTTCATTGCAATATTAGTACCTAGCAATTAACTCGGTGTTTATCTAAAACTTCAGTAAGAAAATATGTATCGATAAAGAATTAATGATTTAAGTATATTCCTTTGAAACGAAACCTGATTCATATAATTTCATGTTACGCAACAGCGATTGTTACCATTTTCAAGGAATTACAACTTTTATTATAACAAGGTTATGTCTCGTATACCCACATATTGGAGGTATTCCATACAAGTGCTGATCGTGGGACTTTCACCAAAAATGCGTTAATTATTTCGTAAGGGGATTTTAGTAATAAAACCAGTTTTTACGTAAGCTGTAGATTCTCAAGAATGTAATCTAAGGAATTATGCGAAATATATTTTAAACGATTTTATATTACAATTTAAAAAAATTAAACATTATTGTGTTAGTTATCTGTGTGCTAACCAAATTCATCTGCCGAGTCGCTAGAAGCAATTTTTTTTGAAGAGATACCTGATGAGATTACTGACCTATACCTAGTATAGGTCAGTAATATAATAACATAAACACATATATCATAACATCACGCCTTGTTTCCCCGAAGGGTTGGGCAGAGGTGTCCCTGTAGCAGGTATACCCATATTTCGCCAGTTATGCTTAAGTGCCGCAAAGCCGAATACACCGGTGTACATTTCCCGCTTACACTACACCACCAAGGCGGAGGACATCGTGGAGTTCGTGCGCCAAAACACGTGGTACACGCCGAGGGTGCAGTTACTGGAGTCGCTCCGCAACATCAACTTCAAGGCGTTTGTGGTGCGAGTACCGAATTGTTTTCTGTCCGTCGTCATGGAGGAAGACTTTTGGCCGCAGGACGTGGTGTACCGTCACTTCCGCGGACAAGTACCACAGGACAGCACAAGGACAAGCTAGTGAAGTGCTACTAACTTAGTTTTAAGCTATTTATTAACACAAGTTTTTAAGTTTTGTTTTAAATATTAACATACCTATGTCTCTTTAGGTTAAGGTATTTTTCTATGGGCCTGTGACGCCTGAAATAAATGGTATTATTATTTTTAAATGTCTTTAACATATCTCGGGACTCTGGGGTCCCGGACTTTTGGAAGGCGTACGAGGGGCCGAAGCCAACTCGCAGAGGTCCTAAGTGTTGAGGCACCAACCGACGACTATCCCTGTTTGCACTACGCAAGGGCACCCAAAGACAACCCCCGATTAGTGTAGGACAAAAATATTTGACTATGGGTTTGGGTGGCTAAAGAGGTCTGGTTACCTGGAACTATGGAAGGAGTATGGCCCCTGCCTGATCAATGTTTATATGTACACGGATAAAATGGCAGGGGGTGACTTGCACACTCAATAATGGGCCCCCGAAAACGGTCGCTAGCACAAAGTGTCGTAGCGACAAGGGAGCAACATGTCCTGAGGTGCTTATGAGGAGTGGAGAGATATTCCACGGCTATCAGGACAATCCCGGAAGTACGGTCAAGATCCCTACCAGCATCTTACTGGAATACTTCCTTCCTCTGAGCATATTTGCTCTTGCGAATCTACACTCAAGCCAGCCAATAAAGGCAAGAATGAGGTGGGAGCTCTGTTCCTCGTCAGTGTTCGCTCTATTCGGCCAAAAAATGCAAGCCAGA
Organism: Agrochola litura; assembly: GCA_949152395.1. Taxonomy (NCBI): domain Eukaryota; kingdom Metazoa; phylum Arthropoda; class Insecta; order Lepidoptera; family Noctuidae; genus Agrochola; species Agrochola litura. Next base: position 8,542,951 of record OX424497.1, on the reverse strand, counting down.
AGTGAGGAACAAGACTACTCTAGGGAGATAGGGTCCGTGGGGTCGCTACTGCCCAACAGCTCACCTCATGCTGCCCTGCGGGTTTTTGTATCTCTCTTGGTCTGGCTCCTCACCCTAAACCTGTTTCGGTAAAGTAAACTTTACCGGCACAGACCCAGAGTTCGGAGCGCGCAAGCCCCACCACGACGTCAACGTAGAGATACGGCGGTGGAGTTATTGCCAACAACCGGACACAAATCCAGACTCCGAGCTGCTACTGAGAAATATTTAATGTAATAATCGATAAAATGTCACATTTTCAAGTCGTAATATAACAAAACTACTTAAATAGATACTACACCAAACGATAAATAAAATCGATGCGACGAAGACGGTTTCCGGTGACCCCTTTGTATTTAACAAAATATTCCCTCCCCGTTTGTTATGGTAAGCAATTTATGTATTTATGAATTGGCAGTAATTATAAATGTACCTACGTACCTACGATTAATTCTTGCATCTCCATTATCCTAATTTGATGTTGCATTGTCTTTAATTATTTATCATTTACTTCACAAGTTAATGATTTTCTTACCCTGATCTTATTTGATAAGCTACAGGCAACAGATAGCGGTTTATTTGGGTTAATTAATAGGTAAATATCAAACCAAAAACCCAAGCATTTGACATTAAGAGGTTCCCCTCTTAATGTCAAATGCTTGGGTTTTTGGTTTGATATTTACCTGCCACAGTGTACTTCCGTCTCAGAAGGCAAAGGTTTCTTTCAGTTAAAAATAAACAACTGTCAAAAAAAGAAAATAAATAATGACATAACAATTAATGAGTTCCAAGCACCTGCTTGGAACTCATTAATTATTTTAATAGAGCCGGGATTGTGACACATAGGTAGGTATTTTTATTATGAAACAGCATTTCAAAGTTATGTTTTTCCGCATGTCTATGTATAAACAATTATTTCATAATAATTGTTCAATTAACATGTATAAGGTATGAGTAAACTAATGAAATACAAAACTAACCGTCCAAAATCGGGGACACAGATTTGAGTGAAATTTCCTAAAAAAAAAACCTACAAAAATTGCATCACAAAACCGACAATTGTTTTTACCGAATTTGCAATTTTATTAGTTACCTACGTTGGGTTTTTCACACAACACTTCAGTAGTTTTAGATGCATTTAACCGGTTCACAAATATTACTCACAACCACAACACCTTTTATTATAAGTACCTCTGTGTTGCCGGGAATATCATAAAATGCTGATTCAGTCAAGGTCCTCGCACAAGGTTTCACAAATCAAGGGCATGAGAGCAAGAAAGCAGGCTAAATGTACCGTGAGTATATTAAATTACAACTTGAAGAAATTATCTCTTATTCATTATACCTATGTAAAACACGTTTTGAACCGAAGTAACTTTTAAATAGTGTTGATATTTTAGAGACTAGTACCCTAATTGCGTAATGCAACACAATCACAATTGATATCGATTTGAAACAGATTGCTAATCCATTGCTTCAAAAGTTGGAAAAAAATCTGCTCAGCAACGTAAAAAACACAATAATAATGTTGTTGAACTTTCAAAATGAAACAAATAAGGCAAAATTGTTTACGAAAATAAGTTACGCAATTAGGGTACAGTTTAATGGGCACGCCACAATTGCGACGAAAAGACCCCTCTTTGAGGAGTGGCTTGAGAGACGCCACGGCGTCCTCACCTTCCGCCTGACGCAGGTCCTCACCGGACACGGCTGCTTCGGGAGGGATCGGCCTGAGGACACGGTGGAGCATACGGTGGAGGTCTGCCCGGCTTGGGTGGAGCAACGCCGTGTCCTCGTAGAAGCGATCGGCGGCGGTGATCTCTCGCGTCCGGCCCTGGTTCAGGCCATGGTACGGAGCGAGAGGAAATGGCAGGCCGTCACCTCCTTCTGCGAAGCGGTAATGCTCGCGAAGGAGGAGGCGGAACGCGTGAGGGAGAGGCAAATTTCGCGCCCTCACGCCCCTAACCGCCGCAGGAGGAGACGCCCGGGGCGGGAATCGCGAGCCGATTTCCGGCCACCGTAGGCGCGGGCTTGCGGACGGTGAGCAATGGGTAGCTCGCCGTCCGATAAGGACCAAGCCCGGGTCGACGGCGCGTTGTGTTCCACGCGCGCCTCAAAAAGATGTCAGCAGAATTGACGGGGTCCGTTAGGGCCAATGCCTGCCGGGGGTTCGAAGAAAACCGATAGGGAAATCGTGGCCTCCGGCAACAGGGCAACCGAAGGAACACGGGTGGGTTTTAGTCAGTAAGAGTCTGACACGCCCTCCCGCTCCACCCAGAGCGGGAGAAGTTATTTGATAATTTCCCACACAAAAAAAAAAAAAAGGGTACAGTTTTAATTCAAATGAAAATAAGTCAGGTACCTAACTAAGCGAACGTTTTAAAATAGACTAAAACAAATAGCATAAGTGACTATTTGATAAAATAACTATACACTCCTGTACCCTAATTGCGTAATACAACACAATCACAATTTATTTCGATAACTGATTGCTAATCCATTGCTTCATAAATTGGAAATAAAAATCTGCTCAACAATGCAATTAATGTTGTTGAACTGTCAAAATTAAACAAATTATGCAAAATTGTTTTCGAAAATAAGTTAATAAAAGAATGAAAGAAAGAAAAACATTTATTTGGACACAGTTCGTGAAACACAAATAACAAAGTGAAAATAAAAAATAATGTTTTTTATTTTTGTTTTTAATACCCAATTAGGGTACGGGTTAGAATTTCAGAAATGTCAATATTTTTCCGAGACCTAGTAGGTTTTTAAGGTTAGGTACCTAAGTACCCCGTTTACTGCTTGCTCTCAGATACTAGCTCTGACATACAATATCAATTTACACGAACAAGTACGAACAGCGAATAGAAAGAAGTATCCAATTTTCTCGACAATCTCCTCCGTATCGTGTAAGTCCACATCTGTTACAGCTGCTATTGCAAACATCGTGTACGTCTTACACGCATCACGGCATCACGTGAGGAACTACAAATGCGTCATTATCAGCTGTTATGTAAGATGGCGTTACATCAACTAGCGTCTATTACGATTCTTAGTATTAAGCCAAGCGCACATTACAGCCGCAACGGGCCGCAGCGCAACGCATTTTCATTTCGTGTGGTGCGGTCCGCCTGTAGAGTGCGTTCATCATCATCAGCCTATAATGTTCCCACTGCTGGGACACAGGCCTCCTCTCTGTGAGAGGGAGTGTGCCGTAATCCACCACAAGGGCCCAATGCGAGTTGGTAGATGTCACAAGTCTTCGAATTTTCAGTTCTAGGACATGCCGGTTTCCTCACGATGTTTTCCTTCACCGATTTGAGAGCAGTAGTGATGAAATAATTTACACAAAATAGCACCTGTCTGGGTTCGAACCTATGACCTACAACTCGTAAGTCGCAGCCGTTACCACTGGACCACCACTGCATTCACAGAGTGCGGTAACCGGTAGTTCATAGAAAAAGTACGAAAATTATGGAGGATTTTTGCAATGCGTTGCGTTACGTTGCGACGCGACCCGCCCCTTTCTGCGCTAGCCTTTATAAGGTAGCTAGATACGGAGTTTCTTTACCATTGTCATGACATAGTGACCCTCAAGCAACACGCAAATTAATTTACGAAGATATTATTAGACACCATAATTTATTTCAAATTGTAATACGTTATAGTACGTTTTTTTTTGTAGTTATCTAAAAATGAAACCTAGCTAGATCGATTTATCGCCCCCGAAACCCCCTGCATACTAAAATTCATGAAAATCGTTGGAGCCGTTTCAGAGATTCAGATTTTATATGTATATACAAGAATTGCTCGTTTAAGGTATTAGATAATAGAGAGGTTGACAGTTCCCGCTACAAGGGCGGAAGTCTGCGGTATTTTTGTCTGTTTGTTTATTTAATTACTTTTTAGGGTTCCGTACCTCAACAGGAGAAAACGGAACCCTTATAGGATCACTGGTGTGTCTGTCTGTCTGTCTGTCACAGCCAATTTGCTCCGAATCTAATGGACCGATTAAGTTGAAATTTGGTACACATATTATGTATTTCTGTGACCCAAACACGGACGTGTAAGGTAAATAGCGCGTCTAGCATGTTTGCTGTAGCACGAACTTTATGAGGAAGAAGGCCGCATCTTAATAAGCAGAATGAGGGCGAGCAGCAACAGTATTTTGAAAACCCTAGCTGAACAGCATGATACACCAATACTGAGACACTCTGTCAGGTTGCTCGTGCGGCAGGGATGAATAATAAATATGTAAGTATACATTTAATAAATACCTACTTACCCTTAGTTGATAAGTTTGTTCTATGTACTAACCATTGGACCAATGTTGTGAAATTAAATAAATAAATAATAATAATAAATGAATTTTGATTATGGGGGTCACTTTGGCGGGAAGATAATTTAAAAAAAAAGTTTTGCTAACTATACTGTAGTTTCAAAGATTACCGCGTTCAAACAAAGAAACTCTTCAGTTTTATTATCTAAGGAGAACCTGACTCACTGACTGACATATCAACGCAGACCCGAAACTACTGGGACTAGGAACGTGAAATTTTGCACACAGCTTACTTTTATAATGTAGGGGAGCACTAAGAAGGGGAATTCCACCTTTAAGAGGGCGAAAAGGGGAGATTTCGTTTGTATGAAAAATCTAATTCCTTGAGTAATAACTTAAAACTTTAAACTTGGCACAAAAACTACTAGGCTTGCATGAATTCACGATACTACTAAATCATTACGTTATGCTACTAATAGGATTTAGATGAGGCAGACAGATAGTTTATAACCTGGATTAACACAAAGGATACTTTTTATCTGGGATAATTTCCAACTTCCACGCGAGCTAAGCCGCGAGAAAAAGCTAGCTAATTAGTTTAGATTAGGTACATTATAGATTCTAGTTAACAATTGTCCGCTATTTCGATGACTGATGAACAGCGGTAGGTAGTAGAACAAAACATACCTATAGGCGATCATACATAATTATGTTATTGTTTTATACTTTTCACAAACCTTCATACCTATTACTTAATAGGCATGATGCCTGGGTCAAAAAAAAGAAATTCTATTTAGTCTGTCAGTCAGATAATAAAAAAATATTAGACACGTATTTTTTGCTTTATCATATTAATAAAAAATTACTTAGACAAAACGCATTAAAGTTGGGAAGTGGGGGTCGCTACTTCACAAGTAAGTATAAAATCTACATACAAGTGACGTCATGGCACATTTTAACTCAATGTATCGCCGTAATCTTTTGACAACGTAAAAAAAGAAAAAATATGTGTCCAATATTTTTTAATAATCTAAAAGACGGACAGAAAATATTTTTTAGTCATCATCCCTATTCATTTGCCTATTAATAATGTGGACATTACAGAGTTTGCAAGTTCTTACTTCATAAGCATCAATTGATCAAGTTGTAAGAAGTAGTTAGATAATTTAAATAATATTTATGTCAAGATTTGCTCACCACAAATAAAACTATGATGTAGACAATAAAAGTAATAATAAAGTTGATTTGATGTGGTTATTGCTCAATCCAATGCGTGTGAGTAACGAGTTGTCCACAACTATTGCTCAACAATGACTTCGCTGACCGCTTTTCTTTGGAGAACTTCAACATTAAAATATTAGTTTGAAAAGAAGTATTTTTACCCAAATACCTTGAAGAGAACACGTTTAAGTACAAAGTGCTCTATATCCTAAAGCAGGGCTGTCCAGACAACGCGAATGGCCCGCGGCTTGTTTTCATGTGGTCCGCGACGCATGTTTTAATCAGAAAACAGTTTTGGACATAAATAGTTTGATAATAGAATTCTTTGTCAAAACATATAATCAATATTTGGTATAATTTCTGCGGCCCTCCAGCTTTTGTAGTAAATAATTAGCCCGCGAAGGTATGTAGTTTGAAAGCCCTGTTCTATACTATTAAATGCGCAATATTTTGTAATTACGTTCGCGAAAACAGCTCTAACGATTTCGATTAAAGTAGCAATATAGGGGTTTACGGGGGTGAAAAATCGATCTAGCTAGGTTTAATAACTATGAAAATTCGCTTTCTCAATTTTCACAGCCTCGGGAATGTGATACAACGTTGGTATACCTGGACGATATATTTATCTATTTTCACCCGAGCCGAGCTCGGTCGATCAGGTACTGTATGGTAAACTTGAAACCTAAACTCACTAAACTCAGCAAAGAATCGGCCCACACATGTATTAGTAGGTATACTAATACATGTGTGGGCCGTTTTTTTGCTTCAATTGGTACGCTTTAATTCTTATTTATGTTCGTAGCTCTATGGTTAAGGTTCCATAGACCGTATTTAACCGACTTTTTTCAGTACTTTAGAGGTATGAGGAATAGGACTTTTTAACCTCTATAGAAAAGGGAGTATCCTCCGACCAGACGGGTGTTGTGTCTGGCGGGCAAATGCCAAACGATTGATGTCGCTGTCGGGGAAGTTATAAATATGTTGTTCGCGCGGTAAACTTTAATTGCGCGATGCAGGATTTGTGTGACGTCAGGATTTTTGTGTGACGTCAGGTCTTTGATGCGTAGTTCGCATGTGGCGATGTAGATGCCGCCACAGTACCTACGAATACCACGAATATTCTCAAATCCTAGCTTTTTGGACTTGTTGTAAACATAACACACATACCATCACGCCTGTTATCCCCGAAAGGTTAGGCAGAGGTATACCTATGGTATGTCGTACACCCACATTTCGCCAGTTATATTTGAGTCACTTGTTGTGCAGTTCGATTCAAACGATTACGTTTCCAAGCGCAGTACCCCACCCCTCACCCCCGCTGACCCATGAATTCATTACTGCGCAGTGACTCGCCTCATGTTCCGAGGCGCCATTAGTTTGAATCGGGGTGTACACATGTTCAGAAAACAAACATGTTAGGTTGGCAATTATTAATTACATAAGCTATTCTTAAGTCATAGATAAATTCTATCGTCTTGCGTAAACACTAGCTTTAAATTTTAACGTCCATTTAGAAAACATATGAACTTCCTAAGTAGGTGGGCGTATATTTCTTAAGATTTTTATTTGCATATTTACCTAGTTTTAAATCTATTCAAGCCACTGCATTTGCTAACTACTTGTCGTTAAAATATTGATAGATACCATCATTGTGCTAGTGAGAGAGAATGGGCAACATTTTTACATTAAGTAAACAAAAAATAAATAGAAACCTATTACTCAAGTGCTTTGAAATTAAATTGGTATTGAAGGATTCAATTTTATTAGATCGATCGGTTGCTCAACCGCACTTACAATCTCAAATGAAGGATCTGAACATTTTCTAAACTTTTCACAAAATAAAGTGAAGTGTTCGTTTTCATAAGTAGAGTGCTGTGGTGATTCAGGTCCTATGTATGTAGGTACTTATATCAGGTAAAAATTGTAGCAAGAACTGATTGTTATGCAGTTTTACTGCAGCTATTATGCTGCTGCTAGCATATGCTGAGATAGGAGCCTTTTGGCCTCGTACAGGACTTTCTGCTTTTGTTTTAATTTTACCTTGTTTTTTTTTATTTTGTTTTTTATTAATTTTTTAAGGTGAAGGTGTTTAGTTTAATTTTTGATTCCCTGTGCGAGTCTCAATAAATACTTTTTCTTTCTTTCTTTCTATTAACTTTTATTAGAACAATCAATAGGAACTTCACCTGCTTGTGGTTGTAACGTGTTAAATAAATTATGATTGAAGATTTCCTGACTTGTATACCACCGGGTCTAACTACCTACGTACTTACTTACGTTTAAAGGCCTTGCACACAGGCGCGACGCGATCACGTGACTCTAGTAGAACAGTTTCGATTGAAACTTCATCGAAATTGTTCTACCAGAATCGCGTCGCCTTAAATAAGCACTTCTGGACATGTACCTTTGTACATAGAGGATATATTACATTGTTTTTATTATTTTCACTACAACAAATCGCACAATGGGAATGATGCCAGGATAAAAAAAAAGAAATTCTATTTAGTCCGTCAGTCAGTTAATAAAAAAATATTAGACACGTATTTTTTGCTTTACCTATAATATTAATAAAATATTACTTCGATAAAACACATACAAAGTTGGGGATTGGGGATTGCTACGTCACAAGTACCTAAGTATAAAATCCACATACCTACTCGTGACGTCATGGCACATATTAACTAAATTTTTAAAAGAGTAACCGTGGACTTTCTTGCCGGCTCTTCTCCATAGGAAACGACCAATTGGAACCGTGCACCTAGCTTCTGACGTTTCATAAGTGCCCTTGTAGGTTTATGTGAAATAAAATATTTTGAATTTGAATGTATTGCCGTAATCTTTAGATTTCGTAAAAAAATAAAAAATACGTGTCCAATATTTCAAATTTCAATAATCTACCTGACATCATCCATATTGAAAAGTATACGATTTAAGCAAATAACGTGACTCGTGCACGTTATGATTATGTAGGTACAGGTGCAATAATCCCTGTGAAAACGAATGATTAACCATACAGCAGTCACAAGGTCTTTAACTCCGAGAGAAAGGACACACAACGCAAATCTCGGTCAAAATAATGCCTAACCAAATGTAAACATGCTCTTTCATAACATTCCCTGTACGAAAATGGAAGTTGGAACAAAAATCATCCACAGAAATATATTTATCAGTAATAGCTTTTCAAATCATTGTAAGAACGTAAACCAAGGTACGATTTATTGAAATAAAATTTATCGGTCACGACACGACACGAGTGAGATTGACACACCCACAGCTAGTTTATCACGAAGTAGGTAGGTACTTGGGTACCTACACGCTTATTCAGAAATCGTGATTTATCATTCATTACAATTGGCAACATAATGTCATTGTCATTATTAGGTACCATTCAGTATTTTTTTCACCTTTTCCCCGCATTCGTTTCGGTAATTTGTATTACCTATATGTTATACCTACCTAGGTTGCCAGTGCAATTGTTCAATTGCAACAAAAATCAATTAGGTAACATTTTAGTTTTTTGCAAACCGTACCCATTTGTTCCAATTTGATATTCCCACGGTACCTAAGTAGATAACATGCAAGGTTTTTTGAAAGCCAGTACAGACCAAAAATACTGATTTATAAAATTATCAATCCAGTAAAATCTTTCGCTAATCAGTAAAATCGCAGTTATCTACAGATAGGTTACCTAAATGACCAGCCCATGGTCTCCCTTTCTAACTATTGTTCTTATTCAATCGTGAGCTTTCTATCGACCAAATCTGATTGGCTTGGTACTTAATAAGTTATCTAATCTGTCCTCTAAAATGATAAGGTCTTTAAAAATAAATTATACAATGATCAGACAAATAATTAAAAAGCTAATCGCTCTTAGATATCATCTAGATAGGTACCTATCCATAGCACCGAAATACGCATTACGTAGTAGGTACACACGGCTACACATCAAGCTATACATTTTCAGTTTATGCTGATCTCGTATTGTATAGGATTTCCGTACAATGCAAGGTCAGCTTATACTGGAAATATACCTACTTATAGCTTGATGTGTAGCCGTGTGTACCTACACACAAAATAAAATATTTTATATAGATAGCGTTCCTGCGTCCATGAACTACTTTGAAACAGCGACATGTCTCGAGAATATTACTTTATTCGGTACTTTATTTAATTTACTAGTGATTTAACAAAATAGTTCGATCGGCACGCGCCCCTAAGGTCAAGCACGCACAGTTTCACGACAAGTTACTCGCGTTCATGATGGTTGCTACCGTTGCACTCGCTCGCCGATATTTGGCAACCTTGGACACTTTAATTAAATATGACAAAACGTTTTCATACTGTTAGCTGAGAACACCTATTTGAAGAAAACGTATTTTTTTTCTTTAAGTACCTATGTTTGAAATAAACACAATCGGGAGCAATCGAATGTTCACAGAGTAGGTAGGTATCTTTGCGTTTTACGGAATAGGTACCTAGTCATTTTTTGCACGATTACTCAAGGTCATAATTTAATGCTGAATAAGCTTGCGACAATGGTGTACCTACTTAAAAAAAAAATCTACTTACTAAAACTTCGACGTTGTTATGTAGACCATGTTGGTTGTCGGTACAGCGAGCGTTGCTCACCATTCACAAGGCATATTTCAACTACGATAGGTAGGTACTATCGCATGGAAAAGATCCCATCTATGAAATTAAAAATGGTTTTAGTTTAACATTGGAATTTCAGCAGTTCATATCGACTCGTTTTGATATTTGAAGCACAAGTAGGTAGGTATCTAATGTAACTATTAAGCGGCCCGCCCCGAGCCCCTGCTTTACTTTACATAATATCTATTACTTTACTTTTTTACGACTTGACAAAACATAGTTTTTTTTGTTATTATTATTATTCTTTAGTAATCATGTTTTATACACATACCTAAACCTTCAGGAATAAATTCTTCAAATGATGGTGAAAACCACATCAAAATCCGTTGCTAAGTTTAGAAGAACAAACGTGATAACCGACCTTGTTTGGAGCTTTCCATAATACGAAGATGTATTTAAGTTCAAGAGCTTTCACACACTCATGCATTCATAAGCGGAACCCGTAATATATTTTTACGAAAGACTGTTTAGATCTTAGTTTTTTATTATTAGAATATTCCTGATTATGTAGTGAGATTACCTACCGCAATCTCCGTGCATTACTGTCACAAGTCTGTATGTATACATCTAAATATAATTATTTTTAAGATTGATTTTGTGACTCTATAATAAAATATTCATAATATTATTTATTTCCAATCGAAAATTATCCATTTTCTTTTTTGAATTCGCTTCGCGGGTATTATTTTACCGCCACCCTATGCCTTTTATTTTTAAAGAAATCTATGGTTTAGCACTTCTGATAGACTATTTGATCTCTATGATACATCGTGCCATTGGGTGCAATAAACATGACAGTACAGCCCTAAAATAGGTTGGATTGCCTCTTTGGTCTAGACTGCGGAGCATGAGGTCCTGGGTTCGATACCCATGTCGGGTAGTGTTATTGGGTTTTTCTATCGGGAATTATTTTCTTAGTAGCAGCCTAGAGAATGGATTTGTGCCCGGTTGATGGCAATAGACTCGCCCCCTATTACATGGAACTTATACATAACTAGCGAAATTTGGGTGTAATTTAAGTACAGCACGATTCAAACTTTATGGCGACTTGGAACATGAAGCGAGTCGCTGCGCAGTAACAAATTCATGTGTCAGTGGGAGTGAGGGGTGGGGTACTGCGCAGCGAGTAGTGCACTTCAGAGCTGCCATAAAGTTTGACGCTTATACACCTCTACCTAACCTTTCGGGAATGTGGTTAGCCCCCAGGCCTGACGCTACGTTTAGGACGAAGTTTTAGGCGATTTGTGGTTACGGTTCGTATCCTCACTGTCGCATCCCTATTTTATTGATTAAAAAACATCAACAAAATTGACATTGACAGATGACATTTCTATTTTTAGATCTTTCATCTCGGAATCTCAGATCTTGTAAATTGAATTATTGATTTCATCTAATGTGTTGATAAACCTGAGAAAATGAAAAATATTTTAGAGACTCTTATAAACGCGTCAGAGAAGGCGGCATGTGTAGCTCGGTCCTGTTGTGCAGGAGCGACAAACGAAGTGTTATTGGTCGCAGAAAAATTCGAAGGCGATGCCAACGCCCGTTTTGAAAGAGATTTCAAAACGATTGCGGATGTTTTGGCCCAAGAAGCTGCAAAAACTGAAATAGCGGGTCATTTCCCAGAGCTTGCAGATCATGTAAGGGGCGAAGAGTGTTCCGAGATTGGAGGAGTCAGGATCGAATTATGCGACAGTGTCGAAGGCACTGCGGATATTTTACAGTATTTAGTGGCACCGGCGCTTGCGAATCGAATGGCTGAAGCGGCCCATCGCGACACAGATCATACGTTTTGTGAAAATTTGCCAAAAGATATTCCTGAGATCGACACTTCTGATGTAGGCATTTGGATAGATCCAATTGGTAACTATGAAACTTTTATATCTATTTTGAAAAAGTACCCAGCTAGGTTTTACTTGACAATTTATTTTTATAAAGTTTAAAACATTCTCTCAAACATAACTTGTTGATGTTTAGTCATTTTACACCTCTGCTGTTATTAGATGCTACTGCTGAGTTCATAGCTGGTGTCCAGGGACACGCCGACGCAGACCATGGTCTTCCATGCGTGACAATTCTCATTGGTGCCTATCTAAGGTCTACTGGGGAGCCTATTCTTGGAGTTATCAATCAGCCATTTTATGACAAGTAAGTTGGTAATATATTCAGAATACTCTACTTTCATCTTTCCTTTTTCCTCATGTTTAGTAGAATGATAAAATTAAAGAAAATATATTTATTTCTTGTTTTCCAGTGGCAAAGGGCGAGTTGTTTGGGGCATTAATTATAAAGATATGCATGAGTGGGGTAGCAGTTATGTTGTTGAGAACAATGAAAAGAACATCTTACTGATGAGTACTGCTGAGAAGCCAGAAATTGCTGATAAGTTCCGAGAGGCTGGATGGGAAATCAAGTCTCTTCCGGGAGCTGGGCATAAGCTTCTGAAAGTGGCTTTAGGTGAGAAAACTTATGAGTTGTAGAACAGCAATTTGTTTATTAACACATTGAAGGACACTATATGCCCATAGGCGTCATAAAAATAAAACTTCTATTGTGTCTCGTGTACTGTCCTTCAAAGTGTTAATAAACCCTTTCAAGTGTACTATTTTACTTACAGCAAAGTATAGATAGTATCAAGTTCTTTTGCAGAATAAAAATTCTAGATTCAGGTTCAGTTTTATGGTCACATCATTATCACATAAAATTGTTGTACCACTTAATGCAGTTTCAATTTTTATAATTCTATACTATTTTTCTTATACAGGTGAAGCAGCAGCATACATCATGTCTCAAGGAACTACTTTCCGCTGGGACACTTGTGCCCCCCACTCTATTCTCAGAGCAAAGGGTGGGGATCTCATCAGCTACTCTACTCAAGATCCTATCACTTACAACGATGAAGTGGACCTGGAGTCACAAGACTATAGCAACAAAGAAGGCATCATAGCTTTTAGTGATGAAACTACAGCAGAAAAGATTAAGAAAATTCTCAATAACTAAAAAATTTACGAAAAAATATTATGTATCTCCTGAATCTCAAATAGTTGATGTAGTAGGTACCTACTATTTTAAAATTATATTAAAATCTTAAGTCCTGTCATATCCAATGCGGTCATAAAATGATCTAAATATTTTCAACTTTTTCTCAGTCATTCCAATTTCTAAATAATTAAACTGTTTTAATAACTATTTCAAGAAGGCCAATTTTTTAACGAAATATTGCTGTTTAGATGTATGTAAGTGAAATGTGCTAGTTACTAAGATTTTTTGTATACTTATGTGAATATCTTTTTACTTGAGAACGTAAGTAAAAACATATAATATCAAAGTTTATTCAAATATATCTAGTCAGTATTATTCAATTATATTAATTTTAAATATAATGATCTCTATGTTGCATGTTATTGTAAACTGTGATGTATTGTTTCAAATAAAAGATATCATTTTATACATTGTCTTTTATTATCAAAACTTACACTTATGTACAATAAATAATTAATTACTAGATTCTGTTTCTGAAGTAGAACTTTTGCTTTTCTTCTTTTTCTTTTTTTTACTTTTCTTATCTTTTTTCTTCTTTACCTTGCCAACTTTTGTTGATTCTTTGGATTCTTTTTCCTTTTCCTGCAACAAGATATTTTAGATTATAATATAGCTGTTGGTAAACACGGCTATACATTTCCAGTATAAGCTGACCTCGTATTGTACAGAAATCCTATACAATGCGAGATGAGCATAAACTGGAAGGCTTGATGTGTAGCCATGTGTACACGTACAACACTATTTAATAAAAATCTTGAATTCAATGCAACTTCTGAGATCATAGCTTTATCATAAATTATATCATCATAATTCTCCTGCCTTTATCCCAATTTATTTGGGGTCGAAGTAACATGATGTCTTTTTCTTCCATAGTTCTCTGATATAATCTTCTGATATAATAATATTATATAGCTTTTGGTACAACACAATTTATAATCTAAACTAATATTATAAAGAGAAAAGATTTGGTTTTTTGTATGTTTGTTTGTAATGCAAAAACTCATGGCCTGATTTTAAAAATTCTTTCACCAGTAGAATGCTTTATTATCACTGAGTAACATAGGTTATAATTTATAAAGATAAAACGCAGGCGAAGCTAGTATAAATATATAATGATTGGCCTTACGGGTTTCACAACAGTCTCTGTTTTAGTAATAAGTGGTTGGACTTGTGGAGCACAGCCCTCCATCCTGATTGCCGCAGTAAGTTCATCAACTTTTGACATATCCGCATTTGGAGCACGATATTGTTCACAGTGGTCCACTCGTACTGTACGACCCAAGATCTGGGGGACGATAAAAGGTCAATAATTGAATAGCTAACTGTTGTAGATGTAGTAGATGATAGTCTCACATACACAAGTTTAATACAGCTCAGTCAGATTTATGATATTATTGTTCATAAATTGTAGTATAAAAGCAATACATAATTATAATATTACAATCAACATACTTTGGTTCCATTTAAATTATCCACAGCTAGGATTGTTGACCGCTGATCCTCATAGCATATAAATGAGAATCCCCTTGACTTTCCAGTTGCTTTGTCTCTTACCAAGTTTATGTTCACTATTTCACCATACCTGCAATAGTTTAAATGAGATTGGTGTTATTTTCTGAATATCAATCACTTCTCTTACAGAGAAGTTTTACATGTTCTTTTTGGAAAAGACAATACAAAAAACAATTTCAAGCAAAAAAATGTTGGTGATAGTATAAGAAAGTTAATGGAGGCTTATTCCTTACAATGAAGCAGTATTTAATGTTGATGTAAAACTTATACAACTTGACAGAAGAAAAAACAAAAGTAACATCTTTCATTTTCTTTTTTATAAGAGGTCGCACATTGCAAGACCAACCTTATTATCTTCTCTCAATGAAGACCTATTAATTTCAAAAGCTTCAGCAGCCTTGGTCTGGCTAGCGCTTTTGTAAACGTATCTGCAAGCTGATTTTCAGTTGTGATCCTGCTTACATTTAGCTCTCCACTTGTTACCATCTCCCTGACAAAAAAGTGTCTAATCCGGATATGCTTAGTACGTTTGTGGTACTCCGGATTTTCAGCTAGCTTGATCGCAGCTTCATTATCTACTCTCAGGATTGGCACACCCTTCAGTTTTGTCATATCTCCAATGACTCTGGACAGCCAAATTGATTCCCGAGCGCCTTCACTGGCAGCTACGACCTCTGCTTCGGTGGTAGATATAGCCACGCTTGTCTGACGTTGGCTTATCCATGACACGGCACCTCCAGCATACATGCACAATACACCAGTGGTTGAACGTCCTGTGTTCAAGTCACCGCCATGATCGGCATCACTGTAGCTCTCAAGAATACCTGTCTTGAAATCTCTTTTGTAGAGTATCCCCTTTTCTGGAGCATACTGCAAATACCGTAGTATTCTCTTTAGTTTGACACAATCCTGTTCTGTAGGATTTTCGAGGGTCCTAGAAACTACGCTCACTGCATATGCAATATCTGGTCTAGTTCCTATCATTAAATATGTCAATGCACCAACCACTTGTCTGTAGTTGCTCAAAAAATTGCTCACATCGCATGAGTCTTGACCCTGACATTGATCCTCTTTTACAATTGGTGTCATTACCGGTCTGCAGTGTTCCATGCCAAATCTTTTGAGCACTTTCTTTGCGTAAGATCCCTGAGATATTTTGATGCCATCATCAGTCTTCTCTATTTCAATTCCAAGGAAATATGACGCTGCCTTTGTTGTTATTTTAAACTTAGTTTTAATTTGTCCTATGAACTCGTTTATAAGGTCCTGGCTCGTTGCAGCCACCAAACCATCATCAACATACAGGGCAACTATAAGTTTACCTCCAGACGGCGTCTTCCTTATGAATAAACAAGGATCTGAGTCACTAACTTCGAATTCAATCTGTTTGAAGTAGTCCAAAATCCGCTTATTCCAACATCTTGGAGCCTGTTTTAAACCATACAAACTTTTCTTCAACAAACAGATGCGACCCGAACCATCATCATAGCCTTCGGGCTGTTTCATGAAAATTTCTTCGTTAAGTGACCCGTACAGAAAGGCTGTTGATACATCAAATTGTATCATGAACATGTTCTCATTGGCTGCCACAGCCAATACACTCCTGACTGTTGCCATTTTAGCCACAGGACTGAAAGTTTGGTCATAATCAACCCCTTTCTTCTGACTAAACCCCTTTACAACAAGTCTAGCCTTATATTTATCTACTGAACCATCAGCATTCAGTTTTACTTTGTATACCCATTTGCATGGTATAACCTTCCTGTAATTAGGAAGAGGCGCGAGGACCCAAGTCTTATTCTCCTTCAAAGAATTCATCTCACAGTCCATTGCCTTTTTCCAAAGATTCCAATTAGAGCTTTTAGTAGCTTCTCTATAACAACTAGGTTCTTGGTGACAGCTAGCCATGTTTAAAACATAGTCTTTGAGTTTATTAGGTGGACGAAGTAATGATCTGTCTCTGAGAATCCTTCCACCATGTTCCATGATTTCCTGTTCAGGCATTACATCTCTGGTATGAATTTCCGTCTCATCTTCATCTACTTCCCTTATCTCTCCCCCTAACTCAAAACTCTGTTCAGAAGCACAACTCCTAGCGTCATCAAAATCATCCAAATCTTCAACTAGAACGTCTTCTCTACCAATGAACTCAGTGTCCCCAATTTCAGTACCAACACCTTCTTTGACATTTTCATTATTGTTGAGAGTTCTATCATTGCCTGAATTTGCTGCATTCTGTGTAACTTGTGGTTGACTCACTGGATTCAATATATCATTCTCATTACTATGCAACTGTGGCAATTCCAGAGGTATTTCCAATTCAGCTTCTGTAGAAGCTTTCACTGGAGCCTCTGCACCCAAGGGCTTTTCATCGAAGGAGACATCCCTTGACCTCACCAGCGAATTATTTTGTTGGTTCCAGAGCCTGTATCCATCATCATTATCATATCCAACTAAGATACATTTCATTGCTTTCTTGCGCAGTTTCTTCCTGGTTACCTTAGGTATATGCGCATAACAAAGCGATCCGATAATCCTTAAGTGCTTTATTTGTGGTTTCTTACCAACCCAAAGTTCAAACGGAGACTTGTTTTCTACTGCAGTTGGACCTGTCCTGTTCAAAATATAAACGGCAGTATTCACCAACTCGGCCCACAAAAACTGAGGTAGTTCCTCATGAGCGTGCATCATAGATCTTGCTGCCTCAACAATCGTGCGATTGTCCCTTTCGCTACACCCATTCTGTTCCGGCGTGTATGGCATAACCAATCGTTGCTTTATGCCTTTATCCGTCAATACTTTTCGTACCTTCTGATTGTTAAACTCTCCGCCATTGTCACTCAACACTTCTCTAACAGTATGTCCAGACACCTTGGCAGATGCCAACATCTCTTTCAGCTTTTCATGTACCTCTGACTTCTCTCGAAGAAAGTACACAAATCTGTAACGCGTGAATTCGTCTTTGAACAGTACAAAGTAGCGATACTTGGATATGGACAGAGGAAATGGACCACATACATCAGTGTGTATGCGTTCTCCAGGCTGAGTAGCTTTTTCCCGTACACCAAATTTCTGTCTATGGGACTTTCCAAATATACAGCCTTCGCATAATTCTCCAGTTTCCTTGGTTTTAATACCGAGTTCCCTCTCGATTAGACTTCTCACATGCCTTTTATTCTGATGAGCCATCCGTTCATGGTAGAGTTGCAACATATCAACTTTCTGTACCAAATTGACAATTACTTTAGATGGTGGTACAATCCTACAGTTAAGCCTGTACAGACCTCCGTACCTTTCTCTTTTTCCTGTAATTGTAATTTTTCCATCAATCTTCATTGAACAGGAAGTGACGCGTGACTCAAACAAGCTCCTTGGATTTTTATCTTGTGTCGACAGCACCGAAAACAGATTTCTGCTTATCTGGGGAACGTACCAAACATCTCTCAATGTTGACTTGACAACCTTCTTGTTAACTTCAGCTTCAATGCTTATTGATCCTTGCCCAACGGCCTTAATCACATTTCCATCAGCTGTTATTACAGTGTGATCAACTTCAAAATATTTAAAATCTTGATACAAATCTAACCGCATCGTAACATGATTTGTAGCACCGTTATCCACATACCATTTGTCACAATCAGTGTCAGATTCTGCTGAATTCACAGACAGTAATACCATGTTAACTCCTTTCTTGTCATCCACAACTTGACGAGGTGCACTCCTCTTAGGGCAGTCTTTCTTAAGGTGACCAACTTCTTTACAGTTGAAGCATCTTATTTTCTTCTTACTTATCCCTGGAGCTACGTCATCACCCTTTTTAACACACTTCTTCCATGTTTTCACCGCAAGTGCATCACAACTAGACTCACCGTCTTTACCGTTGTTACAAAGTGCCTTTTCATATGTACACAACTGACTTGTAATATTCTCAATGGTTCGATCCTTTTTAGACATCAGCAACCAGCTCGATTTAAACGAAAAATAACTTTCTGGTAATGTGTCCAAGATTTTGCAAATTAATAAAATATCTGGAAGTTCCTTACAGTCTTCTTCTTTCATTAATTCTTGCCTTAACCTGTACCAGATATTTTTCAGCTTCGAGATATGCGTTGCAATATCATCAATAGTATCTTTTTTGTAACTGAAGAACTGCAAACATAAATCATATAAACGATCTTCACTCACGCCTTCATATAATCTATGCAGTTCATCCCATACTTCTCTGGACGTTGAGAATCTTATAACCTTGTCTAATGTTTCATCAGAAATATTGTTTGTTATAAGTAACAATGCCGTACTATCCAGCCTGTTGTACACCGATAACTTTTTGTTATACTCCATCAAAGCCACTGCGGACGCAGCGTCAGCATCACCGCCCTCAGCTACAGGCTTTTTCGGTTTTTGGGATTTTCCCTGAACAATTTCCAAAAGTCCGTCCATGCCCCGTAATAGAGTAGACATGCGGTACTTCCATTGTATCCAGTTATTTCCATCAAGCTTACATATTTGTATTTTACTTAACTCCATGCTTGGTTTTCAACAAATATATAGGTGAAATATAGAATGGCCCATAACCTGTTGATGTAAAACTTATACAACTTGACAGAAGAAAAAACAAAAGTAACATCTTTCATTTTCTTTTTTATAAGAGGTCGCACATTGCAAGACCAACCTTATTATTTAAATGATGAGCACATTCAATATACAACATTACATATAGGTCATACGTTTTCCCATCAAGAATTTGCAGATAGTTTATATAAGCCACAATAGCTTGTAGTTTCAACTTACTGTGAGAAAACGCAGATAATGTCGCCTTCAGTGAGATCATAGGGCAAACCTCCAACAAACACCCAAGCACTGTCCTTGTACTGATCATGCCAAGAAGTCTTTGATTTACCAGACAACTCACGTTCACTAAGCTTTAGCACATTCTTCACATTACTGAAATAAATAGAAATTTGAATCATGCAATTTCTATCAACAAATTTGATCTAAAACATGGAAACAAGTGGTATTTACGTCATAGGATTCATTTTGTTGTTTTATAAAATCTTCATCCATAGAAAAAAGTAGTATTACGCTAATTTCTACTTTCTAGTAAAGCAAATAATTGTAATATTTTCATTTTCAAACACAAAAACTCAAAACATAACCTAAGTGGCGCAAAGAGAAACAATTTTTTTTTTATCAGTTTTCAAATGTCATCACACAGTGAACACAGCACAGAATATAAATGAGTTTAAATGTTCTGTGCATAAATATCACCATTAAAAAGTACTCTGTGATTATTTGTGAATATCACAGTCACACTGACACTCATCCATCATTGTTTGGTCATTATTTTGGTCGGCAAGTTTGGCATCAACATAAAATAAAGAATATTCTATCTATATATCTATCCAAAATATTGTTATTAATCGACTAAAATATTGCGATTGTCAGTAGTGTGAGTAGACAAGAAAGGGGAGTGAGTAAATAGGAAGACCAACGAAGACCAACGATGGATGGACTGTGTGAATGAGGATAAATGGCTAGAAAGGGGATGACGACAAACTGTGCGTTCACACTGGCGAAACAAAACATGTTGAAATCTTTATTTTCTGTCAATGTTCCTTTAGAATATTTGACTGAATACTGACTGACTGTAGAGTTACAGTTACAAGAGATTTCAACTTGTTTTGGTTTTAATATTTCACAGATGAGAAGAATGGAAGGAAAAGACATGGGCACGGGCAGTTAACAGAGAATCAGTCAGTTGCCGAGAATATCATTTTAGTTTGTAGACTGCTAAACGATTTTTTACTAGTTATATCAATTTTTTTTTGTGATACATCATAACATTATAAAGTTACATGCTCTGTGGTCATAAATGTCACGTTGACATTGTTTGATACGTGACGTGCTTCGATTATTTACAAATCAACAAAATAATTGCTGCATTCTTGGGTTGAACTCTAAAGAAAAGATACGCGCTAAGGGAAAATAGTTACCATTATTACAGCTGTTACAATGACAACCCCTCCAGATGCACCAGATAACTATGATCAGGTTCGTAAAACAGGTCCCAAAATTTCTCCTCTACTGCAATGTTGATATCAATGTCCTTCTTTTTCTCACAGTTTGACGAAGAGGAATCTGAACAGCAGCTCGGGGCGACTGCATCAGGACGGAAAAGGCTATTCAGCAAAGAATTAAGATGTATGATGTACGGATTTGGAGATGACCAGAATCCATACACAGAAAGTGTCGACTTTTTGGAAGATTTAGTCATCGAATTTATAACAGAAACGACACATAGGTAGGATAACTGAATTGAGTTACTGTTAGGTATTGAACCTTAGTATATTTTATATATGTTTTTTTTTTAAATCAGACACTGATGAATTTTTAGGGCAATGGAAGTGGGCCGAACAGGAAGAGTTCAAGTAGAAGATATAATTTTCTTAGTCCGGAAAGACCAACGCAAGTACGCACGTGTTAAAGATTTACTAACAATGAATGAAGAGCTCAAGAAAGCTAGAAAAGCTTTTGATGAAGTTAAATATGTTGGTGAGTAGAAGTCAATTGTTTAATGAAGCAAAGATAGTATGATATCAAAGTCTGTTAAATAAATGACTTTTGAATTTTGAAATTTGAATTTTGTTCCTAATGTTTTTCAAGTAACAGAAGTGATGCTTTATTTATTTTTTCAAACTTATTTGAACTTACATTGAAATCTATTTATTATCAAAGTCTAATGAAAAAAGAATAATCAACAAAATAATGAATGTGTGACATTTTAATATTTATGTGATGTGCATATGTAATAATTGTGTTTTAAAATTATAGAAGACCAACAATAACATAGATGATCAAACAAGGCTGCCATGCTTCTAAGACTGATGCAAGTAACATATTTGATTATGACACATTGCTTCTGTGTTTGCACAAACTAATGTAATTTTATCAACCCTTGTAATCTAACCCTTATTATATGTTACCAAAAAAACTGCAATCTGTTTTGCTATATAACTTTTAATTATGCTTATCTGATATAAATGTATGTTTCCCGACAAATGTTCTATAAACCAGTGATTGTTCCTAAGAAAAATACACTTCAAACAACAATATATATAACCATGATAACTGTTGAACGTTTACATGCTTACACCTTCCAGTAGGCATTTCATGGGTTAATTAAGAATCTTTAACAACGCTTGACATGATTCTGCAAATTGGCATATTCCCTTATTGCTCATAGGAGTTAAGCATTAAATATTTAAATGAGTCACTCACAGTTTGTCGAGTATTGTAATAACTGTAGATATACTTATCAATCTCTATGCTCAAGTTTAACATAAAATATTTAATTATGTCACATAAAATTTTCTTTTAATCTGAGTATTCTAATGACTGCAGATATCAATATAGTTTTGAATTAAAATTGTATTAACTTTAACTTTATGAATTCAAATAGGAATGTACCAATTAGGAACAATTTAAATCTCTACCACCAGTGTGTTCAAGGTGGTAACTTTCACAAGTACTTACAATAGTAGAAAAAAAAATGCAATCTGTTTTCATAATATTTTAAATCCCGTTTACTCCTTTCCTGCATGAGCAGAGCTTAAATTAAACTGCAAAAAATATGCATAGAATTGACCAAGACATTTTAAAAATTATATCTGAATTCATTCAAGTCAATCATTATAATTTGTACTTTACACCTGTCTTCTTTATGGTCCTGAATATTGGCTATGCCATTAAAATATTTCACTATAATGTAGGGAGATATTTTTATTTGCGGTTTACCAGCTAAAACCCATGACTTGTTCCTACTTGCATCTTAAGTAGGTACCTATTTATTTTGTGAATTCATAAAACTATCTGAATGTTGGGCAATGGAACCTGATCCGGATTTTCTTTATATTATTAGAAAATAATAAAATAATTTATATTTCAGAATAAATCGGAAGTGGATAGGCTGGAAGGATGTTACCTTCATGCATTGTAAAATATGATGTATTACCATTACTTCCACCAAGAAATAATTTAAACACTATGTTTTAATATTTTTTTCTTACATTTCAGTTCTTGAATACTGTCTGTAATTGCACTATAAAAGACATTCCTCTAAACCCAGAACCTGTGTATAATTTGTAGTTCTAGACAATAAAGTGTATAATTTAATAATTTTACGATTTGGTTTTATTGTCCCCTACCACACTTCTTTTGTCTGTTATAATTCACCGCTTATTGTAGGCATGTAAGACATACATACATCTACTTTAGTAAAACAGGCAGAATGCCTACATCTTTTAATATAAAAAAAAATCTTAGTAGGTACTCTGAAAACTCTCCTAAACGAGCCCAGTTCGTTTAGGAGAGTAACGCATATAGATAGTGCAATCCACGAAGACGCGCCCCACTCCGCTCCGCTCCGTACTAAAGTACAGCTTACAGTACAGTAATCGCGGAGTGGGGCGCGTCTTCGTGGATTGCACTATCTGTAATATGTATGAAGATTTTAGCATTTCACTCTGCGAACCTCCGAACTAGGTATGCGTAACCCCAGCAAAATGTTGCGGCTTAGAGAAATGAGAGTATTACAGATAATTAGTTCATAGTTAGTTGCAATTTGTTCAAGTTGTATTTTCGACGATATTCGAGAAAAACTGATTTTGCTGGAGTAACGTTACCCCAGCAAAATGTTTTTCAAAAAAGGCATTTTTTAGCCTGGAACCAAATACATGAAAAGATAGCTTTTTATGAGTTGTAAATTGTTGCACACATTTTTTATGTGGGCGCATTTACAGCAGATAAGGCACCAACTATACGTTCTACTCATATAACTAGGAGATACTTTCTTGATGGGGTAACGTACACAATTGGCCGAGTAATCGCGTAACAAACTACAAAAAAAAAAAAAAACATAGTCGAATTCAGAACCTCCTCCTTTTGGAAGTTTGTTAAAAATAAAAAAACCAAGATCGTTTACCTATTGCGAACGTTAGGACTTAGAACCATGGGATATTGAATGTTAAATAGCGTTGTTTGGACTAGTTTGGTAGGTCGCTGAGTGAAATTCTATAATCCCCGTCCATATTATGCGTAACATCTTGGTAAGTTTGTTGAGAGAGTTGTTGGCGTGTTTGTTACCAACTGGGGACGCAACCTTAAGGTTCAAATAAAACATTAAATATTTTTAAAGACTTTATTTGTGCGATACAATAGAATGACAGTATAGTAGCTTGCTAACACAGTACTTTAACATAACAGACAACGTTACTGTTATGAAAGAAATTATAATATCAAACAAAATAATTTAACATGATTTTATCATTATTGAACTAACATAATAACACAATACACTACAAAAGAAAAAAGTAAATCATTATTGTTTATACATTCTCAAATGTCAACCAACAGGATTGAAAAATCCTGAGGATAATATTATGGCCCCAATCAAATTATGGTTTATTTAGAAAAATTAATGAATAAATATGGAGAGGAGTGTTCAATTCGAACATGAAAACATTTTGACAAACATCAACGAGGATAAAACTATGTGACTTCACAATTTATACATAGATCAATGATTCTTAAGAATTACGTGTAAATAAAATATTTCAACAAAATGTTCACATTTTAGGCGACTAGACAAGGTTGTCAAAAAACAGCCAAACGTCTAAACTTTGGTTTAAAATATGTGTTACATATTTTGATACAACATCGTCCAATAACAAAGTTAATCTTATAATATAAATAGGCCATTGATGGCAGTGAGTTAGTATTTTATAAATAATATAATAAGTTACTTGTTGAAATATTAGATCCGTACTTATAATTTATTAATTCTAAGGTACATCCTAAGCTCGGGCAAAGTGAACAATTTACTATAAATATTGGCATCACACTAATTTCTTCAAGTGATTTGGAATTATATTGAATAATTTGAGAAATATTAATCTAAAATAATACGAGTGAATTAATAATAATAATCTGGAAACTGGTAACTCTTCTGCAACTCTATGCAAGTAAAATACAATCAAAATAATGTAAAATACGTTAAAAGTGCAATTTCAACCTAAAAGGAGGAAGACTGAAAATATTTGAGCCCTTTTAAATTAGATACTATTTATTCATTTGGCAACACAACACAACAAAACAAACGAACTTGTAAATTTTCAGTATTCTCTATACTCGCATTTGAAATAAGATTAGACATTTAATTTTATATAGTCCGTTCAACCGATTTTAACTTCTATTGCGTTGGTGGCATGACAAATGGCAGCTGCAGTAAACAGTTGGTATTGTAACCACTTTTTTGCTTTTAATGCCATGCTTATTACGGTATAGAAGTCAAAATCGGTTGAACGGACTGTAAAAAAGGTTTGTTTAAATTTAAATGTCTAATCTTATTTCAAATGGAGTATAGTAAGCTAGACATTGGAAATAGTACCATTGAATTAGAAATCTGTTTACAGTCTTAACCATTTAGTTTTAGTCTAAGAATATTCTGTTCTTGTCCTTAGGACGTTTCCAAGTGGAAGATTTTACTACAGATCTTGTGTTTTCCACACAAATAACGTTTTTCATAAAGGCTACCATGTGTACTTTAGCACTATTAAAAACTAACCTATTATTTTGTAAATATCTAATAAGACAATATTATTATTTTTACTACTTTTATAACAGCCAACGCTAAGGCAAGTAAACCTGTACATTAGATATAAAAGCTAGATTTAAAACCGTATAAATAACTACCACAGATTAAAAATTAATTGTTTAAATGATAAATTCGCTTGAAGAGCATGACTCATAATGATGTTAATCGTTGTAGTTATTAATACGACAAAAATCTAGCCAATAACTTTAAACACATCAGATTGATATTGAAACATTATTAAATCTCGCAACACTTTCAAACATGCAACTGCATGCATTAGTATAAATACTTTTCTAGATAATCAGATTAGGATAAATATAAATTTCTGGAATGGTTTATATCTACCATGCTTCGATAATAATCAAGGACAAGTTATATTATATATGTACGACAATTGGTCGTAATTAATACAGTTATCAATATAAAAAAAGTAGTTAACACTTCTTTCCGTGAATATACGCGTGTCAAATATTAAAATTACGTGACACAGAGTAATGAACAAATGGAGTGATAACAAGCGAACACACTATGGGGTTTATTTATAAGCGTTGCTGAAAGTTAAGTGACGTTCAAACGTTAAAAATGTGTAGTTAAACAGTCGCTAATCATTACTAACTTTAAGCAACGTTTATAAATAAACCTCTATATTTCCAGAAAGTTATATAACCATGGTACATATTATATTATATGGTAAAGAACAGAATCGCTTTTTCACTGGCTCTTGAACGCAAGTAATTTTGTGCTATGACTATAAAATTTACAGGAACTCCGATTCCGCACTGCTTACAATAATTCAATCGAGGGCATACTACTCAAAAACTGGGTGACTTTTCTGCTGCTGTCAGCCAGGAAAAATATGTTAGCACTCCATTCGTTTATTACTCCGTGATTAGATCAGCCGATCAGTGATACATATAGATTTTGTAAGTAAATGCCATATAAATACTTATGTGCTGTGTGCGTTTCGTTTAGTCAGTAGGCGGCGGCATGGCGGCTATGATGGCCTTCATTACTGCTGCAGCTGCTAAAGCCGCGTGTGGCTGCCATTCCTTTCCACGGGTTCCGTCACGGTAGTCGGATATGCCTGGGAATGAGAAAAAAGTTAAAATTAAACTCTTACTAGGGATTTCACCAATGACATTTTGAAGTGAATAAAAGCAGAACGCCTACTAGCCAAAGCTTATAGCTGGCGTCTTGGTATTTGCTTTTTAGTGACAGAGGGCTCGTGGCTCGCGGGTCGATTGAAGGTTAAGCTACGTTTGTCACGGTCGATTCGTGGATGGGTGACCATCTATTACATATCGAGACCCCTCCGTGCCTCGGAAATCAAGTTAAACCGTTGGTCCTGGCCATCATTCGTAGATCTTTAATAATCGTTATAGGTAGTAAGAAGCCCAAAAGTCTGACAACCAGCCTTACCGAGGGGTATCGAGTTACCCAGAACTGGGCTGTATCTGGTTAGACTGGAAGCCAACGCCAACATAGTTGGGAAAAGGCTAAGTAGATGGATTTTTTGACAGCCAAATAACTCGATCTTGACTAGCCCACCGCATAATAAAGGTATATCATATCTCAACGTCCAGCTCGTTACTTCGGCTTCAGCAAATCCTTTGTTGCTGGCTACCCGGGAAGACTTACCCTAGCAGCAAAGGCAGCTAGGGCTGTTTCAAATCGTTGGTTCATCTGACCAGGAACAGTTTTCAATTCCTTGAATTTGTTATGTCAACTCAAGGAGTATAGGTATACTTATAGTCCTCTTCGCCGTATCCAGCGACAGCGATTCACACTAATTTCCTTTCCTTTCGTGAGCTCTCTGATGACTAATACTCAAGGAGTACTGTTCCAACGACTGTCAGTTCTTCTCTAACCAGTGTCTTGGATATGATAAACCCAATCGCTTACCTCTAATAGAAACGAAGCAATCCTTCCTGTTCCCGATGACACTGTCGAGCACGGCGTCCAGCTCACAGTCGTACGCGAGCGCTCGTGCGTGCGCGGCGAAGGCGGCGCGCGCCTCGCCCGTCCCGCTGACGGCGCGCCCGCCCGCGACCGGAGACAAGTGCACGCGAAGACCGCTGTCTTTCCTGTCGCTGAAAATATGACACAAAGGATTATAATTATTTTATTTTTTCAGATATTTTACAACTAAGATTCGGTAGTAAAAACATTAGTGAATGGGGGCCAGTTACAAGTTTTCTCAGATAAATCAAATTAAATTAGCAAAACAAAACATGACTGTGGTAAAATTTTATTGTAACATCTTGCATGCCATGTGTGTGTATACTCATGTTTTGGACAAATAAATTATCTTTATCTTTATGTGGGTATCGATATCCATACACAATAAAAACTTTTTTGTGGTCAAAGACCGCTGGTAGTTACTTGAAGTACAATACGGCCGATATAACTTGGCAGTTTCGAACTTCGCGCAGAAGGCTGCGCAATAACATTTTTAGGAACCAAATGGTAACATGAGGCGAGTGTGAGTGAGAGAACATGCGCAAAAGTTCGCAGAGCTTATGTTCAGACCTGCCAAGTTATATCCGCCGTATTGTAAGAGTTGAGAAAATCCGTTTTCTTTTGATTTATTGTGTTAAAATATCGATACTCATTACGTTTGTTGACTTTTGCCAATTATTCGAACCTGTTTAGATAAAAACGCCAAAACACAAATAGCGGATGCTGGCCGCACAACTGCTGGACTAAAGTGGAACTGGGCTGGCCACATCTGTCGCATGTCGGAGAAGCAATACGCAAAAATCAACACTCAGTGACTTAATTATAACAGTCATTAAATCAGGAATTAAATGGCTACGCGGCAGGCCCAGAAAGAGATGGCGGGATGAGCTGGACTCCTTAAAGGATTGGCCCACAATCGCATAGGCCGGGAAAACTGGGAAGAGGGAAGGGAGGCCTTTGCCCTGCAGGGGGACAAGAAAAGGCTTATCAAAAAAAGCACAAAGGAGATGCTTATTGGTGAATTGGTGATTTTGTCTCCTCAGAAAACGAGCATCTAGGATACAAAATTAGGTAGTATTATCATGAATAAAGGAGGGCCAATTACAAGCTTGCAGCATGCAGCGCTCGGCCGCTATATAGCTTACCTACGAAAAAAAAAAAGGCTCGTGTGCACAGGATTTTGGTTTCAAATTGCTTAGAAATGCGTTACCCCGATGGTACAAGAGTAGAACAAGTGGACAGTAGACAGACAAGAAAGTAAAACCACCCAGAAATAATGTTGAATAGACAAGATCATCGAAGAAGTCGTTACATAATTTAGTCTTATGCCTATTTGCACCACAAAATCACTAAATGCTTTTAGACCTAAACATATTTTAAGAGAACAGTGGTGGCCCAGTGGTAACAGCCGCGACCAGGCGCTTTACTTGGTGTAAATTATTTCAACACCACTGCTCTCGAAACGGTGAAGGAAAACATCGTGAGGAAACCGGCATGTCCTAGAACCGCACTGGGCGCGCGTGATGAATTATGGCCCACTCCCTCTCACCGAGAGGAAGCCTGTGTCCCAGCAATGGGAACATTATAGGCTGATTATGGAATATGCAAATACAGTGAAAGTCGTTTATAACGACTTCGAAGGGACCGTCGGATTACGGTTTTTCCGATAGTCGTTATAACCAAAATCTATGTTAATTAAACAGAAATGCTGGGACTTCAAAATTTCGTCGTAATAACCGGTACAACGTTTTAAGCGAAGTCGTTATAAACGGTTTTCACTGTATATTTAAAACATAATTCTGTCTCTATAATCTTCAAACAATTGACAAAAACAGAAAGAAGTTTTAAATTCGTTTAGCGCAAAACGTATTCCGTGAAACTTTGCCCACTTTTTTCGAATAATTACAATTTTAATACTTTTTTCTATGAATACGTAAGTATTTTCCTTCATCAGCTACAACTGTAAGATGTGTTAGTATCGCTAAACTTACTATTATTCTACATTGAATTCAATATTTGTTCGATTTTGTTGGCGGGCAAAGTTATGTGGACTTTTAGCCAACTTTGCCCACATTAATTTTTTGACGCAAATATGACCTTTATGTAGATGACATAGAAACCAGTACAAAAATTTTGGTAAAGATGGCGTTTACTTTAGGAATGTAAATGACAATATGAAAAATTTTTTACTAAAATTACTAGGAAATGTTACTCCGACCTTACACTAAAATTTGCCCGCAAAAACACGCACCTTATTCGACGAGTTCCAACAAGCTACTAAGCGAAGTTAGCAACAAACACCATAGTCAGTATTGCCATACATATAACCTATTTTTCACCAAGACAATCAATGTTGCCATAATATTAAGATATGCTTATAAATGGTTCTTCAGGCAAAGTGTCCCGGGATTGTTGGCATATTTCATGGTTTAGTGATTTTTGGTGCAAGCGGGCCTCAGAGACTGGTGGAAAATAATGCAATATTGCCAACATTTTTTTTTTTTTTTTTCGGTTGGGCATCTCGTAGTTGACCTCTGAGATCATGACTACTTAACCGGGCTTGCTTTAAGCTTCTACACTTAAAATCTCCAGCCAGGGGTTATTGAACTATGCTAATTAAAACTAGGTGAACGCTCGCTAAGGGCACCCCCTGTGGGGTACGAACCTCGGCTTAGTGCGTCAACCGGAGGGAGGACATCAAGGATGGGACGGGCTGGATCAAAGTTTTGATCATGATTATTAGTCGGGGAATTTAAAGCTACGTGCTCAGCTGCAACAACTGCTGGCACCTCGTTATCGAGCAAGGATCGGGGGGAGTATCATTTACTCGGGGACGCGGTCGCGATCGCAAAGGACCTCGGCGGCGAGGTCGGAATGACGGGAGGCATCTGTTTTTGTACACTGTGCTGGTTTCCCTACTGCTCTCCTGGAGGAGGGTAATGGGGTCGTCAGGGTCGGTAAGGATTCGCTTAGGGCGGCGAATTCGATTGACACTAGACCGAGTGTAACTAGCGGCCTCGACAACCAGAGGGTTGCGATGTTTGGCGGCAGTATCGAAGTAACGCTTGGAAGAGCGTTTAAGAAATTGGTGGATGGTGGGGATTTTTAGGTCGAGATGGAGGATCTCATTCCTAACAAACCAGGGGGCTCCCGAGGCCTTCCGAAGGCAACGGTTCTGTAATGTCTGCATCTTATGGATGTGACTGGGTCTTGCTTGTGCAAAAACAGCACCCGCATAGGTCATGATTGGGCGAATGCACGTAATTACGTAATTTGCACAGTAGTGACAATTTGAATATTGCCAACAGTCTGACATCTACAGACCGTTCACTATAACTTGTCCTTTGCCGTCATGTTGGCACCATTGCTTGTCAAGCTTAGTTTCAATACTAGTAGAGTTCAAAATGGCAACTGACAGAAAAGTACTACCAATCGCGTCACTGGTCAAGGTATAATGAACGCACAATATAGTTGGTTGAATGATACAGGCGTACTAAGCACTCCATTTCTCACATTACTACCTATTCTATTAAAAACAAATTAATCTAGTGATTTGACAAAACGAACGTTTGTGTACAATGGTCCACCTTGGTGGTTTAGCGGTCGTGAAGCGCGACTGCTGATATTGAGGTCCTGGGCTCGATTCCCAGGTCAGGTAGTAAGCATAAGAGAGGAGGGGTGTCCCAGCAGTGAGAAAGCTATAGGTTGATTATGGTCAGGCAGTGTTTTTGGGAATTTCCTAGTGGGCTCGCCTGCTCTAACATTGGACTGAAACGTAACTGGCAAAATGGGGGGTGTATTTTACAACCTACCCCTTCACCTTTAAGAAAATACAAGCGTGGTATGTGCAGTAGTTTTATGTTCTTTTACTCAGGTCACTAGCCTACTCAAGCTTATGTTGTTGAGTAAACACAATAATCTTGAACCTACGCGCGAACTAACCAAAGTACGTCATAAACACGGATAAATCTGTCTAAATCCTAACGTCTGGTTAGCCCCAATTATACCTCTTTAACATAATTTTCCTTTGAAATTAATTTATTTTCAAAGATCCTGTTTATTTCATGCTTATCTTAAACAACAATTCATATTTGTAAACATTTAAAGCGTATGGAATATCCCGTCTGGTGTGAATGGGTTTTCACAGGATATTCTTGTAATTAATTGCAGGAATATTTATATATTAATACATTTCAGTGACATAAGAGTACATAATATTGAGACTAATTTGAATTATGATTCATTTTATACAAGAGTTGTATTATTCCATAATTAGCTCAGATTGTTGATCTGCAAACCTCGACCTGGTCTGATGAGGAAATTATATTTATAGGATTCTTGTTAGTGTTATTGTTGTAAATTAAATATTTTAAATATATAATAAGGAAGTCGCTACAAAGCATTATCAAATTCTGGTAAACGATTGACTAACCGCGATTGAAAACGTTATCACATCACTAACGAATGATGTGTATATTGTAGGTAAAATAAGGCGCGGCCTCTGTCTGAGGTCAAAATTATTAAATCTGCCGTAACCCAGATTACAACTAGTAGAAAAATATGGAAGAAAAAATAAATGTTATGTTGCGTCGACGACCCCAAATAAATTGGAAAAATAAAACAGTGGCACTCCGGGAGTGCCGAAAGAAGTGAAAAAAAAATCGGCACCACGGTAATCAACGCGTTGATGTCTTTTACTCCAAGGCGTCGGTAAATTCGGTAACAGTGTCGTGAAATCAATGGTTTAGTCCCATCTCAAAAATGCCCAACGCGCCTAAAGAAGTTTTCACTTCAATAAGGGCAAGAGTATGATGATGTGACCGCGAATGGAAAATCAAATAATCTTTAATATGAACTATAAAGTACGTCGTGCTTACTCAAGTTATTGAACCCTACGCCTACATCTTGCTGACTGGCAAATATCATAGCACGGCATGAGCGTTCTCTATCTATACAGCTCGCATGAGACTAGTTTTCACACACTGCTTTAGCTGGACTAAGGAATGCAATGTCGAGTCTACATCGGCTACTCGAAATCTCGTGTGCCAAGTTTGAGGTCGTGATTAGCCATTCAAGATCTCGCCCGGCAATCTGGCGAGATGTCGCCATTTTTTTAAATAATGCGTAATTTTGCCTAAACATAATGAAAACGAAAACTACATCTACTCAGGGTATTGGTGTTATATTTCGTAAATAAAAAAGCACAGTGTGCCAAGTCGCGCGTGGCCAGTCTCGAGATTTCAAACCTGATTGCATTCCCTAAGCTGAACTATTGTAGTTGTTGAATGTAAGTATACATACACTTGGTCTCCCTGCGGTGCCGGGTGCGACACTTCGATGAAGGCGCCCTCGCCGATGTCCACACACAAGCGGTCCGTGGCTCCTTCCGGAGGATCCCATCTACCAGGCACGCCTCGAAGTCGCTCCAAACCTATAAAAAGATTTAACAGAAATGTTATATTTTAACAGACTGACAATTCTAGGTTATTATTTGAGTTAGTTCCCGAAAACAAAAAATGATTTGATTTGATTTGAACAGTAAAAACTAAAACTTAACTTAGTTTTTTATCCATTGCATTGGTTGTTTTAGTCAACCTCATTTTACATTAATTATAATCATATAATTGATTAAAACAATCAATGCAATGGATAAAAATCACCAACAATTAAGAGTGTAATTGTATTAATTATTTTTAACATAGCCAATAATATTGACATACATATAAATATTGTACACCCCATGGGTATATTACAGTGATACAATAATGTTAACTGTAAAAACTGTCTTTTCACCTGTGACAAACAATGAATAAATGAATATGAATATGAGTTACAATAGACAGCTTCTTTCTATCAAACCTATACAGATAACAAAAGCGTTATGGGTTTAAACTGAATATTTTTGATAGCGGTATATTTCTAACAGACAGAAAATTCTAGGGTATTATTGTAATTAGTTCCCGAAAACAGCTTCTTTGGGGATCAAACCTATAAAGAGAAATAGCAAAAGTGTTCTGAGTTTAAACTGAATAATAGATTGAAGATTTCAGGGTAGGTTGTTTTATTTCCCGAAAACAGCTACTTACGGACAGGTTCTTTGGGGACTTTAATTATCTGGTTTCTCCATGACGATATAATAAATACAGGCTACATGGTAAAAACTACCTACGTGTTTTAGTAGAAAAAGTGAGTCGACTTCTTAATGTCGCACTACGGTGAGTCACACTACTCCAGAATGACCTTTCGAATCTGTATCACAGCACCTCGGGGGGTACCTCGTACCCGACCACAAAATTCACCTGAGATGGACTCACCTATCTACTTTTTGACACTATTGGTACCACTTCTTACAGAAAGCAGCCGTTACTGTGGCATTAATATCGCATCGATATTAAGAAAAAGTTCGGTTTTTAGAGAACGAAAGAAAAGTAGGAAAATATTTTATTTAGGACACGCACAGCACAAGAAAAAAAGAGCATTTAAGACTAACAAAATTAACATATTTTTCGAATAAACAAAACAAAAAAAATATAGACTAGTGAGAAAGCTACTTAAAAAAAACCGGCCAAGTGCATGTCGGACCACCCACAATGTAGGGTTCCGTAGTTGGGACGAATTCGAGACACTTGACTCTAACAAAAATTTGCAAGATTGTTATGCATCTTTTTGACGCAGGTAATCAATAAACTCACAGGAAACAGACCAAGCCTATTCTTTGCTTTGGTAAAAATATGCGAAGAATTTTAAAACAAACAACATTATCTTTAATAGCTTTGTTTAGCACTCATAAAGATATTTCCGTAACACATTCTGCAATGTCTTAAAAACAAATATTCAGCTTTTGAAGGTAACAGCAAAATAGGCCACCGCCTCTTTTTCCCATGAGGCAGAATGTGACAGAAAGACAGCCTAGCAAAAAAAAAGGTTATACGCATCCTTTTTTTTTGCGTGGGAAATTAATAACTTCTTCCGCTCTAGGCGGAGCGGGAGAGCATGTCAGACTCTTACTGACTAAAACCCACCCATGTTTCTTCAGTTGCCATGTTGCGAGGGACCACGGTATCCCTTTCGGACTTTCCCGCGACCCCGGCAGGCATCGGCCCTAGCGGACATCTCTTTCTCTCAAGTTCTGCTGACATCTCTTAGAGGCGCGCGTGGAACACAACGCGCCGTCGACCCGGGCCTGGTCCTTATCGGACGGCTTATACGCATCCTTACAATATAATATTATCCTAACATTATAAATGCGAAAGTGAGTATCACGCTAAAACGGCTGATTAGATTTAAAGACACTTATGATACTTTTAATCCCGATATTCTCGCGGGATCAAGACTTATGCGGTACTTATTGGAGCGACAAGGAAAAAAAACTTAAAAATCCAAGTATGATGCCTTTTCTAGTCACATTTGACACCCCTTCTAGTTGAGCAGGTGAAGCAGACCCCTCGTTGGATATATTAGCTGTTATCGTTGACCGTGCAGCGCGGGAGTTCATTGGGATGTCCCCATAATTTTTATTTTTATGTATGGCATCTCGCAGGTCAACCTAGGAGGTCGTCGGCTGCTTAACCGGACTTTCCTGTGGGTGCCTCAATAAATTAAGGCCTCCAGCCAGGGCATAAAACTCCCTTTAAACTAACTACGTACCTATTAATGATCATTGGATCAATGTATTGCATGCATGTATTTGTTATATTTCGAAAATTTTTGTTTCTTGTCTATGGTAAATTTTGTTTTTCTTTATTTTAATCACATTATTATTTGTATGTCATCAATGACAAAACATAGCGCAACATATAATTATTGTATAAGACCTTGTGTTTTACAAATAAATCATTATATTCTATTCTATTATATCACTTGATGTCTCGAACTCCCATCGAAGAACATTTAGTCTTACCTTCGCTAACGAATGCGTCCCAAAGTGGTTTAGCGTTGCTCAGACGCACGGCAATATCTTGGAGAAGGAAGTCAGCAGGCTTGTAAGGTTTCACCTCATAGTCCCATCCTCCTTTCGCATTCTTTTCTGCCTTCTCGCAGAAAATGTACACGTATCTATAAACAAAAAAAATTAAAAAATTAAAGAAGGTATGTATCGAGGCGTGATTTTGATCTTTTTCGAAAAGTGGGTAGTTGCGGGGCTTGTGACTAAATAATAACAGCCGCATGGGTTTATCTTCAAGATTAAGCAACGCCTGCTGAGGTCGGTCCGTGGATGGGTGACCATTCCATTACATACCAAGATCCCTCCGTGCCTCGGAAAGCAGAGCTTAACGTTCTTTTCCGGCTGTTATTTGTCAACTTTGACAGTTGTTACGGGTAGTCAGAAGCCCGAAAGTCCCAGTAACTGGATTGTGGAAGTCAGATAGACGCTCAATATAGAATACTGGTATTTGGCTACATCCGGTAAGAGTGGAAGCTGACCCCAACATATTTGGGAAAAGGCTAGGTAGATGATGGGTAGTGACGAGGGGCTGATTTTACCAACGTCAGATATGTTTTATCCGTGGTCTAAAATTGACGTCTTGACAGATTTTGTATGAAAAATCCGGCCAAGTGCATGTCAGACCACGCACAGTGTAGGGTTGGGATGAATTTATCCCAAGAACAAACATAACAATGTAGTTGAAAAACATGTTCTCCCATACATTGCAACTGCAAATGTAAATTTGTACACACGGCTACACATCAAGCTGTAGGTACATTCCAGTTTATGCTGATCTCGTATTGTACAGGATTTCCGTACAATGCGAGGTCAGTTTCTAGTTATTTTAAGACCAAAGACTTCTTATAGGTTTTTCTGTTATTTATTTCAACTTAATCGGTTCAAAAGTTTCGGAGCAAATGGACTGTGACAGACGGACAGATAGACACACGAGTGAAATGAAATAAAATTGTTTATTCTGTAAATAGGATATCGCAATCACTTTTACACGTCATATTATAAAATATTAAAAATAAGCTAGATGAGTTCGGCGTTTCCTATCTGACTACTCTGAGAAGGCCGAAACAAACTCAGAGGTCGCAGTCTCTTTTAAAGTCCAGACATAATCTTGGTCAGGCCATGTGAGGACCATGTAGGTAGATTAGTGTCTGTAATGGTCTTTTGAGGAAAGAATCACACAGATTTGAGTGGACCTGTCCAGTCAGTGTAAGTATTTGTCAATAATCGTGGAGCTCAACTCAAAACTTAAGGAGCTCAACTCCTGATCCTATAAGGGTTCCGTTTTTTCGCTTTGAAGTACGGAACCCTAAAAACTGTAAACAAAAACATAATTATTCCTCGTTTATAGATTTCTGGCGATGGTAATATTAGGCAACAGTAGATAGGTTATATTACTTGCTCTTGAATCAATTAAACGAAGACCAATGCGGTCAAGTCATTAAACCAATGACTAATTAAATTAGTTACGTGACATTACATAATAATACCTACATAAAAGGAGTGACTTTCGCAATATATAACCGCAAGCAATTTCCCATGCAATACCTGGTCAACCAATACTTGACATACGAGCAAGCAATTGAATCTCGTCGACAGGGGTCAAGCAATGTCAGTGGTCAATTACTATTCATTGGTCATTTAGAACGCCTCCCACCCATTCTTACATAATTTGCAACTCCCACGCTTATCGCTGTATACAGAGCTTTAGAAACATGTTAGTATTTTTACTATCGTTCGAATTTCCATATTTGATGTGGCCTTACATGTCGTGTGTGTAATTAGGCCAAATACAGCGCATCTGCGGAAGTATGAAATTGAACACACAAGTCGTTATTTAGGTCTTGTCTTGAAATCGAGAATCTGGTATCGAGATGCGATCAGGTTTAACTACTATTGCCTGGATTACCTGAGTATAAAAGCTTATCGATAAATGATATCCGAATGTTTGTCGACATCAAGCTGTTAATATTCATAGAATAACGTTTTAATACTCAGAGCCCCTAAATAAGGAATGTCCTTATGATACGCCCGAGTAGTTATCCTTTTGTTTTTTTTTAAAATCTAAGTCAGAATATTTGGATCTTGGTCAAAGATTCTCTTACACAATACTTACTCCTACATATTTAAGTGTTAAAAAAATTTGAACTACCTTGATACAACCGCGGACATTTGCGATTTTTTCACCCTTATGACAACACAACATAGTAATAACAACGTTGAAAAAGGGTTCACCGCCAGTGTCCGCGATGGTATTTAATTTATTGTATTTGGCTACAGCGATAACCGACATTTTCGCTTGAGGTATATACTTAATATGAACTTTGTCCTCCTAGCCAATAATTTTAATAAGCAAATGATTTCGCGAATATTTCCACGATACCATAAAAGGCTTCTTTCCTTCAGTATTTTAAGGGAATTTTACCTTATTTTCCTTCAAATAAATCAACCAGTGATTACACCTTTCTGAAAATGTAGCAACTTTTGATTCATGGGTTTTCCAAAGCAGTCTACCTGACGTCAAACTTTGACCTCATTCCTTTGAAGCAAATATTTTTTTACAAAGTCATCATTGCCTGCAAAATTTACTTGGAAAAATTAACAGGTAACAATTACCTAGCTAAATATGCAAGTATTTAATAGTAGGCACTTGTTTATGATCGAGTTTGAACGGACGCAGACTTGCCTGTTTCCGTACCGCTTTGCTTGTAAAGTTGTTATCAAAGTTCAGTTTAGTTATTCCTATTCTTATTAACTCAACTTTCTTAGAAATAAAGACAGAACGCTAGAATACTCTTCAATAGATACACATCAACCAGTGACCCTGTAAGTTACCGCTTTTCTAACATAAAAACTTTACATACAAGATAAGGTAACTTAAGGTAAGGTATTTCATTGTTATGTGAGTAGGTAAGTAACTATGTGTTAACTACATATATTCTAAGTAAAGGTACTAGAAGATACATTATTTTCCTCACCACATAAATATTCACGTAAATTCCAAACATGCACATATTTTATTGTAATAAGATGTTTTATCATGTAGTCGATACCGTTCATCTGTACCGATAGGTACCTACCTTCTAGTTCTAAGTATAATTTGCGACTTATGTTAATAGTTCATGCTTCTCGGACTATATATCGCCAACCCGTATAAATTACGCGCCTACATTCGCCCTCTTAACTTTTCTATAAATATTTATTTCAACCAATCTCAATAATTTAAATATTACAGAGTATAATATCGACCCATGTTATACTCATGCTTATGCTTATATTTTAGACAAAACATTTGTGTTATATTTTATAATATGTATTATAAATTTATTTCAATTAAAACCATTTCCAGGCAGTTTTGTACTGTCTAGGAGTCAGTCAGTTAGAAAGATGAAGCTTATATAGCTAGACGAAGCCCATTTCAAAACGTAGTACTTAGGTCACTATGGAGAAGAGCGGGCATGAAACTCCATGGGCACTCCTTTACATCAAAAAATTTGTTATACCGTGCATGTTGAAATTATGGGTCTATTCATAGTCCAGTTTTCATTATCATCATTATCCGAAAGACGCGGTCCACTTTCGGACATAGACCTCCCTCAAGCATTGCCACATGACCGACCGGTCCAGCACTTTCCGCATCCAGAGGATTCCCGCGACCTTCACTACGTCATCACTCTACCTCGTCGGGCTTACCCACGCCTTTTGATACGCATCTAGTTCCTATACCTATCGAAAAAACAAATCTGCCTAACAAATCGATATAATTATCACGTTACACAATAGGCCGGAAAACTTCCTTCCTTTTTACAACTAGGTAGTGCGCTAATCATGAACAAGGACGTAATAACAAAATAGATCATAAACAACTGTGCGCGTCAATTTGTAATGGACGCGTCACACACGGGATAATCAATATATCACTACATTATAGTATTAGTAACCGTGGTTTTAAAAGTCACGTACACCATGTATTAGCCATAAAACATTTTAGTTTACATGGTTGTTTAGTCACGACCCTTAGTATTGGTATTACCCGAAGATTATGTTTTGTAGAATATTGAACAGTAGAGCTTTGAGATACAAATTATGTCAAGTGATTGGTTTCTGCTGTCTTTTTATTACAGCACTCAATTTTAACCGCGGCTCACGTCATCGACGGTTAATCACGAAAATGAGTTTAAATGTCCAAAAGATGCAGACGCGACAGACCCCGTAGAAGATGGTGAGACGAGCTAGACAAAACAAACGACCCCACGTGGACCCGTGGTTCACATTAGTCCTGGATTGCAAGAGCAGCAGTAGGATGAATGCTAACAGAGGCTTTCAGATTATTTAGAAGATAAAAAGCTTAGGATTGAGCTGCTCGCTCTGCTCTGCCTTGTGATAAACCATAAAATAACATTTTAATTATTATGTAAAATCATCAAAATATACCAGTTTTATATACCTACACATTGACATTGTTGAAAATTATATTCAAAATGACATGATTACTTTGTGAAGTATTATATTATATTTTAATTATTGTGAATGTGAGGACTATGTGGATATTATTTTTATTTTTCAAACTCTAGTTTTAATGATGGTCTGGCAGTTTGAGTGGTTTATGCGACCTACCTACCACCTAGCTTCTAACGTTTCATAAGTGCCTATGTAGGTTTATGTGAAATAAAATATTTGGAATTTTTGAATTTTATCCAAATGTCCTTTCTTTAGTACTATTCGTCGAGTTGAGCTCCACGATTACTGAAAAATGCTTGCACTGACTGGATAGATCCACTCAAATTGTGTGGTTCTTTCCTCAAAAGACCATTTCAGACACTAATCTACACGGTCCTCACATGGCCTTACCAAGATTATGTCTAGACTTTAAAAGAGACTGCGACCTCTGAGTTTGTTTCGGCCTTTCTTCTCAGAGTAATCAGATAGGAAACGCCGAACTCATATAGCTTACTTTTTTTTTTTAATATGACGTGTAAAAGTGATTCCGATATCCTATTAACAGAATAAACAATTTAATTTCAATTCATTAGCAGTAACCGTAATATCCAAAAGACAGACGGATAGATACATTTTAGATAGAGAGAGGGAGACATTTAGATACATAATGAAATCCTCAATCGATTTATAATAATAAAATGGCGCTAATAATACTCAAGAAACGATTTGTTATTGTAAATGAGTCCATGACTCTTCCTGTTTGCTCTATTTTCCGATAGCTTTGTTTTATAGATTACATATTGTATGGATTACAAACTTTCGGCCAGACGATGAATAAATCATTGAGGTTCCTACGCAAGCAAGTGTTCTCGATGAAAATAAGGCATCGGGTGTGCGGTTAGCTAAACCACAACAAAATTGGTTACTAGGTGGGCGAATATTTACCTACTCTTACTTATTAATCACAATGTCAATAACCGACTAACGTCTAATTTAATTATTTTTCAGACTGAAAAGAAGGAAACGTTGCTTAATAGAC
This sequence comes from Agrochola litura, assembly GCA_949152395.1. Classification (NCBI taxonomy): domain Eukaryota; kingdom Metazoa; phylum Arthropoda; class Insecta; order Lepidoptera; family Noctuidae; genus Agrochola; species Agrochola litura. Next base: position 8,502,171 of record OX424497.1, on the reverse strand, counting down.
GTTTTCAGGGGATCTCAGGCTGGATAAAGTTTATAACTAACACGGGTTCTAGGATAAAAACGTGAAAATATAACATGACAATCTGTTGGATATTTGGGCAGAAAAAGAAAGGTTTATATAGATTACAAGCTGATCCAGCAAACTTCGTTCCGCCTAACAGTCAATGAATGTGCATGATTAGGATTTAAAAATTTCTACCCTACCTACCCTACCAAGATATATATACCCTATCAAGATTGGTACAATGGGTTATTTTTCGACATTAGAGATACGGCCTTTTAAAATTTATGATGTTGGGCAAGCTTTGCAAGCACCAAGTCGGTCGCACGAAGAAGTCACGCTTTAGAAGCCGAAGATGGAACAGGAGATGCATAGTTTAAGAGGCATATTTAGGACAACATTCAAATTAAATTAGAGTGACTACGCTAGCAAAACTAGTGAGTGGGTGTAGTCAAACCAAGACCCTGATTAGTGGGTTAATGCCATCATAGTCCAAAGTATCATTTCCAAGGTTTCCAATAAACAGTGACGAATAAAAATTGACGCAGTTTTTCAACGTCACTACTGGACAGCTAATTAATAAAAAATGTTCCAGTATTCATTCCCAAGAATATTTACAAGTAACTACAAACTCCCACGTGAATCGAATCAAGTAAGAAAAAACATATAGTCGATATTATGTGCTTAGCTTTTCAAGCGAGGATAATCGTTCATTTGTTTTGTATGCCTATATTGCATGACATGAAAATTACACCATCAATTCGACGTCAACTTCACATTAAACGAATGACCGAACGCTATTTGCTACGCTCCTTGCATACCAAGTTTGAAGGACAGGCCAATAAACTTTGATTCGACCAAATCGACCAATTTTGTTGTTGTTTGTTGCCGACATTCTATATTTTTGTTAAGTATTATACTTACCTCTTTAACGCTTTTACTTTTAAACATGCACACCGTTAAGTTTTAGGTACACATATGAGACATTTTATAGGACAGCATTAATGAGGTCACTGTACCGTGTGCGTCTGTCTAGCTTGGGCGTGCCCTTCCGGAATTTCCAGTTACATTATGAATGAGTTTTATACAAACCACAAGGCGATGTGAGTATGTAACCTCTTGAGCAACTTCGTCACCGTGAATCAATGTTTTCTATATTGAATATATTTGATATCCCCATAGAACCTGTAGTGCACATATCAAATGAAAGTACTTGTTGCGAGGATCTTAAATATGTTTTGTCTTTATTTAAAGATATTTAAGAAAATAGGTGAAAATTTACCATTCCCCCTTTATCTCCGAAACTACTGAACCTAAAATTTAAAAAAAATACGTCGAATGGTTCTTTACCTAAACCTAGGTCTTAACATAACATGTTAAATCTCTCAATATTTTGCGTACAAACTTACATTTACAGTTGGAATGTATGTGAGACCATGTTTTTCAACTACAATATTAAGTTGGTTTTTGGGATAAATTCATCCCAACTACGGAAACCTCCATTGTGCGTGGTCCGACACGCACTTGTTTTTTTGTTACCAAAGATGCTTGCTCTTTATCTCGATCTCGCTTTTTATAGACATATAACGTACTTAGACAAGATAGAATAGATACAGACTTGTCGGGTAAATCCGGCGCAGGCGAGGAGACGACGACGTCGCCCAGTCGGACGTGTCTCGCATAGTCCGTGTAGTGTGGCACCCCGCCTCCGACGCCCACTAGGAACACGTACTCGACCTGTGAATAGAATGTCTTGATGTTAATCTCCTATTGAACTATGAGTAACGGGACGGATCAACTGCCAAAGTGAGTAGTGAGTACATATTGCCAATTCAATCAGGAATTTAACATTTGACTAGTGATGGGTAACTCATCATTTTTATATGAGGTTGAGGGAGTACCTCATTTTACCTCGCGAGGTACCCCTCATTTGAGGCGAGGACTCGTACGTCGGCGTATTCCACCTCACGAGCCGAGCCTGAGCCGAACTTAGCCGAATTCAGCTGATAGTCCGAGGCAGCGGGGCGGACGGGTGCGTCGACTCATAAGTACTCACGATTCCGATTTTTACGTCTCCCTCATACACATAACTTTCTTTCGCTCATAAATTTTTGATCGCCAAAATAGACGAATCTATGATAATTGATTACCAATCTAATGCTAATGTTTCATAGTAATAGCTGCTGTAATGTTTACTGTGTTTTCAAAATTTCGAGACCTCACCTCAGTCATTCTATAGCTCACTCAATCACTCAATACTCGCGAGTACTCGCGTCAATAATGTCAATGTCAAAACTTTTAAGTGAGGACGCGTGAACGAGTGAGGTGGTTCAATGTTGAAATTCGAGTAACTCTTTCAATTTGCGATCACGAGTACCTCTTGTTGTCCCTTTGCAAGGCGAAGGCCTCTTCTCATACAGAGAAGGCACTTGCATTGATCATCACGCTTGCTCGCTTGATGGAGCAAGCAGTAAGCATACGGAAAGTATAGTGAAGAGGTCAATAGTCAAAAGCGCCGGGGGCGCCCCTTTATATCCCCTCACTCAGTACCAGCGTTAGGGTAGGGCGCGCATGCCACCCGCCCAAGGCGCCAGACATGAAGAGGCGCTCAACGCGAACCAACGGCATTTTATTTCTCATTTTTTTCTGTTATTAACCCGATAGCGGGACAGCAAAGACAGGGTTACATTTTTCTCTAACTTTTCTGTACAAGTCGACAAAGTTTAGATACAATTTTTATATGAATGGGCCAAAGAAAAGACGCAGCGGGGTGCTAAAATTTTTTGAGCTTTCTCTTGCACCCTGCGTTCTCTGAAGTCTGAATCATCAAACTTTTCTGCATAAAAGAAATCCTAAGTTTTCCGTGGCGGGGTGCTGAAATTTTTGAGCTCGCTTCGCTCGCTTTAGCATCCTACATTTTCCTATTCTTTAAACTAGAACAAATGCTAAAAACTAGAACAAATGCTAAAATTTCTTGTTACCAGACGGTAACAAGAAATTTAGAAATTTAGAAACAATTACCGACTTACAGTGCTATTCTGTGAAAATCTCACCGTGAACGCTCAGGTGAAGTGAGCTTGAAAGTGAGCTATCAACAGTGTCAATCCCTAGTATTTGGTGGAATGACAGCTCACTTCACCTTAGCGTTCACGGTGAGATTTTTATAGAATAGCACTGCTGGTTTTTCCACAGTTGATATCAAGACTGATATCAACTGTGGAAATACCAGGTCGGTAATTGTTTTACCTAAATCAATTAGCCAATACCATAATATCCTTATCACTTAGCCACAAAATAACGCTTAAAGACGCAATATAATAGTATGGTTACAACAATACCTGCATACATACCTATAGGTAACCTACTGTGATTATAATATTTAACCCAATATTACCTTCCTTATGCAATCTTGCTATTTATACATACACTACACAATTGTACAATACAGTCATATTCACAAACATAATTATGTTATATTGAAACTAGTTGCTGCCCGCGGCTGCGCCCGCGTGGTTTTTTCTAAAACAAAAGTAGCCTAAATTACTCCATATAATAGCAGGTATCTGCCAGTGAAAGCCCCGTCAAAATCGGCTCGGAACCGCTTCGGAGATTAGCCGGAACAAACAGACAGACAAACAATTTTTTTTTTATGCCGTTTCAATCTGCCTAGTGTTTTCCCACCTATGTTGGGGTCGGCTTCCAGTCTAACTGGATTTAGTTGAATATCAGTATTTTACATGGAGCGACTGCCTATCTGACCTCCACAACTCAGTAGCTGGGTAATACGATACCCCTTGATAAGACTGGTTGTCAGATTTTCGGGCTTCTGCTGACCCGTAACGACTGTCAAAGATTCACGAATAACAGCCGGGACCAACGGCTTAACGTGTTTTCCGAGGCACGGAGGAGTCTCGGTATGTAAAGATGGTCACCCATCCACGGATCAACCTGATGGATTGATCCGTGCGGCTGTTTCTAATTAGCCACAAGCTCCTCATAAATACCGTACTTATAAATTACCGTAATTATAAATATATATACCGTATATACTTTCATTTGTATTTAGTAAAAAGCTGTTATTTTGACATTACAAACAGACACTTAAATTTTATTTATTTGTATTGTACACAGTACTGAAATAGCTGGTTCGTTTATATAAGTAGATACGAGTCGTGCGCCCAAAGGAATTTCCCATCGACAAAAAGAACGAACTTCCATACAAACTTTCACCCCCTATTCAACCCCCTCGGGGGATGAATTATCAAAAATCCTTCCTTGGTGGTCAACTTCCTTATAAAAGGAATTAATGTGGAAATTTCACGTTTCTAACCTGCGGTTTGGGCTGTGCGTTGTCTGTCATTTAGTGAATTCAAGATTTTTATTAAGTATCTGGGTACTATGTGAGGAATTTTGTCATGCAGAGCAATATTTGTGGCTGAGCATGAAACATTTAGGGAAATTATGAAACTGTTAATAGGCTCGCCCTCTATTACATGGGACTTAAACATAACTGGCAAAATGTAGATGTACCTACTACAGGTACACCTCTGCCCAACCCTTCGGGGCAACAAGGCGTGATGTTATGTTATGAAACTGTTACAGTTGTGTACAGTAGTGCTATTCTGTAAAAATCTCACCGTGATATCTTAGGTGAAGTGAGCTGCCAATAGTGTCAATCCTTAGCAACTGACAGCTCACTCCACGCTCACTTCACCTAAGATAACACGGTGAGATGGTTACAGAATAGCACTACAGTTTATGAACTGTAAACAGTTTGTGCAACTTGTACCTACCTATAATATCTACAGAATGGCGTCTTTTACCTATGTAATTCAATACTTACGGCTCTGCATAGCAAAATCAGTCTATAATGACTTGACTCTAAAAAATATGGTATAATGGTGGTCGGTGCAAAGTTTACAACAAATTAAACCAATAAACGCAATTTTCTTTTCTTTCTTTATAATTAAGTACCTAAATTAAATTTTAAACGTGTCTACGTTTACCAAGCAAATTAGTCTGGGCCGCTGTCACCGGATACGGTTAATAGGACCATATAATTTGGGAGAGGTCTAGCTGAATAGAATAGAATAGATTTATTTGCATTAAAACAAGGTACAGACGCCAGCACATCAAGCTACTACAATCTGTCAAATTTATTTAATAGATTTTCAACTTTATCGCTGAAGCGTAAGGTTCAAAGTTGATTGGGAATATTTAACAGTTTCGGGTAGCTTGATGTGCTGGCGTCTATACAATAACGGTTTTAATAATAGTAGTAAGACCATTTTTTTACCATGTTTTAATGCAAATAAATATATTCTACTAGCAGCGCCCCGCGGTTTCACCCGCATAAGTCTCGATTCCGTGGGAATATCGGGATAAAAGTATTCTATGTGTTTAATGTAGGTTATAAACTATAATTATGTGTGCCAAATTTCATCCAAATCCGTTTAGTAGTTTCTGCGATTTGGATTATATGTTAATGTAGGTTATAAACTATTATTATGTGTGCCAAATTTCATCCAAATCCGTTTAGTAGTTTTTGCGATTTGGATTACATTTAACTATACCTCCTTATGGTTATGCTCTTACATGTCTCACCATGGACTGCGGCACACAAATATTTTTTTTTTTAGTTTTCAGTTGTGGTTATAAAGTTGATGATTACTTCCGACTCATTAGACCGTAGTTTCCTTGAGAACGGAACACAAGGAAACACGTCGGAAATTCCCAACGAAAACAATAACTTGTAAATCAAATTCCAAGCCAAATACCGCACTTAACATAATTATGGCAACAAAGTTATTCTAGTGGTTATTTCTACTGAGCTAATTCCGTCCTCACGGTAACCAAACATGCCAATCCTATGCAATCATAGCTATTTCACGCATGGATACAAAATAGAACAAACTCAAGGCCACAATAATAAGCTTATATCAATGGGATTATCGATACGGATTGCTTTGCGTTTAAAAATAAACATCAACGATATAAAAGCAGACATTTTAATACAATATATTCATGATCATGCAGCATTTAAAATATCAATTGAACATTGAAAAACATGAGGTGTTCTCACTGGATGTAGTTCTCCGAAGGAACAAGCCACAAATATTTTATTGACGTCTTATACTGACGCTGAGGTACTACTGATATCTTCTACTTAATAAAAATCTTAAATTCACTGACAGACATCACCTTTGAGATGTGCCTAAGCCACTGGGTCTAGGAAGCATGAAATTTTGCACAATAATTCCTTATTTAGTGAAAACGAGCACATATAAAGGATTTTTTTAATTCACCCCTAAAGGGGTTAAATAGGGGATGAAATTTTGTATGGAAGTTCGTCATTTTTGCCGATGGGAAATCCCATCGGGCACATGGCTTGTAAATTGCTTATCAGAGTACATACCTAATGTAGTTACCTGTACCGCGTAAGTCACACTAGGAACGAAGCGAATAGGGATGTAAAACGGTAATACCTAATTATATTAGGTGTTAATTATAGTATTAGGTATAATAAGGAAAAAAAAAAATTTACGTAATTCACGGTATTTTACGGTAAAATGGTAACTTTCGGTAAAAAAAAACGTATTAAACGTACTCATACAGTCATACCCACTAAAACACTACAAATACGGAAGTGAGTATGTTTGTGTGTATCATGTGTATGTCACTACTTCACTATTAACGGATAAATGGATTTGAATGTTTGCCAGAGATTTAAGTAGTTTTGGATCTTTAAAAAAAAAACAGAAAACTGGGATCGTGCGACTCATGCGTACTAAAAATCCCTAAAACTTATTTCTCAAGTCAAGAATTCAAGATATGAATCACACCATGCCATTGATTATAATAATATCATCATGTGCAGAGGTAGAGCAGAGGACAGCACAAATTAAAATTTAAAACTTTCATAAGTCGCCGGTAATTTTACCGTAATTTATATATATGACCATAAAATACCCGTATTTTACCAGCGTTTTCCGTAAAATTACGTAATTTTGCAAACCTAGAAGCGAATCGAAGCTAAGTTCGTTTAGCTTTCCTCCGCGTCTTTTGATACTTTCGTTTTTGTTTCGCTTAGTGCGCGGTATCAATCGAAGTATAAAAAGAAGCGGAAGACAGCTAAACAAACTAAGCTTCGTTTCCCTCATTCCCAGTGCGCCTGCGCTTAATTTTTTTCTTGTAAGTATCTGCACGATCTATACATGTGAGAATAGTCAATTCCGAGGATAATTATCACCCATGACTGATACTGACCGTCCATTATATCTCTCGTGTATACTAATTTATTGTCCAAATGACCAAAGAGAAAGTACAAAACCGCGGAATATTCCGTAGATACCATTTAAGGCAATTTTCCCACAGGACCGTATGAAATTGTGGTATATTGTGTTTGCGTCATATCTAGCGTAACTGCGTAACGTATCTACGTATGTCGACAAATTTAATGTCCAAATGACCAAAAAGAAAGTACAAAACAGTACAATACTACGTAGTTACTATTTCAGGCAATTTTCCCACAGGACCGTATGAAATTGTAGCATTATGTACCTACGTATAACGGCTGCCGTGATACATTTGATGTTAATCTACGTAACGTCAGATAACATCGTTTACCGAAAATTTTATGTTCCAGCACTTTGAATCGTCCGTAAAATCTACCAAGTTTATGTCACTGTTTATAAAAGGTCCAAATCTGCAAAAGGTTCTCCTTTCAAATTTTTACGGAATTAGTGTTCATTTTTTTTTTTATCTAATGGAATTTATAAAAGGTCCAAATCTGCAAAAGGTTCTCCTTTCAATTTTTTACGGAAATAGTGTTCAATTTTTTTTTTATCTAATGGAATTTCTAAACGGTTTTTGTCATCGGGGTTACTTTAGACATAAATTCATGAAAAAATTAAGAACCTCTTGCACGTCAATGTCCAATGATCACAAGCTAACACGGGAAATTATTGCTACCTTAAGAAGTTCAATGCTTCTTAATTGGATTGCAAACCCCCTCGTAGGAGGCTTGGAAACCGATCCCAACCATAACAAGGAAAAGGAAGATTTATATTGTATAAATACAACGTACATTTTACATAATTTAAATGCGTTGTAATCCTACAATGTGATTTTGCTTTACCTTAATTTTATCCTGAATCATTTTAGTTGTGTATTGACGACATTGGGAAAATATATCGCATAATAATATGACTGTCGTATTTAAAGTCATATTCACATGTAGGCATAGCAATATGACCATCAAACCAAAGCGGTTTTTTGGTCTAGGTACCTAATGAAATTTTGCAAACTCATTCATGCATGATTTCATGAAAAAAGAAAACTTTTTTATATAATCGGAACCTACGTTAGTAATAATTCCAATTCAATTATTTTATTTTCATATTATTATATTCCAATCAATTTAATTATTACTAACATAGGCTCTTATTAAGGAATTAAGGTCAAATGATTCAATGAAATTTTTCCAATACTGTAAACTGTAAAAATTCCGATGGTGGAAATTATAATGCTTTTTCGAATAAAATATTATGTTCCAATATATGGTGCATCATTTATAAACAACCATAAAAAAGTGACAATCCGGGAGTGCCGACAGAAGTGAAAACTTGATAAAAAAATCGGCACCGCGGTAATCAACGCGTTGATGTATTTTTAATGGTCAAAAGCTGGTGTCGTTACAGTGTCGCTTAATCAATGGTTTAGTCCCATCTCAAAAATGCCCAACGCGCCTAAAGAAGTTTTCACTTCAAAAATCAGGGGAGATGATTGTATTTACCAGTTCAACGAGTTTGATTAAGTATGGCATGACTTGTGATAGGTTAGATTATAAGATAAACGATAAGTCCTCATCTCTACTTACTATCTTCTTTTGCTGTGCCTGACAGGGTCCATGATTGTTCTTAAGCTAATGTTTACCACCTAAGCACATACATTGTGGAATGCAATAAAGTAGCTGGATTAGTTTCCAAAGGATCTTATTCATTTGGCCCACTTGTTGGAAAAAATACTAGACTTTACGTGACCCTAGCTGTAGCTCGCGACTTCGTCTGCGTCTGTATTTCGTTTTTTCGTCATCTTTAATACAAATACCCAAAATGAAAGGTGCCTGTTCTTCTCCAGGTCCCAGGCTATATATCTATCAAATTTCATAAAGACTGGTTCAGAGGTTTAGGAGTGAAAAGATAACTGATAGACAGACAGAGTTACTTTCTAATATTAGTATGGATTTTCGGTGATAGGCTACAGAGTATGCTTGATTGCTCGCCCATACGTTCCTACTTCGACACGCTAGTATCAAAAATAGTCACTAACGCAAACCACTCAATGTGTCCCAGAAAACGCATTACAATGTAACTGATGGTCTTTTCACATTAATGTCAAGGGAGTTTATTAAAAGCTTACATTATTATAATAGACCGTCTTCCATAAACTTTTATGACCACTGATTCCCAGAGGTTTTATAGTATACGACGGACTGATTTTAACAGATCGTTATCAGTCCAGATATAATTAATACCTTTCTATCAGCTTTTGACTGAGCAGAGAAAAGTCGTTCTAAAATCTTTTGAATTTTAGTTCACAGAGGCTTTCCACAAGACTTCTTCCATACTTCTCTATTTGTCGAAAGGGGGTGACTACTGACTGGTAGTGACTGGTGAAATATGAGAGAAAAAGACATTGCACAGACCCCAAAATAAACTGGGATGATAGGCTTTTAATAGGGGCTGTATAATTAATTGATTCAGGCGTGACCTTGCGGAAATCCATGATTAAATACAATAGACGTGGATATGTTTAGTAACTTGTTCCGCTTAGCTATTTCTAAAAAGCCATAAAAAACTCCTGAAAGAAATCGACACGTGTTTCACCTCTTGAAACACGTGTCGATTTCTTTCAGGAGTTTTTTGAGCGTAACAAGTTACTAAACATATCCACGTCTATTGTATTTTTTTTTTTAGGGGCTGTATATTTCTCGACAGCGTGAAGTCAAGTCAGAGGCCCATTGGCGGCTTTAAAACTCTGGCACCAGGTTAGTCACTAACTACACGAAAAGAAGAAGAAGAAAAGGGATTCTGGTGCAACTTTGGAGAGAGACAAGTCCAGCAGTAGCCAAAGGCTAAGATGAATGATTGATCGATTTAGAAGAGTATTTTGATCCAATTCTATCTCTTTATTTTTCCTGTGATAAGTGACTAACCTGGTGTTCGTTTTTATACTTGGCTTCACATGTCTTCGAGAAATATCTCACAGGCGTACCGGTTTCCTTACGATGTTTCCCTTCACCGTTTTTGGAGCAAGTGATAATTATACAATACGCACATGAATCCGTCAGAGATGCATGCTTTGAGTTCGAACTCGAGACCTATGAATTGGCAATCCAACTGTCACTGCTATTATTATTTTGGTCTTTATGCAATCATTGTTATTTTCAATGGCAAAATATATTTACCTTTTGGAAGATTCCTAGGAGTCTTGTGGTGGTGTTGCCAGCAGCGGTCATGGCTTCTCGAGTTCGACCCACGGACGGCAGTTTAGTAGTCACAACCCGGTGGTTGCCTATTGTGCCCAATGTGTACACGTTCGATTCCCCTGGAAAAAAAACATTATTAGTTAATCTGATATTAACTGTAACTATTGTACTCAATTTTAGAGTTCCGCATAAACAGTTTCATATCCAGTTATATCAGATTAAAACCAACCACAATACATTATAGTTATCAACTAAAACTATTAAATAACTATTATATACGAGGGAGAATCAAAAAATTCTTGGAATCAATATAAAAATGCAAAGATTTAAACAAAAATATTTTATTTTTCTAATCTCCCTCCAATGCAATACATTTAGAATAACGCGTTTCTAACTTTCTTATTCCTTGCGAAAAAAAATGTTTTTCTTGACTCTCGAAAAACTCCTCTACGGCAGCCATAACTGCGTCATTATCGTGAAATTTTGTTCCACGAATTTCCTCTTTTAATTTTGGGAATAAGTGAAAATCACTTGGGGCTAAGTCCGGAGAATATGGTGGGTGGTCAAGGAGATTGAAGCCAGCACAGCGAATTGCGTTGAGCGCAACTTCCGATCGATGAGCTGGAACGTTATCATGAAGAAACAACACGCCCAACGACAGTTTTCCACGACGTTTTTCTTTAATCGCTTCACGCACTTTCGGGATTAAATTTGCATAATAGGGTCCAATAATCGTCTGGCCTTTTGGCATGTAATCAATAAAAAGGATTCCTTCACTATCCCTGAACACTGAGGCCATAACTTTGCCAGCGGTAGGAGCAACTCAACATTTCTTAATGGATGGAAAGGATGGTCGTTTCCAAGACATGCTCTTAGTTTCAGGATCGAAATGGTGGACCCACGTTTCATCCATGGTGACAAGGCGACGGCAAAAATTATCCGAATCACGCTGGAACATTTCGAGATTACGCTTAGAAATTTCCAAACGTCGCTTTTTGTTTTCGTCGGTTAACATTCGTGCCACCCATCTTGCCGACACTTTTTTGAACCCCAGTGAATCAATTAAAATGGATTGAACGCTACCAAATGATATCTTTAGGATCTCAGCTATATGTTTTATAGTTATTCTTCTGTCTTCCAAAACCAGATTCTCAACCTTTTTGACATTTTCTTCCGTAACGGAGGTTGAAGGCCGCTCAGAACGCGGGTCATCTTTACAGCTTGATCTACAACATAACATAACATCACGCCTTGTTTCCCCGAAGGGTTGGGCAGAGGTGTCCCTGTAGCAGGTACACCCACATTTCGCCAGTTATGTTTAAGTCCCATGTAATAGGGGGCAGCTTGATTTACCTCTTTTAAATTCAGCCATCCAGTACGCAACCGTAGAATAGGGTACAGCATCATGCTCTAATGTCTGCTGAATGTCCGAAAAAAATTCCTTAGTAGACATTTTTTTCAAATTGAGATATTTTATAACCGCACGTAGCTCACTTTTATCCATAATAGGGATGACGACTAAAAAAATTTTTTTTGTCGGTCTTGTAGATTATTAAAAAATATTGGACACATATTTTTTCTTTTTTTACGTTGTCAAAAGATTACGGCGATACATTGAGTTAAAATGTGCCGTGACGTCACTTGTATGTAGATTTTATACTTGTGACGTAGCGACTCCCACTCCCCAACTTTAATGCGTTTTATCTAAGTAATTGTTTATTAATATGATAAAGCAAAAAAAACGTGTCTAATATTTTTTTATTATCTGACTGACGGACTAAATAGAATTTCTTTTTTTTTGACCCAGGCATCATGCCTATTATGGGTTTTTGCGCAACTCGTTGCACAAAACAATTTATTACGAACAAACGAACAGAGAAAAACGAGTGAGAGTTGGCATAAATGTTGTGTGATTGACACTCTTTAATGTGAATATCGAACTTCTCCCAAAAAGGTTTTATATATATGCACTTCTAAGAACTTTTTGATTGACCCTCGTATTTATTAAATAACATGAAAATAGCACGTGATTATTTGCGTACATTTACGTTTCGAGGATGAACTTTATCCTGCCGTAAGGGATTATAGGGAACTCCCCAACAAGGATAGTGAAACCATAACAAACAAATATTGACAATTAAATCCTACAAAGGAGGTAAGTTTATTAATTATGACGTACTTACGCAATTCGCTGTTAATGATTCACTTAAACCAGCATTTAAATAAAAGGAACATTAGATCGATTCATTAGTGTCAACCAACTGCAAATTGGTAATAGTCCTACTATTGGGACTACCAATAAATAAAATTAATTTAATAATTAATTAATTGTGCAGTTAAATCATCACCTTAGTTGACGTTCGCCTATCATAACATACACAAGTGACCAGCTCAGTTAATTTGTGAGGACATTTAGTGATTTAATTGAATTCAGAAAAATGGCAGTGACAAAAAATTCAATAGTGTCTGTGCTTGTTGTGCTTGCGATAACTTACAACCAAGGTGCAGCACGTCCAAGTGGTTTATCAAACAATGAGTAAGTTATTATATGTGGATATTTTGTGCATCTGTATTCACCTTGAGGGTTTGTCATAAGAACTCCAAAGTAACTAATGTTTTTATTTTTTTAGATTATTCAGTTCAGAAGTGGAGACGCGTATATATAAGTTTCCAACAGCTATAAAGGAAGGTCTTGCCATCGTTATAAACGGCACCATTGACACGAACGATACAACGTAAGTACTTTTAAAATTCAATTTCAATTAATGTTCTACTTTCTATATATTATTTATTTTAAAAATACCGTCTACTTGATAGTATTTTGAGATCGATTTTTCGCAGTTTAACATTAATTATTTTCCATATTTCAGGTTTATTGTGGAGTTACCTTCTATAAGTCTTAAGGAAAGCTGTAAGATCACTTTCAATTATATTAAGGAAAAACTGATCAAAATCTCACCACCAGCTTATGATAATGAGTATGCGAGTACGGAATGCGATCTTAAAGTTACACCTGGATCTGCAGGTTGGTATTTTTGTCTATCAATTGATCTACCTACTTAATAGAAATCCCAAATAATTTTCGTCTGTATTTTTTTAAAGATTTTTTCTTGTATCATAATATCGTAATCATCATTAACACCCTGTATTGAAATTTTTTGTACGTTATTTAAAAAAAAAAACAGCTGTTCCGTACATTTTGACCGCGTAGGTATTGCACTTTTCTATGAAACAGCAGATTTTTTTAAAATAACCGACGAAAAATTTCAACGCAGGTGGTTCAAAATCATGTACTAAATTCATGGTATAAGTTTTCGCGTCGATGTCCCTGCCACCCAGTATATCTCTTATCAACCATCATTTCACATTTTCAAATGTGTATTATTCTAATTTATTTATTGTTCTTTTACAGAAGGTCCATTTTTTTCCTTGATGTTATCAGCAAGAGTTGATAGAGATAACAATGACATTGTGGGCATGCTTTTCTCACACGAAGACATTGGTCAGCAACTGATAACAAGTTCACAACTGATATGCAAGATTAACAACTTTATCGACATCAACCAGATCGTCATCAAACAAGGTGTCGCTCGTGTGCAAAGTATAACCTTTGCATTTAAGGGAAACGATAGTGACATCCGTTTCCATAATTAAATGTACATCCATCATACACTGCGGTACAGTCAGCCCTGCTTCCAACTTGCTGCCAGGTTAATACAGTGCGAGTCTTTTTAATGTGCACATATCGAAATGAGGGAATCTATACTTAATTTTATAGACGGAAAAAATATTTAAAAAATCATTTATTTTTATATGTGCACATTATTACTCACACTGTAATTATATATTCTCTATATATAATTAATATATTCTCGCCGATACAAGAGAAGTAACTAGTGAAATCATTAGAAAATCATTAAGTATACTATTCTAATGTTCATCGTTATGTCTTTTATAAATGCGTGGAATATCTATCGTATTGTTATGATAACGATATTATTCAGAATCTTAATTATATCGAAGGTTTCTTGCAGATTGAACACATTTTGTCGTCACTTTTTAACCAAAATGTATCTTGTTTTGTTAGTTAAGTTATTTTCACGCATAACTTGTTAATGCGTTTTCTCTCTGTATAGGAAGAGCGACCAAATAATTACTTTTAAGTATCAAATTGTACAAAACATGTACTTAATGCCCGTGATAAGTTGAAGTGAAAACTTAAGTGAAGTAGCTTGAATTAAGCTGTCAATCCCTAGTGTCAAGTGGAATGACAGCTCACTTCACCTAAGTTTTCACGGTGAGAATATTAACAGTATAGTCCGGTAGGCTTTGTAATATCACATATCGCCCTATAGGCTAAAATTGAGGCTCAATTATAAATAAGTTTAATTGTATATTTTCTCTAGTCAAAAACTTTGAACGGCTGGTTCCGGTTCTAGGATATTTTTTCATTTATTTATAAAGATGTATTAGAATAAGTACAATAAATATAAATTATGTAAAAAATTAACATGGTTTGATTGATTTTCATCACACAAATTTGTGAGTAACAAGGCTATTGATGCCATGGGTATGGATAGACACATGTAAATTAAAATTTGGTTACTTTGGGTTACTTCGGGTTTTTTTTTATTCTGTTCAATAATTGCTTTGGCTTTTAAAAAGTAAATAAATTTACTTCAGTTCTGCATTTAGGAATCTAGCGAAAGTGTTCCGAATATAAAACAATTGATATTGGTCCCGTTCCAACAAGTACGGCTGCTGTAATGAATAAGAAAGAAAAGAAAGAAAGAAAAGAAAGAAAGAAAAGAAAGAAAGAAAAAAAAGAAAGAAAAAAACGTTTATTTGTGGTAAACATGAGGCAAAAAATTGTTTGAAATACAAAAATGAGATAATCGCCTTCTTCTAATTTATTGTACCTACATTATTATGGTGAGTAATGTCTCAATTTAATTTCTTATAAATGCAGAGATTGCACTGTATATTTTTATTATCTTAGCTCGCATTCTAACCACTGCGATTCATATGCAGATTTGATTTTGTAACTAAGCATTTTTCCAACGGCATTCAGTATCACGATGAACCAAGTTCTAGTAAGAAAATTATTAAAATACGACTCGTTAAGTAATTGAACTGAAGATCAAACTTAGGAATTAATATTTGGCGTCATAGTTACAAATACTGAGGTATCTTTAAAGTCATCGTCCTAGGATCTTAAAAATACAGAACTTATCACCGAAATAGAGGGACCTGTGTCTTAAATGCACATGTTGGGTCCCCGAAAACCGTTACTACAGATAGAAAAGCCAGAACAATCTTCGATCAATATGAAACATAAATCCATCTACACCCACATTAATCTGTCCTGGAGATGTATCAGTCAGTGTCTGACTCAGTTTGCTGGTTCATGGTCGGCATTCGGTATTTTGGTGAACTTGGCACTACTACTTCTTGTATTTCTAATCGATCGGAAATTCGAAAAATTCCTTTTTAGAGTTCCGTAGCTAAAATGGAAACCTTATAATTTTCTCATGTCGGTCTGTGCGTCTGTTAGTCTGCCATTTTACTCGCAGACTATTTGCACAATATCAATGAAAATTGTCAAAAATGTATATTCTGTTCTGAGCACCGCTAAACAATGGTGTAGTGCAGGGATTCCCACACTTTAAATAAAATCCTGGTTTCGGTTGACCCCCGCTGCTACATTTCATCATACCTATACCAAAACTCGTCAAAAAATGTGAAGATTATATCTAACGATGGAAATTTCCGTCGTGGCTGATTTTCAACCCTGAATTCGGAGTGGTAAAAATAAAATATTATTTTTCTTGTGTTCTATTTATTAAAATAATATGATTACAGACTTAATAAAATTTAAATTAAACATTCATTACGTTGGTACTTACCGTAACTTCAACAATGCAGATCTTCAATTTAAAAAAATTGTCATAAATTATTTAAAAAATTAAGGAAGGTTTAAAAAAAAATTAATGCTAAATAAATAGGCTATCTGATCCTAACTGGAAAGAAATCAAGCCAGTGGATCAAAAAAAAAAGTCTTTTTTTCGCACTATCTATTAAGATTGCATGAAAACCGTGCTCTTAAAAAATTTGAAAACTGGAATCTTTTTTTTAAGTTTCAATACCTACGAATTGGAATTATTTTTGATCCTTAATTTTTTTGAGTCGTTTATTATCTGCCTACATTGATAAGTAAAGCCAAGCTAACATAGGTATTTGAAAGGGTATTCTCTCAAATTGGTCCCATATAAATTTTATTAACTTTGCTTGGGTAGTTTTTCAGTTAGCGACAAAATACGTATTTTTTTCCCACTTAGTATGTACCTAGATGATAAGTTCCTGTCACTGGTAGCAGGTAGTGGTATTCGAATGTGTGTGGGGTAGGTACCACAACAAAAAAGTGAAAAATAAAAACTTTTTACAAAAAAAACAACCGACTTCCCAAAAAAAACACTGCAAAGTGAAAAATAACTTACATTTCGGAAGTCGGTGGCAAAAAACGAAAATACAAAACCCAATACACCGACTTCCGAAATTAAGTTATTTTTCACTTCGCAGTGTTTTTTTTTGGAAGTCGGTTGTTTATTTTTGTAAAAAGGTTTTTGTTCTTTACTATCGAAACCAGATTTTAAAAAATCGTGGATCCCCACATACAACTTGAGAACCCCCAATTTTTTTCACGCCAACGTAGACTCCCGTCGGCGTCGTGTCCCCCGTGGACCCCTGGGGGACCATTTTGGGAATCACTGGTGTAGTAAAATGACGACAATAAAAAAAAACAATTAATGGTCGATAAAATCAATACTGTGCGTAATCGAAAGGATAGGTAGGGGAGGGTGGGGCAAAATGAGGCTCGGGGCACAACGGGAAGCTAGCTTGTGTGCCTGTCACACACGCGTATACAAGTTGACAGCGGCGTCAATCATTCGTTGTTCAGTCGCCTCACGTGAGTCAGAGCAAGCGGAACGTGTCGGTGCGTGTTTTAGTCTCTAGGCTGACAAAAACTGTTTTTGAGGGTATTGTTATTTATTTTCGTAAAATATACTCTTGTGTAGTGAGGTGAGTACAAGACCTGCATAAACTTTTATACCATAATTTAGTGGGAGTGGTATTATCCTATTCAATTTCAAATTCATTTTTGATAATTTCTATTGAGGTTAAAAATGGCCGACCAACTTTAAAATGTAATGTTTGGGGCAAAATGAACGGGGCATGATGGGATGGTATTTTGCCCCCTTTTCACAGAGTCAATTTAATTTATATTTATTTGTAAGTAAGGTTCCAGTTTCTTCACAGGCATTTGAACTTCTCGCGTCCACTTTAAGGGCTAAAGAGAAAACTCCTGCAAGGCAATTTTTTTTATAAAAATTTCCCAGTACTAAAATGAGCAAAATGATGGAAAGGAGAGTAAGGAAATTAAGAAGAAGAAAGAAAGAAAAATAACCAAACCTTATAGCAAAAAGGCGAAGAAACAAACGCAAAGGGAAGCATTCGCAGTCAGATGAGGGTTGGGTTGCTTATAGATCTTATGCGGGTTGAGCACACAATTTCTGCGCCAGAGTAGATTACTGATGATGACGAGGCACATATTTATGTACAATGTTTGCCTGACTAAATTGTATTCTCATTTTGCCCCTTAGCGTTTCCTGTTTTGCCCCGACTATGGGGCAATATGGGAAATTTGACACTTGCTGATTATTTCCTCATAATTAAGAAAATTAGTTGATTAAGCCTAAAAATACAATTTAAAATAATGAACAAGAATATAAATATTGATTCTAATTAAAAAGTTCATTAAAAATACTGTTGATTTCGTTTATATGATTTTTTTTGTCTTAAGTACCCCATTTTGCCCCACCTTCCCCTACCTCTCCTCTACTTACAATTTAGTTTATCTAGCACTCTATGGTGTTCTACAAAACCAATGCAGTCACGCTGCGCCTTCGACGCAATTACATTTGTGGGGCTTGCTCAATTCTGTCACACTTG
Organism: Agrochola litura; assembly: GCA_949152395.1. Classification (NCBI taxonomy): domain Eukaryota; kingdom Metazoa; phylum Arthropoda; class Insecta; order Lepidoptera; family Noctuidae; genus Agrochola; species Agrochola litura. The sequence goes on along the minus strand of OX424497.1, from coordinate 8,483,672 downwards.
TTAAATGGGGCCTTTGTTTTGCAGCATCCTACGGCGCCAGCGGATAATAAAGTTAATGGGCATAAGCATAAAGCCGCCAGACTAACGTCGTTAGTAGTCTCGGTTCTATGTCTGCGGAGCCCATAAAAAAATGGTCTATCGATCGGTCAATCGATGTTTACAGAAGCTTTTTTTTTTTCGCTCAAAACCTGTAGGCTTTGATTCTGATTCTAGCACATAAGAGTACTGACTGAATTTTGGGGGATAAAGCTGCCAAGTTACTCTTTTTGAAATACAATTTACCATTACTCAATATTAATTATGACGTATATTTTATTTAAGTTTTTGAAAACAACATAGCTTTAATTGATGTGTTAATTCACATAACTACACTCGGCGTCACAAAAATCGCACCTCTTTAAGAATTCCCTTCAAAGTCATTTTAACTCTATTAATCAATGGTAGAAATATGACTATAAGGTATCATTGGAAGGGCAATTTATTTAAATTTCAGAATAAATCAATAGATTTGGTTTTTTGTTTCCAGGGAATAAAAAAAAGCAAGCTAATTCAAATGATTAAAAAGTTAAATTTAATTTTATCAGCAAAAATTGCAACAAAGTCCATAAAACAACTTAAAACCTAGTGTTACCCCCCTAGCCCTGTTGACTCTTCCATGCGTTCTCTCATGGACCTAATTAATGTGACAACAGTCTCTTGAGGAATGTTGTCCCATTCTGCAACGACGGCATCTTGGAGGTCTTGGAGAGTGGTAGGGAAACGGCGAGTACGGGCACGTGATCCTGTCACGCCGTTTCAGTTCATCCCAAAGGTGCTCAATAGGGTTCAGGTCTGGACTACGCGCTGGCCAGCGCACAACAGGGATCCCAACTTCTTGCAGGTAGTCACTTACAATTAATGCGGTGTGACAGCGGGCGTTATCGTGCATTAACGTGAACCCACTGCCAACAAAACCCGCATAAGGGACAACCTGCTCCTCTAAGATCTCTGTTATGTACCGATGAGCAGTCAGCGACCCTTGCCCGCGAGCACTTCCAGTCCGAGAAACACACACAAGGTTCGTTTTGCCGTTGATTGACATGCCGCCCCAGAACATGCACGAGCCACCCCCGTATTCCACTGTCTCTTGAATACAGGCTTGTGCGAATCATTCCCCTTGCCTCCTGTACACTCTTCTACGCCTGTCGTTGCAGAAAAGACACACCCTCGTCTCATCCGAGAAGAGCACAGCTCTCCATTGGTCTATTGTCCAATCCACATGGTCACGGGCAAATTGCAACCGGTCTCTCCTATGCTGTGCAGTCAATTTTGGCCCTGTAGCAGCCCGGTGAGCTGCAATTTTCTTCTCCCACATTCTTCTTCTAATCGTGGAGACGCTTACAGAAGTTCTGCGAGCTGATCGCAGTTGTTGTTGCAGCTCAACAGCATTGGAGAACCGATTACGTAACGTAAAGACGTCGAAATAATGAAGCGATCGTCTCTTTCGGATGTGCACCGTTGTCTTCCAGATCCACGTCTTCGGATATAGCCACCAGTCTCCTGGAAGCGTTGGAGCACTCGTCGAACGGAAAAACGACTTAAGTTCAGTTGCCGAGCAACATCACATTGCCGCATCCCTGATTGCAGTAGTGCAATGACTTGAGCTGCTTCATCTGCAGTGGTTTCCATTTTCTGGGGTATTTTCTTGCTGTAGCTGTTCACGTGCGTTCACTTCAAAGGTTGGATAGCGAATGACCCACATTTAACCCGGGTTGCCCTTTTTATACCCTTGTGCAATAGGTGCAATTAGTGGCCGTTATAATGCGTATTTTGACAACATTTTTTTTAACGTTACGTGCTAATGAGATCTGTTGTGTTTAGGAATTCTAACTAATGTTAATTTAAAGGTCGTTAAACATACTTTCAATTGATACTAATATTAATTAGGTTTAATGTATTCGTTGATGGCGGGACATGCTTGAAACTTATTTTCGGAGAGGTGCGATTTTTGTGACGCCGAGTGTATTTCAATTAGCATAGCGCCGTTATTAGAGGTTTGATCTCACTACAAAGATAGTTTAATTACTACCTTAAACTTAATTTACTGGTACTTACTCTACTTGAATTATAAAAAAATGATTTTTTTATTTTACTAATTTGGATTGAAGTTAACAGTATTTCATTGCTACATATCTTTAAAATTTCATATAAGTAATTAAATGTATCCATTCAAGATCCGCCAAAGGGTAACTAACGGATACGGATACAGATCTTTTTTCTCCCTCGGATATCCGGCACATAACTAGTGTCATTGGGACTACCAATAAATAAAATTAATTTAGTAATTAATTAATAACATAACATCACGCCTTGTTTCCCCGAAGGGTTGGGCAGAGGTGTATCTGTAATAGGTACACCCACATTTCGCCAGTTATTTTTAAGTCCCATCTGATAGGGGGCGAGCCTATTGCCATCAACCAGGCACAAATCCAGACTCCGGACTGCTACTGAGAAATTCCAAATAGAAAAACCCAATAACACTTTGTCCGACCCGGGAATCGAACCCAGGACCTCATGCTCAGCAGTAGCGCTTGCGACCACTAGACCAACGAGGCAGTAATTAATTAATTGTGCAGTTAAATCATCACCTTAGTTGACGTTCGCCTATCATAACATACACAAGTGACCAGTTCAGTTAATTTGTGAGGACATTTAGTGATTTCATTGAATTCAGAAAAATGGCAGTGATAAAAAATTCGATAGTGTCTGTGCTTGTTGTGCTTGCGATAACTTACAACCAAGGTGCAGCACGTCCAAGTGATTTATCAAACATTGAGTAAGTTATTAATATAATAACGCGAATTATATGTAGATGTTTTGTGCATCTGTGTTCAGCTTGAGGATTTGTAATGAGAATTCCAAAGTAACTAATGTTTATTTTTATAGATTATCCAGTTCAGAAGTGGAGACGCGTATATATAAGTTTTCAACAGCTATAAAGGAAGGTCTTGCCATCGTTATAAACGGCAAAATTGATCCGAACGATACAACGTAAGTACTTTTAAAATTCAATTTCAATTAATTTTCTACTTTCGTATTATTTATTTTAAAAATACCATCTACTTGATAGTATTTTGTGGTACTTAGATTTAACGCAGTTTAAAATTAATGGTGTTCCATATTTCAGGTTTATTGTGGAGTTGCCTTCTATAACTCGTAAAGAAAGCTGTAAAATCAGTTACAATTATATTACGGAAAAACTGATTAAAATCTCACCACCCGCTTTTGATGATAATGAATATGCGAGTACGGAATACAATCTTACAATTACACCTGGATCTGCAGGTTGGTATTTTTCTTTATTTGTGATATTCCACTATTTCCTGGTATTTTTCTCTATCAATTGATTTACCTACTTAATGGAAATCCCAAATGTTATTTGTCCGTATTTTTTTAAGAATGTTTCTTGTAAAATCATTATTAACCGCGTGTTGAAATTTTTCGTCGGTTATTTAAAAAAATTGCTGTTTCATACATTTTGACCGCGTAGGTATTGCACTTTTCTTTGAAACAGCAGATTTTTTAAAAATAACCAACACAGGATCATGTAGGTACTAAATCCATGGTATAAGTTTTGCGTCGATGTCCCTGCCACCCTGTATATCTCTTATCAACCGTCATTTCACCTGTATTTCAAATGTGTGTTATTCTAATTTATTTTTTGTTATTTTACAGAAGGTCCATCGTTTTCCTTGATGTTATTAGCAAGAGTGGATACAGATAACAATGACATTATGGGCATGTTTTTCTTACACGAAGACATTGGTCAACAACTGATAACAAGTTCACAACTGATATGCAAGATCGACAACTTTAACGACATCAACCAGATCGTCATCAAACAAGGTGTCGTTCGTGTGCAAAGTATAACCTTTGCATTTAAGGGAAACGATAGTGACATCCGTTTCCATAATTAAATGTACATCCATCATACACTGCGGTACAGTCAGCCCTGCTTCCAACTTGCTGACAGGCTAATACAGTGCGAGTCTTTTTAATGTGCACATATCGAAATGAGGGAATCTAGGTATACTTAATGAAAAAATATTTTTATTTTATACGTGTACATTGTAAAGACTCACACTGTTATTTATATTCTCGCCGATACAAGAGAGGTACCTAGTGAAATCACTAGATAATCATTAAGTATCATTATACTATACTAATGTTTATCGTTATGTCGTTTATAAATGCGTGGAATATCTATCGTATTGTTATGATAACGATATGTATTATTCAGAATCTGAATTATATCGAAGGTTTCTTGCACATTCTCAGTAAACAGATTGAACACATTTTGTAGTCACAAACTGACCCACTAAAAAGCGAGAAATAAAAACTTATTTTACAAAAAAAAAACAACCGACTCCCTTTGAAGTTTTTATTTCTCGCTTTTTAGTGGGTCATTTTGTAATTTATCTAAGTTACAATAGCCTAATGTCAACTGCTCATCACCTATTACAAAATATTGCTTTTCCCGAAGATAGGACGTTAATTTTTGAGGAGTTCTCCTGGTACTTTACCATCAGCATCACTTCTCCATATGCATCGTGAGGAGCATAAATTACTTGGCAACCATATTAAAGTAATCGAATCGCAACTCGTGGAATACTTAGTATTGACTATTGAGAAGTTCCGGTGGCCATCTGTGGTCTTCACCATCAGTTCCACTTCACCAAATGATGCTTTCCGAAAGCAACTGAGTTACTATAAAAAATACCCAAATTGCTATATAGGTATTTTTTTTATAATATTTGAAGAGTTCCCTCAATTTCTCTAGGATGCCATGATCAGATCCTGGTTTTCTTTCTGGATCCAATTTTGATGATTATTTTTTTGTTCGAAAGGAAATATTCCAAGGGTACACCCCTTGGAATATTTCCTTTCGAACAAAAAAATAATCATCAAAATTGGTTCGTAAACGACGAAGTTACCCGCGAACATACATAAAAAAAATATATATATACGGTCGAATTGAGTAACCTCCTTTTTGAAGTCGGTTAAAAATGTGTCATTGTTTTGTTAGTTAAGTTAATTTCACGCATAACTTGTTAAAACGCGTTTTCTCTGTTAAGAGCGATCAAATAATTACGTTTAAGTACCAAATTGTACAAAATATGTACTTAATGCCCGTGATAAGTTAGGTTTTATATTTCGTGTGGTCCAGCCGATCTATTCTGCAGAAATCTAACCGTGAAAACTTAAGTGAAGTAGCTTGAATTAAACTGTCAAGTGGAATGACAGCTCACTTCACCTAAGTTTTCACGATGAGAATTTTAACAGTATAGTCCGGTAGGCTTTGTAATATCACATATCGCCCTATAGGCTAAAATTGAGGCTCAAATATAAATAAGTTTAATTGTATATTTTCTCGAGTTAAAAACTTTGAACGGCTGGTTCCGGTTCAAGGATATTTTTTCATTTATTTATAAAGATGTATTAGAATAAGTACAATAAATATAAAATATATAAAAATTTACATGGTTTGATTGATTTTCATCACACAAATTTGTGTACAAGGCTAAACATACATAAATAAGTAGGGTATCAGAGCCCATGGGTATGGATAGACACATGACCAAATTTTAATTTACATGTCGCATCCCTAGATGAAGACTCCGGTAACTCAAAAAGTACGCATTTCAAGTTAGTGGCTGTTTATATATATACTTTGGGTTACTTCGGGTTTTTTTTTTATTCTGTTCAATAATTGCTTTGGCTTTTAAAAAGTAAATAAATTCACTTCAGTTCTGCATTTATAATTAGGAATCTAGCGAAAGTGTTCCGAATGATAATACATTAATAATAAAACAATTGATATTGGCCCCGTTCCAACAAGTACGGCTGCTGTAATGAATAACCTTCTTCTAATTTATTGTACCTATATTATTATGGTTAGTAATATCTCAATTTAATTTCTTATAAATGCAGAGATTGCACTGTATATTTTTATTATTAGGACTCATCTTAGCTCGCATTCCAACCACTAAGATTCATATGCAGATTTGATTTTGCAACGAAGCATTTTTCCGACGAGATTCAATATTATGATGAACCATGTTCTAGTAAGAAAATTATTAAAATACGACTCGTAAAGTAATTGAACTGAAGATCAAACTTAGGACTTAATATTTGGCGTCATAATTATAAATGCTGAGGTACCTACCTTTAGAAGTCATCGACCTAGGATCTTAAAAAAAAATAGAACTTATCACCAAAATAGAGGAACTTGTGTCTTAAATACACATCTTGGGTCCCCGAAAACCGTTACTACAGATAGAAAAGCCAGAACAATCTTCGATCAATATGAAACATAAATCCATCTACACCCACATTAATCTGTCCAGGAGATGTATCAGTCAGTATCTGACTCGGTTTTCTGGTTCATGGTCGGCATTCGGTATTTTGGTGAACATGGCACTCCCACTTCTTGTATTTCTAATCGTTCGGAAATTCGAAATATTCCTTTTTAGAGTTCCATAGCTAAAATGGAAACCTTATAATTTTCTCATGTCCGTCTGTGCGTTTGTTAGTCTGTCATTTTACTCGCAGACTATTTGCACAATATCAATGAAAATTGGCGAAAATGTATATTCTGAGCACCGCTAAACCATAGTGTAGTGCAGGGGTTCCCAAAATCTAGTGGACCACTTTAAAAAAAATCCTGATTGCGGTGGACCCCCGCTGCTACATTTCTACCATACACCAAAAATCGTCAAAAAATGTGAAGATTAGATGAATGATGGAAATTTATGTCGCGACTGAGTTCCAACCCTAAATTCGGTGTGGTAAAAATAAAAATGTTATTTTTCTTGTGTTCTATTTATTAAAATAATATGATTACAGATTTTTCAACATTTTTGTTCTTTACTATCGAAACCAGATTTAAAAAAATCGTGGATCCCCACATACAACTTGAGAACCCCCAATTTTTTTCACGCCAACGTAGACTCCCGTCGTGTCTCCCGTGGATCCCTGGGGGTCCACTTGGGCCACTTTGGGAATCACTGGTGTAGTAAAATGACGAAAAATAAAACAATTAATGGTCGATAAAATCAATACTGTGCATGCGTGGTCCGACACGCACATCTGGGTATTGTTTATTATCTTTTAAGAATCTGCCTTCTACGTATAAAGCTTTTTCAAAAGGATTCCTCTACCTACAATTTAGTTTATCTAGCACTCTATGGTGTTCTACAAAACCAATGCAGTCACGCTGCGCCTTCGACGCAATTACATTTGTGGGGCTTGCTTAATTCTGTCACACTTGTTAAATGGGCCCGTTGTCTCGCAGCATCCTGCGGCGCCAGACTAACGTGGCATGCACTCGGTTCTATGTCTGTGGAGCCCATAATAAAATGGTCTATTGATCGGTCAATCGATGTTTACAGAAGCTTTTTTTTTTCGCTCAAAACCTGTAGGCTTTGATTCTAGCACATAAGAGTACCTTCCTAATTGAGGAAGTATTCAATCTTATTAAACCTCCAATACTTTCTGATCAATCAAGTTTGTTACTTTTTAACTAGCTTTTGCCCGCAGCTTCTCCCGCATGGATGCCATCTAAGAAAATATCCCACGGGAACGTACTACCGCGGGATTAAAAGTACCCTATGTGTTAATCCAGGTTATAAACCACTAGCTTCTGCCCGCGACTTCGTTCGCGAACCTATAACCTTCCTCAAGAATTGGGCTACCCTATGCAAAAATATTTTTTCAAATCCGACTGGTAGTTCCGGAGATTACCCCTACATACAAACTTACAAACATACACATTTTATCTCTTTATAATACATATATCTGTGTGCTTAATTTAATCCAAATCCGTTCAGCTGTTTTTGCGCCAATCCGTAACATAAATCCAGTACCCTAATTGTGTAACTTATTTTCTTAAACCCAATGATATTTATATTACGTCATTGCGTAAACCTGATTTGTTTCATTTTGACAGTTCAACAACATTCATTGCGTTATTTACGTTGTTGAGCAGATTTTTTTTTCCAACTTATGAAGCAATGGATTAGCAATCTGTTTCAAATCGAAACAGATTGTGTTGTATTACGCAATTAGGGTACAGATCCAGACAAACAGAACAACGTAAATTTTTTTTTCGGCCTCAGTCTTGTTTCCACACCTCGCAGCAATTACTTTTGTTTTTTAATATTCAATGTACAGTTTTGAGTTCGTTGCTATTTCATTAATATGTAAGTATAGAGTATAGGTACGAATCGTTGAAACCACGTTCAGGATGCTGGTGGGGCTCCCGCGCTGCTGTAGTGCGTCTGCGATGTTTGCGCACGCGCACACAGACGGCTTTCACACTGTGCTGCGGCGCCACATCGCTTCGCTGATGTTCCGCACGCGAGGGAGCGCCAACGCCATCCTGAACGTGCTCAGTCACAAGCTGGACAACCCCTTTCTGGGGTACCTACTGGGTTCAAGCACAAGTGCGTGTGCCCGGAGCCCCAGTGGGCGGCAAATACTTGAATTAAATTTTAATTATTTTATCTAATAATAGTTTGTAAGTCGTTTCTACTAACAACATTATGCCAAATGTGTGAAATAAAAAGATTTTATTTTATTTATTATAATCCTTCATGCCTTGTAATTTCTTCATATTATCCGAGACAGGTACTTACGTTCACCTACATATGAACGAATAGGTATTTGGCACCGATACGGATATTGGAGACATATTCAAGCTCATATGGCTCTAACTAAAATTACCAGTCTTAACCTTCACAGACATTGGTAACCGTTAGATTACACAATACGTTGTTGTATTTTATTATTTACAAACATGACGAACTTCGTAAACCATAAAAAGATACTTTATCTGATCTGATAAAGGTATGACATATTCATTCAGTTTAAGGTAATCTTTACCAATATGTAGGTATTGGGTAGCCAATATTTATTCAATGTTTGGTTCGTGGTCGAAGTAGACACAATGAAACGTACAGCAGGGAAAACTAACACTGAGAAAACAATTGTAAAGAAACAGCAGAATAAAGTCATGTAAGTTTATTTTTTTTTTCGTGAAGAAGAAAAGCCATCGGCCGCTATCTACGGTGCAAACAATGAACTTAAGTGTTTTTGTTATTGTGTCCATTGGGGCTTTTAGTAAGTATAGTTGTTCGATGTCGCGTGGGTCCGTGACTTGCAGCTAAGATAAATAATTATATACCTGCCTTACCTAAACATGAGAACTACCAAATATGTACCTATAGAGTCTGGACTTGTACCCTGTTATTGGCAATAGGCTCGTCCCATATTTGAACTTAATTAAACTTAACTGCCGAAATGTGGGTGTATCAGTTCACCAACAAGTGTTCTTTCTAGGAATACAAATTATTTACTTATCTACCAATTTTTTCGTAAGTAAGATACATATTTTCTTAGATAGAAATAATTTTAAACAATAGTGTTAAGCAATTTTCAGGCGATCTTTTATATTTTATTAGGCTTAGAATCAACTTTAGGTAATAAGCAATAATTACAAACTCTACAGTCAATTTTTACAATAGCCGCGGTTATCATTTATCAACTTTATCAACTCTCAAGCTAGGTATAAATACAATACAATGCCTATGTAAATATTATACACGTGCCGGCACGATGCTAATATAAAATCTAAGCGGGGAATTCTCTAACCAGTTTTCTCGGAGCATCTGTTCCAAGTGTTACACGTTCTTATACCTACATAGCGAGTGAATGTATTTGAACAGAAAACGAGTAGCAGTATCCAGTGAAATGTCGAAGCGAACCTACGTGTCGTGAAATGACGTAGTACGATCTACGAGACGATTTCGAGGTCGGTGGAATCAGTGCCTGTGTGTTTGTTTTCATCATTACGTCACCGTAAAACAACTTGAATCTCAGATTCATCTTAGAAGTCAGTAGTCGCGATGAAACACTGACGCTTTTAAACGTCTGACGTGTAAGAAAAATCTTGTGTACCAAAATAATCGAAGATGTTGAAATCGTGTTGGGATTGCCTAGCCGGGTATGACTTAATTAGAATAAGAATAAGAATATATTTATTTGCATAAAACACGGTATAAAAAGATGGTAAAAGAACAATTTAGAACAAAACATGTTTTGCCAATATAATAATCAGCATACAAATTTTTCAGTAGGTTTGATTTGTTCACTAACATTAGGTATCTTAGTATTAAATCGTTGTATAAGATGACCTGTGAATAACATGATACACTTGAATAAAAAAATGTCACGAATAAAATGAATATTGAACGAGTCGAAATAGTATCAAGATCATTCCCGGACGCAGCTTTTTATTTGTCAATGTCATCTATTTGTCTAATCTAATGTCAGTTTATGACGAAACGTCAAATAAAAAATAACACGAAAAGTGTTTCCAAATGATACGCGAAATAATAATGTAAAAGTGAATAAAATTGCACGTAAATTTAATTTTAATCATCATTCCTATCACTTGGAATGAAATGCCACCTGAGTCAACATCGCGTCATATACTTTTGATGCGTTGTTTCGAGTTTATATAGGTTATGATCAGTCTAATTGCAACATACGATGTAAACATTGCCAGATCTCATCATATAATCCATTATTATATTGTACTGAAATGTTATACCTGTAGTTTATGTAGATAAGACGTAGTACTGTTTGTAGTAACATATTTGTGTATTATATTAGAGACGGGGCGCGAGCTGAAGAGCCGTACAGTGTTCAGCTAAACGGGAGGAACGTCGGGAACGTTAGTAAAGCTCCGCCGTGGCCAACGCCACAGTTAAAGAACGAAAAAATGTTTCTTTTACCAAAACAATTGGAATCACAAGACAGAATCACTGTCAACTGCGAGACAATGAGTCAACCCGGCATGTATGTAACATTAACTACTCATATCTCTTGTTATTGTAATGTGCTTTTCATCTTGAGTATAAGAGAGAGTTACCTTTCATCAAAACAAACTATTCAAGGATCATTAACTAATGCTTGGTAATAAATCTGCTATAATTACATGGAATGTGTAGACTCATTCATTAATGTTAATTACAGATTGAGATTTGGATTAGTAACAGGTTTTAATACACCCGATTATAGTAACCTTGCCTGTCAATTAGAGATGTTCTTCCCACCTCAGTATACTGATAAGTTGGCAATAACCACAGTACAGAATGGGGAACCTACACTTGTATATGAAGAAGATTCCGCTGCAAATTACTATGAAGGTAAAAGTATGTATTATATTATTTTATTGGAAAACTGCATGCTGATTTCTGTGAATGGACTTCTTGGTTAGCTTTAGAGACATTTTTAACAGGTTTGAACACTTTTTTTTTTAATTTCTCCTAATGCTAACCCAATCTTTGGTAAAAAACAATTGGAAGTTTTGTATAGTGCACCATTAACAATATCTACCAATTTTATTTTATTTCAGTTGAGAATACTTTTTTTTTAATTCTCCTAATGCTAACCCAATCTTTGGTATAAACAATTGGAAGTTTTGTATAGTGCACCATTAACAATATCTAACAATTTTAGTTTTTAAAACCTTTTAGGGTACCTAACTCTTTATGGGACTGTTTCCACTTGATATATTATTATGTAAACATTTACAGAATCCAGCTGCTCATTTCACAGGGAGTTTTAGAAAAAGTTTGGCTTTAGAGTTGTGTCTCTGCCACAAAAGAGATCATTCATTTTGGGCTAAATTATCAAAGCCAAACAAAAAAAAAGTTATATTCCGTTAGAACATGTTATTCTCTTCACTTTTCACTAAAAGACCAAATCTGTAGGACTATTCCCTGCACTGTTATACGAGTTTGTACATTAAAAGAATAACAGTAATCTAATTATAGTAATACCTTATTATGCTAGTAAACATTACAGCCCAAAAATATATGGACGATGAATGTACTCCTTTGTGGAGTCTTTCCAAAATTCCAGGTGCCTTCCATATCAATGGCCACATACTGTTGGTAGTTGTTAAATACAACTTTTCTATTAAAATATTTACTTCTTTAACATTTTTATTACTATGTATAGTCCGTGCAATCCACGACGACGCGCCCCACTCCGCGATTACTGTACTGTAAGCTGAACTCTAGTACGGAGCGGAGCGGAGTGGGGCGCGTCTTCGTGGATTGCGCGGACTATACTTGCTCTTTTTCTCAGAATAGGTTTCTTTATTTGGTGCTAAATTATTTTGTGTTATTATGTTTGTCTGACTCTTATTGCATCATAATTTCTGTAACATAATTTAACATTTATGTTATATAATTTAATATCATCAACAGTCTAGTGAAAAACCCTTTTTCTACATTTATTTTTCAGGAACCAATTTCAGAATGACATTTAGAATGAGGGACAATGGATGGATGGACATACGTATAGGAGACTCCCATTTAACCACACTGGAGCTAAGGCATGATATACAAAATATAAGATTTTTAACTGTCAATGGTGATCTTAATAAAGTATTAGGACTTGATTTCCAATTTGGATAAAATAATGTCTAAGGTCCTTATTCTAGATTTAGAACAACACTGATATTTCAACTTTTTCATTTCATTCATCTCTACTGAAATCTGACGTATACATAATATGATATCTGTCAGATTTGAGTAGAGACCAATATTCAAGCATGGACCAAATTTTTCTAGAAGTGGACCTACTTTTTTTTTATTTACCTTATTGTTGTAAAACCTATCGTATTTGTTAGTAAATGCTTTAGGCAGTCTGACATTACAAAAATGTATTATGAATCTGTCCATACTTTTATATTTCGTTAATTTTATTGCATCTGTTATTATTTTACATGTATTATTATGTTAATTAATATGGCAGCTATACAGTAACTATAGTTATGTATACTAACTGTTGAAGTATTTATAAGCAGGTATTAAAATATCATAAAGCCAACAATTGTCTAAGAACAATTATATCCTACTTAAGCATTTAGATATTTTGCTTTACAATTAGTACGTAGATGTGCATACTATTATAATTATGTTTAAATGACCTTCCTGTGTTGGTAATGAATACAAGTACATCTTTCCATTATTAATCATTCTTCTATTTTACCGACTTTGCATTAAATGCAATTGTTTTGAAGTGATTAGCAAATAGCATTTACTTAATTATGTAACAATTAAATTGGTTATTACCTTATTTGTGAGAATGAAACAATTGTTTTAACGGAGACGCGTAATTTTTGTATATTAAAAAAAAAATGTTTTAATGGCAGTTTGATTAACTTCTATAAATAAAATAATATCCAAGTATTTATTTGCGGCTGCGCATACGCAATGATTGGTGATATAATAATAGTCGTCAAAAAATACAAACAAAAAATACAAATCTCACCTTGATGGCTAGACCTTGTCTACATAGAATGAGCCCTGAGCGTCAAAGTTAATTAAATTATGTTACTTGACTCTCGACCTTATAACTAGTAGTGTATGGATTACTTTCATTTAAATTCTACATGAGACGTGACTTGGTCGTAAATAAGATAAATGAAAAAAAAAATGAGCATCACTGTTTGTCATGTTGATGAATCAACATTTTCATTAATGTATGAAAATTACGTGTCTTCAATTTTAGTCGTCAAGATCCCACCATTTAACTTTTAGACATTTCATTATATGTATGTATAATAGTCACTGTTGTGTGCTTAAATGTTACATATGAATATTTTTGAACCTATGTTGTTGTTAGTGCATTTGCCTTGTGGAAATATTTGCTTACGTACATAATAGTGTATCTACACATTGTGACATTTATTTTAAATATGAAAATACAATTTTTCACTATCTCTAATTTTGTTGTTTTCTGTTATGAGACCTCAACTAATAAAACTTCTAAATAAATGTAAGCTTAAAATTGACCTGAGAAGTTCTTGGCTCAATTCCTTATAAAAATAATTGTGTTATTTATTAGGCTCAAGTAATAGGATTTAATTATTTATACCATTTCAATAGACTACTTCAAAATGTATTAAATTATTTATAACGTGAAGTAGGTGCAAAGCTCTGAACATAATTATTTTCAGTCCGTGCTATAATTTTATAGGTAAGTAAACATTGAGTATTATGTATGACCGTGGGATTTTGCCCACAACAACCGTATCTAATATTGGTTTATTATTGACGTAAATGTAATTACATGAATGAGAATTTATGGTCCGTTTCCTATATTTGTTTTGTTTTCCTGTAATATTTCATTCATAAAATACACTGCACTCGGGATATTAATAACAGAAAATAAGAGGAATAATAACATAAATAGGTAAACAGACTCACGTATCTATTTCCAACTTAGAAATATTCCAACAATTACAAGAATAATCACATCATTATTTACCTTCCTTTTAGAATATTGTCGTGGAACAAACATGGGCGCATTAAAAAATACGTAGGTGTACGGAAATCTATTTAAAGCCACAAGTGCTGTATTTAGGATTGTACCCCACCTATCCGAGAAGGTTTCTCATAATCATTTGTGCTGCTATTGACTTAGTAGGTTCTGTCGGTCCTATGATGAAACAACCATCTTCATTCACAGTACTCGAGTAGACAGACAACTGTAAACACAGGGGGTTGCCCCCTGTGGTTACTGTTGACGCAGAGTGGAACGGGACAGAAGGCGTCGCCGAGGGGCGACGGTTTCTGCAATTCTGAGTACTGTTTGTATATGGTAAAATGTTGATATCCCCTTTGGCCCAGCTTGGCCTACATTTAAGGAGGAGTTAAAGCCCACTATTACTGGTCTGCACAATTTATCTACTTAATAGAAATCTTAAATTCATTCATTCCTGACAGACAACGCACTGTCTAAACCGCTGGGGTCTAGAAGCATGAAATTTTGCACAAGAGTTCCCTATACAACGAAGGTAAGCAGTAAGGAAGGATTTTTGAACATTTATACCTACAGGGTTAAATTTGGGGATGAAAGTTAGTATGGGAGTTTTTGTCGATGAGAAATCACATCGGCACACGGCTTGTAGTTACAGGAATGTCCAGCTAACTTATAATAGGTCCTCCAAACCGAATTTCAGCGGAGACCAGCCTTCGGCGCGGGAGATATTATAGTGCAGGCGTGTGTGCGCAGACACAGGTGCACTCTCTCTTCCCTCACTCTCATAGTCCGATGGGACGGCAATCCGACACGATAACGTGCTTTCCGAGGCACGGGGGTCGAGCTGTTACTAAGAAATTCCTAATGGAAAAACCCTATAACATTTTGCCCGACCCGGGAATCGAACCCAGGACGGTCAGCAGTCGCGCTTGCGAACATGAGACGATTAGTCAATCCAGTTAACTATAATGGAACTCAAGTGAATAGATACCTGTCTACAATCTATATGTCTTGAGTCGTAAGTTAATATTACTATACAGTAAATTGACGTCAAGTATTTATAAAACTATCTTGATAGAGGTGTAATGACTAAGGTGAAATAGCTATCCTGTGACTCATGTAGTCGGACTTTTTTACTTGACGCAGGCGTTAGAAAATTAGCACCTACATAATTACGTATTATACCTGTTATGTTTTACTTGTCATAGATACTAGGCTCATGCGTAAATAAAAAGGATGATTGTGAAAAATGCGAGAGTTCGTAACAGGATAACATTTTTACCTGTTTTCGTTTAAGTCTCATGATTCTGGGTAGGTACTTACTCATGAGACGATGGTAGTTTTTAATTACCTACCTATGTCTGTTGGCCCGGATTCTAAAAACTCAGAATATGTAATCGGTTGCCAATATTACCTCATCAACTTATATTTTCATTAATAGGTCATTGTTATTTGGTCAGCAAATCCCTCATGACGAAGCGATCAGACATCGTACCGTGCCACTACAATGGCGACATTATTTAACACACGATTAGGGCTAGTGGCAAGTAATTATAAAATATACCTAGTAAGAAAAAATAAATCGTTTATTAATCGAAAAATTAAAATTTTCAAACGCTCGCCGATATAGGGCTCTCCCTTTCCTTCAATTCGCCTTCTCTTTGCACGTTATTCGTTTTATTTTCATTGATGCGATGTTATGATCCGTGACCCTGGTAAATGACCTCTGCGCTACAGTTGTTAAGTACAGGTTGCACCAAGACGCTATTTTAGAAAATTGAAAATAAATCAATAAATAATAACGTTTAATGAAATTAAAATATCTTCATAAAAAAATATAAACATCCGAATTGATAACCTCCTCCTTTTTGAAGTAGGTTAAAAAGAAAACGCTAATTCGTATACGTGTGTTAAATTAATGTCACCGCGCCACGCTGTTGTCCAACTCACGAATCGGCGGGGAAACTGCGTAATACACAGCAGCAATGTCTTTCATTTTCACAGCTCAACAACATTAATTGCGTTATTTACGTTGTTGAGCAAACAAATTTTTCGAAAATACGAAGCAGTGGATTAGCAATATCCTTCAAAATCAATCAGATTGTGTATTACGCAATTAAGGTGCTGACTCGTCTTCTACCTTTAAACCTATCTCAACACTCAGGTTTAGAATTATACATATTCATATCTTTATTGGGGGAGGCCATGTCCAGCAGTGGACGTCTTTCGGCTGAAATGATGATATCTTTATTTGCATTCCATAATGTTACAAGACAAACATTTAATTTCCTACAAATATTCACCTTTCTAACTTGCATTCCGAGGTGTTCCGAGGTTGAATACTTATTTGACTGACGTCAATAGAGAGTCATCAGATAAATTCTTTATTATTCTATCGAGCGAAAAACCAGTCAGCGATTTGTGATCAACTTCGGGCAATCGATGAAAACGAGATTGGATTTCAGGACTGGTTCTATTTTCTCATGATACGTGTCCCGGTTCCCGTATTCTTGCCTAAAGAAGTCGGTTTTCGGGCCTGACACCCAGTTTAAAAAATAAGTGATATGGACCAGCTCTTGACCACGATCCGTTCTGATGGAAAGTAATGGAACGAGCAAACCTAAAAGATCCCTGTTCATTCTTGCTTTGAAGGCTGACGGGTTAAGCGTGGAAGGGAACGCGCTGTTCTGAACGGGAGTTGCAAGTTGATATACGGAAAGAATCAGTTACACTGTATTACGAGGAAACAAAAAGCCTCATACAAACTTAAAAAAATAATTAATATCACATCCTCCACATATACTTACACGCACCCTTCCCACACATACACACGCACACGCACACTCAACTATTATGAATAAATGTCTAGTTCTAGTTTTGTTGTTATTAAATGTTATGTCTAGTTTCTACCAATCAGTATAACCAAAATTGTTGTTATGGAACTGTTGTCTTTCGCTCCTGGGGTGGGCGCTAATAACTGCGACAGTTTAACGCACACATTTTTTTTAATAATTTATTGTTCCAATAAAATATTTGTATTTGTATATTTGTATCTTTTGTGTGAGCGCATATGCTAACACAGGACTATTTCGCTCGCAGCAATCGTACTGTATTGACTTGTCTTTAACGGGAACCTACTTCTTTATTACCCGACTGCGGCGAAACCAAAAAAGGAGGGTTATGTGTGTGTGTATGTATGTGTGTGTATGTCCCTCTCTATGTTCCCTCATAACTATTAAACGGCTGAACCCGATTTTGATGAATGATATGTCGTTGGATTCGTCTTAATTACGCGAGTGTCTGAGTAAAATTATAAAAAATATTAATATATCGCAGGCAAAAGTTACACCATATTTTAGGTTATTGGTTTGTCCCTGCCTGCGATACCAAAACACTATTGATTATAATGCTTGTTTTTCTCTTTTCAGTTCTGTGTTTTTGCACTCGATTTTTTTTTTGTTTTTTTATTTATTTTTTTCTTCCCGCGCCCTATGATCGTTCTGTGATTTATTCTGTGGGTAAACCGCATACATAACGCATATATAACTCCACTGTGACACAGACGTAGACAATACCTGTTAGTGGTTGGAAATGCGATAACCTAAGATTTTCATTTGATGAATCATGAACAGGATAACGCAAGGATATGTGTCAAGTACACGTAACAGACTTACATTTCAAGGCTGACACAATATTGAAGTCGATAAATTATAGATGATTAATGTAGTTTAAGTTGCCAACAATTGCAAGCGATAAACTATTATCTAATACCACATGGGTAGACTGCAAGGCGGTGAAGTAACACATTATAAATAAACATTTGGAATGTTGTTTGCTCATCTCTCTAAAATAGGTACAATTTAATCGTCTTGTAAGTTGACTTTGACTTTGAAAGGAGACAATGATATAAACCACATCCTACACTGTGTTTTCGGTATACACATGCACGGCCATTTGCATGTGTGAATCAAACATTCGTGACGGATACCTGCCAAAGGAGATCATTCACCGTCCATACATTTTTGGGCTAAATGTGAAAGTGCCGGCCACACAAAAAAAAAGTTACATTCCGTTAGAACATGTTATTCTCTTCACTTTTTACTATTGCACCAAATCTGTAAGGCCTTCCCTGCGCTCATACGAGTTTGCAAAATACTGTTTTCAGTGTGTTTTAGTTAAAAGAATAAAAGTAATCTTATTATAGTAATAACTTTTTATGCCAGTAAACATTACAGTTATCATCTTTTATTGTGAAACTAAGGCTCTAGGGTTATTCTCCACATAACTACAGCATGCGAAATAGTTTTTTTTTCGACAGTACTAGTACTAGTTGATTGAAATAGGTATCACTAGTAGTAACTGGTTTTAAGTTTATTTAGTGGTTTCTATTCACGCAATAACAGTGAAATAAAATAAAACATTATTTTAGGTACATAAATAACGGATGTAAAAAAGCTTAACGAAACCGAGTCAAATACTCCCCGTCATTGTGATTTTTTTGTACTGGACTATGGTCCAATATGTGCAGATATGCCACTCGCAATAGCTTGTCATATTTGGAATTGCGTAACAAACATTAGGAACCTTCTGGTTACGGAGAATATCTCCGGTACAGGAGTTGATAACATTTAAAACTTGTTTTTAGTAAATAATAGTTGAAACTTTGACTTTTATCTCTTCTTGTCTTGGGAATGGCCCAACAGATTTGGTCTCATAGTGAAAAGTGAAGAGAATAACATGTTCTAACAGAATGTAACTTTTTTTTGTTTGGCCGGCACTTTCATAATTCAGCCCAAAATGAATGATCTCCTTTTAGAGAATTTACATATTATAAATAAATATATTTTAAAAGGAAAGGAGAGCATCTACCAACACGCACTGGGCCCACGTGGTAGATTACAGCCCACTCCCTCTCGAAGAGAGAAGGCCTGTGTCCCAGCAGTGGGAACATTATAGGCTGATTATGCAAAAGGATAACTAAGCTGCTAAATCTTCGATTGATCCTATAACTAATTAAGGGTTTTTTTTAAGAAGTCATACCGTACAATAATAATAAAATATGGGTGTACCATCGCGGAAAGCCATAACTAATCACCGTAAGGACTATTCTTGCTTGCAGCGCTCGGCCGCTATAGAACCGAGGCGGTAACAGATGTGGTCATCGTGTGCACGGGATTAGTTATGGGCTTCCACGAAGGTACAGCTCTGCCTAACCCTTCAGACGAATTACAGACGTGATGTCATACCGTACAATTTTATGTACTTAACCGTACGTTACAATCAGTTACAGTAATCTCCTAATTTGTACGCACCTGGACTAACAGGTAATGTGTCACATTGAAAAAATATCACAATTGAAGCTCTCCGTGCGGAGTTCTTCAATGGGTTTCAATATAATAATTCCGTGTAAATGCATCAGGAAGTTTTCTTAAAGGGCTAGGCGTGACGTCACTATGACCTGTTTAATTACTCACGCTTTTCGCTTGCGTAAAGCCGGTTATCGATATTACCTTTTTGTGCTCGTCGCAAAAAACCGCATGACGTATGTACGTGAGCTGGGTAAACGATGTCGTATGATTTTCCAATAACAATGAGTGGAATTTCTCACTTTCATTTTTCAGCATTTTACCGCGCATTATTAACGCGTTATTGGCGGTTCTTGTGTTTAGACACGTGAAAAATATGAGATAAGGCCGCTAGTTAGTGCACAAGCACAACTGTGTATCTACATCTACACAGAGTAAGTTTTTGAGACTGGACTTAACCTTGTTTTATTCACGAATCGTTCCAGAATTAAAATAGGGGGTAGGTACCAAAGTGAGGTGAGGTGACAAAGAACGAAAATTCAAAACCAAAGACACCGACTTCCGAAATTAAAGTTATTTTTCATTTTGTAGTGTTTTTTTTTTTGAAGTCGGTTGTTTTTTTTTTTTGTAAAAAGTTTTTATTTTTCACTTTTTAGTTGTGGTACCTACCCCACACAAATTCGAATACCACTACCTGCTATGTAAATAACAGTGACAAGAAGTTATCATAATATCATCTACATACTAAGTGGGAAAAAATACGTATAATTGAAGCTAACTCAAAAACTACCCAAGCAAAGTTAATAAAATTTATATGGGACCACCTCTGAAGTATGATCTACCAAACAAAAAAAGAATCATCAAAATCTATTCATAATTGGCGGAGTAATCGCGTAACAAACATACAAAAAAAAAAAACATACAGACGAATTGAGAACCTCCTCCTTTTGGAAGTCGGTTAAAAAAAAAACAAAAAATATACCA
Source organism: Agrochola litura (assembly GCA_949152395.1). Taxonomy (NCBI): domain Eukaryota; kingdom Metazoa; phylum Arthropoda; class Insecta; order Lepidoptera; family Noctuidae; genus Agrochola; species Agrochola litura. The sequence goes on along the minus strand of OX424497.1, from coordinate 8,463,003 downwards.
ACCTACATTTAAAAAAAAATCATCAAAAAAAAATCACCATATCTCATCTCAAAAATCGAAAGTTATGTTTTTCTTTTGACTTGTGCGCTTTCTCCTTTAAATAAAAATCTTACACCCATATTAATAAACCTGGAGTAAAATTAATGTCAAACTTTAACCTCGAAAAATTTATGAATTGGTTAATCTTAAGTTTATACTGGTTCAAAATTCAAATTGTTTTATTTTACATAAACCTACATGGGCACTTATGGAACGTCAGAAGCGGAACGGAAATTTGGAACCGTGCATAGGTGCACGGTTCCAAAGTTCCGTATTGAAAAGAACCGGCAAGCAACTACTAATTTACTCTACTCCTTTCAAACTAACCGGGTGTAACATTACTCTGCGTTTATTAATGTGGGGGTATTTATAATAGTCCCCCATCTAAATAATAACGGCTGCACGGGTCCATTGAAGGTTAAGCTACGCTTGCCGTGGCCTGTTCCTGGATAGGTGATCATCTATCTGTTACATATCGAGACCCCTCCTTCCGTGCCTCGTATAGCTCATTAAGTGGATCCTGGCTGTCATTCGTAGATCTTTGACAGTCGTTACGGGTAGTCAGAAGTCCAAAAGTCAGACAACCAGTCTTACCAAGGGGTATTGTGTTGCCCAGTAACTAGGTTGTGCAGGTCAGATAGGCAATAGCTCCATGTATTCATCTGCATCCGGTTAGATTGAAAGCCGATCCCATGATAGTTTGGAAAAGGCTAGGCAGATTGTTAATTGATTCAGGCGTGACCTTACGGAAATCCATTATAAAATATAATAGACGTAAACAACAGCGGCAACACGCCGAGTTCGGGTTCGCGACAAGTCAATCGTCATCCTGAGGATGCCTCTTTGAGAGGTGAAACACGAGTCAATTTCTTATAGGGTTTTTTATGACTTTAGGAACAGCTAAGCGCAATAGGTTACTAAATATGTCTACGTCTATTGTAATTTTTTTTTAAATTCTAGGCAGATTGATTATATATAATGTTTGACTTACCAACAGTAGTGTATCGTACGTAGGTCTCTTGGTTATCCATCATGGCGTCGACGGCTTGCTTCTCGCAGTACAGCGCCGTTATTACGGCTATGCTCGGCTGGCGTGATGAACACAACTGTGGCATTTGTTTCACAACCTGGCAAAGAAGGATTTTTATAAATATTAGGAGATCTTAGTTAGGACAAACTTTTTCTATACCTTTGTTTGCCTCATTATTATGTTAGGTTTCAATTTATTAATACATAATTGTTGGATATTGTACTGGCAACACCGAAAGATTCGATATGTCAAAATGGCGAAAACAACTGTCTTCTGGGTCAGGCGCTCGTAACGGTAAGACGTGCTTAGTGGCTGTATGTCGGTAAAAAGATCGATTGGCATAGTATTGGTTGGAGATCTACAGTAAATTAAGGTAACCTATTAGTTTTATGGTAAATATTAGAATACTGATTGAATTGTGATATTATGTGAGGAATAGGAGATGTGATGGTATGGTGTAGAATATTGAATTTGATGTTGGCAAAGTAATATAAATTACTGACAAAATATCTTGGTGTTTCATATTATTTTCCTTATCCCTGAAATATTGTAAATAAGTAGTTTTATTAAACAGTTTTAGATTATGATATTGGGGTAACGACTTTAAGATTCATTTGGGGATTGGTATCTATTTTGAGGTTAAATAATTATATTCGGTATTAAGTTAGTATTTTAGAGCAAGGGTAGCTTATTATTACAATTAGAATTACTACAGTATCTGGTAATTTAAGGCACAAATACCCAATCCGAAATATAAAACATTATTAGTTTATGAGCCGGAATATCATCTTTCATTTGATACAAACGGGTGTTGAACGCACTTCATCTAGATTAGGAAACTCTGTGTTCAGCCAATTGCTTCATCAAATACGTTTAGTCCAAAATTATGGTTAAATTCTGAATTGATGTTGAAACTTGTATCAAAAGCCACACATTTCTGTACCATAATTGCGTAATGCACGATCAATAACAATTTGTTTCGATTTGAAACAGATGGCTAATCCATTGCTTCATAAGTTGGAAAAAAATCTGCTCAACGTAAATAACGCAATGAATGTTGTTGAACTGTCAAAATGAAACAAATTAGTCATAATCGTTTACGAAAATAAGTTACGCAATTAGGGGTACTGGGTTACTCTTTCCATCCCGTCAGATCTATTATATCACTTCACTTAATACATACATGATCAAATGAATAAACCCATAAGAAGCGACTAATGATTTCAAAACCGTAACAAGTAACGCTATCTGTGTTTTTAACAGTGTACTAGTAACAGCGCGAGAACAAACATAAGTACAGAGGAAAATGAACTATAAAGTAAATCAAATATAGTTTCAATTACGCGAATGGATTATTTTGGGACCGGTATGTTTAACCTATCACATTACATCACGCCTGTATTCCCCGAAGGGTATGGCAGAGGTGTCCCTATGCTATCCCCACACGTGTCATCTATTTATCATTCTAGCGTTCGACGAGTCACATCTCCTGAAGAGGTGAGAGGCGTGGAGGGGCGATACACGTGTCGCTCCTTCTGCACGTGCAGTATCCAAAAGCAAAAATATGCAGTCGGGATGCTAAATAATCTATCAAGGCTCGATAAAATATGATAAACGCCTCAGCGGAACTATTCCATACAATAAAATGAAATAGTGTTCGTTGGTTAGCGGACTACTTCAGAACGGCTGGACTGATTGGGCAAATTTTTGTTTTAATCAGGTTCTTACGGAAAAAAATGGAAAATTCTAGAAAACTGAAACTGAATTTTGTATGAATTATTGGAATTTGGACAGGACAACGTCTGTGGGGTCAGCTTGTATTAAATATAATAACAAATTTTGCTACAGTAGAATGTTAGAAAAATATTATTTTATAAGAAGTTTTGTATATTAATAATATTACCTGTGTGTCTACACTATGTTGTCGGACGTAAAGTCCTTCTGACATAGCACGGGTCAGACCTTTCTCTTCTAGCGATTCCAACGCATCCTTAACTTCTGCTTTTGACCACTTTCCAACACTGCAATAAAAAAAATATATATATATTCAAACATAATAAGCTTGAATTCTCAATAGAAAGAACACCATACCGTCATGAAAGTTATAGTAGAAACATTTATATCAAATATAACATTACGGGCCTGTGCAGAATTGCGGGCGGGACGGCAGAGGATTTTAAATTTATCAATTGAATTTAATACTTAGCCAATAGAAATAAGGTATATATTTCAATGCTCGGTGATCAACAGAAAACTGCGCTGCGATGCTCCAAGCTCGATCACCGAGTATTGAAATATATACCTTATTTCGATTGGACATAAAAGGCACTTTTGAATGTCAACATTTACAAAGTGGCATCACAGCTGGCCCTATCAGAAAACCAGTGTTGGGGGTTTTATTTTTTAAATATCGCAGCATTATGTTGAGATAGGAACCTTTTTGGCCTCACGCAGGTCGTTATTATTATTTTTTATTTGTTTATTCGAAAAAATATGTTAATTTTGTTCGTTTTAAAGGCTCCCTTTTACTGTTTAAATTTCCTGTGCGTGTCCCAAATATTTTTATTCTTTCTTTACAAGGAAATATAATTTATTCTAGTGGCCTCTTCCAAAAGGAAAAAGAATGGGCAAGAAACACCATAATTACTCTTTTAAAGATGCTGGAAAGTTTAGCTTTAAGTTTTTCACAAATGATTGCATTTTTTTTATTATCAGGGGCCGTATATGCGATCATTTTTCCAGTGTCAGAGAGAGACGGAGCTATACATGACAGCACCATCCCTTTTTCGCAACGGAATCATGATGGCATTAATACTTCAAAATAGACCCAGTAATACTTTAAAGCAGACATGTTTTCAAAGCTTGAGAACCTAGCTATTATGTTTATAGAGACAAAGGAAATTAAGTCTATAAGCAAACTAATTGTTCTACTTACGTGACAAAATCGTCCACTCTCAATGGATTAGGATATGCATTTTCTATCATGTCCAACACTCTCTGTTCTGAGATTATATTGTCTTGGGTTTGATTTAATATACTGTCTTCAATATACGCTAAAATAAAATCAAAATCTATTAAACACTGTCCATATTATTATACTTACATTATTTGTTTGACTGTCAGTTAATTTAGTTTTTTTTTTGTTTACGGTATCCTTAATAACTAACTTTGACCAGTACCCTAATTGCGTAACTTATTTTCGTAAACAATTATGCCTAATTTGTTTCATTTTGACAGTTCAACAACATTCATTGCGTTATTTACGTTGCTGAGCAGATTCTTTTTTCGATCTGTTTCTAATCGAAACATTGTGATCGTGTTGTATTACGCAATTAGGGTACAGGATTTGAAACCGCTCAGTAGTTTGTGCTCAGTTGGCATTGTTTCTTTATTGACAGAAAAATCTGGCGGTTGACCATTATGATAATATCTTCTCTTTTCGAGTCGATGGCAAAGGTAAAAATATTTTAGATCTTATGTAGATGAGTTGGGCCCAGTAGGTGGCCACGCCAATCGCGGCATCAGTGGCGTTTTTTAGGTCCTCAGAAGTGCAGGTATATAGGCACTTTGGACAGTCCAACATATGGGATTTGGGACATGGTCAGGAGCACCGCATTCGCACTGGGTGTCGGTTGGATCTCTTTCCCATAATTTAGTTAAAGAGTGATAGATGAAATAGCTTCAGTACAAGGCGTGAGTCGTGAGCACAAACTGACACTGCGTAGTAGTTAATTTTTTAGTCAGTTTGGCGGAATGAAGAAGCCGGTCCCACGCGATTGGTTCGTCAGTTGATGCTCGTCGTCTATTGGACCTCTCGCGTGGTATTCGGCTACTGTCATTGGCCGGAATTGTACCATCCGTGAGCTGTGCTCACGACTCGTGCCCTGACCTGTACTCCGCTATTATTCTTGTCATTTGACTTGTACACATTCATTGCCATCGAAACACGAATATCAATACTGAAATCGCCATTTTAACATCTATTCATTAAGTAAACAGATAAGGTAAGTAGGTGTAAGAAAATTACACGATTTTGAGCCTTAAAGACTCATCTAAAATTAGTGTAATCTAAATTTCAGTTCAAACAATACAAAACTCATACATGCAATCAGTACGTTAGTGGATTGCTTCGAAAAGAAAATGTGTACGCTAAAATTAATCGACCTACTAATGGTTACTAAGAGTACACACGGCTACACATCAAGCTATACAAATCCAGTTTATGCTGATCTCGCATTGTATAGGATTTCTGTACAATGCGAGCTCAGCCTATACTGGAAATGTATAGCTTTATGTGTAGCCGTGTGTACATTCATATCAATGGCCCAAAAATACTAATGAATGCAGCTATCATTTACATAATAACTTAATTGACAAAGCAAAAAATAAATATTTATGACAAAATACATATTATAACTTTATGAAAAAATACTGGAAGAACTTAATCATGTTTGTATTCAAATAAACGGGCAGTACTTTTTTTTTTCCAATCAAACCGTTTTGTTAATTTGGCCATTTAATATATAACATACAATTGACCAATTACTAGACCTAATGATACCTAAGGTGATGCTAATTTTGTGTTTCTTTTATTATTGTTATTACCAAGGCTTCAATACCGAAATTCCAAAAGGTAAATCTATTTCATGAAAAACTCATTTTAAAAGGATTAAAATGTTTCCCAAATTATAAAGTCTTGCTTGATTATAGTATTTTTATCTCACGAAGAGACGCGCGGTTTACTTGTGGTCACCAAGTGGACAAATGCGTTGTGAATGTGTGCGTGAAGACGAGTTGCGTCAGCACATAACACACACACGCACTCACGCGCATACGCACCCCCACACCCGCATACACACGTCCAACTTAACGTTACACACACATTTACAGCGCGTTTAAACACTTGGTAACCACAAGTAAAGCGCGCGTCGCTTCGTGAGATAAAAATACTGTAGCAGTATATTTTACAGGATTCATGGCTGGTAGATTCTGAAACATGCAAGTACACATGGACCAGTAGATACTTATTGTATCAGTTTTTTTGTTGCCTACACCAATGTGCCTCTAAGAGTCGATTTTAGTCACTTTTTTTTGGGTTTCAGATTTATAGCCCTCCTAACAAATTTGTTGCAATTTACTTGTGTGATTTGGTCAACTGTTCTACGCATGATAAAGTAGATGAACAGATACATAATTCAAATAGTCATAGAATACAGTACATACATGCATAATAGTAATACATACTAAAATAATATACATACAGCCATTAGAAAAGTCGTATATAACGCTCTTACTCGTAATAACGCCATTTGCTTCTGTACCATAAAATTAAAAACAAATACTTATTATTATTTGTATTAAGCTTAGAATACCTAAAATAAATTGCGATTTTATGGACTAGGTACAGACTGGATCACAACTGATTTTAATTGCTATTTCTGCTTTTACTGATTTGGATTCCGAAAAACTATTTTTTATCTTTTAGACAAAACTCACCAATCGACACGTAATAGAACCTTAAATTCTCCGAAAGGTACGTAGAGGTTTAGTAGATATTTTAAGACCTAATACTTTCATAGTGCAATCAAGTGACAGCTTTGGTGTTCATCAGTCTGGTCTGTACCCAGTTTTACAATTTGTAAGTTCAACTTTACTTTGTGCACCCAGTCTTAAGCAACACCATATTAAAAAAATATGCATCATAATATATTTTTTAAACTATTTATGTTAATTGTCCCAATATTTGTGCAATTATTATTTTATTTTTAACTTGATCTTAAAGTACTTACCAGGTAATGGAGGTCCAGCTGCTTCTTGTCTTAATTCTACTTCTAGTAGTTTTAGTTGACTGTACTTGTGCTGCATTAATTTCATTATTTTTTTAATGTAGCCCACATAATCTAGAATGTAATAAATTCAGTTATTGTTTAAAACATGCTGACATTGTTATGGCAAAGAACAGGCACTTGTCAAAATGGATTACACTTTTATTATTTTGCTATGTAAGTAATGAGTCTAATGAGGCAGAGGGAATCAGAAAATTGGAGCTCTGAAATCTTAAAAATCAATATGACAGTTTGACATGTTTTTCACACAAAAGCTGTACAACGCAATATTTATTCCTCGGTCAAAATATAAATGACTATTGAATTTCAGCCCTTAATGTAACATTTAAAGAACAAACTCAACTTTTCAATATAATTCAATTATAACAGTGTTCAATTGGGAAAAAACAATACCAACAGTAAACATTTTCCATTACAATTGAGTGGGGGGTCCCTGAAAAGCAAAAACTCAAAGTTCACCTTCCTACAATAATATTTATTCACCTTTAGGAAAATCTTGTGGACTGACAAGTTCTCGGAAGAAAGCCTGTGCTTCATATGGCCTTTCATTGGGAGTCATGTTGGGTTTGAACCAGAACCGCAATGCGCGCGCTTCTCTAGTGTGGGTACCCGTCGCGCCGGACACCAAATATACGTAGAATTCTAACTGAGCATGGCAAGGCTCCGTCACTCCATTCTCTGTAACATGAATACATAATTTATTATTACCAAACAGTGCTAACAATGATGATGAAGTCACTGTGTAATCATTAGGTCAGGCTAAAGACATCTTAAATAAAAAAACTTTTTACAAAAAAAAACAACAGACTTCCACAAATGACGGAGAAATCGGCGGACATACATAAAAAAAAAAAACAAACACGCTACGAACATATAACCTCCTCCTTTTTGGAAGTCGGTTAAAAATAGCTTTTGGCCGCGGCTGCGCCTGCGTGGATTAACTAACAGGAACATACTACCAGGATAAAAAGTATCCTATGTCCTAAGGGTGTATTCATCTAGAACACTGGTAATCGTCGCCGATATGCCAGCGACAAAATCAGATAGGATCTTGTTACGCTTATCGGCGACGGTTCGCGCTGATTTGGCACAACGTATGAAAACTGCCTGCGCCTACCAGCGCTTGTTAACGACGAGAAGCGCTGGCGTATCGGCGCTTGTTACCAGCGTTCTACATGTACATGAATAGACCCTTACCCAGGTCATGGTTTAAGAGTGTGCCAAATTTCATCCAAATCCAATTAGCCGTTAAGGTGTTAAAAGGTGACAGACAGCCAGACTTCCGCATTATAGTATAGATCATGTGTATATGGCAATAAGCTAAATAAAGGATAAGTTAGCAGGGGTGAAGATATAGCATAATCAGCCTATAATGTTCCCACTGTTGGGACACAGGCCTCCTCTCTGTGAGAGGGAGTGGGCCGTAATCCACTACGCGGGCCCAGTGCGGGTTGGTAGATGTCATATGTCTTCGAATAATTGGTTCTAGAACATGCCGGTGTCTTCACGATGTTTTCCTTCACCGTTTTGAGAATTGGAGTGATGAAATAATTAACACCAAGTAAAGCACCTGCCTTGGTTTGAACCTACGACCTTCAACTCGTAAGTCGCGGCCGTTACCACTGGGCCACCACTGCTCTCAAGAAGATATGATTGTTGGTAATGGCTAAAAAGGTTTTTATGGTGAAAGAAAGAATAAAAGTGCAAATAGAAATACGGATTGACAACATAGAAATTCTAAAGAGTAAAGCTCTAGCCACACTGAGACGAATCCTGCGCAGAATGCGGGACACAACTGCGCGCGTCGATTGTTTTAATGATTAGGAAGCCACACGACTATTCGTGCCAGCTTGAAAACGTCTGTACAACAACACAATCGGCGCGAGAGAATTTCGTCCCGAATCCCGCGCGGGATACGGTTCAGTTTAGCCAGAGCATTATGCTCCACGATCCCTTGATAGCAACCATAATACTTAAGTCCATTATTTAAGGGTGTATTTGTTTTGCAATACAAATTATCAACCAGTAGCATGAATATTCTTATCTATCAATTAACATATCATTGTTACAATAAAGCACAATGCTCATTGTCTTACTTAATGAGTTGATAAATTTAATTAATGATAATTGTAGTTGAGGAATAGGCTTCACTCTCTGATTGTATTACTCATACACTTACAATTTATGTCAGTTTATAGTGCAGGCTATTATGAAATTAAATGTTTACATTTAAGGTTGATTATACTTTGCCAGGCCATTCACACAAAACTTACTTTGTGTTTATTGATGCTTTTGGCTGGCATTGTTATTGAAGTAACCATTTTAGAAGCATATCCCAGCACCCCAATTGTGTAACAATTTCTTCCACAATTCAAGTTTTTAAAGGACATTCATAATGCATTGCTTCATAATCATAAATTAGAAAAATTCATCCGCTCAACAAATTCAAATTAATTAATTTAGCTTACACAAAGTTCTTAAATATGAAAGTAGCATGGTATGAAATTCTCACTAACAGAATACGTCCCAAACTAAGTACAGCCTATATATATAACAACGTAAATAACGCAATGAATGTTGTTGAAGTAGTTGAAAGACAGTGCTTATTGTAACTGTGTCACGCGATTACCCTGCTGATTCATAAGAATAAAATTAAATAACTGCATACTGCAAATTTGAATCACAGTTACAAGAAAAATTAATTTAGAAAATGATGCTAAAAATATGACAGGAAAACCAGCAGGAAATAGTGTTTTTACTCAAATACTGTGGTTACTGAATAAGGATAAAATACTTATATTTTGATTTTATTATAAACTAGCATACAGGAAACAGCAAGGTCAACATATTGATAACCTTTAATACTGGACGCTGGCGAGATAACATTTAAATGTTATTATGCCTTTTATAATACAGGTTTTTGCGAAAATGGGACAAAGTACTCTTGAAACTTAAATGTAATAAAAAGGTAATATTACTAGCTTTTGCCCATGGCTTGAATGTACTACCGAGATAAAAAGTATCTGTATCCTAACCCAGGTCATGGTCTACATGTGTGCCAAATTTAAATAAATCCATCCAGCTCAGGCATGGAAAGGTGACAGACAGACAAAGTGACTTACGCATCCTAACTTACTAGGCTGATCAAAAAGTAATGATAAAATTGGTTCATATTTTCTATACTATAGATAGTGCAATCCACGAAGACGCACCCCACTCCGCGATTACTGTACTGTAAGCTGTAGTTAAGTACGGAGCGAAGTGGAGTGGGGCGCATCTTCGTGGATTGCACTATCTATAATAATAAAGCTGAAGAGCTTTCTTTGTATGTTTGAACGTGCTAATCTCTGGAACTACCAGTCAGATTTGAAAAAAACTTTTTGCATTTGATAGCCCAATTCTTGAGGAATGCTACAGGATATTTAACACCATGCTAGGACCCATAGGCACTGAACAATAAGAAAAATAACCGATTATCATCACTTTTTGATCAGCCTAGTATATTATAAATGCAAAAGTGAGTTTATTTATTTAGATTTCATGCTAAAATGGGTGAAATGAGACAGATAGGTAGCCAGGAACCTGGAAAAGGACATAGGCTACTTTTCATCCAGGATTGCAGACAAAGTCACGGGCAACCACTAGTTTATATTATTAGTATGGATGAAGAATGGATGCCTTGTTACTTTAGCTTTTTGCAAAAACTTCTTCGGTCAACGTTTGATTATTATAGCAAATTAAACAGATTACAATGCAGCAGTGCCATGTATTTCAATTATTTTGCAATTGACATGCAATAAGATGACAGAAGGATTTATGAAACAACAATCTAAGAACAGTCCCAAAAGATTTTCCAAAGCGAGCTAACGTAGGATAAAAAAAAAGTTAAGGGCATACCATAGTTTTTTTCTTTATTGATTATAATCCCTGTGTGGTCTCCACCAGCAACATGGATCTTATCACTGGCCTCTGGTTCCACTGCTTTCCTCTCAATCACAAGGGTTGTTGAATTAGCAGTCTTGCATTTTGGTGTCATCACCACTTTTTCCTCTACTTCCGCCATTTCTTTAAGCACTCCTTCAAAAAAAAATATTACTTCTACAACTATACAACACTGGTAAGGATTAGATCAGCACTACCAAATTACGAACTATGACTCATTCTTTCCTCCCTTTTTATGAGTTTCATTCTTTAAGAAAATCTTATACCAAAAGCTCCCTTTCGATACAGACCGTAGCTTGGAAAAGAATCGTGATAGTTCTAATACGTTGTTACTTTGTTAGATCGAACTTTCACAAGGTAATCATGTTTAGATACCAAGGGAGGAGGAGGTGGGCCAGTAAAGGCTGTGTGACATTGAAATTATAATAAACCTTCACCTGTTGATGTTCTTATTCAATTTCTTAACTTAAAAATATTTAGATATATAACTGAATATCCAATGATTACAGCAAAATCTTTCAATAAACATGTATAGACTTTATTCAAGCTCAATAAATCTCACAATAATATTTTTGTTCAAATCGTGTAAATCCCAGACCTCTACAACAGATAATTTAGAAATATTTTTGACAGTGACACTTGCATGGACGAAATTCAGAAAGAACCCAGTATTTTTAGAAAATCAATAATCGCCTAAACTTCATAGGAGTGCTAGATACACACGTAAGCGAATTCAAAATCTCACGTCAAAATCTGTGTGTGGACATGAGATTTCGAAATATCCAGTCGACGAGTCGCCGGTGACTAAAGTCGCTGCGTGTGTCCTAGCGTAATACATTGTTCAAACACCGCTGCCTCTGTCTGAACAACACATTATTGATGCACATATACAAATTAAAGTTGTAGATATTTGCATCTGTAACGGTTTTTATAAGCGTATTTCGCTGCGTTACTTATGCAAGCATGATGAATTGATGAATGATCATGAATATGATTTATGTTATTCAGTCAGAAGGCGTCCACGACTACAAATATTCCCCCGTCCACCCAAACATTGCCACTGCAGCTAACATTCCGGCTGAGATGCAGAGACGAAACTAGGCGTAAACTTACGCTTCGATCTGTCGAAATGCTCAGCTCACCAGTGGCTCACCACGTTCAGCATTATTTGTATTCAGAGACGTTCTTCTTCAGCGGTTAGCAGTTGGGAGTGAGCTTAGACTAATTTAAACCTATAAGACATGAGTGAGTGTCTTTTCTGTCCTTTTTATTCAACTTATCTTTTCACAGGTTGGTGAACTTAAACTACCTTATGAGAGAAAAGATGTCTTCCCTCATTGGAATCTCGTTACTTAGTCGATTTTGATGAGTGCATACAATCTGTAATACTAAATGATGTACAGACGCCAGCACATCAAGCTACCCGAAACTGTCAAAATTTCCCAATCAAATTTCAACTTTAACATTCAGTAATAAAGTTGAAAATCTATTAAATAAATTTGACAGATTGTAGTAGCTTGATGTGCTGGCGTCTGTACAGACGCCAGTACATCAAGTTACCCGAAACTGTAAAATTTTTCCAATCAACTTTGAACTTAATTCTTCATTGATAAAGTTGAAAATCTATTAAATAAATTTGACAGATTGTAGTAGCCTGATGTGCTATCGTCTGTACAGACCCAAGTTTAACAACTTTGGCAGTGTGGCATAGTGAGTGGTACTTTATTAAAAAATAATCTAAATTTAACGTATATTGAAGAGTTATACGGTGCATGTCGTTTATTAGCTTCCATTCAAATCAAGCAATGGACAACTACAATGCGTCATTGCGTCAATTTTGCTTTGTTTATCTTGGCCACGTTGTTGAAGTCTGTGGACTGTGATTGACTTTTGATTTGACTCAAGTCAAGATACCTCTCAACCTCTTTTTAATCTGTCTGTAGTTCACAGGTGAACACAGGTGAAGGGCTTGCGTGATGGACTGAATTCAAAGTTACATGCTCTGTGCTGAATTCAATGCTTTTTTAATACTGGTTAAGTTGAAGTATTCATATTTGTAAGAAGTGGAATAAACATTTAGTGATATTTATAGCAGACAAGGACTAAATATAAACAAAATGCAGCTCCAAGTGTGTTTCATAGTTTTACTTTTCTCATTCATAAAATCAAGCAGCGAAACTTTGCAAAGTGTAAGCGACGATGATCTCCTTGAATTAATTAGAGAGAAAGAAAAGCTTATTGTCTTATTTAGTAAGTACTTCTTCAGATTATATATAAATATACGTAGGTGGAATGGCCACTACTCGTTGAATTTAAAATCGTAGTTGAACTTTGTAAAGATCTCCTAGCCGGTATTTTTTATGACACGCTAGCCTTTGTCCGCGGCTTCGCCCGCGTGGATGTCTGGAATTATCCCACAGGAACGTACTACCGGGATAAAAAGTATCCAGGTGTCCTAACCCAGATCATGATCTACCCATGTGCCAAATTTCATCCGTGAAAGTGTAACAAACAAACAAACTCACTTTCGCATTTATAATACTTATTGTAGGTAATGATGTAATTAATTGATATATTATTTTAAGTTTTCCTTTGTAAGTCTGTACCATTAAGTACCTACTTACCCATTAACTGAGTGCACCTGTAGTGACATCATAGTACTTAAAGAAACATGACCATGATGTATAGCCTGCCTTTTTTTTAAATCCGCCTCTAAGACAACCCACTGACCTTTTTTTTTTGGGTGGGAAATTATCAAATAACTTCTCCCGCTCTGGGTTGTATTTACTCACATTAGACTCAAGCATTAAAATACTCTGACTCAAGTATTACTATGTAGTTTCAACCAATAAAATGAGTTTTAAGTAACGCCTGAGTTGCGTGACATCCTGGTAACTAATATTATAAATGCGAAAGTGAGTTTGTTATGCTTTCACGTTAAAACGGCTGAACGGATTTGGATGAAATTTGGCACATGGGAAAACCATGACCTGAGTTAGGACATAGGAAACTTTTTATCCAGATATTCCCATGGGATAGAAACTTATGCTGGTGAAACCATGGGGCTCAGCTAGTTCTGTAAATGGGCATGAGAAAACAAAAAACTCCATTTCAAAAAGATTGACAGACTAACGAGTAATGAGAAACAACTATTTGTAGTCTGTTATTAGCAATTTCTTAGAGACAACCTTGAAAAGAGCCTTCTGGCCCAGGAAATACATTTTGCATGTTTTTTATTTTTGTATGTACTTAACTTTCTTCATCTGTGGATCAAGATTAACCTCATTACATACCATGAATTAATTTTCCAGGCAAACCAAACTGTGATAAATGTGATGAGTTTGAAACTCACATGGAGAGTCTACAGGATGATTTTAAGAAGCATATGAATGCTGTGAGTGTCAAGAGTGTAAACAGTCACTTAAGCAGGCTGTATAACCCAGCCAAGGATCCCGCTCTAGTGTTCTTTCGACATGGAGTCCCTTTACTGTTTAATGGTAAGGAACTATTTTTTGTTGGTGTTTTTTGGGTCTCACTTGAGTGCCAGCAGCAATACTTATTGTCTCCTACTACAGAACTGTTCTAGATCTTGCTTGCCACAGTCACATGAATTTAAGAAAATTCTAGGTCTGATTTTCTCATGTGACACCTCTGAAAGTCTAAACCTTCAAAGGAACATACAGTACAACTATGCTCTTAATGTCCCTCGGCAAACCTCGTGTTTCGTCAGTCGTCGGATTTCTATCAGTTGGCCTTTGCACTTGGTGCAGACCGGACACTCTCAATTGACTTGGAAGTATATAGAGTTGTTAATACTCTTTTAACTTAATGTAATTTATTTTAAAAATGGTAGGAAAACTGCTAAAGTCGAAGGCACGACAAATAGGAAAATAGTTTTACAGCTCTGTCTTGTGAACTATCACACGAAAATCAAAACAAAACAACAATAAACTACTTGTTCTGAATTCAAATTATTATACAAGATAAATCTAATACTTGATGGACATGGAAATTTGCATTTGTTTGTATTCGGAAATGATGATTTGATGATTCCCAAGGGACATTAAAGCAAATAGAAATAATTTAGGCTGTGCATTGTTCATCCTTCTATTACATACCAGTTTTGTATCCATAGATTGTTAATGGTTTTTTAGGGGAACCTGATGAGAATGAAATATATGGGTTCTTTGAAAAGAACCAGGCACCTGCGGTTAAAGAGCTCACAGATAAAATATTTGAACATATCACGCAGGCAGCCACAGGTGCCACCACTGGTGATTGGTTTGTCATGTTGTAAGTATGCATATCTTGTTCTACCATGCCCATTAATTATTTATTGCCAAATCCTATGACAGTAAATGAAAACCCCAAAAGGTTAAAATGCTTCTGAAAAATTGGGCCTAACTTATTAAGAATGTGTGTTGCGAAAATTACCTGTATGTAAATCTATAAATTACTTCATCTACTGTGCTAGTTAAATCATGCATCAGAAAAACCAACAGGTCTAATCAGAACCCTGAATCTGATATATTTTTTAAATTCAAACAATGTGCAATTTCCAGCTACGGAGCTTCCTGTGTGGATTGTCAGAGGCTACACGCAGTGTGGGAGAGTGTGGGCGCCACATTGAAGGGCCGCATCAACGTTGCGCGGATGGATTCAAACCAAGCAGGGTTGAACACAGCCAAGAGATTCAAAGTCAACAAACTGCCAAGTTTCCTCTTGTAAGTATTAAGTTTTACTTTTATTACTCCTGAATTCCTGATTAACGCATAATATGTAAAGAAAGAACGAAAGAAAATAGTTACATTTATTTAGCACAGACTAAAAGACATACAATATAATAGACAGCAGCTAAAAAAAAACGAATAAAAAGTGTAAAGAGCATTATTAGAAATTAGCAGGAAAGTGTGACGGTTGCGCCTAAAAGGCCCAGACACCTAGTGCCTAACGCTGGTTTTAGATAGTTGTAGTGATTTTAGTTGAAATTATATTGCTTCCTACAAAAGTTGTTATGCACTATCGAACGATTGTGTTAGTGTAATGCAACAGCATATTTGTTCATGGGGTGATAATAAGCGAGTAGTTAGTATTCAATTTACAGCTATTTACACTACATTGAACATACATGTGGCGTTGAATATTTGAATAGGTGTTAAATTATACAAACATTTATCATTCAATAAGTAGAAATTATATTCGTTTAAAAATATAAAAAAATAGAGTTCCGCCGGTGTCGGGAGCAGGGTCCAAGCTACCGGTGGTTAGGGCTGCAGAGACAGGAACCTCCTCACAATGCGAGCCGTATCGAGGAGTACTGCCTTCTGAATCAGGCGCTTGATCCAACCGCCTAACGAGAGCCTCGAGAGATGTTGGTCGAGGCTTTCGGCCATCAGGCCATTAGCCGTTACGACAATCGGCACAATGATAGCCGAGCTCACATTCCACATGTCAACAACCTCGTGTGCTAAGTCGAGATATTTTATTTGTTTCTCTTTCTCAGCTTTCACGAGGTTCTCGTCATGTGGAATGGTAACATCGACTATCATTGCGCGGCGCGCTAATCGATCTATCACTACTATATCAGGCTTATTTGCTACAATAGTCCTGTCAGTAATGATAGATCGATCCCAGTACAACGTGACATGGTCATTTTCGAGAACTGGGTCGGGCACATACTTGTAATACGGTACCTCAGAGTCCACAAGTTTATATTTCAAAGCAAGTTGCTGGTGAATAATCCTAGCCACTTGGTTATGTCTGTGCGAGTACTCGCCGTTAGCTAGACGCGAGCAACCAGAGATAATAATGTCTGATGGACTCACCCGGACGATGGCATGCCCGACACACGTCAACCGTACCGTCCTTCATAATATGTCTCCGGTAGTTATTCGTCAAGATAACTTCGTCCATAATTGCACAGACGAAACCTTCGGTTTCCCCGAAAAGGTCACCGAAACGTAGCCAGGATACGGACGCTAGGAAATGTACACCGGGCTCATGAAGAGCTCGATAGAAGCGCCCGTGAAGCGCCTTGCTTTGCCATACCTCCTTGCGGTCATCTGTAGTAAGTACTACAGATTTGCGCCAGTTCTCTTTAGCCATGGAGAGCGGGGTGAGCCCGTTGTCCACTGCGACCACATCACGGTGCATACCCACATCGGCTTTAAGAAAGTAGTCCCTGAGGCTGCACACCTCGCGGTTGTGGAGGGTCTTCGCATTTAAAAAGCCTCGACCCCCGCACTTCCGCGGGATGTACAGTCTCATCACCGATGAACGTGGGTGATGCATCCGGTTTGCGGTCAGGAGTGTACGGACCCTCCTGTCCAGGGCGTCGAGTTCAGTCTGAGTCCATTTGAGTATGCCGAAAGAGTACATCAAAACCGGCATGACACAACCGTTGAAGGCGCGCACCTTGTTTCCGCCTGAAAGAAGACTATTTAATACCTTTTTCAGGCGACCAAAGAAGCGCTCCTTCAACGATTGCTTCATGTCAGCAACGTTGATGCCTAACGCTTCCGACATACCCAAATACATATAGCTTTCGGTTGAGGAGAGGGATCTAAGGTGTATGGAGTCCGAGAGTTGGGTCCCCTCGGATTCCATAATCTCCCCTCGCTTTACATGCATGACTGCACATTTGTCCACACCAAATTCCATACTGATGGCGCTACTGAATGTTTCAGTTACCTTCAGTAGCTCCATCAGTCGCAATTTGTTGGGGGCAAAGAGTTTCAAGTCATCCATGTATAGGAGGTGAGATATGACCTGACCTCCTCTCCTCAATCTATAGCCCAGACCTGAATCCTCCAGCAGTGTGCTTAGAGGGTTCAGGGCTAAGCAGAACCAAAGTGGACTTAAACTGTCGCCCTGGAATATTCCCCGTTTAATCCATACAGGCTCGTCATTCTTCTGGATCTGTCGACATCCTGGGTAGCGAAGGACCGTCCTCCATTGCCCCATACACGACATCAGGAAGGTGCGCAGAGTTGCATCCATCTTGTACAGCTCCAGCATCCTCATGAGCCATGTATGTGGCACCGAGTCGTAGGCCTTCTTATAGTCTATTCAGCATGTCGACAGATCCTTGCGGGATCGACGAACCTGTTGGCTTATGGCCATGTCGATGAGGAGAAGCTCCTTAGTACCGCGGGACCCGTTCCTACATCATTATATTTATTTATCATTAGTGTATTTATTAATGTATTAAGTGTATAAATTATTTATTTATTTATTAATTCAGTAGTATACTTACATCTTTATACATAATAAGTTGGTGCAAACATAAACTCATTAGAGTTTTACCGTGCACCAAAATCATCGACCACATGATTTAGACAATTAAAACAAACTTAGTTCTTAATTATAAAATGAAACATTAACAAAAACACAACGAGGTTAATAAGCGAAATATTTATCTATTACTAACGAGCGAACATCGATGACCAAGCTACTGACTGTCCTTAAAACAAGAAGTAGTGGAGGAATGTGATTTACATTGATACAGGTTGTTCCTAAAAAGTATGTTATTGTATCAGTAATATGTAGTTAATACCTATGATATTGTTGGGTATTTATTATGTTTATTTACTATTAACTATATTTCTTTACAACATTTAGTTTCATTCACTTATCATATATTAGATATTTTTATTTTTTAAGAAATGTTCCTTTAATTTGTACTTTATGTTTTTATTTGAAATTTTAAATGAAGTAGTACCTAATGATAAACTTTAATTTTCTTTCAGCTTCCGCCTCGGAAAGGTGTACCGGTTTGATTTGCCCAAGAAAGATGTGAAATCTTTTGTTACTTTTGCTCAGGACTGGTATAAGAATTCCAAAGGAGAACCAGTGCCTTTGCTAGCGTCGCCATTGTAAGTTAATCATGAACTAAATGTTATTTTATAAATGGACCTTGTATCCATGAATATTAAAAATATATGATTTTGTTACAGCGATGAACTAGTGGACTGGTGTGTCCAAATGATCAAAATAGGTGTTGCATTTGGACTCGACATTCTTGCACAACATCCTTGGATTTGGCAAATAGGAGTTGCAGGATTTGGCTTAGTGGCTATAACTGCCATCATAGCTCTTCTCAAGGCAGGAAGATCACGGCCTTCCAAAGACCCCAAAAAAGATAAGAAGAGTAAATAAACTTCTATATTTTGTTACTTATAAACTTATTTTTATGCATTTATCTTTTATTTATTTTTATACTTACTTTAAATAAAATTTTGCATTTACTTAAGTAATTTGTTTTGTGAATACTTGTGGATAAGAAACTTGGTGATATTGGGTCTGAATCATGAGCAAAATTGTTACTTAGATGTTTGTAGATTTATAAATCAGTAATGTTGCAGATAATTTTATTTATTATGTGTATACTAGAATAAAATAAATAATAAATATGTGAAGGTCATGATTACAAGTTTTTCATTTTTCATTTGCAGTAGGTACCTAGATAGGCACATATTTGCTTTAAAAATGCATGTCACCGTACTTAAGATTGTGAGAACCGTTAGTTTATAATCTGTCGGAATTATTTCCGTTAGATTATAAACTGTCGAAAAATTGTGAACTGGGTGAAATGGGTTAGGTTAGAACTGTGACCAACCGCGCGCGAGCCGTGCGAGCACTACTTCCAAGTTGCTTGCAGCCAGGTAGGCTATTTTATATTAGCGCAAGGTGCTTTACGTCGCAAGCAAATTTGATACCAGTTCACAATTTGTCGGTTTCCCATGGAAAGATTATAAACTAGCGAAAAATAATGCGTTAAATTGTAAATGGTTCATTGCAATTCACAATTTTTCGACAGTTTATAATTTATTCGGAAATAATACCGATAGATTATAAACTAACGAAGTTCATAATTATACGGTGACACATGTATTCATAACCAATCTTGACAGTTAACGTTATCTGTAATTTGATGTTGATATAAACTTTGGTCTTCAATCAATTAGTAAACCCAATGTTACACTGTATAAAGTTCATTTCATAGCACTATCTTATTGCTATGCAGAGAAAAATTGTAGGTCGTGAAAATAAAAAACTTTCGAGTCTAATGCTTTTTTATTTCTGTGCATTTTCTTAATAAGTACTTAAATAAATAAATAGCAAAAGCCACATACAACACTCATGTTCATTATAAATTAATTATTGCACTAAGTAATATTTTGTTAAAATCCACCCAACACTAATTGCAACATTTGATTTCTAGTAAACTATCTATTCTAGTCAATTTGTTGATTTACAATCCTAACCAAAAACAATTCTTCTAATTTTTGTGACATTTTTTTATTGTTTCTAATCAAAGAACAAGTCAAATAAATACATTGAAAAAAATGTGCTCATTTATAATTTCTACCGTGACGTTATTGTCGTGGACGTCCATCGTCCACGTCACGGCATCTCGATAACAGTAAAATTTTGGAAAACATGCAGACAATTTTAAATTTCCGTCCACGGTGACGTTATAATGTGCACGTATTTCCATACATTTTATGATAATATCGTCACGTAAGAAATTATAAAAGCGCAGTCACCGTGTTTTTATTTTTAACCTATTAACCGCCCCCGGTCGGATTGATACGACAAATGTTTTCGTGCTCGTGCCGCCCCAGTCGGATTAATACGACAAAATGTTTTCGTGCTCGTGCCGCCTTGGTCGTGTATAAACGATTGAGAAGTGAGAACCTATGTTCGTTTTTTATTTCATTGCACGACCAGATAAACGCCAAAACCAAGCAGTCAGTAGGTTAACTACCTAACTATTAACTAGCCTATGAACATAATACATAAAAAAATGTGATAAAATCCAGTA
Source organism: Agrochola litura (assembly GCA_949152395.1). Classification (NCBI taxonomy): domain Eukaryota; kingdom Metazoa; phylum Arthropoda; class Insecta; order Lepidoptera; family Noctuidae; genus Agrochola; species Agrochola litura. Next base: position 8,442,320 of record OX424497.1, on the reverse strand, counting down.
AAATTCGAGGTATTAACTGTAGGTACCTACCTACCACTACCTATGCAAATAAGCAGTGCAGGAAGCATCATACAATATGCAACTAGAAGAAAATTAATAAGCCTACCATGGTAATTCAAGACTAAAGATGACAAGGATGGTGCTGTCTATCGTCTAATAATATCAAATATTTGTTTATTACTACAGTAGTTCAAATAAGTAAGTAAATAAGTATAAAATAATAAAGTACCTTACTGTAAAATTCCTAATGATAAATAGTAATAGTTTATCATTGGAATTTGGTACTCAATACATAATGTACAGACGCCAGCACATCAAGCTACTACAATCTGTCAAATTTATTTAATAGATTTTCAACTTTATCGCTGGAGAATAAGGTTCAAAGTTGATTGGGAAAATTTGACAGTTTCGGGTAGCTTGATGTGCTGGCGTCAGTACTTGACAAAAAAAAAAAGTAACTAACATAGTCCTACATATTGCACAATTTTTTTAAAATATTTATGTCAAATGTGTATTAATTAACAGAGAGATCATAAAGTATAATATGTTAATCTTAAATTAATGGTCCACAAAATATACCTACCATTCTTACAAAAACAATTATTGTTTACTTTGAAAAAGTAAAAATTGTTAAATATAGGTATTACGTTAGTTAGTGTCATGCCGAAATAAAATATAAATAGGTACACATCCATCACTACGTAACACTCGGATGTTGGCTTCAATAGTAAAACTTCTTTGATATATTTATTACAGTAATCGGTTCCTAATGCAAAACAATAATTCCATAAGTTTTCCTATTAAAATATTATGAAGCCTGTTTACCTTTAGCAAATTATTAATGAGGCGAGTAAGTATCACACTTTTATTATCACTCAGTCTTCTGTGCTGAGCTTAATAAATGTTGATATTTTGTGTAATATCTTTAACTAAACATTGTGAATTATACTAGCATTGGTTATACCATTATACATTGTCAACTTCAACATTTATTCTAAAAACTGAAGCAGGGTCTGCCAGTTCAATACGCACCACATTTTCAAATTTCTTAAAAATTTCAGAAAACTCCATCATATTCGCTGGTTTCGATTCTATCCACATTTTATCAAACTCATAAAATAAATAGCAATAAAATTTATGAAATAAGTTTACATTCGGCAAATATTGTTTTGAATTAAACATGTAAGTTTTGGCAGAACCATCTTTTAGTAAATAATAAGCCATTGATGTGATATTGATACCTACTATGGCGAAGGTGTACCCATATTTGGGATGCAGTGAATGACTTAAAACATGGCTCGAAACTTGTGGATACTCCATAGCAAAATATAATAGATTTTCTAATCCAAGGAGGCCCATTCCACGAAAATCTGTTTTAGGATCATCACCCTGAAAATGAATATAAACAAAAGTATTAATACTACATTTTTATTATTAAATTGTGTGATTACTAGCAGTTACATTTACTTGAAGGATTATGGTACAGTCAGCGTCAAATAGTTAGTGACACTCAGGGTATTCAAATAAATAGACGCAACCAAAAAGTCTATAATATCGGTACAAACTAAGTTGTCTTATTGTTGTCAACAATATAGTCGCTCAAAAGGTCGAGACGTTTAAAACGTCATATAGATCGGTTCAGTCAAACCGCCATAAATATGGTTACAGTCATCCCGCCAATGGTATCCAAGCATTATAAGTATTCAAAAATATGGAACACATTAGAAAAATAAACTTTACGGCTTTATATATTAAATATTATTTCTCACGTCAACATTTCACAAAATCAAATGGATAGAAACTTCTGCTGTCCTTTTCATTCCAAGCATGACGTCTATGACGCAATTTCTATGTAGCGGTGCACACATTCAGTTCGCTCGTACGGTTTTGTCTCCAGAAGTCCAGTTAGCCATCGTGCGGTGCGGAAGAACTTGGTGCTGATTAATTGTCGAAAAGTATCCCGTATGTTTATGGAACATACGTCATGACGACTTAAACAATAGAATTGACTTTGTACAATCTCTGCATATAGCCAATAGCATCGCTTTCTTTTCTTTCATTCTTTTGACAAAAGAATTGCTAATAGAAATTCGTCATCTCCATTCTTTTTTAAAATATTTTTAATTTCATAAGCGTTCTTCGATACAATCGCCACAAGCTCTGGCACACGACTGGAGAGCGTAGAAACCGAATACAATCAATCGCCTGTATGCGGCACTCGTCCGATCGGGTTTCCGAATTGGAGAATCGGATCAGGTACCTGACATGTGCGGCCACCCTTACAAGCTAGTTTATTTTTCTAATTTGTTCCATATTTTTGAACACTTATAATGCTTGGATACCATTGGTGGGATGACTGTAACCATATTTATGGCGGTTTGACTGAACCGATCTATATGACATTTTAAACGTTTCGACCTTTTGAGCAAATACATTGTTGACAACAATAAGGAAACTTTGTTTGTACCGATATTATTGACTTTTTGGTTGCGTCTATTTATTTGAATACCCTGAGTGTCACTAACTATTTGACGCTGACTGTACAATCCCGTAGCCGACCGCAGGCGACGTGTCGCCGCAACACGACTGGTTTCTATTTATTTCTATGAAACCGACGCGTCGCTAGCTACGGAAGGTATTTTGGTCAGCTACGGAATGGTACCTTAAATATTTTATTCCTAAGACGACCCACTGACGTCAGAATGATATTGATACTGGAAATTTCAAATTTACAGGGAATACAATGTCCCTTACGACATTTGAAATTTCCAGTATATGGACACACCTAATGTGTTGTGTAAGTAGTAGAGGTAAAAGATATTTCAAAACCAAAGCATCTTTTATCCCTACTATTAAATTGCAACAAAGCTTACCTGGAATCCTATATATTGCCATTGCTTCGTGACTCTCGCCTCAAGAGGTGCATGAGGCACCAACAAAGACCACAACTTCAGTAACTTATCCTCATGTTCATTACTATTGCTATCGAACTGAGTCTGTCGCAGATGTTCCACTTGGTCTATCAAACATCTATAGCTCCAAATCTGTTCTAAGCATCGTCGAAAAGATCCTACAAAGGATCCATGTAGCTTGGGGTTTATTTTCTTTACCCTTAGTATGATTCCAATTGATGGGTCCAAGTACTCACGAAAATTACGAGGAACGAATCTCCTTTCGTAAACCACGCTGTCCAAAAAAGATACGACCTCTTTCACATCTCGTGTACGAGAGAGCATCAATGATTTCTCCACATTACATGTTCTTTCTGCCCCAGCTTTGTCACCGTAACAGATTCTTTGGAGTTCACACAGTTTCGTCGTTTTTCTGAGAAACCATTTGATGAAAGGTCGCAGATACCACTGAAGCACTGACCAAAGATTAAACATAATCATTTCTCTAAAACTGTATTATTAACACGATACTGCTGTATCTATTTGCTAATTTAAAATTATATTTTTTCGATCATTTCGGTTTCACATCGGTTGTCATGACCACAACTATTTTTTTATATTTCATCTTAGTGATGTCCGTTCTCGTCTCGACATGGTCTCGACCAAATTTCAATGGTCTCGACCAATCCTTCTGTCAAACTTTGACTTTTACGGTTTTATCATACTCGAGTTGAAATAATCCAAACTATAATCTTATCTGATAAATAAATAATCATGATTAATATGTTTTTAATAAATTAAATAACAAACCTACAATGAATTAAGTACCTGATGCTTGTTGAAAGGCCTACACTGTCCTCGTTCCCCGGAGTAAATAGGTTTGTTCCATTTTTTTTTTAAGTCTCTTAGTTGACCTCTGAGATCATGACTACTTAACCGGGCTTTTCTGTGGGTGCCTTAAGCAATTACACTTAAAACCTCCAGCCCAGGGATTATTCAACTATGCTAATTAAAACTAGGTGAACGTTCGCTAAGGGCACCCTCTGTGGGGTACGATTTACGAACCTCGGTTTAGAGCGTCAACCGGAGGGGAGGACATCAAGGATGGGACGGGCTGGGCTTGGTCCTCCCTTAACTATTATTAACACTGTCATTATTCTAAGGTTTACTTGCAGGTGGTTGGACCATTCTTTTCAACTCAAGCCGAGTCTCCTGCGCGTGTTTTTTCGAAACATTACACAAAAAAGCTTACACATAAACATTTATGTTCATACACAAAGCAGGAAACGACCAATTGGAACCGTGCACCTAGCTTCTGACTTTTCATAAGTGCCCATGTAGGTTTATGTGAAATAAAATATTTTGATTGATTGAATTAAATCATGTTTATATAAAACAAGAGTACCGACTCTAATATAGATCACTTTTAAAAAATGATCAAAAAGTCAATCACTGAAATAATATGACTAACTAATTTATCAATCGATTAAACATCCATTTAGTCGATTTTAATTTTATTTTGTCGGTCTTTGTTAAACATAAATTACATCACTAGTTTTGGAGTTGCCAGTTTTAATATGAATATACCGGAAGTGTAACGGAAACGGATGTCCGGTTGGCTAGACATCAAACTCGAAATAAATTGTACAGATTGAACCTGTGGGTCGAATGGAAGTGGAAAAGATGTGAATGATGTAATGGTGATAAAGTTTGTTTTCAGACAGTAGGTACTATTTTGTTCATTAATTTTGACCACCTAACTTTCTCATAACATGGGTATCGTACAGTAGGCTCTACAGGTCAACATAAAAGAGTCTGACGTGATGACATTTGGAATTAAATATTTTAAGTTATGCAGACCTATGATGATGGCACTACTTTGCCGACAAGTGCTAGTAGGTTTTGGGCTTGTTTTGGGTCACCCACTAGCAGCGTTTTTAACAATTTGTTTAATTATTTTACTCATTTCCTAATCGAAGTCACCTAAGTGCGAAAGTGGCGCCCTCATTTTTTCCAGTTTCTTATTGGTCGAGCTGTAACGTAGCTGCAACCTCTATGTTGAAAAAATGTAATATTTTCTATAATATTCATAAAATTTACCTACCTATTTTGAGTGGCACGGGTACCTATACCTACCTACTACCTAACCACGAAAATATTTCCTGAAATATTTAGTTAATTAAATAAAACTTGTAAGTCGAATTTGTGTTTTTATTTGATGAAAATTGTAATTCATAAATTTTACATTAAAATTATTTACAATGCCATATTACAACACGAACGGGCGGTCAGCTCGCTGACATCTTATTATTTACAAAAGCAAACGGTGTATATAATGACTCTGCAATCATATCTAGTAACAAAACTGTGACACTTGTAATTAAGGACTTATGTCGAATTTTACCATTGAAACTGAATGCGATCGGCACATCTAAACCGCGATCAAGAGCTGTAACATTGTGGAATATTGACATTGACACTGACAGCAGCTCTTGAATGCGGTTTAGATGTGCTGATCGATCGCGTTCAGTTTCAATGGTGAGAGTCACACTTAATTATTTCAAAGAAATTTAACAGAAACAGCATTAGGTCGGTTCCTATAATGTAGATACAAACAAAAGTGAGGCATGTGTGGCAGGTACAAATCTATTATTCTAAACGTAACTAAAAACCTACCTAAATATTATTTAGCTCCTTCCCTTGTTAATTGAATTTGCAAAAACACAATGCATAATTTCAATACCATAGCCATACCATTTCAATAGACTTGGATGGGTCAGATACTTTTAGGTACAATATTATTAATCATGCTTCATCATTCATTAAATCATTAGGTACGCTTTCTCAAAACTACGTGTTTTGTTTTTATTCATAAATGCGTAACATCTGCAGCATGATGGATTTTATTATGAAAATATTATTTGAATAGGTAGGTACTTAACTAATTTATTTACTAATTATTTGCTTGATACAAAATACCAACTACATATTCGAAGCAAAGGGTAGGTACCTATCTGACTTGTGTATCGCCGTCTCTAAACAATTGTTTGTCAATGTAAGTTACTTGAAAATCTATAATTTGGATGGATCATTGGATATACCTACTTATTTAATTAAAATTAACAGACTGATGAGCTTGCATAAAACAGTCACAGATTTTCTGTGAAAATTCGTACGTAACGTTCGTATTCAGTCCATGTTTTAAAAAGGCCCTATAAAACCAATCTGGTAAACGAGCCATTACTTTTCTCACCAATGTAACATTTGCCTGTGATTGGTAAGAAAAGTATTGGCCCGAAAATCAGTACCGGTCAACTGCCCTAATTTTGCCTGGCGTCCTATGTTTGCCCATAATGAAAAAGCTGTAATATCTTTTTCATTTTACTTGTTTGGCAATCGAAACTTGAAGCTCTCTATGAAAACTCAAAGTTTCGATTGCCATACAAGTAAAATGACAAAGATATTACTTACATCTTTTTCATTATAGGCAAACTTAGGACGCCATGCCAGGCGAAGTTAGGGCAGTTGACGGTACCCTAATTGCGTAATGCGCGATCAATCACAATTTGTTTCGTTTTGAAACAGATTGCTAATCCATTGCTTCATAAGTTAGAAAAAAAATCTACTCAACAACGTAAATAACGCAATGAATGTTGTTGAATTGTCAAAATGAAACAAATTTGTCATTATCGTTTACGAAAATAAGTTACGCAATTAGGGTACAGATTGGTTTTATAGGGCATTTTTAAAACAGTTTGTGGTTCTACGCAGTTTAATTAGTATTATTATAGCGTAGCTGAGCTTTTCGTGCTAAGAAAGATGGATGTGAAAATTGTTGTAATAGAATTTGCTATGCCGATGATCCATCAATTTCCTCAAGTCCTTTACCCCGATCTTAGACAATATAATAATTTGTTCTGTATCTTTGTTTGTCATCTTTAATAAGAGAGAGGATAAAAATTACCTTCAGGAGTTCCGTGAGTTTCGTTTTATAAATGGACTTGAATTAATTTATTTATAGTCTCCAATCTTTACCCTACGTAGGTTTTTCATGAAAGATTTTGCAGAAGGTAATATAAAGTCGGAATGTCAAACTTTTATAAAACATTATTTTTAATCTAACAGTTTTCGACGAGAGAAGTTTCAAAACAAAATCAGAATTATGTTGGTCCCGGGATGTAAATTATTCAGAGCCTAGCTAAAAGTTGATAGAAGGTCGTAGAGCCAACAAATTAAGAGAACAGTTACGTATGTGAGAATAGTCTACGAGGTATTTCCGAAAATTTTAGATCTTGCTGACTGAAATTCCAATATTTAACTACTCATAGTAATAAAAATCTATCTAGATTATAACCAAAATCTTAGGTAACTGATTTGCCTTTCTTATTTAGGTAGTGAGGTAGGTACTTATATTCGGCATGACGGGCGAGGAAAATTTAAAATTTGAATTTTCTGTCCTCTCCTTAATAGTATTTGATATTGTTTCTACATTCATTCATACTTGTTATCTGTGTACCTACGCAGTTTATGTGCAACACTACCTAAGCTTGCACGTTACAGTGCAGTGACGGTGGCGAGCTTGGTTTATGTACTTTAGATTTCTTATCTACCTACTTATCTACATACGTAATTTTAAACAATCAGTATTCACAATATGGGAAATAAAAACGAAGGTACTATACCTACCTTTAACTTAACCATTAAAAAAATTAGTTTGTTAAATGGACATATTACGTTGGTAAATGGAAATATTACGTTGGTAAATGAAATTATTACGGTGGTAAATGGTAAGACTACGTCTATCCAGGGCTTGACACATATTTTTCCTGCGCTCACTCGAATGTGTGGTGGTATATAGATTATAGAACACTGCTTAGTAGTTAAGGTACCTAAAGAAACACGTTGCAGCCAAAATGCGCGCCAAATCTGCATCAATTCTCTACAATAATTTTAGAAATGTATTATTAAAAAATAAAATGCTTTTTTAGTACTTGACGACAATTTGACGTAGTCATTACCATAATATTTAGTTACTATGAACACGTGGATGCTATTATACAACAACAAAAAACAACATTCAACAACTATCGTCAGTCGTTTTTTTCAAAAGCCACTTTTGCCAAACTGTCCCTCTTATCACGTGAAATGATGGAGACCCAAATTAGTAATTATGTTTAAATTTTTTAATTTATTATTATTAGAACAATGATAAACTATCACTTTTAAATACAGAAGAGTTTCATTGTTATTTATCTCACTAATGTCTTTTCATGCATCAAAATGTTGACAATCATTTCTTAACACTAAATTAAAAATAGGCTATACAATGTATCTACAATTATACATAATATTTATAAGATGCAAAAACCAGCAACGCAATGTGCTAGGGTTTTTTTTTCATAAAGTTTGCTTATTCTATAATTTGCAAATTATTATTTTGATCGCTTTCTAATTAAATAAGTTGCAAGTAAAGTGTGTCTTAGCTTTAATAACCTATTGGTTTCAAAATCTCTTAATTTAACAATTTGTACGTTTTTAATGTGGAGGTTAATTATCTAATTATAATTAATTAAATTGTGTTGTTCAATTTATATTTGCTGAAAAAAAAAAAACACTGAATTTGAAATAAAACTCTACTGGTGCAATCGCGAACACAATTTTTATTCAGGATTCAGGATGAACTACATAAAATAATTACGAATTTTCTGATGCAAGTCAAATTATTATTGGTTCTAGTTTCGTGTATTACTATTCAAACTGAGGTAATTTTTTTTGCCAAGCGGATAAACTAAACCATTTCTTCATACCATTGAAATTAATGGAGAAGTAAATTAAAAATATGCGACACGTGTCTGAAAGGAAATCTAATTTTTTTGCTGCCAAGTGCCATGTAAATGAAAGTAAATAGGTGCGTCAATATGTTTGCTGATATGGGATGTAGGTGCATACTTACTTGCTGAAATCCGAAAAAAATATAGAAATTAGAATGCCTCTGTCTATAATAGTCTAGACACTTAGCAATTAATTTAGACCACGTGCTTGTAACCTGAACTGTCCACAAAATTCACCTCAGTTTGCGTAGAGCTTTATGCATCTAAATCTAAAGTGGGCAACACACGACCGCGATGACAATTTCAGGTATTAACAAAGTATCTACTCATATTATTGTTTTTATGGTACAGCATATATGGTACATACAAGTTCCTATACTTATAATAATTAAAGTTGCTTAATTTATACTTATAATTAAGCGGCTTATATTTAAGCCTAATCTCTCATATCTAGCGAAGCATTCATTAATTGCTCTACAACAGAACCTCACTAGGTTCAGTTAGGTATATTCATTGACAAAAATGACTAGAAAATGTGACCAAGATATATGTTAGAAAAATAAACGTTCATTGATATTTATTATCATATTTTATTAATTTAAACAGGAGGTGTAGAAACTTATTTTGTAAATACTTAACAAACAGGTGTCTCTCAATTTGTACCTAAACACAAACTCACTTTAAAACGAAATAAGTAATATAAATATTTTTATACAATTCTTTACGATAACAATAACAACTCATTGGAACAAGATTATTTGTTTAAATATTTCAGGAAAACAAAGTCAACAGTATTGTAGAACAATTTAGACTCAACAGATAAAATCAACATTTTATATTTTGGACTAGGCCCAAATAATAAGTGATATAAATTAACAAGTTATTTCAGAAATAAGCACCGAAGTAGGAAATATAAAGGGGTACATTTTCGAGGTGTAGGGGCGTGACCATTAGCATAGATAAATGGAGGGAAGCGAGCCTTAAAATAAGTATAACAGTAAGTAGTCAGTTCCAAGTGTTACAGATAGATCCAAAAGAGTGGATTTCACAAATGAAAATGAACGCGATCAGCACATTTAAACTGCACTCAAGAGCTGTCCGTGTTAATATTAATATTGTGGGAAAGAGATGAGGCTCTACAGAACGTATAGCTCCATCTCTTTCTCCCACTGAAGTAATATTAAATTTAATACTAAGTACTTTATGCTGGTCGTAGGCCCCCAGTACATCTAAACCGCATTCAAGAGCTATCAGTGTCATCATTATTTTGTGGAATATTACACGGACAGTGGACAGCTCTTGAGTGCAGTTTAAATGTGCTGATCGCGTTCAGTTTAATTGGTAAAATTGTCAGTAAATAATATACAAAATATATGATCAGCAATTTAAAAAGTTTGGCATGATACCATTCTCTCGTCGTGTAATTTACAAAAACGAAGTCGTGCTTTACATTATAAATAAATAATACCTACCCATATAAAATGTATAACTTATACATGTATATATATGTAAAGGCAGCATAGAATATATAATATTTTTTAACAGGATAGCACAATATTATAGGTACAAGGTTGAATCTTATAAAGCGAATGATATGTAACTTTTATCTTACATTTTAAATAGTACCTATAAAAACGTAGCGAATTTAAAATAGTATCACTTTGTATCTATCCAAATATTAAGGGAATGGTCTCATTTGTATTAAACATTTATTGAACTTTAAAGTACTGTTAACATAGGAAAACAGTAATAATTAGATATCAGGTAAAAAGAGATCATTAAATTAGCAAAAGATTATATAATACATATTACCTTTGTTAGCCGTAACACTGAAATGAATAAGTTTGCAGCTGAGATTGGTACCGTACTTATACTTCGTGATGACTGCGTTCATAAGTTGGCTGTATTACCTAACACGTATTTAATAATGTAAGTGTCTAACAATATTACACTTACTTTTAAAGGTACATAAGGCATCCAAGCTTTAATTTATTATACGTTTTATGGACACCTCACGTTTTCCAAAAGAAATTGATCGATGCATAATTGTTACGCACAGCCGAAAGCGTTGTTTTATTTTTTCAATCGCAGGTACTCAGCATTTGACCACCCGTTACAATGATTCAAAAGAAAATGAAATAATAACATTATAATTAATTAATTCAATCAGGCATCCCTACATTTTTTTCAATTATATAATTTGATTTCAAAGCACAGCCAAAACGCTTTTTCTTATAATTTATTGTTTTATAATAATTTAGATATAAAATCTATGTTTCAAAACAGTTGACTCTTTGGTCCACTTTTTAACAAGCAAAAGGCATTAATTATATCAATGGTGTTCAATTAAACTTCCGTTTTTTAAATTACATATATATTACTGAATAAGTGAAAAAAAAAATTGTAACGCTTTCTATCGACCATGCACAGGTAGGTATTGTAATCAATGATAAGATAACGCACGTCCTACAGACATACGAAAACTAAAGCGCGTCGCGGTTTTGGACAAAGATTTCATTTTTCAATATAATTATATTCCTAAATACAAACGGCTTCTAGCATTTGTGGACACTACGTAATATCTAGGGTGTGATGATAGAGGACAATATTATTATAATAATGTTACAAATATCTTAACGTGGTGAGTTATCTACTTACGCAACAAATAAGGTGACGGTATGGTCTCACAGCACAATATTCACGATACTTATACACAAGTATCATATAGTTACAATATCTCATTAGGTTTAGTATACCTTACGTATTGATAGGTGTCATTTAATTTCATTATTATTTACAGCCGGCATTATATTCATCAATTTCTGTATTAACCACTAATAATATATCAGGCAAAAATAACTCTTTGACATGTAGAAGGCATGTTCATGGTACAATATCAACACAATCGGTATACACACTTTTGTACACCTCTGGAATAGCGTGAACTCATTGGTATTATATATTTATATTAGAATTTAAAGATAATAATGACTTGAGCTTCATCTATGCATCTACAGCTATTTTTTACATTACTCCGAATTATATTATTTCGAAACTTAATCACTTTATTTCAAATGATACGGCGATCATTGCCTACGTCTCAACTTCACAAAGCATTAAGTAAATTAAATATTATTATAATTATCACAACATATTATGTAAGTGTTGGTTTGGACAAACTAATAACTATGGTGATTATTTTCTAATAATAAATATAAAAAAGTAATCATGTCTTTTGCTATCTTAATAATAATAATAACTTAAAAGCAATAAAAAACGCTAGTTCTGTCTTTAGGTTTGAAATAGATTTCTTTCTCCTGCGCATCGAAGGCAGCTCTCCGTATTATAATAACTCCACCGTTCAATAATCTAGAGTAGACGATCTCTCTAAATTCATACAAAATCCGATGTAACCACGTTGATACAAGAATTTTCATACAATTACATAAGTTGATCCCTCTTTATCCTATCATAAGTTTTCGTGTATTCACAAGAAAGTAAATCTTACGCGTAGATATAATTATAAACGTCCGTCTTTGAACTTGTAGAAAACTATTTCAAAACCTGTAGAAAAATCGCACACATCTTTCAATTTATTGACGTTAAATTATGGAAAGCTGCGACGTTAGCTTTCTGCTTCAAGTCTCTTAAACTATAATTATCTTAACAGTACGATCACTATAAACGGATATAATCACAATTCTCGACTGTTGACAATCATCAAATATGTATTACAATAGAGTGAGTAGCTTAATCTCATACATATTTGTGACGCAGTAAAAGAATAGTAGAAAAACACAGTAAATGTCCGTTCACACGAAGCGGCCAGCGACAGCGATAAGTGAAGGCAGCATTAAGAGAACGCCTTGTAGTGAATGAAGAAGAAGATGAGAAACACGGCGTAGGCAGTGGGGAACGTGATCCGCGCGATCACGTCGATGGTCTTCGCCACGCGGATCGGGTGCGGCGGTTCTTTTTTGCGAACCTGGACGAAACATGGCTGAAAGAAATTATTATGCAAAATGAATGATGATACCGAAAGCCGCTACTGTGTATAACAGGCTAATGGAACTGTGAATCTGTGTCACTGTTATTTTCGCACCAACCCTACGGCAGATGATAGTTTCAGTACTAAAATTTTCTCGCGTTCGCTGTGATGTATAGCTATCTACGCATCAGCGCGAAAATTAAAAGTAGCGTATTCAACCCTCTTTTCATGGAAGCTGCAAATTATTACTCGCAAGCTGTTACTGAAGTGCTTTTATATGTATTTGTACTAAAATTAATGGAAATGTAGGGTCATACGCAAAATATTGGTAAGTTTATGTTAGCGTCTGATGGAGGGACAGTTACCTCCGAGACTCCGCCATTGTTGGCGGTGTGTGTACAGGCTCCTGGGCCAGTGCACGCGGTGCAAGACACGAGGTCGGCGCCGCCTGTCGACTCGCGCTTTTTATCTCCCTGTAACACCAGTTGGTTGATTTCTTTTATTTTACTTGATCAAATTAGACCACTGGCTTATTCGTTAAAGTTGTGCAGAACACAATGACAGGTTACAATGATCTCACTGCTGGGACTCAGGCCTTCTCTCTGTGTTCACCACGTGGGGTGGATTCCCATCAACCCGCACTGGGATTAAAGCAAAAAACTATTGGGCAGAAGTGGTTGACCATTTTGAAGATCAACGTCACGTGTTTGTTCACTATATATAGTTCCAATTGAATGGAAATATTATGAACTAAAACTTAAGGACTTTCATTGCGTGCTAATCACGAGCAGCTTAAATATAAGATACCGATACAAACGTATCACAATAATGATTCAGCCTTTTGTATATTTTTTTCATTTTATAATTACACAGGTAATTTATTACTAATTATTAATTTATTACTGAACTTACGTTAAATTAGTGAACTATCTACATAAAAATATTTCTTGGTTATAAGTGATCGATGGTTATAATATAGTTTCGAAAGAAAGTCACACTGTTTGGTTAATATGTGAGGATATCACTAAACGAAATACAGCTCTACATGTTTATGTCTACATATTAAAGTAATCAGGTATATTTGAAGAGATATAGCTGATATGACAGTATACTCACAGGCTGGAGCGTTCCGAAGCAGCGTTAAATAAAAGAATGCGTTAGTTTTCATGATATCAGACTCAGAGGTGATGATGCTGGTGAAGTGGAGCTAACTAGTGTCATTCTCAATGACGTCACTTACAGCGCCGCTACTCTCCGCTTGGGGCATCTCTTGTCGAGCCCATTGGAGGAAAGCCAACGCCTCCTACGTAAATGTGTAACCAGTGGTTAGCCGAAGCATGACTTAGTAAACGCACAAACGTACCGCTGAAGCTGCAGAATCAACCTAACTTCAAGGTTTATACAAGCAAAGTGGTGAATGTAAAAGAAGTAACTATAAGCGTTCTATTGATTTCCAAAAATACGTTTCAGGTTATTGAATCAGAGTAAATAAAGTTAGAATACCCTGATATAGAAGGGCGAAATTTCTACTTTAGTTTGATCAACTTGAAGTATCAACATTGTCGTAGTATGTATGGGTAGAGACAGTAGAGAGGAAGGTTAGTGAGATAGGTGTGCATGCATCTAAAGCGGACCTTTCACCGTTAGGACCTAAAGAAAATGAAAATAAAGTTAAATAATTACAGGAAAAGAAACGAAATAAGTATAATGTGAAGAAAATTGTTGGATAGAGGCCAATTCTACTGAAGCTTACTAATAGGATTACATCATGCATTTTCCATAACCATTTTGTGTTTCAAGATGATGACTAGAGCTCTGCATTATTTAAATTTTACTCCAAACTTATAGAAACAACATTCAGAATTTTATGATATAGATTATTTTGTGTCAAAAAAGAATGTTCTAGGAAGACTGATTTTTGCAAATCTAAACTTTAATTAAACTAAACTTACCTGCTTCACCCTAGTTTAAGAAGCAATTATTGTAAAGCTAGTTTCTACAGCTAATCAGCCTTCCAGAACAGAGGTAAAAGAGAAAAACGCGAGCAATGTCTGGATAGTGCCAATGAATGTGGCGAATGTTCTTACCAAGGGGCTGGCCAGTATAATGCCAATTCTGCTCAGGACTGCAGGCAGTCGCTGCGAACACATCACACACACAGTTTGTTCACTCGTGACAGATGGTCTAACGATGTGCAATCGTGAACGTAGGTAGACTAGGTTGTAGTGGCCACATTTATAATGGATAGTATACACTTTGAAATAGATACGGTACCCACTTTGTAAAAGTATGAACGTAAAATCAATCACAAAATACATGTCAATATATTTATGCATCTTTGCAATGTTTTCTAATAGATGTTTAGATACATAACTTCAATACTGAATTATGGATTTTATCATGAAAAGCAAGGAATGATGACAAAGAGACACGAACTGTAAGTTATGAACTTATGACGTATGGCCACACAAAATAGTCTTATTTTGGTGAAGTGACGATTGCAAATGATACATGTGATGAATTCTTGCTTACCCGTTAAATTTAGTAAATATATGAGCCAAAAACATGCAAAGACGTTAAAGAGGTGAAGCATGCTGTAGAAAGAAAACAAACAACACGACATTGCCATTTTACGTATGAAATAAAGTACGTACTCGTTTATCATGCCATGTCTTGTTGTTGTAAGATTGAAAGAAAACATTGCAAAGAGTAGAGATAGAAAAAATGTAAAATATTCACGACGGAACTTATTTGTTATTCTGGTAAGCTAATTTATGTCAGGGATCAATAAAAAATGTTGTTTGCTATCTCGAACTAAGCGAAACTTTTAAATTCCTTCGTGAATGGTTAGTGGGTTTGCTAATAAAATACTCCTAATACCACCATAAAATATCAAAGTGCTTTTTTTAAATAATCTAATACCAATTGCTGGCTACAAGGACCACAGTAAGGAGAGGTAACGTTTAGTAGCGTAAACATGTAGTGAGTGTATGTACAGGGCTTTAGACATGTAAGTAGGTATACTGAAATTTTGGGCAAATGTTGTATTGTAATTTATATGTTTTTCACTATACCCACGAAGCCTATCAATAGACACTAATAAACATACTTAAAATTTTGTACAAATAATAAAACAAGAAAAGTCACATTGAAAAACACGCTTTACGAAATTTAACTTTGAAACAGGTTACAAACGTGGCAACAAAAAAATCACGTAAATCTCAATCTTCTAAACAGATCGTCATCAGTGTAACGTTTGTTGTGAAGTAAAAAATAGAAAGAAACACTGATGACGCTCTAGACACTGAAATTGAGAGAGATAAAAAAGAGTATTCACCTGTGTGACTGGATTTTCTCCGGGTCGGTAGACAACATTGTGTAGGGGTCGTTTCCTCCCCACGTAGTTGACACACACGAACTCTAGTAACGACGCATAGATAAAACACATGCACACGCCGTCCCACACGTTCATCGCAGTCAGGTTCGACACGACCGGTAGTGTCGATCTGAATCCATTCGATGTAGTGAAAAAATTCAACATTGTTGTTACACCTGCGTAAAAAGCAAAGCAACATAAGAATCTAATCACAGTTATCAACGTTTAACATTTATAAGATAACAATTACCTACAGTTAATAATATTAGTTGAAAAAGAAAGCGTGTTTATGATACTGTTACTAGAACATTGAGAATGTAAATTGTAAAGCTCTACAGAGAAATGTAGTAAGACCATGCGATTACCAAAGTACTAGTACATATAGATCTACTTACGAATAGCCAATCTTTGTAAGCAAGGCTTGTATTGCGTAAAATGATAAATTTTTTAGAGGTCCCCGGTACTTACAATATTAATTATCTGTCAATATGGTAACCGTGAATGGGTTCATTTTTAAGAAAATTCTTAATGTTCGACGATATATTTATGAGATTAAATTTATTCAGATTTGAGCAAATAAAACAGTGAACCAACCTATCATTACTCTAGCAGGCACTGCATTCCATTCCAGCCAAAAAGTAATAAACGATGACGTCACCAAAATTATCCCCGGAATGAAAACTGTGGTGAAGTAAAATGATCTATCCCTCGTGAAGATAAGATCCACTTTGAGGCAGCTGTAATTACCTAAAAATGTCAAGCAAAATCTAAAAATAAACAAAAATAAAATTGGCAGGTGAGAATGATTTGTCGGCTTTGACTATAAGAGTATTATTTACATAAATAAGCGAAACCTGCAACAGATAGCGTGTTATATAAACAGCCGCAGCCAATATCTACGAAGAGTAAAATGTATGCAGTACGCAAGACCGAGAGCATTCCAGATACCAGCCACTTTTTACCTATCATGGAACGGGCTGGTACTGCGTTCCATTCCAGCCAGAAAGTGATGAACGAGGAGGTCACCAGAATGATTCCAGGGATAAATACTGTTGTAAAGTAGAACGCTCGGTCTCTAGTAAATATTAAGTCGACCTTTAGACAGCTGTAGTTACCTGTGGAGTGAATATCATTAGGTACAATTGGAGTATCGTAGCACGCGAAGTGTTTGTCGTTTAATTTAAAAATAAAAATAACCAGGATACAAAATTCCAAGTAACTCAATTCAGAGGCCTTGTTAAAATTAAAGTACATATGAACAGCCAAAACATCATCTAAATATACTAACTACTGTTCTGTATGTATGAGTAATGCGTGTTGCGTTGTTGTGTCATATCATGTTTATGAACATACATCGTAGCATTATGACGTTCATTAAAAACGATACAGCGTACTATTTCAAACGCATGCTCTCACAGTCCTGTATGGAATTTATGTGTGCATGCATGAAAACAATGAAAAAGTGATGAGCACTTAACTAAAACAACATGAATGCTTGGTGAATATAACAAAGGTATCGTAAGGAGCAAACCTTCGACTTTCCAGCATCACGGCCGATACAACACTTTATACAACACTTTATTATTTTAACACAATTACGCATTTACTCACACATAAGCAATAAATATTTGAAATACGACGACACCGGACAGAACGGTGCCTCGTCCGGTGCAACTTAAGTACCTTGCTCCTCAAAGCGTCTCTGGCAAAGATTACATGTCATCTCTTCGTCTTCCTCGTAAAGTGAATTACCCTCAGCTGCTTGCAAAGACGTTAACAAATTCTTACACTCTACATTCTCAACAAACTAATGAATACATTTAGATGTTAGGAATAGCAAAATTTGTATCAATGACTGTACACTACATAGTCACACTGTATAATAAATACTAGTGATCACACTGTATGATCAGACGGACAACCTAGATGAACATGCTGGTTAGCTAGGGTTACACCTAATGTATTCGACAACGTGTGATCGCATAACGTACACTATCAAGCGACTACTATATATATATATATTTGTAATAACACACAAAATAAATTAATTATGAAAATTAACCTTTTACATAAATCAAGACCAAGCTGAAAAGAGTTAATCAGAATTTCAATATATTTAGGCAACCTTTGACCATCTCTTGTGCAAAATATAAGATGTGCTTTAACAAAATATCTAATTTTGGTTACTAAGCTACCGTATAGGGCGAAAAAAATATATGATTTGGAGGATATATTTCTTTTATATAACGTTTTAGAAGCGATGTTGGTATGTTGTATGTATGTAATATGTAGGTATGAACAATCTTATATTTTACCTCTCCAACTGGCTTTGATAGGGCAGGGAATGGTTTGGTTCTGGATGAGGTACGCATTGAGCGTCGTGAGCGACGGCGACTTGCGCAGCGTGTCCTCATCGTTCTTCCACACGTAAGTGATTGCTGACTGCTCGTACGATACTGGCAAATACAAAATGTGTTATAGGACTGTGAATTTTAACTCGTGGAATCCATAGGAATTTGGGGAGTGAAAATAAAAACATATGCTTACTACTCAATCAATTGAACAGCACAGTGCGTATTTTGTAGGGAGAGATGCATAATAGGACCAATTAACTTACTACTTTCTAAGGCAAATGAACACAATGGGTCATCAAAAGGAAAGATGTTGAGCCGTCCCTGACACGACAGGATGAGATGCCGCCGCATCAAATAGTTAATAGTACCATTGCGATAGATACGCAAAGCGAAATGCATTGGTATTATCGGGTCCTGAAAAATTAGCACAGTTAAGAATTTCATCTGGTGTAAGAAGTAATCAAAATAAAGCATTTGCACTATAAAATTACGCTCCTATCCTAAATACTCCTACATGGTGTTCACAAATATTACTTATCACCAAAACCACCGGACCAAATGTTACGATGAAATCTACGAAAATCAACTCCAAACTTCTAGATTGCATTTTAAAAACCAGAAAGAAATTGAGGCGAGCATGAAGTGTCAGCTATAAAAATTCTGTATGTACAAATAATGGTCCTTTTAGATTCATGAAGCATTGTATGTAGTTATAAATACCCATGAGTGCTGGGAAAACTCCTTCAGAAGAAAGCATGGTGGAAATAATTATGTATAAAATTAGATGAAAATTTATTTTGTAATCTGTATCTTCAGATAACAATAATTTAAATGTAACTTATCTAGGTACAGCTCGATACGGACCTTAAAGTCGCCGTGCATGATGAAGTACGTATCCGGCAACCAGATGTCTTCGTGATGGTGGATGGCGTTTAGGAAGTCGTAATGAGACTGGTTGGAATAACGCAGGCGAGGGTCGTACCACTGCTGTTGAAGTAAGAACTCCACTTCGTATTTCTGGAAGCGGTCAAGTTAAATAGAAATTGAAACAAGAGAAAGAAGATAGACAAGAAGAGAAGTTACTAGTTTACGAAATACTTACAAGACTAGATTCGTCCGGAGAGGCTAAGCTAAGAAGTAGTACGCTTACATTTACGGTGAGGACACCTGAAAACAACATAATTGATGACATTCATAACTTAATTACAGCTTAATTGATACAAGACACAACAACGATACACACTTAAAGTACATGCTTGCTAACAATTGTGCTGGAGTTCAGTAGGGCTCTACCTACTACCTACTTATCTAGCAGTTTTCTTTTTATTTCGCTTATCCAAATTAATAACCTTTCTTAGTATTAAGAATTCGATTATGAAATATCTTATGAACGAAACAAGTTAGAATGCAGTAGAAATAATGATTGGAAGGTAAGTATAATAAAATAAAATTGCGAAAATTAACCTTAGGCTACCACATGTTGCAATAATAACGAAAATTTTAAATAAGAAGTTGGCAGATCCGATTTCTATTGGAAAAGAAGTATGAATTTACGACAGACAAGAATTCATTTGTGTTTGATGTTTGTGAAAAGAGAAAATCATTTTAGGCAAAAAGCATGGCTTAAAAAGAAAACTCGTTATTCAATGTTGAGTGACTGAACCATTAAACACAGTGTTGTTATTTATGAGATAGAAAGTAATGTCTAATGTAGCTTACTGACGACTATGAAATAATCAGTTCAAACAAATTCAATAGTAAAAGTGGGTGTGTTCTAATCTAATACATCAAAGTTTTCAGGTGCAATACTGGTAAAAATAATATGTGACTCATATACATAGGTATAAAATTATTCTAAAGCATAGGATCAGGTATCTACAGTTGCGTGAGGTAAGAGAAAGATTGAAGTTGCGTGCAAGGAATTAATTACAAGGTTATAGTTGCTACGATCCAGATACATGTGGGAGGATTTCTCTTTTCATAAACATGAACACAACGCACCACGATTGTGCGAGCGAGGCCGCAGAGACGGGAGCCCCACATTATTTTGTGCCAGAGAGTCGTTGGGCGAAGTTAGACCACAACAGAATTCTGGATCTGCAATTTACACCAATTTTCAATGACCTACTTGACCCTTATATTCATACGCAACAACATCAAGTTTTCAAATTATATCTAGTCAATGATGTTATGAAATGTTATGATATAATTTGAAAACTCTTTACTTATATTTGATAGTATAGTTAAAAATGATGACATTTACCATCTACTGGTGGCAGCAGTCTTTTGTCATAGCGGGAATTTTTCAGAAGGTTGTCCAGTATCTCTTTGTCCGACTTTCCCGCTGCAAATCTGGAGAATAGTGAATAGACTTTTATATAATAACTGTGAAGCAATTTTACATTTCTAAAGAACCTTTTAAATCATTAAAATAATGGCTTGGAAGCGAGTACTAGAGAAGATTTATGCCGTAACATATATCATGGCAAATTAAGCGTGTGGAAACGCAGCAGTATGCTTAGTATTGATTTTAGATTACCACTTATTACCTTGCTGCTACAAAAGCCGTTCAATAAGCTAATAAAGAGACCAATGACACGTTCTAATAATAAATATCGTAGTTTTAATAGTGAGTTGCTTAATAACTATCGGAAATGATAAGTGTATTGAGTCATTATTTCAAAACAACCATTAACTAACTACAAATTAAAGAAAATTTCGAACAACAGTGTTCACCGACTACTTTGAGAAGTTCGGTAACGTTGAATCATATCGAAACACACGTCGAAGCTAACTTTTGGTAACTGAGTGCGGAAACAAAAGCCTTGTGAGATGCATGGAGCTGTTCACTCGTGCTAAACTGATTAGAAAGTTAGTCCAAAGTTAAACAAGAGGACTGAATGCAATCAAAATAATCACATCAGCACAACGCAGAGACTAAGCAACTCAAGCAAGTTATGTTTACATAATTCAAGGGAAAGTGAAAATGTAGACGGGATAATAAACATACTGGGGGTATAACCCTCGCCACAGACAATTTGTTTTGCATAGTGCCGCAGGGCGTATTAATGGAGCGAGGAACTTCACGCTTGGCTGGCGTGGGCCGGCTGGCGTGTTAAATACGCTTCGCCGCCTGCGCTCGCCGTGTGTCCTTCCACGCTCTACTCATTACCATCTAAATCTATCGTTACTATAAATCCAGAGAACGCTGCTTTGTCGGCTTACAATTATGAAAAGTTTTTCATAAAAACCAATGATTAAATCTGACAAACGAAAAGTTGTTCATCGTATAATGGTCAACAATAACAAAGTTGAAAACATGAATTAAATCTCCTAACTACAACTGTTTGTAAAAAGTAAGTTGAATGACATCAACAACGGTTTCATAAAACAATTTAATCTGTTGTCGAATCTACTGTCCACTTACATAAGTAATTGGTTATTGTTGTTTTGATCAACCAATCACAACAGATAACGCGAGATTTGATAACAGATGTTAGAGGTAGATAGGTGTACGGTCTTATTACAAAACAAGATATTATTTTTGACACAGTTAAATTAAATCGTCGCGTCGATCGAACCATTTTTTTGTAATAAGAACGTGAAATACAATTCTTTAGACCAAACTGACATTTTAGGGATCTCGCGCACTTTGCGGCCGCGACCACGGCTGCCGCAATCATAAGAAACTTTGGCCGTAACTGGTCGGACGACCGGTTGTGTGCTGCCAGACGTGCGACAAGTCTTGATCGTGGCCACGTAATGCGTGAAGCCCCTTAGTACGGCGGTACAGTACTTAGTCAGTTTTGTATTAAGAACTCTTCTGTTGTCAGAATAAATGACGAAATTCAAAAATGGTTCCATGGTATAAACCTTGTTTTGTAATAATACGGATTGACTTTCAGGAACAAGGTAAAAATAAGTTGTAAAAGGTAAAATAAAGGTGTTTTAGCTTACATGTCTGATGTGAGACCTGATGCTCGACTGAGCATGAGGAAGATGGCCACAGCGCGTGCCACGACGCATGACCAACCCATATTAGGACATCTGGAAATATTACAAAGTAATTTTAAATTTTTACGCATATATTTTTAAATGAAAGTTTTTAGACGTTTGGACATTTGAATCAATCACTCATGCTGAATGAATTTGGATAAAAATTTGACAGATAGACCATATGTATATGACCATATCCTGGATTAACAGGTAGTATACACAAACTTGGAAGTGGCCTAGGTCCAGATAGTCGAGTTAATAATACATTTTTCCGGGTACCTAAGTACCTACATGAAATACGATCCCCTCGGATACAGGTGAAATCAAAGATAAACTCGTCAAATTCTTTAAAAAAAACATGTTTTAAAGTGTTCTTTTTAACCAGTACCCTAATTGCGTAACACAACACAATCACAATCTGTTTCGATTTGAAACAGATTGCTAATCCATTGTTTCATAAGTTGGAAAAAAATCTGCTCAACAACGTAAATAACGCAATGAATGTTGTTGAACTGTCAAAATGAAACAAATTAGGCTTCTACTTTGCTTTGCTTTAGACTTCTTTTCGTAAACAATAATTGTTTATAAGTGACGCAATTAGGGTACTGATCACAAAATAAATAGGTAAGTATTATTTACAGCTAGTAACAGATAAAGTTTTGAGGGCCAATTTTCGTACTTAAAAAACGTTCCAATTCTAGTCGCAATCTGTCAAACTTGTCAAAATTTTTGGCAAATAGATTATATTTTTGACAGATTGCGAATGAGACGAAAATGCAAACGTTCTTAAAAATTACGGGGATTAACCCCTCTGGCTCAGCAAAAATGATCAGCTTCCATACTAACTTTCATCACCCATTTTTAACCCCTAGTACAATTGCTAGACTAGGCATTTTGATACTGACCAACGCATGTGACGTAGAATAATAACATTTCCTTTTGACTTATTGCCGTAGTCGTGTATAACAGGGTCACAATGACGTTGCTGAAAGTGATTGGTCTTCTAGAATATTAACCCTTTGACCGCCAGTGACGGGTTTAACATAATAATAATATTATCATTCATATCCCTGGCGAATTGTGTGTGTATAGGTACCTATTCTAGGTAAAATGGGGCTTGGTGTCTGGGATATGAATGATTGGCCCTAGCGGTCAGTGGGCTAAACCTGTGTTGGCACTTTCGGGTTCATGAGGTTTTCCTAAAGAATATTGAAGTCGGTTTTCAGTCTCACTATATTTTATAATACATACACTAGCTGCTGTCCACGGCTTCGCCCGCGTGTACCGTAAACTTTATCTAATATAAAAGTAGCATCAGTTACCGCTTATAATATCAGCTATCTGTCAGTGAAAGTCCTGTCAAAATCGGTCCAGCCGTTTTGGAGATTAGCCGGAACAAACAGACAGAACGACAAAAAAATAAAAAATGTTTTTTGTTATTAGAAGGAACGTTATATACTTATTCATACGCATTTAGTAAAAACCTTTTATTTTGACATTACAAACAGACTTCAATTTAACTAATTTGTATAGAGTAAAGATTCCCCATGGGAAGAAGTTGTGCGTTTATGTAAATGCACTCCTTCTTCCAATGGGGATAGGCAGACGCTACAGAACGCCATCTGTTATCCTTAGGTACAAAAACAAATTGATACTCGACTTAAATGTGGAACTAACTTGAGACACAAGAATACAAAGGTGCCTAAGTCTGGTTGCAAGACCCTTTTTGCCAACTTTTGATGATTTTCATCGTACGCAAATATACAAATTTCCTCCCATTTGGACCTTTATATAATAATTACAACCCAGTCTTATATTTAAATGGGTAAGATTAACCCTCTTTTACTTGGCTTTTTACCGAGGTAAGCACTCAAATTAACCCATTTTGCAAAGCTGGGATTATTAAGGCTAATTGCGTGTATTGTTGCACGTTCTTACCGTCTCGTCTGTGAAATTAATTGGTATTATTTAAGCTTATTATTCTTAAAAGGAAGTTATAAAATATTGTAGTATTCGGTAAAGCTTTCATGTTATAGTAATTCTGAAGATTGGTCGGAATTACCCTAGAAACATGCTTAAGGTAAGTTAACCTAAACAGGAACCTATGATTACGTTTAGATTTCTTCAAATCATGGTTCAAGTAACATCTACTTCAGGTATTCGAGGTACTGTATAGATAGACCTAGCATTTAGAAAACTCCGTAATATTTTCAAATGTTTCAAATTGCCTTAGTTATTGTTTATAGAATTTCCATTATCACTTACTAGCAAAACAATGTAAAAATGTACCTATGAACATGTGTAGTCAGTATTCAAAACAAAGACAGTTGTTTAGAACGACAAATCAAACCCTCGGTGGAGTAAAGGGGATTACTGAAGGTAAATAAAATATAAGTTGAAGTATCCGTGTGATACACTCCCGCACTCCTAAATCGAGCCACCGTGGACTTTTATCAAAATAATGATAAGTCCAAGAAAAAGTTTTCATGCAGTTTTGAATCTGACATACTGGCCATAATTTCGGTATCACCATTGTTCCAAATTTAATTTCACGAATTTGAAAAAAGAAGAAAACCGGAGTTGGGTTTACAAGTTTTGATTAGAGCATCTTTGTCAATAGTTATTTCGTTATATGTTTCGTTTTGCATAAAAAGAGTATCGTAATTGTTTTTTTTTTAATCCATGCTGGTGTTCAAATTATAAATACTGTACCTGAAGTAGCCGTGCAAGCTGTGGCACTGCTTCAGTCTGGGCTTAGTCAGTGAAACGTAAGCGCACAATTTCATGTATTGCCGTTCAAAGAATTTACCATCAATACCTGGAGACTGGCGGCTTCTTGAGCCTTCCAGGGGGACCACGAAACCGGGTCAATACAGCACGACAAGTTCGATTTATTTTTACCACCAGCCTGCGTAATCATCACCTGACCTCCGTACAGGTTCAAGAAAAGCTTCGAGACTTTCATGTACTAACTGTTTGCGTTCGAACTATTAGAAGGAGACTCGAAGAACGTGGCCTGAAACCTCATAAGCCAGCCAATGGCCCCAAACTGACACGAGCTCGCAGAATGGAGTGCCCACATTTCGCACGCGAACATTTGCATTGGGCTCAACGTCAATGGTGCCAGGTTCTTTTTACGGATGAAACCAAGATTATGCTGTATTGCAATGACGGACGTAGGAAAGTCTACCGAAGACAGGGAGAACGTTTTCAACAATGTTGCATTGAAGAGATGGTGAGTTATGGCTGTGGGTCATGAATAGTCTGGGGCGGAATTTCCACTGAAGGAAAAACTGGCCTAAAGGTTGTGACGGGACCATGAATGCCACCACTAAATAGTGACCGATACATTCGACAGTGCCTAGAGGCTCATGTGATGCCTGCCATATGCTGAGTTTGTGGGCCAGGATTTCATTTTTATACATGATACTGCAAGTCTGGGCGCACACTTCAAGAATTGTTCGAGAATACCAACCTACCTTGGTATCGCAGTAATGAAATGGCCAGCAATAAGCCCTGGGTATGAATTCAATAGAGTACTTAGGAGATGAGCTGAAGAGGCGTATTCGAGCTAACCAACCAGCTCCAGAAACTTTGCAGGAGCTGAAAACTGCAATTTTGGAGCATGGGAGAACATTCCACAGCACGTCATAGTGGCATTAATTAATTCCATGCCAAACCGCATGACGGCCGTCATAATTGCTCTTGTAGGTAACACAAGTTACTAAATAAACTTTTTCGCAATAAAATAAATTTCACGCTAATTTTGCCCCTGAGAAAAGTGAAAAATCGACTTACTGCAATTAAACGGTTTTTTTTTTAGTTTTACTGATGTCAAATTTGGAATAATGATAAACGGAATTGATAGGTAATGAGTTTCTGTCTTCAAAACCACTTTTTTCTTTCTTTGTACGACCATTATTTAAAAAGAGAAACACATTTAAAGAAAAATCAGGTTGGCTCGATTCAGGTGGCCGGGACCTGAATCGAGCCACCCTGTATATTTTTCTTGTCTTAAGAGTTGTTTCCTGGAATTTTCTTATAAGATGCCAAAATGGATTGACATTCCGGTGCCATAACAGCTCATCCTTTTAAATTGGTATACAAACACACATACATAAACTCATGCCTTCTTCTCATGGAGGTAGGCAGAAGTACAGAACTCGACCTTTTGCTTCCTAATCTTTCTGAAGAACATCACCAATAAGGTGTATATCACTCTCACACTCTCACACTATATGTCCTTCTAGGGCGTCCCTTCCCTGTGTTTCTACTCACATCAGCCTTTCATTCACACACAATAAATATTTTGATTACAATTCCATAGTTTATGTGACCATTAATTACGAGTACATTGTTGACTATGCGTATATTACAATGAAAGCCCATTCCAAGTTTACTCCAGTAGAGTACAGTTACATAAATTATGAGTCGCATAGTTACCAAGTTCGCGAGCAAATATCCGTATTGTACCTAGTTAATTTACATACTTAATTTGCAAAAAAAATGTATCAAAATATAGTCACGAGTAGGGTCATGCGCACGCAGTGTTGTTGCTAGCGTGTTGCAAGGCCTCCTCTACCACATATTGTTTTTTTGCTGTAAGCGCAGAGAACACATGACCTACTTTCAAAAGTTGTATTATGGTTATGCTCATGACGTCAGTAAGAGTCGACACGCGAATCATTGTCGCGAGCGACAACGCCTACCGCCTACCTACATAATATTGTTTAACTGTATGTGCAGTTTTATTACAAGCCTTTTAATAAAATGTTGTGGTTACATTTCATGTTTTTTGGTAATTGGATTTTTTTTCATTTTCACTGCTGGTTTGATGGATATTGTTTCGTGTTATGATCTTTTTTTATTTGTATTTTGTTTCTTTGAATATAAACAGCAATTTATTACAAAGGTAAAAATTACTTATGGGAAATAAAATTGTTCAAATATTGAATAATACTTACTGCCGTACGGTTATTACTTATTTACCAAACAAATATACCTATTTCTACTCAAATAAATTGAACTATAGGAAACAATCGAGATAAAACCAGTTACTTACAAAAGGTTTATCGCCCCCGATACTTGTGACGTATGAAGTTAGAAATGCGGTGTCTGGGGAAATATCGAAATTTATGACTCGAGGCCTATTTTATACTCGTTCCTTTTTCAAACTTGGCCAGATGCCGACAACATTTTCTTTGTGATTGTGTCTGGGTTGCCCAATGGTCAAACTTATTTTTATTTTCGGGCACCTACTGATAAATATATATTTTATTTGACTTTTCTACTATGTAATCTTGGAAAAATACGGCATCGTACTATTCATTTTCTCTAGAGATAGCGTTAGATCGAAGCTCTTTGTAGAGTTCGCCGTCAAACTGCTATTCGCATAAGTAGATTTGCTGGATATTTTCTTTGGAATTGGATTCCGTTCATAACCTACAAATGAGAGGATATTTACGGTAGATGAGAGTTCATGAAAGATTCGATGTTATTACATATTTCTGAACAATGTAAGAAATACGATTGATAGTAGATATTTAGTATTTTTAACACCCAATAATTTTTTGTTCGTAAAATTATCAAGAGTAAGTTTAAAGTTTATTAAAAGTATGAGTTTGAACTATGAATACCTTTCTGCTGACTGCAGAGCTTTGTCGGCATGTGGAGAGATGGATCAACCCGCCCGCGTCCTCTGCGTCCGCCGCAACATGTCCGCTGAATACCTGCAACAAACATTAACTTATATGAAACGAGATATCTTAACATGTATGCATAATGCATATTATTATCAGCCTATAATGTTCCCACAGCTGGGACACAGGCCTCCTCCCTGTGAGAGGGAGTGATAATCCACCATGCAGACCCAGTGCAGGTTGGTAGATGTGTCATGCCTTCGATTTTTTGGTTCTAGGACATACCGGTTACCTCACGATGTTCTCCTTCACTGTTTTTTAACCGACTTCCAAAAAGGAGGAGGTTATAATTATGTTCGACGCGTATGTTTTTTTTTTTTTTTTTTTTGTTTTTTTTTTTTATGTATGTCCACCGATTTCTCCGTCATTTATGGACCGATTTTGAAAATTATTTTTTTGTTTGAAAGGGTATACTCCCAAATTGGTCCCATATAAATTTTATTAACTTTGCTTGGGTGGTTTTTGAGTTAGCTACAAAATACGTATTTTTTTCCCACTTAGTATGTAGATGATATGATAAGTTCCTGTCACTGGTAGCAGGTAGTGGTATTTGAATGTGTGTGGGGTAGGTACCACAACTAAAAAGTGAAAAATAAAAGCTTTTTACAAAAAAAAACAACCGACTTCCAAAAAAAAACACAGATACTGTAATACTAAAAATAACTTACACACGATATAGAAATTATTGTAACAATTTACTAAAAAGGTTAAAAAGAAAATACGAAAAAGAGCTTCTTTCAAATTCAATAAAAAATTCAAAACAACTGTGGAAAAATATTAAATCTATAACATACACTAATAAAACAGATAATCAAAATACAGAATTGCTAAACTTAAAGTCATCCCCCTCTGAATCTATAAATTTCATCAATAATTATTTTGCTAATATAGGCTGTAAGCTAGCTCAGCAAATTCAACCTGAAACTACGAATTGCCCTATTCCACTCAGTGATGCACTCACACAAGCTAATTCTTTTGTGCTTCTCGAAACTGACTGTGATGAGGTACATAGAACTCTAATGAATCTTAGGTCCGACGGCGCTTCGGGCTGGGATAACATATCCACAAAGTTTTTAAAACACACCAGCATTGTAGTGGTCCCCATCATCACACACCTTGCAAATCTGTGCTTCTCGAAAGGAATTTTCCCGGCCCCGTTAAAAGAAGCTATAATCACGCCAGTGCACAAGGGTGGAGATAGAGACGATATCAGTAATTATAGACCAATTTCAGTCTTAACTGCTTTATCAAAAATTATTGAAAAACTAATAAATACTAGACTGCTAATTTATCTGAGCACATTTAACATATTATCCGACTCGCAATACGGCTTCAGAAGAAATATACTACGGAAGATGCTGTTAGTGCTCTATCCTCTCTAATAACCAAACATTTAGATAATGGACAAAAGTGCCTCACTGTCTTTTTAGACCTCAAAAAGGCGTTTGATACCGTCTCTACCACTATCCTTGTGAACAAACTGGAAAAGATTGGTATTCGGGGAATAGCTCTTGACCTTTTAAAGGACTACCTTTCAAACAGGACACAAAGTGTGAAGATAGGCCAGCACATCAGTGGCTACGCGGCTGTATTGTACGGAGTCCCTCAGGGGAGTGTATTGGGTCCAACCCTTTTTTTAATATATATAAATGACCTCTGCAGTATGATTATTCCCAATGCTAAAGTTTTCTCCTACGCCGATGATACGGCCGTAGTCTTCTATGGGAGCTCTTGGCACGATGTCAAGCATCATGCTGAGACAGGTATATCTCGTGTCGCTGATTGGCTAAAATTCAACCTCCTAACTTTAAATGCCTCCAAAACTAATTTCATATCTTTTAGCATTTCTAAGCGTAATGAGCCACCTGATGATTTTGGTATCGTTATACATACTTGTAAGGGTGAATACGGCATTAATTGTAACTGCCCAAGTATTCGAAAAGTTACCGAAATTAAGTATTTGGGTGTAGTAGTGGATAATAGGCTATCCTGGTACCCTCATGTAGAACAAGTTACCGCCAGAATTAGAAAGTTAAGTTGGTTGTTCAAAACCCTAAGACATGTTGCGCCAATGGTAAAAGCAAACAAAAACTGCCCGCCTAAAAATTTACTCACTCAAGTTTACCTTGCACTTGTACAATCTGTGCTCGGATACTGTATTCCGGTTTGGGGAGGTACAGCAAAGACCAAATTGATACAACTAGAACGAGCACAACGCGCACTCCTAAAGATTATGCATTTTAAAAAACTTAGATTCCCTACTGTAGACCTTTATCACATTAGTGATGTACTCTCTGTCAGAAAGCTGTACATAGTCCAAACAATATTAAAAAGAATAAGTCTTTGCCACTTAATGTGGGTATTATCCCGAAAAGAAGGAAGTTCAGCATAGCTGATATACCATCAACTAAGACCAAATTTGCATGTAATCAATATCGTAAACGATCAGCTCAATTGTATAATAGAATAAATAAAAAGATAAATATACACTCGAAAAATAAATATGACTGTAAAGAAACACTAATTAAGTGGATAAAACCACTTACGTATGAAGACACAGAAGCATTGTTATAACACGGAATTATTCACATACTCACAGACACACACACTCACCTACTCTGACAGACACGCCCATACACACACACACACACACACCCTTACTCACACACACACACACACCCTTACTCACACACACAAACATACAACACATACGCGCACACTCTCAACCTTTAAGTATACTCTTTAATTTTTTCTTCTTTTAATTTCTTATTTTGGGTGGCCTATACTTAATATTCTTTTACATTTTAAAAATATTGTGTTAACTATCATGCTATACAAAATAGGGAGGGGCGGAGTCTTCTACTACAGGCATTATTTGTCTAAAAGAAGATTCCGAACACAACAATTTGTAAGACCAATTATTTGACACAATATTTTTTTTTTTTTTTTTTTTAAAACACTACAAAGTGAAAAATAACTTTAATTTCGGAAGTCGGTGGCAAAAAACGAAAACACAAAACCCAAGACACCGACTTCCGAAATTAAAGTTATTTTTCACTTTGTAGTGTTTTTTTTTGGAAGTCGGTTGTTTTTTTTTGTAAAAAGCTTTTTAGAGTTAAACAATACATACAAATCCCGACTCTCAATAGTGGGAAAATTTAAACACATAAAGGTTATTCTTCTATCAGTACAAATCCCTCAAGGTTTAAAGTTGGCAACCGAAACAAAGGAAAACAGAATCATGATCTCAATAACATCCGGCGATTTTATTAATGACCACCTGTGTAATTTATTTTCAATACAATTACCTATTTCTACCAGACCGACATTATTTTCTTCCCCAAACGCGAAGAAAATACGAAAAATGTGAGAAAAAAATTAGTTTCACCCGAGAAAGCTGAGTTAATATACACGCCTTTAGATTTATATAGATAAATCGTGCTCGAAAAATAGCGGTAGGGCTCCCACTTATTACGTAGAAACAATAAATTGGAACAAAATGTTACCACTGCGACCAGAAACTTTCTTTTATCCTATTAAGTTATGTAACATTACACCTATTGATTTCTGGAGGCCCGGAGCTAGAATTTGATACTTCAAGGAGGAGTGAAAATTCCTATTTTTATGTTAAACTGCTCGACTAGTTCTATTACAATTTATTTCTACTCGTAACATTAAATGCGACGTCGTACCATCGCGAGATGGCGCCACATGCGACCTTGCGGTCTTATAACGAAAAACTAAGTCACATTATGAAAATTAAAACGAGCCATTATCAGTTATTTATATTCACTTCTATTTACGAGCTAATTTAAATGCGAATTATGTCCGAGGGCTCCCGTCCGTTTCTTTGTAAAACTTGTTACAAGGTTTTTGAGAACGGTTCACATTGTAGCAAGAATAATTGCTGACGTAAAAATATATTCTCATTCAGAGCGACAATATTGCAAAATGTTTGGGCTTCATCTCTGTGAAAATAACTAGGAATGTTATGGTTTTTAATTTAGATCTTAATTTTGTGAACCCTCAAAAATGTCGAGGGTTCCCACATTTTCCACTCTTCTATTTGCCGACGGAATAAAACCCCTTTTTCATTGGCACCCTCACCCAGTTTAATTAAGTCAACAACTGGCGGCCATTTTAATAATACTCGCTGTGTTTTGTTTTATAAACGTAACTTCGAAATAAAAATATATTCGTCCTATCAGACAAGTAACTGGCATACAAAAACTCGTTTTTGACGCCATTAGCAGTCCATTGACGAACCCCAATGTTTTTTGTTTTGAGAATGGAAAAGGGAAATTGACATTGGGGCCTCATTCATTCCTTTTACTTTTGATTCATGCATTTGTTTTGTATTGGTCCCTAAGTGGCGAGCAAACAGAGTGGGTAGTATTAGAGGTTATTAGCAAGTGTTAGGTACTCGATGTATCCATAATAGTCTGCAGGCAGTATGTATATTATCGTTGTTCTTCCCTGTAAAATAATAAAGTATTATCTTCAGGTTGTGTGTGAAATTTTAATATCGAGTTTCAATTGAAAAAATAAATAAACATAATATAATTGAAAAAAAAAGTGGTGGCACTTCGGGAGTGCCGACAGAAGTGAAAACTTGAACAAGATCACCTCGGTGGGAGAATACTTGTATAGGTAGGTCATTGGTCCGTAATTTTATCTAAATAAAGAGCACAATCGCGTTTACAAAAAATAATACTTCCGAAACCTTTAAAGTAAAAATACTTCCATAGAACATTGATCGTAACGTAATATAAATAAAGAGCACAATCGCGTTTACAAAAATGAGGTGTCGTCATGGTGTCGCGAAATCAATGATTTAGTCCCGTCTCAAAAATGCCCAACGCACCTAAAGAAGTTTTCACTTCAATAAATGTTGTCTAGAGCTGTCATTAAACTTGAAAGCCCGGGATTTTTAAGGCTAAGGCTTAAAAAAGGTTGGGTATCATTGCTTTACAAAATGCTGTCATTCATTCCTAAATCCGTGTCGTGGTGTGACATTATGCTAATTTCCGTCTCGTTCGTAAATCCCGGGAAGAGACTAAATCACCTTTTTAGGAGAATAATCTTTTCGTGCATTATTTTTTATGTAAAACGTTAGTCCGTCTCGAATTGGATGTTTCTTTTTATTTGTTTAAACATTCTTTAATTTGAGTTGTTTTTTTTTTCTTCTAGCCTATTTATTTTATGTTTTTACGGAATTATTTTTAACTTTTTTTTAAATTGACTGCTTGGTGCTCATTTCACAAAAGGTATTTACAAGGCAGATGTGACACCTTTTAACAGATTACTAAAATGTCAGCAGTTATAAATCTACTCACGTGTCCATATACAAGATGCATGTATACAGGGTGGCAGGGACATCGACGTGAAAACTGTTAACATGGATTCAGTACATGATTCTGAACCCCATGCGTTGAAAATATTCGTCGGTTATTTTAAAAAAAATCAGCAGGTCCATACATTTTAACCACGTAGGTACTGCATCGGAGAACGGACAAAGATAGAAGCTTTTGAGATGTGGTGTTGGCGAAGAATGCTCCGCATACCATGGACCACCAAGAAAACGAACAAATATATTCACGAACAACTACGCATAAGAGATAGACTATCCACGATCTGTTACCAAAGGTTTCTCGGTTACTTTGGTCACATTACCTGACGGGAACCGGATAACCTTGAAAAGCTAGTGGTGATGGACAAGGTAAATAGGAAAATACTTCGCGGCCGGTCACCTAACCGCTGGTCAGACCAAGTAACCGCCTTCACTGGACTCTCAGTTGCGACCGCCTTGAGAGAAGCGGAGAACCGAATGAAGTGGAAAAACATCATACACAAAGCCACGAAGGCCTTTCAGGGACACGACCTTCAGTAATGACGTACGGGACCAAGAAGAGATATTACACTTTTCTATGAAACAGCTGTTTTTTTTAAATAACCGACGAAAAATTTCAACGGTATGGTAACAGTTTTCGCGTTGACGTCCCATCACCATGTATACATATGTCCACATATGTACAAGGTGCATGTTAATTACAGCGAATATTACGTATGACCCTGTTCCACGTAGTAAACACGTGCGAGTAAGGTAAAACAGAGTTGTTCCATGTTTACAAGTTTTGAATTAATTAACGAGATTATTCGATTCACTGGGTTTACGTACCTGTTCGAATCTGGATTCGTTGAACTTTACATTTAAGTATGAACAGCAGGTATACGTACGTAGGAGGAGACGCACTGGGCATTAGGAATCACAGGCAGATTTCCGGCCACCGTAGGCGCGGGCCTTCCGCGTCCTTATCGGACGGTGAGCAATGGCTCGCCGTCCGATAAGGACCAGGCCCGGGTTGACGGCGCGTTGTGTTCCATGCGCGCCTCAAAGAGATGTCAGCAGAATTGACAGGGTCCGCTAGGGCCAATGCCTGCCGGGGCTGCGAATAAAGGCCGAAAGGGAAATCGTGCCCCCCCGGCAACATGGCAACTGAAGGAACACGGGTGGGTTTTAGTCAGTAAGAGTCTGACACGCCCTCCCGCTCCGCCCAGAGCGGGAGAAGTTACTTAATCATTTCCCACCCAAAAAAAAAGGTGTACGTACGTACGTATTATGTTGAAAGTATTAAATGTTAGTGAATTATAACTCACTTTTATTAAAACTTTTTTTTTCAATCTGTTTTTAAAATAAAAGTTTATCATTATAACCCTTGCTATAAATTAACTCTAAAATACAAATAAATAACCATAGAATTATTTCCCGAACTGTTAATATTAATTAAAAAGTTCTAATAAAATTAAGCACCCATTTGTGTACCTCATTGGTACAAATGAAGGGTATTGTTTCGCGGCTTAACGCAGGCTCGGGCTGTTGTTATTATGACCGGGAGAGGGCGAGCCCTCGTAGCCGTAGCAGGTGTAGCGCCTACGCTACTACGCGGCTACGAGATTTGAAAATATCGTAGCGAATGTAAAGTATCGTCGAAAAGAAAGAAAGAAGATACGTTTATAATAATAAATACTTAATAAAATAAAATAAACTTTTAAACATAAATAAAAAATAAAACAGATTTTTTTTAAAGTTGCAGGTTTAGCGGTTACACGACTACGCAGCTACGAAATTAGAAATTATCGTTAGGATTGTAAAGTGTAAGAAAAAAAAACCTAAAACGTAATTGTACTTTTTTTGTTTTTTTTTGCTTAAATTTTTTTGGGGTATAAATAAACTATAATAACTACTACCAAAATAAGATCAGTACCCTAATTGCGTAATACAACACAATCGCAATTTATTTCACACAAACAGATTGCTAATCCATTGCTTCATAAGTTGGAAAAAAAATCTGCTCAACAACGTAAATAACGCAATGAATGTTGTTGAACTGTCAAAATGAAAATAAATTAGGCAAACTCATCATCTGTTACGACGCCTTATTAAGGCGGATAACAATTAAAATTCTATTGTGTCTCGTTAATGACAGTTGAAGGGATTGGTTTCGAAAATAAATTACGCGATTAGGGTACGCAATAGTTATTTATAATTCAATAATTTTTGCGGTAGATAAGATATTCTAATATTGGTATTAGCCTATAATCAGCAGTAAATGGAACATGAGTGGCAATGGTGATCATGATGATGAAGGTATTAAATATAAATTATTACCTAAATTGTATATTGTTCATAATGGGTTCAGGGCGGACACAATCACTGTGTTATTTTAATCCCTTGTTGAAAATCAGGAGCCATAATATAATACCTCTGAAAGCCTCGAAAGAATAATGGCTTTTTCAGTGTAAGTAATTAGTCAAATTGTTGAGGATAATAAATCACTGTCTGTTATCGATTGTTAACGTTTATTCTTCACTTTTTTTTCCAACTTTCTGAACGTCGAAACAATTTACTTTTTTCCTGAACGTAGCCTCAATTACGGCAATTTGTTTTTAAAGGGTTAAACCGTTTATGTTTTTTTCTGTTCTTTTTAGGATTCCGTACGTCCGAATGAAAAACGGAACCCTTATAGGATCACTCGTGTGTCTGTCTAGCCGTCTGTCACAGCCAGTTTGCTCCGAATCTACTGGACTGATTAAGTTGACAGGTACAAAAAAGTATTTCTGTGACCCAATCACGAACGTGTAATGTTAATAAATTAAATTTGAATAAGGGGTTCACTTTTGAGGACAAAAATTTGAAAATTAAAACAAAAGTTTTGCAAACTGTACCATGTGACTTATCAAATAAAAGGACTTGTTATGATTAAAATTTTTATTTTTATAAATTTTCATATATTTGCTTTAATAGCTCTAAAAATATTTATTTTTAGAGTTATTAAAGCAAATATATGAAAATTGACCATTCCCCGTATTTCCAAAAGTGCTGAAATTAATGTTTAAAAAAAAATACAGAGAATGGTTCTATACTTATAGATTACGAAAACCTATATGATGTCTATGGTCTTAAAATAACATGGTAAATCACTCAATATTGTGCGTACAAACTTATATTTGCAGTTGAAATGTATGGAGAACATGTTTTTCAACTACAATGTTTAGTTTGTTCTCGGGATAAATATTCATCCCAACTACGGAACCCTAAATTGTGCGTGTTTTTTTTAAACATTGTTTATCCAGAGCAATCTTTTGTTATTGATTTTTATGTTTTTCTTGTACAGACGCCAGCACATCAAGCTACCCGAAACTGTCAAATTTTCCCAATCAACTTTGAACCTTTTTACTTCAGCGATAAAGTTGAAAATCTATTAAATAAATTTGACAGATTGTAGTAGCTTGATGTGCTGGCGTCTGTACTAGCAAACAGGGCTAAGATGGAAAGTAGTTAGGTAGGCACTGCTATCTTTAGAGAACTGCAAAACCAAGCGGTATGCTGTTATCCATAGAGACAAAATTGAACTGTCTCACGTGTCTGTAATTTTGCCGGCACACTATACTCCATTTGAAATAAGATTAGACATTTATATAAACCTTTTTACAATATGGTCAACCGATTTTGACTTCTATTGCGATGGTGGCATGATAAATGGCAGCTGCAGTAAACAGTTGGTACCTATTGTAACCATTTTTTGCTTTTATTGCCATCCTTATGCCTACGGTATAGAAGTCAAAATCGGTAGACCGGACTGTAAAAAAGGTTTGTTTAAATCTCTAATCTTATTTCAAATAGAGTATAGTTGAGTATAAAATCTTTACTCATTACACCAAAACAAGTCGACGACGACACACGATTTGGTTTGGATTCCATCGGCAAAAATAACGAACTTCCATACCAACTCTCTTCCCTATCTAACCCCCTTAGGGGATGAGTTTCCAGAAAGCGATGATACAACTAACTTTAAGTTATAAACAGAAGTCTAAGTATCAACTTCCACGTTCCCAACTCCAAAATAAAACCCTTAGGGGATGAATTATAAAAATCCTTACGTAGTCCACGTTTTTCATTAAGTAGATTAAATCTATCTTCATACAGTAGCTAAGTAAACTCTGACAGACTAACTAAAATTGTTCTTAAAATGAAAAATTACATCCGAACCGTATGATCCCGGAGTCTCTTGGGTCAGAGGCTTAGTCGTGAGATGCCTCCGGTTCTGTTCAGGCCCGTTCCGGTCGCATCATCCCGTAATCCCAGCCCGCATCGCTTATGCCTGTTTCCGGACACGGGGATTTAGATCCCGTATCCCGTCTCAAGCTTTTATTGTAGTGTGTGTATGTGTATTGTATTGTGCTGTGAAAGTGTGTGTGTATTGTATAGTGGTGTAAAAGTGTGTGTTAATTGTGTATTATGACGGTTCATGTTAGCTAATTAGGTGGATGTGTTTTGGTTTTCGAAAGGGTGTTGGATTAGTTCTGAGGTTACAGGATCGCACAACGTTTTGTGTTTCATAGATGCAAGGGTGAGTTTATAATATTTTTGAGAGTAACTGGAGGTAGGTACTGTTTTTAGAATGTGTATTTCCTTTTGGTAGTAGTATAGCTGTCATAGAAACATAAAATTTCATGATTTTAATTTAACGAAGTTTAATCACTATAACATTATTTTCATACAATATTATTACTTATTTTCGCAGCTACAATTTCCATCCCGTAATCGTATAAAATTAACTCGATTTCAGTAAGCAATTAGTTGGATAACAAGCTCTGAAAATTCCTCTCCAATCAACACAATACAATCGACTAAGTAATTATCATAAACAAGACAAAAGCACACAATACAATACAGTAACACACAATACAATACAGTAAAATACAATAAAATAACTTATATTTATTTATAGCTTCAATTATGCTCATGTTTCGTTGCATGGCGTCCGGTGGTGCGTGATTTTGTAAACTTTTCCAATATAGCCCGTATTATATTCAAAATCAATAGGACGCCAATATAACCCTAAAAAGGTCGGGCTATATTGTTATTACCCAAGGTTATGAAAACCCTTCTGCACCTGTTGTGAAAATATGAGTCACTGATGCATAAACGAATCGCGTGTTTGAAAAATGTGGAATTAGAATAAAAAACTCAGTTTTTTTTGTAACTTTGTTATTTAAATAGATCTAAAATGATTGCCGGTGGCACGAGGTTTCACTATAGTTTAGTATAACTGCAAGACGTTTAGTACCTACCCATATTTTTCATCGTCACAACATTACTCAATACCGCTACAGAATTATAGGTAGATATTTTTGATTGTTTTACTTCTTCTTTTATTAATTGTGTTAAGCAAATTGTTTTAACACCTACTTAGTTTTTATTTTTGTTCTGCATATTGTTTAACTTGGACTCTTGGACGGTATCTCTGTAAAAGCTAGCCGTGGAGCGGACCTGGTGACCTGTAACACAGGTTTTTCCAAAAACCTATATTAGGCACCAGTCTCTGACAAAGGTGGAATACAGCTGAGACACTTTTTAACCGACTTCCAACACTCAATTCGACTGTATGTTTTTTTTTTTGTATGTTTGTTACGTGATTACTCCACCAATTATGAATTGATTTTGATGATTCTTTTTTGTTTGGTAGGTTATACTTCAGAGGTGGTTCCATATAAATTTTATTAACTTTGCTTTGATAGTTTTTGAGTTAGCTTCAATAATACGTATTTTTTACTTAGTATGTGGATGAAATGATTTGTTCCTGTTACTGTTGTTTACATAGCAGCTAGTGGTATTCGAATTTGTGTGGGTTAGGTACCACAACTAAAAAGTGAAATATAAAAACTTTTAACAAATAAAAAATAAACTTCCAAAAAACACATTACAAAGTGAAAAATTACATTAATTTCGGAAGTCGGTGTCTTTGGTTTTGAATTTTCGTTTTTTGCCACCGAATTCTGAAATTATAGTTATTTTTCACTTTTTTGTGTTTTTTTTTAAGAGTCGGTTGTTTTTTTTTTATCATTGTACACATTAGTCAGCTTTGTGAAGAGAGAATAGATGATTGTTGAATTTAATTTAATTTCTGACCATGATATGTACGTTATTCATCTACACAAATATTATAAAGTATTCTGGAAGTACTGATGATCCATCATCATCTTCCTGCCCATGTCCCATGTTACGTGGGGTTGGCGCACCACGTTTTCTTCTTCCATTATCTCCTGTCAACCGTCACGCTATTGGACGTACTGATTCAATTTCCAAAATTCTTTCACTGGCGGAAACCGAGTGTCATTGCAATTGGTGTGTTTTATAGTATATGGGCTGAAGCTAGTTTTTAATATTTTGACTTCTTTTACATAAATTTGAGTAATTTTTGTATACCTACGGCATGAAAAGATTTTCTCTCATCCTATATTGTAAATGAAGTCGGTAGCAAATAAATCATAAAAAGATACAATCTTCCTTCAAATGAAGAAACATATCGTATGGTCAGCGATCCCGTTACCACGCGAACAAATAAATATCAGTTATTATTTCTGTATGACATGTCAGTATTTTTATTGGTCTATATTTTTTTTATTGGGAGGACTGTGGCGTCGCGTAACGTTATTAAAAATCTGAGATTTTGGTGTAAGTCATAAAATATGATCGCCTTCGTTATTTCTACTGTCGTAGTATTTTATCTACTTTGATATTTTTTTGTAATTTGAGACGAGAGATAGCATCTACTCCAAATTTATGATATAATAATAATTAGTCCGTATTGTCCCACTGCAGGGCAAAGGCTTCCCTTTCCTTTTTCCACTCAACTCGATCCTGAGCCAATATGGACCAATCCCTCCTATAAGCGTCAAGTTCGTCCCGCCATCTACGCCTGGATCTTCCACGATGCCGCTGGACGTTTTCAAGAACCCATGCTGTAGTGGTCTTAGCCCACAATGCATCCGACATGCGGCAGACGTGTCCGGCCCAGTCCCACTTGAGCTTGGCTGCTTTTTGGGTGACGTCAGCGATTTGTGTCTTAGAGTGCAGTATCGTGTTCCGTATCCGGTCGGTAAGTCGAAGTCCAAGGATACTGCGGTTCACCGCTCGCTGACAAACCTCGAGCCCGGTCCTCTGTTGAACTGTCAAAGACCAGGTTTGAGCGCTGTATGTGAGTTGTTTGTAAAAGTGTAATTAACAATTTTAAGACAGGTTGACTTCCTCCATTATAAGAAAGACTGTAGAGCAAACCCGTACAAAGCAATTGGTTTAGTTTTATGCTGACATCGATGCGCAGCGAAATAATAAAATATACGCGATCAGTAGTCGCGTATCATTCGTTTGGGCTAAAATCATAAGGACTCTTTCGCCGCGAGTCGATCATTTATCATAGTTTTGGGTGTTTGGACTTGAACTATCAATACACAAGTTGAACTCTATAAAACTCTATTAGTTTTATCATTTAAATGCATCTTACTTACCCATTTTATTATACCTACGTAATCTCATAAATCACAGTAATCGTTACTCGCTGAATAAACAGATGCTAATTCCATTTTAATTTTACTTAAGTTGACATAAACGAAGCTACATCAGTTGGAATAAAAAAAGGGTTAAATGATAAAAGTGTGCAATCTGACTAACTACTGCCATAAATCTGCTTGTCCATCTGCGAGTGATGTTAAATAAATAAAAACATGAAATTATTTTCTAAAATTTTCAAACATATCCTCTCTGACCTCTAGTTTTACCTATACGGTAAAAGGTTACAGGAATAATATTATGTAAACACACGCTTTTTCAAGAATTCTCGTTGAAAATAATACAATTATTTCAGCTGAAAAATAATACATGTTGCAGGTATTCATTTTATTTGCACATTCTCTGTAAAATACAATTTATGTTCAGAAACATTAATATAATAGATGTCGGGTATTTTAAACGGTTTTTCTTTCTAGGAAATTAAACTTTATTCTCACTTTAAAATATGAATTTATGACAAGACTGAGTACATTCTACAGAGTTGATGTGTTTTGTAATAAAGAGATTTGCATAAAACGTTGTTTCTCAGTAGCAGCCCGGAGTCTGGTTTTGTGCCCGGTTGATGGCAATAGGCTCGCCCCCTATTACATGGGACTTAAACATAACTGACGAATTGTGGGTTTGTACTTAGGAATAACAGACGTGATATTATGTTATAAAATGTTGCGAAAAAACCATTAATTTACACTAAAGTGTGAAATAAACACGGGTCGTTACCGGATAATTACTTTTGTGCATAAATCCCGGAAATGACAGGAAACGACAGGAAACGACAGAAAAAACGTTGTTATTAAAATGATTCCTTTTTCATAGAAAACAACGTTGAAACCGTGCATTTTGTGCAGACGTTTAATCATCATCTTCTCCAAACCTTTTTCCAACTATGTTGGGGTCGGCTTCCAGTCTAACCGGATGCAGTTGAATACCAGTATTTAATATGGAGTGCGGGAGTTTCATATTGAAATGTATTCAGATTGAATACACCATGGTTGGGTTAACCTCAAAGACATTAATTACATCTCGTTTTTATCCTAACATGAAAACTAACCCACCGTCGCCGGTCGTTTTGTGTGGATGTGACGCATATTTTTCCCCAACTTGTTCTTTTTGAAGTGAAAACTTCTGGCGCGTTGGGCATTTTTGAGATGGGAAAAAACAATGGAACTCGCGACACTGTTACCGACACCTTATTAATTTTAGCTTTTGACCATTAAAAAGACATCAACGCGCGATACATTTTCTTTAGGATTAATGACATTCCAAACATTGAGACATGACAACGACATGACTGACATTTCCCTTTTTTTTTGAGTTCAAAAAATTCCTGCACAATAAAATTGTTCTAGTTTTCACTTCTGTCGGCACTCCCGGAGAGCCACTGTTTTTTTTTTTTGCGTCATGTTTACCGAAAATAAACTTGTTTTTTTTCTGACCTTTTCTGTACAATAGACTACAAGGAATAAGTCGACTATAACTAAAAGGTACATAAGTAAGTACCTACATCTGTTTACTGCGGCGTGTGTTTAAGATGTCTGATGGCCTGAGTGCTCTTAATGTTCGCATCATGAATTCGTGCTGCGAACAAACTTTGTTATTAGCGTTGGTAGCAGGCAATTAAGGCTTCCTCCTGCTACTGATGTGCTCGCTAGTACCCAGCCAGATTGTAGGATGAGGACGGGGGCTCTCACCCCATTCGAGTTTTAAATGACAAAAATGTGTTAAGTTTAAAAAAATATTGGACGATATCTGGGTTAAGTGCCTTTAAGTTTTTGGATGTAAGTTGCTGGGTTAAACGAAAATAGATAAAGGTAAAAATAGATAAAGATAAAAAATACGTCCATTGTTGGAGTCTAATTTCTAAAAGGTTGTCCTTGAAGTAAGTGGGATGTTAATGAATAGTTTTATTTAGGACACTGCGTTCGTTCGGAAAACTTTGTGGCTATGTAATAGATTACATCTTTAGTCATTATCCCGGTTATTTCGAATAAAAGCATTGAAAAAAACTCTCTAAACGCCAACACCCAAAGATAAAGCATTTGGTGCTTAATTTTTGTGGCGCCATCTACATCGCCACATGCGAACCATGCATCTCACTGACGTCACGCAAAATCCTGCATCCCGCAAGCAGAGTTTACCGCGCGACCAGCATATATACAAAGTCCCGACAACAATCGTTGGGCAGTAGCCCGCCAGACACAACACCCGTCTGGTCGGAGGACTTTCCCTTTCCATAAAGGATGAGTGAACTTTACACCCTGTTCCTTATACCTGTATATATGTTCGTTATTTTCTCTTGCCTCATGGCATTGTCAGACACATTTGAATATCGACAATACAATGTTTATTTGTGTGTGTAATAATTAGACAATATTATGTACGAGTTTTAATTAAATTGCCAGCAACTAGGCAGAAAGTCAAAAGTCAGGCCGCGCCTAAACACATACAATTCGCCTCGCAGCTACCCAGAACTTCAAACTTCGAACCCCTTTCATTCCAATTTCAAAGTCCAACCCGTTTAATACAGGCCTTTCTTATCAAGGGTTAAAATTTTACGAGATGCCGCCAGTTCGACAAGGAACCGTGTTGATTGTTGTCGATTATTTTGATTAAGTTTGGGCATTTTGTAAACAGAAATACAGTGGGTAGGTATATTTATTTTATTTAGCCTTGTAAGTACAAGTACTTGGATAGTTAAAATCATCTCTTTTTGTGAACCTAAAATAATAGGGATGAACCCAAGGTAAAAAAAAAAAAAAAAACTATTTAGTCCGTCTTTCAGTTAATAAAAAAATATTAGACACGTATTTTTTGCTTTATCATATTAATAAAAAATACTTAGATAACACGCATTAAAGTTTGGGAGTGGGGGCTCGCTACGTCACAACTCAGCATAAAATTTTGCAAGGCGTGACGTCATGCCACATTATAACTCAATGTATCGCCGTAATCTTTTGATTACGTCAAAAAATTAAAAAATGTGTCCAATGTTTTTCATTAACCAACATGCCGGACAAAAAAAAAATTATGGACACAGGCCTATTCCTATTTTGTTTGGGGACCTT
The DNA here is from genome assembly GCA_949152395.1 of Agrochola litura. NCBI lineage: Eukaryota > Metazoa > Arthropoda > Insecta > Lepidoptera > Noctuidae > Agrochola > Agrochola litura. The sequence continues at coordinate 8,398,210 of OX424497.1, read as the reverse complement.
AAAAATACCAGAAAGTTAAATACAGGTTCAATTATTAATTAAGGGTGCATCTTAGGCGCGCAAAAAGTTTTTAAAGGTGCATTCATTTAAAAAAGGGTCTATCATTAGACGGTCAATATTTTTTTAGAGGATTACCTAGTTTAGGTAATATTTCCCTTTTAAATCTATTCAAATAAATTTTTGGGTGTAAATTGAATAGTTTTTTCTGTATAATATCACACACATCGTCGCCCTCCCCGCTAACTGTCGTAACTAGCAATTGATATTTTTCCAGGGCAACAGTTTTTCGGTCGGGCGCTACAATCATGTTAATATAGTTGCGTTAGCTGTGGCTTTATTAATGAATTAATAACTTTTTATAAATAGCTCTTGACTTGATCTTTAACTCACTAACTGTAGATGTGTGCATATACGACGGGTGGTGAGAATATATTTTCCCTCAAACAAAACTCACGCAAAACAAAATACGTGATTATCTTCTAAACGGTAAACGACACAGACACGACGACTAGAGAGAACTTTTTCAAACGAAGTTCTGAACACGTAGGTAATGTCAGTGCAGATACGTCAGTTTGTGAGATACGACAGTTAGCGGGGAGGGCGACGACATGACATTTGTTTGTAGGATAGGTACAGACGCCAGCACATCAAGCTACCCGAAACTGTCAAATTTTCCCAATCAACTTTGAACCTTATGTTACAGCGATAAAGTTGAAAATCTATTAAATAAATTTGACAGATTGTAGTAGCCTGATGTGCTGGCGTCTGTACCACATTTGGAACATTGTATATTAGTAACTGAATTACCTATTGAACGATTGCTGGTTGGTATGTTTTGACATACATGGGAACAATATGATTTACAGTGAGTCATACATACAAGTAGAGACATTATAATGAGAAGTCATGAGTAACAGTTGTCTGTCACCGTCTCCCACGAGACGAGAAGAGTTTCTATTTTTAGTGTAGTGCAGTGTGAAGCAGTGTGACTGTGTCTGCATAATATCTATAAATAATGGAACTTGGAAGTGCATGAACATCGTATTTTTATTCGTCACAGAAACTGGCATGATATTATAGCCGCTATAAAAAGCACACAAGTTATTTGAAATAACTGATATTTATAGTCAAGACTACCTGATGTTTTAGATAAACCATCTGTATTCATTTGTGTCAGTATAGACGCACAGCACATCAAGCTACCCGAAACTGTCAAATTTTCCTAATCAACTTTGAACATTATATTTCAGGGATAAAGTTGAAAATCTATTAAATAAATTTGACAGATTGTAGTAGCTTGAAGTGCTGGCGTCTGTATATCTAAATCGCGTTCAAAAGCTGTCACTGTCAAAATTATGACACTGACAGTTCTTGAACGCAGTTTAAATGTACTGATCGCGTTCAGTTTCATTTGTGCAATTCGCCCTGAGCAAATTGATTAAAAGTTACAAAATAAACAAAAGAATTACATATTTTTTCTTTACAAAGTAAGAAGAGGCACTCAAAGTGGACAGCTTAAGTATGAGCACTAATAAATATCGTCCAGTGAGTAACTTTAGCGGTGTAATGCGAGCTAAAGTAAGTAAAGTGGACCTCCTGGAGATAACGAGGTTTATCGTTCACCCGCCGCTGCACAACACTAGTGAATCACTATACGGATTTGAAGACATCGTTGTTTCTTGTGGGGTTATGTTCAATGTTGTGCTTCCTAATCTTATTTCCGTGTCGATGGTCCTTTGCTTTTATAATGTTTGAGCCTAGTAGGTTGAAACATAGATTTAAAAAAAATCAAATGAAAACTGCACGGACACATTTAATATGAAACGTCAAAAGCTGGGTGCACGGTTCCAATTTGGTCGTTTTCTACGGTGTAGGGCCAGCAAGTAACAAATAATTGGCTTTTACAATATTTCCCTGTGTTAATAGGGAGGACTGTATAGGCCTATCAACAAATTAAAACATTTATGAGTACACAATGCCTATTACAGCATCAGTGGCATTCTTTAGGTGCAAGTGATCGAGCACTTAGGACACTCCAGCAAGAGGGACGGCTTATTGGTTGATTAGCCCGACACGGGCGAAACAACGCTTTTAAAACGATTTTATTTTTTCTTGAGGCGATTACCACGAAGTTAATTTATTTGTGGGCGAATCGATAACTCCGGAAATACGTAGTAGGTAATTGGTACATTTCGATTTTTATGCAGTAAAGATATGGTCTAATCAGAATATTGTGCGTAGTTAGGGTAAGTATAAAATAGCTTGATTTCTTGATAAAATAACAAAATTATATACTAACTTAACTAAAATATTGTAATTAGTTATAAGTTGTTACTTACTTATCAGTTTGCAAATAAATCATTTTGATCTCCGATTGATTTCTCTACTATATTTTTCTATCGTCTGTCCGCAATAAATTCATGTTTTATGTGCTTGTTTTCTTAGAGTCAGATGGATGTGAGGACTATGTGGATATTGTTTTTATTTCTCTGCTAGTTTTAGTGATGGTCTGGCAGTTTGAGTAGTTTATGCGGCCTACCCAAATGTCCTTTCTTTGGTATTGTTCGTCGAGTTGAGCTCCTTAAGTTCTGAGTTGAGCTCCACGATTACTGACAAATGCTTGCACTGACTGGACAGGTCCACTCAAATCTGTGTGGTTCTTTCCTCAAAAGACCTTTTCAGACACTTATCTACATGGTCCTCATATGGCCTGACCAAGATTATGTCTGGACTTTAAAAAGAGACTGCGACCTCTGAGTTTGTTTCGGCCTTTCTTCTCAGAGTAGTCAAATAGGAAACGCCGAACTCATCTAGCTTATTTTTAATATTTTTTTATATGACGTGTAAAAGTGATTTCGATATCCTATTTACAGAATAAACAATTTCATTTCATTTCATTTCATTTCATTGTACTGGCTTTGAGTAACATAGTAGAATGATTCACAAGTGGTTTGTGTCTAACATAGATAAGTTTCTAGGTCGATGTAGGTACTATTATAAACCACTAAAGAAAACTAAAAAACTTCATGTTAGTTTAATATACAAGACGTGGCAATGCCGTCAGTCTTTTGGGTACGTTACCAGTCGACAGCGATGCGGATGAATTTTTCGCCGCCATGTTTTAATTTGTTAATAGCTTTAGTTAAGTTAGGATATTTTATTGTTGGAGCCCGCAGAGGCAGGCTGGCACCAGTCGGGGGCTGCGTTGAATTCAATTCAATTCAAAATTCAAAATCTTTTATTTCACATAAACCTACAAGGGCACTTATGAAACGTCAGAAGCTAGGTGCACGGTTCCAATTGGTCGCTTCCTATGGAGAAGAGCCGGCAAGAAACGCCACGGTTACTCTTTTCAAAATAAGGGGTTTCTACAATGTTTTCAAATTACAGTATTAATAGGTATGGGAGGACAGTGGGCTTATCAAGAAGTACCAGGTACTTAGTAAAATAGATAACAGTGACAAGAAGTTATCATATCATCTACATACTAAGTGGGAAAAAAAATACGTATAATTGAAGCTAACTCAAAACTACCCAAGCAAAGTTAATAAAATTTATATGGGACCACCTCTGAAGTATGATCTACCAAACATAAAAAAGAATCATCAAAATCTATTCATAATTGGCGGAGTAATCGCGTAACAAACATACAAAAAAATAAAAAAAAATAAAGGAAGACGAATTGAGAACATCCTCCTTTTGGAAGTCGGTTAAAAATGGTCCACAAGTCTACAGCCTACAACGTTCTCAAGAGTGCTTAAGTGCCCCCGTAGACCCCGGTGCAAGTGTGCGAGGGAACACGGGGTGGTTTTAGTCAGTAGAAGTCTACAGACCCCTCCGTCTAACTCAGGACGGAGGACATCCATGAGGATTTCCAAACCTTTACAAAAAAAAGAGGATTATTATGTTGTTATTTTAATTATTAAATTAATTAGGTATAAGTTTTTATATATGTACAAGAAACGTACTAATATAAAGTAAATAATAACTTTATCGATTGAGATTGCAGAATCAACGCCCTGATCCGGTCTGTAGTAATAGGTAATTTAAAAATACTTAAGTAATTGTGCGGATGGAAATAAATCAAAAATAATAATGGAATGAATTCAGTTCAATAGTCCCAGCGGAATGAGTTACTTCAGTGTAATGGTTAATTGCTAAAGTTCTCCTAAAGAATGTTCCTTCATCGAGCTTTGTTCACAATTTCCTTTTAAATTCGACGCTGGAATGGGATAAGGCTTAAAATATTAAATTAAGTAAAACATTAAATTACTTTAAATCCTCCTGGGACAAGTTGTTTTAAAACAAAGAAAAGTGAAAAAAATATGCTTTTAGAAAAGAAGAGAAATGCCTCCACTGACAGGCTATTTGCTAGTCAAATATTATTCTGCTGAAAGTAGGGCAGTCTGGTTGGCCCGACTTTATTGTGGTACTAGCTGTGCCCCTAGGTTTCACTCCGCATAAGTCTCGTTGCCCTATGCCCTAAACCAGTTTATAATATTAGTTAGGACTAGCTTCTGTCCGCGACTTCGTTCGCGTGGAAGTCGTAAGACACCACAATATACTACAATAACAGCCACATTTTTATAAAACTTCCCTGTATACTACGTTTGTAGTTTTATTCTCAGCAGCCAAAATATACAGAGAGTCAGAAATGGTGACTCGGGAGCAAGCGACGTACTGTTGTCCGTATGAGAAGCAGCTTGTCCTGAGGTCGACACCCGCAGCCTTCGGTGTCGGCCCCTGTGACTTGTTGATCGCAAAGCATACGCTCACAAGGAACTGCACGCGTTTAAACTGGTAATTGTGGGGAATTAGTGGTGTACGCGGTATAAACACTGTCTCGCCATCATCGCCACAACCTGTTAGTATTAGTTAGGATTCACTATACTTAGGTAAATTTTTATGATTTTTAATATGACTCGTACTAAGTACTTATTTCGTCTTCATCAATCAATCTGCCTAGCCCTTTCCAAACTATGTTGGGGTCGGCTTCCAGTTTAACCGGTTGCAGCTGAATACCAGTATTTTACATAGAGCGACTGCCTATCTGACCACAAATACATACATATAATTATTATAATTAATGTATACAAAATATTGTGAAACTGCATAGTTGTTTTAAAAGAGTAAATGCAGTTTCTTGCCCATTCTTTTCCATACGAAACTACCTTTTGGAAGGGCCGAATCAATTCTATTTTCTTGTAAATTTGGACGTTCGAAAGTGCCTTTTAATGGCCTACTTAAAATAAACGATTTGTCAACAACGATTTGACAACAACCTCAATAAAAAATCGATAAATCGATTAATAATTCTTATAACATTCGGTATTAAAAAAAAAAACCCAATCTTTCTTACCATAAGACCCAATTTTTGTCACTATAACTTGGTGACAAAAATTGGGTCATAAGTACCTAATCCTCATCTACCAACGTAGATTCGTAGAACAACAATGCCAAAAAAATTAAGTTAGGAAGTTTAAATCCGTCGTTAAATCGAAATGTAGGCGGAAGATGTCAATCGTGTAATTCCGGTTTACCTGCCTTCCAAAGCGTAAAAACGTTATTAAAGCGATTATCACAGGTGAACGGGCAAAGGCGGCCGACGACACATTTATAATTGGACGTATTGGATCCTCAATGTACTACGTGAATATGTATGTAGTAGGTATATCTTTATGAAGTTTCATTGTTAGAGTTTTACAGGCAAACTAATCGATCGACTCTGACTATAGTAACAATTTTCGAGACACAAGCTTTACCAGTATTAAATCACTTGACATTGTCTGAATGATAAATAGTAACTGTAGACTGATCATAAACAGTACTCGCGACAAACGGTTATTGATTGCAGTACAAATTCGGAATACTGTTCAATTACAACAACAATACAATGTACCCACAGATTTAACGAACATATTATAATACAAAATTAACAAAACAAAGCAGCTGTGTACAAAGCGATCGCTGTTTAAAGTTAGAGCAAATAATACTACCGTCAGAATACAAACCCAATCCTCTTATGTAATCCCGGGATTTCCACAGTTCTTTCCGAGATAATCCCGGGATTTAGCATGACGTAAAAAGAGCAATAATAAAACCCGGCCGAGTGCAACTCTAGCCGCGGGCATTTTGTCCGGACTATATACGTCAAAGCTAGATGCTAGTTTTTTGTGGCGCTACGTCTTTTATGAAGAACAAAAAGTAATATTGTCTCAGACGGGGACTGGCTAGTTAATGAGGGACAACGAAATGCATAAAGTAACTGTGTTTTTATTATCTTTAGGTATTGAAAACTTCATATAGATAGATACCTACCTATGTCAGAATCATAAAAATGCTGCAATGGTATTGGAAAGACAACAAAATAATTCTAGGTACGATTTTTCTTGAAAATAAGTACCAAACCGTTCCAAAATATTCATGAGTTTGCACGGTTTCTTTAAAATATAGTGCTGACACTGCACTATATTTTAAAGAAACCGTGCAAAGTTCCTGAACTATACAGAGTTATTGGTTATCCTCTTGACAGATTCCCGACGTATAACCAATATACCCTTTAGACATTTCTTTAACACACGATCTCTCGACAAAATACAATCGCCTTCTCAAAGAATACGGCTTGCAGTAAACATCGGCCATAGCAATAAAATGCAGTCAGGTAAGTACTCGGCATCCATTTCAATCTAACTTATAGCGGTAGGTGCTTGAACTTACCGGTTTTCCTATAGGTACACACAATATACAGGCTGAAACGGATTTTCGAGATAAAAAATCGAATAGGCGTACGTTAGAGTGGTTTCGGGATAATTCGGTTTCGTAAAAAAGGGACAGTATTTTCTTAAGAACACGAGATTTTGGTGAGGTTGTTATTCTATATTTTGTATGTGAAAACCGAGTACCGAGACTGAAGACGAATTTCATCAATGAAACTCTTGAACGTGGTTAGGATGTGTCTTAACGTGATCAACACATCCAAACCGCATTCAAGAGCTGTTAGGCCTTTTGCACACGGCACGGTTTCTTTACGGTACGGCGTATAAAGCGCGCCGTAGAAAAAACGTGTCTGTCAACAGGCTTCCATAGTGATCCATACAACACTGACGACCATGCCCACACACGGCGAATAAACCGTAGATTTTCACGGTGAGTTAAACGTGTGTGTCCATGGGCCTTATTGTCGTAATTTTTGTGTAATATTGACACTGTCAGTCCTTGATCGCGGCTTAGATCAGGTGATCGCGTTCAATTTGGTTCAAACTGGTGACCTGTAATACAGGTTTTTATCTAAACCTACTTCAGGCACCAGTCTCTCACAAAGTTAGCTCCTTGTTCATGCACTATTGTCAAATACTAGCATTAACTACATAACTTGTGTAGAGAAAATAAACGTCTTATATTATTATTATTATATCTCGAAAAAAGAAAAAAAAAAAAAAAAAAAAACAAAAAAAAAAAATTCTGTTGTGTAATTCGCCCTCAGTGTCTTAAATTCTCACCCTAAACATAATTATTTTACAAGAAATGTTCCTACTAGGCTGTAGGGCGCACCGAAGACTAACAACTTTCCAAAATCCAACTTTTCATCGGCTTAACGGGGATAAAATATTGTTTGCGAACAAAGTTACGGGCAACAACTAGAATAAAACAAAGGCTCTGTTATGTAATAAGTTTGTTGAACACGGCTGTTACAAAATTCAATAAATAACTCGATCGCGCCGCGGACGAAATTACTTTGATTCGTGACTTGGGGTGCTATTTTACTTTCTGAAAATGAAAATAAAGGAATTGTCGGGTATTATGTGCCTACTTATTTGATTTAAAACAAAAGTTATACCTATATTACTCAAGCCACCTTTAAGCTTTCTTATAACAAGCACTGTAAATGCTAATCTTTCGGTACAACACCTGTTATCGAATTTAGGGCCAACTTAGAATGGAATTTCGCTTTTTTTTAACATTAAATCGTTTTGTGATGGTGATGGAACCAGCACTCCAACGGCGTAACAATACTTTCTATCACAAAAAGAAAGATTTTGAAAGACGTCCTAAACCATTGCTTTATATGTTTGAAAAATTTGTCTGCTCGGCAATGTAAATAACGCAATGAATATTGTGGAATTGTCAAAATTAAATGATGTGAAGCAGTGATAGCCTAGTAGTATGACCGTCAGACTGCCAGGTCTCGAGTTCGAACCCAAGGCCTCTGACTTTTCGGATTCATGTGCGTATTGTATAATTATCACTTGCTTCAAAAACGGTGAAGGAAAACATCGTGAGGAAACCGGCATGCCTGAGAGATATTTCTCGACGGTTTGTGAAGCCAAGTCAGAGGCCCTTGGGCGGCTTTAAAACTCTGACACCAGGTTAGGCACTAACCATACGAAAAGACGAAGAAGTTAAAATGAAAGAAATATAATTGTTAATGTGTTACACTATTACGCTGCTGATACTGACATTTGCAGAAAGTAAAGAAGAGCGATTGTGTTTTGTTTGTTTGCAACCTTGATTTCTATGATCGTTTGTCTTCTTCTAAAATCGGAGTCATAATATTAGGATCCTATAGTTATGCGATAGTGCCTCTTCCTTCCCAAACACCATGGTCGTATTCTAATCGTAATGTATTTCCCGAGACTGGAGGCATGTCGGTTCGCGTGCAGGGAGCCAGGGGCTCAGGGGCTCAGGGGCTCAGGGCAGGCGCCGCAAACCTCGAACGCGACCGGCAAACTAATTCGTGAAATCAATATCTCACTTGGCGTGATACTCGCGAATTTGTCGTTAATTATTTACTGTGAATTGGGCATTAATTTGCTGGATGATATGGATTATTAATGAGAGAAGTGATATTAATGGTAATAAATATTTTAATGTTATAAATAAAATATTTATATTATTTTGTCAAAGGACACCTCTGATAGCAATTAATTGCTCGCATTTGTTTAGTTGAAATAGGCATCAAAATAACTTATCCACTAGCAATTCTTGCGTAAATATGGCAATAATTTTTGTGTGTATAGCAGTCTGTAGGACCCACATTCATCTGTCAGCGTTTACAGACAAAATAAATATAAAAATACGATAACCATAAAAACTTTATTGATGAAAATAAGTTCAACGAAATATTTACTGAAAGTTCACAAACAGCGCGGCTCTCCATCCAATTTAATAAGAACAAATGAAGTAATGTTCGTGCCCCAGCAGAACCATTTCGTTATTGAAAAATGTTTTCAACACACGGTGCGAGAGTTTTCCGACATTAAATAATATTACCGAGCGTAGACAGTGTGTACCTGTGTACACGTGGAGTAAACAGTAAATGGAACACACACATAACACTTTACACTTGCGGTGTAAAAATTTCTATACAGTGTGAGTCTTCATATCGAAATGAAATCTATGCTTAATTTTAACGATAGAAAAAATATTTAAAAAAATCTGAATAATTTTTTTCATATTTTTTATGGAATTACAAAAAAAAAATAACAAAACTGTGTAACTTATAAACTAAATCATCTATCGCTATGTAGCAAACTCCATAATGATTGGAAGTAATTAGGCGTCCTCATAAAATGAAAATTGAGACAAAAAACAACCCTCAATTGAAAATAAACATGTTTTTTTTTGCAAAAATCTGTTCTTTTTTCATCAATTTTTACAATAATTGTAAAATTTATAAATAAGATGCCGAAGATAATAAAACGTTTTATTTTTTAATTGTATAAATTAAAAAATGTAAAAAAAACGAAAAAAAAATTTTTTTTTTTCTTCGGTAAAATTAAGCATAGATTCCTTCATTTCGGTATGTGCACAAGTGCACATTCTGAAGAATCACACTGTATAAAAAATCGTTCAGCGAACTTGTTGGGTGTGGATAAGGAAGATGGTGGCGTGGTCTTCACTGGAAGATTACCGGGGTCAGGTCTTCCAATTGCATACTTCATGTAAATTAACGCCAATCTAATTGAGTTTGCAGTCCTAGCTACTGCCCCTATGCAGCCCCAGTTCACTCCCAAGTCCTCTCTAGTGCATGTCACAATAATTATACAGTATAGTAGCTACATAATTTTCTGTCGCCTCACCACACTAATTACATTCGGTCGGATAGCCACGACGCGACGTACCGCTGCAGTAAAATGTAAATATTGCCCTAAATCTTGTTCACACTGTGCCAGTAATTAAACTGACGGGCGTCAATTGAACTGCTTCTATTTGACATGTGTGATTTCGACAGCATGATTAGTTCGGACTCCGCAAATAAATTGCTTAATTTGTTTCGTACAGCACCATATCTACACTGCTACAGTACGACACAACTTAGATGTAGGATCGGCAAAATTCGTAAAACCGATCACTGAATGCGCCTTCAAAATCACCAATATTTATTACTGCTTCAGGTAAAAAATAATCTTTACGCAAAACGCAATAACTTGTGAAGTCATATACACATACATTCGTAAAATTTAAATGAATGAATGCAAATTTTCTAATTTATGCTACATCTAAGTTTTATCGTACTGTACAAGGATATTTGGGCGCTCGGATGACGTTAACAGGGGGGCGCTGTTGGTGAACATTTTGTGCAATTGTTTTGTGAAATGTATTGAAAAAACAAGATGGCGGCGTTAGTTCCAATTTTGGCCACGCGCCAAAAGAACCTTGTAGCGCTATAGTTGTTAATGCAATCGCAAGGCATGGTTGTAATGATTTGATTTAAAAAAATACCTACGTTTTATAATGGACTTACTGCAACGACATAAGGTTTACAGTAAATCATGTTGCTGAGAAGTCGCAACGGGCACAAAAGGTGAAACAAACAGACGGGACATTGGAGTGATTCGATGCGAGTTTATTTTTTCAAATTTTGGCACTGAACACTAACAAGAAATGACGTCCATCCCGTCTGAAGAAATCCTTTGGTAAAAACGAACCTGATTTTAACTGCATTGGACTTAGAAGAAAATCCGGTTCACATGTTTTCTGGATAGTGCTATTAGCAACGAGTGATGAAGGCGGACAGAAGAAAATTTTGGTCACCAATTTTAAAGATTATTACTTGTTTTTAGTAGCTAAATAGTGATATTTTTTCGGATCTTTGATTAACGTACCTACTCATAAATTAGACGATCTACCAACAGCACTAAGGCTGCCTGTCCACCGGAACGGTGCTAGGCAGCGGAGCAGAGAAATAAGCCAATATCAACCAATAGGATCGGATCTCTGAAGCGGAGTTTATATTCTATTGGTTAATATTGGCACATTTCTCCGCTCCAGTGGACAGGCAGCCTAAATAAAGACAAAATACTAGAACAGCAGGAATTTTAAAACATGACTCATACTAAAATAATGTCAGCAGCAAATCTACTTAACAATAAAAACATAAGCTACAGTTTCAGCTTAATTAAAGGCACTATTCTGAACGTTTTCAGAAACAGCGATAACCTTTCGAGCATTGACTTGAGCATTGCGTGCTCAAACTTATTTAGTTCGTAATCCTTCCACGTATACAATAAAATAAAGAGAAACCCGATATTCAGAATAGGTACGTTCATCGAAAGTACTTGTTTTCTATATTGAAGGAAAACAAAAGGGACTGGGAATATTCGAAAGGAATAAATAATATGTAAACTCGGTCTATGAAACGACAACACAATTTACAAAAAAAATATGCAAGATGGTTTTGTTATGTTTCGGGAATTACACTAATCATATAGATAGAGTATATTACGAGTATATGCAGATAGCTACAGACGCCAGCACATCAAGCTACCCGAAACTGTCAAATTTTCCCAATCAACTTTGAACCTATAAACCTGTTCAGCGATAAAGTTGAAAATCTATTAAATAAATTTGACAGATTGAAGTAACTTGAAGTGCTGGCGTCTGTACCTAGTGGTGATAAAGATTATGTAGGAAAAGTCAGTTTAAGGGGATGCGCTATGGTAGCCCGCGAAATTCAAATTTTCTTTAGTTTTTTTAGTTCAGTGTTAGGTTTTATGTTGATTAAAATATAATTCGCGACCGTAACAAATATGGCTTTTTATGATTTTATTATAATCATTACAATCAGCAATACAACTCCATAAGTTATCATAACTGTCAAATATCATGAAATCATGACATTAAAAAAAATACGTAAAAAATACAAAAAAAAACTTATTCCATGTAGTTTTCACTCGTTTCAAATTTTAAAACGTTTTCATGACAGACTTAGGTTGAGTTTAATTTTCCTACTAATTATTTCCAAAGAGGAAATTGTTCCAATTTTCTATATAAAGTAATTATAACCCAATTTTAAGAGTACCTACGTCGCAGTCGAATTGATTAAATCATTCATAGCGAGTCAAATATTTTCGTAGCTATGGTAAATCGAAGTGCTTGTGAATATTTGATAACTAACTGTCTGTCACGCCACTATGTCAGTAACCTACCGACTGGTTTATCGTATTGCTAGTATTTTCATCAGTTATTTGTGTTTATTTTAAATACAGTACTGACTCAAAAACTCCGATCAACTGACAACACGTTTGAATAAAAACTAGGACTGTCATATTTTATCAAACACTGTTGATAACTAGCTCCAAAAGTATCCAATTATTCTGTTCAGTTAGCGAATAAAGGCCGCCGCGGACAGGCGTGACGCGACACTGGTAGAACAATTTCCGAGAAGTTTTTTTGAAATGAAAACTTAAGGCGCGTTGGGCATTTTTGAGATGGGAAAAAACAATTGAACTGGCGACACCGTTACCGACGCCTTATTTTTGTAAACGCGATCGTGCTCTTTATTTAGATAAGATTACAGACCAATGTTCTATGCAAGTATTTTTCTTCCACCAAGGCAATTTTGTTCAAGTTTTCTCTTCTGTCGGCACTCCCGGAGTGGCACCACTTTTTTTTTATTTGAGTTGTTTCGCGCCTGTCTGCGAGATCCTTAATAAGGTAGCCTAGTCATGACAGCCAAATAAATCAGTCAAGTAGAAGTAAAGTTGTTATTTGAAAGAGATCGTTCTGGGAAAAAGAATTTCCAATCATTGTCGTATCATCCGTGTCATATCATGCGTGTCTCAGTTTTAGGTAGGTAAGGGTGATTTTACAGGCACATGCGACCTCTTTACTTTGTCGCAAAGACCAGCAACGCATCAGACATCCCTTTGATATTGCTATCGTCCACAAACAAAGTTGAACAGTTTCTATAGGTGGTTCCATCTTTCATTAAATTTTTAATCTTAAGGTTACAGATAGTTGCATTCCTTTTTTCAAGAAATACAAAATACTAACTTTTCCTAGTATATATGTCACCGTAAGATTGTGAAAACCGTTAGTTTATAATCTGTCGGAATTATTTCCGTTACATTATAAACTGTCGAAAAATTGTGAACTGGGTGAAATGGGTTAGGTTAGGTTAGAACTGTGACCAACAGCGCGCGAGCCGAGCGAGCGAAGCGAGCGGTGCCGCGGCAGCGGCCGGCGAGCGCTACTTCTAAGTTGCTCGCAGCCAGGCAGGCCATTTAATATTAGAGCAAGGTGCGTTACGTCGCAAGCAAGTTTGATACCAGTTCACAATTTGACGGTTTCCCATGGAAAGATTATAAACTAGCGAAAAATAATGCGTTAAATTGTAAATGGTTCGTTGCAGTTCACAATTTTTCGACAGTTTATAATTTAACGGAAATAATACCGATAGATTATAAACTAACGAAGTTCATAATTATACGGTGACATATAGGTACATTCTCGAAGTCATCATCATCATCATCATTTCAGCCGAAAGACGTCCACTGCTGGACATAGGCCTCCCCCAAGCACCTCCACTTCGACCGATTCTGTGCTTTCCGCATCCAGCGGATTCCTGCGGCCTTCACAAGGTCATCGGTCCATCTTGTGGGAGGCCTTCCAACGCTACGTCTTCCGGAATTCTCGAAGTAGCTATATTCTTTCAAACTAACAAGCATCAATTTCCTGCATTGAATGATACGAGGATGCGAACTACTGCCATGAGATCAAAATATCAGAGTTTATTGTGTACTGGTAGATATAACACTGCTTTGCTTAAAAAAAACATTATTGGTATGGCACCTATTATATTTAACAAATTGCCAAATAGTATTAAGGATCAGCTCTTACTAAAATTCAAGAAACTCCTGTCCTCGTTGCTAACATAGAAATGTTATTACTCTGTTACCGATTTTATAAATGATAAATTTTAATAATTACTTCACTTAATCTCATTTATTATGTAAATAAATTATTATTACATAACATTTTAATTACAGGACTACGAGTAAAGTTATGAATAAGTTCTTTTTTAAATCAATAAATTAATGGAACATGAAAAAAATTTTAGTCAAAGGTAATTCATACTTGTGTTAATTAATTATTTCATTGGAATAGTTTTTGTCTGCAGGAAATTTTCGATAAAAACTTCATGAGTGTAACTTTGAACCACATTCCTGAAAGTAATTTTAAAAATTAATTTACGAATGGCGGTTGGGTTCGAAAAGTTTGTAAGTAAGTACAAATTAACTTCGAATAGAAGGCAATTATTAAGAACTTATGTCTAAGTTAACAATAGGCAATAGGCTCGCCCCCTATTACATGGGAATTAAATATAACTATCGAAATGTGGGTGTACTATAGATACACCTCTGCCTAACCCTTTGGGGAATGCAGGCGTGATGTTATGTCTAAGTTCATCACAGTCATAATCATTTATTTGTCAGATTATGGTACATTATTGTGGTCTTAAAAGATTAGTCAATGGTATCGTCACATTGTGCCAAGTGTGGCGTGCAAATATTAGGTACATGCAAACAGGTACATTATTTCTATTTTCTTAATGTCCCTCGGCAAACTTCGTGTTTCGTCAGTCGTCGGATTTCTATTAGTTGCCCTTTGCACTTGGTGCAGACCGGACGTTCTCAATCGACTTGGAAGTACATAGAGTTGTTAATACTATTTTAACTTAATGTAATTTATTAAAAAAATGGGAGGATAGCTGGTAAAGTCGCAGGCACAACAGATAGAAAAATAGTTTTACAGCTCTATACAGTTCACACGGAAATCAAAACAAAACAACAATAAAGTACTAAGTTCTGAATTCAAATTATTATGCCTACACAATAAATCTAATAATTGATAGACATGGAAATTAGCATTCGTTTGTATTCGGAAATTCGATGATTCCCGAGATACATTTAGAAAATAGAAATACTGTAGGTACAGGTAGTAGTGTTAAGTAGGCTAACCTTTGACTAAGCTAAAAAGAATAAGTAGATATTAAAAACGAAAACATTGTTTCACAATAACAATAACATCTGTGTTTCCTGGTTCTTCTCATCTTTAAAAAAAAGTTTCCCACTTCCCAGTTTCGGCAAGATGAATTTATTTCAAAACTTTTTTCTTTTAATTCAATTAGAATTTTAGCAATTTCTTTTCCTGAAATAAAACAGTAATAAAACTGGATTTATTCTACGAAACTTCAATGGTCATTTATAACCACAAAAATATATATACACGCATTTGTTTGACACAAGGAAAATCTACTAATTAAAATGCTATTAATGTATTTAACAATACTAGGTCAATGTCAAATAATGGCGAAAACAACTACTTATTAAATGGCTTCAAGTAGAAGCAAGGCCTATGATTGTTTGCGTGACTGTATACATTTGTGGGCCATGTTTGGCGTTCTAGGATATTTTTGGCATTAATATATGCATTGGAGGAGCGCCGAGCGGTCTGTTAAGTTCTTGGTAAATACATATTCATTTAGTTAAGGAATTGATACGCACGCACGGCTGTATTTAAATAACGATACGGATTGGGTACGAATTGTTTTAGAAAGTCCAAATTCAAAATATTTTATTTCACATAAACCTATAAGGGCACTATGAAACGTCAGAAGCTAGGTGCACAGTTCTAATTCTGCCCTGCTAAGCCGAAAGGCGCTATCTCTGAGATACGCCCTTTTAGTTTTTTTTGTACCATTCAATAGTTTTAACAATTTCGCATGTAATGGTATAAGCCAAATAGCACTATCTAACTTAAAACATTTAAAAAAACCACTAAGAAGTTGTTTAAATCTTAATTTTTCCTTACATAAAATTTACAAAAAGTCGATTTTCTCAAAAGTTAGGTACTCCGATTGAGTAAGCGCCTTTTAGCTTAGGAGGGCAGAATTGGTCGTTTCCTATGGAGAAGAACCGGCAAGAAACGCCACGGTTACTCTTTTAAAAATAAATGTTTTTTTTAATGTTTTCAAACTACAGAGGTATGAGAGGACAGTGTGGGCCTATCAAGAAGTACCAGGTACTTAGCAAAATAGAAAATAATCCACAAGTCTACAGCCTACAACGTTCTCACATTCACAAAATCTAAAAGAAACTAATCTGTATAAAAGATAAATAAAATCAAGGGCGTAGCTAGGATTTTGTTATGGGGGGGGGGGGGGGGCTCAGGCGTAGATAAACCAAGAATATTTCGCGGCGCGGTGTTGCGAAAACAGTTTCGCGCGTATCAACTTTATTTATTAATAGGCTACCTATGTAATATTACTTTACGGTTTGTGAGCATTCCTGCATCTTCTAGGGGGCAGCTGCCCCCCCTGCCAGTACCTCGCTACGCCCTTGAATAAAATTATAGAAATATGGACTTATTTAAACCAAAGAGCCAAAGAGGTCAGCTATCCTTGGGTATGAGTGACAATGCCGAAATAGCTAGAAATAACATAACATCACGCCTGTAATCCCCGAAGGGTTAGGTAAAGGTGAACCTATAATACACCCACATTTCACCAGTTATGTTTAAGTCCCATGTAATAGGGGGCGAGCCTATTGCCATTCCAGAATAGAGAAATTCCAGATAGAAAAACCCAATAACACTTTGCCCGACCTGGGAATCGAACCCAGGACCTCATGCTCAGCATTAGCGCTTGCGATCACTAGACCAACAAGGCAGGCTAGAAAATAATATTAGCCTAAAGTTCGTTTTTTTAATCCCAGAGACTAATTTGACAGGTGCAAATGTCAAACTCCAAATTGAAAAAACAAACAACAATCACTTGAAATGTCAAATTAGTCTCTGGGATTAAAAAACGAACTTTAATATTTGTATAACTCAGTAAGTACCAGTGTAGATACCTAGATAGGTAAAAGTTGTATAGAAACGAAGCAATTGTACGTGAGAAAACCCTAAACAACAAAAAAGCGTCTTAAAATCCTGTTTCTGAGCCTTTTAAGACTCCCCCTTAAAGTAGGTGTACAAAGAAATCTAATCACAAACTTCGGGCTCAAGTGTCTCTCGAGGCCCATTATGAAAAGCGAGTGTTATATTTTTGCACAAACTTTTCCAAATAATTAGGCTAGTACACATTTGGGAGAGAATTATCTCAATAATTCCAAGCTTAGGTCTCCCCTGAGCACTCTATACACAGTCGTAAGTCTGTTTTTCTTTAGAGCACCTCTTACAGAAATACTCACGTCTGTTCTAAATATAGAACATTTTAATCAAGGCTCATACAGTGATACAGAACAATAAAAATAATCCCCACCATAAACGAAACTAAACCTTACTTCCTGATGTTAAGGAATGTTATCGCCGATCATATATTTCAATCAGGACGCTTTTAATAACGCGTGTGACATCACCAATTGATCAGCCTCGAAATAGCAGTCATTAACGGTTTCTCTTAGCGTTAATTCGCCGTCTGTCTTTATTAAAAAGTCAATGTCGTAGGGCAGTGTTCATTAGGAAAACAATCATCACTTGAGGCGACCAGCACCCCAATTGCCTAACAAACTTTAAATCAATCTGAATGATTTTGAATGATATTGCTAATCCATTGCTACATATGTTTCAACAACGTAAATAACGCAATGAATGTTGTTGAACTGTCAAAATGGAAGCCATTGCTACTGTTAGTGTATTACGCAATTACCCCGCAGTCTTTAGTTTTGAATGATGAGAACACCAGAAGTGATAATCACGTAACCTTTTCGGTAAAATTTGTAGCGCCACGTTACGAATATTAGAACATAGCTGAAAGAAAATAGAACAGATATTTAATTTATTTAAAAGCCTCTTCATGCGTCAATGAGTACTGTACCCTAATTGCGTAACTTATTTTCGTAAACAATTTTGCCTAATTTGTTTCATTTTGACAGTTCAACAACATTCATAGCGTGGTTTACGTTGCTGAGCAGTTTTTTTTTTCCAACTTATGAAGTAATGGATTAGCAATATATTTCAAATCGAAACAGATTGTGGTTGTGTTGTATTACGCAATTAGGGTACAGGAGATTATTTTTGTATTGATTGTCATGTTATTGATATTTGTATACCTACGGTCTAAAATGTTACGTAACCGCTTTTAACGGTTAATACTACGAACGTTCCAATTCATTCATATGAGTCTGATTGAGATAGTAATGCAGGTACCGACGACATACTAACTCTGCAGAACAGGGCAGGTAACCTAACAAAAAAGAAAAAAGAGTGGCAATCCGGGAGTGCCGACAGAAGTAAAAAGTTGAACAAGATCGCCTTGGTGGAAGAAAAATACTTGTATAGAATATTCGTCCGTAACCTTATCTGTATAAAGAGCACAAATGCGTTTACAAAAAAAAATACTTCCAAAGCCTTTAAAGTAAAAATACTTGCATAGAACATTGATCCGTAACGTAAAATAAAGAGCACAATCGCGTTTACAAAAATGAGGTGTCGGTAACGGTGTCGAGAGTTCAATTGTTTTTTCCCATCTCAAAAATACCCAACGCGCCTAAAGAAGTTTTCACTTCAAAAAAATCGAACAGCCCCATTTTCCTGGATGTGACATCCGTCATATTATTGATTTTGTTCATATAAAATGTACTTATGTCACCCGGACCATTATAATGAATCGATTGACACCTCATTCATTAAAATCGAATGACTTATTTAAGCGCTACTGTAGAACATAATTATGTTAATACAAACATACATATATAGACTGCTAAAAACATAACCCTTCCGGCTTCGCCGTAGTCGGGTAAAAAATCTATGGCATTCCTAGAGGTCAGTTCACAATACCGTCCTAAGTTCACTGACCTCATGGTATCTATAACTTCAGTTGGCTACGTCACTGCTACCTGCTCGCTATCGATCCAAGTGACTACGCCTAGATTAAGTGGAACTCCTGCAAAACTCACCTAAACGAGTCCTTTGGCATCGGGTAACTTCGTACGTGTCTCACACGTTTGGACGTGACGCACCAGAGATACATGCTGACTTTTTAATAATCTTAGAAAGCGGCAACTGTGAGTTACGCTTGGTTTTTTAAAGAAAAGAGGCTGAATATGTTGAAAAGTTGGGTCTATTAAAAGGTAAATAACTAGTTTCTAAAATTGTTATTTATTTTAGCAATGGTCGGTGATGTCATTTTGGCAATACTTAAATCGTTTTTAGGTCTAAACAAAGACACTTTCAACATTATTTATCAACTAGCATCTGCCCGCGACTTCAACAACATAACACAACATGATATATAAAAAACATATATCCTATGACACTCGGCAATACTGCAGCTACCCATTAGTGAAATAATTTCCGGAATCGGGTCAGTAGTTCCGAAGATTACCTACCAGGGATATACAAACTCACAAATTTTACCTCTTTATATTATTAAATATGACTTGCTGACGACTCGGACACAATATATTCGGACACGGTGTCCGAATCCAAATTTTTTTCACTGATGATTCGGACACCAATAAAAAAAACGGTGTTGTACAGTCAGATAAAAAACTTCCAACGATACCTTAATTTTTATTGTAGAAATCCGTCCTCCGCCCAGCCTGTAGTTGTAAAAATACACTTTTTTACCGGATTTTAACGAAAGCAGCCGTTTTTAATAAAAATATTACAAACCCACATAATTATATATTATATACGCAATTTTTAATGTAAATATATTGTAGATTAATATAAACCAATATTTATAAGATTATTATACTCAATATGCGTCTTGAATGTTTTTTTTTATTATTTGTATTTGTCCGGTTGATGGCAATAGGCTCGCCCCCTATTACATGGGACTTAAACATAACTGGCGAAATGTGGGTGTGTACCTGCTACAGGGACACCTCTGCCCAACCCTTCGGGGAAACAAGGCGTGATGTTATGTTATGTTATGTGTGTATTTAATCTAATGTGGTGACTTACGTACGTAGTAGCTTTGTGGACGTGTATCACACATCCACAAAGCTACTTATTACCGAAAGATACCACCTTATAACCACCCTAAAATAGTTTTGGTAACGCTTTTTTCCACATAATTATATTTTAAAACTTTTTTATCTGACTGTACTAAACGGCATCAATAATTTGATGGTGTCCGAATGGTCAATGAAAAAAATATTGAAATTAAAATGTGTCTATTCGGACACTGTGTCCAAATTTATTGTGTCCAAGTCGTCAACAAGTCATAAATATAGATGGGAAAAAGTAAGTTCATGTCATTTGTAAGGACACTAAAAAGGGAGCATGCACGACCACTTTACTTTAACAAATACAAACGGGTGGCAAGTGGCTACATTTGTATCAATACAAAACCAAAAAGCCTTACACGGATACATTTATTTTCTTACAGAGTCGTTTCTTAACGTCAAGAAATATTTATTCGCCCCATCACTCAATGTAGGCTTAGCACGTTCTATGTTAACTCCGGGACAGACTTTCTTTTATTTTCGCTTGTCCTGGGAATTACGCACATGGCTGAGTGGTTATGCGGTCGGAGATAATTGCAATTTTCGTACACATTTACGTCATTGTCAGGGAGATTGGCTTCCATACTGAATTGCTGTTGTTGTTTGCCATAAGTAGTCCAATTACATTTTACGTACGCTTTGTATTGTACTGTAAAACTGCCAATATTCTACGGTATTTATAATACCTACTTAGATTATTTAGATTAATTTAAGTACCTAAATTGATAACGTCTTACTTTATCTTTTAACAATTTCGACTTCACCTACTTTTCATAGAACTCATACGTCATGCCGCCTTACATATTGGAAGTGAACCCTCCGGGAGGGTTACCGACATTACGTTTGCGCTAAAGTTAACCATCGCGGATGGTCAACAGCATTAGGTTTAAAACCGTGTTATAAAACGAAGTAAAATAGTGTTTTCAGGGGGTCTTGTCACTATTAGTAGTTTTCAACCTTTTGATTTTTTTTTTGAGAATATTTATGTAACCGTGAACAAAAAAATAAAAAATAAACAATAATGCTTGGATTTTAAAACCAATGCTTATACTAATAAATCTTGTTAAAATGTACATCAGATTTTATTTTCACAGTTTATAATGCTGTATTCACTAAGAAAAACCCATTGATCATTGATGTAAATAATCGATGGAAAAACCTACATTTAAAATAAGCCCTCCGCGAGGGCTTCCGGCATCCATATGCGACTAGGTGAACCCTTCAGGAGGGCTCCCGGTACTGAACGTGTTAAGGCATAGTTAGGGACAGTGCCAGTCGAAAACGTCTAAAAAGTAAAAAACCAAACAAATACTTTTATTTTCAGCGTCTCCTAATAAAGAAGTATTTTACATAAAAGGAAGTCTTTGTTATTTATGTATTTATTATCAAAAGTAACACGACATTTAAACTATAATAACCGTCGAGACATCCTAAGACTCATACCATAAACCAAAGCAAAATGTAATCTTATGCGAGCAAAGATCCTTGGGGTGAATGCCCTCTCAATGCCTGCCATTTTCTTTTCATCAAACAAAAAATACAGCTAACGGGCGAAAGCAGTAAGATCGATGCTTTCGAGATGTGGTGTTAGTGAAGACTACATCTTATACAATAAGAACTCAACATCACCAAGCGGGTATCTACAATATGTCAGGAGTGTGTCCTCAGTTTTTTCGGACAAATTATGCGTTCATTTAAGCATGGTCTGGAAAGGTTTATTTTCCTAGGCCGGGTGGAAGGAAAACGTAGTCAAGGCAGAGCACCGGCAAGATGGTCAGACGCGATCAAGAAGGCAGTTGGAGGCAGTATTTACCAAGCGTTCCACACTTCAGAAGACCGCATAGCTTGGAGAAGCGTCGTATGTGGTCGCAATCCTCATCGTTGAGGGAACGACAACGAAGAAAAAGAATAAAAATATTTCACCAAAGCAAAATGTAATCTTATGCGAGCAAAGATCCTTGGGGTCAATGCCCTCTCAATCCCTCCTAGTTTATTTTTATCAACAAAAAATACAACCAACAATGAAAACGTAACTGGTAACATGACTCCGCTGTGACCTTTTCCTGTGCCTAAAATAAAGGGTGCTCATTCTAGCGAAATAAGTTTCTGGAGCAATTTTTCCCCATCAACTATCGAGCCAAATATAGCGAAATATTCTTAAATGCTATCGCAGGATGTCTCAGAATGTGCGGGCTCATATTTAGGTATAAATGTTAAATTATTAAATTTTTGACGCCCTATTTCTGTCACAGAATTGGTTTACAAACCCCTCCCCTTTTGTAAACCAATCCTGTGTCAGAAATAGGCTAATTTACTTGACTTACCGTCAATGGCTATAACAGTTTCAAAAAAATTGTCTGTTAACATTCTCAAACATTTTACAATACACCTTTCTTGCTTAAAATTTATAAGTTATTCCGACCAAGCCAAAATTTCTTCTTATTAAAAAAAATACGCGAAAGCAATTTGTATGGTAACTGGCATAATAAACGACGATACAAGACGATGTATATTAGATAGACTAGCTTCTGTCTGCGACTTCGTCCGCGTGAAATTTCTTTAACATAAAACATATCCTACAACTATGCCACGTTATTTCGTTTTCGCTTAGAATTATATCTGTTTTTTTCCTTTATATCGGCTCCTAAAGGTCGTAGAGTGATGATAAAAAGCCTATAATCTTTCTCGAGAATTGGCCTATCAAATGCAAAAAGAATTGGTCACATCCTACTGGCAGTTCCAGAGATTAGCGCTTTCAAACAAACAAACTCTTTAAATAAACACTGTGATAAATATTTTAGTCATCTTACAAAAGCAGCCCACTTCATTTGTACAATGACTACTAAACATTCATTAAAAAAAAAATTACAATTTTTTAATTGCTTCTAGAGGTATTTTATTTCGGGTACATTGAGTGGCACTTTGTAAGACGGCTAAAATGTCACGGTGTATATCATTTTTTAATGAAGTTTTGGTAGTCATTGGATACATGAAGTGGGCTGCTTTTATAAGATGACTAAAATATCACGGTGTATAGATATCTCCACTTATTTGATTAGATCTTAAGGATGCTTCTGGCAGAAGGCGAGAATTTATTCTTCAGACAAAGGCCAGTTAGACTCTTGTCACCGCTAGTTTCTCAACGGCTCTCAAGCCCTTTAAGATGAGAGGCCACTTACCAGACGTTTTCTCTTACAATAGAGAGCCCTCCACTCGAAACTTTTGTTAGCGTTCAGAGCTCAAAATAGACTGTTGTAGAAAGCGGACATGTGTTAATGAAAATTATGAATATACACACACATAAATAAAATCACACCTTGCCATCGGGGAGATAGACACTACAGAACGCCACCTGCTACGATCCTTACATAGGTACTCTTTTACTTCATTTACGTTCATACATCGGTCATACACGCCGCCGCCGGTTGCGAGTACTACGCACCAAAAATTGTAACTGGGCCAGTTACTTTCAAAATTATGAATATGTGATCAAATTATTTATACAGTTGACATTATGTGCGTGACTATATTTTCTACTGTTAGTACTAATATAAAAAGCGAGGAAATAAAAGCTGGAAATACTAGTTCCTTGTTTGTTTGAGTAAATTATGTAACAAAATGTAGGTCCAAGAAAATTGTGTGGGCGTTGTGTAGATGAAGTTAAATAAATATTTTAAAGGGAACTATAAAAAATACAGCTTTTACTAGGTAAGTATATCCTTGTTTGTGTTGATAAATAAAACAATATTTTGGTGACGTTGGATATTCACGGGGTGTTTTTTTTTACCCAAATAATCTTTTATGATGTTTGGTATGCTTGTTTGCTGTCCGAAGTTTAAATCCGTTGATACCTTGAGGGCTTCGTTCAAACCGGGATAAAACCGTAAGCACGGTTAAAGGATATGTTACGACATGGTTGGCTTCTGTTACTATACCTATATTTATGTAAGTGTAAACCTGCATTATTCAATAAAATTTATAGAACAACTGTCAAGACGAGGACAAAGGTACAGGTATATTTATTTTTGTATCTCTTGCAAAAATAGTAGATACATATATATTATTTATTACTAAACATAGAATTGTTAACTATTGAGAGCGTAGAATTTGGGGTAGCGATCTTGTAAATCTGATAAAATAATCTTTAAGTCTTTGTTATTCAAGAAGAATTTAATTAATGCATCAACATAAAATACTAAACAATCAGGTGTCCCTATTTAGCTCATGTCAGGGACAGCACAAGTGAAGACTCCGTCGTTTCACGAAGTCAAGCCTCTCTTTAATATTTTTGTGATGACCTCGCCCTGTATAATGAGGTGTTAGTACAAGCAGCCACTCCAGGCTGAATGTGACACCCGCTGTATAGTGCTTCCTGAATAACTGCATATTTTATTTTTAGTTTTTATGACGTTGTGAGTAGACCGTATTTATTTCTAAAATTATGTAGTCAGACAGGAGGTATTTTTATTTTAGTTTGTTTGTTTTTTTTTTTTCTTTTTTTTTCCTTTGTTTTATCAAATACCTATAAAACAGAAATATAAAGAAAAATATACTACACGTCTAATATAATCAAACACCAAGTCTACTTTGTTACATTTTTATGAACAAAACGCGGGACTCCATACAAAAACATGTTGCTTTGGGTTTGTAGTAACTTAAAAAGAAGACATTTACCCCAATGTGTCTCGTTGGCATCAAATTTGCGGCTCGATCCAACTTAGTTACTTCCAATTTATGAAAAGAATAATTACCTTTGAATATATCACATGTCTTGCGGTCATACTTAATTGCCGAAATTCCATAGATTAGTTTTGGCAGGAAGGTTTTGCAGGACAATGATTTAAAATCATTTTCATAAATAATCTTTCCCGATTTTTCGTATCCATTTTTGAATCTCCATGTATATCCAGTTAAGTCCTCGTTCACACTGAAGTTGGCATTGTAGTAGAAGGCATTACTATTGTTGACTGCGACGATGTTGACGTCAACTTTTCTATGTTCGTCGTACGGTGGATCTGGATTCGGGCAGTATTCTATGCCTTGGTAAATCATTTTGTACTTCACGCAGAACATAATTGATTGGAGTTGCGAGACGATAATTACACCGAGAATAAATCTCATTTTTTTCATTTAAATTGTTTATTTGGTACTATCATGCACGGAACTGATTTACAATTGATGTACATAGTTCTGATGGACCACTGCCAGTCATTAGAATGTTGATGACATTGCCTTAATAGTTACTGGTTATCAATAAAACAATTTTACAGTCAGTGAGCATAAAATACATAGAAGTGTAGTCTATTTTAGTATTGAATATTTAAGTTGTTTTTAAACCATTTATCTCTATGGTATTTATCTACTTGTTAGGAGAATACTAAAGGTCATACTCATTTAGAATATTATAATTATGATTCCAGTTGCAGACGTGAAAACACACGTCATAGAACAACTAAGTGCTCTATTTTCCATCACACAAATGAGTATAACTGGTAATGAGTGGATTTAGTGAAAGATGATATGGATATCACTAAGAAGGAAGTGAATACTGAGATTACTGATATATCTTGATGTATGGAAGAAGAAAACGTAGGTATTTTGCCGACCACAACTAAATTGTAAAAATAAATTTTAATCCACGAAAAGCACCTAGGTGTTCTTCGTGGACTAGGCTAGGTGCTATTCGGACGGGTGCTCTAAGTGGACTACTTCCAATATTTATACTGATATTACAATATTTTTTTTGTGAAAAGAGTAGACTTGACAGGACGTTATAAATTCATGAAGTTACGTCGTTTGTCATTCATGTTGACGCCACACATTATTATATTGTTAATATTACGAACGTTCCAATTCATTCAAATGAGTCTGATTGAGATAGCAATGCAGGTACCGACGACATATTAAATCTGCAGAAAAGGGCAGGTAACCTAACAAAAAAGAAAAAAAAGTGGCACTCCGGGAGTGCCGACAGAAGTGAAAATTTTAACAATTTAAAAAAATACTTAAAACCTTTAAAGTAAAAATACTTGCATAGCAAATTGATCCGTAACTCGTATAAATAAAGAGCACAATCGCGAGTTCAATTGTTTTTTCCCATCTCAAAAATACCCAACGCGCCTAAAGAAGTTTTTACTTCAAAAAAATCCAACAGCCCCACTTTCCTGGATGTGACATCCGTCATATTATTGATTTTGTTCATATAGAATGTAGCCTATGTCACCCAGACCATAATAATTAATCGATTGACACCGCATTCATTAAAATCGAATGAGTTATTTAAGCGCTACTGTAGAACATAATTATGTGAATACAAACATACATACCTAGACTGCTAAAAACATAACCCTTCCGGCTTCGCAGTAGTCGGGTAAAAAATCTATGGTATTCCTAGAGGTCAGTTCACAATACCGTCCTAAGTTCACTGACCTCATGGTATCTATAACTTCAGTTGGCTACGTCACTGCTACCTGCTCGCTATCGATCCAAGTGACTACGCCTAGGTTAAGTAGAACTCCTGCAAAACTCACCTAAACGAGTCCTTTGGCGTCGGGTAAATTCGTACGTGTCTCACACGTTTGGACGTGACGCACCAGAGATACATGCTGACTTTTTAATAATCTTAGAAAGCGGCAAGTGTGAGTTACGTTTGGTTTTTAAAAGAAAAGAGGCTGAATATGTTGAAAAGTTGGGTCTATTAAAAGTTAAATAACTAGTTTCTAAAATTGATATTTATTTTAGCAATGGTCGGTGATGTCATTTTGGCAATACTTAAATCGATTTCAGGTCTGAACAAAGACACTTTCAACATTATTTATCAACTAGCATCTGCCCGCGACTTTAACAACATAACACAACATGATATATAAAAAAACATATATCCTATGACACTCGGCAATACTGCAGCTACCCATTAGTGAAATAATTTCCGGAATCGGGTCAGTAGTTCCGAAGATTACCTACCAGGGATATACAAACTCACAAATTTCACCTCTTTATAATATTAAATATGACTTGCTGACGACTCGGGACACAATATATTCGGACACGGTGTCCGAATCCAAATTTTTTTCACTGATGATTCGGACACCAATAAAAAAGCGGTTTTGTACAGTCAGATAAAAAACTTCCAACGATACCTTAATTTTTATTGTAGAAATCCGTCCTCCGCCCAGCCTGTAGTTGTAAAAATACACTTTTTTACCGGACTTTAACGAAAGCAGCCGTTTTTAATAAAAATATTACAAACCCACATAATTATATATATACGCAATTTTTTATGTAAATATATTGTACATTAATATAAACCAATATTAATAAGATTTTATACTCAATTTGCGTCTTGAATGTTTTTTTTTTCAATTTTTATTTAATATATAATCTAATGTGGTGACTTACAGTGATACACGTCCACAAAGCTACTTATTACAGAAAGATACCACCTTATAACCACCCTAATATAGTTTTGGTAACGCTTTTTTCCACATAATTATATTTTAATAATATTTGGCATCAATAATTTGATGGTGTCCGAATGGTCAATGAAAAAAATATTGAAATTAAAATGTGTCTATTCGGACACTGTGTCCAAATTTATTGTGTCCAAGTCGTCAACAAGTCATAAATATAGATGGGAAAAAGTAAGTTCATGTCATTTGTAAGGACACTAAAAAGGGAGCATGCACGACCACTTCACTTTAACAAATACAAACGGGTGGCAAGTGGCTACATTTGTATCAATACAAAACCAAAAAGCCTTACAAGGATACATTTATTTTCTTACAGAGTCGTTTCTTAACGTCAAGAAATATTTATTCGCCCCATCACTCAATGTAGGCTTAGCACGTTCTATGTTAACTCCGGGACAGACTTTCTTTTATTTTCGCTTGTCCTGGGAATTACGCACATGGCTGAGTGGTTATGCGGTCGGAGATAATTGCAATTTTCGTACACATTTACGTCATTGTCAGGGAGATTGGCTTCCATACTGAATTGCTGTTGTTGTTTGCCTGAGGCCATAAGTAGTCCAATTACATTTTACGTACGCTTTGTATTGTACTGTAAAACTGCCAATATTCTACGGTATTTTTTTCTATAATACCTACCTACTTAGATTATTTAGATTAATTTAAGTACCTATATTGATAACGTCTTACTTTATCTTTTAACAATTTCGCCTTCGCCTACTTTTCATAGAACTCATACGTCATGCCGCCTTACATATTGGAAGTGAACCCTCCGGGAGGGTTACCGGCATTACGTTTGCGCTAAAGTTAACCATCGCGGATGGTCAACAGCATTAGGTTTAAAACCGTGTTATAAAACGAAGTAAAATAGTGTTTTCAGGGGGTCTTGTCACTATTAGTAGTTTTCAACCTTTTGTTTTTTTTTTGAGAATATTTATGTAACCGTGAACAAAAAAAAATAAAAAAAACAAAATGCTTGGATTTTAAAACCAATGCTTATACTAATAAATCTTGTTAAAATGTACATCAGATTTTATTTTCACAGTTTATAATGCTGTATTCGCTAAGAAAAACCTACATTTAAAATGAGCCCTCCGCGAGGGCTTCCGGCATCCATATGTGACTAGGTGAAGCCTCCAGGAGGGCTCCCGGTACTGAACGTGTTAAGGCATAGTTAGGGACAGTGCCAGTCGAAAACGTCTAAAAACTAAAAAAAACAAAACAAATCTTTTATTTTCAGCGTCTCCTAATAAAGAAGTATTTTTACATAAAAGGAAGTCTTTGTTATTTATGTATTTATTATCAAAAGTAACATGACATTTAAACTATAATAACCGTCGAGACATCCTAAGACTCATACCATAAACCAAAGCAAAATGTAATCTTATGCGAGCAAAGATCCTTGGGGTGAATGCCCTCTCAATGCCTGCCACTTTCTTTTCATCAAACAAAAAATACAGCTAACGGGCGAAAGCAGTAAGATCGATGCTTTCGAGATGTGGTGTTAGTGAAGACTACATCTTATACAATAAGAACTCAACATCACCAAGCGGGTATCTACAATATGTCAGGAGTGTGTCCTCAGCTTTTTCGAACAAATTATGCGTTCACCTAAGCATGGTCTGGAAAGGTTTATGATCCTAGGCCGGGTGGAAGGAAACCGTGCTCAAGGGAGAGTACCGGTAAGATGGTCAGACGCGATCAAGAAGGCAGTTGGAGGCAGCATTTACCAAGCGTTCCACACTTCTGAAGACCGCATAGCTTGGAGAAGCATCGTATGTGGTCGCAATCCTCATCGTTGAGGGAACGACAACGAAAAAAAAGAATAAAAATATTTCACCAAAGCAAAATGTAATCTTATGCGAGCAAAGATCCTTGGGGTCAATGCCCTCTCAATCCCTCCTAGTTTATTTTTATCAACAAAAAATACAACCAACAATGAAAACGTAACTGGTAACATGACTCCGCTGTGACCTTTTCCTGTGCCTAAAATAAAGGGTGCTCATTCTAGCGAAATAAGTTTCTGGAGCAATTTTTCCCCATCAACTATCGAGCCAAATATAGCGAAATATTCTTAAATGCTATCGCAGGATGTCTCAGAATGTGCGGGCTCATATTTAGGTATAAATGTTAAATTATTAAATTTTTGACGCCCTATTTCTGTCACAGAATTGGTTTACAAACCCCTCCCCTTTTGTAAACCAATCCTGTGACAGAAATAGGCTAATTTACTTGACTTACCGTCAATGGCTATAACAGTTTCAAAAAAATTGTCTGTTAACATTCTCAAACATTTTACAATACACCTTTCTTGCTTAAAATTTATAAGTTATTCCGACCAAGCCAAAATTTCTTCTTATTAAAAAAAATACGCGAAAGCAATTTGTATGGTAACTAGCATAATAAACGACGATACAAGACGATGTATATTAGATAGACTAGCTTCTGTCTGCGACTTCGTCCGCGTGAAATTTCTTTAACATAAAACATATCCTACAACTGTGCCACGTTATTTCGTTTTCGCTTAGAATTATATCTGTTTTTTTTTCCTTTATATCGGCTCCTAAAGGTCGTAGAGTGATGATAAAAAGCCTATAATCTTTCTCGAGAATTGGCCTATCAAATGCAAAAAGAATTGGTCACATCCTACTGGCAGTTCCAGAGATTAGCGCTTTCAAACAAACTCTTTAAGTAAACACTGTGATAAATATTTTAGTCATCTTACAAAAGCAGCCCACTTCATTTGTACAATGACTACTAAACATTCATTAAAAAAAAAATTACAATTTTTTAATTGCTTCTAGAGGTATTTTATTTCGGGTACATTGAGTGGCACTTTGTAAGACGGCTAAAATGTCACGGTGTATATCATTTTTTAATGAAGTTTTGGTAGTCATTGGATACATGAAGTGGGCTGCTTTTATAAGATGACTAAAATATCACGGTGTATAGATATCTCCACTTATTTGATTAGATCTTAAGGATGCTTCTGGCAGAAGGCGAGAACTTATTCTTCAGACAAAGGCCAGTTAGACTCTTGTCACCGCTAGTTTCTCAACGGCTCTCAAGCCCTTTAAGATGAGAGGCCACTTACCAGACGTTTTCTCTTACAATAGAGAGCCCTCCACTCGAAACTTTTGTTAGCGTTCAGAGCTCAAAATAGACTGTTGTTGATAGAATTTTCATTAACACGTGCTGCTTGCACGTGTTAATGAAAATTATAAATAT
Source organism: Agrochola litura (assembly GCA_949152395.1). Classification (NCBI taxonomy): domain Eukaryota; kingdom Metazoa; phylum Arthropoda; class Insecta; order Lepidoptera; family Noctuidae; genus Agrochola; species Agrochola litura. Next base: position 8,367,279 of record OX424497.1, on the reverse strand, counting down.
ACACACACATAAATAAAATCACACCTTCTTGCCACCGGGGTAGATAGACACTACAGAACGCCACCTGCTACGATCCTTACATACTCCTTTTACTTCATTTACGTTCATACATCGGTCATACACGCCGGTTGCGAGTACTACGCACCTAAAATTGTAACTGGGCCAGTTACTTTCAAAATTATGAATATGTGATCAAATTATTTATACAGTTGACATTATGTGCGTGACTATATTTTCTACTGTTAGTACTAAAATAAAAAGCGAGGAATTAAAAGCTGGAAATACTAGTTCCTTGTTTGTTTAAGTAAATTATGTAACAAAATGTAGGTCCAAGAAAATTGTGTGGGCGTTGTGTAGATGAAGTTAAATAAATATTTTAAAGGGAACTATAAAAAAATACAGCTTTTACTAGGTAAGTATGTCCTTGTTTGTGTTGATAAACAAAACAATATTTTGGTGACGTTGGATATTCACGGGGTGTTTTTTTTTACCCAAATAATCTTTTATGATGTTTGGTATGCTTGTTTGCTGTCCGAAGTTTAAATCCGTTGATACCTTGAGGGCTTCGTTCAAACCGGGATAAAACCGTAAGCACGGTTAAAGGATATGTTACGACATGGTTGGCTTCTGTTACTATACCTATATTTATGTAAGTGTAAACCTGCATTATTCAATAAAATTTATAGAACAACTGTCAAGACGAGGACAAAGGTACAGGTATATTTATTTTTGTATCTCTTGCAAAAATAGTAGATACATATATTATTTATTACTAAACATAGAATTGTTAACTATTGAGAGCGTAGAATTTGGGGTAGCGATCTTGTAAATCTGATAAAATAATCTTTAAGTCTTTGTTATTCAAGAAGAATTTAATTAATGCATCAACATAAAATACTAAACAATCAGGTGTCCCTATTTAGCTCATGTCAGGGACAGCACAAGTGAAGACTCCGTCGTTTCACGAAGTCAAGCCTCTCTTTAATATTTTTGTGATGACCTCGCCCTGTATAATGAGGTGTTAGTACAAGCAGCCACTCCAGGCTGAATGTGACACCCGCTGTATAGTGCTTCCTGAATAACTGCATATTTTATTTTTAGTTTTTATGACGTTGTGAGTAGACCGTATTTATTTCTAAAATTATGTAGTCAGACAAGAGGTATTTTTATTTTAGTTTGTTTGTTTTTTTTTTTTTTTCTTTTTTTTTCCTTTGTTTTATCAAATACCTATAAAACAGAAATATAAAGAAAATATACTACACGTCTAATATAATCAAACACCAAGTCTACTTTGTTACATTTTTATGAACAAAACGCGGGACTCCATACAAAAACATGTTGCTTTGGGTTTGTAGTAACTTAAAAAAAAGACATTTACCCCAATGTGTCTCGTTGGCATCAAATTAGCGGCTCGATCCAACTTAGTTACTTCCAATTTATGAAAAGAATAATTACCTTTGAATATATCGCATGTCTTGCGGTCATACTTAATTGCCGAAATTCCATAGATTAGTTTTGGCAGGAAGGTTTTGCAGGACAATGATTTAAAATCATTTTCATAAATAATCTTTCCCGATTTTTCGTATCCATTTTTGAATCTCCATGTATATCCAGTTAAGTCCTCGTTCACACTGAAGTTGGCATTGTAGTAGAAGGCATTACTATTGTTGACTGCGACGATGTTGACGTCAACTTTTCTATGTTCGTCGTACGGTGGATCTGGATTCGGGCAGTATTCTATGCCTTGGTAAATCATTTTGTACTTCACGCAGAACATAATTGATTGGAGTTGCGAGACGATAATTACACCGAGAATAAATCTCATTTTTTTCATTTAAATTGTGTATGATTTGGTACTATCATGCACGGAACTGATTTACAATTGATGTACACTGCCAGTGATTAGAATGTCATCAATGCCTTAATAGTTACTGGTTATCAATAAAACAATTTTACAGTCAGTGAGCATAAAATGCATAGAAGTGTAGTCTATTTTAGTATTGAATATTTAAGTTGTTTTTAAACCATTTATCTCTATGGTATTTATCTACTTGTTAGGAGAATACTAAAGGTCATACTCATTTAGAATATTATAATTATGATTCCAGTTGCAGACGTGAAAACACACGTCATAGAACAACTAAGTGCTCTATTTCCCATCACACAAATGAGTATAACTGGTAATGAGTGGATTTAGTGAAAGATGATATGGATATCACTAAGAAGGAAGTGAATACTGAGATTACTGATATATCTTGATGTATGGAAGAAGAAAACGTAGGTATTTTGCCGACCACAACAAAATTGGGATATTATAGAATACTTTTTATTGTTCACCATAACATAAAGTATAAGGGCAGGTAAAGATCTACATCTTCACCTGCCATGGTAGTAGTTATATTTTACATCTTTATGCAAAGTATTATTATAGTTAACAATAATTAAAATTCAAATTCAAAATAATTTATTTCAGGAATACATCCATATGAAATTCACGACAGATTACAAATTCAATTAATTAATACAATTTATAAATTATTACAACATTATTATAAAACAAACAATATTACAAAAAAATAAAAAATAAAATAGAAGATAAGAAGGTAAGATTTAATTAAGGCTTATTTTGCAACAAAAGTGATATGTGGAGACTGATTGTGATATATTAAAAATAAGAAGTGTTATTATTTGGTAAGATTAATAATTATTGTCATAGTGATTTTTATTATTTTTCATTTTTAAATGTCGCCTAGACAAATTTCGTATGTACTTAAGTATGTGTAATTTATAAACATGTGTAATTAATAAACATTCTAGTGATTTTTATCGATATCTTTAATTTAATAACGTCCTGTAAAACAAATACATCCCAGCAGTAGGCTGCTGAATCGTAGGTGCTCTTCGTAGACTAAAATGTAAAAATAAATTTTAATCCACGAAGAGCACCTAGGTGCTCTTCGTGAACTAGGCTAGGTGCTATTCGGACGGGTGCTCTAAGTGGACTACTTCCAATATTTATACTGATATTACAATTTTTTTTTGTGAAAAGAGTAGACTTGACAGGACGTTATAAATTCATGAAGTTACGTCGTTTGTCATTCATGTTGACGCCACATATTATTATATTGTTCACGTTGTTTGTAACAACTCGTTTATTATGAGATTCCTTCATTTTATTTTATTAAAGTTACAATTATTGTGTGTTCAAAAAATAATTGAGTAAAGCCTTTCGGTGTTCAAATTGAGACTTGTAAATCGTTTCATAGAGTTAGACTGTCGTACGACCACAGCTACGTTTTAATCAGAACTTAAAAACCCTACCGTTCGGAGACTCTTCTTTCAAGGGAAACTCGAAAACGTTCATTCAGGCTTCGCACTGATTCAAACAAACGCCTCAATCGATCGTCGTCGAAGAGTTTAGCACAGGAATAGAGAACCTCAGTTTTTCTAAAACACTTCTTCTTCGTGTGGTTAGTGACTAACCTGGTGTCAGAGTTTGTATGCCGTCCATGGGCTCTGAGTTGGCTTCACATGCCGTCGAGAAATATCTATCAGGCATGCCGGTTTCCTCAGGATGTTTTCCTTCACCGTTTTTGAAGCAAGTGAAAATTATGCAATACGCACATGTATCCGAAAAGTCAGAGGTGCGTGCCTTGGGTTCGAACTCGAACTTGGCACTATCACGGCACAACCAAGAAGCAGATTTTTTTTTTCAAACAGAATATCTAAATAACTAAAAACTAGTTTCTTCTCCTTATACTAGGATACAAAAAAAATCTATTGTGGAATTTCTTAGTAACTGCCCGGAGTTTGGAAGTTGGCGGTGTGGTGCCCCCGTGCCTCGGAAAGCATGTTATGCCGTTGTTCCTGCACCTGATCTCTCTCCGGTCGTGTCGGATTGCCGTCCCATCGGACTATGAGAGTGAGGGAAGAGAGAGTGCACCTGTGTCTGCGCACACACGCCTGTACTATAATATCTCCCGCTGAGATTGGCCGCCATGGCCGAAATACGGTCTGGAGGCCTATATTAAATGTTTCAAAAATATAAAATATTTTCTACAGAGTTTTATTATGATTCTGTTGTTTAAAACGACTGTTATTTACAAGTAACTTTACTTATTTAGCGTTGTATCTTTATATCTAGCACGTACACGCTACATATGAGTTTCAGCAGCGAACAAACGCCGATAGCAATATATTTTGCACGCTTCAGTGGCTTTACGAGATCAAATATGACGGCTCAGTGTATCCAGCAAGTGTTCACAGAATGCACGCTCATAATAAAGGAATATTTTATTACAGGGATATGAGAACATATTGCTTCATTGAAGTAGTAAACGTTAGTATAAACGGGTTGTAATTACATAGTAAAAAGACAGCAAAAAGTTAATAATGTTTTATATACCTGTGGCCAAAGGCACTTTATCATGTTTTAAATATCTGAGGCCCAAGGAATGGCCTATACTATGCCCATATGTGATCTTGGGTATCTCATTTGTGATAAGGATATTCTTTTGCTTGGTAACAATGACTTTTCACGAAGTGGTCATAAGACGGTGATGAGGCCGATTTTCAGCCGTTTGTGTTTTTCAGATATATGACGGGCTGATAAAGATTCAGTGAACTTAATGTATTGGTAAGTAAGTAAGTAAGCAAGTATTTATTTGCATAAAACATGGTATACATGGTGTTACAATAATTTACAATAAAGATCTTACATGTTTTGCCAGAATTGTACTTAGCATGCATATGTTCACTTAATACTAACATGAGAATTTGTTATCCATAAATTCTTTAAGACTATAGAAATTTTTCAAATTTAACCAGTCAAACAATTTTCCCTTAAATAATCTGGAGTTTAAGTTTTTTATGCTACTCGGTATGTTATTATATATACTAACACAATTATATAAGCAGCTTTTATTATATTTAGCAAGCTTGGGAAGATCATGCAGAACGAGTCTCTGTGGATCACGCCGGCTCCTTGGATTAATATCATTGGCTGATTTAAACAGGTCTTTATGTTTATTAACGAACATACATATTTCCAATATATAAAGCGACGGCAGCGGTAACAAACCTAGTTTCTTAAATATGGGTTTACAAGATTCCTCCGAGTGCATCCCGTAAATTGCCCTAATGCACTTTTTTTGAGCAACAAATGCTCGGTTTATATCGGTACTATTTCCCCATATTATAAGCCCGTAACGTAGCACCGATTCTACATATGCATGATAGGTCATGAGAGCTGTTTTTAAGTTTGTAATATTTTTGATTTGTTTAAGAGCATATACAAATTTATTTATTCTCTTTGCAGTGTTATCCACATGCTCTTTCCAATTCAAATTCTCATCAATAATTACGCCTAGAAACTTCGTTTGTGCTACTTCTTTAATTTTTGATACGTTTAGTTTAATATTATATTTAGGATTATTACATTTATTGAAATTAATATAAACAGATTTATTAAGATTTATTTTTAAATTATTTATGTCAAGCCATTGTATTAATTTATCTATAGTATTATTAATGTCAGTCTCATGATTATTTCTAAAATTGTTACATTTTTCTGTCGCTATAATAATAGCTATGTCATCAGCAAATAATATACATCGGTTGTCAGTTATATTAATAATATAATTTATGTACAGCAAGAACAGGACAGGCCCCAGTACACTTCCTTGTGGTACACCACATGTATTGTGCTTGTATTCTGATGAAAAAGGCACCTTAACTTGATTTTCATCAATTTTATCAATAATGACTCGTTGTTGTCAGTTACTGAGATATGATTTTATCCACTGAAGTGTAGGACCCCTGATACCTACAAGTTCAAGTTTTTTGAGCAACAGATTGTGAGAAACTAAATCGAAGGCTTTTGAGACATCAAAAAAAAGTAGTGGTAGGTACAAGCGATGCTAGTAGCGTATGATTCAAAACAATTGAATAACAAGCTTAGCCACAATTTTTTTTTGGTATTTTATGTACTCGTAATTGAAACTTATTACTAAAGACAGTAAACACACTGAACAGCTGTTTATAACTCAGTTAAATCCAGCGAGCTCGGCGCGACGCGGCCCGGTCTATATAATTGTAAGAAAATAATAGCTGGTCCAAGTTCTTAGTTATTATTGTGAATTATTAAAATTCACGGTCACTTGGCCTTAATTACAGGCATATGGAACGGTTTTTTTTTGTTACAGCTGTGTTGTTCTGGGTTATAAATAAGTCTAGGAAAATTAAAGGTAACAGTTATTACGTTAGAAAAAGTGCCTCACGTTATTATTGCATGTATTGTCAGACGCAAGTCTTATACAATCAAACTAATAAAAAAGTGTACGTACGAAAATCTATGGCCATGCCAACGAGAACATTCTACGCCTAATAAAATACGTTTTTTTTTAAGTGAAAACTTCTTTAGGCGCGTTGGGCATTTTTGAGATAGGAAAAAACAATTTAACTCTCGACAGCGTTACCGACACCGTTACCGACACCTCATTTTTGTAAACGCGATTGTGCTCTTTATTTAGATAAAGTTACGGACCAATTTTTTATACAAGTGTTTTTCTTCCACCAAAGCGATCTTGTTCAAGCTTTCATTTCTGTCGGCACTCCCGGAGAGCCACAGTTTTTTTTAAACTGTATTTTGGGTTTCTTTTTATCCATGACATACCTACACCGTTTTCATACAAGAAACCTAAGATATCCGTAAAATCATACGACCTATGAATTATGTATAGCGACCACATTAAACCGAAGAAACCGTTTCTTTTTCAACATAGTTCATGAGTCGTGACGTATTTTCAAAAAATTCTGTCTCTACAAGCGAAAGCTGTCTGCTAAAAGCCTGATGTAACCCCACTCTTAAAAGGGAGCGGAGTAGGAAACCATGGATAACGTTTCCGTGAGAAGCTTAATGTTTCCGGATACACAGCAAAAAATATTTCAAAGCCATGTTATTAGCAGAAAGTACTTTTTAACTTTTACTGCTGTAAATTATTATGTTACTGCGTTATTTACTTAGTCTTTTTCTTTTATTTCTGTGTGTTCAACTACTGTCTGAGTGTACTAGCTGACCGTGTTCTCATTAACGAGTTATCTAGTGGAACCCACTAATGAGCACTCGTTTGTAGAACTAAGTCTAATGCTCAAAGTCGCTAACAAGTTCCTAATGGGGATTCTTTAATAGATTTTTTCAAGTTTCAGCGTTGCAGAAAAATAATTTTTTTTTAGAAAGTACTGCTGGCGTAAATGTTGGTAATATTTCATTCAAATAATGTTGGCAATATTTTATAGTTGGCAATAGGCTCGCCCCCTATTACATGGGACTTAAAAATAACTAGTGAAATGTGCTACAGGGTACACCACTGCCCAACCCTTCGGGGAAACAAGGCGTGATGTTATGTTATGTTATTTAATTCAAATCAATTTATTGAATGAATGTGTGAAATGAGTAAGATTTTTTTCTAATTATGGATATTGTTAATAGCGAGTAAGGTGACAAAGTAAACACCAACGTCTGCTTGTCTAACAACAAAATGTGTAAACTGTGTCTATCTTAATAAAAAACGCATTGTTATTTTGATTGACTTGAATAGGATATCTTTGAGAATGAAAGTCTCCTTGTTATTAGATACAGCTCAGTGTCGTTTACTAGTTGATATGAAACAGAAAAAAAAAATGTGGGAAACAACCGCAAGCAAATTAAAATTAAACCAACTTAAAAAAAAAAAACCGACACGAGTGCTGACAGAAGTGAAAACTTGAACAAGATCGCCTTGGTGGAAGAAAAATACTTGTATAGAACATTGTTCCGTAATCTTATCTAAACAAAGAGCACAAACGGGATTTCAAAAAAAAAAAAACTTCCAAAACTTTAAAGTAAAAATACTTGCATAGAACATTGATCCGTAACGTCATATAAATAAAGACAACAATCGCGTTTACAAAAATGAGGTGTCGGTAACGGTGTCGTGAGTTCAATTGTTTTTTCCATTTCAAAAATGCCCAACGCGCCTAAAGAAGTTTTCACTTAAAAAACATTTATAATTCCTTGTTATATCAAGTGTTATTCTTTAGAAGGTGTTGTTACGTTTCTGGTTTAACCCTGCTATCCTCAGGGAATCCGGATTCCTGCACTGTTATTTCTCTGTTCACGTGAACAGCGGTGGTTTTCCACTTGATGTAATCCCTTAAAATCTTACGACGCCCCAGAGATGAGGTTTACCTGCCTGTAATGAAATTAAACAAAAGTTTGTTTGTGTGCATTTACGTATTCTATGGAAGAGGATTAAATTGTCGTCTTAATGTTCAGTGATGTTGAATGAAAATAAATAGATATTACGTATCCAATCTAAACGAGCAATATTTGTATATTTATAATAAGTATATATATTTGTACTCACGTTCTCGAAATCGGCTCTAACGATTTCGATGAAAGTTGCAATATAGGGGTTTACGGGGGCGAAAAATCGATCTAGCTAGGTCTCATATCTGGGAAAATTCGTTTTCTCCGTATTTTCACACGAGTAGCTCGGTCGCCCAAAGTTTAAAACAAGATATTTAATAATGACATGAGAATAATGACATGAGAATAATGACATTAGAATAATGACATTAGAATAATGACATTAGAATAATGACATTAAAATAATGACATTAGAATAATGACATTAGAATAATGACATTAGAATAATGACATTAGAATAAAGACATTAGAATAATGACATTAGAATAATGACATTAGAATAATGACAAGGCAGCATGGAATAAGTAGGTACTATACATGGATTAGTATGAACTTTCCTATACTATTAAATGAGCATTCTCTATTTTGTACCAGAGCAGAGCTCGGTCGCCCAGGTACTGAAAATAATACAAGTTCATAGTGTTCTGAAGTTTCTTCGGGAAATGCCGTTATGAGATAAATACTTCAAACTGTGGTCTAGTAGTTATTATAACAGACAAACTTCTTATTTTTTCGGTGCTGTGATAAATCCATTCTTTTAATTTCTACCTACTTCTTCAATTGAATTGTAGATTTTATCAAGAACTTTTACAATATACTGTTGAGAAATCGCTTTTATTGTGTTAGTAAATAAGATAGCTATCATAATAAAAACAACTATAAATCCACAACCCTTTGTTACGAAAGCCCCTCATCATGTAAAATGAAATCAGACCGTTTCCTATTTCCAGGAATAGTGTGCATGTCTTCATTTTCGCGCCGAGGTACATTAATCACGAAAGGTTGCGATCTTTCCGCTATCCACCCTAACTACATCCGCAGTGCTTTGTAAAAAGGCCCATCGATCAAAAACGACTAGGTACATTCGTCATTATGTGTACGATGCCTTATAAAAATAGTGTTGATGGTGAAGATTTTTTGTAAGAGTTTTGTCTTCTCATCTGTCGCTTCTAAGCGGATGTGACTTGGCATTTGGCATTAGTTAGCCAAAATATTTGGCTTGGATCAATTAAAGTAAAAAATCAAGCACTTGTGGCGGCATCTACATCAGCACATGCAAACTACGCATCAAAGACCTGACGTCACACAAATCCTGCATCGCGCAGTTAGAGTTTACCGCGCGAACGACGTATATATGACTATCCGACATCAATCGTTGGGCAGTTGCCCGCCAGACACAACACCCGTCTGGTCGGAGGATCCTCCCTTTTCTATAAAGGATGAGTGAAATTTACACCCAGTTCCTCATACCTCTAAACACTTATGTTTTTTTATTGTTCCCAACATTAACACATTTTTAAAGACTTTTCTTGACTTTTAGAAAATGTTCTTTATTCATTCAAAACCAAGCTCTTATACAACTTTTAACGTCCCTATAAAATAAACAACCTTGTTTTCACTTTCATTCAAAACTTTTCTTAACTTGTCACACAACTATACCGTTTCATCGGAACACATCACAGTGATACAGCCATCGTGTTCCGTCGCCTCTCTGTTGAATATCCATTGTATCGGCACTCAGCCAGGACGGCGGCGGCGAATACATCAGGCAGATTGCTGAGAGGTTACCGTAGTCAAGGAGAATCTTTAATAGGTTTAGTTTAGTCCCTACTCGTGTACATTTACAAGAGTCCAAAAAAAAAAAAAAAATTTGAACACCAATTTTTTCTTTTTTGACGTAATCAAAAGATTACGGCGATACATTGAGTTAAAATGTGGCATGAAGTCACGCCTTGCTAGATTTAATACAACGTTGTGACGTAGCGAGCCCCACTCCCCAACTTTAATGCTTGTTTTCTAAGTTATTTTTGATTAATATGATAAAGCAAAAAATACGTGTCTAACATGATTTTTATTATCTGAAAGGCGGACGAAATAACTCAAAACCTGAAAAGGGGTCATAGTACTCATCATTATGAACAACTTTTACGATGGGAAAAATCGAGAAATCGCGAAAAAAAATCAGCTGATATGTTCAGTGATACAACCATCGTGTTACGAGCGCCTCTATATTGAATATCCATTGTATCGGTACTCAGCCAGGGCAGCGGATACATCAGGCAGATTGCTTAGCGTTTATACCGCGCTCGAAGAGTAATCTCTTAGGGTTTATGTTTGAGTGTACAAGCTTGCGTCTGTGACCTATTCTATATTATTGAAGACATTTTTATTTGTAATCAAAATAGTGGAAAATATTGGATCGGTACTTCTGCCTAGCAATAATTTTTGAATAATTTAATTTAAAACTGTTTTCACCTGGTGCATATCACACACCAATAAAAATATTTATAAAATTTCCGATAATTTTAGTATGACAAAATATGTTTTCGTAAATTAACGGAATTTTAATGACATTTTTATTGAAGTGGAACGTGCTCGAGATGAAAATAGAATTAAAAAAATAAAACAGTTTCACTCCGGGACTGTCGACAGAAATGAAAACTTGAACAAGATCGCTTTGGTGGAAGAAAAATACTTGTATAGAACACTGGTCCGTGATCTTATCTAAAAAAGAGCACAGTAATGTTCACAAAAAAAAAAAAAAAACTTTCGAAACCTGTAAAGTATAAAAATATAAATTAAGAGCACAATCGCGTTTACATAAATGAGGTGTCGGTAACGGTGTCGCGAGTTCAATTGTTTTTTCCCATTTCAAAAATGGCCAACGCGCCCAATGAAGTTTTTACTTCAATAAAATATTCGAAAATGATTGCAAGGCATTTATATTAATCAAATATTTATATTCCAAAAACAGTCTAAAAAGCTTCGTTTTCCATACAAATACATGCATTTGCCCATGTTTATTTCCTGATGCGGTTTATTAGCAAGACCAGTTCAATTTATAGCCGCTTTACCGGTACGGCTACCGTATGGACATCAACCCTTGGGGAAATCAAACTGTCGCGTGGTATTTTCAATGTGCTGGATCCACCTGATATGATTAAACGTCTGACACTTTTGGAGGTAATGTTGTGGGACTACTCTTGGTCGAGTGCCAAATGGTACACTCACGTAAAACTTATAATTTGAGTCATCAGTGGGAGTAGGAAGTTTATGACAAGGATAAATAATAATAAAAATATAAATAACATATTGTTATTATAATTTTTAGACTGTTACCTTTTTAAACTATGTAAATATTATCTTGGAAATTGAAATAAATTAATATTTAGGGATGTTAATGTAAACAAAATTTTAAAAACCAGTGAAATAACTTATTGTTTTACTTTTATCATAAACAGGCTTACAAACTTGCATCCTGCTACGCGATCCTAGTATCATGTGTGCTACGCCGTAGCACGTCGCGTAGCGAACCGGGACCAGGGCGGCGTAGCGCGTTTGGAGTTTGAAAATAAACTTTATTTTTCATAATCTTGTTCATTTCCATTTAGATACCATTATCTTCTGTCTGGTAGTGGTATGCGTCAAACAAAAAAAAAAAACATTCGAATGTTAAAATATATTAAATTAGAACTAGGGACACCTACTTTCACTGAGCACAAATTATAATAAATGTTGAATTAATACAAAATATCGTATTTGTTTTACCTGCAAAATTAATAAGTACTTATCCCGTTATTTATAATTACAATTACGGTTATTAAATACAATCCTTCTTCGAGTAATTAAGTTTGTACAGAGGTACAGTGCCGACCAAAAGTCCATGAGCAATCTCACAAAGCAATAGACTGACGCTTCGGTTTGACTTACGACCTTCTTCTATAAGTTGTTACAATACTGTAGACACGCACATTACACACACACACTCACTTTGTCTGCAACCAATGACTAGTTCAATAATCATCATTCGTTTTTAGTTTCATTCGTCTTGTTCACATAAATATTAAAGTTTAGCAGGTAGACCACAAAAAACTAAGTAAATTATTTCGATTTCTGTGGGGTAGATGCAGTTTGTTACGAGTATTCAATTAATAGAACTTTTTTGGTTCGTGGATAATATTGGTGACGAGTATTTAGCGCAGTGTTGTGGTTATTATTATCAAAAAGCAGGCATAAAATATATTGAAGAGATCAGATCAGATCAGAGAATATTATTGCGCTGCGTAAAAGTGAAGTGAATATCTAATGAAACCGGACTAAGTGTGAGTGTTATCATTAATATATTTCATATTTTACTAAACATAAATCTTAATCAAGGGTATTGTTGATAGAACAGAGGTATTGTTGAGACAGAAGATGCCTTTAAAGTTTTAAATTCATTGTGAGGTTTAATTCGATTAGTGAATAATAAATAATAAGGTATTATGTGTAATAAAAACAATGTTTTTCTTTGTTCTAGAGAAATACTGTGAGGGTTAAGAGATATGAGGAAGGGGCTTATTATCGAGTAGCAGCGACGTCAAATGGTGAATGAAACAAATGGTTTCATACCAACGAGACATTTTGCTGAATTATTAAAAACACGTCATTATGAACCGTTCGCCGTGCACTCTGAAGGCTTGCATCACTGAAGACCAGCTAGAAAACCGTTTTTGACCTTAAAATATTGACCGTACCAACTTAATAAACAACAGATTCGTTATTGCATGAATTTATGGTAACGAATTTTTTAAGCACGTTTCAGTAGGGTGTTTGTCGTATTTCTTGCAGATATACCGAAATTGTTTAATATTATTTTAGTAATAGTATTATTTTAGGATAAAAATTTGAGGTTTAGTTTCAATCTTCTTTTCGTAAAGAAAATGAATACTTAAGCTTTAACCTCAATAACAACCAATATTTACTAAAGTCAAATAAAATGTAAAATAATGAATACAAATAAAATATAAACAAACTGCCCATATTTAACCTTAAAATTACCTATTCTGTAAGTAGTTTTTTACATTTTAAGTAGTCTAATATTCTTATTTATTACTTAATTACTTCGACCATGATCAAAGCTTAATATTTATGGTGAAAAAATCCATTAAAAATTTAAAATATTTCATAATTTAAATATGTCTAAATAATACAAACTGCTTCTAAGTTTCTTGACATCTATTTCACATCTTATTCAGCTGAAGTAATGATAAATAATTGTAGCAGTTTATTAACTTATGTAAAATAAATATAACGAATAAACATATATTTTTTAATTTTGTTATCATATATCACGCATTTTTTATTCTAAAACCTTTATTGCAATTACAACATAAAAAAGCAGCAATATTTAAAAAATATTATTATCGAAAACAAAAATAATAATATTTGCAAAAAACCGCACTGTGTTTCACGAGATTAGAACCTGAGGCAGATTGAATTCCATACCAACGCTTAACGCTTTCTGCTATCTGTGCTTGTTAAGTTACTATCGAATTTTAGCAATGCCATTAACTGGTCAAGTTCACGCGCATAGTGCGTGTGTGCTAGCATGTTTAAAGCGACGGAAATATATTGTTGTTTCGTGTAACTGCGTTATCTGTGGTGTGTGTATCGTGTTGCTTACACATACAAATGTACGAGCTATACCGCGTGTTCACAGCAATACGACTCTTAGCGTGCTCATGCACTTTTGAGCGCTTACTGTACATTGTAATATCTACAACACCGGTCTTATTCGCAGTAAAATATTAAAATGAGATGAAAAGTGAGTGGAATGTTCCCACACAAAGTAGATACAGTAGTCCTGCAAAAACTAAATAAAATTAAATTGCACAAGGCAATATGAAAATGATTGCTGAGCGATTTGACTGCCCCTACATACGACAATGCTGTAACAGACATGTATAGCTAGGGCACTTAATCTGATTGACACAACCTATATTTTTATTAATTACTTATTTGATGAAATTATTATTTTTAATTTAATGTTAATTCTGGGACCTTTATATTTTGACATATCATTTTAATTTCGATTCTGTGACTCTATAATTTGTATTACTCATTCGTTTATTTTAATTGAATTTGACATTTCATTTTAATTTGAATTATGTGAACTTCATAATGTGTACCTATTTTAATTGCATTGACATTATTTTTATTCTATGGGTTTTGTTCGATTGTGTGTTGCAGTATAGTTAAATTTTATTTTATGTAATATGGGTTTTGCCTGAATTAAATGAATTTTATTTATTTTATTTAATATCTTGCTGCCTAGCCTTTTCCCAACTACATTATGTGACAAATGTGTGTGTGTGGATGTGTGTGATGTATCATAATGTGTGTGTATGTGTAATCTATTTTGTTTTATTTTATTGTTCTACTCGAGTAATTATCTTCTTTTTTAAGCACGTGTTTCTGTGACAAATTAACTTATTTTTTTTACTTTCTTTCATATGTTGGGGTCGGCTTCCAGTCAAATCGGATGAAGCATGCACCCGGCAATATAATGAAAATAAATGGGGTTTTTGATGGAGAGTTCCGTATGATTCCGCTATTGCCTGATCATCAGAGTTTTAATTGTTAGCTGGTTGCAGCTCAGAAGAGACGAGAAAAATACGTGTGAGACACACGTATTTTCGCACTTAAATAAATGACAGTTCATGAGTGCATTGTGAGAGGGAGACAGGATGGTGCTTCTGCACTTCTACGCTTTTATGTTTCGGTTTTCATTTGTTATTCTAAAAAGTTACGCGCGTTGTGAAAGCCTTTTAGCTGAAATGGGTTTGGATCGTCTGCGATTCACTCAGATACTGTACCTACACTTTCGAACATAAACATTGACCTGTTTGGACTGAAAACAAAGGTTAGATAAAGTTTTTAGCGTATATTTTATACTGGGTTGTGGAACGATGCCGTAAAAAGTATGACGGAAATCTAGAACTTTTTAATTTACGTTATAAAACAATGCAAGTTTGTAGTTTTAATTGTTTTTCCTACTTGCATCAAGTTAGTTAAAGTAAGAGTCCGTTGAAATAGTGTTGACATAAATGTAACCTTTGTTTAAATCTTTTTAAATTCATTAGACGCTCATAATTATTAAATATACCTAAGGCCAGCTGAGCTTGATTTTGATTCGAATAGATACATTTTATTGTTTTTTAAATATTTTCTTTTTGCTATTCTCATAAGTATTATGTAGTTTATATCTTCGTGTGCGTGTCCCAATAAAAGTTTTTTCTTTGTTTATTATAGCTTTGCTGAACATCAGGCGGGCTGTGATTGTGGAACGGAATTTCTATTTTATTTCTCTTTATCTTACGAGAAGCAAAGGACCTTCCATTAGACTTTAACATTTTCAACAAACTACGTTTCTAAGTACTTTGTAGCTCCCTATAAATCTTTAGTTACTTTTCCTTGTTACGTCAGAAGCCATTTATCTAGCTGGTTCATTTTTTATCTTATTCCGGTATAACGTTCCCCGGGGCGAGCTAAAAGTGCACGGACAGATGGACCTCTCTCTAGCGTGCTGTTATATGAATTAAAAATATAATAGAAGAAAACATTTTGTACTCTGTGCAACTACGAAATATGAAGAGACAAAGGGTGTAAGTAAGTAGTTTTAGTGAGATTAATAGTGCCGAGGTAAAGAGGGCTACAGAATGCGGCAATGCGAGCGAGCTCACATATTTTATTGAAGTGAAAACTTCTTTAGGCGCGTTGGCCATTTTTGAGATGGGAAAAAACAATTGAACTCGCGACACCGTTACGGACACCTCATTTTTGCTAACGCGATTGTGCTCTTTATTTATATTACGTTACGGATCAATGTTCTATGCAAGTATTTTTACTTTAAAGGTTTTGGAAGTTTTTTTTTTGTAAACTCAATTGTGCTCTTTATTTAGATAAAGTTACGGACCAATGTTCTATACAAGATTTCCTGCACAATAAAATTGTTCAAGTTTTCACTTCTGTCGGCACTCCCGGAGTGCCACTGTTTTTTTTAATTATCAGTCTAAGTACCTACTCACGTATGTAAACAGACAAGAAGAAAGAAACAGAAAAAACGTACACAATAACAAACGTTACTGTATGATATAATTTTATTATTTTTTCCTTTTTCTAGGGTTCAACAATAGGATGAACCCTAATCTTATTACAATCTAGCCTTATAAGTAGACTAATAAGTAATTTAATTATAACCTAAACTATTAAATTGTCTTAACTAAGAATGTGTCCAAAAGCACTTTTCTTATTGTCTCTATTAAGGCGAACACATTTCGTTCTTGTGTTTGTTTGGCACTTTTGTACTTTACACTCAATAATATTAGTCACATTGATAACTAATCTTGAGTGTTCTTTTTTCGAAACGCCCAAAGTCCATGTTTCATTTAGGGTCGTGTGTGCGTGAGATTGTAATCGCGTGTTTATGAAGTACCTTGACCTTCTGAAGAATTTTATTTGGTGTTTAAGCTGTAAGGTCAACGTGGTGGGAAATGCATTTGTTATTTACAAATTGTTCCACTTGAACTATCCATCATTTTAGTAGTTAGTAAATGTTGATAACGTCGTGTGATTAGGGAAATTGTGGAAAACTATCAGAACGGTAGCGTTTGTTTTTAATGACACTGTCTGATCAAATATGTATGGATTGGATGCAGAAAATCGAATGTTGTTTATTTTTAGCTGCAGTAGAAAATGTACATTATTATCATTACTACAGAAGGTCTCTTTTCTTAAAGGCTTCTAAAAATGTTAAAGGAACACGTCGACACGTTAAAACCGTAAAAGTTACTAAAAACAAGTCATTCAAATAACACAAGGGGGCATCCCCAACGCTCATGTGAACAGGCACTTAATTTCGAATTTCCTATAACCAATAATCTACGATTACATGCAATCACCAATTTCAAGCAATATAGCAACTGTCATTTGAGTTCCGTTCACACAAACATTATGCTGATACAGTCCCCATTTCCTAGTACACGGTTAGTAACCCGTATTCATTGGTTGTGTTCACGCTACAACGCGTGTGGCCAACGTTTGGCCAACGGCGACCAACATCGCGTCATGTTAGTTGTTCAGTCGATGTTTAGCCGGCTCACTGGCTGTCAAAATCATCCAATGTGTTGTTTATTGTCTGTTTACTGGATTCATGATTTGAGCGTGACTGTGGACAAATCAACTAGTTATAGAATAGTCTGGTCGGAGTCTAACAAAACGCAACGTACACAAGGTTTCTTAAAAGAGCGGTGGCCGCCACATACCGTCTGCAATTTACTGGCGAATGACGTCACTGAAACGTACCTATTTATGAAAGTTAGAGGGTTTTCCTAAAGAGTGATTTCTGACACCATAGAGTAAAACTCCGCTGCTATAATTTTCATGACAGCTGTTACTGCGGCCGTTATGTGGCGGCCACCGCTCTTTTTTGGAAACCGTAGTTTAATAAACTACTTTACTTTGTCTTTTCCTCTTGTCGTCGACTTCTTCATTTACCCAGTTATTTTGTTCATCGTCTGCAAGTAATCCATCCACTTTAATGTCTTGTCCCTTTCTTGTCAGGGCATGGTACACAAACCAGACATTGTTATTTGATTAGAACAGTTACTGCGGAAAGATGCTCTTAATATTCTTTATTTTCTTAAGTATTTAGGGTCGCTTCGGGCAATGTGTCCGAAGTACCTAAGAAATCTTTTTTCTTCCTTTGTTTTGTACTAATGATAACCAACATAATTTCTAACGTTTTTGCAAGCGATTGAGGTGTTGTCTGACTTTTGGGCTTCTGACTACCCGTAACGACTGTCAAAGATCTACAAATGACAGTCGGGACTAACGGCTTAAAGTGCTTTCCGAGGCACGGAGGGGTCTCGGTATGTAATGAATGGTTACCCATCAACGGACCGACCGGCAAGCGTTGCTTAACATTGAAAATTGACCCGTGCAGCTGTTATTATTTAGCTAAGAGTCCTACCAAAGGTTCCAAAGCATCGAAACGTAAATACAAGGAAGGTATGACAAGTAAATATATGTCAAGGGCGGTTATAACACGCATTAGTGCCTGAAGCAAGGCATAGCGTGGGTAGAAAGCGGCCGCGAGTCGCGACTTAACCCTCCCCCGCCCTCTCATTTGTATTCATCAGGATAGAACAGTTTTATGTTTTAAGGCGACAAAGTTCCGTAAAATTTATGAAAGTCCAAGGTTTAGTAGAATTATAATTATTATAGTTCGCAATTTGAATGGGAATTTGTCATTAAATGTGATGCGTTAATTAGAGAGTTTTTGGCTGTTCGGGGTAATCGCAGTTGGTTTGTGTTCATTTGGCGCAGTTCGCAGAGGGGGACAGAGACGTTGTGTGAAGTAGCATAAGCAACTATTTGGCTTGTTAATCTTTTGTTTAATAAACGTCGCCTATTATTTAGTGTTTGATAGCAGGATTACTGCTATGCCAATTATTGGTAGATTTGACCATATTATTGTGGATAGTAATTTATCTTTTGACGATGTCATTGCGGGTAGCACGGGTTGTTGACTCGCCGCGCGTTTTCAAACTGCCAATAATTTAACTCAGTTGACCCAACAAATTATTATAACATTTTAAATAAAATTGCTTTATCAGTTTCAAGCATAATTTGTTATAAAAGCAACACGGCGAGTAGTTAAGGTATCCCCACACTGACCCATGTAGGATTCGCTGGAGCCGACCATGTTGGGGTCAGCTTCCAGTCTAACCAGATGAAGTTGAATATCAGTATGTTACATGGAGCAACTAGGTAGTCTAGGTCAGATAGGTATCTGACCTCCACAAACAAGGAACTGGGTAACACGATACCCCTTGGTAAGACTGGTTTTCAGACTTTTGGGTTTCTGACTACCCTTAACGACTGTCAAAGATCTACTAATGGCAGCCGGAACCGACGACGGCTTAACGTGCTTTCCGAGGCACGGAGAAAACCGATTGCCACATGCGGCTGTCATAATTTAACCTTGAGCCGTGGAACCGACTGCGAATGAAAACATGAAATATCATGTTCTCGTAGACAGCCGATAGCCAACCCGCCGCCACATGGGCCGCGAGGGTAATAACGCAGATTTTCTTCATCGATCTATCGGCTGTCACGACTGTTGTATGTGACGCTTACGATAACTTAACATGAATTACAAAAGATAGATACAGAGGGGTCCGTACAGAAAGAGCAAGAATGCGCCTTAGATCGGGGTCGTCTGTCAGAGAATCATTGAATGCAGCTTTACTTTCGTCTCTCGTCGCACCAGCAGCGTAGCTTTTGCAGTATTTAATCCGGACGTTTTCCCGTCGATCGATGTGGAGACACCCTTACACGTTTCGTGCCAGCAGGAATCGATTAGTCATTTAGTAGCAGTCAACTCGATAAGGTCATGCCTTGGCGCTCGACTTTATAAGGGGTATTTAAAAGCATTTATATTATTATACAAATTCGTTCCTCTATGTTGTAATTTCAGAATTCATTGCTGACATTGATACATTGATTTTATGGTGGTCTGAATGTAAAACATTTTTACTTTTAATTTGATGTAACTGATTGATTACATACATACATAAACTCGCACTTTCTTTAAGGGGGTAGGCAGAAACTATAGAATATCACTTTCTACGTTTTACATACTTCTTACTCCTTACATAATCCTTTTGCTTCGTTTACTTTCATACATCAGTACCCTACTAATTACGTAATGCACGATCAATCACAACTTGTTTTGATTTGAAACAGATTGCTTCATAAGTTGGGAAAAAAATCTGCTCGGTTGCGAGTACTACGCCGACTACGAGTACTACGCCGGTTACGGGTACTACGCCGGTTGCGGGTACTACGCCGGTTGCGGGTACTATGCCGGTTGCGGGTACTACGCCGGTTGCGAGTACTACGCCGGTGGCAAGTCCTAGTTATGCCGGTTGCGGCGGTCCATCAAGTTACAAAGACTCATACACAATATACAAAATACAATACATACGTTTGATTAAATTTTGTATGATGTATTGTATTTTAATGCTTTTGCTTTGTTTACTTTCGTAATGCACGATCAATCACAATTTGTTTCGATTTGAAACAGATTGCTTCATAAGTTTGAAAAAAAATCTGCTCGGTTGCGAGTACTACGCCGACTAGGAGTAGTACGCTGACTACGAGTACTACGCCAACTATGAGTACTACGCTGGTTCCCCTTATATACAAAAACTGTTGTAAAAATTAATACATAGCGGGTACATATAAAAAATTTGTATGAACACAATAATGTTAGATACCCTACGTGAAGTAATTTATCTGTGAGGGTGATATTCCGCTACAATCTAAATAAATTAAATCAAGGATTCGTAACAACACAATCCAAAACCGGAACTATCTTGACATTCAATTAATCGACGAAATTAATTCCATAAACTTTAAGATGGTGTCCCAAAAGCTGTTTGATTCGGTGCGATAGACGATAAATTAATTAGCTCAGCCGTCTCAAGTCTCATTGCGCATCAATTAATATTGATTGGATAGCACACTTGCACAGCCACCGCTCGTGTTTGGCACAGAGATTCATCAAGAAGAAGCTCATCGCTTACTATGGAATGAAATTGCATTGAATATACTATGTTTTAGAATGCAATTTTGAGATGAAAGTAAGTCAAATGGCAAAAAGGATGTTTTACGAAAGGAAGGAAGGAAGATTTAGGTTGAGAAAGGCAGTTGTTGCATATTGGGCTTTTAGGGTTCCGTACCCCCCGAGGGGTGCCCCTATTACTAAACCTCCGCAGTTCTTCCGTCTGTCTGTCTGTCAGCGGGCTGTATCTCATGAACCGTAATAGGTAAACAGTTGAAATTTTCACAGATTGTGTATTTCTATTGCCGCTATAACAACGAATAATAAAGATAAAAATTAAATTTTTCGGCGTTCTTTTCTAAATATTGTACGGTGGTACGGAACCCTTCGTGTGCGAGTCCAACTCGCATTTGGCCGGTTTTTTTACTTAGCAGATCTAATACAGTCAATTTAAGGCTAAGATTTAGGGTAAGTATAGTTATTAGGGAAAAAAACATTAAAAAATACGGAAATCCTATATAATGAGAGATCAGCTTATACTGGAAATGTATAGCTTGATGTGTAGTCGTGTGTACTACCTATTAGTTCTGTTGGTCTCAGTTCTTTGCGCGTGCGCTCCATCTAGTTTGTTCTGTAATTTGACTTCCGTACTGTAACTTTCCAAGAGATTAATAACCAAATAATTTTTCCTTCCAACGGAAAGTGGGTGAGACCTTGACCAAGTCTATTAATAGATTGAATTTGCCCAAAAATAAACCTATTGTTTAGTAAATTATAACGTTCAAAAAATAATAGGGAAACCATTAAAAAAGTAATCATGAAGCAAAACGCACCCGACCATAAATATTACCTACTTTTTTGTGTTGTTGTCGTTAAAATATTCGCCACTGCAGACAGGCAAAGAGCGTAACACCATTTCATCTTTATTTTTTTAATACACTTTCGACTGCTAGGAGAAAATCCAATTCATCCGTCAGCGGTTATTACAATGTTGTAAAAAAAACGGAAAATTATTCTACTATGGAATTTGCTTTTACTAAAAGCCAAAGCAATAAAATAATTTCTCTAAGATCAGCATTCAAAGTTAAAATAAGCAGACATTGCAATTTTGAAGATTATTTGCTCACAAAGTAATGGGGCCGAACGAAAAATGGTACTGTTTAAATGCCAAGAGAAGTTTTTATACTAGGTACAGGTGTACCTTGTATAAAAATTAGATATCTATTTTCCTATCCGGGTGTAGGTACACCCGGATAGGAAAATAGATATCTGGAAATATGAAAAGTATAATTTTTGCTGTCGTACACAGATCGTATGTTTTCAAAGAAAAGTGCCTGGAAATTTCAAAGTAGAACTTAGTCGTTTTCCTTTGATATTTCTTTATCCTACCAAGAGGAAAGTAGAAACGTAATATAAAAGTATAAAATTAAATTTTTCTCGACCAATCCTGCAATAAAACACGAAACACGCTCCACACCTCAAAAAGTAAGCTACAAAATCTCCATGCCAAAAAGGATTCCAAGAAGCAAAGGTAGATACTCCCTAGAGAATGTGTGTGAACAGATGTGCTGAATAATTTAGCTGGCAACACTTTGAGCGCGGTTCGTGCTTGATGAGCAACCTTACCCCTTACCCATTTACCTATTATATCTGCGTCGTACGACCCCCGGGGAATGTGTGTACCTACATTTTTCAAGCGACTCAATTAGACAGAACAACTTACTACGCAACGTTCAAGCTAATTGGCCGTGTGGACATGCTATAATACCTAATTATTTTTTGAGCCTTTGGTTTTATTATTCATATTTTACCTTTTTATCTAATTCTTATTACGATATCAGTGACATCCTTCAAGCGGGCCGATATCTAGCAACTAAAATATTAACACCCTCATTTTTTTATAAAACTAATGCCCGTTGTCGGTGAAAACGGGCATTAGAGTACCTACAAACTAATCCCATGACCTTTAATTAGCAGCCTCGTAGCCACTCGTAGCTTTTCCTTGAATGAGGCGTAAGTATGTGGGCATTACAAAAAGTATGAATTGGCACGGCATTTAGTTTTGCGCAGTGAATGACATTAAAAACGTATCCATTCGTCATTCTGGCTGACGAAAATGAAGGAAGGATAGTTTAAAAAAAATAGAGTTTCTAAAAATGGAACGATAACTATTTTGAATTTGTAATCGAGAACGTATCCATTTGTCATTCTGGCTGATGAAAATGAAGGAAGAAAAGTCTTTAAAAAGAGTTTCTAAAAATAGAACGATGACTATTTTAAATTTGAAATCGAAACCTCATAAAATGCTAACAAAGCAAGCGCAGTGCAGTAAAAAATAACAATTGTTTGTCGGAGTATGTAAATAACTAATTTACACTTCAAGGAAAGCTTCATTCAGCATAATTGCGGACTTATTCTAGACGGATGACTATGCAAGAAGATTATAAATATTGTTTCTAAGTAGTTTGTAGAGTTTTAAAATACGTAATTTAAAAGAAACTCGCAAAAGAGAAACTAAGATTTAGCATGTAGGTACATATTTAGCACATAAATAAAATGTGTTATAACATAATTAGACTTACCTATCTTACTTTCATGTAAGGCCTAGCCCGCACTGCGAATTTTATTCGCGCGGTTTATATTCACGCTGTACGGCATTGCAACGAGCGCAAAATTCAAATCGCCAGCTTCTTAAGATACCATTGTGTTACAGAATTGCGATAAAAATTTCGCGTGACTTTTTTCGCAGTACGGGCTAGGCCTAAATTATAGGTAGGTAGTTATTTAATATGTAGGTTGGTATTATTGTCATTTAGTAAACAGACTGTTTGCTTGTTAGCTAGCATATATTGCCTAGCTTGGTATTCTAGTACAGCTAATCAAGAGTTACACGTTACACCGTACTGATTTCAATTTTCGCAGCACGCTAAACAAACGCCATAAGGCCTAAATCCCGGGTTAAATGTCGTTTACTTACGTGCGAATTTTATATATGGCCGCTTATATTAGAACGTGACTCCGTCCATAATATAAGTACGAATATTTTTTGATGCTACGAACATTTTATTTAGTTAGGTGATGATGTAATATCATAACTTTTATTACGAATATAAAAAGTTCGACGTTTAATTAAAAACTGGAACGAAACTGAAGTGTCAGCTACCGCTGTGGGAATGGGCATTGAGTGTCACCAAAATTAAAAAAACTTAATTTTTTTATTTTCTTTTGCTCTGGAAAAGTGGCAAGGGCACACGAACTTATAACCCGACTTTTATAACTGTGCGCCTGGCAACGTAAAGATTTTACAATGTATGTGGTTAAAATAATAACAATAACAAATTAACGAATAATAAGACAGAACTGTGGAGACGATTCGAGTTGTGTAGACCGTATTAAGAGGCGCACTGATGCTCGGGCCACACCAACGGGAAACGCCGTTAATTATCACGATGATGGAGCTTAACCCGTCGGAATAAAGTCTATCACTGCGATAATTAACGGCGTTTCCCGTTGGTGTGGCCCCAGCATGAGGAGGTAACCGGGCGGGTGAATTCAATACTGACAACCTGTTTTTTTTTGGGTGGGAAATTATCAAATTACTTCTCCCGCTCAGGGTGGAGCGGGAGGACGTGTCAGACTCTTACTGACTAAAACCCACCCGTGTTCCTTCAGTTGCTTATATTGCCGAGGGCCACGGTAACCCTTTCCGACAAAATCGCAATCCCGGCAGAATACTGACAACCTACGATTTTGACAGCTCCAAGCGCATAGTTATAAAATCGAGCTAAACGTGCAACCGCAACACAAAAACGAAAAAGTTTGATATCGGAATGGAGTATACATACAAAAATGAATGCTGTTTAAAAACTGGAACGATACTGAAGTGTCATTAATACACAAGTTAAGAGTCGTATAAATGTCGCAGCATATGCTGAGATAGGGGCTTTTTGGCCTCGTACAGGACTTTCTGCTTATATTTATATTTTACTTTTCATTTTATTTTATAAATTAATGTTTTAATAAGTGTTGTGATGTCGAGGCGAGCGGACGTATCGCACACACTCTAATAGAAATATAACTGTGTTTAATTAAACCACCCAAGGGTTAAAGCGAGACATAACAAGTACGTTTTAGTTTAATTTGTGATTTCCTGTGCGAGTCTCAATAAATACTTTTTCTTTCTTTTTTTTCTTTCTTTCTTTTTAAACGTCAAAAATGTATGGTTAAACAGACGCTAATCATTAAAGGGGGAAGATGTCACCGAGATAATAATGGTAATCAGAAAGGTAGTAAACGTGAGAATGGAAGTAAACGTCCTGTCAAAATACTAATATACTAATGTTCATTCCAGGTTATTTTACGATTATGACAAATTTGTTTAATTTTGACAGTTCAACAACATTAATTGCGTTATTTACGTTGTTGAGCAGATTTTTTTCCAACTTATGAAACAATGGATTAGCTATTTGTTTCAAATCGAAACAAATTGTGATTGATCGTGTATTACGCAATTAGGGTAGGTACTGGTATTTATTCTGTAGAAATAGGGATGCATAATCAAGCAACAAAATGCGTTTATTTCACAAATTCTGAGTTAGTCATAGGTACTAAAAAAAATTTATAATTTATCATTCTACCCGTTTTGTTATAAAAAAGGTTCTGTTTAATTTCAGTGCGATCGATGGTCGGCCAGTGGATAACAATGGACCACCTAACCACCTTTGTTCAGACACGGCTCACTGCATTTGCCAGTTCATTTCACAGACCACGAGCGCATTCGTGGTTCAAATCGATACAATATTAATTTATTTTTGATACAATATGCAGATGATATACGGGCTTTGTTTAAAGATTTTGTTGCCTTGTGCTGTATTTTATGTTAGTTATAAAATACTTTTTATCACATCTATTAAAACACAGCTAGTTTATTCTTCGTAAACAGGGACTAATATATAGCTCTTTAATCCCTAGGGATTAAAAGTGATTTTAATTTGGAATGTAGTAAAAGTTCCAATCACCAAAAAGATCAATCACGAACATTGTGTGAACAAGTAACAGGCTGTATGATAAAGTAAACCGGGCGCGAGACAAGTAAAAAATAAAAAGTATTTTTACTAATTGTATGTAAATAAATAAACATACTGGTCTTATTCATAAGTTGCACTTACTTATTTTCTCATACAGGGTGATAAAAATTAGAGAGTCCACCTCGGGAGCAACACTATTTCAAGCTCGAGTGTCGTACTTTGAATCCTTCTCTCCGCTCTGGATTCAAAGAAACACTCTCGCCTTTAAAATTGTTGTTTGCTCCCTAGGCAAACAATCTACTATTATACTCTAAGAAATTGCAAGGTTTTTTTGCGGTAACTAGCTTCCCCTTCCTTCTATTTTCCATATTTATAACAGTAACGAGAGCAGTGGTGGCCCAGTAGTAACGGCCGCAACTTACGAGTTGTACGGCGTAGGTTCGTACCCAGACAGGCGCTTTACTTTGTGTAAATTATTTCATCACCACTGCTCTCAAAACGGTGAAGGAAAACATCGTGAGGAAACCGGCATGACCTAGAACCGAAAATTCGAAGACATGTGACATCTACCAACCCGCACTGGGCCCGCGTGGTGGATTACGGCCCACTCCCTCTCACAGAGAGGAGGCCTGTGTCCCAGCAGTGGGAACATTATAGGCTGATGATGATAACAGTAACTCTGTCGTTAGCATAGTTCTCAATAATTTTTTCAAGATAAGGAGACCAGGAGACCCGTAGCACAGGTTTTAGTTTTTTTAGGGTTCCGTAGTCCCTTATAGTTTCGCCATGTCCGTCTGTCTGTCTGTCCGCGGTCTAGCTCCAAGACTGTCAGTACTAGAAAGTTGTAATTTGGCATGGGTATATAAATTAATCATGCCGACAAAGTGGTAAAATAAAATTATGAAAATAATTTTTTTTACCACCCCTACACGTAAAGTGGGGATGTTTTTTTTTTTTTTCTATCCCTTGGTGTTGGGTATCGTTGGAAAGGTCTTTTAAAAACATTGTAAGTGTGTTAAAACCATTTTTTTATTCAGAGATCCGTTTGCGATATATTAAGCTTTAAAGTGCAAATTGTTAGAGTCAAGTGCCTCCCCCTGCCAGCTAAATGGTTGGTTTTAGATATGTGAAAAAATTCACGACAGTAGCTTATATAACGAATTTAAAAGGAAAACTATCACAACTGAGTAGGCTTTACAAGTTAACGAGTAATAATCGACCAACTTAGATTTGTGGTTGTAAAAACATATTCTCCCATACATTCCGTATGAAAAATTTTTTTTTTTCACTACAAAGTTAAGTTTGTTCTTGGGATATCCGACATGCAATTGGCCGGTTTTTCCCTTATTTACACTTAGTATGGGCTCCTGTCTCCCATCTTCAAACTTTTTTCAACATATTCTTTGTACATATTTTGTTACTTGTGGGATAAAATAAATAAAAATCTAACAAAAACCGTTCTTAAATGTTGAATATCATCGCTATGCTTCAATATAGATACTTACATTTCATAGTGTGTATAAAAATAAACAAAGTCGTACCTGTCGTATGTTTGTAATTACTTACGTAACTATTCTATTTATAACATCCACAAACAAAAACATTCGGAAATACCTTTGAAATTAACATAAGTATCTGAAATAGTTATTAGATGCCAAAAGCTAGACAGAACGACGCATAAACACAAAAAAAAACAGTGGCACTCCGGGAGTGCCGACAGAAGTGAAAACTCGAACAAGATCGGGAGATCTGGAAAAAAGAACTTGTATAGAACATTGGTCCGTAACCTTATCTAAATAAAGAGCACAATCGCGTTTACAAAAAAAAAAACTTCCAAAACCCTTAAAGTAAAAATACTTGCATAGAACATTGATCCGTAACGTAATATAAATAAAGAGCACAATCGCGTTTACGAAAACGAAGTGTCGTCATAGTGTCGCGAAATCAATGGTATAGTCCAATCTCAAAAATGCCCAACGTGCCTAAAGAAGTTTTCATTTCAAAAACTCAAATAAAGCAAAGTGTAGAGAAGTCAGTACATAATGGGTGCATGAAGATGGACAGCGCTGCCGAGGCCGGTCCAGAAAGATGTGGCGAGACGACCTGCGTACCGCGAGGGCTGGTTCGAGGTAGTGCGGGAAAAGAGTTCCTGAGAGGACTTGGAGGAGGCCTTTGCCCAGCAGTGAGATAGTGCAATATTTACAAAAAAATGTGGCACTCCGAGAGTGCCGACAGAAGTGAAAACTTGAACAAGATCGCCTTTGTGGAAGAAAAATACTTGTATAGAACATTGGTCCGTAACCTTGTTTAAACAAAGAGCACAATCGCGTTTACAAAAATGAGGTGTCGGTAACGGTGTCGCGAGTTCAGTTGTTTTTCCCAAAGAAGTTTTCACTTAAAAAAAAACGAGCGAGCCTTACAGTAATAGCATTAGATGTGTAACATCGGACATCTTGGCTGACAGTACCAACCTCTCGGAAAATGGGTTAGGACCATCTAACGGCCAACTCTAGCACCACGTGCGCTTTGGTCAAATCAAATAGCACGGCTTCCCCGGCTTCCTGTTACACACTTCCGTCCTTTTTCACGAAATCACTCCCACAGATTACAGGAAAGCGAGAGGAAAGATGTAACACATAAAAAAAACAAAAGTGTAAGGCTGCGTTTCCATCAGGGATGTGAGAGGATGCGTAGCGAGGGATGTGTTTGTTAAGAATCAATAGAATCACTTCATTTACCTAGCCTCGCTCAGCGCAGCTCCGGAGGCAACGGCTTAGCGGAGCGAGGTTTTTCTACGTACAAAACAAGCGAGGGATGGGTACGAGGGATGTGTGCGAGGGATATGTGCTGATGTCAGCAGAATTGACGGGGTCCGCTAGGGCCAATGCCTGCCGGGGCTGCAAATAAGGGCCGAAAGGGACATCGTGGCCCCCGGCAACGGGGCAACCGAAGGAACACGGGTGGGTTTTAGTCAGTAAGAGTCTGACACGCCCTCCCGCTCCGCCCAGAGCGGGAGAAGTTATTTGATAATTTCCCAAACAAAAAAAAAAAAAAAAAGGGATGGACGCGAGCGAGAAATCGCATCTGAAAAGAGCCCGCTACACATCTTCACACCGCTCATCTGCGTACCGTTTCACAGTGTCGCTACGCATCCTCGCACTGCTCAGCAGCCTAGCAAATTCTAATGGAAATGCTCACATCGTTTCACAACTGTTACGCATCCTCTCCGCTCAGCTACCTCGCACATTTTTGGTAGAAACGCAGCCTTAGGCACTTACTTACTGTATGAATCTGTTGATCTATTCTGTAAAAAGCTCAATGTGAAAACTTACGTGAAATGAACTGACAATCCCTAACATCAGGTGGAATGACAACTCACTTCAAGCTCACTTCACCTAAGTTTTCACGGTGTGATTTCTCAGAATAGATCGGATTGTAATCGATTGATAGTTTTTTGTTTACATTTAAAAATACTTTCACTTCACTCACTCACTTCACAATGTAACAACAATAGCCAATACACTATACCTAATAGTATTTCTAGACCGTACATTGTAACAATTTAAAATTAGTATCATGAAATCTCGTAGGTACAGTCATGCACTCTCGTGGTATGTAGGTGTCCTTAAGACTCACGTGCTGGCTACAATAGAATATTGTTCGATTAAAAATAAGCAATCAGTGCTGCAAGAATGTCGTAATTACATTTTTGCGGTTCAATGTGCTTGGGATCACGTGAGTTTCTTTTTTATTCGATTTTAAATGGGTTATCTAGTGAGTAGATTTGAACGACGTCCTTAGTTTTGGTCATATGGTCCTATTCTCGATTGGGAACTTAAAGGTTTTCATTTTATTTGAGACGTGTTAAGTCCAGTTTAGGTTTCCGCACAACAAAGAATTTTGTGATTTTGAAATACGTAAATGATAGTCCACATTTGTGACAGTAGGTATCGGTAGTTACTACATGTGCAGAGACTCAGCTGGATTTATTCGCTACCTGTCATTATTTGTGTTTGACATCTTTCCAAAAGATGGTAGCTATCCCTACAATGAGAATGAGAGAGCAGTGGTGGCCCAGTGGTAACGGCCGCGACTTACGAGTTGTACGTCGTAGGTTCGAACCCAGACAGGTGCTTTACTTTGTGTAAATTATTTCATCACCACTGCTCTCAAAACGGTGAAGGAAAACATCGTGAGGAAACCGGCATGTCCTAGAACCGAAAATTCGAAGACATGTGACATCTACCAACCCGTACTGGGCCCGCGGATTACGGCCCACTCCAGGCACATTATAGGCTGATGATGATGATGATCCCTACAATGATAAAAAGAAATGCACAAAACTTTCTACTGCAAAACAAACTTCTGAAAAAGTATATACTTGTTTGTTAAAAAAAAATTGCCAGCGTTTCGACCAGCAACTTTACGTTTTTCAATTGCATCGATATCACCGTTCTATGATTCCCGACCGCGTGTAACTGCATAGTTTGTGACTTTAATTGATCTGGTGTGGACCAGTACGAACAGTACAGTACGGACGTGGTCCGCAATAGGAAATTCTTTGAATACCCTAGCTAGAAAGAGAGGACAGTTTCTACTGTAGTAAGAGAGAAGGAGAAAGAGCTAGGTAATTCAGTTTGAATGGACCTGAGCGTGCCATTTCTTAGAATTTATAGTATTCGTTTCGCGTATTCCCTTTATTGCTGTTCCTCGTTCATTAGTGAGGTGAGATACACGTGTCGCGTACAATTGCAGGTATACTATAATTATATAGTTGAACATGTAATTATGTCCGAGACAGGCTAATTGTTTGCTTGACTAACGTTATGATGAGTTACTGAATCGGGTAATCCCGAAACATGATAATAACATGTCTCACTCAAGTTTAAATCTATATAATATATTAATAATATTATAAAGAGGTAAAGTTTGTTTGTAAGTTTGTATGTAGGGGGTAATCTCCGGAACTGCCAGTCGGATATGAAAAAATCTTTATCTACTCTCATAGCGTAATATTCGAATTATGACCTTCAAAACGAGTTTATATTGACATATTTTATAAACAGAATACCGAAATTTCAAAATAGAATCATATTACAACACTTTTTCTCTAACAAAATAATACTATAAAACAATTTTTTTTTCTATTACGATACAGCGCTAATCCAAGAAGTTAATATCACCAAAGAGTTTCCATTAACTTTTGGTGGGGGACAGCAGCACCCGCTGTAGCGCGTGTGCGGTGATGTGCTGGTGCAGGTGACATTCATTTGTTTTGTAGTACTTACCTACTGAATTTCGTGGGATTTTTAAATTTATTCTTGATCTTTAACTTTGATTTTTTATTAAGTATTTGTTTCAATCCCAATGTTTGAGAGTAGATAAAGTAGTGTATGAAACTGCATATAACTAGGTATTAAAACATTCGTGTGGTACTATTAAAAACCTCGCCTACGGCTCGGTTTTTAAACACACACCCATGTTTTAATACCCCTCATTATGCAACAGTTTCATAAACTACTATTTTGAATTGGATAGCCCAACTCTTGAGGAAGGTTAAATAATAAAATGAAGTGGTTCAAAATACTAAAACACAAAGAAATGGGAATTGAAAAATGCATAATCAGCCTATACTGTTCCCACAGCTAGGACGCAGGTCTCCTCTTTGTGTGGGTTGTAATCCACCACGCGGGTTCAGTCCGGTTAAGTAGAGTGTAGACGATACAGTCTGCGAATTATTGGTTCTAGGGCATGCCGATTTCCTCACGCTGTTTTCCATTACCGTTGATGTTTTTTTAATAGTTTTTAATTTAACTGAAAGTTTACTCAATTCGATCTTTACTTCAGAAAAAAAATATAATAAGAAAAAATCCCCTGTCTTTTGCTATTTTCTACCTACATTTTATTGCACGACTTTACGCCCATTGTATGCAAGAAGGTTGTAGGGAAGGAAGGAATGATTTTAACCCAGACCTTAGCAAGTAATTTACTCTAGTGGTGTGTTGGATGCGAGCATACTATGTATGTACCTATATCTACATAGGTAGCAGCCATAACAAAGGAAACAAGATTAAGGGGATTTCGGTTTTCTTTATGTGGAGGATACACCTATGTCAGTGCTGTAACGTGGCTTTTTCTACGGGTATGTTGCAGTAAAATTTACTTAAATATGATAAGATAATAATTATGTTAACAAAATGTATTTACAAGGCAGATGTGACTTGAAAGGCCGGGAGGGGACGCCCTAAGAGGACATATCCAGGTGCGTAGTACTCGCAACCGACGTGCGTGTATGAACGTGAACGAGGCAAAAAGAGTATGTAAGGATCGTAGCAGGTGGCGTTTTGTAGTTTCTGCTTACCCCCATGGGAAGAAGGCGTGAGTTTATGTATGTATAATTATGTTATTGGCTGACAATCGCCATCCTCTTCGAACCTAACCTGTCTGAGTTGGGGCAAAAAATATTTTTAACCCACCAAAAAAAAAAACACTTTTTATAAACATAAAAAATCTTTGCGTCTCCGGAAAAAAACAATTGTTGTGGAGGGTCCTCTAGAATCCCCAAATAACCTCACATTCTTTCTTGCGAGGTGGCACGTTTCTAAACCCAACCCCAAGTTGGTGGCCTACCTGATGGTAACTGATCATCACCACCACCGATGGACATCTGCAATGCCAGACGATGCGTTGCCATTCCACGGACAAAGATGGCCCTTTAGATCAGAACAATGCTTGGCGGCCTTTTAATAGAAACTTCAAAATTTCAATACTATAAGTAATTTACTAATAATCATAACTTCTTAACTATAATCCTAACTATCCTAGCCTATATAATATTCCAAATGCGAAAGCGAGTTTCTTTATTTGTTTGTTT
Organism: Agrochola litura; assembly: GCA_949152395.1. Taxonomy (NCBI): domain Eukaryota; kingdom Metazoa; phylum Arthropoda; class Insecta; order Lepidoptera; family Noctuidae; genus Agrochola; species Agrochola litura. The sequence goes on along the minus strand of OX424497.1, from coordinate 8,334,520 downwards.
GTTACGCTTTTACACTAAAACGTCTGAACAGATTTGGATAAAATTTGGCACATGGGTAGACCATCCCGTCCAAATCCTTTACGCTGTTTTAGCGCTAAAGCGTAACAAACTTACTCATATATAATATTAGTTACTAGGGTTTGCCCGCGGCTTCGCCCGCGTGTATTTTGGAAATTATCCCTCAGGAATGTACTATAAGGATAAAAAGTATTTTATGTCCTAACCCATGTGTCAAATTTTATCCAAATCCGTTTAGCCGTTTTGGCGTGAAAGCGTAACAAACAAACAAACTCACTTTTGCATTTATAATATTAGTTAGGATTAACCACCACAATAAAATCGAAGTCGCGATCCACTTAAGAAAAGGACCGATGGTTTTTCCATTATCACTTATTTTCCCGGTACAGAGATGAATCGAGAGAAATCTCATTTGTCAAGCGGTAGCAGGTTCTACAATAGACAACGATTTATTACTGGTTTTGTTGGGAACAAGAGACAATAATTTGAAAAGGGGTTTAGAATTTAATATGCAGCCATAGGAACACGGAATGGAAAACTCCTTTTCTTTGGAAAATCTTTGTAACGTGAAGTTTCTGGTCGCAAAATCATTTTATAATTATGATAAACTCGGCCATAGGTACCATCGAAGAAACGCATAACTATACACCTTAAGGACTATTCCTGCTTACAGCACTCGGCCGCTATAGTAACGCTTACCTACGAAAAAAAAAGGGTCGTGTGCACGGGATTTTGTTTTCAAACTGCTTAGATACTGCGTTTCTTCGATTGTACTTCAAGGAATTCTTTCCTTTGTCATCTGTCTGTTTGTCCGCTTGTCTGTCACAAGGTTTTATCTTTAGAATCGTAATAGCTAGTCAGTTGAAATTTTCACAGGATGTGCGCATTAATTATTTCTAACATATTATCGTGGACGTCCACGTCCATAAAGTGATAACGTTATCGTGAACGGAAATTTAATAAAAACATAACATAACATCACGCCTTATTTCCCCGAAGGGTTGGGCAGAAGTGTACCTGTAGCAGGTAAACTCACATTTCGCCAGTTATGTTTAAGTCCCATCTAATAGGGGCGAGCCTGGTGCCATCAACCGGGCACAAATCCAGACTCCGGGCCGCTACTGAGAAATTCCAGATAGAAAAACCCAATAACAGTTTGCCCGACCCGGGAATCGAACGGGAATAAAAGCGTATTCATAATATTTTCAAACATTTTGCTTTTCTGAGTTATGATGAATGTCGTGTTGCCGTGATGTGGACGTGAACGTCCACGATAATATCGTCACGTTAGATATTATAAAAGCGCACATAATGGTGTAACTATGGCCGCTATGAACTACCATGGCAAATAATAAAATTAAAACAAGAAATAAAATTTACATTAGGTACTAAATTAAAAGACTAACTAACTATCTGTATGAATAAAAATTATAAAAACAAAACGACACTAAGGCGTTGAAGTATTCGTCCGCATCGCTGTCATCCGGAAACGTGCCCAGAAGACTGGCAGCATTGCCACGTTGAATGGCAATGCTAATTCTTTGACCAAAGAACGAGCCAGCCCTCTGATCAAGTGTAATAAAAATAATTTTGATGGTACAGATCATCCTACTGCGCGACTCCAGCACGCATTTAGTCGGATTTTTGCTTGGATTACCATCCGCCCGGATTTTTCCGGACATGTCCGGCTTTTTGGACCCCGTCCGGATTATGCCCAGCCTTCTCATTTGTCTGAACTTTTCGATTTAAGGGGATTTTCTTTGAAAAAGATAAATCATTACTGAAAAAAATAAGATTCAAAAGTAAACTGTCCGATTTTTTTTGCAAATGTCAGGCTTTAAAACGCCCTGGGCGTCGGGAGTAGCAGGCCGATTTCCGGCCACCGAGTCTGTCACGCCCTCCGCTCCCCCCAGCGGGAGAAGTATTTGATAATTTCCCACCCAAAAAAAAAAAACGCTTTTTGTCAGGACTTAACCCTACTGGGGGGGGGGGGGGTGTCATGAGATTAGGAAAAATGAAAAATTATTGGTACCAACCATAGTAGAACTCATTTGTCAAAATACTTCAATAATACCAAAGATATAAAGAATAAGAAGTGGCACATCCATTCGTAATAAGCTCGTAACTTTTCCTTTCGGTTCGCTAGTGCTGTGTGTGCTTGATTATCTGTGGTCCGAATGCTGGGAAAAGTTTTTCCCTATTGAAATACCGGTCACGTTCCTATGATTGCGCTGATTTCTTCCATTGTGGGGAGAACTTTTATTCTATTAGTTAATTAAAGCGGGACTGTACGTTTCTAATTAGCTTTTACACGTATATACGATACCTAATATGAAGGGTGTGCGTTTTTGGAGCCCAATTTTGTAAACATAATGACTTTTAAAAAACAACTTTTTTGTATGTTTCGAATAGATGAAAATTCGGGTTCATGTGCGTATTGTATGATTATCACTTGCTTCAAAAAACGGTGAAGGAAAACATCGTGAGGAAACCGGAATGATTTAATCTAGGTTTGCATAGACCAAAATAATAATAGCAGTGATAGTCTAGTGGTGTGACAGTCGGACTGCCAAGTCATAGGTCTCGAGTTCGAACCCAAGGCACGCACCTCTGAATTTTCGGATATATGTGCGTATTGTGCAATTATCACTTGCTCCAAAAACGGCGAAGGAAAACATCGTGGGAAAACCGGCACGCCTTTTTTTATAGATATTTCTCGACGGCATGTGAAGCCAAGTCAGAGGCCCATGGGCAGCTTTAAAACCTGACACCAGGTTAGTCACTAACCACACGAAAAGAAGAAGAATAGATGAAAATTAAGTTTTATACAGCACGTTAAAATAAATCAGAAATAATTATTTCCTTTACCCGGTTAATCTGTTTGCCCGTATATTTGACTCCTTATTAGCGTAAATTCGAAAATTAATTTACCTTCCAACAATTATTTTCCGGTGTGTGTAACTTTTTAAAAGCTCCGCCGCTCGGTGGCCGACTAAGCGATAAAATAAATATAAATCGTCGGGCCGCACTCGTTCCGTCGGGTTAATTAACCAAGACAACTGCCACTTACCTTGTTAGTTCATGTGTACGTAAATATGTATGTTCTGGGATGAAATAAAATTTTGCAATACTATTATCGAACAAAAATGGCGTTTAGCGCAAAGCTTTTTTTTATTACGGCGCTGTGGTAGTGAAACGCGCGTGCATGACAGTGTTCTTTTTTGAAATTCGAGTTGCATAATTAAATTTAGTACAACATTATAACACTCATTTGGATGATATTATGGGAACTATGACACTGGCTGTTTTAATGTTGGCAATAAACTGTTTCAGAAACTTTTATAGCGGTTTTATACCATGGGTGTAGATAAATATACGTATATAATGGAGTTACGTGTCGTATTTCCTGAGAAACTAATGGGCGTTGAAATTCTGTATGTGTTCAGTGTATCTAAAATGACGTAGATAAATAACAGCATTCTATAAGTAATAGGTGTAGTGTAGTGTCAGATTTAAGATTGTTTAGCACTTGGTAGAGATATAGCTTTAGGTAATACATTACGTATTAAATTGTACAATAAAGGATATCTATCATCATACTAATACACTAAACACAGGGTGGCAGAGATATTGACGCGAAAACTTTACCATGAATTCAGGACATGATCCTGACCACCCTTTTTTTTTTTTTTTTTGTGTGGTAAGTTATTTAAATTTTTCGTCGGTTATTTAAAAAAATCTGCTGTACCATACATTTTGACCGCGTAGGTATTGCACTTTTCTATGAAACAATTGTTTTTTTAAACAATCAAAGAAAATTTTCAACGCGGGGTGTTTCAGAATCATGTACTGAATACATGGTAACAGTTTTCGCGTCGATGTCAATGTAATCATCCATTCATGTTTTATTTTTTAATAAATGTTATAAGAATACAAGAAATAGACACTCAACATTAGAAACATGGGATCAGAACCGCAGTACTCGTACGTGTAGTTTTATCCAATGCTCCATTCTCCCTGCAATAAGCTGCAGGAAGCTGTTGGGGCTGCCCCGTTTGCGGCGCATCAGAGACGCTATTCTTTTGCAATGTATCGCTTGAAAGCCATCCACTTGAGCGTCTGTAAACATACCTGATGTGCTACAAAATCGTGGGAAACCCATCAACATCCTGAACGCTTTATTGAAAGAAACGCGTTATTAAATAAACGTAATATAATTTTATTTCTCTCTTCACAAAGGTTCACATTGTAAAAATAAACATAGAGACAAGAATTATAGCGTTCTGACAAAAATGCATGAAATGTGATCCTTTGTGAGAGACTGGCGTCCATCTAGGATACCCTGTGTGAAGGATCACCAGGCTCTCACCCCGAATTTAATCTAAATAACATTACAATGGTCAATGGTAAATTTTCAAACTCTAGACAAATTTTTTATTGAAGAAGGAAAAAACAAAAAAAAAAAAAAAAAACTGACTTGTTTAAATGAATTAATAAAAAATAAAAAAATTGTACAGTGTTAATGCATGTGTAATGTGCAAGTGAAGCGTGAGGATAAGTAGAATGTAGTAATAAATTAAAGAAAAAGTTCTTAAGAATTTATTAATTCAGATAGGATTTTTTTTCTTTTTTTCCCTTGCTCATTGCTGTACCGTTCGGGAGAAAATAGAACTGTACAGGAATAACAGTTACATAAAGTTACTAAGTGCCTTTTACAGCTCCAAAAAGGAGGGTTATTTCTGTCAATCAGCATTATAAGCACTAGCTCTTAACCTAAATCCATTACAGTGTCAATTAACGTCTTTCACTACTCTATTGTTTGTTACTATTTGTGCCGTCGTTAGTTGGCAATTCAGTTTTAAAATAGATGCTAAGTACAAATATTTATGGAAATTAGTACCTGTGTACCTACTGGTTTTAGGGCTGATACCTGAATTTATTTGTTTCGTCGTTTCGTGAAGCGGATCGTTTCTGTAAAAGCCAATCTTTATACACTTTTTATCATCCATTTAAACGAAGTTAAACGTGATAATTATACCTAAAAAGCTGATCCGACAGACGTTGTCCTATCCAAAATTTCATACAAAAAGGACGTTCAGATTGTCCCGAATTTTAAATTTTTCCGGACACTTCAAATGTTTCTTTCCCAAAAAGCGTAGTTCGGACTATTATGAACACTTTAAAACACAAAAATCCCGAAATCGCGAAAAAAATTCTGCTGTTCACTACATTTTGACGTACTAACATAAAAGTAAGGGGGAACAGCTGATTTTTTTTTCACGATTTCTGGATTGTTCCTTTAGTGAAAGTTGTTCATAATGATGAGTACAGTGATCCCTTAAGAGGATGCCCATGAATCCAATTTTACCCTGTATAGATCTAACTAAACTAATATAAAGAGGTAAGGTTTGTTTCTATGCTCGCAAGAGGTAACTTCTGGAAGGAAAGATCATTATAAAAAATAAAAAAAACAGTGTCACTCCGGGAGTGCCGACAGAAGTAAAAACTTGAACAAGATCGCCTTGGTGGAAGAAAAATACATTGGTCCGTAACCTTATCTAAATAAAGAGCACAATCCCGTTTATAAAAATGAGGTGTCGGTAACAGTGTCGCGAGTTCAATTGTTTTTTCCCATCTCAAAAATGCCCAACGCGCCTAAAGAAGTTTCACTTAAAACAATGCTGATTGAAAGCTACTTACGCTATTGCCGAGGTGTCATAGAATGATAAAACTAAGTACTAATTATTGTATTGTAAATTCATCCTACCTAACACACATCGACATCAGGAAATGCCTACCAAAACAAGTATCATGCTAAGTCTTGTCGCCCAAAATATTAAGTACAAACTACACGCCGTCACCTTTAGGAATCCCCTAACCCTTTGACTCCACCCCATATCCACAAATACCGTGAGAAAATAACCTACCGTTCTCAATAACTAAATGAGAAAGGGTCCAGCTTTCTCCCGTCTTTACGAGTCTTACATTAAGCTTGATGCTCCGGAAATAACTGCTGTGGGGAAAGGGGTAAATATGACTCTCAAATGTGTGAGGGGTGAACTTAAGGGGTAATGTGTAGGTAGGTAGGTGTCTATGTGATATTAATGATGGCTGTTATCAGCTGTGTCATGGAGCTCTTGGAACGAGATGTTTCGTGATGGTGTTGGTTATCGGGATGTATCGTGTGTTTGATCGTTCTATATTTTTAACCGACTTCCAAAAGGAGGAGGTTCTCAATTCGTCTGTATGTTTTTTTTATTTTTTTTTATTTTTTATGTTTGTTACGCGATTACTCCGCCAATTATGAATCGATTTTGATGATTCTTTTTTTGTTTGGTAGATCATACTTCAGAGGTGGTCCCATATAAATTTTATTAACTTTGCTTGGGTAGTTTTTGAGTTAGCTTCAATTATACGTATTTTTTCCCACTTAGTATGTAGATGATATGATAACTTCTTGTCACTGTTATTTACATAGCAGGTAGTGGTATTCGAATTTGTGTGGGGTAGGTACCACAACTAAAAAGTGAAAAATAAAAACTTTTTCCAAAAAAAAAAAACAACCGACTTCAAAAAAAAAACACTACAAAGTGAAAAATAACTTAAATTTCGGAAGTCGGTGACAAAGAACGAAAATTCAAAACCAAAGACACCGACTTCCGAAATTTAAGTTATTTTTCACTTTGTAGTGTTTTTTATGAAGTCGGTTGTTTTTTTTTGTAAAAAGTTTTTATGTAGTAGATAAAGCAAATTGTGGTAGGTTATTCCAAAAATAAACGAAGGAAAATGGCGAACCTTCTGATTGAGCTGAAAGTGAATGTGCTTATGTCCATATAGCTATTGTTACTTTTGATGTGTAAGTAACATCTTTCTTCTCGTTTTCCTGTAATATGTGGAAGTGATATCGTGAAATGGGACGGAAGTGTGTAACAGGAAGCCGGGGAAGTGCGCGCTATTTGATTTGACCGCAGAGCGCGCGCGGTGCTAGAGTTGGCCGTCAGATGGTGCCAAACCATTTTCCGAGAGGTTGGTACTGTCAGCCAAGATGTCAGATGTTACATATCATATGCGACTAATATATTTTTTTAAGTGAAAATTTATTTAGTGCGCGTTGGACATTTTAGAGATAGGAAAAAAAAATGAACTCGCGACACCGTTACTGACACCTCATTTTTGTAAACGCGATTGTGCTCTTTATTTAGATAAGGTTACGGACCAATGTTCTATGCAAGTATTTTTCTTCCACCAAGGCGATTTTGTTCAAGTTTTCACTTCTGTCGGCACTCCCGGAGTGCCACTGTGTTTTTGTCTGTGCCATTGTTGAAATGTAGGTAATTATAGACATTTGTGTAAAAGTAAGTATTATTATTTAAATGTGTTTAAAGGTGGACCATTAGAGCTGAAACGAGAGAAATGTGTTACAATTTTTGCGTAAAATTTGGTCGTTCTCGAAATATCACCTGAATAAATTTGCAATGCCTCATATAGATAACGCCTGAGTTAGGTAGGTCCAACTCGGCGACTATCAGATCTCACATATTTTTTCCAGATTTTTATCAAGGGAACAAAATATCACACGACATTTCCATTCCCTCCTCAAGTGACGTAAAAAAGCTATTGCTTCGCGATGCAATTTCACTTTATTAAAACCTCCATTTAATATGTTTCTTGATTGGAATTGTGCTTGCTGGAATGGAAACCTATTTGACCGGTAATATTTCTCTTTTCCTGGTGTTCGTTCGTGATCTGAATAGATTAATCTAGCCTTATCTTAGTTTCTTTGTTCCTTTGTGACGTCATAAAGGAAATTGGCTGCAATTAACAGGAGAAATCCTTAATCTAATGGTTGTTTGGGCGGTGGTCTGCTTTTGCTGTTACATGTTTTATTGGTCTGGATTTCAGAATATATATACAGAGTGTATCAGAAAGGTGTGGTCAAATGTGTGGTACAGACTGAACAACTTTCTTCATGGGACCAAATCGTAATCGAGAAAAGTACAAAACTTCAATATCTACTCGACCCAAATACATGGGACGGCTGATAATTTTTTCTCGATTACGATGTTGTTTCCATAGAGAAAGTTGTTCAAATGAAATGAAACTAAATTAAATTGTTTATTCTGTAAATAGGATATCGGAATCACTTTTGCACGTCATATTAAAAAATTAAAAATAAGCTAGATGAGTTCGGCGTTTCTTATCTGACTACTCTGAGAAGAAAGGCCGAAACAAACTCAGAGGTCGCAGTCTCTTTTAAAGTCCAGACATAATCTTGGTCAGGCAAATTGATGGTCTGTACCATATCTTTCTGATACACCCTGTATACTAGCTTTTGCTCGTGTAGAGATCGGAAATTATCTCACGGGAACGTACTACCAGGATAAAAGGACCTACCTGAATGCCAAATTCCGTCAAGCCGTTTTTGCGTGATTGAGTAACAAACATCCAGACATACAAACTTTCAGATTCATAATATTAAGGAGGATAAGCATGTAAGTTATGCTGCTTTAAAAATTCATAGTTACGCAGGCACGCCAAGAATGATATTTTTGGGTTGAATATTAAAGTTCCTCGAATAAATAAAACGGAAAATTTGGGAGCAGCCTGTACATCTTGTTCTGACTAGGTACTAGAAGTTTGTTCTAGACTTTTGTCTAGAACAAACTTCTCGTACCCATCGGACCCACCTTTTGTATTATAAAATCAAACGGCAAAAGCGTATGTTTCAATTAACAAGTGTTTTATAGACACTGAGAGTGTAATATTTAGTACGCCGAGTGAGGCAAAACATGTTGGACCGGTGAAACTATTTTTCCATCTATATGTGCATAATTCATGTATCATGTTACTCATTTTTGAACAAATAAATTTATCTTTATCTTTATCTTAATAATACAAGTTATTTAGTTAGAAAACTATTCAGAGGCCAAGTGCTTGTATGCTTATCTAAGAAATGCATATCTGTAAGGACTATTCTTGCTTGCAGCGCTCGGCCGCTATAGTATCGCTGACCTACGAAAAAAAAGGTCGTGTGCACGGGATTTTGTTTTCAAAATGCTTATATATCCGTTACCCCGATGGTACATATGTATATATGTCACCATAAAATTATGAACTTCGTTAGTTTATAATCGATCGGTATTATTTCCGTTAGATTATAACTGTTGAAAAATTGTGAACTGCGACAAATCATTTATTTTTCGATAGTATATAATGTATCCATGAGAAACCGACAAATTGTAAATTGGTATCAAAATAGCTTGCGATGTAACGCATCTTGCGCTAAACGCCTAGCTGCGAGCAACTTGGAAGTATCGCTGGCCGGCCGCTACCGCGGCAGCGCTCACTACGCTCGCTCGGCTCGCGCGCGCCTAGTTACAGTTCTCACCTAACCTAACCCATTTCACCCAGTTTAAAATATTTTGACAGTTGATAACTTAATGAAAATAAAACCGATAGACTATAAACTTACGGTTGTCATGTTCTTACGGTGACTTATAGGTACAACACGATTGATTCCGACTTATATACTTATATACAATATACTTATCGTGGTTCAATACCTGTAAGCCTGTAGTTAGTATGCGTGGCGCTCACCCAACACACCAGTATGTGTGGCTCGAAGCTTACGACGGTCATCTTTCAAGTTTAATGTAGGTACGACCCGAACTATTGTTCCGTCCAATAACATTTAGGCTTGTAAAAGTTTATGTGGCAGTAATTTTGATTAAAGTGTATCGCTTTTTGTGGAGTATCTATCGTTTCTGTAAATAGACATTCGGATTTGATTTGGTCAAAATTATTTTGATTCTGTAAGTTTTTTAGTTGAATGCGTAACATCAGTTTCTTCTCATCATATTAAACTAACATAACATAACATCACGCCTTGTTTCCCTGAAGGGTTGGGCAAAGGTGTAATAATTATAAGAAATTATAACTACCTAACTCACTAATAATCTAATCCTAGTATAATAAAGAATCTAATTAAATTATTGTAGTTTGTTAGTTTTAGTTTTTTTTGTAAAGTTTATTTTTTATTTGTATTCCGTGGAAAATATTGTTGGTTGCACATTTGGCCGTATTTTTATTTTTTATTTATTCGTATAAAATGTAATGTGTCAGTCACTGTTTGTTTTCCCAAATAAAAAAATTAATCTAAACTATAATAATATTAAAAAGAGAAAATATTTGATTTTTTGTATGTTTGTATGCATGTTTGTTTGTTCTGTCACGTTAAAACGGCTGAACGGATTTGGATGACTTTTTATCCCGATATTCACACAGGTCTTATTTTACGAGGCGCAGTTATTTTGCAATATAGGTACCCAATTTAATTGCAATGTTGCATGCTGAATTAAGTAAGCGAAATATTATGTAAACGAAGATATTATTATTATTTTTATACAGACGGATCCGAATTCGATTGCATATTGTTTTATTCCGCGTACCGGAAGACGTAGCATCGGAAAGCCTCCCCACAAGATGGACTGATGACCTGCAGGAATCCACTGGATGCGGGAAGCACAGAATCGGTCGAAGTGGCGGTGCTTGGGGGAGGCCTATGTCCAGCAGTGGACGTCTTTCGGCTGAAATGATGATTGTTTGAAAAATATCATGACTAAAATAAACTGCATCAGATTTAAGGCTTGTGCAGACCAGTGCGACACGCGACGCGACACAAAGGCACCGCTCGACGCGCGACGAGCGGTGCCATTGTGTCGCGTCGCGTGTCGCGCCTGTTTGAAAGAGCCTTTAAGTCCAAGCGTTTAAAATTCACGAATTGAGGCTACCTACCCATAATCATGTGATTGATGACAAAACAAAAGTTAACCATTATTTAAATTCCGATGACCAAAACAAATGACTAACGCTATACGCACTGCGTATAAGAATGTGCATTTGTCGCATCTCGATCAGATGTTCGGTTATTCGCGCCAATAGACTGAATAAGACATTCACTCGAAATATCTCGATTAATAGGCACTAACTATTATTATTGATAAATCTTGTCGTTCAAGATGTTTTAGTGCTTTACTTTTATTCGTCTTTGCGTCATTATCGTAAACTACGAATTTAAACCATTAATATATCAAATCATCTGCCTAGCCTTTTCCCAACTATGTTGGGGTCGGCTTTCAGTCTAGCCGGATGCAGCTGAATATCAGTATTTTACATGGAGCGACTGCCTATCTGACCTCCACAACCTAGTTTCTAGGTAACACGATACCCCTTAGTAAGATTGGGCTTTTAACTACCCGTAACGATTGTCAAAGATCTACAAATGACAGCCGGGACCAACGGCTTAACGTGCTTTCCGAGGCACAGAGAGGTCTTGGTATGTAAAGATGGTCACCCATCCACGGACCAACCGCGGCAAGCGACCTGTGCGGAGTATTTTAATTATCCAACGATTTTAGTTAGAACTTTCTTTTTGTTTTGTCACGGGATCTACTTAGTTAGTGTATTTTAGGTAGGTAAAGTAATGAATTAGAAACTTCTCGTGTTTGCATAAAAAGCATAAAGAGAATTGTCTATCTCCCGAGACAATTCGGCCACGGACAGTCTGGCCAAGTTGGCACCCGGAGACTGTTTAATTATATCGATCAGAAGCCGATAGCCTTGTTACAATCCCTTGGCCTAGGCGACGCTTCCTGACTACTGACATTTAGGCCCAACTGGTAATTGGGGGCGTAAGATGTAGCAAGACTTAGGATAATGTTTTTAGGTAACATAGGGTATTAACGTACGTAGTCTTCTGGAATGATGATTGGAAGAAAAAGATAGCAAACTGAATTATGACTTAGTTTAGAGATCAATTTAGATCCCTAAATAACAAAGAAAGAAAAACATTTATTTAGATACAAAAAAAAAAAAACTCAGAACTCATAGCATTTATTTCAATTAAACCATTTACAGGCACTTTTGAACTGTCAAACAATCGGTCAGTAAGTCAGAAAGTTGAAGCTAGCCCATTCCAAAACGTAGATCTTTATGGAGAAGAACGGGCAAGAAACCCCAAGGACACTCTTTTAAATATAGATGTTACAAAATCCTGTATACATTATTCTTGTTGCTTCTATATGTGAGAACAATGTACAAAAAATAATCAAAAGCAATTGAAAATATAAGATTAAAAATAAGCCCTGGCAGATAAGAGATGGCCAGTCTCAACTGACGGCGTCCGTTCACGAACATGACGCGTGGAACACAATTCGCGAAACACAAACACAAATAAAAAATTGAAAATAATGTTTTAACAACAATAGTGTGTGCCTCACGGCTGGACCAAAAAGGTTCATTTCAGCATTAAATGCCAGACAGACGCTGTCTGACGCTGGTTTTCTAATGAACCCTAAATAAGAATAGTTTAGATTGATCCCTTTCTATATGTTCTTAAGGCCGAAACATGACGCCAGGAAAATGATACCTCATCTAATTATAGGTAAGCGACGTCGACTGACTAATGAAAAACAATACCCGTCACATTATTTCCCCATTCGGTCAATGATCTATATTTTCTTATCCCAATAAATCGCAAGGCAATAAAAAAGATAGCTCATAAATCTGTCTGAGTGACAGGGGTTATGATACCAGACGACAGCCATTTTGTCTGGCGGACATCGAAAAAACCAAGCTTATATAGGTCTATTTAATTTGTTTGTCTACTTGCGTAACATGTCACAATAAGAAATAGAGAAGCAAACAAGACGATAAAAGTGAAAAGTTTTGCAAAAATAACAGTTTTTGTGACTTACACAACTTCACTTCTTTATTCTGTTACGTAATTCAAACAAATATTTTTTTTAAAGAAAGAATATTATTCATGTCATATTATTCTAAAAATAGACTTTTAGATCTTTTTCGTGGATGCGAGGTAAATAAAGGATGACGTCAGAAAGAATCTACTTTTGTGTGTAGGTTTTGTGTGTATATTGCGAAAATACTAAAGCTAAGGATGAAACTTTTTTCTCTTAGGATTTTGTTATTCTATTCGTGTGTGAATGACGTAAAAGGACATAAATATAAGTGCGGAACCATTATAAAAAATCACAAAATCTAAAATATATAGCTCCAAGCGATATCCACTGATACTGTTTGTTGGCACGAACCATGCGCTGTTGACTTAAATGCAATGGCAATTTTCAGGTTACTTACAAGGCTCCTGAAATGCAGGTACTCTAACATATACTTTTTTTGTAAACCAGTTTATGCCAGTAAATAATTTATTATTAATTCGTATTATATTTTCAAATAACTCATTTAAAAAAAAAAAAAAAAATGTTTAGAAATAGTAGCCCACCGGTATCGAGACTAGGGTCCAAGCTACGGTCAGGGCTCCAAAAAGGAGAAACCTAACAACACTAATCGCGTCCATAAGACCTAAGTACCGCTTACTTATTACTACCTATAAATTTTTGCCTTTATTTCATTTTAAATACATAATTATTATTTATATTTTTAAATATTTTTATAAAAAACATTTTAAAATAAATATTACTATTATTATTTCCTTTATTTAATCTTATTGAAGTCTTCCGAAGCGAGTTTTCTCATTCAAATTGTAGGTAGGTTTATGAAAAATATCTAGGTACTTTTGAAATGTCCTGGTACCTTTGTAATAATAATAATTGTTCCTGATACCGGTGGACTACTACTAAAACTCGCTCATTAATCAATTACCCACTTGTCTAATAATCCTAAGACCTACGTCCGGGGGAAGACTTCAATAAACCCTGTAGAGTGGACACGTAATCCGACTGTAATTCCCAATTCACCACAACAGAGTGGTCAAACGAATTAGGTCATCGTATTAAGAGTATTACGAACAAGTTTTTGCTCGAATCAGCTTTAATTAGAGCTATTTTTTCACAAACGATCGATGAAACTGATTGATTGGTGTTGACTAGTTATCAATATTTGCTTCAATTTAGTTGTTCAGTAAATTTTTATTTATTTTCTCTATTTAAGAGGCTCGTGGCTAAGTGATAACAGCTGCATGGGTCGATCGAAGGTTAAGCTACGCTTGCCTCGGTCAGTTCGTGGATGGGTGACCATCCGTTACATATCGAGACCTCTCTGTACCTCGGAAAGCACGTTAAGCCGTTGTTGATATTCGTAGATCTTCGACAGTGGTTACAGGTATTCAGAAACCCAAAAGTCTGACCACTAGTTCTGCCAAGAGGTATCGTGTTACCCAGTTACTGGGTTGTGGAGGTCAGATAGGCAGTCGCTCCATGTAAAATACTGGTATTCAGCTGTATGCAGTTAGACTGGAAGCTGACCCTAACATAGTGGGGAAAAGGCTAGGCAGATTGATTTGCTCTATTTATCAAGAGTGAATGTTCCGCGAATATTTTTGGAATAACTTATCATGGAGGACGGAAAACTTTCTGTGCCGACTGAAATTCGGAGTGGTTTTTCTATTAAAAGAGGGCATTGACCTAGTTTTATTTATAGGCTGTGTTGTTTCATCGTGTTATGTACTATGACAGGGTATTTACTGGCTGGTTAGAAGCCTACTTCGTAGTAATCTAGGCCATTGTATAAGCAAATGATCTAACTGCTATAACACTTTGTGCTACGAGTATAAATCCTAATCTAATCTAAACTAATATATATAAATCATATTATATTATCTCTACTAAAAAATAAAATTAGTGTCTGTTTGTAATGTCAAAATAACAGCTTTTTACTAAATGCATTTGAAAGTATATACGGTACATACAACGAAAACACAATTTAAATTTTTTTTTATCTGTCTGTCTGGTTGTTCCGGTTAATCTCCAAAACGACTGGTCCGATTTTGACGGGACTTTCACTGAAAGATACAGATGTTATAAGGAGTAAGTTAGGCTACTTTTATTAAAAAAAAGAACTAAGATACACGCGGGCGAAGCCGCGGGCAGAATTATATCTAATATTATAAATGCGAAAATGAGTTTGTTTGCTTTCACGCTAAAACGGCTGAACGGATTTAGATGAAATTTGGCATATGGGTAGACCATGACCTAGGTTAGGACATAGAATACTTTTTATTCCGATAGCCCCACGGGATCGA
Organism: Agrochola litura; assembly: GCA_949152395.1. Taxonomy (NCBI): domain Eukaryota; kingdom Metazoa; phylum Arthropoda; class Insecta; order Lepidoptera; family Noctuidae; genus Agrochola; species Agrochola litura. Next base: position 8,319,444 of record OX424497.1, on the reverse strand, counting down.
GACTTATGCGGGTAAAACCGCGGGGCACAGCTAGTTAGTTAATATTATAAATTCGAAACTAACTCAGAGCAGTGGTGGCCCAGTGGTAACGGCCGCGACTTACGAGTTGTAAGTTGTAGGTTCGAACCCTGACAGGCGCTTTGCTTTGTGTAAATTATTTCATCACCACTGCTCTCAAAACGGTGAAAGAAAACATGGTGAGGAAATCGGCATGTCTTAGAACCAAAAATTCGAAGACATGTGACATCTACCAACCCGCACCGGGCCCGCGTGGTGGATTACGGCCCACTCCCTCTCACAGAGAGGAGGCCTGTGTCCCTGCAGTGGGAACATTATAGGTTCATTATGATGAAAGTAACTCTGTCTTTATGTTACCTTTTCACAAGTACTGAACAGATTTCGATATAATTTGGCAAGGAGATGGTAGCATCCTGGAGAAGGACATAGGTTACTTTTTGTCTCAAAGATAATGCTAAAAGGGGCGATATTGGGGATGTAAGTTTGTATGTTTGTATTCTTTGTGTTGATCGCAGTAAAACAGCCCTCCTACGTAAAAGTATTTATCGAATGGCTCCAGTTATTTTCAATAAAATTCCACGACAGATAAAGAATCTTAATAATAATATGTTTAAAAAGAAACTGAAACAATTCTTAATTCATAAATGTTACTACTCCACAACTGAGTTTATGGAGGACACCACTGACATTTAGCATTACATTTAGATTATTATTATTTAATTTTGACATTGGTAATGGTGTGTTAGTACGTAAGGATTTGTGTGTTATTATGTAAGTAATTGAGGTGTTTCATTTTAAATGTGTGTCTGTTGTTTCGACACTACTAATTTTATATTATTTGTATGCTCTCGAGTAAAATGTAGCGAACTGACCATCTTATTATAACATCCTATTGTATTGAAACCTACATTTACGAATAAATTTGATTTGATTTGATTTGATTTGATTTGAGCATTTCCTAAGTTAGGGTCATGAAAAATTTAATTTATTTGGTGAGACGTAAAAAATTACGTGTTCCAGCGTTTGTAAAATCATCTCCCAGGGGGAAAATAGGGGATGATTTAAACATTTACATGATTATTGAAATTTTTGTGTACCAATTTTTAAGGGATATATTCGAAATTCACGCGGACGAAGCCGCGGGCAGAAGCTAGTTGATTATATAAAAACAAAACCCTCACTGTGTTTTATGATGGAACGCGCACAGAATCAGGAAAAAGACAAAAGAACTGCGAGTAATAATAATATTTACGTTTCTTTTCGTTCGCACAAGACACATTTTCCAGTGAAGTTCATTTTACACCCTGTAGATACAACCATCGCGGACACTGACGGTCAAGCACTTTTCACCCTTATGCCGTTAGAAGTAAGGTTGAAAAGTGGTCCACCGCCAGTGTCCGCGATGGATGGTACTTATCTCGTTACACAAGGGAGAAAGCAAGACATTTGGGAAGACATAAAGTAGTAGGTTGGTAAAAATTTAAATATTTTATTAGTTAAGTGCTCTAGTATGTATGAAACAACGAAGACCAAGGCGAGGCAATCTGGCCGCCACTGAATGGCTTCAGGGTTCAATAAACTTGTACCTATACATATATACTCGCCTATACACCCTGACCTCACTAGCAGAGGGTTTGAAACTAGTGTAGACGTATAATAAAACCGGTTTCAGAAAGGTTTATGGTACATTTAATAGTTTTCCAATATCACTACATAAGCTAGGAAAAGACTTTATAGCAAACTGATTATGAATAGAATGTATGATAATGAATACTTTCAATTCTTAACTAACATATTTTCAGGTGTTGATTTGGATGCATTTCATAAAAAAACTTTTTTACAAAAAATACAACCGACTTCCAAACTACAAAGTGAAAAATAACTTTAATTTCGGAAGTCGGTGTCTTTGGATCAGTATTTTAGTTTTTTGACACCGACTTCCGAAATTAAAGTTATTTTTCACTTTGTAGTTTGGAAGTCGGTTGTATTTTTTGTAAAAAAGTTCTTTTTTTCACTTTTTAGTGGGTTGATTTGTAATTTATCTAAGTTACAATATCCTTATGTCAACTGGTCATCAAAAATACCCAAATCGCTATAGACGTGCCTTTAACATTTGAAGAGTTCCCTCGATTTCTCCAAGATCCCATGATCAGATCGTGACCAAATGACAATGGGACCAACTTGAAAGTATACCCTTTCAAACAAAAAAGATTTTTTCTAATCGGTCCAGCCGTCTTCGAGTAATCGGGGAACATACATAAAAAAAATTAAAAAAATATCCCGACGAATTGAGAACCTCCTCCTTTTTTTGAAGTCGGTTAAAAAGAAGGTACCTACGTACACACGGCTACACATCAAGCTGTACATTTGACTACCCGCAACAACCGTCAAAGTTTTACGAATAATAGCTGGGACCAACGGCTTAACGTGCTTTCCGTGACACTGACGAATCTCGATATGAAATGGATGGTCACCAATCTACGAACCGACCGCGGCAAGCGTAGCATAACCTTAATCATTACACTTCTGCAGAAGTGTAATGATTAGGAGGTAGGAGCACTTAACTCCTTTTTCACCTTGATGACTAACATATTATTAATAAAAACGGCATCAGATTCTCATTAAATTCATTCCAATTTCTATGAGAAATTAATTTAGCAGAGTGAAGTACACGAATTCGTTTTCAGAGAATTCACAATTAAGGGTCCTTTCGCTATTCATAAATCGAGGTCCATCCCAGTGCAAATATTTGATTCCATTTCGGTTCCTCTTCTATAAATAAAAATCTGAGACAAACCGTACTTAGCTGCTTTTAAATAGAAAGTATATTTGCTAAATTAAATGCCGACTTATCCTGGACCCTTACAGACCTTTTTATAATTAAATGCAGTAATTTAATTACAAAAAGGTTAAGCATTAAACCATTCCTCTACAGTTAAAGCTCAATATTTTATGTTTTTAATGGACTTATGACGTTATAGGTGCATAAAATTATTTATGCGCGTACTTTTAAACCAGAACATATAGGTGCATTTAGTCTAGAACATGTTTAGAAGCCTGAGAAATAATTAATTCCAGGGATGGTGTCTGAAACAGCAAATGATATCATATAGTTCCTCAAGGCTTTAGTACGAACAAAAGTGTCTATACCTCTATTTAGCTCTTCTGGAACTGCTTCAGCTTGCAAACCTAATTCCCTATTTACGCAGTTTTTATCCTTTTTATGTATTTCTATATAATTTGAAGAAAAAAGTTTAGTTATAATGCCTAACAACATTGTGTTTTAGGTAGGTACCACAATCACAACCATACTGCCAATCTTTTTTGCCAACATATTACAAGAATCTCGCAAAAACCAAAAAAAGATAAAAACCATTAAACATCTGCACCCCGGACGCAATACTCTCGATGTAGGACGAAGATTCGCCAATGATTTCCGCGATAGATGAGACGATCGACGATCGACGCCGTAGTAATGGCACAGGACCTTTATCAAACGGGTCTCGTTAGGCGGCCTGTCTTGTTACGCGTCTTTTGAAAGGCTGCGTATTATGTCGAGGTCTCGCGTTCCAAAGCTATATTGTAGCTGTAGGTACCGCACCTAATGGTGGAGGATCAATTTTCAGTGTATTTCGGGTGTAGGCGCGTATGAAAAGCATATGTCAGGTTGGTGAGGAGTAACTAAAGAAGAGCTCCTTGTTAAAGGGCGATAACCAGGAGAAATGGTTGTTGCATAAATAAAATCGAACTTGTAATAAAAGGAGTAGATGAGTTACTTAGTTTTATAGAGGTGTAAAGTTCACTCATCCTATATCTATAGAAAAGGAAGGATCCTCCGGCCATTTTATACAAGGGAGTGGCACTGGACAATAAGTTGCCAGATACAATAGTTAATACAAAAAATTTAAATGATTTAAATAAATTATTTACGCAAACACTTAACTAGAAAATATCTGCATGATCAATGGATTCAATTTTTGGATTGGATTTTAGAACCTTACTTTTAAATATTTTCTGTTTTCCTTTTATCGACTCACGGACTCTTTATGTAAGGTACTCATATAATATTAAGTGAACTGTTTTGTGATAAATTCTTTAAACCGAGACGGGTGTTGTGTCTGGTGGGCTACTGCCCGACGATAGTTGTCGGGACGTTGTATATATTCCAGTCGCGCGGTAAACTCTGATGTAGGATTTTGCGTGACATCAGTGTGATGCGTAGTTTACATGTATGTATCGATGTAGATGCCGCCCCAATTTGTTAAAACTTTTCTTTGATTACAATCGACAAAAATGACTAATTCCCATACAAACTTTCATCCCATAAGTAACCCCTTTTGGGGATGAATTATGAAATATCCTTTTTTAGTGCTCACCTTTGTTGTACAAGAAACTCTTGTGCAAAATTTCATGCTTCTAGACCCCAGCGGCTTAGGCAGTGCGTTGTCTGTCAACGAATTAAAGAATGGACACCCATTGTACAAAAAACTATGTTTCTTACAGATTAAATTAATTTGGTACATACCAGATTAACAAAAAACTCATCGTTATATGTACAAGTCCTTAATGGATTCGGGACGGATATAAAACAAAGTTCAATCAAGGAACCCTTTTTTTGCTCTCAGAAGAGAGCTCGGTTAGTTTATAGCGTAGTGTAATAAAGTGGCTCGTACAGAAATACTTGTACATTAAACAGAAAGATACATTATCTACCTACTTAAGTGCTGACATAACATCACGCCTGTAAACCCCGAAGGGTCAGGCAGGGGTGTACCCATAGTCCATCTCGCCAGTTATGCTTAGGTCCCATGTAATAGAGGACGAATTTATTGCCATCAACCGGGAATAAATCCATATTCCGGGCTGCTAAACGGGTTTTCTATAAGTTTTGTCGACGGAAGAATAGACAAAATGACGGATTGTGATTGTTTATCTGTCATTTTGTCTATTCTTCCGTTGATAAAACCTATCGTGCTAAGCGTGCAGTAGTGCTTGCGACACGAATGTAGCATTCAATATCCGAAAACGTACTTTTTTAATCGCCAATAGAATGAAATGATTTTTCAGGCAATTTTAACTCCACACACTGTTAATAGGCTAGTTGCCAGCAAGAAAAATAAGTTTCGTAGTTATGAATTTTGTTTTACAGAATCGTTCTGAGCTAAAGATATCAAAATTCTACTTAATTTATTTAGTAAATGATTTTAGATTAATTAACATTTTTGGTCATGTGACATTGAAAGCGAAAAAGCGCGACACGTCACTCCTTGTAATTGATTGTGTTTCAAATTGTAAACAAAAACAAACTTTATGTTATTTTGCATTTCATTCGTATGACAATAATGATCTTGAAAAGTACACAATTTATTGGTAGTGTGTCCCTCTCGCACACTATATGGCACTGTTCATTAACTACATTAAAAAAATGGAAATCATCAAACAACATAACGTCAAAGTAAACATTAACACAAAAAATGGTTTGTCGGCTTTGAATATAATGTTTTTGATACTTAAAAACTTTGTTAATTAAGCCGTATATTATAATATCCAAACAGAAGTTTGTGTGCAGACAACACTGAGCGAAATTAATAGTTAGGTCTGTCTCAAAATGCGAAATTTACCTTTGTGACAATACTGACAGACAATCGACCATACAGAAATTTTATTCAATAACCCCAGACATCAAAGTTTTGGAAAAAAGTTCACTGCACCTCCTAGGTTCCCCAATTTTAGAAGACAGTTTTTCACCTTTCGTTGACAAAAAAATTAAACACTTTAACGATATTTCAGACAGACTTTCTAAAATAAACTTACATTCGGCATTCACCCTTATCAGATACTGCTGTTTCGGTCCAAATTTTATGTACTTTCTCCACTCTTCCCCTTTATGGAAGAAGCCACACCTTTTGGACAAAATCGATCAAATTATTCGAAGTACTCTAACATCAATTATAAATGTGGCATTGGACGACCGCGCGTGGCTGCAAGCCACACTACCCATCCGCTTCGGTGGGCTCGGCGTCCGCAAAATTTCTAGTGTAAGCTTACCGGCGTTTCTGTCCTCGGTCCACAGCACCGAAGAGTTAACCAGAAAAATCTTAACCGCTTCTCAGGTTGACTCTGAAGTGCCGTGTTTGACTGATGCGATGAACACATGGAAAATGGCTTGTCCGGATACGGAGCAGCCCGAGAACCCGTCTTCCCAAAGACAGTGGGATGAGCCGCTCTGCAGGTTGGTACGGAATAACCTCGTAAATACGTCCACCAACACTGCCGAGCGTGCCCGCCTGCTAGCTGTGGGAGAATGGGAGTCGGGCCTCTGGCTTCAGGCGCTACCGTCACCCAACATAGGCACTATGCTGGGTGACACCACTTTCCGGCTCGCTACAAGTCTGCGTCTGGGTGCTCCTTGCGGGGCTCCACATCGCTGTCAGTGCGGTGAAGCTGTCGACCGCCTCGCACACCATGGCCTTTCCTGCAGCAAAAGCGCTGGTCGGTTGGCACGGCACGCAAGCATTAATGACATCCTCCGTCGGGCTCTTGTCACCGCCGGGGTGCCAGCTGTTTTAGAACCCAATGGCTTGGCACGCGACGATGGAAAGAGGCCAGACGGAATGACCATAATGCCTTGGAAGTTGGGTAGGCCTTTGGTGTGGGATGCAACCTGTGTCGACACCCTTGCGCCATCCCATCTTCCTAGCACTGCGGGCTGTGCCGGGGCGGCTGCTGCAGGTGCAGAAAACCTCAAACGGCGCAAATATAGCAACCTTACTGGTAGCTATATCTTTGAGCCGTTTGGGGTTGAAACACTAGGGCCATGGGGTCCGAGTGCTCACCGAGTATTCCGGGACATCGCCAAGCGGTTGGTCGACTCTTTACGTGACCAGAGGGCTGGCCAATTCTTAGGCCAAAGAATCAGCATCGCCATCCAACGTGGCAATGCTGCCAGCCTTTTGGGCACTTTCCCCGCTGACAGCGATGCGGACGAATTTTTTGACGCCCAATGAGCTCTTATCTTTATTTTAAACTTTTTCCTTTACATACTTGTACATAATATATATAGTAGTTAGTTGTAAATATGTTTGTGTATATTATATGTTAAAAATGAATAAGTTAGGTCTGTTAATGTTAATATTTCGCAAAAATATTCATATTTCGAAGAAATAAATCAAAGATCAGACTACCTAACCTTTTCTTAACTATATTGGAGTCGGCTTCCAGTCTAACCAGATGCGTCGGCTTCCAGTCTAACCAGATGCAACTGGATGCCAGAATTTAACATGGAGCGACTGCCTATTGTGACTTACGATTAGCCAACCCGGCTAAACGTAAGTGGTATTTTGCTACACAAAACCACACTATCTGACCTCAATGAACATAAGTAAGTAATTCGTTTCTCAAAAACTGTCAAAAACAATAGGCTAGATGGTCTTTTAACAACTGACAAATCTAATGCCCAAGAGTTAATTACAATGTACGCTGAATTGAGTAGATACATCAGAGTAGAATTAATTAAAAGATCACAATAGTAATACTATGTATTTGCTCCTCAAAACAAACCTTTTAAAAATAATGACACACTAGAAACTTCATTAAATACGAAATAATAAGTAGATACATTGTTTGGTTGATATTTTTCTTCTGATGAATAGGATCACAGAAATGTAAGACAATGTAGAACTCACTCATTGAATAAAATTCCAGAAAGGATTTAATGTAATGCATAAATACGCCGAACATTACTTAAGAATGGTCAGCACTGGGAAATTGCTGCCTACTATCTTAGCCAATGTGTACAAAAATCAAAATTAAAATTAGGCTGAGAATCAGCACTTTTTGAACGTCAAAATTACATAAGACAGTCTCAAAACGCCCGCCCTTCACCACTTCCTAGTGCTTTAGCTGGGAAGAAGTGGCGCAACTAGTTCCCCATTGCAGCTTATCAAAGCTCATAGGTGCAGTTCTTTAATTAATCATCTTTTGTAAAGCAAAATGTTGCACTACGTCATCATCAGCCTATAAATATTCCCACTGCTGGGACACAGGCCTCCTCTCTGTGAGAGGGAGTGGGCCGTAATCCACCACGCGGGCCCAGTGCGGGTTGGTAGATGTCACACATGTCTTCAAATTTTCGGTTCTAGGACATGTCGATTTCCTCACGATGTTTTCCTTCACCGTTTTGAGAGCAGTGGTGATGCAATAATTTACACAAAGTAAAGCGCCTGTCTGGGTACGAACCTATGACATACAACTCGTAAGTCGCGGCCGTTACCACTGGGCCACCACTGATGTTGCACTACAAAACGAACAATAGGTACTACAAGACAAAATAAACAATGTTTGCAAATAATTTTTCTGTTCAATATGTGTGTGCAGCAGCTGATTGTGATAGGCCATGATTAATTGATTGAAATCGTGCAAACAGCACTCGGCAGCGACACTAACTCATCTATCATTTACAAACACTATTATAGCGCCACATTCCCACAAATCGACTCTAAAATTCAATTTTAGAGTTGTGCTGAGTAAAATTTTCATTTTAAATCTCAGATTTTGTAGCAGCATTTCTTGCTTCACCTGTACTCTAACTGCATACCGTTCTTACAGTTGCAGTGTGTAAAATGTTCATTTTATTTCCAGATTTGGCAAATCGCCCCGTATTGGTCGAATGGTAGCAAACGCAACTGCTAAACTTGGAGTTGACCCCGAGGTCGCGGCAAGTGCTTGTGGCTTTTCCCTTCAGGAAATATCTTCGTAGCAGTCCGGAGTTTTAATTTCTTCCTGATTGATAGCAATAGGCTATTCTCCTATTAACACTTTCGACTCCACCCACTTTTCATAGAACTCAAACGCCATGCCGCCATTACGTTTGCGATAAAGTTAACCATCGCGGACGGTGTGTGCCAACAGAAGTGAAAACTTGAACAAGATCGCCTTGGTGGAAGAAAATGCTTGTATAGAACATTGGTCCGTAACCGTATCTAAATAAAGAGCATAATCGCGTTTACAAACCCTTTAAAGGAAAAATACTTGCATAGAACATTGATCCGTAACGTAATATAAAAAAGAGCACAATCGCGTTTACAAAAATGAGGTGTCGTCATAGTGTAGCGAAATCAATAGTTTAGTAGTCCCATCTCAAAAATCGTTGGTCTAGTGGTCGTAAGCGCTACTGCTGAGCATGAGGTCCTGGGTTAGATTCCCGGGTCGGACAAAGTGCTATTGGGTTTTTCTATCTGAAATTTCTCAGTAGCAGCTCGGGAGTCTGGATTTGTGCCCGGTTGATGGCAATAGGCTCGCCCCCTATTACATGGGACTTAAACATAACTGGCGAAATGTGGGTGTACCTGCTACAGGTACACCTCTGCCCAACCCTTCGGGGAAACAAGGCGTGATGTTATGTGTTATGTTATGTATCTCAAAAATGCCCAACGCGCCTAAAGAAGTTTTTTGTTAAAAAATAATACAGGTGTTACGTTATTTCGCAGAAACCAGCTTTGCTTCATCATCACCTGGACCTTAACTGCATACAGTCGGGATTTCACTCGTTTGACAGTAGTCTCTCTATGAATATTCAATGAGATCATTCTACAAAACACCCCAGAGGTGGGACACAATAGTTTGATATGAATATAAACCGTGTTTCTCAGAGTTTGGTGTACCTTGTATTACCAATAAAGATGTTGGAAACTGTTAACTATCTTGTAAGTTTGAGTACGTGTTCTGAAAATGTTCGGAGTTTGAAAGTTCCAAGGAGGTCGCTGTTTTGTAGCGAAATTAGTTGTGTGAAGATAAAAGTTGTAGTTTTGTTCTGTGCAATATTGGCCATAATAAATTAAAAGCTATTACATTTTTTTTTTTACAAAAACTTTAAAAGCTGTTTATCACTGAACATATATGGGGGTGTTTCGGAAAGTCCTTGGATAGAGGATTCAAACATTTTCATTTGGACTCGTCTCATGGGCCGCCCTGTATTCTGTAGTTTATTAGATTGGAATTTACTGAAATCTGGAAATAACACAATATACCTATCACAATTTTCAGAACACAAATAAAAGAAATAAAACACTGTGTCTTCAAGAAATCCAAGTCTGTTTTTAAAAAGAAATCGTATTTACAGTCAGAATACGTTAAAGAGGTGTTTGAAACTAAATAAAGGATACACAAAACGCGTCATTGCGCACGTTAACCTGCTTTTTATTACAAAAATGTTTATAAAATTACTTTCTTGTCTTTAGTCGACCTCGTTATCGCATTACCACTTTTGACAACACAATCATAACAAAACATCACGCCTGTAATTTCGCCAGATATGTTTAAGTCCCATGTGTGTGTGTTTTGATAACAATTGCCGGTAAACCGTAACTTTACTAAGTTTGTAACTTTCTTACTGTCGCATAGACAAAAAGCCCTTGTCGTTTTATGACATGCAAGTGATATTCAATCTTAGACTAGAGGGGTTCGTGGGTAAATGTTGCTGTAGACCTAAGGTTAAGCTACGCTTGCCGCGGTCGGTTCGTGGATGGGTGACAATCCATTATATACTGAAACCGTGCCACCCGTTGTTAACCCGTGTACATTACATACCGTGCCTCGGAAAGCACGTTAAGCCGTTGGTCCCGGCTGTCATTCTTAGATCTTTGACAGTCGTTATGGGTACCTAGTCAAAAGCCGAATAGACTGCCAACCAGTTTTACCAAGGGATATCGAATACCCAGTAACTGAGTTGTAGTGGTCAGATAAGCAGTCGCTCCGTGTGAAAGCCTGGTATTCAGCTGCATGCGGTTAGACTGGAAACCGACCCCAACAGAGTTGAGCTATAGGCAGATTGATTGAAGTGATATTCAATCTTAAGGTGGTCAAGTAATTATGAGGGTAACTATACTACAGTACAAAGGTACACGTGTCGGGTGACATCTTAAAATTTTATGTTTGAGTCTGCGATGTGCCCGGAATATAAAGTAGTGCTAGTCTAAATTCGGAGTTGGAATTGTGGACAGAATACATCTGTGGAAGCTGTTTAAAATAGTGCTGCCCATCGATTTTGTCTACTGGGTGTATTTTTATCTGCAACGATAAATCTTAAGGATAGCTCGATGTCTGAGTTACAATATTTTGAGTCTGTGCTTTTGTTAAGGTAAATAAGTTAGATAAAGATGTTAATTACGTAACGAACAGTACTTACCCAAAATTAATTTGCCAAAATACGGCTTAGGAACCAAACAAGGTAGGTAACAATAAAAGTCCATTCAAATTCAAAATTCAAGTCATTCATTCAAACTAGGCTGAGAATTAACACCTTTCGAACGTCAAAATTACATAAGACAGTCCCCCAAAACGCCCGCCCTTCACCACTTCCTAGTGCTTTAGCTGGGAAGAAGAAGTGGCGCAACAAACTCCCCAGCGGCACAGCTGTCTGTAGTGTTCAGTTAGAAAAATAAATGAAATTGATTCTATACAATTCTATATAATCTTGTTCACAGTACAGTCAGCCACATTAATCGAGGCCCCAGCACGAACGCGCGCCGTAATCGTAACGTAAATTCGAACGCTTTTTTTTAAGTACTCGTTTCATACATAACATTAATTTTAGCTTTAAGAATTTATTCATATCTATGGGTGATACTTTGAGCTTGTCGCAATTTTTTTAACCAAAGTGCTGTTATAGGATAGTAAACCAATATACTTACGCATTTTTCTTTCTTTCTCTTTATAGTTGTATTTTCGGGGCTGTCCCACCTATCAGTAAATTCAAACGATATTTGAATTTACTGATAGGTGGGACAGCCCCAGTTTCTAAGTCGTGTGTATATTAGTATACCTACACACTTAGAAACTAGTGTTAGTACCTCTTAAATTTCGAAATGTTTTATTTCGGACCCATAGGTTATAATATACAGGGTTATTGGTTATACGTCGGCAATTTGTTAAGGGGATGTAGGAGAGGTCATTTGCAACCAAATTACCCCTGATGACCCCTATGCCAATGTCAACCATTTTCGAGTAATTTGACATTTTATATTTTAAAATGTATGAAATAAAAATATAAAATGTAGGTAACCAATTTCTTATATCTATGGTAACCAATAACCCTGATATACAGGGTTAATCCCCTATGCCAATGTCAACAATTTTCGAGTAATTTGACATTTTATATTTTAAAATGTATGAAAATAAAAAAATTAAATGTCAAATTACTCGAAAATTGTTGACATTTGAATAGGAGTCAAAAGGCATCATTTGGTTGTAAATGACCTCTCCTACATCACATTACTGGATTGCCGACGTATAAATAACCCTGTATATTGTTTAGCCAAATGGACTATACCTATAGGTCCGAAATAAAATATTTTTATTTTATTTACGTTACGGTTACTTCGCGCCTTCGTGCTCGAGCCTCCGAAAGCGTAATTGTCGGTAAGATTTTGGCAATTAATAGTCCAGCTAAAATAATACTTATATAATGATTTGTAGTAATATTGATTATTTTGTAATGATTTATAAATTGAATTAATTAATTGAATTTGTAATCTGTTGTGAATTTTATATGGGTGTATTCCTGAATTAAATTATTTGAATTTGAATTTAACATCTATGGAGCGTATCATTTTCTGCTCCTCAGATTGTCCCTGGTGACATTGCTTCCACCGACAATTATTATTCATTAGGTCGTTGTAGCAGCGTCCTTTCATTACAGACTCGAGTCAGCTCGTTATGTCTTATTCAACCCTCTGCTTGTGTATATTTTAATAAAAGACCGCCTCGGGCAGGGAAAGTTCCAGGGTGAAATGAATAAGTGACATTCAAAATCTTACGTTCTCAAAAACAAAACTTTAGTGCAATCTGTGTGTCATCATGATGGCTTGTTTACATGAATGTACCTAAAATTAAAGTCAAAGAAAACAGATGTGTTTTTGGTTTCAGGCTTTTTAAAGCTTTTTCGTATTTGATGAAGCATTCAAATATTCCTCAAAGGAAAGCAATTCGGTGTGCAATAAATTATAAATTACATAGATGTACAGTCAGCTGCAGAGAAATCTCACCCCCAGCATTGTAAAAATACATTGCTAGGGGGTGAGATTTCTCTGCAGCTAACTGTACGTTAAATGTTTACACACGAGGCATATCTAGGCTCGGTTACAAGCACTAAAGTAATTAAAAGTGAAAAGTAAAGTAACTGAAATGCTAAAAATAAACGAACGTGGTTTCATGACATTAATTGGCCTTGACAAAGCCTTAAGCGTTGAATACTGTTATATATATCTACAGTAAAACTTACTTAGGTTAATATTTTCTTTAGTTATAAGTTCCTACGTTGTGATCACATTTCAAATATACACCCTAATATTACTACCTCTAGAAGAGAGATGAAATAGGAACAATATTGCTTTGCAAAATTCCCAGTCGGTGAATAGCAGCGCAATCGGAAATATCTGAATTTATGGTCGGATACAAGCTGAAGGTAAGCCTGGTCTATCGGAAGAATCGATTGCAAACTTTACTCAACCTGTTCAAGTTCCACGATTTACCGCTCTACGAGATTTATTGTGTTTAAGATTGATTGATGACGATGGACTTTACATGAGTTTTGGTTTCCCAAAGATAATTACATCGACACAGATTTATTTTGAGTGCACTGAGTATAAAATGTCCGTATTGTCCATACGCGCGTAAGTGTTAATTCTGGGTAGACGCTGCGTTTGCGTAGCGCCTACGATGCGTAGCGCCTACGATGCGTAGCGCCTAAGATGCTTAGCGCTTACGATGCGTAGCGCCTACACGATGTGTAGCGCCTAAGATGCTTAGCGCTTATCATTGCGTAGCGTCTATGATGCGTAGCGCCTACGATTCGTAGCGTCTACGATGCGTAGCGTCTACTATGTGAAGCGTTTGGGCAACGTTTACTATGCGTAGCATCTGAGCAACGCCTACGAAACGTAGCGTTTGTGTAGCGTAAACGCTGCATTTACCTTTGACAAACACCTACGGTGTGCCAACGCCACAGGCGAAGATACCAACCAAAATTGTTATCGAGTAAATAATTATGGACTTGAATTAAGTATGATTGCTGTATTCAAAATATGTGAATCGGTCAATTGTCTTTCTTCACTCAACTTAAGCCAACGTTATCTCATAGCCACTCGAGAACGGATAATTGAAATGAATTCGAATGTCATACACGACAGCCGTCCTCAAGGGAAGAGTAATAAAATAGATTAGGGACCGACCACCTACGCCAAATATTTACTGCCACGCTACGGATGGGAACAGTGTCGGCGTTCCACGCATTCTCAAGATAATCCGTGCAATGATAATATTATTACGTCGGATTTGGCGAGACTTGATTACCGTAACGTGTGGGGCCGCCTTTACTTGAATTCGTTATGAGGATGAGTGGGCTCGTTTATGTACCTACTCGTGCTACGAAGCCTCGTTTGTGTTATCTTTAGTCTACATGTGTTTTGGAACGTATGTCTACTTTTATAATAAGTATGAACGTTTTAATTACCTGCTGTAATTATTTAACTTAATTTGATCCATTGATTGTATTTTTATTGATTTATTTGATCTTATTATTATTAATTTATTTTAATTTGATCTTATTATTATTAATTTATTTGAATCTGATCTTATTTTTATTAATTTATTTGAGTTTATTATTAACTTATTTGTATCACTTTAATTATAAATAGGCAAACTATGTCAGTACTGTGCACACCTTTAAGAGACAAGTTCGCTGTAGTTTATAAGTTTTAATATGATATGCTCTCTGTAAATGTTTTTTGTGATCTAGTCGTTGGAGTGCCATCATAAATAAATAAATTTCAGTCAACCGTTATAAGTTGCATGAGTGTGAGATATTTTCGAAAAGTAATTTTTTGGTGCACTTTTACATTTATTTATTAAGCAAGGCACACCAATACATATTTACAAGGATACAATAGGTATCACGAGTCTTGAGTACTGTGTAAATACATCACTTATAGGCAAATTAATGTTAATGTTATTAGCATTAACATTAATTTGATATATAATAAAATTGCAAAATAAGATTAGATTGTAAAATAATAACATTATTCACGAATGACAATAAGTTAAACAGGTAAATGAACATGTTTGCGTGCCCTGAACAATCAGCCCCATTAACACAATCAGGCAGTTTAGCTATTCAATTCTTCCACGTAAAGGGCTATCCTCATTATAGCGGAGATACCAGAGAAAATGAATTAGAACCACAAAATCTTCCATATTTCATTCATGTTTATTCATCTTTATTAATTTCCCGGAATAAATCAATCATGAAACTGTTTTATGTATCTATATCGGAGATATGCCAAGCTATTGATTGCATTCCGGTCGCTCAGTGGCTGCAGTTAGGTGCAGATAAATCACGCTGGTATTTAATTACCGCTCGCAGTGAGCTTGAAACTATGTAATCTGTCTAGATTACTGTTATCTGGAACACAATACTTTGTTTTATAGTTTATTGTTGTAATTGAAATTATTAATATTGCAATCTTCTGTGGGTATGTATGTGTGTATCTATCAGTTGAGGAGTGACTTTTCAAAGGGGCTTATTTCTATGATAAACTATTTTTTAGTAATGGAGTAAAACCATGTAAACCATTATACTGGAAAAAGTTTCCTTAGGAAATATGTACTTTTTGTATTGGATTTTGAATTAAAGTCTAGTTTTTAACATTACAGTGACGATAGCATTCATAAAATGGAAAAACTATATTTTTCTTGCAAAAATGGAAATACGCCCATTTGTAAAATCACTCCTCAGTTGTCATGCACGTGTGCATGACCACTTCTATCTCAAGTTTTTCAAACTATATATAGGCATTTATTTATGCACGCACATCGATGCCTGCGGGTTAAATATTTTATTCTAAACCCCGGATGCAAAAAGAGGGGTGTTATACATTTGACCGCTATGTGTGCGTGTCTGTCTGTGGCACTGAACCGATGTCAATCCAGTTTTTTTATTTGAAAGCTGGTTTTCTAACGATGGTTCTTAGATATGTTTTATCTAAATCGGTTCAGCCGTTTGAAGATTATCAACTCTTTTCTAGTTGATGAATGAATGTGAGTAACTTCCACAGGTCTAGTCGATTTGAAATTTGGTATTTTGTTACTTCAATGATAGAAGAACATAGTAGGTAACCTTGAACTGATGCTGCAGCATCACCTGGAATTTGCAGGGTACCCAACTCCCTTACCAACTTACAGTACAGGTATCTTGTTTGAGCTCATTGGAATGGTCTCAAGATGGTGAACAGGGTCTGGTGATGGAGTAGGAAAGAGAAATGAGGAAATGATTGTGCCTGGGTTTTTTAAATTTTAACTGTTAATATTGTACTTGTGTTACCTATTTATGTACAAATCACTGAGCCTGACTTGGTTTCCGTACGTCTTTTTCGGGTGACCATTGAAAATCAGTGCTGTGCTGTGGGTACTTTATAGCACAGCATCATGCTGAGTGGTGGCCTGCTTGTCACAGTCATGTCATGCAACTGCCGACTGTTTCTGATTTATGCTCGTAATTATATACGTAGATACATTTTTGGATTTTTTAAGAATTTAGGAAGATCAAAGAAACTATGGATGGATTATGTGAAAGGAAGAAGTACCTACTTCAAATAAATAGGTAGAAGGAGAATTATATTTTTATAATAGACTGATATTTTGTACAGCGTTTTTATTGTTTTTCCGACCATTTTAAAATTATTTTGTAATTTACCCAAACGTTTAAAATAACCGCCGACCGTTCAAGCATAATTTATTCAAATAAATTGTGACAGAGATCACTTTGAGTCTTACCGGAAATCTGAATCGTCAAAGTTTTACCGACACCCGGTGTACCTTTCAAAAGTTTTTACATAATTATGTCTGAACAATGTTGTTTTTCTTGTTTGATAATTCAGACAACCTTTTGTTAAATCTTATCGTTTTTGATATTTTTGTAAACGATATTAATAAAACCGACATGAGCGGATTTCGCAAAAATATATTCAGAAACTATGTAAATAAATAAATGTGGCTCTGCCAATATTTAATTATAATACCTAAGTACCTACATACAGGGTAGCAGGGACATCGACGCGAAAACTATTACCATGGATTCAGTACATGATTCTGAACCCCCCTGCGTTGAAATTTTGCGTCGGTTATATTAAAAAAAATCTGCTGTTCCATACATATTGAACACGAAGGTATTGCAGTATTGCACTTTTCTATGAAACAGCAGATTAAAAAAAAATAACCGACGAAAAATTTCAGCGCAGGGCGTTTCAGAATCATGTACTGAATCCACTCATTCCTGCCACCCTGTATACCTAGGTACCTCCTACAAAGAACGTGTATTTTTATTGATTAAGTATTTATTTCTCTTTTATAATAAGTACCTAATAATTTATTTGTGAAGATTTGTCACTGATTGATTTTTATTTGTCTGTAAATCTTCGAAGCAATAAGTAAATATATTTTTCTGTTGAATTATTGAATAATTAGAACCCCTTCAATAACTTAAGAGACATCTGGAGTTTGTCTGTCTGTACCAGTTATGATCAAAGCAAGTAGCTGTCGAGTCGTCGGTACGGTAATGACAACAACAATTCCTTTGTGCATTGTTAAGTAGATATCATTATTGAAATTATCTGCGGGTGTATGCAGATATAAAGCTATCATCCTGAATTCCCTGTAGTTTATTTTATTTTATAGATTTACTGTCGGTCGTAACTCGTAACTCTCTGGAGTGGATTTTGATGTTGTTTTTGCAGATTCATGAATTTTATGTCGATTTTAAAACTTTTATTGTTGGTGATTATTATAGACATATATGTAGTTAGAATACTTGTCATTACCTATGCTTTTTTATTATACACCATATAGCAGTATTTTTGTTTGAGGAGCTTGTGGCTAAATAATAACAGCCGCACGGCTTGATCTTCAAGGCTAAGCAACGCTTGCCGAGGTAGGTCCGTTGATGTGTGACCATCCATTAAATACCGAAACCCCTCCGTGCCTCGGAAAGCACGTTAAGCCGTTGGTCCCGGCTGTCATTTGTAGATCTTTGAAAATCGTTAAGGGTAGTCAGAAACCGAAGTCTAACAACCAGTCTTATCAAGGAGTATCGTGTTACCCAGTTACTGGGTTGTGGAGGTCAGATAGGCAGTCGCTCCATGTAAAATACATCCGGTTAGTTTGAAAGCCGATCTCAACATAGTTGGGACAAAGTTTGGCAGATAATAATGCTGTGTTTTTATTTGGCTCAGCTGCAGATTTTCTTTACCAAACATTCATTAAGGGGGATACATTTGAAGAGCCTCCACAAATGAAGGTGCTTTCCACTACAAAACCTGTCGACTGACTTTTCTTTTTACTACAGTAGGTATCCTATACTTCAATCGACACGAGAGCGATGGAAGACAAAGAACATAACGAAAAAAAGATAAAAAACAATGAACAAAAAGAGTAGGTAGAGATACTTCAACTTTGTTACGTTATATTATAACAATACTTGTACTTGATATATAAATATTTGACAAAACAGTGACGCGTTACAGTCTTCACGGACTTGTGGTTCGTTGTATGAAAGAAACCCTAATTGTATTTATTTGTTCACGCGACGATGACATTAGGGGAACAAAGTGTGCCGCCCTGCGTACATTCCGTTATGAAATGCGTGATGTATTGCGTTTAGGAAGGCCTTTACTGAGTGTTTCATTCATCACAGAGACTGAAATGATGGAAGCTTGCCAACTGTTTGTTAGTGTACGTAATAAAAAACAGTACCGTGACTTGATAATTAACGCATTTCCCAAAGCACTAAAGGTACCATTATAAACATTAAACATGACATTTGTAAGATTTCGTCCCTTATGAAAAGATAAGAACCGACCGGATTTTTTTAAACTAAATTTTATCGAAATCTGTTCAGTGGTTTAGGCGTGAAAATGTAACATACAGACAGACAGAGTTACTTTCGAATTTATAATATTAGTATGGATTTAGATAATAAACTATATTTTCTTACTGTCAATAATTATTTTAGACCTAAAAGCCGAGTAATCTTGTTTTTGTTTCAAATAATCTTTAAAAAGACTTGATTTTCGAATAAAAAATGAATCGAGCGAAAATGTTCCAATTATGTAACTGTCTTATATTCGAAAAAAAAAATCCAATAAATCATGTTCCATTTTGATTGTATGTGTGACTTTTTCAAAATATTAATGCAAATTAACATACAATTTAGAGAGCCTGCTCTTAACTTCGTTTAGCTTAGATCCCAGTGTGCCCTGCACTTTATGTAAGTTACTCAGGAAATGCGTTGTCATTCCGAGGATATAATTCTGTAATGAGCACTGAAAGGGTTCTCTTTGCGAGGACAAATAAATTGTTTATCAAAGGTAACATTTAACTACCTTTGTCTACTATCTCTGTACCTTCTTAATTATTACTGACTGCTGTAATTTCAGTTTCGGGAATGGTTAAGAGGGATGCGCTAAGGTACCCCGCGAAATTAAAATTTTCTTACGTTTTTTGCAATTTGCAGGTCAGTGTCAAACTGTACGTTGATTTAAATAAGATTCGCGGCCATATCAAATGTGACTTTACAGAATTATTAGAATCAGTAATCCAACCAAAAATAATTCCAGCTATCCTGAAAATAATCCTATTTTTTCAAATCCGACCGTTAGTTCCGGAGATTGCCCCCTACATACAAACTTACAAACGAATTTTACCTGTGTATAATATTATTATAATTGTATTAAATTATATATGTATGTCGGATCCGGTCATTAGTACGGACACGAAATGAATCGCAAGCGCGCCGCTGGCGACAGGACGTGATCTACCCACACCTAAAGCGCGTGCTTCTACAGAGTCGTGATGTTTTAAGGCCACGGCGAGGAGTGAGATTCAGCCTCGGATCGCATCGGAGTTAAGACGTCGCGGAACTATTCTCGATTTGTGGTGCTCAGTTATTGTGTTAGTTGTATTTTGTGATAATTGTGTTAATTGGTGATTTTAATAAACGCCATCGCATTTGTTAGTAAATTATAATGTGTTCTGAACTGCAAACTATTTTTCTATTGCGCATTAACCAACACTACCCACACTACGCCCACAGTAGTTAAAATATCGTAGATAATAACGAAAGAGTCACATAACCGTCTCCGACATGTATTTAAGTATAAGTAACTCTTCAGACTAGATTAACCTTAATTTGAATAGTTAGAGCCGCATTAATTAAGTAAGTCTTCAACATTGGAGAGAGAAAACACAGCTTCGCCTGCTGTTTGTTTAGTTAATACGTTAATTATCTTCACATTCCGAGCTTTATGTTCTCTAATTCCATCTCTGTTCTTGCTGTATATTTGAATTAATTTGGTAAAAAGTACATTATATGTTATCAATATTAAAACATATAAAAGCTCTAATTTGGAGACTGCCTCGACATACGAGTTGAAGGTCGTGGGTCAGGCGCTTTACTTTATGTAAATAATTTTATCACCACTGCTCTAAAAACAGTGAAGGAAAACATCGTGAGGAAACCGACATGTCCTAGAACCAAAAATTCGAAGACATGTGACATCTACCAACCCGCACTGGGCCCGCGTGGTGGATTACGGCCCACTCCCTCTCATAGAGAGGCGGCCTGTGTCCCAGCAGTGGGTACATTATAGGATGATTATGCTCTAATTAGATTGAAACAAAAAAGGTACGTACTTGATGTAAATAAACATGTATTTTTGGTTTTTTAACCCCCGACGCAAAAAGAGGGTTAAATTTGAAAACAGATTTTCCAGCGATGGTTCTTAGAGATGTTTTATCATAATTGGTCGAGCCGCTTGAAGATTATCAACTCTTTTCTAGTTGATGAATGGATGTGAGTATCTTCCAAAGGACTGATCAATTTGTTTAGTATTCTGTTAGTTCAATTATCTTAGAAGAACATATTAACCTGAAACTGATGGTGCAGCATCACCTGGAATTTGCAGGATACCCAACTCCCTTACCAACTTACAGCACAGGTATCGTGTTTGGGCTCATTGGAATGGTCTGAATGAATAGGTTATAGATAGATGGTGAACAGGGTCTGGTGATGGAGTAGGAAAGAGAAATGATGAAATGTTTGAGTCGGGGGTTTTTAAAATTTAAACTGTCAAAATTGTACTTGTTACATTTCGTCTTTAGTTAGAAACAGTAATTATGGTATAGTACTTAAAATAAGTAATGACAACACTACATAAAACTTACAGCAAAGTTGTCCTTATTTTAACTTCAGTATATACTTAAACATGTCCATAAACTCACGCCCTTCAGGAATGGGGGTAGGCAGACACTACAGAACGCCATCTGCTAAGATCCTTTAACACTCCTTTTGCTTTGTTTATTTTCATTCCATCTGGTCAGTACCCTAATTGTGTCGTTTTGAAACAGATTGTTAATCCATTGCCTCATAAGTTAGAAAAAAAAATCTGCTCAACAACGTAAATAACGCAATGAATGTTGTTGAATTGATGATTAAACAAATTAGGCAAAATTGTTTACGAAAAAAAGTTACGCAGTTAGGGTATTGGTCATCTGGTTCAACTTCAATACAGTCACGAGCATAAATAAATACGTTACACTTACGGAAAATTCAAAAGCGATTTTCTCCACGAGTATTGACAGCAATTTTGTAGTGTTACGAACATAGTAGGTATTCTCAAAACATACAAAAATGTATTTTTTGTATTTTGTATTCTCAAAACCTATTATGAAACAGGGCTTTTCTCAGAGTTACAGGTGTTATTTCACGATAAAATCGTATCGTAAGTTATTTATGCTTTACAGATATCGATAAAAGAAAAACATCGTGAGTAAACCTAGACTTATAGTCGGCAACCCGTTTTGAGCAAGCCCGATTATAAATGCTCGTGCCTTCTCTGTATGAGAAGACGCTTTTACCCTGCAGTGGGACTATAACAGGTTGCTATTATATTATTATTTTTAATTATTATGAATCTTTAATTATCCAGACTACAACGATCTATAGTGTTAGTAACAAAATAGCTTAACCTATGTTAGTACTTAATAACTAATACAGAACGGGTCCGGTCTGTAAGCGCCCACACTAGCGGGCTGTCTGCCCGGGCGGCTATCGACTGCAGGATAGTGTTGGGACTGCCACGCAGCTTGCGGAGTAGCGAGGCAGATTTCTTACGCCACAGTGCATCAAAGCCGTCAGTGCGTGCGTCTGCTAACAGTGTCGAGGCACTACAGAAGCGCGGCAATTGCAACAACACCCTGAATGCGTTATTGTATTGGATACCCCTTTTGGATATATGTGAACCACAGGGCACCCGAGTACAGTGCTGTGCAGTATGCTTTAAAAAGGGTTATTTTAATTGCGTCTATACATCGAGAAAATCTGCGAGCCAGCATATTCGCCTTAACTGACAATACTCTGCTCTTAATATAGAACTTCGTACTTTTCAATACTGAAGCAAGGAATAACTTGTATTAAACAATTAACATTTCGATTATTGTTAGTTAGGAAGTGTAACATTGAATGTTTACAATGTGACAACCGAATCAATTAGACTTAATGATAGATTACGTCATTGTGTGTGCAGACTAATCTCCGGAATTACTGAGCCAACGTCTTTACGAATATTTCCTAGTAATGTCTGAATCTAAAAATGTTTTATGACTTCTGTCATAATCTGTAGTAAGAACAACTGAGTTTGTTTTGTATGTGTGGAGGGGGGGATAGCTCTAAAATTGTTTGACAGATTTTAATAATTCTTTCAGTTTTAGATTGCTGACGGAATATTTAAGGCCAAATATTATAGTATTATAATATTATATATTTATAGTAAATGCACAGATTATGCCCCTAATCTTACCCTAAATGGCTTGAGCATAAAAAGAGTGAATTCATTTAAATATCTGGGGCACATACTTACCGACGACCTTAAAGATAATGTAGATATTGAGAGGGAGCGTAGGGCATTGGCGGTCCGAGGTAATATGGTGGCACGTAGATTCTCCCGCTGTACAGACCAGGTTAAGATAACACTATTCAAGGCATATTGTCAGGGTATGTACACGGGGGGTCTATGGACCAGCTACACCAAAAGGTCGCTAGATATCTTACGCGTCCAATATAATAATATTTTCAGAATGCTGTTGAGACTGCCCCGTTTCTGTAGTGCGTCGGAAATGTTTGCATAGAATCGAACTGACGGCTTTCATGCGATCATTCGGAAAAAAGTCGCATCATTAGTAGCTAGAACACGGGCCAGTAGCAACAGCATTCTGATGACAGTGTCTGAGAGTTTTTATTCTCCCATTTTGAGGCATTTTGTGGAGAGGATGGCCAGGTGAGAAATTTGTACCTTACTTGGTCATCTTCTGTGCAAAATGTCTCAATCTTATTCTCAATAATAATTATATTCTACTAACACTAGGTTTAAGATATTACTAACATTATGGATCTTTTGTTGTCCGAATAAATAAATTTAATAATAAAATAATATGGTCTCACAATATAACTATCGCTACAAGTAAGGGTTTTGTTTCTAATACCATAAGCTGAAAACCAAAATAACTTAGAAGATATCTTATGCATTCCTTTGTAATTGTAATTAACTCAGATGATTGATCAAACATCTCAGGTAACGAAACTAAAAGCATTTTAAAAGATTTTTTTGTAGATTTTGTTCAATACACACAGATCAGTTCAATTAGCCTTTACCAAATCCGTGGCATTCACCCCGGACCCGGCTCACCGGAAGCAGTTAATGTTCGGTGGTGAGCTCAAACCGGTTAATCCGGATTATCCGGGTAAAGCAAATTATCCGTTAGAATCGATGATTAGTCACCGACCAAAACGTATGTTACTTTACGTGCGGCTGTTCGAATGAAGGTGGTTTTGTTGTTACTAAAAAGGTGTAAGGAAGTATAAGGATTCTCGTAGATCCATGTTTCAATGGAGATTATATTTGCGGTAAATTTTTGAGAAAGTAATAGGTAGGATCGCCTTGAAAAAGAGAGTTGAGTTTTTTTATCGTATCGTGTAAGGCTTGTACCTAAGTTTGTAAAGATCCTTTACTGAAAATGGGCTTTCCCATGTTAGGTATGGGCAATCGTAAGTAAAATTGTTATTGTTAAAAGAATTCGACGCCGAGTGGTATCCTACTAAAATATTATAAACGCGGAAGTTTGTGAGGATAGATGGATGTTTGTTACTGTTTTACGCAAAAACTACTGAACGGATTAATGGCACACAGGTAGTTTAATAACCTGGATTAACACATAAGATAGTTTTTTTTTTAATTTATTTTTGATTGCCTCTTTGGTCTAGTAGTAGCAAGCGCTACTGCTGAGCATGAGGTCCTGGGTTCGATTCCCGGGTCGGGCAAAGTGTTATTGGGTTTTTCTATTAGAAATTTCTCAGTAGTAGTAGCTCGGAGTCTGGATTTGTGCCCGGTTGATGGCAATAGGCTCGCCCCCTATTACATGGGACTTAAAAAATTACTGGCGAAATGTGGGAGTACCTGCTACAGGGACACCTCTGCCCAACCCTTCGGGGAAATAAGGCGTGATATTATGTTATACTTTTATCTCGATATTCCCACGGGATTGAGACTTATACGGGTGAAACCGCGGGGTGCTGCTAGTAGTAATATTAACGGGTATAACCTTCGCACATCATTTAATTTTAGTTTTTATAATAAAGCTAGGTATCGACATCGTTTACAAAATATTTTTGGCAGGAATGTTTTCAAGCAGTTTAGCAGCAATTATGTAGTAGCATTCATGTTCTTTAGCACAAAAGGAATTTTTTTACAGACTACTCAGTGACTTTTTAAAACACGAAACGTTACAAAAGGAATTGCGGTTTGGTCGAAATTGCAGGTCTTGAGTCGAGCGTAACCATAGAAACTTCTTTCTTATATCTATGAGCGTAACCAAAAGTTAATACTGTAAAGTCGACAGAATTCTCACCTTTGTCTCGACTTAATTTCTTTAAAACGAGAAACGTGTCTGCTTACGTTGACATTCGATTAGCTAACTATTTGGAAGAAGTATTTTGTGGGACCGAACGACTTTTGTGGATATCTTGCAGAACTAGGCCCTCTATCAGCAAACATCTGAAAATACAGCCATAGCTTGTGGCATTCTGCCGCGCCACCTAATCTAATTTATCTATATGTTTTATACTATCTATTTACAACATATTAAAATCCTATGACACACACAGAACTCACCTTTTATAATCATTCGTAAACATTGTTTACCTCTGAAAAGTGTACTTTTAATTATTCTTTGATCATCTTAGCATCTATAACTTATTATAAATTACTAATTTTCGTCTTTGTAAAAAATCTTAGAATTATTTATATTCTGACATTTTCAAATTAAACTGTCATCTGCCCAATTTATTTTTCTATACCATAGACATAACACACCATGGACAAGTACACTTTATAGTTTTCTAAACCTTTCATAAAGCCGATGTATACACTGACCCTAGAAATAAGAACACCTGTAGACTTCCCTCTCTGTAAACCGTTTGTATTCGTGCTGGCCATCTATCGCTTGATATATCTTTGAAAACGTTTAAAAAAATGGCACAGAACGATAGAAACGGGCTTCAAATTTTTCATTCTAGAATCAGAGTTTGGGGTCAGAGTTTGGAGTCAGAGTTGGGTCAGGAGTTTTTGGTCTGAAAGAGACCGTGTTTTCGAAGCCCTAGAGCCTAGTTCTAAAACAAAGCTAATTTTAATACTGAACCTTTGTCTAATTAATTGAGTGTGTGAAAAACAAAATAAACCTTGAGTGTGTCAGAACTCTTGTTTATCATTTCATAAGCTCCTGTGCTACACCCTTCCAGCCGCGTAACGCAAGGCGACACACGTATACAGCGGCACAAGAGGCCTCCGACGCCAAGAGACGTGCCGCTAATCGACGCTACCCTCCAAGAGAGGCCCCCGACACTCTCTGACACCAAGCGGCGCGACGCCAAGCGCTGCGACGCCAGTCGGCGCGACGTCAAGCGACACCAACAGAGCCTGCCGACATTAACACAGGCCTCCCACTAGCGTGAGGTACCACGGAGTGCCTCCGCTATCTAACTGTCACTCACACCTTCCTCTCCGTTCGACAGGACTCGCCGCTAGACGCCTGACGCTGCAGCCCGGATCCTCTACGCTTCCTGACCGCCTACCTGCCTACCTGCCTACCTGCCTCCGCGCCGGCCTACTCATCTATCAGCCTGACTGGGTGTAGGTACTATACAACATGTAAAAAAAGCCCTGTCCGATCCGTGAGGGTATTGTTAGGTATCGTATTGAGATTCTATTTATGCGGTAATTTTCTGGAAAATTAAAAAAAAAAACTTTTTTTTACGTACCTACATTTACCATGGGACGCGGGCATCCGTCGTTTAGCGGGTGTCTTAAAGTCATAACTTATATGACCCCTGTTGAAAATTTTCTCATTTTAATGAATTTGGGGTATTGTTGGTAGGTACTCAAAATGTGATTTTTTAATAGCAATAACTTTTTTATATTCAATTATGATTAGAATTTTTTATTACTTTTATGTAATGTTATTAACTTATTGCAGTACCTATGAGCCCCTTTCGGATCAGACAGGGTTTTTTACATATTGTAGGTACCACTCTGCCAAACCCTTCTGTGATTACGGGCGTGATGTTTCATTACGTATTAAAATACTTACTTAATACTTCTACAATCTACTGTTCCATCCTCCTGACCTAATTGTATTATAAAAACGGCCATGAAGAAAGAAAAACGACTACAATACAAAGTTTCTAGCTACATAAGCTTTTATACGTCGTTAAACAAACGTAGTAACTAATTATAACATTTGTATCGATCGGCTAGTACAGTAACATACGCTAGTTGAGTTCTCAAGTCGAGTACAGTGAGTAATTGGCAAAATGAATAATAGAGGCTGAAGCATAGGCGAAATGCCGCATTCATGTCCTTGGTTCAATCATGCATATGTAGTGGGCGAAATTATACAAGTAAGTAACTAATAACTTATTTAAATTATTCCAACAGGGTATAATTATAATTTAATGTGTGAAAATGAATGAAATCCAATAAAAGTAAGGGCTCATTATGAAAATAGTTGAAGGTTGTATAGATGTAGTACCTAATTAAAACAAAAAACGTAGTTTTTTTTGTAATTGTACTAGTTTTTTGTTTAATTGATTTCTTTATTATTGGCCTTTGTTTAGCAGTGGACGTCTAAATAGTACTCTAGACTATGTATGTATGAGATAGATCGGTAG
This sequence comes from Agrochola litura, assembly GCA_949152395.1. Lineage (NCBI taxonomy): Eukaryota > Metazoa > Arthropoda > Insecta > Lepidoptera > Noctuidae > Agrochola > Agrochola litura. The sequence goes on along the minus strand of OX424497.1, from coordinate 8,292,101 downwards.
AAACTACATTTACCTAGTACCTGCAGTATTGTCTCCCCTTTTCCATTTAAATCCATCCAAAGGTTATCTGTAAAAAACCACTTTTAGCGATAAGACCGCCCATTGTGCCACCCAATGTAAAATTTCTAAATTTATGTCTGTAATTTTTATGGTGTACATAATAAAGAATATTCTATCGATCTTAGTTTTTCACATAAAAAATATGTAACTTAGCCTAACTACCTTTTCCAAGTTGAAGAGCAGAGTTAGTTTATTTAGCCAAAACTCGTGTGGTACAAAACAATTGACACCCACCTACATTTCCCTCCTAGTTCTCACTTATCAAAGAACGTAGGTACCTAAGCCTATCGACCAGAAAGATACAAAAAACCGACCCAACTTGATCAAAAGCTTGTATCGGCCGTATTCAAATCGAATCGATACCGTTTCCGTCGCATGTTTGATTAAAAGCTAGCCCACGAAGCAAGCCAGGCAGGAGTGTGGCCGACCTAGGACAGACTATTAATAGGTGCACGTTGATCAATAACCGCATAAACTCTAATATTAACGGTTTACGGTTTATTACCTACTGTATTCTGATAGCCAAGTGGTGTGACCGTGGACTACCAAGTCAAAGGTCTCGATTTCGAACCTAAGGCACCACCTCAGGGCTGCTTGCAGCCCTGAGGTGGTGCATCGCACCGTGTGGCATACCATGGATATTTGTATGTAGGACGCCGCAGCGACACCGCTCAGTTGTCGCATCGTGTGCACAGGCTGTAAGGGTGTAATTGAACAACTTTCTACATGGGTCTCGAGTTCAAACCCAAGGCACGTACCTCTGACTTTTCGGATTCATATGCGTATCACTTGCTTCAAAAACGGTGAAGGAAAACATCGTGAGGAAACCGGCATGCCTGAGAGATATTTCTCGATGGCATGTGAAGCCAAGTTAGAGGCCCGTGGGTGGCTTTAAATCTTTGACATCAGGTCTCTGTCATCACTAACCACTCGAAAAGAAGAAGATGACCTAATTGGTGATGTTCTTCAGAAAGGTCAGGTGGTCAAAGGTCAACGTAAACGAAGCAAAAGGAGTATGTAAGGAGCGTACTAGATGGTGTTCTATAGTTTCTACCTGGGCCCATAGGAGAATGCGTAAGTTTATGTATGTATTATGAAACCGAATGTATCGATTGGAGTCTCATTTGAAGGAACCACTTCTTCTTCCCAGCTAAAGTACTAGGAAGTGGTGACGGGCGGACGTTTTGGAGGACTGTCTTATGTAATTTTTGACTTTCCAAAAGTGCTGATTCTTAGCCTAATTTGAATAAATGTTTTTTTAATAGAAATTGGTACTTATCGTGGTAGTATTGTTAATGGGTAGGGTACCCTGAAAGGCTAGGAGACGAGATGATATTCTTTCTTGATAGAGTTCTTTGTTCCTAAGTATTGTACGTTTAATATGCCGCCGAACAAGTTAACTTACGATAACATTGTCCATGTTTAATGCAGAGAAATAAGCTACAGGTCAACTATTTCCCTGACTGATCATCATCTGCCTAGCCAGTTTAATGGAAGCAGCTGAATACCGGTATTTTATATGAAGCGACTGCCTATCTGACCTCCACAACCCAGTTACTGGGTAATACGATACCCCTTGGTAGAACTGGTTGTCAGACTTTCGGGCTTCTGACGACCCGTAACGGCTGTCAAAGGTCTACGAATGACAGCCGGGACCAACGGCTTGACGACCTTGTTGAGGCACAGAGGGGCGTTGATACGTAAAGATGGTCACCCATCCACGTACCGACCGCGGCAAGCGTAGCTTAACCTGATTGATCGTCCCGTGCAGCTGTTATTACTCCATAATAATTTCCCTGAGTTTAACTACTTATTATATTTCATTCAGGCAACGTTTTACTGTTATGTTTTCAAATGTTCTAAACAATGTGTGCAATGTTTTCATTTAAATAAATCCTTCTTTGACTGTTTGACCTTTGTTAACATTTGGATTTAACAGTGCACACGCAGGTATTGTTAAAATTCATGGGTCATATATCAGGAATTTATAGAACGTTTATGAATAAATTTGATAACATCTAAAATGTATATGTCAAACTTTCAGGTCGGTCACGAAAATAGTTTCGAATTTTCCTATGAAAAAACCCTCCGTTTGGGAAAGACGGAGGAAAACGACCTCCTAAGGCCCATTGTATACGGCACGGTTTCTTTACGGTATGGTGCATAAACGGCGCCGAAGAAAAAACGTGTCTGTCAACAAGCTTCCATGAGATCCATACAACACTGACGACCATGCCCACACACGGCGAATAAAGACGTACAGACTGGCACGACGCGACACTGGTAATTGTTCTACCGTGAAGTTTTCTTAAAAATTGTTTTGTTAGAGTCGCGTCGCGCCACTCTGCACGAGGCTTAAACCGTTGGCAAGAAAAACGTGTGTGTACAAAGGGCCTAACGGATGTTCAGCACACAAGAACAGACACAATCTCCGATAGAACACAAACCAATGCAACTGTATACAAATTTATGTTTCCCACAGAACAAACGTTAAGAGCGTTTATTCTGAAAGTGGGCAACGTTGCAAATAGTTCGCTGTTTTGATTAATTTGGCAATATTACTGCATGGAATTAAGAAATGTGGCTAACTAGGGAACTAAAATATTCATTATGAAATGCAATAATTAATATCGTAACACCGAATATTTCGTTTTAGTTGTAAAAAAAAGTATTTGGAAACTTTCCAAATGACTTTTTTACACTTAAAACGGTTACAACATCAAATTCAGTGTTATAATTGTAATTCATTATTAATATTCTAGTTCGCTAGTTAGCCACATTTCTTATTTCCATACAGTAATATTGCCAAATTAATCAAAACAGGGAAATATTTGACATCTATTTGCGACGTTGCCCACTTTCAGAATAAACGGTCTTAATGAGTAATCCAGTTTTAACTAGTTTCGCCTATCGCGTCGTCCCGATGTCCCGAACACTATAGATCGCGGCAATGTATTTTTGAACAACTAGCGAACTAGAATTTTAAACATAGGTAGTTCGTAAATAAATATTGTGACACAATAGTCGCGTACTATAGGGAATGGAGTATGTCACACACAAGGTCGTTGACTGTCGTCGTATGATGCCCTTTAGTTACGCGACGACACTAATGAGCTTTACTAGTTATAGATTTTCCTTTCAAGGTATGGGTTTTCATTGAAAACTAATTGGATAAGAAATGAATGATTTAAAACTGTTCTGCTCAAATACTACGAAAATAAAATTACTAGAACACCCAGTTCTTCCTAGGACCTGATGCATAGTATTTTTGTTTTTTACCTTACCTCGGAAGAAGTATGAGGAACAGGGTGTAAAGTTCACTAATCCTTTATAGAAAAGGGAAGATGCTCCGACCAGATGGGTGTCGTGTCTGGCGGGCAACTGCCCAACGATTGATGTCGGGGAAGTTATATATCCTATATCGTTCGCACGGTAAACTTTAATTGCGTGATGCAGGATTTTGTGTGACGTCAGGTCTTTGATGCGTAACTCGCATATGGCGATGTAGATGCTGCCAGGATCTTTAATAACTTTTTCGAACAAAAAATCTTGACATATAAACTTACTAAATAGTTTCACCCCTGAACGGTAAGTACCTAGTTGTAACCGTATGAATTCTTCACCAATCGCCGAAGTTAGCAATCACTCAATCACTCACGGTTTTTTTTTTTTTGGGGTTCTTTATTTAATAAAAAAATATAATATAAATAAGTAAGTTACAACTTGTAACTAATTAATTGATATGGATTGATTGATCAAATTATATACCTGAAAGTACTTCTAGCCCGCAAGTAATCAATTCTTTGAAAAGACATTCACCATATCGAACAAAATGTTCTAAGAAAGAGTGAACTTTTCACAGTTCTGGCCAATCGTAGTTGCGAACTGGGTTATCGTAGACAGGGGAACGATTTATTCGAATGTTTAGTTTAAGTATAGAAAGAAAAATATTCCTATAGCTAGTTTTAACAAGGGGTATCGTGTTACCCAGTAACTGGGTTGTGGAGGTAGTCGCTCCATGTAAAATACTGGTATTCAGCTGCATCTGGTAAGACTGGAAGCCGACCCCAACAGAGTTGGGAAAATAATTTAACTTCTCTTATGTAGTCACTGAACCCAATGTGATAAAAGAAACGGCATTATTTAATGTTGGCAAGGTATCTAGTACTTGATTATACAACAGTAGTATATGGGCGACCGAGCTCTGCTCTGGTGAAAATACAGAATAGGAAAGTCCATACTAATTACTTACTAATTCCATGCTGCCATGTCATTATTCATCTTGTTCTAAACTTTGGGCGAACGAGCTCTACTCGGGTGGAAATACGGAGAAAACTAATTTTCCCAGACAGGAGAAATAGCTAGATCGATTTTTCGCCCCCATAAACCCCTATATTGCAACTTTCATCGAAATCGATTACAAATATGGCTCATCTAATAGTTTAGGATATGTGATATGGGATATAGAACAGTATAATTAGCATTGAAATCCGCCCAGCAGATTTCGTGCAGCACAATTTAATCAGACCAGACAACCAAGATATTTTAAAAATGTCTACTTCAGCTGATGTCATTAACCCTCTTCATATTATTACTCACCATGTTAGTGAGGAATAATATGAAGACCACAGTATCTTTACAACATTTTTATAGCTGTCGTAGAAGGAAAACTGCGTATGAAAACATCATTGTCGCTTACGCAAAATCTCGACATCGGCGAACAATTGTTAGAAGTCGTCGGGATTTAGGAGCCGTGTTTACGATCCCTCTCCTGTTATCACTCTCGAGGACTTGAGAGAATGGCTGCGTTAATTTTGTTATAGCACTTTCTCTTTGAGTCTTTGTTGATACGAGGTGCAATACAAAATGAAAATGACTATTACTTTGTGAAGGAGAAGAAAAATGTCATCAAAAAGGGTTTGACATTATTGACAGCTCACTTCACTAAGTTTTCACGGTGAGACTTTGCAGAACCAGGTTGGACTGAATAGGTATTCTGAAATTACTAGCACAGTGAGCAAAAAAAAACTTTTTACAAAAAAAAAACAACCGACTTCCAAAAAACACTACAAAGTGAAAAATAACTTTAATTTCGGAAGTCGATGTCTTTGGTTTTGAATTTTCGTTTTTTGTCACCGACTTCCAAAATTAAAGTAATTATTCACTTTGTAGTGTTTTTTGGAAGTCGGTTGTTTTTTAAATAACAGTGACAGGAACTTATCATATCATCCACATACTAAGTGGGAAAAAAGTACGTATTATTGAACCTAACTCAAAAACTTGAAAGTTAATAAAATTTATTTGGGACCACCTCGAGAGCATACCCTTTCAAAGAATTTTTTTTTTTCAAAATTGGTCCTCAATTGACGGAGAAATCGATGGACATACATAAAAAAAAAACATATAACCTCCTCCTTTTTGGAAGTCGGTTAAAAAAAATATATGGCCAAGGTCTTAGGGCAAGGCGTGAAAATTGATTCGCTGTTACAATGTATAATAGATATTTATTTTTGTCAAGAGCAAGGTGCCACCGTCGCGCTACACAATCTAATTTTATCACGATTTTGACTGACACCACCGTGTGGATAGTGAAAGGTGAAACAATTCTGGCACGGGGTATTTACACCTGAATGCTTCAAATTCATTGTTGTTTTACTAGCACATAAGTTAGAAAAACAAATATAATTATAATTTGGTTATCCCTTTGTTTAGTTATTATTTTTTATTTTAGTTTAACAATTATAATGTCCATGTGTGTGCAACTTTATTTATGTGTATTTTTGGTGTTTTTTATACTATATTCGTACTCAAGCGAAGCCTACAAAAACCGAGAAACTGGCTAATTTTTACGAGAATTCTTGTTTTTCCCGAGTTTGACTTATTTTACAAGATTTATTGTAGCAATTAGAAGCACTAACTTTGTTCTCTTTTTACGGTCCATTAATTGCGTAACTTATTTTCGTAAACAATTTTGGCAATTTTTTTTTAATTTTGACAGTTCAACAACATTAATTGCGTTATTTACGTTGTTGAGCTAATTTTTTTTTCCCAACTTATGAAGCAATCTGTTTCAAATCGAAACAGATTGTGTTGTATTACGCAATTAGGGTACAGGGTTTTTAGACTCGAAAGAAAAACGTAAAGGAGTAATATTTTGGTTGTCCAACGTGGATTTTAGGACGTTAAATGGGATTCAAAAGCTGGTTGTGTGGCTAGATCATAATAAAACATTTATCCAGATTTTAACGAATAAAGAGACTCATTTTGAATATAGCCTGTATTTAAAGTTGAACATGCCTTTGCGATGACGATGCATCATCACAAATGATATCTGCAATTTCAGATTTACGACCTCTACCTCCTGCAATTCCGACCATTTCTCTAATATTAATGAAAATGACGTTGCTTCCCACTCTACTAACCCAGCAGACATTCCTCTGCCCAATCCTATTAACAAATTGTACTACAAATGCGAGAGCCTTTGAACATTCTCATTTCAATTAACCGTTTATGAATTCTCAAGTATTTAACCTAGGAACCTACTTCGTCCAAGAAGTCTCGATTTCGTTTTATGATCTAAATAGGAGGTCAGGAGGTTTTCGCGACATATATTGGCACTAGTCCAAGTATTTTGTCTTCATAATGGTATTTCATACAAGGCCTACATTGAGATTTATTTTCTACGAACTTTCTTTTGTTTTCGGCCTAGACTAAGGGCTTTCTTGGATCCATAGCCAAATAAATTCAATAATGATACGTTAACGTTTGATCTTCAATACTCTATACATACAAATACATACTACATACAAATAAATGAAATTGAAGTATCTGTTTGTAATGTCAAAATAAGAGCTTTTTACAAAATGCATATGAAAGTATATGCGGAATATACAACAACAAAAAAAAATTTTTTTGTGTCTGATTGTTCCGGCTAATCTCCGAAACGGCTGGACCGATTTTGACGGGAATTTCACTGGCAGATAGCTGATGTTATACGGAGTAACTTGGGGTACTACTACCTTTATTTTAGAAAAAGAATAAGGGTCCACGCGGGAGAAACCGTGGGCAGCTGCTAGTTTACAATACATTGTAAACATTACCTATCTACTGCTAAATCTATCTGTTTACTTGGTAGAAAAAAACAAACAAACAAACAGGAACGTAAGTTCCGATTTAAAGTGCGATAATGTACGGTACAAATTGGGTGTTTGTAAGATAATTTCCCTCTCCCCTCAAGAGGGTTTCCGTCGGGGTCCTTATCCAATAAATGTCTGGCTACGTGCCGGACCTCCGACGATTTTAAAACGTGACGGGAAAGGCGATCCTTACGAAGACGAATTGGTTGGAAGGTTTTAGACGGTACCTACTATATACAGTTATGTGTTAAGTAAGTATAGAATTACGATTTCTGAAATAGTCCTAACAAAAAGCGGAACATTCGCTAAAAAGTCCGGAAATTTTAAAGAAAGAAAGAAAAACTATTTATTGGAACTCGCCCAGGAGATCACAAATTAAACTTAACACATATAGAAACATAAATCCGCAGCTGTCTGTCCGCGGTCTAGCTCCGAGACCCTTAGTACTAGAAAGCTGTAACTTGGCGTAGGTATTATATATTAATTACGCCGGCAAAGTGGTAAAACAAAATTATGAAAAACATTTTTTTTAGCGTACCACCCCTACACGTAAAGTGGTGATGTTTTTTTTTTTTTTTTTTTTATCCCTTGGTGTAGGATATCATTGGAAAGGTCCTTCAAAAACATTGTGAGTTTGTATAACCCATTTTTGGATTCAGGGATCCGTTTATTTCGCAAACGGATCCCTGAATCCAAAAATGGGTTATTAAGCTTTAAAGTGCTAATTTTTGTTAGAGTCAAGTGTCCCCCCCCCTGCCAGCTAAATGGTTGGTTTTGGATGTGTGAAAAAAAAAAAAATCACAGCAGTAGTTTATATAACGAAATTAAAAGGAAAACTATCACTCTCTTATTAACGAATTCGGTCTAGAACTCAAAATCCTTTCTGCTTCACAGAATACGGATAGTGCCCCTACTGACCCCCAACCCAGTCCCAGTCCAAGTCCATGTCCCTCAGACATGGACACGGAAGTCGTGTCCGCTAGTACAGCGCGCCCCCAGACCCCCCACCCCTACTTCGTCCCTGACACAGAAGCACACGTCTCTGCTTCCTCCTCTTCCCACTCGGATGACGAAGGCTTCACCCAAGTCATAGGAAAGAGTAATAAGAGGAAGAAGAAGAGACAGAGCTCTTCCCAGGCCGCCAAAGTCATCGCTATCGACGACTCAATTTCCCCCACCCCCCCGATAGTTAGCCTAACTGACACCGCTACGTGCGCTACAGTAGCTTCCCCTCCCACCTCCCCCCGCCCGATTGCGTCATCCTCCCAGGCTGACGCAACCATTACTAGCTCCGGCCCTAAAAAGGTCGCGCCTCCACCTCCCGTGTTCATTCAGGACAAGGAGAAGTGGACGGCAATCTCAAAGTGGTGTGTAGAGCTAAAAATAGCCTACACAAACGCTAGATCGACCCAACAGGGTATTAAAGTACAGGTCCCGTCGTCGAAAGACTACAGGGAATTAACCAGGGTCCTGAGAGACAGAGGTGTGTCATTCCACACCTACTCTCTCCCAGAAGACAGACAGACTAGAGTGGTGATCAAAAAGATCCCCAAAGAAATCCCCCCCTCCGAAATTCTAGCCGACCTTCAGTCGCAAAAAATCCCCGTCGATGAGGTGCATCGTATGCACCGTTCGCGCGGTGGGGAAGCATACGACATGGTTCTCGTCGTATGCTCCCCTACCGAGGGGCATCACCCCATCTTCAACGTCAGGACCATCTGTCACTTAACGGGCTTCACCATTGAGAAGCCCTGGAAAAATAGCGCGATCGGTCAGTGTCACCGTTGTCAATTGTATGGCCATTCACAAAAGAATTGCCATGCAAAACCCAGGTGCGTAAAGTGCCTGGGCGACCACGGTACCACTGATTGTCCGCGCCCTAAAGACCGTAACGATTGCCAAACCCCGCCTAGTTGCGTGCTGTGCGGCCTCGAGGGTCACACAGCCAACTACCGCGGCTGTTCAAAAGCCCCTAAGGCTAACTCAGGCAAGCTGACTAAGCGTTTAGACGCTAGACAGCAAAAACAAAGGGAGTATCAACCCTTCCCCTCCTCTCAGATCCCCGAGCGGCTAAGCCCTCAGAGGCCTAGCCCTTGGTCTCTAATCAACCACCAGAAGGCCTTCCCAGCCCTGGCTACCCCGCGCCCCCCTCCCCCTCGCACCCCTCTATACACTCTCATGGACCCGCGTGTCCGTCTCCCCCCTCCCCCCGGATTCTCAGCTCCCCCCGCGTTCCCCCAGCGTTACGCCCCCCCCGCACCCCCCGCGCCTTCAGCGCCTCCCGCGAAACCCGCTACCGCTACCGCTCCTAAAGCCCCGCGCCCCGCCCCCACTCCCGTGGTCACTCCCGAGCTAGACCCCGTGAATAATGCATTCGGCATTATATCGTCGACATTTATGACCTTCTGTACCCCCAGGGCTACGCAAATGGCTTATGACATTATCGCAGCCTTAGGGTCGGGTGATATCCAGCAGATCACAAATGTATACGAAGCGTACTCGGACATTACGCAAGCCCTCAAATCTTTCTCTAGACCCCCCCATCATGTATAACGCCACTATTGAAAGGTTTAAACCCCGATCCCTCAAATTAGGTACCTTTAATGCCAATGGCTTAATAAATCAAAAAGATGAGATCGCGGAATTCCTCCGCGATCATCAGTTAGATATCCTCCTCATCCAGGAAACCTTTCTAAAGCCCCACAAACGTAGCCCCACCATAGCTAACTATCGCTTAATCCGGAACGATAGGACGCGCTGTCACGCGGGTGGCACTCTCATTTATTATAAAAAGGATCTGTACTGCATTCCTATGGACCCTCCCCCCCTCTCCCGACTAGAAGTATCAGTCTGCCGTCTAGGTATGACTGGTCACCCACCGATCACTCTAGTATCGGTCTATATCCCTCCCATTCCATCTGTAGCTTCAGAAAATTATCAACTTCTATCTGATGACCTAACATTACTCTTCGGCATGAGTGACTCCGTCATTATGGCGGGCGATCTCAATGCCAAGCACCCCTCATGGAATAGTTCCACCACCAATACCAGAGGCCGACACTTGTTCGACCTCTCCTCCTCCCTTAACTTCGACATCATCGCTCCGATGGACCCCACTCATTATCCCCATTGCATCAATCACGCCCCTGACGTCCTTGACCTAACGCTCCTTAAGAACGTAAACCTACGCATTGACACAATAGAAACGGTGCACGAGCTTACCTCTGACCACCGCCCAGTCATCATCAATCTTGTCTCCCGCATAGGTCCCTCTGACCCTAACCATCCCCCCTCCACTAGAAAGGTGACGGACTGGAAGAAAGTAAGCGTTCAGCTGAAATCTAACACGTCCCCCTTATTAGACGCAATTCCCGATCAATTTGACTCAATCGCTGACACGACGGCCGCGATCGACTCACTCACGGAGCACGTTCAAACCGTCCTGAGCGACTGCTCAAGGGAGGTTCCAGCAACAGAACCCTGTTACTTGAAACTCCCGGACGATGTGCGTGCTCTGATGACTGAGAAGAACGCGGCCACTCGTGCCTACAGTGTCTTTCCTTGCGCCGCCAACAAAGCCCACATGCGCTACTTACAGAGAACTGTAAGGATACGTATTGCGGAGCTGCGTGACGCGGGCTGGGACAAGATGCTGGGCGATCTCGAGCCAACCCATCTAGCCTTCTGGGAACTCCAGAGGAAACTCAGGTCCACTCAATCAGCCTCTATGCCCCCTCTAGTCCGCCCCGACAAAACCATCGCCTTCGATGACATCGACAAGGCCGAGTGCCTAGCCGACAGCCTAGAAGCTCAATGCTCTCCCAGCTCCCTACCAGTAGACAAAGCTCACCTCGACGAGGTCGACGCCGAAGTCGAACGTAGATCCTCCCTCCCCCCCGTTGAAGACCCTGATTTTCCCCTGCCCCCCATCGAACCAGATGAGGTACACGAGATTATCAAGGGTCTCCATATTCGTAAAGCCCCCGGTTCAGACGGACTCACCAATAGGGTGGTCCAGCTCTTCCCAGCCCATTTAATCATGCTACTGACCACCATCTTCAATGGTGCATTAGGCAATAACATCTTCCCCCAGACGTGGAAAGAGGCCACAGTCATAGGAATCCCAAAGCCCGGCAAGCCTAAAAGCGAGCCCACTAGTTACCGCCCCATCAGTTTGCTCAAAGTCCTCGGCAAAATCTATGAGAGGCTTATTTATAAGCGTCTCAGAGACTACGCAGAGACCAAGGGCCTCATCCCCAACGAGCAGTTCGGCTTTCGAACTCAGCACTCTAGCGTGCATCAGGTCCACCGTATTGTCGAGCTGGTCAGCGGTGCTCTCACCCAAGGCCGACGGACAGGTGCGGTCTTCTTCGATATTGCGAAAGCGTTTGACAAAGTCTGGCACAACGGCTTAATATATAAGCTTTACAAACTCGGTGTGCCAGATCGTCTCGTGCTCATCATTCGAGACTACTTGTCGAACCGCACCTTCCGCTTCCGTATCGAAGGAGCCCTATCCTCTCCCCGCCCCATAAGGGCAGGAGTCCCTCAGGGCTCCGTGATAGCTCCCCTCGCATTCACCCTATTCACTAGCGATATTCCCAAACACAGATGGACGCACTTGGCTCTGTTCGCAGACGATACTGCGATCATCTGTAAAGGCAATACCGAAACGATGCTCCTAAACCTGCAAAGGGCTGTCAATAACCTTGGCGCCTGGTTCAGGAAATGGAGAATCGAGGTCAATCCCGACAAAAGTCAAGCGGTTTTATTCACAAAACCGAGATCCAGAGCCCTCCCCCTCCCCCGACCTATCACCTTGTTCGGCAAGCCGATCCCTTGGGAGAAGCGAGCCAAGTACCTCGGTGTTATACTCGACCATCACCTCTCCTTTTCAGAGCACATAAAGTCGGTTCGCTCGCGAGCCGCTTTCGCTCTCGGTAGACTTCATTTCATTCTCAATGCACGCAGCAAATTGTCACTAAAGTGCAAATTGCGAACCTACACAGCGTGCATCCGCCCCATCATGACCTATGCGGGATCAGTCTTTGCTCACGCCAAACCCCATTCCATCCATAGGATGCAGACCCTACAGAACCGTTTCCTTCGTAAGGCCACGGGAGCCCCCTTTTATGTCAGAAACGAGATCCTCCATCTCGACTGTAAGATCCCAACGATCCGCCAATTCCTAAAACGCATGTCCAAGAGTTACTTTGACTCCGCTCCCAAACATCGCAATCCTCTGATTGTCGAGTCAGCCGACTACATCCCTTCCCGTATCAGTCAGATTCGCCGACCGAGGCATACTCTTTCCGACCCAGATGACCCCATTACACTCCTCCAGGAGCAGAATAGGGCCACCAGTACAGTATACAAAAACAGACGCCTCCCGTCATTCCGACCTCGCCGCCGAGGTCCTTTGCGATCGCGACCGCGTCCCCGAGTCAATGAAACTCCTCCCCGACCCTTGCTCGAAAACGAGGTGCCAGCAGTTGTTGCAGCTGAGCACGTAGCTTTAAATACCCCGCATAATAATCATGATGTAAATATAAATTTGATCCAGCCTGTCCCTTCTTGCTGTCCTCCCCTCAGCGATGCCCTAAGCCGAGGTTCGTACCCCACAGGGGGTGCCCTTAGCGAGCATTCGCTTAGTTTTAATTTAGAATAGTTAAAAGCTCCTGGCTGGAGGCTCTAAGTGTAGAAGCTTAAGGCCACCACAGGAAAAGTTCGGTTAAGCAGCCATGACCTTAGTGGTCAAAACTGCGAGAGGCCATTTCAAAAAAAAAAAAAAAAAAAAGAAAACTATCACAGCTATGTAGGCTCTACAAGTTAACGAGTAATAATCGACCAACTTAACTTTGCAGTTGCAAAAATATGTTTTCCTATACATTCCGTATGGGAGAACATGTTTATCAACTATAAATGCTCTTTCAAACAGGCGCGACACGTGACGCGACACAAAGGCACCGCTCTTCGCGCGACGAGCGGTGTCTTTGTGTCGCATCGCGTGTCGCGATGGTCTGCACGAGCCTTAAAGTTAAGTTTGTTTTTGGGATAAATTCATCCCAATTACGGAACCCTTCATTGTGCGTGGTCCGAAACGCACTTGGCCGGTTTTTTCTTTGTTCCTCTCAAACAAAGCACTTGCCATTTAATCTCTTCACCACCCTTGGTTGACTGGTAGAGAATGCCTAAGGCTTAAGTCCGCCTTTGTACCTTTTTGAGTGTGAAAAGTTTATATAAATAAAATAAAAATAAAAGCAGAAAGTCCTGTACGAGGCCAAGAGGCTCCTATCTCAGCATGATGCTTACTTAGTAGGTAATCTTTCTTTTTTCAGAAATCTTTTTTTTATAAAACAAAACATTACGTCTATTTCCCTGAAGGGTTTGGCAGAGGTGTATCTATAGTAGGTACACCCACATTCGCCAGTTAACTTATTTTCTAAATCCTTTTACAAGTCGAAAAGACAGGACGAATGAGAAGGCCGGACAAAGTCCGGACAGGGGGGCAAAAAGCTGGACATATCTGAACAAATCCGGTCGGATGGTAACCCTTATTTATTTAAAAGAAAGAAAGAAAAAAAAAGTATTTATTGAGACTCGCACAGGGAATCAAAAATTAAACTAAACACCTTCACCTTAAACATTAATAAAAAATAAAATAAAAAAAAACAAGGTAAAATTAAGACAAAAGCAGAAAGTCCCGTACAAAAATACATAACAAAAAATAAATCAAACACTACAAAATATACAATGTGCGGCCTTATCGCTTTCCGCGATCTCTTCCAGGAAACCTTGGAATGGACAGTGATTTGCCAGGATAAGTAGGAACAGAAGGTAACGACACGGATTTGAATAAAATACGGTATCAGGTCTTCTGTAAGGATGATCAGTCATAAATCTCGATTAAAAACTAGATTTGCGTCGAGATTATTAGTAAATCTGTCAGTTTTTTATGGAGATTCATGACTGAACATGAGCAATTAAACAATAAACATCCTTGTGGTACGCAGACCTAACACTATGTTTGAAAGTAATAATTAATTAAGCCTATCATAACGTAATTCTTTGTAATGTTGTGATATAATGTTCAGAAAAACTTTAAGAATTAAATGTTCGGTTGTACCTGTTTATTGTCTGTGTCTGTTTATTGTGAGAACGCTGTAGGCTTAGTGGACTGTAGATCTGTTGACCATTTTCTATTTTGTTTAGTACCTGATACTTATTGAACGACCTACACTGTCCTCCCATACCTAGTAACACTGTTATTTGAAAGTATTGTAAAAGCCAATTATTTTTAAAAGAGTAACCGTTTCTTGCCGGCTCTTCTCCATAGGAAACGACCAATTGGAACCGTGCACCTAGCTTCTGACGTTTCATAAGTGCCCTTGTAGGTTTATGTGAAATAAAATATTTTGAATTTTATAGGTATTCTATCAATCATGCTCTTGCATGGAGAAGGACGAGCTTTCTTCAAATACTCATGCATGCCTTAGAAGTCGGGCTGTCAGTGACCCATGTTAATATCTGATTAGGTACACCAACGTAGATAATTTAATCAACATAAAAATGCACATAGTGGCTAATTGTAATCTCAACGAGTGTCGCACGATGTTCGAACAGACCATTAACAATTTTACGAGGTCGTTCATCAAACTGATCCAGGGAGAAACGGCGCCAAACTGAGGTGTTATTTCTGATATACTAAACAAGAAAGACTGGTATAGCTTAGCTTCTTCTTCTTCTTCTCGTGTGGTTAGTGACTAACCTGGTGTCAGAGTTTTAAAGCCGCCCATGGGCCTCTGACTTGGCTTCACATACCGTCGAGAAATATCGCTCAGGCATGCCGGGTTCCTCACGATATTTTCCTTCACCGTTTTTGAAGCAAGTGATAATTATACAATACTTACATGAATCCGAAAAGTCAGAGGTGCGTGTCTTCAGTTCGAACTCGAGAACTATGATATAAGTAGGTATGTATGATAGCTTAGCTTAAAGTTGGGTTTATTCATCACTATCTATAGTATAGTATTTGGGGTAGGTACGGTTGACAGGAGCTCGTGGCTAAGTAATAACAGCCGCACGGGTCGATCTATCAGGTAAAGCTATGCTTGCCGGAGTTGATCCGACGATGGGTGACCATCTTTAAATTAGGTACCGAAACTCCTTCGTGCCTCGAAAAGCACGTTAAGCCCGTTGGTCCCGGCAGTCATTCGTGGATCTTTGACAGTTGTTACGGTTCGACAGAAGCCCGTAAGTCTGACCACCAGTCTTACCAAGAGGTATCGTATTATCCAGTTACTGGGTTGTGGAGGTCAGTTAGGCAGTCGCTCCGTGTAAAATACTAGTATTCAGCTGCATCCAGTTAGACTGGAAGCTGAACCCAACATAGTCGGGAAAAGGCTATATAGGGAGATTGATTTGGGGTAGGTACATAAATTATACGAGCCTCCACGAAAGACGATAGGAACCCAAATTCGTTCGGGCCATTCTGGGCAGTCAGCTCCTACACTAACTGCCAAATTTTCTACCGTCACGGAAAATAGATAGCATACTCTTTATTGTACAGACGGCTACATAAGTAATTATCAAGCTATACATTTCCCGAATAAGCTGACTTCTCATTATACGGAATTAGCTTATACTGAAAGTGTATGGTTTGTTATGTAGCCGTGTGTACACCATAACAAATAAGTATGAGTACCTATAGTATGAGTTATTTTTATTTTAAAACAACCTTTTCGTAGCAATCTCTCAAAATAGCTGTGTGAAAAGTTAGGATCTAAGTACTAACTCTTGTGAAGAACCAAGCAATGATTATGTATGGGCGTGTTCAAGGAAAAAGATTTGGTTTTGGTTTTCTTTTATCTGAAAAGATAATGGATGTAAGAAAGAAAACGGATGTCCGACGTAGAAAACGGATGCCCATAATAATCGAGCTTTCTTTTATCAGTTTCCTCTGTAATAACACTCCAATCTTTCACCGAAATATAAATTAATTTCAGCCCAACCCTTTAGCCGAAATTAAACAAATAAATTAACACGAATTTGTTCCCACCCCTATTACGTTTGAAAAGGTATTGTGTGCACATAAAACACGTCGCTAACCGGTGATTGTAATTTGCTTTATTCATATTTTTACAGCTGAAGCCGCGGGTACTTTAATGAACATTTTTTTGTAAATTTTTCACGTCACGTGCCTCATTCGAGTACTTAAGAAATGTAAGCTTGAACAAAGGAAAGCAAGTGTACCTACACCTTGTTACGTCAGCGGAGCTATGTAGCAAAGAATTTCACATTTTCAAGTTACTTTGTAAGTAGTTAGTAAGTATGTTGTAAGATATAATTCAAAAGTGAGTAACGTATTCAACATGCAATGATATGACAAAGGAAGTTGTGAGCGCCAAATATTTGAAATGCACATTAAAAATAGACTGATAAATCCATCTAATTAATATCATAGCACATTTATGTGATACACGACAACATTGATGGTCGTAAAAGTGGTCTAACTTCAGACCTATATATTTGACCTAGTTTGTAGATATCTACGTCATTGGTTTTGGCTGTATCCCAAATATGGGAATAAAATTTCGGCGTTAAAAGTGTAAGCGATTAGTGAACGGCGTCGCCGGTAGCCAAGCTGTCGAGACGAACAGTTTACAAGTACATGGTACATTAGACAAGACAAATAGAAAATTTTTATAGGTCTGTTTTCTGTAAGAGAAAAGTTATTGAATATGTTATGTGCTTCGCCCGTAGAATATAATGAGCTTTTTTTCAGGCTTTTCTTTACAGTTTTGTACTCAAAAAGTTCATTTGAGTTTTACTACCCTGACATCTTATAAAATATTATGGACACATTAGTATTACGTTTAAACGAAAATGTTACGTTTTACTTTAAGTTAATTAATATCAACACATTAAAAGTTATTAACTTAAGACATACTTTACAGAACGGGCAGTTAAAGTGAAAATTTATAACACTACCCGCATGTTTTCAGCATCGCGCGACCGATTAAATATAGAGTTACGGGCACGTCTCTACTCAAAGCTACTGCGCTATTATTGAATACAAAAGGTGATAAAAAATAACATACCTTCGCCGCTCCCACCGCGGTATCGATCCCCAGCACCACCAGCACGCAGACCTCCGCCAAGCCGCCACCACTCGAGCAAAGAAAAACAAAGCAAGTGAACACAACACTCAGAAAGTCCACACTATTTTAAAAGCGGCCGGCGAAAACCGCAACAGTTCACTTTTCGTCACAGTCAACTTTAAGAAATAACTTCAACAACTTAAAAATAAGCAGAAGCGACGATCCGACCGCGTCCAAGACTATCCAATTAGATAAGAAGAATTTTAGCGAGTCAAACGGCGCGCTCCGCGGAAAAGTTTTATATGATTTTACGTTTCTCCATGCCGTAGGCGCGGGCCGAGCGGCCGAAAGTTTTCAGCGTAGCGTCGGGAACCGAGTGTGCTTTTGTTACGCAACTCACTGCGGCGCCGCGCCGCCAGGGGGAGCGCGCGCTCAGTGGCGCAGTGGCGGGCATGCGCAGTGCCGCGCCGCGACTGTCGCCCCGAGCCGGCCTGTCGGCCGTCGCACGTACCGCCGAGTCCTCGGCAATCTTTTCACTCCTCACCACTCGCACTAGCTGCTCCTTTCAGCTGATATGAGCGACTGGCCTAATTAGTAAGTACTACACTACTCCCCAGCGCATGCCTTGAACAAACTTCCAGCTACACTACGTTGGGGTATCGCTGAGTAATCAAACGGAATTCATCAACCTTCTCCATACATCCTGACCCACTTTGTGACTTAGTATCAGAGGAAAGTCAATAACAAAACAGAGGTCATGGTGCCAAGAATCGCGTGAAGCCGCGGTAATGGCAGGACGGAAGGTGAGCGCTATCTGCGATCTCGAGTGAGGCAGGTAATGTAGCTAACCAAATACCCACTGCGAATAGCGCTTGCCTAAGTGCCGTGAGAAAATAAATACTGTATTTCTATTTTCTTAATGTCCCTCGGGAATCATCGCATTTCCGAATACAAACGAATGCTAATTTCCATGTCCATGTGTATTAGATTTATCTTGTATAATAATTTGAATTCAGAACTAAGTACTTTATTGTTGTTTTGTTTTGATTTTCGTGTGAACTATATAGAGTTGTAAAACTATTTTCCTATCTGTCGTGCCTGCAACTTTAGCAGTTTTCCTACCATTTTTAAAATAAATTACATTAAATTATAAGAGTATTAACAACTCTATATACTTCCAAGTCGATTGAGAGCGTCCGTTCTGCACCAAGTGCATAGGGCAACTGATAGAAATCCGACAACTGACGAAACACGAGGTTTGCCGAGGGACATTAGGAACATAGTTGTACGTACATACCTAGTACTTGGTTAAATTGTACGGGATTGAACAAGCTTTGTCTAAAAAGCCTTGGTTTAATCTGACAGGGTTACGCAACGCTTTCGGCTGTTATTTACTACGAAGGCTCATAGAATATTCACCATTCCACTAGACATGGGACGAACGTCTAAATAAGGAATAGGTATCTACCGACTGTGATAGACAAGCGACCAAGTGGAAATACCAGAAAATTACTTCGTTCGATGTCGAATCCTACCCAAAAAAGTTCAATTCTGACTATTTCTGACCCAACCTTTTTACATGCCACCTACATGAATTTTAGAAAATTGGTGTTGTATTTCGATAGGCGACAACTTGTCTTTCCTTAGTCACTTTTAGAGACTAGATACTAAATGTACTTAAAGCCTAAGGGAAGGACAACTCCTTATTAACTATACCCAGGCCTATTTCCAGCAGTGGTAATGATCATGACATAAAAATGTATGTAAGTATCACAAGTATAAAACTGGCCCTACTGGATCTACGACAAACATTTTCCATAATGATTTTGATTTGGACATCAACACAGACATTATTGTTACTTACGCGACCCTAATGACCATTTTTACTAACACTAGGCGAGTAGGCTTCGTGTACAGACGCCAGCACATCAAGCTACCCAAAACTGTCAAATTTTCCCAATCAACTTTGAACCTTATGTTGCAACGATAAAGTTGAAAATCTATTAAATAAATTTGACAGATTGTAGTAGCCTGAAGTGCTGGCGTCTGTACATGACGCTGGAGTCGCACCGGAGCCGCACCGGCGCCAGACCGCAAGATGAAAAAAAATCATAATATTATCTCTAAAATGTACGCGGCATCGCCCCACGCAGCTACGGTGTGGCGCATGGGCGATGTTCATTCTTATATATGTCGTGGCCAGATCTTAGAATTGGTCATTTCATGAAATGAACGTCAACCGCTGGTCGATGTGGTCTGATGCTAGATCATTGAATACTCGACGTTTGACGATACGACCAGTTAAACGCACGACTACTTCATGATGTGGCCAAACATTAGTGATCATATCGTAAAATGGTTAGATTATCCACCTGTAGAGGCGTTGATGTCGCTTTGTTTTTGTTGTGCATCATGGCGGCGGCATGCAACAAATCAAACAAAGTAGGGTGACCACGCAACAAAAGTCGATGGACTTTTATTGGGTATCTAAATATGATATTATGGAAAGCGATCAACTTGGAACTAGCGCTCGCCGACCGCTGCTGCGGCGTGAAATGCAACATAGCACTTAAAATTGCACTTTGACCAAATGGCTTAAATAATAAATTCATTTATTTCAGGTAATAAATAACACCCATAGACAAACACAAATTAATAAATAAGATCAATAACATTAAATACAATAAAATCCAAGATCAATTAAAACAAAATAAAATAAAATGACAAAAAATTATGTTAAATTATGTTGTTAGGTTAGAATTGTGACCAACCACCCTCGAGCCGAGCGAGCGGTGTCGCGGCAGCGACCGGCGAGCGCTGCTTCCAAGTTGATCGCAGATACTTGGCTATTTTTACTACACCTTAAACCATGGATGAATGTAGGGTACATTAATGATATGGCCAAACGTTGACTGACATATCATTAAACGTTGACGTTTAAACAATATGGCCAATTGTAGCTGGCCATTTAATGAAATGGTCAATTCTAAGATCTGGCCACGACATACACAAACATGCGGTCCGACACCGGTGCGGCTCCGGTGTGTACAGGAAGCCTTAAATTTGAGTGAAAGTGGGCATAAAAGATCAGAACACATACATCAGAAAGAAAATCCATAACTAAAGTAGCTTTAGGTAAAAACATTTATAATTATAATGATAATCTTTTCCCTAGAAATTGTTCCATCTATCTTACCCGTTCTCTGACACAGAACAGGGCAAACTTCTGAGCCTGACGTTAATTGCCAACTTCTTAGAACTAAGTAGTGCTGTGCATACAATATTATCATCAGCCGTGATTATGAGCAGAATGCACACCTGTGGCGTAACGAGCGAGATGCAATTAGGTCCTACACAGACAGACGCGACGCGGTTAACCATCGCGCGGCCGGCTGTGATGCTGCGATAATTGACGGTGAATTGTACCTATGACAATACGAGATTTGTGCGAACCACTGATTACTCGTAAGTATAATATGCAAGACACAGAAAACGCAATGATAGTTAATCGGAAAATATTGTGAAAAGTGGTGAAAATTCTATTAAGTAACACCTAAACAGAAGACAAAGGCAACTGTTCTCATTTTTAGGCTTTAGTAATAAAATAATGTTTTTTCTTCTGGATTTTTCCCTTTCTTAATTTATAGCCCACCTAAATTGTGTTTTGATTTAAAGGGGCTAGTCGACAGTCGTGCGTGGCTTACGGTAGCTATTAAGCTCACACGTCTTGTACATCAATCTTTTAAAATGGCGACATTCTGGTAGCTGGGCTATGTATGCCTTAATATACAATAAAAGTACGTTAGTAGGTACGTAATTTATTTATGAATTTGATTTTATCTTTGTAATAAAGTAAGTACTCAAGCTGCAGCCTGTCTAGTAGCTAACTTACCTACGTTACAAGATTTTGTAGCAACGCGCACCGGGCAACGCGCTGCAGCTATTTGTTTTGTTAAGACGCAGATATATGCCAGTGACCTTGAGTGATTGAGTGGTTAGCTTGCGTGTTCTGTACCTACTGAGCTCACGCAACGCGTCGTAAATTAATTTATTTTTTATTTAAATATATAATTAAATTATATTATATTATAATTAAATTAATTATAAAACTAATTTAATTATATATTAATGAACTACGTCCAGCCAGTAAAGGACTCGCCCATTTGGGAGCGCTGTTCCAAATTAAACGCATTATTAATTTATTATACATAAAACTAAAGGCATTTTAATAAAACAATATACCTACTTAAAGAACAATAAATTAAATTATCTTTAAAACGGTGAAGGTTTCAGAAAAATACGCTGGATAGATTTTGCGTGATTCTCAGTTTTTTATCAGCGTTAGACATAAATTTAGGTACAAATTAATTTCACTTTGTAATATAAACATAATCTTAAATATTCCTATGTTAATTTATTGAGAAAATGCTCTAATTTAACATATATTTTTTTCCAAATCATTAACACTACTCGGTTAGACGTTATATTAAAATCATTAAAAGCCGGTTATCGTCGTCTTAATAGGAGATGTCCTTTAATATAAACAAAACAAAAAGTTGCAGCGCGTTGACCGCGCCCGTCTGACATGAGCCTTATGTAAAACAATTAACTGGCACATCTGGAGCAGCTCTACACCATGTAACAATTACCGGGAATTTCCGCCTGATATCCAAATGTTTGCTTTGTATAATTTGTGGCTATTAGATCTATTGTCGCCTCAAACTTAGAACATTCGATAATTCTTCTCTGCCGTATTATTTATTACCTGACACACGTTGTTATGTCCAAATTTCATTAATTCATACAAAAATCCCATAGAAAGAAAGGACGTTCAGTACTGCCGAATTGGAAAATTTTCCTGGAAACTTTTCCAATATGTCTTTAACAAAAAAAAACAAATTCGGACAAATACCTATTACGAACATTTTAAAATAAAAAAATGCCATATCGGTCCAGCCGTTCTCAAATCATGCGTTTACCAACGAACAGCTTTTCATTTTATTTGTTACTAGCTGCGCCCCGCGGTTTCACCCGCAGAAGTCTCGATCCCGTGGGAATATCGGGATAAAAAGTATCCTATGTGTTAATCCAGGTTATAAACTATCTGTGTATCAAATTTCATCCAAATCCGTTCAGTCGTTTGAGCGTGAAAAAGAGACAAACAAACACACACACATACACTCACAAACTTTCGCCTTTATAATATTAGTGTGATAAACTAGGTATATGTATGTATTTATGTATCTATGTATTAGTATGTAGGTATCACACTTTAAATATCTTGGAAGTCAAGTCTGCAACGACAACAGGCTGGCGTCTGAAATTCCAGCAGGATTGCTAAAGCAGTTGCCACCTTTGGAAAACTTACTAAGCGTGTGTGGACCTCTCACGACCTGAAACTGCAAACTAAGATATGCGTTTATAAAGCCTTAGTTCTGCCAATACTCACCTACGCCGCAGAAACCTGGTGTCTCTATAGAGGTGATATTAAAAGGCTTGACACTTTCCACTTACGGTGTCTTCGGTTTATCCTTCGCATAAAATGGCAAGATCGTGTTCCCGACTCGGAGGTGCTTAGGCGCCACAGAACATATATTTAGGCGCACTGGAATGATGGGCATGGAGGCGATTTTGATAAAGATCCAAATGAGATGGTGTGGTCATGTACAGCGCATGGATACGAGTAGACTACCTAAAACCACTTTCTACTCAGAGCTCGCCCAAGGAAAACGTGCACAGGGTGGGCAATACCTGCGCTACAAAGTTGTCCTTAAACGTCACCTTACGACCTGCGGTATAGCTGTTGATCGCTGGCAGGAGCTTGCTCGAAACCGAGAAAAATGGCGCACCTCAATCCACAAAGCAACTGAATGCTTTGAAGCAAGTCGTCTTGAAGACTTAGACAAAAAGCGCCAAATACGCAAAAGTCGCCCAAAGCCTTCATATGCGTACTCATACAACGATGCTGATCAGCTCTTCTGTACACGGTGTGACCGGGTTTTCAAGACCAAATTTGGTTTTTCTAGTCATCAGAGAGCTCACGAAAGGAAAAAAGAAAATTAGTCTGGGTCGCTGTCGCCGGATACGGTGAAGAGGACTATATATCGCACCCTTAGAAATATAGGGGCACAACTCGAAATATAGAGGTTTTGAGTTTTTGTGTAAGATGGGCTCAATATCAACTGTTGCAATGCAACAGTCTGCACTCAGCGCTTGGTGTGGCAACACGCCGTGTTCGAGTTCGCAACAAGTCCATCGTCATCCCGAGGATGCCTCGTTGAGAGGTGAAACACGTGTCGATTTCTTTCAGGAGTTTTTTATGGCTCTTTAGAAATAACTAAGCGGAACAAGTTACTAAATATATCCACGTCTATTGTATTTTATAATGGATTTCCGCAAGGTCACGTCTGAATCAATTAATTATCTTTCTCTCATAAGAAAATTATTCTCTGGCAACCGTTCATAACAGAACTATGCTGATTTTTGCCTAAGTATGATATTTACCATGCCAAATTAAATAAACTACGAGTACCTTTCCTTACCTTTTAACTACCTACTTAGTGGTAACTAACCTTCGTTTCGAGCCTCATTATAAAACCTCGTGCAGACTTGCGCGACGCGACACCGGAGAAGTTACCTTAGAAATTGTTTTTTAAAGTCGCGTCGTGCCTGTCTGTATGAGGCTTTACACCAAATTGGAGACAGTCGTTGCCACCTTGCAGGTATTGTAGTATCGAATACCTGCAAGGTGGCAACGGTTGTGTTCATACATCTCCAGTGACCAGAAAGTACAGTACCGCCTAGTAGTTCAGTCATTTAAAACATTTAGGTAAGTAGGTTTGGGATTTTGGGATTTCGGTACAATAGATAAGCAGCAATAGTGTAAAACCAAGTTTGCACATTGCAGCTTCGAAAGACCTGTGCTGACCGCGTGGTGTTTGAAAAATGAAAGAAGTCCGAAAATTTTGAGGTTTTTCGAGCACAACGCAGTAAGCACAGGTCTTTCGTAGCTGCAAAACCTGGATTTATACTATTGGTATCTATCGTTAGGATGGGACATTCCAAAAAATCTGTACCAACAGTATAATTTGTTGCGACATTTTTGTGTCTACGGTAGCGTTGCCAGACGTCCCGTATTTTCCGGGACGTCCCGTGTTTCAGGCGTAATTATGAACGTACCGCTAAGACAGACTTTGTCCCGTATTTAAACCTTATTTGATTTATTATTAAGAAATCTAGCGCACTACGGTTGATTGACAATGAGAAGTGGAAGAAAATCATGGAAGGGTTTCCCAAGAATGACATCTCTAACATTATTCTAATTATATCGTTTATTTCAATATCCCTAGTTCTAACTGCTTTGTGTAAAAGACTTTTTCGCAGATGGTCTTGCGCAACAGATGTTGTGAATTAATGACCATTTCCAACTAAGTATGACGTAATCTGTGCTATGACAATAACTACATTGAATTTTACAAATATGTTAAATCAAACAAAGATGATTTCGAAACTAACACGATCTTCTTTAAACTATAAGTAGCAATATATAAATAATAAGAAAAAATACATGTTTTTATTTTCCCGGGAAAAATTTTAAATCCCGTTTTTTAAATCAAAATTGAGCATTTGTCCCATATAGGCTCAAAATCAATCTGGCAACCCTAGTCTACGGTGACTGGCCTATGGTTATGAAAAAATACAACTCAAACTCAAAGCATTTATTTTAATTAAACCAATTAGACACTTTTGAATTTTCAAGGGGTCGGTCAGTCAGAAAGATGAAGCTAGTTGCGCATTCCAAAGCGTAGTCGGTACCTATGGAGAAGAATGGGCAAGAAACTCCACGGATAGTACTCACAACAAGTCCTATATCCAGCAGAGAGTTGTGATAGACTGTTGTAGGTATAATTATGTCATGTCTGGATTTTGGATTGTTTGCAAGAATGTATAGATACTCGCCTTGTGGCGGCATTTACAACGCCACTTACGATCTATATACGCATCAAAGACCTGACGTCACAGAAATCCTGCACCGCGCAAGCTGTGTTTACCGCGCGACCGATATACAATATGTAAAAAAAACCTTGTCCGATCCGAAAGGGGCACATAGGTACTGTAATAACATTACCAAAAAGTAATATCATTTTAAATTGTGTCAAATAAATTTATTTAATTCCTTTCTTTCTTTAAATTATTATTGAAAATAAAAAAGTTATTGCTATTTGAAATAATTTTTTTTAATACCTACCAAAATTACACTAAATCCATAAAAAAATAGAAACAATCAACAGGGGTCATAAGTTATGACTTGTAGACACCCGCTAAACGACGGATAAATTCCCAAAAGAAAAAAAAATCCTTAAAATTACCACTTACAATCTTACATAGTAGACTCTCAGTAAGATACCTAACAACACCCTCACGGATCGGACAGGTTTTTTTTTTACATATTGCATATACAACATCCCGACATTAACCGTCGGGCAGTTGCCCACCAGACACAACACCCGTCTGGTCAGAGGATCTTCCCTTTTCTATAGAGGATGAGTGAAGTTTACACCCTATTCCTTGTACAGACGCCAGCACATCAAGCTACCCGAAACTGTCAAATTTTCCCAATCAACTTTGACCCTTATTCTTAAGCGATGAAGTTGAAAATCGATTAAATAAATTTGACAGATTGTAGTAGCCTGATGTGATGGCGTCTGTACCTCTATATCCTTTATACCAACTAACTTTTGCCAGCGGCATTCACCCGCGTGGATGTCTGTAATATTCCCACAGGACGTTAGTAACCGAATAAAAAGTATCCTATGTCCTAACCTAAGTCATGTGCCAAATGTCTACCCATGTGCCAAATTTCATCCAAATCCGTGCAGCCGTTTACACAACTCAATTTCGCATGAATAAAATACTTATTACTAAGGATTTAAGGAAGCAGCTAGATCTTACTTATGTTGGCATCTATATCTATGTAAGTAGATATCTAGGTACATGATATTTTCGGAATCAGGTACTTAGGTGCCGAGATCGATAATCACCTTGGTATTTGCTTGAACTCAAGTTCAATACAAATTAGAGCTATAAGTAGCTTCAAAGGATTAATCAGCTCGAGTCAATGGTTCGATTAAACCACAGATTAAACTTTCTAATCAAAAAAGGCTAAGTATACAAACTTAGTTTTTGTTTACACTAAACCGTTTAAGGGGTCATTGTACTCATCATTACGAACAACTTTCACTATGGGACCAAAGCTGAAATGCGAAAAAAAATCAGCTGTTCCCTACATTTATGTTCGCATATCTCGTCAAAATGTAGGGAACAGTTGATTTTTTTTCCGTAGTATTCCGTTTAGTAACTTATCGAATAGTTGCATTTCAATTTGACTTTTACCGATATACTTACCACCTAATGACCTGATCTATACTAATTATCCAACATATACCATCGATCGTGGTTACTAACTAATTCTTAACGATAATATTTTTTCATTGGTATTATCTACATAGGTATCACATTCAGCATGAATATTTGAATAAAAAAAGCAATATTAAATTTCATTCAATAGGCCAAGGTTACCGGGGTTGCTCCTCCGTGCCTCGGAAAGCACGATAAGCCGTTGGTCCCGGCTGTCATTCGTGAATCTTTGACAGTCGTTACGGGTCGTCAGAAGCCCGAAAGTCTGACAACCAGTCTTACCATTTTTATTTATTTCTTATTTACAAAATAGTTGGGCAAAACGTCATCTAACATAACATAACATCACGCCTTGTTTCCCCGAAGGGTTGGGCAGAGGTGTCCCTGTAGCAGGTACACCCACATTTCGCCAGTTATGTTTAAGTCCCATGTAATAGGGGGCGAGCCTATTGCCATCAACCGGGCACAAATCCAGACTCCGAGCTGCTACTGAGAAATTTCAGATAGAAAAACACAATAACACTTTGCCCGACCCGGGAATCGAATCCAGGACCTCATGCTCAGCAGTAGCGCTTGCGACCACTAGACCAACGAGGCAGTCAAAATCTATTCTAAATTTCAAGTTGATAGCATTAGTAGTTCTTGAGATATCCAGCTGTGACAGACGGACAGACAGACTGAGTCTCACCATAAGGGTTCCTTTTTATACGAACGTACATTTTGGTACGAATCCTTACTGCTCGCAGTTATGAAATAAAAACACAAAACACAAGTGTTTGATAGAATTCGCTCCGTCTCTGAGCCACACGTCTCTGTTTCTGGAGTGCGAATGCGACAACAAGGTGGTTGTAGCGTTCTTTTGGAAAGAGGGGGAAAACAAGTCGCGGATCTTGATGGAGATTTTATATCAAATTTTTCACATAGGTAGGTACTTCATCACATTCCAGGCAAGTACAACAACGTCGCAGACGGTCTGTCGCGTCACTCGATGTCACAAGAATGACATGTATCTACTCCCCGAAATCACCAGTATTGTCTTTGCAAAGTGGGGTGTTCCCCAGACAGATCTTTTTGCCTCCAGCACAGCCCACGTAGTACCTTGTTATGTAACTCTAGACTAGATCAAAAAGATCGGCGAGCATGGAGACACAACGCGTTCGCAATCGAATGGGATTTCCGTCTGACTTGGGTCTTTCCTCCTCCGAGTTTGATACCCCGGGTCCTGACGCATCTAAAACAGGCTCGAGGTGTATTCTTGATAGTTGCACCGAGGTGGCTTTGAGCATTCTGGAGAGCAGACTTAAAGACCAGAGCGATCGCACAGCAGCTCCCACCTCGATAGAAGGAGCTGGTCTTAGAAGTACCTATGGAGATGTGGGGGTGGTCTGAATCCTTAGGTGACGGGTCTGAAGAATAAAAGTGTCTACTGAAAGAAGGTTGGAGGTCGTCTACTTTAAATACATATAGGCCAGCATCGCAGAGATGGTCAAACTCAAAACTCAAACTCAAAGCATTTATTTCAATTAAACCATTTACAGGCACTTTTGAATTGTCAAAGAATCGGTCAGTTAGTCAGAAAGTTGAAGCTAGTTGCCCATTCCAAAACGTAGATCTCTATGGAGAAGAACGGGCAAGAAACTCCAAGGCCACTCTTTTAAATATAGATATTACAAAATTCTGGGTACATTATTCTTGTTGCTCCTATATGTGAGAACAATGTACAAAAAATAATCAAAGCAGTTGCAAATATGTGATTAAAAATAAGCCCTGGCAGATAAGAGATGACCAGTCTCAACTGACGGCGCCCGTTCACGAACATGACGCGTGGATCAGCACCATCCAGCTCAACCATTTTGTAGGGAACCGAATGATCCAACACACTCGCCACCATCAGGGAGACATTTAAGTGAGCTTGACATTCTCTCAACTGCCATGCTCTTTCAAGTCAACATACATCTTAATAACATAGTAAACGGCTCCATGGTACTCACATTTACAAAAATCTAAAAATGCTTCTAAATTATGGTTGATTTGGTGTTCCATGTTTGGTATAAATAAATGAGTGATTTAGCTCGACATTTAGTGGATTTGCACCTAAAAGAAAAAACCGGCCAAATGCGTGTCGGACTACGCACAATGAAGGGTTCCGTAGTTGAGATGAATTTATTTATCCCAAGAACAAATTTAAAATTGTAGTTGAAAAACATGTTCTCCCATACATTCCAACTGCAAATCGTCGCTCGGCATCCAATACCGCGAATGTGACATTTTTACGTTTTTTTTTTTAAATAGCAGGGTCACTTATTTCAACGTGTAGAATGAAATAAAACAAAAATCAGATTTTCGTAAAAAATTTCACATTCGCGGTATTTAATATAAAACTAATCTTAATCTAATACCTTTAAACGAGCAATTCTTGTATATAATATGTATATATAATCTGAATCTCAGGAACGGGTCCAAGAAATTTTATTAAATTTAGTATGCAGGGGGTTTCGGGAGCGATAAATCGTTCTAGCTAGGTTTCATTTTAAGAAAATGTCGTTAAAAAAAAAATGGTCATCCAGATATTTTTCTTTATTCAAGTAGGTAACAAGGACTCATTGTGTTAGTAAACTTATGAACTAGGGTCAGGCGGGGTAAATATGAGACGAAAAACAAATCTTTTAATTTTTGACGCTATTAAAGATTATTTAGTGAGCCTCAGAACAGATTATAATATAGTTTCCATTGGTATCTTTCACATGATACCATTAAATTGAAGATAATTGGCCTAGATATATAGTTTTTTGTACAAAGTATGTGTTTCATTTTTTTCCTCAATAATGGGGTAAATATAAGACACAGAAGTCAAAAAATGAAACAGCTTTAAACTTCTATACCTTACGTGTTTTTCAAATACAGGGGCAATAAGAAGACAGTGGGGTTAAATATAATACGAAAACTTTTAATAAACTTAACAAAAATTTGTTAAAAAAAATTTTTACTTAAAAAAATCAACATACTTTACTCTGCTTACATATAATTTTGTTTTTTGGTTTAAATTATTTGTTAATTTCAACAGCAATCAGCAATTGAATGCAACAATTAAACTTATCTGCCTACCGATGACAGTATATAAGACGAAAAAATACAAAACCTTATACAGAATTGAGCATGAAATTTTTTTTAACTTAAGTTTTAATGAAAAGGAGTAAATTTGAGACATTTACTCATATATCATTGACAACAAATTTTAGTAGTCAATATGATATTTTTCGTAGTCAATGTCGAATTGTATCCAGTCTTTACCGGGACAGTTGTTTTTGATGTTATTTTGAATAACGTAAGTATGCACAATTGACTTTATTTCGGTCCTGGTAAGCGCCCATCCCCATTTAGCCATTATTTTAATTTTATCTGCTAGATCTGCTTCTGCCTCTTTGCTCAAAACTGTCTTCCTTCCTTGCTTATTAGTGTTTAAATTGTGAATTTTCCTCCTTAACAACGATTTATCAATTTTATACTTCGTTTTAGCTTCTCTGTATGATAAATCACCCTTTCTTACTTTATCTACCGCTTCTTGCAACTTTGAGTCACTATAACTTTTGTGTTTAGGAAAATATTTGCGAGGCATCTTGATGCACAATTAATAACAACTGTCTTATTATTACACTACACACTGTCTTATATTTTCCCAAATGCGCGTCTCATTTTTTACCCGCCAAACAACACAAATTCCCTGCTAAATGACTGGACGTATACTAAAACTGGAACCCTCCCGCGCAAGTACGGCTCACAAGGGATGCGGGGGCGCGGGTGGGGGTCGCTCACGTTTGAATGAGAGGCTGCACACGGAAAGTTCGTAGTGCCGAATGTAAAGTTTTCGCGCCAATTTTTTTGGTGTTTAACAAAATGTGTTTTAAAGTGTTCAACCAAATGAGTAATAGGTTTAAAAATTTGTGTCTTAACAGAGTACTTATAAAGCATGTTTTTGAATTCAATAAGGTTCTTTTTAGGTCTTTTTCTACGGAATTACAATCGTGTCTTATTTTTATCCGAAATGTTGGGTGTCTTATATTTACCCCGCCTGACCCTATGTTAGCTTATTTTACCAGGTCACTCAGAAAGTTTTGCGACTAACAGTTTTTGTCTATAGGATACTGCTGGTTTTGGTGTCAATTAAAACTATGACTATTTATTACAAAAAACATATCATTCCAAATTCGAAATTCCCTCCACATTTTTTTACGACAAAATCAAAATACTCTGTCTTACTGAAAACTGGATTTACAACGAGAATATTTTCGCGCGATGATTTTGGACGATTTCAAATGTCGACTAAAACCAGAAGAATCGTTTGAAAGACTTCGAATGGTGTTCATAGAAACTAGCCCTTCTAAAGCTACTGTTTTCCGCTGGTTCAACGAATTTATGCGTGGTCGAGTAATTTTGGCGGACGAAGAAACAAGTGGCCGCCCTATGACGGCTGTTACATAACAAAACGTGCTGGCTCTGGAAAATTTAATTCAAGAGAATAGGCTAATTACATATGAAGAGCAGCTGCACCTTGGATCGGGAAATGTGCATGAAATTCTACACGGGCATCTTCGGGTAACGAAGATAGTTTCACGCTGGTACCGCAAAATCTAACGGAGGCTCAGAAGGAGGCTCGGGTAGAATGGTGCCGAGACATGATAGCAAAATTTTAAGCAGGCTCGTCTCGGCGCGTTTAAGATATCATTACGGGTGACGAATCTTGGATTTTTCAATATGAGCCAGAAACGAAGCGTCAGTCGACCGTGTGGCTGTTTCAAAATGAGCCAACGCCTACCAAAGTGAAGCGAGCCAGAAGTGCAAACAAAATTTTGATCGCATTTTTTTTTCTTTGACGTTTTATCTGGTGTCTGTATCCTGACGAGATCAAAGGAGCATCAATGTTGAATGGTATGTTACCAGATGTTTGTAAGAAGTTTTTAATTCTGCAAGCAGCAAGCGACCGAACACTGGATTTCGTGGGCTACTGTTTCACCACGACAACGCGCTGGCTCACTCGGCGCTCAAAACAAGGGACTTTCTGGACAGCACACCGGTCAAATTTATAGGTCATCCTCCTTACAGTCCCGATTTGGCTCCGTGCAACTTTTTCTTGCTCGCCAAAATAAAAAATCAACTCAAAGGAAAACAGTTTTCATCACCTGAAGATGCACTGGCTGCACTTGAGAAGGAGGTTGGAGAGGTGTCTGATGTGGACGGGAAAATGTGTTTTGAAAATTGGTTTAGACGTATGAAACTGTGCATGGACGCCAATGGAGAGTTCTTTGAAAGATATTAAAAAAAAAATTATAAACTTTAGTATATTTTTTTTAGTATCGCAAAACTTTCTGAGTGCCCCACGTAATCTAGTTTAAATTTATTTCACCCCATGGGTGATGGCACTGCAGTGATTGATGTACAAGCAATCCAGCCTGCTAGCGATCATTTTTAGGATATTGTTGGAGCTGGCCCGCACTCTGCGCACCAGGGATGTACACCTCATTCGCATCGTTGCGTAAAAGCAATTAATATTAATATGTGCGTCCGCGAACATTCCCGATGCGCTACAAAAACGGGGTAGCCGGGGTACCAATACCCTGAAAGCGTTGTTGTATTGGACACGAAGGGCGTTGCACGACCTTTGGGTATATCTAGCCCACAGGCTGCACGTGTAAAACGTTGTACAATAAGCTCGAAACAGAGTAATTTTGACTAAGTATTTAAGTGAGCAGCGTGAAAACCTACGAGCCAGCATGTCCGCCCTTGCCGAAAACGCCCTTCGCTACCGCTCAGTATCGAGTCCATCATTGAGGTCAGGGGTCAATATATGACCAAGATATTTAAACGTAAATACTCTTTGTAGTGGAGTCCCATTCAGTAATACAGGTGGTAGGTACATAACCCGGTCTGCCCCCAGCCTCAAAGACCATGATCTCTGACTTATTGAAGTTATACCTACATCAAACCATGTGTTTTGGCATACTGCTCACATTATTTTGGCAATCAACTTTCTGAGACCACAGATTGAAGCGCTCAGAAGCACCATATCGTCTGCATAGCTAATATTATTTACACAAATACCATCTATATGGCAAACCCCTCTGGTGCTGCTGAACTCGCCAGTCAGCTCGTTTACATACAAGTTGAAAAGCGTGGGTAAGCTCAACCCTCCCTGCCTCACCCCGCATTCCAACCTGTATGGCCTGGAAAAAGTTCCAGCCCATCGTACACTATTGATCTGGTTACCACACCGATATTTAAAGATGTTTATAAGCTCCGTTGACAACCTATCTTTCTCCATCTTTCTCCACCATACGTCATAAGCAACCAGATCAAAAGCCTTGAATAAGTCGAGAAAGCTAGCATAAATCGGCGTTCCACGCTATGTATAGTATGTGAGAGTATGCTTAAGGCACAACACTGCACTTTCTGTTGACAAACCATGCCGAAACCCGAATTAATTTTTTGGTTGTGTATTAAGCAGACTGTCAAACACTTTTGATATTATAGTAGCTAGAGAGATAGGCCTATTGGATGCCGAGCGACGAAATGTAAGTTTGTACGCACAATATTGAGAGATTTACCATGTTATTTTAAGACCAAAGACTTCTTATAGGTTTTCCTGTAATCTATGAGTAAAGAGCCATACTATGTATTTTTTTCAAAATTTTTGGTCCAGTAGTTTCGGAGATAAGGGGGGGGGGGGGGGGGGGAATGGTCAATTTTCATTGAATTTCTTAAATATCTTTAAAAGTGATTATTTTAAAATTACATAAAAAATACGTTTAAGATCCTCGCAACAAGCCCTTTCATTTGATATGTCACACGGTACTGTTTGCAAAACTTTTTTTTAATTTTCTTGTTTTCCTCCCAAAAGTAACCCCTATTTCAAAATTCATTTATTTACATTACACATTCATGTTTGGGTCACAGAAATACATATGTGTACCAAATTTCAACTTAATCGGTCCATTAGATTCGGAGTAAATTGGCTGTGACAGACGGACAGACAGACAGACGCACGAGTGATCCTATAAGGGTTCCGTTTTTTCCTTTTGAGGTACGGAACCCTAAAAATGATTCTATCGTACATTTTACTTCATAAATTTGTTGTTGTCCACATTATGTACTAAGTACATACAAAGAAAGAGGCCCGTTTAAGTTAAAAATTTTGGATAAACAAATAATTAAACCATAGATTCTATGGTTGAAACGCATCTAGATGTAATGGTTGCAATAATTTAAAAAGTGTCCATGTCCTGTTTGTGCAGTTTTACGGTTTTTATTTTCAGGGCGTGGGATACCTTGGGCACGCCACAATTGCGGCGATAAGTCCCCTTTTTGAGGAGTGGCTAGAGAGGCGCCACGGTGTCCTCACCTTCCTCCTGACGCAGGTCCTCACCGGACACGGTTGTTTCAGGAGGTTCCTGTTCAGGATAAGGCAGGAGGAAACGCCCGGGTGTCACCATTGTGTGGATCGCCCGGAGGACACGGTGGAGGTCTGCCCGGCTTGGGCGGAGCATCGCCGTGTCCTCGTGGAGGCGATCGGCGGCGGTGATCTCTCGCGTCCGGCCCTGGTCCAGGCCATGGTACGGAACGAGAGGGCATGGGAGGCCGTCACCTTCTTCTGCGAAACAGTAATGCTCGCGAAGGAAGAGGCGGAACGCGTGAGGGAGAGGCAAACGTGCCCTCGCCGCCGCAGGAGACGGCCTGGGCATCGGGAGTCGCAGGCCGATTCCCGGCCACGCAAACGTGTGTTGTGTCCGGAGACTCATTCGGGGTCATAATTTTAAAGACTGCCTGGTTTAATTGGTTTCTCAAGTTTCAGGTTTTTGAGGCTACAATGAACGATTTGGCGCGCTGCAGCCATCTGGTGAACGCGGGCGGAAATACGTCATCATCGTGTTGTCAATTTTATGACACGAAAACGGAAGATGATAGACTCAAATTATGCCTTTCAACTGTCATTAACGAGACACAATAGAATTTTATTTGTTATCCACCTCAATGAGGCGTCGTAAAAGATGCTGAGTTATAAGACCCCGAATGATTCTCCGGACACAACAAGCGTTATGTTTGAAGGTAAAACGCTTGTTGTGTCCGGAGAATCATTCGGGGTCTTATAAATATAGGGGAGGGTGGGGCAAAATGAGGCTCGGGGCACAACGGGAAGCTAGCTTGTGTGCCTATCACACACGCGTATACAAGTTGACAGCGGCGTCAATCATTCGTTGTTCAGTCGCCTCACGTGAGTCAGAGCACGCGGAACGTGTCGGTGCGTGTTTTAGTCTCTAGGCTGACAAAAACAGTTTTTGAGGGTATTCTTATTTTTTTTCGTAAAATATACTCTTGTGTAGTGAGGTAAGTACAAAATTTGCATAAACTTTTATACCATAATTTAGTGGGAGTGGTATGTGATATTAACCTATTCAATTTCAAATTTATTTCTGATAGTTTCTATTGAGGTTAAAAATGGCCGACCAACTTGAAAATGTAAGTTTGGGGCAAAATGAACGGGGCATGATGGGATGGGGGATACCATCCCATCATGCCCATTTTACCCCTTTTCACAGAGTCAATTTAATTTAATATTTATTTGTAAGTAAGGTTCCAGTTTCTTCACAGGCATTTGAACTTCTCGCGTCCACTTTAAGGGCTAAAGAGGAAACTCCTGAAAGGCATTTTTTTTTTAAAAAAAAAACATTATTTGCAGTTACACCTGAAAATATTATTGCAATTCCCAAAAAAATTATTAAAAAGAATTAAAGACAAAAGAGAAAACGTGGGAAAACGACTATCTTACGGATTCCCCGTACTAAAATGAGTAAAAGGAGAGTAAGGAAAATAAGAAAGAAAAATAACCAAACCTTATAACAAAAAGGCGAAGAAACAAACACAAAAGGAAGCATTCGCAGTCAGATGAGGGTTGGGTTGCTTATAGATGTTATGCGGGTTGAGCACACAATTCCTGCGCCAGAGTAGATACTGATGATGACGCGGCACATATATATATACAATGTTTGCCTGACTAAATTGTATTCTCATTTTGCCCCTTAGCGTTTCCTGTTTTGCCCCGACTATGGGGCAATATGGGAAATTTGACACTTGCTGATTATTTCCTCATAATTAAGAAAATTAGTTGATTAAGCCTAAAAATACAATTTAAAATAATGAACAGGAATATAAATATTGATTCTAATTAAAAAGTTTATTAAAAATACTGTTGATTTCGTTTATATGATTTTTTTTTGTCTTAAGTACCTACCCCATTTTGCCCCACCTTCCCCTAATTTGAGTCTATCATCTTCCGTTTTCGGCGTTCTATTTGAAGGTAAAACGCTGCTCATATAAATCTTTTTGCCCCGTCTCTTGTAGCGAGTTAAGAGTTGGGACGATGCTGATTATTTTAATTTATTTTATAAAAAAAATCTTAAAAATATTAATCATTTTATTAAGTACTCTTTTTTAGTCAAGTGAAGAGAGTGCAAGTGAATGCACAGTGCAGAAGTAAGATTTTATGAGCTTTCAAAAGATTTCGATTTAATTTTAACTTTATGAGCATTTTCATGTATGTTTCAAATGTTGTATTGCTGATGATGAGCTGATAATTTTTTCACGATTATGATGCTGGTCCCATGGAGATAAGTTGTTCACTTTGATGGTCTGTACGACACTCTTAAATTTAACCACAAGTTTCTGATACATCTGCAAGTCCAAACCTTCGAGCCAGTTATTGTATTTCGAACTTTATTTCCACGAGCGTAAAGTTTTTAATACAAAATTGGCAACCTAGTATTGTAACATCAGTTTTTGTAATTCGAACTTTTCACTGTGTTGGAATAAAGATTTCAGTTCAATAAACCTTGTTTTGAAGCTGTCGATAGAGTTCGAGATCATATCAAACTCTGTAAATGTCCTCTGCATACAGGCTGCATGTTGCATGTGTGTAGGTGGTGAGGTACAGTCACGAGCATAAATATATTATTATGGAAAGCTCGGCAATAATATCTGACTTTATGATTCATCCATTAATCAGATATTTGCCGTCATCTTGACGACAGATATTAATGGATGAATCATGAAATCAGATATCATTGCCAAGCTGTTCATAGTAATTATATTTATGCTCGTGACTGCACTTGAAAGACACTTGGTAAATTTTAAATAGAATACTATCAAGCTATTTCTCCAATTCCATAAAACGTCGTGTCATTCCACAACATAATCTTGTCCAATCAATTAAAGTCAAATATTATTTACACACTTTATTGAATTAACATAATGAAAACAAACATTAATATCTTAATGAAATGAACCTCATGACAGTATACTGTAACCGTGAGTACAACATTTATATTCATAACATTTAATCAATTCAATACACAAAACGATTAGATATGTAGATAATTACAGTGATATTCGAAAGATATGACATGTGAACATCTAGAGTTGTGAGAACATAATTTAGATTACACGACATCTTGCATCTGCAGTACAATTAGAAGCAGTAAAGAATAAATCGTTTATCAGATTTGATAAAAATATGTGCATGTCATTCTTTATTTATTATACTATGCACATTCCCTATCTATTCTCGGCGACATCCGGGCAAACGAATACTACGTGAATTATCCGCACAACCAATTTATTACTATGATAAGCTCTCACTCTCAATAACACGTTAACACAGTGCTCGATTACCGAGCACTTCCCACAGCCTGCCTCCAGCGGTCAGCTGCTCATATCAATATTATTGAAGGCCTGTGAAATCCAATCAATAAAATTGATTTCTACAGGAAGCAGTGTTATCCACGTCTGCCCACTTCACTAGAAGATTACCGCAATGTCGCCCGACGCTTGTGAATCCAATCATCAATTGTTTCTAGTTAAATCTAACGTTTAAGGTACGTGTATTATTGCATGGCATATTATGATGTTGGTGGCAGTCAGCGTCATAAATATATCAACATTGAAGGAACTGCCGCAGCAGTATCGATAACATTACATTAGATTGACTAGACAAATAGCCGCGTTAGAGATCACAATACACATATTTTCAATCATCTTAACCATACTTTCCAAAACCACAGAATAGTACAGAAGGCGCACTCCGCATTTTAGGTACGAAGCTACAAGTACGTGTCGGGCTCGTCTTGTCGCGCCAATTCAGTGAGCGTAACGTAGTCATGAGAAGATATGAGTTACGCGATTGAAAGAGAGGCAACTTCTAGGTGAACTGTAGGTAATTAGCGCTGTGCGACCTGAACTCCACTTTATCGTGTGGTAGCAAGAGTTGCTTTTTATTTAAATAATTTTGCGGAGTGAACCATCTGTAAATCTGTGTCAAAACTTAAATGTCAGTATATTTATGTCATTGATAAATAACCAATTAAGTCTATGTGTTTATATCCAAATAACATTTGTAGAACAATAGACTTTTACAATGTTTACTAATCATAGTGAATACAAAAATTAAATGCTTATTGAAGTAACAGCAGTGAAACAAAAACATCAGATATTTTTGTTGTTTTTTGATATTACAATTCTTAACTATACTCAGTCAATAATTACTATTAACTTTAATACTAAACAAGTGTCGAAACTGTGAAATTAATAGCCTACGCACATACACAATATGACAGAAAATAAGATAGCAGATCTACTTTGATAATTTTGTAAACACACAGTATTAATGTGTGTTCGTATACTTTGTAGAACATGCCTTACGAATGTTATATATTACCATACAATTCATTTCATATAGTACGATTGGTCGTACCCGCATAGCACACATCATTATTTTGTTTACCTATAGTTGAAGATTTAAAAATCAATTGATAAAAATATCGTCTATCATAAGGGTATTTGGAATACATACAATTGAACTATAAAGCTGTTTGTGAAGATATGATGAAATCCTCTGTATCATGTTACCCTGTTCACTACGAAAGTGTAGTATTAAAAGATGAATATTTTGTCTAATATAATCGTAGTGTGCTTAGAAAGGGATGAAGCGAATATAATATTATTGGATATTGTATAATATGCATAATAAATTACACAACCTTTTTACCCAATCGTGTTAAACCTGTATATATTGGATAATATATTTATTAGGACATAGCAAAATATTATGTATTATGATTGTAATAATAACAATATAATGTCACCAATAAACTTGCGACCGAACTGGATTGCATCGTAAGCATTTATCCAAAATATTTAATTATAGAATGTAGTAATGTCAAATTTTAATATTATTAACCGTAAAATTCAAGGGATTCTCGAAAACGGTGCAATAAGAACTTCAAATACTTGTGCTTACACGAAAATTGTAAAGAAATTCACTATTACATTTATAAATATTTGCTAAGATCGAATGTAGTTACTCTATACAGCGCTGTCTGACCCTGTCAATAAAGGCTATATAATTCATAACACGATCCAAAAGAAGTCCACAATCGTACAACTTACAGTTTAAAATAACTTGAAGAAATCTAAGAACAAAAGGCACTAACTTTTAGTTTAGTGACTAAATATATTACGAACATTTGAAACATACAAATAACGAGGATAAAACTGATATCTGATTATACAGTAAATAATTATTTAATTGAAATATCATCCAATATACGGAATCATGGACTAACTATGAAGTATTTTCATCGACGTAGTTTCAATCATGTATGCTTGTTTCGAGTTCCCTAGCCCTTAATCAACTCTCCAATACTTTTGATGGCACAGTGATACTATTCTCAACATTACCTAAATAAACATTCCTGTATTTAAAAACCCCCAATTCATTAAAATCATCGACATATAACTGTATGTTAAAATTAATTATTAAATATGTTATACGGCACGATACGTAATAGACAGAGAAATGAAAGAATGTCGAGCAATTGACCGAAGAGTAACGAAATTAATTGTAATTATGTAGTAAATGATTATCTATACAATAAGTAACATAACGAGTTACGTATCTTGCCTATAACATATTTGGTGCGACTAAAAGTAAAGCCAGATCGATATTACTGTGTTGTGTCGTGTCGTAACGCCTTCTGACGCAGTGTTAGCCAATCAAAACTCGTTGTGATTTGACGTGGTCCTGAACAGATTCGTTCGATTGGTGTATCCCGCGTCACGACACAACACGACACAGTAATGTGTCGGTGGCTTAAAAGATGCTCCATACGTATGTAATATAATGTATTCTTACGTCGCACAGAGTACGATGTGCATAGCACACTAAATTAAAGTATTGCTTATCGAACGACACAAAACAAACTAAACTTCATTTCGCAGCCTAGCTTACATCAACATTGACAAAATTGAGCAAATGAAAATAACAATAACAATACGAATCATAATAATATTGCTAAGTATAATTATATAATGAGTATAATAAAGATTATATCGATTGCTGTGATTACTATTAATTACAACTGAACGTAATAATACAAGGATATAATGAAAAATTATGACTAATTATTATTTATTCACTAATAATTTAAAATTGCATTGACCTAAATTTTATTAATATCATTGACAACACCGATGAATTGATTCTTCCTTATCAGAAAGATTTTGCGTTACAATAACCTGTCAATTATTATAAAACGTGCATCGCTTGTGCGACGCCCGCGCACCACGGTGTTCACTCTCTGAACTACAAGCGTGCACTATGCCTACTACCGATCCTATCCGATACGCGATAAACGACATCCTGACGTAGCTCTTGCACAAAAGTGCAACCCCAAACGTTAATCACAGCTATGAAATCTCTTCTCTTTAGTAAATTACTATTTTTTTTTTCAAAATTATCTTTTCACAAATTTATATCTATAGAGTAATTCTATGTTAACCTGTGTGGTACTTACTTTACGAAGCTCTATACATTGTCTTAATTGCGATTTAATAGACTATAAATAATTGATTTTATCAAAAATTTTATTGCTACGTTAATTTACTTCAAGCACACAAAAATATTTAAAACTTTGAGAGAAGTGCAAACAAAAATAAAATAAACTTTTAATTATTTTTACATAACGCAAATACACCGATAGAAAAACAAATTTTGACTAGCATTATAGAATTTCTTAATTTTTTTCTACTTTCAGAACAATTTGACTAGCATATCGACAGACGATTTTAACGAAATACGAACTAATTTTCAATACTATCGACGTCACATTAAAATACACATAATTTAAATTTTAGACACAACTTTGGCACAATCATTAATTACTGAAATACTGCAGGGGAAGACTTGGGAAATATGTTATCGGGATATGTTTCGAGAATATTAAATCTATCGCGTAATCTTATACCTAGGGTGCAAAATTAATAAGTAGTGGATATTACAGTAATCGCTTACGTAGTTGCTATTAACTTGATACTTTTATTGTTATTTTTCTATATACCATGTTTAAAATACATGCATAGTTCACACATATGCCTTATTTACGAAGTTGAAATTCATTATTTTGGCTTTCGATATTCATCGTGACTTGGCACTATTCAACTTTTAAGCAAATATAAAGACATTTCACTGAGAAGCTTTTCAATACAGTGGTCCTTAAGTTATCTTACTCTACATAATCCTAAGTGTATTTTTTTTTTACTTTTTTGGAAATATTTGATTACCACAGGACTATATTTGATCTAAGACTAAATACAATGAGCAGTCTGGAGAGGGTGATAAAATAATTCAAATTAACCGTTCTACATTACATTACTAGACATTAACTACTCTCAGAATAATTTAGCATAAATCCACAACATTATTAATGTTAA
The DNA here is from genome assembly GCA_949152395.1 of Agrochola litura. Lineage (NCBI taxonomy): Eukaryota > Metazoa > Arthropoda > Insecta > Lepidoptera > Noctuidae > Agrochola > Agrochola litura. The sequence goes on along the minus strand of OX424497.1, from coordinate 8,250,577 downwards.
ACAAACTTTAACAATCTTTGGCTTTGATCCCTAGACCAATATTAATTATTCGACTTAAAATTTCCAGTAGCCGATGTATCCTACACATTGTGTATACGTTAGAGATCTTAATAGTTCAAATGTAAAATAAATTAGAAGACTATCACATTTAGCAACACTATTTTTATACCTAACGTCTTTTTTTTGTGATATTAGACGATTTTAAATGATATACTGAAATGTTATCTTCTCCTGTCTTCGTTTTTAAAGTAAGTTTTCTTAAAGGATTTGATCCCATCGGTTTCGTATAGCCGCGCCGCGTCCGAGCGTCGCAACTGTTACTGTAACACCTAATTCTCAGGTAATTACGATTATTTTATTTACAAATATTGTCTTTAAACCCTCTCGCTCTGTTCGCTAATCTATCACTACGCTACGTCAGCGGGCCGAGGTCGATTGTAACGCATCTACATCTATCTAATGTATGCCGACACTCGATTAAACTTACTTTGAACATTATTACTTGTGGTCGGTACTGATCATAATGGAAAATAAATCCAATAGACAATTGATACACTCAACCGCTTAAATCCATAGTAAATTCGATCAGCTTAGCTAACTCCTGTTGCACACTTTGTTATAAATTCATAAGCCGTGAGCAGTGAACCAGACAAATTATTATAAATATTTAACTATTTAAAATAAGTGTTTTGTGAAGTTATATTACATGTTCACTGTTCACGGATTAGCAAAAATTTTAAAATGTCAGTCATAAGTTTTTTAATAATAATTTTTCAAACCCCTTCCCCAGGTCTTACTGATATATAAATCACTGACATGTTCTGCTCCAATCAATTAAATACAGTGGAGAATAAATATAAGAATATCTAAAATACTTATAAACTCGTAACAAATGTAAACATACATTCAGCGTGGATCTAATGTCTTGCCAATAGCGTCACCTCGTTTTAGAGAGATTGTTTTGGTCACGTTCATTTGAAGAAATATAACGGAGCCAGAGTTCCGTATTGCGGCTGCATCAGAAACGTGCGTTCAGTGTTGTACATTTTGTACGCAACGCTGGAATTCTGGCCGCGGAGCCCCATTCAATGGATCGGTGCCTTCACGATGTGGTTCGGGGCGATGTAGTGGTAGCCCGGCAGCGGGAGCCCGGCCGTCTCCATCGTGATCCTGGAAAACATTACATACCAACGTTAATTCACTTTCCCACCACAACACTTCACAACACATTTTCGTTCAAACAATCGTCAAAATAACAATGTAACACCCCATTCATTGGGACATAGACGAGTTAAATTTTCGTGTTGAGTTTCAAAATATTAAATTCAAATAACAGCTTGGATGGAATTGGAGATCATAGGATAAAGCAGTTACAGGTTGATCGTGAACCCGTTCGTAGAAACAAGTAAGTTTAAAACGTGGAAACACTAGGATTTAAATTAAATGTAAGGAAAACTCTTACCAGGATATTGGATGATCCATTGAGCAGTAGGATAGTACACGTGGAGCAAAGTTCAGCATGTCAGGTATCACGGGAATGTTTGGTGCCGGTGGGTGGGCAGGATTGTGGCGTGGGTCTTCAGGGAAGCTTTGTTTTTCGGAACATTTACTTAAACATGGTTACCTGCACTTACAAGACTAACCCGCGCTCTGCCAGACAAAAGTTTTATCAATGAAAAACACACGCGTACTATTATTATTTTTATTAAGTATGTACTTTAAAACAATACACTTTTGCTTAACGATTCTAGCGAGTAATATAAACCTGAAACGAATACGAAAACGTTTACTACCTTAAAGTTAACATGATTTTTTATTACAAATAAAAAATTATAATGACAGCTAAATAATCTGCATTCCCTACGGAACTACATTTAGAAACATACGAATTGGACCTCAATTTTAAATTCGCACTAATTAATAAAATAATGTAGTGAAAAAACAACGCCATCACCAAACTATTTTAATCTGCTATAGCTTCGCTATGTCTAATGTAATGGCGTTGTCTGCCTTATATTTAATAAGATCACCTAAATATAAAACAGTCCAAACTACTTATAATAATCTTGAGATATAATCATAAGTAGCTATAAATGTATAATAAATAATAAAAACATCCAACATTCCCATTCCTGTTGAATTTATTTGGCGTAAAAAGAACGACTCAAACCAACTACAAACAAATCATTTTCTGGTGTTTAACAAAATTAAAGTCGTACACAGACGATCGGTCAGCGTTATAAAACTATAAATAAACTACGTAGTTACGTAAAAAAATCATCCATAAATCAAAATAGACTGTTTTATAATTTTTCTTTTCAATTTATAGTTTTACAAAGCCAAGTTCATTGATTTCTAAAACGTGTCAAAAAGTTTTAAGGGATATCAATTTAGCAACGAATAGATAATCGTTGACTGAAATAATTAAACCATAACCTCCTTTTCGAAGTAGGTTAAAAAAGTGATTTGTTATTACAATAATTCTGTCAAAAAATCTAATTTGATCTTCCATTTAAAATGTGTATACAGAGGTACTGTCATCAAACAATACTTCGTTATATGTTAAAATGAATGTGTACAAATGAGGCGAATTACAAAATAACTAGAGCATTACATTTCTAGAATGTCTAGAGTTTGAAGTATCGTTTGATGTACTCTTCTGATTGTGACACCCTGTATTTTGATTCCAAATAGACATTTCATTACATCTGAACGCAAAGCACTCTGTATATTCTACAGCCATTAGCTTCTACGTACTTCTACTATTGTCAAAATCCCTAGTTGTCGTTAGTCGTATTAATTTTAATTTTCCGTTGTTTATTCCATCATGTAACTTTACATAACTATTATGTACTAAGTATTACCATCGCGATTTTATTTCATTTTAGTTGCTTAATTTTTAATGATGAAAAAATCGATAAAAAAATTACACAAAAATATCCTGGGACTAGGATATTTTTGTGTAATTTTTTTATCGAGATCTTTTTGATATAGTTTAACCGGGAACGTTGTTCAGCGCTTTAGAAACGCGCGGCTAGGCGGGGGGCAGCGTTGGCCAATGAGCGGCGAGAAGGACGCCGCGTGCCGTGAGTAGGGTTGCAAAATTACGTAATATTACGGAAAACGCTCGTAAAATACGGGTATTTTACGGAAGAAGAAGATTTACATTTTAATTTGTGCTGTCCTCTGCTCTGCCTCTGCACATAGATGATATTATTAAAATCCATGACATGGTGTGATTAATATCTTGAATTCTTGACTTGAGAATTAAGTTTTAGGGATTTTTAGTACGCATGAGGTCTCACGAGCTTGTCTGTTTCTTTTTTTAAGTTCCAATACTGCTTATATCTCTGGCAAATTTCATTCAAATTATCTCCAATTAATCCATTTATCCATTAATAGTAAAGTAGTGACATAAACATGATACACACAAACATACTTCCGTATTTGTAGTTTTAGTGGGTATGACTGTATGAGTACATTTAATACGTTTTTTTTTCAGAAAATTACCATATTTTACCGTAAATTACGTAAAATATTTTTTTTTACCATATTATACCAGGGTAATTTTACCGTTTTATTTATACGGCCTGCACTGCCCGTCTCGCCGCGCACATATCTAAAGCGCGGAACATTGGTCCCGGTCAAACTATAATAAGTTTAATTTAATTCTTTCGTCTTTTCAAAAGCTGTCTCTAGTTCAGTCATAATTATAAACCGACACTGAAAAAATACGTATTGATTTAATTTTAAACAGAAAACCAATAAAATTTTGTCCACACTTTATGTATTGTATTTATATTGAAAGTGCTTTAAATACTTCAAACCTAGAGCGATATATTGAGTACTTCTACATAGTACAATAAAAATAAGATAGTTGTGTTAAACAAAGAATATTAGTAACAAAAGTGTTTTTAAATATCTTTCAATATAATTATTGAAGAAAGTAGAAAAGATGAAAACAGATTTCCCAAAATAATAAAGAACTGCGTTTATTTACTCTTAAAAATAATATAATGATCTTAAATGACTGTCTTGGAGAACGTAGCGTTTCAACTGATATTCTTATAGCGAGACACGCGAGCTCCATCGAGTGACGTGTTACCGACTACCAGCAGAACCCTCGCAGTGGGTCCGTACAGTGACGATACTAAGCAATAACTTCGCTCTTACATATCAATAAAATCTTACGATGACAATTCTAGTTACATGATTTCAAAATAACAAAGGAGAAGGTCCAAAACGCGTACGGACCAAAAACCCTGGAATCGATACTAACAAAAGATGTGCGAATAGATTCTTTATGATGAAATAAATAAATCCTAGTATCCTACCCAGTTTAAACTTAAAAACTTTGTAACCCTTTTTAACCCCAGTGTTAATTTTGTTTATTTTTGTCAAAAACATTAGTAGTTACAGAGTTAGTCGATTGACGCAATAGGCACAATTCGGGGTTAAGCTCGCCTTTGTACAGACGCCAGCACATCAAGCTACCCGAAACTGTCAAATTTTCCCAATCAACTTTGAACCTTATTTTTCAACGATAAAGTTGAAAATCTATTAAATAAATTTGACAGATTGTAGTAGCTTGATGTGCTGGCGTCTGTACATAAGCTGTCCTTATAATGTTGTAACATTGTTTTTATAATGATGTGTACAGTAAAGAATAAGAATAAGATTCCATACAAACTTTAAAATCACTTGAATCCTCTTTGAAGGGTAGTTTTGAAAAACTTGAGAATTTATTTGGGTTCGTATTCGTGTCAAGTTAATTAACTCATAGAATAAAAATTTTCAAACAAACTTTGATAGCAACCTGGGTAGGATTATTTCTTACATCATTAGGAATATATTGGTACACATTTTGTTCATATCGATTACTGGGTCAATTATGATACTATCTCCTTTCATGTCACGATCGCGATCACTTCGATAGCAGTCCGAGCCGCGTTCATAGCCGACCTACGTCGTAGAGCGCCTATGCGGCTAGTACGGGTTGTACTTCCTATCCTTGGAGGGCTTAGCAGGCGCGTCGTCATCTTGGCGGCGGCTGAAGGACTTGTGACTGCGGTGCACGCCCGTGGTCTGCACGGGCTGCGCGCTTCCACTCAGCAGGTCTGTGAGCCCGCCGAGCGCCGAGAGCGAGCTGAGCGCGCCCAGTGCGCCGGTCTTGCTGAGCAGCTGCGCGAGCGGGATGGCGGACGCGAGCGGGCTAGCCGCGGACGAGCTCGCGGTGCCGCTGGTCGAGCTACCCTCCAGATTCGCCTTCTGAAGCTCCACACTGCCGGAGCGGGATAGGAATGTTGTATAGGGTCAGGCGACCTCTGGGCCTATTCGAGTGCACGCGGTCGCGACGTGGCGGCGCTGGCCCGAGTTTTACAGCGAACGTTCATGTTTTACAACATAAATACATCTTTATCTTTAACGTTTTAGTAACGAAATTATTTTAAATTTTTAGTAATGATTATAAACCATAACGCTATTTTTGCGCCATTTCTAAATTAAAACTTGAACGATGTAGTCGGAAACTTTTGATACGTTTTGTCCATGCCAAATACGATCAAGTGAAGTTGATGGATTTTTGGATATAAAATCCTTATCGCTAACAAACGCTCGGTAAAAAGTCTTATGACACAAACCAAAGTTATTACCTACTTTTCGATTAAAACAACCCATTCCGTTCTAAATATTCGACTTCCAGTTAAGCCCAGAACTTCTTATAAAATTTAATCAAAACTCAAAATAAACATGATAATTTACAAAAAGATTTGTATGAATTTTTTTACAGACGAATTGAGAACCTTATCTTATTAGAAGTCTGGTGAACATGTGTCATGTCGTCACTACTCGTAGTGAATTATGGGACGTTTCAGAAAAAAAAGGAAATTCAAATTAATCAGTTTCATACTTAGATTTTTAATCGTATTCAGTAACTTGACAGTTCGAAGCAAAAAAAGTGTTACCATGCAAAAACTATAGTGTTGGGGTAGTGAACGAATTTGCACAAAGAATGAATGGTAAAAATAGTTTGAAGAAAATGCAATTGTTTTTTATTTAGAAACTAATTATCTAACCATTCTTAAAACCTTGCAATACTATAAAATAACGCTTTTATTTTAAAACATGGTCAAGCGTTAAGTTACTTTTAGTTCATTCTTTTTTTGAATGTGAAGTCGGCGTGACCTTATTTTATAAACCAATACAATTAAAACTATGAACGATGTAGTCGGAAACTTTTGATACGTTTTGTTTTAAATTTTTAGTTATTAGATTCAATATAAAAATACATAGAAGTACATTACAACGTTGATTTAATTTCGCTCATTATTATTTAATCTCGCTATACCTTTTTTTTGTCAGCAACTGGTATCCCTCTGTCAAGTTAGGTACTGAATACGATTTAAAATCCAAGTTCACTGTTGGACATAGGCCTTTATCCCATGTTACGCCATAACACCCGGGTCTCCGCGTTCAGTCCGTCCCAGCCACTTTTTTAAGGTCCACAGTCCATATAGTTGTGGGTCGGCCACGAAACGCGGTACTCAAGGACTCGTAGAGAAGAGCCAACGGTCACTTTAGCTTGCTAATCCTGCAAGCTATATCGGCAACTTTAGTTCTTTTCCTGATAATTTTATTTCAGAGCTTATCTTTCAAAGAAACTCCGAGCATAGCTCGCTCTGAAGCGCTCTTAGCGACCTTGAATTTGTGGATCAACTCGACTTTACTGGGCGGGTCGCACTGGTTGAAGTTCGTCTTCAAACATTGCGGTATAGGCACCGAGAAGACTTGCCGTAGATTAGTTTTTCGAGATAAATTTCTGACTTGTCGCCGATTTACAAATGCGTAATTTTTTTTGGGCAGGCCTTGCCTAAAATAAAATTTAACTTCGCCATAGATAACCAGCTAATTCTTTCATCAGTCTATAAAGCTTTGCTTTTGTATTAATATTACGATAGCAGTAAAAATAAACAAAATAAAAATAATTAAATAACAATCCTATTTATTACTCGGGTCAGACGCCTTAATTTCAATTAAAACGAAATCGATTTCGCCAGTGCGCCGGTCTTGCTGAGCAGCTGCGCGAGCGGGATGGCGGACGCGAGCGGGCTAGCCGCGGACGAGCTCGCGGTGCCGCTGGTCGAGCTACCCTCCAGATTCGCCTTCTGAAGCTCCACACTGCCGGAGCGGGACAGGAATGTTGTACAGGGTCAGGCGACCTCTGGGCCTATTCGAGTGCACGCGGTCGCGACGAGGCGGCGCTGGCCCGAGTTTTACAGCTAACTTTTAGTATTATTATTTAAGCCTATATCGTACTACTGCAGGGCAAAGGCCTCTCTTCCGTAGTTCCACTTGTCCTTGTCACTGTATAGTGCCATCTGAGGCACTGGCCTCACTGTTGGAATGAACTAAACTGGTACCTTATGGACTGTCATAAGGTACCAAGTATGTACCATTCGCCGTGGTTGAGTTCTACTTCAACCAGCTGATGCTCCCGCATCTTAAATTGTGTTTTGGAACGCAGTAAGTATCGAGTTCTTATAATACGGTAATTAAGTTTCACTCTTAAAATACTGCGTTCTGTTGCTCGCTGGCAAACCACGACCAAGTGATCAAGCCTGCGCTTCATAGGAGAGGGAGGGAGAACGTGCATGTCTATGAGCATTCCCTTCAGTGAAAGGTGGAGGGATAAGTTCATTGCTTCTTTCACCGATCAATAGCTATTCCAGGCTTTTTTGGTTCATCTAGCAACATCATTATCTTGCCTTGCCTGGAAAGAGACTATTTGGCCGAGGTATATGCATTATGCATACACGGATACATTTAATTTCCACACCCCCAACTGCTATGTTGCGCCTGGTGCTGTTGATAATCACTTTCGCCTTCGTCATGGTAATCGCAAGTCCGACCCCGAGGTTTGTTTGGCTAAGTCAAGGTGGTGGTGGAGGTCGAAGGTGCTCGTGGCTAAGTACTAAAGCCGCACGGGTTGATCGAAGATTAAGCTACGCTTGCCGAGGTCGGTCCGTGGATGGGTGACCATCCATTACATATCGAGATCTCCATGCCTCGGAAGGCACGTTAAGCTGTTAGTCAGAAGGCATTCGTAAATATTTTGACATTCGTTACGTGTAGTCAGAAACCCGAAATTCTGACAACCAGTTTTACTAAGGGGTATCGTGTTACCCAATCCTGGGTTGCTGAGGTCAGATAAGCAGTCGCTTTGTGTAAAATACAGGTAAGCTGCATCCGGTTAGACTGGAAGCGGACCCTATTTTGGTTGGAAAACGCTAGACAGGTGATGATAATTATGTATTTCTTGGCTACAAATGGAATTAAATATGGCTATCGAGTCTTAGAATAGACTACGACATTTTAGTAATAAAATTATTTATGCTTTGTTTAAGCGTTTTAGTAACACTATTTTTCTGATTATAAATCATAATGACATAATTTTTGCTCTTTTTGCGAATTTTTAATTTCGATACGTTCGGCGAAAAATTACGTTATTTTTTGCTTAAATTAAGTTTTTATTGTTACAATAAGGGTAACTAACAAACGCTCGGTAAAGTTCTACGTCACAAAACAACGTATTTATTTTCAAATAAAACAACTGCAACTGATTGCGGTCTAAATAATATTAAGAAAAGTCCATAATTTGTAATATTTTAATATTAATATTACAATCTATACAAAACTCAACCTAAACATTAGGCGTGCTACACTCATGTTCGGGTCGGCATCATTCGGTACAGCCGGGCGGCAAAAAATATACCAATATAATAAAGCTAAATATTTTGTTTGTTTGAACGCGCTAATTTCTGGAACTAACTGTCAGATTTCAAAAATCGCACCTGATTTCCCAATTCTAGAGAAAGGTTTAGGCTATTTAACATCACGGTACGTCCCTTAGGAGCCGAGCTAAAGTCAGAAAGAACACGAAACAAAAACGAAGCATTGTGATGTCTTACGACTTCCACGCGAACAAAGTCGTGGACAGAAGTCGAATAATTAAATTTTGTCACCCGGCTTTGCGGAATCATGCCGACCCGAACAGTAATGTAGAACCCCTTCGACACTTTACAATTAGCTTAGTCTGAGTTTTAAAGTATAAAATATATTTACAGACGAATTCAGTACTTTCTCCTTTTTGAAGACGGTTGTGCCTTGTCGTCACTAAAAGTTAAGAATATAAGTAGAAAGTCAATTATTGAGGCTTAATTAAATGCAGGATATGAAACAAGGTATAGGATTAGGATTTTTTCCAAGAGGTTTTCATATCAGATACTTTCCAAATATCGTCAAAAAAGGTACGAACCCAAAAAAAGTTATCTTTTCAATCAAAAAACTAATAGTGGTATACAGCATAATATCAAAAAGGTGTGGTCACACTTAAGGGTGTGGGACTGACTATCAAACTGAACAACTTTCTCTAAGAGACCAACATCTTTATCGCGAAAAAATTATCAACTGTCCCATACAAAACTTCAATACCTACTCGACCCAAATGTATGGGACAGCTGATTATTTTTTCACAATTACGATGTTGGTCCTATAGAGAAAGTTGTTCAGTTTGATAGTCACCATTAAATATGACCACACCATTTTGATACTTGCTGTGGAGAATGGTGCTAATGTATCCAATCAAAGTAAAGAAAGTGGCTTTCCGAGCGTTTGTGAGTTAAAATAAAATTAAATACCACCAAAGGTAACAGCAAATTCTTTAATCGGCCAATAACAATGGTTTGCATCGAATTTCATGAATGATACCATAGCAGTTAAATAAAAATAAAAAAAAACAGTTAAATAACAATCCTATTATTACTCGGGTCAGACGCCTTTTTTTGTTAAAAACTTATTTTTAATTAAAACGAAAACGATTTCGAAACGGCCCATAAGGTAAGATAAATCAGAGGAATATTGAGGGATCATAAAATAAATCGACCTTAAGGGTGGACTAGGCAAGAGATCACTGGACATGAACGGGCAAAATAATACTCCGGCGGAGTCGGATGGAGGGGGGGAAGAATTACCGGTTCTTTTGTTGATTAATATCGACTTACCTCATGTTGATGAGGTACTGGGCCAGTGCCACGGAGTCAGGGTTGCCAGAAATAGTGATGGTCCGGTCAGTGCTGCCACCTTCGCGCTCCTCGCAGTTCGATATTCGGATCATAGCGCCGGAGATTTGTCGGATTTCAGCGATTTTGGTGCCGCCCTAGTGAAATAATTTTTGTTTAGTAAAGATTGGTGGAGTACATCCAAATCATAATTTGTGTTTTTTTTTTTCTGTCTACTCAAGAGGTATCGTATTACCCAGTAACTGGGTTGTGTTCAGATAGGCAGTCACTCCTTGTTAAATACTGGTATTCAGCTGCATCCGGTTAGACTGGAATCCGACGCCAACATAGTTGGGGAAAAGGCTAGGCCATGATTTTTTTCTTAGAATTTTTGACGTTATAATGTCTTTTAAATCGATGGAAGCCGGCTGCACGCACGAAAAAGTGCCACGTTCCGCCTCAGCCAAGCGTGCAAGCGAGAGCGCCGAACAAGCGATAGAGAGGCACGATCGGCCTAAGCGTTCGGCTTGTGACGTTATCACGTAAAATTATCGTCTGTAAACCGACTTTACAGACAATTTTGTTCACCTGTGTTTTTCCGTCTTTTAGGAATCTATTTCCGACGTGACCTCTGTCAAGACAAAGATTAATAGATATTTACCTTGCCAATGATGCACCCGATCAGTTCGTTGGGCACGGTCATTTCATGAGACTGTTGGTTAGTAGCGGGTTGGTTACGAGACTGATTGGATGTGCGCAGTTGGGAGCCCGCTAGAGCTGCTAACGCTGAAAAGAATACATGGACTTGATTATTAATAACCGTTTTAAACTACGAGAAACGTAAAAGCTGGATAAGCTACAGTTGGAAAATGGCTGGGGTAATGATTGTAATGAATTAGCTAGAGGTCAGATGGCTATTGATTTTCGTATCAGATACTACATGTCTTCAATGAAGACCTGGGGCCTATTTAATACAACCGACAGGCTACTGGTGACAATCTGACCATTTTACAAGTTTCTTTCATATTATTTTCTCTGTCGTGAAAATGTGACTATTATGACAGATTTACTACAGATGGTTCTCCAATTCAATATTCATTGATTAACGAAGTCAGAAGATCTAAGAGTTACGCGATAGAAAGAGAGGTAATTTATTTTTATTATGGGACAGTAAACAGCTACAATATCAAATGTTTACAAATAACAATAATATAGGCTCATAAGTAGTATTAACAATATTGTAGCCCACTACATTATCCGCATGTTAACAAAGTTAAGATAAGGTAAAAAGTTGATTACCGCTAAAGGACCGCGGACGCACCGGTGCGTTCCAGTACCCACGCGGCTTACAACTCTATTTGTATTCGCTGTAATGGCTATTATTGTCTGTGAATTTTTGTGTCTATGGTCGGATAAATATTCTCGTCAAATAAATCGACTAAAAGCAAAAATATTAATAGGCAACATTTAAAAAAAATGTTGAAAATCACGTTCCCGCGCGGTAAAATGTCAGTCAAACGTCACTCCCGTTCGCTGTAATAATTCGTTTTTTTATGGTTTTTGTGTGTAAATCGTCGGAAAGTGGTGATATTTTCATTTTGAAGTAAATATTACATCGTTTTAGATATAAATAACATCATGTTATACCTATTTTGACCCAAACAAAAAGTGTAAACAAACATTTGAATGAAAACGTGACCGTGCTGTGATTTTGTGGTATTTTGGTGTGTGATCGTCGATATTTTATGTGTAAGTCCCATTTTTTATACAAAATATTAGATTTCTAATAATTTTAGCATGTTTTTTCACCTAAATACGGCAAAAAAATATTTTTTTGAAACGGAGAAAATTACGTAAGCACTAGAAATTCTAGATATTAAAAATTCTAGATTTTTAGCATTTTTTATTTTCAATGTTTGTCTCTAAAAACGCTTTTGTTAGATAACATAACTATCCATAATGTACCCTGCAAAATTTCGTGTGAATTGGTACGCTAGTTTTATCAGAAATCGTTATTACAAAGAACAAAAGAAATAATAACAAAAGCGGGTAATAAAGATAAGTGAACGTTGTTTACAAAGACTGCAACCATTTGAAACGTATTCCTAATCTATTCGAGTAGCAAAAAACATAAACAATAAATACTACTTGAGACGTTATAATGAAACCCGAGTAATTGTTTATTTAAGTGCGGTCGTAAATACAATACAATTCATTAAATATTAAAAAAAATATATATAAATTTAAAAGCGGTTAAAATACAATACAATTCATTAAATATTTAAAAAAATATATATAAATTTTTGGATAAAATAAAAAATGGGATTATTCCTTATTATCATTACAAATAAGAATTAAGATTATAACAAAAATAAAAATAAAGGAATTGACAGTACAATACAATTCATTAATAAAAATAATAAATAAAACGATTGAAATAAATTAAATTTAGAATACTAATTACTAGGTGAATATATTATAACTGTAGGTAATTAGCGCTGTGCGACCTGAATTGCACTTTATTGTGTCGTACCAAGAGTCGCTTTTTATTTAAATGATTTTGCGGAGTGAACCATCTTTATTAATCTGTGCTATTATGTAATTGTTTGTCAATTATGTCGCATTGTCAGTTATATTAACTAGAGCCTTGATATTACGTTTACAGCCATCTGAACTGAAACTATTATTTGTGTTATCTAACACTACTAGAACTAACTACGGGATTACTTGTTATGTGCGTCGTCCACGACTGTTAATTAAAGCTTGCGGGATTAATCTAAAAAAAAGATGCAAATTTCTACATGGTGACAACACTATGGTCAATACATTATGGTTAGGCGACGTGTACAGCTAGTGGACGAAGCGCTTTACAATATTATAGAAAAATAATTAATACGTATAGAAGCAAAACTGCGCCCATATTCTTCAGACCTGAAGGGTACTAGCGAAGAGGTTAGGTTTTGAATACTGGGCTTTTGGGCCCATTCTATAAAAGAAAAAAGAAAAAAAACTTTGGCACTCCGAGAGTGCCGACTGAAGTGAAAACTTGAACAAGATCGCTTTGGTGGAAGAAAATTACCTATATAGCACATTGGTCCGTAACCTTTCTAACTAAAGAACACAATCGCGCCTAAAGAAGTTTTCACTTCAATAAATGTTAATATTGTTTAAATTTTGTGCGTTCATAGCAGGTGGCGTTCTGTACTTTCTACCCTACCATGGCAGAGAAAAGGCGTGAGTTTAGGTTACGTGTCAGTTTTTTTTAGGTGCAATTTTGGGCACACTGTGAGTGTAAGTTTTGCTTTTAAAAGTATTATTTATTCTTCTGTAACACTATGAAAATATTTTTTCAAGATCTATTTACAAAAGCATTTAAAAATAAAATTGTTAGTATGGATTTAAAAATAGTAATACATACTTAGGCTCTGTTTACCTGCAGGGTTAAGTCCGGCAGCATTGGCTGGACCTAAACCGCCAAGACCGAGCGCGGCTAAGCCGGCCAGTGGCGACTTAGCCAAGCCCCCCATCTAGAAAAGAATATGAATATTTAGTAACGTTTTAAATTTGCGGGTTTTATTACCAAGCAAGATGGCATGTGATTGTGTATCTAAGTTTTTCTATTGAAACGGCTTTAAGTACGCTAGAACAAAACTAGGACTGTGTTTTATATTTGTCAAATTCATAACTATTGAAACACTTATAGATGTACAAGATTCTTTTGACGCGTGATCAAAATCGGAACTAACGCCGTCCTGTCAATGTCATTCAAACACTAAAAGATCTTTGTAGCACTGTACTACCAATTTGATTTCTTTTTTAATGCCCGATAATTGGCCTTTGCGCCCGGGCGATAGTCTCTTAGCTGCATAATTATTATTATTTACATAAAGATACACAATCAGCATAAAATTCACCTTTTTGGATTTTAACATTAATATTTAAGTTTCCCAATCCAAACCTTAGGTCTACAATTTCATATTGCGTTCCATACAAATATTTTAGTAAGGATAATTACTAAAATAAATGTTAATAAATATACAATTTGGAAAAGTATTATCTTTATGTATACATACTACGAAAACGGTATATTTTACAAGACAATACAAGTTTCATACAAAGGAAGAAGAAATCATACTACACAGTGTGATACTTCATTTGTTGAAAATGTTTTTCTAAACAAAATTCATAACAGTATGCTAAGATTAATTTAAACATATTTATGAGCTCCAGCTGCTTGTTTTCATCTTCTCTGACATAGCCGGGATGGGATCGCTGGATAGGGTTACCTGGGTAGAAACTAGATTTTACAAAGTAAATATTAAAGTCTAGGAAAATTCGCAATGTACACTTCAATTTAGATATGACGTATGATTAATTCAGATTGCAAAAAAATAATCTCTGTATAAAACTTCAAAACACCTGAATTAAACATACTGGACCAGAGAAGTCGATGGAATCAGATTGGACGAAAGGTTAAGGATTTGCGAATTTTCATAGCAATCTCAGAAAAAATTAAATCCACGTCGTGAGTTCTTGAATGGTGCTGCCCATAAAAATGCACCTTTTAAATAACAAAAAAGGCAAAGTTTACTGTACTCTAAAAATATAATTTTGTATCACGTTAAGCCATGCGCGATCATGGTTAATCACCATTATTATTTTTCATGTGGAAAAAAAAAAGATGGAATAGGCAAGGCAGAGGCAAAATAAGGAGAGGTGCAAATATAGGAACGTTTTATAAAAACTTAAACATCGCTGATAGGTGCGCGAGCAGTTTGAAGTACATACGCTCGTATCTCGGCAATGCCAGAAAACAAACAGATAAAGCTTTGAATGTGAATGTGTTTATCACTACACGACTATAATTACATTCGGTTCAAATGTGCTAAGATTAAATACTATACTACGGATTGATATATGGAAAACATTGGAATAAGAATGATACAGATGTGGGGGTATACGTGCAAACAAGAAAATATATCGATGAGTTTCAAGCGTAAGGTGCAAGAGAGCAGCGCAAAATAATTTGGATATCAGTCCTACACTCCACATCACCGGGGTTCTAAAACTATTATAGTACAGGGTTAATTCATGGCCGCTACGGGGATTCGACACCACACATCCAATTCGAGGGGATTCTGGGGCAGCACCAATCACATTACGTCACTCAGTCCACACAACCTCATAGAGAAGAGTTTTAAATACTGAACAATTCATGGAGTTCTCGTCAAAGGTTTTAACTAGAAGATCTTCGTATGTACTAACAGGCAAAGTCGAACATTCTGATATTAACAATTCTACGGGGCGGGTTTAGCATAATAGTGTTTTATTCAAAGATTTCTATATCGAATCGGTTCAGCATTCATTACAACGGTCGTGACGATCTTACGGAAGGCCCTAGCTTTTGGTCCCGGCTAGGCAGGCAGTGTTTCGGATTTATGTTGCTTATTCTACATGCAGACTTATTTCGTACATGGAGAGGAGTAAAAAAATGAATTGCTAGAACGCCTTTTCTACCAGATTGGCTTGCATTGAAGGGTCAAAACGTGTAGATTTTTTACGCGGGAGAAGCCTTGGCGTAGCGACACATCTGCCGAAGATTATGTCACGTAAGTAGGCGGCGAAATGCACGCCTGCGACTTATACGAAAACCACGCGTCGTAGTGCCTATTCAACACGAGAAGAAGGCGTTGTTTACCGAAGTTCCGCGACCGATATTTTACGCTTACATCTAAACGCGACGTAATTTAATTTTCTACCTGAGGGGCAATTCCCGTAATTTTAAGAACTCACATTCTACTCTGTTTCAATTTGTCAAAAACCCTGTAATTTAACTACAGTTTTGACATTGATTGCCGCCAAGATGAGATTGCATCTTGAATTTGAACGTTTTTTAAGAACGAGAATTGGCCTTCTAAAGTGTTGATTAGTGATGTGATGGATATCCGTATCCGCGGATATCTGAATAATATATTGAACGGATCTTTTATACATTTAATTACGTATACGTAATGAAATGTATACAGATACAGGATACAGATCTTTTTCCTCCCTCGGATATCCGCGGATACGGATATCCGGCACATCACTAGTGTTGATGGCAAAAAGCATTGGCGACGTAATGTTGTCGTACTTCGGTAGATGTGTCGCTACACTTAGTCTTAGGAGCCTTTTTGGCCTCGCGCAGGTTTTTTTTTTGTTTTTATTATTTTTGTTAGTTTTAAATGTTCCTATTTATATTGTTGGTATTCCTTGTGCTTGTACCATATAACATATTTTTAATTCTTTTTTATAGTGGTTAGATTAGCACTTCATTTGTTTACGGCTTCTCGCACATCGCGGTGCAGGCCGCCCAGCCGGGAGCGTCTCTATGAGGTGTGCGGCGTGGACTCACGAGGTGGTGTTCGTGCAGCGGCGGCGGCAGCAGGTGGTGCGGCGGCAGCGCGCCCACGAGCGGCGGCTTCACCTCCAGCAGCGGGAACACCGGCGCGCACACCGCGCCCGCCCCGCCCCACTGGGACATGCGCGGGGCTACATCCGGTACCGACCACACATAGGTGGAGCTCGACAACGGACGTCAAGAATGCACTGAACTTATTGGCCGCTCTGAATACAAGGCACATATAGCGCTACAAGGCTTTTTGGCACGTGACTAAAATCGGAACAAACGCGGCCATTTAATTTTTTTAATACATTTCACAAATAGAGTCTGGCCAGACTCTAAGTCTGCATAGGTAAAAAAACGGTGGAATTTGAAAATCTATAGAAGGCAACACCATCCTGTCCTACGAAAAAAGAATTTAATACTTTGTTTGTCTTTTTGTTTTTAATAGGTTATTTTGTTTATATTCTGATTTAACATAACATAACATCACGCCTTGTTTCCCCGAAGGGTTGGGCAGAGGTGCCCCTGTAGCAGGAACACCCACATTTCGCCAGTTATGTTTAAGTCCCATGTAATAGGGGGCGAGCCTATTGCCATCAACCGGGCACAAATCCAGACTCCCGAGCTGCTACTGAGAAATTTCAGATAGAAAAACCCAATAGCACTTTGTCCGACCCGGGAATCGAACCCAGGACCTGCTCCATGACATGACATGCTCAGCAGTAGCGCTTGCGACCACTAGACCAACGAGGCAGTCTCGAGTATTCTGATTTATTCCTGGTAAAAAATTAGCACGATGCAGTGTGGATTTGATACAGTTTTGTCATCGTATGGAGCTACAGCATAGGTACGACATAATCTATTAAGTATGCAAAAATCAAAAGGCAAAATATCTAAATCATTAGATCTACTTACAACCCCGAAACTGACATATCTGACTGATGTAAAAGTACACCATATATAAAACTTTTTCGGGTTGCCCATTTATTCCATAGCAGACTTAGCGTAGCCAGACTCTAATTGCACTAATGTCTGTGACAAATGTTTACCAACAGCGTCCCCTATCAACGATAAAAGATCCTTGTAGCACTGTACTTGCTGATGACGCGTCATAGAATGAAGCTACACATTTTAAGATGCTGTATACGCTTTTCACAAAAGTGTCTTCACAAAACTTATAGGCTATTTCGATCCTACTATGCGTGTAATAAAGATCATTTTGTGTTGACGGACACATACCACACGGTCTTGTTTGATTTCTTGCGTGCTATCAAAGAACGTATCCTAGTTCATTGTCTTTTCGATAACACAACTTTTGTAAAGCGTATTATTTTGCGCGACTATCTCGTTCATCCAATACAAGACAAGTATGTGTGTGCTGCCGTAAATAATTTTTTTATCAATCTCATAACTACTTTCAGACCGGCCAAGAAGTTTAGCGCACTTTGTAACAATGAAGACCAGACGCTTCATAAATTGATCGCTACAATATCAATGTGTATCACCTCGTGTGAATAGCCTGTCTAAGTTTCATCAGTAAAAGATGATACGCGTACCAATAGAACAGTAGAATATCTTCAGAGAAACAAAAGGCTGGCTACACAAAACAAAACTACCTAAGTTTTTTGTACCCAAGATTCTGAACGTTTAAAGGTCCCGTTCACGGATTTGATAAGTACGATATTTTAGTACAGCATTTCTATTTTATTTCTTCATGTACCTCGGGTATCATCGGATTTCCGAATACAAACGAATGCTAATTTCCATGTCCATCAATTATTAGATTTATCGTGTATAATAATTTGAATTCAGAACTAAGTAGGTACTTTATTGTTGTTTTGTTTTGATTTCCGTGTGAACTATATAGAGCTGTAAAACTATTTCCCTATCTATCGTGCCTGCGACTTTAGCGACTCCTCCCATTTTTTAAATAAATTACATTAAAGAGTATTAACAACTATATATACTTCCAAGTCGATTGAGAGCGTCCGGTCTGCACCAAGTGAAAAGGGCAACTGATAGAAATCCGACGACTAATGAAATACGAGGTTTTCCGAGGGACATTAAGAACATAGTTTGTCTGTATATAGTTTTGAGATCACATGACAGTTTCATACTGCATTTGTTTTGAACCGCATGAACAGTGGAATGTTGAGGTGTGATCCCAACTTTTTACCGTAAAATATAGTGAACGACCGTTTACGGTCGCCAATTAATTGTTCAGGTAATATTCTATGTAGTGGTTGTGTATTGTGCTTATGTAATTGGATTGCCAAGTCTATGTGCTTGATAGAAAAAGTTCTACTGTCCTACATTTCTTTGTAAATTTTCCAATTATGACCTTTATTTAATTATTTACATATAAATTATATTTTTAAATATTAGAACAAAATTATATAAAAACATTTAAAAATATAAAAAATAGTATCCCCAAAAATATTACATTATTATAATCAACAGTTCATCGTCTGACCTAAATTCTAGCCGTTTTCGTTTTATTCAGATTGTTAACAATGCGTAAAGCTGAAATATGACGCACACAAATAACACGAACAAATGGTATAGCCAGTTAAAATAAATATCAATAATGTTGCCAGTAGCAATGCAGTTATATTAAAAAGTTAAATTTTAGTTTTCATTATTTCTACAAAATTTTGATAAAACTTGTAAATAATATCACGTATATAATGAACTTAAAATTTAAAAAATCCTGTAATAATTATGCAAATTCCTTTCACAAAAAATTAAAAGCCAATTATTTAATTAGTAGTTTATTAAGTTTAAGTATTAAGTAAGATAACAAATTAGTATAATCTAAAACTTACATCTTGTGCAGGCACAGCATAGTTGCCTTGGATTGTGTATGCCTGGCCACCAGCTAATATGACTGGACCGGCGACGTTTGGCTTCGGTCTGTAGGGAATTGTGGCGCCTTTTGGTGGGCTCTGAAACAATGGCGACGTTATAAGATCATAATCAGCCTATAATGTTCCCACTGCTGGGACACAGGCTTCCTGTCTTTGAGAGGGAGTGGGCTGTTCTACCACGCGGCCCCAGTGGGGGTTGGTAGATGTCACATATCTTCGATTTTTTTGTTCTAGGACATGCCGGTTTCCTCACGATGTTTTCCTTCACCGTGTTGAGAGCGGTGATTAAATTAATTACACAAAGTAAAGCGGCTGCCTAGGTTCGAACCCACGACCTATAACTAGTAAGTCAGGCTGTTATTACTAAGCCACCACTGCTCTCACGACGGTTCTCTCTCTGAACTGATTAATTTGATCGTCGATGATTGTGTAATTATGTTATGCTATCTTTTTCTGTCAGGTATAGCGAGACAAAGACGAAGACTGTTAAAGATAATTCGACCTTAGTCGGTCAAAATGTATGGAACAGCAGATTTTTTTTTAAAATTCAAATTCAAATTTAAAACATTTATTTCAGACGTAGTCCATATACTGTTGGTAATACAAAAAAACCTTATAAAGCTATTGTTAGTATATACAAAAACAAAGCCACATGAAGAAATAAAAATAAAAACCAAAAAGTGACACCGCACAGGAGTGCCAGTTTATGCAAAGCCCTGGACGCGTCCACCCACAGTGTGTAGTCGCATCCAGTGCTGCCACATCGGCGAGTCCCAGCGACCCACGAACACGCTCAGAAGGCTGTTCGAACTGGCCCGCATGCGCCTCTTAAGAGACGCACAACGCTTCCGCATAATGGCATGAAAACTATCCACGGTTTTAACCGCAAACATTGCTGAAGCGCTGCAGTGCCACGCCAGCCCGAACAGTACCCTGAACGCGTTATTGTATTGCACACGCAGAGCACTGTATGTACGCTGCGTGTACTTAGTCCACAAGCTGCAGGTGTAAAAATAACCGACGAAAATTTTCAACGCAGGGGGGTTCAGAATCATGTACTGAATCCATGGCAACAGTCGATGGGACATCGACGCGAAAACTGTTACCCTGTAACCCTGTATTGATAAATTTAGACTTAACGTCATAGTGGCAAAGGAGACGGCCCACGTGATGGTATATGGTTACTGTCGCTAGATAGATGCGTCATGTTCGTGAACGGGCGCTGTCAGTAGAGCCTGGTCATCTCTTAGCTGCTACGGCTTATTTTAATTAAACTTTTGAATTGTTTTATTTTTTACTACGGACGCTTTTAACGTTCTGCATCGTTCTCACATATATAACTTCAACATGAATGATGTAACCAATACTGGAATGGGTAACTAGCTTCATCTTTCTGACTGACCGACCCCTTGACAATTCAAAAGTGCCCCCTGGACAATTCAAAAGTGCCTGTAATTGGTTTATTTGAAATAAATGGGTTTGAAAAGATAGATAGATAATAATAGACGTACCTCTAGCATGACACAGCAGATGTGATAAATGCACTGTGTGATAGCGTCACAGGTCCCACTGATTGTCACGGCACGCTCCGTGGAGTTTGGTAGCATTTCACTCGCCACCTGGAATTATAATAATAAATAAGTGCGTTGATTACTTGTTATAAGTTGCTAGATGACTACAAATTGGTTTTTGTGGCGCTGAACACAGAAGCGCTCGGTGTGGCAACGCGCCGTGTTCGGCTTTGCGACAAGTCCATCGTCATCCTGAGGATGCCTCGTTGAGAGGTGAAACACGTGACGATTTCTTTCAGGATTTTTATAGTTCTTTAGAAATAGCTAAGCGGAACAGGTTACTAAATATATCCACGTCTATTGTATTTTATTATGGATTTTCGCAAGGTCACGCCTGAATCAATTAACTATCTTAAAGACTATTATAATTTTTATTATACATAATTTCAAAGTTTTCCGACTGCCTGAATTTAAAGTTTCAGCTTTTGCCACATTGTACAGACGCCAGCACATCAACCTACTACAATCTGACAAATTTATAGATTAGATTTTCAACTTTATCGCTGAAATATAAGGTTCAAAGTTGATTGGGAAAATTTGACAGTTTCGGGTAGCTTGATGTGCTGGCGTCTGTACATGCTACCGCAATTTTGCAAGCTTTAAAATACAAATCTTTTGACATTGTTTGTACCAAAGAGCATGGATTGTTTGTCATAGGTACGATATTAATGCTATTTTCAAATAGTTAACCCTGACTTCACCACTGAATTCTTATAACGGTGTAGACCAGTTTATATCCGCTCTTTAAAGAATGCGGTTGTACTAAACTTGTGGCCTGAGGAAGTGGGTGGGCAGGCACGCACATTGCCGCAGGCTTTAATGGTCATGAACTTGTAGTGTTCGTATTTAGAAACTTTTGCCCTCAATAAAATATTTAGTTTCCGGCGAATAGAAGGTTAAGGTCTTAATGTGGGCTGTCATCAATTAAATGCAGATTAGGGCGAACAGATTAAATAAGCCTTGCTGATCACAATCTGTTTTCGTTTTAGACATTTTGGGGCCTTTATAAATGAGCGATATTAACTCATTTAATAAATTAAAGAAATTGACTTTACTAAGCCTAAAAGTGCTACGTGAACCGAAGTAAGTTTCGAGAAAATGGACAGTTTTTAAATTGTAATTGAAGTAAAAATGGAGATATAAAAAAACTTTGTGGTTAAAAATAAAATAAGTTAGATATCGATATTTCGCTTATACCATTAGATGCAAAATTGTTAAAGCTATTGAATGGTATAAAAAAAACAGTGGCACTCCGGGAGTGTCGACAGAAGTGAAAACTTGAAAAAAAATCGGCACCGCGGACATGTCTTTTACTCCACGCACTGCAGCAATCAACGCGTTGATGTCTTTTCAATGGTCAAAAGCTGATGTCATTACAGTGTCACGAAATCAATGGTTTAGTCCCATCTCAAAAATGCCCAACGCGCCTAAAGAAGTTTTCACTTCAAAAACTAAAAGGGCGTATTTCAGAGATAGCGCCTTTCGGCTTAGCAGGGTAGTATATTGGTCAAGTGCCTTGCATGGTGTGGTTATGCTCGCGAGTTTCCTATTCAGTAACCAGTTTGGATCGACAGTTTTAATGATCTATTTGATAAATAGCCTGCCAACCCGTTTTGGAGCTGGAGTCTCAATGCAGTCGTCATTATTTTAATCTAAAGAGGTCCACTGTTGGATATACGCCTCTCTCAAGAGCCGTCACATCGACCGGTACAGTGCCTCTCGCATGCAGTGGACTCCCACTTGTGTCTATAAGCAGAATTTAGTAATGTTCTATAGAAAAATTAAAGCGAGGTTGCAGTAGTAGAACCGTGGGTGTTTGAGTCCGTCATAACTTTGTTCTTCCCAGTCGGTGAGGAAAAAGTGTCGTATATGTTACCTGAATGTTGGCACCGGTGACATCACGGATCTCCTTGATCTTAGAGCCGCCCTTCCCGATGAGCGAGCCGCACTGCGACGCGGGCACGATGAGGCGCAGCGTGATGGGCGCCCGCGACCCGCCGCCGCCGCCGCCCTCGTTGAACTGAGAGCACCACTGGAATGTTACAAACGTGTTTGTACGAAGATGGTCTAGAAATATATCTTTCGGTGTACTTGAAGAATGTAATAAGGTATGGCTTAAGCATCTGTCCGACCGCCGACTAGTAAGCGACTATTTTTCGCTTAAGGGAACAGTCGGCGATCAACTGATACGGGACCTAAATCTATTGTACGTTTCTTGAGTGAGAAAATAGTCGCTTCCTCGTCGCCGGTGGGGCGAGTGCCTTATTTGCCATGTGTCTTATTGTGCGATACGATACAACTAAACATTTCTTCTCTCCTATCAATACGAAATTTATGAGAAAAGCTCATGTTATGGTAAAATAGTAATCGGTCAGTGGTAGTGAGTCTGGCTGCTCAGGTTCCATGATTTTAAGATGCAGAGCCGTAAACGTTACAACCTATAGTTTGACCGAAACCGCTGTACCGCGACTTAGGTAACTGCGCGGCGAGATGGGGGGCAGTGCATGCCGCTCATTTGTCAACGCTCACGGCGTCCCGCCCCTCATTCGTCAACACTGCCCTCCGCCTCGCCGCGCGTTTCTAAGGCGGTACAGCGGTCTCGGTCAAACTATAGTAAGTACCATAAGTTAGTTGAGTTATCTTAGCGTAAAGCACTGAAAAAATTGTCAACGTTCACACGACTACACATCAAGCTATACATTTCCAGTATAAGCTGACCTCGCATTGTACGGAAATCCTATACAATTCGAGATAAGCTTATACTGGAAAGGTAAGTATAACTTGATATGTAGCCGTGTGTACAACATAAAATTCAGAAGGCACTTATCATCCCATGCTGTAAAAATATGTTGTGAAAATATTTCAATAATTTTTCTATTGAAGCTTGAGAGTCATGTGACGGTGTAAATATTGGCGCAAGATTCGCTCTTTTTGGCAATACAAGATACGAAATAAATTGCTTCATATTATAAAAACTGATATCAATCAATTTGTAAACAAAATTAAAAATTACATGGTAATGCAGTACAAACCTCCTCAAACTTTTTGCATATAAGTGTGAATGCTTTGAATATAGCACTTGTGTTGCCAGTAACAGTGACGATACGTTCTGGGCACGATCCATCGGATATGTTGATTTTTGCTCCAGACTGAAAACAATACATTATAAATATTAATCGACCGTCGTATTTTACTGATAAGCTGAGCAGTTCTTGGCGAAGTTGCATTATTTTCATAACAAAAGAAATATGTTTTTTTTTTCTTGTTGGTGGATTTTGGGAAACAATGTATTCATTAACTTTTGGCAGATTATACTTTAGTCAGAAGACTTATGTTATCAACTTACCTCTTCTCTGAACCTTTTAACAATCTCTCCTTTTTTGCCAATAATACTGCCAACTTCCTGCAAACAAACAGAAACTATGTTATACTTAGAAAAAGTGTTACATTCGATTTAATCAAAATTGTCGTCCAAAATAACCTAAGGGATTGCTACATTGGCAAGTATTGTGCAACGGGCGCACGCACATGTAATTAATGTAGTCGCGCTGAGATTTATAGTACAAAAGATTTCCTGTCTAGTAGCCAATAATAGTCACTGCATAGAGATTCTTTGCTGTAGTCAGACACATCGGGGTTGCAATGAGACGGTTTTAGAGACTTGTTGTATCAGATCGGTGCTGGCAACTGAGCCTCATGACTTTTGCAGTATGTGAACAATGCTATTGCTCAACGCCGCCGCTTACACGACACAAATAGCGAACATAATCCAAGAAAGCCGCCAGCTCCAACTTCTATAGTGACGATTGACAGTGACCAATTTCATTGCAGATTAATCTATGAATTATTTACTAAGCTGGTCGTAAATAATTGATTACATGCCGTTTCACTTTCACGTTTATTTACGAATTGTAGCGTGAAAAGAGAAGTCGGTGAAAAGAAAAGTCGTTGGTTTACTCTCGCGTGAACCTGGAATTCGTGAAGGTATTTGGGACTTCTCGTTATTTTACAAAGATAAATTAAAACATTAAACTAAGTAGGTAACTAATTTATTGGAATGTTTAAACAAAAACATACAGTTAACACAATGCGGGCACTAGTCAGTGAAATAAAAGAATACTGATCCCAGACTGCGATTAAGGAAGTGGGCAGAGGCAAACACAATGACAACATTAAATATCACACATTACTCCAATTAGAAAAAGGTACAAATCGAAGTTTGATGAACAGGGCGAGTGCCAATACCTGGCCGGTTGCCAAATGTACTTTGTATTGGATTAAAGCCAATTAAAAGTACCTACATGTAAAAGTAGGTATAGGTAATGTTAACATCAATACATCTTACATGTCAGTGCAATCTAGTGACATCTAGGTGTGCTAAATTAGTGACGCTGTTGAGTAATGGGAGCTTAAATAAAACAGTTACGATGTGATGTGAATTATATCATGTTAATAAACTATTATGTCAAGAACATGCAATGTTGAATTTAATACTGTTGTCTTACTTTTGTAACGTATTTAAGTTGACCTGAGGCAGTATTAAAGGTTTGTTAGAAATAATAAAATGAAAGCCTAGTCGTTAAGCAAGCCTACATGGTTAACAAACAGGATATTGCGTTGTGCAGCCTTACAAGTGTATTTTCCCTTACAAGATTAAAATACCAAAGTCATATTAGATTACCATATGTTCAAACAAATGCGTACAACTCGTTCACCTGAGTACAATATGTATGGTTTGAATATTTATAACTTATTTAATGTGTACCACAATAAAAATAAAAAAATACAAGTAGTTAGTAGGTCATAACATTCAAACTTAGCAAATACAATATTTTAAAGTTTATTGAAACATTTATGCAGCAGAACTATTTAAGGTTTTAGTTTTCAGACGCAGTCCAGTGGACAAAGATAAGACAAACTTTTAAACTATTCCAGTTGAAGTAAATTAGGTAAATTACAGCTTGTATTTCTATAAATAAGGTCCCATTAAAATAGATTGACAAATTTTAACGCAGCATTCAGTATCTAACCAAAGATTTCCAAGAAAAAAAAAAAAAAAACACTGATTAAAGTGATTTTATTTTGACCTAAAATAATTAACCAACATTTTTAGTGAATTTTTGTTACCTGATTTTTTTCTTGTCAGTCTACTTAATGCGTTTTTCTTATTATTATTTTTTACCATTGTCCTTATTTTGGTGGTCTGCATGATTTCTTAGTTTGTCCATCTATTTTAATGGGACCTTATATAGCTATTAATTAATAAACAATCATAATTAACAAAATCAAGTGGGTAATCAATCACCTTAATTACCATGCTTGGGAGACAGGTGATATTATTTT
Organism: Agrochola litura; assembly: GCA_949152395.1. NCBI lineage: Eukaryota > Metazoa > Arthropoda > Insecta > Lepidoptera > Noctuidae > Agrochola > Agrochola litura. The sequence goes on along the minus strand of OX424497.1, from coordinate 8,224,356 downwards.
CTCTTAAAGTAATCTCCAGTTACCTTATGCTTTATAAGAGAGGAGCGGTCTATGATTTGGGGTTGGACTGAAAATCAACATTGATAAGCAAATGGTTTATCCGCTTCACACACAGACAGTTTTGTATGCATTCCTATTACTACACCTCACATATACCACGTATTTTGTTGTTTTTGGTAAATAAACTGATTTTTATCTTGTTTGTTTCTTTTTGCCCACTCTTATCTTGCTTGTTTTATTCCTTTTTCAAATACAGGGTGGAATCAAAATAATTTTATTTTTCTTATTTTACCTACAAATACTTCCATAAAATAACTTGTCTGTTTAGAAGTAAAATATAAAGTAATGAGTGTTGACATTTTTATAATTGGGTACTGTTTATTAGTTTCATGTCTCAAAAACTCCAGTGTTTATTAAACAATGCAACTGAATGCATTCAATACTAATACAGTATTTGACCCAAGGATGATCAAGATCATTGTATATCTAACTCCAGTGTTTATTAAATTATTAAACAATGCAACTGAATGCATTCAATACTAATACACTGTTTGATCCAAGGATGATCAAGATCATTGTATATCTGACTTTGAAATAAAAACAATGGGTTATATGTAAAGTATGTCAATGTATGCATGCATAAAGGTGTTTTCAGTTATTGTATTACTTACTGTCTTTTTTGTTTGTTTAATTTATTTTTATTTAATTTGTTTTTCTGAAATTGTTATTATTTTTATAATTTTCTTAGTTTTAACCATTACGTGTATCCACATGAGATACAATGGTTTTTAATTGTTTCTGTAACTATGGCATTCGAGAGGTTAATGTCGTATTTCCTATGTGTGTCCCAAATAAAAATATTTTCTTTCTTTCTTTCAAAAGAAACCTTAAGGGTTTTGCTTTCTTGTAACTCAATTGCATCCCAAAAAGTTTTAATAACATCAACTAAACGTTAGTATTTTTTTAATTTAAAATAATGTCATTCGAATTTATAAAACTCACTATATATAGGTATTCTTTTAAATCTCTAGGGTTCTTAATTAAATAATACCACAAATGTAACAAAACTAACTACCAAATTATGTACTTACTTAATTAGTTTAAATGCAAGCTAAAATTACATTTCTAATACAGGAACTAATTACTAGCACTACTTACTGGTGTTGGGAAACATACACATTAATAACAACTTTGTTTACACTACTTTACATTCCATATTCCAGTCAAAAATACCGCATTCCTTTATGTACTAAAGTGGAATTTAGAAGAAGGTAAAGTGTACACTTTCACAATTTGAAAATAGATCAAAATATTTTGAAAAGTGCCAATTTTGATAAATAATCAAGTGTTCAATCTCTTACCTTCCCCTGCATAATCAGTCTGATTGTGAGGGTAACTTTGGAGTCTTCCTCGTGGAGAGTAGGGGGTTTCTCCAGTTCCATGCTGGAGGAGGTGTCCGTAGTGTCTCGCGGAATTTTGGCTGCGTACAGGGCTACGTGTGGGCACAGGGGACACTCCACTCAATCTAATGGCTGGGACTCTGGGGCTCGTGGCACGCACTGCAGGCAGGGTAAGCTGGAAAACAGGCGCACATCTCAAAAGGAACGTCCATAGGTCTCGAGCGAACTAAAGGTACAGGGTGTAATGGGCACTCGGCGATTTTTTTAAAGCGAAGCCGATTACCGAATATTTATTTACAGTGACGGTCGATGGCAAGCGTAACGGAATGAGGACGGCAAATGAGGATCTAGACGCTATTATGAACTAACTGGTCTTAGGTACGACCGGATTCTGCGGCTGTAACGCGAGGCGGCCCGCTCCGGACGGAGGGACCGTTACTTGAACTCCGATACCTGTTCGCGGCTCGCGACATAACCTCAGCGTCGCGCCTCATGGCTAGCCGACCAGGTTATCGATCCCAGTAATCCCAAACAATTCTCCCGACAGTCGAGTTTCAGCAACTTTCTTACCTCGTTTGTTTTCCACGTTGCAACAATAACTTAACAAATCTTAACACTAATATTATCACCAAGATGTGTATAAAAATCACACTTATCACAATTTTCTTTGTCACATATAATTATAAAATTAAAATAAAACCCGACGGTGACGCGTCGGTGTGAAGCTTGTAATTGTCATAAACAATAGAGGATAGAGGGAAAAGCTGACTACAGCGCCCCTGGTGGCAGTGAGGAACGAATTTTGACAGGCGACGTTTTTGTCGGTAAAGCAGTTAACATTAGTGCCCGCATAGACGATCTACCTATCGATAAAAATATAAAGGTTGTTGATGTTTGTAAATAAAGTTGTAAGACTTGACCTGGCGCCGAGTTTTGAATAATTGTTCAAGCATTGATATGTCTATATTTCATTATGTCACTGCGAATCTCCAGGTTTCTTACATCATCACGTCTTTATTTTCTGAAGGAGTAGGCAGAGTTAGTTAATGTCTTTACTCTACTGTTGCAATTCTCACGTAATAAGGGCAAGTCTTTTGCCATTTATTTGGCACAATTCCAAATTCTCTACTATTACCAATTATTGTAAGATTTCGAAGAGAAAACCCAACAGCACCTCACCCCGACCTGGCTATCGACTTTAGAATTTAAGTTTTGGTAGGTTGCACTTGCTACCACTGGACTGTTGAAACATATTCGTTGCTAAACATAGTCACAGTCCTTTCGACTCACATCAAGGTAGTGAGCAGATATAAACATAGAGACAGCTATTGTGTGTTTGTGGGAACGTGCACCCATAATCCGCATAACGGTAAACCATAAAAGGCCCACAAGGTATTTATTATTTATAAGGACGTGTTCATCGTCATAGGTAGCTATCAAGATATCATATACGGTCTGAATATTTTGTACTTTTGGTCTACTTTGCTGTGCAGTGATTAGAGGCAGTAACTACCTACCTGCTTAATTTGACTTTAGAGCCCGAAACGCTCATAACTGGACAGGGATACCCCACCCTGTGTGAATTAAATACTACCTAATTTTATTTTCTTTTTTGTAGTTATTGACTTGTCTACTGATAAACATAGTCTCACCCTGAGATAGCCACTCAGAACATTGACTCTTCTTGGCAGACGTTAAAATGGCACTACGCTACGCCTGGCCGCCAACCGTCCTAATGATTTAAAAATATTTCGTTTCTATAGTAGGTCATTATGTTGGGAAAGGCTTGGTTCTGGATGATTTAGCAAAGTGGGGTTTACGAATAGTGTCTCATGACTCTCCCTGATCGGTAAGTAACAGGATAGTAGGTAAAGATGGGTAATAGGTAGAGGTATGTAATTGCCTACCTTCACCTATTGATCTATAAGTGCTTGCTACACGGTTGGAAACCGCATCCCCGACAGAGGTGACCTTGGTTGGTGACAGGCATCTACATGGTTGTAAACTACCAAGGTCACCTATGTCGGGACGCGGTTGGCAACCGTATAGCAACCCCTTAAGTTGTAAAACTGAGTTTAGAAATTCATTAATCTACTTATACTAGGTCACGCAATAAAAACTTATAGGTATTGAAAAGGCAATCAAAAATATAATTTATGATGATACAACAATATTTTCTGCGACAAAAAACATGAACAACAATAGGCACACACAGCTACCCATACCTATTCTAATCAATACCTGCAAGATTTTAAAAACACTGAATAAAATTCTAAAGAGGTTTTTATAGGATGAGTTGAACAAAAAAACCCGTTGGTCCCGCACGCCAATATTGAAGCTGAATGCTTTGTCCCATGCAAATTCGTTCCCCGTTTATTGTCGGTCGACGTCGTCGGGATATTTCCTGAGGTAAACTGCACATAAATAGATCTAACTCTAGACTAGTTGGGGATGATAGGATAGCTATGGGAGTGAAGAGATTTTCTAATTTTTTTTATTTTTATATAATAATAACATAACATCACGCCTGTATTCCTCGGAGAGTTAGGCAGAGCTGTACCTATAGTACATTCACATTTCACCAGTTATGTTAAGTCAAGTCCCATGTAATAGGGGGCGAGCCTATTGCCATCAACCAGGCTATATATAATATAATACCTATGTAATATAATAATAAGTTTAAGTTTGCATGTAGGGGTAATCTCCAGAACTACAAGTTGAAATTCAAATTTATTTTTGCATTGGATAGCCTAATTCTTGAGGAAGGTTAAGCTAGGCTCGCGGATAGGGTTACCATTTCGAAATTTGAAAAGTCCTGGTAAAAAGCCTGACATTTGCAAAAAAGCCCGGATATTTAACTTTATAATCTTATTTTTTCTTTTTAAAGAAAATCCACTTTAATCGAAAAGTCCGGACAAATGAGAAGGCCGGACATAGTCCGGATGGGGGGCCAAAAATCCAGACATGTCCGGGCAAATCCGGACGCATGGTAACCCTACTCGCGGACGAAGTCGCGGGCAGAAGCTAGTATTTAATATTTTTTATGTTGGTTTATACTGGAAAATAATCTGGGGCTTTGATCAGACTTATGCGCCATCATCTCTGATTTTCGGTTAAATATATTTTGTGAAAATGTTATTGGTCAAAAAAATAAAAAAATTGGTAAAGATTCTTTTTGCATCATGTATGGACGGTATACCTACTATTGCGGGTCTGCGGATCTTTTCTCTCTCATGAAACGAAATGTGCCTACATAACGCATCCTTGAAACTACACTCTCAATAGAATCGCCGCCTAAAAAGTTTAACTTAAAGTAACGTAAAATCATAGTACTACATCTAAATATGAAATAGGTAAGTACCTACATAACATTCGGAAACTAAATAACAAACCTATTGCAAAACATCCGATAACTTACTACTTACTTACAATGTATTTTATTATCAAATGTAGGTAGCTACTCACGTTTACCTAGGTCAAACGGAAACAATAGCATTAACATTTTATGTAATAGTAACATTGTTTTCTTTTATTGCAATGATACAAACTGGAACATTTAACTATTGCATTCTTTTTTGTTCCAAACTGCATTTTTGTTCACTTCGAAAAGAGAAACAAATTCGTTCAGAATTCAAATGTAAAATTACAAATTGATAACTATTTTCTATTAAAAAAAAATCTTTTCCTCGTTTCGTAAGCAATCAATGAATCTTTGTAGGTGGCTAATCTAGGAAAACAGTTAAATAAAGGCTTGTGCAGACCAGCGCGATACGCGACGCGACACAAGCCTTAACACGTTAATTACGTGTCTGAACTTTTTATTTAAATTTTGGAGAACCGGCTTTATCCCCACTACTTATTTAAATAGAGGAAAAACTTTTTGTTGATAACCAAAAACTGACTTCGTCCTTTGTTTAGTTTATTTAGCTTCAAAGTCGGCTACTTAAAAAAAACTTGGTAGGTATTTTTTTTTTTCTGACAAAAAACGAAGAAACTCTCGACAGCAGCCAAGTAAAAATGGTGTGTCATTTCAGTAAGTAAATACTTAGGTACTTTTACAAAGTAAAGAGTTTTCATGACCCTAGGCGATTTTCAATTAAAAGCTTTTCAATTTTACTCTTTTATGTCTTACGGAAACTTGTGAGTGTTTTCCCAGTTCTATAATCGAAGATTGTTTGTTCAGTTATATTCTTCTTAAAGTTTTTCATCCAGCGTTTCAAGAGTTAGTCAGGGTCTTACTTAATCTTCCAACGGCTTATTGGTGGATTGCTCGCCCATTTCGGGTGAGTAAATTCGTGCGAATCAACCAATAAGCCGCTGAGGAAAATGTCACTAACTTGTTTTAAAATATTAAAATTCCTACTAGACGATTGCTAATCAATTTGTTCGCGACGATGCGTCACCAACAATATGGTTTATATAGAATCAGTAATTTAACTTAGCTTAAGTATATAGGTGCCATAATGATGTGTCATCAACAATTAGTTTGTTTTAAAATCAATAATTTTAACTTAGCCTAAGTATGTAGGAGATATAATTTCCCCTCTGTAAATGTTTATTAACATAATAAATCATGTAATTCGATGATGTGCGCGCCAATGCGCCGTCAGAAATGAGTTTTATTTGGAGAATTTTCTATTTACGTATGCGCACACGTTTTTTGCACACAATTTTGCACAAAGTGTGACCCGCCTACGGATAGGAAATAATTTAATGTCGCAACAATGCGAAATAAAACAATACATAGTGCGTGCAGACACTATACTAACTCAAATATGTAAAATTATAGCTATTGATAGTGTTATCTAGCAATTAAAACAAAATCAAAATAACAATTTTGATGAAAGTCGTGAACTCGACCATTGTACGCCTCGATTAGGTAGGTAAAATAGTAAAAAGGTAAAATCTTTTAATGTATCCAGGTCACCTAGACCGAGACCTAGCCCTGGACCTAACTTCCTGAAATATAGCCCTTCAGGATACCTACCTAATCGAGTCTGAAAAACCGCAAAGCGGATTTCGTAAAATAAAGGCTACCCAACCTGTATTCAGAGGCTCATAGCGGGCTGAAAAATCTAGATACAAAAAATAAAATACTAGATTTTTCTAGGGAAATAGACTAGCTTGAGGTTTCTTTTGGAATGGTAAAGATCGGTTCAGTACTTTACCCGTAAAATCACTTGCAAATAATTTAATATTTAATTAATTAAATAATTCCCGTTATAACTGAAATATCTTTTCAGCGGGAATAGCTAGAATCATGCACAAAACCTCATTAGAAAGGCCATAATTTTACGAATCCCGTGATATATAACACACCATGTAAAGTTATTAAAATAAGGGTGTTTAGTCATAAAACAAATAGAAACTTAAGTGATTTTTATCAAATAAAGATTGTAAAACGGGAGGCGATTCGCGGCTCTCAATAAGGTAAAGGTTCGCTACTACTTAAGCTAGCGCGCCACCTGCCAACTTTGTAGTCATCGATATGGAAACTAATTCCACCTAAATAGCAATGTAGTAGTACTAGAGAGTCCTGAAATCGCTTCCTGAATACTTATGAAGACTTATCAGTAAATATGGTATTTTATTCCCCCCGTCAAAAACCCGTGTTCCTTCAAGAGATTTCGCAGTGAGTATTGAAGATACCCTGAACTATTGGTGCAGGACGTCAGCGCCGCTTGGACTGGGAAGCCTTACAAACTTCCCGTTATTGAGTCTGGCGATCACGCCCGTCCGGTACATCTGTTGGTCCTGTCGAGCCGGATATCTTCGAAGAAGGAATATTTCTGGAATCAGAAGACCAGTTCCCGAAGGATTATTTTCGAAATCCTGAAGACTCAACATTGAAGAATCACTTGAAGGGTTACCGAAGAAGGAATATTTCTGGAATAAGAGGACCTGTTCCTGAGGGATTATTTTCGAATCCTGAAGACTTATAGCTGAAGGATTATTTTCGAATCCCGAAGAATTATCACTGAAGAATTATTGTCGAATCCCGGAATCCTGAAGAATTATTTTGAATCCTGAAGACTTATGACTGAAGAGTTATTTTTCCTGAAGGATTATTTTGAAGACTGAAGAGTTATTTTTTCCTGAAGGATTATTTTGAAGACTGAAGAGTTATTTTTTCCTGAAGGATTATTTTGAAGACTGAAGAGTTATTTTTTCCTGAAGGATTATTTTGAAGACTGAAGAATTATTTTGGATCCTGAAAACTTTTTTACTGAAGAATTATTCTTGGATCCTGAAGAGTTATTTTTTCCTGAAAGAATTATTTTTTGGACTTTGAAAAATTAACATTGAAGATAGAAGAAATACTTTGACGTTTGAATATTTGTTTTGAAGATTGAAGAAACATCTTGGAAGTTTGAAGATCTGTGTGAAGGATTGCAGCTAGTGCGTACATAGTGAAGTGCTGTCTCTGAATCTAAACCAACATGCCGATCACGAGGTCACAAGGCAAAGCACCTGAAGCATGGACGGTGGAGTTGGACAGAACGCGTACCTCTACAGCCATACGTCATGAGATACCTCCACGTTCGCCGTCCACTACGGAAGGGACCGAGCAGCCGCTGCCGCCGCCGCCCCCCCCTGCCCCGCACGGGGGTGAAGATGTACCTGCACCAACACAATCAAAGGAAACAGAACAAATAGAACAACCGACTACATTCAGGAAGGAAACCAGATTGGAAGGAACTTCAGATAAGACATTGAAACCTTCGGATAAATCAGTGAATCCGGATAAAGCAGTGAAGCACTCAACTGAGAGAAAGGATGGAAATTATAGAGGAATCATACCGATGACTACCCGGGGTGACGCCCGTAACGAACATAGAGGACCGCCGTCAACAAATAGGACGATACGGTCAAATAGAAAATTATCAAGAGCGCGTGAAGACTTATTGAAGATTAGGTTGGAACTTGCTCAAATAGCACTTCAAAGAGCCGAAGAAGAAGATTCTGACGGCTACATGGATGATCGAAATTCGAACAACGAGTACGTGCGATCGTGGCTGGAAGAGGCACCTGAGCCTGAGCCTGAGACAATGAAGGAGGATAATGCCGCCGAGGGGAACCGCAGTTTTTATAGAAGCCGTAAGGCCGCCGATACTCAACCGCCCCCGGAGGAAGATGCCGATGAAGGAAACCGGAGCAACCGAAGCCAAGGGGCCGTCGCTGCTCAACCCTTCGTGGGAGTCGGATCGATAGTGAACCTCCATCAACAACAGCAAGTACACATGTTACCTCATTCTATAGTTAACGAAGTGAAAAATATAGAACCATCGAAGGATCCGGGGGAAACACAACTCCGTCCATTCATAACGGAGTTGACGTCCGCTATAGCGTCGCTAGCCGACAAGAAAACAGAACAGTGGTCATCGAATAACCCCTCGGCGTCGAAGGTGATTATGACCCTACCAAATTACAGTGGGGCTCATACCGAATGGCTTTCGTTTCGCGCCATTTACGAAACAACTCGTCGATACTTCAACGATGTTGAGAACACAGCTAGGCTGAGAAGGAGCCTGCGCGGACGAGCACTGGAAACAGTGAGCTCAGAACTCATCGGACATGCAAGACCAGATGACATCATGAGAGAACTCGAGCTGCAGTTCGGCCGTCCAGACTCAATTGCTCAAGCTGAAACAGATAGACTCCGTGGGCTGCCGCGCTGCAGTGAATCACCAAAGGATATCTGCACGTTCGCAAGCCGAGTCAGAAGCGGCATAGTCACGCTACGTGCGTTGAAGAAAGAACACTACTTGATCAACGCTGAGTTGATGCGACTACTGACTGAGAAGCTGCCAAATTCCCTCCGGGTACAATGGTATAGGACCTATACCGAGAAGTACCAATCGCTGCCAGACTTATCACTGTTCAGCGACTTTATCACCGAACAAGCCCGTTTCTGCAGTGCTTTCGCTCCGCCCGAGAATATTAGTCCGGTCGAAGCTACAGCAACCAGACGTGTCACCCAAAGGACACATACAGCAACAGACAAGACGGCGTTGAAATGCCGTGTCTGTCAGAAAGAAGGGCATGAAGCTTATGACTGCAAGAAGTTCAAAGAAGCAACCAGGAATAAGAGATGGGAACTTGCAAAGAAACTAAGGTTGTGTTTCCGTTGTCTGCGAGTCCATCGATCGGAACATAAATGTCCGAAAAAGAAGTGTGGCCACAAGGAGTGTCCAGCCACGCACCATCCGCTTCTTCATTATGACAAGAAGCCTGCTGCAGAGGATGCCGAGAAGCCTGATGCCCCAGACAAGAAGGAGCCTCAGGAAACAGTAGCAAGCTCGAGGTCAACATCAAACCAGACATACCTGAAGATCATACCGGTCCGGGTAATCGGACCGGCGGGAGAAGCATCAACATTTGCGCTGCTTGATGATGGATCAACCGTTTCACTGATAGATGAAGACATCGCAAAGGAAATCGGGGCAGAGGGCCGCATCGACCCTCTGAAGATAGGTGCGATCGGTGACACCACGATCGACACTCCTTGCTCGCGTCGAGTAACCGTCGACCTTGCAAGCCAGCTGAGAAGCAAAGTGCCATTCAGGGCGCGCACCATACCGAAGCTCAACCTCGCACCACAAACAGTCAGCGAAGAAGACATCGCACAATGCAAACATCTGGACGACCTGAAGCAACAGCTGACGTACAACATTGGCGCACCGAAGATACTCATCGGTCAAGATAACTGGCACCTATTATTGGCCAGTGAAATCCGCAGAGGTCCGAGACACCAGCCTATCGCATCACTCACCGTGATGGGCTGGACCTTACACGGCGCGCACACCAGAATCTTGGGTCAACAGGTGCATTACGTCAACCGACTGGCAACGAGCGATGAACAACTGAACGAGCAACTTCGTGAATTCTTCGCATTAGAGTCGCTGACTATCAATCCGAAGCGACCAAACTCCGATCCTGAAAAGAAAGCAGAAGACATCCTGAATAAGCACACTCAGCAGCTAGAAGATGGGCATATAGAAACCGCTATGCTTTGGAATAATGAAAGCATAGAAATGCCAGATAGTTATGGGACCGCACTCAATAGGCTGGTCTCAATCGAAAAGAAGCTCGACAGAAACCCTGTTCTTCGAGATAGATACACAGAACAAATGGACTCCCTCATGATGAAGGGATACGCAGAAAAGGCGCCCAAGACGAGCACACCGAGCAGAACGTGGTACCTACCACACTTCGACGTGTTCAACCCGATGAAGCCAGACAAGCTCCGCATAGTACATGACGCTGCGGCCAAATCAAGAGGAGTGTCACTCAACGACTTCCTTCTAACTGGACCAGACCTGCTACAGTCGCTGCCCGGCGTTATGATGAGGTTTCGTCGACACTGCATAGCCATTTCCGGCGATATAACGGAAATGTTTATGCAGGTCAAGGTGCGAGCTCAAGACCGAGACGCACTTCGATACCTGTGGAGAGGCGACAGAAGAGAGGGAGCGCCTGAAGAATACCGTATGACGTCCATTATATTCGGTGCGGCAAGTTCGCCGTGCACGGCCATATTCGCAAAGAATTGGAATGCGAAAAGGCACATAGAGGAGCATCCAGAAGCAGTGGAAGCTATCATCCATAATCATTATATGGATGATTACCTCGATAGTTACAAGACGGTCGAGGACGCAACGCGTATCGCAACGACGGTGAAAAACATACACCTGAAAGCGAAGTTCGAACTCAAGAAGCGGGTATCGAACAGTGCGCAAGTCATAGAAAACATAGAACCGTCACAGATCCGAACTGAAGTCGTCAGCATCGGAAATACAGAAGACACTGAAAAGATACTCGGCCTAATATGGAGACCGGGTGAAGACGCGCTGGGCTTCAATCTAACGCTCGCGCGCCTACCAAAAGGTGTATTGGAAAAGGAAGTACCTACAAAAAGAGAGGCACTGAAAATCGTAATGTCACTGTACGACCCGCTCGGACTCGCCTCACCAGTTACGATAAGAGCCAAGCAGATACTGCAAGAGGCATGGAGGCGAGGAGTCGACTGGGATCAGGCGCTAGATAAGGACCTGGCAACCCAGTGGAGAATTTGGATACAGCATTTGCAACAGCTCAAGAATATCAGCATACCAAGATGCTATCCGGGATACAGCGATGCTGTAGAAACACAAATCCATGTGTTCACCGACGCAAGCGAAATGGCATACGCGACAGCAGTATACTGGCGGACCACATCAATAGAAGGCAAGCAGCAAGTCAGCCTCGTCATGGCAAAGGCGAAGGTGGCACCACTGAAGCTGCAATCGATACCGCGCCTCGAACTGCAGGCCGCGGTGATGGGAACCCGCGTGGCTGCAGCCGTGATGCAAGAACACAACATCAAACCCGCATCGGTGACATATTGGTCAGACAGCAAGACCGTCCTGACATGGATAAGAAGAGGAGCGCGAGTGTACAAACCCTTTGTCGCTCACCGCATAGCTGCCATAGAAGAAAACAGCAAAGTCGAAGATTGGCGATGGGTACCAACGAAGATGAATATCGCAGACATCGCTACCCGTGACGTACCACAAAACTTCGACTCACAACATGCATGGTACTGCGGCCCTAGCTTCTTGTACGAAGAACCGTCGTCATGGCCATCAGAAAAACCCCCCATCAAAGAGGAGACGGGGGAAGAAAGGACCCTCGTAGCCGTCGAAGCAGCTGACACGCGAAAGCTATCAGAAGTCATACCAGATCCGGTTAGATTCTCAAGATGGGAACGGTTACTCCGCGCGACGGCAAGCGTCCTACGGTTCATAGCTCTCTGCAGAGAACGAAAAGAGAAAACGTTCTACAAAAGAACAAAAAAGAATGCAGAGAAAGATCCAGACTGGCGTAAACAGAAGAAGGCGACGCCAACTCCTCCAAAAAAGACAGCAAAGACGTCTGATATTCAAATCATGAAGCAAACAGTAGAAGCAGAGTATCTCCACGAAGCAGAGAGAATACTCATTCAAGTCGTGCAGCAGCAATCTTTCGCTCATGAAATAGCGAAGCTGCGTGAACAGAAGACATTAGAGAAAAATAGTCGACTGCGGCCACTACAGATAGAAGTAGTGGACAATGTTCTACGCTTGAGAAGCCGAATAGCCGCAACGGACGAAGTAACAGATGACGTGAAGCGTCCGCCGATATTGCACGGCGACCATCACATCACCCAGTTATACATAGACTGGACACATCGCAGCCTACAACATAGTGGGGTAGAGCTCACTATCAACGAGGTGCGACAACACTATTGGGTTGTCAAGATGCGGCCAACTACGAAAATGGTGCTGGCCAGATGCCTGAAGTGTCGCATTCGCAAGGCACAACCACCCGTGCCTGCGACCGGCGACCACCCGAAGACGCGCCTCGCTCATCATCAGAGGCCGTTCACATACACAGGGTTGGACTATTTCGGCCCACTGTCCGTTACTGTCGGACGCCAACATCAAAAGAGGTATGTAGCACTATTCACCTGTCTAACCACCAGAGCCGTCCATCTCGAGATCGCCGCCAGCCTCAGCGCGGACTCCGCCATACTGGCGCTGCGCCGGTTCGCCGCTCGCAGAGGCTGCCCAACCGAGCTGCACTCCGACAACGGCACCAACATGCACGGTGCTGACAAGGAGCTCCGAGACGCCTTCCGAGAGGAGGCCAGTCGCCGAGGCATCGTGTGGCGCTTTATTACGCCATCGGCGCCATTCATGGGAGGCGCCTGGGAGCGTCTCGTGCGCTGCGTGAAGTCTGCATTGTACACTGTGCTACTTGAAAAACACCCACATGAAGAGGTGTTGTCCACACTATTGTGTGAGGCAGAGTACACAGTAAATAGTCGTCCATTGACACATGTTTCCGTGGACAGCGAAGACGACGAGTCGATGACACCGAACCACTTCCTACTTGGTGGCTCGGCCCGGCTCCCATCACCCGGGGTATTCACCGAACAGGACATAGACAGCAAGAAACTATGGCGGCGCTCACAAATACTCGCTGACATGTTCTGGCGCCGCTGGGTGCGAGAGTACCTGCCGGAGTTACAAAACCGGCGGGAGCCGCATAGCCGCGGCCCAGGATTACAGGTGGGCGACCCTATTCTTATTGCTGACGGCCAACTGCCTCGCAACACATGGCCGCGAGGCCGCATAATAGCCGTGTTCCCAGGGGCTGATGGTGAAATCCGGACTGCTGAGGTGCGCACTGCTGGCGGCACCCTGAAGCGTCCGGTGAAGAAACTCGTCCCACTACCGAAGTAAAGAAGAGGCGTCGAGGCGGCGGGCGTCGCGACGGCGAGCGTCGCGGCTACGGTCGTCGCTCACCGGTGCGATGCAGCGCCGTACCGACGTCGCTACGAGTCGCCACTGCGCTGCACGGCGGGAGAGATGTTCGCGACGATGCGTCACCAACAATATGGTTTATATAGAATCAGTAATTTAACTTAGCTTAAGTATATAGGTGCCATAATGATGTGTCATCAACAATTAGTTTGTTTTAAAATCAATAATTTTAACTTAGCCTAAGTATGTAGGAGATATAATTTCCCCTCTGTAAATGTTTATTAACATAATAAATCATGTAATTCGATGATGTGCGCGCCAATGCGCCGTCAGAAATGAGTTTTATTTGGAGAATTTTCTATTTACGTATGCGCACACGTTTTTTGCACACAATTTTGCACAAAGTGTGACCCGCCTACGGATAGGAAATAATTTAATGTCGCAACAATGCGAAATAAAACAATACATAGTGCGTGCAGACACTATACTAACTCAAATATGTAAAATTATAGCTATTGATAGTGTTATCTAGCAATTAAAACAAAATCAAAATAACAATTTTGATGAAAGTCGTGAACTCGACCATTGTACGCCTCGATTAGGTAGGTAAAATAGTAAAAAGGTAAAATCTTTTAATGTATCCAGGTCACCTAGACCGAGACCTAGCCCTGGACCTAACTTCCTGAAATATAGCCCTTCAGGATACCTACCTAATCGAGTCTGAAAAACCGCAAAGCGGATTTCGTAAAATAAAGGCTACCCAACCTGTATTCAGAGGCTCATAGCGGGCTGAAAAATCTAGATACAAAAAATAAAATACTAGATTTTTCTAGGGAAATAGACTAGCTTGAGGTTTCTTTTGGAATGGTAAAGATCGGTTCAGTACTTTACCCGTAAAATCACTTGCAAATAATTTAATATTTAATTAATTAAATAATTCCCGTTATAACTGAAATATCTTTTCAGCGGGAATAGCTAGAATCATGCACAAAACCTCATTAGAAAGGCCATAATTTTACGAATCCCGTGATATATAACACACCATGTAAAGTTATTAAAATAAGGGTGTTTAGTCATAAAACAAATAGAAACTTAAGTGATTTTTATCAAATAAAGATTGTAAAACGGGAGGCGATTCGCGGCTCTCAATAAGGTAAAGGTTCGCTACTACTTAAGCTAGCGCGCCACCTGCCAACTTTGTAGTCATCGATATGGAAACTAATTCCACCTAAATAGCAATGTAGTAGTACTAGAGAGTCCTGAAATCGCTTCCTGAATACTTATGAAGACTTATCAGTAAATATGGTATTTTATTCCCCCCGTCAAAAACCCGTGTTCCTTCAAGAGATTTCGCAGTGAGTATTGAAGATACCCTGAACTATTGGTGCAGGACGTCAGCGCCGCTTGGACTGGGAAGCCTTACAAACTTCCCGTTATTGAGTCTGGCGATCACGCCCGTCCGGTACACAATTGCTTCTTAAGTTGGAAAAACAATCTGTTCAACAACGTAAATAACGCAATGAATATTGTTAGTGTCAAAATGAAACAGATTTACTTAGTCTTAATCATTTACGAAAATGTGTTACGTAATTAGATAGCAGTTCTAATGTCTTAAGATCTACACATTGATAAAAAAGAAACACTCTGTACACACGGCTACACATCAAGCTATACAAAACTAGTTTATGCTGCTCTCGCATTGTATAGGATTTCCGTACAATACGAGGTCAGTTTATACTGGAAATGTATAGATTGATGTGTAGCCGTGTGTACAAGCGCACTTGTCTTTCAACACGTATCAACTTAATATTTTTTGTGAATATAAGAAGATAAGTACCTATTTACTCATTATTTTCCGCAGAATAAAGATAAGGTACCTACCTAATGGAAAAAAATATAAAGAAAGAACGCTCTCACGAAGATTCCCAACACAAATGGACTGCTTATCCCTTGTTTGTACACTCTAGCATGACAAGCGTCGTGCAACACTTATCGAATGCTTCGTTTCTCGTCGTGTCTCTTCGCTCAACTTCGCTACGAAGGATTCCACCCAACGTTTGTGCAGTAACTAAACGAACAAATGAAAAATAAATGTTTTGATTTCCTTATGGTAGGCCAGAGGGTTTTTGAGCAAGCATGTGCAGGGCGAAAAGTTGATAGCTGAGTAGGTGCGGCATGACGAGAGAACAACGAAAATATATTTGAAAAGTTCAGATAGCAGCCCCGTGGTCAGGAGTCCACTTTCAGATTTTCAAATTCGGCCAAAAATAAAGTGATCTTCAGAGCCTTTTGGTATGATCGTATGCGTCCTAACCCATAATGACTTATAAGCAAATCTGATGAAGAAATTGTGGGCTTTCCCTAAATCTGACGAGTTAGAAAACTGAGATTTGGGCAATTTTTAAAAGGATATTCAGGACGAATAAAAGTTATTCTGTGCAATAGTGTAATCTATCCTGATAGTGAATATAAAAATATCTCACGGATTGATGGAGCCTTTTGGCAAATATAACGAAATTTCATTGATTTAGGAAAGTAACCAAAAGTGGTTAAAATTTTGCATTTATCTCAAAATCAACGAATTGAATAGCTTTGATTGATAGAGGTGACCCTTTTGTGAAGATTTGTCGGTATTCGGAAATTTGAAAACATGAAACACTTGAAAGCAATTATTAAGAGTTAAGTAGCAAAATTATAACATCGTCAGAGTACACCATAAACACAGTTGATTATTTCAAATTTTTTCCTATATGTCACTAAACAAACAAATTATTTGAAAAACATCCTCATCTTATGGGCTATCCAAGGAGCTATCAACATTCAAGAAAATATTCAGAGGTGCCCATCAATTGTTTGATAAAGCTGGCAAAGAAAGAAAACCACAATAACTAAAATTTACGAAATCATTAAACTAACACCTTAGTTTACGTCGTAACACTTTTCTATTCAAGGTTTTATTGTAACTACGAACCTCCGCATCCAATATCGTTACTGATGTCGCCCCTAATTCTTAGTTATAGTTCGTTTTTATGAGTTTTGTTAAATAACCCTCAATAGTTCTGCTAAGACCACCAGCTGCAAGTTAACTAGATTAATTTAATAAAAGATCATGAGATACAAATTTATCTTAGACCGACTTCTAAAATAAGGAGGTTTTCAATTCGTCTGTATATAGGTATAGGTCAAATGTTTCAAATCAGCATGGATAAATTCGCAACTATATGTATTACTTAATTAGCGAACAATACTTAATCGTCTTGGGGCCAATTTTGACAGCATCATTAGATAAAAAAAAAAAATCTGGCTAGGAATCGAAGTCGTTGATTTTGAAAAAAAAAACACAGCCTGTGTTAATGCACCGTCCGATGGTGTTGCTAATAAGGATCAAATTCTGGGAAGTGATAACACACAGCAAAGAAATGGACCTAAAGTTTTTATCAAGTAAGTAATAAAGTATGTTGTGGTAATGCTGAACCTGATGATGGATTTTTTTTATTGCTGTAGCTGGTCGTCAGGGCAGAATAAAATGGAACAGAACACAATGTTGTCAGCATTAAAAATTATTAGCCGGGATCTTGGTACATACGGTCTTATACCATCGCCGAACTTACCCCAACATAGTAGGGTTCATTATAATATTGATAAAATTTTATTATTGCTTCATTTAAAATAATGGTCAAGAGCACAATTTCTAACAATATTGGTTAATAAATAATATTTATGTATGTTTATTAGCTCATTGATAAGAATAGCGTTGTTGGATAATAATGAAGACTCTTGTATTTGTTTTTTGTGTTGATTTTTAATTGACAACACTGAAGCTTTAGTAGAACTAAGGAGCTCGTGGCTGAGTACTAACAGCCGCACGGGTCGATCCAAAAGGTTAAGCTATGCTTGTCAGGGTTGGTACGTGGATGAGTGACCATCTTTACATACCGAGATTCCTCCGTGCCTCGGAAAGCACGTTAAGCCGTTGGTCGCGAGTGTCATTCGTGGCTCTTTGACAGTAGTTACGGGTCGTCAGAAGCCCGAAAGTCTGACAACCAGTCTTACCAAGAGGTATCGTATTACCCAGTAACTGGGTTGTGGAGGTCAGATACCTACGCAGTCGCTCCATATAAAATATTGGTATTGAGTTGCATCCGGTCAGACCGGAAGCCGACTCCAACATAGCTGGGAAAAAGGCTAGGCAGATCAGTCCAATCCTTTCATTTTGCTTTGTTTCCACGCTAGCAATGGTGGGCAGAGTTAAACCCTAATTAGCAACTATACCTAGCAAGTAAACCTAGGTAGGTGTAGGTGCTATCTATATCGTAGTGTTCTCGATTAACGCAACTAATCGTGATAGATCACGGTACGTTATATGAAATATGGAAAGTAATGGATCACACGTCACAGGGGCACATAATCTCATGACAACGGTCCCGCCCCGCGGTGGCCAACAATTTATTTACAACGATATTCTCACATGACAACGTTGTGACGCTGAAAGCCGAGGGCCGAGGGCCGAATGTCCTCTCGACCCGGTGTTTAATTTTAATGATGATTTCGGGTTGTATACCCCTGGATATTTCCAGTTTGTTTTTCGATATTTTCGTATTGGAAATGTGGGATGTATTGAAATAAAGGTTGACGTTTTTATGGGTACGTACATAATGTACTGATATTTCGGAGTGAATGCGCAAACGATGTCAAAATATTTTTAAATGAAGTATATAACTTTAATTAACATTTAAACTGTATACTTCATTTAAAAATAATTTACTGTTTTTTGCCTGTAAATATTACGAACTAGCTGACCCGACAGAAGTTGTCCTGTAAAAATGTAAATAATTCATATACAAAATTCCCATAGGAAATGCACCAATTTTCCCGGTTACTTTTCAAATTTTTCTTTCCGTAAGAACCTGATTCGGAGTATCATGAACATTTTAAAACCCCAAAGGAGAAACCCGTTTCTGGGCCTAACTGTTCCACGAATCAGATATGTACCAAAAAAATCGTCTATTTTGCTTAATTAACCCATTTTAATCTTAGCCTCAATAGCAATGGCCAAGTGTAGAAAATAAGTAGTTTTCTATTTTTTGTTTTAAACAACCTTTGTACACCATTAAAACACGTATTTCGTTAAACATCACTAACTTCACAAACGCTGGCATTATATCAATAGAGCGTGCCATAAGAATATAATCGATTTAGTGGAAATCGATACTGTTACAAATAATTAAATAATACTCCATTATTTTATTATAATTGTTTTTTTATTAAAATCATTGTAAAATAAAAAAAATCTGGAATCTAATTGATTTTTAAAGTAACCACCACAAAAAAATCATTAAAAGAAATAAATAATCGATAAAAGCGATTGCACCACGGATTACACTAGTAAACGGCAAATGTCAATGTCAACGTCTGTCAAATGTCATGTCATTGTTGTCATTCGCTTTTATTGTTTTTTCGTATTTCTCGGGATTTATTATTTCTTAGAACCTCTTCGAATACTGAACTCCGAAATTGATTGCCTTCCGACTGCCCTCGCTTGAACATTGGACGCCGTACCCTGACACCCCTGTAGACCTTTGCTGGAAAACCAGATCTGTATAATGATCTTTTGAAGACTGGTTAAATAACGACATCATGAGCCTGTACATTAATTGCGGAATAGCAACAGACCGCTGCAATACAATAGGAAGGCAAAAATTGGAAGATGAAAATGATTCTTTCAATTTACAGGAATGGGTCGCGCCTCAAACGGTTAGTATCCGATATTTTTATATCGTAACATTTTTGTACCATGTAATTATTTAATGCAATCAAACTAAATAGTATTATCGTTTGTGTCCAGTTGTCTGTTGATAGTTGTATTTTATAAAATGATACCAGAATGTGCAACAAATTCATCTTCGACGCCATATCTGACATCGCCAATCCGGACTGAACCTGCATAGTTAATTACAGTCTATTCCATCTTCAGAGAGGAGGTCTGTGTCCCTGCAGTGGGAATGTAATCAGGCCGCTTATGTTTATAGATTGTGCAATCCACGAAGACGCGCCCCACTGACTACTGTACTGTAAGTTGTACTTTAAGTACGGAGCGGAGCGGAGTGGGGCGCGTCTTCGTGGATTGCACTATCTATACCCAAATGTGCCACTCAGATGTTTCTTGCTAAATGCTAGTGCTAGACCTAATAGTCAAATGATAAATGTTTGTTTCAGGTACTTAATGAAAATGAGTTTATCTGCCAAGCTTGCCGAAAACATGCCAATGCTGTATCTCTTGATTGAAATAAGTAGACCAGAAGAGAGTGAACAGACACCTATAGGACACTGATGAATGGAAGTGTGTAGAGAGGTGGACGGTGGCCTACAGCAAGAGCTGTCAACATCGGACTCAAACTGGATGTTGAGAGGAAGAATAAAATCAAGCATATTAGTAATAGGATGTATTTCGTTTATATATTAGTCGACAGCTCTCTAAGTGGGAGGGATCCTATACTTCAATATTATTGCACCTGTTTTGTTGGCAAAAGAACGGTTGGTAGCCGTACCCACACGATGAGGAGAATTATGATAATTATCTTGGTTAGGCACGGCACCAGGGTAGCCAAATGCCTTCTGCACAATTTCTGGATACTGTATTATTATATTACGATAATCCTAATGAAGAAAGTGATTAATAAAACCATTTATCACAATTATGTGTTTTTACTTTATTTTACTTAATATATTATTGCAATCTCAGATTACTGTAATATGAGATTGCATTAAATCCCCTAGTAGATACAATATTAACAAATGCAAGCCAGTAATGTTGTAAGTGAGCCTTGTTTATTAAATATAGTTTTCAGCTGACGTTTTCAGTAAGATCAATCAGATAAATCTAAAGGTCACTTTAGATTCCCCCCCCCCCAAGCGCTTTTTGTGTACCTACCTAAAACCTCATCATGATAGACTGCAGGCGCTGCAGCACAAGCCTCAAACATATTTTTTTTATTGAAATAACTCAAATAATAAAAATAACCTAAAATGTAAACATTGTCTGATTTGACCAATTTGGCCATTGCTGGGAGACGTGAAAATTGGGGTCATGAATCCTTCCTAAATACTCTAATTTATGTCCAAATTCCAGTCCTGGAACGCCAGGCCCAAGTTTCTATGGAGTTTGGGTTTCTCCTTTTATTTTTATTAACAACATGTAAAAAAAACCGATACGTTGTTAGGTATCGTACTGAGAGTCTATTATGTGGTAATTTTAAGGAAAAAACAAAAAAAAAAATCGCCCCATTTTTTTCAATGGGTATTTTACCGGGTTTATTACATGGGGCGCGGGCGACTGTCATTTAGTGGGTGTCTACAAGTCATAACGTATGACCCGGGGGTTGAAAATTTTCTAATTTTTTTATGGATTTGGGGTAATGTTGGTACTAAAAATGTGAATTTTAAATAGGTAGCAATAAGTTTTTTATTTTCAATAATAATTCTAAAAATTACTTTTTGTAATGTTATTGTAGTACGTATTGGCCTCTTCCGGATCGGATAGGGTTTTTTTTTTACATATTAAGTACACATATAGACTAGCTGACCCGATTACAGATATTTACTTATTTAATCGCTGTACACATTGGTAGTTTTACGCCCTAGAAACCTCTGCCTGTAGAGGTAGAGGATGGGACAGTGATGGAACGGGTTACGTTGTCGGCAATTTTACAAGTAGATAGGTAGGTGCCTACTAAAATGTCCTTGTAATTGTCCTTACAAAGCAATTAAGTAAGTACCTACCGTACAAAATTTTCCAGAAAAACAAAACAATTAGACCTCAACTAATCTATCTACCATTACATTCCCAGAAATAAGGTCTTCATCCACATAATGATAAGGATTATCCAGCACAAGTGTGTACATAGCAACAACAACGGAGAGGATAATCTCGCGTGGACGGATCAGCTTAAGTGGGCTCCATTGTCATTTGTCTTGTGATTAGATAGGTATACTCTGCTATGCGTATGTAGGTATACGTAGTTGAGGTAATTATTGGACGATACCTAATATGTTAGTAGTGTTTGTGCACGCTTGGACGTGAGACGGGAATTTAGAATGGGCCGATAAATTGTTGAGTGACGTTTTGGGACGTGTGAGAGCTCTTTGTTGAAGTGAAAACTTCTTTAGACGCGTTGGGCATTTTTGAGATGGGAAAAAACAATTGAACTCGCGACACCGTTACCGACACCTCATTTTTGTAAACACGATTGTGCTCTTTATTTATATTACGTTACGGATCAATGTTCTATGCAAGTATTTTTACTTTAAAGTTTTTGGAAGTATTTTTTAAAATTGTTTAAGTTTTCACTTCTGTCGGCACTCTCGGAGTGCCAGTTTTGAAGAAAATTCCAGAGAATTAGTTAGGTATGCGGTTTTAAAAAACTTAAATTTCTGGTTCAGTGATTCAATTATTGCTTGATGAATTGCTTGAAGACCATCTTTGCATTGTACAAACTCAATCTCATTTGTATTATATAATTGCATAGCACAGGTTGGAGCACTATGTACTAAAGAGTCACCATTTACCGGGTAATATGTCTTGCATTGACTTGAATGTGCCCTGGCGGCTGTGAGTACCTATGTCATGCTCAATTAGAGGTTTCGCTGACGGTGGCGCGTGTGTTGGATCATTTAGCTCCCTTCAAAATGGTTGAGCTGAATGGTGCTAATCTATGCGTCATGTTCGTGAACGGGCGCCGTCAGTTGGGACTGACCAAGATCTCTTGGCTGCCATTACTTATTTTTAATTTATTTAAATTTTTGAATTGTTCTTTGTTTTATCTTTTTATTACGGACGCTTCTAACGCGCACTTCTTTCTACATTGTTCTCACATGTATTATTTCAACATGAATGATGTAAGTAACCAATATTTTGTAACAGTTTTTTATTTAAAAGAGTGTCCGTGGAGTTTCTTGCCCGTTTTCTCCATAGGTACCACCTACTACGCTTTGGAATGGGCAACTAGCTTCATATTTCTGACTGACCGATTCCTTGACAATTCAAAAGTGCCTGTAAATGGTTTAATTGAAATATATGCTTTGAGTTTGATGTATTTTTAAACACCGACGCAAAAAGAGGGGTTACAAGTTTTACCGCTATGTGTGTGTGCCTGTGTGTCTGTCTGTGGCACCGTAGCTCTTAAACGGGTGAACCGATTTGAATGCGGTTTTTTTATTTGAAAGCAGGTTTTCTAGCGGTGGTTCTTAGATGTGCTTTATCAAAATCGGTTCAGCCGTTTGAAGATTATCAGCTCTTTTCTAGTTGATGAATGGATGTGAGTATCTTCCACAGGTCTGGTCGATTTGAGATTTCGTATTCTGTTACTTCAATGATATTAGAAGAACATAGTAACCTTGAACTGATGCTGTAGCATCATCTGAAATTTGCAGGATACCCAACTCCCTTACCAACTTACAGCACAGGTATCGTGTTTGGGCTCATTGGAATGGTCTCAATGAATAGGTTATAGATAGATGGTGAACAGGGTTTGGTGATGGAGTAGGAAAGAGAAATGAGGAAATATTTGTGTCAGAGTATTTTTAAATTTTAACTATTAAAATTGTACCTACTTATCGATTAATCAAACAATAGGACATTGATCAGTGAGCTTTAAGAAAACAAAAAAAAACAAAAAAAATCAGTGGCATTCCGGGAGTGCCGACAGAAGTGAAAACTGGAAAAAAAAAATCGGCACCGCGTTAATCAACGCGTTTGATGTCTTTTACTCCACGCATCGCGGTAATCAACGCGTTGATGTCTTTTTAATGGTACTTTTGACCATTAAAAAGACATCAACGCTGGTGTCGTCACGGTGTCGCGAAATCAATGGTTTAGTCCGATCTCAAAAATGCCCAACGCGCCTAAAGAAGTATTCACTTAAAAAAAAAACTTTTATGAAGAGAGACACCCCTTTTTTTTTTTTTTGTGTGGGAAATTTTCAAATAACTTCTCCCGCTCTGGGCGGAGCGGGAGGGCGTGTCAGACTCTTACTGACTAAAACCCACCCGTGTTCCTTCGGTTGCCCTGTTGCCGGGGGCCACAATGTCCCTATCGGTTTTCTTTGAACCCCCGGCAGGCATTGGCCCTAGCGGACCCCGTCAATTCTGCTGACATCTCTTTGAGGCGCGCGTGGAATACAGCGCGTCGTCGACCCGGGCTTGGTCCTTATCGGACGGCGAGCTACCCATTGCTCACCGTCCGAAGAGAGACACCCCTAAGTTTCCGTCTATCCCGAGTCTTAAGGTCAAGTTTCACCCATAAAAACATACCTACGTTCAATGAAACGCATGTTTAGAAAACATAACCCTCTAAACGTCGGTCGAGTTATTTGTTGCTTGACATTGAAAAGTTTACGAGTAACATTTCGCCTCGCGAGTGAAATACCGCTTCGCCCCGGTCCGTTTTAAACCTAGCTGCGGGTTACATTAATATTTCTGTGTGACATATATTATGACGAGACAGCGTTGAATTTCATTCAACATTCACCAAAATTTATCCTTTGAAATAGTTTGACTGCCTTTGTGGTCGCAAGCGCTTCTGCTGAGCATGAGGTCCTGAGTTCGATTCTCAGGTAGGGTAAAATATTATTGGGTTTTTCTATCTGGAATTTCTCAGTAGCAGTCGGAGTCTGGATTTGTGCTCGGTTGATGGCAACTATATAAAATTTTAAATGCGAAAGTGAATTTGTTTGTTTGTTAGACTTTTACGCTAAAATTGCTGAACAGATTTGGATGAAATTTGGCACATAAGTAGACGATGATCTGGGTTAGGACATAGGATAATTTTTATTCCAATATTCTCACGGGATTGAGACTTATGCGGGTGAAACCGCGGGGTGCAGCTAGTATTATTATGAAATTACTAGCTTTAGCCCGCGGCTTCACCCGCGTGTTATGTCAATAAAAAGTAGCATATGTCCTTTCCCAGGGTTCAAAGTATCTCCATACCAAATTTCATCAAAATTGGTTCAGCTGTTTAGCTGTGAAAGCGTAACAAACAAACATACAAAAAATCAAATCTTTCCTCTTTTAGTTTAGATTATTAGTTTTTTAGATATTATCCTAAATAATTAAATTTTATAAATGCCAAAGTGAGTTTGTTTGTTAGTTATGCTGTCACGCTAAAACGGCTGAACGGATTTAGATGAAAGTTGGCACATGGGTAGCCCAGGGGGCCTACCACCAGCTCAAAAGCAGTATTATATTAACATTACTTCAGTGGGAGAAAGAGATGGAGCTATACGTCATATAGAGCGTCATCTCTTTCCCACACTGAAGTAATATTAAAATAATACTACTTTATGAGCTGGTGATAGGCTTCCTGGACCTGGGTTAGTACATAGGATACTTTATATCCCGCTATTCTTACGGGATCGAGATTTATGCGGGTGAAACAGCGGGGCGCAGCTAGTAGTTTATAAAGAACCGTTACATTGCATAAAGACACATAGATGGGGGATTATTCTCATGTCCGAATCGTTTTATGCAAAGGAGACGTTTCATTTTTGTATGGGACTCCGGCCATAACATGTACACTTTAGAAAACCTGGGAAACGAACCCCTTAAATACAATAAACTATTTTTTCCATAATATCTAATACTTTTTGGGCACAAAATAAAAACCGAAAATGTTTGACATTTGTCAGGAGAAATACGACCATCGACAGCTAGCCATTTTCGTCCAAAAATACCTACAAATCTACAATCCACAAAAGCAGTTTTTTATTTTTATGATGAATCACACTTTCTAATTAATCAAAAAAGTTGTATAAGATAGCTATCTTATTATAGTACAGAAATACGTGCCTTTCATATTTATTTAAATAACGTCTACGTGATATTATTATGTTAACATGAAACATGATTTCTGGACGAAAGCAGTACGCAAGTAAAACGACGCCATGATGAATAGAATATGGCAATAATTTGTTAAACTATTATTTTTTGTGCCGAAGTAATCAGGGGAATAAACAGGGAAGAATATTTTTCCCCAATTCGTGGAATTTTTTCCTTTTTTTTCATTAACGTACACTTTATGGCCGAAAATGAAACATCTCCTTTATTCGAATATCGTGTTCAATTCGTGATAAAATTCAAATAAAAATTGGACAAACGAGCCATCACTTTTATGTTTGACTTAGCATTATACGGGTAAAGGGTTTTATTAAAAATATAATTGATTTCAGATCGAAGACCGACTTGTTATCTGCAAGTATTTTTATCAATTTGTTCGCCTTTTTGTGGAAAGCTCTTTGTTTTTCTAAAAGCAATATCTAAGGGAAATGGCGTAGCCTCAGGCATTCACAATAATAGGAATGTTTTATGCTGAATTATCTGCCTTTCAGTTGCATACCTAACTAGCTATACTCCATTTCAAATAAGATTAGACATTTAAACAAACCTTTTTTACAGTCCGTTCTATCGATTTTGACTTCTATAGGTACCGTAGGCATAAGGATGATATTAAAAGCAAAAAAAACTGGTTAAAATACCAATTGTTTACTGCAGCTGCCATTTGTCATGCCACCAACGCAATAGAAGTCAAAATCGGTTGAACGGACTGTAAAAAATGTTTATTTAATTGTCTAATCTTACTTCAAATGGAGTATAAGTATAATATTTACGAAAGACATTATATACTCACATGTTAATAAGGCTGCTCTTCCAGTGTTGTGTTCTTTGAAAATCAATCTGTAAGGAAAAAGTTCGATTATTAATCATAACATTATATCACAGAGGTTAGCAACAAAAAAATAATCAACCAAATGCGTGTCGGACCACGCACAATGGGGATCCCTAGTGAGGATGAATTTATTCCAAGAACAAATTAACAATGTAGTTGAAAAAAATGTTCTCCCTACATTCCAACTGCAAAATTAAATGTAATTTAAGTCATTTACCATGTTATAGACTTCTTATAGGTTTTCCTGTAATCTATGAGTAAAGAACCATTATCTGTATATTTTTCAAAATTTTAGAATCAGTAGTTTCGAAGATAAGAGGGGATTGGTAAATTTTCATCTATTTTCTTAAATATACAGACAGCCAGCCAGACAGACAGACACACGAGTGATCCTATAAGGGTTCCCTTTTTAAGGTTCAGTAGCCAAATGACAAAAAACGGAACCCTTATGGATTCGTCATGTATGTCTGTCCGTCCGTATGTCACAGCCACTTTTTCCGAAACTATAAGAGCTATGCTGTTGAAACTTGGTAAGTAGATGTATTCTATGAACCGCATTAAGATTTTTACACAAAAATAGAAAAAAAAAAAAAAAATTGGGGGTTCCCCATAGGTACTTAGAACTGAAACTCAAAACATTTTTTTTTTAATAAAACCCATACGTGTGGGGTATCTATGGATAGTTCTTTAAAAATGACATTGATGTTTCTAATCTAATTTTGTTCTAAACTGAATAGTTTGCGCAAGAGACACTTCCAAAGTGGTAAAATGTGTGTCCTGTGTGTGTGTCCCTGTTACTTCTAAAATAAGAGAATGATGAAACTAAAAAAAATATATGATGTACATTACCATGTAAACTTCCACCGAAAATTGGTTTGAACGAGATCTAGCAAGTAGTTTTTTTTAATACGTCATAAATCGTAAACCACAATTTACCTTTCATTCAATGTTACTTGCTGCTACGGAACCCTTCATGGGCGAGTCTGACTCGCACTTGGTCGCTTTTTCATTCAGACGTCAGAAATTCTTAAAAAACGAATTACTCTCTGAAATCGTGCGATGTTGCCTATAGGATAAAGGGACTACTTAGTAAACAAATTATGTCTTCGAATGAAGCGACTCTTAAAATAATGATCGAACTTCGCTTCGGGAAGTTCGTTTGATCATCTATTAATAATCACATCATTATATCACAAGGGTTAGAACATAAGTTGGTTAAAATCGATACAAAGTTTCAGAACACTTAAATTGTTTATAATAAATCATTGGAGAGTAGGGAAAAACTTACTTAAAACTAAAGTCCACTATAATTATTTATTATATCCAAATAATCAACGACTTTTGTTGCCGACCGCACCTGCAACAGTATTTTTTTTTTATTTCACGAACGCGCGCTTTACTTGTGGTTACCAAGTGTACAAACACGCGATGAATGTGTGTATAAGCACAGGAGCTCTCGGTAACGTCCGAAACACGGGCGAAGTCGGAAGTGTGTGTGTGTTTGCGTGTATGTGTTAATCGTCTTCATGCATACATTCACAGCGTGTTGGTACACTTCTTGTTCTTTTCGTATGGTTAGTGACTAACTTGGTGTCAGAGTTTTAAAGCCGCCCATGGGCCTTTGACTTGCGAGAAATATCTCTCGGGCATGCCGGTTTCTTCAAGATGTTTTCCTTCACCGTTTTTGAAGCAAGTGATAATTATACAATTTCGCACATGAATCCGACAAGTCAGAGGCGCGTGCCTTGGGTTCGAACTCGAGACCTATTATGACTTGACAGTCTGACGGTCACACCACTTACAGGCTATCACAGCTCACTCGGTACACTTGGTAACCACAAATAAAGCGCGCGTCGCTTCGTTAAATAAAAATACGGTACCAATATCCGTTTATTCAGCACATAAGGAGCTTTCCTTGATTTATATGTATTTTGCTTAGTAAATAATTGTGTTAGTAATTTGTTAAGCTATTCAGAGAGTTTCAGAACCAATTAGGAAGGTATGTTCGTGAAGGGTTTCTCTAAAAACGCCTAATTGAACCGTTTACGAGCTCTTACATGAATCAATCACCGTGAATCAATCATTTATTGCTAAGTATCAGGAAATCGGTTCTGTTTTGTATAGCCGATTGACTTATTTAAGGAAATTACTTAGAGTTTTGTAAGCCAAATGTTTTGGTAAATGATTTAGAAATATGAGGGCTATTTTGGATCTTTGAGGCTTACGCCTATGCCATTGAAATCCATTATATCAATACTGATATAATGGATTTCAACGGGATTAAAAGTCGAAAGGTACAGAGAAATTAATTGCTTAGCAAGTTGATACCCAACGTCAATTTGCAGTCTTATTGCAAATGGAGTATAAGAACAGTGCGGAGAGCTTTTGAACAAACATAAATTTAATCTAACACATTTATCAGTTCAACTGTCACGAGGACTCATTGAGATCGATAACAATTAAAATTCTATTGTGTCTCATTAATGACAGTTGAAAGTTAATAACATCATGCCTGTAATAGCCAAGGGGCTAGGCAAAGGTATACCTAATAGTACACCCACATTTCGCCAGTTATGTTTAAATTTTGGTACGTAAAACAAAAACATCTCGAGGACATTTAATAAATAATACCAATCTCATTTTAGACACTAATGTAGATTAGTGTCTAAAATGTCCTCATACTACCTGACCAAGGTTATGTCTGGACTTTAAAAGAGACTGCAACCTCTGAGTTTGTTTCAGCCTTCCTTCTCAGAGTAGTCAGATAGGAAACGCCGAACTAATCTAGCTTATTTTTAATATGACGTGTAAAAGTGTTTCCGATATCATATTTACAGAATAAATAATTTAATTTCATTTAAAATGAGATTAGGTTGGTTGGGGTAGTTCAGACAAAAACAAACATTCCCAATTTTTTTTTTTTTTTTTACTCTACTTTACCCGTCCCATATCGAACCCAGGATCTATATAATAATGTCCTCGTTACATAACTAGTAGTATAACACATATTTTATTAATGTCGCGTTTCAAAAGCCTCTGACGGACAGATGTACAGTCGGTGGCCATGCGTAGGGTTGTGATAACAAAGGAGTTCCGTTTCGACCCTTTCGTTACTCTTATCAAAAAATCATTTCACTTCCAACAGAACGTTACTGCAGTCAAAAGATAATTAAAAACTGTTCAACAGCAGCTTTATTATTCGAATAAAAATTAATTTGTTCTTTCGAATATTAATTTCATTGTATTTTTCCTGCAACGGCACAGAACAGACATAGTATAAAGAGAGGTAGTAAGCTATCTTCATAGAAACGCACCGCGCGCGGTTTGTATGTGTGGGGCCATAGTATCTATGCGTCGCCGCACGCACACTTAACAAAATCTCGGCTGGTTTCTCACGAGAAACGGGTCGAGATTTTGTTAAGTGTGCGTGCGGCGACGCATAGATACAAGCCGCGCACACATACAAGCCGCGCGCGGTGCGTTTCTATGAAGATAGCTTACTACCTCTCTTTATACTATGGAACAGACGTTATCATTAAATTGCATGCAAATAATATTGAGTAAATCTTATTTCAGTTTACATAAACGAATGCTTCATTAAATTTAATAATATTATTGTACTGTAGGTACACATAATCTCGTTTGAGCTCCATCAATTATGAGAAGTAATCAGTTTGCTTCGACTACAGACCCCTCCCTCCTTCCTTTTCTCATAGAATCTCTTTAAATTAATAACTGACTAATTAAAGGTATTTATGCGAAAATGCTGGCTTTATACAAAAAATACCTACTTAAAACTTGACCGACTTGGTAACTTTATTATTTTAATTAAAATATTTTGATATTCGCGTGAATTATGAATATAAATCGCGAGTTTGAGAAAGCTTACAGAGAATGTCATTCCAACCCAGGGTCGGAAACCAATTAAAGTTAATAATCCTCTAATATAAAACAATCGGTTTTTAAACGAACTTCCAGATTCCGCAGCTTTATCTCAGTTGACATTCCCCCTCGCTATTTTAAGACATACTTTTCGAATACGTAATTAAAGACTGTCGAAAACTTATTCTTGCAAATCGACGCCATTTTCTTGCATTTGTCACCTGCTAACGTTATTGTACAATTAGTCAAAGAGTGGGGATATAAAATGAGAAAGTAGGGTGCACGTAAATTGACAGTAAATAAATAAATTAAGTCGGCAAGGGTAATTGATGACGGAGACCCCTTACCGCCCTGAGCAACGAGAGATTATTATCTGTACTTCACTTAAGTTTAATAGAATAACAAGTAAGGTTAACAAACTGAAATAACGTAACGTTGGTTTTCGTAGACATAATTATGTGGAGTGTCTTCTGAATTTTTGCATGGTATCTTTCTCAAATAATTACCTAATGTACCACTTTTTTTTTGTGGGAAATTATCAAATAACTTCTCCCGCTCTGGGCGGAGCGGGAGGGCGTGTCAGACTCTTACTGACTAAAATCCACCCGTGTTCCTTCAGTTGCCATATTACCGGGGCCACGATCTCCCTTTCGGATTTCTTCGCAACCACGGCAGGCATCGGCCCTAGCGGACCCCGTCAGTTCTGCTGACATCTCTTTGAGACGCGCGTGGAACGCAACGCGCCATCGAACGGCGAGCTACCCATTGCTCACCGTCCGCAAGCCTGCGCCTACGGTGGCCGGAAATCGGCTCTCGATTCCCGACGCCCTGGGCGTCTCCTTCTGCGGCGGTTAAGTGCGAGAGGCCTACGATGGCCGGAAATCGGTCTAATGTACCACTTAAGAGCATGCATTCTGAAAGTGGGCAACGTTGCAAATACCTGTCAAATATTTCGCTGTTTTGAGTAATTTGGCAATATTACTTTATGGAAATATGAAATATTGCTAACTAGTGAACTAAAATACATTAACATAACATCACGCCTTGTTTCCCCGAAGGGTTGGGCAGAGATGTACCTGTAGCAGGTACACCCACATTTCGCCAGTTATGTTTAAGTCCCATGTAATAGGGGGCGAGCCTATTGCCATCAACCGGGCACAAATCCAGACTCCGAGCTGCTACTGAGAAATTTCAGATAGAAAAACCCAATAACACTTTGCTTGACCCGGGAATCGAACCCAGGACCTCATGCTCAGCAGTAGCTCTTGCGACCACTAGACCAACGAGGCAGTCATGATTATAAAATGCAATAATTAATATCGTAATATCGTATATTTAGTTTCAAATGTAAAAACTTTATTTGGAAACTTTGCAAACCTTTTTTACACCTAAAACGGTTACAACATCAATTTATGTGTTATAATTGCAATTCATTATTAATATTTTAGGTCACTAGTTAGCAATAATTATCTATGTCATATTTACATACAGTAATATTGCCAAATTAATCAAAACAGGTGAATATTTGACAACTATATGCGACGTTGCCAACTTTTAGAATGAACGCTCTTAATGTATGTGGTCTAAGTGGTCGCAATATAATGTTAGGACTTGTCTGTAATTTCCTCCTTTACGGAGAAAAACCTCGTCTCATACAGAGAAACCAGCAAGCATATCCCGCCAATCTAAAGATTTAAAAAAAGTAAGTCTCATTTACACGATACAATTTAAATCCGATCGAGCCTGTCCCTTGCTGTCCTCCCCCAGCAACTCCCTAAGCCGAGGTCCGTACCCCACAGGGGGTGCCCTTAGCGTGTAGTCACTTACTTTCTAAGTTTTATGCCCTGGCCGGAGGCCTTAATTTATTGAGGCAGCCACAAGAAAGTCCGGTTAAGCAGCCGACAACCTCGGTAGACCTGCGCGATGCCATTTAAAAATACACGAGACACGTTTCTTGCCTTTTTTTTTTTTTTTGGGTTGGAAATTATTAAATAACTTCTCCCGCTCTGGGTGGAGCGGGAGGGCGTGTCAGACTCTTACTGACTAAAACCCACCCGTGTTCCTTCGGTTGCCCTGTTGCCGGGGGCCATGATTTCCCTTTCGGCCCATTTTGTGGCATACATACAATACAATTGAAGCAACAAATGATTTGAATCGTCTAAAACTCTAAACACTATTTAACCGACTTCCAAAAAGGAGGAGGTTATATGTTCGTCGCGTACGTTAGTTTGTTTTTATTTTTTTATTTTTTTTTTGTTTATGTCCTTCGATTTCTCCGTCATTTGTGGACCGATTTTGAAAATTCTTTTTTTGTATGAAAGGGTATGCTTCCAAATTGGTCCCATATAAATTTTATTAACTTTGCTTGGGTAGTTTTTGAGTTAGCTACAAAATACGTATTTTTTTCCCACTTAGTATGTAGATGATATGATAAGTTCCTGTCACTGGTAGCAGGTAGTGGTATTCGAATGTGTGTGGGGTAGGTACCACAACTAAAAAGTGAAAAATAAAAACTTTTTACAAAAAAAAAAAAACAACCGACTTCCAAAAAAAAACACTACAAAGTGAAAAATAACTTTAATTTCGGAAGTCGGTGGCAAAAAACGAAAACACAAAACCCAAGACACCGACTTCCGAAATTAAAGTTATTTTTCACTTTGTAGTGTTTTTTTTTGGAAGTCGGTTGTTTTTTTTTTTTAGACGTTTACAGTTTTATTTTTGCTTCAACTTATGATAAGCCGATGCCGCAGGTAATTATATCACTCAGTGTAAATCAGGCTTTATGCATAAGTCAGGTAGGTACAGAATCTAACCTAGAGCTATAAAATATTCATTCAAGGACTAGGTTATTATGTTTGTCTTTCCAATATAATTCTCAATTACAATAGGGTTGAAACTAAGACTCGCAATAACTCGCCCCCATCACAAGGGAGCTAATATTTTCGTCGGAAAAGTTTAGGAGTATGACAGGTCAACTTTTCCTAACCTGTCGAGGATTACAGCCCTAACGGTTATTTATTGTGTCACTTCTTCCCACAAAATGGGTCGGTAGCTCTTTATTTTGTACTTTATAATGTTTAGTAAACAGTTTTGTATAGATTGTGGACCACTGGCAGTTTTGTAAGTATTTATTTTTTAGGGTTCCGTAGTAAACAAGGAACCCTTATAGTTTCGTCATGTCCGTCTGTCTGTCTGTCTGTTTGTCCGCGGTCTAGCTCCAAGACTGTTAGTACTAGAAAGTTGTAATTTGGCATGGATATACATATTAATCATGCCGACAAAGTGGTAAAATAAAATTATGAAAAAAAATTTTTTTAGTGTACCTCCCCTACACGTAAAGTGGAGAAGTTTTTTTTTTTTTTTTTCTATCCCTTGGTGTGGGGTATCGTTGAAAAGGTCTTTTAAAAACATTATGAGTGTGTTAAAACTATTTTTGAATTCAGAGATCCGTTTGCGAAATATTAAGCTTTAAAGTGCAAAATTTTGTTAGAGTCAAGTGTCCCCCCCCCCTGCCAGCTAAATGGTTGGTTTTAGATATGTGAAAAAATTCTCGGCAGTAGCTTATATAGCGAATTTAAAAGGAAAACTATCACAGCTGAGTAGGCTTTACAAATTAACGAGTAATAATCGACCAACTTAGATTTGCGGTTGTATAAACATATTCTCCCATACATTCCGTATGAAAGATTTTTTAATTTCAACTACAAAGTTAAGTTTGTTCTTTTGATAAATTCATCCCAACTACGGAACTCTACATTGTGCGTGGTCCGACATGCACTTGGCCGGTTTTATTATTTTTAGTGAAACGGTCTAACTTTATGAACCTGTGAAAAAGCACACTAAGGTATATCTTAGAGAGGTTTCACAAATATAAAAAAAAAAATAAGTTTCTGTTTGTAATGTAAAAATATCAGCTTTTACAAAATGCATAAATTAAAGTATTTCAACGATACTACTTTTTAAATAAGTATAGATAAAACAAAACAAAAAAAAAAACATTTTTTTTTGTCTCTATTTTTGTTCCGGGTAATCTCCGAAACGGCTGGATCGATTTTGACAAGAATTTCACTGACAGATAGCTGATATTAACTTAGGTTAGAAAAAGAATTAGGGTCCACGTGGGCGAAGCCGCGTGCTGCAGCTAGTAGAAAATAAGGATAGGTCAAGCTCTAGAAGTGTAGATATAGTGGGTCTAGCATAAAAAACAAACAAAGCTCACGTTCAAAGTCAAGCGAGCTTTTAAAATTTGTTGACAAGCCGTTTTTAAAAACGATGAAAATTGTTCAGTCCATACTAACATCAAGCGATTTGGTAATTGTGCTTATTTTAAAGGTAAGGTAAAGAACTGATATCATCAAGGACCTATTGGACAGTATCAAAAATACAGTGTGTCCCTAGATTAAGTGTACAAACGAAAATGGGTGAAATTAGACTATTAATATCCATTTACAAAAACGTTGGACTTTTTTGTCACTCGTAATAATTATTATAGATTTTAATTTTTTTTTACTGCCTATTAAATTCCCCTGTATTGAAAAAATACCTAAAAACTTTTTATTAATTGAGTCAATTTCGTTAAAATAAAAACAATAATGATGCCTGATAATTGATGTTGCATGGCAAATAATAATAATAATTAAAATATATTAATTATTTAATTTGAGTTTTATTTTGATTGTATTTTTAATTTCATTTTATTGAATTTTAATTTTATATTATTTTATTTCAATTGCATTTGAATTTTATTTGTAAATGTGTATGCCTATTCTAATATGAGTATTATTACTTACTCGAACTAAATGTTTTGAATTTGAATTTGAAATACAAAGAAACCCTTTAAAAACAGTCATCAAGTAAAAAACACCTTTTTTTTACTATCCAGTTTTTTTTTTTTTTCAATTTTTTTTGTCGATGAATAATAGTCAAATATCATCCATTTTCGTTTGTGCTCTTTATCCAGGGACACACTGTATTTAAGAAGTAACCTATATCTATGTATGTGTGAATATCAAATAACTTACTACCAAGCACTACGGTTCAAACACAAATGCACAATGATCCACCACCTCCTATTAGTTGTACCGTCTTATGCCACAGGAATTCATGTGAGCAATTCTACCAATCAGTGTATTGTACATACATGTGCGTATACAGAGCGTCCCAAAATTATGGGACATGAAGGGAAAGTACCTTAAATATCGTAGATAGGGTATTTTGCTGAAAGAAGACTTTATGTTATTTTTAAAAGTTAGTAATTCTGCATTCAAAGATTTTCTAAAAATTACTTGCCTCGTCTGGGAATCGAACCGACTTAAATGTAAAAAAAAAAAACATTCCTTCTTTTATGATGCCAATCGAAAGAATGGCCAAAAACTAATAGCTCTTCTTAAGTAACATAGTATTTTAAAAGAAACGAACAACGTAAAATGTTTGAGTGAAATTTCAAGAAAGTTATTGATTGCCGACGACGACGTTCGAAAAGTAGTGAATGTTTTCCTACTTGGATTGGTACGAATGGACCGATTAGATGGCCGGCCAGATCCCCGGACCTTACACCATTAGATTTCTTCTTTTGGGGATACGTGAAAGATATGCTATACAAAAAACGATACGAGAACGGGCGAGTTACAAACAGAATTGTGCCATATCATATCGAGTATTCACCATAAAATGATAAGAAAATCAACAGGCAGCGGACTCATTAAAAGATTGGCGATTTGCGTAAGACAAGAGGGATCACATTTTGAGCATTTAATTAATTAATTTACAAAAAAAATACCCACTTAATTGACTACGGCAGTATCAAGTATGTTTTTAATTTGATTAAAATGATTAATTTCACGCTGTTCCTTTCTTTTAAAATACTATGTTACTTAAGAAGAATTATTATTTTTTGGCCATTCTTTCGATTAGCATCATAAAAGTAGGTGTGTTTTTTTTTACATTTAAGTCGGTTCGATTCCCAGACGAGGCAAGTAATTTTTAGAAAATCTTTGAATGCAGAATTACTAACTTTTAAAAATAACATAATGTCTTCTTTCAGCAAAATACCCTATCTACGATATTTAAGGTACTTTCCCTTCATGTCCCATAACTTTGGGACGCCCTGTATACCGATTGATTTAGCACCGTGCGGGTGTTATCTCAGAATATTCTGTATACTACACCTAAGTCTAAGAGCATGGCTATCTAATATTAAGACAGTGTATACGTAGGATTAGACGCTAATGATTAGGACCATTTAGAGTAGACAGCCGCTAATGACGTATCTTGCAATGGATTTGTGCTTTTGTTTTGTTTTTAATGTAGGAGATTATGGGATTGTTTCTAAACAAATAACATATTCAAGCCGATAAATATTAATCTTTTTGTTTTTGTATTTGAAATTACTTGGTTGTTTTGTTTATCTTTTTGCAACTTTATTATTTTTTCATTACGAAGTTTTAATACATACTTTTTTTAAACGGTGGAGCTTTAATGTAAACTTATTGTTAGTAAAATATTCTTTTATACTTTCTCATTATTCATAGAAATAAAGAATCTATATAAAACAATATACGAACAAACTTCAGAATAGCAACTAGTTCAATTCGCCGATTGATGGATGAGCTCTACCCAAGTTAAATGAAAAAGTATCACGGTACTTATAGGTAGGTATATACCTAGGTACAGGTAAGTATACCAAGGTACATAATAAGGAATGTTCTTTTCATATACATTTAGACACAGTAAAATTGTATACAGTCTTTACATGTAAGTTCTTTTTCACTCCTCTTGCTCAAAAAGTCCGTAATTGTAGCGTACCAGAGGGGGGGAAAAAAAGCACATCTTGCTCTAGGGGAAAAAGTAATTTTCATCTGTTACCAACGAGTCTACAAAAACGAAAAAGTCTTTATTCTTATGTAAAACTAGCTTTTTAGAAGCATACCGAGATAAAAAGTTTCCTTTAAAATTCAGATCGAACAAATTGTATACCTATTTTTTAAATGAAATAAACCATTTAATATTGTATTGGATTATATAATTTACTCGCAATCGTAGTAAAAAGTAGAGTGTAACAAACGGCGCTAAAACCCATTATAACTCGGTTTCTATTTATTACAACTACCTCGACAGAATGGGTTATTTTAGCCCCTCGTATAACAATCTACTATTACATTAACGAAGAAATATTCTTAGCTTGAAGTATTTTTGGTTAGAAATACAGTTTTTTCATGGTTTCAACCTTTTGTGTTACGACATATTCGCAGAACGTAAGTTCTATTTGTTCGCCTGTTTACATTTTCTAGCGTCCGGGAAATGAAAACCATGGAAGGAGTCTACAACTTCTGAACTTATTTATACAGTCCAGCAATATAGAGGAGGAAAACCAACACGACTAAAATATAAGTTTAACTCGGGATAGGTTATTCACGTTTTGTTGTATACACGGCAGAGAAAACATATGTACATTGTACAGTGAAACCAATTAATCTGTACAGAAAGTACGTAGGTATATTATTTATTGCAAGCTCGTTGGACCATAACGCCCAAAGCCGCTGTAGAGCAGCGTTCAACAATATTGGAATAGTTTGTCAGTGTTTACCTTTCGACGGCTGGTATACAGTGTACACCTCCCCGTTTCGTTTTCGGACTCGAGCCAATTGTGACACGGCCCGAATACCCGGTATTACGAGCTGTTTGTGATGTAGCTCATGATAACTGTTCATGTCCGGGTTTGGGTGAGTGGTCCACGGTTAATTGCATACGAGACCAGCAATGATGACGGAGCTTAAGGCGAAAGCGCTAAGGTAGCCCGCGAATTATTATTTTTTACGTTTTTTCCAATTTGCATGTCAGTATCAGGTTGTATGTTGATCTAAATATGATTCGCGGCCGTAACAAATATAATTTAGATAATAAATTATATATACAGAAATATTATTTAGAAATATTATATGATAGAAATATTATTTAGATAATCATAATCATAAAAATCACCAATCAAACTCTATATATTGAATGACTATTTCAATAAATCATGACATTTGAGGCCTAACTTAAAGAGTTGTATTGCCGATTCTAATGATTACAATTCTGTAAAGCCATATTTGTTACGGTCGCGAATCATATTTTAATCAACATATAGCCTGAGATAGGCGTTTGGGGTCAAAACGCTCGGATCATGGGGCCCGAGTGCGCGTCTCCTTTTTAAGGAAATTTCTCTTCGACTGGTCGACACTTCACGTGAATTAGCATTGCCATTCAACGTGGCAATGCTGCCAGTCTTCTGGGCACGTTTCCGGATGACAGCGATGCGGACGAATACTTCGACGCCTAAGTGTCGTTTTGTTTTATTATTTTTATTTATACAGATAGTTAGTTAGTTCTTTTAATTTAGTACCCAATGTAAATAGTTAGCTGTGTTAAAAACTGTAAAACAAATTTAATTTAATTACTAATAAAAAAAATTAATTAAACCTGAGATTGACCAGCAAATTGCAAAAAACTTAAGAAAATTTGAATTTCGCGGACTGTCTTAGCGCATCCCCCTTAATGACTAGTGCAGTTAATAATGTACCGTTGTGCAGTCTGGGTGGGCTGTGGAAGGAAGCTGCTTGGATTACATGACGCATCATGGGATTATAGAGAAACAGAATGGGATATATGTAACTATTATGTCAATCGACTGCAGGAGATGGATTGTTAGCTCGCTTGACGCCGACACACAGTGGGAAAAAAATTACCTTTTTTGTTCAAAAATCTGTCTACACCACAATTTTTATATACTCCTAAGATATCACACTTTGGTGTGTCACTGCCACTTTTCCTTAAAATTCAATACTAGGTATAATCTCAAAAAATCGGGAAATGAAGCAAAAACCAATTTCTGAAAAAAATATTTTAACAAAAATCAGTTTCTAGGGGTTTTTCAGGCCCTGGTCATGAATTTACTGTCTGTTTATAAAAATTCAAAATAGCGGATATAAAAAGGCGGCCCATAAAAAAAAAAAAATATTAATTTCCCGAATTTTAAAAGAACATTTTTTAAAAAGAAATTTCGAATTTAGAAAAGTGGCAGTGACGCACCAATATATGTTATCTCAGGAGTGTATAAAAAAAAATTACAGCGATACGTCTAAAATTGTGGTGTAGGCAGATTTTTGAACAAAAAACGTCATTTTTTTCCCACTGTACGACACTTCGAATAGTAACATGTCCATTAGACAGCCTGTTGTCTATCGGGAAGGTAAAGCGATCAATTCACAATGGAAAACTGTTAAATGTAAATAATGCAATACCAACATAAAATCGTTGTAAAAACATTGCAGCAAAATTTTAACCCTTAGGGGATGAAAAATTGCTGAGACTGTTCAGCCAATGAAAGCAACCTAGAAATGGAACTTAGAAACTTCTCATCGATTTAGTGGTCCCCAGCTGGACTGCAATGCTTTACTGTATTTTTTTTCTTAAATATTTGTTCGACAAATTCTTCTACGGACTAGAGTCTAATGACGAAATTTCGCACAGTGATACGATTGTCGGCTATCGCCGCGATAGTTCGGGCTGCGTAGCACTTATCGCCCGGGTATATAAAAGGGTTTTAGCGCGCTAACGCTAATGTGACCATCGCATTAGCGCGATATCTTTTTAGCGAGCAAAACATAAGAAGCTTCGGCACGCATTGCTTCGTCATGATAGACGCAGATGCGGACGCAGCATAAGGAGTTTAAAACATATTTTAACATTAAAATAAACTTAAAGAACGAAAAATATTTTATTGGGATCTGCACAAGTACCTACCTAGGTCACAAACTAAACACAATCACAAAACATGTAAAAACCAAACCTTTTACTAAACTCTTGAGTACCATGACCCAATGTTTATCGTGATCTCCGAAGGTTTTCTATCGTCTCTTCGAAAAATAAAGAACCCATCACTTGTCCTAGGTGTGTCTTACAAATCCGTATTATAGGTATGCATATATCAAAACGGTGAAGGAAAAAATCGTGAGGAAACGGGTCTAGGCCGTAGGTAACCAAAAATTCGAAGACTTGTGACATCTACCAACCCGCACTGGGCCCGCGTGGTGGATTACGGCCCACCTCCTCCTGAAGAGAGGCCTGTGTCCCAGCAGTGGGAACATTACAGGCTGATCATGCTAAACTTTATGCAATCTATAATGTACACATACACGTGGTTAGTATTAATAAATAGAAACTATTATGTCGGGCACAGCAAAATTTTAAATAAGTAAGTAGGAGAGAGAATACTAAATATTTAAATTATGTCCTATCTGTTGTTTTACAACCCTATGGATTATTATAATATATTATCACTCATTTATTTATTCTCTGAATTTTATTATGATTAGATAACCGATACCTACGTATCACGTCTTTAAGTTTCACTAGGTAATTTAATTTGACCCTGTAGTTGTGACCATACATACAAGTTTAAGAACTAGTCTCTTATCATATCACATTAAAATAGTTCATAAAAAAAACGACATGTCAAAACAGTTGACGACAGTAGCAACTACACTAATTACGTTTGTACACACACGTGCAAGCAAGTTTTAATTGCTTCGTGAGTGACGTCGCCATTCACGGCGTCTCATAAAAGAACTTACTCTTGTAAAAGAGATGCAACGCTAAGTTTATGTTGCCTTGCAAAAATTCACAACGGCGCCGACGCGACGTCCGCCTTTCAATCGGAATACCTTGACATGCATGGGGAAGCGTTTTAAATAGAATATTTTAGTATAAAACGTCTTTTTTTTTAAAAGGGTGGTTCTGTGGTGTTATGTTATAAATAAGGGGTGGGGCTAGATAAAATTGAGTACTTATGTTAAAAATTTCAATCTCCGAGCTCAGACAAAATAAAAACCAAGACAGCGCTGTCAACAGTGATGCGAGGCCGGTTTTGTAAACATGTGTGCACTTAGTAAGGTGTAGTTTGATTGTAAATGTGTGCGTCTGAGCATGTATAGGGCATGCTTCACTGAATTGTTCGCAGCACAATGTCTTTGTCTTTTATTTGGTCTGAGTCTCCGAGTATAAAATTTGAAATCCCGGGGTAGGTTTTCTCAAGCCTAGTCCTAGCGAGAAGTAGATTTTATTTCTTTTTTTATAAATATACAAGCCCGATGAGATTCCCTATCGAAAAAAAAATCGAACTTCCATACAAAGTTTCATCCCCTTATTTAAACTAATTAGGGGGTGAATTTTCAAAAATCCTTCCATTGTGCTCACTTTCGATACTTATGGAACTTTTTGGTAAAATTCCATGCTTCATTCATGCTTCATCCTGAATTTAAGATTAAAGAAATAAGATTAATAAGATTTAAGATCAGTCAAGAAAATAGGCAATGCCTTTATGTAACAAAAACATACAGTAAACATCAATTCATTTGCCAGTTTCTAATAAACGAACGAGCTAATAAATGATGTTGTTAGAAATTGTATTTAGTAAATGGCGGTAGGCTTGCTTCCACAGCTTCCACCCCACGCCGAAGGCTGTTATGTTATTAAACTATATTTGTTACGAGAAATAGACGCACATTTAATGATTTTCAGAAGCGCAACGGTTAAACGAAAATCCGTAGGCGGATCATCGGGTAACAGAATATAATTTTGAGTGGTCCTGGAAAACTATTATTCCGGTCTTTTAAATATCTAAGGGAGCTAGGTTTCGCCTTTGGTACTAAAAAAAAAACCACACGTTTTAATATTTCAGAAGCACAACAGTTACAACATTAATATCACAGCTGTGCGGTGTCAATTAATATTGGAAGAGTATATTACATTTTTTATTTCAGATCCTGAATCACGAAAAGCGAGTTAGGTTCCGCGCAACTATCCAACATAGTCACATTTGTAACAAAAAAACTGTCTAGCCTTTTCCTAATTATGTTGGGGTCGGCTTCCAGTCTAACCGGATGCAGCTGAATACCAGTATTTTACATGGAGCGACTACCTATCTGACCTCCACTACTCAGTAACTGGGTAATACGATACCCCTTGGTAAGACTGGTTGTCCGACTTTCGGGCTTTTGACGACCCGTAACGATTGTCAAAGATCCTCAAATGACAGCCGGGACCAACGGCTTAACGTGCTTTCCGAGGCACGGAAGAGTCTCTGTATGTAAAGATGGTCACCCATCCACGGACCAACCCCGGCAAGCGTAGCTTATCTGAATGGATCGACCCGTAGGTACGTTGCTGTTATTACTTAGCCACGAGTTCCTCCTTCACACACATACACACACATCATATGTCACATTTGTAAGGAAATAAATTTAATTTGCATGTATCCCAGCAGTGGGAACGTTATAGGCTGATTAATTTATGTTATGTAACCTACATAATAAAAAGGAAGTTTTGCGCAGCTGTCCTTTACAGGGTGGCGAGTTAGATACCTGCATCCGTCGAGGGGGTGATTCTACCCGTCATATTAAACAACTTTCATCTTGAAACTCATATCCGAAACGTGAAAAAAAATATACTATTTCGATTAATGTATGAAAAGTTATTTTTTTACGATCATATATTACTGTGTTTCATAGTGAAAGTTGTATAGTGGTCAAATCACCCCCTTTGATAGATGCAGGTCACTAATTCGCCACCCTGTATAATTAATATTTGTAAAGAACTGCCACTGCCGTGCTCTACCATCGATCTACAAGCCTGTCAGCCTACCTTCGATTCTAATTGATTGATGATGTGACGTCAAAATTGATCTAGAGTGCACTGTGCGTTGTATATTTTAAACTAGCGACTTGCCCCTGCTTTGCGTAGTTTTTGCGACTTGACAAAACATTGACATTTATTTATTATTATGTAAGTTTAGACAAACACAAAAAGCGACTTTAATTTATAATAATATTATAAAATATCAACATCTATACTGTACAGGGTGGCAGGGACATCGACGCGAAAACTATTACCATGGATTCAGTACATGATTTTGAACCCCTGCATTGAAATATTTCGTCGGCTATTTAAAAAAATCTGCTGTTCTATACATTTTGACCGAGTAGGTATTGCACTTTTCTATGAAACAGCGGATTTTTTTTTAAATAACCGACGAAAAATTTCAACGCGACGGGGTTCAGAGTCATGTACTGAATCCACGGTAAAAGTTTTCGCGTCGATGTCCCTGCCACCCTGTATATAATTAATATGGATAATTAAATATATAAATAGATAACGCAGTATTTGTCTTTAAAAGTTCACCTACTTTCCCACAAATTTCCAGACCATCTATTCTCCCCATCTGTTCCAGTTCTGACAGTATAGAGCTATTCAGAAATTCTAATCTCAATAAAAAAACGCCTTATTAGTTTTGTTGCTTTAATAAGTTGTTTATGAAGCTTTCAAATTCTTATCTAAACTTCATATTAAAAAGAGAAAAGATTTGATATTTTGTATGTTTGTTTATTACGCTTTCACTGTAAAACGGCTGAACGGATTTAGATGAAATTTGGCACATGGGTAGACCATGACCTGAATTAGGACGTAGGATACTTTTTATCCCGATATTCCCACGGAATCGAGACTCATGCGG
Source organism: Agrochola litura (assembly GCA_949152395.1). NCBI lineage: Eukaryota > Metazoa > Arthropoda > Insecta > Lepidoptera > Noctuidae > Agrochola > Agrochola litura. The sequence goes on along the minus strand of OX424497.1, from coordinate 8,180,517 downwards.
GTGAAAAATGCCTTATTCATTTTATTGTATACCTAACTAATGTTTATTTAGCTTTCAAAAGCAAACTCAAAGCTAATTAAATAGTTATCACAGCGCAACATAGAACAAACAATAATAGCAAAGTTGTGACAAGTTTCAATAGGGGGGTTAGAGTTTGAGGTGGAATTTATATCCCTCTGTCATACAAAACGAGAAGGTTGCACCAGATTGTACATAGAGTGTTTAGACATATTTCCCTCGAGTAGTACTCTAATATTCCGGAGTGTAGTAATCGGATTATGCAGGTATCTCGTTGGTACTCGTTGCTTAGCCCGCTATAACGAGAGATCTTTGAAAGAGAATACTTGAACTCACTTCAAGACAATCGGTTTTTGGTTGAAGTTGTTTAGTTAAGTACAATCAATAATTTTGGCGAAGAGTTTCTTGGTTTGAAGAGTTTGTGATACCTACTGCACTTAATTTAAAACGTCCTTGAGTCCTTAAAGGGGCTATCACAGTACAGTAACGCTGCAGATTCGATTTTGAGCATTACCTACGTTACAATACTGCCTCCCTGACTGACGAGCATTCGCCTGTAATGTAACATTTTAGATTCACCACCAACCACCACCAGATTCATCTCTTCACCACCCTTGGTTGACTGGTAGAGAATTCCAAAGGCATTAAGTTCGCCTTTGTACCTTATTGTGTGCGAGAAGCTTAAATAAATAAATGTTATTTGGCAGACATTGCGCAATGCTCGGTTCTCCTCCCTCACAGATGTAATGCTCGAATTGTATCATTACAGGTTGCGCACTGTAATGCTTGGTTCTCCTCCCTCACTGCTGTAATGCTTGACTCTGAACGTTACATTACAGGAAGCTTATTGTCACCGAAAACAATAGGTAGTGAGGAAGAATATAAAAATGATGGGCAGAAATTATTTGCTATAAAACTGAACATAAAATGAATTGTCTGGATCTGATCGGATAATGGATTAAACGTTTATTGTGAGTTTTCATCTGAAATAGTTTACTTCGTTTTATTTTCTTTCTTGGTATAAATTCTTTACTTAACAGAGTTAAAGCGATGTATTATCAAAAGGAGAAATTTGTACATGATTTGCTCTGGTGGAAACTCATGATAATACGTGATAATATAAATCATCCAACTGAAAGCCTTACGTTTGCGTCAAAGTAACCTACGGTATGTACAATACGGCTGAAATAACTTGGCAGTTCCGAACTTCGCGCAGAAGTCTGCGCAATAAACATTTTTAGGAACCAAATGGTGACATGAGGCAAGTGTGAGTGAGAGAACATGCGCGAAAGTTCGCAGAGCCTATGTTTAGACCTGCCAAGTTATATCGGCCGTATTGTATCTCAAGTCAATTAATAGTATGTGGTAAAACATTCCTCAGTGAGGGACTTGTCAATAGTGTGACGTGGCTGAGGCGTGCGTGCGGTTCTTTCTGCTTACCGGAGTTTCCAACACAGGAATTTCCACTCTATGTACAACTGTCGCTTGGTCTTTGACAAATTTCCAGAAGTCATGTTACTCACACATTCATAGCTACCGCATATAATAGGTAGTCCCCTAACTTTACGAAATTGTGTAGTATTCTGTACTCACCGTGTTTCGGAAGAATCCTTGCTTACAGAACTTTGAAAATCGAGGGAATTTAATTTTAGTTCAAGAACATGAAGGCATGCATATGATACGGTTTGAACAAATATCTGAGCTGCGTAGACACGAGTTTGTCAACCGAAGTTATTTTATTAGATTTTGTTCAGAATTTTGACCTCAGATATTAAAAGAAAATTTTTGCTCTATGTAATTTAAAGGGTACCGAGGGGTCATAGGTGACGGGTTTAATTATTCAGTCAAAAAGTTAATTTGCGTGTGTCTTGATTAAGACGGGGATGAATTGGGGGTTGATTTATTTCATTTCACATTACCGGCTCGCATCCTTTCATCACTGAAGTCGGTACTTTCAGATGCCTGTCGTATACAGCTGTCAAGAAGTTTAATCAATTTCTGTTTTACGTACATTTAATTAAACATATTTATTTTCCTATCATTTGTAAGGGTTGTTATTTAAATAGGTATATAATGTGTAATACAAGTGGAAAAATAAATACCCGACCTTTCTAAGTCGACCCATAAATTTCGACCTCAACTTAGGTAAATATGAGGGAAAAAACTAAAATCGCAAATACAAGACAGACATACTTATTAAGTACTATGTAGTACTTTGTCGACCGAACTCTGCTCGGATGAAAATAGATAAATATATCGCCCAGGTATACCAACGTTGTATCATATTCCTGATGCTGTGAAAATAGAGAAAACTAATTTTCCCAGATATGAGACCAGCTAGATCGATTTCTAACCCCTATATTGCAAATTTCATCGAAATCATTAGAGCCGTTTTCGAGAACGAACAAATATATATTCAAATATTGCTCGTTTAATAGTATAGGATTTTATGAGCATAATATTAATATAACTGACTGCCTCGTTTGTCTAGTGGTCGCAAGCGCTTCTGCTAAGCATGAGGTTACTGGGTTCGATTCCCGGGTCGGGCAAAGAGTTATTGAGTTTTCCATCTGGAATTTCTCAGTAGTCTGGAGCCCGTTTGATGGCAATAGACTAGCCCCCTGTTACATGGGACTTAAACATAACTAGCGAAATGTGGGTGTACTATAGGTACACCTCTGCCTAACCCTTCGGGGAATACAGGCGTGATGTTATGACGTAATATGAAAAAAACTGAAAAATAACGATAATAACTGCCAGCATCTTAGCGTTTCTTTTGTGTAGCAAATAATAAAGATGATTTATTTATTATATCTCGCTCATTTTCTCTTATTAGGTGGCCAAAACTCGTAGCGCCATCAGCATTAATTCCGCTCGTTTCACACAAAGCCAGGTTTAGTGGCGAGCTGTTAAAGGTCGTAGCTCGCATATTTAGCGGTTGTTTGCTAGCTCATTGCCACTAGGCGCAACACTAATCCGTTTTCATTTGCCTATGACTGAACGGGGTGAAATGCTGGTTAAGAGGGGTGAAATTCTGGTTAAAAGGGGCGAAATAGCCGTTTTGATGCATCAATCAATTTAACACTTGTGAGCCGGTGTGTGTGTAGCTTTTTGTTGATATTGATAACGATTTTGATTAGTGATTTTGTAAATTTCTTATTAGAAAAGTGTTGTTGTCTGAAAGACATCTTTAATCAGCAGATAGGTACAAAATTTTGACGAAGTACCATTAATAATAAATGATACAAACTGATTGGTTGAACCGAGGAATGGCAAGCAAGTGGTCGTTATTTTAATGTAAACTCATACTTTACTTAGAGGAGTTAATAGAACACTGGTAGTGTAAAATACAAATGGCTAATGAGCTTTAAAAAATCTGTAAATCAGCGAATCATATATTATAAAACAAACTCACTTTTCATGTTTGTCTGTGTGACCGCTAAGGTCTTCTAAACTACACAATGAATTTCGATGCGATTTTCACCATCATTTAGAGCATCTATTCCGGAAGGTATAAACATTCTGGAATAGATGCTCTAAATGATGGATACACATAATTGTTTTTTGAATTTCTATATTCGCTAGGCGCACATGCGAGATGACCTATGGAGTTATTGAAATTAATGCTAACAAAATTTTTGAGTTTTGGTCATAAAACTTGTTTTTGACTGAAAATTGTATAAAAATCTGGAATTACGACTACTAAAAAGGACTCGATACATGGATTCTACACACAATTATGAACAATAAATCTCGACATAATGTCTGCACATATTGTTGTTATACATGTAGTATACCAATCGAAAAAGTCAAAAACAAAAATCAAGCACATAAATAAATCAAGAATCAAATCTGCACAGGTAGGCTACCTCAATTTCAAAGCGATAACTTGAAGAGTTTCAATTGAAAACGTTTATCGTGGCAAATATATATGATCAACTTGGAAAGTTAAAGCTTAGGGTGTCGATAAACGATTGCCACTATAAAACTGAGTTGTGGCCCTAACTTATATGATAGGTAAGATAAAGGTGCATTTAGATTTAAGAGGGAAGTGCTGTGAAAGTGAAATACTGAGCGTGCATCAACCTTTTAGAAGGGATGATATTATCTGTTTACTATAGATGTACTGGTGGTTTGAAATTGGAATTGTCTTTAAAAACATTGTTTTGTTTTTTTATTGAAATTGAAATAATTGATTTATATAAATATTTACAAAATAGGTATCGAATAGGAATAAACCTGTATCTCAGATATCTCACTTAAGTGCTTATGCGTAAGTGTTATCTAAGATTCGAACAAATAGTAAATGATATAACTACTATAAATTATGGTTTTGTTAAAAAAAGAAATATAATGTTATTTTTTTGCAACATCGTAAGACTTTTTTGCAACCATGTTCTATTATAATTTTGGCGATGTAACATTTTTAACAAGGTTTCCTTTACAGAAAATTTTGTCGGGTCCGGACAAAAAGTAAATATTGCATGTTTATTTATGATGCGAATTATTAACTATTTTTATGAGTAAAGGGCAATTTGTAACCTATTAGAGTAAGTTATATGACATTAATAAAAAAAAAGACATTGGCGCTTTTACGCGACCTCATTTTATTCTATAGAATTCATATGCCATGTCTCAGCTATTTTTTTGCTGGGTATTTTTGAACACCTGTTTTGTGGTTGCTCAGTTTTTTTTATCGCAAGCATTTTGCACAATGTGATGGTTCAGCATGTTTAGTGCACTCATTCGCCTGATGACCTGTACCCTAATTGCGTAATACACGATCAATCAAAATTTGTTTCGATTTGAAACAGATTGCTAATCCATTGCTTCATAAGTTGGAAAAAAAATCTGCTCAACAACGTAAATAACGCAATGAATGTTGTTTAACTGTCAAAATGAAACAAATTTGTCTCGTTTACGAAAATAAGTTACGCAATTAGAGTACCGGTTCTCCACAACGTATATGTAGCCTCCCGACAAGTCTATGCAGCATGTCCATTGTTGACATTTAAAGCACCTGGTCACAAGTGTCAAGTCCACTGGGCAGAATGTTAATGAATACTCGATTTTGGTTAAAAGCGCCTTTCTTATCCTAGCAGTTACTTCAAGAATCAAGTTGCCCGTAGGTCCCTCTTTTGACTTGTGACTTAAATTTATAGAGGTACAGTTCTTGATCTTCTCTTATGGGGCTCGTCCACATTAAGGCCGGAACTACTTAGCTGAGATGATTTCCTAAGTTTTTCAATGTCGTCTTTGGACTCCGTGCTGATTAAAACGCCACCGTTTTTTGTTTTACGCAATTTTTAGGACAAAAGATTTAGGCCCGTATTACAGAACTCAAGCATTACTTAAAACTAGTATCAACCAATCAAATGGCTTGAATCTAGTTTTAAGTAATGCTTGAGTATTGAGTGACGTTCTGTAATACGGGCCTTAGTGTCGTGACTAGACTTTAATTTATCCGTTGGGTAAATTGCAACAGAGCTGACGTAATTGGGGCGCAAGTAATTATTTTTATTGGTTTTTACCATGTCATCGTTGATTTTGCGTAGTTTTCTTGAATGCTAGCTTAAATGTTTTTCTGGAAAATTTCGAGTCAATCTGTAAGGTCACCTTTTTCTTTCAACGCTTGGTAAGAGTTTTGTATTTCTTCGGCCTTTAGCTTCTGGTCCTGGTAGTAATCGCCATGTCCAACCTTGTGCGATAGGGAATTGATCTTCAGCTTTTGATTAGAGTTCAGCTTTCCTTCCTGAGCAATGCATGGTTTCATTCAGGCATGATTCAATTGAGATCAACCAGTCACTGGTGTCCACTGCCTGAATTTTTCTTTCAACCGCATGGTAAGGTATTTGAGGTTTGCTGGCAGGGCTGCTTAGCGGAGGGATATTCCGAGGGCTGTTTTCACTATGCGACATACTTAATTCTTAAATGTTTCTCATAATTATTTGATATTTACAAAAGTAAATCACTAACTTAGCAGAAAAATGCGCAATTCGTTTTCTAGGTCACAGATAAATCGGCAATATTTTAACTACATGTGATAAATAATAAATAATATTGCTTATACACACGTCCGCTCTACTTAAGTGCCAGTAGACCTAGGTTTGCTTGAGTGTACTAAAGGTAAATCTGCCTAACCCTTAGTGGAAAACAGGCGTGATAATATGTTATGTTATTTGTTTAAAGTACTGCGTATTGGAATTACTGGAAGATGGACAGCGTAAGATGAAATCTTATTTGGTAGAGCGTTGTAAAATCATTAAAAAAAAATTCTAGAAATTGGCTTTACAAATCGAAGTTTAAACTAAAACACTCAGTGCGAATTTCACTAATGAAACTGAACGCGATCAGCACTTCTAAACCGCGTTCAAGAGGTGTCAATGTCAATATTCCACAACAATTTTGACAGTTCTTGAACGCGGTTTACACACACTGAACACGTTCAGTTTCACTGGTGTGCCCTTCATTTATTTAAAATTGTTTTTAACTGCGATTACTTTATCAGGTACATATACTTGTAAAATTGTTAAAATGAGACAAACTGATTATTAATAAACACACCCAAGCTCTACAACAAAGTTTAATAAAAGTTAACGTACTTGTCACACCATATTATTACGTCACTCATAAACCATGGTCACCCTACGTGATATTTTCTAATTACGTCACAAGCCGCGGGAAAGGCGACTCTTTTAATTTTTAAAGCGCGGAGGAAGCTCACAATTGCCCATAGACAAGTTTAATTCCTCCGTAAGCGGAAAAGAAATGATCAGACACCTCTGCCAAAATTAAAAGAGGCCTGATTTACAACCTGCGTAAAACAGGGCCGGGATCTTATTAACATTACTTTTTATAACATGGCCGGCGTTAAATTGTTACTATGTAGAGTAAAATTTAATTAAAACGTCTAGTTAGGTGTTAACTAACGCCATTAAGGTGTATGCTTTATGTACGGAACTAACTGCAGATGTTTTTATTATTTCATGTTTTTGTTGTGTCGACTGGCGAGGTTTTTATTAAGTCTGGGATATTGGGTTCTTAAATATTTTGTAATAGGACTTATTTTAAATACTTGCACAATAATAAACAAACAGGCTTAAGCCTATGACTTCGATCGAAAACAACCTTCTTCAACCCCTTGACCCGTTCAGGGGTTCAGTTCGAAAAATCTTCACACCCTCTCGACACCCCCTGAGAAACAAATCTTCCGAATTTCATGCCTGTCAGTCAAATAGTCAGTTATTCAGTCACGTAAGTCTTTTATATGGAGAGACGGCATTTGGAGCAAAAAAAAAAAAATAACATGGTTAAATATTTTTTCTTTTGTTACCGACTTTTTGTAAAGTTAATCTGTATAAGATGCGGTATTAACCTATAAGAAATTGTAACACTACCCTTAGATTTGAGTAAAACATTATTTTATAATTTTAACAGTATAAACAATTGTTGGTTGGCCATTCAAGAAAAATAAAATAAAAGGGCTTCTGTATCTGATTCTATCTTTCTGTAAACATTTAGACCGAAGTGCCCCGGGCCAGACCATGTCCTGTTACGCAGTCTGAGCTTACATCGCTTTAATTGTATATTTATATTTTCCTTCTAAATCCCAGGGCTGCTGAATAAAATAAAAACATAATATCTCTGTAACGTTAATATTATTTTTAGGGTTGGCAAATAAAATACCTATGTACGTTGTAATTTTAGGCAGACAGACCCGAATAGGCAGATTCAAATCCCTAATTACATAAAGAGAATTCTTCAAGCAGAAATAGAACCTATCTTTGAAATAATATTATTTTTACTCACGAATAGTCACGATATATTGATATATGGTTGTCAAAAACGCGTTTATTAAGTTTGTATGAGAGTTTTCCGGTACTGGGTTTCCGTAAGGTAATGTGATGTTACTTTTCGTCCCCCAGGGGTCGCGCATGACGCGTCTACTTCACGGGCTGAGAGCGTCGCCGCGGTTAACGCAGGAGTAACCAACCATCCGAGCGGAAAATATTTGTATCTGTACGTGTATGTACATTTATTGACGGCACTGAGTGGCTGCTTGGTCACTGAGTGGTTACGACATTTATCTGTGGTACAGCACTTTTTTGACGTTGTTTTTATGGAAGAACGATATTATGTAGATACAAATAAGATCTACCTAATGGATTTGGTGAAATATAAATAATATCAAAAACCAGTAATAAAATATTATAAAATGTAAAATTAAAAATAGAGATTTAAATCAGTTTTCGCGGGCTTAAGCTCATTTTTGCAGTTTTTAGTTTAGTACACCTTAGCTTTTACATCAAGCAAAAACCCCAGATTTATAAACCATAAACCTATTTCTATAATATTTTGTGGGTATAGCAAGGAATTCGCGAAGCTACCCTCGTGGCTTTAATCCCTGGCTACACTTGACGTCTCCGAGTGGGTTCACGAGGCAAAATGTCTTTTGTGTTACAGGAAAAAAAATCTTAAGAACCTCTTTCAGGTGCCTTCTCCGATAATAAGCATCCGTGTCCCAAATATTATTTTTTTGTACAAACTTGGAAATGTTGGGATTAAATAAACAAAATATCAAAGGAAATATTTACTGTATACTTTATGTTTGTGGCTACTGGCTACTATGGGTAAGTTAAGAATCTTTTCGTTTATTTTTGGCTTTCAAGTTTTATCGGGAGTTAAATCTTTCCTTTTATCTATAGCTAACTTTTGCCAGCGAAAATAACCAAGATGGTTAAAATAAAAATATTAACTAAAGCCTAGTTGGCTGGTATAATTTTATATCTTTGTTATAGACATTTTAAATTGCGTGGCGCTCGAGTGACGTTATCAGGGGGGCGCTGTTGGTAAACATTTGTGCAATTATTTTGTGAAATGTATTGCAAAAACAAGATGGCGGCGCTAGTTCCAATTTTAGCCACGCGCCAATAAATCTTTGTACAGTTATACAAACGCATTCAAAAACAAAAATCAAACATTTAAAACTGAAACATTGACAAGAACTATGAAGACATTGACAGGTAAATAGTGCCGGACGACGAGGGTAAGGGACAAAAGGGTCCGGGCGCCGGAAAGTGGACAGATGTCCGTAGAATAAAAGAAATAGCCAAATAACAAAGTTTTGTGTTAAGTGAGCGAGGATTGACTGAATTACTGATTGTTGAGGTTGCTGCTGGTTACGTGTGAGTAGAGAGACAAAATTTGTTATGATTACATTTGGCACTTTCTTTTTACTTTGTTGATTATAGAAAGAGCACGTAAGAAGCAATGTTTACAAATTCTTAGCGCAACCCGTACGGTTTTTGAGGTGTGGCGATGATAGGTAATCCAGTGAGAATCCTAAGATTCAATAATGGGTTTCAAAAGAGTTTTTACGTACGGACGTAAAAATATCGCGGTGGGATTTTATCGCTTTTATCGATTTTATCGATTTTCAACTCTCGGTGTTAAGCCGAGCGTTGAGAATACTACGCGCTGGGACGCATTCTCGCTCCAGCGCGTTGAAAAAACACACTGTTGGATTTTCAACTCTCGGCGCTAAGTAGAGCGTTGAAAATCCAGTGCACGAAAAAATATCGCCGCGATTTTATTACGACCGTGCGAACGCCGTGTCGGCTAACTGACCGACATTTTAACAATTCAAAAGTGCCTGTAAAAGGTTTAATTGAAATAAATGCCTTGAGTTTGAGTTTGAATAATAAACATCGTATATAATCGCTTCATTATTTTACCAAACACGTTTATAAGCTAATACGATATAGAAATTGATTTGAATGACAATGCTCTCAAACGTCCGGATAGCTAAAAGCAGATCACACTCGGACATTGTCAAATAATTGACTAGCTCCATTTCCGGCCGATGTTAATGTCAATTCAGAGTTGTGAATAGATAAATAAACATGAACCGAATACACGAGATGATTAGCATAGTCGAATAAAGCTCTTAATTTTTAAGACCAGCAATGGGTTTAAATGAGACACATTGTTATATGAATGATTTAAATTACTTTTAATATCTATAGGATCTAAGATTTTATTCATCACAAAATTTTGCCCACGGCTTCGCCTGCGTGGTGGTCAAAAATCAGACCACGAGAACGAACTACCACGTGTTCAAAATCTCATCGAAATCCGTTCAACCGTCAAGGTGTGAAAAGGTTACAAAAAAAGTTACTTTCGAATTTATAATATTAGTATGGAAATATATATTATCCTTTTGTTGGTAGGTGATATGAGATGGGTAAGTTTTCTCAAAAGCATGCTCAAGAGATCAGCTCAGCCAGCTGTCTCCACACAACTTGCAAAGATCATCGCTTCACCAAGCCTAAACGCTTTCCAACACCACGTTTATTTGCGGTCTCAATTGAAATCATCTGGTCTACGGCAAATATAACCGGTCCATTGCCTTTTCTTCTGCTTCGTTTTGCAAGGGTCTGCCTCGTGGCCATCCTATTGCCACTTCATTTAAATGACGCAACAAAATGTTTGCAATTTTATTTGCTATTTGCATAAAATCTAGGTTTTCCGATAAATGCAAGGAAACGAATGAAGATTTGATGATCAATGAAAATTAAAAGTGCATTTAAACTTTTCATTTTCCGCGTTGGGATTTAGTACCTATCAGACATTCACAGGAGAGAATAAAAATAAATAACGAGGTTAAACGTATTCAAGTACCCAATTACTTGAGCATTACGGTGCTGTACTAGGAACCTGAAAACATACTGCTATTTAACAGAATAACTTTTTGGTGACATTTCAATTCAAGCCTTTTGATGTCTGACGATATAATTATTATGTAAAAACCATCAATTTAAAATACAGTCACAGTAAAAAAAACCTACATATGCTTCGATTAAAATCGAGCACAGTTCGCAATTTCCAACTACCAATAAGATCATTTCATTGCAGAATTCTATGTGAGCGTGTTATTGACCACCAATGAACGTGTACAATATAAATCTGAAGATGTATTATTTTAAGTTTATCAAAAACTACAAATGTAATTCAAATACAGCCGACAAGAATATTGTTATAAATGTAACAAAGATTTAATATTGGATAGGATAAAATAAGCGATAAGACAAGGGTTATGAGAAACCACAGATGTAACCCGAATAAAAAAATATTTATACAATTGGATACGTCGCGTGATTGCATTGTGATTTTTTTGATAAGAAAGAAATTCGAAATGTGGATAAAAGCTTTTACAGTACCGAACACGTCGAAATACATTTACATACTTACCCTTTTGTAAATGAGCCATTGTTTACGTATTTGGGAATCGTGCGTGCTGTAGTGTTAACATTAAAATTTGTTTATCATTGACAAGTGTTCAGAAGGATCAGTTACACAGAAGCTTTTATCTTCTTATGTTCGTACACTTCCGTGAAATTAAGGGATCACCTTAACGGAAACATTTTGTAACAATTTTTTATGTAAATTACTTTTTTTGGGAAACTCAACCCGAGGACAAGGGGAACGTGTAATAAGGACAAGACGGGATATCGAATTATGAAGTAATTGATCGAAACATAAAAGTAATGTATATCGTTACGTATTTTAACAATAAATGTAGGGATTGTAACTATAACAAATAAGGTTCAACCAGTAGCGGAGTTTTCGTCAAGCACCGAAAAATTCAAAAGTTATTTATACAAACTAGGCTGAGAATCAGCACTTATCGAACGTCAACATTATATAACACAGTCCCCCAAAACGCCCACCCTTCACCACTTCCTAGTGTTTTTAGCTGGGAAGAAGAAGTGGCGCAACAAACTCCCCAGCAGGGAAAGTATTCTAAAGTCATTTATTCAAACTAGGCTGAGAATCAGCACTTTTCGAACGTCAAAATTACATAAGACAGCCCCCCAAAACGCCCACCCTTCACCACTTCCTAGTGCCTTTAGCTGGGATGAAGAAGTGGCGCAAAAACTCCCCAGCAGGGAAAGTACCGACAAACACAGGCGGTCGCCACCCGCTGTGCCGCTGACAGCGTTCAAGCGATGATATGAAATTTAATCACAAGTTAATGTAAAATGAAGAATCTTATATCTTTTGAACTTGTTTAAATAACGACAGTTTTCTAATCAATATAAACAAGATCAAAAAGGTTTCTAATCTAGATGATAGTCCTAAAGAAATTGGTTCCGACGTAAGCTCTATTGCTTTCGAAAAGACAAGAAATTTCATCTCAGACATCTAATCTGGTCGCGAAACATTTTATCTGTTCTACAATATTAATAATACCTTTCAGGTTCCCGTAGTTTGTTGTGAAGTGGAAGTGCTAATCTATATTGTTTGAAACCGGATCAAACGAAACATCCCCTTTTATTAGGCGAAACGAAATGCCTGTCGAATCAAATTTCGTCATTCGCTCCCCCTCGGAAAAGTGGCGCTGGATTCAAAGGGTTATTTTTTGTGGAGATTTTGTTTGACTTTTTGGATTCTGTTAGTTCAGTGGGGTTTTAATATATTGAGTGCCAATCTAGGTATTACCTACCTACCTTTAGGTGAATCTGCTAAACGCTAAACGTTGCTAAACGTTTTGCAACAATCGATTATACAATGTTTACATTGATCCAGCAGATTGAATATTGGTTGGATTCCAATAGCATTCAAAGCTTTCCGTGAGAAGTAATATTCATTCTGTACGTGTGGATTTGATGGCGAGCCACTAAAACTTTTTTCAAATTGAATTGTTTTTACATACCCACCACTACCTACGTGTTTTAACATAACTAAAACTGAGAGCATCGACTGTGAAACTTTGTTCCTGTGTTTGCAGATTTTCTTTTTAAAAATGCAACTTGCAGAGCTGTTTAATCCTGTCTATAGACGATAAATGCTAATTCCATCCCAACTTTTGTAACAAACAGAAAAATTCGCTGCAAGAGTCGGAGGAAAGCCTTCTTGTGCAAATATTTAAGAAAGCTTGGAGCTTATAGTTTCCATCTCAGCACATCTCGCTTAAGTTTTAATAAATGGATGCTGGTCTAAAAGTAAGTTAACTATAATTACAAAAAGCTAGCAATTTCAATGCATTATTTATCTACAAAAACGTGTGTGTTTTGGGAGTGAAATCTCAAACAAAACACTATAGACAAATCATGTAAGGCGATCCTCCTTGAAAAAATCCTCAAAACTCAGGCATAACAAATAAAAATCCTCCATTACTAGTAATTTAAAGCTATTCATTCCTCGTTGGTCTATTAAGCGGTATTTAAAAAAAGAAACTCCGAAGAAAAAGAGCGGCATTGTTTGAATTCTACAGTATTACAATACCGGGCTGCCAGGCTAGACATTGGCGCGCAAACTGACGAGCCGTTTGCAGACAACAACGTGCTGCTCTCTCGTAAGAATTCGAAGTGCTCCAAGCATTTATGAAGTCCTGGTACCTCGAAGTTAATCGTGTATGAAAATGCGTTCTCTCTTTTTAACCGACTTCAAAAAAAAGGAGGAGGTTCGCAATTCGTCGGGATTTTTTTTTGTATTTTCCCCGATTACTCGAAGACCGCTGGACCGATTTGAAAAAATCTTTTTTTGTTTGAAAGGGTATACTTTCAATTTGGTCACGATCTGATGATGGGATCTTGGAGAAATCGAGGGAACTCTTCAAATATTATAGGCACATCTATAGCGATTTGGGTATTTTTGATGAGCAGTTGACATAAGGCTATTGTAACTTAGATAAATTACAAACCAAATCACTAAAAAGTGAAAAAAAAAAACTTTTTTACAAAAAATACAACCGACTTCCAAACTACAAAGTGAAAAATAACTTTAATTTCGGAAGTCGGTGTCAAAAAACTAAAATACTGATCCAAAGACACCGACTTCCGAAATTAAAGTTATTTTTCACTTTGTAGTTTGGAATTCAGTTGTATTTTTTGTAAAAAAGTTTTTTGTGAATGCAGTTTTATTGTTCGTTCAATTTTTTTATTCATGTATTTCGTTGCAGTGATAGCTAGTGGGGTGACCGTCGGACTGCCAAGTCATAGGTTTCGAGTTCGAACCCAAGGCACGCACCTCTGACTTTTCGGATTCATGTGCGTATCGTATAATTATCACTTGCTTCAAAAACGGTGAAGGAAAATATCGTGAGGAAACCGGCATGCCTGAGAGATATTTCTCGACGGCATGTGAAGCCAAGTCAGAGGCGTATGGGCGGCTTTAAAACTCTGACACCAGGTTAGTCACTAACCACACGAAAAAAAGAAGACGTATTTCGTGAGACACAGTTGAATTTAAAATTAAATTTTTCTGTCTGCTTGTGATTACAGTTCCGGAGATTTTAAAAGGCAACAGATCATTGTTGAAGAGAAGAGCTATAGTAGACAAGGGTTAGTTATAACATTTTCCTTTTGCAAGAAATAAAACCACTGAACAGTTTAAGGAGTTTGTTAACGGACTATTAGTTTTAGTTGATGGTTAATTATGAAAATGTAAGTAGTTATAAGTTTTCCCGTAACGTAATTGAAAATGGTGACAGGCTTATGACATGAAATTTAACAAAAGTTATACCTTTCAAGAATTCATACAAATATTCAGCGCCAACTAAGTAACTGATTAAAAGCTAAGTAGAATTTGCGACGGCATAACGTGTCAGCGGCCATGTTAACAGTTGAGATAAGCCAGTGACGTCATACTGAGGTACAGGGACTAACATGTAGGTCAGCTGGTGAATTTAGTGGCCTGACATGTGGGCCATGTTGGTTAACATCGGTTCGTACGTGAAATGTTTTTTCAGCAACTAAACTCGCACGCAAAACGCTAGAGCCATTTCGATTTTAATCTGTCAACGGTTTTTGACAGTTAAAAAGCTTCAACATTGAGTGGGAACGAGAGTTTAAAAAAACTGTGAAAAAGAGTGTCACTGACAGAGGTCAGAAGGGGGTTCAGCTTTACCAAGTTGCTGCTTCTTACAGAGATTAATTCCCGATAAAAAAAGAAAGACGAAAGAAAGAAAAAGTATTTATTGAGACTCGTACAGGAAATCACAAATTAAACTAAAACACACTCATTAAACCAAAAATAAAAAAAGACACAAAACTTAAATAAAAGCAGAAAGTCCTGTACGAGACCAAAAGGCTCCTATCTCAGCATAATTATGCTGCGCCATTTAAAAATAAATATCGCTGGTATTCTGATAGGGCCCGCAGTGATGTCACGGATAGATAAATACAGAAAAAATACGAAATAAAAAATAAATATAATAAATAAAACGGGCAGAAGGGCACATTTAATATCACCATCTACCAAGTGTGACCATGAACGATGCCTGCTGGGGTTGCGAAGAAAACCGAAAGGAAGATCGTGGCCCCCGGCAATAGGGCAACCGAAGGAACACGGGTGGGTTTTAGTCAGTAAGAGTCTGACACGCCCTCCTGCTCCACTCAGAGTGGCAGAAGTTATTTGATAACTTCCCAACCAAAAAAAAAAAAAGTGTTACTATGAGGGCAATATTCCGCACGACCGTACATTTTAGAGGCAATTTTAAGACCTAAACCATGCACCATGTTGACGGTACTAAATCGACACGTCCTTAATTTTCCACTCCATTTTGAAATCACTACACAAAATAATAGATGTTAACAGCTAACAAAATTTCATCGCAACATTTACATATTAAATCAATTAAGCGTTCCAAATTAATGATGCAAATTGGCAAATAAGCTATCGTTGGCCGCAACTCTGCTCATCCCGCGGGCCTGCTAAATAAATAGGAACCCTCTTAACATGCCGATCGTTTTCAATAGCTGCCGCAGACCTATCCGCAAACATTTGTAATCCCTGCCAACTAATGTTGGAGGCCTAATATAGGATTGTGGCCTGTAATTGTAGGATTGCGTCTATGGGGCAGAGTATGTGGGATCACGCGATCCTTTTGGGTACCTTAGTAAAATTCCGGATGAGATTGTTGCTAATTCTGGCATAAGCAATTTTAAAACGAAAAAGGAGATTATTTTTTTAGAATAACCTGCAAGATTCTCCTTAAAATGAGTGTTAGCAGCAGGTGGTAATATTAAGGAAAAAAAAATGGCAGTAGCTCTCCGGGAGTGCCGACAGAAGTAAATACTTGAACAAGATCGCCTTGGTGGAAGAAAAATACTTGTATAGAACATTGTTCCGTAACCTTATCTGCACAAAGAGCACAATTGCGTTTAATAAAAAAAAAAAACTTCCATAGCCTTTAATGTAAAAATACTTGCATAGAACATTGATCCGTAACGTAATATAAATGAGGAGCACAATCGCGTTTACAAAAATGAGGTATCGGTAACGGTGTCGCGAGTTCAATTGTTTTTCCCATCTCAAAAATGCCCAACGCGCCTAAAGAAGATTTCACTTCAAAAACTTGCTCTTCCAAGAGCACAACCTTTTATGGGTGGAATGTAAATACATATAGTAAACTGTATAAAACCATAGATAGGCTTCATGCTGATAGTTTTCAATACATATTCGCTAACATTTGTAATGCCAAAAGAATTGTAGGATTGCTTGTATGAAGCAAGGTGTGTGGGCTCACTCAATCCTTTTTAGCGAGTTTCTTTCTGAGAGCGATGTGTAGGTGAAAAATCCACACGAATCGCTCTCAGATTAAAATATTAGGCCGGGAAAGGGAAGAAGGCCGTATTTTAGAGTAGAGAACATATAAAAACTTTTTACAAAAAAAAAACAACCGACTTCAAAAGAAAACACTACAAAGTGAAAAATAACTTTAATTTCGGAATTCGGTGTCTTGGGTTTTTTATTTTAGTTTTTTGCCACCGACTTCCGAAATTAAAGTTATTTTTCACTTTGTAGTGTTTTCTTTGAAGTCGGTTGTATTTTTTTGTAAAAAAAAATATTTTTCACTTTTTAGTTGTGGTACCTACCCCACACACATTCGAATACCACTACCTGCTACCAGTGACAGGAACTTATCATATCATCTACATACAAAGTGGGAAAAAAATACGTATTTTGTAGCTAACTCAAAAACTACCCAAGCAAAGTTAATAAAATTTATATGAGACCAATTTGAGAGCATACCCTTTCAAATAAAAAATCGGAGGACATAAACAAAAAAAAAAAAACAAATACGCTACGAACATATAACCTCCTCCTTTTTGGAAGTCGGTTAAAAATTTATTTACCCCGAACGTGAATTTCAGTAGCGGTTCCTATAAAGAGGAAGCTCCATCAATAAAGTAGGTAGGTATCACTGTTGCAAACACCGCAGTTGACCCAAAAAAATATAAATGAATAAACTCGTAAACGATACTTTATCCAAAAGTGAGATACTTCTTTATCATGATGATAATTTATAACATGCAAATACAAATCGATTCAGATTATCAATATTATGAGCAGCACGGATCTATTCAAACATTCATGTTATTGATCAAGCAATTATACGGTAGAAATTAACAATGCAAATTGATGAATAAGCTACCATTGTGAAGGTATATAGGCAGGGCACCCCAAAATAAACAATGTACAAAATACGCTTATTCCCTTTATAAAATTACTCACAAATTTTCAGATTGAAAGATAACATTCTCCGGGCATCTTGGGAAGTTAAAAAATATGCACGTTATTATACAGACGGTTTAGAATGATGAAGATACTTTTAGCTAAGCGCGGCCATTTTGGTTTTTCTTTTGTTTTGGTGCGCGGAAAATTTAATGTGGTTAGATTATACGTGGCGGGATTTAGATTAAGTTGTTTTTAAAACGTGAATTTCTGTATTCTTTTAATAGACAAGCATTCATGCAAGATCTAAATAAATAGAGTCACTTATTCATAATGATGTTTTAAAAAAATAGCTTATATGTAACACTGAAATCTACCATGAATATTACAAGTGAATAAGTAACGAAGTATATCGAACTTTATAGACGTCAGAAATTTAGTGGGCTTTGTTATTGTTTAAACATTAATACCTTAATATTAGTATCCAAGTAAATAGAACTAACTATATACAGAGGAAAAAAAAATAGGAACAAATCATTGGGCATCAAAAAATTCATCCGCATCGCTGTCAGTGGGAAAGGTGCCCAAAAGGCTGGCTGCATTGCCACGTTGTATGGCAATGCTAATTCTTTGACCTAAAAATTGGCCAACCCTTCGGTCACGTGAAGAGTCGACCAACCGCTTGGCGGTGTCCCGGAATAATCGATGAGCACTCGGACCCCTTGGCCCTAGTGTTTCAACCCCAAACGGTTCAAAAATATAACTACCGGTAAGGTTGTTATATTTGCGCCGTTTGAGGTTGTAAATTGTAAGTATGTAGAATCTCTTATCGTAACTATCAAGATTAGGACCCTTTTTTAAGAAAAAGAGGGGTGTTAAATAAGTTTGACCGCTGTGTGTCTGTCTGTGGCACCGTAACTCTTAAACGGGTGAACTGATTTAAATTCTGTTTTTTTATTTGAAAGCAGGTTTTCTAGCGATGGTTCTTAGACATGTTTTATCAAAATCCATTCAGCCGTTTGCAGATTATCAGCTCTTTTCTAGTTGATGAATGGATGTGAGTATCTTCCACAGGTCTGATCGATTTTAGATTTGGTATTCTGTTACTACAATGATATTAGAAGAACATAGTAACCTTACCCAGCTCCCTTACCACCTTACAGCACAGGTATCGTGTTTGGGCTTATTGGAATGGTCTCAATGAATAGGTTATAGATAGATGGTGAACAGGGTCTGGTGATGGAGTGGGAAAGAGGAATGAGGAAATGTTTGTGTCGGGGGTTTAAAAAAAAAATCTGTTAAAATTGTACTTGTTAACTCTGTCATGTTATTCGTTTTTAAAAGTAGTAACTTTTACTTTATCAATTTTTCCTGTATTTATAGTTTTGAATCGAAAAATTGCAAAAGCATTCAGACATCAAGGCAAACTTAAAAAGTGCACTTTTATAAAACAGGACACTGTTTTTTTATTAAAAAGTGCATATTTTAAGTTTATTTTATTTTTACAAAATGCTTTTAAAAGTTTTTAGGAATATTTAAAAAAAGCTACAATCTTCATTATCAATCTTAATCATGCATCATTTAAACAATAAGACAAGTTCTCGTAGAAATATATACGTACCTAGAGTAGAAACACAAACTCCAGCTGGGCCGTAGAACAATTCTTGTGGTTCATACAAGCGCCAAATATTGCTGCTATTAATCAGATTCCAAGACTAGACGTTAAGAAGAATGGCTCACCAAACAATAATACGACCTCACAAGCGCCCCTTCTGATGTTATCTACTTATAGCTATGTATACGGGAATCCCCTGCTGATACTTGTCGGAAAACTACTTGTTTAACCGCTAAAGGACCAATCAATTTTTTTAATTAAACACTTTTTATTTATTCATCCTACTAATCTATCTTACCTTTAAACGAGCAATTCTTGTATATTATAAAATCAGAATCTCGGAAACGGCTCCAACGATTTTTATGAAATTTTGTATGCAGGGGGTTTTGGGGGCGATAAATCGGGTTAGGCTAGGTTAAAGTTTTAGAAAACGTCTTTAAAAAAAATCCAGATATTAATATTATAAATGTGAAAGTTTGTGAGGATGGATGGATGTTTGTTACTCTTTAAAACTACTGAACGGATTTGGATGAAATTTGGCACACAGATAGTTTATAACCTGGATTAACACATAGTTATACACACACTGTTTATCCCGATATTCTTACGGGAGCTAGACTTATGCGGGTGTAATCGCGGGGCGCTTAAGTCAACTTTAAAAATACTGAAAAGGAAACACAAAACACTGTTTTTGCTTTTAGGAGATATTTCAGTATTCCAGGGTAGGTACGGGATTATAACGTTGAAAATGTATTTATTATATAGAAAATTGCTTATAAATTTCACAAGAAACTCTAAAAAAAGCTGGTAATAAAACACTTTCTCTCTCTTTAAGGCTCCGTGCACGAAAAAAACCCGTTTTCGTCGATAACTTATCTAATTGTAAGAAAGCTTGAAATTATTGAAACATTAAGTCTGTGTAAGTATAAAAATACAGTTTTCGTGGTGCTAAACCATTCGTGTCAGTCACAGTACCTGTTAATAGTAGCATCACTTTTGCGCTCTCGAAAAAATGGTTTTTCGTCTTTGATTTACTTAATGAAGATATAGTATAATCATAAAATATTTATTTATTTTTGCTATAAGATCGCCCATTGTGTCACCCTCTATATTTAAATCTTTAATTTTTATGGTGTTTATAATAAAGAGTATTCTATTCTAAAACCATCATAATATGCTAGGTACTTTATTTTATATGGCAATAGCCTCTGCCTCTCCCAAAACTGGTAGCTGCTACATAAATATTCATCATATTGGTACCTTTTAGTTTCATATTCATATGCATTACCTGTCGCTTCGGATACAGCTTAATCCTGGATAAAACGTGACGGCAGGTAAATGCATGTCCACATCTATACATTTTAGGACCCCACACTGAGCCTACCCGTATACAGGTTGTCTCTAAACTTGAATCATATCTTTTAAAACCGTTTGATCTGCTATGATCGCCAGAGACGACTCTTGTTTTAACTTTTAT
This sequence comes from Agrochola litura, assembly GCA_949152395.1. Taxonomy (NCBI): domain Eukaryota; kingdom Metazoa; phylum Arthropoda; class Insecta; order Lepidoptera; family Noctuidae; genus Agrochola; species Agrochola litura. Next base: position 8,159,947 of record OX424497.1, on the reverse strand, counting down.
TATTTTGAGAGTTAAATCAAGTTATGTCTTCATCGGATTTTTGAAGTGAAAACTGCTTAAGGCGCGTTAGGCATTTTTAAGATGGGACCACCATTGATTTTGCGATCCGTAACCGACACCGTGGAGTAAAAGACATCAACGCGTTGACTACCGCGGTGCCAATTTTTTTTCAAGTTTTCACTTCTGTCGACACTCCCGGAGTGCCTCGTTTTTTTAAATATCACACGAAGCAAAATCATTTTTTAAACTAATTATATGAGCACTTTATGAGACATATTAGTAATACGAATATTATAAAAGTACCGGCGTATTAATACATAAAAAATTACACGAGTTTGGAAACATTCTGTTCAATTGTAGGTAGGTACAGTAAGCGCTCAAAAGTGCATGAGCACGCTAAGAGTCGTATTGCTGTGAACACGCGGTATAGCTCGTACATTTGTATGTGTAAGCAACACGATACACACACCACAGATAACGCAGTTACACGAAACAACAATATATTTCCGTCGCTTTAAACATGCTAGCACACACGCACTATGCGCGTGAACTTGACCAGTTAATGGCATTGCTAAAATTCAATAGTAGCTTACCATGTGCAGATAGCAGAAAGCGTTAAGCGTTGGTATGGAATTCAAACTGCCTCAGGTTCTAATCTCGTGAAACACAGTGCGGTTTTTTGCAAATATTATTATTTTTGTTTTCGATAATAATATTTTTAAATATTGCTGCTTTTTTATGTTGTTATTGCAATAAAGGTTTTAGAATAAAAAATGCGTGATATATGATAACAAAATTAAAAAAATATGTTTATTCGTTATATTTATTTTACATAAGTTAATAAACTGCTACAATTATTTATCATTACTTCAGCTGAATAAGATGTGAAATAGATGTCAAGAAACTTAGAAGCAGTTTGTATTATTTTGACATATTTAAATTATGAAATATTTTAAATTTTTAATGGATTTTTTCACCATAAATATTAAGCTTTGATCATGGTCGAAGTAATTAAGTAATAAATAAGAATATTAGACTACTTAAAATGTAAAAAACTACTTACAGAATAGGTAATTTTAAGGTTAAATATGGGCAGTTTGTTTATATTTTATTTGTATTAATTATTTTACATTTTATTTGACTTTAGTAAATATTGGTTGTTATTGAGGTTAAAGCTTAAGTATTCATTTTCTTTACGAAAAGAAGATTGAAACTAAACCTCAAATTTTTATCCTAAAATAATACTATTACTAAAATAATATTAAACAATTTCGGTATATCTGCAAGAAATACGACAAACACCCTATTGAAACGTGCTTAAAAAATTCGTTAGGTACCATAAATTCATGCAATAACGAATCTGTTGTTTATTAAGTTGGTACGGTCAATATTTTAAGGTCAAAAACGGTTTTCTAGCTGGTCTTCAGTGATGCAAGCCTTCAGAGTGCACGGCGAACGGTTCATGACGTGTTTTTAATAATTCAGCAAAATGTCTCGTTGGTATGAAACCATTTGTTTCATTCACCATTTAACGTCGCTGCTACTCGATAATAAGCCCCTTCCTCATTTCTCTTAACCCTCACAGTATTTCTCTAGAACAAAGAAAAACATTGTTTTTATTACACATAATACCTTATTATTTATTATTCACTAATCGAATTAAACCTCACAATGAATTTAAAGGCATCTTCTGTCTCAACAATACCTCTGTTCTATCAACAATACCCTTGATTAAGATTTATGTTTAGTAAAATATGAAATATATTAATGATAACACTCACACTTAGTCCGGTTCCATTAGATATTCACTTCACTTTTACGCAGCGCAATAATATTCTCTGATCTGATCTGATCTCTTCAATATATTTTATGCCTGCTTTTTGATAATAATAACCACAACACTGCGCTAAATACTCGTCACCAATATTATCCACGAACCAAAAAAGTTCTATTAATTAAATACTCGTAACAAACTGCATCTACCCCACAGAAATCGAAATAATTTACTTAGTTTTTTGTGGTCTACCTGCTAAACTTTAATATTTATGTGAACAAGACGAATGAAACTAAAAACGAATGATGATTATTGAACTAGTCATTGGTTGCAGACAAAGTGAGTGTGTGTGTGTAATGTGCGTGACTACAGTATTCAACTTATAGAAGAAGGTCGTAAGTCAAACCGAAGCGTCAGTCTATTGCTTTGTGAGATTGCTCATGGACTTTTGGTCGGTACTGTAGCTATGTACTCGGTCGCTAAATGGGTCATCAGTCTATTTACTTTACATGTCAAATAATCATTACAAAAGTTACACTCAAACTTGTCGAGCGGACTCATAGAATTTTCATTCGAACGACCTCTCCCACATATTGGCTTTGAGGAATCAATTAAAGTTCTCATCAGAATTTGGAAACTAATTTTCGGTTTGACAGAGTCAGCCGTTCGACCAACCAGGTAACTTTGTGACACCGACCAGGCCAAACTGTACTTTAATTAATATCGGCACTTTTTAATTGAACCTGCTCGATAGAATTCAGGAAACTACGACAATTTTGTAATAACCTAACTTTTGTTGCTGTTTCAGACATGTTTGAAATTAATTATTTGGGGGTTTGTTTGTTGCTAACTTACTTTTGTGTATGTGAGCAGCTCGTGGCTAAGTAATAACAGCCGCACGATTCGATCCATCAGGTTAAGCTACGCTTACCGGGGTTGGCATGTGGATGGGTGTCCATCTTAACATACCGAGACTCCTCCGTGCCTCGGAAAACACGTTAAGACTTTAGTCCCGGCTGTCATTCGTGGATCTTTGACTCATTACGGGTCGTCAGAAGCCCGAAAGTCTGACAACCAGTCTTACCAAGAGGTATCGTATTATCCAGTTACTGGGTTGTGGAGGTCAGATAGGCAGTCGGTCCATGTAAAATACGGTATTCAGCTGCATCCGGTTAGACTGGAAGCCGACCCCAACATAGTTGGGAAAAGGCTAGGCAGATTTTTTTACCTTTTAGTATGTCTCGTTTTATTGTTCAAAATTTTCATTAATAACATAACATAACGCCTGTTTACCTGAAGGTTTGGGCAGAGGTATAATACCTGTAGTACACCAAAATTTCAGTTATGTTTAAGTGTCCATGTAATAGGGGGCGAGCCTATTGCCATCAACCGGGCACAAATCCAGACTCCGGGCTGCAACTGAGAAATTCCTAATAGAAAAACCCAATAATACTTTGCCCGACCTGAAAATCGAACCCATGGACCTCATGAGCTTGCGACCACTCGACCAACAAGGCAGTTTCATTTATAATATATAAAAAAACAGCGGCACTCTAGGAGTGCCAACAGAAGTGAAAACTTGAACAATTAAAAAAAATATTTCTAAAGTAAAAATACTTGCATAGAACAGTGATCCGTAACGTAATATAAATAAAGAGCACAATCGCGTTTACAAAAATGAGGTGTCGGTAACAATGTCGCGAGTTCAATTGTTTTTTCTCATCTCAAAAATGCCCAACGCGCCTAAAGAAGTTTTTACTTCAAAATGCTCTTTTTTATTTGACGTCATGTCACCTTTATTTTCTAACTTAAGTAGCAGTTTAGTATTCTCAGAATCCAAACTGTTTTTGCTCTCGACGTGTCAAATTACTTGAAGGGTGAACAAAGTGAAGAACATGACACGTGTAGATTGAAGGTTACCTTCTGAAGAGAAAGGTTTAAAATGAAAAGTCTGGAAAAACTCTGACACCACTATTTGTGGCGGGGGATTTGTCTAGTCTAAATCTATAAAAATATCATTTTCTTTCTGTCCTTCATAGGATAAGTATACTGTCAGGTAATGCTGTGGTGGCACTCTAAATGTCAATAGTAGTATCTATCACCAACAAATGCTTTGAACTTTGAAATTACAGGCGCATTTCAATGTATTCAGAAACTTAGCCTTTCAAAACCAATATTATACTTTCAAGTCAAATAAAAATACACACGCAAAAGTAATTTAAGTTTCCACAGCACTGTGAACAACTAAAATAAATTATGAAGGATCCTGAAACGAACTGTAACACTGTATTTACTATTCAATTTCATTTTATCCGAATATTTGACGCGAGTCTGCAAACTTTGACTCCGATTTATTGAATCGGAAAGCGCGGAACTGATTCTCGTTATCATAGAACAAAGCAAAGATAAAAATGTTCCCGTGAACTGCAATACAGCACTAAATTAACTTCTCAATGGCGGGTCCAGCGAGTCCCATATTTCGGTTGTTTTGTTTCAATTAAAATTGCGCAGTAGTTCGTTGAGGCTAACAAATAATTATGAACTTGTTCCTTTGCTGCGATGAGAAAACTTTGTCTCTTTCAACTTCAAAATTATTTGTCACGCTTTATTATTAACATGCGACAGTGTTTCGGAAAATTTAAAATGTCTGATGGAAAATTAACCTTTTCCCCGAAACGCGTCAAAACAATTTCGGTGTAAAAATTATATCGTTTCGCAAAAATGACTAACAGGCTACTGGTGCTTATTTAGTGGAAAATTCGCACAAAAGTTAAAATGTTTGAATAGCCGTTCTTTTTGCTGACTTTGAAGTTCGTTTTTAATGTAAAAACAAATTCTTTTTTCGGAATTATATTTTCATTTGTTCGTGGATATAATTTCTAGATTTATACAATAAAGTTTTCTCTGAATAAATGATACGATACTACGAAATCTTATTATTATCAAGATATATACCTACTTTCTGTGCTATCAACTACCAGAAACTATTGACGTAAAATCACTGTTCAATTAAACATAACCAGAATACAGTTTATCGCAACGTCAAATTCAAGGACCAACATTTGATATAGGACAGGGATGAATCAAGTAGTGTATACAAAGCCCAAATAGATTGACAAACTAAAGTTCATTGATTCGTCAAACGTCAAGAAGATACAGAACACTGATAGTAGAACGGAAACCTTTAGAAATCATACAGAAAGAGACTAGTAGATAGTGTGGGAAGAGATGTAGGGTAGAGGTAAGCTATTGTTAGGCATAACGGTCGGCACTCACGGAAACACTTGTCACTGTCGCAAGGCAGCCTGTTCTGATAAATGTGTATTATACCTTATACCTTACTGCTCTAGATATTACGAAGCTTTTATGAAACGACAGCTGATAGACGTGACCACCATCTTGTGTTTCCTAACTAACTTTAAAATGGGAATGTGTTATCGACATATCTGTGGTGACGTGTGTTCCGTCATAGTTCGATGACGAAGGTTTTAGGTGCATGCTCGTGATGTGGGCTTTTGTAGCTTGTTGGAACTGATATTAAGTTTGTGTTGAGCTATAGAGGTATACTCGAGGTAAAATTTGATAGCAAACATTTATGTAAGGTAATGGTTTCGTTGTTTTGGATATACATGCCATTTAATTTGTAAGCACAAAATAATATAATCCTATGACTATATTATTATTTTAAAAATGGTCTTTATTAAGATACTAACTATTAACCATTGACATGCATGTAAAAATAAATTATAATTGATTAATTAATTATTTATTAATACATTTAATTGACATTATTTACTCGAACGTGACTTTGTATTGTATAAATTCAGAATTATTGCTAAAAACTTAATATATTTGTACACCAATTTCATTGGTAGGACATAGAGCTCGACTAAAATGTATACATAAGACCTTTATTGTAATACCTGTGTTCACAAATAAAGATTGATTGATTGATTGATTGATTGATTAATAAAGACCATTTTTGCATACATTGATAAGCGAGTTTAGGGCTTCAGGGGGACATTTGGGACACCAGAATCGCCCTATTATATAGAGTTTTAGATTAACAAAAGGAAAAATAAAAATAAAGTTAATTTAGAAATAAGCAAAAACGTCTGGTGACGACAGCGAAAATCGAGACTGAAAAGATTTGTTAAATTAATTATCAGAAACGGAATTTGTGGCCAGAAGCTATTTAAAAAAAAATCTTTGACGATTCAATTTTCATTGCTGGTCCGTTGTTTTTAGGGTTTCGTATCCGAAGGGTGACAAACGTAACCCTATTACTAAGCCTCCGCTGTCCGTCTGTCTGTCTGTCAACGAACTATATATAACTATCTCATAAACCGTAATAGGTAGACAGTTGCAAAATTTCACAGATTAAGTATTTCTATTGCCGCTATAACAACAAATAATAAAAATTAAATAAAGTTAAAAATTAAAGGGGGTCTTCATACAATAAACTTATGAGATAGAAAAAAAAAACTATCCCTGGCATGTGAGGTGTCATTGTCTAGAACTCATCGAGTAGACACATTTTAAATTTTTTTTATCTTCAGAAACGAATAAATAGTGTGTCGTAAAAGTTGTCAGTTTTAGAACATTTTTGTACAAGCTCTATCTCAAAACCTAAACAAGTTAGGTATTTGTAACTTCTGTATAATCATGTACCATATACTCAACAAATACTAAAAACGCCGATACATAAGGTAGGTATTTCATTTATATATGGGTGATTTTCTGCAACTGCAAAAAGTAAATGTAATTCATAGTATCATTTTGAAATACAAATGTATCTTTGCGATTTAAAGAATTTAAGATGAATAATAATAATATTCTTCGTTTAGTATTTTCATTTATTTTCTAAATATTGTACAGTGGTACGAAACCTTTCATGTGCGAGTTCGACTGGCATTTGGCCGGTTTTTAGGGTTCCGTACCTCAAGAGGAAAAAACGGAACCCTTATAGGATCACTCGTGTGTCTGTCTGTCTGTCTGTCGGTCTGTCTGTCTGTCTGTCTGTCTGTCTGTCTGTCCGTCTGTCACAGCCAATTTACTCCGAATCTAACAGACCGATTAAGTTGAAATTTGGTACACATATGTATTTCTATGACCCAAACACGAATAAGTAACGTAAATAAATTAATTTTGAATATTGGGGTCACTTTTGGGGCGCAAACAAGAAAATTTAAAAAAAAAGTTTTGCTGACAGTACCGTGTGACATATCAAATGAAAGGACTTGTTGCGAGGATCTTAAATATATTTTTTATATAATTTTAAAATAAATACTTTTAAAGATATTTAATAAATTCAATGAAAATTGACCATTCCCCCCCCCTTATCTCCGAAACTACTGGACCAAAAATTTTGAAAAAAATACACAGTATGGCTCTTTACTCATAGATTACAGGAAAACCTATAAGAAGTCTATGGTCTTAAAATAACATGGTAAATCTCTCAATATTGTGCGTACAAACTTACATTTCGTCGCTCGGCATCCAATAGGCCCATCTCTCTAGCTACTATAATATCAAAAGTGTTTGACCGTCTGTTTAATACACAAATAAATAAAACTGTAAATGTTCATGACAACCAATTCGGGTTTCGGCGTGGTTTGTCAACAGAAAGTGCAGTGTTGTGTCTTAAACATACTATCACATACTTACTATACACAGCGTGGGACGCCGATTTATGCTAGCTTCCTCGATTTATTCAAGGCTTCTGATCTGGTTGCTTATGATGTATTGTGGAGAAAGATGGAGAAGGATAGGTTGCCAACGGAGCTTATAAACATCTTTAAGTAGTGGTATGGTATCCAGATCAATAGTGTACGATGGGCTGGAGCTTTTTAATATACTACAGGTTATAATTATTTTTATTATATCTTTTCAAAGAACTCTCCATTGGCGTCTATACACAGTTTTATACGTCTAAACCAATTTTCATAACACATTTTCCAATCCGCATCAGACACCTCTCCAATCTCCTTCTCAAATGCAGCCAGTGCATCTTCAGGTGATGAAAACTGTTTTCCTTTGAGTTTTATTTTTATTTTGAGGAACAAGAAAAAGTCGCACGGAGCCAAATCGGGACTGTAAGGAGGATGACCTATAAATTTGACCGGTGTACTGTCCAGAAAGTCCCTTGTTTTGAGCGCCGAGTGAGCCAGCGCGTTGTCGTGGTGAAGCAGCAGCCCACGGAGGCCAGTGTTCGGTCGCTTGCTGCTTGCAGTAGTAAAAATTTCTGGCAAACATATGGTAACAAACCATTCAGGATTGATGCTCCTTTGATCTCGTCAGGGTACTGACACCAGATAACCGGGCAAAAAAAAAAAACTTGCGATCAAAATTTTGCCGGCACTTCTGGCTCGCTTCACTTTGGTAGGCGTTGGTTCATTTTGAAACAGCCACACGGTCGACTGATGCTTCATTTCTGGATCATATTGATAAATCCAAGATTCATCACCCGCAATGATATCTTAAACGCGCCGAGACGAGCCTGCTAGAAATTTTGCTATCATGTCTCGGCACCATTCTACCCGAACCTCCTTCTGAGCCTGTGTTAGATTTTACGATACTAGCGTGAAACTATCTTTCATAACTGAAGATGCCTGTGTAGAATTTCATGCACACTTCCCGATCCAATCGGCAGTATATGCTGAACCTCTTCATATGTAATTCGCCTATTCTCTTGAATTAAATTTTTCACAGCCAGCACGTTTTGTTATGTAACAACCGTCATAGGGCGGCCACTTCTTTCTTTGTCCGCCAAAATTACTCGACCACCCATAAATTCGTTGAACCAGCGGAAATCAGTCGCTTTAGAAGGGCTTTTTTCTATGAACACCATTCGAAGTCTTTCAAACGATTCTTCTGGTTTTAGTCAACATTTGAAATCGTACAAAATCATCGCGTGAAAATGTTCTCGTTGTAAATCCAGTTTTCAGTAAGACAGAGTATTTTGATTTTGCTCGTAAAAAATGTGGAGGGAATTTCGAATTTGGAATGTTACGTTTTTTTGTAATAAACAGTCATAGTTTTAATTGACATCAAAACCAGCCAGTATCGTATAGACAAAAACTGTTAGTCGCAAAACTTTCTAAGTGACCTGGTAAAATAAGTTTACATAGTTCATAAGTTTACTTACACAATGAGTCCTTGTTACTTGAATAACGAAAAATATCTGGATGACCATATTTTTTTGAACAACGTTTTCTAAAAATGAAACCTAGCTAGATCGATTTATCGCTCCCGAAACCCCCTGCATACTAAATTTAATAAAAATTCTTGGAGCCGTTTCCGAGATTCAGATAAAATATACATATATACAAGAATTGCTCGTTTAAAAGTATTAGATTTAGATTATTATTATATTAACCGCTCAAGGACCGCGGGCGGTCCGCGCCGTGACAGATTTACGACCGCACTTAAATAAACAATTACTCGGGTTTCATTATAACGTCTCAAGTAGTATTGTTTATGTTTTTTGCTACTCGAATAGATTAGGAATACGTTTCAAATGGTTGCAGTCTTTGTAAACAACGTTCACTTATCTTTATTACCCGCTTTTGTTATCATTTCTTTTGTTCTTTGTGATAACGATTTCTGATAAAACTAGCGTACCAATTCACACGAAATTTTGCAGGGTACATTATGGATAGTTATGTTATCTAACAAAAGCGTTTTTAGAGACAAACATTGAAAATAAAAAATGCTAAAAATCTAGATTTTTTAATATCTAGAATTTCTTGTGCTTACGTAATTTTCTCCGTTTCAAAAAAATATTTTTTTGCCGTATTTAGGTGAAAAAACATGCTAAAATTATTAGAAATCTAATATTTTATATAAAAAATGGGACTTACACATAAAATATCGACGATCACACACCAAAATACCACAAAATCACAGCACGGTCACGTTTTCATTCAAATGTTTGTTTACACTTTTTGTTTGGGTCAAAATAGGTATAACATGATGTTATTTAGTGCGAATATTATCTAAAACGATGTAATATTTACTTCAAAATGAAAATATCACCACTTTCCGACGATTTACACACAAAAACCATTAAAAAACGAATTATTACAGCGAACGGGAGTGACATTTGACTGACATTTTACCGCGCGGGAACGTGATTTTCAACATTTTTTTAAAATGTTGCCTATTAATATTTTTGCTTTTAGTCGATTTATTTGACGAGAATATCTATCCGACCATAGACACAAAAATTCACAGACAATAATAGCCATTACAGCGAATACAAATAGAGTTGTAAGCCGCGTGGGTACTTGGACGCACCGGTGCGTTCGCGGTCCTTTAGCGGTATACCGCGAATGTGATTTTTTTTACGAAAATCAGATTTTTGTTTTATTTCATTCTACACGTTCAAATAAATGATCCTGCAATTAAAAAAAAAATGTAAAAGTGTCACATTCGCGGTATTGGATGCCGAGCGACGATTTGCATTTGGAATGTATGGGAGAACATGTTTTTCAACTACAATGTTAAGTTTGTTCTTGGGATAAATAAATTCATCTCAACATTCTTAACTACGGAACCCTTCATTGTGCGTAGTCCGACACGCACTTGGCCGGTTTTTTTAAACCAGGGAGAGGTTTTACAGATGGGTAGTGTAAATAATACGTAGGAGCTTTAGATCTATTGAGTTTCTAGTAAAGGTATATTTCACGAAGGCCCCAGTGATTCTCCCGGGACGCTATGGGGAGGCCCATTCTTATTTCTTAGTGGTCTGCAAAGCAATATACATGATGCTTTCTAACCTCTTGTAATTTGTTACAGTCACATAAGGAAAATGTGTTATTTATTGTGGTATTAATGGAGTGCTAGTAATACACTTTATTTATACAAGACGATAAAAAGCGAAAGAAAACCTTTGTTTAGTCGACAAAATGTTCGAAAGGAAGATGGAGTCTATATTTTTAGAGCTTCACAATATTCTGATTCTGAAATATGACCGAGTACCTATACTCCATTTGAAATAAGATTAGACATTTAAATAAATCTTTTTTACAATCCGTTCAACCGATTTTGACTTCTATTGCGTTGGTGGCATGACAAATGGCAGCTGCAGTAAACAGTTGGTATTGTAACCACTTTTTTGCTTTTAATGCCATCCTTATGGCTACGGTATAGAAGTCAAAATCGGTTGAACGGACTGTAAAAAAGGTTTGTTTAAATGTCTAATCTTATTTCAAACGGAGTATAGGTATAACTTAAAATATGTTACAGGTAGGAGAAAACTGAAATGTCTGTGGTAGACATGATAACCACTACATAATTTTTATCTATCTTTGCGGTACTATATTTTATTTGATGTAAATGATTCGATGCATGGTTTACCAAACACTTTTTTAAAGTTGTCCCGCAGTGGGACCATATTAAGTATACATATTGGAAGTGAACCCTCCGGGAGGGTTACCGGCATTACGTTTGCGCTAAAGTTAACCATCGCGGACGGTCAACGGCATTAGGTTTAAAACCGTGTTATAAATTACTGTAAAACGAAGTAAAATAGTATTTTCAGGGGGTCTTGCCGCTTTAGGTAATTTCCAACTTATTTTTTTTTTTGTGAATTTTTGAAACCGCGAATAAAAATAATGCTTTGATTTTAAAACGAACGTATATACATAAGTATATACATACGCATATACATAAGCATATGCGTTGGTTTTAGATTTATTAAAATCCAGTTAAAATATACATCAGTTTTTATTTTCACGGTTTATAATTCTGTATTCGCTAAGAAAAACCTACATTTAAAATGAGCCCTCACCGAGGGCTTCCGGCATCCCAGATGCGACTAGGGGAACCCTCCAAGAGGGCTCGAGGCACTGAACGTGTTAAGCGTGGTGATGAATTATATTATTATATGACAAGTTGTCAACTCCTATGACTGAATAACAGTACACAGGTAAGTATAGGTATAATTTTTATATTACTTAATTTAAAATTATTTGTAATTTTTCTAACAGGTTATTATTTCTTTTTGTAAATTTTGTGAACATTGTGACTTATAACATTGCCTTGAATGAGTCTGTAAAGGTGTTATAAATAAATAACAAATAAAATTAGGTAGGTAGCTAGTTGCTAGCTATTAAGTATGCAGTCTGTAGTACGGCTTCGCCTTCAAACGGGATGAAAAATACCCAATGTTCTTCGGGTTTCCAGTTACCTTTGTCGCCTTTCATCAAAATCGACTTGGCAGTATACAGTTACAAAGAGAAAAAATTCCTTACCTACGCATTTTCTATTTGATTTTACTTATAGAAAATACCTTCAATTATTATGGATATTTATTACTATACAAGCCATGTGCTCGTTAGGATTTCGCAACGGGAAAAATGATGATCATCCATATAAATTTTCATCCCCCATTTACCCTTTTTAATTTTAATTAATTTAATTTTACTTACCATTATCTGTAAATTGTTTACTTGTGGGTGGATCGACAGGGTCCTTACTTAAATTATAGGTAACTTTAAACATAACTTTATGGCCGTCCACTGTCTCTTAAGATACAGGTATACCCTAGTTTAAGAGACAGGGTAACGTAATTTGTCAACAGATGTTCCATGTACTTCATCAACATGTTCTACCATAAAAAGTAGTTACATAACTTTGTACAACTTGCTTGTAACTAGTTTAGCTTTGTTTTTCTCACCATCTGTACCTTCTTGATCAATAAACAATTTATTTATTTATTATTTATTTTATTTACCCTTTAGGGGAGTTAAATTGTGGTTGAATATCCAAAAAAAATTCTTTAGTGCTCACTTTCTTTATTTATATAAAGAACTCTTTTTGCAAAAATTTCGTGCCTCTAGACTCAGCGGTTTAGGCTCTGCTTTGTCTGTCAGTCAATGAAAGAATGAATTTAAGATTTTATTAAAACAATCATATTTAGATCTATCATTGTGGCGTATCTCGGAGGAGGCCTACGTCCAGCAGTGACATTTTTCAGATAATAAAATATCTAGATCATCTTAAAAGGGGTTTATCCTAAAAGTTGGCAACGTCGTAAATAGCTGTCAAATATTGACCTGTTTTGATTAATTTGGCAATATTACTGTATGGAATTAAGATATGTGGCTAACTAGGGAACTAAGATAAGGATTATGAAATGCAATAATTAATATCGTATCACCGAATATTTAGTTTTAGATGTAAAAAAGTATTTGAAAACTTTCCAAATGCCTTTTTTACACGTAAAACGGTTACAACATCAAATTCAATGTTATAATTGCAATTCATTATTAATATTCTAGTTGGCTAGTTAGCTACATTTCCATACAGTAATATTGCCAAATTAATCAATACTGCGAAATATTTGACTCATATTTGCGACGTTGCCCACTTTCAGAATAAACGCTCTTAAGTAGATACAGAATCACAAACAACAATAGACTTCGAAGTTAAAACCAAACAGTACAGTTAAATATTTAACTATACTCTCATAAGCACCAAATTAGCTATGCAAATTCTTTGAGCTCAGCATATTATTACCGCATCCTTTTAGGGTCTAATAAATAAACATGAACCCGATTGAACCCACGGGAAACCAATTTGATCTGATATCCACTAAATGCTAATTTAATTTTGAAGATCTACCGAGCAGAAACATGAAATTTTCTGTGAATTTCCTCTTTTATAAACTCAAGTGATGTCCATTTGCCTTTACATTTTAAGTTATAAATTGTCTCACTTACGTAAATTCAGTTATTTGGAATATTTGAATTCATAAAGAGTTTTTTTTATATATTGATATTATTTCAGAATACAATAAGGTTCATATTTATTTATGAGAATTTTATTTTAAATCTACGGAGATAAAATACCAATTTGTAATATTGGAAATTGATACGGATCTATTATGTAATATGGGTGTTTGATAGGATTATTTTAGGGTTTGGCGAGGTCGATCTTTTTAAATGAAAATGATGTTGAAAGGCCATTACTCGATCAAATTTTTTGACATTTTAGCTTATCTTGGCTATTGTTCTGACATCTTTAAATTAGGTAATACTTAGCCTACGTAAACCTGACCAAGTCCGTGTCCTAGAATAAAATTTTGTTCGTTTGTGGTCGAAATTGAAGTAGTTAATTATTTCTAAACTACTTAAGAAATATACTTCGGTATTATTTTTTCGAGCCGTTTGGGGTTAAAACCCTCGGGCCAAGTGCTCATGGTTTGTTCAACGAAATGTCCAAACGGCTGGTTGACACTTCCCGTGACCCAAGGGTTGGCTTTAAACTTGGCCAGAGGCTAAGCATTGCCATACAACGTGACAATCCCGCCAGTCTCTTACATACTAGTCGACAGCGATGCGGAGGAATTTTTCGACGCCGTATTTTAGTTTGTTAGTAAATTTTTAGTTTAAGAAGTTTATCCAGTGTATATATTTTTATCCTCTTCAATAAATTCTACCTAATCTAGATTACGTTTTACCAAAGTTTTTATACAACGTATTTTACATTCACAGGTTCAGACGCAGAGTCAGCAAAGTTTGCGGTAGTGCAACCCGATTTATCGGCGTGTGACATAATTTCCTTGGAGTCGCTACAAGTTGACCGAAATGTTTTCGCGTGTTTGAAGTGTTCGGTTTTTTGAACGCAACTTCTACTCAAAATTTTAAAATAATTTGATGTGAGTAGATTTAAAAATTATGACTACTGGAGGTACTGGAAATATGAGTTGGCTATTATTTATTTATTTCCATGCCTGGTAAGAAAAGTTTTCTGTAATGTAAGCTGCTCAATGTGTTTCAATGACTTCCTTCTGGGAAAATGAAATTCTTTTAACAGTTAGGACATGGTTAAACAGTGCTTTCATAAGACTGTTTTTTAAGATTTCTTTTATACCTATACTCCATTTAAAATAATATTAAGACATTTAAACAAACCTTTTTTACAGTCCGTTCAACCGACTCTGACTTCTATACGGTAGGCATAAGGATGGCATTTAAAGCAAAAAAGTGGTTACAATACCAACTGTTTACTGCAGCTGCCATTTGTCATGCCACCAATGCAATAGAAGTCAAAATCGATTGAACGGACTGTAAAAAAGGTTTATTTAAATGTCTAATCTTATTTCAAATGGAGTATATATGTGTACCTAGCTATTTGTAAGGTGACATACACACAACATCACGCCCGTATTCCACAAAGGGCTGGGCAGAGGTGTACCTATAGTACACCCACATTTCGCCAGTTATGTTTAAGTCCCATGTCATAGGGGCGAGCCTATTGCCATCAACCGGACACATATCTAGACTCCGGGCTACTGTTCTAGATGGTAACCCTCGACAACAATTTACTCGAACCAGGAATCGAACCCAGGAACTCATGTTCAGCAGTGGCGCTTGCGACCACTGGGCCAACGAGGCAGTGTAAGGTAAGGTTAGCTAAATATACCTTACCTTATCTTACACTGCCTCGATGGCCTTCGTCGGTTGTCGAAATAATATCTATCTTGTAGCTATAATTTATTCACACGGGACGTAATACAGTTAACCAGTAAATTTCCAAGAAAAAAATTCCTACGGCTGATACACATGTCAGATCTACACGAGAATCACTCCATCTAGAAACACTTCAAAACATTCTCCTGAGACTCGCAAACGAACAAACAATATTTGTTTTTCACAGCAATCTATAGCGTTTCCTCAAAGCTAAACTAGATTAACTTTGCAAATAATTAACGCTCTCTAATTGGCTGTACAGTCAACGGTAACACTTAACTACGAAAACCGACATTATGGCTACAACATAAAAGTCAATTACAAATTGTTACATGTTCATGCGGTTGATTGTAGAATACATACCTACTTACAATACTGATGTGATGCACTTATGTAATGTATTTATTATGACGTCTTAGTATTAATTCAATTCATATATTGAATTGATTATTTTAAGCTGTTTACGCAATTAGGAGCTTAATATACTCGCATAATACTGTATTATTAATTCAATTTGTCGCAATAAGCAGATCTATTTAATAACATAAATAGAGATACTCACTTAGGAGAACTTACTTAGGTGTAACTTAGGCGCCATAATGTCACTTAATTATTTATTTACCTACACTTCTCAAGCTCTCAAATAAACTAAATAAAAAACCCATATAGCCAAAAATATTAGCTAAACAATTGTGCCAAAGAGACCATTTTCACAATAAATTCTACCTTTGTAAAGGTCGTAATAAAATAAACAACAGATAAAAATTGTAAAGTATCGCATAAAGTGGGGACAGCGACGGGAAAGAGCAGTGATGGAAATCGCCGCAGACGATTTACCCGTCTACTGAATTGCGGCAATAATGGACACAATCTCCAGCTATGAACGATCAGTCGAGGCATCCATCGGCCCCAGTTTATATTCAATATACTAATAAAATAAAGAATTCAGTCCAAAGAATAAATCTAATAAAGACTAATTTTTCAACCTTTGTCTAGAATCTGGAATTCAATGCTGAAGTTAATAACTACTTATTCCTAATCCGTACTTTATGAACATTGAACATATTATGAAAGTACTTTATTTAATAATGAAGTAATCTACTAGCCACGCGTCAACTGTTACACAACTTAGTTAGAGGAGTTTAATTACATTACCACAGCTTTACATCACAAAATATTTAATATCTAATCTCCTTAACAAAACAGATAACTTGATTTCTATTGGGGCAAGTATGCAAACAAACCACGGACGAATCCTCGAAGTTATTCGTTAATAAAACAATAAGCTCCATGACTTTTTCTCCAATAAAGAAATGTTTTGAATTAAAGGAATGTACGATGTTCAGGGAACGCGAGTATTTATTCCTGCAGCGTAACTGAGGACTCGCAATTATTGGGCAAATGTTTACCAAGCCGAGTGGCCTCTTGCTCTGTGCTCTGTACATGTGCCAAGTGCTTTCCTATTATAGAAAAGTACTATAGTAGCTTTCTCACGGACTCGCTGCGAGCACAATGAGCCAATAAAACGAGACTATTAGTTAACAGTTACATTTACGGTTCTGAAGAAGCGCTTTTTGACTTCAATTAAAGTTATGGACTGTCTTTTATACGATTTAGAGTATCAAAATAACATCTCACATAAATAAAACATTTCTATTTGAGAAAGAACTCGCGCGAATAAAACATACCTTCATAGGAAAGAAAGCGCACGAAACATAATAGTTCACAAATAAATGTCGACATTCACAAGCTTCAAATATGAAATTTTTTGCTACATTCTCAGAGCAAACCTCTGAAAAAGCTCTCTTGTGAGCATATAAATCTCGACGTGGAAGATAATCGGGTTGGCGGAACTGATTCGCTCACAAATTGAATAAGAGGCACGGAATATACCCCCGCGAGACTGTGTGCGGGGGGATGAGGACGATATCCCGCTTAAACTGTGAAACATTCCACTTATGAGCTATTGCTCTGCAGTCAGTACTAATGAAATATTAAAGTTTGCTGGAACTAGTGTTTCGTCAAAATTGTACTTGACTACATTATTGAGACGTACGGATTTGAATTCAAGTGTGTTGAGAACGAGGGCTTATTGGTTGTTTAGTGACTGTGTGTGACTTTAGGGGCTTATTGTATCCCAATTTTATTGAATGCTCTTGTGTATTCAATGGGTTTCATATTTTATGAACAGAAATAAGTTACTTTAAAAAATATGTTTTCTCTTCACAGGTGATAGAACTGCTTCAAGGCAGTTTAAGTTTCGTAATACCCAAAAAATATTAAAATAACTTAAGTTGTAACTTTTATGAACACTCAAAACAAAAACGTGTGAACATTTAATAAGATCAGTGTAAAGTTCTTTCAATGTCTCCGGGTCTCGGGATCCCGGGAAAGTATTTCATTACTTTTATGTAATTTAGCGGAAAATCAAATCTTTCAATGAGATTATCCCGACGTCCGTAGACGGCGACGCTTCGATGAGTTCGCGCCTTGTTGTACTGACATTTTTGTGGCTATATAGGAATGTAGTAGATATAATAAAAATGTACATTTGCGTGTAAAATGTATGCAATTGATACTTTGGAAGAAAATATTTTTTTTAGATTCCCTCCCTCTATAGGTACCAATATATTTTCGACACGGAACTCAACCCCGTGTGTATTTGATTATTTGAGATTCGATTTCAGAAGGACTCAAAAATATTCTGAGTGAGAGAGCACAAGTCTCATTCAGCCAACTTGATCCCACTTAGTTGACCAGCTTTAAAAGCCCAAACAAAAACCTTGAGTCACGAATATAAACTTAATCGGTCTAGATTAACCAAAAAGGAATAAAAAGGACGAAAGAAATCGTGGGATTTCTAAACGGCTCGCCAATAGAAATTTCATTACCTACTTCATTTCGATTTTCGCGCGTCTTTGACTTTTCTCGCCAACAAAAAGGCTAGCGGACCGCCAGTGGTGGCTTTGACGGAATTAATTGAAGTTTTCGCGAATACCTAACTAATTAGCGGTAGTTTGGCTACGGACGTCGAGCTGCCGGTAGCGCCACGCAGGTAACTATGCAACTCCGTCTGCGAATTTCGGTTTTTCGCTGTTAGTTTCCTGGTATCGGTATCGGTTCGGTATCCGTAAATGTTTGTATAGAATTCGGAATTTGAATTGGTTTTACGGATTTACTTGGCTCTATCTTGAATTATCGTTGTTTGATCATTGACATAACATTATTATTAAAATTAGCTAATAAGCTAATTATTTAACATAAGATAACATCGCGCCTGTAGTCCCCGAAGGGTTGGGCAGAGGTGTATCTTAGTACACATGGCACACCTTATCTTCTTCTTTTCGTATGGTTAGTGACTAACCTGGTGTCAGAGTTATAAAGCCGCTCATGAACCTCTCACTTGGCTTCACATGCCGTCGAGAAATATCTCTCAGGCATGACGGTTTCCTCACAATGTTTTCCTTTACCGTTTTTAGAGCAAGTGATTAAACAATAAATCCGAAAAGTCAGAGGTGCGTGCCTTGGATTAGAACTCGAGACCTATGACTTGGCACCTTATAGTACACCCACATTTAGCCAGTTATGTTTAAGCCCCATGTAATGACGTAAGTTTATTTAATAAGTTAAATTTCCTTACCATGACAAACACAGGTAGGTATGATAATAATAATACCTGCCTATTATTGACCCACTGTAGGGCAAAGGCCCATACAGAGAAGGCACGAGCATTGATCACCACGCTTGCTCAAAACGGGTTGGCGATTTGAGACTTACATTAACTATAAAGTCCAGATTTCCTCACTATGTTTTTCCTTCCCCGATGTTAGTAATGTCCAAGATAAACTCAGAATAATAACTCAGGCAGGTATAACTTCCGCAGAAGACGCCCTGGGCATCGGGAATCACAGGCCGATTCCCGGTCACCGTAGGCGCAGGCTTGCGGACGGTGAGCAACGGGTAGCTTGCCGTCCGATAAGGACCAGGCCCGGGTCGACGGCGCGTTGTGTTCCACGCGCGCCTCAAAGAGACGTCAGCCGAACTGACGGGGTCCGCTAGGGCTGATGCCTGCCAGGGTTGCGGGAAAGTCCGAAAGGTATACCGTGGCTCCTGGCAACATACTGGCAACTGAAGGAACACGGGTGGGTTTTAGTTAGTAAGAGTCTGACACGCCCTCCCGCTCCGCCCAGAGCGGGAGAAGTTATTTGATAATTTCCCAACAAAAAAAAAGGAAGGGATAATATAAACCCTGGTAACATTAACAGTCACAATAAATATTCGTAACCAATGTTTCAACATACGAATCCGAACAGATTTTGGTAAGCCGAATCATTGAAAGTTAATCAACGCGATCCATATTTCATTGCAACGAATTTCAAATGTTCAATAAAATAAATAAAAACGATAAAACATTGAAACACCAATTAAAAACCGCGAACACCACGCGTGGTTTATACACAACACAAACATAACATCACGCTTGTTATATACGAAGGGTTAAGCAAAGGTGTAAGTATCTAAAGTATATAAGGTGTTGAAATAACTGAAGACCTGAAAAGGAACCACCTGCTGGGACACAGTCCTCCTCTTTGTGACACGGACTGGGCCATAGTCCACCACGCGGGCCCACTGCGGGTGGGTAGATTTATTTATTTAAACTTCTCGCACACAATAAGGTACAAAGGCGGACTTAATGCTTTAGGCATTCTCTACCAGACAACCAAGGGTGGTCAAGAGGTGGCAGGTGCTGATGGTAGATGCCACAAGTCTTCGAATAATTTTGGTTCTAGGATATGCCGGTTTCCTCACGATGTTTTGAGACCACGGGACCAAGACCAACCCTTAAATATCGAAAAAAAGTTTTCATGTTTAACAATTTTATAAAAAAAATCGTTTATGAACGATCATTTACGGAAATATGTTCAGTATCCTATCGATTTTGTAAATTCAATTACATTAAAGGATCAGGGCAGTAAATTCCTCACATTATACGAGTATAAAAAAGCCCAGAGAAAAGGTTCCGCTCATAAATATTTTACCAACTGCTAAAGCACAGGTTCCATAGACCGCTAAACATGTTACTAGAGGTTTGTTCCAATCTTAAAACCGACAGGTTTTAGTTGTCACTTCTTTATGTCAACCATGGAATTAGTAAGTACCTACTTTATAATTCATACATCTGGTTATACACGCACGTCGGTTGTTACAAATATTGCTAGTTTAATAGTATAGGATTTATCACTTGAAATAATAAGTTAGAGTTAAATTGCTCATTAGTCTATCAGACTAGCTAGTTGTAATGATTTATTAAGAACTTTTAGTTCATAATCATACAGGAAAAAAACAATGGCACTCCGGGAGTGCTGACAGAAGTGAAAACTTGAACAAGATCGCCTTGGTGGATGAAAAATACTTGTATTGAACATTGGTCCGTAACCTTACTTAAAAAAAGAGCACAATCGCGTTTACAAAAAAAAAAACTTCCAAAACCTTTAAAGTAAAACTACTTGCATAGAACATTGATCCGTAAAGAAATATAAATAAAGAGCACAATCGCGTTTACTAAAATAAGGTGTCGGTAGCGGTGTCGCGAGTTCAATTGTTTTTTCTCATATCAAAAATGCCCAACGCACCTAAAGAAGTTTTCACTTCAAAAAACATGAAGTAAATAACACATATATTTAAGTTCTAATTAGCTGCCGGTAAAAAAAATGGTATTTCTGTATATTTTTCCGACATCGCAACTCATTTTTATAACTTCTCCATATCATTTCACAAACCGTGCATTATCGAGCAAGTACTGGAGATTAATGAAACACGGTGCTGATTATAAATTGTGGTCCCCGAGGAAATCTTGCATAAATTCCCGCCAACCATGGGCCACATAAAATATTTCTACTAATATTCTACATATATCTATCTTCTGTTCTATTGCATTTATATGAACGCTCTCGGGAAGTTTTACTATTCAATATCTCGCGTAACATTTTTATATAGGCTATTCTTTAGTATATGGCTATATTGCCTTTCAAGCATAGTGCTTTCATTTTTAAAGCATAATTTCATCGTTGATGGTAAAAGGAACGATAACTTAGACAAATAACTATGTGGTAGATGCTATTATGCATCTATTCTTCTGATGAAATCTATCTAGATTCTTTGCCCATGTTTAGTAATCTATTCACAGAAAAAACCTAGGGTTTTTTTCTTATCTTTTCTCTAAATTATAATTTTGTGACGCAAATATTAACTCTTTCTTCTTTAGGCGGTTTGGGCATTTTTGAGGTGGGACTAAACTATCGATTTCGCGATACTGTGATGACACCAGCTTCTGACCATTAAAAAGAAATCAACGCGTTGATTACCGCGGTGCGTGGAGTAAAAGACATCAACGCGTTGATTAACGCGGTGCCGATTTTTTTTCAAGTTTTCACTTCTGTCGGCAATCCTGGAGTGCCACTGTTTTTTCATAGAAATTATTTAAAATAATGTCTTGGGGACAGTCCCCAGTTCTTATTTACCTGTAACAAAAAATACAACCAAAAGCCAAACCGTAAGAATTGTCTCGCTTCCTGGTCCGATTCTTTTCTTTCTGATTGATTCATAATCCTAACTGTAATATTATAAATGCGAAAATGAGTTTGGAAAAAATGGAACGCGAACGGATTTGGAAAAAACTTGGGTTAGGACAAAGGGTACCTACTTTTTATCCCGGTAGTAGGTACGTTCCCATGGACTAATTTCCGACCTCCGAGCAAGCGATGCCGCCGGCAAAAGCTAGTCAGAAATAAAGCAGCAATTTTGAACACTTTCACTTAGAAAGTATAACAAAAGTAATTTTACAGCAACTTAAGAAACATTGTCTGTTAAAACAAAGATGGCTGGCTCGTTATTTTCGAGGGTTAATCATCTTTATCGAGTAGGCACTAAAGTAAAGGGGAAAGTGATTTAAGTACTTTAATAATATCTTCTTTAGTCCACAAATTGTGAAGTTTTGGTTCTAGTTTGTAATTACACATTTTCTTGGTAAGATGTCCAGAAGTGTAGCATTAAACCTCCTCGCTCACTATGCGACATGCGACTGGCAGCTCGACGACAAGACGCTGACCTGTCTCATACGACTGTCATCGGGTGTGCGCGACAGCGTGCGTCTAGACGCTGCGACAAGTAGCGAGTGCGTGCGACTCCCCCTATCCTTTTTTTTTTTAGATTATAATTTTTCAAATAACTTCTCCCGTTCTGGGTGGAGCGGGCGGGCGTGTCAGACTCTTACTGACTAAAACCCACCCGTGTTCCTTCAGTTGCCTGTATTGCCAGGGCCACGGTAACCCTTTCGGACAAAAAACCGCAACCCCGGCAGGCATCCCTATCGGACCCCGTCAGTTCTGCTGACATCTGTTTGAGGCGCGCGTGGAACATAACGTGCCGTCGACCCGGGCCTGGTCCTTATCGGACGGCGAGCTACCTATTGCTCACTGTCCGCAAGTCCACGCCTACGGTGGCCGGGAGTCGGCCTGCGACTCCCGACGCTCAGGGCGTCCCCTGCGGTGGTTAGGGGCGTGAGGTCGCGAAATTTGCCTCTCCCTCACGCGTTCCGCCTCGTCCTTCGCGACCATTACTGTTTCGCAGAAGAAGGTGACGGCCTCTCATACCCTCTGGCTCCGGACCATGGCCTGAACCAGAGCCGGACGCGAGAGATCACCGCCGCCGATCGCCTCCACGAGGACACGGCGATGCTCCCTCTATCTTGTCATTGGGACTCTCCAACTCGACGCCAAGCTTTGAAGAAAATATTATGAAAATTGTCATCCGCAGCCTGTCGTTGCGTTTAATCGCCGAGCTGTCGCAGTCACATGTCGGATAGAATGCAAGGATATTTTTTTATTTTGTCCTTTTTAAAAAGTAATTAGTAAAGCTAAGATTAGGTAAAACCATTCCAGGCTTTACAAGCAACACGAAATAATTACCTTTTAACATGGTTGAATCTTCTAGAATGTCTCAATTGTCCGTTCACCTGCACCCTTGATGATCTGAACAATGTCTCTGACGCTGCAATAAACTTGGCCACGTACTGGGCCGAAACAGTATAAGCCAGGGTTCGGAAATGTTTCTAACAGTTCTCGTTCTTCTTTGTACAACATTTTGTTCGGAACGAAAACGAAATGAGAACATTTTCAAAAACCGGTTTATTCAGCAGGATACAGTCGCGCTTCCAATGCGCTTGCCGTTTACGTATTGATTAGGGTTGTGTTGCGAGTTTCCTTTCGATCACCCCAAAAATGAAAAAAAAAACACAGTGGCACTCCGGGAGTGCCGACAGAAGTGAAAACTTGAACAATTTTATTGTGCAGGAAATACTTTTAATGAGGTGTTGGTAACGGTAACGGTAACAGTGTCGCGAATTCAATTGTTTTTTCCAATCTCAAAAATTCCCAACGCGCCTAAAGAAGTTTTCACTTCAAAAAACGGTTAAAAACGATTTATTAACCGAGTTAAAAGTTTTTTCTTCTTTAAAACGTTTTTATAACGGTCCGTTCGAACGTTACCGAAACAAATCGTTTCTTAGGTTTTTAAGACGAAACCGTTTCGAAAATTATACCGCTATCCGAGCGGTATAAGCAACATAGATGTACCGTCGCAACGAAAAGAAGAAGCTGTTGCTAAAAACAAATTATTTCCCTGTTTGTTATTTATAAAACATAGTCGATACTGTGTTTGCCGTCATTATCATACATATCATAAGTATATCAGCCATTTATTTAAATACGGAGCCTGTATTACTTTCAACAACGTGTAAATTTCAATTACATCGTTATTTTTACGCCAATTAACCCTGGTGCGGTTTATTTGTAGTGCGGAATTGAGTTAAAATTTCGATTCACAATGTTAGTCAAAAGGGTTTTTTGATTAATCATTCTTTAAGCGTTTTCTACTTTAAAAGTCAGATTCTCCACCGTTTTTATTTGCGTTAATGAAAAATTAATAAGTCCGTAAAAGTGAATACAGTATGAGGAGTTTTACAGAGTAATGAATTCTGTATAAAAATCTCGTAGTCCGTTGGTTTTACAATGATTTTATTTAAGCTATTCATGTGATGGAGGTATATTTTTGTTAACTTTTGTGACTGTTGTTTTTATTTATTGACAAAAAAAAATTGGCTAGACTTTTCCCAACTATGTTGAGGTCAGCTTCCAGTCTAACCGGATGCAGCTGAATACCAGTATTTGACATGGAGTGACTGCCTATCTGACCTCCACAGCTCAGTAACTGGGTAGTATGATACTCCTTGGTAAAACATAGAAACAAGAAATTCATAAAAAATATAGATAATATTGCAGCCCACAACGCTGTTCACAGATTAGCTACAGGATACATAACAGTGAAAATAATCGCTAGGGTTATAAATAAAAGCTTTTTTTTCTTTAGATATTAAGTATGTTCTCTTTGCGATATAAAAAAAACTTTTTACAAAAAAAAAAAAACAACCGACTCCAAAAAAAAACACTACAAAGTGAAATAACTTTAATTTCGGAAGTCGGTGTCTTTGGTTTTGAATTTTCGTTCTTTGTCACCGACTTCCGAAATTAAAGTTATTTTTCACTTTGTAGTGTTTTTTTTTTGAAGTCGGTTGTTTTTTTTTTTGTAAAAAGTTTTTATTTTTCACTTTTTAGTTGTGGTACCTACCCCACACAAATTCGAATACCACTACCTGTTATGTAACAGTGACAAGAAGTTATCATATCGTCTACATCCTAAGTGGGAAAAAATACGTATAATTGAAGCTAACTCAAAAACTACCCAAGAAAAGTTAATAAAATTTATATGGGACCACCTCTGAAGTATGATCTACCAAACAAAAAAAGAATCATCAAAATCTATTCATAATTGGCGGAGTAATCGCGTAAGAAACATACAAAAAGAAAAAAAAAACATACAGACGAATTGAGAACCTTTTGGAAGTCGGTTAAAAAACCCATCGAGATTATTAGAACAGTTTGGTAGAGCGTAAATTCAATTATCTAAAATCTAAACCTAATTAATCCAAAACTTTCTACAAAAATAAATTACGCAGCTGTTTATCCTAAAACACGATTAAAAAACTTGACTAAAGCTAAATTCACCGTAATATCAAGCAAAATAATAAATGCTTGCTCGGTGGGTGTTTAAGTTGTTTTAGCGGCAAACTTACACAAGGTAAAGTGGGTTTTAGTGTCGCACTGTGCATCCTTGCTTAAGTTTGACCGTAGCCTAACTTTGTACTCGTGGTTTATACACTGGCGGCGCACTTAAGTATCGTGTTGTCGTTATGTGCTTAACTTTGAGGGGTTTGGTAAAGTGTAAAAATGACTTATTCGTCAACTGGCGAGTGTCAAACTTCCGATTTTACCAATTTTTTAAGTGAAAACTTCTTTAGGCGCGTTGGGCATTTTTGAGATGGAAAAAAAACAATTGAACTCGCAACATCGTTACCGACACCTCATTTTTGTAAACGCGATTGTGCTCTTTATTCATATTCCGTTACGGATCAATGTGCTATGCAAGTATTTTTAAGGTTTTGGAAGTATTTTTTTTTTGTAAACGCGATTGTGCTGTTTATTTAGATAAGGTTACGGACCAATGTTCTATACAAGATTTCCTGCACAGTAAAATTGTTCAAGTTTTCACTTCTGTCAGTGCCACTCTTTTTTTTTGTCGTCAAGTCACTCGACCGTGAAAATCTGACACATTTATGTACAGTCAGCTACAAAAACGTTGAGAGAAAAGATCAATAAACATGGAATGATGATACGAGGCTAGTGCCTACATATTTTTTGAATAAATAAATAAAAATCTTCATGAGGAGTTCGCGGCTAAGTAATAACAGCCGCACGGGTCGATTCATCAGGTTAAGTTACGCTTGCCGGGGTTGGTCCTTGGATGGGTGACCGTCTTTACATACCGAGACTCATCCGTCCCTCGGAAAGAAGTTAAGTTGTTGGTCCCAGCTGTTATTTGTGGATTTTTGACAGTCGTTACGGGTAGTTAGAAGCCCAAAATTCTGAAAACCAGTCTTACAAAGGGGTATCGTGTTACCTAGTAACTAGGTTGTGGAGGTCAGATAGGCAGTTGCTCCATGTAAAATACTGGTAGTCAGCTGCATCAGGTTAGACTGGAAGCCGACCTCAACATGGTTGGGAAAAGGCTGAGAAAATTGATTGCAGACCACATGGTAAGCGACTGAAAAATATCCTTTGATTGGGTATGATAAGTGAAGAATGTACTTAAATACCTTAATATTTTTTATAAATATGATTAGGTTATAAATAAATAAGATGAATCCCTAATTATATATTGAAAAAATAAAAGTTTTTTCCATAAATAGAAATATTATCACTACTAACGCATCTTGAAGAATTAAAACATTTGCACTACAAAACGTCATAATTTTTTTAAATTTAATGAATTTAACTTTGTCTACACACGGCCACATATCACATGCTGATCTCGCATTGTATAGGAATTCCAGTTTGTGCTGATCACACATTGTATAGAATTTCCGTACAATGCGAGGTCAGCTTATACTGGAAATGTATAGCTTGATGTGTAGCCGTGTGTACAGTATTACGAGTCACAGAAACACTCTCCCCTTGAGACCACGGAAACAAACAACTAGACTAAGGTCTCATATAAACACTAGTTTAGAACCTAACTCGGACTAATTGAGCTAGAATTACACGTTTCATCCCCTCTCACCCCTCTCAGTGTAAAAGTGGGGTAATTAGGGGAATTAATAACTCCTGGTGTATTTGGTAATTGTTCCCTTAACTCCTGGTGTATTTGGTAATTGTTCCCTCCGTGTCTAATGAAATAAGAGCTTCGTACTGAGCTTCCGACTGCTGGCTGCGAATTTATGTAGTAATTTGATGTTAATGCTGAATAATATAGTTTGATTGTACAATCTGAATTATAATATCGTTATTTCGCTAAAGGCACTAAAATTAATGTTTATTGTGCTCAGATTTATATGTAGGTTTTATTATGATTTTAATTTTACGAGGAACAACGCTGCCAATTTGCAGTTTTGGAGGTGTTAAACAGCATGGTAGTCAAGCAATACATTTCCAGTTTATGCTGATCTCGCATTGCATAGAATTTTCGTACAATGCGACATCAGCTTATACTGGAAATGTATAGCTTGATGTGTAGCCGTGTGTACTTATGAGACAATGGCCCATAGAGTAGGCATATTATTTGAAGAGACAATCTCTACTCCTTGAAACAACAACCGGGCTATTCGGTAAAAATCTTCGAAAATGTAGCTGAAGTGAGCTTGAATTGAGCTGTCAATCCCTAGCATCACATGGAATGGCAGGTCACTTCAATCTCACTTTACCAAAGTTTTCACTGTGATATTTTTACGGAATAGATGCTCCTACTATATTTTGTGCGATATCTAAAACTAGAAATAAAGGAATAAATTCATGTTCAATACGCTCCCAGTCTAACCAGACAGCCACCTCTATTTCACACAGCTCCCCAGGTTTATTATCTTTGCAACTGCACCCGTAATTTATATCTGCATCTTCCAAATTCAAAGCAAGTTGACTTCCTGCAATTCGATAGCACCGGTCTACGGCCGGCTGCCTTGCATCGACTCCCAAATAATTGATATCTTCTCGACCGTATCGAAATGTATTTACAGATACCGGGCGTTCAGATTTCTGACAGACTTCAGACTGACGATCCGTAGGGCTAAATATTGTAATGGCTCGCCCGTCTTACTCTCCATGCAGCTGTTATTTACTTACGGACGACCGTAGGTAGCTGAATAATAAATGATTGCATTGGATGGAAATCTTGTTTGAGGTGGAACTTTGATGTGATCAGTTTGAGATTATTTATGTGGTTGCAAGGCAAGATTAGGTTAGTTGTGAAAAAAGAACAGCTGCTTAGTTGCTTAGATATTTTGAATACAGAAACTTTCTTTAATTTAGTTGAACCGTGTAACATAACCTTTATTTTACCAAAAATACAGGTGAAATAAATCTAAATGTCAACTGCAAATCATGATCTACTTTCAAAGCCATTCCCTATCCATTCAAAACGATAATATCGCTTTTATAGGCAGTAAACCAATACCTATTCCCTAAGAATCATAAATAATATTGTAAAACAACCGCCTAGGTTTAATCCTCTCCCGTACAATAATGTTGTCGCGCTTCTGCTCGGCTTATCTCATTGTCATACGAAACTCCTGTGATGTCACCGCAGACGGTTTAAGCCGGCAGCTCGCCGGCTGTCAGACACCATATAAACACCTGCCAAGCGTGATCCGGATACCTCTTTTGTTCCGTTGTAGCAATGATACACGATTCACAATTACATCTCAATTTTGATGAAGCAACCAAATTGCATCGTTTTTCCATATGGATTTTATTATTTTATGTTTGGAAATATCATGGAGTTATGACTAAGTCTTTTCAATTTCATGATAATCCAAATTCACGATTGACAATTTTACTTTTGGCTCTAATAGATAACAGTGAAACGTCCACTGTTAGTGTTATTCTTTTAAAAAAATCATCTTTTAAACCAAAGTGACTCAATTTGGTTGAACCGTCTATTATTGGCTTTAGCAACAGCGAATCAGAGCTATAATTAATTGAAGAAATTATTGAGTTAGTTTAAATGTTACGTTTAAGAATAGAGCAATAAATTTAGTTTTAATTGGTTGTAATTTTAATGTCGTAAGATTTTGTATTGTTCTAATTAATCTAAGATTATAAACCAACTCATTTTATATTTTATCGATTCCGGGTACTTAGATAGACGGGCAGAAATACGTTAAGTAACAAAAGGTGTCTGTCTTTTTAGTTCCGAAACACGAAACGATAAATTAAGAACACGTAATTTGATCATTAATTAGGTGAAAAGTACTTACCTAATTAGATTGCTTGGTTCGTATTGAATGCGGGATTAGCTGTAGTCTGAAACAAGAAACGGTGGAATTATTTAGAATCCTTTAGAGACACGAGGATGTAGTGAAGTGTAGTTATTAACAATTAGTGTCCCCAAAAGTGGGCCATTTACCTTGTTTTGTACAAGGGCATTAAATTACGTAGTAACATTACCTAAGAAAGCAGAATTACACTGCTTCTTCATACAAAATATTTTTAATGTTTGAACATTTTCTTTTCATTTATTGTTGATAGTTAGGTTAGGTTATATTTTATTGCCAGTGTAAAAAAAACACTCCGGGAGTGCCGACAGAAGTGAAAACTTGAACAAGATCGCCTTGGTGGAAGAAAAATACTTGCATAGAACATTGTTCCGTAACTTAATATAAATAAAGAGCACAATCGCGTTTACAAAAATGAGTCTTCTCACTCTCGGGAACTTAATGTTGCTTAGTAACATGAGGAAAGAGCAATTAGGTTATTATGAAACCGGTATATATCCTGAATTTACCTTGTTTCTCGCTGTTATTTTTATGTGCTGTTAGAGCTTTTATCATAATCAACATTTGTTGTTCTTATTTTTATCTAATTCATAAATATAGCAATAGTTTTTGAAGTGAAAACTTCTTTAGGCGCGTTGGGCATTTTTGAGATGGGAAAAAACAATTAAACTCGCGACACCGTTACCGACACCTCATTTTTGTAAACGCGATTGTGCTCTTTATTTATATTACGTTACGGATCAATGTTCTGTGCAAGTATTTTTACTTTAAAGGTTTCGGTTTTTTTTTTTGTAAACGCGTTTGTGCTCTTTATTTAGATAAGGTTACAAGGTTATCTATGTTCTATGTTATGGGGTTTGGTTTCCGCACTTAGTCCGTCAGGTGGACCATTGTGCGTGGGTCATGGTGGCCGTTTGGTGGTTATTCCAACCAGCCCACCTCCCTCCAGAAGTTAATTAAAACTCCTGATCTGTTCAGAACATCAATGAAAGATCTGTGTGACCCGAGGGTTTCTGTTCTAATCTGGGTAACACCTGTGCATTCGAGGACGTGCGTGACCGTTTCCTCAGCCTCCATGCACGCCCTGCACAGAGGACTGTCCGTTATGCTTATTGTGTGGAAGTATTTGTTTAGCGAGCAGTGACCCGTGATGGTCCCCGTCATCAGGCGCAGGCCATTCCTATCAAGGTTTAATAAACGCCTGGTTAGTCTGCTATCCAAGGATGGTATTGCTTCCTTAGACTGCCTGCAACCCGGTGTCGAGGTCCACCAATTCTCCGCTTGGGTTTAGGTAAACTCCTGTAGCCACCTACGTATTTGGTTGAAGGGAATTGGCACGATAGGCTCGGGTCCACAGACTGCTGTGCTATATCCTCTTCTAGCAAGTTCGTCAGCTGCGTTGTTACCTAGCGATCCGTTGTGTCCCTTTATCCATTGCAGTGTCACCGTGTTGCGGCTAGATACCGTTACTTGTTCTAGTGCATTGTGACATTCTAGTGTTAACTTTGAAGTACCTAATATATTTTTTCCGTAAGGATTGGAGAACTGAGGCGCTATCGGAGAGTATAGGTATGTGAGTGTCCATAACTCTCCTGGCTTCTATGGCGTGGGCCGCTTGTATGATGCCCACACACTCTGCCTGATAGACGGTGTTGAACATTCCCAGCGGGCGGGATATATTTATGTTGAGGTCGTGTGAGAAGACTCCAGCTCCGGTTCCGGAGTTGGTCTTTGATCCGTCGGTGTATACTCTCAGCTCTTTCGGGCCTGAGTAGTCACACTGTTCTTCAGTAAGTATTATGTTGTAGTGTCTTTGAAAGTGGTGTGATTTTGAGGCTTTGTCGCAGGGTGATGCCATCATTGGTTGTCGTTTGATCGCATCTTCCTTTATACGTGTGTGCCTAACTCTGGAGTATTTGCTTGTCTTTGTGTTGTCTTTGTTCCTGATAAATGGAGCCTAAAGGTAGCCAGGGTCGCCTCCTCCCGCACGATGAGGTGCAAAGGCGGCAGTCCAAGCATTGCCTGTAGGGTGGCAGTGGGTGTAGTTCTCATACTGCTAGTGATTGCAACATAAGCAAACAGCTGCAGTTTTTCGAGATCTCTATGGGCTGTGCTCAGGTCTGTCCTGGGCCACCAGACCAGTGAGCCGTATGTGATAATTGGTCGGATGACTGTGGTGTATAGCCAGTGGTAAGGTCACCCGACCTTGGGACTAATACCCCAATTCCTGCCAAACAGTCGCTTGCACTGCCACAGTCATATGCTGGCTTTTGTAGTGATATAGTTAGTGTGTTTTCCCCAGTTCAGTTGTTTGTCCAAAAAGATGCCCAGGTATTTGGTTTCAGTTGAGAGGCTTAGGGTTGTTCCAAAGAATCGTGGTAGTGTAGTGTGGTAAATTTTCTCTTTTTTGTGAAGAGAATCAATTCGGTTTTTGTAGGGTTCACTGAGAATTGGTGCTTGTTGCACCATTCCTCTCCTATTTTCAGGGCTTGACGCATGAGATTGCATAGAGTGTTCTGGTGGGTCCCATTTATTATTATGGTTGTTTCATCGGCGTAGCCTACAGTGAAATAACCTTTGTAATTGAGGGTTTTGATGAGGCTGTCTGCTACCAGGTTCCATAGAAGCGGCGAGAGGACGCCCCCTTGTGGGCAGCCCTTCGCAACGATGGCCCTTGTAGTGTCATTTACTGTGACTTGTGCAGCTCTCAATTTGATCAGGTTGGTGATCCAGCCACTCAGGGTCGAATCTATGCTGTGTTGGTCGAGGTTACGAGGTACAAGGTTAAGTGACCAATATTTATATACAAGTATTTTTCTTCCACCAAGGCGCTCTTGTTCAAGTTTTCACTTCTGTCGACACTCCCGGAGTGCCACAGATTTTTTTTTTAAATGAATTTCGGAATTATTTCAGAATTACCAGAAGTTGTTATTTTTTTGTTTTTATATTCGTAATATTGACCTATCCTAATTAGTGATAATATAGCATTTTACTGGTGAAAGATTTTTTAAAATCAGTCCACAAACAAAAATAAAAATCTTTTCTCTTTATAATATTAGTGTAGATTATCCGCCTGTTGACATTATTCTACGCAGAAATGAAATAAAATAAGAAAAAATAATAATTATTTATTCTGCACAAACTAAATTGCACTAATTGTTTATTCTGCCATGTGTGTATACTTATGTTTTGGACAAATAAATGATCTTATCTTATTACAAAAAAATTACATAAAATACAAATTTACAAATTAGCCAAAAGCCTCGTATTCAATATTCCAAACTAATAAAAGTTTGACAAATTTTGTCTATTGCTTGATGTCAGGGCCAGAGACCAAACATTGATACATTGATACCATTGATTGATATTGATATTGCGACATTGATACCAAATGAAAACAAACAAACAATCAAAACATAAACAAAATGCCGATTGCTGAGTGGAAAAATAACAATTTTTGTAACAAGCAAACAACATTATCAAACGTACAGTAGTCCGTACGTCACTGGTAACGAAACGCTATTGAAACTCCGTACTACGCTAAGCTAGCTCAGGGTTAAAGTATTCCCACAGACGTGCAGTAGACTGTCCTACACTCTGTAAAGTACAATTCGTGCATTTTCGGAATTTTCCGCCTAGTTTCGGTCGCGATCGCGCTCAATCGTGAACTCATCACAGGGCGGTTTCGCAAGCCGAACTATTCTATAAATCCGGTAAAATTCACGTTAAAAATGATTAACATGTCCTAAAAGTAATAATTATGTACCGACAATGTTAACAACGGCTTTTATTAAAACCTCTACCGTTGCAAAAGGCGTTATAACTTCTTTCAGTTTCAGTTAGTTATCTCGAACCTTATTCTGACTAGACATAAAGTTCACAATACAAAATTGACAACTTAGAATCGGTTTTTATTAAATTAGTTTTTATAAAGGCGGATTTCTCAAAAGTCTGATATATCTTTTATCTGAGCAATAAATATTGCGGTTTGACAGATTTGCTATGAAAATTTTTCAAACTGTCAAAAACTACAGATATAAGTTATCCGACTATTACTAAATCGCCTGTTGGGGCCAATTTTTATTAATTGACGGAATAAACTATTGTTAATTATTTTGTTGATTATGTAAGTGTCATTTCTGTACTACTATTGTAACTTTCTTAGGTATAATTTTGTTTTTCATATTGTGTGTATCGCATAATATTGCGCACTTAGTTTTTATAATGTCTTCACACAGTTTAACGGTTGTTGACACTAATATTATGAAGAAAATATTTGTTATTTTGTTTGTCTATACTATATATATAACATTCTCGCCATACTCCTCCGAAACGGCTTGATCGATTTTTACCTTGACCTTTTAAACTTTGTCTTTTTGTGTTTTTTCAAAAACCAATTTATGTTTTTTTAAATTGGATGCTGTAGAATGGTAGTAGACCATGGTCTGAATAACGTTTGTTCTAGCAAAACTGTGATTCAAATTTCACGGTGTATAAAAAAAAAATAAGTTTAATAAAAAACTGTAACCCGACTACGAGAAAATAAAAAAAATATCTAAAAAGTACGAAACAAGAATATATTTCAGACAGAAATCAAGACATAGGTAATAAAAAGGTCAAGGTAAAGCCGTGACCGCATGCCTGTATACCATGTGGGTGCCAGGAACAACTTCAAAATTATAGTTTACACGCTACGGTGGAACACACGTAAATACGAACAATAATACTGCTAAAATCATAACCTTTCCTTTTGGCTGTGCCGTAGTCGGGTACAAGCATATCCCGCGGGCGAAGCCGCTGGCGGAAGCTACAAAAAAAAATTAAGTTCGAAATGCAAAACTGGCTCTATGGTTTAAGACAAATCTCGTTTTGTAATAAGGCCGCTGACGTTTCATAGGACGTCCCACCCAAAACAGGCACAAAACAAAAAAAAAAGAAACATTGGCACTCTGGGAGTGCCGACAGAAGTGAAAACTTGAACAAGATCGCTTTGATGGAAGAAAAATACTTGTATAGAATATTAGTCCGTAACCTTATCTAAATAATGAGCACAACCGCGTTTACAAAAAAAAAAAAACTTCCAAAACCTTTAAAGTAAAAATACTTGCATATAACATTGATCCGTAACTTAATTTAAATAAAAAGCACAATCGCGTTTGCAAAAATGAGGTGTCGGTAACGGTGTCGCGAGTTCAATTGTTTTTTCCCATCTCAAAAATGCCCAACGCGCCTAAAGAAGTTCTCACTTCAAAAAAATACCTTCAAATAACAACGCTACAAGTAAATCTGAAACACGATACAAGCCCAGTGAGCTGGAACACGATAGTTAAGTGGTTAATCTAGCTGTCTATTGGTTTGTATCGACAGTCCTAAGTAAACTTCTTGTGTAGAATGATGTTTGTGTTCGACCAATAACGGCAGAGAGTTCTTTTCATGAGTGCGTAGTGTTAGTGATGTCTTAATTAATGTTTAAATAGATTTATTGGTTTTCAGGATTTGTTGGTTTTTAGGGTTTCGTACCTTAAAAGGAAAAAAAACGGAACCCATAGGAACACTCGTGTGTCTGCCTGTCCGTCTGGCACATTTAATTTGTTCCGAATCTAATGAACCGATTAAGTTGGCATTTGGTACACATATCAATTTCTGTGACCCGTACACGGGTGTAACGAAAATAAATGAATTTTTAATATGGGGTCACTTTACGGTGCGAATTGAAACATTTAAAAAAATTGTTCAAAGTGTACTCTGTGCCATATCAAATGAAAGGACTTGTGAGGATCTGATTTTTTTTAATAAATAATTTTAAAATAAGCAATTTTCAAGATATTTAGGAAGATTGATGAATGGTCATGGTTTTAAACTATGTGAAGTTTTTCCCTGATATAAATTCATCCCAACTACGGAACCCTTCACTGTGCGTGGTCCGACACGCGCTTGGCCGGTATTTAGCTCGTAAAGATAGACAGATCTATTTTTGCGAGCTAAAAATAGTAACATACCTTCTGACTTAGAAGATGAAGACCTTCTAAGTCAAATATTAAGGGCTGATTTATCAATAGTCTGACAACTTTTAAGAGTAAATGATTATTTATTTTATTTCCGAATCACATATCCTATTTTTAGGGTTCCGTACCTCAAAAATAAAAATACGGAACCCTTATAGGATCACTTCGTTGTCCGTCTGTCTGTCTGTCAAGACCCTTCTTTTGATACCTCTACGCGTTCCTCACGCGTAGAGGTATCAATTTGAAATTAATATTAAATACGTATATCTATAATCCCTTGGAGCTCTAAAATAATTGAGCTTCTAAGTGAACGTAATAAAAAAAGACGGCCATTTATGAGACATATTTTGATACTCGCAAATAAATCAAAAACTCCCCGTTGACTTAGAATCATGGAATTAGGCAAAATGCAAGGTCTTACAACACAAGCACAAGTAAAGGAAAACGTCTGAAATTTGTAGTTTCATGTGATAAAAAAAAAAATGCGATTACAAATTTACATTATTTTGCAGTTGTACAATAATTGATTGTGACGTATATCAATGTATGGGAGAATGTGTTTCAACTACAATTTTAAGGTTGTTTTTGGGATAAATTTATCCCAACTACGAAACCCTTCAAAAATGGTCAAGGTAAAGCTGTCGTCGCATGTATGGGTGCCAGGAATACCTTCAAAATTTTAATGGCATGCAACGACGGCTTTACCTTGACCATTTTTGTACCTGTCTTGATTTCTGTCTGAAATATTTTTAACCGACTTCCAAAAAGGAGGAGGTTATATTTTCGTAGCGTATGTTTGTTTTTGTTTTATTTTTTATGTATGTCCGCCGATTTCTCCGTCAATTATGGACCGATTTTGAAAATTCTTTTTTATTTGAAAGGGTATGCTTTCAAAGTGGTCCCATATCAATTTTATTAATTTTGCTTATACCTTTCTTTTGGTACTAAAGATGTCATGATTATCTAAATTTTTTTTTTCTGGGTCAGAAATTTACGTGTAAAGTCCACCATATTAAATTTAGGGTAAATTTATATGTCACCCGGACCATTATCACAAATCTATTGATACCTCATTAATGAAAATCGGTTCAGGAATTTAGGCGCTACGGTGGAACACACGTAAATGCAAACATACCTACATCGACTGCTAAAATCATAACCCTTCCTTTTGGCTTTGCCGTAGTCGGGTAATAAAACTGCTGCTGCTATGAATAGTAAATGGTTGACCGAAATAACAGCAGCTAATCGAGTCTCTGGACATAAGATCTGACAGCAGATTAAATTAGGCTTTCAGAAACCGGTTGAATTAGAGATCTTAATTCGGTGGTGTAGGACTTCAACCCTCGCGCAAATAATGTTAATTGATTTAAGTTTACCCACTCTAGGTTCTAGTTAAGGAAACTAAAGGGAGGGAGGGGGGGATGGGGGTAATTACTAAATTACCACCTCGCTGGTCCAGTGGTCGCAAGCGCTACTGCTGACCATGAGGTCCTAGATTCGATTCCCAGATCGCGCAAGTGTTATTGGGTTTCTCTATCTAAAATTTCTTAGTAGCAGCCCGGAGTCTGGATTTGTGGCCGGTTGATGGCAACAGGCTCGGCCCCTATTACATGGGACTTAAACGTAACTGGCGAAATGTGGGTGTTGTACAGGTACACCTCTGCCCAGTCCTTCGTGGAAACAAGGCGTGATGTTATGTTTGTTTTATTTACTAAATCTAAAGCTAAACCTGCGTACACTATAATTCCATCAAATTATTACGGCCGCCATGAAAATCTGAAGGAAAACATCGTGAGGAAATCGGCATGTCTTAGAACCAAAAATTCGAAGACATGTGACATCTACCAACCCGCACTGGGCCCGCGTGGTTTATTATAGCCCATTCCCTCTCGAAGAGAGGAGGCCTGTGTCCCAGCAGTGGGAACGATATAGGCTGATTATGCATGAACATCTGTCATTTTCATCAGCACGTCAAGTACTGGTGTCGAAAAACTCTCTATATTTGGATAACCGTTAGCCCACGTTCGCACGGACGTAAAAATATCGCGGCGGGATTTTATCGTGCACTGGATTTTCAACTCTCGGTGTTGAGCCGAGCGTTGAGATTTCAACAGAGTGCATCTCAGCGCGTCGAAAAAACACTGTTGGATTTTCAACTCTCGATGCAAAGCAGAGCGTTTAAAATAAATTGCGCGAAAAAAATCGCCGCGGGGAAAGATCATCGTGTGACCGTTGTTCGCTTTCTTATGAGATTTTAGGTAAATAATTTAGAACAAACATAAAAACTGTATTCCTTGCGTTTATTTAACCCCTTGACTGTGAGCCTAGGTTTACATATATAACACACATCTTGTCAACCTAATTGCCATTTGCTTTGATTTGTGGGTAGGCCTTCGGAAAAACGAAGAATTCGTCAATATACAGTCATTAACATGGCACATATTATACCTTTCTGGCTTCGTTATGAGTTAAGCTAACTAAATAAATAATTTTTACAGACGATAGTACTCACCTGATTTTGCAGTGATGTGATATCTTTTCATTTTGTTAATTTTCACTCACATAACCTTGAAACTTTATCACAATATATCGAATTCACACACTCATTCACCACATAAACACTTGATTACGACAATACAATGTGTAGGCCACGCCATAAACACGATAACAGAAACCCATAGCACTTGAAACCTTATCTAAACCATAAAAACTTTTTGTTTACACAACGATAAAAATTTGACGTGTCACGGTACGCGGGAACTACGCCGAATTTTACTTTTGGAAATACGAATACGATAAAAATACGCAATAGTATCAGTAGCTATAGGCCAAATTACGTTCGTAGATAAATAAACTAGGTACTTATGTGTATTTCAAACAGTTTACAAGAATATTTATCATAAAAACTTTACTAAACACGGCGGCGGCGGCGACAGCTTCAAAATTTGTGCATTACAAAACTTTTGTTATCTTTTCATGGAAATATTTATCACTTTTCGATAAACTAACACTCAATATGAAATCTATACTTATTTCTCAGTAATTCTGTGTAACATTCTAATAAGATCACTCGCCGTTTTCTTCATAAAAACATTGCGAACTAATGTAAACAACACACACACTTCACCGAGTTTTGACAGTATGGCGGCGTCGCGTCACTGAAACCACAGATACATTTTGTTTGTTTTTTTTTTTTCGTTCATTTTGGTGGTGTTCCCAGTAAATTGTTACTAAAACCGGTCAAGTATTAATCGATTAGTCGAATGATACAACCAGATCGTGTTGCAAGTGCAAATAAATGTCAAATATTATCGTCCAATGGCAAGCAGTATCCTTATGCACCGCATAGGTGCATTTGACATTTGGAGCACTTTTTCTTATGCACCTATGGGGTATCACGCGACATTTCAAGAGCAAATTATGTCCGGAGTCTATTATAAAGGACTTACACAAAAGCTTATTAACTTAACAAAGGTTATAACAAACAAAATATAAGATACCTTCCATAACTTTAAAATGAACATTTTAAACAAACAACTTTGTAGCTTTCCTTCGGTAAAATAACAAAAATTAAAAAAGTATGTTCTGTATTCAGAGGCGGTACGTAGCGAAGTCGTTGGGATCAATCAATCAATCTCAACAGGTCGTAAACGTCCACTGTTGGACGTGACTCTCCGTCATAGTTCCGAAGAACGGTCGCAGGAGGTATTGGCGTAATCACCGGAGGTTTCACACGAGTGGATTCTTGAGAGGGGCACTGATGTAAAAACCGGCCAAGTGCGTGTCGGACCACGCACAATGAAGGGTTCCGTAGTTGGAATGAATTTATCCCAAAAACAAACTTAACTTTGTAGTTGAAAAACATGTTCTCCCATACGGAATGTATGGGAAAACATGTTTTTACAACTGCAAAGTTAAGTTGGTCGATTATTACTCGTTAACTTGTTGAGCCTACTTAGCTGTGATAGTTTTCCTTTTAATTTCGTTATATAAACTAGTGCTGTGATTTTTTTTCACTCATGCAGATCCAACCATTTAGCTGGCAGGGGGGGGGGACACTTGACTCTAACAAAAATTAGCACTTTAAAGCTTAATATTTCGCTAACGGATCCCTGAATCCAAAAATGGGTTTTACAAACTCACAATGTTTTTGAAGGACCTTTCTAATGTTACCCCACAACATGGGTTAAAAAAAAAAAGCTTTCTAGTACTAAGGGTCTCGGAGCTAGACCGTGGACAGACAGACAGATAGACAGACAGACAGACAGACAGACGGACATGACGAAACTATAAGGGTTCCTTGTTTACTACGGAACCCTAAAAATGAGAAACTGGTCTTTTGGTACGCACTCTGAAATGCTCGCTTATAGATTGAAAGTACTTACCTAAAAATAAAAATCAATTTGCCTGGCCTTTTCTCAACCATGTAGGGGTTGGCTTCCAGTCTAACCAGACGCAGCTGAATACCAGTATTTTACATGGAGCGACTGCCTTACTGACCTCCACAACCCAATTACTGGGTAACACGATACCCCTTGGTAAGTCTGGTTGTCAGACTTTCGGGCTTCTGACGACCCGTAACGACTGTCAAAGATCCAAGAATGACAGCCGGGACCAACGGCTTAACGTGTTTCGGTATGTTAAGATGGTCACTCATCCGCGGATGATCGCGGCAAGTATTGGTTAACCTGATCGATCGACCCGTGCGGCTTTTTATTACTTAGCCACAAGCCCCTCACTAGTATCTAGGTAATATATCAGAAAATGACTGAGTATTTATATAGCCTTTACAAATTCCAGAGCCATGATGATGACAATATCAATTCGTTGTAGTTGTTTTTTATTCTAAGCACTGTTTATTTTATTTTATTTTGCTACCTACCTATTTAATAGACAAATCACTGAATCTGACTTGATTTCCGTAGGTACTTCTTTTTCGGGTGACCACTGAAAATCAGCGCTGTGCTGTGGGTCCCCCATAGCACAGCATCATGCTGAGTGGAAGCCTTCTTGTCACGGTCATATCGTGCAGCTGCCGACAAACTTCTGTTTTATGCTCGTGATTTATTATGTACTTTTTGTTGTTTTCTGATTACTCTTGTCTTTTATGTGTGCACGTGCTTCGGTGACAAACAAATCTATTTTTCTTTCTTTCTTAATATAACATATACCGGTATATCCTGTAAAAATCTCACGGTAAAGACATAGGTGAAGTTAGCTGTCATTCTACCTGTGCTAGAGATTGACACTATTAAGAGGTCACTTCGCCTTAGTTGTCACGTTAAGATTTTTGCTGAATATTTATTGACTGCTCAGACCAAATAAGAAACCAAGACATAGCGCTGCGAACAATTCAGTGAAGCATACCAAAACTATACCGAAGCTCCGTGCCTACACGCACACATTTACAATCAAACTACACCTCAC
The DNA here is from genome assembly GCA_949152395.1 of Agrochola litura. Taxonomy (NCBI): domain Eukaryota; kingdom Metazoa; phylum Arthropoda; class Insecta; order Lepidoptera; family Noctuidae; genus Agrochola; species Agrochola litura. The sequence continues at coordinate 8,119,324 of OX424497.1, read as the reverse complement.
TAAGTGCACACATGTTTACGAAACCGGCCTCATGTCACTGTTGACAATGCTCTGTCTTGGTTTTTATTAGGGCCGAGATCGGCTGTTGTGTATATTGTGTTACGTGTTGCAGTAAACATTTTGAGTGAAGTTTCTCATTATCAACAAAATGCACCACTGGTTAACCATGACCTTTGTCGAGGTTGTTGTAATCTAGAGATTACGACAACCTCTGCAGGAAATAACCTTAATCCACCTGATATGGCCCTCGGTTCCAAGGAGAAGTTACGGCATCTTGTGCACCGAGCTCTCGCTTTCGTGCACATATTTTGAAGGTAAAAAGCACTCTATTTGTTCATTCCGTTTTGTCTTCTCCGTTGGGGAACACTTTAACGGGTTTAGAATTTATTCAGTGGGTACGGGGAGATTAAATAGGTGCCAAACTTTAAAATTAATGGGGTTTGAAAAAAAAATGTGATGCAGTGTTCATACGTTCACATAAAAAATTGATAGAATTCAGATCACATACTGTACTGATTCAGATCTGATTCTTGGGCCGTATGTCCACCGCCACCATCAACGGGACGTCAACGAGAACGAGATGACGGGCCCGAAGTAGCGATACATACGTGTTCACCCACCGCACGTCTGTCACCCGAGCGCCGGGAACCTGGCCTCCGAATTTTTGAGTAGTTCGGCGCTACCGCTAGAACTCGGCCCGTGATTGTGACGGGCCCATGTACCGGCACTACAAAACATGTTTGATCTTGTCCACACACTCCCGTCGCACCGGTGCCGTTCGTCCTGCTATTGTTTTGTCTATCATAACATACTGAACCCGACCGAACTTGGTAAACAAACAGTCGCCATCCCCGGGACGTCACGTTCGGTACAAATAATCTCGTTTCTTGTTGACGTCCAGTTGACGGTGGCGGTGGACAAACGGCTTTACTTGGCTTAGTTTCAAGCGAGCAGTTTCTTTATTAAAACAAGCTTAATTCGTGAAATGGTGCAAAGCTTTCTTGATCACTGTAAATCTAAAACACGTTACAAGTCAGTTCAACCACAAACCACACATACACACGGGTTGTTCTCTACATTTTCGCGAGTAAATAAAATGGGAAGTCGTCTATCTTAAGAATCGTTTTTCTAAATTACTTAGGTTCGGCCGGGACCCCATTAGTCGATCCTCGTTACCTCCCGAGACAAATGGTGTGAAACGCGAAGAGTTGGCGCCTTTGCCGAGCCGTTTATTAGTATTAACAAACTTTGCCACCGAGATCATTTATACGAATGAAAAAATAAACTAAAGCCCGCTCGCCTGAATTGTGTTTTAATTGAGAACAATACCTCCTTTATTTCTCTCGACTATTCTTAATTTACAGTTTTAATGTAGAGCAACTTTGTATAAACTTTATTGTTTTATTCTCACAGAGTAAATATAATGTGTTGAAGGGACGTAAACGTCCACAATGAAGCCTCCGACAGTATGTTTTAATTTAAGCGAAACTCATCAGCTACTATCATGATATATCGAAATTAAAACATATTCCGGGGCGTAGGTATTAATTTGTGTGCTCTCCCGGGCGAGGGCGCTCGACGAAAGGTATTACGAAAATTTAATTGAAGTTTTGATTAAGCACATGCACATGGCGGGCTCATTGATCACGACAGTATAAAGTACAGGCTTAAAAATGTGGTCGACATCATTACCGCCTACAATGTGACTTGTTTAGCCGACTGGAAACTCACGTATAATAACTATAAGCTCTGATTATTTATATGTCTAAATAGAGTGTCGCGCTGCAAGAGAACTAATACAAACAAGTCAACTTTGTTATGCTGGTGTGCGTGATAGCTACGTCTCACACGCGACACGTCATTGTACTTTCCTAGTGTGCGTGCATTTAGCAGCCAACAGTTGGACACTATTTTTTTCGTCGAGTTCATAGCTTTGACTGTCTATCTATACATATTTATATCTTTGACTTTTTGACTTAGTGGAGTAACATTCTCAAACAAATTTAATGTTTCGCTAACCCCTTTGTAAATTTGAAAGTCTTTTCCATGGATTTACGAAACGAACGACTTCGGCTATCCGAAAATCGGAGCATTGAATACTCCTTAGCTCTTTATGGAGTTAAACATGGGTCTTAAGGGCAAGGGATTAAGGTGAAAAGTGTATTGGATAATCCAAGTAGATGTGACGTTTCGTTTTTAGTAACGTAAACAAATAATGGGAGCAAGGGATTGATGGAAGTGAACGAGTCCACGTCCTACGCAAACTTGTGCAGTATCCGAAATAGGAGCATTGTTGTATTGAGGACATTCGGGATGTCAAACCATTGGGAAAATATTGATCTTTTATAGTTTAGTTAATGTCGAATATCTGAGTGGATACCTTCTCGGTTGGAAAATTGTAATATGATGGAAACAAGCGTCACATTCCGCGCTATTTCACGATTTTATTTTCAGATCTCGATTTTTTTGTAATTTACTTACCTACAGATGAATATAGATGGTTCACTTCGTATTTTAGGTATAATATAATATAATTTATTTAGGAACATAAAAGTTTTATAGTACACTAGCTGCCCGCCCCGGTTTCACACGGGTAGCACTTAGTACTTTTCTTAACTACCTACCCTACCTACCCTACCTACCCTACCTACCCTACCTACCCTACCTACCCTACCTACCCTACCTACCCTACCTACCCTACCTACCCTACCTACCCTACCTACCCTACCTACCCTACCTACCCTACCTACCCTACCTACCCTACCTACCCTACCTACCCTACCTACCCTACCTACCCTACCTACCCTACCTACCCTACCTACCCTACCTACCCTACCTACCCTACCTACCCTACCTACCCTACCTACCCTACCTACCCTACCTACCCTACCTACCCTACCTACCCTACCTACCCTACCTACCCTACCTACCCTACCTACCCTACCTACCCTACCTACCCTACCTACCCTACCTACCCTACCTACCCTACCTACCCTACCTACCCTACCTACCCTACCTACCCTACCTACCCTACCTACCCTACCTACCCTACCTACCCTACCTACCCTACCTACCCTACCTACCCTACCTACCCTACCTACCCTACCTACCCTACCTACCCTACCTACCCTACCTACCCTACCTACCCTACCTACCCTACCTACCCTACCTACCCTACCTACCCTACCTACCCTACCTACCCTACCTACCCTACCTACCCTACCTATCCTATCTCTCAAGTTGGATCGAACTGCACATGGTGTGCAAATTTTATTATAATCGGTTAAGTGGTTTAGGAGTCCATTGAGGACAAACATTGTGACACGAGATTTATATATATTAAGATGAGGGACTTACAAAGTATACATTATTAATTACATGGTGTAGGTACAATTAATTGTTGGGTGAATCGCTGCTCTCCTATCTAGATCACTGAGTAATCTGTATTTAGGAGAGACAGTTTCGTTCGACTCCCAATTTGAGTATCACAAAATCATGTTTTTGGTATGAAGCTACAAGTACGCGGCGGGCCCGTCTTGCTGGGCTAATTCAGTGAGTGTAACGTAGTCAGAAGATCTAAGAGTCACGCGATAGAAAGAGAGGCAACTTCTAGGTGATTATAACTGTAGGTAATTAGCGCTGTGTGACCTGAATTGCACTTTATTCTTTCGTAGCAAGAGTCGGTTTTTATTTAAATGATTTTGCGGAATGAACCATCTGTATTAATCTGCTTCACTCTGTTATGATTTTATGAAAAAAAAAGAATAACTGGTACCGAAACTAGATTGACACATTGTAAATTTTTCAATTTCTTGGTTATTTTCCTATGGTTAAGACCAGGCACTCCAAAGACAATTTCCACGCAAACTCCGCCCCAATGCACCCCACTATGTGCTAAACGCTAACAAATCAGTAATAAAGTTGAATATCGCGTGCGCTCTTTGGTCGTGTTCAAGCACGGAACTAAATGTCGTAAAACTCTATTCTTATTTCGTTTATAACTACAGTAATACTTGATCTAGGGAAAAAATATCTTATATTTGAATAATAAACTATATTTCCTTACTGTCAATAATTATTTTAGGCGAAAATGTTCCAATTACGTAACGGTCTTATATTTGGAAAGAAAAAGATCCAATAAATCATATACTAAAGTTCCATTTTGATTGTAAGAGTGACTTTTTCAGAATATTAATGCAAATTAACATACAATTTAGGGAGCGTCCTCTTAAGGACACCATCATCAGGAGACCAGAGCTTTTGCCGGGACCCATTGAAGCAGAGGTTTTCAACAATTGTTCCTTTTATTAATGAAAAGAAGCAAGAAAGTGTTATTGGGTTTTTCTATCTGTAATTTCTCAGTAGCAGCTCGGAGTCTGGATTTGTGCCCAGTTGATGGCAATAGGCTCGCCCCCTATTACATGGGACTTAAACATAACTGGCGAAATGTGGGTGTACCTGTTACAGGGACACCTCTGCCCAACCCTTCGGGGAAACAAGGCGTGATGTTATGTTAAGAAGCCTTTGCTGCCTTTGCTGCCTGTGCCCTGCAGTGGGACAATAACAGACTGGTATAGACAGTATCTCTCGAGCCTTTAGTTTTGGGTTCGATCCCCAGGGCATGCAAAGTGGTATTGGGTGTTTCTGTCAGCCCAGAGGTGCGATTGCACCGGTAAATAGCGTTAAGCTCGCCCTTAATCTCATGGGACCCAATTCCGTCATCGACGAGCTGTCAGTGAGTGTTCGCTAAAACACTTCTGCCTGCCGGAATTAGGGTTGGCAGCAGGCTTGACGTCAATCCAAATAAAGTATTAAGAGTGGTTCCTTAAGGAACCTTTTATGTCGTTAAAGAAAATTATGAAGAAAAATTATTTTACTTTAAGAGGGTTTCAGGAGCTAATGTTCCTGATAGCTGTAAAAGTAACTGAGAGAAACTAATGCCTGTTTTCAATCCTAACATTATTACAGTGTAACTGTTTGAGGTTTCCCTAATTACACAAATTCCCGGAATTCACAATTCCGCCTAATCGTCATGCTGGAGCTACAATTTCATCACCAAATCCTAAATGTAAAGCATCCGCTTCTAGGAACATGGATTCATTACAAAATCCAGTGTTAATATAGCTTGGCCAAAAAGATTACCTAGTGATTTCAAACTACGCTGCACGCTTTGATGAAATTTGTTGCAGTCTACACCCGTAAAAATATCTATCGAACATAACATAGTACACCCACATTTTGCCAGTTATGCTTAAGTCCCATGTAATAAGGGGCGTGCCTATTACCATTGATCGATGTGAAACAGTAAAATTACCCCGGTACAATACGGTAAAAAAAATATTTTACGTAATTTACGGTATTTTACGGTAAAATATGCTAATTTTCGGTAAAAACATATTAAACGTACTCATACACTCATACCCACTAAGACCCGTATTACAGAACGTCACTCAATACTCAAGCATTACTTAAAACTAGATTCAAGCCATTTGATTGGTTGAAACTAGTTTTAAGTAATGCTTGAGTATTGAGTGACGTTCTGTAATACGGGCCTAAAACACTTAAAATACGGAAGTGAGTATATTTATGTGTATCATGTGTATGTCACTAATTCACTATTAACGGATTTGAATGTAATTTGCCAGAGATAAGCAGTATTGGAACTTAAAAAATTAGAAAACTGGGCTCGTGCGACGACTCATGCGTACTAAAAATCCCTAAAACTTAATTCTCAAGTAAAGAATTCAAGACATGAAGCACACCATTTCATGGATTATAATAATATCATTTACGTACAGAGGCAGAGCAGTGGACAGTACAAATCAAAATTTAAAACTTTATAAGTCACCGGTAATTTTACCGTAATGTATATAAATGACCGTAAAATACCCGTATTTTACCAGCGTTTTCCGTAAAATTACGTAATTTTGCAACCCTAATCAACTGGGCACAAATTCAGACTACTGAGAAATTCCTGATCGAAAAACCCAATTACACCTTGCCCGAACTGGGAATCAAAAGGTCCGCATGCTTAGCAACACTTCCGACCACTCGAGCAAAAGCAGTTTCTCAAGATCAATTTGTCTGCAACAAATAAAATAAATGCTCTAGCAACTAAATAAAAGAAACCAATTTCATTCCACCCAACACTTAGCAAGGCTTTGCATTATGGTAGCAACAGCACAGAACAATCCGCCATCTTTTAAAATTGCGAGGGAAAGTAAAATAATTCGTATTATTATATTCGTGTCGACATTAATGTCTCGTCTCGACCGCTTGGAGCAACTGCAAGCAAACAATGAAACAACTTTAATAAAAGTAAATCGTATTAACACCTAACTCGGTAAGCTGTTTTATTGTCGCTGCGACTGATGCGGATGAGAACTGGTTTTAACGTTGTTGAATTGGGGTTTAATTGATACCTATGTCAATATGTAATGTAGTGCTGTTCCATAAACAATGGGGTTCTTAGGCTGCGTTTCCACCAGAGATGTGCGAGGATGCGTAGCGAGGGATGTGTTTATTACACCTTATACTGAGTAGGTACCTACTATAGGATAGTCTCATGACGTTCGCTGACTGATGCCGCCGAGTATGATAGCTGTAGAACTTATAGAATCTGTGGCTGTGTGGGTAACTGCTCTGTATTAACATCTACAGAGCCATAGTCTTTTAGTTTTAACTTAGATTTAGTTTTTATAGTTTTTATGTCTAGTCAAGCAAAGATACGTGCTAAATCCACGAGAATTTACTGCCGACAAATTGCTTTGCAGTTTGGCAGATGTTATGGAAAACGAAAACTGTAATATTATGAAATAAATAAATAAAAAAAAAATAAAAAACAAACCGATAGAATAGCTTCATTTACCTAGCCTCGCTCAGCGCAGCTCCGGTGGAAACGGCTTAGCGGTGCGAGGTTTTTGTACGTACAAAACAAGTCAGGGATGGGTGCGAGGGATCCGTGCGACGGATGTGTAAGGGATGTGTGCGAGGGATCCGTGTGATGGATGTGTAAGGGATGTGTGCGAGGGATCCGTGCGACGGATGTGTAAGGGATGTGTGCGAGGGATGTGTGTGAGGGATGTGTGCGAGGGATATATCTTTCATAAGAAGATTTTACATTGTTACTGCTCCTCTTCTTTACAATAAAATAAATAAAGAACTCAACATGTACCCGCTCAACAAATCTTTATGTAAGAAGAAGGTTCATAACTACCTAATTGCCCTTTCCTATGAGGAAACAGAAAACTTACAAAAAAAAAAAAAAAAATTACTCTTGTCCAATAAAGGATTTAATTTATTTTTAATTTTTCGGTTAAACGTATTTACACTACCCAACACCCCAACACCTTTCATTACTCTACACTTAACAGACAAAATCACGCGCATATACACACACACTAAGACACACAAACTAATTTTGTATTTTTTCAGTTTTCATGTTTGTTTTAAGATCATTCATTGATGCATCTTTTCGCATGTCTTTTAGGCTAATATATGTATTATTGTCTGTTTTGAGGGGTTTGGCGCTGTATGCCGAGATACAGGACTCGTCCTAGTTCGGTTACAGATGCTCCCATGTTATTTACTCCCAAGTAGGTACTAGCCTATAAGTATGTGTAATTGTATTATTGTAATTTTTTTTTGGTGAAATAAATAAATAAATAAAAATATGCAAGAGATGTGTGTGAGGGATGTGTGCGAGGCATTAGTGTTAGAGACGGACGCGAGTGAGAAATCGTATCTGAAAAGAGTCCGCTACACATCCTCGCAGCGCTCATCTGCGCACCATTTCACAGCATCGCTACACATCCTCGCACCGCTCAGCGGCCTAGCATATTTCTGGTGGAAACACTCACATCGTTTCACAGCTTCGTTTCGCATCCTCTGGTGGAAACGCAGCCTAAATATCGTGTCCAGCGTGTCCTGTTGCCTCCACGATGCAGGAGATGATAAACACTACTGAAGGTGCCTAAACTCGTAGCCAAATTCTGGGCTGATTCTATATTAATTGCCATTGACACGCTAAGAAGAATTGATGCCTAAAGCGACTATAGGCCTTGAAAATAGGGTTTTGGGAAGGTTAAACTGAAATGTTCTTCAGATTTAAGGCTCTAGACAAAGTAAACACTGCTTGAAAGTCTACTTTCGTGTGGGCAGAAATAAGTCAGTTTTAGTAAGTCACGGAGGAGCTCGTGGCCAAGTTATAATAACAGCTGCACGGGTCGATTCATCAGGTTAAGCTACGCTTGCCAGGGTTGGTCCGTGGATGGGCGACCATCTATAAATATCGAAATTCCCCCGTGCATCGGAAAGCACGTTAATCCGTTGACGGCTGTCATTCATAGATCTTTAAATTGACAGTCGTTACGGTTTTACCAAGGGGTATCTTATTACCCAGTTACTGGGTTGTGGAGGTCAGGGGGCCTAAAACGGCGGCTTTGGCAGAATGAATCATATTAAAAGTCACAAACTGACAATTCATAATAATATCTACATTCAATTCATATTACGCAATTCGTCTGTTTGACAGTTTTGTATTATAATGAAAAAAACATTTAAAGTGTAGAAATAAAAATAAAAAAATTATTTAATAAAATCTGTAAAGAAAAATTAACCGGTAAAATTGAGGTCTTAATTTTTTTCATGCGGCAATATTTACACCAATTATGATTCTGATATGAATTTAACTGAATATGATTCAGCTAATATGTGTAATCATATATAAATTGCTAATGATCTGCTGGGAATACAGAAAATGAATTGCTTTTAGAGGTATTGCTTAATGTGGCCGTTTTCGGCCCACAGATAGGCAGTCGCTCCATGTAAAATCAGCTGCATTTGCAATTCAGCTGCATCCGGTTAGGCTTTTTTTTTTTTTTTTTTATTTTTTTTTTTTTAACTATGGCCTCTCGCAGTTTTGACCACTAAGGTCTTGGCTGCTTAACCGAACTTTTCCTGTGGTGGCCTTAAGCTTCTACACTTAGAGCCTCCAGCCAGGAGCTTTTAAAACTATTCTAAATTAAAATTAAGCGAGTGCTCGCTAAGGGCACCCCCTGTGGGGTACGAACCTCGGCTTAGGGCATCGCTGAGGGGAGGACAGCAAGAAGGGACAGGCTGGATCAAATTTATATTTACATCATGATTATTATGCGGGGTATTTAAAGCTACGTGCTCAGCTGCAACAACTGCTGGCACCTCGTTTTCGAGCAAGGGTCGGGGAGGAGTTTCATTGACTCGGGGACGCGGTCGCGATCGCAAAGGACCTCGGCGGCGAGGTCGGAATGACGGGAGGCGTCTGTTTTTGTATACTGTACTGGTGGCCCTATTCTGCTCCTGGAGGAGTGTAATGGGGTCATCTGGGTCGGAAAGACCGGTTAGGCTGGAAGCCGACTCCAATATAGCTAGGAAAAGGCTAGGCAGGCAAAAGGCTTAGAAGTCATGAGAAGGGTGAAGAAGACCGTCACCTGATTCATAAGTTATGTCTGTTTCACTACGACGCAAATGTTTCCATTGTCTCAAATAATTCTGTTCCACTTAGTTCAATAGTCCCCGTCCGAAAACTGAAGCGAGTCCTAAAAATCCAGAAGTGATTTTTTTGAAGGTTTAATCTTGAGTTTAACGCCAAACAGAATGACAGATTTTTGAGAACCACAACTAAAATGAAAACATAGTTCACAAAAGGAGTTTTTAGAAGATTACCTTTGTCTTGTGTAAAGCCAAGGTTTTAAGCTCAAAATAAGGATTTGGGTTAATGAAACAAAGAACTAAAAAAAATAAAATAATAATATCCATATAAAGATTTTTAGAAGAATTCGCTCAAAGAGGCTGAAGTAGGTATTTAATAAAGGATCCAAGGCTCCGATTGAAAGGAGGCTTTTTGGCTTAATTTAAGATTCTCTGGGAAGGCGCTATCAAAATGATAGAGCAAACATTTGAAACAGAATATAATATTTGTTCTATTAAGCGTCTAATTGAAAAGAAATAAAAAAACCCAAACCAACAAAAACACAAACCGGCGAAGCCAAAAAGAAGGGTTATTAAAATAAAAATAAGTAGGTAATAATAATAACTAAATATTTTTTTCAGCTTTTTACTTTTTGTCATTTCTCATTCCAACTTATTAAACATATAATTTGTATAAATACTTAATCACCTTTTAAAACCCTTCATTTTAATTGACTTGATAGGATTGGGATTTATTTTTATTTTGGAAACATTCATTTTGGCGCCAAAAACCAACCATTTTTTTTTTTAAATTTTGATATACCCAGTGACACTCGAACAATAAAGACAAATCTAACGACATATAACTTATCAAAATCGGTTCAGCCGTTTAGTAGGTACGAGGGAACATAGTGACGGACATACATACATACAGGTCAAACACATAACCCTCCTTTTTTGGCTTCGCTGCAGTCGGGTTATAATGATTGATGGATTTGCATATAGTCATCGAAGTTGCGAAAAGTAAAAAAAAAATTGGATTTAGTACTTTTAGAATTAGTCATTAAATTGTAATAGCATTTTTCACTGAAAATATTATTATTCACAATGATTAGGTTTCAATGTGATTTGTTACGCCTTTCTATTTTGTATAAATACGAGTAGTTATGTAAATAAGCAAACATTATAAAATTCGAAAATTTTAAATAAAAAACCGTTTTCGGATAACATAATAAAACAATTACAAATGTAAACCTCAACTTTATTTTCTTTTCATTTGAAAGCCTACTTTTTGGATCGTATCGAACTTAGTTTTCATTCAATAACTTTAGATATTTATTATCGCTCCTCGCTGCGGGCGCGGGATTCTTTCTACGCGAAATTGTAAGTAAACCTTCTTAAGACGAACAGGATCAAATTGCTCGACTAAAAAATAAACAGAAAGTTTGGAATAAAATGGCGTACCTATGAAGTTAAAACATCCCGAGAATTTGGGACTTGAAATGAATGAATTAATTAATTTATCAACTCAACTTTGTTTAATAATAAATAAAGATAGTTAATTGATTCAGGCGTGACCTTGCGGAAATCCATTATAAAACACAATAGACGTAGATATATTTAGTAACCGGAACCGGGAGTAACCGTGTTCGGGTTCGCTACAAGTCAATCGTCATCCTGAGGATGCCCCGAAACACGTGTCGATTTCTAACAAGGTTTTTTATGACTCTTCAGGAATAGTTAGGCGGTATAGGTTACTAAATGTATCTCCGTCTATTTTATTTTTTAATAAATAAAGTTTATTTGAAACCCAGTTTAGGGTTTATCTGGAAACGCGTCAGTATTTTGTACAGGTAAATTTGATATCGGGCGGCTTCCCGCTCAGAATGAAGGTGGCGCCGCCTAACGTGGCCAACAACGGGATTTCTGCCAACTTTGTTTGCACGAGAGGAGTTAAAATATATTCAACTATGCGATAGAAGTTTCCGAGTTAGGGACAGCTTATTTTTTTCAACTAGCCTCTGCGGTGCGCCGTGAAAAGTCGTAATTAACATGGCTTTCAGCACGACCTCAGCGAACAGTGGGCTCTCATAGGATTGTCACGACTAGAACACAAAGCTATGCATTGTTACGCAAATAAAAAAAGCCCTATTTTTTAAAAATACACGTTCTCTAAACCTTGCTTTGTGTAAGTGGTTTCAAAGTTTGATAGGGAACACTTGTAATATGAACTTGTATTGTAATTTGGATACAAACTTTGTTAGAGGGAGATTATCTGCCAACTACACAGCTTCTAAGTTTCTAAGTTTTATCAAATCAGATTATCACAGACACGGCGTTGTGTCGCAGATTGGTGCAAACTTTTTAAATTAAGAGTTATAGCGATCTTTTGCGAATACGAGTGATAAATTGTGGGTTACGGGGCGTTACGTGTATGTAGAATATTATGCGATTTTTTCATAAAGTTTAACGCAGCTGGCGGGCAAGTGGTGGGGGGCTTAACCGCTCTAATGAAGCCAGGATGCACCCGCACGTTATTAAGGGATCACTCCCAGCCTTTTATGCGCTATGAATAGTGTGTTTTATTAACTTCATTTTAATGCTAGCCGAGTTTTATTCATAGTTTCTACAAATATGAATGTGTTTTTTCAAGATTTGCAGTGTGTATTTATTCGTGTATGGCTGGTAGACACTTCAATAACAATGTTTCAGATGAAAGTAGCGTATTAATTAATGCTAGTTGTATTTTATAGCATGTATACGAGTACACACAAAATTAGGGAAATATGTCTATTAATGATTACACACCGTCTAGTCTCTTTACATGCTTTATAGACAACCAGCTGCTCCCCGCGGTTTCACCTGCATAAATCTCGTTCTCGTGGGAATATTGGGATAAAAAGTATCCTATGTCCCAAACTATGTCATGGTCTATCCATGTGCAAAATTTCATCCAAATCCGTTCAGCCGTTTTAGCGTAAAAGCTTAACCAACAAATAAACAAACTCACTTTCGGATTTATCTTGAAGGCATTTATAACGTTAGTTAGGATATTGTTTTCCAAAATATTAATGATAAAATTGTTACCTACAATCTACAAAGCAATCAAGCAAGATATTGGATACTACCCAAACTATTTTATTAATTGGGTAGTTACCTTATCTATACTTTATCTGGAAAAATAGAGCTCAGACTCACTAAAAACTATTTACATTGTAACCTCTGTGAATATATACCCAGTAATAAAATCTCAAATAAATAAGTAAATACCAGGCGCAGTATCTCATTTGAATGTTCAGCAGGTGTACATTAAGCCGACTGGATACAGGACTGTGGCTTCACCGAAATTGAATTTAAAAAATATTACCAACTCGCGAACTTGGCTGGACTCCAAAAGACAATACCTACCCTCGTCTTGTATATTCATTTTAAAGGAATAAATACTTACAGCGCACAAAGAGTAGTCACACAGCCTTGTTAGTAAAAGAGCCATGAAAATCATTATAGTACTGAAGACGGGAATAAAAAGCGAAAAGCTGGCTTAATTTTCTGTGTGACTGTAACTTACCAAACAAACATTGAAGTTTTTTCACAAGAACTATACTCCATTTGAAATAAGATTAGACATTTAAACAAACCTTTTTTACAGTCCATTCAACTGATTTTGACTTATATACCGTAGGCATAAGGATGGCATTAAAAGCAAAAAAGTGGTTACAATACCAACTGTTTACTGCAGCTGCCATTTGTTATGCCACCGTCGTAATAGAAGTCAAAATCGGTTGAACGGACTGTAAAAACGGTTTAGTGAAATGTTTAATCTTATTTCAAATGGAGTATAGGTTTTGTAAATCCTTTACAATACTAACTTTCTATGTTAGTTTGTAATTATAATCCTGACCATTACTATAAATGCGAAAGTGAGTTTGTTTGTTTGTTACGCTTTCACACTAAAACGGCTGAACGGATTTGGATGAAATTTGGCACATAGGTAGACTATGACCTGGAGAAAGACATAGGCTAATTTTCATCCTGGATCGCAGGCGAAGTCGCGGGCAACACCTAGTGTAAAATAAATTAAATATGCATTTCGTGTCTCTCTGTGTGACTGCATTTTTCTTCTAAACTGCGCAACGAATTTTGATGCCGTTTTCATTATCATTTTGAGAATTTATTCCAGAAGGTTTAAATGCCTAATACATTCAGATTAAATTTACAAATTATAAAGAAATCTCGATGTTTTGTCAAGTCGTAAAAATCTTGCGAAGCAAGTGTCGCTAGTGCAAAATAAATGAAAGAACAATAAATTAGACTATGACACTAATTTAGCTATTGTGTATTTATAAACAAGTCAAAAATCGGTTGAACCGACTTGATTTAGGCACATTTCATAAAATTCTATCTGAACTAAATAGTGATGATGTGAAGAGTCTGTTCAGGTTTATGGCCCAAATGTAATCCATAACAGTATATTTTGTTATTATTTGTTTAAGGTATGATGGGGCTGTCATACGCATTGCAATTATAAAAGTACCAAACTAAAATAGAATAAAAAAAATAAAAAAATCAAACGGTTCAGCCAATTTCCGGTTTCCGTGAAAATATTTAGATGATCGTCGCACAGGGCGGTGTTTTGAGCGCAAACAACTGCGTTACCACCTCGTGAAACTTTTTACATTAGCCGTACCTACGTCGGGACTCTGTTTGTTTCGTGCCTTCGAACCTGGGAACTACGGTGCACAAGTTTTGGGTCTCATTTTAAAACTCCCTACCCTCGCCCCGGGTAAATTTTAATCATAAAGAGACAATACGAGGAACTTTGGCCAGACTGATTTACGGGATATTTTTGCGCCGTATTCAACTGCTTGATTTTATTTGTGGTTATTTGCAACGAATGCCTTTAATAATAGTTCGCACAAATCTTCCCTGCGGCCCGATATTAGCGCGAATGGCCGTTTTTAGGTAATGGTTCGGGGCAAGCGGGTTAAGCGACGGCGAACGGCTAACTAATGAGAAATGTTGGCTATTTAATAGCCTGCAATATGGAATCAGGTGTTGAGGTATTTCTTTATTAATATAATTATATATATTTTATTATTTATTTGTTTACACAAGTTTTTGTTTTGTTTATATTTAAATATGTATGTTTGGGTTGAGGTATTTTTTGTGGGCAAATAAATTGTTTTATTATTATTAGTACCTGGGCTACCGAGCTCTGCTCTGGTGAAAATAGAGAATGCTCATTTAATAGTATAGGATAGTTCGTACTAATTCCATGCTGCCATAATAGTGGGTATTTAGTAATACCATGCTGCCATGTCATTATTCACTATATTACTTTGGGCAACCGAGCTCTGCTCGGGTGAAAATACGGAGAAAACTAATTTTCCCAGATATAAGACCTAGCTAGATCGATTTTACGCCCCCGTAAACCCCTATATTGTAACTTTCATAGAAATCGGTAGAGCCGTTTTCGAGAACGTGATTACAAATATATATTTATACAAATATTGCTCGTTTAATAGTATCAGATTATTATTTCAGTGTTAGGTATACATTTTTATGACAGAAAGTGTTTTTTAAAGCAGACTTTAACAGCCTATGATTCACTCATTGTCGTAAAATCTAGGACGGTAAAAAATACGGTCACTCTTAATACAATTTTCATTAATTTATGACATTTCCATCCACAGCACTCTGAAAGTCAGGTGTAATAAAATGATGTCTTATTTCCTTTTACTCTGAACAACTGTAACGTAAGGCAAAAATGTGGCACTGGAAACTTTCCAACAGCAGTATCTACACCGGCGTAATATATTTTACATTCAATTTGAGGAAAATGGACTTCGTATTTATGTTTTATTTACTGTCGTAATTTTGTTACGGACATTGAATTAACGCAATTTAGATTCTTGCACGATCATTAACAAACATGAGCTTTCCTCCAAATTGATATTGAAATTTTAATTATTATGCTGGTCCTTTATTCTTATTATTTAGTTTATTTCCTACTTTCTCCTGATTCCGCATTAAATAGAATAGCTGTGAAAGAAAACTTGCAGGAAAACGAGCAAGATGAAAAAGCTTTTGCTCCAAATAATTTTAATATTCAATTATTCAAGATTTTCAATTTTCAAGGAAAAGATTATAAGATTTCTTAGCTGGTTTAAGCCGTAATGAGTTTCCCGTATAACAGTTTAGTGGGATGAGGTTCGGGACCACTGCTTCATTTGAGCAAGGAATCTATTAACGGAATTACCATCAAGTGGGCCCCTGGCCCTTTAGCGGCGTCGCGGAGAGAGCGCGTTGATTCAAGATTAAAAGAGATTGCACTAATGAAAACAACTTTAGAGCTTGAGCTCTTAAGTTTTTAAACACTGTGGAAGTTTAAACTATTAGCTCGAACTTGCTAAAAGAGAAAATAAATCTTCAACTGTTGAGAAATGTAAGTAACACTTAGCAAAGAAATACATAAAACTAGCTCTCTACATTGTGACCTAGTACGATATGTTTAAAATTCCTCTTCCATTTTCGTTTTAATCCGAAGTCTGCTCTGTTCTTAATAATGAGGCAATCCTACTAGATGATAAGAGAGGCGAATAAAATAACGAGATCAGACGTAAGGACATAAATCAGTTCTCGTTCAGCAATCAGCCTCCGAGGAGAAGTTAATGTGTTTAATTATTTACCAAAACAAGAGTTTTAATCATCGTTTATTTGAAAATTTATGGGCCAACTTGTAAACGTTTACGATAAGCCGCGGATTGGAGGTTATGAAATCAGATAATGTAAATAAATGTGAGAAATGTAGGCATTTGCCGGCTTCTGCGGGCTTTATACACCGATTATTTCCATAGGCGTTACTGGGAAACGTTTAATTTATTCAGTGTGGATTAAGTACCATTAAAAGATTAGGCGCTTGACAAATATGGTGATTAATAAATCAAGAATTTTGCGTGTTTATTATGAAGCTAATAAATTAATGTTTGAAGTTATTTTGTCACTCATATTTAAATGAAAATGTAGGTACCTACGTCAGTTTTGGGAATTTCTCTCTTGAAAGCAGAATCTTGCTTGCCTTCCAAGAAATGTGATGCTCGAATATTGTAATAGACAAGAGAGAGTTGTAGTGTAGATAGCTATATAGATAGAATAGTACTTTGAACATTTGGTATATAGTGGAAATGATTGAGCTCTAAAAAGACACCAACGATCGTGGTAAAATAAAACCGACTGAGTAAGTATTTATCTATAACATTATGATAACAATTTAATTTCTGAACAAAACAACACTGAATAAAATAATGGAGTATTGTACAATAAACTGAACCACAAACTTTTATTATTGTTTTAATAAACAAGGTGCCTCAAAGCTGGGTTTGCAATAAAATGAGTCACTGAAAACAGAAACGCAACAATTATTATTATTATCGAGTACCTGCTTCCGCGTATTTTCAGTAAAATAACTCGAGTTCAAAAGCCTAAACTTATATAACACCGAGATTCCGATAAAAGGTAGGTACCTACCTAACTTATACCATAGACAATAATCTGAAAGCCAATTTCAAAAATCTATTCGCAATCTCATCTTAGTGATAATTAATGTCAAAAACTTGTCAAAAATGTAAATTAGAGGAATTTTTTAACATCAGTCTCCCTACAAGATCTACATTAAGTTCAACTATATCATTGAAGATTTTTATCATTCAATTTATTAGATTACCTATTTAATTTATCTCGATACACACTTGCTTTTCCAACTCACTTTAAACATTGGCAGAATGGTCGACATCGGCTTTGCTTGCCATATTAAAAAAATAGAATAGAATGTCAGACAGAAATTAGAATGATTTTTAAATATTCTTAAAAAAAACGGGAATTGCGTGTGATATTCGACCTTATTTGAAGCCATAAAATATCTGAGAAAAAAACTAACGGGTGACGAATTGTCGATGCCTATTTAAAATATTTTTAATTATTTCCCAAAACTGCGAACATAATGATTTCAGCGTAAATACTATTATGTTGAAGTATCCAATTAGGCAGACGTCAAAACAAAGTGAAGTTATTGAGAAGCGAATATTTAATTAATACCCATTTTGTTTGTGTTTGTATACGTTATGCGAGCGCCAATTAATGACAATCTTTCTTTGTGTAATTACGATTTGCTTCGATAATTAGGTGCTTTATATAAATATATATATATATGAATATGTAGCCGAGATAAACATAAAGAGGAAAAGCCTCTTTTTGCAAAGCTGTGACATAATTGTAATTAATGTAAATCATAATTTTACTTTATACTTGAATACATTTTATTTATTTATTTAATTAAAGGCGATCTATAAATTGTCAATGCGTAGTTTCTGGTATGGTGAGATGTCCTATCTTTCACTTGGATGTATGTCTTTCTAAGGGATTGGCAAGAAGGATTGTGACCTGTGGAATGAATGGAGGCATGCCTTGGCCCAACAGTGGAATAGTAATTAGGTAGTTTTAATCTGTCGACCTCGAAAAAAAACAGTGGCACTCCGATAGTGCTGACAGAAGTGAAAACTTGAACAAGATCGCCTTGGTGGAAGAAAAATACTGGAATAGAACATTGGTCCGTAACCTTATCTAAATAAAGAGTACAAATGCGTTTACAAAAAAAAAAACTTCCAAAACCTTTAAAGTAAAAATATTTGCTCAGAACATTGATCCGTAACTTAATATAGATAAAAAGCAGAATCGGGTTTACAAAAAAAAAAAAAAATCTTCCAAAACCTTTAAAGTAAAAATACTTGCAAAGAACATTGATCCGTAATGGAATATAAATAAAGAACACAATCGCGTTTACAAAAATGAGGTGTCGGTAAGGAACTTTTGACCGCCTTTTTTTATTGTAATCTTTCGTTTTCTAGCCAATCTAATACAAAATTTTAATGTTATGAAATTTCTTTCTTATTTTACCTTAAGGTATATAAAAAAGAGAACAATATTTATAACTAGCTGCGCCCTGCGGTTACACCCGCATAAGTCTCGATCCCGTGGGAATATCGGGATAAAAAGTAGCATATGTCCTAACCCAGGTCATGGCCTACCCATGAGCCAAATTTCATCCAAATCCGTTAAGCCGTTTTAGGGTGAAATCGTAACAAACAAAGAAACAAACAAACTCACTTTCGCATTTATAATTTTTAATTAGTTAATTTAATAGCATTCAACTAGGACAAAACTCGATTAACACTTCAGTTAAATTAAAAATCTTAATTTTGAGTTTAATATTGAATTAAAATCGGATGAGAAGTGAAATAAATAGAATTATTATGTATTAGCTATTATACAGTGCGAGTCTTTATTTTATACACATATCGAAATGAGGGGAATCTATGCTTAATTTTATCGAAGAAAAAAATATTAACAAAAATCAAAATATTTTTGTATTTGTAATATGGGAGAAATTTTAAGATAATTGTAACAAAAAAAAACCTTCGATAAAATTAATATACAGTGTGAGTTTTTATAATGTGCACCACAATTGTGCACCAATTTCAGTACCATTATTTATTTTATTATTATGTAAGCCTTTTATTTCCCAAAAAAATACATTTAACTCACATGGTATCATAAAATATTCATTGGTTTCCAATTAAATAACAAGCAATTTAAGCAAGCAATTAACAATAATTTTATAACAAAAATAGATTTTTAAATAAATAAATTGATTTTATAGATTAGATAAAATAAGATAAAATGAATTTGCTACATAATCTCTTAATTACCCGTAAACGACCACGTAAACGACAAGTAAACTCGTAAAAGGCACTTTGACACTTCTATAGCGCGCGACGAGAGACCGATGTTGCAAATTATTAAAAACAAATTATTTTTATGATAGCAACATTGGCTTGAAGTTCTGTTTCATTCATTCGATTTTATGCATGGAATGACGTACTATAATGGATAAACGTCTCTCTCTCTATTAATTATTCTCTCTTTTAATTATTTGTAATTAGTTTTTTGTGTAACCGACTTATTGATTAAAATTAAATGATTTCTTTGGCATGCTGAAATTAAAATACAAAATGACGGAAATTAAAATTAGTGGCACCTATATTCATTAGATAATCACCACAAATGACAAATGGGCCGATGGCCGCGATTTGACAAATCGAAGTTTATTATTGTAACAGTAACTAAAGTCCATAACATTGAAAATTTTGTTAATCACCACACTCACCAAAAGGACTGACGTTCAAATAAATTGACAGGTGGAGTTGATTCCGCTATTAAAACCATAAAAATTGTTAATCACCACCCTTAGGAAATAAACTGGTGATTTTAGTAATTATATTGCGAAGGTTTGATATTACCATACAGCCATAATCCCTAGATTTCGTTAATTTATTTATTTAATCAGCATAATTGGCAAAGTGACTATTGCTGAAAGTAATAGTCATCTACTTGATAGTGCTCCCCTCCACTACAGTACACCGGTGCACACCAACATTAAGAAAAAAGAAATGCCTACAATAAGTACGACTATGAATCCGTCATCTTATTTTCGAGATTTTTTATGTATTATAATTTTGTCTTTTTGTCTACTCTTCTCGTCGTCAAAATCGACGACGACTAAATACGACAAAATGACTGATTGTCTCGTGTTGAACTGTCAAAAAACGAGATAAATAACGTATCACGTTAGGGTTTGTAGACAAAACATCAAGTTTGACAGAACGAGTCGAGTATTTTGTATGGTGTGGCTATCAGAAAACGATAACACTACAGAAATAGACAAAAATTTGTCGCGCGAGAGTGGATAATTATCGCGTGTGTTATGTTAGGCCTGCAGGTGGGGCCGGTCACGGCCACAATATATATCATACCAACATATATACCAACAACTAAATTACAGCCAACCTCCCAGCTAAGGAAAGTCTAAAACGGTTTAAGTCTTGAAAATTTTTCAAATTCAATTCCTCCGCGACCTGTTCTTCTACTTTGTTTAATGTTCTGCAGGTGTATTCTTACTTGAGTAATAGCTTTAGTGTTCCTTGTTCTAGGCAAAGTAATGTCCGGCATGAATGTTTAAGCGAGTTAAGTTAGCTCCATCTTATGAAGACTGGAGGGATGTAAATCGGGCCATGTTATGTTGAGAAGACAGGATAAACGGTCGAAAGTTTAGTAAGTAAGTGTTACTTTAGTGTAATTTACCTTTTACTAGCTTTTGCTTGCGGCTTCGCCCGCGTTTATGTCAAAAATTGTACCATGGGAACGAACTTTCGGGATAAAAAGTGTTCTAGGTTCTAACTCAGGTTATGGTTCCTACTTGTGTGCCAAATTTTACTGTAATCCGTTCAGCCATTAAGGCATGGGTTATGTTTAGAGTTTCCCTACGTGATCGAATCAGAAACGAAGAGATCTGCCGGAGAACCAAAGTAACCGACATAGCCTGAAGAATTGCCAAACTTAAGTGGCAATGGGCAGGGCACATTGCTCACAGAACAGATGGCTGATGCAGCCGAAAGGTTCTGGAGTGGCGACTGCGTACCGGAAGACGTAGCGTTGGATGGCCTCCCACAAGGTGGACCTTGTGAAGGCCGCAGGAATCCGCAGGATGCTGGAAGCACAGAATTGCTCGAAGTGGCGGTGCTTGGGGAAGGCCTATGTCCAGTAGTAGACGTCTTTCGGTTGAAATGATGATTATGATTAAGGCATAAAAAGATATAATCTGCCTAGTCTTTTCCCAACTAAGTTGGTGTCGGCTTCCAGTCTAACCGGATGCAGCTAAATACCAGTAGTTTACATTGAGCGACTGCTCTGACCTCCATAACCAAGCTAATGGGTAACACGATACCTCTTGGTAAGACTGGTTGTCAGACTTTCGGGCTTCTGACGACTCATAACAACTGTCAAATATCTACAAATGACAGGCGGGACCAGCGGTCTATCGTGCTTTTCGAGGTCACGACCCTCTTTAGATACTAACCTATCCACGGACCAACCGCGGCAAGTGTAGCTTAACCTTATCGATCGACCCGTGCGGTTGTTATAACTTAGCCACAAGGTATATACAGTGTGAGTCCATATAATGTGCACATATCGAAATGAGATCTATGCTTAATTGTATAGATGGAAAAAAAAAATTACGATTATTGTAAAAGTTGATGAAAAAAAAAAACAGATTTTTGTAAAAAAAAACATGTTTATTTTCAATTGAGGGTAGTTTTGTTTCCACAATCTTCATTTTATAAAGGCGCATAATTACTTTAAATCATAATGAAGTTTGTTTCATCGCGATCATTTAGTTTAAAAGTTACACCGTTTTGTTTATTAATTTTTTTAATGATAACATATTTAGTTTATTTTTATTTTTTATTCCGTCGATAAAATTAAACATAGATTCCCTCATTTCGAAATGTGCGCATTTTAAAGACTCACACTGTATATTTTATGTATCATTCGTCGAAAATACAGCAATATGGAAGTGTCTAATAGGCATTAGGGTCAACCTAACTCACTACGTTTGGCAAGATACTTGGTCAAGGCAGGATATTCATTTTTATTTTTCCTTTATTTACACGTAGGTTCTAGATACATACAAGATTTTTTCCCCTTTGACTAACCCCTTTCATAAAACATGGTATACATACCTACATTCGTATGTTAAATTTAGCCCACATTTGACCTCTATCTAACCCTTCGGGCAATTCGTGATGGTGTACTCTTTCACCCCTCATAAAAGTTTCAGTATCTGCAAATTGCAACAATTAAACCACAGAGTAAAATAATTAGGGGTAAGATTGAATTCAATACTTTTTGCGATTTTCATTTGTTTGTACAAAACTACAGCGTAGATTTTAATGAGGCTTATGTTACTATTACGCAGAATTCTACAACATAGGCGTATCTTAAAATAATTACATTATGTAGAGAGACTTGTATTTATTATAAATAATAGACCTAATATTATAGCGATGAGCTAGTTGTACCTATATATAGAAAATAATCAGCCTATAATGTTCCCACTGCTGGGACACAGGCCTCCTCTCAGTGAGCGGGAGTGGGCCGTAATCCACCACGCGGGACTAGTGCGTGTTGGTAGATGTCACATGTCTTCGAATTTTTGGTTCTAGGACATGCCGGTTCCCTCGCAATGTTTTCCTTCACCGTTTTGAGAGCAGTGGTGATGAAATAATTTACACAAAGTAAAGTGCCTGTCTGGGTTCGAACCTACAAATCGTTAGTTGCGGCCGTTGCCACTAGCCCACCTCTGCTGTCTGCTGTGGAGTACCTAGAATATTTTGGAATTACTGTTCTTTTAAAGATGTTTGAATTGAGTCTGAATTTTTTTTGTATTACGAACATAGTATTTTTGGGGCTATAATATTATGAAATAAGTCATTAACGCTTTTGAGTGTTGAGTAATCGTCAGGTATTTATTCCTGAAAGGTAGGTAGTTAAAAAGTCTATAGGTAAGGCTGGCTTCACAGCTGTCCAGAAGATCCGTGCGGGCCGGCCGTACGGGCTCCCGGAACGGAGACACACGTGAGGCGCTAGAACATTGTTTCACAGCGACGCGGATTGGTCCGTATGCGACCCACTCCGGGTAGAGCCCGTACAAAGCAACCATATTGTACTACTCCCTCGTTTCAGAGCACTGCGGGCGCTACCCGTACGGGTCTCCCGTGTGCGGGTCTCCCGGACAGCTAAGAAGCCAGCCTAAGTCTTCATATTAAATTCACTCTTGCCTTACGCATTCGATAGATTAACCATGATCATTGAACGATTCTGGGCATACGGTAGCTGGAAAATTGGTGAGGTTCAGGTAAATAATTTCAAGTAATGCTGTTGCTTATCTATCGGAATTCCTTCATCATTTCGTAATCCTGACCTATTGAGCACGCTGATACAGATTCCACGCAAGCTCATAGACTTAATTTGGGTGCAAAGTGGCGTTCCACTTAACTCTTTAAATGTTACTGGTGAAACAATTAAACAGTTCAGCATCCGCGAAACGTGGTGCATCCTGATGACAGGCAATAAGCTAACTAAAACGTATAATAACTAAACTGACGGATGGCAGGCTTCGTTCAGTTATCCAACGCACACACGCCTCCCAGCCGGATTGCCAGCCGCAGTCAAGCTGAGCATAAACTTCAATTATCCCTCGATAATTGTTAAGTGAACCAAACCTAACCCCCAATCTGATATAACATAATTAAGTATTCTAATTAATATTGAATTTTCATTAGATATCTTTGCCCAAATCAAACAGGACCCAAACTTTTGTTTGTCCTTATTTAAAAAAAATACCATACATACATCCCTGAAGGGAAAATATTTACTTTTTGCCTCAGACCCCTACGTTTTATCATTTGCATTTTTCATGACGGACTCAATTTAGTAGCTACCCACCGTTTCGGGTCCGCCATATCTGCTTGAAAGTGTCCTGTGGGATTTCCAAAGTTAGTTTTTCAACGTGCAAACCGCGTGTAATATTCAAGAAAAATGGAATTTTGATATAGACCTTCTGATTTCATTAAGAATTTAAATCTCTAATTCGGTACTAAAATTCAGAAAGTTTCTGAAAAATCCTGTAATTATATTTTGTTTTGGTGATCCATTGAAATGTTAAGCGTAAAAAAAACAGTAGCTCTCCGGGAGTGCCGACAGAAGTGAATACTTGAACAAGATCGCCTTGGTGGAAGAAAAAAACTTGTATAGAACATTGGTCCATAACCTTATCTAAATAAAGAGCACAATCGCGTTTACAAAAAAAAATACTTCCAAAACTTTTAAATTAAAAATACTTACATACATAGAACATTGATCCGTAACGTAATATAAATAAAGAGCATAATCGCGTTTACAAAAATGAGGTGTTGGTAACGGTGTTGCGAGTTTAATTGTTTTTTCCCATCTCAAAAATGCCCAACGCGCCTAAAGAAGTTTTCATTTCAACAAAAAGCGTGGTAGTCTATAAAATACGTAGTACCTTAAGTCTTGACACAAGCGAGGTAGACATTAAAAGCACATTGACATAAAAACAGGTTCCCGTAACCAAAAGCCCATCTAGCGAAATTGCCATCCGCTTGCTCATTACCGACGGAGCCAACCGCTGGATCCGATATCCCGGCGCACGTGACTAAAGGAAATTGAAATCTCTATCGGTTAATCGAAATATTGAATGGAATTTCTAAAAACAGAATTTTAATTATCCACCAATTTTGACTTGATCATTTCAAAGAATAGTTCGCATCATGTTAATAATGACGGTTTATCTATAGTGATTGAATTAATAAGGTTTTCAGACCCACGTCATCGATGTCTTCACTCTGAAGTCACTCAACCTCAATGGATTTAATTGACCTACATAGAAACAATCGGCAAAGTTCACTTTTGCTCCTGTCTATACGATGTAAACAAGTTGATGAAAAACCAATTAGTTGAATAATAATAATCGGTAAGAAAACCTCAGCATTCACCCGACTTGCTTGTACCCAGTATATACGCAATGTATTCAGAACCACCTTTTAAAAGTTGGCTGAAAATAGTAAAGGTGAAGATTTTATGATTAGAAGATAAGGTGTGAGGGTCGCAGCGTGTTCCGAAGCTCCCCTGATGAAACCCTCTTATTATGAGCCTGCACGGCCTGCTACTTGAACACGTCTGCTTGCCACAATCTGGAGAGTCCTTTATTCTACCATTCATTTAATTTCGCTTTTTTCCGCTAAACGTGCGTCCAGGTCACGGCTATTATGAATCATTATTGATCCGACAAAGAATAATGTACTAATTATTCCGATCAGATCATTAATTTCTGTACTTGGCAGCCAAATAAGGCCCCCATTAAATACACACGATAATAATTCTTGCGTAAAATTTGGAGGTCTGAGTTTGAAGTACGTTGTCTGTACAAGGTTAAATTCTTTACCAAATTAATTATTTGCTTTTCTATGGTTTGATTATAGAGCCTTCTGTTTTCTCGAAAAAGTTTTATTATTGAAACGGAGCAAGAATTCAGGGTTGTATAATAACGGTAATGTATGCTTTTCAAGATGAGGGTCTATTTTACATCCGTAGCCTGTGAAATTAGCTAGGAAGCATTCATGTGTATAATCTGAAACGATTATAAATTATTAACGAGCTGGGGCTTAGACGAGTGGCCTGCATGACAGCAAGGTGTAAATGGAGGCAAATTCGTCAATTTATATGCGAACAGGCTGCCTTTGAGAAGCGATGACGCCTTTGGCACTTCCAAAAATTCTATCGGTTTTCTCGAACTATAATTTAGTGTAGTAGATGAGACAGTGTATTCAATTAACATCCTTCAAGATCTTGGAATTCTGAATTACTTAGTTTTTGGTTCTAAATACAGTCGCCTTTTTATAATAATAAATAAACAATGGTAGGTTTCTAAACTTGAATAGACACCAACTCAAATGAGATACTCTTCAAATAAATATTAACTGCATGCATCACCAAAATATTCATGTTTTGAATAAGAGTCTGTTTCAAATGTAATTTTAATAAATCATCCAAGTACCTTCTTGTTTATCGAAAACAATTTCCCTCGCCGAATCACAAAATATTTATGTCAAAATGTGTACCGAAGCATTTCTCCCTCATCTTTATTATTTAATTACTGGTTTTTTTTATGGTTATAATAAAGTCTTATTACGTGGCAAACGTCGGGGCTCATTAAAAATCTCTTTTCTCGTTGCTTGGCTTTAATTATCCGTTTTCTTTGTTCGCGGGCGTTGGGCCTGTGTTGGTACACTGGCGAATAGTTCGCTGTTGTGTCCTAGGCTTAACAAAATTAACGTGAGGGAGAGAAGGAAATTATTGTTTGTTTAATTGATCTTCAGATGCATGTTGACCTACTTGATTTATTTAGTCATGTGCCCGGAAATGACAAACTTCCATAAAAACTTTCGTCAACTTTTAGTGGATGAATTTTCAAAAATTCTTCCTTAGGTATAGTTTTCACTTTCGCTATATATAAGGAACTCTTGTGCTTCTAGACTCAGGGGTTTTTAGCTGTGCGTTTTCTGTCACTGAATGCATGAATTTAAGATTTTTAGTAAGTAGATTTTCCCAATAAAACTTAAATAAACATGGTTTTTTGTCGTGTATTTCTGGCTGAAAATAGGTCAGTCAGAAATACACGTCAAAAACTATGTTACAATAACATAACTTATTTTTGTTATCGTCATTGTAAGTTAATCGTGGGTTCTGTGTCCATTCAACCATGGCTCAGCTTTTAAGATTTAGGTCTAAGTTTTAATTATTAAATATTTATGAACTTTTATTGGACTTGCTAAAAGAAACAAAAGTGATCAAGTGATTATTTACCGGAAAAAACTCTTCCATATTTATTTATACTAATATTATAAAAAGGAAAGATTTGTATTTTTGTATGTTATGAATAAACATAAAAACTACTCTATCGATTTGAAAAATTCTTTCAGCAATGGATAGCTACATTATCAGCGAGTAACATAGGCTATATTTTATCCCCGTACTCCTACGGAAACGGGAACTACGCGGGTGAAACCGTGTGACGTCCGCTGGTAATGAATAAAATAAAAAGCATAAGCTAAAGATGTTCTTTTCCATCTCATAGATTAAGAACAGTTTCCATTACAGAATTATTGTAATTTTTTATCAATAACAATACTGAATGAATTGAAAATAAACCAACGATCTTTGTGTTGCATCGAAACATATTGCATTGGTCAAATGAGATAACGTCCACTTAAAATAAGTTTAAGTAGGTACATAGTACTTATTAATATTGTTAGGGTTGGGTTTTATTAATGTTCTCTAGGGAAGAAATCTTTTGCAAATTCAAATATAGATCCAGGTATTATTTACATACCAAATTCAAGGTAGCATGTATTCTAAGTTTTATTTTAATGGTAACGTCCCAAAAATATTTGGATATTCTGATCCGTTTTACTTTTTAAATACACAAGTGACTCTTGATAGAGATGTATGGAAGAAGAAAACCAATTAAAACCCCAAATAAATTGGAATAGGGCAGGAGGATGGGCCATTTTTTAATAGCCAACACCTCAACACTCCGACATCAGCCGATCTATTCTGAAAATTTTTAACTAGAAAACGTATGGCGAAAGCGTCAGGGTACCCACAAAATTAAAATTTTCTTACGTTTTTTGCAATTTACAGGTCAGTCTCAGGTTGCATGTTGATCTAAATATGATTCGTGGCCGTATCAAATATATTTATAGAATTATAATCATAAAAATCATTAATACAACCCTTTAAGTTCATATAATCCCATTAAATGACTATTACATTATTTTAGGATTATTCTATCATAAGGAGTTGTATTGCTGATTCTAATGATTATAATTCCGTAAAGTTATATTTGTTACGGTCGCGAATCATATTATAATCAAGATACAGCCTGACACTGACCTACAAAATGCAAAAAACGTAAGAACATTTGAATTTCGAGGGCTACCGCAGCGCATCCCCCTTAAGTGAAGTGAGCTATTAATAGTGTCAATCCCTAGCATCAGGTGGAATGACAGGTCACTTAAGTTTTCAAGGTGATTTTTACAGAATAGATCACCAGATGTCAACAGCGGCTGCTCGACTAGCTAACATCTGATGATATAGAAAAAGAACTAAACAAAAGTATTTAATCAAAATAAAGGTCAAATAAGAGCTATTTTCTAAGAGGACGACAGTCTAGTGGTCAAAGTTTCGAAGTCACTCTGGTGTTAGGAACTTTAAGAAACCAACGCAAAGTGCGATTGACCGCAACACAACAAATCACTTAGCTTTGGTCTAATACTATTTGCAACCGACCACTTTTTAACGCCGACATTATTACTCTTCCCGTTTTTCCTCCCTCTTAACATTTTATCAGATTATTATAAGACCACTCCGCGACGATTCACTATCGTTCTTCCATCCTCCATTTTGTTTTTTCCATTCTTTATTTGAAAATGTTCGTTAATTAACCGCGACAATTATTGAATTTGAAGGAGAAAAGATTGAAAGAGCGAACCCATTTTATTTTTTGTCATTTTATGCGACGTTTAGTTATTGAAAATGATTGATCCTCGAGGGGGATTCAGTGATAACATCTAGCCCCTCGACTCCAATATATCACGGAGTTTGATATTTTGTGAAGAAAACAAGTATTTTAAATTCATTCGAAGGGTATCTTCAGAAAAGCAATTTTTTATATGATTTAGGGACAGATTGTGGGAAAAAGCTTTATCATTGTCTTCTAAATTATAAATATTTCGAATGCGCTCGAAACTAAGTAATATAAAAGGAATTTAAAATTCGACATAACCCATAACAATAAGTGCAACGAAACTGTCCATAAATAGGTATTCTAAAACACAAAACTACAATTCAGAGTCCCATTTTCCGAACGCAGACGGAATCGCTCGTTAAATCCCACAAAAGGTTCTCCTACATTTGTAATAGACAACAGAATTATGATAAAAATGTTCATGTAACGTCGCTGAATTTGAGAGAGCATGAGATAATTTTCGGCTCCATTTACTTTATTACATTTTGGTGGGTAACGAGCTCGTACGAGTTGAGTATCAAATATGTAGACACGGAGCTCCACATCGGAATATAATCGTTTGTTACTACACTTCATGCAGGAAGTCGTATTCTTCCTGTGAGGTTAATATGCCATTGTATGTATGTACAGACGAACAGGATTTTGCAAATGTTTGGCTTTTAAGGAGACACAAGGTTTTAAGAGACGTTGGGGAAAATGACAGTACCTAATGGTCTTGTGATGCCGTGCATTCTAAGGTAAGGGCACCTAAAGGCCTAGAACAGGATGGGATACTGGTCTTGGAGTCAAACTTCTTAGAGTGAATTCAGCTGGAGCTCATTCTCCATACAAATAAAGTAATAGACCTTTGCTTTCCCGGCAGAGGATATTCAAATTAGACAGCAAAGTTCACACTGCTTAAATTCTTATAGACCGTCACAAGGACAATTACGGACAGTCAAGGATCATTATCAGTCGACATAATCATAACACATCTTTCACAACTCTTCTTCTTTTTCAACTCGCTTTCATTCTTTTTTATCATATCTTTCTTTTTTTCACATATGTTTTGGCCTCGTACAGGACTTTCTGTTTTTATTTTAATTTAACTTTGTTTTTTTACTTTTATGAAGTTTTTAATGAGTGTGTTCAAGTTTAATTTGTGATTTCCTGTGCGAGTCTCAATCAATTCTTTATCTTTCTTTATATCAAAGGTATTACGCAACGGGAGATACTGATATTCCTTCTTATATCCCGATGGGTCAATATAGAAGGAATGCCAATATTAATATCTTACATTCAAAGTCCAATTTCAGGCAGGTGCATTATTCGACAGTGGCTATACGTTGGAACGATCGGCAGCCGCTTCAAATCCGTTTGTAATTGATTGGGCCGTCCGTCTGTCCGTTCTTTCACGCTTCGCTTTTACTCTATCACGGATTACTGTGATTGCTGAACCACGGCCACTAGATCAGTTAACAGGCAATGGAATAAACCGATATCCAAATGACAACAAAGCCTTTAAAGGTGGATGATTCGATGAAAGAAAAAATATTTTATTGACATTGGCTGCTCAGATTTCACAAAGGGGAGAGAGCTGTTTTTTTTCATTTCCATGGCTGAATGGGAACTTGGAGCAGTCTAAGAAGTTTGTGTTTCCAGCAACTGCCGAAATAATGGATAGTTCGAGATTTCCAAATCGTCTGTCGTCGGTATGAATGTACTTTATAAAATATGTACTTTTACTCATGTTCTTTTCGTCTTATTTTCTAGATGCAGTTTGTATTATTTCCCGTTTTACTTTTTATATAATTATACGTTTCAATCAATATTCGTGTTATTAAAACAACACAAACAATTATTCAGTATATTTTATTAACAGAATCTGTACGAGTATGTATTATTATAGGATGAACCTTAATACATTGTAAAAATAAGTTAATAGATGCATCAATAATGCATCAACCATGCAGCCATATTCACAAATCAAAATATATATACATTTTGATCTACATTCAGTTTTCCTGTTCTACCCCTAAAGGATTAGCAGGTATGTGATTACATCAGTAACTAGCGGTCTTATTGCACTATTAGTTAGGCAGCATTGTGCTTTAAATCTTAATTATGGCCGTATGCGGTCTCTTGCGGAAACTGGGCATTCAGTTGCTTTAGTTTGCAAAGACATTACAGCTAAAGATTTAACGAAGGATTATGAAACGGTTAAGTTAAAAAGTGTTATTTAAAATTAAATTGATTTAGGCTAGGTACTCGTAGCAAAATATGCCGAGGTCGTTTGTTGAGGTCGGTCCGTGGATGGGTAACCAGTCATTACATATCGAGACCCCTCCGTGCCTCGGAAAGTACGGTAAGCCGTTGGTCCCGGTTGTCATTTGTAGATCTTTGACAGTCGTTACGGGTAGTCAGAAGCCCGAAAGTCTGACATCCAGTCTTACCAAGGGGTAGCGTATTTATCCAGTAACTGGGTTGTGGAAGTCAGATAGGCAGTCGCTCCATGTAAAATATTCTGCTGTATCCGGATAGACTACTGGAAGTCGACCCCAACGTAGTTGGGAAAGGGCTAGGGAGATGATGATGATGCTAGGTACTCTAATAATTGACGATATTAATACCTTCGTGGGTAGAACCTGGATGAGGCTGGCACGGGAGCATGGAGATTGGCACAAGAGAGGCCTGTGCCCAGCAGTGTTTGAAGTAGGGTTATGGATGACAATGAATCTAATTCTGTTCACTAATCTTCTTCTGCACTTTCCTCACTTACGGTCGAATTTTCAAATACATATCCATGTGAAGTTGACTATAACTGAAGTTAAGTGTCGTATGAGAGTTCAGCGTTAAAACATTTTAATGTTTAAGACGCTGATAACAGCTGAATCACGGTCACTACCACTGTATGGAAAAGAAAGAGAAGCATGCTGACACAACGCTTGTAATTTATTGCAAAATATGAAGCAATTATCGATTTAATAAAAAGTGAGTTGAGTAATCGAAAACAAAAAAACAACCAAGTTCTGCATTCAAATAAGACGTTCTTGTTAATAATTCAAATATCAACGTACGTTGATGTTTAATACAGATATTTTGGATTAGAACTGAAGGTAAATGTTAGTTTATCATTAATTCGCACAGAGTGTTTTTTTAACGTGAGTCCAACAATGCCTGGTTGCGGCTAAGGCTTGTATAGTACATTTCTCAAACAATGCGCGGAAATTAAAACTAAGTAAATTAATTATAAATTCCAGAATCAATGACGAACAAAAAAAATTTTTTCACGCGCCAGTATGTTCATTTGTTTCTTCTTTACTTTAAACAGCTCTATTTGCTAAGCCAGTTCGAAATTTAAATAAAATCTTTGATAAGTTACCTCCTTGGTTGCCATGTGTTGAAGTAAAAAGTTAGTTCCATTTTTAAATAACATATAAGTTTTCATAGTTAGTACATTACTGCCGCGGTCTATAATGACTACTTTGCTGGTCGCGCTGATGATGGCCGACAGCGCAGCATAGCGCAGCTCCAGGCCGACACTGGAAGGCCTAGAGCGTAGCTAGCTCGAGGCAATCATAGCATGACCAGCGAAGCAGTCATACTGGGCCAAGGCTTGTATAGTGCTTTACTTAAAAATGCAAATACCTAATCTAAATAAAACCAGCAAGTAATTTCAATAAAATATATATTAATTAACTAGAAATTTAATTAAAATGACAATTATGAAAAGTACGAGTGTTAAAGTAAGACTCCGAGAAAACACAATCCAGCTTACGAATTAGTCTACGAGACTTAGCACCTAGATTTTCTTAGACCAGTTCGTAAGTTCTACCATAACTTCTTCAAACATTCATCAAGTTAGAGAGTAAATAACAAAAAGTACTTTACCGGAGTAGCATGTGGCGTGTTACTAAAGAAGCTATCATGTCAATATATTATGATGACATGGGTTTGGGTAGTCCATTCATCATAATTTGCCACGATCGTTCAAGTTTGTTTCTTGCGGTAAGCGCCTAAATTGATACGATGGGGCAAATATGTCTGCAAATGGTAGACCACTTTTATGAGTACGAGGAAAATGTTTCCCTTTACTTTAATAACTATTGAGTAAAGTACAAACACAAACAAGAGTAAATTGTTTACTTGTACTTAGTTAATTAATTGATTCAGGCGTGACCTTGCGGAAATCCATTATAAAATACCATAGACGTGGATATATTTAGTAACTTGTTCCGCTTAGCTATTTCTAAAGAGTCATAAAAAACTCCTGAAAGATATCGACACGTGTTTCACCTCTCAACGAGGCATCCTCAGAATGACGATGGACTTGTTGCGAACTCGAACACGGCGTGTTGCCACACCGAGCGCTGAGTGCAGACACTCAGCGCTCGGTGTGGCAACACGCCGATGACACATGTCGATTTCTTTCAGGAGTTTTTTATGGCTCTTTAGAAACAGGCTAAGCGGAACAAGTTACTAAATATATCCACGTCTGTTGTATTTTTTATACTTAGTTGTTTTTGTGATTTAAATTGAAAAACTCATGAAAGAATTAATTATATTTATATTATTTATTTATTAAAACATTGTGCACAAAATGAAAAAAAAAATACTGTAACAATGAGGACGGCTTTTTCAAAGAATTTTCTACTTGGGTGATGCAGAGACAAAACTATGGCAGATGCAGTTATTATTATCATGCCGTATTCGTCCACCGTTGATTATGGAACGTTCAATGTTCAAAAGAATGTTAATTTATTTAAACATAATATATTTTACATAAACTAGTTTTAAAATAATAAACATAACATAACATAACATCACGCCTTGTTTCCCCGAAGGGTTGGGCATGTGTCCCTGTAGCAGGTACACCCACATTTCGCCAGTTATGTTTTAAGTCCCATGTAATAAGGGGCGAGCTTATTGCCATCAACCGGGCACAAATCCAGACTCCGGGCTGCTACTGAGAAATTCCAGATAGAAAAACCCAATAACACTTTGCCCGACCCGGGAATCGAACCCAGGACCTCATACTCAGCAGTAGCGCTTGCGACCACTAGACCAACGAGGCACTCACATTTTAAAATAATTTATCCAAATAACTCTTTAAATTATTGAAAATATTATTATCTTCTTTTTAATTTAGCTTCTTATAAATTTATTGTTATCTTCTTAAATATTTAATGTAAATTGATGGCCTGAAACACAGGTTTTCATAAACATAGATCTGGCAGGTCTACATTACAGTTAGAATTAAATTTTTCGATTGTAATTAATGTAAATAATAATTTTAATTTATACTTGAATACATTTAATTTTATTTTATTAAACACCAAAGGTTATAATATAATGGAAAATGGCCATAATCACCACGTTTGGCAGATAGATTGGCGATGGTGATTTTTTGTTTGTTACTGTTATATAGGTACTTTACTACAGTCAGTAACATAATTTTTCTTTAAAGTTTTAGTTGGAAAGGAAGAAAAAAAATGTGTTTGGTGCTTGAGTAGTTTCGTACCTAAGTTGAGTCGTGAACACTGCCGTAAAGCCTCAGATTCTATTATCTAAAACTCTATGAAGTGATTCTGAGAAAATTAATAGATACCAATGCTAAGGGTCAACTCACACCGAAAGAGCGGCGAAGGGCAGCGAAGTGGAGCGCAGTTTCAATGTCATATGAATTTTAACTTTATTTTCATTACTATAATACTTATTATCGTATGAGAAACTCGAACAAGTCGCGCGGATGCCCGCGGCGCCGCGGGAATTCCGGCGAATTCCATAAACAGGCGCCTTCTCTTGTATAATAAGTATTATAGTAATGAAAATAAAGTTAAAATTCATATGACACTAAAACTGCGCTCCGCTTCGCTGCCCTTTGCCGCTCTTTCGGTGTGAGTTGACCCTAAAAGCGAGAGAGAGAGAATTACGGATTTATCCCAACAACTTATATAAATGTCAGAAGCACTGGTAAAATGTGGATTTCCCTGAAACTTGTTGAAATTAAATAGTTACGTATCCACTTGAATAAATCGAAAAGTTATTAACATGTTCCAGTTGATCTGTTAAAATCATTGAGCAAAATTAATTCTTTAATCATATTTCGTCAAATTAGTTTCCATTTGGGTAGGCAAATTAAATTTTCCACAATATGGATTTAATGTTTGCTTGTAATTAATACAAGGGTAGCATAATTGTAGTTTAATTACAACATGATCTCCATGACGTAGAATAATAATTGCAATGTAAGTATCTACTTATACTGTATGACTAATGAGTTTGTAAATATGTAGATATTAAGGGGTGTGCGCTAAGGTAACCCGCGAAATTAAAATATTCCTACCTTTTTTGCAATTTGCTGGTCAGTGTCAGAGTTATCTACCGTGACAATCGGGACAGAATAAAATGGCGCAGAACAATGTGTCAGCATTAAAAAAATATTGTCAAATTATCCGGGAATTTAACTCTTAACATTCATTAGCATATATACATTAATTATAGCAGCGATAGCCTAGTGGTGTGACTTTCAGACTGCTAAGTCATAGGTCCCAAATTCGAACCCAAAGCACGCACCTCTGACTTTTCGGATTCATGTGTGTATTGTATAATTATCACTTGCTTCAAAAACGGTGAAGGAAAATATCGTGAGGAAACCAGCATGCCTGAGAGATATTTCTCGACGGCATGTAAAGCCAAGTCAGAGGATCATGGGCGGCTTTAAAACTTTGACACCAGGTTATTTACTAACCACGTGAAAAAGGTTAAGGAACATACATAATATTTCAAGTTCAGCCATGTCTGCACTCTGTCGTCTAGATGCTACAACTATCGACGATCAAACTATATAGTGGCGTAGCGTGCCGTTGCGGAGCCCCGTATAAAAATTTGTTTGGGGGCCCTTATGAAAAAAGATTATGGGTAAAGATTTCCCACAAAAGAAAAACAAATGTTTGCATAAAATTAAAAGAAATATTTATTCATAATAATTATCTATCTGTCACTTTTCCAAAATTTTTACAAACAATTCAAATTAAATATACACTCTCCTTGCCTTTTTTTCGGCAAACTGATTTATTTAATCATTTATAGCTGATGATGAATTTGGGAAGTTTTTATTAATTTTTGCTTACGCACATCGGGGGCCCCCGTAGCCCGGGGGCCCCGGATAATTGATACGGCAGATACGGCGGTAGCTACGCCCCTGAAACTATAATAGCTAACAAAATACCGTGGGTTAAACTATTTAGTGCATCGACAACTTTGCTACCAGAGTATCATAGTTATTAGGAGTTAACCTTTACAAAGCGGTCGTGAACTAGTTTAATATTGTTGTTACCTACATAGAATCTATACATTTTCAGCAATATCAGTTCCAGTAAATCAATTTATCCCAGTAGATTTTGTTGACATAATTGTGGTTATTTTACATATTTCAGGTAAATTAAGAAATGCAATTTACCTGGCTAGGTTTTTAGTCTAGACGGTATGCAATATCTGAGGGCTGTCGCTGAAAACCAGTGCTGGGGCTCTATCTCGCATAGGGTCGCAGCATTATGCTGAGTGATGGCCGTTTTGCGTGGATATGACGCATATTTTCCCTCAAATTGTTATTTTCTTGTTTTGTCCTTTCTTTGCGTCATGTTTACCGCAAACAAACGTATTTTCTTTCTTTACCAATTCCCGTATTTTTAAGAACGTTCGCATTTTAATCTCATTCGCAATCTGTCAAAAATACAATCAATTTACCAATATTTTGGACAAGTTTGACAGATTGCGACTTGAATATGAACAACGTTTTTTAAGTACGAGAATTGGCCTTAAGATCACTTGGGTTTACAGTTGGTATATTTTATTGTTAAGGACGAAAGAATCTACTTGCGTCAAAGCAACTCCGAAGCAATTTTTTTTCTCTCGTATAATCTAAGCTTAGCATTGACTGATCATATGTAATCACGACAGACTCTTCCAATAACATGTAATATAAGTCAATAGAAAAGCATCCTGAACAATACGGTTGGCAGACAAGTTGGTGGTCGCAGAATAGGACAAAGCTGTCCAGTTGCCACCTGGTTCTCATTCTCATAAACTCCAAAAACCTGATACTCTTAAAGATATAAACACGAAATAGTTTAACGGAGAAAGCTGGTAATGGCATAGGTCAGACGCGCGGTGGTCCGAAACTCTGTCAAATTTTGGCATCTCGCCAACAAAACGCTAAGATTTGTAGCGTATCTTATTCATATTATAATAGCGTGCTCCGTAACTTGTATGAAACATGTAAGACAAATTGTAGCGGTCTAATATCAAGGTATCACATTATGTAGGTAAGTACATCAAGATCCACTTACTGTCAGTGTGGAAATGGGCTGAACCCTGTTATAAATAGTTGGGTAAGGGACAAGCAACACTCAGGTTACACAGTTCGTTCGTGTTACATGGAGAAAAAAATGTCAGTAACGCGATTCTCTGAGTGACAGAACAATACGTTTAATCTTCACGTTGCAGAAAATGTGACACGAGATAGAAATCGCCCGGGTAATAAGAAAACTTGAGGGTTTTTTTATACTTCGTCTACGTATATTAAAATACCTTTGTAGGACGCTTTTGATGCATTCGTTCAGTAAAATGGGGAGTGATTGTTTTTTTTTCCTTTTTGTCAAGCTATCTAGTAGAGTAAACTGTAGGATGTTCATTAAATTAGAAGTTCAAACAACCTTTAGAAAGTAGTTAGCAGCCAACGCATCCATTATATTCAGTCAGACAACTGGGAAAATAAATTAGCATTTCGTGGAAGCAATTCGAGTAGGTTAAACAATTCTAATGAAGAAACTTTCAGGGCTTCTGCTGTTAAGTACACGAACAAACCATAATATCCAGTTCATCTCCTTGATTGTCCAAATATGGAACGTTACCTACATTTGTTAAGTGGGATGCGCTAAGATAGCCCGCGAAATTCAAATTTTCTTAATTTTTTTTCATTTCGCGGCGCAACAAATATGGCTTTACTCAATTATAATCATTACAATCAGCAATGCTACTC
Source organism: Agrochola litura (assembly GCA_949152395.1). Taxonomy (NCBI): domain Eukaryota; kingdom Metazoa; phylum Arthropoda; class Insecta; order Lepidoptera; family Noctuidae; genus Agrochola; species Agrochola litura. The sequence goes on along the minus strand of OX424497.1, from coordinate 8,081,792 downwards.
CATAATGTAACAAAGGTGTCAAATGTCATGATTTCATGAAATATGACATTTGACACCTTTGCTAACTTATGGGGTTGTATTGCTGATTGTAATGATTATACTTGAGTAAAACCATATTTGTTACGGCCGCGAATCATATTTAGATCAACATAAAACATGATACTGACCTACAAATTGCAAAAAACGTAAGAAAATTTTAATTTCGCGGGCTGCCCTGACGTTTTCGCCTTAAGCTATTTAGTTCAAAATTCACGTTGGGTAGCGTAACGTTCGTGTAATATCAGCTTTTGAGGTTTCGTCTATTACATGAGCCTTCGATTAGGCCCGTTGATTACCTAGTTTGTATCCTGATTTGTCGGTTCGTCAGAAGTCAGAAATGCACGTAAAACAAGAAACTACTTGCTGTCACGTTGCATAATAGTATATTATGCAATTAGTGAATAAAGGACGGATTTAAAGCGAGGGCCATAGATGAATATGATTCATGGCCCTCGGTATAAATCCGTTTTATTCAAGAGTTGCACACTATACTTGCATGAGTACGAGAAAAAGAAAGATTTAAGCGAAAACTCAGGTGTTAACACACATTTTCTTCATCACTTGAATGCATTTTTAATCGATTTATTATTAAGTAACACTAAACTTTGTGTTCGTACAACTTACACTATTCAAAATAGCGCCAATTTACTAATGACAGCAAAGAACACAAAACAGGTTTTATTCTATTGCTAAACTCCTGGTCGAAAATGTCGACCAATCAAATGTCGAGGAGTTATTTGCACAAAGAGTTTATATCGAGTATTTTTTCGCAAGGAGGTTGTATAGCATTGATATGGAGGTCGAATATATTGGTGTGTTCTAAATTCAAACACCAAAATAGTGATTATTGTTTTTTATTCACTGTTTTCAGTGAATAAAATAAGCTTTTTAGAGGGGGAATGGTATAAAGAAACTTATTTTGACGTCTTTATCGTGAGTGTGTTAACTAATAAACGCTCCGTAATTCGGTGTGTCAAGGTTTTAGTACATTCAGGAGGTGAAATTGCAAAATCACTCTAAGGCCAGGTATTCTTTGAGGGAACCACTCCGAAATATTATCATAATTATTTATTTATTATTATTTTTTTTTATTTTGGCACTGATTCAAAGCGGCAGTTGTTTATTGTAGTTATGGTTAATTAAAAATGATAAAATGCATGTTTATTAACAAGTTTGGCAGTAAAAACTGTGCAGTAAACTAAATAAAAATGAGTCATCAGCTCATAACAAATATTTAAATGGGTAATTAAATTAATAATTGAGCAGTTAAATGACTGACCGGGCAGTTAAAAAATCGGAATTAGTCGGTAAGAAATCTAACTTGGAAGTAGCGCTCGCCGGCTGCTTCCGCGGCACCGCTCGCTTTGCTCGCTCGGCTCGCACGCCTTTGGTCACAGTTCTAACCTAACCTAACATTAATACTATCCCATTCATTTATTACACTACTTGAGTATTTTTGTACTGACATCGTAGGATGAAATAACCGACCAATTTTCTTTTTATTACGGTTCATGTTTTACTGTCACACTAATTTGCCAACCGCCGAAAAATTTAATTACTGCCCGTTTTCTTTTTCAACTGATCATAATAACCTCCCTAATGTTTAAAAATAACAGTTGTGAAAATTATTACATGGATATTAAATTATTATTCGTGGACAGTGTCAGTACCCACATTAACAGGACTTTAACCGTAGTTTACGTGTTGAAAATAAACATGTGTAATATCACAGTTGATAGTGGGATGTCGTCCGACCGCGCATTACACAAACACCGGCTTGACGGAACCATTTGTTAGGGCCCGTTCTTTGTAAGCGTCTCGCTTTGTGATTCCCGTGTACATAGCGTGAACATTTTGACAAGTGGAATTTGTTCTGCAAGAGAGGGTTGGAAATATACATCGCGGCAATGATAATTTTGCTGCTGTGAGACTGTGGTACTTTGATTAAGCTTCGGTTGTAAGTTCACTTGGTGTTTTGGGTTATTGTGTTTTTGTATGTTTCTATGATGATTGAGTTATGGGTGGGGATCTTATTATTAGTCTTTTGTAGAAAGTTTTCGGTATAGTCCATGTATTCGAAGAGTTTTACGGGAATAATTTTTAATCGATAGGAATTGCTGACGATAGTTATCGTTAACGTAGTCTACAGTTTATTATAAACCCCACTCTAAACACCAACCTAGAGGTGTATCTCTTCAAGTTTTGACTTGACGATGTCTCTACCCCCCCCCCAAGGTTAAAATTCTCAAGTGGCATTCCGGGGCGAAGAAGTACAACTGAATCTACGTTCGAGTGAGTCACTTGTATGCCCGAATGCGACTGTGACAAAAAAGTAGATTTAACTAAACCCCCTTCCCAGACCAAACAACAAAGAGGCCGTGAGTGTAACATGCACAATTTTTCGGACGTTTAATTTCCTCCTTTAAAGTTTTAATTCGAGACATAAAGCGTGCTTAAAAGCGTTGTCTGGCAAGTTTCATCATCGCACAGATGCTTCGGTAGGAAGCTTACTTTGCACACAAAGCCTACAAGTACAAAAGGCCCTGCCTCCGCTCCATTTTGTGTCTGACAAGCCGGGAAGTCGCGGAATGAGACGCGTCAACTCTGTTATGACGTCACCCGTTTAAATGTTTAAATTTAGAAGGATCGAAGAGTGACAGGCGTTCGGATTTTGTTACTCCTTGAGAAAAGCCTTCTCGGAAGAACTTTTTAAAAGTTTTGTGTTTCGAAAATAATAATAAATTCATTTCTTTTTAAAAATTGAAATGAGGATTTGAAATTCGAATCGACCTTTTCATAATTATTTTACGATTTGGATCAAAAGATCTGACAATTTTCGTAACGTACCTACCTACAACTAATAGGAAACAATAAACTCAAAAGGTTATGCGGATTCCACCATAAATGCTAAATTGATTGCTTGTGACGGATACTTAGTGGCAACGCCGCTAACTGTAGCTAAGGGCAATAAATAGAATCTGATAGTACCGACCGCCGGTCATGTCAGACGCACCTGTCCAACGATTAAACTCTACCGTATCGTGCCGTCCACTATAATCTACGACGTTTAATTTTGAAGTCAATCTTCAGGGATGGCTGCGGTTACCTACAATTTTAACTAAACCGTTTTGAAAGAATATGTATCATTGAAAATTTTCTAATTTACCTACGTCATAAAAAAATTATATAACATACCAATACTAATTTCGGACGTAAAATTTTTGAAAATCTCAAAATAATTTCCAAACATCCAACAAGACTACCGTAACTCAAATTCTTGAAAACACCCGCGTACACAAATGTAACTGAATTACAAAATGAACTGGCGTACTCAGCTCAGCCCTAACTGGGGAAGATGCGGTGTTGTCTACTCCGCGTTATTATTTTGGCAATAATATCATATTATGCTTTCAGACGTTACTTCCCCCCGCCCCGCTCCGGTACCCCCTCTGCTGGCAACGACGAGCTACAGAAATAGTATTAGAAATTCGTAGTCTATTATTGAACGGATACTTTCGTATTTAGAACATTGCTTTTGTGTTTGTAAATGACTTAACTTCTCGTTGCGTTGTTCTTTAGTATTGTTGGTGGTAAAATTTTCGGAAAAGTAAACTACACTTAATGATCGTCTATTACTTGATTATGTAGGCTCTTTAAATAATATTTAATTAAGTTTTCAATAAAGTTTCATATTTCTATATTATGATATTTATGATATATCTGACTAAAAACTTAATATCTAAACAGTAGAGGCTTCATCAAATAGCTATTGCTACCAATGTAAATTAAATAAATAATTTAAGTATTAATTACATTACTTTGAAAACAATCTCATTAAATAATCTCTACCAATGTCACTAACTCGACATACAAGCGAATATTGAGCGAGTTCATAAATTCGAAGTGGAGTTATGTTTTGGTCGTTCAACGTGACAGATAAGAGGTGCGTCGTAAACAATCCGCTTCCGTCTGTGACGCCGGCTGACGCTAAGCGAGTGAGCGTCACACGGCCTATCCTAATAATCCAAAAGCGTGTGGGGAAAATTTTTGAGCGGTCGATATTTATTTTTAACCGACTTCCAAAAAGGAGGAGGTTATATGTTCGTCGCGTATGTTAGTTTTTTTTTTTTTTATGTATGTCCACCGATTTCTCCGTCAATTGTGGACCGATTTTGAAAATTCTTTTTTTGTTTGAAAGGGTATTCTCTCGAGGTGGTCCCATATAAATTTTATTACCTTGGCTTCGATATTTTTTGAGTTAGCTTCAATAATACGTACTTTTTTCCCACTTAGTATGTGGATGATATGATAAGTTCCTGTCACTGTTATCTATATAGCAGGTAGTGGTTTTCGAATTTGTGTGGGGTAGGTACCACAACTAAAAAGTGAAAAATAAAAACTTTTTACAAAAAAAACAACCGACTTCCAAAAAACACTACAAAGTGAAAAATAACTTTAATTTCGGAAGTCGGTGACAAAAAACGAAAATTCAAAACCAAAAGCACCGCTTCCGAAATTAAAGTTATTTTTCACTTTGTAGTGTTTTTTGGAAGTCGGTTGTTTTTTTTAGTTAGTCTATTAGTTAAATTATTTCTTTAATATAGGTTTTCTTTAAGAAAAGTGTCTTTTGGGTGCGTTGTTAAAAAGGCACTTCCAGTTGTGACGCCGCCAGCTGACGCTAAGCGAGTAAGCGTCGCGCAGCCTATTCTATATAGCGTGTGAGGATTTTTGAGCGGTCTATATCTGTTTGTAGTAAGTAGATTAGTTAATTGATTTGTTTGATATTGGTTTTTTCTAGAAAAAGTGTGTTTTGTGTGCGTTGTAAATAATGCGCTTTCGTCTGTGACGCCGGCTGACGCTAAGCGAGTTAGCGTCATACATGCGAAAGGTTCGCCTATGTCGCCTAATCCTATAGCGTGTGAGGATAATTGAGCGGTTGATATTTGTTTTTAGTTACTCTATTAGTTTGCTTGATATTGGTTTTCTTTTAGTAAGAATGTGTTTTTAGGGCGTTGTAAACAGTGTGTTTTCGTTGTTGTTTATTGTCGTCTTAATATTATTATTTCTATATAAGATCGCTTTTAGCGATAAAACCGCCCATTGTGTCACCCAATGTGAAATTTCTGCTTTTATATCTGTAAATCATAATACTGTACCTACATAGTAATGATTATTCAATCTACCTATACCTACAGGGTGGCAGGGACATCGACGCGAAACCTGTTACCATGGATTCAATACATGATTCTGAACCCCCCGTTCAGAATCATGCACTGAATCCATGGTAAAAAATTTCGCGTTGATATCCCTGCCAACCTGTATACTAGTCACGCGGTAAAGTCTGCTTGCGCGATGCAGGATTTTGCGTGACGTCAGTGTGATGCGTAGTACGTATTTGCCGATGTAAATGCCGCCTCAAAATCATCCCAATATTCCTGGAAGAGGTAAGAAGTATATAGATCATCTACATTTCATCTGTAATGTTAAAGTCCCGTGTAATAGTGACGAGCCTATTGTTATTAACTGAGCATAAATCGAAGCCCCGAGCTGCTAAGTACTGATGGTTCATAATCATGTACTGAATACATGGTAACAGTTTTCGCGTCGATGTCCCTGCCACCCTGTATATCTGTTGACTGTCTGCATTTGGTCAGCTGCTAGAAAAAAAACTACTATAAAGCTTGATTTAATTATCTGTGGCACACCATAAGTGTTATTTCAATTTTATTGTATGCAATAGGCAACCAACTTGCATTGCGTCAATGGAAAGCATGCCTCTTCAAGGTTAGCTATAATATAGAAAACCTCCTTTGTTCATAGTATGTGAAAAATACGACTAAATCCGTGACACATTTCTTGTCACTGTTACGTATTGCGTGCTCGAGCAGCCGTGAGGAAGTGTTAGCGAAGTTTAGCATCCAAACTATCAGATAAGACGTGCGTCGTAACAATACGTCCCCGTCTGACGCCGCCGCGCCGCGTGCTACTAAGTTACGACGTTTTAAAGTGAAAATTATGTGAATATTTGTGTAATTTGCGACACTTAGTAGTAAATAAAAGTACAATGTAATACAGTTTCGTTAAAAGTTTAGGATTAAAGTAGGTATGAATTCAATCGAACCACTAATAATACCCTCCTAAAAATATTATTGGACGCTCTAATATAAAGATTGCGCTTCTTTTTGTGAACCTTAAATAATTCCTATTTTGGGGTTCTATAATTACTAAATGGCCAAGTAGCTGCCACCAACTTGAATAGTGGTTTGTCACAATTCTAACCTAACCTAACCCATTTGATAAGCTTAGCTTAGTTACTGTGACTAATACGGCTCGCGCGTGGTTGATCACAGTTCCAACCTAACCTTACCCGTTTGGTCGGGATATACCAGCTTAGTTACTGCGCCCAACGGTGATCAATGGCCAGAAAGTTAAAAAGAGGCTCAGTTATAAAAAAAAAACGTGTGCGGTCCGGGGAACGAAGTTCTTTCTCACGTATGATTTAAAACAAAAACAAAATTTTTGCAGCCGTCATCTTGGATTTACACTTTGACCTCATATCGGCTTTAGCACCCTCGAAAACTATGAAAACGACACCCATGATGAAAAATTTGATAATTTTCGCGGCCGCCATCTTGGATTTTCATTTTGACCAAATTCACACTTTCTCTCTCTCTTATGAGATCGGCATGCAGTGTACTCGGGCCGATGTGTACAATTTTATCCCACGACACTGAAATCACTTTACTCTTTTCTTTTGTTTTTTCTGCCGGCATTCTCTCTCTCTTTCTCTTTAAATTAGAAGAAAACAGTTGCAAGTATTAACACTTATTAGCGTGACGATTTCTGAAAGTTTACAAGCCGCGTTAAAGAACGTCGTTCCAAATATACTTAGTTTTCCATCCTGTTTATCCAATTGCCCTGAAATAAGCTCTTTAGAATTTCATCAACACTTTTTCTATAAAAGATAGGGTAAAAAACCAGTCATCTGTCTTTGATTTGGACAAAGATCAAATTTTATGAAATATAATTTCAGATTTAAGAAGACTGAACGTAAAATTTAAAATTCAAGTCGACCAGTCTTTGTTAAATGTATTAAGAAAACTGCCGACCTTTACTTCGTCATTCGGAGATCGGAAGTTGAAAAGCGTTCAAAAAGGTCTTATCCAAAGAGATTTCATTATAAAATTCTTTGGTTTAGAAGGAAAACCTCATTTTAAATTTCAGAAGTTTAAAATGCGGATATTTTAATACAAGAAGGATTTGCGTCTGTATAATGCCTTTGTGAACTCCTTCTTTCAGATATAAAATTAGTAGGTATCTAAATGCTTTTAATTATGATGGACACTTATCTTAGTATAACGTAACTAGTCGTGAACTGATGTCTTTACTAAAACCGTGTTTTCCATTCCGGTATAAAAGCTTTATAGTAGAGGATCTGACCTAGGAGTGACCTGCACCCATCTGTTTAATGGATGAAAAGTATTTTAAATCAAATTTAGTACATTAGAAAATATATTGCGAGTGGGTTGGCAAAAAAATTACTGGCCAGACTATGATTAAAAAAAAAACAAATACGCCTTTTTTAAATATTCAAAAATTTAAAATCCAAAATTCAAAAGTCATTTACTAGGCTGAGAATCAGCACTTTTCGAACGTCAAAATTACATAAAACAGTCCCCCAAAAACGCCCACCCTTCACCACTTCCTAGTGCCTTTAGCTGGGAAGAAGAAGTGGCGCAACAAACTCCCCAATACAAGACCCCATTACAAGATACACCAATGGAAAGACCTTATCAAGGAGAACCTTTGCTAGTCACTCGACTTTTGCCAATTGTTAGTCAATTCGAAGTTAATGACCTAAACAGGTAACTACTTGGCCACCTAAGTTTAGGAATGTTCTTGGCGCCAAATAGCTATAAGTGATATATCAATGGATAGTTTTTTTTAAGAGAAACATTTGTTACTGAAACGAATTAATCTTTAAACGAATGAGATAGTCTGGCCAGGAATTTTTTTGCTAACCCACTCGCGATATATATTTTTTTAATTCTAAATATGAAATAAAATACTTTTTATCCATTAAACAGATGGGTGAAGGACGTCTCTAGGTCGGATCTTAGGCTATTACAGTCACATCATAATAAGAGAAAATCCAAATAGTTTATGATTCCATTTAATAGAACACAAACATTCAAATATTTCCAAGTTTCTCAGAATCTTAATATTATGTGCGGTTTAATCTTTGGGCTAAACTCTCTAATCGATATTATATTTTAATTAATTTCGACATTTATAGTTTTCAATATCGCTATAACTGAATGTGATGAGAAGTCCATTCGGAGAATTTCCTGATAGAGTAAATGAACTGTTAAAATATTAGTTTTAATATAGAAAGGACAATGCCCTCGTAATGTTTCGCATTTGACTATTCTTTAAATAGTCTTTCTTTGTAACACGATCATCAATTTGATCTTCTACAGTCTATCAAGAAAAGCGTAGAATGGGCCAAAGGGAAAAATCGGGTCAATCCGTTTTTGGGGTATTTTGTACAGTCGTATTTTGTAGTAGGTAAGTGTATACGATATTTTTGTTATGATGATTTTTAAACAGTTATTTATTTAAGGTACCACATTGATTTATTCATAGTAAAATTAGGCTCAAAGTAAGTTAAAATGTTTCCGTTTATAAGGTAACCTACTAGTTACAAAAAAATGGCAACATGGATTTGCACAAACAAACATCCTCTCACCCCAAACGCATATACCGTCTCCGTTCCGTCGTGGGTAAAAAATATACAACATAATAATTATGAAAGATTAAATTTATTTATGGCGACACCAATAAGAAAGAAATTGCGTAGACACTTGATCGACTCCCCTTAAATGGTAGAAAATTTCCGAATAACTTTTGTTAACACAAAAAAATCACTTACTCTTTTCATAAAATACAACAAAAAAACACTTACAATTTACAAAAAAATCAATCTGCCTAGCTTTTTCCCAACCATGTTGGGGTCGGCTTCGTCTTACCGGATGCAGCTGAATAGGTACCAGTATTTTACATGGAGCGACTGCCTATGTGACCTCCACAACCCAGTAATAAGTAATACGATACCCCTTGGTAAGACTGGTTGTCAGACTTTCAGACTTCTGATGACCCGTAACGACTTTCAAAGATCCACGAATGACAGCCGGGACCAACGGCTTAACATGCTTTCCGAGGCACGGAGGAGTCTCGGTATGTAGAAATGGTCACCCATCCACGGACCAACCCCGGCAAGCGTAGCTTAACCTGATGGATCGACCCGTGCGGCTGCGTCACACTTACAATTTACAATACCTTTAATATAACTTAATCCTTATAATGTAACTGGCGAACGAGTCTTACCTGAAACAAAACAAAATAAACATAAAATTACGTAAAAAATGGCGGAAAATGTCTTAGAGTTAAAATAAAGCCTTCAGTAAGTAGTCAGGATAAAAACTTTCATAACAGTAACAAGCTAAGTAGAGCAAGTGATTTTTGTCATCCCACCATCTTGTTTCACTGAAGTGGCAGACTGGCAGCCACTCTCTCGGAGCATGAAACATTTTCTGACAACGACGGATATTATAACTGTCAAACATCAAAACAAGACAGTAACCGTGCTCCCGACATTACAGATTATAATGGATTATAAGAAAAAAATGGTTTGGGATTTTATTTTTGGTCTTTGCTCGATTTTCAGATAGGTACGACTGTTTTAGACGGCCTTAACTTCAAAGGCTTAATTTATGTAAATTTCAAAGGAATTTTCGTTTTTCAATTACAATTTTGTCGTGTTGGAATTTTTGTCGAGCGATACAAAACTGTTGCCAACTAAAATTGTAATACATAATTTGTTAGGTTCTGGATTATTTCAATTTAGGTAATATTTTGGTGTCAATGTCGAATGGATTATTTTTAAAGGGTTTAAGAGGCCTGCCCAAATTCCAAATGATTTAGGTATTACGTTTGTATGGACAATTCATGCGTCGCCGCGTTCTTATAAGATAAAGATAATAATTTTTGGGTCAATGATTTTTATTTTTTGTCTCTTTCTTTCTCAATTTCTATTATGTCATTTGCGAGCTTGCAATGGTATATTTACTTGTGTACATTCTTAATTTATTCGCTGTAATTTTAAGTTAGTGTAGTGTAATTTTATGTCCAACTCATCTACCAAAGACGTTCGTCCCTTAAAAACCTGACGTTCTTAAATTGTATATGTCGTAAGTCGATGTAAACATTTGACTGTGTGTCAAGTATAGCCACGGTGGCACTATAGATGTAGGTGAAGCACTGAGAGGGTTCACAACACAAATGTTCAGAGTCGTCGCTCGGGGCGCCACTCCACGAAACATTCTCTGTGCCAGAACCCGGTAACTATAAGTACGTAGGTATGTGTGGGTAACAACGTTAAAATAGGCCTGTTTCTTACCTAAAGATGTTTGTTATCGTTGATGGTTTTATTTTGTTGTTTGAGGATATGTAAAACTAGTTTCACAACCTAAGTGAGATATTTCAATTTAACTTCCGAAAGCTCTGTCTTGTTGACTTTTACGTTAAAATCTAATAAACTCAGATTCCAATATTTTTATGTGTGAAATATTATCAGACCAATTTTATAAATTTTTAGAGGTACCTAAGTTGTGTTGTAGTTTTCAGAAAAAAATAACGTTCATTTTTAATTATAATAATATATAATAATAATTATAAATCTTTATTTCTCCATACATGTATATGTCGGATCCGGTCATTAGTACGGACACGAAACGAATTGCAAGCGCGCCACTGGCGACATCAAGAGTGAGCTACCTACACCAAAAAAGGCGCGCTTCTACAGAGTCATGATGTTTGAAGGCCACGACGAGGAGGGCATTCAGCCTCTGGTCGCATTGGAATCAAGATGTCACGGAACTGTTCTCGATTCGTGGTGCTGTTATTGTGTTAGTAGTCATTTGTGATCATTGTGTTAATTGGTGATTTTAATAAACGCCGTCGCACCCAGTGTGTGTATAATTTAGCTAGTGTGATTCATTTGATAGTAAATTATAATGTGATCTGAACTGCAAACTGTTTTTCTATTGCGCATTAACCAACACTACCCACACTACGCCCACAGTAGTTAAAATTTCGCTGATGATAACGAGAGTTACAAACCCGTCTCCGACATATACATTATTTTGATCAAACAATGGCTTCAGTTTGTGCTCAAAAGTGAAAAACCCTGACTTCTAAACTAGGTTTATATACCTGTATCTTAGAATGTGTAGAAAATTGGACAAATTATACACAATTAGGGCAAGTCCAAGAGAAACAAAAAGAATTAATTAGTACAGTAAGCGCTCAAAAGTGCATGAGCACGCTAAGAGTCGTATTGCTGTGAACACGCGGTATAGCTCGTACATTTGTATGTGTAAGCAACACGATACACACACAACAGATAACGCAGTTATTGTTCGTACACGAAACAACAATATATTTCCGTCGCTTTAAACATGCTAGCACACACGCACTATGCGCGTGAACTTGACCAGTTAATGGCATTGCTAAAATTCGATAGTAACTTAACAAGTGCAGATAGCAGAAAGCGTTAAGCGTTGGTGTGGAATTCAAACTGCCTCAGGTTCTAATCTCGTAAAACACAGTGCGGTTTTTTGCAAATATTATTATTTTTGTTTTCGATAATAATATTTTTTTAATATTGCTGCTTTTTATGTTGTTATTGCAATAAAGGTTTTAGAATAAAAAATGCGTGATATATGATAACAAAATTAAAAAAATATGTTTATTCGTTATATTTATTTTACATAAGTTAACACACTGCTACAATTATTTATCATTACTTCAGCTGAATAAGATGTGAAATAGATGTCAAGAAACTAGAAGCAGTTTGTATTATTTTGACATATTTAAATTATGAAATATTTGAAATTTTTAATGGATTTTTTCACCATAAACATTAAGCTTTGATCATGGTCGAAGTAATTAAGTAATAAATAAGAATATTAGAAAACTTAAAATGTAAAAAACTACTTACAGAATAGGTAATTTGATTATATAAGTTTGTTTATATTTTATTTGTATTAATTATTTTACATTTTATTTGACTTTAGTAAATATTGGTTGTTATTGAGGTTAAAGCTTAAGTATTCATTTTCTTTACGAAAAGAAGATTGAAACTAAACCTCAAATTTTAATCCTAAAATAATACTATATTACTAAAATAATATTAAACAATTTCGGTATATCTGCAAGAAATACGACAAACACCCTATTGAAACGTGCTTAAAAAATTCGTTACCATAAATTCATGCAATAACGAATCTGTTGTTTATTAAGTTGGTACGGTCAATATTTTAAGGTCAAAAACGGTTTTCTAGCTGGTCTTCAGTGATGCAAGCCTTCAGAGTGCACGGCGAACGGTTCATAATGACGTGTTTTTAATAATTCAGCAAAATATCTCGTTGGTATGAAACCATTTATTTCATTCACCATTTGACGTCGCTGCTACTCGATAATAAGCCCCTTCCTCATATCTCTTAACCCTCACAGTATTTCTCTAGAACAAAGAAAAACATTGTTTTTATTACACATAATACCTTATTATTTATTATTCACTAATCGAATTAAACCTCACAATGAATTTAAAACTTTAAAGGCATCTTCTGTCTCAACAATACCTCTGTTCTGTCAACAATACCCTTGATTAAGATTTATGTTTAGTAAAATATGAAATATATAAATGATAACACTCACACTTAGTCCGGTTTCATTAGATATTCACTTCACTTTTACGCAGCGCAATAATATTCTCTGATCTGATCTGATCTCTTCAATATATTTTATGCCTGCTTTTTGATAATAATAACCACAACACTGCGTTAAATACTCGTCACCAATATTATCCACGAACCAAAAAAGTTCTATTAATTAATACTCGTAACAAACTGCATCTACCCCACAGAAATCGAAATAATTTACTTAGTTTTTTGTGGTCTACCTGCTAAACTTTAATATTTATGTGAACAAGACGAATGAAACTAAAAACGAATGATGATTATTGAACTAGTCATTGGTTGCAGACAAAGTGAGTGTGTGTGTGTAATGTGCGTGTCTACAGTATTGTAACAACTTATAGAAGAAGGTCGTAAGTCAAACCGAAGCGTCAGTCTATTGCTTTGTGAGATTGCTCATGGACTTTTGGTCGGTACTGTACATGCTAAAAAAATTGTTACATTTTCTCATATCAGACAAAATTATTTAGAGCCATAGCTATAGCTCTGTTAATTAAAATATAATATAATAAAAAAACGGAACTTTTAAGAAACTTCTCAAGTTTGTAACTGGTTTCTGAAAATAGTCTAACATCGCAGCGCTACAATTTTAAAATAAGAACTTATTCGGCACAGAATATTATGACTTTAGATAGGTTACATCGTTACATCGCGATGTCACCTTTCCGAGCTTTTCTGTAGAAAGTGAAGTTCTCTCATTTCCGAACACTAACATTTAGGTGCGGCGAGAGGTCCTTGCCCGCCGCAAATTAAATACTGTTTGTGAAATGTATATCAGACACGATATTTTCGAAAATATAATTTAGTTTTCATAAATATGATTTGCCATCTCTCCGGGAGCATTCGTGCGACGTGGCCGACCCACTCCCACTTTAGCCTGGCTGGGTTTGCGGGGCCAACATGGCCTAAAATCACACAAAACAGAGAGATTTGGAAGGAAAAACGGGAGGCCTTTGTCCAGCAGTGGGACACAAAATAGGCTAAAAAAAAAGAATTTACTGAAGACAAATACATATTATGTAGATTTTTTTCAAGAAATTTCTTATTACATTAACTTGATGATGGACGATATTGTAAGTAAAAGACCTTTTAAATATAAGAGTAGGGAACAAATAAACTTCTATTTTGGAAAGTTTTTTGTATTACCTACCCGGTGTAAAAATAGATTTTTATTACGCTTTTTCAGAAAATGTTATCTATTCTACAATGTGCAAAATAATAAGGATAACTACGTAGTTACTTAGGACTAAATTGTAACACAAAATTCAAAAACAATCAGTTTAGCATTTCATATGAAAACCTTAAAAATACACTACACATTTTCTCAAAATGAAAAATTTAACTACAATAACAATTAGTTTAACATCACTTAATATTATAGTACCTGGGCGACCTAGCTCTGCTCTGGTGAAAATAGAGAATTCTCATTTATTAGTATAGGATAGTTCATACTAATCGCATGTATAGTTTATAGTAATTCCATGCTGCCATGTCATTATTCTAATGTCATTATTCATTATCTTGTTCTAAACTTTGGGCGACCGAGCTCTGCTTGGGTGAAAATAAATTTTCCCAGATATGAGACCTAGCTAGATCGATTTTTCGCCCCCGTAAACCTAGGGGTTTAAAATCGATCTAGCTCTAAGTACTATTTGTTCTTTTCTAAGTACCTACTATTTGTTTTATTTTATTTTGTTATCTATTTTTATTTAATTCATTATACCTAACTTGGTTTCCGTACGACTTTTTCGGGTGACCACTGAAAATCAGCGCTGTGCTGTGGGTCCCCATAGCACAGCATCATGCTGAGTGGAAGCCTTCTTGTCACAGTCATGACGTGCCAGCAGCTGCCGCATATTTCTGTTTTGTGCTCGTGATAATATTTAAATCTATTGTTTTATTTTATTATTCTTTTCTTTTATGTACGTGTTTCTGTGACAATTAAACTTATTTTTCTTTCTAACAATTTCGGTGAAAGTTGCAATATAGGTATTGCAACTTTCACTGAAATTGTTAGAGCCGTTTTCCAGAACGTGATTAGATACAAATATATATGTGTACGTGATTATAAATATTGCTCGTTTAATAGTATCCTAACTTAATATTATAAATGCGAAAGTGAGTTTGTTTGTTTGTTACGCTTTCATGCTAAAACGGCTAAACGGATTTGGATGGGCGCATGTGTAGGCCATGACCTGGGTTAGGACTAGGGTACTTTTTATCCTGGTGGCACGTTCCCGTAGGATAATTGCCGACCTTTACACGGGCGAAACCCCGGGCAAAAACACCTTAAAAAAATATTACACATTTTCTTAAAATCCAATTTCCAAGTTAACTATAACTTAAGAAAATCCATAAGCAACTTGTCGAAACCTGCCTTCGCATATCGCGTCACTTACGCCATCGATTTTTAATCTAGTCCATTAAAGTTAGAGTGTCGGGCTGATTGCTCCATCAGGACGTCTAATGCGTTTACCAGTACATCACCACGGCTAAGAGCAATTTGCGCCTACATCTTCGACTTACCCTTTGTATAACTGCTAAGTAACCACAGGATTTCACTCCCAGGTATTCGCTTGTATAGGGCCGGAGTGAAATGTGGCAAATGTGAGTTACGATATTGTTCCTCTGTGGATGAGGATTCCGGGTGAAGCTCGCTCCCACCTTCGGCCTGATCATCACTTACCATCAGGTGAGATGCAGAAGAGCTTTCCCGTTGAGGAATTTAAAAATAAATGCTTTTATCAACAGCGGGTCTGACAAAATTAAAAGAAAGAGAGCAAATTAAAAACAAAAAAAAAAACAACGAATCATTTAAAACAAAAACAAAATTTTCGCAGCCACCATCTGTGATTTACATTTTGACCTCACTATCGGCTTTAGCACCCTAGAAAACTATGAAAACGACACCCATGACGTAAAATTTGAAAATTTTCGCAGCCGCCATCTTGGATTTACATTTCGATCCCACATCGGCTTTAACACCCTCGAAAACCATGAAAACGATACCAATGATGAAAAATTTAAAATATTTGCAAATTTTTCATGCTGTAAACATTTGAAAATTTTCAGAGCCGCCATCTTGGATTTTCATTTTGACCAAATTATATCTTTCTCTCTCTTTATCTGGCATGTAGTATACTCGGGCCGATGTGTACAATTTAATCCCACAACACTGTATTCACTTTACTCTTTTCTTTTGTTTTGTCTGCCGGCGTTCTCTCTTTCTCTCTCTACGAATTAGAAGAAGATATTCGCAAGTATTAACAATTTTTAGCGTGACGTTTTCTAAAAGTTTACAAGCCGCGTTAAAGAACTTCGTTCCAAAAACAAAAGAATGGAACGCACCGCGGGTATATTTACAGGAACCATTTCATGCGATATTTCCCATAACTTCTTACCCAATAAAGCTTAGGTAGGTATATGAAATAAATCGAATTTGCTACTTTCCTGACGACTTCCTGAACATTTACATCTTCAGAATTGTTTATATTTGTCAATGCACGAGAGCAAAAAAAAAAGATCTTTAGTAGTTATATTTAAATCAGGAACTAACAAGAGTAAGCACGAGCGAGCGAGCGTGAGCTTCTAGTTTATGGCACTCCTGGGTTGCAGCTGAAAATCAACGTCAAGTGGTACACTTTGTGTGGTCATCTGACTGCCTTTTTGGCATTATAATCATTGTTTTCTGTTTTAGGTGTATTTTTCTGTTGTAATGCCAATGAACGCATTTTTCTTTCTAAAGCTCAATACACACAAAAAGTTTCGTGTGCTGTCTTCCATATAATACAAGGAATTACAATTTAAATAAGCCCTTTGTACTCCCGTCCCGACCCGCGCCCGACACGCACACGAATACAATTAAAAGTCCAAGTATAGATGTTAAGCTCAACACACACACAAAGCGTAACTTTGTAGTGTACAATGCATGGTTTTCATTGAATTTAACAACTTACTTACAATTTAAACAATGAGTAATGGCCGATTTATTTTGCTTCGAACTGTCAATTTATCCAAGTATATCTAGGATCGTTTGCAAATGACCGATACGACATATTCACTTAAGACTACAACTTGTAACTTCATAAAACGTGTTCCATAAAAGCTTAATCAGATAATAAGTTAAACTCAAGTTAGCATATTTCCATGTTCACCCACATTATAATGAGAATGCAAAGTTTCTAGACTTACATGCTTGAAGTGGAATGAGTTCCGTAATCACTTCATAAAACCTATTACGTACTGAATTTCAATCAAGTTAATCATTTTGGAAGCTGATACACGTAATACAGTAATGATAAATGGTTTTATTTCTTTAACACGTTCATGCCGGAAACCCTCGTGGAGGGTTCACCTAGTCGCATATGGGACGCCGGGAGCCCTCGCGGAGGGCTCATTTTAAATTGAGCGAATACAGCATTATAAACCATGAAAATTAAATCTGATGTATATTTTAACAAGATTTATTAGTGGTTGGTTTTAAAATCGAAGCTTTCTTTTTAAATTTTTTGTTCAACGTTACAATTATTCACAAAAAATTTAAAAGGTTGGAAACTATTAATAGCGACAAGACCCCTTGAAAACACTATTTTACTTCGTTTTACAGTGTTTTATAACACGGTTTTAACCTAATGCCGTTGACCGTCCGTGATGGTTGCGTTTGGTTTGGACCGAACTTTAGCGCAAACGTAATGTCAGAAACCCTCCCGGAGGGTTCACTTCCAATATGTCTGACGGCATGGCGTATGAGTTCTATGAAAAGTGGGTGGAGTCGAAAGTGTTAAGTAGTTTTGTTACGGCTCACTCTTATCGAGAACAGACCTGTGTCCCAGCAGTGGGAACATTATCGGCTGATTATGTACAAACACTTTTACACGCGAAAAATAAATTAAGTTTTAAAACTAAATGAGTTCGGTATTTCTTATCCGATTACTCTGAGAAGTAAGGCCGAAAAAAACTCCGAGGTTACAGTCTCTTTAGATTAGTGAAATGGTCTTTTGAGGAAAGAACCACAAATATTTGAGTGGACTTGTTCAGTCATTGCACGCATATGTCAGTATTCGTGAAGCTCTACTTGGAATTGAAAGAGCTCAACGAGTAGTAAAGTTAAAATCTACGAATTAAATGTAAAAAGGGATATGTTTCTATTCCTGGTAACATAACATCATGCCTTGTTTCTCGAAGGTTTGGGCAGAGGAGGTTGCACCTATATAGTAAACCCACATTTCGCCAGTTATGTTTAAGTCCCATGTAATAGGGGGCAAGCCTATTGCCTTCAATCGGGCTCAAATCCAGACTTTGGGCTGCTACCAAGAAATTCCATATAGAAAAACCCAATAATACTTTTCCCAACTTGGGAACTGAGCCTATGACCTCAGGCTCAGTATTAGCACTTGCGACCACTAGACCAACGAGGCAGTCAAACTACTCATGGTATTTTTTTAAATTGCTGGCTGACGTTGTTCGCGTGGTTGAAAAACCGTATTGGCTCGGTTTTCAGTTATTTCCGATTGAGTTTTGAGCGCTATTACATGAATGTGGTTTCTGCCTTTCTGGTAGTGCTCTAAGAGAAACACGCAACAAAATGTTGTGTAAAATTCCGCATTATAAACAAACAGTTTCCCTTATTAACCAGGAAGAGAGAGTGGCACACAGCCAAAATTCTGTTCAGTTCGTGATTTTTCCGAAAGTCAGCTTTCACAAAGTAAGTTTTCCGATACGTTGGAAACTTTGTTTGCTTGCTTTGTGACAGGCTTCACGGAAAAATCTCATATTTCCGATTGATGTGCCTTTCAGAGAGCAGATTGATATCATATAGGAAACTGCACAGGACATGTGACACAGACGGAAAACCGTGAAAAAATTTGAAACAAACAAAAGTAACAGAGTTTTTCGTATTAGTGTGACACCCAAAGGGATGGAAATGTATTGTGTAACTGGGCTTTAGTGTTTGTCTATTGCTATCTTAACCCAGCGCTTGGGTCTTGATCTTTCTAGGTAAGAAAAGTCTCATGTAGTTTTGCAGTTAGCCGTACTTAATATGGTCTCGAGAATTTTTAAAGCCTAGTACAAAATGGTTTTTACTTACCAATAAGTAATAAACAAGTCAGTGATGTTATTCTTCGAATCCTACAGGTCTTGTTATTTCCGAACATGACCCTATAGCTACTAGGTAACAAATTACTTTAAAATTTTATCGGTTTCATAGAATCCCGATGTTCTCTTCATAATTTACACACGTTTTAAAATCAAATAGGACTACTACTGTTTCAGGATTTATTTTGAGTGAATCAATAAAATAACATTTGTTTTGAATAGTGGATTAAAAGTTTGATTGAGGTCACGTTTTGTATTTGTATTATTTTATCACGAGCTGCGAATCTGAATGCAAATAAGGTTTTTTGAAGTGAACATTTTCTTAAGGCGCGTTGGGCGTTTTTGAGATGGGAAAAAACAATTGAACTCGCGACACCGTTACCGACACCTCATTTTTGTAAACGTGATTGTGCTCTTTATTTATATTTCTTTACGGATCAATGTTCTATGCAAGTATTTTTACTTTAAAGGTTTTGTTTTTTTTTTTTTGTAAACGCTTTTGTGCTCTTTATTTAGATAACGTTACTGACCAATGTTTTATACAAGTATTTTTCTTCCACCAAGGCGATCTTGTTCAAGTTTTCACTTCTGTCGGTACTCCCGGAATGTTTTTAAACGCAGAATTAACGTACAAAAAACTAGAAAATATTGCCACCAACTTCCGAAATTAAAGTTATTTTTCAGTTTGTAGTTGTTTTTTGTTATTTTTGGAAGAAGACTGTTTTTTTTTGTAAAAAGTTTTATTTTCCCTTTTTAGTTGTGATACCTACCTCACACAATTTCGGATACCACTACCTGCTATGTAAATAACAGTGACAGGAAGTTATTATAACATCATTTGCATAGACTAAGTGGAAAAAATACGTAATAATATTATTGAAGCTAACTCAAAAACGACCCAAGCAAAGGTAAAAAAATACATATGGGACTACCGCGCAACCTTCTTCTACCAAAAGGAAAAAAGTATTTTTTCAATCGGTTCACAATTGACGAAAATATCGACGAATATACATTAAAAAAAAGTCGGTTAAAAAGGAAATATTATGAAATCTTCACAGTTTTATCTTTCAGAAAGGCATGCAACATCTAATGAAAGGTTGGTATGAAAAGCCAAAAAAGTAGAAAGTTCAAAGATTCCCGAAGTGGATACTTAAATACCTGAATGTACAGGAATGTATAACATTAAACATTTTCAAAGAAAACACTGATCTTTTTGATCCCTTCTTTGTGCGTCATCGGAAGGGCTGACTGATAACATTTTTCTTTTTTTCTTTATTTCTCTTGTTTGCTTTTCATTTCATCTGTGAACCTTTTGCGATTATAATGTGAAACACGTATATCAGAACTGCGAGCAGGAAACTGATTTTTATCAATAATAAATTCCGGAATGAAGGATTTAGGCCGATTGGCTGCATCGCTCGCTGTACCGGACGATATTTCAGTTTTTCAACATGTTGTAAAATATTTGTAATTCCTTTGTGAACGTGTGAAAGCTATAACAATATTTCTGAACTTTATTCGTAAATAAAATATTATTTGATGAATATAATTTTATTATTCCTTGTTCCTTTAAAACATTTATAAAAACCAAAAAAAAACACAATGGCACTCCGGGAGTGCCCACAGAAATGAAAACTTGAACAAGATCGCCTTAGTGGAAGAAAAATACTCGTATAGAATATTGGTCCGTAACGTAATATAAATAAAGGGCACAATCGCGTTTACAAAAATGAGGTGTCGGTAACGGTGTCGCGAGTTCAATTGTTTTTCCGATCTATAAAATGCCCAACGCGCCTAAAGAAGTTTACACTTCAATAACATACAAGAACATTTACAAATTATTAAGCAGAATTCGAATTCTCGAGAACTTTCATCTGTTACTGTTACAAATGTTATTGATTTTTAATTTGGGTTGTTAATCTGGATTGCGCGATCCTATTATTAATGGAACAAGGGCAAAGGGCAGCTCGGCACTACATTAAACACCTCGAAAGGAGCCGTCAAGGGATAATGGTCCTTATTTACAAAAAACCGACACGTACCTAGCAAGGAAACTCCCTTCAAGGGGCATAAAATATGATTTCACTTGGCGTTACATTGAAAGATGAAAGAAATGGGGCTGTTACAAGTATTTTATTCTACGTTGATTTCTCGAAGTGCAAAGTGTAAAAATGGACGTAGAGAATGATTTGATGAAAATCACAAAATGTTTGCTTAGTTATTCAGATTACACAAACAGTAGAGAACATTCATTTGACATACAATATTAGGTACCTACATATTATTATTTAGGTTTTATGTAAACAAAATCATAGTTTTTGAAGTGAAAACTTCTTTAGGCGCATTGGGTATTTTTGAGATGGGAAAAAACAATTGAACTCGCGACACCATTACCGACACCTCATTTTGTAAACGCGATTGTGCTCTTTATTTATATTACGTTACGGATCAATGTTCTATACAAGTACTTTTACTTTAAAGGTTTTGGAAGTTTTTTTTTGTAAACGCGATTGTGCTCTTTATTTAGATAAAGTTACAGACCAATTTTCCAGGTATACACGTAATTTTTTTTCCATCAAGGCGATCTTGTTTAAGTTTTCGATTCTGTGGCACTCCCGAAGTGCCACGGTTTTTTTTGTTTACCCCATAAATAACAAAAATAGACTTTCAGCTGGCGCCTTACTAAATATATTATTACCATACCAAATAATTTAAACCTCTATTCCCCAATTTTGTTACATTTGTTCGGGGATAACACCCTTATTCGTAACATTAAGCTTAGCGAATGTCAAGGAAATCCGGAACTATTTTAATACAGAATTTATAAGCAAAACCCTTGCAATGTGGCTCGAGGAGATTACATACCGTGTTTACAGCCCACCTTTCCTTCAATTGAATTAAATGTATGGAAAATAGACATTAAAAATATTGGGACAGTAACAGTTACTTGTTATAATATTTATGAGCTCGGAAATGAGAAATTTTACGTCTATTCGGGAGCCAATCATGTGATTTTCGTGGGATTTCTAACTAAACCTGTACAAAAGCAGTTATTTTTGCTTCTATTTTATTTAGTACCTGGGCGACTGAGCTCGGCTCTGGTGAAAATTGAAAATGCTCATTTAATTGTATAGGATAGTACATACTAATTCCATGCTGCCATGATAGTAGGTACTTACTAATTCCATGCGGCCATGTCATTATTCTAAGGTAGGTATCTTGTTCTAAGCTTTGGGCGACCGAGCTCTGCTACGGTGAAAAACGAATTTTCCCAGATATGAGAGTAGATCGATTTTTCGCCGTTAGAGTCGTTTTCGAGAACGTGATTACAAACATATAATTAATAATAATAATAAAAATATTGCTCGTTTAATAGTATAGGATTAAATGTTATCAGAAAAAATAACGTAACATAACATAATATCACGCCTGTATTGGCCAAAGGGTTAGACAGAGTTGTACATCCACATTTCGTCAGTTATATTTACTCAAGTCCCAAGTAATAGGGGGCGAGCCTATTGCCATCAACCGGGCTGCTACTGAGAAATTCCTAATATAAACCCAATAACACTGCCCGACCTGGGAATCGAACCCAGGACCTCATGCTCAGCAGTTGCGCTTACGACCACTAGACCAACGAGGCAGTCCAAAACAATACTTTAGAATATTGCTTCAAACGCGAGTTAAAATGCCTTTTCATCATATTTATTTCACCCGCAAAATCTTCTCATTTTTCCAAAATGGAAAGTAACGTATTTGCTAATCCATTTGGCTTCTGTAGATAAATTGTATATCAATATTATCCATTGGAGTGATTGATTAAGCAATCAAACATCGAAACTTTCACATCAAATACTAAAGTAAGATTTGTTAACAGTAAATAATATCTACTAGTTGAATAGGATCGGAGATAGTAAGAAATACTTAAGGCGACGATAACCGACTTTTAATGATTTTATACTGAATATCACGTCTAAACTAGTAGTGTTAATGATTTGGAAAAAATATATGATATATAAGAGCATTTTTTTAATAACATAATATAGGAATATTTTAGATTATGTTTATATTACATGGTAAAATTAATTTATAAAATTATGTCCAACGCGGATAAAAAACTGAGAATCATGCAAAATCCATCAAGCGTATTTTTCTGAAACCTTCACCATTTTAAAGATAATTTAATTATTGATATTTTAGTTTACGTGTTTTATTAAAGTACCTTTTTTATGTATAATAAATTAATAATGCGTCTAATTTGGGACAGCGCTCCTTGATGGTCGAGTCCTATTACTGGCTGGACATACGACGCGTTGCGTGAGCTCAGCACAGAACACGCAAGCTAACCATTCAAGGTCACATGCTTATAACTGCGTCTTAATATAATAACACTGTTAATCCAATTACAATCCTCCTTGGAGTCACTGAAGTATCAGTCTATCCATTAACGCCTAACGATATCAAATCCTCTGAATATTTCCCAGCTAAAATTACACTTACATAACTAAAGTTAGCTTTAGAAACCCACCTGTTTAACAGTAAATATTTACCCATTAAATACCCAGCACTACAATGCTGTTTACAAAACTACCTTTGTTGATATTATATTCGAGTTTCGTCTAACTTCGATAAACTTGTTAATTTTATCTACGAGTTGCCTTCCAGACTGATAGCTTGCGAGGCTGAGATCATAAACATTTCAATTAATTAAAGTCCTTGCTACAAGGCCATCTAAGGGACCTTTTGATTGTCCCTTTTGACGAACTTAATGTTTACATTCATGAGTTCGCACCCTCATCAGTAGCTATCTCAATAAATTTATAGTCATTTGTAATTACATTAATTAAATCTTTGTGTTTAACGTTTATAAATCGTGGATAATTAACGCTATTTGGTACTAATAAGACAATGGTTGAATCACTGTGATTATCTTGTTTACTTTGTTTTTAGAGTACTTCTTGAACAATGGGAGCAATTACATAGATGTTTGGAGGCAGATAATTTTCTTTGTAATTTTCTTCAAATTCGTGTCTCGTGAAAGTAGGACCATTATTACATCCGAAACTTTATTATTTGGGGATTTAAACAGGTATAAATGTTTATGAAATATACTTTAAATGAATGGAAAATACCTAATTAAAAACTTGTTTTAGTATAAAGTCAAAGTCAAATCATTTATTTCAAATAGGCCCTTATAAGACACTTTAGTACGTAAAAATTTACAAAAAATAGAATTGATTCTAGTCGCCCCTTCCGAAAGGTAGTTTTAATATGGAAAATAATGGGCAAGAAATTCCACCGTTACTCTTTTAAAATGTTTTACAATTACAATTTTGTATGGGTACATTAGTTATATAATTATACATGCGAAACCTACTTATTTCTTTGTCATCAGGTTTATATAATCAGTTTTATTTATTTTTACCTACAGCCGTTTGAAAAAACTGATACACAGAATGGAAATAGTCATTTGAAAATATTAAGAATTTAAGATGACA
Source organism: Agrochola litura (assembly GCA_949152395.1). NCBI lineage: Eukaryota > Metazoa > Arthropoda > Insecta > Lepidoptera > Noctuidae > Agrochola > Agrochola litura. Next base: position 8,057,341 of record OX424497.1, on the reverse strand, counting down.
TCAAATCTACTCAACAACTCATTTTCATAACTGTATATTTAACTGTTTCTCGTACAAAAAGGCTCTAAGCTGTTCATTTAGCGGTATCAGTAAGTCCACAATAAGTTCTCAAGTACTGAACACGTCACAAGTTAATGTAAATGAACTTGAAAGCAACTGCAGGTGTGCGACTTGGGTAAAGTTTAAGCAATCTTACGCCGCCAAACTAGATTTGTGTCTTCAACGTAGTGTCGTTTGTGGCACCTTTATCAAGTTTGTGTGTTGGTTTTAAAAACATTTGTTGATTATTGCGTACGTGGCTGCAAAGTAAGGGAAGATTCTATCTAGAAAATGCGTAAAAAAGTGTGAAATGATAGGCTGATATGGGGATTAAAGTTGCATAATCAGTTATATTTGTGTTGGCAAACAGTTTAAACTACTAATTGGAAACACTTGTTTTAAATTTTAGTAAATAAATTATGATTCAATTATAAAATTCCTACATATTAAAATTGAACAAATCGATGCTATTATAACAACGTTTATTATTAAATAGGATCTTTCAATCTACGTCTGCAATAATACCTCTTCATAAAGTAGCTCATTACTTACTAGCGGATCCAATTCCTCCCAGATGGCTCTTATCAATTGAGCGGAATAATAACCAGCTGATCCTAATATGTTTTACCTTCGTCCCCACATCAGAACGATCCTCCAAATATTTGATACATGTCTTACGTCATATTTTATTTATATTACGAGTTCGTACGTCACGATAAATACACCGAAAAGTAGAATTTTCTTCTGTCAATTTCGAGTTGTTTCTTTCCTTTGTGCTCTATATTCAATACAGTGTTTCTATTTCAGTCAATATTGCACAGAATAATAATAAAACAAACTACATATATTTATATATATTTCGGCAACATTAAATACTTAAACATAAACAAGTAACCAAAACCGGATAAGTGGAGTCAAACCATTTACCACCAACAATGTGCTGAAAATAAAATAATTTATCCAAAACCGGCCAAGCGATTCGCTCAGTAACGAAATGAGCTGCTCTGCTAGAACAGCAGAGTTCCATTATGTTTGTCTAGCGACACTTTCCGAAAGCGAGTCGATCGGTGGCGCTAAATTAGGATTGACGCCGACAGGTTTTGTAAAAGCATTGCACTGTTGAATTATTAAGGCAACTCCGGCTGCCTCTATTTTCGTACCGCCGGCAGTCAACGTCTGACTCTATATCTACGTATGTAGTGCTCCATAAACGGAACCCGGCTCATTTTCAATTCTGACACCCGGATAAAGTGGTCGCTGAATGAATATAAGCCGCAGTAGGCAATTTAAATACATAAAAAAGAACCATTTAAACGATTGAATGTGTGTGGTTTTTAATTGCTCGCCAACTCTCGACGAAGATTTTGAAATAATTAGTTAACTGAGCCTACTTATACAACGTTACCAGGTAAATTAATATACAACAACGAACTATGTGATCCAAACTATGCCTTCGGAAATTGAGTTTGGAGCTTATTGAGAGGGGAAAAGTTTGAAAGCAATTTCGTGAAAATTTAATGCTCTTGCAAACTTATGAGAATGAGGAATTTGAGAAATGAAGCCAACACTGAGCATAGCTAATTTGTTGCGAATTTTTAATGAGGTCCACCAGGCCGGGGTGACGTCACACTTAAGCTCCACTTAATCGGTTTGAAGCGCTAACTTGGGGGCCTATTTACTTGTAGGTTCATTGAAATTTTCTTTGATCATTTACAAACGAAGGTGCCCCAGGGTGAATGATTTCGCAGATCAATCTTGCTACAGCAACGATGCTGAGGTCAAACGTTGGTTTGTGACGTCTCGCTTCAAAGAGCACGTTAAGCGTCCACACGAATATTGGGGAAAGCCTGAAATTCTAGAAATCGGTGCAGATCTAGGATATCGTTATCGCACTGTTAATGGGTTTGTGATTTTATAACTCTGGGAATATTCGTGCTTGCCTTTGTTTTTTTTGTACTACTAACGTTCTTTTGATATTCTTTATAATATTTACATAATATTGTTCGACGTTCATTTGTTATTTGACATTATTAGTGTTGCGTGACTTGGTACTCGTTACTACGTTACATTTGTAATGTTACTTTTTGTAAGAATGTAGAGTATTCACAAAAAAAGATAATGTAATCGAATGAAACACGGTAAACAAACCCAATTATTGTTCTCTTGATACGCAAGTACTTACAAATAGATTACAAACATTAATCATGTATTGTATAAGTTTATAAAAAGGGTAAATTAATTCTGTTGTGCGGTTTTCAGGTTGAATGAGTATTCCTATTAATTCTCGATTAATAAAACATACAGGATTATCAAAATTTCAAATTTAATGTACCTACACAAAGTCATAACGTAACAATTTTCAGCATGGATTCTTTTTGTAATTACAGAATATCCGATAGCTCTGTTTTGAAACTTAATTCATTTAAGTAATTAAATTTGTGTTATTTGTTTCATGGAACAAACATCGCTCTCTTTTTTTGTCATCAATGCAGAAACACCGACCCGGAACAAATAACAGACAATTGTTGGCCATACAATAATTTTACCATCTGGGTAATCAACCCAGGAATGCGTAGGAACAGGTTACTGTCAAAATTGGGTCACTTTAACCCTTTTAAAGCTTGCATGATTTCATATTCAAGTTACCAATAAATAACATTTCAGGCTATACAACTCAATAAATTAATTAAGGAGATGCGCTAAGGTAGCCCGCAAAAATCAATTTATCTTAAGTTTTTTGCAATTTGCAGGGCAGTGTTAGGTTATATGTTGATTAAAATATGATTCGCGACCGTAACACATATGTTTTTACAGAACTATAATCATTAGAATCAGCAATACAACTCCTTAATTTAGAATAATCCTCAAATGTCATGATTTAATTAAATAGTCATTTAACAGGGTTACATGAACTTAGAGAGATTTGAATTTCGCGGGCTACCCTGATGCTTTCGCCTTAAGACGCAGATATATGCCAGTGACCTTGAGTGGTTAGCTTGCGTGTTCCGTACTTACTGAGCTCACGCTAGCGCTGTCCCAAATTAGACGCATTATTGATTTATTATGCTTAAAACAAAAAGTATTTTAATAAAAAACGCATTCTAAAATATCAATTATTAAATTATTTTTAAAATAGTGAAGGTTTCAGAAAAATACGCTTGACAGTTTTTGTATGATTCTCAGTTTTTTATTCGCGTTAGACATAACTTTACAAATTAATTTCATAAAAATAATCTAAAATATTCATATATGAAGTTATAAAAAAAATGCTTTAATTTAACATATATTTTTTTCCGAATCATTAACACTACTCGTTTAGACATGATCTTTATCGTCGCCTTAAAGATGATAATATTTATTTGAGTAGGTATATAGCTAGCTGAGGTGCCGTGGATCTCCCGAAAGCAAGGGTGTAACACTCGCATACCCTCGAACGATAGAACAAACTAATTAGTCGTTTAGACTATTTGTTTTAGCATCGTGATTGCTTTGTCGCCTCCGGGCACTCGTGAACATTGAGCAGCCCTAACAAGAACCGCTACATGTTACTCTGTTAGGAACAAGCTATTGTTCTCCCAGAACTGTATTTAAATACAAGGGCACCATTTATAATTAAGATAATAACAATTATTATGATATCGTTTCGAATTTCAAGAAATTTCACCATTTTCCCGGTTTTTGGACGTGACTTTTGCGGTTTCCGCATGGCCAGAATATTATTATTTTTGTGTAAAATATTTACTGAAATCTGTGCTGATAATTCAATATTTACGTGAGTGCTATTTGGAATTGGAGCGTGAGTGACGAGCGACTCTTTTTTAAATGAAAAACAAAAATGAAACATGCACATGAAAATTAAAAAAATGCCGCGGTTGCGCACCAAGATAACAGCACAACTTTACCTGCAAAAGTATTTGGCCACGTGGCTAGTTTTCCACCTGGTAGGCCTTCCCTTTTACACTGACGTAGTTTTGATTAAGAGCAAGGGAGCAGGCATAAATTCCAGCGGCATGAATCAATAACCCACACACACACGCTTACGTACATTTTGTGTATTTACGTCACACACCGGTGTGTCAGACGATATTTTGACGGGAGGCTGGCGCGTTCTGTTTAGAAATTATACGCCACGAATGCCAGTCGCGGAGTGACGACGTAAGCGAGTTGGTAGTTTGGTACATGATATTAATAAACGTGTTACGATTTGTATCATTACCTACTCTGTCACTAAATAGACACACGTAATAAACAGAGTTATGATGACTTATTTTTTGTATGGCAGGTATCCGAATACCTGATGGCGTTTTTCAATTAATCTACCTAGCCTTTTCCCAACTATGTAGATTCCAGTCTAACCGGATGTAGTTGAATACCAGTATTTTAAATGAAGCGACTGCTCTGACCTCCACAATAATACGATACCCCTTGGTAAGGCTGGTTGTCAGACTTTTGGGCCGTAGCGACTGTCAAGGACCTACAAATGACAACCGAGACCAACGGCTTAACGTGTTTTCCGAGGCACGGAGAAGTCTCGGCATGTAAAGATGGTCACCCATCCACGGACCAACCCTGGCAAGCATAGCTTAACCCACGCGGCTGTTATTACTTAGCCACGATCTTCTCCCTCCTGATGGCGTTTCCCGTTTTACTTAATTAATTCGAACAGTATCTAATGACTTTAAAAACATGGTATTTTTCTAGGTAAATATTCATGGTATTAAATCCTTAATAGAAGTGAAATAATACGTTCATGAGGAAAATATGGACGTAAAAGCATTAATAGGCTGAGTAAGGTAGCTACATAAATCTCGTGAGTGCGTTCTTATTACCTGGTGTAAATGTATGAAAATGCCGGTCAAAGTCCAAGTTGTTGCGCAAAAGCACAGTGAAAAATTATCTTTGCGATGGAAAAACTAATACCAAATCTTTGGGTGACCTAAAGTTTGAAGCAGTATTCCACCATTTTACCTAGTATATGTCACTAGCTGCGCCCCTCGGTCTCACCCGCATAAGTGTCGATCCCATGGGAATATCGGGATAAAAAGTATTGAATGTCCTAACCCAAATAATGGTCTACCCATGTGCCAAATATCATCCAAATCCGTTCAGCCGTTTTAGCGTGAAAGCGTAACAAACAAACAAACTCACTTTCGCATTTTTAATTTTATTTATCGTAGTACTTTAGTGGTATGAGGAACAGGGTGTAAATTTCACTCATCCACCATAGAAAAGGGAGGATCCTCCGACCAGACGGGTGTAGTGTCTGGCGGGCAACTGCCCATCGGTTGGAAGTTGAAATCTTGTATGTATGTCGATCGCTCGGTAAACTCTAACTGCGCGATGCAGGATTTGTGTGACGTCACGTCTTTGATGCGTAGTTTGTACGTGGCGGTGTAACCGCTACAGTACTAAAGCTGGTTTCACAGCTGTCCGGGAGACCTGTGCGGGCCGCCCGTACGGGCTCCCGGAACGGAGACACACGTGAGGCGCTAGAACATTATTTTACAGCGACGCGGATTGGTCCGTATGCGACCTACTCCGGGTAGAGCCCGTACAATGCTAGCAACCGTATCGTACTAACTCCCTCGTTTCAGAGCACTGCGGGCGCTACCCGTACGGGTCTCCCGTATGCGGGCGGCCCGTGCAGCTCTCCCGGACAGCTGTGAAACCAGCCTTAAGATTACCTAAGGTAGGTACGTCTTTAGAATTAAATTGATGTTAGAACATATTTGTTAGAAGCTTAATCTAATTCAAATTAAAAGTGAATTATGAAAGCTATTCGATTTCGCATAAACATAACATCACGCCTGTGATCACCGAAGGGTTAGGCAGAGGTGTGAAATGAAATTGTTTATTCTGTAAATAGGATATCGGAATCACTTTTACACGAATTGTAAAAAAAAAAATAAGCTAATTGAGTTCGGCGTTTATTGTGTGAATACGCTGAGAAGAAAGGCTGCAACAAACTCAGAGGTCTGAAATGGTCTTTTGAGGAAAGAACCATACAGATTTGAGTGAACCTGTCCAGTCAGTGCAAGCATTTGTCAGTAATCGTGGAGCTCAACTCAGACCTTAAGGAGCTCAACTCAACGAAAAATACCAAAGAAAGGACATTTGGGTAGGCCGCATTAACTACTCAAACTGCCAGATCATCATTATAACTAGCAGAGAAATAAAAATAATAATAATATCCACATAGTCCTCACATTCACAATAATTAAAATAATATAAAACTGTACCTACTTATCGTACACCAACATTTCGCCAGTTATGTCTGAGTCCCATGTAATAGGGGGCGAGCCTATTTCCATCAACCGGGCACAAATCCAGGCTCCGGGCTGCTACTGAGAAATTCCAGATGGAAAACCCCAATAACACTTTGCCCGACCTAGGAATCGAACCCAGGACTGCAAACTTAGCAGCAGCGCATGCGACCAACGAGACAGTCAATTTAGATTTCAACATTCGAAATTCAAAATCTCAGTTATAATTTATTGAAATTCAGATAGAATAGAGTAGGTAGGTACAGAATTGAATGTGACACCTCCGCTCAACGGAATGTCATTTGTGGTTTATCCACAATCACAGCTTTGGCGCACGTGGAATAATATTAATCCAACTAGTTTTAGTTGATTTAATTTATTTTAAAAAATCTGTTTGGATTTTTGAATACAAAGTTGATTTGGTAGCCTTGTTTCAATTGGACTATTTGTACCTGCAAGTATAACCTAACCTAACACAAAATGACTGCCAAACTAGTATTTTTTAAATATTTTGTATTTGGATCGAATTTTTTTAACGCGTTTTGCGGTTGGATTCGACTGGTAGAAATCGTCACCAAACAAAAAAGCATTATCAAGTTTTAAGTGTCAAAAGCTTTTGTTTTAGTTTTAAATCATACGTGAGAAGCTTCGATCAACAGTTGGTATTGTTGATCGAAGGTGAGAAGCAACTTCGTTCCTGACGGGGGTCCCCCGAAAACACACGCTTTTCGAAGTGAAAATTTATTTAGGTGCGTTGGGCATTTTTGAGATGGGACTAAACAATTGATTTCGCGTCACTGTTACGACACCAGTTTTTAACCATTAAAAAGACATCAACGCGCCATACATTATTTCCTGCACACTAAAATTGTTCAAGTTGTTTTTCTTTTTTTTTTATGTATGTCCACCGATTTCTCCGTCAATTGTGGACCGATTTTGAAAATTATATTTTGTTTGAAAGGGTGAGGTGGTCCTCCTTTCGAGGTGGTCCCATATAAATTTTATTAACTTTGCTTCGATAGTTTTTGAGTTAGCTTCAATAATACGTACTTTTTTTCCACTTAGTATGTGGATGATATGATAAGTTCCTGTCACTGTTATTTACATAGCAGGTAGTGGTATTCGAATTTGTGTGGGGTAGGTACCTACCACAACTAAAAAGTGAAAAATAAAAAACTTTTAACAAAAAAAAAACAACCGCCTTCCAAAAAACACTACAAAGTAAAAAATAACTTTAATTTCGGAAGTCGGTGACAAAAAACGAAAATTCAAAACCAAAGACACCGACTTCCGAAATTAAAGTTATTTTTCACTTTGTAGTGTTTTTTGGAAGTCGGTTGTTTTTTTTTGTAAAAAGTTTTTTATATAATATAGGTAGGTACATATTTGTTACGTATCACAAAAAATAATCTATAGGTTAGAAGGTAAACGAAATAGGTATGGCCAAATATTTAAAACATGGAAAATCACATCATAAAGATACATCTCTATTGTAAACGGTTAGCGTGCTTAAAAAAAACGTTAAGATACAAAAACATTCCTGAATAAACCATAAATATGCTCCTTACAAATAGCAAAAGAAAAGCATCTCTTTTTACAAAATGTTCAAAATAGGGCGCCATTATGAAAACCATTAGCATTGTTTAGCATTGTTACCAAAACAAACTTGAGCTGGTCTTAAAATGCAAGACAACAGACTATAGAGGTGCGAAACCGCGGACATTATATAAAATATACATATAATAAAATAGTGACGAACTCAAAACTGTTAATTATTTTCGAAAAACTAACTGCTACGAGATGTGGAAACGCATCTGAAGCCGAAAATATTTTGAAGTGAAAACTTCTTTAGGCGCGTAATTGAGATTTGAGATTGTAAAAAACAATTGAACTCGCGACATCGTTACCGGCACCTCATTTTTGTAAACGCGATTGTGCTCTTTACTTAGATATGGTTACGGACCAATGTTCTGTATAAGTATTTTTCTTCCAACAAGACGATCTTGTTCAAGTTTTCACTTCTGTCGGCACTCCCGGAGTGTCACTGTTTTTTTTTAAATATTTTTGTCCATTTGTTTGTTTGTCGGGATGTATGTTCCGGATTGGCGCAAAAACGGCAGACGGCACACAAATAGTTTATAACCTAGATAGTTTTAATCATATATAACACTTAAGGCACCTACGTTCCCGTGGGATATTTTCCGACATCTACGCGGGTGAAACCGCGAGCAAAAGCTAGTATTGCAATACTTTATTTCCATCACGTTCCCCAGTGTTTGAAATATTCAACAGGATCGATTATCGGCTCACTTTGTACACAAACACTTTTTTATTCAATTTAACAAAGTGAGAGGACGATCGCGACCAGTTTAGAATTTTTTAGTTGTTTCTCAAAGACTTCGAGTTTTACGAGCGTTTAAGAGGTTTCTAGTCTGATTTTTCTTCTTCCATCTTGTTTTTGTGGTCTATTAATAGTTTTTAAACTCGGTGCAGGAAGACGGTGTTACCTTAACTTAGGTCACAGAATAAATACATATTATTTATGAATAACTTTGCTGTTTAAAAGTTGAGCGTTTTTATTATAGGTTTTAGAGCGGTTTGTTACGCATTTGTAATTTTCCGAGTTTTAATAACTATTTCATTCTACAAGATGATGCCACACATCATCACGTTTTATTTCTGAATTCGCTAATAAATAATAATAATAAAGTCGGTGTCCCGATAACTCCGCCGAAGATGTATAACGCAACCCGGCTCAAATTCGTGTCTTTGCAGAGAAACGTCATTGAGGCGGAATCCTAACAGGTTATGGCATAGGCGAGACAGTGTTTATAACACTAATTTCCCAGAATTACCCCTTTCAGTTTATTCAGATTATCAACAAGTCACAGGGGCAGACACTGAAAGCTGCGAGTGTCGACCTCAGGACAAGCTGCTTCTCACACGGTCAACTGTACGTCGCTTGCTACCGCGTTACCAGTCCTGACTTTCTGTATATTTTGGTTGCTGAGAACAAAACTACAAACGTAAAATATGGCTATTATTGAAGTATATTGTGGTATCTTACGACTTCCACGTGAACGAAGTCGCGGGTAGAAGCTAGTTCTATATAAGAAGATAACTTTTTGTTATGGTTAGGTCACTATCATAACATAACATCACGCCTTGTTTCCTTGAAGGGTTAGGCAGAGGTGTACCCATAGTAGGCACATCCACAACGATTAAGAAAGTATTTATTAAAAACAAGGTAAATAAACAACGACTTAAATCCTTTGCTTACTACACGGTTGATCATATCAAAAGATAAGAGTGTAGGTAAACAATACAAAAACCTAGTGAAACTTATTGAACATAATAAAACACGAAATAAAAGTTTTTCCGAACTTTTTGGATTGATAGATACTGTATGATGTAGTACGAGTATAAGTAGGTAACATAAATTAATAAAACTGACCAAGTGTGTGTCGGACCACGCACAATGAAGGGTCACGATGAGGGTCTATGGTTGGGATGGATTTATCCCAAGAACCAAGTGCAAATGTAAGTTTGTAATCGTAAAAAATTGGTTGTCTCTATCGATTGTTCCGCGCTCTCGCTTGCATGCTCGGCTCAGGCGGAACGTGACACTTTTTCGTGCGTGCAGCCGGCGTTCATCGATTTATAAGACGTTATCACGTCAAAAAAATAAAACATTTTAAACTACAAATTTTATTAAATTTTATTAAATTTTATCAAATTTTATTAAACTACAAATTTTAAACTACAAATTTTTATTCAATTTTCTGACTTTTTCTTTACTTGCGTTGCTACTTGCCAAATTTTATGATTATAGGTTAACGGCAAGTACCTTTATAGGTTTTGATTTATTTGCGGGTATCAAAATATGTGACATAAATGGCCGTATTTTTTTATTGCGTTAACTTAGAAGTTTGATTTTTTTGACGTATTTGATATTAATTTCAACTTGACACCTCCACGCGTTCCTGAGAAAATGGGTCTTGACAAACTGACAGACGGACAACGAAGTGATCAATGAGCGTCATGCTGAGTGGAAGCCTTCTTGTCGCAGTCATGACGTGCAGCTGCCGACTATATCTGTTTTATACTCATGTTTGCATATTATGTACTAAGTTATACCTATTTAGTTTTCTGCTTACCTACTCTTGTCTTTGTATGCACTTTGACAAATAAATCTATTTTTCTTTCTTTCTTGCTATAAGAGTTCCGATTTTTCCTTTTGAGGTGCAGAACCCTAATAAATGAATATGAATATTTGCAATGATGTGGTTTTGTTCGTATTCGAGATTTAACATCAATTTAAAATCAGCTTAACCTTAATACGATTCAAATAAAGTCGCGTTCCGCAGATAGGTATTAAGTCGTAATTAATGAATATTGCAGATAAAATAAAGAGCATTTGCCCGTAATTAGCAGGATTGAATTTTATTACTAGTTGAGAAGAAAAATTAATATAGTCTTCACTGCGGCTGAAGCTTGCTTCTCTTTACGGTTATGTTTACATGATATTAGATTTTCCTTTACTACCTGATTTAATTTTATTGCCAACGCTTTCTTGATACTTTTAGTTGTTTTCGCAATATTATTTAGCTTCTCAGATTTCAAACACAATACGACAAGTAAGTACCTAAATATTCCTAAAAATTTCTGACAAAATGAGTTTCTCGAAAACGGAGCCATATTAAAGACGAAATTACTTATCAGCGAAATTTCTTTGGTAGCACAACTTTTAAGCATCACAAACAAAATCAAATATTCATTTATGTAGAACATACGGCTTCATTGCCATACTGATTTGAGACTTGTTTGTACAAATCTTGTTAGCGGGAACATGACGCTTGCGCTCTGGACGAAAATGAGCTCGTTACGTGTATAAAAATATAGGGAGGAAATCTCCAATATGTGACGTTGTTGACATTAACAGGTATTGGCAAACACTGCTCACTCAAACGAGTGGGCAAATGTCGTTTACCGCGACTTACATTAATGGAATTGAAGAGCAATCATTGGAATGTTTATTCGTAAATCGAAAATGGTCTTCTAAAAACAACCTTACAAGATATTTTAAAATAATTTTTGCCTGAACATACCTTTCGATAAAATGCACTGATGGTTTGTATAACTTGTAGCTGACAAAGAAACAGCTTTTACAGGTAAGAAAACTGCCATGTTCTATTTTCTAACTTTTATTATACTTACAGCGCAGCGAGAAACTCTCAACCATAAATCGCAGACAAAGGACCTAACATCTGGTAAAACAAGTATCAAAACATGTTGAGTAAACTACAGAATCTCTAGCAGGAAAACTGAATTCAAAATTCAAACAAAAATAACGTACTTATTTTTTTATTCTTAATCGATTTAAGGCCCGGTTCCGACGGCCGAGCCTAATTCGTCCCGTTTTTTGTTACAGATACGATCAAACACTAAATCGAGTTTATCGTCGGAATCGGGATTTCAATCACCAAGTATCGAGTGTCGAGTCTGCCGTCAAGTCAATCAGAGTAAATTGAACATGTCACCAAGCACTCTTATCGAATGGACGAACGGTTTACAGCCGATATTTTTTTTTTGCATTTTTTGAACGTATGTTGTGGTCGGCTGGTTGATAAAATTTTATGTTTTCGATGGTCTTATTTATTGTAATAAGTATTCAATTTGTGTGAAATAAATGTAGCTATTTAAATGTAGCTTTGAAAAATTGCTAAGAAAATATATAAGCTTTTAAAATACCTATTAAAATCCTATACTATTAAACGAGCAATATTTGTATAAATATATTATAACATAAATCACGCCTTGTTTCCCCGAAGGGTTGAGCAGAGGTGTACCTGTAGTAAGTACACCCACATTTCGCCAGTTATGTTTAAGTCCCATGTAATAGGGGCGAGCCTATTGCCATCAACCGGGCACAAATCCAGACTCCGGGATGCTACTGAGAAATTCCAGATAGAAAAACCCAATAACACTTTGCCCGACCCGGGAATCGAACCCAGGACCTCATGGTCAGCAGTAGCGCTTGCGACCACTAGACCAACGAGGCAGTAAATATATCATATATATTTGTAATCACGTTCTCGCAAACGGCTCTAACGATTTCGATGAAAGTTGCATTACGGGGACGAAAAATCGATTAGCTAGATCGATTTTTCGTCCCCGTCGTCTGGGTAAATTCGTTTTCTCCGTATTTTCACTCGAGCAGAGCTCGGTCGCCCAAAATTTTGAACAAGATTAATGACATGGCATCATGGAATTAGTAAGTACTTTCCTATACTATTAAATGATCATTCTCTATTTTCAACAGCAGAGCTCGATCGCCTTGGTAGTTATTACTATTTGTGTTCTTAATCTCGAGCAAGTTGAACCAAGAGGCACAGGTAAGCATTGCTATAAATTAAATTAATAGAAGGTAGACGTACCTCTGTAATGTTAATAAAATCTCAAAGTTAACTTTACCTAACAATGTTCCAAGTACGCCTTAGCAAGATATTTTGTAGGTCATGTGGGTATCTAATGTTATCCGATTAAATCAATGTTTTTTTTTCAACATGGATAGTGGTGCCAATTCTCTTGTATACCGAACTAAACTATCACTAAAAAAGCTATTCTGCAAAAATGTTCCTTTAAATTTAAAAAATATTTTGATTCTAAAATCGAATTTGCCCTACCCCATGATTTTTTTTTAGAGTTGGGAGGCGCACAGTGGGGAGCCTCGACGTGTTTTATAAGGAATTTTTCACTTTTTGTTAGAAAAATAAAATATTACCTATGTGTTGAGTTTTAGGGATGTCAGGGTTTCATAGCGGGGGTCGAAATTTTCATTATTTTTGTGATAGGACACATCATTTTCGAGATATAAACAAAAGAAAAAAAAAAAGATACAGTACTGTTTTTTCACCTAATGTCGACGTATTGGTGCATAAAATCACGCCTGTATAGCCCAAGGGATTGGACAGAGGTGTATCTTTTAGTACACCCACATTTCGCCAGTTATGTCATACATAATTGGAAGTGAACCCGCCGGGAGGGTTCCCGGTATTACGTTTGCGCTAAAGTTAACCATCGCAGACGGTCAACGGCATTAGGTTTAAAACCGTGTTATAAAGCACTGTAAAACGAAGTAATCATATTTTTAGGGGGTCTTGTCGCTAGTAGTTTTCAACCTTTTAAATTTTTAGTGAATATTTAGACCGTGAAGAAAAAAAAAATCTATGCTTGTATTTTAAAACCAACGCATATAGTAATTAATCTTGTTAAAATATACATCAGATTTTATTTTCACGGTTTATAATGCTGTATTCACAAAGAAAAACCTACATTTAAATTAAAATGAGCCCTCGCAAGGGCTCCCGGTATCCCATAAGCGACTAGGTGAACCCTCCAGGAGAACCCCCGGCACTGAACGTGTTAAGTCAGATAATAGGGGGCGAGTCTATTGCCATCAACCGTGCACTAATCCAAACTCCAAGCTGCTACTGAGAAATTCCAGATGGAAAAACCCAATAACACTTTGCCCGACCAAGAAATCCCACCTTGACACTCATTGAAGAGCACCGCGATAGGATTTTGATATTGAACCGACGTTTGACTGACCTCATGCTCAGCAGTTTAGCGTTTGCGACCCCTAGACCAACGACGCAGAAGAAGAAGAAACAAAATTAAAGTTACCAATAAATATTATTTCAAAATTCTCAACATTATACGAACGAACTCGTTTTATGTTCTTTAGTTATTTCAAAGATCAATTGGAAGGTATCTCCTTGATATTAGTAAAACTTCTAAAAGTTCTACTGTTCTCAACATTGAAACAAAACTAAAATATTTATTAAACAGCCAAACATAACAAAATAATAACATAACTTCAAAACTTAGATCTTAAATATAGCCGAGTTATCCTTTCCTATTCTATTAAACGAGCAATATTTGTATAAAGTATATATATTTGTAATCACGTTCTGGAAAACGGCAATATAGGGGTTTACGGCGGCAAAAAATCGATCTAGCTAGGTCTCATAACTGAGAAATCTCGTTTTCTCCGTATTTTCACCCGAGCAGAACTCGGTCGCCCAAAGTTTAGAACAAGATAATGAATAATGACATGAGAATAATGACATAAGAATAATGATATGGCAGCATGGAATTAGTATGTACTATACTTGAGATTAGTATGAACTATCCTATACTATTAAATGAGCATTCTCTATTTTCACCAGAGCAGAGCTCGGTCGCCCAGGTACTGTATACAAATAAATTATGTAGGCACTCAGCCCCTGTTCCTTAGATAATTATACATAATCAGCCTATAATGTTCCCACTGCTGGGAAACAGGCCTTCTCTCTGTGAGAGGGAGTGGCTATAATTCTCCACGCGGGCCCAGTGCGGGTTGGTAGATGTCACACGTCTTCGAATTTTTGGTTCTAGGACATGCCGGTTTCGTCACGATGTTTTCCTTCACCGTTTTGAGAGGTGATTAATATAATTTACACAAAGTAAAGCGCCTGCCTACGACCAATGTAACTCGAAAATCGTGGCCGTTACCACTGGACCACCACTGCTCCTGTTCCTTAGTACTTACCTATTTAGTAAAACATACTTTTTCAAGAGTCATCTTTACATACCGAGACTCCTCCGTGCCTCGGAAAGCACGTTAAGCCGTTGGTCCTGGCTGTCATTCGTGGATCTTTGACAGTCGTTACGGGTCGTCAGAAGCCCGAAAGTCTGACTACCAGTCTTACCAAGGGTTGTGGAGGTCAGATAAAAGTCACTCCATATAAAATACTAGTATTACCCCAACATAGTTGGGAAAAGGCTAGGTAGATTGACGTTTTGAAGAGTCATACAAAACTTGACTATTAACACCCTATGAAATATAGACGTGGTGTTTGTTCCACGTCATATTAGGTACCGTATAACGTGAAACCATTAATCTGCGTCAAAACCTTTGGGTAGAAGGTAAAGTGACCAATCCCGACGCGACCCTACTCTTAGACATTAGCAAAACCTCTACTGACTAAATACATTTACCGCGAGACTTGATGAGAACCACTCGCCTCACAAACTCACGGCTAATGGAATTAATGCAGATTCCACTACAATTTGTTCCTTTTTTAACAAAACCCTCGTCAAAAGATATCTTGATAACTTTAAGCTTTCACAAACTCATATCATTTCCCCCTCGTCATTGTAAAATTCAACCCCATCTCGAATAACAAGTCAAAAACGATGAAGTTGGCAAGTTCCAACAAAATTCAAACTCGCAGGGATGAAACTGAACTCCAAGTCCGACAGTTCTCTTAAAAGCAACTAAATATCAATGGTAGGACTCTATCAATTTTAATTACTTGCGGCAAATTTCGGAATTACAGACCATTATCTAAATGAAAGTGAAAACGCTCGGCTCACCGGTATTCCGGCCACCGAAGTATAAACATTAATTTGTTTCATATTCTTCTTCTTCAATGTTCCACTTTTTGTTTGAAAATTACAAAACAATTTACCTTATTCAACGTAACCTGATGGAGACATATTTTGTTATATATATACGGCGTGCGTCGAGTAGGAGCATAATTACAATTTTAATTATATATGTCTGGAACTGATGTTCTATAGCGAGTTGGAACCTAAACGAGCTGCTGGTCACAAGATCTTAAGGCAAAAGGAATATTAAAATACTCGATTGTTTTTACTTGTGTGTCAAAATCAATCTGCGCCTAGCTTTTTTCCAACTATGTTAGGGTCGGCTTCCAGTCTATCCGGATGCAGCTGAATACCAGAATTTTACATGAAGCGACTGCCTATCTGATCTCCACAACCCATTAATTGGGTAATACGATACCCCTTGGTAAGACTGGTTGTCAGACTTTCGAGCTTCTGACGACCCGTAACGTCTGTCAATGATCCACGAATGACAGCCGGGACCAACGGTGAGGCATGGAGGAGTCTCCGTATGTAAAGATGGTCACCCATTCACGAACAAACCCCGGCAAGCGTAGCTTAACCTGATGGATCGACCCGTGCGGCTGTTATTACTTAGCCACGATCTCCTCTGTTTTTATTTGTGTGTATTCCAATTAATTTTAGCCCTTAACATAATTCGCACAAGTGATTCAGTTACTCAAAAGTTTTTACTGTGGTACTGAAACCCACAGTAATAAACACACGTTAAACGTTTTTGCGAGAACTCCGAATAAGTACATTACAAAATTACTGAAGCGTATATTTGTTTTAGTT
This sequence comes from Agrochola litura, assembly GCA_949152395.1. Taxonomy (NCBI): domain Eukaryota; kingdom Metazoa; phylum Arthropoda; class Insecta; order Lepidoptera; family Noctuidae; genus Agrochola; species Agrochola litura. The sequence continues at coordinate 8,040,791 of OX424497.1, read as the reverse complement.
AGGTACTAAGTACCAAGAAAAGTTTTACATTAAAATTAATAAAGCTTGCGAATAAGAGAAACTTAATACAAATTAAATGCTTTATGTTGTAAGACTACACACTTCTATAGAAAATGAATGAGCAATTTTTCATCAGTAGGTAAATAATGGCGAAGATTAATCTTGAAAATCAAAAGAAAAATCTCAATCACAAGCTTTTTATAAGATGTAAATATTTCCAAGAAATATCGTTCACCATATATTTTAACGAAACGAACAGTTTATATTTTCCTGAGCTTTGAACGGAATAAAACATTTTAAAAAGAAAATAGGGAATCGCCATTAGTGCTGAGCCGATTAGCACAACATTTCTCAGTATTAGTGTTTGTTCAAACGGGAGAGTTGCTCGCACACTCGAGTACTCGACTACGACAGTATTTGTTATCTAGTGTCGTTGAGACGAGTGCGGCACGAAATAATACGAGGTACCGGTAACTCCGTCTCTCGTCTACGTTATACGATCTTCTATGTTTGCATGTGATGTTTGTAACTAATATTTGTTTTCGTGTAAGCTGTTGTGTTATTAGTGTAACTATCATCATTTAATTTATGTTATTTTATATAATATATAACATAATATTATGTACGGCTGTATACCCTGAAGGGTAGGACAGAGTTATCAAATAAAGGTACGGACCGCAAGGTGCCGACCGCTAGGCTCAGCGCTGAGAGTTGAAAATCCAACAGAGCACTTATTTTATTTAGGGATTCGTTTAAGTGTCGTAAAAACGGGCATTAGTAATTTAATTTTAGAATTTTGATGTATGTGATTTGTAAGTTTTTACAACTAATTTAGCACGGAGAAGCACTGATTTCCAAGAAACAGGTTTTTACCTAGTTTGGCATTTAGAGTTAGCCGTCTACTCACGCACATTATTTATACCTACCCTAGTTCTTAGGAATATAACTGTTTTAGGCTATATTTTATTGAGTCCAAATAAACGTTTATTATTATTATTAAAGGTACGGACCAACCTGGTGGCAGGAGAAGATATCTGCAACACCAAGAGGATTAGCGATGGGTTTCCAAATTGGCAAGTCCCATGGCACTAGTCAAAATTAAACAGTATTTTCCCTTGATGGATTATCGTTCACAAGGCGTTGTTTCTATGGTATTGATACTTCAGTTGTGTTGGTCGCAATACTGTTGAACATGAGTTCCTGGATTCGATTCTCGGGTCGGGCGAAGTGTTATTTTATATCTGAAATTTCTCAATAGCAGCCCTGATTCTGGATTTGTGCCCGGTTGATGGCAATAGGCTTGCCTAACTAGCGAAATGTGGGTGTACAATAGGGTACACCTCTGTCTAACCCTTCGATAATTACAGGCGTAATGTCATATCTTATAAATTTAGATATGTTTATTTTTATTGAGTGTTAGTACTAAACGCAGCATCATTAGCAGCTAGTTGCTCGACCGTGTTACACCACTTAACAGCTACATACTGGAAGCTTAATCGTTTTGTTTTATTGTACTCCACGGTCATTCTCTTTTTCGATTTACGTATATCTATTTCATGTTACAATAGCCAAAGTAATATAGTTAGCCATAATAATACAGATTTGTATAAAGGCATTGTTTTACGGAAGAGGATTGGGGTGAAATTTTCTAAATATGTTTTCACATAGGATTATTGCAAATTGCTAATATCAGTCTCATTATCAACTTCGTACAATGGATTTATATATTAAGGCACGAACTATATTTACCAATTTAAAAAGGCTGGCTTGCACCACAAATAAATCACGTTTAGTGCTAAAATAATAATATAAATATGTATGTATAAATACATATATTGGTACTTACGAAATAATAGAAAAAAAAATGTTTTATAATCGTTTAGCGCTAGACATATTTAGTGATATGTGGTTTAGAGTGTATATTTTCTTTCTTTTCAATATTTCACCAACAAAATATTCAATAAAAATTCAAATTCAGAAACCGTATTCATTATTTGAATTACACCAGTAGCAATTCGTGATCAAGATTCAAACGTAAATCCCCGGTGCGTGAGAGTCTACGAGCAGTAAGTAGCTTAATGGTCCGGAACTCATTGGAAATTTGCACTTACCCCACCTGGATTCGACGTTATTTTTTAAAAGTTTGCAGTAGCAACCGCAAGCTCTGTGCGATTGTGGTGGCTCTTTGTCTGTACTTCTTTAGTGAGATATCGTAATTACTTAGGACCCGAGTTTGTTTATATTTCATTTGAATCTGAGATATAACTGAGAATATTGAGGAAAATATTTTTAATTGGATTAAGGAATTTATGAATTCTAGGACAAATGGGGAAAGTTAAATTATGACATGAAAATTTTTGACATTTTTATTTTAAGCTATTGACATTAATTTGTAACTTAATTTTTTTGGTTGTCATTTGAAAGTTGATATTTAGACAATTTGTTATTTAATTATTTTCCTTTCTCAATTTCTCAGTAGCAGCTCGGAGTCTGGATTTGTGTACGGTTGATGGCAATAGGCTCGCCCCCTATTACATGGGACTTAAACATAACTGGCGACATGTGGGTGTACACATGGCCACACATAAAGCTGTACATTTCCAGTTTATGGTGATTTCGCATTGTATTAGATTTCCGTACAGTGCGAGGTCAGCTTATAATGGAAATGTATAGCTTGATGTGTAGCCGTGTGTACCTGCCACAGGGACACCTCTGCCCAACCCTTCGGGGAAACAAGGCGTGATGTTATATATGTTATGTATTTTCCTTTGACATTTGTAATTTGATATGTAGACAATTCTTGTTTGGAATTTAATTATTTTGTTTAAATTCATTAAATTAGAATCATTATTATTATCACATTTGTATGACGAATTTAGTAGGCGTAATATGAAGAACTATTTATTTTATGTTATACAATCTGTAAAATACCATATTTCAGGCAAATAAACGAATTTATCGATCTAAATTTCAAAGAGAATCGTCATATAATTTTGAAAAGTTCGATTATTGGCTCCTGAGCAGAATTTTTCCATCAGTACTTAGCAGCTCGGGGCTTCGATTTATACTCAGTTAATAACAATAGGCTCGCCGCTATTACACGGGACTTTAACATTACAGATGAAATGTAGATGATCAGTATACTTCTGCTTACCTCTTCCGAGAATATAGGCATGATGTTGTGGCGGCATCTACATCGGCAAATACGTACTACGCATCACACTGACGTCACGCAAAATCCTGCATCGCGCAAGCAGAGTTTACCGCGCGACTACTATACACGGTGGCGGGGACATCGACGCGAAAAATTTTACCATGGATTCAGTGCATGATTCTGAACCCCCTGCGTTGAAAATGTTCGTAGGTTTAAAAAAAAATCAGCTGTTTCATAGAAAAGTGCAATACCTACGCGGTCAAAATGTATGGAACAGCTTATTTAACTAGGGCCGATGCCTGCCGGGGTAGCGAATAAAACCGAAAGGGAAATCGCGGCCCCCGGCAACAGGGCATCCGAAGGAACACGGGTAGGTTTTAGTCAGTAAGAGTCTGACACGCCCTCCTGCTCCACTCAGAGCGGGAGAAGTTATTTGATAATTTCCTACCCAAAAAAAAAAATAAACAGAATCATGTACTGAATCCATGATAACAGTTTTCGCGACGATATCCCTGCCACCCTGTATAAACAACGTCCCGACATCAATCGTCGGGCAGCTGCCCACCAGACACGAGACCCGTCTGGTCGGAGTATCTTCCTTTTTCTATGGAGGATGAGGGAACTTTACACCCTGTTCAACATGCCTCTATAATGTTATGTAATGTTATGAATTAAAAGTTTTTGAAGTGAAAACTTCTTTAGGCGCGTTGGGCATTTTTGAGATGGGACTAAACCATTGATTTCGCGACACTGTAACGACATCAGCTTTTGACCATTAAAAAGACATCAATGCGTTGATTACCGCGGTGCGTCGAGTAAAAGGCATCAACGTGTTGATTATTTTTTTTTCAGTTTTCACTTCTGTCGGCACTCCCGGAGCGCCACTGTTTTTTTTTTAATTTTTATTGTAGTGGAGAAAGCTTTGTTGTGAATTCTTTAATATAGTTTCCATGTAAATATTGTTGGTCTTAGTTATTTTAAAGGTAAGATAAAGTTTTCTGTAGTTGCACTCAATAAAATTAATAGTTAACTTCATCTTAGCATAACAAAGAGCAAAGCTTCTTGTTTTCATTATTCCTAATGAAGTAAGAATTTCATAATCCTTTGTTGAAATATTGTACTAAGCAATTTATATTAAATTACTAGCTTCTATCTGCGGTTTCAGCCGCTTGCATGTCGGAAAATATCAAAGCCAAATCATTTCCCTGTGTATTCTATGTGTTAATCCAGGTTATAAACTATCTGTGTGCCAAATTCCATCCAAATCCATTCAGAAGTTTTTGTGTAATTGAGTAAAACACATACTCGTAAAAAAATGAGTTCCTAAATATCTACTAATATATTTTTTGAAGTGAAAACTTTTTAGGCGCGTTGGGCATTTTTGAGGTGGGAAAAAACAATTGGACTCGCGAAAAACGCGCACCGTTATCGACACCTCATTTTTGTAAACGATTGTGCTCTTTATTTATATTACGTTACGGATCAATGTTCTATGCAAGTATTTTTCATCCACCAAGGCGATCTTATTCATGTTTTCACTTCTGTCGGCACTCCAGGAGTGCCACTGTTTTTTTTTTCGTTATTGCGTAGTATTATGGTTTGGAGCGATTTTTGACGCTACAGATCTTTTTTTTTTTTTTTTTGGTGGGAAATTATCAAATAACTTCTCCCGCTCTGGGTGGAGCGGGAGGGCGTGTCAGACTCTTACTGACTAAAACCCACCCGTGTTCCTTCGGTTGCCCTGTTGCCGGGGGCCGCGATGTCCCTATCGGTTTTCTTCGAACCCCCGGCAGGCATTGGCCCTAGCGGACCAAGTCAATTCTGCTGACATCTCTTTGAGGCGCGCGTGGAACACAACGCGCCGTCGACCCGGGCTTGGTCCTTACCGGACGGCGAGCTACCCATTGCTCACCGTCCGCAAGCCCGCGCCTACGGTGGCCGGAAATCGGCTCGCGATTCCCGCCCCGGGCGTCTCCTCCTGCGGCGGTTAGGGGCGTGAGGGCGCGAAATTTGCCTTTCCCTCACGCGTTCCGCCTCCTCCTTCGCGAGCATTACCGCTTCGCAGAAGGAGGTGACGGCCTGCCATTTCCTCTCGCTCCGTACCATGGCCTGAACCAGGGCCGGACGCGAGAGATCACCGCCGCCGATCGCCTCTACGAGGACACGGCGTTGCTCCGCCCAAGCCGGGCAGACCTCCACCGTATGCTCCACCGTGTCCTCAGGCCGATCCACACAATGGTGACACCCGGGTGTTTCCTCCCGCCTTATCCTAAACAGGAACCTCCCGAAGCAGCCGTGTCCGGTGAGGACCTGCGTCAGGCGGAAGGTGAGGACGCCGTGGCGTCTCTCAAGCCACTCCTCAAAGAGGGGTCTTATCGCCGCAATTGTGGCGTGCCCAACGCTACAGATCTTAGGTTAGATTCCTGTACAGAAATCAAACGGTTGTTTCGATCATTTGAAATAGATAGTATCGTAAAAATAATTTGTAGCATCATACTAATTAGGCTGATAATAAGAAAAGCACTGGGAAATAGGTGCCGTGCACCTCCCGTGTTAGAGAAACTAATAGTACCAACAACCAAGTTAATTCAAGCATACTAAATGCAAATTTTATCAGAGGTAAACAATGTACGTTATCCGGCAGAGCTTATAGTAATCAGGGGGTAACCCGTACCGGCCTCGACATTCACAGACAATTTAGTGGCACCAGGCCAAAAGGTCCCTTGACCTTCTGACCGGCGTGTTAGCAGACGTGACTGGCTTCACAATTCAGTGTTTACCCGCCCGTTCATAACACTTAGATGCAGACACTCGTTCATATTTAAACAGAATCTCTCTTTGCTGCATACATTAGCGAATAATTAACCAAGATATACGTAGTCGTGTTCAACAGAACTGTCGCAATTTTGGGTTATACGAAAGTAAATACGCTTTCAAAGAGACTGCTGTGAAGTGTATTTCAATACTTGTGTTAGAGTATAAGTATGAATATGAAAAACGTTGGAACCCGAATAAGGACCACAGCTTTGTGTGCTTGTAAAACAATTTCGGTAATTGGTTAGAAGAGAGTAAAAGCACGATTCGGGTTTATGAAAAGAGCCGTTCCACAAATAACGACTTGTTTAACATAAGTATGTTGAAACATTTAACATTGTGAAAAAAATTAACCGCCTCTGTGGTCTAGTAATTATACCACCTATCTTAAACCCAGAGGTCCCAGAGTTCGATTCCCAGTGGGGACATTATTTTCTTGGTGGAAGCGCTGCGTCTTTCTATTCTATACAAGGCTAGAACGCAGCCATAGGAAACTGCTCGCGTATAGATTGGAAATCACTTTTTTTTACTAAGGTCTTCCAATCTATACAAGAGTAGTACGCAAATACTCGCGTATACTTTGTAGTGACCAAATTAACTACCTCATTCCATAGTATACAGTGCCAGTACGCATACAGACTAATCGAGTTTAGATTGCGAGAAATTGTGAACTGGTAACCAACTTGTTTGCGACGTAATGCACCTTGCGCTAATATTAAATAGCCTGCCTGGCTGCGGGCAACTTGGAAGTAGCGCTCGCCGGCCGCTACCGCGGCACCGCTCGCTTCGCTCGCTCGCTGGTCACAGTTCTAACCTAACCTAACCTAAGCCATTTCACCCAGTTCACACTTTTGTTCTTTTCTTTTTTTTAATCTTTAAAACTCTTATCAGGCGTAAGTGATGTAGTAGAGTTTGGAACCAGGACGCGCTCGTCCACGTTACAAACTATACACCAGCAATACGCAAAATTCGTGTATACATTGTAATCACAGATTTCAAAATAGCATTACAATGTATACGCGAGCAGTTTCCTATGGCTGCGTTCTGGCCTTGTATAGATTGGAAATACGCGAAAGCGCTAGTTCTAAGTGCGCCTGGCTAGCTACCACCATCTTATCTAAGTCTTACACCATAACAACAATGTTAACAGCATTGTTGTGTTTCGGCAGTTAGAGGTAAGATAGCCAGTTCCTCTGTGGTTGAGGATTCCGGGTGAAGCTCGCTTCCACCTTCAGCCTGATCATCACTTACCATCAGGTGAGATGCAGGCAAGAGCTTCCCTATTGTGGATAAAAGTAAATAAAGGAGAATTGTTTCATAGAACAATGTGCTACCCGTTTCTTAAAATTTATTTTCTGTTATAGAAAGTTATTCGATCAGCATTTCAGCTGGCTTATATAAGCATAAAAGGGTGTCTGTAGGGCTGAGGGATCGCTTGAGTATTCTTATCACTGCAAGTTAATAAAATATTCAATGAGCAACTCTTAAATTTTGAGAGCTACGTCTTTGTCTGCGAATGACCGTTGCGGAGGTGTAAAAAAAAAAACATTATTTTCAATCCTAATAAAATATTATAAATACGAAAGTTTTTGAGGATGGATGGATGGATGTTTGTTACTCTTTCACACAAAAACTACTGAACGGATTTGGATGAAATTTGGCACACACATAGTTTATAACCTGTATTAACACATAGGATACTTTTATCCCGATTTTCCCACGGGATCTTACGAGACTTATGCGGGCGAAACCGCGGGGCGCTGCTAGTAATGTTATAAACGCAAAAGGTTGTGAGGATGGATGAATGGATGTTTGTTACTCTTTCACACAAAAACTACTGAACGGATTTGGATGAAATTTGGCACACATATTGTTTATAACCTGAATTAACACATAGGATACTTTTCATCCGGGTATTCTCACGGGATCGAGACTTATGTGGGTGAAACCGCGCGGCGCTGTTAGTTTACTTAAAAGATCATCATCTGCCTAGCCTTTTCCCTGCTATGTTGGGGTCAGCTTCCAGTCTAACCAGATGCGACTGAATACCAGTATTTTACATGGGGTGACTGCCTATCTGACCTCCACAACCCAGTTACTGGATAACACGATACCGCTTGGTAAGACTGGTTGCCAGACTTTCGGGCTTACTTTAAAGGTAACATTCGAAAAGATCCCGAAACTGTAAGGTACGAAAAACTTGAAAATAAACCTAATGCCTTCCACCAATACTTGGAAATAAACACACAAATAGAACAAGTAACGAATTTCCCAAAAGTTGAACAAAACTCGTCTTGACGGAAAGAACGAATGCAAGTTTCATGAGGTCAGATTAGCCAGTCTCTTATAAAGGCATCACGGCCCCGATATAATTTAGTTATAACTTTTGTAAGAGCAATGCTTTGTCGAAGTAATTTAATAAATTAGTAGCTACTCTGTATTAATATTTGATCAGCGCCGCGGGCATCAGAGATCGAATATCATGAACAAAGGCATATTGTGTTGTAACAGTGTTTTATGTTTGCATTTTGCCACCATTTAAATTCTTTACACATAACATAGCATGACGTATGTGATGCCCAGTGGTAACGGCCGCGACTTACGAGTTGTACGTCGTAGGTTCGAACCCAGACAGGCGCTTTACTTTGTGTAAATTATTTCATTACCACTGCTCACAAAACGGTGAAGGAAAACATCGAGAAGAAATTGGCATGTCGTAGAACCAAAAATTCGAAGACATGTGACATCTACCAACCCGCACTGGGCCCGCGTGGTGGATTACGACCCACTCCCTCTCACCGAGAGGAGGCCTGTGTCCCAGCAGTGGGAACATTATAGGCTGATTATGTTCTATGTATGTTATGTAGGCTGTTGTGTATAACTATCTGTGGTGTTCACTTGAATCACTTGTTTATGGGCTTTGGGTTTAGAGTAAAACCACCAAATTATCAGTAAGTACACATCAACTCAAAGGGAACGTCTAGTCGGCACCGGGGATACAGTGGGACTCAGTGGGGCGCTCTTGAGCGCTACCTTTGAGTTGTGTGATACATTTAATTGTATATCACATCTCTTCCTTTTTATATGATAATTAAGTTTTATGTACAATTACAATATTTATCATTTAGACGTCAATTAATTTAAAAGACTATAACAATTTAAAGCATTTAGAAAATAATTACGTTTTAAGTACAATACAGTATTTACCATTGAACTTACATTTACAGTATAACACATAAACTAAACTACTTTATCTGACGAAGTTATCTGACGCTTCGTCATCGATAACTTTCCATTTTTTCTTTTTGTCTTCGTTTAATTTGTTTGTATATTTTTCTATTTCTAACTTCTGAATCGTCGTAAATATTTTCGAGGTATGTTACTTATCTTTTAAAAGGTAAGTTATCTCTGAATGGCCTTCCGTAAAACAGCTCGTATAAGGATTTTCCTGTAGAGGGATGAGGTGTACTGTTATACATCATTAAATATTTTAACAAGTCATCTTTCCAGTCAGTTTTTTCACATTGACTGATTCTCAGCCGTTTAAGGATGTCCCTATTTTGCCTCTCAACTTCGCCGTTTTGCTGAGGCCAGTAGGGGATCGTATTGAAAAGCGTATTTCCTTATTCATTACAGAAGGTTCTGAATTCTTGACTACAGAATTTTCTGTCACTGTCAGGTGTTATGCTTGCTGGATTCCCAGTTCGCAAAAAGATCTTCTTTTTAACACTATTATTGTGTCCTGTACAGATATAGATTTCATGACTTTGATCTCTTTGTATCTACTGTAATAATCGATGATCACGAAAAGATAATCTCCACTTGGCAGTGGACCCAAAAATTTAACAGCGTTATTCACCCAGACTTTCGATGGGGGTTCACGCCTTTTCATCGGTACTGGTGGATTTGGGCCTGAGACTAAAGTACACCCTGAGCAGTTTTTTTACAGTATTTTCGGCGTCTTTATCTATTTTTGGCCACCAGACCTTTGTGTGTAACCTAGCCTTCATGTTGACAATGCCTGGATGGCCTTCATGAGCTGCTTTTAATACTTGTTTTCTTAGATTAGTGAGTATCACTCATTTGTTTCCTCTTAATAAGGCGCCATCATGTAACCAAAGTTCATGTTCAAATAATTTGTAGTTGTTTATCGAAGCATCCCAAACATTATTTATTAAAGCATCTTAGATTAATTTAAATTTATTATCATTATTCGATGCTTCAATAATCGTTTTAAGGGATAATGCTACAAGTCACGCGTATTGAACAATATGGTTAATATGATATTCGTTTTCAAGAGGGACTTGTTGTTTGCTGGCTGAATGGGTTTGCTATATTTGATTTTCCAGGTTTTATGCTTTTATAATTAAATGATTGTAATCGAAGGACTCAACGCTCAATTTGTGCGCAAGGTTTCGATTTCGTGCCAAATATAATAACCTCCAGAGGTTTATGGTCTGCGACCAGTTCAATTTTTTTTATTTTTTTTTTTACTTGCGAAATTGTTTGATTGCCAATACCAAAGCTAATGCCTCTTTTTCGGTCTGACAATATCGTTTTCCAACGTCTGGTCAGACTCTTATTTCCGAAGGAAATGATCCTTGTCATCGTACTGAATCAGTACCTTAATCCCAGGAAACTTTGAATTTCTTCGATGGTTTCCGGTGGTCTAAATGAATCTATTGGCCTGATGATGAAAGTTCTTAGCCCAGAAATTGAATAGTTTTTTAATTAAAAACTCATTTATTTTTGTTTAGTAAAACATTATTGTCTTTGAGCACTTTTATTACATGTTTAATGATTTTATCACATCCAAAGATAACTATGTCATCATCAATAAAGTTTACAACTCCTTCGCATGATAATAACATTTTCTCCATGATTTTTTGAAAATGTTCCGGTATGCACAATATTTACCAAACATTAAACATTTCGTACCGGTAAAGCTTTGTTTGTAATGAAAGTTGTGATTTCATTACTATTTTCTTTGATTTTAACGTGATGAAAAGCGTTTATAATATTAAATATTGAGAAAAAAATGCTGCTTTTTAAATTTGGGAATGAGTTGTTCTATCGTGGGCAAGGTTTGCTTTTTTCTAACAATGGCTTTGTTGGCAACACGCGTATCCAAACAAATACGAAAATCATTATCAGACTTTAGAACCGGTACCATCGGAGAAACCCAGGAAAATGGTTTGTTTCAAGATTCCATGATGTCCATTTTTACCAGTTCGTCTAATTTCTTATTTATTTTTGATTCCAAAGAAATTGGAACTCGTCTATAAGGCTGACAAACTGGAGGAACTGTTTTATCAATAGTGATCATCTTTGAACATCTTTGAACTTGGAAAATTGTTTATCCTCAATGGAACTCAGATCAAAACCTAGTTTTAGCTCATTAAGGGATATATTATGGCAGTTTTTTTGTTTTATTTTACCCAAAAGATTCCTTGAACATTTTCTATGATGAATAAATGATGTTATTGCATAAATCCAGAACTTACTGATTGGAGAAGACACTGGCCCCTGTAACACAGGTGTTTTTACCGAGCGCAGGAGTCAGGGCTTCACTTTGTTTGTACACATTTTTTATGCCAATAAAGAATTTTATTACTTATTATTATTATTTATGACATACAATTTTGATAGTACTCATTTAGAAACAGCTTTTATTGATGCATCAAACGGTCATAGTACATTTAGTGGATGTTTGACACCATATTAAGCCATGAATGTTTTGTCTGGAGACGTTTGCTGGTTGGAGACTATACTTTTAGATTGTTTCATGTGCTCCCAAGTTTTATCATTTATAATATCAGATTTACTACCGGAATCAATGAGCATTATAATGTTAACCTCACCTGGTCTACTTATGTAGGCTCTTTATTTTTTATGTTTTCTACTTTGGGCCTTTTAGCTTTATTGTTGTCATTTGACGAGAGGTTAGAAGTTTTTCTTTTATTGGCCCTTGTTCTGCAGTGTTTCTGGAAATGACGTTTGAAACCACATTTTATGCAATTTGCACTAATTGCAGGGCAGGAACTATTATCACCTTTGTGATTTTTATCATCACATCGGCAACAGAAATCAACCTCTTTTTAGACAGCGTTTGTTGTTTAGTGTCAATTTTATTAAGGCTGGTAGTTGTTGCATTTGTGCTCTGGCTATCGTGGAACTTATTCAACTGCCGTTTAACAGTTTCTAGAGAGTTTGTTTCTGTTATGATTTTTGCAATTGTTGCTGTGACACCAAGTATCAAAATATTATTTCTAAATTTAGTCGAGCTACACTTTCCGTTATTTGGTCGATAAGACTCATCCTCTTTAGCAAAACTGCATTTTGAGTATTGACGTCTCAATCTAACCAAGAATTAGTCAACCTTTTCGTTCACAAATTTGCCTTTCAAATAATAATTTTGTTTTGGGGAAAATACTCTTCCAACTTTTTAATTGTGGTGTCATAAATGCAGTTGAGTCAAGATCAGTCACGTGAGCTCCGGGTACATTAAAATTTAAGTCTTGTAGTGCCTCTGGAATGCAGTAATATTGCACTTTTTTGTTTTGATCATTGGTGTTTGTCGCTATGAAGTTTATTTCTGAAGCACGTTTCCATCTTTTCCAACGGGAGCCTATGGAGATTGAATCACCTTCACAATCAAATAGTTCTATTGCCGGGACTTGTAATTGGGACATATTAATCGGTCTGCAAGTAAGATAGTGCGGAACTCGTCAGCATACTATTGTAGTAAGAGAATTTTCAGATCGACTCAGTGAATTATTATCTCTCTCATTTTCCTTTCATTTTCTCTTTTATTTTATTTTATCATTAACATATTGATAAAACAGTTCCTCCAGTTTGTCAGCCTTATAGACGAGTTCCAATTTCTTTGGAATCAAAAATAAATAAGAAATTAGACGAACTGGTAAAAATGGACATCATGGAATCTTGAAACAAACCATTTTCCTTTCATTTTCTCTTTTATTTTATTTTATCATTAACATAAGTACAATAAAGATTTGATGTTGAGTTAATCAAACCCCGTACTACACTTACTTTATTTTAACCAATGATTGTACCCGGCTAGTAACAAGGGCTCTGTGTTTAAGTGTATACGTTTTAAATAAACAAACTCTCTCAAGCAAGTCACACAAAGGTCCTTTAATAAGAACGTGCTAAATGCCACAAAGTATTTAAATTATATGTATTTGAAATTAAAACACATCGGGGCACAATGAGATTCATAGAGATGTGATGATTTCTATGAATTCTTTTGTTGATGTTGATAGCCAGTGCAAAATGCATTCGTTTTGATTAAAATTAGTTAATTATTTAGCCTTGACAGATTTCATGACATTTGTTCAGTTTTAACAGTCGGTAAGATAACAATTACCTACATAACTTCGATGTTTCCGAAGTGGAATATTGTTAAAACTGGTAAATTAACGATATGTTCGTTGGTACATTTTATTATTTGATCGAATAATCGATAGGTATTTGCAAACGGATTTGGTCAACAATACATATTTGATGTGTGGTAGTACTTTCTAAACATTGTATTTTTTTTTTTTAATCCAACACATTTACAGTTTTATTTACAAGTTTATGTATTTAACATAACATAACATCACGCCTTGCTTCCCCGAAGGGTTGGGCACAGGTGTCCCTATAGCAGGTACACCCACATTTCGCCAGTTATGTTTTAGTTCCATGTAATAGAGGAAGTCACTAAATACGATGTATTTAGTGACGTAATAACTCATTTCATCGATTTATGCAACATATATTTATGTCTCAGCTGATCACCGACACAGATTGTGCATAGATAGGTAAGTAAACGACTAACGACACACATAAATGTACTTAAATTGAAATTATAACGAACACGATTTGTGAATTTCGCTTAGATCAGTCACTAATTTTATTTATTTTTTCAAAACACTGTGCAATGAAAGTAACATTTTGTTGCAAACCAATTTCCGTAAGCAGGTACATCATTTGAGCAATAATTTGACTTACTACGCTTTTACTCGTCGCCAATGTGGTGTTCACTTGAATCACTTGTTTATGGGCTTTGGGTTTAGAGTAAAACCACCAAATTATCAGTAAGTACACATCAACTCAAAGGGAACGTCTAGTCGGCACCGGGGATACAGTGGGACTCAGTGGGGCGCTCTTGAGCGCTACCTTTGAGTTGTGTGATACATTTAATTGTATATCACACTATCATCGTCTAATTTATGTTATTTTATATAACACATTGCATAACATAACAATGAAGGGTTAACCAGAGATGTACCTACCTATAGTACACCCACATTTCGCCAGTAATTATTAAGTTCCATGTAAAAGGGGGCGAGCCTATTGCCATCAACCGGGCACAAATCCAGACTCGGTAAAGTTCGAAAAGGATACCGTGGCCCCTGGCAACATGGCAACTGAAGGAACACGGGTGGATTGTAGTCAGTAAGAGTCTGACACGCCCTCCTGTTCTGCCCAGAGCGGGAGAAGAAATTTGATAATTTCCCAAACCAAAAAAAAAAAGGTCTACTACTGAAAAGCCCAATAACATTATCATTATTGTTAAAGTATAATTCTCACAATAAAAATAATAAAAGCTAAGTCTAAAAAGTAACAGAAACCGAAATATTATCGTTTTTTCACGTTAGCTACAAAATGCTGACTTAGGCAGTCCGGTATTGTGTGACTGTGAGAGCAAAAAGTATACATAGTTTTTAGATGTTTGGGGCTCAAAGTGCCTCTGTGAGAATTTTAATGGCGTGAATATTATATAAGAAAAGGCGAGGCAAAAAGCCCTATGATGACGGCTGAGGATTTACCTTTACCCTTTTAATTTAAAAATAAAAGAACACACACACACATTACAACACCTACACCGCACAGATACACGCCCCGCACACACTATAATTATAAATAATTGTGTCACTCTCTGTATTTCATATTTTTCTGTGTACTTCGTAATTGGCGTAATGTTTAGAATAATAATAATGTTATACTTACCTACTGTCAGCTGTGAAGCTACCTTATAATAAACTAGCGGACGTCACGCGGTTTCGCCCACGTAGTTCCCGTTCCTGTGGTTGTACGGAGATAAAATATAGCCTATGTTACTTGCTGATAATGTAGCTATCCATTGCTGAAATAATTTTTCAAATCGGTCCAGTAGTTTTTAAGTTTATTCGTTACATACAAAAATACAAATCTTTCCTCTTTATCATATATAGAGTATAGATAAATAAACAAATGCGAAATGTCGCGAAAACAGATCTTAAAATCTTCTGTAATAATTGAATAAGTAATCCTAACTTTCAGCTAAAGTTACTAATAAAACTAAAGGTTTGTGAGGTTTTTGTCAAAATACCACAAATATTTTAGTTAAGATAGTCAGCTTGTATTACTACTTAGTCACCAAATGTCTTCGGAAAAATCCATTACAAAGTCAAAGACGTAATTTTACTATCCATTTTGAAACTCGACAATAAAATAAACACTTGAGAAACCGATCGCGTAATTTATCTACTGTCATCGTTATCCTACGGCAATAAAGGTGGAAATTAGTTAGTAGCAGTATCAAATAAGTAATTACTTTCGTCACGTCGAGCATAAACAATGAACTGGGACGGAGGTAAAGCGGCTCAAGCTCAATATCGGGCCCAGTGCGTGTTATCGGTCGTCTAGGGTTGCACCTTGTGTCGGTAGGGCTGCACCTTGTGTCACTAGGGCTGTCCGTACGGCGTTTGCTAACGAGCTTGGTTCAAACAATCAGAAGTCAAGCAGAAATTGATGGGGTGTTCCAAACAGCGTGCCCTGACGTACCACCCGCCTTAATTAAAAGACTTTACTCAAGCGTAATTCGCAATATCGGATCGTCTGTCTCTGTGATGTTCTCAACTCTATGGATTTCGATAAGATGGATTATACAATTTCGTTGAGTGGAGTCCGCAGTGTAAATAAATAATTAATTATTTCGTTGTACAACGACTTTATTGGAGACATTACGGTGTCAAGCGCCACTATTAAGAATTGCGGAAATAAAATACAACAAAAATGGATTGTTTTGTGCTTGACAATATTCAAGACAATAAACCTACCTAAATCTTTATAGTTTAGAGTATAGATCGATGAATTCGCAAATCAAAAATATTCTATCGCTCCTTTGTGTGACTGTTTGATCCAAAATTGTACATAGTTAAATGTCGACAAGGGCTCAACGTGCCTCTGTGACAATTTTAATGAAGTGAATATTATATGTGTCCCAGCAGTGGGAACATTATGTTATGAATAATATATTGGGACAAGGCTAAGGCAAAACCTTTCATAAGGATTCAATCACTGAATATCATTAATTAACCTACTCGAACCCACGTTACAATAATACACGATCAATGACAAACGGGCCCACGATTAAGATTAATTGTTGATAAACGTTTTGAACTTATAGTGAAGACGTAGTTGAGAGGTAATTAAACGTTGGACGTTTATTGACATCCAAGCGTGCGTACGGCTCTATCAAGCAACAATAAGCTCTCTCGCACGGCGCACATGTCAAGACCAATGCGATGTGACGTTCATTTGTTAATCATAAATTGTTTGCATTCATGATGAACAAAATTAACTCGCCTAATTGTGTGGAGTGTGGAGTTGTGGAAGACTTACATCACTTATTGATGGACTGTGTTCGATATGAGTCTGATAGAAATGATGTGTTTGGGGCATTGAGGTTGAACCGACTTGATTTAGGCACATTTCATAAAATTCTATCTCAACCAAATGGTGATGATGCGAAGAGTCTGTTCAGGTTTATGGCCCAAATGTAATCCATAACAGTGTGATTTGTTACTATTTGTTTAGGGTATGATGGGACTGTCATACGCATTGCGATTATAAAAGTCCCAAATTAAAATAGAACAAAAAAAAAAAAAAAAACATAAATTAAAGTCGGTTTTTGTGTCGGTGTGATCGTGTTGTTCTTCTAAACCACGCAACGGATTTTGATGCAGTTGCCACCATCATTTTAGAGAATTTATACCGGAAGGGACATATGTATGTTTTTTTTAACTATAAAAATTCACAATGTAAGAGCTGGTGTCTTTTTTTTGGGTGGGAAATGATCCAATAACTTCTCCCGCTCTGGGTGGAGCGGGAGGGCGTGTCAGACTCCTACTGACTAAAACCCACCCGTGTTCCTTCAGTTGCCTGTGTTGCCAGGGGCCACGGTATCCCTTTCGGACTTTCCAGCGACAAGAGCTGGTGCCTGAAGTAGGTTTTAGAAAAACCTGTATTACGGGTCATCAGGCCCCACTTAGGGCTCATATATAGGTATAAGGAACAGGGTGTAAAGTTCACTTATCCTCCATAGAAAAGGGAGGATCCTCCGACCAGACGGGTGTCGTGTTTGATGGGCCACGATTGTTATCAGGACGTTGTATACATGCCAGTCGCGCGGTAAACCCTGCTTGCGCGATGCAGGATTTTGCGTGACGTCAGTGTGTACTTAGTTGAAAAAGTTTAGTATTAGATAATTTTTTCAGACAACTGACAAAAAATCCGAAATCAGTTTTTAAATTTTACTTAAGTGAACTTTTATTATTGCTACAAGCAGAACCGAACCGTTTAATAAAATATTATTCTGACTGCGTTAAAATGTCGTAAAAGAAAAAAAGAAGCTTGTAAAGTAAAAAGCAGTGAGTTTCTCTCCAGTTGCCTTTGCCTCCGTTCGTTACTCGCTTGCAGTGCAGATGTATAAACATGGATGTTACGACTCATTGCTTCCGCGACTACTGATCTTAAAGTTTTAAAACTTATTATCTACCTCTTGAGCACTTGAGCAGCCAATCGAATTGGCTAAGTAATTTTTATAGGGTCGTGAGTTTGTCGAGTATCTAAAAGGAGTTTGTAAACTTTAAAAAATAGTAGATTGTTATACGAGGGGCTAAAATAACCCATTGCAACGAGGTAGAAACCGAGTTATAATGGGGTTTTAGCGCCGTGTGTTACACTCTACTTTTCACTACAATTGCGAGAAAATAAAATAATCCAGTACAATAATAAATAGTTTATTTAATTTAAGTGTACAGTTTGTACAATTCTGGATATTTAACTAGATGTTTTTTTCCGGCAACTTAATCTCAGTCCTCTGTGAAGATGTTCTCACTAAATGATGACATTTTTACTGTTGGGTCACCAATTCAATTCGTAATTAGAGAAAAATTCTAAAGATTTCGCGCCAATGCCTTTTTTATTTCTTCTGTAGCCGCAACGCAATGCACGCATTCTACCGAAGAGATAGCCGCATTTAGTTCCATTTTCAAAAATAAAATGTTCTTTTTTTTTTTGTGAACCAGTAATAAGTCGAGTCCATAATCATGATTATTTTATTAATACGCTTTTGTTAGACACGATAACACACACGCATAATGAGCGTGACATTGGCCAGTTTATGGCATTGCTAAAACTGTAACATAAGTTATTTGTGCAGATAGCAGAAGGCGTTAAGCGTTGGTCTGAGATTCAAGATTAAGGTTTTTGCAAATATTATTATTTTTGTTTGCAATAATAATATTTTTTAAATATTGCTGCCTTTTATTAATGCTGTTATTGCAAAAAAGGGTTTAGAATAAAAAATGCGTTATATGTGATAGCAAAATTAAAAAATATTTATTCGTTATATTTATTTTACTTAAGTATAATTAACAAACTGCTACAATTATTTATCATTACTTCAGCTGAATAAGATGTTAAGTAGATGTCTAGAAACTTAGAAGCAATTTGTATTATTTTGACATATTTAAATTTTGAAATGTTTTAAATTTTAAATATATTTTTTCACCATAAATATAAAGCTTTGATCATGGTCGAAGTAATTAAGCAATAAATAAGAATATTAGACTACTCAAAATGTAAAAAAAAAACTACTGATAAAATAGGTGATTTTAAGGTTCAGTATGGGCAGTTTGTTTACATTAATTATTTTACATTTTATTTGGCTTTTGTAAATATTGGTTGGTATTGAGGTTATAGCTTAAGTATTCATTTTCTTTACGAAAAGAAGATTGAAACTAAACCTAAAATTTTAATCCTCAAATATTACTAAACTAATCTTAAACATTTTCGGTCTATCTGCAAGAAATACGACAAACACCAAATTGAAACGTGCTTATAAAATTTGTTACCACAAATTCATGCAATAACGAATCTGTTGTTTATTAAGTTGGTACGGTATATATTTTAAGGTCAAAAACGGTTTTCTAGCTGGTCTTCAGTGAAGCAAGCTTTCAGAGTGCGCGGCGAACGGTTCATAATGACGTGTTTAATAATTCAGCAAAATATCTCGTTGGTATGAAACCATTTGTTTCATATTCATTCACCATTTGACGTCGTTGCTCCTCGATAGTAAGCTTCTTCCTCATATCTCTTAACCCTCACAGTATTTCTATAGAATAAAGAATAACATTGTATTTATTACACATAATACCTAATTATTTATCATTCACTAATCGAATTAAACGTCATAATGAATTTTAAACTTTAAAGGCATCTTCTGTCTCAACAATACCTCTGTTCTATCAACAATACCTTTGATTAAGATTTATGTTTAAAAAATATGAAATATTTAAATGACAATACTCACACTTAGTCCGGTTTCATTAGATATTTGTGTAAATTACATTAGCAGCGCAATAATATTTCCCTTCAATATTTATATTTGACTGCATTTTGAAAATAATAACCACAACACCGCTAATAGCTAAATGTACTCGTCACCAACATTATCCACGAACCAACAAACTGCATCAGTCTATCCCACAGAAATCGAAATAATTTACTTAGTTTTCAGTGGTCTACACACTTTACTTTAATATTTTTGTGAACGAGACGAATTAAACAAAAAACTAATGATTATCGAACTAGTCATTGTTAAAAAATAACAAAAACTATGAATAGTAATTATTAAAAAATTACAAGCAAACCGCAGATGAGATCGAACCCTCGCTCGGCTCGCCATAATCGCACATACCAAAGTTAGAAATTATGAACTACTATGAGTTGCAGACAAAGTGAGTGTGTGTACTGTGCGTGTCTATAGTATTGTAACAACTTATAGAAGGCCGTAAGTCAAATCGAAGCGTCAGTCTATTGCTTTGTGAGATTGCCTATGGACTTTTGGTCGGTACTGTACAACTTTGCCAAACCTTTATTTTTATTTTTGGAGACATCCTTATGGATATGTCGGACTCCTACCGACTAAAACCCTATTGTACCTACTACTGGTATCAGCCCGCCATGCCTAGCGAGCCCCATCACCCAGTGCGGCCGATCCCACGACCGCACGTCCTCCCATAAAGGCTTGCATGGAACACTGAGTGCTCCCTCCTTGAGCCTGCTGGTTTGGGCGACGACACAGCCCCAATATCGCCGCCCGCGGGCCTCTCCTTATGGACCTTTGCCTAACCTAACTAAAATATCAAGAGACTGGATCAAATATCCGAATAACTACAGATACCTATCAGCGCTGCACTCCACCAGGCCACTGATCGTAAAAGATGGAGAAATACCTTTAACAATTGGAAACGGAGTCACGATTCTCAGCAGTGAGAGAGCGATTAAGAAGAAGAGAATAGAGGGAAACACACAAGTTACAAGAAGAACAAATAAGGCATTTGGCAAAAACTCATAAAATAGCTGTGCTCAGCAGTGAGATAGGAACTAACAGCGTCAGGCATAATTCAGTTATTTATCTTCCAATATAGGGCAAGTTTTTAACCAGTACGCAAACTTAAACACGTGACTTTACTCATCAGCATGAACGAATTTTACTATAGGACCGAACCTGAAATCGCGATAAAAAATCTGCTTTCCCCACATTTATGTTCGCATAACTCGTCAAAGTTCCCTACGGAACAGCTGATTTTTTTTCGCGATTTCTGGTTTTCAATGTTGTTGTTGTAGTAAAGTCACGTGTTTAAGTTTGCGCACACGTTAAAAAACTTACCCTGTAGATGATTTCTTGTTCAAAAACAGTCCAAAAACGTTCAGACTCTGTCTTGTAATAAAAAGTATCGCAAAATCTGTGACGAACTATTCCATTATGGGGCATAATCTGTTTCCACAGACAAATGGAGACAAATGGTAGAAGTGGCAAAAACTGGCAACACTGCACTATGACTTACACGTTAATTGTCAACATTTGTGGGCAAAGTTGTCATTTATATTAATGTTTCCGCTCTTCGTTGGCATCGCTTCTTACCACTGAAAAGTGTTTTTGAGACAGAATTTATGGTTTAAAGTTTCATTTACCGAGCTATGACATTGAGGATTTTTGTTTCCGCAACTGGGGTTTGTGGAACGAAGTTCTTTAACACGGCTCGTAAACTTTCAGAAATCGTCACGCCAAAAAGAGTTAATTCATGAGACTGTCTTCTTCTAATTCAAAGAGAAAGAAAGAGAGAGAGAGAGAGAACACCGGCAGAAAAAACAAAAGAAAAATGTAAAGTGATTACAGTGTCTTGGGATAAAATTGTACACATCAGCCCGAGTACACTGCATAGTGTACTCGGGGAGAGAGAGAGTGAGAGAAAGTGTGAATTTGATCAAAATAAAAATCTAAGATGACGGCTCTGAAAATAATCAAATTTTTCATCATGGGTATTGTTTTTATAATTTTCAATGGTGCAAAAGCCGATAGTGAGGTCAAAATGAAAATCCAAAATGGCGGTTGCGAAAATTTTCAAGTTTTTCGTCGTGGGTATTGTTTTCATAGTTTTTGAGGGTGCTAAAGCCAACAGTGAGGTCAAAATGTAAATCCTAGATGGCGGCACTGAAAATTTTAAATATTTTCCTTATGGGTATCGTCTTCATGGTTTTCAAAGGTGTTAAAGCCAATAGTTGTGTCAAAATGTAAATCCAAGATGGCGGCTGAGAAAGAACTTCGTTCCTGACGGGGGTCCCACGACCGCACAAGTTTTTATACCTACTCGTTTATTTCCATTAATATTATTAGTTACAAAATAAACCAACTCCTCAATAAAGACTATCATCATCATGCATGACCGTAACCCGGTTTCACTTTTGGCCTCTCTTTGATTGCGGCAAAAACTATAAGTATTAATTAAAAATCTACTTTTATGTAATATTTCCGTACTCTTATGTTCGTAACAGATATCTAATTATCACTATAACAGTAATTAAATGACCTAGCGTAATTAATTGAACACAACTATAGTCGGCCTATCCAATGTATGCACACACAATAGAGGGACAATCAATATCGTTGATGAACTAATCCTTACGTCAAATTCCGGGAACAAGGACTTAATACGGCATTGCCACATAATACGGTATTGCCACCTAATTGTGGCACCCGGCTCGATCACATCTCGACCCAGCAAGCGTATTGAATAGCTGTTAGCAGCTGTGTGGTATAACTGCGTACTTGTGCACTTGTTTGTTTGTATACAGTGTGTTACAAAACTAAACAATAGGAGGCAAAAATATTGGGCAATCGCTTTATGAATTCAGTTTGCTCGATTTATGTAAAACTATTTTGAATGGTCAATCAATCAATCAATCAACTTAACATATCGCAGTCCACTGCTTGTTGGACATGCCCTCTCCCAGGCTGCGCTTCAACACCATGTCCTCCGCCTTCCGCATTGAGTCTATCTCAGCCACTTGGGGGGCGTCCCATACTACGCTTGCCGATACGCGGATAGAATGATCAATGGTGGCGAAAAATAGTACTAACTATTGATACACCTGTCCCTAACCCTTCGGGGATTACAGGCGTGATGTTAAGTTACGTGAGTATTAAATCCTACTATCCTACTAATTAAATTTAATAAATAAATTAATTTATTTTAAATATATTACATAATATTATAAATGTGAAAGTTTGTGAGGATGGATGTTTGTTACTCTTTCACGCAAAAACTACTAAACGGATTTAGATGAAATTTGGCACACAGATAGTTTATAACCTGGACTAACAAATAAAATACTTTTTATCCCGATATTCTTACGGGATCGAGACTTATGCGGGTGAAACCGTGGGGCGCTACTAGTGGTATAATAATATAATCAATTTATTTATAAAATTGCTTACTATTATTAGATCACTCAACAAATTTTACGCTGAATTAAATACATTAAAAATATCCTGTACTTGTTCTAAAAATTCAATTCAAAATTAAGAAACTGTAAACTGCATACAACTTTATCCTTTCAGTATTTGTCATATGATAAAAACCTCGATGGCAATTATTTAATCATAGGTACCTACCTGCATTAACATTCATTTTCATTTATTCGTAATATGTCAACAGTCATGTGTTGTTTTGTTTCAATTTCACAATAGCAGCATCTGAATTTAAATTGTACACGTTGATTTTTCTTTTTATTTCAAAATTAAAAAGTTTTTATTTCTATATTGAAAAGGTTTTCTTTATTATAATAAATAAATTCATTTATTTCACGTAAATAACACCCATTGCCAAACATAAATTAATAGAAACATCAGATTAAATCAAACTAAATAAAATGAAAATAAATCGAATAAAATTAAATCACATCAAATCAAAATAAATACATAATCAAAACAATAAAAATTAATACCTTCTCTCCTTGCTTTAAGTGATGATTTTAATTACAAGAACACCCACAGGTATACAAATTAATTAAAACGTAGACAATTTTCACTTGGAACTTTAAAACGATCAACTTACCTTATTATGGTGTTCCTGTAATTTAAAACACACAATGTTTTGATTTCATCCACATGCCCCAAAAAGACTGAAGCTAAAAAGTCCTTACCTCAACAGTAAATCCCGTTGTCCAATCTGTAACAAAAACAATACATAACGTCAGTAAGAGCCAACGTGACCCAAAAACTAATGTCAGACAAGGATATAAGACAAGCAATACACTTATCATGTCGTAAAAGTGAGGAGGTAACAGTTTATTGACCCTTAAGGCGTGTTATCGTTACATTTGCATATGGCCACGCATACACACGACCTCTCTTAACCCTCCATTTTTACGATCAAAGTACGCCTATATGATCTAGGTAGGTTTGGAACGTAAATATTTTTCATGTTCACGCTGTGAGGTCTATTTTAATTTATAACTTTTGTCAGTATTTAGAGCCTCTTGTGAAAAGAGAGGTTCTTCTGAATAATGCTACCACCTTATCTGTTTATAATTGGATTTTGACACTTGGAGAAGTATGGTGCTGGTAGTTACAGCACGGTAAGCATGACCACAATAGAAACGGGTTTTGTCGACGGAAGAATAGACAAAAGGTCAGATAAACAATTATTTTTTGTCCATCTAGTAAATTATTAAATACGTGTTTTTTCTTTTTTGATGTAATCAAAAGATTACGGCGATACATTGAGTTAAAATATGGCTTGACGTCACGCCTTGCTAGATTTAATACGACATTGTGACGTAGCGAGCCCCCACTCCCCAACTTTAATGCATGTTTTCTATATACTAACATGATAAAGCAAAAAGGTACGTGTCTAATATTTTTTTATTATCTGAAAGTCGGACCTAGGCAACTACCGTATTTGATACCATTCTTTTTTTAAATTTTTCGTGTGGTTAGTAACTAACCTTTTGTCAGAGTTTTTATGCCGCCCATTGGGCCTCTCACTTGTCTTCACATACCGTCAAGAAATATCTCTCAGGCATGCCGGTTTCCTCACGACGTTTTCCTTCACCGTTTTTGAAGCAAGTGATAATTATACAATACGCTATTTGATACCATTGATGGCATTCTACGACTTTCAAACAGTTGAGTCACCAGTCGTTCAGTTCCTCAATAAAAAAAAGAAGAGGAAAATGATAGATCTAATGTCCCACTTACAACGGTTGGTCTTAAATAGGTAATACTAAACAAAGGACATTGAAAAGTTCAGTAACTTAATAAACGCGCCCAATTGTATTTGAGTTTTATTTTTAAGAAATTCTAAACGCGTTCCCCAGAACAATAATCCTTGTTTGAATGCTAATTAATTTGAATTAATTTCACACTTTGAAAAAGGTATAATCGAATAGACAATGCCGAATTACTTTTCGGCAAATCTTTCGGAATTGTAAAAGAACCTGCTTTTATGTAAAATTTTGTTTAATAATTTATTATTTAACTTTTTCGAAGCAAATTTTTAGACGTAGAAGTTTTGTGTAGCTTAACAGGCTGACAATAGCTAAAGCGCGGTCACTCGGACGATATAGAAAAGAAAAAGAAGTGCGATGACACAACGCTGGTAATTTATTGCAAAATATGAAGCAATTATTCTAGTTAAAAAAATCTATTGATAAGACAAAAAAATAATAATCTGACAAAAAATCAGAATGATTGCATGTATAATAATATGGTTTTTCTCAAACACGCTTGGAAATTCGAACATTATTTTGAAACCCTTCTTCGAGATAAATATAAATTGCGGTACGGGTCGATTACATGCGAGCGCCCGGCCGGCAATGTTTGTATGAAAATCCATATTTGTCGTGTTATTTAAAAATGGAACGAACTTTTTACTTCAACACATGGTAACCAAGGAGGTAACTTATCAAAGATTTTATTTAAATTTGATTTGGCTTGCAAATAGAGCTGTACCCTAATTGCGTAATACACGATCAATCACAATCTGAATCGTTCTGAAACAGATTGTTAATCCATTGCTTCTTAAGTAAATCTGCTCAACAATGTAAATAACGCAATGAATGTTGTTGAACTGTCAATATGAAACAGATTAGTCATAATCGTTTACGAAAATGTGTTACGTAATTAGATAGTTGTTTAAAGTATAGAAGAAACAAATGAACGTATAGTCACGTGAAAATTTTTCGTTGTTCGTCATTGATTCTGGTATTTACAATTAATTTACTCAATTTGAATTTCTGCGCATTATTTCAGAAAAGTACCATACAAGCCTTGACCGCTACCAGACATTGATGGACTCACGTATGTGTGCCTCGGCTTCGCCTCCGCCCACATTTTCACGATCGTCCGTCAATGCCCTAGTTGCAGGCCGCGACAGAAAGGTACCTACTATTCATCGTTAAATTATTCTCGTGATTTTTTAAGTGAAAACTTCTTTAGGCACGTTGGGTATTTTTGAGATGGGAAAAAACAATTGACCTCGCGACACTATTACTGTTACCGACACCTCATTAAAAGTATTTCCTGCACAATAAAATTGTTCAAGTTTTCACCTCTTCGACACTCTACGAGTGCTGCTGTTTTTTTTCTATCGTATCAAATTAGTTCTATTATGCTTCCAACACACTTATATCTAACTAGCATATTATATCCTGAAGAATATCATATATTTTTTTGATTGTTTAATGTAGTGGATCATATAGGTACTTTTAGTCATTATAAAACTTGCGTTTAGCTCCTGTAGTCCTCTTATCCTTACCTTACGTCTGCCGGGGGTTCGAAGAAAACCGATAGGGAAATCGTGGCCCCCGGCAACATGGCATAGGAAGGAACACGGGAGGGTTTTAGTCAGTAAGAGTCTGACACGCCCTCCCGTTCCACCCAGAGCGGGAGAAGATATTTGATAATTTCCCACCCAAAAAAAAAAAAAAAAAAATCGTTACCTTACGTACCGTAACATTTTTCAGTTGATTGCATTCAGAAGTTTAATTTGTACTTCTTACGTCGCGACGGCACCCATTCAGTAAAGTTGGCTAACTTTAAGAACTGAATTTGCGCAAACAGAATTTTGAGCAGCATGCTAATTTACAAGATATCGTATTCGCATTAACAATACAAGCAAATTACGAACTTTACTTAGGTAGTTTTTGAGTTAGCTTCAATTATACGTATTTTTTCCCACTTAGTATGTAGATGATATGATAACTTCTTGTCACTGTTATTTACATAGCAGGTAGTGGTATTCGAATTTGTGTGGGGTAGGTACCATAACTAAAAAGTGAAAAATAAAAACTTTTTACAAAAAAAAAACTTTTTGTAAAAAGTTTTTATTTGGTGTCAATAAATAAATTATTATTATTTTTAAATGTCTTTAACATATCTTATTAATTTATAACAAAACAATAAACATTGCAACAAATTAAAAGATAAAGTATTATTTTAGCTGGAATATTAATTGCCATATACGAAGAAATAATAACCAACGAAAAAATTTAATGCAGGGGGGTTCAGAATCATGTACTGAATCCACGGTAACAGTTTTCGCGTCGACGTCCCTGTCACCCTGTATTAACACTATATATTTTTTCGTTTCTTTCTTTCTCCCTTTATACTCACAAAATAAAATAAAGGAGAATACAATAAACGAAGAAATATGAAGTGTTCAATATTATACGGTGGTACTATGGCCACTTCGGCTACTATGGCCGCTAAAACTACATTATTTGTAGTTATAGCGCCATAGTAGTACACACTCTGTCAAAATTTCAAGTGTCTATCTATCACGGTTCAATAGATCCAGCCTACGGCGGACGGATAGATGAAACTACCTGACGGACAGCAGAGTCTTAGTAATAGGATCCCATGGCGCCCTTTGGGTAAGAAACCCTAAATAAAAAAAATCGGCCAAGTGCTTGTCAGACCACGCACAATGTAGGGTTCCGTAGTTGGGATGAATTTATCCCAAGAACAAATTTAACTTTGTAGTTGAAAAAAAATAATCTTTCATACTGAATGTATAGGAGAACATGTTTTTACAACCGCAAATCTAAGTTGGTCGATTATTACTCGTTAACTTGTAAAGCCTACTCAGCTGTGATAGTTTTCCTTTTAAATTCGTTATATAAGCTACTGCCGTGAATTTTTTCACATATCTAAAACCAACCATTTAGCTGGCAGGGGGGGGGGGGGACACTTGACTCAAACAAAAATTTGCACTTTAAAGCTTAATATTTCGCAAACGGATCTCTGAATTCAGAAATGGTTTTAACACACTCACAATGTTTTTGAAAGACCTTTCCAACGATACCCCACACAAAGGGATAAAAAAAGACATCCCCACTTTACGAGTAGGGGAGGTACACGAAAAGAAATATTTTTCAAAATTTTATTTTACCACTTTGTCGGCATGATTAATATGTATATTCATGCCAAATTACAACTTTCTAGTACTAACAGTCTCGGAGCTAGTCCGCGGACAGACAGACAGACACATGACGAAACTATAAGGGTTCCTTGTTTTCTACGGAACCCTAAAAGGAAAAATTACAATGTTAAAAGAACTTTGAAATAAACAAGGCTAAAATTCATCAAGACTTTTGTAAATGATTTTTAAGGCAGGCACAACGACTGAATGCCTAATGAGCCCCCGCATTCGGTTCTTTGTTTCAGCATATTCATTACCTGTTCCCATCGCCATTTGCTTACAAAAAAGTATTCATTGTTTTCCGCCTACTCTCTAGAGAGTAAACAAACAATATCTCGAACAATTTTGGGGTCAAGTGATTTCGTCCGGTGAATATTCAGGAGATAATTAGAAGAGAAAACAAGCTTAATTAGTACAAATCGCGTCGAAAGAAATTACTCTCGAGGAATTTTTGTGAAATGTTTTGATAAAATTAAACAGGTGAGTTAATTGGGGGAAGCTCTTTTAAGTGTTAAAAAAAACAACCGACAAAAACAAAAAAAACACTACAAAGTGAAAAATAACTTTAATTTCGGAAGTCGGTGTCTTGGGTTTTGTGTTTTCGTTTTTTGTTGTAGCTAACTCAAAAACTACCCAAGCAAAGTTAATAAAATTTATATGGGACCAATTTTGGAGAATATCCTTTCAAATTAAAAAAAAAAATCAAAATCGGTCCACCAATGACGGAGAAATCTGTGGACATACATAAAAAAAAAAAATAATAATAAAAAAAAACATACGCGACGAACATATAACCTCCTCCTTTTTGGAAGTCGGTTAAAAAGGACAGTGAATGATTTAATAATTTCGTCTTACAAGTTTGTTTGTTGTTGCACTCAAAGTTTTTTTGTTAGACATTACTGTCCCACTGCTGAGCAAAGGCCTCCCTACTCTTTTTCCACCTCTCTCTGTTCAGACCTGCCAAGGACCAATCTTTATTAAAGGAGTCTAGCTCATCCCGCCAACTCCATCTGGGCCTGCCGCGATGTCATTTGCCTTGAAGCGGGACCCACTCAGTCGAAAGTTTGGATAATTTTGGAGTTTATTAATTTATAAACGTTACTTAAACTTAAGTAATTATTAACGTCTGCATAACCTTAAATTTTTTGACATTTATACGTCTCGTAAGTTTAAGCAATGTTTATAAATAAACCCCTGAGTGCCGAGTTGATTCTTTTTTTAACACTTAAATGACAATAGTTCCACGACGGACACAGATTACTTTAACATAAAGGAAACAACCACATATGTTAAGTACTATTTATTGAATTTATTTATTTATTTATTTAAAGGCTTACCAACTAAACACACACACAGCACTATCCCAAAGTCTCTGTCAAATGTAGATCTCGCATGTATCTAAATTACAGGAAAGCACGACACTATCAATTAGCATACTACATTAATACACAAACCGCTCAAACGCGCCTAAATAAGTTTAAAAACATCAAATAATATGATAGTAATAAAACAAATTCAAATAATAACAATAAAATAATTACAAAAATAATTTAAAAAATAAAATGCATGAAATGCATGAATGCATGAATAATTATAGAATAAACGCATATGAGGTATAGTGCAAACTCAGCATACATCAGTTATAAAGTAGTGTACCTACTTACTAAAGTAAAAGAGTATACATAATATATTGTAACACTTCAAAACATCCGTAAGCGAATGTAGCCACTATGAACACGCACAGCTGACTACTTAATAAGTGATTGTATTAAGCTGTTATAAGGATAAAAAACAAAGCTGACCATACTTTAAACACAATCTCTTTGTTTTTTTTTGCTTTCATAGAGTTAAGGAATAAGTGTTGAAAAAAGTAAAAATAGGAGGCTGGTGAATGAAATGAAATGTAATTATAGGAAAAGCTAAAAGAAATGGTTTTTATAAAGATGTAAATCTTTAAAGTTAGATTCGCCCTGCGCGATCGTCGCATTTCTATTTCCACATCTCTGATACACACAATATCGCAGTGACTTGACTGCCATGCAGACGCCATTCATGGCATGTGTGAGCTCACTTTTTTCAATTTTATTTATTTATTGGAAAGATACTTCAATTACTTATTCACTAGTAACATACAGTTAATTACAATGATCATTCGTATATGATTATGCTGAATTTATCACTTATAGGAGAGTACACAGGACAGATAACAAAGCTTTTTATTTACAGTAAGGGCAAATCTAACGATAAAAAAATTTCGCTACTGCAGCCAATTATTTAAGAACCAGACGTAAGACAATGAATTTGAAGTTGCATCATCATTGATGCTGCAGTGTGCTGCAGCACGCCGCGTGCGCCGGCCGAGTGGCCGACCGCGGAGCCCTAGCGCAATGGTGTAACCGCGCCCCATCGTGAGTTATTGATTTATTCAAATTGTATGTTTTATAAGTTGCATTTGTTTTTTTTTATTGATTCAACCCAATGCCTTGAACTGGCCGTTTCCTTTCATAACCTCAGCTCCTAACAAATTCAAAGGCATACAGCGTTAGCTAGAATATTAGATGAATTGATGTTTGAATGAAACTTCGTAACTGAGTATAAACCAGCGACTTCGGATCTAGTAGCTAGGAATCAAGTTGTACCAAGTTCCAGTAAGTTAGTGCCGTGGCTTATTGCTGTACCCAACAGATTTAATAGTTCACAATCGCTATGAATAATGCAGTTTTGATAAGTCTGTTGTTATGATCAAATTTGGTCGGTGAAGTCGTAGTAAACAGTCGGGTGATTTAGTGTTAGTAGTTATAATAAAAACAGAAAAATAAATTGCTGCAGTAGGTACCATCTTGACTTATGAACTAGGCAGTGTTTTTTCTTTATGTTATTGATAATATTTACAGATTTAAGATTAAAAGCTTAGTTAATAGTTTTATTATCAGACTTTATATATTTTTTATTGGATATATTTTTTTTTTAATTTTGTATATTTTAATATGTAAATACTATATTTATAAAATTCAAAAATCTCAATCAATTGTATATTGTTATTATGTCACTATGTCAAAGGAAGCGTTTGAAACTTATCAATTTTATATAGGTAATAATTAACTATGTTCCATAATTATAATGCACGAAAACCCACAATTCCTAACCACAAATATAACTGTCTCACCGTGAAAACTTGGATGAAGTGAGTTGGAATAGTGAGCTGTCAAAAATGTCAATCCCTAGCATGAGATGGAATGACAGCTCACTTCACCTTAGTTTTCACGCCGTGAGACTTTTTCAGAATAACACCGCTAATGTCACCTGGAAAGCAGCCACGCTAAAATGGAATAGGGTTGGACACATCTGCCGTATGTCAGACGATCAATGGGCCAAACTTATAACCCAATGGTCCCTTTTAATGGCAAGTGACATCGCGGCAGGCCCAGACGGAGATGGCGAGATGAGCTGGACTCCTTCAACAAGAACTGATCCTTGGCAGCTTTAAAAAAAGAGAAGTGGAGAGTAGAGAGGCCCTTGCCCTACAGTGGGACATTACAGGCTTTTAACAATGATGTAATGTTTTAACTACCGGAAACGCGACAAAATAGACATACAGACTATTTTGATGCATATAGACTAGCATAGACATTGCACCAAATTTGACAGTCAGTCCTGCGAGGTAATTGCGTAACACACTAACATCACAGTAGCAATGGCTTTCATTTTGACAGTTCAACAACATTCATTGCGTTATTTACGTTGTTGAGCAGACAAATTTTTCAAACATATAAAGCAATGGATTGGCGTGCTGCTATCAACCTCAATTGCTTCGCAAGAGTCAGTAATTTAGAACTAAAGGTCAAACGTAGTAAAACCATTTTTCTGATACAAGAATTTAAACCCCTTTAGAACTTAACAAGCACTACACAAAATGAGCACAATATCCACCAAACACTTGCACCATAGCATCAAATCATCGAGTCTACCAAAGAGAATTTTTCGATATATAAAGCACCTTGGCGGGAGTTTGTGGACGAGGTAAGTGTTGTCGAGTAAATCCGTTCAAATATGGATAGGGAAATTCTAGCGCCAGCCAGTTTCCGGCCGCGCAGACTTTTGCATCGAAAACTGACGCATCACTGCGTAGTGTGGTGCAGCCTTTCATGTTTTATATTGTCGAGTGTTTTCTGCGGAAAACATGTTCAATGATGAACGGAATATTACCAAAATAACAACATCACGCCGATATTCCCCGAAGGGTTGATCAAAATTCAAAATTCAAAAGTCATTTATTCAAACTAGGCTGAGAATCAGCACTTTTCGAACGTCAAAATTACATAAGACAGTCCCCCAAAAACGCCCACCCTTCACTTGTGTACAGCACTGTAGTAGATCGTCATTTCGTCAGTTATGTTTTTAAGTCCCATGTAAGAGGGGGCGATCCTATTGTTACCAAACTGGACACAAATCCAGACTCCGGTCTGTTACTGAGAAATTCCTGATGAAAAAATCCCAGTAACATTTTGTCCAACCTGAGAATCGAACTCATGCTCAGCAGTAAACCTTGCGACCACTAGACCAACGAGGTAGAAGGAAAAGACCAAAATACGGCTGTAATATCATAGTATCAGATCCTTCATTGACGATCTGTAAATGATAGAGTATTTTCTTAATGTCTCTCGGGAATCATCGCATTTCCGAATACAAACGAATGCATCCATGTCCATCAATTATTAGATTTATCGTGTATAATAATTTGAATTCAGAACTTAATACTTTATTGTTGTTTTGTTTTGAATTCCTTATGAACTATATCGAGCTGTAAAACTATTTTCGTGCCTGCGACTTTAGCAGATTTCCTCCCGTTTTTAAATTTAAATTACATTTAGTTAAAAGTTAAAAGAGAAGAGTTGTTTATGTTAAAAGAGTATTAACAACTCTATATACTTCCAAGTCGATTGAGAGCGTCCGGTCTGCACCAAGTGCAAAGGGCAACTGATTGAAATCCGACGACTGACGAAACACGAAGTTTGCCGAGGGACATTTAGAAAATAGTTATACTATACCTACGTAATTGTATATAGTAACCCTATAATTTGATTAGACCGGTCCTATAACCAATCATTAGGCACAATTCCGAGCTCAAGCTACCCTCCGATTAAACTCAACCCGACCTAGTTGACCCAATCCGACCTAGTTGACCCAATCCGAAATAATATCAACCCAAAAATACTCTACAAAAACTAACTGACGAATTTTTTTCCCATTTACTGTACTAACAAATAAAACTGACACGCTTTTGAATTTTATACGCTATTCACATGTTTTTACAACGAAACATGACGCGGGCGTGACACAACAAGCGTTGTAGTAGTCATCGAAAAATTATTGTAAAACTAAAAACAATGTCAAACGTGTTGGCGCTGCGAACAATTTTGTGTCTACAGTTACCAATTGCAGGTAACGTAGACTACGTTACCTGCAATTGGTAACTGTAGACACAACGATAACAAGCGTTTTTATTGCTGCTTTTGTTACATATTGCGTATTTTTATTTATTGTGACCTGGTTTCATCTATTTGTTTAATTATAGAGATAGTACTCGTGACATTTTAGTAAACAGACGCTGTGTGCCCGATAAGACTTCCCCACAAACTTTCATCTTCCAATTAACAGCTTTATGAAATGAAGTTTCAAAAAGTCTTCCATAATGCTCACCTTTGTAATGTGAGCATTACAATAGGTATTTTGTACCGACCTTTTTTTTCTCTTTTTTATGTTACGTGTTTATCAGTGGAAACTTGTAAATGGCCTTCAATTTTATATTATTTAAGAACACTGTATAAGTTAGCTGTAAGTTTCTCGAATAGAATAAAATAAATAAATAAGAAACTCTCGTGCTAACTTTCATGCTTCTAGACCCGGCGATTGAGGCTGTGTATTGTCTGTCAGTTAATGCATTTTAAGATTTTTAATTATAGATACGTGATGGATAAAAGCATACTTTGCATGGCCCCAAAAATATTTAATAAATTGCCAAATGGAATTAAGGACTTAAATATTATTCAATTTAAAAACAAATTAAGACATTTATTATTGGAAAAATGTTATTTATACTATTGACGAATTCCTTAATGATAAATTGTAAGTTATTTGACATTGATATTTATTTAATTTTGACATTGTATTATTATCTTTATTTCCATTCATTATTTATATGTATACTCAATTGTTAATATTTTGCTTGTTTTTTCTGTCTTAAGTTATTTTGTGTTTCGTTGTAATTATTTTATTTTAATATTTTGATTATTCTTTATTATAAATAACTAATTATTATGTGAAAGTGTGTACACTTTTAAGGTAGATTTTTGAGGAGCAAATTCGAATTATTAAGATCTCATGTAAAATGTACCAAAAATCACACGAATAAATGAATTTGAATTTGAACTTATGACCACATTCTCTGGTTTAAGAGCCCATACTACCTCAGCTGAAATTTACTTTTTATCTCGCTCGCACCATACTGCTCGCGGACTGAGTGAGAGCGAGACGGAGTGTGGTGCTGGCGGCTCCAAGGCGCCAATAGGTAATTGCTTTTTACGGCGATAACAAAGGTTATAATAAATTTAAAAAAAAACATAGTCCATGCTTTATAGTTAGTTCAGTTATTATGCAAAGTTCATAATCTAATATGAACTATTTTTGAATACCAGCGGTTTATTGTTCGGTTTGGAGAGTAAGTAACTTTGGAATGATTTTCTGTTGAGAAATTTTTATGGAATCGTGTTTTCGTCAATCATAAACACTTAATTAATCATCACATTAACATGCTCGTATATTTATTTCATAATTAATGATGCAGTATTTTCGATATAATGGAGGGTTATGGTAAGCAATTTGAGATATTAAAGACCCTTAAACCATAATGGCATCATATTCAAAGTTTTAATTAAAAAGCAAAAAAAAAAAAACAAAATAAAAATTGTGTCAAACAGTGACTTCAAGAAGAAGAAAGATGAGTTGGTGGTAGCAAAAAGCCAAATTCATATTTAAAACGTTCCATACTCAAAATATTTCTTAACCTTTTGTAGATGTCACTATCCTCAACATCAAAAAGACACTTGACTAAGTGTCAGAGATGCAACACCCAAATAAAAATATAAAACCAATAATAATGAAGTCTATTTGAGTGAGCACGTGCCGTCACTAGAGACGGGTCATCTAATATTGATGATACAACGTTATAGTGGACGTGTCTGGTGATGCTTGACCGTAAACCGTGCGTTGTGGTGCATGTGCAGAGTCAATAAAATACTGGTGGGGTTGAGAATATTTACTTATATTTTGAGGAACTGGTAGTCTGAGTTCAAGTCAGTAAATATTGCAAGAGTGTGATGTGTGGGACGACCAACCTTTCGGTGCTCCGTTTGCAAATAAAAATAATAACAATTTATTAATCACTAAGCAATCTTGAGTTATAATCAAGCACCTGCTCTAAATCCCTTATCTTCACTAAAATATAAAAAGTTTTGTGCCAAGATAGGCATACAATAAAACAAACTTTATCTTACTTAGATTGAGAAATGAAAAATGGGAGTTGATAGTTACGAACTGTGTTAGACTCGCTAGTAAACGGGGATTACCGATAATGGCCAATTTAAGAGCTAATAAATTTTGTTTACGTATATCTTGAAACATTGGGTCGAGCCTAATTGGTTATTGGGGCAGTCAATCAACCCAAAATGTTAAGAAACGGTAACTATTTTAGTTTGTAAGTACCAAAATGAAGGTAAGTTACAAAGAAAAGCTACACAGGTAATCAATTAGGAATTAGGTAAGAAAAAGGTTAAGAGATATTGTATAAGTACTATTAGATATTATTAATGAGATTGGGAAGCCATAAAGCAATATAAAGGAAAACAAAAACCGGCCAAGTGCGTGTCGGACTACGCACAATGAAGGGTTCCGTAGCTGGGATGAATTTATCCCAAATACAAACTTAACATTGTAGTTGAAATACATGTTCTTCCATACATTCCAATTGCAAATGTAAGTTTGTACGCACAATTTTGAGAGATTTACCATGTTATTTTAAGACCATAGACTTCTTATCGATTTTTCTGTAACTTATGAGTAAAGAGCAATACTATGTAGTTTTTTCAAAATTTTAGGTTTAGCAATTTCGGAGATAAGGGTCAATTTTTATCTAATTTCTTAAATATCTTTAACAGTATTTATTTAAAAAATATATTTAAGATCCTCGCAACAAGCCCTTTCATTTGATATGTCACACGGTACTGTTAGCAAAACTTTTCTTTAAATTTTCTGGTTTGCCCCCCAAAAGTGACCCCTATGTTCAAAATTAATTTATTTACGTTACACGTTCGTATTTGAGTCACAGAAATACATATGTGTACCAAATTTTAACTTAATTGGTCCATTAGATTCGGAGCAAATTGGCTGTCACAGACGGACAGACAGATAGACAGACACACGAGTGATCCTATAAAAGATTTTCTAAACACTACCAAGGTCTTGCACGGTAGAGCTCGCGCATCCGCCGTGCTACGAAAGAGGCTACGGCGTAGTTTGAGTAGGTACTGCTACGACCATGGCTTAGGAATTTTCAGAAGTTTATAAAATTAAACCATTGTTCTGCAAGAATATGGACACACTCAGAATATATATATTTTGAACAAAAGATAAGTACATATACATAAACAACATAACATCACGCCTTGTTTCCCCAAAGGGTTGGGCAGAGGTGTCCCTGTAGCAGGTACACCCACATTTCGCCAGTTATGTTTAAGTCCCATGTAATAGGGGGCGAGCCTATTGCCATCGACCGGGCACAAATCCAGACTCCGAGCTGCTACTGAGAAATTTCAGATAGAAAAACCCAATAACACTTTGCGCGACCCGGGAATCGAACCCAGGACCTCATGCTCAGCAGTAGCGCTTGCGACCACTAGACCAACGAGGCAGTTACATATACCTAGTAGTAAATTGCATTTAGTAATGTGTGCAAATAGTAAATAACATTCAATACTGATATTCATCTGTTTTAATAAGTCTATAAACCGACTCAAACATTCTTGGAAAGGACGTATGCAGGTGACATTTTTAGCATGATTTACATTGAAGTTTGCAATGCACAAGACGATTGAGATGTTGTTACAAGTTCAGTTGGAAATGTTTATGGTTCTGACGCCAATTGCTTGACTCGTCGCATTAAACTAAAGTCGGTAGCTGTTGAAAACTCCGGTAGGTACTTGAAAGTGTATTTTTAATTTTTTATGCCGTCAAGTTGTAAAATTGAAATAATTCAAAACTTCAGACACCCTAACAAATTGTTAGTGTAATGATATTGCAATTAATTATTTTTGCAATTATTTGTCATGATTTCCAAATATTAATTAGATTTTGTGATTTTAAATACTAAATTAAAAGTATGTGATCTGCCTCAAATTATTTTTCTATCAGTGTAATCATGAAGTTTAAAAGTATCTCATTTGACAGTTACCGTAAAAGTACTAGTTTTTTATTGGAACGGAATTGGAAACATGATGTTTGGAGCGTCGTTTAGCTTCTAAGTCAGTTCGATTTGAGCCTCGAAACCTAAATGTGTCTTCAAGAAGTCCAAAGTTTATAACTTTATTATATTAAGTACTTAATTAAATAGTTTGTTAAATAATGCTAAAAGTGTACAAAGTTTGTATGTGTGCAAGATTATAAGTATAGAAATATTAGTACTGAAATGGTGTGTGCAATAATAATAACTTTTGACAACAATGAGGGTTTTCTGAAATAATGTTCACTAGGCGGCAGCACTGAGATGTCAAGGCGCCTTTATTTTCTTTAGTCGTGACTGATTGATGAACGAATGGATGAAACGAATGATGAACGTCATTATATATTTTATATTCATTGTCGAAATGGAAGACCTCTAGTCAAAGTGACGCCAACTGGTGAAACTTCAAAAATTATATAACTATCACAAAGACAAAGCGTTTTATGATGTGCAAGTGACATTCCACCTTAGGGTGATGTCACAATTATGAGGTTGAATAAAATACGATATGGTCAATACTATTCAGTTAGAAAGTTTCGTACCGCAGCGCAGGCAGGGTTATTCTGGAAAAAAATAGTGGAGTATTGAATTCTCTTCTGTATCCACAGTGATCACGAAAAGTTTCGATTCTGACATTGACAACTGACAGTGCGGATACAGAAGCAAGTTTGAAAGTGGGTTTTTCCGGATTGCTTTTTAAGAGAAAAAAATAAAAGCCTGCATGTGTTTGTGCCTACTGTAATATTTTAAGTGGTCGTTAGCTGGTCAAACACCTCAATGAAACTGTGGATCTAAATTAAACTTTACTTCAAATACCCCTGTAAACTCTCTCACACAAACATAGATAATGTGTTTTAACTTGTTCAGCGGCGTAATATAAATTTACGACTTAATACTTTTGGGGATTGAACAGTGTCATCCGAACGAGTTGTTATCAGCCAGACCGTGTCCCGTTATTGATACATACGTTTACGTCAATATGGAATATGGTGTTTTTTTGAAATATGTTTTAGTTATGTACAGATGCCAGCACATCAGGCTACTACAATCTGTCAAATTTATTTAATAGATTTTCAACTTTATTGCTGAAGTTTAAGGTTCAAAGTTGATTGGGAAAATTTGACAGTTTCGGGTAGCTTGATGTGCTGGCGTCTGTACATACATTTTTTTTTTTTTTTGTATAATATATTTTTTTAGGCACTGTTTGACGGAGTATTGAAAAGATTTTTATATTCCGTCTACTGTGGTAGATAACAACCTTGAAAAAAAAAAACTGGGTTTTTATTAACGGACTAACTCTTGACAAGCTGTGTCATTCACAGCTTGTCAAGAGTTAGTCCGACATTGCAGCACGGTAACAATCATTTTCATACTAATTTTGTTTTTGAAATGAAAACTTCTATAGGCGCGTCGAGCATTTTTGTGATGGGACTAAACCATTGTTTTCGCGACACTGTTACCGAGTTTACCGACACCGTGGAGTAAAAGACATCAACGCGTTGATTACCGCGGTGCCAATTTTTTTTCAAGTTTTCAGTTCTGTCGGCACTCCCGGTGTGCCACTGTTTTTTATTTTTATGGCTTAGCTACAGAACCTATTTTGACAGACTGCTTTGAACTACAAGAAGGATATTAAATGCCTAGTGACCTTATTATAAATTCACACGCAGGCTAAGCCGTAGACAGTATACGTTTGCCTACTTTCAGATCCAGTAGAGTCACGTAGCTGCATAGGTAAGTTTTTATATACAAAAAATATCTTTTCACATTGCTTCCCTTTTCAATCTTGCATATGTTTTTTAGATGTGGCTTCCAGCCTTGAATCGCACGGGTAGTGCTCTCAATAACATGCCGTCCGAACACTTTGTAAGACGTAGGAGCACGTGTAATAATGTTTCGTGTTTATTTTTTTTTCTGCATACCACGCTTTATAATTGGATTCAAAATAAAATATGACAGGATGATACTCTATTAGTTTTATTGAAAAATAAAAAATAAATGTAAAAGCTTTCAATTAAATTCTCAGAAGCCTAAAATATTAATGTTCAATGCATATTATATCCACGTAAATTAAGGGGCCGTCGTAATGTTAATAAATATATGCAAATAAATTCACGTTTAGCTAGGAGTTGCGTACCTACGTCAACACTGAGATGTGGGTCGTCTTTGCTCGCGTATTAGTAAGCTACAAAATGGATTAAGTACCCTCACGAGAGGGATTTAATTAATAAGAAATATGTTTGTACGTCGAAAATGTTGAATTATATTTTCTCTTTTATGTAGAAACCGACACAATAGAAGAATAGGGACCTATACTTACGTAGAGCTTGAACATCTCATAACAGACCTAACATCGGATAAAACAGACGATTTATTTTTTAATCGGATGCCTATGTTCTATATTTTCTCTCTGCTCCAATTTTTTTAAATGTGTAACGTCTTTTTAAGAAGCGCGCGCTATTTGATTTAACCAATGAGCGCGCGCGGTGCTAGAGTTGACCGTCAGAAACGACCTTGACGAGGCCCCGCCCCTTTAATGTTGCTTATTACCAAGGTGAGATGTCAGATGATGTACATCATATGCGACTACTGAAAGGCTCGCTCGGTTTTTTTAAATCTTTATTTATTTAAGAGATGTTTGTACACTTAAGCGACGATGGCAATCCCATCGTTAAATTAATTATTTAATTCTAATAAGGCATTCTAAAATATAGTAAATACAATCCTGCCTTTCCTATAATATTTTAAATTTACTATTCAATAGCAAATAACAAAAACGGGTAAATGAGTATTTACTTTTAAGAATTTGTAAAATATAAAGAGTAAAATATTTATTTCTTTAGTGAAAATATTTTCTTTTTACACCCTTTTTGAAACTCAGTAGATGCGTGAAATAGTAGATTGTAATACAAGGGTCGAAAGGAATTGATGACTTCACCCGTGTTAAACACTCTACTTTTCATTTCGAATTTAACCTCTAAGGCCCTATTTGACAGATGATGACTCATCCGTCAAGCCCCGCGACCACCCACGACGCAAAAGATTTATAAACATTTTTAGTTTTTCTAAAATATTTATTGATAATAATAACATGAATATTCTAGTGCCTATGAGTCTTTTTAATTTTAAATATGGAACACACCGCGGCACCGCCGCGCCGGGGTCATCCCGCTCATAAATATTTTTTTTAATAATATTATTTGTTTATTTTGTAAACTAGATGTACCCGTAGCTCAGACCTCGTACATAGTTTTTAATTTTCCTGGTTAAAAAGTTCCGTATGCGACATCTAAGGTAGCACAACGAAAAAAAAAACGTTTTAAAAATTATGGCTTAAATCACAAAATTATTTTTGTAATGTAACATCTGCCACCAACTGTATAACTGTATACAGCTGACTCGCACTCTTGCATTATTTATTTATTTATCCAATCTGTCTAGCCTTTTCTCAACTATAATGGGGTCGGCTTCCAGTCTAACCGGATGCAGCTGAATACCAGTATTTTACATGGAGCGACTGCCTATCCGATAACTGACTGAATGTAGGATGAAAAAAATATATAAAAGTAATAAATAATAATAAAAGTAAAACATCAATAGATTAATTTGACAGGACTAAACTAAAATTTATCTTCTGTCCTTTTCTTAGTGAAATAGAAAGAAAAGATGCACTGAACTTAAATTTAGTATAGTTTGTGAACAAGGGAATCGGCACCAATGTCGATTTAAAATGTTTAATCGTTCCGCTAAAATCAGTTAATTAATTCTGGCCAGACAATGCTCTAATAATTACATTGTTTAATACAGTTACTTACATTTCGCTTAGTAATCCAACTAACTACTTTAGAATAAAATGAGCTCAGCGTGAATTCAAAGTTTGTTCTCATTTATAAGCACATAGTTAAGGTCGGGCGTTTCGTGGTACGTTGTATGACGTGGCAGAATTCTGTTAGGAATTGGACATAAAAAACAAAGGAGCATATTTTGGTAAAGTTTCGAATACACACACGGTTAATAAATTGGTATTTGTTGTGTTACTTATTGTTATAACTTGGTTTATTGTTAAAAAAAAACAGTGGCACTCCGGGAGTGCCGACAGAAGTGAAAACTTGAACAAGATCGCCTTGGTGGAAGAAAAATACTTGTATAAAACATTGGTCCGTAACTTTATCTAAATAAAGAGCACTATCGCGTTTACAAAAATGAGGTCGCCGGTTGTTGGTGACGGTGTCACGAGTTCAATTGTTTTTTTCCCATCTCAAAAATGCTCCACGCGCCTAAAGAAGTTTTCGCTTCAAAAATCACTAAAACAATTTAGACATTACGAGAAAGCTAGGCCAGCAGCAGGAGAGCAGTTGTGGCCCAGTGGTAATGGACTTGCGAGTTGTAAGGCAGTGGTTTCGAAACCAGGCAGGCGCTTTACGTTGTGTAAATAATTTTATCACCACTGCTCTCAAAACGGTGAAGAAAAACATCGTGACGAAACCAGCATGTCCTAGAACCAAAAATTCGAAGACATGTGACATCTACCAACCCGCACTGGGCCCGCGTGGTGGATCCCCAGCAGTGGGAACATTATAAGCTGATTATAATGATGACGCTAGACCATGTTTTCTACTGAAGAAAAACGGAAGTCTGTGCCAATGTCAAAGTACACATTTTAAGAACGTAGAGGTAAATGTTGTTCGTAAACAGCTATTGTCTTGAACTAGCATTTTTATTACATCTTCGATCAAAAATTGTAACATACTTATCATCCAGCGCATTTCATGTATCCAATAGTTTAATATTGGAAAGTCAAAAAACAAAAGAAATAAAGTAAAGACAAAATACGAAACTAAGGAGGTGCTAACTACCTGCAAATCAACAACAAAAGGACAAAAATAAGGCAATAAGAAGCTTACGTTTACAAGATTTCACTAAAAGACATTAAGTACGACTCGCTTGAGAGCAGGATATCAGTACTGCATTCAAATGAGATATTCAAAACGTTAGGAATACGTCCAGCATGAAACTAACCCTCTCGTCCTGTAAACTGACCTGCCCCTAACTTGATTATCTGGAGAGGTCGACGATATGGACGACCCTGCTGGAAGCGACAAGACAAAGGAACTAAAATGAGTGAACTTTTCTTTGAACCGTCTGCAAAGTGGTTTTAGGTGTATTTTTTTCTGCAATAGGTGACTGCACAGTAATCTAATAATGAGGTCTTGTGACAACTTTATAATTTATCATTGAAGAGTGCAAGTATACAATTGCATTCGAGATTTTCTGTCTACACTAAACTATTAGAGAGAAATAAGCAAAAAAGCAAAAACAGCGGGATAATTGCGTAACACATTTACAGTAGCAATGACTTTTCACATTCATTGCGTTATTTACGTTGTTGAGCAAACAAATTTTTCAAACATATGGAGTAATGGATTAGCAATACCCTTAAAAATCATTCAGATTGTGATTGAAAGTGTGTGAGCAATTAAGGTGCATGTTCTACTTAGAGTCAAAAGATAATGAAAATCAAAATATCATCTTAACTGCGAGTGCTTTTAAGGCTTGGTAAGCTTCCTCCACGTCACAATTTTGTTATACACAGGTCACTCAGAAAGTTTCGCGACTAACAGTTTTTGTCTATGGGACACTGGCTGATTTTGATGTCAATTAAAACTATGACTATTTATTACCAAAAAAACACAACATTCCAAATTCGAAAATCCATCCACATTTTTTTACGAGCAAAATCAAAATACTCTGTCTCACTGAAAAATGGATTTACAACGAGAAAATTTTCGCGCGATGATTTTGTACGATTTCAAATGTCGACTAAAAGCAGAAGAATCGTTTGAAAGACTTCGAATGGTGTTCAAATACAAAAGCCCTTCTAAAGCGACTGTTTTTCGCTGGTTCAACGAATTTATGCGTGGTTAAGTAACTTTGGCGGACGAAGAAAGAAGTGGCCGCCCTATGACGCGGCTGTTACATAAGAAAACGAGCGCTGGCTATGAAAAATTTAATTCAAGAGAATAGGCAAATTACATATGAAGAGGTACAACATATACTGCAGATTGGATCGGGAAGTGTGCATGAAATTCTACACGGGTATCTTCGGCTAAGGAAGATAGTTTCACGGTGGTACCGCAAAATCTAACGCAGGCTCAGAAAGACGGTGAGCAATGGGTAGCTCGCCGTCCGATAAGGACCAAGCCCGGGTCGACGGCGCGTTGTGTTCCACGCGCGCCTCAAAGAGATGTCAGCAGAATTGACGGGGTCCGTTAGGGCCAATGCCTGCCGGGGGTTCGCAGAAAACCGATAGGGAAATCGTGGCCCCCAGCAACAGGGCAACCGAAGGAACACGGGAAGTTCGGGTAGAATGGTGCCGAGACATGATAGCAAAATTTAAAGCAGACTCGTCTTAGCGCGTTTAAGATATCATTACGGATGGATTTATCATTTTTGTTCCCCAAAATAAAAATTCAACTCAAGGGAAAACAGTTTTCATCACCGGAAGATGCACTGGCTGCATTTGAGAAGGGGATTGAAGAGGTGTCTGATGCGGACTGGAA
The DNA here is from genome assembly GCA_949152395.1 of Agrochola litura. Taxonomy (NCBI): domain Eukaryota; kingdom Metazoa; phylum Arthropoda; class Insecta; order Lepidoptera; family Noctuidae; genus Agrochola; species Agrochola litura. The sequence goes on along the minus strand of OX424497.1, from coordinate 7,996,604 downwards.
AATGTGTTATGAAAATTGGTTACGTATGAAACTGTGTATGCGCCCCAATGGAGAGTTTGAAAAGTAATAAAAAAAAAATAATATAAATTTGCGATACTAAAAAAAGTATAATTTTTTTTAGTATCGCAAAACTTTCTGAGTGCTCCATGTATAGATTATGCATCAACACAATTTTGATATACCTATATGAAAATTGTTACCTATTTCCTTTGCCGTTTCCAGTGCAAGTTAACATCCAGGTCAAAGCAAAGACATCGTATGTCGCAGCACACTCATTCAATAATCTGATTCAATTCCAAGAGAAGGTACAGTTTCATGGGTCCCGACGTCTTATTTAATATTCCTCTCTTGTGTTCACTCGTCTATGAACTAGTTACGGTAAATAATAAACATATATCCATACGTGAAACATTTTACCTACCTGTGATTATTTATTTTTACATCGGTATTGAGTTACTATTTATGAGGTTACACGTGGATACGAATGAAGTGTTTTCTGTTAGGGGTAAATATTTGCCAAAGACAACTTAATTTGTGTTGATTTTTTCTTAGAATATTTTACTTACAGTCCAGCCAACGAGATAATGCGTTCATAACACCTGTCAGTTGAGTATGTGTTTTGCGAATTTGATCCTTATTACTACTAGAAATTGTCCAAGTGACAGGTGTCAGGAACACATTCTCACGACGGCCGGACTGTAGACCTAATGTGCGTTTTAATATTTTTTAACGTGACGACATTATCGTGGACGTCCACGTCAATCAAATGTATGAAAATATGTGCCCGTTTACAGCCTTATCGTTGACGGAAATTTAAAAGCGGCTTCATATCCTAACTACATTGCGAAAGTTAGTTAGTTTGTTTAAATTGTTACGCTTTTACGCTAAAACGGCTGAACGGATTTGGATGAATTTTGGCACATGGGTAGACCATGTCCTGGGTTAGGACATAGGATACTATTTTTATTCCAATATTCTCACAGGATCGAGACTTACCTATGTGACATTTTACTTCCCTGATACCCTCAATAATATCATCAAGTTAGAAATTATAAAAACGCCCATTTTCGATCGCTGGTATCGTCGTCTCTAGATAGAACTTAAACGCTTTGAATATGAAGTGACATGTCATGTCACCGAGATTGCCAACACTCATATAGAGGCAAGACTCTAGACCCTGTCACAAAGGTGTTGGTTGTCAAAGGCCCCAAAGGCTGAACAATTTTGCTTAAAATCAAGAGCCTGAGTCCGGTCTACAAATCGATACAGGTATTAGTTTGCCATCTGAACACAGTAACTAATAGCAAACATCCTTTGGCCACTACTCTGCAGTTTTTCCACCCCAAGGCAAAGATCTCTTGTAAAACAGAGAAGGAACTGAGACTGATCTCCACGCTATCTCACTGATTTTACAGGTGATTTTAGACCGTAAAACCAAAGTCACCTCACTACAGTCCTGTCAGGAACACATTGTTTTCTTTGTCATAAGTTTGTTACTTTTGAAGTGAAAACATCTTTTGGTCATTTTTGAGATGGGACTGATTGATGACATTGATTTCGCGACACTGTAACATAATTTACCAACACCGTGGAGTAAAAGACATCAACGCGTTGATTACCGCGGTGCCGATTTTTATTCCAAGTTTTCACTTCTGTCGGCACTCCCGGAGTGCCACTGTTTTTTTTTGTCATATGTATTTTGCTACAAGAATGTTTTGGCGCTTGAATAATATTAATAGGAGGGCGCTGTTGGCTATCACGTGTAAAATTGTATTGTGAAATTGTCTATGGAAACTGTATTAAAAACAAGATGGCGGCATTAGTCCTGATTTTAGCCAAGCGCCAAAATATCCTTGTACAATTTAGATAAGTTGAGTGTGTTAAAGAAAATAGGAGTGCTTAAGTTTATTTCCATCTATTTCTTAAGTAATTTTAAAAACAGGCGACAGGAATGGGTCTTAAATATCAAAATATTTTGTTCGGTTTGTATAAAATAATATTACAATAAAATACGCTCTGCCAGTTAGCAGTGCAGTAAATGAGCACGTTGGCATTGCCCGCTGTTTGCCACTAATGGTCTAGAGAGTACGTGACGAGGCTCCGACGAGCGAAATATGGAGAGAAGTGTCAAACAGTGGGTGAGCATCTTTTTAAAAAGGTTGTATCTATTCTTTGCTGCACTTATTTTAATGGGTAGTGAGCATGATAGTGGGTATAATAACTCGGTTATTGTTTTACCTGTAAATATTTACATTTTTAAAGGAGTAGGTAATAATTAGATCGTTATGCTAAAGATTTAAGGTCAGGTAGGTAAGTCATTTCTAATATAGTAGATAAATAAGGTGCTTGTCCTTTTAAAGTTAGTGCAGGAATATGTATGTAATTTTAATCGTTTAAGGCTTCCTGTACATGACGCCAGCGCTGCACCGGCGCAGCACTGGCGCTCACGCTGATTTTACACTAATTCTGGGATATTCTGACGTTTATTCATAAAAAAAAAAAAAAAACAAAATATTTTATTACATATAAACTTACTAGGGCACTTATGAAACGTCAAAAGCTAGGTGCACGGTTCCAATTGGTCGCTTCCTATGGAGAAGAGCCGGCAAGAAACTCCACGGTTACTCTTTTAAAAATAAATGGTTTCTACAATGTTTTCAAATTACAGTGTTAATGGACAAGTGAGGACAGTGTAGGCTTATCAACAAGTACCAGGTACTTAGTAAAATAGAAAATGGTCCACAAGTCTACAGCCTACAACGTTCTCATATTCACAAAATCTAAAAGAAAATAATCTATGTAAAAGATAAATAAAATTATAAAAATAAGGACCTATTTCAACCAAATGACATGACTGTAACAAATCTAATTTGATTTAAAAAAAAATGGAAATTGTAGGTAAATGGTAGGTCATCTTGCGATCCAGCGCTGAAGTGGCAGTGGTGTGGCTCATGGGTAATATTCATTCGTATACACAAACATGCGGTCCGGTGCTGATGCGGCTCCGACTTCGTGTACAGGAAGTCTAGGCTATAACTCGCATTACATCATCATCATCATTATCATCTTATACCATGTTACTTGGGTTCGGCGCACCACGTTTACGTCGGGGCAAAGTGTTATTGAGTTTCCTATCTAGAATTTCTCAGTAGCAGTCCGGAGTCTGGATTTGTTCCCAGTTGATAGCAATAGGCTCACCCCCAATTACATGGGACTTAAACATAACTGGCGAAATGGGTGTACTATAGATACACCCCTGCCCAACCCTTCGGGGAAACAAAGCGTGATGTTATGTTGAAATTAATTCAAGGGACAGTTTAATATTTCCTTAACTAATTCTAATAAACCCTGGATTATTTTATCAGCTCTAAAGATAACTAAGCTATGATGACAGCATTGGACATATTTTATACTACAATATAATTGTAGGGGCCGTTAATAGAGGATTTTCCGACATTTAAACCCAAAGGGTTAATAGCCGTAAAATACGTCTTCACGGGCGAATCGAGGCGGTCTGTCGTACACAATTATATTACCTACATTATGTTAAACATGAATTTTGTATAACATATTCGTTCATACATCGCTGATCAAAAAATATATCTGGCACCTCTTGTAAATATATTGTGTTTTATGACAAGGAAAACAGCATGTTGAAAATAAAAATAGGTAATCATTTGTTTCTTGGCGTATTGGTGACCTTACCGAGGTCACAAATACGCCAAAATATTTGGCGTAGGTATTATTTTTAAGTACAGATCTCATTTTGAATCATGAATCATTTTAAGGAAATATACATAACCATGGGGGTTTGTAGCTATAAGTAATAACAGCCACACGGGTCGATCGTTCAGGTTGAGCTACGCTTGCCGCAGTTGGTTCATGGTTGGGTGACCATCTTTAAATACCAAGACTCCTTCGTGCCTAGGAAAGCACGTTAAGCCTTCGGTCCCGGCTGTCATTCGTAGATCTTAAATCTTTAATTTGACAGTCGTTACAAGTAGTCAGAAGCCCGCAAGTCTGACAACCAGTCTTACCAAGGGGTATCGTGTTACCCAGTAACAGATAGGCAGTCGCTCCATGTACAATACTGGTATTCAGACGCATCCGGTCAGACTGGAAGCCGTCCCCAACATAGTTGGAAAAAAGCTTGGATTGTGGAGGTCAGATAGGCAGTCGCTCTATGTAAAATACTAGTATTCAGCTGCATCCGGTTAGGCTGGAAGCCGACCCCAACATAGTTGGAAAAAAGCTAGATAGATGATGCAGATAATACATAACTATTATAAATTGCTGACACAAACAGCATAATCTACTTTCTTACCTGTTCTTACCAATTAAACTAACTCATCATTTTCAAAAGTAATAAATCGTAACTAAAATCCATGCAGAATTTTCACCAGAATCGCTGGAAAATACCTGACCAATACGTATTTCCATTGATACGTGTTAACACTAACAGTCACATAAATCAAAAATTATCTCGCATACGAGTACATAAAACGAACGCCACTGTATCTCTATTCTACATTTCTCGCGTACCTCCGACAAACGTTATGTCATAATAAATTGCCTGTTTACCATTATGTGGCAGATACGCTTCCACGTTACCTACGAACTAACAGATTGTAAATGTTATTATACCTATTTATTTGGCTTTTCCTCCTGAAGAAAACATTTACGGGGTGGTAGAAACATCGACGTGAAAACTGTTACCATGGATTCAGTACATGATTCTGAATCCCTTACGCCGAAATATTTCGTCGGTTATTTTAAAAAAAATCTGCTGTTTCATAGAAAAGTGCAAAACCTACGCGGTCAAAATGTATGGAACAGCAGATTTTTTTATAGATAACCGACGAAAAATTTTAACGCAGTGGGCTTCAGAATCATATACTAAATCCATGGTAACAGTTTTCGCGACGATGTCCCATGCCACCCTGTATTTTCAATGTGCCCGAAAAATATCGAATTATGTATCTTTTCCTCTTATATGTTTCCTTAAAGGTGACTAAAACCTTTACAACGTAGTCACCCGTTGTAAGGGTTCTCCTTTAGTTACAATTTAGTCACCTCTTTAATCATCTCTTGTCTTCGCGTTTCTTCAAGAGGACAATTTACTTCTGCAAAATTTACATACATATCTGTTAAATCATGAGTTGACTAGAGGACGCAGTTCTAATTCCACGCAAAATCCGAGAGTACCTACTTACATTGTAATGGGTCCTCATTTTTGGCACCGAGTGTTTCCGCATATTAAATTAAAGGCCTTATGAGGACCAAGGTTTAAAAAATTAAAAGGTCTCCTCATTTCACGAGATGAACGTTAGGGATGACGTGATGATAATGAAAATATATATGAAAGGTACGAAAATGTACGAAAATATACGAAAGGTCCAGTCAATCCCCTTTGTTTCCTAACAACATGCCATTCTTTATAATCGCATCAAATCCTTTCCGAGGTATTAATTTAATGAATTTTACTTGTCATAAAATTAGCCTGTTTTGAGTTGAGGGTAGGGACATTAACTTCGTTGAATGAGCGTGTAAGAGGGCCGTAATGGTTAATAAACATGATTATGTAGTGTTCCCCGTGTTGCCTGCAACCGGCGGAAACTTTGTGACTTGCATTTTAATGGGCGGCGAGTTACTTGGTCGTGTTTAGACGTTTATTTTGGTACAATGGAATTGTTGTTTTTTCATTTTGGTGTGTTGTTCCTGGCTTAGAGGGTTTACTGGTGAGTAGATAATTAAGAAATTACGGTAGGCACTATGTGCTTTTAACAACACAGGTGGTCAGGAGTAATAAAAAAAAAACATGCTTCCAAATGTAGGTAATCCAAGAAATGTTCTATTTGGCATCCTTAATGTTTGCTTTACTACCATAATAAATTCTTATGATATTAAATCTCAGCGCACCTGCTATTTGCAACAAAAATTCCCGTCAAAAATGCTTACATCACTTAAAAAATAACCAACATTTATAAACGTGAGGGCAACCCAGAAAATTCCATTTACGCAAGGCAAAGTGCTCCGACGCGCAACGTCAAGATGCATCGTCGAAAATTATGCATCGCAGCAAGTACATACCAAAATATTGTGAGTAACAAATAGCAGGGTCGCGGCTCGGGGCCTGCCTTCCGCAGCATCCAGAATTTCACGGATTATTTCGTACAACGTATTCTTAACATAAATAACGTTTAACAGGAATCCCAAAGCCCAATTCTCGGGATGCTGCATAAAATGTTTAAGAAAAATAAAGGCTGTGTCCATTTGAAGCTGATCGCTTTTGATTTTGCATTAAAAAATGCAAACGGAAGGAAACTTAACTCTTTTGTGTATTTATTTTGTACTTACTATTCGATTTTCGTTCAAACCTATTTTTAATCCACGACGCTAAAAGAGGGGTTACAGGTTTGACCGCTGTGGTATATCTGTGGCAAAAGGTTTTTTATTTGAAAGCAGGTTTTCTAGCGATGGTTCTTAGACAAGTTTTATCAAAATCGGTTCAGCCGTTTGAAGATTATCAGCTCTTTTCTAATTGATGAATGAATGTGAGTGTCTTCCACAGGTCTGATTGATTTTAAATCATCGGATTGATTTATGATGATTATTATACTTCCAAAAACAAGTTTTTTTAGCTTGTTTAAATATCCTCATTCTAAGTTTAAAACCGAAAGTGGATTTTTTTGGAGGCGATAAAATGAAGCCATAAAATGACTGGACACTGGAATGTGAAGAATGTTCATAGCGCCGCTTAAATCTAATCACATAATGTATGGTCGGCGGCACATCCAGACTGATATTGCTCTTTTGAGATAAATATAATTTAATACAAAATCTGTGAAGATTGGCTACAGACAGGCTCTGATAATTAATTTAATTTTTGTAAGTCTTCACTTAATTGATCAGAACCAAAAAAAAGACGTTATTTCAACACAACATCACGCTTGTATTCCCCGATGGGTTGGGCAGACGTGTACCTATAAGCACACCCACATTTCGGCAGTTACGTTTAAGTCCCATGTAATAGGGGGCGAGCTTATTGCCATCAATCGGGCACAAATTCAGACTCCGAACTGCTACTGAGAAATTCCAGATGGAAAACTGAATAACACTGCCCGACCCGAGAATCGAACCCAAGAACTCATGGCCAGCAGTAGCGATTGCGACCACTAGACCGACGAGGTAAGCGTTCTTATTTCTAATCTATTGTAACTGTGGTAGTTTTAGACATCAAAACGTCATACCTTAAGAGCGATCATTCTAAAAGTTGGCAACGTCGCAACTCGTAAAAAGCTGTCAAAAATGTGCCTGTTTTGATTAATTTGGCAATAAAATACAATAGACGTCGATATATTTAGTAACCAGTTCCACTTAACTATTCCTAGAGAGCCATAAAAAACCCTGTAAGAAATAGACACGTGTTTCACCTCTCAACAAGGCATCCTCAGGATGACGATTGACTTGTCGCCAACCCGAATACGGCGTGTTGCCACAACGAGCACTGGACGCAGAGATGACGACGACGTCTATTGAATTTTATTTATAATGGATTTCCGCAAGGTCACGCCTGAATCAATGAACTAATTTGGCAATATTACTGTATGGAAATAATAAATATCGCTAACTAGTGAACTAGAATATTAATAATGAATTGCAACTATAACACTGAATTTGATGTTGTAACCGTTTTAGGTGTATAAAAGGCATTTGGAAAGTTTCAAAATATTTTATTTCATCTAAAAGTAAATATTCGGTGTTACGATATTAATTACTGCATTTCATAGTCAATATTTTAGTCATATTTCCATACAGTAATATTGCCAGATTAATCAAAACAGTGAAATATTTGACATCTATTTGCGACGTTGCCCACTTTCAGAATGAACGCTCCTAAAATAGTACAAACTACAAAACGGCAGAGTCATATCTAATCTATTAGGTATGAAATCACACTGAAACGTAGATATTTATAATTCTTTTCAGTTGAAATAAAAAGCAGCTTTATTATTACAGAGGGGAAGGTGGATAATATGAATTTCAGGTCAAGGTTAAGTTTTCTCAGGAGAGGACTGAAAAGAAAGCTCTCGAGTCTGGAGAGGGATCACTGTATTGTATGCAAGTGGACAAAGACGATTCATCATATTACCTGCTGGAAAATTTTACGTTACATATTTTTTAAGTGAAAACTTCTTCAGGCACGTTGGGCATTTTTGAGATGGGATTAAACCATTGATTTCGCGACACTGTAACGACACCTCATTTTTGTAAACGCGATTGTGCTCTTTATTTATATTACGTTACGGATCAATGTTCCATGCAAGTATTTATACTTTAAAGGTTTTGTAAACGCGATTGTGCTCTTTTTTTATATTAAGTTACGGATCAATGTTCTATGCAAGTATTTTACTTTAAAGGTTTTGTAAACGCGATTGTGCTCTTTATTTAGATAAGATTACGGATTAATGTTCTATACAAGTATTTTTCTTCCACCAAGGCGACCTTGTTCAAGTTTTCACTTCTGTCGGCACTCCCGGAGTGCCACTTTTTATTTTATTTGGGTTTTTTGGGACTATGTTATTTGTGCTTGAGTGTTTTTTGTTTTGTTAAATTGATCTACTACTGTATAGAATGGTAACAGATGGCAACATTGTACGCCCGAAGGGGCTGTCCCTTAGCCGAAATCAAATACTAAAGAGCTACCATTTACCGGGTAATGTTTTTCATTGACTTGAATGTGCCCTGGCGGCTGTGTGTGTCGTGCTCACTCAGATGTCTCGCTGATGGTAGCGCGTGTGTTGGATCATTTAGCTCCCTTTAAAATGGTTGAGCTGAATAGTGTTAATCCATGCGTCATGTTCGTGAACGGGCGCCGTCATTTGGGACTGATCATCTCTTAGCTGCCATGGCTTATTTTCAATTTATTTTAATTTTTGAATTGTTCTCTGTTTTATATTTTTTTATTATGGACGCTTCTAACGTGCACGTCTTTCTACATTGTTCTCACATGTTTAATTTCAACATGAATGATGTAACCAATTTTTTTATTTAAAAGAGTGTCCGTGGAGTTTCTTGCCCGTTCTTCTCCATAGGTACCTACTACGCTTTGGAATGGGCAACTAGCTTCATATTTCTGACTGACCGACTCCTTGACAATTCAAAAGTGCCTATAAATGGTTTAATTGAAAAAAAAATGCTTTGAGTTTGAGTTTGAAAGCCACAGTCTAAGTCACGATAAGTTTCAACCAATGGATATTTATTTACTGTAGGTAGGTAGAGACTTGGTAATCCAATTGACCATTGACCATATTCAGTAAAGTCCACTTGAACTTTATTTTCTTCGCGTGAGACCTCATAAATGTCAGTATTATTTGAGAACCAACGACAAATTCAACGCATGAAAAGGCATTAAACTATAGTCGAGTCGCCTTACGCCACGTAACCATTCAGGCGCGCCTTTTCAAAAGCTGTGCACTCGGCTTTTCAATAAATGCTCATTGAATACCTCCAGCAACGTACCTGCTTCCTTAAAAATTAATAACGTTTTCGATTCTTATAGATCGAGATTTTGAACGAAGTGGTTCTGGATTGTATATTGATAAACTGGACTTTATACCTAGGTATTTATATCAAAAGCTGGGCTTTGATTTGCATTATTTACGGATGAATTAATTGGTTAAGCCATTTGCTATTGATTCAATGTTCTGACAGGTACTTAATTACTGCAGCTTTCATTGCGTTCTTTGATAGTCATTTGTAAAGGTATAAGTCCACAGTCAACTGCAGACAGCAGCAGCAGCTGCAGCAGGCGACGTGTCGTCGCGACACTACTGGTTTCTAGTACTTTTATGAAATACCGTGTCGCTAGTTACGGAAGGTATTTCATATTAATACATAGAAACCAGTAGTGTCGCAGCGACACGTCGCCTGCTGATACCTGCAGTTGGCTACGGATTTGAATAGTGTTCATGGTTTTATCTCTGCAGAATAGTTTGTTGTAGAAATCTTTCGGACGATTTTTTCCAGGGGCGAACGTCGCACATCTGTCAGAAATAGCTCAGTCTATAAAAAATGGTTAAGTATGTAAACGGTGTTCGTCAAGCATGTGTCTAGGTGTACGGAATATGTACGTCAATCCATAGCTTCCATTTTTTTAAAGTGAAAACTTCTTTATGTTTGTTGGGCATTTTTGAGATGGGAAAAACAATTGAACTCGCGACACTGTTACCGTTACCAACATCTCATTACAAGTATTTCCTGCACAGTAAAATTGTTAAAGTTTTCACTTCTGTCGGCACTCCCGGAGTGCCGCTGTTTTTTTTACGTTCTTTGGTAAAAGAAGTATATCCAGTGTATATTCTTCATCATCTGCCCAGCCTTTTGCCAACTCTGTTGGGGTCGGCTTCCAGTCTAACCTGATGCAGCTGAATACCAGTATTTTACAAGAGTGCCTGCCCATCTACCTCTATAACCCAGTTACTGGGTAATACGATACCCCTTTGGTGAGACTGTTTGTCAGACTTTCGGGTTTCTGACGACCTGTAACGACTGTCAAAGATCCACGAATGACAGCTGGGACCAACGGCTTAACGTGCTTTTCAAGACAAGACACGTCTTGATATGTAAAGATTAACCTGATTGATCGACCCGTGCGGCTGTTATAACTTAGCAACAAACCCCCCTTCCATCCAGTGTATATATTTTTATCCTATTTAATTTAAAATTTTGTATCTTTCTAGCTGAACAAGCGCACTGTATAAATGATAAATATACCTCTTAAAAAGCCCAAATAAAACCCATGTCCCACCTGCCCAAAAAATTTCTTTCCACAACCCTTGAACCGCTACGCATAAATTACGAACGACAAAAAAGGCTTATTAATTAGTTTCTTGAGAACAATATACGAGTACGTATAACAGTAAAATAACAAAAGGGTATTCGTTCATGTTATTTCGAATTAGCGGGATAGAACAAAGGTTCGGTGGCCATAAGAATGGAATATTATTAGAATGGAGGAGAGCTCGCATGATGGGGAAACAATCAACTTGTTTGTTTTGGCATTTACAATATCAAATTCCAGCTGGCGCGGCTACGAAGATTCAGTAAACTGTGAATGTTTTAAAATTTTATGTTTTTGTTTATTCATTGTTTATGTAGATACAATTTTATGGAAATGGAGGCTGTATGTGTCCGTAGGGCTGCGTAGATTGATTGATGAGTGCCTTATAATTTATTTCCAATGACAGCTTTTTATTGGCAAATTGGAGCTAAAAATCGACTTGTAATTAATTTTACATTTGAAAGAGACGTTAGGGTGACATTAAATGGGCTTGCGGACGGTGAGCAATGGGTAGCTCGCCGTCCGGTAAGGACCAAGCCCGGGTCGACGGCGCGTTGTGTTCCACGCGCGCCTCAAAGAGATGTCAGCAGAATTGACGGGGTCCGCTAGGGCCAATGCCTGCCGGGGGTTCGAAGAAAACCGATAGGGACATCGCGGCCCCCGGCAACAGGGCAACCGAAGGAACACGGGTGGGTTTTAGTCAGTAAGAGTCTGACACGCCCTCCCGCTCCACCCAGAGCGGGAGAAGTTATTTGATAATTTCCCACCCAAAAAAAAAAAAAAAAAGGGTGACATTAAATTCGTTCTGTTGTAGGTATTGGGTTGGCCATTCCGTAAGTATTAACAATTTGGAAATCACAGGAATGACCGCATGCTATTTCTTTGATATGATATTCTACCTTAGATAAGTAGCCTGGTACGTGTTGAAAGGCCTTCACTGTCCTCCATACCTGTTATTTGAAAATATTCCAAAAGACAATTATTTTTAAAAGAGTAACCGTTGGATTTCTTGCCGGCTCTTCCCCATAGGAAACGATCAATTGGAACCGTGCACCTAGCTTCTGACGTTTCATAAATGCCCATGTAGGTTTATGTGAAATAAAATATTTTGATTTTGAGCCTGTATAACTGATATGATAAGATATAATCACAACACGATCACGATTATTATTTACACAATAATGATAATCAATCATTCCATGTTCCAGCTCCGTAAAATCACAATACACCAATGAATTTAACATTGACAATGAGCCAACAATCATTATGTCCGCGGAGGAGCTCGTGGCTAAGTAATAGCGGCCGCACGGGTCGGGTTGGTCAGTGGATGGGTGACCATCTTTACATACCGAGACTCCTCCGTGCCTCGGAAAGCACATTAAGCCGTTGGTCCCAGCTGTCATTTGTGGATCTTTGACAGTTGTTACGGGTCATCAGAAGCCCGAAAGTCTTATCAAGGGGTATCGTATTACCCAGTTACTGGGTTGTGGAGGTCAGATAGGCAGTCGCTCCATGTAAAATGTGAATCCGGTTAGACTGGAAGCCGACCCCAACATAGTTAGGAAAAAGGCTAGGCAGATCACGGTTATTATTTACACAATGACTCCCTAAAAGCTTCAAACAATCCATTGCCCCATGTTCCAGCTCCGTAAAATCACAATGTACCAAAGAACTTGACATTGACAATGAGCCAACAATCATTATGTCCTACAGGTACTCCAACAGCAATGAGCTAACATTATGCTCAGCGTACTGCTCTCATTACTTCTCCCTAATAGTTGTTTTTCCCCACCGATGCTAAGTGCAATTTATATTAATGCCGTCATATTTTCACGTTGGTTACCCGCATTTTCATATTAACTGTGGACCGAGCTCCCATGGTAATGTGGAGATTCCCACCTTCGTCATTTGTTTGCAAGCTGATTAAATTTACAGGGCTAACGCGGTTCGCTGTAAAATTAAATCCCTTAATACGTGTGCTGTGTAAGATTTTAAAAAATAACCCAGTAGCGAATGCTCGGTGTCGGAGTGATGACGTCACGGGATGTGTTACATACGACCTCTGTGGGTAGGATTTGTAGTTTATAGGCGTTTTTAGTGAAGAGTGGTCATTGTGTGTAGTCGTAAAGTATATTGGGTACAAGTGGCGCGGTTTTTTGACGCATTTTTCTGTTTACTTTCTTTGTTTTGTTGATTTAGTAAAAATAAACGTTTTGATTTGTAAGAAGCTAACCTATTTAAGTAGATACCTAACATTTACTACCCAAATTGTTTAATTTGACAGTCATGAAAATCATGGAGATAGGTTTTGTTTCAGCTATTTTATTTTCCAAGTTTTCTTTGACAAATCTCTGACAAATTTCTACTAAAATAGAGACATAATTTTTTTCAACACTTTAGACCGTGCTGACCCAAAAAGAGTCCTTTACCGACTTTACATAAGTAACGGGATGAATGCGTAAATAAATTCTTTACGGACCCGAGCTTACGGTTTTTTCAGTTAAACAAATATACATGAGGGAAAAAATCGTGAACAAAAACCGGCTATAATCTTCGTCCTTCTCAGCTCGACAAGGCTTGCCCGCATCACACTAGTAAACCGGATCCGCAAAGCGTATTTTCTTTGAAAACTGATCCCCTGAAATGCTTTACTCACACGGGTTGAGGGACTGACGTCAGAGTTTATAAGAACAACCCCCGACTTAGGTGGAATATACACCGACACGACTTAGCGTAGACAGACGCAATTTTTTTTAGAAAATTTTTCGTGTGGCGTTTTTGGGGGCTGTATGCAATACTATCGTTGAAGTTAAACTCCATAAAGCATCGTGAACTAACAATTTCTGGTCGCAAAACGGTGATATTGATGCGTATTCCTGAACACTAGTTACGGCTATTGGCCGATAATTGACCTCCGTTTAGTCTCAGTCTGGCACATACATCTATTTACTCAGTCTTTTGTTTTCTGGGAATCGATGCTTCTGCGAAAGCGTGCGACTTGCAAACATTTGTAAAACGCGATGTGGGGAACGTTAGTAACTGTTTTAAGCGTGTGTTGTGTGTACTTATTTACATGAAACAAACTCCATCAGATAATGACGTGTCAGCGGCTCACAAAGCTGCAGATGTAAATGTTAGCGGACCAACCCATTAAATGAAGTGTTATCGGGTTCCTTTCAACCAAATTTAATTTTGAATTTACGATTTGGTTCATGAAATCCAATAACAGTGCTCACTAAATGATGAAATTCTAAAGGTTCTAATTTATTTGAAATCCAATTCGGGTAGGCTTTTTGACTGACAACGTTTGAGCGACGCTGTTTAGAAGGAGTAAACTATGGGGTGTATTTTTAGATGCTGGTTCTGTTTTGTTCATTGCGGTCTCGGCAAAGGGTCTCCCCTCGATTCCCCTGGGCGTCGTTAAGGGTGAGAAAGGGATTATGCCCGTTGAATAAGCAGTAGCGCTCATCTATACTTTAATGATATACATGCTGTCTGCTGATCACTGGTTCGCACGCCATGTGTTCGACATGATGATTAAAGAATTTGCACTTGTAATGAGATTTCTTTGTCTTCCTGTTAGATGCGGTTGGACAGCCCATTATAATTAGGAACCTGTTGTATTCTTTATTATTTAGACTGTTATAAAAAACTTTTTCCAAAAAAAACAACCGACTTAATTTCGGAAGTCGGTGACAAAAAACGAAAATTCAAAACCAAAGAAAGACACCGACTTCCGAAATTAAAGTTATTTTTCACTTTGTAGTGTTTTTTGGAAGTCGGTTGTTTTTTTTTTTGTAAAAAGTTTTTATTTTTCACTTTTTAGTTGTGGTACCTACCCCACACTAATTCGAAAATCACTACCTGCTATGTAAATAACAGTGACAGGAACTTATCATATCATCCACATACTAAGTGGGAAAAGTACGTAACTCAAAAACTATCGAAGCAAAGTTAATAAAATTTATATGGGACCATTTCGAGAGCATACCCTTTCAAACAAAAAAAGATTTTTTATAATCGGTCCACAATTGACGGAGAAATCGGTGGACATACATAAAAAAAAAAGAAAAAAAACAAACATACGCGACGAACATACAGGGTGTCAGGGACATCGATGCGAAAACTGAAACCATGGATTCAGTACATGATTCTGAACCCCCCTGCGTCGAAATTTTTCGTCAGTTATTAAAAAAAAAAATCTGCTGTTTCATAGAAAAGTGCAATACCTACGCGGTCAAAATGTATGGAACATCTGTTTTTTTTTTTAATAACCGACGAAAAATTTCAACGCAGGGGTGTTCAGAATCATGTACTGAATCCATGGTTTCAGTTTTCGCGTCGATTTCCCTGCCACCCCGTATAACCTCCTCCTTTTTGGAAATCGGTTAAAAATGAACGCCTACAGTTTTTAATTTTATGTTATAACTTACTTTGAAGTACGTCTATATACTCATCCCTCACTGATTGAAAATAGGAACCAAAAGTTTAAAATACAAATCAAATTATAATAAATAAGTCTAAAACACATGAAATAATTTATTACTTCACAATGTAAAATAACCTCCATTGAGAATTGATTCCGATGCCTTGTTTACCCTACAAATGCGAGGTAGGCGTCGTATTGCCGCCGCCGATAGTCTGTGGTCAGCGCCGCAAACCACAGGCTGACAAACTATACGCGTTTGTATACACCGACAGGTAATATTATTGTGCAGACGGATTCGTGTTTACTTAATATATTGACTTGCTGGGTTACAAGTATTGACGGGTTTTGGGAGCTGTGTATTTTAGACGTTTGTAAAATCGATGTTTGTGAAGTCTTGCATGAATTTTCTGCTCATTTTGAATTCATTATTTTTGATTCTATATAATTATGATGCTTGTGAGTATAACGAGATTGATTGGTATTTATAAGGTTTCTTTTGGAAGTAATTAATTATTCCGTTTTGGGAATTTGGAGTTGTATTTTGAAGAAATATGAAAAAACAAACATTTTTGGTTTGTTTACATTGTTGGAACATTCTTTTGAAATTGACTTCATCTAAGTAAGCACCACTTCAAGAATCCTTTTTCCCCTATTTTATTTATATTTCTTTGTTATGATATCAAAAACAAACAAAATAAGCACAAGAGAAACTTGTACACTCACATTTTTATTCAGGCAGTTCAGTTCAAAGTCTTTGATGTAATCATCTCTAACTTTCAATGTTACGTAATAGAGAAATTTTCAAAGATTGTATTCTCTTTTTCTTTGTTATTATTTATTTAAGATTAAAAGGTGTCTGTAATCTGAGCTTGTTGTGTCAAAATTTAAGTGCCCTAAGTTGACACGAGTACCTAACTTGTGTCAACTGTGACTATGTTTCAAGTTATTGCGAAGGGAACGTAATCTTTTGCCAAGTCTTTAATGAGCCTTCATTTTCTGAAAACTTGTTTGACAAATTGGTTTTGTCGTTCTGTTACCAGACTTGATTTTAGCTGTTAGTTGATTTGCTATATTCTATTCAAAGTCCGGGAAAATTCTGAGAACCTGTGATAGGTAAATGTTGACAGAAAAGCCTGAATGTTGACACAATGCCCAAATTTCACGAAGATATCGAGTAGGCGTACAACAGCTGATAGAGCGGTGTCGATTCAATTTCGATTTCAGAAACCATTGTCCGTTTCGGGTTTCTCAGAACTCGACAAACGTCAGTTTCGCTTAAAATCACATGTGACTATTACCATTATCGCCTTTCATGACCGTAAATCCCTCTTGTGAAATGTAGTCTGTAATTGACATAACACCATCACGACTGTGTTCCTTGAAGAGGTAGCCAGAAGTTCACGTATCTAAAGTCGTCATCATCATTTCAGCCGAAAGACGTCCACTGCAGGACATAGGCCTCCCTCAAGCAACGCCATTTCGACCAAATCTGTGCTTCCCGCATCCAGCGGATTCCAACGCTACGTCTTCCGGTACGCGGTCGCCACTCCAGAACCTTTCGGCCCCATCGGCCATCTGTTCTGGGAGCCATGTGCCCTCCCCATTGCCACTTAAGTTTGGCAATTCTTCGGGTTATGTTGGTTACCTTGGTTCTCCTACGGATCTCTTCATTTCTGATTCGATCACGTAGGGAAACTCCAAGTATAGCCCTCTCCATTGTCCTTTGGGTGGCTTTTAGTCTTCTGATAAGGCCCATTGTGAGCGACTACGTTTCAGTGCCATACATAAGTCATCACTGGCAACACGCACAGTTGTTCGATAGTAGATCTAAAGTAACTACACCTAAATGTCAGTTACGTTTAAATCCAATTTAATAGGGAAACGGGTAAAACCTTTGAGTCTGAACTGCTTTTGAGAAATTGTAATAGAAAAACCCAATAATACTGGCCGACCTGGGAATCGAAACTGAAGGATCCTACGCTCTACATTTGCATTTGCCCTCACTAGACCAAAGAGACATTCTGTTACTTTTACAGTGTATTTCGCCAAAATAATATAATCCTATATACTATTAAATGAGCAATATTTGTGCATATAGATGACAAAAATTACAAAAATTGAAAAGGGTATGCTGAGATGGTTTGGGCATGTTGAGAGGATGAACGAAAGGCGACTAACAAAATGTATTTACGAGGCTGATGTGAAGGGAAAGGCTGGGCGGGGACGCCCTAGGAGGACATATACTGACCTTATTGGTGATGTTCTTCAGAAAGGCCAGGTGCGTAGTACTCGCAACCGGCGTGCGTGTATGACCAGATGTATGAACGTAAACGAGGCAAAAGGAGTATGTAAGGATCGTAGCAGGTGGCGTTCTGTAGTTTCTGCCTACCCCCATGGGAAGAAGGCGTGAGTTTATGTATGTGTATGTTATGTGTATAGATATATATATAGAACAAGATTATGAAACTTTATGCTTGTGCTTTATATATTACCTTGCTATGTAATCTAGTCTTACTTGAACAATAATCTTTTATAAAACTTAATCACGTTCTAGAAAAACAGCTGTAACGATGTCGATGAAAGTTGCAATATAGGGGTTGACGGGGGCAAAAAATCGATCTAGCTAGGTCTCATATCTGGGAAAATTTGTTTTCTCCGCATTTTCACCCGAGCAGAGCTCGGTCGCCCAAAGTTTAGAACAAGATGGCTACCTTAGAATAATGAAATGGCAGCATGGAATTAGTAAGTACCTACTATCAAGGCAGCATAGAATTAGCATATACATTACATGTAGTATGTGCATGCAGTATGAACTATATCCTATATAATTAAATGAGCATTCCTTATTTTCACTAGAGCAGAGCTCGGTCACCCAGGTACTTATTAAGGTAACAGAAAACGGATTATATGAAACAAGGTTAAAGTGTAAGCTTGTATTATTGTAAACTAATAAGGATCCGCCTTGTATCGAATAACATGGGTATCATCTTTACATAATAACATACGGTAAGTACCTCAGTAAAACAATACCTTCAAGGTTTTGAAAGTATGGATATTATTATTTCATAATGCACAGATCCATTCCTGTATGGAGTATTGCAATTACAAATAGGATGGCTCAGCAAAATGCACTTGATTTGGTGGAACGCAGAGCAAAAATACTTATAAGCGACGAAACGTTGGTGGCTAGCCTTCACAGCCTGGCTCATCGTCGTAATGTTGCTTGCCTGTCGGTCTCTTACAGACTGTACTTCGGAGAATGCGCAGGAGCTCCTTCACGACCTGATACCATCGCCATTTTATTACCGGACGACCAGACGTACTGCTGGGTACTATCTGCACTTGGTTGATATCCCGTTCAATCGTACTCAGCGCTTCTCCTCTATTTATGAAAAAAACAGTGGCACTCCGGGAGTGCCGACAGAAGTGAAAACTTGGAACAAGATCGCCTTGGTGGAAGAAAAATACTTGTATTGAACATTGATCCGTAACGTAATATAAATAAAGAGCACAATCGCGTTTACAAAAATGAGGTGTCGGTAACTGTGTCGCTAGTTCAATTGTTTTTTCCATCTCAAAAATGTCCAAGGCGCCTAAAGTAGTTTTCACTTCAATAATTTTCAATTCCGTATAAATATATTTGATAGGTAACAATTTGCTACTTCTTACTAAATATATAAGCTGTTACTTGGAATTTATATCGTATTTATCTCGATAACTGTGAAGCGAAATACTTAATTGACAGTTTAATATTCGTAAAATCAAACATTTGCAATTTATTACTGTCAACAAAATTGTTTTTATGTCTTTAATATTATTGAGTACCCAATTAGCCATTATTTACCAAGATTATTAAATGTAAAGATATATAAACTATAGACTAGGCCATGATATGATATACTTGATATACTTTGTCTAGAGCAGTAATAAAAAAACCGGCCGAGTGCGTGTCGGACCACGCACCATGAAGGTTTCCGTATTTGGAATGAATTTTATCCCAAGAACAAACTTAACTTTGTAGTTGAAAACATTTTCTCCCATACATCGAATACATCACGGTCAATTCTCCAATTTCAAATGTAACTTTGTAAAGGCAAAAAAAAAATATGTGAAAAATCTACAAATTAACGATTTTCAGACATTTTCCTTGACTTGTGGAAGAACATGTTTTTCAACTACAATGTAAATTTTGTTCTAGGGATAAATTCATCCCAACTACGGAACCCTTCATTGTGCATGGTCCGACACGCACTTGGCCGGTTTTTTTGTCCTATTGAGGTACGGAACCCTAAAAAACTACACAGGTGCCATGCCAAATCTCCTCAATATTGGACCGAAATTGTGCCTTCTCGATAAATCAAACAAGAGTGAAAAATAAAAGCGATACAGCTATCCATTTCAAAACTATCACAAGGGTAAGAAAAGGGATAACCAAATAATCTACAGGTACAAAATAAAAACAGAAAGCGGCCATTTTAATCCCAAAATGCAATCCCAATCTGAATAATAAAATATTTACTCACTTGTCATTATAACGACATATGTACGTATCCCTACTCACTATACGGTCCCTTTCGCTAAAAAATGAATGTGAAAAAGGCTTTTTTCCACTCGCCCTTAGTCGTATACGTACCACGGATAAAGCTATGGATGTTGTAAAGGGAAATGTGATCATAATCCGGTACTTCCATATTTGTTTGGGCGGTCCTCCTCTAATACACTCCCGAGATGAAAGTATATACCAGATTTTTCTATCGAGATTCATTTCAGTATAAAATTTGGTAGGTATATGTAGATTGATTTGACAACCTTTCTTCGTGACGTCATTACTTGAAGCTTTTGAATTTTTACTTTTAATTACATTACTACATGCATGGTAAGGGACAAAATATATTTTGCGCACATCACTACGGTTCCTACGCTTGGTAGTAGATTGGCGATCGTAGTGTTATTAGATCTTGAATGCTGCACATGCCAATAAACCCTTTACAAGGCACTCACGATTGAGTAGGGTCACCCCACTATTTACAAGAAATCAGACTGCCAATACTGAAGTGTCTCTCATTTCTCCCTGATTCTGAAAGAATGATCAAGTCTTTGCACAGTAAATCTCATTAGCTGTAGAGATTATTTGATTAACATTTCAACATAAAGCCTATGGGTTTTTATTAGATGTGACAAACAAGTTAAACTGAAACGATCTTATTACAAAAAAAAAAAAGTTAGATTTGGTTTACACCATCGAGCCGATTTTTATAATTAGAACGTAACTGTGTTTGAAATTGAAAGTTCTTTTTTCAAAACTGACCAATTAGTTCGTTACTAAGTTGTCAGTTTTATAATATGAACTTTACCGAATTCCGAATTAAGTTCGAAATAAAAAAAATGGCTGCATGGTATAAACCTGCATGAAAATAAAAGTTTTATTTTTAATTAGAAGGAATAGGTTTCCAAAAACCTGGGCACACTGAAACGTAGATATCTATTTTGTCTGTTTACATTTGACATTCTATTATGTTTTATGACGCCAGAACTTTGCACAAAGGGAGTTTACGGTACGGGTAACAACACAGGCGTACTCCCCCGATTAGGTGGGCAGGATAATAGAATGAGCTCCCGACTTTTGGGCAACTTGAGACCCGTGTTTACGGATGAAACAGTTTCGAAAAACATTCTATCATAATATTAAACAAGCATTCGGAGGGTAGAAAGAAGAATGGGAAATTAATCTTTGGTACTTTGTTTTGGGCTGTTAGCATAGGAAAAGAGAAAATTAATGAGGGCAGTTTCTAGGAATCTAATCTTATTTGTAGGCTTTTTCGTATACCAAACTAATTTATTATTCCTTCAAGTACATACTCATTGAAATGGTCATAAAAAAAATTATCTGCTGTTACCAACATTTTGACGAGTTATGCGAACATAAATGTAGGGAACAGCTGATTTTTTCGCGATTTCTGGTTTGGTCCCATAGTAAAAGTTGTTCATAATGATGAATAAATTCACGTGTTAAAGTTTGTGCACTGGTTAAAAGTTTACCCTGTATATGAGCTTGGGCATTATAATGAATGTAATATTATTATTAAGGCATTCATCAACTATCTATTATCCAGACTGTTCTAGACAAAAAAAGGGGTTTTTGAGGTGGTAGGTACAAAAATTCTCAATATTACATTCTGACAAAAAAAAAAAACATACACGATGCACTTTTGTAACTATTACAGCTAATCTACAACTAAATTGTCAAATACAAAACGCTATTTCCCTACTCCCCATTCAAGAAAAGGAGGAATGAAATACCATGCATCACACTATTGGCGCACGTTCGATTCAAACAGTTTAGTGAAATCAGTCTGAGCGTAGTGTGAAATATCAGAACTAGGGATGTAACGGAGGCCATCTTAGCGGAGACGGATGTGCCAAGCTTAACCTCCGCGGAAGTGGAGGTGGAAAAAATCGACCTATTATTGGTGATCAAAATTTTGAAGGGGCAAATTTTATTTCACAAAAAATAGTTTTGCGGCTTTGTCACAGTATAGGCGATTTCTTAGTGGTTCATAAATCAAACCGGGCTTCACTAAACAGTTGCTCACTTTTTTTTTTTTTTTTGGGTGGGAAATTATCAAATAACTTCTCCCGCTCTGGGTGGAGCGGGAGGGCGTGTCAGACTCTTACTGACTAAAACCCACCCGTGTTCCTTCGGTTGCCCTGTTGCCGGGGGCCACGATGTCCCCATCGGTTTTCTTCGAACCCCCGGCAGGCATTGGCCCTAACGGACCCCGTCAATTCTGCTGACATCTCTTTGAGGCGCGCGTGGAACACAACGCGCCGTCGACCCGGGCTTGGTCCTTATCGGACGGCGAGCTACCCATTGCTCACCGTCCGCAAGCCCGCGCCTACGGTGGCCGGAAATCGGCTCGCGATTCCCGCCCCGGGCGTCTCCTCCTGCGGCGGTTAGGGGCGTGAGGGCGCGAAATTTGCCTCTCCCTCACGCGTTCCGCCTCCTCCTTCACGAGCATTACCGCTTCGCAGAAGGAGGTGACGGCCTGCCATTTCCTCTCGCTCCGTACCATGGCCTGAACCAGGGCCGGACGCGAGAGATCACCGCCGCCGATCGCCTCCACGAGGACACGGCGTTGCTCCGCCCAAGCCGGGCAGACCTCCACCGTATGCTCCACCGTGTCCTCAGGCCGATCCACACAATGGTGACACCCGGGTGTTTCCTCCCGCCTTATCCTGAACAGGTACCTCCCGAAGCACCCGTGTCCGGTGAGGACCTGCGTCAGGCGGAAGGTGAACAGTTGCTCACTTGGTACTGAATCTAGCGGTGGTGGTGACGTGGGAGCAAATTTCGAGTTATATCTTAACGAAATTAAAGGATCTTTGCTTGTTACCACTAACCAAATTAATGTTGAAGCCGATTTTTTTTTTGACCTCGCTTTGATGCTCGTGGAGGCTGATGCAGATCCATGAGGTATTATTTCTTGGAGGAAGTTCCGCAATGGCGGAGACAGAGGCGAGGTTCCCTTACACCCCTAGTCAGAACCTAGTGCAACAGTGCTCGGCTTTAGAGCTAAAACTGAAGTTAGACTTGTACAAGTTGTTTATGACAACATGTCGCATTCTGTTGAGTTTCGTACCTTGTTCTTTAAATTCTTGTTGTATTTTGTTGCTGAAGTTTTAATTCTGTTAGGTTTATAATGGAGTGTTGTGAAATAACAGAATTATATAACAGTTAGGAGACTTCAGGGGTTGAGTAGAGTAGCGAGCTAGCGAATAAGAAAGTGTTGAGGATTCCACAACACTTTAATAAAAAAATAAAGTCTGTTTGACGCAAACATCTAACAAGGAACCTAACATAATTAGTTAAGACCTTGGTCTTATCACAATGGAACAGCATAGACAAAGGGGTAGGCTCATTGAGACGTACAAAATACTAACAGAACACTACGAAGTGCCCAGCCTTCAAGACCTGAATGCCAACAAACATTTGTGTGGGCATTCCTTAAAGTTGTGGGATAATTCATCAAAGAAAAAGCCTTTGAAGCAATTCTTATCAAACCGACTTATAACAGCATGGAATAGGCTCCCAGAGAATGTTGTGACGGCTCCCTCACTGAACTGCTTCAAGAATCGACTGGACAGATTAAACATCTATACAGCTAATTAGCTGCTAGTGTGTCTAACCAAATAATAATAATAGTTTTAGAAAAGAAGGAATCTTCAATAAACGTCTACAAGGTAAGACAGTAAGTACAATTAGGATTTTTTTGTTAAATATAATATCTATATATAAATATTTGACATTTTGCCTCATTATAACAATAAAATTACAGATCAAACAATTCAGTCTTAGTCTGGCTAGTCGACATTCAGTTAGAAACAACTGTACTGAAACACCACCGTCCATATTAATTGTGTGTAAACTAATGAACTATTTATTGCGACCATACGACCCTTCTTGAAACAATCCGTTTTGTAATACAGTCTCAATGTGCCCGAAACTAGGAACTTTTACTAACTTTGTGACGATGTTTTGGCAAATAGAGCTTTGTTGAATTTTGCTTAGAGCTTCTAGCCAAAGACCCGATAAGGGAAGTTTTAGGTAGGTACCTAAAATGTTATGTTTAGTACCGTTTTAACCAACAATAAGTTTAAGTAATAATCGTCTATTGCTGACATTGTAGGGGCTTGTGGCTAAGTGGTAACAGCCGCACGGCTCGATCCAAGGTTAAGCTACGCTTGCCCCGATCGTTTCGTGGATGGGTACATAATCAGCCTATAATATTTCCACTGCTGGGACACAGGCCTCCTCTCTTCGGGAAGGAGTAGGCTGTAAACTACCATGCGAGCCCAGTGGGGGTTGTTAAATGTCACATGTCTTCGAATTTTTGGTTCTAGGACATGCCGATTTCCTCACGATGTTTTCCTTCACCGTTTTGAGAGCAGTGGTGATGAAATTATTTACACAAAGTAAAGCACCTCCCTAGGTTCGAACCCATGACCTCGTAAGTCGGGACCACCAGCTCCATGGTAGATGCATTGCTTGGTGTATGGGTGACCATCTATTATATCTCGAGACCCCTCCGTGCCTCGGAAAGCACGTCAAGCCGTTGATCTCGACTGTTATTCATAGATCTTTGACAGTTGTTACGGGTAGTCAGAAGCCCAAAAGTCTGACAACCAGTCTTACCAAGGTGTATCGTGCTATCCAGTGACTGGTTGTGGAGGTCAGATTGGGCGCCGTACCGTATTAAATACTGGTATTCAGCTGCTTTCGGTTAGACTGGAAGCCGACTCCAACATAGTTGGGAAAAAGCTAGGCAGTTTGATTGCTGACACTGTCCACGGGGAAAGTTGACAATGTTTACTTATGCCAACTTTGCCCATTGCCAACTTTGACCATCATAATTATTTTTTTAATTCGAAGTAAAACGTATTGTAATCGCTTTATTAGTTATTGTAAGCAATGAAACGGCAATGCGACCATTGAACTGTGAAACCAAACCACCTAAAAATATTTTCCATTCAATTACTTATGCAAACAGAATCGTGAATTTTATGCAAAATCATAATATACGCAGCCACCGGAAAATTGGGGGATTTAATGTTATTATGATATTGGTCAAATAACAGTGGAATTGTGTGTCAAAAGCACTTTTATTTTGGTCAATACAATCTGCACTATAAGATATTCAAAATCTATTCAAGTAGGTACACTTTTAACCAATTTGTATAAAAGGTAAAAACATTTATAGGATGGCATGGAAAAAAAAAAAAAAAAAACGTTTTCGCGTCGATGTCCCATCGATGGGACATCGACGCGAAAATGTTTTTTTTTTTTTTTTAATAACCGACGAAAAATTTAAACGCAGGAGCATTCAGAATCATGTACTGAATCCATGGTAAAAGTTTTCGCGTCGATGTCCCTGCTACCCTGTATATATAATTGTAATAAAAGAGTAGGTAACGAAGAATTTTTGTTCATTTGTCTGTTTGTCTGGACGTATGTTCAGGATTGGCACAAAAATGGCTGAACGGATTTGGATGAAATTTGGCACACAGATAGTTTATAACCTGGATACTTTTAATCCTAGTAGTACGTTCCCGTGGGATATTTTCTGACATCTTACATCTGTGAAATAAATTGTGGCGAAAATTCTGAAACGATATTTGAATTTTATATTATAACATAACATCACGCCTTGTTTCCCCGAATGGTTGGGCAGAGATGTACCTACATATTTTCACCCACACTCGCCAATTATGTTTAAGTCCCATGTAATAGGGGGCGAACCTATTGCCATCTACCGGGCACAAATCCAGACTTCGGGCTGCTACTGAGAAATTAATGGTGGAAAACCCAATAACACTTTGCTCGACCTGGGAATCGAACCCCGGAACTTGTACTCAGCAGTAGCGCTTGCGACCGCTAGACCAACGAAGCAGTCCTACGAGAAAAATGTATATTATACCTACCGATATAAAGAGGCATGTATTTGTAGATATGATAAGATGCAAGCTGTGTTTTAAAATTGGTAGTGTTTTGGCGTATTAGCACTGATTAATACAGATAGGACACTCCGCAAAATCATTTAAATAAAAAGCGACACTTGCCCCGACACAATAAAGTGCAACAGTCGCACAGTGCTAATCACCTACAGTTATATTATATTCACCTAGAAGTTGCCTCTCTTTCTATCGCGTGACTCTTAGATATTCTGACTACGTTACACTCACTGAATAGGCATGATGCCTAGGTCAAAAAAAAGAGATTCTATTTAGTCCGTCAGTCAGATAATAAAAAAATATTACACACGTATTTTTTGCTTTATCATATTAATAAAAAATGACTTAGATAAAACGCATTAAAGTTGGGGAGTGGGGGTCGCTACGTCACAAGTAAGTCTAAAATCTACATACAAGTGACGTCACGGCACATTTTAACTCAATGTATCGCCGTAATCTTTTGACAACGTAAAAAAAGAAAAAATATGTGTCCAATATTTTTTAATAATCTACAAGACGGACAAAAATATTTTATTAGTCATCATCCCTATTGGCCCAACAAGACGGGCTTGCCACGTACTTGTAGCTTCATATCTAAACTGCGGAGTGTCCCATCTATATTAAAATCTGTGATATTAGTCGAAATACTGTATTGAAAGGAAAAACGGAATCAATTCTTGAAGGAGTTTAATTATTACTCATCTACTGTAGGTACCCAATATGTTAACTATTTTAGTGTTTCTAAATCATGGGGATAAAAACTGCCACTTGCTTACTTCAGATGGCGCTGATCTCCAGTGTCTAATAATTTGACAGCTAGCCATATATTTTTTGTAAACAAGCGACTTCTTTTACGCATAATTAATAAATGAAGAGATCCGCAGGAGAACCAAGGTAACCGACATAGCTCGAAGAATTGCCAAAGTTAAGTGGCAATGGGCAGGGCACATTGCTCGCAAAACAGATGGGGTCGAAAGGTTCTGGAGTGGCGACCACGTACCGGAAGACGTAGCGTTGGAAGGCCTCCCACAAGATGGACCGATGACCTTGTGAAGGCCGCAGGAATCTACTGGATGCGGAAAGCACAAAATCGGTCGAAGTGGCGGTGCTTGGGGGAGGCCTATGTCCAGCAGTGGACGTCTTTCGGCTGAAATGATCAATGATGATGATGAATTAATGGGCCCAATTGCGTAGCTGCTTACTGCAAAAATACGGGGCCAAAGAAGAAGAAAACTGTGGGAGAAAGCTCTCCGAAAAAAAAATTGAACCCGATATTTCATCGAGACGATGTGCTATCCTTTAAGACTTTTATGGGAGAAAGTGGTTTATAGGTGATGCTCCCAAGAGAACTAAGTCTGTTTTCATTACAAACAGGCACTTGTGATGTAATATTAAGTAAATTATAGTAAAGTATGTGTATGTTTATATTATCATATTAGATCAGTGCTAGAAGTGCTATTTCTGAAGTTTTTCAGTCAGGAAGATCATGCCCGAGTAGGTTTTCAACTCAGATTGAACACAAAATAACCTTTAAATTATAAAACGTTCATAATTTATTGACTTTTCTACTAAAACCGCTTTTTTACCAGTGGTAGACCCTGTCCTTAGCTCGTCTTTTGATAGTGTTACACTCCAAGTCTCATGCATATTTATCTCGTTTTTGTATAATTGTGATCAACACAAAAGTAAACATAAACACAACAATGGCGGTTTAAAGACGTACAACTGTGCTGCCACCTGTTACGAGCTTTCAGTTTTTAACCTCATTGTCTTCTTTTGTTGTGTCTAGTTGATTCATGAGTAAATTTTACAGGTAAGTAAAACATTAAAACCCGTACTATGCTGTAAAACGCAAAATTTGAAAATACAACGTAACGTATACAAAGTTTACGATCTGTTTTCAACGATAAGTGACAGTAAATTTAGTACGCGCCGAATATATCTAGTAAGAACAAATTAGTCATCGCTACAACCGGGTATAAATAGTTTGAACCGTATTCTAGTAACATCGAGTACTGGTACGAATAGAGATTGCTACGCAAATAATGTGTTAGGTAGAAAGAGCACGGACGGTTATCGGTGGGCAGATTTTTTTTAACTGTAAATGGATTGTTAGGCCATATTGTTATAGATTTTGGTTACACTGTCCGTTGCTTAAATTGAGTTGGGTTAGAATTAAAAATTAGTATTGTGGTAAAAATATCCCATTTTCTTATTATCCATATTATTATGTCATTTATTGCATTTTTATACATATTGATTTTTTTTTACAGTTAAGAAAAAAACATAATATAAAAAATTGTGACCCATCGGCATCAGGAACAGGATCCAAGCTGCCGGTGGTCAAGGCTCCAGAGAGAGGAACCTCCTCACTATGCGTGCCGTTTCTAGGAGTACACTGCTTTCTGAGTCAAGCCCTTAACCCAGTCGCGCAATGAGAGCCTCATAAAGGTATTGGTCGAGGCTCTCCGCTATTAGGCCATTAACCGTAACGATCATTGGTACAATGATTGCAGAGTCCACGTCCCATATGTCGACAACCTCGTGTGCTAAGTCAAGATAGGTACTTGATTTTTTAAATCTTTCTCAGCTTTCACGAGATTCTCATCATGAGGGATAGCGATATCAACAATCATTGCAAGGCGCTCTCGTCGATCTATCACCACAATATCAGGCTTATTAGCTACAATAGTCAAGTTAGTGATGATAGATCGATATTATCATTACTAACAACAAAACGCCACATCAGGTTCCTTTAGAATTTCATGTGTAAATCCTCTAAAAACACTCGACAAAAAACTTAATTGACACTAGCAAGTGATAATTTGTAGTCCGAACAAAATTATTGACATTTCAGCAGACTGTATGATTTTATTATACCTACCGGAAAATACTGGATAGGTCATAGGTGACATACATTGACCGACTAAAATAAACTGACCGACTAACTCTAAATCTGAACTACAAAGGGCAAGAAAATATTAAAATCAATTATTTCTTAAATAAATACAAGCTCATGGGATACACAAATAGATTAATAATTTTCCTTAATCAGAAATAAGCATAAAGAGAATTATAAATGTGAAGTCTAATCGCTAATTTACTTAACGTTTGAGAGCTCGGAGATTATAAAATATAATTTTCCTTTATGTATTCTCAAAGGTGTTCTCAACATGTTTGAGAGTAATCTCTTACTTATCTCACTAATATATTAAATTGAGGAGTTTTTGTGTTGATTTTTTTCCGAAAATGTCAATTTATTCTACATGCAATATTTTCAGAAATTAGCTAGGTAGGTACCTTTAAAAAGTTAGGTGTGGTGTGAGCGTGGGTATGAGAATGAAATAATAAATGGAAATTCGAGTGACATTAAACCCTGATTAGATTTTTTCAGGAGCTTTGGCAGCAATAATAGGCCTGTGTCCAAAATTGTTGTCTTGTAGATTATTAAAAAATATTGAATACGTATTTTTTATTTTTTGACATAATCAAAAGATTACGGCGATACATTGAGTTAAAATGTAGCATGACGTCACGCCTTACTAGATTTAATACTGCGTTGTGACGTAGCGAGCCCCCACTCCCCAACTTTAATGCGTATTTTAGATTAATATGATAAAGCACAAAATACGTGTCGATTTTTTTTTTATTATCTGAAGGACGGACTACCGTATTCTACCTAGCTAACCTAAAATCGAAGCTAAATACATTGTATAATTAATATTTAGCACATAATAACATCATACTGCTCTATTACCGTAATATATTATTATCATCTGCTATTGCATTATTATCACCCATTTGGTTATCGTGATGATTATTACCATACACCCTTTGGTCCCTTAAAGAGAGTTTTCAAGGTGGCCTTGTAACGCAAAGTTTCATTGCGCCTACCGTGTCACCATCTGCCTAGCTTTTTCCCAACTATGTTGGGGTCGGCTTCCAGTCTAACCGCATGCAGCTGAATAGCAGTATTTTACATGGAGCAACTGCCTATCTGACCTCCACAACCTAGTTACTAGGTAAGGTTGCCTGGAAGAGATCGCGGAAAGCGATAAGGCCGCCCATTGTATAATTTGTAGTGTTTGATTTATTTTTTGTTGTGTATTTTTGTGGTGTTCAATAAAGTATATATAAATATATAAATAAAATAAATAAATAACACGATACCCCTTGGTAAGACTGGTTGTCAGACTTTTTGGTCTTCTAACTACCCGTAACGACTGTCAAAGATCTACAAATGACAGCCGGGACCAACGGCTTAACGTGCTTTCCGAGGCACGGAGGGGTCTTGGTATGTAAAGATGGTCACCCATCCACAGACCAACCGCGGCAAGCGTAGCTTAACCAGATCGATCGACCCGTGCAGCTTGTTGTTACTTAGCCATAAGCCGTGTGTCCAATATAAATAGTTATATACTACCTATACTATTAAATGAGCAATGTTTGTATATATAGGTATATTTGTAATCATGTTCTCGAAAACGTCTCTAACGATTTCGATTAAAGTTGCAATGTAGAGGTTTACGGGGACGAAAAATCGATCTAGCTAGGTTTCATATCTGGGAAAATTCGTTTTCTCCGTATTTTCACCCGAGCAGAGCTCGGTCGCCCACAGTTTAGAACAAGATGGCTACATTAGAATAATGACATGGCAGCATGGAAATGGAATGGCATACATGGAATAACTATCTTATACTATTAAATAAGCAATTTCTATTTTCACCCGAGCAGAGTTCGGTCGACCAGGTACTGGACATTAATCGTGTATCTATAGTAATGAAATTGTAATCCATGCATGCTCTTAACATAACATCACGCCTGTTTTCCCCAAAAGGTTAGAAAGAGGTGTACCTATTAGTATCTACACCCACCTTTCGCGAGGTATGTTTAAATCTCACATACTCGTATAAGGGGGCGAGCTGATTAGCCTTTGTGCCGATTTCCATCAACCCAGACTCCGGGCTCCTAAAGAAAAATTCCTGACGGGAAAACACAACAACACTTAGCTCGACCTAGGAATGGAAGCCAATACCTCAACCTCAGCAGTACCGCGCGACCACTAGACCAACAGTGATAGTCTAGTGGTGTGACCGTCAGACTGCCAAGTTATAGGTCTCGAGTTCGAACCCAAGGCCACCTCTGACTTTTCGGATTCATGTGCGTATTGTATAATAATCACTTGATTCGAAAACGGTGAAGGAAAACATCGTGAGGAAACCGGCATGCCTGAGAGATATTTCTTGACGGCATGTGAAGCCAAGTCAGAGGCCCATGGGCGGCCAAGGTTAGTCTTTAACCACACGAAAAGACAAAGACCAACGAAGCAGATATATTCCTTTAAAAATAATAATCATATAAAAATACCAGCACACACTGGCCAGCAGTAAAAGCACACCCAAAGTCCGTTAAACAGTTCTTCGAAGCCATAAACAAACTCTAGGTGGGTATCGAAACTAATCAAAAGTTTTCACACAAAGAACTCGAATGCAGTCAAAGCAAGCAAGACATTGCTGTTTTATTGAAGGTAGTAGGAAAACTTATTGAATTGGTGTAACAGAAACTTTGAAGCGGTGTCGGGTTAAATATTGACTGAGACGTGTCTCACAAACTGCAGATGAAACTTTCAATACAGGATTTTATTTTTCAATTTACCTCTCAGAAATGTTTTGAATTGTTTACTTTAGCTATTTTTGTTATTAAATGTAAGAGATACTATTTCATTAGGTATAGTCATTAAAATTTTAGCCCCATGTGTGCAAGTGGGACTCGCTAATAATCCTTTTATACAATGCCGCCCATGGGCATATGATCGCCCGTATTTTTATGAAAAATTCTCGAAGATTAACTATAAAAGGTCTATCTTAATTTTTTTTTTCATAAATTTATAATTTTTTTTTCAATTCCCCCTATGATTATATGACTTGTGTTTTTTAAAATAAATACTGATTTTTTTTGAAAAAAGTGTCTTCATCTCCGTTTTTTTTTCATATACTTTCCATAAAATAACTCATAAGCTTTTAGAAATAATAAACAGAATACAAATCGAGCCAATAACATCGGAGATATGGCAAAGGCAAAACAAAAAAAAAATAATAACATGAAAAATTATTAATTAAGAAAAATTATCCAAAATTAATTTTAAAAGGGGGGTCTCCCTTTTAAAGTAAATTTTTGATAATTTTTCATGAATATTCAGAAAAATACGGTCGGTCACATGCCCGGCGATATTGTACTGCCAAATGACAGTTTGTAGTAAGTAATACTTTTGTACCTTGGTCTTCGTTCTTTATCGTGTGGTTAGTGACTAACCTGGTGTCAGAGCTTTTATGCCACCCATGGGCATCTGACTTGGCTTCACATAACGTCGAGAAATATCTCAAGCATGCTGGTTTCCTCACGATGTTTTGCCTTGGTATCCTCGACGTATTTGAAAAAGGTGCCAGAGACACAGATAGCGTTTAGATACTAATAACGACCTATAATTTACAGGAAACCCGACATAAATAATCATAGGTGATCAACCAAACAAATGGCTTCAATAGTTCTCCAAACTCAGTTAATCCAAAATAACTTCCGCGAATTCAGCATATCCCTCGTACAAAATTAATTGTTGTCCATTTATTCAAACTAACAATTGTAATAAGTCGACAACAAGAGATTATTTGGAACTAATTCCGAAGTTATCTTGAGGTCTCGTCTCGAAGATGGATCTAAAGCAGGGTGTAGACTACAACGGACTTTAATTTCGCACCTTCTGTGCGCTCAGTCAGTCATGCATTCGTAACTAGAGCCAACTTATTAGCATGTCTATAGCCTCTCGTGTCTACACGCCCTATTGAGCTGTATTGGCTGAATGTCAGGCTGTTTTTGATGGCAATTGATTGTTTAAAGCCGGTGACGTCAGTTTACAAGAACGAGTCGATAGGCTCTAGGTTTTGTTGAATTGTTTATTCAAAAACTATTATTAAGAGAATTTATAGACATTATATCGTTGATCAACCCATGAATAAAGAATATTAAGCATTTACAAAAATAAATGACGTGACATACTAAAGTTTGTATGTGTTAAAAAAACAGTGGCGCTCCGGGAGTGCTGACAGAAGTGAAAACTTGAACAAGATCGCGTTGGTGGAAGAAAAATACTTGTATTAGATCATTGGTCCGTAACCTTATTTAAATAAAGAGCAAAAACGCGTTTACAAAAAAAAAAAAATACTTCCAATACCTTTAAAGTAAAAATACTTGCATATAACATTGATCCGTAACTAATATAAATAAAGAGCACAATCGCGTTTACAAAAATGAGGAGTCGGTAACGGTGTCACGAGTTTGTTTTTTTTCCATCTCAAAAATGCCCAACGCGCGTAAAGAAATTTTCACTTCAAAAATTGCAGCCACTTATTAAACCAACCCAACCCACGGCTTCGCTGTATCAAAACATCAACAAATTTGTAATGTTTAAAAAAGAATCACGTATCGCGGCGGTAAGCGGTAGAGTGCAAATCGCGACAAATG
Organism: Agrochola litura; assembly: GCA_949152395.1. Classification (NCBI taxonomy): domain Eukaryota; kingdom Metazoa; phylum Arthropoda; class Insecta; order Lepidoptera; family Noctuidae; genus Agrochola; species Agrochola litura. The sequence goes on along the minus strand of OX424497.1, from coordinate 7,963,305 downwards.
CGCTAGAAAGGTGAAAGAAATTTTAATTAAATTTTTGGTAGTGTATCCTGGATTAGCGCACAGATTTCCTATTTTTCATTCTCTAAAACAAGCCCTCGGTTTCCAATTTTTGAAAGCCTTTTTTTAGTCTGTCGTCAAATCTCTTATCTATTTACATTTGTGAGTTTTTATCTACTAGCTTCCGCCAGCACTTTTCCCGCGTGATATCTTTATAAATTATAGCATATGCTACTTACTGATAATAAAGCATTCTACTGGCGTAATATTTTTTAAATCGGTCCAGTCGTTTTTGTGTTAATTAATTACAAACAAATCGTTTTTGTGTTAAATAATTTTCACGTGCGCGAGTTGTGGACACGCGTGCTGTGTCTCCTTGTGTCGTCACGCGCTGCCTTAGTGTAATTGCCTACCTCACAAAGATACTTTGATTGTTAGTGATGGAAAAGACTTTTATCGATACCACGATACATCGACCTTTGCGCTCGCCATGGAGCGATTTGTAACACGTTCAAATTCTGTAGGCAAACGCCCACTGGAAGGACCTGTTGATACCAGTGAGTGGAAAATACCAAAGTTTGGTCTGCCTGCTACTGTTACGAGTAAACCTAATCCCGTCAAAACCACAAACCGGTTCAGTGTTCTTCGCACCAATCAACCCCAAGAAACGGACGTCTTTGCTGCTCGTCTCAAGGAAGCTTCTACTCCTAGGAGAAAATCAGGTCATATCCCACCTATTATCTTACAAGTGAAATCTGAGTGGACTCATAATCACATCAAAAATCTCGTTCTAAAGCACGCAAAAAATTTCGATCTACAATACAGAGGTAACAATAAGATTGTAGTCTCTTGTTATAGTCCGGAAAGTCATCAAGCAGTAAAAGATGGTTTCCAAGCTGCTGATCTAGCATTCCATACCTATCCGCGGAAGGATGAGAAAAGATACAAAGCGGTAATCTTCGGCCTACCTGCCTACGTACAAGATTGCTTAGCAGAAGAACTCGAGACCCTGGGTTTCAAAGACGCTGTTGTTCGCATGATGAAACTGCCTGATTGTTATCAGGCAAGGGCAGTGGAGTTTGTCCTCCCTTCTTAGTACAGCTCCCAGCAGGTAGCGATTTTACAAAATTTCAAAAAATTCGTTACCTTAGCAACTGTGCAGTGCAAGTACGCAAGTACCAAGCAAGAAACCCGTTTGGTACACAATGTTTCAGATGCCAAGGCTTCGGCCATTCTTCAAGAAACTGCAATTTAAGTCCACGTTGCGTCAAGTGCACTGAATCCCACCCTTCGGCTGACTGTCCCAAAAAAGACAGAACCAGTCCGGCACAGTGCTGCAACTGCAAAGGTAATCATCCAGCAAATTTCAGACAATGTATTGAGAGACAAAAATACCTAAAACTTGTTCAAAACCGTCAAGAACAAATAAAAGCGACTCAAGACGCTAAAGTTAGTGCGAAAAGCAGTCATGTTGACGGGCGTAACTGGAACACTGTCGCTACAAATATAATGGGATCAAGCACCACTGGAGCTCAACCTCAAATTGGAACGCAAGATCAGGCCACTGCTGACATGTTAGCAATACTCATGACAATTAAATCCATCAAAAACCAATTTGTAACTTGCAACAGCATGATGGATAAGGTAATATTAATCCTGACCCACCTTGGCCAATATGTTTGATGGTGATAATTTGCGTATCTTATACTGGAATGCCGATGGTATTCGCACCAAACTTATGGAATTGCTTGATCTGTTAAGTGATTTATCCATAGATATTGTAGCTTTGTGCGAAACCAGAATTTCTTCTAGTCTCAAGCTCGAAACTCCTGGCTACAATTGTTATAGGCACGACAAAAAGGCTGATGGCCGCGGGCAGGGAGTAGCACTGTTGGTCCGTAGTAATATAATGCACTCCCTTCTTCCCACCCCAAATACGTATAATTTAGAATGTGTAGGTATTCAGGTAACCACAGCAGAGAAAAATTTGGCTATCTACTCCACTTACCAATCACCTAATCTTCCTCTGCTTGATAGTGATCTAGATTTATTGCTGTGTGCAAATCACAAATCCCTGATAATGGGTGACCTTAATACCAAACATCCTTACTGGAATTGCACTACCTCTAATCCGCATGGCAAAATCCTGTTCAACCACATGGTAGCTAACGATTATGAGATACTGGCACCTTCTTCACCTACCCTAGTGCACTACCAAAGTTCTCACGAACCTTCCACTCCAGACGTTATATTGGTCAACAACACTCACGATGTAAGTGAACCTCAAGTTCTCACAAGTCTTTCATCAAATCACCTACCAGTACACTTCACTGTAGGTGGAACGTACAGCACCAAATCCCAATCAGCATTTAACTTTGCCAAAGCTGACTGGAAATATTTCAGATCACACTTAGACAACAACATCACACTAACTAGTGCAATAATGGACTCAATACCCTGTATTGACGCTGCTGTAAATCAATTTACTGACAGTGTGTTAAATGCACGGAAGGCGAGTGTTCCTACTATCCAAATTAACAAAGGTCGTTTAAAATTACCAAGGCGCATCAAGAGTCAAATTAAACTCAAAAATTACACTCGCAGAAAGGCATTGAATGAGTACAATCCTAGCCTCAGACGTCAAATGTTCTTTAAAGTTAACCAGCTACAACACTCAATTAAAGCCAGTATCCAGACCTTGAATGACAGTGTTTGGAATGATAAGCTTTCAAAAGTGGATAACCCAAGTAATGATATATGGCGTCTAGCCCGGTCAATCAACCATAACCCCTGTAATATTCCCCCCCTAAAAATCAGAGGCGATCAAATGACGTCCTCAGCATCGGAGCAGTGTGAAGCTCTTGCCGATGCATTTGCTGGTAATATGAGTCTCACTCATCAATGGACCAGCGATCTTGAAACTGAGGTTGCTGTCAAAGAATCCTTGGCGACATTAAATTCCAAAGACATTAGTAGTCACTCTCCTCTCGTTAGACCTAGAGAAGTTCGGAAAATCATCCTTAGATTAAAACCTCGCAAAGCTCCTGGTCTAGACGGTCTTAGCAATCGGCTACTTAAAAACCTGTCTCAAAAGGCCCTGGTCTACCTCACAAAAATATTTAATGGTTGTCTGAGAATTGGCTACTTCCCTGCATCCTGGAAGATGGCAAAAATAATCGCTCTCAAAAAACCTGGCAAAGATGGCAGCATCCCTACAAATTATCGTCCCATAAGCCTACTCCCGAGCCTGGGCAAGTTACTTGAGTCTCTCATTCTTGCCCGGCTGTTAAAAGTTACAGAACATTTACTTCTACCAGAACAATTTGGATTTCGTAGGGCACATTCAACTACTCAGCAGTTGGCCAGGGTATCGGAGCACATCGCACACAACCTAAATGAAGGCAAATCGACGGGTATGGTGATGCTAGATATAGAAAAAGCCTTTGACACTGTCTGGCACGAAGGACTACTTCACAAGCTTCTCGTTAACGACGTTCCTCTCTCACTTGTCAAAATAGTCCAAAACTATCTATTTAACCGCCATTTCAAAGTTTTCATAGGTGAACACTGTTCTATGGCGAAATTTATTGTATCTGGTGTACCTCAAGGTTCAAATTTAGGACCATTTCTCTTCATCCTTTATCTTAATGACATACCTAAACAACCTAGAACTCATCTCGCAATTTATGCTGATGACACTGCATCATATACTTCTTCAGAGGATATAGACTTAATAATAGGGCGGCTTCAACTTGCGCTAAACCTACTTGACACGTATTTCACCAGATGGAAACTAAAATTAAACTCTAGTAAAACGGAAGTTATTCTTTTTACGCGTAGAAGAGCATTACCTTACAGGCGCATTAACTTTAAAAATAACTCCATACCCTGGAACCGTTCGGTTAAATATCTTGGCGTAGTTCTAGATGGCAAAATTAACTGGAGTGAGAACACTGATGCGCTTCGCGTAAAGGGTCTGAAGGCTATTAGTGCGTTAAATCCTATTCTTAACAGAAAGTCTAAGTTAAGCGCCGCCACAAAGTTACGCATTTATACCACCCTCGTCCGACCATGTCTGACATATGCTGCGCCAGCCTGGAGTAGCCTGACTGATAAAAACTACAATAAGTTGCAAGTTGTTCAAAATAAGGCAATCAAAATATCATTTAACACTGCCTTTCGTACAAATTTAAAACGAGTTCACGAACAAATTAAATTTCCACCTATTAAATATTTTATCTTAAAATCAGCACGAAAATTCTATTTACTTAAAAATCCCAAACATTATAACCCATTAATTTCATCCATAGGAAAAAGTAGATCAAATAACTTATCGTATTCAACAACCTATAATCGATATCGTTTACCACATCACTATTTTCTGAGTGAATAACAATAAGTACCTACCACCGGACCGACCGTGCTGCTCTCACCCGGTCGCAGTAGGCATACTCGGCGAAAAGTTACGCAAATTACCCACAGTCCATAATTATCATTTCTCTGTTTTGGCTCATCGATGAGATTTATGTTTAAATCTAAGTTACTTATATTAAACTATTGTAATGTTTTATACTGCTCTTCAATTAGTTTTTATATTAGTTGAGTGCATTACCTTTAGTAGGTAAACAGTAGTGGTATGCGTTTAGAGTCAGTGTTACTAAGACTTTTGTGCTTTCGATTATTGCTGTGTTCATATATGGACTTATTGGAAAATGTTTAAAGAATATGAATAGTAAACTCAATGTAAAATGTTTGTAAAGGTAAGTTAGCCTAAGAACTTGTTATTTTTTAAGATTGTACACAATTAGAATAGGATCTTATTGTATGCACTTTTATATTATTATGTTAATAATAAAGACCTTTTAAAATCAATCAATCAATTACAAACAAAAACACAAATATTTTCTCTTTAGCTTCATAACACAGAGTCAGACAATAAACCAATCGCATCACAACGTTTAACGTTAAAGGCTGCAGTATATAGTCTCTTAATTAGCAACGTTTGTGGCTTGTTTGTACCCAAACGTGACACACGGGCACAACGCGACGCAGCGACACGCGGCTAGCGTCCCTTCCCACCTACTAATAACATTTGCAAAATTAAACAAGCGGTTACTCGGGACGCCGCATATGCACAATTACAACGGACAAGCCAGCTTTTAGCACCTAGCCACCCAATAACAATTACATAAACTAACCATAAAACCGACTACAAAATGTTATTAAATAAGTACCTACGTGCGCTACATGATTGTCGAAAGTTTCACAAGCTTTGATTGTACCTTTTGTGAGTTGAGTTCGTTTTCTTTTTGGGTTGAGATTTTTTTGTTAGGGTTTGCTCGAATAAGATTCGAGTTAAGTTTGATTGTATGATCGAGGCTATTAAGACTTAGATTTCTGTTTGTTGTAGGATCGTGAAGTAACACAGTACAGGGTAGAGGCAGATACCTAAATACCTAGATTCATCGAACAGTTGCATCCTACAATAGTCAAAGAAAATTGTGGCATAGTTTACAACTAAATATTATTTATTTAAAAATAAATCGAGTAACTGATCGCACGCTTGAAAAACTCAAGCATCTTAAATTTCATACAAATATCGAGTGTATCACACTGAAACTAAGTGAAGTACTAGAAAAATAATTGGCATGAACGTCCATATTGTCTGCGAAGCGCCTTTCAAAGGCAACAGACACAATCTTTTATAGTCAAAGCTTGAAAATATTGTTAGATTATTGTACAAAGTTGCTTTATACGAATGGTTACTCTCTCTGAGCTCTGACGGCCTGGTAGCTTGGATCCTGTTACTAGTGCCGGTAGAATAGGAGACCTTCAAAGTACCCAAGAACTTTTTATAGAATAAATAATAATAGATCATTGTAAAGTTGAATAGTTTCCGTGAAAGATATCCAGGTAAGGAGATCTGAATTTTTATTGGGGATCATCAATGAGACACAATTTGAAACATTACTTTACCAACTAAAAAGACTACTAAGTCTTCTCCATATTTGATACTTATCTTAGGGAACATTAAGGTCTAATTTCCCATCAAAGTTTCTACGCTACAACAATTCACATAAAAAGCTGTCTTGCAGATCTGGTAGCATCGTGTGACGGGTCGTTGAGCTCCCTAAAATAGAGTTGAGCTACACGATGACTGATGCATGTATGCATCTGTTGGGACAGGTCAACTCAAAGCTGTAATGGCTCTTTCTTCAAAAGACCCTCCAGACTTTGTTAGACTCCCATAAAATTCTATTATTATAATGTTTGGACTTTAAAAAAGACCATGATCTGAGTTTGCATTGCAGCATTTCTTCCCAGAGATCAGTCAGCTAGGAAATGCCGGCGCCATCTAGTTTTAAAATATTGACGTGTAAATGTCTTAAATAAAAGATCTACTTGCGAAAAAATAAAGATTTCATTTGAAGAAAAAACAAATCACAAAAGTCACGAAGTTGGCAAAAAACTTTGTTTCGTGCTTTTACATCGCAGGCTGTGACGTGGAATGCATTCTATTGTTTTCCGATGGCAGTCGACAGGAGATGGATGTCTGCCATTGTCTGCATTTACAGATGAAGTGTTATAGAATTATACGTCAGTACGCCAATCGCGTAGCAACAATGTATGACATCCTGATTTAGATTGAAAGTCATTTAAAGAGCTGTTTACAGTTCTGTGTAACTGCTGGTGAATAGGTTTCCGGATTATGTTATTAAGTCTCGGGTAATGGGCTTTTAGTCAGCAATATGAACCACAAGAAATAATTGACTATTTATCTTGCAGAACAACTCAATAATATAAAAACAAGAAGAAGATTAGATCACCCGAAATTGAGCAGTAGATTTATTTAGGTCGACGTAATTTTTTCCTAGCGGTGTTTTGAATCAATCGCGTTTTTTTCGAGCCGAGGAAAGCTTTGCTTGCCACACAGGATTTGTACGGATTTGTCGGCTGCCAATCTGAGCCGCAACCGCTAGAGGCGACCGAACATTTCGACCGGATAAAAAGGTCCTCTTATTCCTTGTTAACAGATTCCTGAAAGAAGTTTCTAACAAGAGAACACAAAAAATATTCCCCATTTTATTAAGAGCAACAATGAATGCGACAGGTGAATATTCCCAGTACTTATTTTGTTACCCACTTTGAGGTACAATCATTTACAGAATCTTAGATTTACACTCGACCGCTCGGAATATAAATAGGGCCACGGAAACGAAAATTTAATTTGGCTCGTTTTCCTCCGACTTTTATTTCGTAATCTAAACAAGAAAAATAATGCTTACTAACAAAGTAGGGTGGGATTTTTTCGAGCGGCTAACTTGTTTGGTCGGAGGGAGATAAAACAACAAGGGCACAGGTGGCAGCACTCAGCAAATTATGCAGAACCATATGGGCGCTAATCCATCAAGCGATCGGGATCGTGTGCCGGCTTTCATTAATCATCCTTTATTGATTAATGTGTCTCCACACAAAGTAAGTAATTTACTCGGCATCAACAAATTGATGAAGTGTGCCTTGATTTTTTGGTGTAATCGAGCTTTGGGTGATTTTTATGATAGCGTAGTTTTGGGCGCACGCCTTTTACGTTAGAGGTTTCTTGGGTCTGTACGAAGTTTCGTGGCGATAAGATTCTCAAAACAAACCCATGATATAAAAAATAATCCAACTTCGAAACATCCCTATTTATAGCAAAATACAATTTAACTTCCGTGATTTTCCTCATAATATTTTCGGATAAAACGCTTATTATTATAAAATCTAGGTGACACGTATCACAAAACATTTTTGAAGGTAATGTGTGTGCTTCATTAAATAGTTACGGCAGACATATTGTTTAATCCCGATGCCATCCCGAATGGTCTGTTATTAACCCGGAACATCAAGCTGGCGGCTCGCATAATTAATATTGCAAATGTTGTTAGCAGTTAGGGTACGGATTGTGTGAGCGAGTGTACTTATAATACATACTGCATGTATGTAGTGACCGGGTTGTCGCCTTGTCGGACGGTTGAAATTTTTGATATATCTAAGCGCCGGCGCATTTGTGAATGTGTGAGCGATGGTTTAGATCATAAATACCTGGGCGACCGAGCTCTGCTCTGGTGAAAATAGAGAATGCTCATTTAATAGTATAGGAAAGTTCATACTTATCCATGTATAGTACCTACTTCTTCCATGCTGCCATGTCATTATTCATTATCTTGTTCTAAACTTTGGGCGACCGAGCTCTGCTCGGGTGAAAATACGGAGAAAACTAATTCTCCCAGATATGAGACCTAGCTAGATCGATTTTTCACACCCGTAAACACCTTTATTGCAACTTTCATCGAAATCGTTGGAGCCGATTTCGAGAACGTGAGTACAAATATATATACCAACAAAAGGATATATATTCTTTTGTTTCTTGATAGTTGCTGCTTTTGCTTGGGTGGACTTTGATTTTGTATCTAACTTTTGAATGTCTTTTTTCAAAGGTTAGGAAGATCTAGTTCTGAAAACATAACGTCTTCGGGCCAACTTGCAATAGTAGGATGTTAAAGATTCTTACAAGTGTGTCTTTGAGTGGGTATAAGTTTTTTAGAATTTTGGAAGCTACAAGATGATACTCTTCCTTACTTTTTTTTTAAATTAAGTGAAAACTTCTTTACGCACGTTGGGCATTTTTGAGATGGGAAAAAACAATTGAACTCGCGACACCGTTACCGACACCTAATTTTTGTAAACGCGATTGTGCTCTTTATTCATATTACGTTACGGATCAATGTTCTATGCAAGTATTTTTACTTTAAAGGTTTTGGAAGTTTTTTTTTTTTGTAAACGCGATTTTTCTCTTTATTTAGATAAGGTTACGCACCAATGTTTCATACAAATATTATTCTTCCACCAAGGCGATCTTGTTCAAGTTTTCACTTCTGTCGGCACTCCCGGAGTGCCACTGTTTTTTTTTTTTTGTTTTTTTACTAACGAGGAACAAAACATATTCACTGGATAAACTAAATTGAATAACAAACTATTAAAATAAAAATCTAATAATTCCTTTCTTGTTTTTATTACATGTTTTTTCTTCTTTTCAATTTTTTTGTTTTTTTTTTCTGATAACTCAAGTAAATATTTTTTTACACGGACGTATTTCTGTGACAATTAAACCTATTTTTCTTTATTTCTTTTCTTCTTTCTTATCACATCTTAAATGAAATGTGATACTGTAATTTTGACCTTCTAAACCAAACTAACAATAATTTTATCCAAAACTCCACAAGGATTCATATTCAGTACACATCTAATTTCATGTTTAATGTATTCTGTTTACCAAGGGTCATGTGTGTTTATTCATAATAAATATATTAATTACGATTTATGTTGTCACTGGTTATTATTACAGTTCTGTATTCACAATAGTTAAAACTTTTTGGTATTTGGTTTATATAGTATAAATGTATAATTAAACAAACATATTAATTAACATATTAAAACAAACATATAAACACAGCTTACCAAACACATTGTACTTCATGACAATCAGTTCGGCTTCCGGGGCGGACTATCCACTGAAAGCGCAGTTTTGTGTGTTAAGCATGCTGTCAAATATTACACAAGACGTCAAACATCAGTACACGCATGCTTTCTTGATCTTTCGAAAGCCTTTGACCTGGTTTCCTATGATATTCTATGGAAAAAGTTAGAAAACACTAATCTACCAATAGAACTCATCAACATCTGCAAGTACTGGTACAGAAACCAGGTCAATGGCGTGCGTTGGTCGGGAACCATGTCGCAGTCATACAGGTTGGAATGCGGGGTGAGGCAGGGGAGATTGTCCTCGCCAATCCTATTTAACCTGTATATGAACGATCTGATTGTAGCACTCAGTAGCACCCGGGTAGGTTGTCACATAGACGGAATTAATGTAAACAACATAAGCTATGCTGATGACATGGTGCTGCTGAGTGCATCTCAACGAGGCATCCTCAGGATGACGGTTGACTTGTCGCGAACCCGAAAACGGTGTCAATGCCACACCGAACGCTGTCTGCATTCAGCGATTTCTTTCAGGAGTTTAATATGGCTCTTTAGCAATAATTAAGCGGAACAGGTTACTAAATAAATCCACGGGTATTATATTTTATAATGGATTTCTGCAAGGTCACGCCTGAATCAATTAACTACATAATGCTAATTTCTTCACGTCAGGAAGAGTATTTTGCTATGTAGTCTCAAATCTCAAATCAACTGATTTTATTGTCATTGTTATGTGTGAATTGGAAAAAACACAATAACCTAATTAGTTTATGTTACGGTTACTGTAGTTGCTAATTATTACAGTTTCAAAAATTCTACGTAAATAAACAAAAAAAAAAAAACAAACAAAAAAAAACAAACAAAAAAAAAAAACAAAAAAAAAACTTCTCAAATGCCTTCATTTGGAATTAGAATCAATTTTATAATAATGTAGAACGTAATAGGCAGAATACTTGACGAACAAAAATGAACAGTATAAAATCATTTCGCTGCCCTCATTACAATTCCTCATTAATTTCCAGATATCAAAGAGGACAGTTAAATAAACAGTTATAAACATTAATTACTGTTTTCAAATTTAAGTGATATGTTTTTAACTAGAAGTACCAGGAAGCCAGCAATAAGTGGAATGCTCGCTTTCCACGGGAGCGGGTCATTAGTAGTGCAGGCTCATTGATCTGCTAGATGTACGCACTTGATTCTATTATAAGTTCATAAAGCAAGTACGATTAATTGCGACAAGTAATTGTTTAATTGGGAGGTGTTATTAGAGAAAGGGACAAGATCGTGCTTTTAGCTGGATTACGATGAATGGACATAGCGAAAGACAGAGAAAGCTGGGTTTCTCTGGAGAAGGCCTTCACCTCAGGTGTTCGTTTAAATTATTGATTAACACTGTAAAAACTTTATAGATATATGAGGCTTTTTTATTTTATTAGAGATCAGCAACTAATGTAAACTAAATTATTTTAAAAGCCTCGCTATTTTTGCACAATAATAAGTAAAACGTACCTTTTAAATAAATTCAACATAAAATTCGATGAATATAATTTGAAATGTTGAAATCACGTTTAATTGGAACTGTTTCCAATAAACTCGTCTATAAAGTTATATTTGCGTAATATTTTTTTTGTACCAAATTTATATACCTAATGATTTACAAGAATACTTATTCAGAGAAAACTTTTAAAACGCTGTCTCGCTTTTGATATTGACAGTTCAATACACTCATAATTTTTCAACCGAAAGACGTCCATAGCTGGACATAGTCCCCCAAGCGCCGCCCCTTCGACCGGGTCTGTGCTTCCCGTAGTAAAGTCCACTTGTAACATTTAATTTTGAAGAACTTCAAGAAAAATCACATACAATCTAACTGTCCATTTAACAATCAAACGGACACATCAAATTAAATAACATAACAGTACATTCATTAAGAAAAACAGAACCTATGCAACAGCAAAATACCTTTACCTCAGCTCACAGCAAAAAAGCCGCCTTTGCTATTCCAGTAGCGGTATATCTTAGGCTTTATACTGACAGGTTGACGACCTATAAAAAGGCTTCATATGTACTGCGAAGCCAGGAACTCTCCCTCGCCTAGAGAGTGTCGTTAGTCAGCGAAGGTAACTGGATAGTCGTGTAGACGTACTTTTCTATATAAGGCCTTATGATGCGTGTGGTAGCCATTTTTATAGGTAAATTATGAGTTACGTGTGTCTTATAAATTAATGTCTTAAGTTTTTATGATAAGTTAAGTTTAGTCTTACTTACGTGGGTATTGAAGATGTTTAGCTGTTCTTGTTTGGTGATAAATTAGAAGATTACCTGTAATAACAGAGAAAATAAAATTTAGTAAATGGAGACATTCAATTACGATCGATAATTATGATGCGATACGATCAATAAAATTATCTTAATGTTAAATATTTTTTATTTTACTCTAGTTGACCCGACAGACGCTGCTCTGTCCAATAAATAGTTCATACAAGAAAGAAGAAAAGCACTTTCTGTTTTTCCGGGCTTTTCCAATTTTCCTGGCAAATTTTCCAAATTTTCTGTCCATGAATTATAATTCGGACTTATATGAACATTTTAAAACAAAAAACAGCCAAATCGGTCCAGCCGTTCTCAAGTAATGCCCTTACCAACGAACAGCATTTCATTTTTATTTATATAGTGTTAAAAACCATTCTCAAAATATCAATCTTTAGCAGTTTCACATCTATACTTAGTTGTCATTTATTTTAGAAACAAAAATCACTAGACCGTGATTTTTAAATCATATTCCCAATAAAGAATAAGGGTCTCTTGTGAGATTTCTAGGAGCTCCAACAGTGCGTGAACTTCGAGACTACCCCCTCCTCCCTTCTTTCAGTTGTAGGTACTCCCCTTAGCAAATCGTAGCTCCATGTATGTTCAATAAAAGGTTGTTTACTTCGACGGTTGGTATACAAACATCAATAACGTTATAGGCTGTAATGTTACAAGTAGTGGGCTCAAGGGAATAAGGTTTGAATTGGGTGTAGAGCGCTAAAATAGTTGTTTTTGTTTTTTTTTACTACACAAATCGTACCAATAAAATGTAAACAGAAATGTTGCATCAATATAAAACTAAAGGACTTTCTTAACTAGTCGGCAATGGTTTCAAAGAAATATAAACTTTTCTGAGAAATTATATTATTTTTGAAGGTACTCATCAGCCGAAACACGTCCACTGCTGGACATAAGCCTCCCCCAAACACCGCCACTTCGACCGTTTCTGTGCTTTTTGCATGCAGCGGATTCCTGCGGCCTTCACCAGGTCATCGGCGCACCTTCCAACAATACGTCTTCCGGTACGCAGTCGCCACTCCAAAATCTAAGGTTTCCAAGATACTTTACAAATGTTATCTGTTGTTTAAGAAAGTCTTAGCTAGTATCATTGTTTACGAGCTAGTGTGAACAGGTTCAACCGTAAAATTCAAGTACAAATCCACTGTTAAAAAACTTTTTACAAAAAAAAAACAAATTAAAGTCCGAAATTAAAGTTATTTTACACTTTGTAGTGTTTTTTTTTGGTAGTCGGTTGTTTTTTTTTTGTAAAAAGTTTTATTTTTATTTTTAGTTGTGGTACCAGTGACAGGAACTTATCATATACTAAGTGGAAAAAAAATACGTATTTTGTAGCTAACTCAAAAACTACCCAAGCAAAGTTAATAAAATTTATATGGGACCAATTTGAGAGTATACCCTTTCAAACAAAAAAAGAATTTTCAAAATCGGTCCACAAATGACGAAGCAATCGGTGGACATACATAAAAAAAAAAAACAAACATACGCGACGAACATATAACCTCCTCCTTTTTGGAAGTCGATTAAGAATGGGCCATTAGCTTATAAATCCCAGAAGCGCTCTATTGTTATTCATACTCCTTCAAAACACGCAATCTTTATGAAGTCGGAAGAGAAGCGCCAGCTCCATTGAACAGATTTTATTAGCTGGAGAGCACCACACAGGTCTCGTAATCCAATAACTGTCTACGATGGTGTAGAGAGGATCCATATTTCAAATAACCATATAGCGTAAGTAAAGGCAGAAGGATCAGGAATAATGTGACTCTATTAAGGGCTAGAAAATCGCTTTGCAAATTAGCGACTTCACGTATAAGCGTTGCTTAATATTAACGTCAAATAATGTATGAAATGACAATGTTTATTCTGTAAATAGGATATCGGAATCACTTTTACATGTCGTATAAAAAAATGAAAATAAGTCATCATCATCATCAGCCTATAATGTTCCCACTGCTGGGACACAGGCCTCCTCTCTGTGAGAGGGAGTGGGCCGTAATCCACCACGCGGGCCCAGTGCGGGTTGGTAGATGTCACAAGTCTTCGAATTTTCGGTTCTAGGACATGCCGGTTTCCTCACGATGTTTTCCTTCACCGTTTTGAGAGCAGTGGTGATGATAATATAATTTACACAAAGTAAAGCGCCTGTCTGGGTTCGAACCTACGACCTACAACTCGTAAGTCGCGGCCGTTGACACTGGGCCAGCACCGCTCTCAAAAAAAAAAAAAAAAAAGTCAGATGGTCGTAATTTCCCATCTGAATACCCCAGAGAAGAAATGGCGAAACCAATTCAGGTGTCAAAATCTCTTTTAAAGTTCGGACGTAATCTTGGTCAGGCCATATGAGGGCCATGTAGATTAGTGTCTGAAAGGTATTTTGAGGAAAGAACCACACAGATTTCAAAAGTTTAGTGCAAGCATTTGTCAGTAAGTAATTGTGTAGCTCAACTCACAACTCCAGGAGCTCAATTTATGAATAAACAGTCGCTATAATCATTATTTAACTTAAGGGGGCCCTTCCCGATCCGTCTATCGTCAACGCGAGCATGGTCGAAAAGCTTGTTGTTTCATCTAGCGCAAGTGAGAACCGCTAACAAGCAAGTGAGAACGCGATAACATTGTACGAAAAATAACTGGTTTCAGGAAATACGTGTTTTTGAATACGCCTTACAAGTTTGTAAAATATTTTTTTGTAATTTAGAATCTCCATTACATGGGCGAGGTTTCTATAAAGATGTTTTCTTTACTTTTACAATTTATAAGTACATTATGAACGGTCAAAGTTGAGGTAAAATTGATGCAAAAAAGCAGATTTTTGGAGGCTTATATTGAATTTGTTTCACCAAATTTTTATTTTTTGATTTCATAGAAACCTAGATATGGTGCACAAGATACCCATTAGTTTAAAAGAATTAAAGAAAGATGTGTTACAACGCCATAATCACGTACGAGCGTTTGTATGAAAAGTATGACGGGTTGGCCGTTCTTAAGCAACGTTTACAAATAAAGCCCCAAAATTACTAAGATGTGCCTTGATAATGAATGTGATATATGACTTAGTTAGGAATATCTAATGAAACGATAGATGGATTGTGTGGTAGCTGATTTTGTTTGAAAGGAGGTTTTATATCTTATTTTGTATCTCATTTTATGCTGTACCTGTGGACGTCATCACGTCAACGCGGCTGTCGTTAAAAACCAGCGCTATGGCTCTGACTCGCATAGGGTCACAGCATTATGCTGACCGATGTTTTGCGTAGATGTGACGCATAGTTTCCTCTACTTTTTTTGTTTTTGTACTTTTTCTTTTAAATAAACGTATTTTCTTTTATTTAAAACTACTGAGATGACGGCTAATAGAAGAATATGTATGGAAGGACGTGCTGTGCTGTCTCTAAATAAATTGAGATAAATGGACGATGATGATATGGATTCTCCCGAATATTCCAATCACCTTAAATTATGTTCGATATTTGAAAAAAGAATAGAGCAACGCACAAATAAAATAGATGTTCTGCTACGGTGCAGTTCTGGAAGCACACAAGCAAAACAAGCCTGAGGGAATGATCGATCGCGTCACTAGTAAAAATCACCTAAAAATGTCCTAAGGAAGCATTACAACTTGTCGATGTGTCCATAGTTGCTGTGTCCGATCGGCGGCTTCGGTGGGCTAAGGTCGTGGGTACTAAGTTTGCTTACCTTATACTGGGTAGGTACCTACTATAGGATAGTCTCATGACGTTCGCTGACTGATGCCGCTGAGTATGATAGCTGTAGAACTTGTAGAATCTGTGGCTGTGTGGGTAACTACTCTGTATTAACATACAGAGTGTTTGCCTACAGAGCCATAATCTTTTAGTTTTAACTTAGATTTAGTTTTTATAGTTTTTATGTCTAGTCAAGCAAAGATTCGTGCTAAATCCACGAGAATTTACTGCCGACAAATTGCTTTGCAGTTTGGCAGATGTTATGTAAAACGAAAACTGTAATATTATGAACTAAATAAATACAAAAAAAAAACTCTGTTCTTAATACTTGCCTGCCTAGGAATGCGATAGTCTCGTTTCACTAGGTCGTGTTCATTTCAAGAGTTGTATGAAGAAAGCCTTCGGTGACTATTTTGCAGAGGAACGCTCTAAATTGTATAAATATGAGGGCTATGGAGATATTATGTCGGGACTTATTAATGTCGCCTATCAAAACGACCTACATAATTGAATCAAAATTAATTCAATTTAATAATTATGTTTCATTATCTTTGTAGTAATAAGATCCTGTTATTAAATTATAGTTTGTAAGCTTTCAGTTATAGTGTTGTCTTGCTTTAGAAAAATCTCTGAGAGCGTTTATTAGAATTAAAAATATTTCTGCTGCAGCTACTTTAATCATAGTCTATCGGTTTTTTATATCTTTCTTTCGATTGTGACGATAATGTTAAATTACAAAACACTTTACTATTAAACGTAGTAATTATTAAAAGAATATCCCTCTTCCTCTTGAAAAATCATGAATCGTCTGTCCTCTTTACATATCAAAATAAATCAAAGAGGACTTGCTGAAGCATGAACCTCTTTGTATAACAAGACGACACAAAATCTATCTCCCGAGCAAAAAAAAAAAAACATTTTCTCGACTTAGCACTCATATTTTCTTTATAAACAAAACATACAGCGTCGGATGTCAGCTTCTTTGTAACTACGTTTGTAGAAACTGTATTTACGTTATCTTTTATCTTTCATCTTTATTTTGCTGCTTCACTAGACTTTTCTCGAGGATTGTTGAGTTATTTAAATGGTTAAAGGACTTTAAGGAGTGATAACAAAGGCCGTTCGTTTCGAAGGTGAAATCTTTTTATACAATGTATTTTTTGGCTTCCACCAAGCAGCAGTAGATAACTTTTCTAGCCGATAAGTGAAAAGAACTTGTTAAAAAAATACAGTCAAAAATGCTCATTAAATTCAATATTTTTTTCTTAAAACGATAACACACGTTTTTAATGTTTCTCTATTGCAAACGTAGGTAACCATGCACATCTAATTACATGTTCCAAGTGCCAAATACTTCACAAACTTCCGTTGTATTTCAACACAGCGCTCGATATCCGGGCGCTGTCATTGTAGTAGTCGATTTATACCGGTTCAAACACTCGAAATGGAACCGGCCGGTCACTTGTCATTGGAATCGAATCGTTTGATTAACTAGAACATCCCTATGTTGTAAAAGGTTTAGATGCGATGTCCTTGCTGTTTTTTTATATTTTTAGGGTTTAGTACCTCAAATGGAAAAATGGAAACCTTTTTTTTTTTTTGGGTGCGAAATTATCAAATAACTTCTCCCACTCTGGATGGAGCGACTCTTACTGACTAAAACCCACCCGTGTTCTTTCAGTTGCCATGTTACCGGGGGGCCACAATTTCCCTATCGGCCCATATTCGCAGCCCCGGCAGGCATTGGCCCTAGCGGACACCGTCAATTCTGCTGACATCTCTTTGAGGCGCGCGTGGAACACAACGCGCCGTCGACCCGGGCTTGGTCCTTATCGGACGGCGAGCTACCCATTGCTCACCGCCCGCGCTTACGGTGGCCGGAAATCTGCCTGTGATTCCCGACGCCCAGGGCGTCTCCTCCTGCGGCGGTTAGGGGCGCGAGGGCGCGAAATTTGCCTCTCCCTCACGCGCTCCGCCTCCTCCTTCGCGAGCATTACTGCTTCGCAGAAGGAGGTGACGGCCTCCCATTTCCTCTCGCTCCGTAGCATGGCCCGAATCAGGGCCAGACGCGAGAGATCACCGCCGCCGATCGCCTCCACGAGGACACGGCTATGCCCTGCCCAAGCCGGGCAGACCTCCACCGGGATGGATCACTTCGTTGTCTGTCCGTACGTGCGTCTATCTATCTGTCACGATCCTTTTCTCAGGAACGCGTGGAGGTATCAAGTTGAAATTCATATCTCTATAATATCTGTCAATGGACCTTTAAAAAAATAAGCTTCTAAGTCAACGCAATAAAAATACGACCATTTAAGCGACATATTTTGATACTCAAAAATAAATTGAAACCCATAGGGTGCTTCCCGTTGACCCAGAATCATGAAATTTGGCAAAAAGCAAGGTCTCTCCGCACATGTAAAGGAAAAAGCCCGAAAATCGATAATTTTTTGTTTTGTTACCCCTTATTTTTGCGATTACTAACTTACATTTGCAGTTGGAGAATTGACCCCGACGTAAATTGAATTATGGAAAAATTTTTTTCAACTCCAAAGTTAAATTTGTTTTTGGGATAAATTCATCCCAATTACGAAACCCTTCATTGTGCGTGGTCTGACACTTGCACTTGGCCAGTTTTGTTTAGTAGTTGTTTTCCACAGTTTTCAGTTTTTTCAGTTTTCAGTTTTTCGCATTCGAACTCTTATATACTGGTACTGCCCACAAGAAATATTCACTTCGTATTCTTTTTAAGCGCTTGTGTTTTAGTCTGTACATCAACCCTTCAAACTGCTCAATGGCGAAATAGCACATTTTATTCTTCCTTCAATCTTTAGAATTATGCTTCTCTATCTCAAAATCATACGCCAAGATCGTGGCTCAAGTCTGTAAACAGGCAAATAGCGCAATTTACCACCTACTGAATAAAATACTAACATGAGAGGCCCGAATGAGTAAGTTACCCTAATTTGCTGGAGGGTACATAAAACTGTTACCCTATTTGAAGGTGAGGTAGATGCTGTTAGCAAACAATGAAATCTATTTGAGGTCATGAACTCTATACAACGCGTATTGCCACGTGTGACAAGCGCCACTTACGCACCTGAATGTATACCATTCTTTTGTTCATTTTGTTTACTAACAGGGCTAACTGGATAAAGATGATATAATATGGATAAAGAGGAAATGTTTGGATTTTATGTTTTTGTTTAAATTAGTAATGGTTTCATAGATTCTTCGGATCTTTTAGAAAAAGTGAATATTTGTATCCCGCGTAGTACTAGCCGCCTAATTAACCGAAGAACTTTCGTTCTGACTCATAGTTGAACTAATATATAGGTTATTTTTCACCCGTTTGCCGCATGCTTTCTCTTGCCAACTCCGTTCGTGATGGAATAGATAGTCTATGTATAATAGTCTTTGCTGGTTTCGTAGCCTAAATAAGAACTGAACTTATAGATTTAATTGTATTATTATTTTTTATATTTTGTTTTTTGTATTTTTTTTTTCCCCGAAACTTTTCCATTTCTTCAATTTGAACAAAATTAAAATTGTAAGTGTCATTCGTAAGTGTTACTTAAAATATGCATGCTAGATTCACATCTAGCAGATGTAAATCAGGCATATTGTTTTGTAGCTATTCTACTACATTTTGTGATTGTACATCAGTTTTGGGAATACAAAAAAAAAAAAGATGTGATATCTTTGCTCAGCGGTCCGACATAACATAAACTTATTTAATAAAAACCTAAAACTCAGTTGAAGTGAGTTTTAGGTTGCCTTCACCAACAAGAGATCAATGATGCACCATAATAGCTATGCCAATTCTAGAAGACACCTGCATAAAACTACCACACCAGTTTGAATAACAATGAAATCCACTCGAAGTCGAGACTTTAACGTCCCGAAGCGGCGACAAACGTCACTCACACACACACACCCCCATACAATACACATACACCCCAACTTACACGCTCTCACACCTACATAAAGGTGCTCTCAGATATTGAGACGAACATTCGACTCTCATATTGACACGAAGTGCACCTTGAACCGATAATAATGTGATCCGCGGAATCGCATTGAATGGCGCAAACTTTTATATGACATTTAAATGGCGGAGAAGGAGCGTCGTAAAGTTATTTTATTGTAGGTAAGGGTCAAAAGAAAAATTAAAAAGTGTGATTTTTAAGCTATATTTGGTTTGTTTTAAAAAAACAACAGAACCATTGGCATTATGACTATTAGGATCCAAAATATATTCAGAGATTTTACGAAATTAAATAACCCAACAATTGTTTACACTCTCTGCTAAAGTATAAATAGAAGCACGAAAAAAATATAAACAGATTAACAAAGCAGTGTAAGTTATTGTTCTATTTTAATAATTCAGGAAGGTTTTATTTGTACACAAAATATTGTTTCAGGAGGTTATTTCAGTATCTAAAAGAAAGACCTAAGTAAATCTGTTGTGTTGTTTTAGCACTTAAATAATACGGAACAGTGCTTATCGTGGTAACACAAAGATTAATTTAGCTACCAACAATTTAGGAAGTATGGCTACAATTTACCTAAGGGTACTTACAATAAATAACACAAAAATAAAAGTTCCTAAATGACAGTAATCCTAAAATTGACCGCAGAAGAGAACTGGAAAACGTCCTGTATTCACAATGAAGTTGTTGCCTAATCTCTTTACATAGGTACCTACTTCTCTCTTTCTCTTCTTCTACTTTTCTTTCTTGCTTTTTTCTTTCTTTGTTTTTCTTTCTTTCTCCCTTTTTATTAAGAGGAACCCTGTCATGACTAAATTGCATTATGAAAAAGATGGAAGGTCTGTCTCCTACCCAGGAGTAGCAATATTTAGATGTACGTTTGGCACATCCTGGGCAGACAGCCAGGCTGTGATTCTGCAGAATGGCTGTTGTTGATACATTTACCATCATGAATAGTTTATACCAATACAAAATAAAAAGAA
This sequence comes from Agrochola litura, assembly GCA_949152395.1. Lineage (NCBI taxonomy): Eukaryota > Metazoa > Arthropoda > Insecta > Lepidoptera > Noctuidae > Agrochola > Agrochola litura. Next base: position 7,942,776 of record OX424497.1, on the reverse strand, counting down.
GCACTAAGAAAATGAAGGAGGTGACGTCAGAGAGTGAGTTATACTCTGTCTCACATGCTCACAATATAGTGAACATATTAACGCAGAAACTAATACCAACTAAACAATATAAACATTGTTAATACTATTGCAAACAACTTGTACCGTGTTTAATTGGAAATCCCAGGTTCATAAACAAAGTTCGTTCATTTGAACCGTAAGTGCGAAGTGTTCGAGTGTCAGATAATTATAATTAAGATTGGAGAGCATGTCTCATAAATGTGTAAAGATGTTTTTTTTTGGGTATGAAGAAATCAGTCTATCGTTCTTGTTATGAAATTGATGAGTTTAAAAGAAATTGCTATGTTAAAGTCCATCTTATACTTTGTATTTATTTGAGGAGGTTGTTTTAATTTTTTATTGAGGAGCTCGTGGCTAAGTAATAACAGCCGCACGGGTCGATCCATCAGGTGAAACGACGCTACTACTCTTACGCTACTGCTACTAATCTTTTGTGCCTCGGAAAGCACGTCAAGCCGTTGGTCCCTGCTGCCATTCATGGATCTTTGACAGTCGTTATGGGTCGTCAGAAGTCCGAAAGTCTGACAACCAGTCTTACAAAGGGGTATCAAATTACCCAGTTACTGGGTTGTGGAGGTCAGATAGGCAGTCGCTCCATGTACAATACTGGTATTCAGATGCATCTGGTTAGACTGGAAGGTGACCCCAACATAGTTGGGAAAAGGCTAGGGAGATTGGTCGGTATCACAGCTCGGAGTCCAGATTTATATCTGTTTAGGGGTAACAGGATCGCCCCCTCTCACATGGAAATAATGTCAAAGGTTTAACTACCTAGAGAAATGTGTGGGGTGTACATACAGAACATCAATTTTAACTGTTCGGGGAATACAGACATGTTATGCTTATAAAAATTTTTATTTTGACAGTAAAGAATATAATAATACATGAATATACGGAAGAAATAAATGTCTTATCGCCATCAGCGAAGTGGAAGTTTATCGTAAAATCTCGTGAATTTTTTCTCGTGTTAATATCAATAGGTATGGCAGGTGAGCTCATTCTATATGAATTCGTCGTAAATTTTACGCTCCCTTTGATCTTTGCACCTCAAATCGTAAAGGACATATTGTAAGTAACATTTTTGCCGCTTCGTCTGTATTCAAATATCAATTTTCGTATCAAAGAAACTGAAATGTTTTAACGTAATCATTCGGGGAACATAACTCAAATTTTTTTAGTAGATAGAATATTTTATTGTAGCGTTGCGATTTGAGTGAGGTAAATAACGATTTCTGAGGAAGTTGCTTTATTGTTATCGAAAGTAAGATAAATAAATATTTGCTCAAATTACTGCTTGCCTCTGACATGGCTGATTAAATTTCCCAACTCTTTTCAAGTAAGTAATCGAAAAAAGTCAAAACATAGCACAAAGGAAATTAACCAAATAGGAGCCCAGAGGGTTTTTGAACAAGCATATGCAGGGCGAAAAGTTGATAGGCTGCACACGATCATACCAAAATCAAAGGTTTTGCAGATCACTTTATTTTTGGCCCAATTTCGAAATCTGAAAGTGGACTCCTGACCACGGGGCTGCTATCTGAAACTTTTCAAATAAATTTTCGGTGTTCTCTCGTCATGCCACACCTACTCAGCTATCAACTTTTCACCCTGCATATACTTACTCAAAAACCCTCTGGGCTACCAAAGCTACTTGTTTCGCAAAAGATGTTGTCACACACTGAGCAAAAATAATTGAGCAAAATTTATGTTACTACGAAAAGAAGACACATGTCATAATAAAGGGTTTTTGAAGGACTGTCTTATGTAATTTTGACGTTCGAAAAGTGATGATTCTCAGCCTAGTTTGAATTAATGACTTTTGAATTTGAATTTGTATTTTGAATTTTGATTTTGTATTTTGAATTTTAATGTTCCTTAAAGTTAAACCTGCGAGATAATTGCGTAACACACTAACAATGACAATAACTTTCATTTTGACAATTCGTCAACGTTAATTGCGTTATTTACGTTGTCGAGCAGACGTTTTTTTTCAAACACATGTAGCAATGGATTAGCAATGTCCTTCAAAATCCGTCGGATTGTGATTGAGAGTGTGATTCGCAATTGGGGTGCTGATCGCCAAGCACTTTCACAAGACATATTATCAGCCTTTCTACTAGGCTCTTTCTACATCTTCCTTATAAGACACAAGTGCTTCCATATGCATCTATTCCATTCTGTCATAATTTAGGTCCATTGGTTTTTCGGGTCTCAAGGATCCAGTTCCGGGATTTGGACCCACGAGTCCGTTAACACACTTATTGTGTTATTAAAATTACATTTGTCAAAGCTCATAAGCCTCTTTAAGTCTTAATGGCTCGATTGCATATTGATCGATTCAATAAAGTCATTAAACATTATCAATGTACAGCTTAATACGTTTTCAGAATATTGATATTAATTGGCCTAAAAGCGTTCTCGTCACAGACCAATGTATTCATATTGGTTGAAGTATCGTGCAATTTGGTTACGTTATGTTAAAGGATTTATCGAGAGTACTGTTGTATCCATGTTTGTGTATGAACTACCCACACCAAAAGTCCACAGGAACCTTCCGGAGTAAATGTTCTAAATGATGGTGAAAACCGCTCAATCAAAATTAAAATCTGTTGTGCAGTTTTGAATAAAAACATGGACATTGTTTCCCGCAAAACATAAACATGTTGCTCAAAAATGTTGCGCTACTTTTTTTTCCTATGTAGTATACTACTGCAATGTGTTGTTATTTTATCCCATAGCTCCTCCAGTATGCGACAAATCTGGCCAGCCCAGTTATATTTAAGGTCCCAAACAGGAGGGAACAGCAACGCTGCCCAGGAGGAGATGGCGGGACGAACTCGAAATTTTTCATAACGATTAGCAACAAACAGCAGTAGATAGGGATCAGCCAAATTCAAACCAGGCTGAGAATCAGCACTTTTCGAACGTCAAAATTACATAACACAGTCCCCCAAAACTCCCACCCTTCACCACTTCCTAGTGTTTTAGCTGGGAAGAAGAAGTGGCGCAACAAACTCTCCAGCAGCACAGTTGTCTGTTCAGTTAGAAAAAAAAAGTGGAAGGAGAGGAAGGGGCGTCCCTTCTCTGCTCTGCAGTGGAACAGAAACGGTTGATAATAATAATAAGAGAGCCCTGACCAACATCTCTGGAGGCTCTCATTGCGCGGTTGGGTCAAGGGCTCGATTCAGTAAGCAGTACCTACTCCTGGACACGGCACGCATAGTGAGGAGATTCTTCTATCTAGAGCGCTAACCACCGGCAGCTCGCTGTTCCTGATGCCGATGGGCTACTATTTTTTATAATTTATATGTTTTATAATAAAAGTATAAAAAATGTAAATAATAAGTATTGCAAAGGAAATAATAATACGCGGCTTAATTCAATGTCAAAATGAGCGATTATGCTTTTATGATGCTTCGAGCGAGTAGTTGAAAACACTTTGAACTCCTATAGTAATAAACTCAGTAAGTTACGTCGTATCATGAATGTCATCGGTCTTACTACCAACTTTTAGTCATCATTTAAATAGAACCCAGCAAACGATGTACCATCGAAGAAACTCATATCTATACACCGTAAGGACAATTTCTGCTTGCAGCGCTTGGCCACTATAGTAACGGTTACCTACGAAAAAAAAGGGTCGTGTGCACGGGATTTTGTTTTCAAATTACTTAGTTATAGGTTTCTTCGATGGTACATAAATTTTGTGAAAGATATAGCTTGTTGATTAATCTATCTAAAAATGAAATGTTGTTCGTTGGTAAGCGCATCGCTTCAGAACTGCAGGACCCATTGGCAAATTTTTGCTTTAAAAGCTGTAATAGTCCGAATCAGGTTCTTACGGAAAGAAAAAATTTAAAAGTTACCGGGATAATAGGGATGATGACTGCCTTCAGGTAGATTATTAAAAAATATATGACACGTATTTTTTTCATTTTTTACAAAATCAAAAGATTATGGCGATACATTTCGCCCACGCACATTGCTCCACCTGACGGACTAAGTGCGGAAACCAAACCCCGTAATATAGAACATAAAAAAAATTAAAAAGTGTTTATTCACAACAATACTCGTTTTTACATAGTAAATTTACCTCTGCCAAACTGCATAGAACCCTTCGTTTGAGATCCATGCGAGCTACAATGGCGTTTTAATTGTTTCTGTAATTACGGCGTTCAACCGGTTAAATAAGCAGTCAAATGCAGCGACTAATTAAACCGCAGTATCATTTCAGTGGAATCCGCAGGAATCCGCTGGATGCGGAAAGCACAGAATCAGAGTGCTTGGGGGAGGTCTATGTCCAGCAGTGAACGTCTTTCAGCTGGAATGATGATGATCATTTCAGTCGTAAAAGAGCCGATCACTGCAAAGCATCCCGTGTGCTTTAACTAAAAGCTGTAATAGTTGGTTTATCAGTTAATAAAAAGTCCCCTGTGGCCGTTGCATTGTGCGTTCGCGTGAACCAGATAACAGAATGATAAAATATGCATTAGTAGTTTATCATAGTTATCTCGCTACCTATGGGAGTTCCCACAAGAATTTTGTTTATTACCTAAGAGCGTCTATGGTAAGAGGTTTATATGAATTAATTGTATTTGTAAATGGCGGACCATCTTGCTATTTCTTTGCGCAAGAAAGTTGTTACATTTCGTCCAATATTTGTGTTGGCTACCAATGCAGGTTTTCATCTCCAAGTGGAGGAATGCCTTCTGTATATAAACAGTATCCGCTTTTATTATAAACAGTATCCGCTTTTATAACAAGTTGCCAAAGTCTGTGACAGAACTTAGCGATGGGAAGTTCAAAACCCACATCAAACGTGTCCTTATCAAGAATTCATATTATAAAATTAAAGACTACGTTGAAGACAAGGAAATTTGGCAATAATTCCTTCTGCACATGTGGCTTCCCTGGTACCTCATTAACGGCATAAATAAGTAAGAGTCTATTAACTGCTCCCAAATTACCATGTTTATTTAAATCTTTAATTTTTTTTTTTACATTCGCCCTTGACATATTTACTATTCTATTATTTGACATTATATACTTTTTTTTTTTTTGTGGCTTTTGTAGACATGATAATTATTCAGATTGATTACAGTTGTAGCAATCATATAATTGCGTTTTATTTAAAATAGGTTTTTTACTTTTTTTAATTAATTAATTTTTTTGTATAGATTCTTCTCTACATATTTTGTGAATGTGAGAACGCTGTAGGCTTAGTGGATTGTAGACCTGTTGACCATTTTCTATTTTGTTAAGTACTTGGTACTTATTGAAAGACCTACACTGTCCTCCCATACCTAGAAACACTGTTATTTGAAAGTATTGTAAAAGCCAATTATTTTTAAAAGAGTAACCGTGGAGTTTCTTGCCGGCTCTTCTCCATAGGAAACGACCAATTGGAACCGTGCACCTAGCTTCTGACGTTTCATAAGTGCCCATGTAGGTTTATGTGAAATAAAATATTTTGATTTTGATTTTGATTTTTGTATGTCTTTCTGTATTTATGTCATACAACAGTATGTGTGTGTACATACTGTTGTATGACTCCACATCAAGCTATACATTTCCAGTTTATGCTGATCTCGCATCGTATAGGATCTCCGCACAATGAAGGCGAATATTTTTAGTTAAGTTAAACTATTCATCATTATTACCTTAATAAATAAACCTAATGGCCTAAATTACCTTATTAAATTTATCAGTATTTTAACAATATCAATCTGTCTAGCCTTTTCCCAACTATGTTGGGGTCAGCTTCCAGTCTAACCGAATGAATAGAATAGAATAGAATAGAATATTCTTTTCTTCTTTTTTTTATTCTTTTCTTATTATTCCTTTCTTATTTTTTTTTATTTATTTTTTTTTCTTTTCTTTTTTTTTTTCTTTTTTTCTTCTTTTTTTTTTTTTTTTTTTTCTTTTCTTTTCTTTTCTTTCTTTTTTTTTCTTTTGAATGCCGCTGAATATAAGTATTTTACATGGAGCGATTACCTATCTGACCGCCACAACCAACTAGGTAGTATGATACCCCTTGGCAAGACTGGTTGTTAGACTTTCGGGCTTCTGACGACCTGTAACGACTGTCAAAGATCCACAAATGACAGCCAGGACCAACGGCTTAACGTAATTTCCGAGGCACGGAGGAGTCTCGTTATGTAGAAATGGTCACCCATCTACGTACCAACCCCGGCAAGCGTAGCTTAACCTGATGGATCGACTCGTGTGGCTGTTAATACTTAGCCACGAGCTCCTCTATATTTAAATTCAGTGCTACAATACTAATTTATTAGTATTCCAGCACTGAATTTAAATATAGCAACATTGTGTGCGTTAATAGTGATGTTCTACCATAAATCAACCACCAATTTCCCTTTAGATATTGCACTGCTTTCATAGGAATTAATTCAAAAGTAAACATAGTTATCTACACTGTGTTTTCCGCTACATACCTTTCAAGTTTCTAGTGTTCGCTTGTGAAATTGTACAATAATCTTGTGTGGTTTCCGACTGTAAAATGGAACATGAAAATTATTTCTTAGTATGTTTAGTTTCGGAAAAGACAAGGAATAAAGTATCAAAATATGATATGATCCAGCGTCAAGCGTGGACATTGCTCTTAAATCTTTTACAGGATACATGTATACTAGGTAAGACGACGATAATAAGGCTCAGACAAAGTCTAAAAAGTGTTGATTTTATTATCAATGCACCCCAGAACCGATAATTAAATTAGTAATATTCAGAGAGACCAGCTCCAGCATTAAAGGCTGATTATGATGAGTGCATAGAAAAAAAAGAAAAAAAAAAACAAACTGCAAATTCTTAGCAAAAAAGGAATCTTGAATAAATATGTTATGAAACGATCATACTTTCGTAAAGGTTGTGTTCGAGCTACATCGCTTCCGCATCGGTCGAATTTGATCCCGAGGCCCATCGGAAAAACGTGTAGTCAGTCACGCGTAACAGATTGACAACTGACGAAAATACCGGCACAGAGATGGGGACACATCGACGGGAATTCGCGCAAAAATTCCGATTATGTAGAACAAGGGAAATGAACTTAACTGACATTTTTTCGGACTGAGTTGCTGGTACTTGCTGGGTAAGGTCAATTGAGAAGTGGTCTTATTTACTTACATCAACTTATTTTTGATACTTTGAGGTGAAAATACTGAAACATGTATTTTCACTTACTCTGTTTAATTAGCTTCTTCTTCATAAACCCATCAGCTACAATCTATTCTCTAAACTATTTTTATATTCTTTGAAAAGAGAAAATACAATTTCCAAACTTTATGTAAATCATTTGACAAAACAGTAACGTGGCTTTTGTGATAATTTATTTTTACATTCTTATATATCCTAACATATTGGCTATCAAATACAAATCATATCCCAGCACATTGTGTTTTATTAAAAATGGGAAACGCATAGAAAATGTAGTACATTATTTACGTCGCCAGAGCAAAATTAAATCGTATCAAAGAAGTGCGCACTTTTCTGCAGCGTCGGTTGTAAAAAGAAAAATAAAAATCCCTTCAGTCCGTAAAACAAATTTATTTTGATGTTCTTTGAATCCGTTTCGAATATTTAACGAAATACTGAGAGCGAGGGACGGACGACTAAATGTATAGCTATTGTGACGATTGCAATAAGCCCTGTCACAATGTTTTTGAAGACAAAGCTTAGGTACAACATAAAGCTTTCTAGACGACGAAATTTTCTGTGACGTACTACAAGAACTCATTTGATTGGCTACTATTTGTGTTCATATATTACTGTAAATATGTGTAGCTAAATTAAAAACTCTATGTGTAATAATTATGTTTTATGGTTACACATTGATTCAATAATATGGAGCAAGGATTGCTGATAAGTAAATAAATGTTTGTCAATGTATATATGTCGGATCCGGTCATTAGTAAGGCCACGAAACGAATCGCAAGCGCGCTGCTGGCGACAAGACGAGATCTACCCACACCTAAAGCGTGCGCTTCTACAGAGTCGTGATGTCTTAAGGCAACGGCGAGGAGGGGATTCAGCCTCTGGTCGCATCGGAGTTAAGACGTCGCAAAACTGTTCTCGATTCGAGGAGCTCAGTTATTGTGTTAATTGTAATTTGTGATCATTGTGTTAATTTGTAATTTTAATAAACGCCGTCGCACCCAGTGTGTGTATAATTTAGCAAGTGTGATTAATTTGATAGTAAATTATAATGTGATCTGAACTGCAAACGGTTTTTCTATTGCGCATTAACTAACACTAATACACTACGCCCACATTAGTTAAAATATCGCTGATAATAACGAGAGTCACATACCCGTCTCCGACTTATAGATACATTTTTTTTAGACTGACTGTTCAAGTTTTTATTAAGAATTACGAGAGAGTCAGGACTTAAAGCAAACAAAAGTCGTTTAATATAAAAATATACATTATTATTTTCAATACCACTCCTCCTAAGTCATCGTATTGAATTGAGGACACACCCTTCAGTTCAATAGACAGACAGATAGCCACTGCAAATAGTCCAATAACTAAAACCAGTGATTCCGAATGGACCGATCTCAATAAAGCGCGACTTGACCGTTCAGAAATCCAATTTGAATTTGACAATTGATGCATAAACCTTTGATTGGTCATGGCGAAACTTTAAATTCAGACTTGTGACGAAAACGAAAGAGTATTTCGGTTGTATTTTTTTTTTACCAATGTAAGTGACGTATCGATGTTAACGGTTTAAAGCTGGATACAGACCACGCAAGCGAATGTCAACGAGTATCGGCAGAATTTGTCGAACCATTTTTAGGGTTTTCACTAAATCGTTTATATCGGTTGTACCAACACTTACCTAGTTCATTGGCAATTAATGAGGCAGTGTGCACACAGTCTTACCAACTCAAGTGTATTTGGAATTCCCTCATTAGTTTTTGACTAGAGCTTATCTGCGGCCATGATTTTGTAGTTCATATAGACACTAATGTTTACACAGATTACAAAATTTACAATATTACAAGCCATTAGGCATGGCAACCCCTGTATATGGTATTTGAAAAATGGTAATAATGTCAACCCTTTTTGTGACGGAGCCCCGTACTTTGCAAACTACACGTTTATTGAGTGCACTGGACATTGGAGTACTGCAGCCAAAGTACGTATAAAATATGCTAATATATGAAAGAATACTTAAGTAGGTATGTAGTTTGGAATGAAGATGTGTTATTCACGTATTCTCGTCTCCGAACGACAAACGCGGACAACAAACTGAATTCAACAAAAACATTGGCATATGAAATTCGTTGTCTATTTTAAACAATTTGGAAACGACCCAGTTTTAGAATAAATTTAATGCCTTTTCTCACCGATGCTCCCGAAAATAGTAGCCAGAAATACGACAAATCAATATCGGCTGCTGAGCCTGGTCCACTAAGTTATTTAAAATGCAGTTGACACTTCATTCGAGTTAAAATGCAATATTCGCCTTGGCCATGCGGAAACACGGTTATTTTCAATCGCGTTTTTGTCGGGAATATTCGGTACATTGATTTCGATGGCTTTTTAATAATTTTGAAAGTCTATTAAATTATAATCGTTGGTTGTATTTTTTATTTTTTCATAAAAATTTAATCTTTTTGTGGTTTTATTTTTGGTAGAATTGTTATTAAGTCGACAATGTAATGAATTTAGTTATTTAAATATAATATCTACAAAACTAAATTCATTCAGGTTGCAACTGATGCAAGTATTGTAACATACACACAAAATAAATAAATAATTTTAAGTACCCTCTTAGGTATGAGATGTATCTATCAACCATATAATTTGTTACCTAATGATTAGAAAATTAAACTTGACTTTAATCTTTTTTTTATGTGTCTCGCAGTGATACATTCAGTAGAAACTATTTTAATTAGGATTTTTTTTATTTTTTTATTAATTCATGTATATGTCACGGCTAAAACCCGAAGTGCGGCTACACTTAGTTTTAGCCGGCTACAACTAGGTGCGGCCGGTAGCAGTTGGTTAAATTTAGTTGTAGCAAATGAAAATGGCTGAAAGGTAGGTTAGGTTAGGTTAGAACTGTGACCACATAACACACCGCACGAGCCGAGCGAGCGAAGCGAGCGGTGCCGCGGCAGCGGCCGGCGAGTGCCAGGGTCCATTTAGGCAAGTTTAACCAAATGCTACCGGCCGCACCTAATTGTAGCCGGCTAAAACTAGGTGTAGCCGCACTTCGGGTTTTAGCCGTAACATATATATCAATTGGTTTTAGTTATTTTCTGGTAATTTACGCCAAATCTTTTATACAATATACCTTCTAACACTAAATTAAATGACTAACTAACTAACTATAAAAATAAATTCAAAAATAAAATAAAATGGATAGGTACCTAAAATAGAATGGATATACCTATTCAAAAACCGATAATTGCTGTCTATCTAAATTATAACCCACGTACCTATCAATGGCTGACAAATATGAAGAGCCGATGGGGATTAAAATTAATGATAGGTACATTGTGTTTTGAAAATATAAATGGGTTCTCTTCATTAACAATATCACGTGAAGCTCAATGTACTGACAAACTGTATTAACTTTAATGTATTATTATAAGAACATTTGGCACAATACGATTTTTTTGTGTGCAAAATCTTGTTTACATTTCAAAGTTTGGGATTTTAAAGCTAAGCTATTTTCGTGTTTACATTTAGGCCCAATTTCACCACAAATTACTAAATGCATTAACTATAAACGTATTCAAACATCATTCACAAACGATTGATAGAAATAGAGCGATGTTTTAAATTCATTTAGCGGTATCAGAACATATTTCGGTTTACATCACCCAATAATTCGACATAGTTCCTGAATAAACATGAATCCACTTAAACTGAAAAAGATTTATTTCATGTTACATCTGAAAACATTGTTTTCTTTATACAATATGTAAAAAAACCCTGTCCGATCCGTGAGGGTTTTGTTATGTATCGTACTGAGAGTCTATTTATAGGGTATATTTCAGGAAAATAGAAAAAAAATTGCCTCACTTTTTTTTTCAATGGAGAATTTTACCTTGATAATACATGGGACGCGGGCGGCCATCGATAACTGATGAAGTGATGACCCCTGTTGAAATTTTTCTAATTTTTAATGGATTTGGGATAATTTTGGAACTAAAAATGTGTATTTTAAATAGCACTAGCTTTTTAATTTCAATAATAATAATAAAAAAAACGTGTGGCACTCGGGGACTGCCGCGGTAAAGCTATTGCATAGCATTTGTAACCTCCAAACTTCCTATTTGTCAACGCTACACTTGGGATGATGACGTGATGACATAAAACAAAAATTACGTTCCCATGACAACGTCACGTTTTCATGGGAACCGTCATTACTTGGTAGGCGGAGTGGGGGGTGTTAGGTTTTATTTTCGTTACGTTACGGAATTTCTAGATTCGGTCGCCGCGCTCAAAGCTCGCGATAAAAGATATGCAATAGCTTAAAAAATATTTTTGCTAATGTTATTGCAGTACCTACCTATGTGCCTCTTTCGGATCGGACAGGATTTTTTTTCATAATTGTGTGTGGAAAAAGAAGTTGCTACATATTTTTGGAAGATAATTTAGCGAACTTTGCGGTTAAAGCCCTTCATAATATCAAAACATTGTGAGAATGTTTGACATTTCATATAAACTTGAGCGCGCTGTAACTTTTTGGAGATCTCAGGACATTACACGTGTCTTGAATTTATGGTTGGCCTTTTTTATAATTTTGAAACTCATTATATCTTACAATTTATTACTCAGGCGAGGCAAAGAAGCCAAGGAGCAGACTCGAAATCTTTTTTTTTTTTTTTTTTTGGGTGGGAAATTATCAAATAACTTCTCCCACTCTGGGTGGAGCGGGAGGGCGTGTCAGACTCTTACTGACTAAAACCCACCCGTGTTCCTTCGGTTGCCCTGTTGCCGGGGGCCACGATTTCCCTATCGGTTTTCTTCGAACTCCCGGCAGGCATTGGCCCTAACGGACCCCGTCAATTCTGCTGACATCTCTTTGAGGCGCGCGTGGAACACAACGCGCCGTCAACCCGGGCTTGGTCCTTATCGGACGGCGAGCTACCCATTGCTCACCGTCCGCAAAACCCGCGCCTACGGTGGCCGGAAATCGGCTCGCGATTCCCGCCCCGGGCGTCTCCTCCTGCGGCGGTTAGGGGCGTGAGGGCGCGAAATTTGCCTCTCCCGCACGCGTTCCGCCTCCTCCTTCGCGAGCATTACCGCTTCGCAGAAGGAGGTGACGGCCTGCCATTTCCTCTCGCTCCGTACCATGGCCTGGACCAGGGCCGGACGCGAGAGATCACCGCCGCCGATCGCCTCTACGAGGACACGGCGTTGCTCCGCCCAAGCCGGGCAGACCTCCACCGTATGCTCCACCGTGTCCTCAGGCCGATCCACACAATGGTGATACCCGGGTGTTTCCTCCCGCCTTATCCTGAACAGGAACCGTACCCTAATTGCACTATACACGATCAATCAGAATCTGAATCGTTTTGCAATAGATTGCTAATCCATTGCTTCATGAGATCGAAAAAAATATCTGCACAACAACGTAAATAACGCAATGAATGTTATTGAAATGTCAAAATGAAATATATTAATCGTAATCGTTTATGGTGATAGCCGGATATAGTGCTAAGAGTTAGACTCCTTTAACAAAAACAGGTTATTAGTCGCCTTAACTCGAGAGAAGTGGAAAGAGATGAGAGAAGCTTTGTCCTGCAGGTGGGACAATACGAGCTCTTAATAACAGTGGCACTCCGGGAGTGCCCGCAGAATTGAAAACTTGAAAAAAATATCGGCACTACGCTAATCAACGCGTTGATGTCTTTTACTCCACGCACTGCTGTAATTAATGCGTTGATGTCTTTTTAATGGTCAAAAGCTGGTGTCGTCACAGTGTCGCGAAATCAATGATTTAGTCCTATCTCAAAAATGCCCAACGCGCCTAAAGAAGTTTTCACTTTATTAAATCATAATAATTAGTGAGGACATGCACCAACAGTTTACTGGCGATGTGCAGTCTTTGGGAGGGCAGTTACCTTTAGACAATGACGGCCGACTGGGCAAAACCCTGCAGACATAACGTCCTGCTGACCTCCACATTCAAAATTATTTATTTAACCATTTATGTACACACATATATCCACAGACAAGGCAAAAGGAACAGACAAATACGTACAAAGGTGATGTTTATTTCTAAAGAAATCTCTTTAAGCATACCTGCGATAGGACAGAGGAACAAAAGAACAAAAAAAAAGAAAAAAGAATTAAAGTCGGTGTCTTGGGTTTTGTGTTGTCGTTTTTTGCCACCGACTTCCGAAATTAAAGTTATTTTTCACTTTGTAGTGTTTTTTTTTGGAAGTCGGTTGTTTTTTTTTTGTAAAAAGTTTTTATTTTTCACTTTTTAGTTGTGGTACCTACCCCACACACATTCGAATACCACTACCTGCTACCAGTGACAGGAACTTATCATATCATCTACATACTAAGTGGGGAAATAATACGTATTTTGTAGCTAACTCAAAAACTACCCAAGCAAAGTTAATAAAATTTATATGGGACCAATTTGGGAGCATACCCTTTGAAACAAAAAAAGAATTTTTAAAATCGGTCCACAAATGACGGAGAAATCGGTGGACATAGAAAAAAAAAAAAAAAACAAACATACGCGACTAACATATAACCTCCTCCTTTTTGGAAGTTGGTTAAAAAATTGCTGTTTGTGATATTAATATGACCCAGTATGTGGTGGCCCAGTGGTAACGGCCCCGATTTACGAGTTGTAGGTCGTGAGTTGGAACCCACAAGCAGGCACTTTAATTCGCGTAAATAATTTCATTACCACTGCTCTCAAAACGGTGAAGGAACACATCGTGAGGAAACCGGTATGTCCCAGAACCAAAAATTCGAAGCCATGTGACATCTAACAACCCGCACTGGGCCCGCGTGGTAGGTTACAGCCCTCTCCCTCTCGAAGAGAGGAGGCCTGTGTCCCAGCAGTGGGAACATTATAGGCAGATTATGCTTATGTATGCGATATTAACAGTATGGTGTACGTATCTACTATCAAGTTTCGTCCAAAGTTTTCATTAAAAAAAAAACAGTGGCACTCCGGGAGTGCCGACAGAACTGGAAACTTGAACAAAATCACCTTGGTCGAAGAAAAATACTTGTATAGAACATTGATCTGTAACTTATCTAAATAAAGAGCACGATCGAGTTTACAAAAAAAAAAAAACTTCCAAACCCTTTAAACTAAAAATACTTGCATTGAACATTGATCCGTAACATAATATAAGTAAAGAGCACAATAGCGTTTACAAATATCAGGTGTCAGTAACGGTGTCGTGATTTCAATTGTTTTTTCCCATCATCTCAAAAATGCCCAACGCGCTTGAAGAAGTGTTTACTTAAAAAAAAAAAACTCACCTTTCAAACCAACAATAGATACTAACTTCCAAGTTATTCTTAAATCAAATCTCTATCTCACACAGTTATGGCATGTTTCCCTCCATGAGGTAGCCTTGTCGACACACGGAACCGGACGCCAGCGGTTGTTGCTCCGAGCCTTACAAATGATAGCTTTCCTTCAAACAGGTCATAGGTGGCCTGTACAATTCCCGCGGAAATTGTGTGACGTATCTTCCTTTTGAAAGACGGTGGTTAAAATCGTTGGCGTTTGCAGGATTTGCTATTAGTACTATTTTCATCCATAACCGGTTTTGTTAAGAGAAATGACTTCAAATTGTCATAATTTCGTTAAATTGTCGTTCAATAGGGCAATTAAAACTTACAGAGATGATTCTACTTCTAAAATACATTTCACCAGGAAATTCAAAAACGTAAGAAACTGAATTTCGCGGGCTTCTCTAGCGCTTTTACCTTAGCCAATTTTAAAAAAGAAGAGTTATTACGTTTTTTATTCCGAATGTGGTATTCACAGAGCTTGTTTCTATGATGTTTATTATTTTATCTACATCCATGACATAAAACCTCTATAAAAGTTTCTGAAACAGTTAGCACATTGGCAACATTATTACAGC
Organism: Agrochola litura; assembly: GCA_949152395.1. NCBI lineage: Eukaryota > Metazoa > Arthropoda > Insecta > Lepidoptera > Noctuidae > Agrochola > Agrochola litura. The sequence continues at coordinate 7,927,612 of OX424497.1, read as the reverse complement.
CAGTGTCATAGTAACCATTATATCATCCAAACGAGTGTTATAATGTTGTACTAAATTTAATTATGCGACTCGTTTCAATGTTCAAACGGGGGACAGCAGCACCCGCTGCACGCATGTGTGTGTGATGTGCTGCTGCAGGCGACGTACATACGTGGATTTGTACTAAATTTCATGGGAATTTCTTCATTCTTGATCTTGAATTACAAACACCCAATGGTTTCAGAAACTTTTATAGAGGATTCATATCATGGGTGTAGATAAAGTCTTGTATGCAATTGTTATAATTAGGTATTATAACACTCATGTGATACCCACATTCGTGTTTGATTTAGTGACAGTCAAAACAGCTTATATATAGTTAATTAAGTGCAGTTGTTATTCTTACTTTAGGAGGCAAGGCAAGAAAAAATGTTGCTTGCATTTTCAATAGAAAAATACTAATAGGTTTGCACACAAAGGTGACCTATTTCTCACTAAATATTGAGTTGTAGGTTAAATTTAATTTAGTGAAAATTGTTTATTTAAAGTGCTGAGACTGTTGTTTAGGATTTTGTGGTGTTGTATGCAAGATTTTAAAGTTTATTTAATCTGCAGCAACTGTTCATTTTAACTACGTATAGTATTTTATTTATTATTTATTATTATTATTAACTACAACGGTTGTATGAGATGAGCGCCACGATTACTAACAAAGGCTTGTACTGACTGGACAGGTCCACTCAAATCTGTGTGGTTCTTTCCTCAAAAGACCATTTCAGACACTAATCTACATGGTCTTCATATGGCCTGACCAAGATTATGTCTGGACTTTAAAAGAGACTGCGACCTCTGAGTTATTTTTTTAACCTCAACGGGGAAGCTCTTGGTCTGTATCTCTATCTTACCTGATGGTAAGCAATGATCAGGCCGAAGGTAGAAGTGAGTTTCGCCCGGAATCCTCAACCACAGAGGAACTGGCTATCTTACCTCTAACTGCCGAAACACGTTGTTGTTATGGCGACCTTCAGCCTTTTTTCTCCGAGTAGTCAGATAGGAAACGCTGACCTATTCTAGATTTAAAAAAAAAACAAAAACAGTGGCACTCCGGGAGTGCCGACAGAAGTGAAAACTTGAACAAGATCACCTTGGTGGAAGAAAAATACTTGTATAGAACATTAGTCCGTAACCTTGTCTAAATAAAGAGCACAATCGCGTTTACAAAAATGAGATATCGGTGACGGTGTCGCGATTTCAATTGTTTTTCCCATCTCAAAAATGCCCAACGCGCCTGAAGAAGTTTTCACTTAAAAAAATAAGACGTGTAAAAGTGATTCTGATATCCTATTTACAGAATAAACAATTTCATTTCAGTAGATATTTATAGTTAAGTTCTTAAGTATAGTATCCATAAAACGCACGTAACGTAGGTATAGTTTTAGTTTTTCTTTCTGCAGTGCCTTTATTTTATATTTACCCCTTTACATTCCATAATTAATTTGAAGTAGTTGTCGAAATCTGATAAATTTTCTATTTACCATAAAATTTGTTGTGAATTAAATGGTGTCTGTTCCAAGTATTCCTAGCTCCTGATAGCCTAATTAAGTCTCTGATGAGTAACTGTTAATAGTAAATCTGATACCAAATAATTATTCTGCTGATATAATTAATTGACTAAAATAACAAGAACTAAAATCTTAAGACTTGACAAGCGAATGAAAGGTACTTAAAAAAAAATTGTCTATATATTCTGTGGTTATAATTTTTTTACCAAGTTTTATCAAATCTTTATACCTCATATGATGACCATTTGGATGTAGTGTATCTATTTAATATCTATCTAAACACAATCTCATGCACGTCATCAGTGAGGTAGCTGTCACTAATGTCAACTGTCAGTTCTCCACGAATGGCGGGAAACAGTTGAAAGTGAGGCGCTACCTGCACGAGAAGATTGGTGTGGTAATAAGCCAGTGTAATGATATTAATCAGCTTAAATACAGGATCACCAGGACGTTTGAAGTGAGCTGTCACTTCACCTGGTGCTAGGGATTGACACTATTGACAGTTTACTTCACCTAAGTTTTCACGGTGAGATTTTACAGAATAGCTCGGCTGTTCTATGCGTGATTCTGATAAGTATTTGTTTTTGTTTTTCTTTGTCGTTCGAGTTAATGATTTTTTGTAACACAAATAAACCTGTTTATCTTTTCTTCCTCTCTTTTTTTCTAACCGGCGCATTCTTAGCGTATTGTAAGTAAACTTATAAATGTAATATGTTCTTTATGTTTCAGGCGCCACATAAAGAAAGACTCAGCCCACACAAATGCACAGCGGGGCGTAGGTCGGCTACCCCTGCATTTATACATACTTTTGTTATATTATGTAATATTCATTAAGTACTATATTATGATTTTACCGACTAATTTACTGTGACTGTTGACTAGTGCAAATAACAAACAAAATTTGAATCAGTGTTGATTTAATAATTACTGACCAATTAATATACTATCAATAAACCCAATAATTAACAGAATTATTTAGTTTAATAGGAGTGAATTTAAAAACAATAATGGTACTCGGAACGAATTGATGATAAAGTTAGGTATTTATCTGGAATAAATAAAACCAGCAAGGAAGATTTTTGCACGTGGTGTATATCTGAAACCATATTATTTCATTTTATTTGTCACTACTGGAATAGGGATTGTATCTGGATTAAAAAAAAGAAATTCTATTTAGTCCGTCAATCAGACAATAAAAAAATATTAGACACGTATTTTTTGTTTTATCATATTAATAAAAATTGAATTAGATAAAACGCATTAAAGTTGAGGAGTGGTGGCTCGCTACGTCACAAATAAGTATACAATCTACATAGGCGTGACGACACGCCACATTTAAACTCAATGTATCGCCAATATTTTTTAATAATTTACCCGACGGACAAAAACAAAATTTTTAGGCATATGATCCCTATTCAGTCACCAAAACCACATGTGTTGATAAGTGTGGACAACGATAAATAATAATTATCTTTACCTAGTTCATATATACACATACATAGCTAGTATAGCTACATAAACTCGCTTCTTTTTCCCATGGGGTAAATTACAAAACGCCACGTGTTACCTACTTACTTCTTTTACTTCGTTAATGTTCATACCTACTTACATCTCTGGCCATACCTATCCGTGATTTATAATGTACACAGGATTATTAAATTGGTTAATAATCCTAATCCTAACTTAATATGTAAAAAAATGCGAACGTGAGTTTGTTTGTTACGCTTTCACGCTAAAACGGCTGAATGGATTTAGATGAAATTTGGCACATGGGTAGACCATGACCTGGAAAAGGACATTGGATACCTTTTGTCGCAATATTCCTACGGGATCGAAACTTATGCGAGTGAAACCGCGGAGCGCAGTTAGTAAATAATAATACCAGACTATTATTGTCCCGGCTTCAGGGCAGAGGATCTCATACAGAGAAGCCTGCATTTAGATAATCTTATTTGCTATAATAAAATTATAACAATCTTACTAACACACTATCTTTTCTTCTTATCTTCTAAGGTGCTTCTACCTACACCTACATAATGAATGTAAACGACCACTCATACAAATGTACCACTTTTTCAGCCCGTGGAAGGATACTTACCTAATTTATTCCCTCAGTTACCTTAATGTGTGTTTGTCACGCGCGCCGTTTTATGACCCTAGTATCTTCTATGACACCTTGGTTTAGTACCAAGTAAAAGTTCTTAAAGACCTTGGGTAATAATGGGAATATGGTATAAAAAGGTTACCTACTTTAACATTTGAGGTTGGATTTTGTCGCATAAATTGCATGGAATTGGGATCTAATGCTTTAATTTAGATAATGTCGGCATGCTGTAGTAAGCGCAGGTGTGGATGTGGAGTTATGTCGTTAACCATGCTGCATTTCCTATCCTGCCCTCCGTGTCCCAAAATATGCAGTCCAAGTGAACTCTGCTCCGCCACCGACGAAGTCGAGGAAGGGGCGAAGTTTTGAGCCGACAAAATTTGAAAGACTATCATAACAGCGACACGAAGAAGTAGAAGTTAGCACGTAATACAATTGTATACACATCAAAAAGCATTTCAAAAAAGTGTGGTACAGTAAGTTACAATAAATATAATTTTACAATTTACGGATAGTCAGAAAATAGTAACAAATGACGGAATTAAATCTGGTGTCCTAGCTAGGTTACATGGTAACATGTATTAAGGATCACCAGCCCAGGTTCCCACAAAAGGAGCAGAATTTTATTTTTATTTTTAAGAGACTGCTTATGACTATAAGGTGCAAACGAATGTTAACTTAAATTTACTTACTAAGTATGAGAAGTGATAATTGTGAGTTATTGACGTCCACATTGTCCATACTATGCTTTTAGTTAGTCTAAATGAGGCATAACATAAAGGAGGACGGCATGCTGCTGGTTAAATTCTGTTAGAAAAGGATAAATATTGGTAATAATAAATAAAAATACATCATCACATCAGCAAAATGTAGATAGAGTAAAACTGACCAAGACTGAGCTGAACTGACCAAGGCTGAGCTAAATTGACCAAGGTTGAGCTAAACTGACCAAGGCTGAGCTATACTGACCAAGGCTGAGCAAAATTTGGCTCTAGTGGGCTACGCTATGGTTTCCTAAGAAAGCGGACAACGGTCACACTGTCCAAATATTGTCCACGTTAATGGCAAATACTGGTGAATATGACAGATTTTCAAGACGGCCGTTATAATATGACGGAACCGCTTTTAAATACAGGATGGCGGGACATCGACGCGAAATCTGTTACCATGGATTCAGTACATGATTCTACACTCCCCTGCGTTGAAATTTTCTGTCAATTATTTTTTTTAAAACAGCTGTTTCATACATTTAGACCGCGTAGGTATTGCACTTTTTTATGAAACACCAGATAAAAAAAAATAACCTACGAAAAATTTCAACGCAGGGGGTTTCAAAATCATGTACTGATCCATGGTAACAGTTTTCGCGTCAATGTCCCTGCCAGCCTATATAGAAAACCGTAACTTAAAAGTAGGCAACCGTAACTCTTCGCTTTTCCCGGGCAGATTGTATCTATGGAGTATATATGTCGCAGGGTTATTGCCAAACCAGTGATATTATAATTTCACTAGTGAAATTATAATTGCACGAAACTTTGTCAACCGCCTCCGTTTCTCACAATTTAACGGACTTTTTTTTGTGTTATTGTAATTTCACGGGAACGCTGTAGTGATTTTATAATAACCCTAGGTATATTATAAGTCAGTTTGTAGTGGGGACTTCGTGCGTTTTGATTGGTTAACTCTTCTTCATCCGCCAATTGCAAAAAAACTGTTGTAAACACAAAAACCAATCATTGACCGTCTCACAATTTAACGGGCTTGCACATACAGTGAAATTGTCAAAATATTACTGCCTTTTAATATCACTGCGTGGGTCAGAGTGGAATTATAATATCACTTAAAAGAGCCCGTTAAATTGTGAGAAATGGAGGCGGTTGACAAAGTTTCGTGCAATTATAATTGCACTAGTGAAATTATAATATCACTGGTTTGACAATATTCCTGCGACATATATATATTCTCACGCTAAAAAAAGCGTTGTATCCTAACTCTCCGGAAAAAGTAATAGGATATATCGCTGTCCCCGGTGAATAAAATGGTAATGTGCTACTACGATAGTTTTAACTTTGTTGCATATTCGATATTTAGAGGTCCGACTACACTCTGTCAATTTTTTTCATTCATTTCCTACGGTTATTTCAGAAGTTACGAGATTTTAAGGTGTATTGTAATAAATGTGAAAAATCACTTTTCTTTTGGTATTTGAACAATTCTGCTATGTACATAAGTTAATAAGATTTTAACAAAAACTGTTTTTTATTTTTCCTGTAAAATTTCGTTTTTACGATTACAATTTTATTCGCCGGGGACAGCGATATGTTAACATACGTAAACAATGCAATAACTGAACCCTTAATATTTATATTAAACAACCCCTGAACAATCAGACATTCCGTCTCACGACTGACGCTATTTGGATTATGACATACGTTTGAACAACTGGAATACACAAATACATAATATATAATCCAATTACAATAGCGATGTTATACACTAGTAATTAAATTAGTTACATAAACATGCTTAAACAGGGAATCTATAACACTTCAGTACTAGCGGCTTTGGTATGCTTTCTCTGTTAGCTACTGTTTCAAATTAAATTGTCTATGTTAGTATTACCAGTCACAGTATAAATAATTACAGTTTCAGTCAGTCAATATCTTACTGCACTGTTTCTTCTCCTATACAGGCTGGCACATCGACGCGAAAACTGATACCATGGATTCAGTACATGATTCTGAACTTAATATACTTTTTGTTTGGGAAATTGTCAAATAACTTCTCACGCTCTGGGCGGAGCGGGAGGACGTGTCAGACTCTTACTGACTAAAACCCACCCATGTTCCTTGAGTAGCCATGTTGCCAGGGGCCACGATGTCCCTTTCGGACTTCTTCGCAACCCCGGTATTCGGAACAGCAGAATTAAAAAAAAAATAACCGACGACAAATTTCAACGCAGGGGGCGTTGAAATTTGTCGTCGGTTATTTTTTTTTAAATCTGCTCTTCCATACATTTTGACCGCGAAGGTATTGCAATTTTCTGTGAAAAAGCAGATTTATTTTTTTCAATAACCGACGAAAAATTTCAACGCAGCGCAGGGGGGTTCAGAATCATGTACTGAATCCATGGTATCAGATTTCGCGTCAATGTCCCTGCCACCCTGTAGAGAATTGAGGTCCACGCTTGCTTTATGGTGATTTAAATCCAACTTAGGAAAGATTCGTAATACTTTTTATTACGAATTTCCCATTTAGCTATCATTAATCAATAAGATTTTTGTATCCTTAAACATTAATGTTTGAATTACTGAGTAGAACATTGAAAAACCAAAGTAGATATAGATTTTTGAAAAAAATACTTATTACCTTGCAGATGTCGTAGTTACATGTAAAATTTGTATTATTTATTTTATTTAGAAAAAAGTAAGTTCAAAGCTAAAACCCGTCTACTGAAGAAAAATCACAACCCTCCTTTTTGCTTCGCCGTAATCGGGTAAAAAACAGTCCGGCTCATCGACATCAATCAAGATTATTTTTGAACCTTGTAAGTTGTATCATTGCATCAAATTATTAGACTGTAGCTAATCACTCACCGACTGTAATAACTAAATAATTTCAATGACAGAACATCTAGAAACAATGTTTATCTTTATCTCAAGTACAACCGCAAAGTGGCGACAAGAACTGTTAACCTACAATTTTTTTTTACTCTGTGGAGTCGTGATCTGCGGTCCCAGCCTAAGGTTGCGGTTAGGTATAAGTTACACCCGCGGATAATGGACCCTTATGCCCTTAGTAATAAGGTTGAAAAATGGTAGTACTTATGTACTCACAGTACTGCTTCATATCTATATCATTGATACAGCCATTGGTATGTATCTATGCACAAACATGGAGCCGTCAGCATCGCTAATTGTGCATATCATGTCTGTGTTATGCCGTAATAATATTATTGTGTGAAGTAACATTGCTGAATATTTGGGTTCCGAACCATTGATACAAAGTCATTCCACTTATCCTGTATGTCTTAGTGTTCAGAAGTAATCACTCTGCAAATAATGGAATGGGAAGAATCGCAAAATGTGAAGTTAGAGAGAGAACAAAAGGATGGATAGATAAACCTTAATGGGGGAAAAATCATTAAAATACCACTTCTGCACACATCAAGAATGTCATCATCATCAGCCTATAATGTTCCCACTGCTGGGACACAGGCCTCCTCTCTGTGAGAAGGAGTGGGCTGTAATCCACCACGCGGGCCCAGTGCGGGTTGGTAGATGTCACATGTCTTCGAATTTTCGGTTCTAGGACATGCCGGTTTCCTCACGATGTTTTCCTTCACCGTTTTCAGAGCAGTGGTGATGAAATAATTTACACAAAGTAAAGCTCTTGTCAGGGTTCCAACCTACGACCTACAACTCGTAAGTCGCGGCCGTTACCACTGGGCCACCACTGCTCTGCAAGGACGTTAATACTATCATCTATATACAATACTACAACTCAACGCCCCTGCAATGCAAATACCCGAACATAATTACAGAATACCAGCACGTAGGAATCCGGTGCTAATAAATAGTTAAGTGTATTATCAGCATGACGTTGTATGACATAAGTCCTGTTCACAAGGATTATCTACTAGTCCTAGAGAACCTGTTCAGGAAGACTGCGCTAAGACCTGTCAGGTTATTGACACTATAGTGTACCTACGTTAGTCGCGAGTACAGTTAGGTACGGATGGCAAAAACAATCAGACTTGATTCTTTATTCTATTCGTTTTTTGAAAAGATTTATAAATAGAATATTATACTTCAAAATTGTTACTGTGGGCATTGTTTGTTGTTATAACACTGTGTTTTTTAGTTATTTCCTAAAAACAAAGCTAAAGCTTGTTATTGGTGTAGGTTTTGTTAATAGTGTAACTCGACGAACGGGACTTGACCTGTCGATCTTTGCTTAATAAACTTATGTTCAAGAAGTTGGTCATTGCTTGAAAAAATATTATTAAGTTTTTTTACTTTGGTGGGTTTCACCTCTGCTGTTTTGTAAAATCAACATTTTTATTTCATAATTTTGTCTCGTTTCCTCCATTTCATTGAAATGTCTCTAAAGCCTTATTTTATGAAAAAAACACGCAGAAGCTGCGGTCTTGCTTAATAGCATAAAATGGCCATAAAACATGGGGTGGTATTGATGATAACAACGAAACTTGCTCAGAGTACCTAAGTATTTTATAAGTACTATAATGAAGGAAGTGGGTACTTATCTAGGTACTATCGATGTAAAAATGCGTTCGGGACTTTATGATGTGAAAGCAATAAAATCGATTTTACAACTCGCTTTGAACTCAGATCGAATGGAAATTCTTATTTTATGGCGTGCTTTTCTGTTCTAATGTGTTCCATTAGATAAATAGGTTTGTTAAAACGTGTACGTACATAGGTAAAACTATTAGCGTGACTATGATAATTAAATACTTACGAATAGATAAATATCTAAGTATTATGAAGCTATCACGAGTTTTTAAATGGTTCGGATTTAGGAAAACATTTTATCCCATTTTTTCAAATTGGGGTAGATATTATATTACGCCTCCAATTATTTTACGCTTAGGAAGGGTGTTCAGAATCCATAATATCGTATCGTTTTTATGTTATTAAATATGCATTTCCCATAAAGCCCTTCCGGGATTTAAAAAATAAATCTATCATATTTTTCACCCTTGTTCCCATATTTTTAAAAAATATATTTGTAAAGAACAACATTCTTTACAAATTGAAAATAATTTTGTTCTTTTTGTAGAAGTCGAGGGAAAAAGTTATAATCCCACCGAAAACATTTAAAAATCAACGTTTTATTTGATGTTCAAGCTAAACAAGGAAAATAATGAGGCTACTATATAACCTCTAATTGTGAATTGAATATTGAACTAAAAATATATATAATTTTTTTTTCTTAGCTATTATTGTCCCACTGCTGGGCAAAGGCCTCCCTACCCTCTTTCCACCTCTCTCTGTCCAGAGCTTCCAAGGACCAATCTTTCTTAAAGGAGTCCAGTTCATCCCGCCATCTCCGTCTGGGCCTGCCGCGATGTCGTTTGCCATTAAGCGGGACCCACTGGGTCGTAAGTTTGGCCCATTGATCGTTTGACATGCGGCAGATGTGTTCAAAAAATTTTTTTTTGAACTGAAAATATTTTTAATAGAATTGGGTTCTATTAAAAATATTTTCAGTTCAAAAAAAATTTTTTTAAGAACCTCTTTGCTCTTTTTTTTAAGAAACACTTGCTTCTGCTCGCGACTTCATCCGTGTTTAATTTCTTGTTTTAACATTAATTATATCCATCCTATGACACTTCCTTCCCTATGAGCTTGCCATTAGTGAAAGAATTTTCGGAATCGGATCAGCAGTTCCGAAGATGTCCCCTTACATACAAACTCACAAATATTAACTCCTTATAATACCTAGTATCTATTTATTTATTATGAAATATTTTCTGCCTTGATCAAGAGCAATAAAAAAAACACTTAAATTTTTTTCTTAAATAGTTAAATCGTTATTTTTTAGTTTGTTTATGCTATCCCTACAAGTACTTAGCGACACATTGCTTAGTAAAAACTAATCTTAGCATCCATTGCGGCTTTCGTTTCGCGGTACTGAGTTTCACTGGCGCACTGTACTCGCCACACCGGTATCTTAGGCCCTGACATTACAGCAAGTTTATTAAACTGACCTTTAAGAGAATAGACATTTATTTCTTCCTTTCTTAAAACATTTTTCTAGGGCTATTTACCGTCTCATGTCGCTCATAATTTTTCTATTTTCCGACGAAAAATCCTTTTCAATTCTGACTTTTTTTCCCTTACATAAGTATATCGAGCATGAGGAACTCGTGGCTAAGAAATAACAGCCGCACGGTTCAATCCATCAGGTTAAGCCACGCTCGCCGGGGTTGGTCTGTGGATGGGTGACCATCGTTACATACCGAGACTCCTCCGTGCCTCGGAAAGCACGTTAAGCTGTTGGTCCCGGCTAGCATTCGTGGATCTTCGACTGTCGTTACAGGTCGTCAGAAGCCCGAAAGTCTGACAACCAGTCTTACCAAGGGGAATCGTATTACCCAGTTACTGGGTTGTGGAGGTCAGATAGGCAGTCGCTCCATGTAAAATACGGTATTCAGCTGCATCCGGTTAGACTGGAAGCCGACCCTAGTTGGGAAAAAGCTAGGCAGAGATTTTGACCTAAGTATAATCTTCACTTTTTGATATTCATGTAAGTACCTACTAAATTTTCTTAAGTTGGTAGGTAGCAAATATGTTTTTGAAGCAGTATTCTATTCAATCCATATTGCGTACAAAATACCTCCATAGCGGCCTTCTATCCAAGCAGTGGACCAGATTACTAAGCTGATTCACAAGATCAAACCGTTATCAACAAATATTGGAGTAGCCCTTTCCATTGCTCGAACACTGCGTGGGAATAAAGCAACGGGCACACTTTGTGTTTTTCTTCTGCTCAAAGATCAGAGAGAAAGCAAGCAAAAGCTTATGTCAATAACAAAGGGATGTAGATAATTCCTTTGCAAGAAGTTCCTCCATTATTCTTTGAGCAATTCATTTTATGACGTCATCACGTACCCTCAAGCAAGACATTGCCCGTAGTTACCGCGACAGTTTTATTTATTTTTATTAGTTGTTGCCTGTTGTTTCACTAGCATCCTAGAGAAACTAAGTCTTATTCTTGGATTAAAACTACTTTATGTTTTAATCTAGGACATGATCTATCTGTGTGCAATTTTTTACCGAAATCCGTTCAGCCGTTTATGCGTGACTGAGCAAAAAACATTTAAAAAAAACAGTGGCACTCCGGGAGTTCCGACTGAAGTGAAAACTTGAACAAGATCGCCTTGGTGGAAGAAAAATACTTGTATAGAACATTGGTCCGTAACCATATCTAAATAAAGATCACAATCGCGTTTACAAAAAAATACTTCCAAAACCTTTAAAGTAAAAATACTTGCATTGAACATTGATCCGTAACTTAATATAAATAAAGAGCACAATCACGTTTACAAAAATGAGGTGTCGGTAACGATGTCGCTAGTTCAATTGTTTTTTCCAATTACCTCCTAATCACTACTGCAACAAACCGCTCGGTATTTGAAAAGTACACTTTAAGCAGATTGAATTTTTGGGTAAATCAGTCACAATTAAAACAGATAAATACAACCATGTATTGCTATAGTCTTTATTGCCTCTCAACAGTGGTACCTACACCCTATGCACTTGGGCAGGTTTGAATAATATTAATATTGTGACTTCCCCTTTTGGTAAGTGGTGAAGGGTAACTTACTCTTCTTGATTTTTCTTGCTGACATTTTTTTTCCCTTTTGCAGTCTATTTTCGGAAAAAACAATATTTCTCTTTTCGTACATTCTTTATCTAGAGAGGAGACGGGCCCGTGGCTAAGTAATAACAGCGGCACGGGTCGATCGATCAGGTTAAGCTACGCTTCCCGCGGTCGGTCCATGGATGGGTGATCATTTTTACATACCGAGATCCCTCCGTGCCTCTGAAAGCACGTTAAGCCGTTGGTCCCGGCTGTCATTCTTAAATCTTTAACAGTCGTACCGGTTCCTCAGAAACCCAAAAGCCTGACAACCAGTCTCATCAAGGGGTATCGTATTACTCAGTAACTGGGTTGTAGAGGTCAGATAGGCAGTCGCTCCTTGTAAAATACTGGTATTCAGCTTTATTCGGGTAGACTGGAAGCCGACCCCAACATAGTTGGAAAAAGACTAGGCAGATGATGATACATTCTTTATCTCTCCTAAAATACTTCTTGTTGTACAGACGCCAGCACATCAAGCTACTACAATCTGTCAAATTTATTTAATAGATTTTCAACTTTATCGCTGAAAGATAAGGTTCAAAGTTGATTGGGAAAATTTGACAGTTTCGGGTAGCTTGATATGCTGTCGTCTGTACAAGTATCTCTAATTTAAAACATTTTATGTCTTTAGATGACTCACTGGTTTGCTTATTGTCAGGGGAAACAACATTAAAGTGACATCGTCTCAAAGAGCTTCTGAAGGCCATTATTTCAGACAGAGTATTATCTTACTTAAAAGTTAAGGTAGCGACAGTAATTATGTAATATAAAATGTCACAATAAATCATTATTTACGGTGTAAAATTGTATGAAGCGAAGTAATGTTTTGTTACAATTAATATTTCATTTCTTGTGATAACAGTATTTTGTATGCATGAGATGGGGGCTTTTCTATAAGCAGACGTTAAGCTTAATGTCCCACTGGCTTAACGAAATTACTGAAGCAATTAAGATTATGTTTATATTGGATAGCTTTGGGAAATTCCTTCAGCGGTGGACTTGTGATGGCTGACACAAATAATTATGATGATATTTATGTCAGATCAGTGGATTGAAAGTTAAGCTACGCTTGTCGCGGTCGGATCGTGGATGGGTGATCATCCATTACATATCGAGACCCCTCTGTGCCTCGGAAATCACGTTAAGCCGTTGGTTCTGGCAGTCATTACGGGTAGTCAGAAGCCCAAAAGTCTGACCAAGCTTGTTCAAGGGGTTTAGTGTTACCCAGTAACTAGGTTGTGGAGGTCAGGTAGGCAGTCGCTCCATGTAAAATACTGGTATTCCGCTGCATACAGTTAGACTGACAGCCGGCCTCATCATAGTTGGGAAAAGGCGAGACAGATTGATATTGATTTTAAATACGTTAACATTCGAATTCCGATCTAAAACATAAGTATTTAATTTAACAAAAAAACACGTAAATAAAGCATCAAAACTAAATAAACACGTCACTAAACCGAATCCCTTAATACTGCACATAAGTCCATAAAGTAGCCGTTAACGTAAATACCATTATAGAGTTAGTTATACATCACTACCTCCGGAGCATTCCCACGTCCGAAGAAAAACCTATGTCATGAGCTTGTAATTTTTCTCCCAAGCCCCAATAGATTGTATCGGTGTAGGTACCTATGTTCCGTAAAAATTGCGGCCACAACCACCTATTCAATAACCCACAGTCTCATGTAATGGAATATAAAATATGAATAGAGTAGCACTTTCTAGCCATGTAGGTCGCCTACTATAACTCTCGGGTCCCCACAGTGGCATACGTCTCCATTTTTGCACCCCAAGCGTATATAATTTAGCCTTTAAAGAGCCAAAAAGGGGAAAGTTAGCGATGTATTTATTTTATTTTATTTGCAGAAATAAATAAGTTTGTTGATGTTTGTGGGACGTTTTTGTTGTTTTTCAGTGCAGGTTTTGTAATTTATGTGGTTTAGTTGGTTTTCGCTGACGTTTTTTCAACTTGTTGAAATAATTTTTATGGGTTACAAATGACTGTGTTTTTGGCAGAGTCGAATTTTTCCGGATTTTCTGGGAGATGATAAAGTGTCAAAGAATGGTTTTAATTTAATTTCCGGTGTTTTATCTGAGTTGATAAGGTTTGGTTAGAAGTAATGGAATGTTGTTATTTACTGAAAAAAAAAAATCTTTTGTTCTCAATAAAACTTCGAAAAAAAGAAAAATGAGACAACATTCCGGACAAACAAAAATTTGGAAATACATTCTTTTGTTCTCGATAAACGTCGAAAAACCGATAAAATTTCGGACAAACTGAAAATCTATATTTCGGAGGACTTAAATTGAATAATAAAAAAAAAATATCACGACAAAAACAAGAGATAAATAATTTCGCAGAAAGTAATTGAATCAAAGAGTCATCAATTTTCATTAAGCTCCATTACAATAATGACGTGCCGGCTGAATGAAACAAACTCAATGATAACTTTTTATCTCAATGAGTTTATCTTAATACCCTTGACAATATTATATGAGGATCAGGAGTATAAAAACCAGGTGTTTTTCATTACAATTGGGATGAAAAACACCTGGTTCAACTTTTTCATTAACTAAAATTAGTCTCTGAAAAAGTTGTTGAGCTGAGGTTTTATTATGAAAAAACTGTTGCTAATCTCTGCTACTGTCAAGTAATTTGTCATTTCCTAACTTAAACTGTAGTTTTATAGTGACTTGCAAAATATTCAGTGTTTATTTTAGTTCGGTTTTATGACGTTGAAAATAAGTCATGTATTTCTAAAAGTAACGACGTACTTGCTAAGTGTGCTTGGCTACCTTGAGTTTTATAGGATAAGGTACTAGTTTATGTAAATATATTCTGCCCTTTGAACAATCTGAGTACGCAATAACCGTACTAAAGCTATAAAAGTGCTTAAATATGTTTGTATAAAATGAAAATGAACTCTCGCTGTAAACATAAGAAAATTTTCTAATCATCGAAATATATAACATCTGAAACCCACAAGGATGACATACAGCACGATGTTCACTGACCCGTCATCCAATATGGAATCCGATAAGTTTACGTTCATACATGCATGAGCCATGCGAGCTACCCAAGCCACAAGAGCCATCTGAGCCATGCAACCACACGGGACTAGTGACTCTCTGTCTTATAGGAAACCTCTTCCGTAATCCAATATCTAAGCCACAAACGTATGCGGATTGGATGACATTATTTCTGAACTAAATGCTCTAAAACAAAAGTAACTAAGCAATCTCCTACTGGGTAGGTGGGTACAATACAATGTACCTACGTTACTCAAGGAAAAAGAAAATTAAATTCGAGACAAAGTCAACAAAACTTTTCCTTAATAAAATCGTCGTCGAATAATTTCAAATGGAATTGTTACAAAACGTTGTTCAAACGTAATTTATTACCTTTTAATTAATAGTTGCTGAGACTAGTTTGTGCCCAAATTAGAGGAAAGTTTAAAACTTCCGCAATAATCTTATCCCTTTCCCGCGCTTTTACAAAATTTATTGCGTTTTGTATAATAAATTGGAAACTAAAGTTTAATGTGAAAATAGGCATGTACTTACTATTATTGAAATTTAGGTAGTAGAGAGAAAAATGTCTGGCATAACTTTACGTTATGCCAGAAATTTTTCAATAAACATAATTACGTCGCTGTTTCAGAGCCGGCACAGTTCAGTGTAATATGAAAACTTCTCGAATTGTTCCGAAATACGTTATTAAAAATACATGTCAATAAAATTCAGTCAGCGACAAAGACGGAAACAGTCCTCAATATAGACAAACATAAATCGCGTCCGCAATTAGTAGATCTTTAAAATACCAACACAAAATTAAAGAACCACTTACAAACAAAGAATTCCAGACAGGTGCAGATTTATATAAAATTTTAATTACACAGATTGCCCACCGCGAGATAATTAGAACAATGACGAAATAATTAAAGTTGCTACCCTCCGTTTGTTTAGCAATCACGCTGTGTCAAGATTAAAGCTATCTAAGAAAGATCTTCTCAAGGATACTTAAAAAAACCAGAAGGATTTTAAAAAGCAGACGCAGCAGGTACTCACCTAGTGCTTGAGGGTTGCAAATGAGACCGGGCGGCGCGGAGCCGGCCGCTTTTCTTTACGGACGCTTTTCCTTTACCACAATCCAAACAATCCTTTTTTTTGCACCGATCTACAGAATTCTATAATGCCGACTAACCACGTGTTAAATCTTAAATATAACGGTCCTTTAATTTCACTATGAAAAGTCCAAAACAAAAACTTAATAATTAAATGAAACTTTACTGACCGTAGTCCGGAGAGCTGGTGATGGGACCGTGGAGGGTAATTCACGAAATAAGGGTTATATTTTTGATAAATGTCGCGTCAGACGCGGCACGCTCGATTTAGTACCGGTAGATTTCGGAGAGATCGTACGTCGCGGGTAGGAGAGGATCGGACACACGATCGGGGAGACCGAAACGATGTGAGTGACGCCGGGCCGGTGCGGGTGCCTCCCGCCGCCGCCTGGCCGCGTCCGCGAGCAAGAGGGATGCAGCGAGCGAACCCCCCAACTCGCGAATATCGCCACTCGGATCACCTCGCCAGAGTCTCAAGTGCTCTCCGCCACCGGCAACGCTCTCTCCTAGAGGGAGGGCTCCCAACGTCCCACAATCAAAACGTCACAAGTGACAACCACGATCACACTCCCGTTTGAAACTTAAAGCTGTTGTTTTAAAATAGAATTTGATAACTAGGTCACGAGATGAACACCTGACGTTCGGCGTCATATCGAAAAACGTATGCCCCCGTTGGCTAGGTGTAGCAAATACCATAACGAATACTTTGGCTGAACACGCGCCATATTATGCAACGTTACGTCTTGTATCCTACGGTCGAGCTTTTACAGTTCAAATGCTTTATAGGATATGGGGGAAAATTGTGCTTTGTTTATTAAAAAATATTTTTCTTTACGTTTTTTATAGCTTGTAACAATTAGAGCAACATCCATGACATACGATTTGCAACATGAACTTTACTGTTAAGATGATTAAATTATGGTAAAACGCTTTCCCGGAACTTCTTGCGAGGTGGGGTGTGTTCTCGAAGAACGCAACACAACAGCTATCCATCAATCAATTAGGAAAGGTTAACTCCTGTTATTTATTGAACATAAGCTTCTAATGTTACGGTTTTGTTTCTTGCAGAGTTTCCGTGGAAATGGGAAAAAGTTTTTCTTCAAAATGATATTACTGTTATTTTTAGTTTGTGACATTGAGTCAGTCACATAAAATATGAAAAATATTAGTGGTCCTGGCAACTTTGTAAGGTTGAGTGACCAAAAAAGCTTGAAATTATTCTTAAAATATTATATCATATCTGATCTACCGTAAAGTAACCACTTCCTCTGAACGTCAGACTGAGTACACCTACCTACCGCTGGTTGTCAAACTAAATAAATATTTCGTTGTTGAAAGCACAAAATGGTGATAGTAAACCCTTGTAAAACATAATATTTTATTCACATTACATCACAAGTGTGCAAACACAGGTAATACAAGCTACAACGCTACTTCATCCGGAAATCATTTTATTTCCGAGCGCACGGAAATAATTTTATGCGGATCTGTATGGAATTAGGTTTCAGACTGCAAAAATGTTGCAGTTCGATAGTTATTGTTATTCACTTTACTCTGCCACTGCAAGTTTCTTTGTAAAAGAAGGATTCTCATGTTACACGTGGCGTTCATCAAAGAAATTCGTGACGTAAGAATAATTGGTAACAATAGTAATTTTTGATTAAATTTCATTTCGACGGTGCTCGATGAATGATCTATGTTGCTCATAGTGTTTGGGTCCAGTCGGTGGCTACGTTTATTGCGACGTCAGAGGTGCTCTGTTCAGATCGTCAATGATGCTCGTGAATGGACATTTCGGACACGCTAGCAGATTGAACATGAGCTATTTAGGAGCACCGCACTCATGGCTTTGAAGGTGTTTTATTTGCATTTTGTTTCTTAATTATTTTAAGACTGAATTTCTAGAGAACCTTAATACTCGCCGGGATACTTCCCGTATTGATAGCAATTAAGACTAATATGGTTTGACACTTTGTAACCCAGATAAATAATCATTGAAATGATCGGCTTGTCTCTCTAGTATAAGAAATTGTAGTCGAAAAAGAAATAATTATAATATTTGTAAATGAATCGCGCACGGCACGTAGTCATTGAGCTGAAGTCATCACCAAGGCAACATGTTTTCTTTGCATGCATGCGGTTTTCGCAAGTGACCCTCTACTTACCGAACTGAAAGACGTTTCACGTCAATAAAATCAAGGGTTATCATAATAAAAAAATTAAAATAAAAACATTTAATTCAGGCATAACCCATATTACATAAAATTAAATTTCACTATACTGCAACACAATAGAACAAAACACAATAGAATAAAATATCAATGCAATTAAAATAGGTACAAATTATAAAGATCACAGAATTCAAATTAAAATAAAATTTCAAATGCAATCAAAAAACGAATGAGTAATACAAATTATACGGTTCACAGAATCGAAAATATTAATGATATGTCAAATTATAAGGGTCACAGAATTAACATTAAATTTAAAAAAAAGTCAAACAAGTCATTAAAAATAGATCAGTATCAATCAGATTAAGTGCTGGCTATACATGTCTGTTACAGCATTGTCGTTTGTAGGGGCAGTCAAATCGCTCAGCGATCATTTTCAGGACAGTATTGGAGCTGGCCCGCACCCTGCGCACTAAGGACGCGCACCACTTGCACATGGTGGCATAGTTGTAGCCATTTTGTAATCAACAAGTCATAAACATTAACAATCACTCCGATTCCATTAAAAGCTGCTTCAACAAACAGAGTAAAAAAAACGAATAAAAAGATTTCCCTCAACCATATTTTGATAAATTTATTTCCCAATTGTTACCACAAAGGAAAGTATTAATAAACGAAGTAATTAAAGACGAATATTTTAGATGCCTACCTAAACTATTTATGAAGTATTTAAATTGAAAATGGAAGCTCTTGCTAGCCATTCTAAATTGTGGTCGAAACTAGGCAGTTGTCCAAAATGTGAACTCGGAAACTCGTTTAAAATCAATGTTGTGTTGAGAAGAATCAAATTAGGAGATAGCATAACTTAAACTTCTACTGCGGTCAATTTCAGTTTTATTTCTCATAGAAATCAATGTATTTTAAATTATATTTCGGAAAAAAAGATAAATATTTATAAAAGAATATAATCTGAAAAGTTTTCACGGGGTTGAAATTTTCCGTTGATGAAAACCACAAAAACTCAACGCTTTTACTAAGCGCTAACTGGGGTTCCTGAAAGCCCATAAACACCCATGCATTGTCAAATCTAAATAATCATGAACCATGCTTGTAAACCAACCACAAAAAGTTAAATAAATATGAGATTTAAAAACTCATATTTACAAAATCATTAGCTACCTGTAGTCTATTCCAAAAGTATCATATAAAAGTGACACAATCACTCACTAATAAGTAACACTTTATTATTATATAAGGTTGAACTTTGTATCTCAGCACTTTTTTCTACAATTATTTTTTAAAAAATATTAAATTGTAGTAAAAAAAGTATCGACGAAAATTTATGTTTATAAAAATTAACCTCAATTGTCAAATGAAAATTACTTTATACGTCATTTAAAATTAGAATTTCGGGTTTCATTATTCAAATAGCTAAATCAGTCACTCAATTTGCAAGTGGCACTACAAATTAGACTCCACAGATAGGTACATTATACGTTTTTTGATCGATTTGTTTATATTTTTATCAAATACTTTTGGAATAGACCATAGGTACAAGCTTCCAGAATAAAACAGAAAACAAGATTTTTATACATTGAAATCAGAACCCACTTTATAAAACGAAAGCACATCATATTTTTCTATTTCAAAATCTCAGGAGCTTGAACTTCCGCGTGAAATCATAAAAGTAATTGCTCTGACGAGAAATCGCTAAAAGGTATTCGCATCTAAAAACATTCGATAGTCTTTTATTCCGTTATTTTTGTTACGTATTTATACATAGTAAGTATATAACAAAATCACTTATCGTGTCTGCTGTGTGACCGCGTTGTTCTTCTAAACTACGGCACGGATTTTGATGCAGTTTTCACCATCATTTTGAGAATTTAATCTGGAAGGTTTATGTGTGATCCACTAGCTTCTGCCCACGACTTCGTCCGCGTGAAATTTTGGCACCCGACCCACCGCATCGCATCTCATCGTCCGCCCGCGCTATAACTTCGTTTTCGCTTACTTTTTGCTCGGCTACTAAGGATCGTAGCGTGATGTTTCATAGTTTATACCTTCCTCAAGAATTGGGCTACCCAATGCAAAAAGATTTTTTTAAATCTGACTGGTAATTCCGTAGATTATTCCCAACATACAAACGAACAACCAAACAAACAAATTTTACCTCTTTATAATTTAACATAGAATAGAATAACATTAAGTAATTACAGCCGCACGGGTCGATTCAACAGGTTAAGCTACGCTTGCCAGGGTTGGTCCGTGGATGGGTGACAATCTTTACATACCGAGACTCCTCCATGCCTCGGAAAGCACGTTAAGCCGTTGGTCCCGGCTGACATTTGTAGATCTTTGACAGTTGTTACGGGTCGTCAGAAGTCCGAAAGTCTGACAACCAGTCTTACCAAGGGGTATCGTGTTACCCAGTACCTAACTGGGTTGTGGAAGTCAGATAGGCAGTCGCTACATGTAAAATACTGGTATTCAGCTGCATCCGGTTAGACTGGAAGCTGACCCCAACATAGTTGGGAAAAGGCTAGGTAGATGATATTGAAAAAATATCGAGTAAAAATCGTGCGAAGCAGTTCCGGGTCGGTCGTGATGTATTAGTACATTACTGCCGCGGTCTATAATGACTTCTTTGCTGGTCGCGCTGATGATGGCCGACAGCGCAGCGTAGCGCAGCTCCAGGCCGATACAGCGCGGTCAGCGTGCAGCACTTGATGGACGAGCTGAGATAAAGGCCGAGGCCGTAGGTCGAGGCCTTTATAGCGAGGACAGCAAGGGCTGCAATGATGGCCAAGCTGGAAGGCCTAGAGCGTAGCTAGGCTAGCTCGAGGCAATCATAGCGTGACCAGCGAAGCAGTCATAGTGGGCCAAGGCTTGTATAGTGCTTTACTCAAAAATGCAAGTACCTTCATTTTGTTGGAAAGATCATTGAAATACGCAAGAAAAACATTTTCGGATAAAGATTTAGATTTCCTACTGATTTTCCACTGCACAAATTTTTCATATGCAAGCTTATATTTTTCCTTTGAGTTTCGCAGTATTAAATTTTCAACCACTAATTTAGCTTCATCTTTAATGTCTGGCGGTGTTAAACACATTGAATCGGAAGAATTTTTGCTTTGAGAGCTCATTTTTAGCAAAAAAAATCACTAAATAAAAATAAAATTTTCACTGAACCGCGCTTTTGTTACTTCTATGTTTTTTTTTTTTAACAATGGTAGTTGGAACTATACAGCCAAATATGGAATAAAATCTTTTTGTACCTATCTCTATAAATACAAACAGCTGTGTTTTAAATAAAACCTTTTTGCATTTGATTTTTTAAAACGTTGAAACGTCAAAACGGCAATGTTTTGCCGGCCTGTTAAAGCGACCAGCAAAACTTTGCCGGCCGCTCCTTGAAACAGAACGGCAAGGTCGACTTTGCTCAAACAAGGTTGTCAAAATAATGACCACATTACATGCATTTTTGAGTAAAAACGTTTAAAAGAGAAATATTTGAGCGAACGATGGCTGGAACTTACCGACAGACCGGGCAATGGTAAACATGTGAGTTCCACCAAAACATTTGAAAAGCTTTTTGCCAATTTTATTTTAATGGCCATCGATATTTGCTTCACTTTACGTTATAAGCATAGTTAATGATTGATTGATTATTTGTCATGTATTTGTAAGTTTTTACACCTAATTTACCACTGAAGAGCACAGATTTCCAAGATACAGGTTTTTAACTAGTTTGGAATTCAGTGAGAGAATATGGTCGTGGTCGCTCACAATGGGCCTTATCAGAAGGCTAAAGTCACCCAGAGGGCAATGGAGAGGGCTATGCTTGGAGTTTCCCTACGTGATCGAATCAGAAATGAAGAGATCCGTAGGAGAACCAAGTAAACGGCATAGCCCGAAGAATTGCTAAACTTAAGTGGCAATGGGCAGGGCACATTGCTCGTAAAACAGATGGCCGAAAGGTTCTGGAGTGGCGACCACGTACCGGAAGACGTAGCGTTGAAAGGCCTCCCACAAGATGGACCGATGACCTTATGAAGGCCGCAGGAATCCGCTGGATGCGGAAAGCACAGAATCGGTCGAAGTGCCGGTGCTTGGGAGAGGCCTATGTCCAGCAGTGGACGTCTTTCGGCTGAAATGATGATGATGATGAGAGTATATATTCAGAATTCATGAATATAGTTTTAGCCGACTACTCACTTATATTATTTGTATCCTATAAGTTCTTAGGAATATAACTGTATTAGGCTATATTTTATTAAGTCCAAATAAACGTTATTATTATATTTTATTACTAGCTTTTGCCCGCGGCTTCGCCTGCGTGGAGGTCGGAAATTATCCAATGAGAACGCACTACCGGGATATAAAGTACCATATCTCCTAACTCAAGTCATGGTCTACCCATGTGCAAAATTTCATCCAAATCCGTTCAGCTGTTTTAGCTTGAAAGTGTAACAAACAAATAAACAAACAAAATCACTTTTGCATTTATAATATTATTATTTATACTTCAATGTTCAACTTCTCTTCATCCTCGAGATTTAGCTTACATTGTAGGCCGTCCTCCATTGTACTACATTGCCACACTGTTCAAAGATTGAAAAAAAAAAACTTTTTACAAAAACAATCAACCGACTTCCAAAAAAACACTACAAAGCGAAAAATAACTTTAATTTCGGTAGTCGGTGTCTTTGGTTTTTTTGGAAGTCGGTTGATATTTTTGTAAAAAGTTTTTATTTTTCCGTTTTTAACTGTGGTACTACCCCACACAAATTTGAATACCACTACCTGCTATGCAAATAACAGTGACAGGAAATGAAAATATCATCCAAATACTAAGTGGGAAAAAAAACGTATTATTAAACCCAACTCAAAAACTATACAAGCAAAGTTAATAAAATTTATATGGGATCACACAAAAAGCACCAGCTTTCAAATAAAAAAAGAATCATCAAAATCGGTTCACCGAGTCGAAAGTTCTGAGGTAACAAACATAAAAAAGTACCGTCGAATTGAGAACCTCCTCCTTTTTTGAAGTCGGTTAAAAATAGTCTATGTCAAAAATAGTTCGTGTTTTAGCGTGGAAGCGAATCAAATAAACAAACAAACTCACTTTTGCATTTATAATATTTATATATTAAAGTTAGGATAGGATGTAGTTATTAAGTTATTATAATTATTGCTAAACGGAGTTTCGTTTTGTTATAAAGTAACCAGCTTAAAGGCCTTTAAACACGTGCGTTTTTAGCACAGCACTTGTCAATTTGCGACTGGAGAGAAATGCTTGAGGTTCTCATGATCGCGATAACGCAGCGATCGACGTGTTGTTGAGAAGGCTTTTGTGTTGTTGCTAAGGTAACTTTTAGCTGGCACAAAATTTTTGTTTTATATAACATAACATCACGCCTTGTTTCCCCGAAGTGTTGGGCAGAGGTGTACCTATAGTACACTCACATTTCGTCAGTTATGTTTAAGTCCCATGTAATAGGGGGCGAGCCTATTGCTATCAACCGGGCACAAATCCAGACTCCGGGCTTCTGAGAATTTCCTTTTAGAAAAACCCAATAACACTTTGTTCAACTTGGAAATCGAACCCAGGATCTCATGCTCAGCAGTAGCGCTTACGACCATTAGACCAACGAGGCATTTGTTTTATATCTGAGAGGTAATTCTTGCATTTTTAAGAACTTTCGCATTATAAAGGGTCTTTCAAACAGGCGCGACACGCGACACAAAGGCACCTCTCGTCGCGCGAAGAGCGGTGTCTTTGTGTCGCGTCGCGTGTCGCGCTGGTCTGCACAAGCCTTAAAGGTGGGTACTGACCGGTGTTACGGGATGTAATGTAACAAAGTGAGCATTCGTGCAATCAGTACGTGGAAACGAACACGAACACGCAGCAGCGAGCCGTTCGTTGCTCGTTTCAAGTGCTCCGCTCGCTGTCGGGTTTTTGGCGAATCCCTTTGAGTATTACGCGATTCAGTCAGTACGCCTGCGACAAGTCGTCATGAGCGCACGTGCCACACGTGTTGATTTTTAGCTATTGTGTTTAGAATCTTAGGCACGGGCGAGCAGAGTTCGAAACGAGCATGTTACACGGATTTTAGGACACTGCTTAACGCAACATGCTCGCTGCGAATGGTACATTACCGCCTGTACAAAAATACCTCTAACTTACCTATACTTATTATTGACAAGTTTTTGACATTGATTAGCGCTGAAAAGAGATTGCTTTTGTAAAAAACAAGAATTTTCCTTCAACAAATCATACAATAATAATCCTCCAGACCGAATTTCGGCCATGGCGACCAATCTCAGTGGAGACAAGCCTTCGGCGCGGGAGATATTATAGTGCACAAGTGCGTGTGCAGACACAGGTGCACTCTCTCTTCCCTCACTCTCATAGTCCGACGGGACGGCAGTCGGACACGACCGGAGAGAGATTAGGCCAGGACCAACGGCTTATCGTGTTTTCCGAGGCATCTCACCGCCAACTTCCAAACTCCGGGCCGTTACTAAGAAATCCCTAATGGAAAAATCCAATAACACTGCTCGACCCGGGAATCGAACCCAGGACCTTACGCTCAGCAGGTCACAAACAGGTCAAAAACTATCATTATAAGCTGCTTTTGGTCGGTAAGTCTTCCTTACAATAAATAAATAAAACATAGCCTAAACAGTATTTTTATTAAACCTTCCAAACAGAGAAAGATCTGAGATGAAAAAGTATCGAAACAAATTAGGGTTGCCACATACAGGTTTATCATTTCCGGGACAATTCTAGTATAATGGAGTCGGGCCGTAGTCAAATATATGAAAATAATTAAGCTTATGCCTGCCTCAATAATGTTTTTACTTGTTGATTTTTTTAAAGGGTAAATTAAAAATGGAAGTTATTTAAAATAAGTATAATAATTCTTATTTTAGGTAAAGTTTTAGGTAGGCTTTTACCAGAAATACTTCAAAATAACCAAACACCATACACCTAAAAAAATATAATGGCATGCGACCATTTTTGTACCTATGTCTTGATTTCTGTCTGAAATAATTTCTTTTTTCGTACTTTTTAGAGCGTGATTTCAGAGTAGTCAGGTTTTAGTTTTTGAACTTATTATTTTAGTATTTTTGTCACAGAATTTTGCCATTTTTACGGATTGCGGCGTGCCTACTTGGCAGCCGTGCCGTGCGTGTCGTCGTGAAAAAACTAGTTAGTGTTCGTAATCCGGGACAGTAAAGTCAAATTACTGGACACGAGACGAGACATAATATTCCGAGATATTCCCGGATTTTCCGGCCATCTGGCAACCCTAAAACAAATTATATCATAATAATCTTCACGGTTATAATTCCCGGAGGGGTACGCAGAGGTATATTATCGAATACCCGCAGTTTGCCGATGTATTGAGTCCCGCTGGGATAGGGGTCCGGCCTATTCATTGGGAACGTTCCAATCCTCTATAACTGGGATTTTCTTTTGTAATAGAAAAACCCAATTACGGGTTTACGGTGAAAAGTTGAAAAGTCGGGTTTACTTCCGAAAATCATTGAATTGACTGTTTACAAAGACGTAAATATTTAGGTAAATTAATTAAAGTACCAACTACCAGTAAGTAATTTTTTGAAGCCCCATCAGCTCTTCCCTTGTTTTTAAGCTTGTACATAATAATAGATATATTTTAGTGTTAGCTTGTACATTGTATTTAAAAGATTTGTAATTAAGTACCTACATCTAACTGTGCGGCGAAGCGCCACTGATGAAAAGTAACGTAACGTAACGAATATTAGCTGACATACCTGTAAGTACCTACCCATTAATTTACTATAAAAGTTGTTTTTCAGTAAATTAAAGACAACACTAATAAAATCTAAGAAAATTTATCTATCAGGAAATATTGAAGTAGTCCACTTAGAGCAGCCGTCCGAATAGCACCTGCGCGAATAGCATCTAGCCTAGTCCACGAAGAGCACCCAGGTGCTCTTCGTGGATTAAAAGTTATTTTTACATTTTTGTCCCCGAAGAGCACCTATGACTCAGTAGCCTACTGCTGGGATGTTTGTTATACAGGACGTTATTAAATTAAAGATATCGTGCTCTTTGTGGACTAGTCTAGGTGCTATTCGCGCAGGTGCTATTCGGACGGGTGCTCTAAGTGGACTACTTCGAAATATTATAAGTATCGTGCAAAAATCTTTTAACTGCATATAAAATTAAGCAAAGCGAGCACTTTGCTAAGACAATGAAAGATTTATAATCATCGATTTCGTGCCAGTAAAATGTTATAATAATAAACTAATGGAATAATAACAAGGGCAATTAACTTTATGTACAGTAAGCGCTCAAAAGTGCATGAGCACGCTAAGAGTCGTATTGCTGTGAACACGCGGTATAGCTCGTACATTTGTATGTGTAAGCAACACGATACACACACCACAGATAACGCAGTTTTGCCCTACACGAAACAACAATATATTTCCGTCGCTTTAAACATGCTAGCACACACGCGCTATGCGCGTGAACTTGACCAGTTAATGGCATTGCTAAAATTCGATAGTAACTTAACAAGTGCAGATAGCAGAAAGCGTTAAGCGTTGGTATGGAATTCAAACTGCCTCAGGTTCTAATCTCGTGAAACACAGTGCGGTTTTTTGCAAATATTATTATTTTTGATTTCGATAATAATATTTTTTAAATATTGTTGCTTTTTTATGTTGTTATTGCAATAAAGGTTTTAGAATAAAAAATGCGTGATATATGATAACAAAATTAAAAAAATATGTTTATTCGTTATATTTATTTTACATAAGTTAAACTGCTACAATTATTTATCATTACTTCAGCTGAATAAGATGTGAAATAGATGTCAAGAAACTTAGAAGCAGTTTGTATTATTTTGACATATTTAAATTATGAAATATTTTAAATTTTTAATTGATTTTTTCACCATAAATATTAAGCTTTGATCATGGTCGAAGTAATTAAGTAATAAATAAGAATATTAGACTACTTAAAATGTAAAAAACTACTTACAGAATAGGTAATTTTAAGGTTAAATATGGGCAGTTTGTTTATATTTTATTTGTATTAATTATTTTACATTTTATTTGACTTTAGTAAATATTGGTTGTTATTGAGGTTAAAGCTTAAGTATTCATTTTCTTTACGAAAAGAAGATTGAAACTAAACCTCAAATTTTAATCCTAAAATAATACTATTACTAAAATAATATTAAACAATTTCGGTATATCTGCAAGAAATACGACAAACACCCTATTGAAACGTGCTTAAAAAATTCGTTACCATAAATTCATGCAATAACGAATCTGTTGTTTATTAAGTTGGTACGGTCAATATTTTAAGGTCAAAAACGGTTTTCTAGCTGGTCTTCAGTGATGCAAGCCTTCAGAGTGCACGGCGAACGGTTCATAATGACGTGTTTTTAATAATTCAGCAAAATATCTCGTTGGTATGAAACCATTTGTTTCATTCACCATTTGACGTCGCTGCTACTCGATAATAAGCCCCTTCCTCATATCTCTTAACCCTCACAGTATTTCTCTAGAACAAAGAAAAACATTGTTTTTATTACACATAATACCTTATTATTTATTATTCACTAATCGAATTAAACCTCACAATGAATTTAAAACTTTAAAGGCATCTTCTGTCTCAACAATACCTCTGTTCTATCAACAATACCCTTGATTAAGATTTATGTTTAGTAAAATATGAAATACATAAATGATAACACTCACACTTAGTCCGGTTTCATTAGATATTCACTTCACTTTTACGCAGCGCAATAATATTCTCTGATCTGATCTGATCTCTTCAATATATTTTATGCCTGCTTTTTGATAATAATAACCACAACACTGCGCTAAATATACTCGTCACCAATATTATCCACGAACCAAAAAGGTTCTATTAATTAAATACTCGTAACGAACTGCATCTACCCCACAGAAATCGAAATAATTTACTTAGTTTTTTGTGGTCTACCTGCTAAACTTTAATATTTATGTGAACAAGACGAATGAAACTAAAAACGAATGATGATTATTGAACTAGTCATTGGTTGCAGACAAAGTGAGTGTGTGTGTGTAATGTGCGTGTCTACAGTATTGTAACAACTTATAGAAGAAGGTCGTAAGTCAAACCGAAGCGTCAGTCTATTGCTTTGTGAGATTGCTCATGGACTTTTGGTCGGCACTGTACCTAACAATTTTTGAAGTAAAAACTTCTTTAGGCGCGTTGGTTATTTTTGAGATGGGACTAAACCATCGATTTCGCGACACTGTGACGACACCAGCGTTGATGTCTTTTTAATGGTCCTTTTGACCATCAACGCATTGATTACCGCAGTACGTGGAGTAAAAGACATCAACGCGTTGATTATCGAGGTGCCGATTTTTTTTCAAGATTTCACTTCTTTTGGCACTCCCAGAGTGCCACTGCTTTTTTTAATAGAAATGTATCGGATAATGTTAGCACACTTGATAGATAAAAAACAAGAAATCGCTCCATATACTCTTGACAAGTGACATGACTATGTGTCACACTGCTTTACAAATTGGTGCAGGGTCCATACTTTTATCATAAACATTTACATTAGAGCGGCCACTGGAATGCATATGTCGAGACGTGGTATGCTGAATTTGTACCGCTCCACTCCCGCACATACGGAGCTAATCAGGAACGCTCAATTGTAATATAGGCGCCCGGTAAATTTTCGGTACCGCGTATATCAAGTGTGCTGATGTCGCACCGCTGCTAAATCAGCAAAGGGCCTTAGTTATCTTTTCATTTGAGTTGTATGTGCCTTTTTATTTTTATTAAAAGTGAACATTTATGGGAGTCTGGATTTGTGTCCAGTTGATGGCAATACGGGTTTGTGCCCGGTTGATGGCAATATGGATTTCTGCCCGGTTGATGGCAATATGGGTTTGTGCCCGGTTGATGGCAATATGGATTTGTGCCCGGTTGATGGCAATATGGGTTTGTTTCCGGTTGATGGCAATATGGATTTGTGCCCAGTTGATGGCAATATGGATTTGTGTCCGGTTGATGGCAATATGGATTTGTGCCCGGTTGATGGCAATATGGATTTGTGTCCGGTTGATGGCAATATGGATTTGTGCCCGGTTGATGGCAATATGGATTTGTGTCCGGTTTATGGCAATATGGATTTGTGCCCGGTTGATGGCAATATGGATTTGTGTCCGGTTGATGGCAATATGGATTTGTGCCCGGTTGATGGCAATATGGGTTTGTGCCCGGTTGATGGCATTATGGATTTGCACTCTGTTGATGGCAATATGAATTTGCACTCGATTGATGGCAATAGGCTTGCCCCTTATTACATGGGACTTAAACATAACAGGCAAATATTTTCACATAAAAAGTCTTACTAATTTTTATTACAGTTTTTCTCGAAATAAAACCTTCTCCATCTCGCATCAAAGTCAATAAACCAAAGCCAGGGGCAATAATTAATTGTTATGAAAATTGGCAACCAACTTAAATGGTCCGCATATTCAAATCACAACTGTCTTTCTTTGAAAATTGTATCAAATGGCTTATATATAACACGGACAATTTACGTTAGGTGTCAATTTCCTGAATAATTAATTTCCCTGAATGTACCTTTGCGATGAATGCACCCAAGTGGCAAAATCAAAAGGAAGGTTAATTATATAATATACGAAAAAGGAAAAAAAAACGGTATCCATGTCTTGTTAGTTGTGCTGCAGTTTTTTAGTTGGGTTTAATTTTTTTCATTTGTTTTAGAATTCGTTGTATTTACAGTCATTTGTTATTTCACCCCGTTCTCGCCCTTACAACAATACGGCACGTTTATGTTGCCAGCACGCGTGACTTTGCATGACACAAACCAATATGTCTCACACCAACGTGCCACAAATCGATCCTGATACGGTTTGTCACCCCTTTGATGGATGGATTGCCGTTTCATTTACCCAATTCCCTGTTTATACGTAGTTTTTCCTGTTCAATTCATAAACTAAGTGTAGATGAGATGGATTTATGTTTCAATCTCACGTATTTCCTTGGAGGATTGTGGTACTTTAGTTAAAAGGTATTTAGTTTAATTTCGATTTATTTTCAGTTGGGTTCGATTCCCGGGTCGGGCAAAGTGTATTGGGTTTTTCTATCTGAAATTTCTCTGTAGCAGCTCGGAGTTTGGATTTGTGCCCGGTTGATGGCAATAGGCTCGCCCCCTATTACATGGGACTTAAAACATAACTGGCGAAATGTGGGTGTACCTGCTACAGGGACACCTCTGCCCAACCCTTCGGGGAAACAAGGCGTGATGTTATGTTTTATGTTTAGTTTCATTTAATAAGTCTATTGATTAATTGTCCGTGCCTTGGAAAGCACGTTAAGCTCTTGGTCCCGGCTGTCATTCGTAGATCTTTGACAATTGTTACGGATAGTGAGAAGCCCAAAAGTCTGACAACCAGTCTTACCAAGGGGTATCGTGCCCAGTTACTGGGTTGTGGAGGTCAGATAGGCAGTCGCTCCATGTAAAATACTGGTATTCAGATGTATCTGGTTAGACTGGAAGCCGATCCCAACATAGTTGGGAAAAGGCTAAGTAGATGATGATGAGTTTCTGAGCTGAGCGAAGCTGAGAAAGAGAGAAATAAATCAAATATCTCGACTTAGTACAAGAGGTTGTTGACATGTGGAATGTGAACTCGGCTGTCATTGTGTCGATTGTCGTAACGGCCAATGGCCTGATCTCCGAAAGCTTCGATCAACATCTCTCGAGGCTCTAGTTAGGCGGTTGGATCAAGGGCCTCATTCAGAAGGCAGTACTCCTCGATACGGCTCGCATCGTGATGAGGTTCTTGTCTCTGGAGCCTTAACCACCGGTAGCTTGGACCCTTTTTTTTTTTTTTTTTGGGTGGGAAATTATCAAATAACTTCTCCCGCTCTGGGTGGAGCGGGAGGGCGTGTCAGACTCTTACTGGCTAAAACCCACCCGTGTTCCTTCCTATGCCATGTTGCCGGGGGCCACGATTTCCCCATCGGTTTTCTTCGAACCCCTGGCAGGCATTGGCCCTAGCGGACCCCGTCAATTCTGCTGACATCTCTTTGAGGCGCGCGTGGAACACAACGCGCCGTCGACCCGGGCTTGGTCCTTATCGGACGGCGAGCTACCCATTGCTAACCGTCCGCAAGCCCGCGCCTACGGTGGCCGGAAATCTTCCTGCGATTCCCGACGCCCAGGGCGTCTCCTGCTGCGGCGGTTAGGGGCGCGAGGGCGCGAAATTTGCCTCTCCCTCACGCGCTCCGTCTCCTCCTTCGCGAGCATTACTGCTTCGCAGAAAGAGGTGACGGCCTCCCATTTCCTGTCGCTCCGTAGCATGGCCCGAATCAGGGCCGGACGCGAGAGATCACCGCCGCCGATCGCATCCACGAGGACACGGCGATGCCCTGCCCAAGCCGAGCAGACCTCCACCGTATGCTCCACCGTGTCCTCCGGGCGATCCACACAGTGACGACACCCGGGCGTTTCCTCCCGCTTTATCCTGAACAGGTACCTCCCGAAACAGCCGTGTCCGGTGAGTACCTGCGTCAGGCGGAAGGTGAGGACGCCGTGGCGCCTCTCTAGCCACTCCTCAAAGAGGGGTCTTATCGCCGCAATTGTGGCGTGCCCAGCGCTGGGTTGCGACAATCGCACTCTCCATTCCGCCATGAGATCCCGCCGGAGCTCTGTCCGTTGTGCCGCGACTTCTTGCGGCGTAGCTTGGACCCTGCTCCTGACATCGGCAATTTTTTATTTTTTTTAATGTTTAATATATTTTTTAGGAAATATTTATAAATGTGTTTTATATTGATTTTTTTCTATCGCAGAGCACTCTAATGCTTCGCAATATGAGTCGTACAATAAACGAAATTATTTTAATAATCTTTATTTCCAGTTTTACAATTTTCCATTTACCAATTAAGTACTAACATGATAGTACATTTTATCATCTAATTTGTAGGTTATTTAAGTTATAAGCCTCTGACACCCAAGCTTAGATTAAACTTGTGTTATGGGTGCCAGCGCTCTCAAATTAACAAAAGTTAGACAGAAAAATGTTCGAAATTTCACAGTGTAGGTACCATAGACAGAAAATAAACTTATTTATTTATACAGAAACTAAAATAAAGTAATAAATATTATAAGTTTTATTCATATTCACAACAATGAGTCAACAATAAAAAAAATAATGTAACATTTAATTATGGAACAGTTTGAAACAACTGATTTATTATAACATACAACATCACGCCTGTATTCCCCGAAGGGTTAGGCAGAGGTGTATCTATACTACACCCACAGTATTTTACAATAGATTTCATAATAATTCATATTTTTACCATTAATGTTATTAGTGATAAAAATTAATTCCTAATTTTGAAAGTTCAAAAATGAACAACAAATGTCAAGATCAAATTCAAATATTATTAAGATTTAAAATATTCTTTTTACTTTCTAGTTTGCAAAATATTTCAAGGCTGCTGAGTTAGCAACATCTTAAGACGTCAAATATTTCGAAATTTTGATTAATTTGTCTGTAACATTAAAATTAAATTATGAAATCGTAACGAAGTCAAAACTGTACATTGAATATTTAAAAAAAATAGTAATAGCTACGAGGTCTGGGATCGATTCTAATGCCGAAAATATAATTTTTATATTTTTTGTCTGTCTGTTATCTGTTTGTCTGTATGTATCCAGAATAACGCAAATTCTACCGGACAGATTCTGTTAAAATTTTGCATAGAAATTCCCTATAGGTCTGGTGAAACTGTGGAAATGGGCTGGACATTTACACTTTACAGAGAATTAGTAATGGCAGATGTACCCAAACCATACCAAACTGGTATCCTATCAACAAAAAGCGAAGACAGGGTAGACCCAACAAGAGATGCAGTGACGACATACAAAGCTTAGTAGGAAAAACATTTAGCAGATTAGCTAGAGATAGAACAAGATGGAGACAGATGGAGGAGGCTTTTACCGCACTTGGCGGTCCTTATAATGATATATCAAAGTAAATAAAAAAAAGATATTACTATTTAATTATGAATTTATGTACTCAGTAGCTTCTGCCCGCGTGCCCCTTCGTTCGCGTGGAAGTCGTAAGACACCACAATATACTACAATAACAGCCACATTTTTATAAAACTTCTGTATACTCTGTTTGTTTTATCGTAACACTGACCTAGACTTATAAAAAAGCAGTTTTTGCATCTTAAACTAAATATTGACTGTGTTCCTTAGATAAACTTAGTTTATCTAAGCTGTGTTCCAATTTCAAGAATGCACCTTCTGAAACTGCGTTCAGCTTTTTTTAGGGTTCCGTAGTAAACAATTAACCCTTATAGTTTCGTCATGTCTGTCTGTCTGTCTGTCTCTCTGTCCGTCTGTCTGTCTATCTGTCTGTCTATCTGTCTGTCCGCGGTCTAGCTCCGAGACCCTTAGTACTAGAAAGCTGTAATTTGGCATAAGTATACACACTAATTACGCCGACAAAGTGGTAAAACAAAATTACCTCTCCTACACTTTTTTTTACCCATGTTGTGGGGTATCATTGGAAAGGTCCTTTAAAAACATTGTGATTTTGTAAAACCATTTTTGGATTCAAGGATACGTTTGCAAATTATTAAGCTTTAAAGTGCTAATTTTTGTTAGAGTCAAGTGCCCCCCCCCCCCTGCCAGCTAAATGGTTGGTTTTGGATCGACCAACTTAACTTTGCAGTTGCAAAAACATGTTTTCCCATACATTCCGTATGGGAGAACATATTTTTCAACTACAAATTTAAGTTTGTTTTTGGGATAAATTCATCCCAACTACGGAACCCTTCATTGTGCGTGGTCCGACACGCACTTGGCCGGTTTTTACAATATAAAACAGCTTTAATCAGCATCTACTGAAGACGATCAAATACAAACATACCTTATCTAAATAGAGATAGATAACATAACACGACGTCTAATAATCACACGTCCATACCGGCAACAAACAGGATAGACCGCAAATTGCCAGCAATATTAGCCCATAGTCTATTACTATCTAGACATTCTGCACTGAAACTCAATAACCAAACGACCATGACTAAACTGTATCTAAGTAGGCAATAATAATATATACGTCACGGTGTCACAGAGTAAGGAGTAAGTGGAAGGATCTTTTTAACATCCATTAAGCCCCAAGAACACCTCAACCTCCCGGTCGCGAACTTCAGTTGTCTATTTGTAAAACATAGTTCAAGCATTTTTAAGAAGTTATGTGTTATTGGAAATAATTATTTTTTTATAAAAAATTGTAAAACATATCCTTACACTTAGTAATGGCTTCATAAAAATCGTTAATTTCTTCATAGCTGTTACTTTGGGTCTGCAATATCAACAATCGACTGGTTCACTTCAATAATAAATTAATCATTCTAAGTTAAGCTTCTTTTTAAAAGATTTTAGGGTAACCAATAAATATTTACCATATATATGCTGGAAGAGATTTCCTTAGAAAAAAAACATCACCTTTGTACGTATTTTTCTGTCCCTTTCTTCTTGTCTGTTTATATGTGTGTACGTAAACTGTTAAATAAAAAATAATTTCACATTCGATTCTTACTTATTAAAATAATAAAGTTAGTGTAAAAGCATACAATACTCTTAATAATCGCCATCGATTTCAAAATTGTCTTAACAGAGTCGGTAATAGCAGCATTTACCTTACATTCACCTTTTTTTTTTTGTTGGTAATATCAAATAACTTCTCCCGCTCTGGCCAGAGCGGGAGAAGTTATTTGATAAATTCCAGCGTGTCAGACTCTTACTGACTAAAACCCACCCGTGTTTCTTCAGTTGCCATGTTGCCGGGGCCACAATCTCCCTTTCGGATTTCTTCGCAACCCTATGGTTATCAAAAAATCTTTTATTCGTAAAATATATAGTTAGTTATGTTACTGCCAAAACATAACAATCCCGCCAATATTTCCCAAAGGGATAGGCAGAGGTGTTCCTATAGTACACCCACATTTCGCTAGTTATGTTTAAGTCCCATGAAATAGGAGGCGAGCCTATTGCCATCAACTGGACACAAATAGGTGATAGCACCTATTAGTTTCCGATTTGTGATAGGCATAAATACTCTTTATGCATTCACTATACAATGAATTCATAAACAATATTTATACCTATCATCACTAACTTCTCCATTTACTAACTATTCCGTGCTGTCCACACAATGCGGATGTTTCCCGCACTCAACTTAAACCAACTTCCGGTTCCGGTGTAATAGCATTTCCTTTGTTTCTAGCGGCGCCGGTGAAAATGTGCAAGCAAAATGTTAACATACAACGTACGTTGTGAACCAAAACCAATATCAACTCTTAGAAAGGTGTTGTAAGAATTTTAAGGTGTATTAAATAGTTCACAGGTAAGATAATAAATTGACTCAGGCGTGACCTTGCGGAAATCCATTATAAAATACAATAGACGTGGATATATTTAGTAACTTGTTCCGCTTAGCTATTTCTAAAGAGCCATAAAAAACTCCTGAAAGAAATCGACACGTGTTTCACCTCTCAACGAGGCATCCTCAGGATGACGATGGACTTACCAGTAACGCTTGCAACCACTAGATGAACGAGGCAGTAACCCAAAACCCGCAGATACTTCATAGTTATATCAATAGACATTGTATTTTCCCTGACAACAGTTCAATTTCACCAGTTAAAACTTGTCATTAAACTCTGGTGGTGTACGTCATTTCAACGCAACGAATGTTAATTACAGCAATTGATTAGTTTGTGACGCTCACGCATGTAATTAAACCGTTGATACTGTGACGTCATATATTTTGTATAGACTAGACTGATTCCAATGGTATTTATGTTTTAAGCTATTTTGTGTAGTGATTCTAATGGTGTAGGAACCAAGCTAATTGTAAAAAATCTAACCTCTATGAACAAATACTTAAAATACAGGGTGACAGGGACATCGAAGCGAAAACGGTTACCATGGATTCAGTACATAGTTCTGAACCCCAATGCGTTGAAATTTTCGTAGGTTATTAAAAAATAATCTTTATAGTTACTTAGCAGTTTAAGTTATATTTAAGTTACATAATAGCTAATAGGCTAGATTGTAATGTGAATAAAGTATCACCAATTGTGAAACTTTATAAAGAAAAAAAAAAAAAAAATATGCTGTTTCATAGAAACGTGCAATACCTACGCAGTCAAAATGTATTGAACAGCAGATTTTTTTTTAAAAACCGACGAAAAATGTCAACTTAGGGGGAAATCATGTACTGAATCCATGGTTACAGTTTTCACGTCGATGTCCGTGCCACCCTGTATAAAATTTTCATTATATAAATTTCATGTTTTCAATACCTAAATTGTAGCAGTGGTGTGACTGTCGAACTGCCAAGTCATAGGTCTCAATTTTGAACCCACGGCACGTACCTCTGACTTTTCGGATCCATGTGCGTATTGTGTAATTATCACTTGCTTCAAAACCGGTAAAGGAAAACATCGCGCATCGTGAGGCGGTTTCCTCACGATGCGCGATGTTTTCCTTTACCGGTTTGCCTGAGAGATATTTCTCGACGGCAT
Source organism: Agrochola litura (assembly GCA_949152395.1). Taxonomy (NCBI): domain Eukaryota; kingdom Metazoa; phylum Arthropoda; class Insecta; order Lepidoptera; family Noctuidae; genus Agrochola; species Agrochola litura. The sequence goes on along the minus strand of OX424497.1, from coordinate 7,890,623 downwards.
GTGAAGTCAAGTCAGAGGCCCATGAGCGGCATAAAAACTCTGACTCCAGATATATCAGGTATTCTTATTTTTTTCTATTTCGTGTAACTACACGTAAAACAAAGAAAGAAGAATAAAGATGATGAAGATGATGAGTGGCGACTGGCTTACGATTATCAATCAATCTGCCTAGCCTTTTCCCAACTATTTTGATGTCATCTTCTATGTAACCGAATGCAGCTTAATACCATGGTATTTTACATCTGACCTCTACAACCCAGTTACTGGATAACACGATACTCCTTGGTAAGGCTGGTTGTCAGACTTTTGGGCTTCTGACTACCCGTAACGACTGTCAAAGATCTATGCGACGGGTCCTACGTATACTAGTACAAGTGCAAAAACACAACTTTACAGGAGAGCGGATTAAACGTTCTATAACTTGTAATTTTGACATAAATCAATAGAAATATTTGAAATTTAGTAATGTTGTATTTGAATATCATATGAAAAAGACTGCATCATTTGATTTTCTTATTTTTTTATACTTTAGAAAAAAGCATGACTTGCATTGATGTAGTTTATTTTCTTTACCATGATAGAACCGGTAAACTGGTACAAGTGACCACTTATACCAGTATATAGTGTACTTATTTGAACACATAATTAAGGAAAATATAAGGAAATTACCTTGTTTACATGCACTATTTTATCTATTGAGCTAATACGAGTATAAGCATATACTATTAACAAAATAATCTTCTTTAATAGACTTTTTAACACTTTCAACAGTTTACTTAGTACTAGAAAACGACTTGCAACAGTTTTCTATATTGTTCTTTTGTTGTTAAGTTAAAATATTTGAAAGTGTATAGGAGTAAATGAAAATAAATAATAAAAAAATGAAAATATAAGTTTATTTCAAATAGTAACCTCAACAGACCTATGCTTATTAGGTGCTTGATATTAATTGGTTATAGCTCACAACGGATAAATAAATCAATGGCCTTGGCGTTGTAAATTATTAAAATAAAAAAATAAAAAATATTCTTAACTTAAAGTAGGAACTGTCGTTAATGCTATTAATTATTTATTTATATTTTCATTACTACTTACTATGACTAATCAGTATTTCAGACGTTATTAAATTATTGCCTGGTCCCATAGTTATCTATCGTAACAACAATCATAGTCGGTAATGGTAGAAAATACATAATAAAAAGAGAAACAACACCTTAGAAAATAAAAACTAGGCTCTTTTAAAATATAATCTAATCAGAGACATCTCCGGTGTTATCGGTCCGTATCTTCAAATTATTGTAAAATGTGTGGTACCGCTCAGGAATCACATTGGATTTGCAAAGATCTTGAAGATCTTTAATTTTTTTCTTGTCAATTGGTAACAAGCTTTTGTAAGCTACATCTAATCTCTCAAACTTTTTTGAAACATTTTGTATACTGGCACGTGTATTACTTCTCAGACATTGTATAGTTTTGTAAGCCCCTTCTGGAGTGAAGTTCACTTGCGCTCACGCGTCGCGTCGTACGCGACGACCTACACTAGAGCAAGTGACTTACATCAGTGTAGGTAGTTGCGTGGCTTAAAATGATGTCACTTACATCAGTATACAAGTTTGTTTCTTTGAAATTATTTGATATTTTAATATAATTTTTACAGGATACAAATATAAGGTAATTTTAAGGCTTTTGATGCAAAAAAACGGTTTTCGTTGTTTTGCGGGTTGCACCAGTATACGTAGGACCCGTCGTATGAATGTCAGCCGGGACCAACGGCTTAACGTTCTTTCCGAGGCACGAAGGGATCTCGATATATCATCATCAGCATATAAATGTTCCCACTGCTGGGACACAGGCCTCCTTTCTGTGAGAGAGAGTGGGCCGTAATCCACCACGCGGGCCCAGTGCGGGTTGGTAGATGTCACATGTCTAGGACATACCGGTTTCCTCACGATGTTTTCCTTCACCGTTTTGAGAGCAGTGGTGATGAAATAATTTACACAAAGTAAAGCGCCTGTCTCGGTTCGAACCTACGACCTACAACTCGTAAGGTTATCCATCCACAAACCGACCGCGGCAAGCGTAGCTTAACCTTAGATCGACCCGTGCGGCTGTTATCATTTAGCCACGAGCCCCTCCTGGCTTACGATGATTTAATATGTAAAAACAAATTCTGTCCGATCCGAAAAGGGCACATAGGGTTGGCTGCAATAACACTACCAAAAAGTGCAAATAAAATATTTTACTCAAAAATGCATGTAATGTGGTCATTATTTTGACAACCTTGTTTGAGCAAAGTCGACCTTGCCGTTCTGTTTCAAGGAGCGGCCGGCAAAGTTTTGCTGGTCGCTCTAACAGGCCGGCAAAACATTGCCAGCCGCTATTTTGACGTTTCAACGTTTTAAAAAATCAAATGCAAAAAGATTTTATTTAAAACACAGCTGTTTGTATTTATAGAGATAGGTACAAAAAGATTTTATTCCATATTTGGCTGTATAGTTCCAACTACCATTGTTAAAAAAATGGTCGCGATGATGATGGCCGACAGCGCAGCTCTAGGCTTTCCAGCTTGGCCATCATTGCAGCCCTTGCTGTCCTCGCTGTAAAGGCCTCGACCTACGGCCTCGGCCTTTATCTCAGCTCGTCCATCAAGTGCTGCACGCTGACCGCGCTGTGTCAGCCTGGAGCTGCGCTGTCGGCCATCATCAGCGCGACCAGCAAAGTAGTTATTACAGACCGCGGCAGTAATGTACTATTATCTGCTCTCATAGCGTAATATTCGAATTATAAACTTCAAAACGACTTTATATTGACATACTTTATAAACAGAATACCGAAATTTAAAAATAGAATCATATTATAACACTTTTTCTCTAACAAAATAATACAATAAAATATTTTTTTTTCTATTACAATACAGCGCTAATCCAAGAAGTTAATATCACCAAAGAGTTTCCATCAACTTTTGGCGGGGGACAGCAGCACCCGCTGTAGCGCATGTGCGGTGATGTGCTGGTGCAGGAAAAATCTGCATCTTTTTAAGAAAATGAGTGATAGACATAATTTTAATACTAGAAATAAAGATAAAATAGATCAACCATTTTTCAGATTATCCAAAGTACAAACATCTTTTATGGGGTACTGTGTTAAATGTTACAACAAAATACCTTGTGATAACCAGTTAACTGAAAGAAAATTTAAAACGCATATTAAAAGTACTCTTTGTAAACAAGCATATTACAAATTAGAGGATTATATCCTAGATAAGAATGCTTGGAAGCATGCTGGTCTAGCTCCATAGGACAATTTTGAGTCTAGACAAAATCAAACTGGTTGCTAATTTAATTGTGTTATTAAAGATTACAACATTTTTTTTACATTCTGTGATTACTTGAACTCACACACTGACGAATTAGTAACACTTGTAATTTTTTTAGGAATATCGTATAGGTACCTACATTTACAATGCTTGTAATGTGAACACCATGTAACCATTAAATAATGTTTATTTTTATGCAAAATAATACATAGACATAGGTTGAGCACAGTAGTAATACTAACATACAAATACAATATACAAATTATACATAATTAGTAGTAGTAATACTAACATATAATATACAAATTATACATAATTGTTTGTACAGAAGTTAACAAGGCTACAAAAAATCCATATGACAAAAAATATAAACTCTGTCTCTCAAACTAGGAGGCCTGTATCTTGAGAGACAGTGTTCGGCCTGATGGTTACATAAATCAAGTTGTACCCTTTAAAAGTGAAGTAGTGTCGATCTATCTATGATTATAAGGTTAACAACATTATTTGTAAACATTTTAACTGAACATACCTGCAGTTGTGATTAAATTAAATTAAATCTGTTTGTAGTGCGCTAATTGTATGTGAGGGTAGGGGTGAGTGGGTGTGTGTTGGTGTGTGTGTGTTGGTGTATGTGTGACGGGGTATGTGTGGGGGTGTGTTGGTGTATGTATGTAAATATATTTGAGATATGTGAATGTTTGTGTTGCTGTTACTTTTATTAGTGATATGTCAAGCGATGTAAGTTAATAATGATTCTGTTTTAAAATAGTCCTGCTGAGTAAGCCATTCTGTAATTTTAGATTTAACTTTAAATTTATTTAAGTTTATTACGTCTAGTTCCTTCTGTATCTTTTTGAAGACGTGAATGCTTAGAACGTAGTATTGGTGTCTTGCAAACGAGGTTTTGTGTTGTACACCTGGGGGAACATATGTTCGCTTCCTTGGATCAGACGGAGGCAAGCAGCTATGTATCCTGAGAACAGATCGAAGAACATAGAGCTGACGAACAGTCAGGACTTGACAGTCAGCATATAATAGGGTTGTAGGGTATCTATAGGGTTTCCTTGTCATGACTTTAAGTACAGCCCTTTGAGCCCTCTCTACTCTCAGAAAATAAGTCTTCGCTGCTCCACCCCATACAGTTATGCAATATCCCATTATTGATTAGCATAAAGTGAAATATACCATTTTGAGAATTTCGAAACTACCAGATTCTCGGAGAGATTTAAAAATGTGAATGAGACGAAGTGTTCTAGTTGTTAGTGTATCGAGTTGTTTGTCCCATCTTAACCCATCGTCTATATGCACGCCCAGGTATTTAACACTATCAGTTCCAGCAATAGTTGGACACGAGCACGATATTTGCTGGTTCTGACACGAGTGAGCTGTTATGGCGAAAGTATTTGTGGGTTTGGTGTTACGTCGGATTGCAAAAGGTAGATAATAGGTTTTACTCAGATTTAGTGTCAGTAAGTTCTGATTTAGCCAGTTCATTATTGAGGACAGTGCAGTTTCCGCCTTTATTTTGACATCTTCCCACGTAGTGCCATGAACTAATAGCGCTGTATCATCAGCATATGCATAGATCTCACAAGCTGGGATCGACATTCTACACAGGTCGTCTATGTAGATTTGAAAGAGTGTGGGACCTAAAATGCTTCCTTGTGGCACACCGTATGACACAATTTCTTCGTCGCTGTAATTGGAGTCTATTTTAACTCTTTGGCTGCGATTTCTCAGGTAATCTCTGAAGATATCTAGAGCTATGCCACGTACACCCAAAAATTCTAGCTTAGATATTAGTCTAGGAACAGAAACTGTGTCGAAGGCCTTCGACAGGTCGAGAAATATGCCAAGGCACTTTGTTCTGCTGTCCATAGTCTTAGCAATGGACTGGGTCAGGTCCAAGACAGCGTCTTCAGTGGAGACCCCAGACCGGAAACCGTTATTACATAATTATTTTTTCTATCATTGCTTCATTTTTAGGGTTCCGTACCTCAAAAGGAAAAAACGGAACCCTTATAGGATCACTCGTGTGTCTGTCTGTCTGTCTGTCTGTATGTCTGTCTGTCTGTCTGTATGTCTGTCTGTCTGTCTGTCCGTCTGTCACAGCCAATTTACTCCGAATCTAATGGACCGATTAAGTTGAAATTTGGTAAACATGTGTATTTCTGTGACCCAAACACGAATGTGTAACGTAAGTAATTTAATTTTGAATATAGGTGTCACTTTTGGGGCGCAAACAAGAAAATTAAAAAAAAAAGTTTTGCTAACAGTACCGTGTGACATATCAAATGAAAGGGCTTGTTGCGAGGATCTTAAATATATTTTTTATATAATTTTAAAATAAATACTTTACAAGATATTTGATAAATTCAATGAAAATTGACCATTCCCCCCCCCCTTATCTCCGAAACTACTGGACCAAAAATTTTGAAAAAAATACATAGTATGGCTCTTTACTCATAGATTACAGGAAAACCTATAAGAAGTCTATGGTTTTAAAATAACATGGTAAATCTCTCAATAATGTGCGTAAAAACTTACATTTCGTCGCTCGGCATCCAAAAGGCCCATCTCTCTAGCTACTATAATATCAAAATATCAAAAGTGTTTGACCGTCTGCTTAATACACAAATAAATAAAACTGTAAGTGTTCATGACAACCAATTCAGGTTTCGGCGTGGTTTGTCAACAGAAAGTGCAGTGTTGTGCCTTAAGCATACTAACTATCACATACTTACTATACACAGCGTGGGACGCCGATTTATGCTAGGTTCATCGATTTATTCAAGGTTTCTGATCAGTTTGCTTATGACGTATTTTGGAGAAAGATGGAGAAGGATAGGTTGCCAACGGAGCTTATAAACATCTTTAAATAGTGGTATGGCAACCAGATCAATAGTGTACGATGGGCTGGAACTTGTTCCAAGCCATACAGGTTGGAATGCGGGGTGAGGCAGGATTGGCGAGCTCAGCAGCACCAGAGTGGGTTGCTATATTGATGGTATTTGTGTAAATAATATTAGCTATGCAGATGATATGGTGCTTCTGAGCACGTCAATCTGTGGTCTCAGAAAGTAATTGGTCGCCAAATGTGAGCAGTATGCCAAAACACATGGTTTGATGTATAACTCCAATAGGTCGGTGCTGCCCCGTTTTTGTAGCGCATCGGGAATATTCGCGGACGCACATATTAATTGCTTTTACGCAACGATGCGAATGAGGTGTGCATCCCTGGTACGCAGAGTACGGGCCAGCTCCAACAATATCGTTAGCAGTCTGGATTGCATGTACATCAATCACTGCAGTGCCGTCTCCCATGGGGTGAAATAAATTTAAACTAGATTACGTGGGGCACTCAGAAAGTTTTGTGATACTAGAAAAAAATATACTACAGGTTATAATTTTTTTTATTATATCTTTTGAAAGAACTCTCCATTGGCATACACAGTTTTATACGTCTAAACAAATTTTCATAACACATTTTCCAGTCCGCATCAGACACCTCTCCAATCTCCTTGTCAAATGCACCCAGTGCATCTTCAGGTGATGAAAACTGTTTTCCTTTGAGTTGATTTTTTATTTTGGGGAACAAGAAAAAGTCGCACGGAGCCAAATCGGGACGGTAAGGAGGATGACCTATAAATTTGACCGGTGTGCTGTCCAGAAAGTCCCTTGTTTTGAGCGCCGAGTGAGCCAGCGCGTTGTCGTGGTGAAGCAGTAACCCATGGAGGCCAGTGTTCGGTCGCTTGCTGCTTGCAGTAGTAAAAACTTCTGGCAAACATTTGGTAACATACCATTCAGCATTGATGCTTCTTTGATCTCGTCGTATTGACACCAGATAACCTGGTAGAAAAAAAAAAAACTTGCGATCAACATTTTGCCTGCACTTCTGGCTCGCTTCACTTTGGTAGGCGTTGGTTCATTTTGAAACAGCCACACGGTCGACTGATGCTTCATTTCTGGATCATATTGATAAATCCAAGATTCATCACCCGTAATGATATCTTAAACGCGCCGAGACGAGCCTGCTACCAATTTTGCTATCATGTCTCGGCACCATTCTACCCGAACCTCCTTCTGACCCTGCGTTAGATTTTACGGTACCAGCGTGAAACTATCTTCCATAACCGAAGATGCCTGTGTAGAATTTCATGCACACTTCCCGATCTAATCAGCAGTATACACCGTGAAATTTGAATCACAGTTTTGCTAGAACAAACTTTATTCAGACCATGGTCTACTACCATTCTACAGAATCCAATAAAAAAAAACATAAATTGGTTTTTGAAAAAACGTATACGGTGGTGTCTGTGTTGTAGGGAGTAACGATAATCTTGACATTTTAAACTTTGCTTTTTTTGTGTTATTTCAAAACCAATTATGTTTTTTTTTATTGGATGCTGTAGAATGGTAGTAGACCATGGTCTGAACAACGTTTGTTCTAGCAAAACTGTGATTCAAATTTCACGGTGTATGCTGAACCTCTTCATATGTAATTCGCCTATTCTCTTGAATTAAATTTTTCACAGCCAGCACTTTTTGTTATGTAACAACCGTCATAGGGCGGCCACTTCTTTCTTTGTCTGCCAAAATTAGTAGACCACCCATAAATTCGTTGAACCAGCGAAAAACAGTCTCTTTAGAAGGGCTTTTTTCTATGAACACCATTCGAAGTCTTTCAAACGATTCTTCTGGTTTTAGTCGACATTTGAAATCGTACAAAATCATCGCGCAAAAATGTTCTCGTTATAAATCCAGTTTTCAGTAAGACAGAGTATTTTGATTTTGCTCGTAAAAAAATGTGGAGGGAATTTCGAATTTGGAATGTTATGTTTTTTGTAATAAATAGTCATCGTTTTAATTGACATCAAAACCAGCCAGTATTCTGGATGATATTTTTTTTTTAACGACGTTTTCTAAAAATGAAACCTAGCTAGATCGATTATCGCTCCTGAAACCCCCTGCATACTAAATTTAATAAAAATTCTTGGAGCCGTTTCCGAGATTCAGATTATATATACATAGGTATATACAAGAATTGCTCGTTTAAAGGTATTATTATTATATTAACACCGCGAATGTGAATTTTTTTACGAAAATCTGATTTTTGTTTTATTTCATTCTACACATTCAAATAAGTGACCCTGCAATTTAAAAAAAAAATGTCACAGTCGCGGTATTGGATGCCGAGCGATGATTTGCAGTTGGAATGTATGGGAGAACATGTTTTTCAACTACAATGTTAAGTTTGTTCTTGGGATAAATAAATTCATCTCAACTACGGAACCCTTCATTGTGCGTAGTCCGACACGCACTTGGCCGGTTTTATTTTTACCTATTGTGGTATAGTAATCTTATTCCAGGTGCATCGTTTTCACAGATAATTATATAATTAATGTATACAAAATATTGTAAAACATTTTAAAAGAGTTTCTTGCCCATTCTTCTCCATACGAAAACTACCCTTTAGAAGGGGCGACTAGAATCAATTCTATTTTTTGTTTTTGACGTTCAAAAGTGCCTTTTTGTGCCTAATTGAAATAAATTATTTGACTTTGACTTTGCAAGCGACATTCATTTGTTTTGTAGTACTTACTGAATTTCGTGGGATTTTTTAATTTATTCTTGATCTTTAACTTTGATTTTTTATTTAGTATTTGTTTCAATCCCAATGTTTGAGAGTAGATAAAGTAGTGTATGAAACTGCACATAACTAGGTATTAAATCATTCGTGTGATACTCTCATGTTTTAATACCCCTCATTATGCAACAGTTTCATAAACTACTATTTTAACTTTCGATAACAATAAAATTTAATTATTATCGAAAATAAAAAGTTCAAATTCTTTAAAAATTAGATTTTTTTAACATGGGTGATAAGTTATGACTTGTAGACACCCGTTAAACGACGACCGCTCGCGCCCCATGCAAAAATAACCCCGTAAAATTACACATTGAGAAAATGTGACGATTTTTTTTTCCTGTTACCTCGAAATTACTACATAAATAGACTCTCAGTACGATAACTAACAACACCCTTACGAATTGGACAGGATGTTTTTATATGTTGCATTGATTTCGTTCATCCGAACTCAAAACAACATAATTATGAACCCTGAAATAAGTTATGACAATATTCGGAAAAAAACAGTCCTTATAATATAAGATTCCAAGAACAATCGACTAACCAAATCAAATCGACTACGAAGTAACCCCTACAATACCTCCCTCACAATTTCAGAAAGTAAAATAGATCAGTGATTTATTTCGTGAAAGCGGAATAGATTCAAGAGCCCTATTACAATAAACGCGGTGCTCACAGAATCTGTTATTAGATTTAGAAGTCAAAGCATACACTGAATATCTATGAGTCGGCGTTTGAGATGCTCTATTAGATCGTATTAAACTGGAAGTAACTCCACAGAGTTGTTACCTTTGAGGCCCATCAGTATGAATGGGATAAAGACCGCTTATTATCGATATTTCATGAAAATAATAAATTGTTAATAATATTTTAACCTGTAAATTGGTAAAAAAAAAACTTTTACACGTCAAAATTTAATTATGTTTTAAAACGAATTTAATGAGTTCGATGTTTCCTAACTGACTACTCTGAGAAGAAAGATCGAAACAATCTCAGAGATCGCAGTCTGTTTTAAAGTTCAGACATAATCTTGGTCACGCCATTTTTGAGGAGCATACAGATGTCTGAGATGGTCTTTTGAGTAGGAATAGAAAGTAAGAAACATTGTAAGTTAACTACATAGTATATATAAAATATATTTTTTATGTAAAAATAAAGTACCTACAGATGTCAATATTTATAAAGTGAACACTATGTCTTCCCGTCAACGGCGCACAAATATTCTAATTCTAATTTTTAATTAATTACTAATAAATACAACAAAACATTAGAATAAATAAGTAAAACTAAATTATAACCATTCCAAAATAAATTATTAATACATTCGCTATTTCATTCAAACTCAAACTCAAACCATTGAATTATTATAACAATATAAAAGCGGTCTTAAATTTTGGCTGCTTCCTCTGATTCATACTCTGGGATACATTTGACTGTAGTTAGCGTAACTCTGGCTATGCGTTCGACCCGTCATGTCAGACAGACGTCTTTGAGTTCAGACGTGTGTGTTACCCTGATAACAGACGAAGGGTTAGGCCGCTATACAAATAATACAATGACATGGTGCTGAAGAATTTGTCGTGTGAAATTACCATTTTTATTTACAAAAAAATATTGTCATGAAATACGACGTTGGCTGTCAAACTTTCTTGTTGTGTCATCTGTAGGTACATACTTCGTACTTTAAGACGAAGTCAATTAGATTTATGTAAGAATAATTTAATTATTTATTTATAACCTCCATTTCGTGCCTTGGGTATTTCGCCGTGTACGGTGTATTCAGTTGTAGATATAAATCGAGGTGTAGAACATAAATTCCAGCTCCAAAATTCTCGGTCAGTCATAGGCTGAAGACAGATGATGCATGTTCTCTATTTCTAGAGCATATTTCCCACATCAAATTATACAAAGCCGTGAGCGTATTGGATGAATTTTGAACTTGGAATAAACTTGCAATCTAAATTCATGGGACGCCGGATCTGACCGGACGGTGGCCAGTCTTACTTATTTGAACATTTGCACTGTGTTTGTTTAGGAACGAAAATATTGCAGCTGGCCAGTACGTGACTTCAATGTTGCTAAATGATTAGGGTTTTGACTTCGGTCAATCTATTTAAATATGGAAATTGATACTGTTCTTTTTTGTTTGGAAAATAAGGTTGCTACGTGTTTCTGAATTTTTTTCATAGATCCAGAGCCTACTAAATCGTTTGGTGGATTTTAAAACCAGCCAAATGCGAGTCAGACTCGGACATGAACGATTCCGTACCGTATTAAGATCGAGCAGCAAACGCCGAAAAAACTATTTTCTTGTATGGAACCCCATTTAATTATTAACTTTATTTAATTTTTATTATTTTTTGTTATAAAGCCAAAAAAAATACACGATCTGTGAATTACAACTGTCTACCTATTACCTACGGTTCACGAAATACAACCCACTGATATACAGACGGACGGACGGACAGCGGAGGCTTAGTAATAGGGTTCCGTTTGGCACCCTTCGGGTACGAAACCCTAAAATTTTAAACACAATGTGCACAAGCAAAAAAAAAAAAACAGTGGCACTCCAGGAGTGCCGACAGAAGTGAAAACTTGAACAAGATCGCCTTGGTGGAAGAAAAATACTTGTACAGAACATTGGTCCGTAACCTTATGTAAATGAAGAGCACAATCGCGTTTACAAAAAAAAAAATACTTCCAAAACCTTTAAAGTAAAAATACTTGCATTGAACTTTTATCTGTAATGTAATATAAATAAAAAGCACAATCGCGTTTACAAAAATGAGGTGTCGGTAACGGTGTCGTGAGTTCAATTGTTTTTTCCCATCTCAAAAATGCCCAACGCGCCTAATGAAGTTTTCACTTAAAAAAATATCCTTGTTGTTTTTTTCCGTGTAAACGAAATGAAGATAGGCAATATAGCATATTATTTGCAAAAATAACTGGCAAAATGTGGATGTAAGTATTATAGGTACACCTCTGCCGAACCCTCCGGGGAATACAGGCGTGATGTTTGTCATGTTGTTTAAACTATGCAAGCAAAAAAGAGAACAGCTGATCTGTTCTGTAAAAAGGTTACCGTGAAAACTTTGGTGAAGTGACCTTGAAGTGTCAAAGTCAATAGTGTCAAATCCAGTCAATCCTTAGCATCGGGTGGAATGACAAGTCACTTCAGGTCATCATCATCATTTCAGCTGAAAGACAACGACCGATTTCACTACGACCGGTTATGTGCTTCCTGCATCGAGCAAATACCTGCGGCCTTCTTAAGGTCATCGGTTCACCTTGTGAGCGGCCTTCCAACGCTACGTATCACGGTACGCAGTCGCCACTCCAGAAGATTTCGGCCCCATTGGCCATCTGCTCTGCAATGTGCCCTGCCCACTGCCACTTAAGTTTCGCAATTCTTCGGACTATGTCAGCTATTTTGCAGATCTCTTCATTTCTGATTCGATCATGTAGGGAATCTCCAAGCATAGCTCTCTCTATTGCCCTTTGGGTAACTTTTAGCCTTCTAATAAGGCCCATTGTGAGCGACCACGTTTCAGTGCCATAGGTCATGACTGCCAACACGCACTGGTCAAAAAACTCAAACTCACCTCATTTTAATTTACACGATGAGAATTACAAAATTGACCAGCTTGTTAAGCTTTTAATTACAAGACTTACATTGTACCCAATTTTCCCAATAAAACAAATAGCTATTTTAGAGTACCTACTCTATTTGGCTAAAAGCCCATTTGCGTTCACCATTAAATACCTACTGCACTAGTAACCAGCTGCGGTCATACAGATAATATACAGGGTGATTGGAAGATGGGTGCAAAGCTTTAAGGTGAAGATAGTATAGACAATTTAGAACCATTTAAGCCATGGTTGTCTTAGACGAAGTCTTACCAAATTTTTTAATTTTTAATAAGGTTTAAAAGACGTATTGTTCAAATTTTTTATTTTTTCTGAGCTTTAAATGTCTGTAAAAAAAATGTCTAATGACACAGAAGCCTAAAACATGTTTTGCTTGATTGCTTACACATTACTTTAATTAAATAAATAAAAAATGAATTCATTTATCATTCAATTTGGCCATAATTATGCAGTTTACATTAAATTTTGAGAATTTCCGAAAAATACTTAAAAATTTGGTTAAAAATATTTGGTAAGACTTCGTCTAAGACAACCATGGCTTAAATGGTTCTAAATTGTCTGTACTATCTTCGCCTTAAAGCTTTGCACCCATCTTCCAATCACCCTGTATAACTAGCAATCAATAACCTTGTGGTTTCCGATATGGAATTACATACATAGTTACATAAACTCACGCCTTCTCCCCATGGGAACAGTATAAATAAGTAACAGTATTATATCTTCATAGAAAACAGTTGAAACGACGCGCCTCGAAATCACAGTGTATTTCAGTACACATTCAACAGTATCGAGTGCGTGGCAGTTACGCACGGACGCGGATGGTTTATCTATCGAGTGATCGTAGGTAACTATTTCAAGGTCACTGCCGAGACATAATACTTTTACTTTATTATACTGTGCCATGGGAGTAGGAGTTCTTGAAAACATATTATATGAATTTGGCTTACCGTTTCGAATAATAAAAGTTAGTACCTAAACCATGAAGTTTTCATTGACTATATATATATATTGGCAGTGAATGTAATCTAATGCGTGAATCTGACGTAAATAGAATTAACCCCTCAAAAGTTGTCTCAAAACTACTCTAGCGTAATAATCAAGATTTTTGTAACTCCGCAGTTACGCCCGTGCATGTTACTTTTTTCAACAGTAAAATTGATGAAATCGAATCAAATGTAGAAGTACTTGTCGTTAATGATGAGTTTATGCAGACTGCTTTGCTGATAGGTCAAAATTTTACCGAATTACCATCCATAACTGTTAATAAAACCTTTAATTTAACCTTCAGCTTGATGTTTCAACATCCCTAAAGTACCTTTCTTTCCTTCCCCGCCCTTCCCACTGGCCAAACATGCCACACTACATAATAGTTTATACCCTTCATCTATTTCTGACATCAAAGGCGTAATTGTTATCTAACTATCATCTCATATCTAACAATGACACAACATTGTCAGTTCACGGAATGCTCTCGAAATAATAGGCGTTCCAATATGAACAAAATACACGACAATGGCGTTGCTATCTTATTGTGACGTGACGGAGCGCACGCGTGATTGGGTTTCGTTCAAATGTAAACATGAGCCACTACTATGTCACACTAGTGTTTTAGTCGTTCAGCTCTTTAATAAGAAGCTCTTCCGGAGAAAGACTACCAAACTGATTCCTACCACCAAGCACCCTTCATCATCATCATTTCAGCAGAAAGTGTCCACTGCCGGAAATAAACCTCCCCCAAGCATCACCACTTCGACTGGTTCTGTGCTTCTCGCATCCAGCGGATTCGTGCGGCGTTCACAAGGTAATCGGTCCACCTTGTGGGAGGCCTTCCAACGCTACGTCTTTTGATAAGCGGTTGCCACTCCAGAACCTTTCGGCCCCATCGGCCATCTGTTCTGCGAGCAATGTGCCCTGCCCATTACCACTTAAGTTTGACAATTCTTCGGACTATGTCGGTTACCTTGGTTATCCTACGGATCTCTTATTTTTTTATTCGATCACGTAGGAAAACTCCAAGCATAACCGAAGCAGCGTTGCTGTGTTCCAATTCGAAAAGATAAGAAAAAGAAAGAAGAAGAAAAATAAATTTATTGGACCCAGGTTTATGGCGCACAATATTCTTTCAAAAACAAAAAAACAGAAAAATCTTACAGCAATATTGAGTGCCTCGTCACGGCTGCTCTAAATAGGCCCAGTTCAGCATAAATGCTAGACTAGTGCCTGCCGCTGGTTTTCAACTGGACCTTGATGTATCAAGATGAGCATGGGTGGCAAAGGCAATGTATTTATGTATTTATACTACTGTGATAAAGACTATTATGAGTAGTATTTTAGCTGTTATTAGGTTATACAGTTCTTTGTGATGGTGATGAGACTTGGATGGGGAAGAACAACCATTTATATTATATATTTAATTGACCAAGCAGCGTTGTAAATGGTCTTTGCCGCCTATGGGCGACGCAATGGCAGACTTATTGCAGGAGCGCTTTCTGCAGTACTGGCTAAAGTTGAAGTTGAAATTGTTGTCGGTAGTTTAAATCGCGTCAAATGTGTCTGTAAAATTATCCTTCAAACCGGAATACAGTAATGCTGAAACAGAGCTTCTGAGGACAAGCGTTGTTGTCGTTCGATCAGTTAGGCTTAAAAAAGTGGCACGCAGTCTTCCATACGCGCCTGTATGGGAGGACGTGCGGTCGTGGAATTGGCTGCACTTGGTGATGAGGCCCGCTAGGCATAGCGAGCTGATCCCAGTCGGGGCTGCCGTGAATGTACAAGTATCTCCCGGGCCCCTGACGCAGTGGGGTTTTAGGCGGTATTAGGAGTCCAATGGCCAGGGGTGGACGACCTACAGAATATCGCGGGGAAGATCTGGATGAAACTCGCACGGACCAGGGAAGCATGGCACAAAAGAGAGGAGGCCTACTCAGCAGTGGGTGGAACAAGGCTGCCAATGATGATGATGAGGAGTCCGACATAACCCTGTGTGCACCCCAGATGGATGGTATCCAAGAGGAGATCGCACGAAAAAAAAAAGAACACGTAATTGTAAAATGAGCTCTTTCTATCTACTTACCTGCTTAAAGCTATAAACACATTTTCGCTCTATCGATGATACTCGAACGATACTCCATAGTAGGGCCTCTGAACATTCAGGTGTATAACTCGATAACGATTCTGTAAAAGTGTGTGCCTGTAAACGTTGATTTTTGAATCAAAATGGTACTAAAGAGTGCTTAACCAAATTAAATGTTATTCTTCCCTATATTAGTAGTTTGCTCTTAGGTTATTCAGGATACGTAGTTAAGTACAATCAGGGAAATTATTTGTTAAGCAAGGTGACGTCCTATGTCAATTCGCTGTGTTCAAGCCACTTTATACAACTCTAAAAGAATGATATTGTGATATTAATATACGGACAGTTGAAGTTGGTAGCCAGTTTGCGTAACAGTTTATTTTTCTGCCTGCAAACCTACCTACTTACGTAAGTTAGCCAAATGCATTGCTTTTTCCTCTATTATCCACTTAATTTCGGGATTCATCCTGGATTCCTATCCCTAAAATATACCTTCTTTGTTTACTAAAACCTGACGATTCTAAAATTTACTCAAAGTCACTTTTTGGTTGTTCTGGATAAAAAAAAAAAACGTGTTACAAAAAAAAAACAACCGATTTCCAAAAAACACTACAAAGTGAAAAATAACTTTAATTTCGGAAGTCGGTGTCTTTGGTTTTGAATTTTCGTTTTTTGTCACCGACTTCCGAAATTAAAGTTATTTTTCACTTTGTAGTGTTTTTTGGAAGTCGGTTGTTTTTTTTTTTTTGTAAAAAGTTTTTATTTTTCACTTTTTAGCTGTGGTACCTACCCCACACAAATTCGAAAACCAATACCTGCTATGTAAATAACAGTGTCAGGAACTTATCATATCATCCACATACTAAGTCAGAAAAAGTACGTATTATTGAAGCTAACTCAAAAACTATCAAAGCCAAGTTAATTAAATTTATATGGGACCACCTTGAGAGCGTACTCTTTTAAACAAAAAAAGAATTTTCAAAATCGGTCTACAATTGACGGAGAAATAGGTGGACATACACAAAAAAAAAATAAAGCAAACATACGCCACGAACATATAACCTCCTCCTTTTTGGAAGTCGGTTAAAAAGTATTTATCATCATCTGCTTTGCCTTTTTCCAACTATGTTGGGGTCGGTTTCCACTTTAACCGGATGCAGCTGAATACCAGTATTTTACATAGAGCGACTGTAAACAGTTACTGGGTAATACGTTACCCCTTGGTAATCAGACTGGTTATCAGACTTACAGGCAAGAAAAAAAATGCAAGGATAAAAAGAATAACAAGACAAATAACAACAAAATCAGTAAAACAGCAGATCGAATATTGATCACTTCTCAAAACTACATAAAACAATTAACTAATATTTACTCACCGGACTCAAAGGGGACCTCCCTTTGAATCTTGGTAACTTCAGTGTCACAACGTTGTCTCTAGAGTAAACGGACTCATTTAACTTTATTAAAAGTTTTCTACGTGATCTTTTCTTCACATAGTACTTAAGTAAGTAAGCCTGCTACAATTTCTGTTAGTAAGTTAAATATTATTTCCATTATAACTATTACAAGATGCAGGTATGCAAATAAATGATATGTTTAAAAAACCTTACGTACACCATTTCCTAGCGAATTGCCTTGGTCATCGTGCTTAATAAGTAGTATTTGGGTCAGTGACCGCTCGGCCAGAGTCAACTGAATCCGAATAAATAATACCAGATATAGTTAATTGATTCAGGCATGACCTTGCGGAAATCTAAATATATAAAAGCGAAAGGTCACTCACTCAATCACTCATTCACTCATTCATCACGAAATCTCGAAAACCGCTTGACGTATAAAGATGAAATTTGGTAGGAAGGTAGTTCATAGTTAGTAGACGTCCGCTAACTACGGATTTTTAGAAATTCGACCTTTAAGGGGGTGAAAAGGGAGATTTTTGTTTGTATGAAAAATCTTATTCCTTGAGTTAATAAACTAAAAACTTGGCACGAATATTTATCTAAGTAAATTATAAACTTTGCCATTTTTAGTTTTTCTAAACTACCCCCTAAAGGAGGATTGGGGGGTATCAGTTTGAATGGAATAATTTTAACGCGCGTGCTGATTAACTCGAAACTAAGTATTTATACTTAAGATTGAAAATAAATAAAAACTTATTTCAGGGATTTTTTAAAATCTGCCCCTAACCGGGTAAAAAGGGGTATTCATTTTTACAGGGGAGGACAGGGGAGGTGGCTTGGTTAACTTGAAAATTGGTATAAATAAATAATCAATAAGTCAAATAATGGAAACGTCACAATAGACTTTTCAAAAATTATTATCGTACTATTTGTTATGTGTGTGAGCAAATTATTGCAAATTTAATGTTCACCGCAAATTGTAAAAAGGCTAGCCAAAAGGTTAGAATATTGCATATAGCTCGGATTTTTTTTAAAAAGATTATGGCTTTATGGATCTAAGCAGTCAACATTATATAGGGTGGATTTTGAGATGGGGATTACAGTTTTAGCAGTCTAAAACTGTAATCCCCATCTCAAAATGACTCAAAAAAAGAAAAAATCAAATCAAATGTTTCAAAAAGTTAAGGAACTGTCCTTACTTTTTGAAACATTTTGATCTGTATTCACAGATTCTGAAAAGAATAGTCAGAAGAACATAACGGCCGCCACATAATGGCTGCCACATTGCGATCGCCACATTACGGCCGCCACTTTACGGCCACCACATAACGGCCGCCACATAACGGCCGCAACACAATGGCCGCAGCATTGCGACCGCCACATTACGGCCGCCAAATTGCGGCTGCCACTTTACGGCCGCCACATAACGGCCGCTAGATGACGGCCGCCATATAACAGCCGCCATATAACAGCCGCCACATAGCGGCCGCCAAATAACGGCCTCCACATAGCAACACTACTACTAATTAGCTATATTTTATATTTCTAAAATCTATCGTTTAACTACATTCTGAAAATCAGACAGATTGCTATAAAACAGTTCGGTTAATACCGAACGGTTGAAAATTTATTTTTTTTACATATTTAATAATGCGATCAGGTCAGAAGTAACGCGGAAATTTTCTAAAATTAGGATTTTTGTATTTCAGAATAACCAAATCTATCGATTTTATACGATTTTGTTCGTAAAACGATGAGGTCAAAATTTTGGTCATAGGCTCGCCAACCAATAAAATTAATTTGAATTTGGAGTTCTAAATGAAAGCAGTGCGCGCGTGCGGTATTGTTTCGGTTTACCGACCAGTGAGGAAACATAAGCAGTACCGAAACGATACAGAATCGGTACCGAAACGATACCGTACCGACCAATGAGGAAAGGGCCTAACGAGACTGTCCTTAACTTTTTGAAACATGTTGATCTGCATTCACAGATTTCTTAAAAATTGCCAATTTTCACAAAAACTTTTCCAAAAACTATATCAAGCCAACTGAAGTTTGAGTAGAAGAATGTCTGTCTATATGTTAACTTTTCACGCCTAAACCACAATCAAATTCCAAATTCGAATTCGATTTCGATCAAATTTGCCACGGAGATAAACAGCATCCTAGCTACATAGGCTACTTTTTGTCTCAAAAATAATCCTAAAGGAGGTGATATATAGGTAATGAAAGTTTTCTCGCCAAACTTCATGCTGCTAAGACAACGGGAAATACCCATAACTCCATTACACATATCCAAACAATTTTCATATTGTCACTGATGCTACTTTTTATTCCTTCGTAATATAGGCTTTGTTTTATTTGCGAGTGTCAATATAAATATGCGGTATAATTTAATGGCAGTATTTTTTTATTGCATTGACTTGGAAGTTTGATTTTCTTTACAGCTCCAAGGGACCGTAGATCTATCTAAGTTTTTGATATCTATTTCAACTTGATGCCTCCAGGCGTTTCTGAGAAAAAGGGTCTTGACAGACAACGAAGTTATCCTTTAACGGTTTCAATTTTGCATTTTGAGTACAGATTTATTATCTGCCTGTTACCTTTTAATACCGTAACGGCTGAACGTATTTAGGATAGGCCATAATCTGGCTTAGAACATGGGATATTCTGAATTCTGGTAGCATGTTCCTGTGGGATATTTTGCAACATCCACGCGGGCGAAGCCGCGGGCAAAAGCTAGTTCAATTATATATAGCAAAAATAAGTACTGAAATATGACAGCACCGAAGCGCATAACGTTTAGAATTACAAATTGTAACGATGCTGATTAGCTAATCCTTTCACCATGATGGCGATCCAAAGTCCACCTATAAAGCCAGTTTTATGCGTAGTCTTGATTAACATCGCAGGATTCTAACAAGAAATTTTGAAATTCTTTATGATGGCTACCGCAAAACTAACTGCGACATTCTTTGCGTCCAAGAGACCCATTGAGATAAAATCCATAGTCGGTCACACATCCCTGGACTTACGCCGCTGAGATCTGTCATTCCAAGCACTTAATGTCGAAAAAAGAACAAGATCGCCTCGGTGGAAGAAAAATACTTGTATAGAACATTGGTCCGTAACCTTATCTAAATAAAGAGCACAATCGCGTTTCCAAAAAAAAAAAACTTCCGAAACCTTTAAAGTAGAAATACTTGCATTGTACATTGATCCGTAATGAAATATAAATAAAGAGCACAATTGCGTTTACAAAAATGAGGTGTGGTCATGGTATCGCGAAATCAATGGTTTAGTCGAATCTCAAAAATGCCCAACGCGCCTAAAGAAGTTTTCACTTCAAAAATCATGCGATTGCACATTTTTTATTTTTTTCATTACTTAGCAATACCTAATTATAACCTTTACCCATCAGTTTATATAGAGACCCCGTGAAACACATTTATAGAAAGAAAAATATCTAAATCATAGTTGTAAACCAGCCTACTTTTATTAACCTGCTTACCAAGTCATAAAATGAACACACACAGTTTTCAATGCATACAAAGACACAATAAACCTCAACATGAAACTAATCTTACTACCGTAACGGATTTAACTGAACTTTAATCGTACGTGATCAATTAAACTAGGAAATGTCGGCATCGTATACATCAGTCAACGTTCAGACAGAGATACATTATGAATTAAATGTCAACCATAAGATGTCAACATTATAATTGACATACAGTATCTGCTAACAGAGAAGTCCAGTTAATGCTACGAATAATAAAAGTCTTAACAATAATAATAAATTCATTTATTTCAGGTAAATAACACCCATTGCCAAACATAAATTAATAGAAATTTTACAAATAAAATCAAATAATGTCAAATAAAGTAAAATCAAATAAAATTAAATCACATCAAATTAAATCAAAGTAAATAACATCATTTTTACAATAAAATTAATAATACAATAAAATAATATCAAATAAAACAAAATCAAATCAATTAAAATCAAACCAAATTAAATTAAATCACATCAAATTAAATCAAAATAAATAATGTTAGTTACAAAGATTTCAATCTTAGATTCGCCCTGCCATGCCGCGTAAAAAGTTGCTCGTGTTTCTGTTTCGTTTTGACACTTCTAACGCACACAATGTCGCAGAGATTTGACTTGATTGTCTGTTTTTCCTACTCACTTTAGAAATTGGCATGGCTTAGTCGTCATTGGCTTTACTTGCCATTTATTAAAAATAGAATAGAATAGACTTGATTGTCATGGAAATGCCATGATTTGTCAGACACTTTTCCGCGCAACTTAATACAGTGAGGGCAAATCTAACGATTTAAATCTTTGGGTTAGTTATACTTAACAGCTGCATTAATTGGGTACACCTTAATGCAATAAAATTACTTTGAGAAGGGGGCTTACACAAGCCAGAGCTTGCACATATTATTTGAAAAAATACCAGCAAAAAACGAAAAATGCATGTGATTAGAAAAGTTTTTACTAAAACTATTAAAAGATGATCAAAAACTTAAAATAGGAAAAACAATTATTCCAATCAAACAGCCCAAAAAAAAAAAATACAAAAAACAGCTTTCAACCTCTAACAAAATAAGAATTCCATTGTTTCGCTTTTCGTTAGAATGTTATGAACACGCCTTTAGAAGTGATTTTGTGCATACTCGCCGTAGACCACTAGCTCCCAGACTAAGTTTGCACATAACTTAATACTTACTACGCGCGTGTTCACTGCACTACAAGATACATTGTATACTTTTAATAATGCTACGAAATAGAATAAAGCGTAAATTGTAAGTTTTAGGTCATTAAAGTTTATTGTTTGTTACAATAGTTTGTTGTAAGCTTATTGAATTAATGTGTTGCAGCTCAGTAATGCCTTTCTTTATCTTGTCATAAAATACACTTTTTTTTTTATCAAACACTGTTCGATGTGTAACATCTTTCCTCTTGCTTACCTGCAATCTGTGGGAGTGATTTCATGAAAAGGGACGGAAGTGTGTAACAGGAAGCTGGGAAAACGCGCGCGTAACGACTGTCAAAGATCTACAAATGACAGCCAGGACCAACGGCTTAACATGCTTTCCTAGGCACGGAGAGGTCTCGATATGTAATGGATGGTCACCCATTCACTTACCGACCGCAGCAAGCGTAGCTTAACCTTTGATCGATCCGTACGGCTGTAATTTATTTAGCCACGAGCCCTTTCCATTACAAACAATACCTACTTTTTTTCATGAAATATATGTAATATATATTTAAACAACGCCGTAATATAATCTCACAACCCAAACAAAATGATTCCCAAGAAACATCAGAATACGTAATCTTTGATCGTACCCCTTTAATATCTACCTCCGAAGGAGATTGTATGTATTTGAAAAATATCAATTTGTTGACTAACAGGAGACGGTTAGATCCCGGCACACGTGATCGCAATACTAAGGAAGACAGAACAGATTTTGAAGAAACATGTCGGGTTCAACGCGACATTGATAGGGTTAGTGTGCGGAAAACTACGTGAATTATTTATCATATTTATTTAGGTGGGGTTGTCTTTGTACAGTGTTTTTGTTTTCTACACACACATAGGTATGTGGGAATTCATCAATCTGTGACTAGCTTTTCCACGCGGCGTCGCCCGCGTGGATATCGGAAAATATCCCACGGGAACGTACTATCAGGATTAAAAGCACCCTATGTGTTAATTCAAGTTTTAAACTATCTATAATCAATTAATTGATTCAGGCGTGACCATGCGGAAATCCATTATAAAATACAATAGACGTGGATATATTTAGTAACTTGTTCCGCTGAGTTATTTCTAAAGAGCCATAAAAAACGCCTGAAAGAAATCGACACGTGTTTCACCTCTCAACGAGGCTTCCTCAGGATGACGATGGACCTGTTGCGAACTCGAACACGGCGCGTTGCCACACCAAGCGCTGAGTGTTGCATTCAGGAGTTTTTTATGGCTCTTTAGAAATAGCTAAGCGGAACAAGTTACTAAATATATCCACGTCTATTGTATTCTATCTTTAATCGTTCAACCGTTTTTGCGCCAGTCCAGAACATACATCCAGACAAACAGATAATGGGCACGCCACAATTGCGGCGATAAGACCCCTCTTTGAGGAGTGGCTTGAGAGGCGCCACGGCGTCCTCACCTTCCACCTGACGCAGGTCCTCATCGGACACGGCTGCTTCGGGAGGTTCCTGTTCAGGATAAGGCGGGAGGAAACGCCTGGGTGTCACCATTATGTGGATCGCCCGGAGAACACGGTGGAGCATACGGTGGAGGTCTGCCTGGCTTGGGCGGAGCATCGCCGTGTCCTCGTGGAGGCGATCGGCGGCGGTGATCTCTCGCGTCCGGGCCTGGTTCTCGCCATGGTACGGAGCGAGAGGAAATGGCAGGCCGTCACCTCCTTCTGCGAAGCGGTAATGCTCGCGAAGGAGGAGGCGGCACGCGTTAGGGAGAGGCAAATTTCGCGCCCTCACGCCCCTAACCGCCGCAGGAGGAGACGCCCAGAGCGTCGGGAATCGCGAGTCGATTTCCGGCCACTGTAGGCGCGGGCTTGCGGACGGTGAGCAATGGGTAGCTCGCCGTCCGATAAGGACCCTGGGCCCGGGTCGACGGCGCGTTGTGTTCCACGCGCGCTTCAAAGAGATGTCAGCAGAATTGACGGGGTCCGCTAGGACCGATGCCTGCCGGGGTTGCGAATAAGGCCGAAAGGGACATCGTGGCCCTCCGGCAACAGGGCAACCGAAGGAACACGGGTGGGTTTAAGTCAGTAAGAGTCTGACACGCCCTCCCGCTCCGCCCAGAGCAGGAGAAGTTATTTGATAATATCCCACCCAAAAAAAAAAAAAAATGACAAACTGACAAACGGAAAAAAATTCGTTATTATTTTATTATTTCAATCTATGTATACATAGATAGGTACCTACTCGAACATTCGCTTTGTTTATTCAAATATGCAATGATTGACGATATTATTGGATTTGGATATTTTGTTTTTTCCCTAAGACCACACTCCAATTGGACCATAGGCTATCAAACGTATTTTATTTACACACACGTATTTACATTATTTAAAAACTATTAGACTTAAAATAATAATATGTACAAGTATATAAAAAAGGGGGCCCGGGGAGAAATAATCATAGGGCATCAAAAAATTCGTCCGCAACGCTGTCAACAGGAAAAGTGCCCAAAAGGCTGGCAGCATTGCCACGTTGTATGGCAATGCTGATTCTTTGACCAAATAATTAGAAATGATCAGCTATCGAATGATCATCAGAAACCAACATTATCTAGAAATCTATGGGGCATAATCAATCAATTTGCCGAGCCTTTTCCCAACTATGTATGTTGGAGTCGCCAACCGTATGCAGCTGAATGCCAGTATTTTTCATGGAGCGACTGCCTATCTGACCTCCACAACCCAGTAACTGGATAATACGATGGTTGGTAATACTGGTTGTCAAACTTTCGGGCTTCTGACTACCCGTAACGACTGTCAAAGATCCACGAATGACAGCCGGGACAACGTCTTAACGTGCTTTCCGAGGTACGGATGAGTCTCGGTGAGTAAAGATGCTCACCCATCCACGGACCAACAACGGCAAGCATAGCTAACCTGATCGATCGACTTAGCCACGAGCTCCTCTATAATAAGAAATCAAAACAAGCATTTCTGTGTGGTCGGCTGTAGATGTCTATCAATACATCATACTACAATACATTACATCCTTATAATTCTGGAGTCATACAAAGTAACGGCTCCTGTTAACAAAAGGATGGCATTTTCCAAATATTTTTAAAACGACAGCCTCGTCGGTCTAGCGGTCGCAAGCTTCTGCTGAGCATGAAGTCTGGGTTCGGTTGCCGGGTCAAGTGTTACGGGGTTTTTCCATCTGAAATTACTCAGTAGCAGCCCGGAGTCTGGATTTGTGTCCGGTTGATGGCAGTAAACTCGCCCCCTTTTACAAGGGACTTCAAAATAACTGGAGAAATGTGGGTGTACTTATAATAGGTACAGCTACACCTCTGCTTAAACCTTCCCGGAATACAGGCGTGAATATATTATTATGTTCTAAAACATTTCGTTTTATACACAAATACAGTATTCACACCTCCAAATGTAGGTAAACCAATGCAGAGTCTGTTTGCCCCAAAACTTGAACAAGGTAATCGC
Organism: Agrochola litura; assembly: GCA_949152395.1. Lineage (NCBI taxonomy): Eukaryota > Metazoa > Arthropoda > Insecta > Lepidoptera > Noctuidae > Agrochola > Agrochola litura. The sequence goes on along the minus strand of OX424497.1, from coordinate 7,865,319 downwards.
AGTGCAACTCCCTCGGAAGCTAACCTTGACTGACAAAGTTCATATCGTTAAAAGTTAACGTTTTGAAGAGGACAACGTATACTACCGTTGGCATCTTTGAATGAGAAAAGTTTAGGTTACAGATAACTAAACAGTTGATATAATAATCGGAGCAACTACTAGAAATATAATGAAAATAATACTACACGTGTAAAAAACGATAAAATAATACTTCTACTTACTTTCAACGTTTCCAACACGTGTAATAAGCAATATGAGCTTGAGGCTAAAATCATAACAGCTGCACGGGTTGATCAAAGGTTAAGCTCCGCTTGCCGAGGTCAGTCCGTGGATAGGTGACACTACACATCGAGACCCCTCCGTGTTTCGGAAAGTAAATTAAGCCGTTGGTCCCGGTTGTCATTTGTAGATCTTTGACAGTCGTTACAGGTAGTCAGAAGCCCGAAAGTCTGACAACCAATCTTACCAAGGTATATCGATTTACCCAGTAACTAGGTTGTGCAGGTCAGATAAGCAGTCACTCCATGTAAAATACTGGTATTCATCTGCATTCGGTTAGACTGGAAGCTGACCCCAATATATTTGGGAAAGGCTGATTATGATTGTAATAAGCGATATGACGCTCTAACATTTACTTGACTCAAAGTCAAAACATTTATTTCAAGGCACTTTTGAACGACAAAATTGACAAAATAATAGAATTGATTCTAGAAACTCCACCGTTACTCTTTTAAAATGTTTTACAATATTTTGTATAGGTAGGTACCTACATTAGTTTGAAGGAGCACGGCTGTTCAACAGTTTACCGGAGGATATAAAAAAATGTGACAATATAAACACATTCAAGCGCAGATTAAGGCAATACACCACGACATTTGAAATAACATAAAACAGACTATGCTAATATAGTGTCTCCAACAACCTAAAGGTAACTAACTAACTAATGTTAACAGTACTAGATAGAATCACTTTGTATCTCCTTATAAGCGAACTACTAGTTTTTAAGTTCTTATGAGAAATAAAGTTCATTAAACCCAACCCAAATAATAATATGTGAAGACGATGCACCTAGAATAAAATTACTATAGGTACACAACTTACGAACAATACGCTTCACAGAGTTACCACACATAATATTCTAACACATATTCCCCACCCTATTTTCCCCTCCATCAGAAACCATAAAACTATCCAAAATTAGATGTTTAATTAGGCAATTACTCCCCTCGGGGATAAACGACGGCATATAACAGGGTATAAGATAAAGTAAGTATATCGGATGACAGAAAATGTTCCCTTGAAAGATAATGGTCTTGTTTTTTCCGCTTTATATGTTTTATTTGGTATAATTTGGACTTGGAGGCTAATAGCTGTTTCAGGGTAATGTGAATACCTACATGACTTGTAACGAGAAGAATATTTCGTAGATAAAACGAAACTTGAATTCGGATTTTCGTATTAGTACCTGGGCGACCGAGCTCTGCTCTGGTGAAAATAGAGAATGCGCATTTAATTGTACAGGAAAGTTCATAGTAATCCATGTATAGTAGCTACCTACTTATTACATGCTGCCATGATAGTAGGTACTTACTAATTCCATGCTGCCATGATCATACAAATACAAAATACAAATACAAAAATGTTTAGTTCAATATTACACGTTGTACATACGTTATACAGTTGGTGGCGTCCCCTTTTAAGCATATAGATGCCTGTGCCAGGAGGCGCCGCTCCTTTATATCTTGCTATTAGTGTAACATGTTATTAACAAAAGTTATTAAACAAAAGTTATTAATAAAAAAAAAAAGAGTTACAAGTTAATGAATTTATTATTTTTATTTAGTCTGTTAGTGTGTGTGTGTATGTGTGGGTGCGTGTATGATTATGTGTATGTGTTTATGTGTATGTAAGTATGCGTGTGTGTGGTTTTTTTTTTTTTTGCGGAAAGGGTTTTACCTTATATTTAGTAGAATATTCTCTACTTCATCGTAGCTTAACTTGTTTATCCACTTAATCAGCAATGATTTGCATTCTTTATATGGTTTAGTATGTATATCTATTTGTTTATTTATTTTATTGTATATGAAAGACGAGCGTTTGTCGTACTGAATATTTGCAAATTCTGTTCTTACAAAAGGGCTGGAAGCAATGTTATGTTTCCTTCTTCTAGCTAATATATTAGGATCTAAGGGTAATGTCATTATTGTCATGTCAGTCCATTCATCAAACTTTGGGTGAAAATACGGAGAAAACAAATTTTCCCAGATATGAGACCTAGCTAGATCGAATTTTTGCCCCCGTAAACTATATTGCAACTTTCATCGAAATCGTTAGAGCCGTTTTCTAGAACGTGAGTACAATAGTACATTACTGCCGCGGTCTATAATGATTACTTTGCTGGTCTCGCTGATGATGGCCGACAGCGCAGCGTAGCGCAGCGTAGCGCAGCTCCAGGCCGACACAGCGCGGTCAGCGTGCAGCACTTGATGGACGAGCTAAGATAAAGGCCGAGGCCGTAGGTCGAGGCCTTTACAGCGAGGACAGCAAGGGCTGCAATGATGGCCAAGCTGGAAGGCCTAGAGCGTAGCTAGGCTAGCTAGAGGCAATCATAGCGTGACCAGCGAAGCAGTCATAGTGGGCCAAGGCTTGTATAGTGCTTTACTCAAAAATGTAAGTAGGTACCTAATCTAAATAAAACCAGCAAGTAATTTCAATAAAATATATATTAATTAACTAGAAATTTAATTAAAATGACAATTATGAAAAGTACAGTTACTAAAATTCAACACCTACTTTCCCGGTTTGATATTACTAATAGTTTGCGATAATTTTAATGCGGTGTTTGACTGCTGTATTATTTCTTCATTTATTACGCAAAAAAGTCACTAAATAAAAATAATATTTTCGCTCAACCGCGCTTTTTTTACTTCTTTGTTTTTTTTTTTTAACAATTGTAGTTGGAACTATACAGCCAAATATGGAATAAAATCTTTTTGTACCTATCTCTATAAATACAAACAGCTGTGGTTTAAAAAAATCTTTTTGCGTTTGATTTTTAAAACGTTAAAATAGCGGCCGGCAATGTTTTGCCGGCCTGTTAGAGCGACCAGCAAAACTTTGCCGGCCGCTCCTTGAAACAGAACGGCAAGGTCGACTTTGTCCAAACAAGTTTGTCAAAATAATGACCACATTACATGCATTTTTGAGTAAATATATATGTAAACAAATATTGCTCGTTTAATAGTATAGGACTAGCTTTTTCCTGCGGCTTAGCTTGCGTGGAAGTCAGAAATAATCCCATGGAGACGCACTACCGGGATAAATGGTATCCTATGTTAATCCAGGTTATAGACTATCTATCTGCCTCATCCAAATCCTATTAGTAGCATAACATAATGATTGAAATACCATCTTGAATTCGTGCAAGCCTAGTATTTTTATGTAAAATTTGAAGTAGATTGGACCAAGGAATCACACCTAAGGGGGTGAAAAAGGGGGCAAAATTTACGTGATACAAAGAATAAACCCTCCAAGTTTCAGGTCTCTAAGATCAGCGGTTTAGGCTGTGCGTTGATCCGTCAGTCAGTCATTCAGGACAAAGCATTTTATCTGTATAGATAAAGATAAAAAAAAAGATAAAAAGACAAGAAAAGATTAAATATACAGATTTTCTGCATCAGAATCGTCCCCTCATGTCATAGCAATAACTTTTTAATAGTTTTGAATACGCTAGAATAGTTTTCTTTTCATAGCAGCTTAAAAATCTATTAAAAATACTGCTGGGTATTAAGGTTTCTTCCTACTAATTTTGTTTCGAATCCTGATAAGTTTGTCATTACTTTAGTAAGTTTTCTTTTTGTGGCAGAGGTAGTTCTGGGCCCAATTCATGACCTATAAACTTATAACTTAGTATATCTCACCTCCAAACATGTGTCCCCTAAAATTTTCAGGTAAACTTAGCCTTTTCATCAACATCTTAGTAACCACAGTATAATAAAGTAACAGTACTATATCTCGGCAGTGACCCTGAAAAAATTATCTAAGGCCGCTAGGTAGATAATCCTTTCGCGTCCGTGTGTGACTACCGCGCACTCGAGACTGTTGCTTACACGGAGATTTCGAAGCGCGTTTTCTATGAAGACAAAATACTGTTACTTATTTATACTGTGGTTTAAGGTTACTATGTAGGTATATTTAAGGGAAAATCCCAGCAATTACTTCAACAAAGTGGGGAACATTAACCCAAAAGTGTTATTGTTTACTTTATAGCTTGTTGGTCTAGGATAACTAGTTAACAGTGCTGTTATTAGAGTACTAGCACGCATTATCATTTCCCGGCGTAGCTACAAGTGAATGAGCTGGGTATTTTAATCTCTATACGTACCGAGATGGAGGTATTTTAAGCTGAATTTGGCGTGTCTAATCTTTTGAGTCTTATCTCAATGGTATTGTAGCTGTTACTTGTTGCTGTTGTATTGTTGATTGCTTCGTTGGTTTCGTAGTCGCAAGCGCGACTGCTGAGCTCCTGGGTTCGATTCTAGGGTTGGGCAAAGTATTACTGGGTTTTTCGAATAGGATTGTTTTTGTAACAGCTTGGAGTTTGGAAGTTGGCGATGTGATACCCCCGTGCATCGGAAAGCACGTTAAGCTCTTGGCCCTACGCCTGATCTCTTTCCGGTCGTGTCGGATTGCCGCTGCCGTCCCGTCGGACTATGAGAGTGAGGGAAGAGAGAGTGCACCTGTGTCTGCACACGCACTTGTGCACTATAATATCTCCCACGCCGAAGGCTAGTCTCCGCTGAGTTTGGTCGCCATGGCCGAAATTCGGTCTGGAGGATTATTACTGTAGCTGTTACGACTTTAGTAATTCGTCATAAAAAATTAAGTAAACTACGGTATGATTGTTCAGAGTAACGTAAATTCGAACGATTTTTTAATCGAAAATACAACTAAGTACTCTTTAGCACCTGGATAATTTTCTTTTACGAAAGACCCAAATAAAGTCTTGGCTGATTTTAGTAGTCTCACGCTGACCGCACGCTGAATGTCGGCGCTGATGTCAATATGTATGTAGTTAAAGCTCTGAGCGGTCAGCGCGAAAAACGCTACCTATAACTACATTGACCCATCAGCGCCGACCGTCAGCGTGCGGTCAGCGTGAGACTAAAATCAGCCTTAGAATGATACAAACAAAATGTGCGAAACGAGTACTAATATAAAATTTTATAATTGTTATTTTTTCCGTTATGTTTACTCTGCGCTTTCGTAGTAGGCCTACCAGGACATCAGATAACTTAGAATGAAGCGTATCACTATACACTTCATTACAAGCTAGTGTTTTCGTGAATTAAGCTAATTAGTCATTTAGTAGTTCATTATAGAGATCATGTGGTTGTTCATGTACCTATTTATGTAAATGGGAAGCATGAGTACTTAAGTACTACATTTAATAATATAAACAATGTTAGGTGGGTACGTTGTCCATTTAATTCGTAATGAATTTGAGTGCACTTACAATTTAGGAGCTGTGACAATAACACAACAAAGATGTTAACGTATGTAATAAAACTCTAGACAATGTCGTATACGAGAGTAATCTAATCATTGTGTCATAATATTTCACTTCAGACAGCTTCTATACTCAAAATAAATTCGCTTTTCGAGTCTGTGTGTGTGTGTGTGACCGCTCAGAATTCCTACACTACTGAATGGATTTTGATAGGGTTTTCACTATCATTTAGAACATTTATTCCGGAATATTCGTGTGTATCATCATCAGCCTATAATGTTCCCACTGCTGGGACACAGGCCTCCTCTCTGTGAGAGGGAATGGGCCATAATCCACCACGCGGGCCCAGTGCGGCTTGGTAGATGTCACATATGTTTTCGAATTTTCGGTTCTAGGACATGCCGGTTTCCTCACGATGTTTTCCTTCACCATTTTGAGAGAAGTGGTGATGAAATAATTTACACAAAGTAAAGCGCCTGTCTGGGTTCGAACCTACGACCTATAACTCGTAAGTCGTGTGTATAATATATTAATATTTAACTTAGATATAGCACAGAAATCTCGATGTCTTGACATGTTGCCATTGCACCCTTGCGAAGCAGGGGCGAGCGCTGGTAACAAAATAAATGTATGAACTGGCTTGGCGCGAACTGGCAAAGGTTTGATATTATTATGCCAATATAATAATAAATAAAATAAGTAAAATTAAAAAGCCTTTTATTTCGTGCATTAGAAAGAAGATAAGATTACAATTTTTAACATTTTGTTTTTTTAAATTATTATTTTCTACAAGTATTATGTATGTAATACACAGTAGTTTTTGCTATCATTCCATAATTGTTTATTAGTGTTTTCCTATGGTAATTAAAATTAAATTATAATAATAACAGATATAGTAATAATAGTTAGAAAAAAAAGTATAAATTTAATTACATTGTAAATATTTATAAATTCTGTCAGCCAGTTTTTTCCTGCGACTCGTGTGATGTCGTCCGCCCATCTAGTTACAGGTCTTCCTCTTTTCCGAGTGCCTGTAGGACCTGGCCATGACGTCATGCGAACTGTCCATCGATCGTCGCTCATTCATGCTACGTGTCCTGCCCATCTCCATTTTAACTTTAATAATAAGAATAAATAAATACAATTTTGCACAAAAGTATTTAATTTCTAAGGCGATTTCATCAATACCCGATGCATCTTTAGAAGGAACTCGGGAAAATCAATGTAACAAAGCATACAAAACTTTCAAAATAAATAATACGTCTTAATAAGGTAAACCGATCCACGTCCAAGTGACACATGGATGATCATTATGCTCAGAACTCGATGCCTTACGTGATCGTTCAACGGCTGAAAACGTGCAAGCATTCAGAGCGTAAGCCCCACCGTGTCAGCCTGCGCCTCGTAGATAAGTCACGTTTTCATTACACTAACTTTGGATTAACCAACATACGTCGTATAGACGTAGGCTAAATGACTCCTTGAGTCTTTAGCGTCTAAATAACTTATGGTTAATCTTTTTGTGTGAATTAATTTGGATAGAATAATCTTGGGTTGTGATATGAAAAAAGAAAAAAAGTGGGAGATGTAATTTGTTAAACTACACCCTTTAACATACAGATCAAAAATGTAACCTAGTACGCTGCACAGCTGAGGGATGACAGACGACTCGTGGTAAAAAAGGTGCGCATCATCTGTCTCTCAAACGGGTTCTAAAACATTCTAGAAGCTGCAGCCTTATTGGAGGAGCGGATTGTGGCAGGAGCGGTTCGAAATGAGTTCGAGTTCAAAATTCAAAATTCAAAAGTCATTTATTCAAACTAGGCTGAGAATCAGCACTTTTCGAACGTCAAAATTACATAAGACAGTCCCCCAAAAACGCCCACCCTTCACCACTTCCTAGTGCCTTTAGCTGGGAAGAAGAAGTGGCGCAACAAACTCCCCAGCAGCACAGCTGTCTGTTCAAGTTAGAGAATGATTCTATACAATAGTATACAAAATAACCTACATTATGCAACACAAAACATAATTCAAATGATAAATTATAGGCCATATGTCAGCTAGCACACGCCAATATACCAACCAAAAACATCGAGGACTATACTCAAGCATTATTTAAAAAAATAAAAAGAAAATAAAACTAAACGTAAACAGAACTAAATATCTAAATAAAAGCCTCCAGACATAAAGGGCGTGCCCGCTTACATAAAGCTGTAATTGGCAGTTATAAATGATAAACTAGGACCATCGAGATAAAAAAAAAAAGAACAGTTAATTACTAGTAACAATAACAAAACCATGATCAGCAAGACGACAGTCACCACAAGCAGCACCCGTTCACGAGCATAACGCAAAGATCAGCCATTACCCCCCTCGCCATATTTGAGGGAAGGAGGCAACCCGACCCCCGACGCTACCGCAAGCAGTGACATCTAAGGGAGCATGACGAACTTGCTGCCGGTTGCTCAGGCAAAAAATAATATGATCAATTGTCGAGGTCGCTAGCTAACCATAAATTGCAATACAACTCATAACAAAAACATTGTAATGAGTAGATTATGTCAACAATAAAATAAAATAAAAATAAATTGACTCGTAAAAACAAAAATAAAAAATTGAATCATAAATTCAAATAAAATAAACAATTATATAAACTCATATAAACTGTCAGTAGGTAAGCTAATTCTGGAGAAAGAACATAAACATTGTCTTGAGTTAATCACAGCGACCAACTATTCTTATCATTAATGTAGTCGTTGATACAATAGTATGCCTTTGAACAGAGGTTGGATTTTACTTTAGTTTTAAACGCATTAAAAGGCAAATCTAGCAAAGAAGAGGGTTGCTTGTTATAAAAGGTTATACCAAGCCCAACAAATGAGTTATGAACCTTATGAAGCCGGTGAAAGGGAGCTCGTAGTTTGTCTTTATTTCGAGTGTTAACATTGTGAATATCACCGTTTTTAGTGTACAAGTGTATATTTTGCCTAATATATAAGATGTTGGCGAAAATGAATTGTGATGCCACCGTGAGAATACCAACATCTTTAAAAAAAGTTATAACCTTTATTAAGGAAGTAAGAAGAATCTCCTGAAATTAAAACGTGCAATAAAGTAATTTAACCAGCTAAGCTAGGTAGGCTTAACTAGTCAAATAACTTCCATCATCACATTAATTTCATCTTTTAGCTTATTCATCCGAAGTACAGGTTGAATGAGCTAAGGATACAAACCTGCTGATTATAAGAAACAAAAAAAACAGTGGCACTCCGGGAGTGCAGACAGAAGTGAAAACTTGTACAATTTTATTGTGTTGTCATTTGTCGTTTGGAATGTCATTAATTCCAAAGAAAATGTGTCGCGCGTTGATGACTTTTTAATAGTCAAAAGCTGGTGTCGGTAACAGTGTTGGGAGTTCAATTGTTTTTTCCCATCTCAAACATGCCCAACGCGCCTAAAGAAGTGTACACTTCAAAAATTGCCATATTCCACTTAATACATCGCAAATTTAGTGTCTTCAGATACATTCAACAATATTGTCACATTATTCTACAATGGGTCTCATTAGAAGGCTAAAAGTCACCCAAAGGGCAATGGAGAGGGTTATGCTTAGAGTTTTCCGTCGCGATCGAAACAGAATTTAAATGATCCTCAGGAGAACCAACTGGCATTGAAGAATTGGCAACCACGGGCAGGGCACATTACTTGCAAAACATAATGGGCGATGAGGTCGAAACGTTCTTGAGTGGCGACCGCGTAGCGTTGAAAGGCTTCCCACAAGGTGGACTGGTGACCTTGTGAAGAACGCGGGTATCCACTGGATTGGTCGAAGTGGCAATGCTTCGGGGATGCCTATGTCCAGCAGTGGACGTCTTTCGGCTGAAATGATGATGATTCAACAATATTTAGTCATATGACCACAATAAAGCACGGTTATAGTTACTCGTACTATTTTTATTATGTTTTGTTTAGCTGTAAGTCTTTCAAAGAGCTTAACAAATACATAATGGTGCCGATTCCCTTGTTCACAAACTAAACTAAATTTAAGTTCACTGCATCTTTTTCTTTCTATTTCATTAAGAAAAGGACAGAAGATAAATTTTAGTTTAGTCCTGTCAAATTAATCAGCGTTTGACGTAAATTGACTTAATTTTAGTAGGCAAGTTTTTAATCACGCCTAAACTTGTATGGAGTAGTGACAGGCGCTGATTAATTTGACAGGACTAAACTAAAATTCATCTTCTGTCCTTTTCTTAATGAAATAGAAAGAAAAAGATGCACTGAACTTAAATTTAGTTTAGTTTGTGAACAAGGGAATCGGCACCAATATCGGTCTTATGACTTTGCAACTAAATTATTTTCTCGTTCAACTACTTTGGACTACTCGAATTTAAACTTGCCTTCACTCTTCACTGAAGAGTCTTAGCTGATTCTTGGTTTCCCTTCCCTACTTTGGATCGACACATCTAGAAAACATTTTAAAAATCCATTTAAGTATATTTATTTTCCTGGGTTTCCACGTTTGCGTAGTGTTAACCAAGAAACAGGATTCTTAAGGGACTATAAACATGGCTTTCATTTATTTATTCCCCGTTATTTTTCCCTTGAGAATGAAGAGCTCATATTAAAGTGCATTTATAGCTTGAAACCACACGTGCATATTAAACTAACGTGGAACGGAAACTCTAGGCTTAGAACTAAAGATTATTACAATAGATCCCTTTGATGTTCATCACTGGGTCTTATGAGGTTGATAACAGTAATCCATTACGTTAATGGTACGACTCCAAACAACGCTGCACGCGGCACTGCTGCCGCAACAGTACTGCTGCATCACTACTGGGTCCACATACATTTTCTATTAAAATTGACCACCCCTCCCTCCTTATCTCCGAAACAACTGTACTTAAAATTTTGAAAAAAATACAGAGAATGGTTCTTTACTCATAGATTACAGAAAAACCTATAAGAAGTCTATGATCCTAAAATATCATAAATCTCTCAATATTGTGCGTACAAACTTACATTTGCAGATGGAATGTATGGGAGAACGTGTTTTTCAACTTTAATGTTAAGTTTTTATTTGGGATAAATTCATCCCAACTACGGAACCCTTCATTGTGCGTGGTCCGAAACGCACTCGGCCGGTTTTTCTTTAATATGGACGTGTAAAAGGTGATTCCGATATCCTATTTACAGAATAAACAATTTCATTTTATTCAAAGTCAAAGTCAAATCATTTATTTCAAATAGGCCCATGTATGGCACTTTTGAACGTCAAAATTTACAAAATATTAAAATTGATTCTAGTCGCCCCTTCCAAAAGGTAGTTTTCGTATGGAGAAGAATGGGCAAGAAACTCCACCGTTACTCTTTTAAAATGTTGTACAATTGTTTGTATATGCACGTACATTAGTTAAATAATATTACCTATATGTGAAGACGATGCACCTAGAATAAAATTACTATACCACAATAGGTAAAAAGAATTAAAAATGAAGCAACGACAGATAATTTAAATGTGATAGATACATGGTGCTCACATATTTACAAACATTGTAAAAGTAGACGATTTTCCTAAAATTTTGTAATTAATAAGTCAGTGTGTGAGAAAGTAATCACAGAATGTAAAATCAATGTCATAAAACACAAAATAATCAATTTTACAATTAAATTAGCAAACAGTTTGATTTTGTCTTGATTCTAAATTGTCCTATGGAGCAGGACCAGCATGTTTCCAAGCACTCTTATCTTGGATATAATCCTCTAATTTGTAATATGCTTGTTTACAAAGTGTACCGAGTTTTAAATTTTCTTTCATTTAATTGCAATATGTCACAAGGTATTTTGTTGTAACATTTAACACAGTACCCCATAAAAGATGTATGTACTTTAGATAATCTGAAAAATGGTTGATCTAGTTTATCTTTATTTCTAGTATTAAAATGATGTCTATCACTTATTTTATTAAAGAGATGTGGATTTTTCCTTACATACATAATATTTTCATAAATGAATTGGCAAGGTACCGTCATAATATTAATCCTTTTAAAAATTTCCCTGAGAGATTCGCGGCGACGTAGATTATAAATGGCTCTGACAGCTATTTTATTTCATTTCCAGGATCTTCGCAACCTGTACCCTAATTGCGTAATACAACACAATCACAATTTGTTTCGATTTGAAACAGAATGCTAATTAATCCATTGCTTCATAAGTTGGAAAAAAAATCTGCTCAACAACGTAAATAACACAATGAATGTTGTTGAACTGTCAAATGAAACAAATTCGGCAAAATTGTTTACGAAAATAAGTTTCGCAATTAGGGTACTGCTCTTTTTCTAGCTGGTCAACAGCAGTTGGCTGTCGCTGGGAACGACTAATAATCCACAAAGGATAGTAATCTACCGATTTAATAAGGTCAACCTCTCTCTTTTCGTGTAGCACCCAATCTAAGTACCTACATTTATAAAACCTGCTGCTTAAGTTTTTACCCCCTAATATAATATCTAGGGACGATATAGCTATAGTAAAACACCCACAATATCCGAAAATTAAGAATCAATCTAACAAAACACCATGAAACACATAACACGATATTTGTCGTTTTGATTATAATTGCTAGTAAAACGGTCCGGACGATCGGTCTCTGCCACCGTTCCGGTCCTGACCCCATTACGGACACATATTAATTTTTCGCATCCGGCACCGGACACGGTCCTAATTGAGCTCTTTCACCTCCGCTCAACATTGACGATGATTAGTAGAAACCGGAATATTTCGCCCGGAATGAATGTGTTGCCTTATTTTTTGCATACTCTGCATTCTTTGGATTGTTTACGGTTTCTAGACTAGTTTAGGAAACGGAGGAAAGATCCTCCATTTGAGTAGAAACTAGACATGATAAAATAGGGATTTATTAGCTTTAAATGCAGTGCTATTCTGTAAAAATCTAACCGTGAACGCTAAGGTGAAGTGAGCTTGAAGTGAGCTGTCATTCCACTAAATACACCTTGCCACCTAGTTTAGGAGTCAGGGAATTAAAATTATTGTGACCTAGTTATAAGCCTTATATGCTCTTAGTTTTTAGTTCTTGTACTGTGATGGCTTTTGGTGAAATAAAGAATATTTATATTTTTTTTTAAATACACAGGTATTGACACTGTTGACAGCTCACTTTCAAGCTCACTTCACCTAAGCGTTCACGGTGAGATTTTTACAGAATAACACTGCATGGTATATGAGACATGGTATCTAAGTTAAACTTAGCAATGATCATTTTTATGGGGGTGAGCTTAAGGGTGGTGGGAGATTTGAGTACAATAAGGTGATTTAGACTAACGTGAAACTTTTACCTACACACGGCTACGCATCAAGCTATACAAAACCAGTTTATGCTGATCTCGCATTTTATAAGATTTCCGTACAACACGCGGTCAGTTTATACTGGAAATGTATAGCTTGATGTGTAGCCGTGTGTACCTACACTTCAACTTCTTTAACAGTCATTAAATTAGCACAAGTGCCACGTTCATTACAAGTAAAAGTCTCTCTTCAAAATGTTATCGAAATCACTTTAGCTCTTACAACATAATAAGTTATAAATATCTTATTTCCAAAACCATTTATGAAACGGGTATCAGTGAGATTTTACCAGAATTTTTAATTTAATATCCCATAAAACGCAGCACCTTATAGAAGGTAATCTACAATAAGCGAGGAAAAGCTAGAAGGGAGTTTAACTGATATGGATTTTCTTCCAGTAAAATTAAAGAGTATTGAATATTTTTATACATTACCTATGAGTTCAATGAACACGATTTCTCCATAGCCCCATCAGCCCGAAAAAGCAATTTATCTAGCACATCTTTTTTTCATTATTACATTTTTACTAAAGACCTACGCAATGAACACACAACAAAATATAAAATTGGCACTCCGGTAGTGCCGACAGAAGTGAAAACTTGAACAATTTTATTGTGCAGGAAATACTTTTAATGAGGTGTCGATAACGGTAACAGTAACAGTGTCGCGAGTTCAATTGTTTTTTCCCATCTCAAAAATGCCCAACGCGCCAAAAGAAGTTTTCACTTCAAAAAAATGTTGATATGTATTTTCAAAGGTAGAATCTTCTAAGCTATACGATTATAATAGGTACCTACTAGTACAAGACTACTAAAAGGCAAACAGACCAAAATAAAAATAGAGCCAGGAAAAACTTCCACATTCCACAGTAGCTAAAGTGAGCGTAACAAGCTCGCGTTACGGACCAACGGAATGTAATTGCAAATCAACAGCCAATCACAGCTTACTACATTACTAATCAGCCAATACTATTACGCGTAATGAAATTCTGAACTGCTTTACTTGTAGTTCGAACCTTTTTAGTTTCTCGGCCAATGGATATTATTATTTGATATGATTAACGCTGTAAGCTTAGTGGACTGTATATTTGTTGGCCATTTTTTATTTTGTTAGGTAGCTGGTACTTGTTGGAAGACCTACACTGTCCTCCCATACCTCTTAACACTGTTATTTGAAAATATTGTAAAAGCCAATTATTTTGAAAAGAGTAACCGTGGAGTTTCTTGCCGACTCTTCTCCATAGGAAACGACCAATTGGAACCGTGCACCTAGTTTCTGACGTTTCATATAATAAGTCCATGTAGGTTTATGTGAAATAAAATGTTTTGAACTTTGAATTGAATGGCTTTTGACATGTTTATTGTTCTGTTTGTCTAAATTGGTAAGGTGAAAAATATATTTAGCTTTCGATTTTTTGTGGTTTTTAGGAATCTTTTAATTTATAATACATACATACATACATAAAATCACCTTCCTACCTACCCGCCTTCTTCCCATGGGTGTAGGCAGAAACTACAGAATTCCACCTACTACGATCCTTATGGTGGTTTTACACCAAGGCGAGGCGTGGATGGGATGGTCGAGAATTGAAAGTATGGCAAAATTTCTATCCACGCCCTGTCCACCTTTGGTGTAAAAGGTTTACATGCGCGAGGATGTGCGAGGCGAGAATTGAAATATTTGTTAGTACAATATTGAACTTTATTGCTGTATTAATAGAGTATTTATTTACTTTGTAAAATAATACTTTGTAATATACAAATCTCGCACCGGCCATCGAGGACCCGCACGGTCTCTCTCCGTCAAGTGCTGACTCGCGATGTCTCGCGCTGGCACGCACTGGCACGCGCTGGCACGCACCGGCTCGCTTCGACCATCGCGAGACATCTCTGCATACTATATTCTCAGCTGGCCGGTGCGCCAGACATCGCGAGCCGGCGCGAGACATCGCGAGCCGGCGCGAGACATCGCGAGCCGGCGCGAGACATCGCGAGCCGGCGCGAAACATCGCGAGCCGGCGCGAGACATCGCAAGCCGGCGCAAGGCAGCGCTGGACATCTTTCAGTGTAAAAGGATAAGCGTGATTTCAATTCTCGCCCATCCCATCCACGCCTCGCCTCGCCGGTATAAAACCACCGTTAGATACTCCTTTTGCTTCGTCTACGTTCATACATCTGGTCATACATGTACACCGGTTACGAGTGCTACGCACCTGACCTTTCTGAAGCATATCACCAATAAGGTCACTATAAGTTATATAATAATAATAAATAAGTGGCTTAAAATAGGAAACCTGTTCCCTGAAACAGAAGGCTTTATCATAGCTATACAAGACCCCAAATCTTCTCTGGAATTTTTTTGTAACAGCCTGGAGTCTGGATTTGTGCTCGGTTGATGGCAACAGGCTCGCCCCCTATTACACATTACTGGCAAAATGTGGTTGTACTGTAGTACACCTTTGCTTAACCGTTCGGGGATACGACGCGGTATGTTATGTTAAACAAAGTCACCTGTTACTTATCATCAATTTTTTTCCAAATATACCGGAATCATAATGTTTACATCCATATTCACAACAGAATTCCAAAATGAAAACGAGTGGCCTACAGTCAATTACGCGTCCGCCCCCTCTATTATATCAGGCGCTTCAAAATATAAAACCGAATCCACGCAGGATACTCATATCAACCGAATAACTCGAATACACAGACTGTAAAATATTCCCAGTTCTCGCAGATAATAACAGATTAAATTGTTAGAAATTGTAGGTAACAGTAATAATTACGTGTAATGCTCCTGCTACACCTGCGTTAATGTTAACGTCTGAGCCAAACTGCGCCATAACTATTGCGCTAAAATTGTCCCGTTTAACGATTGGCTACATTAATGGATTCAGCGCCAAAAGTTATGGCTAAAAATTCGTGCATTAACCATGTTCAAAATGGAGATAGAAGCTGCTGCTGGTCTTCGGCGCGTGTGGCGCATTAATGAGACAGCGTAAGCCAACATAATTTAATGCGTAATTCGACGTGCTAAAACACTTAGAACGGTTTCATACTACGTCCGATCTGAATCCGATCCGAATCCGAGAAATGTCAGTTCGAAGTAGTCGTAGTACTATTTGTATGAGGGGTTGTGCACTAGATCCGATCTTTGTCGGTCCGAATTTAGAACATTCCCAATTCGGATTGAATTCGGATTTGGATCGCATGTAGTGCGAAACCGCTCTTAGATGCGACGAAAAATCTGCCATCCGAGTTATAGCTCAAGATTAAACGACTTAATACATTTCAATATGAGTCACATCTGAGTATTGTCTTTTGCAGAAGCATTATAGAAGCGCCGCTAACATAAAGCTATGGTTTAACTGCAACCAGCTGTGTCTCGGGAGTTGTAAACGTTTGGCATATCATTCGAGTGCTACTCTAAAGACAATTTGTTATAACTGACTTTGTATTAAAGGATTGAGAGGTAATCAATGTTTGGCTAATTAGTTTTGGAGTAAGGGTTTTTATTTGAGGACTTTTTAAGATAGATTATTTTATTGGCAAAGATATGGATTTGTGTCTCTAGTCATGACTTACTTAAGATTCAAAGAAAAAACCGGCCAAGTGCGTGTCGGACTACGCACAATGAAGGGTTCAGTAGTTGGGATGAATTTATCCCAAGAACAAACTTAACATTGTAGTTGAAAAAAATGTTCTTCCATACATTCTAATTGCAAATGTAAGTTTGTACGCACAATATTGAGAGATTTACCATGTCATTTTAAGACAATAGATGTTGAGAAGCACAGCGATCTAAAAGGATTTTATTATGTAATCTGGGTATTTACACCACCCTAGATATATATTATTAGTTTTTTGGTAGGGAAATAGCCTCACATACGAATATACCAGTAAGAAATAACTAAGATATAAAGAATGCCCTTATGTACCTAACAAAAATGTTCACACAGGCTAATCTGGGCATTAAATAGAGATTGTAAAATACACATATGCTTAGTTAGGCTATTTCCCATGTATGGACACCTTATACATAAGGAAAAGTTGTCGGGATGTACGATTTGAGGGAAGAACAAAGGCGTAACAAAGGACGTAATACATAAGCAGACCAACTGCGTAGTTCTTTCCCTCTTCATTCCCCTCACCTCCCCTGGTGCCCCTGAAAAGTGGCATACCCCGCAATCCCCGGCCGCATACCGACCCCCTCACCTTGGGAAATTAGTTAAACATTGGAGGCTCATTGGGTCGGCGTATGCTAGCGACGGGGCGGGCGCACTAGGGAGGAATACTATATAAGGTGTCGCATATTTCTGATTTGTATCGTTTTGATCGTTTTAAGTCGTTTTATAGTTAGTTTGATCGTTCTCATAGTTTTACTGTTTAATTGGTTTTGTGTTTTAAATGATTCTACTGTTTAGTAATTTTCCTGATGTGATTATGTTTGTGTTATTATGTGTAAATTAGTTTAATATCACCTAATAATGTTAGTGAAATAGTTTAATAATCCAGTCTAATGGTCGGTTCTCTTGTCTTACGTGTTGTAATCAGTGTTTTACGTGGTGAATATATATGGGTACTCAGAAGAAAGTTGTGATAGTTTTAATCTGCAGCCACCAATATCCACCCTGCACCTGAATCCCCTATAATTTTGGTCCTTCGATAGCCGGATTCGCTGTGGTTTAAAATGAGTATCAGAAGCACTGTTACAACTAGGAGCAAGTTACGTAAGTTAGAGGCCGACATGAATAAGCGTCAAGGTTTAGAGGCTGATTCTGGGGTGCCGTCTGAAATGGCACCTGGGTCGCCTTCAGTAGCGCCTACTACATCGTCAGTGGTTCCTGCCCCTGTGATCCCACTGGCCGGGCCCGGTCGTGTGATAGACCATCGTGGAGTGGCCACGCCAGTGAGGTCGGAATTACGACAGAGGGTAGGTTCAAAGACAAGTCACGTATCGTCGAAAAGCGGCCAGAGAAGCGCCGACTACCTTCGACGAAGAGTTCAATACGAGGCTGAGAAGGAAATAGTGCGCCTGAAGGAAAACCTTATACAGAAGAAGCTGGATGTAGATCTAGCCGAGATAGACGCCGCCGCCGACGAAGATTCCTCAGATGAAGAAGGAACGACTCGGCGCATAGAAGACTGGATTACCGAAACGACGCCCGCCGCCGCTAGTCAGGTACCCGTGCCCATTATACCTACAGACTTACAATCTGGATTAGTGCCCGTGTCGTTCAATAATACCCGCGATATGCCAGTGTCAGTGCCGCAAAATAATACGCCCGCGCCCCGGCAAGAATACGTACCCGCGTCGGTGCATGTTACCGAGGCAATGTACCTCGCTACGCCCGTCGCGACGGCCGGTACACCGCGAGCGCCGCCGAGAGAAACGGCTGGAAGAAATGCGCCTGAATGGAAGAATACATACGCGAACGACACCGACAGAGGTAGGTCACGGGATAGGAAAATAGACCAACTAGCAGACGCTATCTCAAACATAGCGCGGCCGCGTCCGGTACCGAGGCAGGCATACGAGCTGCCATATTTCAACGGTGACCCAGCGGAGTGGCTGTCATACAAGAATATGTATCACGATACGACAGCCCTGTATGAGTTCAAGCCACATGAAAACCTAGCGCGTCTGAAAACGTCCCTACAAGGAAACGCGAAGCTAGCAGTGGAAGATTTACTCCGAACGTCAACCAGCCCGTCCGAAATAATTAAAGTTTTGGACGAAGAGTTTGGGCATCCAAATCTAGTGCTCGAGTGTGCCCTAAGAAAAGTGCGTGCGTTACCTAAAGTAACAGAAAGTGGTCGGGAGCTTAGAAAGTTCTCGACAACAGTGCGTAATTGTGTATCACTTCTAAAGAGCGTGAAGGCGAATGGATACCTGAACAACCCACAACTGGTAAGTGAACTTCTTGATAAACTTACACCTGTACAACGTGCTAAATATGGGGAATTTGCAATGGGTATGGCAACCAGTCAGGGTATAGATGTGCGAGTGTCACCTAGCTTAGAGTTCCTCGCAGAATTTTTGATGCATCTAGCCCGAGCCACGTCATATTATGTTCAGATGAACTTAGACACGCCCGCAACACCAAATAGCACATTTAAGCCACGAGGCAATGTTCAAGTCAATAATAGGCAACCTAGAATAATACAACGCCTACATACGACTTCAAATGAGGAAAAACAGGCCGAGGCAATCGACGACGATGTTTGTACAATGTGTGGGAATTTACATAAGATTATCAAGTGTGAAAAGTTCACAAGGTTAAAGTTAAATGAACGATGGGATTTTATTAAGAAACATAGGCTATGTTTCAAATGTTTAGTGAAGAATCATAACAAGAACTTTTGTCGTGCAAATAAGTGCTCAAAGTGTAATTACCCGCATCATACATTATTACATGCCGACAAAAAGACAGAAACAGTAACTAACGTCAGTGATTATACCGGTAAAGCATTGTTGAAAATTGTGCCGGTATGTGTAACAATAGACGGGATAGATAAACCCTGTTATGCCCTTCTCGATGACGGGGCCACTGTGTCACTAATAGACGACTCTTTAGCTACAGATGTCAAAGGTCAACATTTACCACTAGTGCTACGGAGTGCGCGGGGTCTAGAAATCACAGACTCTGCATCGCGCGTGATCGACGCAACAGTGCGCGGGCCTAGCGGGCAGACGTACGACATAAAGTGCCGCACGTTGAATAATTTGGATTTGCCCGCACAATCGGTGCCTGCCACACTGATAGCGGAGCACGCCCACCTTCGCCACTTGGGTTGCGAGGAGATGAGTGGTGCCCGGCCGCTTCTGTTGCTGGGGCAGGACAACTGGGAGTTGCTGACCAGCCGGGAGACTCGACGAGGGAAGTCAGGTAAGCCGGTTGCCTCTTTGACCAGTCTAGGGTGGGTGGTGCACGGACCCGTAGGGAATTGTCACACTAGTGACCAATGTGTAAATTGTGTTTCAGAATCTAATATTGACTTGCATAATTTAGTTAAAAAACAGTTAGAGCTTGAGGCTATTGGAATCTCAGAGGTGCCTCGGACGCACCACGATATTGAAAGGGCAAATAAAATACTGGATTCCACTAGTCGGCAAACAGAAAGCGGCGCGTGGGAAGTGGGTTTGCTGTGGCGTCGGGACGACCCACAGTTACCAAATAATTATCAACATGCGCGCCACAGATTAACCGGAATCGAACGACGGTTAAATAAAGACTCAGTGTACGCTGCAGCCTATACCGCACAGATAGATAGGCTCATAGCAGAGGGGTACGCTAGCCAAGTTAAAGGCGGGGTCCCATATGACCCAGTTTGGTACCTACCTCATTTCGGGGTAAAAAACCCGAACAAACCCGGGAAGCTGAGGTTAGTTTTTGACGCCGCAGCAGCCTACAATGGGACAACTTTAAATGACAATTTATTAACAGGGCCTGACCTTTTAAATTCACTTTTGGGTGTCCTCTTCAAATTCAGAGTAGGGCCTATTGCCTACACCGGGGATATCGCAGACATGTTCCTACGTATTAAAATAAGGGAACAAGACAGAGGAGGTCAGCTATTTCTGTGGAACGCGACCGGCAATAAAGAACCTAGTGTTTATGTCATGAATTCAATGATATTCGGTGCCGTGTCGTCTCCTACATCAGCCATTTATATTTTAAATAAGAACGCGGCTAAGTATAATAGTACATTTCCCGAGGCGGTAGCGGCCATACACACAAAACACTATATGGACGACTACCTTGACAGTGCGTGGTCGGTTGCGCAAGCCGGTCAGTTGATTGAGGAAGTGACTCGCATCCACGCCGAGGGCGGATTTAATATACGGGGGTGGGTCACTAACTCTCAAGAGCTGCGCAACCGACTACAATCTGACATGCCCGATAGAGTTTCGCTCGACAAAGGTGAAAGTGCCACAGAGCGTACGTTAGGAATGATATGGTCACCGGGTGCGGACCAATTAGCGTTTGACCTATCATTTAAAAGACTCCCTAAAAATATAATAGAGGGATCGGTAATCCCCACAAAAAGGGAATTCTTAAGTTTTATTATGTCTATTTTTGACCCATTGGGATTTTTGTATCCGTGTGTCATACAGTCCCGCATATTGATGAAGCGGGTATGGCACACGGGAATACAATGGGATGAGAGGTTAAGAGACGGAGAGGCGAAAACGTGGTTCGAGTGGCTGCATAAGCTGCGCCACCTTACGGACTTGACAATCCCTCGTTGGTACGGCCTGAGGCCGGAGGGTGTCGAGCTCCACGTTTTCGGTGATGCGAGTGAGTCCGCTTACGCGGCTGTAGCTTATATAGCGGGGATAAATAGTTCCGGGAACAGAGACTTAGCCATGATCATAGGCAAGGCCAGAGTAGCGCCACAGAAGTTGGTTTCCGTCCCGCGTCTAGAGCTGCAAGCCGCTGTGTTGGCCTGTAGATTGGCCAACACGGTAGAAGAGGAGTTAGGTGTACCTATAGCTCGCAAGTATCTGTGGACGGATAGTAAGACCGTCTTAAAATGGATAAACTCCGATGCCCTGGAGTTTCAAAGGTTCGTGTCCCACCGACTAGCGGAGATAAACCGCAGGTCGAAACAGGGCGACTGGCACTGGGTTCCCTCTGCGATGAACCCGGCTGACAAGGCCACCCGAATGGACTGGCCCAATAACGGTGACGAGTGGTTGTCGGGGCCCTCGTTCCTTCGTTGTCCACAGGAGCAGTGGCCAGTGAGCGTCGACACCGGCGCAGTGGCAGAAGAGCACCTGGAACGAGTACAACGGGTGCACGCAACGGGGACACCGGCAGAACCGCTGTTCAATTATGAGCGGCTGCCCACATGGACGCGCGCCACATATGTCGTGGCGCGCATATTAGTGTTCACAGATCGGTGCCGTAAACGGCGCGTCTCATCCGCCGTGACCACAGCAGACCTTCGCGACGCGGAGACGCGTCTGCTGCTCTTGATGCAGAGGGAGAGCTACGGAGCCGACATCACTGCGCTCCGAGAGGCGCACCCGCTGCCTAACGACAGCAAGCTCCGGAGTCTCGACCCCATGCTATTTGAGGATGGGCTGGTACGAGTACGCGGCAGGCTGGGTGCCTGCAGCGAGCTCAGCTTCGGAGAGCGCCATCCCATAATCTTAGATGGGAGGCATGCGCTCACACGCCGCCTAGTGTATCAATATCACACGGCGGCTCTACACGCCAACCAAGAGGCAGTGGTCAACCGAATCAGAGAGAAGTACTGGGTGACCAACCTACGGTCTACTGTCAAGACCGTCACTGCAAGCTGCCAACGATGTCGCTTGGAGAAAGCCAAGCCTGTGTCACCAAAGATGGGTGACCTCCCGGTAGCAAGACTAGAAGTTACCCGGAGAGCCTTCGTCCACTGTGGGGTCGACTACTTTGGCCCCATGGAGGTCGCCATCGGTCGGCGCAGGGAGAAGAGGTGGGGCGTATTGTTCACGTGCCTCACCACCCGCGCCGTCCACCTGGAGCTGGCTGCGTCGCTGAGTGCTGACTCAGCCATTCTTGCCTTGCGGCGCCTCATTGCGCGCCGCGGGCGACCCTCGGATATGTATTCCGACCGAGGCACCAATTTCGTCGGCGCACACGCAGAGCTACGAGCAGCGCTACGCGATATGGACCACGACAAAGTGGAAGGTGAAGCAACAGGCCGAGGAATAGCCTGGCACTTCAACCCCCCGGCATCCCCACACATGGGAGGGTGCTGGGAGCGACTGGTGCGATCTGTCAAGAACGCACTCAAGGCGACGCTTCAAGAGCGCGCCCCTCGCGAGGAGGTACTCTACACCCTCCTTGCTGAGGCCGAGCTCATAGTAAACAGTCGGCCTCTGACGTACGTGAGCAGCGACGTCGATCATCCGGTGGTGCTGACCCCCAACCATCTCCTGCTTGGCACAGCCGCGGGAAATGCTCCCTGTACGCGTGGGCATGCAGTCGACCTCGACTCCCGCCGCATGTGGCGACGGGTGAATGCGCTGGCCGACCTCTTTTGGAGGCGATGGCTGCGCGAGTACCTGCCGACGCTACAGCAACGTCACAAGTGGACCAACAATGTGCCTAATGTGAAAGTGGGTGACGTGGTAGTGATCATAGACAACAGTAAGCCACGAAACCAGTGGACCAAAGGGGTCATTAAAACCGTATATCCCGGGCCGGACTCTATAATAAGAGTGGTAGATGTAAGGACGAATCATGGGGTCCTGCGTCGACCTGTTGTAAAGATCGTTGTGCTTCCTACCGACGGAGTAGTAATCGGTTGAACCCTCTTACAGGGGGTGGGATTGTTGAGAAGCACAGCGATCTAAAAGGATTTTATTATGTAATCTGGGTATTTACACCACCCTAGATATATATTATTAGTTTTTTGGTAGGGAAATAGCCTCACATACGAATATACCAGTAAGAAATAACTAAGATATAAAGAATGCCCTTATGTACCTAACAAAAATGTTCACACAGGCTAATCTGGGCATTAAATAGAGATTGTAAAATACACATATGCTTAGTTAGGCTATTTCCCATGTATGGACACCTTATACATAAGGAAAAGTTGTCGGGATGTACGATTTGAGGGAAGAACAAAGGCGTAACAAAGGACGTAATACATAAGCAGACCAACTGCGTAGTTCTTTCCCTCTTCATTCCCCTCACCTCCCCTGGTGCCCCTGAAAAGTGGCGTACCCCGCAATCCCCGGCCGCATACCGACCCCCTCACCTTGGGAAATTAGTTAAACATTGGAGGCTCATTGGGTCGGCGTATGCTAGCGACGGGGCGGGCGCACTAGGGAGGAATACTATATAAGGTGTCGCATATTTCTGATTTGTATCGTTTTGATCGTTTTAAGTCGTTTTATAGTTAGTTTGATCGTTCTCATAGTTTTACTGTTTAATTGGTTTTGTGTTTTAAATGATTCTACTGTTTAGTAATTTTCCTGATGTGATTATGTTTGTGTTATTATGTGTAAATTAGTTTAATATCACCTAATAATGTTAGTGAAATAGTTTAATAATCCAGTCTAATGGTCGGTTCTCTTGTCTTACGTGTTGTAATCAGTGTTTTACGTGGTGAATATATATGGGTACTCAGAAGAAAGTTGTGATAGTTTTAATCTGCAGCCACCAATATCCACCCTGCACCTGAATCCCCTATAATAGACTTCTTATAGGTTTTCCTGTAATCTATGAGGAAAGCGCCATTCTCTGTATTTTTTTCAACATTTTTGGCAGTCGTGTCGGAGATAAGGGGCCCCCCCCCTTATCTCCGACCGGTGAATGGTCAATTTACATCTAGAAAGAAAAAAAAAGAAAGAAAACTTGTTTATTCTGCACAAACAAAACGTACATTTTTTTAAAAACTGTACAAAATACACACAAAACAAAAGTAGCCAAAAGCCTCGTACTCAATCATCTACTTCATTAAATATCTTTAAAAGTATTTATTTAAAAACAATGATTAAATTATCAGTTATTATCATCTCGGTAGTCACCCCTTTTCGACCTAAATAATCTTTCACATAGTCCATCCATCATTTCGCTGCAAAAGAAACTGTAGTTTAAAATAGGAACTACCGGTTCTCAGACAAGATCTATTCTGTATGTAAGTCTCACCGAGAAAACTGAGGTAAAGTGAACTTGAAATGAGCTGTCAATCCCTATAGCATCTCAATGACAGCTCACTTCACCTTGAGTTTTCACGGTGAGATTTTTACGGCACAGACTGGCTGTTATCGAAATTCATAAATTATGCCTCTAGCCTCGGTACACCCACTAAGGTGTTAAAAGGTCGGTGACCCCGGCTATGTCAAGGTCAAGGGCAGCAAGATTTTTAATTTATCTAGTTACAAATTTTAATTACAACATACCTACTGTTATCGTCAGTAGAATAGGGAAGAAGACAATAAAAAAATATTGCCGTCTTGTAGATTATTAAAAATATTGGACACATACTTTTTTCTTTTTTTACGTTATCAAAAGATTACGGCGATACATTGAGTTAAAATGTGTCATGATGTCACGAGTACGAGTATGTAGATTTTATATTTACTTGTGACGTAGCGACCCCCATTCCCCAACTTTAATGCGTTTTATCCAAGTAATTTTTTATTAATATTATGAAGCAAAAAATACGTGTCAAATATTTTTTTATCATCAGACAGACGGATTAAATAGTTTTTTTTTTTGACCCAGGCATCATCATTGTCAATGAATGGTCCGCCGTAATGAATGGTCTAAACATAATATATAATATGCTAAAGGCTGGTGTTGAACGGGGCTAAACCTTTATTTTTTTTTGGGTGGGAAATTATCAAATAACTTCTCCCGCTCTGGGTGGAGCGGGAGGGCGTGTCAGACTCTTACTGACTAAAACCCACCCGTGTTCCTTCGGTTGCCATGTTGCTAGGGGCCACGATCTCCCTTTCGGACTTCTTCGCAGCCCCGGCAGGCATCGGCCCTAGCGGACCTCGTCAAATTCTGCTGACATCTCTTTGAGGCGCGCGTGGAACACAACGCGCCGCTGACCCGGGCTTGGTCCTTATCGGACGGCGAGCTACCCATTGCTCACCGTCCGCATGCTCGCGCCTACGGTGGCCGGAAATCTGCCTGCGATTCCCGATGCCCAGGGCGTCTCCTCCTGCGGCGGTTAGGGGCGCGAGGGCGCGAAATTTGCCTCTCCCTCACGCGTTCCGCCTCCTCCTTCGCGAGCATTACTGCTTCGCAGAAGGAGGTGACGGCTTCCCATTTCCTCTCGCACCGTACCATGGCCTGAACCAGTGCCAGACCCGAGAGATCACCGCCGCCGATCGCCTCCACGAGAAAACTGGTCTATACCTAAGTATAGGTTTTGACAAACAATCGACATTCCAGAGAGATTATCAGTCTCTTGTCCTTGTCATTA
Organism: Agrochola litura; assembly: GCA_949152395.1. Lineage (NCBI taxonomy): Eukaryota > Metazoa > Arthropoda > Insecta > Lepidoptera > Noctuidae > Agrochola > Agrochola litura. The sequence goes on along the minus strand of OX424497.1, from coordinate 7,839,504 downwards.
TTTATTCGGGGTGACAGGTCTTTTTCTTCCACACTTCTCTAACAGTCGACATCTTCCCTCCCGTCATTGTCTCTTTCTAGCCATATCACCTGTCACACAGTCCATCCATCGCCATCGTTTCTTGGGTATTCCTCTACTCTTCAACGTCTACGTCTCTACTGGTCTACATTCCAAAGAGATTTTACCCATAATACTAAATCATTAAATTTTCTCCAATATTAGCAGCAATCTTCAAACACTAGCAACCTCTCATTTGATAGCCGTTTTATCGTAGCCAAGGACGCTTTTTACTAGCCACTTCGTAGCTTCTTGAAGCGATGCAGCTAAATGCTCTGCCATAATTGTCCATCGGAATGATAGCCCAGAAAATGTCAGGCTATAAAAGAAGACATTTCCAGTCATTTTTATTGTCACACAAACATTTTTAGGCCTTAAAGAATGACTAAATTTATGGAGACGAAATATAAAAACAGTAATGAACGATTTGGAACGAATGTTTAACGTCGTACTAAGATTACCTGTGAACACTTTGTTTATTTTTTACTGATTGGTGTTACAGAGTCTTCAGTACCAACACCCGCTGGTAAAATTGATTTAATTTCCACTTCACAGAAAACTTTCCTACTTATCTGAAAACATTCCTACTTATCTATTAGATCTGAAAATAACTACAAAAACACATCTACATTCATAAAAGGGTGTAAAACTAAAAATGGTGATGAAAATCATTCGCGAAAAAGAAAATAAGTAACGACAACTTTACAGTTTTAATTAAATTCTGACTTTGTAGTATTCTAGAAGTTCTGCAAAAAAATGAAGAGGTCACTCTGTAGAATAATTGTTTGTTTAAAGTCTGTACCTACCTACCCACCAATCTCTTTTCAATTTTGACAGTAGAACAGACAGAAGAAACGGTTCTACTCACATTCATAGGTACATAAGTACATTTTTTATTTTTCTTTGATAAGATTACGCCCAACTTAGTTAACTTCAATCTAACTTTAATAACCTTTGCGCCTAGCACGAACACACAGAGTAAACGAAAATTAATTTGAACGATTTTAAAGTTGAAAATAGGTAGATACTTGTTTCGCAAATAATATTTATTCTGTTAAAAAACTTTTTACATATCTATCATATCTTTGGGTGATGCTATATGTGCTTGTCGCAAAAAAAAAATCAAAATTCATAAATAGTTGATAATTTACGAGACGTTTACGTCACGCGTTCGTGCTAAGGGCAAAGGTCCTTAAAAATATCATTAAGACATTTTGTTTATCCAATGTTGTACAGATGCCTATCCTACCAGTTTTCCCAAGCTACTGAAAGCTTACTCACTTTGACCTTAATTAAAATCTGAACTGTTCTTCAAAAACACTTTTTCATCATAATTATATTCAAAAGTGTTTTAAAAAATTAGTAGACCTCAATAATTTTCATTAGTATTACACGTTATCTTTTTATAATAGCGTATCGCTTTCGTTAACGTATCCAGATTTTAATTATTTCACAATAAAACGATACAAAAACGCTTTTTCACAATTACTTAGCGAACGACATTGCCCCGAGCGATAATACAGCAAATACTGGGTTATTTGGCTCTCGGAATTACTGGTCAGAAAATATCGGGCACATAATAAAAGACAAGACATTTTATACACAATTGAACTATCATCGGATGTGTTGTATTCGATGTCGTGTCCTATATTTCTATAATAAGGAAAGCGATAACAATCAAAAGTGCCTCTAAATGGTTTAATTGAAATAAATGCTTTGAGTTTGAGTTTGATGGAAAAGTAACTATCTAGAACGGCCTAGATAAATCTTGAAGTTTCCACTTGTCCATACACGTGGAAACTTCAAGATTAGTATCACCATCTACCATTATCCAATCCATAATTTAGTCTCCCTCCTTTTGATCATCTTCCTGCTCTTATCCTATGTTACTGGGAGTGGCTGCAACATTGTTTACTTCTTCCATTCTCTCCTGTCAACCGTCACGCTATCATTCACTTCTTTTTTTTATATCATTTCTCACACAATTCATCCGTCTTTTCTTTGGTCTTCCTCTCCCTCTCTATCCATCAACATTTGTATTCATCACTCTTGGTCTCCTTCCTTTTACTTTAGTATTAAAGACAATACTACGATGATTTAAGGTTGCTTCAGTCCGTGAAAGAAGAAAATGATTAAAATCAAGACGTGGGAATATAAGTAATGGAACCTTAAAGGATTGACGGCATTTCAAAAGGCAATAGCAATAAAAACTATATCTCTAATTCAGAATAGGGCATTAATAATTAATCAGATTGTGATTCATACAACGTCATTCATTCGAGTTTCTTAGAGCCAAACAGAAACCATGTTCGAAAAATTAAAATCATATTACAATAAAGATCATTTAGATTACTCTACGGGCAATGTTGATCCTTTTGTGTTTCATCAGACATTCTACAAAATATTTGTCGCTTTTAAAGTTGCAGATCTCGGAAACGAGAATCCACCATCGTATGTTTATAAGAGTACTTAACAAGATTTCCTTTTTTGGAGACTGCGCAGTTTTATTATCATCTTTACCTGCAGTCATCTTAATATTCCCCCCTTTTTTTTGCCATCCATTCATTGTTTAATTGGTTCTTTTCTTCTTTTAAAACCATTCACATACATATTCAAAACTTTCTGCACGACGTACCTCTCATTCCTATATACCCTATTCCTTAATATTATTATAATATAGATGCTAACTGCTATTGTTAAACGGCGTCTGGAGCTTTGATGTTCATCCTAAGCTATTGCTATGCTTTGGCATCAAAGTGGCTGGTGGTCGAATAATAATATTATGATGAATTCCAGGTACTTCAATCAAAATGCTTTCCTCTTCGTTATTGGGTTCATGGCTTCAGTATTCACATTTACATCCTTCTGCCATGGTCTGGAGACCTCAGACTTACCATATATGACTGAGGCTGGAACTTACACTCTTGTAGTGAGCTATGAGTTGCTAATACTCTCCTGTACAAGAAGGAATATACCGCAGTATCACAACTTGTTGCGAGCATTGCAAGAAGATTTTCATTATATTTGTACAGTGGGAGAAAAATACCGGTTAGTATTTAGATTTTCTTTAGTTTTGCTGCAGTTTCACGATTGTTTTTGTTACATCTATGCAGATTACGAAACTCTCTAGTTGGTGCATTTACAACAATTTTTTCTTGTTTTTAATTTTTTCATTATTTGTAGGTAGATAATATTTGTTTTGTGCTTGTTTCAGAGCACGGTATTTTGAGAATCAACTGAAAACTTGGAAGATCTGTATATTCACGTGCATGTTCAATGCTGGTATCCCAATTGGGATGAATATAGTGGCTTATCTTGCGCTCTTTTACTTTCTGGCTACTCATGATGCCGATTCAGAAGAAAGCAGACCTCTTTTGTTTCCATTTTGGATGCCTAACGTCGATTTTGGCAAATCACCGGTGTATGAGATGGCTTTCATGTTTGCTAATATTACTGTCCTTCTTTATGGATATAATTACACCTGTGAGTTGTGTTTAATCATTAATAAGATAGATTAGAAGATTAGTTTGTAAACGCAATTTAGCATTTCCGTAAATGTTTTATTTCCCTATTTATTACCATTACATACACAAAATATTACTGTTACATTTCAGTTATGTTTCAAACACAAATAGTATGGATCAGGCAGATAACCTCGAAAATCGATATTATAACATGGAGTCTCCAAGATCTTCTGGTGGACGTACATCCAACAACCAATAAAGAGGAAAGTGAATATTTCTCTAACTTGATTGAGACTCGAATGAGAGACATCGTGATTCATCATCAATCTATGTACAGGTAAAAAGGCATCGAATGCCTAACTCAGAACAAAGTTATTGGATTTGTAAAATATTTGTTTATTTTTGTTAATTTTTTAGCCTAATGGAAGATTATGCGGGTGTCTACAAGAAATTATTGTTGTACGAACAAACACTTTGTGGTCCTGTGGTTTGTTTAACTGCTTACTGTATTGCAGAGGTACTTAATATTTTACCATGAATTATCATGTTTTTTTAATAAACAAACAGGATTTTCATAGAAATAATTTATTTTCTTTAGAAATTGGACCAAGGCGAGTTTCAACCTATACTTCTGCTACTTTTTTTTACTACCATTGTGCTGCATTTTATACCAAGTTTTTTGTGCACCTATCTTACCATAAAGGTACGTATGAGAAACCAATATTGATTTACTCAAAGATAACTAAACACAAAAATCAGTTCTGAATATCCCATGATTTACAACTACAACTACTTTACAACTACCCTCAATTTACATTTTCAGGTAAAATCTGTTTGTGACGCGTGTTGGAGTATTCCTTTCTGGAATGCAGGCCCCGTGATACGTCCTTACATGGTCCTTATAATGCAACGCTCGCTACGACCTTTGCCACTGCAGGCTCCTGGTTTTAAAGATGTTTCTCTTGAGACATTCGCAGAAGTAAGTTAAAACAAAACGAAAACAGATCTAAAAAATAACAATACTTAAATAAAACAAATATTGTTTTGTTTCAGAAAATGACATCTGCTTATTCGCTCTTCAATATGCTGCGGCAAACCAATCTCTAAAAAGCTTAAAATAATATTGACATGATATAATAACTCTACACCTAGCACTGTGCACTGTTTTAAATAAATTAATAGGATTCACAGAGCAAGAAAATAACATGTGTGCATGCACCTACACAAAAATAAATGATTTTATATATCGGTATTCGTCTTATTATCCAACTTGTAACCTACTACAACTATCAGAATAATATGTTATACGAGTTAAAAAGCAACTCTTGAGATGGTATCATGCAATAGTGGCGCCCAGCGTGGGACCAAACAACACACGAGTGTTACTTGCTCATCATAATTATTCAACTTATCAGTTAATTCATGCTATTTTGAAGTAAGATTTCAATTTTTTTTTTTAAATTGCTTTTTCTTCGTATGGTACAGAAAAATAAATGATTATAAATAATAAATTCTACAATATTGTTCATTTGTAGGAAAGATAACGTATCACAGAAAATACAAATATGTATTGTAATTTACAAATTACATTTCTATAGTATTTTTAAAAGCATGGGGATGTATGTAGGAATGATGACGCCGGTAAGGTTATATCCAAAGATGTGGAAATAAAAGAACTTTGGAAGGTTTATTTTTAAAAGCTAATGAACGATGGGAATGAATAGAATGGTCTACTCAAAGAAGATAAGTAAATATGGGTTTGGTGAGGGAAATTAGCATAGATGAAGTAAAAAAGGCATTTCAAAGTATGAAAAATGGAAAGGCCATGGGCCCAGATGATATACCAGTAGAAATAAGGAAGTGTTTAAAAGAAGATGGATGTCTGTGGTTGACTTTATTCTTCAATAAGCTGTTGCCTGAAGGAGATCCCACAATAATCAAGAAGTGCCAATCTTCAAGAATACAGGTGATGTACAGGACTGCAACCACTATCGAGGAATAAAGCTCATTTCACATATTATGAATGAAAAGTCATAGAGAAAAGACTGCGAGAGGAGACTGAGATTACCCCGAACCAGTTTGGATTTATGCTAGGTCGAGGAACAATGGACGCCACTTTTGCACTCCACCAGTTGTGCGAGAAGTACAAACGCGCACACAAGAACTTGCAGATGGAGTACTTAGATCTGGAGAAAGCGTATGATAGGGTACCTCGGGATGTGTTGTATGGGCCTTGAAAAAGAAAGGTTTACCCGGGAAGTTTGTAAAGTTAATTCGTGCTAGTAAAAACTTCGTTTATTTTTTACCGATTGGTGTTAAAGAGTCTTAATCAATCAGTACCAACACCCGCTGGCAAAATTGATTAAATATCCACTTTACAGAAAAATTACCTTTAAAAACTGAAAATACGTACTACAATCGTTAGTTAGAACAATTCGCTTTTGGATGTCGAAACAGAGCGTTGTATTTTGGAAAATAACTACAAAAGCACATTAAAATACTTGACAGGGATGTAAAACTAAAAACTGTGATGAATATCGTTCGTGAAAAAAAAAGTTACGACTGAACAGTTTTAATTAAATTTTGACTTTGTAGTTATTCTCTAATTTCTCCAAAAAAAAATAGGGAAGTGACTCTGTAGAACAATTGTTTGTATAAAGTATGTACTTACTACCTACCTAATCACCTATTTCTTTTCAATGTTGACAGTTTGGTTCGAAAGTCAAGGGACTCTAAAAAAAAAAAACTAAATACTTCTGAAGAAACGGTGACTACCTATATGCACTTGTGTACATTTAAATTTTTCTTTGATAGAATTATGCCAAAGGAGATGGAAAATGTTGGGCCCAAATGTAATAAGTTGAGATATGATCTAAAAATTATTCATATTTTTTATCCTTGAACATCAAAAATCTGCTCAATTCTTTGTCTGGAAGCGGAGAAATATGATAAAGATAGTTTTCGTGAGATTATCGATTAAAGTAATCGATTACACCACCACAAAAAGAAAACCTACCCACGAGGTAGCACAAAGTAATATAATAACTCAAAGTAATTAAATGCACTATGCATACTTTTTTACAATATAGTGCATTTAATTTAAATAAAACATCATTAATGATTATCAATTTCATATCGATTAAAATCAGTTTTATTTTTTTGTCTATGTCACTGGCAGTACACATTCTGCACTGGCAGACTGATATTGACAATTTGACACTAGACATTAGTGGTGGGTCATTCTCGAATTTTTGATGGCCGAAACCGTTTTCCCGACGACGAAAACGGTTGCAGAAAACGGTTAAAGGACGAAACTTATCCAACATGGAATAAAATTGCGTTTTCGTCGAGCGCAGTTTCTTAAAACTATCAACGATTTGAAATGTATGAAATGGTTTTCGCATCACGAACCACAGCATTGACAACTTAAAAAAAAAAAAAAAAACAAATAAAAAAAAAAAACTTTATTTCAGACCTTGATCCATATGATGTTAGTAATACACACTACTTATAAGCTATGTTAGTAACAAACGAAAAACAACATTTAATTCATATATCTGCTGCACTCACCAGACGCACCGGGTATATGTACATGTACACGTACCCAATGCGCCATAATGGTGCAGCACGGCTTATCACTAATGACCTTCAGAGTTCACTTTTATTGGAAGGACTGTTTTACGAGTGTGATAGATGGTTGAATCATTGTACCCGACTGTATATTCTGAGATGTAAAATAAAAAATCGCACCAAGTAATTCGAAGACTGGTTTGTGCAAAGAAGACTATTTGAAGTTGAACCCAGAACATAAAACGGTTTCATCATCACAAAACACAAAACGGTTTTTGTCAACGGTTCGTTGTCGCAACGCTCACCCCTACTAGACAGCTGTCACTTATTTCGTGTTTTCCGATGTTTTTTTTTGAGTGCTTTCCCAATTATTTTTCTTTTTTAACGACCACTGCTTTGATTTTTACGGATTCTGACCCTGCCTACCTTGTACGACCCTTGATTTCACACTGGACACCGAAGATCGCTCACATGATTGACTTGGAATTGTTCTTTTGGATTTTACCTTTTTTTTTTTTTTGGGTGGGAAATTATCAAATAACTTCTCCCGCTCTGGGTGGAGCGGGAGGGCGTGTAAGACTCTTACTGACTAAAACCCACCCGTGTTCCTTCGGTTGCCCTGTTGCCGGGGGCCACGATTCTATCGGTTTTCTTCGAACCCCCGGCAGGCATTGGCCCTAATGGACCCCGTCAATTCTGCTGACATCTCTTTGAGGCGCGCGTGGAACACAACGCGCCGTCGACCCGGGCTTGGTCCTTATCGGACGGCGAGCTACCCATTGCTCACCGTCCGCAAGCCCGCGCCTACGGTGGCCGGAAATCGGCTCGCGATTCCCGCCCCGGGCGTCTCCTCCTGCGGCGGTTAGGGGCGTGAGGGCGCGAAATTTGCCTCTCCCTCACGCGTTCCGCCTCCTCCTTCGCGAGTATTACCGCTTCGCAGAAGGAGGTGACGGCCTGCCATTTCCTCTCGCTCCGTACCATGGCCTGAACCAGGGCCGGACGCGAGAGATCACCGCCGCCAATCGCCTCTACGAGGACACGGCGTTGCTCTGCCCAAGCCGGGCAGACCTCCACCGTATGCTCCACAGTGTCCTCAGGCCGATCCACACAATGGTGACACCCGGGTGTTTTCTCCCGCCTTATCCTAAACAGGAACCTCCCGAAGTTCCGGTGAGCCGTGTCCGGTGAGGACCTGCGTCAGGCGGAAGGTGAGGACGCCGTGGCGTCTCTCAAGCCACTCCTCAAAGAGGGGTTTTATCGCCGCAATTGTGGCGTGCCCAGCGCGGGGTTGCGACAATCGCACCCTCCATGACTTCATGAGATGCCGCCGGAGCTCTGTCCGCTGTGCCGCGATTTCTTGCGGCATCGGAGTTAAGCCCCGGCGTTTCGCCTCCTCGCGCCACTCCCAGATGTGCGCGAGGACCTTTGCCTCCAGATCCCATGGTGGTAATCCGGCAAGGAGGCTCGCCGCCTCGCAGGAGACCGTGCGGTATCCTCGGGCCAGCCGAATGGCCATGACCCTCTGGGACGCGTTCAACCGGCGGGCTGGATGCAGCCTCAATGAACGCGCCCACACCGGCGCCCCGTAGAGGGCCATGGACCGCACGATCCCCGCATAGAGCCTCCGGCAGGAGGCGTTTGGATCCCCTTGATTGGGCAGGAGCCGCTTCAATGCAGCCCCGGCCCGCTCCAGTCTTGGAGCCAAACGTCGGAAGTGTTCTACGAAATTCCACCGGCTGTCGAGGACGAGTCCCAGATACTTCATCGTCGACTCGACACCGATGTGAATCCCTCCCGCCATTACCTGGGAGCCCGACGGTGGTGCATTCCGAGGACCATGAAAACCCATGGCCTCAGACTTGTGCAGGGCCACCTCGAGTCCCAGCTGCCGGATCCTGTCAACGATTGTCGCAACCCCGCATGTCGCTAAATCGGCCGCCACCTGGTACGACCTCCCCTGCGCCAGGACCAGCGTGTCGTCAGCGTAACAAACGACGCTGACGCCGCTAGGGAGGTCGGCGCGCAGCACCCAGTCGTATCCGATGTAAAAAAAAAACCGGCCAAGTGCGTGTCGGACTACGCACAATGAAGGGTTCCGTAGTTGAAATGAATTTATTTATCCCAAGGACAAACTTAACATTGTAGTTGAAAAACATGTTCTTCCATACATTCCAACTGCAAATCGTCGCTCGGCATCCAATACCGCGAATGTGACATTAAAAAAAAAAAAATTGCCGTGTCACTTATTTGAACATGTCGAATGAAATAAAATAAAAATCAGATTTTCGTAAAAAAATTCACATTCGCGGTATTAATATAATAATAATACCTTTAAACCAGCAATTCTTGTATATACCTATGTATATATAATCTGAATCTCGGAAACGGCTCCAAGAATTTTTATTAAATTTAGTATGCACCCCTGCTGTTGTTTCAGGAGCGATAAATCGATCTAGCTAGGTTTAATTTTTAGAAAACGTCGTTCAAAAAAAAATTATCATCCAGATATTTTTCTTTATTCAAGTAACAAGGACTCATTGCGTTAGTAAACTTATGAATTATGTTAACTTATTTTACGAGGTCACTTAGAAAGTTTTGCGACTAACAGTTTTTGTCTATAGAATACTGGCTGGTTTTGATGTCAATTAAAACGAAGACTACTTATTACAAAAAAACATAACATTCCAAATTCGAAATTGCCTCCACATTTTTTTACGAGCAAAATCAAAATACTCTGTCTTACTGAAAACTGGATTTATAACGAGAACATTTTCGCGCGATGATTTTGTACGATTTCAAATGTCGACTAAAACCGGAAGAATCGTTTGAAAGACTTCGAATGGTGTTCATAGAAAAAAGCCCTTCTAAAGCGACTGTTTTTCGCTGGTTCAACGAATTTATGGGTGGTCTAGTAATTTTGGCAGACAAAGAAAGAAGTGGCCGCCCTATGACGGTTGTTACATAACAAAAAGTGCTGGCTGTGAAAAATTTAATTCAAGAGAATAGGCGATTTTTGCTGAATCCCTGCTAATTTCCGACATCGCTCTTTACACTTTTTGTTTGATTTTTATTTTTTATTATTTTTATCTACTGTTAATTATACTGTGTGCTTTTTTGGTCTGTGCTAAATAAATGAAATGTATTTTCTTTCTTTCTTTCTTTAATTACATATGAAGAGGTTCAGCATACACCGTGAAATTTGAATCACAGTTTTGCTAGAACAAACGTTGTTCAGACCATGGTCTACTACCATTCTACAGTATCCAATAAAAAAAAAACATAATTAGTTTTGAAAAACACAAAAAAAAGCAAAGTTTAAAAGGTCAAGATATATAGATGTATACTGCCGATTGGATCGGGAAGTGTGCATGAAATTCTACACAGGCATCTTCGGTTATGAAAGATAGTTTCACGCTGGTACCGTAAAATCTAACACAGGGTCAGAAGGAGGTTCGGGTAGAATGGTGCCGAGACATGATAGCAAAACTGGTAGCAGGCTCGTCTCGGCGCGTTTAAGATATCATTACGGGTGATGAATGATGAATCTTGGATTTTTCAATATGATCCAGAAATGAAGCGTCAGTTGACCTTGTGGCTGTTGAACCAAAATGAACCAACGCCTACCAAAGTGAAGCGAGTCAGAAGTGCAGGCAGAATGTTGACCGCAAGTTTTTTTTTTTTTCTACCAGGTTATCTGGTGTCAGTACCCTGACGAGATCAAAAAAGCATCAATGCTGAATGGTATGTTACCAAATGTTTGCCAGAAGTTTTTACTACTACAAGCAGCAAGCGACCGAACACTGGCCTCCGTGGGCTACTGCTTCACCACGACAACGCGCTGGCTCACTCGGCGCTCAAAACAAGGGACTTTCTGGACAGCACACCGGTCAAATTTATAGGTCATCCTCCTTACAGTCCCGATTTGGCTTCGTGCGACTTTTTCTTGCTCCCCAAAATAAAAAATCAACTCAAAGGAAAACAGTTTTCATCACCTGAAGATGCACTGGGTGCATTTGAGAAGGAGATTGGAGAGGTGTCTGATGCGGGCTGGAAAATGTGTTATGAAAATTTGTTTAGACGTATAAAACTGTGTATAGACGCCAATGGAGAGTTCTTTCAAAAGATATAATAAAAAAAATTATAACCTGTAGTATATTTTTTTCTAGTATCACAAAACTTTCTGAGTGCCCCACGTAATCTAGTTTTAATTGATTTCACCCCATGGGAGATGGCACTGCAGTGATTGATGTACATGCAATCCAGACTGCTAGCGATATTGTTGGAGCTGGCCCGTACTCTGCGTACCAGGGATGCACACCTCATTCGCATCGTTGCGTAAAAGCAATTAATATGTGCGTCCGCAAATATTCCCGATGCGCTACAAGAACGGGGCAGCCCCACCAATACCCTGAAAGCGTTGTTGTATTGGACACGAAGGGCGTTGCATGACCTTTGGGTATATCTAGCCCACAGGCTGCACGTGTAAAACGTTGTACAATAAGCTCGAAACAGAGTAATTTTGGCTTTTTAAGTGAGCAGCGTGCAAACCTGCATGTTTGCCCTTACCAACAACGCCCTTCGCTCCCGCTCAATATCGAGTCCGTCATTGAGGTCAGGGGTCAATATATGACCAAGATATTTAAACGTAAATACTCTTTATAGTGGAGTCCCATTGAGTAATACAGGTGGTACATAACCCGGTCTGCCCCCAGCCTCAAAGACCATGATCTCCGACCTATTGGAGTTATACTTCAAACCATGTGTTTTGGCATACTGCTCACATTTGGCGACCAATTACTTTCTGAGACCACAGATTGACGCGCTCAGAAGCACCATATCATCTGCATAGCTAATATTATTTACACAAATACCATCTATATAGCAACCCACTCTGGTGCTGCTGAGCTCGCCAATCCTGCCTCACCCCGCATTCCAACCTGTATGGCTTGGAAAAAGTTCCAGCCCATCGTACACTATTGATCTGGTTACCATACCACTATTTAAAGATGTTTGCTCCGTTGGCAACCTATCCTTCTCCATCTTTCTCCACAATACGTCATAAGCAACCAGATCAGTAACTCGATGAACCGCTAGGTTCATGCCGATTTATGCTAATAAATCGGCGTCTCACGCTGTGTATAGTAAGTATGTGATAGTATGCTTAAGGCACAACACTGCACTTTCTGTTGACAAACCACGCCGAAACCCGAATTGGTTGTCATGAAAATTTACAGTTTTATTTATTTGTGTATTAAGCAGACGGTCAAACACTTTTGATATTTTTTTTGATATTATAGTAGCTAGAGAGATGGTCCTTTTGGATGCCCAGCGACGAAATGTAAGTTTTTACGCACAATATTGAGAGATTTACCATGTTATTTTCAAACCATAGACTTCTTATAGGTTTTCCTGTAATCTATGAGTAAAGAACCATACTATGTATTTTTTTCAAAATTTTTGGTCCAGTAGTTTCGGAGATAAGGGGGGGGAATGGTCAATTTTCATTGAATTTATTAAATATCTTAAAAAGTATTTATTTTAAAATTATATTAAAAATATGTTTGAGATCCTCGCAACAAGCCCTTTCATTTGATATGTCACAAGGTACTGTTAGCAAAACTTTTTATTTTAATTTTCTTGTTTGCGCCCCAAAAGTGACACCTTTATTCAAAATTAAATTATTTACGTAACACATTCGTGTTTGGGTCACAGAAATACATATTTGTACCAAATTTCAACTTAATCGGTCCATTAGATTCGGAGTAAATTGGCTGTGACAGATGGACAGACAGACAGACAGACAGACAGACACACGAGTGATCCTATAAGGGTTCCGTTTTTTCCTTTTGAGGTACGGAACCCTAAAAAGAAAGAAAAAGTATTTATTGAGACTCGCACAGGAAATCACAAAATAAACTAAAATACACTCATTAAAACATTAATAAAAAATAAAAACATTAAAAAATAAAAACAATTAAAATAAAAGCAGAAAGTCCTGTACGAGGCCAAAAGGTGAACCCTGTGGGACACCGCACGACATCTCTTGCCGGTTCCACTCTCCTTGGTGACCAGGGTAGATGACGGCCCTGTCCGTCAGATAGGCCTCGACCACACGACAGAGGTAGGTCGGCATCCGGTGATACCGGAGTGCCTCCCTGATGCAACTCCAGGGCAGGGTGTTGAAGGCATTGGCGATGTCTAGAGACACCGCCAAGACAACCCCACCCCGGGCCACAGCATCCCCCGTCGTGAGGGCCCGCACGCGCATGATGGCGTCCACCGTATTTGGATTTTACCTTGTGGGTTGGATATTGTTGAAACTATGGATCGCTGTGTGAATTGTGGGATAGCTACTAGTCACTGATTGCAGTGACTAGTTGCTATCCCACAATTCACACAGCGATCCATAGTTTATTGACACTAATGTATGTTTGAAAATTTTAATCTAGAAATTCACACCATTTTCATCTAGTTACATTCAGGCCCAAGAGTGTATGTAATCATTTCCGTCTCCTTTAGTTAACTTCAATAACTTTTGCCCCTAACACGAACGCGCAGAGTAAACGTAAATAAAATAAAATTCAAACGATTTTGATTTTCGGTTGAAAATAGCCACTCGTTTCTCTAATAATATTAACGCTGTCCCCGGTGAATAAAACCGTAATCGTAAAAACCTAATTTTACGGGAAAAATATAAAACAGTTTTTTTTTACTACCTTATTAATTAATATACAAAGCGAAATTGTTCAAATACCAAAAGAAATGTGATTTTTTACATTCATTACAATACACCTTTAAATCTCGTAATTTCTGAAATAACCGTAGGAAATGACTGAAAAAAATTGACAGAGTGTAATCTGACCTCTAAATATCATAATATATTAGAAACGTCACACAGGTGTAAAAATAATCATTTTTTGTTTATCCAAAGTTGTATAGTTTCCTATTCTACCACATTTCCCAAACTACTGAAAGCTATACACTTTGACCATAATTCAAATCTAAACTTGTAGCGGTTACACCGCCACATACAAAACTACGCATCAAGGACATGACGTCACACAAATCCTGCATCGCGCTATTAGAGTTTACCGAGCTCGACATACATACAAGATTTCAACTTCAAACCGATGGGCAGTTGCCCGCCAGACACAACACCCATCTGGTCGGAGGATCCTCCCTTTTCTATGGTGGATGAGTGAACTTTACACCCTGTTCCTCATGCCCCTAAATTGGTGACCCCGAGTATGAACGTCAACGCAGCCTTCGTGCAATTACTTCGGCGTGACGTCATCATCATCATCACTCCCGCAAGCTTTCGTGAGGCGAGTCACACAGCCAGCCAGTACCCACGGCTTCAACAGGTATCCTGACCACCAGCATGCAGCGAACGCGCATTCCTGGTCATCACCCTCAGCCTCATCACCCCGACTCACTGGGGAATCAACGCAATCAGCCTTATCACCCCGACTCACTGGGGAATCAACGCAATCACATCAATCATCCCAACTCACTGGGGAATCACTGCAGTCAACTCAACCACCCCGACTCACTGGGGAATCACCGCAGTCAACTCAATCACCCCGACTCACTGGGCAATCACCATAATCGCCGCAATCACCACAGGAAGTTTCGACCCACCGTGAACTATGCGGCACCCGGTTCCGACTCACTGGAACTACAGCTGGCACTGTGAAGCATCGCAAGATTCAGCCCACTATCGACCTCCGGTCTCCGGAGGGGAGTGATGTAGCGGTTACACCGCCACCGCCACATACAAAACTACGCATCATAGACATGACGTCACACAAATCCTGCATCGCGCTATTAGAGTTTACCGAGCGATCGACATAGATACAAGATTTCAACTTCAAACCGATGGGCAGTTGCCCGCCAGACACAACACCCGTCTGATCGGAGGATCCTCCCTTTTCTATGGTGGATGAGTGAACTCAACTCATGCCCCTAAAAACTGTTCTCTAAAACCACTTTTCCATCATAATTATACTAAAAAGTGTGTACTTAATATTTTTCATTAGTATTACACGTTATCTTTTTATAATAGCGTATCCCTTTCGTTAACGTATCCAGATTTTAATTATTTCGCCATAAAACGGAACAAAATGGGCTTTTTCACAATCACTTAGCGAACGACATTGCCCCGAGCGGTAATACAGCAAATACTGGGTTATTTGACTCTCGAAATTACTGGTCAGAAAATAATCAGGCACATAATAAAAGACTAGACATTTTTTACTCAATTGAAGTATCATCGGATGTGTTATATTCGTGTCGTGTTCTACATATATTTCTTTAATAAAGAAAGCGATGGAAAGTAAGTATCTAGAACGTTCTAGATAAATCTTGAAGTTTGTTTACACTTGTATGGTTTCCGATCCATAATTTAGTCTCATCCTTTTGATCATCTTCCTGTCCTTGTCTCATGTTACTTGGAGTGAGCGCAACACGTTTTCTTCTTCCATTCTCTCCTGTTCACCGTCACGCTATCATTCACTCCCATCTCTTTCATATCATTCCTCACACAATCCATCCATCTTTTCTTTGGCCTTCCTGTCCCTCTCTATCCATCAACATTTGTATTCATCACTCTTGGTCTCCTTCCTTTTACTTTAGTATTAAAGACAATACTACGATGATTTAAGGTTGCTTCAGTCCGTGAAAGAAGGAAATTATTAAAATCAAGACGTGGGGAATATAAGTAATGGAACCTTGAAGGACTGATGGCATTTCATAAGGCAATAGCAATGAAAACCATATCTCTAATTCAGAATAGAGCATTAATAATTAATCAGATTCTGATTCTTACGACGTCATTACATTCAAGTTTCTTAAAGCCAACAGTAGTCATGTTCGAAAAATTAAAATCATATTACAACAAAGACCATTTAGATTTCTCTGCGGGCAATGTCGATCCTTTTGTGTTTCATCAGACATTCTACAAAGTATTAGTCGCTTTTAAAGTTGCAGATCTCGGAAACGAGAATCCACTATCGTAAGTTTAAGATTAATATCATTTCGTTTTTTGGGGACGGTGCACGGCGCAGTTATACTTAGATCTTAATCTGCCGTCATCTTAATCCCTTTTTTTGCCATGTCATCTATCTTTTATGCCATCTATCTATTGTTTCATTAGTTCTTTTCTTCTTTTAAAGCCATTATATATATATTAAAAACTTTCTGTACGACGTATCTCTCATTCCTGTGTACCCCATTTCTTAATATTATTGCTAAATGGTATCTGGAGCTTTGATGTTGATCTTAAGCTATTGCTATGCATTGGCATCAAAGTGACTGATGGTCAAATAATAATATTATGATGAATTCCAGGTACTTCAATCAAAATGCTATCCTCTTTGTAACTGGGCTCATAGCTACAGCATTGACATTAATATCATTCTGTCATGGTCTGGAGACCTTAGACATACCACATATGACTGAGGCTCTGGAACTTACACTGTTGTACTGAGCTATAAGTTGCTAATACTCTCCTGTACAAGAAGGAATATACCGCAGTTTCATAACTTGTTGCGAGCATTGAAAGAAGATTTTCTTTATATTTGTACGGTGGGAGAAAAATACCGGTTAGTGTTTAGATGTTTTGCTGGTTTCATAATTGTTTTCTTTACAACTATGCAGATAACGAGACTCTCTAGTTGGTGCATTTACAGCAGATATTTCTTGTTTTAAATGTTTAGATTGTAGGTAGTTAATCAATGGGCACGCCACAATTGCGGCGATAAGACCCCTCTTTGAGGAGTGGTTTGAGATGCGCCACGGCGTCCTCACCTTCCGCCTGACGCAGGTCCTCACCGGACACGGCTGCTTCGGGAGGTTTCTGTTCAAGATAAGGCGGGAGGAAACGCCCGGGTGTCACCATTGTGTGGATCGCCCGGAGGACACGGTGGAGCATACGTCGGAGGTCTGCCCGGCTTGGGTGGAGCATCGCCATGTCCTCGTGGAGGCGATCGGCGACGGTGATCTCTCGAGTCCGGCCCTAGTTCAGGTCATGGTACGGAGCGAGAGGAAATGGGAGGCTATCACCTCCTTCTGCGAAGCGGTAATGCTCGCGAAGGAAGAGGCGGAACGCGTGAGGGAGAGGCAAACTTCGCGCCCTCACGCCACTAACCGCCGCAGGAGGAGACGCCCTGAGCGTCGGTAATCGCGAGCCGATTTCCGGCCACCGTAGGCGCAGGCTTGCGGACGGTGAGCAATGGGTAGCTCGCCGTCCGATAAGGACCAGGCCCGGGTCGACGGCGCGTTGTGTTTTACGCGCGCCTCAAAGAGATGTCAGCAGAATTGACGGGGTCCGCTAGGGCTGATGCCTGCCGGGGGTGCAAAGAAAACTGATAGGGAAATCGTGGCCCCCGGCAGCAGGGCAACCGAAGGAACACGGGTGGGTTTTAGTCAGTAATAGTTTGACACGCCCTCCCGCTCCGCCCAGAGCGGGAGAAGTTATTTGATAACTACCCACCCAAAAAAAAAAAAAACCGGCCTAGTGCGTGTCAGACTACGCACAATGAAGGGTTCCGTAGTTGGGATGAATTTATCCCAAATACAAACTTAACATTGTAGTTTAAATACATATTATCCCATACATTCCAACTGCAAATGTAATTTTGTACGTACAATATTGAGAGATAGGTTTTCCTGTAATCTATGAGTAAAGAGTCATATTATGTATTTTTTTCAAAATTTTAGCTGCAGTAGTTTCGGAGATAAGGGCGGGGGGAATGGTCAATTTTCGTAGAATTTCTTAAATATCTTTAAAAGTAATTATAAGAAAATTAAAAAAAAAAAAAATTAAGATCCTCGCAATAAGCCCTTTCATTTGATATGTCACACGGTACTGTTAGCAAAACTGTTTTTTTTAATTTTCTTGTTTGCCCCCAAAAGTGACCCCTTTATTCAAAATTTATTTATTCACAGAAATACATACGTGTACCAAATTTCAACTTAATTGGTCCATTAGATTCGGAGCAAATTGGCTGTGACAGACAGACAGACACACGAGTGATCCTATAAGGGTTCTGTTTTTTCAGTTTACGGTACGGAACCCTGAAAAAGGTAGTAAATCAAATTTTTGTGCTTGTTTCAGAGCACGGTATTTTGAGAATCAACTGAAAACTTGGAAGATCTGTATATTCACGTGCATATTCAATGCTGGTGTCCCAATTGGGATGAACATATTTGCTTATCTTTCGCTCTTTTACTTTCTGGCTACTCAGGATGCCGATTCAGAAGGGAGCAGACCTCTTTTGTTTCCATATTGGATGCCTAACGTCGATTTTGGCAAATCACCGGTGTATGAGATGGCTTTCATGTTTGCTAATATTACTGTCCTGCTTTACGCCTATAATTACACCTGTGAGTTGTGTTCTAGTAATAATAGGTTAGATAATATCATAAAAAGATTTTTAAAAAAATGGAAATGAAATGGAGTGAATGGTGCTATACATGCGATTGTGACCAACCAGTCGATGTCTAAAAAGGCTCGACTGGCTGTTCACAATAGTGTGCTGGTGCCCACGCTTATGTATGGAAGTGAATGTTGGATGTGGCAGAACAAGCATGAAAGTAGAATAAATGCTGTGGAAATGCGTTCCTTGCGAAGCATGTGTGGTCTGACTATGAATGATAGGCTGAGAAATTATGTGATAAGGACAGCGGTGTGATTTAAATGAAGATGTAGTGACAAAAATTTAAAAGGGTAGATATGCTGAGATGGTTTGGGCATGTTGAGAAGATGAATGAAAGGCGACTGACAAAATGTATTTACAAGGCTGATGTGAAGGGAAAGACCGGGCGGACGCCCTAGGAGGACTTATTACTGACCTTATTGGTGATGTTCTTCAGAAAGGCCAGGTGCGTAGTACTCGCAACCGGCGCGCGTGTATGACCAGATGTATGAATGTAAACGAGGCAAAAGGAGTATGTAAGGATCGTAGCAGGTGGCGTTCTGTAGTTTCTGCCTACCCCAAAAGAAGGCGTGAGTTTATGTATGTATGTATGTATTAAAAAAAAATATGTTTGAATGTTTGTTTCTAATGAATAAACTCAAAAACTACTGGACCGAATTAAAAAATTCTTTCCCCAGTTGAATGCTATTTTATCAGTGAGTAACATAGGTTATAATTTATGACTCCGTATCATTGTTACGACAAACAAATACACGACAAATGTTAACGCTTTAAGTTTGTCGAGCATAAATTGTGTCGCGCTATCGTTCGTCGATCAAAAGTTTCGTCGACCCATCATTTGTCGTGAAAACAATCAGTCGAACTAATGTTCGCCAAGCTGATGTGCTGTAGCACTGACGGTCAACATATCGTACTGTCGCCCTAACATTTGTCGTGTATTTGTTTGTCGCAACAATGATTCGAAGTCGTAATTTAAAAACATATCAAACAGGCGAAGCCGCTCACGGAAGCTAGTCACATAAATATTACTGTTATATTTCAGTTATGTTTCAAACACAAATAGTGTGGATCAGGCAGATAACCTCGAAAATCGATATTATAACATGGAGTCTCCAAGATCTTCTGGTGGACGTACATCCAACAACCAATAAAGAGGAAAGTGAATATTTCTCTAACTTGATTGAGACACGAATGAGAGACATCGTGATTCATCATCAATCTATGTATAGGTAAACAGGCATCGAATCTAACTCAAAACAATGTTATTGGAGTTGTATATTATTTATTTGAAATGGAAATGGGCAGGGCACATCAGTAGAATGGAAAACGAAAGATGGACAAGGAAAATCATAGAGTGGGTAAAGCAAACGAGGAAGGCCGCGGAAGCGCTAGGAAGATATATTTAAAGAAAGATGTGGACCAGACTGGAGGAGACAAGCTAGAGATAGGGAAAAATGGAGAAAGTTGGGGGAGGCCTACGCCGCAGAGGCGACTTCCATAAATAAATAATTTCACGTGCATGCCAACATTAATAATAATATTTTAATACTTAAATATATTTTTTAAACTTATTTTGCTTACAAGCACCAATGAATAATAAATACAATTATAAATATGATTTCCACTCAAATAATAAAAAATAATATTAATGATAATGAAATGTCAAAATGTAATAAACCATTATGTGTTAATATAAAATAATATACTTAAATTATTCTATGTATTTATGGTAGAATAAAGGCTTTTTTATTTTTATTTATTTTATTTTATTTATTTATTTTCGTTATTTATTTTAGCCTACTGGAAGATTATGCGATTGTCTATAAGAAATTATTGTTGTTTGAACAAACAATTTGTGGTCCTGTGGTTTGTTTAACTGCTTACTGTATTGCAGAGGTACTTAATATTTTACCATGAATTGTCATTATTTTCAATAAGCACACAGAATTTTCATAGAAATAATTTATTTTCTTTAGAAATTGGACCAAGGCGAGTTTCAACCTATACTTCTACTACTTTGTGTTGCTACCTTTGTGCTGCATTTCGTACCAAGTTTTTTGTGCACCTATCTTACCATAGAGGTACGTATGAGAAACTAATATTGATTTACTCAAAGATAACAAAACACAAAAGCAGTTCTGAATATTCCATGATATACAACTATCCTCAATTTACATTTTCAGGTAAAATCTGTTTGTGACGCGTGTTGGAGCATTCCTTTCTGGAATGCAGGCCCCGTGATACGTCCTTACATGGTCCTTATAATGCAACGCTCGCTACGACCTTTGCCACTGCAGGCTCCTGGTTTTAAAGATGTTTCTCTTGAGACATTCTCTAAAGTAAGTTAAAGAAAACAAACAGGTCTCAAAATTACCAATACTTAAATGAAACAAATATTGTTTTGTTTCAGAAAATGACATCTGCTTATTCGCTCTTCAATATGTTGCGGCAAACAAATCTCTAAAAAGCTTAAAAGAATATTGACATGATATAATAATTCTACACCTAGCACTGTGCACTGTTTTACACCTAACATTGTGCACTGTTTTAAATAAATTAATAGGATTCACAGAGCAAGAAAATAACATGTGTGTATGTATTACCTACACAAAATAAATGATTTTATAAATCAGATTTAATCTAATTATCCAACTTGTTACCTACCTACTACAACTTCCAGAATGTACGAGTAAAAAAGCAACCCTTGAAATTGTGTTATATTTATGTCGGAGACGGGTATGTGACTTTTTCGTATAATCAGCGATATTTTAACTACTGTGGGCGTAGTGTGGGTAGTGTCGGTTAATGTGCAATAGAAAAACAGTTTACAATTCAGATCATGTTATAATTTACTATCAAATTAATCACACTAGCTAAATTATACACACACTGGGTGCAACGGCGTTTATTAAAATCACCAATTAACACAATGATCACAAATTACAACTAACACAATAACTGAGCACCACGAATCGAGAACAGTTTCGCGACGTCTTAACTCCGATGCGACCGAGGCTGAATCCCCTCTCGCCGTGGCCTTAAAACATCACGACTCTGTAGAAGCGCGCGCTTTAGGTGTGGGTAGATCAAGTCCTATCGCCAGCGGCGCGCTTGCGATTCGTTTCGTGTCCGTACCGTTAATGACCGGATCCGACAATAACACAGTATAAAAAGTAGCAGTATTATATCTCGGCAGTGACCTTGAAATAATTAGAAGAAAAAAAAAAAAAACTATTATTCAATAATTAATATAATTTTTTCAGTAGATAAACCTTCCGCGTCCGTGCATTACTGCCGTGCACTTAATACTGTTGCGTCGCTTGAGTTTACAGCCGGTTTAATATCCTTTTTGTGCGAAGTTCACCCGACAAAAAACACTGTATAACCACTGAATATACTATTTTATAACTAGGTACGACTTACACTAATTTAATATAAATATTTTCATTAATTTACAAAAATAATTAATCTGGAGTTTGTTTTATTGACGAACGGCTGCCATAGTGGCCAGCCAAAAAAAAACTGGATATGGCTGCACAAATCTTTGACATCGTAGAAAAACCAAGACTATCTGACGAGACAAGTGACGCCAAAATGTAGGATGCTACATCGGCTTAAAAAGTCGTGTCACCTCTTTATAGGTTCTGTGGTACACTCTTGTAAGATTTATAAAGGAGCTCATTCATCGTCTATAAATTTTTGGGCTAAATGTGAAAGTGGAGAATAACCTTAGAGCCTTAGTTTCAAAAGATGATAACTGTAATGTATACTGGCGTAAAAAGCTATTATTATAATTAGGTTACTGTTATTCTTTTAGACTAAAACATACTGAAAACAGTATTTTTAAACTCGTACAACAGCGCAGGGAACAGCCCTACAGATTTGGTCCCATAGTAAAAAGTGAAGAGAATAACGTGTTCCAACGGAATATAATGTTTTTTTTTGGCCGGCTTTTTCATAATTTAGCCCAAAATGAATGATCTCTTTTGTAACTTGTAATTGTATAGTTTTGTATTATAGGGCCCTGAATGGACCATTTTGTACGAGTGAAAAACCAACCCTTGAAACGATGTCGTGTGATATATAGTGGCGCCCAGCGTGGGACCGAAGAAGCCTGGCTGGAGGCTTTGATTGTAGAAGCTTAAGGCAGCCACAGGAAAGCCCGGTTAAGCAGCCACGACCTTAGTGGTCAACTGCGAGATGACCAAGTTTAAAAAAAAATATGGGACCGAAGAAATACATTGGTGTTACCTGTTAACACAGACTGTTAGTTGCTTCCCGCTATTTCTAAATTACGATTTACCAATAAACTGATAAAACATACAGATCTAAGGTTATAGGTAAGTAGGTATGATACGGAAGATTAAGCGTATTTATTCCGATACAAAACAAAATATTTAAAAAAAACCGATTCCAAATATTCATATTCATTTATTTGCGTTCCACAAGGTAAAAACAAGATGTTAACAAAAGGCTTAAAGCTAAGAGCCTTTGTAGACCCTGTCAGGGCACAACAAAATGTATTATTAGATTTAGATACATAGCTATTATCTTCTATAATATTAAAATGAATCGCAAAATGTGTTTGTAAGCGCATAACTCAACAACGCCTAGACCAATTTGGCCAATTCTTTTTTTTAAATGTTCGTTATTTTTAGGACAAGGTTTTAGGGTAGGTAGGGTAGGTAATAAATGATAAAGATGGTGCACCCCAAGCATTTATAAGGCAAAACAACGTTTGCAGGGTCAGCTAGTTTAAAGTTACAAGTCGCAGAAAACTAAAAATTAAAACAAAACTACACATGAAAACTGAATTATCACATTTGCATAAAAGTCAATAACAATAACGTGAAAAAATTCTATTTTTGGTAAGTAGGTAGCTATTTTCTTAAAATACTACGAGTATTATTGCGTTTATATAAAGTTCTATTTACTTAGGTAATATTATTACATACATTTAATGAGAGATCATATTTTAAGGTTACAAATTATAAGGTTACAATAAAGAGATAAGTATTACTTATATCACAATGTGAGACAATTTATAGATTCATTCATGTAGGTAGCATTTTATAATTTAGTCATTGTGTATTTAGTAGTAATGTTATGTTTAATTAAATAATCTTCTTGATAAAATATATTATGTTATATGCGAGTTCCTGTTTAAATACTGTAGTCAGAGCAAGCTTTGCTGTTGGAAAGATACGTGAACTGCTAATCTGCACCCTAATTGCATAACACACGATCAATCATAATCTGAATCATTTTGAAGAATACTGATAAACCATTGCTTCATTAAACAACTTAAATAAGGCAAAGAATTTCTTAAACTGTCAAAATGAAACAGATTGTAATTGATCGTGTGTTACGCAATTAGGGTGCTAATCCTTTAATAAATACTCTGGTTGTGGTTCTTCTTTCTCTCTCTCAGTCTCCGTGAACCTAAAAACCGAATAAGAGAATTTCCAGTGTTTTGATTTGGTAATAACATTAATATAAACTCAAACTCAACGTATTTATTTCAAATAAAACAATTACAGGCACTTTTGCAATGTCAAGGGGTCGGTCAGTCAGAAATATGGAGCTAGTTGATCATTCCAAAGCGTAGTAGGTTTCTATGGAGAAGAACGGGCAAGAAACTCCACGGACACTCTTTTAAATCAAAATATTGGTTACATCATTCAGGTTGAAATTATACATGTGAGAACAATGTAGAAAGACGTGCAAGTTAAAAGCATCCGTAATAAAAATATAAAACAATTCAAAAATTAAAATAAGCCGTGGCAGCTAAGAGATGACCTGCAGTCCCTACTGACGGCGTCCGTTCACGAACATGATGCATGGATTAGCACCATTCAGCTCAACTATTTTGAAGGGAACTTAACGATCCAACACGTACGCCACCACCAGCTAGATCTTTGAGTGAGCATGACATACTTTTAGCCACCAGGGCACATTCAAGTCAATGAAAGACGTACTCAGTAAATGGTAGCTTTATAGAAGATATACATGGTCACAGTGCTCACACATATAAATGAACTAGCTGCCCGCCCCGGTTTCACACGGGTAGCACTTAGTACTTTTCTTAACTACCTACCCTACCTACCCTACCTACCCTACCTACCCTACCTACCCTACCTACCCTACCTACCCTACCTACCCTACCTACCCTACCTACCCTACCTACCCTACCTACCCTACCTACCCTACCTACCCTACCTACCCTGCCTACCCTGCCTACCCTACCTACCCTACCTACCCTACCTACCCTACCTACCCTACCTACCCTACCTACCCTACCTACCCTACCTACCCTACCTACCCTACCTACCCTACCTACCCTACCTACCCTACCTACCCTACCTACCCTACCTACCCTACCTACCCTACCTACCCTACCTACCCTACCTACCCTACCTACCCTACCTACCCTACCTACCCTACCTACCCTACCTACCCTACCTACCCTACCTACCCTACCTACCCTACCTACCCTACCTACCCTACCTACCCTACCTACCCTACCTACCCTACCTATCCTATCTCTCAAGTTGGATCGAACTGCACATGGTGTGCAAATTTTATTATAATCGGTTAAGTGGTTTAGGAGTCCATTGAGGACAAACATTGTGACACGAGATTTATATATATTAAGATTTATACAATGCAAAGATAGTTTTTGCAATCTTCGGCAGCTCCAACAATATTTTCGAATGCTAATCAACAAATTTATGCGCCTTTGTGAAGCTGGACCAGCGTTGAGCCAAGCATTTTTGTCAGCGATGTATTCCCCCAACTTATAATATGCTTGGCAGCATAGTGTGCGTTTTATACAAGACTTAAATTTCGTTTTATTTAGTTGGAGTATGTGGGGAGGTATATTATTGTAACATTTTAAACGGTATCCCATGAAGGATGAGTCTACTTTAGCAAGTCTGAAACCAGGTTGAACTAATTGATCCCTATTTCTAATACTATAGTTGTGTCTCTCACCTCTTTTACTGAAAAGATTAAGATTTTCCCTTACGTTCATGATGTTTTCATAGATATATTGAAAAGGTACCGTCATGATGTTAATGTTTTTAAACAGTTCCCTTAGACAATCGCGCCTGCGAAGGCCATACATTGCTCAAATGGCTCCTTTCTGCAGAATAAAAATCGAGTCAATATCTGCAGCTCGTTCCCATAGTAAAATACCGTAAGACATGATACTATGAAAGTAACTGAAATAGACCAGCCTCGCGGTATCTACATCAGTACCTAAATTGATGGATTTCTCTTACAGCATATGCCCTTGAACTTAGCCGTCCTGCAAGAGATGTTAAATGAGGACCCCATTGCAGCCTTGAGTCGAGCGTGATCCCCAGGAAAACTATCCTCCTAATATGGCAAAACTATTGAGATGCTAATAATTGTAGCTATGAATAGGATAGTATGGAACTCTGAATTGATAACAAAATGTTCACTGGACTTGTTTATCAGAAATCATGTGCATAATATCAAACATAGTGAAGAGCTCAACTTCATTAAAGCATAATCAGCCTACAATGTTCCCACTGCTGGGACACAGGCCCTCTGTCTTTGAGAGAGTGGGCTGTAATCTACCACGCGGTCCGAGTGCGTATTGGTAGATGTCACATGTCTTAGAATTTTCGATTCTAGGATATGCCAGGTTTCCTGACTATGTTTTCCTTCACCGTTTTGAGAGCAGTGGCGATGAAATTATTTACATAATTTAAAGCGCCTGTGTGGGTTCGAACCCACGACCTGCAACTCGTAATTTGGGGCCGTTACCACTGGGCTATCACTGCTCTATTGTGATTCAAACTTCATTATGAAACAGGGCTCATATGTTGTAAACAACTTATAAGTTTTCTGCATTTTAAGTACATTTTAGGAATGCTTTGGAAGCTGTAGTTTTTGTTTTTACTTTGTATTGCTATAAATACTATCCACGTTCTCAATTCCACAGTTTAATGTTGCGATCACGTGATACTCGATAAAAAAATTACGAAGACGAAGCCACGGTCAGTAACTAGTTTTACTAAATAATAGCACAAACAAAATAGGTTTTGTTCACAACAATTTAACCAATGGTATTGCCTCAGGCGCGATACAGCAAATAAAAGGAGTTATTTGGATTAAAAATTACTGGCCAGAAAAATATAAAATAGGTAGGAATATAATAACAGGGAAGGCTATTAATTCTACGAAACCATACTTACGAAGTATTCAATTCGTGTCATGATAAAGGGGATTCTATCTTAGTTAGAAATTAAAATATCTGATATCTGAAACAAAAAACTGTGATCCAATTGTATAATAACCTTCCCGTATGAAATTTCGATACCTATTCTACAGATTCCGGTATACTGAATGTCTAATGAAAAATCAGTCACCTATGGCTATTATAAACCGGTAAAAATCAAAAGAAAGTGACTCATTCTTATTTTACATATAGAAGCAGTAGTAGGTAGTTAAATAACAACCTTTTTAATGATGTGAGATGATTTTCATACCAAGATGTACTTGCCACTATAGTCCCTTGAAAGCATTTTCTAATGCAATAGCAATAAAAATTGTCTCTCTAATACATAATGTGAAATTCACAACAACTTGATAGCAATCTACTTGGTCAAGTTTCTCACGACAAACGGTCGCAATGATAAAAAAAAATTAAATAAAAAAATTAAATCATTTGCACTATAGACTATACCGATTTCCCCACAGGATATGTCGATCCTTTTGAGTTTCATCAGACATTCTATCAAGTGTTAGTCGCTTTTAAAGTTGCAGATCTCGGAAACGAGAATCCACCATCGTAAGTTGAGAAACAAGATTTCCTTTTTTGGGGACGGCGCAGTTATATCAACATCTTGGGTACAGACAGCTCCATTAAGTAGTTACCCCCCCAAAAGACATGTGCGTTCAAATCCATGGTAGGCCCAAGTTACTTTTTGTATTTTTCTGCATCTCAAGGGGTGTTAGACAGGGTTGTGTAGCGTCACCGTGGCTGTTCAACTTGTACATGGATAGTTGTCTGACAGATGTGAAAGAGGGTGAGTACGGATTGAGGATGAATGAGTTGCCTGTCAAATGCCGTATCTACGCAGATGATCAAGTTCTTCTTGCATCGTCAGCAGAACAGTTGCAAGACATGGTGACTGTGATGAATGAAGCATATAAGATGAAAGGGATGAATATAAATGTGAATAAGACGAAGGTCATGGTGTTTGAAAGAGGAGAGGATGTATCGGTGTGTGATGTGAAAATAAATGATAAGAGTGTGGAGCAAGTAAGTGAGTTTATATATTTGGGGAGTCTGTTCACAAGGGATGGGAAGATTGATGGAGATGTGGAAAGGAGAGTAAACGCAGGAAACAAAGTGAATGGTGCTATACATGCGATTGTGACCAGCCAGTCGATGTCTAAAAAGGCTCGACTGGCTGTTCACTATGGTGTGCTGGTGCCCACGCTAATGTATGGAAGTGAATGTTGGGTGTGGCAAAAACAACATGAAAGTAGAATAAATGCTGTGGAAATGCGTTCCTTGCGAAGCATGTGTGGTCTGACTATGAATAATAGGCTGAGGAATGATGTGATAAGACAGCGGTGTGATTTAATAATAATAATAAAAGATGTAGTGACAAAAATTGAAAAGGGTATGGATGGTTTGGGCATGTTGAGAGGATGAATGAAAGGCGACTAACAAAATGTATTTACGAGGCTGATGTGAAAGGAAAGGCCGGACGGGGACGCCCTAGGAGGACATATACTGACCTTATTGGTGATGTGCTTCAGAAAGGCCAGGTGAGTAGTACTCGCAACCGGCGTGCGTGTATGATCAGATGTATGAACGTAAACGAGGCAAAAGGAGTATGTAAGGATCGTAGCAGGTGGCGTTCTGTAGTTTCTGCCTACCCCCATGGGAAGAAGGCGTGAGTTTATGTATGTATGTATATTTTTTAATGGTATTTTTTCTATTTTGTTTTAGATTATTATATTTATATTGTTAGTTTATTATATTACATTATATTTATGAATAATTAAAAAATCCACAAAAATATAATACTTTAATAATATTTATTATTGCTATTATTAAACAAAACTTTGATCTTATTTTATCACAAAGATATAGAGTATATTTTACAATTTGATTTGATAATTTACAGTTATCATAATATACATATTTTGCCAACTGACACAAACGGGTCCCTAGACAAATGACATATAAAATAGGAAGCGCTAGAAATAAACAATAGTTTTAAGTGAACGTATACATCATACGTTGTAGTTATAACTTGAGGGTATAGATTAATTTTGTAAAGAAAACGGTAATGGATACCCTCAAAATATAACATCTACCGATTAGACAGAGACCTAAAGATAAAGTGACTCGGACGATAGTAAATAATAATTTCATCGCAATTCACATCGGCTCGCTGGCTAGTTCGTCAAACTGCCGGTATAAGTATGATAACGTTTGATGCTGCGATGGTTCAAATCCAACTCAAAACTAAAAACTCTTTTTGAAGTATTCTTTGGATTATTCGTAACGAATTGAATGTTGTAGCAGTGTAACATTTTAAAACTTGAGGGGCTAGCACATAACGCTGACTGTACTTCTTATTCAGACATCATCTTAGTATTCACCCTCCTTTTTTGCCATATATTATCTATCTTTTACATGAGCTATCCATTGTTACTTTGGTCTGCTTCTACATTTAAAACCATTCACACATTTTCAAAACATCCCGCACGACGCATCCCTCATTCCTGGTCTAATAGTTATAGACCATCATAACATTGATACCAACTACTATTGCTAAAACAAGAACATCTGTAGCTTTGCTAACCTATTAATTACATTGGCATCAAAGTGACTGGTTAAATGATAATTATTAAGATGAATTCCATGTACTTCAATCAAAATGCTATCCTCTTCGTAATTGTGCTCATAGCTACAACATTCATATTAACATCCTTCTGTCATGGTCTGAAGACCTTAGACTTGTACTAAGCTATAAGTTGCCAATACTCTCCTGTACAAGAAGGAATATATCGCAGTTTCACAACTTGTTGCGAGCATTGAAACAAGACCTTCATTATATTAGTACGGTGGGAGAAAAATAACTGTTAGTATTTAGATATTCTTTAATACTGTTTTCGTGACATTAATGTGGACTACAATTGTTGGTGCATTTACAGCAGAAATTTCTTGTTTTGAATGTTTTAATTATTTGTAGGTATGAACTTAATAAAAAAAATTGTGTGCTTGTTTCAGAGAACGGTATTTTGAGAATCAACTGAAAACTTGGAAAATCTGTAGGTATATTCAACTTGGAAAATCTGAATATGTTCATCCCAATCTGTATATTCACGTGCATATTCAATGCTGGTGTCCCAATTGGGATGAACATATTCGCTTTTCTTTCGCCATTTTACTTTCTGGCTACTCATGATGCCGATTCAGAAGGGAGCAGACCTCTTTTGTTTCCATATTGGATGCCTAACGTCGATTTTAGCAAATCACCGGTGTATGAGATGGCTTTCATGTTTGCTAATATTACTGTCCTGCTTTACAGCTATAAAATAATTACACCTGTGAGTTGTGTTCTATTTATAATAAATAGGTTCGATTAGAAGATTGTTGCGTTAACAGAGTTTTTCATTTCTGTATTTTTATATTTCTCTGTATATTATTATGATTTTGTTCTCACATTTAGTACTGCTACAATTTAGTCACCAATAAAGAGGAAAGTGAATATTTTTCTAATTTGATTAGGACTCGAATGAGAGACATCGTGATTCATCATCAATCTATGTACAGGTAAAAAGACATCGAATATAACTCAAAACAAAATTATTGGAGTTGTGTAATATTTGTATATTTTTGTTATTAATTATTTAAGCCTAATGGAAGATTATGCGACTGTCTACAAGAAATTAAACTATCTAAAATTATTTGTGTTCCTGTGGCTTGTTTAACTGCTTACTGTATTGCAGAGGTACTTAATATTATACGATGAATTGTCATTATTTTCAATGAGCACACAGAATTTTTATAGAAATAATGTATTTTCTTTAGAAATTGGACCAAGGCGAGTTTCAACCTATACTTCTACTACTTTGTGTTGCTACCTTTGTGCTGCATTTCGTACCAAGTTTTTTGTGCACCTATCTTACCATAGAGGTACGTATGAGAAACTAATATTGATTTACTCAAAGATAACAAAACACAAAAGCAGTTCTGAATATTCCATGATATACAACTATCCTCAATTTACATTTTCAGGTAAAATCTGTTTGTGACGCGTGTTGGAGCATTCCTTTCTGGAATGCAGGCCCCGTGATACGTCCTTACATGGTCCTTATAATGCAACGCTCGCTACGACCTTTGCCACTGCAGGCTCCTGGTTTTAAAGATGTTTCTCTTGAGACATTCTCTAAAGTAAGTTAAAGAAAACAAACAGGTCTCAAAATTACCAATACTTAAATGAAACAAATATTGTTTTGTTTCAGAAAATGACATCTGCTTATTCGCTCTTCAATATGTTGCGGCAAACAAATCTCTAAAAAGCTTAAAAGAATATTGACATGATATAATAATTCTACACCTAGCACTGTGCACTGTTTTACACCTAACATTGTGCACTGTTTTAAATAAATTAATAGGATTCACAGAGCAAGAAAATAACATGTGTGTATGTATTACCTACACAAAATAAATGATTTTATAAATCAGATTTAATCTAATTATCCAACTTGTTACCTACCTACTACAACTTCCAGAATGTACGAGTAAAAAAGCAACCCTTGAAATTGTGTTATATTTATGTCGGAGACGGGTATGTGACTTTTTCGTATAATCAGCGATATTTTAACTACTGTGGGCGTAGTGTGGGTAGTGTCGGTTAATGTGCAATAGAAAAACAGTTTACAATTCAGATCATGTTATAATTTACTATCAAATTAATCACACTAGCTAAATTATACACACACTGGGTGCAACGGCGTTTATTAAAATCACCAATTAACACAATGATCACAAATTACAACTAACACAATAACTGAGCACCACGAATCGAGAACAGTTTCGCGACGTCTTAACTCCGATGCGACCGAGGCTGAATCCCCTCTCGCCGTGGCCTTAAAACATCACGACTCTGTAGAAGCGCGCGCTTTAGGTGTGGGTAGATCAAGTCCTATCGCCAGCGGCGCGCTTGCGATTCGTTTCGTGTCCGTACCGTTAATGACCGGATCCGACAATAACACAGTATAAAAAGTAGCAGTATTATATCTCGGCAGTGACCTTGAAATAATTAGAAGAAAAAAAAAAAAAACTATTATTCAATAATTAATATAATTTTTTCAGTAGATAAACCTTCCGCGTCCGTGCATTACTGCCGTGCACTTAATACTGTTGCGTCGCTTGAGTTTACAGCCGGTTTAATATCCTTTTTGTGCGAAGTTCACCCGACAAAAAACACTGTATAACCACTGAATATACTATTTTATAACTAGGTACGACTTACACTAATTTAATATAAATATTTTCATTAATTTACAAAAATAATTAATCTGGAGTTTGTTTTATTGACGAACGGCTGCCATAGTGGCCAGCCAAAAAAAAACTGGATATGGCTGCACAAATCTTTGACATCGTAGAAAAACCAAGACTATCTGACGAGACAAGTGACGCCAAAATGTAGGATGCTACATCGGCTTAAAAAGTCGTGTCACCTCTTTATAGGTTCTGTGGTACACTCTTGTAAGATTTATAAAGGAGCTCATTCATCGTCTATAAATTTTTGGGCTAAATGTGAAAGTGGAGAATAACCTTAGAGCCTTAGTTTCAAAAGATGATAACTGTAATGTATACTGGCGTAAAAAGCTATTATTATAATTAGGTTACTGTTATTCTTTTAGACTAAAACATACTGAAAACAGTATTTTTAAACTCGTACAACAGCGCAGGGAACAGCCCTACAGATTTGGTCCCATAGTAAAAAGTGAAGAGAATAACGTGTTCCAACGGAATATAATGTTTTTTTTTGGCCGGCTTTTTCATAATTTAGCCCAAAATGAATGATCTCTTTTGTAACTTGTAATTGTATAGTTTTGTATTATAGGGCCCTGAATGGACCATTTTGTACGAGTGAAAAACCAACCCTTGAAACGATGTCGTGTGATATATAGTGGCGCCCAGCGTGGGACCGAAGAAGCCTGGCTGGAGGCTTTGATTGTAGAAGCTTAAGGCAGCCACAGGAAAGCCCGGTTAAGCAGCCACGACCTTAGTGGTCAACTGCGAGATGACCAAGTTTAAAAAAAAATATGGGACCGAAGAAATACATTGGTGTTACCTGTTAACACAGACTGTTAGTTGCTTCCCGCTATTTCTAAATTACGATTTACCAATAAACTGATAAAACATACAGATCTAAGGTTATAGGTAAGTAGGTATGATACGGAAGATTAAGCGTATTTATTCCGATACAAAACAAAATATTTAAAAAAAACCGATTCCAAATATTCATATTCATTTATTTGCGTTCCACAAGGTAAAAACAAGATGTTAACAAAAGGCTTAAAGCTAAGAGCCTTTGTAGACCCTGTCAGGGCACAACAAAATGTATTATTAGATTTAGATACATAGCTATTATCTTCTATAATATTAAAATGAATCGCAAAATGTGTTTGTAAGCGCATAACTCAACAACGCCTAGACCAATTTGGCCAATTCTTTTTTTTAAATGTTCGTTATTTTTAGGACAAGGTTTTAGGGTAGGTAGGGTAGGTAATAAATGATAAAGATGGTGCACCCCAAGCATTTATAAGGCAAAACAACGTTTGCAGGGTCAGCTAGTTTAAAGTTACAAGTCGCAGAAAACTAAAAATTAAAACAAAACTACACATGAAAACTGAATTATCACATTTGCATAAAAGTCAATAACAATAACGTGAAAAAATTCTATTTTTGGTAAGTAGGTAGCTATTTTCTTAAAATACTACGAGTATTATTGCGTTTATATAAAGTTCTATTTACTTAGGTAATATTATTACATACATTTAATGAGAGATCATATTTTAAGGTTACAAATTATAAGGTTACAATAAAGAGATAAGTATTACTTATATCACAATGTGAGACAATTTATAGATTCATTCATGTAGGTAGCATTTTATAATTTAGTCATTGTGTATTTAGTAGTAATGTTATGTTTAATTAAATAATCTTCTTGATAAAATATATTATGTTATATGCGAGTTCCTGTTTAAATACTGTAGTCAGAGCAAGCTTTGCTGTTGGAAAGATACGTGAACTGCTAATCTGCACCCTAATTGCATAACACACGATCAATCATAATCTGAATCATTTTGAAGAATACTGATAAACCATTGCTTCATTAAACAACTTAAATAAGGCAAAGAATTTCTTAAACTGTCAAAATGAAACAGATTGTAATTGATCGTGTGTTACGCAATTAGGGTGCTAATCCTTTAATAAATACTCTGGTTGTGGTTCTTCTTTCTCTCTCTCAGTCTCCGTGAACCTAAAAACCGAATAAGAGAATTTCCAGTGTTTTGATTTGGTAATAACATTAATATAAACTCAAACTCAACGTATTTATTTCAAATAAAACAATTACAGGCACTTTTGCAATGTCAAGGGGTCGGTCAGTCAGAAATATGGAGCTAGTTGATCATTCCAAAGCGTAGTAGGTTTCTATGGAGAAGAACGGGCAAGAAACTCCACGGACACTCTTTTAAATCAAAATATTGGTTACATCATTCAGGTTGAAATTATACATGTGAGAACAATGTAGAAAGACGTGCAAGTTAAAAGCATCCGTAATAAAAATATAAAACAATTCAAAAATTAAAATAAGCCGTGGCAGCTAAGAGATGACCTGCAGTCCCTACTGACGGCGTCCGTTCACGAACATGATGCATGGATTAGCACCATTCAGCTCAACTATTTTGAAGGGAACTTAACGATCCAACACGTACGCCACCACCAGCTAGATCTTTGAGTGAGCATGACATACTTTTAGCCACCAGGGCACATTCAAGTCAATGAAAGACGTACTCAGTAAATGGTAGCTTTATAGAAGATATACATGGTCACAGTGCTCACACATATAAATGAACTAGCTGCCCGCCCCGGTTTCACACGGGTAGCACTTAGTACTTTTCTTAACTACCTACCCTACCTACCCTACCTACCCTACCTACCCTACCTACCCTACCTACCCTACCTACCCTACCTACCCTACCTACCCTACCTACCCTACCTACCCTACCTACCCTACCTACCCTACCTACCCTACCTACCCTACCTACCCTACCTACCCTACCTACCCTACCTACCCTACCTACCCTACCTACCCTGCCTACCCTGCCTACCCTACCTACCCTACCTACCCTACCTACCCTACCTACCCTACCTACCCTACCTACCCTACCTACCCTACCTACCCTACCTACCCTACCTACCCTACCTACCCTACCTACCCTACCTACCCTACCTACCCTACCTACCCTACCTACCCTACCTACCCTACCTACCCTACCTACCCTACCTACCCTACCTACCCTACCTACCCTACCTACCCTACCTACCCTACCTACCCTACCTACCCTACCTACCCTACCTACCCTACCTACCCTACCTACCCTACCTATCCTATCTCTCAAGTTGGATCGAACTGCACATGGTGTGCAAATTTTATTATAATCGGTTAAGTGGTTTAGGAGTCCATTGAGGACAAACATTGTGACACGAGATTTATATATATTAAGATTTATACAATGCAAAGATAGTTTTTGCAATCTTCGGCAGCTCCAACAATATTTTCGAATGCTAATCAACAAATTTATGCGCCTTTGTGAAGCTGGACCAGCGTTGAGCCAAGCATTTTTGTCAGCGATGTATTCCCCCAACTTATAATATGCTTGGCAGCATAGTGTGCGTTTTATACAAGACTTAAATTTCGTTTTATTTAGTTGGAGTATGTGGGGAGGTATATTATTGTAACATTTTAAACGGTATCCCATGAAGGATGAGTCTACTTTAGCAAGTCTGAAACCAGGTTGAACTAATTGATCCCTATTTCTAATACTATAGTTGTGTCTCTCACCTCTTTTACTGAAAAGATTAAGATTTTCCCTTACGTTCATGATGTTTTCATAGATATATTGAAAAGGTACCGTCATGATGTTAATGTTTTTAAACAGTTCCCTTAGACAATCGCGCCTGCGAAGGCCATACATTGCTCAAATGGCTCCTTTCTGCAGAATAAAAATCGAGTCAATATCTGCAGCTCGTTCCCATAGTAAAATACCGTAAGACATGATACTATGAAAGTAACTGAAATAGACCAGCCTCGCGGTATCTACATCAGTACCTAAATTGATGGATTTCTCTTACAGCATATGCCCTTGAACTTAGCCGTCCTGCAAGAGATGTTAAATGAGGACCCCATTGCAGCCTTGAGTCGAGCGTGATCCCCAGGAAAACTATCCTCCTAATATGGCAAAACTATTGAGATGCTAATAATTGTAGCTATGAATAGGATAGTATGGAACTCTGAATTGATAACAAAATGTTCACTGGACTTGTTTATCAGAAATCATGTGCATAATATCAAACATAGTGAAGAGCTCAACTTCATTAAAGCATAATCAGCCTACAATGTTCCCACTGCTGGGACACAGGCCCTCTGTCTTTGAGAGAGTGGGCTGTAATCTACCACGCGGTCCGAGTGCGTATTGGTAGATGTCACATGTCTTAGAATTTTCGATTCTAGGATATGCCAGGTTTCCTGACTATGTTTTCCTTCACCGTTTTGAGAGCAGTGGCGATGAAATTATTTACATAATTTAAAGCGCCTGTGTGGGTTCGAACCCACGACCTGCAACTCGTAATTTGGGGCCGTTACCACTGGGCTATCACTGCTCTATTGTGATTCAAACTTCATTATGAAACAGGGCTCATATGTTGTAAACAACTTATAAGTTTTCTGCATTTTAAGTACATTTTAGGAATGCTTTGGAAGCTGTAGTTTTTGTTTTTACTTTGTATTGCTATAAATACTATCCACGTTCTCAATTCCACAGTTTAATGTTGCGATCACGTGATACTCGATAAAAAAATTACGAAGACGAAGCCACGGTCAGTAACTAGTTTTACTAAATAATAGCACAAACAAAATAGGTTTTGTTCACAACAATTTAACCAATGGTATTGCCTCAGGCGCGATACAGCAAATAAAAGGAGTTATTTGGATTAAAAATTACTGGCCAGAAAAATATAAAATAGGTAGGAATATAATAACAGGGAAGGCTATTAATTCTACGAAACCATACTTACGAAGTATTCAATTCGTGTCATGATAAAGGGGATTCTATCTTAGTTAGAAATTAAAATATCTGATATCTGAAACAAAAAACTGTGATCCAATTGTATAATAACCTTCCCGTATGAAATTTCGATACCTATTCTACAGATTCCGGTATACTGAATGTCTAATGAAAAATCAGTCACCTATGGCTATTATAAACCGGTAAAAATCAAAAGAAAGTGACTCATTCTTATTTTACATATAGAAGCAGTAGTAGGTAGTTAAATAACAACCTTTTTAATGATGTGAGATGATTTTCATACCAAGATGTACTTGCCACTATAGTCCCTTGAAAGCATTTTCTAATGCAATAGCAATAAAAATTGTCTCTCTAATACATAATGTGAAATTCACAACAACTTGATAGCAATCTACTTGGTCAAGTTTCTCACGACAAACGGTCGCAATGATAAAAAAAAATTAAATAAAAAAATTAAATCATTTGCACTATAGACTATACCGATTTCCCCACAGGATATGTCGATCCTTTTGAGTTTCATCAGACATTCTATCAAGTGTTAGTCGCTTTTAAAGTTGCAGATCTCGGAAACGAGAATCCACCATCGTAAGTTGAGAAACAAGATTTCCTTTTTTGGGGACGGCGCAGTTATATCAACATCTTGGGTACAGACAGCTCCATTAAGTAGTTACCCCCCCAAAAGACATGTGCGTTCAAATCCATGGTAGGCCCAAGTTACTTTTTGTATTTTTCTGCATCTCAAGGGGTGTTAGACAGGGTTGTGTAGCGTCACCGTGGCTGTTCAACTTGTACATGGATAGTTGTCTGACAGATGTGAAAGAGGGTGAGTACGGATTGAGGATGAATGAGTTGCCTGTCAAATGCCGTATCTACGCAGATGATCAAGTTCTTCTTGCATCGTCAGCAGAACAGTTGCAAGACATGGTGACTGTGATGAATGAAGCATATAAGATGAAAGGGATGAATATAAATGTGAATAAGACGAAGGTCATGGTGTTTGAAAGAGGAGAGGATGTATCGGTGTGTGATGTGAAAATAAATGATAAGAGTGTGGAGCAAGTAAGTGAGTTTATATATTTGGGGAGTCTGTTCACAAGGGATGGGAAGATTGATGGAGATGTGGAAAGGAGAGTAAACGCAGGAAACAAAGTGAATGGTGCTATACATGCGATTGTGACCAGCCAGTCGATGTCTAAAAAGGCTCGACTGGCTGTTCACTATGGTGTGCTGGTGCCCACGCTAATGTATGGAAGTGAATGTTGGGTGTGGCAAAAACAACATGAAAGTAGAATAAATGCTGTGGAAATGCGTTCCTTGCGAAGCATGTGTGGTCTGACTATGAATAATAGGCTGAGGAATGATGTGATAAGACAGCGGTGTGATTTAATAATAATAATAAAAGATGTAGTGACAAAAATTGAAAAGGGTATGGATGGTTTGGGCATGTTGAGAGGATGAATGAAAGGCGACTAACAAAATGTATTTACGAGGCTGATGTGAAAGGAAAGGCCGGACGGGGACGCCCTAGGAGGACATATACTGACCTTATTGGTGATGTGCTTCAGAAAGGCCAGGTGAGTAGTACTCGCAACCGGCGTGCGTGTATGATCAGATGTATGAACGTAAACGAGGCAAAAGGAGTATGTAAGGATCGTAGCAGGTGGCGTTCTGTAGTTTCTGCCTACCCCCATGGGAAGAAGGCGTGAGTTTATGTATGTATGTATATTTTTTAATGGTATTTTTTCTATTTTGTTTTAGATTATTATATTTATATTGTTAGTTTATTATATTACATTATATTTATGAATAATTAAAAAATCCACAAAAATATAATACTTTAATAATATTTATTATTGCTATTATTAAACAAAACTTTGATCTTATTTTATCACAAAGATATAGAGTATATTTTACAATTTGATTTGATAATTTACAGTTATCATAATATACATATTTTGCCAACTGACACAAACGGGTCCCTAGACAAATGACATATAAAATAGGAAGCGCTAGAAATAAACAATAGTTTTAAGTGAACGTATACATCATACGTTGTAGTTATAACTTGAGGGTATAGATTAATTTTGTAAAGAAAACGGTAATGGATACCCTCAAAATATAACATCTACCGATTAGACAGAGACCTAAAGATAAAGTGACTCGGACGATAGTAAATAATAATTTCATCGCAATTCACATCGGCTCGCTGGCTAGTTCGTCAAACTGCCGGTATAAGTATGATAACGTTTGATGCTGCGATGGTTCAAATCCAACTCAAAACTAAAAACTCTTTTTGAAGTATTCTTTGGATTATTCGTAACGAATTGAATGTTGTAGCAGTGTAACATTTTAAAACTTGAGGGGCTAGCACATAACGCTGACTGTACTTCTTATTCAGACATCATCTTAGTATTCACCCTCCTTTTTTGCCATATATTATCTATCTTTTACATGAGCTATCCATTGTTACTTTGGTCTGCTTCTACATTTAAAACCATTCACACATTTTCAAAACATCCCGCACGACGCATCCCTCATTCCTGGTCTAATAGTTATAGACCATCATAACATTGATACCAACTACTATTGCTAAAACAAGAACATCTGTAGCTTTGCTAACCTATTAATTACATTGGCATCAAAGTGACTGGTTAAATGATAATTATTAAGATGAATTCCATGTACTTCAATCAAAATGCTATCCTCTTCGTAATTGTGCTCATAGCTACAACATTCATATTAACATCCTTCTGTCATGGTCTGAAGACCTTAGACTTGTACTAAGCTATAAGTTGCCAATACTCTCCTGTACAAGAAGGAATATATCGCAGTTTCACAACTTGTTGCGAGCATTGAAACAAGACCTTCATTATATTAGTACGGTGGGAGAAAAATAACTGTTAGTATTTAGATATTCTTTAATACTGTTTTCGTGACATTAATGTGGACTACAATTGTTGGTGCATTTACAGCAGAAATTTCTTGTTTTGAATGTTTTAATTATTTGTAGGTATGAACTTAATAAAAAAAATTGTGTGCTTGTTTCAGAGAACGGTATTTTGAGAATCAACTGAAAACTTGGAAAATCTGTAGGTATATTCAACTTGGAAAATCTGAATATGTTCATCCCAATCTGTATATTCACGTGCATATTCAATGCTGGTGTCCCAATTGGGATGAACATATTCGCTTTTCTTTCGCCATTTTACTTTCTGGCTACTCATGATGCCGATTCAGAAGGGAGCAGACCTCTTTTGTTTCCATATTGGATGCCTAACGTCGATTTTAGCAAATCACCGGTGTATGAGATGGCTTTCATGTTTGCTAATATTACTGTCCTGCTTTACAGCTATAAAATAATTACACCTGTGAGTTGTGTTCTATTTATAATAAATAGGTTCGATTAGAAGATTGTTGCGTTAACAGAGTTTTTCATTTCTGTATTTTTATATTTCTCTGTATATTATTATGATTTTGTTCTCACATTTAGTACTGCTACAATTTAGTCACCAATAAAGAGGAAAGTGAATATTTTTCTAATTTGATTAGGACTCGAATGAGAGACATCGTGATTCATCATCAATCTATGTACAGGTAAAAAGACATCGAATATAACTCAAAACAAAATTATTGGAGTTGTGTAATATTTGTATATTTTTGTTATTAATTATTTAAGCCTAATGGAAGATTATGCGACTGTCTACAAGAAATTAAACTATCTAAAATTATTTGTGTTCCTGTGGCTTGTTTAACTGCTTACTGTATTGCAGAGGTACTTAATATTATACGATGAATTGTCATTATTTTCAATGAGCACACAGAATTTTTATAGAAATAATGTATTTTCTTTAGAAATTGGACCAAGGCGAGTTTCAACCTATAGTTCTACTACTTTGTGTTGCTATCTTTGTGCTGCATTTCGTACCAAGTTTTATGTGCACTTGTCTTGCCATTAAGGTTTGTTGAAGAAACTAATATTGATTCATCATCATCATCATCAGCCTATAATGTTCTCACTGCTGGGACACAGGTGAGAGGGAGTGGGCCGTAATCCACCACGCGGGCCCAGTGCGGGTTGGTAGATGTCACATGTCTTCGAATTTTCGGTTCTAGGACATGCCGGTTTCTTCACGATGTTTTTCTTCACCGTTTTGAGAGCAGTGGTGATGAAATAATTTACACAAAGTAAAGCGCCTGTCTGGGTTCGAACCTACGACGTACAACTCGTAAGTCGCGGCCGTTACCACTGGGCCACCACTGCTCTTCAATATTGATTCACTCAAAGATAACTAAACACAAAAAGCAGTTCTGAATATCCCTTGATTTACAACTACCCTCAATTTAAATTTTCAGGTAAAACTATTTGTGACGCGTGTTTGAGCATGCCGTTCTGGAATGCAGGCCCTGTGATACGTCCTTACATGGTCCTTATAATGCAACGCTCGCTACGACCTTTGCCACTGCAGGCTCCTGGTTTTAGAGATGTTTCTCTTGAGACATTCTCCAAAGTAAGTTATAGAGAACGATCAGGTCTCAGAAACACCAATACTTAGATAAAACAATATTGTTTTGTTTCAGAAAATGACATCTGCTTACTCGCTCTTCAACATGCTGCGGCAAACAAATCTCTAAAAAGCTTAAAAGAATATTGATATGTTAATATACAATTCTACACCAAACACTGTTTAAAAGAAAGTACCTGGCCAACCGAGGCCAGCTCTGTTGAAAATAGAGAATGCTCATTTAATGGTATAGGAAAGTTCATACTAATTCCATGTATAGTAAGTACATACTAATTCCATGCTGCCATGATAGTAGGTACTTACTAATTCTATGCTACCATGGTAATACGTACTTAATTATTCCATGCTGCCATTCTTCTATGGTAGCCATCTTGTTCTAAACTTTGGGCGACCGAGCTCTGCTCGGGTGAAAATAAGGAGAAAACGAATTTTCCCAGATATGAGACCTAGCTAAATCGATTTTTCGCCCCCGTAAACCCCTATATTGCAACTTCATCGAAATCGTTAGAACCGTTTTCGAGAACGTGATTACGGCAAACGTCATCTAAAACTATTCCAAATTTCAAGTTGATAGTATTAGTAGTTATTGAGATATCCAGCTGTGACAGACAGACGGGTAGACAGACTGAGGCGCACCATAAGGGTTCCTTTTTACCATTTTGGTACAGAACCCTAAATAACTATTGCAAACACCTATTAATTTTAACAACCGCTTTCCATTTTACATCCAAATTATTGGATTTAATACTAATTTGC
The DNA here is from genome assembly GCA_949152395.1 of Agrochola litura. Classification (NCBI taxonomy): domain Eukaryota; kingdom Metazoa; phylum Arthropoda; class Insecta; order Lepidoptera; family Noctuidae; genus Agrochola; species Agrochola litura. The sequence continues at coordinate 7,797,312 of OX424497.1, read as the reverse complement.
TCCTCTTATTTTGCAAATAAATTATGATACGCGAGTTCCTGTTAAATACTTGAGCTTTTATTACTCCCTTGGGTCATAAGATTTGGAGAACTGTAGTTAGAGCAAGCTTTGCTGTTGGGAAGATACGTAAACTGCTAATCTGATTCATTAATTAATATACTGGATGGGTTCTTCTCTCTCTCTCTCTCTCTCTCCGTGGACGTAACAGATGAATAAGAGAATTTCCAGTTCTTTGATTTGGTATTAACAATAATGCACGGTTCTCCTATAACTATGGCAAAACCATTGAATAATAATAATACCAACCTATTATTGTCTCACTGCAGGGTTTCCCTATTAGCAGTATTAGCATATGGTTCCCCTATTACTAAGCCTCCGCTGTCCGTCCGACTGTCTGTCAGCGGGCTGTATCTCATGAACCGTAAAAGGAAGACAGCTGAAATGTTTACAGATTGTGAATTTCTATTGCCGCTATAACAGCAAATAATAAAAATTATGTTAAGTTAATTATAAAAGGGGGTACCCCCTTACCATAAATAACATAACAACCGTACAAGAAACGTGTTTTTTCGGCGTTTTTTTCTCGTTCTAAACACGGTACGGAACCCTTCGTGTGCGAATCCAACTCGCAGTTGGCCGGTTTTTTTACCTAAGATGTATTTATATGTTTTCTATTAGTTTATTCACAACAATAAACCAGTTTTTAATATTTATTTTACTTTTCCTCTGATCCCAGCCCTTATGCCGCACATAGAACTGAAAAAGTTACAAATTCAAATATCAAAAGTCATTTATTCAAACTAGGCTGAGAATCAGCACTTTTCGAACGTCAAAATTACATAAGACAGTCCTCCAAAACGCCCACCCTTCACCACTTCCTAGTGCCTTTAGCTACATTGATACTTGCCCAGATATGAACCCACCAAACCATTGAGATGTTAATAATTGTAGTTATAAAACATCATCTGCCTAGTAGCCTTTTCTCAACTATGTTGGTGTTGGCTTCCAGTCTAACCGGATGCAGCTGAATACCAGTATTTTACATGGATCAACTGCCTATCTGACCTTCACAACCCAGTTACTGGGTAATACGATACCCCTTTGGTAAGATTGCTTGTCAGACTTTCGGGCTTCTGACGAACCGTAACGACTGTCAAAGATTCACGAATGCCAGATGGGACCAACGGCTTAACGTGCTTTCCGAGGCACGGAGGGGTAGCCGATTTGCGTGGATGTGACGCATGCTTCCCCCAACTTTTTCTCATTTTTGTAATCAAATTTTTTTTTTTTTGCGTCATGTTTACCGCAAATAAAGGTTTTTTCTTTCTTTCTTTCTTTCTTTCTTCTTGGTATGTAAAGATGGTCACCCATCCACGGACCACCCGTAGCAAGCGGAGTTTAAAAAAATAAATAAATAAAATAAATGGTGTTTTAATTCAGGCAAAATACCCATATACAAAAAAGAATAAATAAGTAGTAAAACAGTAAAAACATTAAAAATATTCAAAAATTATCATCAAAAAATTATCATTAAAAACAAACATTTCGTAATTTTTTATTCTTAACCTGAACAATCACCCCTTCGGCTGTTATTAGCCACAAGTCCCTCTATTGTAGCTATGAAAACAAGCAATGAATAAGATCCTGTGCAACTCTGAACTGGTAACAAAATGTTTACTGGACTTGTTTATCAGAAATCCTGTACGTATTATGAAACACAGTGAAAAGCTCCACTTCATTAAATTAACTGTTAATGAAAAACAGGCCGCACATGTTGTAAACAACTTTTATATGTTTTCTGCATTTTAAATAATGTGATAAACATGAATGAATGTTTTAGAAGCAGTGTTTTTAATTTTAACATTGTCTTACTTTTCATATAATTATATACTTATTATCTACTATTCACGTTCTCAATTCCATCATTAAAATGTTGCTGTTAAATCTGTTTGTTTTGATTCTTGAAAAAACCGGCCAAGTGCATGTCACGCACAATGAAGGGATGAATTTATCCCAAAAACAAACTTAACATTGTAGTTGAAAAACATGTTCTCCTACATCACGGTTAATTCTCCAACTGCAAATGCAAGTTTATAATCGCAAAAATAAGACTACAAATTAACAATTTTCGGACTTTTCCTTTATTTGTGCTGTGAGACCTTGCTTCTTACCAAATTTCATGATTCTAGATCAACGGGAAGTACCCTATAGGTTTTGATTTATTTGCGAGTATCAAAATATGTCGCTTAAATGGCCGTATTTTTTTATTGCGTTGACCATGAAGCTTGATTTTTTAGAACTTTAAGGGACCGTAGACCGACCATATTTGATATTAATTTCAACTTGAGACCTCGCGTTCCTGAGAAAAAGGGTCTTGACAGACAGACGGACAATGCAGTGATCCTATTAAAGGTTCCGTTTTTTCCGTTTGAGGTGCGGAACCCTAAAAATTGATAATACATTGATCTTAAAATTGTATCTAACGGCTTCTTTAAATCAAAAAATTGACTTAATTGACACACGACTTGATGACGTAATGCTCGATCAAAATATGACGAAGACGAAGCCACGGTTAGTAACTAGTTTTACCAAATAGGTTTTATTCACAACCACTCATCCAATGGTATTACTTCAGGTGCAATACAAGCAAATAAACGGGGTTATTTGGATTTAAAAATTACTGTCCTGAAAAATATCAATATATGTACAGGTGAAAATGCATCTAATGCCTAACACAAAACAAAGTTATTGGAGTTGTGTTTGGATTGGAGTATTGAAGATCCTCTGGTGGACATACATTCAGCAACAACTGAAGAGGAAAGTGTATACTTCTCTTATTTGATAGGCAGTCGAATAAGAGAAATTGATATTCACCATCAATCTATGTACAAGCAGATTTTCTCTTCTGCCAATGTTTATAGGAACATTACTATGTTGCGATAAACATGGGCAGATGTGGCAGGCTTCAGGAAATGGGAGGCCGTCACCTCTTTCTGCGAAGCAGTAATGCGCGCGAAGGAGGAGACGGAGCGCGTGAGGGAGAGGCAAATTTCGCGCCCTCGCACCCCTAACCGCCGCAGGAGGAGACGCCCTGGGCGTCGGGAATCACAGGAAGATTTCCGGCCACCGTAGGCGCGGGCTTGCGGACGGTGAGCAATGGGTAGCTCGCCGTCCGATAAGAACCAAGCCCGGGTCGACGGCGCGTTGTGTTCCACGCGCGCCTCAAAGAGATGTCAGCAGAATTGACGGGGTCCGCTAGGGCCAATGCCTGCCGGGGCTGCGAATATGGGCCGATAGGGATATCGTGGCCCCCCGGAAACATGGCAACGGAAGGAACACGGGTGGGTTTTAGTCAGTAAGAGTCTGACACGCCCTCCCGCTCCACCCAGAGCGGGAGAAGTTATTTGATAATTTCCCACCCAAAAAAAAAAAAAAAGGCTTCAGGAAATGTAATTAACCGTTAGCTAATGAAGAACGTAGCTCATATTGTAAACAAACAACTTCCATGATACAAGTGCAATTTGAATAATGTGATACAATAGAATAAAAGTAATAGTATCAACGCATCATCAAGCATCGTTTCGATTTGTTTTCTATAATAGCTTACTTTGATCATCCGTAACAGACAATGAAATCTGTTGAGAGGGCTCTTAATATGGTGTCATAGCGGTGTGATTCCAAGAATCTTGACTACCTAGAACAAATGAACTAGTACGCAGAATATATACATACATCGTCTGTCCTTCCTTAATTTCCTTAGTGCGTGAATTTGTATATGACACAAACATGCTTGGACACAACACTATGCCTAGAAATGTGGCCGCTAATTCAATTAATTTCCTCCGACCACTAATTAAGTCATGTTCAGTGGACATTTACGGGCACTCATGGTATGGTATGGAACAATTAATTATTGCTTTCTCGAGGTTATTATTGGAATTCGAATATTGTGTTAATTTGGGGTTTGATACCTAAGACTATAGGTTTGTTGTTTCTAGCTAGTTATATAATTATACATTTTCAGAGCTAGGTTTACAAAATCTATGTATTGACTAATCTTGACAGAAAACGGTACCTTCCCTGTGGGACACCAGATTATGATATTACCAAGTTTTAGAAGAACAATGCATAAATGCAAGAATTTGGCCTTGAAGGTACTTTCTATTTACAGATGAGCGATTTATTATTTTAATGCATAAAATACACATAATATATTGGGTATTTTTTGAGTTTCTCATTAATATAACACAATGCTCACACACATATATGTCACGACATTTTGTATGAGCTTTTCTATACGTATTATCCTATATTTTATTACCTTTAATTTATTCATTAAAATGGACAGACGCTTCCCTATGTGTTTATTATTTTAGTGTATGGCACTAGTGGATTGCATTTAAAACCAGCGTAAAAAAAAACTCATAGTATCGAAGGTCTAACTAAAAACAATTTGTTTAAAATTTCATAATTATACCTCCGACCTTCCTAAGGATCTTTTTAATTAACCACTTAATTAAATATTTGTTAACTTTACTACATTTTAGCTTAATGAAAGATTACGCGATTGTCTACAAGAAATTATTACTTGTCGAACAAACATGTTGTGGTCCTGTGGTTTGTTTGACTGCCTATTGTATAGCAGAGGTACGCAATATGCTATCATTTTCTAATAACATGTAACTTACATATTTACACAATTATCATCAAATTCTTATGCAAATTCTTATGCAAATTCTTATGCAAATTCTTATGCAAATTCTTTCAGAAATTCGACGAAAGCGAATTTCAAGCTATATTTCTAATGCTCTGCGTTGCTACCATTGTAATGCATTTCGTACCAAGTTATTTATGCACCTTTCTTGCCTTCAAGGTAATTAAAAAAATGTAATTGAATTAAAACAAAAAAAAAATTAATAATTTTAATTTAATATATTAAAATGACCTTTAACTATATTTCCCATGCAAATAATTTACACCTACCCTCAATTTACGCTTTTAGGTACGTTCTGTGTGTGAGGCGTGTGGAGCATTCCTTTCTGGAATGCAGGCACCATGATACGTCCTTACATGGTCCCTTATAATGCAACGCTCGCTACGACCTTTGCCGCTTCAAGCTCACGGCTTTGAAGACGTTTCTATTGAAACATTCTTCAAAGTAAGTCAAAGAAAACACAAAGGTTCTACGAAATAAACTTTAGGGAGTTAAATATAACATATATTTTTAATTGTGTTCCTGAAAATAACGAATGCGTATTCGCTCTTCAATATTTTGAGGCAAACTAATCCGAAATAAGATTGCAAGAATTTTAGTAAATCACAATCCTACACCTGGCAATTAGCTCCACGAGCACCGTCTTAATTAATCAGTTATGATGCATAGAACAAGAAATAAACTACAAAATGGTACTGCTATCGTTATATTTTGTTTTATTATGCAACTTGTTTCCTATTTAAACTTCCTGAACGGGCCATTTTGTACGAGTGAATTCGCAAACGTTGAAATTCGTGTCACGTAGAAGTGGCGCCCAACGTGGGCTAAACAAACACATTGGTGTTACCTGCTAATCTTATTTCCTACCTGCTTACTTGCTTGGTGCTATTTTAAAACCGGCTTCTAACAATGAAGCATTTGGCAACGCTGATAAACTTTGTAGGTTTTAGGTGATTTAGAAAAGATTTTAGCACTTTACTCATGCTCCGATAAGATTTTATAAATCTGCTGAACTATTTCAGGTTGGTAGAAAACAAAGGGTTGATAAAACACACTAGCTAATATTTGCTGAAAGAACACTCCGATCACTTAATGACTATTACTCCCAGAAATCAACCGATCATAAAGTCATACAGACACTAGAGGGTACTTTCACAGCGCAATATCCAATACAACACGTAAATTATTACACTCCACCGGACACTGAAAATAGACAAGAAGGAAAGAGGCGAGCTTTATCCAATAATAATTCTCACTTGAAACGCTCTATTTGCTCGGCGTCGCACGATCTGATATTGAATATGGATAAAGTGAATTATATTCCAAACGGCGAGCGTCGACTCGCAGAGTTTCAGATAAGCGGATTACTTACAAGTTATAATTGGTTCTCGCTATTCGAGTGACTTAGAGAAAAACCCGGAGTCATTTCAAGCACCTCTTAAGTTCTTAGATAAAGGCAGCAATTTCTTTTTCCCCCTTTTTTAATTCGTTATCTATGGTGAACGGAGTTTGTAATTTATCGCAGTCATAACAGAGATTAACAAAACAATTGGTGTATTTCATACGAATTCTATGTTGAATAGCGTTCATTCAGCAAAGAGAAAATTTATGCTTATTTAAAATTGGGGTGTAGAAATAAAGAAACTTCGAGCAGGTTAATTAAGTAGCGTAGTGCTGGAAAACAGGCATGAAAGACAGAGAAAATTAAATAAATACAATTCCTCAGATAAACGCCGACTAAGAACTTTACACTACATTATAAAGACAATACCCACTCAGATAACAACATCTTACATTTACATAATAGGAGACCAAGGCCCAGAAGATTTTCTGAGAGCCCTAAAACTTGATTACGAACTTTCAAACAACACTTATCCCCGATTTCTGAAAGCTTAATCAATTTGGTCTGTTGTAAATCTCATGTCACTAGTGCTTGTTATTCTGGTTAATGAGACCTCACGGCTAATTTAATCGATCATGTTGGCAGGCTTTCAGAGTCCGGGATTTAAACTCCAAATCTCATTGTTTTACGAGCTGTATTTCTAGATTCAATTCATTCGTACGTTGCATCCATTAACAATAAAATTCCCATCCAGCCAGTATGTAAAAAATTGTCACATCGAATGAGCACAGTTAGAGGGCTGGACATGTTTGTTGCTAACGCAATTACCACTGCCGCCGACAGCGTCCTGCAATCTGAAGCCGATTCAATTAACAGCGGCTTTTAAGTTCATCCATTGTACGTATGCGTCTACTGCCACTCGTGTGCAGTCTGTGGGCGTGAATGTTAATACCTGTTTATATAATTTTTGAGTTTGCATTTTTCCCTGACCTCTTCGTCTGTTTAACGTTGACACTGATAGGACTAGATTGGTTCTATTACCATTTAGTTCTTTCTTGCTTTTTTGTCTTTACCGGTTCCTTGTTCTATATATTTCATTTGATACCTACTTTTAGTATCCTACAATTTATTAACTTTGAAAGTGACAAATTACATTCATCAGCTCTCGTTAAAATTTCTGCACACTTGTACACCAAACACTAGAACGCTACTTCTTCGAAATCCAAACCACAATACGTAAACAATCACTTTACTGAAAAACAAGGTTCACTACGGAAAAAAAATTGAATAAAAATCTGCATGGAGTCCAGCAGGGTATAGGGTGTTGCCAATATTTGATTGTTTCCGCGCTCCAGCGGTGCGAGCCGTACTCGCGTCATTCATGTGTGGCCGTGCTATGTACTCAACCTAGTTCGAAACACGTGTTAACTTTTGCTACATAAAAACGATTTTTTACACTCAACTTATTGCATAAACTATGGTGATCTGGAATTAAATCAACAATCATACGAAGAGGGCATGGCTTCACGTTGCTCTACATGTTTAACTTTTTTGAACGAATTAGTTCTTGGTCTTTTACAGCCCAAAAGACCAAAATCTGAGGACCAAAGTACTGAAGATTTACCGAATTAAGAATTAATTATTTATTCTTCTCATATTATACCACAGGAAACATCCATCAATATCCACCATCGTTTTACGAGTCGCGGCATCAAAACTTTTATATTATTTATTATCATGGTAGTTGGTACTGCTAGTTTCAAACTACAAGAAAGAAAATAAAAACATAGGTTTATTTGTCACAGAAATCACGAGCATAAAACAGAAATTAGTCGGCAGCTGCACGACATGACCCCGTGACAAGAAGAACTTCCACTCATTGTGATACTGTGCTATAGGCTACAGCTGATTTTCAGCGGTCACCCGAAAAAGAAGTAAGTACGGAAATCAAGTCAGGTCAAACGGTCAATTACCTACTAATCACTTCGGCCTGAAAACGATCCATTTAAATCTAAATATATGTAAATGAAAATCTGTTCAATGGTAAGCGCATAATTTGAGAACGGCTGAACGGAATTTTTTGTTTTGAAATGTTTGTAATAGTCCGAATTAGGTTCTTATGGAAAGAAAATTTGAAAAAAAAATCCCGGGAAAATCTGAACGTTTTTTTCAAATTTTCCTTTTTGTTTAATTTTGGTCTTTCGGGTTCATCTAGTTATTAATGTGCCTCCTCAAAGTCATCAGCATCATTCAAAAAAGTTTTAACAAAAATGTGTCAAGTTTATTTTCAAGAAGGCCAATGCGACCACGGAGATCTTACCGCGCTTTTTATGAATGATGAACCCCATAGGCCTATTCAAAAGAATAGCACGAAACTATAAATATTTTTTTGCATAATTAACGTGTTCGACAGTCGTTTAGACCAAGTTTTTTTCGCGTTTATTTTACTCGGCTGCAACGGTTGAGTGAAGACGGTAAATGAGTTCGTGGCCCACTTGTTATCAATTTGCGTCAAACTAACTATGAAGTTCCTTACAAAAACGTTTCTGATGATAAAATATGTAACCGGACCATACGTTTACAGAATGTAGTTTATCTAGAACTAGGAATGCGATTACCTTATGTAAAATTAATTGTTTTGTTACTATTATCAGGGACTATTATTTATCAAATAATTGGTTTCTGTAAAAAAATAATTAAGTTTATAGTCTTAATACCAACGACCCACGATCTAGAACGACAACCTCCAAATTACGACTCACCTAGAATTGCTTACAAAAATAAAATTCGTTCATTACACATTGTTGAAAAATTCTTTTGAACCAACCTAACATTTAAATTACTTTCAAGATACTAAACATTTTATGTATACACCCGACAAAGCTGGTCCTTTCTGGCGCCTTTGAGATAAAAAGGAGTATTACAAAATGTTCAGTTACATCTGCATTCACGAGTTGTCGACCGCACTCCGTGGTCAGCTGGAACCACGGATCATAGAAACAAATGAGCTGGCTGCATGATCATTAAGGCAGTACTTTTTAATTATATATAATGTAGAGACAAAATTATTCATTTATGAATGAGAGAGAATGAATGATCATTGAAATTGAAAAGGCTGTTGTGCAATGAAACTTGATGTAAATCCATAGGACGTACTTGTGTAAAGGTTTCTGGGAAATTTTCCGAAATTATTGGTACGAATATGGACTGTTTTGTATTAATGTATTATGATTGTTCAACATAGTCCTCAATATCAAGAAGTGCGGATTTTTAACAGGTTTCCATTGGACTTAAAAACTATAATTTATAAGAGGTCATTTAAGTCAAGACTCAGTGTTCCTATTGGAGAAATGTCTGTATTCAATAGACGACAACATATCCACGTTTAAAAAAAAATGTATTTGTTAATGTGAGACTCGGTAATATACATAAGTATGAAGGAAGTAGCTTGTAATGTTATTGATTTATAAAATTTGTATTAAATGTTTAATTTGTAATGTTTTTGAACTTTTATTTTTTGTTATGTTCTATAATTTATTGTACTATGAATGTGTTAGTTTTATAGTTTTAATGAAAGTGTTTTTATTTATTTATGATTTCAAACACAATGTGAATTGTTCCTGAAATCAAATTGAATTTCCCTTGTGTACAAATTTTTCAAAAGGACTGTTATTTGGCCAACAAAGATTCAACTAGCATAGCTCTCCAAACAACACTTAAAAGACTATAAAACCAATTCAGGAAATACAAAAAAGTAAACCGTTCCTCGTCGCATCCTCCGTTCGTCGATCTTCGCTGAACCTATTTGCCGGACAGACATTATCGGCTCAGCAAATTTCTACAATCTCTGACCCTTTGTGACCGCTACTGGTCATGACATGTCAATTACGATATCCTGTAAGGCCGCTCTTGATACATTATAACCACATTATATTCTCTTTCAAAGAAAATCTCAATTGTAATTTCTGGTTTGTAATGATTTTACCTGCTGTGGAGTGTGGAGTTGTGAACACTTGTTAGTGAATTCGATCGTAAAAAGAAGTCTAGGTAGTTTAGAAAAAAAAGGCCTTTTTTTTTTTTAAATAAGTAGTTGCAACATAAAGGGTAAGATAATGAAATGGTTAGTTAAAAGTTTGAAATCTTTGTACTTTTTGAGGACAGAAATTGGTTAATTAGTTAGAGAATTAGGTAAAAAAGGAACTAATATAAAGAACAATTGTAGCCCAGTGGTAACGGCCGCGCCGTACGAGTTGTAGGTCGTAGATTCGTACCCAGACAGGCGCTTTACTTTGTGTAAATTATTTCATCACCACTGCTCTCAAAACGGTAAAAGTACACATCGTGAGGAAACCGGCATGTCCTGGAACCAAAAATTTGTTGTTAAAGTGACATCTACCAACCCGCACTGGGCCCGCATGGTGGATTACGGCCTCTCACCGAGAGGAGGCCTGTGTCCCAGCAGTGGAAACATTAAAGACTGTTTATGCTTATAAACTAGATAAAATCGTAGTACTCATGAAACAGATACAAACATTATCTTCAAAAAAAAATTGCTATCATTGTTTTACTTCACTTCAATAACTTAACAACAATTTCCTAAACATAGAATCCCATAGCGATGCAGGAAAAATAAAAACATATTTATTCTCACACACACCAAACCCGTGTTAACCCTCCCTTACAACAGCAATCAGACTTTAATGACGTCATATCCTAGTTACTGGTGACGTCACCAATCCGCCGGGTGTCAACGACGCAACGAGCCCACTTAACGAATTCGGACGCAAATCCCGCCGCCGTCCGATCCGATTAAAAGCGTCCGAATTTTCTGCTTATATGCGTATCTATGTTTGGAGGTTTTATCGTTTATAAGTTGTAATGTATGGAAAATATTGTTTAATGCAAGATTGTTGTCATTTTCAACATTATCAGTAGGCACTTTTACCGTTAAAGGTTTCTAAGGATACTGTTGAATTATATGTATATACGCTTTTTTTTGGTTTTATTCTGAGTTTATCTTGGACATTACTAACATCGGTGAAGGAAAAACATCATGAGGAAACCTGGACTTATAGTTAATATAAGTCTGAAATCGCCAACTCGTCTTAAGCATGCGTGGTGATCAATGCTCGTGCCTTCTCTGTATGAGAAAAAGCCTTTGTCCTGCAGTGGGACATTAATAGGCAAAACAAAATTATTTTGGCCTAATGTTTTGTCCATCTGAAATTGTCTAGAAATAGTATTTTTGGTTCTAATACCGAAGACTAGGGCGAGCAACGTGAAAAAAACAGTATTATATTTATTACCATAAATTGTGTCTGCATGTCCAAAACATTATACCTAGCAGGTCGTAAAGACCAAAATATTGTTGATCCTTGGTGGCCGTGAGCTTACTGCGTCCAACTACCATGCCATAATGCTAAATCACAATCAGTGATCATAAATACTAATTGCTTTAGAAATAGAAAATCTTCTTTATGAAAAGATAAAATGCTAAGCAGACACATCTAACTTTTTAAACATACATTTTCCTTTTGCAATTTTCCTAAGAGTCAATTTTCATCCTCCAAAATGCTTCACTAAAATGAATTTTCTATCGACTAACTAACTTCAGAATTGAAAATAGAAACCTCGGAAATGTCACCGCGACCTGGAAGCTGAATTTTCACATTTACATTCTATTTATACTCTGTTATGCAAGCCTGAATTTAGCTTAACGTAAAAGCTTTTCCCTGTATGTGCAACAGCAATTAAAAACCCTTTTAACATTGTCTTATGGATCCGATAATAGCCAATGATGGCGCGTTCTGGATGTATGTACGTTGATAGATCGTTTTTTGGTTTTGATTGGCGTTTTGAACATGGAAACATTATTTTGTATCAGGATTTTGAACTAAATTTGTTTGTACTTTTTATATTTCAATGGGCTTTTTGCCCTATGCTGAATCGAATACAGAGATAGATTGTGTGCAGCAACAATTAAAAACTCTTTTTAAATTGTTTATGGATCCGATTATAGCGCGTTCTGGATGTAGATACGTTGATAGATCGTTTTTGGTTTTAATTGGTGTTTTGAACATGGAAACATTATTTTGTATTGGGATTTTGAACTTAATTTGTTTGTTCTTTTTGTATTTCAATGGACTTTTTCCCTATGTTGAATCGAATACAGAGATAGATTGTGTGCAGCAACAATTAAAAACCCTTTTTAAATTGTTTATGGATCCGATTATAGCGCGTTCTGGATATAGATACGTTGATAGATCGTTTTTGGTTTTGATTGGCGTTTTGAACATGGAAACATTATTTTGTATTGGGATTTTGAACTTAATTTGTTTGTACTTTTTATATTTTAATGGGCTTTTTGCCCTATGCTGAATCGAATACTGAGATAGATTGTGTGCAGCAACAATTAAAAACCCTTTTTAAATTGTTTATGGATCCGATTATAGCGCGTTCTGGATGTAGATACGTTGATAGATCGTTTTTGGTTTTAATTGGTGTTTTGAACATGGAAACATTATTTTGTATTGGGATTTTGAACTTAATTTGTTTGTACTTTTTATATTTTAATGGGCTTTTTTGCCCTATGTTGATTCGAATATTGAGATTGATTGTGTGCAGCAGCAATTAAAACCCCTTTTTAAACTATTTATGAATCCGATAATGACCAAATATGACGCGTTCTGGATGTAGGTACGTTGATAGATCGTTTGTAGTTTTGATTGGCTTTTTGAACATGGAAACATTACTTTATATTGGATAGATAGATAAATCGTTTCGTTTCGTTTTGTTTCGTTTTGTTTTCGTTTATTGGAATTTTTCTACGAGTAGATCCGTTGATTAAAATAGATAAATATTTACCTCAGACTAATTATTTATTAGCATAAAACTAAAATAGTCGGCTATTTATATTTATTTTGGTGCTTAGTAAATTATTATTCCTGCTCAAAATATTTCTGTGTCGCCTACATTTTATTAACTTCAACAAACGCATCCACTTCTAATTCCATCCACACGTCAAGTTACTCCGTTCCATAAATACCACTTTATTCCTTTAAAATATCAACAATTCAAAATAACGGGTCCGACAGTAACACGCGTGACACGTCCGCTAGTCACCGCTGCTGAGTTTTGAGTGACATCTTATTTCCTCAGCACACTAGCGCCGCATCCGTGTAATAGCCACGTGCTATTCTATTGAACGTTGCCGGAACTACCGTCCTACTTTACATACTACATAAATGTCATTGTTTTTGCATTTCAACTTGTATTAACATGTCATCTGTTTTGATAAGTTTGATGTAGGTCTACTGCTTATAAAGCTAGTAGGTGTGTACAGGCTTTTGGTGAAATTCTTCTTAGAAGAAAACAATACTCTTTTGGGTTATTTGCGGACTGAAGAGCCATTCAAATTTGCACCACTTCCATACTCATCCTAAACTAAAGGAAATCGATTGCAAAGCTTCATCAGTCTGTCTGCGTTGTCTTTGGACAGAGTTTAGGTTAGGAAATCAGATTTAGGTACTAATTGCATTTTCCTCACTTCAATTTTGTGAGGTATTCGCTTTTGTCATCGGATTCTGAGTAGATTGTTTGTATTTATTAATGCAATAAACAACAGATAATATTTAAAATACGCACATCTATCGATTCTTCCTTGACGCATTGGTAAATTTTTATGTTTACCCAAGTGTATTTTGGGATGACGAAAGGTTAAAAGCTAATTTATCCAATTTTGTGTAACACTTTAGCTAAAAGGGCAAACGCCCGTCGGCTTTGGTCGAACCGAGTTTTAGCTCCTACCTTTGTCCAGTTAAAAATAAACACGTCTGGTGCATCTGACCTAGGTGTCAGACTTTTCTCTGTTTAAAGTGGGAATAGCAAATTCTAGTCCCGTTGGTGTTATTGTTACTTAGTTAATTGATTCAGGCGTGACCTTGCGGAAATCCATTATAAAATACAATAGACGTGGATATATTTAGTAACTTGTTCCGCTTAGCTATTTCTAAAGAGCCATAAAAAACTCCTGAAAGAAATCGACACGTGTTTCACCTCTCAACGAGGCATCCTCAGGATGACGATGGACTTGTTGCGAACTCGAACACGGCGTGTTGCCACACCAAGCGCTGAGTGCAGACTGAGTGAGCCTTATCGCCCGTGAAACCCACTTATATAGTGTCGCCGTTATCAGTGCGACCGTTATCAGTGCGATAAGAGCGATAAGGCTCAGTCTGCACTCAGCGCTTAAGTAAAACAAATATAACGAATAAATATTATTTATTTTTTATTATCACATATCACGCATTTTTTATTCTAAACCCTTTATTGCAATAACAACATTAATAATAAATAAATAAATAAATATTATTATTGCAAACAAAAATAATAATATTTGCAAAAACAGCGCTGTGATTTACGAGATTAGAACCTTAGCCATCTTGAATCTAAGACCAACGCTTAACGCCTTCTACTATCTGCACATATAATTTACTTTCGAATTTTAGCAATGCCATACACTGGCCAAGGTCACGCGTATGATGCGTGCTAACAAAAGTGATGGAAATATAAGTGCGGCGCCCGCGAACCGTGACGATACGACAGTGTGTAGTGCAAAACTGCGTTCTCTGTGGTGTGTGTACGCCGTACGGCACTCGCACCACAGACGTCTGACTGTCTACACATACAAATGTACGGATTACACCGCGTGTTCACAGCAATACGACTCTTAGCGTGCTTATGCACTTTTGAGCGCTTACTGTACATATAGATGGAAAAATAGTTTTACCGGTCCAATATGTTTTGCCTCACTCTGCGTTCAAAATATTTATATGGTATTAATTAAATTGGCAATTATTCATTAATTATTAATAACAGTTTCTTATATAAAATTAGAGTCGAGTGCTAAAATATATTCAATACTTAAATATACAATTAGAGTCAGCACAAAAAGTAGTCATTAATTACAGACAAAATTATGTCATAATAAAATCAAATCAACAGTAAAATTCAAAGTTTGTTATTGAAAAGTCAACAATATTACAGTAGCACTTTTAAAAGTAAATTCAGCGTTCTCTATTATACCATACTCACAAAAATTTAACTACTATACCATCTACCAACTATAAATTCTACTGTGGGTACAGTAGAATTCACAGTTGGTAGATTTTTATCAATCGGCCCCCGATACCAAATCAATCTTTTTTACTCGCATTTAGCAAAACATTTACAACCCCAGTGCCATTTATAATTCAAATTATAAGATCGCTTGCGGACATAAAGCGAAGGCTATAACTTCCAGGTCCCTAGGAAGAGCTCGTAAGTAAGGAACTGTTATTGCGGAAGCAGGTTAACGTTTGTAGAGAACGACTTCACAGACTGTTGACTAACCAGTGCACTGAGGGAGCTACCTATACTCTGACAGGGGTAGCCAAGCTTTGGTACATACCTTGAACATAAGGGACAAAAATATTATGTATGGAATGAAATTTCAAAATGAAGGGCCTGCGGAGTAATGCAGTGCATTCGCATTTTGACATCCATTGCTTCATAGGTTAGAAAAATTCGTCTGCTCGACAACGTAAATAATTAGGTACATAAAGAACGTGGCTGAATTGTCAAAATGAAAGGTATTGCGATCGATTGCCATTTTATAAGTTTTAGGCAACTACCCCGCTGGCCGCTGAGTATCACCAAAGGAACAAAGAAAAAGTACTAGGAGTTGCACAGGAAAAGTAAAAAAAAAAACTACAGACAAAGTACGCATGCAAATTTTTTGAAGGTAGGTATCATGCTTTGTCTTCAAGGTAATTTTACATGACATCGATTTTCACTATACATAATAATAATATAATAATTGCTTTATTTTCAGGCAACTAAGGCCCATAGACAAAATACATAAAATAATCTTACACAATAATAAACTAATACATAATATAAAAAAAACATCTCTATAAAATCTAGTTACTACGTTGGGTCGGCGACGTATTGCGCTAAGTCGTGGTGTCATGTCATGTAGCCTTCCGCGAAAACGCCGGTACATGACACCCGTCGGCCAAAATTCCTCCTTCATGAAAGTCTCTAGGTGATGAATCGGAACCCGCACCACAAAAGATTTGAAGTTAATCTTGTGGCGCGACTCCAACTTCTCGACTCTCAAGGTGAACTTGGCCTTCATCTTGATATACTCCACGACCTCCTCTACCTTCGTGGTGTGATGTAAACGTGACACGTACAGCTGCGTCGATGGAATAGCAGGACGCAGCAACATGTCGGGACCAGTCAATGCGGTACCACACTTATTGCGACAAGCAGGCTTCTTCTTCTTGTTCTTCTTCTCCACGCGAATGAAGCCTTCTTCATCGGCCTGTCCTTGGCTTGTTACCGGCGGCAACGAGCTTCAAACTGCTTCGGAGGGTCTTTGGTCACCCCTCGTATTGTTGGGTTGCCGCTGATGATTTGCGGGAGCTTTAACAACAGCAGCCAAATAAACACGTCCCAGTGTTGACGTACTAATATTAGTCGGCGCCCCAACGATGGGGGACGCGGGGAGGGCAGGGCGCGGTTCTGCATCGCTTGCAGTGACGGCGGCCGGTGACGAGTCAAATTTTGCTGACTCGAAACTCAGCTGCGATGCATTGAATGCGCCGTGACGTATGTTGACGCTGGTAGCTGGCTCGTGTGACCTACATACCGCGTTGCGTAAATCTGCTACCTCAATACGTAGATCACTGATGGTGGATTGCGATGCTTCCAACTTCAACTGCATCTCGACCTGGCTTGATCTTAGGGTTGTGATGTCCCGTAGCAGCCTGGTGACGTCAACGTGGTCAAATGCGACGGGGGGCAGCTTGCGCATATCCTTCGCCACGAAAGTCGGCACGTCGTCCGGGTCGGTCTCCTTCAACACTTTTATAATGTCTTGGAGACTCCTCTCTCCCTTTTCATCCCTCCTGCGGGTCGGCATTCGGTCGGCCATATGTAGCGACTCATACAGCAATGTTTTCGCTCTGCGTATCTCCTCTTCATTGAAGTTGGATTTGCAGATCTGGATCACACTGACCTCGTCCATGACATCCAGCTGGTACTGCAGGAATGCCAGGACCTCGTTCGCCACGAGTTCTTCCGAACGCATGGTGGCAGCGGCATTTGCCGCGCTCGGCGCAAAATAATAATTTCCGCTTACAGTGTAAGCGCGTCCGATTGTAACGGCGGATCGCACTGCAATGTACAGTATAAAATAAATCATTATGAGACATTATTTTAACATGAAGTTTATTCTTAGCAACAACGATTTTGTGGTTTCATATGTAGGTATTTCATGAAAGAAATAGTTTCAGGTTGAACCAAATTTTAAAACACTTTTTCCATCAATTTCGCAGAAGCAATATTGTGCTTCATGACCTGTGTGTCTCCTGTGTAACGGACGGATAATGGAAATTTAAATTATGCCGAAAGTGCCCGACACTTGCCGGCTCAATAAAACCTTTGTTTACATTGACGGCAATAAAGTACTGCAGAACGTACAGTGTAGAGTGTGGATATACTCTTGTGTAGGTATGTGTGATCTTTTATTGAAAACCAGATGACCCCATAGACGGTGTCCTGACCAATTTTCGATAATTCATAGAAAAATCCCATAGAAAAAAGGACTTTCAGTTTTTGTCGAATTTGAAGATTTTCCGGAAATCTAATCCAATTTCCCGTTCCATTAAAACCTGATTCGGACTATCACGAACATTTCGAAATAAAACATAGCCAAATCGAATCGAATCAAATTTGTTCATTTGTTTTTGTTTGTTTCATTTGTTACTAACATAGCTTATAAGTAGTGTGTATTTTAACATCGTATGGATCAAAGTCTGAAATAAGTTTTTTTATAGGTCCAGCCGTTCTCATGTGACACGCTTACCAAAGAACAGCATTTCATGTATAATTAAATATAGATTGTAACTATACAGAAAAAAAAAACAATTTCATGAAAGAAGCAAAAAATAGACGAAAAAAAAGTCCTACGGTCAAAAGGAAGATACCGAAAAAATCACTTTCAATGGTTTTTCGTTTATTTAAATACAGCCTATCTGATCTTAGTAACTAAGTATTTTTACTGCCTTACGAATTTATTTATCAAAATACTTACTATGTGAAAATCTAAAGGTTCACTATCTCTGGCTTTCCCGTACTTACCCATAGGAACTCGCGTCGAGACGTACAAACGATCAACTGTCGTGCAATGGTTTTAAGGTTATAAAAGACGTTACAGTAATGGCGTTACACAAACTTTACCTTGACTAAGGTATTTTAGACCGCGCACACTTTGGACACGAATTTGTATCGTACGTAAACGTACTATCGTGGTTGTACGAATTGAGTGACACTGAATACGTTTCCGTTCGTCAAATAGGTGTTCGATGATATCGCATTGAACGCACGAAAAATCCCAACAAGTTCGGATTGTTTTCGGACTTCGGAACTATACGTACGACTAACTCGCACCCAGTCTGCGCACTCCCTTTGTAGACACGGCTACACATTAAACTATCATTATCATCATCAGCCTATAATGTTCCCACTGCTGGGACGCAGGTCTGCTCTCTGTGAGAGGGAGTCGGCCGTAATCCACCACGCGGGCCCAGTGCGAGTTGGTAGATGTCACATGACTTCGTATTTTCGGTTCTAGGACATGCCGGTTTCCTCACGATGTTTTCCTTCACCGTTTTGAGAGCAGTGGTGATGAAATAATTTACACAAAGTAAAGAGCCTGTCTGGGTAATTAAGCTATACATTTCCAGTATAAGCTGATCTCTCATTGTACAGAAATCATATGCAATGCGAGATCAGCCTAAACTCGAAATGTATAGCTTGATGTGTAGCCGTGTGTACTTAGAAGGTCGGGATCGTTCGTGCGTGTTCGTCTGTGTTCGCACGAGTAAAATTCGTACGAAAACGCGTCCATAGTGCGCGGCCTTACAAAAACAATAATAAACAGGGTCAAATTAAATTAACTAGCAAAACTCCGCAAATGTGGTGGGATATCTAAACACGACAAAACAAAAAAAAGATTTGATAATATTTTTTTGGGGTCAACGACAGTAGGTAGTGTAGCTACTTGAAATGTTTGATTAAAAATTCAGTTTTTTTTTGTGTAAAATAATAAACAAAAAAACAAACAAAAACAAATTGAAATAATTATGGATCCTGACGGGTACAGCAAAATTTTAAATAAGTAGGAGAGAGGAAGCTTATTACTAAATATTTAAATTATATCCTATCCGTCTATTTTTTTTTACAGAATTGTTATTATATTTATTTGTGTTGTTATTACTCGTTTATTTATTCTCTGAATATAATATGTGTAGGTCAATCTATTTATTTATTTTTGTATTATCTAAACCCGGTAAAACATGATAACTAATTTTCTCAACTCATGTTTTAACACTTTTAAAGTTTCAATACAAGCGAGCGATGACCTCAAAAAAATATCTTTTTTTTTCTTTTGTCGTCTTTCGATATCGATAGCCATCACGTCTGCATAATTTTTAACCGACTTCCAAAAAGGAGGAGGTTATATGTTCGACGCGTATGTTTGTTTTTTTTTTTTTTTTTATTTATGTCCACCGATTTCTCCGTCATTTGTGGACCGATTTTGAAAATTATTTTTTGTTTGAAAGGATATGCTCCCAAATTGGTCCCATATAAATTCTATTAACTTTGCTTGGGTAGTTTTTGAGTTAGCTACAAAATACGTATTTTTTTTCCCACTTAGTATGTAGATGATATGATAAGTTCCTGACACTGGTAGTAGGTAGTGGTATTCGAATGTGTGTGTGGTAGGTACCACAACTAAAAAGTGAAAAATAAAAACTTTTCACAAAAAAAAAAACTACCGACTTCCAAAAAAAACACTACAAAGTGAAAAATAACTTTAATTTCGGAAGTCGGTGGCAAAAAACGAAAACACAAAACCCAAGACACCGACTTCCGAAATTAAAGTTATTTTTCACTTTGTAGTGTTTTTTTTGGAAGTCGGTAGTTTTTACTAACTAATTTAAATTGACCCTGTGTACACATGGCTACACGTCAAGCTAAACATTTCCAGTATATGCTGATCTCACATTACATAGGATTTCCGTACAATGAGAGGTCAGGCTTATACTGGAAATATATAGCTTGATATGTAGCCGTGTGTACATGAGACTACCTATATTGTTCAATGGCAAGAGTATCCAAATTCAAACAAGTCGGGTCAGTTCAGACTTCTTTGGGTGTGGAACCCCGAATAATATTGTATCATATTGAATTCATAATAAAAGGAATGCATCAATGACCTTCTTCTCACGCGATTTAAGAGATCGTGTGAGAAAATCTCGTTGTTATGTATTTATCTTTATTGTTATTGAAATCTGATCTACTAACAGAAAAGGTACTAGAATGTTAATTAAATTTTTAGTGCACTATACACATAAAAATATAATTATTATCTATGTATTAGGCCACACAAACTATTTTTTCAAATGCGATAAAAATGTTATTCTGTTTTGTGGAGCATCACATGGCCAGTCCCTGGTGATTGAAATAACTTTGTACCTATACCTATGACTCGGTATGAGTTTTCCATATTTTAATTTCCGTAATTCACCCTCCACCATTCGATATCTTCTCAATCATTTTGTATACAATTTCCTGTCGGTGACAAAAAAAGATTCAGAATTCAGTCATCCACTCGAAAGGTTTTCAAAGCGGTGTCAGTAATAAAGGTACATGCAGACTCATCGGCGTCGCGCGTTAATAATTCATGAACATGCTTAGCGTGCTCTCGTCATGCCACACTTAACCTGGCCATCGGCTGCACACCCTTTATGTGAACGTCACAGAAAATTCTCCTTTAATTCTTGCGTGGATGAAATTTTTCGTGGGGTGTGAAATGGTCAGATTTTATTGGTTAGGTTTGGGGAAGAATGTTTTGCACTTACTTACAGGACGCAGTACTAATTATTATAAAATTCTAGTTCATTCACGAAAAGCTCTGATTTTACAACGTAACGTAAAATATGTAGGTGAAGCTCTCGTTACTTTCCGCGAATTTAGCAACTGCTCAGCTACTTCCCGTGAATTTATTGGAACTAAGTTCTTTAACGAGGCTTGTAAACTTTCAGTAATCATCACGCTAAAAAGTGTTAATACTTGCTACTGTCTTCTTCTAATTTAAAGAGAAAGAAAGAAAAAGAGAACGCCGGCAGAAAAAAACAAGAGAAAAGAGTAAAGTGATTACTGTGTCGTGGGATAAAATTGTACACATCGGCCATGATTCAAATTTTTCATCATGGGTATCGTTTTCATGGTTTTCAAGGGTGCAAAAGCCGATAATGAGGTCAAAATGAAAATCCAAGATGGCGGCTGCGAAAAATTAGTTTTTGTTTTAAATTATACTTACGTGAGAAAGAACTTCGTTCCTGACGGGGGTCCCCCGACCGCACACATTTTTTTTATTATTTCCCTATTCCGGCGTCGTTAGAACTATACCTATCTACTGGTGACTCGTCACTTGTAAGGTTAAGGTCGCCATTAAGAATTCATAGGAGTCAGCTAATACATAATGTCACAACATTTAAACACAACATTAGGCAACTGTTGTTTACCGATGTCGTGATCTGTATGCTAATTTGTTTGTCTTTAGCATTGATACTGTAACTACAATTGGGTAAATAAAAATTGAATACAAACACATACAGAGACAAATACAAGAACGTGTAATATTTTCAATGAGAAATTAATCAATGAAAAATACAAAAAAATCTAAACAATGTACATTGATAGTGTAATTGATACATACGTATTCTATCTGAATATGTCCTCACTGTTAAATGAGCAATAAGTATTTGTGTTTATATATTTGTAATCACATTCTAGAAAACGGCTCTAACGATTTCGATGAAAGTTGCAATAAGGGCATTTACGGGCGAAAAATGGATCTAGCTAGGTCTTATAACTGGGAAAATTCATTTTCTCCGTATTTTCACCCGAGCAGAGCTCGGTCGCCCAAAGTTTAGAACAAGATGGCTACCGCAGAATAATGGCATGGCAGTATGAAATAAGTAAGTATCTACTATCATGGCAGCATAGAATTAGTAAGTACCTACTATCTTGGCAGCATGGAATTAGTATGTAGGTACTATACCAACATGAAGATAAAGAGAAGATAAAGATAAATTCATTTGTTCAAACATGAGTAACATGATACATGAATATGCACATATAGATGGAAAAATTGTATTACCGGTCCAACATGTTTTGCCTCACTCGGCGTACAAAATATTTATATGTTGTTAATTAAATTGGCAATTATAAATTAATTCTTAATGAAAGTTTCTTATATAAAATTAAAGTCGAGTGCAAAAATACAGTCAATAATTAAATATACAATTAGAGTCAGTACAAAAAGGAGTCAATTTTAATTACAGGCAAAATATGTCATATTTAAATCAAATAAATAGTAAAATTCAAAATTTGTCATTTAAAAAGTCAACAATATTATAGTAGCACTTATCCGTAAGCAGTTTTTTAAATGTTTTCTTAAATAAATTAAAATTCAATTGCTTAATGTCATTCGGAATTTTATTGTATATTAACCGGCCATCCATACAACACTTTTACTTAGAAGTGCTGTTTTGGCCGAGTGTGACTGCACCCAAAGTGCAGACTTTCTATCGGAATCTACTTCTATCGGAATTATTTGACAATAGAGGAAACCATTTAGGATTACTTTTTACAAACATTGCTATTTCTAAATCTATTTTCATGGAATTAGTATGAACTTTCTTCTACTATTAAATGAGCATTCTCTATTTTCACCAGACCAGAGCTTTAACTTAAAAGGCTAAGACTGATGTTATGAAAGACAAGAGAAAAGGAATAAAACAATAAGCAGCAAGATGGCTTAAAGACAAGTCTCGAGAAGGTATACCAGGATGTGACTAGAAGAACCAGATGGTGTCCAATAGAGGAGCCTTATAAGTACCTACCTCTATTAAGTAGTAGTATGAATACAGACTAAACACCATCACATCATCATCCTGCCTAGCCTTTTCCCAACTATGTTGGGGTCGGCTCCCAGTCTAACCGGACGCAGCTGAATACCAGTATTTTACATGGAGCAACTGCCTATCTGACCACCACAACCCATTACTGGGCAACATGATACCCCTTGGTAAGACTGGTTGTCACACTTTCGGGCTTCTGACGACCCGTAACAATTGTCAAAGATCTGTAAATGACAGCCGGGACCAACGGCTTAACGTGCTTTCCGAAGCACGGAGGGGTCTTGGTATGTAAAGATGGTCACCCATCTACGGACCAACTGCGGCAAGCGTAGCTTAACCTGATCGATTGACCCGTACGGCTGTTATTACTTAGCCACTAGCTCCTAAACACCATCACATAATCAGCCTATAATGTTCCCAGTGCTGGGACACAGGCGTCTTCTTGGTGAGAGGGACTGCGTGTAGTGCGGCTTGATAGATGTCACACGTCTTCGAATTTTTTGGTTCTAGGACATGCCGGATTTCTCACGATGTTTTCCTTCACCGTTTAGAGGTCAGTGGTGATGATATAGTTCGACTTACCGACCGGATACGGAACACGATACTGCGCTCTAAGACACAAATCGCTGACGTCACCCAAAAAGCAGCAAAGCTCAAGTGGGACTGGGCCGGACACGCTTGCCGCATGTCGGATGCATTGTGGGCTAAGACCACTACAACATGGGTTCCTGAAAACGTCCAGCGGCATCGTGGAAGACCCAGGCGTAGATGGCGGGACGAACTTGACGCTTTTAGGAGGGATTGGTCTATGTTGGCTCAGGATCGGGTTGGGTGGAAAAAGGAAAGGGAGGCCTTTGCCCTGCAGTGGGACAATACGGGCTAATTATTATTATTAAAGCGCCTGCTGTGATTCGAAACCACGACCGACTCGTAGGTCGGTGCCGTTACACTGAGCCACCATTGGCCAGACTAAACATGGTGACGATTTTTGAGTAATTTTCAGCTTTATAAGACTTAGGTACCATACAGGAGATTTCTTCATAACACAAACAAACAACGACAAGTGTCATATAGTGTATCACTATAATAATTAAATTGATGTATATTTTTGAAAAATAAATTATTATAAATCAACGGTAAGGTAGTATAAGCGACATTTTGATCAAAAATGAGTTATATATGCCATCCTACGTAAAATTTTCCGCTTTTTCGAATGCGCTTACTCCCATGGCTCTACAATGACTTTTTTGGCGTCTCTGCCAGTTTATGCCAGTAAAAATAAGTCAGTTCTTCAAAAATTTAAAACTTTGAACGGCTCTCCTGAACATTTCAGTTTTTGTCGCTTATACCCTATTTCCTTTTAACCGTCAATATTGTATTATTAAAAACATATTTTTGTCCTGTAGCTGATTCAATAAATCGAATGAATATATTAGTAATATATATCCATATCATAACATAGACCGGCCTTTTGTGGATTGCGACGTAGTTTTTATCATACATTGGTTGTATAAAAAGCGGTTATACGGCAGGTGAAAAGCTTTTAAAACAATTAGTTGTGTTGTTCGAGGCTCCAAAGCACTCAATATAATTTACGCGGATTCACAGTGAAGTATCAATCATAAACATGTAGGTGCATTATTAATGATACAGGGGATTATAGTGTACGTAGTCACGTTGAAGTGATTTTAAAGGTAAATGCTTGGTTTGGGACTGAATTATATCTAGATTGCATGAGCGTTCCTGAATCATTAATTCTAAATAGAATAGAAAGAAAAAGAAAGAAAGAAAATAAATTTATAAGTTAAGGTAAATAACCAAAAACAAAACAAAAAAAACAGAATGCTTAAAACATTTTTGTGTGCCTTACGGCTGCAATAGAAAGGCCCAGTTCAGCATAAATGCCAGACAACTATAAAAAAATTATGTGTAGCAAATAATAATAAATTCGATATGATATAATTACTCGTAAGTTTAAAAATATATACAGTGGTGTTTAACAAAATAATACAATAAAATAGAATAGAATACCTATTTACTCTTTAATGTGTACACCATAAATATTACAGAAATAAATGTAGAAATGTTACAAGGGGACACAATGGGCGGTCTTATCGCTAAAAGCGATCTTCAGATCGCAATCATCACATATTAACAGGATTGTGGTGATAGAAGTATAAGTATAATAAGTTATAAGTAGTATTATAAGTTATAACCTATTTATATACTGTTATTTTATTTCTAATGATATATTTCTGTACCTTCAGTGAAAAGTGATGTACCTAACTGGAAAATCATGATTTTGAGAAAATGAATGTTAAAGTTAAAAAAAAATCTGACTCATTGTAAACAATATCTTAGAGCACGATTTAGTGTAAGAAGAAACAGATTAATTTGTACAGTTTTTTTTATAATTTAAAAAGAAATCCAGTTGTATCGCGTAACACAACAATATTAAAGTCGTTTTATGTGTAAATTAATTTAAAATGACTTGAACCATTTTACACATTATTTATTTATTGGTTGGTGTTGGATGATTATGTGTAAATATATCAGTTTGTACTAATTCATACATTAAGGTGCTTGAAATATTTGTTCAGTTCACATTAATATTATTTAAAATGTATTTTATTACACATTAACAAATGTAAAAAATGCTTAGTTAGATCACTTTACACCAAAATAAGCTTGCTCAATTTTAATCTTAGAAGGGTACCAATTAGACCAAAAAATAGCATTTTTTTTTCTGTTAAACTTAGTGTAAGAATATTAAAACTGATATAAGTCAAGATATATCACTTTTCACTGAAGGTACAGATTTTTAATAATTTTTATCTTTGATCCTCTCAAACAGAGCACGTGCCATCCAATCTCTTCACCACCCTTGGTTGCAGTCAACAAAGGCGGACTTAATGCCTTAGGCATTCTCTACCAGTGTAGAGAATGCCTAAGGCATTAAGTCCGCCTTTGTACCTTTTGAGTGTGAAAAGTTTAAATAAATAGGTACACACGGCTACATATCAAGCTGTACATTTCCAGTTTATGCTGATCTCGCACTGTGTAGGATTTCTGTACAATGTGAGGTCAGCTTATACTGGAAATGTATAGCTTGATGTATAGCCGTGTGTACACTTTTACTGATATAAAAACACACACTAAACGCGAGCTTAGTCCTTATAATAATGATAATAATGAGCCCTGAAATTTAACAAGGCTTTCAGACAAAACAGAGAGAGGAGCTTGTGGCTAAGCAATAACAGCCGCACGGATCAATCCATCAGGTTAAACTATGTTTGCCGGGGTTGGTCCGTGGATGGGTGACCATCTTTACATACCGAGACTCCTCCGTGCCTTGGCAAGCCGTTGGTCCCGGCTGTCATTCGTGAATCTTTTGACAGTTGTTACGAGTCGTCAGAAGCCCGAAAGTCTGACAACCAGTCTTACCAAGGGATATCGAATTACCTACCCAGTTACTGGGTTGTGAAGGTCAGATAGGCAGTCGCTCCATGTATAATACTGGTATTCAGCTGCATTTAGTTAAACTAGAAGCCGACCCCAGCATAGTTGGGAAAAGGCTAGGCAGATTGTTTTTTTTTAGACAAAACAGAACGAACTCGCATAAATCCAAGGTTTCATGTTGTACATATACCCAATATCCTCCAAATCTAGCGCAATGTTGTCGTTTATTACTCCCACTTAAATATCCTAATTTAGTCCTAATCTAATCGACCTATCAGCTCAAATTGCCTTAACACACTCAGCCTTCGCAACCAGTGAGCAAAACACATAAGCAGGTGTATTTAAAATAGATTGTTACCTCCTCCACATGAGTACGCCTCATAGATAAACCAACGTTTTGAAACATATTAACCTAAATGATTTACTCCACTTAACACATTAGCCCCACAGCACCGCCCTAGTGAATTTTATTTATGCCCACCACTTTGAAGTGAACCAGTCCTCTGAAAGGGTTAATTAAGTGAAAGATTCTCACGGCCTGCGGACTGAATGATCATGTTAGACAAATTATAACGTATTATTGAGCAAAGAACCCATATATAACCCGACAAATATAACAATGTTGCACCCTTTTCACATTTATAACCTTTACTTTGAAGGTGTATCGGGGAAATCCTAACTATAAAATATTATAAATTACGAAAGTGAGTTTGTTTGTTTGTAACGCTTTCACGCTAAAACGGCTGAACGGATTTGGATGACATTTGGCACATGGCTAGACCATGACCTGGGTTAGGACATAGGATACTTTTTATCTCTGAAAACGCAGACGAAATCTCGAGTCTCGGGCAGAAGCGTTAGTATTCAATCAATATTGGCGAAATTACTTTATTTGAGTTTTGTTACATTGGGGGCAGGCTTGATCAATTGGTTTGAAACAGTAAACTGTATTGCTACATCAACATTTGGTGCGATTTTTAAATTACGTTCTAGATTACTTATATTATTTTTATACTATTGATTATATAAGTATAATCTTTGATTCAACCTTGTTTAAGTAATTGATACTTAAGTTTAATCGCTTCTTATGTGAAGGTGCATTCGACAAAAACCGCCTCTATGGTCTAGTGGTTAGACCACCCTGTCTCAGACTTAAAGGTCCCGGGTTCGATTCCCAGTGTTGGCAAAATTTTCTGCTCGGTTTGGTTGGTGGTAGGGCTTGTTCTAAGTCCGCCTGACTAGCTACCACCATCTTATCTAAGTCTGTCGCCATAAGAACAATGTTACCAGCATTGTTGTGTTTCGGCACTTACAGATAAGATAGCCAGTTCCTCTGTGGTTGAGGATTCCGGGTGAAGCTCGCTTCCACCTTCGACCTGATCATCACTTACCATCAGGTGAGTTGCAGGCCAAGAGATTCCCAGCTGTCAATAAAAAAAAGTGGTGGCACTCCGGGAGTGCCGACAGAAGTAAAAACTTGAACAAAATCGCCTCGATGGAAGAAAAATACTTGTATAGAACATTGGTCCGTAACCTTATCTAAATAAAGAGAACAATCGCGATTACAAAAAAAAAAAAAAACGGAACCTTTAAAGTAAAAATACTTGCATAGAACATTGATCCGTAACGAAATATAAATAAAGAGCACAATCGCATTTACAAAACCTTTAAAGTAAAAATACTTGCATAGAACATTGATCCATAACGTAATATTAATAAAGAGCACAATCGCGTTTACAAAATGAGGTGTCGTTACAGTGTCGCGAAATGAATGGTTTAGTCCCATCGCAAAAATGCCCAACGTGCATAAATTTTTCACTTCAAAAAATACGTACCTATCTTAGTACTGTTGCGTTCCTTTCATAAAACTGCACTGCAGACAGCGGAAGTGCCAATATGAATGTTAATAAACCTCTACATAATTACTACCAGTATTAAGCTAAAGACACTAAAATCATACGTTAGACCCATTAAGGTGTTTAATTATTCTAAAGTGATAAACACAGTACGTTTTACTGTAACAGTAACACAATATTGTTGTAGTTAATGGCCTCAAGTCATGAACAGTAAGTATGTTGATTGGTTTGTTCTATTTTGGCCGAATTACCTTCGAGCTATAGTTTTCGGCATTATTCGGCAGTGTTAGCGATATATAAGGTGAAATTGAATTCATGAGCATCCTCTTATGGGGTCATTGTACTCATCATTAAGAACAACTTTCACTATGGGACCTACCCTGAAATCGCAAGAAAAAAAATCAGCTGTTCTCGACATTTTGACGAGCTAAGCGAACATAAATGTAGGGAAAAGCAGATTTTTAAAATTTAAATGTATACAAAACGTATTTATACGTTTTGTATAAAATATTATTACATTTAAATTAGATATAGCTCAGAAATCTCGATGTTTTGACTTAAATCAGATGCTTTAGTATCAGAGTCCAAAATCCTTCAGAAGCCAAAGTCCTGTAGGCTTTCAATATTTCTATACACACAAATTACAAAAAAAAAAAACCATGCCTGGCACTTCGAATGACCGGACCGGAGTGAGAAATATTAAACACTTTTAATAGGTACCTACT
Organism: Agrochola litura; assembly: GCA_949152395.1. Lineage (NCBI taxonomy): Eukaryota > Metazoa > Arthropoda > Insecta > Lepidoptera > Noctuidae > Agrochola > Agrochola litura. The sequence continues at coordinate 7,768,177 of OX424497.1, read as the reverse complement.
TATCAGTACTTCTGTACAAAAATAGCACTCATTCGAACTGGGAATTGGAAGGCAGCCACTTCTTTTTTAAACGCTTAACTAAGTTGACAGGAGGTTTATAGCAGTTCTATTTTTAAAAAGATGCCGTTTAATCAAACAGCCGGCGCAAAGGCAGCGCGTATTTGACTGAAGCGAAATTTGGTTAATTACGGACGTAACTGAGAGGCACTCTGCATTTTCAGCTTGATGCAATAATGTAAAAAAACACGAAAACTTGAAAACGAATGCTTGTCTTAACAAATAACGATGATGTGTGATTGGAAATAATTAAATATTTCCTAATGGTGCCGATTCCCTTGTTCACAAACTAAACTAAATTTAAGTTCAGTGCATCTTTTTCTTTCTATTTCATTAAGAAAAGGACAGAAGATAAATTTTAGTTTAGTCCTGTCACATTAATCAGCGCCTGTCACTACTCCATACAAGTTTAGACGTGATTAAAAACTTGCCTACTAAAATTACGTCAATTTACGTCAAGCGCTGATTAATTTGACAGGACTAAACTATTTATCTTCTGTCAGAAAGAAAAAGATGCACTGAACTTAAATTTAGTTTAGTTTGTGAACAAGAGAACCGGCACCATTATCATCCTAACTATCTTAATCTTAACTAATATTATAAACACGAAACTGAGATTGTTAGTAAGTTTGTTTGTTACGATTTCACGCTAAAACGGCTGAACAGATTTGGATGAAATTTAACACAAAGGTAGACCATGACCTGGAGAAGGATATAGAATACTTTTTATCCCAATATTCTTACGAAATGGAGACTTTTTCAGGTGAAACCGAGGGGCGCAGCTAGTTAGATTATAATTATATAAATGATGGCCACCTTTTGTTAAATTATTGTGCAGATAATTTGTTACAAATTCTATTCGGTTTATTTAAATTTTTGAATTGTTTTTGTTTTTTATATTTTTATTACGGATACGGACGGACTGCTTCGTTGGTCTAGTGGTCGCAAGCGCTACTGCTGAGTATGAGGTCCTGGGTTCGATTCCCGGGTCGGGCAACGTGTTATTGGGTTTTCCCATCTGGAATTTCTCAGTAGCAGCCTGGAGTCTGGATTTGTGCCCGGTTGATGACAACAGGCTCGCCCCCTATTACATGGGACTTAAACATAACTGGCGAAATGTGGGTGTACTATAGGTACACCTCTGCCTAACCCTTAGGGGATTACAGGCGTGATGTTATGTTATGTTATTACGGATGCTTTTAACGTCCACGTCTTTCTACATGAATAATGTAACCAATATTTTGATTTAAAAGAGTGTCCGTGTAGTTTCTTGCCCGTTCTTCTCCATATGAACCTACTACGCTTTGGAATAGGCAACTAGCTTCATCTTTCTGACTGAGCAATCCCTTGACAATTCAAAAGTACCTGTAATTGATTTATTTGAAATAAATGCTTTGAGTTTTGAGTTTATTTCATAATTGATTTATCCACGGTTATTATGAATTTAAGAATATCATAACTATTACTAGCTGATCCGGCAAAGGTTGTTTTGCCATATAAATGTTTGGGGTGGACCACCTTTATCACTTAGGGTTATGAAAAATTAATTACGACCGATTCTCAGACCTACCAAATATACATATAAAATTTCATAAAAATCGATTGAGCCGTTTCGGAGGAGTATGGCAACTAACACTGTGATACGAGAATTTTATATATATAGATATCAAAATTTAGACCTTGTTACAGCAGAATCATTTTTTTTTTGTTAGCCTATTGTGTGTCCCACTGCTGGGTAAAGGCCTCCCCTTTTTCCTTCCAAATCTCTCTGCTTTGTGCGATTTCAGGCCCGAAAGGACCATAAAACGGCAAAATTAAAATCAACCGACAAGTCCACTTAACCAACATAGATCCATAATTCAATATATCGGAATTAAATCGAGAGCACTTAAAAGCGACCGCATGTAAATTATGTTACATGAAAGTAGGAAGCTACTCACACACTTATCGCTTGCACAAGTAATACAATATTCCCATTATTGCAAGCACTCGAGAAAATCAATCGAGCGTTCACTTACACCCCCTACCTCTCATATATCTTTTTAAAGTTACATTTTTCGCTATGCCATGTTATTTTTGCTCGTCGTTTATTGGAGGCAGAAGCCCTGTAACTTTGTACAAAGTGTCATGTTTCATAAGAAAACCTGGATGAAGGGTTATCTTTTATGATGTACTGTTTATTTTTAGGATTACCGAAGCGAAGTGCAGACGAAGTTCCGATTCAGTTCTTAGAAATTATTTATCAGGCACGGGAAGCTATCTAGTATAATAAGGTAGGTAAGCTTCAAAGACTAACAAAATTGAGAAAAAATACCTGTTTTTCTGAAAGATAAGAATATTTTCATAAGTATTTATAACAATCATAGACGCAAAACGAAAAGACCCGAACAAAACACGAACTTCAAATACAAAACGAAGCAAATATGATATGAAAAAAAAACAAGAAAATTTTGAATGAAATTCAATTAAAAAGTGTGGTGTGTAACAGACGTTCGCTTTTTTAACGTTTTCTATTTACCCAGTTCATTCTTTTGTTCGCAGCGGTATTTGACAGTTCAATTTTTGAGAGGAAGGTTGGATTACCGTAAAACCGTAGGTAAAGGTAGGACCAGACGTTAACACAAAGACGGCTCGTAAAAGTAGGAGTGTAAGATGTTACTTTATTAGGTTTATTATATTCTGAATAAGTTATCACGAAAAAGTGCGAAAGAGGGTTTTAGGGTTTTATAGGGAAGTAAGTATGTTACAGGTGTTACAAGCTTTTTTTTTATGAACACTAGCGTGTTTTAATTAAATGAAATTTGCAAGAATTGTAGTACATTACGGATAGTCGGGTTTATTAACAAGTTCTAAAACAATTCGCTAAAACTAGCATGCAAAATAACATAATCAAACTAAAACAACTTTTCCTCACTCAGGTATCGTGGATAATAAACAACGAGGAAGTGTCCCCGGACAAACATAAATAAAATAACAAGCTAATAAAATTGGAACATACATCATAGTTATTATATTTAAGAATAAACATGTCAATCATTTGTAAAAATATAATAGTAAAATATCAAAGTAAATCTTTAAAATTAATGTTAATACCTACATAATAAATCCACAGTTATTAGGTAAATGCTCCATGTAAAGCAAAAAACTAAATTATGCCATTGCAGCAATAATACGAGATGTCTTAAATACAGTTTGAGTTTTTATAAAGTGCACGTATCGAAATGAGGGAATCTATGCTTAATTATATGAACGGAAAAAAAAAATTAAAATAAATCAGATTTTTGCTAAAAAAACATGTTTATTTTTAATTGAGGGCAATTTTTTTTCCACAATTTTCATTTTATGAGAAAGCCTAATTACTTCCAATCATTATGGAATTTGTTTCATCGCGATAGATCATTTATTTAAAAAATTACACTGTTTTGTTTACACTGGGATCAAAGTAGCGAACATTTTTTTTTTTTAAATTCTTTAAAAATATTTAGATTTTTTTAAATAATTTTTCCATCGATAAAATTAAGCATAGATTTCCTCATTTCGATATGTGCACATTATAAAAACTCACACTGCATATCCACCGAAAAAAAGCGCAGCAAAATCGTTTTTTTTTTTTTGTTTTTATTCTCCGGCAGCTCACCGCCGTATTCGGACACGTTTCACAAACACGGGAACCATGTTTCTATTTCGATTACCGAAATATTGAAAATAAAATATAACCGCTATCGTATTTCCACGCGACAGGCGGAAATAAAGCTTGCCGACAAATCGACACGGCAGCCGCATCCCGGTGTAGAAGCGTGCCGTCACACAGCCCTACGCTGACGAAATTGTTATACTACATAGGTACTGAAAACTCTGAATTCACCAAATCTAACCTACTCAAACTCAAAGTATATATTTCAATTAAACCATTTACAGGCACTTCAGATTTGTCAAGGAGTAGGGCCAGTCAGATAGATGAAGTTAGTTACCCATTCTAAAGCGTAGTAGATTCCTATTGTAAAGAGCGGGCAAGAAACTCCATGGCCACTCTTATTAATAAGGTGGTAGGACTCTAAGAAATAGGAAGGGATCACTTACTTAATTAATAGGTCTTGTTAGAAGAGCTATTAACGTCTTTATATGCGATGCAATAGTTAAAATAATCAACATGTAGTTTGTAACTAAAGGTCACTTTTCAGACAGAGATGAAGAAGAACCTTTGAAGACAGAAGGCCAACGGTTCTATTATAGGGAATGGCAACTCACATCATTAAGGGCTTGATGAGCTACGCGAATTAGTAACGCTTACGTCAAGGATTATTCAGTCATTTTCCAATTGCATCATGTAATCATGTTGCATTAGGCCCGTGTAAGTATTTAAAATTATTGTTTTGTTTCTAAGTAGTTCATCTGATTAACATTCAAATGATTTCTTCCACCATTTCTGAAAGCACTGATTCCATTTTATTCCGTAATGAACTAATAGCCTAAGTTCTGCTGTTGCTGTTACTTACATCCTTAGCGTTATCATCGCATTGTTAACGTTTGCATTATAAGAGCTAATTCCATTCTAACAGACCTGCTCGTAGCCACTTCGGCTAGATCTGTAACCTGCATTGTAACAGCAGTCTTGCTCTAATCTTCATCCATCCATAGATAACAATTTTGATGCTTTGTCTGCGCTCGCGCTTGTGAGTAAAACTTTTATCTTATTTATTTCATGCCCGCTTCATAATGAACTATTATGAAAAATACACTTCCCTTGCTTTGAACACCTGTTTATGAAATTCACAGATGCCTTCCCGTGCAGTTTGTAATATCCGTTTATTAAAATGGGACGCTAAAGCTGGTTTTACCTTCATATTATTAGCTTATTACTTGCTAGCGTCCAGGCCAAGGTTTTTTCAGGTTTCCAGGAAATCAGCTTTGCTCTTTTAAAATTTCCTTTTCTTAGGATTTAGTTCTGCGAGCCGAGCGAGAACTGAAAAGGTAGTAAATGTGATAATTTATAAAGTAAAATTAAATTATGTATTATCAGGAGGTTAAACAGATGTTTACATTGATTACGGTGCAGGCCGATTACCGGCCACCGTAGGCGTGGGCTTGCGGACGGTGAGCAATGGGTAGCTCGCCGTTCGATAAGGACCTGGCCTGGCCACGCGCGCCTCAAAGATATGCCAGCAGAATTGACGGGGTCCGCTAAGGCCGATGCCCGCCGGGTTTGCGAAGAAAACCGAAAGGGAGATCATGGCCCCCGGCAACAGGGCAACTGAAGGAACAAGGGTGGGTTTTAGTCAGTAAGAGTCTGACACGCCCTCCCGCTCCGCCCAGAGCGGGAGATGTTATTTGATAATTTCCCACCCAAAAAAAAAAGGCGGTTTACAGTTGACCAAATAGCCTCTCTTAAAGTCTGCAATACCAGAGGCAACAGAAATTGGTTAAAAATATTTGTTCATAAACGGTTTAACAGTAACTTGTTACGCAATGACTTTAACGCGCTGATGTGATGATGACAAAGAGAAAAGGTCTGTAAACCGACCCACAAACACTGCGATAACCTTCTTTAGTACCTAACTGTGTTTAACATCTATTAACTTAACAAAATAATTTTCTAAAGTTGTTTTAGCACAATGAAACACTGTAATATTGTACCTAACATAATATTATAAACATAGCACTTAGTTGAAACGTTTGTTAGTTTAAACTTAACTGATATTTCTTAGTATTCGTTTGGTATAATCTATACAAAAAATCAACTCGTAGTTTTATCATTCATTTATAAAAGCATATTGAATTTAGTAAAACTGACATCGTTTTATCAAATAAAACGCTGGATGGGCTTTGATTACTTTTGGTGCAAAATTCAATTATGGTTTTTTCTATGGCCGTATCAAATAACGATGATTTAATTATATTTCTCTATTTTTATGTTTAGTTCAGGTTTTTATTTTATCGCAGATTTGAGATAGGTACTGGAACATATTAGTTCAACTTACCGGTACCAGAGTAATAAAATTGTAAACTAAGACCACTTTGTAGTAACAATGAACAGACGAAACTGTAGGAAAAGTTAGTTTATTTTATCGAAACCCTTATCATTTTCGTGGAACACCAGTATATAATTCACAGACTTCAGGTTTTTTTTTAAATAAATACGAGTTACTCGTAAGTAGTATTCTTTCATTAATTTTCCGTTGTGAAAGTATTGTTACAGTCGGTTCAGTGTGGCTGTGTTTTGATACAAGGTACGTTCAAAATTAACCTTTATTTTTAGAATATAGAAAGAAACCTTTTAATAAAAAGATAAATAACTCTTGATGTAACTTTGAAAATGATATCATCGATGTATAATACAAACATTAAGGTTGACGGTAACGTGTGTGTTGTGGTACAAGTATCATTATTTTTAAATTAAAGAACCGTGACTTACTAGATATTAACGAACCGGAATGTGATACATTTGAGGATATTTTAATTTACATTATACCAGGCTAAACGAATCTGCAGAAAACCAACGCTTAAATCCAACTTAAATATTATTTTCCCAACTTATTATTCAGTTAAATCCATTTGAAAGATCCAATGAAACCTCGTTTTTTACCAAACACGCCTAACGCCTGTATTTTCGGAATTCATTATTATTCAGACAGAGGAGTACCTGTATAGTACCTACATTACGCCACATTTACCACCAAAACTTGCCTACTGATTTTTTCCAAAAATAATTACCGGGCCATCTCTAAACGAACTGACCCTATATCCTCTTTCGCACGAAGCGCGTTGTCGTGCCAATTCACCCATCGTCCCCTCGACACATTATCACTCTTCTGGAAGCTTACCTTATGATGTGTTTACGGATGAATGGCAGCATTTGGGGTGTAGTGGAGTATTGTGAGTACGTGGGTAGTGTCTGTAATTAATGTGACCAAGTGTAGGGATTTACCACAATTATGTTTCTATGGAAACTGTTGTTTGTTGATTAGGGAGGTTGGTACCCCATTACCCAGTTATAAAATCAGGTGTTACTTTGCGGAAATCTATAACTGTAGCTTTATATAGGTGAAAGAATATTTTAAATTGGTTAAATAGTTTTTGAGTGTATCCATTACTAGTGGATGTCACGCGGTTTCACCCGCGTAGTTCCCGTTCTCGTGGGAGTACGGGGATAAAATATAGCCAATGTTACTCGCTGATAATGTAGCTGTTCATTGCTGAAATATTTTTTCAAATCGGTACAGTAGTTTTTAAGTTTGTTCGTTACATACAAAAATACAAATCTTTCCTCTATATAACATTAGTCTAGATTTTTCCGCGATAACTAGATCCAGGTTTGGATGCAGAATGCAGCACCGCCATAGCCTGCAAAAATATGTCTATGCAGAAGTTGTTTTGCGATGATCTTATTGAAAATGTTCACTAAAGGAGTTCTAGTAAACTCTTCATTTATAAGATAACTGGGTTACAAGTTGAAGTTTAACCCCTCATTAGCTTTTCAAGTACACAAATGTACGTAAAGCAGTTCAATAATCCAGAAATTTATCGGGTTAACTACTCTACCTATACGATGTACAAAGTTTGCTCTCCAGAGGGTGCTCTCCAGATTTAAGAAAGAAATACTTACGCTTTTCCAAGATACATTTTCTCTGCATTTACGCGTACGCCATCACTACCTACACAAACTCCTCATCATTTATAAAGAAACCAGTCTGTTTAGCTAATTATTATTCATTAATTTATATGTGATAAATTATTAATGAATAAAAATCATTATGTAATAATCTTGTTTCGCAAGAAAAATCGTGATTGGTCAAGGTTATAATAACCAGTCAAGGTCAACCAGTTAATAAAATTTTCATTTCATATTCGTACGTCTACGTAATATGTATTTACGGAAGAGGAAGTATATATTCTAGTATTTGAAGGCCTATTTAGTATATAAATTTATGGGCAAAAGTGAACGACCTCAGTTATTTAAAATAGTTTTAGTAAAAGGTGACATTTAATGAATTTCAAGGATGTTATGGACCTACTTGCTTATGTTGTCATCATATTTTGCATCTTATAAAAATACTGTTTTTGAATTATACATATTCAAAAATACACAGGAATTTTTCAGTACTTATGAAATATTTTTGCGTTAAAATAAATAATAATTGTGTAGTTGTAATTCACTTTATTCTTGAACAGTAGCATTTTTTTTATTATAAAACCATTAACCCCGAATTTTATACGTAAACAACATACATTTAGAACCCAAAATCCTTTACAAAACCTCTCGACTCCAGTGTTTTTCTCATTTTGTTGTACCGTTGTAGGTAAGTGCTCATTGGTCCAGTATTTGCGTTAATCGTGATTCGTAAATGAAGAGCTCGTTGACTGTCCCAGGCCAGGTAGCACTTTCATTACCTAGACAATGCCGAGTGTTTTTCACGATTAAATTGACCGTAGAGAGGCAATTTGAACAGGGCGGCTGCTCGTGACACCAGCGTTTCGGTCAGACTGAGTTTTTAATTTTTCGTCTCTCCGCTCACCAGATTATACTTACCTACATAGTTAGGGGTTAGAACCGAGATATTTTTCTGTTTGTAATCTGCATTGTACTGTCTTTATCGATAGAGATTATGAATGATGATTTTCTATAGACGCTGTAGGTACTACCCTGCTTTTGAAATTCAAATACAGTGGGATAGTGGAATTGATGACTATTTTAGGTTTTTTTTTTTATTGAGTGAAAATGTACCATAGGGGTAACGCATATCTAACCAATTTGGAAACAAAATCCCGTGCACACGACTCTTTTTTGTTGGTAAGCGTTACTATAGCGGCCGAGAGCTGCAAGCACGAGTAGTCCTTATAGTGTACAGATATGCGTTTCTTCCATAGTATCTACTGTAGCTGTTAAATATATCAGTCAGACTCTATAATATTATCTCTACCAAATACTTATAGTATATTCATGATTTTGTGTAACGGTTTTATTACATCAAATATCAAAACATAAATCAAATAAAAAACATACTTTCATTACATTTAGTTCGACGTACAGATCGGAAACCAATTTTTTTTAGGGCCCTATCCATACTCTGTACCGACCTATGTATACATACACAGTTCTGTTTCAGTATGCGTTAGTTTTGAACGATACAGGTGCGTTGTGTGTTGTGTGCGACTTTTCAATTATGTCCGCAAACTCGCCGATATTTATAAAATGTTTTTTCGACGAAACCTATTCAATATTTGGCGCACATGTTCCAAACAAATGATCGTTGATGGACACGTAGTTATTAAAAATGTTGTACAGTTTCATTGTAGATAGGAATTCTGAAAAAAGTGGAGCTCGCTTTGTGGGTTCACAAACATTATTTCACCTAATTGTATCGGCATTGTGGTCTACCAAACGCTGTCATAATAGAATACTCGATCCTTGAAACTGGTTGTCAATTTATTACTGGAGTGCTGTTGTTCAAAAATGAGGTATTTATTTATCTGTAAAAATCTTAAAGTGAGAATTTTACTGCATTTTGAGGAGCTGTTCTGCTCATCACACCGAAGATCCTCATCAAATCAAATCAGTTTATTGCAAACATGCTCAATCAGATCTTCACCAATTTTTTATGAGACCAACTGAAATCGGATCTCATAAGGCGAACAGATCCAGTAGCCCCTTTTCGCCAATTTTTGGACGAAATACCCCAAATGAAAACAATACTATAAAGTTGCAAAACCATCGGATCGGTTGTACAATTCGACTTGTAGCTGTAACAACAAACTGACACACGAAAGCAAATTTTGCCAGGCTTGAAGCAGAGACGCTACGCTCGCTCGGTCGATTATTTAATTATGCCTTTGACGTACCTACTTTCATGGCATGTGACATCATAAATTAAATTCACTGAATTAGACTGGAAGCCAGGCAGATTGATTGACGTGTTTACAATTAGGTAAAGAATAAGCCATCCTGTATTTTGTAGTGCTAGCTTATAAGATATGTCACCTCCCTAGCCTTTTCCCAACTATGTTGGGGTCGACTTCCAGTCTAACCGGATGCAGCTGAATACCAGTATTTTACATGGAGCAACTGCCTATCTGACCTCCACAACCTAGTTACTAGGTAACATGATACCCCTTGGTAAGACTGGTTGTCAGACTTTTGGGCTTCTAACTACCCGTAACGACTGTCAAAGATCTACAAATGACAGCCGGGACCAACGGCTTAACGTGCTTTCCGAGGCACGGAGCTTATAAGATATGTACAAAATGCATACAACTGTGTTTACAAAGTTTAGTTTTTGTACACACAGTTTAGTTAAGAATGCGAATATTTTGACAGAGGCTGAATAGGAATACAGAACTGAGTGTCATCGAGCCTTTCGACCCGCATTCGATATTGCCCTGTTAGAATAAAGACAACATACATATTTATCATTTTATTTAATGAGACATCCAAACCTTACCATTTTTACTACCTGTAAATGTTACCTGTAACAGGTTGTTTATTTTTTATTAATAACAGTAGCCCAATTTACTCCTTATAACATCAATTATCTTCCAGTAAAAGTCCCGTCAAAATCGGTCCGGCGATTTCAGAGATTAGCGGAATAAACAAGCAGACAATTTTTTTATAAATTGTATTTTTTGTTATAGGTAGGTAGTTATAGGTACCGTCTAAAGGACTTTCATAATTATTTATTTAGTAAAAAGCTGTTATTTTGACATTATAAACAGACACTTCAATTTTATTTATTTGTATAGATTTAATTAGATGTAGTATAGACTAATGATTCACAAAACGTCAGTTTCTTATATCTAAACACAAAAAAATCGGCTAACTCAAATTAAATTTACTAGATAGGTAGATACAAAGTCGTAAAACTAAACTAATATAGGCATGTGAAGGCTTCTTGTTAATATTTGATTAGCATGTACATTTGCTGGTCACACCAAAACATTTTAGCATAATGTTAAACCACAGTTTTACAAAACAGGAGTTTACGTTACAATTTTGGCTGTGAATGTGACATTAAAAACACACACATAAATAATAAATTAATGTATTAATAATAAAACACGTAACTAGCATGATGTTTTGACGCATTTGGTTGATTGTAGCAGAATTTTCATAGTTCATCATTTTTTAATAAATAATAAATGTAAGTTAATCGAAGTATTTTTAGTTAGTTGTTATGTCAATTGTGTCAAAATAAATAACACAAAAAGTTTAAAAAAAAACACATCTCTTTTTTCACTATTTTTCAGGTGCATTTGAAACTCGTACACTTTTACATTACAATTCATATAAGATTTTTTTACCTGCTGTAATTATATCGTGTATAGTCTCTGCTAAATAAATGTATTTTTTCTTTCTTTTTATCTCATGTAATTAAAGACATTAGGTAATTGTTAAGCAAATTGGCACCCTTCGCCAATTTGCCGGATTATAGCCATTTTATATGACTGCCAAAAAAATTACAGTAATTTGAATATACGGACAAAGGAGATGGAAAATGTTGGGCCCAAGTGTAATAAGCTGAGATATGATCTAAAAATTCGTCATATTTTTTTATCCTTGAATATCAAAAATCAGCTCAATTCTTTGTCTGGAAGCGGAGAAATATGATAAAGATAGTTTTCGTGAGATCATCGATTATAGTAATCGATTACACAACTACAAAAAGAAAACCTACCCACTAGGTAGCACTAGGTAATATACCTAGTTAACTCAAAGTAATTAAATACACTATATAAATACTTTTATACAATATAGTGCATTTAATTTAAATAAAACATCATTAATTACTGAAAAACCAAAATAATGATTATAAATTTAATTTCGATTAAAATCAGTTTTATTTTTTTGTCTATGTCACTGGTAGTACATATTCTGCACTGGCAGACTGACATTGACAATTTGACACTAGGCATTAGTGGTGGTTATTCTCGAATTTTTGGCGACCTAAACCGTTTTCCCAACGACGAAAACGGTTAAAGGACGAAACTTATCCAACATGGAATAGAACTGCGTTTTCATCGAGCGCAGTTTCTTAAAACTATCAACGATTTGAAATGTATGAAATGGTTTTTTCGCATCACGAACGACAGCATTGACAACTGGTAATACATCGCAACGCCCGTCCCTACTAGAATTAGACAGCTGTCACTTATTTCGTGTTTTCGGATGTGTTTTGAGTGCTTTCCCAATTATTTTTCATTTGCTTTGATCACTGCTTTGATTTTTACGGATTCTGACCCTGCCTACCTTGTACGACCCTTGCTTTCACACTGGACACCGAAGATCGCTCACACGATTGACTTGGAATTGTTGGATTGGATATTGTTGAAACTATGGATCACTATGTGAATTGTGGGATACCAACTAGTCACTGCAATACACTAATGTATGTATGAATCTATAAATTCACACCATTTACATCTCCTTACTATTCAGGCCCAAGAGTGTGTAATCGTTTCAGTCTCCTTTAAGTTGGTAGTATATTTGCTTAACAGTTAATTTCCTTGACTTGACCTACCTATTTTATAAATAAAATAATCCAAAATACATAATAATAATAAAGGTTATGTCCAATGACCCGGTAGTATGGTCTGCATACACAGTCGATCGGAGGCAAATTAAACCATCCGCTCGAAAGCACCGCCCCCAGGCTTCACTGCCCATGAAATATTTACACCCTTAACTTAGTTGAGCGATTTCAGTTTATATTAGACCACTGCGTTCACATTGGGTAGTGTTAAAGGTGCTTAATTAAGGGTTTAACTTAGTACTTATTTTGTAACTTAATAAATACTAGTGACCCGCTCCTGCTTCGCGCGGTTTTTACGACTTGATAACTTCGAGATTTCTTTAGTAACTATGTTCTTAATATTAAAGTATTACACATATAAACCTTCGGGAATAAATGATCTAAATGATTGTGAAAACCGCATCAAAATCCGTTGCTCTGTTTAGAAGAACAACGCAGTCATACAAACAGTCACGAAAAGTGACTTTAATTGAATATATAAATTAGGTATCGTATCATGGAATATTTACCTACACTCTAATATCACACTATAATATTAGAACACTGCATTCACACTGAATAGTGTTAGTGTGTTTAACCTTTCAACTGTCATTAACGAGACACAATAGAATTTTAATTGTTATCCACTTCAATGAGGCGTCGTAACAGATGATGAGATAATGAGGGATTTCTGAAATGGAGTTCACTAGATGGCAGCACTGAGACTCAGATGTCAGAAGTGTCAAAGCACCTATATTTTATTTAATCGTGACTGAATGATGAACGTCATCATATATTTTCATATTCGTTTTCGAAATGGAAGACCTCTTGTCAAAGTGGCGCCAGCTGGTGGTTTGAATTTTCATGAAAACCCTCATTGGTTTACATAGTATTTTATAACTTAATAAATATAATTGTTTTTAGGTAGGTATACTTACATAACTTAAAAGGTAGGTGGGTACTAAAGGTATATTATTTATAAACGTTGATTAAAGTTAAAAGACGTTTAAACGTCTAAATATGTGTGGTTAGACGTTAATCATTACCTACACAGTCCGGCCGTCGAGAAAATGCGTTCTTGACACCAGTCAGTTTCATACTCAAGAATATGTGTTTTGCGAATTTGATCCTTATTACTACTAAAGAAGACTACTTACTATTAGAAAAAAGGTTTAGTCAAATGCCTAATCTTATTTCAAATGGAGTTATTGTCCAACTGACAGGTGTCAGGATTATTTTGAAGGCCAAACTGTAAATAACTTTAAGCAACGTTTATGAATAGGTAAACCCTTTAATGATGAACTTGGAACATAGAACTAGGATGTATTTTTTTTCGGTGAGTTAAAATCAAATCACAATTCAATTATATCTATAATTATAGTCATTGAACTCATGCAAAGCATTTTAGTAGGTACAAAATTAACATAGCTTCCTATACTTATCTAAGGTGCACATCTCAATTAATCTGGAAATAATTTAACACAGAAGCTAATTAATGTAATTACATTAACAACACAAAGCATTATTCTGTAAAGTATTCCCTACATTAACATAATTTGACTACACTTATAAATAATCTTTATATCTATACTCTATACTAATATTATAAAGAGGAAATATTTGCATGTTTGTATTTTTGTATGTAACGAGTAAACTTTAAAACTACTGGACCGATTTTAAAAATTCTTTCAGCAATGGATAGCTATATTATCAGCGAGTATAGTTTGAGCAATACCGCTGTACCGCGCCTTAGGAAGGTGCGCGGCGAGACGGGGGAGCAGTGCAAGCCGCTAATGCGTCAAAGCTCTCGGCGCACGGCGTCCCGCCCGCCGCTCATTGGTCAACACTGCCCCCCCCCCCCCCCCCGGCTCGCCGCGTATTCCTAAGGCGCGGTACAGCGGTACTGGTCAAACTATAACATAGGCTATCTCCGTACTCCCACGGGAACAGGAAATACGTGGGTGAAACCGCGTGACGTCCGCTAGTAATATTATAAAGAGAAAAGATTTGTATTTTTGTTTGTAACGAATAAACTCAGGAACTAATGGACTGATTTAAAAAATCTTTCACCAGTTTAATGATTCTATATTATCACTGTATCATCAATATTGGGTAAGTTAATTTTAGCTACACAATTACACATTGATATCTACATATTGTAGGCAATAGAATATTCTTGTCGATGTTTACATCATTTTGACGCTGACCGTACCTACCTTTTTTGTTTTATATGCATCAAATTTGCCAATTAGGTATATTTTTATTTGTTACTAGCTTCCGCCAGCGGCTTCTCCCGCGTGATATTTTTATAAATTATAGCTTATGTTACTCATAGATGATAATATAGTATTTTACTGGTGAAAGAATTTTTTAAATCGGTCCAGTAGTTTTTGAGTTCATTCATTACAAACAAAAATTTTAATCTTTTCTCTTCTCTTTATAATATTACTAGCGGACGTCGCGCGGTTTCACCCGCGTAGTTCCCGTTTCCGTGGGAGTACGGGGATAAAATATAGCCTATGTTACTCGCTGATAATGTAGCTATCCATTTCTGAAAGAATTTTTTAAATCGGTCCAGTTGTTTTTAAATTTATTCGTTACATACAAAAATACAAATCTTTCCTCTTTATAATATTACATAGTATAGATTATATTAGTGTAGATCACAATATCAATTAGGTATTACCGTTATTACAAGTAACTACCTACTAGCAATGATTTGAGCAATAATCACCTACATTCTCCAATATCTTTTAACTAATAATTACAACAAGTAATTCCATCATATCGATATATTTGCTTTTCTTCTAGTGTATTAAAAAATATTGTACTCAAAACACTTAGTCACTAATTTTTATTAAGATTTGCATGCCTTGATGAGTTTTTCTTTATTTGTTAAATTTACTTTTGTTAGCATGGTTTGTAAAATTATTTTTTATTTGTATTCCGTGGAAAATTTTATTAGTTACACATTTAGCCGTATTTTTTTGTATTTATTCGTACAAAATGTAATGTGTCATTGTTTGTTTTCCCCCAATAAATAAAATAAAATAAAAAATATATTTTTCAAAATATCGCAATGATTACAAACCCGTCGGTCCCTCGTCCCTCTTTTCATCCCCTAAGCAATTTTACCCCTATCAATGCGCCCTTTGGTCCCATACAGAAAACCAAACGTGTGTTTATTTTGCTTTACAATTTTTAAAACGGCATATTTTCTGCCATTTATCCCTTTTTGCTTTACTTTAATCAATAGAATTTCTATTGATTTTCAGATTATCATTAATATTGTTTTTAGGGATCCGTAGCCACCATAACCTTCTAAGCCTATGCAGTCTGTGTTTCCGTTAGTCTTTCTGTCTATCTGTCACTTTGCTATATCTTTTTAATCGTATTTGGTTGCCAATTAACATTATTATCACAGAATACAGGTTACTATGACTTTTATCATAGCTGTAAATTCTACTTACGCTACGAGGGAAAAGAGGCGTGTATTTATATATGCAATGTGATGTGGCAAATAATAAAAACATGGTAGGTAAACTACTTAGGTACGTACCTATAATAGTTTTAGTGGTAAAATTGTTTTATCACGGCAGTAAAAATTTTTAACAATATCCCAAAAGATATTAGAGAACTCCCTCTGAAATATTTTAAGTCTAAATTACATAAATGGCTCGTAGGTAATACTTTTTATAGTGTAAAAGAGTTCTTTGATAAAAAAGTAAGTGATAAATATTGTTACTGATTTACTGATATTTAAATACTACATAGATTTAAAACTGTTACTAAACATTGTAAACATTTTAGAATTAGGTACCATTTTGTACTAGTAAGTCTTTGATCAACAATACCAAGTTGATCGAAGTAGTAAGTATAATGACTGTTACCTACACTGTTATTATTGATGCAAGTTCCATAATTATATGGAACTCGTTTCCTTTAAAATATTTGTATGCCAGTCCATGGCGAAACATGAAGATCACCCTATTATTAAGACCATTATTGTACCATGTTTAATGCAAATAAATATATTCTTATTCTTACGGAACCCATAGTACCAAATTCCGACTCGCACTTGGCCGGTTTAGTTAATTAATTAATTATGATCTAAACGCAGTATGTACCTATAAATACCAGACAATACACTCGGAATTCCATCCATAATACCAATAATAATAAATAAATCATAATGCTTGGAATGTTAAGTACACAACACATGCAGACCTGCAGGAAATCTAGAGCTGGAACAGAGAAGGTTTTGAAATTGATATATCTACCTACTTACTTTACACATTCATCTACTCATTACTTATCTACATTTATGACGTGCAAACGCTTTTGTACTAGGTATTTTTTTTTATTTCCTCTATCATGTCAAAATGTATTTAGCCAGTGGCTGACTAAGCTAAATGGGGGCCCCCGTCCCACGTATACAGAAATGTTTGAGAACTAGGAGAATATAGGATACAAGAGTGAGCGAAGCGATCTCGAAATTTTAAGCACATTTGCCTCGAGGTTAGGTTTTCTTTTGACCATTCATATAGAAATTGGAGATATTTTGTCGGCTTACACAGAAAAGTGCGAGGAAAAGAGGATGTAGGATGCAAAAGCGAGCGAAGGGAATTCGAAAATTTTAGCACCAAAAGTTTATATTTAGCAATACGTAGAGGGCCTCCAACTACAAACTGCCTTTTACATACTAAACATATTTTGGCCTTGTTTGGGATTAGATTAAAAAGTGTATCTAGAGAAAAAATCGAAAGCATTTATATCTCCCCGCTAAGAATTCTTCTAATATCATCATTAACTATTTCGTTTACTCTAGAACCATAAATGAACTCTAAATGAGTGAAGTCTATAGATTTATTCAACTTAACATGCCTAACAACATTAGGGAGTCCAGCCATAAGTCTTTCAACATCTACAGGGGTACTGAACCAGTCAGCCTCACTACTAAACATATAAATTGGAGCAGTTATCAATGAGAGGTCGAAAGAGGGAGGTCGCGTAGAAGAATACGCCTCCTGATTCATTCTCGAACCATAATCAAATCTTTGGAACCGTTTAGTCAAGTAACTTTGAAAATAATGAACAAACGTCTTCGTAGACACACCAGCAGGTATATGACTAGCAAGCACTGGGAGCCTTTCTGGATACAGATTAGTAATATTCCTTATCCCATAACTTAAATAATACTCTAACTTACACAGAATATTCTCGGGCACATCCTCCCGACACACTTTAGCGTGGTAAAGATTACTCAATACATTATTAGCAAACAAGTCGTACACTCCGATGGAATCAAAAAACGATGCTAAAACGTCCAAATTTTGCGCCAAAATGTCCATAAACGGGTACTGTGAGTTGGTTATCCACGCTATCGGAGCTAATAATACCGCTTGCTTGATCTTCTCGTTGTATTCAGGCTTCATGCTACACATCACGAAAAAAATTGCCGTTCCTTGAGAAAACCCAATATAGGACAGGTTACGTCGAGACGTTGTTTGGAGTATATAATCAATCACCGCAGGCAAATCTTGCGTTCCCATCTCTTCATAGCTGAAATTCCAATATTCTTTTTCAGGGAGGTTTTTGATGTGTCCTTTACTGTATTTATTCCCCCTGGCATTATATAACCAAATATCGTATCCTTGGTCGGCTAACTGAAATGCTACAGACTTTTCTGGTCCTAGGACCAACCACGAATCAGAACTTTCACCGATTCCATGAACTAACAACACTGGAGGTCCACTGTTCGGTATTCTGTAAGTGCTCACTGAATAACCATCTTTCGTTATCACTGTATGTTTTTCAGGCCTAAAACCGTACTTAGCTATCAGTTGCAAAGAGTTTAAATAAATATCCGAGTTCCGGTTCCGAAAGTCTGCGTCACTACTAACTTTTATTTTACGCCTGTTCTGTACGTATCCGAAACAAAACACGAAGATAACACACCGAAATATATTCGCGTCACCGAAATTCATCGTGACTGCGAAACGTCTCGCGGTCGCAAAAACAAAAATTCATCTGTAGTTGAACACACACGACGGCGTTATTTACTCGCTTTTCGTCAGTCAATGCCATGCTACGGACAACTTGTTGTCTAGGATCAGGTAGCTTTAACCTCAGACAAGTAAGCGACGTACCGATTGGAAGCAAACAATTTGATACCATCAACCTGATAAAATAGTTTAAACTGTTGACTGTTAGCGCCTTTAATAACACAAGAATGATTACAAACACCAAAACCAGTTGCGTGTTACTACACAATGTCAACAAATTAAGTAATTTGTTATTTATTATTATGTAAGTAGGTATCAAACTTGTTTGTATGGGAAACAGCTATGATTAACCTAAATTCCCACAGTTGCTATAAATAATTGTCGCCAGCGGTTGACATTCAATTCGTCTAGTGAACATGAACCGTAGAATATAATCCTCATGTAACAGTAGAACGGTAATGAAGCTGACGATTTTAAACAACCACTGTTTTAATAAAACAGGACGTATCAAATTGTAGCCATGCGGAAAGAGTTCCTCCGTATACTGTCAATGTCCTCTTTACTAAACAAGGTTATTTAACACAACCTTTCACTATCAATGAACAGTTTTATGTACTTACCTATCCACTTAAAAATACTTCTGTCCTCAAACATGCAAAGGTACTATAATTGCCATAATTGCACTATTATAAGTGATAATTATGTTGCAACGTCCTCTCACAAATTGCTGATGAAGAGTTTTGTCGGAAGTTTCACAAAGGTCTAGGTCGCAAACTTATAGCACCTTGAGTCCACTAGCTACCGAAGATGAACGAAAGAATTATTTATACAACGATACATGACGAAAATTGGGAGGGGCTCTCGGCAAAAAATATCATAAATATCTTTCTATAATTCAAGGTTAAGATACATTCGCTGGACTCGGTCTGTAGATATGTAGAGACAAAAACAAAATATTGACTGACTGCAGCGAATGCATCTTAATCTACATTATTATTCATTATTATTTTAAAACATTGAGAGTTCTCATCACCCTGTTCTTTTGAAAGGACAGCTTAGCCCGTAATAACTGTAAAGTTATTCATAAAGTCTTTTACGGACACTCAACTCAACACAATACTTCTTCTTTTTCTGCCTCCCATTTTCACATGGTTTTTATTGTTGAAAACGCAAATTTTTTCCTCTTACATTCTGTTATCTGTCCCGTTATCACTGACTCCTTTTCATTGACAATTATCATCTTTCACACAATCCATCCTTTCTTTCTTCTTCCTCTTCTCTCTATACAACGTGTTCCTTTTGGAACAAGTGTTCCAAAAATACATAGTTTCGAAGATAAACTCATTTATTTCAATTAAACCATTTACAGGCACTTTTGAACTGTCAAAGAATCAGTCAGTTAGTCAGAAAGTTGAAGCTAGTTGCCCATTCCAAAACGTAGTTCTCTATGGAGAAGAACGGGCAAGAAACTCCAAGGCCACTCTTTTAAATATAGATATTACAAAATTCTGGGTACATTATTCTTGTTGCTTCTATATGTGAGAACAATGTACAAAAAATATTCAAAGCAATTTAAAAATAAGCCCTGGCAGATAAGAGATGACCAGTCTCAACTGACGGCGCCCGTTCACGAACATGACGCGACAACATAACACTAGTCTGTTGTGTGAATCATCTTCATGCAAACCGATCATTCATACATTTAGCTAAGAATTATTGTTGTAATATTTTTTTATGGATAAAATAGTCTGAATTAAACGTTTTAATTTGTTTTATTTCACGTAAAGTTGTTTTACATAAATAATCGTGACTTTGTCGATTAATTTTGTATAGAATTTTAAAAAAAGGAACGAAAAAAATACTTTTTTGGCATTTATCTAATTCATAAGCCGATTGATTCTGTGACACGGTCTCATTAATACCCTAGACTCCTAGAAACAGGGGACATCAAAATAAACACGTTGTATTTACTAACTCTCCATCTATATCTTTTATACTAGGTCACGATCTTAAGGGGGAAGCGTCATGGGCACGCCACAATTGCGGCGATAAGACCCCTCTTTGAGGAGTGGCTTGAGAGGCGCCACGGCGTCCTCACCTTCCGCCTGACGCAGGTCCTCACCGGACACGGCTGCTTCGGGAGGTTCCTGTTCAGGATAAGGCGGGAGGAAACACCCGGGTGTCACCATTGTGTGGATCGGCCTGAGGACACGGTGGAGCATACGGTAGAGGTCTGCCCGGTTTGGGTGGAGAAACGCCGTGTCCTCGTAGAGGCGATCGGCGGCTGTGATCTCTCGCGTCCGGCCCTGGTTCAGGCCATGGTACGGAGCGAGAGGAAATGGCAGGCCGTCACCTCCTTCTGCGAAGCGGTAATGCTCGCGAAGGAAGAGGCGGAACGCGTGAGGGAGAGGCAAATTTCGCGCCCTCACGCCCCTAACCGCCGCAGGAGGAGACGCCCGGGGCGGGAATCGTGAGCCGATTTCCGGCCACCGCAGGCGCGAGCTTGCGGACGGTGAGCAATGGGTAGCTCGCCGTCCGATAAGGACCAAGCCCGGGTCGACGGCACGTTGTGTTCCACGCGCGCCTCAAAGAGATGTCAGCAGAATTGACGGGGTCCGCTAGGGCCAATGCCTGCCGGGGGTTCGAAGAAAACCGATAGGGACATCGTGGCCCCCGGCAACAGGGCAACCGAAGGAACACGGGTGGGTTTTAGTCAGTAAGAGTCTGACACGTCCTCCCGCTCCGCCCAGAGCGGGAGAAGTTATTTGATAATTTCCCACAAAAAAAGGGTAGCCCGCGGAATTCTAATTTTCTTACGTTTTTTGCATTTTGCATGTCAGTGTCAGGTTTTATGTTGATTAAAATATGATTCGCGGTCGTAAAAATATGGCTTTACTCAATTATAATTGAGTAAACCCATATTTTATTACAATCAGCAATACAACTCCATAAGTTAGCAAAGGTGTCAAATGTCATACGTAACGTAAGAAAATTTGAATTTCGCGGGCTACCCTGACGCTTCTCCCTTAAGTTGTTTTTAGTACCTAGATAATTCTTCAAAATCAAACATGTTTAACAGTGATGGTCCAAATTTTGTCAAAGAATTTAATGTCCATTTGCCATATCGTATCTTTGTTAATTTTTGTACTTCTTTATCAAGAGAAAGAGCATTGCCCACTTGCCTAGTTATCTTGAGTGCACTGATCATGAACTTTCGTCATGCATTAACAGACACGTTTTCCTAGGACAGGATAGATTCGTAAGTCATCTCATCTTCCTGCCCTTGTCCCATGTTACTCGGGTTCGATGCAACTCGTTTTCTTTTTCCACTCCCCCTGTCAACCGTCACGCTATCATTCACTCCCATCTCTTTCATATCATTCCTCACACAATCCATCCATCTTTTCTTTGGCCTTCCTCTCCAGCTCCATTCATCAACATTTATATTCATCTTTTAGTCACATGCGTTTCCTCTCTCCTCATCACATGCCCATACCAGGAAAAACGATTTCCTTTCAAATTTTCTGTCACTGGCGCCACTTTTAAATTTCTTCTTATATACTCATTTCTTACACAAAGGGAGACAGATTCGTAAATATTGATAAATAAAATAACAGAGGTTCAATACGTTACATAATGTTTGGGAATTGAATCATTTGGACGATAAGAATAGGCATGATTCGTCTTGGAACAATATTTTTTCAATACCCATTCAATTTTCCAATCCATTTGTTAGTGAATTATTAGAGTTGACTAGGTTTGGACGTTTGGTACCACCAAGTGTATCGTGCCAAACGTCCAGTTCAATTTACAATAATAAATAATTTGTGTGAATTGCCTAAACGCAATAGGACAGTGACATTTTTTAAAGACCTCTTTCAGTACCCACCAGAAAGAAAATATGTATCTCTGTTTGGATAACTTCAGGCTCTTCAATGTGTCACCAAAATATCACCGTAGGTAGATTCAGTTATAAGAAAAACAGTACCTACAAAGTGAAAAATTACTTTAATTTCGGAAGTCGGTGTCCTTATTTTTGAATTTTTGTTTTTTGCCACCGACTTCCAACCGAAATTAAAGTTATTTTTCACTCTATAGTGTCTTTTTTTTTTTAACACGATTGTTTTTTTCTTTTTGTAAAATGTTTTTTTTTCACTTTTTAGTTGTGATACCAACCCTAAAAAATTATCTATTATCAGTTATTTCAGTACCTGCTATGTAAATAACAGTGACAGGAACTTATTATAACATCATCCACATAGAGTAAGTGGGAAAAATACGTATTACAAAACGACTTCAAAAAGCAAGTTAATATAATTTATATAGAACCACCTCTAAAATATGCACTACCAAACAAAAAAAATATCATCACAATCAATTCATAATTGGCGGAATAATCGCGTAACAAACATACAAAAAAATATAAAAACATAGTCGAATTGAGAACCTCCTCATTTTTGAAGTCGGTTAAAAATAGGAAGCAAAATACGATTGCGATCGAAGTTGGCTCCTACAAGATTCGGGTGTTGAGGCAAAATCTCGAACACTAAAATATTTGCTACAAAATAATATATACCTGTATTTTAATTAAATACAGAGCATTGAACTTTAACTTTTATTCAACTTGATGGCAAACAACATACGTACTTAGAATAGATGTGAGCGCGGTGAGCACCCAAAAATGTTGAGAATTTACGATTTTTACAATAAACAATGTTATCAAATTAGATGTCACTAATACAAGGGGCTTAGTGACAGCGTCACGATTCGATGGATCAAGGCCAAGTTACACTTGCTGCGGTCGATCCATGGTCCATCTATTTCTGGCCTCGGAAAGTACGTTAAGCCGTTGGTCTCAGTTGTCATTCCTAGAATGATCTTTGTTAGTCGTTACGGATAGTTGGAAACCCGAAAGTCTGACAAGCAGTCTTGCCAAAGCAAATCGTGCTAACCAGTTACTGAATTATGGGGGTCAAATAGGCGGTCGCTCCAAGTAAAATTCTGGTATTCAGCTGCACCTGCTTAGACTGGAAGCCAACCCCAACATAGGACAAGGATAGGATAAGATGATGATCAAACCAGTTGTTATCAATCTACAAAGTGTTATAAGTATTGAATAAGTAACTATGGCGAATTTACGCTTCGATAATGAAGAACACACAAGCCTTAGCCACATGAACAATAAAAACATTTGATTGATTATTACCAATGTCATCATAATAAGATGATTAACAGTAGCAAGCGTCATAATGGAATGGGATAACCATTATACCATAATATTGACTAATAATTTCGACATATTTGTAAACACGGGGTTCAGAAGCGCGGTGTCATAATAAACACTTTCATTCGAGAGCGCGTCGAGTAGGACAGTTTTCTGTCTATTGTTTGTGGAAGTCCTCTGTGAATAGCGAAAAACAATGGTATCGTGTCAACGAAGGCTATATATGAGGTGATTGCGGTGTCTGAACTCATTTGTCAGTTGAGGAAAATGAGATCAACCAGGGGTCAAAGTTAAAGGTTAGTGAGTAATTCTTTTTTTTCATTGACGATAATGAAATCAGCTTCTTGTTATGAGTAGGTACATAATTTATCTTTTTTTAATGATTATTTTTTGTTATTTCTTTTTCCAGTATATAAATAGGTTAAAGATACCTAATCTTGAGTAGGTTAATGCACTACAAGGTTAATATGACTTGACAGAATATTAAAAATTACATATTAATTACTATCTTTCTATCGGGTTTGTACATTATTTAGTAATATAATGATGTAAGTATCTGTAGGTATTAGGTATAGTTGTTAAAGCCGGAAGCAGATCTGCAACTTAATACATAGGTAATTGACAATTGATTACTTAATTAAAGATTTCAAACACTTTGTAGAACAGTTTATTAAATGCGTAGCACATTGGTTAGGTATAATAGCAGTCATACTCAAAGTGTGCTCCGTGGAGCCCTGGGCAAAGCCTGTGTGAAAATATAAGCCTCTGCGAAAATATAAATATAATAGTCTAATCTCGTACGAATAGTTTCTATTTTATTTCTATTAAAACTGTTTTTATTTTCACCATTATTTTATTAAATCCAACTGTGCCAGCCCTAATGGGAAAAAGTGAACTCTGAGTTTATGCGAGTGTTACGAATATTTACCCCACCAAAATCAATTAGTGGGGGCACAGTGAACGACAAAACTGTGAACAATTCAATTTGTCCCACTGGTGGGGCAAAGTGGAATAATCCATAAAACTATTTTTTTTATTATTTTCAGGGTTCCGTCAAATATTTCGCTCTCCAAAAGGCTTCCGACGCCAAAAAAATTTGAGAACCAATGGGTTATACGAATTAAATTAAACTAACTAAAGACATGCAATAAGTTCGTATTAACCAACTTAAAAAACATACTGCTTTCATCTTAAGTTTAATCTGAAATGATTTCTCACAAAATATTTTACACATACCTACCTACCATTATTCACTAATAAAATCAAAACCAAAAACACGTTGTAAGTTGAACAAACTTCCTCGTTGGCATTTTTAAAGGACCACTTCCCGCCATTTCCAAAGCCTAATTCTAAAACTTCTTGGCCACTAAACTCGTCGCTTGTCAGAGCGTCCTCTAGGAAAAGTGTAAAGCAGTAAAGCGAATGTCCTCTGTCATGGCCGTCAATTCACTTAGGGGAAGTCGATCATGCCCCGCTTGATACTAAAAGCTACTAAAAGCTCTCCATAAAAGCAATAATTAAATTGGTGTAACTCAATTTAGTAAGGCGATGCTGCCGAAGGTGAACCTACCTATGTGTGCGAACCTCTTTTGTACAGTAAGCGCTCAAAAGTGCATGAGCACGCTAAGAGTCGTATTGCTGTGAACACGCGGTATAGCTCGTACATTTGTATGTGTAAGCAACACGATACACACACCACAGATAACGCAGTTACACGAAACAACAATATATTTCCGTCGCTTTAAACATGCTAGCACACACGCACTATGCGCGTGAACTTGACCAGTTAATGGCATTGCTAAAATTCGATAGTAACTTAACAAGTGCAGATAGCAGAAAGCGTTAAGCGTTGGTAAGGAATTCAAACTGCCTCAGGTTCTAATCTCGTGAAACACAGTGCGGTTTTTTGCAAATATTATTATTTTTGTTTTCGATAATAATATTTTTTAAATATTGCTGCTTTTTTATGTTGTTATTGCAATAAAGGTTTTAGAATAAAAAATGCGTGATATATGATAACAAAATTAAAAAAAATATGTTTATTCGTTATATTTATTTTACATAAGTTAATAAACTGCTACAATTATTTATCATTACTTCAGCTGAATAAGATGTGAAATAGATGTCAAGAAACTTAGAAGCAGTTTGTATTATTTAGACATATTTAAATTATGAAATATTTTAAATTTTTAATGGATTTTTTCACCATAAATATTAAGCTTTGATCATGGTCGAAGTAATTAAGTAATAAATAAGAATATTAGACTACTTAAAATGTAAAAAACTACTTACAGAATAGGTAATTTTAAGGTTAAATATGCCCAGTTTGTTTATATTTTATTTGTATTAATTATTTTACATTTTATGTGACTTTAGTAAATATTGGTTGTTATTGAGGTTAAAGCTTAAGTATTCATTTTCTTTACGAAAAGAAGATTGAAACTAAACCTCAAATTTTTATCCTAAAATAATACTATTACTAAAATAATATTAAACAATTTCGGTATATCTGCAAGAAATACGACAAACACCCTATTGAAACGTGCTTAAAAAATTCGTTACCATAAATTCATGCAATAACGAATCTGTTGTTTATTAAGTTGGTACGGTCAATATTTTAAGGTCAAAAACGGTTTTCTAGCTGGTCTTCAGTGATGCAAGCCTTCAGAGTGCACGGCGAACGGTTCATAATGACGTGTTTTTAATAATTCAGCAAAAAGTCTCGTTGGTATGAAACCATTTGTTTCATTCACCATTTGACGTCGCTGCTACTCGATAATAAGCCCCTTCCTCATATCTCTTAACCCTCACAGTATTTCTCTAGAACAAAGAAAAACATTGTTTTTATTACACATAATACCTTATTATTTATTATTCACTAATCGAATTAAACCTCACAATGAATTTAAAACTTTAAAGGCATCTTCTGTCTCAACAATACCTCTGTTCTATCAAAAATACCCTTGATTAAGATTTATGTTTAGTAAAATATGAAATATATTAATGATAACACTCACACTTAGTCCGGTTTCATTAGATATTCACTTCACTTTTACGCAGCGCAATAATATTCTCTGATCTGATCTGATCTCTTCAATATATTTTATGCCTGCTTTTTGATAATAATAACCACAACACTGCGCTAAATACTCGTCAGTTCGTCACCAATATTATCCACGAACCAACAAAGTTCTATTAATTAAATACTCGTAACAAACTGCATCTACCCCACAAAAATCCAAATAATTTACTTAGTTTTTTGTGGTCTACCTGCTAAACTTTAATATTTATGTGAACAAGACGAATGAAACTAAAAACGAATGATGATTATTGAACTAGTCATTGGTTGCAGACAAAGTGAGTGTGTGTGTGTAATGTGCGTGTCTACAGTATTGTAACAACTTATAGAAGAAGGTCGTAAGTCAAACCGAAGCGTCAGTCTATTGCTTTGTGAGATTGCTCATGGACTTTTGGTCGGTACTGTACAATAGACTTAAACTATTAGTGCCTGTGCCCCCTTCTATTACATTTATTTTTTCCCCTTTGTCTCTCAAGTCTTGACTAGAGTAGAATTTAACTTCCTCAAGTTATTTTTATTTACATAGTGTTTCTATTTTTTTTCATACCTTACACTTGTAAAATTTGTTTTAAAAACATTATTTATGAGTGTGTAGATTGTAGTAATAAATAAGTAGTTTAATTAGTTATTCAAATTTGGTTAAAAACAGATTAAATCCATGGATAGGAACCCGGACGATTTCGGCGTTTAATAAGAGACTGCTAACGCCATCTTCCGAAAGTTAAGTGAAGCTCAGTGACTGGTGGTCTGGAGAATATACACAACACATAGAAATTCGCGACCGTAACAAATATGGCTTTTCATAATTTTATTCATTACAATCAGCAATACAACTCCGTATGTTAGCATAACTGTCAAATGTCATGATTTCATGAAATCATCACATTTGACAGATAAACGTTACGGTCACGATTATTAAAATCAACAAAAAACCTGACACTGACCTACAAAATTCAAAAAACTAAAGAAAATTTGAATTTCGCGGGCTACCTTAGCGCATCCCCTTAGAATCTCCCATCTGTTACGTAGGTAGGTATTTACCTCTACTAATAAAGCGAATTATGAGAAAAAAGATTCTATGCATGGCTAGGTTAGGCTATGTTTTATAAATACAAACAGCAACAGCTACTCGCTTACTTACTTAAATAGAAAACCCCATAGATTTATGAAAAAGGTTTGTGTATCTTCTTATCTTCCCAAGCGTTCCTCATAATTATTGGTTCAAAAGCTCACACGCAAAATTAGAGTTGAATCTGACAACTGCGTTAGGTTCACAAAAATATTTATTTTCGGCTTGTTGACTGAAGTTATTAAATATTGAATAGCAAGATACCTGCATATTTGACTAATAAACTAACCAATTACTAATTAACTAAGTACAGACACTAAAATATCTTTTAAAATTATAAGGAAATCAACATTTCCCGCGAAGATTCTTGTGTAGTTGCCATATCAATGGTAGGGTAAGTAGTTTGTTGGAGACGAAAAATATGCTAACTGTGCGTTTGCACTGGCGAAACATTCCCTTAAAAACATACTGAAATCTATTTTCTACCAATGTTCCATACAATATTTGATAGAAAATAGAGATTTCAACATATATAAATTTTAAGTGAATATTTCGCCAGTGCAAATGCACTATAAGACATATCCTAAAATGTATTGCATGACAGTAGTCAGAACATATGTCAGTCATAAAACAACATTTTCTAATAAACAATATCTTATAGCTATGTATGGGGTGGTTTCAATCCACAGCAGGTATAGCCAGGCCATTAAAAAAAAATTTGTTTGACTATACAATTCATTAAGTTACTAGGTAAGAAGTTTTCCCGCCATGTTAAAAAATATTTATAGACCCTTCCATACGATACGATAATTTATAAACCATTCCAGACAATTGTAAACTACTTTGGGTAATTTTAGATATGTTGCTGGTAACTATAAACAATAAATTATTACTTTGTGTCAAAACAAACAACTGTCATTCGGACAGCTGTCTGCTGTCACGACAAACGTCAGTCAGTCCAGTCGACCATTTACTTCTAATGAGTGCATGTTTTTGCGCTTATTATTTTGAGATAATAGTTTATTATTACGAACACTTGTTACATTACCAGAGTACAAGGTTGTACAAACAACTTGTGGCTATTTATTATGTTCATCATTACAAACAACGTTTGTTCAGTTAGTTTTATTTTACGTAGCGGGAGTCGTGAGTTCGGAAACTTTTTATATATTATTTTAACGTCTGTTTATCAGTTGGTTTAACTATGTCAGGTTCCTATGAAGAGCCCCCCGCGATGAACACATTGAGTCAAGTAATTGATACGGAGCATATGAACAAAATTACATCGAATTTCACAAGGTTAGGAGGTAAGTGGTTTCTAATTAGTTTCTTATTACTTTTATGACTTACTTATCAGGTACTTTCATTTTTTTTATGAAGTTTCACATAAGCAGGTTACTATATTAAAAACTGGAAAGAAATGAGAAAGTACTATCACTTGATGCATCAATATACAAAGTTTTATACTTACCAATTGATTTTATTACCAGAAGCTACCATGTGCGCTCTTAATGATGTTCAATATTACACAATAGTTTTATCATTTATTTTGGCCATGCAGTTAGTAATAACAACAACTTTGAATAAAATTGCTGTCTGCCCTTATTTGACTTATGACATCAAAACGATTGAAAATTATAACTGTTTTAGTCTAGAGATCCTCTTTAAGGCTCGAGTATATAGGCGCGACGCGACTGTAGTTGAACAATTTCTATGAAAACTTCATGGAAATTGTTCAATGTTCACTAAAATCGCGTCGCAAGCGTGTTGCGTATGTTCCTTTACTTAAAATCCTCAATAGTTCAGCAGAACAAACAAAGGCAACTAGTATTTATTAATTTGTAGCAATGCTTTACCAACTAGTTAGCAACTACTAGTAATTATA
This sequence comes from Agrochola litura, assembly GCA_949152395.1. Classification (NCBI taxonomy): domain Eukaryota; kingdom Metazoa; phylum Arthropoda; class Insecta; order Lepidoptera; family Noctuidae; genus Agrochola; species Agrochola litura. The sequence continues at coordinate 7,738,358 of OX424497.1, read as the reverse complement.
CATAGTAGGATTTCTCTATCCTTCATAAATTCTGTTTCCTTGCTTCATATTGTACTTCAATGAAGGCTACTTAAATTGTGTATTTAGCTGTATACTTCACGAATATTTTAAAAGTTTATTTACCTTTATATAAAATTAATACATTTTGTCTTTTGTATCATTACAGACAAATGTTACTTGGAAAATGCTGGGGCCACATTATATCCACAATGTTTACTTTCTGTTGTACATCAAGACCTTATGGAAAATGTCTACATGAACCCACATTCGGACAAATATACTAAAGACTGTGTGGAGCAGATCCGAAGTGACATTCTAAGGCACTTCAATACAGATCCATCTAACTATACAGTTGTATTTACTGCAGGAACAACATCTGCATTAAAACTAGTTGTGGAGTCGTTTCAATTTTCTCTAGATGATGGTGACGATGAAGAAAGTACCAGTGGATCATTTGTATATTTGAGAGACAATCACACGTCAGTGATTGGTCTGAGAGAAATTGCTGCAAAAAAAAATGCTGATATAATACATATATCACATGACGATTTCTTAGATGCATTAAAACAGAATTATGAAAAAGCAAATACATTGAAGAAGGTAAAAGTTCTAAACAAAAATGATGCCAACACATTGCTGGCATACCCTGCACAAAGTAATTTTAATGGCTTTAAGTACCCCATTGACTGTATACACAACATTAAAACTGGATGCCTAAATAGTCATTTAAAAAAACAATTATGTAAAATAAATAATAGCTGGTATGTTCTACTTGATGCAGCTTCATTTGTATCAACTAACAGATTAGATTTATCTGAAACAAAACCAGACTTTGTGTGCTTGTCGTTCTACAAGATATTTGGGTATCCAAGTGGGTTGGGGGCAATATTAGTTAAAAATAGTAGTAGCGACACGCTTTGTCAAAAGAAGTATTTTGGAGGAGGAACAGTTGATTTTGTGTTAAGTACAGAAGACTTTCATGTGAAGAGGAAAGATTTGTATGAAAGGTGATTATTTATTTAATTTATGTGTTTACTATATGATTGATACACTCTGCTACAAATTTATGATAATATTCATTTCAAATCATGGCAAAGGGTTTGTAACCAAAACAAAAAAAAAACAAATTTAAAACTAAGTATCACTTTTTTTTTGTTTGGTTTCTTTTATGGGCCTACCACACGCACAAGCTTCACCACAGTTTTGCCTGCCACACGCACGTACAAACCGGCCTGCCCAGTGTGGTGAAGCTTGAGCGTTTAGCATTAGTTATATTTACTTCCATCTGAATAAACCAATATTCTAGAAACAACCAAAATGTAGAATTATAAAGACAAATAATAAGCATCAATAGATGATGTAGCACATTTGGAACAATATATGCCATATTTGATCAGTTGTTCTAAAAGTTCTGCAATAAATAAGTACCTACTTTATTTACAGAAGTAAATTATTTTTATTTAAATGATTGTGGTGTAAAAAATTATATCAATAATAATTATTAATTATGTTATTAATTGCAGGTTGGAGGACGGAACTATCCCGTTTTTAGCAGTAATTGCTTTGAAGCATTGTTTTGACACAATGCATAGATTGATACCTAAAACAATTTACAATGATTGGATGGACACCATTTCTTACCATACATATTATTTAGCTAGAGACCTTTATTATCAACTACATGACCTAAAGCATACAAATGGTAATAAGGCTGCAGTAACGTACACGGATTCCGACTTTAATGATATTAAGACACAAGGTGCAATTGTTACATTTAATCTTCTAAGACCAGATGGATCATATATTGGCTTTGTTGAGGTAAGAACTGTTATTTTAAATATTACAAAATAGACTTATCTAGCAGGAACCTCTACACATCTGGGATACATCTAATAGGTATTGCAGGTGTCGTAGGTGACAGTGTAAAAGGTCACAGCTGCCTCACATCAGAAGAGCCATTGGCTTGTTTGCCATCGCTATCTCCTTAGCCTAGCCCGTTCCCCAATTATGTTGGGGTCGGCTTCCAGTCTAACGGGATGCAGCTGAATACCAGTATTTTGCATGGAGCGACTGCCCTTCTGACCACAACCCAATTATTGGGTTACACGAAACCCCTTGGTAAAACTGTTTCCCAGAATTTTGGGCTTCTGACTACCCGTAACTACTGTCAAAACTTAAGATCGATTGACCTGTGCGGCTCGGCTGTTACTCTCGAGCCTAGCCAGGTAGGTACTGTAATTTGGATGTTTGTGGGTACGGAAAGTAGGAGTGGCACAATATTGGTACTATTTATGAGTAACTTATAGTTTCGGGGATGCTCGACGAGTCGTTTCAGACCTGTTATGTCGTGACCTCGAAACACGCACGCTAGGAGATAGTTGTTACTCAAAAAGATTACATTACAATTGTTATTTAAGCGTCGCATACAGTCTTACAAAACAATGTCCATACAAATTACCTGCAAAACATCTTGTGTAAGGGCGCGTTCAGACGACACGCGCCAGCTAAGCGCACGCCACGCGCGTCATCACCCGCATCTAACTCGCTTTGAAATGTTTTGTATATAATTTGAGTCTTATGACACATCAATAGATCTCAAATTGCATTTATCGAAGTCCAACCGCACACGCCTCGCGCCTGCCCCGCGCTCACCCTGCACACGTGTTGCACCCACGCCGTCCGTACGCCTTGCGCCCGCGCTTCGGCTTCGAATTGCAAGTGTAGTCGCGTGGCGTGTTTTAAATAGTATAAGCGGGTGCGAGGCGTGCGGGACCCATACGCTAATTTTGCGCGAGCCAAGGGCAGGTGCAAGGCGGACACAACGCGTGTGCGTGGTCGACACGTGTCGTCTGAACACGACCTAATAATTTGATCTATTGAATTTCGTAAGACAAGATGACGAAAGATTGTAGTGCCAGCCTTATCATTTCGGTGGTGACGCAGTTGTTTAAGTATTACATAATATTGTTTACAGACTTGTATTTGTTTACAGTTACTATGTTATGCAGTTACATTTTGTTTTACTTTCATTACTTATGATGTTGTATGCAGTTTTTCTTTATTATTATAGTTATAATAATACTTATCCGCGAGTTCTGTGGTATTAAAAAATCGCCTATTGCCCTCCCGCCCTTGACCCATTTTATTTCATCCATATATCTCTATCAGTTAGCAGTTAGTCCCTATAAAGTCACATTATCTGTTTTTGTTTTTTAGTTCCTTATAGTCACCTCATCACATTTTTAGTCCTTTTGCAGTCACCTCAGTCATTTTATAGTCACACCATCTCAGGTTTTAGACCCTTTATAGTCGCAGTCACCTCAGTCATTTTATAGTCACACCATCTCAGGTTTTAGACCCTTTGTAGTCGCAGTCACCTCAGTCATTTTATAGTCACACCATCTCAGGTTTTAGACCCTTTATAGTCGCAGTCACCTCAGTCATTTTATAGTCACACCATCTCAGGTTTTAGACCCTTTATAGTCGCAGTCACCTCAGTAATTTTATAGTCACACCATCTCAGGTTTTAGACCCTTTGTAGTCGCAGTCACCTCAGTCATTTTATAGTCACACCATCTCAGGTTTTAGACCCTTTATAGTCGCAGTCACCTCAGTCATTTTATAGTCACACCATCTCAGGTTTTAGACCCTTTATAGTCGCAGTCACCTCAGTCATTTTATAGTCACACCATCTCAGGTTTTAGACCCTTTATAGTTGCAGTCACCTCAGTCATTTTAGAGTCACAACATCTCAGGTTTTAGACCCTTTTTCGTCGCAGTCACCTCAGTCATTTTATAGTCACACCATCTCAGGTTTTAGACCCTTTATAGTTGCAGTCACCTCAGTAATTTTATAGTCACACCATCTCAGGTTTTAGACCCTTTGTAGTCGCAGTCACCTCAGTAATTTTATAGTCACACCATCTCAGGTTTTAGACCCTTTATAGTCGCAGTCACCTCAGTCATTTTATAGTCACACCATCTCAGGTTTTAGACACTTTATAGTCGCAGTCACCTCAGTCATTTTATAGTCACACCATCTCAGGTTTTAGACACTTTATAGTCGCAGTCACCTCAGTCATTTTATAGTCACACCAACTTTGGTTTTAGTCCCTTTGTAGTCGCAGTCACCTCAGTTTTGAGACCCTTTATAGTCACATCAGCTTTCAGGCTTTCACACAGTCCATCTATCGTTTTTTCACTGGTAATATAAATCTGCCTAGCCTTTTCCCGACTATGTTGGGGTCGGCTTCCAGTCTAACCGGATACAGTTGAATACCAGTATTTTACATGGATTGACTGCCTATCTGACCTCCACAACCCAATAACTGGGTAATACGATACCCCTTGGTAAGACTGGTTGTCAGCTTCGAGGTTCTGACTACCCGTAACGACTATCAAAGATCCACGAATGACAGCCGGGACCAACGGCTTAACATGCTTTTCGAGGCACGGAGGAGTTTCGGCATGTAGAAATGTTCAGCCATCCACGGACCCAATCCGACAAGCGTAGCTTAACCTGATGGATCGACCCGTGCTGCTGTTAGTACTTAGCCACTTCACTGATAATCTTATGCAATTTCTGGTAATTAGGTTTGGGGTAATTATAATATTTAATTAGGAATTGTAGTTATTGAAATCATGATGACAGTTAATAAGTTTGAAAGAGAAATTCTGTTTCAGTTTCAACACATGGCGGACTTATTCAACATAAGTGTCCGAACGGGATGCTTTTGTAATTCCGGTTCTTGCCAGCGCCATCTAGGGGCAACGAATAAAGAATTAAAGGAAATGTTCAAATCGGGACATGTGTGTGGCGACGAGATAGATCTTATTGATGGAAAGCCAACTGGAGCTATAAGAGCCTCATTCGGCTTTTTTAACACTTTCGACGATGTCGACAAACTATTAAATATGATAAGCAGATGCTTCGTTAAAACTAAAAGGAAACCAAGGAAACGTATACTATCACACATTATGGATTCATTAAAAAATAGCAAATTGTATAATGGCTTAACAAATTCACATAAACTGTTAACAGACCAACAAGAGCTTCTTTTGCAAGATGTTGAAGATGTTTCACAAAATATGGATTCTGCAATTGTATTAAAAGAAGCAGCTATCTTTCCTATTAAATCATGTGGTGCTTTTAAAATTAAGTCTACTTGGAAAATTGGCCCTAAGGGGTTCGAATATGACAGGGATTGGATGATTATTAAGGATAATGGTGTATGTTTAACACAAAAACAAAACACAAGAATGTGTTTGATACGACCGAAAATAGATCTGCATAAAAGAAAAATGACATTATATTTTGAAGGTATGGAGTTTTCAAACTCTCTACTTATTAAAAAACTGTTTATTTTATGGACACTGGTGCCGATTCCCTTGTTCACAATTTAAACTAAATTTAAGTTCACTACATCTTTTTCTTTTTATTTCATTAAAAAAAGGACAGAAGATAAATTTTAGTTTAGTCCTGCCAAATTAATCAGCGCCTGTCACTACTCCATACAAGTTTAGACGTGATTAAAAACTTGCCTACTAAAATTACGTCAAGCGCTGATTAATTTGACAGGACTAAACTAAAATTTATCTTCTGTCCTTTTCTTAATGAAATAGAAAGAAAAAGATGCACAGAACTTAAATTTAGTTTAGTTTATGAACAAGGGAATCGGCACCATTATCACATTTAGGGTTAGTGTCTATAAAATAAAGAGTTAAGCGAAAATCACGCATCATTTTTAATTAATTTGTATATTTCAGATAAAGTCCCAATATCGGTACCTTTGGATATTTTCTCTGAAAATAAACTCAAAAATTCATCATTCTGTCGCAGCAAAGTGTGTACTGACACAATACAGGGTTACGACTGTGGAGATGAAGTAGCAGACTGGATTTCGGAAGCGTTAGAAATTTCATACCTACGACTCATCAGACAAGCAAGTCATGACAATAGAACTCAAAAGAAGAAACATAACGGAGAGAAAAAACTACTTTCCTTAAGTAATCAGGCTCAATTCCTTTTGATAAATAAAGCTACAGTGCGGTGGTTGAGGACGAAGATTCATGATCCCCAATTTTCTGCTGATATAGATAGTTTAACAGATCGTTTCAGAGGAAACCTTATAATTGAAATGGATGAGGAACTCGCCGAACGAGATTGGCACAGAGTTATCATTGGGAATCAAGAGTTCAAGGTAAACATGTGCTTCGACATTTTTTATTAAATCTCAAAGAAAAATGTTATTAAAAAACTTTGTACGTCACGCCAGCACATCAAGCTACCCGAAACTGTCAAATTTTCCCAATCAACTTTAAACCTTATTACTCAGCGATAAAGTTGAAAATCTATTAAATAAATTTGACAGATTGTAGTAGCTTAAGTGCTGGCGTCTGTACTTCGATCTTTTTCGTTTATCGACTGGGCTGGTGTATGGGGTACTAACTATTTCATTGCATAAAGTGGTAATTGTTTTAAAAGTTTAATCATATCTTTCCAGGTCGAAGGACTTTGTCCTAGATGCCAAATGGTTTGCATCGATCAAAAAACCGGAGAAAAAACCATAGAGCCCCTGAGAACTATATCCGAACAGTTCGCAGGAAAGTTACGGTTTGGTATTTATTTAAGTTATGTAGGTGCGGCTGACGGATCGAAAGACCGTCTCCTCAAAATATATTCACCAGTAAAACCTCTAATTAATGATGATGATATAAGTAGGTGAAATATTTAGATAAGTGTGTGGTTCGTTACAACATTATTTTAATTTAAGAAAATATATTTTCTTATAAAATTGGGTGTGGGGTATTAATAGCTAATTGCTAATTGGGATTTATGATTTAAGTTTGATGCTGCGAAAAATGAGAGGTACTTAAAACAGTAACATTAAGGTAATATAAAATTATTATATTACTATTATAATATGTACCTCTCATGTTGTCTTCTGGGGCTATGATCCGTATCTCATAAAGGAGTCATTATGATATGATGTGTTAAACCAATTATTTTGTGTTTCCCCAATCACATGCCATCATAATATTAAGACAATGATTGCATCTTTATACACGTCTATCTGAAATTATTTCTAAACTTAATTAATTAAAACGTTAAAACAAGAAAGTACGAAAAATATCCCGCTTTGTTAATTTAAATCATGTAATTTACAAAAGGCGAAATTAGGCTCAGCCGACGTTCGCACGGGACGTAATAAAATCGGCGGCTATTTTTTTTCGTGCACTTGATTTTCAACGCTCTGCTTAGCGCAGAGAGTTGAAAATCCAGTGCGCGATAAAATCCCGCCGCGATTTTATTACGTCCGTGCGGACGTCGCCGTCGGCTTAGACGCTGGCAGCTGAGGCGCTAAAGTAGGTAATGGACATCTTGCTACGACAAAGCTCGTACTGTAGTACTCCTTCGAAATTTTTGGAACACGATCCTTTTAGGTACGTCCATCAACCCGTATCCAGTAAACTATTCCATGTACCTATTGCCCCATTTAACATTGCTTTGTATTCATTCATAAAGCCCCTCTATTCTCGCATTTTTACTATTAAGTACTTAATAATAATTTTGAAAACTGTATTTAACATTTTTCTGTCAATTCAGACATAGCAATTACATCCTATACATCTGATTTGTAAGTTTCTTTAACATAGTGTTGTGTTTAGCGTCAATATACTTATTACTTACCTATACTTAGAGTAAAGTAAACTTAAAATATGATCGCAAAAAAAAAACTGTATTGTAGGTAATTCACTGCATGTCTCTCACTTAAATATATTTTATATCGTACATACAAAAGCAATGCAATAATTGTCACGACACATTGAGAATAATCCCTTAATTAGTTTGGCTTACAAGTAAATATATTGTAATAAGACCTTCATGAGATATGGACCTGTCTTTACTAACATTTTCTATAAACATAATTATTATAATATTTTATACAAACTTACGCACATAATGTATTTTATATAAAGTCTACATCTCTATAATAAAAATGTATAATGAGTGCAGGAATTTATGGCTGTGATGTTTTTTTTACAAATATCTTATATAATACAAAAATAGGAAAAATAAATTGGATTGTAGTTACTATTTTAATGAAAATTATTTGGATAGGCTTGCCTTACATGTGCCTAATACTTATTTTAAAATGTTGAGCTATGAGTGATAATATTTATTAAGTATTCTAATGGAGTCAAACATATATACGTAACGCAGCTACATTGGATTATTTAGAATTATTATAAGTTATATAAATAATATAATAAACCATGTTGCCAGTTCCTGTATCTACCTTTAATAAATATTTAGAGATTAAGTAGATACAAATTATTTTTCGAAATTATGAAATAAGTAGTCAGCATCAAATAATACAGGTGATAGAAACCTGTATTATTTGATGCTGACTACTTATTTGGTTTTATAAATAACTAATTAATTTGTTCTGAGACTCTACAACCATTATTGCCGTTTTGAGAGCTCTGAAAAACTATTTTGTAATAGGTATTTTAATATATTCGTCTTTTTAATAGATAATGATCTGCCATGAACATTCCATTAGAATTGTATAATATAACATAATATGATATTATGATAAGAGATAAATAGTTGAAGGATAATTTGGATCTCTACATAATAATTTAACCAAAAAGAAAATTATTTTGTTATAAAATAACAAAATATATAAAGTTAATTAATTTGAGTAAAAAATCTTTTTACCTACATGAATAGTAAAATTTAATATGGACAGTCAAATTGTGAAACTGAAAAAGTATACAGTTTTTGAAAATAGTATAGGTAATACTATTTTCAAAAAGAAATTATATATTTTAATAATAGAATAATAATTTCCTCATTTATATTTATTATTCTATGACTAGTTTTATATAACAGTTGTTTGTGATTTAATATATTTTATGATATTGCACAGTTTATTGGTTGTTCTCCTTTTATTAGCCGAGGCTCCTCTCCCAGCGACACATTGTTGACTACTTCTGCTACCTCATTAAAGTCTGGCAATGCCATTGTCTTTAGCTTTGAATATACTAATTTTTCATTTATTTCAACCTCAAATGCACCTGTAAGAGAAAGAATAACTACATATTTTACTTTATAATTGCCCCGTCACTGAACCTGTTTAAAAATGTTGGCTATATCTGAAAGTGCTTTTCACTTTTTATGATAAGGTTCACGTTGTTTGCATCAGAAGCAGAGTCATCTATTGGAGGCCCTGGGCACATAAGGATAACGGGGCCCCTGTGTAGTAGATAAGAATATTCTAAAATTATTTGACAATTATTTTAAATGAGAATGCTCATGGACAGACTGACTCTTTATTTCAGAGTGAATTAAAAAAAAACATTTTTCTGTCACAAAATGTTGGCATTTAGTTTACCCTGGATAAGTTTTTCGACTTAATTTGTACCTATGCTAATTAGATAATTATTCAAAGTCATTGTCGCATTTGGTTTTATGAATTTTGAAATGAGGCAAACTAAATTTCTTTCAATGTTCAATTGGAATTATATAAAACCAATAAAAGAAACATAATACTAAAACTTCATAAGTTTAGGGCTAGAAACATAATGTACATCGCACTGGAAATCAATTATTTTGTCAATGAATCGGGTAGTAATAATGTGTAAAATGGAACGGCGGCTGCAAAGATTTTTTTCTTTTTGTGGGCAGGCCGGGGCCCTGGGTACTTGCCCAGAGTGCCCAATGGAAAACAGGGTCCTGATCAGCAGTGTTCATAAGTAAACCATAATAATAGGTGTTATAATATAAATTATATAAAAATAGGTACCTTGCCTTCCACGAGCACAGTTCACTGTTGCATTAGGAGTGATCTTCCTAATAGTTTGCCCAAGTGCCAAGCAGTGACCGCTGTAATCACAAACACCACTGAAAAATACAAAAATCATTGGGTACCAGTGTGGATGATATAGAATGTTTATTTGTAGCAGGTGGCATTCTTTAGTGTCTGGCATGGGGAAAAAGGCGTGAGTATGATATACCAGGGTGTAAGCATGACGACACATTTATTATGTGTGTACGAACTCTTACCAAAACTAACCTCACAATGTAGTTGCACCTTAAAATAAAAAGCGACATAATTAGCAACATCGATGAGGATACGAACATTTTTTAAGTCTTTGGCTTTTATAAACAAACGGTTAGATATATTTCGATAGTATTGCAGTGTGCAATTTTATTCAAGACTTCTTACGTACCAGTACTCAACCTTGACTATTGGATTATTCACTTTCACAGTCTCATTGCTGGCCATGGCTATTAGTTTCAATAGTGGTTCTCTTTCACATTCTTAAAAATATCTTACAGATAAATTTGAGAATTTAAGTTCTTTCTAACTTTGAAGTGTGATGTTGATAAACTTAGAACAGCTGATTGCTTGCATAATGTTACCAGTAATTTTATACTCTAAGCCATGTCATGTCAAGTATGGTTCAAAATCCTCTAAAATAAAATGAAGAAAACATTTAAATAAACGAAATAGCAGTTTAGTTATACGATAAATAAAAAAAAAAACAAAATCATAAAATATTACTGACGAAATCAATCACTTGGCCCCGCTGATCTGGTAAGGGCATATAACAATTTGTCATTTTTAATTTGACAGTGACATTTAATTAAAGCGATCGATTGTTGATGTTTTTTTCTATTTACTTTGAGTCCAAATAGATGTATAAAATGGATCAGTATTAATAATAAAACAGCATTTTGTGCAAATAAATCATTTAACGGCAGGTAGCTTATGGGTGGTCGTACACTAATGCAAGTTTCCTGGAATTCCACTGTTGCACACCCTTTATCAATATGGACTACGATTATCTCATTAAACTTCTCTGTGTGGGGGATTCAGGCGTCGGAAAAACAAGCTTCCTTTACAAATATACTGATGGAGTCTTCCACACACAGTTCATTTCAACAGTTGGCATAGACTTCAGGGAGAAAAGCGTGGTAAGTTCATCATCAAACATTAATATTTTATCACATTAATTTACCTACTTTATCTCAATTGATTGATACCGATAAAATTAATTAACGATGGGAGCCTTTTGAAGTGTATTTTAATTGAGTGCTTCAATTGATTGCTTCAATTGATTGCTATAATTCTACCCCAAGGTTGGTGTCCTAATTAATATTTTTAATATTAATTTTTGTATATTCAGCTCTACCAACAAAATGGGAGGCAACACCGTGTTCATTTACAACTATGGGATACAGCTGGACAAGAACGGTAAATAACAAGTTTATTTAATTAACAAGGACACCTTTTATTCCCTGGAATCAGCATCATTTCCGCGGAAAGACATCTACTGCTGGACATAGGCCTCCCCCAAGCACCGCCACTTCGACCGATTCTGTGCTTTCCGCATCCAGTGGATTCCTGCAGTCTTCACAAGGTCATTGGTCCATCTTGTGGGAGGCCTTCCAATTCCAACGCTACGTCTTGCGGTACGTGGTTGCCACTCCAGAACCTTTCGACCCCATCAGCCATCTGTTCTGCGAGTAATGTGCCCTGCCCATTGCCACTTAAGTTTGGCAATTTTTCCTTGGAATACAGTGTATTGATTGTCAACTAAAGTTTTTTTTATTGTAACCATTAAAAAAATATTTGTCTTGTTCCTTACAGATTCCGTAGCCTGACTACAGCCTTCTACCGAGATGCTATGGGTTTTCTTTTGCTGTTTGATCTCACCAATGAGGCCTCTTTCCTTGAAGTCAGAAATTGGATTGAGCAATTAAAGGTACCTATTTAATATGACAGTGATGAAATAGATATCAATTATAAGGCTCCTGGCTATAAGTTTGAATATTTACTAAACTATTGTATAAACGCAGTGTCATTTTATGCTCTTAAAATGGCAACAACAATGGTTACAAGCAGCCCTGTCACATAAAAAAATAATGTTGTCATTTCAGACTCACAGCCTGTCTGAAGACCCTGACATAGTGCTATGTGGACACAAATGTGATTTACAAGAGAAGAGACTGGTTAATCAGAATCGTGCCCGTGAATTTGCCAAGAATTATAATCTTCCATATTTAGAGACCAGTGCCAAATCAGGTCAGAACGTTGACCGCGCCATTGAGATTTTACTTGACCGCATCATGAATAGGTAAGACATTGCCATGCATTATTTTGCATTATTTTCTCTGAACAGGTTTTTATTCATAATTGACTTCCAAATATCTTGAGCAAATCAATTGTTTTTTCCCCATTGTAGAAGACTTTAGAACAGTGCAACCATATCAAACAAGCATTGATGATACAAATCAAAATGATTTTGACTTGAAAACGTCATAAAAGTGGATGAACGCCGCTGCTGCACGCACGAAAAAGTGTCACGTTCCGCCTGAGCCGAGCGTGCAAGCGAGAGCGCGGAACAAGCGATAGAGTGGCATGATCGGCCTAAGCGTTCGGCTTGTGACGTTATCATGTAAAATATTATCGTCCGTAAACCGACTTTACAGGCAACCAATTTTTTTAGTAACCAAATGTAAAGACTCAATAATGCTTTTTGAATTGTGCGCAATCGCAATCCAAGAATAAGTCCGTGGGGCGCCTATATTCCTGCAATAATCCACCCAAATGACATCTTTATTTTAAAATGAATATTGTTTAATTTCAGGATGGAGTCTTCAGTGGAATACGCGATGCTGTGTGCATCTGGACGCCGGCGTCAATCTCTCCAAAAACTACAGGCGAATAAGGACAAAAAGTTTTGTTCATGCTAAAGTTTTATATTTTGTGATTTTATACTATCTTATACACTCTGTCTTACCTTGAAACTTAAAAGTATTTGCTATACAATTTATAAAATATTTTAAAAACGTCATAAAGGTTTTATATTATTATAACTTGGAACCAAAATTATTTATTCCAAAAGGGTCTATAGTTAATGAGACTGATTTTTGTTTTCTAGTTCATGGAACTAAGTATTTATTTTTACATTCCATCTTAATGTAATTTTAACTTTAAATAGTAATGAGGATGCATTTTGCTGCTTTTTTATTAGTGCAATTTTTATTTGATTTATTTTTAATAATATGTGCAATATTTTTGATCTGCTCTTGATAATAATAATTATCTTATAAACTTTTATCGTTAGATAAGGTTTGAAAATGGATTCTGCCGAATACTAATGTTTCATTAATAGTTCGGCGAAACATTAAACCGAATCAAGTCTTCGGCAGTCAGGTACAATCGTTTTGCGTTTTCAAAATTCGAAACTATGTTTCTAAGCTCAAAACTGCATTTAAAAAAAAATACACCTGTGTTCTGTATCGTTCCTTTGTATCTTTGTATTGTGACAATTACTATTACCAAATATTCGTTAGATCTCAAATTATACTTTATTCCTTATGATAAGTGCAGGGTACATAATCCTAGTCACATGGAAGTTGAAGAGAGTTAAAAGTAAAAATTAAGTTATTGTTAGCTGGTACACAATGATGACATGTATTTTTTTTGCAAATTTCCATTATTTAAAGTTTGGCGGTATAACCGTGTTTCGGCTTGGCTTTAAGTTGTATACTTATGCCTTTATTGAGCTTTTTCGACCAGAAACCAGGTTGATACCAATTTACATCTCGATAAGTAACGTATTTTATGTTGGGTTAAACCTGGGTAGGTATACAGATTTTCGGTTCGGCTCTACCTGAGTATAACCGAATTTTGGTTCGCCTAAACCTGAGTGTAACCGAGTTTCGGTTCGCCTAAACCTGAGTGTAACCGAGTTTCGGTTCGCCTAAACCTGAGTGTAACCAAGTTTCGGTTCGCCTAAACCTGAGTGTAACCAAGTTTCGGTTCGCCGAAAACTGAGCGTAACCAAGTTTCGCTTTGCCGAAAACTGAGCGTAACCAAGTTTCGGTCCACCGAAACCTGAGCGTAACAGAGTTTCGGTTCGCCTAAATCTGGGTGCAACAGATTTTCGCCTCGGCTCTAAACCTAAGTGTAACCGATTTTCGGTGCGGCTAAACCAGTGTAATCAATATTTGATCGAAAATTCAGTTAAGCATGTATGAGTCATTGTGTATTAAAAGCTTATTGTTATTAGCTTGTTTTTGTTGTTGAATGTTTTGCACAAGTGTGATATTTTAGTAGCACAAAATAATTATACGAAGTATACCTACTAAGTTTTGACCTACTGATGTTTTTGGGAAAATCTTATGATATTTGATATTCGTGAATTAACCCTAATTTATTGAAGTAAACATAATCTGAATGAATTGTTATACACTTTTACATTTGAATAATATTTAGATTGTAAGTGAACATTATCGTAAAGGTGTGTTTAGACCAGACGAACATTATAGAGCAGATTTATACATTGGGTGTATCTTACAAAGAGTCGGCCCCAACAGTAGGTGTCTGAGTAGATTTTTTGTGATTTTGCCTATTTTTTGTTTAATCTAAACACACCTTATGTTTTGTATTTGAAGTATACTTGATCACGAATGTGTTTGTCTATTTTTAAGCCCGTCTATTGATATAGTGAGTCCCACGGAGTCTTCTTTCCCTAGAATTATTTGAACCTATAGAATTCGTTCATCGTGTACAAGTATTAAGCGAAAACCATCATCTTAAAAAAGGTAAATCGTAGTAAAAACCATAGTAAAGCCAGTAAAAAAGCCCTTGAAAACTTTCAAGCACTCTGGTTGCTATCAAATTCTAAGTTTTCATCATCTCAGTCAAGAGAGAGCAGTTTATAAACAACAAGAGTCCCGAAATGCTCTATGATCCCATCTTTGTTTTTAATAAGTATAGTTATTAAATCTACATTTAATTAACAGTCTTGCCATAATCATTAAGTTAATCATAATCAATTCTAGTCATTTAATCAAATTCGTAAAAGCGCAAAATTAAGAAAAGCGCATAAAATTCGAACGAAAACTTTGTAATTATTGTGATCGGCTTAAATATTTATTAAATATTTAATAATAATATTTTAGAATGTATTATTAAAAATATTGAGATTTACCCTTGACCAAATTGCGATTTATATACATACCTATTATAAAGTGTCAATTTTGTGTACAATTATTATCTATTTGATGTTTTCTGTGTCATTAAATTAAATAATGATTAAAGTTTGTTTGTAATTTCACCTGAGATAATGTATGTACCTACTCAATATTGTATAGAGCTTCATAAATAAAGAAAAATCACATAATAACAGCCATTGAATTTGTGCAGAATTGCCAATACAAATGTAGTGTGGTTAAAAAGGTTTGTTTAGTTAAAATTATTTATGAGTGTAGATTCTCGCCTGCCTGTCATTGACGTTCAATGATGGTGGCCATCGGTGCAAGAGATCTGCGGATAAAAATCTGCATACCTAGCGAGGTTAGTTAACTTATTAATTTACGTCACTTTAATTTAAAAAAACATATTTTTAGATACCTACC
Organism: Agrochola litura; assembly: GCA_949152395.1. Classification (NCBI taxonomy): domain Eukaryota; kingdom Metazoa; phylum Arthropoda; class Insecta; order Lepidoptera; family Noctuidae; genus Agrochola; species Agrochola litura. Next base: position 7,722,916 of record OX424497.1, on the reverse strand, counting down.
TACCTAGCTAAAAAAAATTACGTCGTTATACCAGAGGGCAACATTGTATGACTGATGATCAGATAATAGCCGACTTCATTAGCAAAAAATATTGGGGTAGATATTCCTACCTATTCTACTTTAGTACTTACCTACTACTCCGTAGTGCCTTTCGATTGTAGAGCAAATTTCAGTAGTAGTGTTCAAAAGCGTCAATGATGGTTGGTCTCGTTCGATTCCCAGGTCTAGAAGAGTCATTTGGGAGTGGCGCGAGGAGGCGCAACGCCGGGGCGTAACTCCGCTGCCGCGAGAAATCACGACACAACGCACAGAACTCCGGCGGGATCTCATAGCGTCATGGAGAGTGCGATTGTCGCAACCCAGTGCTGGGCACGCCGCAATTGCGGCGATAAATCCTCTCTTTGAGGAGTGGCTAGAGAGGCGCCACGGCGTCCTCACCTTCCGCCTGACGCAGATCCTCAACGGACACGGTTGTTTCGAGAGGTTCCTGTTCCGGATAAGGCGGGAGGAAACGCCCGGATGTCACCATTGAGGGATCGCCCGGAGGACACGGTGGAGGTCGGCCCGGCTTGGGCGGAGCACCGCCGTGTCCTCGTGGAGGCGATCGGCGGCGGTGATCTCGCGCGTCCGGCCTTGATCCAGGCCATGGTACAGAGTGAGAGGGCATGGGAGGCCTTGACCTCCGTCTGCGAAGCAGTATTGCTCGCGAAGGAGGAGGCGGAATGCGTGAGGAAGAAGCAAATTTCGCGCCCTCACGCCCCTAGCCGCTGCAGGAGACGCCCTGAGTGTCGGGAATCCCAGGCCAATTCCCGGCCACCGTAGGCGCGGGCTTGCGGACGGTGCGCAATGGGTAGCTCACCGTCCGATAAGGACCAGGCCTGGGTCGACGGCGCGTTGTTTTCCTCGCGCGCCTCAAAGAGATGTCAGCACAGCTGATGGGGTCTGCTAGGGCCGATGCCTGCTGGGGTAGCGGGAAAGTCCAAAAGGGATAGATACCGTGACCCCTGGCAACATACACGCAACTGAAGGAACACGGGTGGGTTTTAGTCAGTAAGAGTCTGACACGCCCTTCCGCTCCGCCCAGAGCGGGAGAAGTTATTTGATAATTTCCAACCCAAAAATGAAATGGTCTAGAAGCGTAGTAGGTAGGTATTATTCGGTTTTCCCTAATGTTAGGGAACGATAACTGCTTCAGGGGCAAACGATTCTACAGCGAAATGTGGACGGAAACAGTCTGCGCACCCTATGGGAAAATTAATAGGCGTAGTGTTCTGTACCTACCTTTACATAAAGATTTGTGATCACAATGACTATAAACTTAATTATAAGTAGGTACCTAATGTACCTAAGTAATAACAATAGGCTGTCGTTGTCAGTCTTAACTACCCACAAATGCTTTGAACTGATAGATCATAATGGAAAGTAAAATCTAACCAAATCAAAGTTTATTTTCAAATTGTATTTAGCTCAGAATCGTACACCGAGGGGTCGTGGATGAGTTCACCAAACTGCGATCATCTGGCCCCCCTGCACGCACGTGATACGTCGGCCTGCAGTATTTTATACGCTAGCCACGCAAAACTAAACCAAATCACGTAGACATAAAGCCCAAAATGGTGTGCTTCACATTGATAAGCTGCAATACCCACTGACAATGCCTTTTCACATGGACTCTGTTGCAAGGACATAGTGTTGAAATTGGCCTTTCTGAAGGACGCGACCCCATCACGCAGACGCGGAAGCTTACTAGGTATACGTCACAGTCACACTAGCGCTAATCTCGCTCCTACTTAGCGTTGTTTTCGTTGTTTCTACGATACTAAACCATCATGTGATCTTTTGTTTTGCTTATAAATTAAACCTTTCTTCATTTTTGTTTCTGTATGTTTTGTGTCTTGTAGTTTTCCGTGTTGGGAGCCGTCTGTTTCCTCCTGAAGCGAGAGTGTACTGTGTTATAGTGCCGCTTCGTCCGTAGCTAGCTTCATTCCGTTTGCCAGTTTGTTTATGAGTTGGAAGACAACAGATTGGTGCAGCCGGCTTCTCCGAGCTCCGTAAATCGAAGCACCGTGTGTTTCAGTAAGACGCGAGTTATGAATGAAGCCGCCTGAAACGGTGATCGAAACATGAACACAGTGTAGGATGGAACATCCGCGTGCTTGTACGGGAAGTGAATACCACAATATCCGCGTGGTTTCAGTGAAGTGTTGACATTTTGTATTATCGAACTGTAAACGATTCGACAACGATATTGAGAATAATTCGAGAATTAATCGTAATCAAGTAGTACCTACCTAATTTAAGCAGTGATTAATATGGATCATTAAGGGGTAAGTTAATTAATTATTTTATAAAAACTAGTTAGTAAGTTAAATTAATTATTTTCCTGAAACTACCGCGGTGTTATTAAGAAGAAGATACGGCACAATAAAGAATAGTAAGTAGGTATACTTACATATTTACTTATTTACAAATTTTTATTTGTCTAGGATAAAGATGCAGAGTCGTGAATTAAACTGTTCATCACCTATTAGATTCTGAATTGAAACCAATAATTAATAAATAATCCACGCACTCACTATAAATAGACGTCACATTATTTAGGTGATTGGAATACGGGAACACGTGTTACTTATTTACATTCTTATTATTAACCGACTTCTCAAAAAAGAAGTAGGTTCTCAATTCGTCTGTAGGTAGGTATATATTTTCGTCAAATGTGGGCCGATTTTGAAAATTTATTTTTTAATTTGATAGAGAACACTTTGCTTGAGTAGTTTTTGAGTTGGCTTCAATAGGTAATACCTACGTATCTTTTCCACCTTGTGTATGAATCAGCGTGCTATGAACAGTCGTCGAGAGAAAATGTATTTCCTTGCATTTTTCCCGTAACTTAAATTGTATACTTAATATTATTACTATGCTTTTGTTTACTCTGAAAATGAGGCAAGAGTACCATCTCACTACCTAGGTATCTACCTCTACCCATTACCTAGATATCTAAGTAGAGATTGTCTAGGCACCATTCGCTACCTACATATTAGGTATGTGCTACATGCATTGGTGCAAGGCCTACGGTGTCGCTACGTCAATTTGGACTTGTGGTTTGAACTTTGAAGGGTCTCCTGGGGAGATACACGTTTCTGAATGATAGTATTTTCCTAGAACGTAAACATTATGGCTTTGATAAAGTAATATAAGATCAGGAAAATTAATTTTAAGGTAAACAAATTGACTACTAACTGAAATAGTCCGTACTTACCTATATTCAAATCAAAACTGTCACTCTTTGACAGATGTATGAAATGGCTATAGGCCACGGCTATAATGATAGGGTGTCAATTAGATTAAAAATTAATGTGAGTACCTACCTAAGTAGTTGATTGGAAAATCGACCCTGGTTTACCTACTTATTAGTTATTTTGACGTGACAACGTCTTATAAATTGGTTTGCCGGGTGACACTTCAAGAAACTGCGTTACGCTCCGCTCACGTTATGCGCTCACAATGAGAGCGAGTGAGAGGCACGCGTGCATGGTTAGCCCGCCTAAGAGCGAGAGAGACAGACATAAAAAAAGTCGTTGTCACGTAAAACTTTCGCCCGTATACTTACCGACTTTACAGGCAACCAATTTTTTTTTTTTTAAGTTGATAGCAATGCAGTTTAATCCGATCCAGCCTGTCCCTTGCTGTCCTCCTCCAGCGACGCCCTAAGCCGATATCCGTACCCCACAGGGGGTGCCCTTATCGTGTAGTCGCTTAGTTTATAAGTTTTTTGCCCTGGCTGGAAGCCTTAATTTATTGAGCCACTCACAGGAAAGTCCGGTTAAGCAGCAGACAACCTCTGAGGTTGATCTGCGAGATGCCATTTCACAAAAACAGAAAATAGGAGTGCAGTGTGAAAACAGATCCCAATGTGGTTACCATTTGTCCCACTAAACGAATCCGCAATCCGAGCTTGGGTACTTTCACACTACCGTAAACTAATATTAAAAATTCAGGGTTTAATCTCGTGGAAGGGAAGGCAGGCTGAATTTAAGTTTTTTAATGGAATCGCATTAGAAAGGTACAGAGAAGTTCATGTAACAGGAATTGTTGTGTCTTATTCTTTATTAGCTGGCCAAAGTGGCCAATAACATATTATTGGGTAGGTAAATATAATTCCTTCGTAGGCTTTTCTTCACGCCCAGTGTAGAAAAAGAAAAGAAAGAAAGAAAATTTGGTTGTTTGGTTGGGTGGTGGTGGTGGTTTGGTTGGTATAGGAATCAATCAATCTTTATTCGTGAACACAGGTATTACAATAAAGATCTTATGTAGGTATATGTCACCGTATAATTATGAACTTTGTTAGTTTATAATCGATCGGTTTTATTTCCGTTAGATTATAAACTGTCGAAAAATTGTGAACTGTGACAAATCATTTACAATTTAACGCTTAATTTTTCGAAAGTTTATAATGTATCCATGAAAAACTGACAAATTGTGAACTGGTAACCAACTTGTTTGCGACGTAATGCACCTTGCGCTAATATTAAATAGCCTGCGTGGCTGCGAGCAACTTGGAAATAGCGTGGTTGGTCACAGTTCTAACCTAACCCATTTCACCCAGTTCACAATTTTTTGACAGTTTATAATCAAACGAAAATAATACCGTTAAATTATAAACTTACGGTTCTCACAATCTTACGGTGACATATAGGTACATTTTAATCGAGCTCAATATCGTACCAATGAAATTGGTAAGTATAAAATATATTAGTAGTATTTACGTCCTACACCTAGACGTATTTTATCCTGTGGAAGTCTCATTGAAGACGTAGGGTATCAATCGTATGGGGAAGAACTTCTAGCAAAAGGTAGGGTCGTAAGTCCCAAACCTAAAGTCTTAATAGAAGAAAGTTCCATAATTAAGTAGTTGGACCTCATTCTGCATCTCCATTTAATAGGTAGGTACTTTAACAGTTAATGTTTCCTTATGTCACATCATATCCTTCATTAAGATACCTAAAGCATTAATATAGGGTGGGAGTTTTGAAGTAGATCCTCATGTTCTATTACTGCCAATTAGTTTTAATTAATCTTAATAACTCGTTAATTTACACGAGGCATTGTTGCCAAAACAAGCGGGCTACAAACGTAGAGTACAATGGGAATGTTTAGAACATTCCTAGTTAGATTATGGACCTTTCGACCTGTGCTCACATAACATATACAATCAGTCTATAACTTTCCCACTGCTGGGACACAGCCCTTCTGTCTATGAAAGTGGGCTATAATCCCCCACGCGGGCCCAGTGCGGGTTGGTAGATGTCACATGTCTTCGAATTTTTGGTACTAGGTCATGCCGGTTTTTTCACGATGTTTTCTTTCACCGTTTTGAGAGCAGTGGTGATGAAATAAACTAGGTACATAAACTAAAGCGCCTGCCGAGGTTCGTACTCATGACCTATGACTCGTGAGTCGGAGCCGTTACCACTGGGCTACCACCGCACCAATGCAGGACTGCTCCAGAAAGAGTTTAAAAAAATACTATGAAATATGGTTCGTTTTTGCTCAGCACTTTGGCTGCATTTCCAAGAGACCATCAGACAAAGTGCTGTGCTGTTAATGAGATTAGGTAAAAAACATCAGGGTGCATCATGGAATCTCTTCTTCCTTTCTTTATTGAAGGAACAACTGAAAAGACAGAGTACCTACCTATGGATCAGTAGAGGGTGTTGGAATCCCAACACTAAATGTTACTAAATAACACGAACATCACTAGCTTGCGCTCTCGGTTAGCCGTATTTATTTTGAATGCTCGTGCACTTCTTCACGGGTCGCTCGGGTTCGCGATAAGTCGACATATTTCGACAACGTGCTCTAGTTAGGTATATTGTAATTGATTGAAGGTGATATTGGTGATTCGATTATATATCCGTAAAAGCAACTGGCTGGTTTTTATTTCACTGGAAATACCTCCACTAACACACACATTCCAGTATGGCTGGTATGAAAAGTGTTTTTTCCGTGTCACATATTTGCTGCCACTTGTACACCTATATATGCCTTCCAGAAAAGATCACATATATTTGCCGACACCTTGGTGACACATCGATGAATCATAAAATCAGGTATTATTGCCGAGTTGTCCATAGTAATATATTTTATAAGCTCGTGACTGTACCTAGCTACTGCAGCAAGCCAAACTTTACAAAAGTCACAGACACCTTAATGCATTATTCATCTTAAGTTTCTAGAAATTCTATCCAGTTGAACTCCGACATGATCCTCGATAATCTTTAGGGCATAGTTTTTCAAATTCTCCATGAAACAATTTACAGGCTTACGTACCTATTGCTTAAAATTATTATGCACAAATACCCTTCAGCAAATTCCTCATAAAAAAATCCCCCGCTCGATAACTAGGCATAGCTCAGGATCCAGCTAAGTTTGCTATTGGAATCTAGGCCAATGAGGCAGTGGATGATTGAAATATCTGTTTACATTCCTTGCGAAAACTGAATAATTTATAACGTTTACGAAGTTAACGTTAACGTTTACGTTTATGAAGGTTGCTTCATGACTATATTTGCGATTTTTGAACAAGTATGTGAAGATATGATTGGAGGGAAGAATTTTCATGGAATACAAAGCTGTCTGACGTCAAAGTTTGATGGACTGGTTCTGACATACGTTGCTTTGTATGTTTACGTTTTTCTGTCTGTGTGATTCGTTATTGTGTGTGTGTGTTTAGTTGTACCTGGAAACATTATTTATAGCTTCGTTAGTCTTGTGATCGCAAATCCGGATTCCGGATACTGTTACTGTACGTCAAGGCTTTGAAGATGGTTCCCTGGAGGTGTAGGTTCGTTCTTCACTGTTAGTACCTAACATAGCTTCATAATAATGTACCCATAAACGTTTACCTACAGCTCAACTCAGTTCAGGATTTTGCATCATATCATCTTCCTGTCTTTTTTTTCCGTATCGTATTTGGGGTAGTTAGTTATATAGGTAGGTATATCAGTCCTCATCTAAGTGCTTCTTCCTTTATTGGCATTGTCTCACACACAATGGATCCATCATTTATCTATCCTCTTTTCCTAGAGCCATTCACAGGGCACCAACTTAAAGGATCTGCTGTGAAAACAAAACTCTACCTAGAGGCAGGGACTTGAAACTGGGCTCGTGTAGACACTATAATTTCAACCTAGTCCAGTGCTGACTTCACGCCCTCAAGTCAGTCCAGATGACAAACTTACCGGTCTATTTTCGGGTCCAGTAGCTTCCCCGCCTGACTTACTGCTGATCTCGTCTACATGAACCCACTGGCTGTGTCCGAAATTTCGAGTCACTGGATCCAGTCACTACCATCGTATAAACCAGGCATAACCCTTTTGACATTACAATCGTACCCAAAATATGCAGTTCTATTTTGATCCTTCTATCTAGAATCTCCATAATGACGCGTCGTTGATGTTGGCAGTAACCGTGGGCCGCATAGTTAGATAGTCTTTAGATAACAGACGTAAACAAACGTATTTCCATACAACTGTCATAGTTATTTCTGTGAAGTTAACTATGGATGTGTATACAGACCGTTTGCGTCTTCAGTAACTTCGCTCCTTGACGTAATAGTAATGAATCTTTCGTAAAACATGTGTAGACGTGCCAAGTAGAGCATACATTAGTAATATTAGTATTAACACGTTCCCTGAAAATTTAGTTTTCAGTTGGTGTGTTTATCTTCAATGACAAAATATGACAACATCACATCATATATATCTATCTCTATATATACAGGGTGGCAGAGACATCGACGCGAAAACTGCTACCATGGATTCAGTACATGATTATGAACCCCCTGCGTTGAAATATTTCGTCGGTTATTAAAAAAAAAATCTACTGTTCCATACATTTTGACCGCGTAGGTATTGCACTTTTTTATGAAACAGCAGATTTTTTTTAATAACCGTTGATAAATTTCTACGCAGAGGATTCTGAATCGTGTACTGAATCCATGGTAACAGTTTACGCGTCGATGGTGTCACCCTGTATATATACTGATAATAAAACTGAAGAGTCTGTGTTTTGTTTGTTTGTTTGAACGCAGTACGCTCTGGAACTATCAGTCGCTCCTTAGGAGCCAAGCAAAAAGAAAAAAGTCAGAAAGAGCGTTGTAAAAACGAAGTACTTAAGAGCGCAGCCAGGCGTTAGGAAGAGACAGTTTGGAACGGGGACACAAGAAACACGCGGACGAAGTCGCGGGCAGAAGCTAGTTTCTAATAAAGATATTGACGGGATCACTGGATGGTAAACAGCGTCATTCATGCTAGAATACTATTTAGCCCGGCAAGATGGCGAAGCTAAATAGCATGAGACTAAATGGCTAATTCTGCTGAATATATTATGATAGGTGTTCAACCATATTTACCTGCAATAAAAGTTATTTTACTGTAACCGGTCTATACTTAATATATTTCTGCATCAGCTCTACATTAAAAATGATTATCAGCAAATATTCGGGTATTGTTATCTTTACTGATTGTAGATTATCCTCTTCAACTTATACAACCCTTTTCACGTAATTCTTGGTAATATCTTGATGCCTTCCTCTATAAGTACCTATCTTTGTATCTAAAATTCTCTTCCACCATAACGAAGCCTCCCTTCATAATAATCCCTAATCCTGCTTCTTTACGACTTTACTGAGCGAACTCTTTTATTTTTGGAGTCGCAAGAATCGTAACAGTGATTTATTCTTTACTTAAAGCGTATGCCCAACTAACTACGGAACCCTTCATTGTGTGTGACCTGACACGCTCTTGGCCGGTTTTTAAGTGAAAAACTTCTTTATGTGCGTTGACCGATTTTTGGTAAACTTATGAATTCGCGTTATCTCACGCCGTAGTGCTTTACTATAGAATATAGATGGCACTAATACCAGTTTTAACTACAGACGGCAGTTTTTTTATTAAGTTTATTGAATTGTCCCCCATGGCTACCTGTTCAAGGGAGCGGAGCGAGGCAGCGGAGTGGAGAAATGTGCCAATATTAACCAATAGGAGCGGAGCTCTGAAGCGGAGTTTAGATTCTATTGGTTAATATTGGCACATTTCTCCGCTTGACTGCCTACCTCCGCTCCAATGGACAGGCAGTCTAATATAAATGTTGCTTAAAGTTAAGAGACGTAATCATTACTTTACATTAAGCAACGTTTTTATCATCCAAGGGAGATAATTCGATAAACTTCAAAAAAGATACCAATACAGAGTTTCAATAGATCTCCATTCACATTCCGCTGGCCATTCAATCTTTGTTACCTCACAGTTCATAACGCTTATTGTACAGTCATTGCTAATTTAAGCGTTCTCTGTTCCGCCATAGTCAATCAAATTGGTGGACGTGGGTACTCTGGGTACTATGTAATTTGTGGATATTATTTATAGCGTTCTAGATTTCACGTTCTGAAATATTACGATTTGCGACCTGAAATTAAGGTCTCATTTAAAATACATTTTGTATTATTTCCTAGCTAATGGTGTTTTAATCATACCAATATTGAAATAAGGGAAATAAAAAGTGGATAGTTTTGGGCACAAAGTTTGTCTTCTGGAACAATGTTCGGGTATCAATCTATACAAAAAGGTTTGATTTAGAGCAAATTCTACTCAAATCTAGTTTTGAATCGAAACCCTTCTAAGATCACCGTAGTTCTAGGACAAATTGATGATGAAATAAAAGACTTTCCTGAACAGACGGCTACAGTAACCGAACCAACGGATCTTTTTGTGCTTAGACAATAAGATGTCTCATTGCTTGCCTAAACTCAGTGTATTGCCCTTTTACTAGAAAGATAAAACAATGTTGTAATACAAATACTCTACAAAGGTTACAGTCTAAATGATAAAATAATAGAACATTTCTACCACGTACTCCCACGCACGTTATAGGAGTCAAATAAGGGTCACTCCTGGAATGAGCGCGACTAAACTCTTTCTTTATCGTTTGGAAAGGGCGTGGGATATAATAATCATGAGTGATGGGTTTTTAAGAGTTCCAATTATGAACTATTATACTGATAATCATTTTATTGTTAATGTTAGTACAGACGCCAGCACATCAAGCTACTACAATCTGTCAAATTTATTTAATAGATTTTCAACTTTATCGCTGAAAAATAAGGTTCAAAGTTGATTGGGAAAATTTGACAGTTTCGGGTAGCTTGATGTGCTGGCGTCTGTACATACTTAATCCTATACTATTAAACGAGCAATATTTTGATATATATTACAATTTGTAATCACGTTCACGAAAACAGCTCTAACGATTTCGATGAAAGTTGCAATATAGGGGTTTACGGGGGTGAAATATCGATCTAGCTAGGTCTCATATCTGGGAAAATTCGTTTTCTATATTTTCAAAGCCTCGGGAATGTGATACAACATTGGTATACCTGGACGATATGTTATGTTGACCAGGTACTGTTATAAATAATTTTGTAAGTTATCAAGTTCTACCAATGCCTCAACTATTCAGTCGGCATAGTACGTCATCGCTTCTTTCATAATTATCACTATCAGCTGTCATCTTAGTATTTACCTCTTTCTAGGCGTTTTCATTCCTATCATTTCTTCGGCCTTCCCCGTCTAGCTAGATATAATATATAAGGAGAAGGCCATAGCAAAGATCTACATTTTTACATTCAAAACATTCCTCACTACGGATCCCACATTCATCCATACCATTCGCGTCCTCACTACCCCAATGTGGTGCCTTATTTACATGTTTGTCGTTTCTAGCCAGCATTGTGATGGTCTGCGACAAATTGACGCGGGTCATAGCGTGACCCGCGCAACTGACACAACACCCTTTATCAGCCAGGATATAAAAGTCAGCTGTTTACCCAACGCTTGCACATTCGCTGCGCATTCGCACTTATGTATGCACCCTAAGATACATATAATTACACAAATTAACATACAGACAGACATTCCTCGAGGCACTGCAGCGAATCACGTAATGGGACCGAACATTATCATTCTGGGCTGTCCTTAAAAGATTCATGTAATGCGATATTTAACAGATGGTAATTTGTTAATTTGAATGCAGCACTGTTAGAGAGTTTTATCTTTCAGAGCGCTTAACTCTCACTAATTAGTATTTCTGGTTTGTATTTGCACATGAACTCGTAATTGGATAAGATGTGTTGCATGTAAGAAATGTTTGGATACATTCAAATTATGAATAACCGTTTATTGCAATACAATTCTCTTAACTCTAAAATAAAGACAAGGTAAAAAAAAGATCAAACCAAGCAAATCAAATAAAATGCGTTCCACAAATTGCGGAAGTTGCGACGACGCCACAGTCTTTTAACAGTTTTTCTTTTCAATATCCGTCCGCCCTGATGACTGACATGAAACATTCTTAAATAAAATATCACTTCAAATTGAAATTTTCTAAAAGATCTTGATAATACTGGGTCTTTGGGCTTTATAGGCTGACAATGACGCGGCCAACTGTCCGGCAGCGTCCGTCCTTATCTATCGGTGACCCAACCCTTTTCACTGCCACTCTAAGCATTCTATGCCTTCCTACTTACGTTGATGCCCTCATGAAGTCGTGAGGCACGTATGTACTTAAGTGTGAAGGTACGTACTTGAAGGCAGTTGCGAAAATTCGAGGGTTCTTCGTTTTTGGCGGAAAAAAAGACGTGAGTGGTTAAAGGGCTTCTAAATGAATTGACACAGGTGGTGTGAATGATTTTGTTAATGTTTCAAGCATTGGTGTGGTTCAGATTGAATTTATTTTTAACCGACTTCCAAAAAGGAGGAGGTTATATGTTCGTCGCGTATGTTGGTTATTTTTTTTTTTTTTTTCCAAATACCTCTTTTTTTCCCACTTACTATGTAGATGGTATGATAAGTTCCTGTCACTGGTAGCAGGTAGAAAAAAACAACCGACTTCCAAAAAAAAACACTACAAAGTGACAAATAACTTTAATTTCGGAAGTCGGTGGCAAAAAACGAAAACACAAAACCCAAGACACCGACTTCCGAAATTAAAGTTATTTTTCACTTTGTAGTGTTTTTTTTGGAAGTCGGTTGTTTTTTTAGTAATTATTGTCAATGGGAAATGTGTCTAAAAGGCTGGCAGCATTGTCACGTTGAATGGCAATGCTGATTCTTGGGCCTAAAAATAGGCCACCGGTACGGACAAATTTTTTGATACCCGAAGAGCTTTCCCTTTTTTACATAATTGTACAGACGCCAGCACATCAAGCTACCCGAAACTGTCAAATTTTCCCAATCAACTTTGAACCTTACACTTCTGCGATAAAGTTGAAAATCTATTAAATAAATTTGACAGATTGTAGTAGCCTGATGTGCTGGCGTCTGTACTTAATAATTATATTTTAGTGTTAAGTCATTTAGAAAAGACAGTTATTTTTATTATAAAGTTTACTTTCTCCTTAGATAGGTACCCATGTTTCACAAAATAACCTTTTGAATGTATCTAATATATATAGGTACAAAGGTGAACAAAATTATCACCTACTTATCCTATCCGTACCCGGACGCTGGACAAAGGTTTTCCAAAAAAAGATCGTTTTTAACCCTTATAAATTCCAAGGTCATTAACATTTTCCCATTAAAATTACCATCACAATTACAATGACCTTCTAAATGTTTCATGATATGTAAATTCAGAGAACAACACCGAATTCTAGACAATTTAATAGGTCATAATCATTTTACGAGTCCCAATTAAGCTGAGATGACGTAGTTTTGGACATTATATTGTCTGAATTAAAATTTTATTGATACTTATGTCGTAATGACAAGTATGTGTTGGGTTGTAAGATAAAACACCCTGTTTCTAATTCGAATATTCAGAAGAATTCTGTGTTATGTTTGATCTACACGCGTAGCATAAAATCATAGAAACGGGTTTTCTACGGGTTTTGTCTACGGAAGAATAGACAAAATGACAGACTGTGATTGTATAACTGTCATTTTGTCTATTTTTCCGTCAACAAAACCCATTTCTATTGTGGTCATTCCAAGCATCTAATTCTGGATCCACCAGAATTAGTATTAGTAGTTAAGTCACATTCAAACGTCAAAAATGTATGGTTAAACAGTCGCTAATCATTACTTAACTTTAAACAACGTTTATAAATAAATCCCTCAGTCTCTAGTGATATTCACTAGTGGATAGGCACCTAAAAATCAATCTGCCTAGCCTTTTCCCAACTATGTTGGGGTCGGCTTTCAGTCTAACCGGATGCAGCTGAATACCAGTATTTTACATGGAGCGACTGCCTATCTGACCTCCACAACCCAGTAACTGGGTAATACGATACCCTTTGGTAAAACCGGTTGTCAGACTTTTGGGCTTCTGGCGACTCGTAACGACTGTCAAAAATCCACGAATGACAGCCGGGACCAACGGCTTAACGTGCTTTCAGACGGAAGAGTCTCGGTACGTAAAGATGGTCACCCATCCACGGACCAACCCCGGCAAACGCAGCTTAACCTGGTGGATCGACTCGTGCGGCTGTTATTTCTTAGCTACGAGCTCCGACGACGACTACGACGAGTGGATAGGCACTTGTAGAGTTTATAATTACTACACAGATATTTTATATCGATCGTCTGGTCTTTTTCAATGCATATCCTATTTATGAAAAGGTGTATTGGTACGACACATGTAGCGAAAATAAGTTAGAGAAGGATTAACAAATATTAAAAAGATTCCGACGAACAGAGAATCTCTAAATTTTTTGAAGTCGGTTAAAAAAGGGAGAGGTGAGGGTGAGGAGTGAAAAAAACTTTTATATCTAGATATCCTTCGATTACCTAGCATAATCAGCTTAAAATGTTACCACTGCTGTGACACAGGCTTCCTCTCTGTGAAGGGAAGTGGGCCATAATCCACCACGCGGGCCCAGTGCGAAATACTATTTAATTATTTATGTCATGGTGGACGTTATAGCGGACCAGACACTATCAGTAACATAAGTATAGTCACATTCAAGTAATGTCATTATTATGATGATGTAATCTAAATATTTTAATAGTTTTACGTCAATATTGGAAGGAATTACAGTAACATTGACATCATTATTCTCTGCGTTCAGCGCTTGGTGTGGCAACACGCCGTGTTCGAGTTCACGACAAGTCAATCGTCATCCTGAGGATGCCTCGTTGAGAGGTGAAACACGTGTCAATTTCTTTCAGGGTTTTTTATGGTTCTTTAGAAATAGCAAAACGGAACAGGTTACTAAATATATCCACGTCTATTGTATTTTATTATGGATTTCCGCAAGGTCACGCCTGAATCAATTAACTGTCATTATTACTGATAGTGTCTGGTCTGCTTGCACACTGCACAGTAGATATTATAAAGCCAAAGAAAATAGTCACATTTACGGGACCGCAGAATAATTACTTGCTACCGCTAGTCTCCCAGAGGAATCTAAACTCTTGAAACTCGGAAGAAACTTACCTAATTAGGCTAAATACTTTTAGGAGAAGTAATAAGTTAGAAAAGAAAATATTTGCTTTAACTTACTGTAGGCTCGCCTCCTGTTCCATGGGACTTAAACATAACTGGCAAAATATGGGTGTATTATTGGTACACCTCTGCAGAACCCTTCGCCTATATAGGCGTGATCGTGTGTTACTTAGTGTAAGGTTCGCCTCTGTTTAACACCACTCTCTAAAGTTCCCGGAAAAAATATATGACTTAAATTCTGCAAGGTCCATCCATTTTCGATGACTTCCATTTAAGAAGCCGGTTTATGCCACCGTTTCGAATCGTTGGTCTGACGATAGGTTCCGAATAAGTTCATTGTTTTGCACCTTTTTGGAATCAGTCTTACCAAAGAGTTGCACATTATCAGAGTTACACACTTCGGATCCTAGTAGGCCGCTGCAAGCACAATCTACCAAAATGAGGGATAATAGATCCCACCGATACCCATTACGAATACGAAGCTCTTGACCAGACTATGTCCCATATGTTGGAGTGTCCAAAGTGTCCACACACGAGGACTTAAAAATTCTACTGGTGCTGCGATTGGCATAGCCACCAACTGGGCCAAACAAGTTAAAAAAAAAAAACATTTTATTTCAGATAACAAAAAGATCCATAAATTGTTAGTAACATGTATGCACTTAAACCACTATTGTTAGTAACTTGAATCTAAAGACGAACTTGTGAGAAGACCACCCAACATCTAGACACAATAAGAAATGGTAATGGTCTAACTATGGTATAAGTCTTCGCACAAATTGCCTTAATATGGCGGAGGAAGTATCTGCCACCCCAGCCTTCAGGATACTTTTGTGACTGCCTCTTATTCTGCTCAGGAGTGAGGCCGTTTTTAACATAATTCACGTAATTTACCATCGACTCGAAAAGAAGAAGAAGAATAATTGGGTTGTGGAGATCAGATAGGCACTTGCTCTATATAAAAATACTGGTATATAGCTGCATCCGCTTAGACTCGAAGCCGACCCTCAGCATAGTTGGGAAAAGGCTAGACAGATTGTTTGGAATCGTTTGTCTAATGATAGGTTCCAATGAAGAACTACCATCGAATCGAATCAATCGGTCATGCGTAGTAAAATATGGCGAGGTCCCGCTTTTGATCTTGGCTGCCATTTGAACACCTACATATTTTTTCCAGAAAACGTTTCAGGCTATTTTAATGAGGTTGTTGATAGCCTGCTACAGGTTTTTGTTTGAAAACCGAATAAAGTTTAACTCAACAAAGATGGAACGAGACGGACGGAGATTCACTTGTTTTGTTAATTACCAATGCCTGACGATAAAGTCTTTGGAGCTGCTCAAGCAAATAATTCGTCACGTTTTAAGTTCTTTTCGACATTTTTAAAAAAAAAACTAAAACATTCTTTTGTTGGTTATTTCTTTGCTAGAGATATACAGATCCATATTAATGAAACTGAAATGCAATTAGAAGGTTAAAAAAAATAGATGTGCTTATGTTTAAGCATCTCGCAGTATTGTCCCCAATTGTACTATTAAACATCAAAGGGATTGTTGCTAGTGGCACAAAATAAAATCCTAACTCATATAAAAAATGCGAAAGTGAGTTTGTTTGTGACACTTTCACGCTAAAACGGCTGAACGGATTTAGATGAAATTTGGCACATGCGTAGACCACTAGACCATGACCTGAGTAGTACATAGGATACTTTTTATCCCGATATTCCTACGAGATCGAGACTTAGGCTGCGTTTCCACCAGGGATGTGCGAGGATGCGTACCGAGGGATGTGTTTTTTAAGAACCAATAGAATCGCTTCATTTGCCTAGACTCACTCAGCGTAGCTCCGGTGGAAACAGCTTAGCGATGCGAGGTTTTTGTACGTACTAAACAAGCGAAGGATGGGTGCGAGGGATCCGTGCGAGAGATGTGTGCGAGAGATGTGTGCGAGAGATGTATGCGAGGGATGTGTGCGAGGGATGTCTGCGAGGGATGTGTGTTAGGCTGCGTTTCCACCAGAGATGTGCGAGGATGCGTACCGAGGGATGTATTAGTTAACAACCAATAGAATCGCTTCATTTACCTAGACTCACTCAGCGTAGCTCCGGTGGAAACAGCTTAGCGATGCGAGGTTTTTGTACGTACTAAACAAGCGAAGGATCGGTGCGAGGGATCCGTGCGAGAGATGTGTGCGAGAGATGTGTGCGAGAGATGCGTGCGAGAGATGTGTGCGAGAGATGTGTGCGAGAGATGTGTGCGAGAGTTATATGCGAGGGATGTGTGCGAGGGTTGTGTGTTAGGGATGGATGCGAGTGAGAAATCGTATCTGAAAAGAGCCCGCTACACATCCTCGCAGCGCTATCTGTGCACCGTTTCACAGCATCGCTACGCATACTCGCGCCGCTCAGCTACCTCGCACATCTCTGCAGCCTTATGCGGGTGAAACCACGGGGCGCAGCTAGTAAGTAATAACTACGCTAGTGGTTCGAAATTCCTCCCACAACCGATAATAAATTGGTCAGATTCAATTAAGCTCATAATTAAAATAATTAGTGTTATGTGGTCATAATTTTATGTATCCATAAATTAATTAATATTGGTTTATCATTTAAAAGCTTTTAATTTTTTTCACTTTGAATTGTTTTTTTTGAAGTCGGTTGTTTTTTTTTTATAAAAAGTTTTTATTTCTCGCTTTTTAGTCGGTCAGTTTGTAATTTATCTAAGGTACAATAGCGTAATGTCAACTGATCATCAATTTTAACAAAATATTGCTTTTTCCGATGCAGGGATGTTATTCGTTGAGGAGTTCTCCTGGTACTTCACCATCAGCTCCACTTCTCCATATGCATTGTGACGAGCATAAATTACTTGCAACCATATTAAAGTAATCGAATCGCAACCCGTGAAATACTTATTATTGAGTAGTTCCGGTGGCCATCTGTGATCTTCATCATTAGTTCCACTTCACCAATTGGTGTTTTCCAATAGCAACTGCACGAGTCACTATAAAAATATCCAAACCGCTATAGGTTTGCCTATAATATTTGAAGTGTTCCCTCGATTTTCCAGGATCCCATCATCAGATCCTGACCTGATCACAATGGGACCACCTCGGATATATACCCTTTCAAACAAAATAATAATTTTGCAAATCCACGGATGAAATACAGGGTGTCCCTTGAAGTATGGATCAAATCGAATAAGGGCATGGGCAAAGTCATTTCCAAACTTTTTAACCCTGAGAATTACGGTGCAATTGTTTACAGTCCAAAAGTTAAGACCAATTTTTGTTTTTTTCAATCATTTCGCATAGCGCTCAAAGATAAAAATCATTTTAAAAAATCAGGGCTATCAATTGAATTTTTTTCAGGACATTGTAGATGAGTGGGCCTTTCCTGTGGTTGGTAATACTTTTACGCAGTTAGAAAAAATGTGTTCAATAAGAAAAAAAATATTTACTGCAAAGGCTTGGGTCTGGCAAAAATTTTACTCAATTTTCGAGCGATTTTCATGGGAAAAAGTTAAACTAGCGAAAATTTATCACTTGCTAGAAAAACTTGCCCAAGTCATAGAGATTCTTTGGAGGTATAAATCACTGGGATATTCTTATTAGTTAAAAGTTAGAGAATTTTATTAACAAGGAGGTTGTACTCTTACAATGTTCTAAATTTCAAATTTTCATTTGTTTCACTTTTTGGGGACAAACAAGAAAATTAACAAAAAAAGGTTTGCAAACTATACCGTGTGCCATATCAAATAAAAGGATTGCGAGGATCTCAAATATATTTTTCCCATAATTTGAAAATAAAAATATTTATGATATTTAAGAAAATTTATGAAAATTTACCATTCCCCCTTATCTCCGAAACTACTGAGCCTAAAATTGTGAAAAACTACAGAGAATAGTTCTTCAATCATAGATTACAGGAAAACCTATAAGAAGTATATGGTCTTCAAATAACGTGGTAAATCTCTCAACATTGTGCATACAAACTTACATTTGCACTTGGAATGTATGGGAGAACATGTTTTTCAACTATGTTAAGTTTTTATTTGGGATTTCATCCCAACTACGGAACCCTTCATTGTGCGTGGTCCGACACGCACTTGGCCGTTTTTTTTTCAACTATTTTGAAACTATCCTTCTATTAGTGTGTTACCCTTCGTAAATCTGTTGACAGATGCGTCTCCAGTTATCGTCTGACCGGCCAACCCTCTGCCGTCACCCCTGCGATACGGTCCCGGTTTGTTATCGACGGATTTACTTTTTTTATTGCCGGCTCTAAGTTCCCTTGCCTTATCCTCGAATTTATTGCGGACTGATGCAAGGTTTAGGTTCAATTACATTATTATTAAGTTTTGTAGTAAGTAGGTACCAATAGAAATATTACTTACTAAACGTAATTACGTAGACACGTTGCCTTTGGCCGCGGTTAAGTTTTCAAAGAGTCGAAATACTTAACAACATTAAGAGCCTTTTGCAAGGAGTCCGATTAGGCACTCATTAAGTACTAGATAGATAGTAAGTTAAAGAATAAATTAGAATTTGCATTAAAATAATCAGCTAGACTCAATCTTCAGAAACCAAAATCCAGTGATCATTCGACCAATCGTTGAACAAACTAACTTCCATGAAGTTATGATTAGGATTTGGCTAATCCCCTTTCGAGCTATCCCTAGTTAAGGCTCCCGCAGACAAGCGCGACGCGTCACTAGAAGAACAATTTCCGTGAAGTTTTCATAGAAATTAATCCACCAGAGTCGCGACGCGCCGTCTCCGGGAGCCTTTAGAGGAAATGGGAGGCCGTCACCTCCTTCTGCGAAGCAGTAATGCTCGCGAAGGAGGAGACGGAGCGCGTGAGAGAGATGCTAATTTCGCGCCCTCGCGCCCCTAACCGCCGCAGGAGGAGACGCCCTGGGCGTCGGGAATCACAGGAAGATTTCCGACCACCGTAGGCGCGGGCTTGCGGACGGTGAGCAATGGGTAGCTCGCCGTCCGATAAGGACCAAGCCCGGGTCGACGGCGCGTTGTGTTCCACGCGCGCCTCAAAGAGATGTCAGCAGAATTGACGGGGTCCGCTAGGGCCAATGCCTGCCGGGGCTGCGAATATGGGCCGATAGGGATATCGTGGCCCCCCGGCAACATGGCAACGGAAGGAACCCGGGTGGGTTTTAGTCAGTAAGAGTCTGACACGCCCTCCCGCTCCACCCAGAGCGGGAGAAGTTATTTGATAATTTCCCACCTAAAAAAAAAAAAAAAAAAAGGGGTTACCTTTGCAACAGTGCTATTTTACGTAACATTTTCAACTTTTTTAGTCTTCTCGGATGCTTAGTATACAGTGGCATTCGAGCCAGTAACAGTATTACTTTGCCTTTCTTTGTCTTATTGCAAGTTCCAAGCTGAAGTTTTCTTTTTAAAGGCAATGCAGTTGAAGCGTTTTAACAAAAATTGTTTACGAAGTTTTGCCGTTAAGGTACCTACATTTTCCCTTATGCCTTTCATTTCTCCTGTAGTAATACCTTTTGTTTGTTTAGTGCTATATCAAAGAATTTTCTGTACAGCGCTCCGGTCTTTTTGCAAGTATTAAAAATATTTTTGAAGCTCCACTCAGCTTGTTGTGAATGCGGTGTTCCCACAAAAATCATTTATTTCTGCGGCGTTTCGATGTAAATATAAAAACCAGGGTGTTTTCAGTTTGAAAACCGTTAACCGTTGTAAACCGAGAGCAATAATTATGTGTGTAAATCTAAGTCCACACTTCACTCGTATTTGAAACAGTTTCGTTCAGTTCCTGAAACTTGTCACTGAATCGAATCTCTTAAAGACGAGATTCGATCCGGCACATTGTTATGGCACAAGTCCCCAAGACACTTTTGTCTTGGGGACTTGTGCCCTGACTATGTACAGATGTGTCCTAATGTCTCTTTTGCCCCGAGTTCTATGATCCGCAAGAGACACAGCTTTGGTGCGACAGTTAAAAGCTCGACTATCTTGTAAGAAAGGGGACCTAGCATCCTCGTCCATCAGATACTAGATAGTAATGATTGTCATCTCCTTACGATTGTATTACCTTCACGGAGCTGACCTTTCCTTTATGTGCCAGTGTCTTATCTCCTTGAGTAGTGAAATGTGTTACAACTTAACTACACTTATTTGAGCTTTCGCAATTTTAAGGATGCAAAAAAATCTGAAAGAAGCTTAAACAGACATAATGTACAAATAACACAAACAAAAGTTGATAAATATATTTAATTTTTGTATGCTATAAATCTGCTATAATTTCATAGTTTTACTCGATTTATGAAACCAAATACTTGTGGATTTTCATGATCAAACGTTCGAATATATTTTAAAGGATATTTGTCAGTGGTGACCAAATGAGGAGTTGGCAAACTTTCAATGGAAATAAAATTCTACTGCTTTAAAATATGTGCCTGTTACGTCACCAATATCCTGCTCAAATGGCTGGGCAACCTATAAACCCATATCTGGGCAACACAACGTAACAACGTTAAAATTTCACGTGCTTAATGTCTTATTTATATTTTTTTCTGATAATGCTTTTAAGACTAGAGTCCTGCTGGTTCTAGGACTATTAAAGAGGGCTGAAAAAGGAAGAGCTTGAATTAGAGTGTGTATAATTTTTGAAAAATTTGATGCATTAGAAGTTGTTAGCTCCATTTCATGTCTTGCTGGCTGGCCTAATCCTTACAACAAGACAGACAAAAGAAAATTTGGTATTGAAAACCGTTCACCATTTTTTGAGTATTGTGATAGTTTGGATCCAACCTTAAGAGGAATAAGCCCCTATAAGGTTGGATCCAAACTGCATGATACTTACAAATCAAGCATAACATATTTTAATGGCTAGCAAAAAGAACAAATGACACTACAAACTAAACTTACACTTACCGTTCACACTTCACAAGAAATGTAGATCGTTTTATTCTCATCTTAAGCTCAATACAGTAAAGCATTGTAATGCTCAAAGTGCTTAGTTTCATATACAAAGTGAGGTAAGTACGCGTTCACTAATATTATCTTGAACTAACAAAATGCTCTTTGAGATGGAGCAGCTGACTGCAGTTAATACCACAAAAGCGCATAGAGATGCTACTGTTATTCATTATTACATGAGATGTTGTGTTTTGTTCTTAGAAGGCATTTTATGTAACTTATAAATTAATGTTTTAGTATATTTTGTACGGTTTTTTATGTTTTAGGAGCTTCTTGATCTTGTCAGGAAAACTTTAGATATCAAAGTGTCATGACATATTTTAATTTAATGTATATTGGCATGCTTAAGTAAGTAAGTAAATACCTATGTGAAACTATTAATAATTAGTTTAGCCATTCACCCAATTATTCGACAGCTAAATTCCAAATTAATGTTTGGTATCTTGATGATGGAACCTTGGGAGCCAATGTAGAAACTGTTTTAAATGACCTAAAATTCTTAAACAAACTTTTGTACAAAAAAAAACAACCGACTTCCATTAAACTACTACAAAGTGAAAAATAACTTAAATTTCGGAAGTCGATGTCTTTGGTTTTGTATTTTCGTTATTTGCCACCGACTTTCGAAATTTAAGTAATTTTTCACTTTGTAGTAGTTTTTTGGAAGTAGGTTGTTTTTTTTTTTTTGTAAAAAAGTTTTTATTTCTCGCTTTTTAGTGGGTCAGTTTGTAATTTATCTAAGTTACATAAGCCTAATGCCAACTGCTCATAACCTTTTACAAAATATTGCATTTCCCGATGCAGGGACGTTCATCGTTGAGGAGTTCTCCTGGTACTTTACCATCAGCTCCACTTCTCCATATACATTGTGACGAGCATAAATTGCATTGCAACCATTTAAAGTAATCGAATCACAACCCGTAAAATACGTATTATTGAGTAGTTCCGGTGGCTATTTGTGGTCTTCATCATCAGTTCCACTTAACCAAATAGTGCTTTCCAAGAGCAACTGCACAAGTTACTATAAAAAATACCCAAATTGCTATAGGTTTGCCTATAATATTTGAAGAGTTTCCTCAATTTATCTGGGATGCCATCATCAGATCCTGGTTTCTTTATCATGGTACCTACCACCTTTGGGATATCTCTTTTCCAAAAAAAGAAGAATCTTCAAAATCGGTTCATAAACGATGCAGTTATCCGCGAACACATAAAAAAAATTGAGGAACACGAATTGAGAAACCTCCTTTTTAAGAAGTCGGTTAAAAAATGAACTTCATTCCATTGTCCTTGATCTCAACCTTTCGAAATGTGAATTATACTTATCAGACAGTACTGACAGACCACTGACACTTCCCAAGTTTAACGCAATAGCTCCAGAAATCAAAATTATTGAAAAAAGCTCTCTTTATCTCCTTGGGTCTCCAATCTTCGAGAATTCCTTTGCCGTTTTTATTGTGGAAAAATACAAAATTTCAACAACGTTTCGGAAAGATTGTTACAAATTAATATGCATTCGGCCATCACCCTAATTCGTTACTGCTGTTTCGGCCCTAAATTAACATATTTTCTTCGCGCTTCCCATTTATGGAAGCATACTCCTCACCTTTTAGAAAAAACCGGCCAAGTGCATGTCGGACCACGCACAATGTAGGGTTCCGTAGTTGGGATGAATTTATCCCAAGAACAAACTTAACTTTGTAGTTGAAAAAACAAATCTTTCACACAGAATGTATGGGAGAACATGTTTTTGCAACCGCAAATCTAAGTTGGTCAATTATTACTCGTTAACTTGTAGAGCCTACTTAGCTGTGATAGATTTCCTTTTAATTTCGTTACATAATCTACTGTTGTGATTTTTTTCACACATCCAAAACCAACCATTTAGCTGGTAAGGGGGGGGGGGGGGAGGGACACTTGACTCTAAAATTTGCACTTTAAACCTTAATATTTCGCAAACGGATCTCTGAATTCAAAAATGGTTTGTCACATTCACAATGTTTTTAAAAGACCTTTCCAACGATATCCCATATCAAGGGATAGAAAAAAAAAGAACATCAACACTTTACGTGTAGGGGAGGTAATCTAAAAAAAAATATTTTTCGTAATTTTATTTTACAACTTTGTCGGCATGATTAATATGTATACCCATGCCAAATTACAACTTTCTAGTACTAACAGTCTTGGAGCTAGACCGCGGACAGACAGACAGACGGACATGACGAAACTATAAAGGTTCCTTGTTTACTACGGAACCCTAAAAAAGGACCAAATTATCTGACACATATTAACATCAATTTTAAATGTGGCCATGGACGACCGAGCTTGGACACAAGCTACTCTTCCCATTCGTATGGGAGGCGCATCCGCAAAATGTCTAGTATTAGTTTACCGGCTTTCATATCCTCGGTCCACGGGTCCACGGCACTGAGAAATTAATCAGGAAAATTCTAACGTCCACACTGATTAATTTTGATGTGCTGTGCTTCACCGAGGCTATGAATGTCTGGAGACTCGCTTGCCCGAACTCAGATCTACTCGATTATCCATCTTCCCGAAGACGGTGGGATGAGCCGCTCTGCAGAGTAGTACAGAACAATTTACTAAACAAACACGTCTGCTACTGCTACAGAGCGTGTGCGCCTGCTAGCTGTGAGTAAGTGGGAATGGGGTCTATGGCTTCATGCACCACCGTCGTTGAACATAGGCACTTTGTTCGACGACACTTCTTTTCGCCCCGCTGCTTCCCTACGACTGGGAGCGCCATGTTGTTCTCCTCATCGCTTTAACTGTGGCGGTTGTTGTCAACAGCACATTACGGCCATTACGGCCTGTCTTGCAGCCGAAGTGCGAGTCGCTTAGCGCGGCACGCGAACATCAACAACATCATCGGACGAGCTCTTGTCATCGCCGGCGTTGCAGCTGTAGTAGAACCCAATAGCTTGGCACGCGACGATGGCAAAAGACCGGACGGCATGTCTTTATTTCCATGGAAGGTGGGTAGGCCTTTAGTGTGGGATGCAACCAGTGTCGACACTCTTGCGCCTTCCCATCTTCCCGACTCAACGTGCTGTGCTGGTGCTGCTGCTGCGGCTGCGGAAAACTTCAAGCGGCGTAAGCATAATAATCTTATTAGCTATTATACTTTCGGGCCGTGGGGTCCAAGTGCTCATGGCCTCTTTAGTGAAATCTCAAAACGGCTACTGGACATTTCCTGTGACCCAAGGGCTGGTTTTTACCTTGGCCAGAGGCGCATTGCCATACAACGTGGCAATGCGCCCAGTCTCTTGGGTGTATTACCAGTCGACAGCGATGCGGATGATTTTTTGATGCTATATTTTTGTTTTAAATTAGTACTTATATAATTTTGTTATTTTTATCTATTAGTTCGTTATAAGTTGTTATTTACTTATTTATATTATCTTAGTAACATCCTTTTTACAAAAATTTTAACTATGTCTGAAAAATAAAGAAGTACTTAATTTTTAGACCTTTTATGTAGTACCTACTATATATATTCATATTATCAAGTTTTATAGTCGAACAATCTATATTTAAATTGAGTCCTGGAAAAAAGACCAATATTAATTTTCTTTGTTTTGTAAGGAGTCATAAATGGGTTGTAAGAAATAACATGGAATGGAAAATAAATATCACAATATTAGATATTGGGACTTGGGAGGTAACCCATTTAATATGACGATAAACTAATAATAATTCAATTGGAGACTAAATAAAGTTAGTATTGGAGACTAGGAGTAGGTTTTAGAAGAAAATAACAGTTATTCAAATAACAATAAGCCTTTTATACAATTTGTATTGGATCACAAAGAAGACAGTAAACAGCGAAAACAGAAATAAAATATGTGAATAATAATGTCAACATTATAATATTTATTGGCTTCTCATTTCTATGCAAATTGACGTGGGACCCGATATACGCTGGGAGAGTTTTTAAACACGTAGGCAATAACGTGGTTAATAATACTGTTGGTCAGACATGCCCAAGGCAACACAAACCCACGTCATAGGGTCCATACGATCCATAGGAACTTTCTAAGTTTATCTGGAATCACTAGCATCGGTGAAGGAAAACATAGTGAGGAAACCTGGACTTTTTACTAATATAAGTCTGAAATCACCAATCCACCTTGAATTAGCGTAGTAATCTATGTGCATGCCTTCTCTGTATGAGAAGGAACCTTTGTTCTTTAGTAGTGTAGTATTAGGCAAGTATTATAAAATTAACAAAATGCAATTTCAGTTGATCATCATCATCCAATATCAGTAAGTCCTCTGACAAACATGGGCCTCTCCCATAACGCAACATTGATCTAGGTTTTCGGCCACTCTCAACCTTCTACGAGTAGGTATCAGTGTTGTTAATTGATCGATGTAACCACATAATATTGAATAATCTGACTGAACTTGAGCCCACACTTAGGAGAGTACAAATAAGGCCTTAAACTTCCGACAGACAGCGTCCCAGAACTTGGTATTAGTTTAAGGTCTACGTTTACCAAGCGATCCACATGTTATTATAGCTTAGTTCAATAGCTAAAGGGTTATTAGAATTATATTAAACATGTATCTAGAGGTTTGTACCTAGGCAAATACTTGTAGGTCCTTTGTATATCATCCTTTAGACTAACTTCCAACTTTGAGCTTGCTTTACAGTAAGTTTAACCAGCATGACTACCGTTGTAACCATAGAAATATTTATATCTATGGTAGTAACGAAGAAACGAAAGACATAATGACAGATTCTAGAATAAGAAATGTCACTTGGATAGAACGAAATATAGAGTCTGGCCAAGCTAACTCTGCATAAGTAAAAAAAAACGGTGGAATTTGAATATCTATAGACGGCAACACCGTCTGTACCACGAAAAACTAATTTGATGCTTTGTTTGTCTTTTTGTTTTTGATAGGTTATTTTGTTTATATTCTGATTCTTTCCTGCTAAAGAATAGTCACTTTAGCACGTTGCAGTGAGGATTTGATACAGTTTTGGATGGAGGTAGAGCATAGGTACGACATAGTCTAACACATAATCTATTATGCAAAAATCAAAAGGCAAATACCAAAATCATTAGATTAACTTACACGTGAATTTTTCGATATCTTGTAAACATTGTCGTTTTTGGCTAAGGACGACATCGTGCTGTTTCTTCACATCTTGGACTTTAAATATTATAAACAATATAATAACTCCCGCACTCCACTTTTAATAGGTTTAACAATTTTTCTACTTTATTTTGTGAAGACAACTTACAGCGGAAGCAATCTGACAGCTCAAGTACCCTAAAACTGACTTATCTGACTGATGTGAAAGTATACCATTTGCAAAACTTTTTGGGGTTGCCTATTTATTCCATTACAGAGTTAGCGTGGCCAAACTTTATGTCTCTTCTTCATAGAATAGAGATAGAAGTGGTGATGATACGCGTGCTGATGAAAATCTGTTGCAACTGCCATCTGAACTCAATCAATCTGCCTAGCCTTTTCCTAACTATATTGGAGTCGATTTCCAGTCTAACTGGATGCATCTGAATACCAGTATTTTAAATGAAGCGATTGCCTATCTGACCTGCACAACCCAGTAACTGGGTAATACGATACGACCCCTTGGTAAGACTGGTTGTCAAACTTTCGGCCTTCTGACGACTCGTAACAACTGTCAAAGATCCACGAATGACAGCAGGGACGGCTTAGGGCTGCTTGTCCACTGGAGCGTAGCGAGGCAGCGGAGCGGAGAAATGTCCCAATACTAACCAATATAATCTAACTCCGCTTCGGAGCTCCGCTTCTATTGGTTAATATTGGCACATTTCTCCGCTCCGCTCCAGTGGACATGCTTTCCGAGGCACGGAGGAGTCTCGGTATGTAAAGATGATCACGGACAAACCCCGGCAAGCGTAGCTCTACCTGATGGATTGATCCATGCGGCTGTTATTACTTAGCCATGAGCTCCTCCTTCTGAACTCATTAACACAATTAATGGCCACAGCACCACAAAGAAAAAGTCTCTTGTTGTTCCTAACAAAACCCATCTGATGATAATAATACACTCACATTCCCACTTAGTCAACGTAACAACATACGCATACGTGCCGAAAAATATATCAAGCATTCCTCGCGTTGTAAATCCGGGCAAATGAAAAGTGTCGCATTTTATATTTCCAGCGGAAAGCCGTACAATAAAGTATGTTAGCGATTTGAGTAGAATATGCATTTAGTGGGCCGACAGCCATAAATTCAGGGGCAGCGAATGAACGAGCATCCGTTGCCGCAACATTTTGTGGGCCTTTGTTACTGGGTCGCGAGTTCGCGAGATATGGACTTGGGAAATGAAACGAAAGGCTTGGAAAATTTAGTTTTTTGTAGAGCCGTAATTTTAGCACTTATCTGTAATGTTGACTGGTGTTCCTCATTTATTATTAGCTACATAGTAGCGTTAATGTTGGTAAGTCAGTCCTTAGAACCTTAATAATCCAATTATTGTCAATTAAAAACAATTGACTAAATACATATTGTTAAGAATTCAGTCACAAGAAGACTAAGTTAACGCTTTCGAATAAAATAAAAAAAGCGGAAGGTTCACTTAATAAGCTTCGAAACGAAGAATCTAAAAGAACTCTCCTGCTTTCCGCTACAGAGCTTAAAAATATATTAGTAGGTTATTTGCAGTCGAACTTTTCAATATTTTAAACTTCTCAGCCGACAACGCGACAAAGTTCCTTTTATGTATTTGTTTTCGTAAGGCGATTAAAATTTTAATGTTACCTCGCCATACTGACAAAGAATCTTACAATAAATCAAAATGTTTTCTCAAAACAACAACCAGTATTTAAACTTCAGGATTATTAATTCATTAAACTGACACAGAGGACTTCCATTTAATATCTTGTGCTTAATTTGTCAAGAGTCCCTTTGTAAATTATATCATATAAATTATTTGATATTGTTAATTCGTGGTACCTATAGTGGGGTGCAAATTTCCGGGTCTTCAAAATTGACAGCTCTTGGGCTAGTCAAGTTATAATGATCGCCATTTTACATGGATGAGTTACTTGTAACATGTTATTCGTTTTCGAATTAAAAATAGATTGAATAAAATTATGCTCGTCGTGTGACAGATAACTACAAATATATGGATGAAAATTGTTTCTTTTTGTGTTTTTCTATAAACGAAACCTAGCTAGATCGATTTATCGCCCCCTAAACCCCCTGCATACAAATTTTCATGAAAATCGTTGGAGCTGTTTCCGAGATTCAGATTATATATATACAAGAATTGCTTGTTTAAAGGTATTAGATATGTTAGTCCCTAAAGTATCTATTTGTTACTTTTGTGGTTGCAGAAAGTTGCCAACTATAAGTTATATTTTCTCAAAGTTTTGGTTTCTATGGCGGCGTGTGTGTGTCTATAATAGAATTTACTTTCCACTGTTGTACAATAGTTCCACGATATAGTGGCCGACATTACCGCATTTCCGATTAACATTAATAGATTACAGATTATACTTTGATCGAAGTGTGGCGCAATACGCTGGACTCATTTTATGTAGTTTTACTTACAGTGCGACTATTTTTATCAGTTATCAAATTAAGGAAATCATTAGACACCATTAATGACCCCGAATTCGGAAGACAGTACCTAATACTATCAAACGACTGTTTCTTCAGACTTACTTTCTTCCCAAACTTATTTTATAACAGTTACAACTTCCACAGTTCCTTGTGAACAAAGGTCGGTCACTCTCTTAACGACATCTTGTTTGTACTGTAGGTAATTACCTGATCTCCGTAATGACCCTCAGGTCTCATTATTTCCTACCTATTACGTAATTATACTAAATTGCTGACTCTAAATTGCAATGGTCACACGATGATTCAATCCATCTTGAAATAATCAGTGGCTTTGTTGCTTAAGCATTGAAAACTCGCCAACTTTATCAATAGAAATGTCTCATAGGTAATACACTTATTCATGAATAGTGTAAAGCTCATTTAAATGGGTTGATTGCGTGTGCAGCTCTCAAATGCGTAAAGTTTATTTTTAGACAATGAATTCTCATGTGGAGATCCGATGAAAGAACGTTTAGGAACACGCTGACCTCTCGTAAAATTGATAGGATACTTTAACTCCTCGAGAACTATTACTCTATGACGTAATGACATTACACGTTCCTAGGTGGCCAGCACCAAACTATGGTATCAACGTCAGATATTTACGAACGCTGCTAGCTCGTGCAATCACATTGACCTAGATCGTATGATCCAATATTATAGTCCAGCCACATGGTGTAGGTTTAAACGTAAATTATGAAACAACTTCTAAAAAGTTCGGAAACATCTGTACTAACATATCAATCGAGAATTCCGATAGGATGTTATACCATCGAACATTTTACAACTGGAGCTATTAGCGAAATTAGTAGAGCTGGAAATAATGTTCGACATACGTAGCACGAAATAGATATTGTTCATTGAGATAATATTGGAACTAAGCACGTGAACGTGTTGTGAATGAACGCTAAGTAAATATTGTGCAATGTTGATGCAGTTCGTGGTTTAGTTACGTAATTGAAGTTCAGTAGACACGGAATAACTAATTAACTTGAGTGCCTTGTAGTTAATTGACTTCTATGTAAACTAGGGATTTTTTCGACGGAAAGTAAAGTAACATTGTCAGAGTGAAACCTTGAATTGGATGGTATTTGTCACTTTGACCAAAAACAACATAAAATTGGTAACATACAAATTCTCAAGTCCAATAGATTAACTCTTTCTCCAATGCAGACGGTTTGGCAGGAGTGTAAATACTTGACAAACTAAGGATTAGTTGGCAAACTATTCAACCTCACTTGACCTTCGATACCATTGAATTAATCAAGGACATAAAAAGACCCCAAAACCGAATGATAATGAAACAACGAACGAACCACAGGTGTAGGACATGTTAACATATATTTACAAGTAGGACCCTTACAATATTGTGTATCATGTATAAACATGGTATTGTATCGAGGGAATAATAAAGTGGGATCGAATAAGGAGCCTCGAATAAATCAAGGTCCCAAGGCTGCCTCGCCGCAGCCTCCTATGTCCTCACCGTGTTAGATAGAGGTGTATATTAAGTTGCTGAGATTAAACGGGATAGGATGGTGAAATACTGAACAGAAACTATTTATAAAATCTTTCATATAAACTAAAGTGATTTTTGAAATCACGCATAATTTGCAATGAAGTAGGCTTACGAGATGTAAACGGAGTCTGGCAAACTATATAAAACTAGCTAGCTGTTATGTCGACAAAAAGTAGTCTATGACCATTCCCATACTAAATTTTATCTAAATCGGTTCAGCCGTTTAAAAAGGTACAGGTACATGGTATTTAGGTTACAGGCAGATTCAAACCTTTGTGGGAGCTGGACTTTATACTGGGTTCGGGAGTTGTATGACAGATCTCCAGGCTCACACCTTTAAAATTACAACATTAAATTGCACGTATTACATACAAATTTGTAAAAGCTCCAAGTACTGAGAGGAAGGGAAATTAATTTACAAAACAAAAGGAGATGTGCTATGTATGTCTTTGGAGAGTTTGTGTGTGTTGAGTGAGTGTGTCCGTGAGTGCAATATAAGTCCTCGCGCCTAGCACCTACGGAGGGCACTGTGCGCGAGCACCTACTTGCCCGAAAGTGTGTGTGTGTCTGTGTGTGGTTAACAAGGTGAAACGCGATTAAAAATTAATTTGAGTAGGTCCATATATTCCCGGTAGGTAGTCGAAATTATTTTAAAATATTTAGTAAATGTTCAGTCTCTGCATAATCGAATAGAAAACTGCTACAGATTTGCTGCAGCATTATATTCGACTTCGAGTAATCGAAATGTAATTGTTCTATAGGTACTGCCTCGAATCGAATGTAGGTCAAAGGTAGCAAAATAATTATCAATATTTTTCACGTTTCATTAGCCTTGTCCACATAGATCGTGTGATTTCGGTTGTTTTCATTGATCACATTGTTGACTTTCACAACATCCAGCCTACGCTTCCCAAGCTTCCCACGAGCTCAAACTTCAGTTTATCCATAATTTTGTATCAACCCAAATGACTCATCTAATAATTTATTAAATGGCTCTCCAACTTTGCGGGACCTTGGATTTGTTAGAATCGTAAAATTAACGCTGAAGTACGAAATGTTTCTCTAATAATACTAAATTTA
The DNA here is from genome assembly GCA_949152395.1 of Agrochola litura. Lineage (NCBI taxonomy): Eukaryota > Metazoa > Arthropoda > Insecta > Lepidoptera > Noctuidae > Agrochola > Agrochola litura. The sequence continues at coordinate 7,691,228 of OX424497.1, read as the reverse complement.
AACACGTTGCTAGAACCAAAAAGAGGGATAAACCCACTCCCTTAATAGCAAACCCTTTAGGAATCACTAGGTGAGCCATTCGAACTAATAAAATACGAAATTCTTGGACACTCCTAATTCTGACGCAGAAACATTGAAAATAAATGTTATCGTACAGATTTAAAGTTCAAATTGGATTGCGTGTTAGGTGTTTGGGTGCTTTCTGTGGTCCAAGGGTAAGGGTCAATTCAATTAATTACAGAAACCACGACATGCGCCCTATTAAACCTTTGTTACGCGGTGCTATTATTTTACTTGCTACAATATTGTTGTTGGTATTTAAAATGTTTTTTTTTTTTTTTTTGTAATTGAGGTTGGATCGTCAAGTACAGCTATTTTTGTAGTAACTCACATTATTACATCAGGTACTTACCTCTTCATGTAAACAGTTATTTGAATGGTCACGAGCTGGAAGATTTTTTTTTTATTCGGTGTGTTATTTTTAAGACACGAATCACGTAAATTGAGATTCTTAACTAGGTAATTGGTAAAATGTTCATCAAAAAGTTAAACTTTTTGATGAACACACTTAGCTATTAAACGTGGCTAATGTTAGCTCGGACTGTAATTTAAATTTTCGCCGGCCTTAATCTTAATTAATCCCTACCACTATTAAAAATACGAAAATGAGTTTGTTCATTCCACTTTCACGGGTCGCCTGTTAAAACGATCTCCATAATGTTTTGCATAGGTATAGCCTGCTAACATGTTGATGATGCAGTTTAGTTTTTAGGGTTCCGTACCTCAAAAGGAAAAACAAAACCCTTATAGGATCACTCGTGTGTCTGTCTGTCCGTCTATCACAGCCAATTTGCTACGAATCTAATGAACCCATTAGATTGTTTGGTACATATATGTATTTCTGTGACCCAAACACGGACGTGTAACGTAAATAAATGAATTTTGAATATGGGGGTTACCTTTGGGAGGCAAACAAGAAAAAAAAAAAGATTTTGCAAACTAAACCGTGTTTCATATCAAATGAAAGGACTTATTGCAAAAATCTCAAATATATTTTTCCCATAATTTTAACATAAATTAATTTAAAGATATTTAAGAAAATAGATGAAAATTGACCATTCCCCCCCTTATCTCCGAAACTACTGAGCCTAAAATTTTGAAAAAAAATGCAGAGAATGGTTTTTCACTCATAGATTACAGGAAAACCTATATCGTCACTGGAAAGGCAAAATTACTTAACCGCCACATTATTCATATGGCGTTAAGTATTTTTGCCTTTCCAGTGACGATATGAAGTCTATGGTCTTAAAATAACATGGTAAATCTCTCAATATTGTGCGTACAACATTTGCAGTTGTAATGTATGGGAGAACATGTTTTTCAACTTCAATGTTAAGTTTGTATTTGGGATAAATTCATCCCAACTTCGGAACCCTTCATTGTGCGTAGTCCGACACGCACTTGGCGGGTTTTTACCTTACAACATGCCTCTTTATTTCTTTCTGAGTATCTTTATAGGCGTCTCAGCATACGTCAGTTTCGTTTTAATTAAATGCCTATAATGACCGCCTCGTTGGTTAGAGGAGCTCGTTGCTAAGTAATAACAGCCGCATGGATCAATCCATCAGGTTAAGCTACACTTGCCGGGGTTGGTCCGTGGATGATCATCTTTACATACCGAGACTCCTCCGTGCCTCGTAAAGCACGTCAAGCCGTTGATCCCAGCTGTCATTTGTCGATTTTTGACAGACTTTACGGGTCGTCAGAAGCCTGAAAGTCTGACAACCAGTCTTACCAGGGATCGTATTACCCAGTTGCTGGGTTGTGGAGGTTAGATAGGCAGTCGCTCCATGTAAAATATGGGTATTCAGCTGCATCCGGTTAGACTGGAAGCCGACCCCAACATAGTTGGGAAAAAGGCTAGGCAGATTGAATGACCCCCTCATTGGTCTAGTGATGGTCGGAAGTGTTACTGCTGAGAATGAGGTCCTGGGTCGGGCAAAGTGTTATTGGGTTTTTTCATCTAGAATTCGTTAGTAAAAGCCCGGAGTCTGGATCTGTGCCCGGTAGATGGCAATAGGCTCACCCCCTATTACATGGGACTTAAACATAACTGGCGAAATGTGGATGTACTATAGGTACACCTCTGCCTAACCCTTAGGGGATTACAGGCGTGATGTTATGTTATATTATGTTAATCCCTATAAATATAAATTATGTACAAGTATACAGAGGAGAAAAAATAAAATAAAGGAACAGCTCATTGGGCATCAAAAAATTCGTCCATATCGCTGGCAGTGGGAAAAGTGCCCAAAAGGCTGGCAGCATTGCCACGTTGTATAGCAATGCTGATTCTTTGACCTAAAAATTGGCCAACCTTCTGGTCACGTGAAGAGTCGACCAACCGCTTGGCGATGTCCGGAAATACTCGATGAGCACTCGAACCCCACGGCCCTAGTGTTTTAACCCTAAACGGCTCAAAAATATAGCTGCCAATAAGTTTGTTATATTTGCGCCCGTTTGAGGTTTTCTGCACCTGCAGCAGCCGCCCCAGCACAGCCCACCGTGCTAGAAAGATGAGATGGCGCGAGGGTGTCGACACAGGTTGCGTCCCACACCAAAGTCCTATGCAACTTCCAAGGCATTATAGTAATTCCGTCTGGCATCTTCCCATCGTCGCGTGCCAAGCCATTGGGTTCTAAAACAGCTGGCACTCTGGCGGTGACAAGAGCCCGACGGATGATGTCATTGATGCTTGCGTGCCGTGCCAACCGACCAGCGCTCTTGCTGCAGGAAAGGCCATGGTGTCCGAGGCGGTCGACTGTTTCACCGCACTGACAGCGACACTTATCCTATTAAGAACCAGCTCCCTGCTTTATAATAACAAGTTATCATCATCAGCATATTGGGCAAGAAGTGCTTTCGAGAATATTTTTCTGATGATGTTATCTTAACGAATGATAATAAAAATGCGAAAGTGAGTTGGTTTGTCTATTTGTTTGGTACCCTTTCACGCTAAAACGGCTGAATGGATGTAGACCATGACCTGGAGAAGGACATAGGGTACTTTTCATCCTCGATCGCAGACGAAGTCACGGGCAACAGCTAGTATGATAATAGTTTATGTTTATTTTTGATGATCATCAGTAAAATTTGCCCTTTCCGAAAATCAGGGTCTATTCTTACCTGTGGCTTCAAATTGGTAAAGATACTGCAATATTCTTGTAGACTCATAAATGCTTCGATTTGTTGACCATTTTCTATTTTGTTATGTACCTGGTACTTTTTAACAGATCTACACTGTCCCACACCTATTAAAGGTGTAATTTGAAAACATTGATAAGCTCATCATTTTTAAAAACGTAACCGTGGAGTTTTTGCTGGCTCTTCTCCATAGGAACCGTGTATCTAGTTTCTGACTTTTCATAGTGCCCATGTAGGTTTATGTGAATCAAAATATTTTGAATTGAATTTGAAAGTATGTGATAATTTTGCTAAGAGAAGTAGACTAAACTGCCCTATATTTCACAGCAGCAAAAAACCTAACTACACAGCCATGGTCAAAAGTGGATAGCCAAACATTTTTAAAATAAATTCCTTACATCAGCGTCTACGCAGTCAACTCATAAACATTACATAATGTTAACGTTATATTTAACCTTCGATTAACCAAATGCAGGATGAGTCAGACCACTGGTCTATTAAAAGACGAGTCTTTGTACTGATGGTAATCTATTTACGTCAATAATGTCCTATGTGTCGATTATCGAATGAAGATGATCTAATTTCGAATGGGGAAGACGTAAACCGGTGATTTAAAAAAAAATGGTCGATGGTTAGAGAATTTATGTTTTACAGTGATCGATTGGTTCTGTGGAGCTCGTGACCAAATAATAACAGCCGCAAGTGTCGATCCATCAGGTTAAGCTACGCTTGCTAGGGTTGGTCCGTAGATGGATGACCATTCTTTACATACCGAGACTCCTCCGTGCCTCGGAAAGCACGTTAAGCCGTTGGTCAGCCGGGACCAACATTCGTGGTCATTCGTGGATCTTTGACAGTCGTTACGGGTCGTCAGAAGCCCGAAAGTCTGACAACCATTACCAAGGGGTATCGTATTACTCAGTTACTGGGTTGTGGAGGTCAGATAGGCAGCCACTCCATGTAAAATACTGGTATTCAGCTGCATCGGGTTAGACTGGAAGCCGACCCTAACATTGTTGGGAAAAGGCTAGGCAGATTGATTGATTGGTTTTGTGTAGTACTAATAAAAGAGCAATGGATACGAGAGAATTGTGATTGAGTAAATAGGTTTATTAGAGATGCCATTTTTTTTAAATAATATTTATTTGTTTTCTTTAATTAAAACGAATTGTGATCGGTAAAACCAATCACAAAAATTTAAGACACAGTGCACAAAAAAGGAAAAATTTAAAATCATACAGATGAGGTAAAACTTTTTTAACCCATATTTGCAAATCTTATAAATTATTCTGAATTCGAATGTGTTAAAAGTTAAAAACACTCACAAATCCCGCCATCCACAGTACTTCTAACATGCCAATAAAATCTTCGTCCATGCGTCCGCAAATAAGTCGTTTGTTGGATGAGTGCGAAGTACCTACTGGGGACTTAGCACGCGCAACGGAGCGACATGGAGGCACAGCGATGAGCCTGAGCTTTCTTCTACGGCAGTATTAGTCTGGGACAAAGAAACGAACTAGCACATGTATGGTATGTAGATCAGGCGCGCCAATAGTGTGCATATAGTACAACGCGACAGTACACAATCAGCGTTCAATCAGCTGTACTCCTTCCCACAATATTCACATATCATTGGTTACGTGGTATTTAAAACTATTGAATAAACCATCATCTTTGGTTATCCGGGACTTATCATTTCAAGCCAACATCCAAGGTGCGTGCGAGCCATTCAGTAGCGCATACACTTTGCATCTGTATTCGTTGCCACTACATTACTAGGAGTCCATTAATCAATTAAAATGTGAACCGCCATGATGCCGGAGCCACACCGGAGCCGGACCGGTGCCGAACCGCAAGATGAGAAATGTTATAATATCTCAAAAATCTGCGCGGCTGCGGTGTGGCGCATGGGCGATATACACAAATATGCGGTCCGGCGCCGCCGCCGCGCCGGCGCGCGGCGCCCGCCGCCGCCAGTGCGGCTCCGGCGTCGTGTACAGGAAGCCTAAGGCTTTGTTTTAATCGAGTGTCAATTTTAAAATTCAGTAGAGTTTATTTATTGAAAAAAGGTCGTTAATAGTGACAGGTTTGGAGTTGACAGGTCCATTTCCACGTCGGAAACAGTTCTGACGTTAAATGAACCTTTTAACTCAGGTACAAATATTTAAGTAAACAGTTTATCCGCAGGAATATGCCACAAAATTAAGTGTTTTCCTAGAAGGACTTACTTATCTTTGGTTTTATTTCAATAAAATATAAAGAAAAGAAATAAAGAAAATATGTTTATTAGCGCCCAAATGCTGAGTTGTCTCTTTTAGAGACGATAATTTTGTACATGGAACACAGCCAGGCAGTCAGCTCTGCACAGCTATTAACTTTGCTCATCTTCACATACCTACATCACAACATAAGAAATAATTATATTCTGCCTCCCTCCTCCTCGCTTCTTCCATCCTTTGCCCAACACTGCTGCTATGTTTTGTGTACCTAATTATTTTAATGTAGGTATAAATACTTCTGCTTTCGTGACATCTCACCACCCATTTTATTGAGAGAAGAAAAAACGAAAAGTATTTTATTTGGGACACGCACAGGAATAAAAACTAAAAAGGAGCATGTAAAACTATTTTTTTTTTCGAATATTCTTAAAGAAAAAAAATCTAAAGAAATAAATTGCAACTTACTATCATTATCATTGTGGACATGATAATTATTCAGATTGATTACAGTTGTAATAGCAATCATATAATTGCGTTTTATTAAAATAGGTTTTTAGTTTTATTAATTGATTTATCTTTTGTATAGATTCTTTTCTATTTTGTGAATGTGAGAACGCTGTAGGATTAGTAGATTGTAGACCTGTAGACCATTTTCTATTTTGTTAAGTACTTAGTACTTATTGAAAGACCTACACTGTCCTCCCATACCTAGTAACACTGTTATTTGAAAGTATTGTAAAAGCCAATTATTTTTAAAAGAGTAACCGTGGAGTTTTTTGCCGGCTCTTCTCCATAGGAAACGACCAATTGGAACCGTGCACCTAGCTTCTGACGTTTCCATGACGTTTGACGTGCCCATGTAGGTTTATGTGAAATAAAATATTTTGAATTTGAATTTTAGAACTGGTGGGCGTATACCATAACTGTTTGCTTACCCCCTTCGAAAAATTAGTATACCTAGCCATATTGTTATGTATCGTTTAAGTACAAAAATAATGCAGGCCATCCATTTTCTCTAGTTGATAAAGGAAGGGATAGATACCTTACGAGGAATTTCATAGCCGACCGTATCAACATACCTCCCCATAATTTCCGAAATGCTAGTTGTATGATACTCGTGGCTCAGACGTGCGGTTGGCAGCGCCATTCAAGCGTCACTCACACTTCCGACAGATATTGAGCCTTGTTCTTGATAGCTGTCCTCTCTTCCTTATGTAGCTATGTATATGTATGTAGGGTCGCAGATTGAGTAGCTATACTTAGGTACATACTTCATCCTGAAGAAAGTTTAATAAAAAAAAAAACAGTGGCATTCCGGGAGTGCCGACAGAATTAAAAACTTGAACAATTCAAAAATATTCTTTCAAAACCTTTAAAGTAAAAATACTTGCATAGAACATTCATCCGTAACTTAATATAAATAAAGAGCATAATCGCGTTTACAAAAATGAGGTGTCGGTAACGGTGTCGCGAGTTCAATTGTTTTTCCCATCTCAAAAATGCCCAACGCGCCTAAAGAAGTTTTCACTTCAAAAAACTTATTTTAACCGGTCCCATACTAATTCTCCCATGATGTCCTAATTCCTAAAATACTTTCTATAAGTACATATTATAAAACAAAGTCGCTTTTCGCGTTTGTCTGTATGTCCGCGTTTTCTTCTAAAATACGCAACGAATTTTGGTGAGGTATTCAACACAATTTAGGAAATGTATTCCGGAAGGTTTATGTGTATAGTACATTAATATTAAACTTATAGATAATTATGAAAACTCGAAGTTTTGTCAAGTCGTAAATAAAAACCTTGCGAATATCGGGATAAAAAGTATCCTATGTCCAAATCCGTTTAGCCGTTTTACCGTGAAAGCGGAACAAACAAACGTACTGACATACAAAAAATCAAATCCTTTTTCTTTATTATATTACTTTAGATATATAAAGTTTGGATGTTCTTTACTTAACCGGTGTTGTGGTGTGAAATGAAAGTCATTTGCAAGAATCAACAACTCTTCATTTGGAAAGAATACTGAGGTTCATGATAAAACACTGTTTTGTATGTAAGCCTTTTATTTACTCGTTTGCTAGACACAAATCAACAACATAATAGCTATGGTTAGATAAATGGCCTCTATTATTTCTTATATCAACAAACAGTAGGTATTTAATACGGTTGCACAATCAATTAATTTAAAGGCTGATGAACTGTTTTTTTTTTACTTTGTTATTTGTCTTTTGTGTTTCACGAATTGTGTCCAAATAAATGTTTTTCTTTCTTTATTTTCTTTCTTTTCTCTTTATTTTCTTTCTTTCTTTTCTTGTTTTCTTCATTTTTTTTCTTTAACTGGTAGATTTTGACCTTGAATAACCACTAGGAACGTCTAGTTCCTACATTCCATTTGCATGTTTACGGGTAATATTTTGTTGCAAACGCATTTGATTAGTCTGGATGTCGACATCTACTTACTGTGACATGTTTGCAGTTGGCAGTTCTATTTCCTCTTCAGTCAGTCACAGCTCCGACGTGCATTGGAAACGACCAAAAGCCTAACTATGTAAGACAGTCACAAAGGCGAGCTTAAATTTTGGGACCTCAAAAATATTCGATGCTGTTTTTCTTGCATTTTTGTTGAGCTTACAGAATTTAAGCAATTGGAATTGTGGGTTACTCGTAAGGTTACTGGTTGCTCCATTACCTAATAATCGAATCAGTAAATATGGTATTTTATTCCCCCCGTCAAAAACCCGTGTTCCTTCAAGAGATTCCGCAGTGAGTATTGAAGATACCCTGAACTATTGGTGCAGGACGTCAGCGCCGCTTGGACTGGGATAGCCTTACAAACTTCCCGTTTTCGAGTCTGGCGATCACGCCCGTCCGGTACATCTGTTGGAATCGTGAGTCTAGCATATTATTACTGGCTCTGTGAAAAACTATTAGTTGGACACCGATTAACACACAAATTTTGGAGTGATTGGGCTACTTAAACTATATTATACTATCTGCGCCCCACGGTTTCACACACATAAGTCTTGATTCCGTGAGAATATCGGGATAAAAACTATCCTATGTGTTAATCCAGGTTATAAACTATCTGTGTGTCAAATTTCATCGAAATCCGTTCAGTGGTTTTTGCGTGAAAGAGTAACAAACATCCATCCATCCATTCACACAAACTTTCAATTTTTTTATATCCTAGATTTTAACTAAAGTTATTGTAGTAATGTGTTTCTATGTTGACAAACTGGGTAGGTACGCTATACTCTGTCCCAGTCCTTTAATTTGAACGAAGCTCTCGTTCAACACTCCTGTCGCTGTTCTGCTGAAAGTAGTTCACTTTTAGGGTTCCGTAGCCAAATGGCAAAAAACAGAACCCTTATGGATTCGTCATGTCTGTCTATCTGTCCTTCCGTATGTCACAGCCACTTTTTTCCGAAACTATAGTTTCGAAACTAGAGCTATGCTGTTGAAACTTGGTAAGTAGATGTATTCTGTAAACCGCATTAGGATTTTCACACAAAAATAGAAAAATCAATAAATTTTGGGGGTTCCACATACTTACTTAGAACTCAAACTAAAAAAAAAATTCATCAAACCCATGCGTGGGGTATTTATGGATAGGTCTTCAAAAATGATATTGAGGTTTCTTATATCATTTTTTTCTAAACTGAATAGTTTGCGCGAGAGACACTTCCAAAGTGGTAAAATGTTTGCCCCCCTGTAACTTCTAAAATAAGAGAATGATAAAACTAAAAAAATATATGATATACATTTTCCTTCGTAGGGCGACAGGGGCGACAGGTTCGCCATGGTTCGTCAGGAACGAGGCTCTCCACCTCGACCTAAAGATTCCCACAATCCACCAATTTCTAAAACGCCTTTCAAAGCGTTTCTTTGAGTCCGCGGCCAAACATCGCAACCCTCTGGTTGTCGAGGCCGCCAGTTATGTCCCGAGTAGAATAAGTAAAGTTCGCCGCCCAAGGCATATCCTAGTAGACCCCGATGACCCCATAACCCTCCTCCAGGAGAGCAATAGGGAAACAAGCACAGTGTACAAACACAGACGCCTCCCGTCATTCCGACCTCGCCGCCGAGGTCCTTTGCGTTCCCGACCGCCGCGCCCCCGAGTAAATGATACTCCCCCCCGACCCTTGCTCGAAAACGAGGTGCCAGCAGTTGTTGCAGCTGTGCACGTAGCTTTAAATTCCCCGTATAATAATAATAATGATCAAAACCCTTTGATCCAGCCCGTCCCATCTTTTGATGTCCTCCCCCCGGATAACGCCCTAAGCCGAGGCTCGAACCCCGCAGGGGGTGCCCTTAGCGCGCGTTCATCCTAAGCTTTTTAGCTTAGTTTTATATATGTGCCCTGGCTGGAGGCTTTGAGTGTAGTAGCTTGAGGCAGCCACAGGATTGACCGGTTAAACAGCGAAGGTTTCTCAAAACCAGCTGTGAGATGCCCTACAGAAAAAAAAAAAAAAAAAAAAAAGATATACATTACCGTGTAAACTTCCACCGAAAATTGGTTTGAACGAGATCTAGTAAGTAGTTCTTTTTAATACGTCATAAATCGTAAACCGCAATTGACCTTTCAGTCAATGTTACTTGCTGCTACGGAACCCTTTTTGGGCGAGTCCGACTCGCACTTGGCCGCTTTTTTTATTTAGTACTCCTCTTTCTTTCTGTTTACAATTTTAACTTTGAAGTGTTTTGTCTGTTCGTAAAGGAAATTAAACTTATTACATTTTACAGGGAGCGACTGCCGGTCTAATTAAATGTAAACAAAACACAATCGTTCCTAGTACCTACATACATTATACTTATCATAGTTACCATGTCATTTAATATTGCACAGATGGATGCCCTTGCCCATTAAATCGATAACCTTTAGTTACTCCTTACATCACCGCCAGGAATGTAGATGACAGCTCCTACGTCGTAGATATAGATAGGTCATAATCAGTCTATAATGTTCCCACTGTTGGGACACACAGTGGTCTCCTCTCTTCGAGAGGAAGTGGGCTATAATCTATACCACGCGGGCCCAGTGTGGGTTGGTAGATGTAAATTTTTGGTTCTAGGACATGCTGAATTCCTCATGAAGTTTTCCTTCACCGTTTTGAGAGTAGTGGTGATGAAATTATTTACACACGATCTACAAATATCTATGTCAAAACGTACGTTTCGTGGTGAACTGTCAGTATTCTCCGTTCTCGCAATCAATATATTGATTGTTTTTTGGTAAAGTAAAGCGCCTGCCGAATCCACGAATCAACTCGTAAGTTGGGGCCGTGGACCATCACTGCTCCACTGCAGTGATAGATAGGTACGCTTCAATAAATATGATCCATTTTATGGGTACCTACTTTCTTGTTGAAAAGTTTCGAATACGCCTTCAACCAATTGAGCGATTAAAAGTTGATTGGTTAATTCATATCAGGCAATAAATCTACTAGGTACAAAGTACCTACGTTCTGTAACGCAGAAGACATTATAAATATCTGAGTTTACTGAGTTTCACTTCGTTCCTGTTGACTAGACTAGTACCTATTTTGTGAAAAAAACTGGCCTTATCACGAACACTGTGTCTCTATTCATTACAAGTTGTAAGAGTCAAAAATATTGTGTGTATATTTTGTTCAGGCGTAATAAAGTTAGCAGAAACGTCGTACAGATTTTCAGTATTCAAGGAGAAGAAAGTGAACTATTATTGTTGTATCTTTCTCTGAAAGAGGGTATATAACTCCAAATTTCGAGTTCTGTACACCATCGAATACATTCATACTCACAATCAGATATTTGATACTCAGCTATCATAATCACAACACCCGCAACAACCCACCCCACTGACTACCTGCAATATTGTCTCTCCTTCTTACTTTAATCCATCCAAAGGTTGTCAGTAAAAGATCGCTTTTAGCTATAAGGCCCATTGTGTCACCTTATGTAAATTCTTTACATTTATATTTGTAATTTTTATGATGTACATAATAAAGAATACCTATTCTTTCTATATATACTCGTATATCTATAATAATCGAATACACCCGCAACAACCCACCACTACCCGAACCACGACACAAGCTCGGTATCAATCACAATTTAATTCCGAAGAGTAGATTCCGTAACCAGCATTGTGTCACTTATCAAGGAACATGTTTACGCATTTGTCAAACTGTTCGCTGTTCGCTTGCTGGACGGACAGACGGACAGACCGCAACGTTTCAGTTAGATCCCGCTGGAAACAGTGCGGTTACAGTCATATGTGCGGTTATTTGCGTTAGTGTTGCGTATGCTGCGGGAATTTGAGCTGTAGTTGGTGAATTTATTGATAAATGATTTGTTGTGTTTGTAATGCAAATTGAATTGACATCTAAATAACGGAAAACTGTAAGACTGATTTGTAAGAGGTGACAAAGGATTGAGGAGTGAGCAGTGGTGGCCCAGTGGTAACGGCCGCGACTTACAAGTTGTAGGTCGTAGGTTCGAACCCAGACAGGCGCTTTACTTTGTGTAAATTATTTCATCACCACTGCTTTCAAAACGGTGAAGGTAAACATTGTGAGGAAACCGGCATGTCCTAGAACCGAAAATTCGAAGACATGTGACATCTACCAACCCGCACTGGCCGGCGAGGTGGATTACGGCCCACTCCATCTCTCAGAGAGGAGGCCTGTGTCCCAGCAGTAGGAACATTTATAGGCTGATGATGATGATGATGACAAAGGATTAAAGCTCCCCAAAATGTCAACTTGGCCAGAACGCAGTACATTTTGCTCGCTGGACTTTAACATTTTGACAACTTCGTAGCTTTCAAAAAAAGTTAATTATGTAAGGAACCCGTTTATGGTGACTGTATGTTCTGTTCCCAAATACTAGAGGTGTTCCAGCTCGCATACTTTCTGTTTATTTGGAAAAAAGTGCTCTCTGTTGATTGAATTTTGAAGATGACTAAGTACTCCATGCTATCTACATTCTCGGCAGTTAATTGTTAGACAAAGATCTCCAACACATCGCGAAGAGTTCCTATCTTCATCGCTGTCACGACAAACCGCACCAAAAACCTCGTCTGCCATGAACCTTCTCATAAAAATCCAATTACTTCCCCCTTACATCAAATTTAATACCTCAAGATGCCACTTTTGCTCCCAATAGACCAGTAACCAGTTATTACACATTTGTTAAGAGTAAATTGAAAAATGATTCATATAGAACGAACATTCGACCTTCATACTCCATGGAGTGCATCATGGTCTGAAAATAATTCAGCTGTTACACACTGACCTCGCTTTAAATAAAATTACTTTTAGTTTACGACACTGCTCTTTACCTAGTTATGTTTTAATGCTGTACTGAGAATTTTGGAACCAGTGTTTTAAATTATTATGATTATATAGAAGCATAGAAGTAAGATTATAAAACAGTTGAACTGTTGTATTTTTTTCTAAAAGAAGAAGATAAATATAGACAAATTATGTTATGCCTTTCTGCTTTTATTAAACACTCGTAAATAACGAATTCCTTCTTTTTAGTGTAGGTATACAACTTGTAAAAAAAACCTGTCCGATTCGTGAGGGTGTTGTTAGGTATCGTACTGAGAGTCTATTTATGTGGTAATTTTTAAGAAAGAAGATAAAAAAATCGGTAATTTTTTTTTCAATGGGGAATTTTACCTGGTTTATTAGGTACATGGGCCACGGGCGACCGTCGTTTAATCATAATAATATAATATTGATTTTTATTTCGGAACAGAGTCCATAGTGTGTTAGTAACATAATATAAAATAACTTATTATCTAGTGTTAGTACCAATCACCCTCTGCACAAACTGCTTTACAATTGGAGAGCTAAAGCTCTCCGCTACAGTTCTCAGGATGCTGTTGTGACTGTCTCTCACTCTTCTCAGTAGTGAAGCAGTTTATTTGCGAACAATCGCATGGAAACCGTCAGTACGGGCTTGCGCAAACATTTCCGAAGCGCTGCAGTAGCGAGGAAGTCCCAACAACATCCTGAAACCATTGTTGTACTGGACGCGCAGGACATCCAGCGACCTTTTGGTTTAGCGGGTGTCTACAAGTTATTTATAACTTATCACTCCTGTTGGAAAATTTCAATTTTTATATGGATTTGGGGTAATTTTGGTGCAAAAAATGTGAATTTTAAATCAAATCAAATCAAACTTTATTTGTGAACATAGGGTACAGAAAGGTCTTAAAAATATACATTTTAGGGTGATATAGCAATAACTTTTTTTTTTCAATAATAATTTGAAAAAATCTGTGTGCCCCTTTCGGATTGGACAATGTTTTTTTTTACATATTTTATTAAAACAAATTACTTTTAAAGTAGCTAATAAGGACCATTAAAGATATACACATTTAATTATAATCATCAACACCATTTTGCAATAGCTAAAATCAAATATTACAATCTACCAAAACATTAATTTATATGATTGCTACACCAAAATATAGGAAATCGGATGTTTCATTAAATTGATTTAATTAAACCGATAATTCTACTTGACACTACAAAGCGTCCATTGCTAAATAGGTTAATCGATTTTCGTTCAAATCGAGTTCCGTCTAACAGCATCTGTCGACTAAGTATAGATTATTTTATGAACTTCTTTATGGGGTATTTAAAAGATACCGAATACTGTTCATAAAACTAAATTTATACCTCCCAACTTGTTAGAAGTGATTAACTAACCGTTCGATAGATGTATCTTGTTCCCCTATTCCAATATCGGAAGCCCACAACTGCGGCCGCCGACCCGAACAACGTAATTACTCGCTTTCGAACTACTAAACTGCTTCCCATAATTAGTCATGTCAGTCAACATATACTACCGTATTATTAAGTCAAACCGTCTCACATAATCTTGTTACTCATTTAATTTTATTTGTTACAGGCACAAATCCCGACGCTCAAGCTTCCAGCGCAAAATTGACTGAATATAACGAAATTGTGATATAAAAATGACTACGGGCTTCCACTTTACGCTTTAATATTTTGTACGACATGAAGAGAAGTTGGCAATCCATTGACAGTTAGGTTGGAAGTGAAATTGTGTATTGTGAATTTGTGAAGCAATGGAGTGAAAAGAAGGCGATGACTGCTAGGGAGGTGGAGCTGGCAGGCGGCGCGCCGTGGGGCTTTCGCATGCACGGCGGCACCGATCAAAACCAACCACTCAGGATCTCAAGGGTACGTTCAAAATGCTCTACGTTATACTGAACATACTTTCACGCGAACAGGCGCGACGCTCACAATCTCTGCTCGCGAAATATTAAACGTTGCCACAGCTTCCACATTAGCGTACACGGCTCCAGTTTCATAAATTGTTTCTAAATTCAGTGCTGACTGTTGCATATACTTTTTATAACATCCGCTGAACCCTTTTCCTACAAATCGGATTACGTCATCAGACCTACCGACGCTTTAAACAGCTAAACGAAATCAATTGGTGTGAAATAAGTCTTCAATAATAAAGCAGATTGCAATACGAACCGAGTTCGTAATAAGAGGAATGAGTGTTTCTTCAAACTCCTCACAGGATCAGATTACGCAATTAAAGTTCGTTGTAAATGGTGAAACAGTTCGTTCTCGTCGAAAGCACTTTGTTTGTGGGAACTCGGCACAATTTATCAAGAGAATTGTACTGTTGAAACGGAACTACTTGTTATATTACTCGGTGTGCCCACAGTAGCAGCACTATCTGGTTATTTAGTTCTTTCCTTTGAGAAAACAATAATTTGTTATAACTGATTTAATGTTCGGAAAGTTTCACCACCTGTTGAGTTGTTGATTTGTTTTGTAACTATAGAAGTTTTTCTTTTTGTTATTTCTTTTGCAGGATTAGTGTGAATATGTATGAAATCTTAATGGATTATGGATGTTCTTAGTTATTTGTTAATCATTTCTTCCACCTCTGTTAGAACACCTGGTTCATACACCTTCAAAAGAATATTCTAATCTAAGAAATACCTTAAAACTTGTTTAAGTTAATTTTAGTTCCAATAAAAGATTAGTTTCTACAGTAACAGCAAAAAAATAACCTATTGAACTGTAATATAAAAAATAAAAAATATATAATAGTAGTCTTTAAACCTTCAGCAGGTTACTTACCCTCAGAGGTCTCTTTAGGATACATATTAAGACCGCCTTTACCAACTGATAAGGTTTTCGAAACTATATCAGGAAATTCCAAATCAATCATCATTACGACCACTAAAGTTACAGTCCATAAACCTATGACGTATTCCTTAACTTATTTTTCTTCTTATTTCTTACGTCTTTGTTATTTTTCCAGCGCTACAGCGATACTCTCGAACGCTGCCTTGACGTAAGTAAGATTGTACCAAATCGTTTGTTCACCAAACAGTAATCAATCATTCGCCGTAACGAGACCGATATCTTCCTTAATAAAATTTGTTTTTGTTTACTAAGCAACGATAACGGAATCCGTGACATTTTTCTCATTTGTCTTGGTTTTTATTAACTTAGATATCTAACCACTTAATTGCTGAAGTTTGTGTGAGATTGTCAATTGACTAATGTCTAAGAGTTTTATTTTGGAAATCATTAATGTTGTCTGTCATAAGCGCAGGCTACACTGGGAACGAAGCTAAGTTCATTTATTGAAGTGAAAACTTCTTTAAGCGCGTCGGATATTTTTGAGGTGGGAAAAAACAATTGAACTCGCGACACCGTTACCGACACCTCATTTCTGTAAACGCGATTGTGCTCTTTATTTAAATTACTTTACGGATCAATGTTCAATGCAAGTATTTTTACTTTAAAGGTTTTGGAAGTTTTTTTTTGTAAACGCGATTGTACTCTTTATTTAGATAAGGTTACGGACCACTGTTCTATACAAATATTTTTCTTCCACCAAGGCGATCTTGATCAAGTTTTTACTTCTGTCGGCACTCCCGGAGTGCCACTGTTTTTTTTCGCTCATGTAGCTACCGCGTGTTTGCATATTTTGGTTCATAATATTCGCGGTATGAACCGAAGTGAAGTACAGGAGCGAAGGTAAACGAACTTAGCTTCGTTCCCAGTGTGGCCTGCGCATAAAGCTTTGGTTTCTTAGGAAAGCGGTTCCGTCATATTAAAATAGCTGTCATGATTATCTGTCATTTCACCAGTATTTGACGTTGAGGTGTCAAAAATCCCTTTTTGGAACAAGTTTCTTTTAAAGGCTCTTACAAACAGGCGCGACACGCGACGCGACACAAAGGCACCGCTTGTCGCGCGACGAGCGGTGCCTTTGTGTCGCGTCGCGTGTTGCGCCTGTTTGTAAGAGCCTTAACGCGGCTTGCGGTAGGAGCACCTAAACTGGCAGAAATCCTCACGCGAAAAAGCATTCGTACTTGCGACTATCTTCTTCTAATTCGATAGAGAGACAGAGAGAGAGAGAAAAAGTGTGAATGTGGTCAAAATGAAAATCCAAGATGTGGGCTGCGAAAATTTTCTAATTTTTCGCCATGGGTGCCGTTTTCATAGTTTTCTAGGGTGCTAAAGCCGATCGTGAAGTCCAAATGTAAATCCAAAATGGCGGCTGCATACGTGAGAAGGAACTTCGTTCCAGAGGGGAGTTTCCCAACGGCACAAGTTTTTTTATTTGGACAGCCATTCTTGTGTGTCCGATCAACGCTATCTTAGGAAACCAAAGCTTTACGTACCAAGCAAAATATTCTAGTACTGACTTTCCAAAAGGTGTCATTTGAGTGCTTTACGTTTCTTTGAAAAAAAGGCTTTCAGTTAAAGTGATTATTAACAGGCCTACAACTTTTCCAGCCAGCCTACCACTTCATATAAAAAGCTCTGTTCAGTACACCCCGTTTAGTGCTAGCTAAAAATTATTTTTGATGACACCTCTTTTGAATTTTTCTCCTCGAATTAAATTATAATAAGTTCAAAGGACAAAATTATAAGAGTCCTTAATCTTAAATTCAAGGATTCAAAATTGATCCTACTTAATTTTAAAAGTTGTCTGAGTTTATTACCTGCACCTAACGAAAGAATTTTGGGACTTTATTAACAGTGTTGTTCTAATAACATAACCCTATATTAACTTCATAATACCTACTTTTTTTTCTCCTTATTGGGGATGCATTGCAAAGGACAAGGCTTATGGGCTGGTACCTTTTAGAATAATTTGGCCCTACTACGTTACGTGTCTAGAAATATGAGGACCAGGGTGTAAAGTTCACTCATCCTCTATAAAAAAGAGAGGATCCTCCGACCAGACGGATGTCGTGTCTGGTGGGCAACTGCCAAAAGATTAATGTCGGAGAAGTTATATATATGTTGTTCGCGCGGTAAACTTTAATTTCGCGATGCAGGATTTGTGTGACGTCAGGTCTTTGATGCGTAGTCCGCATGTGCCGCCACACGTGTTAAAAAAAAACAATGACTTGTATGTACCTACCTCACATTTTATTTAAGATTTTATTAAATTGGTCTATTGTTACAAAAACCAATAATTAAATATTTTTTATTAGGTAAACATGATTATTTGACCAAACTAGGTGAGCGCCTATATCTTGGGTACATAACTTAAATTTTATTATAAAGACATTTACAAAATTGAACAGAATTAAAACAGATTAATCAAATGAGATAAGTGTAGCGAACTACAAACCTAAAATTAAATAATTCCAAATAATATCATGGTGTGTGTGTATGTGTGTAGTATTGTAGGTGTAATCGTGTGTTGTAGGTGTGGTGTGATTACTTGTGAGGGATCTTTCTGTTACCGACAGGAGGCACCAGCAGTAAGACATTAGAGGCTTATCATGCTATGCTATAAACATTTTCTTTTTAGTTCTAGATGTTTTAGCCTTTCTTGCTGGTCTTTAGTTGGGTTAGGGATTCTCCGTAGGTTTTTGATTTCGGCTTCATAGTATAGGGAGGCTATTTGTTTGCATGCTCTACTTTGTCCAGCAACTGAAAAGTGAAATTATTATGTATCTTTGCAGAATCGATAGTAGATATTTGTTGATGTTGCGTTTACGGCACGGCAACAGCGGACATTGCCCTTTCCCTACTATCTTACGAATTGATATTAGAGAAAGGGAACCGAACAGGGACCGAACCGACAGTAAGAATGTAGGTACACACGGCTACACATCAAACTATACATTTGGAAATGTATGGCTTGATGTATAGCCGTGTGTACTAGGGTACCTAACTACTTAGTTATGTAAATAATAATTATTATATGTTGTCAACAGGTTAGATTATTATTATCATAAAAATTACGTTTTTTTTTTTTAATTTGCAGGTCAGTGTCAAGTTGTATGTTGATTAAAATATGATTCGTGGCCGTAACAAATATGTTTACAGAATTATAATCACTAGAATCAGCAATACAACTGTTTAAGTTAGAATTGTCAAATGTCATGATTTCATGAAATAACAATTCTAAAGATATAATTTAACTTCACGTGGCCAAAGGACTGGCTCGTTCTTTGGCTAAAGAATTAGCATTACCATTAAACGTGGCAATGCTGCCAGTCTTCGGGCACATTTCCGGATGACAGCGATGCAGATGAAAACTTTGAAGCCTAAAGTGTCTGTTTTTACCCGACTGCCCCAGAAGGAGGGTAATGTTTTTCGAGAGTATGTATGTATGTATGTCTATTTCTTTGGCACGCTCTGTAGCCTAAACGGCTTGATGGATTTTAACATATGAGGTGTCATTAGGCTCGTCTTAATAGTGGGAGTGACATAGGCTATATAATATTTATATATTGCATCTGCAAATACAAAAAAGGGACGGGTAGGTTAAAAAAAACAACCTTATTGGTATCAAATAAAAGTGAGTAATGAGTCAATTCTTAATATATATACATATCTATACATTAACTAGCTTCTGCTCGCGACTTCGTTCGCGTGGAAGTCGTAAGACACCACAATATACTACAATAATAGCCACATTTTTATAAAACTTCCCTGTATACTACGTTTGTAGTTTTATTCTCAGCAGCCAAAATATACAGAGAGTCAGGAATGGCAAGTGACGTACAGTTGTCAGTGTAAGAAGCAGCTTGTCCTGAGGTCGACACCCGCAGCCTCCAGCCTTCGGTGTCGGCCCCTGTGACTTGTTATATATTATATGTTGTTATATTGCTCATAGGGAACTGCACGCGCTTAAACTGGTAGTTGTGGGGAATTAGTGGTATACGCGGTATAAACACGGAATGGGAAGTCCACTTGCCATTAGCAAATTGAAAAATTCTACGGGGTAATGTGTGGCATCATCTTCCTCCACATCAGTATTAATGGAGGTGTATATCACTTCGCTCCCTTCAATTTGCGAGAAAATGTTGTGGTTGATCGCTGCAGCTTGATCATTTTGGCATTAAAATGGGAACACGCCCAAGAATTCTCTTGGTACAGTATTCGACTGATGTCTCCGTATACCAGACGAATAAGATCTTCTAAAGTGGGAACTACTCTACCAAGAGTCTCCGGTAGAGTGCCTTCACCAACTTTTAGAAGAACATCGGAGAATTCTTGAGCATTTGAATTCCCGCCAAGCCGAGTTCGCTTAGTGATGGTCAAGTGTATCGTAGTGGCGCACATACGTCATGGCGTCTTGTGTCCGCTCATGCATATAGATAGCGTGGCCCCCCAGTAAAAGAAGAAGGCAGCACCACCTTTTGACCCAGCTGAACGCATCTTGCAAGTGTATATAACTGTCCGCTCTAAGCTGCGCCTGATTGTTCCTAATATAACTCAACCTTTGCGTCTCGATTTTCGCGAACGAAAATATAGCAGATGATTATCTTCTCCATAGGTATATTATACACAACAAATCAAACACAGATATTTTTACAATTAAAACTAAAAAGAGTTTATGTTTTTCAGTGAGTTCAACCTTTTTTGAATAAAATCAGATTGAGTTTTCAAACATGTGTCAAAATAAAATGTAATTTAAACTAAGGAGTATTGATATCAACTTCGAAGCAAATCATCGCCAAAATAACTTTCTACCCCTTTTTAACCCCGTTAGGAGATGAATTTCAATTAAATACGTCTTCCAGCAATTCTGTTAAAAAAAGTTTATGCAAAATTTGAAGTAGATTGGACCATTGAATCACGTTGTCCCATACAAACTTTCCCCCCTTTTTCACCCTCTTAGGGGTAAAATTTCGGAAAATCCTTTCGTATCGGATGCCTACGTTATACAAAGAACACACCCTCCAAGTTTCAGGTTTCTACAATCAGCGGTTTAGGCTGTGCGTTGATCCGTCAGTCAGTCATTCAGGACAAAGCATTTTATATGTATAGATAAAACTAAAAGTTTGAAATAAAACAAATTACTTTAAAAAAAAAACCGACTGCAAAAACTCATAACTGAAAAGAGAAAAACAAGCATTATAGGATTTTGGTATTGCAGGCACAAACCAATAACCTGAAATTTTGGTGAAACTTTTGTTTATCATCGCCTTTTTTTTTTTTTTTGTGTGGGAAATTATCAAATAACTTCTCCCGCTCTGTGTGGAGCGGGAGGGCGTGTCAGACTCTTACTGACTAAAACCCACCCGTGTTCCTTCAGTTGCTATGTTGCCGGGGGGCCTCGATTTCCCTTTTGGCCCGTATTCGCAGCCCCGGCAGGCTTTGGCCCTAGCGGACCCCGTCACTTCTGCTGACACCTCTTTGAGGCGCGCGTGGAACACAACGCGCCGTCGACCCAGGCTTGGTCCTTATCGGACGGACTCGGAGTTTTTTATTTAATAATTTGTTTTATTGTTAAAAGATATGTTAAATATTGTAAAAGAAATGACTAATAAATAGTAAATAACGTTGTAACATAAAAATACAAAAAATATTAAAACAATTAAACACAAGTATAAAATACTCAATTTAAAAGAATACTGTTATCCTAATCTTTTTAGAATGTCGTCCTATCGAATTGATTGATCATCATATAACAATTATATGTATTTATAATCCCCCAAATTCAAAATTGACACCTACTCTTTTTTTCTACCAATTTGAAGGTTTACTAAATAAGAGAACACTTAATTTCATATGGCAGTTATAAAGAAGATTTTCAAATTGCGTAGATAATTTCGTAATTAAAAAAAATGTAATGAAATCAAGACTTTCTTTTTGTTATTGCTCAATCACTTCACATCACATACTTCCATCCTAAAACCTTCTTTTTTTTTTGGCTGAGAAATTATCAAATAACTTCTCCCGCTCTGGGTGGAGCGGGAGGGCGTGTCAGACTTTTACTGACTAAAACCCACCCGTGTTCCTTCGGTTGCCCTGTTGCCGGGGGCCACGATTTCCCTATCGGTTTTCATCGAACCCCCGGCAGGCATTGGCCCTAGCGGACCCCGTCACTTCTGCTGACATCTCTTTGAGGCGCGCGTGGAACACAACGCGCCGTCGACCCGGGCTTGGACCTTATCGGACGGCGAGCTACCCATTGCTCACCGTCCGCAAGCCCGCGCCTACGGTGGCCGGAAATCGGCTCGCGATTCCCGCCCCGGGCGTCTCCTCCTGCGGCGGTTAGGGGCGTGGGGGCGCGAAATTTGCCTCTTCCTCACGTGTTCCGCCTCCTCCTTCGCGAGCATTACCGCTTTGCAGAAGGAGGTGACGGCCTGCCATTTCCTCTCGCTCCGTACCATGGCCAGAACCATGGCCGGACGCGAGTGATCACCGCTGCCGATCGCCTCTACAAGGATACGGCGTTGCTCCGCCCAAGCCGGGCAGACCTCCACCGTATGCTCCACCGTGTCCTCAGGCCAATCCACACAATGGTGACACCCGAGTGTTTCCTTCCGCCTTATCCTGAACCGGAACCTCCCGAAGCAGCCGTGTCCGGTGAGGACCTGCGTCAGGCGGAAGGTACGAGTAAGGACGCCGTAGCGCCTCTCAAGCCACTCCTCAAAGAGGGGTCTTATCGCCGCAATTGTGGCGTGCCCAGCGCTGGGTTGCGACAATCGCACTCTCCATGACGCCATGAGATCCCGCCGGAGCTCTGTCCGCTGTGCCGCGATTTCTTGCGGCATCGGAGTTAAGCCCCGGCGTTTCGCCTCCTCGCACCACTCCCAGATGTGCGCGAGGACCTTTGCCTCCAGATCCCATGGCGGTAATCTGGCAAGGAGGCTCGCCGCCTCGCAGAAGACTGTGCGGTATCCTCGAGCCAGCCGGATGGCCATGACCCTCTGGGACGCGTTCAACTCTATCCTACAACCTTAGTTTTTGTTAACTAGTGTTAACAAAAACCTCTTAAAAATCTGCTGTTTCCTACATTTTGACGAGATATGCGAACATAAATGTAGGAAACAGCAGATTTTTTTTTCGCATTTCAACTTTGGTCCCATAATGAAAGTTGTTCGTAATGATGAGTACTTACAATGATCCCTTAAGAAGTTTAGTGTAAACAAAAACTAAGGTTGTATAAGTATTTATAAAGTTGCCATATTTATCAAAAATAAACTTCTCCAATTTGAAACCTATCCACTAAACGCCAACTAGGTGTAGTGAGTAAAAGAAATAATTACAAACTACCTAAACATAAAAGAGCTTCAAAAGACTTAATTACTTTAAAAAAAGAAAACACTCTTATTCACAGATATAGATAGACCTAGATAACGCAAGTATCACGATCTGTATGAAAACCAAGCGTGCCATTTTTTGACTACCTACTATGACGTCACAAGCACTAGGAAACGTTTCTTTTATTTTTTTTCCTCGAATTTGCACAGTTTTTACAATTTATAACAGCGTAATTAACCATTTTCAATTTTTTTACTGATTTCCAACAAACGTAGCACCGATGCAGACTGAGCGCGAAAGTGGCAGCTTACGATTATTGTACGTAAGCTGGGCACGAAAATGGCACGCGAAGTAGTTGCTCTTGCATTATCTAGGTATATCTATATCTGTGCTCTTAATACAGAAAGCACATTAACACTATTTAGAATAAAAATAAAACCGTAATGCCTTATTCACAGATTGATTTGTTACTTACTTTTTTAAATTTACCTACTTACCATAAGTTATTAAGTTAAACTAGCTATTATTTAATTGTTGCCTTAATTTGTATTGTTTTGTTTATGTTTATTTTATTGCTAAAGATTTAAGACGGCTACTATTTTTTATAATTATATAGTCTACCCAGGTCAGGCAAAGTGTTGTTGGGTTTTTCCATCAGGAATTTCTCAGTAGCAGCTCGGAGTCTGGATTTAAACCCCGTTGATGGCAATAGGCTTGCCCCCTATTAATTGGAACTTAAACATAACTGGCGAAATGTGGGTGTAGATTTAAAACGGCTACTTAGCAGTATTTTTTATAATTATATAGTCTACCCAGGTCAGGCAAAGTGTTATTAGGTTTTTCCATCAGGAATTTCTCAGTAGCAGCTCGGAGTCTAGATTTGTGCCCCGTTGATGGCAATAGGCTTGCCCCCTATTAATTGGAACTTAAACATAACTGGTGAAATGTGGGTGTAGATTTAAAACGGCTACTTAGCAGTATTTTTTATAATTATATAGTCTACCCTGGTCAGGCAAAGTGTTATTGGGTTTTTCCATCAGGAATTTCTCAGTAGCAGCTCGGAGTCTGGATTTATGCCCCGTTGATGGCAATAGGCTTGCCCCCTATTAATTGGAACTTAAACATAACTGGCGAAACGTGGGTGTAGATTTAAAACGGCTACTTAGCAGTATTTTTTATAATTATATAGTCTACCCAGGTCAGGCAAAGTGTTATTAGGTTTTTCCATCAGGAATTTCTCAGTAGCAGCTCGGAGTCTAGATTTGTGCCCCGTTGATGGCAATAGGCTTGCCCCCTATTAATTGGAACTTAAACATAACTGGCGAAATGTGGGTGTAGATTTAAAACGGCTACTTAGCAGTATTTTTTATAATTATATAGTCTACCCTGGTCAGGCAAAGTGTTATTGGGTTTTTCCATCAGGAATTTCTCAGTAGCAGCTCGGAGTCTGGATTTATGCCCCGTTGATGGCAATAGGCTTGCCCCCTATTAATTGGAACTTAAACATAACTGGCGAAATGTGGGTGTAGATTTAAAACGGCTACTTAGCAGTATTTTTATAATTATATAGTCTACTCAGGTCAGGCAAAGTGTTATCGGGTTTTCCATCAGGAATTTCTCAGTAGCAGCTTGGAGTCTGGATTTGTGCCCCGTTGATGGCAATAGGCCTGCCCCCTATTAATTGGGACTTAATCATAACTGGCGAAATGTGGGTTTACTATAGATACACCTATGCCTAACCCTTCGGGGATTACAGGCGTGATGTTATGATGATAATGATGATTATAGTCTACCCGTAAAACTACATATTACTGTGTAGATAATTATATTTGTACGGCTTTCAAGGCAGCGCATAGTGATAAAATATTTAATAATTTATCTAATTATGTAATTTATGTCATAAATAAATAAATTTAATAGATAATATTGTTATTATGTAACAACAATAAACACACATTACATTATTGTATATTGTGTATGTGTTGTTATTGTTGTTATTTTGTTGTTGTATATTGTTGTTAGACACCTCTGCCCAACCCTTCGGGGAAATAAGGCGTGATGTTATGTTATGTTATATTGTGAACATAGAGAGTTGTATTGATGATTTTCATTCCGTAAATACATATTTGTTACGGTCGCGAATCATATAATTTAGATATGTAAACAAACACCCAAGGGGCCTACCACCAGCTCATAAAGCAGTATTATTTTAATATTACTTCAGTGTGGGAAAGAGATGAAGCTCTACAGTACGTATAGCTACATCTCTTTCTCCCACTGAAGTAATATTAAAATAATACTGCTTTTGAGCTGGTGGTAGGCCCCCTGATACTGAAATGCAAATTGAAAAAAAAAAACGTAAGAAAATTTTAATTTACGCGGGCTATCATGACGGATACACTAACTAGGTACTTACAAGATACTACTTAACAAGATATTAGAACTGAGCTAAAACTTACCTGGATATGTGAAAAAACTAAATACTAATAGTATCAAAGTTATGTTTAATAACTTCATTTTGTAACTATTACCAAACTAAACGTTCGCACTAAACTGCTGTAAGTTAATGAATTAATGAAGCAACTTATAGTAGACAGGTAATTACTCATAATAATAGTTACTAAGAGCTAACAATGATCCGATTCAAAACCACATATTTCAGGTATTTTCGCACACACGGCTACACATCAAGCTAACATTTCCAGTGTAAGCTGACCTCGCATTGTACGAAAATTCTATGCATTGCGAGATCAGCATAAACTGGAATGTGTAGCTTGATGTGTAGCAGTGTGTACCTTATAAGTTATTTGTAGCTTACCTACATTTATGATGCGTAATAAGGTAAACGTTTTCCTTAAGAGCGGCCAACCCGTCATACTTTTCATACAAACGCTCGTACGTGATTATGGCGTCGTAACACATCTTTCTTTGAAAATTTTAAACTAATAGGTATCTTGTGCACTATTTCTAGGTTTCTATGAAACCAAAAAATTTAAATGTTGAAAAATAAATTCAGTACAAGGCTCCGAAAATCTGCATTCTTGCACAATTTTTACCTGAACTTTGGCCGTTCATAATACTCATAAATTGTAAAAGTAAAGAAAACATCTGCATAGGAACCTTGCACATGTAATGGAAATTCTAAATAACAAACATTTATTTCACAAACTAGTAAAGCTTACTCAAAAACACGTATTTCCTGAAACAAGTTTTATGAAATTTCCGCACACTATTTTTCGTACAATGTTATCGCGTTCTCACTTGCTTGTTAGCAGTTCTCACTTGCGCTAGATGAAACAACATGCTTTTTGACCATGCTTGCGTTGACGATAGACGGATCGGGTACTACTACTTGATACTAGCTACTGCCCGCGACTTCGTCCGCGTGAAATTTTGGCCCCTAACACACAGCGTCGCGTCATATCGCCCGCCCGCGCGATTTCTTCGTTTTCTCTTCCTATTCTTCGTTTTGGGTTCCGTACCTCAAAAGGAAAAAACGTAAACGTTATAGGATCACTCGTGTCTTTCTGTCTGTCTGCCCGTCTGTCACAGCCAATTTGCTCCGAATCTAATAGACCGAATAAGTTGAAATTTGGTACACATATGTATTTCAGTGACTCGTGTAACGTAAATAAATGGATTTTGAATATGGTGGTCACTTTTGGGGGGAAAAAAAAAAATAATATATTTTTGCAAACTGTACCGTGTGACATATCAATCGTGTTGCGAGGATCTCAAATATATTTTATTTATAATTTTAAAATAAATACTTTCAAAGATATTTAAGAAAATATATGAAAATTTACCAATCCCCCCTTGTCTCCGAAACTACTGAGCCTAAAATTTAAAAAAAATACAGAGAATGGTTCTCTACCCATATATTACAGGAAAACCTATAAACAAACTCACTTTCGCATTTATAATATTCAAGGCAATGGCACGTAAAATTTTATCGGAGAGGCAACCGGATGGCGAGTGGTAATCTGGGTCTTGAAGTGGTACCGAAACCCCCCGTACCGTCCTACTGATAACTACACCCACAGCCGCCCTACAAGCAATGCTTGGGCTGCCGCCTCTGCACCTCATTGTGCGGGAGGAGGCGGCTCTGGCCGCCTTTAGGCTGCATTTATCAGGAACTCTAAGCAGAGATTCTAGAATTAAGCACACACGCATAAAGGAAGATGTAATCAAACGTCAGCAAATGATGGCATCACCCTGCGATAAAGCCCCGAAATCACACCATTTTCAAAGGCACTACAACATAATACTTACAGAAGAACAGTGTGACTACTCAGGCTCGGAAGAGCTGAGGGTTTACACTGACGGATCGAAGACCGACTCCGGTACCGGGGTCGGAGTCTTCTCATATGACCTCAACATTAAGATATCCCGACCGCTAGGAATGTTCAACACCGTCTATCAGGCGGAGTGTGTGGGCATCATACAAGCGGTCCACGCCATTGAAGCCAGGAGAGTTACGGACACTCGCATACGTATACTCTCTGACAGCGCCTCTGTTCTCCAATCCTTGAAGAAAAAATATATTACCTCGAAGTTAATACTAGAATGTCACAATGCACTAGAACAAGTAACGGTATCTAGTCGCAACACGGTGACGCTACAATGGATAAAAGGACACAGCGGTTCGCTAGGTAACGACGCAGCTGACGAACTTGCTAGAAGAGGTTCTGGCACGGCAGTCTGTGGACCCGAACCTATCGTACCAATCCCTTTCAACCAAATACGCAGGTGGCTCCAGGAGTTCACCCTCGCACAAGCGGAGTACTGGTGGACCTCGACACCGGGCTGCAGGCAGTCCAAGGAAGCTATGCCATCCCTGGATAGCAGGCTAACCAGGCGTTTATTACGCCTGGACAGGAACGGCCTGCGCCTGGTGACGGGAACCATCACGGGACACTGCTCGCTAAACAAACACTTCCACACAATAGGCATAACGGACAGCCCTCTATGCAGGGCATGCATGGAGGCTGAGGAAACTGTCGCGCACGTGCTCTTCGAATGCACAGGCGTCACCCAGATTAGAACAGAAACCCTCGGGTCACCCAGATCTTTTACAGATATTCTGAACAAACCAGGAGTTTTGATTAACTTCTGGAGGGAGGTGGGCTGGTTGGAATAACCACCAAACGGCCGCCATGGCCCACGCACAATGGTCCACCTGACGGACTAAGTGCAGAAACCAAACCCCATAACATAGAACATAGAACATAGATAGTATGAACTGACCTCAAATCCTATAGATTTTCCATACAACGAGAGCTAAACTTCTGCAAATGTAGGTATTAGGTAGTTTAATGTGGGTTTTCTAAGGGCTCCAAAAATGTCCCTGGCCATACCGTAAGTAACTACTACCTACTATAATAATAAAATTAATCATTTTTTCGCGTCATGCCGATGGCCTGACACTGGTAATTGTTCTACCGTGAAGTTTTCTTACAAACTGTGTTGTTAGTCACGTTGCGCCGTCGCGTCGCGCGTCTTTACGAGGCTTTAGGTTTTTTTTTTTTTTGGTGGGAAATTATCAAATAACTTCTCCCGCTCTGGGCGGAGCGGGAGGGCGTGTCAGACTCTTACTGACTAAAAGCCACCCGTGTTCCTTCGGTTACCCTGTTGCCTGGGGCCACGATTTCCCTATCGGTTTTCTTCGCACCCCCGGCAGGCATTGGCCCTAGCGGACCCCGTCAATTCTGCTGACATCTCTTTGAAGCGCGCGTGGAACACAACGCGCCGTCGAACCGGGCCTGGTCTTTATCGGACGGCAAGCTACCAAGATACCAAGATATTGCTCAACGTCCGCAAGCCCGCGCCTACGGTGGCCGGAAATCGGCTCTCGATTTCCGACGCCCAGGGCGTCTCCTCTTGCGGCGGTTAGGTGCATGAGGGCGCGAAATTTGCCTCTCCCTATCGCGTTCCGCCTCCTCCTTTGCGAGCATTACCGCTTCGCAGAAGGAGGTGACGGCCTCCCATTTCTTCTCGCTCCGTACCATGGCCTGAACTAGGGCCGGACGCGAGAGATCACCGCCGCCAATCGCCTCCACGAGGACATGGCGATGCTCCGCCCAAGCCGGGCAGACCTCCACCGTATGCTCCACCGTGTCCTCCGGGCGATCCACACAATGGTGACACCCGGGCGTTTCCTCCCACCTTATTCTGAACAGGAATCTCCCGAAGCAGCCGTGTCCGGTGAGGACCTGCGTCAGGCGGAAGGTGAGGATGCCGTGGCGCCTCTCAAGCTACTCCTCAAAGAGGGGTCTTATCGCCGCAATTTTGGCGTGCCCAGCGCTGGGTTGCGACAATCGCACTCTCCATGATGCCATGAGATCCCGCCGGAGCTCTGTCCGCTGTGCCATGATTTCTTGCGGCATCAGAGTTAAGCCCGAGAGCCCCCATGGCCAAGACCCAGACTTTTCCAGGTATGCCGTTGAGTCCTGGGGCGGTATTTTTTGCACTCAGCTTGCGTACCGCCACTCTCATTTCTACCTCAGTCACCTCCGGAGCATCGTCCTCGTCGTTCGGAGCCATGGGCGGAGGGGTACGATTCCCTCTAGAAGGGAACAGAGCGCTCACCACGTCCCCCACAAACTGGGGCCGGAGACTCTGAGTCAGCGGGGGAGCCCATGGGCGAAGTTTCTCCCGCACCATCTTGTATGGACGTCCCCACGGGTCTCTGTTCAGAGACTCCAGCATCTCCTCTCGGGCCAGTGCCCTGGCCCACAGGGTCTTCGCCGCTCTGTACCCCTCGTACAGCTCTGCCTAGATGGCTTCCGTATCCGGAGGGTGGATATGGAGCCTGCGGTGCCTGACGTACCGGCGTCGCGCAGCTACGCACGCCCTACGCAGAGCTTCCAGCTCACAAAAATAGTTGCGCAAAGGTGTAAATAAGTAAATAATTATTTACAAATTAATCTAATCCGGTATGAATCAAATATTATGGACGCTAGTTTTAAATAATACATCTATGGGTGCCTTTGACCCATAGATGGATGTAACCTTTGATTTGGTTTGATTAAAAAGTTAAAGTCAATATTTTCTTCTTTATGAGGTCAGTTTCTACAACCTCGTTGGTCTAATGCTCGCAAGCGCTACTGTTGAGCATGAGTACCTGGGTTCGATTTCCAGGTCGGGAAAAGTGTTATTGGGTTTTTTTATCAGGAATTTCTCAGTAGCATCCCGGATAACAGGCGTGGTGATGTTATGTATCTACTTTTTTAGTTTATTTAATTTTGACAACATCTACAAAGACAAGTGAAATTGCAAAATTTTATTATCACTGAAGTCTGAAAATACATCCAAAAAATTGATTCCGAGAAATTAAAAATATCCACCAATTTTCTCGAAGTCGGTTAAAAGAAAATCTATCCCGGAAAATACACCATTGTTTTTCTTCTAACGAAAAAGTTTCGCCCGAATATCAATAGATGTCGCTGACAGTAGGGTAAATCCCCCGCTTAATGGACAAGATACCGTAATCCCTTTGTATAGCCAAAGATTATTGTTTGATGGCCCGATGAGGAGATAGGGCCTAAATTAAGGACCTTTTCTTACCAATGTTTATTGTGCGTAGGAGATACGGAATGGTTTTGAGGGTAACGACTGTGAGGGAAATAGAATTTGTTGGAGTTCGAGTGAAATAGTGTGGTTAACGACAAGCATAATTATTATTGTTAGTAAACAATAATAATTATGCTTGTAATATAATTATTATTGTTAGTAAACAATAATAATTATGCTTGTGGATCATTTTTGTTTATCATAATAGAGAGAGGGAGATAGAGAAAAATTTTAAATAATAATAGATAAATATATAGGATATTTATTTTTTATTTTTTTCTTTTCTTTGTAGAATGCACAGCAATCTGTTAAAAAGCGGTCAAGTGCTAGTCGGACTCGCATAGGAAGGGTTCCGTACCACCGCACAATTATTTAACCGACTTCCAAAAAGGAGGAGATTATTTATTTATTTATTTATTTATATAATCACTTACAACTATTTTTACAGGCAAAACCCAATGCAATAGTGAAGCAAACTTAATAATAACAACTTATTTTCTAAAACTTATTTCAAGTATATTATTTTAGCAGCCATAGTTACACTCTGTGAAAATTTCAAGTGTCCTGTGACAGACAGACGGACGGACGGACGTACCGATAGCAGAGGCTTTGTAATAGGGTACCGTTGGCACCCTATGGGTACGGAACCCTAAAAGTGAATCTAAAAGAGTGAATTTTATAAAATAAAATTGTGTTTATATTAACATTAAATTGCTTATATATTTAATGTTTTATAGTTTTATAAGTGTTACTAACAACAATATGAATCATTTGTGTTCGATGTAAATAAATAATAATAATAATCCCACTGCCGTATCTCTACGTTAACGTCGTGGTGGGGCTTGCGCGCTCCGAACTCTAGATCTGTGCCGGTAGAGTTTACTTTGCCGGAACAGGTCTGGAATGAGGAGCCAGACCAAGAGAGATACAAAAACCCGCAGGGCAGCATGTGGCGAGCTGTTGGGCAGTAGCGACCCCACGGACCCTATCTCCCGGGAGAAGTCTTGTTCCTCACCTCTGGCTTGCCTTTATTGGCCGGCTGGAGTGAACGCTGACGAGGAACAGAGCTCCCACCTCATTCTTACCTTTATTGGCCGGCTTGAGTGGAGATTCGCAAGAGCAAACGTGCTCGGAGGAAAGAAGTATTCCAGTAAGATGCTGGTAGGGATCTTGACCGTACTTCCGGGATTGTCCTGATAGCCGTGGAATACCTCTCCACTCCTCATAAGCACCTCACGACGTGTTGCCCCCTTGTCGCTACGACACTATGTACTAGCAACCGTTTTCGGGGGCCCATTATTGAGTGTGCAAGTCACCCCCTGCCATTTTATCCGTGTGCATATAAAACATAGATCAGGCAGAGGCCATAGTCCGTCCCTAGTTCCAGGTGACCAGTCCACTTTAGCAACTCAAACCCATAGTCCAATATCTTTATTTCTATAATTATCTTACAATAGTCCTACACCAACCGGGGGTTGTCCTTGGCTGCACTTGCATAGTGAGAACAGGAATAATTGTCGGTTGGTACCTCATTTAATTAAAAACGTCTAAGAGGCCCCTGCGAGTTGGCTTCGGCCCCTCGTATGCCTTTCAAAGGTCCGGGACATTTCTCGGGACCCAGGGGGTCTCGAGAAATGTCAAAGACGTAAAAAATAATAATATACAATTAATTTACAGTATGTACTAAATTAAATGACTAACTAACTAACACCCAGTTGCACAAAGACAAACTTTAATGCCCCATTACGTAATGAATCATTTTAACGCTAATGATTTCATTAGTTCCATCAAAGAACCATTAAAATTGAGTCTAATGTTGCTTTCTGCAACAAGTTAATAGAAGATTAGTATTAAATGATAGCTTTAAAAGTTGAAGTTCGTTTCTACAACTGGCTGTGTGTTATTAATTCTGTAGTTAATCAATCAGTTTCTCTGAAAAGGTTTTTTTATAAAATTAGAGGTGATATACATAACTGTATATATAGAAGGACTTTAGAGTATTAAAAGACTGCAGCAGTCAACTGCTGGACATAGGCATCTCTCTCTTGATCCGCAGTCACTCTAATACCTTCTTAAGCTTACCAGCCAGCCACATTCTGAACTGGTGATGACGTACTTTGATAAGGTTTTAATAAGGCAGCTCATAACCCACTGCAGTGCAATTAACCTTTGTCATACTAATTATGCTAATATCGTCAGAAGTCCAAAGTGTTTCATAGTTCATAGAAGAAAAGGATATTGGGGATTGTGGCTAAGCAACAACAGCTGCACGGGTCGATCGATCAGGTTAAGCTACGCTTGCCGCGGTTGGTCCGTGGATGGGTGACCATCTTTACATACCAAGACCCCTCTGTGCCTCGGAAAGCACGTTAAGCCGTTGGTCCTGGCTGTCATTTGTTAATCTTAGGCAGTCGTTACGGGTAGTTAGAAGCCCTAAAGTCTGACAACCAGTCTTACCAAGGGGTATCGTGTTACCTAGCCATACCATACCATATTCTGATTTAAAAGAGTGTCCGTGGAGTTTCTTGCCCGTTCTTCTCCATAGGTACATACTATGCTTTGGAATGGGCAACTAGCTTCATCTTTCTGACTGACCGACCCCTTGACAATTCAAAACTGCCTGTAATTGGTTTATTTGAAATAAATGCTTTGAGTTTGAGTCTAGTAACTAGAATGATAGAGGAAAGGGAACGCGCCGAACCGGACCCCAATTTTCAGTGCTTTAAATAAAACCGAAAAAAATCCTACCTGATTCGCCTGTTCCACACGTTCCACAACCTAATACAACAGACCAAATTAAAACATTATCGACATTGCCATAAGTGGTGTGTACAAACAAGCTCTTCTCTATCTAGCATAAGGATGCTTACTTTTTTAGAAAATGATACAAACGAAAACCTAAAGCAGTTTGGGACAAGCTTTTTCTCTTCTGACTTATTGTAATAAAAAGAGATAGCATCTGTTTTTTATCTGTCACTTTTGTTAACCTATTTAGATCTGTTGCAATCAAAGAGTCTTTGGTTCCAATGTAACAGGCTGTTATTTTGGAACAGGATTTTGGAACTGTTTTTTCACCGGAACTGGAAAAGGTGAAACAGGTTTGTAATTTTACTTGTTATAGACCACCTCTAGCGTACAGTCTCTAGATGCGTCCGTGACTAAGAACCATACTATAGAGACGCTTAACTTGGCTTTGTCTGCACTAGATCTCCTAAGACAAGCAATAACTAAAACCCTTTGAGAGATCTCCATGTCTGCGTTAGCCGCATTTACGAGCGTTTTCTGAGTGCCTTGATATCTTGGTCATTCAAGACGACCCTGATTTTAAATGTATTAATTAACTAACTTTTGCGAGCGGCTTCGCTCGCGTTCATGTCGGAATTATCATCCCACGGGAACGTATTACCGGGATAAAAAATCCTATGTTCTAATCCAGGTCATGGTATAACCGTGTGCCAAATGTCATCCAAATCCGTTCAGCCGTTTTATCGTGTAAGCGTAATAAACAAACAAAAAAAACTCACTTATTATTTGGGATTAGGATGAGAAGATAGACATATATATGGGTAGGGGATATAATGAATACAACCTACAGTTTAATTGTTCGTCCATTTTGGCAAAGAGCAATGTTTGCTGTTTTGGTTCTGGAGTATCCAAAAGGAACTCTGTCGCTTTATCAAAAACTAGCTTCAGCCCGCGACTTCATCCACAAGCCTTACTCAAGAATTGGACTATCCAATGCAAAAATATTTTTTTCAAATCCGACTGGCAGTTCCGGAAATTACCCTCTACATACAAACTTAAAACCTGTTTGTAATATTATTATAGTATAGATTATCAAAAAAGTATCAAATTCTTTTTCCATAGTACAGACGGCGTTGCCATCTATAGATTTCAAATTCCAAAATTTTTTACTTATGCGCCGAGTTAGCGTGGCCAGACTCTAAATTAAAACGGACGAAGCATCAAACGAAGACAAAATCGAAGATCTTCGCTTGATATATGTCCGTGAATCATTTATACAGCATGTGTCAAAAAGGTGTGGTCATATTTTAAGGATTTTTACAAAGGGCCGTACTGTGACGTGTTAAAGCCATTATTGTTCCGCTGTAAAAATGGGATAGTGCTATTTATGCTGTATAGCTCCATCTCTCTCTCACACTGAAATAATGATGGCTTTAACATAGATCATCAACCTGAACTTTCTCCGCGGGATCAAAATCGTAATCGCGAAAAAATAATCAGCCGTTGAGAAAAAGTAATTGAAGTTTTGTATGGGACAGGTGTTGATAATTTTTCCTCTTACTGTTTTTCCGCAAAAAATCTTGTCCATCCTCAGTAAACCAACATCTAATGCACAATATACTTCCTAATTCAGTATAACGAATCAGTTAATCAACGAGTCGTTTCGTTGACATATTCGCGAGCCAGAGACAAACTTATCGGTTAGCCCGGCTCGTTAGCAGGCCAGTGACATCGTTAATCTTTTTAATGTCATGGCACCCATTTCAGCCGTCCAGTTGATATGCAAACTGTACTGTGCGGTACTTGAGTGGATTGTTAGGGGTACCGGTAGTGGTATGTCCAATGTTTTCTGAAAAGTTACAAGCAATGAGAATGCAGGAATATAGTTCTATCGTTTTCTAGTTTTTAATCGACTTCCAAAAGGAGGAGATTCTCAATTCAACTGTATGTTTTTTTTAACATGTATTTGTTTTGTTACGCGATAAATCGGCCAATTATTAATTGATTTTAATTATTCTTTTTTGTTTGGTAGGTAATACTTCAGAGGTAGTTACATATAAATTTAAATAACTTTGCTTTGGTCGTTTTTGAGTTAGTTTCAATAATACGTTTTTTATTCCACTTAGTTTGTGGATGATATGTTAAGTTCCTCTCACTGTTATTTACATAGCAAGTAGTGGTATTCGAATTTGTGTGGGGTAAATACGACAGCTAAAAAGTGAAAAATAACATTAATTTCGGAAGTCGGTGGCAAAAAACGAAAATTCAAAACCAAAGATACCGACATCCAAAATTAAAGTTATTTTTCACTTTGCAGTGTTTTTTTTTTTTGGAAGTCGGTTGTTTTATTTTTTGTAATTTAGTGTCATTAACAAACCTAAAACTACCTATGTATCTAGTTGATTTTTTACCTACGGGATATTATTCAGGCAGGTTACATAATAAAGAACTACCCACATAATAATATAAGAGAACCTTCTCTTCCTACAAATTAAACGCTAACATAAGTTTAAACGCTAACATACTTTTCAAAATGGACAAAACTAATCTACCAAGTACTATAACGTAGGTACTAAGACTTAGGTACTTAGCTTACCACATATTACAAATTAATAAATGTTTTTTTTTTAATAGTTTATTATTTTTATTATTTATTTTATAAAATAGTTTAAAATAGTGTTATAAAGTGCATTTGTGTCTAATCATCGCGCTGTACAGTATAATATTTATTCAACGTAAGTAATATGATACCTCTGATTCATACCAACTAAGAAGTTTTATACATTACATAATTTATGTATACGTAAATGTTTATATAGGCGCCATAGTCTGCACAAAACACCCAATCATACTGTTTAATGCTTTTAGAATAAGATCTGAATGTCATTATCTGTTTTGTTTATGTTTAAATAAAGAAATTTTAAAATAAAAAAATCAATAAATGTTTTTTTTTAATAGTAAATCATGTCTTTTTTCCCCGAAGGGTTGGGCAGAGGTGTATCTATAGTAATACCCACATTTTGCCAGTTATGTTTAGGCACAATAACTTTTTTAGTCTTGTGAGCCTATTGCCATTAACCGGGCGCAAATCCAGAGTCCGTGCTGCTACTGAGAAATTCCACAGAAAGAAAAATCCAATAAAAATGCCCGACCTGGGAATCGAACCCTAGACCTTTATGCTCGGCAGTACCTAGCGTAGGTATAGTTTTTTTAAATAGTTCATGTTATAAATTTTGCATAACCACATACCTAATTTCTTGGCTGCAATGGCTTAGTATTTTCCATTATTCAGTTCTAGCGACCTGCATTAATTGAAGACCAAATATGATGGTCGGGGCACGAGTCGTGAGCACTGCTTGCGCATGTAACAATATCAGCCAATGACAGGAGCCGAATGACACGCGATAGGTCCAATATGTGACGAGCATTGACTGACAGCTCGGCGCCCCCGGCTCCTTCATTCTGCCAAACAAAAAAAAAACAAAAAAAATTACTTCTGCGCAGTGTCAGTTTGTGCTCACGACTCATGCCTTGTACTGTAATTATCATGTAATATCAAATGGTGGATTACTTTAGCACTAATGGGCTGATTATCTTGATGTACCAACATAATAAAAAGAAAAGAAAAAGAAAGAAAGAAAAATTGTTATTCTGCACAAAATAAACGCACATTACACAAAAAAATACATAAATCATAAAATATACATTCACCAAAAGCCAAAAGCCTCATATTCAGATTCGAAAACTAATAAAAAGATCGACAAATTGCATTGCGAATGCCTTCATATGAAATCCAAAATAGATGTGATACTTTCTGGTTCCTCATTAATATTCAGTCAAGGCATCTTCCAGTTATTCAAGGACAAGAAAATATATGATTATACAGCCTAACAAGGTGTGCGTTCAGCCAGTTAATGGGTAAAAGCGTAAAAGTCACGGAATTCGGTATCAGGACCTTTACCCTTAAAATTTTGTCGCAACTTCCACACAATAACATGAAGGCTTTGATATTTTTGGGGCACTGGTACAGAAATACGGATATCAATATTCAGAATATTCAAAATATTGTTTTTTTTTTAAATTATTATACATATATTATTTTAACAGAACACTAGGTACTAATTGATTTCATAAATACTATCAACTAGCCCATTATGCATATTTTGCATCATTTTATAAAACAAAATTGCAAACACTGAGTGAGGACGTGTTCTCCGAGATATTGTGCATGAGATTGCTGTTTCAGCACATAATAATGTGCTTATAATCTACATATTCAGTGTTGGCGATACGGAATTTCGCGACTTCAGAGTTTTAAATAAAATCAATTTTGAAATCATAATCTCTAGTTTCTGAAAGCTTCAAGTCTCCGAACTGGTATCAAATTGCCTTGAACGGGTTTTTCGAGTGGACCAAAAACAAACAACCAAGGTTTTAGGGAAAAAAAAAACTGGCACTCCGGGAGTGCCGACAGAAGTGAAAACTTGAACAAGATCGCCTTGGTGGAAGAAAAATACTTGTATAGAACATTGGTCAGTAACCTTATCTAAATAAAGAGCACAATCGCGTTTACAAAATAATAATCCGATACCTTTAGAAGAACCCCCTGTAAGAAGAGCTACCTGTAAGAAGAGTGAGTACATGGTCTTCAGGGCCTCCGGTAAGTGTCCGTCAAATGTACCTGCGATTAAGCTGAATGGTACTGAACTGAAGCGGGTACAACAGTTCAAATACCTTGGACATTACGTTACCGAGGGCCTTGATGACCAAGTTGACATAGAAAGGGAACGTAGGGCATTGGTGGTCAGAAGTAATATGCTGGCCCGCAGGTTTGCGCGTTGTAGTGACCAAGTTAAATTCACACTATTTAGAGCCTACTGTCAGACTTTCTACACGTGCAGCCTGTGGTTTAGGTATCCGCAGAGGCCGCTCAATGCCCTACGTGTTCAATATAATGGATTTAGGATGTTGTTAGGGCTGCCCCGCTTTTGTAGTGCCTCTGGTATGTTTGCGGAGGCCAGGGTAAACGGCTTTCATGCCATCGTGCGCAAGCGGCTCGCGTCGTTATTAAGCAGAGTCCGGGGTAGCACTAACAGCATCCTTCAGGTAATTGCGGATAAACAGGATTCAAATATCCTGAAATCAATTATTCGTGTTCACATTTTGTAACGTTACTTGTAATTATTATAAATAAATAAATCCTTTATTTCAGACCATGTCCATAATAATTATGGACATGGTCTGAAATAAAGGATTTATTATTATTATTTAAAGTAAAAATACTTGCATAAAACATTGATCCGTAACGTAACATAAATAAAGAGCACAATCGCGTTTACAAAAATGAGGTGTCGTCACAGTGTCGCGAAATCAATGGTTTAGTCCGATCTCAAAAATGCCCAACGCGCCTTAAGAAGTTTTCACTTAAAAAAAAAAACAAAATTGATTTTCAGGAACCTTATCATTCATTTCATTAAGTGCTATTTTTTTATCGTCTAAAATTAAACTCAAAATAAAAGTAAATTAACGTACCGTAAATTTATGATGAAATACGTGGAATCTTTTAACAGTACCATGGTGACATTGTTTCGTTACTGGAATAAATCAAACTTAAAATTCCAAGCAAATTAAGTTACCGGTAACTTCATGACGAAATACGTGGAATTAATTATGGTATTTTTAACTCTTTTACGAATTTTTCTTATTTTTAATGAAAGTATCATTTACGTAACGAAACATAAATGTAGGTTGAAAAGTTGAAAATAACTGGGTTCAAATGGTTCTGAATTATTTGAAACTCCCGGAATTCAGAAGTTTTCACAAAAGTTTGAATATTAAAATTAATAGACGCGGAAAGTCAACTGGAGTAAATGGTTGGGTTTAAAACGGTAGCCATCAACCATAGGGACATTGTTTCAGAGTTATAATGTGCATGTGTATTTTGATAAGGATCTACAGTCCAATCATCTAATGGGTGCAGTTAGTTACTTACGTTGTCTGACCAGATGTCTCAATCAGCCTTCCCTCCTTGACATTCAGTACATCGCCAGTTATAAGCTCTATTGTTATAATTTATCTATACGTACCTTTAAATGGATTTATTTGTTGTAGATGATGGATGTCGTCACTAGTAATTTAGGTACTGTCATCCCCTAAATCTTTGATCAAACGCGCGAATTATAGCATTTATTATACAATGTCGCCCATCGGCATGTGACCGCCCGAATTTTTCTGAAAATTCATGAAATTTTTTCGAAAAATAATTTTAAAAGGGGTGTCCATCTTTATTATTTTTCATGTTATTATTTTTTTATTAGCTTTTGCCATATCTCCGATTATATTGGCTCGATTTGGATTCTGTTTATTATTTCTAAAAGCTTATGAGTTATTTTATCGGATTAACTAACATTTTTATTTAAATTTGTCAAAGCAAAAAAAAGGAGGTGAAAACATTTTTTTCTAAAAAAAAAACACAAGTGTAAGTTCATAAAACCAAAGGGGGAAATTTTGAAAAAAATAAACTGAAATAATGAAAAAAAAAATGTCAAGATGTTTCATGAACATTCAGAAAAATGTGAGCCGGTCATGCCATTGTATACTTTAACTTCAAATTATTCTGATTTGAAGTTTATTTTACGTCTTTAATTCCTAATAAATTATAATTTGGCAGATAAGGAGATTTATCTAATAGTAGGTCAGTAGAATTATCCACATCATCAACCCCGAATGCGATGCTAGACAATGTATCGAATTGTCGATCAAAGCTTGAGTTAATTCCAGTCAGCGATGACATCTGACGTACACATTGCATTAACATAGACAGAGTTTAATCTATAGGGATTAAGATGCAGTCACAATAGAAGCATAGTTGTGTCGATGACGTTAAGCGAGAATATAGGAGGAAGAGCTTCAAAAACTTCGAAAGTTATGTTCTACAGAAGTAGCACCAGTAAAGGTGGACCTGAACCGCAACGTCGTAAAAAGATGCCTATCCATAAATAAATATCACCCGTCTCTCCACTATTCCGGTACGGCTTGCAAATCCTTCCATATCCTAAGGGCACGTCTTCCCTACCATTACAGCACCGCCAGGTCTACTCTTAGATATGCAATGGCCTCTGTAGCCTCACGAAGTACGAGGCTCTAGGGGCTAGTGCAAATCTTGGAGTTCATTCAATTTATCGAGTCTGGTTTAACCACGCTGAGGTCGGTGCATTTCATTCATTCATACAGAAGGCTTTAAAACACAATCAATTCGCTGTCCCCGGCGAATAAAATGGTAATGTGCTATTACGATAGTTTTAATTTTATTGCATATTCGATATTAATAGAGGTCCGATTACACTCTGTTAATTTTTGAAGTGAAAACTTCTTTAGGCGCGTTGGGCATTTTTGAGATGGGACTAAACCACTTATTTCGCGACACCATGACGACACCTCATTTTTGTAAACGCGATTGTGCTCTTTATTTATACTAAGTTACGGATCAATGTTCTATGCAAGTATTTTTACTTTAAGGGTTTCGGAAGTATATTTTTTTTGTAAACGCGATTGTGCTCTTTATTTAGATAAAGTTACGGACCAATGTTCTATACAAGTTTGTTCAAGTTTTCACTTCTGTCGGCATTCCCGGAGTACCACCACTTTTTTTTTCATTCATTTCCTATGGTTATTTCAGAAGTTACGAGATTTTAAGGTGTATTGTAATGCATGTTAAAAATCACTTTTCTTTTGGTATTTGAACAATTCCGCTATGTACTCGTATATTATAGATAATAAGATATTCACAAAAAACTGTTTTTTATTTTTCCTGTAGGTAATATTTTGTTTTTACGATTACAATTTTATTCGCCGGGGACAGCGAATTGGTCTAGTTTTTCCTTAAGCCACATATAATATAATACTTAAGCCAGTCGTCAGGCGAAACTACCCACCGTATATCGTCAAAAAGACTCTTGTTTATCTACTACAATTTATCCAGACCCACATAGAGAACTTACAAACTGAGATCAGAAAATAGAACCATATAATCCCACTCGCATGAACAAGAACTCACTAGGTGAATATATCTTAATTAATAGTCAGGGTAACAAACTACAATATTAAGTTGATCACTTCCCCCTATTTCATCCACAAATTATTTCGAGCCCGTATATTCTTCAAAATAAAAACGCCACGTAGTAGTCATTAAGGTAGGTGCTATCACTAAATATAATCTACCAGTAGTTTAGCCAGCCGTGTGACCCCACCACACCTCTGATCCCCACTTCAGAGGGTGACGCTAAAAGTCAAAGGGTAAGCGTCATTACGCAGAGATTGCGACGATCACAACGCTTTGTCGTTTGTTCGCGCGTAAATTATACTTACGCGCAACAATTACACGTGCTCATTTAGGAAATCGTCATGTAACTTTTACGTTTACGCGCTTTATCGCGTAAGGCGTAAAACGGAGCGGCGAAGGGTTGTTTAAGGTGCTTTTGGAGTCTGAATTAATAATTAAGGTGTATTTCTGTG
This sequence comes from Agrochola litura, assembly GCA_949152395.1. Taxonomy (NCBI): domain Eukaryota; kingdom Metazoa; phylum Arthropoda; class Insecta; order Lepidoptera; family Noctuidae; genus Agrochola; species Agrochola litura. The sequence continues at coordinate 7,649,453 of OX424497.1, read as the reverse complement.
CTTCATTGTCAAAATGGTATTGTTGTTTAATTTCAGGAACTACATTTTCTACCTAACCTTAAACTGATTTGCTAAATAGATTTGTCGTTCAAAGAATAACGCACTAAACCGTTGCTCGTTTTATTATTTATTTATAAAAGAACTTCTTCTAAACTATCACAAATTCTCAGAAAAACTCAGTCTGGCATTTCTTTCCAGAAAGTCAGGAAGCATTCCGTTTACCGGGAATCCATTAGATTGTATTGATTTATACTGGTAGCGTTTTTGCGTCGAATACAAAGGTAAAAACATGATAAAAGTGCACAGAATATACCGAAATAAGTAGGATAAATTGGGCTTAGGATTCGAGTAGTATGGTGAGTGTGCGATCATGAAGCCACGCACGTGCGTCGTAGTCACGAGGGACACGTGCCTTGCATTCGACCCCGGAGTTAAGTAACTGCCCAATAACGGTAGACCTTCGATAGTTTTACCAGTTATTCGTTTTTTGTGGACATCACTACTGGGTTAGTTGGAGATTGAGGTTCAATTGAATTGGTTTCTGGTCTTGGCTTCTTGTACTCTGAGCCTGCAGCATTTATCCTTTATGGTGAGCGTATTGTTTTAGCTGATTTGGCTAAATTGTATTATGTTTAGAAGTAATTTATTTTGTCATTCATTTGTTTGTTTTACTGGACAGCTGAGTGATCAGTGTATTCCACGAGTTTTAAGACTACCTAAGATTAGCTCACTGCTTTATCAATATCATATAATTACAAAGTTGTAAAGATTACGGACGTCGAGGAACTACGTATTTAAGGAACAAACTCTTTTGAACATTTAAAAATATTAAATTATTCCCATACAGGCCACAGCATTACAGTACTGTAATGCTGTGGCCGCATCTGCGTCTATCGTGACGAATCTTGGCACAACGATACGATACACGCCAACCATTATCGGCTATCGTCGCGATAGTTCGGGCTTCGTAGCACTTATCGTCCGGGTACATAAAAGAGTTCTAGCACGCTAACACTAATGTGACCACCGCATTAGCGCGATAACTTTTAAGCGAGCAAAACACACGGTAGTTTCGGCACACATTGTTTCGTCATGATAAACGCAGATGCAACCGCAGCGTAATTTGAATCCACACTAACTCAATTCCACATAAATTTAAATATTCCACACAAATCTAAGTTTAAAACGAATGAAGTTGTAGTAGCGACTGAGACTCTTGATTTAATTGCACTAACAAGAGACTGTTCGCAAGTTGTGCATTTAATTATAACAATCTGCAAGACGGAACGCTTCTAGTGAGGAGTTTTGCCTCCAACATGCTCTGTGTTCACTACTGTTTCACGTGTTTGGGTACATATCTAGTTACGAAGCATTCATGTTCTACTTGTAACCATATTTATCTACAAATAAATCTTTGACTTTGACTTACTTAAAAGCAATACATGCAAGTCTAGAATTGAAATTATGGCCTACATAATTTATGGTATTGAACGTGGAAGGCTGATAGTTTATAAAATTGATCTGAACCCGAATCTCTATTGCTCTTGTAACAAATTCATGAACATTGCTTCTATTGAAATGGCGTGAGAAATAAGCCCCTTAGCGACATTGACAGTTCTAAAGTATCTTATATTCTTTTATTATTACAGGCAATATTTGTATATATAGAAACACGTTCTCGAAAACGGCTTTAACGATATCGATGAAAGTTGCAATATAGGGGTTTACGGGGGCGAAAAATCGAACTAGCTAGGTCTCACATCTGTGAAAAAAAAAATTCTCCGTATTTTCATCCGAGCTGAGCACGGTCGCCCAAAAGAACAAGATGGCTACCTTACGTCAGTAGGTGTTCTAAGTAGGTACCTACTATCATGGCAGCATGGAATTAGTTTGTACTTTCCTATACTATTAAATGAGCATTCTCTATTTTCACCAGAGCAGAGCTCGTTCGCCCAGGTACTATCGCCATGATACAATTCGATATCAATCTTGTGGAAAAATAAAATCCTATGTTCAGGTGTCAACGTAATACTAACTAATCATCCACAAAAAAGATAACTCTCTCAATCAAATTAAGTGACGTCAGGAATGATATAAGCTTCTTATCTACGCAAACTTCAGGGAACATAAAACTCCTCACATACATAACGAACTTCCATCGTAAATAAAATTATTGACACCGCGATCTGCAATTTCCATATATTGAGGAAACTCTTACCGTCTCGAAGAAATGCCATTAATCTGTAACTAAGCTCGAACGTTTGCTACATGGTTAAGCTCTTTGTTCGTCGACTTACGTGGGCTTGAAACAATGGCTTGCACTTGCAATTTGAATTTCCCTAACACGAGCAACCGCCTTTTCTTTTCCATATTCATCGGTTGACTGCAACTGTTCTGCCTTCTTATGGCTCGTCTTTGTTAGATTTCTTTTGTTTAGTATAGAATCTACAGCATTTTTCAGAAAAGTGTAGCGATATCGAAGAACTTGTATAAACGATGCCTTGCGGCGCCGCACCGTAAAGATTTCGCCGCATTGGCGGTCACACGGGCGCTGCGGTGCCGTAACGTTATATAGTTTGACCAATACCTCTGTACCGCACCTTAGGAAGGCGCGCGCCGAGACGGGGGAGCAGTGCAGGCCGCTAAATTCGTCAAAACTCTCGGCGCATGGCGTCCCGCCCGCCGTTCATTGGTCAACACTGCCCCCCACCTCGCCGCGTATTTCTAAGGCGCAGTACAGCGGTATTGGTCAAACTGTAGTAAAAGCATCATTGTCAACAATTTGCTGTAAGGGTGTAACTGATCAACTTTCTGCATGGGTCTCGAGTTCAAACCCAAGGCATGCACCTCTGACTTTTCGGATTCATGTGCGTATCACTTGCTTCAAAAATGGTGAAGGAAAACATCGTGAGGACACGGGGATGCCTGAGAGATATTCCTCGACGACATGTTAAGCCAAGTCAGAGGCCCATGGGCGGCATTAAAACTCTGACACCAGGTTAGTCACTAACCACATAAAAAAAAGAAGACCACACCCTAAAATTTTATCACATCTTTCTGATACATGCTGTATATCGTTTTTGGTAAGAGCTTTTAGGGTCATTAATACAGAAATGTCATTATCAGCCCGTAGAGGGCCGGGTAAACTAATAGACCGCGACAATTTGCGAGCGTGTGGACATATTGCCATAATTCGGTAACGAAATTGAATTGGTGATCGTAGTTTGTTGTTAGTAGCGCCGGAGAATATTGCTGCTAGTGTAGGTAAATGAGTATCGCATTCGTGCAAAATTTCACACCCACGGATATTGTTTGACGCAGAATCGCTCGAGTTCTAAAATATTTTGTTTCTCATATAGACGACCGCTGCCCACCTTCATGATACAATCTCTTGTTTGGTGTTCAAGACAAAATCAATCTGCCTAACCTTTTCCCAACTATGTTGGGGTCGGCTTCCAGTCTAACCGGATGCAGCTGAATACCAGTATAAATTTTAAGTGGAGCGACTGCCGATCTGACCTGCACAACCCAATGGATGTGACGCATATTTTCCCCCAATTTGTTATTTACGTGTTTCTTTTAACACCTTTCTTTGCGTCATGTTTAACGCAAATAAACGTATTTTCTTTCTTTCTTTCAGTAACCGGGTAATACGATACCCCTTGGTAAGACTGGTTGTTAAGCTTTCGGGCTTCTGACGACCCGTAACAACTGTCAAAGATCCACGAATGACAGCCGGGACCAACGACTTAACGTGCTTTCCGAGGCACGGAGTAGTCTCGCTATGTAAAGATGGTCACCCGTCCACGGACCAACCCCGGCAAGCGTAGCTTAACCTGATGGATCGACCCATGTGGCTGTTCTTACTTAGTCACGAGCTCCTCGAGGAGCTCTTGGTGTTCAAGACAACATTCTCAAAAACTGAAGTAGTCCACTTAGAGCACCCGTCCGAATAGCACCTGCGCGAATAGCACCTAGCCTAGTCCACCAAGAGCACCCGGGTGCTCTTCGTGGATTATTTTTTTTTTTTAATTTTTGTCCACGAAGAGCACCTACGACTCAGCAACCTAGTGCTGGTATGTATGTGTTTTACAGGACGTTATTAAATGAAAAGTATCGATAAAAATCACTAGTATGTTTATTAATTACTCATATTTACGTACATATGAAATTAGTCTAAGCGACATTTAAAAATGAAAAATAATAAAAATCACTATAATAATAATTATTAATTTTACCAAATAATAAATAACACTTCTTATTTTTTATATATCACAATCAGTGTCCATATATCACTTTTATTGCAAAATCAGCCTTAATTAAATCTTACCTATTAATACATACATAACATCACGCCTTGTTTCCCCGGAGGGTTGGGCAGAGGTGTCCCTGTAGCAGGTACACCCACATTTCGCCAGTTAAGTTTGTTTTTTTTTTTTTGTGTTATATTACCTATTAATAAAACTTTCTTATTTTTAATATGTCACATCATAATCAGTCTCCACATATCACATTTATTGCAAAATCAGCTTTAATCAAATCTTACCTAATAATACCACAGATAAAACAGGAGTGTAAATTAAAAACGAATTATGTTATTATTACAGGATTGCACCAAGAGAAAGGGAAACGAGTAATCTGCTAAGTGTAGGTACCCATAAGGAAGTTACCATTTTTTTTTTGTTTTTGGGTGGGAAGTTATCAAATAACTTCTTCCGCTCTAAAAATTACCTTTGGTTAAATAAAGACAAGTAAATTGTTATAAGTAATTTACATTTCAATTTTGACTGCCTCATTGGTCTAGAAGTCACAAACGCTACCGCTGAGCATGAGGTCCTGGGTTCGATTCCCGGTTTTAGTAGTGCTATTGGGTTGTTCCATTTGGAATTTCTCGATAGCAGCCCGGATTGTGCGTTTGTGTCCGATTGATGGCAATAGGCTCGCCCCCTATTACATGGGACTTAAACATAACTGATGAAATATGGGTGTACTATAGGTACTCTGCCCAACCCTTCGGGGAACAAGGCGTGATGTTATGTTTTATGTATGTAATTTAAATATTCGTGAGAACCCTTATAAGACAGTCCTGTAACATTACAAACACAGTTATTTGAAATATTCGCCTGTATCCTAATCTCATATTATTTCCATACAATGTGAGTCCACAGTTCATTGTCCTATCGGGAATCAGAATCCTTTAGCACGATCGCATGACTTAAGGCGGTCTTACGCCTCGGTCGCGCCTTCCACAAGATTAATATTCGAAGCGAGTGATGGGTAACATAACAATGGGTGTGTGACCAACGCGCATGCATTTTCTATAATGCCCATATAATGTTTCTATAGAATTGGTTAGTTCGCGTGCTACCTCCTTTGCCTTAGTATCGTTCACGACTTTCTTCGGGCATGTCTCGGTTTTGGGCAAAGTATTGACCTTGTTTTGTGTATTGACGTCATAAATAACTTGAGCTAGTTAAGTTTTAGTTTTTTATTCTTTAGTAATTTATCAGTGATTGTTTTTTGTGTCGTGTCGCAGAATAACGTTGTAACAATGACCTTTCTCAACGTGAAGTCGCGTGTGTAGGTGTATTTAGTGTTTTTGTGACCCCGGGTTTGTTGTGTGTGCGAAGGGTTGCCCCCCCTCGGAAATGTTGAAGTTCTGTTCACCGGCGGCTAGGCGGAGGGAGCCCAATGCGGTTTGTAACTTAACCTCGCCTTGTTCAGTACTTACCAATATATGGACGTTACGTAAAATCAAATATGGAAAGGTTTTGTTTACAAGCTATCTCTCTCACCCACTCGCTCTTCAGATCGTGTTCTATGGGTCCTTTGTTTGTATTGATGTTTAGCGGTCTTTACCCTTGTTCGATTTAATATTAGACATTTACAAGAGCAATATTGAGTAAAACACATACCTCCCTACATTTATGTAAATGCTCAGTGATGTATTACTCGTCTTAGGTGACTATTGTATGGCAGAAGAGTTTATACAACAACACGAAATTAATACTTGCATTCCTGTTCCAACTGTGGAAATATGGAAGATAATAACGTCCATACAAAGCCTCAGGCTCCGAGCTAATTACATAGGTTTTTTTAAAAGTAGAATGGCAGTATTAGATAGCTTACAAAAAAAGCAATGCGAAAATAACCGCCATGACAGTTAATGTATCTACTACAGTATGTATGCAGTGTTTTTTACTGTTATTTCGATTCTTGCAAGCGCTACAATGCAAATCAGATATAGTTGAACAAGAAATTGCTTTGGATGTTAGTGCCCATAGTCTAGGAAACCACAAGCCCCTTTGTGTTTATGCCAAGCCCATTGAGCAAGCGTATAATAATTGTGTAGGGTTTTAAAGCAAAATTGAAAGAGGAATTAGAAAACTGACCTTTGTAAACAATAGCCATCATCATCCCGCTCTTATACCAATTATGTTTGAGGCGGCATTGTTTTCTTCTTCCATACATAAAATACAATAGACGTAGATATATTTAGTAATCTATTCCGCTTAACTATTTCCAAAGAATCATAAAAACCCTGTAAGAAATCGACACGTGTTTCACCTTTCAACGAGGCATCCTCAGGATGACGATTGACTTGTCGCGAACCCGAATACGGCGTGTTGCCACGCCGAACGCCAGACGCCAGACGCAGAGATACCTCGATTCTCTGCGTTCGCGACAAGTCAATCGTCATCCTGAGAATGCCTCTTTGAGAGATGAAACACGTGTCAATTTCTTACAGGTTATTTTTTATGACTCTTTAGGAATAGTTAAACGGAATAGGTTACTAAATATATCTACGTCTATTGTATTTTATAATGGATTTCCGCAAGGTCACGCCTGAATTAATTAACTTTCTTCCATACATGTCTATTAGTCGTCATCTCAGTACTCACGTCCTTACTACGCATATCGTCTATCACACAAACCATCCGTTTATTTGGTCTTTCTCTACCCCTATCACCATCCCCATTAATTCTGTCCTCACTACAACTATTAACTGAAATTTCAACAAAAAAACCGGCCAAGTGCGTGTTGGACCACGCACAATGAAGAGTTCCATAGTTGGGAAGAGTTTATCCCAAATACAAACTTAACATTGTAGTTGAAAAACATGTTCTGCAACACATTCCAACTGCAAATGAAGTTTGCACGCACAATATTGAGAGATTTTCCATGTTATTTGAAGACCATAGACTTTTTATGGGTTTTCCTGTAATCTATGGGTAAAGAACAATTTTCTAGAAATTTTTCGAAATTTTAGGCTCAGAGATAAGGAGGAGTAAATTTTCATCTATTTTCTTAAATATCTTTAAATGTATTTATTTAAAAATTGTAAATAAAATGTATTTGAGATCCTCGCAACCAGCCCTTTTATTTGATATGTCACACGATAAAGTCTGCAAAACTTTTTTTTTTCTTTTTTGCCCCACAAAAGTGACCCTAATATTCAAAATTCATTTATTTACGTTACACGTCCGTGTTTGGGTCATAGAAATACACATGTGTACCAAATTTCAAAATAATCGGTCCATAACATTTGGAGCGAATTGGCTGTGACAGACGGACAGACAGCCAGACACACGAGTGATCCTATAAGGATTCCGTTTTTTTTCCTTTTAGGTACGGAACCCTAAAAAGTGTTTAAAGGGTCACCTATCTCATTTATGCTCTCAAGAACTTTACTAGTGGTAGGCAGCCATTCGTATGAGTCATAACTAAATATAATATACGCACGAGAGAATACGCTAATTACTTGCTCAAAGCACGATGTGTAAAGTCCGGTCGCACTTCCGATATGTAGGTACCTAACGCACAAGTGCACAAAAATCACAAAATGCACAAGCTTGTCTTTAATTTCCTTTGAAACTACATACCCAGTAAGTGTGACACAGTCATCTTTATTGATAGCCTTGTTCTTCCCACTACTGATTATATGGCCTCCCTTTTATGCCATGTTTCCCTATCTGCGCGAGTCTTACCCAAATCTTATAACATATTATCTTTAACATTCTTTTCTCTCTTTCCAGGTGAATCCTGGACGCAAGGCTTCACTCAGCGGCATCAGGGAGGGTGATGTGATATCCTCCATCAATGGTCGGACTACCAAGAGCATGAGCAATGCCGATGCTCACGCCATGCTCAGATCAGCTGGCCCCGTGCTGCGGCTTGGATTGAACGAGTAAGGATCTAAATCTATGCCTTAGTTCTTCGTAGGTATTAAGATTCCGGGATCTAAGGAAGGTTGTCACCCCAAAAATTAAAGTAATCAAATCAATATGGGATTTATTATAAAGTATGCATTCAAATAATTTTTTGGTCCTAGAATTTTGAACAGACTCACCCAGTTGCACAAAAACATACTATTAATGCCCCATTACGTAATGGATCAGTAACGCTAATGATTTCATGAATTTTATCAAAGCCAATGTTGCTTTCTGCAACAAGTTAATGGAATATTAGTATTTAATGACAGTTTTAAAAGTTAAAGTTCGTTTCTGCAACTGACTGTAAGAGGAAAAGTAAGTCCTGAAGGGCTTTTTTTTACCTGTTCGTACAATAATATTTCCTTTAATCTTAAATTATTCTACAAACTAGTTATTTCTGTTATCACCAGTTTAGTGTCAAATTCTCAGTAATTCGCAAATTGCTATAAAGAAAGCAAACATTCCCGAATATCCGAGCACTCACCACTAACGTGTTCCACTCAAATTTCCGCCGGCATCTCCGATTCTCAGACGTAGGGGTTTCGATTCTGCACTCCGGTTTTAATCCGATCACTCTTTGGCGTTTCACACGAGAATCGAACAGTGGGTCGTCTGTAGATTAGTCATGACATAAATTGGACCACTTAGCTCTTCTCATACAGACTCGCAAAATGGGTTCGGAGCCGGTACGTTAGAAGTCTGTACTTCTAATCTCTGAGGGCATTGACAGGTTTAATTTGTCTGACAGTAAAGCACTATAGGATAACCTGTCAATGCATAAATTGCGTCTGCTAGAGCAAACTCAATCTCTCTATTTGGATAACTGAATGCGTAGTGTGATTATACAGTTTTGTTTACTTAGTCGAAGAAGGGAAGTTATAAAAGAGAACATATTTGAATGTATTTATTTTTATGTGTAAACAAAATGAGATTCTGGGCTTATATTACTGACACTTGTTATTATGTCCATGAAAACAAGACAATGTGAAATAATAAAGTGCTTACGTAAATATAACTTAAGCGTAGCACATGCTACGAGCTACGAAATTATGTCGTAGCGTTCTTTGCCTACAACCGAAAAATTGTTGACAATTATGCTTTTACTATAGTTTGACCAATACCGCTGTACTGCGCCTTAGGACTACGCGGCGAGGTGGGGGGCAGTGTTGACCAATGAGCGGCGGGCGGGACGCTGTGCGCCGAGAGCTTCGACGAAGTAGCGGCCTGCACTGCTCCCCCGTCTCGCCGCGCGCCTTCTTAAGGCGCGGTACAGCGGTATTGGTCAAACTATAGCTGCGAATTTAAGTATGACTATGCATTGTTTATATGTAGATTTACACAGTGTAAGGTATATCGACCCGCAAACTGTCACTATGACTTCAGTACCAGCCGATGTATTCTATTAATTTTTTTAGCCACAACGGGGAAGCTCTTGACCTGCATCTCATCTGATCGTAAGTGATGATCAGGCTGAAAGCGGAATCGAGCTTCACCCGGAATCCTCAACCACAGAGGAACTAGCTAAACCTCAAGTGCCGAAACACAATAATGCTGTAAACATTGTTGTTATGGCGACAGACTTAGATAAGTTGTGGTAGCTGGTATGGCGGACTTAAAACAAGCCCTACTACCAACCAAACCGAGCAGAAAATTTGACCTCTGGGTCTGAGACAAGTGGTCTAACCACAGGTTCGGTTAAAAAATAAAAAATCTCACCGTGAACTCAACGTTAAGTGAGCTGTCATTCCATCTGATGCTAGAAAGGAGATCATTCAAGCTCCATACATTTTTGGGCCTTTTCTGAAAGTCCGGTCAACGAAAAAAATTGTAAGTATGGTTAGAACTAGCCATTTGGAGCAATAGTTAATAGGGTACAAAAGTTGTAGGATTACTCTAAGTCAAGTTATACAAGTTTGATGATTCGTAATTTTTAGACATTTATTGATTTCTGAAAATGTAGAGGAACATAAAATAACATAACAAAAAAAAACTTTTAGAAAAGGCTCAAAAAAATAATCTCCTTTACACTACTTCAAGCTCAGTTAACCCAAGTTTTCTCGATGAGCTTTTTACAGACTATTATTTTATGACTTTTTACGGATTTTTATCGACTAATTCTAGACCAGTGTCAGTTACTTAAAAGAACCGGCTGTTTCATACTACTACTGTTTTCTACCTCGTTTTGCACCCTGTGTAATATAGGCGAATTAATATCCTATAATATTAAATGAGCAACATTTGTAATAATCACGTTCTCGAAAACGGCTCTATTGATTTTGATGAAAGTTGCAATATTACGCTTACGGGGTCTCATATCTGGGGAAAATTTGTTTTCTCTATTTTCACCTAAGCAGAGCTCGGCCAACCCGGTACTACTCTATTATGATTATGACTGATCATAATCTCATAAGGAAAGAGTTGATGGTTGATGGTTATTAACATTTAAAAGCTACAAAGTTTTTTAAATCGCGACACTCGCGCCACGCAAAACGAAGATTAGCGCGAGACGTTTGTTGTATTTCCTTCTTGACACAGCATTTCTAGGAAACCTTAAAAGTAATACTAACTTACATTATTTGTTAAAGTTTTTACCTTATTTTCAAGTTTTAATCTAAGTTTTCTTGTCGCCAGAGACAGGGAGGTGTCACCGAGAAGAAGATCTATTGGCAAAAGCTCCGAGTTGAAAAGTAAGTTTTTTAAGTAGATACATGACGTACTTACACACTTGTCACTACTTAGGTAGTACTTACATAATATGCCATCTGTAGGTACTTTTTAGGACTTTGATAAGGATCCGTTGGATAGCGAATTGATAATGTGACTAATTGTCATGGTGAAAAACTTAATAATGCATACTTGTATAATGCATGTATAAATATATGTATGCATTATAAAAGTATGCATTATTATGTTATCGTACCCCAAATAATATACACTCTAATCAAATAGTAAATGTGCCTCTTTTTGTGATCCTCAAATAATTCTCATTTGGTTGTCCTTAAATACCCAATGGCACGTTACGCTCGCCGGCCGCTACCACGACACTGCTCGCTTCGCTCACTCGGCTCGTGCGCGATTTACACAGTTCTAACCTAACCTAACCAATTTGGTTGGGATGGGTGTTCTAGCTTAGTTACTGTGACCAAATTAGAGAAAAGTGCAGAGAGTAAAAGAGGCAAATTTATTCAACAGCAATAATTTTATTTATATGGCCACAAATATCCACTTACCTAATAGTTTTTAGTACGCATTCAATTATGATAGCCCGTTCTAAATTATAGCATGACTTGGATAGTGCAACTTAATTGGTTTCACACTATGATGTAACGACGTGTTTGGGTTCGTTGGATTTGTCTTCACAAATACCTTTCAAGTGAAAGTGATAGAACAGATATTTAAACAAATTCTAATGCTAAAAAGTACAAAATTAAATTTAAGTAAAAATCTTTTTTAAAACAAGCTTTAAATGAACTAAAAAGTACAAAATAAAACTTACGTAAACTTTAATATTTTCTTAAAAGCTTGAGGCGTGAACGTCCTTCTTCTTGTGAAAAATAAAGAAAATAAAAAAGTTAATAATAAGAAAATAATAAAGTTCTATGTTTACGTAAGTTTTATTTTGTACTTTTTAGTTCAATAAAAGCTGATTTTTATGAAGGTTTTTTCTTTATTATTTATTAATACTTTATGCATGAGTAAAAAAATACTGTACATAGGCGGACTTAATGCCTGAGGCATTTTCTACTAGTGAACCTGCACCCTACCTGTGTTACAAGGATCCTTAAGGCGCTTCAATGACATTGACAGGGGGGCGTAGTTGGTGGTAAACATCTTGTGAAATTCTTTTGTGAAAGTCTATTGAAAAAAACCGGCCAAGTGCGTGTCAGACCACGCACAATGAAGGGTTCCGAAGCTAGGATGAATTTATCCCAAAAAAAAACTTAGCATTGTTGTTGATTTTTTTTTCTCCCTTACATTGATATACATCACGGTCAATTCTCAAACTGTAAATGTAAGTTTGTAATCGCCAAAAAGTTTTTTTTATGTGATAAAACTACAAATTAACGATTTTTTTACTTCGATTCGATTTTGACTTTTTTTTTAATTTGATTCGTATTTGACTTTTTCCTTTACTTGTGCTTCTTGGCAAATTTAGTGATTCTAGATCAACGAGAAGTACCCTTTAGATTTTGGATTTAATTGCGAGCTTGATTTTTTAGAGCTCCAAAGTAGATCTTCGTATTTGATATTAATTTCAACTTGATACCTCCACGCGTTCCTGAGAAAATGGGTCTTACTAGACTGACAGACAGACAACGAGGTGATCCTATAAGGGTACCGTTTTTACATAAGGACGTACGAAACCCTAAAAATAAGATGGCGGTGTAAGTTCTAATTTATGCCACGCGCCAAAAGGTCACCTACTTATTTGAGTGTAATTGATTAAATTTGTACTTCCAGCCCAGTAATTTAATATCAACGCCCTCTGCAGGATATTTTTCGATCAGAGGTTTACACAAAAGTGCTACGCGGAACGTAAAGGGACCTAGAAGTCTAGAAAGTAGAAACATAATCTTCAATTTCAAAGGAACACTATGTCCTCGTTCGCTGCATTATTTTTTCTTCGTTTTTCGTTCGGAGAGTACATTTTCTCATAAAAATGACCTTTAATGCAAGCTGCATTTAAAACATAATAATGAAAGATAGATATATCGTTTATTTGGTGCACACAAAAGACAGCACAACATACAAAAACACGATTAAATAATAACTAAAATACATGAATAAAGCTACAAGGTGCCAATGTACAAAAAATAAATAAAAGAAGTAAGTAAGACATTGTGATGACACTACTGACTACGACACATTTTAAAATAATGAAACCACCAAAGTGCAAAAGTAATTTTTGCTCACCTTTGCTTCGCTTCGTGGTGAACTGGTGACCCAGTAGTTAAAGCCTCGCTTTTCATGCACGAGGTTGTAGGTTCAAATCCAGGCGAACCAATGTGACTTTTTCAATTCATATGCAAGTACTTTCTGAGTTTATCTTGGCCGCGAATCATGTTTAGATCAACATACAACCTGATACTGACCTGTAAATTGCAAAAGCGTAAGAAAATTTTAATTTCGCGGGCTACCCTGACGCTTTCGCCTTAAGCATGATTTTTGACAGCAGAGCGACAGCCATCGGTGAACAAAGGCTGTCAAATAGCGATGAACTTTTCTCTTGTTGTTGATCGCTTGCCTATCGTTCGCTGATTACTAAGGCTGGTTTTATAGTCACGCCGCTAGACGCGCCGCTGGGCAGCGCGCTGATAACAGCGCGCGCTTGAAGAGCGGTGCACTGTGAACCGAGATTAGTACCGCGCGTTCCGCTGCTGTGAGATAGTCGTGTACAATATAAACGTCGGCGCGTCTCAACGGGCGGATCCAGCCCGTTCCATCCTTGATGTCCTCCCTCCGGTTGACGCCCTAAGCCGAGGTTCGTACCCCACAGGGGGTGCCCTTAGCGAGCGTTCACCTAGTTTTAATTAGCATAGTTGAATAACCCCTGGCTGGAAGTTTTAAGTGTAGTAGCTTAAGGTACCCACAGGAAAGCCCAGTTAAGTAGTCATGATCCCAGAGGTCAAAAAAAAAAAAAAACAACGGGCGGCATCACACTAAAACGCATACCTACTGGCTGTAGAAGCGCACGAGCCGCGCGCGCTTCGGTAGCGCCTGTGAACAGCGCGCGTTTACAGGAACGGCGGCGGCGCGGCGCTGCTCAAGCGCGCGACTTTGAAACGCAACTACTACCCCATACATCTACGAACGCGTGCGCTCCAACGGCGCTGCCAAAACGCGTAACAATAAAACCAGCCAAATGACTCTTATAATTCGAAGAATTTAACCTAAAATTGAATTTGAACTTAAAATTGATTTAACTCCGTCATGTGTCGTATGCTCATTAGACTGTATGTACCGATTATGAATTATTATAAACCGATTATTATTATTTAATACTAACCGATTATTTTTTATTTTTATTATTTAATATTGACCGATTATTTAATATTAACCAATTATTATGATACTGTATGTATGGCCAAATCACAGAGGGCCAAGTCGGTAAACATTTATAAAAAGTTCGGTAACACGTCAGACATCGACACTGGCCAACTGCAGACCGTTCACTATAACTTGTCCCTTGCCATCATGTGCTTGTCAAACTTAGTTTCAAATCAAAATAGAGTTCAAAATGCCGACTGACAGAACAGTGTGACCAATCGCGTCACGGTACCAGTTATAATGAACACACAGTAAAATGTTAATTTTGAGATTTGACATAAAGAATACTGCTTAGTGACAAACATTATACGTCAATGACTTATGGCATCTAAAGCAGTATAAAATAATAAAATCAAATAAGTGTTTAGTAATTAAATAAGTAAAACAGAAAACGATTAAAAAAACATGAAGTGATATAAAAAATATGTTCTTATTAATATTAAGACAAAAATAGCTATCTCAATGTTTGCTTCGCCATCGCCACAAAAATAATTCAGATCTGAATAGATATGTTAGTAATTTAAGGAATAAATAAAACACAAATAAAAGATTTAAATCTTCATATTTAACAATAAGTAATTAAGTACTGAAAACGTGTGGACACATATAACATCACGCCTTATATCCCCGAAGGGTTTGGTAGACTTGCCTTATACACATTTCGCCACCAACATTTCGTATACTCACATTTCGCCAGTCATGTAATAGGGGGCGAGCCTATTGCTATCAACCGGACACAAATCCAGACTCCGGGCTGTCATTGAGAAATACCTGAGGGAAAAACCCGATAACACTTTACCCGGCCTGGGAATCGAACCCAAGAGCTTATGCTCAGCAGTAGCGCTTGAAACCACTAGACCAACTAAACAGTCGGAGGTACTATTGAAGAAACACATATCTGTACACTGTAAGGACTATTCTTGTTTGCAGCGCTCAGCCGCTATAGTAGCCTTTATTCATCAGAGAATTTTAACACTGCACACTGCCGTGTAGAATATTACCGTTTTAGGTCAGCGCCATCTCTTTACCGATAGTGGAACTAATGTGTTGATGATTTCTGAAAAGTGTGCTATTTAGAGACATCGTTTTATTTTTCCTATAATCTTTACATAAACTTCTATCACATAGAATAATTTCTAATTTTTTTCTTTGCAAACTTCGGAGATAAGGTGGGAACGGTATTTTTTTTTTTGTCAAAAGTCGAAAACAATGCGGCCTTTTTTTTTGGGTGGGAAATTATCAAATAACTTCTCCCGCTCTGAGGGCGTGTCAGACTCTTACTAACTAAAACCCACCCGTGTTCCTTCGGTTGCCTTGTTGCCGGGGGCCACGATTACCCTATCGGTTTTCTTCACACCCCCGGCAGGCATTGGCCCTAGTGGACCCCGTCAATTCTGCTGACATCTCTTTGAGGTGCACGTGGAACACAACGCGCCATCGACCCGGGCCTGGTCCTTATCGGACGCCAAGCTACCCATTGCTCACCGTCCGCAAGCCCGCACCTACGGTGGCCGGAAATCGGCTCTCTATTCCCAACGCCCAGGGCGTCTGTTCCTGCGGCGGTTAGGTGCGTGAGGGCGCGAAATTTGCCTCTCCTTCACGCGTTCCGCCTCCTCCTTCGCGAGCATTACCATTTCGCAGAAGGAAGTGATGGCCTCCCATGCCCTCTCGCTCCATACCATGGCCTGAACCAGGGCCGGACGCAAAGATCAGCGCCGTCGATCACCTCCACGAGGACACGGCGATGCTCCGCCCAAGCCGGGCAGACCTCCACCGTATGCTCCACCGTGTCCTCCGGGCGATCCACACAATGGTGACACCCGGGCGTTTCCTCCCGCCTTATCTTGAACAGGAACTTCCCGAAGCAGCCGTGTCCGGTGAGGACCTGCGTCAGGCGGAAGGTGAGGACGCCGTGGCGCCTCTCAAGCCACTACTCAAAGAGGTATCTTATCGCCGCAATCGTGGCGTGCTCAGCGCTAGGTTGCGACAATCGCACTCTCCATGACGCCATGAGATCCCGCCGGAGCTCTGTCCGCTGTGCCGCGATTTTTTGCGGCATCGGAGTTAAGCCCGGGCGTTTCGCCTCCTCGCGCACTTCTAGATGTGCGCGAGGACCTTAGCCTCCAGATCCCATGGCGATAATCCGGCAAGGAGGCTCGCTGCCTCGCAGGAGACCGTGCGGTATCCTCGGACTAGCCGGATGGCCATGACCCTCTGGGACGCGTTCAACCGGCGGGCTGGCCGCAGGCCAAATGAAAAAGAAAAAAAAAAGTGTGCTATTTAGAGACATCGTTTTATTTTTCCTGTAATATTTACATAAACTTCTATCACATAGAATAATTTCAGATTTTCTTCTATGCAAACTTTGGAGATAAGGGGGAAACGGTTTTTTTTTTTTTTTTGTAAAAACTCGTAAACAATGCGGCCTAAAAAATTAATAAAAAATATCGCTCTTTCATATGATACCTCACATGCCCTAGCAGCACCACTTCGAATTTTTAAGACACCCGTACAGTCCCTGTTGCAAAAAAAAATCATACATTTTATTTTTTTCTTAATTGCAAAATAGTTGGGCAAACGTCATCTAAAACTATTCCAAATTTCAATTTGATAGCATTAGTAGTTCTTGAGATAGCCAGCTGTGACAGACAGACGGATAGACAGGCTGAGTCGCACCATAAGGGTTCCTTTTTACCATTTTGGTACGGAACACTAAAAAGGTTCGTGCGTACGGGATTTTGGTTTCAAAGTGGTTAGATATGCGTTACCCCGATGGTTCTTATTACTTGTGTTCGCTTATTCCGTTGACCTACCTTGCAGCCACTCTGAGGTGTACCTTACACCTTCGCATAGCTAAAGGTCATAGCACACATATCAACTCGGAAAGGGATCGTCACTGTATCGCCGCGGTTCGTGAGCTTGTCCTGAGGCGAGGCGATTACGCTACGATTCCGATTAGGGTGCGTTGCAGTAGAGAGTTTCATACAAAGAATACTGAATGGCTCGAGTTGATACGTTGACGATCCCTTTCCGAGTTGATATGTGTGCTATTTCCTTAAATGGAATTAGCGATACTTGTAAACATTTCATGGCAAAGCAAACAATTATTTTGTCTCATTTTTCATCACATAAGTATTTACAATGTTAAATTAAGAAGACTTAACAGATTTTAAACACTGTTTTAGAAAAATTTTAAACTGCCGTGTGTATTAAAACCACGAATTGAACATGTTAAAAAAGTGTTCGATAGATTGTCTCTATGGCTTTCGCATCAAAGTTCTTCCACTAAGTGGGTTCGTAAAAGCGGCAATTGCGAAGATAATGGACATTTTCAAAAATAAACAAGTGGTAAGTTAAAATAACACGTTCACTGCGTAGGTCTGATCTGCTGACTTTGCTTTGGCATATAAATGTAGGATAGGATCTAGGATCTACAAGACCTGTTGCTAGACTTGGTAAATATGCGTTATCAGGTCGAATAGGCCTGGTTGACAGCTCTGCGTTTAGGTGGTATTTACTTACTTATTTTGAATTTAAATGTTTATTTCTTTATTGTAACATGTTTTTAATGAATTGGTTATTCTAATAATAAAGTGATAATTAAATCCAATTCCATTGGTAAGGTCGAAAAAACCTGATATACGCACTGAAATAACGGCGGCTGGGAGTTGCACACAAAGGGTTAAATGAAAATACTAAACGAAGAATATTTTTCATTTTAAATTGAAAAAATCGAAAAGGTATTTCATAATGATACTATGAACTACAAAGTAATTTTATACGGTTGCACAAAATCGCCCGTATTTAAATAAAATAGGTACCTTGTGAATCGGCGTTTTTAATATTTGCTGATATACAGAAGATTTGCTAATATACAGAAGTTTCAAATATATTTGTACTAGCTCAATGAGCTCTAAGCAATGATGTAGTAAAGCATATAGGAATATTCGACATATTCATGCCGCTCCAGACGAATGTCAACAATTTTTGCACCCGCGCAATGGGACAGTTACGCATCAGGTCGTATAGACCTGATAACGCAGTGAACATTTTCATTTTTATTATTTTTCGCTGTAGGTATAGTAATCATATGCAAGCGATGAGAGCAATCTAGTTTGAGCTATATTTGCTCTGAAGACCACTATTTACTTTTATCCCCAAAACTACGGATTCCAAGTCGAACACTAATCGAACTAGGTAGTAACAAACATTTAGTTCTTTAAAATGACGTATCGATCTAATTTTTTATTTGCCGTACGTCATACGAAATCTTGAAAACTCTTGCTGCTCAGTAACTTAGGCCCTTTCATCCTCGTCGGTAAGCAGCAGTGTGGTGTAGTATGCTCTGTATACCGAAACAATACCGCACTGCTATCATTTACGGACCTGACGTTATGTTTTCGGTATAATTTGTAAAGTACCGCTTAATTTATCGCGAGTAAATGTCGTCTTCGAGTGATGAATGTTGTGGCGTGTTATATTTTTCTCCGTTTACGAAAAAAACGAAAGCGCTATTATTGGCGACATCCGTAAATTGTTAAAATATTATAATATATTTAAATTAAAACGCGTGACGTGTCTCTGTAAACACCGAGCAGGCACTGGATCTTTCTACCGAGACGCGGTAAACCGAAACTATCCCGCCCCGCTCCCGCGCATACCAAGCCAATCAGGAAATGCTCATTGAAATATAGGCGCTCAGTGAGCTTTCGGTACTGGGTATGCCGAGCATGCTGATCCCGCACCGTTGACGCACCGACCAATGAGGAAAAGGCCTTAGTGTTATTTTTATAACCTAAAATAAAACTCGGTTTCTTAAATTCTGTAGAAAGAACCAAATGAATATGACTGCAAGACTGGCAAGAGATGTTGTTACCAAAATGGTGAGTCTTTCTTTTCATAGATCGAGATTCTAACCGACCGACTATTTCTGGTCCATAGACCATTCTCACTGAGAGGAGATATGTGACTATGTCCCAGCAGTGGGAATATTATAGGTCGACTGGCGATTAAGGATTGAGATTAAATCGATGACAGCTATGCTCTACTCAGAGGATAAATTAGCAAAAAATCTAGTCATGCGAATGTTTTTTTTCGTCAAATCTAATGAATCCCATACAGATGTTTCTTGAACTAGTCCTAATGAGACGAGAGTGCTATAGGACTAGTTTCAGCAGGACAATGTGTTTATAAGTAGGTAATCACATCACGAATGTCATAAAATAGTTTTTTTTTGTGGTTTAATCAACTGTTTCTCAAAATCTAATAGATTTCAGATCAACAAAAAGTCAGGAACAAAATTGTGAGTTTAAACTTTCTTCATGATGACAGCAATGTAGCCAGAGCAAAAGTGAGCTGTTTGACTGCAGTAACGCAAAAAAGCTTGCATTTGTGCACATGAGTGTGTGCTGTATCCCTTCGACGAAATAGTAATACTCTGAAGATTTATTTGAGTAAAGTTACAAGTAAAACTAATTAAAATTACTAAAAGAATCTTCTTTTTTTTCAATAGCTTCGAAGCGACGCCCAAAACGATAAATGGAAAACTTGTGAGTTTGTTGTATAGTATCTCTACATCACGATAGATAATAAATTAGGATATGGTATTTAAATGCAAGTGACGGCAGTAAGTTCAGCAGAAGTAAAAGTTAAAGCAGTAAAAAATTCCTATTTTCTTCTAGTATAAGCACCCGAAAAATTTTGATCAGAGTTTTCATTGTTCCTAATATACTTGCTCTCAATTCTATGGAGCATTTTGTATCGTGGTATCCAACATTATTAGACAATCTCTATTTCTTTATCGTAAAACTATCTTCTGCCCGTGACTTCGTCCGCGAGCCTATAACCTTCCTCAAGAATTGGGCTGTCAAATGCAAAAAGAATCCGACTGATAGTTCCGGAGATCACATACAAACAAATTTTACCTCTTTATCATATTAGTATAGATACAGCAGTATAGATTGTTAATTTGTGTTCATTGATTTCATGGCAAGAGAATGTACAGCAGCATCATACAACGCTATATGGTTTATTTATTTATATAAGTACACACAGTAAAATACATAGAGATACGACATAATTAAGGTTCTTTTGGCGTGTGGCCAAAATCGGAACTAACGCCGCCATCTTGCTTTTTCAATACAATTTCGTAAATGTTCACCGACAACGCCCCACTGTCAATGTCATTCAAGTGACAACAAACCCTTGGAGCACTGTAGTTATCTTAAACCTTCTGTTCCATTTTTCTGAGTGGCTAAATTCTCGAGTGCATCAAAGCTCGGTTCGTCGACTGGATTAGCAGACGACATCGCAAGCTTAATGGGAAAACTCTGCCATATTTGAGTATTTCACCGTTCACCGTTCACTATCGATTTGTATTTAAAGCTCATTTTGTTTTGTTTATGTATTCATAGCGGGTTCATTATTTACTGTGCGAATGTGTTCGGCATAAGTAAGAGTGGTAACTGTTGAGCGTTTGGCGTGCAATTTTGGTTCACAGACTTTTTTTGTGGTCTAACTGCTAATCTATCTAACCTGTTTTATCCCACTGCAGCCACTGCAAGTCAAAGACATCCCTCTCCCTTTTCCACACAATTCTGTCTTTTGCTAGTGGCACGGCTGGCCAGTTCTTTTGGCCCAAAATTATAATTAAAAAAACTAAGGAAGAATGGAAGATTTTTGAGTCATGGTTAACTACTCTAATTATGATACGTTCATTTATTTGGATCACTTTGAAAGCAGCAACAATTTGTAAGTTTGGCAATCCTTCCGCTTGCCTATTTTCTGCTATGCTCATTCATAATGGTTCGGCACAGTGGTTGCACGTGTTTCCGCATATTCACATTTCATAAAGTTTAAAATTGAGCATCCTGGGGTACTAAAACCAAATATCTCACAGTTACCCCGTTAACCATAAAACAATCATGCTATCCTCGTATGCTAATCCAAAGAAAAGATAAGCAAAATCTACATTCACGCAAAACTAAAGCAATATAACTTGTTTAGTAGACAAAATATGAGCTTGCGTATAAATCAAGGAAGGTGGAATACTTCTCCCAGTCTGGAATATTCCTTTTGTGTAGTAGACATGTATTACTTTATCGCACGTCTGCATATGCAGAGCCCCATTGCGAAACGGGGACTTTATCGCTCCTCAGTTTGCCAGGAAATGTTGAAAGGCACTATATCACTAACTCAACTATATGTTTGTGCAGCTAAAGTTCAATGTCGAGTGACACAACTTCGTTTAAATGTATTGACAGGCAGAACTTTATGCCGCGATGTTCGCTTTTAGTTTTGTAGTTAGACTTTAAGTTTTTATTTACTTGGCGTAGTGTAACCTGTTTTTATTGGTCTTTCAGGGCATGCTCAAGTGATGGCTGAAGTGCAAGGTGGCAGAGCAATTCCCCAGGCTCCCGTGTACGCTACCATCCGACCGGCTCAATCACCGCAAAATCGGCCTTCACCGTCGTCTATTCGGGCTTCCTTAAATTCTCTACCAGCGGCACTTAACTCTATCCCACTCGTGAAGTCAGTGGCACAGAACGAAGAACCACTTAGATTCCATCCAACGAATCCATTTTTTACGACTTTACCCTCGAATTATTCAAGTGCGTCTAAACTACCAGTACCAAATGGTAGGGCGTCGTTCTCCAGCTTAGATAGAAACAAATTCAGAGACAGTTCGTCAAATATTGACTACAGCTCAGACTTGAAATCTCCTTCATTTTTTACGCAAACATACGAGTCTGGTCCTAGCAGTCTTCCATATTCTTATCACAACGAAAATACAAATGGATATCATACTTATGCACCACCAACCACTGCCAACGAAAAATCTGACTTCTCTCATAGAAATAATGTAGATCAGTTTCAAAATCAAAGTCTTCCAAACAACGCACAAAGTAACACTAAGAATCCTTTTGAAACGAAAAGAAACAGTGATCCCTTTGAAAAATATTTGCTACCAGATAGCAAGTTGAATGGCAAATGTGAATATGAAAGTAAGACTATGTCGAACTCCATCAGCGACAGTAATTTCCATTCGAAAGAGGAAATTACAAAACGTTCGACGATCTCTGAGCACAAGATAAACGAAGTCGAAGAAGTGAAGACTATAAAGAAGATAGTACTCAATGGATGTGATGATCCAGTGGATAGTGGGGAATGTAGTTTTAGAACTGAACCACGATTAACGAACAAAAGTGGTATGAACGGTTCTGAGGCTCCTCGCACACATGCAAAGAACGTTAGTTTACTGTCTCATCAATCACTGAGGAACGAACGTGAGCGAGCCACTCCGATACAAGAACGGAATGACTATTACAGTACATTCAATCAAGATGAAAGGGACTGCAGTTCCACAACTAGGGCGTATGAGTCAGCGTACGAAGCAAACAGATCAGGTAAGTGTTTTAGATAAGCATGTACAATATTGAACATATCAATTCTCAGACAGGACGGCTTTATTTTGCAAAAAACTTGCAGTAATCGAACATAGGTTTTAACAAAGATATTATGGAATTTGTCTTTGAACAGGGATGAAAATTACTAACCGTGAGGACAAAATTGTGAGCAAATACTTGTGTTATTAAATGCTACATGTTTTAGCTAGAAACAAAAATCTATTTCTATATATTTTCATTACATAATGTAATTTAAAAATATTCGTCGAGAAGAATTACTACTGCAATGTTTTAAAGATTTTATCGAAATTAAACAAAACTTATTTATTTTGAGGTCAACGACCGTATGTCGTGTATTTGCTTGAAATATCAGTTCAAAAATATGTTTTAGTTGTTTCTGTAAACTTCACTGACGTGATGGATACCGTTATCTAAACACAAAAAAAAACAGATTTTCTCAACACTTACTGCAACAACACTACCAGCGGTCGCCGACCCCAAAATAAATGATCATCAAAAGTTTTTGTTTTATCATATTAAGATACCTATCGATTTTCATCGCGTTTGCGGAGTTTCGCTAGCTAATTTTATTTGACCTTGTATAGGAACACCCACGGACAAAAATGAAAATTGCGTGGATAGGTGAAAAAAGGTGTAAAATTATAAAGTTATTTAGTTAAACTAGCTTCCGCAAGGGGCAATATAAATATATGAAAATACATAAATTAATATAATTCAGCATCGTCCCAACTCGAAGTCGCTTTAAGAGATAGGGTAAAAAGATTTATATGAGCAGCGCAGCGTTTTGCCTTCAAACAAAACGCTTGTTGTGTCCGGAGACTCATTTAGAGTCATAGATTTTTTTTTTTCAAATTACATAACATAACATCACGCCTTGTTTCCCCGAAGGGTTGGGCAGAGGTGTCCCTGTAGCAGGTACACCCACATTTCGCCAGTTATGTGTGTTGTGTGTTTTTCAAATTAATTCAAAATATTTTATTTCACATAACCCTACATGGGTACTTATGAAACGTCAGAAGCTAGGGGCACGGTTCCAATTGGTCGTTTCCTATGGAGAAGAGCCTTTTAAAAATAATTGGCTTTTACAATATTTTCAAATAACAGTGTTAATAGGTATGGGAAGACAGTGTAGGTCTTTCAACAACATTTGAGTCTAGCATCTTCGGTACGTACAATCAGTCCTGAACGACTGTTCACGGGCAATTCTAGCGTCGGATGGCCATCGTTGGAAGTTGCCGGACGATGTAAGTAAACTGCTGACTAAGAAGAACGCGGCTATCCGTGCGATCAGCAAGTTTCCCTGCGACGCGGACAAACTCAATGCGCTACTTACAGAGATCTGTAAGTAGCGCATTTCTTATTAGGTACATTAAACTGACGAAAGCACTAAACACCTTTGGCTACTCCTTTGGGGATATAAATAAATAAAAATAAAATCATTTTATTTCGGATAACAAAAAGATCCATAAATTGTTAGTAACATGTATGCACTTAAACCACTATTGTTAGTAACTTAAAACTAAAGACGAATTTGTGAGAAGACCACCCAACATCTAGACACAATAAAAATAACAAAATAATAAATAGTCTAACTATGGTATGAGTCTTCTCACAAATTGCCTTATTATGGCAGAAGAAGTATCTGCCGCCACAGCCTTCAGGATACTATTGTGACTGCCTCTTATTCTGCTCAGGAGTGAGGCCGTTTTTTTGCGGATGATGGCATGAAATCCGTCGGTATGGTTTACCGCGCGTTTTTATATAGAGGTGATGTTAGGTATAACGATAACTGACAGGCATATGACATAAGTCTCGATCCCGTGAGAATACGGGGATAAAAATTCATCTATGTGTTAATCCAGGTTATAAACTATCTGTGTAGCAGCTGTGATAGCCTAGTGGTGTGACAGTCGGACTGCCAAGTCATAGGTCTCGTGTTAGAACCCAAGGCACGCACCTCTGACTTTTCGAATTCATGTGCGTATAGTATAATTATTACTTGCTTCAAAAACGGTGAAGGAAAACATCGTGAGGAAACCGAGAAACCTGAGAGATATTTCTATACGGCATTTGAATCCAAGTCAGAGACCCATGGGCGGCTTTAAAACTCTGACACCAGGTTAGTCACTAATCACACGAAAAGAAGAATAACTATATGTATGCCAAATTTTTTCCAAATTTGTTCAGTAGTTTTTGCGTAAAAAAGTAACAAACATAAATCCATCCATCCTCACAAACTTTCGCGATAAGGATAGGATATTGAGTGAAAATAGTTATTGTTTAGCATAGAGCACACTCAACTCTCAGAGTCAACATAAATACCAAGTTGGGCGCAGATTGTTAGAGAAGCTTATTTCGATTTGAACACAAGTTTCATTTCGAAGGCACGTCCCAGTATACAAACTTCAATGTGTACTAAGTATTATTTGTTCTTGTTTATTGAAAATGTAATTGGTATTATTAATTTAGAATTTTCAATGTTTTTTTCTCAGCTTCAGGCTAAGACGCACGGAAACCAAGTTAGGTTTCATGAATTAAATATAAATAGATAACAAAATAAAATAAATAGTACTTAAATATGCAACATTAAGGTCGTTTCTGACGGCCAACTCTAGCACTGCGTGTGCTCATTAGTTAAATCAAACAGGGCACGCTTCCCCGGCTTCCTGTGACACACTTCCGTCCCTTTTCACGAAATCACTCCCACATTATTTCGATTTTTTTGATTTTGATTGTAAGAAAGCGAGAGGAAAGATGTTGCACATCAAAAACAGATGTTTCAAATCATACTTCAAGTAACAACACTAGAAACCGTTGACCCCTAATAAAAAATAATCAAATCTTTTATTTTTATTTTGTCCTCTTTAGGCTCCGCGCAAACGAGCCACCGACCACAGCCACCGGTGGCTGTTGCGCGCCACGTCCTTTGGTACCGCGCAAACGAAGGTGGTCGGTTCCTGCCACGAGTCGTCGGTAGCCGCTAAAATTTGTAATACTCCTGCTGATACAGTCGCAAGTCGCTCACACTCAATGGGTAGCTCGCCGTCCGATAAGGACCAAGCCCGGGTCGACGGCGTGTTGTGTTCCACGCGCGCCTCAAAGAGATGTCAGCAGAATTGACGGGGTCCGCTAGGGCCATGCCTGCCGGGGCTGCGAATATGGGCCGAAAGGGAAATCGTGGCCCCTGGCAACAGGGCAACCGAACGAACACGGGTGGGTTTTATGATAATTTCCCACCAAAAAAAAAGTCTCTCACACTGCGTCGCGAGCGGCCGCCACCGGTGGCGTGTCGCGAAAACAGAGACGCGGACTCGCTACGCGTGTGCGGCGATTCCATACAAAATGTGTTAAAAATCATGTTAACTGCTTGTCGCCAGCCACCGGTGGCTGTGGTCGGTGGCCTGTTTACGTGGAGCCTTAGATATCAATACCCATCACAGCAACCACGTTTGCGCAGTTTCGTTAACTAATTTTATTTGACCCTGTAGCTTAGGTATGCTACGGT
This sequence comes from Agrochola litura, assembly GCA_949152395.1. Lineage (NCBI taxonomy): Eukaryota > Metazoa > Arthropoda > Insecta > Lepidoptera > Noctuidae > Agrochola > Agrochola litura. The sequence goes on along the minus strand of OX424497.1, from coordinate 7,623,261 downwards.
ACGTTCACCTCTGCTATGCCCTTCAGGAAAATAGGCATAGGGGTAATATTTTATGTAAAATCACTAGACAGAATAAATTAAACGGAGCTAGGCCAACAAAATTGTTTTTGTTCATCCCTGGCGTACGTAATAAAGGTTTACGGCTATTTCCAGGGAAGCTCATATATTCTGAAACTAAGCTTAATTTATATGACAAAAACATGTCCCGAACTCATGTTAACGTTATTAAACAGAAAAATTACAAAGTTTCACGTTGTATACGAGTATGTTAAGATGCGCGGACAACTTGATTTTTGATTGTTGATTTTGTGATTTTAAAAGCTGATATAATGTCCATTGCTGCATTAGAAATATCTGATTGTGTGTCATCAAAGCTTGTATAAATTTTTGCAATACTAATATCAAACAAAAATGGCGGGATACGACGTGAATTCGAATAACCTATAAGTTTTTTTTAAATTACGGCGCTGTGGTTGTGAAACGCGCGTTCTGTAATGTTCTATTTTTTATTCGAGTTGCATAATGAAATTTATCACAACATTATAAAACTCGTTTGGATGATATAATGGTTACTATGACACTGGCTGTTTTAATGTTGGCAATAAGCTAACTGTTTCAGAAACTTTTATAGAGGTTTTATAGCCTGGGTGTAGATAAAATCTTGAAGACATGTTTCTCAGATCATGAATATTATAATAATAAGTGAGGGTTTATTAAAAATGTCTATAAGATCTGAAACCATGAAAGAATTTTCTGATCTGTGTAACTAAAATCGAAAACTTACCAACACGCTTGCATGATTGGAAAATGCTAAACATTAAATGCAATTGAGATTTTTTATGAAGTAGAAAAAGACAGCTAGTATTAACCTATCAACTAATAGCTAATTATGTAGACCACACACGTTACGATATACTTGCGCAAAACTGAACTTGCACAAGTATACATTAACGCGTGTGGGATGAATTAGCACAAGTATCCGAGCCATTCGGTGTCACGCAGCAGACTTGTGCAAGTCTAAACTTGCGCAAGTATATCGTAACAGCTACCATAACACGTCAATTTATATGTTTTTAATGCTTTGTGTTCATCTTCATAAACAGTATCGACAACAACGCGGTCACACAGACAGACACGAAATCGTTAGAGCCGTTTTCGAGAACGTGATTACAAATATAAATATACATACAAATATTGCTCATTTAATAGTATACGATAGGATTGGTTGATCAATCATATCACTGAATCATAGAATAAAATAAAATAATATCTATCTATCAACAATTGGAGGTAGGTAATATTGTAATACAATCACCATCTTCGTACAGGTCATTCACCCGTTCTTGATTAAATTCTCTAAGTTCTAAACTCTAAATCAATAAAGACACTGTCGGGAACCATTTTACCTAAGTTTTAAACTTTCAAGTTGCTAAAGCGAACCGTCCTAGTCTCATTGAAAGAGTTATCGATATTTTTGCAGAATAATCTCCAAGACTGAACGGCTTCGATGTTTAAAAAGCGAAGTCTATTCTGCCATCGTATCAGTAGATAACGATATATGCATGCCATTTCTAGGATAAGGCTCTTAAAGGATTTACAGCATGTTTCAGAAATGCGTGGTCATATTTTAGAATGTGGTACAGACTATTTTAAGAATTAGTATTGTTATAATTAGGAAATCGTTACTTTAAAATATCAAAATTAAGTCCATGTCATCTTGGATTTTTACAATATTCCATATATTCGCCAATGGTGCCGATTCCCTTGTTCACAAACTAAACTAAATTTAAGTTCAGTGCATCTTTTTCTTTCTATTTCATTAAGAAAAGGACAGAAGATAAATTTTAGTTTAGTCCTGTCAAATTAATCAGCGCTTGACGTAAATTGACGTAATTTTAGTGGGCAAGTTTTTAATCACGTCTTAACTTGTATGGAGTAGTGACAGGCGCTGATTAATTTGACAGGACTAAACTAAAATGTATCTTCTGTCCTTTTCTTAATGAAATAGAAAGAAAAAGATGCATTGAACTTAAATTTAATTTAGTTTGTGAACAAGGGAATCAGCACCAATGTCATAAAAGCAATTATCTAATAACCAACTTGTCAGCTTTCTCTTGAACATGGGAATGGGAAGTTCCTTAAATTAATTAGGTTATTTGTTATACAACTGAATGGCATTAACATAATTATACATTTTGTCTGGTCATATTATTCTTCTTCTTTTCGTGTAGTAGTTTTAGTGTGTAACTAACCTGGTTTCAGAGTTTTAAAGCCGCCCATGGGCCTCTGACTTGGCTTCACATATGCCGTCGAGAAATATCTCTCAGGCATGGCCGGTTTCCTCACGATGTTTTCCTTCACCGTTTTTGAAGCAAGTGATAATTATACAATATGCACATGAATCCGAAAAGTCAGAGGTGCGTGCCTTGGGTTCGAACTTGAGACCTATGACTTGACAGTCCGATAGATATAAGAATGTTTTTTTTATATTTCTATACTGCTATCATATTAAAGCTGCTGCATATAAAAATGCTGGTCATATTTTAAGGGTACAGACCATCAAATTGAATAAGTTTTTTCATGTACCTAACATCGAAATCGCCAAAAAAATATCAGCTGTCCCATGCAAAATTAAAATACTCGACCCAAATGTATGGGAGCTGAATTTTTTAATGGACCTATTGTAAATCACAAATTGTACTTAGTATAGGATTGACAATTGAATATTTTTAAACCATATACTTTGTGGTAGAATGTATAGAACTAGCAAAAATACTAACACCATACTTTGTAAAACTACATTCTTACAAATAAATACATTCTGATTTTGATTCTGACATTTCTGATACACGCTGTTATTTACAGCCGAAACATAGACCGAAACGAAAATGGCAGGATGAGCTGGAGTCCTATACTGCCCCCGATAGAAAAAAAGACGCATCTAGCATTTTTTCCAGATTTAAGTTACATACATTGCCGGAATCAGAAAAAAAAAGGCGCGTCTGACTCAAACCTGGAAAAAATGTTAGATGCGTCTTTTTTTCTATCGGGGGTAGTATAATAAAGACTGTTTCTTAGCAGCTATAGACAGAGAGAAGTGTTAGAAGAGTAGGGAGCTTCGTCACTCTGCAGTGCACAGTGGGACACAACAGGCTTATAAATAACATAACATCACGTTTAAGTCCCACGTATTATGGGGACAAGTAAATAATAATATTATGTACTTATGCCTCATAATACGTGCGACTTAAACGTAGGTAACTGACGAAATGTGGGTTCACTATAGGTAGGTACTCCTTTTCATAACCCTTCTGGTATAACAGGCGTAATGATGTTATGTTATGTTATATATACCATCGTGGAAACCCATAACTAACCACCGCTGCACCGTAAGGACTATTTATTCTTGCTTGCAGTACTCGGCCGCTGTAGAACGGGGGCGGTAACAGATGTAGTCATCGTGTGCACAGGATTTTGTTTTCAAAGTAGTTAGTTATGGGTTTCCGCGATGGTACTTCTAATAATGTCGCTATAGAAAAAAATAGGCAGTCATGGGGACTGCCGACAGAAGTAATAACATTAAAACACAATTTAAATAATGCACAGTATATCTACAAAAATTAAACTTTGAACTTTACTTACTGTTACTACAGCATGTCGGCACGGGCATGTCGGTGACGCACTACAGCATGTCGGCATGGGCATGTCGGTGACGCGAACCCTTAAGTTTATCCCCTACCGAAAATCGCTCAACGCGCCTAAAGAAGTTTTCTAACTGCTAAAATAGATTTTCTCTGAATTTTGTATTCGCTTCGAATTCTTATTAAACTGATTCTCTTTGTATTTATTTTATGTTTAAAGTATACGAAAAGTGCTTCGGAAAAATCGGAAAACACGTTAAGCTGTTCCACTCGACTGTTTTACGGAGACAGTAAAGATAGTTTTAGAATGTTAACCGATCTTACGTCTAGGGACCGATATCTTCCGCTTTACTTCGATTTTAGAGAAGAGATACCTACCTAGTTGCTGCCTTCTGGCTGACCGACAAGACACATGCAAATTGACCCCAAAATACATAAGTAGGTAATGATTTTGGAAAAGCTTTTTCTGAATTTCTGTTCATAAATTCACTAGGGGGTCAGTAAATGGCCAACACTTTTTGTGCACTGCACATTTTGCATCTCAATTCTTTCTTGTCCTATTGTAAAGTCACAGAATAATAGAATATTTTCTTGAACTTTTGTTAAACAAGGTCAAGGAAGCTTAAAACTGGGATTAATTAAGAGAAGAATATTTATTAAGTAGGTAGGTACTTAGCTAATTAAAAATCTTTCTTAATGCTGATCACGTTTTTGGTAGATAGGTATTTAATGCGAAGAAATAATTAAAAACAAAAGAAAATATTTAAATACCGTGGGTATTATTGTAATCTAATTACTGTGAATGTTTACAATGTGCCTGATACTTTTCTTAGAATTGACCTTACAGAAATGTAATAGCAACGCGTTTTGCCGCTACCTCGTGTTGCTATCAATTTTTGAGTAGGCGCTTAGTTCTCTATTTTTAGAGACTCATCATTTGTATACAAGTTCTTGAACGGTGCGACGGAAATAAACATTTGACCTATTTTTTTACATTCAAACGATTAAGTCTTGGTTGCCTTAGTAGTTGTAGTTTTTATGAGCGTCTCCATTGTAACGGAAATTGGGCTTCCTACGAAGAAACTTTATATCACGCTTGGAAAAAAAATACTTTGATCTTAGATATGTACCTAATTAGGCAATTAATAGGTCTTATTAGCTCTTGATCAGTCAAGTCCTACCATTTTATATAGCTTAATGTTTGCTTCATTAATTGCTGGCTTAGGTATATTTAGTAAAAGACATTGATACCAACCCGTATTTTGATGTTGTAGGTAAAGGTATGGCTTCGTAACTTTATTATCAATTTAATGATATTGGTATTTTAAGGTAACTAAACCGAAAAGATCCTTCCAGAATTTCTATCTACATTATGTAGATATGTTGTAACGATAAGTAGGTATGTACCTAGCAAAAAATAATAATAATATACGTCGGCTAGAGCTACTTTAATAAAATAAAATAGTTTCTGAACAAAGCAACAAAAACGAAGCCCAAGTAAACTCAATTCAGCCATTTACAGTCGATTACCTCAGTCTCAGTCTGATTACGAGACGTTTCCATGCTATTTGCCATTGAACAGTCATACAGAGCCTAATTCAGATTAATTACAACGTCGTAATAACTCGGGCCAAGGTCCCAGAGGCTTGTCCTAAGGAGCGGTGTCACGGTCTACAGCCCTCCTGGATAGAACATCATAAACCTCAAACAGTTCCGTCGCCGACTTTGCACAACGTTCTTCTAGACTTCGCAGTGTATAGTCGTTTCGAAGAAGCTTCATTAAAAATCTAACATGCTTATTCCCCTCGTGTGATTCTAAAGACAGTGAATTTCAAGACAAAATGAACTCGCCCTGCTTTACGGGCAGCCCGTACATATTTCACCCCGTATCCGACACTTCGGCGACTGAATCGGAGGATAGTGTGGACTCGGGCCGTGAGAAAACTGTCGGCGATGGTGCACGAACGAAGTACACCGATCCGAAGCTTAGAACGATTAACAAAGTCAGCATTAAGATACTGAAGGCTATTGAGAAGTTGACTTGTAATATTAAGATTAATAAGAAGACGAAGAAAGTTGCTGTACCAATTCCAGAGGTGGTCAAGGGTTAGTATCAACCTGCTAACACACACCACAATAGAATAAGTAGATTTCGAAACCTCTGTCATCTTTGTCTAAGTAAAATAATAAAAAAACAGTGACACTCTGGGAGTGCCGACAGAAGTGAAAACTTGAATAAAGTAAAAATACTTGCATTAAACATTGATCTGAAACGTAATATAAACAAAGAGCACAATCGCGTTTACAAAAACGAGGTGTCGGTAACGGTGTCGCGAGTTCAATTGTTTTTTCCCATCTCAAAAATGCCCAACGCGCCTAAAGAAGTTTTCACTTCAATTATAAACAATACAAGAGATAGTAGTATGTCTGGGCGGTCTTAATGTTTTATTAAAAATGGTAGAAACAGATTACCTTTAGTAGGTATCCAAGCACTTTCGCAACTGAGCACATTTTCAAGCTTATTATAACTTTTTTATCCTAATAAATAAATTACCTTCTAGGCACTCTATTAATTATCTTGTCCGACAAGAAAGTAATACAAAGTAGGTACATTTTTAAACTACTTAGGTGCTACGAAGGTTTATTGTGACCTACTTCCTATAAATAATTTGCGCTCTTTACACTGCCGGCACTGCTATCATGGTTTAGATTTTCCATTTTTCGCAACGAAGAGGGTCAATTTTCGCCACGACTGAAAATAAATGCAGGGCACATTTTCGTAGCGTTAACGAAAAAACAAACTGAGTTATTTGTATGGGTTACCTGCAGGGTTACCTTTATGAAATCTGATTTTTGTTAAGTTTAAGAGCGTTTATTCTGAAATTGGGCAACGTCGCAAATAGATGTCAAATATTTAGCTGTTTTGATTAATTTGGCAATATTACTGTATGGAAATAAGAAATGTGGCTAACTAGCCAACTAGAATATTAATAATGAATTGCAATTTTATTATAACACTGAATTTGATGTTGCAACCGTTTTAGGAGTAAAAAAAGGCATTTGGAAAGTTTCCAAATACTTTTTTTACATTTAAAACTAAATATTCGGTGTTACGATATTAATTACTGCATTTCATAAACAATATTTTAGTTCCCTAGTTAGCCACATTTATTAATTCCATACCGTAATATTGCCAAATTCATTAAAACAGGTAAGTATTTGACAGCTATTTACGACGTTGCCAACTTTTAGGATTAACCCTCTTAATGTAATTTTATTGGTAAGAGTTACCTACTTCTGACAAAATAAAAAACATTGACTTCTAAAAGTATCCAAATAAAAAGATGAATGACTAGCTTCCGCCAGCGGCTTCATCCGCTTGATATAAATTCATAAATTATGTCCTATGTTACTCAGTGATTGATAATATACCTATAGCTTACTACAGGTGACAATTTTTTTTAAATTGGTCCCGTCGTTTTTTAGTTTGTTCATTACAAACAAAAATACAAATCTTTTATCTTTATATTATTAGTGTAGATGTGAAATTTATAAACATGACTTAAATTCTAATAAAAATTTTTGTTTCTAAAAAGTACACACGGCTACACATCAAGCTTTACAAATCCAGTTTATGCTGATCTCGCATTGTATAGGATTTCCGTACAATGCGAGGTCAGCTTAAACTGGAAATGTATAACTTGATGTGTAGCCGTGTGTACCTTGTAACGCCAATGTTTTGGAGCGGAAAATTTAGACATTATTTTCCAAGATTCGTCTGCCCAAAAAAAATGTTTTAGACAAAATTTTGTAAATCAAAGACCAATTTACCAGCACCTAAAATATTTAGGCACATACTCATCTATATAAATAAAAAATCAATTGCCGTATGTATAAATGATAACCCGAGAACGGCTCGACCGACCGATTTGTCAGATTTTTTTTGTTGTTTTATGTTAGAAATTGTCAAGACAAGGTTTATGTGTAAGATTTTTTTTTTGTTATGAATCCCTTTTCGATGAACTGACTGACAGAGCCACAGCCTAAAGTACTAGAGATAGAGACATGAAATTCAACCGGGCGACGCCGGGCACGAACAACTAGTATTTTACAATCAGTTTAAAAGCAGTTCTTTTATGACACGAGAAAGTAAACACGGTATCCAAACGATTTGACAAATTCCACTGCTCCTTTAAAAGTACTTAATAAACCTTTACAAATACTTCACCTTTTCCAACATAGGTATACATGAGTGTCAATTTACCCTGAGGTCAAATACCTTATTGACTCGCTGATAAAACTGTAATACTAATCAAACGATACATGACACCCCAGCCAATCAGCTATATTGTTTCAAACGACTTTAGTGCTTTAGCTATCGCGTTACAAAGCTCAACTTGCTTTGCATGAAATTTTAGTGTGATGGCATTATTGTGAAAAATAATACAATATTAATACACAATTATCACTTTATTAATGCATAGATGTGGGTATTTTAAATGTTATACACTTTAACAATTATTGAGTAAATAAATCAAATTATTAGTTTAACTTTCAGCAAACTTAATAGCAAAGTAAAACCTTTTAATAAAGTAAATCGAGAGTACGAACTAATTAATTAAATCAACCGTCAGATTAAACAAATAAATAATAATAATCTGTTCCAAAATGAGGAGCTAAAAATGAGTGTTCCGTCGTACGGTCCAAACGAAAAGAGACCCGGCGCACCGAGCGAGCCGGTCTCCTCCCTACCACCCGCAGCGGTGGTCCGATGTTAACGTCACTGCTAATGCGACGTTTTGTAGTTCCGGTCGCCAATAACAGATGGCGCTCACTCCACGAAGTTGCCAACACGGCCATTCTGCAAGGCGCATGTCCCAGGCGCCCCACGAGTCTAGGTAAAACACTGAAACAAAACCAACATCAGAACTAGTTTTCTAGATTTCAAATATGAACCACAAGCCATAATACGCTTTTGAACCATCAGCAAATGCCTACTCTGTTACTGCTAGGTCAACCGTACTTAAAGGGACTATGCCACACTTAAGAGTCCTGGTTTTCCTAGAGCTTACCACTTGGAATCACTTGCATTTAAAGAGCTTTTCGCTACACTTAAATGTACCAAGTTGTTTTCCAAGCTTTATTCACATTTGCTGGTGTTTCTATCCTGGCGAGGATTATGGTACAAGTGTTTTATCTAGTCTCGCAAATAAAATCTAAATAATATTATATGTGAGACTGTATAGCCACTTCATTTTATTTACAATAAAATTATAAAGCATTGTATTTATTAATTATTTACTGCAGCCTGGAAAGTGCAATACATACCTTACAAACATACAATACTACATACCTTTAAAACTGCGAGTTGCCAGCACGGACCTTATTTTTAATAGCCTACTCCAATTTCCAGTCATCGATTTGTATCCAATACTTCATATTTTCAGCAGCTGCCACGCCATTGTACGGTTTACTGCTCCTTTCAGAACCCCTTAGATCTGTTACCTCATATCTGTCATTACCCAGAACCTTTTTTACTCGAAACGGTCCTTTGAAGATGGGCAGGAGTTTTCTGCTTCTACCATCGTTGCTCTGACTCTGTATTCTGATCAATACCAAATCTCCCTTTTCGTAAATCTTAGCTTTTGACCGAGTTTTATCAAACCTTAGTTTTTGTGATATTGCACTGGCTTTAATATTTTTGTCTACCTTTGCTCGCAACTCCGTTACGTCTACTAGCGATTCATCATCAAGCTCTGGCTCTACATTGTCATTATCAACGCGCAAACGATATCCTAATAAAACCTCACTTGGAACGGCATTAATAGTTCTATGGATTGTACTGTTTAAACCTTGCTGTACTATTTTAACATATTGATCCCATCTATCTTCAGTAGTATCTGCCCCAATAGTTTTTAATGATTCTAGTATTGTCTTATTAAACCTCTCTACCTGTCCATTTGAGCGAGGCATACCCGTTGCCACAATATGCGCGCGGATATTTTTGCTCTTACAGTATTCTTTGTACATGTTGGAAGTAAAACATGACCCTGAATCGGAAATAATTCGTTTTGGATTACCGAAAGTTTTAGTTATATTATCTAGTTCGTTTATAAGATCGGAAGTTTTTGTAGACTTTACTGCGCAGATAAACACAAATTTAGTGAATGCATCTACAAAAACTAGCAAGTATATATTTCCGTTTCGTGTTTTGACGAATGGACCTAAGTGGTCCGCGTGCAAAGTGTGAAAAGGCTGCGCGTATTTTGGCAACGGGTATAACTCTCCCTCTTTAGCACCGCCTTTATTTTTATAATAAATACAATTCAGACAGTTTTTAATGTATTTTTTTATTATATGACGCATACGAGAAAACCAATATTTGTGCCCTATTCTCTCAACCGTTTTATCGACAGAAAAATGGCCCACGTCATCATGGTTGTATCTTATTATTTGCCATATACATCTCTTTGGTACTACCCATCGTCGCCCTTGGGCTGTTCTTCTATACACTTTACCGCCTAACAGTTCATACGTGTCAAAAGTGATTTTATTTTCATCTATTTCACCAGATTCTAAAACAGTTTTTATTTTCATAATGTCAGGGTCTTGTATCTGTACAGAAAGTAACCAGTCTCCTTCGGTTATTGATAATATTATTTCCCTTTCCGACCTCTCACCTGAGGGAACGGGATTTCGACTCAAGGCGTCCACATGTTGCATACGTGTACCTTCTCTATGCTTTATTTCGTACATGAACTCTTGAGTCGAAAGAACCCATCGTGCGATCCGGGGAATAATATTCTTTTTGGTCAACGCATACCTGACCGCGTTACAATCAGTGATGACGGTGAAAGGTGAACCAATTAAATAAAGACGAAATTTTTGGAATGAACTTACAATTGCTAGGAGTTCCAACTCAAATGAATGGTATTTCTTTTCATCCTCAGTTGTCTGACGGCTATAGTAATACACCGGTTTTTCACCCTCATCAGCAACTTGAACAAGAATACCCGCAACGCCATCACGACTAGCATCCGTATACAAAACGGTTTCTTTATTTGGATCAAAAATAGATAGTACACTATCTGATGTCAGTTTAGTTTTTAAAACTTGAAACGCTTGATCATGCACGAAACCCCAAGACCAAGAAGAATCTTTTTTTAGTAATTTAGTAAGAGGGGCAGAAATTATCGCGCAGTTTTTAATAAATTTGCGAAAATAATTGATTAGCCCCAAAAACTGGCGCAACTGATGCACAGTTTTCGGTACGGGAAATTTCTTAACGGCTTCCACTTTGGTTTCATTTGGCATTACACAATTTTGTTTTATTCTGTATCCGAGAAACTCTATTTCAGTTTTAAGGAAATGACATTTTTTTAAATTTAAAGTTAAACCATTATGTTTAAATATTTGTAAAATGTTTTCCAAGAGCTTTAAATTTTCCTCAATAGTTTGTGTAATTAGATAAACGTCATCTAAATACACAATGACGTTCTCAAACCTTAAATTACCTAACACTTTATTCATCATCTGTTGGAAACAAGATGGTGCATTAGCCAAACCAAATGGGAGCCGTAGAAATTCATAATGGCCGTCTTCGGTAATGAATGCTGTTTTCTCTATGGACTGTGAGCTCATAATAATTTTGTAGTAACCACTTTTTAGATCAAGACTAGTAAAATATTTATAACCCTGTAGTCTATCTATAAGATCTTCGATTCGGGGCATTGGGTACTTGTCCTTTACTGTTATTTTATTTAATGCGCGGTAATCAATGCAGAGTCTTTTGTCGCCATTCTTTTTGTTAACAAGCAGAGCGGGACTCGCGTAAGGGGAGATACTTTCTTGAATTATTTTATTATCCACTAATTCCTGCACCATATCTCGAATAATCTTTCTATCTGTATGAGAGGCTCGAAAAGGTCTGCACTGCACTGGTCGTGGGTCTGTTAATGTAATAACCATCTCGTGGTTATTCACTTTCCCTAACTCTTTTATGTCTGATGCGACACATTGTTTATATTGTCTAAATAAATAAATCAACTCATTTAAGTGAGTGTCAGTATCGATCTTAGTCTCATGTATAGCGTCACAAAATTCACTAAGTGATTGCGCATAATCAAACTTGAATGAATTACCTACACGTGAATATATCAAATCATTTCGCTCCGTTATGTTACGGCCAATAAGTATATCACAACCTACTAAGTCATCAATAACGTAAAAGTTCACACCAGTTAAAGAAACGCAGTCAATTTTTAAGTCTAAAGTGACTTTTCGAGTTACCGGTTTAGAATTATCTCTAGAAAAACCTTGTAACAAAACTGGCGAAGGTAGAGTACTAGTTTGAAGCGAATATTTTTCCACCACCGGTTCGGAAATCAGGGAACAACTGCTTCCCGTATCAATAAATGCCTCGTGGACAAAGTGATCAATGTTAACCGTTTTTACAAATTTATTTCGCGGATCAGGGGTAAGGATCAATTTTGTTTCCTCAGTTTCTGGTTTAATTAATCCTATACTTTTCTTACTACGGCACACAGCCTCAACATGGCCCTTTTTTTTACAAAAATTACATTTAGTTTGATCACACTGATTCCTTTTATGATTTCCACCGCAAGTGTAACATTTAATAGCTTTCTGAATATATGTTGAACCGGTTTGATTACTTCCATGCGCACTACTAGAATTGGCATTATTATTTGAAGAGGTAACGTTCGTGGATGGTTGGCTAGAAATATTCGTTTGATCCACTGTTTTATATTGGTTTTCACGTGTACCACCCGAACTGGTATGTTTTGAGTTTTTGCCTTTGTAGGTACGACCATGAAGATAACTAGCTAAATCATGGCAAGATTTAAAATTACTCGCCTCAATAGATGCTCCTATATTGCTATCGCCTATGCTCCCGACAATTATAGATATAATATCTTGCTCAGTGAAGTTTAAAGCTAATCGGTCAACTTTACATTTAATATCAAAATAAAATTCGTATAGTGATTGGTTTTCTACCGGTTTTTTATTAATAATTTCTTTTAATAACTCAAACATATTACGACGTATTTGAAAACTATCAGCCAGACGCCGATTCCAATCAGTCCATTTCCATGTAGGCCACTGACTGTCAGTACGCAACAACGAGTCATACCAGACTTTGCCAGAGCCTTTCAACTTATTAAGAGCTTGATAACGTATCGTTTCGTCGCTCCAATCAAACGTTGCCGCATAGGATTGTATAATATTAAGCCATGCATTTATATCATCATTTAAGGGGTCAAACTCCGGTATTATATTGTTTAAGGTACTCACAGCTTTGGTATCTTTATGACGTGATACCTTTGACTTCCTTCTGGGCAGAGGTGACGGCGTTCTAGAGCTTGTACTCGTCGTGCTACTGCTACTTGACGACGATTGTGCACGTTTGCGATAGCGCTTGCGTTTGCCCATGACGCGTAGGTTCCACTTCTGATTTGAAAAATAATACAATATTAATACACAATTATCACTTTATTAATGCATAGATGTGGGTATTTTAAATGTTATACACTTTAACAATTATTGAGTAAATAAATCAAATTATTAGTTTAACTTTCAGCAAACTTAATAGCAAAGTAAAACCTTTTAATAAAGTAAATCGAGAGTACGAACTAATTAATTAAATCAACCGTCAGATTAAACAAATAAATAATAATAATCTGTTCCAAAATGAGGAGCTAAAAATGAGTGTTCCGTCGTACGGTCCAAACGAAAAGAGACCCGGCGCACCGAGCGAGCCGGTCTCCTCCCTACCACCCGCAGCGGTGGTCCGATGTTAACGTCACTGCTAATGCGACGTTTTGTAGTTCCGGTCGCCAATAACAGATGGCGCTCGCTCCACGAAGTTGCCAACATTATGTAGACGAGACTTGATGGGGCTTTCGTGACAAATATTCGAGACCAAATTTCATAAAATTGTACTGTTATTAACTAAGTAAAGTATTTCAATGCAAATATTGCTTTGAAATACTTTTCACTGGTGTAGGTACCTCCATTTTCGTCCTTTTCGTAGATACCTATCGTAATAGTTTTTTGGAACGAAGTTCTTTAACGCGGCTTGTAAACTTTTAGAAATCATTACGCTAAAAAGTGTTAATACTTGCGACTGTCTTTTTCTAATTTAAAAAGAAAGAAAGAGAGAGAGTTATTGGTGACGTTTTCGTAGTTTTCGAGGGTGCTAAAGCCGATAGTGAGATCAAAATGTAAACACAAGATGGCGGCCGTGAAAATTTTGTTTTTGTTTTAAATCATACGTGAGAAAAAACTTCGTTTCTGACGGGGGTCCCACGATCGCACAAGTTTTTTTTTATTGAGTAACTATCCAATACCTAATAAGGTAGCCTGTATCATCGTAAAAAAAAATTATATAAACAAAAAAGGCGTGAAAAAAAGGCAAAATTGAACATTGAGTAGTCTACCTACCTACACATACTTTTGTAGGAAAATCGACAAGATTATCCACTTGCAGAAAGCGTTTGCGAGACATCTTGCATTGCATACCTAAGCTGAGTCTGAGAGCGTGAGGTTGAATCTCTGTAGAATATCTACTCATGTACATGCACTAAACGTTTCCCGTTTAAACGTTACAATAATAATTACAAGCGGATACGGCATAATACAACGATGATCATAAACCACACGAAGAGTTTGTTCTAAACAATCGAGTTTAATGAGAGGGTTCAGGAAACTGTGTGTTACACAGAATTAGATAGAAGTTTCGGAGTTTAACGAGTATATTATGTTGTGAAGTGATGCTGTTACAGGTTTGGATAACATAGGAGACTAGGAAGTAGAACTTTTAATTTACAGAACTCTTAATTTATTCCTAGGTCTTTGTAGGATTGGATAGTCAAGTCTTTGTCATGGGATGTATTCTTCCCAATCAAAACCATTCACTCTCTGACAGACAACTGACGTAGATAAAGTCAGAATAGTTTATTTTAGTTATTTTTAACTGACTTCAAAAAAGGAGGAGGTTCTCAGGTTTTATTTTTTTTATTTTTGACGTCTTATAAATCGATGAACGCCGGCTGCACGCACGAAAAAGTGTCACGTTCCGCCTGAGCCGAGCGTGCAAGCGAGAGCGCGGAACAAGCGATAGAGAGGCATGATCGACCTAAGCGTTCGGCTTGTGACGTTATCACGTAAAACTATCGTCCGTAAACTGACTTTACAGACAACCAATTTATTTTTTTCTATGTATCTTCCCCGATTACTCGAAGATGGCTGAACCGATTTAAAATTATTTTTTTGTTTGAAAAAATATACTTTCAAGTTGGTCCCATTGTCATTTGGTCACGATCTGATGATAGGATTTTGGAGAAAACGAGGGAACTCTTCAAATATTATAGGCATATCTATAGCGATATGGGTATTTTTGATGAACAGTTGACATTAGGAAATTATTAAAAAAAAAATTGTATCTCATATAAATTACAAACCTACCCACTGAAAAGTTGAAAAATAACTTTTTTACGAAAAATACAACCGACTTCCAAACTACAAAGTGAAAAATAACTTTAATTTCGGAAGTCGGTGTCAAAAAACTAAAATACTGATCCAAAGACACCGACTTCCCAAATTAAAGTTATTTTTCACTTTGGAAGTTGATACAATTTTTTATAAAAAAGTTTTTTCATGGTTTTATGTCATTTGGATTCTTCTCTGGGGAACCTGTGCAGACATAATACCTACTATCTTTGTTTTACAGAAAAAGGCTGTTCGAGCCATTTATAACTTATTCTGCGTTCGCAGTTTATTTGCCAAACATGTAAAATACTGATACTAATAGTCAGTCGCTCCATGTAAAATACTGGTATTCAGCTGCATCCGGTTAGACTGATAGCCGACCCCAACATAATTGGGAAAAGGCTAGGCAGATGATGATGTAAACAAACACGAGTTTTAGGAAAAACAACTGTAATGCTAAAATAAGAAGTTGTACCGCAAATTGAACCTTATGGGTAGGTTCAGTTTGCGCTACAACTTCATATTTTTTATGACTTTTCAGGCAGTCCAAAATCAACTAATTTTACACTGCATAAAGTTGATGTTTGTTTAAAAGTGGAAATAACATCAATTGGAAACAAGGTTCTAAATAGGACGTAGTTATGCAAAAACGTTCCAACCCACAGCAAGTTAATTGAGATAACGACAATTTAGTATTCGCGTTGTTTTCTTTTCGATGTTAACAGATATTTTTGTGTGATATATGTCATTTTAAAGAGGATTATAATACGATTTTATCGTTGGTTTGGTTTTCATATATTTGTATCTAAACGCTAGATATTTCGTAAAAACCAGTTTGGAACGTTTTTGCAAAAATCATATTTATATGAACATAACCTAACATTTATTTTGCTAAAACGTTCCATGTAAGGTTTTGCTAAAATTTACGTTAATTATTTAATTTTTATACAAATCTCATATTTATTGTGATAGAATAATATACTATATGACACATATGAATAGGTAATAAAATTAAATGAGCCAATAAAATTACAAAAATTAATAAATCTTTATTGATAAATAAAATGTTATTATTCATCTTCAAACTCCAAATCAAAATCTGAATCTCCTCCAAACTCGTCAACATCGTCAGAATTTTCGTCTGAAGCATTTAAATTTTTATAAAATTTTAAACAGTCATTAGGAATATATTTAAAGAGAAATTTAAGATCGGCTAACTTGGCAGGTGCAATTGGCTTGCCATTAGGCCACAAAAGCTACAAGTCTGTTTGGTCTATAGATTGTACTTCTCCTCTAACTTTCTTGTCAATTTTGAGTTTCTTTAAAATCTTCATCGAATGATGTCCGCATAAAAATTGAATATAGTTGATCCTTGTTTAACAAAATTTCTTTTGTGTGATGCCAATTGACTTTACGTTTATCTAAAAATGTTTTCCTGTTCATCACATTCGTTTTCAAATTTTCTGTCCTATAAAAGTCTGTCTTTTGCATCCTATACACTTGAAAATGTTTTCTTTTCTTAGCTGTTTTAAAAACGTCTATGTATTCTTCCGTTGTATAAACACGTTGGACATTTTTCAGAGCCGTTTCGATTTTCGAAAAGTCCGTATCATTCGGCAAAAACGTATGACCTGCTTCAAGATATCGAAATGATATGGTATTTAATGTTGCATGCTCTTTCACGATCGTCTTCAACATAAAAATAAAACATAAGAAAGAAAAATTAACTTTAATTTATCTAAAACGTTCCAGTAGTTTTTAAACATTTTGGTATTTTACTACAACATCGTTCAATGGTTTTTTATGGTATTTTTTATTTAATGCTGCTGCAGCTGTGCGATTCAATTAGTCACGTGTAAAATCAGAGTACCTATTATCTTCGCAAATTTGCAGTCAACTGATGACTTAAATTTAAAACAATGTTATTAATTTTATGTTTAAGCCGGTTTTAGATACAGTTGTCGGGATTTGTGAATAAAATCTATGCGGGACACATTTAGTAAAATTCTAAAATATTCAAAAAACTTCTAAGTAATATATTTTGTTAAGACGACTATAGAATAAGTTTAAAGATACTTCAAAAATGTTATAAAACCTTTGAATCGCTTTGTTAAAAAAACAAAAACCATTTTACGAGTAATAATACTAAAACGTTCCACACATTTTGATCGTCTTTGTTTAACGTATTTTGTTTCGTTAAAACGTTCCAAAACCTATGAGACACTTTTTCAATTTACATACCATGAAAACATTTTCGCAAAAACGTTTCAAGGATAAGTGAATCGTTGTAGCGAAATGATTCATATTAATAAAGATTATAATAATCCTCCAGCACACTGCTGGAGGATTCAGGTCTTGGCTATCGGTTGAGGAGAGGTGGTCAGGTTATATCTCACCTCCTCTACATGGATGACCTAAAACTCTTTGCCCCCAACAATTTGCAACTGATGGAGCTACTGAAAGTAACTGAAACTTTCAGTAGCGCCATCAGGATGGAATTTGGTGTGGACAAATGTGCGGTCATGCATGTAAAGCGAGGGGAGATTGTGGAATCCGTGGGAACCCAACTCTCGGATTCCATAAACCTTAGAGCCCTCTCCGCATCTGAAACCTATAAGTATTTGGGTATGTCGGAAGCGTTGGGCATCAATGTTACTGACATGAAGCAATCGTTGAAGGAGCGCTTCTTTGGCCGCCTGAAGAAAGTATTTAATAGTCTTCTATCAGGTGGAAACAAGGTGCGCGCTTTCAACGGTTGAGTCATGCCGGTTCTGATGTACTCTTTCGGCATACTCAAATGGACTCAGACCGAACTAGATGTCTTGGATAGGAGGGTCCGTACACTACTGACTGCATATCGAATGCATCACCCACGATCATCGGTAATGAGACTGTATATCCCGCGAAAATGTGGAGGTCGAGACTTTTTAAACGCTAAGACACTCCACAATCGCGAGATATGCAGTCTCAGGGAATATTTCCTAGAAACCGACGTGGGGATGCATCGAGATGTGGTTGCGGTGGACAAGGGCCTTACCCCGCTCTCCTTGGCTAAAGAGAACTGGCGCAAGCCTGTAGTGCTTGACACTAACGAACGCAGGGAGATATGGCAGAGTAAGGAGCTTCATGGGCGCTACTTCCGGGTCCTACATGGGCCCGATGTAGATTTACTAGCGTCCGTAGCCTGGCTGCGTTTTGGTGACCTCTTTGGGGAAACCGAAGGTTTTGTCTGTGCAATTATGGACGAAGTTAGGATGACGAACAATTACCGGAGATTCATTGTAAAGGACGGCACGGTTGACATCTGTCGGGCATGCCACCGTTCGGGAGAATCAATCCGACATATTATCTCCGGGTGTTCTCGTCTAGCTAACGAAGAGTACTTGCATAGACACAACCTTGTAGCCAGGATTATCCATCAGCAACTTGCTCTGAAATACAGCCTTGTGGAATCGGAAGTGCCGTACTACAGGTATGTGCCCGACCCAGTTCTCGAAAATGGAAATATCACATTGTACTGGGATCGATCCATCATCACTGACAGGACTATTGTTGCCAATAAGCCTGATATAGTGGTGGTGGATCGAGGAGAGCGGCGCACAATGGTTGTTGACATAACGGTCCCACACGACGGGAACCTCGTGAAAGCCGAGAAAGATAAACAAATCAAGTATCTTGACTTGGCTCGCGAGGTTGTCGACATGTGGGATGTGGACTCAGCAATCATTGTGCCGATAGTCATATCAGCCAATGGCTTAATTGCCAAGAGCCTCGACCAACACCTAAGGAGGCTCTCGTTGGGCAGCTGGATTAAGGGCTTGATTCAGAAAGCGGTACTCCTGGACACGGCTCGCATTGTTAGGAGGTTCCTTTCTCTGGAGCCCTGACCGCCGGTAGCTTGGACCCTGTTCCCGATACCGGTGGGGATACTATTTTTTATATTTTTAAATGTTTTTATATAATTTTATTCTAATATTTAAAAATATAATTTATATGTAAATAGTGAAATAAAGGAAAAAATAATAATTATAATAATAACGTTTCAGCGAGATTGATGGGTTTTTAATTGTTTTTAGCTACAAATGTGTTGCGGGTTGGAACATTGGAAATCAAGAAATAATAACTATAAGGACTGAAATGTTTTTACTATATGCTAAAAGGTGTCTTAAAAAGTAGCTTAATGCCATTAACTAAATTTTGACAGACTTATGGGTTGGAACATTTTTGCATAACTACGTCCATTAAGTATAGACCTTAGGTCCATGGGATTCCCTTCGACAAAAATTCAAAGAAAAAAATAATCTGACTGTAGCCTCACAATATATATTTGAAAACTTATTGTGTGTATGTAGGTACACAATGATATATAAAATTTTAAGAAAATGTCCGAAAATAATAAAAACAGCCTGTAGATTTTAACTGAAGTGAAACGGCCACTTCTCATGCAGAGAAAGGAACTTTCATCCTCACGCTCGCTTATAGTGGGTGTTTGAGATTCCAGATCGTTAAATCTATGTTAGCTCTGTTCTCGTTGAGAACCTTTATATTCTGCGTATTCTCTCTATAATAGAAAATAATGCTTTCGTCGCATACACTAGAGTTGACATTAAAGAGAGCTGAAGAGCTCTAAAACCGTGCCATTATAATTTTGTAGGTGTACAGCTTCGATCAACAATACCAACTGATCGAAGGTGTACAGGCATGCGACCACGGCTTTACCTTGACCATTTTTGTACCTATGTCTTGATTTCTGTCTGAAATATTTTCTTGTATGAAACAACTTTTTAGAGCGTGATTTTTCAGTGGTCTGGGGGCCTAAAACTGCCGCTTTTGCAGAATCATAATATGATAATATTATGAATCACACAAACTGTCAGAAACTGACAATTCATAATATTATCTGCATTCAATTCATATTACACAATTCATCTATTTGACAGTTTTGTGATTTAATGAAAAAACATTTAAACCACAGAAATAAAAAATAAAAATCTCATTTGATTAATAAAAACTGTAAAGAAAAATTATCCGGTTAAATTACGGTCTTCATTTTTTCATGCGGCAATATTTACACCAAATATGATTCTGATATGAATTGAATTAAATATGATTCAGCTAAAATATTTGTGTCACCATAGAGGAATTGCTGGGGATTCAGAAAATGAATTGCTTTTAGAGGAATTGCTAATGTGGCCGTTTTAGACCCGCAGGTTTTAGTTTTTGAACTTACTTTTTTGAAGTGAAAACTTCTTTAGGCGCGTTGGGCATTTTTGAGATGGGACTAAGCCATTGATTTCGGGACACTGTGACGACACCAGCTTTTGACCATTAAAAAGACATCAACGCGTTGATTACCGCACTGCGTCGAGTAAAAGACATGAACGCGTTGATTACCGCGGTGCCGATATTTTTTCAAGTTTTCACTTCTGTCGGCACTCCCGGAGTGCCACTATTTTTTTTTTGCTTTCGTAGGCATGGAGGAGTCTCGATATGAAATGGATGGTCACCCATCCACGAACCAGTTGCGGCAAGCGTAGCTTAACCTTCGATCGACCCGTGTGGCTGTTATTATTTAGCCATGAGCCCCGTAGGTCTGAAGATACCTAAATTCTTGAAAACATTGACATTAATAATGCTTCATAATTCTCAGAAACAGTTCACGTAGCATGACCTAGATCTGTGTTCACATGACGCCGTTGTTAAATATCTAGGTTCCGGTCCAACAGCTGATTTTGGCAAAGATACGATTTGTTTTGGCTCAAATTGTTCTAGCAATTTGGCGAAAATATTTACTACAGATGGAATCAATTTACTGTCGCTTATACATTATTCTTCTTTTTTTCGTGTGGTGATTGACTAACCTGGTGTCAGAGTTTTAAAGCCACCCATGGGCCTCTGACTTGGCTTCACATGCCGTCGAGAAATATTTCTCAGGCATGCCGGTTTCCTCACGATGTTTTCCTTTACCGTTTTTGAAGCAAGTGATAATTATATAATACGCACATGAATCCGAAAAGTTAGAGGTGCGTGCCTTGGGTTCCAACTCGAGACCCATGACTTGGCAGTGTGACGGTCACACCACTAGGCTATCACTGCTTCAAATGCATTCTTGTTATGATTTAGGAATCATGTGGTTTTTTTTTAGGAGAGTTTTTTGTTGAGTCTGCTAATAACAAGACATAATGATCACCAGACTTGTAACTCTGGTGAATACCTATGTATATCAATTCGCTCTTCGATTTCTCCCTTTACTTGGCGTAGTTTTCCGATAATCCAAAAAACAAATTAAATCGTGTAAAGATTCTAGTAAATCATTCAATTCAAAATTCAAAGTCAAAATATTTTATTTCACAATAGCGGACGTCACGCGGTTTCACCCGCGTAGTTCCCGTTCCCGTGAGAGTACGGGGATAAAATATAGCCTATGTTACTAGCTGATAATAATGTAGCTATCCATTGCTGAAAGAATTTTTCAAATCGGTCCAGTAGTTTTTAAGTTTATTCGTTACATACAAAAATACAAATCTTTCCTCTTTATAATATTACTAGCTTTTGCCCGCGGCTTCGCCCGCGTGGATGTCGGAAAATATCCCACGGGAACGTACTACCGAGATTTTATACTTAATAAAATAACAGGAAAACGTCATTGACTCCTACCGCTGCGCCCGCGTTGCTCCGCCTAATTTTGAAACTGTGATATCTTTTAAACTATTCATTTAAATTATACAATTTAAAGGCACATTTTAATCTAAATTAAAATCCCAATTTAAATAACATATTTTTTTTCAAAAAAGTCAAAAAAGCTTCGGAAATAACAATACAAATTTTATCAAATTCTGAAAGGTAAAAATGGTTATTGTGGGTCATCCTTTGAAGATAAACAATACCGTAGAACATAATTTGATGTATCTTTTTCGGTTTAGGCAGCGCACGCCAGTAAAGCTCCCAGTCGGCATGATTTTTTCCGACTTCTTCAACAATAATCGTCAAATTTCAACCAATTTACACAAAACCTTAATAAATTATACACCAAAACCTTCCGCATGAATCACTCCGGCCATTGGTGAAAACCGTTTGAAAAACCGTTCGGAAGTTTTTGAGTTTATCGCGTTCAGTCAGACAGACAGATGCGGCGGGGGACTTTGTTTTATAATATGTAAGGATTAGTATAGATATAGACATACAAAAATACAAATCTTTCCTCTTTATAATATTAGTATAGATAAACCTACAAGGGCACCTTATGAAACGTTAGAAGCAATACACGGTTCCAATTGGTCGTTTCTTATGGAGAAGAGCTGACAAGAAACTCCACAGTTACTCTTTTAAAAATAAATGGTTTTTCAAATGTTTTCAAATTACAGTGTTAATAGGTATGAGAGGATAGTGTAGGCCTATCAACAAATACCAGGTACTTAGCAAAATAGAAAATGGCCCACAAGTCTACAGCCTACAACGTTCTCACATTCACAAATCTAAAAGAAAAGAATCTATATAAAAGATAAATAAAATAAGGACCTATTTAAACCAAATGACGTGATTGCCACTACAGCTGTAACAAATCTAATTTGATAAAAAATATAGAAAATTATAGGTAAATAATGTCAAATAATGAAAAGATTATGTCAAGGAAATATGTAAAAAAAAAAAGTAAAGTAAAATAATCATCGTAATTTGGGAGTAGTTAATAGACATTTAGCAATTTTCAATGTCGGCCTTCTCACTGCAAAGAAAATGAAAGTGGGCAGGTCAGGTGACCAGGCTTAAATATAATAGATAGACGGGAAGAGTAATAAAATGGACTGGACCACGAGTGACTAGAAGCAGAGGCAGATCTAACGCTACAGGGGTAGATGAGATAGTGGAGGTGGCGGGTCAAAGCTGGCAAAATATAGCCAGCAACAAAGATTACTGGCAGTCCGCGCAAATTAATTTTTTTTTTTTGTATATTCTTTTGTTTTCTATTTCTAAATTATTAGTTTGTAATTCGCACGGAACTAAATGAAGCTTTATTTATTTATTTTATTTTCAATGTCAGCAACTCCTTTTATTTCTGGAACTTTCAATCAAATTGTGTCAATTTATTTGAACTTTGTGTTCTTGCTATAAACTGACATGACACTTAAAATAAAAAAGGTCAATAAAATTATAGAGCTAGCGTTATTTTCTCCGTTTGTTATATATAATACTCGGCGTTTTTCTGCTATGACCAGCGAAAGGATTAAAAACGTACAAAGAGGAAAAGGAAGTGAATATTATTGACCCAGATATTTCTAATACTTCCGCTGAGTTGACAAGTTTTGCGCCCTCTGTTACATTAACTTTACCCTGGATTTTCAAGAACCAACTTTGTTTATAAGACCTCTCCAGTATTGAAGATATTGCAGCAGGATTGTGCAGGAAATTATTCAGTATTTTGAAATGTCTGTAGGTTATTACCTAATTTGTGTAGATATATTTAGTAGAAGTAGGATTGGGTATTCTCAATCCTATTAAATATATCTACACAAATTTTATAAAGTGAAAAGATTCAGATTTATAAAGATATCACGCGAGCAAAGCCGCTGGCGGAAGCTAGTAATGAATAAATCTGAAAAAAAAGTAAAGTTATAATAAAATTGCAGTAAAATGTCATCCAGTGCAGTTTTCCTGTTTCTTCATTATCTTGCCCTTTGTCTCTAGGTTTTTGTATTTTAATAGCACTCAGGTTAATTCGTTGATTTAGCAGCTTTAATCATAGTAGGCTCCTATGTATTATAAAACTTCATAACAACTATAAAACAAACACAAATAGTTTTTGAAAATTCGCCAAATAACCACAACTCTTTAATAACAATTACACCGTTACTATTTCCAGCAGTGACTCCAATCACTTTATTAATGTGGCCAAGGATACACAATGTAATGTTTCCGTGAATGATCGGAAACACGCATTGGTAATACGGGCTGCTATTTATTTGTATTGGGTCAACGCACTCTCACTATGTTGCACAGAAATGCACATGGTTCGCTTCGGACATTCCCGGCCATTCCCGGCGATTTGACCCGTTACGGCTGTGCCCGTAAGTATGTGCGTTTGCCTGAAATAGGCTACGCATAGTTACATTTTGTAGCTATGCCAAACAATTATTATTAGTCTTAAGTCTATTTTGCAATGACATGTATGGCAGTCATTTTGCGGAAATTTTGTAGTTGTCATCACCATCAATAATTTTAAAATTGATACTCTATCTACTACTGCATGAGCTCTATCTACGTCTTGTATGCATTCTTAATTTAAATCTCAGGCACAATATTTTAGACTATCTTTGCTAGACAAAATAATATTGGGCTTCACTTAATGAAGGTTTTCATGAAAATTCACGCCACTAGTTGGTGCCACTTTGAGGTCATCAATTTCGACATTGAATATAAAATCTATGATGACATTCATCATTAATTTCATTCATTCGTTCATCAATCAGTCACGGTTAAAAAAAATATAACCGCTTTGACACTTTTGACAGGTGCCCGGAACTGACGTCTCAGTGCCGCCACCTATAATCCTATAAATCCTCATTATCTATAGATTTTTAACTTTCCCATTTAATCACGAAATAATTACGTAGATAAATAAACAGATTTCTCTTTATTGTATCTAAACCACAACAAATTACAAATAAGACTTGTTGTTTCTTCAAAAACTCCATTCACATCACCTACAAGTTCCATAATTCCATATCCCTACGAGTAGTTGATGTAATATATTTCATAGAACATAACATTCCTGTTCAGTCCTTAATAAACGTTATGCAGGAAGTTTGTTTCAGTGGCCCATATAATGCTAAACAAATTTCTCTGTTTACATCGCGTGGCATGGCACCATGTGGCTCATATTAACTGTAAATACCTAGTAGGTACCTATTTGTGTTGTGTTGGTGGTGGCATAGAATATGCAAATATGGAGTGCTCATAATATTCATGTCATCTTCTGGTTATAACGTACCTTATTGGTCTTTGACTTCAAGAGTACCTATGAACCTCGAAATTCACTGGTTCTTATTCCTTCTTTTATAAATACTTAGTAACAAAAGCTACTTCAGAATTTTCTCTTTAAGGAAGTCAAATGGAGGATTATCTTCCGAAATGTAGTTCTGTTTGTGACAGTGTTTTCTTCTCCACTTTACATTAAGTGAACTAGGTATAACAGCTAAGTACCTCCAGTGATCGTATTGAGAATACACAAAAACGATTGATTGGTTTTCTATGTTTTCAGCTACGTACCTATACCATACCATTCTGATAATTACATAAATCTTTGCAAGAAATTTTATTTACAGCCACCCATAAATCGTCGTTGACTAGCAGATTGCACTTTCCGTTTAAAAATTATATCTAACGATATTGACTGCGCTGATCTCCTACATAAACTACCTACGTTTCAATGTTCCTCAGAGATCAGTTACATTTATTCCGCCTATCTCCATTCATTTTTCCTCTTCTAACTACAGGCAAAACTCATACATGGTGCGAGCGAGTAAGGACTTTAATATTATTTGTAAAGAGATCTCATTTGACCCATTTACCACCAAAACCTATTCTGTACGCGCTCGGCTGAACGCTAACTTTTTTTTAAAGTGTATAGTGTTTAAATATGTACTTAATCTGTACTTAATCTTTTTTATCGTGCTTGTTAGTGATCCTAAGATTTCTACTACTTTTTCTGTTTTTATCCGTGAGAACCTGTAATTGGCTTTGTGTCTCTTAAAAAACTGTTATCCATTTGTTATAGCTGTTGGTTCTCCTGTCACTGTCCTCTCATACCTATCAACACTGTAATTTGAAAACATTGTAGAAACCATTATTTTATTTTGAAAAGAGTAACCGTAGAGTTTCTTGCCGGCTCTTCTCCATAGGAAGCGACTAATTGGAACCGTGCACCTAGCTTCTGAGGTTTCATAAGTGCCCTTGTAGGTTTATGTGAAATTTTTTTTTTTTTTTTTTTTTTTTTTCCTATGAATAAATAAATAATTAGACAGTTAACGATCATTGAACTTAAATCGATATTAAACTTAAAGTTTCCTCAAAGTAAAACTAAAATTGTAGTCACCTTGAATAATTAAATAGTTATGATTGTCTTGTCGCTCCATGATGGCTTATTTCCTATTGACGGAACTTGCGCATACGTTTATTCTGTGTGCTTACATTATCTATCACTCCATTCTTACTGTATTTCGTGGCATCGCATTCAAAGATGGCGAATGTTATCTTATTTCCTAGGAAATATTGTAACAGTCCCTTATCACGGTAGGTCAAGGTTATAAAGATAAGGGAAAAAGATTGCTCTTCTATTTATTGTCGTGAAGTAATTTCTGATAAAAAGTGATCTTGAAATTCTTGAATGAGACTATTATAATTTTGTTCCGAGTTTAATACACATAGGCAGAGAGACAGAGAGATATCTATGGGCAAATTGAAGTTGATTATTAACTTATCTTTGCGTTTTATCTGAGTAGAAATTCCAGCGATTTCAGCGCTGAATGCTTCAGGACTTATGGCGCTTGAAAGCACAAACAGTAACGAATTGAGTTTTAAATTCTCTCCGGTGTGCGCAGTGACAGGTTTCTGGCCCATTGCCTGTACACAACACACCATTTCGTCAGTAGATATACAACTATATTAGTTACGAAAAACATAATACCCGTAAACTTTATGTAACCACCGGATGGAGTACAATACGTTTTCGTTCATCCTAACATAGGGGTGCGCCTACGCATTGCGTTACTGTGATACCCATAGTTCCGCTCTTTTGATTGGCCAAACGGTTGACTCGACACGGTCCAATGATACCGTACATTTACATCGCTTGCATAATTATGCTATTGAAGATTTTTCCAGCGCAAATAAAGTTGACCAGTTTAAATAGAGCTGCTTAAAGCCAATAGATTGATTGCTGTGGTTGTTTTGTTGAGGTCATGTTATGTTGGTGTTGGAAACTGGATGAAAGCTATCGAAAGGACGTTGCGGACGCGCCTTCCCACGCCGTATGAATTGCGTGTCCCAATTGGACTAGAATGTAGTATATTGAATGTTTACAATCTGTAATAATATGCTCTATTTTATTGCCCCCCAGTTGGCTTTGTTAAATGATTTAAGTCTGTGGAAGCTTCGCAAACTATACATTGAGTGGGATAATTTTACTTTTTACAATTTAACTGGTTTGGAAATAAATAGGGTGTATCAATTCTTTGTTCTCTTGAATCTTGTTTAGTTAAATGGAACTAGATCGTGGGACATCGACGTGATCCTCAACTATCTCGTAGAGGCCGTAAAAGTAACTATAGAAGTACGCAGGAGTGGGGGCCTAGGTCCTCCTAGCTTATTGGCTGTGGCTGCTGGAAAAGAGTAATACTATTCAGACCACAAAGTATAGATATGCTGTGTGTGTGCTTATGGGTTGACTTAAGGTCATGGCTAGCACACATATCAACTCGGAAAGGGATCGTCACCGTATCAACTCCAGAATACTGAAGGGTCAGTATTCTTTGTATGAAACTCCCTTCTGCAACGCACCCTAATCGGAATCGTAACGTAATCGCCTCGCCTCGGGACAAGCTCACAAACCGCAGCGATATGGTGACGACCAATAATCGAACTACAAAACAAGAATAATTTGTCGTGAGATTCCGAAAAAGATTTATTTTAACATGCTCTTTACAATACCAAAGGTTGCTCTTTTCTCATATCCATGGTTAGTAGATACGTTCTAATTTGGAAAAAATAAACAATTAACATTAAGGAATAAGTACCTATTTCATCATAATTAATAGTTTGCTTATTTAAAAAAAATATGAAACTTTATGTTGTCAGTAAAAAAATGGCACACCTGCTATAAAAAAAAAAACGTGCTGAATATAAACAAGACAGTTTAATTAAAATAGAGGGTGTACCAAATAACGCGTTGTACAAAGTTACGTGTTTTTAGTAAAACAGGGACAACACGTTTTTCTTAATGTGTCCTAATTAATTGATTAGGTCGATTTACTTAATTAAAGATTTGCATATCGTCCTACAACATTCAAAGTACAGAATAAAATGAATAAATATTTATAGGCAGAAAACTTAGGTCAATTAACTAATTAAAGATAAATATGTACCTACATATGTCTTGTGTAGGTGTGGCGAGTCACGGCAAATAAAAAAAATAAAAAAATGTACTTATTAGGTTAAGGTTACTATGCCACCCAAATAAAGTTTTATTATTATTAAATTTTTTATCGTGTGTACATCTAAATGAAAATTAATCGCTAAATGTGTTACTAAGCGCAAAACTCGAACGGCTGGACCAATTTAGCTATTTTTTTTTTTTAATATTCCTCCAAGTTCGACAAAGGTTCTTATGAAGAGAATATTATTTTGGAAAAAATTCCCCGAAAAACGTAAAAACCCCACTTTACATTTTCCAATACAAACTGCTCCTAGTTGTCGTTACCAATAAATCCTAACAAAAGTACTAGGCTTGCATATAATTCAGAACGGTATTTCAATAGATAGAGGTATGTAGGTAGGTAAGTAAGTAGGTAGGTGCGCCGTAGATAAGTACTTAGTGCTACCCGTTCGAAGCCGGTGCGGGCAGGTAGTAAATAATTTAAAAAAAAATCCTGTATGTAACGAAGCAAAAGGAGTTTGTAAACGAAGCGAAAGGAGTTTGTAAACGAAGCGAAAAGAGTTTGGAGTTTGCAAACTTTGTTTGCAAACTCCAAACTCTAAAAGAGTTTAAGAGTTCAAACTCAAAAGGAGTTTAAAAATACAATAGACGTGGATATATTTAGTAACCTGTTCCGCTTAGCTATTTCTAAAGAGCCATAAAAAACTCCTGAAAGAAATCGACACGTGTTTCACCTCTCAACGAGCCACACCGTGTTCGAGTTCGCAACAAGTCCATCGTCATCCTGAACATGCCTCGTTGAGAGGTGAAACACGTGTCGATTTCATTCAGGAGTTTTTTATGGCTCTTTAGAAATAGCTAAGCGGAACAGGTTACTAAATATATCCATGTCTGTTGTATTTTATAATGGATTTCCGCAAGGTCACGCCTGAATCAATTAATTATCAAAAGGAGTTTGTAAACGAAGCAAAAGGAGTTTGTGAAGATCGTAGCAGGTGACGTTCTGTAGTTTCTGTCTACCCTCATGGGAAGAACGCGTGAGCTTATGAATGCATATATGTAATTTTGCAAGATAAATAGGTACCGTATCATTATCTAGCTAATTATGCATGTTATGGTCGCCTTTGCTGGATCCAATAATCAAATGATTATAAGAGCTTTTTAAAAGGTTTTACTGAAAAATACCGTCCGTGCTAGTATTTTACTTTTAGCAAGGTAATAAGTTAGGTAACAAAAGTTACAAATTACACTTGTGTCGAGTATGCCTTCCGGCACATATTTATTACGAAAAAATACGGAATTTATTAAAATGCTGAGTACGGGAGCTTTTATAAAATGATTTATGACTGTTGAGCTGGATTTAACGGGTCTTCCACATTGTTCCAATGAGTGTCTTCAATTAAGTTATCATTTATTAAGTTTATTATACTCGCTTACTGGAGTGTCCTCAGTGCCCGTTCACTTCCACCTCGGATGACTTAAAGAATGTCACTGATGCAATCAACGCGGCCACCTACTGGGCTCAAACAATATGAAAACAACAACGATGAGTACCATCGACACCAAAAGATGAAGAATATTAAGTTATTTTTATTACAATCAAAAATGGATTATTACTGTAACAAAGTGAAAAATGAGTGATCCATTCGCCATCAATCTGCCTAGCCTTTTCCCAACTATGTTGGGGTCGGCTTCCAGTCTAATCGGATGCAGCTGAATATCAGTATTTTACATGGAGCGACTGCCTATCTGTCCTCCACAACCCAGTAACTAGGTAATACGATACCCCTTGGTAAGACTGATTGTCAGACTTTTGGGTTTATGACGACCCGTAACGACTGTCAAAGATCCACGAATGACAGCCGGGACGAACGTCTTAATGTGCTTTCCGTGGCACAAAGGAGTCTCGAAGTGTAAAGATGGTCACCCATCCACGAACCAACCCCGGCAAGCGTAGCTTAACCTGATAGATCGACTCGTGCGGCTGTTATTACTTAATACTTAGCCACAAACTCCTCCTCGAGCATCCATTCGCCATAACATCCTTAAAATCAAGTGTATTGTAATTTTTTATTTCCAGTTTATCGAGCTGTTATTTCCGAACCTATCTTAACATCTACTTAAGATATGTAGAAACCCAGAAATAATTACGTTTGTAAAGTAATTATGATGTGAAAACAATGTATGAATCAACAAATAGTGTTTTTTTAAACAAATTGTTAGTTCTTTTAAATCAACATCTCAATATCCAGCTATCGTCTCTATTTAACAAATAATATACGACTACGCTAGCTCCCACACTACCCTTAATTCATAACGAGTGCCCCTAGAATGCCCTCAAGGGAGTGTTGCCATAACCACCACGGATTAGTGATCGAAGTATGATTTTATTACCACGTTCCGGGTATTTTATTAGGGCCAAACGAGAACCGATGAGGTACTTGGTTTCATTGAGGATAATAACACGATTTATTTGTTTCTACATTACATAAATTATTGTTTAGTGTTGGTCACAAGTTGTGCCCGCTGGTCAGATTGTCGTGACGGGTTAATTTTTTTTGGTTGTATAAGTATTTTGTCCTTCTCTTCAGGAACAAACTTATAAAGCCATCTGCTAAACTTCTTACAAAGCTGTTAATTTGTATTTATTTTCGGCCGTGTTTCTTTTAAAGTTGCCTAGGGATATTTATTTATTATTATACAACCCTTAAATCTATCTTTACAAGTTGCCCTAATGCGATATGATCTAATACTGCATGGAACTGTTACTAAGTAACCATCTGACCCTCTTTGTTGAAATAAGCCAGCAAAAAATCATCTCGATTCTTTATAAAAGTTAAAGAACTCTAGGCCTCTGTTTATATCAATCAAACTGACATAATCGTAGACGACCACAGACCACAAACAATTAATAAACAAGTATACAATGACAAATTATTTCGCGTTTCCGTGTCCCAGTTTTTGGTTGGCGTTGAATAGGCCAGACATGTATCAAAGTGATGGATGGTTCTAACTAAACTTTGGTCTCGCACAATTAGGCTGACAATCCACCACACCTTGCGATCGGACAATATATTGTATGTCAATCACTGCGAACACGCACGGAATTGTGCAGTCGGTTTGTGGACGATGGTCTTTATGTGATACGAGACGATTACGATACGATAGCAGTTGACAATTGTAATTATGCTAACAGCCTCATTAGCGGACCAGACACTATCAGTAATAATGACATTATAATACTGTCATTCCTTCAGACGTAAATATTTTAATCAGAATAACGAGCAGAATCAATATTGAACCACTTTTTTAGGGTTCCGTAGTAAACAAGGAACCCTTATAGTTTCGTCATGTCCGTCTGTCTGTCTGTCTGTCTGTCTGTCCGCGGTCTAGCTCCAAGACTGTCAGTACTAGAAAGTTGTAATTTGGCATATGTATACATATTAATCATGCCGACAAAGTGGTAAAATAAAATTATGAAAAAAAAATTTTTTTAGGCTACCTCCCCTACGCGTAAAGTGGGGATGTTTTTTTTTTCTATCCCTTAGTGTGGGATATCGTTGAAAAGGTCTTTCAAAAACATTGTGAGTGTGTGAAAACCATTTTTGAATTCAGAGATCAGTTTGCGAAATATTAAGCTTTAAAGTGGAAAATTTTGTTAGAGTCAAGTGCCCCCCCTGCCAGCTAAATGGTTGGTTTTAGATATATAAAAAAATTCACGGCAGTAGCTTATATGACGAATTTAAAAGGAAAACTATCACAGCTGAGTAGACTTTACAAGTTAACGAATAATAATCGACCAACTTAGATTTGCGGTTGTAAAAACATATTCTCCCATACATTCTGTATGAAAGATTTTTTTTTCAACTACAAAGTTAAGTTTGTTCTTGGGATAAATTCATCCCAACTACGGAACCCTACGTTGTGCGTGGTCCAACATGCACTTGGCCGGTTTAATACTTTTAGGTCACATTTTTCAAAAAATCTTCATTAAAAACATTGCCGTGTCTATTTATTAATAGGTCAAGCTATCACATGCTCAAACCCGCCAAAATAAGTAAACAAACACAAATATTGTTGTCGACCAATTTAAATTTTCTCATACGCGGGACAACAATAGCTTTTATTTTAATGCAAATACAAATCTTACGAACTAAAACAGCACATAAAGCTTTTACAATTGTTTTTATGATTTTTTTTCTCTCTGAAATAGGTCAATTAAATTAAACATTAGTTGGGGTGTCTGAGGTTTTGCGCATTTAACGTTACACGTTGTTTAGTTATAATTGTCATTCCAACCACCACACTGCCAGTAGTGATGATATTATTTGATTGTAATGTCATTGTTACTGATAGCGCCTGGTCCACTATATTGTTAATTGCTGAACACGATCTTTCCTTAACTAGACAGAATAGGTTATCACAATGTGCTGTCATTGGTTGATAATAGGATGCTGCAGAATCTTCTCATAACAGTTCGCTTTCATGGTACCCAGAAGGATATTTCTCGCTACCAGGAACCACACAGTAAGAGATAATTGCATGAATACGCTTTTCATTTTCAAGCAAATGGATACATAGGAGCAACAACGGAGTAACGGACTAATTTACAACCAATTTTGCAACCAAATTCAGTGGTTCAAGTTTTATTCAAACTTATCAAGGCCTGCTGGACTATTCTGTAAAAATCAAATGTAGGTCAAGTGAGCTATCATTGCACCTGATGCCAGGGATAGACACTATTAACACTATTCACCTCAAGACAGTTAATTGATTCAGGCGTTACCTTACGGAAATCCATTATAAAATACAATAAACGTGGATATATTTAGTAACCTGTTCCGCTTAGCTATTTCTAAAGAGCCATAAAAAACTCCTGAAAGAAATCGACACGTGTTTCACCTCTCAACGAGGCATCCTCAGGATGACGATGGACTTGTTATGAACCCAAACACGCCGTGTTGCCACACCGAGCGCTGAGCGCAGACTGCACAACAGAACAGGTTACTAAATAAATCCACGGCTATTGTATTTTACTATTCACCTCAGTTTTTACAGAATTTATGGACTGGTGTTAGTTCCTGTAATGTTTTCATACAGTGCAGTTTTCCCGTGTCGTATCCTATAAATTACAGAAGGGTCTTTAGTTAGGCATTCATGTAGCTCGGAGTCTTGAATCTGATGCTATCGCTTTGTTAAGTATCGGTTACATTCTGTAAGCTGCGTTTATGCGCAGAACCTGATCTATATCACCCTGGTGTATTGTTCATTGATATTGGAAATAGGTGATATAGCTGTGTTTTGGTCTTATTTTCCTATGTTATGTTCAGCTATGGATAGCTTTATTCCGCAGTTACTTCAGTATTACCATCATTTCCTTCCTTGATATAATTGGACAATTTATTGGTTTCTTTTTCTTATTTTCTATGCTTCAATAGATAGCTATCACTCTTCTGTACTTTTGTTAACCAGTTACTTTTTGCATTTTCTTCAATATTGTCACTGTGGTACGTTTTCATAACGTCCAATGCTTCATTTTTAATTAATTCTCTCTACCTCACCGTCATTCAGTTTTTGATTCCCCCATACTCCTGCCACCAATACGAACGTGTGACCGTATCATGCACCCAATAGAGTCAATATTCGCTTATAAAAACCAACTGTACCATAGATGATGTTCGGTGTTTAGTTTAGCGTGTCGCAATCAGAGCACAAAGCTGGTATTTTATTGTGATTTACATACAGAAAGTGTCCATTGTGAGTGCGCGCCCTGTCACAGTTGCCCTCTGGCCTCCGTAGGCCAGCGTGGTCTAGTAGACCGCCATCAGATTAGGTCTATTTAGACCCGCGTTAATTTGAACACAAGACTTGTCGTGTTCCATAGTCTATCGTCCATCTCTCTAGTGTTGTGATTCTTTTTGGCGCAATTTTCTGAAAGTGACGTTCAAATACATGCGATTGGAGTTTTGTATACGTAAGTTTTGTTTAAAATTTGTTGTTTTAATTAAAAGTTTCTGAGGTTTCGTGTGTAATGGCAGCTGTGGGAAGCTAAAGTATAGTATTTAAAATAGAAAGAAAGAAAAATGCGTTTATTGGCATTACTGCAGAGAAAATATACCTTATTACTATAAAAAACAGAAAACAATGATTATAATGCCAAAAGAGCCTCAGCTCAGCATATTGTCAGATGACAACACAAAGTGTACCACCTGACACTGATTTTCAGCTGCAACCCACGAGTGCCATACGCTAGAATAATAAACAGAGAAGTGTGTGTCCGTGTTAATAAATTAAGTATCAGAATAAATAATGTAATAAAAGATAGGATAATATAAAAAATAGCTCACAAAATCAAATACATGTGTGTGTGTTGTGTTGTGAATAAATACCCAATATCTGTGTCATAATAACTACTTAATTTAATAAAAAAATATCATCTTTTTAAAGCAAGAAAGTAGGTACCTTCAAAGGTAAAATAAGTGTAACTAAGGTAGGTAGGGAGCGAAAATGAGCGACGATCGATGGACAGTTCGCGTGACGTCATGGCCAGGTCCTACAGGCACTCGGAAAAGAGGAAGACCTGTAACTAGATGGGCGGACGACATCACACGAGTCGCAGGCAAAAACTGGCTGAGAGAAGCCAAAGACCGAGACAGCTGGTTAATTAATAATTAAACTTTATTTTTATAAATATTTACAATCTAATTTAATTTATACTTTTTTTTTAAACTATTATCACGAAAACTGTTATTATTATAATTTAACTAGCTTTTGCCCGCGACTTAGCCTGCGTGGATGTCGGAAAATATACCACGGGAATGTACTACCGGACAGTACCGGGATTACATACCTAATAGTCCAGGAAAAGGTTATTGACTCCTACCGCTGCGCTTCAACCATAATTATTTTGTTACGCGTAATTTTGAATCTGTGATATCTTTTAAACCATTCATTTTAATTACATGATGTCAAGGCATGTTTTAATCTCAATTAAATGCCCAATTTAAATAACATATTTTATTGGATAAGGATGTGATACCGGTCAATATAGCTTCGGAAATAACAATGGAATTTTTATCAAATTCTGAAAGATAAAAATGGTTACTGTGGGTCATCCTTAGAAGATAGACATATGCCACGGCGGACTTTTTTGTTGAAGCTTTTAAGATCCTGTAGAACATAAATTTGATGTATTTGTAACGGTTTACGCGGCGCACACCAGTAAAAGTCCCAGTCGGCATGATTTTTTCCGACATCTTTGATAATAATCGTCATATTTCAGCTAATTTACACAAAACCTTAATGAATTATACACTAAAACCTTCCGCAAGAATCACTCCATCCATTGGTGAAAACCGTTTGAAAATCCGTTCGGCAGTTTTTGAGTTTATTGCGTTCAGACAGACAGATAGATGCGGCAGGCGACTTTGTTTTATAACATGTAAGGATTTTAATTACCATAGGAAAACACTAATAAACAATTATGGAATGATAGCAAAAACTACTGTGTATTACATACATAATACTTGTAGAAAAATAATAATTTAAAAACAAAATGTTAAAAATGTTAATTCTAATCTTAATCTTGTCTTCTTTCTAATGCATGAAATAAATGGCTTTTTTTATTTTTTATTTATTTTTAAGGTTGGTACTTGAGTTTCATAACCGCGATGAGATCAAATTAATAGTTGTAAGTACACAAATATACTGGGTTTAATTGGCTGTTGAGTAATAGGTAGGTACCTACTTTATGTTTTTAGCACTAATTGTGGGCCAATTTCAACATACCAAGTTAAGTATTCGCTAACGAGATTTTAATGAGATTTCTTTGATTGGGTATAAAAATAGAGCTGATCTAAATGAATAATGTTTCTTTAACTAAGACGGCGGTGAATTTTAAAATCTCTGGTTTATGGTGAAACCATCTTAATTTTAAAATCAACAGTTTACTGGTGAGTGACTAACTGAGTGGGTTGGGATTTCTTGAATCTTCCTTAATACACAATCGTAATTAATTGCGGCCTTAAGGTATCGTTCAAAGAACATCTGCAGTTGAAATAAAGATTTTCTTGCTTTGTGGATCATATTTTGATGGCCTCTCTTTTGCCCTTATTTGAAACGAAAATGTTAAGCAATTTTCAAACACATTTCTTTTCCACATAGTGGCTCATGTCACCTTTTCAAACTGTCATTTTCATTGAAAATCTCATCTGAAAAATAATAATTAGGTGCATGTAAAAATGAACCTTAAGGTAATTTATTTAATTCCTTGAGTGTACGTAGGCTATTACAGTAAGCTTATTGTCCCAATGTCTACTCTATAGTATTCACTTTAATTTTAACTGTTACGTCGTGAAAATTTTATTAACAAATTCTCTTCCTTGTATACAGGGTTATTGGTTGCACGTCGGCAATCCGTTAAGGGGATATAAGGGAGGTCATTTGCAACCAAATTACTCCTGATGACCCCTATGCCAATGTGACTTTTTTTTATGTATGCTGTAAAAATATAAAATGCACCCAATAACCCTGATATACAGGGATAATGGTTATACGTCGGTAATACATTAAGGGGATGTAAGAGGCGTCATTTACAACCAAATGACACCGATTAACTCCTATGCAAAAGTCAACAATATTCGCGTAAAATGACATTTTATATTTTTACTTCATACATTTTAAAATATAAAATATCAAATTACTCGAAAATGGCACATTGGCTTAAGGGTCATCAGGGGTAATTTGGTTGCAAATGACCTCCCCTACATCCCTTTAACGGATTGTCGACGTATAACCAATAACCCTGCATATTTGAATAACATTCCTGGCGTATCATTCCTTTCATATATTTTATTAATTAAAATATTCTTAAAGTACTTAATAAGGTAGTAGTTGTTGAGGTGCTATAAATAAATCTAGTACGATTTAAGTACTTGTATTGATTTCAGCATTTTGTAAAGGTTTGATTGATTCCCAGAATGAGGCGGTTAAATCGCTATCAATCCCGTCTTTTATCTTAAACTCAGTGATGATTGTGATGGAGCACCATTATTCAAACTTCCTCAAATGAGTTTTAAGGAAAATTCCTTTAGCTTCTTGAAATATCCATTTAAGTAAGGTTTTATTTTAAGAAAGATAAAGTGTTTTGTGGCACTAAGCGCCTAGCTGTTAGTCTCTGCCAAATATTGTAGCGCCGCAATAAAAATGGCTGCTTATGAAAAGTAGACTGATATTTTCAGTTAAATGGCTGCTTATGAAAAGTAGACTGATATTTTCAGTTTTAATGGATACGCAAAATTGACAAAATACCACATCATGATTATATTTTTTTTACCAATTTCATTTTAAAATCGTTTTGAGGTCAGGAGGTCAATTGGTAATAAATATAGAATAAAAAACAGTGGCACTCCGAGAGTGCCGACAGAAGTGAAAACCTTAGCAATTTTAGTGTGCAGGAAATAGTATATCGCGCGTTGATGTCTTTTTAATGGTCAAAAGCTGGTGTTGTAAGTGTCGCGAAATCAATTGTTTAGTCCTATCTCAAAAATGCCCAACGCGCCTAAAGAAGTTTTCACTTCAAAAACATAACCCTTACTTTTGGCTTTGCCGTAGTCAGGTAAAAATAACTCATGTACCTACCTGCTATAGTAAATTAGTATAAAACTATCTAACTATTTACAACAGGTACTAAATTTAAAAAATTACTAACTAACTATATGTAGGTACTAGCTTTTGCCCGCGGCTTCGCCCGCGTGGATGTCGGAAAATATCCCACTGGAACGTGCTACCGGGATTCAGAGTATCCTATGTCCTAACCCAGGTCATGGCCTATCCTATGCCTTTCATCTAGAAATCCGTTCAGTCGTTACGTCATGAAAAGGTAACAGGCTGATATTAAATCTGTTTTAGGGTTCCGTACCTAAAAATTTAAACATTAAAACCCTTAAAGGATGACTTCATTGTCTTTCAAGACCTTTTTCTCAGGAACGCGTGGAGGCATCAATTTATATCAATAGATATTAAAAACTTAGATCTACGGTCTCTTGGAAGTGTAACGAAAATCAAACTTCCAAGTCAACGCAATAATGGGCACGCCACAACTGTGGCGATAAGTTCCCTCATTAAGGAGTGGTAGAGAGGCGCCACGGCGTCCTCACCTTCCACCTGACGCAGGTTCTCACCGGACACGGTTGTTTCGGGTTCCTGTTCAGGATAAGGCGGGAGAAAACAATGGTGACACCCGGGCGCAGCATACGGTTTAGGTCTGCCCGGCTTGGGCAGAGCAGCCGTGTCCTCGTGGAGGCGATCGGCGGTGCTGATCTCTCGCGTCCGGCCCTGGTTCAGGCCATGGTACGGAGCGAGAGGAAATGGTAGGCCGTCACCTCCTTCTGCGAAGCGGTAATGCTCGCGAAGGAGGAGGCGGAACGCGTGAGGGAGAGGCAAATTTCGCGCCCTCACGCCCCTAACCGCCGCAGGAGGAGACGCCCGGGGCGGGAATCGCGAGCCGATTTCCGGCCACCGTAGGCGCGGGCTTGCGGACGGTGAGCAATGGGTAGCTCGCCGTCCGGTAAGGACCAAGCCCGGGTCGACGGCGCGTTGTGTTCCACGCGCGCCTCAAAGAGATGTCAGCAGAATTGACGGGGTCCGTTAGGGCCAATGCCTGCCGGGGGTTCGAAGAAAACCGATGGGGACATCGTGGCCCCCGGCAACAGGGCAACCGAAGGAACACGGGTGGGTTTTAGTCAGTAAGAGTCTGACACGCCCTCCCGCTCCACCCAGAGCGGGAGAAGTTATTTGATAATTTCCCACCCAAAAAAAAAAAAAAAGGGGGTATTTTAGAAAAACTAAAAATGGCAATCTTTATAATTTACATAGATAAGTATTCGTGCCAAGTTTCAAGTTTATTAACTCAAGGAATAAGATTTTTCATACAAACAATATCCCCCCTTTTCACCCTCTTAAAGGTTGAATTTCCAAAAATCCGTTCTTAGCGGACGTCTACTAACTATAAACTACCTCCCTACCAAGTTTCATCTTCATACATCAAGCGGTTTTCGAGATTTCGTGATGAATGAGTGAGTGAGTGACCTTTCGCTTTTATATATTTAGATTTAGATACAATACCTATGTCCATATAAACTTTTTTACAAAAAATACAACCGACTTCCAAACTACAAAGTGAAAAATAACTTTAATTTCAGAAGTCGGTGTCTTTAGATCAGTATTTTAGCTTTATGACACCGACTTCTGAAATTTAAGTTATTTTTCACTTTGTACTTTGAAAGTCGGTTGTATTTTTTGTAAAAAAGTTTTTATTTCTCGCTTTTTAGTGGGTCAATTTGTAACTTATCTAAGTTACATTAGCCTAATGCCAACTGCTAATTACCTTTTACAAAACATTGGTTTTCCCGATTCAGGGACGTTCATCGTTGAGGAGTTCTTCTGGTACTTCACCATCAGTCCACTTCTCTATATGCATTGTGACGAGCATAAATTTAATTGCAACCATTTTAAAATAATGGAATCGCAACCCGTGAAATACTTATTATTGAGTAGTTCCGGTGGTTATTTGTGGTCTTCATCATCAGTTCCACTTAATTAAATGGTGCTTCCCAAGAGCAACTGCACAAGTTACTATAAAAAATACGAATTTGAAGAGTTTCCTCGATTTCTCTAGGATGCCATCATCAGATCCTGGTTTCCTTATCATGGTATTTATTACCCTTGGGATATCTCCTTTCCAACAAAAAAAGAATCATCAAAATCGGTTCATAAACGACGAAATTATCCGCGAACACACATAAAAAAATAAAATATGTATACGGTCAAATTGAGTAACGTCCTTTTTTGAAGTCGGTTAAAAATAAAAGAGCATTCAGGCGTCAAAATAACCTATATGTAGGTACTAGTTATATTTTATTTTATAATTATGTAAAATATGGTTTCAAGCAAAGCGTAGATCATGTAACTATTTATTATTCATCATATTTACAAGATCTCACTATTCAATTACTGAAAATGTATTTCATTATTTCGCCCAAAGAAATTAAAGCTGACAGCCAAAGGCGCTAATGTAAATATAAGCTTTCTTTCTGTAAAAAAGGAATTCTTATTTTATAGGCTTCTCATATCAACTTGCTTTTCACGAAACGTCTATTAAAAGATTCATATACTTAATTATATTTTTATTATTTATATAAATCAATCTGCCTAACCTTTCCCAATTATGTTGGGGTCAGGTTCCAGTCTAACCAGATGTAGCTGGATACTAGTATTTTACATGGAGTGACTGCCTATCTGACCTCCACAACCCAGTTACTGAGTAACACGATACATCTTGCCAAGATTGGTTGCCAGACTTTCGGGCTTCTGACTATGATAACGACTGTCAAAGATCTACGAATGACAGCCGGGACCACTTTTCCGCGGCTTGGGGGATCGTCGGTATGTTATGGATGTCCCATCCGTACGTGGTCTAGCCTCAGCAAGCGTTGCTCAGAGAAATTTTAGATTTAGGACTTCAGGGGGCCTACCACCAGCTCAAAAACAGTATTATTTTAATATTACTTCAGTGGGAGAAAGAGATGGAAAGTAGCTTCATCTCTTTCCCACACTGAAGTTATATTAAAATAATACTGCTTTATGAGCTTGTGGTAGGCCCCCTGGTTTTAGGTGCTCATTCTCACAATAGGACACACCTGTGGTCGAAATAACTGATTTATTTAAAGTATCGTTTCAATAGGTTGTTGGGACACAGCTCGGTGCCAACTGCCCCGATCACATGCACTTCCTGGTTCACATTCTAAACAGAGACGACTCGCATCGCATTTAGTTTAAACTCTGTAGTTAGTGGTCAGCTAATCGCAACGCACTGCCGG
The DNA here is from genome assembly GCA_949152395.1 of Agrochola litura. Lineage (NCBI taxonomy): Eukaryota > Metazoa > Arthropoda > Insecta > Lepidoptera > Noctuidae > Agrochola > Agrochola litura. The sequence goes on along the minus strand of OX424497.1, from coordinate 7,582,087 downwards.
GAAGTGCTGTGGTTTCATTACAACAACACCCCTTATAAATAACAGTGTACCGTGCCTAATTTTAGAATTATCGGAACCGTAGCGAAAATTAATCCAGCTGTGTTCATTAAAGTAGATGTATCAGAAACCAATGCAGAAGTACCTTCGTTAGTAAAATCTTCGGCAGCTACTGTTTCATTGTTCGAATGACATTTCCTAATCGTATCGCTTTACTTGGTTCGATATTATGGTAAGTGGAGTACTGTTTCTTGGAACACGTGGGTGGCTATTTACGTTAACGACTCGGTAGTCCAATTCATTATATGATTCATTTACATACATAATGTATGTAGTTGCGGGATTTATATGAATTTTGGGTGGTGTGTTGTGATTCATTTACTGTTTTGTTTTATAATTTTCTTCTTGTCCTTTAAATAGTAGAAATATGTGTCATACGATTAATTAAACAATGCACTAAAGGGTCTCTATTAATTGAAAACTATAAATATTTCTCTTTTAAGGTTTAAAAACAGTTGTTCCTCGAGCTTCCATGAATACTGAAGTGACTTATAATTTTTCATTTATATGACACGTCACACGATGCATTGCCCTTTGTTTGGTTGGTTGATTTTTGTCCATTGATTCACTAAGAAATGTTTTTCATGTCTTTTTAAACCGGTTCTAATCCGGTTTCTTGGAACAGTTATCAGGAAACATTTTTTTACCCTTTGCATATTTAATGCTAATACAAATTTTCCAGTAAAATCCTTTCTTACTCAAATAGTGCGCGGTAACATTTTGGCACGAGACTTAAGGTTGTCAGACAAATACAAACAAAGTAAGCACAACCTTCTTCTGCTTTCGAATAATTTATCGTTTCCAAAGACGCATCCTCAATCCTCATATTTGCTTTTATTTTTCCTTCGCCGTCTTATTTTATAGTGCCGTGATGCCGTCCTTTGTGACAACGTTTATTCAAACACTTTGTGCGATTACGAGTTTGCCCACTGATGCTTTCCTGTTTAAATAAACATGACTAAACTCTCTTGATGTGCTGTTGGGATATAATCCCAGATATTTTAGCTTAGGTACTTTGTACTTTCAAGGTTAGTTTGTATTTGGGATTTGTAATTTCATGCCGTCAAGTAAACACTACAAGAAAATTATATGTTGTTTTATAGTACGGACAATATAGAATAGAATTCAAGATGTAAATGTAGAAAAATTACATAGGATAACACAATGGGCGGTTTTATCGTTAATTATATTAATGGAACCCAATTTGTGATATTTAACACTGAATTAGATCACTTATATAACAATTTCATTAATGATCATTATGACTTTATTCTAAAATCGACAAAAGAATCATAGACTCAATTGAAACAAGAAGAATGCGTAGGCACTCTTTGTGTAGATACAAGGAAACCCGCTTTTGATACTGAATTTCAAAATCTCATTATACCTGAAAGTGTTTTAAAAGAAAATCATTAGTAATGTGATCTTTTTGTTTGTAGCGGAGACGAAGGCGCACGAGGTGGTCCCGAACCAGGCTGTGAAGTCACCGAACACGCCAACAGCACCGAGCCCGTCACCGAAACGTGAGTACAAACCTTTTGTACTAAATGGCCTGTTGTTTTCAACAAAAAATCCCATTGTTTTTACGTAACCTGAAACTTTGGAACAACACACGATCTAAACATTGAGTTATTTTGTTTTGAAACACAAAAAGTGTTGAAGCTAACACCTACACTCTCGAAAACGGCAAAAAGGTGGCCAAAGTTAGGAAAATTATTTGTTAAGCAAATTAACTACCTGTATTTTTTTTTGTATTTTGTAACTACCAACTCAAATTGTCCGTTTGTTCCAATTACAACTGTCATTGTTTGACATTCTATGAAATAGTTATATATAACACGGCAAATTGGTGTAGTGTATCAATTTGATAAACAATTTATTTTCCTGACGGTACCTTGACCAAATTTTTTTAAAGCTGAGATTGCATAACTTTGAAACACAAAATTATGCAGATGTAGGTATCGAAGATTACCTACATTTAAATGTTATCAAATACAACATCCATTTTCAAGATACCACTAATCATTACCTACCACACATATTTCGTTGACGCAACTGGTGACCTTACAAAACATACTACTGCAATATCTTATCAGTTATCAATCTCAGAGATCGATCGTTCTGCATTACAATTTCACAGCACATCATCATACTACCTCCTTAAAAATAAATAACAAAGACATAGCTCTGTCAACATTGAAGTGAAGCCGGTTTCGTAAACATGTGTGCACTTAGGTTTTAAATGTGTGCGTGTGAGCGTGTATGCACAGAGCGGAGGTGTAGTTTTGTCATGCTTAACTGTATAGTTCGCAGTTTTTTTTTTAAATTTGGTCTGCGACTACCTCAACGATATAAAAGTTGTTTTCTCTTTTGAAAATTCTTTTACATTACCACCGTCATCATCAGTCTATAGTAGTCCACTACTGGGCCTCTTAAATTGCACTCCAGCATAATAACAATTTAGCTCTTTGTGTAGGACTTTTATCATCAGTCTATAGCAGTCCACTGCTGAGCCTCTCAAATTACACTCTAGCATAGTAATAATTTAGCTCTTTGTGTAGGACTTTTATCATCAGTCTATAGCAGTCCACTGCTGGGCCTCTCAAATTGCACTCCAGTATAATAATAATTTTGCTCTTTGTTCAGGACATTTAATCATCAGTCTATAGCAGTCTACTGCTGGGCCTCTCAAATTGCACTCCAGCATAATAATAATTTAGCTCTTTGTGTAGGACTTTTATCATCAGTCTATAGCAGTCCACTGCTGGGCCTCTCAAATTGCACTCCAGTATAATAATAATTTTGCTCTTTGTACAGGACATTTAATCATCAGTCTATAGCAGTCCACTGCTGGGCCTCTCAAATTGTGTTCTAGCATAGTAAATTTAGCTCTCTGTGTAGGACTTTTTCCGGGGAAAGTATACAGGATCGCAGATGTAATGGGTATCTTTATCTAAACAAAATAAAGCAAAAAACGACTGTCAAAAATCTACGAATGACAGTCGTTACGGGTAGTCAGAAGCCCGAAACTCTGACAACTAGTCTTATCAAGGGGTATCGTATTACCCAGGTCAGAAAGGCAGTCGCTCCATGTAAAATACTGGTATTCAGCTGTATCCGGTTAGACTGAAAGCCGAACCCAACATAGTAAGACTTCAAGTAACAACACTACCAGAGGTCGTTGACCCCAAAAAAAAATATCAAATCTTTTGCATGTTCTTGTTGAAAAGAGGTTTCTTAAGTTTGTTTAAATTGAAAAGGTTTGGGTTGTCTATTTATGTCATACACACTATGTCAGTTGTTTTTATATTGTTTAGTTTGTTTCGGTGAAAATAAAACCATTTTCACATGATTCCGTGATTGTAATTATTTGTATATCAGTAATTACCGCCACTAGCAAGACTCTGCAAAACATAGTATAGCCAGAGGTAGGAGGGCTATACCTATAGGTACCAACAAGCTCCTACAGGTTATGGCAACCGCAGATGGTGATAATGATATTGCAAGTATGTCACAAAAGGAATCGACGGGATTGCCGTCTATAGAGAAGCTAGATGGTACGGCAAACTATAACATATGGAAATTTCTAATGGAGTTATATCTTATCCATGAGAATTTATGGGAGTTTACGAGTAACACTCCACAAGCATCGGACGTTGCTGGAACCAAGCGAGACCAAAGGGCACGTGCGAAGATATGCCTTTCAGTAAAATCACACTGTCTTGTTCATGTAAGACAAGCGAAAACGGCTAAAGAGGCCTGGGACTCTTTGAGAGCAGCGTTTGAGGATAAAGGTCTCAACAATCGCTGTAGACTTCTTTCTATGCTGGTTAGTCACAAGTTAGAGAAGTATTCTACTGTGAGAGAATATGTGACAGCTATGATGACGACGGCGCAGCAGCTTCGTGATCTGGGGAAAGAGTTAGATGACGAGTTAATAGCAACATTGATGCTTCAAGGATTAACTGACAGGTTTCAACCCATGAAACTTGCAATGGAAAATGCAAATGTCATCTTAACCACCGACTATGTTAAAAATAAATTGTTTCAAATGGAAGATGTATACCAAGCAGAAAGTACTGTAACGAATGCGTTACAAGCTAAAAATAAATGTCAAGACTTTAAGAAGAAGAACTCGAAGAAGAGCAGTTCAATTAAATGTTTTATTTGTGAAGGTCCACATAAAGCTAAGGATTGTCCACAGAACCCCAAATTGAAGAAAGAAGCAATGACTTCGTTTGCAATGGCAACATCAGGATCAGGAACAGCAGCATGGATTCTTGATTCTGGCGCATCAAGTCACATGACGAATCGAAAAGAGTGGCTGATGGACATTACAATTCTAGATAAGAAGGTGGAGGTAGCTTGTGCGAATGGAGAAAAGGTATATGGTGAAGCAATTGGTGATGTGGTGGATGAGGAATCAGGTATGACAATCAGAGACGTATTGTATGTACCTGGATTGGCAACTAGTTTACTGAGTGTGAGCACAATCGTAAGTAGGAACTTAGTTGTGGTATTTGATAAGTCTGGCTTTAAAATTATGAAAGCAGATAAATGTAAGGTGACGGGTGAAGTTTGTCATGCAGGTATTGTAGATAGTGGGATTTATAAAATAAAGTACTGTTCTCAGGGTTCCGCACTTACATCAGCAGCAGAAAGTGATCAGTTGATGCTGTGGCACCGAAGGATGGGACATCTTGGTATGAGAAATCTCACACTGCTTAGAGATAAGATGGCAACAGGGGTAAGTTTTCCTAAAACTAGTGATCAACTTGAATGTAAACCCTGCCTGATGGGAAAGCAAACTAAGCAACCTTTCAATAAGAAGAATAAGGTTACGCGAGCCAATGAAGTGCTAGGTTTGGTGCACTCCGATCTGTGTGGACCTATGGAAGAACCTTCTGTGTCTAAATGTCGTTATTTCTTGACATTTATAGACGATTTGACGCGTAAAACTTTTGTATATTTCTTGAAACAAAAGAGTGAAGTTTTTGAGAAATTTCTTCAGTTCAAGGAGTTAGCTGAAAACATGTGTGGCAAGAAACTGAAGATTTGGCGCACGGATAATGGCTCAGAATTCGTCAACAAAAGGATGGATGATTACTTGAAAAATCACGGTATTCAACACCAACTATCTGTCGAATATACTCCAGAACAAAATGGCGTTGCGGAACGGTCTAATCGTACAATCTGTGAGAAAGCTAGAAGCATGCTACAAGATTCTGGATTGGCTAAGCGGTTTTGGGCGGAAGCTGTCCACCACGCTGTATATTTGAAAAACAGATCGCCGACGATTGCTGTTAAAAATAAGACACCAGAAGAGAAATGGTCTGGAAAGAAATGTGATCTTAGCAATGTAAAGACTTTCGGATGCAAAGCCTTTATGCACATTCCTAAACAAAAGAGAAGGAAATGGGATCCAAAGAGCAGGGAGCTAATTCACACAGGTTTTTGTGATGATGCTAAAGCATATCGACTTTTGGACCCCTCTACAAATGAAATTCTTAAAGCGAGAGATGTGGTATTTTTCGAAAATCAGGTGTATCTTGAAGCAAAGACAGAAGAGCATTTGCAGGAGATGTTTTCACTGACCGAAGAAGAAAACGTTGAAAACATTCCAGAAGAAACTGATATCCAACAATCGTCAGATAATGAAGGGGCAGAGGTTCCTAGAGAGGAGATTCCTGGAGTGGAACAAACTCAAGTTGATGAAATTTCCCGAGAAGAGATACGTCGCGAATCTGTTGGAGAAGATAACTTTGAAGATTGTGAATCAGATGCAAATATGAGTGAAGAAATATCACAAAATCATGAGAGAAGATATCCACTGAGAAATCGCAAGCTGAAAGAATTTCCAGATTACGTTCTTTATGAAGCAACAATAGGAGATGAGTTAAGCGAAGAACCGTTTAACATTCAAGAAGCTTTGAATAGTAAACATAAAGAAGAGTGGAGAAAAGCAATACTAGAAGAGCTAGATGCTTTGAAGAAAAACAAGACATGGATTTTAGTGAAACCTGAGAAAGGACAAAATGTTATTGATTCAAAGTGGGTACTTAGAATAAAAAACGAGGTGGGAAATAAGAGACGTTTTAAGGCTAGACTGGTCGCACGCGGCTTTCGACAAAAACGAGGTCTAGATTATAGCGAAACATTTTCACCAGTGGTGGAACATGATCTCAAAATTAATCATATGGATGTCAAGACTGCATTTCTAAATGGTGATTTACACGAAACTGTGTATATGACACAACCAGAAGGGTATGCAGAGATAGGAAAAGAAGAATATGTGTGCCTTCTTAAAAAATCTTTATATGGGCTAAAGCAGGCTCCTAGACAATGGAACTTAAAATTAGATGAGGTCCTCAACAAAATGAACTTCAAGAAACTAGAGAGTGAACCTTGTGTTTATATGAGGAGATCCAATAACAGTTGGACGATAATCGCTGTTTATGTGGACGATTTGTTAATATTCTGGAACAATGAAAAGGAATTAACAGAAATCAAAAAACAGTTGATGAAGAGTTTCGATATGAAAGATCTAGGAAAAGCAGAGCTTGTTCTTGGTATGCGAGTCCAACAGACTACAAGTGGGATAAAACTGGATCAAGAGCCTTATATCGAGAAGCTTCTTAAAGAATTTGTAATGGAGGATTGCAAATCAGTTAGCACACCTTTAGTACCTGGTCAACGTTTGACTAAGCCTGAAGAGGAAGGGTATATACCACCCACTAACATACCGTATCAAAAGTTGATAGGATCACTAATGTATCTGGCCGTATGCACCAGGGGTGATATTGCATTTGCTATCAGTTTCCTGAGTCAGTTTAATAACTGTTTTAAGGAGGAGCACTGGCAGGCAGCGAAAAGAGTATTACGATACTTGAAGGGAACTAAGAATCGTGGTTTGTTCTACAGAAAAACTGGACGACAAATAGAAGGTTTTGCTGATGCAGATCATGGTGGAGGACATGACAGAAAATCGTATTCTGGATGCATTTTCCGGTTTGCTGGAGGAGCAATATCGTGGGAGAGCAAAAAGCAGCAAGTAATTGCTCTTTCTAGTACAGAAGCAGAATATGTCAGTCTAACTCAAGCAGCTAAGGAAGGAATTTTTTTGAGAAGATTGATGACTGAGGTTACAGGAAAGAATAACAAAATTGTTATTTATTGTGATAGCCAGTCAGCTATCGCAATCGCTGAGAATCCAGTACATCATAATCACACCAAACACATTGATCTGAAGTATCATTTCATTAGGGAATGTTTGCATAATGGAGTGATTGATTTAAAATATTTGGAAAGCAAGCGAATGCCAGCAGATACGCTAACAAAGGCTTTACCAAGAGAGAAATTTGAATGGTGTGCTTCATGGATGGTGAAGTGACTGAATAGAGATGTATGTGTGTGTATGGACGAGTGAGATGAAAGATGACAGACTGTTATCAATTTAAGGAGGAGTGTTGAAAAGAGGTTTCTTAAGTTTGTTTAAATTGAAAAGGTTTGGGTTGTCTATTTATGTCATACACACTATGTCAGTTGTTTTTATATTGTTTAGTTTGTTTCGGTGAAAATAAAACCATTTTCACATGATTCCGTGATTGTAATTATTTGTATATCAGTAATTACCGCCACTAGCAAGACTCTGCAAAACATAGTATAGCCAGAGGTAGGAGGGCTATACCTATAGGTACCAACAAGCTCCTACAGTTCTTCGTGTTTAGATATCGATATCCATCCCATCTGTGAAATTAACACAAAACAAAAATTGATTTTTTAACGGACGATGAAAAAAAGGAGGAGGTTCTCAAGTCGACACGTATTTTTTTTTAACTGTTATTCAACTACATTGCGGCTGACCCCAAAAAAAAGCATCAAAACTTTTTTCGTGTTCGTCGTGTTTAGATATTGATACCCATCACGTCTGCGGAGTATTGCTAGCTAATTTAATTTGACCCTGCATATCTAAGTATGTATTCTATAGTAATCTGTCTTACCACCATACCATACTTACTTCTTCCTCCAATCAGCGTTCCTGTTTTACCATCCGATGAGTATATATAGTCCCGCGGTTTCACCCGCATAAGCCTCGATCCCGTGGGAATATCGGGGTAAAAAGACATAACCACTTAGGTACCAATTGATGTGTAGCCTGCTTGTTTACCACCCAGAAAAAAAACCACTTAGTTTATCTACGGCAACATTATTATCTGCAAGGCTATCTCTAGCATATTATGAGTTCAATAGTATATTGTTCAGGACCTAGGCTTTATCGAGATACAACGCAAACATGGCAAGGTACAAGATAACAGGATACATTATGCGCTGGTTTTAGAGTTATTAGCAAGTTAAATGACACGATTGTCATGCGGCGACCTAACTTACTTGCCCCTGTTTTGGATGCATGCATCCCTCAAATTCTGAATATTATTTCGGTTTTGTTGCCAATAAAATAATGTTCGAACTAAAAACTGGAAAATTCTTATTTCTAAAGTAGAAATGATAAACTAGAGGCATAAAAACAACAAAAAAAACAAATTGTTGTATGTTTATATTGAAATGACAAGACTTTTCTGAACCTACTTATTTCAAAGTTATGGAATATTTGCTGTTGTGTAGAACTGTAGAAGTCTCATTTGTGTTTCTAATAAATTGAATATCAAAGCAAATGTTTAATAACTCAAACGATCCATAAAGTCTGTAGATTTAACAGTGCTGTTCAACGCCAAACCCAGTAATTCGCAACAGTAATGGATGAGCCGATCAAACGCTAATAAACACACACAGTTGCATTGTACACTTTGGCAATAGGCTGAAAATACGCAGCAATGAAAGACAAGGTGCATATCCCGACTGTTTTTACAATACACGAGCAAACACATGTTCATTACTGCACAAACATAATTTAACCTTATTACAGTTCGAGTTTCAGCTCAGTTTTCTCGCTCCTCGGTCGCTCGTAAATACCAGCCTAATTAGAAATTGTTAGCATGTACCGAAGACGAGTCTAAATGTATTTTTAAATGTTACAATAAAACACGTTGGGTCTCGACACGTTCACCTTATAACCCTTTGACTTGGAGCCAAAAAAGCGGCGCCGCAGTTAGCGGGCGCGCTGTTTTGGCACACTGGCACGGATCTATGTGGCGATTATGTCATGCATCGTGATCCCGAACAGTTTATTTCGTTCTCACAAACAAATATCGGAATGGTGCGTTATCGTGGAGAAAGCAGAGGACGGTCGGTTATATTTCTGGAACTTTGAAGGTTATTGCATCCCCGTTTTGTTGCCAATTGCAGTTCGCATATTTGTCTCACCCACGATGTTTATTACTGCATTCTAGAAATTCGCATCTTGTCTAGCGATTGAGGTTTCTCTTCATTGGTTCCTGCAGTAACTGTTTGTATGAGCACCACATACCTATAGTATACTAGCTGTATTCACGGCTCCACTTGTATAGCATAGCATAATCAGCCTAAATAGTTCCCACTGCTGAGACATAGGCCTCCACTCTGTGAGAGAGAGTGGGCCGCTATCCACCACGCGGGCCCAGTGCGGGTTGGTAGATGTCACATGTCTTCGAATTTTCGGTTCTAGGACATGCTGGTTTCCTCACGATGTTTTCCTTCAACGCTTTGAAAGTTGTCTGGTTTCGGACCTACAACTTGTAAGTCGCGGCCGTTTTAAGCTCGGCCACGGTCGATGGCTCGCGTAGTGACATAAAAATCCAGCGAAATAACAAATCAGTGAAAAAAAAGAAAATTATCTATATAAAGAGCGCACCAACAGACAGACAAAGAGTGACAATGCGTTCCACATAAATGTAAGGACAGAATCTGTTTTTGCAAAACCAACATCCGGCACTGTTCTCCACTGCAATAATCTGTATTGATTGATTTGATCTGAGACAGCTAAACTTGAGCACGTCAGCTGGTCTAGATTGTGCCTCTGAAAATAACCGAGTATTTTGAATGAGAGTGTAATCCCGATTTAAACACGTTTAATATAAGAGTGAACGTGTTGACCTATTTGCACGGATGTGTTTTTCTTTATGACGTTCGGTTTCGTGTAATTTGATGTTTAAATATATTTGAGTCGTAACATTATTCATGCTGTTACAAATTTATATTGAAAGAATTGACAGACGTAACTTTCTTAACTGTTTCTCAGTTGAGACCTCTTCTTAAAATCCGAATAATATTTTCAACATCGTTTTGACCTCCTGTTATTACATAAATCACTGGGTAATATGATACCCCTTGGTAAGACTGGTTGTCAGGCTTTGTCTTCCTATCGTTAATTGCATGCAAATCACAAAACATGACTGTCTCGTTGGTCTTGTGGTCGCAAGCGCTACTGCTGAGCATGAGGTCCTGGGTTCGATTCCCGGGTCGGGCAAAGTCTTATTAGGTTTTTCCATATGAAATTTCTCAGTGGCAGTCCGGAGACTGTGCCCAGTTGATGGCAATAGGCTCGCCCCCTATTACATGGGACTTAAACATAACTAGCGAAATGTGGGTGTACTATAGGTACACCTCTGCCTAACCCTTCGGGGAATACAGGCGTGATGTTATGTAATGTTATTACAAAACATAACATAACAATATGAGTTACTGCCATTATTACAACAGTACCTACTCATGCTAAATTAGCGAGAAAAATTCATAATTACATCTGTACGTGACTTCGTGAAATCTCTGAATCTTTTCTATAGAAAAATTCACGTTCTTTCTAGAATAAATCCTGGCTTTTGTGTGGATCTTAAACCTGAGTTTCATACTCAATATATTGTTAAAGATAAAAATAATTTGAACACTCAAAACGATTCTGAATTTTATTAAAATTACACTCTATTTTAAAAGTTGATGACACACAACGTAAATTCCTTCACGTAAGAATTTTCTTTTAGTTCAGAATTTAGGTACTTATGTCATCGTCAAAATGTGAATGTTTGTTCCAGATAGTTTGTAGGTATAGTAAATAGTCTTTAACTACGTATTATTAAAAAACTATTATAGAGCATTACCTCACCTCGGGTGTTAGGTGATTCGGCATCGAAAGATACGGCTCAGTGGCACACTTGGGCGCTATTTTGGGGAAATTTCCTAGTTTAAAGATTACTCTTATGTAATATATTATTTATTGATGAAATATGATTATGTTGCTCCCAACTTTTTCGCATACTAGCTTCTACAATCTACAGCCGCTAATATCCGCTCTAGGTTGAGTTTAGAAGAACAAAACATTGTCTAGTGCATTTCTACAAGTTCTGAAGAAAATACCATCCAAATTGTCGGTTTATATCTCTCGTTGTTTGGATTTTTCGTTGCGTGTCAGTCATGAATGACAAGAAAACAATCAAAAAGTCTGTAAAGATTTGCCATTATTAGAATAAACTTCATGATTTTCCCTTTGGAAAATTTCACACAGATTTTAAAGATGTTATTCAAAAGCCAAGGAATAAAAACACTCGCGACCAATATAGCCTGGCCAATCAAGCCTCTCTTTAAAAAAAAGTACCGGGCAATTTATTGATTCAAGCATTAAGTGACGTCACTGCTGATAACAAACTTTACGAGCTATGTATAAGTCTTTATATTAAGTACCTGGGCGACCGAGGTCTGCTCGGGTGAAAATAGAGAAAACGAATTTTCCCAGTTAAAAAAAAACAAAAAAAATTATTTGGTTCACCAATAATTGAATACACCGATACAAAAATATGAGATACATCCAATAAACTTGTAGACTAGTGTTACAATTTTTTACAGGTAAGCATATCATACCTGACCAAGATTATGTCTGGACTTGCGACCTCTTGAGTTTGTTTCGGCCTTTCTTCTCAGAGTAGTCAGATAGGAAACGCCGAACTCATCTAGCTTATTTTTAATTTAAAAAAATAATTGGAGGCGTAAAAGTGATTCTGATATCCTATTTACAGAATTAAAAATTTCATTTCCTGCTTTACTTATTTGATATTGAGTGCCTACTTAAAATTAGACAAGTTCTTATTATACTCATCGAACATAACAATGAGATCTAGATCTAGCTAGATCGATTTATCGCTCCCGTAAACTCCTATATTGCAACTTTCATCGAAATCGTTAGAGCCGTTTTCGAGAGCGTGATAACAAATATATAAATAATATTGCTCATTTAATATTATAGGATAGGAATTTAGCTCATTAGGAATGAAACATGAGAAAACAAATGAACTACGCAGAAATTGCAAGCATGATCAATTAATTATGTAGCTACCTACTGCGTAAATCATGTTCATGTTAGATATGATGACGTAGGTATATCTTTCAATATTCTGGTGTAGAAAATTTACTTAGTAGGTACACACTATGAAAAGTATTGGGTTTTAAAGTAAGTAGGTAATAATCTTCTTCTTCGTGCCACGACAGTGTTTCAAATTACCTTTAGAGTATGTAATATTATTATTATAGATACATGTATTTTAGGGATATTTAGTTCAGTAGAACATTCATAACTTAGAATGACAACAAAGTGCAAAACTATTAGACGATACATGACTCTGAGAGCACACACACAATTCCTGTTCGTATACAGAGATCTTAAAACTACTAAAACTAAGTAAACATTAAAACTTATCTTTTAAATCTGACAAAACTCATCGAATAAAGTAAATTATTATTATTATTTATTATTTATTTATTTTATAAATTACATGTTCCTTAAACTTAAAAAGGCACACAATTAGACCTCTGGGGTCTATCCTAGCATGCCATGGCCTGAGATTTGATCAACGCGCTTTTAATAGTTAATCATAATCGAGTTGATGTAATGTTCCTTCAACTTAAGCTTTATGTTTTTACTATTCATTGAGTCTCTGATGTCTACAGGTATTTTGTTTAGTAAATTGGGTATTGTAAAAGAAGCGGTAGGCCTGCCATAAAAGTTATTTTTGCGTGGCACTTGAAATGATTTAGATTTGGCTTGTCGTGTATTCACGTCATACTTAACTGGAATTTGAATATCACTGTTATCAAAATGTTCTATGAGGAACAGATACTCAGCGCGTGCCAGAACAGGTAATACCTTGCAATGTTTAAATAACCCCGTGTAATTGTCTTGGTATTTATTTTTTACATCGTTTGGTAAATATCTACGTCAATGTCTCTAGTATTATTTGCTCAGTTCTTATGTACAACTCTTTATATTTGTACTTTGTATGTGCAGCTCGCTATCAACACGTTAGTATTCAAACACTATCGTTTTCTTTATTACATCTTTTATTCTATATCTTTGCAAGCCATTACATTTTCTACACGTGCTTCTTTGAAACTGCAGCGAGTTTTCCGTGAGAGAAAACATTATATCCATTGAATACTGGTAAGGTTTTATATTGGAAGTCAAAGTGTTACGTTTTTCCCGGAATTTTTCTCTGAAAAGCTACCTGTTTCGAGTTATTTTTATGTTCAATTTACCTTCATTTGTAAGTTTAGAGTTATTATTATTTGCTACAATTTTAGAGCAGTTTATTCGATACTCAAAACGTATCGATTTCCGAGTCTTCTCTCTTTTAGCAGTCTGCTCTAGTCTCGTCTAAAATATGGTACCTCATCATCATTATCATCAGCCATAGCCCTCTCTTTTCTTGTACCAATCCCCACGCTCTTGTGCCTAAAATATACGTACCTACATTAAAATATCAATATTGGATCTCATATTGGAATTTATACTAACTCAGTGAAAAACCCGCAAACGAGTACATGTAATAGCCTTATATGTATGTAGCTAGCACATTCTGATTGGTTATAACAGCGTTGCGCCGGTGGAAGTGGTCAATCAGTCCACATGACCTGCAAGTCTAGATCCTAGATAGACTAGATCCAGGCTAGTCTACCTAACATGTAATATCCCGTCTTGACTTGTTATGCAGTTACGTACACAGATTTTTAGAGGAAATTAAATCGGGTCGCGTTTTTGCTGACGTGGGTAGTACATGATAGGATGTAATCTTGTAGGTATTGTGTTCCGAAACTTGTGCTATACAGGACTAATTTTACCTACATAGATGGTGCTAGTTGGAAACTTTGATACTGTCCATGTCTTGAGATTGTCGTTAGTTATGTGTTAGTTAATAGTTGGAGGATCTGTTGCTTCCTAGTTAGTGAAGATTGATAGACATATTGTGCAAGTAAAAGTGGGTTACAAATTTTTCAACACTTCAATACAAATATCTAGGTAAATTTTCCTAAGAAGCAAGCTTCATGTAAAGCGCTATTGTTTTTACAAAATCGCATTCATTTTATAAGATGTCAGAGTTTTTGTTGAGATTAGCTCTTTGCCTGGCTACACTCGACTGCATTTGTCATTTGTGTTTTTTTTACTACTTTAACTATATTTTAACTCAGGAACTGTTCCGTAAACTGTCGTTGCAACCCATTGACTCTGATCAATGTCATCTAAACTGTTCTTTAGAACTGAAAATAGATTATTTCACTATTAGAAGGTACTTAGAAACAATTTTAGGTTTAACTTCAAATGAAAAACTAAGTATTTTTTTTTTTTAAATAGGTACAATAGAACTGTTTTTATAATTTCCGTAATTAACTAATGATAAGATTATTTGCCAAATAATTTATCTTTAATGATAACAGCACCATTTTTTTATCAAGTTTTGGACGAATCTAGTTAAGTACTATTTGTCGTACTATATTTAGTCAAATTCTGTAATTAGTATTGTATGCAGTGATTTGATGTTGACTCGATTAGTTAGTTGATTTCTAAACCTAATTATTTTTTATTATACATATTTGCTTGAACTATTATTTTGTAAATACACATGTCTATGATTCTTGTAAGTCGAAATGTATTTGTTGCTACATTTTGATTGAGATCTCAAGGTAAATTAGATAAAATTGGTGCCATCGAATACTTTTCGTAATGATTAATGTTTATCAAATTGAAAAACGTACTTTACATATGAATACAGGTTTCAGTTACAATACACGAAACGTCACCAGCAAAGGTCGTGATTTCCTCTTTTTCATACAATAAAGGTTTTTTCCAAAGTTGATATACCTATTGTAGGATTTGATGTGAACCACAGTGATTCTTAGTGACGCAGTAATTGAGAAATACAATACACCACTCTCACAATGTCTGAAATAAAATTAATTTGAAGAAAACCTGCACCTGAATAAATTTAATTTTCAGTATAGATAGATACCTATTTCCCACTTAAAAACTATACAATATTTCTTTACTCATGTGATATTATTATAACCACAACACAATACAATTAAATACACTGAATCATCACAAACAACTAATTCCAAACCTATCTATAATAGTTTTATTGTTTAGCAAATTAACTTATGATTTTGTTTGCGTACTATCCAAATCCTAATAAGTAATAGACACCATTGTGTTTTCGAGTTCCTTCCCCGTTATTCCTCCCTAAAATGGTTAAGAAACGTGTGTGCAATATTAATTAGCAATATACGATTTGAAGTGCGCCCGATGATAATACAGTCGGAGTACCTATTGGTAGCGGGCGGCGCGCGGGCTCCCTTCGTTGTGTGGCGGCGCGCGCGCAACACAGGCGTCCACGGTACACGTCTCCGCGTAAAAATAAAGTCCACAGCCCGCGCTCTCGCACTTCAACCCATTTATAATTATCAGTAAATCGCCGCGCGAGTGCATGACTGCCGCGGCCGGCGTCCGCTCGCCTAAAAGAAAATCACAATCGCTAACCTCGAACCCGAATCTCATATCCCTGTACACCCGGCCCTTGTACAACAAACGACGCGAAAACCCTAAAATACGCTTAGACGAACCTCGACGAATCGTCACTCCTACGCAATAGATACCGGTGCCGCGAGACGCGTGAACCGTCTGTGAATCGACCGTGTGTGTTTGTGATAATAATATGATTATGTTGTGCTAGTGATAACAGTGTAGCGATCTTCAACCATGCCTGAAAGACCGAAGCGCCGTAAAAATAATAAAAACAAACGTAATAAAAATAAAAACAATAGACCTGAAGCGAATAAAAATAATAGTGACGAAACAAAATTAGACAACAGTGAATCGTGTAACACTCAAAATGACAACGAGGATGTGTGCACAGAAAGTGAGGTTACTGAAACAAAAGAAATAAAAGTTGAAGTTTTGCTACCTTCAATAGATAATCAAAACACGGCAAGTAGTACTTCTAGCGATGTAGTTAATTTGAACGGTGATCTAAATAATAACAGTAATCAAATTGTTGCCGATGCGTTGACTATACCAATTGAAAAATGCCCAGATACTGTGCTTGATACCGTAGATACTGTAGTTTACGTCGTAGAAGCTCCTGAGCAATCCCATCAAAATAAAGCAAAGCTAAAGAGCAAAGTAAAAAGTAAAAGTTTAGATGATGATGACGCTACAAAAATTACTGAAATTACTGAGGATGATACAGCTGATCCGGGAGATGAAAACGCACTGGCTTTAAAAGACAGTCATAATGTTGTAGTTACTCATGTTGAATCGGATGTAGAGTGGGAAAGTGCCACCGACCTTAACGAAATTGACGTAACAAAACCACAAGAAGTTGCTACTGGGACTTTATCAGTTACCACGATCCCACTTAATATAGCACAATGTGACCAAACCAAGTCATTGACACCCGATGAAGAAAAATCTCTAAGAACTTATTTGAATACTCTTAATTTAGCAACACATCCGGAGGGTTTAAACTCTATTGAAATGAAAACGGAAATTGAGGAAATCATAAACCAAGAAATTAAACAAAGGTTACGCAAAAAAGCATCGGCAGATGACTTTTTCTTGCATAGACATGGTCCTCCAAGAATGTTGGACGTAATAGATGAGGAAGGCAGCGGAAGTGGATCATCTATGACATCACGTCGTCAATCTTATCTCAGTGACAAAAGAAGTGATGTTGAAGACTTGGATGACGATGTATTTGAAGACAAGAACCAATCATTAACAAAGCAAAAGAAAATGATGTCTATTGCGGTCCACAAAAAAAGTTATGGGCAGTTAGTTCCCCAAGAATGTGTTCTAGTTGGTGCAAAAATAAAAGAACCAGAAGTTTCTGAAGCCAGAGGTGACTGGACTATGAAAACAGTTGAAAAAATGACCGGCGCTGAGGTAGTTTACTTGACAGATACGTCTAGCAGTACTAGTTCTCTTCATGAAATTGAAGATGAAGATGATGGTGTTGATACTGACGTATCAGTGCGCATGATCACACCAACTATAGAAGTTACAGACACGGAAAACTTCCTCAAGAAAACATTTATTTCAAAAGTTGAAGACAATAAACAAGTCATAATAAATGAAAGCTGCCAAACTAAACATGACAAAATCAATGACAATGCTGAAAATATTATCGTTTCCGAGAAAATCCTCGAAGAACTAAAAAGTAAAAATATAAATTCTGAGCATATTATTAAAGTGGAACTAGAAGACAACCAACGTTCTACTATTGCAAAATCTGTGCCTATAATAGCAGACACTGAAAAAATTGTGGAAGTAATTCAAGACACAAAAACTAAAAACAACTCTAACAACATAGTTCATAATGAGACCAGCAATAATGAAAATATCGTAAAGTTTACTTGCGATCAAGGTATAATAGAGAAGTCCAGTATACCTCCTACTGGCATAACCAAAGATAAAAAAAATGAGCACATTATAAATATTGAATATGAAAAAAGATCTGAGGAAAATAAAAGTGACGTAGAAAAGGTTGCTAGTCAAAACTCTCATGAAATTGTTGTTTTATCGACAGATAACATTAAAACCAATTTGTATGTCAAAGATATTGATGAAACTATAAATAAGGATGATAATAAAATGCAAACGCAACAAAATAAATACGAGTTAGAATCAAAAGTAATAAAATGTGAATTTAATGATGCAATAAATAACTTGATAAAGGAAGTTACTTCTGAATCAGAAGAAACCAAGGAAAATTTTACAGACACATTTTCACGCCAAGACTCTTCAAGCAGTGTGGACTCCTCTCAGTGCACGGAAAAATATAACCCCAATTATTCATCCCTAAATGACATATCTAACATGACGCATGATGAAGCTAGTGTGAATAATAAAATAAATTCAGAACATTTATCTTCAACTACAAGCCATGTCAAAGATGTATTTGAATGTGTTACAGGAACTACTCCCCAAAGTAAGGCCAAAACTGATGATGACACAAAAGAACCCCTAAAGTTGAGAGATTTATGTGTCAGAAACATAGCAACGTTGCCTTATGGTAAGAAGATACTTGAAGAATTAGCATCTGTATCTGAACGGTTGCAACACATCGCACTTTATGGCACATCTTCAAAGACAGTAGATAATATACAAGAGAACGTTGAAAATATGCCACATTACCGGTTACCTGATGTTTCATCTATTGAAACGATATCTATACCAACTAAAGCAAAGGATCCAATACCACCACCGATTAAACCTCGTCGTTCATCTTTGAACAGAAAATCATCACAGGAAGACGAGCACTGGACTGGTATACCAACCAAATCTGAGCCTGTGTACGTTTGTCTATCACCTTCTCAGAAAATGCTGATGGAGAAAACAAACACTGTAATAACAAAAGATGACGCTAGTCACCTTGTTGACATGCATAGAAAATATGTGGATCGCAGGGGCTACAATGAACAATATAAAAACGAAAAGGAGCGAGAAGAACATGAAGTCGATACTACTCCAATAATACCGTTTAAATCACAGACTGGAAGTCGGTTGCTTGCTTTGATTCGTGATCCAACACTTACCAATAATATTAATTCTTTGAACCAACGGTTAAATATTAGTTCAGACGAGATACAGAAAAAACGCACAACTACAACATTTGCGAAAAGTAATCATGACCGGTTCCCAAGTCGAGATTTTTCATTCAAGCCTATTCCTCCACCAAGACCAAAAAAATACTCGACTTCATTTTATGAAAGTGACGAAAGTTCTGATTTTACCGATAGTTCTATGCGTTCAATGAAAAGTGAGAGGAAATTCTTCCATTACTCTACTGGAAACCTAAATAAAGAAATCGAGAGTGACATTTCGTCAATACAAAACATGCATCGCTACTTTACTGATACCAGAGATGAGATAGATAACTGCAAAGGTCCCAGAAGACCTTCACTTCCCAAAGATTTGTGTGAACAACAAATGGAATATATCCGTCAAAAAGAAAAGGAAGTAGAAGCTGAAATTCAACGTCTTGAAGCTTTAAAAAACAATATACCTCAAATGCAAAGGCAAGGACCCAAAGCACCATTAGTTTCTGAAAAAGAGGTAATTAAAGAAAGAATAAGAGATTCAAATAATTATAGCATATCACGTAAAAAAGATGTAGTTATGAGCTCACAAGGATCCGAAACTAGAAAAGCAAAGTTATCAGCATTCAGCAGTAGCCAGGAAGAATTACTTCGCGATAAAATGTATTCGGAATACGTATCTCAAATGGCAGAACGTGAAGAAAGGAAGCAACACAAAGTCATTAAAATTACAAATGCTCCAGCGTCAACAAACCACATTACTATTTCTAAAAGTATGCCAACTCTTGACGTTCTTGATGGGAAGGTCAACAATAGAATTGAGAAGGAGTTCATATCGAAAGCTAGGGAACGGTGGGACAAGTTAGGTATCAAAGATCCCGAAACCGAAGACGAACGAGAATCTGCTAAAAATGTGTACAAAGAACCTAAAGTGATAGAACATAAAATTAAAGTGATTGAAGGTGGTGAAGAAAAGGACGTTAAAAAGTTACCGAGTCACTTGCAAGAATTTGTTCGGTTTACGGCCAAAGACAGTGAACAAAGCAGGAGCAGCTCCGGTGAGTCCAGCACTGGACCAGCATCCCCGCATCTTGTGATTTTGTGTGCAGTGATTATAATTGTGATAGCAGTAGGCAAATACATTTTGCGATTGTTACGAAACAAATGACAACTAACATAACATGTACATTGTGACTGATGCCCTAAATAATTCGAATGCTTTAGTGTGTATTGTTGTGTGTAGCATTGCATGAACTGTTAAACCAAAATTGTAACAATTTATTTATTTTAGTCTTATTAATAATCTAGTTACTGGACACTTCAACGACATTATATTACATCAACATATTAGAATATACAGGTAAGTTATTTACATAATAAATGATTATGCTTTACATGTCAAACATAATGCCCTCTACACTTTTTAGATTAAGTATCATTATAAAACGTTCCATTTGCTAAATGGAAATGATCTGAATGAGTCAGTTCATTTTATGAACGCATCGGTATGCATATTTTGTTATAAATGTATGCAATGAATTTAAACTAGTACTACTAATTTAAAAAACACATCCATCAGACATTTTATTATGTTTATTTTAATAATTTCTGGTTACATATCCTTGTTTTTACTCATTTCATAAACGAAATAAATTAAAGGTGACCTATATCAACGCTTGTGCATTTCATTTCTAGCAATATATCTAGGTATAATAATCAAAACCAAATCAAAATTTAATGAGAGCATGAATGAATTTTCATTTTGGATCTGTTTCAAATTACTCCAGTATTTTCGTTTTACGATACTAATAATGCCTTGGTCTGACTGGCCTGGTGTATTGGTCTGACGCAGATACAGATTACACATTATTCCTGTATATTTGTCTATATTTATGTACGTTCATGACATTGTTACTAACATGTAGGTATTGTAGTCAGAACGTCTACATTTTAATATTACAATTTCACGGTGAACTAACAAAAACGGAGTAGGTGACAGACAGCTGTTTGTTAATAACGCCACTGCGGACTGCGGTCACTAGATAAGTCTTATCACGAATGCACACAATCACCAACATGATAATTAGATCCAATTCGAATTAGATCGAGACCAAATAATATCGGTCGTGCGTAATTATTAGATAAACATTTTTATTGTAAATGATCTTAATGCTTTTATCAGTATATTTGTTGATTTCGAGACACTGTAATCTGATAATTTGATTCTATAGACGGTTTCAAAAGAAACAGTAACGAGCTATTTCAAAGAATTACAATTCATGTAAGCAAATAACTGTGTCGTGTACAAATTTCGCTATATCAGACGAGAATAATTTGCTTGCCGAGTGAGGCAAGAGCGTCGTCCGTGAAAATATTTGGATCGTCTAAATCTGTGCTAAATGGCCTTTGGTGACTCAAAGTCGCTAACGCATACCTTGTTATTTGCACTGCCTTTAAATATGAATGTAATAGTCCATTAAAGAGTTTTCAGAGAATACATTAAACAAGAAGCATAATTTATGTTAAACTTTGTTACGACTGTATTCATAATACCTAAGTATATTATTATCAGTTGAAACATGAGTTTACAGAAATAAATCTGAGATAGATTTACGAGTACCTACTGAAGTTATTTGTTCGTGTATTGATTTTCATTAAGTTCACGGTCTCGTAGTCTACATTTCTACACACGATATATTAAAGCCTCTAAACTTATCTTCTTAATTGAATCCCTAGTCGTATCGTATAATACTGTTAAAGTACTTTATAGTTTCAATTTATTCTTCAATGCACTGCAATTACGAGTAGGTACCTATTTAAAACAATTATTCTTATATATTCTTCTTCTACACAATGTTATATTTGTTATAGAGCAGACAATAGAATCGTTTCAATTCTATTGTATTTACGTAAATGTTGCATAGCAACGGTGTTGAAGTCAGCTATTAAAAAATAAAATACGTGTAAGTATTTAATATGTTTAAATAAATAATAAATCGTCGACGTCAACGTCAGTGAGGGTTCAGTAATAATCTCTATCTAAATTATCAATCAGCGTCAATTAAATTGTCCAATCACGGGCGGTCCTCCGGGGCGAGGGCAATAACGATGGCATTTCAATTAATATCACCGGCTGCTATATTTATCCAATAATTTAATCAACTTATCCCTGTTCAAATCTTCAACTACACATCCTATCCTATACTATTAAATGAGCAATATTTGTATGTAAATATAAATACAGGGTGATTGGAAGATGGGTGCAAAGCTTTAAGGTGAAGATAGTATAGACAATTTAGAACCATTTAAGCCATGGTTGTCTTAGACGAAGTCTTACCAAATTTTTTAATTTTTAATAAGGTTTAAAAGACGTATTGTACAAATTTTTTATTTTTTCTGAGCTTTAAATGTCTGTAAAAAAAATGTCTAATGACACAGAAGCCTAAAACATGTTTTGCTTGATTGCTTACACATTACTTTAATTAAATAAATAAAAAATGAATTCATTTATCATTCAATTTGGCCATAATTATGCAGTTTACATTAAATTTTGAGAATTTCCGAAAAAAAACTTAAAAATTTGGTTAAAAATATTTGGTAAGACTTCGTCCAAGACAACCATGGCTTAAATGGTTCTAAATTGTCTGTACTATCTTCGCCTTAAAGCTTTGCACCCATCTTCCAATCACCTTGTATATAAATATTTGTAATCACATTCTCGAAAACGGTAGGAACGGCGGAATTGATCTAGCTAGGTCTCATATCTGGGAAAATTTTGTTTTCTCCGTATTTTAACCCGAGCAGAGCTCGGTCATCCAAAGTTTAGAACAAGATGGCTACCTTAGAATAATGACATAGCAGCATGGAATTAGTATGTACTATACATGGAATTAGTATGAACTTTCACATGCTATTAAATGAGCATTCTCTATTTTCACCAGAGCAGAGCTCGGTAGGCCAGGTACTTATTATAATACGGGCACGAGAAAAATGTTTAGCATTCCAGAACATGTTTGGCAATCGATTCGAGTATAGTTTCTGTAATCGATTTGTTTCGAAATCGGATTTGCGTCGAGGCAAAGGAATTTTCTTTAATAGGGATGTTTGAGTGGTCGGGCTAAAATAACTTTTGTCACAATATATGGTTGTGTGTTTTACTTTGAAAATAAAACTTCAGTCGCTATGAATTCGACACGATAGTTTAGTAAATGTATTGCGAAGACGTCGTGGACAGAAATACTCGTGATGTTTTCCCCTGCAGTGAACAAACACGTGAGCGAATCGCATATAATTTTGCATCCGTTTACGTCAAAAACATCACATTTTATTTATATTGCCAACCAGCTGTTTGTGTATTCTACATGCATTTTTAAACATTCACTTATCATCCTACACTTCAGTCGTTTTTGCTTGAAAAATATTTGATTATAAACTAGGTTTATAATCAAATATTTTTAGACATAGTCTGGGTAAAAAATTCTATCGATCATCTAGTTTTTAGGGTTCCGTACTCACAGGTCAAAATGGGACCTTAATACCAAGACCGCTGTTCGGCTGTCTGTCTGTCTGTCCGTCTGTCACCAGGCTGTATCTCATGAACCGTGACAGTTGAAATTTTCACAGATGATGTTTTTCTGTTGCCGCTATAACAACAAATACAAAAAAAAACTGAATAAAATAAATATTTAAGGGGCTCCCATACAACAGACATGATTTTTTTGCCGTTTTTATAGATAATGGTATGGAACCCTTCGTGCGCGAGTCCGACTCGCACTTGGCCATTTTTTTTGTTTTTGCCAGTTTCCTTTGGTTTCGATAAATAATATAAGCAGTAGGTAAATGTCGAGGCTTTAGTATTGTCACACGAACTCAGTTTAATATTACATACCTACACGTAAAACAAGAAGTTAGATACAGGGTGTTTTAATGTTTCAGTGTCATCTCTAAACAATTAGTATGTTTATTTATGTCCTATACTATTAAATGAGCAATATTAGTCTATATATACTAGCTGACCCGGCAAATGTTGTTTTGCCATATAAATGCTTGGGGTGGACCACCCTTATCACTTAAGGGTATGGAAAATAGATTAAAACCGATTTTCAGACCTACCAAATATACTTATACAATTTCATAAAAATCGATCAAGCCGTTTCGGAGGAGTATGGCAACTAACATTGTGACACGAGAATTTCATGTAAATAGATTTGTAATCACGTTCTCGAAAACGATCTGCTGTACGGCTCTAACGATTTCGATGAAAAATTTATCTAGATAGGTCCTATATCTCAGAAAATACGTGTTCTCCGTATTTTCACCCGAGCAGAGCTCGGTCGCCCAATGTTTAGAACAAGATGGCTACCTTAGAATAATGACATGGTAGAATACTATACATGGAATTAGTATAAACTACTATTAAATGAGCATCCTATACTATTTTATTAAATGAGCATTCTCTATTTTCACCCGAGCAGAGCTCGGTCGACCAGGTATGGGTTAATGATATTGATAATATTATCTTTGAACTGCATCGCCATTTTGACTGTTTTATCGAACTGCATATTGCCTAGTCCTACCACACTATCTCCTTAAAAATTGCCTAGGTATAATGTACGTACCTACATGAAGTTCATAACAAACTAACAAACTTTGTTTTCAAAAAGATACTTACGAACTTTGTTTGACAATCAATCATCAATGTAGCTACCGATACACACCGCCTCACTTTCCGATGAGTTTCCGAAAATATCTGGAAACTAACAAACACGCCTTCCATCTTAACATGAATGACGTCTGCAGCTGTACATCTTACGTAATCGAGAACTATTAGATAAGTGAACTTATTCAGCATCCAACAATAAACTTTTATTCATCCTGAAGAACAAAATACGGTTTCGTGTTCGTAAATTATATATTCAATGAATTTCGTTCAGCTTCGTGATAAACTAAACAATGGCGGCAAAAGAATTTTCTATCAAAACATTTCCATTTTCGTTCTTATTGAAGTTTGTTGTTAATATTTTCTGTCTATATATAAAATTATGTTGGTACCTACAAAGTGTTTAATTCTGTGCGTGGGTTTTTCGTTATTTTTGGTTAACTCTTTTTTTAGCTCTTGACATTTGAACTCTTTGAATTACTACTAGGTACAGTAAGCGCTCAAAAGTGCATGAGCACGCTAAGAGTCGTATTGCTGTGAACACGCGGTATAGTCCGTACATTTGTATGTGTAAACAGTCAGACGTCTGTGGTGTGAGTGCCGTACACACACCACAGAGAACGCAGTTCCGCACTACACACTATCGTATCGTCACGGTTCGCGGGCGCCGCACTTATATTTCCATAACTTTTGTTAGCACGCATCATACTCGTACGCGTGACCTTGGCCAGTGTATCGCATTGCTAAAATTCGAAAGTAATTTATATGTGCAGATAGCAGAAGGCGTTAAGCGTTGGTCTTAGATTCAAGATGGCTAAGGTTCTAATCTCGTAAATCACAGCGCTGTTTTTGCAAATATTATTATTTTTGTTTGCAATAATAATATTTATAAATATCCTGCCTATTTATTAATGTTGTTATTGCAATAAAGGGTTTAGAATAAAAAATGCGTGATATGTTATAATAAAAAATAAATAATATTTATTCGTTATGTTTATTTTACTTAAGTATAGTTATCAAACTGCTACAATTATTTATCATTACTTCACCTGAATAATATGTGAAATAGATGTCTAGAAACTTAGAAGCAATTTGTATTATTTTGACATATTTAAATTTTGAAATGTTTTAAATTTTAAATGGATTTTTTTGCACCATAAATATAAAGCTTTGATCATGGTCTAAGTAATTAAGCAATAAATAAGAATATTGGACTACTTAAAATGTAAAAAAATCTACTGACAAAATTGTTGATTTTAAGGTTAAAGGCAGTTGTTCATATTAATTATTTTAAACTTTATTTGGCTTTAGTAAATATTGGTTGGTATTGAGGTTATAGCTTAAGTATTCATTTTCTTTACGAAAAGAAGATTGAAACTAAACCTCAAATTTTAATCCTAAAATAATACTATTACTAAAATAATATTAAACAATTTCGGTATATCTGCAAGAAATACGACAAACACCCTATTGAAACGTGCTTAAAAAATTCGTTACCATAAATTCATGCAATAACGAATCTGTTGTTTATTAAGTTGGTACGGTCAATATTTTAAGGTCAAAAACGGTTTTCTAGCTGGTCTTCAGTGATGCAAGCCTTCAGAGTGCACGGCGAACGGTTCATAATGACGTGTTTTTAATAATTCAGCAAAATATCTCGTTGGTATGAAACCATTTGTTTCATTCACCATTTGACGTCGCTGCTACTCGATAATAAGCCCCTTCCTCATATCTCTTAACCGTCACAGTATTTCTCTAGAACAAAGAAAAACATTGTTTTTATTACACATAATACCTAATTATTTATTATTCACTAATCGAATTAAACCTCACAATGAATTTAAAACTTTAAAGGCATCTTCTGTCTCAACAATACCTCTGTTCTATCAACAATACCCTTGATTAAGATTTATGTTTAGTAAAATATGAAATATATAAATGATAACACTCACACTTAGTCCGGTTTTATTAGATATTCACTTCACTTTTACGCAGCGCAATAATATTCTCTGATCTGATCTGATCTCTTCAATATATTTTATGCCTGCTTTTTGATAATAATAACCACAACACTGCGCTAAATGCTTGTCACCAATATTATCACGGCACGAACCAACAAAGTTCTATTAATTGAATACTTGTAACAAACTGCATCTACCCCACAGAAAACGAAATAATTTACTTAGTTTTTTGTGGTCTACCTGCTAAACTTTAATATTTATGTGAACAAGACGAATGAAACTAAAAACGAATGATGATTATCGAACTAGTCATTGGTTGCAGACAAAGTGAGTGTGTGTGTGTAATGTGCGTGTCTACAGTATTGTAACAACTTATAGAAGAAGGTCGTAAGTCAAACCGAAGCGTCAGTCTATTGCTTTGTGAGATTGCTTATGGACTTTTGGTCGGTACTGTACAATGTTATTTTAGGTAAATAAAAATGTAGGTATAATCATGTTTGTACCGGCTTTGTTTGCCCTTACGATATTCAAATAAAAAAAAACTATCATTGTATTACTTAAAAGAAAACTGTGTAGAAAATCTCCCTTCTAAATCACGGAGTGAAACTACAATTCTAATAATATGTTTATCGATTTGGCTAAAAACACCTTTACACCACTTACAAACATGACATTCTATAAATAAAGACGCAGTGGCCTTGAACCATTCACTAATTTGTACCTATTGCTGATCAGGGCAAAACCCAAATTTGAATACCTCCAAATAAATCACACTTGTAACTCCACTGCAACTTAGTTTCTCTGTTTGGTGGCTAACTGACGATGGGTACATTTTCCACGTGGCTAATCACACGAGTCATCCAGGAGATAATTTTACGTGTCAGGGTCCTAACAAAGAGAGCACGTCAAAGCGCCCGCAGGCGCGCCGGAAGCGATTTGACTGCGGAAGTGATGTCACTGGGGGGCTCGCAACGCACACACACGCATTTACTTACAGGGGGATTCGGTATTCGTGATATTTTTTTATCCACTTGATGTATCAGTCATGTAGGTAAAAAAGTAATGCGGAAGTAATGAGTTGATGGCACTGGGGGTCTCGCGAAGTAAAATAATCCATCAATACTTAACATTGTAAATGTCGAAAGTAACTCTGTCTGTCTGTTACATTTTCACACCTTAACGACTGAACGGATTTCGATGAAATTTGACACACAGGTAGACCATTACCTGGGTTTGGACATAGGATACTTTTTTTATCCCGTTAGTACGTTTTCATAGGATATTTTCTGACCTCCACGCAGGCGAAGCAGCGGGCAAATGCTAGTCTAAACTAATATTATAAAGAGAAAAGATTTGATTTTTTGTATGTTTTTTTGTTTGTTTGTAATTGATAAACTCAAAAACTAATAAACCAATTTTAAAAATTATTTCACCTATGGCAAGCTAAATTATCAACGTGGGTTATATTCCATCGACTTCCATGCGAACGAAGTCGCGGGCAGAAGCTATACCTGTACATTACATTTACAGAATAATCTTGGTAAATATAGCTGTACATTACATTTACAGAATAATCTTGGTAAATATACCTACTGTCGTTTCATTTACAAAAGTCTTTGACTTATACAAAATATTTCTTATTGAAACATAGTTTTTTAAAGGCCCCGAAAAAACTGTAAAAAGGCAAAAATTCACCTCTCTTGCCCCTGAGCGCCAACGCCGACGCGACGTGTCGCTTAATTTGACCTAGTAAAGTTTATAACCGTTTCAAAAATGCAAAGTGTTACAAAATAAAGGACAGACATTCTTGTAGTTATAACAAAATAAAACGCGCACCTGGAAGCAATTCTGTATCACCCTGTATAATGCTCTTTATGTAAGTTGTTTTTATTGACATTGACTTTTGATTCGTTTGCGTATAAATGTCATAGGTCATTATTTTGTTGATAAATGACGTGTCTGTGTCCTACTTACAAATCGGCTTTTTGGTACCTACGGGATTAGTTTGTGTTAAAATTGTCTAGGTACAGACGCCAGCACATCAAGCTACCCGAAACTGTGAAATTTTCCCAATCAACTTTGAACCTTATACTTCAGCGATAAAGTTGAAAATCTATTAAATAAATTTGACAGATTGTAGTACCTTGATGAGCTGGCGTCTGTACATAATTCTTAGCTTCCTTTGAATTGATGTTCATATTTAATTATCTGGGTATTGATATGATAACAATTTAGAACAAACTATAGGAATCTTATTAATTCTAGGAATACGTGAGATAAGAAGGTACAAACTGAACCGGCAATAGTGCAACGGGTAAGGTGAAAGGTCATGAGTTCGATCCCCACCCGTTGTAAATACTTACTACTGACGTAAACCCACTCCTAGCTCGAAAAGGTAACAGGAATACGCATTGCCTGCTAATATTTAAAAAAAAAACGTCTTCCTGCTTTATTATGCAAAAAGCATTACACAATACCTAACTAAAATAATAATGGAAGATACATTTGGCACACTCAGTGTAAACTTATATTTATTTTCCGTTACTCAACGTACCTCATTATTTCTCGCAAAAGTCTTTGCACTGAAATATTTTTTTACACGAAATATTATGTCATGTCATGATGCTGAAAGCTTCCTTCCGTCAGTCCAAAACTTTCTCATTTAAAACTTTCTTGTATCAGCGCCATCTATGCCTTGAAGCCAGAACTAAAGTAATAAGTTCGATGTTTCCCCGCAAGATGTCTATTCAATCTTGATTTCTATTGGAAGTTTTCAGATACAATAATGACTAAACTTTATTGGAACAGAAATCAGGTCAAGTTATTTTTACTCTTCTGTGATGTGACAATAATTTGACAGTTTTCGTTCTAACTAAACTTACGTTACTCAGGCATGTTTCTACCGAAAACACAGTTGCTAATCTATTTATTAATTGTTTTTTTATTATTATTTTATAAAGCGTTCAAAGGGCATCGATAAGATAAAAATGACTGAGGCGATAATTAATTGTTTGAAGAAATAACGCTATATTTTAATCATTGAGCAATAGATCAGATGCGCAAGAGGTAGTAAACGTCTCATACGAATTAATCTATAATTATCTATACTTATTATAAAGAGGAAAGATTTGTATTTTTGTATGTAACGAACAAACTTAAAAACTACTGGACCGATTTGAAAATTTCTTTCAGCAATAGATAGCTACATTATCAGCGATTAACATAGGCTATATTTTGTCCCCTTACTCCCACGGGAACGGGAACTACGCGGGTGAAACCGCGTGACGTCCGTTAGTAAACTATAATATTTTAAATAGTAAATACAATCATTTCGAAACTAGTAAGTATTAAAAGCGACCCGTGTCATGTAGGGAAAAGGAATAGGTAGGTACTTAGTTCCACAGTATTCGCTGAAGTCTGTTCCATCACACAAGACAATGAACTTCAATGAAGTATTAGATGAACTTGACTGTTATTTAGCACCCAGTATCTATGCGGTAGAATAATAAAACTACCTTGTGTGAACAAATAGGTTTGTTTGTATCCTGTCTGTACTACAGTTTTAATTAGGTATTTTTGTTCGATTTTAATTTGATTGTTCATTATCTTGTTTTAGGAGATAGGTAATTATTTGCGAATATGTAACAGTACGGCCCTTTATACACGGCACCGTTTTTTTTTATCGTATTCGGGACGGGGGCCTCGGGGATCGGGGTACTCAGGGAATAACCCGTTTCTTTACGCTACAGTGTAAAAACCGTGACGTAGAAAAAACGTGTCTGTCTACAGCTTCCATAGTGATTCATACAACACTGGTGCCGATTCCATTTAAGTTCAGTACATCTTTTTCTTTCTTTTTCATTAAGAAAAGGATAGAAGATAAATTTTAATTTAGTCCTGTCAAATTAATCAGCGCCTGTCACTACTCCATACAAGTTTAGACGTGATTAAAAACTTGCCTACTAAACTTACGTCAATTTACGTCAAGCGCTGATAATTAATCAGCGCTTGACAGGACTAAACTAAAATTTATCTTCTGTCCTTTTCTTAATGAAATAGAAAGAAAAAGATGCACTGAACTT
Organism: Agrochola litura; assembly: GCA_949152395.1. Lineage (NCBI taxonomy): Eukaryota > Metazoa > Arthropoda > Insecta > Lepidoptera > Noctuidae > Agrochola > Agrochola litura. The sequence continues at coordinate 7,551,539 of OX424497.1, read as the reverse complement.
AAATTTAGTTTAGTTTGTGAACAAGGGAATCGGCACCACTGACGACCGTGCCTACACACGGCGAATAAACCGTAGTTTTTCACGGCAAGAAATACGTTTGTTTACTAAGGGCCTCACGATGCTCTACAAAGCCTATTTTGTAAGTATTCGATGTGCCATATTTTCGGACAAGTAAGGTACTTACCTGTAATTTTTTGGTACGTACCTAAGAGTGATATAAGTAGATACATACCATACCTACAACTACTTAACTATATACTTACTACTTATTTCTTTAGATGGACCCAGTGCCTATTAACCTTTCGGATACACAATGGTTTTTTAATTGTTTCTGTAATTACGACATTCGAGAGGTTAAGCCTTGTGCAGACTGGCGCAACACGACTAACAAAACAATTTCTAAGAAAACTTCACGGTAGAACAATTACTACCGGTGTCGCGTCGGGCCAGTCGGCACGAGGCTTTATAAATTTTTCATGAAAATAACCTTTTATTGTTACCTGTATTTTTTTACGATTTTAATTACAACGTGATAGAGGAGCGCTTCACTAAATTACATTATCGGACACAGTTTGACCTCGGGCTATATCAAAATTACGAATTACGGTCCACAGCAAACTAACATGACCGTAAAATAATTACCTACCTCGTAAAGGTTAAAACTGTCAAAGGGTCTCTACCTATTCTATAAATGTATAGGTAAGTAGGTGTTTATTCATCCTAATCCTAACTTCCTAACTAATATTATGAACTAGCTGCGCCCCACGGTTTCACCTACATAAGTGTCGATCCCGTGGGAATATCGAGATTAAAAGTATCCTATGTCCTACCCCAGGTCATGGTCTACCCATGTGACAAATTTTGTCCAAATCCGTTCAGCCGTTTTAGCATGAAAGCGTCACAAACAAACTCACTTTCACATTTATAATATTTGTTAGGATAAACCGTCAAAATTAAATAACCATACCTACTTTTAATTACGAAAAAACTGAATTCTGGTTGGTCGAAAGAACTGAATTCTGATTGATCGAAGTCAAACTCTCATTCCGCACGTCTATTTGACGGATTAAGCACCTTAACTAACAAGGTTGTTCTCATAACATAACATCACGCCTTGTTTCCCCGAAGGGTTGGGCAGAGGTGTCCCTGTAGCAGGTACACCCACATTTCGCCAGTTATGTTTAAGTCCCATGTAATAGGGGGCGAGCCTATTGCCATCAACCGGGCACAAATCCAGACTCCGGGCTGCTACTGAGAAATTTCAGATAGAAAAACCCAATAACACTTTGCCCGACCCGGGAATCGAACCCAGGACTTCGCTTGCGACCACTAGACCACGAAGCAGTATTTGTATAATTATGTATATTTATAATCAAGTTCTCGAAAGGTTATTCAATAATGATTTTATGTTGAAACTAGCTGCTCGCCCCGGCTTCGCACAGGTAGCACTAAGTACTTATCGGCCTACCCTACCCTACCCTACCTACCTACCCTACCTGTCTACCCTACCTACCTACCCTATCTACCTATCCTACCTACCTAAAACCTTGTCCTGAGAATAACGAACACAACAAAAGAAGAAGAAAAAGAAGTAGGTATGTAGGCAGGTAGGGTAGGTAACCCTACCTTACCTATCTACCTACATACTTACCTACCTACCTACCTACTTACCTAAAACCTTGTTCTGAGAATAATGAACACAACAAAAAAAGAATAAGCGAAATCGGACGAGCCGTTCACGCATGATGCCGCATGCCGTGACCAAGGGAAATAGGGATTCATTTTTATATATATAGATAAGGTTATGTCCAGCAGCGACAGACTGCTGACCCTTACTTATAACTTACGATATACAATCTCTTGCAATTGTCAGTATAAATTCCACAGTTCATACAATATGTGGCATTTGAATCAGATGAACAAACAGATTTATGCGATATGATAGCAGGCTTCTAGTTTCAAATCCTTTGTCTCCTAGGACACCTTTGTGTGAAGACTGCGGGAGAAAGGTTGAGAGGACAACGGCCTCGAAGCTTATGTGCAATATGTAGATGAAAGTACATCAATCAGACCTCGTTCGTTTGAAGATCAAACGAATGTTCTAGAAGGGATTGTTGTAGGTAATCAAATTGGATTTCATAATGTTTGAAAATGCAGACGGTTAGGACGGTTCGTCTTCGTGAAAAATCTCTTCTTTCTCAAAATTTCTTAATTTGACATCATGGGGTGCAATATTTATAAGTTATGGGTTATCACTGGTTTGATAGTGCTGTTTCTAAAAAAGCAGTCTCTTTTGAAGTCGAAAAACTCCAGGTTAGGAACCTGCCTTGGTATGGGGAATAGAAAATCGTGAAAGACCCAGGAAACGGCCTGTTTTACTTAACAAATAAAAGCAAATCCATTTTAGTTTTGCTTAACTATTGAATATCAATTATGTATGATTTAAAGTTAAGTTATTGCAGGTAAATATAGGCCAATCACTGAAATCAATCATGCCAGAATTAACTTACAAGGCGATATTACACATATCGATCATAGATATAATGAGACAATGTATTATAGACACATTATATGAAGTGCCTGGTCGACCGAACTCTGCTCGGTGACAATAGATAAACATATCGTCCAGGTATACCAACGTTGTATCAGATTCCCGAGGCTGTGAAAATAGAGAAAACGATTTTTCCCAGATATGAGACCTAGCTAGATCGATTTTTTGCCCCCCATAATGCAACTTTCATCGAAATCATTAGAGCCGATTTCGAGAACTTGATTATAAATATACATAATTATATAAATACTGCTTCGTTGGTTTAGTGGTTGCAAGCGCTATTGCTGAGGATGAGGTCCTGGGTTCAATTCCCGGGTCGGGCAAAGTGTTATTGGGTTTTTCTATCTGAAATTTCTCAGTAGCAGCTCGGAGTCTGGATTTGTGCCCAGTTGATGGCAACAGGCTCGCCCCCATTCTATGAGGGTTTGTTCATTGATATGCATTATTTACAGGTTTATCTTTAAACCCTTATCTCTTAAGAATTAAATTTTTTGTTTTAATTACATGGGACTTGAACATAACTAGCGAAATGTGGGTATACCTGCTTCAGGGACTCCTCTGCCCAACCCTTCGGGGAAACAAGGCGTGATGTTATGTTTATGTCTACGTAAAATAATCTCGAAATGCAGGGACTGCCAATGAGACAAATATTGCTTATTTAGTAGTAAAGGATAGGATCATTTGTGATCTTCGGTATAATAAGATACTCGTAAGAGAGATGATCTTATATTATGACATGAAAGTGTAAATTATCCCCCATAATCATGTGTAACTATAATTTTGTTTTATTCCCAACAGTAAAATCAGGCTGCAGATTTGGAATATTCTGAATATCGATATTAGAATCAAAATGCACTGTTGTTTATGCCATAACGCATAATAGGACGCTGAAATATATTTATATTAATTTGGGTGGGAGCTAGAATGCTATTAACAACTTAGCATTTTGATTATGGTAATCTGATCTCTAATCTCTATACATTAATGACTATTACTGTATACATACACGGGTAGATGAAAACTATATGAACTTCAACTGAACTCAAAGTATTTATTTCAAATAAACCAATAACAGGCACTTTTGAATTGACAAAGGGTCGGTTAGTCAGAAAGATGAAGCTAAGCCCATTCCAAAGTGTAGTAGGTACCTATAGAGAAGAACGGGCAAGAAACTCCACGGACACTCTTTTAAATCAAAGTATGGTTACAAAATATTGGTTAGATCATTAATGTTGAAGTTATACATGTGAGAACGATGCAGAACGTTAAAAGCGTCTGTAATAAAAATTAAACTAATAAAACAATTCGAAAATTTAATTAAAATAAGCCATGGCAGCTAAGAGATGACCAGTCCCTACTGACAGCGCCCGTTTACGAACATGACGCATGGATTAACACCATTCAGCTTAACCATTTTGAAGGGAGCTAAATGATCCAACACACACGCCACCGTCAGAGACATTAGAGTGAGCATGACATACTTTCAGCCGCCAGGGCACATTCAAGTAAATCTAAGGGCCGAAGGTAAATGAAAACATTTGATGGACGACAATGCCTTATCTACGTATCCAGTATCATCAGAGTATAATCAGCCTATAATGTTCCCACTGCTGGGACACAGGCCTCTTCTCTTCGAGAGGGAATGGGCTGTAATATACCACGCGGGCCCAGTGCGGGTTGGTAGATGTCACATGTCTTAAAATGTTTGGTTCTAGGACATGCCGGTTTCCTAACGATGTTTTCCTTCACCGTTTTGAGACCAGTGGTGATGAAATAATTTACATATAGGAAAGCGTCTGTCTGGGTTCGAACCCACGTCCTACAACTCGAAAGAGGCGGCCGTTACCATTGCGCCACCTGATCTCATCAGAGTAAGTTCGGAAAATGGGAGAAAATTTGATGTGCGTTGGTGTCTGTTTTGGCATATCTGAGGCCATTTTAAGCTCTCTTCAAATTGACGTAAATCCCATGACACGACTGCGCGCGTCATTTGTTTTTATACTTAGGAAGTCACGCGAATATTCGCTCCAGTTTCAACAACTTCATACAAGTTAGTTGACACTTGTCACAGTCGGCGTGAGCAAATTTCGTCCGGCACCAGAGTGTTAGGGCAGGCATCCACAGTTGGATGCCTGACATATTGGATGACTGAGTATCTGTCTTTCTAGATATAAATTCTTACAGCGACTTATAAATTCGATTTCAAAATGGGTCAAATATTTGCACGGTCTACAGAATAAGTTTCCAAAGTCTGTGCGTGATTTGTAATAGCACCCACAACACGGTGTAGGGATGTAGGTACCTAAGTGTAAAGCAAAATTAGTTTCAAAGGACTTACGTGACTTTGAAACCAACTTCTCTGGAACAGTGTTAAACTTAGACCACGATTTCGACTGCGAGGTTTGGGCCTTTTTTGTTGGTTAACTCCGTGTGATCAATCATTGCGTATCTCGACTTATAAGATCATCATCATTTCAGCCAAAAGACGTCCACTGCTGTGCATAGGCCTCCCCAAGTGTCGCGTCGCCACATCGACCGGTTCTGGGCTTCTTGCATTCAGCAGATTCCAACGGCTTCCATAGCTACGCATACTTAATAGATAGAGTCTTGCAATTTCCGCGTTTGCGTATCCGAGACGTTATTTCGAAATAATAAAGAAGTGTTGGGTCGTTATCTTACTGGTTGCCACTCAAAACGCCAGACCTAGCTCAAAAAAAGGGAAAATTTTAACTGATCCTCCAAAAACTTATTAACTTTCTAATAATGTACGCTTTTTTTAAATTAATAAACCTCTTAAAACTTTTAGGTTTTTAATGATATGCACACTTTTTAGGGTTCCGTACCCGAAAGGTGCCAAAAGCAATATTACTAAGCCTCCGCTGTCCGTCTGTCAGCGGGCTATGTCTCATGAACCGTAATAGGTAGATAGTTGAAATTTTCTCAGATTGTGTATTTCTATTGCCGCTTTAACAACAAATAATAAAATAAAAATATAATTAAATGAAATACAGTTCAAAATTAAAGGGGGGGGCCCCATACGAGAAACGTGTTTTTTTCGGCTTTTTTTTCTAAATATTGTACGGTGGTATGGAACCTTTAGTGTGCAAGTCCGACTCGCAATCGGCTAGTTTAAAAATAATAATTACATAATATTCAATAATATAACTGGTTTTATAAAAATAAATGAGTGTTCAATAATATTTTTTAGAAAAACAAAATGGAATTATATATGAAGTTCGACTAAATACGTGCCCAAAACAAAGACAATTCTTGTTTTTCCTCGCCTTATAAGGCATTATTTTAGGGCTAGTATATGTACATTACGTCTAGTAAGAATTCAGCACGTCTTTTCAATAGCTCATAAACTTTCTGTACTTAGAAAGTTCTGACTAGTTAAATCTCCGTAGGCACGGCCGACGCAAGGAAAATGTGAACTGCCCACTTTCCTAATAATAATCGATTGAAAATTCCTTGACCTAAGTAGCGTGAAGTTTGAGTAATTTCTTTTTATTTTAACATAAAGATTTCTAGTACTCGTTGTAATATTTCCTGAAGCTGCAGCTGCGCTTAGCATGATCACAATAGAAACAGGTTTTGTCGGCGGAAGAATAGACAAAATTACAGATGTAAACTATCACAATCTGTCATATTATCTATTCTTCCGTCAAAAAAATGCAATAGACGTAGATATATTTAGTAACCTGTTCCGCTTAACTATTTCTAAAGAGCCATAAAAACTCCTGAAAGAAATCTGCACGTGTTTCACCTCTCAACGAGGTACCCTCAGGGTGACGAATAATAACGATGGACTTGTCGCGAACCAGAACACGGCGTGTTGCCACACCGAGCGCTGAGCGCAGACCTGAGAGTCTGCGCTGAGAGTCTGCGCTGCGCTGTCTGTGCACGGTTGGTGACAATAGGTCCCATTTAATAAGGGCGACCCCTGAACATAAAATAATAAATAATACTGACTAATAAGTAATAACTGACGATGTGTGAGTGTACTACATATACATCTTTGACCAACTCTTCGGGTATTACAGGAGTATTTTAATGTTATGTTTTTTAAACATATATATAACTATTTTTAGTTCCTCTGCCCAACCCTTCGGGAAACAAGGCGTGATGTTATGTGTATTTTTAGTTGAATTCATATTCAATATTATATTCGGTACATTTGTAGATAGTAATACATCAGCGGAACCCTTTGCGGGCCAGCGTCGGTAGTAAAGTACGACATTAATCAAACATATTCTGTCATCATTATAATACGATCAGGTTAACAGTACCTCATCCTACTTTTCCAGTAATATACAATACTATACGTACCATGAAGCCTCGTTTCCACGTGTCCAGTAATGTAGAGTTTCATTTTGGAACAAACTTTTTCGTGAATATTGATGCTTATCCAGAATTCAATTTAAAAAGGTATATAAAGTTACCAGACTGACAAACCTGTTCCTGAACTCAAACTTGAACTAAATTCTATACTATAATTAGTAAATTATCTACTTGCTAGAAGTACAATTTTAACAGGTTAAATTTAAAAAAACCCTACACAAACATATCCTCATTTCTCTTTCCTACTCCATCACCAGACCCTGTTCACCATCTATCTATAACCTATTCATTGAGACCATTCCAAGATACTTGTGCTGTAAGTTGGTAAGAGAGTTGGGTATCCTGCAAATTCCAGGTGATGCAAGTTCAAGGTTACTATGTTCTTCTAATATCATTGAAGTAATAGAATACCAAATTTCAAATCGATCCGACCTGTGGAAGATACTCACATCCATTCATCAACTATAAAAGAGCTGATAATTTTCAAACGGCTGAACCGATTTTATTAAAACATCCGAAGAATCATCGCTAGAAAACCTGCTTTCAAATAAAAAAAACCGCATTCAAATCGGTTCACCCGTTTAATAGCTACGGTGCCACAGACAGACACAGAGACAGACGCACATAGTGGTCAAACTTATAACACCCCTCTTTTTGCGTCGAGGGTTAAAAAGAAACAAAATACGTTAATTTGCGGTAAAACATGACGAGTATGAGCATGAGATATACTGTCGTCAGGACGTAATTTGGCAAGGTTTGGGCGTATCGGGAGTAAGTTTGGGCAATGTTTATTGCCATTATTTATTTTTACACAAAGCGGTCAAACTTATAACACCTCCCTTTTTGCGTCGGGGGTTAAAAACGATTGTTTTCACCGGAGAAAAATTTCGTTGAACATGTTGTTGCGATTTCATTGTTGTGGTATTCCTGTAGGTAATCAAAACTACATAACACGTTACCTTTTATCCATGGCTACCCATGTTAACCCTTATCGGTAAACGTGACACCCCTTTGTTCTTTTTAGATATCCGATAGTTACCGTGTTGATCAACATTTTATCAAAACCATAATGATTTTACTCTCGCATAATAAACAACCGTGTAAAAAGACCCATTATATTATTTACGCATTCTGTACATCTGAAGAACTAAGTGACATTGATCAAATATCTCTTATCTTATATTTTATTTTTGATGCAAAAACTCGCAGCGCGCAACGTAACGCGCGCAAAACATTGTGAACAGGAGCTTTTAAAACAAAGTTATAACATTAACTTGATAATGTCAAAAAGGAAAAAGTTGTAATTTTGACCTTAAAATATCTCCATAACCAGAAGTTTTCTAGATTTTTTTTTATTTTTTATTAATAATTAAATTATGTAGATAGTTTATGTTTATATTTGATATTTATATAATTTCCAAAACAAAAAAAAAATCACAATGACGGAGAGGCTTCGTCGTCGGCGTCTTTTTGCACCCGTTATGTAAAACAGCTTCAACATAACTTTAGCCAGGACATTATGTAGTAGAGTTCAGGTAATGTCGTTGCTATCACAATCAACAACGTACGTCGTAATTGTTGTCACAAGTGCCGGAGCTATATAAATCACCGTCAGAAGGTAGTAGGCAATATATTGCTCCTCCACACGCCATAAACATCTCACTGAAGTGAGCTTTATGGAAGCTTGTGTTGGAAAATTAATTATTTTGTAGGTTCTGTTTTTTTTTTTGTGATCAGTAGAGGCTTTAACGAAATATGTACAAGTTAGGGAAATTTATTGTTAAATAAATTGACACTACGACAATTTGCCGTGTAACAGCCATTTTTTACAACTGTCTCAGAATGACAGTTGTGATTTGAATATACTGACAGTTGGTAGTCAATTTACTTAGCAATAATTTCCCTGACATTACTAGCTGTTCATAAACTTCAACGACCTTGTTTTACCCGCTTAGGGTACCAGGCTACCATAATCATTTGTAGGGTAGATGATGTCCAGGGCAGGTAAGATCAAGGTCAAAATCGCATCACACATCACTGACATGCATGTTCACCGTGTCCGTGTGGGGTTACAAAACCCCTTTTCTAATTGCATCTTTGCAACCCCTTATAAATCATAATCTACCAAATTTCATGTTTCTAAAGTTGTGAGCTGTCTGTCACTAACGTAAATTATTCACGAAACTGTATTATAATATTATGTGGTTCAGCATATAACCGCTTCCTAATATAACATCTATCTACCTAGAAATAGTTGCTACCACTTCCAAGTACACCGCAACATATGACAAAGGGATTACATCAGGTGAATAAGCGGCCATGATGTCTGATAGTTCAAGCATAGTCTCTCTACATGTAACACTAAGTTCACAGAATTTGCTCCCAATTTTCTGTAAATACCTATTTGAAATGATTTCATATAATGTATCCAGTAAACTGGAAACGAATTCTACGGACTCATTATTGCATGTAGCTACGCGACTATGACTTAACATAACATTTAATTGTAATTTTAAACAATCATTAAGTATAGTGACTTGGGATAGTATATCAAGGCTTAGATTATTTTCTTCTCAGTTAGCGTGCTCTATACTTTGACGTTTTCATTAATTTTTACTATATCACCTGGGTAATCTTTAATCACAAATCAAATTTCATCAACTATGTCTGTTACAAAAATTAAGCCTCTTTGATGAATCCAGTCTACTCTTATATGACTTGATTCTATTCCCGTACCAATCGTTAAGTAGATTAACTTGCTTTTTTTTTAAGTTTACATCTCTCATTGTGTGATGTTTCTAGATTTTAGATCATAGGTGTCATAGGCGGAATATTCAATAAGTTATGAATAGCGTATCCGAAGGCACTTGATCTTCATCACACATGCTCCAACTGCTGGATCAATCAATGTACAATGGTCCGTGAAAGCGGCTCACAAAGTGTGTGAGAGTAATATTTTTTCATATTGCGGCAACTGTGATAGTTCATGCTGGATTGAAGTAGGCAATCGGGACGAATGAGTTTTACAAATATTTTTTCATATTATTCTGAGCACTATTATTCCACACAGACTAGTTAAAATAAGGAAAAGCATCCTAAATTGGCCACACAGTAGAGTATATTCGTATTTTGGGTTAGTATTAAATCCTTCGTGGAAGACCTGGACTTCATATGCGAGACTTTCCTAAAAATCACCACACTTGAAAGGGTGAAAATTATTCCGGAATGCATAAATATTGTTTGGGATCATCTAGATTATCATCAATATTCATTGTTCACATTTCCATTTAAATTCACAAAAGTGTCTTCCCATACTTACATAAGACGAAGAACAATACGGAGAAAAATACAATGTAAAGAAATCTAAGCGAGCGAACATGTGCAATGTTCTGAGAGTAACGATCGATGATCACCCGAGAGGTGACACGTTGGGTAAGGTAAGACCTATGTACGGACGCTGCTAGGTGTTGGTGTGTCCTACAGTGTCGATACATTTGATTGTTTTCTTTTTATCGAAGTTGTTTGTAGTGCGAGAGAGAAAAATTTAAGCTCAACTTTAAAACCCAATAAGGGCTTTTATTCCTGAGATAAGCCTTAACGTTGATAAAATTAAATTTATTTTGTTTCTACAACAAACTACAAATTCTAAGAAAGGCACGAATCTATAGGTACCTATTTTGTTTGAATGACAAAAAGATCGGCGTCGAGCTGCTGAAAATAAAATCAGTGAACTTTTTGTCTTTCAAATAACAATAAAGGTCACTGGGGCAGACAAACAATCGACAACATCACTTTGGCCATCAATGTTTAACTTGCCATTTGTGCATGGACGATTAACCACGACTTTTCCATAAACCGGCTTCATTCCACACAAAATAGATGCAGACTATGTGACCGGCTTAAACATGGTTTAATATGACATATCAATCTGTCTGTCTTTCCCCAACTATGTTGGGGTTAGCTTTCATTCTAACCAGATGCAGCTGAATACCAGTATTTTACATGGAGCGACTGCCTATCTGACCTCCACAAAACAGTTACTGGGTAACACGATAACCCTTGGTAAGACTGGTTGTCAGACTTTTGCAGGGCTTCTGACTATCCGTACTGACTGTCAAAGATCTACGAATGACAGCCGGGACCAACGGCTTAACGTGCTTTTCAACTCACAGAGGGGTCTCAATATGTAGCGAATGGTCACCACGAACCAACCACGGCAAGAAAAAGAAAGAAAGAAAGAAAAATTGTTTATTCCGCACAAACTATACGCACATTAGAATAAAATATTACATAAAATGCACATTCACAAATTAGCCAAAAGCCTCGTAACCAAGCAGTAGAAGTATGTAAATTTTGTCTATTGCTTGAATGTCAGGTCCAAAGACAATTTGTATTGCGTAATATTACCGACGATTAACTGTGTTACGACACTGGCCATTGACAGCATACAAAAAAACAATAATATACAAGACTCAAACAAAATAAAGTAGACAATTATCTATTTTCGTAACAAATAAATAATTATTGAGCCGTGCGTCGCATCTGTGCAAGAACAGGTTGATGCTGAGCAAAAATACCATGAAGCCGAAGAAACCTATCGTCAACAGCGCTGATTTTCAGCATCCACCACCCGCAAGCATAGCTTAACCTTCGATGGACACGTGTGAGTGTTATTATATAACCACGAGCCCTAAATATGACATTAACATGATTTAATTTAGGTTGTCAGATCGTCTGGCGGGCTTGTAATACAAGTCATGTCAGTGGGAAACGGTTGAAATGCGGCCACTTCGAATCGTAGTGCGGCGGGAATCCGCAACGGACAAGATTAATTAGAGTTGCGGTTAAATTAATAACAGGCCAAGCACGCACCCGTCCGGCCTTCAGACTACCCTACACAATGGCTAATCAAATCGCATTATTGTTCATGAAAGTGCTTTGCGGATTATTCTAGGGATTATTTTCGCTTGTTATGATGGAAACTGCTGCAAAGCTAGTGATGTGCTTAGAAGATTACTGTGATTGACCGACAGTGTTAGTTCCGCGTTGTATAACCTAACTATGTTACTGTTTGTAGATGAAGAGACAAAGGAATTACGGTCATATGGACTGGGTTGAAATCTAGGTTTCATAAAAGGAATGGGTTGCAATAAAAGAATGAGTGACGTTGCTTGAGTACGTCTGGCGCACCCTGGACAGTCAGCTCTACTACAAATCTTGTTGATTGGCCAATCTTTTTGCCATATTATGGCATGTCTCGTACTTTTAGCTGGTACACGAGACCAGAAATAATGTAACAACTACAACAGACTTTAATTAGGAAAATTAAGTTCTTTCATCAAAATATTTTTTATTTCATATTAAACACAACAGACGTGGAGAGACCAATGAGCCCAAATTCCAGGTGACGCTGCAGCATCCTTTCAAGGTTACTATGTTCTTCTAATATCATTGAATTAACAGAATACCAAATTTCAAATCGATCAGACCTGTGAAAGATACTTCGCTAGAAAACTTACTTTCAAAAAATTTAAAAATTGCATTTAAATCGGTCCACCCGTTTAAGAGCTACGGTGCCACAGACAGACACACCTACATAGCGGTCAAACTTATAACACCCCTCTTTTTGCACCGGGGTTAAAAATGTTTGGGACTGACATAAGCTACTGATAAATTTAAAAGGGCGCTAAACGAATTTTTAATTACGAAAACTTATTACACGATTGACGATTTTCTTAATGATGATTCACAAACTAATTGACATACTATTACCCTAATTAACATAATTATTGGTTCGCTTACTTAGTCTTATTTTATATTTTTTTATTGCTATGACCACACTGACATTTTATTAAATTTTTTGTAATTCCAATGATCTGCATATCTCAATTTTTTTATTTTTTTATTTGGAATTGTAAACCTTTGCATGCCTATGTGACGGTAAAATATGGAGAACTTTATTATAAAAACACCTATGTACCTACTATACCCATTTTTGCAAAGAAATAAATGATTTGATTTGATTTTACGAGTATTTTGAAGCTTATACCAATCCTGTTGAAACTTGGTGTAGAAATACGAAACGCTTTGAAAGCGATAGCGATTCTAGGCACAAGGAATGGACCCTTACAGGGGAAGTGTTAATTTTAGCCCCAGAATCTATTTCTTAAGATGCAAAAATCTACGTGACCCCATTACCAAACACTACAATATATTTTGCGACCATCTGTAACTAACTGCATAGCGAATTAACCTTGCATCTTTCTACGTAGGTTGTTGCAGTCAATTGGCAAATTGGATCATTTAAGCGGACAGAGGGGGTCAGCTAATCTGCCTCTAGTTATGTAGTATTGAAATCTTTCAATTTAGTTGATGAGTGCTGTAATTGTACCGTAGTCTAAGGTATAGTCACTGGCACGTAATTTGGCAAGAATCGTAGATGTGCAGAATTTGTTTACGCTTGTTTTTCTTACCAGACATGTTCAAAAATAAATTATGGCAAATAACCATTGTGCAAATTTACTGCCAATACGCCAAAACCTTGCCAAATTACGTGCCGACGACAGTATATCTCATGCTCGTACTCGTCATGTTTAACCGCAAATTAACGTATTTTGTTTCTTTTTAACCCCCGACGCAAAAAGAGGGGTGTTATAAGTTTGACCGCTGTGTGTCTGTGGCACCGTAGCTCTTAAACGGGTGAACCGATTTGAACGCGGTTTTTTTATTTGAAAGCAGCTTTTCTAGCGATGGTTCTTAGACATGTTTTATCATAGTCGGTTCAGCTTTTTGAAGATTATCAGCTCTTTTCTAGTTGATGAATGGATATGAGTATCTTCCACAGGTCTGATCGATTTGTTTGGTATTCTGTTACTTGAATGATATATTAGAAGAACATAGTAACCTTGAACTGATACTGCATTATCACCTAGAATTTGCAGGATACCCAACTCCCTTACCAACATACAGCACACAAGTATCGTGGAATGGTCTCAATAAATAGGTTATAGATAGATGGTTAACAGGGTCTGGTGATGGAGTAGGAAAGAGAAATGAGGAAATGTTTGTGTCGGGGTTTTTTTTTTTAATTTTAACTGTTAAAATTGTACTTGTCTTTCTTTACTGTATCATTTTGTGAATCAGTCCAAATAATGACCATCAAAATGTTTAACATTACATAAGTAACTAAAAAGTTTGGAGAAAATTTCAATAGAGTTACATTTTCTCTGCTAGGAAAATAATAAAACAATTAACCTTAATCATAATCTGACTAGCCTTTTCCTAATTATGTTGGGGTTGGCTTCCAGTCTAACCGGATTCAGCTGAATACCAGTATTTTACATGGAGCAATTGCCTATCAGACCTCCCTAACCCAGTTAATACGATACCCCTAGGTAAAACTGTTTGTCAGACTTTCGGGCCTCTGACGACCAGTAACGACCGTTCAAAGATCCACGAATGACAGCCGAGACCAACGGTTTTTCTGAGACATACTTGGTATGTAAAGATGGTCACCCATCCACGGACCAACTGCGGCAAGCGTATCTTTACCTGATAGATCCACTCGTGCGGGTGGTATTACTTAGCCACAAGCCTAATAACCCCGAAATATTTAACCTTAATCAAATTGAGCTAATACAACCAACCCGGAATCCTATCATCTATGTGAGTTTAATGTTCATTAAGCATACACACAAATGGTTTGAACTGAATAATGATGTGCAAACACTATGGGAAGTTCTCTAATGGCCACTATTACTTTCTCTCATCAGGAATTAGTTATTCATTATCGTCGTAGCATTTTCCCATGTTATTACAAATTCGCTTTTTCCCGCGACTTCGTTTGCATACAAACTTCTTCTGCCTAGTCTTCCCAAGTATGTTGGGGTCGGCTTCCAGTCTAACCGGATGCAGCTGAATACCAGTGTTTTACATGGAGCGACTGCCTATCTGACCTCCAGAACCCAGTAACTGGGTAATACGATACCTCTTGGTAAGAAAAACTTCAATCCGGTAAATCTGCACCCTAATTACGTAATGCGATCCTAATGACAATCGTTTTCCTTTTGACAGTTTATCTTACATCCATTGCATGGCTAACCTAAAACAGCGCTATGGGTATTGTTGAGTTGTCAAAAATCAACGGATATTGTCATTAGGAGTGTAGTGAGTTGTGATTGACTGCAAATAGGCTGGCCCTGATTCCAATAATTTTATTTTCATACGTTTCACTGGTCTAAAGAAAGAAAGAAAGAAAATTCGTTTATTTGCGGTAAACATGACGCAAAAAAAGATTAAAAAAGAACACGTAAATAACAAATTGGGGGAAAATATGCGTTACATCCACGCAAAACGGCCATCGCTCAGCATAAAGCTGCGACCCCATGCGAGACAGAGCCCCAGCGCTGGTTTTCAGCGATAGCCGGCGCTGACGTGATGACGTCAACCGGTGCAGCATATAGTGAAATAACAAATCAAAAATAAAATAAATACAATACTAGTCCTAAATGTTTATACAAATATAATATTTAAAATGGCAACATTTCTTGCCGTCGGCAACTCACGCGCCGCAGACTTATTACAATCTGTGCGCTAGAGCAGCTGTCAAAAAATATTAATAAAATAATTAAAAATATTTATTAATTTGACAGATCGAGAAACCACGGAAGCATTTGTATGTTAATGGATTGAATTAGGGCTCAGAGGAAGAGTTTCGAAAATCCCTTCATAGTTGACATTATTCCTCCATTGCCCAATTTTTTAAGTGAAAATTTCTTTAAGCGCGTTGGGCATTTTTAAGATAGGACTAAACCATTGATTGCGTGACACTTTGACGACACAGCTTTTGACCATTAAAAAGACATCAACGCGTTGATTACCGCGGTGCGTGAAGTAAAGACATCAACGCGTTGATTACAGCAGTGCCATTTTTTTTCAAGTTTTCACTTCTGTCTGCACTCCCGGAGTGCCACTGTTTTTTTTTTTTTTATTTGCATTTTCCTTCGGTCAGCTAAAAAACAGTTGCATATTATAGATAAAGGTAGATAGGTTAGTTTCCAGTCCAATCACTGTCATACGATGAACAATATTCACTTGAAGCGGGAGCAATTTAATCTTCGCAACTCTACCTACTACGGGGATACGGTATCCTAAAGTTAGACCGTTTCCTGACTTTCAAGCTTCTGATACTACAAATACTGACGTAGTTGGGTACATAACAGAGATGGCGGATAGCATTTCATGCAGAAATGCTAGATCGATACAAAGTCAGCCGGTAATGCATTGGGTAGCTCGCCGTCCGATAAGGACCAGGCCCGGGTCGACGGCGCGTTTTATTCCACGCGTGCCTCAAAGAGATGTCAGCAGAACTGACGGGGTCCGCTAGGGCCGATGCCTGCCGGGGTCGCGGCAAAGTCTGAAAGGGATACTGTGGCCCCTGGCAACACACAGGCAACTGAAGGAACACGGGTGGGTTTTAGTCAGTAAGAGTCTGACACGCCCCCCCGGAGAAGTTATTTGATAATTTCCCAACCAAAAAACCGGTAATGCATTAGAGTTATTACATATTTAAATGCACTAGTTTAATTTGTCAAGCTATTTCTACAGGGTGAAATTGAATTCATGGGCATCCTCTTAAGGGGTCATTGTACTCATCACTTTCACTATGGGATCAGCTGTTCCCTACATTTTGACGAGCTATGCGAACATAAATGTAGTGAACAGCAGTTTTAATTTTTTTCGTGATTTCAGGTTTGTTGCCATAGTGAAAGTTGTTCATTATGAGTACAATGTCCCCTTTTAAGAGGATGCCCATGAATTCAATTTCACCCTGTATATTATGATTATTATGAAGACGAATTAGGAGAAGAGCTAGAATAAGGTTCCTAGATAAATTGCATATATTTCTAGTGGTGATGGTTTGTAGAACGATTATATACCATTTTAACTTATTAAATCATATTCTCATTAAAATATTTTATAAATAGATACCTTCATCATATAACTAAAATGACGTTATCTTCCTCATTGACACAAAAATAGACGGACCATTTATAACATCACAAATATCAAATTTTTATTATAACCTCGTTAAGCCTTTCAAATAACAACTTATATAAATAGGGAATAGGATATATATTAGAATAACTTTAACAGTACCTGGAAATCAATCTGCCTAACCTATTCCCAACTATGTTCAGGTCAGCTTCCAGTCTAACCGGATGCAGCTGAATACCAGTATTTTATATGGAGCCACTACCTATCTGAGCTCCATAACCCAGTTACTGGTTCCTTGGTAAAATTGCCAAATACTACTCTGAAATAAAACTCAAATTCCTTGAATGAATAGCTGATACACTAAAGTTTTAAAATGCATTAAAATCCTTTTTAATTTCCTCTCTATTGCTAAACATGAGCAGTACCAGTTAGTTTTTATAATGGAATCAGAGCTCGCTCGACACGACTCGCATTGGGATGCAAATTACATTATAACATTCAATGATTATGAATGAGTTCACGCCGGCAGATGGCAATGACCCAAGGTCATCGGAATTGACACTAGTTAATAATATTACTGTTGAATTACGAATATTATGTTACCGGAAAGATTATACCATTTTTGGTGACGTAATTTTTTGTTCGTGTCGAGCACAAAAATACAGAGGTATATTTCTTCATACTCACTTGTTATACGGTATTATAAAATACAATAAAATTGGTCGTTGAAAAGGTTTGATAGCCTTCAATAATACAATGAATATCAGTAACTCGATGACGTGATGCATTTGCGATATTGACGGGAGAAGGTGCTGCTGGGAAAAACCTGTGCGAAGTAGGGGTGTGTAACGGTTGATATAATAACAAAAAATCTAACGTTCACTTGACCTAATTTCAGTTAATATACTTTTGTTTAATATAACGATCAGTTGAGATAATGAATTGATGATATAATTTCATTTTATCTAATTTCTTATGATATAATAAACATTTCCTATAATGCACATTTAACATAATATTCATGTAGTATATTATTCATTTACTATAATATTCATAATCTCTAATAACTTTTAATATAATTTAGAAAATCTGATACGATTTTAAACGCCTGCTAGTATGGTTAAAAATATTGTACTGTTTTTTTTTTCTTCGCTTTATACCCTATACACCTACCACCCTCAACTATTGTAATCAGTAGAAATTGGATGCAATCTGGACTTTAGGGCACCCCGACTCGGACAGGTTAGGTTAGAAGGGGATGGCGGGGTCGTGTGAGCGAGCGAAGCGAGCGAATAGACCCCGCCATCCCCTTCGTGGTTATTTTTTTATAAACCATCCAGAAGTAGGAGCCCCGCCAAGCGGGGCTCCGTCGACCAAGCCCACCCTCGACCATGCATTGAATATTTTAAGATTTGGTTAGGTGCCATTTGAGTTAGGTTAGAACTGTGACCATTAAACATGAAAATTAGGTCAAAAGAACATTAGGTCAAATGAATGTTATATAAAAAGAATATTATACATATTGAAAATTATATAAAATGAACGTTATACTAAATGTTTTATATTAAATGAAAATTATATCATATGAAACATTAGGTCATATGAAATTAGGTTATATGATTTTATAGCATATGAAAATTATATTATATGAACGTTATTTCAAGTGAAATTAGAGCATTTGTTATTATATCATACATTACACACCCGCGAAGTAGGGAGGAAAAAAACATTTTATACCGAGATATGAATAGGTATCCGTATATATCCCCACTCATATCATAAGTTATCAAAATGACGCATTCACTTTTCCCAATCATACAGATTTATTTATTTATTTGTTAACATAGGTTTAGTGGTATGAGGAACAGGGTGTAAAGTTCACTCATCCACCATAGAAAACGGAGGATCCTCCGACCAGACGGGTGTTGTGTCTGGCGGGCAACTGCCCATCGGTTGGAAGTTGAAATCTTGTATGTATGTCGATCGCTCGGTAAACTCTAATTGCGCGATGCAGGATTTGTGTGACGTCATGTCTTTAAAGCGTAATTTGTATGTGGCGGTGTAACCGCTACATATGTAAGTAAATAAAGAAATACAGATCTTATTTTAGGTGAACAGAGCGCATGTTATGCCAGGAGGCGTACAAATATGGTGTGCAAATCTAACCGACGATTATACATTAAAAATGTTCTAAAAAAATATTTGCAAAACATGCATAATTATGGTATTAAACTCGAAAATAAATCGAAATAATTACATAATATCCAATACTACAATTATGTCAGACTTAAATGAGGAATTATTAAAATGTCAAAAAATAAAAATATATGTCAAAATAATTCAATGTCCAAATTTATAATTGTAATTCTAAATTAATTAAAAACTGAACGCAGTACCTACATTAAAAGTCACCATGAGTAGAGCAAATCGCTCCCAATTTGGTGGAATCAGACGAATCTGAAATGAATAATGCAGTTCATTTGGTGACCGAATGCGATGCCATGTTTCTGACATCGATATATAGGATGTGGCTAATTTAGCAGCGGCAACTGCAATAATAGACCAATTTATTTTAACCTCTGTTGCATTTCTGAACATTTTGTGTACGCGTTACGAATTTAATGAATGTACAATTCTAATTAGCTCGCCATTCATTTTGCTGGCTGTCGTTGTGACAGTCGTTTATGGAGCAGTAAGAAATATGGCGGCGTTGCATTTTGTATACTGGCAAAGCTTAATTATAATGTAAAGATTTGAAAAGGTAAAGTGCTCTACAAATGATAAAATAGCATGTAACATCACGCCCTTAATCTCCAAAGAGTTAGACAGCACCCACATTTCGCCAGTTATGTTTAAATCCCATGTCATAGGGGGCGAACCTATTGCCATCAACCGGGCACAAATCCAGACTCCGGGCTGCTGAGAAATTCTTGATGGAAAAACCCTTTAACACTTTGCTTGACCTTTTTTTTTTTTTTTTTTTTTTGGGTGGGAAATTATCAAATAACTTCTCCCGCTCTGGGTGGAGCGGGAGGGCGTGTCAGACTCTTACTGACTAAAACCCACCCGTGTTCCTTCCTATGCCATGTTGCCGGGGGCCACGATTTCCCTATCGGTTTTCTTCGAACCCCCCAGAGCCTCATGCTCAATAGTAGCGCTTGCGACCACTAGACCAACGAGGCAGTAAAAAAAGCAGTAAATTAATTTCTTGATACTATTCTTATTACTTCGTCCTTTTTATGGTCTAAGATCCGCAGAGGAACGACCTTTACCCATTTGTATAATTATAGATGAAAAGTATTTTATATCAAACTAGCAGCGCCTCGCGATTTTACCCGCATAAGTCTCGATCCCGTGGGAATATCGAGATAAAAAGTATCCTATGTGTTAATCCAGGTTATAAACTATCTGTGTGCCAAATTTCATCCAAATCCGTTCAGTAGTTTTTGGGTGAAAGAGTAACAAACATCCATCCACCCTCACAAACTTTCGCGTTAAAATGTTCGTAGGATTTAGTATGTAAAAAAATTAATCGCGAGTGGGGTGGGTTGGCTAAAAAATTCCTGGCCAGACTATGATTAATATTATTATTTTTTTTCAAACTTGGCCTCATTCGTTTAACAATTAATTCATTTTAGTAAGAAATGTTTCTCATAAAAATCACATTGACATATCACTTGTGGCCAAGTAGTCACCTATTTAGGTCATTAACTACAATTTGCAAAAGTCGAGTTAATAACAAAGGTTCTCTTTGAAAAGCTCTTTCAATTGGTTTATGTTTTGCTATGTTTAAAATAGTAGATTGCTATACGAGGGGCTAAAATAACCCATTGTAACGAGGTAGTTTTACTCCCGAGCTTTAGCGAGGGAGTAAATAGAAACCGAGTTATAATGGGTTTTAGCGCCGTGTGTTACACTCTACTTTTCACTACGATTGCGAGAAAATAAAATAATCCAATACAATATTAATTTACCTTTATAAAATTCAAATCTGTAAATGCGATTATCGCCATTTTGATGACAGTCGAGGTCGAGGCTAAAAACATAAAAATTGGGGATTTCGAACATCCAAACTCCACCACAGGGGCAGTGAATACTACATCATTTAATTATTTGACGAGTTCATCCATTGTTCAAGTTAAATAAGTAGTGGTAATTAAGTTTTTGATATCCAAAGTCGAAGTTTCGCGCCAATCGTGTGAGTTTACATTTTAACTTTTCACAAATATCACACACACACATGTAGATACGATTTAAAATGTGACAAATATTATTAAAAATATTATACACAACTAGAAAATGCCCAGATCTTAACGTAATATACGAACACAGGTCCAATAACACATAATATTCATTACCACTACTCAATTTGTGTTAAAAATCGCCGACCATTATTTTTTTTTATTGTAATGATGTGCGAAAACGATTATGCCAAACGATTTTTTTTTTTCAATTTTGATCGACTCGATTAATTAATATGTCGAATATCAGAAATCGGAAATTAAATAAAATTGTTTTAAGCATTAAATTAGAGATTTTTTTAAAGATTTCGCGCCAATGCCTTTTTTATTTCTTCTGTAGCCGCAACGCAATGCTCGCATTCTACCGAAGAGATAGCCGCATTTGGTTCCATTTTCAAAAATAAAATGTTCTTCTTTTTTTTGTGAACAAGTAATAAGTCGAGTCCATACTCATGATTATTCTACAAAAGAATAATAATGAGTATGGACTCGACTTATTTATTACTTTTTCATTTTTCAAGGCTCGTTGGAAAAGACAAAAATTAAAAAAAAATTACTTTTTCCCCTAGAGCAAGAAATGCAACTTTTTCCCCGCTCTGGTCCTCTACAATGACGGCCTTTTTGAGCAAGAGGAGTGAAAAAGTTATTTTTGTAAAAAAAAACACCACAGTCTGGCCAGGATTTTTTAAGCTATTGCATAGCTTTTATCGCGGGCTTTGAGCGCGGCGACCGAATCAAGAAATTCCGTAACGTAACGAAAATTTTTTTTTTTTTTTTTTTATTTATTTATTTATAACAATCTTACCTACACTATCATTACAGATCTATGATCCAATGCGACAGATTGGCCTTACTAACTAAATCCTAAATCTACACCTTATACCTAGTTAAAAAATATCTTAATCTAAATAACTTATTACATATAGTGTAACTTTTGCGAATTCACTCAAGTTGCACCACAATACATCAACCCTCCCGTGAACCTCATTCATCACGCGTATGGCTCTAGTGAGAGGAGTTCTCGCCAGTAGGTTGGTCCTGGCTGCAGGCACAGCGAGCAGGGGCGGGCGTTGCCGCCTCCACACGTACCGGTCGGGCACGCACAGCTGTAGGTGTCGCAGCACTCCCGGGTTATGCGCCACGCCACGTAGTAGTTTCACTACATACGCTACGAGCGAAAACTCCCGTCGTACTCTTAGAGTGTTATACCCTACCATACCCAGAACAAATAGTGTAGGGTACATCAATGGATATAATGGATATACCCCATACAGCTGGTAATATAAGTGTCTCGTGAACTTATTTTGGATACGTTCTCGAATAAAACCTAACACCCCCCACTCCGCCTACCATGTAATGACGGTTCCCATGATAACGTGATGTTGTCATGGGAACGTTTTTTTTTTTGCCAACCCACGCGCGATATATTTTCTAACATACTAAATTTGATTTAAAATACTCTTCATCCATAAAACATATAGTGAAGGTCGTTCCACTGCGGATCCTATGCCATTACCTTTGTAGTAGTTTTGCGGAGAATTTACTTTTATTACACTTCCTTTTTAAGAGGAAAGCTAATAAAAGCTCGTTTTACACACAGGTTTCAGGAAACGTCATTGGATATTTTTTCTGTTCTTTGTGTTACAAAAGGAAAGTCAGAATACGGACTACTTACCTGTCATAATAAGTATAGTCCTTCAGATTTCAATCGGATTTCTATTCGAAAGACGGATTACTGAAAGTTACAGAAAGCTTATCGCTAAATATGCCCCAATTTCAAACTCATCAATCAAATAAATGTTTTGTCATTTTTTCTTTCAATCAATCTGCCTAGCCTTTTCTCAACTATGTTGGGGTCGGCTTCCAGTGTAACCGAATGCAGCTGGATAACAGTATTTTACATGGAGCGACTGCCTATCTGACCTGTCAAAGTCAAAGTCAAATAATTTATTTCAATTAGGCACAAAAAGGCACATTTGAACGTCAAAAAATAGAATTGATTCTAGTCGCCCCTTCCAAAAGGTAGTTTTCGTATGGAGAAGAATGGGCAAGAAACTCCACCGTTACTCTTTTAAAATGTTTTACAATATTTGTATACATTAATTATATAATTATATGTGAAGACGATGCATCTGGAATAAGATTACTGGGTCCACCAACCAGTTAAGACAATCAGCCTTAACTGGTTGTCAAACTTTCTGGACTTCTGACGACCCGTAATAGCTGTCAAAGATACTCGAATGACAGCCGGGACCAACGGCTTTTAACGTGCTTTCCGAGGTGGTCTTGGTATGTAAAGATGGTCACCCATCCACGGACCAACCGCGGCAAGTGTAGCTTAACCTGATCGATCGACCCGTGCGGCTGTTTTATTACTTAGCCACAAACCCCCCATACATAATTCATACTCATACTCGTAATACATAATTTTGATCATTTAACATGACGATAACTTCAGGTTATGACTTCAAACCCGTAGCTGACTTCAATCCTCCAACTTTGGCTATTTCTATTGGGAACAGCCATTTCTAATACCATGAAAACTCGAATAAATTCAACTTGGTATTACAATTGAAGTGCAATATTCATGGAAGATAAATGTTAGGCACATGTAAAATCTTAAGCATACAGTGCGAGTATTTAGTTAAGTACTAAATATTAGTGACTGGAACCGAGTAAACAACAGTTCAACTAAAATATAGTAACACTGCTTCTGCTTTTTTTGTAACGACTATCTTAATGGCTAAACTTTTGTATGATTTTGTCTTTATTATTTCAACATTAAAACAATGTAGACACCCAAAACTTTTCATCAAAATCGAAAGTGTTTGATAGAAATTTAATTAAACAGCCCAAAGATAATTTGTTTACTTCCATTCACTCATTCATTCATGATTTGACTACGGTTTGCTCAACTGTCTCAAGCAACTCTTAGTGGATTCGGTCGAGTTTATTTCCAGATATTTCGTTCCAGTTTATTTTGGGGCCTTCCTGTCGCGACCAACGACGTGCGAATCTAAGGGCTAAACTCTTCTAAACGGGTTGATATAAAGAAGATCGATGTTATATCTGCGAAGATTGAAAATACTAGTGTTTGGTGTTTAGATGGATAATTGGTAGCCATTTTCTTGTTTTGCGAAGAGTAGGTAAGTCTTTCCCTGAAAGAAAACTATGGAAATTAATGTAGAATATATGGATGAGTTTTTTTTTTTGTAGTTTTCTAAAAATGAAAACTAGCTAGATCGATTTATCGCCCCCGAAACCCCCTGCAAACTAAATTTCATGAAAATCGTTGGAGCCGTTTCCGAGATTCAAGTTATATATATACAAAAATGGCTCGTTTAAAGGTATTAGATACGTCAATTACAACTTACGAGCAATTTAACAACAAAAAATTATATTTTTACGTATGTGAGCCTAATTATTTTAATGTTTAAGAACAGAATAATCGCGAAATTTCGCGTTGTTGCATAACTTTTTAATAAATCGAGATTTTTAATTCATATTTTTTTTGGCACCTCGTTAGGTCGGTAACAGAATATCAAAAAATATTTAGCCTAAGGTCTTAAGGGAGGCATGAAAATTTATTCGCTATTACAAAGCATAGCAGATACTGAATGTAAAATTACAATACATAAAGTAGCTACGAAACAGATCAAAGGAATTGCATTTTTAATCGACCCCTCTAAATCCCAGCTGAAGTGAATCGAACAACAAACACTTCATTCGTTACAAGCACGCCTACAAGCTATAACATGATGGCCACTCCATTATACAGCTCTTTCCCAGCTCCTGCCCTTAATCCGATGCAAATTGGAGCAGCGAAAGGAATTCCTATCACATTATATAACAACTAAATCAAACCATGTATAATCTCATTACCGTTATCTCGCGAAAGAACCATAACACGTCGCGTTTCCATTGTTTTCCATTTTCCGTGGAGTATCGTCGCGTTATCAGTGTGTGGGTTTAGTTGGCCGGCGGCCGCCACGCTCGACGCACGCTCGCTCGCCATCATTTTGCCGTTTCCCGATTTTCCCGCGCGACGTCCGGACGTCAGCACGTACCCGTACCCCTCGCCGTATCGTGCCGCATCGGGGGGATATGTCACCCTGATATCGAATTAACGGTGTGTATAAACAAACAGTGTTTATTCCTATAAGTTAATCGAATTAATGATAAGTTAATGTGTGTCGGCCCCGTGTGTGTGGCACGTGATCGGATTACTGAATCGAGGGATAATATTGTTTTTACTGACGTAAGTAGGTACGTTTAGGGATTTGTTAATGAATTAGATCGCGATTGTGTAAGATTAGTGATAAGGAGGACGGCGTGTCGAAGGTCGCACAGATTCAATAATGTTTATCTTTTTATCGCTGTGTGCTGACGCTATCTGTATGCTGTTTGTCATGACTTTTTATTATTTTACGAAGGTTATTTCCTTTGACATTTTTTGGTTGTTTATTTCCTGTTATTGAGACGCGAAATTTACCATTTAATCATGTAATAATATATTCGAAAAACCCTGAAAAGAATAGACACAAAATGGAAGAAAAAAATACCTACTTTATAACAATACGAAGGGTTAATAAACCTCACAGAATGTGGGGTCCTCTTTTTATATGTCACCCTCCCTACATATTGGTCACCCCCACACCCTACATCGCTTCCACCCCATAATGCGTATGCATATTTGGTTTATTGTGTACTTTTGGTCGTATATCAACAATATATCTTCATATGAAACGCCTTTTTAAATGTCACCCTGGTTACCAACGCGAAATGATAGAGACGTGGACAATTTTATGATTATTTCTTTATGATATCAGGTAGGGTACATAACATTATAATGTCAATAGCGCTAACATAGATATTTTTACAACGATTATTAAAGTCTAGGAGTAGATTGTACATTTTAAATCAAGATTTGGTCAAGCTTGTATCTAAAGCTCAATAATATCAACGTTTATCGAGCTTTCATGCAAATCACAATACAAATATCAATAAATTATACATCATAACTGCATATCTATTGCATTCGTAATATTTGATTGTATTTTATTACAATCTCTACTTAATATTAAATTCATTTAAATGGAAATAGATTGAAATCAAACTATAGGTTGGCATTAACCTACATAGCTTGAATTAATTAAAACGTACTATTATCTATTTATAAGAGAGGTAAAACATCTGTATTAAACATGTTGTATTAGTCAATTCGTTACGCTAGTTTTCGTTAAAGGGATAAGCAGATGCAGTTGCACACATACACAAACACACCCTCACTCACAAATTTCATACACTCATAATATTCGCCGATGGTGTTAGATTTGTTTATTAATTATTGTGACTTTAGTTTATAGTAGTGCATTATAATTTTATAACTAGAAAATTGGCAGATTTATATGTGTACTTAACCATCGCATTGAGGCATCCTGTAAAGATGGTTTATAGTGTACTTAGTAAGAATAAATAAATAAATTGTTGAATTCAGAGTGCGAGCTTTTCGACATTTAGAAATTTTAAGCTCTGAGTCGGTTCTGAAAACTTCTATGCAAGTCGAATACCAATATGACTGCCAGACTTGGAATTCAAACAGGACATCACGCTTTTTAATTATATGCTATGACTTTTGTCCTAACACGTAGAAACCTACAATGGATACACAACAAAAATGTATAATCCGATTTTTCCATAAATAAATATATATATCTTTTCATATGCCTTTTTCAAGGATATCACAATATTTATTTATCACTGAACAAAAAAAACAGCTGTACTTACAAACTGGATAAGACCTTTACTATATTATTGCTTAATTTATACGAACGTTACCTTACAAAATTATTATACACTAGCTTCTGCTCGCGATTTCGGACATGGAAGTCGCAAGACACCACAATATACTACAATAACAGCCACATTTTTATAAAACTTCCCTGTATACTACGTTTGTAGTTTTGTTCTCAGCAGCCAAAATATACAGAGAGTCAGGACTGATGACGCGGGAGCAAGAGACGTACTGTTGTCTGTGTGAGAAGCAGCTTGTCCTGAGGTCGACACCCGCAGGCTTGTTGATAATCATCGCAAAGTATACGCTCACAGGGAACTGCACGCGCTTAAACTGGAAGAAGTAATTGTAGGGAATTTAGTGGTTTACGCGGTATTGTACATCTAGTTATTATACATATATTACTTTAAATAATTGGTCGTTGCAAGAGCTGCTGAGCATGAGGTCATAGGTCGAGCAAAGTGTTATTGGGTTTTTCAATCAGGAATTTCTCAGTAGCAGCCCGGAGTCTGGATTTTTCCCTGGTTGATGGCAATAGGCTCGCCCCCTATTACATGGAACTTAAATTCATAACTGGAGAAATGTGGGTGTACTATGGGTACACCTCTGCACCTTCTCACCTTTGAGGATTACAGGCGTGATGTTATATATTGTTATATGCACATGTACAAAGTGCACATATCGAAATGAGGGAATCTCTGCTTAATTTTAACGAGGAAAAAGTTTTTTTAAATGTTTTTTACCTCTATTAAAAAAATAATTGTAACAAAACGGTGTAACTTTTAAACTAAATGATCTATCGCGATGAAACAAACTCCATAATGATTGTAAGTAATTAAATGAAAATTGTGGAAAAAAACAATACCCTCAATTGAAATTAAACATGTTTTTTTTAGCAAAAATCTGTTTTTTTTTTCACCAATTTTTACAATAATCGTAAGATTCCCTCATTTCGATATGTACACATTATAAAGACTCACACTGTATAGGTACGAGTAAATGACGCACCACGTAATATTCAAAGAAAAACAACATTCCTTTCTCACAATATCACGCATGTATTATACTTAAAAGGAAAATACATTGGACAGACTCCAGTTGCAGATCGTGGGCGATCAGTAGCAATGATGACAGCAGGCAGGTCAGGGTTAAGCACTCGGTAGTCACAGGGTTGGCTTGTTTAAATCAAATGATTCTTTTATATATCAAAACGACCAAAAAATTAAAAAAAGTATCACTACATTAAACACGGTTTCTTAAAAAAAAAATACAATTTCATCATCATCCACTCCTATTTACAACGGAAAATAGAGGAGCACTTAAAAAATATTTTCAGAATTTATTTTTCAAATAAATAGGTATACCTAATGTTTATTTTCTTTTTTTCTAAACTATAGAAACATTTACATGTTTTCAAGAAAAATAGGATCAACTTCGATGGTAGACATTATCAATATTCAATGTTATTCGTATATTTTCCAATTTTACTTCTTAAACGTGTATTGATGTAGATTTTTTTTTAAATTCGAAGAAAAATAAAAGAGATAAGTTTTTCTTTTTCACTATCAAATAAAAATAACTGATTTTGCCCATCCCTAGTGAGAACAGTATTATCAACCATCTAGAAGAATATAGACCTACTTTATAACTATCTTTCATATTATTATCTACCTTGACAGCCCACGTCAATGAAAATTGAGATAAGTGGGCGTCATTTGCAACTTGTGACATCCGAATTAATTTGACTTTTAAGATTTAAGGAAGCTGATGAAATCGATTCTTCCTAAAATGGACATAATTAATTAACTAATAAACTTAATTATTGTCACTGGATTAAAGGCATTATTATATTATATCTAGTTCTGAAATGAACAATTTATCCTCGATTCTTCTCGTCTGTTAATTTTCTAACTATCTAATCTACCTAAATTGGTTATTTTGGATAGTTACCCGTCTTCTAGTTGCAGCAGAAAATTATCATAACCCATTTTGAGTGTTTACGTAGGGATATAATGCGATTCCATCCGGACCTGCCATACACGATAGTAAAGCTAGGTTGTTATAATTAATTTATTGTTAGATTTGTTTAATAGTACTAGTATTTTTTTTTTCGACTGCCTCGTTTTTTTGGTGGTTGGCTAAGCAAGAGGTCCTTTTTTTTTGGGTGGGAAAGTGTCAAATAACTTCTCCCGTTCTTCGTGTACTCTTACTTACTAAAACTCACCCGTGTTCCTTCAGTTGCCTGTATATTGCCGAGGGCCACGGTATCCGTTTCGGACAAACTCGCAACCCCGGCAGGCATCGGCCCTAACAGACCCCTTCAGTTGTGCTGACATCTCTTTGAGGCGCGCGTGGAACACAACGCACCGTCGTCGACCCGGGCCTGGTCCTTATCGGACGCCGAGCTACCCATTGCTCACTGTCCGCAAGCCCGCGCCTACGGTGGCCGGGAATCAGCCTGCGATTCCCGATGCCTAGGGCGTCTAAATTCGGCGAATAAATTCTCTAAATGATGGTTAAAACCGCATCAAAATCCGTTCCGTAATTTAGAAAAGCAACGCGGTCATACAGACAGACGCGAAAAGCGACTTTAATTTATAACATGTATATAGATGAAACACAGTAGTCCTTCACTAGCTAACGCCTGTTATTTACATAATATGTCATAGTATTTTTATATTTGTTGTGTTACTGGAATATAAAGTCTGTACGAATGACTCATGTTTTACTAAGACTATACAATTGTGTCACTAGTTTTTATACTGGTTAGGAAAACCTCAGATACATTTGTAATACGCATAAACATTACGTGGACCGTGTAAAGGACATTTTATGCCTTCTAGCTGCTCCCCGCGGTTTCACCCGCATAAGTCTCGAACCCATGGAAATATCAGCATAAAAAGTATCATATGTCCTAATCCAGGTCATGGTCTACCAATGTGCCAAAATTCATACAAATCCGTTAAGCCGTTTTAGCGTGAAAGCGTAACAAACAAATAAACAAACAAACTCAGGTTCGCATTTATAAAATTAGTTAGGATTTGTTATTCCATAATTTAATGACGTACCCTGCAAGCAAGTGAACAGACATAAAAATAATACCTAATGCCTGGTTTAAACGATGGCAGTGACTGGACCCAGTGACTCGGAGTTTCGGACCCAGTCAGTGGGTTCGATCAGATCGGCGTAAGTCAGTAAGTCAGGCGGGGGAAGCTACTGGGCCCGGAAATAGACTGGTAGGTTAGTCAACTGGACTAACATGAGGGCCCGAGTCAGCATTGGACTGGGTTGAAACTAGTGTCTACACGAGCCCAGTTGCAAGTCAGCACTGGACTAATTTACTGTACTGTCAGATTACTGGGCTCGTATACCTGCCTTAATGGCACTAATTATAGTTCCTACTATTAGGAAGGTGATTTTTCATAACACTGAAGTATTATTTCTCATTGTAATTTTAACTCAGAATCTTTGGCCAAAGTAAGGTAATAAGTTAGTGCTTTTTGAACGTCTACCGTTTACAAAGTTGACAGCCTCCAAAACCACCGCTAGGCTTTTTACAAACACTTACCCATTTAGCTAAAATTATTATTAAACGTTAAAATTCCAGGTTTTAATTACTTTTTGTCAAATAGACATTCCAAATAAACATCAACATCCTCCCGTCATACATATAATCTATATATATAAAAATGAATCCCTATTTCCCTTGGTCACGGCATCACGCGTGATCGGCTGGACCAATATCGCAATTTTTTTTTTGTTTTTTATTGTCAGGACAAGGTTTATATGACAGAAAACATTTGCGCGGAAAATTAGAAAATTTAAGAAAGTTAACGACCATATTAACTTTTCTAATTTAACCTTAGCGCTTTTGACATAACTGTCAGTCGTTTGACAGTTGGCGCGATTGACAGAATGTGCGCTACAAACATAGTTAAGACAGGATGTCTGTCGGGTCAGCTAGTATATAGTATAATATAATAAGCCTTTATTTGCTGATAAACTAAAACCAACCACAATATAAAATAAATTAATCAAAACATAACTAATGCACTTCGGTGTCTTGATTGGTCACCACGTCCTTTGACGCATAGGCAAGAACGCATAGGAAATTTACAGAATAAACAATTTCATATCATTTTATTTAGGCCTCCCCGAAGCTCCTCCATTTGTCACGGTCTCGTATGTCTCTAGCCCACAGGGTACCAGCTGTCGCCACTATGTCGTCGTACCAGCGTTTACGCTGTCTTCCTCTACTTCTTTTAGATATATCTCAAATTTGCCATTCCGTCACAGCTTTAGACCATTTATTGTTCCTATCGCGTAGCATATGACCAGCCCATCTGCATAATTTCAGTCTTTTTGCATGGAACGAAGCATGCTTTAGTTTAGTGATTTTCCTCAGATCTTTAACTCTCTTTTTGTCTTTTATGTTGAAGTTTATGAAAGCAAAGCCATCATCTAAACATCAACAACTACATTCAGTCATCAATATTCATCATCCATGATTCTAAAGTAAAATGCTATAATCTATACATATTATAAATTAAAGTCACTTTTCGTGTGTCTGTGTAACCGCGATTTTTTTCTGAACAACGCAATGGATTTGACGCGGTATTCACTATCATTCAGAGAATTATTTCCGATAGGTTTATGTATGTATTAAACTTACATTTAATTAAGAAATCTCGATGTTTTGACAAGTCGTAAAAACTGTGCGAAATAGAGCCCGGTAATTTAGTAGTAAAATAAAACATTATGTCCCTACAGACCCAAAATCGACTACTACATTTCACGAAATTATAGCTTCATTTGCCGAAATCATTGTGGAATTATTCGGTACGCACCATAAGTGCATTTATGAAATAACAAATGACCACTCCCGACTCATTAGTCCTTACAAATAATTAGTTGGACAAATAGTGGCCATACTCACGTTCATTTGGGAAATACAATGCATGTAGTTATTGAGTAACTTATTGTGACATTGGCTCGAAATATAGGACATGAATTATTTTAAGATTTCCACAGGGAAGTATCCTTGGTCCCTTGCCTATAAACTTTGTGTTCCGTTTAATTTGAAGTTTATTTACGTACTTGTTGGAAATCGAATTAGAAATCCGTGCAACTGTGAGCATAATTTTTATATCGTCGATGTTCATACAACATTCCACCTTAAAACACAAAATCAATACATTTTCATTAAACAAAATTCCAATCAGAACGAAACTACTCGAAATCCGACTTATCGACCATTCATTAAAGAGATTGAAGTTCTGTATCACGGTCCACGGACGAAAATAAATATATTATCGGTGTTTGGTAAACACACGTTGCAGGCAAGACCATCACGGACTATTTGGGTCAGGGACTTAGCACGTGGAGTCGTGGACTACGCCCATCCAGCCATAATGGCCGCACACTCGGTTAATCCCTGTCTACACTTGATCACTATGGACATTGTGTGCTGTACTCCCCTTTAATTTAATATGAACGGGTATTAATCTAGAAGTTATTAATGAAGGTTCGCCGCTACACAAGAATTGATTGATTCAAAAATTAGAAATTGATTGAATTTGGTGCTGTTGTCTGATTTGGTAGTGAATTTGATTGAACTTTTGGGTTTAGCTTAATAAAACAATAATTTAATAAATTCCTTTTAAGAAGAGGCAAAATTATGTCCCATTGACATAATTTTATTACTACTAGCTGTTGCTCGCGACTTTGTCTATGATCCAGGATGAAAAGTAGCCTATGTCCTTCTCCAAGTCCCAGGCTACCTATCTATCAAGTTTCATAACGATCTATTTACCCGTTTTTTCTTAAACACACAAACAAACAAACTTTCACATTTATAATACTAAGCACAGGTATGCACGGGCGATACTTTCCCGCGGCGATTTTTTTTCGCGCACTGTATTTTCAACGCTCTGCTTAACGCCGAGGGTTGAAAATCCAACAGTGTGTCTTTTCGATGCGCTGGGTTGCACTCTGTTGAATTCTCGGCTCAACACCGAAAGTTGAAAATCCAGTGTCCGATAAAATCCCGCCGCGATATTTTTATGTCCGTGCGAACGTCGCCTTAAACTTTATTATAGTAGGATTCCTATCCAAGACGACATACAAAGCAGAAAAGGCTTAGGCCCTTGCGCTTAATCACATGGAAACTAAAAAATCAAAAACACGATTATCGTATATACCAGCGCCCATAGGCAAACCCTTCAAAGATCAAAAGCATGACTAAAATCTACCATTATAATCTTATTATCCGTGACTGCACAAACAATAGCCCTTATTTCACGGCAATAGAAGCGATTGATCTTCACAGCCCCTTTGACCAGCTGCCGTTACATCATAAATTGGCTGGCCAATCAATTACCATGCTTGTTGTAGTAAATTGAAAGTCCACACAAGGCTTTGGGGAACCTTTTACGGTGTTCAAGACTAGGCTTTAGTCATAGACGTGTCCTGATGTATGAAACTTGTATTGGCACATATGGATGTCGCAAGCCATGGTAATATTAGATTTTCTACCTTGTATTTGTTGGTAGTAAGTTATACAAAATTTATTACTGTCTGTATAATAATTATCGTTGGTATCGCTTACATGACTATTTACAGCTTCCTCTCTAGACAAACAAAGAGACTTACAATCTAAAAATTCGATAAATGACGATATTTGGTTTTCGGATGTCGTGAATATTCGAAAGCTTATTCCAATAATTAGAACAATTGGATTTTACCACTCATTTCAATCTATTTTCTATTCAAATTAAAACATAAAATTCTATTGTAATTTTCCTAGAAAGCTTGTTTCTAGATTATTTGTTTTTATCAAAAGCAAGGTCCATAACCTTACTATTTTCATTTCTAATAAAGCCCTTAGTAACATCATTGTGTTAAGTAAATATAGCTTCAATGTCGTTTTAAGCCAATAATTACTCCAATGCACTACACTACGGGAATCTGTGTAATTACCTGAACACATTAGATGATCATCTATAATGCCTGATAGATATAAATGGGGTCATACCGACTATAATCATTTTCATGTAATGACAGTTGTTGTATATTCTAGTGTAATTAAAGTACCAGTAGAAATTTAGAACATTGAAGGGTTAGCCGAAGGTTAGACAGCCATTAACGATGTTATGATAGGTCCGAAGTGAAAGGGGACTGTATATTAAAGTCAATAGTCGTATTTGGTAATAGCTCTCAATTTCTAAGGTACGCTTATGCTAATATTATTATGTTCGCACGCCTTAAAAGATGATTGAGAGAAATTGAGCGAAAAGGTTTGTGCATGCATATGCAATCTTTAGTATAAA
Organism: Agrochola litura; assembly: GCA_949152395.1. NCBI lineage: Eukaryota > Metazoa > Arthropoda > Insecta > Lepidoptera > Noctuidae > Agrochola > Agrochola litura. The sequence continues at coordinate 7,517,288 of OX424497.1, read as the reverse complement.
TTCTTGCTCGTATATAATTGCGTCAATAATTTGAACTGATATAAGTACTGGTTTATCTACAGATATATGTACCTAGTTAAAATTATTAATGCAATTGTTTAAGTTTAAGACTACTGTTATTAGCCTTAAACTTATATAAGCAGAACATACCCTAAGTTAAGCTAGCAGCTTCCGAACGTGATCATAGAAAAATCGACTCTTTCTACGTAAATAGACTAATGCAATTTATATTTACCAATCACTTATAGTTGAAAGCAATACGCTTCAGACTAGTTCACTATTCTCGATAATTGTTAAGCAAATATACGAAAGATCAACAAAACTGGAGTGCTCAATATCACGTTCGCATATAATTTTACAATCCCATATCGAATAATAACGAGGAATAAATTCTTCAAACCTGAATTGTATGAAACAGAATCGTTACAATAATCGATTATTCACTCGAATAGAATTCAAATTCGTGGTAATTTTCTAAAATTAACATACTTTAGGTTTGTAGGTGTTAGAATAAACAACACGTTCTTACTAATTATGAAATTCTGTGTTACTAAGTAACCTTAATGGATGAGTCAGACTTTCGTTTAATGAAACGGAAGCATATCGTTTGGACGATTAGGAAAACGCTTTTCAATATACAAAAAATAAAGTAATTGGGATTGTAGATCAAACCAAGACTTATTAAGTAAAAGATTGTGAAGAACCTATTTTAAATTAAAGTCGCTTTTCGTGTCTATTCGTGTGACTGCGTTGTTCATATAAACTAGGCACAGGATTTTGAAGTGGTATTCACTGTCATTTAGAGAATCTATTCCGAAAGGTTTATATATAAGTACAATACATTAAGATCAAACTTACACATAATAAAGAAATCTCCATATTTTGTCAAGTCGTACAAACTATGTGAAGCGGGGGCGGGTCGCGGGTGAGTTAATAAACGAGAAATATTGACATAAAATATTAAGTACCTCTTTATTTTAATAGGTAAATAAATAAATAATCACAAAAGGATATTGCACTGATAAGTTATCTCCATGTTAATAAATTACGGCTATTAGTAATTGCTACACAAATGTTAATTTAGATAGGCTAAACTAGCCGATAATCGTGACCCGAAAGCAGCCATTTTTGGTCATCTGAGAGCTTTCATTAGCTTTTACGATTCTCCATTCCTACGATTATCCGTAGATAGCAACTTTATGTAAGTACCTGCCTACACTGGAATTTCAAAGGCAAAGTGTTGAATTCCTTAACTGACTTTTTAGGGTATTTTTTTTAAAGAATTGCTGTAATCATATTCTTATTTTATTCTTTAACGTCGTTCTCTTGTATAGCGATCATTTTACTAAGGTTATCTAATTATAATGCGTTTTGGAAATGTTTTTTATTTTAGAATTTATAATCTTCAAATTCTTTTCCGTTTTACTCTCAAGTTATTTTTCTCATTGCAGTTTCGTTTCAAATCAGCTTTTTTGCAATCAGTTTTATAGAAATAAAAATATGCTTCTGCATCTTTTTATTTCATATTACTACTGTTTGAAAGAAAGAAAGAAAAATAGGTTTATTTGTCACAGAAACACGTGCATACATAAAAGACAAGAGTAATCAGAGAACAACACAAAGTACATAACAAAACACAAGCATAGAACAGAATTTACTTAGGCGGCAGCTGCACGACATGATTGTGACAAGAAGGCTTCCACTCAGCATGATGCTGTGCTATAGGGGACCCACAGCACAGCGCTGATTTTCAGTGGTCACCCGAAAAAAAAAAAAGATGTACGGAAATCAAGTCAGGTACAGTGGTTGCATTACCTAATAGCCTCACCTTATTTCCCTTGGCAGATACATATAGGTAATAAGAAGAATAGCAATATGATAAGCCACAGTCCCCACAGTAGAGAGTACAATTAAATCGAAACACTATTTCATAACGTTCCAGGAATTAAAAGGAACAGACTAAGAATTAATTCCACTGTTACCTCAAGACAAAACCGATAAAGCATCAATTAGGGATCAGTTTTAACTGCGGTTGGTAAAGTTACGGAATTATTGCAAAGTTTTCCATCCTGTTCTGTTTCCATAATTTAACCCACTTTGTGGTAATGATTCAGCTCATTCATTAGACCGACTATTATTACGTCAACTGACGTAGTGCTGTGACTCAATTGTGTTGTAATATTTGTATTTTTGAAGCTGTTTACGTATGAGTCTTATATTTAGAAAATAATTGGTAATATGTTCTATATCAGTAAGATAGTAGTGTAAGATATAGTTGGATGACTGTTGAATACTAGTTCATGGGATTGGCCTTCAAATAAGATAATAGATAGTAAACAATGTAAGATGCTAGGTCCTATTTGTAATACTGACGTATCTTTGGCGATCTGCTTTATATTATCTACTAGCTATTGCTCGCGACATCGTCTGCGATCTAGGATGAATATCCGGGTTATGGTCTAGCCATGTGTCATGTGAAATTCGTACCTATATGGTAACCTGAGTATACAAGAATAACCTTCATTAATATACTTACCTAAATAGGTCGTACTGGTACAAATGTTAGAACATTTGCTATTACTGCTATCAATTAAACTCATAGGACGTTAAACTAGACAAACCGAACCGATAGTTCTTCGAAATGACATTCAACTACTAGTACAGGAAGAAATTTTTAAAACTATGTATGGTTGAAATAGTATAGAAAGGAAATGTGTCCTGAAACATATATAAAGATATGAAATTAAAATATCACGATACAAGAGAAACCTTTTAGGCGTACATCGATGACATTACAAAAGTCTATTGTCTGCTATTGAGTACTGATATAGTAAATATACAATAAATATATCCCCAGATTGAGAGCGCCTATGAAAAAAAGCTATGTTTATCCACGTTCTTCCTAGAAACAGCTTTGAATTTTTCTTTATACCTATTTATTTACTTTTACAAAAGTTGATTTTTAAACATTTTCATGGGTGTAGCTCTTACCCCTTTTAACCTATTTCTCAATTCTACCACTCTATATATTTACTTTCCTTTGTAGCATTTTACAAATGTGACGTTTTTCTTCACCCTTTCGTGTAACACACCCTCTCGCATAATTTGTCAGTATTCACAGTCGGAATGTAGATACCCCTGTAAATCGATGGCTATCCTAGATATCATAAAATTGGTCATCTATCTCCTTTGGATTTAAATAGGATTCAGCTGTCTTGTATGGATTACGTTGAATTGCCTAGGGAGATTTGTTGCTTTTTTACGTGCACGAGAGAAAGGACGAATCGTATAGGAGACTTGGGTACAAAGTTTTATTTGTAATTTATTTTCTTTTGATACTGCTTTAGTTTGTGTTGTAGGATAGTATTTTCTTATTATAGTAATTGATGAAACGACTAGTTATTGTCGTTACATTACTAGTTGAGCCTCAATCTTTATCATCATCCAATTGTTCAATATTGTCCTAAAAATTATAAAGTTCAAAATGCTCTTTAGGAAATTTCGACTCAACACACAGTAAGTATCGTTTACTATCAAACAGTCATTCATGCAACACAAGTTACATCGCAGATAGTTTGATTGTGTGTGCTAACAGGCGTGGCACAGATCTCAACTTCCAGCATTCGATGCTAGAGCACACACGCGCACACAAACTTCTAACTGGACACTGCTAACAAATCCCTTTTAGTTCTCTTACAAATTTCGTATGCGTTTGTGTTATGTATGTGTGCGTGTCCATCGATCGATGTAGGAAGTTAAGTCCACGTGTGTTATGTAGTCTGATTGTGTGTGACGGGTGCGGCCGGTTCACACACTGCACAGGATCTGGGCTCTATTAGCTCCGTCGGCGACCACTCGGGTGTGGAGACTCGCCCTGATTCATAAAAATAATTTCTACACCAATGACGTATACCTATAGGTATATATGGTGGAGGCGACGGAAGTTTTTATTTCGAAGTTTTAAGTTTCCGATACTTGAGTCGAGTTTGGGAGATTTGTCATCGTTAGGTATTAGAACGGAGTCTGATCTGTCTTCCTTGTCATGATGACGTAATGTAGGCATTTAAAAAAGTCTATTTTTAAGGAAGGACCCAAGCTGTATTTTTCCTTACACACTTATTTGTCAGTTTGTTTATGTTATCCACAAAAAATCATTAAACTTGAAAAAAAAAACTTTTTGTTTTTTTGCATCTTCAAAGAAAAACCAAATTTTTAAAAGAAAATTCTATGTTATTCCCTATAAAAAAAACTGTTTAAAGATGTAAAAAGTATTAAAACCAAATATCCAGGGACCTGATTAATGATGCTCTGATTTTTTCTTAGTAAATATTTTTGGATCAGATCTGACTTAGCAGCTCTTGACTTGAGCTAAAGTCTATAATCCTGACTAAGATATTGAATAATTTATCGTCGTGATTTAATCCTTAGCCCTTATAATCTTCGTCGACAAGACCTGCGACTTAGTATATAATTCCAAGGCCAATTCCAATTTTTATAAGCCCCATAGCCTGATAATGCTCCCAGCGGGATGTGTGGTTAATTGAATGGTTAAACGACAGTTAAGTAGGTTTTACACGACAATTCCACATTTACCAACATAATATATGTAAAATTATAATGCCTACAAATGAAATATAACTTATCTTTATAGCTAAGAGGTGTAGCTGCCTAATTCCGTAGAATACTTTGATTACACCAAGCGAAGCGTGCTTAGATTCTCAAAGCGATATTTTCATGTGTAACTTCAACTCAACTCATACAATTTACACAGGTGATGTACTCGAGAACAATTTACAACACGCGGTCTGTTTTCACAGCAAAACATTTTGTAATTAAAATTATTTCAATATTTAAGCATGTGTGATTCATTGACACACCTGCGACTCTGTATCGGATTTGCGTTTCACCGAACAAGATATTATATTCTGCTTATTTTCGTATCTGACAGTGAGCCAATTCGATTTCACGGACCAACCGCTGCGAATAGCAACACTGGTGGGCTGATTTACCATTTCAAATCATATTTGCTCGCATAGTCGCACTACCCTCGACTAAGTGTAACTGAACCGACTGTAGTCGGCATCAAAAGTGAATGATTATTGTTCTATGTATGTTTCACACCAATATAAACTTGCTACTTATTTTGCACCTATACTCCATTTGAAAAAAGATTAGACATTTAAACAAACCCTTTTTACAGTTCCTTCAACCGATTTTGAATTCTATACCGTAGGCATAACGATGGCATTAAAAGCAAAAATGTGGTTACAACACCAACTGTTTACTGCAGCTGCCATTTGTCATGCTACCAACGCAATAGAAGTCAAAATCGGTTGAACGGACTGTAAAAAAGGTTTATTTAAATGTCTAATCTTATTTCAAATGGAGTATACATTATCATCATCCTCTGTACTTATCTCAATTCATTTGGGTTTTGGGTAACATGTCTTCTGACTTCTTCTTCAATACATCTGATATGTTATCATCTGTGTTCACCCCCTTTCAAGCCGTGTGATCATGTACACAATCCATCTATCATTTCTTTAGTCTTCGTCTAATCTCATAATACACAGGACTAGATCGAAAAAGTCATTAACTTTTGTGTGTCTATTTAGTTTATACTTTCTGCCATTTCCCTATTTCTACAAATCCGTAGTATGACGTCAGTTCTATAAGGTCATCGACAACTATTAGGGGCGGCTTCATAAAACTTAGCTATTTTAAGTATTCGACCACAAAAGGTAAAATTCACGTTTGGTTTGTCTCCGACCTTTACGTCCTCGATAAAAAGATAGTATGATGATGTAGCTGTTATCACAAGTACGTGATATCTATTTAAAGGAAAGCGTGAGAGGGTAATGGATGCTTTAAATGGTACTGAGGAGGAAAAGGGTTTCACAATCAATCAATTGAGAATTCATACTTTTATAACCCACATTTAAAATCTTTTAAACCCTTTTACTGTAATGGGTGAAAATTAAAAGGTAATGTAATGATTAAACACTCAAAAAAGTAAAGCCTTCAAGCTTATTTTTTTTAAGTGAAAACCTCTTTAGGCGCGTTGGGCATTTTTGAGATGGGAAAAAACAATTGAACTCGCGACACCGTTACCGATACCTCATTTTTGTAAACGCGATTGTGCTCTTTATTTATATTATATTACGGATCAATGTTCTATACAAGTATTTTTAATTTAAAGGTTTCAGAAGTTATTTTTTTTATTTTTGTAATCGCGATTGTGCTCTTTATTTAGATAAGGTTACGGACCAATGTTCAATACAAGTATTTTTCTTCCACCAAGGCGATCTTGTTCAAGTTTTCACTTCTGTCGGCACTCCCGGAGTGCCACCACTTTTTTTTGTAGGTAAGTATCTGACTACCTTACTTCCCAGAACCTTTTCTCCTTAGTAACAAGAAATACACGTAGTAACATCAAAGTCTCGCCGTTATGACAAACACAAAAAGCATACAGATAGTTATAAGGTTCCGTTGCGTTTACCTAAAGCGTCCTAAATACATAAAGTGATGGTAATGAACTCAATTTTAAACACTTGCTAGTCTCAGCTGATAAATGGTCGGTACACTTTCTCTGCAATTATTCCGTGCGCGTTAATTCAATATTAGTTTAGCACCGTTCTCGCTTTGGCCCACATCCTTTGCCTTTACCCTGATATTTGGAGGAAAGATGTCCGATTTTGGTTGGTCACCAATTTGTGCGAGTCCGATTTTTTTGTCTGAGTCGGTGAATTATGAGACCTTTTTGGCACAACGCACATGTATTACTTAGCGTACTCGTCATTTGTGTTGACGAGTTCCTCGTCTCGTTCACTAGCAACGAAGATCCTGCCATTCATTAAGTGGCAAATGATAGGTACGTACATTGTGATAATCTGCAAAAGTTAAAGTTGTCCAGATTTGGTTTATTTTTCAATGGGTCGATCTTTCCAGTCACACATTCAAAAACCTAAGAAAATTGATCGACTAATGCGCCGCTATACGGACATCAGAGTCGTATGATCGTTTCCACCGATTTTTTCGGACGGCCAAAAGTCGATCGTCTACACACCCCTTAATCGTTTCCACAATTTATATTCAATTTATTTTATTGAGTAGATAACCTCACATTGTTAAATTGAACGAACAAGTGAAATATTATGATAACGGACAATCACATTCCGAACTCGGATGGCCTTGCTCGAGGCTCACTTAGATAGGAGCGTCTCGTAGATAACGATGATATAATTGAGTTTGTTTACATAAATGCATACAAACACTTTCCCTTGTAAAGTCATTACACGTACACTCGTAGGTTTATTAAATTTAAGGGGATACTTTCGCCTCTTTTTCAATGTAAAATTTTTTTTCTTTGGGAAAAGCCCTTTTTTCTCAACTCTATTGATCCTTGAATTAAATTATTTTTACTTACTTTTTAAAGCGATGTATGAATGAATTGAAACGTGACACATTTTCTGTACATTTTCATCCGCCATTTTGTTTCGATACGTCATTTCTAACACATTTTGTTTTTCCTTTTAAGTACCTAGTGTCTTAGGTTTCATCCATGCATTGTGTTGCACTGGTTTTATTCCCTTTTATTTTTCTATGAGTTTTAGTATCGAGTAGAATAATATCATTGATGTTTACAATACAGCGTATTTAATCAGCTGTAAACGAATACAATAGAAAATAAATAATGAAGTACATTATGTTGTTTGTGTTTTAAAGATTGTTACAACATTATGAGGAAAACGTTGACGTATTTCTACGGATTTCTCCTAGATGTGTCATCGTAGATACATCATAATTTGAAAATAATGCTGTAGGTATTTTTGTTCTATCAATTTAGCCTTACCTAGTCAGAGCCCCTTGCTATTATATGTTTCTGGGTTCAATTCCCAAATGGGTGACAACGCGATTGAATTTTCCTAGCTAAAACTCAAGCCAATAATATTGTTCATCGTACCTGTAACAATGAACCTCTAAACTGTGTGGGTGTAAACAAAAATACTTTTGATCGATAGGGCTGAACTTTGCCTTGATTAGAGGCTTCCCAGTTATTTATATCGAAATATATCGACATTCTACGAAAAAATGTCAAATCAGTGACGTTTTTGACAACTTTTCTTGAAATAACTGTGAGTGGAGTCGAGGTCTTATCACACTGGGACACCGTGCAGTGGCGGAGCAACCACGATGGTCGCACTGCCAAAAATGTATGGTTGTTTGCGCAACCGATTGGACGCCGAGATACTCACCATAAAGTTGTGAATATTTTGCTGGCAGCATGACTTTGGTTGCGCCATCGTGGTGTCCTTGTGAGATAAGAAACCTTATAAATAGGACCAATTTTAATTTTTTTCGGTTTTATAGAGAAACTGGCCCATATTAATCTACATAAACTGTTTTAATTTAGAACACACTAGTGTAAAATAAATATTTGAAAAATTTGATTGTGATTTCCAGAGACTGTCATGATTGCACCGACCTTCAAGGCGCGCTCGACCTCCCCAGGTACATAGAGTCCCCGGCGACTAACTGAACTGATCCTGCTACTTTATTCTACCCTGGTATCATTCATATGCTTTGATTGTTTTATATGGTGGATAGGGAAAGCAGAATTGTGTGTATAGTAGTCTTAATGAAGATTTAAATGTAGATGGATAAATTTAAGTGCATAGGGACATGGTGATTTTGAAAAACAAAAAAGGCAGACCCTCCAAAACCCCCCCGACCTCCCCTCGAAATAAACAGAGACAATGCAGTTTGTACTTAAACTACAGCTGTCTAATGGATAGATTTGATCATCTTGAGCCTTTTTTTTTGACAATATTTTTAGTGCCGAATTAAATAAAGGTTCACTGTAGTTTAAAATTTTAGAAGAATATAGGTTGTTCCTAGCTTAAATACTCAGAGAATGAGTGAAAAATGCTGATATTTCCCTAAACCCAGCTAGATATATATAACTAACCCTTACCTGGGTGGAAAAGGTTGAAATGTAAAAAGTAATATTTATAATAGAGATAGTAAAAACTTGCTAATGGCTGCCATTAGGCGCAATTTCATTAAAACTCTACGGACTACTTATAGTGCAAAAGTTTTTTTCTTTGGCGAAATAACCAAAGTTTCTAGCAATATCGACTCGTCTATATAAATGGATTCTAAAGCTCTAAGCTTAAGTACTAAGAAGTTGGATTATAAGCCTAGAGTTGAAAGGGAAAACTTAACAGAAATCAAGAAAAATAATACCTACAATTAAGTATCCCAAATTAAAATATTTTGAAATGATTTGCACGATATTATATCTAGCTAAGCATATTATATAAAATGTCATTCTGTCTCCGACAAATTCAAATGATTGACTAAAATAGAATGATGGTTCAATTCTGTTAAGCGTTAATTATATTTAGATGATATGGTTATGTGCAGACTTTTATCAAGACAGACTATCACTATATGTAAGCGATGATGGGGTCATTGGACCCATATTCGCAACCAGCCTTGTTGACACTGAAAATGAGCCTAATCCAATTATAAAGCCGGTTGCAGACCAAGAGCTAAGCTAAGTTAGTTTAGCTTAGCTCGCATAGCTGACGCAGTTTTCCATACATGTGTGCAGACCGCAAACTATGACTCAAATATGAAAAACTGCGTCAGCTATGCGAACTAAGCTAAACTAACTTAGCTAAGCTCTTGGTCTGCAACCGGCTTTATGAGACAACATAGCTTAATATTTCAACAAAACAGACTTACACCATTTATTTTTTCATCAGTCATACAGAATTATCCCTTAATAAAAACAAATCCAACAAAAATAAAAATATGAAAAAGCTGTCAACAAAATAAAATATGAAAGTGTTTTTATTCGCAGCTTTCCCGTTTCTATAATATTTGGGAAACTGGATTCTATGAAATCAAAGCTTGTATGGAAATTGCTTTTCCAATTTCGGTTGTAGGTATGTTCATGTTATTAAATAAGTACATAATTTGTCACAAAACCTCAGAAACAGGTTTGTGAACATTTCTTTTATGTGTATATTATATTATATTTCGTTTATATGAAATATAATATATTATTAGAATGTTGGACCGCCTCATTAGTTTAGTTGTCGCGGATGATACTCCTGAGCATGAGGTCCTGGGTTTGATTCGCAAGTTGGGCAGTGTTGTTCTGATTTTCCTTCAAGAATAGTAGCAACCCGGAGTCTGAATTTGTGCCCGGTTGATGGCTTAGGCTCGTTCTGTATTACGTATAACTTAAATATAACTAGCAAAATGTGGGTGTTAATATAGGTCCCTCTGCCTAACCCTTCGAGGATTACAAGTGTGATGTTATGTTATGTTAGAAACAAATCAAAGCATATGAATATTTTGACACCAAATTAGAATTTTCAATGAAATTTTCATAAATGTCATAAGCATGGTAAAATGGGTTTTTATAGTATACTTCTCTTACCATGCTTATGATAACTCTAGAAATACCCGAATTCCGTTTGACAGTGTTTTTCGTTAAGATTGAATTGATGTTAACAGTGTGTTGGTGTTCCTTTACAGACTTTGTTTCTATTGAATATAAACACTTTGTAAACAAAGTTATATTGTGAAATTGCTAAATATAACATTTTTTTTTTACGGTGTAACTTATTTGAGCAATATGTGGCAATGAAAACAGTACCCATTTGTCTAAGAATCATCACGAGTACCCAATTATCTGTCAATTTCACAATTTCTTTGTTGACATTGTCGGGAAATTTAATAAAAACCATCTGTACCTACCTAATGTATTTGATGTAAACTTGTTATACTAATTTGATGTTGGAATGCCGTGTGCGGTGTACCCTCTTACTAAATATATTTGATTTTGATGTGTTCTTTTGATATTAACCACTTGATGTTGTATTTAATACGTTTTGTACATTAACTAGCACTCTTCATTTTAATGTTTACAAATTGTACCTTTTTGAAACTTAATGGTTACTTCGCTCATAATTATTATCATTTATTAGAGATTAGAAAAATTATTGTGGCATCTCGAAATTCTTAAAAAAAAAGTATAAACCAAAAAAATCACAAAATACGTAGCCACAAAGAATATACAAAAGTCCTTGAAAGGATAACGTAAATGCTGATCCATATGAAAACGTTTATAAGAAAAGTTCTTTTACGAGTGTCGACAATCATATCCGAAATAACCATAAAAAGAGGGGAAAACCGTAAAACGGGCATTAGTCCCTTCATGGTTCCGCTGACTATGCGGAATTTCGGACAGGAGGCGGATAGAAATGTTATATCTGACCAGGCATTTGCATAACGTTGTCATCCTTATTATTAAAGTAGTAGGGCTTTTTATGCCAGTCATGTTTATTGGCGCATATAATTTTTTGGATTATGATATTTATATAAATGATATTACTATTTGGATAAGTGATCACGGAATTGCTCTAGATATTTTTTGTGTTATTGGGATTTTTATCTAAAATTTCTCAGGAGCAGTCCCGAGTCTGGATTTGTGCCCGGTTGATGGCAATAAACTCGCCCCTTTTTATAAATGCGGGTGTACTATAGGTAGGTACACCTCTGCCCAACCCTTCGAGGAAACAAGACGTGATGTTATGTTATGTTATTTTTTGTTATAGGTCGATCGTTGAAACTGACGGATTCTCACAGTTATATTTGTCCAAAGAATACGCGACACAAAATATCAAACAAAAAATATTTTCTTCAAAATTAAATCAACTTAAATATTAGAAATATAGAATAGAATATAATAATATTTATTTGCTTAAAAACATGGTCAAATACAAAAAAAAAATGACAAGAGCTTACATGTTTTTGGTTAACAGTCATTAAGCGTACAAATTTTCACAAGCATAATTTGACATTTATTTTCAAAGAAGTAAATAATATTAATAATAAGTATAACCAGATGTATGAACGTAGACGAGGCTAAAGGAGTATGTAAGGATCGTAGCAGGTGGCGTTCTTTTGTTTCTGCCTACCCCCATGAGAAGAAGGCGTGAGTTTATGTATGGCTCCTGAGTCGTCCTATAGCTATTTTACAAGTAGGTACATAAAAATAACGTACCAGTCAATAGACCCAATCTTTTCATAACAAACCAGCATAAAATTAAGAACGCCTCCAACATTATAGAAAACTCAAAAGCACAACTTTCCACTGAATAAAAACTTTATGCATATTCCTGAAAGTCACGTAAAAAACGCGTTCGCCCTAACATTTCCTATGAATATAAAATTTTGTTACGACATCGTCACATTAGAGTGTCAACCCTGTAATCTGGAAGTTTGCGCACACGCCGCGTGTGGCCTCTGCCTTACGTGTAAAATGTGTAAATATTACGTCACACGTGATAACGATAAAAACATGCACTTCCTGGCTCAGTAGTCTTAGAATATAAATATTAATACACGCGTAGCTACTTCAATGATATTTCATCAAGTTATCGTATTAAAAAGTTACACTTTAGTTGTAGTTTTCCACCGATACAATAGTTAAACAATCACCGTACAATATTATGATAAATATGTTGAGGCAATAAACAGTGAAAGCGTTACAAATGTTAGTAAAACATTGAAACTTGTGTGTTGGTATTGAATATTAGATTATTCACCAAGGGGATAAAGCAGTGTCTTATGTTTCGAACGCTATATTAAATCCCAAGCGCCGTAACGAAGGATTATAGTCTACTTGTGTGAAAGTTTTCTAATGGACACATTCATACATCTATTAGATACAAATAACATTTGAAAAATATCTTCCACATAACCACAACGTAACAAACTCATCGCCTCAACCACCTTGAGATTCTGTAACCCTGGTACAAACATATAGTTTTACGACATCCCACATTCTGGCGATGACAGACATACTACCACTTACATGAAATCATCAATGTAACCATTAACCTGACTTCTATTCGTGATATGTTTGTTTAATGACACATTTAAGAGGTTAATTTAACTACAATGTCCTTTATTCGTGTCCTTAAAGTTTTTGGAGACAATTTTCCTGTTTATGATCACGTTAAGTAGGTACTGGAAAATTTGTAGGAATCAGTAATAAGTACAGTCTGACTATTTTCTTAATGTCCCTCGGGAATCATCGCATTTCCAAATAAAACGAATGCTAATTTCCATGTCCATCAATTATTAGATTTATCGTGTTTAATAATTTGAATTTAGAACTAAGTACTTTATTGTTGTTTTGTTTTGATTTCCGTGTGGAACAGAGCTGTAAAACTATTTTCGTGCCTGCGACTTTAGCAGCTTTCCTCCCATTTTTATTTAAAATAAATTTCATTAAGTTAAAAGAGTATTGACAACTTTTTAACCGACTTCCAAAAAGGAGGAGGTTATATGTTCGACGCGTATGTTTGTTTTTTTTTTTTATGTATGTCCACCGATTTCTCCGTCATTTGTGGACCGATTTTGAAAATTCTTTTTTTGTTTCAATTGGTCCCATATAAATTTTATTAACTTTGCTTGGGTAGTTTTTGAGTTAGCTACAAAATACGTATTTTTTTCCCACTTAGTATGTAGATGATATGATAAGTTCCTGACACTGGTAGTAGGTAGTGGTATTCGAATGTGTGTGGGGTAGGTACCACAACTAAAAAGTGAAAAACAAAAACTTTTTACAATAAAAAAAAACTACCGACTTCCAAAAAAAACACTACAAAGTGAAAAATAACTTTAATTTCGGAAGTCGGTGGCAAAAAACGAAAACACAAAACCCAAGACACCTACTTCCGAAATTAAAGTTATTTTTCACTTTGTAGTGTTTTTTTTGGAAGTCGGTAGTTTTTTTTTTGTAAAAAGTTTTTTATTCTTCCAAGTCGATTGAGAGCGTCCGGTCTGCACCAAGTGCAAAGGGCAACTGATAGAAATCCGACGACTGACGAAACACGAAGTTTGCCGAGGGACATTAAGAAAATAGTTATACTGTACCTACAATGCTAAAGCCTAATAATTCAATTGACTGCTTCGTTGGTCTAGTGATCGCAAGCGCTACTGCAGAGCATGAGGTCCTGGGTTCGATTCCGAGGTCTGGCAAAGTGTCATTGGGTTTTACCATCTGGAATATCTCAGTAGCAGCCCGGAGTCTGGATTTGTGCCCGGTTGATGGCAACAGGTTCGCCCCATATTACATGGGACTTAAACATAACTGGCGAAATGTGGGTGTGCTATAGGTACACTTCTGCTTAACCCTTCGGAGTTAAACAGGCGTGATGTTATGTAATATTCGATCGATCAGTTCAGAAGTAAAGTTTCATTTTACGTGAAGTAAATTATTTATAGTTAATGAGCGACACTTCATGACGCCGTTGAATCAATTAACCTTTGAGTTAGGTATTTCTTTTCAAGGTGAAGTCTCGTTGTTGTATACCATTTGTATAATCAAGGATAGGAATTACATATTTATGCAAAATGCGAGATAAATGGCTTTTTGGATTTATTTAGATGACAATTTTATTGGCGCCGTACCTAGCTGAGTGATTCGTTACTCTGTTTTGGATCGGTCGTTGTTTTAAACCAGATTTTTTTGAAGATTAGCGTAGATGTACTATCCGCATAAAATCCGTGGTACAGATAGTGCCATCCACGAAAACGCACCCCACTCTGCTTCCTAAACGCGATTACTGTATTGTTAGCGATTAGGAAGAAGTTGCCCATTCCAAAACGTAGATCTCTATGGAGAAGAACGGGCAAGAAACTCCAAGGGCAGTCTTTTAAATATTACAAAATCCTGGGTACATTATTCTTGTTGTTTCTATAGGTAGGGACTTCGACGCGAAAACTGTTACCATGGATTTCAGTAGATGATTCTGAACGATGATTCTGCGTTGACATTTTTCGTCGGTTATTTAAAAAAAAATCTGCTTGTCCATATATTTTGACCGCGTAGGTATTGCACTTTTCTATGAAACAGCAGATTTTTTTAAAAATAACCCACAAAAAATTTCATCGCAGAGGGATTCAGAATCATGTACTGAATCCATGGTAACAGTATTCGTTCTGTTTATGAGAACAATGTACAAAAAATTATCAAAAGCAATTCAAAATATAAAATTAAAAATAATCCCTGGCAGATAAGAGATGACCAGTCTCAACTGACGGCGCCCGTTCACGATCCCGTTCACCATCCAGCTCAACCATTTTTTAGGGAACCGAATGATCCAATACACTCGCCACCATCAGCGAGACATTTAAGTGAGCATGACATACTCTCAACTGCCATGCTCTTTCTGCCAGCGGCTAAGTCTGAAACTATCCTACGGGAGCGTACTATCGGGATAAGAAGTATCCTATGTTCTAACCCAGGTCGTGGTATACCTGAGTGCCAAATTTAATCAAAATCCGTTAAGCCGTGAGAGGTAACAATCAGACAGACATATAGACACACAGAGTTACTTAGTCTTGTAAGTATGAATAGAAGATTCTAACGAATAGGATACCCATATAACCAAACAACACAAATCTAATGAGGGTTTTCTGAAATTACGTTGTCCAGGTGGCAGCACTGAGACGTCAGGTCCGGGCACCTGACAAAAGTGTCAAAGTGCCTATATTTTCTTTAATCGTGACTGAATGAATCGTGATGAACGTCATCATACATTATATATTAGAATACTTCTCGTCAAAGTGGCGCCAACGGGTGGCGTGAATTTTCATGAAAACCCCTTATTGTCTGTATTATACCTACATACTGTAATAATATCCGGTTACAACCTTTGTTCGTTGTGTTAGTATATTGAAAACTGTAACGTAACCCTTACGAGTCTAATTAAAATGAAAGTCGAGAGAAAGGACATGATTATAATAATGAATTCACGTTGTTTTAGCTGTACTCTTTGTACATATTTTTTCTTGTAAGCGGAGATTTTTACTGGATAGTAAATAACATAACATAACATAACATCACGCCTTGTTTCCCCGAAGGGTTGGGCAGAGGTGTACCTGTAGTAGGTACACCCACATTTCGCCAGTTATGTTTAAGTCCCATGTAATAGGGGGCGAGCCTATTGCCATCAACCGGGCACAGATCCAGACTCCGGGCTGCTACTGAGAAATTCCAGATAGAAAAACCCAATAACACTTTGCCCGACCCGGGAATCGAACCCAGGACCTCATGCTCAGCAGTAGCGCTTGCGACCACTAGACCAACGAGGCAGTCTTGCGACCACTAGACCAACGAGGATAGTAAATAGTCCTGTATTTTGCTTTTTATCTTAAAAGTTGAAATAAAAATTGTTTTCGGAAACTCTAAAGTTAGTGTTTACTTTACATTTAAAGTATTAAAATTCAATATTTTTCATCAATTCTGATAAAAAAGTATCGCACGACATACAATGCGAAGCAAAAAAAACAACTGTTTTTATTGTTACACTCCTGCTAGTACACAGAACCTACTTAATTTATACTTCATTGTATAGCTAATTTAATGGAGATTAATACTATGTTTTTTAAACATTGATTTAATGCAGTAGAAACGAAAAATACATCAAAATAGTTTTTAAAAAATCCCGTCAATCAATGTATGAAACCTGAAAACATTGTAGCTTGCGAGACAATCAATTAATTTAGTCAGTTTTTTTTTAAATTGATTAATTTCAGCCAACCCTATTGAAAATGGCTCTTTTATTAAAAATAGTTTAGTCATAATTAATAAAAAACGAATTAATATAGCATCAATATATTTCCAACTTCAACCCTATTCCGTTGGCTAGCCACCAACAAAGCAAACCTCAATAGTTTTTGACAGTACCTACTTATTGCGAGGTGAGAAATTTTACCCATATTGATGAGTAAAAAAGCAGTCAAACTTCATGAAAAGTCGTTTAAATATTTTTCTGTTTTTCAATAAGCGTTATGAGGCGTGCACCTTTGGATTTTCCAAATATTCCATCATTTTTTCATCTGGAATTTCTCAGTAGCAGTTCGGAGTCTGGATTTGTTCCTGGTAGATAGAATAGATTCTGGTTCGACCCCTATTACATGGGACTTAAACGTAACTGGCGAAATGTGGGTGTAATATAGGTACACTTCTACTTAACCCTTCGGGGAATACAAGGTGTGATGTCATGTTATGTTATTCCTCTATTCTATCTTTCTGATCAGCAATATGCTGACAAATTTGATTTGTTGTTTGAGTGAGTTGATTGAGTGCTTGTCTTGGCAATGTCAAGTTGTAAAGATCAGTAAACAATAAAAAACAACGTAATAAAAATATTTGCTAAATACTGCAGTTCAAATAAACGACAGTAGGTATTTATTATAATCGTTAGCATACGTATGGCAGACGTAAGTTCGACATGTCTCGATAATTATCACTTACATCATCGCCATTAACGTAGCACTATTTAAAGAATTAAAGGCTATTAAAAATGGCTGCGTAATAGTCAAAGTTGTCAACACTTAAATATTTGAAAAGGAAAACAAGTAAAAATGTCAACTTATTTATTTAATACTTAATCGCTTCCTAAAAAACGTCAGAAGTCCTTTTTCTCACAGTCACACTCTGTATACATTTGTCAGGGTTGTCAATTATTATGATTGTTTTCTAATGATTACTGAAATACCAAGAGAAATTGAATAATATTTATTGTATAAGTCACTGTCTTCACAATGAAGAGGGTCTAACAAACGTCTCGCTATGACACCGGGTAGCGCCATGACACTTTAATGTAACACATTAGTTGCTTTATCCTTAAACAACGAATAAATCATAAATTCCAGCCATTTAGAACCATTCACAGCTAAGTGGTGAACAGAAAAGGGTTTTTGCTTTCCCCAGAAAACATTTCCTCGCCCTGTACAAACAATAGACTGCTCAAAAAGGGAACGTTTCCATTTGTATGAAATCCTTTTTTATATTTCTTTGCCCACAAAAGGTGAAAAATTGAACCTCTTATTTTCCGAATACAGCTGGGAACCATCTGCGTGTCTCGTCTCAGATTATTTACCTACAGCTTTATGAAGGTATTCGTTGAGTACCTAAATATAATAATTCTTTAATTTATAGCGAATAACCAGAAAATTGGGCGTTCGGAAAACTTGTATTTATTTATGGCCCAATTGATTTTATAATTGGATAAACAAATACATTTTTGTAGTAAAACAACGTGTTTTTTTTTTTGTAAAAGCAGAGTGTTTTGTTAATATTTCGAACTTGGGCCATAATTCTTGGAACTGTCACAGGTGACCATTTCAGTCAAAGCCTCATGTTTTTTTGTTATTTTTTTTGTAATAGTAGCGTGTTTTGTAAATATTTCGAACTTGGGCCATTATTCCTGGAACTGTCACAAACGCCATTTCTGTCAAAGCCTCAACACGTTCGTCACACGTACTGAAAGTTTCATATTGATTTGTGAAAGCGACACAAAAATCCTTTTACACGAATGTTCATCTTTCAACATAAAGGTTCCGACTATACAGGCTGAGTTTTGTGAAATGGGATCACAGTGCCAAAACTCTTTTTTTATTAGATTTATTTCTTTCTTTCCGAAAATTCTTTCGATAAGTTTTCTTTATTTCGCTCATGCACAGTTTCAACCCTGCAATTTTATCTTAGAAACCTCACCCTTTATATGCAAGGACGCAATAACACGTAAATATTAAAATTATAAGCTACCGCCATGTTCGTTCATTGAACTTTTATAGGGTTGCCAACGTCGGAGACTCGTCAGAATATTAATGGCACATAATATGTTCGGAATACTTGTTACAACTTTTCCCATTACGCCGCTGAGATTTACACCAGGAAAAATGTGTTTGACGCGCAAAAGGCGCTCAGTGAAACTCAATGAAAGTTAGCCGTGTTACGAGAGGTAAGCGACGATTACGAGGGACGGAGAATTTTTTTGATGCCCTTGTCTTACATTTGGTACGATTAGGTACTTCATTATTTTATCAAGTGTCAGGTTTATCTGTCCGTTTCGTCACATTTTAATAATAAATATAGGGCTCTTTAAAGTCACCTTCTATACGTCTATCGAATGTCAGTCCATCTGGCTGTACGTTGAAAACAATGATTACATTAATGATTTAAAACGTCACTCTCCAGAGAACACAACTCGGCAGAGTTTTAATGCGTTCTGAAAAAACTTTTGACATAAACGTGGTGAGGTAAAAGTTGATTAAATATTAATGGACTATGACATGACAGGCTGCCAAATTCATGTTCTTACAAATTTTTAGTTATTGTATTGCTTTGCTTTATTTGCAAACGACGATACACATCGAGGATCTCTATATTCTCCAACTAGCTGAGAATGTGGATGTCAGATAGAAGTAAAGTATTTCTGTTGTCTTAATGTCCCTCGGGAATCATCGCATTACCGAATACAAACGAATGCTAATTTCCATGTTCATCAATTATTAGATTTATCGTGCATAATCATTTGAATTCAGAACTAAGTACTTTATTGTTGTTTTGTTTTAATTTCCGTGTGAACTATATAGAGCTGTGAAACTATTTTCCTATTAGCAGCTTTCCTCCCATTTTTAAAATAAATTACATTAAGTTATAAGAGTACTAACAACTCTATAAACTTCCAAGTCGATTGAGAGCATCCGGTCTGCACGAAGTGTAAAGGACAACTGATAGAAATCCGACGACTGACGAAACACGAAGTTTGCCCTCCTCTCTTTATTTGCATTCATGTAACTCAAGATCGCAAATGTGTTGGCGTAGTCGATAACGCACTTATATGAAGTCTGTCGCGCCCGACTGCGAAGCACAGACAAAAGACTCGGTTTACCTTAAAAGCCCCATTGTACCAGCATTGTTTGGCTCGAGCTCACTAAAAGCATGGTAATCGAAGGGCTGACCTTTTTCTACTATTTATTGCGAAAATTAAAACGATTGTGTGAACAGGTTTTATTTTACGAAGTCTTCACCATATGTTGGAGGGATCAAATCAATGCGTAAATGATGAATGGTAGAGATCATTTTCAGTTAACGACAGTGTATATTAATGTATCTGTGTGGAATTTAATTATTGTTGAAGACCTTCTTCGAATTGTAAATTTTCAAAGGAAGTTAGGCATTGTGGCTTTTCAGTCCAGTGGCAACGGTACGCTAATGGCTCGTGTTTACCTCGTGCTATGGAAACTTTCGAGATCTTCCCAGAAACGAAAGCTCAAACAAATATCTGCGATACATCCTTTGTGTTTCCCGATATACCTAAGGCTATCTCAGTAGATCTAAATTATATAAGTAATCAGACTCATTTATAAAGAGATCATAAAAGACTACCTACGCGTGTGTGTGTGTAGGTAGTACCTATTCACAGATTTCCATTTTATTGAAATAGAAAAATAACACCTGTTATTTACAGATATTTCCACAGAAACGTACAAAATCTTATCAGCCTCATTGACATTGTCTGTTTATTGTACTCTTTATGTTTTGGAGGCGTATACAATTTAGTGAGCGATATCAGAGCGGTGAATGGCGGCGATAAAAATAGCAACCACATGCGATCCTACGCCAGATGCCCTGTGACCTTACGCTCGACGGCTCGGCCCGTTTTATAACCAACATATGCACTACACACTATAAATATTGCCAGCGATTCCCATTTTTCACACAACATTAACGTTTAGAACAAAACGCCCATTGTCTTTTTGACAGCGACAACCTTGAACGAGTTAATATGAAATTATAAACTGATGTCAAACTGTGATTTGCGATTGATGGAGCGTTACTGTAATATTAATCTTTGGCTGGGTATCGAGTATTCTGAATATGAAACCTTCCTATATGAATCAGTTTAACGATTGCCGTCAATTGTAATGGAATGTGTTGATGAAGCCATTGATGCTAGATGGATACCATACAAAGTAAATTAATCGATTTGTGGCGAGA
The DNA here is from genome assembly GCA_949152395.1 of Agrochola litura. Classification (NCBI taxonomy): domain Eukaryota; kingdom Metazoa; phylum Arthropoda; class Insecta; order Lepidoptera; family Noctuidae; genus Agrochola; species Agrochola litura. The sequence goes on along the minus strand of OX424497.1, from coordinate 7,496,404 downwards.
ATACTGTGGTCAGGATCAGTTACCTTTCTTTACGCTTAGGGCTTTTTGTGTATGTATCTGGTAAAGCACGTTAAAGGGTTGAACTCAGCTGATAATCTTCTATATCTTAATATATATAAATCTCGTGTCACAATGTTTGTCCTCAATGGACTCCTAAACCACTTAACCGATTATAATAAAATTTGCACACCATGTGCAGTTCGATCCAACTTGAGAGATAGGATAGGTAGGGTAGGTAGGGTAGGTAGGGTAGGTAGGGTAGGTAGGGTAGGTAGGGTAGGTAGGGTAGGTAGGGTAGGTAGGGTAGGTAGGGTAGGTAGGGTAGGTAGGGTAGGTAGGGTAGGTAGGGTAGGTAGGGTAGGTAGGGTGGGTAGGGTAGGTAGGGTAGGTAGGGTAGGTAGGGTAGGTAGGGTAGGTAGGGTAGGTAGGGTAGGTAGGGTAGGTAGGGTAGGTAGGGTAGGTAGGGTAGGTAGGGTAGGTAGGGTAGGTAGGGTAGGTAGGGTAGGTAGGGTAGGTAGGGTAGGTAGGGTAGGTAGGGTAGGTAGGGTAGGTAGGGTAGGTAGGGTAGGTAGGGTAGGTAGGGTAGGTAGGGTAGGTAGGGTAGGTAGGGTAGGTAGGGTAGGTAGGGTAGGTAGGGTAGGTAGGGTAGGTAGGGTAGGTAGGGTAGGTAGGGTAGGTAGGGTAGGTAGGGTAGGTAGGGTAGAAATACGCACATTCATTGACTGTTAGGCGGAACGAAGTTTGCTGGGTCAGCTAGTTAGATATATAAAAAAACATATATAAAAAATACTTCCAAAACCTTTAAAGTAAAAATACTTGCATAGAACATTGATCCGTAATTTAATATTAATAAAGAGCACAATCGTGTTTACAAAAATGAGGTGTCGATAACGGTGTCGCGAGTTCAATTGTTTTTTCTCATCTCAAAAATGCCCAACGTGACTAAAGAAGTTTTCACTTCAAAAAGGCAGCTGGACAAAATCGTAGGAACCGTGGAAGGTGGACGATTAAATATTGTGTTAGGTACAGGAATAATGAGACCTGAAAAATCACTTCGTGTTAAATAGTCACACAGAAAAGGGCGAATTGGTCACATGAACGACAAAGCCGTGTTCAAAGTCGAATCTTCTTTCTCTATTTTCCATAACACTTTTAATACAGTTCATAGTAAAACTGTGACTGGTAGTGAACCGTCAGCTAGTTAATTATTCATCAGAGCAGAATATTGAATGGAGTTCGTTTGCGCGCAATATTTTGGTTTTATTCATCCGTTGGACAATGAAATGCTATTCCGGACTTTTGAATATTCAAATTTTTTGTAGTTTTCCGAAAATGCTTATGGATTTAAGAACAAAGGAATTTTTATGGCCGCAACTGGTTTATACTTTGTAGATCAATGAATAATCATATTATTTTAAACACCATGTGGTAATCTTCTTTTAATGGCAACAAGTTACTAGATAATCTTCTATAAAGCTTTGACAGATCGTCACGGACGTCAGAAATAAAGTTACAGTCATTCAGTAGGTATGTACCTGGGCACCGGCGGCGGTGATCTCTCGCGCCCGGCCCTGGTTCAGGCCATGGTACGGAGCGAGAGGAAATGGGAGACCACCATCTCCTTTTGCGAAGCAGTAATGCTCGCGAAGGAGGAGGCGGAACGCGTGAGGAAGAGGCAAACTTCGCGCCCTCACGCTCCTAACCGCCGAAGGAAGAGACGCCCTGGGCATCGGGAATCGCAGGTCGATTTCTGGCCACCGTAGGCGCGGGCTTATGGACGGTGAGCAATGGATAACTCGCTGTCCGATAAAGACCAGGCCCGGGTCGACGGCACATTGTGTTCCACGAGCGCCTCAAAAAGATGTCAAAGATGCCTGCCGGGATTGCGAAGAAGTCCGAAAGGGAGATCGTGGCCCCCGGCAACATGGCAACTGAAGGAACACGGGTGGGTTTAAGTCAGTAACAGTCTGACACGCCCTCCCGCTCCGCCCAGAGCGGGAGAATTTATTTGATAATTTTTCACCCAAAAAAAAGAAAATGTTAGGTATCTACCAACATTTTCATCAGACACCTACCTATGCTTCTGTTATATCTTGAAAACCAATACTTTCAAGGTTTGACTGACTACCAAGAGGAAGTTTCCAAATAGGTAACATACCTAAAAATCAAGCCCTGATGATGATAAATGCAGAAAACAACGGAGGGTTTTCTCCCTTAAATTATGAGGAAAAGTACTAAGCCTGCCATATATCACTGAAAATACAACTATGATTAAAGTGTACGCGGCCGACATGATTATTTATACGTTCATTCATCACATTTTTCTTTCTTAACTCAGTGTAGCAACGATGTGTTTACACCTAAACATAACCACACGATTTTCACACGTCTTTTAATGTCTTAAAGCTTATTTTCTCTTGAATTCATGCTCACATACGACATTTTATCGTTGCTAATTTATAAAAATTGTGTATCATATTTTATCCCCGTTTGATAATGAAATCAATTCTGATATATCGCTTTCGTAATATGCATAGATGGCTAATTTAAGAAGATTGAGAAATGTGATTTCGGTTTCGGTAGCTATATTTAAACAAATAGAAACACATGAAGTCACAAATAGGTGATGAATGAAATAGTACTTTTAAACGTGAAATAACGCCGGGTTTTAGCTTTTAGAATAACTGACAGCAATCAGCTGAAACGTTTATTATTTGACCATATGTTTTTGTGCCACATCTGTCACCCGAAAAAGGACTATATGGAATTTATATTAATGAAACAAATAAAAAACAACAAATACATTGTTTTTTCTAGCCATTGCTGTCCCTTTTCTAGGCAAAAGTCCTTCCAGATTTTTTTTAAACCAATATAATTGATAATACTGGAAGAGACCTATCCCCGTCGAGGGGTCCTTAATTATTTAATGAATTAATATTAAGCACTTTATTAGGAACTTTATTTTTTTCTGTAATTAAGGAATAATAAAGGCTTTTTATATTATAATTGATGGTTAAAACTGTGGTGACATTCATAATTTAAGGTGCCTAACATTACTCAAACAAAACAAAACAAAAACAATAATTATAAAACATATTATATTTTGCAGAACAAACAAACTATAACCGAAAACAATAAAACTAAATCATGAATGCCCAAGAACTTACATAATAAATATACGAGATATAGCTGTAGGTATATCGCTTAGGCATCGTCTAGTCATTACGAGACCGACAGACAGAAATAGCGACTCTATTCGGGAGCCACAGATGTGTGTCAACACCGGGGTTATTTTGACCGTCTATATTATTCATACCTAACGAAAATGAAGGGCTCTGTGTTCTCATGGAGATAAAACTATAGTTTGTATAAAAATAAAAACTTTTTTAAACAAAACTCATAACTACAACATTTCTCGGAATTAAGGCACACAACCAAACAACCCTCAATTAGAATACTATGTTATAAGTTTTAACATAATATTCTAATTGGGGTTTGTTATAACCATAATATACATACACTGAATTGTTACTATTACATTTATTATTAAATTTGTCATACTGATTGTGGGAGAAAATTGTGGTCACATTACAAAATTGTGTTATTCACGCAGGTACACACAAATCTACGCACGCACACAGTCGCACACGTATAAGGGATTATTAGCGTAGTAGGGACTTCGTCCATTTTGGTTTGTTTTGACTGTACATCGGAAGAGTGACTGTAATTTACGTAGTTTTAACTATAATTGGGATTAAAAATAACCTATCTTAACAAGTACAATGTTAACAGTTAAAATGTTTAAAAACCCCGACACAAACATTTCCTCATTTCTCTTTCCTACTCCATCTCCAGACCTAGTTCACCATTTATCTATAACCTATTCATTGAGACCATTCCAATGAGCCGCAACACGATATCTGTGCTATAATTTGGGTATCCAGCAAATTACAGGTGGTGCAGCAGTCAGTTCAAGGTTACTATGTTCTTCAAATATCACTGAAGTAACAGAATACCAAATTTCAAATCGATCCGACCTGTGGAAGATACTCACATCCATTCATCAACTAGAAAAGAGCTGATAATCTTCAAACGGCTTAACCGATTCTAATAAAACATGTCTAAGAACCATTGCTAGAAAACCTGCTTTCAAATGAAAAAAACCGCATTCAAATCGGTTCACCCGTTTAACAGCTACAGTGCCATAGACAGACACAGAGATAGACACACACAGCGGTCAAACTTATAACACCCCTCTTTTTGCGTAGGGAGTTAAAAATTACTGAAATCGATTCTGTAAACGATTCCGAACAAAGTACGTACTTTCATAATGTGCATTAATTCAGTTACACATTGTTTAAGACCCGCCGAATGGCCATTGAAATACTAGTGCTGGTGACATTCGTTTGAGATAGTCATTGGTGATTTGAGTTTGTAGCTAGTTACTTTTTTTTAATCTAATCTTTTGTCTAATCTGTCAATTAGAAAAATATTTAAACAGCCTTTTAAATATCAACACATAAATAAAAAACGTGTGGCACTCGGGGACTGCCGCGGTAAAGCTATTGCATTGCATTTGTAACCTTCATACTTCCTATTTGTCAACGCTACACTTGGGATGATGACGTGATGACATAAAACAAAAATTACGTCCCCATGACAACATCACGTTGTCATGGGAACCGTCATTACAGGGTAAGCGGAGTTAGGTTTTATTTTCGTTACGTTACGAAATTTCTTGATTCGGTCGCCGCGCTCAAAGCCCGCGATAAAAACTATGCAATAGCTTAAAATACAGACACCTTGAATATTATTTTGTAAGAGGGTTTGAAAAAATAATACTAACAAAGAGCTAAAAGTTGTTATCATTAAAACTTCCCTTCTACAACTTTTGGAAATGCGAAGTCAAAATTAAAGACCAATTGTTTGGGAAATTGAACGAAACTTGTTAGTTCTAAGAGTTTACTCATTTTTTTTCAATAACGTTGACCTTCCCTGTAATGTAACAATCCAAGATTCCTATGTAACGGCCAGGGCTTTGCAAGTGTAACCGCAGGCTGTCAATTGCTAGGTAGTGTAAAGAGATAATTGAAACCAGCAGGGTAAGTTAATACATACAGGGTGGCAGGGACGAGACGGCGCGTTGTGTTCCACGCGCGCCTCAAAGAGATGTCAGCAGAATTGACGGGGTCCGCTAGGGCCAAGGCCTGCCGGGGCTGCGAATATGGGCCGATAGGGAAAACGTGGCACCCCAGCAACATGGCAACTGAAGGAACACGGGTGGGTTTTAGTCAGTAAGAGTCTGACACGCCCTCCTGCTCCACCCAGAGCGGGAAAAGTTATTTGATAATTTCCCACCCAAAAAAAAAAAAGAAAAAAAAGGGTGGCAGGGACATCGACGCGAAAACTGTTACCAGTACGTGATTCTGAAATCCCCTACTGGTAACAGTTTAAGTTAAGTGGTAACGTTAAAGTTTTTCGTCAGTTATTTTTAAAAAAATCTGCTTTTTCATAGAAAAGTTGTTAAAATGTATGGAACAGCAGATTTTTTTTTTAATAACCTACGAAAAATTTCAACGAAGGGTCGTTCAGAATGGCGTCGTGAAACCCAGGCAGATTCCCAGCTACCGTAGGTGCGGGCTTGCGGACGGTGAGCAATGAGTAGCTCGCCGTCCGATACAGGCCGGGTCGACGACGCGTTGTGTTCCACGCGTGCCTCAAAGAAATGCCAGTGCAACTGACGGGGTCCGCTAAGGCCGATGCCTGCCAGGATCGCAGGAAAGTCCGAACCATGGCCTTTGGCAACACCCCATGTGTTGCCAGGGGCCACGGTAACCCTTTCGGACATGTGTAACTGAAGAAACATGGGTGGATTTTAGTCAGTAAGAGTCTGACACGTCCTCCCGCTCCGCCCAAAGCGGGAGAAGTTATTTGATAATTTCTCACCCAAAAGAAAAGAGGGGGTTCAAAATCATGTACTGAAGTCGATGTACCTGCCACCCTGTACAATTAAATAGGTGTAAGCACAGATAATAATTATGTAGAAGTAACACAACTAGGTCACAGGTAAAGGTTACATTACAGGCGAATGCTCCTGGTGAGGGAGCACCTTTATAGATACAAGAATTGTCACTATTTCAATAAATTATTTTAGCGCCTGTAATGGCCTGCGATAAAGTTTATCAATTAATTTATTAAGTAGGTAATTCAACTAAATTATTCAATAGAAGTTATGACTCTACTGATAACAGTCACTTACTATTTCTATACCTACTATCTATCGCAATGATTACAGTCATTACAACTAAAAAGGCATAATAATATTATTTATGTCATGCATAACATCACGCCTTGTTTCCCCGAAGGGTTGGGCAGAGGTTTACCCCACAATTCGCCAGTTATGTTGAAATCCCATGTAATAGGGGCGAGACTATTGCCATCTACCGGGCACACATCCATCCTCCAGGCTGACTGAGAAGTTCGTGATGGAAAAAAAACAGTGGCACTCCGGGAGTGCCGACAGAAGTGAAAACTTGAAAAAAAAACTTCCAAAACCTTTAAAGTAAAAATGCTTGCATAGAACAAATATAAAATATAATATCCAAGTACCTGGGTGACCGAGCTCCGCTCTGGTGAAAATAAAGAATGCTCATTTAATATTATAAGAAAACTCATACTAATCCATGTACTCGTATAGTAGGTACCTACCTACTTATTCCATGCTGCCATGTCATTATTCTAATGTCATTATTCTCATGTCATTATTCATTATCTTGTTCTAAAGTTTGGGCGACCGAGCTCTGCTCGTGTGAAAATACGGAGAAAACGAATTTTCCCAGATATGAGACCTACCTAGATCGATTTTTCGTCCCCTACCCCTATATTGCAACTTTCATCGAAATCGTTAGAGCCGATTTCGAGAACGTGAGTACAAATATATACAAACAAATATATATACAAATATTGCTCGTTTAATACCTAAGTAGTATAAGATCACGTAATTTCACGTTAGTAAAACTAGAGAAAATGTTCAACAAAATACGTAGGTACCTATATTAATATTCAGTTTAATCGTATTTAGCCTTGCAAATCCTTAGATTTAGTACACAATATTTTATCTTAAATATTTATTTAAACTAAGACTATTTCTCTTTTGTTATTGTTTAATTGGAATTGTGTTAGAGCCGTTGATTACTAAACTTGTTAAACATAAACAATAGAAATAATTGCAGAAGATGAAATCTTTTGGAATTCACAAATACTTAGTCAGTAATTGTCGCTAAAAGTTTAATGAGGTCGCCGAAAGATTTATGAGCAAGATAATTTTAATTAAAATCAATTACTTCTGATCTGTCACCATTACAGTGTTCATTGAACTATTCATTCTTATCTCAATTATTTCAAACGTTAAACTTAGGTATATCAACTTGTATTTTAACTATAAATAAGTGTTCTCTTCTTATTCTAAAAAAAAGAAGCAAAACATTTAAAAAGAAACAAAAAAAAACTTAAAGCGAGATTTTATAAGCATTTTATTTGACGTAGTTAGGTACGTTACTGACAATAAAATAAAACTTTTTATGTTTTGTATTTTGTCTTGGGCCACGATAATTTCATCTCGCTAGATATATTTTTCTTTAAATTATTATATATTAAATTTCCAATAAAACCACATTTCAAAATGGTTTTCCAACCGCAGATCGGTAAATACTCTAACGAATGGTTAAACACGCCAAACCTCTTTACCGAAAACATGTCCATTTCAGTTCAACCAATATCGCACAATACATATCGAGATATTTGTAATCTGGCCGCACCGTAACGCGCCGCATCGCACCGCACCGCTCCGCACCGCACCGCGATATCGCCCCCACAAATGAGCCCATAATGTGCGCCTCTTTTATTACACTTCATTATCTGTCCAGTTATTTTTCCATTAACGATTCCCTTAATGCGTCCAATAAATTCAACCTGCCACAATTGTAAAAGGAAACTTTACGAGAGCCATATAAATGATATCAATTTATCAAGTATCCATATTTTATTAACCTAACAAAGATTTAAATATGATCACTTATCGGATGCCGACAAAAATAATAACCATTTTGCTTAAGCTGGATGCCAAATTGAATAAAATTTCGATACAAACGAGATTGCATTTATTATCATATTTATAGGACGCCCTTTTTTAATATGATCGGATGTGATAAATCTGGGACAAGTACGATTGTTTGTAGCGCAACCTTAATCGCAAAAGGAATAGATCGCTCGCGCGAGATCGTGGCATCACGTAGGGACATGAGTCACGTCATGTGTCAACAAACAGGCGTCACTCCTGAGGTCACAACACCTGAACACTTGGCAGAGTGACAAGTTGCATAACCGACGAGTGTCAGCCACGAAAACAGGAAACACAGACTATTTAAGTAACCATTATAAACCTCAACACAAATATCCGAACTGATCTCTACGGGCACGCGGCACGTGATTCATCTTGTTTGTTTTTTTTGTTTCAGGTAAGTTGACTTCTACTCAATTGCTAAAACTTCGCAGAATTGGGAAGGTAAAAGGTCAAATAGAATGTAAGTGAGTCGGAAAATATTGAAGGATTTCGATTAAAAACTGTCAGGCCGCGTCCTAATAGAAAGCGATCATCGTGCGACATACGCGATCGTCGCGTTCTTATAATGTCAATTTTTTTTCGGAAACCTGGTAGGCACTCTCTGTCGGCACAACCACGCGTTCCGGTTCACCGACCAAAAACTGACAATTTGCCTATTCGCGTGAAGATCGCTTTCAAATAGGACGCGGGGTTAGACTTCAAACAAATTCGTAGGGACTCAATTCTAGTTATAAATTGGGCATCATTCTAGAGTAGGTACGGGCTTTTCACAACAAGAAGTTTTGAAGCAAAGCCAAGGCCAATGTCGGATTATCTCCATAGCAACAAAAAAATGTCTTTGAAGCTCTGGTTTCGCCCCTGAAATTTTATGTCCTTTTAATTCAATATTTTTTTAAGGATTTCGTCATAAAAAATGTACTGTTGTCGAGGAAAAGCTTTTTTCTCAGTTTGGATTTGATTGGAAAAGTACCTACCTAAATATACTATAACTGCTCTTGGGAAACTGTAGCCGTTAATAGTAAAATCTCTTAAGAAACAATTTTACCTTGTAGTAACGATTGTAGAAGATCTTGAGTTTATTGTATAAGTACTTATTTCAGAACTCTTTATTTTCCTAAAAAAAAATGGTACTTAACAGGTCATGCACACACACACGTACACGTGTACGTTCGTGTGTGCATGACCTGTTCAAGTCTATTTTTGTCTAAACAAAGACCTCTTTGTGACCTGAGATGTTTGTGAGATATTCAGTTAATTGTTGTGTTACTTAATTAAACGGTTTTTAGTTATCAATGAAACATTGACAGTGTGATATTCAGATTGATATCCAAATGTCGATTTCCATAAACTCACCATATCTATCTAAAAACTGATATGTTTGAATACTAAGAGGCAGACATAGTGAAATATCCCAAGTTTACCTTTGCATATGGAATTTGATTCGTGTGATGCGAACGGTATACCTCGTTTATTTTTCCGCCGAAAAAGGGATATTTTTTTTGTGGAAACGGTCCCGCAGACGAGTACTTTGAAATATGGAGCAGAGGAAATAAAAATTGTGGGAATATCAAAAGTGCTATCATTTCAGACTACACTATGTCAATTGCATTCATGTTAAACCTTACATTTTTGCATTCATATCAGTCCAGAAAATGTTGAAAGTACGCTTTCCTAAGCCTATTTGTATAGACGTCATTACTTGAAGTGAAAGTCAAATTATTTATTAAAATTAAAAATGGGTGTATACATAGGTAGATGTTATTATTATTATAAACATTAGTATACAATTTGATATCAGTATATTTTACCGTATTTTATTTTATTTAGGTACATAGTCACACTTAAGTGCAAGGTTATTGCCTGTGGCATCCCATAAAATTTAAACAGCAGTTAACTGGCACCGTCTAAATAAAACGTACAATTGTTGCACGATACGGGCATGTTAGTTGCCGTTCAAAACTGGTATAGGTCTAAACAGCACATACAATAAAATTGCACGTTCAATAATCGCACGTACAATAAAATCGCATTCAATTCTGGCATGAAAATTTTCTAACATTCAAACATGACTGCGACGAAACAAGAAACAAAATCTTGAGAAGACTTTCAATAAAATTTAGTGGTAAATTTGGCAACGCAAATACGGGCAATTCTTGAATCTATTGTACAAGGACGTGCAATTCTGTGTTTAGACGAGGCAAAACTTGCATGCAACAATCACCTTGCAATTTTATTACCTTAATGTAAGTCACATGCAATTTTATTGAATGGTAAAACTTACTTTCAATTATTGTACCATGCCATTTTATGAAAATCGCACGCGCGTGATCAGTGGCATGCGATTATTGCTATTGAACGTTCCAGAAACTTGCACCGTGTAAATGGGGCATTAGTTAACAGATTTGCAATCGCAGCATAGTATTATTAACGATACGGCTGCTCTGTTCTTGCCACCTTGCTTATCCCTCAGTAACCTTCGACGATATCAACGTGGTGACCTAAAATAAAAACTTTTTACAAAAAAAAAAACAACCGACTTCAAAAAAAAACACTACAAAGTGAAAAATAACTTTAATTTCGGAAGTCGGTGTCTTTGGTTTTCAATTTTTGTTCTTTGTCACCGACTTCCGAAATTAAAGTTATTTTTCACTTTGTAGTGTTTTTTTTTGGAGTCGGTTGTTTTTTTTTTTGTAAAAAGTTTTTATTTTTCACTTTTGAAGCTAACTCAAAAACTACCCAAGCAAAGTTAATAAAATTTATATGGGACTACCTCTGAAGTATGATCTACCAAACAAAAAAAGAATCATCAAAATCTATTCATAATTGGCGGAGTAATCGCGTAACAAATATAAAAAAAAAAAAAAAAAAACATGGAAGTCGGTTAATAAAACACAATATTTTGGCAAAGAATTCGAACATTCATTTCATTATCTGCCTAGCCTTTTCCCAACTATAATGGGGTCCGTCTTCCAGACTAAACAGATGCAGCTGAATACCAGTATTTTACATGGAGCGACTGGCTATCTGACCTCCACAACCCAATGACTGGGTAATACTATACCCCTTGGTAAGAATAGTTGTCTGACTTTCGGACTTCTATCTACCCGTAACATTCCATATACACCACTTTATTTCTGCATTAATTGCAATTAGTGTCCGCCATCACTCTTTTCAAAGTATTCGAACCGACTATATTTCACTGATAACATTTCAAATTCCACAAAATTAATTCGTTTAATCAACATATTTCCACATAGATATTCGGAATAAATAATCGTGTCTAATTTCTAGATTTTGGGCGACTATTTCGAGCGGATTTATCTTTAAAGTTAGGCTAGGCGCTAAAATCTGGTAGAGACGTCTGGAGAGATTTCAACATTGTCTTTGATTTTAAACTATTTGATCTTTGGACCCGTAAAAGCCGCGTCAAGCGTTAAAGCCTTGTACAGTCCGCCTCAAAAAGAAAATATTGTTTCAATGGACAAAAATTTGACAAAACGTATACTGAGGCGCAGGTGACGCACACAGCACAGTACAAATTCTGCAGGGTAGGGCAGACGAGGCAGACATAGGCCGCCATCGCATGCTGCAACGCAGCTACAACAGACACATTCATGTCCTAGCTAGTACAAACAATCTGTCATTAAAACAAAATTATGAATCAGAGGTCAAAAAACAAGTGACGATCTGCACGCGTCGCGCAGATATCTGTGCCGACTCTATAATGAGACGCAGAGCAGGTCAGACACATGTCTGCGTCACACGTGTCTGCGCCGCAGCGTATGCAGCTGTCAGTACGTTCATGCATTACAAAATCTGCTCTGCCCTGCGCTGCGTGGACCTGCGTCACCTACGTCTCAGCATACGCTTAGCCTCAATGTCAAAATACAATGTTATGTATGTTTTGCGTAAAGTTTATTCTATTTTTTTGTAAATTTGTGTAAACATTGAGACTGTGATTTAAATAACTAAATAAATGTGTAGCTATGATAAAGTACCCAAAGTGTTAGGTACATGTTTTGTGGCTACATACTAACAGAATATTATGGAACAAAGATTGTTGACAATCAAATGAATTCTTGTCGTCGTATACATCTTTTTGAGGCGTACATAAATGAGCAATAGAAATTAAAAACTTCTAGATTAATCTAGGATTCATTCCAATACACTGTATTGATTCCCTAGCTTCAGTTATCTCTTGTTTCGTACACGTGGATTGTTCTAAGAAATGTAAAAGCTGCTCAATGTAAAATTAATCCTTCGTGGCAAAGCGCTTCAAGGATTATGTCGGAACTTCAGAAGGATGTATTGCACTCACGACCATTCCTTGCAATAAAGCACAAATTGCAATCACCGATACGGTTTACCAAACTGTTTTACTTAATTTAACCGATCTTTAGAAGACCCATATTACCAAGGAGACGAACTTGCATAGATGGTGAGTGTTTTTGGCAAGCTGAGTTGAGGTATAGTTTGACCGAGACCGCTGTACTGCGCATTAAGATTGTGCGCGGCGCGACGGGGGCAGTGCAGGCCACTCATTCGTCAACGCTCACGGCGTCCCGCCGCTCATTCGACAACGCTGCCCCCCCCCCCGCCTCGTCGCGCATTCCTAAAGCGCAGTACATCAATCTCGGTCAAACTATGCATGCACAAATGCGTGCACTGACTGGACAGGTCCGCTCAAATCTGTGTGGTTCGTTCCTCAAAAACCATTTCAGACACTAATCTACATGGTCCTCACCTGATCTGACCAACCTTATGTCTGGATTTTAAAAGAGACTGTTACCTCTGAGTTTTTTTTCGATCTTTCTTCTCAGAGTTTTCAGATAGGAAACGCCAATGTCATCTAGTTTTTAAAATATGATTGACGTGTAAAAAGTGTTTGTAAAAACCAACTTACAGAAATAAAATAATTTATCATTTCATCATCATCATTTCAGCCGAAAGACGTCCACTTCTGGACATAGGCCTCCCCCAAGCACCGCCACTTCGACCGGTTCTGTGGTTCCCCAATCCAGCGGATACCTGTCTCATCATTTATCTGTTGGTAAATAAATAAGGCAATCGTTTTGAAACCCTCAAAGACTAATATTTGGTTTTTAAGCCTTTGGCCATTTATATCACCAAAACCCCAGACAAAAACAGTAAAGAGATTAAACCTTACCCTTTTAATAATTAATTTACTAATAGTAGGCTTAGGGTGAAAATCACCAAAGCGACCTTTTATGTATCTAGGCAGCGCATAAAAGGCCATTGCCTCACAAACTAAAAAAATATAGAACAACAGCTACCTACCTAAATATAGTCAATCTACCTAGCCTTTTGTTGTTGTTGTGGTCGGCGTCCAGTCTAACCGGATGCAGCTGAATTACAGTATTTTACATGGAGCGACTGCCTATCTGACCTCCTTAACCCAGTTACTGGTAAGACTGGTTGTCAGACTCTGGCTTCTGACTACCCGCAACGAATGTCAAAGATCTACGAATGACAGCCGGGACCCAACGGCTTGAGGGCGCTTCTCCTAAAAGATGGCAACATCGCAAATAGCTGTCAAATATTTACCTGTTTTGATTAATTTGGCAATATTACTGTATGGAAATAAGAAATGTGGCTAACTAGTGAACTAAAACATTGATTATGAAATGCAATAATGAATATCTTAACACTGAATATTTAGTTTTAGATGTAAAACGGTTACAACATCAAATTCAGTATAATTGTAATTCATTATTAAAATTCTAGATCGCTAGATAGTCACATTTCGTATTTCCATACAGAAATATTGCCAAATTAATCAAAACTGCGAAATATTTGACATCTATTGGCGACGTTACCCACTTTCAGAATAAACGCTCTTAACGTACTTTCCGAGGCACGGAGGGGTCACGATATGGAATGGATGGTCACCCATCCACGAACTGACTGCGGCAAGCATAGCTAAGAACGATCAACCCGTGCGGCTGTTATCATTTTGCCACAAGCCCCTCTTAGTCTCAGTTACCTTTTAGTACTAAAAGTTATTTGTTTAGCTAAATTAGGGCATTAGGTTTATTGGAATATACCTATTACTATATTATCATAACGCAGTACTTAGATTAACATAAAATTAGGATTTAAAAAAAATCACAGGTATTTTAATAAATTCCCAGCACAGGGCTGTCACAAATTTTTCCGACGCATAATAAAGCATTAGTCTGCTCTCAGTTTTTGCTCCTTCTTTTAAGTGATGACCCTATTAGCATTCCTTAGACAATAATTTAATATCTCCATAGTCCTTTGGCAAAACGATTCGTGATGACATCTTTCTTCCTTTTAGAGAATTATTCTTGACACTCTCATTTGTTTCTCGTTTATTTTACGTCTTATTTTTTTGTTTTCTTTTGTCCATTATAAAAGGCGATTAAAATTCGTGATTTGAGAGCGAAATTAATGGTGCAAAAAATTAATGTCAAATGTTCTCTTTTAAATAAGGTATTATAGTACCATGATTTTCGATTTTTGATGTTCTGTAAAGTGTCTATGACTTATAAAGTTTGATAGTAATTTTGTTTTGAGAACCTATACCCTAACTGCGTAACACACGATCAATTACAATTTGTTTATTTTGACAGTTCAACAACATTAATTGCGTTATTTACGTTACTTCATAATTTTTCGAACATTATGAAGCAATGGATTCAAAATTATTCAGAATATGATTAATCGTTTGTTACGCAATCAGGGTGCTGAAAAGGTTCTCAATAATACCATTTTGTATTGAGAACCTATCCAGTCTATTAATAATAGTTTTTTAAAGGTTAAAAAACCTTTAAAACTATTTTAGGACCTATCTATCTATTTACCCAGTAATTTCCCACAAGTGTGCAAAGACCTTTCTTTCCCGTTTCGACACACATCTGTCCTAGGCCTAAGTTCGGCCAGGACCTAAGTTTAATTTAATAAGAGAGGTCGGTAACCGCGGTCACCATGCTGGACGAGTGTAAACGACCACAAAGCTATCCCTCTAACCGAATGATAAAGCTTGCTTAATTATACAAGGTACAAGATCGAGTTACAAACTGTTTAAATGTATAAAAATACTAATACCATTAAGTCACCTTCCATGATCACCGAACAAACTAATTAATTACATCAAGTAGATGACAATACGTAATATACTTTTGTTGGGTGATTACCACCCTATGTACAGTCACGAGCATCAATATAAGCACTTGGCAAAATTGAGCAAAATTGGGCAAAATTGATGAGACTTTAAATTGGTAGTATTGGGTTGAGAATGCTATGTTTGTTTCAAGTAACGACATAAAATTACAATCGAAACTTAAAAAAAGCCATTTACGGCTTTCATCGCAGCTGGCACAAGAGCGTGGGCCTATGCCCAGCTGTGGGTGAATTTGGGCTGTGGATGATGTCATCTGTGGGTGAATTTGGGCTGTGGATGATGATGATGACTTAAAAAAAGAGAAAATAGCTTTTTAAGACGCAGATATATGCCAGTGACCTTGAGCGGTTAGCTTGCGTGTTCTGTACTGAGCTCGCGCAACGCGTCATACGTCCGAACAGTAATAGGACTCGCCCATCAAGGAGCGCTGTCCCAAATTAAACGCATTATTAATTTATTATACATAAAACAAAAGGTATTTTAATAAAACACGTATACTAAAAGATCAATAATTAAACTATCTTTAAAATCGTGAAGATTTCAGAAAAATACGCTTGATAGATTTTGCGTGATTCTCAGTTTTTAACCGCGTTAGACATAACTTTACAAATTAATTTCACTATGTAATATTTAAACATAATCTAAAATATTCGTCAATTATATTAAGTTATTAAGAAAATGCTCTAATTTATCATATATTTTTTCCAAATCATTAACACAACTCGTTTAGACATAATCTTCAGTATAAAATCATTAAAAGTCGGTTATCGTCGCCTTAATATTGCTAAGTGAATAAGATATATTGATGGTCGTGACGGTACATATAGGTAACGCTATTGAAATTTCATTTTAATAAAGTTCCAAAAATACACATGCCAGGTATGTAGGGTACATACAACATTGGATTTTAATATCGGCCGGTCCGTCCGATAACTAGATTGTTATCGTATGAATACCCGTGCCGGAAAATGGGTGGGCCGGAATTTGGCGGCGAAAAACATGCTGGCATCCGACCCCAGCTGATTTAATATCGTGTACGGTTGAATTCCTATAATGATATCGATAGGCTCTCGACAAACATCTGGTAATGATCCCTGAATTGGAAGTTGATTTTGGGTCCACTTATGTTCCAGTTTTGGGCAGGAAGAAATATTAAGGCTTACTTAGGAACTGGTGGACTTCAATTTGGGTACTTAGTGACTTACTTCAGTTTTAAAAATATTTTTCTTTTTATTAAATAAATATTTAGGGCCGGGTAAATTGTTATTGGATTTTTGCCATAAGAAATGTGTCAGTAGCAGCCCGGAGTCTGGATTGATGGCAATAGACTTAAACATAACTTCCGAAATGTGGGTGTACAAAAAGTACGTAGGCACCTCTGCCTAACCCTTCGGGGAATTCAGGCGTGACGTTATAGGTATTATTTATTAATATCCAGGTATCTTAACCCCCATTAATAAAACCTGTCATTCGCAAATCTTTTTTATCTCCATATTATCCTTTCTTTGACGTACAGAAGCTCACATAAGCGTGTTCTAATGCGCGTTGATTCGCGCGTAGAGCTTGTCCGGATAAAACGCTTTATGTGTAGCCTTCCTCTATAAGCGATCGGTAAAATGGTTCGACGCGGTCATGGTTTTAAAAATACTTACTTATTTTTTCGTTGGGGGTTAAAAAGAAAATGGTATATTAAGAATAGTACCTGGGCGTTGAGCTATGTGCTGGTGAATATAGCAAAAGCTCATTTAATAGTATAGAAAAGCACATACTAATTCCATGCTGCCATGATAGTAGGTACTTACTAATTCCATACTGCTATGTCATTATTCTAAGGTGGCCATCTTGTTTTAAGCTTTGGGTGACCGAGCTCTGCTCGGGTAAAAATACGGAGAAAACGCATTTTCCCAGAAATGAGACCTAGCTAGATCGCTTTTCGCCCCCGTAAACCCCTATATTGCAACTTTCATCGAAATCGTTAGAGCCGTTTTTGAGAACGTGATTACAAATATATATATATACATACAAATATTGCTCATTTAATAGTATAAGATACAAGGTGAAAACGACAATACGACAATAAATTAATCTGCGTGTATCTAATGACGTTGCCAGTCTGCATAATTACAACCAAACTCATCCAAACGACACCAAAACCAATCAAACACATACCAAAATAAGTTTGTACGCAGAATATTGAGAGATTTACCATGTTATTTTAAGACCATAGACTTCTTATAGGTTTTCCTATAATCTATGTGTAAAGAACGATTCTCCGTATTTTTTCAAATTTTTTGGCTCAGTAGTTTCGGAGATAAGGGGAGAAATGGTCAATTTTCATATATTTTCTTAAATGTATCTCTTTATTTTAAAATTATTAAAAAATACATATTTTGGAAATTCTCGCAATAAGCCCTTTCATTTGATATGTCACACGGTACAGTTTGAAAAACTTTTTTTTATTAAATGTCTTGTATGCCTTTCAAAGGTGACCCCCATATTCAAAATTAATTTATTTACGTTACACATCCGTTTTTGTGTGTTCCAAAATACTATTTATGCATCAGTATTGCTAGTGTTTTTCAAAGCCGACCGCAGGCGGCAGCAGCAGGCGACACGAAAAGTCGTATATGTGTTGCTATGAAATACCTTCCATAGCTAGCGACACGTCAGCTTCATATAAATACATAGAAACTAGTCGTATCTACAGTCGTCTACGGAATGTATCTATATTTGACATAAGGGGGAGACACAAAATGACAGTTGAATTCATCGAATTACATTTCACATTTCCACAGCAATTTGAAAAACAATAATTGATTACTCTTAGTTGATACAAGATAGAACACTCCACTTTTCTGATTCATTGGAACATAAAAGCTACTTAGAATTTTCCTCAAATAAATACTTCGGTAGTCCAACAATCAAGCATCAATTAGCTCACATTGCAGCAGAAACAACTGCGTTTTTGTAAACAACTGAACGAATCTCCAATAGTTGAACAATTACAAGTACCTAGCCAATTAAGCCCAGCTGCGCTACTTTAGTAAATAATGTAATTATTGCAACCCAATTACATAGTCGAGCGTCGGATACTTCTTAGTGTTTAATCTTATTCCACGGTTTAGGATTCCGTATCAAAATAACAAATATTGAACCTTAGTTTAAAATAATAAACACAGAGGAAGAATTCCCGTATTTTTAAGAACGTACGCGTGTACATTTTCATCTCATTCTCAATCTGTCAAAAGTACGTCTAATTTAACTACATTTTTGACAACTTTTTGACATTGATTTATTATCACTGAGAGATTACGAATAGATTTTGAACGTTTTTAAATACGGGAATATTGGCCTTCTGCTTCAAAGATTATCATTACTTGTTTGAAGATTTTGCAAGATGAGTTGGCAAAGTGTATGCTCAAATACCCGTTCCATACAACATCGCGACTTTGTAGGAATTTGCTTATTTTAAGGTATGTCTGGCGCAGTCTTTCCCATAGATGTATTATTTCGAACTATATTTGGTCATTACTGTATGTTCAAAGCTACACCTCTGTCCCTCTGTAATCAGTTTGAATCCAAGACGTTTTCGTTTGAATCCAAGAAGTTTTTTGTTTAAAACGAAAAACCAAACTGTTTCAGTTAATCCCAGTCAACAAAGAGTATTTCCAGAAATAGTTGACCCAGTTCTAACAATATCAGTCGATGTTATGACTCATAACAAATCATCATCGGAGTTTGACAGTTACAGCCAATTTCATCATTTTCTATTTTCACCTGCAGTTTCTTTTTACATTCAACTTCTGATCTATGTTTTTTATTGATTTTCCTTTTCCTTGCTTTTTATAATATCTACGATTTTAAAGAAAGAAAAATTGTTTATTGAGACTCGCACAGGAAATCACAAATTAAACTAAAACACACTCATTAAAACATAAGTAAAAAAACAAATTAAAATTAAAGCAGAAAGTCCTATATGAGGTCAAAAGGCTTCTATCTCAGCATGATGCTACGACATTTAAAAAATAAATGTCTCAGCGCTGGTATTCTGATAGGGCCCGCAGTGATGTTACGGATAGATGGATACAGAATTGTATACTAAATAAAATAAAATGTGTGAAATACTTGGTAACCTGTTCCACTTAACTATTTTTAAAGAGCCATAAAAAACCCTGTAAGAAATCGACACGTGTTTCACCTCTCAACGAGGGATCCTCAGGATGACGATTAACTTGTCGCGAACCCGAACACGGCGTGTTGCCACACCGAGCGCTGGTCGCAACACGCCGTGTTCGGGTTCGCGACAAGTTGAAGAATTTGCAATTTGAAGAATAGTTAAGCGGAACAGGTTACTAAATATATCAGTGTCTATTGCATTTTATTAAATAAATATTCGCGCAAGGATAATAATAATGATAATGGATTTCCGCAAGGTCACGCCTGAATCAATTAACTGTGTGACATACATTAAAAAATTAAATGTATGAAATCCACGTGTCTGCACATGAGTTACTTGGTTATGCCTTTAGTGTCTGTGGTACTCTATGGCATCGTTGTGACAAGTAAAGAGACGCAACCGCCGACACCGGCAAAAAATATAGATGTATTATCCGCATACACTCTCTGTAGGATACCTATAAGAAAAGTCAACTGCATGAAAATATATAAGAAAGTTTAAAATTACGTAACTTCTCTCTAACGTCAAACTGCGGAACCTTAAATTCCCGGTATTTTTCCCATCTTCAGCCAAAGCATTGTGCCTTGATTATCTCGGAGTAATTAAATCACTGAGTGGATAATGTGGGTCCAGGAATGCGAAGTAAAAGACGCCCTTCTGTCGGAAAAGTGTTGAGATTGAATGTTAGGGAACGGGGAGGAACTTGGGAAGAAACTGGAGGATAAAATTAGATGTTATTACGTAACTTAGGGTTTTTGAAATCGTACTTTTATTGAAATAAAGTCGTATCTAAGCTATTTATAGGACATCTTTGTACAAATTGTAGCACCACCGTATTTTTCTGTGGCCCAGGTAAATGACAAAATACTTTATTATGAACTAGCTTACTCGACAGACGTAGTTCTGTCCAAAAGTTCATACAAAAATCCCATAGAAAAAAGGACGTACAGTTTTTCCCGAATTTGAAACTATTTCGGGAACTTTTCAGATTTTTCTTTTCCTAAAACCCTAATGCGGACTATTTATAACAAAAAATTGCCAAATCGGTCCATCCATTCTCAAATTGTGCGATTAGCAACGAACGGCATTTTATTTTTATTTAAGTAAGTAATATTTTGAACGGACCCCTTTGAAGACAATCTCCATCATTCAAGTATGAAAATATCTATTCAAAATTTTACTAACTTAACAATTTCTGTAAAGTAAAGTTAATTTTACTTTCAGGCCGTAATTTCACAAATTGCCACTTCAATACTAACTTATACACCGAGAAATTTGAATCACAGTTTTGCTAGAACAAACTTTGTTCAGACCATGGTCTACTACCATTCTACAGCATCCAATAAAAAAACACATAATTGGTTTTTGAAAAAACACAAAAAAAAACAAAGTTTTAAATGTCAAGATTATCGTTACGCCCTACAACACAGACACAACGCATGGGACACAGCATTATTTACAAGGAAATGTACCTCCATAAACGAAATTTAGTAAGCAGTAGATAATCTTGACATTTTAAACTTTGTCTTTTGTGTTGTTTCAAAAACCAATAATGTTTTTTTTTTATTGGATGCTGTAGAATGGTAGTAGACCATGGTCTGAATAACGTTTGTTCTAGCAAAACTGTGATTCAAATTTCACGGTGTATATTCCCTAGAATTCTCAAAAGACTAGTATTCTCTCTTCTAAATCAAGTCCCGAAATGTTTTATCGTCACTATATTACATGTACAGGGCGCTCCACATATTAACAACAACTATACGGGCACAAAGGGAACGTAATTGTGTCGCAATTACTTTTCTTTTGTG
Source organism: Agrochola litura (assembly GCA_949152395.1). Classification (NCBI taxonomy): domain Eukaryota; kingdom Metazoa; phylum Arthropoda; class Insecta; order Lepidoptera; family Noctuidae; genus Agrochola; species Agrochola litura. The sequence goes on along the minus strand of OX424497.1, from coordinate 7,475,132 downwards.
TACACTACAGAGACTTTTGTTCACAATTTTTCGATATAGTTGTTATTTGCACACCCTTGCTACATACACGAATTCGGCCAGTAAATGCTGGTAGCTCAAGTTATGTTTACTTTTGATATTGTAGGTTGCAATTATACAGGGTGGCAGGGAATTCGACGCGAAAACTGTTACCATGGATTCAGTACATGATTCTGAACTTCGCTGCGTTCATATCTTTCGTCAGTTATTTAAATAAAAAAACTGATGTTCCATACATTTTGACCGCGTACTCGTAGGTATTGCACTTTTCAATGAAACAGCAGATTTTTTTTTAATAACCGACGAGAAATTTCGACACCCACCCGAGTATTAAATCCATGGTAAAATTTTTCGCGTCAATGCCACTCTGTATGTATTTTCATGGAAGTTTAGCTGTAAAATAAATATAAAGCTAACCGACGAAGGGGGCATTTTTATAAAATCTTTTAGGCGGCGTCCTATTTAAAAACGATCGTCGCGCGAATACGTGATCGGTCGCGTGCTATGTCAATTTTTTTTCGGAAAACCGGGATACTCTTTCGGCGAGACTACGCATTCAGTTCATCGAATAAAAAGTTTTTGTCCGAAAACATTTTTTTCCATCTTGTAGATGATTAAAAAACATTGGACACGTATTTTTTCTTTTTAGACGTAATCAAAAGATTACGGCGATACACTGAGTTAAAATGTGGCATGACGTCACGCCTTGCTAGATTTTATAGTGACGTAGCGAGCCCTCACCTCCAACTTTAATGCCTGTTTTCTAAGTTATTTTTGATTAATATGATAAAGCAAAAAATACGTGTCTAATATTTTATTATCTGTTAGACGGACTAGATTTTTTTTTACCCAGGCAACATCCATATTCGCGCAACAATCGCTCTTAAATAGGACGCGGGTTTATACACTGTGGAATGTTATACTAAATGACCTATCAATATTTTATCTACCTATTAGTATGGAAGCATTTATTTACAACAAATTTTGATAAGGAAGGTACATTATCTAACAGGAATGTTACCTACATACAAACGTTAGAGTATATTAATAATAATAATAATAAGCCTTTTTATTCTGAACTTTTCATAAATATGAGTACAATACGTTCTTATTATAATATGTCCCGAAGCTCAGTTTGCCTCTTGGCATAGGCCTCCTCTAACAATTTCCATTGGGACCTGTCACTTGCTACTCTTCTCCAGTGAAGTCCAGCCGTGAGTTTCAGATCATCTTCCCATCTTGATCATCTACAGTATATTAGGTGTCGAAAATTTATCTATTCTTGTGTAATCGAGTAACCGTAATATAACTATAGAATTGATTACAGTATCTGTCTCTAAGCCAAGACCGACAGTAATGATACCCACCCACACACATTACACAAGATTTGCTTTACACCATGACGTCATATTTCTATTGTCTGCCTCAATAATGGATGACAGGGATGCCAGGCAACGTGGCAAGCAACAAACTTGCCATACTTCGCTAATGCCATTCTCGTTTGGGTGGTGAAATACCACGCCCTTTGTGGATACCCTATTGATGTCTCGTCGCTGTCTAACAGAATGCTTTGTGAATTATTTTTCGACATTATTATGTTGCGAAAAAGTGTATTAGGTACACGGAAAAAAGGATTGCAATTATGTCCTCGTTCTGGAAAAACGGTTTTTCGGTGTCCATGAAAATTTATTTTAGCAGTAGGTATAACTTAGCTATTCTCCACACTTTGATAAATAATTGTTCAGAAAAGCGAGTCAAACGGCAGGTTATGTTTTGGTAATAGCTTCGGACTGGCGAGCGAGAGGCCGAAGTAACGAATCTTAACCGCGGTTGCACTATTGACGTGAACACACTCCTATTAATCCTCAATAAATACTTTTTCTTTCTTTCTTTCTCTATTATAATCACATTAAAACGTTAACAGAAACATCAGTCACAGCTAAAATACATAAATTCTGAACAAAATATTATTATCATCGTCGTAGCAAGACTGCTACGGTCGTAGCTCGTAGACCTTGCTCCCTCGCTGAACTGCTTCAAAAATCGACTGGACAGATTAAACATCTCCAAGCTATTTGATACACACGCATCAGAAAATTAGCTGGTAGTGTGTATAACCAAATAATAATAACGATTGAAAGCAAATCCCTTAAAATGCGCAAAGAAATAGGAATATCTTCACATTCTCTTGTAATAATTTATTTTGGGTAAGTATTAAAGCTATAACTAAATTAAATCCTTATGCCTGCCTACCATTACAGACTTTACAATATTTTAATATTAATTTATTCATTCGCAAAGTTAACGTCGTAAATACGGAAGTGCCTAGCAGGCTATGAATGGTCCGGTAAACAGACTACCCCTTAACGAGAAAAGTTAGAAGAACTCCCACTAGATACTACATTTGAAATGTATTATGCTTAGTTGTTGTGTAGCATGTTTTTTAATGCATTTTGTCTTAAAACAAAGTGCATTAAAGCCGAAACTAAAACTGCAGTAAAGTTTTAGTTTCGGCTTGCAAATGAAAACTGGACAGTTCATGTAAAAACGAACTCGAGAATCTCTTTTTACTCTGTTTCAGAAGTAAAAAGTACGCTAAATGGAAATCTCTTTCTCTTTTTTTGATACACACGGCCACACAAGCTATACATTTCCAGTTTATGCTGATCTCGCATTGTGTAGGATTTCCGTACAATGTTAGCTCAGCTGATACTGGAAATGTATAGCTTGATGTGTAGCTGTGTGTACTTGTTTGTTTTCGATGACATGTTTCAACATTGTTCATTAAAATATCCTAGATAAATCGAAATCGAATAAATCCTAGATATTATTTTAGGTTTAAAGATATTTATTTATTCTCAAAAAAAACACAAAGCCACTTGAGAACAATGCTTCTAAGCTAAATTATAAATTTAAAGTTCGTGACTATCGTCACTGTATCAATTATGAGACACCACATACATTTAGTTTGAAGGAAGGGTGTTATTTGCAACTAAATATTTAGCTAATTGAGTCTTGAATGCATTGAATCAGTGATATTTTATTAATGTTTCAAAAACATTATTTCCAAGTGCCTACAGTTAATATTTTTCCTATACGTGTTATCACAACATTGTCAACATGCAATAAATAAACTTCTAATGAGAAAACTTACCAACTATACTTGAGAATGCATAATTTTCATTTCCACAATATGTTTTATCATCCTTTCTACCTTTAAAGGAAGTAAGAAGTTCCGTGCGATATCAGCTTAAGTTTTTTCTACTCTATTTACTTTCCCATCTTCATTTGAAAAAGAAAAACTATTTTGCACTCCTACTGTACCAATAAAAGCGAACTGAGGTGTTTTCATGAATCCTGCTTGTTAAGGTAAGGTTAAGCGTATGCTGAGACGCAGGTGACGCAGGCTCACGCAGCGCAGGGCAGAGCAGATTTTGTAATGCATGAACGTACGTACAGCTGCGTACGCTGCGGCGCAGACATGTGTCTGACCTGCTCTGCGTCTCGCACAGATTTCTGTGCGACGCGTGCAGATCGTCTCTTGTTTTTTACCACTGATTCATAATTTTGTTTCAATGACAGATTGTTTGTACTAGCTAGGACACGAATGTGTCTGTGTAGCTGCGTCGCAGCATGCGCTCGCGGCGTATGTCTGCCTCGCCTGCCCTACCCTGTAAAATCTGTACTGTGCTGTGCTGCGTCACCTGCGTCTCAGCATACGCTTAATTAACCTTATACTATTACTTATACAGGACTGCCTCGTTAGTCTAGTGGTCGCAAGCGCTACTGCTGAGCGCTACGCCAGTTATATTTAAGTTCCATGTAATAGGGGGCGAGCCTATTGCCATCAACTGGGCACAAATCCAAACTCCGGGCTGCTACTGAGAACTTCCTGATGGAAAAACTCAGCAACACTGTGCCCGACCTGAGAATCGAACCCAGAACCTTAAGCTCAGCAGTAGCGCTTGCTACTACTAGACTAACGAGCAGTTGACAACGCAATAACTTGTGCGGTCGGGTGCGCGTCACTTATTTTTATCCGCATCTCTCTCCACCCGCTAGGACCATAAGACTGTCTGGACCAACGAAGTTGTCGGCTTATAGTTTCTTACTCGAACTGACCCCTTATTCGTGAGCCCCAACACGGCGATATTCAGCTTACAATATTCAATTTACACTTTGCCCTTCTACCAATAAAACTCTCAACCAGACAGAAAATACCCGTAAAATACGAAAACAGCAAAATATAACCAATAACAGAAAAAAAAAAACCCATATAAACAACAATCTGTTGTCCAAAATACGAGCGTGGTACCAGGAGTTCATAACGAAATTAGAGGTAAAGGCTGTAAGTTAGCCGCCGGCACGACCACCGCTGTGATTTGAATCCCTAATGGTCAAACGGAAAAATAAAGCTCCTCTGTGAGACGCGGAAACGTGCCGTACGAGAGTTTGCACCATTATTTTTTAAAACAAGAGAAATAAGCTACGTATCATCGTGCATCGGTCCGGTCATGTAATTGGGTTTGTTAAAACTGTTAGAAGGCTCTCAGTTATAATCCGGGTTTGGAATTGTGCCCAGTTCATGTCCTTAGCTGGCTTGTGCTCGCACACAATTGGCCTAATACAGTCGACGGTAATTTGTGAACAAAGGATTTATCTATGTGTTCTATTTCGAATATCATGGCCATTTCCCCCAAATAGGCTTAAGGCGATTCGGCATACCCACAGCTATGCCTTATTTTTATTTTCTTTATTTCATTTATGTACATATCGTTTACATTTTTAAATATTTTTACAAAAAACATTTAAAAATATAAAAATAGTGGCCCATCGGCATCAGGAACAGGGTCCAAGCTGCCGGTGGTCAGGGCTCTAAAAAGAGGAACCTCCTCACTATGCGTGCCGTGTCTAGGAGTACTGCTTTCTGAATCAAGCCCTTGACCCAGCCGCGAAATGAGAACCTCCTGAGGTGTTGGTCGAGGCTCTCCGCTATTAGGCCATTAACCGTAACGATTATCAGTACATTGATTGCAGAGTCTACGTCCCACACGTCGACAACCTCGTGTGCTAAGTTGGAGAGTATTTTTTTATCTTTCTCAACTTTCACGAGATGCTCGTCATGAGGGACAACGATATCAACAATCATTGCACGGCGCTCTCGACGATCTATCACCACAATATCAGGATTATTGGCTACAATAGTCCTGTCAGTGATGATATAGATTATTTTCTATTTTGTGAATGTGAGAACGTTGTAGGCCTAGTTGATTGTAGATTTGTTGACCATTTTTAATTTTGTTAAGTACTAGAGCAGAATTGACGGGGTGGAAGATTGGAAGAAAACCGATAGGGAAATCGTGGCCCCCGGCAACAGGGCAACCGAAGGAAAACTGGTGGGTTTTAATAAAACCTGGTGGGTGTTAGTAAGAGCCTGACACGCCCACCCGCTCCGCCCAGAGCGGGAAAAGTTATTTGATAGTTTCCAAACAAAAAAAAAAAAAAAGTACCTGGTGCTTGTTGAAAGGCCCACACTGTCCTCCCATTAACACTGTTATTTGAAAATATTGTAAAACCCAATTATTTTGAAAAGAGTAACCGTGGAGTTTCTTTGATGTTTTTTTTCTTTGGTTTCGTCGCGATTTTTTATTTTATTCAGGGAAACACATGATGACTAAACGCAAACGTACTAACTAACCACTCTACTGTATTAGGATTTGTGTGATTAACAGTGCATCTGTGCAAAGCGGAATACTGGTGGCCGTTGTTTGTTTTGAGCTTTCTGCGACAGTGACACCGCCATTCATCAGCGTTAGAACAAATACATTCACTGCCTGCGAATTTAGCGCAAATTTGTATCGCCCCAATCAACAAAAAACTGGCCAAACTATAAACAATGTGCAGCCTATACCCTGCAACGGATAGCGTCCGTAAAAAAACTAAGAGTGGTCTCTCACGTGCTCGCAAATCCAACACACACATTTCACCTGTACACTGCAATAGACGGGCGACACCAACACCACCGAAAAAACTGAATTTTTCTCAGTTGTGCCATAATTGGATTCGTTTTCAGTGAACTTTTAATTTTATTTGCGTTCACTTTCTCACTTTGATGTCGGCGCCCGATCCAGGGCTTTTAGATAAATAACCAATTATCGGGTACGATTTTAATCATCAGCGACTGCGGCATATTGTGATTTGGATTCCAGAGCATATCATTGTCATGTTTTAATCCGTCTAATTATAGAAAGCAATTCGTTCGAAAGCAAGGTTAATATGAAATGAGGATAGAATTTCAGTAAACGTTATTAAAGGCATATTGACATTGACGCTCGGTCCGGAACAATTTCAATTTTGATTAGCAAACGTGTGTGCGAATCTATCAGTGCGTGAGTGAAGGTAAATATGTGAAGATTCGAGTTGGGCGTGATCACATCACAGTCCTAACAAGCTAAGCGATTACGTCGACAGCAGGGCGCGGTACCACTAACCCAATTTGTTGAAAACGACCGAGTAAACATACGTCGATTCTACGCCCCACCGAGATTTATTGCAAGATCGTAAAATGCAGCTCTCTGTGTAAAAACGTCCAAATTGAATGGAGTTGGTATATCATCCAGCCTTCAAATGGAGGTGCTCGTACTACATTTTATGGTGGTCGTATTGTTTTTGACAGTCTTCAGACAATGGCAAATCTTGGTAATGTCATAAAAATATATGTTCTCCAATGAGCTTTCATTCAGTTTTAAATATTTATGAACTTTTAGTGAAAGCTTTAACAAAGGTACCAATAATGGAATTTCTCCAGTTTTCCTCAACGCTTTTCCTTTCGCAACTTTTACCTTTAATAGAATTAAGTACATCATTCAACCTTCGCATAGGTAGTTCTTAGTTTTATTGTGCCTGTATTGTTTTAGTTCGTCTTCGGATTGACATGTTGGCAGAGAACCTTGGCCGTGCGAGGCGAGGCGAAATACGCTATAATATTTTATGAGCCCCATTTTATGATTGCCACGAAATAGCTCTTTACTTCGTCTTTATTAATACTTGTTACTTTAATGAATAGTATTACTGGCATTCTTCCATTGGCTTAAACATCTAGGTACTTAATTATAGCGCCCCGCGGTTTCACTCGCATACTTAAGTCTCGATTCCGTAGGAATATCGGGATAAAAAGTATACTATGTGTTAATCCAAGCTAAAACCTATCTATGTGCCAAATTTCATCCAAATTCGTTCAGTGGTTTTTGCGTGAAAGAGTAACAAACATTCATCCATCCATCCTCACAAACTTTCACATTTATGTTATATAGTAGAATTAATTAGTAGAATTTGCTAGGTAGGTATAGTTATGGTTGGCAAATAGCACCGCTATTTCACGACATGTTCGTTTTAATTGGATTTAAAATGAAGAAACATATAATATTCAAATACTTTCTTTACGATTATCATGTACCTATTTTAAGTGCTTCATATCAATAACGATGATATCAATATGTTGACCATGTTGACTTACCTATGGGAATCTTACATGCAATTTATTAGGTACTTGTATCAAAACATTTCACAACATGTCACAAAAGTTTAAAGACTGACCGTCGTATACCGCACAATAATAATACTAAAAACTGAAACGACATACTCGGTCGTATAATAACTTCAGCTACCTAAACAGGCGAGTGAGACTGTCTTCCCACGTCTATATAAAATGTAAGGTCAGACTACAAATGAAACGCAAGAGCTAGATACAGGATCGCACTAAAACTCTTTGAACCAAGCGGACCTGACTCATGGCTAATTTAAGAATAACTGAGTAACTGCACCTGAGTCGAATTGCATCGTGTAGTTGAGGAGATACAGAAGGTTATTTAGAATGATTGATAAACATAGACTATAAATAATCGCTCGCTACAAAGTTATTTGGTTATTTGGAACAATATCAAACTTCTGTTGTCTTATGGAACCGTGGAGTTTCTTGCCGGCTCTTCTCCATAGGAAACAACCTTGCTTCTGACGTTTCCGTAGGTTTATGTGAAATAAAATATTTTGATTTTGAATTAAACACAACGCCAATAAGACGCTCCAAAGTACCAGTCTTTTCCTTTCTTGGAGAATACATTTCTCTTGGTAAAAGGAGACAGATCTTACAGTTAGCGAAAAGCACTTAAGCTTTAAAAGAATACTTTTTTACCTTTACAAGTTTATGCCATCTATGTGATTCTGACTAATGATTCTCCAAATAAAACTAAGTTTGGTGAAAACTAAAAATAAAAGTATCCACAGGGTTATTGGTTATACGTCGGCAATCCTTCAAGGGGATGTAGGAGAGGTCATTTGCAACCAAATTACCCCTGATGTCCCTATTGAAATGTCAAAAATTTTCGAGACATTGGCAATTTTATATTTTTTATCATAAATTTTAAAATATCAAATTACTCGAAAAAGGCGAAGGTTTAAAGGCGTCATTTGGTTGTAAATGACCTCTCCTACATCTCCTTAATGTATTGCTGACGTATAACCATTAACCCTGTATATCAGGGTTATTGGTTACATTTTACATTTTTACTTCATACATAAAAAAAAGTCAAATTACTCGAAATATGTTGACATTGGCATAGGGGTCATCAGGGGTAATTTGGTTGCAAATGACCTCTCCTACATCCCCTTAACGGATTGCCGACACATAACCAATAACCCTGTATATATGTATCCATATCAATCAGAAAATCATGCTAGGCAGTCAAACTAACTAATTTTTCTTGCGTAAACTGAATATTCTGTAACGTAATTTTTAATTTTACAGCAATTTGGAGACCGGGCGCGCCGCCCCTGGTAGCTGGCAGCACCGCGCGGAGCCCGGGCGCTCCGCCCCCGCCGCCCCCACCCCCAGTGTGGACGCCGGGCAGCGCGGGCGCATCGCCGCAGACGCCGCGCAAGACCTTCAGGCCTGTTCACTTCGAAGAGACGCCACCCAGCCGCCGTAAATTCCCGGTATGATTTATGTATTTACAAAGTTGTAAAGAGCACATAAAATCCGGATACTAAACAAGTGAAGTATTCTGCCGTTCTTCTTCCTTTTGTGACTAACAAAAGATGGCGGTCAGCTCTGCATATTTTTTTTTCAATCCGTCGCGAGGCGAAACAGTTGATCAGCATTCGTGACTTCACTTCACTCTCACAGCTTCGTAGTCGCTATGAGAGCAACTGATATCTCATTATCCCATGAGTTTTCTGATAATAATTTGTAGATAAGCAAACAGCTGACCAGCCAAAATAACTCGAAGTGCCTTTGCATTTGTCAAACCTCCTCGTTCTTTGGAGACGAAAATATACCAAACATTCATTAAAAAATACATTATATACACCGTGACATTTTAGTCGTCCTACGAAGGGTCATTCAATGTACCCGACATAAAATACATCTAGGAGCAATTAAAAAATTGTTACAATGTATCTTTTTTAAGTGAAAACTTCTTTAGCATCGTTGTGATTTGAAAGTCGATGAAACGAAAAAGCGACAGTAAAAAGAGGCAGACACATAAATTCATAACATTTAACGTGGGAGAAAATGAGATAGGAAGCATTATACAGTGTTTCTTATATTCGTGGTTCTCTTTGTGCTCTGCTTCGTACCCCCTCCACTCGTGTTTACCAAGGCATAGTGGGAGTTTGCTTGGGCCTCAGCGTTGTACGTGTGTTAATAGGTGCTGAGCGCGTACAAAAAAATGTTTTTTAAAGTTTTGAAGGTTTCTCTTCTACCACGTGTGAATTGCGCACGTTTTTCTTTTTTTACTGAATGTTGGTAGTCATTGGATACATGAAGTGGGCTGCTTTTGTACGACGACTAAAATGTCACGGTGTATATTGTTCTTAATATTGGTTCGTTTACAGTTAACAATAAACGTCTATTAATATATCCTTACTCCAACTCTTGAGACACATTACTGTAATCGGCGCACTGTAGATGTCACCATTTAATATATGTATCTCTGACTTAACCTTCAAGGTAGATAAGTAAACAGCTGACCATCCATGATAACTTGAAGTGCCTTTGCATTTGTCAAACCTTCTCGTTCTTTGGAAACGACCTGTGAAATATTGTAGTTTAATTTGGCTCGTTGACAGTTAACAATAAACGTCTAATAATATATCCTTACTCCATCTCTTGAGACACATTACTGTAATCGGCGCACTGTAGATGTCACCGTGTAATATATGTATCTCTGACTTAACCTTCAAGGATCGCTGGAGATACGTCTGTGTTTGTGACTCGTAAAATATATTTAGGGCCCATTAACTACGCAATTCCTCTACAGAGATAGTACTAGGTTTAATTTAATACTAAGCGTACTTGCCAGACCCATCTAGGGAAATCATGAGACTTATCGAAGTTCATTGTATTAGAAAACGCAAATAATGCTGAGATATTCACAATTTCTATCCAAAAATATATTATGAAAGCTAATATTTGATGAAGCAGCCGATATTATTTGGTTATACTCTTTTCTAAGAATTCCGACGCAGAGTAAATACCTTCTCTCTGAAATTATTTACTTTAGGCTTTTCTCAAACTATAAATCTTTGAATAAAAGTCTGAGGCGTCACTGAAAGTAGATTTCATAAGCTTTTACAGTAAACTAGCTGCGCCCCGCAGTTTCACGTATATATAAGTCTCGATCCCATGGAATATCGGGATAAAAGTATCCTTTGTCCTAATCCAGGTCATGGTCTACTCATGCGCCAAATTTCATCCAAATCTGTGCAGCCGTTTTAGCGTGACAGCGTAACAAACAAACTCACTTTCGCATTTATAATATTATATTATAATATGGATATAGTTAGGATTAGGATACCGGTTATGAAATGTTTTTAGCTGTTTATGTAATTTAAACCAGAAAAACCATATCATGTTAAGACCAAAGACTGTAACTTTGTCTTTGAGAGGATAAAGGAGTTGTCTTAAGACTTAGCCAAGAGGTCTAAATAATACTGAACTTGAATTGAAAAAATAGTTTTCAATAGTCTCAGGCTTTAAAGCCCTAGAAAATATACTAGTGATGTGCCTGATATCCGTATCCGCGGATATCCGCGGGAGAAAAAAGATCTGTATCCGTTACTTTTTGGCGGATCTTGAACGGATCTTTTATAATTAATACATTTCATTACGTATACGTACGTAATGAAATGTATACAGATCGGACATCCGCGGATACGGATATCCAGCACATCACTAAAATATACATAGAAATAAGTAAGTTCCAAATAGTATAATTTATGTTTTAGTCATGCAAATTTTAATACAACATGAATATCAAAAGTAACAAGTCTTTAATGCCCGTTTAACCACATTTTTAATACTCGTAATTGAAACAAGTTTCATTAGAGAAATGGTCAATATCTCCTACCATTTCATTACGGGACCGTAAAATCTTAGAATTTGTTTAAACACTTTCAACCACTGTTGAGTAGAAAGTTAAATAATTGAATTCGAGTAAACAGAACCAACATTTTTATTTTACAAGTTTAATTTTTTTGGCCGTGCTCAAAAAGAAAGTAACATCAAAGACACGAAACTTTGGTACCATAATCTGGGAATATTGAAAGCTATCGAGTGGTCTCTTGTGCATATTTTATTAGGTTCTGATCTATAGTGCCTAATTTTTTTTTTATAAAGCCAGCCACGGATCTAGATTTTTTTTGAGGCGGGGCAAAAACTACCGTCTTCTGTCCCCCGCCAGTCTTTTATGGAGATGAGCGAAGTTAGCCCCCGCGAAATTAAAATTTTCTCAAAATTAAAATTTTCTCAAAATTAAAATTTGGCAGCAACATATTAATCAAATTGTATCGATCGATAATGCGCCAATTCAACAGGGGCGCCATAACTGTTGTAGAAAAGAAAAAAATTAGAAAGATTATAAATGTGCTGCGCGTTTCATTTACCTATTGCAAAGTTGCTGTGTGCTGGGTGGTGCACTTGTCTGCTACGCTTGAATCTGTCGCCCCCTGAAGTAGGCGCCCGGGCACAGGCCCCGGCTTGCCCCCTCCCCCCCCTAGATCCGGGGCTGTATAAAGCCATCAATTTATCTATAGGCAAACTTATAGGTTAGTTGCTAATCTACACAAAAGATGGATGATACGAGAGCCCACAATCAAAACCATGTCACATCGTTTTACGGCCAAAACCGTATAAAATCGACAGATTTGGTTATTCTGAATCCAAAAATCCTTTTTTCAGAAATTTTCCGCGTCAAGTCTAACCTGAACGCATTTTTAAATAAATGTCAAAAAGAAATATCCGAACTGTTTCATAGCAATCTGTCTGCTTTTCAGAATGTAGTTGAACAATAGATTTTAGGACTTGCTGACGACTGAGTCGTCAGCAAGTCACACAATATATTCGGACACAGTGTCCGAATTAACACATTTTGATTTCAATATTTTTTTCACTGACTATTCGGACACCGTCAAATTATTGAAGCTGTTTAGTACAGTCAGATAAAAAAGGTTTTAAAATATAATATGTGGAAAAAAAGCGTTACCAAAACTATTTTATGGTGGCTGTAAGGCGGTTTCTATAAGTTCATTGTATAATTATTATTTATTTTTATTAGTACATGTTTTCATTTGTTTTTTTTCGCACCCCCCGCCACTCGTTTTCTCTTTTCTTTTCTTTTAATTTAGTGGATAGAGATTTATGCCTAAAACTGTAAGCCATAAGAAGGCCATAAGTACCTTTTTCGCTTGATTTTTAACGTTATTTAGACATTCGGAATGGCAACGTTTGAACCATCTTCGCCAGCCACGGGTCGTTGACCTAAGATCTCTATGCATTTACCATTTTGAGGTAAAATGAAAAAACGTACCGCGATTAAAATTTTAATTGTTATTTTTTCAATATTGTGTAGGTATGTTTAAAGAACGTCATACTTGGTTTCATTATAAAATATGTGATATCTTCATCGGTACTCTGTATACCAAATTTACTTACTGTCAAATAGGCATATTTGAACAAGAACAAGTAATTCCCATTCGTGAACAAACATTTATGTAAATACAGTATTTTATTTACGTAGACATCATTTTTATCATTCTTCCTTTCTCAATGTACGTTCTCCTAGTTGACTTCAAGTATGAGCAAATGAACATTACCTTATAATACGGATTTATTAGACTAGTCTTATAGTCAGACGATTACTTAAAATGTATATCGCTTATTAATTGTGTTATATTTCATGTTACATTGCATATATTTTGACAGTTTAAGCCGTTTACAGACGCGTGTAATGTGTAACATAATGTGTCGTGTAATGTAACGCGAATTCTGCTTGTAGATGGCACAACGAGCATTACATGTAACACTCGCGCTGATTCATCGGCTGTCGGTTTTTAACGAGAACACAAAGGCTCTCACAGTCGAACACATACAGGATTCGCGTTGAGTTTGTATGCCGTTCACACAATTCACATTACATTACATGATACATTACATTACACGATACATTACATTACACGATACATTACATTACACATTACACACATCTGGATCCGGCTTTACATTTCACCAATTTGTAACTCCGCCATATGCTACGTCACTATGAAAGCAGCCCATCCCCTCGACACCTTAGCAAAAGATAAAATGAACTTATCTCAACGGCCATTCATCTCATACAAAATCAACTTTGTTCCACAGAATTCAGAACAGAACGGTTGCACCAGTGGATCGGAGAGCGAGGGTCGACTGAGGACGTCCCACAGCGCCCCAGTCACGGGTCTGAGCACCCTGGGCGGGTCGAACCTCGGCAGCCGCTTGCCCAAGGCACAGAACCCCACCGTCACTTTACTGCAGAAAGCACGAGGTAAGAAATCTTTATTTCGTCGATCATAATAGACTTCAAAACAGACTGACAGAGAATGAACAGTATGTACCACAAAAAATAGAAATAAAGAACAATAATTATTAGTTAATTATTAAGATACATATACAGCAATTTTTTTTTTTGCCTGTTTTGAGTCCTGCTGCTGGGCAAAGGCCTCCCCTTTTTCCTTCCAAATCTCCCTGCTTTGTGCGATTTCAGGCCATGTTGGCCCCGCAAACATAACTAGATCATCACACTACCTTCGCCGCGGTATACAGCATAACAGATTTAAATAAATCTAAGGCGTTGTGCAGTTAAATTTTAACAAAACATAATAAAAAATAGAACACGAGAAATTGACACAATAAGAAACAATGTAAAGATAACAAACTAATCAATAGATAAAAAAAAATTTACAAATAAAAACAACCGACTTCTGTTTTTGTTTGGAAAAAAAAAATACTCGCTTTTTAGTCGGTCAATTTGTAATTTATCTAAGTTACATTAGCCTAATGCCAACTGTTCATCACCTTTTACAAAATATTGCTTTTCCCGATGCAGGGACGTTCATCGTTGAGGAGTTCTCCTGGTACTTTACCATCAGCTCCACTTCTCCATATACATTGTGACGAGCATAAATTGCATTGCAACCATATTAAAGTAATCGAATCGCAACCCGTGAAATACTTATTATTAAGTAGTTCCGGTGGCTATTTGTGGTCTTCATCATCAGTTCCACTTAACTAAATGGTGCTTTCCAAGAGCAACTGCACAAAGTATTGTAAAAAATACCCAAATCGCTATGGGTTTGCCTATAATATTTGAAGAGTTCCCTCGATTTCTCTGGGATGCCATCATCAGATCCTGGTTTCCTTATCATGGTACTTTCCTTCGGATATCTACTTTTCAACAAAAAAAGAATCATCAAAATCGGTTGATAAACGACGAAGTTATCTGCGAACACACATTAACACAAAAAATATATGCGGTCGAATTGAGTAACCTCCTTTTTTTGAAGTCGTTTAAAAAGTACAATTATTAAATATCTAACTTTCATCCATCATCTCACAGAATCTTAAACATTCCCGACAGACGTCTATCCATTTCCCGGCAAACTTAGGTGTTAATGTCCGAAGAGCATTAAGTTCTAAGTTCATAATGTTCCTAAAACTTCTTTTACATCCATGTAAAGGGGGTGATGGATCTTGAGATCAGTGAATTAATAAATAAATATTCATAAACTATAATAACATAACATAACATAACATCACGCCTTGTTTCCCCGAAGGGTTGGGCAGAGGTGTCCCTGTAGCAGGTATACCCACATTTCGCCAGTTATGTTTAAGTCCCATGTAATAGGGGGCGAGCCTATTGCCATCAACCGGGCACAAATCCAGACTCCGAGCTGCTACTGAGAAATTTCAGATAGAAAAACCCAATAACACTTTGCCCGACCCGGGAATCGAACCCAGGACCTCATGCTCAGCAGTAGCGCTTGCTACCACTAGACCAACGAGGAAACTATAATATGTATTTATATATATATATGTATTATATGTATACATAACTGGGAATATAACGATATATTTTCCATAGTAATCTTCAAGCGACCTCAGATGGAGCTATGATATATACAAAAAAAAAAATACAAAACAGTTTATTCTGCCAAATAGAAAATTACATTACATTTTAACGTGTTTGGAGCCTCCTTTTAGGCAAACAATGCCTGTATTAGAAGGATATATAAATGTATATTTCTATTACGTCACCAAAATATGTGGATAGACATAGTAAGACATATTATTACATATAATGGCATATTTTGTCTTTACTTTGATTGTTAAAAATAAAATATTGAATAAAATGTTAATTAATCTAGCTTTGACGGACTCATCGAATGATCAAAAGATACAATCATTCGGAATTCAGTAAACATTATTCAAAATTCAATTTTTACATGGAGAGATATAGATCTCTCCATTCTCCAATAATAAAACCTAAATATAGAAAAAATAAACTAAACTAATCCGCTCTGATACTTACACCCAAATCCTCTTGTGAAACTTTCCGTAATAACGTCTTTTTAATATGATCGTCAGAACTCCGATAAAGTTCTTAAACGCTTAGCTAAGCAAGCCCTTAAATGCTCTGAAAATACATTGAACTATACAAAGTTTTGTTAAGAAATCGGATTTTCCATCTGAATAGTGAAACTGCTGAATACATGTAGTCTAATCTAAACTAATATTATATAAAGACAAAAGATATGATTTTTTTGTATGTTTGTTTGTTACGCTTTCATGCTAAAACGGCTGAACGGATTTGGATGAAATTTGGTACATGGGTAGACCATGACTTCTCCTTATCTCGATATTCCCACAGGGTCGAAACTTATGAGGGTAAAACCGCGGGGCGCAGCTAGTCTTTTATAAATTATGTATTTTCCACTAGAAGAACGGGTACTTAAAGAATCAAACATAAATTATTAAACCTAGCTTGATTTCCGTACGTCTTTTTCGGGTGACCACTGAAAATCAGCGCTGTGCTGTGGGTCCCTAGCTTAGCACAGCATCATGCTGAGTGGAAGCCTTCTTGTCACAGTCATGAAGTGCAGCTGCCAACTATTTTTTTCGTGCTCGTGATTATATTTAAATCTATTGTGTTTTACTTTATTGTTCTACTCGAGTAATTCTCTTTTTTTATGCTCGTGTTTCTGTAATAAATAAACTTATTCAGCTATAAGTTATTTTAATACCTAATGCTCTACGCAAACCGTACTTTCCCTATGTACATAGGAAAACTTTGTGCTTACTTACCTAGTCCTCTGTGACTCACAAAAACAAGTTCCATATCAAAATTACATTGCAATACTTTCAAAACTATTCCGAATTTGAATTTCCAACGGCCGTTGTGTTAATGAATCGCCGAGGACCCTTATGTCGGCCTCCCAAAATTATATTGCTCGTTTTATACCCAAAAGTTCGCAGTTGATACTCACTAGAGGCACTGATGTAAGCGCCTTAAGACTATATATAATTAATCCAGAGCTTGAGCTTTTTTTTACCATACACAGTACGAAATTTATATTCTTCATTGTATGTTATGCGAGAGATTTATATTTTATTAATTCATTTAGTATTTAAATGAAATAAAAATTGTAATGGTTGTAATTATATTATAAAATTCAAATCTAATATTTTGCATGCCGTAAGGCAAAATGTATCGGGACAGTTTACAAACTATCCAACTCATATGTATACTTACATTATCAGCAAATAAATGATTTCTTTCTTCTTCTTTCTTTAGAATATTTTTGTTAAATAAAAATGAAGAGAAAATGTTTCAATGGCGGCATTTGAAAATGAAAACATTGATTTTGTAGCTTGTCATTTTATTATGCGACTTAAAAAAAGGAGGAGGTTATTATGTTCGTCTGTATGAACTTTTTTTTTTGTTCAACGATATTTTCGTCAGTTGTGGTCCGTTTTAAAAAATCCCATTTTTCATTTGGTATAAATTTTATTAACTTTGCTTAGTAGTTTTTGAGTTAGCTTCGATAATAATACGTACTATAATGATCCACTTTGTGTATCTTGATGATGTTATAATTCTTCCTGTCACTGTCATTGACATAGCAAATACATGGGTATACGAATACCCATGGGCATACGAATTGGTGTGGGGTTGGTACCATAACTAAATAGTGAAAAACAAAATTAAAATTTATACAAATAAAAACTGACTTCTACAAAAAACGCTATAAAGTGAAAAATAACTTTTATTTTTCACTTAGTAGTTTTATTTGGAAGTCGGTTGTTTTTTTTTAAGTTTTCTTTGGTGGTTTTGACTGATAGTACAGTCAATCGGATATCAGTGGTAACACTTGCACTATGAAAGTAACGCAAACTGCTACGAAATAAAGACGATGTAGAGTGTACATGTCAAATTGTTCCACTGGTGTTTGACTATGCCAGCAGCCTAGCTTTCCACATTGCTGTCCATGTTCGACATGAGACAGAGAGGGGCTTATGGCTAAGTAATAACAGCCACACGGGTTGATCGATCAGGTTAAGCTACGCTTGCCGCGGTTGTTCCGTGGATGGGTGACCATCTTTACATACCAAGACCCCTCCGTGCCTCGGAAAGCACGTTAAGCCGTTGGTCCCGGCTGTCATTCGCAGATCTTTGACAATAGTTACGGGTCGCCAGAATCCCGAAAGTCTGACAACCAGTCTACCAAGGGGTATCGTATTGCCTAGTTACTGGGTTGTGGAAGTCAGATGGGCAGTCGCTCCATGTAAAATACTGGTATTCAGCTGCATCGGGTTAGACTGGAAGCTGACCCCAATATAGTTGGGAAAAGGCTAGGCAGATGAAATCTCCGACATAAAAAGCTTTAACTATATTTGATACAGTTTACTTAACCCGTTAGCTGCCATGTCAGGAAAATGTGTCTGACGTTAATGGAGGCTTAACCTAAAAATTTTTTTGCACGGCAATATTCGTATATGTTATAATAACCCTAGCTGAGTATTATGTTATACCTTCGTTCTTACTCGGTGTGGGAGGCTCATAAATAGTACGATAAAAT
This sequence comes from Agrochola litura, assembly GCA_949152395.1. Lineage (NCBI taxonomy): Eukaryota > Metazoa > Arthropoda > Insecta > Lepidoptera > Noctuidae > Agrochola > Agrochola litura. Next base: position 7,456,667 of record OX424497.1, on the reverse strand, counting down.
TAATATCAAGTGTTTTGACACTCGGATCCACGCCCTACTATTATAAAAGAAGATTGAAATATCATCTTCCATTATAATAGCAAGTATCATTATTCGTTTAGTAAAACTGTTCCCCTTTTAATAGTTATAACGAACTAACAAGTACCATTTCCAACATAAAAGTTCTCATAAGTACACTAAAGACTTCTTTTCAAGAAGCACGTATTAAAAAGTCTTAAGTTTTCGTAACCCAGTGACCTACTGAACTGTTTCTCACAGAATTTTGATCATCCAAAAATTCCAAGTACTTTTAATGAAACTTTAGCTTTCTTATGTCAGAAACATTTACCAAGTTTCGAGGGTCTTTACGTCGTGTTATTTGTATTTTGGGTGTTATTTTTAGGTTAAGTAGGTGTTATTTTGTTTTTGTTTTAGGTTTTGTTAAGTAATTTTACTCAGCGAAGCCTAAGTATATTTTTACATTGTTTTGTTCGTTTATTTAAGAGTTTCAGACACTGACAAATCATTCTATTTCTACAAAACTCGCTTTCCTCGAAAATATTCGGTAACTAATTCAATTCTCTCACTCAAAGTATAATTGAACTCAAACGTCCCCCAGACATAATTTCTTCAAACATTTAGATAAACACAAATATATTCAAATTGCAATAACACTCCCTTCGCGGCAGTATACTTTACGAGATAGAACGGGGTACTCTCGGGTAGCTGGATCAAGTACCATCGAGTTTATAATTTATTCCGAGAGCGGGCGGCGGGAATGGGAGCTAATTGCCGCGAAACTTTCATTAAATGGCTTACGCATAGACAACACCCCGAATTTTTTATGCTGAAAAAGTCATAATTATTCCTCGTACCGAGAGAGTCTTAAGTATGTCCAGTACTGCATTTCTACTTATAATGATGATGATGTTAGCACAAATAACATAAACCTCGTACCTCGTCTTGTTCAATATTATGAAATGAAATATTTCAAAAGATTGATAACCGAATGAAAATATAATCTATTGTAATGATTGTAGTCGAACTGTTATCAAATGTATCTACAAATAGACGTCAACAATCGATAGTGTTTGATGCGTCGTTGAAGGTCGTAGCGCATTGAAATAGTAGTTTATGAAACTGTTGCATAATGAGGGGTGTTAAAACATAGGCGAGGTTTTTAATAGTATCACACGAATGTTTTAATACCTAGTTTTGTGCAGTTTCATACACTACTTTATCTACTATCTTTATTTACTCCTGTTGTAATTAACGTGTGTACTGGCCACAAACATTAGTAAATGCTATTAAAAAAAAACAAAGTTATGGAATTTTTTTTTTCGAATTCCATTTGTTTTATGTAATTATTGCATAATATTGCGTTCTTTCATACTGCGAAAAAATTTGCCTACTTTTGAGTTTGAGTTTTAATTTAGGTTTTGTTTAAATTTTTGCTTTGACTACCCTATTTATCGTGTTAAGTGTGAATTGTTACTGCAAATAAACTGAGAATGCCAGATCTAAACACCACTCAAGTTGCGAAGGCTGTTACTTTAATTGAAACTGGGAACACCTACAAACATGTCGCCCAAACATTACAAGTATCAAAATCTGTGATACACCGAGTTGTAAAGAGGTATCGGCAAACCGGACAGTATACGAGACTCGCAAGATAGGGACGTTAACGGAAAACTGTGGCCAGATATGACCGGTTCATTGTTATACACACTTTTTTTTGCGTTCCTCTAAATTTGTCCATGAGTGTATTTTCTTAAATATCTTTAAAAGCAACTACACAAAAATTTTAAAAATTGAATTAAATTGAGATCCGCACAACAAGCCCTTTTACTTCATATGTCACACAGTAGTGTGCAAAACTTTTTTTAAATTTTCCTGTTTGCCCTCGAAACAAAATTCATTTATTTACGTTACACGTCCGTTTTGGGGTCACAGCAATTCATAATTATGTGTACCAAATTTCAACTAAATTGGTCCTGTAGCAAATTGGCTGTCACAGACGGACAGTCACCCAGCCAGCCAGCCAGACAGACACACGCGTGATCCTATAAGGGTTCCGGTTTTTCCTTTTAAGTTACGGAACCCTAAAAAGGTCGTAACAAGTATGTACCGATCTGGCCAAAGAACATTATGCTGTTAAAAACACATCAAATTCGTCTAACAATTTATGGACACCTAAACAAACTACTTATCACGAATCCTTTTTAAACTTAAACATTACGCTCCCATCTCATCTCAAGTCAGATAAATCCGCGGTGTCATATCAGATACCTGCGTCACCCATCCAGAAGACGACACATCCTTATTTATACGAAGCCAATGTATAAATTCGCAAAAGATATTATGTCTCTATAACATCTGGTGACGAGGGTCGGGCCGTGTCATAAACTTTGATACACGTGGGGATGACACTCTGTAGGTTGCAACTGTGACAACTAAGGAAAATAGTGCTGATTATTTTGTTAGTCGATAAAAGATGGGTTTGAAAAAGATATACTATTTGTATGGCAAACTCTTTGTGAACGGGTTGATAGATAGCTTCATATCAGTGTAAACTTAAAATATGAAGAAAGCTATATTAAAGTTAGTAATACAGTACCTATGTTAAATAACAGAGGACGTTCCCTTAAACTCGTTAATCTATATAATAAATAGACAAAAATAAAAATATCAGCATAGAAAAATAACTAAAAATAAAAAAAATGACAATCAATTCGAAATGTCCTGTTTAAAATCAAAATAGTAGCGCGGAATAATACCTAGCGTATTGGCGTTGCACAGACCACCGTACTTCCACGTTGAGTGTTTCTTATAAGTATCAATTTAATATTTTTTGTGAATATTTCATAATTTAAAAAAAAAATACATTTTGTTTTTGAATGTTAATAAAAAAATTGCATGTTACAAAATGTTATTAAAAATAAAAAAATACATTTTGTTTTTGAATATTTAAAAAAAATTGCATGTATGGACGTTATAGTATTGCGGGTTAAAGAGAACACCTTTTATTAATTAGCATACTGTATAATGAAGCGATGCACTTATGATCGACTGATGTGATGGACTGTTCTCCAAACGAATGCCAATTTAGCATGAAGATGCTACTTACATTATTATGGATATATTTTAGACCTTCTACGCCGTTACAAAAATGAAGACTTAATTTTCCAATGACCCAAAGAAATCTGAAGGAAATAGCGAGATAAATATACTGAACGCTCGCTATCAAAAAATTGCACCTGTTTTCAAATAATTTCTGAGCTTTTAACCACATTAACTGACGCATCAACTTTCTTTCGTTTCCAGAAGGTCATCTTCCCCGTGGTTCCAACTATATCCAACAAGAGAAAGACGCAGCACGACTGCCGCGCGACCGACCATCTCCACCTAGAGGCGATCCAGGTAAAGGAATAGGTTAGTTAATATTATAATTAGAACATGATGAGGAAAGGCATGCAGCTGAGATGAGAATGTTAAAGGGATGTGTGGTGTTACGTGAATGGATAGAATGAAAAATGAGTATTTAAGAGGAAGTCTAATAATTTTTATGAATTTACTTAATTTATAAATTTTTTTATTACCTATAAAAAAATTATTTATACATTTTATTTTATAAAATTTTACAATTTTTATTTTTTATTTAATTCTTATCAATTTTACCAATGTTATAATTTCAAAGAATATTAAGTTTTACCTTTACCAATTTTATAATTTTTAATCAGAATTTCATTAAATTTTAAGTTCATTTAATTCTAACATTTTACCGATGTTAAATTTTTTTTCAATATTAGCGCTTATTACTAAGTAAGTTAGATTATTTCTCTGATTCATTGTTTTATGCATGTGGTGTTTACCTATAAGTAACTGATGCACTGTTATTTTACTTACTAAAAATGTATTATGGGTTTGTATCAGTGTAATCAATTGTTAGTGAATCTAATATCTACACTAATATTATAAAGTGGAAAGATTTGTATTTTTGTATGTAACGAATAAACTTAAAAACTACTGGACCGATTTGAAAAATTATTTCAGCAATTGATAGCTACATTATCAGCGAGTAACATAGGCTATATTTTATCCCCGTACTCCCACGGGAACGGGAACTACGCGGTTGAAACCGCGTGACGTCCGCTAGTAATAAATAAATAAATAAAAGTCTGAAAGTGACACCGGTGACTGAATGGTTGCGTGGAAATTGGTTAGCATGCTATGGACATATATTGAGCATGTGATGCCGAGGAATGAAGAAAATGTCGTGAGGAAAGTTGTGAGTATGTTTCTGGATGACTGTAAGAGTAGGGAAAGACTAAAGAAACGGTGAGTGAGCTATCACTGAGATTATGACTCATGGAGAAGTAAGGAAAGAGACCATGCTGCGCTGACCCCTAATAAATATTGGGGTAGGCAAGAGAATGATGATATTATGATGTGAATTACAGCGAAGAACTTATGTTCTTCGCTGTAATTCACATCATAATATATATCATAATCATAATATACACTTATGTGTATGGAAGGTAATGGCGGAGCCTTTATGCAGAACACAATACAATGAAACAAAATGACAATACAAACCATTAAAAAACAGTGGCACTCCGGTAGTGCCGACAGAAGTGAAAACTTGAACAAGATCGCCTTGGTGGAAGAAAAATACTTGTATAGCACATTGATCCGTAACGTAATATAAATAAAGAGCACAATCGCGTTTACAAAAATGAGGTATCGGTAACGGTGTCGCGAGTTCAATTGTTTTTTCCCATCTCAAACATGCCCAAAGAGCCTAAAGAAGTTTTCACTTTAAAAACACCTGTGGCGTTTGAAGGAGTGCTGATCTTAGTTCATAGCTGTTAGTAAAACTAGGTGATTAGACACCTAATTTTAACTTTTACGACACCCACTAAAACATAGGTTGGGTCAATAATAATATACGAAAATAGAATACAGGCGACAAACAGAATTTCATTAAGCCTTGGCGGCCCTCAGACAGCTATAAAAGTGTGACGATATTATTACAATCTTAAAATTGTAACTTTTTTTCTAAAAGCGCCGTAGCCGTTTTGAGGAAAGTCGATTTGAAGGATTAAGCATTAGACAATGAAAATATGAGAACTAGTAATAATTAAAATACAATAATTGTATTAATTGCCTTCTTTATTTCTATTTCAGTTCATGCGCTTCGAAAAGAATACGCAAGTGAAGGCGAAGCCGAGAGAAGCGATTACGAACGCGGAGGTGTCCGTAAGATGGCGGATGCCCACAGAAAAGTTGAAGGAATAGGACCCATCACCAAAGACGGCATGCCAGTCGCACTTAGATCTGTAAGTATTTTTAAAAATTATTGTTTCATCAAAACATTTCACAGTACCTACCTGTACTATTGAAAAATGGAAGGTTAAGGAGCAGTGGCCACCACATAACGACCGCAGTGACGGTTGTCATGAAATTGATGGCAACGGGTTTAACTAAGGGGGGGGGCATACACAAATGGCGAGTGGGGCGGGCGTAGCGACGGTATGACGCGGGCGTTGCGCCGCCCGTTTCATATTTCATACAATATATATGCATAGGAGCGACGTGGCGCGGAATATACACACAACGCCTGCGCCGCACCACCGCCTCGCCCACGCCTCGCTTCTTGCGTATGTTCCACGCCACGTCGTTCCTATACATTTTGTATGAAATATGAAACGGGCGGCGCAACGCCCGCGCCACACCGTCGCCACGCCCGCGCCTCGCCCGTGCCCCTCGCCACTTGTGTATATCCCGCACCTTAAACACACCATCTTACTTTCATGAATAATGTTTCAATGACGTAATTCGACAGTAAATTGCGGACGCTATGTGGCGGCTACAGAAGTCTTAGGAAACCCTAACCCTTAATATTACAAACGAAAATGACAGTTTGAATAGCTGACAGATAAGACTTTTCGTTCCGTGGGTGTACGTAATTAAAAGTTTAGGTGTTTAGGTTCAATGATACATTGACACAACAATAGTCTATATACCTATTCAATTTATTGCTACCAACCCACCATATACACATGATAAGTGCAGCAGCAAAGCTAAATGAAGACAGGTTATTTTATTTCAGTCACCTCTTTTCATCGGACACCAAAAATCTCTGCAGCCCATCAATTCTCATCATCTGTACATAACCATTTGTTGATGTTCTATTTCGACTTTGCTCAATGCAGTAGATCCACATATTCCCTTCCACCAGATTGATGCGCTTACGTCGTTAGTGTTAGCCCACAGAAATCTCCGACTCCAAAATCCATCTCTTGCTCTATAAGATGCCAAGTTGGTTATGACATTTAAACCTATACTTTGTCCTACATCGTAAATGAACTCCATAGCGTCGACTTCTTGACTTTCGTCAAGTTCAGATCCTTGGTCTGTGGGGTCTAGTAAGTTTGTAATTCAATTGTAACATTAGTATGTTTACACTCGAATTGTTTTCATATATTCTTATCATATAAAATTTTCAAAAAAAAATTAGACGAGTTTCCCAAATCGAAGTATACGGGATGTGTGTTTCCACAATTAATTTTTAATATTCTTTTATTACAGGAAGTGAAAGACCCCTCGAGGTGGTACAAAAAGATGTACGACACCATACACAAAAACAAATACGATAGTAAGTACAAAAAAAATCTTTTGTTTTATTTTAATTTTACCTTTCATTTTATTATTTACCCTTTTTTATACGATCCCCATATTTTTAATTTTCTTTTTCAGACGATTATGTGACTATTCGGTACAAAAGTTCTCGAGGTGATTATTCGTAATTATTTTTTCCAAATTTTTGTTACATCGGTGGCTGTTACATCGCATATTTTGTGCCGTTAATAAACGCTTTATTTCATAACTTTTGTCAGCCATAATAATACTGTAATACGTCATTGCTTTTTAGAGACATATTGTAAATAGTCAATTGTGAACGTACTTATTTTTAAGCATAAACTAATAATCAACAACGCATTAAATTAAAACATTTCAACAATTCGTTATACAATATTTGAATTATTTTCTAACAAATCACAGTAATACTATAACATCGGCTTCAAAGCTTATTGATATTAACAAATTAAAAGTAACTTTTAATAATATAAATTAATCAATTTGTCAGAATGATCCCATTATATTAACTGCGCCTGCTCAAAATCGCACTCACACTTGACTGACTATTCATTGCCATGTAAATACTGGCAGGTTATAAATCATTAATGTCTCCGATTATAAATACAAGACATAGGAAGAGTAATAATGACAAAAGAAATACCAGAATATTTTTTTTCTGTTTAATTATAATCATAGTTTTTATAAAGATACTTACAACATCCTTGTTCGTTATTCAGAAGTCAGAGGTAAGTAAGCTCAAAACATCTCTTCACTAACTCAAAGCTTTCTCTATAGGTCAACCTCAGGAGAGAGTAATGAGTAACAAATCCCAGTACGCATACTTTGACCCCCGCTCCGGTTACCTGAGCGAGCCCGAGGGAGGTCTAAGTAGGCTGGGTGCGAGCACGTGGAGTGATGCCTATGACAGCGACGTCACTACTGGTCCTAGGAGACGAACGGCTTCGGTACAGGAGGATAGGAGGTTCTGTGATGTTAATTCACAGTATATGCCTAGTACTAATAAGTAAGTGGAATCAAGATGTTTCTAGAATTTGCTTCTATTTAAAAATCATCAAAATTTGCTAGACACATAAGCTCCTCCCAGTGAACTCATATCATGAGCAAGCATCATGCCAACAAATATTTAGTAAAAGATTAATAAGAAAAAAATCTGCAATTTTCAAAAACATAGCAAAAATTAATCAAACAGATATAAATGAAACATCAAGAAACGTTAGAAAAATAAAATTATATCCCTATTTTTAATTCCAAGATACAGCACCTTAGCATCAGCGAGGGCGAGTCAAGAAGTATACAAGAACCAACCAGGAAGAATAGAGAACTATATGCCCGGGAAATCTTCAGTCGTTGACAAAGAAGCGAAACAGGTATCCATTTCATTTCCAAGTTTATTGCATCATATTGGGTTTATCATTTCAAATATCATAAAGCAAAATGGTGACATCACGAAATGCTTCTGGAGTATATCATCGACCACTTCCATAATTCATTATTTATTGTGCGATAAAATTGTCATTAGCATTAGTTACGACTTCAAGGTACCTATACAATCTACTTACTAGACTCGCCTTTATAAGTATTGATTCCGATCTCGGAAAGAAAATATCCTCAAACAATTAAACATATTTTGGCAATGGAGACATCATAGTATGAACTTGTGAAGAGTCGCGGTTCATAACTGTCTTACTAGGAATATAACTATGAAACGAGCACGATCTAGTAATATAACCATTAGGGCACTCTGACCAAATAGGTTAGGTTACGTTAGAACTGTGACCAACCACACGCGAGCCGAGCGAGCACTACATCGAAATTGGTCACAGTACCAAAATTGAGGCATTCCGACAGTTATGAACCGTTTTCATAAAACTATATTACGGTATATAGCTATATCCCTAGGGATATAACTATATCACGGCTATAACTATCTTACGGCGACTTACATATAACGTGTACCGGATAACCGGAGGACCAGCTTTAAGTAATGCACAAACTTACAATTTGTACTAAAACGGTCCATCTACTGCTCGAAGACCTTAGGAAACACCGAGCATATCTTGTCTTCAACTATTTACGAAACGTTAACTCTTGATAGTATGGAAAAGCGCGTCTAGTATGTAGTATTTAAAGAGATTTCATTGGTTATCAACTTATCACCTCCATTCGGACTAACTGCCTGAATCCCACATTCATGAAAATCAGCAAAAGATGTGTTTTTTTTTTTCTTTTCTAGTGGTGGGACGAGGTCATGGACATTTTTGACGGGGTACGACTTTTTTTACTATTTATAATGTGTGTATTTGTTATAACCACTAATATTTGTTACATTGGTCTTTCGTTAATTTTTATATTGGTGACTTTTATCATAAGGAATATGTGGAACACTGTGGAACAAAATTGTCAAATTATTCAATACTAGTGTCAAAATCAAACGTAATATTTGTGTTAAAAAAAACTACTGGAATTGTACAATTTGCTTAGCTAACAAATTGTGATATTAAAATTAAACTTGTGAATAAGCCGTCAACTGATGTCCCCAAGCCTTATGCTTCTAAAGCATTGTACTATGATCCACTAACGTATGTTTTCCATCGCTGTCTGGTGCGTGTGGTGGTGGCACTAACAGTGGCTAGATGACAACTCTCCCCTCCCCCCGTACACCACATTGCTAGCTCGCGCGATACAGAAGAGTGTAAGGCCCTTAACATGAATGTCTGCCTGTGTATTGTGAGCCTTTGTGTTTGCATGCACGATATTTATGATGAATCCTCTATATTATGCTTTAAAAATAAGAACAGAAATGACTTCTGGCTATGTCTGGGCGTTTTCACCGTTCAGTTCCAGTTGATTTTTATCAGGAAAGATAATATATAGAATTTGCATTTTCTTCCAAACAAGTAATATCTCGGTTATGGCCAGCCTCATTCTTATTTTGATGGCATAGTATTTTACTTACTTTTGTATCTTTATTTTTGTACCGATTTTCATTAAAAAAATCAATATAAATTCCCGCGTCTATATTTTCTGGGTTTACAAACATTTTTTATGGGTTTCATTTTCATTTTGGTGATGGTGGTCATGTCATGTTTTATTTATTTGCATGTTTTTGGTGTATTGTGATTTTTTAATCTTTAATATGAACAAATGATTAAAATTCAGAAAAAAAATTCGGTACTTAATAAAAACTATACAGATTTAGTAATAACTATACCTTTCTTAATTTTGTAATCTCCGTATGTAATTGATACTGGAATTTCATCTTATGTTTTGATATTATATAGCATGGTTACAAGTATACTTTTGTAAACATAATGGAATCATTACTTCTTTATGCATCAATCAATATCAATATATAGGTAACATCATGTTGTTTTTTTTTTTCATATATTTATGCTTTGTAGCATGTTTTAATTAATCTCACCAAATAATGTGAGTTGTACCATTTTGTCTTGTCTCAGAATTGTAGTTAGTGTAAAATTATTTAAAGTATGTAATTTTCTTGCAGCAAAATATATCAAGTACGACATCTCTGCCACAATCATCGCCGAAAGATAAAAAGGATCTGACAGCGACTATCCTGTCGAAATCAAATATGGCAAGGTAAATGTCATTAGTATTATCCTAAGAATAAACTGTCCCATAGATATTGTCCCATTGTCCCACTGTCCCACTGTCTCTTAGCTAATACAACCCAGTGCCATATACTCTTTGATCTCCTTACTTCTTCCACTGGCATTACGAAAAGCTATCGGACACTCATATTTTTTGGACTTTCCACTTTATTTCTAGCTGTTCTTCTTCTTCTTTTTTATGTGGTTAGTGACTAACCTGGTGTCAGAGTTTTTATACCACCCATGGGGCTTCTGACTTGGCTTCACATGCCGTCGAGAAATAGTCTCAGGCATGCCGGTTTTTTTACGATGTTTTCCTTCACCGTTTTAGAAGCAAGTGAATCCGAAAAGTCAGAGGTTCGAACTCGAGACCTACTTGGAGACGGTCACACCACTAGTATATCACTGCTACCCGTCTAGCTGTTTATAGTCGTCATTCTTGAAACGTTTTTTCGACACTTTTCAGACTCCTCTGTAAAATGTGTTTCTCAGTCTATTTTCAAATATTGAACTAACTTTAACCCTGACATACGATTAAAAGCGTCAAGGTCACAAGATTTCGTCATATTCATTTTCAACTTTTTTTTTCTTAGGGCTCTGAAGGAATCCGGGTACGAATCTGACTCGACGCTAGTGTTCCGTCGCCGTGACGACACAGAAGCGCCCCTATCTCCAGCAGAAAGGCGTGCTGCTTATAGAGACCTGCAGGCTGGCGGGGAACCTCCTCTCCGAGGGTTCCGATCGCCGGCACCACCCAGACAAGGTCAGCATAGTTGTAGTTGATACATGTAATGTTTAGCTTGATTTCTTCAGTTCCTACGAGTTATGAACAAAACTTATGGTCATATTGACAACTTTTACGATTGCGAAAACTATATTAGAATAGTTAAGACTAATTTAAAGATAAACTAGTAGTATAATTATTACTTAATTGATAAACGTTCTATTAAAACGCTTTACTTATTTTGATGAAAACTGACTTTTTTAGATATAAGATACTAACTACCTTATTTACAAAATATACTAATGAATCTACAGAAGGGAAAACTAATAAAGCATGGTTTTATAAATAACTCACGTATTTGGTGTCAGCGTAAATAACTTTTAAAACTTATTAAGTGCTTAAAAACCTCTTTGACTTCTTGATCGGCTCTATGGTGCTCGTATTACAAGATATTTTACCAATAAAATATAAATCACACAATCAATGGAAAATCACATTTTCCATAATCTCGGTCAAGGCTAATGCAGATCTACACATGGTAGCAAACACACATGCATACAGTCGGATGTACCAACTCAAGGCCGCCCATAATGACAATGATGCTTTTCAATAGCGCACATACTAGTCTATACTGTTATACACGAGAGGTAAGTCGAGATTTTTGCCTTTGCATGCTTTCATCTACTCTATATAATAAGGTGCTGGGTCTTCAAGCTGCTGTTTTATCAGGTAAACAACTTGCATGAGCACAAATTGACTCCAAAATTAAACTAGCACCGTAAATAGTGTTGAACACGTTAAAAGTTTTACTTGCGGCACAAACGTAGTTTCACGGTTAGAAAACTCAAACATCGCTTACGAGAGTCACAATTAGAACAGGAGCACGGAATCACGTTTTTATCACATCTAACGAGTGCAAACGAAAGAATATCATCACTGAAAGTGGTTACATTTCACAGACGAATCGGAAATCGAATACATTCCGATTTCCTCGACACTGACGAAGATAAGAGTTCATAAGAAAACGCCTAAGGTACACGAAGTCATCTGCTACCCAATAACCAGCATAGAAACAGGAGAGCAAGTTAGATTCAAAAGACTTGCTCCATCTTTCCTGAGCATTGATGTACCAAGTAAAATATCAGACTATCCACCCGCGCCTCCTCGAAGGATTTCATCTAAAAACAGCCGAACTCTTAAGTTAGTGACTTCTACAAGACCGGTTTCAACATCACCAAAAAGAACAACAACATCGTATTCTCAGTCTAATGTGGATTTTCTGAAAGATAAAATAAACCACAAACTTTCACGTCAGAATACTCAAATAATTAATAAAACAGGCTCTGCAACGGATAAAAGATGTGTAATAGTTAATCAAAAATTGCCAAAAACGAGAATTATGTCTACATCAGCACCTCCCGCTGTTAATAGAAAATATAATCCAACTACTAATTTAAAAACCTCAATGAAAACTATGGGAAGTGAGGCTAGAACAGGAGGCACAAGTAGTTTTGGCTCTTCACGTAGGATGCTGTTGCCTACAGAGTATTCCAACTCTATGCATAGCAAGTATGGTGAACCACACTCCTCCGTGGTAATAGAAGGAGGAGCTGGCAGAAAAACACCCATTACGAATATTCTTGACAAAGTCACATCTTTAGATAAATTATGGAGTGCAGAAAAAAGAAATGAACGTATTGATGTAACAAAAGTAAGAGCTAAATCTCTATCTAAAGACAATACAAATAAACCTATTGTTATGAGACCAAGCGCAACATCAAGTACAAAGTCTCTTTCACCAACAAGTACTCACAAGAGTAGAGATATGATCAGAACTGCTGAAAGAGTACAAAAACTTAAGATATCAAAACAACACACTAAATCTAATCCTTGTTTATCTACTAAAATCGAACAGAAAGTATCAAAACCTAGCTCACTTCAATCGGCATCAAGTATATCTAAATCTTCATCAAATATTCCATCTGGATTAAAGAAACCGAATCAAGTTAAAACAGCAGTAGTAACAAACTTAAAAAAGAAAAAATCATTAGAGAGCGTTGTCATTAGACCTCGAAGTGTGCCTTGTCATGAATCATGTAGTAAAAAAGCTAAAGACAATGTTAAAAATGTAAAGAAAATACCAAAAACTAAAAGTAGCAAAAAGTCTAGTGGGAAACCGAATGAAGAATCTGAATCTGGCAGTCAGTTTGGCGATACCTCAAACGAAACATCTAATTTTGGATCTTTTGAAAACTTGGGTGCTAGACGAATCAGCTCTAAAGAGATAAAAAAATCGCATGACGCTATTGTGTCCGACACCTTTTTCCAACATCTGTTTCTTGGGAGAGCTTCTACCCCAACCCTGGTATATCCAATGTTAGAACATAATACAACCGTGCTTCAAAAAGCAAGAATGTTCCAATCTCTACCTCAGGATAATACTTCACCAAAATCCTTAAATACTTATTTAATACATAGAAAACCAGTTTCCTTATCTCGTTTTAAAATGTGGGATAGATATCCCAGTCCTTCACGAGCGCGCAGTCCTAGATCAGTATCTTGGCCGGGCAGAATGCATGATGAAATTCGTAAATTCGACAGTTTATCCAAGTGTGATGATTTCGGGTCAACTTCGTCCTTGGCGACGGTCAGAAGTAAGAGTGAGCCACCATGCAATAAAATGTATTTTTCACAAACATCTCGTCCGAAGTCACCTACAGTAGTATTTTACAAAAAAGATAAACCGAAAGAAATGCCTATGAGGAGCCCGATATCACCATCAAGATTGATTTTCACACAGACAAGAAGGCCGATTTCTCCCAAAATTATTCATAAACGTGAGGCATCTCCTATGCAAGTGCAACGTAAATCATTATCTCCATCAAAAATTGTCTTTACTGAGACTGTTCGTCCAGTTTCCCCAATAATTACCAGACGTTCGCCTCATTTAGAAGTAATAGATTTGAAATCTGATAGTGAGAAATATCCATCAACAATATTCTTTTCTCAAACTTCTAGACCAGTATCCCCAAAAGTGCCAAGAAAAAGCGCAATGACCAGTGTCAGCAGAAGTCATTCCACTTCACCCGTTTCCATACGATCACCATCTTATCGTCGCATACACAGCGCTCGTTTACAACACAGTAAGCAGTATGCAGACACTGTACCAAAGAGTGTGTTTCGTACCCGAAGTGCTGGCGATGCTGAGAGAAAAATACTCTTAGATAGCTATCCGATGAAAACAAAAAGTGATTCTAATTTGCATGCTGCTGACCCAGATTATGACGAATACGTTCGCGACATGCAAAACACAAAAATTAGGTCAGAACGCTTTAGGGAATTAAACAGATATTACACATATTTAGAAAGAGTAGCTGAATTGGAAAAAGCTACTTCAACTAGTGATTTACGCCATAGAAGAAAAGACGAAGAAATAATTGACTTTGATCGTTGGAAGAAAATAAGAGCAATAGAAAGAGCTGAGGAGGAATTAAACCATCTATATCGTAAATTGAAATTAGCTCAAACTGAAAAAGATGTTTTGTTTTATCCTCGTGATCTAAAAGATTTCCGTTGGAATTACGATACAGACAGAGGTCTACGAATCAAGGAAAGATCTGTCGAAGATCTCAAAGATCATTTTCAGCAAATACCCCAATATGATTCAATGGAATTAGAACAACCACAATCCAGAGATGCTTATAAACCTTTATGGCGTGGTACAAGTGTTGCAGAAACTGCTTTCTATATTAACAAAAAGAATGACAATGATAGACTAGAACAGAGGGTAACCGTGAAACCTACTGTAACCTTACAACAAGAGACTTCTTTAAATGATCTTCGTAAAAAGATTGGTCTTGGTAGTCGTTTATGGAGTAGTTTGTCTATGGAGCAAGTAAATGCTCTCAAAAACCAGCTAAATGCTATTTACAGCAAAGAACTAGAGTCAAAATCAAATAAAGAACCAGAAATGAAATATACTATTGATGTAAAAAATGATAAAATAGAGGCTAACCCGTCGTTACATGTGAGATGTAATTCACTGATTACTTCAACCTATAACCCAGAAAAGGAAAAGCCACCGAAACTAACTAAGTCAGACTCCATAGCCGCGATTTCTTGCCCAATCACGTCTGTTAAGGAATTAAAAAATAATGTTAATAAAATACAAATGACTCTCAGTGAAAACGAAAAAAGAAAGATTTCTCAAACGTTAAGTAAAGAGATCCTAAATAGAATAAGTAAATTCGATAATCAGACACAAGCTCCACTATCATTAAAAGAAGAAATTGAAAATACTGAAATCAAAGAGCAATTTATGACTGAACATAAAGATGTCGTTGTTCAGAAAACTTTAGAGGACAATGTTAGGCAAGCAAATATTAGTAGTATTGAAAATGATCAAAAGAGACACGTCGTGTATACCAATGAAAAGACTGAAACGCCTTGTCAATCTTCGGCTAGTGAAACCGAGACTGCTAGTTCAGATATATCCAATAAAACTGCTATATACAAAGGTCCTAGTAAGGAAGTACTAAAAAAAGTTCAATATTTTGAATCTGTAAAAAACACAGCTGAACAATCAAAAACTGTTTACCACGCAAGAGAAAGCTCTGATGAAAAAGAAAATCAGGAACAGAGCATTTCAAACACAGCAGTAGCGATCAAAGAAGTCAAATCATCAGCAAATGAAACAAAGACAAATGAGCCGCAGAAAAATCAAATAGTGCAATCCCAATCTTGCACAAATTTTAAGGAATTGTTTGGGGAAAGTGAAAGAAACAAGTTTCTCTCGCTTCCTTTGAAACCCGATCTCCATTCTAGGTCAGCTTCGCCTCATTCAGAGCTATACATTGCCGATAGACGGACGCCTGACACGCTACGTTGTTCAAGCGACGAGACAATCTGGCGCAGTCGGAGCCCGTCACCCGACCCGGAGAGGTATTGGCGCGCGTACCTTAACCTGGCGCGAGCGGGCGAAGTGCGCCGCCTGGCGCGGCGCTTCGACTCGCCCACGGCGGCGGGCGCCGTGCTGCGGCGATATCGCAGCGATCCAGAACTTGCACGAAACGCATTTCTTAGCAGCTGGTCGTCTTTTGAAAAACTGTCATCACGACGAGAAAAATGTAGAGCAGTACTCCCCGTGGCGAGAGTACCATTACGTACCACAAATCGTTATATGCCCCATATTGACATCATATCCAAATTAGCGGCTCTCCGTAGGCGTACAGCTCCTCGATCTAGGTCTGCCGAAGATGCATTAGAATGTCGTCAAGGAGAAGTGGATCGTATTCGGCGCAGATTCGAAACAATGTCATTACTTGGACAGATATACGCCTCTGCTCCTGACGTAAGTGAGTTACATGACATGGCCCCGTACTTAGCAGGCTCGTGGATAGCGCATCGCTACCCAAAACGTAGTGATAACAATAGATCTATTGATGATCCCAATGTTTTGGTTCGCGGACGAACATCGCCTGTAAAAAAAGAAATAAAACGTACAGTGCCAAAAGAATCTATTAAATTGAGCTCTATCCTGAAAAGCGACACGTTTGCGAAGCAAGAATTTAATCCCGCGGCGCATCGGCCTGCGAGCCGCTATGAGCCGCCGCGCACTCCGCCCCGGCCACCGCCCGCTTCATGGCCCTACCGGCTCTCGCCCTTCATCACGCCATCACGACATACCGTCACATTCCAAGGTTAATTTCTTTAATTTCTAAAGTTTTCTTACAACTCAATT
Organism: Agrochola litura; assembly: GCA_949152395.1. Lineage (NCBI taxonomy): Eukaryota > Metazoa > Arthropoda > Insecta > Lepidoptera > Noctuidae > Agrochola > Agrochola litura. Next base: position 7,439,950 of record OX424497.1, on the reverse strand, counting down.
TGGCAAACACTAAATCGTGTTTAATTTTGGAGTAAATTTGAATTTTGTAGAAGTTTGCATCCCTCGTAAAATATTTATTGATCATCGTTATGGGTTGCGTTGTATCGCGTTTCTGCCATGCGTGTTTACTTTGCGTGATTTCTGAACGCAAACCAGGATGGATTGCAATCCTGCATTAAATGGAACAATACCACTTGATTTATTTTTGCCAATTTTACTACACAAGAGATAGTTGGCTACCTATATAAAATATAAATTGTAAATATTTCGTCTGAGCTTTCATTAACACATAACGATTATCAATGTTTCTTTTATTGCATACAATTTTCATTTTACCATGTTTTTCTGTTTGGTCCCTTACCATGTTTTGTTACACTATTAGAGAGCGACTCGGCACCGGAGCCTCCACGCAGAGCCTCGCATGGGAGCTACTCAGACACAGGCAAGTACACACTCAATACTCATACACCGTAACTATTTGTGAAGTTATGCGTAAATAACACTACCGCGAGACGTTCATCTCACAAAAACAGATTTAAAAATTATCTAACCTACTTTGGTACATTAGGTAACACTTCTGCGCAGTTCACTTCCGAAAATCGTTCAGTGTAAGCATCATGAGAGCCAACACGCTTATCGTCGCCCAGCAGTGAAAACCTCGGGTGTCTCATTTCCTCAAAAAAAATTATATTTGTTCTTTGGATTGATAAACTCGGTAAGCACAGATTACTCTAGCAAACTTTCGAATCAGCTACTCCTAGCGCTATCTATGACGTGCTATGAGAACCTTGTATCAAAATAGGCTCCGCCATTTTCGTCTGAGAAACTCGCCAGTACGGTTGATAATAGCGTTATTCCGGATTAAAAATTGAAGAAAGTGAGAAGAAGTATTTAGGCACACGATATAGAAACAATGTGATACGTACCTAAGGAATGCATAAAATCTAAAAAAAACAAAAGGTAATATCTTCCCCACTCATACATTTTTTTTTCAGGAGACAGTTTTTTCTTCCTCCTGTAAAATTTAGTTATAAACACTTACGTGGTTTTCACTGCTGGGCGACGTTATATTCCTTAAGATTATGTGCGAATAAAAAAAGAAACAATAGCCTTTGTTCACAACAATCGGTGCCTTAACTTATTCCTCTGACCATCGCCGTCAACACACGTAGTCAGACGCGAACAAAATATTAGACAATTTATATTTAGAAGTGATTATGATAATATAAAATAATTTACGATATCTGTGCTATAACGAGTATATACTATAAAAAATCATTCATATCGTGCGATTATTATCAGACAGCCTCTCGCGGTTTACGTCATTCAATTGGATTGGACTTCCAAAACCTGTCGGTCGAGTTTTTTCAATTGTAAATAGTTCGGCTAGCCGCTTGATCACACGCGGTGTGCTTGTTGTTCGTAAAATTAATAAATAAATTGTTTCGACGGAACTATATCGACATAATAATATCGAACAGTATCGACAAGTGCTATCGAGTATTATTCACTGATATAATACTTTTATCTGTGATATCGCGGCTTCAGTTTAACGTGAACCATCTAGGTGTGTGCAGTGCTAATATGATAAAATAAGTAGGTTTTAAACTGTGTACCGCCAAAATGAGCGTGAATTTTGCAAGTGACACTGGAAAAAACCACAACAGCAATATTCCAAGCCGCGAAGATGTAAACTACGACGATGATGGATTTTTCAGTGACGTACCAGGATCAGGATCGTTATCTAGATCACTACTTGCTCTAAACAAATACATGAAGAAAAATTTACTTTATGATGAAACTGAAGAATATGAAAATGACAGCGTCTACTTTTCTAAAGAAACCAGCCCTAATGAATCTCGTACTAAATATGATTCCGACAGTTTAAAAAGCAATGAATCTGGTGACGATAAATCTGTAACAAAACAAACTACTGCTACTATTACGTACGGTGCTACAAGTGTCACGCAGCAAACAGATGACTACAAGTCTATGCAGTTGCAAGATAAATCGTACAATGACTCTGATAATGATGATACAGTTTCAGATAACGCTGACACACAAAGTATAACAATATCTGAAATAGTTTCAGAATCTACTGATATTCAAAATGAACCCAAATATCAGCCAGAACACAATTCTGCTTCTATGCATAATTTAACGAATATAATAGAATCTGATATAGAAATTAACATAGGTGAACAAGTAAAATATCGGCAAAAACCAACTAATTTAAAAAAAGAAGATTATCGTCACACGCTACATGAATTTTCTAATTGGGGAAACAGGACAGATATATATCCGGATGTTTATGCTCCATTACCGTACAGTGAGTACAGAGTCATTCGCAATTTTTTTTTTTTTGTTTTACAATTTTCTATGGGCCTCTCTACGGTTACAAATTATGCCATTGTGTTTTCAAGGCGCCTATATCGAGCACATTCTACCTATTTGATATGAAAAGCAGAAACTTTTGGTTCACATAGAATCAAATCATTACCGTGTGTTGCTATTTTCTTCGATTTCTTCATTAACGGATCTTTAATTATGATTAATTACTAATAGCAATGTAACCTTTTTGTCATCTTTACAAGTGCACATTTACTGGAAGCGATAATGTTATCTATATTATAACAGACTCATCGTTGAGCAACGTGAATTCTTGACATCGTTAACGTGATCAAGTGATTTCAAACGTGGTATTTAAAACTGACCGACCTTATTCATAATATGAAATACTTAACCTTAACTTTTAGCTTGCGATACAACATAAAAGTCATTCCAAGTCATTAATACAGTTTTGATTACAATCTAGGATTTGTACGCTATTGTAAAAAGTAAGTAGAGTACAGAAAGATGAATATCTATAATACGTTTCGGTATGGATCAAAATTATTACTCCCTAATCTCTCTAGAGGTAATTAATTTGTTATTTCTACAGAGATTTAAAATTATTATAAATAATTACGTTGGCACACGTAGGTATCTAAATTGTCAATATCCTGACAATCTAAACACACGAAACAATCTGCTTCTAGTTTATTCAATAAGAAATAGATTAGAATTAGGAAACCATTAACAACTACGGAAATCAAATACAATGTTTTAAGTAAAACACCAAAACAAACACTACCAGAAATGAGATAACCGGCTGCTCAAGCGTCAGCTACCAAAATTGTTAAATAATGTCTATGTTGACAACGCGTGCGTGCAAAGCGAAAGTACAAGTCAGCGGGTTTGGCGGGAGATGAGGTTAAGGCGTCGATTCGAGTCGAAAGTGCATCTGATCTATCGCCACCGACAGTCGGTGACAGACGTCGTCCCCGGCGTTGGGAGTGCGTGCAGTGTTGTGAATTTGTTGTATACTGTGTTCGATCACGTGTCTCCAAGAGTATTATGGGCATACTCAAGCAAATTAAGAAAATGACTACTCATGGTTTGTCCATCATCATTACATTTATTATTTTCATGATCACCATCAAAGTTTTCGTGTTTAACTAACCGAATAATACATCTTAATTTATAGCCATGTTTATTAAGTGTGTTAATACGTGTTTGGTCCAAACTATCGGTGTAATAATCATTGTTTACTTTCTTAATCTCTTGTGCATTTGATCCGTGTCATTTTACCTTTGATACGTGATAACGAGGTGATTAATGTTCATTAAATGTAAACATGAATGTGTCTTCTGACGTCCGATAATTAATTATCTAGTTATTGATAAAAATAATATTCAATCAATATTTATGTGAGTTCACTTGACATTGTGAAAATCAAAGAACATAATTATAAAATAAGGCCTATATTTTCCGGGATTTGCACAATTTTCAATGACACCTGCGCAACATTAAACTGGTCGGATTGATTATATTCGGATTTTAGATCAAAGACATTTCGACCAAGTTCTGCTTCAATGGCGAATTATGAAATATTTGGAGAGGTCGAGTTGTATCAAGATACTTACCTAATTGTAACTTGAAACGGTAATTAAAAGCGAAGCTCATTGCAAAACGTCGCGTAGATATACGAGTACTTGGCTCTAATATGAACTTCGAAGCGACTTTGGTATGTGAGAAATTCTAGCTGGGAGATAAAATTTCTCAATCAGCTCATTAAGACTTCAGAGAAAATTGTAATGGAATTCGCTCTTAGTCTGTTCATGGCGACATATTTATTCTAAATGCCAACAATAATATTAACGGTTTTCAGTTTGACAAACATGCATCCGAACTTTAAACTACACAAAAAATATAGCCAAATCATCATCATATATCCTACAATCAAAATTGGTGTACTTTACGAAAATTTTGTAATTATAATGCTATTAAAGAAGTAAAATACCATCAATCAAGTGTGTGTGTGCAATTATGCGGAATTTGAAAATAACTACCCAATAGCGGAATGACAATAATCTCAATTACTACTAAGTTTTACAACGAGCGGCTGTTTTTCCATGGAACGTTAATTTGTACACTTTAATAGTCAGCGAATTCGACTACTCAATGTTTATTATTGATCAGTTTATTTGTAAATATGGTAACAAAATTAGAGCTTTGAAGTTCTTGATTCTGTAAACTTTCATTGTTTTGTTTCGCACTCTCTTTTGTTCTTTTTTGGAGTACACTCTATACACTACTATCACTGCTAAGATAGGTTCACTGTTCATATTCTGGATACTATTGACTTTTCGTTTTAAAGCATATTATCCTTAGAATGTACCTATGTTTTCAACCTTATCCTCTACATTCGTCGTCATTTCTCAAAACAGATATTTGTCTCCTTGTATAAACCACAAAATTGTTTATACCATTTGAAGTACAATTTGTTTGTAACGTACCAGACAATTTTATGTCTAATTCAGCTTACATATTTACCAACTACTGGTGCCTCTCCAATTATTGCCATCAACTCGACGAATATTTGTAGTCCTTTACAAGTTTGAATTTAATTACTAAAAGCTTTACTAGACCTGAACCAGCTTCGGTTGATCTGGGTCTGATAATTAGGCAAATCAATTGCAACACATTCAATCTTAGCCACACCAATACACCTGATTCTCAAACTAGTACTAAAAACGCTAAAAGTACTTGTAATGTTGTGCAAATGAAATTCCTCAGTTGAAACAGCAAACGACATTTTGCTTTTACTTCGCAAGCATAGCTTAACGAATTCAGTTTTCCCCCATGGCATAAGGTACGGAATCCAACGGGTACATATTTGTGCATTGTAATCTTATCGTTGGTACTCTGGGCGTGTCGTAAGTACGTGCCAAGCATGATTATCTGTAGTAGTAGAAAGTCGACGACAATTGTTAAGTTATTCTGTCGAGTGTCCAATTCGACATATTTGATGGCAGATCGGCATTTTGCGTAGGCATTATGTGCGTTTGTGACGTGATATTGCAATATATGATAGGGACAACTGTTTAGATGGATATTATCGATATCATATGAAAATAGATCGATGTTTCTTTTCCATTGTCTTTATCATTTAAGCTTTTGATTAGAATTATATTTTCTTATTTTTTTTTTTATTCTTTATTAAGAGTAACTATGAGACTCATACAATGTTAGTAACAATCAAATAAATTTACTACTATGTTAGTGATACAATTACAACAACAATTACACAAACACACACAATAAAATAGTCACTGCTTCAGCATTCCAACTGAGATACTGGAGCAACGACTTACAATACAGCAGTCCAGCCTGTCAGCAATAACTCCCAGTATGCTGTTGGAACTGTCTCACACCCTGCGCACCAAGGACGCACCTCTTTTACGCATTATTATGAAATCACTTTGCAATAAAACATTCTTGACTGATAGTTTCCGTAATAGAAAAATAAATCCATAATTGAAAATTGGAAATCATACAAATATCTAATTTCTAAAATTTGCTTCTGTTTATCAAACGTTGGTATATTTTAGATATCAGCCTGCATGCCAGACGTCCGGTTCTACCCAAACAATCCAAATTTGATGCTTTTTTACTCATTTTTTGACCAAATAATAAAAACACGTCCGGTCCGACCGGAATTTCCTTCGCCTGAACATTAATTACCTTATAAGCATAATCTCATAAAAACATAAAACACGTTCGTGTTTTTGATTATAAAAATGTGATCTTCCGTTACTAGGTCAAAATGTCTGGTTTTTTATTGTTAATAAAATTCTGATCTAGTGATATAATATCTGTTGATAAAAAAGTGTCGATTAACTTTGCGATCACCGTTGGTAAAATAATAAATGAGATGTTGTATATAGGATGGCAGGGATAGCGACGCGAAAACTGTTAACATGGATTCAGGACATGATTCTGAACCCCCCCCCCTGAAATTCCACCGAAAAATTCAGACGGTGGAATTTTTCGAAGAAAAGTTTCAACGCAGAAAGGGTTCAGAATCATTTACAGAATTAATAGTAATTTTCCCCCTAGCCTTTTCCCAACTACTGTTGGGGTCTATATATAGTCTTATCAGACGCGTCGCAATCAATATTTTACATGAAGCGACTGACATGTAATCAATATCTGGTCAGCATTTATCTGATACTTACCCACTAAACTAAAAAACATAAATAACAATATTATTCATCTCTCTGTAGTTTTAAGGATAGGATTTAGGTTATTTCTAATTTCTAAATTTAATGCCCGTTTTTACCTTCACTAAGTGACACTTAAATGAATCTCTAAATAAAAGTGCACTGGTGGATTTTCAACGTTAGGCTTAGCGCTGAGAGTTTAAAATCCATCAATGCACTTTTATTTAGGGATTAATTTAAGTGTCACTTAGTTGTCGGTGAAAACGGGCATAACTCTATACAATACTAGCTGCGCTCTGCGGTTTCACCCACAAGTCTCGATCCCGTGGGAATATTGGGATAAAAAGTATCCTTTGTCCTAATCCAGGTCATGTTCTACCCATATGCCAAATTTCGTCTAAATCTGTTCAGCCGTTTTAACGTAAAAGCGTAACAAACAAACAAACTCACTTTCGCATTTATAATATCAGTTAAGATGGCACATGCCATAACTGTATTTTTAATTGTTTACGTAATAAATAACAAAAATAAATTATAGATTAGACAGAGTTCCCTCTATCACGACACACTGCCTCTTACTTCCGCCGATATATTACAAAATGCTCGAACCGGTTCTTACGTGTCATCGCATAATAACCACTTAAAGAAAATCGCCAATCACCGGGCATTACATCGATGGCCGCCATAACATAACATCGGAACACTTTCACTTTAGCTGGAAAAGATTACTTTATACTTTTATACAAAAGGTTTGCCACGCCTGGCGGGTTGACTTAGTTGTTTGTATTGTGTTCTTTACGCGAATCGTGAGTTTTTAATTCGGATCGAATAAGATGTTTTGTTATGTAATACTTTATGAAATAATTTTTATGAATAATAATTTACAGTTTCTAATTCGGTAGTCTACATTTAGCAAGATTCCGATTGCTACAAACTTACCGTAGGCATAAGGATGATTGGCGATCGACGGTGGTGATCTCTTGCGTCCGGCCCTGGTTCAGGCCATGGTACGGAGCGAGAGGAAATGGGAGGCCGTCACCTCCTTCTGCGAAGCGGTAATGTTTGCGAAGGAGGAGGCGCAACGCGTGAGGGAGAATCAAAATTCGCGCCCTCGGGGTGTGAGGGCGCGAATTTTGATTCTCCACCGCCGCAGGAGGAGACGCCCTGGGCATCGGGAGTAGCAGGCCGATTTCCGGCCACCGTAGGCGCGGGCTTGCGGACGGTGAGCAATGGGTAGTTCGCCGTCCGATAAGGACCAGGCCCGGGTCGACGGCGCGTTGTGTCCCACGCGCGCCTCAAAGAGATGTCAGCAGAATTGACGGAGTTCGCTAGGACCGATGCCTGCCGGGGCTGCGAAAAAAACCGAAAGGGAGAGCGTGGCCCCCGGCAACATGGCAACTGAAGGAACACGGGTGGGTTTTAGACAGTAAGAGTCTGACAAGCCCTCCCGCTCCGCCCAGAGCGGGAGAAGTTATTTGATAAATTCCCACCCAAAAAAAAGGCATAAAGATGATTAAAAGCAAAAAAGCGGTTAAAATATCAAATGTTTACTGCGGCTGTCATTTGTCATGGCACCAACGTAATAGAAGTCACAATCCGTTGAACGGACTGTAAAAAAGGTTTATTTAAATGTCTAACCTTATTTCAAATGAAGTATAAGTAATGTTTATAAATAAACTAGCTTCTGCCTGCGACTTCGTTCGCGTGGAAGTCGTAAGACACCAAAATATACTAAAAGATCAGCCACATTTTTATTAAACTTCCCTTTACACTACTTTTGAAGTTTTTGGTGTGAGTAATCAAAATATACAGAGAGTTTAGGACTGGTGAAAAGGTTTTAATAAGGAAAAGTTTCAGGTTCTCAATATTGGTCTAATAGAGTTTTTTATCCTTTTAAGAAACAGGTCTTTTTTTTAAGTGAAAACTTCTTTAGGCGCGTTGGGCATTTTTGAGATTGGACTAAACCATTGATTTCGCGACACCATGACGACACCTCATTTTTGTAAACGCGATTGTGCTTTTTATCTATATTACATTACGGATCAATGTTCTATGCAAGTATTTTTACTTTACTGGTTTTGTAAACGCGATTGTGCTCTTTACTTATATAACGTTACGGATCAATGTTCTATGTAAGTATTTTTACTTTACTGGTTTTGTAAACGCGATTGTGCTCTTTATTTATATGTCGTTACGGATTAACGTTCTATGCAAGTATTTTTACTTTAAAGGTTTTGGAAGATTTTTTTTTGTAAACCCAAATTGTGCTCTTTATTTAGATAAGGTTATGGACCAATGTTCTATACAAGTATTTTTCTTCCACCAAGGCCATCTTGTTCATTCTTGTTTATAAATAAATTATAAAAGATATCATCAACATCCCGGATTCCAGGCTTCACTTATGCGGGGCCCAACCCCGCATAAGTGAAGCCTGGAATCCGGCCTCCCCTTGCTTATATCAGAAAATAAAATACAGTATCTAAATAATCATTAAAGAAAATGTTACGGACGAAGTACTAACAAAACTTTTCCTTTTACAAACAACTAGTGTAGAGCCATCAAATAGAAAATGCTGTTATTTTACAACCAAGCCCTTTCTACAGTTTCCACGAGGGCCACTTAGCTATTGGCTATCTACGATGCGTGTTAACGTTTTCAAAAGCAATATTTGCAATCAACTGCTTGTTACGTGAAAGGTGGAAAGTATATAATTACATTAGAATGTTACGTGTAGTATAGAAAATATCCGGGAATAGCTCAAATGCAAAGAGATTTTTATTACTCACTGTATAGTATTAAATTTTTTACTGTCTTCGTGTAGCATTATAAATATTTCTGATTTATCGATTCGATACTTCGTAGTTTATTAATAACTACCTGATATCTTTATAAATTGTAGCTTATGTTACTCAGTGATAATATAGCATTCTACTGGTGAAAGAATTTCTAAAATCGGTCCAGTAGTTTTTGAGTTTATTCATTACAAACAAACATACAAAAATCAAATATTTTCTCTTTATAACATTAGTCTAGATAAAATCGGTCCAGTAGTTTTTGAGTTTATTCATAACAAACAAACAAACATACAAAAAATCTAATTCTTTCTCTTTATAATATTAGTTTAGATAATTGGCGTGCGTTAGTGTACCATCGAAGAAACGCCTACCTAAGCAGTTTGAAAACAAAATCCCGTGCACACGACCCTTTTTTTTTCGTAGGTAAGCGTTACTATATCGGCCGAGCGCTGCAAGCAGAAATAGTCCTTATGGTGTATAGTTATGCTTTTCTTCGATGGTACCTACACACTAGAAGCACTTACTTTATTTCAGTAGTTCTAGCAACAAGACTAGGTTCAATTCCGAGGCTGCCTGGAAGAGATCGCGGAAAGCGATAAGGCTGCGCATTGTATATTTTGTAATGTTTGTTTTATTTTTTGTTATGTATTTTGTGGTGTACAATAAAGTATATAATATCTGGATGACCGAATTTTTTTTTAAACGATGTTTTCTAAAAATGAAACCTAGCTAGATCGATTTATCGCCCCCGAAACCCCCTGCATACTAAATTCATGAAAATTGTTGGAGCCGTTTCCGAGATTCAGATTATACGAGTATATATACAAGAATTGCTCGTTTAAAGGTATTAGATAAATAAATATAAAAATAAGTATGTTATCCTTTCAACTGTCATTAAAGAGACACAATAGAATTTTAATTGTTATCCACCTCAATGAGGCGTCGTAACAGATGATGATCTATTACTTTCAGTAACGTTAATCAAATTCAAGCAATTAAACAAGCAGCAAGACTTTGCGACTACTTAATTCAACGCCAACTTGTTTTAAGTCTTCAAAAAAACCTTAATTTTACTACATCTTCCTCTTTCCCCCCATAGAATCCCCCCGCCGTTACGTGGAGAGTGACGTCAACATCCACTACCGATGCCCGGTGCGCCACGACCCGCTGCCGCTGGTGCCCGAGAGGGAGCTGGCGCGGCAGCAGGCGGAGCACATGAAGAGGCTCTACAGGGAACAGAAGAGGAACAAGTATTTACAGGTATGTAACACTGAGATAAATTTATAACCGGTCCGCATCGAGGCTTTCAAAAAGATAGAGAGAAACAACCAACTAATTATTTATCAATAGATATTGTTGATAAAAAGTGGTGTGAAGTAAATTGATGTAATGGATGCATTGGACTTCCCAAGATAAACCCTTTCGCAAAGAGCTCTGCGTTTGCAACTACAAACAAATTACTTTATTTTACTAACGAGAGTCTAATCTAGAGTCATCATTTCTTTACACATACATAGGTGTACACATACCTACCTATTTAAGATTTCTTAGAAAACGGATACTTTGTATACAAAGCACAGTTTAATATTATGATGTCGAGGTCCTACTGCAATACGTATTTTATATTTCCGGAATCAATCTGTAACATAACGTTCATAGATACCTCAGTCAGTAACTAAAGTTTTTATAAAAATAAAGTCTATTTCAATGTTAGAAGTTATCGATCAATCATAAGTAGATACAGCTGATCTGTATCAGTTACGATAAAAAACTATGACAGTTTTTACGTTTAAATCCATTTGCGGTTTGTTTGAGAGATAATTTTTCTATCTACAAAATGTTTCTTTTATTTGACAAGCTGAAACCACGTCCTAGCTCGCTTGTAAATATTATTTTGGGAAGAAAAATACCATGCTCTTCTTCGAGAAACAAGTTAATAACTCTGGCAAAAAATACTAATTTCTACTACAGTATTGTCAATGCAATTATGAAACAGACAATGAGAGCAGTGAGATAGAATGGAAGATATCGTAATATAATAGAAAGTGTGTTGTACGATTATAATGTTCTGGTTCTGATTCTTGTTAGATTCTAATAATAGATTCGGAAATTTAGAAAACTTACTCTTTCTTGTTCAATAGGCTTTTTTTTTAGGAAGGGCATCTCGTATTTGACCTCTGAGGTCATGACTACTTAACCGGGCTTTCCTGTGGGTGCCTTTAGCTACTACACTTAAAACCTCCAGCCAGGGGCTATTCAACTATGCTAATTAAAACTAGGTGAACGCTCGCTAAGGGCACCCCCTGTGGGGCGTCAACCGGAGGGAGGACATCAAGGATGGGACGGGCTGGTTGTTCAATAGGCTTGCCCCCTATTACAAGGGACTTAAACATAACTGGCGAAATATGAGTGTAGGGGTAATGGGAAATAAATAACAGGTTTATGTCTAGAACTCTATTAAAATCAACTCTTAAGGTACTTTAATTAACAAACTATCAATCTCAAATAGGCTCATTATCTTTGGAATCACAGTTTAGTAAACAATTTTTTTTAAAAAACAGCGTTGGCCACCATTGTCCGCATATGCGGGTGATTATGGTCACTAAGTGGGCAATAAAAATTCAAAAGTCATTTATTCAAACTAGGCTGAGAATCAGTACTTTTCGAGCATCAAAATTACATAAGACAGTCCCCCAAAACGCCCACCCTTCACCACTTCCTAGTGCCTTTAGCTGGGAAGAAGAAGTGGCGCAAAAAACTCCCTAGCAGCGCGCTGTCTGTTCAAATTAGAAAAAAAAAATCTATAGAGTGATTTAATCTCATTGAATCACTCTATAGAATATTTTTTTTCAACAGTTATCACAAACGTAACCTCGTGGTGAATCCCACCCAGTGCATTCTTTGTGCGCCCACAACCCACAAGAAGTGCATCTGCACCACAACTCGTTGTTGCGTCCAAATTCTCCACATATCAGGCAAATATTCCCTGCATCATCTCCCCTACTATTGGTACACCTCTGCCAAGCCCTTCGGGGAAATACAAGCCTGATGTTGTTATTCAAGATTGCAGATAATATAATGTACAAAAGCTATGGCCACACAACTCAATAATCCACACTAAATCTCAATACAATAGACTATAATAATAAAGTAGGTCATAAAGAATTGCAACGAAGAAAAGTAATGACTTTCAATCCGTTTCCATCAGAACAATTTCTCATCGTATTACATGCGATCTTGACAATCGATTTTAAACCGAGCATCGAACGTCAACGGTTTATCGGAATACGATTATTGCGTCAGTCGATGTTGCGATTGCGATTAACGATTAATCTTGTTAAACTAGGCAACGGCACGCGACTGCAGTTTGATCGATACCATGATATCCGCAAATTTATTGAACTTGAGGCTTGAGAACATACCCTTAGACTGGTTATCTATACTTCTACTTCATAATTAGGTACCTACGTGTAACTTCGAGAGTATGTGCATATGACATTCATTGACAGATGAGTGGTGACGGGTGGGCGTTTTGGGGGACTGTCTTATGTAATTTTGACGTTCAAAAAGTGCTGATTCTCAGCCTAATTTAAATAAATGACTTTTGAATTTGAATTTTTGAATTTATTATTGGTAATACACTTGTAAAACTAGTAAATATAAGTCTGGAATCGCTAACCCGTCTTGAGCAAGCGTGGTGATCAATGCTCGTGCCTTCTCTGTATGAGAAGAGGCCTTGGCCCTGCAGTGGGACAATAATAGGTTGTTATTATAGAACATAATGACTTGTAGGTAGTAAATAATCTCCTGAAACTGTTGAGATTTACGTTTTTAAACGTTTATTTATAACAAATACGCCATTGCGTATGGTTTCATCGTGGCTCTGACCCCGAAACATTACAAGTGTATGAAAAACGTTTGTGTTTCATTCGAATTGTTAAGAAAAATAACAATTCGCTGTCTCCGGCGAATAATATGGTAATGTGCTATTACGATAATTTTAACTTTATTGCATATTCGATATTTAGAGGTCCGATTACACTCTGTCAATTTTTTTCATTCATTTCCTACGGTTATTTCAGAAGTTACGATATTTTAAGGTATATTGTAATGAATGTAAAAAATCACTTTTCTTTTGATATTTGAACAATCCCGCTATGTATATAGTTAATATGATATTCACAAAAAACGGTTTTTTATTTTTCATGTAAAATTTGGTTTTTACGATTTTATTCGCTGGGGACAGCGAAATATACCTTTGTGATAGACGGACAAAAAAGTGATTATATTGGTTGAATGGTAATTAGTGACCGATACCTCATCTTTATGAACAACTTTTACTACGGGACCAAAACTGAAATCGCGAAAAACATCTGCTGTTTCCTACATTTTGATTACGAACATAAATGTAGGGAACCGCAGATTTATTTTTTTCGCGCTCTCTGGGCCTTTTTTTTTTTTGGGGAGCGGGAGTGCGTGTCAGACTCTTACTGACTAAAACCCACCCGTGTTCTTTCGGTTGCCCTGCTGCCGGGGGCCACGATGTCCCTATATCTTATATTTTATTTTTAAAAGTATTTCACTTATCTATTTTTATTTTATTTTATTTAATGTTTATTTCTGTATCTATCTATCCGTGACATCACTGTGGGCCCTATCAGAATACCAGCGCTGCGACATTTATTTTTTAAATGTCACAGCATATGCTGAGATAGGAGCCTTTTGGCCTCGTACAGGACTTTCTGTTTTTGGTTTTTTACCTTGTTTTTTATTTTTTCTTTTATTTTTTATTAATGTTTTAAGGTGAAGGTGTTTAGTTTAATTTTTTATTCCTTGTGCGAGTCTCAATAAATACTTTTTCTTTCTTTCTTTCTTTCTATCGGTTTTCTTCGAACCCCCGGCAGGCATTGGCCCTAGCGGACCCCGTAAATTCTGCTGACATCTCTTTGAGGCGCGCGTGGAACACAACGCGCCGTCGACCCGGGCTTGGTCCTTATCGGACGGCGAGCTACCCATTGCTCACCATCCGCAAGCCCGCGCCTACGGTGGCCGGAAATCGGCTCGCGATTCCCGCCCCGGGCGTCTCCTCCTGCGGCGGTTAGGGGCGTGAGGGCGCGAAATTTGCCTCTCATGCGTTCCGCCTCCTCCTTCGCGAGCATTACCGCTTCGCAGAAGGAGGTAACGGCCTGCCATTTCCTCTCGCTCCGTACCATGGCTTGAACCAGGGCCGGGCGCGAGAGATCACCGCCGCCGATCGCCTCTACGAGGACACGGCGTTGCTCCGCCCAAGCCGGGCAGACCTCTACCGTATGCTCCACCGGTGTCCTCAGGCCGATCCACACAATGGTGACACCCGGGTGTTTCCTATCCTGAACAGGAACCTCCCGAAGCAGCCGTGTCCGGTGAGGACAGGCGTCAGGCGGAAGGTGAGGACGCCGTGGTGCCTCTCAAGCCACTCCTCAAAGAGGTCTTATCGCCGCAACTGTAGCGTGCCCAGCACGGGGTTGCGACAATCACACTCTCCATGACGCCATGAGATCCCGCCGGAGCTCTGTCCACTGTGCCGCGATTTCTTGCGGCATCGGCGCTCTCTGGGCCTCAAGTCTGCTATTACAATAAATAGTGTCAGAATGGTCTATCATTGATTTCATAATTGTTGATTTTGACAAGTTTGGTAATCTACTAATATAATGGCATCATTATGATTTTCCAATGGTCAGCCACTGACACTCCATTGAAAGAAATGGCACTTATTGGGAATCTCGTACATAATGACAAATGAATGACTGACTTAGGCGGTATCATTGGTCGTAATGTACGACAATGCCATTATAACACAATTCTATTATGAGACCATTGACCGACCAATAATCGACTATTATGAATTTAGCAGATTACGAACTTTTAGCAAAATGACAATGGGATCGTGTTGGAATGACGAATTTATAAAAATAGCAGCCTTGGGCCCCAGGTTTGGTCCCATAGTAAAAGTTGTTCATAATGATGAGTAAAGTCATGTGTTGAAGTATTGGTCTCTAATAAAATTACCAGTCACCTTTTATATTAAAGTTAGTTTTTTTTAGGTTCGGAACCTTCAAAATACGGTGAATGTGTGCACGCTGCGCAATTTATTGATCACTTTGATTGCACACTCGTAGATAAACTATATCTACGCCATTACATTACCACCAAGTACCAACTCGTATCTAATGGTTCCTATATCGCAATATCCATACAATTACTGACAAGTTATTTAAGTGAGTGGTTTGTTGCCTTACTTAGATTTTAATGTAGGGCTAATAACAGGAAATTGTCGGACATTAATTCTTTATTGGTAAAACACAAAATAATATGTCTTACAAAATGTTATTAAAATTAGGAAATTGGGAAACATTTACTCAGTTTTGTGTCTTTTGAATAAAATGGAAAATTTTGAAATATTTTGTCATATAGTGCTTTTGTAAAGAAAAAAATTGTCAAGAAGTAGCATCATAAAAAAAAGACAACTGTATATGTACTTACTTACAAATATGGCCTTCAAAAAAATCTTGTTTTACTTTGTACACACGGCTACACATCAAGCTAAGTATACAATTCCAGTTTATGCTGATGTCGCATCGTATAGGATTTCCGTACAATGCGAGGTCAGCTTATACTGGAATTGTATAGCTTGATGTGTAGCTCTGTGTACCTATTAGTTTTTATCACTATGTGTCATCAGGTTACAAATATTCATTCATCCTTTCTTATAGATTAGATTTAATAAAAAACCGGTCAAGTGCGAGTCGGACTCGCACAGGAAAGGTTCCGTACCGCCATACAACATTTAGCAAAAAACGCCGTAAAAAAACAAGTTTCTTGTATGGAAAAAATAAAGTAAAAAAATAAATTTTACTTAATTTTATTTTTATTATTTGTTGTTATAGCAGTAATTGAAATACACAATGTGTGAAAGTTCCAACTGTCTAGCTATTACGGTTAATGAAATATAGCCCGCTGACAGACAGACGGACAGCGGAGAATTAGTAATAGGGTTCCGCTTGACACCCTTCGGTTACAGAACCCTAAGAATAGCTCGGTTGAAATCTATGCAGGTCCAAAATACACGGGTTTCTTTCAACAAATGAAGTGTGAGTGTATTAGAAAAAAATTGCTATAAATTTAATAAACATATCCAGATACAGTACAACTATGTTCTTAATGTCCCTCGGCAAACCTCGTGTTTCGTCAGTCGTCGGATTTATATCAGTTGCCTTTTACACTTGGCGCAGACCGGACGCTCTCAATCGACTTGAAAGTATATAGAGTTGTTAATACTCTTTCAACTTAATGTAATTTATTTTAAAAATGGTAGGAAAGCTGCTAAAGTCACAGGCACGACAGATAGGAAAATAGTTTTACAGCTCTATATAGTTCACATGTTTAAAATCAAAACAAAACAACAATAAAGTACTTAGTACTGAATTCAAATATTATACAAAATAAATCTAATAATTGATGGACATGGAAATTAGCATTCATTTGTATTCGGAAATACGATGATTCCCGAGGGACATTAAGAAAATAGAAATATAGTACACAATTACTTCATACATACTTCTTCTTGTAACAAACAACACACGCAAATGGCATTGTGGTTTCTCTGTTTATTTCCATCCGAGTTTCCACAAGATACCGTATTGATTTACTTACATGAATAGTGGTGCCGATTCCCTTGTTCACAAACAAAACTAAATTTAAGTTCAGTGCATCTTTTTCTTTCTATTTCATTAAGAAAAGGACAGAAGATAAATTTTAGTTTAGTCCTGTCAAATTAATCAGCGCTTGACGTAAATTGACGTGATTTTAGTAGGCAAGTTTTTAATCACGTTTAAACTTGTATGATGTATGATTAATTTGACAGGACTAAACTAAAATTTATCTTCTGTCCTTTTCTTAATGAAATAGAAAGAAAAAGATGCACTGAACTTAAATTTAGTTTAGTTTGTAAAAAGGGAATCGGC
Organism: Agrochola litura; assembly: GCA_949152395.1. NCBI lineage: Eukaryota > Metazoa > Arthropoda > Insecta > Lepidoptera > Noctuidae > Agrochola > Agrochola litura. The sequence goes on along the minus strand of OX424497.1, from coordinate 7,422,607 downwards.
ACCAGTATTGACATTTATGTTATCTTTTATCTTCTCATGCCTTCCTAGAACAATTTACTTAGAATCACGTACATTTTGTTCATTCGCGTAAAAATGCGAATTACGTGATAAAATAGTATTTTGTGTTATTAAATTGTAAACTCAATCTTGTTACGAATAATTCATATGTAGGTAAGATTATTCCAATTAAAAAGAACTAACGATTTCTTTATTTTGCCCAATATTATGATTTCTTTTTAAATCTGACCTTTTTCAAGTCACTCAAGTAGTTACCAATTCGGTACCATAACTGTATTCCTAATTAAAATCTCTCGCTCGTAACTCACGCGTAATTAGTAGGTGAAGTACATATTAAAACAGGATTACCGAATGCACATTTACGTATCCCGAACAAACGGCACCACTAGTCCGGATGCGTACGCGCAGCGTTTGCATGCGACCTACTTGAATCGCACAGATAGAAACATTTCACTGATTTCACTCAAAGTACTTGCGGTGAGAATATCCGCAAATTATCGACGAGCCAGTGATCGAGCCCTTCGAGAGAAATCTCTACCTTGCCTTCACGTAATAGTGACCATTCAAGTTTTTAATAACATACAAATATTGCCGCTTTTACTTTAAATACCCGATAACTTTAATTACGTACTTCGGTTCCGAAAGAAATACCTATCTATCGTAAAACATTTTTTATCAATGCTGTTTTAAATCGAATAATGAATAAGGTTTTTTTCTAGTACAGCGTATACCATTCATACCAGCTATTATGGTAATATCGACCAGTTTCATTAAATAATCAAAAAATCCAAACGACCTTGTCTCCGCATACCGACGAAAAATCCGTTGACCAATTGACCACAAGTATTTTTGACTCCAACCCGCTTATTATAATTTCGACCTTAAATGGCTTTAAATAAGGCTTGTTTTTATAAAAGAAATGTAAATGATAATGTTTTTGTTATATAGAGGTTTTCTCGTATTGTTATGAACATGGCACGGTTGGCCCGGTCGCCCCAGTGTGAGCGAAACGTGCGCGAGAGACGATCATGATATGCGTGCAAATGATTTTCCAAAGCGATTACGTTCAATGAGTGTGTAATTACGTAAATAAGTTCTGTGAAATATTTGTTACTCTATAGTGATGTTAGCTAAACTAGTCTCGTAGTTGTTTTTTAAAATAACTATAACATACGGCAATGTAAAGTAAAAACATGTATTCAACATCGGAAAATAGTGAGTTCCACCATGTAATGGAGGTAATATTTTTCTATCACATGTTAAACCTTTTCAGGAAAACGAAATGCTACCCGCAGATATAGAAGCATTTGATGCCTCAATGAAGGTGACGTTTGAGAGAGTGTGTGAAATGTTCTAACTGATTCTACTGTTTGGGTTTACTCTGTACTCGTTTATTACCAAAGACATACACATGCTGTATAACATTTTTCGGCCTAACTCATTTCTAAATTCACTGTCCCTTGCACTGAGTGGGTCACTTAAGTGCAACGGACGTGTCTTGTTAACAAAATTCAAAATTGACCAGAAATTCTTGAGCTTTGTATCATACGCCGTCACATAGTCAATAAATCAATCAAAATACTAATAATAACTGACTTATTACAGGAGCTACAGGATATGCAGAACCGTCGACATCAGGACAATTTCACGCCATCACAGAAGAATATATTGCCTCTAAACAGATACGATGAAACTGAGAAAGTGATTGCTAAGGCCTTGTACACATTCAACGGACAGACACCGAGGGAATTAAGCTTTAGGAAAGGAGAGATTCTCCATGTGAGGCGACAGATTGATAACAACTGGTATGAGGGAGAGCTACATGGCAGGATAGGACTGTTCCCTTACAATTATGTTGAGGTAATTATATTTACTTTAAACATTTTCACATTTCTATGTTTGGTGTAGGTGTTTGGCGCTACTTTTGTTCTTATACTCATTATTTTTATTAACTCGGAGGTTGTTTACATTTTTAAAGTCGACTGAATATGTATAAGTACTAAATCGGGAAATCAAGTTTCTCGAATAGCCAAAAAAAACATATCGCCTTGATATTATTGAAACACGATATTTGACACGCAATTTGATCGAGATGACTGTTTACAACTTACGGACTGCGGTTTGTGTCTCTGAGGAAACAAATGCAAATCAATGTTCAGAAAACTATACGTCAATTAAAATTTCATTACAGATACAGAAAGGCGATGTAGTACAAGCTCCCAAAAAGCCCGTGGTCGTCGAAGGTCGAGCTCGAGCAAAGTTCGACTTCACAGCTCAAACGAACCTGGAACTGCCTCTGAAGAAAGGAGAGGTGGTGGTGCTGACGAGACGCATCGACCAGAACTGGTGGGAGGGGAGAAACGGCACCAAAACGGGGATCTTCCCTGATAGTTATGTTACTATCCTGCAGGAACCAAGTCCGAGTAAACCTGGTGAGTGTATTTATGGTTCAGACTGTTTTGCAATATACACTCCTTTGCAAAAAAAAACGGGTGGTTTTGATTTTTCTACATTATTGGTAATCATTTAGTTCTAAAGAGGTTTTAATAGCCAAACAATGTTACTGGCACTTAATAAAGAGTATGGGTATGAAAAAAAGTGAATTCCAAATTCGAAACTTTTGTTATTAATAATAATATAGGTACCCTTTTCCAGTTTGTGACTTTATTTACTTTTCGCGGGTTTGCGGTTAAAAGGTTATCAGGCAACTAAAACTAACTTCTCGTTATTTTTAGTAGAATAATTTATGTTTGTCGCCTTATTGTGACTTAAAACAGATATCTTTGTGTCGATTGTAATGGCAGAAAATGCAACAAGAGCTAGTAAAATTATAGCGCTGCTGGAAGAGGGGTGTAGCCAATGTTACGTCTCACAGCAGATAATAAGACATTTTTAGTAATTTATGCTAATGACATACTAAAAATATTAATATTTTCCATAGAAAAGCCAATGACTGTTAAGGTGCCCGTTTTTTTTGCAAAGGAGTTTATATTGAAAGCTTCCATATCATTCTTGAGCAGGATTTTCTAATTGTTTAAAACAATCATTTTGAGAAGCAGGCATAAATAAGATGATGATTGTGTAATCAAAAACAAAAATAAGACATCTTGCTTCGTGCCGGTAATAGCCAACTCAGGAAATGTAAATTAATACATTCGATCCGCCCAATTTCGAAGAGAAACATCATGATTACGACATAACGGCCCATCTTATAAATTCTGAGCTGTCAAGACCATAATAGTATGTTCGCGCTAATACGTCAAATTACGTAACTTTATAAACAAAACGTTTTACTAATGAGGCTGACTAACTACTTCGCAATGTTGGGCAACATTCCATAATTATGTCTTATCTTGAAGTTGATGATTCATTATGATTATTGGACGGAATATCCCACACAGCCCTTTGATTGGGTTATCGAAAGAATCCTTCGGTATCTTTAAATCTTTGAAAAAAGAGTATACTGTTATTTCTACAATCGTTATTTTATCACATCAAAAGAACTCATTCATCATAAGCCGAGCGGACTTGAGCTGACTTCAATTCTAGCCAGCCAGTCTTTTATCCACTGTGCCATGTTGGTGTACAACCATCTAATTCCGATCGTCTCTTATTTTCAGACCCTCAACTAATACAGAATAGTGACAAGCCAGTGGCGTCGCCAGCTGCTCACGGTCTCCTCAATGGCTCTGCTAAACGAAGCATGGGCTCCCATAGCTATACACCTCAACAGAACAGCCCTGCGCTGTCGAATGCACCACCAGCTACACAGCCACTTCCAGGTTAGCTAGTGCCATTGATTGGAACACAGATGTTACAAAAGATGGAGTGATCACATTATGGCAACTCACTCTCACCACCTCTATTTCTCTATCTTTCTCTCCGTTATACCCCTTTTAACCTCTTTTCATATTTTGTATGCAAAAAAATTGTGTCGTACGAATGAAGTTCATTGAAAGACCACAGAGATTCTTTTCATCTTCCATGAAATAGTCAGTTATGCGTTATTGTGGCTAGAACAGTAGACAAACGTATTGTTCCTGTTCTAGTGTGTGACGTATATCTCAGGTTACGTCGTAAAACCGGTGCAAGAGTGTCTCTGATGACCTACATTAACTATGCCGCAAGTCAGTGATAACAAATTAACATTGACAACATCTTTATATCGTAGCTGTAAGAGCGATTTTCGTAGTGCAAGTGATATCATATATATCCAGTTGACTATTCCTAAACTGATTTCTGTGGTCTATCTCTATATTAACCCACCTACTTCATCATTGAACTAACACATTGGCTTAGCTGAATCCTTTACAACATTCCAACCGACATAATATTCTTTAATCTTATCTTTATTATAATAACTTCTCGTCTTCTTATTGCGTCTGCTACCGCCCGCAAATGTCCGTCTCAAGTTACGTCATCAAGTTAGCAACCAGATCTTTATCTTTAACAGCTTTGTCATATCATTCTTGTAATACAGGATAACGGACTTCCATATTTTAAATACTAACATTCCTATCCTACGCAGGATAACGGACTCTCGTATTGTTTCATCTGTTCCTCTCATTCTGAAGTGTGACGTCATATCTCAGGTTACGTCGCGAAGCCTGCGCAGGCGACGCTGACGCCGTCGGAGCGCGGCTACGGGCCGCCAACAGGCGCGGGCGTCGACCTCAACAATACTGAGCCCTTGTACGTGGACACCAATGCGGAGGCCATACCGTTAGTATAATTAAGTTTTTTTTTAGTAATGAGTAGCCAACGATGTGTGAAAAAGAACAGTAAAACAGCTTTGGAATTAAATATAGTTTAATTGCACAATAAAACAATTAACTTTCGATGTTTATATAAAATACGGTTCTCACGCAACGCTTATTACATATTTGGATAACCGAGAAATGTGAGAAGATAACATCTGACATAACCTGCGCTACCCATTTCAAAATATAAATCTTGTTTTATCAATGTGCAGAAATAATTAATAATTCACCGTTTATTTATAATAATTTCAAATACTTTCCCACTTCAGATACCGCGCGATGTACAAGTATCGGCCACAGAACCCCGATGAACTGGAACTGAATGAGGGTGACACGGTGTACGTACTAGAGAAGTGCGACGATGGCTGGTACGTCGGCTCCAGTCAGCGCACTGGACGCTTCGGAACCTTCCCAGGTACATGATACGAGATACTTCTAGCTAGTCTTAATATCATGGCCTCAACACCCAGAAATAAGCGCCGATGAGGTCTATTAAGATTATCGCGTATTTGTTGGATATATCTCATCATCACCATCTATTTTGCAGGTCCAGTTATGAGTTACACGCTTTGGTACACTACAAAGCATTGCATTTCCTTCATCTACATACATAATAAAAAATCTGTTTATTTCTCTGCAGGCAACTACGTGGAGCGCATCTGATAGCGCGAGTCGTCGCTGCTGCGGCGCCTGCGCCGCGCCGCGCTGTGCGCGCGCCGCCCGCGATAACACTCCACCGCACACACGTATTCACTGACCATACTGCATTGGATAGACAGACACTTGACACGGAGTAGTCAGCAAATGAAATGCTAATGCAAACTGTGTTGCCGAAAAACATATTATATACCGTGCAAGTTCTGAACCTAGCGGTCCATTTGTTTACTAATCCGTGACACAAACAAAGCCAGTGAATATTGATAAACATTTGAGTGTAACAAAATCAAATCGAAAAGTTTGTCACCAAAATATAATATTAGTTCATTAAAGCTATCCCAAAAATCCCTCAATCTACCTTCTATAATCATAGATTCGTATACCGCGCCCTCGATTCCTACATATTTATTACCCAATGTAGTACCATATGTACATGAGATAGTGGTGGAGGTCATGTATAAGTGTAAGCTCCGCTCTATATTTAAATATAACCGATTATGTACCTTAGAGTCTATCAAATGATACCAAAATTACGCCATGACTTTTTATAATATTTTGTACAAAGGATATAAGCTAAGCTGAAACTACGGGAAGAGTTGGCCTTCGGTGGAACTCGAACTTGCTGACCAAAGTGTACTATGACGGCATTAACTCGACAGCCTAACATACTAACAGTAGAATATCAATGTATTATCGATGTAACTATATTTTCGCTTCTGTCATCTGTGAACTAGAATATCTAACCGCATCACGTCAATGTAATCTATCCAAAGTTGTTTTATGCGTCCCAAAGAGTATGTTTATCTGATAATTATGATGTTGTATAATTGTAAAAAAATAATAAAAATACTTATATACTTGTAAAATTGTTTAGTGTAGTATTTATTTATAACTTAGGAGTGAGTTGTTTGGGCTCGTCTTTTAAAAGTGATATTTTAAAAGAACGAAGCTAGATTACTAATTCTAAAATACTAACCGATTTATATACATCAATACGTGAAATTACATATCTACAAAAGTCAAACTTTGGTGTAATACTTTTAGAAATTCTGGCGAGAACAAAGTTTAGACATTTTGTGAACATTGGCGTTACAGTTTTTCCTATAGATAACGTACAGTAATATAAAAGTATGGGTATTAGTTACCGCATTAATCATATACCTACATAATAATACTCAAGACTATGCAATGGTTAGTATATATAGGGCGAGTAAAAATTTGGCAACGTTTGACAATATTGTATGCTTAATTTAAAATTAGTTGTATACTAAGAAATACGCGTGCTATGTATTAATCTGGTGTCATATGTTCAGGCATCTATTAATTCGTTTTTATATAACTTTCTATCAAAAGTATTACGGTTTTAAATAATGTCTAGTCATGGATCAGATTTTGTAACTGTATTTTTACAATGTTCAACAAATGTTTTTTTTTCTTTCATTGTATTTTCTATCTGATATCGTTCATGTGTACAAGTAGCGGTGGTAGTAATTGGAAATTGTCTAAGTACCTAAATGTTTGTACTCTCATAGGTGTTACCAAAGTATAGTATACCCCTCGCCCTATGTCAATGCTTCGTTTGCGTAGATGCAAATTATTTCACTATTTTAACTTAACCTACTGTATTGTTGTATTTACTTTTGTTAATTTATTTTTAAAGCACAAATGTTTTATTTTGTTGTTGACACCTCGACATACAATATAAAATTAACTGCTATTGTTCGATATCATCACACCTAATAAAATAATCTTTGTATTTATGACGTGTTTTATTTCGTTAGGAAACGTACTTTATGGAAAATTATCAATACTTTCCCAGCAAAGGAATTCTGAACTTTCAATAACATCTTTATCAAGAAAATGTATTAATTAAATATGTATAGAACAGTTTTAATAAAACCTCATTGAATTAAATAGCATCACTAATAGCATGGTTAACGATATCAGGCAATTCAGTGAAAAAAAAGATTTAAAACGCCATTAGTATCTAATTAAAAAACGAATTTTTTTCTTCAGTATCGCAAATGGCTTTCCACAAAAAGTTTTCACCAATTCAAGCCAGTTCCTCAACCGGTTATGTATTTTTCGTTTATTAAAATTCGATAATAATTATTTTCATTCTAATTTTTAATTTCCAATATATATATAATATACATTACATGTACACATAAAATATGTTTTTTTTACTGTTTAACAACATATTTATGCTAGTATAAAATATATAAAAACTCTTTTGTTATTCCATAAGCTATGGCAACAACACGGGTGGCGTGGTCGCGTTGCTAAGCAACGGTGGATTACAAACATTGTTTTGTGTTGGTTTGCGACGGTGAGTCACAAGCGCATTGCTGTTTTAAAAGTTATCAATTAAACTTGGCTTAAAATATAAATTATCAAAAATGGTGGAAACAGATTGGAGAGAAATATTAAGTTTCTCACAGAAGGAGCTCTCGCAATCAGATAAAGAGAAGCTCTGTGAAAGTTTGTGTTGGATGGAAGCCGATGATATTGAACTTAATTTTACTGACTTGAAAACTCTGTTTAGACTTTCGCAAGATATTCTGAAATTGAAAAGCGAACAGGTAAATATACTTTCATTTATATATCTCGACGTACATAACTGTTAAATACGTAACTGTATCCTTTCTTAGTCTAGTGAGCAGAAATTAATCTAAGTAGAATATGTTGATTCTAGTTTGTGATATAGCAGCCTCGTTTTGTCTGAAGAACAAGAAGTAAGGAAGGAGAAGGATGGGCAGCATTAATAGGTAGGTAGGTATACACCTAAGGGTATCTAAGGCGCTATATAATCATAACAGGCGCCGGATGTCCGCGTCTTGTACGCTGCGTTTTGGTCGCTCAATATTTTTTTATGAATTTCTATGTAAGTAACGAATTATCTACTTGACGCGCGCCCGTCCAAAGCCGTAATTATTGATGTAATTCGATACATAGAAATTCATAAAATTTTATTGAGCGCCAAAAACGCAATGTACAAGACGCGGACATCCGGCGCCTGTTATGATTATATAGCGCCTTAGATACCCTTATGGACTAGACCCGGGTTGAGGGCGCGTTGTGTTCCACGCGCGCCTCAAAGAGATGTCAGCAGAACTGACGGGGTCCGCTAGGGCCTATACATGTCGGGGCCGCGGGAAAGTCCGAAAGGGATAGGTACCGTTGCCTCTGGTAATACAGGCAACTGAAGGAACACGGGTAGGTTTTAGTCAGTAAGAGTCTGACCCGCTCCGCCCAGAGCGGGATAAGTTATTTGATAATTTCTCACCCAAAAAAAAAGGGGCCTTATAGGTATCCAAAAAAAATCTTTGTCATATTCGTGAATTGTGTGTCTGCACATCAAACTTAGCAACTTGTGCCAGCTTTCTGCCGATACAAACGCAGCCTAATGCAAACGTAGCATATTCACCTATTATCTTAATATTATGAGACGTTTTGTCACTGCAGGTAAACAACCTCGTCGGCCAACTAAAGTCAACTCAAAAGAAAAGCGGTAAAATGAAAGTAGAGAGCACATACGCTGGTAAACAGTACTTTCTTTTTTAACCATTGCGGCAATATTGCACGGTGTGAAAACACTTTCCCATAAAACAACTTAACCACTTTAATATGGGTATGATTTGACCATTTTCCCCTGTCATTTTGTAAATGGTGGATTTATAGTGTATTGTATTTCGAAAGACTAGGGCAGAATAAAATGAAGTCATAATGTATTTACTGATTGCACCAAACTTAGTTGTTACTTTCAAATTAAGATCAAGCCTTATTTTTATGGCTAATGCTCCTATTCAATCTCTCATGTTCGCTTATGAAATAGTCATCCCCCTGGCTATAGGTAGTGTATATCGGATAAAATAATAACAAAACACAATTTTATCAATTCAGTTTCACCAACACAAAGTAACGACAGTGCACTAGAAACTATAACTCATCAAGAAGAGATAATAAAAGCAAACAAAGAGATACTAGAACAGCTGTACGCGGACATCGCTGATTTAGAATCAAGAAAGAGTAAACTAGAAGAAAGTAGAAGTAACTTTGGTGATAGTGATTCCAGTCGCGATGTTCTGTCCGAAATGAATGCTGTTGCTGAACTTGAACAGCAAGTTACTATGAAGAATAAACATATAAGGAAATTATTAAGTGATGTTAAAGTAATTATCAATCCTTTTTTTATGACCATGTTTAACGTGCCAGAATATTTAAATTTTGTTGTTTTCTAGATTTTAGAAGAAGAAAATACTAAGTTGAAGGATAAAGTCTCAATTCTTAAGGATAAGTTAACCGAAGCGACTCAGCTGATCGATAATCTAACGGAGCAAATAATGGCTATTAATAACGAATGCAGTCAGTTAAAAGGTAATAATTAAGCGTTTTATATTATTTTATGCTATACATTTTCGGGACTAACAAATAAGTAATCGAAGTCCACCGAGAAATGTCACCACATTATTTCATTTTTGTATTTTAGAAATCTTAGGCAAATCGGAACAAGCCAAAGCTAATCTATCATTTGAAATGGAAGGGTTAAGGAAAGAACTTTTCGAAAGGGATTCAAAAAGAGAAAATCTTTATGAAGAAATGAAATCTAAAGTCCAACATTGGAAAGTAAGTATCAACAGTCAATAGCCAGTCGATAGCAATGCAAAAGAATAATTTGATCACCTTTAAGCTGGTCTTAGATTATAGTTTTATGTTTAAAAACAAATAAAAAACTTTTTTTTGTAACATCATCATCCCCAGCTTGACTACATCCACTGCTGAGCATAGGCCTCTCTTTTCTTGTCCCAATCCCCACGCTCTTGTGCCAGCCTCATCCAGGTTCTACCCGCGATGGTAATAACTGTCCGTCTATCTCGTCGCCGGACGACCGACACTTCGTCTTCAAGTCCTTGAACGCCACTCGATCACTGCCTTACTTCACCTGTCATCACATGCCTTGCCAGGTATCCTGCCAAACTCCATTTGAGTTTCATTTAACTCGTTTTAGACATAACATAGTTTTTAAACATAGTGAACAATTATTATAAATACCTAAGATTCGCCAATAGTTGTAATTTTATCAAATACATCTAATTGTTTCTAAAAACATTAGACCGTAGCAAGATCGAAGAAAACCGAGTTAGAAGCAATATCTAATGAGAATTTTAAATTAAAAGAAGATTTAAAGGAAGCTTCAAAGACTACTTCATCACCAAAGGTATATATTTTTTTAATAAATTTATCAAGATAAAAATGTAATAATAACGTACCTCACATGACACGTAATTTCAAAATATTCTCACAGAAAAGTGATGCAGAAAAACGAAAAATAAAGGAATTACAGGACAAGTTACTAGAGGCTTCAAATGAAATTGATCAAACGGCAAATCTTATTATTTTACTCAGAGCAGAAAATAAACAGCTAAAAGCAGTTATAGCAGAAGTACCGGATTATTCTGCATCTGATGCTAAGAACATCAGCGATGATAACAAAGAAAGATCGATGATAAACAAATTGAAAAAGAAAGTTAAAAGTTTGACTGTAAGTCTACAAGGCGCTGAAGAAATGATCGGGGTTAGAGAGAAAGAGGTAACATTTAAGAATATTTTTTTTAATAATCCTCATTATATAAATAATATTATTTACTTACAATATTTTTATGTAATGAAGTTGACAGAAATAACTTCGCAACTGCAACTATTGCAATCAGATGAAGGAATTAATGCGTTACTTGAAGGTTTAAAACATAAAAAACGACAGCTGAAGTTTAAAGACGAGGGTATCAAAAGTTTAGTACAAGAAGCAAACATTTTGAATAATTTAATAAATGACTTACAGCTTGAAAATGAAACATTAAGGTAAGCACATTCAACATAGCAAGCATATTTAGAAATAAATTTTAATCCAGTTTTGACTTGACTGTAAATTCTTGTATTTTGGATATTTACTTTATACTACATGATACTTATTTATGTCTAGATAACTAGAGATAGATGTATACGTAGATTTTTTTATATATTTCAGACAGAAATTGAACTTACCTGCTGACGAAAAGATACCTGTTAAAGGTATTATGAGGGACTATTGTAATTTAAAAGAAACAAATTCACAATATAGTAAAGAACTAAAGAGACTTGAAAATAAACTTATTGGACTAGAATTAAATAATCGTAATTTGAATACAAAAATTTGTAAAATGGCAAGTCTTCTTACTAAACTCGGATATACGAAAGACAAAATACATAAAATTATTGAAGACAGTGAAAGTGATGACAACGAGCCTAAGGATGAAAAAGATGAATCAACAGGGTAATTTATTTATCATTAATTTTGTCATATTTTAACCCATTGGATCAATAACATTCGAATAATCGTATGTATTTTAGAACTTTAGCAAAGCAGTCTGAGAATCAACAAAGTGATTCAGAAAATCATAATCAGGAAAAAGAAATGCTAGCAATCATAGAAGAAAACAAAGGTCTTCGGAAAGGCCTTCAAGAAATACTGGATTTCTTAAAAGATAACAGTATGTACCTATTCCCCTGCTACTTTTGTGTTACTTTATTCTGAATATTAATACAATTTGACAGTCACACTGTACTTTATTTCTCTAATATTTGAAACCCTCAGGCAAGACTTGTTCTGGCGTATTGACATTACAATGCCCGAGTTTAGAAGCAATATTATTGTCGATGGAAGCGCGAAACGCGGCCGGCTGGTTGGCGCCACATATGTCAACAGTGATGGAGTTAAGAGCTGCTTTAGGTGGCAAAGATGCACTTTTAACTGCTCTACATGAAGCTAGGTACTAAACTCATAATCAAATGAGCTTAAAACATTCCTTTGTTTACTTTCTAACTCCATTATTCATTCACAGAAAGGAAACGTTTGATGTAATGGCTCAATTAACGGATGCAACAAAAAAGTCATCAGAACTTGAAAAAAGGTTGAATGAAATAGAAGTAAAAAATAAAGAAAAGGAGGCCGAGGAAAAACTATTACAAGAAAAGAATATAGATGTTGGCGAGTTTGGATCATGGATGTCAGAAAAAGAACAAAATGAAATTGACTTTTACGACAAATCACAAATTGACAAATTAGTTGAACATGGAAATTTTTTGTATGAATCTCAACTCAAAAAAGGTTTAGAATATTTTCACATGAAATTCAAAGAGTTATTTGTTAAACTAACATCAATGGCTATTCGAGCCAGCGACGACCTCAATAACTGGTCAATTCAAGAAGAAAACTATAAAGCAGAAATAGAAAATTTGAAAAGGCGACTAACGTTACAAGAAGAATATGAAGACGAGAGCGACCATTCACCAGGAATAGTCCCTATTCCTAACATTTACTGCTTGAAAAGAAAATGTTCTTACTTGCAAGAATCATACAAATACATAAGAACCTCAAACGAAAATATGAAAAATGAAATTTTGGAAAGTAAAAGAGAGGCAATGGAGGCGGCATTAGAATACGAAACACAAATTCAGAAATTAATACTAACGGTCGCTAATTTAACTGATAAATTACGTTACTCAATATCACTTGAACTCTTTTGGAAACAAAATTTTGCTCTCAGTGAGATCCTTTCAAAATATCGGAAACATATGGAAGATAGTTTTAGTAATCAAAATAATTTGTTATGCTTGTTTAATCGTCTAGATGAAGATAAAATAAATATAATCAACCTTGTTCAACTGGAAATTAACCGACAAAGTGGTAATTAGTATTTCAATAATATATTACAATTTACTTCATCACGAAAGTCGGCAAATATTTAGATAATTTAACTATAGTGCTCGTGAAGGAGCTCGTCTGGTAAAGTACTATTATCATTGACCACATCTATTTCTGACGCCGACGAGCATTGCTGTGTGCCGGTGCGGTGTACAGGTACATGAGACATTTCAGCGTTTTTTCCGGGATGTGTGTGAGTGCCTCATATGTGATGCCTCTGGTATTGCAGATGACTTAAATCTATAGGTAGCGGTGACCACTTAACAACAGATGGACCGTCAGCATGTTTGCCTCCCAATAGCATAAAAAAGTCGTCATCAAATAGAAACACTACAATGGTACCTCACGGTAGAAGCCTATTAATCAATTAATATTTTTTAGGAAACTCACAACAAGAAAAAGCGCAGGAGATTGAATCTAATATAGAGCAAATGGTATTAAAAAAACAAATAGAGCAGCTTTGTTTTGAGATAGAGGAGAAAAATAAGGAAATTGAGAATTTAGAAAGCAAAAATTCGGAACTGCAAAAAATTCAAGTTAAAACTATGTAAGACCTGATTTTTATTGAGCGGATAACGTTTACATTTAAAATATTTTTTTAAACTATTTGTTACCATTTTTAGTGACGAATCCTTAGCTTCTGTAACAAAACATGAAGTCAATTTAATGAAAGAGCAGCTACATAAGATATCCGCCGACTATCAAGTTCTTAAAGAGCAATATCATCACGTTAACAGTCAGTTAGACGTCACGCTCTTGAAGGTATTTAAGGAAACAAAAACATGTATTTTGAAAGCATACAAACGTAGCTGGTAATTCTGATTTTTATTTATGATTTCAGTTACAAGACAGTGAATTAAGACAAATGAGCAGTGATATGGAAATAAACATGTTGCAGCATCAAGTGTTAGATCTACAATCTGCAAGTGACAGCAAAGCAATCATAGCGAGGTAGGGTTAATCTTATGAAACTTAATATTTATTTAAATATTACATTAACAAACCACATGACATCACCGCCTGTAAGGCCGAAGAGTTAGGCAGAGGTGTAACCACAATTCATCAGTAATGTTTAATTTTCATGTAATAGGGGGCGAACCCCCTATTACATAATTATTTATTATTGCTATTGCCATCAACCGAGCCCAAATCCAGACCCCGGGCCGTTACGGAGTAATCCCTGATGGAAAACCCAATACCGCTTTGTCCGCCCTGGGAATCAAATCCTGGACCTCATGCTCAGCAATAGCGCTTGCAACCACCAGACCAAAACGGGACAGTCAAACAATGTAAGGTTATTTCCGATAAAACTTTCGTTTGCAGACTTAGTGGTGAAATCCTCGTAGCCCATCTCCAAGCTTCCGAAAGTCACACTAGAATAGAAAGACTTCACGCAGCTCTCAATAAGGAAAGAGAATTACGAATGGAGGCTGAAGACATGTTCAGAGCACGCCAGAAAATCTTTGATGTTTACGCCATGAGATTCGAAACTAAATTCAGGTTAAATTCAACATATTTTTAACTGACTTCAAAAAAAGGAGGAGGTTCTCAGTTCGTTGATTTTTTTTTATGTACACCGATTACTCGAAGACAGCTGGAACGATTTGAAAAATTTTTTTTTTGTTTGAAAGGGTATACTTTCAAGTTGCTCCCATTGTCATTTGGTCACGATCTGATGATGAGATCTTGGAGAAATCGAGAGAACTCTTCAAATATTATAGGCACATCTATAGCGATTTAGGTATTTTTGATGAGCAGTTGACATTAGGCTATTGTAACTTAGATAACTTACAAACCAACCCCACTAAAAATAAAAAATAAAAACTTTTTACAAAAAAAATACAACCGACGTCCAAACTACAAAGTGAAAAATAGCTTTAATTTCGGAAGTCGGTGTCAAAAAACTAAAATACTGATCCAAAGATACCGACTTCCGAAATTGAAGTTATTTTTCACTTTGCAGTTTGGAAGTCGGTTCTAGTTTTTGTAAAAAAGTTTTTTTAGACAATGATCTCGGTTTAGAACGGGCCCAAGTGCTTGTGGCACAAATTCTCTAGATTCTTTTTTTAACCGTAAGTTAAGCCACCTTTACAATTTAATATTATTTTTTATTCAAAGCTTTTAACTTCGTGTGCTAATTTGTTTCCGCTTTTTTAATTCATTATCAAAAATTTTAGATACTTATACGAAGTTATGCAGGCACTACGACAACAATATCAGGGAAGTTTACCGCTCATTTCTGTCGAAAATTATTTAAACAAAATTGAAGAACTTTCACGTAAAAATCAAGATTTAGACGCAAAGCTATATGAAATAGAAGATCTGCGATTTAATTTGATTTCAAAGCATAGTGTATTCGATCAAATATTAGATGTGTCAAAACATAAATGTTTATTACATGAAGATAGTTGTCCGCATAAACTAAAACATATTATGGCGGTAAGTCTGAAACAAAATAAATAAGCTGTGGAAAAACACCATAATTATGATACCCATCACTTTCTTACAAAAACTTTATCATTTCAGGAATCTGTCAATACGCGGGAATTAGAACACCTCACGAAAAAAATGAAAGCTATGGAGTTGTCTCACCAGAACTTAATAAAACACTGTAATGATATGGAGAAAATGCTTGTACTAGTGAATCAAGGCTTTGAAAAGTTTGCTATGAATGGCCAACATGAAAATAATGAAGAAAAAATCGAAGACCTAACCATCGAATTACAAGATGTTCAGTCCGATGATGAGTCAAGTCCTAGAAGTAAGATATTCATTTATTCATTTGATTATTTTAAACATAGTAGCCTACAATTTAAAGTATTTGTTTTGATTTTAGGAAGTGAAACTGTAACATTGACAAAACCACAAATATGCAGACATCAGCCAAAACATTCAATCGATTCACAGATGGAAAATAAAAAGAACTCCCCAGTTAAAACCGTTCAAAGAAAGCCGACCATAGAATTATCCGATGCACTTGTTCAAACTATCCCCATTGAAATAAGCAAATACTGCAAATTAGTACAAACAGATGAAAACAGTGATGCAATAGATGAAATGCATAATCAAATTAAATTACTCAAAACAGAAATTGACAAAAAGACTAACCAATTAAACGAAGCCATGACATTAGCACATAAACGTACTGAAGAAATCCTAGTTCTGAACAATGAAAAAGTCCCTTTGGAATCTACACTTCAAAACCTGAAAGCTTCTAACAGTCAAAAAGATAATATGAACGAGAACCTACAATATACTATAGACGATTTAACGAAACAACTTAACAATTTTCAAATGAAACAGATTGCAGAAATGAACCAAAAGAAGGATAAGGTTAATGAAGAGAACAAATCTTTGTTGTTAACCTTGAAACAATTAGAAAATGATAAAAACGCTGTAATGGTGGAATACAAAGAATTACTGAAAAATGAAAGAGATGAATATGCTAAGTCTGTGAAAGAACTGCAAGTGAAAATAATGGAACTGCAGTCAAAGTTAGATAGGTAATTTAACCGGATGTTTGTATTTGGTAGCACGCCTCAAAAACGTTCAAATCAATCATTTTTAACAAGCTGATAACACGTTCTTTACGTATGATATGCTAAACATACGACTAATCACTTATTTATTGCAGACGAGCTAGTGAGTCTAGTATCTCCAACGGAGACGCATTGAAAGAAGTTGTTACAAAATATAAAACGCAAATCTCAGAATTAGAAGACAAGTGTTTTAAACAGCAAAGTGAACTTGATGAGTGCAAGTCGGAGTTGTTAGTATCAGTTAGATAATTTGGAATACATAAAGTGTTACCTAATATTGTGTGATCTTTCCAATAACGTTGGGTTTATTGTACAGGAATATGTATCAGACTGAATCAGCTCGGTGGAAAGAATTGGCTGCAGAAAGACTAACGAAAATGGAGCAACTGCATTCTCAAGTTGAAGAACGACATTGTCATGAGGTTATTATTAATAAAATTTACAAATTAATCATGATTAAACAACAGTAAAATTTAAATGAAGTTTCGTTTATAGGTGAAGTCATACAAGGATGAGAATGAACACTGGCTGTCAAAGCTAAACGAAATGCAGCGGGAACACATGGATTTGAGGACAAGATTAACTGAACAGAAAACGGTTTACTTGAAACAGTTGTCGGATAAAGACACGCAAATTGAACAGTTACGCCTTATCGTCAATAATTTAAGGGTTTGTATTATTGTTTTTATCTGTAAATTGAAAAACACGAAATAATTGTAAAAAAGGAACTATTAATACATATAAAACCAACAAGAGAAAATCATCATTATCTAGCCTAGCCTTTTCCCAATTATGTTGGGGTCGGCTTCCAGTCTACTACGATATAATAACGTTACCCCTTGGTTAGACTGATTATCAGTCTTTCGGGCTTCATGACCCGTAACGACTGTCCACGAACGTGCTTTCCGAGGCATGGGTCTTGGTATGTAAACTAATAAGAGAAAATAATTTCAGGAAATGACGCTAACATTTTTGAGAACATGCAACTCATTTAGTGCAAATCACCTTAATTTTGCTTGAATTTATAATTTTGATAAAAAATAAGATGTTATTTCCAGACTCAAGTTATGAACATGCAAACTCTGATCTCTGTAAACGACCCTAGTTTCGATTTATCTGCTATAGTGGAGGTGGACGAAAGCGATGCGATGTCCCATCAAGGATCGGAGAGACTTGAGCTGAAGTTTGATTCTACTGTCGATTTCCACGATTCGCATGATGATGTGGTCAGAATACCGGCTTCTTCTACTACTATTTGGTAAGTGACTTGATACGAAAGCAGATATTTGATTGGTAAAATGAAAGGGCAGAGATATGCCATTTACTCTGTTAGGCTAGAAACAGACTGCAGTCATTTAGACATTGTTTTGAGTCATATAATTATCACAAAATGTATAAGTTAACTCATTTCAACTTGACGATCGACGGCGTTCGACCGCGGTCTAGTTTACCCTAACGTCATCTACCTACCTTCCTTACCTTTTTTTAAAGTGCCTTAATAAAGGGTTATTCTAATAGGATAAATTAAATATTTATTTTACCTTTATTATATTTTATAGAATTAAACGACTAAATCTAATAGTATCAAAAACTATTGTGTTGTGACATCTTACACAAAAATATATACATAATTGAAAATTTAAAATTCTCAAAAGAAATGTATTTTGTTTTTTTTTCTAAGCTGTTCCCTGTGTCTTTTTACCCGACTGCCCCAGAAGGAGGGTAATGTTTTTCGAGAGTTTGTATGTATGTATGTATGTATGTATGTATGTATGTATGTTTGTATGTATGTATGTATGTATGTCTATTTCTTTGGCACGCTCTGTAGCCTAAACGGCTTGATGGATTTTAACGTATGAGGTGTCGTTAGGTTCGTCTTAATAGTAGGAGTGACATAGGCTATATAATATTTATATATTGCATCTGCAAATAAAAAAAAGGAGGGGTAGGTTTAAAAAAATACATTATTGGCATCAAATAAAAGTTAGTAATCGGTCAATTCCAAATACATATGCATAATCTAAATATATAAAAGCGAAAGGTCACTCACTCACTCACGCGACTCACACTCACTGACTTCACCACGAAGTATCGAAAACCACTTGACGTAAAAAGATGAAATTTGGTAGGGAGGTAGTTTATACTTAGTAGACGTTCGCTAAGAACGAATTTTTGGAAATTCGCATATACAGGGTGGATTTTGAGATGGGGCAATAAGGGCAGGTACAAAACCGTTGTCGCTACAAGAAAACAGTCTTAGGAGACTGTCCTTAACTTTTTGAAACATTTTGATTTGCATTCACAGATTTTGAAAAAATTGTACAGTCAGCAAGAAAATGGCCAATTTTCACAACAACTTTTTTGATACCGGTCGATCCTATTTCTTATTACTAAGATCAAAAAACTATATTAGGCCAACTGAGGTTTAAAACTTCCCATACATTTCGTAGGAAATGAGAAGAGATAGAACACAATATACCTTTGTATGTTGAAAAATCTTTTTAATGAGGTTACCATTATTTAAATGAACACAATATACCACTATATAACAGTTGAATTATTCCAATACTTCACTGGGCTGAATAAGGAACGAATGTAGCAGATAGTTAAAGATTTAACCTTTTAAATGATTATCATCATGCTATACTTTTATAGAGCTAAGCAGTCAACCATCAATTCATCCATACTAATATTATAAATTCGAAAGTAACTGTGCCTGTATGTTTGTTACCTTTTCACGGCTAAACCACTGAACGGATTTCGATAAAATTTGGTAAAGAGATAGATGGCATCCTGGAGATGGATATAGGGTACTTTTTGTCTCAAAAATAATCCTAAAGGGCATGAGATGAGAGAACCTACAGGGGATGACAATTTGTATGGCAAATCCAGCATTTCTTAAGTTAGAGATATGAAAATTAAAATTAATGCTTTTGTTAAGAAATAAAGAAGTAGGTACACATTTCGGCGTTTTTTTTAAAATCATCCCTCAAACAGGTAAACCCCCTATTTTACCTGTTTGGGGGATGATTTTAAAATTCACATGTTATATTGATTTTTTTTGTGTCTTCTTTTTAAGAGATTTAAGGAAATTGGAAATATAGCCATAGTCTGTATCTTGAATTATATAATTTAGTCTATATTTAATTAAAATCGGCCCACTCTGTCAACGTTATCACAATAAGTCGTAAACTAACCTTTCTAACATGTGGGTTTTACTTCGGTTCAATGGCGGCACTAGAGTAGATATTACAAATTAATGGTGGTGATAATAGTAAAATGAATAATAATTAGTATTTTAAGTAAGGCATTTAGAATCATATAAACCTGTTTTATTTATGTTAAAAAGCCGGACAAATATGAGTAGGATTTACGCCCTAAAGGTTCCGTCTCAAAGCTGTGCTTGATTGGCTGCCTGAATTCCCAAATCAGGATTGAAGGACAAACTTAACTTTCAATTGAAAAATAACTTTTAATAGAGTGGAGAGTACCGATTTGAATGAAATACGTACTAAATGTTACTTCAAGACACGGTCTATAATTTTTGATCCCGGATTGAAGAACAAACTTAACTTTGCAGTTCATAAATTACCAATTTTCGGATTTTCCTCTTTACTTGACCTTGCTTCTCGCCAAACTTCATGCTGCTGGGCCAACGGAAATTACCAAATAGACTAGTTTATTTGCGAGTGTCAAAATAAGCGGCATAAATTGCCGTTTTTTTATTGCGTTGACTTGGAAGTTTGATTTCGTTACAGATCCAAGAGACCGTAGATCTAAGTTTTTGATATCTATTTCAACTTGATGCCTCTTCGTTCCTGAGAAAAAAGGTCTTGACAGACAACGAAGTAGAAAAAAAATAAAATAAGTCATCATATATGGGTTAAAATTTTTCATTTTGAGATACGGAACCCTAAAATAGATTTATTATGTGCCTGTTACCTTTTCCTGCCGTAAGGGCTGAACGGATTTCTAAATGAAAGGCATAGGATAGGCCATGACCTAGATAGGTTAGGGCATAGGATACTCTGAATCCCGGTAGCACGTTCCTGTGGGTTATTTTCCGACATCCACGCGGGCGAAGCCGCGGGCAAAAGCTAGTTATTTATATATTAATAAAACTAAAAAGTTTGAAATAAAATAAATTATTAAAAAAAACAAAAAACCCGACTGCAAAAACTCAACAGAAAAGAAAAAAACAAGCATTATAATCTATAGGATTTTGGTATTGCAGGCGACAAACAAAAGTTTCACCAAAATTTCAGGTTATTGGTTTGTTCCCGCCTGCAATACCAAAATCCTATAGATTATAATGCTTGTTTTTTTCTTTTCTGTTGAGTTTTTGCAGTCGGGTTTTTTGTTTTTTTTAATAATTTCAACCATTGAACGTATCAAAAGTCTTTAAGAGAGATAAGTTCAATATCTTTCTAGCAAGTAGCTTCAACTTTCTGACTTACTAGTAGACTCCTTGACAATTCAAAAATGCCTGTGAATGTTTTTTTTTATTAAATACATTGACTTTGCCTTTCAGGCAAGAGCCAGTCATAGAGCGTCTTCGCCGCGAGAAGCAGCAGGCTAGCAAGCAGAACGCCATCCTCCGTCGACAGATCAAAGTGCTAGCCTCAAGGGAGAGGCGATCTCGTCTGGATGCTCAGAACCTCAAGAATCAAATTTTTAGAATGTATATATTTTAGAATTGTCTCTTGCATAAAAAATATTTTTCCCCGACCACGCATCACCATTACTTATAATATCAAAGTGTGCGAATAACGAGAACAGAGAAAAACAGCTTCTGAAGTATACAGGGTGGCAGGGACATCGACGCAAAAACTGTTACCATGGATTCAGTACATGATTTCCCTGGGTTGAAATTTTTCGTCGGTTATTTTTAAAAAAATCTGCTGTTTCATAGACAAGTGCAATACCTACGCGGTCAAAATGTGTGGAACAGCAGATTAAAAAAAAATACCAATGAAAAATTTCAACATGGTAACAGTTTTCGCGTCGATGCCACCCTGTATAAGTATTGCGTTATAGAAAAAAATCAGCACGAGAGATAACTTTTCAATTTTAGTCATAGATGCTTTCAAAATTGTTGATTTGTCTAAGCTCTAAGAAGTAGTGTGATCTACCAATGTTCAGTGACGGATGTTGTGATACCTATAGAAGCACGACCGGCAACAAAGTGACGACGGCTGAGACAGCGGCAATGCTCAACAAGATCGCGTCGCTTCAAGCGCAGTTGACGAGCGCTCGGAGAGACTCTCAATCCAACCTCGCGCTCTGGGACAAGTGTAAGAGGTAATATCGTCATTATCACTGTTTAGACGTCCACTGCTGGACAAAGACCACCGCCAAGCGTCGCCACAACGACCGATCCAATGCTTTTACAAGGAGTAATTGAAGTAACTGAAAACCGCAAATGTGGTCCTTGAACTCATCATTATGAACTACTTTTAGTATGAAATCGGCTGTTCCATACATTTGTGTTCACAAAATATATTTGAACAGCTGATTTTATTTTCGAGTTGCACCATCCATTCTATCTGAAAGTTCATAGCCAATGTATTCGATGACCATTCATCAATTAAAATTGTCTACGTTAAATCCTTTTATTCTCCAGAGCACAACAATCGTCAGAACGTTGGCAGTTACGTCATGAAGAGAAATGCCAAGAAGTCATCAAGTTGGAGGCTTCACAGAGTTTATTTAAATCAGCTGTGTCGCGACTAGAGAAGGAGAAACGAATGCTATTGTCAAAACTTCATGATCTTAAAAGTAAATATTCAAGTATTATGACCACGTTTATTTCCGTGACTTTTTAAATGGGCGAAATGTTTTCAAACTTTTGCAATTCATGCTTATATATAGTACATTACTGCCGCGGTCTATAATGACTACTTTGCTGGTCGCGCTGATGATGGCCGACAGCACAGCGTAGCGCAGCTCCAGGCCGACACAGCGCGGTCAGCGTGCAGCACTTGATGGACGAGCTGAGATAAAGGCCGAGGCCGTAGGTCGAGGCCTTTACAGCGAGGACAGCAAGGGCTGCACGCTGACCGCGCTGTGTCGGCCTGGAGCTGCGCTACGCTGTGCTGTCGGCCATCATCAGCGCGACCAGCGAAGCAGTCATAGTGGGCCAAGGCTTATATAGTGCTTTACTCAAAAATGCAAGTACCTAATCTAAATAAAACCAAGTAATTTCAATAAAATATATATTAATTAACTAGAAATTTAATTTAAATGACAATTATGAAAAGTACAGTTACTGAAATTCAACACCGACTTTCCCGGTTGCATATTACTAATAGTTTGCGATAATTTTAATGCGATGTTTGACTGCTGTATTATTTCTTCATTTATTACGCAAAAAAGTCACTTAATAAAAATAAAATTTTCGCTGAACCGCGCTTTTGTTACTTCTTTGTTTTTTTTTTTTTAATAATGGTATTTGGAACTATACAGCCAAATATGGAATACAATCTTTTTGTACCTATCTCTATAAATACAAACAGCTGTGTTTTAAATAAAATCTTTTTGCATTTGATTTTTTAAAACGTTGAAACGTCAAAATAGCGGCCGGCAATGTTTTGCCGGCCTGTTAGAGCGACCAGCAAAACTTTGCCGGCCGCTCCTTGAAACAGAACTGCAAGGTCGACTTTGCTCAAACAAGGTTGTCAAAATAATGACCACATTACATGCATTTTTGAGTAAAAGCAATTACCTGCTTGTATCTATTTATAACGCGGTTAAAATTTGAAAGCAAGAAAATAATTTTGTTACTATCATACATCTACGGGCTTTTTATGCCGCATTGCAATTCACTGCGAATCTTCAATCAATCAATAATTTATTTTGTTTAACTTAGGTAAGGTTACAGATAGTATAAGACTAAAAAATGCGCACTATGTTTTGCCAATATTTATGGCGTACAAAATTAACATCAATAAGCAATTACTATTAAGGTGGCATGTGAATAGATTACATTAAAAGAAATAATAATATCAAATCAAATAATATGTCAGTAATGTAAACAGGTCATAGAATTTTAGACGAATAAATATACATTATACTTAAGTAGTCAATAAATAAAATCATAGTGTCTAATTACCAAATCGGAATCTTCATACCTCTGTTTATCAGTAACAAACTCAGTGATGGAGTAGTAACATCTGTCTAAAAGGAATTTAAACAAATACCTCTTAACGGATCCCAGATCTTAGCAAAAACAAATAATTACAATCCAAGTTCTAAATCCTTACATATTATAAAACAAAGTCCCCCCTGCCGCGTCTATCTGTCTGTCTGTCTGTCTGAACGCGATAAACTCAAAAACTACCGAACGGATTTTCAAACGGTTTTCACCAATGGTCGGAGTGATTCATGCGGAAGGTTTTAGTGTATAATTCATTAAGGTTTTGTGTAAATTGGCTGAAATTTGACGATTATTGTTGAAGAAGTCGGAAAAAATCATGCCGACTGGGAGCTTTACTGGCGTGCGCTGCGTAAACCGAAAAAGATTTATCAAATATATGTTTTACGGTATTGTTCATCTTAAAAAGTTCAACAAAAAAGTCCGCGATGGCATATGTCTATCTTCTAAGGATAACCCACAATAACCATTATTATCTTTTAGAATTTGATAAAAAATGTATTGTTATTTCCGAAGCTTTTTTGACCGGTATAGTATTAACCCTTATCCAATAAAATATTGTATTAATTTAGATTAAAATATGCCGTGACATCATTTCATTTAAATGAATAGATTAAAAGATATCACAGTTTCAAAATTACGCGTAGCAACGCGGGCGCAGCGGTATGACAATTTCCTCGGTTATTAGGTATGAAATCTCGGTAGTACGTTCCCGTGGGATATTTTCCGACAAACACGCGGGCGAAGCCGTGGGCAAAAGCTAGTCCTATATATACTGAAATTTTTCTTTTGTAGTTTCAAGAACAATTACCAACTAAAGAACCACTATTTAAAGCAGTAAATAGGTTAATAAAATTTCACCACGCTATACCTACAAGTACCATTCACTAAAATGCCGAAAATTTAATAACAGATGATAATCAGCTGGTAGCGGTAGAAAAACAAGACGCCGAAACTCAGGAGAAGCCTACCTATGCCAAGGATTGTATGTATTCAGACGCGGCCGCTCTACCGGTCTCCTCTCAAGCCTTGTTAGATCGAGTGCAAGCGCAGCAGAGAAGGATCGCAGCGTTGGAGATTGCTGAGAAGGTAACATTAACAAACGTACATAGAAGAAATTTTCACAACTAAGTTGTCAAATGAAATCTCCTCTACTTTACTATATCCGACAGAGTCCACAATGAATCATCATTGTGGACTCTGTCGGATATAGCAAAAAAAAAAAAAAGGCTACCACCTTTTTTTTTTTTGGATGGGAAATTATCAATTAACTTCTCCCGCTCTGGGCGGAGCGGGAGGGCGTGTCAGACTCTTACTGACTAAAACCCACCCGTGTTCCTTCGGTTGCCCTGTTGCCGGGGGCCACGATGTCCCTATCGGTTTTCTTCGAACCCCCGGCAGGCATTGCCCCTAACGGACCCCGTCAATTCTGCTGACATCTCTTTGAGGCGCGCGTGGAACACAACGTGCCGTCGACCCGGGCTTGGTCCTTATCGGACGGCGAGCTACCCATTGCTCACCGTCCGCAAAACCCGCGCCTACGGTGGCCGGAAATCGGCTCGCGATTCCCGCCCCGGGCGTCTCCTCCTGCGGCGGTTAGGGGCGTGAGGGCGCGAAATTTACCTCTCCCTCACGCGTTCCGCCTCCTCCTTCGCGAGCATTACCGCTTCTCAGAAGGAGGTGACGGCCTGCCATTTCCTCTCGCTCCGTACCATGGCCTGAACCAGGGCCGGACGCGAGAGATCACCGCCGCCTAAACCTACCACCTAAGTTCATATTGTGGAATGCAATAAAAATACAGCGTGTAACAAAAACCCTGTCTGATCCGTGAAATGTTGATATGAATCATCCTGAGAGGCTATTTATGTGGTAATTTTCTAGAAAAAAGAAAAAAAGAACGCCGCATTTTTTTTTTTCGATGGAGAATTTTATCGGGTTATTTACATGGGACGCGGACGGTCGTCGATTAGCGGGTGTCTATAAGTAATAATTATTTTACCCCTGTTGAAAATTTTCTAATTTTTTATGTATCAAAATTGGAATAATTTTGGGACTAAAAAACCTGTGAATTTGAAATAGCAGTAACTTTTTTTCATTTTCAATAATAATACGCTTGTTTATCTTTTTAGTAATGTTATTGCAGTACCTATGTACAGACGCCAGCACTTCAAGCTACTACAATCTGTGAAATTTATTTAATAGATTTTCAACTTTATCGCTGAAGTTTAAGGTTCAAAGTTGAATGGGAAAATTTGACAGTTTCGGGTAGCTTGATATGCTGGCGTCTGTACCCGTTTCGGATCGGATACGGTTTTTGTAACCCATTGTATATTGGGAGGTCTCACTATCCGTAAAAAATCTTAAATAATTCTTCTGTAACGGCTTGCTAATCTGTATACCCTAATTGCGTAATACAACAC
Organism: Agrochola litura; assembly: GCA_949152395.1. Lineage (NCBI taxonomy): Eukaryota > Metazoa > Arthropoda > Insecta > Lepidoptera > Noctuidae > Agrochola > Agrochola litura. Next base: position 7,396,319 of record OX424497.1, on the reverse strand, counting down.
AATCAGAATCAGTTTCGATTTGAAACAGATTGTTAATCCATTGTTTCATAAGTTGGAAAAAAATCTGCTCAACAACGTAAATAACGCAATGAATGTTATTGAACTGTCAAAATGAAACAAATTAGGCAAAATTGTTTACGAAAATAAGTTACGCAATTAGGGTACTGGTTGTAAAAATTATTGTTTCCACGCAATCGCCTCTACACATTTTTGTCATGTTTATTATTCCTTATTTTTTTTGTTTCCATGTCTACTCAGATTCCATCTAAGTAAACAAATAATACAACAGTACCAACACAAAGCCTTAGCAATATTGATCAAGCTGCTGGTGAAAAACTTTCAGAACCAAAGTCAAATAGAAAATTTACGTGAATCCCAAACAGCAACAAAAATGTATTTGCTAATTCCATTATTATTTTACAAGAAATTAAATTATGTGGTTGCGCCCACATAATTTAATTTCTACTTTGTGCCCGAATTTACTTAATCCGTTTCTTCGCCGATGCATTCGCTGTCTTAGATCAACTGCTAATATTTCTACTGGAACAAACACACCTACCAAAAAAACTTTCAGGGCAACGAGCTTCTAGTATCCGAATACGAGAGGTCACTAGCAGAAATCACATCGTTGAAAGGCCAAGTATTGAAACTGGAGTCAACGTTACTGGAGTCGCAGATACGGACGCCGATCAAATCTGCCGAAGACACACAACCTGAACTTAGTTACTGGAAGAGGTTTGACCATTTTGAATACAGCCCATTGATACGGGTGTAAAAGTATTCATGTATATGAACAAATCAGCTTCTCTATACATTTTACTTGAATAAGCATTGATATTTCTATTGAACATCGTATTTTCCAACTTAATCTGGTGCCATCTGCTACAAAATTGATTCTGTTGTCTCTAACAATCATTAATGTTATTATCTTTAAAGTAACACACACTAATAGACACACACTAATAGACGGAGTTATGTTTTACCTACAATTTATACACTATGCTTATTTATTTCCCCCATCAGCTATTGCGAGATGTTAAAGGAAGAGAACGTACAACTGACTCAGAAGATCAACTCTATTGAGACGCACCCGACCACTGCAAATCGACACAGAGTTAATGATCTTGAACAAACTGTGCTTACGCTTAGAGGTATGTCCAACCATAAATATAATCTTGAATCGTCCCTTCTAGATCATTATAGCACATGATCTTGGCATCTTGGATTGGTGAATTCATTAAAATGTGTGTTAACTACTTATCTACGAGAAATTTTAATGAATTCACCATCATTAAAATTTCTCGTAGATAGGTAGTTATTGTTGTGATGTGACTTCAGAGGGGAAAGTTACTCGGCGAACTAGAGCCAAACCATCAAGCCTTCTGGGAGCTCCAGAGGAAACTCAGGGCTCCCCAATCCTCCGGCATGCCCCCTCTGACCCGTCCCGATAAAACCATCGCATTCGACGATGCCGAAAAGGCTGAATGCCTCGCAGACAGCATCGAGGCCCAATGCACTCCCAGTTCCCTACCAGTAGACCAAGCTCACCTGTCAAAGGTCGACGCGGAAGTCGAACGTAGAGCCTCCCTCCCTCCCGTCGATGACCCTGACTGTCCGCTGCCCCCCGTCCTCCCAGACGAGGTGCACGACATCATCAAAGGTCTTAAAGCCCGTAAAGCCCCCGGTTCAGATGGTATCACGAATAGGGTGATCCAACTATTCCCCGCCCACCTAATAATGCTTTTGACCACCATCTTCAATGGTGCCTTAAGCAACAATATCTTTCCCCAGTCGTGGAAAGAAGCCACCGTCATCGGTAGCCCTAAGCCCGGCAAGCCCCAAACCGAGCCCACCAGTTACCGTCCCATTAGTTTGCTCAAGGTTCTCGGAAAAATCTATGAGAGGCTTATTAATAAGCGTCTCAGAGACTTCGCCGAAACCAAGGGCCTCATCCCCAACGAACAGTTCGGCTTTCGAACTGAGCACTCTAGCGTGCATCAGGCCCACCGTATCGTAGAATTCATAAGCGCTGGCTTCCAGCACGGTTATATGACCGGTGCAGTATTCTTCGACGTAGCGAAAGCGTTCGATAAAGTCTGGCACAACGGCTTAATATACAAGCTGTACCAACTCGGTGTGCCAGATCGTCTCGTGCTCATCTTACGAGACTTTTTATTGAACCGCGTCTTCCGCTATCGCATCGAAGGACCGTTATTCACATATAATAATAATGATCAAAACCCTTTGATCCAGCCCGTCCCATCTTTTGATGTCCTCCCCCCGGATAACGCCCTAAGCCGAGGCTCGAACCCCGCAGGGGGTGCCCTTAGCGCGCGTTCATCCTAAGCTTTTTAGCTTAGTTTTATATATGTGCCCTGGCTCCAGCCAGGCTTTGAGTGTAGTAGCTTGAGGCAGCCACAGGATTGACCGGTTAAACAGCGACGGTTTCTCAAAACCAGCTGAGAGATGCCATACCGAAAAAAATAAAATAAAATGTGAGTTCAGAAGCCCTCTCCACTATACTATGTGGGGCTTTCTATAGAAAAGAGTCCTGTGTGAACATGAAATGATATTTTTCTCGGAATAGTTTACAATTTTTAAAGTTTTCGAAGTCTCCCAGTCTTGTAATTTAATTGATCAAGATTATGTATCGTCGATGTTGTTCCGTGTGGTGCCGGATGTAAAGAATACCGTCCCATCCCATTTCTTCCCGTGGGTGTCGTAAAAGGCGACTAAGGGACTTACTAGAGAATGGGCAGCAGCGTTCTCTATGCATTTTAACGTTATACTGCGATCGCCAACACGCCTGCCAAGCGTGGCGATTATGGTAAACCCCGCCCTCGTAAATAACAGATGACCTGGTGAAGGCCGCAGGAATCCGCTGAATGCGAGAAGCACCTTGGTCTATGTCCAACAGTGGACGTCTTTCGGCTGAAATGATGATGATAACGATGATGTCAGTCACTTAAAGTAGCTACACTTTTCATTCTGGAATTGTTTTCTCGCTGCACTTTGTACGGTGTTTCTCTTGTAATTTTTTTCAGGTGTGATCAACAAGTTGCAAGTGGAGCAGAAATCTGGAATTGTCAACAAAAAGATCGACTCCAGACCCAACAGCAGCCGTAGCAATCGTAGTAATACTACAGAGAAGGTAAATAAGACTTATTATGTTTGAAAACTCCCGATATAAGTATTCAAATTGGATTTTTTTATCTTCATTTGGCAATTTGGTTTAGAAGTTGCTGTAAACAAATCTATAAAATGAATGAGATTCCTTTTTAAACTGAAGCCTTAGCGCAATTCGATCCTAAAATTATTATTGTAGCTATTCGTACAAAAAACATCATTTAATTATGTCTAACACAGAATTATGAAATGGTTTTATGTCAGAAAGACAACCTTTTTTGTAAGTCCTTTATAACCTTAAACTACTAAATTATTGATTTCCAGGGTCGTAATCAATTGGAATCTCATCGCGTAGAGGTAGCAAATCTGAAAAGAACCATAAATGACAAAGATTTGCTGCTAGAACGGTCCAAAGAGATGCTCAAAATTGCCGCAGAAAGAGAAGATGAGTTGCTGAGAGAGGTATGAGGATTAATTAAATAAAAATTATGGACGCTGTTCATGAAATTGATTTTTTTTTTATATTTCACAAGCTTCCTATACATAAATAAAATTTTAGATTCGTTCGATACTCATATTTTTACAGCAAATTGTAAATTTATTCAAATCCTTGGTATACAGTTTGTAGTGGACTGTATTGTTGTATGTTGGGATTTTCTTCAATAAAAGATTTCTTGAAGACTTCTTCCCATTTATTTTCTTGTTTCTTTCTTGAGCGCCGGAATCCGAATGACCCAGTTGCGTCTCAAGGCACGCCTTTTATACAAATTTGCTTAAGCTACGTTACCGTAACGAGAACCATGATTTTTGAGACCATTTTACTTACAATTTATCTCTTAGGTCTCTTAGGTCTTTAAATATCTAAATTTAACTGATCCCCTGGTCGGATCGTTACAATTTTCACTCAGAATGTAGCTTATGTATTTTTCTATTGTTTTACATAACAATATTTACTGTGTCTCTAATATAAAAAACTTTCTAGAACATTAACCCACTAAAAATTAGTTTGGCACATTTTCATTGTACAAAATTATCAATATCTCTAAAACCCTTGGACCGATTTATACAATTTAAACGGAATACATAGTTTTATACATAATTATTTCATTTGACATAAAATTACGTAAATATTTCCATAAACAAAAAACCTCATTTTCGAGTTACGTAATTATACTGAACATTTTTCTTCAAACATCAAACTTGCAAATTTACTTCTTTACTTTATCTTATTAGATTATAACAAAAAACTAAATTCAAATAAGAAACTAATTAGAACATTATAAAACACTTAAAATCTAATTAGAAACTAAAAAACTTACACATTAAATGGCAAATGTTCACCTAGGTCCCGCCACTACTTGCGCTATGGTGCACAGATAGGGTCTCGACTTACTTTTTTAAAACTAACACTTTTACACATTTTAAACTTATTCTTACACTACACTGGCACATGACTCAGTCTTATGTATTACATAATGAAAACACTCGGCGTCCGTTACACAGTTTGTTCACAAAAATAGCAAATAGGTAGTTAATCTGTATTTATTTTACAGAATGCCTTCTTACACCAACAACTGGAGGAAATTACAAGACCTAAAGGCGGATTTTTGTCAGCTTAGAAAACTTTTTACTATCATGTGCTCTTTTCGTAAAGGTGCATCCATAGATATTATTATACGTTAGATTGGAAATGTGGTGATTGAGGCGAGACCAAAAACTAATAAAACTAGTGTGCGTGTGTACGAGACAAATAGTGCTGTCCCTGGCTGCCTCAACTTCGATTATCAATATAGATTGCAGTGTCTTCGTGAATCCTTATTCGAAGCAAATAAAGTGAATGCCTATCTTAATTTTTAGAACAAAAATAAAATACAAACAAAACATTTTCCTCCAAAAGAATTTATTGTAAAAATGTCGTAAGCTTTCCTTGGAAGTATTTTGCAATTTTGCTTCATACTTTATTCTGGCTACCGGAAGACGTAGTAGCATTGAAATAGCGTCCCACAAGGTGAACGGATGACCTTTTGAAGACCGCAGGAATATGCTGGATGCGAGAAACAGAGAACCAGAAAAAAAATTTGAGGAAATCTGAAATATTTGACAGCGGAAAACTTAAAAAAAAACTTGTGATCCATGTGTTACTTTACTTAAACACGAATGGATAGGCTTTATCGTGCTTGACCTCTAGTCTAGCTTGACCAGTCTAGCTGATCGAAAGCTTTAATCAAAAATCTTGAAAGTTGTAAACACTTGAGACAGGCTCGATACACATGTCGTGCAAAGCCATTAATTTAAAAAAATCTACCTATATCAACATCATGTTATCGATAGTGAAAAAATAATTCCTGTGCATTTGGTCCATCCATTTGTGTAATAAAAGAATTTTCATCTTTATTCATTTTATTCTTTCTTAGTTGAGTCACACCCAGGTACTGTACACGTAACCATTATAATTACGTCTACTAAACACAAATTTTCTCTTTAAAACCTCTTTTTTTTATAACCTGGATTTATTTCCTTCACGACCGACGTAGGCCGATACAGACCGATAGCGTGTAGTGTACGTAAATGGTCCCGTCTATCTCGTTCTAACCTACGCTTAGGCTATACTCTTTCTCTTTTGCATTGCCAATCTAATGATAGTTTTAAATAATACATCTATGGGTGCTTCTATACCGCTCACCTATCGATTTGCTTTTAGAAGTCGATAACAAAAAAATAAAACGATTGTGTCTCGTTTGTGACAGTTGAGCTCTTATATTGCCATATTTTACTACATTGTATGACTGCAATTAAATAGGTCTTCAGCAATATTTAAAAATTTGTTCCGGTCGTTACGCTTTCAAAAACATTTAAAAAACCTTATCCGGCCATATTCTGCCGTAATAGCCTGGCCTAAATATTGCAGCTATGTATGAAATGTGGCTCGTTTGTAAGTCCAAAGAATGTAATTAATGTTTAAATGTAGGTAACTCCTTCATTATTTTGTGTTTTCATAAATAAATACAACAAAAATATTTTTATTTCATTTATTTCCTTTCAAATACACGCACATTATTTTATCAATCCTTTTTAAATTCACAATTTTCATTTGCAACAAGCTCGAAATGTGAAGTGTGGAAAATAAGAAAATTTTACAATGTATTATAATTTCGTGCATACACACATACATTATTTTATTACACAGCCTATTTATTAAACTATTCGTGCAGTGGGTCCAAGCATACTTTGATAAAGACAACACCTGTACATGTAAAAAAAACTCTTTGAACGAATCACAACACCACCAGCTGACGCGAGTTGGAAACACTGTTTGTAGATGGGAAAAGTTACTCTGCAAAATTATCTTTGTCAATAGTCCGTATCGTGCACATAACTAAGTATGCTAGTACTATAAACTATTATACATTTCTAAGATGCAACAACTATCAACAATACTTCATAGTTTACAATACATATTCGGTTTACCGAAAAATGGAAGACAACTTGTATCATACACTTGTAATGTTTTACATACACAGATATACATTTATACACTACGGTGCCATCTTGATTTCCTCAATACATTTCACTAAACAATATTGAACAAATTTTTACCAACAGCGCGACATATCAACGTCAATGAAGCGCCAAAAAATCCTTGTAGCACTTTATTATAATATATACTCTATAAGACATTTTATATAGGTAGTATCTATACCTATTGGTTTGACCAAGATCGCTGTTCCGCGCCTTAGCTATGTACGCGGCGAGCTCATTCGTCAACGCTCAAGGCGCGAGGCGTCCCACCCGCCGCTCATTCGTCAACGCTGCCCGCCTCGCCGCGCATTCAATTCAGTCAATATAAGTACAACATTACATAAAAGTACGGTATTTTAAATTGTGCCTAGATATTTGGTTTACAATCGGAAAACCAGTATTTTGAACTAAATGTTTATGTGCCCTTTTAAAACTACAAAAAATAAAAAGCACCAAAACTAAAATTTTAATATCTCTAATTATAATAAAATTTGTTCTTCACCATTTAGGTACGTACTTGTAAAAATACTAAAAGAAAATGGATTTATGTCTTTGTACAAATTAATATATTCAAAGAAATCATATGGTCGATGTTTTAACCTTTGCATGTCAGAAAGTACAATTTGTGAAATGTGAAAGCGTTTTTCATTTATGATACACATTCAATTCAATTTTACAACTACTAATAAATATTAAATAATTTTGCTCACACTAACATCACAATGAATTTTAACATGTTTTAAAGGCCAAATAACGCTTAATAAAGCCTGATTACACTTATCAACGTATTTACAGCGCTGCCATCGCAAGTAGACAGTATTGTATGTCTACATCACCAATGGTATTTAGTCAACGCGACCTTGTGACGTGCACAAGGTCGCGTTGCCCACAAGTCGGTCAATACATTGCCCAATTCAATTCTATTTTCGTCGGCCCAATTCGGGATTCCTTCAAAAAATTACAGTAGCCTGGAGTTGGTTGTTGAGTCTCTATTTGTGGTCCATTCACATTTTTTATGATATGATAATTATCTATTTTTACATTCATACTTTGAAGTAACTCCAAAAAGAGTATTGTCAAAAGTTTTACATTCTCGTTTAGTTAGGGGATACCCGGTAAATTCACGGGTATATTTAAATTTGGGTTAATATTTAATTAAAATACGGTTTCTACCCGAATGGGATCTATATAGATATTTTCCTATTGGGTATTTAGACACCCATCTCTATTCTCGATAACCACTCAACGCAACTAACAATTTTTAATAAATATGGTTATAAATAGTTGTTTATTGCTAATTTAATACTAATTTTGCCGGTCTCATTAACCAACGGTATTCGAAATATTCATTTCTCCTTTTTTTATAGGTAAGTCTTAGCTCGTTTTATGTATGTATGACTCAATTATGAATTTCGATAAGTTCAAAATACCGTAAACTTTGAATAGAAATTCATTCTTGAGCATAGCTCCAGAATAAGGGCCTTCATAGACCCTTATTAAAATAGTGATTGTATTACAAAAATATCCATCTGAAATATATTACTTATCTTTAAAATGTTCGTAAACTAGGAATGTAACAAACAACAGCACTATTGTCAAAACAAAAACAAAAATCACAATTATTCATTAAAAAATCTATTTCTTATAAAAAAAGTCTACTTAACATAATAAGTACAGTATTTTAATCTTCAACGCCGTTCGATTGCAAGAGTTTACACTGAAAAACGCAACAAAATATTATAATTATATTATTAAAATCATTAATTTTATGAAAATGTGTTTTTTGGTGTGTGTGTGTGTGTGTATAAATGAATAAATATATTATATTATTATGTATTAAAAAAACTAAAATTTTATATGTTACGACTATAAATAAATACCTTGACCGTTTAGAATAATAAAAATTTCAGTAGAATTTTATCACACATTTAGTCAAACCAATTTAAAAAAAAAATTAATGGCACAAAATATAAATCTATCATGCATCCATGATTTGAGGGGAGTAAATAAAAAAAACTTAATCGGTTTACTGTAAAAGTGGTGTAGATACAGTCAAACGAACGTCAGTGGTAGGTCAAAGACTCCGTACTACGTAGTACGGAGTTTCAATAGAATAAGAGGGAAGTGCGGCCTAACACACATAAAATGGCAATTAATCACAATGCTTCACTTTGTCAGTTCAACAACGTTCATTGCGTTTTTTACGTTGTTGCGCAGACAATTTTTTGAAACCCATCTTTTACCAATAGATTCGGAATTTCCTTCAAAACCCTCGCATTGTGATTGAAAGTCTGTAACGCAATAAGGGTGCAGCTCTTACTGGTTTAATTACCACTGGTGTGCGGCCTACTGTACCTAATTAATAAGGACTGGTTTCACTACTAGCAGCTAACTTTCTTCTTTCTGTATTTTAGTTATAGGTAAGCAAGAACTTATTAGTTGTGCTATTCTTGTTACAAAATGGCTAATAGTGACGTGAGAAAAAGTTAAAAAGCGAGTAGTGAAACAATCCTTACGTTATTATTTTTTTCCTTATTTTACATTTAGGTAGGTAAAGAGACATGCTCATGCAAAGCCCCACTGTTTATCTATATACCATGCAGCATGCAATAAAAAATTAAAAGTACAGTACAAATATGTTCTTAATGTCCCTCGGCAAACCTCGTGTCTCGTCAGTCGTCGGATTTCTATCAGTTGCCCTTTGCACTTGGTGCAGACCGGACGCTCTCAGTCGACTTGGAAGCATATAGAGTTGTTAATACTCTTTTAACTTAATGTGATTTATTTTAAAAATGGTAGGAAAGCTGCTAGTCGCAGGCACGACACATAGGAAAATAGTTTTACAGCTCTATATAGTTCACACGAAAATCAAAACAAAACAACAATAAAGTACTTAAGTTCTGAATTCAAATTATTATACAAGATAAATCTAATAATTGATGGACATGGAAATTAGCATTGGTTTGTATTCAGAAATGCGATGATTCCCGAGGGACAGTAAGAAAATAGAAAAACTGTAAGTAAGTGGTATTAACAATGTAAATAAAATTACAAACCTTGGATAGTTTTCAGACAAGAGATGCGCTAAGAAGTGTTCAAAGCACACACGGTGTCATCTAGAAAACAAACTACTACTCAAAGTGATCACATGAAACTAATTAATAATGACTACAATTAATAACTAATTAATCAAATACCTAATAATACAACATGAAAGTGGTATGAATTTTAATCTTGCAAGGAATTAATTAGTAAGTAGTGACGATCGTAGTTTTAGCAATCAAAAATGTATATTTGCCATAATTAAAACTTTAGTGCAAAATATAAAAGTTAACACTTCAAAAAAAGAAATTATGGTTGTTAGTTTAGAAGAAAAAATGTGATAGGTAAATGTAACAAAATGAAGGCGTCAATAGTAATAGCAGATTATTTAGTAATAATTAAATAGTATTAGTATTAATTTAATAGCAGCTTAGTTCGTTGTAGTTAAAGAAAATAAAGACCGTTTGAATATACAAAGTATTTTTTTTTAAGTAACACATTTTGTGCTAAAATTAGTATTCATGACGGTGAGTCCGTTACATTTGCCGTTAAGTATAAAATTTGCATAATCTAACAATAAGAAAAACATGAAATAGCTTTAGCCCATATCAAGTTTGGTCGTTGTTTACAAAGTGAAAATAATTTTTGATGATATTGATAATCGAAAAAGTCTAATAATAAGAAACCTAACAACAAACTATAATGGCGTCGAAAAATTCCTTTGAAGTGAAACTTATTAGGCGTCGATTCGATAATTTATTGGACGAAAATTGAGAGTGAAATTTTAAGGACGCATCTCTTTACGAGGGAGAAGAAAGATATAACTCTTTCTCTGTCTCTCACAAATCAAAATCTCCCTTATTCTTATTTTTTAAGAAGTTTCACTTTATCTGGTACTTGTATAGTTTGTAATGTTGATTATTATAATCAATAGATTTTTTATCTCTAGGTCCATTCGTTAACACAAAAAATTAAATTAAAATACTACTTACTACCTAGAAGATAAAGTACATTCTACTTAATATGTTTTTGCGCTAGCTCTGAAAGAAACACCCCGGTTACAACAAAGCGCAAAACAACCCAGAATATCTAATCAATCAAGCCAAGATCTACTCCATTCACTACAAGCAGCCATGCATTCTACGTTGCCAAGCAACTTAATTCCACTAGGCGTCATGCACTATTCTACTCTTTGGTTACCTGCACAGCAGGTTTTTCTTGCCGAGCCCTTAGCCTCGCGGCTAGAGGCGGCGTGAAGAGCTCAGGGTCTGGGTTAGACCTTCCAGCACGTTCCCAAGGCTGCTGCTGTCGCCATAGAAGAGATATCACTGTGCCCCAGAAGATCACCCAGATGAAACCGATCTGTAACATTGAGGAGACATTTAATTTAGAGCTTTGTCAAAATATACAACGCTACAAGGTTCTTTTGGCGCAATTTTTTGTGACAATTTCACAAATCTTGAACAACATTGGCACCTGAATGAGACTGACGGGGGGACCCTCCCACAGAACATATTAAATAAAATAAAATTGTTTTTTCTGGTAAATCAAATTAGTTTTCGTAAGAGGATATAAAAACAACAAGTCACATTTTCAGCAGTGTTGTTAATTTATGAAAACGCGAAAAAATCACTCTCAGCTTTCATTAAACACACGTCATATTAACAAAAATAAGCTAGATGAGTTCGACGTTTCATAATGCTCTGAGAAGAAAGGCCGAAACAAACTCCAGTCTCTTTTAAAGTCCAGACATAATCTTGGTCGGGCCATATGAGGACCACGTAGATTAGTGTCTGAAATGGTCTTTTGAAGAAAGAACCACACTTTGGGTGGACCTGTCCAGTCAGTGCAAGCATTTGTCAGTAATCGTGGAGCTCAACTCGACGAACAATACCAAAGAAAGGGCATTTGGGCAGGCCGCATAAAGTACTCAAACTGCCAGACAATCATTAAAACTGAGAATGAAAAAATATATCCACTTAGTGCTCACATTCATAATAATAAAAAAAATCATTAGTCATTTTGTAAATAATTTTCATCAATGTCAATGTGTACTCCTGTCAATGTCATTCAGGCGACAATATTGAAAAGAACGGAGCACGCTAGTTTTAAATAATACATCTATGTGATCTATGCTTTTAGCACTCTAATCGCTAAAGCAGATAGGGGCGTTGTTGGTAAACAAAAATCCTCTATCACTTTCATACATTTTCTATGTACAGACGCCAGCACATCAAGCTACCCGAAACTGTCAAATTTTCCCAATCAACTTTGAACCTTATTCTTCAGTGATAAAGTTGAAAATCTATTAAATACATTTGACAGATTGTAGTAGCTTGAAGTGCTGGCGTCTGTACCAACGCACACTTAAGGCGGGCCGCTCCGCAGTTTTTTGTATGAAAATGCTTTGTGCTGCGGCCCGTTGCAGTAATGTGCGCTTGATTCAATAATTACTGCAGGGTTGGTACTGTATTTGAAAATTGTCCACTATAGACCACAGTAATATTTATTTTTTATTTTTTTATTCGCCTAACAAAGAAACATGTAGGTATCCTCGTAGAGGTTATTAATTAAATGTTGAACTATAAAACTTTACAATGTAATGATAACGATGACATTGATCCGACTTGCATTTTTATCACCTAGTTACAAAGTCATGAGACATAATTTATTAAGCAATAAACAAATGAATTCGACAATTTTAGACAGTATTGGACCTCAATAAACAAATAATGTTTAATTACTTCAGGATTTTAAGATTGTGCAACTGTACTTTCAAAAATCTGCCTAGCCTTTTTCGACAGCTTCCAGACTAACCGGATGCAGCTGAATACCAGTATTTTACGAAGAGCGACAGCCTATCTGACCTCTACAACCCAGTAACTGGATAATACCCCCTTGGTAAGACTGGTTGTCAGACTTTCGGGCTTCTGACGACCCGTAACGATTGTCAAAGATCCACAAATGACAGCCGAGACCAACAGCTCAACGTGCTTTCCGAGGCACGGAGGAGTCTCGGTATGTAAAGATGGTCACCCATCCACGCACTAACCCCGGCAAGCGATGGATCGACCCGTACAGCTGTTATGACTTAGCCACGAGCTCCTCCGAGTGCAACTGTACTTTATATTTTTATACTAGGTTATTGCTCTTACCTATGATAAGAATAATTATATATGTTACCGGCCAAACCCGATTTCAGGACAAACTAGTTTTGCCTAGGCTAAACTAGTTCGTCCTATACACGATGGGATGAACTGGTATAGCCTAGGCCAAACTAGTTCATCCTAAGACCAATAGGATAAATCAGTTTAGGCTAGGCCAAACTAGTTCATCCTAATATAAGCACGCACACACCCAGGATAAACTAGTTTGGCCTAGTCTAAACTAATTTTGCCAAGTCGAAAGTAATTGAGCGAACATGTCAGGACTTGTACATGCGGGAATTCCCCAGTTTCGCCCGGCGCCGCTCTTCGCTCGCCCGTACGTCGCTTTAAACACTCATTTTGCTTCTAGGTGCCAGCCGTGCGTAACGTATTTAGTGATTTTTATGTTTAGTTTAGTGGCTGCAGTTTAAAAATAAAGGTTGTAAGTCTTAAAGTACATTGCAAGTTTATTTCTTTTTCACTATGGATGAACCTACTTCAAGTCGACAAGCAGATCAAAAACAATGGACGGAAAATTTACTGACGGAAGTTTTACAAAGTGAAAATAAAAAGTCATCTCACTATAATGTGTTATCATCAGACCAATATTTGGAACTCGTTGAACAAGCTGAAGATGCAGAAAAATGTGAAAAGAAGACACCATTACAACGAAGAAGATTGAAACGATTTGCTGTGCTAAAAATCGGGGATGTGAAAAAATTGATTGCGCGAACTGAAGGTAATATAAAATATTATCTTTCATCCGATGAACTTTATGATGTTATTGACGCAGCTCATGTGGCTGTCGGCCACGGTGGCCGTGACAGAATGTTAGCCGAGACATCAAAAAAATATGCCAATGTTACAAAAGAAATGATAAACCTCTATTTATCTATGTGTAGTGTCTGTCATCAAAAGAAAACAAAGAAGAAAAGGGGATTACTTTCTAAGCCTATTCTACATTCGGAAATGAATAGTAGGTGCCAAGTGGATCTGATCGATTTTCAAACACAACCAGATGGAAATTTTAAATTTATTATGGTTTACCAAGACCATCTAACGAAATTTGTTTTGCTACGCGCATTACAATCTAAGGGAGCGACAGAGGTAGCCTACCAGTTGAATGATATATTCCTAACTGTAGGAGCGCCGTGCATTCTACAATCTGACAACGGTAGGGAATTTGTCAATAATGTTATAAGTGAGCTAGCTAGTCTTTGGCCAGAACTCAAAATTGTGCACGGAAAACCAAGGCACAGTCAAAGTCAGGTATCCGTTGAACGTGCAAATCAAGATATTGAGAATATGATAGGTTCTTGGATGAAGGACAACGTTTCAACGAAATGGTCAGAAGGCTTGAGATATGTCCAATTCATGAAAAACCGTGCCTACCATTCAGGGATAAAACAATCGCCTTACAAAGCATTATTTGGAATAGAACCCAGAGTGGGACTTTCGACTTCCTCTTTGCCGGAAGAAATCATAAAAGATATTCAGGATGAAGAAGACTTGAAAAAGGTAATCGAAGAAGATTGCAATGTTAATCTGACAGAAGACAGTGACGATAACGTTGTAGAAGTAAGTAACCAAGACGAAGTCTGTTTATCTGAAAATGAAATTCAGAAAGCAAGAAAAACTGCAGCAGAAAATTTTGTTAAACAACCAAAGAAAATGAAAGCTACTTCTGACAAGTCTCATCCACCTGCCAACATTGGAGATAATGTGACTATACCGATTCCAGATGTTGACAAAGGCAAAGGTGATCTAAGAAACATCATTGGAGTTATTCTTCAGACAAATGAGGTTTTTACAAAGTTGGCACCAAACATGGTGTACTTGAGAAACTATACTGCAGATTTTGTTTTTTCTTACTAAATTATTTATCTTTCTTTTTGGACCATTCATATTCTAAAGTAATATGTTTTCTTTCAGATCAGAATTCGACGTTTGCAATCAAGCTTTTTTAGAAGTTGCAGATGCGAACCAAGGCTCTGAAATATAATTATGGACTGCAGCTACGAGACATTCAGTTGGATCAGGCCAAGGTTTTGTGAGATGCAGTTGCAACAAAAACTGTTCCACGCAACAGATGCAAATGCAAGAAAGCAATGATACTTTGCTATTCTAAGTGCCACCAAAGCAAACCGTGTAAAAATAAATAATTGAGGTATATAACATTTTTGACAGCTCGAAGTTTAGTTATAATAATCGATTCTATGATTGTTTGTATTACCAATTATCCAATAGTTTTAACGATAAATCTTAATAATTTTAATAAGTATGATTATTTTTCCAATTACGGAGTATTTTTTGTTCAGTTTACTTGATTCCAATTAGTACATTAAGATTTTGACAGCTCGAAGTGAAGTAATAATAATCGATACTGTGATTGTTTGTATTAGGTACCATAATTGTTAGTACCATTAGTTTTAACGACAAAATATTATATTTTAATGAAGAAGATTATTTTCCAATTACGGAGTATCTTATTTTACCAATAATAATTAAAATTTAATAAAATACCAATTTATTTTGCCTTTCCAGGTATTCTAAAATGTTTAGATAAGGCCATACCAGTTTATCCTGGGTGTGTGCGTGCTTATATTAGGATAACCTAGTTTGGCCTAGCCTAAACTGATTTGTCCTATTGGTCTGAACTAGTTTGGCCTAGGCTATACCAGTTCATCCGATTGTGTATAGGACGAACTAGTTTAGCCTAGGCAAAACTAGTTTGTCCTGAAATCGGGTTTGGCCAGTAACATTTACACTGGATAAATTTCATACACAAGCTATTTCAATAATATAAAACTGCATAGATAAGTTTTTATGTAAAAACTGCTCGTGATTCGTTTCTGTTACCACACTGATTTAGTCCTTATTGAATCGAACGGATATCTTGCAGTGTAAATATTGCCTTATTCACTACCTCTACTTCAAGCAAACAAGTTTCTATTAGCAGTCAACCTTTCTACCCAGGTAGATTTACAAAACCCTCTACGTTAGTCTAATCACACGGCGTTTTAATATCACGCCGTCTCGACGCGTATACGCTCTGCAAACACAATGAGTGCGGCTTTTGCAAGGCAGAAAACGTGCCGTCGACGCGTGATACAGGATTTTTTTTTAACCATTGCGGAAACTTAAACACGTCACTTTACTCATCATTATGAACAACTTTTACTATAGGACCAAACCCGAAATAGCGAAAAAAAAACAGTTGTTCCCTAAATTTTAACAAGTTATACGAACACAAATGTAGCGAACAGCAGATATTTTTTTTCACGATTTCTGGTTTGGTCCCATAGTAAAAGTTGTTCATAATGATGAGTAAAGTCACGTGTTTAAGTTTGCGCACTGGTTAAAATTTTACTCTCATATGGAGCGCACATATAAAAAACGCCGTGTGCATGGGCCCTGAACTAGGTGGCCCATATTTTCCGGAAATAACTCAACACTCATGTAAGTTACATAAACGTTATTGATAACGTCAGATTCGTTATCAGTTACACAACATACATCTACACTTCTAACCTTATGACCGTATAACCGTGAGCTCATTCATACGCAAACCACTGATAAAGGTTCAACTTAATACTGAACAACGAAATTGAATAATGTATCTGTGTGATGTAATTATTTGGTACTCAAACAGGAAAATCAAATAATATTCTGTGCTTGATTATTTTTCGAAGAATCTGACAGATGTACTATAATGAATGGCCGCAATGCACCTGCCTTATCTCCACCACCTTTGATTACCTTCGTACCCTCTGTTTCATAAATAAATAAATAATAGGTGCACTTTATCAAACTCGACGCCAAGCGTGAACCTCTTTAGAAACATGACTTCTTTATGGGGAATGATTCCAAATTACATCAAGTAAATAGCCTCCTCGAGTAACGAACGATACTAGTTCATCCCAAAGATTTTGCAAATGATTAATTAAAACCTTTAGGTACTCACCGGACTAGTCCACATATACGAAATTCTATAGAGGTAGAAGAAATCAGTGGAGTTGGTAGCGGTGACGGCCGCTTGCGTCACGTTGAAGGCGCAGCCTTCCACGCTGAGAGGGAGCTTGACGACCGGAGGACGTGGACCTCCGAAACTTATCCAGAGTGTCATGGCCATTCCAGTAAGAAGAGACAATGAAACTGCCTGAAAGAGAAAAGAGAAGAAAAGAATAAGCATTTGAGGGATTCTACAATAGACCTATTAAACATAATCTCGCAGTAGAATTTTTGGAGCAAATAATTCTATAAACAATGACAGATAATGCTAGTTAGTAAAATGTTCATTTACATAATTATCACAAAATACTACTCCTTTTTACCTGAAAACCATGAGACAAACGCAGATTCAAAAAGATATCTGACCTCGTAAAGTTTATCATATACGATACGCAAAAATCAATAATCGCCATAGCCAATAGCATAGCTAATACACCAGATTCATACATATCCTTGATTTCCCGAAGGGTTAGGCAAAGGTGTACCCATAGTTGGTACATGGTTGGTACTTTGGACATGTGGGTCGCCAGTTATGTTTAAGTCCCATGTAATAAGGGGCGAGCCTATTGCCATCAACCGCGCACACCCAATATCACTTTGCCTGACCTGGGAATCGAACCCAGGACGTCATTTTCAGCAATAGTGCTTACGACCACTAGACCAACGAGGCAGTACCATATTCATAAATATCAAACATAATAGTGAAGAAAAAAAAACATAAGAGTGATAGTATTCAATTATAGATTACGGAGCTGATGTTATTAATCCCACGATTGGAAACAATGGTGTTTTACCCTCTCGTTTGCGTAGGTTGTGAACATCCCAAGAGTGAATACTCCCAGCAAGGGGCCTCCGACGGCTCCGAAGATTGTCAGGGCAGCTTGGAGGACTCCTCCAAGATATTCAGCAACGAATGCCAGCGCTAAGAAGACCAGGCCGTAGGCGCAGGCGGCTAGCTTCGTCAACCATGGCACGTAGGACGCAGGGACTCTGCACCATCTTTTGAAGAAATTGACGGAATTATTAAAATGGCAGAGACTGATAAAAGTAGGATGCAAAATTAAGATATTGGAAATTATGAAGTCACGAGTGGAGCTAATATATAAAAGCGTGCGACATGCAATACAATAAAAAGAAAAAATAACACTCTACCATATACATCCTACTATGTTTATATTCTTTTTATCAAAACATAATCCATACATATGGGTGTACCTGCTGCAGGGACATCTCTGCCCAACCCTTCAGGAAAACAAGGCGTGATGTTATGTTATGCTATAATCCATACACTATTCTATTGCTATTCTATTATTATTTATTCTATTCTACAGGTGTTTCAAATTGCTTTCGTACCTTTTATTGAAAAGTCCACTTCTGGTTAAGATGTGAAACAATAAAAAATATATAAGTACTCTATTGACCTTCATCAACGATAAGTTTCTAATAAATCTGGGCAATATAAATAAAATGGTTGTTAGAGAAAGTGTAGAAGATAAAGATGTCTTACCTGCCAACGTAATCATGCAATGTAACAGCTGCTAGAGCATTGCACGAAGCTGATATGGTGGACAGTGAAGCACTGAAGATGCCTGCTACGAAGAGACCCGCCAATCCGGGTACATTCCTCATAGCTTCCACCACGTAGTAGGGCATCAACTGGTCTATCTGTTGGGCAGAAGACAGAAGGTTTTAATTTGGTCTCTCGAGACCTTGCAAAATTCTATGAAGTGCACATCAAGGATTGAAGTGGATTTTAGAGAATTTAAACCAAAAACATCAATTTAAATTCTCATATAAAATAAGGTATATTTTTTGGGAGATAGTAAAATTTAAATTAATGATTACTTATGATGCTGGCAAACAAAACACTAGAGGCACGTTATGGTAAACTTGAGCCATCAAAAACTTAAAAGCGGACCAGACACTATCAGTAATAATGACATTACATTCAAGTAATGTCATTACTACTGACAGTGTGGTGGTTGGAATGATAATGTTAACTAAATATTTTATTAAATTTACGTGAATATTGGAAGGAATGACAGTAATATTGATGTCATTATAACTGATAGTGTCTGGTCCGCTTAACTTACAGCTGCATCTACTAAACTCCACAGAGTAAACTCCACTTACCGCTGTAATACTTTTACTAATTAAAGGATCACAATCCTTATAGACTGCGTAGATGCCTAGCCCACTGATGCACGTCACCACGCTGAGCACGGAGAGAACAGGCCAGCTCCACCATAAGCACCGCTGAGATCGATCTAACGTGTTCACTGTTTGTAAACGTTGCACCTGAGGGAGAAACCAAGGGGTTAACAATGTGGAGAATAATTTCAAACCTATAATTACAGGTGTAAAAAGACGCTTAACGACGCCGAGAGTCACAGGTACTCCCCGTCATTATGTTTTTTTTAATGTGTCTTTCCTCTCGCTTTCCTGCAATCCGTGGGAGTGACTTCGTGAAAAGGGACGGAAGTGTGTAACAGGAAGCCGGGGAAGCCGCGCTATTTGATTTGACCAATGAGCGCGCGTGATGTTGGCGGTCAGATGCTACCAACCCTTTTTCGAGAGGTTGTAAACAGGATGATAATGATGATGAATATTGTTATATATACGTCAGCCAAGATGTCAGCTTCATACAACATATGCGACTACTGTAAAGCTCGCTCGTTTTTTTTTTTTTTACTTGGCCATACTTGAACCAAAGTTCCAACTCATTCTTGTTTTTTTTTCACGAAACCAAGTGTTAAATGTTAAAACTTAAGTTTAAATACGCCCACAACACTCGCGCTGTCACAAATAGCGATGTTTTAAACAAAAAATGTAAGTAGTTTTCCAGCAACAGTTTTTGGTCAATGCAACATCAATTAATCCACTTAGTTTGGTGTACAAAATAATTATGTATTCTGTATTTTCCATATTTAGCAAACCTGCAGAGTTTAATTCGATCGTCTTTATCAATAAAATATCTTTGATCCCGATATGGTTACAACTACAGTCTTTAGTCTAATCAGCCGAAGTCATAATTTCAGTCGAAAGACGTCCACTGCAGGACATAGGCCTCCCCTAAGCACCGCCACCTCGACAGGTCCGTGCTTCCCGCATCCAGCGGATTCCTGAGGCCTTCACAAGGTCATCAGGCCACCGGGAGGCCTTCCAACGCCACGTCTTCCGGTACGCCACAGTCGCTACCTCCAAAATCAGTTTGTGGAAACATAGACGACTATGTTTTGTCTCACGAGAAATATCTGGACGTTAAAAAAACAAACAAACCTTGTCCGTGAGATTATTTCAGAATTGAAGCGACCTGTTTAATAAATAAAGTCATTCGTTTATACAAAGGTCAGGCAGCCGACACAGCAGCAAATTCCGAATCCAAAACAATTAAGAAATGATGAAATACCGTCATACCGTCCTCTGAGGAATCGATAGAAGTTAGACATTCTTTGATGGTTCGGGTCTGAGATATCTGAAATATCTGAAATCTCCAAACCAAATGTATGAAAATGAGATGAATATTTTGAAGAGAAACTCAGTGTAGCTACATTGTATAACCTAATGGACTGCAAGAGGCAGTCGCTTGATTGATTAAATCGAATTGATTAATCTATCAATCAACTGTGTGACTACAAATTCACAACGATGGGAGCAATTATAAACGTCGGAGACTTATAGTGGGGAACTTGGAATATTTTTTTTTAATTTGCACTCATTACAATATTCATTATGTGTAACAAAGCGAGCCAAAGGCGTGTGAAAAGGTTTCTTCATCTCAACAAACAGCTAGACAAGCAAAAACTGTACTCAATGATATTTTAACGTGCCTTGGCACTCGACTTATTGCGCCAAAAATTGTATTGACCCGTATTGCTCGAATTTATAACAGATTTTTCTCAAGTCGTGCGAAGTCCGTTCGCATGTTTTATACATATCCAAGAAATACAGGAAAAAAAAGGGAACCTATTATTAGCTATACAATACTGTAACACATATACTATGTAACATACTATGCAGGGTGGCATCGACGCGAAAACTATTACCATGGATTCAGTACAAGATTCTGAACATTATAAAAATATAAATAAAAAAAATTACAATTTAAAAATATACATTTTGACCTCGTAGGTATCGCACTTTTCTACGAAACAGCAGATTTTTTTAAAATAACCGGCGAAAAATATCAACGAATGGGGGTTCAGAACCATGTACTGAATCCATGGTAACCGTTTTCGCGTCGATGTCCCTGCCACCCACTGATGCATCGCTGTTGGTTGCCTAAATAAAGAAAAAAAAAAATATAAAAGCTGATTTAGTACCAACTTAGACAAAAACCAGGTATTTATCTAAGTTAACTCTAAGCTCAGCTCTTATAAACCACTCCACTCCATCCACTCTAAAATGACGCGCCCCACTAACGCATTACCGCACTACCGTGTGCGTAAAATGCGGTAATGGGACGCGTCATTTCAGAATTGACAAGCTATAACTACGTTCGATTCGAGTTAACTTAGCTACATATTAGACCTGTTCTGCCGATTATACTGATTATATTATTCAAACGGTACTGCTTAGGTCATTGACTCAACAAAAAAAAAACACCTTGGTAACAAAATGAAAAGCAATAGTGCTAGCAAACTCGGAGATAAATTTTATGAACGTAATTTTAACATTTCTGCAGCGCGTAGCCGCTCTACTTAAAATACAAATCTCGACAATTTAAATTACTTAATCCTCGGTGAAAAATAATATTAAAAACTTCTACACGAATTATGATCATGCAATGACTTAAACGTGCATGAAAAATCATACGAGAATGATATTTTCAAACTATTACCCAATGTTATGAACGTTTGGGTCTGGTTACATGGATGTTATGGTAACAGCTTCGGCGATTAGCACTTTATTGGCAATATATTTGTATGTACCTACAGTTTTAAGCACTGATTAAACACCTGTTTGGTTGTAGCCACAATCTAGACCACAAGAGCGTCTTGTTAGACTGAAAGTCTGCCCTTGGTAAAAGATGAAGTTGATGAACACTATTTAAGAATATATGTTTGTATTTATGTAGCGATAGTAGATTGAACGGTTAAGCACAGAATTAACATTGGATGTATGAAATGGCGGCAGGTCACGGGAACAATCTGCGACTCCCGCATTCCGAAGATATGTAAAATAATGGTGAGAATGTTGGGCCACAAAAGGGATTAATGAAAGGCAATTGCATGCAGCTGAAATGAGATTGCTAAGAGAGATGTGTGGTGTTACACGAATGGGTAGAAGAAGAAATGAGTATATAAAAAGAAGTCTGAAAGTAACACTGGTGACAGAAAAGTTGTGCGGAAATCGGTTTTATGGGCATGTGATGCGGAGGAATGAGGGAAAATGTCGTGAGGAAAGTTTTGAGTATGAATGTGGATGGCTATAAGAATAGGGGAAGACCAAAGAAACGATGGATGGACTGTGTGGAAGATGATATGGTTAGAAAGGGAGTGACTTAAGAGATGACGACTATAGAAGTATGGGAGAAAAAGACATGTTGAGCCAACCACAAATAAATTGGAATAAAGGCAGAAAAATAATGATATCTAATACCTTTAAACGAGCAATTCTTGTATATATGTAGATATGTAATCTGAATCTCGGAAACGGCTCCAACGATTTTCATGAAATTTTGTATGCAGGGGGTTTCGGGGGCGATAAATCGATCTAGCTAGGTTTCATTATTAACAAAGGTCGTTCAAAAAAAAATCTTCCAGATATTTTGTATTTATGTAGGGTACGTTCGGCTTCAATCAGCTCAACTCTACACTTTTTAATTTTTGAAGTGAAAACTTCTATAGGTGCGTCGGGCATTTTTGAGACGGGAAAAAACAATTGAACTCGCGACACCGTTACCGACACCTCATTTTTGTAAACGCGATTGTGATCTTTATACCCACCACGACGCAACCCCTCGCCCGCCCGCGCTTTTAATTACTTTAGATTCAAAATTACAATGGGGCGCCCATATTAGAACTCTTTCAGGTAGATTAAGTTCAGCTGCATATGCAGTAAGAAAAATAAGGCAGTTGACTGATATAGCCACAGCTAGGTTAGTATACTTTGCTTATTTCCACAGTATTATGTCTTATGGCGTCCTGCTGTGGGGATCGGCAGCTGACGTAGATTCAATTTTCATTTTACAAAAGAGGGCAATCCGCGCGATCTATAAAATGGGCCCTCGCGAGTCCCTTAGAGACAAATTTAAAGAAATTGATATACTGACTTTGCCTTCACTTTATATCTTAGAAAGTATTATGTATGTTCGCAAAAACTTATGACTCTTCAAAATAAGAAGCGATTTCCATAATATAAATACACGTAGTCGACATGAAATTGTGATACCCAAATTTAGATTAACTAAAACAAGCAAGTCATTTCTTATAAACAGTATCCGCTTTTATAACAAGTTGCCAAAGTCTGTGACAGAACTTAGCGATGGGAAGTTCAAAACCCACATCAAACGTGTCCTTATCAAGAATTCATATTATAAAATTAAAGACTACGTTGAAGACAAGGAAATTTGGCAATAATTCCTTCTGCACATGTGGCTTCCCTGGTACCTCATTAACGGCATAAATAAGTAAGAGTCTATTAACTGCTCCCAAATTACCATGTTTATTTAAATCTTTATTTTTATTTATTTTTACATTCGCCCTTGACATATTTACTATTCTATTATTTGACATTATATACTTTTTTTTTGTGGCTTTTGTGGACATGATAATTATTCAGATTGATTACAGTTGTAATAGCAATCATATAATTGCGTTTTATTTAAAATAGGTTTTTTACTTTTTTTAATTAATTAATTTTTTTGTATAGATTCTTTTCTACATATTTTGTGAATGTGAGAACGCTGTAGGCTTAGTGGATTGTAGACCTGTTGACCATTTTCTATTTTGTTAAGTACTTGGTACTTATTGAAAGACCTACACTGTCCTCCCATACCTAGAAACACTGTTATTTGAAAGTATTGTAAAAGCCAATTATTTTTAAAAGAGTAACCGTGGAGTTTCTTGCCGGCTCTTCTCCATAGGAAACGACCAATAGGAACCGTGCACCTAGCTTCTGACGTTTCATAAGTGCCCATGTAGGTTTATGTGAAATAAAATATTTTGATTTGATTTTGATTTTGATTTTGATTCGTTTTTGCTTAGCGTTCTTTCTGACTTTTTTTTTCCTTTTTCCTGGCTCCTAAGGGTCGCGTGATTAAATAGCCTATCTCAAGAAATAGGCTTCCAAATACAAAATCATTTTTTTTTTAATCCGATTGGTTGTTCCAGAGATTCATCATCATCATCATCAGCCTATAATGTTCCCACTGCTGGGATACAGACCTCTTCTCTGTGAGAGGGAGTGGGCCGTAATCAACCACGCGAGCCCAGTGCGGGTTGGTAGATGTCACGTCTTCGAATATTCGGTTCTAGGACATGCCGGTTTCCTCACGATGTTTTCCTTCACCGTTTTGAGAGCAGTGGTGATGAAATAATTTACACAAAGTAAAGCGCCTGTCTGGGTTCGAACCTACGACGTACAACTCGTAAGTCGCGGCTGTTACCACTGGGCCACCACTGCTCTTCCACTTCCACTGCTGTTTCAGAGATTAGCGCGTTCCAACAAACAAACTCTTCAGCTTTATTATTTGTATAAATTAGATACATCAAACACAGGTATCGCTCAACTGTTTCAAGCAAGGAATCACTGTGCTCCTCATTCGTTTATGAATTTAAAACTTTCTTAACTGATTCCCAGACCAAAAGACACAAATAAACGACCTTCTAACTAAAATAACTAAGAGCACTATTACCTCACGTGAACATCCTAACTGCAAATATTGATAAGAAGCGCAAGTTACACTAAATGTTCTTATCTGTGCTAATATTAATAAAAGATTTCCTTAAAGTTTTGAATTGTGGTTTGTTTGTATGGCTGTTTTCCCTTTGTAGTGAAAAACCCATGCAGTACTAGCTACGCTAGACGAAAAGTACAAGTGATGCAATGACGATAACCAACAAGGTATGCAGGATAATGTCAACATAATTCAGTTTCCTGTATTAATTCATACTCGCCATAGTTTGTAATTAGTTCACAGATTCCTCGTTTTATAAACAAAATTAAACTTTTAAGAATCTTCTCTAGTTGCGTATTAACGCAGAATTTTTTTCGCCGGAGGTGCACCTGCTACAGGGACACCTCTGCCCAACCCTTCGGGGAAACAAGGCGTGATGTTATTTGATTGGTTCAATTATTATCTAATAGAATGATAGTATGGCTAGTTACCTGTGTGTGGTTAACGGCATACAAAGACAGGTACGTCACCAATCCCCCGATGATGAGCGAAAACCACGTATGCCTTTCCGTAGGATCCGGACTGAAACTAAAGAGCACACAGTCAAATCAAAATACGATCTTACTCATTAAAGGACAAAAGGCATATTTCCTTATACTTACTTTGAAAAATCAAGTCGCCCACCTTCCCTCGCAATCACAAATATTTGCATGAAGCCTCCAACTTGATGAGAGGCGAACACTACAACACTGAACACGGCTCCAAACATCAGAGCCGACTGTAGGAGATCAGTGAACAGCACCGCTTTCATCCCTCCCAAAGTAGAATAAAACGTACAAACTAACCCTACCACTAATATAGAAATCAGTCTATCCAACCCTGTCACAGCCTCTAGTACAATCGCAGGAGCATATAAAACTATACCATTGTAGAGCACCATTTGTAAAGTATAGGTCAAAGACGCCAGCATTCTGATTCGCGGGCCAAATCTCATCTCTAGGTACTCATAAGTACTGGTTTTCTGCAGTCCGAAGAAGACTGGTAAGTACAATTTGCTGGCGATAGGCGTCGCCACGCCGTATGAGATGTTGATCACGACGAACTGCATGCCGTAGTAATAGTTCTCTGCTGATACCCCCAGCAGAGTAATGGCCGACATGAAGGATGCCATCAGTGATACTGCTACGGGTAATATTGACATGTTGCGATCGGCTAACAGATATTCCTGGAGAAAATAAAATTGGTCAAAGTCAAATAATTTATTTCAAACAGGCCCTTGTATGGCACTTTTGAACGTCAAAAATTTACAAAATAATAGAATTGATTCTAGTCGCCCCTTCCAAAAGGTAGTTTTCGTGTGGGGAAGAATGGGCAAAAAACTCCACCGTCTCTTTTGAAATGTTTTATAATATTTTGTATATGTGCACCTAGAATAAAATTACTATACCAATATAGGTAAAAAGAATTAAAAATGAAGCAACGACAGATAATTTAATTATGTGAAGATACATGGAGTTCACATATTTACAAACATTGTAAGAGTAGACGATTTTCCTAAAATGTTAAAATTAATAATTCAGTGTGTGAGGAAGTAATCACACTAATCACAGAATATAAAATCAATGTCATATAACATAATAAATTCTACAATTAAATTAGCAACCAGTTTAATTTTGTCTTGATTCTAAATTGTCCTATGGAGCAGGACCAGCATGTTTCCAAGCACTCTTTTCTTGGATATTATCCTCTAATTTGTAATATGCTTGTTTACTGTCGTTGGTTAAAGTCGTTGCATTATTTTATAGTTTTTTCGAACCCAGACACAAAATCCCTGAGTCGCTTTTAACATAATGGGGAGAATTTAAAAATATAACAATTTAACTAATCTAAATAACCCAGATGTGAGAGGGAATGGAAAGGACGCCCGCTATCGAGTATTTTGGTGTTAGCCTTCCAAAACTTATTATGAGGCGAACAAATACCTCACTCACTGTTATGTGAGAATGTGGGCTACAGAAAGGGGAAAGTATCGAAGGGGTACGTGCAAATATGATTGCACTTGATTCCAATTTAAGTAAAGATGTACTTACTTCATTTGTTGCTTGTTTTCCGCCGCTGAAGCGGAAATATAAGCCGATAGCTATTGAAGCGACCATAGTGGCCGCCATAATGGCGTAGTCCCATGCCCCGAAGACTGACGCCACCATTTTTGTCTGAAACAATGACAATTATCGTTAAAATTTAAAATTGTACCTTAAGAGCGTTTATTCTGAAAATGGACAACGTCGCAAATAGATGTCAAATATTTCGCTGTTTTGATTCATTTGGCAATATTACTGTGTGGAAATAAGAAATGTGGCTAACTAGCGAACTAGAATTTTTAATAATGAATTGCATTATAACACTTAATTTGAGGATTTTTAAGTTTTCCAAATACTTTTTTTACATCTAAAACTAAATATTCGGTCTTACGATATTAATTATTGCATTTCATAATCAATATTTTAGTTCCCTAGTTAGCCGCATTTCTTAATTTCGTACAATAATATTGCCAAATTAATCAAAACTGGTAAATATTTGACAGCTATTTACGACGTTGCCAACTTTTAGGATAAACCCTCTTAATAAATTTTGTTGCTTGCTTTCACTTTCTCAAACAATTTCTGAGAACGTAACCCAAAAAAATTACCTAGAGCCTTTTATAATATTGTGAAAAGAAATACCACTCACTTTTATTCTACTGTCACTGTGTTAACAATAGACACCAAAAAAAATAAACTAGAAACGTAACGACAAAAATATTCGCCGACGCATATCTGTTAACTATTTGCGCTTCCCAACCAACACAGACGCTGCATAAGTAATATTTGCCCTCCCTACATTATATGCATATGATATACGATTCTTACTGATACCATAAGATTATTGCTATCATATTATAAGACCCTTATCTCGATGGGTTGATACCGGCAAGTGCAATAATGGAACACTTTAAAAGGATCAAGTTGTTAGTTTGGAAAATGGCGGTGAAAATGGATGAATTGCTAAAATAGAAGTCACGAATCATAAAGAAGCAAATGATAAAGAACTTTAATTTGCCTAAAATAAAGTAGGAATGAGAATTTATTGTAACAGATGTTGAGGTAGGTCACAAGTATTTATAAAGCAAATAACCAGAAACTAGTATACATGCACTTGTATATAAGCTAAGGAAAACGTCAATGAAACAAATAGAAGAAAATTTGAAGATTACGAATATATAATCGACATGAATTAACAAGGAAGTAAATTCGTAACAAATTTATAAAACGTATTGATTGATATTTTTTTGTGGAATGGCATCTCGCAGGTCAACCTAGAAGGTTGTCGGCTGCTTAATCAGACTTTCCTGTGAATTCCATAATAAATTAAGGTCTCCAGCCAGGACATAAGATTAAAGGGCACCCCCTGTGGGCTACGGATCTCCTATCAATTGATCAGCAGACTTGAATCTTTAAAAATTTGACGGCGGCGGCGCCACCTATTGACCTACTGATGTCGTGATTATCAGAAACTGTTACAGATGCGATGTAAAGAATGTAATAGATGATTCATATGTATATGTATATACATACAATGGATGTAAGGTTAAAGATAAATCTTGAACAATGATAACGAAAACTAGAATACGTCAATGAGATAAAAATGAAAACAATCTAAAATGATTCGGAAAGTTTTAAATGTGTGTGGGATCTACTAACAGATAGTCTCTTGATAGATAATTTTTTTTTTAACTCGTACCTTGTATATCACGTCTACCTAGCTACCATTTGCCAAATACCTACCTATGTCATAAGCTGAATATCTCAAGTGGAACGTTAAAGACTATCACGTGCACTGGCGGACTAAAGGAGCAGGGGCGGTCCGCCTCCGCCCTGAGGGACCCCCAAATGTAGAGAAGTATTTTTAATGTGAAGAAGAAGAAGGAGAAGCTTGCTTGTCGCAATCAATGCGGTACCGCATTGACTGGTCCGAACATGTTGCTGTGTCCCGCTATTCCATCGACGCAGCTGTACTGTACGTGTCGCGATTGCATCACTTCACGAAGGCAGAAGAGATCATGGAGTACATAGAGATGAAGATCAAGTTCACTTTAAGAGTCGAGAAGTTGGAATTGCGCCACAAAGTTAACTTTAAATCTTTTGAGGTGCGTGTTCCGACTCATCACCTGGAGACCTTCATGATGGAAGAATTTTGACCGAAGGGTGTCGTGTTTTCACGGAAGGCTATATGATACCTCGACTCAGCGCAATACGTCGCCGACCCAATGTACTACTTGGTTATTAAATTAATGTTTTTAATAATTATGTATTAGTTTATTATTTTGTAAGAATATTTTGTGTAATTTATCTATGGGCCTTAGTTGCCTGACAATAAAGGAATTATTAATTATTAATCAAATGTCAATAAAGGCCAAATTTTGAGGCCTCTTACAGAATTATGCAAAATATACAAGCAGTGCGTTAAAAATTTTTTTGCTGGCTCCCGACAGTCTTAGTTTGTCACTGTCTACGTGATACATATTGTATTTTAGAAAACACGTAGTTGGGTATTTAAGCTTAATTTTGAGAAAGAGTATGTTCATTTTTGAACAAACGTTACGTGTCTGGCTGTAACATCTCTTTTACGTAAACGGCTTGTCGATTAAGTAATTTCATGGGTAACGGTAATCATATTTCACATTACGTAACCAAATTATCTGGTAGACCTAGTAAAGATGCAAGCAAATCAATAAACCAAACAAACGATGACATAAATAAATGAAAGCGCTGTTTGAAGCGGTCAGCTATAAACCCAGTAAGTAATTGAAACAAGACTATTGCTGTAGTAATCAATTAAAATTGATTGAGTCTTCATCAGTACCTACATTGTCCATGTGACTTGATCGTGATCTGGATTTTTACTACTACTACTGCATTTACATTTTGACGCACACTTACACAATCATACAAATCGCTCTTAAGGCTCCTGCAGACAAGCGTGACACGAAGGCGTGACGCGACTGGTGTAACAATTTCTACGAAAACTTCACGGACACTTTTCTACTAGGGCCGCGTCGCGCCTGTCTACGGGAGCATTTACATTGAATTTGCTATTAAGTAATAGTTTTTAGTTAGCTGCCTCGTTGGTCTAGTGGTCGCAAGCGCTACTGCTGAGCATGAGGTCCTGGGTTCGATTCCCGGGTCGGGCAAAGTGTTATTGGGTTTTTCTATCTGGAATTTCTCAGTAGCAACCCGGAGTCTGGATTTGTGCCCGGTTGATGGCAATAGGCTCGCCCCCTATTACATGGGACTTTAAACATAACTGGCGAAATGTGGGTGTACCTACTACAGGTACACCTCTGCCCAACCCTTCGGGGAAACAAGGCGTGATGTTATGTTATGTTTTTTTCAAGCCGTAGGAATCCGCTGGATGCGGAAATTCAGAACCGGTCAAAGTGGCGGTGCTTGGAAGAGGCATATGTCCATCAGTGGACGTCTTTCGCCTGAAATGATGATGATGATGAATAGTTTTCTTTGCGATCTAAAAACGAAAATAAAAAGATCATCACACTTTCTCAACGGCAGGTAAGTCAGGATTTCACGACTATCAACCAAAAATACATCGAGGCTATGACGCTTTGCGTTTCCGAAATGGAAATGATTTAACTGTCTTGGAATTGAAAAAAGATGGAGGAACGAATATTTGAGATGATGACATTTAAGTATGTATACTTAGCAGCAGATTAAGATTCAGGAAATAGAAGACCTCAGGCCATTGATGCATCTTTCAAAAGTTTTCTTACAGTTGCTAGATCTTTTTGCTGATTTATCGACTGAGCGGCTGCTGGGTAGACAAAAAAAAATAAACAGCACATATTTTTTGTTTAACAACGATAACACTGATTCTAAAACAGATGATAACACTGATTCTAAAACAGACAATGATATTTACTAAAACTTAATAACTTCCTGTTCTGCGTGTAGCCAAATAGATTAAGAATCTACAGGAAGTATATTTGAAATCTCTGTACAAACTTAGATCTTGGCAAGAACTTGGTAACTGCGATCCAGTTTAACGCAGAAACAATATTACTGTTCGTTAACAAAATATTGATTTCACATATATTATGTACGTAATTTATTGCAAAGACATTGAAATCGAAAGTAGGTATTTATTTATACGTAAATTATACGTAATATAAAATAATACGTACGTATGCAGGGTGGCAGGGACATCGACGCGAAAACTGTTACCACGGATTCAGTACATGATTCTGAACTCCCCTGCGTTGAAATTTTTCGTCGGTTATTTTTTTTTAAATCAGCTGTTCCATACATTTTGTCCGCGTAGGTATTGCACTTTTCTATGAAACAGCTGTTTTTTTTTAAAACCGACGAAAAATTTCAACACATAGGGGTTCAGAACCATGTACTGAATCCATGGTAACCATTTTCGCGTCGATGTCCCTGCCTCCCTGTATACTATACGTAATTTTTTGCCAAGTAATCTTTCTTATGGTGTTAATCTTTTTTTCTCGAATACATTACACAATAATCATAAGACAACAAGTCTT
The DNA here is from genome assembly GCA_949152395.1 of Agrochola litura. Lineage (NCBI taxonomy): Eukaryota > Metazoa > Arthropoda > Insecta > Lepidoptera > Noctuidae > Agrochola > Agrochola litura. Next base: position 7,365,040 of record OX424497.1, on the reverse strand, counting down.
TGATAATAATCGAGGACATCTGCACACGAAAAGTGACGCGAATCTTAGACCACTTAACGGCAAAGCCTGTTCGTGTGCAAAGGTCTTGGATTCAAACCGTAGACCTATATCTATGATTCAAACAGTTTATTCCATAGGACAGTTTTTTTTGTCTCGTGACGTGGCCCGTCGCTGTCATTATTTTGCTAGTTTTTCTTATTATTATTCTATTCGTCGAGCTCCTTAAATTCCAAGTTTAGCTACACGATTACCTACTGACAAATGCTTGTACTGACTGAACTTGTCCACTCAAATCTGTGTGGTTCTTTCCTCAAAATACCATTTCAAACACTAATCTACATGGTCCTCACATGATCAAGATCCTTAAAAAGAAACTTTGACCCCTGTTTCGACATTTCTTCTCGGGGTAGTCAGATAGAAAATGTCGACTTCATCTAGCTTATTTTTTTATATGCCGTGTAAATGTGATTCCGATAAATCATTTAATTTCATTTTGTTACTTTCGTTCTTCCAATTTTACTCCTCTTTTATAGAAAGCATAAAAGCCTCCTTTATTCTCACGTCAATACTGACCTACACAATGCCTTCGTTTATGCAGGTTATTGAAGGCACAATCTGGCCTACAGATATTGTTTATCAAATTAATTAAGTACTTAATCAACTCGACTATCTCAACCCATTGAACAAAGCTTTCAACATTAAGTTGCTACAGATAATGCGATATGTAAGGTTAATGTAGAAATTTAACATAGGTACCTACTTAAAAAGTTGCATTGATATTATTTACAACAATATAAAAATAATTAACTTCCAATACGATATGTGATTTTATTTAACCGCCTCTGTGGTCTAGTGGTTAGACCACCTGTCTCAGACCCAGAGGTCCCGGGTTTGATTCCCAGTGGGGTCAAAATTTTCTGCTCGGTTTGGTTGGTGGTAGGGCTTGTTCCAAGTCCACCTGGTTAGCTACCACCATCTCATCTAATTCTGTCGCCATAACAACAATGTTAATAGCATTATTGTGTTTCAGCAGTTGGAGGTAAGATAGCCAGTTCTTCTGTGGATGAGGATTCCGGGTGAAGCTAGCTTTCACCTTTGGCCTGATCATCACTAACCATTAGGTGTAATGCAGGCCAAGAGGTTCCCCGTTGTGGTTAAAAAATGAATAAAAACATAAACATAAGTTAATAATTTGATGCTGTCTTCACAAAATTCTACATTTGTAGTCATCATCAGGCCCGTCGCTGGGCGCTTCATAGCCCGCGTGCAAAACTGACAATGTCACCCCCTCTTTACACTACTAGGCTTTTAGAGAGGAATTTGATGTTGGTTAAGTTGTTATGGATGTGTATAAAAAAAATCCGGCCATGTGCGTGTCGGACCACGCACAATGAAGGGTTCTATTCATAACAGAGGAATACCCTCTTAGAGATTACCTATCTTAGGGCCGATTTTTCAATAATTAGATAACTTTTACCTGAAGAATAAATGTGACGTTTTGACAGATTGTCCAAACAAAAACTGTCAAAATGACAAATGTTGGTTTGAACCTGCAAACGTTTGCGTTAATGTTCTATACACCGTGAAATTTAAATCACAGTTTTGCTAGAACAAACTTTATTCAGACCATGGTCTACTACCATTCTACAGAATCCAATAAAAAAAAAAAACATAAATTGGTTTTGAAAAATCACAAAAAGACAACGTTTAAAATGTCAAGATTATCTACTGCATACTAACTTACTAAATTTCGTTTATGGAGGTACATTTCCCTGTAGACAATGCTGTGCGTGCGTGGTGTCTGTGTTGTAGGGAGTAACGATAATCTTGACATTTTAAACTTTGTTTTTTTTGTGTTTTTTCAAAAACCAATTATGTTTTTTTTTTATTGGATGCTGTAGAATGGTAGTAGACCATGGTCTGAACAACATTTGTTCTAGCAAAACTGTGATTCAAATTTCACGGTGTATAGAACAATGTGTTCAATAAGGAGATTTCTATGTTTGCCGCCTCGAAAGTGCCGCCCTTGTGCGGTGCACGCCCTGCACGCCCGTTCCCGGCGGGCCTGGTCATCATCATCATTCTCTTACCCTTCTCCTAATTTATTTAGAGTCGGCGCAATGTCTTTTTCTTCTTCTTCAGTCATCATCTCTTCCTTCATTTTCTTCCATACTTCTCTATTAGACGTGATCTCGGTAGTAACCCTCTTTCTGGCCATATCATCTTCCACACAGTCATCCATCTTATCTTTAGTCTTGTAGCATTTGTTGTATTCTACTTATAAGGATTTTCCCGAGTGTAAAAAATAAATAATTCAAGTATAGTCGTCTATCATAAAATGCTTCTTTACCTATGTACTTAAATAAAATTAAAACTACTTAACTATATCTACAGTGAGTTCAAAGCTTGCTGCAATTATTTCTTCATTATTGTATTTTATGTTATATTATTTAGTGCCAACTAATAAATCTTGAAAAGAATAGGTATCATTAATGTTGAATTAAAATTCAATGAGAAATTTGTCAACCATAATTAATGTATAGACTAGAGGCATGAGGAAAAGAGTATAAAGTTCACTCGTGACGGGTGTCGTGTCTGGCGGGCAACTGCCCGACGATTGATGTCGGGAAGTTATATATATGCTGATCGTGCGGTGAACTCTACTTACGAAATGCAGGACTTCGCGTGACACACCAGTGTGATGCGTAGTTCGCTTGTGACCATGTAGATGCCGCCACAAATGTAACGTTCCAAGGAAATTACACTCTATTTATTTTAAATTTTCCCGCTATTATTGAGTGCCAGCGAAAAAGTATGTAAACACCAATTTAAAACTTCACGCATGGACTTTGTAATGCTTTAATTTCATGCATAAAAAAAATTACACGACTGTAATAAAGCACACTGTATACAATTGTGGTCGTTAGCAACACTTTAGCCGATATTTCTAAGTAATTGATAAATAATTTAATGAAAACTTCAATAAAAAATTACTCACAATTTTGTTCCGGCTACAGGAGTTAAATCAAACTTTCCGTGAGATGCACCGACTGTTTTCAGTAACATAAAACGTTTCAACACATCATAATTGTATAACAAACTCTTCTTACATCCTACTTTTTTTTACATCACTTAACCTTGGTTAGTCTAAATAATACTTCGGGGTAAAGATATTTGATAAATGAAAAAATATAATTAAATTAATGTCACAACTCATGTGGCGTCCGTTCTAGTGAGAAACACCTGGGAAATAAATATTCGGTGTGTTCGGGTCATGAATGAATAAATTAATGTAAAATCGTTCACTGCCGCGGCTCGCACTGAGGTAACTGTCACATCTGACTGACTGTCAGCCGTCAGTGGTGGCGTGAGGTTATGTTTTTGAGATCGTCCGATATCGTGCGCGTTGGATTCCAGCCAATCCAGCGCTCTAGCGCAGAGCAAAAAAACATGTCTCGTGACGCGAATTAAAACGCATGTTTTACTACTCTGTTGTTTTTTACGGAACGTTAATATGGGGTAATTTTGAGGCTAACTTTAAATATGCAACTTATTTAAAAATATTATGATGCATCTTGTAATTACAATGTTGACTAACTTTCACCTTCCGTTTTCAGTAGGTAGGTTATTACTGTTCAATGTTCGGCGGACTTCGGCGTGACTACATTTAGAAGCAGCTATACAAATAAAGATTGTCCGAAAGCCACCTCCTCTCTTCGGTTTAAAATAACAGACACAAGGTATTTCCGCTTTTCACTGACGAAATAAAAGCGCTTCAGCGCTGCAATTTACGCAAATGCGCGCGCACATTTTAACAGTAAGGAGGAAGTTCAAAGACTTTACATTGTAAAAAATTTTTTATACCTAAAACACCTATTGTGTTACATATTTATAGTATTGTATTGAGTAAATATATTCTGTTCGCTAGTTAACTAATAGACAAACGAATATTTGCAGTGTTTAATTCCAGCTGAAATAAACTAACGACATCTATGTTTTCAATCATGCAACCTGTCACGAAGCAAGAGAGTTTGCGTAGATATTTCTGCAGACTCCGGTGCGTACAATTTCGTCATTACCAGACTAACGTCCATTGTTTAATTTTCTCTTTTCAGTTAAACCTATGTCAACCAATTTTATATGTATGGCGAATATGCAACAAAACAATGCACTCACCGTTATTAAAATGTATCTACACGAAAAAAAAATTGGTACTCATGAAACATTTCTCTTATTTTACCTCATCATTGTAAACCTACCACATAAGGGAAGAGTGAGACAGTTTCGACACGTCATGTACTATTGTAACTTACTGGGGCTGCCTCAATTTACCTAAGCTCTTTTATCTATTTTTGAATTTTCTGAATTACCCATTTTACTAGTCTAAAATTAAAAACTAAACCAATAACCGTAGTTTGTACCAACTTTTCTAACCCACCTTCCAGTTACGATAAACTTAGTTGAACCACTAACTCCACTGTAGAACCAGAACTAAGTGCAGAACCTATCTAGTGTTAAGTTATCCTTGTCGCTAAATAATTCACTATTTAAGCGACAGGTGGCGCTACATTACATGACCGTAACTACAATGTTCCAAGTAGGACCCCTCCTACTTGGTAGACTGTTGTTTAAAACTTTTGTTAGCGAAGAATGGAGGGTTCAGTCGGACTCCTACCGACTAACGGCCGAACCCAATAACCTATTTTCAGTAAACGACAGATCGCTATTGATAGTAGACAGTATAATTCTATCTGTCATTGAATGTCGTCCCACAATTCCGAAAGGTCCTTATTCTCTGACAGATTATTGGGACGTTAAAAGCATAGATATATAGGTTTTTCTATCTCCAGTATGCCAAAACTGGTGATAGATAGGTTATTGGGTTCGGCCGTAAAGCTACATGATGTTGCTCGGAGTGCTCCTGCTTCCCGAACCCGAAAAGTCATATTTCGCTGTAATTTAATCATAATTAAGTTCAAACATAATTTTAAGTAACGGTAAATGATAGAAATTTGTTACCATTCTGTGTATCAAAAGGTAAAACTCATGGGAAAAAAAATCTACAACAAGTAAAAATAAATTTTTACAAGTCAGGAAATAAAATTCACACTACGCCGCTAAATAGAACTCTAATAATATATATCATTCTTGAAAGGGAAATAATTAGAGCATCCACACGATACTATTGTAGAGCCCCAAAAGAGAACCGTGTGATATGGGCTTTATAGTGTTAATTGATACAAAATTAAATTTTCAAACAAACCGAACCTACTTATCTACTCGTATTTTTGTAAAAAATACGAGTAGATAAGTAGGTTCGGTTTTTGAAAGTTTTTGAAAGTTAGTTTGAACCTTATTGACGCATTTCTAAGTAACAAAAAGCATTTTCATTTTTAGAACTACTCTAACTATCGAGCCTTAAGAAAAAATCTACATAAAATACGGGGAAAACGTTTAGGATTCGCTAAAAAGGGTCACTTTTTGGGACTCCTAAATGTTGCTCTACGTTTAAATGTATGTAAAACAGCAAATTAATTCAATTAAAAACAAACAAAATGTGTACAAAAGAGACCAAACTCTCGTTTGTTATATTCTTAAGTGTTATTTTTTTAAGTAAAAGTCAAGGTAAATACCTACATCTGTTGAAAAACAAATAGAGACTAGAAACGGAGTCAAGAATGAACTGATTTTTCTGTGTATTACCTAAGTTAATGTCGTGAAGAAAGTTTTGAGTATGAATGTGATTTTTTTCTAGTGGTAGCAAGCGCTACTGCTGAGCATGAGGTCCTGGGTTCGATTCCCGGGTCGGGCAAAGTGTTATTGGGTTTTTCTATCTGAAATTTCTCAGTAGCAGCTCGGAGTCTGGATATGTGCCCGGTTGATGGCAATAGGCTCGCCCCCTATTACATGGGACTTAAACATAACTGGCGAAATGTGGGTGTACCTGCTACAGGGACACCGCTGCCCAACCCTACGGGGAAACAAGGCGTGATGTTATGTGATGTGTGTGATATAGCACTTTAACGACTTGTTCACTAAGACATACACAAACAAAAAACACATACAGATTTAGGAATTGTGAATACGTCACTAACAGAAATTAATAGAACGTGCAAGATATCGTTAGTTGAATTACTTAATTATAAGTTATAAAATAAAGTAGAATCAGAGATGAGTTTATGGTCACAAATACGATCGGAAATACAAAAATATTAAAAAACAAAAATAAAATGGCTGTCGAAGAAGAGGAGAGAAGTAAATACAATAATATTAATAAGCGGCTCGTGTTGCACAAACGACTCAAGATGCAGAGCAGTAGGTACCGTAATTGCGTAACTTATTTTCGTAAACAATTTTGCCTAATTTGTTTCAATTTGACAGTTCAACAACATTCATTGCGTTATTTACGTTGTTGAGCAGATTTTTTTATTCCAACTTATGAAGCAATGGCTTAGCAATCTGTTTCAAATCGAAACAGATTGTGATTGTGTTGTATTACGCAATTAGGGAACTAGTTAGAAGTCTCGATATGTCTATAAGAGTAAAGGAAGACCAAATAAATGATGGATGGAATGGGGAACTGGGGTTGGATGGGGTCCTACCGAGGTGACGAGTAATAAACAAATCGAATCAAATAGAGAAGCAGGATAAAGACCTCAAAAAAATTGGGATAGGGGCAAGATAACGATGATGTTACCCAAGTTATCAGCACTTAATAGTTTCAAGGAATCAACTACGCAGTAATTAATTATCTGATAAAATAGTAACTTACTTTCTTGATCGGCCACCATTTATAATATATTCAGGAGAAATTAACACTTATAATGTCAATTCAAAGTGAAGACTAGTAATTATGTTACCTACTACAATAGTTAAATCAAACAATCCTCAGTTTATGAATACGTAATACAATGAAAGGGTGCCACTATTATACAGCCTGATTTAAATTCAAAAAACGGTTCGAGTTTTCATTGTTTTCTAAAAAGTTCAGACTGTCTTTTGTTCCGAATTTTTTTAAAGCACTGGCTTGCTTTGTATTTATTTTCTTTTTTGTTCCATTTCTAAAACAGACAGACGAAACTCTTGTTTTCAAATTTCGAAAGTTTATTTGGGATGGTTCATGTTTGGCTGAGCTGCATCGGGCCAATTAATCTAGTTCGTGTTAGCATGACTGCTGATCTGTAAAAAATGCCTACTTTCTACAGATGGCCAAATTGTAATTTAACATTTTCAAGCAGATAACCCAGCGTGACCATTTTTAATTCCATTAGTTTGATGCAATTGCTTGAGGGAACTTAATTTGCTTACGGGGCAAATTGGCAAGCCCGGAGGCAACATGTCTCTAATCGGAGGAAAGGTAAGTAGCAGCTAAGAGGGACAGCTTCGATCTGCGGACCCAAGTAGGCTGCAAGCACAATCTAGCGAAATAGGGGATTGTTGACCAGTGCGAATGCGGTACCTACTCTTGTACAAACCATGTCCCGTATGTTGGAGTGCCCAAAGTATCCATACACCCGCACTTTTGACAACCTAAAAAACGCCACTGATGCCGCGATTAGCGTGGCCAACTACTGGGCCCAACTCATCTAACAAAAGAAGATTCGAATTTCGAAGAAAAGGCCAGCGGGTCTAAAACGGCCATATTTTAAGCAATTCCTTTAAAAGCAATTCATTTTCTGAATTCGAGGAATTTCCATAGTGACACATATTTTAGCTGAATCTTAAATTCAATTCATATCAGAATCATATTTGGTGTAAATATTGCCGCATGAAAAAATGAAGACCGTAATTTTAACGGATAATTTTTCTTTGCATAAAAATTTAAATCTCATTTGATTAATGCAATTAATCAAACGAGATTTTTATTTTTATTTCTACAGTTTAAATGTTATTTCATTATAATACAAAACTGTCAAACAGATGAATTGCGTTATATGAATTGAACGCCGATAATATTATAAATTGCCAGTTTGTGCCATTCTGCCAAAGCGGCCGTATTAGGCCCCCAGAAAAGTTCAAACTGACAAAATAATCTTCCCTCACTATTTTAAAAGATCCATAACCAATATAAAATATTCTCAAGCTTATGCCCCTTGGAGACTGAACCAATGATCACAATCACATAGACGCCGAGTCCTATTCTGGTCACGTTACTGCGTACCTTACCTTCGCTCGCAGATAATACCCGGTCCTCATGACGGGCTCATCCCATCACGGTGCTTACCGATTATACTTGTTACAGTGACTTTTTTTTTTGTATGTTAATACCTAGGTACTTACTTAACGTAAGTTTTTACAGTTAATAATATTTTCAAAGCTTGTGGCTAAGTAATAACACCCGCACGGGTCGATCGATCAGGTTAAGCTATGCTTGCCACGGTTGGTCCGTGGATGGGTGACCATCTTTATATACCAAGACCCCTCCGTGCCTCGGAGAGCACGTTAAGCCGTTAGTCCCGGCTGTCATTTATAGATGTTTGACAGTCGTTACGGGTAGTTAGAAGCCCAAAAGTCTTACCAAGGGGTATCGTGTTACCTAGTAACTAGGTTGTGGAGGTCAGATAGGCATATAGCTGCACTGCATCGGGTTACACTGGAAGCCGACCCAAACACAGTTGGAAAAAGGCTAGGCAGATGATGAATATTTTTAAAGCTATCTCTCTCTCTCTCTCACACATAAAAGTGATTGGATTTGCTGTCGCTGTTCACCAGAGTAGGCAATGCAATTACTGAAGCAGTATTTAATAATGTTTATTAGAACATAAAACGATACTGTTGTCCATTTAGAACACAATTTCAACCACAACACTGTTACATTTTAAGCAATTTTATCTCATTGTAAATGTCTATATTATACTTCATTTTAAATTTAAAAAATAACACTGAAAACTCTTTTAAACGATGTCACCGCTGAACATTAGGTAGCGGTTACATAAAATTTCTGCGGCTAAGTGGTGTCTTCTCTGTGACGTCACCCTTACAGTCTCAAGGGTAGATAAGTGTCTTAAGTACCAACATTACCATATTCACGGAGTGGTGTTCACTTCCTTTGCGTTTTATAAAATACTATAAGCTAACTTTTAGAAGACTGCAAAGATTTTTTTTTTAAATTTTGCGCGAAGCAGTCTTTTTAGCGCAGCCGTGAGGTACACACTATTGTTTTAAAAAAATATTTATTTTTATTTTCACTGTGTTATTTTTGTTTTGTGTTTCACGAACTGTGTCCAAATAAATGTTTTTCTTTCTTTCTTTCTTTCTTATTTCCTTTAAAGTTAAGCGCACATTACAGCGTCGGGCCGCAGCGAATAGCTTTTCAATACAAAAAAAATGCGTCGCGGCCCACTTGTAGTGTGCGATGATTCATATAAAATGTACAAAAGTAATGTTGGAGGATTTTTGCAATACTTTGCGTTGTGGCGCGGCCCGCTCTTATCTGCACTACCCTTAACAACTCCACATCAAAGCGCAAATTTTGCGTACCAGTACAAACACATGCAGCATCAGTAAATAATAAGTAGTAGCTATTATTGTGCTATTGCAGGGCAAAGGCCTCTGCTCATGCAGAGAATGCACGAGCATTGATCACCACGCTTGCTCTAGGCGGATTGGCGATTTCAAACTTAGGCTGGTTTCACAGCTGTCCGGGAAACCCGTACCACAGATTACATATACTACCCGTACGGACCGCCCGTACGGGCTCCCGGAACGGAGACACACGTGAGGCGCTAGAACATTGTCTCACAGCGACGCGGATTAGTACGTATCTTGTTTTTCAATAGACTTCACAAAATAATAACACAAATGTTATAATATAATGTGTAGTTTGACCGACACCACTGTACCGTGCCTTAGGAATGCGTAGCAACGCGGGGGACAGCGTTTACGAATGAGCGGCCTACACAGCCCCCCGTCTCGCCGCTCACATACCAAAGGCACGGTACAGCGGTCTCGGTCAAACCACAGAGTAGTACAGAAGGCGCACTCCGCGTTTTAGGTATGAAACTACAAGTATGGGGCGGGCTCATCTTGTCAAGCCAATTCAGTGAGCATAACGTAGTCAGAAGATATAAGAGTTACGCGATAGAAAGAGAGGCAACTTCAAATATAACTGTAGGTTGCAAGAGTCGCTTTTTATTTAAATGATTTTGCGGAGTGAACCATCTGTGGTCAAACTATATCAAGCTATCTCACAGCCAAATTACTTAAAAATCGGTTTGTTATTTTATCCGTCGAAGCATAGCAGACAGATAGTCGTAATGTAACGTAAATATGAAAGTTTTTAGCATAGCTGCTGAAATATTTGCGAAACTGTAGTTTATTACTTAGCTTCCTGAAAAATATGTTCTCCGATGTACATTTATTACATTTTTGCAGTAACGCATTCTTACTCTAGCAGAATTTTTGTCATAAAATGTTACCTAGGTAAGACCGCGAAGTCACCACTAAAATAGCTTCAGTAAGATGAAAATTAAGAAAATAAAAAAACTAATAAACTTTATTATTTACTTCATTAGGTATCTACCTACTTCCAAAAGTTTAAATCTGCGAAAAAAGGTAACCAAGCGACAATAAATTAATAAGTAAACGAACAAAATTGTTTTTAACAACCTCATCTTCTGAATTTACAGGGCCGCTCTAAATAGGTAATTACATGCACGGCCACTTTTTCAAGCCTGTAACAGCCAACGGTCTGAAAATTTCGTTCCTTCGTATTAATGAAAATATGAATAAATAAGTTCTTATTTCTGTAAAATTCATGAATGTTTCGTGTATTTGCAACTTTATGAAAATACAAACAATACAAAAAAAAATCAGACGTTTCTTGATATTTGAAAATTCATTGATTTATTTTTGTGAACCTTTAATATCATCATCACCATTTCAGCCTCCTCAAGCATCACCACAATAATTTAGAATACATACCTACACATTTTCTTGAACAGGAACACGTAGGTATAGGTACTTATTTTCTAAAAACACAACATAATAGAAAATATAATGTAGTAATCACTATTTCTATATTTCTATCTATTTGCATCATGCACAAAATAATTATATTTTCATAGTAAACAGTCGGGCTGGTTACGAAATTTCTCATTAAGGCGCCTCCCCGACCAAAACGCCGCGCTAGCCGTTTTTTGTTCAGTTTTTAGGAGCTATCTACTTGTTATTTAAAAAGAAATATAACTTAATAAAAATACATTAAATTTCTACATATTCTTGATTCCAAAGTTGTTCAATTTTTTATTTTTTATGTCTTGTATGTTTCTTTAAATCTCCTTCCAACGAAACCATAAAAATATGAAATAATGATTGATAACATGCATCTCCTCGTAAAGTATACATTATTTAATTTTGCTACTAACACTAATGGATAGACAATTTAATAACGAACATTTTGTAGCAATTTTTTTTTTGAAAATGCCAAATTCTGATTTTATTCAGATTTTATCCCAAAATATGGGCATATTTACTACTGTAACTCATACATCCCGTACCGAGATTCAGTATGCCGCAAGGTCTCGAGGGGGAAACACGTATCGTTTGTCACCGCGTCGGTCACGTGATCGAACAAGTGCACACAGTCACATTATCAGATGTGTAACATCTATAGCGACGGGTCACACCGAATGTTGGCTGTTGGTGCCCCATATTTATTGCCTGTCGTAAACTATCCTTTTTTTTTTGTTAGTTTATTTACTGCGAAAGGAAATGTTTGTATTTAGAACTACAGAGTTTTGCGAAAAGACGCTACTGTTGTGTAAATCAAAATCCAAGATGGCGGCTGCATTTTTTTTTGTTTTTGACCTTTTTGTCATTTTCATAGTATTCGAGGGTGATAAAACTGATAATGACATCAAAATGTAAATCCAAGATGGCTGCTGTTCTTTTTTTAATTTTTTTGACGTGGGTGTCGTTTTCATAGTAGGTATTTAAGGGTGATAAAGCCAATAGTGAGGTCAAAATGTAAATCCAAGAAGGCGGCCGCGTAAATAAAAAAAAAATCGTCATGGGTGTCGTTTTCATAGTATTTGAGTGTGATAAAGCTGATAGTGAGGTCAAAATGTAAATCTAAGATGGCGGCTGGGAAAATGTTCATATTTTTCGTCATGGGTGTCGTTTTCATAGTATTTGAGGGTGATAAAGCCGATATTGAGGTCAAAATTAAATCCAAGATGGCGGATGCGAAAATATTAAAATTCTCTTGAAAATTAAGAACATTTTCGTTGCCACAATTTTTTTTTCATGTCATAGGCAAATGGTTGTCTACGCGAACTAGTGCGCTTTCGACTCTAGACAAGGGTCGTACTTGCAAAATCGAACACCAGGGCTTCCAAGTACGTCCACCTTTAAACACCAGCGCCAAAACCCAGAGCTCGAAATACTTTCAAGTATTTTCTTTCTGAATCGAAAATAGATTCGTAAACTGATACAAATAAGGAGTACAATCGCATATCCAAAAAAGGAAACTTCCAACTTCCAAGCCTTGGTAGAAGAAAAATACTTGCATAGAATATTGGTCTCTAACGTTATATAAATAAAGAGCACGATCGCGTTTACAAAAAAAAAATACTTCCAAAAACTTTAAAGTAAAAATACTTGCATAGAAAATTGATCAGTAACATAATATAAATAAGGAGCACAATCGCGTTTACAAAAAAATACGCACCTTCCCTATCAAAATATATCCGATCGTGACAACATTTATGAATGCCGTGTTGTTCAGTGGTTTCTTATAAAAATCGAAGCCAAACTAGAAATTTTATAAACAGAACCGCTTATCATATATCAGCACAAGTATTTATTATATTTTGTGTTGAAAACCAAAAACAACAAATCGTATAATATTTCTTGCCTTTACTACGTTATTTTTGTTTTCATAATTATCACAGCGACTATTTTTGCAGCAAATACATTGATTGCTTCTTCACCACTATAAGTATGTCGCTTACTGACTGGACAAGCTATGTAAAAGTTACAAAACGATATTTTAGTTATGCGGTTGCATCGCGTAGTACGGCCGCTGTATTTTGCGACGAGATAGTGATGTGGTTGTGCAGATCTACTAACGTAGGCATACGACAATCGACAACAATGTCGATTGTCTTATGAATTTATATTACTGTTAAAGTTTATTGTTCAATTTGTCAACCGTACGATAGCCTGGTTGGAAGATCACTGTGAAATCTTGTTTTTAGTAATTTTGACTTCCTCATTTTGTTGAAATTTTTTGACTTATTTATTTTTTGTTATTGTTACGTATATTGTTTATTTATATCATGTTATTATAATGTTTTTCGTTTTTATTTAATTAATTTTCAGGAACCCCCAAAATTTTTAATACAATATTAATTGGGAGAATCGATAACTTTCCGATTTAGTCAATCACTAGTGTAATAAAATAAATCGTTTCTGCAAAGCTAAACAATAGTGATTGATGTTTTAGTGTGAGTAAGTTGTGCGGTGCATGGTAAATGCACGTTATGTTTGATGGAATAAGGTTTATAATTGACTAAACTGAGTGAAGTGATTCGTAAGTTGTTCGCCAGATCGCGCTAGTAATATTTTACGAAGTATTGTAGAGGTGAGGTGCGGCAAAGAGGGAACGATTGCTCAAGGTCTTTTGGTCAGGGCCCAGCCTTAAGTCACTATGGTTCCGCTTCTGTTACTGTCATTCGTTTGTAAAATACCTGTCTTTTTCATCTAGCTAAGCGCAAGCTAGACTCGAAATGACAATTTCACAAAGTGCTTCAAGCGAATCTAAAGTTTTTAACACCTGCATATAAATAGTCATTTCTTTTATTAAAGTTCTTTTCACGTTCTTTAATAGTGATTTGAAAAAGGCTTTCGACAAAGTGAACTACTAAACGCACCACTTTTTATGATAATAGCATTTCATTGATGACTACGATTAAGTATAAATAATAGGAGTTTCTTCAACTATAAAGCTGCTCTTCTATTTCTATATAATAAGATCTATGAGACTTACGTAATTAGAAATACTAGTGTATTCGTTTTATTGAAGTTTTTGTTACGGGCTACTAAATGTCGCATGGCGAACTCCTGTCGCGCATTCTGTGTGCATTCGATAACTATTAACATTCTTATTGTTCTTAAGTCAGTCTTGATTGCCATTTTTTATATAAAACTTATTGATCAAGCATTTCTGTAATGTATTTAATGAGTTTATTTTATTTAGGTACATATAATTTTTTTCATGGCCCAACCCTTCGGGGAAACAAGGCATAATGTTATGTTATGTTATAATTTTTTTCATCTATATTTCATCAAAATTATTCCTTTACATCTAAATCTCTCAAGTATGCTGAAATATATGATTTTATGAAATAAGTGAAAGCTCCAAAATAAACAAATTATTAAATTTCAAGTTCTGAACAGCCTGTATACATAAGTACGAAGTAGTATTTATAATGTCCACAAACCACAGAATTTCATTTATAAATCTGCTTTGTCACAGCGAAGTCACCATGGCTGATTCTCGTCCTAAACACTACTTTGGTTTCCACTTCAGTGTCCTACGGTTTTTGGGCCTGGGCTGGTGGCATAATCCAGAAGAAGGCAATACTTCCAACTTTCCAGGCTGGTACCTCTACTACTCCATTGTCACCCAAGTGGTCTGGGTAGCTGGCTTCGTTGGTCTGGAAACTATTGACCCTTTCGTCGGCGAAAAGGAAATGGACCGATTCATGTTCAGTCTCTCTTTCGTCATCACCCATAACCTCACCCTTATCAAACTGTACATTTTCTTCTTTAAAAATATTGACATTCAGGAAATAGTGTATACTTTAGAGATAGGAATGTATGATTATTATCAAAACATACCTAAGAACCGAAAAACGGTTAAAATATCAAAAATAATAACTGGAGCCTTTATTTTCTTTGGCTGGCTTACCATTGGTAATGGAAATGTTTATGGGACGATTCAAGATATTAAATGGAAATCTTTAGTTGCTACTTTAAACGATACTTCTCTTCGTCCAGTTCGGACCTTGCCACAACCGATTTATATACCTTGGGATTATCAGAAAGATGCGTCATACATTCCTACTTTTGTGCTCGAAACTGTAGGTTTACTTTGGACTGGTCATATTGTGATGACCATTGACACATTTATTGCATCTGTTATCCTGCACATGGGTTCGCAGTTTGAAATTCTAAATGAGGCAATAACAACTGCGTATGATCGAACAATGACGTCACTACGGGAAGGTATACATCCCGATGCTAATAGTATACAAGGGAAAGAATCATCAATTTTGAGTCCCGAAGATAATAATGAAAGAATTGTTGAGTGTTTTGTACCGAGAGAAGAAATAGACGCAGCACTGCAGACTGCTTTCAGGAATTGCTTTCGACAACACCAGGTTCTTATCAAGTAAGTGTAAAAGTTTTATAGTGAGTAAATTCATTTATTATTATTCTATAGTCGCAACTTCACATGATTATACGTTGCTTTCGGTTATTATTCAATTTAATGGCTATATCAATTAATATAATACAACTTCATGTAATATCAAAGCAATGTTACAACTCCTTTCTTTAATCATAAATTCTGTAGTACGCTATTCAAATTATAAGCAGTTATAATAAGAGAAACGGTAATAAAATGTCAAAGAGAAAAGACGCACAAATCAAGTGAGGAAATAAATTTAATCCTTGATTGGTTCCCAAGATAAGCTATGGGATGTTCTCCTTGCATCCTTGTCAGAGATCAGTAGTAACCCTCACAGTTCCGCCCTCTGTCTGCCTCGCAACATCTTGAGTTTTTCCAAACATTATGATGAGTCCGAATCATACTGGTACTGACTTTGTTCAAAACCATAAATATGAGAAAAACTAAACGTTCAAAACAGTGTCTTGAAATTATTTTCACTCATATGCACTTGGTCCAGAACGAATTGTTTCCGAAATATGGCACAAATAACTCGTATAAGAAGATTCAGATAATTAAAAAAAAAAAAACTGCGGAACCAACACCCTATTTAGAGTACGACACTCATTTTAATATACGGACATACATAATGTAGGTACAGATATTTCTGAATCTTTGAATGAAATATGGATATAAAAGATAGGTCTAACGTAAATAAAGATATAAGTTGTAATACTGCTCTCTGTATTCAGGAAACGTTCGCAGAGTAAGGGGATATCTATATAACATCGTGTTAACCTAGGTAATCACAGCCACTTTGTATTCCAGTCTGACTTTTCAATCTGTTTGCTCAGCTTTTCAGTGATTACATGAGAATTGTCATATTTTACACTTGTTAGAAGATAGAGTGGTATAAGGACAAACTGACAAATTGCAATTTTTTACGTATTCAGTGAATCTTTGGGAAGGAATTTGTCCGACAGTGGAAATCTTCGGCATGATTTATGTCACTGTACTCTATTACGATCTCGTATTCTTAATATGATTTCCTATCGAGGATATAAAGTCCATTCCAAGGTTGCATGGAAGATCGCAGAAAGCGATAAGGCTGCCCATTGTATGTTTTGTAGTTTTCAATTTATTTTTTGCTATGTATTTTAAAATAAATATTTTTCTAATTTAATTACTTAATGGTACTTACATCATATTTTTTCACGAATTCTGAGCCTCCACGATACATTTACCCTGACAAGACATTCATATTCAAGGGTGCCTTCATTCCGTAATATATTTTTGCAGCTGTCCATCTTACTTTGTTTTTAGTGTCTTGACACAATATTGTTGAAATATGTGTACAGTTATAGTTACCTAATGTTTCTTCCAACACAGTTACTACGCACCGAAACTCAGCTTTACATCCATTACTAGTCGCATTTGCTATCCCAGACTAAGTACTGTAAAGTTTTTGGCAGCCGACCGACTTGGACCCGCCGAACGTCCTAAACTGCCATAAAGTGCAATGTGAATTAACTGGAAGGTTTGGCGGCGGCCTCCCGAGCCAAACTTCGGCGTACTTCGGCAAATAAGCCTGTAAACTGTGACCAATTACACCAAAATACATATTAATTAATTTCCGTATCGTATCGAATTTCCGTAATCCTACCACGTCTTCATCCATGGGTGTATAGGAGACGATCGGCAGCATCATCCACTTATGTAGAATCTTTCTCTAAAATTATTATGATCTGCTAATATCAGTCACATAGAGAAAAGGCTAGAACTAAGGTCCTTACTCCTTGTGTGGTCCTTTCCTCAAAAGACCATTTCAGACACTAATTTACATGCTCCTCATATGGCCTGACCAAGATTATGTCTGGACTTTAAAAGAGACTACGACCTCTGAGTTTGTTTCGGCCTTTCTTCTCAAAGTAGTCAGATAGAAAACGCTGAACTCATCTAAGTAGCTTATTTTTATTTTTTATATGACGTGTAAAAGTGATTGGATATCGGAATCACTTTTACAAGTTTACAGAATAAATAATTTCAATTGAATTCATTTCATTTCTTGCCAGGGGCGTATTTTGAAACTGTTACATATTCTATCTCTATGAACTATCCTAAGTTCAACAGCGGATGTAAAATATAAACAAACCTTTTGACCTAATAACATCGAACACTCATATCTGCTTATACCATCCGCCCATTTTCAATTTTAATACAATGCGAATATTGCAATCTGAATCGTCCCCGTAGATATTGGAAACGTGCTGCCTACTACAAACACAGACATTTGCGGGGTCAATAAGGGACAGGTCTGAAAAACGACAGATATCCCGCTGCGTAAAAAATGTCAATTCACAGTCGATACGAAAGCAATAAGGGGACCGAGTTCTCGTGGATATGACATACTGCAATATCTCAGGATTACACCCTCAATATTGTCAGTTGGTTTGCCTTTTTTCCACACTTAAATCAACATAATCTGTGCTTTATATTCACCTTTCTGCGCTGATATTAGAATAAAGTTTCCACTAGGTATACTACTGTGACGAGTATTGCATATTTTTTTAACTCCATTTTCAGTTGTGTGGAGAAGTTCTCTAGAACTTATTCCTACGGCTTCATGACTCAACTGCTCTCCAGTATGGCAGCCATTTGCGTAGTAATGGTTCAAGTTTCGGTAAGATTCATAGATATGAGGCTTTATATCATCATCTCCATATTTTTGCATAAAATGTTGTAATATTTTTTTTACTTGATACAATTTATTTCCCGGCATTAATACAGTACATCTGCATATATTTGATCTAGAAGTTCAATTTCAAAGAACTAGACTTAGATATAGTTAACTAGTTATGTTAACTTTAACTGTTTGTCGTTTGAATAAAGCAATTTCCATATAGGCTAGGCCAAACGGTCAAAACTAATTGTTTAAAGAGGATTTCAAGCAGCATCCTTCTGCATGTAAATTACATATTTACTGCGACCTTTAATCCCTCGGCTAAGTCTGATGATTATGCCCACATGATTATGTCCATTTAATACAGAAGCGACCGTTGGAAAGTCCTTGTTTAGTAGTGGCTTTCGGGATGCATTCGGAACGGTATCCTCACGTTGAAGCCTAGCTTGGCTGATTTGATTAATTGACAGTCTTTCCTTTCAGCAAGATGCATCTAGTTTCAAGTCAGTGAGATTGATAACTTCTGTGGCGTTCTTTGTGGCCATGATCATTCAGCTCGGCATGCAGTGCTTCACTGGAAATGAGTTGACGCTACAAGTAAGTTGGAATTTATTTTAGTAAAAATATTTAGAAATTTTGAAATGACGATATTCGTAATTTACCGTTGATACAATTATTTGTTATTAGAAACTTGTAGATGCAATGCCAGCCAATTCAAAATATTTTATTTCACATAAACCTACAAGGGCACTTATGAAACGTCAGAAGCTAGGTGCACGGTTCCAATTGGTCACTTCCTATGGAGAAGAGCCGGAAAGAAACTCAACGGTTACTCTTTTAAAAACAAATTGTTTCTACAATGTTTTCAAATTACAGTGTTAATAGGTATGAGAGGGCAGTGTAGGCCTATCAACAAGTACTAGGTACTTAGTAAAATAGAAAATGGTCCACAAGTTTACAGCCTACAACGTTCTCACATTCACAAAATCTAAAAGAAAAGAATCTATATAAAAGACAAACAAAATAATAAGGACCTATTTAAACCAAATGACATGATTACCACTACAGCTGTAACAAATCTAATTTCTAATTGAAAGCAGATCCAGCTCTATTGTTCATGTGCCGTTTATTCTGCTCGGTTAACACCTTGGTAAAGTAAACTCTCTTGGAGGGACCAAGTGTTTCATCAAAGGAAGAGCCAAGAATATTTTTTCCACTAGATCTATCACTGAAAACTGATGGTGAAGAGATGACTAAAATACTATTATGCTATATAATGAATTGATATTTCCAGGCCGAGCGTATTTCAGACGCGGTGATGCAGTGCAAATGGGAGCGCATCCCAACGAGTCAACGTAAACCTCTTCTGATGATGATGATGCGAGCACAGCGACCTCTAAGACTCACAGCTGCCGGATTCACGAATATGGACAACGCGTGCTTTCTAGCAGTAAGTGTCAAGTCCACCGTCCACTGCTGCATCACTGTCAAAATCACAGTGATATTTATTGTTAGACACAATAAGGTTGCTGTTAGATTGCTGCTACTGACAAGTTTATCAAAATCACAGTGATCTCTATTTTCATTAATATTAGGTTGCTATTGAGTTGCTGCTGTCAGAGATAATATAACTGTGAAAGGACTGCACGTAGGATGAGCGCGGAGAGGTAAGCCACTTTAGGTGCACGGTTCATTTGTTTGTCAGCCTCCATCCGTATGTAGCGTGGCCGTAGCTCGCAGTGGACGATCCCACCTATATTTTCATACAAACCATAGTTAATTTGAGGCTGCAGTAGAGCGGCACCTTCACTCAAGCTAATATTACTACGTTTTTTCCACTTATCGGTGTAGGTGGAGAACTAAATAACTGCGATTTTGGTCAAATTGACTTTTCACCATTTTCGTAACATCCAAATCATGCCGCAAAAATAAATCGCAATTTTCTCCAAACTATGTAGAAAAAAAATGTTATTTAGTTCTCCACCTACGCCAACGATATGTCAACTTTATACAGGTGTAAATTATGTCATCGGAACATAACATAACACAAACTCATTTATCTATAGCGATTTATTGTAATCGACGTCTTCTCAGTTCATCGGTTACATGTAAGTATTGTCTAGGTAGGGCTGCTCTATCGTCGAAGCCGAATTAACTTGGCTATTGGTTTAACGTTTAACCTACGTTGTTAACTTATTGCATCATCAATTCATCACAGTTCGGAGCACGAGCCAGTAATTGAACATTGGTGACGTCATCTGCCACGACGATTCTCATTGATTAATTCAATAACTTTGTCGCATTGGAAAGTCCCTGCGTTACGTCCCTACATATTGTAGACATTTGTTGTTGGATATGTGGCGCGTGCCTGCACTTCTGAAAATTTAAAGAGTCAATTTCAAAAAGCATCATTTCGAAGGTGATGGGATTTCTACAGTTATAATAAAGTAGTTGGAGCGATAATTTACCAGGAAAAACATGAATTCCGACTTCGTCTTAAGGCGTGTACGCACGAACAAGAATATGGTGAACACGAACATCGAACACTGTGTTCGTCAAAAATGTTCGTGGCGAATTGGCGACCCAATTTCGAATCCATGGCTTTTAAAGAGAGCGGTTGAGCGCAAATATAAGTCGAATTGTGTTCGTATGGTGTTCGTATTCGCCATGTTTTGTTCGTTCGTGAAAAACGAACAACAAAAACCAACTCTGGTGCGTTTGTTTGTTCCAGATCATGAAAGCAGCCTATTCTTATTATGCCGTTCTCAGCCAAAGACAAGAATAATTTACAACAGAATGACAAATAAAGACAAAAGTTAATTTACCATAATTTAATTCTTTTCACAATCTTTTCACCTCTGAAGTTTGTCGCACATGACTTTAAATCTAAACTATTACAGTTTCTTCGTTCGTATAAAAATTATAAATTAATTAGATGTAGTAGGTACCCACTAGTTTTAACACCTATTACTTATACTTACTTGACCAATGTAGAACTTCTTTGAACGAATAGCCGGCAAGATAAAATTAAACACTTATTTTACAATATTTTCTTACATTATTTTTACAAAAGCACCATATTACTATCAGCTAGTTTAAATAAAATATTTTTATTAAACAAATGCTTCTTATTGTCATTTTATGAAAAATACGTGAACTCTCTATTCAAGTACATCCTGTTTTAATTTTAATCATTGTAGCGATTTTTGGAAGAGGCGTATTTCCAGCAGCAGATGTATTTTGGCTAAAAAAGTGATAGAAGGGTTTATTTATAAACGTTGCATAAAGTTAAGAGACGTTTAAACGTCAAAAATTTACGGTTAAACAGTGGCTAATAATTACTTAACTTTAAGCAACGTTTATAAATAAAGGGCATGTCTACAAGTTCCACAAATCACAAATCAAAGATCACTTTTATACCAAATGAAAGATAATTACCTATGTTTAAAATTATTCATTTCTGTTTAATATTTTTTTAAAGCGACTTCAAAGAAAGAAAGAAAAATATTTTATTTGGGACACGCACAAGAAATATAAAAAAAAAGTAATAATAATAACCCCACCGCCGTATCTCTACGTTGACGTCGTGGTGGGGCTTGCGCGCTCCGAACTCTAGGCCTGTGCCGGTAGAGTTTACTTTGCCGGAACAGGTCTGGGATGAGGAGCCAGACCAAGAGAGATACAAAAACCCGCAGGGCAGCATGTGGTGAGCTGTTGGGCAGTAGCGACCCCACGGACCCTATCTCCCGGGAGAAGTCTTGTTCCTCACCTCTGGCTTGCCTTTATTGGCCGGCTGGAGTAAACACTGATGAGGAACAGAGCTCCCACCTCATTCTTGCCTTTATTGACTGGCTTGAGTGGAGATTCGCAAGAGCAAACTTGCTCGGAGGAAGGAAGTATTCCAGTAAGATGCTGGTGGGGATCTTGACCGTACTTCCGGGATTGTCCTGATAGCCATGGAATACCTCTCCACTCATAAGCACCTCAGGACGTGTTGCCCCCTTGTCGCTACGACACTATGTGCTAGCGACCGTTTTTGGGGGCCCATTATTGAGTGTGCAAGTCACCCCCTGCCACTTTATCCGTGTGCATATAAAACATAGATCAGGCAGGGGCCATAGTCCTTCCATAGTTTCAGGTGACCAGTCCACTTTAGCAACCCAAACCCATAGTCCGATCTTATTTAAATATATAAATCTTTGTTTCCATATCTTACAATAGTCCTACACCAACCGGGGGTTGTCCTTGGCTGCACTTGCATAGTGCGAACAGGGATAATCGTCGGTTGGTACCTCATTTCATTAAAAACGTCTAAGGGGCCTCTGCGAGTTGGCTTCGGCCCCTCGCACGCCTTCCAAAGGTCCGGGACCCCTGGGTCCCGAGAAATGTCAAAGACGTATAAATAATAATAATAATTTATTCATGTTTTCATATAAATGAAAGGCCGAAATTTTCAGACCGGAGGCTGATACTGATCTGAAAAAGTATCCATGTTGTCGTATAAGCTTAATATTTGGAGCAGCCCTGTGAATTCAGAAGATGAGGTTGTGAAAAAAATAAACCAGTTCCTTTCCACTTATTTTAATTAATTTATTGCCACTTGGCCACTTCCACTTAATTAATTTATTGTCGCTTGGCCACTTCCACTTAATTAATTTATTGTCGCTTGGTCACATTGATCATTGGTTTAAACTTTTGGAGGTACCGAGAGCTACCGACTTGGAAGACCTGGATTCGAATTTAAGGAATCCTTAGCTGCTAGTTATCTTAAATCACTCTTTCTCTGATCAGAGAGAAGTTACTTTCGGGCTTGCCAATTTGTCTAGCGACTGTTTCGCCCGAATAGCCATTATAGTCCGCGCCACCGCTGAAGTCCGGCGGGAAATTGTGAAACTACATTTTTGAAGTAAAAAGTTCTTTAGGCGCGTTGGGCATTTTTGAAATGGGACTAAACCATTGATTTCGCGACACCATGACGACACCTCATTTTTGTAAACGTGTTGTGCTCAATTACGATACGGATCAATTCTCTATGCAAGTATTTTGATATAAGAAACCTGATATTATATTGATAGAACTCATAAAAATACAAATTACATCAATTTTAATTATTAAGACTTTATAATTCAAGCCACTTGACCTACTGCTCCTGAGATAAATAATTAGGAAGTACAGTGTAACCAAAAGAGTGATGGGTATAAATGTTGATGGACAGAGAGGGAGAGAAAGGTCAAAGAAAAGATGGATGGACTGTGAGAGGAACATATATGTATAGAGTATATTTATAGAGTATGAAGAACAGGGAGTAAAGTTTACTCATTTTCCATAGAAAAGGGAGGATCCTCCGACCAGACGGGTGTCATGTCTGGTGGGCAACTGCCTGACGTTGTATATAATATTCGTCGCGAGGAAAACTTTACTTGC
The DNA here is from genome assembly GCA_949152395.1 of Agrochola litura. Lineage (NCBI taxonomy): Eukaryota > Metazoa > Arthropoda > Insecta > Lepidoptera > Noctuidae > Agrochola > Agrochola litura. The sequence goes on along the minus strand of OX424497.1, from coordinate 7,341,542 downwards.
GCGATGCAGGATTTTGTGTGACGTCAGTGTGATACGTAGTTCGCATGTGACGTTTTAGGTGCCGCCACATATGAGAGAGAAGGGAGTGAATAATAGCGTGATCGTTGACAGGAATACAGGAGAGAATGGAAACAAGAAAACGTGTTGCGCCGAGACAACTAGACAGACCTCATGACTATTCAAATTCAAAATATTTTATTTTACATAAACCTACATGGGCACTTATGAAACGTCAGAAGCTAGGTGCATGGTTCGTTTCCTATGGAGAAGAGCAGGCAAGAAACTCCACGGTTACTCTTTTAAAAATAATTGGCTTTTTCAATACTTTCAAATAATAGTGTTACTAGGTATGGGAGGACAGTGTAGGTCTTTCAATAAGTACCAAGTACTTAACAAAATAAAATATAGTCAACAGATCTACAATCCACTAAGCCTACAGCGTTCTCACATTCACAAAATGGAAAAGAATCTGTACAAAAGATAAATAAATTAATAAAAGTAAAAACCTATTTTAATAAAACGCAATTACGTGATTGCTAATTTGTTATTACAACTGTATAAAATCTGAATAATTATCATGTCCACAAAAGCCACTAATAAAGAGTTGAAATTAAATCGTAGGTATATAATGTCAAATAATAGAATGAATATGTCAAGGACGAATGTAAAAAAATAAACATTACAATTAAAGTTAAAATTAAAATAAACATGGTAATTTGGGAGCAGTTAATAGACTCTTACATAATTATGCCGTTAATGAGGTAGGTACCAGGGAAGCCACATGTGCAGCTGCATGTGCCACATGTGCAATGACATGGGACAAGGGCAGGAAGATGATGACAGTACCTGTGTATACGTGGGTTGCTAGGTAAGCATATTAAATTCCCTCGAGTTAACATTAACAGGAAATAGGTTGGCATAGTCCGCAGTTGTATAATCTAGTGTTCGACCGAAACTGGTTTTTACGACCGAAACCGAAACCAAATTGCGACAACAGTCTCAGTTTCGGCCGAAACCGAAACCGAAACTTCCTTACAAGGATCATGTTTTGAGGGAAAATAAAGAAAACGTTATTATAGTTTTTATTTTTTTTTAATAAATGACTAAAATCACACGAAAACTCATAACAAACAAAACAAACTGCAAACAAGCCAGTCACGACATGATTAGACACGTGGACGAGGCAAAATGTCTTCATCGCTTACTCGCTTGGATGGAATTTAACGCGCCAAACATGACCGATCACAGCGTGAGAACTCCCGATTGCAGTTTCGGTTTCGGTCGTAGTTTCGGCAGGTTTGCCGCCGAAACCGAAACTGAACCAAAACTCGTTTTTTTGCCGAAACTCGACTAAAACCGAAACCGAATTTCCGGTCAGACAATAGTATAATCCCTATTTTTAAATAACCCACAGCACAGCTGAACACTGGCTCTTAAGATAAAGGCATGGCTCACAATATCTGTATACAGACTTCTGCAGCGTAGTTAGCATCTTGTTAATTAGTGTATTCTAATGTATGTTTCTTTGTGATAATAAAGTATTTTTAAATATCTCGGGACCTTAGGGTCCCGGTCTTTTGGAAGGCGTACGAGGGGCCGAAGCCAACTCGCAGAGGCCCCTTACACAATTTTATATGGAATGAGGCACCAACCGACGATTATCCCCGTATGCACTATGCAAGTGCACCCAAGGACAAAACCCGGTTGATATAGGACTATTGCAGGATATGGAAACAAATCTATTGGACTATGGGTTTTGGTGGCTTAAATTGACTGGTAACCTGGAACTATGGAAGGACTATGGCCCCTGCCTAATCAATGTTTTATATGTACACGGATAAAATGGCAGGGGGTGACTTGCACACTCAATAATGGGCCCCCGAAAACGGTCGCTAGAACAAAGTGTCGTAGCAACAAGGTGGCAACATGTCCTGAGGTGCTTATGAGGAGTGGAGAGGTATTCCACGGCTATCAGGACAATCCCGCAAGTACGGTCAAGATCCCTACCAGCATCTTACTGGAATACTTCCTTCTTCCGAGCTCGTTTGCTCTTGCGAATCTCCACTCAAACCAGCCAATAAAGGCAAGAATGAGGTGGGAGCTCTGTTCCTCGTCAATGTTCACTCCAGCCGGCCAATAAAGGCAAGCCAGAGGTGAGGAATAAGACTTCTCCCGGGAGATAGGGTCCGTGGGGTCGCTACTGCCCAACAGCTCGCCACATGCTGCCCTGCGGGTTTCTGTATCTCTCTTGGTCTGGCTCCTCATCCCAGACCTGTTCCGGCAAAGCAAACTCTATCGGCAAAGCAAACTCTATCGGCACAGGCCAAGAGTTCGGAGCGCGCAAGCCCCAACACGACGTCAACCTAGAGATACGGCGGTGGGGATTTAGATAAACTATTATTATTATAGTAATTGCGGAAAACCAACAGCATTAAAGAACTGTGATGCTAGATTTTCAAATAAAAAATGTAAAATGAACACTTTGGTTATGGGAACGAATTTTTTTAACTGTTATTTAAACATTCGAGAGGTTATTATGACCAGTTGAAAAAAATAATGGGCAGTTATTTTTTTTTTATCGGCGGTTGGTTTTGTGCGACAGTAAAACATAGACAGTAATAAAAAAAACAATTTTCCGGTTATTTCGTCTTACAATGTCAGTACCAAAAATCCGTAGGCAAACTTATAAATAAATGGCCAGTAAAAATTATGGAATGGGCAGTTAGATAAATAGTTCGGCAGTTCATAGGGAGCGGAGACACCCGAACCCGAAACGATTGAAATTCTCTATTCTTGGTGACTCTATTGTTGGTGAATCATTTGGGTTAGGTTAGGTTAGAACTGTGACCATTAAAGCGCAAAGGCGAACGAGCGAAGCGTGCGTGCCGTGGCAGCGGCCGCCGAGCGCCAGATCCCCTCTATTGTTGCTGAATCACTTGGGTTAGGTTAGAACGTTGTTTATAGAACTGCTTAGAATGAGATTTCTTACCGACTAATTCCGATTTGTCAACTGCCCACTCGTAACTGCCCATTTAGTTATTTCACTGCTCAGTATTTAATAAATGATTCATTTTATTATTTTTTACGACTCATTTTTGTTTACTTTATTGCTAAGTTTTAACTGCCGAACTTGTTAATAAATATGCATTTTGTAATGTTTAACTTACCAAAACTACTACATACGTATAACTGCCGCTTTAAATCAGTGCCTTTGACTATGTGGAAAATATTTGGCTGCGCATAGATGTGAGTCAAAACTGTCTCATGACACACTAAATTTTTCTATGAAGATAATGATAGCGTGCAGATCAGATTCAAAAATCATTCTCACAAATGAAGCTGTGAAAAATATACAGAAAATCCTGTTTCAACACAAGACAAAACTTTTGTGTCACGATAGGTACAAAAAACCGTTAGGAATAGAATTCGTTTATTTGGTTTGTCAAAAGCCAAAGTAAGTCCCTTTGTTAAAAGGGATAGAGTTCAAATTTCTCAGTAGCAGCCCGGAGTCTGGATTTGTGCCCGGTTGATGGTAATAGGCTCGCCCCCTATTACATGGGACTTAAACATAACTGGCGTAATGTGGGTGTACTATTGGTACACTTCTGCCTAACCCTTTGGGGAATACAGGCGTGATTTAATGTTGTGTTAAGAGATAGTGTAAAAAAGTTTTAGATTTTTCTCTAATTAAAAAAAAAAACTTTTTTTTTTCTCTTTTTTAAGCTTGTCGGAAAAATTATATAGGTATGAATTTAATTAACAACCGGTATCGAGTAACCAATAAGTAAGTTATACATAAATAATAAATAGATTTCGCGACCGGCGACCATTTAATTATAACTTATTCACGTGAAATAACCACTTAAAATGTCAGTTCAAGCTGAAGACTAGTAATTAAGTATGTACCTACTTCCATATAATTAAATTAACCAATCCTCAGCTTATGAATACGTAATACAGTGAAAGGGTGTCACTACATATTATACAGCCTCAATTATTCCCCATTATTTTCAAAGAGACGTAATTTAAAAAAAAATGTTCCTCATGCCCTGGGCATCCGAAATTACCCCAGGTATATTCCGCGATTCTTGATAGTTTTCCAGTTATTTTTTTTTTCATATTCTTTAAATTTTTATGGGAACCGATTAAAAAACATCTATCTTTTTGACATTATTTTTTGCAATTTTCTTTGGTATAGAATATTCTTTCAGACATAAAATAATCATTTTCGTATCATTAATTCAAGACGCAATAATTTTGATCGAAAAGGAAGAATTTACGTTCGAGTGATATAGAGTCATGTCTACACAGACCCACATCTGGGCGTAGCCTACTTTCTCCTGAATGACAACGTGTAATTTTATATTTTTAAACAGATAATCTGGCGCCAGCTCGAAATAGGTAATTACATGAAAGGCCACTTTTTTAAACGACCCTCAAAATAATTACGGAAACTGCTATTTTTAAACACGATTATTCTTTTGTTTTCTTTTGTGTGGAAGAGAGAAAATTTGGTGTAAAATTCTTTTTCTCAAACATGCTTGGAAATTCGAGCATTATTTTGACAACCTTCTTCGAGATAAGTACATCGAAATTGCTGTACTGGTCGAAAACATGCGAGCGCCCGGCCGGCAATGATTGTATGAAAATCCATAACTGTATCTGTTCAGTGGCCAAAATAAATTACTATGTAAACTCATATCTGTCGTGTTATTTAAAAATGGGAAGAATTTTTTACTTCAACACATGGCAACCAAGGAGGTAACTTACCAAAGATTTTATTTAAATTTCGATTTGGCTTACAAATAGAGCTGTATAAAGTAAACAAGAAACAAATGAACATTGGCGCGTGAAAAATTATCGTTGTTCGTCATTGATTCTAAAATTTATGGTAATATTAATTTACTTAGTTTACATTTCTGCGCATTTTTTTAGAAAAGTACTATACAAGCCAGGCATTGACTCAAGTATGTATGTGTGTGCCTAGGCTATTTTCACGATCGTCCATCAATGCCCTTGTTGCAGGCCGCAACAGTAATATACTACATGAACATTGTATATTATAAATATCACCATTTCAGCTAGATGTCGTTTACAGCAGGACATAAGCCTCCTCAAGAATCGCCTCAATCATAGACTAGTTTAGAAGGAATACATGTAATTTTTTTAGATAAGTAACTAAGTAGTCCCATAGGCTATGTAGTGACACAGTACCTGTCACACAGTCACCAGAGAACCAGTTACCACATACCACCGAACCACATACCACCGAACCAGCTACCATATACCACCGAACCATTTACCACATGCCACTGAACCATTACCACGTTTTTGACATTCCGCAAGAAACAGAGAAGCAATCGTCTTGATAAAGACGAGTACCTAATAAAGAAACAAGATAATCGACGCGGCACGAGCGTTATCACAACGCCGCACTCGTTCGCCGGTTCGCTTCGAAAGAAGCGGTTTGTAAGCGCAAGCAAAGCAAGCAGAAGCACCAGCACCCTCCGTATCTTCACGCTTCGAGACCACGCAGATGGACAAGCAGATGGATATCTTCACTCGACGACGGCTCACGGCGAAAAGGACCGTGCTCGGCGCGCGACTTCTATTTATGCCTTCGCAGCGAATAGTGCCGTGTGCAACGCAGCGCCCCGCGCCCCTCGCGCGGCGCTCCCTACGGCGCGTCGCTATTGGTCGATTTATTATTAAGTAACATGCTAGTGCCTAAGAGTATCAATGTACGAATAGTATAAAATAAGGTGTTTTAGGAATAAAAATTCACACTCTACGTTCGGCATCGGTCGCGGACGGTCGTGCTGCGCTGCTGAGTATCCTGATTGCGGCTCAAGTGTTCCTGAGACGCTCCATAGTCACCCGACTATCTTCAGCTATTAATTGCTGTCTTTTTCAAGACACAATTAATACCGGTATTTCCGGAAGTTGGTCTAAAAACGTTCGTCGAGTTTTTTTTGGCCCCTTCAGGGTAAAACCACAGTTTCGTGGTCACTCGGTGGATACCTTACGGTGCCAACGAAACCGAGTGGGGTGTTGCCCCAACACACCCGCCGATCCCCATCAGGGTGAGGCAGTGAATTGGCCGGGTCCCAGTGTTTGGCCTTGGGGGATCTCCTAGTCAACACGTGGAGACAGTTTTGCTTCCCCAGCTACACACCCTGTGTCGATCGGGTGTGTCTACACCCGGCGCACTAGACTGGATAGGACCCCGTTGCACATTAAGATAGGCAACGGGCAAAAGCAAGCTTAGGGCTCACCGATAGGCACTCATCCTCCCTGTCTTTACCCGACAGGGAGGGATTGTTACACATCCCCGGCATACCCACCGGGGAGTTAGGCATAAGATAGGTAGACTTTCCCCCCCCCCCCCCCGTAAAATCATTCCGTGTCATCATGGCGCGCACACCCAACTACCAACGCTGCACGCAGCTTTTTATTCAATTTTTTCACGGCATCCTTGAACAGGAGCCCATTCTCAAGGCCAAGTATGGGGCTAGGTTTACCCAGCTCCAGACTGACCTTTTAAGTCCTTCAGACATTGCCAAGGTACACAGCCGCTATAGTAAGGCTGTAGAATTATCAAACCCCCCCCTTCTGGCCATAGAGCCACCTAGACCCCCCTCCCCCGCCCCCCCCCAGTCGTCAGAGTCAATGGACACTGACGCTCCCGCTTCTTCAAAGCGCCCCTCCACCCCTTACGCTTATGACCAGGAAGAAGACGAGGAAAGGTCCGCTGCCGCCTCTTCTGCCTCTTCCTCCCATTCCGAAGACGGCTTCACAACCGTCCAAGGTAAGGCGAGAAAGAGGAAGAACAGGAAGCAGATCTCCACGCAGGCCAGTAAGGTCGCCGCGGTAGAGGACTCTGACTCCTCTTCGTCCACAGTCGTCACCGTCAAATCACTTAAATCCGGAAAACGCGCTACAACCGCGACTCGCGCTACCGTAGCCCCCCCCGCCCCCGCCCCCGTCCCCTCTACCTCCACCGCCCCTCCGATCGCGTCGTCGTCATCCTCCGCGAAGGATACCCCCGCGCCCCCCGCTCCCGTAGCAACCCCGACCGCGTCGTCGTCATCCTCCGCGAAGGATTCCCCCGCGCTCCCCCCGAGAAAGGCCACCCCTCCACCTCCCTTGTTCATCCAGGACAAAGGGAAGTGGACGGACATTTCTAAATGGTGCGTCGATCACAAGATCGACTTCACCTCGGCCCGAAACACCCAACAGGGTATCAAAGTCCTTGTCCCTACGTCGAATGACTATAGGGAACTAACCCGTCTCCTGAGAGCGAGAGGTGTGTCATACCACACCTACTCCCTCCAGGAAGAGAAACAAGTTCGCGTCGTAATTAAACGCATCCCCAGGGAGATCCTCCCGTCCGATATATTAGCCGACCTTCAGTCGCAAAACGTCCCGGTAGACGAGGTCCATCGTATGCACCGCTCTAGAGGCGGTGACCTCTACGACATGGTCCTAGTAGTATGCCCGCCCGTTGAGGGCCACCACCCGATTTATCAAATTCGCTCCCTGTGTCATCTCACAGGGTTCGAAATTGAGAAACCAAAAAAGAGTGGCATTGTCGGACAATGCCACCGTTGTCAGCTCTACGGCCATTCCCAGCGGAATTGCCATGCGACACCCAGGTGCGTAAAGTGCCTGGGCGAGCACGGCACTTCCGACTGCTCCCGTCCCAAAGACCGTACCCTCAGTACCGTTCCTCCTAGCTGCGTACTATGCGGCAAAGAGGGCCACCCGGCTAACTACCGCGGTTGCACAAAAGCCCCTAAGGCCACTTCTCCCAAGCTGGTGAAGCGCTTCGGCGCCCGCCAGCAAAGGGAAGCTCCCACAGCCCCATCCTCTTATAGGATTCCCTCCGCCCTTATGCCCCAACGACTAAGCCCTCAGAGGCCTAGTCCGTGGAATTATCTCCACCACCAGCAGACTTTCCCTGCCTTGGTGCCCTCTCAATCAAATATCCCTCCCCCTCCCCCTCCCCCCGTATTACTCCGCAACCTTAGGGACCCCCGTTTAAATGGCGCCGCGCCGCCTTCCGCGCCCCCCTCGTACTTTACGACCCCCGCGCCCGCCGCGCCCCCCGCACAACCCCCGACCGCTCCTAAAGCTTCGCGCCCCCTCCCGCCCCCCCCCGCAACAGCCGGTCCCGCGACCGCGCAGCGACAAGGTCTGGACTCATTCAATATAATTACCTCGACCTATATGGCATTCGTCTCCCCGCGCGCAAAGACAATGGCCAATCTAATCATATCCGCTCAAGGCGATATCCCTAAGATACAGTCTATATATAATGCGTATCCGGACATCACGCAAGTCCTAGATACCCTAGCTATCACACCTAAAACCATCAATGGATAATACGGTAATAGCTAGGATAAAACCCCGATCCCTAACAGTAGGATATTTCAACGCGAACGGCCTCCAAGGCCAACGGGAAGAGGTAGGGCTCTTCCTCCGCGAAAATCAAATAGACATTCTCTTGATCCAAGAGACCTTCCTTAAGCCTTGCACTCGCAGCCCGTCCATTGCAAACTACCGGATAGTTCGCAATGACAGGTCGCGTTGTCACAAGGGCGGCACCCTGATCTACTATAAAAAGCAGCTTCACTGCATCCCTCTCGACCCTCCCACTCTCTCGCGATTAGAAGTTTCCGCCTGTCGCCTAGGCATGTCAGGTCACGAGCCGATCACTCTAGTATCGGTCTATGTCCCCCCCCACAGCAATTCGGAGAACTTCCAACTCCTCTCAGACGATATCTCGCTTCTACTCTCCATGAGTAACTCTCTCATCATAGCGGGCGATCTAAACGCCAAGCATCCCTCCTGGAATAGCTCGGTCACCACGACCAGAGGTAGACACTTGTTCGACCTCTCGACCTCCCTTAACTTCGACATCATCGCTCCGATGACTCCCACCCATTTCCCTGACCAAGAAAATTGGACCCCAGACGTCTTAGACGTGGCGCTCCTTAAGAACGTCAACCTAAGGCTAGAATCAATAGTTACGGTACCGGAGCTCAGCTCCGATCACCGGCCGGTAGTCATGAGACTAAACCCCCGCATAGGTCTTCCCGACCCGAACGCCCCCCCTATCACTAAGAGGATCACGGACTGGAAGAAAGTAAGCTCACAGCTGAAATCTAACACGTCCCCTCAATTAGACGCTATCCCCGACCTCTTCGACTCTGTCGCCGACACGACGGCCGCGATCGACTCGCTCACCAGTCACGTACAAACCGTCCTGGACGATTGTTCAAGGCAGGTTCCGGATACGGGAAACCGTAGCCGGAAGTTGCCGGACGATGTGCGTGAACTGCTGACCGAGAAGAACGCGGCCCAACGTGCCTACGATAACTTCCCCTGCCCCGCCAACAAAGCCCATATGCGCTATTTACAGAGATCTGTAAAGAAACGCATAGCGGAGCTGCGGGACGCGGGTTGGGATAAGTTACTCGGCGAACTAGAGCCCACCCATCTGGCATTCTGGGAGCTCCAGAGGAAACTCAGGGCTCCCCAATCCACATCCATGCCCCCCCTGACCCGTCCCGACAAATCCATCGCATTCGATGATGCCGAAAAGGCTGAATGCTTAGCAGACAGCCTCGAGGCCCAATGCACTCCCAGTTCCCTACCAGTAGACCAAGCTCACCTGTCAAAGGTCGACGCGGAAGTCGAACGTAGAGCCTCACTCCCTCCCGTTGACGACCCTGACTGTCCCTTGCCCCCCATCCTCCCGGATGAGGTGCACGACGTCATCAAAGGTCTTAAAGCCAAAAAAGCCCCCGGATCAGACGGTATCACCAATAGGGTGATACAGATCTTCCCCGCCCACCTAATAATGCTTTTGACCACCATCTTCAATGGTGCCTTAAGCAATAACATCTTCCCCCAAACGTGGAAAGAAGCCATAGTCATCGGTATCCCGAAGCCCGGTAAACCCCAATCCGAGCCTTCGAGCTACCGTCCCATCAGTCTGCTCAAGGTTCTCGGAAAAATCTATGAGAGGCTTATTCATAAGCGCCTCAGAGACTTCGCCGAGACGAAGGGCCTCATCCCCAACGAACAGTTCGGCTTTCGATCTGAGCACTCTAGCGTGCATCAGGCCCACCGGATCGTAGAGTTCATAAGCGCTGGTTTCCAGCGCGGATCTATGACCGGTGCAGTGTTCTTCGACGTAGCGAAAGCGTTCGATAAAGTCTGGCACAACGGCTTAATATACAAGCTGTACCAACTCGGTGTGCCAGATCGTCTCGTGCTCATCTTGCGTGACTTTTTAACGAACCGAGTCTTTCGCTATCGTATCGAGGGAGCGCTATCCACTCCCCGCCCCATCCGCGCAGGTGTCCCTCAGGGCTCTCCGCTCTCCCCCCTCATGTTCACGCTGTTCACAAGCGACATCCCAAAGGGATGCGATAGGTCGCAGTTCGGTCTGTTCGCAGACGACACCGCGATCTACTGCAGCTCTAGATCCACTAAAGAAATCCGCCGTATCCTCCAAGCCTCGGTCAATCGACTGGCGGCCTGGTTTACAAAATGGCGGATTGAAGTCAATCCCGGTAAAAGCCAAGCGGTTATCTTTATGAAACCGCGCACCTGGCACGTAGACCCCCCCCGACCTCTCACCATGTTCGGCAAGCCTATCCCTTGGGAGAAGCAAGCCAGATACCTCGGTGTCATCCTAGACCAACGTTTATCTTTCAGAGAGCACATAAAGACGGTTCGTTCGCGGGCCGCTTTCGCTCTCAGTAGACTCTTCTTCATACTGAATGCACGTAGCAAATTGTCACTTAGGTGCAAATTGCGCGTGTACACGGCGTGCATTCGACCGATCATGACTTATGCGGGTGCTGTCTTTGCTCATGCGAGACCCCATCACATCCATAGATTACAATCTGTCCAGAATAGATTCCTCCGTAGAGCCACGGGTGCCCCCCTTTACGTTAGGAACGAGGCACTCCACCTCGACCTTAGGATCCCTACCATTCACCAGTTTCTGAAACGCCTTTCAAAGCGTTACTTTGAGTCCGCGGCCAAACATCGCAATCCTCTGATTGCGAAGGCCGTCAGTTATGTCCCCAGTAGAGTCAGTAATGTTCGCCGTCCAAGGCATATTCTCTCAGATCCCGATGACCCCATAACCCTCCTCCAGGAGAGCGATAGGGCAACGAGTACACTACAGAAAAACAGACGCTTCCCGTCATTCCGACCTCGCAGACGAGGTCCTTTACGATCGCGACCGCCGCGGCCCCGAGTAAATAATACTCCCCCCCGACCCTTGCTCGAAAACGAGGTGCCAGCAGTTGTTGCAGCTGTGCACGTAGCTTTAAATTCCCCGACTAATAATCATGATCAAAACTTTGATCCAGCCCGTCCCATCTTTGATGTCCTCCCTCCGGATAACGCCCTAAGCCGAGGCCCGTACCCCGCAGGGGGTGCCCTTAGCGAGCGTCTATCCTAAGCTTTAGCTTAGTTTTTTAAATGTGTGCCCTGGCTGGAGGCAATAAGTGTAGCAGCTTAATGCATCCACAGGATTGTCCGGTTCAATAGCTACGGTCGATAGAGACCAGCTATGAGATGCCCAATCGAAAAAAAAAAAAAAAAAAAATAAAAATTAGTCTATTCGATTTCGTTCTTCAGTACAGTCTAGTTTTATTTACGAGTACCCTAATACACTCTACCGAAATAGCGACTAAACGCTTAAAGTGGTGACCCCGTGAAGCTGAACACAATCCGAAGCCGCCGTTGCTGCCAGCAAGATAGGTGATGAGCAGAAATTCAACCTCGTCGTCCCGCTACTAGGCAACAGTGACCTAGAACAAATTGGAGACATCATATTACATCCACCGATCACCGGCAAGTACAGTGCGCTCAAGGACAGACTCATTTCTACATACCAAGAGTCAGACCATCGGCAGTTACAGAAGCTACTCAGCGGCCTCGAACTCGGCGATAACAAGCCAAGCCAGCTGCTGCGTAAAATGAGAGACCTCAGTGGCAAGCTACTATCGGATGAAGCGTTGAAGGTTATGTGGCTCAACCAGCTGCCCACACAAGTTCGCGCCGTGCTCTCTGTCAACACCGAGTCATCGCTCGAAGTGCTAGCTGCGATGGCAGACAAAATGATGGAGCATTTTGAACCCGCTACAGTCGCCGCAGTCTCCACCGCAAACTCTCCGTCAACAAATCCAGCAGTCAATGAGGTACAGCTAAACGCCATAACAACCCTACAAATCAACATTCTTACGAAGCAAATAGAGAAATTGTCACTCGAAGTCGCCGAACTCCGCAACCATCAATATTCGTCGTACCGCCGTTCCCGCCAAAACTCCGCACATCGTAGCCGCTCACGCACACAGTCAAGACAGCGTACTGATAACGCCCGCAAGCCCGACGATCCCGACTGGCTGTGCCGTTATCACTACCGATTCGGCAACGGGGCACGCAAATGTGAATCGCCGTGTTCCTTTGTAAAGCGGGAAAACTAGAACGTACATCGATAGTGGCGGGTGTCGATGTAAACCAAACAAGCCGCCGCCTATGTGTAATCGACACCAACAACAGAGAAAAATTCCTTGTCGACACGGGAGCCGACATATCAGTATTAGCCGCTCGAAACCAGAAGTATTCAAGGCCGGCGGAGAACGCAGGCTATAAACTTTTCGCGGCAAACGGAACAGAGATTCGTACCTACGGAGAGCGCACACTCGAGCTCAACCTAGGTTTGCGAAGAAGTTTTAAGTGGACTTTCGTCGTCGCCAATGTGAAGACATCGTTACTGGGTGCCGATTTCCTAGTTCATCATAAACTGTTAGTCGACTTGCACCAAAGAAAACTCATCGACCGTGTAACCGAGCTCAGTGTAAACGCCATCAAAATAAACAGCAAAGAAGAATCGGTCTACATTATCAACCGCGACCACACTCATCACGACCTGCTGAAGAAATATCCAGATGTACTTCGACCAATGACATTAAAAACTCCAGCCAAGCATGACGTCACACATCACATCGAGACAGCTGGGCCGCCGATCTACTCACGGCCGCGCCCTCTACCGCCCGACAAATATAAGGCAGCTAAACTCGAATTCGAGCGAATGATTGAGATGGGAATTTGCAAGCCATCAAACAGTCCGTGGGCGAGTCCACTTCACATCGTGAAAAAGAAAGACGGATCACTTCGAGTATGTGGCGATTATAGAAGACTCAACGCCATCACCGTTCCCGACCGATACCCCATTCCACGAATTCAAGATTTTACATACCAACTCCACGGCAAGAAAATATTCTCGAAACTCGATTTGAAAATGGCATATTTCTGGATACCTATCGCAAAACAAGATGCTCAAAAAACAGCAATAATAACACCATTCGGACTTTTCGAATTCACCTGCATGACGTTCGGCTTAAGAAACTCCGGTCAAACTTTTCAACGTTTCATGCACGAAGTTCTACGAGGATTAGATGAGAACGTATTCTGTTTCGTCGACGATCTGCTCGTACACTCGAGAAATAAGGAAGAACACCGCCGCCACTTAGAATTAGTACTCGAACGCCTAAATACCTACGGCGTCAGTCTAAACATCGACAAGTGTGAGTTTGACAAGGAAAACATCGAGTTCCTCGGATACGAAGTGTCATCAAAAGGAATCAACCCCACTCAAGAACGAATACAAGCCATAGTTAACTATCCGAAACCACAAACAGTTCAAGAACTGAGAAGATTTTTAGGTATGATAAACTTCTACCGTAGTTGTTTACCCCATCAAGCCGAGTACCAACATGAATTGAACAAATACCTACACAACAGCAAGAAGAACGATAAAACTCCGATACAATGGTCTCAAGTTGCAGAACAAGCCTTTGAGAAATGCCGACAAAGCATTCTCGAGGCAACGACACTGACTCACCCGATACCTAACGCGCCGCTATGTTTATTTACCGACGCATCGAATACTAGCATCGGCGCCGTTCTACAACAAAAAACGGACAGCATTTGGAAACCTCTGGCATTCTTCTCAAAAACTATGAGTGAGACTCAGCGACGCTACAGCGTGTACGATCGCGAATTACTAGCAATGTACACCGCCGTGCAACACTTACGACGACTGATAGAGGGCAGTGACCTAACAATATTCACAGATCACAAACCGCTAACTTACGCGCTGACAAGAACGCCCAGTAGCAGCGACACACCACGAAGAGAACGCCAGCTACACTTCATTAGTCAGTTCTGTGCAAAGATCGAATACATTCACGGTGATAAGAACGAAGCAGCGGACGCCTTATCACGCATCGAAGAAATCAACTTGTCGCACTCCACGATCGACTACAACCAACTCGCGCAAGACCAAGAAAATGATGAAGAACTGAAGATCTGCATGTCCAACCCAAGTCTAAAATTCGCGCCTATCACATTGCCCGGAGGTCAACGACCCATCATATGTGAAACATCAACCGGCAACGTTCGTCCATACCTACCATCAACTTATCGTTTAGTAGCATTCAAAGCGCAACACGAACTAAGTCACCCTGGTGTGCGAACAACAAGAAAAATAATGGCTACAAAGTTTTTTTGGCCCAGTATGAACAGAGAAGTTGGATTGTGGGCTAAATCATGCATCGGTTGCCAGCGCGGGAAAATACATCGACACGTCATCAGTCCACTCGGCGAGTTTCAAAAATCATCGCGTTTCGAACACATTCACGTTGACATCGTGGGACCACTGCCGCCATCTAGTGACTACAGATATTTAGTAACGATGATCGACCGCTGTACTAAATGGCCAGAAGCAATACCTATTCGTGACGTCACCGCCGACACTGTTGCTAAGGCGATTTACGAGGGATGGATAACGCGATTTGGCTGTCCGTTACGTGTAACAACGGATCAAGGAAGACAATTTGAATCGTCGTTATTCAACGCACTGATGAAGAAATTTGGCATCACCAGGATTCGAACTACTGCATACCACCCACAAGCAAACGGTCAAGTCGAACGCTGGCATCGAACGTTGAAGGCCGCGCTCATGGCGAGAAGCGCCGGCACACACTGGAGCAATGAATTAACGACCGTGCTACTTGGACTACGTACAGCGCTTCGTGAAGACACACAAGTCAGCCCGGCCTTGATGACCTACGGATCGACACTAAGAATACCGTCAGATTTCTTCGAGCCTACACAGCCGAAAAATGAAGACGCCGAATTCGTCCGCCAGCTGACCGAAACAATGGCATCACTCACACCAAGCAGCAAGGCACGTGGCAACAAAATAAGCACGTTTGTTTACAAGGACCTAGCGACGTGTAGTCATGTTTTCGTGCGCAATGATACCGTGCGAAGTCCATTGACCCCGCCTTACGACGGCCCGTTCAAGGTGATTCATCGTGAGAGCAAGCATTTCACCATACAGATGCCACTTCGAACTACAGTTGTCTCAATAGACAGACTCAAGCCAGCGCACCTACTCAATGAAGAAGAGTTTACCACTAGTACAACAACATGTGCGCAACAACAAAAACCGCCCACTAAGAGCACAACCTTGACGGTCGAGCCGCGATCATCGACCCCCAGTCCACCGCGCGACGCATACGTCACTCGATCCGGCCGCGCAGTGAAACCGAAAGTACGCTTCGCTTAGGGGGGAGTGATGTAGTGACACAGTACCTGTCACACAGTCACCAGAGAACCAGTTACCACATACCACCGAACCACATACCACCGAACCAGCTACCATATACCACCGAACCATTTACCACATGCCACTGAACCATTACCACGTTTTTGACATTCCGCAAGAAACAGAGAAGCAATCGTCTTGATAAAGACGAGTACCTAATAAAGAAACAAGATAATCGACGCGGCACGAGCGTTATCACAACGCCGCACTCGTTCGCCGGTTCGCTTCGAAAGAAGCGGTTTGTAAGCGCAAGCAAAGCAAGCAGAAGCACCAGCACCCTCCGTATCTTCACGCTTCGAGACCACGCAGATGGACAAGCAGATGGATATCTTCACTCGACGACGGCTCACGGCGAAAAGGACCGTGCTCGGCGCGCGACTTCTATTTATGCCTTCGCAGCGAATAGTGCCGTGTGCAACGCAGCGCCCCGCGCCCCTCGCGCGGCGCTCCCTACGGCGCGTCGCTATTGGTCGATTTATTATTAAGTAACATGCTAGTGCCTAAGAGTATCAATGTACGAATAGTATAAAATAAGGTGTTTTAGGAATAAAAATTAGTCTATTCGATTTCGTTCTTCACTCGACGCTCGGCACTGGTCACGGACGGTTGTGTGCTTGCGCTCTCCCGTTCATGACTCAGTGTTCTTGAGTCATATTCCGTTGCGTTTACGTAACGATTTTCGTAGTCTCCCGACTACTTCCGATCTCCGATCGTCAATCGATCGGGCAAAGATCCACCAAAAAGGCCTTTTTCAAGGCTATCCAGTTTCTTTAACAGATCATTTTGTGTGTAGCTTCACTAAGCCCCTTCTGGGTAAAACCACAGTTTCGTGGTCACTTGGTGGATACCATACGGTGCCAACGAAGCCGAGTGGGGTGTTGACCCAACACACCCGCCGATCCCCTTCAGGGTGAGGCAGTTAATTGGCCGGGTCCCAGTGTTTGGCCTTGGGGGATCTCCTAGCCAACACGTGGTGACAGTATTCCCTTCACAGCTACACACCCTGTGTCGATCGGGTGTGTCTACACCCGGCGCACTAGACTGATAGGACCCCGTTGCACATTAAGATAGGCAACGGGCCAAAGCAAGCTCAGGGCTCACCGATAGGCACTCATCCTCCCTGTCTTTACCCGACAGGGAGGGATTGTTACACATCCCCGGCATACCCACCGGGGAGATAGGATTATTTAGGCAACCCCCCCCCCCCCCCCCCAAAATGGCTACCCCGCCAAATTACGAAAATGTCGTCAAGATGCTCGTCAAGCTTCTTGACATGTGCTTCGATAAGGAGCCTTCCCTCAAAGGACAATTCGGAGACCATCTCGCTTATGTCCTAAACCTAGTTAGAAGTCACCCCGACCCCGACCCCAGCATCGCTACTTTCAGCGATGCTTTAGACTCCCCTCCCACTGTAGAGTCACCCAGATCCCCCACCCCCCCTCCGTCGGTGTCAATGGACACTGACGCTCCCCTCCCCGTCCCCGCTTCTTCAAAGCGCCCCGCCACCCCGCACCCTCTTAACTCGGAAGAAGACGAGGAAAGGTCCGCTGCCACCTCCTCTACCTCTTCCTCCCCCTCCGACGACGGCTTCGTAGCCGTCCAAGGAAAGGGGAGAAAGAGGAAGAACAGGAAGCAGAGCTCCGCGCAGGCCAGTAAGGTCGCCGCGGTTGAGGACTCTGACTCCTCTTCGTCCACAGTAACACTAAAATCCGTCCCGGCAACCTCACGCGCTCGCGCTACCGCAGCCCCCCCCGCCCCTGCCCCCGTCCCCTCTACCTCTACCGCCCCCCCGACCGCGTCGTCGTCATCCTCCGCGAAGGATACCCCCGCACCCCCCGCTCCCGTAGCCCCCCGACCGCTTCATCCTCCGCGAAGGATGCCCCCGCGCCCCTCGCGAGAAAGATCGCCCCTCCACCCCCCTTGTTCATTCAGGACAAAGGGAAGTGGACGGACATCTCGAAATGGTGCGTCGATCACAAGATCGATTTCACCTCGGCCCGCAATACCCAACAGGGTATAAAAATCCTAGTCCCTACATCGCGCGATTATAGGGAACTAACCCGTCTCCTGAGAGCGAGAGGTGTGTCATACCACACCTACTCCCTCCCGGAAGAGAAACAAGTTCGCGTAGTCATTAAACGCATTCCCAGGGAAATCCTCCCGTCCGAAATTCTTGCCGACCTTCAGTCGCAAAACGTCCCAGTAGATGAGGTCCATCGTATGCACCGCTCCAGAGGCGGTGACCTCTACGATATGGTCCTAGTCATATGCCCGCCTGTTGAGGGCCACCACCCGATCTTTCAAATTCGTTCTCTGTGTCGTCTCACAGGGTTCGAAATCGAAAAACCTCAAAAGAGTGGCATTGTCGGACAATGCCACCGCTGCCAGTTATACGGCCACTCACAGCGGAATTGCCATGCGACACCCAGGTGCGTAAAGTGCCTGGGCGAGCATAGCACTTCCGACTGCTCCCGCCCCAAAGACCGTACCCTCTGTACCGTACCTCCCAGCTGCGTTTTATGCGGCAAAGAGGGCCACCCGGCTAACTACCGGGGTTGCTCAAAAGCCCCTAAGGCTTCTTCTCCCAAGCTGGGGAAGCGCTCCGGCGCTCGCCAGCAAAGGGAAACTCCCTCCTCATCCTCTTATAGGATCCCCTCCGCCCTTATGCCCCAACGACTAAGCCCTCAGAGGCCTAGTCCGTGGAACTATCTCCACCACCAGCAGTCTTTCCCTGCCTTGGTGCCCTCTCACGGTCACTTCCCTCCCCCGCCCCCCCACCTTAGGGACCCCCGCTTCCGTGGCACCGTGCCACCCGCACCCTCCGCGCCCCCCGCGCCCTCTGCGCCCACCGCGCCCCTCGCTAAACCCGCGCCCGCTCCTGCTCCTCAAGCCCCGCGTCCCCCGACTGCCGGTCCCGTGACCGCGCAGCGCCAAGGTCTTGATTCATTCAACATCATTACCTCGACCTATATGGCATTTGTCTCCCCGCGCGCAAAGGCAATGGCCAATTTAATCATCTCCGCTCAAGGCAATATCCCTCAGATACAGTCTATTTACAATGCGTATCCGGATATCACGCAAGTCCTAGATAGCCTAGCTATCACACCTAAAACCTTCAATGGATAATACGGCGATAGCTAGGTTCAAACCCCGATCCCTAACAATAGGCTTCTTTAACGCCAATGGCTTAAAAACCCAAAGGGCAGAGATAGGGCTCTTCCTCCGCGATCACGATATAGACGTTCTCTTAATTCAAGAGACGTTCCTAAAGCCCTGCAATCGTGACCCGTCACTTGCCAACTACCGGATTGTTCGCAATGACAGGTCGCGTTGTCACAAGGGTGGCACCCTTATCTATTATAAAAAGCAGCTTCACTGCATCCCATTAGACCCTCCTCCCCTCTTGGTATTAGAAGTTTCCGCCTGTCGCCTAGGTATGTCAGGTCACGAGCCGATCACTCTCGTATCGGTCTATAATCCCCCCGATAACGCCCCGGGGCACTATCAATCCCTCTCAAACGATCTCTCGATCCTACTCGCTATGAGTAACTCGCTCATCATAGCGGGCGATCTAAATGCCAAACATCCCTCTTGGAATAGTTCGGTAACCAACCCCAGAGGTCAACACCTGTTCGACCTCTCAAACTCCCTGACTTTTGACGTCATCGCTCCGATGACTCCCACTCATTTCTCTCTCATAAATCCCAATCATACCCCCGATATCTTAGACGTGGCGCTCCTTAAGAACGTCAACCTAAAGTTAGAGTCAATAGAAACGGTACAAGAGCTCGACTCTGATCACCGCCCGGTAGTCATGAGACTATACCCCCGCATAGGTCTCCCTGACCCGAACGCCCCCCCTATCACTAAGAGGATCACGGACTGGAAGAAAGTAAGCACACAGCTGAAATCCAACACGTCCCCTCAGTTAGACTCTATCCCCGATCTCTTTGACTCTGTCGCCGACACCACGGCCGCGATCGACTCACTCACTGATCATGTACAAACCGTCCTGAACGATTGTTCAAGGGAAGTGTCAGCGACGGACGACCGTCGCTGGCGCTTGCCGGACGATGTGCGTGCATTACTGACTGAGAAGAACGCGGCCATACGTGCGTACGATAGCTTTCCCTGTAACGCCAACAAAGCCCATATGCGCTATTTACAGAGATCTGTAAAGAAACGTGTAGCGGAGCTGCGGGACGCGAGCTGGGGAAAGTTACTCGGCGAACTAGAGCCAAACCATCAGGCCTTCTGGGAGCTCCAGAGGAAACTCAGGGCTCCCCAATCCTCCGGCATGCCCCCTCTGACCCGTCCCGATAAAACCATCGCATTCGACGATGCCGAAAAGGCTGAATGCCTCGCAGACAGCCTCGAGGCCCAATGCACTCCCAGTTCCCTACCAGTAGACCAAGCTCACCTGTCAAAGGTCGACGCGGAAGTCGAACGTAGAGCCTCCCTCCCTCCCGTCGATGACCCTGACTGTCCGCTGCCCCCCGTCCTCCCGGACGAGGTGCACGACATCATCAAAGGTCTTAAAGCCCGTAAAGCCCCCGGTTCAGATGGTATCACCAATAGGGTGATCCAACTATTCCCCGCCCACCTAATAATGCTTTTGACCACCATCTTCAATGGTGCCTTAAGCAACAATATCTTCCCACAGTCGTGGAAAGAAGCCACCGTCATCGGTATCCCTAAGCCCGGCAAGCCCAAAACCGAGCCTACCAGTTACCGTCCCATTAGTTTGCTCAAGGTTCTCGGAAAAATCTATGAGAGGCTTATTTATAAGCGCCTCAGAGACTTCGCCGAGACCAAGGGCCTCATCCCCAACGAACAGTTCGGCTTTCGAACTGAGCACTCTAGCGTGCATCAGGCCCACCGGATCGTAGAATTCATAAGCGCTGGTTTCCAGCACGGTTATATGACCGGTGCAGTATTCTTCGACGTAGCGAAAGCGTTCGATAAAGTCTGGCACAACGGCTTAATATACAAGCTGTACCAACTCGGTGTGCCAGATCGTCTCGTGCTCATCTTACGAGACTTTTTGTCGAACCGCGTCTTTCGCTATCGCATCGAAGGAGCGTTATCCACTCCCCGCCCCATCCGTGCAGGTGTCCCTCAGGGCTCTGTAGTGTCCCCCCTCATATTCACGCTATACACTAGCGACATCCCTAAAGGATGCCGTAGTTCGCAGTTGGGTCTGTTCGCAGACGACACTGCCATCTACTGCAAATCTAGATCCCCCGACTCTATTCGCCTCACTCTCCAACGCGCAGTCGATAGACTGGCGGCATGGTTTACAAAGTGGCGAATAGAAGTGAACCCCGATAAAAGCCAAGCGGTTCTCTTTACGAAACTGCGTAAAAGGCTTAGATACCCCCTCCCCCGACCGATCACCATGTTCGGCAAGCCGATCCCTTGGGAGAAGCGAGCCAAATATCTCGGTGTCGTTATCGATCATCATTTGACCTTCGCAGAGCACATAAAGATGGTTCGTTCGCGAGCCGCTTTCGCTCTCGGTAGACTCTTTTTCCTGGTGAATGCACGTAGCAAATTGTCACTTAGGTGCAAATTGCGCGTTTACACGGCGTGCATTCGACCGATCATGACCTATGCGGGTGCCGTCTTTGCTCATGCAAAACCCCGTCATATACATAGGCTGCAAACCGTGCAGAATAGATTCCTTCGTAGGGCGACAGGTTCACCATGGTTCGTCAGGAACGAGGCTCTCCACCTCGACCTAAAGATTCCCACAATCCACCAATTTCTAAAACGCCTTTCAAAGCGTTTCTTTGAGTCCGCGGCCAAACATCGCAACCCTCTGGTTGTCGAGGCCGCCAGTTATGTCCCGAGTAGAATAAGTAAAGTTCGCCGCCCAAGGCATATCCTAGTAGACCCCGATGACCCCATAACCCTCCTCCAGGAGAGCAATAGGGAAACAAGCACAGTGTACAAACACAGACGCCTCCCGTCATTCCGACCTCGCCGCCGAGGTCCTTTGCGTTCCCGACCGCCGCGCCCCCGAGTAAATGATACTCCCCCCCGACCCTTGCTCGAAAACGAGGTGCCAGCAGTTGTTGCAGCTGTGCACGTAGCTTTAAATTCCCCGTATAGTAATAATAATGATCAAAACCCTTTGATCCAGCCCGTCCCATCTTTTGATGTCCTCCCCCCGGATAACGCCCTAAGCCGAGGCTCGAACCCCGCAGGGGGTGCCCTTAGCGCGCGTTCATCCTAAGCTTTTTAGCTTAGTTTTATATATGTGCCCTGGCTGGAGGCTTTGAGTGTAGTAGCTTGAGGCAGCCACAGGATTGACCGGTTAAACAGCGAAGGTTTCTCAAAACCAGCTGTGAGATGCCCTACAGAAAAAAAAAAAAAAAAAAAAAAAAAAAAAAAAAAAAAAAATTTCGTTCTTCAGTACAGTCTAGTTTTATTTACGAGTACCCTAATACACTCTACCGAAATAGCGACTAAACGCTTAAAGCTACATTAGGCGCTAGATCAACATGTCTATCTGTTAAATCTGTTTGCAACATCCACTAATTATATTTGATCGTAAACAATAAGCCAACATAGAAACTAATTAACACACTATGGTTCCGTCTAGGCATCTATGTTGATTCATGTTAAGCTACACATATTACATCATTTCGAATACCTGTCATTTTCATCTAGCTAAGCATAATAATAATAATATTTCCAGCCTATTATTGTCACGAGAAGGCACGAGCATTTCAATCATTGATCACCACGATTGCTCAAGACAGTCTGGCGATTTCAGACCGATAAACAATGACAATGACAACAGAAATGACAATTTCACAAAGTTCTGCCAATGTAGGTAAAGTTTTTAACACCTGTAAATACATACATACATAAACTCATACCTTCTTCCCATGGGGGTAGGCAGAAACTACAGAACGCCACCTGCTACGGTCCTTACATACTCCTTTTGCCTCGTCTACGTTCATACATCTGGTCATACACGCACGCCGGTTGCGAGTACTACGCACCTGGCCTTTCTGAAGAATATCACCAATAAGATCAGTATAAGTCCTCCTAGGGCGTCCCCGACCGGCCTTTCCCTTCACATCAGCCTTGTAAATACATTTTGTTAGTCGCCTTTCATTCATCCTCTCAACATTCCCAAACCATCACGTCACGTTTAAATAAATAAAGTAATTTCTAGTTTATTAAATCTTTCAACACAGTGAGCCACAAAATGTGGGTAACTAGAAAGAAAAAAAAGAAAAATAGGTTTATTTATTAACTACAACACTTTTATAAATAAAGCATTTCATTCTCATTGGTGGCTAAAATATTAGTTTCTTCAATAATAAAAAACTACATTCAATAAATATCTAGTAATGTTGATGGGTAATCTATATCTCCATCAACAAATCTGTCGCGTCCAACTTTTTCCTTTATAGACTCACGTAATTACAATTTCTATTGTATTCGTTTTATTGCAGTTTTATTACGGGCTCCTAAATGTCGCGTGGCGAACTCTTATCGCGCATTCTGTGTGCATTCGATAACTATTTACATTCCTTTGTAGGTCTACTACCTAAGTCTTGACTGCGATTTTGCATATAAAACTATGGTCAAAACAATGTACCTATTCAATTCATTATGATTGTTTTTTAGGGTTCCGTACCTCAAAAGGAAAAAACGGAACCCTTATAGGATCACTCGTGTGTCTGTCTGTCTGTCTGTCTGTCTGTCTGTCTGTCCGTCTGTCACAGCCAATTTACTCCGAATCTAATGGACCGATTAAGTTGCAATTTGGTACACATATGTATTTCTGTGACCCAAACACAAATGTGTAACGTAAATAATTTAATTTTGAATATAGGTGTCACTTTTGGGGCGCAAACAAGAAAATTAAAAAAAAAAGTTTTGCTAACAGTACCGTGTGACATATCAAATGAAAGGACTTATTGCGAGGATCTTAAATAAATTTTTTATATAATTTTAAAATAACTGCTTTTAAAGATATTTAATAAATTCAATGAAAATTGACCATTCCCCCCCCCCCTTATCTCCGAAACTACTGGACCAAAAATTTTGATAAAAATACATAGTATGGTTCTTTACTCATAGATTACAGGAAAACCTATAAGAAGTCTATGGCCTTAAAATAACATGGTAAATCTCTCAATATTGTGCGTAAAAACTTACATTTCGTCGCTCGGCATCCAAAAGGCCCATCTCTCTAGCTACTATAATATCAAAATATCAAAAGTGTTTGACCGTCTGCTTAATACACAAATAAATAAAACTGTAAATGTTCATGACAACCAATTCGGGTTTCGGCGTGGTTTGTCAACAGAAAGTGCAGTGTTGTGCCATAAGCATACTATCACATACTTACTATAAACAGCGTGGGACGCCGATTTATGCTAGGTTCATCGATTTATTCAAGGTTTCTGATCTGGTTGCTTATGACGTATTGTGGAGGAAGATGGAGAAGGATAGGTTGCCAACGGAGCAAACATCTTTAAATAGTGGTATGATAACCAGATCAATAGTGTACGATGGGCTGGAACTTTTTCCAAGCCATACAGGTTGGAATGCGGGGTGAGGTAAGATTGGCGAGCTCAGCAGCACCAGAGTGGGTTGCTATATAGATGGTATTTGTGAAAATAATATTAGCTATGCAGATGATATGGTGCTTCTGAGCGCGTCAATCTGTGGTCTCAGAAAGTAATTGGTCGCCAAATGTGAGCAGTATGCCAAAACACATGGTTTGATGTATAACTCCAATAGGTCGGAGATCATGGTCTTTGAGGCTAGGGGCAGACCGGGTTATGTACCACCTGTATTACTCAATGGGACTCCACTACAAAGAGTATTTACGTTTAAATATCTTGGTCATATATTGACCCCTGACCTCAATGACGGACTCGATATTGAGCGGGAGCGAAGGGCGTTGTCGGTAAGGGCAAACATGCTGGCTCGCAGGTTTGCACGCTGCTCACTTAAAAAGCCAAAATTACTCAGTTTCGAGCTTATTGTACAACGTTTTACACGTGCAGCCTGTGGGCTAGATATACCCAAAGGTCATGCAACGCCCTTCGTGTCCAATACAACAACACTTTCAGGGTATTGGTGGGGCTGCCCCGTTTTTGTAGCGCATCGGGAATATTCGCGGACGCACATATTAATTGCTTTTACGCAACGATGCGAATGAGGTGTGCATCCCTGGTACGCAGAGTACGGGCCAGCTCCAACAATATCGTTAGCAGTCTGGATTGCATGTACATCAATCACTGCAGTGCCGTCTCCCATGGGGTGAAATAAATTTAAACTAGATTACGTGGGGCACTCAGAAAGTTTTGATACTAGAAAAAAATATACTATAGGTTATAATTTTTTTTATTATATCTTTTAAAAGAACTCTCCATTGGCATACACAGTTTTATACGTCTAAACAAATTTTCATAACACATTTTCCAGTCCGCATCAGACACCTCTCCAATCTCCTTCTCAAATGCACCCAGTGCATCTTCAGGTGATGAAAACTGTTTTCCTTTGAGTTGATTTTTTATTTTGGGGAACAAGAAAAAGTCGCACGGAGCCAAATCGGGACTGTAAGGAGGATGGCCTATAAATTTGACCGGTGTGCTGTCCAGAAAGTCCCTTATTTTGAGTGCCGAGTGAGCCAGCGCGTTGTCGTGGTGAAGCAGTAGCCCACGGAGGCCAGTGTTCGGTCGCTTGCTGCTTGCAGTAGTAAAAACTTCTGGCAAACATTTGGTAACATACCATTCAGCATTGATGCTTCTTTGATCTCGTCAGGGTACTGACACCAGATAACCTGGTAGAAAAAAAAAAACTTGCGGTCAACATTTTGCCTGCACTTCTGGCTCGCTTCACTTTGGTAGGCGTTGGTTCATTTTGGTTCAACAGCCACACGGTCGACTGACGCTTCATTTCTGGATCATATTAAAAAATCCAAGATTCATCACCCGTAATGATATCTTAAACGCGCCGAGACGAGCCTGCTACCAATTTTGCTATCATGTCTCGGCACCATTCTACCCGAACCTCCTTCTGACCCTGCGTTAGATAGTTTTTTCAAAACTAATTATGTTTTTTTTTTATTGGATGCTGTAGAATGGTAGTAGACCATGGTCTGAACAACGTTTGTTCTAGCAAAACTGTGATTCAAATTTTACGGTGTATGCTGAACCTCTTCATATGTAATTCGCCTATTCTCTTGAATTAAATTTTTCACAGCCAGCACTTTTTGTTATGTAACAACCGTCATAGGGCGGCCACTTCTTTCTTTGTCTGCCAAAATTACTAGACCACCCATAAATTCGTTGAACCAGCGAAAAACAGTCGCTTTAGAAGGGCTTTATTCTATGAACACAATTCGAAGTCTTTCAAACGATTCTTCTGGTTTTAGTCGACATTTGAAATCGTACAAAATCATCGCGCGAAAATGTTCTCGTTATAAATCCAGTTTTCAGTAAGACAGAGTATTTTGATTTTGCTCGTAAAAAATGTGGAGGGAATTTCGAATTTGGAATGTTATGTTATTTGTAATAAATAGTCATCGTTTTAATTGACATCAAAACCAGCCAGTATTCTATAGATAAAAACTGTTAGTCGCAAAACTTTATAAGTGACCTCGTAAAATAAGTTAACATAGTTCATAAGTTTACTAACGCAACGAGTCCTTGTTACTTGAATAAAGAAAAATATCTGGAAGATATTTTTTTTTTGAACGACGTTTTCTAAAAATGAAACCTAGCTAGATCGATTTATCGCTCCTGAAACCCCCCTACATACTAAATTGAATAAAAATTCTTGTAGCCGTTTCCGAGATTCAGATTATATATACATACTCGTAGGTATATACAAGAATTGCTGGTCCTTTAGCGGTTAAAGGTATTATTATTATATTAATACCGCGAATGTGAAATTTTCTACGAAAATCTGATTTTTGTTTTATTTCATTCTACACGTTCGAATAAGTGACACTGCAATTTAAAAAAAAAATAATTGTCACATTCGTCGTATTGGATGCCGAGCGACGATTTGCAGTTGGAATGTATGGGAGAACATGTTTTTCAACTACAATGTTAAGTTTGTTCTTGGGATAAATAAATTCATCTCAACTACGGAACCCTTCATTGTGCGTAGTCCGACACGCACTTGGCCGGTTTTTTTCTTATGTGGTCTACATGTCTGGTATGAGCATGGAATTCTCTCAAGTCTACTGAAACAGATCTTTAAAAAAATAAGCGAGCTGGGTGTGTGCACTAAAATAAACAAATTAATAAATATGTAACATTCAGAACAGCAACAATTGCACAATTTCGAAGTAGTACCTATTAATTGTAATGACCACTATGTGCCGCAAACCACAGAATTTCATTCACAAATCTGCAGTGTGCCTGTAGAGTCACCATGACTGATTCTCGCCCTAGGCAGTAGGTACTTCGGTTACCACTATCAGATCCTGCGATTCCTGGGGCTGGGCTGGTGGTATCACCCCGTGGAAGGCAAAACCGCCAACTTTCCAGGCTGGTATCTCTACTACTCTATTTTCACCCAACTTGTCATTGTAGCCGGCTTCGTTATCATGGAAACTATTTACCCCTTTCGTAGGTAAAAACGTGTGCACTCGGGGGACCCCCGTCAGGAACGAAGTTCTTTCTCACGTGTGATTTAAAACAAAAACAAAATTTTTGCTGCCGCTATCTTGAATTTACATTTGACCTCACTATCGCCTTTAACACCCTCGAAAACTATAAAAACGACACCCATGACGTACGGGGCAGTTCAATATCTCAAATGGAAATCTTTCGTAGCTAATGTGAACGACTCTTTTCTTAACCCAGTTCGGACCTTACCACAACCGATTTATATACCTTGGAATTATCAGTAGGACGCTTCATACATTCCTACTTTTATGCTCGAAAACGTTGACTTATTATGGACCGGTCACATAATCTTTCCGATAGATACATTTATTGCATCTGTTCTCCTGCACATGTGTTCACAGTTTGAAATACTGAACGAGGCAATAACGACTGCGTATAATCGGACAATGACGTCACTACGGGAAGGCATACATATCGATACGAATAGTATTCAACACCGAGAACCTTCTTTAATCTTGAGTGAAGCAGACAAGAATGAAGAGATTGTTGTGGCTTTTGTACCAAGAGAAGAAATTAACGCGGCATTTAAAATTACTTTCAGGAATATTTTTCGGCAGCATCAGGTTATTATCAAGTGAGTATAAACATATTGTTGCATTAAGAAGAATGTATATATTATTGCTATAATAATTGGGTGTATAATTGTATATGGCATAATTACAGATAGTATAATATCACTTGAAATAACGTTCACATGATATAATTTTCAAATGATATAAAAACAAATAACCAAATTTCATATGATCTAATGTTATATTTCATATAACCTTCTTTTGCTCTAATAACATTTAGTATAACGTTCATTTCATATAATTTTCATATGTATACTTAATGCTCTTTTTATATAACGTTCAGTTGACCAAATTTTCATATTTACTCATTTTCAGCCAAAATTCTGTAATGAATAAGTAAATATCAGGAAACATCACACTGTTCCAACCTAACCTAACCCAAATACTACCCAACTCAAACGTAACTAACCTAACCCAAATGGCAGGCATTTAAAATCTAATCAGTTTTTGCAAAAATACACAAAACAAAGTACACGTTTCTAACAGTAGTTTACGAAACTGTTGCAAAATGAGGGGTATTAAAACTTGAGTGTGTGTTTAAAAACCGATCCGTAGGCGAGGTTTTAATAGTATCACACGAATGTTTTAATACCTAGTTATGTGCAGTTTCATACATTACTTTACCTACTCTCATATATTGGGATTGAACCTAATACTAAATAAAAGATCAAAGTTAAATATCAAGAATAAATTCAAAAATCCCACGAAATTCAGTACTGCTGCTGATGCAGGCGCCATTCATTTGTTTTGTAAACAAATGAATGTCGCCTGCACCAGCACATACCCGCACATGCGCGACAGCGGGTGCTGCTGTCCCCGCTTAAACGTTCCATTACCAAAGTTTATGGGAACTCCTTGGTGATATTAACTTCTTGGATTAGACCTATATTGTAACACAAAAAAAAATGTATAGTATTATTTTGTTAGAGAAAAAGTGTTATAATATGATTCTATTTTTAAATTTCGGTATTGTGTTTATAAAGTATGTCAATATAAACTCGTTTTGAAGTTTATATTTCGAATATTACGATATGAGAGTAGATAAATTATATTAAACGTTACTTATAGATTTTGAATATTCATAGTACCTGAATATTATACTAATGAATATTAATTCAAATTAATTGCATAACTAAAGATTAACTAATTACGATGCAGTAAGGGATCAAACGAACGCAATAAAATTATTTCGCAATTAACCTAGGTGCGCCCTTAAGTATCCTAAAACTCAAACGTAGCCAATGTTACCTGTGAGTGCCAATGACTATTTCCTGTAGGAATAAACCAAATACCGTGTAGACCAGGCTACCAGTTTAGAAGTCAAAGGGACCAGTCAAGCGCTCGGATAAATTGATGCGAACATTCAACAGCTTCAAAGCAAGCTACCTACAAAGCTACATACCATCCACTATCTCTATAAAGATTCTACGGCTGCGAAACAACTTTAGACATATATGACAGAAGAAAAGAAAGAAAGAAAAATAGGTTTATTTGTCACAGAAACACGTGCATACATAAAAGACAAGAGTAATCAGAGAAGAACACAAAGCATAACAAATCACGAGCATAGAACAGAAATTACTTAGGCGGTAGGTGCACGACATGACTGTGACAAGAAGGCTTCCACTCAGCATGATGCTGTGCTATGAGGGAATATAAATATATTTTGTATGGTTTATTAATTTTATTTAAAATTTATTTTACATAACATCAATTTTAGTGTTAATTTTAAATTATTTAAATAATAATTTATATTTAAAAGTAGTGATTAGTATTAAATTATTTAAGAAATTAAGGTTTAGTAATATTTTAATTAATAACAAATTTTGTGCCGGGAAGTTATCTCAGGGAAACAACCTTTTCAGTAAAAGAGTATATTTGGGAGTAAAACACTAGTTCACAGTTATAACTTATAAACAACACGCAAATACAAAATATTGGGAACGGAAGGCCTAAATAATAATAAGTTCGCGTAACAATGGAGGCACCAGGTAGGCACGTGGCGACGTTGTGCGGTACAAAGAAATACGCGTCCGCTAGCCATTTAAAAAAAACAACCGACTTCGACTCCGAAATAACCTTAATTTCGGAAGTTTTTAGTTGTGGTTTCTACCCCACACAAAGTTTAATACCACTACCTGCTATGTAAATAACAGTGACAGGAACTTATCATATCATCCACTACTAAGTAGGAAAAAATACATATTATTGAAGCTAACTCAAAAACCATCCAAGCAAATTCAATAAAATTTATATGGGACCACCTTGAGAGCACACCATTTCAAACAGAAAAAAAGAATTTTCAAAATCGGTCCACAATTGACGGAGAAATCGGTGGACATACATTAAAAAAAAATTAAAAAATCAGACATACGCTACGAACATTATAACCTCCTCCTTTTTGGAAGTCGGTTAAAAATGCAAAAATTTATAAAACAATGCAAGTTTTTTAACACCGATTCTGAACATGAACAATACTCGAACTTCAGTCTCTAAATGGCAAAGTTTTCAAGATAATAAGGCCATAAGCAGGGACCGGAGTAATCCGAAACTTACGTGAACCTGAGTGGTGTCCTACAAATGACAGTTTGACGTCTTTCCTCTGGCAACGTGCCAAAAATAACGAGCCTCTTGTTAGACTTCAAATAAACCTTCCTTCATGTTGTGTGCTTTAAATTAATTACTTACACGTCTTTTGTACCGATTCCGGGTAGGCCCTTTGCTAGGTGATAAAGGAATTGTGTCAAGCTGTTTGCAAACAGCTTTCCGTCTAATAATGACAACGGTGATCATTCTGACTGTAGTTATTGTGATGGCCTAACGAAAATCGTAGTATTATATTATCTGTGCGAAAATATACAGGCTGGCTCATTTACAGTGGTACATTTTTTTTTGTCTCTGACATCCCAATTATTCACCTAAATGCAACATATGTTCAGCGAAAATCAGTAGGTAGTTCAGAAGTTGTGATTTTTAACCGACTTCCAAAAAGGATTAGGTTATAAATGTTCGTCGCGTATGTTTTTTTCTTTTTTTGTTTGAAAGGGTATGCTCCCAAATTGGTCCCATACAAATTTTATTAACTTTGCTTGGGTAGTTTTTGAGTTAGCTACAAAATACGTATTTTTTTTCCCACTTAGTATGTAGATGATATGATAAGTTCCTGTCACTGGTAGCAGGTAGTGGTATTCGAATGGGTGTGGGGTAGGTACCACAACTAAAAAGTGAAAAAAAAAACTTTTTTAAAAACTTTTTTTTAATTAATTTTCTTAAAATCTGTACACTGGTGCCGATTCTCTTGTCACAAATGCCTCTAAACTAGACTAAAAATCACCAAAATTTTGCTTATTCCTGTCAAACGACGAGTTCCCATTCTGAAATAGACTAAAGTGACACAACTTAACTGTATTTTAGTTTGACAGCACTAAGATGGTACTGAGATATTTATTAAGTTAGTGAAAAAGGCAACTTTGCTATTCTGAATTTGACGTTTTTCACCTAAAATTTAGATTTTCTAACTAAATCTGATTATTTTTAATTGCGACTAAAAACGTGTGGAATAAAATTGGTTGTCATGAACTTTAAATTCACACCAACATCTCGACTCCAGATACAAAAACAGTACAGATTTTTTTTTCTTTTGCTTATCTATATCTCGAAAACGATGTGTCCAATCACAAAAATAATGAAAATTTCGACCCGCTTTTTAAAGTTCTTAAGCCCCTAACACTACATGTAGGTAATAATTTTTCTTCCGTACAAAAAGTGCAAAATTCTATATAAAACACGTCGAGAGTGCCCCCCTGCGCGCTATTGTCAAATTCGATTTAGATGTGTCAAAATTGTTTTTAAATTTAGAGAATTCATTTTGCAGAATAGCTTTGAGATTCTCATAGTCAAAAGTAAGGAATTTTAGTGATAGTTTAGTTTAGTTCGGTGTACAATAGGATCGGCACCATTATCATGTAAACCTCTAAAGTAAAGAATGTAAGTAAGTTACATTTAGTAAAGTATCGATAATTCGAAAGCCTATATCAACCAGTGGATGTTTTTGAAGCTTTTGTGATTATGTAGGCACAGATCCAAAAGTCGAAGCCCACTGACTAAATTGATTGATAAACAGGCTTCTCTTGCAGCAAGACGTATTGGGACTCGCATCGGTGAAGTTGATGACGTCTCTGGCATTCTTTTTCGCCATGATTATTCAGCTCGGCGTGCAGTGCTTTACTTCAAATGAGCTGACGTTAAAAGTAAGTTGTTTGATTGGTTGGATACCATTTTAATAGAGCAGCATTTTAAATTAAAGAAACTGAAGAAAGTAGCGACCCACCCATGCTTCGAACAAGTGATATGGCGCGATGTCAAATTATCGAGATTTATGTGCTATATTTTAGTTAAATATTAGGTACCTGGGCGACCTAGCTCTGCTCAGGTGAAAATAGAGAATCCTCATTAAATAGTATAGGAAAGTTCATACTAATTCCATGTATAGTGTACAGGGTAGCAGGGATATCGACGCGAAAACTGTTACCATGGATTCAGTACATGATTCTGAAACCCCCTGCGTTGAAATTTTTCGTCGGCTATTTTTTTTAAAATCTGCTGTTTCATAGAAAAGTGCAATACCTACGCGGTCAAAATAATTATTGACATTGTGTATTTCTTTATTATTATTATTATGCTAGTTTTAAATTCTATAATTTTTTGATTAATTTTTTTTTTTTGCCAATTTCAATTTGACTCTTTGATTTTCATTTGTATTTTTTTTTATTGTAATAGAATTTACTTTTAATGTTTGCATGCCTAATTGGTAGATTGTACAGGGATCTCAACATTGTTATGTACAGACGCCAGCACATCAAGCTACCCGAAACTGTCAAATTTTACCAATCAACTTTGAACCTTATGCTTCAACAATAAAGTTGAAAATCTATTAAATAAATTTGACAGATTGTAGTAGCTTGATGTGCTGGCGTCTGTACCTACTCTCAAAGCGAATAAATGATTATGATTATCATACAGGGTAAATTTTTATCCAGTGCGCAAACTTTAACACGTGACTTTACTCATCATTATGAACAACTATTACTATGGGAACAACCTGAAATCGCGAAAAAAAAATCTGTTGTTCCCAACATTTTGACGAGTTATGCGAACA
The DNA here is from genome assembly GCA_949152395.1 of Agrochola litura. NCBI lineage: Eukaryota > Metazoa > Arthropoda > Insecta > Lepidoptera > Noctuidae > Agrochola > Agrochola litura. The sequence continues at coordinate 7,308,434 of OX424497.1, read as the reverse complement.
TATTAAAAAATGTATAAAAACTTACCCTGTATAGACAAACCTTCCAAAAATAATAATGGTGAAAACCACATCAAACTCTATTATCCAGTTTAGAAGATCTAAGCGGTCACATAGACAGATACAAAAAGCGACTTTGTATATACTTTTCATTCGTAGAAATCTCACCTTCATATTTACAACCCAGTTTTGTAGGAAATACTTACTTTCTTACTATCAAGACAGCTGTTCTCCTCAAATAGTCAGAAATCAATCCCACGTTTTTAAAGTGACTGTTTGATTAGAGTGCGACTGTGCGCTCACACTTTCCATCGAGTGCATTCATCACAGTTCGGAACACGAGCCAGTAATTGAACATTGGTGACGTCATCTGCCACTACGATTCGCATTGATTAATTCAATAACAGTCGTCAGTCTCATTGGCAGTCCCTGCATTTCGAGATTATTTTACGTAGACATAAACATAACATCATGCCTTGTTTCCCCGAAGGGTGAAGAAACGCATTTCTGTACACTGTAAGGACTATTCTTGCTTGCAGCTCTCGGCCGCTATAGTATCGCTTACCTACGAAAGAAAAGGGTCGTGTGCACGGGATTTTGTTTTCAAATTGGTAAGACATGCGTTACCCTGATGGTACATATAGTAGATACACCCACATTTCGCCAGTTATGTTTAAAAGTCTCTCAAACAAATCCAGAATCCAGCCACGACGTCATGTATTATATGCTGTCAGTGTCTGCACTTCTGAAAAGTTTGTTTTACCTTTGGTTTTAGAAATTCCTTTAAAATGTAATCGGAAAAATCCGATAGTGGTACTATATCCAGAGCGAGCTCGGAAAAGTCGGATGCCATTGAAATTGAAAATAAAAACTTCATCGGTAAAACTACGGACTTTCAATTTTGAAACAAGGGACTTCCTACTTCGTTTATTTAGCTTGTAAAACTCAAACTTTGATATAACTCAAAGTTATATGGAGAACAGACGCTGAAGAGTCGACTGGATAAATATTAATGAAAATTAATATTTCGGGGAAAATAACTTTGTTTGTTTCAGGTCATGAAAGCAGCTTATTCTTATTATGCCGTTCTCATACAAAAACAAAAATAGTTACGCAGAAAAGGAATAATATGCAAAAGTACTTTTTTAAATAATTTATTTTATTTATTATTTATTTAATTATAATCTTTTTATCTCTGAACTTTGTCGCACATGACTACAATCTAAACTATCACAGTTTTTTCGTACGTATAAAAATTATAAAAGTAATAAATTAATTAGATGTAGTACCTACTAGTTTTATAACACCTACTTATCCTGACCATTTTAGAACAACTTTCAACTAATTGTCGACAAAATTAAAAGAGATACCTACTTATTTTACAATATTTTCGTCTTTTCTTACATTATTTTTACATTTAAGCACAATATATTTATTATCAACCAGTTTAAAGCAAATATATAAATTCTAACTAACTTTGAAAAATGACAATCTAGAAAGTTAAAGGTTTTCAAATTCGTTCTATTTTCAAATTATTTTATTTTATGACCGTATCAAGTTGTTCTTAAGTCATAAGTACAGCGCAGTGGTATTGCCATAGGCGATATTTTATTAGCTAAAGTAGTCTAGCCTCGTACAAACATATTTCACGAATCAAAGTTCAATAGTGGCGGCTTCGGAGTCGTTGACCGCGATCTGTCCGTGGTCTTTATGTCCAGAACTGTCATCTCTTCAGATCTGTGAACGGAAAAAATAAAATATTTGAAAATGAAAATAGAACCTTCACGTCAAATTGAGAACATCCTCCGTCGATTTTATGGAAGTCAGTTATAAAATATTTTTAATTTTTATTATTTTATATTAGAAATCACAGTTATCCCTCTACATCAGAAAAAAACTAGTCATTTCCTAGCTAGAAGCCATCAAACAAGACAAAGGAATGTGCACAAACACACCTAACTCATTTAGCATTATGCTAATAAGTTTCCACTTTGCGTTAACTGCTCCATTCAGAGTGCTATAGGAAATTACGTATCTGGATATGATATCGGTATGGTAAGTAGGTATGTCTCTATCTTAACCGAGATACCATCTAACAACAACGAGAAAAATCAAACTGGTTTTATATATGTAACTGGCGACCCGAACTGGTGAAAATTGAATGCACGATAAACTAAAACCTTCTGCAATGAACTCTAAATAATTATAAAATAATTATAATTATGTCGTAACTCTCTGTATTTTACTGCGTGTACATAAATAATAAAATAAATCAATTGTAGTTTAAAAGTGACAAGTTACATGCACAGACAAACGACACGCGACATAAGGGGGGGGGTTACTTAAGAACGTTTAGGAGACGTTTAAACGTCAAAATGTATGGTTTAACAGTCACTAATCATTACTTAACTTTAAGCAACGTTTATAAATAAAGGGGTTATAGTTTTAAATGCATAGCGAACACCGCATATCTAGGAAATCGTAGCTCTGAAATTTCTTACTCCCAAAGCAACATTTGACGGATGCTGCGCAAATAGTTATATTTATGGCTCCTGCCAAAGTTTCAAACTATTTTGTTACTTTATAAATTATTTAGTTATTGACGGGAATTCACCCAAATATTCAAAGATGCTGTCTCTTGGATAAGTTACTCGAATATAGAGAAAAGCATGCGTTTCGTTACCTGTTTTAGAGACATGAGTCTGCTTACCGGATTCGTCCATGGCTCAAATTATCATGGAATCGTCACCTATCAGGATCAAACGATCAGGAAAGGAGAACATAAAACAATAGTACCTCTCTTCTTCATTGTAGCCTGTGCTGGTGTCATACTGTAAGGTTAACCGTATGCAGAGACGCAGGTGACGCAGGTCCACGCAGCGCAGGGCAGAGCAGATTTTGTAATGCATGAACGTGCGACATGTGTCTGTCCTGCTCTGCGTCTCGTTGTAGAGCTGGCACAGATTTCTGCGCGTGCAGGTCGTCACTTGTTTTTTACTACTGATTCATAATTTTGTTTCAATGACAGATTGTTTGTACTAGCTAGGACGCAAATGTGTCTATGTAGCTGCGTCACAGCATGCGCTCGCGGCCTGTCTGCCTCGCCTGCCCTACCCTGCAAAATTTGTACTGTGCTGTGCTGCGTCACCTACGTCTCAGCATACGCTTAGCATAATAGTCGAACTCTCGGGATGTAAAGACCATGCATCGCTAAGCTTGTAACATACAGTTTAAAGTACCAGGCGATCATAAACCAGTAGTACCTGTCTTCTTCAGTATGTCCCGCGTTATAGAACACGTCGGGAAGAGGCGAGTCATGCTGGCTCAGCAGTGAGCTGCCAGCTCTCGGAGAGTGAGGACCGTGTGTCGCGTATGGAGAGAACGGTACTGCTGCTCTTAAGGCTGCTAGGACTAGAAGCATGCCGCCTGCCAACAATATAGTTCAATATTTATTTATACACTTGATGCATTTTAACATAGAGCTGCATTAAATGAGCTCCTGATAGTGACAATATTTGGACAGCTAGCCCTTGTATCAGTCTTGTGAACAGGCGAAATGAACTATTGATGACCAGATGAGATGTACCCTAAATGCCGCCATTGAACTGTATAATCCCTGTAACTTAAATAAAGACGTACAGTCTGACTATGTTCTTAATGTCCCTCGAGAATCATCATATTTTCGAATGCAAACGAATGCTGATTTCCATGTTCATCAATTATTAGATTTATCATATATAATAATTTGAAATCAGAACTAAGTACTTTCTTATTGTTTTGTTTTGATTTCCGTGTGAATATAGAGCTGTAAAACTATTTTCGTGCCTGCGACTTTAGCAGCTTTTCTCCCATTTAAAAAATAAATTACGTTAAGTTAAAACAGCATTAACAAATCTATATACTTCCAAGTCGATTGAGAGCGTCCGGTCTGCACCAAGTGCAAAGGGCAACTGATAGAAATCCGACGACTGACGAAACACGAAGTTTGCCGAGGAACATTGAGAACATAGTTATACTGTACTACATACGTTCAAAGTAAGCAAATACATTACCTCTACCTATTATACAACGGTAACGGTTGTAATCTTGAAGGGTCACGGAAGATGAATGTCTTAAACCCCCAATTCGTCAATGACTGACGGTATTAGGTTATGATAAAAGGCGAACCCTTTGGTTCCCGGAAATGTACGTATCCGACACCGGTTTGACGTAAAGGCGACAGAGAGGATTTCAAGAGGGAAGGATCCTTCTGTCTGATTATAACAACTTACATGCAAACGTGATGATCTCCTAGTAACAAAATCTCATTATTTTAGTGCTCATTGAAAAGTCCATTTTATTCATCAGTCTTCTTTCTATTCTCGTTATAATGGTACTTTCAAATCGAATAACTTGGTTCTAGTAGGTATGGAGCAGTGGTGCCAGACAGGCGCTTTACTTTGTATAAAATATTTCATCACCACCGCTCTCAAAACGGTGAAGGAAAACATTGTGAGGAAACCGGCACGTCCTAGAAAAATTCTAAGACTTGTGACATCTACCAACCCGCACTGGGCCCGCGTGGTGGATTACGGCCCACTCCCTCTCACCGACAGGAGGCCTGTGTCCCAGCAGTGGGAACATTATAGGTATAAATGTGTATGAGTAATGGGATGCTAAAACCTCCATGACCCTAACAACAAAAATGCAAATATTCTACTAGCACGAATACTTTCTTGACCCCAAGAACCCAAACCCAAGATCCGGCATCGCCACTTAGGGGGCCAATGAGGCTACAAAGAGTAATGGAAGTAGAAATACTTTTCTCAAGTCCCGTTTACCCGTAATACTGGGTAGTTACGTCTTCGTGCAAAAACATGGCGCGTAAACATCTCTTGGGTTGCACAAACAAAATTCGGGTCGCGCGGTAACTGACAAAGCTAAAAGAAGTTCTGAACTGAGGGAGTTTATGTTTGCGAGCTGCAAAGGGAATAGAAAAATGTATGCGAATACTTAATGAATGATTTAAAATCAAGGATAAAGAGCCACGAAAATAGTCGCTCATAATATCATCATAATCTGCCTAGCCTTTTCTCAACTATGTTGAGGTCAGCTTCCAGTCTAACCGGATGCATCTGAATACCAGTATTTTACATGGAGCGACTGCCTATCTGACAACCTAGTTACTACGTAACACGATACCCCTTAGTAAGACCGGCTGTCAGACTTTTGGGCTTCTGACTACCCGTAACGACTGTCAAAGATCTACAAATGACAGCCGGGACCAACGGCTTAACGTGCTTTCCGAGGCACGGAGGGGTCTTGGTATGTAAAGATGGTCACCCATCTACGAACCAACCGCAGCAAGCGTAGCTTAACCTGATCGATCGACCCGTGCGGCTGTTACCAACACTCACAATAGTACATAATGAAATTATAAAAGTGCAAAGAACGTGAAAGATAATTCCTCCGCGTTGTCCAAAGTTCTCTACTATTTACTTTAGAGTACCCAGACCTACTGTTATCACATTTTGGTACTGATACAGCAAAAAAACATACGGGGTGGCAGGGACATCGACGCGAAAACTGAAACCATGGATTCAGTACAAGATTCTGAACCCCCCAGCGTCGAAAAAGTTCGTCGGTTATTTAAAAAAAAAAATCTGCTGTTTCATAGAAAAGTGCAACACCTACACGGTCAAAATGTATGGAGCAGCAGATTTTTTTTAAAAATAACCGACAAAAAATTTCAACGCACCCCATGTAAATAAAAAATACTGGTATTCAGCTGCATTCTGTTAGACTGGAAGCCGAACCCTGCATATAGGGTGGCACCATCGGCGCGAAAACTGTTACCATGGATTTTCAGTAATGATTCTGAACCCCCTGCGTCGAAATTTTGCGTCGGTTATTTTTTTTTATCAGCTGTTTCATAGAAAAGTGTAATACCTACACAGTAAAAATGAATGGAACAGCTGATTTTTTTTTAAATAACCGGCGAAAATTTTTAACTCAAGTTGCGAAGAAGTCCGAAAGGGAGATTGGCCACCGGCAACATGGCAACCGAAGGAACACGGGTGGGTTTTAGTCAGTAAAAGTCTGACACGCCCGAGAAGTTATTTGATAATTTCCCAAACAAAAAAAAAAAAGAAGTATTTTTCAGAGTCATGTACTGAATCCTTAGTAACAGTTTTCGGGTCGATGTCCCTGCCACCCTGTATGTAGTTGGAAAAAGCTTATAGACAGATCATGAAGATTTAATAAACTGTCTTTATGGAAGAAGAGAGCGAACAAAAACTCACCAGAAATAGTAGCAAGCAGCGTCAGATGAGCAAAGAGCAGCGCCGTTGCACCACATGCATACATTGCTGCGCGGGCGCGGCCACACGACCAGCGAAAGAAGTCCCAACATCGCAGGGACAGGGTGTACTCCCCTCTTCGGCAGAGCAGGTCTACGAACAGCGCAGCCACCCACATCGTCTCTAAGATCAGGATTATCGCTGCACCCACACTGCATAAAAAATTGTGAATGGAATTATTAGTGAAGGCCAAAGTCATTTAATTGTTTTAAAAATGCGGTAGTACAAAAGGTGCCAAATAAACAGTCACAGACTTCAATTCTAGTCGATAGTTTCGATATTTGTTGTGGAGATATTTACTTGTAGATATCTACTGAGATTAGGCGGTAAGCAGACCTGTACCCTAATTGCGTAACTTATTTTCGTAAACAACTATGCCAATTTTTTTAAATTTTGACAGTTTAACAATATTTATTGCGTTAATTACGTTTTTGAGCAGATTTTTTTTCCAACATGTGAAGCAATGGATTAGCAATCCGTTTCAAATCGAAACAGATTGTGTTGTATTACGCAATTAGGGTAGGTACTGTGTCAAGACTCAAGATTACTCTATGCAAAATAATGATGGCGTAGGGACATCGTATTTTCCAAATAATAATTAGTCGTATCAGCCAATAGCTTAATTGCTGAGAGCCTCGACCAACGTCTAAGGAGGCTCTCGTTGGGCAGCTGGATTAATTGCTTGATTCAGAAAGCGGTAATTCTGAACACGCTTCGCATTGTTAGGAAACTAAGTTGCTCTTTTTCGAACCCTGACCGCGGTAGCTTGGACCCTGTTCCCGATACCGGTGAGCTACTACTTTAAATATTTTTAAATGTGTTTATATTTTTATATCCTAATATTTAAAAATATAATTTACCAGTTGCGCCCCGCGGTTTCACCCGCAGAAGTCTCGATCCCGTGGGAATATCGGGATGAAAAGTATCCTATGTGTTAATCAAAGGTTGTAAACTATCGGTGTACCAAATTTCATCCAAATCCGTTCAGCCGTTTAAGCGTGAAGAAGAGACAAACATACACACACACACTCACAAACTTTCGCCTTTATAATATTAGTGTGATTTATGTAAATAATGAAATAAAGGAAATAATCAAAGGTAAATAATTTATTTTCATAAAACATGGCGTACAATATTGTAAAAAAAAAAAATGGCACTAACATGTTTAGCTAGGATAAAACAGCATGTACAATTTCAGGGCTTAGAAAATGTTACTTGGCATCAACATTTCTCAAATATGTAGTACCTCAAAACACAGTTTTGACTAGGTTTGCGCCAATAAGAAAACGTCGATATTATGACATGATAACTCCAAAACGACACATATTATTAAGTATAATTATGTAACTCCGATAAATAAATAAATAATAATAATATTCATTTATTTGCAAACATAAGTGTCACTGTTACATAGAAGCTCTGCCTCCCGAACTAGATAGTTAACCTGTATCTCAGGAGACAGTTCCCTTCCTTAATATATAATTCATAAGAAGATAAGCTTTAAAAAAAATAAAGTAATAAACTATCTTTATTATTGCAATCCAATCAAATGCATTGGTAGCCATATTGATTTTCTTCTCGAAGAATTTTGAATCTAGAGCACTAGGGATACTCCTAAAATAAATTGATTTTCAAGAACTCTTGATAGAATAGTAGGAGTAATTCCGAATCTATTTTTAAAGGCATGGCATTTTTTATTTTTCCAGTCTTATCAAGGGGTATCGTGTTACCCAGTAACTGGGTTGTAGCGATCAGATAGACAGTCGCTCCGTGTAAAATACTGGTATTTAGCTGCATCCGGTCAGACTGGAAGCCGACCACGACATAGATGGGAAAAGGCTAGGCAGATTGATTAATTGAAAGGCATGACCTTTTCTTTAATGTGATCCGTGACAAAGTTTATGTTTCTCCCTGAAAACGGTAACCTAATTACTGAAAATATATTATATAGCTACTTATTAGTAGCTAGTAGAAACTATCCGGGCTACAAGTGACATTTACGAGCATTTAGATTCATACGGCGTAAACTTGAAACAGACGTTCTACATACATCACCCGTATATACGCTCGCAGGGATACATTTACTTAGAATAAAATGTGCTAGCACATGTTTAGGATCTTTTTACGATTTTTAAGCTTACACTTTATACAGAATTCATAACATACGCTTGGTAATTTAGCTGTAAAAAAACGTACAAAAAAGAAAGGAAAGACAAAGACGTACACACAAAAAAGCCTTTAAAACACTTTCGCATTTATAATCAAGGAATATAAAATACAATAGACGTTGATATAATTTAGTAACCTGTTCCGCTTAACTATTCCCAAACAGCCATAAAAAACCCGCAGTCTCTGCGTCTAGCGCTCGGTGACGCCATGTTCGGGTTCGCGACAAGTCAATCGTCATCCTGAGGATGCCTCGTTGAGAGGTGAGACACGATTTCTTACGGGATTTTTTATGGCTCTTTAGGAATAGTTAAGCGGAACAGGTTACTAAATATTTCAACGTCTATTGTATTTTATATTCCTTGATTATAAATGCGAAAGTGTTTTAAAGGCTTTATTGTGTGTACGTCTTTGTCTATTCCTTTCTTTTTTGTACGTATTTTAACAGCTATTTTATAATGGAATTCTGCAAGGTCACGCTTGAATCAATTAACTAACTATCAAGGAATATAATAACACTATTCTATAATATTCTATATATTTCATATTATATTAATGTATGGTTAAAATTTTATTTTACATCAAAATAAAGAGGACCAAGTCGGTTCTTTGAGAGAAAAACATAGTGCTACAAACAGCTACCCTTCTGAGAATTTCAATCTACAAAGGAATGGGACACAAGCCTTTTTACGCACACACGCCATAATTATGATTTGTTTTTTAAAACCCCACATGGGCACGGGTTACATTGTTTAATTTTAACTTTAATGACCCTAAAAAGCAAAAAGGTTTCGCAAAATAAGTAATTTCTGTAAAACCTCTGTTACCCTCGCTTTGCTTAAACTTTTTGGGAAATTGGAAGTTGTAAAAACATTTATAGCATTTTTCCGATCTTACGCTTGAGTCATAAATCTGAACTTAGTCTTCAACTCTGTTACAAGGTTGAAAAATAAAGATACGATGTTTTTTAGTCCAAAGTTATTATTGTATTAAAAATGTTCACAGAGTTTTTACCTGACATTGTTGGGGATTTTACTTCCAAAATACAAAAGGGAAATTCGCCAATGACAGAATGACGTGTTGTGTTTGTGTAGCACGCAGCGAGGATATTGACATTTTATCTGATACAAATTCAATCAGCCTGTGCCAAAGATTTGTTGCCAAAAAACATTCAATGGACAATTCTTCCGGCGTAAGGGATTGAACTGCCGAGCTTATAAACACTGATACGCCAGTAGGTAAATAATTAAATGACTTGATTCTGGGGCCCATGAAAGTACTTTCGATACAACTAGCGACCCACTCATGCTACACACGGTTTTTACAACTTGACAAAACATCGAGATTTCTTTATTATATCTATTTTTTTTTTTAATGGATTTCATGAACGTAGTTTTCAAGAACAACGCGGTCACGCAGACACACGAAAAGCGACTCAGATTTATAATATACTACAATAACAGCCATATTTTTATAAAACTTCCCTGTATACTACGTTTGTAGTTTTATTCTCAGCAGCCAAAATATATAGAGAGTCAGGAATGGTGACTTGGGAGCAAGCGACGTGCAGTTGTCCGTGTGAAAAGCAGCTTGTCCTGAGGTCGACACCCGCAGCCTTCAGCCTTCGGTGTCGGCCCCTGTGACTTGTTTATAATACTATTTGTATAGTCGTACCTGCTGAAATACAGGGTACTCGGAAGCACATCAAAGCTAGGCTGATGACGATACGCTTGGCAATCCTAATACTAGACATTTTAATTATTATGTAAAATCAACATATACCAGTTGTATACACACATTGACATTGTTGAAAATTATATTCAAAATGACTTGATTACTTTGTAATATATTATATTATTTTAATTATTGTGAATGTGAGGACTATGTAGATATTATTTTTATTTCTCTGCTAGTTTTAGTGATGGTCTGGCAGTTTGAGTAGTTTATGCAGCCTACCCAAATGTCCTTTCTTTGGTATTTTTCGTAGTTTTGAGTTCCTTATGTTCTAAGTTGAGCTCCACGATTACTGACAAATGCTTGCACTGACTGGACAGGTCCACTCAAATCTGTGCGGTTCTTTCCTCAAAAGACCTTTTCAGACACTAATCTACATGGTCCTCATATGGCCTGACCAAGATTATGTCTGGACTTTAAAAGAGACTGCGACCTCTGAGTTTATTTCGGCCTTTCTTCTCAGAGTAGTCAGATAGGAAACGCCAAACTCGTCTAGCTTATTTTTAATTTTTTTTTTATATGACGTGTAAAAGTGATTCTAATATCCTATTTACAGAATAAACAATTTCATTTCATTTCATTTCAATCCAAACCCCACTAGACGTTACAGCCTTTTTTTTTTTTTTTTGGGTGTCAAATTAATCAGCGCTTGACGTAAATTGATGTAATTTTAGTAGGCAAGTTTTTAATAATGTCTAAACTTGTATGAAGTTGTGACAGGCGCTGATTAATTTGACAGGACTAAACTAAAATTTATCTTCTGTCCTTTTCTTAATGACATAGAAAGAAAAAGATGCACTGAACTTAAGTTTAGTTTAGTTTGTGAACAAGGGAATTGGCACCATTATCTTTCTTTTCATTTCTATTGACATTGATTGATAGTAACCAATTTCCATCAGACGAGCTTTCGGTCTATTTACTAACTTATTACTTTAAAAATACAAAGATAAGTATACTCACAGTAAACCTGGTGCTATTTCGTATCCTAGAACCAGCAGCTCTGCGCCGGCACCACTCATCACTGCAACAAATAATAAAAGTAAATTATAAGTGGGTCCTATACAGCGAAATACGACATCTTGACAAGGAAAAAGTGAGACGGTGGGTTTGACTGCAGATCACAAGTTATTTTAACAGCCAGTATCTACGCAGTCCATGAGTATTGAGCAGTGATAGCCTAGTGGTGTGACCGTCACAGAATGCCAAGTCGTAGCTCTCGAATTCGAACTCTGACTTTTCGGATTCATGTGCGTATTGTATAATTATCACTTGCTTCAAAAACGGTGAAGGAAAACATCGTGAGGAAACCTGAGAGATATTTCTCGACGGCATGTAAAGCTAAGTCAAAGGCCCATGAGCAGCTTTAAGACTCTGACTCCAGGTTAGTCACTAACCGCACGAAAAGAAAAAGCCAGTATCTGCAATAAAAGTAACTATATATCATATCGTTTTTTAAGTATAGGTGGTGATATAATGATCTTCTTATTTGGTTTATTCTCATCAAAGTATTATCATATAGAGCACTAGTCACCGCGTAAATTCGATTTCGTCCACAAAGACTATTCTCTGCAGAAGCCATTAATTCGGTTAGGTACTTATCCTTAGGTTTATATTCTGGTTGCTAACGCCTGTTACCAAGAGCGGAGGCGAAAGAGCTCTCAAGGCACATTAAATCAAATTTATTGTCAAAAACTAGATATTGTATTTCAAAGGGCGCAATGAATAAAATACGAGAGGGTCGTTCACGAATCGTTTACGGCGGCTGGAAGGACGAAACAATTGACGATCACAGACTCTAAAGATAGGTATTTTCACCAAAGATTTCTACCATTCAATCTATGGAAACTTCCGTCACATTCTACAGGATTATTTATAGGTACCTATTATACAATATGTATTAAAAAAAAACCTGTACGATCCGAAAGGGGCTCGTAAGTACTACAATAACATTACCAAAAAGTAATAAAAAATCTAATTATTATTGAATAAAAAAAGTATATTGCTATTTAAAAATCACAGTTTTTGTACCAAAATCATCCCAAATTCATTAAAAATGAACAAATTTTCAACAGGGGTCATGAGTTATGTCTTGTAGACAAGAAATAACACGGCAAACTCCCCATTGAAAAAAACTGAGACGATTTCTTTTTTTCGATTCTCTTGATCATTACCACAAAAATAGACTCTCAGTACGATACCTAACAACACCCTCACGGATCGTACAGGGTTTTTTTCACATGTTGTATAATCGATAATTTCGTCATATTCTTTCTACATAACCACCAGTTGCTGATAAAACAGTACATAGAGCCTCATAAAACAGGTAATTCCGTCTTTCATTTAATAGAATGGGCACTTAGTTGTATTTTTACTTTAAAACAACAAAATACAATAGACGTGGCTATATTTAGTAACCTATTCTGCTTAGCTATTTCTAAAGAGCCATAAAAAAACCCTGAAAGAAATCGACACGTGTTTCACCCCTCAACGTGGCATCCTCAGGATGACGATTGACTTGTCGCGAACTCGAACACGGCGTGTTGCCACACCGAGCGCTGAACGCAGACAATTACTAATTGACAATTATTAATTGTATTTTATAATGGATTTCCGCAAGGTCACGTCTGAATCAATTAACTATTTTAAAACAACAGTTGTTTGTAAGACAGTTTATCAGTTACTGCAGGCTTCTGTCTGATAATTTGTTATGTGAGTAAACAAATCCACCCTCCTGGGTATACCTTTCATATAATATGCATATTCTGCATAACAATACCTTGGATGTTATGGAAACTACATTTAGTTTGACTACGCTACGTTATAATTTATAGATTCGGAGAGCTTATGGAAGAATTTTAGTCGGTACAGTCAAGGAAATTGACACCCTTTGTCCATTTGCCGTCATCATAATCAGCATTATGTTCCCACTGCTGGAACAGGCTTTCTCTCTTCAAGAGGGAGTGCGGGTTGGTAGATGTCCATGTGACATCTTCGAATTTTTTGTTCTATGCCATTTGCCGTGTTAGCAGTCATTTGAATACACAGCCAATTATTTTGCGACTGTAAAAATTGCGGACATTGTTCTCACTTTTATACATAGAAACAATAAGAATAATGTACCCAGGATTTTGGTAATCCTTGATATAGAAGAGTGTCCTTATACTTCTTGCCCGTTCTTCTCCATAGAGATCTACGTTTTGGAATGGGCAACTAGCTTCAACTTTCTGACTAACTGACCGACTCCTTGACAATTCAAAAGTGCCTGTAAATAGTTTAACTGAAATGAATGCTTTGAGTTTAAGTTTGAATTTATGTTGATTGACTTTACTACTTAGTAGAACTACTCATGAAACAGTTCGTCCAAGAAAGTTCGACTATAATACTTATTTCTGCTGCCATACAGACATGCAACATTATACTGTGTTCCTCTTTTGAAAAGGTGCCTTTGGGTGCCGCAGGTGCCGCTGAAATTACAATAATACCACCATACATATTAGAAATGAACCCTCCGGGAGAGTTACCGGCTTTACGTTTGCGCTAAAGTTAACCATCGCGGACATTCAATAGCATTAGGTTTAAAACCGTGTTATTAACCACTGTAAAACGAAGTAAAATTGTGTTTTCAGGGGGTCTTGTCGCTATAAGTTTTAAATTTTTTGTGAATATTTGTAACCGTAAAAAAAAAATGCTTGTATTTTAAAACCAACGCTTAAACTAATAAATCTTGTTAAAATATACATCACATTTTATTTTCACGGTTTATAATGCTGTATTCGCTAAGAAAAACCTACATTTGAAATGAACCCTCCGCGGCATCCCAGCATCCCATATGCGACAACGTGAACCCTCCAGGAGGGCTCCCGGCCTCGGTTCTGTTGAAACTCCGTACTGCGCTAAGCCAGTTCAAGATCAAAGACCACTAAACTGAAGTGCGCACGAGTGTACTATCTAAACAGCAGCTGAGTGACTGGGTCATCTGACAGTTATCAAACTTTTTAATAGTTCTATTGTTTTCGATTTGTTTTGGTGATTATGGTAATTGGCCGTTTCTTTGATAAAATACAACGAGCTATTATAAGCCCATTTTCAGTATTAGATGTTTGCAGATTGATGTTATTACGTCAATTAATGCAATGACTTGCGGATCGTATCAACAGAAGTGCTTATTCGGGTTTCAGAGGAAATTTTCGTGGTAATATGAAAAATATATCCAAGATTTTCGCAACTGAAGCCGTGAGACAATCATCGTCTACCCAGCCTTTTCCCAACTATGTTAGGGTCGGCTTCCAGTCTAACCAGATGCAGCTGAATACCAGTATTTTACATGAAGCGACTGCCTATCTGACCTTCATAACCCAGTTACTAGGTAACACGAGACCCCGTGGTAAGAATGGTTGTCAGACTTTCTGGCTTCTGACGACTATCTAAGATGTACGAATGACAGCCGGGACCCATACTTTCCGAGGCACGGAGGGGTCTCGGTGTGTAATGAATGGTTACCCATCCTCGGAGACCGACACCGGTAAACATTGGCCCGAGCAGCTGTTTACTAAGTCACGAGCCCAGAGACAAATTCTAGTTTTTATAACATGTCATTTTTATGATAGAATATAAAAGTTCACTTGGTTTTTAGTAGCGATTGCAAATATTCCTTCAATAATAAATTGCGTTTTGTTTACGCCCTACACAGTACACGCTTTCATATAATTAATATTTATTTTATACAGGGTGAAATTGAATTCATGGGCATCCTCTTAAGGGGTAATTTTACTCATAAAATAAAATAAAATAAGTTTATTTCATATAACCATTTGGCTTACATTGCATGTCGAGGAGTCTCCATTTAAGCATAGAAAATGCCTGTAGTTGAAGGCTCCGCTCTTCCCTTACATTATAAACGTACGAGTATAAACAGGTATTCAAAATATAACAAAGAAAGGAAAAAATAAGAGCAAAATAAAATAAAAATTACGATCAATTTATACGAGAGCGTGTGTGTGAGGGTGTGTGTGTGAGGGTGTGTGTGTGTGTGAGAGAGAGAGAAAGATTTTGAGTGAACATGAGTGACTAAACAAGCAAATAACATCACTCTACTAATATTTATTTTTTAAACCACACGTTGCAAAAGTAATTCTGTATCATCATAATTTAAACTGTGAAGCCATATTATTAGCTTTTTTTTACATTCATATTTTTTTTATCATAAATATATATTATTTTATTAATTTTATTGTATAAAAAAGCTGAGCGGTTTTTATATTGTCTGCTGGCAAATTCTGTCCTAGCTATGGGAACGTTTACTATGTGGTGTTTATTTCTTTTTCTTGGTTTTTTAGCATCATATGGTATCTCTTTATGCGTTTTGAGGATGCTATGAAGGATATACAATTTCCTCACTGACAGCAGATTACATAATTCATAAAGCTTGTCAGTAGGGAATCTTCTTTTTTTGAAGTACATCACCTTAAGCATCGCTCTTTGAGCGCGTTCTACCCCTAAAAAACTAGACTTCGCTGCTCCACCCCATGCAGTTATGCAATACACTATAACAGACTGGACCAAAGATACATAAATTTCATTTAATAGATTTCTTTGGTTGTTCTTATTTTTATTTACATGTATTCTCCTTGGTACAACATATCTCAGCTCTTTGAATATACATATAAGTTTCCTTACTCGACTCATGACTTGTTCCAGTTGAGGATACCAGGAAAGACGCTGGTCAATAATCACTCCCAAATATTTTGCTTGGGTAACTTGTTGGATAGTTGGGCAATTGCAGCGAGTTCTATCGGTAACAATGCCGCACGTGATGATTCTTAACTCAAATTCCTTATCAGGTTGAACCCGATTGTAAATATCAAAACAGATGTATTTGGTTTTGCTTGCGTTCAGGGTGAGCAAGTTATCTTTTAACCAGGTTGCAACAAGAGCAAGCCCTTCTTCTGCACTATTTTTAACATCGTCCCATGTTTTCCCCGTGAACTCATCATTATGAACAACTTTCACTATGGGACCAACCCTGAAATCCCGAGAAAAAAAACAGCTGTTTCCTACATTTTGACGAGCTATGGAACAGCTGTTTGTTTTTTTAAAGGAATGCCCGTGAATACAATTTCATCCTGTATTATATTATGTAGATACATATACAAAAAAAAAACAGTGGCACTCCGAGAGTGCCGACAGAAGTGAAAACTTGAACAAAAATCGGCACCGCGGTAATCGACGCGTTGACGTCTTTTACTCCACGCACCGCGGTAATCAACGCGTTGATGTCTTTTTAATGGTCAAAAGCTGGTGTGGTTACAGTGTCGCGAAATCAATGGTTTAGTCCCATCTCAAAAATGCCCAACGCGCCTAAAGAAGTTTTGCAAAATGGGAAATGTGGGTACCTATACTAATAGTTATACCAACTTTTTTTTTTTTTTTGGGTGTGTAATTATCAAGTAATTTCTCCCGCTCTGGGTGGAACGGGAGGGCGTGTCAGACTCTTACGTTGCCGGGGGCCACGATATCCCTTTCGGCCCTTATTCGCAGCCCCGGCAGGCATTGGCCCTAACGGACCCCGTCAATTCTGCTGACATCTCTTCAACGCGCCGTCGACCCGGGCCTGGTCCTTATCGGACGGCGAGCTACCCATTGCTCACCGTCCGCAAGCCCGCGCCTACGGTGGCCGGAAATCCGCCCGGGGCGTCTCCTCCCGCGGCGGTTAGGGGCGTGAGGGCGCGAAATTTGCCTCTCCCTCACGCGTTCCGCCTCCTCCTTCGCGAGCATTACCGCTTCGCAGAAGGAGGTGACGGCCTGCCATTTCCTCTCGCTCCGTACCATGGCCTGAACCAGGGCCGGACGCGAGAGATCACCGCCGCCGATCGCCTCGACGAGGACACGGCGATGCTCCGCCCAAGCCGGGCAGACCTCCACCGTATGCTCCACCGTGAATAGATATACCTCCTGCATAACCCTTCGGAGATTACTGGCGTGATGTCATGTTATCTTCTTAAAAAGTAAGTTCGCATCTTACTTATCGTTATCATTATTCTGTCACAGACTCAGCTACATTAGTCAAGGTGATGAACACTGAAACGGAGCAATGAGCCATGAACGGAATCACAAACTTTGTTCAGCACTTTGTACCGAAGGCGCTCAAGATTGAAACATTAATTATTTAGCACCTACCTACATACTTGAACTTTGTGCCCTTATTTCCTTATATTTGTATACATTTTAGCTTTTACCCTTTTATCAATTGGAGTTATAGCTTTATTTATGCGCCTTTTTCTTTGGTGATCTATGGGTAACCTCTATAGGAAATCTGCTTAACCCTTCATTGACAAGCGTGATGTTATGATATTAAAAACTTTAAAAAAATTTTTTTCTTTGTCCATAACGCAGATATTAAATGGATTTGCTTAAATTTTCTGAAAACTAAGTTAACAAAAACAAAACGACCGGCTTCCAAAAAAAAACACTACAATGTGAAAAATAACTTTAATTTCGGAAGTCGGACTTCCGAAATTAAATTTATTTTTCACTATAAATGGTGTTTTTTTTTCACTTTTTACTGGTGGTACCTACGCCACACAAATGCAAATGTGAACAGTGACAGGAACTTATCAAATCAAGTGGGAAAAAATAAGTAGGTAATAGATTGAAGCTAACAAAAAATATCCAAGCAAAGTTAGTAAAATTTATAACCCTTTCAAACAAAATAAAAATTTCGAAATCGGTCCACAATTTTACTGACGGAGAAATCGGTGGAGATACAAAAAAAAAATACACACGCTACGAATGTAGAACCTTCCTTTTTGGAAGTTGGTTAAAAATACTGCTGAAAGTAATTGGCATTCAATGCAGATTGAATGTTTTAATAATTTTAATTAAACGCGAGCTCGCTATGAGAAGAAACTTTACATTATTTACATAGTAGATTTTAATAGATATTAAAAAACTGCCTCAAGAAGTTACTTACTGTGGTATCACCAGCAAAAAATGAAGAAAAATCGTCTCTTTTCTGATGAAAAACTGAAATAGTCAGAGGCAGGTGTCCACTTTTAGTAAAAGTTTCATTTCTTCCTAACTCGTAACTTTTACACGTTTTATTCATAAAACTCTGGGAAATCTATCATTCAAACAAAGTTTGCAAGAAATACATCAAACTTAAAAAAATATCTGGAGCCTTATCATGAAATCCGACACATATCGACCAATTTGGAAAAATCATCACTTTTTAGGAGCTAAGTGTGATTCTTCATAATGTGCACATATCGAAATGACGGGAGTCTATGTTTAATTTTATCGACGGAAAAAATGTTAATTTTTTTTAAAAATATTTTGTATATTTCTTTTTCATTTTTTTGTATAATTTTTTTTTCTCTTTGGCATCTCATTTATAAATTTTACAATTATTGTAAAATGTATGAAAAAAATACAGATTTTTGCTAAAAAAAACATGTTTATTTTCAATTGAGGGTAGTTTATTTTCTCAATTTTCTATGGACGCCTAATTACTTCCAATCATTATGGAGCTTGTTTCATCGCGATAGATGATTTAGTTTAAAAGTTACACAGTTTTGTTACAATTTTTTTTTAATTCCATAAAAAGTTCAAAAAATATTTAGATTTTTTTAAATATTTTTTCTTTTATTTAAAATTAAGCATAGATTCCCTCATTTCGATATGGGCACATAATGAAGAATCACACTGTATAATAAATGCAGTTTTTATTGTAAGTTCTAAAACTACACTCATCCAAGGAACTCCAAACTAACCCAACCAAACACACAACAATAGAATTACCCACCCTTATCCCACGGCCCATGAGGATGAATGAAGAGAATTACCATCCACATTGTGTGGAGACGTGACCATAATATATTACTAGGAACTTTGAATTTCCTCGATTCAATGAAGAGTGAAGAAAGTTTCAGTTACAGAGACATAATGCTTATAGATATTTCTTGGTATGTTATTTGCTGACCAAAGTCAAATATCATGGATAATATCCAATTCAATTCCAATTTTAAAGGTGTTCTGTTGCATCGTGTTCACGATGATTTTGTCAAATGTTAAGGCCCTCATAATTTTTTCCTTAAACTGTATAAACTACTTTTTTTTTTTAACTAGGGCATCTGCCAGTTGACTTATGAGGACATGGCTGCTTAACCGGACTTTCCTGTGGCTGCCTTAAGAAGCTTCTACACTTAAAGCCTCCAGCCAGGGGAATAAACTACATCTAAATACAAGCTTTATATTAGCTTGCTAACTGCTAACAGATGGGTATACAATATGGACACCCTGTTTCGTTAATCTATTCTATTGTATTTTTTGTTAGTGCAAGCAAAGCCGATGTCGACCCTGGCGGGGTACAAAAAGGGGCTGCACAGAATTTTGTTTTCTAAGTTGAGGTATGCGTGCCCGGGACAATAAAAACCCCACTCACAAAAAAAAACACTCCCTTGAACTTAAAGACGATTTTGGAACACTGGACTGGTGATATTTATCTATGGATGTGAATTTTGTTTTTGGGATTAATTAATGACGTCGTCGCCAGATTAATTCATGTCCAGCGGTGCATCTTTTGACAGGGTTAACTGCTTTCTCGACTCTTTTCTATATCACTGCTATGCTGTGTTACACTTTGCTGTTTCCATTGTCTTCGTCTGGCTTCTATCCGTTTCATATTTCTTTAAAATCTCACTAGGAGCCTTCTTAGTCTTATCTCGATCTTCAGCTGTCTTCAACTTCACAAATATTTGAATATGTAACAGTTTCACAAAAATAACTTTATCATCCAAATAAACACAAAACTACACTTGGCTGTGAAGTTATAGGGTTCAAAATCCAATGTCAGAGTCAAGAGCAATAAAATCTAAAGTAAAATGCTTTGTTGGTCAACAACTACCTGCGACCCTTGACTCGCTACAAATGTCTATAAAAGAATGCGCACTCACAAAAAATAACCCCAAACAGTTTTGGAACACTGCACTGCACATAATCACACACGTATTATAAGTTTAAAGTTAATATAAGATGTATGGATTTACAATGACCTCCACTCATCAATAAAATAAAATAAAATCGAATTGAAAAAGCGAGTGTGCATTGCAAAAAATTAAGAAATAATTAAGTAGAATGATAAAAATCTTCGATGAGACAGTTGCCCATATGCCCATATTGAAGAACGTTTTCGTTAATCAATCGTCAATTAACTTTTATTGACGTCTGTCAGTGGGGCAGTGCGTAATACCAAGTACTTGATTTTTTGCAACAGCGTAAACAAACCAATATAGAGAAATTGACCCATATCAACAAGGTACCTACCTATTCGTACAAAGTTACACACCCACTATTCATGACCAAATCAATCAAAGAAACTCCATCGCGTAGTTGAGAATATTGTTTT
Source organism: Agrochola litura (assembly GCA_949152395.1). Taxonomy (NCBI): domain Eukaryota; kingdom Metazoa; phylum Arthropoda; class Insecta; order Lepidoptera; family Noctuidae; genus Agrochola; species Agrochola litura. The sequence goes on along the minus strand of OX424497.1, from coordinate 7,287,797 downwards.
GTTTACACTGACGGAAAATTCCGTCGACACTGACTATACTTCTTGTAGAGTAGTCCAAAGTAAAGTGCAATACGTTACTCTCACAAATTGGAAACTATCAGCATTATAGTCGTCGCTACGATAGTCACGGAGTTCCGCCCGACTTTGAAATGCCATCATCGAACATCTCTTAATCTTATTTAGGTCATCAGCTACTGGTTTAATGTGGATCCGCAATGGTTGCCCGCGAAATTCAAATTTTATTAAGTTTTTTGCAATTTGCAGGTCAGTGTCAGGTTATATCTTGATCAAAATATGATTGGCGACTATAACAAATATGTATTTACAGAATTATAATAATAAAAATCATTAATACATCTCTCTAAGTTAGATTTGTTTATTGAATGACTTCTTCATGAAATTTGAGAACAAATCAAGTCCGCTGTACCTAAGGAACGTATTCTTACAATGGTGCCGATTCCCTTGTTCACAAACTAAACTAACTCTAAGTTCAGTGCATCTTTTTGTTTCTATTTCATTAAGAAAAGGACAGAAGAAAATTTTTAGTTTAGTCCTGTCAAATTAATCAGCGCTTGACGTAAATTGACGTAATTTTAGTAGGCAAGTTTTTAATCACGTCTAAACTTGTATGGAGTAGTGACAGGCGCTGATTAATTGACACGACTAAACTAAAATTTATCTTCCGTCCTTTTTTTAATGAAATAGAAAGAAAAAGATAGACTGAACTTAAATTTAGTTTAGTTTGTGAACAAGGGAATCGGCACCAATAGCTCTTATAGCCCCGACTAACTTGTTGCAATACGTTACTCAAGCAAATTGAAAAGGAATTCCGAAAACATCTCGGTCTGAGATTTATCACGCTTGCTCGTATAAATAGGAGCGTATTAGATGCTTCCCTGAACCGGTTATTTATAGCTCCGTGTGATTTCCAAGACGGTGCAATAAATAGCTCACCCATCTGATGAATACGCTCATTACCAGCTTAGTTTTTTTAGGTTACGGCAGGTAAGAAATTTTTTGATAATTCGGCTTGACTGTTTGTTTTTCGAAGATGTTTATTTTATTAAAACTTTATGCACAAGTAAATAAATACAGTACAAAGGCGGACTTAATGCCTGAGGCATTTTCTACTAGTCAAACTTAGGGTAATGCAGAGACAAAACATTGCACGTGCAACGTAAGGGATAGATAACTCAAAAAAGAATAAATACTAATACATAGACACAAAGATATAAACAAAATAAACTTAATCAGGAGAAATACCGATTGGTAGAGGAGAAAACGAATCTTTAAACTTGAACATTTTACTAATATGTTCACGTGCCTTCACTTTAAAAGATAACCGACTGGTTGCCGTCCTGATGTTCAGAGACAGGACGAAGAACGAAAAGTGAATGAAACCAGAGACCACCACCAGCCACGTAGCATGACAACCAAAGAAACGGGTTTTTACGGGTTTTGTCGACGGAAGAATAGACAAAATGACAGATTGTGATTGTTTATCTTTCATTTTGTCTATTCCTCCGTCGACAAAACCCGTTTCTATTGTGGTCATGCTAAGCGTGCAGAGATGTTCTACGTTCTTGTTTCACAAAATGTAACGAGGAAGTACACACCATACCTCTTATAAAGTATTGATCAAACGTTTTTATATGAGTTTTAGTGTTAGTTAATTGTGCGTAGGTATTCATGAAATATGTCAGAACAAACATTTGTGGCAAGGCCGTGATGGATGGTTAGTTAATTGTTTTTATTTTACTTAATTTAAACAAAAGAATCGTAATTATCTGACCTTAATCTATTGTGCTAGGGTCAACTTCTCGTCAAACCAAATACGAATGAAAATAAGCATCATCATCATCATCAGCCTATAAATGTTCCCACTGCTGGGACACAGGCCTCCTCTCTGTGAGAGGGAGTGGGCCGTAATCCACCACGCGGGCCCAGTGCGGGTTGGTAGATGTCACATGTCTTCGAATTTTCGGTTCTAGGACATGCCGGTTTCCTCACGATGTTTTCCTTCGCCGTTTTGAGAGCAGTGGTGATGAAATAATTTACACAAAGTAAAGCGCCTGTCTGGGTTCGAACCTATGACCTACAACTCGTAAGTCGCGGCCGTTACCACTGGGCTACCACTGCTCTTTAAGGAATTAAAATAATTTAAATTGGCCATGTACAATATCTAATTGATATCCGCTAATTGCACATTCAGCATCAGCATAAAGAGATCTAAGTCAGTCATTATAATTACCAGTACCCTAATTGCGTAACTTATTTTCGTAAACGATTATGACAAATTTGTTTCATTTTGACAGTTCAACAACATTCATTGCGTTATTTACGTTGGTAAGCAGATTTTTTTCCAACTTATGAAACAATGGATTAGCAATCTGTTTCAAATAGAAACAGAGTGTGATTGAACGTGCATTACGCAATTAGGGTACTGGTTAAACGTGAACATTTCGTAACAAATGTGAAAACGCGTGGAAACTCGTTTTCCTTGAGATGAGATAAAATAAATAGACAGATAAGATAAACTACGATAAACATTGTTTCATGAATTTTACATAAAATTTAAATAGGTACTTACGTACGTTTTCATTAATATTAATGTATTTGCATTAGATAAGCTGAAATTATAATTAAGTTTATTGAAGCAGGTAAAACGGGAAAGTACAAAGAAATTGTGTTATTACTGGAGACTCAATCTACCTAGCCTTTTCCCAACTATATTGGGGTCGGCTTCCAGTCTAACCAAATGCAGCTGAAAACCCGTATTTTACATGGAGCGACTGCCTATCTGACCTCCACAACCCAGTAACTGGGTAATACGATACCCCTTCGTAAGGCTGGTTGTCAGACTCTCGGGCTTCTGACGACCCGTAACGACTGTAAAAGATCCACGAATGACAGCCGGGACCAATGGCTTAGCGTGCTTTCCGAGGCACGGAAGAGTCTCGGTATGTAAAGATGGTCACCCATCCACAAACCAACCCCGGCAAGCGTAGCTATTTCTGGGGACTATCGAACATTTTAGATCCATTGAGATTATCTGTCTCTCTCTCATCAATCATATTATTGTTTTCGTGCAAGCAAAATATTAAATTCGGTATAGCTAACACAAGAAAATTTTGTCAACAATTTTCAGTTAGAAATAAGAAAAAAATAATCAGTTGTGGAGCAAAATAAACAGTAAACATTGTTACCTACATCACATAAAAATCTATACGATAAACTTAATAAAAATATATTTCAAAGTTTTCTCTCAAATTAAAGTCCACTTCTCACGGTACGGTTGCCTAGAACATGAAAATAAAATTCAAGTACTAGTACTACGGACATTCGAACATTCTGTCTCCTCCGCTTCATCTATGTCCATCCATCCGTTCTCTAAAACGGTTTTATGTTCAAAGTTGATGCATAGTTATCGAATACCGAACCTGAAACACTAACAGTCCAACATTTAGATTCCATTGAAACAAAACTAACTTTAGAAATTAGTTTCCGCTCATTGTTCAGTGCAGGCATAAACTGTTTCACTCAGTTTTATTGAATTAAGTGAGAAACGTTTCTGATTTAGAGCAATAAATTCGCTGGCGTTTCAATTAAATAATAATGTTGGTTCTTATTAAAGTACATACCTACCAGTACCCTAATTACGTAACTTATTTTCGTAAACAATTTTGACTAATTTGTTTCATTTCGACAGTTCAACAACATTCATTGCGTTATTTACGTTGTTGAGCAGATGTTTTTTTCCAATTTATGAACCAATGGATTAGCAATCTGTTTCAAATCGAAACCGATTGTGATTGATCGTGTATTAGGTACGTAATTAGGGTACAGGTCAATGCTCCCTTCAAACCTCATTTTATTCCGCTCAGGATTCGAGATTTTTGAATAATTATAAGGAATCCTTTCTAGTGCCTTAGTATCACTCTACCTTCTAAGGAACATTTAAAACTAGCAACGCCCCGCGGTTTCACCTGCATAAGTCTCGATCCCGTGGGAATATCATGGGAAAAGTACCTATTCTATGTGTTAAACCAGTACCCTAATTACGTAACTTATTTTCGTAAGCGATTTTGACTAATTTGTTTCAAACTCAAACTCAAAGCATTTATTTCAATTAAACCATTTACAGGCACTTTTGAACTGTCAAAGAATCGGTCAGTCAGAAATAGGTATGAAGCTAGTTGCCCATTCCAAAGCGTAGTAGGTACTTATGGAGAAGAACGGGCAAGAAACTCCACGGACACTCTTTTAAATAAAAAATTGTTATAAAATATTGGTTACATCATTCATGTTGAAATTATACATGTGAGAACAATGTAGAAAGACGTGCACGTTAGAAGCGTCCGTAATAAAAAGATAAAACAAAAAACAATTCAAAAAATTAAAATAAGCCCTGGCAGCTAAGAGATGACCAGTCCCAACTGACGGCGCCCGTTCACGAACATGACGCAGTGTTTCATTTTCACAATTCAACAACATTCATTGCGTTATTTACGTTGTTGAGCAGATGTTTTTTTTCCAAATTATGAACCAATGGATTAGCAATCTGTTTCAAATCGAAACAGATTGTGATTGATCGTGTATTAAGTACGTAATTAGGGTACAGGTCAATGCTCCCTTCAAACCTCATTTTATTCCGCTCAGGATTCGAGATTTTTGAATAATTATTTAAAGGAATCCTTTCTAGTACTTTAGTTTCACTGTACCTTCTAAGGAACATTTAAAACTAGCAACGTCCCGCGGTTTCACCCGCATAAGCCTCGATCCCGTGGGAATATCATGGAAAAAGTATTCAATGTGTTAAACCAGTAGGACCCTAATTGCGTAACTTATTTTCGTAAACAATTATGCCTAATTTGTTTCATTTCGACAGCTCAACAACATTCATTGCGTTATTTACGTTGTTGAGCAGATTTTTTTTCCAACTTACGATGCAATAGATTAGCAATCTGTTTCAAATCGAAACAGATTATGTTGTATTATGCAATTAGGGTACAGGTTATAAACTATCTGTGTGCCAAATTTCATTCAAATCCGTTCAGTAGTTTTTGCGTGAAATCTTAGTAACAAACCTCCATTCATCCAATACGATGATCCATAGGATCCATGTAATTGATATTTCAGTGTCGGCGAGGGGCTCGTGGCTAAATGATAAAAGCCACTCGGACCAATTGAAGGTTAAGCTACGCTCGCCGCGGTCGGTTCGTGGATGGGTGACCATCCATCACATATCAAGTCCCCTCCATGCCTCGGAAAGCACGTAAAGCCGTTAGTCCCGGCTGTCATTGATAGATCTTTAACAGTGGTTACAGGAATCAGAGGCTCAAAAGTCTGACAACCAGTCTTACCACGGGGCATCGTGTTACCCAGATAGGTAAATAGCTCCATGTAAAATACTGATATTCAGCTGCATCCGGTTAGACTGGAAACCGACCCGAACATAGTTCGGAATAGGCTAGGCAGATTGATTGAGGTATTTCAGTGTCGGTAATGGTGCCGATTCCCTTGTTCACAAACTAACAACTTGTAAGTTCAGTGCATCTTTTTCTTTCTATTTCATTAAGAAAAGGACAGAATATAAATTTTAGTTTAGTCCTGTCAAATTAATCAGCGCTTGACGTAAATTAACGTAATTTTAGTCGGCAAGTTTTTAATCGCGTCTAAACTTTTATGCAGGGCTAACATGACAAGCGCGAGAACGCTCTTTTTCTCGTTTTATCGTAATTTGTCTACGATTTTGACGTCATTCTAATCCCTAACATGACCGCAAACGACGAGTAAACTCGACAAAGGCACTTTGACATTTCTTTATCGCGCGACGATAAACCGATGTTGCAAATAAAAACAAATTATTTTTATGATAGCAACATCGGCTTGAAGTTCTGTTTCATTCATTCAATTTTATGCATGGAATTATGTATTTTATTGAATAAACGTCTCTCTCTCTTAATTATTCTCTCTTTTAATTATTTATGATTAGTTTTTTATGTAACCGACTTTTTGATTAAAATTAAATGATTTCTTTGGCATGCTGAAACTAAAATACAAAATGACGGTAATTAAAATTAGTGGCATCTATACTCATTAGATAATAACCACAAATGACAAATGGGCCGACGATCGCAATTTGACAAATCGAAGTTTATTATTGTACAAATAGATTTCGTTAATTAATTAATTTAATCACCATAATTGGCAAAGCGACTGGTTATTACTGAAAGTAATAATCATCTACGTGATAGTGCTTCCCTCAAATAAGTACACCGGTGTACAAACACATTACAAAAAAAATAAAATAAAAAAAATAAAAAATTACAATAACTACGACTATGAATCTGCCATCTTTTTTCGAGTTTTTTTATGTATCATAATTTTGTCGTTTTGTCTACTCTTTATCGTCGTCAAAATCGACGACGACTAAATACAACAAAATGACTGATTATATCGTGTTGGACTGTCAAAAATTGAGATAAATAACGTGTCATGTTAGGGTTTGTCGACAAAACATCAAGTTTGACAGAGTGAGTCGAGTATTTTGTATGGCGAAGCTGTCAGAAAACGATAAAACTACAGAAATAGACAAAAATTTGTCGCGCGACAGTGGATATATGTCGCGTGTGTCATGTTAGGCCTGATGGAGAGTGACAGGCGATGATTAATTTGACAGGACTAAACTAAAATTTATCTTCTGTCCTTTTCTTAATGAAATAGAAAGAAAAAGATGCAGTGAACTTAAATTTAGTTTAGTTTGTGAACAAGGGAATCGGCACCATTGTCTACATTATGTTTAGACTGTTCATTTTCTGTTAGTCGGTCAAGGCACTGTCTTATAATAAGGTATGCTCAAAAGATATAGTGATAGATGAAGATGAATCATGATAGAATGTTATCAGTATCAGTGATCAACAAACTTATACCTAATGACACCTAGTTCAAACAAGTAACAAAGATTAGTACTTTGCGCTAAGCGCAGACTTATCATCGTGATATCTGCTACATTTTTTACTTTACTACTTTTTTACTTCAAAGAATTTTAATCTGTTAAAGCTTTTGTACCTAAGGGCTATTATATATAACTTACCTTACAGATAGTACCAGGCGGCCTACCACCAGCTCATAAACAGAATTATTTTAATATTACTTCAGTGGGAGAAAAAGATGTAGCTATACGACCTGTAGAGCTTCATCTCTTTCCCACACTGAAGTAATATTAAAATAATACTGCTTTATGAGCTGGTGGTAGGCCCCCTGGTCGACTGAGCTCTACTCTGGTGAAAATAGAGAATGCTCATTTAATAGTATAGGAAAATTCATACTAATCCATGTCTACTTATTCCATGCTGCCAAGATAGTAGGTACTTACTAATTCCATGCTGCCATGTTATTATTCTAATGCCATTATTCTCGTGTCATTATTAATTATCTTGTTCTAAAACTTTGGGCGACCGAGCTCTGCTCGGGTGAAAATACGGAGAAAACAATTTTTCCCAGATATGAGACCTAAATACATCGATTTTTCGCCCCCGTAAGCCCCTATATTGCAACTTTCATCGAAATCGTTAGAGCCAAATTCGAGAACGTGAGTACAAATATAATATATATGTTTATACAAATATTGTGCGTTTAATAGTATAGGATTAGACTATAATCTTTCTGAAGAATAAACAAATAAAATAAATACATATTCGTAATAGGTATAGAGTACACTACTTTACCTACTAGCTATAAATATGTAAGACAGAAAGTGTTGATATATCCACGTTTATGAGTCCTACATGTCATCTCTACATAACATAATTTAATATTCTATATTATTTCTGCACACATACACTCATCTTTATGGAAAGACGCCGTGTTTGAGATTCAAAACTCATATGTAAATGAATGTTTTACAATAAAGTACCTATCTTCTAATGTACATAATATTCACGCCTTTGATTCCCATAGGGACAGACAGGAATGAGGACCCCGAGATCAAAGAAGTTCCATGGGACCTAGCCAGTGGGCCCTCTCACTCATATGAAGGACTTGCATTGCATTTTTTTAAGGAATGCAATTTTTTTGGCAAAACCACTGATTCAAAACCTATTGATAACTCGTTTCATAATTTGAAGTTACAGTCGCTTAGAAACCATTCATAATTCATTTGAATCTAATGTTGCCTTATGAATTATCTCTTAGGGAAATTGAGATGTTAAATTTAGTAAATGCTGGTAACACTGTAAAAATTCAACGTCATTATAATTAAATACGAGTATGTTGCTGTGACAATGTAAGCACTCGTATTTCCATTCAGTTTGCTAACAGGCAGTAGGTATCATCTAACTAAAAAAAAAGTGGAGTCATTTAAATAGGTAACATTTGACGTCTGTCAGTTTTATCTTCATAGTGAGGTGACCTGCTTAAAAACATCGATTAAAGTGAATGAATCGATACGGACTTGAAACATAAGTGAATTTTAAAAATCATCAGGCGAATCCCTGTCCCATTATTATTTTTGCTTTCGTAAATTTAAGAAGCAAAATAAGACAAGTACATAATTTAACAAAAAAATTGCGTTTATTCAGTTGAACTATCAGAACTGTTATTAGTATTCATTTCATTTTCAATTTCAATAATATTGTCTATTCTCACATCTCGTTCAAAATCTTGTAAAATTATTTTCTTTGTTTTCTCTACGACTTTTCTCCTGTCTTCTGTAGTGACTTCTGCACACGCAGTTTGTAGCAGAGTCATCATTTTAGCAGTACTGAAGGGTGTTTCAGTATTGTCATCCCACCTAAATTGTACCTAACATCAATGATTTTTCTATTTAGTTATTTTTTGTATTTTTATAGTTAGTTAAAAGAATAATAAATATAATTATGTTTTATTATAATCACAACGTTGTTATTAATTTATGGTGATATTTTTTCACAAGTAGGTAATCATTGCATTTGATTCTACTTATCAGCTTTCGATTTTTAGAGTAACATCCCTAGTGTTTTAAAAGAAAAATTAACTGACGCAACATTGTAACGACGTTCAGTTCTTTAGATCAGAAATTGTTTATTATGTTTACAATGGTTTATTAGTGAAAGAAAATCGTAAAATTACTCGTATCGGTCATTATTACAATAAATATGTAATCGTAATTGAAAAAAGCTAAGCAATTGTGCAGTTCTAACAAAACGAAAAAATATGTTATTTTATGCCCGCCGTTACAAGGTTACGTTGTTGAATTTTGATGAATTGTCAAATGTTACCTATTAAAATGACTCCACTTTAAGCACACAACAGAGTCAAAACAGTTTTTTCTTTAATTATTTTCAGTAGACCTTTGACAACTTTGAACTAGGAGACCTATAAAACAATTGCGCTCACGTCACAATGTTCAAGTAGGCACCTCGTAAAAGTCAATATAACGAGTCGGTGTTTTTTACTCTTCCGTACGTAACTCGTGAAATTAGCGTTTGTTTTGTGCCTTGTTAAGGCACTTGTCCTACTGTCGGCGATTAACGACAAGCGAGTAGAGCTAGCAACACAAAACTAGTTGGCGAGTAACGAGCTGAGTGCGCTACGGGCGACGAGAGCTTACTCGCTGTTTTTACCAAGCGTGGCGGGATGCCAGACGTACGATAATTATCGTTTACGATGTACGATAATTTCGACACCGGTACGATGTACGATACAATATGTATTATCGTACGCAAAAGTACGATAATTTGCAACCCTCCTCCGAAATGGAAAGAAACGACTATTCAGCAAAAATAATGTGACGAAACCAAGAAACTTATTCTTGGTTTCCAAACAAACTTGCAACAAAAACTGTTAAAGGGACTTATAAAAACTCAATCACAATAATGTTGTTATGGTTTTAAATCAACTGAAAATATTATTTAACTTTTTTAATTTCTTTCACATTTCACAACTTCCTAAAATTCCTATCCTATTTCTAGTTTTGTAAATTAGCTACACGTTCCGCGCGGCTCTGGCAGTTGTTGTACGATAATTTTTCATCGAATACGATAATTTTAGAATATTGATACGATAATTTACTCGCATTTGTCTGGCAACCCTTCGTGAGTCTCCCAGCCAGTGTTCTGCCCGTCAGCCCATCAAGCGAGCGTCGCGTCGCCGCTGAGCCAGTACTCTCTTGATAGCTCTTGTCGCTGCGACAAACGAGCACTCGCCTGCGGTGTGAACAGTAACCTATCAACTATTAATAATATGTATCTCTTTTACGCGGGACCTACAATCTTTTGTACATTTCTTTAGCGTGAAAATCGTTAAGGCCCAACCTTGAAAATAAATAGTAGTTTGATGGGCGTGGCTTATTTCCCCCGCACGCGGGGGAGTACTGGTTCCATCTTCCGTAGTCGGCCGCCACGTCCACGTCGCCGCGCTGCCACAAACTTATCTGAACCAGTAGCCAAAAGTGGAACTAACGAAATAGCTGACCGGAATTTAAAAACGTTACTTACTTAGCTAGTCGCTTCCTCGTTGGCAGTGGGACAAATGCCTGAATTAATCGTGAACTATCTGAAAAAATATCGAATGATGTCTCTAATCTCTGTTTTGTATGCAGAGGTCTACAATTAACCCACATTTCGCCAGTATGTAATGCTTCAGGTCCCAGGTCATAGAGGATGAGCCTATATTGCCAAAAGCTGGGCATAAATCCAGGCAGCTGCTTTTGAGAATCGACACCTAGCGACATCGAGCTCAGTAATCGCGCTTGCAACCACTAGGTACTCCAAAGAAGCTGATAATACAGATACAATAGAAGATTGGGATAGGTAAGTAGGACTTACGATCTGTTCCAAAAATATGTGATGAAAATGTCAACAAATCATCAAATGGATCAGAAAACGCACCTGTAGATGCCAATTTGTAGTGCCACTTACAAATTGAATGCTTTGATTTGATTGGTTGAATACTTAAACCCGAAATTCTGATTTTAAATCAACTAAAATCTGTTTTCATTTGACAATTGAGGTTAATTTTATAACCTCAATTCGTCGATGATTTTTCAATCACAATGTCACAATCAAATAATAATTGTTGGAATAAATGGTGAGATATAAAATTGAAACCTTCTAAATACAGATGAATGTGTTACAAATTCCCGTTAGTCACTCACTGTGTAAGATTTTAACCAGCACCCTAATTGCGTAATGCACGATCAATCACAATTTGTTTCGATTTGAAACAGATTGCTAATCCATTGCTTCATAAGTTGGAAAGAATTATCTACTCAACAACGTAAATAACGCAATGAATGTTTTTGAACTGTCAAAATGAAACAAATTAGTCGTAATCGTTTACGAAAATAAGTTACGCAATTAGGGTACTGATCAAGGTTTGTTTACACTTTCATAAGATACTTTTAATATAGACATTACTACGTATCACAAACAATTTCGTAAAGCAATCCAGTGTTGATAAAATTTGCTTCCGCCAATGTCTAGACAATTTAATCTTAAAAGACACATTCCCTATCATTAGAATATAATAGATAGGTATATTATCAGTCTTAATAAACAATTAAGATCCTAGAATGATAGAGATAGAGACGGTATTATGCGCAGGTACCTACTTATGTCTTTATTGGTACCAATTAATCGATTGGTAGTAGGTATAAGTAATAGTAGGTACTTAGATTTTAATTAATGTTACCTGTCGGGGACTTTTCAATCGTTATGATTCCTATCATTACATAATAACTATATATAGGTATACACATAAATATACCTATATACAAATATAAAGAACTAGGTACTTACCTACTTACTAAGTATCTTATACTATTCAATGAGCAATATTTGTATGTTTATATTATAGTTCTCGAAAACGGCTCTTACGATTTCGATGGAAGTTGCAATGGGTTAACGTGGGTGAAAAATCGATCTAGCTAGGTCTCATATTATCTGGGATAATTCATTTTCTCCGTATTTTCACCTGAGCAGAGTTCGTTCGCCCAAAGTATAGAACAAGATGGCTACCTCAGAATAATGACATGGCAGCATGGAATCGTATGTACCATCGAAGAAACCCATACCTATACACCGTAAAGACTATTTCTGCTTGCAGCGCTCGGCCACTATAGTAACGGTTACCTACGAAAAAAAAGGGTCGTGTGCACGGGATTTTGTTTTCAAATTGCTTAGTTATAGGTTTCTTCGATGGTACTTACTATACATGAAATTTGAATGAACTATCCTATACTATAGCATTCTCTATTTTCACCAGAGCAGAGCTCTGGTACCGAGTGTAATTTATGAATAGAGAAACAATGTATTTCCCTGTATTGTTTACAAACCGACTATCTACAAAGTCTGAAGATATGCAGTACCTGCATTACATAATCCCTATAAACACAATTACATTATTTACTCGAACCAAGCACATAAGGAAACATCTGACTAAACTATCTAGCAATCAACTGCAATTACATTTGGATAGTTATACTATATATACGTCCTTTTATTACCAAGCCTTTTGCGTCTCAGTATCAGCTCTACTAATCCATCGATCACTAATTAGTGATCGATGGATTAATCGAATAAAGCTGAAGAGTTTATTTTTTATTTTTGAAGGCTTCATACTCTGGATCTACCTGTCGGATTTGATAATATATTTTTACTTTTGACAGCCCAATTCTTGAGGAAGATTATAGGCTAGTTAACATCACGTTACGACCCTTGGGAGCCGAGCAAAAATAACAAAAGTCAGAAAGAACTAGAAGAGAAATAGCAGTGAAAAACGCGGTGAGCCGGAAAACAAGAAATTTCACGCAAACGAAGTCGAGGCAGAAGCTATTTTCTCATAACCATTCACAGATGGTACCGAATTGTTTACCAAATTATCTTGAAACACGCAATAGGGGACTCTTAACAACTTTTGGCACTTGTCTATTCAATAGTCCCCCTAAACTTTATTCAGAGATTACTCAATGACACGAACAGATGTTTTGATTTTATGAAATTGTTCTCCAATGAAGTATACGCACGCAATGAACCAATTTGTTGAAAACAGTTGTTGAGCCAACTTTCCTGTCGCTGTATCTTATAGGATGGAAGTAATTAAATTTTCCTACAGTCGTTAAAGGAAAACTTTGGCACCGTTTGGCACCAGATATAAAAATTTATGAAATCATTTTATTTTATTTTTATGTGCTCCTGCCTATAAGGCTCTTAAGCAGCCAATGTTTTACAGAAGATATCAACAGCCATAACGATTATGATAATGATTTTTTTTTCATACTTACCAATAGCTGTGATCAGGCCCCATAATCTGGCAAGGGGTTGCAATAAGTCCCATAGCTTTGAGGCTACGGACTTCTTTGGAGGTCCAGCAGGCCTCCTCGGTTGCAGACGAGAAGTGCTCTGGGTCTGAAGGTCCACCTCCGAATCCGTTTTAATCGTTGGCACATTCATGACAATGTCATTTCCTGGTACTAATATCGAAAAAAGTTTACTAGGTATTTCACTTGCACATAATTCGAGTTTCACTGTTCTGAACAATTTTATATTAGGTGATTAATAATGGCAAATAATGGTCCATTGCTTAATTTAATTATAGATGCTTATTGTGTTGTTCTAAGTTTTCTTTGCCTGTATAAGATTTTTCAAATACTTAAATTAAATATCAGTGACATCAATGTTTACAAATCACATGGTGATCGTCACAGAATTATATCAAACACTGTTTGGCGTATCGCCCGGGTACCAAAATATCTATCCACCTTGCATACGACCTATATATTTTTTTAATTGTTGTTATGTATATTTTATTCAAATTAATCAAAAATTAAATTTAAAATAAATTCACTGTTTTGAGTGTGACAATTTTATATTTTTGTTGATTTAAAATGAAAATGTCCGTAAAATGCGTCTCGGATTATCGTCGCGGAGCGCGTTGGTAAATCGTTTGGAGCGACACGAGCGCTCGCGGCTATGTATTGCAAGAAACTGAGGCAGGAAGCCAGAAAGCAAATATCTACCATACTAATATCTACATGGCGTGCTCTCGAGAGTATTATACGAGTGTTCAAGAATCTCGTCGCGTCTCAATATCTCCCCATTTTAGTAAAGTTCTTACAGAGAGGTAGGTACTTACAACATTTTCTTTTGGTTTTCTAGTGATTATTTATTTTTGAGGGTTTCTTCTCAGTAGATATAACATGTAATAGGTACCTAGGTAGATTATTTTGTAGAATGACCTATTGAGATAGTTTTTGAAGTGAAAACTTCTTTAGGAGCGTTGGGCATTTTTGAGATGGGAAAAAACAATTTGAACTCGCAACACCGTTACGTGTCGGTAACGGTGTCGCGAGTTCAACTGTTTTTTGTAATCGCGATTGTGCTCTTTATTTCAATGTTCTATGCAAGTATTTTTACCTACTTTAAAGGTTTTGGAAGTATTTTTAGGGTTCCGTACCTCAAAAGGAAAAAACGGAACCCTTATAGGATCACTCGTGTGTCTGTCTGTCTGTCTGTCTGTCTGTCTGTCTGTCTGTCCGTCTGTCACAGCCAATTTACTCCGAATCTAATGGACCGATTAAGTTGAAATTTGGTACACATATGTATTTCTGTGACCCAAACACGAATGAGTAACGTAAATAAATTAATTCTGAATATAGGGGTCACTTTTGGGGCGCAAACAAGAAAATTAAAAAAAAATGTTTTGCTAACAGTACCGTGTGACATATCAAATGAAAGGGCTTGTTACGAGAATCTCAAATATATTTTTTATATAATTTTAAAATAAATACTTTTGAAGATATTGAATAAATTCAATGAAAATTGACCATTCCCCCCCCCTTATCTCCGAAACTACTGGACCGAAAAATTTGAAAAAAATACATAGTATTTTTTTCAAATTGCTCTTTACTCATAGATTACAGGAAAACCTATAAGAAGTCTATGGTCTTAAAATAACATGGTAAATCTCTCAATATTGTGCGTAAAAACTTACATTTCGTCGCTCGGCATCCAATAGGCCCATCTCTCTAGCTACTATAATATTATAATATCAAAAGTGTTTGACCGTCTACTTAATACACAAATAAATAAAACTGTAAGTGTTCATGACAACCAATTCGGGTTTCGGCGTGGTTTGTCAACAGAAAGTGCAGTGTTGTGCATTAAGCATACTATCACATACTTACTATACACAGCGTGGGACGCCGATGATAACACAAAACTAATAACGACTTCTAAACGTAAAATAATTTTGAAGCCTTGGATAACACCGGGCCTATTAAGATGCATGCGAAATCGTGATCAATTGCATATTAAAACCATTAAAAATCCAGATAATGAGGTAGTACTTTGCACTTACAAAAGATACAGGAATTTTTGCAACGACATATTAAAAAAAGTTAGACAAAGTTACGAGCAAAATATCATTAAAAAAGCAGGGAAAAACAACAAAAAGCTTTGGGAAGCAATTAAAAATATAACCTATACTAATAAATCCAAACAGCAATCCACACAACTCATCTCGTTAGACAATCCTGTTGAATCAATTAATAGAGTAAATTCATTTTTTGCAAACGTAGGTAAAACATTGTCAGATAAATTACTCTCACAAAATATAAATTTTCCTAATGTAGAACCCGATAGTCAACCATCAAATTCTTCTCAAAATTCCTTTGTTCTTCTTCCTACTGATGAAGAAGAAATACGATCCTTAATTTTTAATTTAAAAAACGAGTGTGTAGTTGGCGTTGATAATATATCTGGATCATTTTTAAAACAATTTGCTGATATTATTATTCCTCCACTTACATACATATGCAATCTCTCATTCTCTACTGGAATATTTCCGCGTGCCTTGAAAAAATCCAAAATTATACCCATATTCAAGTCCGGAGACAGATACTGTGTCAATAATTATAGACCAATATCCATACTACCAACGTTGTCAAAAATTTTAGAACGATTAATGAATATCAGACTTACTAAATTCCTTGAACAAAATTCTCTTTTATCTTCATCTCAATTTGGCTTTCGATCTGGCAGGTCAACAGCTGAAGCAGTCCACGTACTAACAGATCACATAGTCAACAAACTAGATAATAAAAAAAAGACCTTAGCCATTTACCTAGATTTAGCTAAAGCATTTGACACAGTATCTGTTCCTATTTTGGTAAAAAAGTTAGAGAATATGGGAGTAAGAAGTCTACCACTTCAACTATTCATAGACTATTTATCTGACAGAACACAAACTACTAAAATAGATAATTGGATTAGCGACGAACTTCCTAATCAGTACGGCGTTCCTCAAGGTAGCATCCTCGGTCCCACATTATTCTTAGTTTATATAAACGACTTATGTGATATCAAGCTACAAAACGGTAAAATCGTAACTTTCGCCGATGATACTGCCTTAATATTCGATGCTAACACGTGGGATGAGGTTCAAAATTATGCTCAACAAGGTCTTGATACGGTGTATAAATGGTTATATTCCAATTTGCTTACCCTCAACGTCGATAAGACAAAATACATGACATATTCCCTTAGACCCCAGGATCAACCAAACTTCAACTTGAAAGCCCACTCATGTAATTCCATCAACCATTGTTCTTGTCCTGTATTAGTTAAAACAAATTCTATCAAATATCTTGGCATAATCATAGATTACCGTCTCAGCTTCCAACAACACATTGAAAACCTAGTTAAAAGAATTCGAAAATTAATCTACATATTTAAAAATCTAAGACATATATCTGATACATTCGTTATTAAAACAGTTTACTTTGCACTATGCCAATCTTTGCTAGTATATTGCATTACCACTTGGGGCGGTACCTCTAAAACTTATATGATAAATTTAGAGAGAGCCCAAAGAGCTATATTAAAAGTTAGTTGCTTTTTCCCAATCCTCTATCCAACTTCCGAACTTTACCAACACTGCCAAGTGTTAACGGTCCGGCAATTGTTCATTCTCATGACAGTACTAAAAAAACACACTGAAGTTCCCTTCGATCACGATTTACCAACACAAAACAGACGATCAGCAAATGTTTGTTCAATCATCCGTTATAATACTAGTTTCTCCCAAAAGTTTTTCTGTTTTCTTGGCACTTTTCTTTATAATTCAATTAATAACAAAATATCTATCTACACCCATACTAAATCTATTTGTAAAAGAAAATTACGCTTTTGGCTATTAAATCTGGACTACATTGCCACAGAAAATTTATTAAAACCAATGTCTTAACACCCACACATTTACACTCACACACCTACACTTACAAACATTCAATACACACAACATTATTCATTTCCCCATTTCCATTCTTCATTTTTTGTTATGCTCATTATTATTTTATTTGCTTATTTTGTTACTTAAGTATTATTGAATAATAAAATAGGTGCGTATGTTACCTACATAAATTGTATGTTTCTTTGAATTTTATGTTGACTTGCTTTTCTTTTCTTTGATTTGTTTTAATTTTCTTAGGTTTTTCAAACTTTTGCTTTACTAATAATATCTTGACTCTACTGTTTTGTAAATTAACATGTCCTATCTAAGAGAGCCGGGTGATCTGTAACACAGGACCTTCCTACCTCAGACACCTTTCTCTATTTAAGATTGTGCATTTTATTAATTAGTGCCTGTAATAAGATGTTGAGATAAATAAAGATTTATGATTTATGATTTATGATTTATATGCTAGCTTCCTAGATTTATTCAAGGCTTCTGATCTGGTTGCTTATGACGTATTGTGGAGTAAGATGGAGAAGGATAGGTTGCCAACGGAGCTTATAAACATTTTTAAATTGTGGTATAGTAACCAGATTAATAGTGTACGAAGGGCTGGAACTTTTTCCAGGCCATACAGGTTGGAATGCGGGGTGAGCTAGGATTGGTGAGCTCAGCAGCACCAGAGTGGGTTGCTATTTAGATGGTATTTGTGTAAATAATATTAGCTATGCAGATGATATGGTGCTTCTGAGCGCGTCAATCTGTGGTCTCAGAAAGTAATTGGTTGCCAAATGTGAGCCAATAAGTCGGAGATCATGGTTTTTGAGGCTGGGGGTAGACCGGGTTATGTACCACCTGTATTACTCAATGGGACTCCACTACAAAGAGTATTTACGTTTAAATATCTTGGTCATATATTGACCCCTGACCTCAATGATGGACTCGATATTGAGCGGGAAGGAAGAGCGTTGTCGGTAAGGGCAAACATGCTGGCTCGCAGGTTTGTACGCTGCTCACTTAAAAAGTCAAAATTACTCTGTTTCGAGCTTATTGTACAACGTTTTACACGTGCAGCCTGTGGGCTAGATATACCCAAAGGTCGTGCAACGCCCTTCGTGTCCAATACAACAACGCTTTCAGGGTATTGGTGGGGCTGCCCCGTTTTTGTAGCGCATCGGGAATGTTCGCGGACGCACATATTAATTGCTTTTACGCAACGATGCGAATGAGGTGTGCATCCCTGGTGCGCAGAGTACGGGCCAGCTCCAACAATGTCCTAAAAAAGATTGCTAGCAGGCTGGATTGCATGTACATAAATCACTACAGTGCCATCTCCCATGGGGTGAAATAAATTTAAACTAGATTACGTGGGGCACTCAGAAAGTTTTGTGATACTAGAAAAAAATATACTACAGGTTATAATTTTTTTTATTATATCTTTTGAAAGAACTCTCCATTGGCGTTTTTACACAGTTTTATACGTCTAAACCAATTTTTATAACACGTCTTTCAGTCCGCATCAGACACCTCTCCAATCTCAAAATGCATCTTCAGGTGATGAAAACTGTTTTCCTTTGAGTTGATTTATTTTGGGGAACAAGAAAAAGTCGCACGGAGCTAAATCAGGACTGTAAGGAGGATGATCGGTGTGCTGTCCAGAAAGTCCCTTGTTTTGAGCGCCGAGTGAGCCAGCGCGTTGTCGTGGTGAAGCAGTAGCCCACGGAGGCCAGTGTTCGGTCGCTTGCTGCTTGCAGTAGTAAAAACTTCTGGCAAACATTTGGTAACATACCATTCAGCATTGATGCTCCTTTGATTTCGTCAGGGTACTGATACCAGATAACCCGGCAAAGAAAAAAAACTTGCGATCAAAATTTTGCCTGCACTTCTGGCTCGCTTCACTTTGGTAGACGTTGGTTCATTTTGAAACAGCCACACGGTTTACTGACGCTTAACTTCTGGATCATATTGATAAATCCAAGATTCATCACCTGTAATAATATCTTAAACGCGCCGAGACGAGCCTGCTACAAATTTTGCTATCATGTCTCGGCACGATTCTACCCGAACCTCCTTCTGAGCCTGCGTTAGATTTTGCGGTACCAGCGTGAAACTATCTTCCATAACCGAAGATGCCTGTGTAGAATTTCATGTACACTTCCCGATCCAATCGGCAATATATGCTGAACCTCTTCATATGTAATTCGCCTATTCTCTTGAATTAAATTTTTCACAGCCAGCACGTTTTGTTATGTAACAACCGTCATAGGGCGGCCACTTCTTTCTTTGTCCGCCAAAATTACTCGACCACACATAAATTCATTAAACCAGCGGAAAACAGTCGTTTTAGAAGGGCTTTTTTCTATGAACACCATTTGAAGTCTTTGAAACGATTCTTACGATTCTTCTGGTTTTAGTCGACATTTGAAATCGTACAAAATCATCGCGCGAAAATGTTCTCGTTGTAAATCCAGTTTTCAGTAAGACAGGGTATTTTGATTTAGCTCGTAAAAAAATGTGGAGGGAATTTCGAATTTGGAATGATATGTTTTTTTGTAATAAATAGTCATAGTTTTAATTGACATCAAAACTAGCAGTATCCTATAGACAAAAACTGTTAGTCGCAAAACTTTCTGAGTGACCTGGTAAAATAAGCTAACATAGTTCAAAGTTTTCTAACACAATGAGTCCTTGTTACTTCAATAAAGAAAAATATCTGGATGTCCATTTTTTTTTGAACGACTTTATCTATAAATGAAACCTAGCTGGATCGATTTATCACTCCCGAAACCCCCTGCATACTAAATTTAATAAAAATTCTTGGAGCCGTTTCCGAGATTCAGATTATATATAGGTACATAAATACAAGAATTGCTCGTTTAAAGGTATTAGATTTAGATTATTATTATATTAATGCCGCGAATGTGAAATTTTTAACGAAAATCAGATTTTTGTTTTATTTCAATCTACACGTTGAGTGACCCTGCAATTAAAAAAAAAAAACGTAAAAAATGTCACTTTCGCGGTATTGGATGCCGAGCGACGATTTGCAGTTGGGATGTATGGGAGAACATGTTTTTCAACTACAATGTTAAGTTTGTCCTTGGGATAAATAAATTCATCTCAACTACGGAACCCTTCATTGTGCGTAGTCCGACACGCACTTGTTTTTTTATTGTTCAAGTTTTCACTTCTGTCGGCACTCCCGGAGTGCCATTGTTTTTTTATTATTTATTATCCTTGCGAAGTATGTGTGGTGTAACTGTGAAACATCGATTGGGGAATAATTGATAAGACAACGTTGCAGTTTAAAAGAAGATATTGTACTCGTATAGTGACAAAAAGAGTAGGTATGCTTGGGTTTAGTCATGTTGAGAGGATGAATGAAAGGCGACTAACAAAAGATATTTACAAGGCAAATGTGAATGGAAACCGGTAGGGAATCCCCCTACAAGGACATCCTACTGACTTTATTGGTGATTTCTTTCTGTAAGGTCAGGGTGTATATGAACAGATGTATAAATGTAAACGAAGCAAAAGGAGTAATAAGGATTGTAGCCAGGTGACGTTCTGTAGTTTCTGTCAACTCCCATGGGAATAAGGCATGAGTTTATGTTCGTAGGTATACAGGGTGATTGGAAGATGGGTGCAAAGCTTTAAGGCGAAGATAGTACAGACAATTTAGAACCATTTAAGCCATGGTTGTCTTAGACGAAGTCTTACCAAATATTTTTAACCAAATTTTTTAGTTTTTTTTCGGAAATTCTCAAAATTTAATGTAAACTGCATAATTATGGCCAAATTGAATGATAAATGAATTCATTTTTTATTTATTTAATTAAAGTAATGTGTAAGCAATCAAGCAAAACATGTTTTAGGCTTCTGTGTCATTAGACATTTTTTTTACAGACATTTAAAGCTCAGAAAAAATAAAAAAATTGTACAATACGTCTTTTAAACCTTATTAAAAATTAAAAAATTTGGTAAGACTTCGTCTAAGACAACCATGGCTTAAATGGTTCTAAATTGTCTATACTATCTTCACCTTAAAGCTTTGCACCCATCTTCCAATCACCCTGTATATGTACCATCGAAGAAACCTATAACTAAGCAATTTGAAAACAAAATCCCGTGCACATGACCCTTTTTTTTCGTAGGTTACCACCGTTACTGTAGTGGCCGAGCGCTGCAAGCAGAAATAGTCCTTACGGTGTATAGGTATGGGTTTCTGTCACAGCTGGATATCTCAAGAACTACTAATGCTATCAACTTGAAATTTGGAAAAGTTTTAGATGACGTTTGCCCAACAATTTTGCAAATAAAAAATACTTTCTTGCAACAGGGACTGAACAGGGGTCTTCATATGAAAGAACGCTATTAGCACATTCTCAAACATTTTTTTTTTTAAGCCGCGTAATTTTCAACTTTTGACGAAAAATTAAAAAAAAAAAATACCGTTTCCCCCCTTATCCCCCGAAGTTAGCATAGAGGAAAATCTGAAATTATTCCATGAGAAATTTATGTAAATATTACAGGAAAAATAAGATGGTGTCTCTAAATAGCACACTTTTTCAGAAATCATAAACAAAAATTGCATTATTTCTACTATCAGTCAAGAGACGGCGCTGACCTAAAACTGCAATATTCTACACCGGCAGTGTTAAAATTCTCTGACGAATAGGTATAGGCCTCGCCGATGAAAATTAAAATGGTACGTAACCCTCAGTGCGCGAGTCCGACTCGCTCATGACCGGTTTTTTTTTCTCAATGGCAGCAAGCACTAGTGTGAAACGTATAGTCTTGATTTCAATTTTCAGTTCGCTGAAAATTATTACCTAGTTTTTATTTTACAACCGAAATGTGCTTAAAAAGTGATAGATGGATAATGGCTGAGGAACCGAGAGGCATAAATTAAATGGCGCTTAATAATACCTTTAAGCTTCGTGCAGACTGGCGCAACGCGTAACTGCTCTACCGTGAAGTTTTCTTAGAAATTGTTTTGTTAGAGTCGCGTCGCGCCAGCCTGCACGAGGCTTTATTGGCAAGTAGTTAGGTAGGTAGGGAAAAGGCTAGGCAGATTGATTTTTAGTTAGGTAGGTAGGTACTAATAGGTACATTTACATTTATATGGGTCCTCTATAGCTGTATGGTTATGAGTGCGTTTCTACAACAATTCCCATTTGTTTTTTAGCTTTAACATTTAAGTTTTATATCAGCTTCACGGATCGGTCGATTTGCGAAGTTAAGCTACGCATGTCGCGGTTATTTCTATGGATGGGTGATCATTCTAACGGCGCGGCGGCGGGCGCCGGCCGGCGCCATTCGCCACCAATTTTATTATTATTGACGTCTCTAGACGCTGCCAGTGCGGCGATTCCGAACTCCGTGACAGTTGTGGTAGTAAATCGAATAAAAACAGTGGCACTCCGGGAGTGCCGACAGAAGTGAAAACTTAAAAAAAAATTGCCACCAGCACCGCGGTAATCAACGCGTTGATGTCTTTTACTCGACGCACCGCGGTAATCAACGCGTTGATGTCTTTTACTCCACGGTGTCGGTCAATTGCGTTACAGTGTCGCGAAATCAATGGTTTACTCCCATTTCCCATCTCAAAAATGCCCAACGAGCCTAAAGAAGTTTTCACTTCAAAATCTTTTTCGTCATGATTTACCTACGCACGGTTCGAACGACCAAGGTTAAGCTACGATTGCCGAGGTAGGCCCTTGGTTGGGTGGCAGGGGCGTAGCTACCTCCATATCACCCGTATCAATGATACGGGGTATAGGGGCTCCCGAACGAAGAAGAATTCGTAAATTTTTGTAACAAATAAAAAACTAAGCCGACGTTCGCGACTTTCGCGTCCGCGGCGATTTTTTTTCGTGCACTCGATTTTCAACGCTCTGCTTAGCGCCGAGAGTTGAAAATCCAACAGTGTTTTTTCAACGCGCTGGGACGAGAGTGCGTCCCAGCGCGTTGGATTTTCAATTCTCAACACTCGGCGTTGAAAATACAGTGCGCGATATAATTTATTACGTCCGTGCAAACCATAGAAATATAAAAAATATCTATGGTGCGAACGTTGACTAAGACGCTGTCAACAGTGACGTGAGGCCGATTTCGTAAACATGTGGGCACTTAGTAAGGTGTAGTTTGATTGAAGTACCGAAATGGTTGTAAATGTTTGCGTGTGAGCGTGTACACACACAGCGTACCTAGGTGTAGTTTTGGCATGCTTCACTGTATTGTTTGCAGTGCTACCAGTCTTGATTTTTTATTATTACTTATTTAAAAAAGGTCCGGAATTAATGAATACATAATGAAAATATGAAAAATAACGTATTTTGTTTATGGCTTACAAAGGCTTCTAGTTACAGGCATGGTCTAATTCTTAAGCTCTTGCATTCATAAAATCACACAGAAAATCTAACTTAAACATGTCAGGATTCAGGATGCTCCAATTTTCGAGCTCGCTCTTGCATTCGCTTAGTAAAATCTCAATAACAGCTTAACCTATCCAAATCAGATCAGGATTGTTCAGTTTTCTAGCGCACTTCGCTCGCTTTACATCCTCTTCGTAAAATCACAATGATAGCTGAAATTTTTGAGTCCGCATGCAATTTTATAAAACAATACCCTGCTTTAGAACTTCTTCTTCAATCGGTCCCTCATTACTGAGGATCGTGGTTACTGGACCCTTTAACCGGATAATCTGCCTCCATCGACTCCGGTCCAAAGTTGCCATCACCACCTGCTGAAATTTGCTTGAAGACGTAGCTTCTTTCACTTGGTCAGACCATCGTGTTGGCGAGAAAGCACGAGGCCTCGTACTCTCTTTCCTTCGATATTGCCAACAATGACCAGCTTTTCAAGGCTGCTATCTCTCCTTCGCATTATGTGGCCGAAATATATCAAAATACGCTGTAGGCAAACTGTAGACAATCGACTCTTGATATCGAGTTGGGAAAGGACACACACATTTGTGCGTTTGGCTGTCCATGGAATTCGGAGCATCCGCCTCCAGCACCACATTTCAAATGCGTCTATCATTTGTCTTTCTCTTGCTCGGATTGTTCACGTCTCAACTTCATAGAGGAAAAGACTAGAAAACTAGTGCTCTGACCAATCGGGCTTTGTTTTTGTAAATCACGATTTTTCCAGATGTTCTAAAGAAAGAAAGAAAAATATTTTATTTGGGACACGCACAGGAAATATAAAACAGTATTATAAAAAAAAAAGTTCTGGGGGCATGTCGTAGCATATTTAGCCATGGCTATCCGTCGTTTTATTTCTGGGACGCAGCTGCCTTCATTAATATTAGAGCCCAGATAAACGAAACTGTCCACAGTATCGATGCCTTAGATGTTATTGGCGTCCAATAGCTTTCCCACACGATCTAACACCATAAGTTTGGTTTTCTGCCTGTTTATTGCAAGCCCTAATTTGCTACTTTCCACCTTCAATCAATGTAGTATCTCCTTCATGTCGTCATATAATGTAGCGAGGAGAACAGTGTCGTTAGCGTACCTACCTCAGATTGGAAATGCGCTTTTCACTAACAGCAAATCCCTTTTTACCCGTCTACGGCGAAGCAAAAATTAGGATTATGATTTTGACCGGTATGTAGGTACTGTTGTTCATCTGTTACGTCATAACTTCTAAACTACTCATTATAATTTGACAAAGAGGTATCGTTGGAAGCGTCTTGATCGTCCGCTGGTTATAGGCTACAACGAGACGTCACATTAAATTGAATGTGTCGCCATATTCATTTTAATGATGCCCTGTTGGGTATCAAATAAAGGTATGGAAAATGGTATAAACAAGTCACACATAATCTGTTCGATTTAAATGCGCACGTGTGACTCCGGATTTTAAATTTGTCTGTCTGCGATGTCTTGTTTATACCTTTTTAAATGACTTTTTTGTCGTAGTTGAGTTTCAGTTTTATAACTTTTTTCCCAGCCCTCAAGAGTTTTCCGATTTATATCCTACTCTCCATACACATTGAAGAGTAGAGGTGAGAGGATGCATCCCTGCCTAACACCTTTCTTGATGGAGAACACATTTGAACAGTCGGTGTCAATTTTGACGAAAGAGCGGTTGTTGATGTAGACTGTAGAGGCATCGGACTAGGTCAATAAAATGTTGAAGCGTACCCATGTCTTTTAGAACTTCCCATAGTTTCCACACAATCAAAGGCTTTGGTGTAATCAATGAAATAATAACACAGGGCATTTTTTCTGGACGTCGGCGCTGAGTTGTAGGCTAGAAATAATCGGGCAAAAAGGACCCCATTTGACCATTTGAAAAATTAGGAAAAGGCTGGGCAGATGAGATGATGATGAGCAAACCTTACTCCAGTATAAGTTGACATAATTATGTTGTAGGTACAGACGCCAGCACATCAAGCTACCCGAAACTGTAAAATTTTCCCAATCAACTTTGAACCTTACGTATCAGCGATAAAGTTGAAAATCTATTAAATAAATTTGACAGATTGTAGTAGCTTGATGTGGCGTCTGTACATAAACAAATTTTCTATTTATTTTGGTAATCATAATATGATAAAATGTTTCAAACTTCATGCATTGACTGACTGACAATTGACTTCAGAAACTTCGTGCATATCTGCCGCTGCCGGTTTCCAAAATCATAGTTCCGAACATAGATGTATGAAGATGTCATAACTAGACGGTTCCGAACGAAATGTAGGCTTCGTTCCGAGTTACGCTGTAATCTATTTGGGAAGTACGTGTGGTGTGAAGGCCACTTTGTTAAAACTCTTTGAAAATGTTCTTAGGATTTAGTGAACATTCCCAAAGAATTGTGAAAGTTGGAATCAGATTTTCTGAAAGTCAAATAACCGAGTTATGGACTGTAAAGTTGGGCCCTCAGTTCTCATTCTCACATAGAGGATTGAGGGCCCACCTAAACCTGATAAACTATGGACACTACAGAAAAAGTCCTTATAACAAAATCTAAGCTAATGCCAAGATATTATCACAAAACATATTATAAGCAGGCTTAGCTATCGCATTAGGTTTCTAAACCTGTAATGATCGTTTAAGAGTTTTTAAATAAATAAATAAAAATAGGTGATTTCGGTATCAATTAAGATTTGTAGTTTACGTATAATTATTCTTCTTTGTAACAAATGACACCAATTTGTTGCTCAATTTTTTTCACAAAAAGAGACACATTTGTATTTTTGTCTTATCTTTCATACCATAAGCGTAATAAAACGAAAACAAAAGAAATGGAGGACTGAGGGCCCGAATTTTATCAAGGTCATAACTTTCAAATAACAAAAAGTAGTGACCTGTTCTTGCTATCACAATTTTTCACAATTTATTTAGTAGCATATAGGATTTCAAACAGTAGCTTAATGATTTCATTTTATTTGCGTAGTATACTTTTACGTGTATGAGAATTGAGGGCCCATTTTGTACGAAGATATACAAAGTAGGACAGTGTTTTGCAATAATATCTTGTTTTCACAAATTTTTTTTGGCATTAGCTTAGATTTTGGCATAAAGACTTTTTCTGTAGTGTCCATAGTTTATCAGGTTCATATGGGCCCTCAATCCTCTATGTGAGAACTGAGAGCCCAACTTTACAGTCATTACTCGTTTATTTGACTTTCACAAAATCTGATTCCAACTTTCACAATTCTTTGGGAATATTCACTAAATCCTAAACATATTTTCAAAGAGTTTTAACAAAGTGACCCTCACACCACACGCACATGATTTGGGAGTACTAACACCTGTACCGAATTAGCGTGAGCGCTCTAACGATGTTTCGTGAATCGTCATAGATGACGTCATGACATGCGGTAACACCAGCCGTGACTTAAATTAATATCAGTTTTGTTTTGAGTCGCATCTTATATATAAACCAACATGACATTTTCGAAATTGTGCTTCTGGCTACCGTCGCCACCTAACCAAAGAAGATAAAGAAATTTGTGGTATTTAGACAAAGAAATATGATTATGCACGTTTTGACGTTGAGCGAGCACTGTGAGCGCGTTCACGAGGTTTCCGAATTGTTGACAGCTCTCAGCTGTCATAATCGTGATCTATAACGGAACACAAATTATTGATGTCAGTCAGCGCCTCAGCGCTGTGAGCGATTATGTTCTAATTCGGAATGCGGCCGTATTATCAACTGTCAAACTGTCAAAGGTGTCAGATGTGATGTGACAAAAGCATTGGTAAACTGGAAACTTCTATTTTCATTTTCATCAAAAATTATCTAAGAAAAACTGCCGGTTTTGGTATATAATTTACCAACATATAACGTATCTATTTCCGACATAAAACTTTATCATTGATTGTTTATAATAAATAATACGCGACATGACACCTTTATTATTTTCAATTCGGAGGGTGTTACTTGTATGTAGTGTGCCTAAAACAACGGCTTTACGACATTCGAGCCATTTGTCGTCGTTTAAAGAGTCTTTGAATGCTGCAAAAAATGTGGTTATCATCTCTGGTGAAGACATAAGCGCTGAATCAGGACTCCCAGTATATGACTCTAAAGGGCATTGGAGGAAGTACCAATTATCCTCACTTGCAACTTCTGAGGCTTTCCTGACCTTTCCTAGTTTAGTATGGGAATTTTATCAGCATAGACGAACAATAGCAGCTCAGGCGCAGCCTAATAAGGTAAGGAAGAGTTTTACTTATTTTCTGCTACGTTTTTTTATTTTATTATCTGAAGCCAGGTCTGTCCTGACCCAAGTATTGGTTTAACCTAATGAGAAGTCCAAAGTTGTTGTTCCAAATCATCATTTCTATTTATGAGTTGTACCTGTTACTAACGAGACACAATAGAATTTTTATTGTTATTGAATTCTAAAGGTAAATGGACAGTTGAGCGGAGTACTCAACTGTTGATTTGCCTTATTAATAACTTATTAGGTTAGCTGATAAATTAACTGTTGAATACCTCTATATATATATCATAAGCCAAAATATGGGTACACATCTTTATACTTAGAGAGGCTTACATAATTTGTAAAAAAGTTTTCTCTTCATCCGTCGTTTTTGCCTGTTATTAAATTAAATGGTCTTATTTCAGGCTCATACAGCTATAGCTCAATTTGAAGAAAAGTATGGAACAGACAAGTCAATCACTGTGATCACGCAGTGTATTGATGGGCTCCATGTTAAGGCTGGCAGCAAGAAACTAATTGAACTGCATGGCAGTCTGTTTAAAACTAGGTGCATCAAATGTAATGATGTTCTAGCAAACAATGATAATCCAATATGCGAGGTATGTGACAAAATAATCCTGAATTTATATGTACAATGCTTCACAAGCAACTTTAACCTTTTAAATTTAGCTTTGAATAGAAATTATGCACTGAAACAGATTTGTATTCCAGGCATTAGCCAATAAAGGTTCTCCTGATCTATGTGATACTAATTCAGATATCCCTGAGAAGCTTCTACCACACTGCAATAAGTCCAGCTGTAATGGCCTACTCAGACCAGATGTAGTCTGGTTTGGAGGAGCCCTGGAGCCTTCTGTGGCTGAAAAAGCAGGTAAAGTTCAGAAATGTTGGATTGTAACAAAAATCATACTTATAATACAATATAATAATAATTATTATTTTTAATATACACTCGGCGTCACAAAAATCGCACCTCTCCGAAAATAAGTTTCAAGCATGTCCCGCTATCGACGAATACGTTAAGCCTAATTAATATTAGTATCAATTGAAAGTATGTTTAACGACCTTTAAATTAACATTAGTTAGAATTCCTAAACACAACAGATCTCATCAGCACGTAACGTTAAAAAAAATGTTGTCAAAATACGCATTATAACAGCCACTAATTGCACCTCCCTACAAGGGTATAAAAAGGGCGACCCGGGTTAAATGTGGGTCACCTCGTCCTATTCGTGCAGGAGTCCCTCAGGGCTCCGTGCTAGCTCCCCTATTATTCACGCTGTTTACCAGCGACATCCCTAAGAGTGTGAAGGCGCAGTTGGCTCTGTTCGCAGACGATACGGCTATCTACCTTAGGGGTACGTGTCCTGATAACATAGCCCGCACTCTCCAACGAATCGTCAATAAACTTGGCGATTGGTTTCGAAAGTGGCGGATTGAAGTTAATCCCGATAAAAGTCAAGCGGTTCTCTTTACGAAACCGCGTACGACTCTTAAAAATCCCCTCCCACGACCACTCACCATGTTCGGCAAGCCGATCCCTTGGGAGAAGCGAGCCAAATATCTAGGTGTAGTTCTAGACCATCATCTCTCTTTCGCAGAGCATATAAAGCAGGCCCGTTCGCGAGCCGCTTTCGCTCTCGGTAGGCTCCATTCCGTCCTAAATGCAAGTAGCAAATTGTCACTAAAGTGCAAATTGCAGATCTATACAGCTTGCATTCGCCCAATCATGACCTATGCGGGTTCCGTCTTTGCTCATGCAAAACCCCATCACATCCATAGGATGCAAACTCTCCAAAATCGTAATCCTTCGTAGAGCTACCGGCTCCCCTTGGTTCGTGAGGAACGAGAGCCTCCATATCGATCTTAAAATCCCTACCATCCATCAGTTCCTCAAACGCGCTTCGAAGCGTTTCTTTGAGTCCGCGGCCAAACATCGCAACCCTCTGGTTGTCGATGCTGCCAATTATGTCCCAAGTAGAATCAGTCATATTCGCCGACCAAGGCATATTCTTACCGACCCAGACGACCCGACTACCATCCATCAGGAGTCTAGTAGGGAAACGAGTACGCTAGGACACAAGCACAGACGCTTCCCGTCATTCCGACCTCGCCGTCGAGGTCTTTTGCGATCGCGACCGCCGCGCCCCCGAGTAAATGATACTCCCCCCCGACCCTTGCTCGAAAACGAGGTGCCAGCAGTTGTTGCAGCTGAGCACGTAGCTTTAAATTCCCCGATTAATAATCATGATCAAAACTTTGATCCAGCCCGTTCCATCTTTGATCTCCTCCCTCCGGTAAACGCCCTAAGCCGAGGCTCGTACCCCACAGGGGGTGCCCTTAGCGAGCGTTCACCTAGTTTATAAGTTTAGTCCCTGACTGGAGGCTTTGAGTGTAGCAGCTTAAGGCACCCACAGGTTTGCTCGGTTAAATAGTCATGGCCTCAGAGGCCAGCTATGAGATGCCCTACAGAAAAAAAAAAATGTGGGTCATTCGCTATCCAATCTTTGAAGTGAACACACGTGAACAGCCACCGCAAGAAAATACCCCAGAAAATGGATACCACTGCAGATGAAGCCGCTCAAGTCATTGCACTACTGCAATCAGGGATGCGGCAATGTGATGTTGCTCGGCAACTGAACTTAAGTCGTTTTTCCGTTCGACGAGTGTTCCAACGCTTCCAAGAGACTGGTGGCTATATCCGAAGACGTGGATCTGGAAGACAACGGTGCACATCCGAAAGAGACGATCGCTTCATTATTTCGACGTCGTTACGTAATCGGTTCTCCAATGCTGTTGAGCTGCAACAACAACTGCGATCAGCTCGCAGAACTTCTGTAAGCGTCTCCACGATTAGAAGAAGAATGCGAGAGAAGAAAATTGCAGCTCACAGGGCTGCTACAGGGCCAAAATTGACTGCACAGCATAGGAGAGGCCGGTTGCAATTTGCCCGTGACCATGTGGATTGGACAATAGACCAATGGAGAGCTGTGCTCTTCTCGGATGAGACGAGGGTGTGTCTTTTCTGCAACGACAGGCGTAGAAGAGTGTACAGGAAGCAAGGGGAACGATTCGCACAAGCCTGTATTCAGGAGACAGTGGAATACGGGGGTGGCTCGTGCATGTTCTGGGGCGGCATGTCAATCGACGGCAAAACGAACCTTGTGTGTGTTTCTCGGACTGGAAGTGCTCGTGGGTAAGGGTCGCTGACTGCTCATCGGTACATAACAGAGATCTTAGAGGAGCAGGTTGTCCCTTATGCGGGTTTTGTTGGCAGTGGGTTCACGTTAATGCACGATAACGCCCGCTGTCACACCGCATTAATTGTAAGTGACTACCTGCAAGAAGTTGGGATCCCTGTTATGCGCTGGCCGGCGCGTAGTCCAGACCTGAACCCTATTGAGCACCTTTGGGATGAACTGAAACGGCGATTACGGGTACGTGATCCTGCCTCTACCACTCTCCAAGACCTCCAAGATGCCGTCGTTGCAGAATGGGACAACATTCCTCAAGAGACTGTTGTCACATTAATTAGGTCCATGAGAGAACGCATGGAAGCAGTCATCAGGGCTAGGGGGGGTAACACTAGGTTTTAAGTGGTTTTTTGTTGCAATTTTTGCTGATAAAATTAAATCTTGCTTTTTTTATTCTGAAATTTAAATAAATTGCCTTTCCAATGATACCTTATAGTCATATGTCTACCATTGATTAATAGGGTTAAAATGACTTTGAAGGGAATTCTTAAAGAGGTGCGATTTTTGTGACGCCGAGTGTATATAATTTAATAATACCATTATAAAGAGGTACAATTTGTAAGTTTGTATGTAAGGGGTAATCTCTGGAAGTACCAGTTGGATTTGAAATAATCTTTGCATACACCTAATTCTTGAGAAAGGTTATAGGCTATATAACATCACGCTACGACCCTTAGGTGCCGAGCAATACGAAAAAAGTCAGAAAGAACGCTAAGCGAAAAAAAAGTAATAACACGGGCGGGTGATGTGGGATGCGATGCTGTGGTTTAGGGCCCAAATTTCACGCGGGCAGAAACTAGTCAGAAATATAATAATGAATAACTTCTTAAACTAAATTCACCAACAAACTATACATATAAAGTTCAAAATATATAATCTCAAAATACCTTTATGTGGGTATTAGTTTCATTCACCGGAAAATGGAAGAGATAAAATATGTAAAAAGTTGCCAAAGTAATTTAAAGATTAGGTAGGAAAGAAATGAGGTAAAAACTGAAACCTCATAGCAGATGGCAGCACAGTTGTACGTCTTTATAAACCGCCATCGTTGTGTTTGTTTACTTTTGTGTCAATCACAAATTATAAGAAAACTAGATAAATATGTATGAGACTTGGAGTGTAGCCCTATTAATAGACGAGGTAAGGACAGGGGAAGCGTCTACCACTGCTAAAAAAGCAGCTTTATTGGAAAAGTCAATAAATTATGAACGTTTTATAGTGGTTATTTTGTGTTTTTTGTTAAAGACTGTAGGCGTACGATAGAATTAACCTGAGTTGAAAACCAACTCGGGCTTGATCTTCCTGCCTGAAAAATCTCAGAGATAGCACTTCTAGCACTGTTCTAATATAATATAAACACACTATAATTTACATAATATCACATCACAAGCTCCTGTATGTACCTAATGAAAACAGACTTAGTTCTCTTGGGAGCATCACCTAGAAACCACTTTCTCCCATAAAAAGGCTTATAGGATAGCACATTGCCTCGACGAAATATCGGATTCCAATTTTTTTCGGAGAGCTTTCTCCCACAGTTTTCTTCTTATAACATCTTTGGCAAATACATGGGGCCCCGTATTTTTTAAGTAAACAGCTGCGCAACTGGGCTCAATAATTAATTA
Source organism: Agrochola litura (assembly GCA_949152395.1). Classification (NCBI taxonomy): domain Eukaryota; kingdom Metazoa; phylum Arthropoda; class Insecta; order Lepidoptera; family Noctuidae; genus Agrochola; species Agrochola litura. Next base: position 7,255,023 of record OX424497.1, on the reverse strand, counting down.
TGCGTAAAAGAAATCGCTTATTTACAAATAAAATATAGCTAGCTGTCAAATTTAAGACGCTGGAGATCAGCGCCATCTGAAGTGAGCAAGTGGCAGTTTTTATCTCCATTGAAGATTCGCTTTTGAAAAATCCGACAATCCTAAATATATAATTATATGAAATAATTATATTTTCTTTTTTTGTCTTCCCTAAACAAACTCAATACTTTATGTTTCATTTCAGAAGAAGCAATATCAACTTGTGAAGTATGTCTTGTAGTTGGATCAGCTTCACTAAAATTCCCTACGGCCATATATGCCTCTGAAGCTGTGAACAATGGGGCGATCATAGCAGAATTCAACGAAACTCCCAGTAATGTGCTTGACTTCCACTACTTCTTTGGTGGCCCCTGTAGCAGATCAATATCTGAGGCTTTGAAACTTTAGAACTGACTGCTTGAATTTGGACTCTTTGCACGTTTATTGTGAATAACTTGACAAATTACAGAATTTTTAAGTAGGTGATTTTAGAAAATGTGTATTAATCATTTTTATAAATGTTAACGAATATTCCTTTCTTTTTTTTATCCCATGTTTACTAATTTACTTTTATTTAAATCCAGGTTTTCTAATTTTTGAACGAAACAATTGTGATAAGAGTTTGCAATTTGACAGCAATTCGACACTGACACTTCCAATTTGTATTTACATTTTGAACTTCGATATCTTCCTTTAGTTCGTAATATCAATAATTATGTGCATGAGTTTGATAAGCTCAATACGTAGAACAATAGTGATTTGTAGTTATCCTAAAATCATGACCTCGCGACAATCAAGTGACATGACAAAGTTTAGAGAAGCCTTAAAATTGGCCAAAGATGTTGTGATCTTATCTGGCGCCGGTATCAGCGCTGAATCTGGTATACCAACGTTTCGGGGTGCGGGAGGTTATTGGAGGAAGTACCAGTCATCAACTTTAGCCACACCTGGAGCTTTTAGGACCAGCCCGAGCTTGGTTTGGGAGTTTTATCATTATAGACGAGAAGTTGCAGCTAAGGCACAGCCTAATGTCGTAAGTTCGTAAATAAGTTATAAAATATAATCATAACCATCATTATCTTAATTTCCACTGCTGAACAAAGACTACTGTACTACAAACAAGTGAAGAAGACTCCATAACTATACTCCATAGGTTTAGGTAGTTAAAGGTAAACAAATCGTAAAATAGATTTTTATAGATGACACTTGTTTAAAAATACGATAAAACCAATATAAATTTATTCTAGATTTTTACAATAGTTTCCACTTTGTTCTCGAGCACATAAGGTCAGTGGGTCGTCTTAGGGGTTTTAGTTAGATTTATAATAATATTATCATATATTGTGATCTGTCTATTGTAAAAGTCAACGAATTATAATGTTGCTAAATTGAAGAATACAACTGTGACGTAGCATGACAACTGAAGTGACAGGTATTATGTTTAGTTGGTTAATCAACAGCTGTCTCGTCACGTGGTTCTTTTTGTTTACCTTTATTTAACTACCTAAACCTATTTGAGTATAGATATTGATAATATATCACTTGTCAGAAAGACCAGTCATCTGATCACAGTTTACTTGTCACTAGCGGGAAGGTAAACTATAATCAATGGATAGGTATGCTGCAGTTTTAATACTTTCGTGGACACTGAGCCAGACACAATATAAATTTTATTGTTATGATGTCTATGGACGTTCACTGTCCGCGAAAGCGATAAAACCATAACATGTCTACATAGACAGATGGCAAAAAAATAACACACATTATCCTAATTGGTAAACCACCACTCAATGGATCCCAAATAGCAGGAAATGACTAAACGGCAGACCCAGAAAGAGATGATGAGCTGAACTCTCCCTTATAGGATTGACCCGCAATCGCAGCAGACCAGGAAAAGTGGAAAGAGGGGAGGCCTTTGCGCTGCAGTGGGACAACACAGACTAATAATAATAAAATCCTAATTAAATACTTTTTTTTAATTTCAGGGCCACATGGCCATATCTCAGTATGAAGCAAAGCATGGAGTAGATAAAAAAGTAACAGTGATCACGCAGAATGTCGATGGTTTACATGTAAGAGCTGGGACTAAGAACTTGATTGAACTTCACGGGAATCTGTACAAAACTAGGTGCACTAAATGTAAAGAAGTCTTGGTCAACAATGATAGTCCTATTTGTGAGGTAAGTTGTTATGTACTTACTTGGCGTCCATATTGAACTGGTCAGGTCTTTCTTCATTGCTTTTAAACTATACTGGGGGTACCCTCACTTGCAATAATAACTGTCAGTCAACTGTCAAGTGTCAACTATATGTCAAACACCAAACCAAACTGTAAAATCAGCAAAATGTTTCTCCATTATTTTACTTATTTATTTATCAAGGCAAACCAACAACATATTTGCAAGGATAATAACTATAGATCGAATAATCGGATGCAAATTTACCAAAAGTTGAGATGTTGACTATAATGGAATGCACTTTTGTAACGACAAAATCCCGCGGTTCTGGGATCGACGAATTTACCTACTGTTCCGATTATAGAATCGGATGTTTAATTTACTTAATCTGCGTTCGCGAATTAGTTGCCAAACATGTAAACAAACACAATTTTTTGGAAAAACAACTGTAATGCCTATACATAAGGTTCAGTTTGCGCAACAACTTCATATTTTTTTATGACTTTTTCAACAGTATTAGTCAGTCTAAAATCAACTTTATATACACTTCATAAAGTTGATATTTGTTTAAGTGGAAATAACATCAATTGGAAACAAGGATTTGAATAGACCTTAGGTACAGTCAGCTGCTGTACGTTCAGGTGTTGGCTAAAAAAATGTGGTATGCACTTTTGTATCGATCGTAAGTCCCTCGATTCTAGAATAGAATTTTGAGTTTAAAGAATCGAATGCATAATTATCTACCTACCTACCTAATGTTTTAAAGTAGGTAAGTAGTTACCTAACTGGCATAGCAAACCATCCTGACAATGTTACACTCGGTTGCAGAATAGGTCATTAAGTTTTAAAGGGGACTATAGTTAAACTAACATTTTCATTAAGTTGTTGCACAAAACAAAGATAGCTGTACTTTTAACTGGTATTTAATATTTACTTAATGAAGCGTCAAAATGTGTCATTAAAGAATTTACGTTGCATAAAACATCATTAAGGTCTAATGGAACTTTAATGTTAACTTAATGAGTGTCAAAGTCGGTAGGACGCCATCACTCATTAAATGTCCAGTAAATTATTGTTTGCAATAAATTGTGCAATAACCATACTATACCATTACATTTGCTGTAATTTACTTAAAAATGTCCAGGTAAGAATATTAAAGTGCCATTATCTATAATATAATCGCTTGTTTGTACTTGAACAATTTTTATAACCTATTTTCCTTGCAGGACATCAATTAAAAGTCTCATTATCGGATCCAGAAATGGATATTCTGCGCCACCTTATCCCTGACAGGGTGAATTTATTTGATAAACATAATAGAGAAAATCTTCGAATAAGATAAAGGTTTTTAAAGAATGCAGTACTGCACATACCCACATAATACAGGGCGTCCCAAAATTATGGGACATGAAGGGAAAGTACCTTAAATATCGTAGATAGGGTATTTTGCTGAAATAAGACTTTATGTTATTTTTAAAAGTTAGTAATTCTGCATTCAAAGATTTTCTAAAAATTACTTGCCTCGTCTGGGAATCGAACCGACTTAAATGTAAAAAAAAACACCCCTACTTTTATGATGCCAATAGAAAGAATGGCCAAAAACTAATAACTCTTCTTAAGTAACATAGTATCTTAAAAGAAACGAAGAACGTAAAATGTTTGAGTCAAATTTCAAGAAAGTTATTGATTGCCGACGACGACGTTCGAAAAGTAGCGATATTATCATTCCATAGATAGCATTGATTATTTGTAAATAAGTACCCACTTCATAAAATACTTTATAGCATAGGATTGGTACGAATGGACCGATTAGATGGCCGGCCAGATCCCCGGACCTTACACCATTAGATTTCTTCTTTTGGGGATACGTGAAAGATATGCTATACAAAAAGCGATATGAGAACGTGGGCGAGTTACAAACAGAATTGTGCCATATCATATCGAATATTCACCATAAAATGATAAGAAAATCAACAGGCAGCGGACTCATTAAAAGATTGGCGATTTGCGTAAGACAAGAGGGATCATATTTTGAGCATTTAATTAATTAATTTACAAAAAAATACCAACTTAATTGACTACGGCAGTTTCATGTATGTTTTTAATTTGATTAAAATGATTAATTTCACGCTGTTCCTTTCTTTTAAAATACTATGTTACTTAAGAAGAGTTTTTATTTTTTGGCCATTCTTTCAATTGGCATCATAAAAGTAGGGGTGTTTTTTTTTACATTTAAGTCGGTTCGATTCCCAGACGAGGCAAGTAATTTTTAGAAAATCTTTGAATGCAGAATTACTAACTTTTAAAAATAACATAAAGTCTTCTTTCAGCAAAATACCCCATCTACGATATTTAAGGTACTTTCCCTTCATGTCCCATAATTTTGGGACGCCCTGTATAAATGGGAGGTCTAGATTCTAGAACCTACGACGAAGAGGAATAAATCCATTGATGGCATGGCACAATTATTAATGTTTCAGGTTTTACGCAACGGGCTCATTTCAACAGATGGGGGATAGGTATAGCCAACATTCATAAATCCTCAATTTGCCGCTTGATTCAAAAAGTTACACATGAAATAGCTAAGTTACTTTTATAAGTATGCCAGTCAGGGATGAATTAAGAACAGTGGCACAAGATTTTTATGAAATAGCTGGTTTTCCACATGTAGCCGGTGCCTTGGATTGCACACATGTCAAAATTATAAGTAGGTACTTAGAAAGGGGTACTTTTCAAGAGATTTACAGATGGTGTGTGATACCCAACTTATAATAAGGGATATTATTGCTCATGGTTGGGGTCAGTAGCTACACGATTGCACGATGTTCAACAATTCGAATTTATGTGCAGATCCTGGAGATGGGTCAGTAAAATTATCATCATTTATTAGGCGATAGTGGGTATTACTGCAAGGAATATTTATTTATGTCTTTTCTACAACCCCCAAACACTTGCTGAAGAGGCATAGTCATATATTTTAACTAAAACACAGGACAACACAAGATGTTTCGGGGTGTGGAAAAGGCGAAGCCCTTGCTTACAAAAAGGGATGACGTTGAAAAAAACATCAATTATTGTAAAAGAGGTTGTGGCTACTGCTGCAGGTACTACACAATATGTGCATAGACCTGGATGAGGTATACACTCTTGACGATGTAGACTTTGAAGATGAGGAAGTTTTTCTACCTTTGCAGGATGGATCACAATAGGATTCATCTGTAAGAACTAAGAATAAATAAAATGCAATTGTTAATGCAGTATTTTCTTAGTCACATGGTTACAAAATAAATAAAACAACTGTATACGTTTGGCTGTAATATTACTTAAAATTAAGTAAATTTAATATTACTTACTACAGAATAGCAATACTATTAATTTTACTTAATTTTAGTTTTAAAATTTGCATTTTTAAGTTGTGCTGCTGCTTTTGTTGCAGTATCTCTTGCATTAGCTTTTTCTTTTCTAAATAAGCCACTTGACACTTTCTCTTAAAGTAAATTCTTTTGAAGGATTCTGCAGACATATATTTTCTATTATTTTTTATACGATGAACATCTGAAACAAAAATATTTTTAAATCACTGACCATAATATAATTAAACAATAAACATCCACAACTAACATAAAAGCAATGACACAGTCTTCAGTGCACTATTAGCCTATTATATCGGTCTAGAAAAACGTCTCCCAAGGGGAAAGGATAGTGTAACTTAGTGCATGCATAGCTTTGAAAGTATAATAGCTCTATTTTAGCACTTTTTAGGTATAGTAGAAGTAAGTAACGTGAAGGATTTACTTAAATCTCCACTAATGGTCTCAACACCCATGAGTAGAGATAGGGTGGTCCAGGTACTATTCTCAGCCGAGAATCAAACATCACATGTCATGTTGTGCCACGCTTAAGTTAAAAAGTATTATAATTAAAACTTTCTTATAGTACCTCTTTTAGCTCTAGTCTTCGACTTTTTATTATTATTATCTTGTTTATCCTGCTGTACTTCTATTTCCTCTATGACTAAAGACTTCTCAGCACTTTCCTCCTCTCCAAAAACCATTTCATTTTGAAAGGTGTGTAGGTTGTCAATATCTATGAAAAAGTTATACAAGTTAATACAAATAATGACTTGGCAATTGAACACAGTATCTTTATCACGTGTTTAAATAAAACTGATTGAAATAAAGACTGCTGAATTTAAGTAAGTAATTACCTCTAAAGTAAGCTGCCCCGCTATCAAACGGATTTCGTAGTGGTTTGATTTGATCCTTAATAATACTCAAAATTTTGTCATCATCATCTGTAGTTTTTGTTTGGTAAGATCCTCCTGTTTTATGGATTTGTATCTGAAATATTAATAATTGTAGTACTTTTTTTAAACTCTCGTAGACGGAGTGGCACTGGGAAAGAAGATTAGAGAATATTGGGGAGGCCTTTGCTCAAAGGCACACAGAAAAATTATGTAAACATATCTGATATAATGCTTATAAATAAATAAATATCACAACATCTTTCTCACACATTCTTCATATCATTTTTGTAGAGCTTTTATTTTTATTTTATTCGGGCGATGTAAAACATTTGTATAAAACATGATTGTATCTGACTGACTGCCTTGTTGGTCTAGTGGACGCAAGCGCTACTGCTGAGCATGAGGTCCTGGGTTCAATTCCCAGGTTGGGCAAAGTGTTATTGGGTTTTATATGAAATTTCTAGGTAGCAGCCTGGACTCTGGGTTTGTGCCTGGTTGATGGCAATAGGCTCGCCCCCTATTACATGGGACTTAAACAACTGGCGAAACGTGGGTGTACTTTAGGTAAACCTCTGCCCAACCCTTCAGGGAAACGAGGCGTAATGTTATATAACATATGACAATTGGATAGGTAGTGAATAAAAATTTGGACCATTTTTTTTTTTACTATATGGGCTTGCTTGACTGCTACCTCACTCGATGGTAAGTGATTGTGCGGTCGACGATTGTGCATGCGTGTTCAGCAAACACCTATTCACTCGTGTATTGAAGACACCAGTACCCTAATTGCGTAACTTACTTTCGAAAACAATTTTGCCTAATTTGTTTCATTTTGACAGTTCAACAACATTCATTGCGTTATTTACGTTGTTGAGCAGATTTTTTTTTCCAACATATGAAGCAATGGATTACCAATCTGTTTCAAATCGAAACAGATTGTGATTATGTTGTATTACGCAATTAGGGTACTGATCATAATTTTGTTCAATACTTACATTACTCTCTGCCATTTTTTTACGTGTTTTTTGCTTCCAATTGTCATAAAGCATTTTAAGCTGCTCAACACTGCGATGCCCTGATGAGGCACAACTATTAAATTTATTGGTTATTTTTAGCCATCCTTCTTTTTTCCTTGCCAGGAACATGCCACTTGTTCTTTTGTCTTCAATTATATGTTTGTATCTGAAAGAGATGCAATAGAAATTATCAAGTGGCCGCGTGGATGTCGGAAAATATCCCAAGGGAACGTACTACCGGGATTAAAAGGAAGCGAAGCGATGATTGCATACTTAATAGGCGAGGAAAAAGTCATTGACTCTTGTCCTAGCGCTGCGCCCGCGCCGCTAACAAAATTATCAAGTGGCCGCGTGGATGTCGGAAAATATCCCAAGGGAACGTACTACCGGGATTAAAAGGAAGCGAAGCGATGATTGCATACTTAATAGGCGAGGAAAAAGTCATTGACTCTTGTCCTAGCGCTGCGCCCGCGCCGCTAACAACCATAATACTTTATTACGCGTAATTTTGAAACTCTGATATCTTCTAAAGTATTCATTTAAATGATATGAAAATGCCCAATTCAAATAACATATTTTATTGGATAAGAATTAATATAATATCGGTTAAAATAGCTTCAGAAATAACCATGAATTATCTATCAAATTCTGAAAGATAACAATGGTTACTGGTGGGTCATCCTTAGAAAATAGACATATGCTTTCGCGGCCTTTTTCGTTTAACTTATTTAGATGTACAATCCTGTAGAATATGAATGTTATGTATCTCTTACAGTTTACGCGGCGCACGCTTGTAAAGCCCCCAGTCGGCATGATTTTTTTTCGACATCTTCAACAATCGTCATCATATTTATTAAAACAGCCAATTTACACAAATCCGTAATGATTTATACACTTCACTGCGTCCATTGGTAAAAACCGTACTATAAAAATCCGTTCGGTAGTTTTTGAGTTTATCGCGTTCAGACAGACAGACAGATGAGGCGCGCGGCGCGGAGACTTTGTTTTATAATATGTAAGGATAACTTATAAAAAGCACAGGGTATGACAGTGAAACACAGGACTGAAAGCAAACAACATTCGGTCCACAGGTCCACTGTACAGTAAACGCTCAAAAGTGCATGAGCACGCTAAGAGTCGTATTGCTGTGAACACGCGGTATAGCTCGTACATTTGTATGTGTAAGCAACACGATACACACACCACAGATAACGCAGTTTTGAGCTACACGAAACAACAATATATTTCCGTCGCTTTAAACATGCTAGCACACACGCAATATGCGCGTGAACTTGACCAGTTAATGGCATTGCTAAAATTCGATAGTAACTTAACAAGTGCAGATAGCAGAAAGCGTTAAGCGTTGGTATGGAATTCAAACTGCCTCAGGTTCTAATCTCGTAAAACACAGTGCGGTTTTTTACAAATGTTATTATTTTTGTTTTCGATAATAATATTTTTTTAATATTGCTGCTTTTTTATGTTGTTATTGCAATAAAGGTTTTAGAATAAAAAATGCGTGATATATGATAACAAAATTAAAAAAATATGTTTATTCGTTATATTTATTTTACATAAGTTAATAAACTGCTACAATTATTTATCATTACTTCAGCTGAATAAGATGTGAAATAGATGTCAAGAAACTTAGAAGCAGTTTGTATTATTTTGACATATTTAAATTATGAAATATTTTAAATTTTTAATGGATTTTTTCACCATAAATATTAAGCTTTGATCATGGTCGAAGTAATTAAGTAATAAATAAGAATATTAGACTACTTAAAATGTAAAAAACTACTTACAGAATAGGTAATTTTAAGGTTACATATGGGCAGTTTGTTTATATTTTATTTGTATTAATTATTTTACATTTTATTTGACTTTAGTAAATATTGGTTGTTATTGAGGTTAAAGCTTAAGTATTCATTTTCTTTACGAAAAGAAGATTGAAACTAAACCTCAAATTTTAATCCTAAAATAATACTATTACTAAAATAATATTAAACAATTTCGGTATATCTGCAAGAAATACGACAAACACCCTATTGAAACGTGCTTAAAAAATTCGTTACCATAAATTCATGCAATAACGAATCTGTTGTTTATTAAGTTGGTACGGTCAATATTTTAAGATCAAAAACGGTTTTCTAGCTGGTCTTCAGTGATGCAAGCCTTCAGAGTGCACGGCGAACGGTTCATAATGACGTGTTTTTAATAATTCAGCAAAATATCTCGTTGGTATGAAACCATTTGTTTCATTCACCATTTGACGTCGCTGCTACTCGATAATAAGCCCCTTCCTCATATCTCTTAACCCTCACAGTATTTCTCTAGAACAAAGAAAAACATTGTTTTTATTACACATAATACCTTATTATTTATTATTCACTAATCGAATTAAACCTCACAATGAATTTAAAACTTTAAAGGCATCTTCTGTCTCAACAATACCTCTGTTCTATCAACAATACCCTTGATTAAGATTTATGTTTAGTAAAATATGAAATATATAAATGATAACACTCACACTTAATCCGGTTTCATTAGATATTCACTTCACTTTTACGCAGCGCAATAATATTCTCTGATCTGATCTGATCTCTTCAATATATTTTATGCCTGCTTTTTGATAATAATAACCACAACACTGCGCTAAATACTCGTCACCAATATTATCCACGAACCAACAAAGTTCTATTAATTAAATACTCGTAACAAACTGCATCTACCCCACAGAAATCGAAATAATTTACTTAGTTTTTTGTGGTCTACCTGCTAAACTTTAATATTTATGTAAACAAGACGAATGAAACTAAAAACGAATGATGATTATTTAACTAGTCATTGGTTGCAGACAAAGTGAGTGTGTGTGTGTAATGTGCGTGTCTACAGTATTGTAACAACTTATAGAAGAAGGTCGTAAGTCAAACCGAAGCGTCAGTCTATTGCTTTGTGAGATTGCTCATGGACTTTTGGTCGGTACTGTACCTACAATAATTTCCGTTAGGCCTCAGTACGTACCTAAAGAATTTAAAACACTTAAGACAGACATCCAGCAGATAATAATAATAGTCCATCGTCTGCTCAGGGCCTTATTAAACTAGTAAAATGCAGCAAATTATGTTGGCATTGTTGTCAACAGAATGAATAATAAATGATAACATTGCGCGGTAAGTCGTAAAGTAAAACAAAACGTAAAAATACTCACTCTGACACAAGGTCTGCAAGTAATGATTTTTCCTCCGGAGTGTAATTTGCGCCACGTTCCCTCTTTTTTCTCGATTGCTCCATTATTTCAGCTAAATACTTTAACTTCAACTGTTGATAAATTTCGATATCAAAAATCGCGAGAGTGTGGGTCAATACACCACAGTGAAAAAGTGACAAGTGACATTAAACCACAGAGTCCACAGACAGTTTTTAAGTACTCTAAGCTGAAACGGTTTTGTGCAACGCTCATAATAAATAAATTAATGATTTCATTAGCTTTAATGCAGCTTTAGGTAACGGAGAGATAATGGAAAGCTTTGCACACCCAGTTGCACAAAGAAAAACCTAAGTTAATGCCCCATTACGTAATGGAACATTAACGCTAATGATTTCATTAACTTAATGATGTTGCACAGAACATTTAATACGCTAATGTTCCATTATATAAAATTATTAATTTAACTACTCTGGACTTTAAACAATGTTGCTAGTAAAATTGAGTGAAAATAATGAACACGAGTGAAGATTTCTATCATGTTTGAGTTTGACAATTTTGACGTTTCATTGTTTGTTGGTTAAACTCACAGAGTACTTTGCACACTTAAGGCTAGGCCGCATTCCGAGTTACGCTAAAAGTGATAATATCGCGAATCCGACCAAATTTAATAGTCACAAAATATAAGGGCTATTTAGTAATAATTGTGACTATAAAATTTGGTCGAATTCGCGATATGATCAGTTTTAGCAGGGTTTATATAGTAGGATATGACTTTTAGTGGAGCGCCTAGGGTTTTGACGTCGGACTTTTTTAAGGGTGAATGAATTTTTAAGGTCGAGGTGGGATTTTGTTTTTTATTCTATAAATTGCTTTGTCTACCAAAATTTTTTTTCGTCGTCATCGTGTGCAATTGCCAAGTCATTATATTTATTAAAGAAATAAAGATGACAAATAGATAGGTAGGTACTGAATAAAATTAACAGACTTGGTTTTACATTAGATCTCACTTCTTTTTACGGTAGAAGAACTGCGTTGCTAGACTTGCATATGTTATGATTTTGATGGGATAGACTTTACTCAAAGTCCTCTGAGTTTAGAGTGAGTCATTTATTAATTTCCACTGTCTCCTAATATCATGTAATTTCTTTATGCACCTTTTTCAAAATCAGAACACTAATGCGAGTTGTTAAAAATTGTACAGACGCCAGCACATCAAGCTACTACAATCTGTCAAATTTATTTAATAGATTTTCAACTTTATCGCTGAAGTGAAGGTCTTGCATTGACTTGAATGTGCCCTGGCGGCTGTGAGTATGTCATGCTCACTCAAATGTTTCGCTGATGGTGGCGGGTGTGTTGGATCATTTAGCTCCCTTCTAAATGGTTGAGCTGAATGGTGCTAATCCATGCGTCATGTTCGTGAACGGGCGCCGTCAGTTGGGACTGGTCATCTCTTAGCTGCCAGGGCTTATTTTTATTTTATTTTAATTTTTTGAATTGTGCTTTGTTTTATCTTTTTATTACGGACGCTTCTAACGTGCACGTCTTTCTACATTGTTCTCACATGTATAATTTCAACATGAATGATGTAACCAATATTTTGTAACAATTTTTTATTTAAAAGAGTGTCCGTGGAGTTTCTTGCCCGTTCTTCTCCATAGGTACCTACTACGCTTTGGAATGGGCAACTAGCTTCATACCTATTTCTGACTGACCGATTCCTTGACAATTCAAAAGTGCCTGTAAATGGTTTAATTGAAATAAATGCTTTGAGTTTGAGTTTGAGTTCCAAGTTGATTGGGAAAATTTGACAGTTTCGGGTAGCTTGTGCTGGCGTCTGTACAATCATACATCGGCCAGCGTGCGATGATGTCCCTGATTTTTAGCTTCGCATCACACATCACCCTAAACATTATTGAAAAGTATCCCTTTCTGCATCGGAACATTTCTGCAAGGAAGCCGCCTCTGCTTATAATTTTGATGTGTGTGTGTGCAATCTAGGGCTCCTACTACACGTGGAAATCCTGCAATTTCATAAAAATCTTTTGCTCTCTGGCATTTGAAATTCGAATAAAGACAGGTGCTAATCTAGCAAGCTTCAGAGTTACCTTCTATTCGACAAATCGTTGATTTGTACACATTGGTCAAATAACCAAATAACTGCTGAAAAGATCTTGTGGCAAAAAATCTCAGGCAAATCAGTAGTTGGGTTTTGCTATCGATGGCCTTATTCTATGGATAATTGGCTCCAAATCAAGCTGGCCACATAATTGAAAATTAAAATTCTGCAACGGAGACGAAAATCATCTCCATCGTATTTTGAAAATACATATTTCTCCTGTGTTTGGGATATGATGGCGACGACGGGGAACATGTTCTTTTGCTTCAGACAAGATGACAGGCTCGACAAAGATATGTTGAGGCTCGACAAAGATATGTTGTATAAATGGCTAACTTCACTTTTTACCAGTAGGTACTTAAAAAAAAACTGAATATTCGCACACAAGACAATATCGTCACACACACGGCAAACTCACGAATCTGCAGTTTTAGTGAAATCGATATTTTGATGAAAAACTGTAACTACGCACTGGAAAATTTACGAATTTTTATCTCTAACAAGTACATAATTCATGACATGACATAACCTAACAACATCACGCCTGCACTCCCCGAGAGGCTAGGCAGAGGTGCACCCACAGTAGGTACACCCACATTTCGCCAGTTATGTTCAAGTCCCATGTAACTGGGGGCGAGCCTATAGCCATCAACCAGGCACAAATCCAGACTCCGGGATGCTACTTACTGTGAAATTCCAGATTGAAAACCCAATAACACTGCTCGACCAGGGAATCGAACCCAAGACCTCATACCTAGCAGTAGCGCTTGCGACCATTACACCAACAGACAATTGTTCGATTCTGCGTTTTATGTTAATAATACACCCATAGTAAACTTACGAAGATTTTGCGTATAAACTTTAAAATAAAAGAAATTAATAGATTACGAAAGTGGTACTTTCGTAATTTTACCGTAGTTTCAATTGGATATTTTTATTATGTTAGTATTAGTAACGAAAGTACCACTTTCGTAAGTTTACCAAGGTATGAATAAATATCTAACCAAATGTTACAAAAAAAAGTTATCATTGATGTTTGCTTTCAAAACTTTCCCCTGTAAAATGCATTTTCTGCAGATTCACAAAGCCGTAGAGGTGACGATATAATAACCACAAACTGCATGATTAATGTTGGACTTATGGACGTTCGTTGACCCATTAAAATTTAACGCCCGAAATGTCAATATAAAGGTACTTTAAGCGCTAAGGACGGTTTGTGCAACAAAAAATGTGATAGATTGCCTCGTTTGACACTTCCATTATTCTATTACATAACTGATCTCTCTGTCTTAACATTAATTAGGTAAGTAATCACAAATCTTCAATACTGTGTTACTAATATCTAAATCACATAAAACAAGCTACCACTAGATAAATGCACAACATCTACTTAAGTTATTAAATCATAACAATAAACTTTTTCTTTTTTTTTTCTTTCAAGAAAGATATTATATTTGCATTATTTAAAAACTAACGGACTTAAAATAATAATATGTTCAAGTATATAAAAAGGGGGGGGGAATAATCATAGGGCATCAAAAAATTCATCCGCATCTCTGTCAATAGGAAAATTGCCCAAAAGAACGCTGGATGACCTACGCGTTCAATATAATAATATTTTTAGGATGCTGTTGGGACTGCCACGATGGTGCAGCGCGTCTACTATGTTTGTGCAAAACCGAACTGACGGCTTCCACGCCGTCATTCGCAAGAAAACTGCGTCGCTGTTGTCAAGGTTGCGGGCGAGTGGCAACAGCATTTTAAAAATTATGGCGGAGAGTATCGACTCTCCGATTATTAAAAGTTTTGTGAGAAGGACAATCACTAAACAATAATTTGGGGGTGTCCTTTTCACAATACAAGTTTTATTCCATCTTCTTCTCTATTGTAATGTAACTACTAACACTAGTAATAAGTTATATTATTGTTTACTAACACGCTGGATCATTGTTGTCTGATGAATAAAGAATAATAATAATAATAATTGCCACGTTGTATGGCAATGCTGATTCTTTGGCCAAAGAATAGGCCAGCCCTCTGGTCACTTGAAGAGTCGACCAGCCACTTGGCGATGTCTTGAAAAACTAGGTGGGCACTCGGAACCTATGGCCCTAGTGTTTCAACCCCAAACGGCTCAAACATATACCTAAGTCCCAATAATATTGGAGTATTTGCGCCGTTTGAGGTTTTCCGCACCTGCAGCAGCAGCCCCAGCACAGCCCGCCGTGCTAGGATGATGGGATGGCGTAAGGGTGTCGACACACGTTGCATCCCACACCAAAGGCCTACCTACCTTCCAAGGCATTATGGTCATTCCGTCTGGTCTCTTCCCATCGTCGCGTGCCAAGCCATTGGGTTCTAAAACAGCTGGTACTCCAGCGGTAACAAGTGCACGACGGATGATGTCATTGATGCTGGCGTACCGTGCTATCCGGCCTGCGCTCTTACTGCAGGATAGGCCATGATGTCCGAGACAGTCGACACTTTCACCGCATTGGCAGCGATGCGGAGCCACACAAGGAGCGCCCAGACGTAGGCAGGTAACAAGCCGGAAGGTGGTATCACCCAGCATAGTGCCTATGTTGGGTGACGGTAGCGCCTGAAACCAGAGGCCCGAGCCCGACTCCCACTCACCCACAGCCAGCAGGCAGGCACGCTCAGCAGTATTGGTGGACTAATACGTCCACCAATAAGACATTTAATTGTTTATACTTATCATTATAAAATTACCACATTTTATTGTTAGATCGAAGACCAAATTGTAAGAAAGCACTGAATAGATGTGAAAGGTGATGGCTAGAAAGTGGGTGACCATTCAGTTGACCGCTGATAGATATTTATAGAAGGAAGCAGGGACTGCTCTGTACTGACCTCAAACAAATTGTAATAAGGGCAGGGGGCAAGATTGCATATCAATAATAAACATGGAATAAAAATGATCAACAATCATTTTACATATTTATTTTTTAAGAGTACCTACGTAATAATAAATTTATTTAATCATTAAAGCAACAAGACTTGGTGTTAGTAACTTGCAAAATAGGTTAGTAAAATATTAACACAGAAACAATTTGTGACATCACTGATGCAAGGTGACAGACCCAGCCGATATCTTGCAGCAGTGGTTCACAAACGCACAATAAAGCCAATAGACAGAATGCTGTTGGTGCTGCCCTGCACCCTACTATAGATAGTACAATCCACGAACACGCGCCCCACTCCGCTCCGCTCCGTACTAAAGTACAGCTTACAGTACAGTAATCGCGGAGTGGGGCGCGTCTTCGTGGATTGCACTATCTGTAACCAGGGATGCGCACCGCTTCTGCATCACAGTGTTGAAGCAGTCAACGCGTGCTTCAGCAAACATCCCTGATGCGCTGCAGTATCGAGGCAACCCCATCAGCACCCTGAATGCCTTATTGTATTGAACGCGAAAGGCGCCGTATGATTTCTGAGTATATCAGAGCCCACAGACTGCAACTAATAACTGTGTATTTAAATCCTTGTTTCCAAATGATGTTATTTCCACTTCAACAATTATCTTCATTAGACTAGTGTACTTGTATATTAGGTTGATTTTAGAATGACTAGTACTATTCAAAAAGTCAAAAGAAAAATTATTGCAGTTGTAGCACAAACTGAACTTTAAATTTAGGTTTTAAAGTTAATTTTCCAAAAACACATTTATTTGTCTACATGTTTGGAAAATAAATTGCGAATGCTGGGTAGTTTTACCTGGTCTTATATTTTATGTTCCAGGCTTTAGCAGGCAGAGGTGCTCCAGAAGAAAATGTGTCTGGTTCTGATATCCCAGTGAAGTCACTGCCACACTGTAAGAAGTCTGACTGTGGTGGTCTACTGAGACCACATATAGTTTGGTTTGGAGAGAATCTGGATGCTGCTGTCTTGGAAAAAGCTCGTAATAAGTTATTTAGTACTTGTGAAACTTGATGCAAAATAAAAAATCAAATTGTTCAATTTCCTTCTATAGTGCTAAAAACCAAATCAAAATGAAGAAATAAATTCTTCTAGGCTGGATATTAAGTTCCATTGGCTTATTATATTAGCTATGTAGTTCTTCAATAACAAAACTGAAATAAAAACACCATATTGTTGAGTGTGCACACCTTAAATAGTTATAACTGTGCGTTTGCACTGGTGAAACATTCTCAACAAAACATGTTAAAATCTCTATTTTCTGTCAATGTTTTGTTGTGAATATTTCGCTAGTGCAAACGCACAGTAAGGTCATAGAGAGGTCGTCTAGCGATGCTTTTTGTCTATGACTTGCAATAAATGTTGTACCGAGCGGACCCCATTAATTTAACTCATATGATAAAGGGCTTGCTACA
Source organism: Agrochola litura (assembly GCA_949152395.1). Classification (NCBI taxonomy): domain Eukaryota; kingdom Metazoa; phylum Arthropoda; class Insecta; order Lepidoptera; family Noctuidae; genus Agrochola; species Agrochola litura. The sequence continues at coordinate 7,237,884 of OX424497.1, read as the reverse complement.
CGGCTGCCAACTGCGTCCCAACAGAGGTGACCTTGGTGGTTTACGATCAAATTTCAAACAGCTCCTGCCTGTCGCTAAACAAGGTCACCTCTGCCGGGGACGCGGTTCGCAGCCGTGTAGCAGGCCCTTGAGGCTAACGCATTACTGGTTTAATTTAAAAATATATTCTATTCCAGAAGCAGCAATGGACACGTGTGACATATGCCTAGTAGTGGGAACATCGTCGGTCGTGTATCCGGCGGCCATGTTTGCGCCACAAGCGGCGGAAAGAGGGGCGATCGTAGCAGAGTTTAACATAGAACCTACGCCCGCTACATCGAACTTTCACTATTACTTTGAAGGACATTGCGGCACTACTCTACCAGTAGCTTTGGCTGATTAGAACTGGCTTTCCATAGTTTATACAAGCCAGTACCCTAATTGCGCAACTTATTTTCGTAAACGATTATGACTAATTTGTTTCATTTTGACAGTTCAATAACATTCATTGCGTTATTTACATTGTTGAGCAGTTTTTTTTTCTAACTTATGAAGCAATGGATTAGCAATATGTTACAAATTGTGATTGATCGTGTATTACGCAATTAGGGTAACGGGAAATTCATTTTTGAGCAAACTGACACCCTGTGTCCATTCGCGTACTGGATTTTCAACTCTCGGTGTTGAGTCGAGCATTGAGAATCCAACAGAGTGCTTCCCAGCGCGTCAAAAAAATACATTTTTGGATTTTCAACTCTCGGTGCTAAGCAGTGCGTTGAAAATCCAGTGCGCGATAAAACCTCCACGTAAAAAAATCGCCCGTGGGTTCTGTCAAAGAATGATAATTGTGATTTGAAAATACGGACAATTTTAGTCTTCAAACACATTCTGAGTATTTAATTGGTGCTCCACGCCTTACAGAATGTCTGCGATAGTGGATTATGGATAGCAGCTTATTGAATGTACGATTAGGATATTAGATATTATGTAAGAATAAAAAGTCTTGTTTGTTATGTAAATAATGAGAATATAGGAATTAGGAGTAGGTGAGAGAAACGGCAATGTAAATATAAAAATAATAATTTATTTATCACAATTTGTTTAACAATAAATAGCTTTATTTGAAAGATTCGCTTGTTATTTTTCTTTATGTCTCGCAAAAAACTTAGCTACATTTCCAATCGTCATTCCGAAATTACAATTTGGTATCAGCGATTTCTGTAACAAGAAACAAGAATTGTTACTGTGCGTTTGCACTGGCGAAACATTTACAACGAAACATGTTGGAATTTCTATTTTCTGACAATTGTCCATACAAAGTTTGACAGGCACTAGAGATTTCAACATGTTTTGTTGTGATGTTTCTCCAGTGCGAACGCATAGTTAAATAAATCAAGTAGTGTAATATGAAGCACCTATTTCTTATTTTTTGAAGTGAAAACTTCTTTAGGCGCGTTGGGCATTTTCGAGATGGGAAAAATCAATTGAACATGCGACACCGTTACCGACACCTCATTTTTGTAAACGCGATTGTGCACTTTATTTATATTACGTTACGGATCAATGTTTTATGCAAGTATTTTTACTTTAAAGGTTTTGGAAGTATTTTTTTAAATTGTTTAAGTTTTCACTTCTGTCGGCACTCCCGGAGTGCCACTGTTTTTTTTTTATACGTCATCATCTGTCTAGCCTTTTCCCAACTATGTTGGGTCGGCTTCCAGTCTAACCGGATACAGTTGACCAGTATTTTACATGAAGCGACTGCCCATCTGACCTCCACAACCCAGTTACTGGGTAACAGGATAGGGCTTCTGACTAGACGCCCGTAGCGTCGAAGATCTGTGAATGACAGCCGGGACCAACAGCTTAACGTGCTTTGCGAGGCACGGAGGAGTCTCGGTATGTAAACATGGTTACCCATCCACGGACCAACCCGGCAAGCGTAGCTTAACCTGATAGATCTACCCGTGCGGCTGTTCAATAAAATACAATAATAAAAAGCCGGACCCCGCGGTTTCACCCGCACAAGTCTCGATCTCGTGGGAATATCGCGATAAATCGTCTACCCATGTGCCAAATTTCATCCAAATCCGTTCAGTCATTTTAGTGTAACAAACAAAAAATATAATGTTTTCTCTTTAAATTATTTGTTTAGCTAGTTACCTGTACAAATGAAGGCAAAGCAGACATAGTTTGAGGTCTTGAGTATCTTTCATCTACTAATAACACGCAAGCGTAATCGTTGGCATGTCGTACTGCCCTGCCTGTAACAATGTTTTCAAGTTTATAATACTTTTCTTCATTAAAAAGTAAATAATGTAGGTACTCCGGTTTGTCCTGTTGGTGTCTCAAAACGTCAACAGCGACCAAGAATGAGCGTAGAGCAGAGGATTTTTATGCCATTGAATAATGAACTTTATTAACAGTGAAATAAAGTATAAAGTGGTACGAACTTCGAAACACTCCTCAACAAACTCCAGCACGCGCGAATTTGTTTACACTTTAAGGTGCTAATTATTCAATGTTCTACTATTATGTAATAGGTTTTGGTGATCGCAAGTCATTACAAGTCTTTGATACAAGTTTCCAAGCCTGCGTACCTTCAACATAATATACTGCGTATGCGCAAATATCAAGAAATGAATGGTAATCAGTACTCACCAATACATTGATTCACAGCTTTCATACAAAGATTCTCATAATAAATGTTGCCGGCACTACCGCCAGCGGTTTTGTTCAAATATTTCATCTTTTCCTGCAACTCCGGTGATTTTACATTCGGGTAAGGCATACCAACTACCATGACACATCTTCCTAGGTCGTCACTGAAAGATGATACAATGTTTTAAAACTTTTTAGAGCTCTCTTCATTTATTCAATAGAATTGCTTCCTCCGTGCTTCGGAAAGCACGTTAAGCCATTGGTCCTGAATGTCATTTGTAGATCTTGTAATTGTCGTTACGTTCAGTCAGAAGCCTAAAAGTCTGACAACATGTCTTTCCAAGGGGTATCGTGTTACCTAGTAACTGAGTTGTGGAGGTCAGATAGGCAGTCGCTTCATGTAAAATACTTGTATTCAGCTGCATCCGGTTAGACTGGAAGCTGACCCCAATATGGTTGGGAAAAGGCTTTCAGCGTTTTTAAAGTTATCAAAATTGTATGCCTTATTAGGAGGGTACATACTATTGAGCAAACATCCAGTTTAGGGTTTGTATGCTTCCAGTTCATGGTTCAACATATTGGTGGTAAGATTTTGATAAAGTCTATTCAAATCATTGTTTCCAATTGATGTTTTTCCACTTAAGCAAATGTCAACTTTATGCATATGCAAATTAGGTTGATTTTAGAAGGGCTACATACTATTAAAAAAGTCATCAAATTTGTTGGAGTTGTAACGCAAACGGTACATACGGTAATGGTATATTTTTTTATATTTTTGGAAACTAAATTTCGCAGAGTAGGTTTTGCGTTTTGCTGCTGAACCATTGGAACAGGAACCTTTAGAGGCATGAGGAACAGAGTGTAAAGTTCACTCATCCTCTATAGAAAAGGGACGATCCTCCGACCAGACGGGTGTCGTGTCTGGCGGGCAACTGTCCGGGTTTTTTTTTTCTGTGTGACATCTCATAGCTGACGTCTGAGGCCATGACTATTTAACCGGTCAATCCTGTGGATGCCTTAAGCTACAGCCAGGGGTGTACAAACTAAACTAGGTGAACGCTCGCTAAGGGCACCCCCTGTGGGGTACGAACCACGGCTTAGGGCGTTTACCGGAGGGAGGACATCAAAGATGGGACGGACTGGATCAAAATTTTGATCACGATTATTAATCGGGGAATTTTCCGGGGTTTAATATCGGATAGTCTTATATATGTCATTCGCGCGGTAAACTTAATTGCGCGATGCAGGATTTGTGTGACGTCATGTATTTTTGATGCGTAGTTTGTATGTCGCGGTGTAACCGCTACAAACCTACTAATTATAGTAGTATATTACCTGAAGTTCAATCCTTCACTAAGTTTCCCACCGACTACACTCAACAATAGAGCTCCTGTGTGTTCGCCATCTTTACTCTTAATTGCTGAAGCGAACTTATTTAACACCTGAAATAGGACAACGATTACAAAACACTATAATAATAATAATAAATTAAAGCTTTACAGCAATCCCGCGAACACCTGGTAAAGCGCCGCACAACGCAGTTATGATTGCCAACAAAATAAAAACATTACATGCGTTGAAATAAAGTCGAAAGTCTCCCAGCAAAAATATATACAAGTGTGAACAAAAAATCATCGTATATGTATAACTGGCAGCATCCACCATAATGTGTTTTAAAATAATACAGTTAAAAGGTCACACATTTCCCTTTTACGATACCAAATATCAACCTAATGAGAAAGACATAAGATTCAAAATCCAACAACTTACCTGATCAACATCAGATGCAGATTTAGGCTCACGGAATATGATTTTCTTCTTAGTGATGGCCTCAATAACTTTGTTATTCTTCAGGTGGTCGTATACAGTTTGCTCGTACGAGTATGAGGGTAGGAAACATACGACACCGCCTGGTACTATGCTGCAGACATTTCTTAGAATATGGCCTACTTCACTTAGCTGTAATAATAATATAGCACTTTAGTATCATACTGCAAGGCACGAATCTCCCCAATTACACACTTATGACCTGCCTTTCCTCCCTCGGCAGAATAGCTGCAAAGCAGTCAGAGCTCTGAGCGAGCGCCGAGTAAAATGGATGTTTAACTTTCGGGCGGACGGATAGACAGACGGACCGACGGACATGACGAAATTATAAGGGTTGCGTTTTTGCCATTACGCTACGGAACCTTGACTTTGTGAGTTCTAACTCTGAACCTTAAGACAATTTACTTTAAAGAGGATAAAAATATATACATTGGATAAACTGCTTAAACTAACAAAGTATTAAAATAAAATTATAATAACCTAATCTAAATAAAACTATCAACAAACTAAAATATGAAGCTGGATTTCCAAATTTCTTTGGATGCAGCAACTCATGGAATTATGTCAAACTTTACTGAAGTCAGTTCTAGCCGTGGTCGCACGCACGCTGTGCCTTGTGGGGGCGAGAATAATATTATGAAAGTTCGATAATAATGGACAACAACATTGTCAAACTTTGATCTTTTATTTGTTGAATACGAGGCTTTTCTTTTTTCTATAATATTACAGCGATATACGACCACAAGCCACGATTTCAAACCAGTATTTTTGAAGTGAAAACTTCTTTAGGCACGTTGGGCATTTCTGAGATGGGACTAAACCATTCATTTTGCGACACTGTGACGACACCAGCTTTTGACCATTAAAAAGACATCAACGCGTTGATTACCGCGGTACCGATTTTTTTTCAAGTTTTCACTTCTGTCGGCACTCCCGAAGTGCCACTGTTTTTTCCGTAGCCGAATTTACATATTTATTTTATTACGACTTACTAATTCATTAGACATCCGATGTTCATACGAGAAGTTCAGAGTAACGCTGGACGGTCCCCTCGACATACACACCCCTAGCACATTGTCTGAAGGCACCACATGTTCACATCTTACTACATTCACTACGTCATCGTTTGTTGAGTTACTTGTTAATAATGCTTGGAATTCTGCAATAGGTTCCATTGTTCCTCCTGCTACTATCACCTGAAATACAAAAATGGTTGCTGATGACAAGTTTTAATACTAAACAATAAAATTGTGGATAGACAAGTATAAACAAAAAAAAAATACAATAGACGTGGATATATTTAGTAACTTGTTCCACTTAGCTTGTTTGTTTGTTAGCTAAGCGGAACAAGTTACTAAATATATCCACGTCTATTGTATTTTATAATGGATTTCCGCAAGGTCACGCCTGAATCAATTAATTATCTTAAACTTGCAAGTATAAACACTTGATTGCTGTTGATGGGCTAGTTTTAACACTTAACCATTGTTGATGGGCTAGTTTGAACACTTAATCGTTGTTGATGGACAAGTATTAACACTTGATTGCTGTTGATGGGCTAGTTTTAACACTTAGTCGTTGTTCATGGACAAATATAAACACTTGATTGTTGTTGATGGGCTAGTTTTAACACTTAATCGTTGTTGATGGGATAGTTTTAACACTTAATCGTTGTTGATGGACTAGTTTTAACACCTAATTGTTGTTGATGGACAAGATTAATACTTGACTGCTGTTGGTGGGCTAGTTTTAACACTTAGTCGTTGTTGATGGACAAGTATTAACACTTGATTGCCGTTGATGGCCTAGTTTTAACATTTGTTATTGTGGATGGCCAAGCAATTGTGTACAGACAAGTACTAACACGTGATTGCTGTCGATCTACAAGTTTTAATACTGAGCAACTTTAGATGGACACGTTAAAACATTGATACATAAATAAGACATCCTAGACTTGTCAAAAATTACGTTTTATTAGGAGGAAATCGATTATGATTAACTATTAAAAGCGCGTTGATCAAATCTCAGGCCATGGCATGCTAGGATAGACCCCAGAGGTCTAATTGTGTGCCTTTTTAAGTTTAAGGAACATGTAATTTATAAAATAAATAAATCAATAATAATAAATAAAAGTGAACGTACGGCCTTGCTATTTCTGACGTTTTGGAACAAAACAATTTTAAATACGATTTCGTTCACTGCATGTGTCAATGAACTAAATAATCTAGAAATGAAGTCTTTACTTACAGATCGACACTGCTTCACGACCTCACTAAAATGTTCGGCCGGGTTTAGTAACAAATACTTGAGTAGTCCAGTTTGGTCCCTCTGCGCTAATACTCGGCCATTCTCACTGCGATTGCAGAGCATTTCTAGAAAATCTAGAACTGCATACAATCCACTGCCAGCTGATGTTTCTGTTGGTACCTGAAATATTTAAAAAAAACATCTTTTAAATATAAAAGATAATTGAACAGATAATCTAAGTAAATCGTGTAGCAATTGTAATGTCGACAAAAAGAAAAGAATACTTTCGGTTAACTTTGAATTAGTTATATACTCGATTTTAACTACATAGAGTGCCTTTTTTTTTTGGCTGGGATATTCCCGTGCCTGGTCCTTATCGGACGGCGAGCTACCCATTGCTCACCGTCCGCAAGCCCGCGCCTACGGTGGCCGGAAATCGGCTCGCGATTCCCGACGCCCAGGGCGTCTCCTGCGACGGCTAAAAGCGTGAGGGCGCGATATTTGCCTTTCCTTCACGCGTTCCGCCTCCTCCTTTGCAAGCATTACTGCTTCGCAGAAGGAGGTGACGGCCTCCCATGCCCTCTCGCTCCGTACCATGGCCTGGACCAGGGCCGGTCGCAAGGGATCATCGCCTCCACTACATAGAATGCCTTCAGTTCCAAGTTTAAATAATGAAAGTGTTCAACGTATGATTTGGCGCAGCAACATACCGTAACTCATCGAGTGGCCTGGCTCTAAGAAGACGGGCAATAAAATAAAATGTACCTACATTCACTTGAACAGGTACATTTTCCTTCACTTCAGGTTCAACCTCTTTCTCCGCACCTTTTTTCTTGGCAATATTACTCATAAATGTTTCAAACGAACTCTTTTTGCTAACGGTACTTTTTTTCATCTCCTCTTCAAGCGCTTGCTGACTGTACCTCATAGAGAAACCGTGTAGTTTAGGAGCCAGTCTTGTGTTCCTACAGAATTCTACTAAAGGTCGTAAGTTCATGTGATCTATTTCAGCCTTTATTACAAAGTCCTCAAGAGTGAATATTGTAGTTTCGTTTTGCTTCTTCTCGCTTGGTTCTTTGGGTTTGATTATACCTGAAATGGAATTAAATATCGACTTTATGAAGAAGGAAATAAGGTCCACTATTCCAAAAAATCACAAGTTAGGTACTTATAGACAGGATGTTCTTATGACATTGAATAATAAACTTCTCTTCAGTGTCCTCAAGTGTAAAGTTGTATGAACATTATCGCAGACTCGTGTCTGATGTCTGCCCCGACGAGCGCGTTAGACACTCTAAAGGTGGTTTTATACCGGCGAGGCGAGGCGTGGATAGGATGGGCGAGAATTTAAATCACGCTTACCCTTTTACACCGAAAGATGTCCAGCGCTATACCGCGCCGTGTCGCGATGGCTAGCGCTGCCTCGCGCCGGCTCGCGATGTCACGCGCCGGCTCGCGCTATCACGCGTCTCCCGGCCTGCCATGTCTGGCGCGCCGGCTAGCCGAGAGTATAGTATGCAGCTACGTCTCGCGATGGTCGGAGCGAGCCGGCGCGTGCCAGCGCGAGATATCGCGAGTCAGCACTTGACGGAGAGAAACCGTGCGGGTCCTCGATGGCCAGTGCGAGATTTGTATATCCGTTGTACAATGTTATATTTGTTAGTACAATATTATATTGAATACAATATTATATTATTATATTGTACTAACAAATATTTCAATTCTCGCCTCGCACATCCTCGCGCATCTACTAGACATCCTCGCGCATCCTTTTACACCAAAGATGGGCAGGGCGTGGATAGAAATTTTGCCATACAAATTCCAATTCTCGCCCATCCCATCCCCGCTACGCCTCGCCGGACGGAGCGTTATTAAATCCGGAAAACTCACCTAAAAGCTTTCCAACAACAAAACTAATCTGGTTCAACGTCAATAAGTTCCTACTACTCAGTCTTACCCTGTACTTATTGATATAAAATTGTAAGAACGTCTTCACTGAGCTCAGTTGTTTCATGGTCACAGGGGCTGAGTGTGCATTCTCCAAGGCAGCAGTCAGTCCATGAGCCTCATCCAGGATTAATATATTGTTCTGTAGCTTTAGGGATATGCCAGATCGGGCTCCAGAGCTTACTATGCCTGCATGGCTTATTAGGACTACCTGGAATTTCAAAGAGAACATTTTACATTTAAGTATGACCATAGAAAATGAAATAATACTTCGTATAGAACCTAACCTCTCGCTTCGAGCGCAATCATCGAATCACACTGTTAGAACTATTGATGCTTCTGGGCATATGATATGCCCAGTTTTGATTATATATGAAGTATTTTTTTTTTATTATGGCATGCTATTTCTAAGAAATAAAACGGCTTAAATTATGCTTGCGGCTAAGCGATTTTGTGTTTCCAAAATTACCATCTAACGTATTTAAGGGCTTGGTTCCCGGCATCATGCAGATATTGAACCTACAATTTTATTTTTTAGTTTTTTTTCAATGATTACCTCAGCATCATCCATAGCCATTCTAGACGCGTAATAAGGGCAAGCCTTCAACTCTTTGCCAGACTTCACTAAATCCTCCATATCCATGATATCAACAAGCATTCTTTCCTTCAAACGGGTTATATTTGTCTGATTATAATATGGACAGGCGGTACATGATCTTGTCTTGGTCTTCTTGAGAACTTTGCCTTCTTCTCCTATAGAGGTGGATTTCGTTTTTGATTTTTGCATGTCTAAACATCTGTAAAGAAAAACACAATCTATCAGAAAACTGATGGGGTTGCCATGGCGTTGCAGTGTGTCAGGGAAGTTTGCGGCGGCGCTTGTAGAATGTTTTTACACTATAATGTACAAGCGCGCTGCATCAATGGTGACACGAGTCATGGCCAGCCCCAACAGGGTTCTGAAAATGATAGCTGACAGAGTGGACTGTCCATATATAATTCACTGCTGTCAGTTACATGTGTCAGCGTATTGTGTTGTTTACTAACACTTAGTCAATGTCCTTAACATTGTTACTAACCCTTTATGAGCTCGAAATAAAGTTTTAAATTTAATTTTTTTTAATTGATTGAAGATGAAGGAAGATGCACTGGGCGATAAGTTGAGAGTGTGTTCCAATTGCAATGCATTAAGGATTTTTATATTTTTAGTGGGTGGCACACAAGTGGCCTACCTGAACATACCTGTATAGTTGGTGATGACCACATACTATCATATGTGGTCATCACCGAGGATAGCATAACATAATCAGCATTTAACATTCCCACTGGTCGGATACATGCCTCCTCTCTGTAAGTTGGCACTGTAGCAACCAATGAGCCATTATTTAAATCTACACTAATATTATAAAGAAAAAAGATTTGTATTTTTGTTTGTAGTGAATATACTCAAAAAGTACTGAACCAATTTAAAAAATTCTTTCACCAGTATAATGCTATATTATTACTGAGCAACATAGGCATTTATAAAGGTATTTATAAAGATATGACGCGGGCGGAGCCGCTGGACGAAGCTAGTGTATTGATAAAATAATGATCTGGTCAAGTCAGGTCAGGTCAGGTCAACTAATGTACGTACTTATACAAACTATTGTAAAACATTTGAAAAGAGTAATGGTGGAGTTTCTTGCCCATTCTTCTCCATACGAAAACTACCTTTCGGAAGGGGCGACTAGAATCAATTTCATTATTTTGTAAATTTTACGTCAAAAGTGCCATACATGGGCCTATTTGAAATAAATGATTTGACTTTGACAGGTCATACATATTTATAACTCTTTACCTTTCATTAATAAGATTCACATTTTTCAGCCTGGTGACATCAGAATTGATGCAATAATGTTGTCTGGAAGCCAGTGTGACAACTCTTGTGTCCTCTTTGAATACTGTCCTTTTGATTTCGCCAATGAACTGGGACAGTTGACTGTGGGTCCTACTGCTTATGTAGATCTGGAGGGTTTAAAACGCAAATTATACATATTTTTGCATGTTAAAAAAAAAAATTGCCCCCTATCTCCGCTCCCGTCCATTTGGGGTCCATTCGGACGGTACGGGGGGGTTTGGTATCACTTCAAGACCCACTACTCGCCATCCGGTTGCCTCTCCGATTCAATTTTATGTGCCAATGCCTTGAATAATTGAGAGGCTTTTCTATGAGAGGATAGTACGGCCCTGAGAGTCCCTACTTCAGAGTCCTATTAAGATTAATTCATACAATTTTTCAGTGGGAAATCAAATTTTAATTTTATTATTGTGTGCTTTCATCCTACTCATATACATATTATGAATCATCACTAATTTTGAAGTGGAAACTATCATAAGCTACACAACAACTTGAAGAGGTTTCTAAAGTGCATAATGACATAACTTACTTACTTTAGTTATTTGATCATCATCATCATCTTCCACAATTTCTTCACCCTCAGAATCTGAATCTTTTTTCTCACACTCTTCTAGAATAAGATCTCTATCTTCTTCCATCTCTGCTTTCTCTTCTAGAACATTCTCTTTATCATCTTCAACCTTCTCACTTGTATCTTTCTTATTAAAATAGAATTCAATAGTCTTATTTGCTGAATTATTCTTAAGTTTAGAAACTCGAACTTTCATTTGATAAAATAGATCTTTTCGTTTTTTTATTTTATCTAGTTTTAGCTGTAATGTTACAAGTGTTTGTTTCTTCTTTATGTTTTCATATTCTTCTGTTAGCCAATCATCAGAAGCTGGAATGGAAAATAAAGATAAGTTTTTCAAAATGTGATTGTAGTACTTTTTTTTTACACAATCTTCTTCTTCTTTTCGTGTGGTTAGTGACTAACCTGGTGTCAGAGTTTTAAAGCCACCCATGGGCCTCTGACTTGGCTTCATATGCCATCGAGAAATATCTCTCAGGCATGACGGTTTCCTCACAATGTTTTCCAATGAGTTGACACAATGAATTTAATCAATTATGGTTTTATATTTACAAATTATGGGAGTTTCATGTTTTAGTATGTAAAGTTTAAACCAAGGATCTTTCATCCCAGTCAACAACAACTCGACAAACTCATTTTACCTTTGTTATTGGATATTTCTGCTGTTAGCTGAGCCACTTCTTTTTCTAACTCTTCAAAAATGTTCTGATTACAATCCCGCAGCCATTTCAGAGCTCCACAACAGATGCTTAGTGATTTCCCCTAAAATATAACTTTAATATAATTTTTAAATGCAAAAGTGAGGGACAATTAAAATAATTCCTAGAGTAGTCTATAATTTGATTGCTAAAAGCGCTTGAGTGCTACCTGTCCTGTAGTAAATACCAAGATAGGTACTGAAACCAAGCTGTTTGCTATAAAAGTGTCTTATGCATTTAGACATACACTGTTGTGAATTTGTGATGTGTCTCATACATTTGGAGAATTGTGATATATTTTGGTTCAGGCACCACCAAACTGTATTAGTTCAGTTTATCAAAGTAGTTGGTATGATGTTGGGTACCTATACAATAGCAATGAATGTGGGTTAACTTAAAGCTGTAATTCAATATTGGTCACAGACAGCTATACTTGGCATGAATATCTAAAATTCAGGAAATATTTAAGCACAAAACATGCTTATTACTGCTATGGCCTAACTTGGCCACGATATTATGTTACCACTGGTGGTACTTATTAATATGGTACTATAGGTATACCTCTGCCTAACCCTTCGGGAATTACAGGCGTTACATTACATGATATTATTAAAAAAAAACCCTTATTTAAATCATTGCAACTTGGCAGGTAAATAAAGTAACCTACTAAACGTAAAAATTATGCTTTCTACGAAGTTACTTCCAGATTTATATGTATGCCGCTGGCCCGATAGCCAGTTAAATACCAGTAATTTCACAAATAGCTTACCGTGCCGGTAGGGCTCTCAAATATTCCCAGTTTCTGCTCTTCCAAAGTTAAATACAGTTCTCTCATAAACTTTTCTTGAATATCATATGGTTTGAAAGGAAATGGAAATTGTTCCTCCATTTTAGTTTAATTCACTTTGATTTATATTTTTGCACATTTGTAGTCCTAAAAAACAAAGATAACTTTATCAAAAAGCTGCAATTTCTTTCGCGCCCTTTCTTGTATTTCCTGTCACTCACTGGTGATTTTGACACTGTCTGTCTGTCAATGTCAGTTTTATTATTTCCCCGTAGCTAGAGGAGAGGAGAGATATCGTATGATTGATCTCTATTTCAATGATGATTGATACGAAATATTTGAGTCTAGAACCTATTTTTCGTTCGCCATTAAGCTGCGTGTCCATTGACGCGGAGCGAGGCAACGGAGCGGAGAAATGTGGCAAGATAAACCAATAGGAGCGGAGTTTAGATTCTATTGGTTAATACGGAGAAACGTGCCACGTTTCTACGCTTCGCTGCCTCGCTCTGCTCCAGTGGATAGGCAGTCCAATGCGGAGCGGAGTTGCAGACTGTGTCTATCCATTGATGCGGAGCGAGGAAGTGCGGAACAGAGTTGCGGACTGTGTGGAGCTAGGCCGAATTCACGCGACGAGTATATGAACGGGCGACGGCCGGAGATCAGTTTCCCGCTCCACATCCCTGCTCCGCTTCCCCGCTCCGCATCCCCACTTAGCTTTCTCGCTCTGCTTCCTAGCTCTGCTTCCTGGATTTGTAGGAATTTTTAAACTAGTACGCAAATTCCAGTCCACTGAAGTGCAGCGGAGACTTTATGCAATTCCATTGGTTAATATTTGCACTGCTTCTCTCCGCTCCTCTCCTCTCCGCTCCAGTGGACAGTGCGATTTGTTTTTTAATATAGACTACAAACCACTCAAGGCAGAAACCAAAGCGCGTGCGCAGCCTCATCCATTAAACTAACTTCGCTCGCACATGCTGGTATTACCGACTGCGGCACCTCAATAAAAAAAATGTTTGGCCAAGTGTATCTAGATCTATGGGGTTTGGTGCCGTGGGGTGTCCCAATGCTAAAATCTTACTGTGCATTTGCACTGGCGAAACATTCACAACAAAACATGTTGAAATCTTTATTTTCAGTCAATGTTCCATAAAATGTCCAACCTACAGATTATAGCATGTTTTGTTGTGAATGTTTCGCTAGTGCAAACGCAGTTATTATTATTAGTGGTTTAGACTTTTCTTTTAGCAAATAAATATTGGTTTTACTGGCTAGTGGTTTTGTCTAGTAACATTGATTGCTTCAGTTAGTGGAAAGGTTCGACATTCAACCGATACTAAGATTTGCAAAAATACTCTGGCTATGAAATAACGATTGAAACAAGTGTTAATTTTTTTGTTGTTTAGGCAACTCAACAGAACTAAGGTGGTGGTTTTCGGGGATTCCCCGAAAATTGTTTATCGTTATCTTGAATAATTTTGATTATGGACTTTATTTCTGTGTTTACTGGGTCAAGTTTGATTTGATTCAAAGGGTTTGTATATATTCTCTGGTTTGTTTATTCCCTATGCGTGCACAAATACAACGGACGGACAGTACTGGGTTCTAGTTGGTATCGGAAAAGGTTATTAGTTTATCATAATTCCTTTCATTAATTAAAATTTTGTGAAACTAACATACCCAAACCACAGTATATCTAAAAGTCGAACGAAGTAATGTAGAAAAAAGTGTCGTCGACTTTCAATAAGTATCCCATAAAGTTAGTTTAAGTAACAAAAACAGATTCTCTGTAAAAAGTTACGCCAAGTACGATTAGTTCAAAATTTACCGGGATATATAAATGAGTTTGAACATACACTTGACTTGGACGAGATTGGTTGAGTTGGGTTATTTGTTTTCTGGTGGTTCACGAGGCCACATTTGGTGGGTCCGTAAAAATAAAGTTGGCAACACTACTACTGTCACCAAGCTCATCAGCTGTCACTCTGTCAGATAGGTGACGAATCGAAATGTCATTTGACTGAATTTCCGAAAAACTCGAAATATTTTACAATTTGTTTTATTTACTCCTTTTTAGTTTTAATAAATAATCATTCCAATAACTCAAGTTCTTTACTTTATAACATGTCTCATAAGTAAGTTACAATTCCGGTTCTAGACGCATTTCTACGCACAGATACTATATAAAACAATTTCATATTCGGAGTGTAATTCTTTTCAGCGTTAAAATCCTTCCCGGTGCTACGGTTTGCGAAGATTGCACTCTAGAAGGTGATATTACCATCGGTGGAGGAACAGTTATCCACCCAAGAGTGACAATCATTGCTGAGGGTGGACCTATAATAATAGCCGAGTACTGTATTATTGAAGAGTATTCCACTATTATTCACAAGTAAGCACAATGTTTATACGAATTTTGCAAGCCTTTAACACTTTGCGATACTCTAAACGCCCCCAGATGCAATATCAATAAAAGTTCTATTGTGTCTCATTCAGAGTCCATCAGCCAATTAAGTTTATTCTGGTACATAATATTAGTATTCGCTATCTCAATGTCACAGTAAATATCGTCGGCGTAGGTGGAGAACTAAATAACTGCGATTTTGGTCAAATTGACTTTTCTCACTAGCTTTTCACCATTTTCGTAACACCCAAATCATGCCGCATAAATAAATCGCAATTTTCTCCAAACTAGAAAATTTTAGTTATTTAGTTCTCCACCTACGCCAACGATATTTGAACATATCATTCTAAACGGCATAAAAGTATTACAAAGTTATCATCAAGTACATACATACTTTATTATTTTTCAGAAAAAGTGACAAACAAGAGAATCCCCCAAAACCCCTGTTCATTGGAGCTCACAATGTATTTGAGGTGGGCTGCAAGTTAGAATCACCCTGTGGCCATATTGGAGAGAGTAACGTTTTTGAATGCAGGTCGTTTGTAGGAGTAGATGTCAAGATAGGAAGCGGATGTGTTATTGGTAACTTAGTTGTATTTATTATATTTAAGCATTGAACACTGCCTTATGTAGATTAGCAATCATAATAAGAACACATGTGTTGTATTGGTCGGAATAGGTTTCAGTGCATTATCTATACTAATGTAGTAAAGCTGAAGAGTTTGTTTTTTTTTGTTTGAACATGTAATCTCGGGAACTACCAGTTGGATTTGAAAAATTATTTTTGCATTTAATAGCCTAAATCTTGAGAAAGAAACTTCACGCTACAACCCTGAGGAGCTGCAGGTGAAACTGTAGGCACAGCTAGTGCTTAGTAAAAAATGTTATCATTATGGAAAAAGCTTGCATGGTTTCCCATGCAAGGAACTGTATTATCTTATTTAACTGCTATTAAAATGTTATTGTCATTCAGGTGCAGCTTGTCGTCTCACAGCACCACAAACTCTTGCTGACAACACTGTGATATGGGGATCTGATCATCACGTCAGGGAGGCACTAGAGAAGCAACCATCACAACTTTTGCAGCTAGACTTTTTGAGCAAAGTCATGCCTAATTACCACCGGCTTAGGAAACCAAATGTCCATAAAAGACAGCCTTCTACAAGACAGTCACAGGAATCATCCCCAAAACCTTAAAAAAATACATTATTTATTGTAAAAACTGCTGTATTATATTAATTCTTACTAATTTGTAGCTTGTAATGCACTATGTTAAGATTTTATATTTATTTAACGCTTTCACTGAATAATCAAGTATTTTGATAGTGAAGTATTTGTTTGATTTTTTGGACATGGACCCAGTTTTTGGTTTAGAATCTTATTCAGTTTTTTCATGGTATTGAGTGGCAAACAAGCGAGCGGCCCTAGACTTGTAAAACATTAGAATAGTGTCGGCTTGAACGCAAATCTAGCCACAATAATAATTTTAATATAATCACAAAGCGCCAAAAGTCTTCAAAATATAAATCTTGAGAATCTTTCTTATTTACCGCCACGGACTTCCGTATTTACGAATCCAAAATGCAAGCTGTATTGACTGAGGTGATACGGTATCACCATAGTCAACATAGCTTGCATTTTAGACAATTTGAGAACATAAAATCAGAATCAAGAGATCCCAAAATGAGAATGTGCGACGTGAAGTTGATTCTGTCTTTCGCCGCTTGTAAAATATACTGGCAGTTCTGTAGTTAATTTATTATCTGTATCTTTAGTGTTGCTAGTTAAAAATAACCAATTTCCGTGACTGGCTATTACGAAAAAAAAAACCACAGAATGAAAAATTATATGCTTTATAGTATATAGTTATCTGTGATATGCTCTGTGTGAAAAATAATAGGATGTCGTCTCGGTTGGAGCGTCATCGATTTCTTTAATTTTGAAGAATTTATTTCTTTTATTACGCCTACCGTTGATTCTTATTTGAAAATCGTTTTAGTGTTTTTCGTTGTTTGTTTTGTTTTCACACAAATCGCTGGGTTACGTCTTAAAAAAGTTTGTAGGGCATTCAAAGGTTTACATACCAACTTTGCTTGTTTTTAATATTGCTTTATATTGCAATATAGATTGATGGTATATCAACGGCTGTGAGTAGATAGTTTTGTTGGGAATTGGGGTAAAACAGCAATAGCAAGTGGTGTCTGTCTGCGTTTGTAGTACCTATTCGTTACGGGCGCCATGTTGTTATTTACTTTGTGATTTTACTACGGGGAGGTAGTGCTATGGGTATATTGTGTTGTGCCGCTGCATCGCGTGTGTGAGAATGTTAGAGGATGTACCCGTCCACGGAAGTCGGAGCGACGTCCGATCCCCCAACAAAACCTCAACTCATCAGAGAAACCTCAGTCTGGATTTCAGGTATGTAAATTCCTAAGTTCCGTTCACTATTTAATAACAAGAGACGAGTGTGTTTTGATGGAAGTTTTTATCGTAACGTAGGTGTGCGGAATATCATCACGTTTCTTTGCCTCGTGTCATAGAGATAACAAACAGAAACTCAACAGTAAGATAGGGTATTGTTTACCTTTTCATCATTAGTCACTGCCAAGTCTGCCTAGCTTGGCAAGTAATATGCTATTATAGATTAGGAATTACCTCTGAACACTTATACTTATTTGATATTTGTCTTGGAAAACCTGATTCATAGAATGTAAGTAAGTATTATTGTTTGTAATTAAAAACAATGTTAGTTTTATACAACAGGAATATCCTCATTGTATAACAAAAATTAATTCTGCCTATAATTACAAACCACTGTATCGTTCTGTAACTTTCCTTATTTCATTGTTAATTTACCTGTTATAAAATGATTACCTCCCCTAAGACGACCCACTGACCCCTAATTACATTACTTTTATACTATCTGCAATATTTAGTCATGCTTCCAATTTTATATTTATTATTCAGAAAGTTGGTCTGCAATGTAAATGTGAAACACATGGGATGTTCTACACTGCTATACTAAATTATTACTTCATTATTAAAGTCCATCTAATATTTTATGGGCCATAAAAATATAGATTGCAATTTATTAACATATTTAATGGTCTGCGCACATGCTTTGGTTTTAAACTATGCTACAAAACATGTTGCCAATACAGCACATGTTTTGAAACATCTATTGGGCACATGTGAATGACATAGTATGTAAAATTATTAAGTTTATTAAAAACTAGCTGACCCAACAGATATTGTCCTATCAAAGTTTCAATATGGTTTTGAGTTCACACTAATATTCCATTGAAAAAAAGCACTCTCAGTTTTTTTTCAGTTAACTGGGCAACTTTTCAAATTTTTCTTTCCACGAAAACCTTATTCAGACTATCACAAACATTTTAAAACAAAAAATAACCAAGACAACATAAAGTTCTTTGTTGAATACATGGACTCCTGTACTATGTTTTTGTCCTACTACAAAGGGATGTCTTATCGTTATCATCTATCAGCCTTGTACTAACATGTAAACATAATGTTTTCAATTATAACGATATCAGTCCTAATGTTACACTATTGAATAAAAAATTATAATGAATGAAAAGTCAGACTTTCAAAATGATAGAAAATGTCTTTTATCTGTAGTTAATGAATTATATCTTATCTAAATTGTCTGAGTCACATAATGTATTTGAATGTCCATGCCAGATAAAAAAAACCATGAATGATATGGATAACTAAAGTATTTTAAGCACTGTTTAACAATGTAAAATAAATATTGACCAGTTAAACAGCAACGGTTTCTCAAAACTAGCTGTGAGATGCCAAACAGAAAAAAAATTAAAAAAAATGTAAAATAATGGGTGTTCATTTTTACTTTAAACTGACATAAAAACGAATAAGAACCATCTGTTATTTATTTCCTAGTTTAATTTTGAAAAGTAACAAGTAGTTAGTCACTTGCCAAATAAACTACACTTGTTTTATTTTTATTTTAGACTTAACTGTCTAGCTAGTGTATTAAAATACCACGTTGCAG
This sequence comes from Agrochola litura, assembly GCA_949152395.1. NCBI lineage: Eukaryota > Metazoa > Arthropoda > Insecta > Lepidoptera > Noctuidae > Agrochola > Agrochola litura. Next base: position 7,218,833 of record OX424497.1, on the reverse strand, counting down.
GACACAGGATTAACTGCATTTAGACGTGATAACAATAAAATGTCTATTATGTTTCGTTTAGTGTCCCGTATAGTGTTAAGTACTATAGAGTCTACAGACATACAAAAATAAATTAAACTCAAAAGTCAACAGTTTTTAAATACTAGGTTAATCTATGGTGAGGTCTGTTTGCCATAGTAAGTGCACACAGTAACAATTCACCTTTATTTAGACTATTCATTGACAATGTTATATATATAAAAAAAAAAATACTGCTTCTAAGAACTTTTAGAATGTGTTTTTTACTAAAAAAACATAACATAACACCTATACTCCCTGAAGAGTGTACCTGTAGCACACCCATATTTCGCCAGTTTAAGTCTTAAGTATAAGGGGGCGCCACTATTGCCATCAACCGGGCACAAATCCAGACTCTGGGCTGCTAATGAGAATTTCCTGAAAGAAAAATCCAAGAACACTGCCCAACCTGGAAATCGGACCCCAGGAAGCATGAGGCGTAGCAGTATCACTTACATGACAACTAGACCAATGTAGCAGTTTTTCTAAGCAAGTCAATTGAATATTACTTTAATATAAAGAGATTGGTTGTGTCAATCACAGCTTGTTTTGTCAACTGAAACCAGTATTTAATATCAAAAGTGATCAAATAATTCTTTGTTTTGTCATTTTAAATGTAACAATAGACTACGATTTCTTTTTATTATATAATAACTTTCTTCTTCATTCTGATCTGCATACTTACTACTTACCTTACAAATGGCTACACATCAAGTACCTTTATGAAACTATAATTTAAAAAATATTGAAATTTTATGACCAGGGCTTACATTTTTGATGACTTAATTAATGCTTATTACGTTAATATTTAAGCATTACATTTCAACATTAACTAGCCTTGGGATCTTGTTCATTAGTAATGTGTGGTGTTTCCTTTTTACTGCATTCCAGTGTACTGTGTAAGCCGCTAGTTTTATTCACACATAAGGCATGTTCTGCTCTGGTAACTTGTTGAACACCTGTTACTGATTTTTAATAGTATGTAGTTATGAATAGTTGTGGAAATAATTGTTTGAATATACAGCAAGCAATTAAAGTTGCATTATGAATGGTGCATGTTTAATGACAGTCCTATCAAAACGTTTATTTCCTGTGTAAATTGTAGTTCCTGTTAAGCTTTTGAAACTGTGCTTACAGTTTATCTCAACTCTATCATCATGTTATCTTCATTTTTAGCTTCCGCCACCGGCTTCGTCCGCGTGATATCTTTATAAGTTATAGCCTATGTTACTCTGTGATAATGTAGCATTCTACTGGTGAAAGAATTTTTAAAATCAGTCCTGTAGTTTTTGAGTTTATTCATTACAAACAAAAATATAAACATACAAAAAAACAAATCTTTCTCGTTAGAATATTAGGCCGCATTCCGAGTTACGCTAAAAGTTATAATATCGCGAATCCGACCAAAGTCCAAAGTCACAATTATTACTCAATAACTCTTATATTTTGTGACTATTAAAGTCGGTCGGATTCGCGATATTATCACTTTTAGCGTATTACAGTTAAATGATCACATTAAATCCATGACTAAAATAAATAAAGTTTTAATAATGATCAATACATCGACCGATCGAACTGTAAATAAATGGCAGAGATCAGCATAACAAATGCCAGAAAACTGGTTATTTTATAGTAGATTTTGCAAACAAAGAAGTTTTCTTGGGTATTAAGTAGTAATCAAGTTTAGAGTAATTCTAAAGACCTTTAAATTTTTTCCTATGACAAGCGAATCAGGGATAGGCAGGAGTAGGGCTTAAAAACATAAAATAAGGAAAGAAGCTTTTCAATGGGGGTTATAAACTAGACCAAAATTGGAAGCTAGATGGCTCCATTTAAAACAAGTCATTTCAGAGATGGAGATAGAGAAAAGTTGGGAGGAGGTAAGTAAGGAATGCCTTTGCCCCTGCACTGGGACACAAAAGGCTGATAATCTAAACGTAGGCGGCATTCCGAGTTACGCTAAAAGTGATAATATCGCGACTTTAAGCCCTACTCGTGCCTATCCCTGATTCGCTTGTCATAGGAAATAATTTAAAGGTCTTTAGAATTACTCTAAACTTGATTACTACTTAATACCCAAGAAAACTTCTTTGTTTGCAAAATCTACTATAAAATAACCAGTTTTCTGGCATTTGTTATGCTGATCTCTGCCATTTATTTACAGTTCGATCGGTCGATGTATTGATCATTATTAAAACTTTATTTAGTCATGGATTTAATGTGATAATTTAACTGTAATTAAGCTAAATGCGTGTTTCATTAGAGAAACCTGATGAGGTGTGATAAGTTTACCAAATGGGAGCTGCCTATATCCGGTACAATTAGCATTCAAAACTTACTGTAGCAGATAAGTCTTTACCCTTTATTCCGGGCGGACGATTCCCGATTTCGCGTTCTAATTACGGTATCGATTAATCCAGTGTTTGGGTGATAAAGATACAGTAAACATCGAGCGGTATGTAGGACGTCTTTGACCGCGGCTCTCAGCCCAGGTGAATGTACGGGGGCGAAAGTAAAAGTGGTCAGCGTCTCGAGTCTCAACGGAAAGCGGCTACCTCGATTTCCTACGTTCTCACCTCAACACGCCATGTTTTTTTCTCAGATGTACTTGTACTCGTAGAACCCTTGACATTAAACACACCGACATTAAACCGTAAAACATGCTCATAGATTATCCACTACCGAATATTCAATTCAAGTACATATCTGATTTCATATGTGAAATCCTCACGAAAAACTTATTCATATTGTTAGATGGACTTATTCGTAGGCGTTTAATATTATTCGGCTTTCGCAAAATTCGAGGTTCAAAGGAATACTTCCATATCGCGCAAATTAATATTTTCTGAGCCAACTAGAGCTTGTAATTAATTTCTGTCAAAGCTGATCTTTATTTATGTTTTAAGGGCTTGAGAATAATGAACTCTTAACAAGTTCACTAAAAATGTTCTTAAATATGAAACTAGCGAAGTAGGTATGCGTAGGAGTTGCAGTACTCATACTTCACTCACAACATTCAATTGTTGCTAATGAAGTGCTAATTTAGTTGAAAGAACCCATTTATTCTGCACTCAGTTGCTAGGTTAAATAAAAGAGATTTTCTTGCAAAAAAAAAAAATATTATCAGTAACATATCGGTTGCCCTCATGACCGGTTCATTAAATACATTGTTTCATATTGATTTCTCCATTTCACACGGTAAGCATGCCAGATGCCATGTCAGACTAACATTAAACATATTATTTTTCTGTTTTTGCGTCTACTTTACTGGTTTATTTGAAGAATATTGGAGCTATGCTTGATAGAATGTTTGAATAAAATCATTAAGTGGGTACAATCTCTTTTCTCATCCATCAAATATATCACATCACTGAAACATACTCTCTTAAAAAGTTTTTGCAAGTAACGAGACAACGCACCATGTAAGTAGGCATAAAGTACAGGCTATTTTCGTCATCTCGGTGACATTCGCAACCAATTCAACACAAGGTTGGCAAATTGTCGTCAATCTTCATGATCCGTAATTTATAATGTAAATTCCTTTTGTGCAGCTATGAAGCCTTACCTTTTTGTCATGCTTTAATGATTTCCTTGACTTTGTTTTTCCTCTCCGAAACCTGCTCAACTGCGCTGCTCATCCGTGCTACGGAATACGTTAGCAGAATTAAACGAGACGTTTCATTGAACAATAGAGCTTCAGCGTCATGTTTAATATTTCTCTCGCAGCGTAAATATTCACGAAAAGCTAAAACTCAGTTAACGATTTTGAAAGGATTAATCATCGGCCTGGTCCAATGATTAATTGCTTTTTGTTCATGTTATGCTTGAAACAAAAGCGTTTTGTTCGACCGTAATCGATCATTTGATTTAGAACAATTGATAGAGTATAGAATGTGTCGAATGTAACCTTGTTTTTGTCGCTTCAAATTCAACAGTAGCACTGGTTCTGTGTACTTGTCAATTAGTAAGTGTTAGAACTAGGAGACGGTCACGCGACCCGCCCATAAAAGCATTACAAGGCTGTCCTAATGCTATATATAGCCTGTGAAATTAAACTCAAAGCATTTATTTCAATTAAACCATTAACATTATTACATTTAAGGCACTTTTGAATTGTCAAGGAGTCGGTCAGTCAGAATTATGAAGCTAGTTGCCCATTCCAAAATAGTAGGTATTATCAACGGAAACCCATGATGAACAACTGGATAGGGATCAGAACTTCATCTCCAGCAGCCATGAGCGGAAATCGGAAGTTAACACATCGCTAGCCAAACTTTTTGCTAGCAAACAGAGCTGGAGCAAAAAGTAGATAAAAGCAAAAGTTTGTTACGCAAACTGTTCTATAGGAGAGCAAGTTTTTACTCTACGCTGCTGTCTGCTTGCTGCAAGCGAAAAAAGTGCTGTCTCGGTTCTAATGATAAATTTGTTTATGATTCGAGGTATCAACAACCTTCGTCCTTTACCGTGTCTGAGTCATTTGGCGCCCACGTAAAATTCGTATCTAGAGTGTCCTGTCAGAAAGCCAGTGTGCTATTGCTTAGTCAATTACAACGCTAATTATGTTGACCCTTCAATGTTGCCAATCAACATCGGCACTCGTGGAATGCGACACGCTACTGGCCAAGACGCCCGCGATTAATAAACGAGCTGGTTTATTGTTATCGTCCAAATTAACTAGACCCGTCCAGCGTGACTCTATTGTATTGAAACGAAACTCTTCAAATGATGCTAAGACTAAATGTTCCAAGGCAGCAACGTCTTTGCAGAGCTCATAAAATTATGGTCGTGATATATCATAACCATTTTTTGTAGTCAATCCGTGACTCGATTGCATTCGTCGGTACATGATATGAGTACTAATTACTAGAACAGTATGCTTCGTGAATTTTTCACCCGTATGTAATTGTACACGCCTTTGAATATAATTAAACTTGTGCAAATAGCTCTGGCGAAATGTAGAGATAAGATAGTGTGGCTTATTTAACCAGTCTACGTTTCAGTCCATATTATTCGAGTGACAATTACTTTAAGCGACTTGAAATAATGTATGTGAATGTAAGTGGCTTGAAATACGCTAATTAATACCATTATCTTCAAGACCTCATTCCAATAAAAACAGAGTTTTTTTTTTTTTTTGGAATCACCCTTTTCATCTTGCAGGGTGATATTAAAGTAGATCTTAATATTTTTTTATTTTATACGACGTAAGTATTGGCGCTGAGTCAGAATTGTATCATGGTTCTAGCGTCTATCAACAAAAAAAAAACTCGAAACACGTCTAATTCGGTCGTCTGATAAGTCATGAGTTTGTACTCCTTGAGTCAGTACACGTGTACCGAAGAACGTTGCCACAGTCACGTCACGTGGCGATCAATGAGTTCCAATGTTGATACCTACTGTATTTTTAATATTTAAACAGTCGGAGTCTCGTAATAATTAGCTTAATTAACATTAGGCATTTATGATAATGAAGAATACACAGATTTAATTTGACTTCAAATTCCGTCTGTCAGTGGTTTTCCCTGTTGTTGATAATCTCGGTTTATTTAGTTATTTCATTTTGCTATTGTCTTTAACTAGTTCTGGGAAAATGGTGGTTATTATTAAAAACCCACTGTATCTGAAAAAACTTTGTAATTATTCAGTTGTGGGATCCTTAATCCTATAATTTATTCAATGTTTTACACATATTCATAAAATTTTGTCGCATTCAGAAGCCAACATTGATTGTGTAATTTTAACCCAATTAACCCGAAGGTAATTTAATACGACTGCACAGTTGAAATTGTATACTAAACCTCTTGTATTACGTTTCCCAGAAATGATATAAAAAAAATGTTTGGAAGGAAATAAATCGGCACTGAATGAAGTTAAGTCATACTCACTCACTGCTTACAATCTTTTATTACGATGTGGTGTTAAAGTCCAAATAGAACATGGTACCCGATTCCGTACATGTGATTCATTCTATTTATTGTTTACGCTCTTAATGATCAGTGTTTCACTAATGAGTTGTTCGAGGATGTTCGTTATCAAGCTGAATTGAAGGAACACTGCTAAATATAGTTTGTGATGCCATCGCACCGCAAATTCGTTTGAGTATTTTTAATGTGCCAGTACCAAGAATTGATAAAGGGTTAAAACTAAGAATACTACTTAATTTTTTGTATAACAGGAAAGATGAAAAATTTACGTTGTTAAAGTTTTTAGTTAACTTGACGCAATATTGACCGCAGGTACGCAAACAATCGAGGATGGACAGGAAACTAAATAACAAATTAATATTGTAAGGAAAATCAATGCAAAATTACTTAAATCAATTTACAGAGGAAAATCAAATAAGCTTGAAGCAAAGGAAACCAGAGCTTCATAATGGTGTTGAATTTTATAATTAAAACATTCTTGTGGTCAACCACTTGCGATCCAGAGCAAAACCAATACTGTATAACTAGAGGCAATCTTGGTAATCGTGGTAGTATCTATTGAAGCTAATCTCGAAGTAACTATGAAGAAGACAATCCGTAACTACGCCAGACATCTGAACTTTGAACTGCATAACTAATAGCAGGATGGAATGGACTGGCATCCGAATCAATGTATTTACTAGCTACTCCGAAAGTTCTGTCAAAAATCGGATGGAAAACGTGCAAGTGAAGAGAGAACATAAAAATGTGTTGTTGTTTGAAGGCTCAACCACATAAAAAGTAAAAAAAGATATGGAAGCCAAATAGTTAGATGGCTTCTTGTCTTATTTTAACTTGAAACAGTAACTTGAGCCAATCTCTCTCTCTTCACAGCTCAAGTGTTTATTGGAGGCAATCATAACGGATGGCGTCGCATTAGCAATCTCATGGGACGTGTAACGGACCCAACATATAGAACAGACTCCATTGTGAGACAAGAGCGACCATAATGTCTTCCCACGGATTCATATCGAGGTCGGACTAAGGCTGCACAAGATTGATTTAAAGCGTTTAGTCCGTAGCAGTCGAGACTCGAGTGTCGTCATCAGAAATGAAAGAGTTCACATGATATTGTATTGAACGAGTATATGTGCGGTATATGTAGGTTAGTATCAGACCAACAATACGATACACGTTCAATCTTTCATTGTTTGCTGATTTGTCACCGCGAATCGCCGATTGTTTACAACTTTACCGTTACGTACGACGCATATATCTACACGATGTTATCAACTGATATTACATTACTGGATATTGAGGGATTCTCTCCAGTGCACCGTAATCCTTACACGCCCACAGGCTTGATATAAAGATGAGTAGCTTACCATTAGGTGATGATTAAAAATACAGTCGTCTGATCTGGTTTTAGTCAGATGACGCACTTATAATGCGAAATATACAAAGTTGAGGACTTGTGAATGTGACTGTCTCAGAGTGACATCATTTTGTTCTGAAAACGTTATTATACTCTTCCATATAGAAAAGGGGATAAAAGTTAATGGCGAAGGGGTGACGACCCGCGAAAACGAAATGGAAGTATTGAGAGAGACACAAGAGAGACATCCTTTAATAATAGCTGAATATCTACAGCAACCGACATTGATTTGACATTTTTAAGTTCAGGTCAGTTAGATAGAGAGCAGCAAAAAGCTTCAGAAATGATAAAGTCAGCTTAATGTAGCCAGGCAGATCGTTTTATGTCAGAGAGAAAATAATTCCTAGAACGGGCGATGACGGCATTGAGGAGATGTCGGTCATGTAGATTATAAATCTCTACTACTTAAGTACTATGATTTTCCACGTACCACAATGATTGCTCAGTTCTACCTTACCGTTTGTTATTTTGAGAAAATGCTATTAAGATATTCAATATATTTTATCAGCAACAGCATCCGCAATTCTTTTTACTTTCAAGCTTTTACGAATTTATTAACATCATTACCCAAATATTGCGATTATCAGGCAGATTTATCAAAATATGAGTGGTTATGTCCAATAATCTACGCAAATATTAGATGTATAATTTCCTGTTAGTCGCTATCTTACGTCGTGTTTTATATTTTGCAAGTTGACTCACCCAATCTCTTATAAAATTTGTGTCAGTTACTTTTTATTTCGTCTGCGATTGCTCAGTGTCCGGGGAAATGCTGATGCCATTCGATTACACAAAATAGATTTAATTTAAAACATGACGTCGTTTCCCTTGTCTCACAATAATGTAGACATCATATTCCTTTGTTAGGATTGTATGCGTTAAACACCCTTGTTGGAAATGATATATGGGAAAAATTGTACGTTGACCCTGCAAAATGGGGACGCCCCAGAAGCCCTGAAATAGGTTATTATACACATGATATTTCAACACACCCCTACATAATATATCTAAGCCGATGCCACCATTGTAGGTCGTAACACCATTTGTATTGATTTGAATTTAATTAACCTTCCATGATGTAGCTAGTATACAATTAAATTTAATTTATCATCGTCTAATACTGAAATCAATTATGTAAGTTTATTTTTATCTGAAAAACAATTCTCCAAGCGCTATAACAAGACGTCAGATATTTAAAGAAACAAGGAACTTACGTCAGTTGATGATAGTCTATTTCGATGACATTTTGTTACGGTGAGCGCTAAACGAGCAGAGTATTATAGGCCTGTGGGGTGTATAAAAGGGAGTGACACAATGGACGGAAATGATCAATCAGGGGCCCTCACCCACAAGAGGGACACTGGCGTAATGGTCGCCCACAGTCCAATACAACTGGCCCCTTTAGTGTGTCTCAAGTATGATGATTTAATCTTCGTAATCTCACGGGTCAAGGGACTCAGACGCTATCTATGCACATAAATTAGTCATCTTGTCTGATGGATGTAGATTAGGAAGCAATGCGTACAAAGGTCGAACAAATAAAAGTTAGGCGGTACTAATTTCGTTAACCATAAAGTGAAGGTTCTCTTGGAAGTATTTTTTTTTTTACATTTTGGGCATCTATACAAATCTTTCTTGACTTTGGATATCATCATGAATACAAATATAGCAGCACACGTTACTCTTAATTCAGTGGAAAGCTAAAATCATTCGAATGTTTCATCAAAAAATTGGAAGAAATCCCAGTGTTCAGTCGTGGTTGCAAATTGCAAGAAATTGGCAGACGATTTTCCATGCCACGGTTAGTCACGGTTGTTTTGGTAACCGACAATCAAAACATTGTCCGGGGAAATCCTTGGAAAAACGTTTTTAGCAGTCAATAAGCTGATAATGATTGTATTTAGGATGAATACTAATGACTGCAACTGTTTAGTGTCTCGCTGGTTTCAATTGGAGCATATTCGGATAATTCGGCGGTCGGCCTCGTTCGCTCAGTTCGGAAGTGGCAATTCATAGGTTCAACTCGCCTTGCACGCTACAAGGTCGATACTATCGTAAAAATTAAGCGGACCACTTGAGCGTAGGTTTTTATTCGGTTTATTAACGAAATATTACTTGCTATAACTATTATGGAACGCGTTATAAGTAAATCGATCTTCCTACTGCGTACGGAGCTTGATAATAAAATTGCCAACCGCATGAATGTTATACTTAGGACCTTAGTGTAGGTATGTGGTTTCTTCGTGATAGGTTTACCCAGTAATAGATCATAAATAGTGACTGAATATTAGCTTAGAAAACGATCCATTATGCAATGAACTTCCACAACAATGTTTAGAGTAGATATTGATCAGTTGTTTGCAATTCAGGCGTTAAAATAGAAACTAATATTGTGGTACATAATTGCTAATATTATCAGCATGACGGGAAGTGAGCGGAATGAATAAACATTTGACCGTTGCTGTAGGGATTTCAAGAAATAATCTGCCATTGTTGTGATTAGGTAATGGAATATCAGGGTTTTATCCACGATCAGTAGCAGCACGTAACAGTGTTCTTGTGTATAACAGTGATTACTTACATCGACTGGGTAAAAGGCAGGCTTTCTGTAGCCAATAAAATAACAATGAGGCCACTAAGAAACGAGTAGCTAGTAATACATTACTGCTTGATGTGGGTGTCTGCGAGACGTCGTGAAACATCGCCCTAATGGATTTATTGTATTCCAACTAGACTAGATAATGTGCGGGTTTCTTTGGAAACATTAACCGAATTGCAAAGGTCCTGATTAACTAAATTTCTACGACAAGAATCTGTAAGCCTATTGTTTGTAGGTATTTGGAGGACAATAATCTGAGTTAAATCTGGACGTGGATCTCATTCATTTTGTTACATAACAGCCTGTACATTGTCTGATGTCGTTGGTGAATGTTGAATATGGGCCTGCCCCTAGACACTGTTACGTAGGAAATGGCCACCGTGCTTTATAAGCGCATTGGCGAGCGTAGTATGATGTCATCAAGAGATAGCTGATAGACCGTTTCTGAATTGTATAAGTACCGATTTACTCTTTAGGGTAGACATTCTTTGGGCACGCCACAATTGCGGCGATAAGACCCCTCTTTGAGGAGTGGCTTGAGAGGTGCCACGGCGCCCTCACCTTCCGCCTGACGCAGGTCCTCACCGGACACGGCTGCTTCGGGAGGTTCCTGTTCAGGATAAGGCGGTAGGAAACGCCCGGGTGTCACCATTATATGGATCGCCCGGAGGACACGGTGGAGCATACGGCGGAGGTCTACCCGGCTTGGGCGGAGCATCGCCGTGTCCTCGTGGAGGCGATCGGCGGCGGTGATCTCTCGCGTCCGGCCTTGGTTCAGGCCATGGTACGGAGCGAGAGGAAATGGCAGGCCGTCACCTCCTTCTGCGAAGCGGTAATGCTCGCGAAGGAGGAGGTGGAACGCTTGAGGGAGAGGCAAATTTCGCGCCCTCACGCCCCTAATCGCCGCAGGATGAGACGCCCGGGGCGGGAATTGCGAGCCGATTTCCGGCCACCGTAGGTGCGGGCTTGCGGACGGTGAGCAATGGGTAGCTTGCCGTCCGATAAGGACCAAGCCCGGGTCGACGGCGCGTTGTGTTCCACGCGCGCCTCAAAGAGATGTCAGCAGAATTGACGGGGTCCGCAAGGGCCAATGCCTGCCGGGGCTGCGAAAGGGACATCGTGGCCTCCGGCAACAGGGCAACCGAAGGAACACGGGTGGGTTTTAGTCAGTAAGAGTCTGACACGCCCTCCCGCTCCACCCAGAGCGGGAGAAGTTATTTGATAATTTCCCACCCAAAAAAAAAAATTCTTTACCTGACAACTTTGCATTCCAATCGTAGGAGGGTTTCTCGTCACCTTTGTGGAAAAATCCTTCTTTTCGTTCATCTCACAGACTTTTCATACCTCCTGCTCCAATGTAGGATATGTATTTTTTTTGGTAAATATAATGCCTTTCTTTGATCTATAAATGAAACATCTTCTATTATTTAAATCGTTTGGACTACGTTATATCTTCCGATTGATAAAACGTGGGTTTACGTCTGCAATAGATTTATGATTCAGACTTCGATTGCCACTATCAAATATTTTTAATGTGACGTTTTTACGACCCTTCTATCATTTGCTTTTACTTACGTACAAACAAAGATTGAAAAAAAAAACAACCATTCAAGGTGATACGAAGTGAGATTGCTTCAGGTTCATTTGATTCAGGATTTCCTTATTTGCTGTCATTAAGAATTTTCAACTAATCAAATAAAGTATATAATACAATTTAGACTAAAGTGCTGCACGGGTAGGAAATCTCAGAATTATGAATCGAATAATTATTATGTGAATTCAAAATCACTGTTGAATTATAGATATCGTTACAGAATCAAAAACTTGTGAAAAATATATACAAAAGAAACACCATTTATTATTAAACTAGCTTCTGCCCGCGACTTCGTTCGCCAAAAACCCAAAAACCTCCCCCAGAAATCCTCAAAAATTGGGCTATCCAATGCAAAAATAATTTTTCAAATCCGACTGGTAGTTTCGGAGATTACCCCGTACATACAAACTTACAAACAAACAAATTTTACCTCTGTATATTTATATATTATTTAAGTATAGATAATAAAACAAGCAGCTTACAGAAACGGTCTTCTTAAAACCAATAAATTTGTGTATTTAGGTAAAATTTGTTTGTTTGTAAGTTTGTATGTACGGGCATACAAACTTACAAACAAATTTTACCTCTGTATATATATTATTTAAGTATAGATAATAAAACAAGCAGCTTACAGAAACGGTCTTCTTAAAACCAATAACTTTGTGTATTTAGGTAAAAACAAGCAGCCGTTCATTTTGGAGATATTGTTGACGAACTTAGATTTGGTCGTAGAATCCAGTTGTGTCACCCTCACTTAATAATTGTTGCTTCGTCACGGCATGTGGCTTTTACATTCTATTGTGTTTAGAGGAAGCGGTATAATTGCCCTTGCAATGGAAGGAAGCAAACGTTTTTGAGTGTTTAGGAAACCACATTGTGATGAGAGGAAAGCGATGAATCCCCGGAGCGTTGTACTTCGAGGGTTACAAGATATTTGTGGGAAAAGGAAAATAATTGTGCAGCTGTCCCCATAGCTATATTTGTGTTACAACGTCACGAATATTACAAATGTCAAGTTTCTGACATATGTGGAGTTGAGACGTGTATTAATTAGTAAATCATCAATATAACCTGCTTTTGGCTTGGCTTAAAGTCTTATAATATAAGATTGAATATACATACTGCTGAGCATGAGGTCCTGGGTTCGATCCCCGGGTCGGGCAAAGTGTTATTGGATTTTTCTATCTGGAATTTCTCAGTAGCAGCCCGGAGTCTGGATTTGTGCCCGGTTGATGGCAATAGGCTCGCCCCCTATTACATGGGACTTAAACATAACTGGCGAAATGCGGGTGTACCTACTACAGGTACACCTCTGCCCAACCCTTCGGGGAAACAAGGCGTGATGTTATGTATGTTATGTTAGGTATTACAGATTATTTTACAGACCAACGCTTTTGTCCGACTTTCAGACATTTTGGTAAGAAAATGGCGATGAGAGATAGCCCGAACTAACCTCCTTTCGTGTCAAAGAGTCTTTTAGTCTTTATAGGTCACTGTGTCACTAACACAATACCTTACCTTTTATTAGAAAACAAACCATCAATTTGATGCGTTTAGGGGAACGAATGGCAATCTTGGCATCTACCATGCAAGAATTAAACGCTATCAAATATCCATGAAGTATTTACTAACAGCATTTCGAAATACTGTCAGTAATTTAAACCTTAGCATAATCAGCCTATAATATTTCCACTGCTGGGACACAGGCCTCCGCTCGGTGAGATCCGGGAGTGGGCTGTACAGCCCACCACGCGGGCCCAGTGCGGGTTTGTCTTGGTAGATGTCACATGTCTCCAATTTAAACCTTACTGTGATCTTACTCAGAAATACTCAACTTGTGGCCCACTGGGCTTTTCTGTTCGTCCTGGAGAGCCTTTATGGGAAGCTCAACACGTAAAGCAATTAAAACTTAGCTGGCTGGCTGAAGACATGGAATGAGCACGGGGCGGTGGGATGGGTAATGCATTTATGAGATGGAACTCTCCTCCCATAATTTAAAAGTGCTGAGATGACATAGATACATACTAAGATAGAATATGCTTTAATGTACACCAAAGTGACGTAATAATTGGTTTAAAGTTTGTATTGGACATGAAAAGAAATGTAAATGTATATGGAAGACCCGAACCAGGAAACGGAATTGTCTTGAAGTTCGCAACTACATACTTATTTCAATCAGAAGAGATTAAGAAAATAATCACATAATGCATCAAATTCTCATCAATACATCATTAAAGTCTAGTATCCTGCCGCAGACGCCATCGTTAATTGAAGTAAATAAGGTTTATTCTTCGTAGACACGAAGCATTTATCATATAATCATGTTCGAAATGGTGTTATTAACTTATGAGTTATGAATGAATCAGAAATCCGTCAGTCCCTATGACCCTGTTCAATGACCTCGTAGAAACACTTGAACATTCATTGATGTATCAAATATGAACGTGGCAGACAGCATGAATAATGTACGAATGAAAATGATCAATTTGAATTGGGACCAATATTTCTTATTGAATAGCCAGACTGTTTTAATGCTGTTTGCGGTTCCGCTCATCTGGAAGCGAAAACTAGCGTGAAAATAAATAAGTTGTAAACGATAAAGCCTCATAATACTCATGCCAAGTAGAATACACTCCTCGATGCGGTGAAGCTTATACACTTGCCACCAAATCCACAAACTTATGAGCCTGCTTACCTTTGGTAAGTAAAAGAAATCGTTATCGGTGGTGCAATTTCTTTTACGTTTGACGTAGACATTTGGCCAACTTGCCAATACTACGAACACCTGTTTCCACATGCAACACACTTCTGTATTGCGCACGCGCTTGTAAATGTAGGGTTGTTGTTTGTTTTGTTAGTAGAACAACGTTTGTTTTCAAATAATGAAGACTATATTGGTAAACTGGAGGTTGGAAATATACTCCGATCAGTCGTCAGGCAGCGAACAGAGCATATTAGGTCAAAAGGAAGGATGTAGCTCGATGATAGATGCACGGTAGAAATAGTCTGATCCGGAGGGGAATGGCCGGAAATTGCATCGGTCACTTTGTCTAGCACTAAGGAGAATGTCTTGTTCGCTGTCTTTTTGCGTTAAAAGCATAATTGCTCTTGAGTGAGGACCTGGTGTTCTGTTTGCATCAATTCTCTGGGGTCCTGTGTGTTTATTTTATATGAAAATAAATAAACTTATCCTTTTAGTTATTATAGCGCATTGTACTTACCTACATTACTTTATGACCACATTGAACTTTAAATAGCTTTTAATCAATTATGTTATGCGCGAAAACGTCGCGTTTGACCACTAAAAGGGAGCTACTAAATGAAAACTAATGTTTATAACTTGAGGAATTCCCCCTTACGTAATTAATATCGTTTTATACGGGTGACGTCATGATAAATGTTGTTGTCAAGAGCTAACCCTTCGACTAACATCATACGGGTCGATTGTATCCCCGATTCAATTTATTGAATTTTAGATTACAATGGGATCGCCACGCCTACGGTCCTTTTTGACCTTGTTAACATTCAAGGTCTATTTACCATGTTGAATATTTGATTAATTTTTTTCCCACAATACCTACAGCTGTTGTTGACTGGAATCTCTCGGGGATCAATTTGTGAAGACTTTATTCAGAAATTGGTGCTTAGTGCTTAGCTGTTTTATTTATTTTCATTAAATTATGCTTATTTTTTTACATAACCGGTCTAATTCTCCTGTCATTAGCGTTGCAAACAGTAGCGACAGATCAAATTGTGATGGTTCCAACTTTTATAATCTCCGAGTCATTGACAACTTTAGGTACATTTCAAGTTTTGATCTTCTGTTGAATAAATTAATTATTTGGTTGAAACAAGGGTCAATGCTCTCGTTATTATCTCTTCTAATGGAATAAGTAAAACCTTTTACCCAGTTTGGACTAACTTTCTACCCAAAACAATGATATCAAAAGGCTTTGAGAACATTAAAACAGAGAAAGTTTCATTAAAATACGCCTACTGGTTTTAATTGATATGCGCGTCAACATAAACACACTTGCTGTTGGCTCCACAGAGTTTACTTACATAAAGGATGACACACCACTTTATTTCGTACATTCATCTGGCTTTTAAAGCAAGAACCGTCAGCGGCGCCAGCGCAGCGCTTCGAACGCTTAGTGCAAGAGCACTCAGCGAGGCCAAGCGTTGTACTAAAATCAAGTTTTAAGTGCACTGTTTTACATAAATATTTAAATACTAAACATTTACCAATATTCATTTAATCAATTTCGTGTACTACTAAACAGTTATTTTACTTATCATGCACGTGTTCGGTTGTATTGCATGCGTTTTTGTACCACAATGGCATTCCTTCCTCGGTTTACACATCAAACGCTTGATTTATTTTATACAGTACTGTGGTAATTCAACCAAATGGAGCGATCCGGGACAGTCTATTACTAACTAGCATACTATTTATAGTAAGTTCAAAGTACAATTTATTATCAATGCTCAAGTCTCTCTGAGTAAATCATTTCTGTGACGAATGTAAATAATTTGCTTGTAGTCGGGATAACAGTCGTAAGAGATCTTTGAATTGTTGTCATGTCCATTCATATCATACTATATTATGTGCACTGAAAAAAAAGTTTTGTTACCTGTAGCATTAATTTTAGCTGCTAGTAACATGAAACGGGCGACTAATAAACTGAGTGCTACTAATAGCTAAAACGAGTTTTGTAAAATAAATTAAGGTATTTTTTACTTAACTATTTCAGTTAACTGAAATTAAACAAGTTTTGTTGTGTTAACAAAACCATTCGCTTTTCGGTAGTTTCACAGAAATTTAAATAGTAACTAAACTACTTTATTATTTCTTACAAAACTGTTAAGTTATTTTTGAAACTCCGTGCAGTTAGAACTGCCAATTTGTTTAATTACAAATAGCAAAACTTTCACAAATAGTTTATTTAGTTTTAAGGAAACAGTTTATCCACATGTGTTTAACTGTTTTGTTGTCAAATCAATTCGTAAAGCTACCTATAACCGATTTGTTTAATTACTCGAAAATAACTGATTTAGCTAATAGTTACAAAACTGTTTATCTATTTATTGCTGTTCTTGTTTTGCTACATAATCGCCGCGTTCGCTGGCTGGTTTATGGCTCCCGCAGACTGTCTATCGGTATTCAGCTCAGCTAATTTGCCAACAAAACCTTGGAGTGTTGTCACTCATACTGAATAGCTGAAATGGATACCGATCGACCACCTGCAGAAGCCCTTAGTGAAATTCGAGTCAATATTTAAATTCATTTTAAATAAACGTTATTTTAGATCCCTATATTACTGCAATACAAAGAATACATACTTCAATATTTTTATAATGTTGTAACTACAATAACACTTTAAAAGAAATTAATTATTGACTTGATGTGGGTAAATAAAAAATAAAAGAATCAAGTAAGGATACATTTAGGTTTAATAAGTTTTAAAAAATTATGTAATACTTTAACACAATAGACTTAGTATTTTTATTATTCACGATAACCCAATACAAACGACTATGTTAACAATCTTTGAAATGTATATCAAAACGTGCACTTAGCAGGACATACCTTTGCAAAAATTAGGTCAATCTGAATTTTTTTATAGGAATAACATAACATCACGCCTTGTTTCCCCGAAGGGTTGGGCAGAGGTGTCCCTGCAGCAGGTACACCCACATTTCGCCAGTTATGTTTAAGTCCCATATAATAGGGGGCGAGCCTATTGCCATCAACCAGGCACAAATCCAGACTCCGAGCTGCTACTCCATAGGAGTAATAAATTATTTAAACGATAAATGCAGCTAGGTCCGTTGCCTCTTCATTATTATCTGGAAACAAAAAATATCAGTAAAATACTTATCAATGAAATAATTACATAAAATATTGAATTTGATAAAATCTATTAAAACAAGCATTTAATTAAGATGAAGTGAGTCCCAAAATCTATATTTTTTCTAAATTATCTAGTCTCAAACTACATAGTTAGTGGTCCATCTATGGACACTACACCAAATTAATAGAAATATTAAAACTCTTACCTAAGTAAATAAGGAAGTTAATGTTGTCTATGATGTCTTTTGGAACTCCATCCCTTTTATTTTTTGTTAATGTCGTCTATGATGTGTTTTGGAACTCCATCCCTTTTATTTTTTGCGTATTCAATAACTTTGTGTTTAGTAAAATGACAATTATTTTTAATTTCTCATCAGAGTCCGGACACAAAACCTTGAAGTCCTTCAATTGCTGCAAAAAGACAATTACGTATTTAGATTTAAATCTACTATAGATTCATTTATTTGTACTATCTACATAAGTACCAAATTTCATTCAAATCCTTCAAGCGGTTACAGAAATACGAGGGGGCGTTTTTAAGTTCGCGGAATGGAGGGTAAAAAGTGAAAATAAATATACCAAACTATTTTTCTTTTTCAATATATTCACCTGCTACCCTAACACATTTTTCAGATCTTTCAATTAGCTTATGTATACCTTCATAAAAAAATGTTTTGTCTTTGTCCGAAAAATAAGCTGAAACTGCGTCCTTCACTTCTTCATCGGTTGAAAACTTCTTCCCACGAAGTTCTTTTTTAAGTTTTGGGAAGAGATAATAATCACTGGGAGCCAGGTCTGGACTGTAGGGTGGGTGGTCTAAAATATCGAAGCCCACTTTATGCAGGGCAGCCAACGCAACACGGCTCTTGTGAACAGGCGCGTTGTCGTGAAGAAGAAGCACAACTTTTGTCAATTTTCCCCTCCATTTTTCTTTAAAGCTTTCTTTTAACCTCTCGAGGATTGAAGCATAGTATTCTCCGGTTATAGAAACGCCTTTATCTTTATAATCGGTCAACAGAATTCCTTCCGAATCCCAAAAGATTGTTGCCATGATTTTTCCAGCCGATTGTGACACTTTAAACTTCTTGGGTGGTGGTGTGCCTTTTTTGTGCCACTGCATAGAGTCCTGTTTTGACTCAGGTTCATAATGATGAACCCAAGTTTCATCTCCAGTAACAATTCGACTCAAAAGGCCATCCTTATCTTCGTTACAGAGGTCCAAAAACGTGCGAGAACACTCCACGCCGCGATGTTTTTGAGGCGGCGTGAGCATTCTTGGAACCCATCTTGCACTGACCTTTGTCATACCAAGATGATCGTGTAGAATTTTGAAAATTGTCGTATCCGATACTCCAACTAATTCTGCAAGCTGTTTCTTCTTTAGTCTGGCATCTTCCAATATAATTTTTTCTACTTTTTGAACGATTTCCGGAGTAATCACCTCAATCGACCGTCCGGCCCTTGGATCGTCTTCGAGTGAGGTCCTGCCTTGTTTAAAGAGACCGTGCCACTTGTAAACCATGGTTTTACCCGGGCAAGAGTCCCCGTAAACGGATTCCATCTCTTCCAGTATGTTTTGAACTGACTTTCCTTGCTTGGTAAGGAACTTTATAACGGCACGGTACTCGATTTTTCCATAATTCACACTTTCTTCCCGATTGAGTTGTTTGATTGACGATAGTTCAAAGACTAATGATCCAATTAAGATAAAACTTGGTATTTTTACTTATATTGAGTGGCTGAAGTAGTGGCCACCCCGTTAATTACCTTTATTTATATCCTACCCTCCCATTCCGCGAACTTAAAAACGCACCCTCGTACCTAGTTTCGAATATATTCACACCTATGAAATCATTGATATTTAAGTATAATTTGATAAAAATATCGCACATACCTGCAAACTTCTGGACATAGGTACATTTCGAGTCCTTAGGTAACCGCCTAACTAGCCATAAGTTCCATCGCCTTCTTCATGCCAGGTAGTTCTCGCCTTCGTCTTCTTAAATCACGTATATTATACCATGCGATATGACGAATAGTACAATTACTTTAACTTTATAATTGCAATTAATAAAGAATACAATTACAAAATACATGCAGCGCGCGCGACACACGTTTGTATTGCGAGTTTCGCGAATCGTGAGTGCGCGACACGGCGGCGGAGGAGCGTGGAGCATGGAGCAAGGGACAAGGGATGCGAGCGTTTAGTTTTCAGTACCAAGCTTGTTTTTGTAATCTATGGACAATATTTAATAAACAATTTATAAACAGTTTTGTAATGAGCTATCGAATTTTATTTAGACTTATCATGTATTTGATGTTGTTATGTATAACTAGAAGTATTATTAATTATTAGCCAAAAAAATAATGCTACAGGTTAACATAAGTTATTGAACTATTTTTAGACGTTCGTTTGGTAAAAGATGAATAAACATGCGACCTAATAATAGATCTTGAGTTTGCCTAATAGTAATCAAACATTTTATCCGTGTAGCTAAACGACTTTAGCTAACTCATTTTAGTAAGCATTAGTTCACATTTTAACTAACAGCACTTGCACTCTGAATAGCATAACTAGTTTGAGATGTATCAGCAACACCAGTTCAGCTATTTTAGCAAAACTTTGGTTTCTATTAATCAAAATTTGTCAATTTTTTCAATAGCTGAACTAGTTCAGCTATTTATTTTTTTCAGTGTGTAAACGTTGGAAATATCAATGTGACTTTACAATCTGCCTCTATTTATTTTGTTTCGTAAATTTTTTCATCTGTCGTTATCGATTTATCTATCTCTGTATGAAATCGAAACGAGTGGCAGATGTTTTGCGAAATCCCACCAATCCGGGATCGTTAAATTCGACAGATGTACACGACCCGCAGATGCAACCCTGCAAACATTTGCGATTGCGGGATGATGGCCGGAACCTTTTTTTTTGGCTGCTTGTATCCCGAAAACTTAATATTGGTCTTTATTTTTGCTTGGCTAAGTGTGTGCGATTGTTGCTGTTAATTTGCATTCATAAATAATCTACTCCAGTTCCAGTATTGACGTCACTAGACGTTTCTGTACATTTCAGCTTTGTATAATATGTACGTAGTGGGTTCATAAGTTCTGTCACATCTTCAAGTGTGAAATAAATGACACATTTTCAATTTTATTATAATAATTTATAAGGGAAGTTAGGTAAAAATACACAGTTTTAAATGTATATTAGTTTATTCGAAATTACCTCCTTGCTTTTCGATACAAGCCCGTAATCTGCGAGGCCAGTCATCGATAGAATCACGTACGACCTTGAGGTCCATTTGGGACACTGCTTTGATGAGGGATTGCTTCAGCGACTCCAAATTTTATGGGATTTTGCGCTGGCTTTTTCCTCTAAGTACTGCCATATTATATAATCCAAGGGATTAAGGTCCGGACTGGAGGACGGCCAATCTTCGTGCCTGATGAAATCAATTTCATGGGCGTCCAATCAGTTTTACGTAAACTTGGTTTTATGAGCCGGTGCAGAATCTTGCTGGAATAACCAGTGTCGATTTGCGAACATTGTTCGTTTAAGAGGTTCTACGAGGTTTTGCAGAACCGTATTTTGGTACACCAGAGCACTGGTTTTTACACAGTTTTCACAAAAAAACATCTCAGTGGGGCCCAAATACGCCACTCCAAGCCAAACCATCACCGATGAGGGTCGATAGCCACGTTGAACGCGTGGGACACGCCTGCTTGCTTCATCACTGTTGTGAGCACACACCTTATCATTTTGCTTATTGAAGCTCTTTTTGACTGTAAAAAAAAAATCATCTGAATATAAGATTTCGAGCATTCAGGGGGTGTGCTGTTCTTTTACGGTTAACCCCTAACCTGAGGTCTTCATTCAACACCCTTTTCACCGTAGTTTTGTTTAAACCCATCTGAAGAGCCAACAGTTTATGCTTTCGCACGGGATTTCTTTGAATTCGCGCCTTGATCGCTTTGATCACCGCTGGATTGCGAACCGTACGAGGTCGACCACTCCTCTCTGTCTACTATTCTTGAATCTTCCTCGTATCGTTTTATAGTGCGATAAGAACCTTTGTGTTATTAAAAAAATATCAAAATAACATAGTACCTACCTAAGAAAACAGTGGCACTCCGGGAGTGCCGACAGAAGTGAAAACTTGAATAATTAAATAAATATTTCCAAAACCTTTAAAGTAAAAATACTTGCATAGAACATTGATCCGTAACGTAATATAAATAAAGAGCATAATCGCGTTTACAAAAATGAGGTGTCGGTAACGGTGTTGCGAGTTCAATTGTTTTTCCCATCTAAAAATGCCCAACGCGTCTATAGAAGTTCAAAAATCGGAAGTTTGAAAATTCACTTGCAGCGTACCTATCCACATTGATGCAACGCAATTACAGCGACTTCTTTGTCCGTGTCCACTCCATGTTGAAAACTAAAGAAAAGTCTACAAAACCTGTTTTTAAAATCGTGAAACATTGAAAATTCGAACGTAATTTATTGTTTTTTCGTTTGCATTCCAAATTCAAAATTCGGAACCTATGACAGTATTTATGACCCGCCTACGTTTATTCGACTCGACCTTCAGACCTAAAACTAATTGTACATCGGGGGGCACGGCAGTGAACCCGCCAAGTCGAGCGCGAAGCAAACACTGCCGTACCATCCTTTACTGGAACCATTTCACCGCATTTTCAGGCCCCTATTTGAGAACCTCTGGATAAGACCAGAACGCAGAAATTTTCGTCATCCAGTAAGCTATAATCACATACTTAAAATCCAAAATTTCAAGTCTGTAGGTCATTTAGTTCCGAAGTTAAGCGAAAGCAAAGTTTCGCATTTATGACACTCACTCACTCATGATCATCAGAATAGAACTAGTACTTCCCATAATCTCAGAGAGCTGAAATTTGGTACAGACTTAGGGTTTAATGGCCACATAA
This sequence comes from Agrochola litura, assembly GCA_949152395.1. Classification (NCBI taxonomy): domain Eukaryota; kingdom Metazoa; phylum Arthropoda; class Insecta; order Lepidoptera; family Noctuidae; genus Agrochola; species Agrochola litura. The sequence continues at coordinate 7,196,441 of OX424497.1, read as the reverse complement.
AGGGAAAACTATAAAAACTAGGATAATCGAAGATCTGGAGTACCTGGTGACCCTGATTAGAAAACATAAGAGCCCAACCAAACTATTAGAGATCGACATACCGTCTTTACAAAAAATATTCAACTTGGTGGGCCGCTTCATTTGATGTCAAAAATCGAAGGTCTGAAGTATCTGATGAAGAACCCTCAGCTGGTCTCAGCTGTATTAGAGATATGGTAATGCCCCCTTCTACTATTGGTACATAAAAAAATCGTCTATCATTGCAAAAATCCAGCGTAGTGGAACACATCTTCTAATCTAATTTAATCTAGCCTATAGCGTCTCACTGCTGGGCGAATGCCTCCCCTTCTGCTTTTAATACGCATATAAATTAAATTAAAGGAAAACTCTGGATAAGACTAGACTGGCTTTTATACTTATACTTACAAGTTTACAAGAAGAAATAGTCGAACGATTAACTTTATTCTACTCGAACATTACACAAATTAAATAAACAAATTACACAAAAATATTAATTTCGCTCAATTTCGCTCAAAATTTGGTCAAAATATAATGCATTGGACTAAGAGTGGCGATGATACCCGCACACGTCACTAGATAGCGCTGACTGTATTTTAAAACGCACTTACGTTTGTTTTTCCGATAACCTTATATGGCGAAGTGGCAACCGGCCGCGTTACAGTCGTTAACGACATACTTCTACTGCGCTTGAAAACGTTTGCTAGGGATTAGGAGGCATTATTTGCATTTCGTTGATTTCGCTTATTATTTCGTGAGGTTTGCTAAGGTTAATTAGCAGGTTGTTATTATAACAATTCGAAGATTTGAATAGGTTAGGAATTTTATGATTAGTGATGGATTACTGATTATTAGATTTAAAAGAAGTTTTAATTGAATACTTTATTTAATTGTTAGTTATTCAGTACTCTTAGTTTTCTAGGTTTAATTTACAGTTAGACAGTACTTCGAATCGCGTTCGTGTTTATAAGTACTTTTCTAGTATTGTAGGTTTAGTTTATTTAGTTAGATATTACTTCGTTTCGTTTAAAAATATCATTAATTTAGCTGTATTTCAGTACTAGGTAGGTAATACCTTTGGTAGAAAGTTCATTGATAATTATATTGACACTTGTCTAATAATTAAGAAATTCGCTAATAATTTGATTCACGAATTATTGCCTATTAAGTCAAAATTTGAGATCATACCCCGGGCATGCGTGTACAGAGAACAATTCCCAATCTGTGTGGCGTATGCTGTAACAATTCACAAGAGCCAAGGTCTAAGTCTAAAAAATGCCCTCATGGACATTGGCACCTCCATATTCTCTTGTGGCCAAGCCTACGTGGCGCTTTCACGAGTAACCAATCTTCATGGGGTGCACCTCATAAATGTTGACTTCAATAGTATAAAAGCTCAAGCTTCAGCGATCACCGAATACAACCGGCTTAGGCGTAAATACCGCACCGATATTTCAGAAATTAAACCGTCTAAACCGTCTAAAAGAATAAATAATGAACGCGAATGGGCAATACAAAAAACTGTTGCTACTGTACAAGAATCAGAACCGGAAAAAAAGAAAAGAAAGATTTGTAATAATAAAAAAAGCAAAAGAATAAAATAATTTTTAACAAAAAAAAACCGACTTCAAAAAGGAAACTAAAAAGTTAAAAATAAATTTACTTACCACAAAGAAATTCGTATTTTGATTTAGTTAGTCAGAAATGATTAAATAAGTATTTTATAATTTTGAAGTCGGTGCCAAGTAAAACAATAACTAGCTATAGGTATTATCCATCTTTCTCACAACTCAAGCTAATATTAGTAGGTAATTATCTTCAAGTATTTAGAGACCGCGCACGGCATAAAGTTCACAAATACGGTGGATATAGTACAACTACGACACGCAGTGCGCGGTGCGGGAGGGGCGGTATTCTTCGTTATTATGCTTGTTTTGCTAACAGATTTTGTGATTTCTTTTAATTTAATATGTTCATGCTATAAGTATTTGTCGTACTTTCAAATTAAGAACCTACGTAGGTAATAGTATATTAACTGGTTATAACAATAATCTTATTATAGATAAATAGTTATTAATATTTAAATGTCATGGATTAAATTTTGAGTATTTCATTTTAGTTTTTATTTTTATTTCAACATTTCATATCTTGAGTACATATTTTGTAATGTAAATAGTTATTATAATATGTCTAATTTGTATTCAGTGTTCTTTCATAATTTGTTTTCATTGGCTATTAGTTTTTAAGCCAGTACTTACATAATATCTAAAAAGTTACTTTGATAGTAAGTAGGTACCAATTCATTTTTTTTTTGTCTATTATTGTTTTGACATTAGCATAGCTTGTATGCCTATAATATTCCTACTGCTGTGACACAGGCCTGCCTCCTTTTGACATATCTAATAATATTGTATGTACTTAGTAATTTGTTATTTTAGTAAGGTTGTTGTAGTATGTACTTGGCACCGACTTCAAAATTATAAAATACTTATTTAATCATTTCTGACTAACTAAATCAAAATACGAATTTCTTTGTGGTAAGTAAATTTATTTTTAACTTTTTAGTTTCCTTTTTGAAGTCGGTTTTTTTTTGTTAAAAATTATTTTATTTTACGATTTTTAGTGATGGGTAGACCTAACAAGGATGCTTCTCGGATAAGGAAACGACGGCTACTTGAGACAGAAAATGATAGACGGAAACGCTTAGAAAAAAATAAAATCAAAACGAATGAAAAAAGAAAAAATGAAACGGAAACGTTAATATAATTTGTACAGTCTTGTGGATTACAAGAAAAAGAATTATCCAGCCTTAAAATGTCCAAATCGTCATTAATATTTATTATAGTATCCATTTGTACTTTAGGTGATAACTAATTATGGGCATAGGGAAGCTGAATATTATTGTAACTAGATGAAAGATAACATCTCTCCTTGTTGAATTAACACTTATGTATGTTTGTGTGTATGTGTATGTGGATGTGGTGATTAAATAAATAAATTAATTAATTAATTAACGAAATCTAGTTGCTATGGTCTAGTCTAAGTCTAGGCTGTATGGTAATATCAAACCTTCGCATCATAATTACTAAAATAACCACTTTATTCCTTTTACGACACCCATGGGAAGAAATAGGGTAGTGCTGTTCTTTCAAGTCCACCACACGGACCCCGGCACCACACGGACCACGGAAGATTGTTTAGTTGTCGATGTTAAAGAAATTATATGCATGATTTTACTTTATAGCTCAAGATACTATTTTCCATTCCGTAGTAACTTTAGTAAGTCAGGAAGAAAGAGCCTTAAAAGCACCATGAACAATTTTGACAGATTTTTATGTGATTTTAGTAAAAAATATTGTAGGTATGTTGATTTTAAAGACATTTATTTTATAAAAACATAAATAGATCACTAAATTGTAATTACTTAGATACTGATTATTCAAATTTAAATTTCTTTTTCATACTATGTGTAAGGTTATTTTGTTATTTTGGTTAATTAAGAGATTTTGTTTGCAACTTAGTTATATTAAAAAAATGATTTTATGTTTAAAAAACGTGTTTTTTTATTTTGTAGTGAAACTTATTAGTTGTTGAATAAAAAAAAACCATATTAGGGACAAAAATAGAGCCACTTACAACCCATATGGGTGCAAAGTTCTTATCACTAAAAAATGAATTAAGTCCAAACACAAGGTAGAAACTGTAAAACGTTGAGGAGTTCCCTTGACCGTCCTTCGTCTTCATCATCAGACCCCTAATGACAGTCACAACCCATCTAGGTGTAAAGTTCTCATCAATACAAATTAATCAAGCCCAAACACCAGGTAATTACTGTAAACCGTTGAGGAGTTCCCTCGACTGTATTTCGGCTTCGTCATCAGATCGACTCCAGACCTTCATTAAATAGTAGTGGTTTAAAATACTTAAGTAATGAAATAACAAACGCACTAGTCGCCATTACGATTTTCGAAGGTTCCCCTCGATTTCTCTGGGATGCCATCATCAGGTCCTGGTTTCCTTATCATGGTACCATCCTTGGGATATCTCCTTTCCAAAAAAAAAAGAATCATCAAAATCGGTTCATAAACGACGAAGTTATCAGCGAACACACATAAAAAAAAAAAAAAAATATATATACGGTCGAATTGAGAAACCTCCTTTTTTTGAAGTCGGTTAAAAAACTACTCCTAAAAAGAAAGAAACTGTGTCAAATAAGAAAATCTAATAAAATAAATCAATATGCCCACGTTTCTACAAAAAGAAGTGAAATCCCACCAAAAACATTCTGTAAAAAACTAGCCAAGTCTCGATGGAGCTGCTTGTTTATCACTAAAAAGTAATGAAATCTAGACAAAGTCGTGCCAAGTCTAAGGTTTCTTACTGCGATTTCTTTATTATTATAGTTAATGTTGTGTGACTTGGCCGTTGAAGGGTACACAAGGGTACAAAACCAGGTGCTCTATGACACCATTGCACCAATCTGTCGCCAGACCCGTTACCCATTGTCAATGCTGAATGCATGTGTTGCACAATCAACAATAGCCTAAAATGAGACACTAGCGTCCAATCACCAATATCAGTATGGGCTATTATCTCGCTTAACAAACATAGGTAGTTACAACAGATATAACATTACGTGTAAACAAAATTGACTTGTACCCACTAACGTATAAAGAATGTTCAACGGCCAAGTCACACAACATTAACTATAATAATAAAGAAATCGCAGTAAGAAACCTTAGACTTGGCACGACTTTGTCTAGATTTCATTACTTTTTAGTGATAAACAAGCAGCTCCATCGAGACTTGGCTAGTTTTTTACAGAATGTTTTTGGTGGGATTTCAATATTACTTCAAATGACTACTGCGCAAACAAACTTAATTACCTTAATTACTTCTCACGTATTTATAGTTCAGTTGTTTTAATTAGAATTGTGTTTGGTTAGCCGTCTGGAAAATGAGCAGACGATTCCTGATATAGCCTTTCAAAATATCAACATTCTTCTCCACTGCCTTGTTGCAAGAGCGCACGAGTCGAATGAAAGAAAGCAAGAATTCTAAGGGCCTAAGGAGATTATCAAATCCTTGGAAATCATCAATCAAACATTAACGAAATGTTAGGTACTCATTATAAATAGAACTTCTCAGGTTTCTTGGAACAGTCTCTGCAAATAGTGCGTTCTCACCAAAATGTATCAACATTGAATGTATCAACATCGTAAGTAAGTTGTGATCTAAAAATCTTTTTACTAAAATTAATCAATCCGGTTGAAAAGCATGATGTTTATACCGGTATCCCCCCAGGACTGTCCCTGCTCCGTTATAACGGTCTATGCGGGAGTCTGTTGACTTGTTGATATTTATGTCAAGAAATGATAGAACTTTTATAAATTCTGATTTACTTCACAGTATTATTGGATTTTGAATGTCACAATGTCTTTGAAGATTATTTACTCTGCAGATATGGCTTTTTTTATAGTATTCCATCTATTCATATATTGCAATAATATATTGAAATTGTCACGTTTGTAATACATCAATTTGTTAAATTTTCATCTCCAACGTTGCAGAGAAGTAGAAAATTTTATAAAATCGCGTAAAACCAGTGTCAAGGAATCCTTACAAGTGATTCAAGTGTGTTATACGTTGGTTGGTTGGAGTTGTCTATTGGATTACTTACTACCTCGTACAAAGTTAATTGAGTAGCACGTGGTAGTAAACATTCGCAGGTAGTGGCAGGGTGTTAGCTGCTAATTTATTTATTGATTTTGTTATGGTCACACGTGATTTTGCAGCGTGACCGAAAGTATGGCCCTTATGTGCCAATGTCGTTGCGATCCACAAACAGAATGACTTTACCTCCTTGTTTTCAAAGTCACAGAGGTTTACAAATAAAATGAATAACAAACAACAATCGACGCCTCTAAAACGTGGGTGTTAATGCAGATGTTTTATAGCATTTTGCGGTGTAGACTTGTATCGAGAAGGCTACTGACGTTATTCGTTTTTTGTGGGTTTTAAGAGCGTCAAATCTAAAAGAATACCCTTTAATCTAGCCATTATGTTTGGTGATTTATGCTGTGAACAAAACAAAAAGTTTATGAAGTGACTCGTGTTAGCTCAGTCAACAAATTAAAATCGGAATCCCCAACCAAACACATTAGATCAGAATAATTTTTCTAATCTTACAAACCAGGAAGACTTCGGTGATTGAATTTTGTAAGAACAGATTAAATATTAATGCAGAAATTATCTAACACTCTTATCTCTTCACTTATTAGAACTTAGATACAAAATTCGCAACACAGCGCGCAGCGTTCACAATATCTTGCATAACGTCTATATTACGGTCCAGGTGCCATTGAATACATTCGGTTGCCCAATCGTCTTTTATAGTTTACGACTTTTCGTTTGATAGCATGCTTACAACAGTATCAATATTATGTAATTAGAGCGTGCATCTAATTAAGCTGAAGAAGTATGGCAAGGATCTAGAATAATAAATGTGCGGAATTTTCCAATGATCCCGTTTTATTGGCGCGCTAGATTGGAAACAGTTTTCTCTGTGAACTATTTTCCAATCTAACCGGGCTTCGAATCCATTATTTTCTTCTACTTTACATTTTATTCCTTAGACTGACTTTGAATCAGACTTTATTAAACTATTGATTGGTTCAGCGAATTCCGCACTGACGTAATATTTTGGTCATCCATGGCATAGAATATATTATGTATACGTACCAAATATATATATTAGTGGCAAATTCATAAACTAGTATGTATACAAGCTGAATAGATTAATATTACCTAACATTGACCTCATTTTTCTGTTAGTTGATGAATTTGTTTGCACATGTGTTAGTCTGGAATAAGACACATGTTTGTGGGTCTGTGATAGCTATTAGCGTGGCTTATGAGACGAGCATACCAAGATTAGTGGGTCGTATGTAGTGATGGGCGACTCGGAAAGTTTCCATCATTCCACCCGGAATATTCCTGGGAATATTCCCAAAACGGGTATTTACCCGGGAAAGTTCCCAAATCGTGGGTAAATTAATTTCTATGACGATTGAATTAGTAAGTACTGAATAAAAACAAAAACACTAACTCCAAAATCCTTTAATCAACAACAGGATGGTTCAAATATGAAAATTATTGTTTAAATATCAGGTTATGGGTAACAAAAATCACTTCAAGTTTAATACTCTTATAATAGTAAGTAGGTAAAATGTTATTGAGATTAATTTAATCACTGTCTAAATCACTGTCATCGGAGAATGTTTTTGTTATATCGCAAAACTCTATTTCTCTTGTATTTCTTCCAGAAGTTGATGGTTGAGGTTCAATATTGTTTATGGTCAATGGGCTAACCATAAAAGGAATTGAAGTGGGTTCCTCATCTTCTTCATCTACTTCTTCGTCTTTTGGATTGTGTAACAAATTCCAGTTATATGATATGTAGGCCAGCTTTGCAGCTCTTTCTGTTGTTAACCTATTCCGTTTAAGGCTGTGGATATTTCCATGAACGCTGAAGGTACGCTCTGTTGCAGCCGAGGTGCAGGGAGCAGTTAAAAGACAAGCTGCAACTTTGCTCAGAGGTTTGTTTTTGCAAATTCCTTTCCACCAAGTTAAGGGATTCATTTTCTGGAGGCTGGTCCAAACAAAAGATTTTCCCCACAAACCTTCTCTTGCTCTATAATTAGCTAAATCTGTCATTATTTCCAAGTGTAACTGCCTTCCTTTCTCATGAATGAAATCCATGGCAATGATTTCTTCATCTTCGTTGAGTTCGATGCCTTGAGATTTCGGATCTAGCATATGGGCTGCTAGATGAATAGGCTTTATGCAGTTCCCTCTGCTTTTATCAACTGCATTTAAAATCCTCTCCCTGACATTATTGTCAACCAAAGAAGAAAGACCAGGAAGCAGAAAGACCAGACGTGATTTTATATCTTTGAATGACATGTACACGTCATTTATGTACGCTTCGTTTCCTTCTAGTTTAAATATGTAATCTGTTATTGGCTCTAAAATTGCAGTAGATTCGTCGATCATTTTCCAAAATTCTTCGTCTAGTAAATTTGCTTTAATATCAACTGGGATCATTATTGCATCTTCATGTACTGCCAAACATTGCAGAGCAGCCTTGCTATTTTGCAAACTACGCACTGCATGAAGGTAACTGCCCCAACGCGTCTTGCTGGGCAATTTAGTTGCTCGCCAGAACCTTTTTCTGCAATAATCTGCTTGAATAACGCGCTCAGAATTTGACTTTTTCTAATAGATTTGATTACGTCGACGGCAACTGAAATGAAGGCTTGTATAGCATCTTCTTTCATTATGTCATGACACAGTAAATTCAATGTGTGCGCCACGCAATTAAGTGTGATTACGTTCGGATGTTGCAGTTTTACTAAATCAAAAGCTTTTTGTAGGTTTTTTGCGTTATCTCCTATTAAAGTCACAAATTTATACGTTCCGTAGGTTCTCATTACTATTTGAATTTCTTCACTTAGGTATTCGGCAGTGTGACGATGGCTAGTTGTAGCTAAACTTTTCACAAAAACGGGCTCAGGTTTTGCAATAACAAAATTAATAATACCCTCGTTCCGTCGGTTACTCCATCCATCGCACTGAAGATGTAAATTGTCAGTCGACTTCAATTCTTCAGTTATTTCTCGTTCCATTTGATTGTAAATTGTTTCTAAATGTGTTGTGGAAACAGCTTTTCGTGTTGGTAGATCGTACAGAGGCTGTAGTTCTTTAAAAAACTCTCTCCACAGAGGATGTTCCACCATATATATGTGGTATAGTAATCTTATTCCAGTTGCATCGTTTTCACATATAATTATATAATTAATGTATACAAAATATTGTAAAACATTTTAAAAGAGTAACGGTGGAGTTTCTTGCCCATTCTTCTCCATACGAAAACTACCCTTTGGAAGGGGCGACTAGAATCAATTCTATTTTTTGTTTTTGACGTTCAAAAGTGCCTTTTTGTGCCTAATTGAAATAAATTATTTGACTTTGACTTTGACATAGACAGAGGCGAGCCAGTAACATAAATTGCCGTAAACGTGGCCACGGTATTGGAGTCTATTGTTTTACCAGGTAAATGAAATGCACCAATCAAAAAACACCACGCACCGCCGCCGGTGTGTACCTGCTTGGTCATTCAAAGTTAACCGTTAAGGTTGATGCGCTAGGGTAGCCCGCGAAATACAATTTTTTTTACGTTTTTTGCAATTTGCGGGTCAGTATCACATTGTATGTTGATATAAATATTATTAGCGCCCGTAACAAATATGGATTTACAGAATTATAAACATTAGAATCAGCAGTACAACTATCTAAGTTCATGTAAGTGCATTGACTGACGATTTCATGAAATTTTCATCGGGCTACCCTAGCGCATCCACCTTAAGCGCATCAGTTATTTATTAATGCTTAGTTTAATTATTGTAGTATGTTTGTTATTTATATGAATAAATAACAACGTTTCTTGAATAAAACAGTGTAACACATTTATAGTTGTTATTTTTGTACAAGGAAATCGAAAGCCTTAAGTTTCATAAATCGATTTATGCGAAGTATGTATATATTGATCATAAAAATATAAATACCCGAATAAATACCCATTGGGTGGATTCAATGGGAATATTCCCGGGAATATTCCCATTTTAGGAATTTACCCGGGTAGAATCACATCACTAGTCGTATGTAATGGGAGGTATCCTCTGGGAGGTTTAAGCGACCAAGGGATTAAATCCGGAGGACAAACAGTAGTAAATGTTTCCTAATACCATTGTGCTGTGCTGACTAATCCGTACTGCCAAGCGGGATGTATGGAATGTTCTCTGAGGATTGTGTTCCTATTCAAACTGCAGTCCAACCACTTCCAATGCTCTTGATTTATAATATACAAAACATCCTACCTTTAATTATGAGAGCTTAACAAAATTCTTAATCTGCTGCACCATCTACTTCTTTATCACTCAAAAAAATGAAGATTGTAAGCATTTTTGCTTCGTCGTCATCTATTAAAAGATTATCATCTTTCGGAGTTTAAATGCCAAGACTAGCTGTCATGTGATATAATGATTTGAAAGAAAAAGGATTGAATGGTAGCGTGACGTTTGACAAGTGAGAATAGAAGAAGAAAACGTTGGGTCGACCCCAAGTAATATGGGACAAGGGCAGGATGATGATGATGGCTAGCTGACCTTATGGGCGGCTTGGCTTGATAAGAAACAATATACTAGACTGATTCAACAAAATGTAAATACGTCCTTCTTGGAAATTATTACTAACTTACAAACAACAGACTCAGTTGTTTGAATCTAGCAATGTATCTATGAAATAACACAGATCTTACTAGCAACCAGTTGTGTACAAAAGCTACTGTGGTAATGTAATATTTCAACTTGGTAGGGTATTTAAATTTTCGTTTTAGTTTGTAATAATGTAGTTTATGAAGTAACGTTCATACGCCATTGGCATGAGTACGCTGATTATTGCAAATTGTTTAAATTTTATTTGACAAACAGAGCGATAGTTTTGTTAATAATACATCAATGTAAAATATCATTAAATAATTAAATACAAGCGACTAAGCAATTCCATTAAATCTTTAAAAAAAATTGAAAACTCCAAACCCAACAAGTCCAAAGATTTAAATACAATTCGTATGTAACTCCAAAAGCATGTTGAAAATAAACGTTAAATGTTTATTTTCTACAGTGCAGTTAGTTAACTTGACTAGAACTAACTGTACGCGGTATTATGGTAATTTGAAATTATCTTCACAAAGACAGGTTTAGAAGAGCATTTCTACTTTTAAAACAATGAATATTCTTTTGAGATAAGTAGGTAATTCTTTGTCTGTATCGAACTTAAGTATCTTGGTCCGGAAGTTTTTTTAAATTCTGTTGGGCTGCTGCTTCGTAGGAAGAGTCTTTGTGTAGCTAAAAACATATGGCAGACAGTGTTAATACAAGGCCGAAGGAGGCGTTCACTTTCGCTACCACGATTTACTAAGAGCGCACCGCACGATTTTCATGTTCCGTAGACAGTCGACACTTGGTGATCATTGCTTATAAAAGCAATTATACTCTAACGACTCTAACAACCATTGCCACGATCTTTATTTTCATGTCTTTTATTTTCGCTCAAATTGCAGCATTTCTACGGAACTTTCTCCATCTTCCAAAGTTAATGATGATCTGCAGTGTTTATTAGAGATCGCCACCGATGTACAAGAATATGATGTTATTAACTCTTGAATTAAACCGACGAAGTGTTTCGAAATGGATTTTGAATCGAAACAGGTGCTTGCGTCGATAGATTAAATACTCACAATGATCGATTGTGTACGAAATCAGTTTGCAGAAGCCGACACGACTGGCTTTCACCAATATTCATACAATAACACCACGGTATGGTGCCGAGTCGAATCAATCCGCTATTGTTTGATGTTGACGTCAATCCGCGTCGTGAAATGTGTCCATAACGTGTACACCAGAACTGAGGCCTTCAAGTTTCTCGCTCGCCAGTACACTAACATTCACCTGTTACTTGCTAAGATCGCGTTCCTCGGAGAAAAATGACGAGATCATCTAAGTAAGCCATTAAAAGCTTTTCCTAATGTACCGGAATTGTCGGGCAGATAGACGTCACTTTTACTATTCGCTTTTACAATTCACGAAAGGTCATCAAAAAATGTGTATATTTCTTTTGGAACACTGTTTATCATAAGTTCATAACTGCCAACTGACGTCATTGGGAGCTGTAAATAGTTCTAATTGAAATCAATATAGAAAGAGTCATCATAAGTGATGTCAATTCATTTAGTATTTTTCATTGGTGCTGTTGGTTGTCAGAGGCCTTACATCCAATAATTGTTTTGTTGTTTCGAGTTGTGTTTTTGCATTGTCACATTCGCAAATTAACTTTGGCGTGATTTCCAATGCGTGGTATAAAGTTGTTAGTACTCGTGTTGAATTTGTCGGGTCGTTTCTAACCTGTCGGGCACGCCAGGTCGGAGAGCGGGTATTTGTATAGTCCATCGGTCGTAGTGGGTTGACCTACTTGGGGTGATAACGTAAACAAGTTGTCGCATAACACCGGAAAAGGTTTTAAGTTAAGATGTGAACGACATGCAAGACACCGCACCTTAGTATTTGTCAGTTACCTGATTTCTATATTGAATTCAGTGACATTGCCTGTATTGTGTAATGTATTGAGCTGAAGCTGAAATGATCATCATTAACCGACCACAGTCCACTGCCGGATGATGTTTGTGCATTTCCGGAAAAGGAAATATACTTTTTTTTTAAAGAAACTTTAAACTTTCTTTTTTTCTTTTCCTTTTTCTTTTCTCAAATTGTCTCCTATGCTTGTAAATCGTTGTGTTGTACACTTGATTAAAAATTTAATAATTTCCAATTATGTAATTTATTTATTAAATTAACAAAGTTATTGATCAAGTAAAATGTTTGCAGCTACACTTACGTGGGGTATTTTGGCTTTGTTCCACAAATTAGTAATGGCTTATGTGGATGATAATTGATCGTAAATATTTAATGTTATGGTCGTTACTTTAAATATAGGATCATGACGTAGAAAATGTAGTAACAAGTGGACCTACAGCGTTGGTTTCAGATACATGTACTTCAGAAAAAATTCTACTTATGTAATTGAAAATATATGCACGTTTTTCATACTTTTATTTTATAAATACACACTTGTTCAAATGATAATGTAAATAATATTATCATTTCCTATTTATAGGTAATTAAAGCATCAATATTAGTCTCTTTGAATTACTGATAATTATGCTAATGGAGGTTTCCGTCCGTACTCCACATTTTAGTACTCCGTACCAGCGTGCAGCGGCGAGGTGTAAATTTTTATAAGAGAGAAGCCGAAGCGAGGCTGTTTTAACTTATCAATAAAGTAAAAATGTATTTAATTAGTTAAAAAAGAAGTATTTCTTTTTTAACAATATCTACACAATCAACCAATACATAAATCCTTTGTTATTATTACACAATTCCATTCCATCGTAATCATAACATTCATTACATAAATGCGCCATGTTAATAATAATTTTTAGGTAACCAGATGTCGATCAAACCGTCATACAAATAGTTTTCTGACAGTTACGCGCACAGATTCGCTAGTCGATGGCTACTGAACGGAATGTTGCCGTTTTAAATATTATATTTTATATAAAAACATGTAGAATTATTGTATATTTATATCTTATTTATATCTATGCTGCACCGGTCGACGTCATAACGTCAACGCCGGCTGTCGCTGAAAACCAGCGCTGGGGCTCTGTCTCGCAGGATCGCAGCATTATGCTGAGCGATTGCCATTTTGCGTGGATGTGGCGCATATTTTCCCTCAACTGTTCTTTTTGTTTTATGTTCTTTCTTTGCGTCATGTTTACCGCAAATAAACGTATTTTCCTTTTTTAATTGAATTAAATACCCGTAGTTTAACTATATTTTTTGGCAATAGTAGATACTATTGATTATGCCATTTTTCAATAGGCAGTGGTAGAGTTGCCGAAGCGAACCTCCGAAGGGAAGCCGGTAGGAATTGTGTTCTATTGTGCTTTCGCCACTTTCTTTTTTCTAGCCATTATTGTCCCACTGCTGGGCAAAGGCCTCCCTACTCTCTTTCCACCTCTCTCTGTCCAGAGCTTCCAAGGACCAATCTTTCTTAAAAGGAGTCCAGCTCATCCCGCCATCTCCGTCTGGGCCTGCCGCGATGACGTCTGCCATTAAGCGGGACTGGCGCTTTCGCCACTGCTTCACTAAAATAGGTTTGGATCATAGTTATCCGGTTTGGATGAATGGCTCCTCTCTTTCGATGCCTCAACACTGTTGAACGGCACATCTGTTGGCAGGACGCACCACATGCACGATTCCCGATAACGTTCCAAAAATAAACCAACGATAATTCGTTCACCACTCACGCTCCGCATGGAATGTTCACTCATTGAGTGGCCACTATATACACTTCCACTTCCTCTACTTTCTTGTGTGAATACGCGGCCGCATTAAGAACGCCATCGCTACTTAAGACTGCACTGCGTTTTATGTATCTTCCGAGAATGATAGCTAAGTCGGATGGAGTCGGGTGATAAACTTTTCGGGGTCATCGGCCGCTTTCTCCTACTTAGTGAGTTGGTATGCGTTATTGAATCTCGGTTATGTCACGGTGTCTGTTGGTTGTTGCAAAAAGAGAACAAATATGTGCTGAATACAAGAAGACATCTATCTGAAGTCCTAGAATGTGTTTACGATTGTAACTGTAACCATCTCATTGATATTCCATGCAACATTAGCAAATACGCCATGCAGTCTCTCATAAGGAACTGGCTTTGGTAATCGTCTCTTGAATATAAAATATGAGGCTCTAATGTCATCCTTTTATAATACAGCGTGAAATCGCTTGCCTTACGGAATATTAAGTCATTGACCACTAAAATTTTCCAACTATCCATTTTACTGGTGTTAGGTGTAGGTCTTGCTTGAAAGACCCGATTACTGAATAACGTTACGTCAATTTGCACAAGTGTCTCGTCAAGTCTGCGTTAAATTTAAATAAAACATAGAAATTGGTTCCACGTTTCTGAGAAAACGTAAACTTTACATCGTAAACTCGGTCGACGAAATCTTTGGCCTGCAAAGATCTTTGTTTATACTGTTTCGAAGTTGTTTAGTTGCGTTTCGGCTGCGTAATCGAGGTGATCCTTATTCGAATGGTATGCGGAGCGGCGCGTCTATTGGTTGCGTAAAACAGTTTGCCATACGGCGCCCGCGAGGTAGGACGTGTGTGCTGCGTTTGCACAGTGTTCAGTGTTTAATTACGCGCTATGATATATCGCAAGGCTGCTCGCATTGTTTTAACGCTACGCCAGTGTTTAAGTGCAACTACCATGTTTATGTGAGGAGGCTAATTGAATAATCGTGCTCTGTGTTCTAAATCAGTGTTGAGTTTCTGTGCGTTAAAAGTGTAAATCGAGCAAATGGTTAGAAAGATTATTGTCATCGGCATACAGCATTACGAGGATCCGTTTTATAAGTACGTAACTTAAAACTTTATGTAGGGTTTACTTACTTGTGATGCCGTCAAGGAAATTGTTATTCTGAAATATTTTTTCCTTACCTATATCTTTTCCTTTGTTGTAGACATGTGACGGGTGCGAGCGGGCCGCCAGCAGGATGCGGCCACCAAAGAAACAGATCCCTGGATTCTGTGCTCCAGAGGATACCAGAAGACATGACACCTACTTCGCCAGAGGGGGCGCCACTTCGAATCCCTATCGAAGTGCCCGCTCCGAGATTAGCGCTTCCACCGGAGGTGCCTACGGGCTCCGATGACTCCGGCATTCACACACCTCCCGACGGCAACGACGAGGAGCGACCACAACCCCCAGCCGCTGCAAGGTCCAGAGAAAGCCTCGACTCCGGTAACCCAGAAGACACAGATAAACCGCCTGATCCTCCCGATACATTAATTGACTCAGCAGTGAAATCCGATATTTGTGCCGCTGAAACATCTAAAAACAAAGACTTTCTGCTCCGGTTGTTCGAAAGTAAACTGTTCGACATGAGCATGGCGATCTCATACCTGTTCAACTCTAAAGAGCCGGGCGTGCAGACCTATCTGGCGAACAAACTATTCTCATTCCCATACGAAGACGTGGATTTCTACCTGCCACAATTAGCGACCATGTATATAGAAATGAGCGATGTGGCGGATGTGTTGAAACCGTATTTGGTGTGCAGGTGTAAACAAAGTGCTGAGTTTTCACTTAAGCTCGCGTGGTTATTGACTGCTTTCGGAGGTGACGTTAAGAGATCGAGAGCGACTAAACTAAGGGACTCTATACTGGCCGAGGAGATCAGGCCGGCAGCAAGGAGAGGACATCATAGATCGCAGTCTGACGCGTCTGCGTTAAGGCTAGCGACTCCCTCGGGGAGGCACCTAGGTGACCTGGCGTCTGGTCGGGCGTTCGATAATGGATGCCTTTGTGGAGAGCAGTGTTCGTGTGGAGCACCGAGATTAGCACCTCAAATACAGGTAATTGCACAATACTTTAAAAAATCTTCCGTAATTAACTCTTTCTCTATACACAATTAACCGTCATGCATAACTCTGGTGTATTTGTATAATTTACAATGCTTATAAGTGATAATGACGAAATATAAATGGCTTCTGATAACGATGGAAGTAGTATCTACCTTGGTTGTTATGCTAAGCAATGCTTTTCCGTGTCACGTAGTACCTAATTCCAATTTACTTCGGTCTCTTGCAAGGGTGTGCTGTGCAAAAACCAAGTTAAAACCTCCATTAATGATATACTCTTTTTGGTTTTGTGAAAGCATCTTTGGAAGCTCTTAGATTATCAATGAAGGACGAAGGTTTTCAAAATAATCCTTCATTTAACTGACACTGTTTCCCATGTTTAACTCGTGATATGACGGATATTTCATAACCAGAGAGCAGTTTTGCCACGATACCAAGTAATTCCTCGAGTGTAGTTTCGAAATGTTTTGCAAAATCGTTAGGACTGGGTATTCACGTTCACATTCTGTAACACGCGTGTATCCGTGTCGTGAGCCAGTCGGCAGCCTACGTAGAGAACCTTGGCTTAAGTGGCAAGAGACTACAATGATTTAAATTATTGCGATATTTAGTCTCATTAACAAACAGGTAATCAAAGGTTGAGGCAACGAGTTATATGCGTTAAAAAAAAAACGGTGGCACTCCGGGAGTGCCGACAGTAGTGAAAATTTGAACAATTTTTATTGTGCACGAATTGAATGAGGTGTCTGTAACATTGTCGCGAGTTCAATTGTTTTTCCCATCTCAAAAATGCCCAACGCGCCTAAAGAAGTTTTCACTTCAAAAACTTAATTTTGAAAACTACTACATACTCGTTAATTGGATTTATTCAGCAAATCCTTTAAGCTTTTATTGCGTCAATGCCTAATCGATTGATGACCATACATCGAGACAGCCAAGCTTTCGCATTTAGTATTAATGATTTTCTGAGTAATTAAAAAGCGAGCATAGATCTTGGCTATTATGGAGGTCAGAAAAATAAGCGTGTATTATTTTTATTATATTAACAGTCGTCCTCGTGCTAGATTAAATTAAATAGGAATTACAGAATATTATACTACTACTACCCTGAAACCATTTCATTGACCTTCGATCAACGAACCATTGAAGTAAAACTTCTTAATAAATTCTCAAGTACTCATTTCTAGAACTAATCATAAATTCATGATCCTAGATAATTTTGTTGGCATCGAATGAAAAGGAAATTTATTTTACGTCTAGAAAGTTTATTCTAGCTGATTTCTTTACGGGTAGTCCTGGAGTAAGTTTACTAGTGATTAGTACAGCTGTTTAGCAAAGCTCAGCAAGGTCTTGCAGTAACCTTCACTTAGCATCAAGCGAGTAAAAAAGTAGTGTGGGCATTGATCTTGAAATGTAACTGACATTTAACATGACATTACGGATAATACAGCTTGTACACTAGCATTATTACATTATACATACATAACATCACGCCTTGTTTCCCCGAAGGGTTGGGCAGAGGTGTCCCTGTAGCAGGTACACCCACATTTCGCCAGTTATGTTTAAGTCCCATGTAATAGGGGGCGAGCCTATTGCCATCAACCGGGCACAAATCCAGACTCCGAGCTGCTACTGAGAAATTTCAGATAGAAAAACCCAATTTTTGCCCGACCCGGGAATCGAACCCAGGACCTCATGCTCAGCAGTACTTCTTCTTAAACACGGATACAAAACTGTAATGTTTGGGTTTTAAATGCATAGAATCACATTTGAATGATAAATTCTTTAAGAAAAAGGATAACCAACAGCAGCTGCATATATATTAAACAGAGCTACATTTGAATAGTATGACTACAGCACAGGATACAAAAAAAAATGTATACGGAGTGAGTTAATTAGATTTCTATATTTACCCTGTAATCTGTATGTTGCAAACACTGGTTTTCATAAAACAATTAAACTAAAATTCACGGTGTATTTTCCTGTTTTGGCCGTAAAAACCCATCTGCAACTACAATATTTAAGTACTATTTTTATAACGTAAACAAACATTGTTTATATTTATTTACTCGCATCACATATTTGAAAATTCGCCTGTCAGATTTTCAGTTCATTGTTTTGTCAGCCGTTGTTTCCCCGTTTTAGGGTGAAAGCCTTCACAAAATATCTTTTATGTTGTTTTTGGCACATAGGTAATATTTATTTAGTTAATTGAAATGTGGAGGAAAAGTGAAATCTCTTTTACTAGTGTCAATAAAACATAATCGTATTTTACTGAATGACGCAGACTCTTTGTTGCTGCTGTTTATTTTATAGCTTTTAGGATATTATTATGGGCTACGGTTCCATAAAGGAAAAATTATACTTAAATTTTTTTGGCTATGTAGTAGGTAATGCGTATTTTATTATCCGCCATTATACTTACGATAGTTGATACAGCAATTCTACATTAGACCTGAGATTCGGTTAGTACTAGCTCATAAGTGAAAACTTAAATACGCACGACCTTGGTGCAAGAATGACCGCTCACCAAATAATTTTATATTCGAAACGCTATATCACTAACGCCTTTTACACCTACGGCGCTAGTAGCATTACTAATCACCTTCATATAGCGCTAGCGGTCATCATTGCAGCCACATTTGGTGAATGTCCACTAAATATTAGCTTTGCCTGCCTCTCATAAATCATCATGTCATTAATTCATTATTGTCGACGTGACTTAGCCATTTACAGTTTATATTATGTTGTTTACGTCTTTGTAGCGTTCTGATTCAGAATGTCTTATTCCCGAATTCCCTCTTGGTTTCAAAACGTCCTTCCCAGAAAGTCCAATACACGGAAGGGCCAGTTCCCAGAAAGTTAACGCTTCGTCGGTGGTTCAAAGCGTAGCTATATTCGATTTGTTGGTTTAATAAAATAAATGTCAAAGATATCGTTTTGTATCACATGAAATCAGTAGAAGATATATTGTATGTGCCGCAACTTTGGAGTCCCACAAGGGTGACTTCTGTGTCCTATTCCACTCGTTACTGTTGTCCTTTGGCCATAATTCGCATTGAGGCAGTATGGAAGACGCAAATAAGATACTGCCAAAATTATGGTAGCTATCATTCGATTAATAATTAGAGTCTAATAATATAATGATGGATGATTAAAGCCATTTCTGTAATCAAAGCTGCAATTTTGTTCAAAGGCCTTTCACAGTCACTAATGAGCATGACACTGCTATTACGTATACAAAATAAGCTATTTACATCAACTCTATTTACAAATGAAGTATTTTGTTTAGTATAAATAAAAATTGTTATAGGTCCAATAATAATGACAAGTGAGTAGTCAACGGTAGATTTGTTGATACCAATGCGGTAGAAAATTGCATGATAGTTCCAAACATTGCTGTTGATATAATCATTATTAGATAACAAATGCACGCCGCTATCGATTTCCGATAGGTTACTGAGGACATGTTATTGCTTGGTTGATATAATATTGCTGCTATCACTGATAAAAAAACAATATATTTCGGTTGATGTACTGAGCTCATTCACTTTTACATCTAGCTTCATTCACAAGTAACATTCAACATTGTTTATTTAAACTTCTTGCACACAATGCGGTACAAAGGCGGACTTAATGCCTTAGGCATTCTCTACCAGTCAACCAAGGGTTGTGAAGAGATAAGATGGCAGGTGCTCTGATTGAGAGGAGATAATGATAATAAAAATATAACAAAATAGGTACATTATAAATAAAATAGGTACACAAGTACATAAATAGGTTATAAACTTGTAACACACATATATACTATAATACATTATATAGGATACAAATTTAAAGGAAAAGAGGTACCTAATTGAGATGACTACGCTATTTCTTTTGAAAATAACTCTGCAATTTACTGGTGGCCGTTTGTGATACCTATGAATAAGTTATTTTGGATTTAGTTAATTAATATGAGATATTGACCCACGTAGAACCAAACTTACACTCTCTCTACGAATAACGATATTAGATTTCATATATTCGGTTACTTTTGAGGAATTGTATAATTATGATAACTGAAGTTACATAACATGACCAACATTTATGTCTTTATTCAAATACTAGCTTCCGCTAGCGGCTTCGCCCGCGTGATATCTTTAGCCTATGTTACTCAGTGATAATGTAGCATTCTACTGGTGAATGAATTTTTAAAATCGGTTCAGTAGTTTTTGAGTTTATTCATTACAAAAAAAAAATACAAATCGTAAACGCAGAAAGTATTTTCGTGAAATTCCATTTAATATACACCGTGTATCGAGTTGAGTATGAATGTGTATAAAATATGTTTCTTTCTTTAAAAGCTGTTACAATCGTACACTATGAATAATGAGGTCCACCACACCTGTTCGCTAGTACACACGGCTACACATCAAGCTATCCATTTCAAGTATAAACTGACCTCGCTTTGTACGGAAATCCTACACAATGCGAGATCAACATAAACTGGTTTTGTATAGCTTGATTTGTAGCCGTGTGTACAACTTGCGTGTGATCTGTGGTGTGATGTATAATAAACATATGTAGCAGTCAGATATCATCATTACACGCTTTTATAACGCGTTGGGAACAGTCATCGACCGTTAGGGCCTTTCCACATACGGCTGCCGGTTAGTCGGCACCCCGTATCCTGTGGTGGAGGGTAAGGGTTTTATGGGTCAGTATGAAGGTTTTCACACGCTTACTCATACATTCTCCACTGAGTACCGGCATCGGCAGCAGCCCCGAGTGTGTGAAATGGCGCTTAGTAGGAAAAGTGTATAATATTACATAAATGTTGGTATTGTTGATCGAAGATAAATATACAGATATACCCTCAGTTCTGCTCGTCCTCAAGTCATTAATACGCGAAACGTGACGTCACATTGTTTACACTCATACTGCTTTAGCACTCATGTTTTCTTTTAAATCAATGTACTTTCTAAAATCGTGGTTTCTTATCTAAGTTTCTACTACGAGTATGTCGGTAATATGTCTTCACAACAGCAAACTTTTCAAAGTTATATGCCCCACTTTGGGATATTTTCCTGGGTATCCCTTAGCGCAAGACCTAAATTTATTTATGACGAGTAAACAAGGTAAAGCGCTCAACCCACGTCATAGTTGCTGTTAGTTCACAGACAGATTAATATCCCGCTTTTAGTACACACTAGCCGCTGCCCGCGGCTTCACCCGCATGGACCCTAATTCTATTTCTAAAATAAAAGTACCTAGCATAACTCCTTATAACATCAGCTATCTGCCAGTGAAAGTCCCGTAAAATCGGTCCAGCCATTTTGGAGATTACCCGGTACAAACAGACAGATTATAAAATATTACAATTTTTTTAATAAATTGTAATATTTTATTTATTTTTAGGTATAGACTATAGAGTACAGACGTACTCGCGATCAGCTGTTAGTATCCAGGTCGACCTAGTTTAAAAGTCAAAGCCAGTCTGCAACAATACAATCAAACGTAACTAGTTAATGCCTAGGGCGAGAAAGGTCGCGGAAACCCCGCATATCTAATGAAATTAACTTGCCTTGTTCAGCTATATTTAGATTTAATTGACTGTACGAGGAAACATGCTTCGTAAAAGACGTTCTCTGTTATATATTTTTTGCAGGACTTTTCCTCGTTAGTTTGCGTACTAATGTACTATCTGTACTGGTTTATTTTGGTCCTGTCCTCTGTAATGCCTAATGCCTACTGTGTAATAGTTATGAACCTGTTTTGCTCTAACGAAGATTGTTGAAGTTGTGAAAGCTTGTGGGAAAGAGTTCAATTCATTACTCTGCGTAATATGTAGTGTTTTTTTTTATGCATATGTATCCAATATTCTGCATTTTCTGGTCTGTCAATAGAGGTGAATGCTCAATCAATGTTGTGGGTGGCGAGAATTGATGGGTTCCTGTACATCAACTTTACTTTCACATATAGGGGTTTTCTTGGTGGGCAGTCCTAGGTGTGTGAAGCAACAAAGCTTAGCCAGGACACGTTCTTCTACTAGCTTCTGATCTTCTGAAAGTATATCCTATGGCACTCGGCAATAGCGTAGCTCTCTATCAGTGAAAGAATTTTCGAAATGGGATCAGTAGTTCCGAAGATTACCCCCCCTAGTAGTACAGATTGAAGCATTCGTAAATAAATTTATCGTAAAGGGGCACTTGAGAAGAGTCGAAGTGTCTAATCGAGTCAGTCGAGCATCTTCGTACTTGTTAAACACTACCGTTGCAAAAATCCTGGAGTGGATACAGTAGCTCATTAGAAAACATCATTAGCGCCTGACACGTGTCGAAGGTAACAGCCGTAGTTTACCTACTATAATGTACACACGGCTACATATCAAGCTATACATTTCCAGTATAAGCTTACCTCTCATTTTACGGAAATCCTATTCAAATTCAAAAGTAATTTTTATTCAAAGTAAGCTGAGAATCAGCACTTTTCGAACGCCAAAAATACATAAGACAGTTCCCAAAAACGGCGCAACAAACTCCCCAAAAGCACAGCTGCCTAAATACAATACAATGTGGAATCAGCTTATACTGGAAATGTATAGCTTGATATGTAGCCGTCTGTACCCTTAAAATACCTGAGTGCCCTGCGTCAATGGTCACACACAATCGTCAATGATATGCTCCACACGTTATGTTGACACGTGCCTGACCGACGCTGATTCACATTGCCATTGCTTAGAGGTCTACGGACAAGGAGAAAAATGTATAAATGTACATAATTTTATATGGCTGTACCTAAATCACGAGAATTACCGTAATAAATCTTGAGTGTTATGTTTTGTGTTGCTAGCTGTTTTTTCCTGGACATAAATAATAAGTATATTTGCACATAATAGTGTCTGGTGGTGGGTTATGTTTTAAATTGGATTCATTTTAGCTTGTTAGTGAGAGAATTTTCAGTCAGGAAATATAATCTACCATACCGTACAAAATCCTTGTTTCCAATATCAGTCACGCTCAAAATCTATCGTCTTCGTCACCAGCGAACTTTACGGCTACACAATAGCAAATATTATGGGCATTACGGCATTACTACAGACGTTTTCTATTACGTAAAATAAACATCGCCATTACATATTTCAGTTTCTGACGTCACTGACGAACATCGGCCGTCGTCTCGCCGGGGTCGCGGACAAGGAGCGCCGTAATGGCCGTCTCAGGGCCGAACTTGCGTCGCTAGACCTCAACCTGCCTGCGAGGGTGTGGTTACCTTTACATCAGAGGCCTCACTATGTGCTGAGGATACCGCCACATGCAGCCGCTGTGCTTAATAGCAAGGATAAGGTGAGAATTTTGTACTGACTATCTATCTATTTAACTTGCAGACTTGTGTGTGTAGTCTACTGCAGGGAAAAAAACGGCACTCTGGGAGTGCCGACAGAAGTAAAACTGAACAATTAAAAAAAAATACTTCCGTCGTCTTTACAGTACAAATACTTGCATAGAACATTGATCCGTAACGTAATATAAATAAAGAGCATAATCGCGTTTACAAAAATGAGGTGTCGGTAACGGTGTCGCGAGTTCAATTGTTTTTTCCATCTCAAAAATGCCCAACGCGCTTAAAGAAGTTTTCACTTCAATAAAACAAAAGGGGATTTTTATTTCTGGACCCTGAAATCAGGTTGTCCCTACTTCCGCTCTATTGAATTCAAGGCTCAAAGCCTTAATAAACAGACGGGTCAGTGTGGCGTTAAATCCTGGCCTGGCTCTGGGCCAGATTTTCTATTGAAGGCTGATATTTCATCAAGTTTGAAAAAGACCATAATTCTGTACAGATACAGTACTACCAAAGAAGATATCATTTAGAAATTATTTGCGTGGTGGTGTAAAATTTGTTATGGTCGTTTTAGTTGATTAGTGATTGATGTTGGGATTTGTTTCCATTCGTTGTCTAGACACCAAGGAGTTGACAGGGTGATCTATACTTATCAGAGACAGCCTTGGAGGCGAGTTCCTCAATTAAAATGAAAAATGATAGTGATTAAGCCAAGCGCAAAATTTGTTGAGTGCCAAATCTGGACTTAAATTAAGTACCTTTACTTGTCCGGCAAAAGGCTCAACGATAATTGCTTAATCTTTAAGTCGGATCTTAAAAGTCACTCTTGATTTAAGTATCAAAAAGGTAAAACGAAATACTTACGCTCAAGAATTTTGTTCCTTCATAGATCTTGATAATTTAACTATTGTATTAAAAGCGAAGGTCGACTACCTTCGATTGTGTTTGATATGATGCACGATACCCATTACACCGATTGAATTATTTTTATAATGAGAAGGTTGCGCACTGCGCTTGGATTAGCAATCTACGTAATAGCATTTAGTTTGAACCGCAAATATTTCTTTGAATGCACCATTTATTGTTTTGCTTTTTTGAACGTTTAGGAATCGATTGTTGGTCACTTTTAGCTCGTGGAATGTTGTATTGATATTTCTGTAATTCGGTAAAGTGTTTTTGAAGGTAAAACTTCTTTAGGCGCGTTGGGCATTTTTGAGATGGGACTAAACCATTTATTTCGCAACACTGTAACGTAACGCAAATTTACCGACACCGTGGAGTAAAAGACATCAACGCGTTGACCTTAGAGTAAAAGACATCGACGCGTTGATTACGCGGTGCCGATTTTTTTTTTTCAAATTTTCACTTCTTTTGGCACTCCTAGAGTACCACTGTTTTTTTTTTTTGGACTTTTCGTGATAACTGAACTCTGTAGCTCCTTCTCCTATTTTAACGCTTTTGTTATTTGATCCAGTCTTTTTTGAAATCTAATCTAAATTAAATATAAATGCCAATACGAGAAGTGTTACTTTAATCTTAATTTCAATTTGTTTATCAAGTTTCTAAGCTTGTAATTGGAGCCTTGCTTCAGCCTTTCTAAACAAATAAACTGATAATGATATTGAATGTCGTCTAAAGTCTAGTGTTTACGAGCTATAATTTAATCTGATTTATCTTTACGACTCTGTACTGTAATTTATATTCCCGACACGTTACAGAGCATTGTATTTTCTCTCTTGTGATATAAAGAGATATAAATAATAACAGTGCGATCTTCATGCCGGTAATCCCCTAAGGAGATTACAGAGGCAGGCAGTATAGTTCTGCACCTTACGACTATTTGGTCATGAGGATAAACTGTTTGACGTAGATGCTGACATTTACCAAGTTCAGGGATATTATTTACTGTACCTACTCGCCGATAGTTTGTGACAGAAATTCCGACTTTCATATAAAGAGGATTCTCGCGTTTTCACGGGCTCGGAAAACTCAGTATTTCTCAGTAAGCCAGTTAGGAGAGGTTTTAACGAGCTCAGAGTTATTTGCAAAGGAGTTTCCCACGGAACGCTGTAATTGGTCAATGAGTGCGACTTGTGCTCAATAAATTCGTTAAATATATTAAAACATTAGTAAATCACCTTGGCATGGTATATTCACATAAAATCTACGGTCTAAGCCCAAAGGGTGGCCCCATTACCGCCAAGGTAAGCTCTAAGGCATTGCATGTGGATTTCCTCATAGGAAATTCCCTTCACCATTCAGTTAGTATTACAATTAAACTCAAATTGTGTAATACTAGCTCATAAAATGTTATAACTTAAAGTTTTTATTACGTTGAAGTACGTTACAATTGGTAATTAACAATTTTTTTTATTGTTATCGCATTTAATTACGTATTTTAATATTGAATGGCTTGTTTCTGTTATTGCTATTGTGCTGGTCACTGTCAAATGATACGCATGGGATCAAAATTTATCTATTAGGTTAATATTTTTTTAGAAAGTTCAGGAAATTATGTGCTAAGTGGGTTCATGCTATGATCCTCATAGCTGTTTATCTGAAAGATAATCTATATAAATAAATAGAAGTGTCTAATAATAACAGCTTTTTAATAAATGCGAAAGTATATACGGTATTTATAACAAAAAAACATTTTTTTTTAATTATTGTCTATCAGTTTGTTCCGGCTAATCTCCGAAACGGCTTGACCGATTTTGACGACACGTTCATAGACAGATACTTAGTTGATGTTATAAGGAGTAACTTAAGCTATTTTTATTTTAGAAAAAGAATTTGGGCCCACGTGGGTGAAGCTGCAGGCTACAGCTAGTATTTAATTTAATATTGCAAAACTTCGTCGTGTAATGAACCACAAAGACTTGACACTATCCTGAAAGAGAACAAAGTGTCAATAAACCGTTATTAAAAGAAAAATACGGTTCGTGGTTTATCTAAAATTACGACGACAGCGAAATAGAATACGTGATAACTCGGTGAAACTATTACCATACAATATGCTTCAATAATGTTGATAAGGCCGTTCTGCTGTTCAATCTATCTGATAAGTTCAGATAACACTGTATATAAACTGTATTTCAATATGAAATTGGTAATAAAAGGAGAATGTTGAATGTGCCAGCTGTTTGTACCGGGGCCCGGGGCAGTCGTAATTGTCAATTAAGAACACCATTTGTTAGGAAAATGTCGTTCTAGAAAGACAGCTACGGAACAAGATAATTGTGTAGGTACGTTTTATTCGCAATGCAATCGGCGCCGATTTTAAAGGGGTTTCGTTTTATCTTGTTGCTGATTTTTTAGCACTACTGCAATGTCCATTAATTGAATTTATTACGAAATCTGATAGCATTTTGAGGAAACCGCATAGATGTACCTACTACCTACTTATCTGTTGATTACTAATTTTGTATTATTAGGCATATGATAAGGTTATCTAGATCTGTTAGTCATAATGACAAAAAATAATTAACCTACTTCCCTGGGATACATTGGTTTTCATTGCAGCATTTGTATGTTCATTGAAATTTTTGAAGTGAAAACTTCTTAAGGCGCGTTGGGCATTTTTGAGATGGGACTACTAAACCTTTGATTTCGCGACACCATGATGACACCTCATTTTTGTAAACGCGATTGTGCTCTTTATTTATATTTTGTTACGGATCAATGTTCTATGCAAGTATTTTTACTTCAAAGGTTTTGTAAACGCGATTGTGCTCTTTATTTATATTGCATTACGGATCAATTTTTTATGCAAGTAATTTCAGGTTTCAAGTCAAAACAAGTGACAAATTCAATTTTCGAACGGGTAAAACACATTGCTGGTAGGGTTCACACTTGGATGACAACACTGTCAAATCGTGTTGTCATCCAATCTTATTTCGGGCTTTGAACTAATCTTATGTCCGCAGGTGCAACGGAGTAGGGTACTCTCGTAACTTCAGCCGAAGCTACGGACATCGGTCTTAGGGAGTAGACCTCCTGGTCAGCTACAACAGAATACTGATTAACAAACAGAGATGTGACATTTTAAATATAAAAGTATTTGAAATGCGAAATACAAAATACAAAATACCTATTTCCATTTTGTATTTAAATACTTTTTTTAGAAAAGCATTTTATATTTTATTTGAAATACATTTTAGGACATATTTTGTATTTGCAAAATGCAAAATACTTTTTGCTAAGCTTTGTAAACATCAAAGTCTTAATAATTAATGTGATGAAAAATGGTACTTATAGTTTCGTCATGTCCGTCTGTCTGTCTGTCTGTCCGCGGTCTAGCTCCGAGACCCTTAGTATTAGAAAGCTGTAATTTGGCATGGGTGTATATATTAATTACGCCGACAAAGTGGTAAAATAAAATTAAGAATTTTTTCGCCTAGTTCGCCTATATGAACGGGCCGTCCCTGCAGCCTGCAATCATTAAATAAATACCCTACACAGTAAAGATGTTATTCTTGAAATATAATACCTGCTTGCCTAGCTCTGCGTCGGTAGAAAGGCTTTTTACTTATGGTAGCATGATTATGAGCCCACACAGGAAAAAGATGAGCGACAGTGTATTTGAGCAAATTATTTTATTAAAATCTGTTAAGTAAATTAATAAATTTAATTTAAGTAAGTTATCAAAGTAAATTTACCAGCCTGTTAGCTGGCTGAAATAAATGAACTTTTTAACAAAATAAAAATAGTTTAAAACTAAAAGTATTTTATTTTAATAAAGCATTTTGTAAATACGTATTTTGCATTTAGTATTTCAAATATAAAATGAAAAACTATTTTGTATTTGAAATAACAAAATACAAAAAGTATTTGCATTTTGCATTTAAATACATTTTATAACCTATTTTGCACATCTCTGTTAACAAAGAACAATAACAACATTTTGACGAACAACGATTGACTAACAATATTTAATTTACTTTCACAGGCACCCTACATTATGTACGTGGAAGTCCTGGAAACGGACGGCCACGAGCCTCTACCCCCGCGCCTCTTGCCCCCCGCGCCACCTGCCCCTCATTCACCTCCTATAAGACATACGAAGAGTGAAGAGAACCTTGTGCCGGAGTGGCCGGCATTGTCTTTATATGCGGGGCTTGATGATGGTGACGCGGGCGACTGTTGGAGTCATGATGATGAGGATCTAAGTACGCAGTACTCGCATAGAGCGCCGGCGCCGGATAGTTTGTCGCAGGTATTTGATTGTTTTTTGTTTTTTTTTTGGAGTAACCGTGAGGTCTATTTATGGGGATGTCTTTGACACTCTCAGCGCCATCCCTTAAGTGGACGTTCCTTAAATTTTTGACAAATTTGTGACAGGCCCGGGCTTTCATTTCTGCATAAATTAAATGTATAAAGAACGTGTGTGCCTAAAAGATACACAGCGCTTTTACCAAGCAGAAAGATATGTATACTTTTGGGTTACATAATGTTCCAGAAACTGTGTGACAAAAAGTTACACATGGCGTTGGAGGTGTTAAAGGGGTGAAAAAAGTTGCATAATGTGCTCCTCAAAAATATCGCAAGCATTTAGCCTCGTCTGCACTACGGCTCACCAAGCCGCAATCTGCAAAACATTGCGGCAAAATTCGTGACACTTCGGCACATTGAAACTCGCACTTCTGTCGAATCCTGCAAAACGCATGTTTCGAAAAGGCCATCTTTTACATTCGAGCATCGGCTTGAACTATGTAACTACTGGCAGCTACTTGAACCGGAAGGGTGCTATGAACATTATTTATTTATTAAAACTTTATGCACAAGTAAAAAAATACTGTACAAAGGCGGACTTAATGCCTGAGGCATTTTCTACCAGTCAACCTTAGGGTGATGCAGAGACAAAACATGGCAAGTGCAACATAATTGATAGATAACTCGAATAAGAATAAATACTAATACATAGATACATACTGTATACATATAAACAAAATAAACTTAGTCTGGAGAAATAACGATAGGCAGAGGAGAAAACGAAATCAGCAAATCAGCGCTGGGATGATTCTGCCAACTTCTCGACGTCTCTTCTCTTCTGACACTTGCTCGACGGCCCACATAAATTACTGTCTATTAAGTCGTGTTCCGCACCGCCAACGCTTACGTACAGACCCCCATTTGTTAATTTTTATAAATCTTATGATAATATTGACACACATTCTACAACCAAACCGGAACGGCTGGAAACCAGTCAGTGTTTCAAACATGCATCTGATTGACATATTAGATACACACTTTTTGCACTTTTTGTCTCTTACTGTTTGACGTGTGTTTACAGAGCCATTATAGTAAATTGGACACTATACTTTGAACATTACCTTTGTTTAACTTCTTCATGATACAAACAAAACAATCAAATGTTCTTGAACAATGCTCAATAATAAAATTGCTGTATATCTAGATTTGTGCTGGACGGTTCTTGAATGGCCTAAATGTGTTGTTACCAGTAATAATGCCTATATCAGGAAGAATTTATTGACTTTCCAAAAACTGATTAGATTGCATAACTAAACATTTATTACAAGATATCGAGTATCGTCTGATAACACATAATTATTATTAATTACAATGAATTTGCGTTTATTCTTCATCGAAATTAACGGTTTTAATTTTATCGTCGTTTTGGCGGTGTTTTTAGTTTTAGAGTTATGATGCCAATTTCAGTTTCCTGTCGTGCAAATGATTGCCCTTGAATATGGCGAAATAAGTATGTATGTGCGTATGAAACCGAGTAGTCTATTGTCAGTTCGCATAAAAGCAATTTTGAAAAGATTTTTTATTTTTTATTAATGTATTGTTCTTAGCTGAAATAACTAAACTGGTTGATACCGGTAGTCTATTATTTACTTTTAAAGCACCTACTTTGCATAATTATAATAATAATATTTAAAAAAAAAAAACACTACAAAAGAACACAGAAACAATACGTATTATTGAAACTAAAAAACAACCTAAACAAAGGTAATAAAATTTATATGGGACCACCTCTGAATTATGACCTACCAAACAAAAAAAGAATCATCAAAATCAATATATAATTGGCGGAGACATCGCGTAAAAAAAAAAACATACAATCGAATTGAGAACCTCCTCCTTTTGGAAGTCGGTTAAAAATAAACAATAGACTGAACGGACTAAACTTGCACGTGCCTGAAGTGTCTGCAATTCAGTAGCAATTGTAGCAAATACTTAGCTTCTTCAAATCTAATGACATAAATTGACCCAACACTTCTACAAATTATCTATCTTCTATCTATCTATATATATAAAAATCAATTGCTGTTCGTTAGTCTCACTAAAACTCGAGAACGGCTGGGCCGATTTAGCAGATTTTGGTTTTGAAATGTTTGTCGTAGTCCAGGGAAGGTTTAAACGGTGAGAAAATACAGAAAAACTAACGAAAAAAAAATATGAAGAAAATTCACGTTCTCATACATTTTGTGTGGATCGGCTTTTTTTATATCTCGGTAGGTAGGTAGGGTAGGTTGGGGGGTAGGTAGGGTAGAAATTTTAAAATCTTAAACATGCACATTCATTGACTGTTAGGCGGAACGAAGTTTGCTGGGTTAGCTAGTACCTAATAATTTATTACTAGTCATACCCTAGTCTAGGTTCAAACATCAGATCCAGTCTAATACGGTTCTTTGTCCTAGTTTATCGGTAAATCATCGTTCTAATGCCATTACAGTATCACGTGCGTGTTCAAAGGGCACGTGAGGAATAGAGGTGAATGCTTTCTTAGAACTTTTCTGAAGGCAACTGTATTAACGTATAGAGAAGATAGAATCTCTGTAGGTTTCCGTTTCACATAATTTATGTTGTTACAGTTTATAAATACACAACGTGTTTACTACTGTTTTTAATCCAAATAAATAACATTTATGATATTGTGGCTATTTGTGGGAGAAACTCTTTTGATGAAGCGAGTCCCTAGTATTGCATTTTTGGCATAATGTTCGGTACTAGTTTAGCGTGGCGTTATAAGTCTCTTACCCCTGGCTGGAGGCACCCACAGGAAAGCCCAGTTAAGTGGTCATGATCTCAGAGGTCAACTAAGAGACGGCCTACATAAAAAAAAGAAAAAAGTTACAAGTGCCATACTCATTTCAGCTTTAAGTATTTTTTTATTTGCTTTTTCTTTTTATATTTTTGCCGGTTTACCGCTACTTTTACTTGCTCATTCGTTGAATATTAAGAAATAATTTTGAAGCATAAAATAGTAGGTACCATTACTTATTTTTTGAGTCTACACAATAGATCTTTTCGACGAAAGAATGGCTTAACAATTTTAATGGCGAAGATATTAGCAAATGGCAACAATCTAGTCAAGAAAGAACTGTTTAAACTTAATTCCAACATCTGTCGACTACACAATGGTGTACAATGACCGCTAGTTAGCATTTTTTGTTTCAACTTTTTGTTGTTTTTTAAGTCATTAATTTGTATGACGTTAGTGCTTAGGACAAACCTGGGTTTTTAATTTTTCGTATTTAAAATGTTGCATGGCGATAAAAATCTAAATAATTCGTTGAAGTGATTATGGAACCGGTCGTTTTAATGATCTTTTTTCTTGACTTTGTTGTGGCAAGTAATTATTATAAAATAATTAATAATAATTAACAAAGTCAAGAAAAAGGTTTCCTGTCACGATGATACGTCATATGTTTTGTATCAAGAGTTTTTCATATTACGTCATAATTGTTTTTGTAAATTATAATAATTTATGATATTTTTTTTATGGATACTTGTAGCATTTCAGGTTTAGGAATTTTAATCAATCACGGATCATTGCCCTTTCCCGTATAGAATGATATAACGGTATTACGAATTATATAAATCAGTTATATGTAAATTTCCCACGTCTAGAAGATATTTTCGCTTCCAAATTAGATCTACAATCATCTCGCATTCAACTAAAGTACATTTTCAACAGTAAATGAAGCTGTGATTGGATATTGCTCTATTGAACTCCATTCACAGCTTAAGCGTGCGTGGGAGTTACTGACACAATTCTAACCATTGCTCGATCGCTGATTTCATGAAATTCAACGTGAAAATGTTCTATTCTTATTAATAAATATATTGACTTAATGTTAGCTATTTTTAGGATTTCGTACCTCAAAACTGAAAAAACTGAACCCTTATAGGATCACTTCGTTGTCCGTCCGGCAGTCTGTCAAGACCCATTTTCTCAGGAAAGCGTGGAGGTATCAAGTTGAAATTAATATCAAATACGTAGATCCACGTTCCCTTGGAGCTCTAAAAACTTACATTTGCAGTTAGAAAATTGACCGTGACGTATATCGATGTATGGGAGAACATGTTTCTCAACTAAAAAGTTGAGTTGTTTTTGGGATAATCATCCCAACTACGGAACCCTTCTTTGTGAGTGGTCCGACACGCACTTGGCCGGTTTTTTCTTTTGTATGACTGTTAATTTTCTTATAATAATGGTAATACCAGCCCATTAATGTCCCACTACAGGGCAAAGGCCTCTTCTCATACAGAGAAGGCATGGGCATTGATAACCACGCGTGCTCAAGGCAGTCACAGATTTATTCACGATATTTTCCTTTACTGATGTCAGTGATGTCCAAGATAAACTTAGAAAGTACATATGAATTGAAAAAGCACGTGCACAAGAGCCGCGGCCTTAACAACTGGGCCATCATGACATGGTGATTGCTGGTGAACATGGTTTTACTATTGGCAATATTGTTAGTGCTAAAGTACTTAAGACACAGATATATTCCAGTGACCTTGAAAGGTTAGCTTGCGTGTTCTGTACTGAGCTCACGCAACGCGTCCGTACATCCACCCAGTAATAGGACTCGCCCATCAAGAAGCGCTGTCAAAATTAGACGCATTCTTAATTTATTATACAAAGATATTTTAATAAAACACGTATACTAAAAGATCCAATAATTAAATTATCTTTAAAATGGTGAAGGTTTCAAAAAAATACATTTGATAGATTTTGCGTGATTATCAGTTTTTTTCGCGTTAGACATAACTTTACAAATTAATTTCACTATGCAATATAAACATAATCTAAAATATTCCTAGTTATTAAGAAAATGCTTTAATTTAACATGTATTTTTTCCAAATCATTAACACTACTCGTTTAGACGTGATCTTCAGTATAAAATCAATAATCGTCGCGTTCGTCTGTACTAATCAGTCTGTACTTTATCCCCGTTTACTCTGTGGCTCAAATAAACATGTTGTCTATTACCCAAGGAAAAGCCTCGTTCACGACAAGATAATGATACAGGGAAATTACTCGCTGTAATTACATGTAGTGAGGTAGTTAGTTCTCAATTTATACCACCCTTTCACCTGACTAGATGTTTATTACTATAGTTTTTGCGTTTTAGCAATAGCGGTCATTGACCCATGTACATTTTCTATTTCAAAAACTAAAATAATGTCTGGTAACTGCTTGAATCAGTATACAGTATGTTAAGTAAGGAAAGGCATTCCCGTTAACCCGCAATAGTATACGTCCATGCACGCAAAAAAAAAAAAAACATTCAATAACTGTTTTTTTTAATAATAATAAAATATTGTTACGTAAAAGAAACACTGTACACGGGCACATGTCTTCCAACGTGGAAAGTTACGTGCGACGAGTGCACGTGTACAGAGTGTTTCTTTTACTTACATATTTTTTTTTTACTTTAGCATACTGTATATCCGTATATCGTGATCTTCAACATGTTCTAATAACGAAAAAAACATATAATATAGTTTATTGTTTGGTTTCCTACGGAGAGATATTAGGGAAAGGGCAGTGTAAAGAGTAATGTGTGTAAATAGCTTAATACTTCAAAAATATGTTTCCGTGTCAATATTTTAGTATATATATGTCACCGTATAATTATGAACTTCGTTAATTTATAGTCTATCGGTATTATTTCCGTTAAATTATAAACTGTCGAAAAATTGTGAACTGCAACGAACTATTTACAATTTAACGCATTATTTTTCGCTAGTTTATAATCTTTCCATGGGAAACCGACAAATTGTGAACTGGTATTAAACTTGCTTGCGACGTAACGCACCTTGCGCTAATATTAAATAGCCTGCCTGGCTGCGAGCAACTTGGAAGTAGCGCTCGCCGGCCGCTACCGCGGCACCGCTCGCTTCGCTCGCTCGGCTCGCGCGCGGTTTGTCACAGTTCTAACCTAACCTAACCCATTTCACCCAGTTCACAATTTTTCGACAGTTTATAATCTAACGGAAATAATTCCGACAGGTTCTCACAATCTTCGGTGACATATATATCATATTTTACAGGGGTATTTAGTTATTGCTCTCTGACTTTAACGGCAAAATGTTATTGTTATAAGACCCTTCATAATTATGAAGTCTCAAATGTTTTACTTACTACCGGAAACATGGAATATAATATTATGGTGTATGTGGTCTGGTTAAAAAACTATACTAACATTTATTTTATTATACTGTTAAAATAAATGCACCTTCTTTTACCTTTGTAAGTCAATTTTCCCAATGCTCCTACCTATTTCCGTGTTTTATTAAACCAGTTGGTGATGATATCTGTGTTCAATAAATCATATTAAGTAACTCAACTCTTTTAGAAGGCCAACCGTAAACAAGATAGACCTTAAAACGCACACCCTTCACAGTTTCGTAGTGTTTCAAATGAAAAGTAGAAGTGGCACAACAATATCCCTGAAATCGATGTCGTCATATTTATTTATTGCGTTCCATTATGTATAAAATATTGTTTTAAAGGCGTATAGAGCTAGGTGCAAATTATGGATCCACTTAGGGCACAATCTATATAATATAAAATCAATTGCTGTTCGTTAGTCTCGCTAAAACTCGAGAACGGCTGGGCCGATTTAGCTGATTTTGGTTTTGAAATGTTTGTCGTAGTCCAGGGAAGGTTTAAACGGTGAGAAAACACGGAAAAACTTTTTTGATATCTAGGTAGGGTAGATAGGGTAGAAATTTTAAAATCCTAAACATGCACATGTTCTATGTTCTATGTTATGGGATTTGGTTTCCGCACTTAGTCCGTCAGGTGGACCATTGTGCGTGGGCCATGGCGGCCGTTTGGTAGTTATTCCAACCAGCCCACCTCCCTCCAGAAGTTAATCAAAACTCCTGGTTTGTTCAGAACATCTGTGAAAGATCTGGGTGACCCGAGGGTTTCTGTTCTCATCTGGGTGACAAGATCTGGGTGACCCGAGGGTTTCTGTTCTCATCTGGGTGACGCCTGTGCATTCGAAGAGCACGTGCGCGACGGTTTCCTCAGCCTCCATGCATGCCCTGCACAGAGGGCTGTCCGTTATGCCTATTGTGTGGAAGTGTTTGTTTAGCGAGCAGTGTCCCGTGATGGTTCCCGTCACCAGGCGCAGGCCGTTCCTGTCCAGGCGTAATAAGCGCCTGGTTAGCCTGCTATCCAGGGATGGCATAGCTTCCTTGGACTGCCTGCAGCCCGGTGTCGAGGTCCACCAGTACTCCGCTTGTGTGAGGGTGAACTCCTGTAGCCACCTGCGTATTTGGTTGAAAGGTATTGGTACGATAGGTTCGGGTCCACAGACTGCCGTGCCAGAACCTCTTCTAGCAAGTTCATCAGCTGCGTCGTTACCTAGTGAACCGCTGTGTCCTTTTATCCATTGTAGCGTCACCGTGTTGCGACTAGATACCGTTAATTGTTCTAGTGCATTGTGACAT
The DNA here is from genome assembly GCA_949152395.1 of Agrochola litura. Lineage (NCBI taxonomy): Eukaryota > Metazoa > Arthropoda > Insecta > Lepidoptera > Noctuidae > Agrochola > Agrochola litura. The sequence continues at coordinate 7,160,269 of OX424497.1, read as the reverse complement.
TCTAGTATTAACTTTGAGGTAATATATTTTTTCTTCAAGGATTGGAGAACTGAGGCGCTGTCAGAGAGTATACGTATGTGAGTGTCCGTAACTCTCCTGGCTTCAATGGCGTGGACCGCTTGTATGATGCCCACACACTCCGCCTGATAGACGGTGTTGAACATTCCTAGCGGTCGGGATATCTTAATGTTGAGGTCGTATGAGAAGACTCCGACCCCGGTACCGGAGTCGGTCTTCGATCCGTCAGTGTAAACCCTCAACTCTTCCGAGCCTGAGTGGTCACACTGTTCTTCTGTAAGTATTATGTTGTAGCGCCTTTGAAAATGGTGTGATTTCGGGGCTTTGTCGCAGGGTGATGCCATCATTGGCCGACGTTTGATTACATCTTCCTTTATGCGTGTGTGCTTAATTCTAGAATCTCTGCTTAGAGTTCCTGATAAATGCAGCCTAAAGGCAGCCAGAGCCGCCTCCTCCCGCACAATGAGGTGCAGAGGCGGCAGTCCAAGCATTGCTTGTAGGGCGGCTGTGGGTGTAGTTCTCATGCTGCTAGTGATTGCAACACAAGCAAATCGCTGCAGTTTTTCGAGATCTCTTTGGGCTGTACTCAGGTCTGTCCTGGGCCACCAGACCAGTGAGCCGTATGTGATAAGCGGTCGAATGACTGTGGTGTATAACCAGTGGGTGACCTTGGGGCTAATCCCCCAATTCCTGCCAAGCAGTCGCTTACACTGCCACAGGGATATGCTGGCTTTAGTTGTGACATAGTTCGTGTGTTTTGCCCAGTTCAGTTGCTTGTCCAAAAAGATGCCCAAGTATTTGGTTTCAGTTGAGAGGCTTAGGGTTGTTCCAAAGAATCGTGGTAGCTGTAGTGTCATCAATTTCCTCTTTTTTGTGAAGAGGATCAGTTCGGTTTTAGTGGGGTTCACTGAGAGTTGGTGCATGCTGCACCATTCCTCTACTATTTTCAGAGCTTGACGCATGAGATTGCATAGGGTGTTTTCGTGTGTCCCGTTTATTATTATGGTTATGTCGTCGGCGTAGCCTACGGTAAAATAACCTTTGTCATTAAGTGTTTTGATGAGGCTGTCTACTACCAGGTTCCATAGCAGCGGCGAGAGGACGCCCCCTTGTGGGCAGCCCTTCGCAACGATGGCTCTCGTAGTGTCATTTACTGTGACTTGTACAGCTCTCAATTTGAGCATGTTGGTGATCCAGCCACTCAGGGTCGAGTCTATGCCGTATTGGTCGAGGGCCGTGTTTATACTGTTAAACATGGTTTTGTCAAAGGCGCCCTCGATGTCAATGAAGGCAGCCAGTGCTGAGCATTTGTGGTCCACTGCGCATTCAATTTTACCAACCACGCTGTGCAGCGCTGATTCTGTTGATTTGCCTGTGGAGTACGCATGCTGTTGTTTGTGAAGTGGTATTGCCCGGAGAGGTCCGTCTCGGATGTGCCGGTCACAGAGTCTCTCGAGGGTCTTCAGTAAGAAAGATGTAAGGCTTATAGGCCTATAAGCCTTGGGTTGTGTATAATCGGTTTTGCCAGGTTTGGGTATGAAAATGACTTTCACCTCGCGCCATGCGAGAGGTGTGTGTCTAAGTGCTATGCAGGCCCGATAGATCTCCACCAGCCATGGTGTCAAATAATCTACCCCCCACTGCAGCAGGGCTGGGAAGATGCCATCCAGCCCTGCCGACTTGTATGGCTGAAAGGTGTTGATAGCCCACTTTACTCTCTCGTCTGTCACTATGTTGCGGGCTCTTGACCAGTCTTGATCCGTTGGGGTCCATTCTGGTTCAGCCTCCCACGACCTGTCCTCCAGGATTCTACAGTCTGGGAAGTGAGTTTCGAGAAGGACCTTACTGGTTTCATGGTCAGTTAGTGTGTATGAGTTATCGGGTTTTTTAAGCGCGCCGAGGGTTCGGTCCTGATCGGTTGATAGGATCTTCCTTACCCTTGCTGCTTCGTTATTTGTTTCGATAGACTCACAGAATTTACGCCATGCTGTCCTCCTGGCGGTTCTGATTTGCTTTTTGTATAAATATTGGGTCTCTTTGTATGTCTCCCAGTCGTCCGGGAGTCTGGTGTTTTTGGCTCTGTTAAATTGTTTACGTAGCGCATCTCTGAGTTTACTGAGTTCAGCGTTCCACCAAGAGCTTCTCTCGTTCCTGGTTTTTGGCGCTCTTAGTATACAGCATGCGTGGTATGCTTCAGTTAGGTATTCTGATAGTTTTGTTACGGTGTATTCTAACTGTGCTTGGTCTCTTATGGTTACCTGTGTTAAATGTCTAGCTAATAGGGAGGCCAGGAGACGTTTGTACCCGGGAACATTAGTGCGCCTCGGGTTTCGCCTTGATTCTGGTTTCCTAGTATTGGTAGTTAGGGTAAAGCGGATCCTTCTGTGATCTGAGCAGGAAGGCTCGTCCGATACGTGCCAGTTTGTAATAAGGTTTGTCGCGTTTTCCGTAGCAAGTGTTAGATCTATAATCGTTTGTCCTCGGGCTGTGACCCAAGTGGGTTCTGAGCCACGGTTTACAATATTAAGGTTAGTAGAAAATAAATAGGTGGATAGTACCTCTCCTCTGGAGTTTGGTGCATCGCTGCCCCAGAGCGGGTGGTGTGCGTTTGAGTCGGTGCCGATGATCAGGTCTAGTTCGGCGCGTTCACAGTGCTGTACCAGATCGGCCATCTCCTTCGGCGGGCAGTCCGCGTCCTCGCCTGGCATGTATGCCGAGGCCAGTACAACATCTGGAACGCTACCTTCAGTCTGGAGCCTGACAACTGTCAGGTCTCTGGAACAGAATTGAGTGAGTGGTGTGATAGGAATTTCTTTGGGTATGTAGACGCAGGTTCTTGGCTTGTCTGAGCTGTGTGTGTTGAGAATTAGCTTACCTCCGATGTTACCGAGGCCGCATACTCTATTGTTCCTGATCCACGGCTCTTGGATCAGTGCGATCGTTCGGGGCTTTACCTCCAGTGCCCTGCGCAAGCTAGCCGTGGCAGTCTGGCTGTGCTGGAGGTTGGTCTGGATGATGTTGAGGGGTGGTGACGACGGTGGAGAGGAGTTAGTCGGAGATGGATCCATCGGACTGCCTCTCCCCTAACTCCTCTCTATAATTGTCGTCGTGTGGTTCCACCGGCGACGAGGCGAGTAGGCGCTCGTTCCAGCCAGGTGATTCGGGCGGAATGGTGTCGACGACGTCAGCCATAGCCGCTCGGGCCATGACCTCCTCCAGTTGGTCTATGTCTGGGTCGTTTGTCTGTGCCAACGTCGGTTGTACAGTCTTGGTGTCGCTGTCGGTCTGGTCGTCAGAGGGTTGGGTCGAGGGCCAGAAGCGTACGTATATCGACCCGAGTAGGTAGGATATACGTCGCTCCCGGGCCCGGACCTTTACGGCTTCCTCCGGTGGGATACCTAGGGTCAGATAAGTCCCATAGTTATCGCCACCGACGGTAGTCGCCCTGTACAGTGACCACCTGGCAATGTCAAACCAAGTATTCTGACGGATCAGAATACCCTGGAGTCTGGCTACGTCACCTCTGTACCGAGGGACAAAAAGCGAGACTCGGACACGGGTGGGCACGTCTGATTGTCTCAGTACCGTGAGCGTCAGGTCAGTGTTTGGAAGTCTTATTAGGGGTACATTTTGGGTCAGCCAGGTCAGTGCATGGTCGTCTTCACACCACATCTGAACGGTGCCATCCGCTACCCGTGGGTACCCGCGGAAGGCAGGGAGTGGTGCTGTCGAGTCTGTGTCCATAACACGGTTCTCTAGGTCAGTTTTGATAAATTCGGCCTCATCCTTAGTCAGGTCTCTGGAGGGGGGGGGGAAGGCAGATTGCTACGGCCAGCCGCGCAGGGATGTCCTTCGTTGCTCGCGCGTAGGTCCTCTGCTCCCCTTGAGCGGAGTGGACCCTCACCCGTTTGGCATCCCCCTGGACCGTGCTCGGCGAAGCCGAGTCGTCAGGGCGCCCCCTCTTCACCGGCCCTGTACCGCTCGGTCCAGGCTGCGGCTTAGAGGTGCCAGGCTGTGTCACCGGGTGTCGGGTACCACCTCGCTTACCCCTGCTGTGCTTAGGACGAGGTCGGTCGTGGGATCCGTTAGTGTCATTGGGTCGGCTGTCGGTCCCGGCGGACTCAGTCGCATGCGGAGGCTTTTCGCGCTGGGTTGCCCCTTCGCAAAATTGCTCCCGCACGCGCGGTTCCGCGTCCGGCCGCTTTGCGCGCTGAGTTTCCCCTTCGCGCTCTGGCGGCCGGTCGCGTGCGTCCGGCCTCGTTTCGCGCTGGGTTTCCCCTTCGCGGACTTGTGGCCGGTCGCGCACCTCCCCTTCGGCGTCCGATCGCGCTCCGCGCTGGCTAGTGCCTTCGCGGATATTGCGCTTACGGTCGCCAATTCTCTTCTTCCGGGCCAGGATTTTTTCGCGCTTTGTCAGCGGGCGTACTTCATCACTGGCAACCGGAAGAGTGTTAGAGTTGCCAGGTCCGTCATCTTTCCCCGTCTCAGTAAGTCTGTGTTGGTCTTTGTCTTTGTCCGGGTTCGTTATGCTGTTCCGCACGATGCTCTGTTGCCAGAGGCTCGTGGGAGGCATAGCCCGTGTCGTGAGTGTTGGCGCGTTGGTCGCAGCCGTTGTGGTAGTTAGAGGCGCGTTGGTCGCAGCCGGGGTTGGGAATATGGGCGCGTTAGTCGCAGCCTGAGTTATGGGCGCTAGGTCAGCAGCCGGCCGCGCTAAAAAGCGCGGCATCAATGTTTCCATCGTGCAGGTTGAGGCCCCCCCCATAATACGATGGGGGCTAACCGCCGAAGCGGTGTGGGATTCCCCGGCTTGGCCGGGACCCACCTGGGTAGTTTTTTCACAAGACTGCATTTTCATGGATGTTTGGGGGGTGGGCGTTTTTTGGAATAGAGGTTACCCTTCCTCTGGGACCGACGGGATAAGGGGAAAGGAGGGAAGGCATTTGATGGGTGGAGCGTGTGGGTTCGTTGGGGGGTCACCCTAGACCTGGGAGTTGGCCTAGGGATTTAGGATCGACGGGATATGTATGGATAGGGAGGGTTGGCTTGGTTTAGTGATGGGAACATAGGAAGGGGTATAAGGGTTACCCTAAGCCTGGGATTTGGCTTTCGGGAACTTCTCTTGTCCGGGATCTCTTTAGAAGATGCTCCAAGTGCGGGATCGCCCACTAACGGTCAATGTAACCGTTAGTGGTCGGTCCCGCAGCCGGAGTTGGGCTATCCGCAACCTGCCCACCCGCTCGGTTGCAAGAGAAGAAGTGCCTGGCAGTCTGGGTCACCCCACCACGGATGTACGTATACATTCGCGTTGTAGCGATCCAGCCTCACCCGAAAACATGCACATTCATTGACTGTTAGGCGGAACGAAGTTTGCTGGGTCAGCTAGTAATAAGATAAAAATAATAAGTATAACATAAAAAATAACTCAACTAATTAAATAATCGAGGTGTTCAAATAAAAAATATTAACTCTAAAATTAAGGACAGAAACACTTCTCACTAATATTAAGAATGAGATTATATCTCATCCTCGAACCCAGGAACTTAGAATCGTTTGCTAAAGAGTGTTTTGCAGCACGTACCTATTCTGCAACCTATACCTGCAACATCTAAAAAAAACCTGTCCGGTCCGTGAAGGTGTTGTTAGGTATTCTGAGAGTCTATGATAATTATGTGGTAATTTTCAGGAAAATTAAAAAAAAAAAGTTTTTTTTTTAATGGGGAATTTTACCAGGTTATTTATTACATGCGGCGCGGGCGGCCGTCGTTTAGCGGGTGTCTACAAGTCATTACTTATGACCCCTGTTGAAAATTGCTCATTTTTAATAAATTTGTTTTAGTTTTGGTGCAAAAATGTGATTTTTAAATAGCAATATTTTTTTATTTTCAATAAAAGTTAGATTTTTTATTACTTTAGGTAATGTACCACCACTATACCTATGACCTCCTTTCGGATCTGACAGGGTTTTTTTACATATTGTAGATGAAACCTTTTCTTAAATGTCTATTTATTTTCAGGTGTCAGCAATATCAGCTCTATCCACATCATCATGCGGATCCCGTGAATCAGTAGCGGTGGGTGCCGGAGAAGTTAGAAGGCGGTTAGCTGACGCGACCGCTGCACCACCGCCCAACGCCTTCCGACATGACCCCGCTGATCCGTCGGCTACGGCGCTGAAGGTGAATACAAAATATGGAAAAAAAGTTTGCTTATTGGAAACCTTCAATGGGTACTCTTACTTTGAAGCTCTGACTTCGGACTAGGGGTGTTAGCCTCTATATCAGAAGCTTCTCTGATTACATTACTGTTTACGGCAGAATATTGACGTGGTTACACAAAACAATAGCACCGTCATTTGCAAACGCAGACATATCTAGATTCGCTTGGTGTTAATTATAGTGACATTCATCCGCGTTTATTGAAGTGAAAACTTTTTTAGGCGCGTTGAGCATTTTTGAGATGGTAAAAAACAATTGAACTCGCGTCACCGTTACCGACACCTCATTTTTGTAAACGCGATTTTGCTCTTTATTTATATTACATTACGGATCAATGTTCCATGCAAGTATTTTAAAGATTTTGGAAGTATTTTTTTTTTGTGTAAACGCGATTATGTTCTTTATTTAGATAAGGTTACGGACCAATGTTCTATACAAGTATTTTTCTTCCACCAAGGCGATCTTCTTCAAGTTTTCACTTCTGCCGGCACTCTCGGAGTGCCACTGTTTTTTTAGACAGGTTGAACCGGACAAAATTGGTAAAACTACGCTCGTGATATAACTAGTTCACATAATACTTGTAGCTTCAGATAACCGGGTTGAACTGTCTCCTAACCCGGTTTATTGACTGACCATAAATATTTTGGATTTTCCAGTGAAATACAGAATTATGTTATCAAACTGACCTCTATTATTACAGGAATCATGGGAAAGCAAGTACGCCCGCATGCGGTCATCCTCTCCATACGGAGCTTTAAGCGGCTGGCGTCTACTGGGCTGCATTGTCAAAGTAGGCGACGATCTTCGTCAAGAGATGTTAGCGGCTCAACTGTTGAGACGGCTTCAAACCGCTTGGGTGGCTGAGAGGGTTCCCTTGAAGCTCAGGCCTTATGAAATACTCTGTCTTGATAAGGAGTGCGGGCTTATACAACCGGTACGTAATTACTTTACAGCTGCTGTTCTCAAATGATTTCCAACCTCCAGTTTGACACAGCTAGGAGTTGATTTTAGACTAATCGTACCTTACTGTTCTCCAGATTTCATGATTGTATCTTCAGTGGTTTAGGAACTGTGTTATCTGCCAGCCAGACAACAAACTTGTTAATTTACTGACAGTCCTTTACAGATAACTATTTAAATAGACTAATAGAATCTTTCGACTTTTATTATACAGGATTTTTTATTAACCAGTGCGCAAACTTAAACACGTGACTTTACTCGTCATTATGAACAACTTTTACTATGGGACCAAACCTGAAATCGCGAAAAAAAATCAGTTGTTCCTTACATTTTGACGAGTTATGCGAACATAAATGTAGGGAACAGTTTATTTTTATTTTTGGCGATTTCAGGTTTGGTCCCATAGTAAAAGTTGTTCATAATGATGAGTAAAGTCACGTGTTTAAGTTTGCGCACTGGTTAAAAATTTTCCCTGTAGGAGACTTTTTTCGGCAAGAGTTTTGCGATGATTTACGTTTTCGACAAGACATTGCATTTATCATTAATATTTGCTTTTCTTCAAACGGATGGAAGCAATTTTTTTCATCTGATTCACTTTTATTATGTCTGTTTTTTTTCATAACAATGACTCATTTATTAATATAGGTAGTTTTTACATGTAATCCCTTTATCTTGATAGTAAAAGATATGGATAAAAGATATGAATTCAATATGATAATAAGTTCACAAGACATCTCACAGTACCTATTATTACAAAAAACGTAACAATCTTAGGTAAATATATGTATTTAACAATCTATACGAGATACAACAACTTGATACATGGTTTATGAAAATGATTTTTCCTAAATAAAGTAACACGGACAATACACAACAAACATAAAAGTACCATCGCGGAAAGCCATTATTAACCACCGTAAGGACTATTTTTGTTTGCAGCGCTCAGCCGCTATAGGACTGGGGCGGTAACAGATGTGGTCATCGTGTGCACGGGATTTTGTTTTCAAAGTGGTTAGTTATGGACTTCCGCGATGGTGCCTAACCTTTTTTTTTGCAAAATCACATCAGTGACTCTATCAGAATCATAAATTACCTTAGCTACAGCTATATTAGCATTAGCTATTATGAAGATCATAAGACCAATTAACTAACAAATAATTTTCCCCAGGTACTAAACTCAGTGTCTCTGCACCAAATAAAGAAGCAATCGGGCAAGACCCTCCGCGCCTGGTTGGAACTGGAGCACGGACCTTCCAACAGCGAAGGTTTTCTGCGAGCACAGAACAACTTTGTTGAGTCGGCCGCTGCGTACGCGCTTACTAGCTACCTGTTACAGCTTAAAGATAGGTCAGTATTATATGGCAACTGTTTTTACTAGAAATTCCTTGATGTTGCTAGAAAAAAGAAGAAAGACATAGAATAAGCCGACGTTCTCACGGACGTAATAGAATCGTGGCAGGATTTTATCGCGCACTGGATTTTGAACTCGGTGTTAAGCCGAGCGTTGAGAATCCAACGCGTTGAGACGCATTCTCGTCCCAGCGCGTTGAACAAACACATTGTTGGATTTTCAACTCCCGGTGCAAAGCAGAACGTTGAAAATTTTATTACGTCCAAGCGTACGTCGGCTAAGTTTGTTGTCCTTAAAATTCAAATATGCAAAATTCATGTATCTGTATGTGATACTCCTGCCACTGACGAATGAAGTTCTGAATACCAACCAATACCTGGTACGCGGTAATGTAGCAAGAATGAAAGAAAAGTGTTTGAAATATACTGGGTGGCCGACATCGACGCGCAACCTGATACCATGGATTTAGTACATAATTCTGAAATACTGCGTATGATATTTTAAAAAAAAATTGCTTTTCCATACATTTTGACCGTGCTTTTTTTAACAACCGACTAAAAATCTCTAGGAACATGTATAGAATTCATGGTTACAGTTTGCGCGTGGATGTCCCTGCCACCCTGTATGTGATTCACAAGTGATCAACTGATCACTCAGGGTAGTCAGCCTAGATATATTGCTGACTAGGCATGTAATCTTTATTTATTTTGTATAATGTACACTCAGTTACAGGCTAGGCTTAAACTTATGAGTACATGACCCTGTTAGGGCGCAGCAAGTATTATTACATTTAACTTATAACTGGGTTAAATATTGGGAAGTTAACATTATATGGCATACTTACTAGATATCAATATCACAACATTCATTATTATTACTAATATATAATCTATTTGTGACATATTTTATTAATTAAAGTCATTTGAGTATAGTAACATTAAATCAATTTATACTTAGATATATAACATTTGTGCTTTATTTTAGCTTCTTATCTTCCATAAACTCGTTGATACTATAATAACTTTTTTCTAAAAGTAATGACTTAAGTCTAAATTTAAATATGCATAGCGTTTTTGTTGATCTTATGTGTTCAGGTAACTTATTATATATTTGGATGTTTCGGTATTCTGGGCTATTTTTATACATCTGTAGTCTAGATGCTGGTAGAATTAATTTAGTTTTGCGACGTTCATTCTGATCAAAATTAAAGAGTTTTATATTTTTTTGAACAAATGTGGCTATTTCTAGATTATAAATTGAGGGTAACGTTAGGATTTTTCCCTCGTGGAGTTTCTTGCCGGCTCTTCTCCATAGGAAACGACCAATTGGAACCGTGCACCTAGCTTCTGACGTTTCATAAGTGCCCATGTAGGTTTATGTGAAATAAAATATTTTGATTTTGATTTTTGATGAAGTGGGGTTTGCAGCTATATCTAGGTTTTATGTGATAAATTATTCTTAGACATTTCTTTTGGGCAATAAATAAGTCTTTAGCATCTACACTGTGTCCCCACAGGATGATTCCGTAACGTAGTCATGCGTAGGCATACGCATAGTATGCAGTAAGAGCAGTCTTTTTTTGTCTTTTCAGTACTGTATGAGACATTCTCCTATCGACAAGTGTGAAGAATAATTTGGCTAGCATCAGTTTTACAGCTGTGCTTCATTGTTGCAAAATGCTTACCGCCTTATTCATAAACGCTGCTTAAAGTTAAGTATTGATTAGTGCTTTTTTCCATACATTTTTGACGTTTAAACGTCACTTAACTTTAAACAACGTTTATGAATAAGAGGGTTAGCTTTAAACTTAGATGAAACTCTTAATAAAAAAAAAACTACAATAGGTACCTTCGAAGAAACGCATACCTAAGCAGTTTGAAAACAAAATCCCGTGCACACGACCCTTTTTTTTCGTAGGTAAGCGGTGCTATATCGGCCGCGCGCTGTAAGCAGAAATGGTCCTTACGGTGTATAGTTATGCGTTTCTTCGATGGTACATAACATTTTCTCAAGTAATTTTATATTTCTTGTTGCAGGCATAATGGGAATATTTTATTGGACAGCACAGGTCACATTATCCACATAGATTTTGGATTCATATTTTCAATATCGCCCAAAAATCTTGGATTTGAAAGCTCGCCTTTTAAGGTAAGGACTATAAACATTTGTATAAACTTATTTAGTCACTGTTTAAGATTCAAATGGACAAGTTAGATATGGACATGTTTACTAGGGGCACTCAACTCTACAGAGTAGTCGCAACAAATTATTAAGAGCGTTTATTCTAAAAGTTGGCAACGTCGCAAATAACTGTCAAATATTTTGCTGTTTTGATTAATTTGGCAATATTACTGTATGGAAATATGAAATACCGCGATCTAGTGAACTAGAATATTAATAATGAATTGCTATTATAACACTGAATTTGATTTTGTTTCCGTTCTATGTTCCATGTTATGGGGTTTGGTTTCCGCACTTAGTCCGTCAGGTGGACCATTGTGCGTGGGCCATAGCGGCCGTTTGGTGGTTTTTTTGTTGTTTCCGTTTTAGGTGTAAAAAAGGCACTTGGAAAGTTTCCAAATACTTTTTAACTTTTAAATTAAATGTTCGGTGTTACGATATTAATTATTGCATTTCATAATCAATATTGTAGTTCACTAGTTATCATATTTCCATACAGTAAAATTGCCAAATTAATCAAAATAGCAAAATATTTGACATCTATTTGCGACGTTGCCCACTTTCAGAATGCACGCTCCTAACACACAAATGTTTTATTTGCAGTTGACGCACGAGTTCGTGGAAGTGATGGATGGCGAGAACTCTGACATGTTCCAGTACTTCAAGATCCTCATCTTACGAGGACTCATTGCCGCGCGCAAGCACTGCGACCAGATTATACACCTCGTCGAACTCATGCGCATGGGTATGTACTGAACTATTTGATTATATGACTCGATTATAAAAACTAACTAATTCATAGTACATAATTGACTTTTAAAATAAAAGAAAAATATTAATAAATGGGTGAGAGCACACAGACAATATTATTAATATCACAACTTTAGTTATATGTTTTTAAAATGGGCCTTATAAATGTCATCGCCTATCCTTGGCGAGTCAAACATCTGAATTTCAAATTCCAGTCACAATGTCATCTCATCGACAATCATTGTTCAAAACTTGCTATAAATGCAGGTAAATTATAGGTTTTTTTTTGGCAGATCGAGAAATTGAAAATGAAATGAATTTGTTTATCCTGTAAATAGGATATTGGAATCACTTTTACACGTTATGTAAAAAAAATATTAAAAATAAGCTAGATGAGTTCGGCGTTTTCTATTTGACTACTCTGAGTAGAAGAGAGGCCGAAACAAACTCAGAGGTCGCAGTCTCTTTTAAAGTCTAGACATAATCTTGGTCAGGCCATATGAGGACCATGTAGATTAGTGTCTGAAAAGGTCTTTTGAGGAAAGAACCACACCGATTTGAGTGGACCTGTCCAGTCAGTGCAAGCATTTGTCAGTAATCAGACATTAGAATGCAAATGTTTTTAAAAATTACGGGAATTGCTCCTTTTTTTGTATATCACTCTTGAAAAAAATTGCGACTATGATCAATATATTTTTGTTAGCCTTTTGAAGAAATTTAACCTAAGCAATAATTCCCGTCCAGGCGGACAGCTGGCGTGCCTGCGCAGCAGTAGCGCGGTCTCCTCGTTCCGCGCGCGCTTCCACCTGGGCCGCACGGAGCCGCAGCTGCAGGCGCTCGTCGACAAGCTCGTGCGGGACGCGCTCAACTCGCTCTCCACCAGGCTGTACGACAACTATCAGTACTACACCAACGGTATACTGTAGCGACGCACTTAGCATGTCACGTCATTCATTTTTATAGGGCCACATTGTCGGGCGAGCAGAAGAACAATTCCCGTAATTAATTATTCAAAATCCAGTCGCGCTCTCATTTCAGCGACAGTCAATGTCAAAAATTTAGGGAAATTAGAGACATTTTCGACAGATTAGAATGCGAATGTTAAATACGGAAATTGTCCTCAACTGTGTCGTGAAACTCGTAACTGAATTCTGGTTTGACTAAATTTACGTCGTGTCGTGTTGTCGAACAAAAGTTCGTTGTCTGCACAGATATAGATAGACCTACATAACGCAAGTATCACGATCTGTATGAAAACCAAGCGTGCCATTTTTTGACTACCTACTATGACGTCACAAGCACTACAAAACTTCTTTTATTGTTTCTCCTCGCATTTGCACAGTTTTTACAGTTTATAACAGCGTAATTAACCATTTTCAATGTTTTAACTGACTTCCGACAAGCGTGGCACCGATGCAGACTGAGCGCGAAAGTGGCAGCTTACGATTATTGTACGTAAGCTGGGCACGAAAATGGCACGCGAAGTAGTTGCTCTTGCGTTATCTAGGTATATCTATATCTGTGGTTGTCTGCCTTCGAAGAAGTATGTGGCGAAAGTTTTGGTCATATAAGCCCGACTGTGTCGCCCTAGGGTTAGCGTACTCAGTTTTTCTTTAAATCCTCTGTCGTGCTTTTCGTGTAGTGTTTTGTCTCTTGTTGACCCTTTGATGGACTTGTATGTAAAATGGGCCGACGAATGCGTGAAAATTAATGCTGAATCTCGTTCGTTGGTGTTCGCTTGTCTGGACCAAACCGACGAAGCTAAAGTCATTCGTTGAGGTTCGTTGACTAACTGCACATATCCACTTCGCCACGCCAGTGACTGTAATGATTTAATGTAATTTTTCGGATTGACCTCGTGTGTCGCGAATCAGACAACTGCGTGTTTGAGTAGTGAAGTCAACTGTCGTTGAAGGGTACTTTTTTCCTTAGTTTCGTTACTAAATCTTTAAATATGAGCACCTGCACTTTAGAAAATGAATAGGACAAAGAGATTCTTTAGTAATATTTGAATTGAATGTTTTATTGCTCTCTCACTGAAACTCATACTTTCTCATTATACAGAGCGTAACGTGAGAGGTGAAATCGATCTTCAATCCACATATTGGTTTAGAAAATTTGAGATTCGCATACTATGTTAACTTGTAAACCGTAGCTTTTCACGTAGATTTTGTAAATTTTAGTGCCATAACCCACTGACACGCTGTACCTTGGAATCTTAGTCTTATTTGCTCAAACATTGACACGATCATTCACGAATATGTTTGACCCGTCCACTGTAGATCCCGATAGTGCTTTGTAAAGATAAACAGATTGACAGATTAATATTTTTCATGTATAAAGGTTACTGTGCAAATAGAATGTTAAAAAATTCTAAAATAAAAATATGTAAATAATAAAATGAAATTATGATAATTTTCGCAATGAGAAGACTGATTGTTCAGGCATGAAGAGTGGTTTAGATTTAGGTTTCTTAGCCGATTAAATTTAAGTTTTATCCTGTATGTACATTGAAAGACATGAATGCGAAACGAATGATAAATAAAATTGCTGTTACTGACATGAATGCGAACGATATGCCAAAGGAACGTGTAAAAAAGGCATTGTTTTAGATGTTAAATACTTTTAGAATAATATGGAAATCGAAAATCTTATTGTTAAATGTCCAACGCTAGATAGACTCGAGAGACACCAAAATAAATTAGGTGGATCTATATAACAAAATAGACGTTATGAATTATATCAATGTATGTATGATCTATGGGGTTATTGTTATTCTGTGTTGTGGGCAGTGTTGCCATTAGGTAGGTAATGGAACCAATATTATTGTACTATTAAATGGAGGAGTAAACATTGACTAGAATATTTTAACTCGTATCATTGACCTTTCGACATCTAAAAGGTTTGTAAAGGGAGTGAGAATGTTGCCAAATTTTTAACTATAGCAATGACGAGATGTGTATATTTTTAAATATGTCCACTCTTATATTCCGATTTTCTCCTCAAATATAAATGACATACGATAAGTAAAGACATACAGTAGAGCCCAAAATAACCGAACTAAACCCCTTTGCAAAAAAAAAACGGGCACCTTACAGTCACAGGCTTTTCTATGGATAATATTAATATTTTTAGTATGTCATTAGCATAAATGACTAGAAATTTCTTATTATCTGCTGTGAGACGTAACATTGGCTACACCCCTCTTCCAGCAGCGCTATAATTTTACTAGCTCTTGTTGCATTTTCTGCCATTACAATCGACACAAAGATATCTGTCTAAGTTACAATAAGATAGAATTATGCGACAAACATAAATTATTCTACTAAAAATAACGAGAAGTTAATTTTAGTTGCCTGATAAGATAACTTTTTAACCGCAAACCCGCGAAAAGTAAGTAGAAAGTCACAAACTGAAAAAGGGTTTTTTTTTAAAACAAATGTTTAGTTTTTGGATTTAACTTTTTTTCATACCCAGACTATTAAGTGCCAATAATATAGTTTGGCTATTAAAACCTCTTTAGAACCAAATGATTACCAATAATGTAGAAAAATCAAAACCGCCAGTTTTTTTTTGCAAAGGAGTGTATTTGGGGCTGAAGGGAGAACGATCCAACACTTGATGTTGAGAGAGTTTTACTATAGAGAGATATATGAATACACTCGACAATTAAGGGTTTCCCTAACCGTTTAATCAAAGGCTACTTACTGTAGTGATAGGAAAGTCAGTCACAGATATAATGCTCTTTATAACAAAATATAATGCCTGATTTTATTCGGCAAGAAATCGTCTGTCGAGGCAGGATGTATATACCGTGCATTTTATTTTATGACGTCCTATATTTTATATTTCTTGTATAATACAATAATAATCTAGAATTCTAGATTAAGGCGGGTTCACACCTGCGCAGGCGCATGAACAGTGCGGTTGCATGCATCTTAAGAACATAGTATTGACACCTTTGGACGTCTTCGCGAGCGATTAACGAATAGTTCGTGTGCAACTTTAATGTCCTCTCGCGGACACGAACAGAACGATTCGCGTGCATCTTAAGACCATAGTATGGGACACGTTTACTTAACGGTTCGTGCGCGTGAGCTTCAATTGCGCAGGTGTGGCTTCTTGCACGTGAACCGTTTGCAACATGCGCGCGTGCGTAAATGTGACGCGTCCATAGACTTTTGGGGCGCCTAGCGTGCACGGTTCGTGCGCGTGCACTGCTGTGAACCCGCCTTTACAGTGTCAAGTTTTAGTTGACACATACTGTATAATTATGTAGGGCCAGTTTACGTCGTTGCTTTGATTTTCTGTATTAAAACGCTAGAAATCAGTGTGACGTTAACAAATATTAAACTTAGCATAAAAGTGTGGAAAATATGCACGAAGTAGTAAGATAATGGAGAGAGAAGCCAACTGTGGTAGAGACAGAAAATGTGTCTTCCCCATTGCACCACCATTATTCGGTGATTGGGATTTCATAGAATGCGTGTATCTAATCCAAAGCTCTTAGTCTCTACTTACTTATTCGTGAATATATGGGATCTGTATATGAATCAAGCAATAATATGCCTTATTCCTAAACGATTTAAGGTTATTTTGCGCTTTTTATGTACTTAGCTCTTCAGCAAGGCGTTCTAGACGGTCCTTCGATGTAAACTGGCCTTTTACGACGCTATTCATAGTTTTGTATAAATTGCCTCTCAGCTTAAAATCTAGCCTTAATAAATCCATATTTATTACCATTATATTTGTGTGTGGGTGAACTATTGTAATGTCGCATTGGACAAATAGATAGTATATAATTGACGTACCTTTAAATATTATATTCATTATAGTCTCATATTTGTTTCAAGTTGAAAATTATAATTATATCTGTATATAAACGTTTTCGCTTACGGTCAATATTAAATTATTCCGTTTAAGAAAATATTGCAAATGTCCGAAACTAAGATAACTTTCTCCTCGAAATTAATTCGTTATTTATCATCATGTACAGGTAATTGTAAGTAGGTACTATAACATCTATCGTTTATCTTAATTTTTTAAATATACATAATCATGATTTTTTATGTGACTTTTATTTCCTCAAACAGCGCACAATCAGTATTTAATGTGCAGTCATTTCATAGTTATTTGACCTCTGATGGCCACCTTATAGCAACAACAGTGATGAAAAATAGGAGGTAACCATTTTTCCTACACCACACGATGCGGGATAGTGTTGTATGTTTATGCGTTTGTATGAAAACGCGCACAACACAAACGAGCCTCCACGTCGTTCTACGCGTGTCTTGCCACACAAAGAATGAGGGACGGAATGTTCAACCCTTCTTCGAGCTGAACTCGAAACATATCGATACCGGAAATTTCAATTGTAAAGGACAGGGAATACAATGTCCTTTACAACAATTGAAATTTCTGGTATCGATATACACCGTGACATTTTAGTCGTCTTACAAAAGCAGCCCACTTCAAGTATGCAATGACTACTAAACATTCATTTAAGAAAAAATGATGTACACCGTGACATTTTAGTCGTATTACAAAGGGCCACTCAGTGTACCCGACATAAAATACCTCTAGGAGCAATTAAAAAATTGTTACATTATATATATTTTTTTAAATGAATGTTTAGTAGTCATTGGATACATGAAGTGGGCTGCTTTTGTAAGACGACTAAAATGTCACGGTGTATATTACTTTCCTCTATGACTCGAAATGACTAAAAAAACGCCGTCACTGAGGCGCCTGAACTAGCAACTAAATACGAGTTGGCGAGTAATGAGCAGCGAATGTGCGACGGGGATGAGCGGTATTCTGTGGACGAGCGATCACTTGCAAGTGTGAGTCTCACAAGCGACTGTTCTGCTCGCCAAGCAAGCGTCGAGCGAGTACTCTCTTTGTAAACAAGGAATGATTTGAGTTTACTTAGCTACTATTAGAACAATGAGGTGAGTCATATTATTGGAACATAAGAGTTGACTGGTAGAAATCATCACGAAAGGAAAAAGCGCTATGACGATCCATCCGACTTTCTCTCTCTCTTTCTATTATATATACGAGTGTGTGTGTGCGTATCGGTAAGGAACTTCGTTCGCACACGTTTTTTTATATTTGCTCATATCCTCTTTTTAGCGTATCGATGGCAATTTGAGTTTAGGCTGGCCCTGAATTTAGATACCTGCGACACTGGCGCCATCAGTAGTAATGTCCATCAGTTCCTGTAACGTACAGGGAGCAGTCATAGCCTCTCATAGTAGAGCTCATAATCTGCTATTGAATGAGAGCGAGCGTAACCCGCGCGAGAATCGTTTGCACAACTCTAGTAGCGAGATCGCCTGCTTGAGACTTTTCTCGGCAGCCTACCGCTATTCTATGTTAAGCTACGGTTTCCTAGAAGAGCGGTGACCGCTCACGTAGCGTTCGCAATTTACCGGCGAATGACGTCCCCAGAGCGTTGATTATGAAAGTAAGTTGGTGTGTTTTCCTAGAGAGCGTTTCTAACACCGTAAAACAAACTTTTGAGTCGGATTTTAAGACTACATGGAATTAATGACGACTTGTCGCTTTGGGTACTGTAGTACCCGGGACGTATGACACTACTTTTTTGAGTAATAAAGTGTGATTCTTCATAATGTGCACATATCGAAATGAGGGCATGCTTAATGGGAATCTATGCTTAATTTTAACGACAGAAAAAATATTTAAAAAAATCTAAAAAAAAAAATTAAGTATACTTTTGGTGGAATTAAAAAAAAAATTGTAATAAAACTGTGTAACTTTTAACTAAATCATCTATCGCGATGAAACAAACTCTACAATGATTGGAAGTAATTAGGCGTCCACATAAAATTAAAATTGAGAAAAAAAACTACCCTCAATTGCATCCTCAATAAACATGCTTTTTTAGCAAAAACTAGGTATGGGCGTTATTTAACGTCACTAGTTACAAT
This sequence comes from Agrochola litura, assembly GCA_949152395.1. Classification (NCBI taxonomy): domain Eukaryota; kingdom Metazoa; phylum Arthropoda; class Insecta; order Lepidoptera; family Noctuidae; genus Agrochola; species Agrochola litura. Next base: position 7,141,841 of record OX424497.1, on the reverse strand, counting down.
AACTGGCTACGGGACATGTAACGGAATAACTAGTTTCGAGTCACACACAAACACGTGATTTTTGTAACTAGTTCCATCACAATGCAGTGATTGAATGAAAAGAGTGAAACGAAACAAGCTTGTGATATGTAATGTATTACGTAGGTAACCATTTACATTTTCGTTTCGCAAATAACAGTAACACTTCAATGAGAATAGAATTTGAAAAATAACTAGTTACTAAAATCACTAGTTTTCAAAACCGGTGACGTCCTCGAAGTCACTAGTTACGTTACGTTTCACAAAAATCACGTAACGACCCACCCCTAGCAAAAACCTGTATTTTTTTCATAAATTTTTATAATAATTGTAAAATTTATAAATAAGACGCCAAAGGGAAAAAAAAATTAAGAAAAAAATGAACATTTTTTTTTTAAATTTTTTTCCGTGCACATTATGAAGAATCACACTGTATAGTCACCTTAGACGCTTAAGTAGTTGGTCCGTAGTTTAACAGTGGAGCCAACATTATGCGAAAGAAACTATTTAATGAAACGCACTATATTTTGACATGGTAGGTGAATCTAATGATTTAAATCTTTGCCGCTGTCATCATTTTCATGAGAGCCGCCACTACGGTCATGCAGTACAGCCACTGCTCTTCTAGGAAACCGTAGCACGTACACACTCCCGCTTTTGCAATGTGCATTGTGCGCGCCGTGTTTGACGTTTGACCCACAGTTTGACCCTTATCTTATTTTTATTATGGCAAGCAGAAGTATTAAAGCACAGAACATAAATTGTATTCTACAACATTGAAGTTTGAACTTGAACGTCATTGTCAAATATGACAATGGCATCATGGCAAAATAATAACACGCTTGATTATTCACGTGCGTTGGAATTTAAATATTAATTAATTATGTGTTGGAACACGAATCTATATAATTAAAAGCAGTGAAAATGTCGAAAACTAAAGATCTGGAAGACCATCTTCCAGGTTTTGATGCTCCTGACGGAGAAGAAACACAAGATGACTCTCAAACTAATAAGAAGAAAAAGAAGAATTCTGGTGGGTTCCAGTCCATGGGACTGAGTTTCCCAATAATTAAAGGTATCACGAAACGAGGATATAAACAACCGACACCTATACAACGTAAGGTAAACGAAACAAAGACTTTTTTGTAACCTAACCTCAAAACTTTCCATGCAAGGCCTATTTATACATAATAAATTATTGCACAACTTGCTCTTAGACTTTTTTGAGCTCAATTTCTAACGTAGAATATGTGTAAAACTACTTTAGCACCTGAATTAAAGAGTAAAATTGCCTTCATCATACGGATTATGAGAAATGTTTTGTTTTTTTCAGACAATCCCGCTAGCATTGACAGGCAAAGATGTGGTGGCTATGGCTCGTACAGGGTCGGGTAAGACAGCATGTTTCGTACTACCAATATTGGAGAAACTGCTGGCTCCTAACAGTAAACCTATGCCTGGCAAGAACTTCAGGGCTTTAGTACTCTCACCTACAAGGGAGTTGGCATTACAGGTAAACTATATTTATTTGTATTATACAAATCGAGACTATCAGTACTTTAATAAAATCTGCATCAGTAATCATGAGGCAAAGCAACAAGCTGAATATTACCATTCTTGTTTTTAACATAGTCATAATTATGAAATAAGAGTCTTGAAACTCTTTTAATTTTTATGGTGTCCAACAAAGGTTATCATGATGAAATCACAACAATTCAAGCATTTTCGATCCGAATCTGTATTCAAGATCCGAATTCAATCCAAATTGGGAATGTTCTAAATTCGGACAGACAAAGATCGGATATAGTGCACAACCCCTCATACATAATAGTAGTATGGCTACTTCGGACCGACATTTCTTGGATTTGGATAAGACGTAGTGCAAAACCGCTCTAAGGCTTCCTGTACATGGCGCTGGAGCCGCATCGGCACTAGACCGCAAGTTTGTGTATACAAATGAATATCGCACATGCATTGCACCACCGCCGATCCTCACCGCACTTGAACCGCGTGTACACTGGCATTGGCATTTATTAGTGAAATTGATATATTTCAAATGCGTAATCAATTTTAAATGTGAATGGTAATGTTTATGCTTTTTATTATTTTATTTATCATCACTGTAATATTTTCAACACAATGTACCTATTTTGTTATGAAATAAATGACTTATGACTTATGACTTATTGATGCAAAGTTGAAAAAATTGTAAAGCAACTATCACAGTTCCATGCGGTCCAGTGCTAGTGCGGCTCCAGTGTCATGTACAGGAAGCCTCAATCTGTATCCGAGTTCTGAAAAAAGCTTTTCTTTTTGTAACATACCTGTATTCTTTTGTTGCAAGCTCTTTTCATTTAATACCTAGCCTAGTATTAGCAGGTGGTATAGGCTAATGTTGATAAATGCAACATAATGAGATTCCTTCCTTTTTTTGAAGTCTGGAAAAAGTAAATTAAACATGATGATGGAAAGGAGAGTAAACGCGGGAAACAAAGTGAATGGTGCTATACATGCGATTGTGACCAGCCAGTCGATGTCTAAAAAGGCTCGACTGGCTGTTCACAATGGTGTGCTGGTGCCTACGCTTATGTATGGAAGTGAATGTTGGGTGTGGCAAAAACAACATGAAAGTAGAATAAATGCTGTGGAAATGCGTTCCTTGCGAAGCATGTGTGGTCTGACTATGAATGATAGGCTGAGGACTGATGTGATAAGACAGCAGTGTGATTTAAAAGAAGATGTAGAGACAAAAATTAAAAAAGGGTATGCTCAGATGGTTTGGGCATGTTGAGAGGATGGATGAAAGGCGACTAACAAAAGGTATTTACAAGGCTGATGTAAAGGGAAAGGCCGGGCGGGGACACCCTAGGAGGACATATACTGACCTTATTGGTGATGTTCTTCAGAAAGGCCAGGTGCGTAGTACTCGCAACCGGCGTGCGTGTATGACCAGATGTATGAATGTAAACGAGGCAAAAGGAGTATGTAAGGATCGTAGCAGGTGGCGTTCTGGAGTTTCTGCCTACCCCCATGGGAAGGCGTGAGTTTATGTATGTTAAACATAGTACTATGATAAAGTTATATTACTCTGCAGTCATCATCTGGCTTTATGTTTGTACCGGATTGTTCCAGACATTAAGATTTATCCGAGAATTGGGAAAGTTTACTGGCTTGTCTTCGGCGGCTATCCTCGGTGGAGAGTCAATAGAACAGCAGTTCAGTGTCATGTCGGGCACAGCACCAGACATTGTGGTGGCAACACCTGGGCGGTTCCTACATATCTGTATTGAAATGAGCTTGAAACTTGATAATATCAGTAAGTATTTCATAGCTAGTCTCCTTTATTTCGTTTACATACATATAATTTGCATTTTTAAATATTTTTATAAAAACAAAAGAAAAAAACATTTAAACATATAAAAATAATAGCCCACCGGTATCGGGAGCAAGGTCCAAGCTACCGGCGGTTAGGGCTCTAGAGAAAGGAACCTCCTAACTATGCGAGCCGTGTCCAGGAGTACCGCTTTCTGAATCAAACCCTTAATCCAGCTGCCCAACGAGAGCCTCCTTAGGTGTTGGTTGAGGCTCTTGGTAATTAAGCCATTGGCTGATACGACTATCGGCACAATGATCGCTGAGTCCACATCCCACATGTCGACAACCTCGCGACCCAAGTCAAGATTGATTTGTTTATCTTTCTCGGCTTTCACAAGGTTTCCATAATGCGGGACCGTTATGTCAATAATCATAGCGCGCCGCTCTCCTCGATCCACCACCACTATATCAGTTATTAAAGATAGCTTACATACTACTTTTTTATATTGTATGCAAGCACAGACAAATGACATTAAACTGTCTTACAGTAAGACAGTTAAAAAAATCAAAGTAATTTATTTACAGTAAATGCGGTTCAAAATATGGTAAGTATAAATAATTGTTAGTGCAATGACCAATTTCATTTCAATGTTACTGTTATTGAAGTTAGCACCTTGCTAACTTCAATAAGCAAATCGCTAAAAAAATTCAACATTAAAAAAAAACATCTTCATTCTGTATATGAACAGACAGCTGTGCTGCTGGGGAGTTTGTTGCGCCACTTCTTCTTCCCAGCTAAAGGCACTAGGAAGTGGTGAAGGGTGGGCGTTTTTGGGGGACTGTCTTATGTAATTTTGACGTTCGAAAAGTGCTGATTCTCAGCCTAGTTTGAATAAATGACTTTTGAATGTTGAATTTTATGCTACAATTTCAGTGAAAAAACTCTGTTTTCAATGTGGAATATAGAAGTTAGTTTAATAGTAATTTATCATAATATAATAGCACTGCTATTGTCTTCAAACTAAGTACTTAATTCTTGTTTCTTTATCTTTACAGAAGTAATAGTGTTCGACGAAGCCGACCGTCTCTTCGAGCTGGGTTTCGGCGAACAGCTTCGAGAAATCGTCGCCCGTTTACCGTCCACCCGGCAAACTCTGCTATTCTCTGCAACATTACCGAAAATGCTTGTTGAATTCGCTAGAGCAGGTCTAACAGACCCCACACTAGTGAGATTGGATGTCGATTGGAAGTTGCCTTCAACTTTGTGGCTTGGTTGGATCTCAGTGAGAGCAGAATTGAAGACTGCAGCCTTATTGATATTGTTGGATAGAATTTTGTCTTCGAAAACTCCACAAGCTGTTGTTTTTGCAGCGACGAAGCATCATGTGGAGTATTTGAACCTGGTAAGATAATTCTTAAACACGTAAACATAACATCAGGCCTGTTTTCCCCGAAGGGTTAGGCAGAGGGCCAGAGGTGTACCTATGGACACCCACATTGAGTAAATAGAAAAGGTAATAAGTAAATTCAAGTGTTGATGTGTGTGTAGGTGTTTAAGTTAAGGGGGAAGCGTCAGGGTAGCCCACGAAATTCAAATTTTCTTACGTTTTTTGCATTTTGCAGGTCAGTGTCAGGTTTTATGTTGATTAAAATATGATTCGCGGCCGTAACAAATATGGCTTTACTCAATTATAAAATCATTACAATCAGCAATACAACTCCATAAGTTAGCAAAGGTGTCAAATGTCATGATTTTATGAAATCATAACATTTGACACCTTTATCTTCTTCTTAATCACTTTGAATAGAATAGAATGGAATAGAATTATTATTTGTAAAACATAGGTAAAAGGTGATTGTAATGATAGGTGATTGTAATGATTATAATTGTGTAAAGCCATATTTGTTACGGCCGCGAATGATGTTTAGATCAACATACAACCTGATACTGACCTGCAAATTGCAAAAAACGTAAGAAAATTTGAATTTCGCGGGCTACATTGACGCTTTCGCCTTAATTATTTTGGGTATGAATGAGTATTTTATGGTGATAGTGTTATTTATTTGTTTTTTTATAAAGATTGGATTTGAAGATGACTAAAGTATTTCATAATATAAAAAAAAACTTTTTACAAAAAAAAAAAAAACAACCGACTTCAAAAAAAAAACACTACAAAGTGAAAAATAACTTTAATTTCGGGAGTCGGTGTCTTTGGTTTTAAATTTTCGTTCTTTGTCACCGACTTCCGAAATTAAAGTTATTTTTCACTTTGTAGTGTTTTTTTTTGAAGTCGGTTGTTTTTTTTTTTGTAAAAAGTTTTTATTTTTCACTTTTTAGTTGTAGTATCTAACCTACCCCACACAAATTCGAATACCACTACCTGCTATGTAAATAATAGTGACAAGAAGTTATCATATCATCTACATACTAAGTGGGAAAAAATACGTATAATTGAACCTAACTCAAAAACTACCCAAGGAAAGTTAATAAAATTTATATGGGACCACCTCTGAAGTATGATCTACCAAACAAAAAAAGAATCATCAAAATCTATTCATAATTGGCGGAGTAATCGCGTAACAAACATACAAAAAAAAAAAAAAAAACATACAGACGAATTGAGAACCTCCTCCTTTTGGAAGTCGGTTAAAAAGGACACCCAGCAAAATAGTTAGATGTGCAGTCAAGTTACCCTTTCTTCTTTTTTGACTAATACCATCATAAACTTTCCGCACACGCTCATTTATAATAATTGCTATATTTTTTTACTTCTGTATAAACCTTTATCCTCTAAAAGTAAAATAAATTGTGTAGTTTAACGGTTTATGTCATTACACCACGGAGTGCGTATTTTGTCTAAAGTCTGTATAAATCATGAGATTATATCAAAATTATTCCTGTAATTAAAATATTATTTGTACATTCACTTTTGTTCAGTTCATTACTATTATGCGTGCTGCGAGGTGTATTTCTAATTAGTTTTAAATTATTCCATAAGGTAGGCACAAAAACATCGCCTATAATGAAAACGAGGGTGGGCGCTGATACCTATAATTACAAGATATTAAGTTATTTTAACTTAGGTATTGGCTGCAACTCCAACATACAACCTTACTTACCTTAAGGCCTAATTTCAATGTAAACCATGTTTTTTTACTTGAAGGTGCAAATAAACTATTTTATTTTTAATTTTATTTTTAAATCGGTAGTTTTTTATTCACTTTGCAGTATCATTATGTAAATATTTATTTTCCCCAGGTCCTGCAACAAGCAGGCATATCATCTACATACGCGTATTCGGGTCTCGACGCATCTGCGCGTAAGATCGCGCTCGGTCGCTTCACGAACAAGAAGTGTTCAGTACTCATAGTGACTGATGTTGCCGCCAGAGGGTTGGATCTTCCGGCTTTAGATACAGTTATTAATTATAACTTTCCAGCTAAACCGAAGCTTTTCGTGCATAGAGTTGGTGAGTTTTACTGAAATAATGTTTTAGATTATTGTTGCATTTCGATAGCGCGCCAATAATTATAATTTAAACCTTATGTCAATGATCTGAAGGTCATAAAGATGAATATGAATATGATCTGAAGGTCGCTAACGCGTGCTCGTGTTTTGCAACAAGTTCTATGTACATCGTTATTATTCTTAAAAAATCTGCAGATTTCATCATACTCGATTATTTTGAATATTTAAGCAGATAGTTTCTAGGTTAAATCATATTCCACAAACCTAAACTAACCAAAATTATTATTTAGGTCGTAGTGCTCGCGCCGGTCGCGCAGGTCGTGCGTTCTCCCTCATAGCTCCCGAAGACGTCGCCCATCTGTTAGACCTACAACTGTTCCTTGGAGCGGAAATGATATCACCTGCACAAGTGAAGGAAAGAGGCCTTGCATGCCCAAGTGGCGTGTGGGGAGCTATACCTACCTCAGCGCTGGAGTTGAGACACCAGGACGTCAGAGCTTGGGAGAAGAATTATTCGGAGATTGTGAGTACATGTCGATGAGAGATTTTTTTTAAATCTAGAATATTAAGGTTTTATTTTAAGTGTACTGATGAAGTTTATCGTATTTAATTAAAATCTGCTTTTGAGACTTCTTCCATATAATTATGTGTGTTAGAATACCCCCCCCCCCCTGCAAGTGGCTTAATATAAATACCGCGACCATCGCGCTGACTGGCTATAATTTCAAAGCATTAATTTCAAATAAACCAATTACAGGCACTTTTGAATTTTCAAGGAGTCGGTCAATCAGAAAGATGAAGCTAGTTGTCCATTCCAAAGCGTAGTAGGTTCCTATGGACGAGCAAGAAACTCCACGGACACTCTTTTAAATCAAAATATGGTTACAAAATATTGGTGACATCATCATGTTGAAATTATACATGTGAGAGAACGTTAAAAGGGTACGATATAAAAATTAAAACAGTTTAAAAATTAAATTAAAATAAGCTGTGGCAGCTAAGAGATGACCAGCCCTTACTGACGGCGCCCGTTCACGAACCTGACGCATGGATTAGCACCATTCAGCTCAACCATTTTAAAGGGAGCTAATAAAAACGCACTGTATTTTTCACATTTACAATAATTTATTCCTTCGTTAATAGGAAGACGCAGCCCGTGTATGTGGCCGCGGCTGGCAACAGTACATAAAATGGCGCGAGCCCGCCTCCGCTGAAGCGAATAAGCGCGCTAAGTCCACGCCGTTCCCCGTACTTACGCACCCGTTCTTAGTGGATGAGAATGATAGTGCAGCTGTTGATATGATTGAGAAGATCAAGAACTACACGTCTAAAGGAGTAAGTATTTATACTACTAGTTCCTATAAATTGAACACTGACTTTTACGTTAAAAAACTACTTAATAAAAATCGTAAATTCACTGACATTCAACGCACAGTCACTGAGAAGCATGAATTTTTAAACTAGGAATGATTTTTGAAAATTCAAACAGGATGAAAGTTTGTATGGAATTTCATCATTTTTGTCGATGGGAAAGCCATAGGGCAAACGGCTTGTCTATTCTAAATTGACATAAAATTATTGGATACACTGTTTTTCAGCACTTTATGCTAAATGCAAGCATAAAGTGCTGAAAAACAGTTCAGCTTATTAACAGCTTTGCGCAACAAAAGTTAAATTAATTATCAGACGAACAATATCTGGTAGAAGACATAGATTATTTTTATTAGTTGTCTATACTCTATAGGTTTAGGTAGTTAAATAAACGTAAACAAATCGTTAAAAGGTTTTTATAGATGACTTTTTTTCTTGTTTAAAAATACGATAAAACCAAATTTATTTTAGATTATTACAATAGTTTCCTGTTTTATTAATGTATGTTAAACTTTATCATTATTTTATTCTTAAACTATTCTTCGTATATGTAACTGCTTGAACACAACTTTTTAGTTAAATTTATAATAATAATATAATATTTTGTAATCTGTGTATTGTAAAGAGCCCAAATTCTAAACGTCAACTCAAACTCAAAGCATTTATTTCAATTAAACCATTTACACTTTTGAATTGTCAAGGAATCGGTCAGTCAGAAATAGGTATGAAGTTAGTTGTCCATTCCAAAGCGTAGTAGGTAACGAATTATAACGTTGCTAAATTGAAGAGTACAACTGTGACGTAGGATGACAACTGAAGTGACAGGTATTACGTTTAGTCGGTTACTTGACAGCTGTCTCGTCACGTGGTTTTATTTTGCCTTTATTTAACTACCTAAATCTATGTAGTATAGTTACTAATTTCTTATGTTGACTGTACCAATATCAGCACTATTATATGAAGGCTAATGCCTATTTCCTTGATGGAACTTTTCTCTTATTTTACTTATACTTGTGGTGAAGCTCGTAGGGCTATATTTTAACGAATTTTACTTAATTTTTTTAGACAATTTTAGAGCTGTCCACTAAGAATGATTCGCCGATGTATTTAGCAATGAAGAGGAAGAAACAAGTACATGGAAAGACAGTTCAGAAAGTTCGAGATATCAAGAAACTGGCGGTAAGAACTTGCATAATATAGAAGACAGTTTGCCCTAGTCTCATTAGACACCACTTTTATATGTTGATTTTCTATAGTTTACATTCGATTATAATTTTTTACGTCTTTTACATATCTCGGGACCCTGGGGTCCCGGACCTTTAGAAGGTGTACGAGGGGCCGAAGCCAACTTGCAGACGCCCTTTAGACGTTTTTTTTTTAATGAAATGAGACACCAACTGACGATTATCCCTGTTCGCACTATGCTTGTGCACCCAAGCACAATCCCCGGTTGGTGCAGCTCTATTGCAGGATATGGAAACAAAGATATAGGATTATTTATTTCGGTGGCTAAGTGAACTGGTTATCTAGATCTATGGAAAGACTACGGCCCCTGCCTGAACAATATTTTAGATAAAATTCACAGGAAAATGGCAGGGGTTGATTTGCACACTCAATAATGGGCCCCCGAAAACGGTCGCTAGCACAAAGTGACGTAGCAACAAGGGGGTAACATGTCCTGAGGTGCTTATGAGGAGTGAAGAGGTATTCCACGGCTATCAGGACAAACCCGGAAGTACGGTCAAGATCCCTACCAGCATCTTACTGGAATAATTCCTTCCTCCAAGCACGTTTGCTCTTGCGAATCTCCACTCAAGCCGGCCAATAAAGGCAAGAATAAGGTGATGAACAAGACTTCTCCCCGGAGATAGGGTCCGTGGGGTCGCTACTGCCCAACAGCTCGCTACAGTAGGGCAGTAGTCCTGCGGGTTCTTGTATCTCTCTTGGTCTGGGTCCTCACCTTAGACCTGTTTCGGCAAAGTAAACTTTACCGACACAGACCCAGAGTTCAGGAGCGCGCAAGCTCCACCATGACGTCAACGTAGAGATGCGATGGTGGGGATTATTATCATTATTTTAAATTTCAATAATTGCTTGTTTGCTCAAGAAAATAATTAACACGGAACTCACAAAAAGTGTAATCGGCAGGTATTGACGTTTTAGAAATAAACACTTTTTTGTGCTTGTTTGCCGACATGGATTTAAAAATGTGTTAATTTTTAAAATCCTTGTGATTTAAATAAATAATTTTACACATACATAAACTCACGCCTTCTTTCCATAGGGGTAGGCAGAAACTACAGAACGCCACCTGCTACGATCCTTACATACTCCTTTTGCCTTGTATACGTTCATACATCTGGTCATACACGCACGCCGGTTGCGAGTACTACGCACCTGACCTTTCTGAAGATAATTATCTTTTTTAATATTGTATTTCTAGGCTGAAGGTGTAGTATTAGAAGAGACTAGCAACATAAAACCGAACAGACCTCCGAACGAACCGCCAAAGAAGAAGAAAAAAGAGATTGTTCGCGATGAGAACTACATTTCACATTTCGCTAGTGATCAGCATACTGAAATGGGGTAAGTGGGGATATCCAAGACTACAATAGTAGATTGTTATACGAGGGGCTAAAATAACCCATTCTATCGAGGTAGTTTTAGTCCCGAGCTTTAGCGAGGGAGTGAATAGAAACTGAGTTATAATGGGTTTTAGCGCCGTGTGTAACACTCTACTTTTCACTACGATTACGAGAAAATAAAATAATCCAATACAATATTAAATAGTTTATTTTATTTAAAAAAAAAACATACAATTTGTTCTATCTGAATTTTTAAGGAAACGTTTTATCCCGTTATGCGGTAGAAAAAGCTAGTTTTACATAAGAATAAAGATTTTTTCGTTTTTGTAGGCTCGTTGGTTACAGACAAAAATTACTTTTTCTCCTAGAGCAAGAAATGCTATTTTTTCCCGCTCTGGCGCTATAATGACGGACTTTTTGAGCAAGAGGAGTGAAAAAAGTTTTTGCCACTGTATTTACCATGCCTGACAAGTTTAGCTGTTACATAACTTGTTTTATGACGTCATCATATTGTAGCAAAATTATTCGTCGCAACGTTTTTAATGTATTTCTCGCCAACCATTCCCACACATTTGTCAAGCAAGATACTTTTGTCATTTTCGTAAATATGTTTATGAAGCGTTGTAATATCAACTTTTTTGCCGCTACTATAATTTTGCATAACTATTTTGACTATTTTCATTTATGTTTGTGCCAACGCTACTGAAAGTTGAATGTCACTTGTACGTCATAAAAGTACAAGGTCTATTTCTCTATGTGACAGTTAGATAGTTTCAACCTTAGTGAATTTTCAATTTAGTAGCAATAGGGATGATGCCTGTGTCAAAAAAAAAGACATTCTATTAAGTCCGTCTTTCAGATAATAAAAAAATATTAGACACGTATTTTTTGCTCCTTTAAGAAAGATTGGTCCTTGGAAGCTCTGGACAGAGAGAGGTGGAAAGAGGGTAGGGAGGCCTTTGCCCAGCAGTGGGACAGTAATGGGTAAGAAAAATAAAAAGACACGTATTTTTTGCTTTATCATATTAATACAAAATGACTTAGATAAAACGCATTAAAGTTAGGGAGTGGGGGTAGCTACGTCACAAGTATGCATAAAATCTACATACTCGTGACGTCATGGTATATTTTAACTCAATGTATTGCCGTAATCTTTTGATAACGTAAAAAAAGAAAAAAATGCGTGTCCAATTTTTTTTAATAATCTATCTGACGGACAAAAAGAATTTGTTATCATTTCTATTGTTGTCGAAAGTGATCAAGCAATTAAGAGGTCGACAAAGAATAGCAGTTTTTTCTCAATTTAAAAACTCCGTCTGCGGTTACGACTGTTATTAAATTAATGATTTAAACTTTCCAGTATGGCAGTAAACTTCGCAGTGGGCGCAGAGCAAGCTCAGTTAGAGTTGAACGCAGACACCGGCGATGGCGAGCGTGTGAACAAAGCGATGCAGCGCTGGGACAGGAAACGGAAGAAGATGGTGCATGTTGATCCGGTATGTGAGGGTTTTAGATAATAATATTAACTATTGACTTAAAACATGATACAAAGATATTTGCGACCCATACTTCATTTAAAATTTATATGTGTATTATAAAATACACTATTACAGTACACATATGTTCTTAATGTCCCTCGGCAAACCTCGTGTTTCGTCAGTCGTCGGATTTCTATCAGTTGCCCTTTGCACTTGGTGCAGATCGGACGCTCTCAATCGACTTGGAAGTATATAAGAGTTGTTAATACTCTTTTAACTTAATGTAATTTATTTATAAAAATAGGAGGAAAGCTGCTCAAGTCGCAGGCACGACAGATAGGAAAAGTTTTACAGCTCTATATAGTTCACACGAAAATCAAAACAAAACAACGATAAAGTACTTAGTTCTGAATTCAAATTATTATACACGATAAATCTAATAATTGATGGACATGGAAATTAGCATTCGTTTGTATTCGGAAATGCGATGATTCCCGAGGGACATTAAGAAAATAGAAATACTGTATACTTATATGTTGTTAATTTCCACAGGACGGCGGTCGTAAAATGATTCGTACAGAGAGCGGCGGGCGCGTACCGGCGTCGTACCGCAGCGGCCGGTACGACGAGTGGCGCAAACGGAACGCGGCCGACGCCGGCTCCGATGATGAACAGGCGCACGATAGTCGTAGGAAGAAATCTGGTAAGTTAATTATCTACTTCGTATTTTGAAAAAAAAAAAAAACATTTCAATAAAATAAAATAAAATTATTAATATATATTTTGTCGTGAAGTGGAGATCGACCATCGTCGACCGTATCTTCCATTGTGTCGCATGCTTGCGTAGAATTAACTTATTGACCCGAGGATTGAAAACTACAATGGATGGTGACATACAGTCGATGTTGGTTTCTTCCAAGCTATGATATGAAAGCTTGTTTTTTTGGCATCTACATATCTACCTAGCTCAATCAATCTGCCTAGCCTTTTCCTAGATGCCGATTCCCTTCTAACCGGATGCAGCTGAATATCTGACCTCCACAACCCAGTAACTGGGTAATACAATACTCCTTGGTAAGACTGGTTGTCAGACTTTCAGGGATCTCACGACATGTAATGGCTGTCAAAGATCCACGAATGACAGCCGAGCCAACAGCTTAACCCTATTTCCAAATTCAAATTCAACTTGTTTATTTGCAAGAAAATACACGGTTTACACGGGAAGATCTTTCAGCCTTAAAGTCATTGTATTCTGCTTGCGAGCAAGCGTGCAAATTATAAATATTTAAATGTCACAATTATTGTGCAGATTATGTTAATAGTACATTATTATTACATTATCATTACATTAAAATTAAATTATTATCACATTATTTTTACATACAATTGTCCTTTAATATACAACAAATTCACCAACTAATACTCAACAAATATTTTTATGTTCTAAAAATTCTTTTATGCTGTAGAAACACTTTTTGTGTAACCACTCTGACAATTTTGATTTAAAAACATTACCCTGCAGCACTTTAAATTCGTCTGGTAGGGTATTATAAATTAAAATACACGAAGCACGGAAGAGTCTCGGTATGTAAGGATGAGAGACCCATCCACGGACCAACTCCGGCAAACGTTGCTTAACCAGATGGATCGACCCGTACGGCTGTTATTACTTAACTACGAGCTGTGGGTTGAAACTAAGTGGCTCGGTAAGACTTACTTCACAGGTCAAAGCGTTCAGCGGGCAACCCTCACTCTGAGCAAGGGCAACCAGTCTCTACTGTTTGTGAAAAACATGTGAAATTATTTAATAGAGTCTAATAATATTCCTTTTTCCTCACAGCATCAGAGTTCCGTCCCCACTGGGTAAAACACAACGAGCGCGTCGCCAAGAAATCCACAGAAGCGAAGTCGAAAGAATTCAAGAACAAACAACAGATCGTGAAGGAAAGAATACGCAAGGAGAAGGTCAAGCAAAAACTAAAGTTTAAGACTAATAAGAATAATAAGAAAAAAAAGAAGAAATAAGTGTTAATACATTGTTTTTATCAAATAATTAACCTGTTTTATTTACAAGAAGCAAACTCAAACCATTTATTTAAATTAAACCATTTACAGGCACTTTTGAATTGCCAAAGGAGTCGGTCAGATAGAAATATGAAGCCAGTTGCCCATTCCAAAGCGTAGTAGGTTCCTATAGAGAAGAACTGGCAAGAACCTCCATGAACGCTCTTTTTCATCTATTATACTCGAGGCGGGTGCAGGTCGGGACGACAGTACGGCGGGCTTGTATATATGTCACCGTAAGATTGTGAGCACCGTTAGTTTATAATCTATCGGTATTATTTCCGTTAGATCATAATCTGTCGAAAAATTGTGAACTGGGTGAAATGGGTTAGGTTAGGTTAGAACTGTGACCAACCGCTCGCGAGCCGAGCGACCGCTACTTCCAAGTTGCTCGCAGCCACGCAGGCTATTTAATATTAGCGCAAGGTGCATTACGTCGCAAACAAGTTGGTTACCAGTTCACAATTTGTCAGTTTTTCATGGATACATTATAAACTATCGAAAAATTATGGGTTAAATTGTAAATGATTTGTCACAGTTTACAATTTTTTGACAGTTTATAATCTAACGGAAATAATACCGATGGATTATAAACTAACGAAGTTAATAATTATACGGTGACATATATATTATCTTTCCCGCTCCCGACCCGCTCCGCGCCCGACCCGCGCCAGCGTTTCGTGTGCCGACATCCATATAATACAAGGAATTACAATATATATAGACAAGCCCGCCGTACTGCCGACCCGACCCGCGCCCGACACGCACCCGGCTTGTGTGTGTTGACTGTTGAGCTTTATGGCCTAGATTACGTGAGAAGACACGTTTTTTTCGCTATGAATTATTTATGTCTTATTATCATAAATTCATAACAGACAAAACAAAACTAGATTTGGCAAAAAAACGTTGCCCTGTTGGCTCGTAAACAGTTGTGTGCGCGCGTGGTAGGGAAAAACGTCTCTCACTGGGTGAACGTAAACAAGTGCGTCATAGCATCTCGACGGGTTTAGATTGTCTGTACCACAACGGCTGACCCAAAAAGTCTTTCAAACTTGTGGTTGCATTCAAAATATTAAAAACAAACTTTCATATTGTTACGATATATTAATTTATGAGGACCAGTTTTGTTTGTGAATCCATGTTGTCGTCATCTTTGAGAAATCGATAGTTGTTCATCATACAAAAACGTATTAAATTATTAAATTTGATTATGTGATTTAATCATAAAAAGTTGTTGATAGCTGGCACACGGCAAAACAACAATTTTTTTACTATAGGATTTTGTACAACTCTCTCTAACGATACGCAAACAAAAATGGGGCGACGATTAACGTTCGGAGTGTCTCAAACAGTCGGCTTACTGACTGACTAATAATATACAGGCTCAAATTAAATCAGCTAGAGAAATTATGCAGACTGCCATTTTTAAACTGATATTTCAAGGAACTACACAACATACGGTCGTCGACCCCAAAAATTCCGAAACGGAATTTCGATGTACACGTCTACACATCAAGCTATACATTTCCAATATAGGCTGACCTCGCATTGTACGGAAATCCTATACAATGCGAGATACGCATAAACTGGAAATGTATAGCTTGATGTGTAGCCGTGCGTACATCGAAATTCCGTTTCGGAATTTCGAATCGGAGAAAATTTCGAACGGAGAACTACTTGTTTGTAGGTACCAGCGGCGAGGTGTCAATTTTTAAGAGAGGGAAGCCGAAGCGGTGCCGCTCTTAACTTACTTATGAATAAAGTAAATATTAATTATTTATTCACCATTTTTCTATAGCAGTAGACTTGCTGATGCGAACCTCCGAAGGGAAGGCGGTAGGAATCGTGTTCTATGGTGCTTTCGCCACTGGTAGGTACAGTAAGCGCTCAAAAGTGCATAAGCACGCTAAGAGTCGTATTGCTGTGAACACGCGGTGTAGTATAACATTTGTGTGTGTAAACAGTCAGACGTCTGTGGTGTGAGTGCCGTACACACACCACAGAGAACACACACTGTCGTATCGTCACGGTTCGCGGGCGCCGCACTTATATTTCCATCACTTTTGTTAGCACGCATCATACGCGTGACCTTGGCCAGTGTATTGCATTGCTAAAATGCGAAAGTAAATTATATGTGCAGATAGCAGAAGGCGTTAAGCGTTGGTCTTAGATTCAAGATGGCTAAGGTTCGAATCTCGTAAATCACAGCGCTGTTTTTGCAAATATTATTATTTTTGTTTGCAATAATAATATTTTTAAATATATCTGCCTATTTATTAATGTTGTTATTGCAAAGGGTTTAGAATAAAAAATGCGTAATATGTTATAATAAAAAAAATATTTATTCGTTATAGGTATTTATTTTACTTAATATAGTTAACAAACTGCTACAATTATTTATCATTACTTCACCTGAATAATATGTGAAATAGATGTCTAGAAACTTAGAAGCAATTTGTATTATTTTGACATATTTAAATTTTGAAATGTTTTAAATTTTAAATGGATTTTTTTCACCATAAATATAAAGCTTTGATCATGGTCGAAGTAATTAAGCAATAAATAAGAATATTACTACTTAAAATGTAAAAAATCTACTGACAAAATTGTTGATTTTAAGGTTAAGTATAGGCAGCTTGTTCATATTATTTTAAATTTTATTTGGCTTTAGTAAATATTGATTGGTATTGAGGTTATAGCTTAAGTATTCATTTTCTTTACGAAAAGAAGATTGAAACTAAACCTCAAATTTTAATCCTAAAATAATAACATTACCTACTAAAATAATATTAAACAATTTCGGTATATCTGCAAGAAATACGACAAACACCCTATTGAAACGTGCTTAAAAAATTCGTTACCATAAATTCATGCAATAACGAATCTGTTGTTTATTAATTTGGTACGGTCAATATTTTAAGGTCAAAAACGGTTTTCTAGCTGGTCTTCAGTGATGCAAGCCTTCAGAGTGCACGGCGAACGGTTCATAATGACGTGTTTTTAATAATTCAGCAAAATATCTCGTTGGTATGAAACCATTTGTTTCATATTCATTCACCATTTGACGTCGCTGCTACTCGATAATAAGCCCCTTCCTCATATCTCTTAACCCTCACAGTATTTCTCTAGAACAAAGAAAAACATTGTTTTTATTACACATAATACCTAATTATTTATTATTCACTAATCGAATTAAACCTCACAATGAATTTAAAACTTTAAAGGCATCTTCTGTCTCAACAATACCTCTGTTCTATCAACAATACCCTTGATTAAGATTTATGTTTAGTAAAATATGAAATATATAATGATAACACTCACACTTAGTCCGGTTTCATTAGATATTCACTTCACTTTTACGCAGCGCAATAATATTCTCTGATCTGATCTGATCTCTTCAATATATTTTATGCCTGCTTTTTGATAATAATAACCACAACACTGCGCTAAATACTGGTCACCAATATTATCCACGAACCAACAAAGTTCTATTAATTGAATACTCGTAACAAACTGCATCTACCCCACAGAAATCGAAATAATTTACTAAGTTTTTTGTGGTCTACCTACTAAACTTTAATATTTATGTGAACAAGACGAATGAAACTAAAAACGAATGATTATCGAACTAGTCATTGGTTGCAGACAAAGTGAGTGTGTGTGTGTAATGTGCGTGTCTACAGTATTGTAACAACTTATAGAAGAAGGTCGTAAGTCAAACCGAAGCGTCAGTCTATTGCTTTGTGAGATTGCTTATGGACTTTTGGTCGGTACTGTACGTGTGTGATGAATCCTTGATTTTTTATGGATTTGCTGCCTTCGAAATTCCGAATCGATACCTATTTCGAAACGGAATTCCGTATGTACCCATGTAGCCGGCCTTAAAATCCATCCAATATATGCGAATATAACTGGATCGGTTAGTATAGAAAGATGATTCCTTTTTCCACGAATCGGGATGGTTCCCTACTTTCACAGGTAAAATCACCCCATAACGATTGCGTGATTAGGCAAAATCTAATCCTTCCTCATTCGTTACGTGATATTACGCCATTTTTGTTGGCAGAATCTCATTTCTTTCCTGTCGGATTATGGCGGCTAATCTTTTCGACACGAGTATTTTTATGAGGAGGAGAAAAATGAATTAACTTGGTTGGTCGTCTATCATGCAAGTTTGTGTTT
The DNA here is from genome assembly GCA_949152395.1 of Agrochola litura. NCBI lineage: Eukaryota > Metazoa > Arthropoda > Insecta > Lepidoptera > Noctuidae > Agrochola > Agrochola litura. The sequence continues at coordinate 7,123,359 of OX424497.1, read as the reverse complement.
TTTTATTTAGCACCTGATAAATCAGATACGATTTATTCAAATCAGGATGAGAATTAGTATTTATTGAGGTTTAAAAGTTACCTACTAACGGCGACATAGGTAGATAGGTTCCTATAGCTTGTGTTCTCTGAAATGAGGCGCCCCACTACCGCATTACCCATGGAAATCTGCATTATCGTGTGTTTACGCGGTAGTGCGCGTGATTTCAGAATGGACAAGAATAAGAATATATTTATTTGCATTAAACATGATACAATAATGGTCTTAACACGTTCAGTGCCGGGAGGCCTCCTGGAGGGTTCACCTAGTCGCATATGGAATGAGCCCTCACGGAGGGCTCATTTTAAATGTAAGTTTTTCTTAGCGTGAAAATAAAATTTGAGGTATATTCTAACAAGATTTGTTAGTATATGCGTTGGTTTTAAAATCCAAGCATTTTTATTTAAAAACAAGTTTTTGTTCACGGTTAAAAATAATCTCTAAACATTTTAAAGGTTGGAAACCACGTATAGCGACAAGACCCCCTTTTTTTTTTTTTTTTTTTTGGGTGGGAAATTATCAAATAACTTCTCCCGCTCTGGGTGGAGCGGGAGGGCGTGTCAGACTCTTACTGACTAAAACCCACCCGTGTTCCTTCGGTTGCCCTGTTGCCGGGGGCCACGATTTCCCTATCGGTTTTCTTCGAACCCCCGGCGGGCATTGGCCCTAACGGACCCCGTCAATTCTGCTGACATCTCTTTGAGGCGCGCGTGGAACACAACGCGCCGTCGACCCGGGCTTGGTCCTTATCGGACGGCGAGCTACCCGCGACAAGACCCCCTGAAAACACAATTTTACTTCGTTTTACAGTGTTTTATAACAGTGTTTTTAAACCTAAAGCCGTTGACCAGCACCGATGGTTAACTTTAGCGCAAACGTAAACGTCTAGTGGTCGCAAGCGCTACTGCTGAGCATGAGGTCCTGGGTTCGATTCCCGGGTCGGGCAAGTGATATTGGCTTTTTCTATCTGGAATTTCTCAGTAGCAGTCCGGAGTCTGGATTTGTGCCCGGTTGATGGTAATAGGCTCGCCCCCTATTACATGGGACTTAAACATAACTGGCGAAATGTGGGTGTACCTACTACAGGTAAGGTACACCTCTGCCCAACCCTTCGGGGACACAAGGCGTGATGTTATGTTTTGCGTAATGCCGGTGACCCTCCCGGAGGGTTCACTTCCAGTATGTATGACGGCATGGCGTAAGAGTTCTATGGGTGGAGTCGAAAGTGGTAAGCTATATGATAGCACATAAAACGCACAGACATCATTCTTACCTAGTGGGGAGAAAGTACTTAAATCTAACTTTTCCATTTTTATCAAGACTATTTTCCGAAATAAGAGATTGTTTAACTTAGAGTAGAGTAGGTAGTAAACTTGAGTCATAACTCTCGTTTTAGGGTCAACTCGCATCGAAAGAGCGGCGAAGGGCAGCGAAGCGGAGCGCAGTTTCAGTGTCATATGAATTTTAACTTTATTTTCATTACTATAATACTTATTATCGCATGAGAAACTCGAACGAGTCGCGCGGATGCTCGCGGCGCCGCGGGAATTCCGGCGAATTCCATAAACGGCGTTTCTCATGCGATACTAAGTATTATAATAATGAAAATAAAGTTAAAATTCATATGACACTGAAACTGCGCTCCGCTTCGCTGCCCTTCGCCGCTCTTTCGGTGAGTTGACCCTTACTATAATTATATTTTGAGTCGAACTTTAGAGCATAAAACAAGTATTTTTGATATAGCTAGGTAATGTAGTTTGCCTTGCCAATCATTATTACAGTTAGGAAATAAAACATACATTTATCCATCGTATATTTTTGGTACTTTGTGATCACTAATTATTTTACTTCCGTCCGTATCATGTACAAGTGTCAAGATCATTGCCAAAAGCCGTGTGATTACAAATTATACTTACTTAAGTTGCACAGACTTAAAAGGCCAGGTTCACATACGCTGCAGCAGTAGATTATATACCGTGTAAATCAATATTTTAAATGGAACAAGCCCAAAAGTGTTTTGAATGTTTCCTATACAGGGTGGCAGGGACATCGACGCGAAAACTGTTACCATGGATTCAGTACATGATTCTGAACCCCGCTGCGTTGAAATTTTTCGACGGTTATTAAAAAAAAAAAAAAACCGCGTAGGTATTGCACTTTTCTATGAAACTGCTGTTTTTTTCGATGTGCCTGTCACCCTGCATACTATTTCGATTTTTTCAGGGGTAGAAGTATTAAGAGGAATCCTGGCCAGTAATATTGTGAAATCACCAACATGCTATGTAGTACCTAAGCGATCAATAAAATTGTCGTTCCTGTTCTGCAGGTATGATATCCTGAAAGAAAAGCACGATAAAACTTCGCCCGATCTGGCAAACGATATCATTATCCCACGCTCATCAATCTCATCATCATCATAATACTTAAGACGCAGATATATGACAGTGATCTTGAGTGGTTAGCTTGCGTGTTCTGTACTGAGCTCATGCAACGCGTCGTACGTCCAGCCAGTAATAGGACTCGCCCTTCAAGGAGCGCTGTCCCAAATTAGACGCATTATTAATTTATTATACATAAATCAAAAGGTATTTTAAAAAAACACGTATACTAAAAGATCAATAATTAAATTATCTTTAAAATGGTGAAGGTCTCAGAAAAATACGCTTGGTTGTTTTTGCGTGATTCTCAGTTTTTTATCCGCGTTAGACGTAACTTTACAAATTAATTTCACTATGTATTAAAACCATAATCTAAAATAAGCATATATTAAGTTATTAAAAAAATGCTATAATTTAACATTCATTTTTTCCAAATCATTAAACATACTCGTTTAGACGTCGTCTTCAGTATAAAATCATTAAAAGTCGGTTATCGTCGCCTTAATTAAACATTTTAGGTTTCCTCAAAATACCTTCCCACATTAAAAGATGATGACAGATAAAAGGACTTCTGACTTCGTAAGGCCGCGTCCTGACCAAAAGCGATCGTCGTGTGAATACACGATCGTCGTTTTTCGGGTGGTCTCGCCGACAGAGGTCTCGAACGTTCCGGTTTACCGAACAAAACTGACATATAAACGCGAGAATCGCTTAGTCGCGATCGCTTCTGGTCAGGACGCGGCCTTACGAAGTCGTTTGACTTTGTAAGGCTACGTCCTGACCGCGTCCTTTTATCAGTCATCATCTTCTAATGTGAGAAGGTATTTTGAGAGAATCTAAAATGTTTAATTAAGTATTATGATAAATATAATCTCGTATTAAGTCTTCTTTGTTTTGTATATAAAAGATTACGGCAAATATGCAAAAGTAGCTGCGCCCCGCGGTTTCACCCGCATTAATGTTTACTTACAAATTATGGAAATTTTCTTCTAAAATAAAATGATTATTATATTATATTATTACAAGTCTCGATCCCGTGGGAATATCCGGATAAAAAGTGTCCTATGTCCTAACCCAGTACACTAATTGCGTAACTTATTTTCGTAAACAATTATGCCTAATTTGTTTCATTTTAACAGTTCAACAACATTCATTGCGTTACTTACGTTGTTGAGCAGATTTTTTTCCAACTTATGAAGCAATGGATTAGCAATCTATTTCAAATCGAAACAGCGGGTCTAAAACGGCCACATTAGCAATTCCTCTAATAGCAATTAATTTTCAGAATTTCCAGCAATTTCTCTATGGTGACATAAATATTTTAGCTGAATCATTCAATTCATATCAGAATCATATATGGTGCAAATATTGCCGCATAAAAAAATGAAGACCAATTTTATTATTTTACCAGATAATTTTTCTTTACAGTTTTTATTAATCAAATGAGATTTTTATTCTTTATTTCTACAGTTTAAAATGTTATTTTATTATATTACAAAACCTTTAAACAGATGAATTGCGTAATATGAATTGAACACAGATAATATTATGAATTGTCAGTTTGTGACAGTTTGTGTGATTCTTAATATTATCATATTATGATTCTGCCAAAGCGGCCGTTAGATTGTGTTGTAATAAGCAATTAGGGTACTGTCTACCCATAGGTAACAAGCGTAACAAACAAACAAATTCACTTTCGTATTTATATAAGTTATTATTCCGTTTATTTATTTTGTTTCACATGTGATTCATTTTTAAATATTTCATTTTCTAAAAAGATAAAAAAAAAACATTTAAAAATATAAATTATTATATTATTAGGATTAAGTATTGTTGCAGTTGCAAACTTTTTCTCCCACGTGTAATATAATTTTAATAAAATACCAGAGTAGGTACTCTTAGTCCACAATGCAAATTATAATAATTTTAATTATTTACGCGCTACAGGTAATAATAGACTACTTAATTAAAGTTTATACTCTTTATCACAATAATAATTTTTATATATAGTCGCGCATTACATACTTACCTATTTAAGTACTTACGGTAGGAGTTTAGTAAAGAAAATTATATAAGTTAGGTATTATGGTAGATATTGAATGCAAGCCTGCACATATTTCCTCAAAATTAATTTATTTTTTAAGTTAATGATTAGTTAAAGATAGGTAAGCTTCCTTATTACCAAAGTCGGATCAAATTCATAAAAATCAAGGTATTTCCCTGTGAGGCTATGATTGAGTAATACATAAAGACTAAAATACTTAAACGCAGAGAAAGATAAACTTCGACAACCGACAGAGTTATTTTTATTATTACACCAAATTCAAATTCACCAGACTTCCTCTTGAGTACAATAATAGTCAAGCTATATTTTTATGTCATGCTAATAATGTATTTAAATTATTATTTTTTATACTTTAACAAATCTCGGGACCTGTCCTTTGAAAGGCGTACGAGGGGCCGAAGCCAACTCGCAGAGGCCCCTTAGATATTTTTAAGTGTTGAGGCACTAACCGTCGATTATCCCTGTATGCATTATACAAGTGCACCCAAGGACAACCCCCGGTTGGTGTAGGACTATTGCAGAACATGGAAACAAAACATATTGGGCTATGGATTTGGGTGGCTGTAATGGATTGGTTACCTGGAAATTATTATTAATTATTTTGATTAAATTTAAAATGTTGTATTGTATTAACGAAGTGGGTATATTTATTTTGAAAAAAATGCTACGAAAACGCCTACATCGTAGCATTGCTACGGCGTAGGCTTTTACAACCCCAAAATATGGAATTGCATTGCATAATTTGTTAGCCATCAAGTTTAATTTTCAATTGAAATAGTAGGTACAGGATTCTGAACCCCGTGCGTTGAAAATTTAAGTCGGTTATTTAAAAAAAATGGCTGTTTCATACATTTTGACCGCGTAGGTTTTGCACTTTTCTATGAAACAGCAGTTTTTTTTTGATAGCCTTCGAAATATTTCAACGCTAGGTCTAGAATCATGTGCAAAACTCATGGTTATAGTTAGCGCGTCGATGTCCCTGCCATCCTGTAACTACTTGATTATACTTTTCCTATTATTTTATCTAGTTTGCAGCTTATGACCTCGTGCGCCCACAACAAGCGTGAGATTTTCCTGCTTTACACATGATTCACATTAATTCACCAAAACAATATTTTGCAATGGTAATAAGTTATTATTATCACTTCCTAAACATTGGATTGTTTTGATTGAATGATAATTTTAATATAGATTTTGCTATACCTACTCAATGCTCTGATTGTGTAGATTCGCGGAAAAGTCATATTTTTTTAAAATGTCTTTTCGCGCAAGTGGTTTCGCGCAAGTGTCCCAGATCCTCGGTATGTTAATGAGTAGGTATGATATTTTCTTTAGTTCTTCACAACAACACAACATCACGCCTGTAATCCCCGAAGGGTCAGGCAGAGGTGTACCTATAGTACACCCACATTTCGCCAGTTATGTTAAAGCCTATTGCCATCAACCGGGCACAAATCCAGACTCCGGGCTGCTACTGAGAAATTCCATATAGAAAAACCCAATAACACTTTGCCCGACCCGGGAATCTAACCCAGGACCTCATACTCAGCAATAGCGCTTGCGACCACTAGACCAACGAGGCAGTCGGCAGTCTTTAGTTTTTCCTAGGTCGTTATTCCATAGTTAAGTTATTAAATGATAAGAAACCAAATGTAATTAATTGGTTTTGCTGACATCAATGAAGGCGAAGTCCAAGGATTTCGTTTTTTTTAGCCATTATTGTCCCACTGCTGGGCAAAGGCAGGAAATAGAGTAGGGATACTCTTTCCACCTCTCTCTGTCCAGAGCTTCCAAGAACCAATCTTTCTTAAAGGAGTCCAGCTCATCCCGCCATCTCCGTCTGGGCCTGTCGCGATGACGTCTGCCACTAGTGCCGTTAATTATCGCGATGATAAACTTTATTCCGACGGGTTAAGGTCCATCATCGTGATAATTAACGGCGTTTCCCGTTGGTGTGGCCCGAGCATAAGAAGGACCCATTGGGTTGTAAGTTTGGCCCATTGATCGTTTGACATGCGGCAGATGTGTCCAGCCCAATTCCATTTAAGCGTGACAGCTTTCCGAGTGACATCAGTTATTTTAGTGATGGAACGGATTGTTGTATTCTTAACCCGGTCCACAAGTTTAATACCAAGAATACTCAGTAACCAGAGCTAGCGTTCCAAGGAATTATAACTAGGAGATGAACCTAATTTTAGCGCAAGAGGCTAGCTACGCTATGGAAAAAATAACTAACTCAAGTTGTTCAAACATCTCGTACAAAATATTCCTCCTTATGTGATTTATTCATTAGGTACCTTTTCCGTATTTAATAAACCAAATTATATCATTCGTCTTGCAATACTTTTCGTCAAACAACTTTCCGTTTGATTTTCAACCTTGGTCCTTGCTTGATGTGGTTGAAAGTAGTTTGCGCTTTTGGCGTGTTTTGTCGTGCAGTCACGATTGGTGTTGCCAGCTTCCTGTTTTCCGGTGTCAGTACACTGTACGGTTATGTTATTTATCAATTGAGTTCAAGGATGGAACGTGTTGGGTGTGACAAGATGAAAAAAACTCGCAAAAATTCAGCATGATTTAATATTTAAAGGTGAGCTTCCACACATTAATATGTAGGTAGGTGAGTAGATGTAAATTGTCGCTGTATTTTTCATTTTTATTACCACTGTGTGAGTGATTGTGCCATTGTCAATATAATGGAGACGAAAGGATGATTAATTGTATAGAGGAAAAGAAAGGACATTTTTTTATTTAGCAAACATAGTAATTAAAATAAACCGTCATTATCCATTCGATTAATCTACATGTCTACAAAGAATGGGAGTCAGATTTCGCACAAAAAAATAATTAAAATTTGTATTTATCATAAATTATGTGATGACAAGCAAAGTAAGTAGGTATTTAAGTATTTAATGAGGTCCTTTGTGTTCTCGCATAAAACATTCCTTCGTTGTAAATATGTATAATTATGTAAATGTCTTTATTTAATGAGAACGAAGTCCGGAACATCTTCATGTCTTTACCTACTTAGGTACCTACATCTGAGAAAATTGCTTGGAAAATTATTTTATTATATTTTCTTGTTACTGCCATTTATTCTAGGTAATTCCACTGTAGGAAGAATACTCGTTTAACGCTCTGTATCTTTCAAGGGTTTAAAAATTAATAATGAATTATTAAGTTAGGTAGTGCCATAATATTATTACGTACGTGTATTGAGTTTGAGTTTGAGCCATAACATTATTATGTACGTGTTTGTGTTACGCCACTGAAAGTCCCCAAAATTCTAATTTTCTCACTTTTGTAGGTCAGTATCGGGTTTCATGTTGAACAAAATCGACAACAACAAATATGTATTTACAGAATTATCATCATTATAATCATATTATAGCTCTTTTAAGGTAGTATACTTGACGCTGACCTACAAATTGCGAAAACAACTTAAGAAAATTTGTATTTCTACCTTAGGATTATTTTTCCAAGTTTTTTTTTCTCAGATGCGGCGCTAGAGCGCCGCCGCCGCCGCCGCCGGCGCCGGCGCGCGGCGGCAGATGTGTACTTAGTTATCATAGAAGTATTTTAGCATCAGCAGAACCTGCTATGCGATAGTGTTTTGTTTTTATCTGCTGTATTTTCGCTAATAAGCGTGCAAGAATACAGGACGCCTTCTTACAGACTTTTATCCAACAAATTCAAGAATTTGCACTTCATTTAGAGTATAATTCACATGGTTTGGCTACAGCAATTGTCCAAAGTAACGACACATCCTAAGTTTTTAAAATGTAATTTAGAAACATAATAATTAGGTTAAGTAATTAGGTTAGGTAAGACTGCCTCGTTGGTCTAGTGGTCGCAAGCGCTACTGCTGAGCATGAGGTCCTGGGTTCGATCCCCGGGTCGGGCAAAGTGTTATTGGATTTTTCTATCTGGAATTTCTCAGTAGCAGCCCGGAGTCTGGATTTGTGCCCGGTTGATGGCAATAGGCTCGCCCCCTATTACATGGGACTTAAACATAACTGGCGAAATGCGGGTGTACCTACTACAGGTACACCTCTGCCCAACCCTTCGGGGAAACAAGGCGTGATGTTATGTGTATGTTATGTAATAATTAGGTACCTACCCCTAAAATGTTTGGTCTCCATACCTATTTTATGCAATTATATTTACACAGAACAGCGAATTAAAATTTTAGATAATTCGAAGTGCCAAACAACAAAAGAAGGACCTTGAGGAAAAATGAGAAAAAAAATACAGACGTAAGCTCGCACTTACATAATAGTCATAATAAGTTAATAACTACCTACAAAAAACCTTTGTACCTACCTGGGCGATTACACTTTACTAGAACATTCCATTTTAATCTTTTTTAATTTGTAAATGAAATAACACAACAAGGAACAGGTTACTTATGCGCCTTAGGTGCTAGATTTTTATAAATTCCCTGGACACTAAGATTTCCTGAGTCGTGGGGTCCAGTCTCTTCCCAAGTTAAGGAAAACAATTATTTATTTAAATGAAATAATTAATTTGGAAAAAAAATACGAGTATAATTAAAAGAAAAAGAGATGAAAATAATAAAAAAAGAAAAAAAAAACTTTTTACAAAAAAAAACAACCGACTTAAAAAAAAAACACTACAAAGTGAAAAATAACTTTAATTTCGGAAGTCGGTGTCTTTGGTTTTGAATTTTCGTTCTTTGTCACCGACTTCCGAAATTAAAGTTATTTTTCACTTTGTAGTGTTTTTTTTTTAAAGTCGGTTGTTTTTTTTTTGTAAAAAGTTTTTATTTTTCACTTTTTAGTTGTAGTACCTACCCCACACAAATTCGAATACCACTACCTGCTATGTAAATAACAGTGACAAGAAGTTATTATCATCTACATACTAAGTGGGAAAAAATACGTATAATTGAAGCTAACTCAAAAACTACCAAAGCAAAGTTAATAAAATTTATAAGGGACCACCTCTGAAGTATGATCTACCAAACAAAAAAAGAATCATCAAAATCTATTCATAATTGGCGGAGTAATCGCGTAACAAACATACAAAAAAAAACATACAGACGAATTGAGAACCTCAAATGAAGTACAAAGTAATAAAAAAATCTAAAGTTAACTAACTAAAATTATTATGTTTTTAGAAAATAACATAAAATCACGCCTGCATTCCCCGAAGGGTTGGGCAGAGGTGTATCTATTATAGTTCACCTATATTTCGTCAGTTATCATGTTCAAGTCCCATGTAATAGGGGGCGAGCTTATTGCCATCAACCGGGCACAAATCCAGACTTCGGGCTGCTACCGAATAATTCCTGTTAGAAAAACCCAATAACACTTTGCGCGACGTCAAAATTTACAAAAAAATTGAATTTGTTCTAGTCGCCCCTTCCAAAAGGTAGATTTTGTATGGAGAAGAATGGGCAAGAAACTCCACCGTTACTCTTTGAAAATATTTTGTAAAGGTATACATTAGTTACATAATTATATGTGAAGACGATGCACCTAGAATAAAGTTACTATACCTTAATAGGTAAAAAGAAAATGAAGCAACGAAAGATAAATTAATTATGTGATAGATACATGGTGCTCACATATTTACAAACATTGTAAAAGCAGACGAATTTCCAAAAAAAAAAACAATTAAAAGTCAGTGTGTGCGAAAGTAATCACATAATGTAAAATCAATGTCATATAATAAAAAACAATAAGTTATATAAATATATTGCATATATATATTTTTAAGCTCAGCAGTAGCGCTTGCGACCACTAGACCAACCAATTAAATAGTCGTAGTACCTACCTATTACTCTGCTAAAGGTGTGACTGCGTCAATACTATTTTCGCGGTAAAGTGACAATGATCTTGAAAATCTTCCATTGCCGTTTATGAACAACAACAACAAGGCTTGGGGAAACCCGCTGTCTACGGTCGTGCTTTTTTTAATGCACAGTTAACCTTCTATACTGCCAAGTTGCGGTTTACTTCACACAGTAGGTAGATAGTTAGCTGTAGGTACCACTCTATAGGTAGGTACGGATAAAATCTATGTTTCTAGGTCACGGTTTAATTCCTTATGGTTAAAGCAATGGCACGTAAAATTTTATCAGAGAGGCAATCGTATGGCGAATAGTAATCTGGGTCTTGAAGTTATACCGAACCCCCCGTATGGTCCGAATGGACCCCAAATGGACGGGGGCGAATATATGGGGGATGGCGGCAAAACATTTTTTTTTTGACATGGCATTCAAAATTTAAGCTCATTAGAGCCAATGCCATCCGGTTGCCATTGTTATAATTGAAATAATGTCTTACGCTGTACCTTTATAATTCTTGAAACTCCTTACCGATGATTTATCACCGAAAATGAGGGTGAATTTTATCAAAACCAGATGGCATTGATACACGCAAATTCCTTGCACTTATTAGAGCTTAAATTTTGAAAGCAACATAAAATAAAATGTTTTGCCCCCATCCCCCATATTTCCACCCCCGTTCATTTGGGGTCCATTCGGACGGTACGGGGGGGTCCGGTCCCACAGAAATCACTCCCACAGATTGCAGGAAAGCAAGAGGAAAGATGTTACACATCAAAACATAACATAACATCACGCCTAGAAAATTGTAATAGCCTAGTGGTGTAACCCGACTGCCAAGTCATAGGTCTCGAGTTCGAACCCAAGGCACGCACCTCTGACTTTCGGATTCATGTGCGTATTGTATAATTATCACTTGCTTCAAAAACGGTGAAGGAAAACATCGTGAGGAAACCGGCCATGCCTGAGAGATATTTCTCGACGGCATGTGAAGTCAAGTCAGAGGCCCATGGGCGGCTTTAATACTCTGAAACCAGGTTAGTCACTAACCGCACGAAAAGAAGAAGAGTACATTTTACGTTTTTGGTACTAGAACTTATTAGAATGAGAAAATAAAAAAATTAACAAGTTGTTTAAATATGGAAAATAATAAAGCTTCCGAAAAACAAATTAACTTCCGACGATCTGTGGTTGACTGTAATACGATGTGTTAAAATGAATTACTTACCGAAAAATTATTATAAAATTAATCGACAAAAAATGTTGTACCTATTTAAAAAACAAACATGAGCTTATTCAAAATACAATTCTACGAAAAATAATCTGTACTTTCAAATAATAAACTAAATTTCCGAAAAAAATACTAAGTTTCCGAAAACGTATGTTCTGCTAAAATAATACGTTCGTTCATGTTTTTGTTTACGTTTTGCTTTGAAAGGTAGGTTAGGTTAGGTTAGAACTGTGAAACCACAAAACGCACGAGCCGAGCGAGCGTAGCGAGTGGTGCCGCGGCAGCGGCCGGCGAGTGCCAGGGTCCGTTTCGGCACAAGAGAATGTAAAACACCACATTTCCAAAACATTACATTCTCTTGTACCTAAACGAACCTGGTCTTTGTTTGCGCCACAGTTTATAAAATGTGTAAGGTTAATTCTAAATTCATAATAGGTGAGTTACGATAAAAATGACTAAATGAATATTACGTCAGCAAATGCTGTATTGATTTTACAGAATTTTCAGTATTTTATTCGGTCGTTTCTTTATTTGTATTCGCTTAAAAGTTGTCGGAAAATTAGTATATTAAGCAGTCAATTTCATATTTTGAGAATGCTCATATTCTGATTTTTTTTCGGAGGTTTTATTACTATCCTTTAAATATTAATTCTTATTTTTTATAATCGGTATAATTATGACAATTCAGGTGATGTGTACCCGGCTGAAATACCTTAAACCTAGAACTCAATTAAGCATAGATGAAACTTACTTATTTGTTTTACATAACATAACATCACGCCTTGTTTCCCCGAAGGGTTGGGCAGAGGTGTCCCTGTAGCAGGTACATTTGTTTGTTTTAATTTGCATAAAGTACACATTAGCATTAGACAATAATTAATAGTAAGTTATAGCGAGAATAAATGACGTAAACTTTGTTAACACGATTCGAAAATATCATGAATTTAATAAAAAAACGTTGTGTTATAGCGTCATAGTCTGTTTGTGTATTATGCTCATCCATTTTAGGGAAAGCAAACATTGGCAACGAAGAATTTGTACATCCGGGTTTTGTGGCGCAAGTTAGAATGCACTGAATTGTCATACTTAAAGGGTTCCCGAAACAATCAATTGCAATTGTCAATTTTACGTGATTGAGACGTATTGATATGCAAATTGATCGTCTACTAAATGCAATAATTGAAGCGATTGACAATATTACTACAATTCCAACTGATCGTTTCGGTATCGCTTTAGCAGGTACAGTACCGACCAAAAGTCCATGAGCAATCTCACAAAGCAATAGAATGACGCTTCGGTTTGACTTACGACCTTCTTCTATAAGTTGTTACAATACTGTAGACACGCACATTACACACACACACTCACTTTGTCTGCAACCAATGACTAGTTCAATAATCATCATTCGTTTTTAGTTTCATTCGTCTTGTTCACATAAATATTAAAGTTTAGCAGGTAGACCACAAAAAACTGAGTAAATTATTTCGATTTCTGTGGGGTAGATGCAGTTTGTTACGAGTATTTAATTAATAGAACTTTTTTGGTTCGTGGATAATATTGGTGACGAGTATTTAGCGCAGTGTTGTGGTTATTATTATCAAAAAGCAGGCATAAAATATATTGAAGAGATCAGATCAGATCAGAGAATATTATTGCGCTGCGTAAAAGTGAAGTGAATATCTAATGAAACCGGACTAAGTGTGAGTGTTATCATTTATATATTTCATATTTTACTAAACATAAATCTTAATCAAGGGTATTGTTGATAGAACAGAGGTATTGTTGAGACAGAAGATGCCTTTAAAGTTTTAAATTCATTGTGAGGTTTAATTCGATTAGTGAATAATAAATAATAAGGTATTATGTGTAATAAAAACAATGTTTTTCTTTGTTCTAGAGAAATACTGTGAGGGTTAAGAGATATGAGGAAGGGGCTTATTATCGAGTAGCAGCGACGTCAAATGGTGAATGAAACAAATGGTTTCATACCAACGAGATATTTTGCTGAATTATTAAAAACACGTCATTATGAACCGTTCGCCGTGCACTCTGAAGGCTTGCATCACTGAAGACCAGCTAGAAAACTGTTTTTGACCTTAAACTATTGACCGTACCAACTTAATAAACAACAGATTCGTTATTGCATGAATTTATGGTAACGAATTTTTTAAGCACGTTTCAATAGGGTGTTTGTCGTATTTCTTGCAGATATACCGAAATTGTTTAATATTATTTTAGTAATAGTATTATTTTAGGATTAAAATTTGAGGTTTAGTTTCAATCTTCTTTTCGTAAAGAAAATGAATACTTAAGCTTTAACCTCAATAACAACCAATATTTACTAAAGTCAAATAAAATGTAAAATAATTAATACAAATAAAATATAAACAAACTGCCCATATTTAACCTTAAAATTACCTATTCTGTAAGTAGTTTTTTACATTTTAAGTAGTCTAATATTCTTATATATTACTTAATTACTTCGACCATGATCAAAGCTTAATATTTATGGTGAAAAAATCCATTAAAAATTTAAAATATTTCATAATTTAAATATGTCAAAATAATACAAACTGCTTCTAAGTTTCTTGACATCTATTTCACATCTTATTCAGCTGAAGTAATGATAAATAATTGTAGCAATTTTTTAACTTATGTAAAATAAATATAACGAATAAACATATTTTTTTCACGCATTTTTTATTCTAAAACCTTTATTGCAATAACAACATAAAAAAGCAGCAATATTTAAAAAATATTATTATTGAAAACAAAAATAATAATATTTGCAAAAAACCGCACTGTGTTTTATGAGATTAGAACCTGAGGCAGTTTGAATTCCATACCAACGCTTAACGCTTTCTGCTATCTGCACTTGTTAAGTTACTATCGAATTTTAGCAATGCCATTAACTGGTCAAGTTCACGCGCATAGTGCGTGTGTGCTAGCATGTTTAAAGCGACGGAAATATATTGTTGTTTCGTGTAGCGCAAAACTGCGTTATCTGTGTTGTGTGTATCGTGTTGCTTACACATACAAATGTACGAGCTATACCGCGTGTTCACAGCAATACGACTCTTAGCGTGCTCATGCACTTTTGAGCGCTTACTGTACATCCTGTACCTACATCATTCTAGATTATTTGACAATAGTAAATTACTGTTGCGGCCAAGGCTTGTACCTACTTATAGTACTTTTCTCAAATAATGCGCTAAAATTTAAACTAAGTACTTACATTAAATAAAAATTCCAGAATCAATGACGAATAAAGAAAATTTTTCACGCGCCAATAATTATGGTGATTTGTTTCTTCTTTACTTTATACAGTTCTATTTGCTAAGCCAATTCGAAATTTAAATAAAATCTCTGATCACTTACCTCCTTGGTTGCCATGTGTTGAAGTAAAGAGTTAGTTCCATTTTTAAATAACACGACAGCTAGGAGTTTTCATGGTAATTTATTTGGCCGCTAAATACGACAGATATGGATTTTGATTGTAACATTGCCGGCCGGGCGCTTGCTTGTTTTTGACCAGTACCTACAGCAATTTCGATTTATCTGGAATTTCCAAGCAAGTTTGAGAAAAACGAATTAACATTAATATAAGATGATGTTTTAGAATGTAGGTACCTACACAAAATCAACATCCATAAAATTTACTTTTGTAAGGCGACGTAGGAACATTTTGAGAACATTTTTCTTTTACATTTTAAAGTTACAGTTCAACCTCGTGGACGCCGCGTAGGCTCCCCTGAGGCTTCCCGTATAGGCCCCGTGTAGGCTCGCGTAGAAACCGCGTAGGGTCGCGTAGGTTCGCCATAGGCTCAGCTTAGACTCCATGTACCTGTCACGTAGATACAGTACAATGTAAATAGATAGCAAATAAATTATTTCTATTAATTTCTGTTTCTTTTTTCCTATGTCGGTGGACACACAACATAGGTACCTACCCCACACTATACACCACATCATTATGCGCTAACTAGGAATAAGCTTCATAAATTTAAATTGCAACTTTGCTTATAGATTTTTATTTTATTTTTAATTTTCTTAAGATTAATAAATTTAAGCTAAATACAGAAAAATGTACTTACATTATATAGTTACCCATAAATGTGTTACAATGTTGTGAAAGAGCGGAGCCTTCTAATACAGGCATTGTTTGCCTAAAAGGAGGCTCCAAATACGTTAAAATGTAATGTAATTTTCTATTTGGCACAATAAACTATTTTGTATTTGTACCTACAGTCCGTGCAATCCACGAAGACGCGCCCCACTCCGCTCCGCGCCGTACTAGAGTTCAGCTTACAGTACAGTAATCGCGGAGTGGGGCGCGTCTTCGTGGATTGCACGGACTATACCCGCGGTACGAAAAGGTATCTATCGGATTACCTATTTAAATTATCAAAGAAAATAACCATTGACCAAAGGCTTCATAATATGCACAATAACAAAAAATAATAATAATAGAACCTACGTAGGTACCGCCATCACTACGTCAGTAGTGACTAGTGAGTGACCTAATGAACTAAACCTATGACCAAAAGAATTGTCTGCAAAAACTATTGACGTTGGTATTTACTGTTAGTGATCATTAGATACAATTTGTTCTTTTGCGAAATTACTGTGTCCTAGATTGACTTCAGAAAGTCTTGTTTACGTTTTTGAAACTGCCGAGTAGCTGCTTTGTAATACCTTTCTATTTCAAATAAAATAACATGTTCCCTTTTTCATATTTCGTTTTTACTCTGTTACACCTTCCTAACGTTTTATTTGTTTCTAAATCATAGCACGTACTCATTTATCGGCATTAATATTTCAAAAATCGAATGGTTCGCAGCGTTCGAGTGTAATGACAATGTCCAATCACGGGATTTCATTGAGCACGTCCCCCGCGCCATCTGTAATGGCGCATGCAGAAGAAAGTTTTCGCCGGCACGTTATAAGTACGTGCAATTCGTAACAAAATTAAAATAACAACCAGGCTGTTCCCAAATGTGGTGGTAACTATCGTAATCCGCGCATTAGTCAGTACATCACTTTATTTTAAGATGAATCGCTTAGACCTCTCTGGTATCAATTATTATTCTTTGTCTTTCTTTGGAAAGTGACCTACCAAAGAATTTCGCGTGTAGAATCACTGTTTGTCTGTCATCACAGTTGTACAGTAATTCTATTTTCTTAATGTCCCTCGGGAATCATCGCATTTCCGAATACAAACGAATGCTAATTTCCATGTCCATCAATTATTAGATTTATCAAGTATAATAATTTGAATTCAGAACCAAGCACTTTTTTGTTGTTTTGTTTTGATTTGAACTATATAGAACTGTAAAACTATTTTCTTATCTGTCGTGCCTGCGACTTTAGCAGCTTTCCTCCCATTTTTAAAATAAATTACATTAAATTAAAAGAGTATTAACAACTCTATATACTTCCAAGTCGACTGAGAGCGTCCGGTCTGCACCAAGTGCAAAAGGCAACTGATAGAAATCCGACGACTGATGAAACACGAAGTTTGCCGAGGGACATTAAGAAAGTAGAAATACTGTACTAACACTGTCTAAGATGTGTATGTAATTACTAACAAATTGGATTGTATGATCTGTACTCAAATAAAATTATTTGATTGATTGATTTACTAGTAGCTTTCGCCTGACTCCAAAATCATTAATCATCTGTGTGATGACCATTGATGATGGTTGGTTGCGACGTGAAACCTGAAATGAAATGTACCTAACTTGAAGGATGTCCTTTCACAACATAAAAGATGAAAACGAAAATTAATGTTCGTCATTCGATATTATTTTACTGATATCGTGATATTAATCACAAGGTAAACTGTAAATTAAACTAATGTTTTAATTCGATAAAAGATAAAAAGTTAGTTTATTTTGTGTTTTGACTCTTTAAAATTAAAATATTTGTTTTCCTTGTTAAACCTGCTATGATATAAATAAAACTCACATACACTTTAGATACCTATTTATAGATATTTATACATTAAGCCATTGATCTAAAACGAACAAAAATTGTTGTCCAACTACTCGTCGCAATTGGAAATACCCAGAATAATATAAATTGCGCGCATTAAGTTTATTCTCTTATACGTTTTAAGCTGCATAATTAAGCGATTTATAGAAAATATGTGTTTTGATAGTTGAATTTAATTTTGTTATTTGTTAATTTTGTTGTTGTTTTATTTTTTGTTTTGTTTATTTTGTTTTAATTTTCCTCGATTGTAATTAATGTAAATCATAATTTTACTTTATACTTTAATATATAGAGACGACATTACGACCGTAAATTTAACTACGTATATCGAATGACGTTCTTAGTTCGCATACGAAAATTCAATCAAATATATCCAATAATTTAGTCACTATAGCAAGTCAAAGATTGTCAAAGATTGGTACATCACTACTATTTAGTTTATTTGAAAAAAATCACTTTTTAATTTCGATGCTTGGATTTATTTTATGGTTCCAAAATACTCTCATGCCATGCTGTATTGCCAGTGTTTTCATTTACTGCATGCCTTTTCCCATCTATGTTGGGATCGGCTTCCAGTCTAACCGGATGCAGCTGAATACCAGTATTTTACAAGGAGCGACTGCCTATCTGACCTCCACAACCCAGTAACAGGGTAATACGATACCCTCGGTAAGACTAGTTGTCAGACTTTCGGGCTTCTGACGACCCGTAACGACTGTCAAAGATTCACGAATGACAGCCGGGACCAACTGCTTAGCGTGATTTCCGAGGTACGGAGGATTCTCGGTATGTAAAGATGATCACCCATCCACGAACCAACCCCGGCAAGCGTAGCTTAACCTGATGGATTGATCCGTGCGGCTGTTATTACTTAGCTATAAGCTACTCTAAGGACATTTACACAATAATAAGTAATATCATTAATAATTTATGAGATATGCAAACTCACATTGTAATATGTAACCTTAGAATATTGGTATTACCCCGTAACTGGGTTGCGGTAATTAAAATTATAGGTACCTACTTATTAGTAACCGCAAAGTTACGTTTCAGCCCTATTAGTTTCCTACGACATCCAGGTGAATCCTTACATCATCTACATGACTGCTTTAAAATCAAAGTAATATTCTATGAAAATCAGCAAATCTGTGCAATTGCGTTATTACACATGGAAACCCATGTGTAAACCGGAATCGTGTTCATGACTTGGAACTTTGACAGTAAACTAAGGAAGTCCCGTGAGACCAATAATCAGCATAATTGAGCGATTATGTTCCTAGAATGTACATTCGATGTACAAGATAAGTATTCAGGCATCTAACTACAACTACTTCGGTACTTTTTACCAAAACGATGTGCATGTTACATGCCGAGTAATTCAGCCAGCCATCCTAACGTTTGAGTGTTTGCGTGTAACGTTGCTAGGAATGTGTGCAGAGAGGATTAAAACGTGGAGAGTTATTTAAGTAAGTATTTATTTACTCACGATACCCAATACAATGGATGTACTTTATAAAGATCAAAAGCGCATGTACCTTTAATCAACAACAAAAATGTGTGCGTCTGCATTCTTCTATACTTCTAATACGTTTGAATATATGTACTTATAAAATACTTTTTAGGGTTCCGTACCTCAAAAGGAAAAAACGGAACCCTTATAGGATCACTCGTGTGTCTGTCTGTCTGTCGGTCTGTCTGTCTGTCTGTCTGTCTGTCTGTCTGTCTGTCCGTCTGTCACAGCCAATTTACTCCGAATCTAATGGACCGATTAAGTTGAAATTTGGTACACATATGTATTTCTGTGACCCAAACACGAATAAGTAACGTAAATAAATTAATTTTGAATATAGGGGTCACTTTTGGGGCGCAAACAAGAAAATTAAAAAAAAAGTTTTGCTAACAGTACCGTATGACATATCAAATGAAAGGGCTTATTGCGAGGATCTTAAATATATTTTTTATATAATTTTAAAATAAATACTTTTAAAGATATTTAATAAATTCAATGAAAATTGACCATTCCCCCCCCCTTATCTCCGAAACTACTGGACCAAAAATTTTGAAAAAAATACATAGTGTGGCTCTTTCCTTATAGATTACAGGAAAACCTATAAGAAGTCCATGGTCTTAAAATAACATGGTAAATCTCTCAATATTGTGCGTACAAACTTACATTTCGTCGCTCGGCATCCAATAGGCCCATCTCTCTAGCTACTATAATATCAAAATATCAAAAGTGTTTGACCGTCTGCTTAATACACAAATAAATAAAACTGTAAATGTTCCTGAAAACCAATTCGGGTTTCGGCGTGGTTTGTCAACAGAAAGTGCAATGTTGTGTCTTGAGCATACTATAACATACTATACACAGCGTGGGACGCCGATTAATGCTAGCTTCCTCGATTTGTTCAAGGCTTCTGATCTGATTGCTTATGACGTATTGTGGAGAAAGATGGAGAAGAAACATCTTTAAATAGTGGTATGGTAACCAGATCAATAGTGTACGATGGGCACGAACTTTTTCCAGGCCATACAGGTTGGAATGCGGGTGAGTCAGGATTGGCGAGCTCAGCAGCACCAGAGTGGGTTGCTATATAGATGGTATTTGTGTAAATAATATTAGCTATGCAGATGATATAGTGCTTCTGAGCGCGTCAATCTGTAGTCTCAGAAAGTAATTGGTCGCCAAATGTAGGCAGTATGCCAAAACAAATGGGTTTATGTATAACTCCAATAAGTCGGAGATCATGGTCTTTGAGGCTGGGGGTAGACCGGGTTATGTACCACCTGTATTACTCAATGGGACTCCACTACAAAGAGTATTTACGTTTAAATATCTTGGTCATATATCGACCCCTGACCTCAATGACGGACTCGATATTGAGCGGGAACCTCTGAGTTTGTTTCGGCCTTTCTTCTCAGAGTAGTCAGATAGGAAACGCCGACCTCATCTAGTTTTAAAATATGATTGACGTGTAAAAGTGTTTGTACAAACCTACTTACAGAAATAAAATCATTTATCAACGAAGGGCGTTGTCGGTAAGGGCAAACATGCTGGCTCGCAGGTTTGCACGCTGCTCACTTAAAAAGTCAAAATTACTCTGTTTCGAGCTTATTGTACAACGTTTTACACGTGGAACCAGTGGGCTAGATATACCCAAAGGTCGTGCAACGCCTTTCGTGTCCAATACAATAACGCTTTCAGGGTATTGGTGGGGCTGCCCCGTTTTTGTAGCGCATCGGGAATGTTCGGTGGTATAATTTACGTCTGCTTCAAAAGTATCCATATTTTCACCAGTAAAAATAGCTGTGCTGTCGTCAGCAAAAAGAATCATAGGGTGTTGTGTGACGTTTGGCAGATCGTTAATGTAAATTAGGAATAAGTGAGTTTCTAAGTGACCTGGTAAAATAAGTTAACATAGTTCATAACTTTACTAACACAATGAGTCCTTGTTACTTGAATAAAGAAAAATATCTGGATGACCATTTTTTTTTAACAACGTTTTCAAAAATGAAACCTAGCTAGATCGATTTATCGCTCCCAAAACCCCCTGCATACTAAATTTATTAAAAATTCTTGGAGCCGTTTCCGAGATTCAGATTAAATATACATTTAAACAAGAATTGTTCGTTTAAAGGTATTAGATTTAGATTATTGTTATATTAATACCGCGAATGTGAATTTTTTACGAAAATCAGATTTTTGTTTTATTTCATTCAATACGTTCAAATAAGTGATCCTGCAATTAAAAAAAAAACGTAAAAGTGTCACATTCGCGGTATTGGATGCCGAGCGACGATTTGCATTTGGAATGTATGGGAGAACATGTTTTTCAACTACAATGTTAAGTTTGTTCTTGGGATAAATAAATTCATCTCAACTACGGAACCCTTCATTGTGCGTAGTCCGACACGCACTTGGCCGGTTTTTTAATATACTACTATTTGAATTCAATGACAAAAAAAAAATTGGAACCCTAAAATATATAATATTGGATATTGCCGTCATTTTTGCAATTTCAGGGACCACATAACCCATATTAGAAAGCATCTTTAAATTAAATTATTTAATAATGAATACAAAATCACACATCCATAAAAACAAACGAATAAATACAATATAAATACAACATCAACACACAAATTAGATAGGTACATCAAATTCAAATTATATTCAATCATAATTAATTCATTCGCTCTTAATCATTTCAGTAGTCTCTTACGTGCGACACTATTTACCTATGTAACTTGTTTGTCACAACACAGCAGTGTCGCACATAAGGACAGTCCAACCTATTTGCTATCATATTCAGAACAATATTGGAGCTGGCCCGCACTCTGCGCGCAGCGCTTCCGCAGGGTCGCATGAAAACAGTTCGCAAAGCAACGCCTGATTCCATACCAATCTATTTAGTTGAGTGTACTTCTACAAAGGTCAAGATCGGTAGGTGTACGGTATCTAATAGACCGTATAATTGCAGTGCGGTATGATGTATGTTATCAAGTAAATATTAGGAATGTGTAGGTACTACCGCCTTACTTAGGTATTCACCGGGGTCCGGGGACGATTGCTTTTGAGAATATATTCCCCATAATTCAAGGTACATAATTGCATAACACAAATATGAAAATGTTCGACGATAAAATAATATTATGGATCATAATATTTATCACATTCTACATTGATCTTTTTTGAAAGATACGGGACATATTTAAGTGAGCCTTTGTATTAGTTAAGGGATGTTAATAATTTGTTAACCCAAATTAGCCAGTATTTTTGTAGTAGGTATTTTTTTAACTTTGCTTTCAAAATCAAATCAAAATCTCTATTTAGTTTGACATGGGCGGTAATTAAACATCAGAAGCTAAGTGCACGGTTCCAATTGGTCGTTTCCTATGGAGAAGAGCCGGCAAGAAACTCCACGGCTACTCTTATAAAAGTTATTACAGTTATAACAGTGTTAATAGGTATGGGAGGACAGTGTAGGCCTGTCTAACAAGTACCAGGTACTTAACTAATTAGAAAATGGTCAACAAATCTACAGTCTTCAAGGCCTACAACGTTCTATAAAGAAATAAAAGCCGTTAGCACAAATAACTGTCAAGTATAAGTACAATATGTTTTTAATGTTCCTGAGCAAACCTCGTGTCTCATTAGTCGTCGGATTTCTATCAGTTGCCTTTGCACTTGGTGCAGACCGGACGCTCTCAATCGGCTTGGAAGTATATAGAGTTGTTAATACTCTTTTAACTTAATCTACTTTATTTAAAAAATGGGAGGAAAGACGCTAAAGTCGCAGGCACGACAGATAGGAAAATAGTTCACACGGAAATCAAAACAAAACAACAATAAAGTACTTAGTTCTAAATTCAAATTATTACACACGATAAATCTAATAATTGTTGGACATAGACATTGGCATTCGTTTGTATTCGGAAATCCGATGATACCCGAGGGACATTAAGAAAATAGAAATACTGTACAAATATTTCGATTATATACTTACACCGATACTTACCTACGTCAATTGTTTTTTTTCCCACCTTAGCCCTTGTGCCCTTGAAATAAATATGGTAATGGCTTGCTCGTTTCTGACTGTTGTAACATTGAACTTTGGACTGTGGATTTCCAATATATTGCAATTGACGTAAGTTTGTTTAATTACGTGTTTTAACATTAATGCCGTTTATCTACCGCACCGGGAATCGGACGTCAACGAGAACGAGATGACGACGAAATAGCAAAAATCAAAATCAAAATCAAAATATTTTATTTCACATAAACCTACATGGGCACTTATGAAACGTCAGAAGCTAGCGACAGTAGGTACATTTACTATAACTGAAGGGGTCCGCTAATTGGTCCGCTAGGCCCGATGCCCGCCGGGGTTGCGGGTTCGTCCGAAAGGGTTGGGCGTGCTACACGGGTGCCAACCGCGTCTCAACAAGGGTGACCTTGGTGGCTTACATTTTTGTTTGTGTCGGGGGTTTTTAAATTATTTAATTTAACTTTTATTTTCTGCTTTATAAACTTTTTGCATCATGGATTCAATATTGACATCATTTCAATAAGTATCTCGTAGCCTCGTAGCTCTGGGCAGAGCGGGAGAAGTTATTTGATAATTTCCCATCCAAAAAATACATTTACTATGGCTGCCTAATCTCGTTTCTCGTTGACGTTCCGTTCACGGTGCGGTGGACAGACAGTGTTATTGTAGATATGCGTAAAGGAAACATTGGAGTGAGGGCTACGAGGTACTTATTGAAATGATGGATGTGTCAATATTGAATCCATGATGCAAAAAAGTTAAAAAGCAGGAAATAAAAGTTAAGATTTTTTTTTAAACCCCCGACACAAACAAAATTCTTTAATAAGTAAAATACAAATTATGTATTAGGTATGTTGTAACTGTTTGTACTTTCCGTCACTTGTCCTTAAGGGTTCATTAGAAAACCAGCGTCAGACAGTATCTGTCTGGCATTAATACTAAAATGAACCTTTTTGGCGCAGTCGTGATAGCGTTGCCGGAGAGTAATATTCCGAAGTATTCCCGTCGTATTATTCGCGTAGCATTCGGAAGTATTGAGTAACATTCGGAATTATTCGCCAAGAGTTCGACTGTTCACCGCTAGATGGCGACACAATTACCATTACAAATCACAGTCCTAAATGTTGTGTGTTGGTGATTGTGTATTCATACCCACGAATCTTCCACCATTCTTAATTATCCTTATCAGCAAACCTTGGTCACTGGAGCAGCAGAAAGCGCATGCAGGCGAGCACTACCGACGGAAGTTGTATAGTTAAGCTTTTACCCGCTCGATGGCGCTAAGACCAGCGACACAATACTACGCGTTCATTCATAAGACTGAGAATAATACTATTTGAAAACTTCCGAATGTTACTTTCATCTACCTAGCTATGTACTTACGTAACAAGTTTTTATTTGCGGTTTAGGTGTAATTTTGCGAGAATACTATGTACTTAGAGAGGTTAATACATTGGTAGGTAGGTACTAAGATGTGTTTATATTACATAAATATTATCATGTACTTCGGTACCTAATAAAACAGTAACTATTATATTATGTACTTCAATTGTTTTCATAAGTAGGTACTGGTGCTGATTCTCTTGTCACAAATGCCTCTAAACTAGACTAAAAATCACCAAAATTTTGTTTATTCCTGTCAAACGACGCTATTCTGAATTTGATGTTTTTCACCTAAAATTTTGATTATCTAACTAAATCTGTCTATTTCTAATCGCGATTAAAAACGCTTGGAACACAATTGGTTGTCATGAACTTTAAATTCACACCAACACCTCGACTTCAGGGTAAAAACAAGGCAAAAACAGTATTGAATCTTTTTTTCTTTTGCTTATATCTCGAAAATGGTGTGTCCTATCGCAAAAATAATGAAAATTTCAACCCCCTTTATAAAACCCATAAACCCCTAAAAC
The DNA here is from genome assembly GCA_949152395.1 of Agrochola litura. Classification (NCBI taxonomy): domain Eukaryota; kingdom Metazoa; phylum Arthropoda; class Insecta; order Lepidoptera; family Noctuidae; genus Agrochola; species Agrochola litura. The sequence continues at coordinate 7,098,381 of OX424497.1, read as the reverse complement.
TAAACATGTAGGTAATACTTTTTCAGATTTTCTATACAAAAAGTGAAAAATTCCTTAAAAAACACGTCGAGGCTGCTCACCCTGCGCGCCTCCACCACTAAAAAAATCACGGGGTAAGGCAAACAAGTACCTACCACGTGGATTCGCCATTGTAAAATTCGATTTAGTTGTGCCAAAAGTAAAGAATTTTAGTGATAGTCTAGTTCGGTGTACAAGAGAATCGGCACCACAGGTACTTATACTACCTATTCTAGAAAGAAGGAAACAATTATTTTTTTGTAAAATATCTTCTTTTTGTTAATGTTTCCCTACCCTACCTACTTACCTAATAATTTTAATTTTTTCCATTCTGTAGGTACAGTCGACCAATCTTCCGCAAACTCACCTTTAAGGTGATAATCGCAAAGCACGGCTTACGATTCGATCGCCCGATGGTTGCGTTTTGACCAATAGGATGCACGAAGCGTATTTTAATCGTGTTTGTATTAATGTAATGATGTCTAGAAGTGTGACAGTCACACAAACAAATGCATATTGTCTCTAATAGGGCGAAACTAGGAAGGGGTGTGGTTTGTTATTAGCTGCGCTGCCATAGAAATATTTTCTTAACTGAGCATGCTTAATTTTTGTCGACTGTACATCGCAAAGCAAAACTTTTTTACGAAATACTTAAATTAAGCTTGTAGGTACATAATCTGCAAAAATCGACATAAATTCTAAACTCAACCATATAAAAAAAAAACAACCGACTTCCAAAAAAAAAACACTACAAAGTGAAAAATAACTTTAATTTCGGAAGTCGGTGTCTTGGGTTTTGTGTTTTCGTTTTTTGCCACCGACTTCCGAAATTAAAGTTATTTTTCACTTTGTAGTGTTTTTTTTTTGGAAGTCGGTTGTTTTTTTTTTGTAAAAAGTTTTTATTTTTCACTTTTTAGTTGTGGTACCTACCCCACACACATTCGAATACCACTACCTGCTACCAGTGACAGGAACTTATCATATCATCTACATACTAAGTGGGAAAAAAAACGTATTTTGTAGCTAACTCAAAAACTACCCAAGCAAAGTTAATAAAATTTATATGGGACCAATTTGGGAGCATACCCTTTCAAACAAAAAAAGAATTTTCAAAATCGGTCCACAAATGACAGAGAAATCGGTGGACATACATAAAAAAAAAAAAAAAAAAAAAAAAAAAAAAAAAAAAAAAAACAAACATACGCGTCGAACATATAACCTCCTCCTTTTTGGAAGTCGGTTAATAAAATAATAAGTAGTCACAAGTAGATAACTACTTACGCGGAAATATTCCCGCAGAGTAGGTACGTACGCATCGAATAATACTTTGTTGATTTTATGAATGAACGTCCACGAGGCTCGGGCTGCCACGTGCATGCAAGCCGGGTACAGTACGACACAACTTAGATGTAGCATCGGCAAAATACGTAAAACTGATCACCGTCTGAACCGAGTACGCCTTCAAAATCATCAATATTTATTACTGCTTTAGGTAAAAATGATCTTAACGCAATAACTAATGAAGTCATAATACCCAAATACATTCGTAAAATTGAAATAAATGAAAGCAAATTTTTAAATTTATGCTACATCTAAGTAGTGTCGTACTGTACTTATTGGATTACCTATTAAAGTTCGACCATTGACTACTAGATGGCGTTAATGCCAGTGACTTTATACTATTATGCGTTCATTCAATAAACTGAGTAATTTACGATTTTGAAAACTTCCGAATATTTCTTTTCATCTACTTAGATAAGTAGGTACTTACGTAATAACTTTTTGTACACGGTTTAGGTGTGAAAGTGGTAGGTATAGAGGTTTCGACATAGGTAGATACTAAGATGAGTTTGAGGGGCTTGTGGCTAAGTAATAACAGCCACATGGGTCGATCGATCAGGTTAAGCTACGCTTGGCGCGGTTGCTCCGTGGATGGGTGACCATCTTTACATACCAAGACCCCTCCGTGCATCGGAAAGCACGTTAAGCCGTTGGTCCGGGCTGTCATTTGTAGATCTTTGACAGTCGTTACGGGTCGGGTAGTTAGAAGCCTAAAAGTCTGACAACCAGTCTTACCAAGGGGTATCGTGTTATCTAGTAACTAGGTTGTGGAGGTCAGATAGGCAGTCGCTCCTTGTAAAATACTGGTATTCAGCTGCATCCGGTAAGACTGGAAGCCGACCCCAACATAGGTAGTTCAGTAGTTGGGAAAAAGCTAGGCAGATGATGATACTAAGATGAGTTTATAAAATAGCTTAGTACCATAAGTAATTAGGTAGATAGGTACTTATTACCAAATAAAAGGTAATTCTAATTAAGTATTACATTATTTCAAGTGTTTCTATAAGTAGGTACTTGTTTGAACTATCGATTTTAGTTGAAAACTTCTACAAAAAGAAAAGTAAAACATAGTCGTAAAAACTAGGTAAGTACCTACTCATCTACTTACCTAATTATTTACGTTTCTTTCCATTAAAAATCGTAAAGTAAAAACATTTTTACAAAGTAGACTAAACTTGTACCTAGGTACTTACATAACATCCACCCGCAAAAAAAATCGACACATTCTAACTCAACTATACAAAAATAAAATAATAAGTAACAAGTAGATAACTACTTACGCGGAAATATTCCCGCAGAGTAGGTACGCAGGCTAAATAATACTTCGTTGATTTTTTATTGAATGAACGGCCGCGAGGCTCGTGGGCAGTGCCACGTGTCACACAACGTGTAGGCGAGCGCTGGCATCGCGTCGTCGAGCGACTAACGAGGGAAGTTCGCCATTTAAAGTTCTGCTCCTGCCCGCTAGATGCCATTAATTCAAGTTTTTAAATTTATTCTTGCTGCGGTATTATTACATCCAATCGAAGTATACTTTTGAATATTTCCGAATGCTACCGAATTATTGCGAATTCTACCGAAGTTTTGCAACGCTATCGTGAGGCACACACTATTGTTGTTAAAAACATATTTTTTTTATTTTCACTGTGTTATTTGTGTTTCATGAACTGTGTCCAAATAAATGTTTTTCTTTCTAATAAAATAAAATGTATTTGGCCCTGTAAGTTTAAATAAGTTTTAAGTAATACTTAGGAACTTGTTGCTTTTAGAGTTTGAATTAATCTTCCAGAAATCGTATTAATCCTTACTCGCTGATACTAATAAAACCAGCATGTCTGCTAAGAACCTAAATTACTTCTATTTTTAAGTAAACACTTATTTTTAAGCTATTGCATAGCTTTTATCGCGGGCTTTGAGCGCGGCGACCGAATCAAGAAATTCCGTAACGTAACGAAAATAAAACCTAACACCTCCACTCCGCCTACCATGTAATGACGGTTCCCATGACAACATCACGTTGTCATGGGAACGTAATTTTTGTTTTATGTCATCACGTCATCATCCCAAGTGTAGCGTTGACAAATAGGAAGTATGGAGGTTACAAATGCTATGCAATAGCTTTACCGCGGCAGTCCCCGAGTGCCACACGTTTTTTTGAGTTTTGTACGAAAATGGTGAAAACAGAACCCCATTTCACCGTCTGTCTATCTTTCAGTTTTTCGTATTCTATCAAAACCGATAGTTCACTATCGCCAGTTCCGGTCGGGCTGAAAATACGGCGACATTTAGGCAGAAACCGAAACTGCGGCCGAAACCTGATTTTTTACGAAAAAATATACGTTTATTTCTTCACAATGTATTTGTAACAAAGGTGTGTGGAAATCGGTTTTCATGGTATAGGCATTTGATGCAGAGGAATGAAAAAAATGTCGTGAGGAAAGTTTTGGAATGTGGATATGTATCTAATATATTCAATTTCAAGTTATTTTATACTAATATTATAAAGAGGTAAAAAATTGTTTGTTTGTATGTAGACGGTAATCTCCGGAGCTTCCAGTCGGATTTGAAAAATTATTTTTGCATTGGATAGCCCAATTCTTGAGAAAGGTTATAGGCTCGCGGACGAAGTCGCGGGCAGAAACTAGTAATACATATAGGAAGAAAGGAAAAAATATACGTTTATTTTTTAACAATGCATTTTTAACAAAGTTAAAATCGGTTGTCAGTCTGGGCATTTGATGCAGAGGAATGAGAAAAATGTCGTGAGGAAAGTTTTTAATATGAATGTGGATAGAAAATTTATTCAATTTACAAATATTTTATTTCACATAAATCTACATGGGCAATTGGGCACTTATGAAATATCAGAAGCTAGGTGCACGGTTTCAATTGGTCACTTCTTCGGAGAAGAGCCGGCAAGAAACTACACGGTTACTCTTTAAAAAATAAAAGAAGGGCAAAACCAAAGAAACGATGGATGGGCTGTGTAAAAGATGATATGGCTAGAAAGGGGGGGACTACCGAGATCACAACTAAGGAAGAAGTATGGAAGAAGACATGATATTGTCAACACCAAATAAATTGGCTTGGAGCAAAAGAATGATGATGTATTAGTGAATAAAAATTACCAATTTAAGCCAGGGACTGAATTACCCAAAAATTAAGGTACCTTTAAATTTCAGTATGATGTCATACCGCTAAATAAGGATTACCGAAATATTTCGACATCGTTCTTTTTTTCAGATGCGGAATTTTGAGTTTGGAAATGCATACCGGTATATTTCGGTAGAAGTACCTTAACCTTTATAAATGATCGGTAGCAGTACTAAATCTTAATAAATAGGGGTTTTCTTTGACGCACCGCCGCCACACTCTGTCTGTCGTTCACTTGCTGATGGTAACTAAGTATTGGTTTTTATTTCCGATCGGAAGGACACGACTGTGTAAGCACCCGCACCGCGTGTCTCGCATGTTTTCGGTACCGAAATCGTGTAAAGGTTAAATAACGGTTTAGCCCAACCTTTATTTATAAAGGTATCGGTATAGCTCAACCTTTATTTTAAACAGGTACCGGTATTTTTTTGAGGTATCTTAACTTTTAACCGTTACCGCTTTTAGTCCTTGGTTTAAGCGCGTAAGTTCCCTGTGAGCGTATGCTTTGCGATCAATAAGTCACAGGGGCTGACTCCGAAGGCTGAAGGCTGCAGGTGTCGACCTCAGGAAAGCTGCTTCTCACACGGACAACTGTACGTCGCTTCCTGACTTCTGTATATTTTGGCTGCTGAGAATAAAACTGCAAACGTAATACAGGGAAGTTTTATAACAATGTGGCTGTTATTGTAGTATATCGTGGTGTCTTACGACTTCCACGCGAACGAATTCGCGGGCAGAAGCTAGTTAGTGAATAAAAATAAAAGTTACAATACAAACAAGTTGTATTGTGTGTACAATATAATAACGCTTTTAGGATGTTGTTGGGGCTGCTGAGATGCTGTAGTGCACCATGTTTATGGAGGCTCAGATTGATGGCGTTTATGGCATTATGACAAAGAGAGAGGCCTCCATATTGCACCGTATCCGAGAAAGCTCCAACAGCATTCTGAAAGTAATAGTAGACCAGTTAGACGGTCCTTTTTTAGACATTGGGTCGCACTCCATGTGTCAATTTGATATCGTTTGTTTTACAAGTACATACTAACACAAATATGGATGATTCTGTAATGGATAGTCTGAACTATAAAGTTCCCCTTGACTGTCACGAGCTCTCCTGGAGATCGATAACAATTAAAATTCTATTGTGTCTCATTGATGACAGTTGATAAAAAATTCGGAGTCACACGTCGTGTTAGGCATAAATCGAATGGATTACGTGTGACTCCAGATTTTTCATGTTTTTTGTTCACGACTATTGTCCTCTTGAAATGAAATGAAATTGTTTATTCTGTAAATAGGATATGGGAATCATTTTTACACGGCATGTTTAAAAAACATTATTAAAAATAAGCTTGATGAGGTCGGCGTTTTCTATCTGACTACTCTGAGAAGAAAGGCCGAAACTGACTCAGAGGTTGCAGTCTCATTTAAAGTCACATCATTTTGGTTAAGCCATAATTATGAAGACCATGTAGATTAGTGTCTGAAAAGGTCTTTTGAGGAAAGAACCACACAGATTAGAGTGGACCTGTCCAGTCAGTGCAAGCATTTGTCAGTAATTGTGGTGCTCAACTCAGAACGTATGAAGCTCCACGACTTGAGGGCGCCATATTCATATATCTATATATTACATCATTTAATGTGACGTCACATAACCTAACCAGTGGACGATCAAGACACTTCCAACGATATCTCATTTGTCAAACTATGATAAGTAGGTTAGAAGTTTTGAGGGAATAGATGAACGTACAATACATACATACCGGTCAAAATCATAACCTTTCTTTTTGCTTCGTCGTAGTCGGGTAAAAAGTCGGTGGTAACAAAAATAAGATCCGTATGGTTTACCAATCAATTTGTTTGAATTTCGTTTATTTAAACATCTTTTTCACGAGACTGTAAGGTCACGGAAGCTTATGTAAGTACCATCTAATGGAAGATTCCATGAATGGAAACGTCAATCAAAAAAAAAAAAAATTGCCTAAAAAAATTTAATGTGCAAACTAACATAGGTACATTAATTGATACTTTGGAATCGACTAGACTTTTTAGAAAAAATCCTGTATCTATTTTTAAATACGCATTATAAGTATTAATAGATAAACCAATAATATAATAAAAGTTATTCTTAGTTCTCCGTAAATAAACCTCCGCATAATTTATTAGTCACTTAGAAGTAATGTGTGTATTTGCGTGTTTATAAAAAGTATCTATAAATAGGTAGGTTAAGTAACTATAAACATTATAATTAGAATACATATTGGTGCCGATTCCCTTGTTCACAGACTAAACTAAATTTAAGTTCTGTGCATCTTTTTCTTTCTATTTCATTAAGAAAAGGACAAAAGATAAATTTTAGTTTAGTCCTGTCAAATTAATCAGCGCTTGAAAAATTTACGTAATTTTAGTAGGCAAGTTTTTAATCACGTCTAAACTTGTATGGAGTAGTGACAGGCGCTGATTGATTTATAGAACATTGATCCGTAACGTAAGTAATATTAATAAAGACCACAATCACGTTTACAAACTGAGGTGTCGATAACGATGTCGCGAGTTCAATTGTTTGTTCCCATTTCAAAAATGCCCAACGCGCCTAAAGAAGTTTTCACTTAAAAAAAACTTGAAGTTGCTCATAATAGAAAAGTATTTAAGAAAAAACATGTTTTGCTGACTCCAAATAAATTGGTGATGAATGATGAGTTAGAGAAATTGTTTCAGTTTTTACTAAGAATCACTATAATATACCTACAGGTATATTTTAGACCATTTAGTTTCACGTAGAAAGGGTTGCGTTATCCTCATTGTTACCTGAAACGGACACTTTTTATGTCGCAGCGTCATCTAGCACGCTTAGCATGACCACAATAGAAACGGGTTTTGTCGACGGAAGAATAGACAAAATGACAGATAAACAATCACAATCTGTTATTTTGTCTATTCTTCTGTCGTCAAAACCCGTTTATATGGTTGTCATGCTACGCATGCTGAGATGAGAGCCTTTTCGCCTCGTACAGGACCTCGGGGTCTTTTATTTTAATTTTACTTAGTTTTCTATTGTTTTTTTTAGTGAAAACTTCTTTATGCGCGTTGGGCATTTTGAGATGGGACTAAACCATTGATTTCGCGACACTGTAACGGAATTTACCGACACCGTGGAGTAAAAGACATCAACGCGTTGATTACTGCGGTGCCGATTTTTTTTCAAGTTTTCACTTCTTTCGGCACTCACGGAGTGCCAGTTTTTTTTAAATTTATGTTTTTATGAGTGTGTTTTATTTGAATTTGTGATTTCCTGAGCGAGTCTCAATAAATACTTTTTCTTTCTTTATTCCAATTATTCGGTGCAGTTTCTTGTAAACACGTGTATTATGTAAAACTACCATCTTCAGATAATTTATTTAAACAAAACACCTGATAAACGCTTCCACGAAAGTTTGTCTTCATAATTTTGATGTATCCTTCCCGTGGTATGCGTTCCTGGTAGCTAAGACTACGTGGAACTGTGTATGAAGAAGAGGATAACGTAGTGGACGCTATCCTCTTCTTCATACACTGTGACACATAGCCTATCATCCTCACGTCTTGAATGATTCTGTCCTCTTCACTTCTATTCATCATCTACATAGGTAGGAGCAGGAAAGTATGATATTTCTATCTCAACAGTCCGTGGTTCGTCCGTCCCACTAGCATATCAACTCCTTTCTTAACACCATTTAAATCGTTCTGGGGCTAGTAATTCCATACTATAATTGTGACAATTATGTTTCCTTCTGCTGCTTTTGTTTAAATCCTTCTAAAAACAGAGCCACAGTTGTATCGAAGATCGTGACAAATATCTTATAGTATTGTATGATATGAGAAATCCTCGTTTACTCACATCGTACAATCCTTTTAGATGTTATTGTCGGGACACCTTTCCAAAGTTCTTATTTATTTCCTAAAATATTAATAAAAAAACAGTGGCACCCCGGGAGTGCCGACAGAAGAGAAAACTTGAAAAAAAAAAATCGGCACCGCGGTAATCAACGCGTTGAAGTCTTTTACTCCACGGTGTCGGTAAATTCCGTTACAGTGTCGCGGAATCAATGGTTTGATTCCATCTCAAAAATGCCCAACGCGCTTAAAGAAGTTTTCACTTCAAAAATGCACAAGAAACACTATCCTGTCGATAAAGCGGTTTTCATCATATTACAGATGACATGTTTGACGGGCAATCTGAAACAATATAATAGTTAAAGCAGTGGCACGTAAAATTTAATCGGAGAGGCAACCGGATGGCGAGTGGTAATCTGGGTATTGAAGTGATACCGAACTCCCCGTACCGTCCGAATGGACCCCAAATGGACGGGGGTGGAGATATGGGGGATGGGGGCTTAACATTTTTTTTTGAAATGGCATTCAAATTTAAGCTCTGTTGTGCAAGGAATTTGTGTGTATCAATACCATCCGGTTGCCACCCTCCAACATCGTTATAATTAAAATAATGTGGGTAATTCTTGAAACTCCTTACCGATGATTTATCACCGAAAATGAGGGTTAATTTTATCAAAACCAGAGGGCATTGATACACACAAATTCCTTGCACATAATAGAGCTTAAATTTTAAATGCCATGTCAAAAAAAAAATGTTAGGCCCCCATCCCCCATATCTCTGCCCCAGTTCATTTGGGGTCCATTCGGACGGTACGGGGGGGGTTCGGTATTACTTCAATACCCAGATTACCACTCGCCATCCGGTTGTCTCTCCGATTAAATTTTACGTGCATTGCCTTGAAATGAAGTGGTAATTGGTTACTGTTTGGCCTGCATCATCCGGCATCCCACTGTTGGAGATCATTTAGTTATTCGATCCAAGGCTAATATGGACTACTATTTGTTGGGTCAGACAATTACAAACACTTCACATATGTTTTCACCAGGTGCTTTTACAGCGTAAATAATCTTAACTAATATTATAAATGTGAAAGTGCGTTTGTTTGTTTACAACAGATTTGGATGTTTGGCAAACCAAGACCTGGGTTAGGACATAGGCTACTTTTTCTTTTGGATCGCAGATAAAGTCGAGAGCAACAGCTAATAATAAAATCTTACCACACTCGTTGAGACCTCATGGAACAGATCACTAGGTTCAACAAAAGTTGAGCACACTCAGACAGAGTCTCAACTAGACCAGGCAATTACTAACGAATTTCTCAACTCTCCAATTGCAGTGAGAGATCAGCTACGACTGCATCTCTGAAAATTGAGCATAAGTACAGTACCGACCAAAAGTCCATGAGCAATCTCACAAAGCAATAGACTGACGCTTCGGTTTGACTTACGACCTTCTTCTATAAGTTGTTACAATACTGTAGACACGCACATTACACACACACACTCACTTTCTCTGCAACCAATGACTAGTTCAATAATCATCATTCGTTTTTAGTTTCATTCGTCTTGTTCACATAAATATTAAAGTTTAGCAGGTAGACCACAAAAAACTAAGTAAATTATTTCGATTTCTGTGGGGTAGATGCAGTTTGTTACGAGTATTTAATTAATAGAACTTTTTTGGTTCGTGGATAATGTTGGTGACGAGTATTTAGCGCAGTGTTATTATTATCAAAAAGCAGGCATAAAATATATTGAAGAGATCAGATCAGATCAGAGAATATTATTGCGCTGCGTAAAAGTGAAGTGAATATCTAATAAAACCGGACTAAGTGTGTGTTATCATTTATATATTTCATATTTTACTAAACATAAATCTTAATCAAGGGTATTGTTGATAGAACAGAGGTATTGTCGAGACAGAAGATGCCTTTAAAGTTTTAAATTCATTGTGAGGTTTAATTCGATTAGTGAATAATAAATAATAAGGTATTATGTGTAATAAAAACAATGTTTTTCTTTGTTCTAGAGAAATACTGTGAGGGTTAAGAGATATGAGGAAAGGGCTTATTATCGAGTAGCAGCGACGTCAAATGGTGAATGAAACAAATGGTTTCATACCAACGAGATATTTTGCTGAATTATTAAAAACACGTCATTATGAACCGTTCGCCGTGCACTCTGAAGGCTTGCATCACTGAAGACCAGCTAGAAAACCGTTTTTGACCTTAAAATATTGACCGCACCAACTTAATAAACAACAGATTCGTTATTGCATGAATTTATGGTAACGAATTTTTTAAGCACGTTTCAATAGGGTGTTTGTCGTATTTCTTGCAGATATACCGAAATTGTTTAATATTATTTTAGTAATAGTATTATTTTAGGATTAAAATTTGAGGTTTAGTTTCAATCTTCTTTTCGTAAAGAAAATGAATACTTAAGCTTTAACCTCAATAACAACCAATATTTACTAAAGTCAAAAAAAAGGAAAAATAATTAATACAAATAAAATATAAACAAACTGCCCATATTTAACCTTAAAATTACCTATTCTGTAAGTAGTTTTTTACATTTTAAGTAGTCTAATATTCTTATTTATTACTTAATTACTTCGACCATGATCAAAGCTTAATATTTATGGTGAAAAAATCCATTAAAAATTTAAAATATTTCATAATTTAAATATGTCAAAATAATACAAACTGCTTCTAGTTTCTTGACATCTATTTCACATCTTATTCAGCTGAAGTAATGATAAATAATTGTAGCAGTGTGTTAACTTATGTAAAATAAATATAACGAATAAACATATTTTTTTAATTTTGTTATCATTTATCACGCATTTTTTATTCTGAAACCTTTATTGCAATAACAACATAAAAAAGCAGCAATATTTAAAAAATATTATTATCGAAAACAAAAATAATAATATTTGCAAAAAACCGCACTGTGTTTTACGAGATTAGAACCTGAGGCAGTTTGAATTCCATACCAACGCTTAACGCTTTCTACTATCTGCACTTGTTAAGTTACTATCGAATTTTAGCAATGCCATTAACTGGTCAAGTTCACGCGCATAGTGCGTGTGTGCTAGCATGTTTAAAGCGACGGAAATATATTGTTGTTTCGTGTAGAACAAAACTGCGTTATCTGTGGTGTGTGTATCGTGTTGCTTACACATACAAATGTACGAGCTATACCGCGTGTTCACAGCAATATGACTCTTAGCGTGCTCATGCACTTTTGAGCGCTTACTGTACATGTCGGCTTCGTATTGTTTGTTTGCATTTATGTAAATGTTTTCTTCGGAAAACTGGTTGAACAAGTCTATTGCGCAAACGCAGAAATATTCACAAACAATTCGTAGAAAGGATGTTTAGCCCTTCACCTTAGATGTCGTTATTGTTCATCTTCCACTAAGTATGCATTTTTTTTTGTTTTGTGGCAATATTGGGTGTCTTATTAGGACTTATAATTGGCATTAAATCTAAGTGATAATTACGAACACAATCTCACCCTGAAATGCAGCCTGTCCTGTCCCACCAATTTACCTCCTAAAATTAACCTCCAAAATCAAAATTCTTCTTTTTCTACATAATGAGCGTGCGATGACTTTGTCCAAGACGTTTAAGACCGTTCATTTCAAAAGTGGGCAACGTCCTAAATAGATTTGACATCTATTTACGACGTTGCCCACTTGCTTGATTTCGCTGTTTTGATTAATTTGGCAATACTTAATAGTTTAACACCGAATATTTCGTTTTATATGTAAAAAAAAGTATTTGGAAACTTTCCAAATACCTTTTTCACACCTAAAACGGTTACAACATGAAATTCAGTGTTATAATTGCAAATCTGGTTTACTAGTTAGCCATATTTCCATACAGTAATGTTGCCAACTTAATTAAAACAGGTAAATATTTGACAGCTATTTGCGACGTTGCCAACTTTTAAAATGAACGGTCTTAAATGTCTTGGACAAAGTCATCGCACTTTATGTTAAATTCTTTAGTAATCCGTCGAATAATTTTAGAGAACATCGCAAATGATCTGTTGCATGCCGTTTTTTCTGCAATTTGACAAAAAAAATTCGTCGTTTGAAAATTGCCTTCTATGAATAATTGCCGTTTTAAATAATTATCTTAATTTTATACAGCCTTTTAAAGCAGTGTATTGATACCATTAGATAGATTAATGGTTATGGACACCATAGAACCTGGTTAACAACATTCGTGAAGGTCATTTGAGGGTTAACTTTGTAAAATGTTGTTTGTGTAAGGTTTACAACTACGCCGAATAATTAACATTATTTTTGAAGGCAAGTTAAAAATAAAGTATTTGAGTCGCAGTTTTAGCTAATTAAAATAAATTGTGTCGACTTGTTTTTAATAGGTAGGTAAGGGCTACTTATCTACTGTTTAGCTGGTATCTATCTCCAAATAATGGCGCCGAGAAAAGTTGATCGCGACTGGTAATCCCATTTCGAAATTTGAAAAGTCCTGATAAAAACTTCTTAATCAAATTTTTTTCAGTAATCATTTATCTTATTAAAGAAAATCCCCTTAAATAGAAAAGTACGGACAAGTGAGAAGGCCGGACATAGTCCGGACGGGGAGCCAAAAAGCCAGACATGTCCAGATAAATCCGGACGGATGGTAACCCTAACCGCGACACGATATCGGATAAAATATAATTATGCAAAATAAATATAATTTTGCAGAATTGTAACGTAGCAATGCCGCCAGTCTCTTGGGTACATTACCAGTCGACAGCGATGCGGAGGAATTTTTAGACGCCATATTTTAGTTTGTTAATAGTTTTAGTTAGGTTAGGATAGTTATTATATTTTAATTTTATAAATAGTTAGTTGCATAATAATATTCTATTGTATATAGGCATTACCTGTTATTTAAAGAATAAAGAACCAGTATACACAAAAAAAAAAAAAATTGGTAAATGTTCCTTCTAATGGCAAAATAGATCAGACTTTATACCTAGTACCTATAAGTCTTATCCAGCGGATTCATTTGGAATTTTTCTCAGTATTTCCATACAAAAACTGTCAGAATTTAATTCCATGGATAACAGATCAGACTTGTAAAATCAGTTCTAACAATTCTATATTTTATATTTCCTAGGCTGTGATAGACGGAAGAGTCGTCGGTCCTAATCGACGAGTGAGCAAGTTTTTTATTGATATTAAAACTACGCTAAGGCCGGGTTTTTAAACTACGGTTTTGTGGTGATCCACGAGCCACCAGCGAACTTTATCGGTGAGCCACAAGACCGCGGTACGTCGATCACAGTCTTTACAAAGTTAAATGGAATGCTATTTGGGGCCGGAGGGAGACAGATATTTATCCGAAGGATATGGTACAAGGTTTGTAGGTAAAAGGACACAGGTAAAAACGACGGACAAATATTTACAATTTCAAAAAAAATCTGCTGTTCTCTACATTTATATTCGTATAACTCGTCAAAATGTAGGGAACAGCAGATTTTTTTTTTCGAATTCAATTTTTGTCCCATAGTGAAAGTTGTTCACAATGAGTAAAGTCACGTGTTTAAGTTTGCGGACTGGATAAAAACTTATCCTGTATATCGCGACTCAAAAATTACCGAACGGATTTTCACACGGTTTTCACCAATGGACGGAGTGATTCACGAGGAAGGTTTATATATATAATTCATTAAGGCATTGGTGTAAATTGGCTGAAATATGATGATGATTGTTATTAAAGATTTCGGAAAAAATCATGCCGACTGGGAGCATTACTAGCGTGCGCCGCGTAAACCGATAGAGTTATATGAAAACAATGTTTTTTAGGGTTCCGTACCTCAAAAGGAAAAAACGGAACACTTATAGGATCACTCGTGTGTCTGTCTGTCTGTCCGTCTGTCACAGCCAATTTACTCCGAATCTAATGAACCGATTAAGTTGAAATTTGATACACATATGTATTTCTGTGACCCAAACACGAATGTGTAACGTAAATAAATTAATTTTGAACATAGGGGTCACTTTTGGGGCACAAACCAGAAAATTAAAAAAAAAAGTTTTGCTAACAGTACCGTGTGACATATCAAATGAAAGGGCTTGTTGCGAGGATCTTAAATATAATTTTTAAATAATTTAAAAAAAAATACTTTTAAAGATATTTAAGAATTTCAATGAAAATTGACCATTCCCCCCCCTTATCTCCGAAACTACTGGACCAAAAATTTTGAAAAAAATGCGTAGTATGGCTCTTTACTCATAGATTACAGGAAAACCTATAAGAAGTCTATGGTCTTAAAATAACATGGTAAATCTCTCAATATTGTGCGTAAAAACTTACATTTCGTCGCTCGGCATCCAAAAGGCCCATCTCTCTAGCTACTATGATATCAAAAGTGTTTGACCGTCTGCTTAACACACAAATAAATCAAACTGTAAATGTTCATGACAACCAATTCGGGTTTCGGCATGGTTTGTCAACAGAAAGTGCAGTGTTGTGTCTTAAGCATACTATCACATACTTACTATACACAGCGTGGGACGCCGATTTATGCTAGCTTCCTCGACTTATTCAAGGCTTCTGATCTGGTTGCTTATGACGTATTGTGGAGAAAGATGTAGAAGGATAGGTTGCCAACGGAGCTTATAAACATCTTTAAATAGTGGTATGGTAACCAGATCAATAGTGTACAATGGGCTGGAACTTTTTCCTGGCCACACAGGTTGGAATGCGGGGTGAGGCAGGATTGGCGAGCTCAGCGGCACCAGAGTGGGTTGCTATATAGATGGTATTTGTGTAAATAATATTAGTTATGCAGATGATATGGTGCTTCTGAGCGCGTCAATCTGTGGTCTCAGAAAGTTGGTCGCCAAATGTGAGCAGTATGTCAAAGCAAATGGTTTGATGTATAACTCCAATAAGTCGGAGATCATGGTCTTTGACCTGTATTACTCAATGGGACTCCACTCCACTCCAATTTGTTTGAACACTTGTTTGAACACTTGTTTGAACATTTGTTTGAACACTTGTTTGAACACTTGTTTGTACACTTGTTTGAACACTTGTTTGTACACTTGTTTGAACACTTGTTTGTACACTTGTTTGTACACTTGTTTGTACACTTGTTTGAACACTTGTTTGAACACTTGTTTGTACACTTGTTTGTACACTGGTTTGAACACTTGTTTCTACACTTGTTTGAATACTTGTTTGAACACTTGTTTGTACACTTGTTTGAACAATTGTTTGTACACTTGTTTGTACACTTGTTTGAACACTTGTTTGTACACTTGTTTGAACACTTGTTTGTACACTGGTTTGAACACTTGTTTCTACACTTGTTTGAATACTTGTTTGAACACTTGTTTGTACACTTGTTTGAACAATTGTTTGTACACTTGTTTGAACACTTGTTTGTACACTTGTTTGAACACTTGTTTGAACACTTGTTTGAACACTTATTTGTACACTCGTTTGAACACTTGTTTGTACACTTGTTTGTACACTTGTTTGAACACTTGTTTGAACACTTGTTTGAACACTTGTTTGAACACTTGTTTGAACACTTATTTGTACACTCGTTTGAACACTTGTTTGTACACTTGTTTGTACACTTGTTTGAACACTTGTTTGAACGCTTGTTTGAACACTTTTTTGAACACTTGTTTGTACACTTCTTTGTACACTTGTTTGAACACTTGTTTGTACACTTGTTTGAACACTTGTTTGAACACTTGTTTGTACTTACACTTGTTCGAACACTTGTTTGAACACTTGTTTGAACACTTGTTTGTACACTTGTTTGAACACTTGTTTGAACACTTGTTTGAACACTTGTTTGTACACTTGTTTGAACACTTGTTTGTACACTTGTTTGTACTTACACTTGTTTGTACACTTGTTTGTACACTTGTTTGTACACTTGTTTGTACTTACACATGTTTGTACACTTGTTTGTACACTTGTTTGAACACTTGTTTATACACTTGTTTGAACAATTGTTTGTACACTTGTTTGTACACTTGTTTGAACACTTGTTTGTACACTTGTTTGAACACTTGTTTATACTAACATTTGTTTGAACACTTGTTTGAATATGTTTGTACACTTGTTTGAACACTTGTTTGTACACTTGTTTGAACACTTGTTTGTCCTTACACTTGTTTGAACACTTGTTTGTACACTTGTTTGTACACTTGTTTAAACTTACACTTGTTTGAACACTTGTTTGTACACTTGTTTGTACACTTGTTTGAACACTTGTTTATACACTTGTTTGAATACTTGTTTGAACACTTGTTTGTACACTTGTTTGAACAATTGTTTGTACACTTGTTTGTACACTTGTTTGAACACTTGTTTGTACACTTGTTTGAACACTTGTTTATACTAACATTTGTTTGAACACTTGTTTGTACACTTGTTTGAACACTTGTTTGTACACTTGTTTGAACACTTGTTTGAACACTTGTTTGTACACTTGTTTGTACACTTGTTTGAACACTTGTTTGTACACCTGTTTGTGCACTTGTTTGTACACTTGTTTGAATACTTGTTTGAACACTTGTTTGAACACTTGTTTGAACACTTGTTTGAACACTTATTTGTACACTCGTTTGAACACTTGTTTGTACACTTGTTTGAACACTTGTTTGTACACTTGTTTGAATACTTGTTTGAACACTTGTTTGTACACTTGTTTGAACAATTGTTTGTACACTTGTTTGTACACTTATTTGAACAATTGTTTGTACACTTGTTTGTACACTTGTTTGAACACTTGTTTGTACACTTGTTTGAACACTTGTTTGAACACTTGTTTGAACACTTGTTTGAACACTTGTTTGAACACTTGTTTGAACACTTCTTTGTACACTCGTTTGAACACTTGTTTGTACACTTGTTTGAACACTTGTTTGAACACTTGTTTGAACACTTGTTTGAACACTTGTTTGAACACTTGTTTGTACACTTGTTTGTACACTTGTTTGAACACTTGTTTGAACACTTGTTTGAACACTTGTTTGAACACTTGTTTGTACTTACACTTGTTCGAACACTTGTTTGAACACTTGTTTGTACACTTGTTTGAACACTTGTTTGTACACTTGTTTGTACACTTGTTTGTACACTTGTTTGTACACTTGTTTGTACACTTGTTTGTACACTTGTTTGAATACTTGTTTGAACACTTGTTTGAACACTTATTTGTACACTCGTTTGAACACTTGTTTGTACACTTGTTTGAACACTTGTTTGTACACTTGTTTGAATACTTGTTTGAACACTTGTTTGTACACTTGTTTGAACAATTGTTTGTACACTTGTTTGTACACTTATTTGAACAATTGTTTGTACACTTGTTTGTACACTTGTTTGAACACTTGTTTGTACACTTGTTTGAACACTTGTTTGAACACTTGTTTGAACACTTGTTTGAACACTTGTTTGAACACTTCTTTGTACACTCGTTTGAACACTTGTTTGTACACTTGTTTGAACACTTGTTTGAACACTTGTTTGAACACTTGTTTGAACACTTGTTTGAACACTTGTTTGAACACTTGTTTGTACACTTGTTTGTACACTTGTTTGAACACTTGTTTGTACACTTGTTTGAACACTTGTTTGAACACTTGTTTGTACTTACACTTGTTCGAACACTTGTTTGAACACTTGTTTGTACACTTGTTTGAACACTTGTTTGAACACTTGTTTGTACACTTGTTTGTACACTTGTTTGTACACTTGTTTGTACACTTGTTTGTACACTTGTTTGAACACTTGTTTCTACACTTGTTTGAATACTTGTTTGAACACTTGTTTGTACACTTGTTTGAATACTTGTTTGTACACTTGTTTGAACACTTGTTTGTACACTTGTTTGAACACTTGTTTGTACTTACACTTGGTTGAACACTTGTTTGTACACTTGTTTGAACACTTGTTTGTACACTTGTTTGTACACTTGTTTGAACACTTGTTTATACTAACATTTGTTTGAACACTTGTTTGAATACTTGTTTGTACACTTGTTTGAACACTTGTTTGTACACTTGTTTGAACACTTGTTTGTACTTACACTTGTTTGAACACTTGTTTGAACACTTGTTTAAACACTTGTTTGAACACTTGTTTGTACACTCGTTTGAACACTTGTTTGAACACTTGTTTGAATACTTGTTTGAACACTTGTTTGTACACTTGTTTGAACACTTGTTTGTACACTTGTTTGTACACTTGTTTGAATACTTGTTTGTACACTTGTTTGTACACTTGTTTCTCCACTTGTTTGAATACTTGTTTGTACACTTGTTTGTACACTTGTTTGTACACTTGTTTGTACACTTGTTTCTCCACTTGTTTGAATACTTGTTTGTACACTTGTTTGAACACTTGTTTGTACACTTGTTTGAATACTTGTTTGTACACTTGTTTGTACACTTGTTTGAACACTTGTTTCTCCACTTGTTTGAATACTTGTTTGAACACTTGTTTGTACACTTGTTTGTACACTTGTTTGAACACTTGTTTGAACACTTGTTTGAACACTTGTTTGTACACTTGTTTGTACTTACACTTGTTTGAACACTTGTTTGTACACTTGTTTGAATACTTGTTTGTACACTTGTTTGTACACTTGTTTGAACACTTGTTTCTCCACTTGTTTGAACACTTGTTTGAACACATGTTTGAACACTTATTTGTACACTTGTTTGAACACTTGTTTGTACACTTGTTTGTACACTTGTTTGAACACTTGTTTGAACACTTGTTTGTACACTTGTTTGAACACTTGTTTGAACACTTGTTTGAACACTTGTTTGAACATTTGTTTGAACACTTGTTTGAACACTTGTTTGAACACTTGTTTGTACACTTGTTTGTACACTTGTTTGAACACTTGTTTGAACACTTGTTTGAACACTTGTTTGAACACTTGTTTGAACACTTGTTTGTACACTTGTTTGAACAATTGTTTGTACACTTGTTTGTACACTTGTTTGAACACTTGTTTGTACACTTGTTTGAACACTTGTTTGAACACTTGGTTGTACACTTGTTTGAATACTTGTTTGTACACTTGTTTGAACACTTGTTTGAACACTTGTTTGAACACATGTTTGAACACTTGTTTGAACACTTGTTTGAACACTTGTTTGTACACTTGTTTGTACTTACACTTGTTTGAACACTTGTTTGTACTTACACTTGTTTGAAAACTTGTTTGTACACTTGTTTGTACTTACACTTGTTTGAACACTTGTTTGTACTTACACTTGTTTGAACACTTGTTTGAACACTTGTTTGAACACTTGTTTGTACACTTGTTTGTACACTTGTTTGAACACTTGTTTATACACTTGTTTGAATACTTGTTTGAACACTTGTTTGTAAACTTGTTTGAACACTTGTTTGTACACTTGTTTGTACACTTGTTTGAACACTTGTTTGAACACTTGTTTGTACACTTGTTTAAACACTTGTTTGTACACTTGTTTGTACTTACACTTGTTTGAACACTTGTTTGTACACTTGTTTGTACACTTGTTTGAACACTTGTTTGAACACTTGTTTGAACACTTGTTTGAACACTTATTTGTACACTTGTTTGAACACTCTTTTGTACACTTGTTTGAACACTTGTTTGTACACTTGTTTGAATACTTGTTTGAACACTTGTTTGTACACTTGTTTGTACACTTGTTTGTACACTTGTTTGAACACTTGTTTGTACACTTGTTTGAACACTTGTTTGTACACTTTTTTGTACACTTGTTTGAACACTTGTTTGAACACTTGTTTGTACACTTGTTTGTACACTTGTTTGTACACTTGTTTGAACACTTGTTTGTGCACTTGTTTGTACACTTGTTTGAACACTTGTTTGTACACTTGTTTGTACTTACACTTGGTTGAACACTTGTTTGTACACTTGTTTGTACACTTGTTTGAACACTTGTTTGTACACTTGTTTGAACAATTGTTTGTACACTTGTTTGTACACTTGTTTGAACACTTGTTTGTACACTTGTTTAAACACTTGTTTATACTAACATTTGTTTGAACACTTGTTTGTACACTTGTTTGTACACTTGTTTGTACTTACACTTGTTTGTACACTTGTTTGAACACTTGTTTGTACACTTGTTTGAATACTTGTTTGTACACTTGTTTGAACACTTGTTTGTACACTTGTTTGAACACTTGTTTGTACACTTGTTTGAATACTTGTTTGTACACTTGTTTGAACACTTGTTGGAATACTTGTTTGAACACTTGTTTGAACACTTGTTTAAACACTTGTTTGAACACTTATTTGTACACTCGTTTGAACACTTGTTTGTACACTTGTTTGAACACTTGTTTGAATACTTGTTTGAACACTTGTTTGTACACTTGTTTGTACACTTGTTTGAACACTTGTTTGAACACTTGTTTGTACACTTGTTTGAACACTTGTTTGTACACTTGTTTGTACTTACACTTGTTTGAACACTTGTTTGTACACTTGTTTGTACACTTTTTTGTACACTTGTTTGAACACTTGTTTGAACACTTGTTTGTACACTTGTTTGTACACTTGTTTGTACACTTGTTTGAACACTTGTTTGTACACTTGTTTGTACACTTGTTTGAACACTTGTTTGTACACTTGTTTGTACTTACACTTGGTTGAACACTTGTTTGTACACTTGTTTGTACACTTGTTTGAACACTTGTTTGTACACTTGTTTGAACAATTGTTTGTACACTTGTTTGTACACTTGTTTGTACTTACACTTGTTTGTACACTTGTTTGAACACTTGTTTGTACACTTGTTTGAATACTTGTTTGTACACTTGTTTGAACACTTGTTTGTACACTTGTTTGAACACTTGTTTGTACACTTGTTTGAATACTTGTTTGTACACTTGTTTGAACACTTGTTGGAATACTTGTTTGAACACTTGTTTGAACACTTGTTTAAACACTTGTTTGAACACTTATTTGTACACTCGTTTGAACACTTGTTTGTACACTTGTTTGAACACTTGTTTGAATACTTGTTTGAACACTTGTTTGTACACTTGTTTGAACAATTGTTTGTACACTTGTTTGTACACTTGTTTGAACACTTGTTTATACTAACATTTGTTTGAACATTTGTTTGAATACTTGTTTGTACACTTGTTTGAACACTTGTTTGTACACTTGTTTGAACACTTGTTTGTACTTACACTTGTTTGAACACTTGTTTGTACACTTGTTTGAACACTTGTTTGTACACTTGTTTGTACACTTGTTTGAACACTTGTTTGTACCCTTGTTTGTACACTTGTTTGAATACTTGTTTGAACACTTGTTTGTACACTTGTTTGATCACTTGTTTGTACACTTGTTTGAACACTTGTTTGTACACTTGTTTGTACACTTGTTTGTACACTTGTTTGTACACTTGTTTGAACACTTGTTTGTACACTTGTTTGAACACTTGTTTGTACACTTGTTTGTACTTACACTTGTTTGAACACTTGTTTGTACACTTGTTTGAACACTTGTTTGAACACTTGTTTGAACACTTGTTTGAACACTTGTTTGAACACTTGTTTGTACACTTGTTTGTACACTTGTTTGTACAGTACCGACCAAAAGTCCATGAGCAATCTCACAAAGCAATAGACTGACGCTTCGGTTTGACTTACGACCTTCTTCTATAAGTTGTTACAATACTGTAGACACGCACATTACACACACACACTCACTTTGTCTGCAACCAATGACTAATTCAATAATCATCATTCGTTTTTAGTTTCATTCGTCTTGTTCACATAAATATTAAAGTTTAGCAGGTAGAACACAAAAAACTAAGTAAATTATTTCGATTTCTGTGGGGTAGATGCAGTTTGTTACGAGTATTTAATTAATAGAACTTTGTTGGTTCGTGGATAATATTGGTGACGAGTATTTAGCGCAGTGTTATGGTTATTATTTTCAAAAAGCAGGCATAAAATATATTGAAGAGATCAGATCAGATCAGAGAATATTATTGCGCTGCGTAAAAGTGAAGTGAATATCTAATGAAACCGGACTAAGTGTGAGTGTTATCATTTATATATTTCATATTTTACTAAACATAAATCTTAATCAAGGGTATTGTTGATAGAACAGAGGTATTGTTGAGACAGAAGATACCTTTAAAGTTTTAAATTCATTGTGAGGTTTAATTCGATTAGTGAATAATAAATAATAAGGTATTATGTGTAATAAAAACAATGTTTTTCTTTGTTCTAGAGAAATACTGTGAGGGTTAAGAGATATGAGGAAGGGGCTTATTATCGAGTAGCAGCGACGTCAAATGGTGAATGAAACAAATGGTTTCATACCAACGAGAAATTTTGCTGAATTATTAAAAACACGTCATTATGAACCGTTCGCCGTGCACTCTGACGGCTTGCATCACTGAAGACCAGCTAGAAAATCGTTTTTGACCTTAAAATATTGACCGTACCAACTTAATAAACAACAGATTCGTTATTGCATGAATTTATGGGAACCAATTTTTTAAGCACGTTTCAATAGGGTGTTTGTCGTATTTCTTGCAGATATACCGAAATTGTTTAATATTATTTTAGTAATAGTATTATTTTAGGATTAAAATTTGAGGTTTAGTTTCAATCTTCTTTTCGTGAAGAAAATGAATACTTAAGCTTTAACCTCAAAACCAACCAATATTTACTAAAGTCAAATAAAATGTAAAATAATTAATACAAATAAAATATAAACAAACTGCCCATATTTAACCTTAAAATTACCTATTCTGTAAGTAGTTTTTTACATTTTAAGTAGTCTAATATTCTTATTTATTACTTAATTACTTCGACCATGATCAAAGCTTAATATTTATGGTGAAAAAATCCATTAAAAATTAAAAATATTTCATAATTTAAATATGTCAAAATAATACATACTGCTTCTAAGTTTCTTGACATCTATTTCACATCTTATTCAGCTGAAGTAATGATAAATAATTGTAGCAGTTTTTTAACTTATGTAAAATAAATATAACGAATAAACATATTTTTTTTAATTTTGTTATCATATATCACGCATTTTTTATTCTAAAACCTTTGTTGCAATAACAACATAAAAAAGCAGCAATATTTAAAAAATATTATTATCGAAAACAAAAATAAAATATTTGCAAAAAACCGCACTGTGTTTTACGAGATTAGAACCTGAGGCAGTTTGAATTCCATACCAACGCTTAACGCTTTCTGCTATCTGCACTTGTCAAGTTACTATCGAATTTTAGCAATGCCATTAACTGGTCAAGTTCACGCCCATAGTGCGTGTGTGCTAGCATGTTTAAAGCGACGGAAATATATTGTTGTTTCGTGTTGAGCAAAACTGCGTTATCTGTGGTGTGTGTATCGTGTTGCTTACACATACAAATGTACGAGCTATACCGCGTGTTCACAGCAATACGACTCTTAGCGTGCTCATGCACTTTTGAGCGCTTACTGTACACTTGTTTGAACACTTGTTTGTACACTTGTTTGAACACTTGTTTGAACATTTGTTTGAACACTTGTTTGAACACTTGTTTGTACACTTGTTTGAACACTTGTTTCTACACTTGTTTGAATACTTGTTTGAACACTTGTTTGTACACTTGTTTGAACACTTGTTTGTACACTTGTTTGTACACTTGTTTGAACACTTGTTTGAACACTTGTTTGTACACTTGTTTGAATACTTGTTTGAACACTTGTTTGTACACTTGTTTGAACACTTGTTTGTACACTTGTTTGAATACTTGTTTGAACACTTGTTTCTCCACTTGTTTGAATACTTGTTTGAACACTTGTTTGAACACTTGTTTGTACACTTGTTTGTACACTTGTTTCTCCACTTGTTTGAATACTTGTTTGTACACTTGTTTGAACACTTGTTTGTACACTTGTTTGAATACTTGTTTGTACACTTGTTTGTACACTTGTTTGAACACTTGTTTCTCCACTTGTTTGAATACTTGTTTGAACACTTGTTTGTACACTTGTTTGTACACTTGTTTGAACACTTGTTTGAACACTTGTTTGAACACTTGTTTGTACACTTGTTTGTACTTACACTTGTTTGAACACTTGTTTGTACACTTGTTTGAATACTTGTTTGTACACTTGTTTGTACACTTGTTTGAACACTTGTTTCTCCACTTGTTTGAACACTTGTTTGAACACATGTTTGAACACTTGTTTGAACACTTGTTTGAACACTTATTTGTACACTTGTTTGAACACTTGTTTGTACACTTGTTTGTACACTTGTTTGAACACTTGTTTGAACACTTGTTTGTACACTTGTTTGAACACTTGTTTGAACACTTGTTTGAACACTTGTTTGAACACTTGTTTGAACATTTGTTTGAACACTTGTTTGAACACTTGTTTGAACACTTGTTTGTACACTTGTTTGTACACTTGTTTGAACACTTGTTTGAACACTTGTTTGAACACTTGTTTGAACACTTGTTTGAACACTTGTTTGTACAGTAAGCGCTCAAAAGTGCATGAGCACGCTAAGAGTCGTATTGCTGTGAACACGCGGTATAGTCCGCACATTTGTATGTGTAAACAGTCAGACGTAGCTGTGGTGTGAGTGCCGTACACACACCACAGAGAACGCAGTTTTGAACTACACACTATCGTATCGTCACGGTTCGCGGGCGCCGCACTTATATTTCCATAACTTTTGTTAGCACGCATCATACTCGTACGCGTGACCTTGGCCAGTGTATAGCATTGCTAAAATTCGAAAGTAAATTATATGTGCAGATAGCAGAAGGCGTTAAGCGTTGGTCTTAGATTCAAGATGGCTAAGGTTCTAATCTCGTAAATCACAGCGCTGTTTTTGCAAATATTATTATTTTTGTTTGCAATAATAATATTTTTAAATATCCTGCCTATTTATTAATGTTGTTATTGCAATAAAGGGTTTAGAATAAAAAATGCGTGATATGTTATAATAAAAAATAAATAATATTTATTCGTTATGTTTATTTTACTTAAGTATAGTTATCAAACTGCTACAATTATTTATCATTACTTCACCTGAATAATATGTGAAATAGATGTCTAGAAACTTAGAAGCAATTTGTATTATTTTGACATATTTAAATTTTGAAATGTTTTAAATTTTAAATGGATTTTTTTGCACCATAAATATAAAGCTTTGATCATGGTCTAAGTAATTAAGCAATAAATAAGAATATTAGACTACTTAAAATGTAAAAAAATCTACTGACAAAATTGTTGATTTTAAGGTTAAAGGCAGTTGTTCATATTAATTATTTTAAACTTTATTTGGCTTTAGTAAATATTGGTTGGTATTGAGGTTATAGCTTAAGTATTCATTTTCTTTACGAAAAGAAGATTGAAACTAAACCTCAAATTTTAATCCTAAAATAATACTATTACTAAAATAATATTAAACAATTTCGGTATATCTGCAAGAAATACGACAAACACCCTATTGAAACGTGCTTAAAAAATTCGTTACCATAAATTCATGCAATAACGAATCTGTTGTTTATTAAGTTGGTACGGTCAATATTTTAAGGTCAAAATCGGTTTTCTAGCTGGTCTTCAGTGATGCAAGCCTTCAGAGTGCACGGCGAACGGTTCATAATGACGTGTTTTTAATAATTCAGCAAAATATCTCGTTGGTATGAAACCATTTGTTTCATTCACCATTTGACGTCGCTGCTACTCGATAATAAGCCCCTTCCTCATATCTCTTAACCGTCACAGTATTTCTCTAGAACAAAGAAAAACATTGTTTTTATTACACATAATACCTAATTATTTATTATTCACTAATCGAATTAAACCTCACAATGAATTTAAAACTTTAAAGGCATCTTCTGTCTCAACAATACCTCTGTTCTATCAACAATACCCTTGATTAGGATTTATGTTTAGTAAAATATGAAATATATAAATGATAACACTCACACTTAGTCCGGTTTTATTAGATATTCACTTCACTTTTACGCAGCGCAATAATATTCTCTGATCTGATCTCTTCAATATATTTTATGCCTGCTTTTTGATAATAATAACCACAACACTGCGCTAAATGCTCGTCACCAATATTATCACGGCACGAACCAACAAAGTTCTATTAATTGAATACTTGTAACAAACTGCATCTACCCCACAGAAATCGAAATAATTTACTTAGTTTTTTGTGGTCTACCTGCTAAACTTTAATATTTATGTGAACAAGACGAATGAAACTAAAAACGAATGATGATTATCGAACTAGTCATTGGTTGCAGACAAAGTGAGTGTGTGTGTGTAATGTGCGTGTCTACAGTATTGTAACAACTTATAGAAGAAGGTCGTAAGTCAAACCGAAGCGTCAGTCTATTGCTTTGTGAGATTGCTTATGGACTTTTGGTCGGTACTGTACACTTGTTTGAACAATTGTTTGTACACTTGTTTGTACACTTGTTTGAACACTTGTTTGTACACTTGTTTGAACACTTGTTTGAACACTTGGTTGTACACTTGTTTGAATACTTGTTTGTACACTTGTTTGAACACTTGTTTGAACACTTGTTTGAACACATGTTTGAACACTCTTTTGTACACTTGTTTGAACACTTGTTTGTACACTTGTTTGAATACTTGTTTGAACACTTGTTTGTACACTTGTTTGTACACTTGTTTGTACACTTGTTTGAACACTTGTTTGTACACTTGTTTGAACACTTGTTTGTACACTTTTTTGTACACTTGTTTGAACACTTGTTTGAACACTTGTTTGTACACTTGTTTGTACACTTGTTTGAATACTTGTTTGAACACTTGTTTGTACACTTGTTTGAACACTTGTTTGTACACTTGTTTGAATACTTGTTTGAACACTTGTTTCTCCACTTGTTTGAATACTTGTTTGAACACTTGTTTGAACACTTGTTTGAACACTTGTTTGAACACTTGTTTGAACACTTGTTTGTACACTTGTTTGTACACTTGTTTGAACACTTGTTTGAACACTTGTTTGAACACTTGTTTGAACACTTGGTTGTACACTTGTTTGAATACTTGTTTGTACACTTGTTTGAACACTTGTTTGAACACTTGTTTGAACACATGTTTGAACACTTGTTTGAACACTTGTTTGAACACTTGTTTGTACACTTGTTTGTACTTACACTTGTTTGAACACTTGTTTGTACTTACACTTGTTTGAAAACTTGTTTGTACACTTGTTTGTACTTACACTTGTTTGAACACTTGTTTGTACTTACACTTGTTTGAACACTTGTTTGTACACTTGTTTGTACACTTGTTTGAACACTTGTTTATACACTTGTTTGAATACTTGTTTGAACACTTGTTTGTAAACTTGTTTGAACACTTGTTTGTACACTTGTTTGTACACTTGTTTGAACACTTGTTTGAACACTTGTTTGTACACTTGTTTGAACACTTGTTTGTACACTTGTTTGTACTTACACTTGTTTGAACACTTGTTTGTACACTTGTTTGTACACTTGTTTGTACACTTGTTTGAACACTTGTTTGAACACTTGTTTGAACACTTGTTTGAACACTTGGTTGTACACTTGTTTGAATACTTGTTTGTACACTTGTTTGAACACTTGTTTGAACACTTGTTTGAACACATGTTTGAACACTTGTTTGAACACATGTTTGAACACTTGTTTGAACACTTGTTTGAACACTTGTTTGTACACTTGTTTGTACTTACACTTGTTTGAACACTTGTTTGTACTTACACTTGTTTGAAAACTTGTTTGTACACTTGTTTGTACTTACACTTGTTTGAACACTTGTTTGTACTTACACTTGTTTGAACACTTGTTTGAACACTTGTTTGAACACTTGTTTGTACACTTGTTTGTACACTTGTTTGAACACTTGTTTATACACTTGTTTGAATACTTGTTTGAACACTTGTTTGTAAACTTGTTTGAACACTTGTTTGTACACTTGTTTGTACACTTGTTTGAACACTTGTTTGAACACTTGTTTGTACACTTGTTTGAACACTTGTTTGTACACTTGTTTGTACTTACACTTGTTTGAACACTTGTTTGTACACTTGTTTGTACACTTGTTTGAACACTTGTTTGAACACTTGTTTGAACACTTGTTTGAACACTTATTTGTACACTTGTTTGAACACTCTTTTGTACACTTGTTTGAACACTTGTTTGTACACTTGTTTGAATACTTGTTTGAACACTTGTTTGTACACTTGTTTGTACACTTGTTTGTACACTTGTTTGAACACTTGTTTGTACACTTGTTTGAACACTTGTTTGTACACTTTTTTGTACACTTGTTTGAACACTTGTTTGAACACTTGTTTGTACACTTGTTTGTACACTTGTTTGTACACTTGTTTGAACACTTGTTTGTACACTTGTTTGTACACTTGTTTGAACACTTGTTTGTACACTTGTTTGTACTTACACTTGTTTGAACACTTGTTTGTACACTTGTTTGTACACTTGTTTGAACACTTGTTTGAACACTTGTTTGAACACATGTTTGAACACTTGTTTGAACACTTGTTTGAACACTTGTTTGTACACTTGTTTGTACTTACACTTGTTTGAACACTTGTTTGTACTTACACTTGTTTGAAAACTTGTTTGTACACTTGTTTGTACTTACACTTGTTTGAACACTTGTTTGTACTTACACTTGTTTGAACACTTGTTTGTACACTTCTTTGAACACTTGTTTGAACACTTGTTTGAACACATGTTTGAACACTTGTTTGAACACTTGTTTGAACACTTATTTATTTATTTATTTATTACAAGGTAGCTTCACAGCTGACAGTAAGTATAACATTATTATTATTCTAAACATTACGCCAATTACGAAGTACACAGAAAAATATGAAATACAGAGAGTGACACAATTATTAATATTTATAGTGTGTGCGGGCGTGTATCTGTGCAGTGTAGGTGTTGCAAACTTGCAATGTGTGTGAAGGTGTGTGTATTTTTGTGTACGTATGTATGACTAAACTGGCACTACTGAGTTCGCTGGGTATCTGGCGTATGATGGAGGATGTGGATAATTTCTTTTTTAAGTTTGTTCCGTGTGGTATTGAAAGGATCTAATATTGGGAATTTATCATTATATAATGCAGGTAGACGTAAGAATGGTGACATCTTTAGATAATTAGTGGAGGCCGATGGTACTGATAACAAAGTGGTATGTCTGGTACGTCTGAGTGGGACGTTAAAGTTTATTCTGCTGAGCAGTTGTGGACAGTCGAATTTATTGTTAAGTATGTCGTATAATAACATCATATCATTTAACTGTCGACGCTCTTCCAGAGTATTAAATTTGTGGTATCGACAGGAGTCCGTGTAATTTGGGATATCCGCTTTGGTTTTGTAATTTAAGTGCTTAATAAATTTTCGTTGGATTGATTCAATTTTATCAATATATTTTTTATAAAAAGGTCGCCATATAACACTTGCGGATTCCAGTATGCTCCTTACATAACAGTAATATAACGTCTTTAAGCATAATGGGTTATAGAACTGTTGGCTGTTACGTATTACAAATCCAAGGGACTTGTAGGCTTTACTAGTGATTTGGTCAATGTGTGCCTCGAACGTGAATTTTTCGTCCAGAATCACACCTAAATCCCTAACCTGTGATACTCGCGGTATGTTATCATTACTGATACGATAATTGTATTTAATATTGTTGCGTTTTTTTGAGAATGTTAAAATTTGGCATTTGTTAGTATTTACATTAATATTGTTTAAATTATAATAATCACTAAGCCTATCCAAGTCTGACTGGATCAATTGACAGTCACTAGGGTTATTTATTTTCAAAAATATTTTTTTGTCGTCGGCATACAGAAGATGTTCAGAGTGAAGGAAACACTGTGTTATGTCAAATAAATAAATGTTATAAAGTAAGGGGGATACCAGTGAGCCCTGAGGCACCCCAGATGTAACGTCTACGTAATCAGATCGGTAACTACCGATAACTACAGCTTGCCGACGGTTTCTCAGGTAAGAGTCTATCCACCTTAGCAAGTTCCCCTTGATACCTACGGCTTTTAGTTTTTCGATCAGTATGAAGAAATCTACTCGGTCAAATGCTTTTTCGAAATCTGTGTATATTACGTCTACTTGGGCACCGTCGTTCATACCAGTAACAACATAGTTGATAAGCTCGAGAAGGTTGGTATTGACTGAACGAGATTTAACGAAGCCGTGTTGGGAAGCGGGTATACAAAGCTTAGTTGCAGCGTAAATATGACTGTATACAATTTTCTCAAGCATCTTCCCAAAGTTGTTCAGTAGTGAAACGCCCCGGTAATTAGATACATCCCGCTTGGAGCCCTTTTTATGGATCGGGACAATTTGAGCCTCGCGCCATTGTCGCGGGAAGGTGCCCTCATCGAGAGATCGCTGGAAAATGATACCAAGGGGAGATGTTAGACCTAATTCGCATTTTTTTATAAAAATTGCTGGTATCCCATCAGTACCAGCTCCTTTCTTACAGTCAAAAATTCCAAAAACTGTTCTTAGTGATTCGGGAGTGATAACAATAGAGTGAGTAACGTTTGACAACGGTGAGTCATCGCAACACCGAACACTGTTACTGCTAGTAGGACTAAAAACGCTTTGAAAAAAGTTGTTAAATGCGTTACAAATATCCTCGCCATTCGAGTATGTTACCCCTTGATAAACCATATTGCGAGGGTATCCAGAAGATTTCCTTTTATTGTTTACGTATTTCCAAAATTCTTTAGGTGACTTTATTAATTGCTTCTCGCATCTGGCAGTATATTTAGCATAGTACTCCTCTTGGAGAAACTTAACCCGTGATCGTAACAAGGCGAATTCGGCGTAGTCCATTTGGGATTTGAATTTTTTCCATCTTTTGTGTGCATTAAATTTTTCCTTGATAGCGTTTATTAGTGGTGGAGAGTACCATTTCGGGTATCGGAAACGCTCCGATACTTTTACTCTTGGAACGTGTGCGTCTATAAGTGAGCGTAATGTAACGTATAGAATGTCAACACACTCCTCTGCCTTACGCTGTTCGAAACGGTTATTCCAGTCTATACTAATGAGCTCCGCATTAATTTTGTCAAAATCAGCCTTAAAAAACTTTTTTACAACTCTAGGTTGAGTGCGAATAGGTTTATAACAGCAATCCTCAATGGAAAGGTCCAGTGGGATGTGATACTTATCTATATCTACCAGCGATACCTCGCTTGAGGTACACTCCAAAGATACATTAGAAATGACAAGGTCAAGAACATTGGTGCCGATTCTCTTGTACACCGAACTAAACTAACTAAACTATCACTAAAATTCCTTACTTTTGACTATGAGAATCTTATAGCTATTCTGCAAAATAAATTCTCTAAATTTAAAAATAATTTTGACACATCTAAATCGAATTTGACAATCGCGACTCCACACGTGATACCTAACCACGTGATCTTATTAGAGCCGGAGGCGCGCAGGGGGGGGGCAGCCTCGTCGTGTTTTATATGGAATTTTTCACTTTTTGTATGGAAAATAAGAAAAATTATTACCTACATGTAGAGTGTCAGGGGTTTAAGGGTTTCATAAAGGGGGTCGAAATTTTCATTATTTTTGCGATTGGACACACCGTTTTCGAGATATAAGCAAAAGAAAAAAAAAAGATTCAGTACTGTTTTTGCATTTGAAGTCGAGGTGTTGGTGTGAATTTATAGTTCATGACAACTAATTTTATTCCACACGTTTTTAGTCGCGATTAAAAATAGTCAGATTTAGTTAAAAAATCTAAATTTTAGGTGAAAAACGTCAAATTCAGAATAGCAAAATTGCAATTTTCACTAAACTAATATCTCGTTGCCATCTTAGTGCTGTCAAACTAAAATATAGTTAAGTTGTGTCACTTTAGTCTATTTCAGAATGGGAAATCGTCGTTTGACAGGAATAAACTAAATTTTGGTGATTTTTAGTTTAGTTTAGAGGCATTTGTGACAAGAGAATCGGCACCATTGTTGCAGCAATTTGGCGTCAGATTGTATTGGGACATACTCATAAAATCCAAAGAATTAACAAATTCAGTTGCAACTTTAAATAAATCAGAACCAGTTTTAGATTTCCAACTGTGTCCGTCTGACGACCATGTTATGAACGGAAGGTTAAAATTGCCGACCACTAGGTACCTATCATCGGGTCTTAAATTGTATGAATGTAGAAGAGAGTCATTAAAGTCCTTCAGCATTGTTGGGGGGTATATAAACTGCGGCTACGTGCAGGTCGCCTTTCTGTGATGACTTAGAAAAAGCGTTGTTCTTAATCGTTACCCAAATGCATTCCGCGCATCCTGTATGAATGTCTGACCTCACTATGGCAGAGTAACCACGTTTAATACAGATCATGACACCGCCACCCTTCTTACCGCTCGGGCGATCGTATCTAAATACATCATATCGATCATCAGATATTTCTGTGTTCAGTATTCCGTCACACAACCAACTTTCCGTAATGATTATAATGTCGAATTCATGTGATTCCATATTACGAAAAAACATAGGTAGTTTTGTCCTAAGTCCGCGCGTATTCTGATAATATACTTTTAACTTATTCATGTTATAATTAAAATGTGAGAAATGGGTAAGCGGAATAATATTAATGCTAGGAGATAAGAGAAAAAAAATAATGAGCGCGGGTACTTAGGAAATAATGTGCCAGAATGTATGTGTTGCGAGTTATAACGGACCAACGGTAAGTAGTGAAAATGCGAGCCAGTGGTTCTCAACGAGAGGGTCGCTGAGAGAGGCAGTTTTTTACTTGAGTTAATTTGTGTCTGAATGTGATAGTGTTTAGTTATAGATGAAAGCGTGTAAGTGGTTTGTAAGTGTATCATGTTAAACATCGAGAAAAAGATTGTTATTACAACAGTGAAAACAATTGACAAAAATGAGAAAATTCCTAGTAGCATGCGAATTACTTTGAAATTATAAACTTCTCCAAATCCTCTTCCGAGGTGATTGCAGTAGGTGGTGATTTTTCGTGGCAGCGCATGTAGACTGAGCAGTTTTTTACCCACACAAATTTGATGTCCAGTTCCTTCGCGCGTTTACGGTGTAGCGTTGTGTGAGGTCTCAACCGTAATTAATCACAATTAGTAAGTAACTAACCACATCACAAAAAACGTGGTACATCACTAATATTCAAGGGACGCTCGGTCATTTCGACTTCCGCTGGCTTACACAAAGGAAGGTATTCTTTGATTATCAGGATTACTTGTGCCCCGACCTAGGGTGAGTTCCACATTACTTTGGTATTTATACTAGACCCTCTGCACCGGATAACCTATATTGATTTCATCACCTAAGTAGTGTCTGATTTCCCGTATGTCAATGTCGGAAACGCGGCTGGGGGTTATCCGGTGCACAGGAGAGATGGTACTATGTATGTATTGCTACTGCATCTAGGCTGTGTAGGGCCTCACTGTGTGTTACAAGCGATCAGCGAGCCATCTGCTATGGTCATAATTGCATTGTGTTTTATGCTCGCGTGTTCGCCATACTTAGCCTCATCCTTACATCTGTCAATGTGCCATGCTATGTTTGCAAACTCCCTGCCTGTAAGCCGCTGCGATGTATTGAGCTTCACCTACCATGCTTCCCACACCGTTCCTTGGCTTAGAAAGGGGAAGAAGCTAGCACATCGCATGCGGCTTGCTGATATTTGCACCGCATCTAACACGCGCTCCCTATGGCGCTTCCAGGGCTCTCAGTTCGGGCTGAAGAAAATACTTCTTACCCAATTCTGCACGCTGCTTGCATGCGTGGCTTACTGCACGCTACTGAGGTCTGACGAAGGCCTGCCTACTGCAGAGAGCCTGTGCTGACAGGCGAGCTCTATGACTGCTGACGTCTACTACCACATGCTAAGCCTGCCTACCGCCGAGAGCCTGTGCTGACAGGCGACCTCTACGGCAGCGGACGTGCTAGGGCCGTCCGGCCTACAGCGGAGCCTGTGCTGAGCAGGTCCCCGCGTCTACCACATGCTACCAAGGACGGTACCCTTCCAATTTTACTGTGTTAGTGCTCAGAACAAATCAGTGTGACCTTACCGCGACCTAGCCGTGTAATCTCCAACTAGTACAGAGTGTAAAATATATGTATTAACTTGTCTAGCTGTTTTACTTTCTACCTAACCGTTAATGGCCTGCGCGGCCTACCCTGCGCAGCCCTAGCCGTTACAGTGGCGCCCAGGCTTAATATACTAGTCACACTGTTCTGGACTGAGTCCTAGCACACTTGCTCGTTTTACATCGTTGCGGTATAGATATTAAGTTGTTGTGTTGTTACAGTTTATCATCTAGCCTACTAATAGTTAACTGTTTTTGTTAAAATGGGAACTCACCCGATTAACTTCATACACTTAAGGAAGGCAGAATTAGAATATGAAGTTTTGATACGGGGTGGTGAAGTTGGTACTTGCCTAAATTTACGGAAACAAATTAACAACTTGTGTAAAAAATATACGAGTGATGACATACAAGAATCAGGCATTGATGAAACTGAGGATTTATGTGCAGTAAAGGCAACTATAGGTGAATACCAGCTGAGTCTAGGAGAAATTAACAATGAAGCGGGATTGGTAAAGGGTGTATCATACAAAAATCATATCAAATACCGACTGGCCCGCATTAAACCAACTAACCCAGAGAACATTTTACTAAAACAGAAACTCGAGGAAAAATATAACACACTAGATTCACAATTTACCAAACTAGAAACTAAGTTTAGTTCTGATAGCTCACAACGAACTGACACAACTGCTGCTACAAACACTAACATAACCGTAACATGCACTAGTCACGTACCAAATAAACCAAAATATGATGGCAAAACTTGTGTGCGTTCTTTCATACAAAAAATTGAAGAGTTTAAAATAAGTAAGCAAATAAAAAATAACGATATGTTTAACTTCGCATTCGATATCTTTACGGATAACGCGCTGCATTGGTATAGACATGTAAAACCAAACATCACTTCATGGGAAGAACTATTACAACAATTGAAAGCTGCTTTTGACTGCGATGACTTTGATTATAGATTGCTTACAGAGATCAGAACACGTTCTCAAGGTGAAACGGAAAACATAACTATCTACATATCAATAATGAGCGGTTTATTCAATAGATTAAGTACTAAACCAACAAAAGCAGACATGTTAGATATCATCACTCACAATGTTAAACCAATGTATGCGGAGGTACTAGCTATCAGCGACGTGCAAAGTCTGGAACAACTAGAGTCGGTCTGTAAAAACTATGAAAAATATAAGATGCGAGCAGCACACTATCAAGAACCAACAAAAACAAACCTTACCTCCTTGGCTCCAGAATTTGCTTACGTCAAGCCAACCAATAAAACTACCAACACTAATTCAAAACCATACTACAGCCGCTATAGGTATGGCCGCGGTGACTACTACAAAAAAGCGGAAACATCTGAGGACTCACATCCTGCTCAACCGGTCGCATTAGTAGATAACAAAAGCACGGGTACACCAATTAGAGGTAAACCATATTGCCCTAGGTGTAGATTAAACTCACATTCACTACGACAGTGTACGGCAGACCGTGTCCTAGTTTGTTTTAAATGCGGAGAAAAAGGGGTGAAATACCCTGATTGCACAAAATGTCACCCGCCAAAAAACTAAATAGCGAGGTTTGTTGTAATAGTAAATTTAACGCCAGGCTAAGTAAAACGGAATGGGAAGATTGGCTAGCTGTAATTACAAAATTCAGAACCTGCTACTCTGTATCAACAATCCGCAACAAACCTCACAACGACATAAGGCCTTACGCTTCTATACAAATACATAACATGCCAGTTTGTGGCTTGCTGGACTCTGGTTCGGCAGTTACCATCGTTGGTAAAGACTACCATAAACTCCTCATCAGGGACCTAGGGCTAACCCTGCAGCCTAGGGACCACTTAGAGTCATTTGTTGCCGCTGGGGGACAAGTGCTTCAACCTATAGGTACACTAAATTTACCAATAACATTTGAAGGGAAGTTACACATAATAAAGGCACATGTGGTGCCAACAATAGACACTCCTATCTTGCTGGGAATAGATTTCTGGAACACTTTTCATATATTTCCAAAGAATATAAAATCAGTATTCCTCGTAAACACAAATGAAACAAGTGCAAACAATAAACAAAACTTATATTTGCATACATTTGCACAGCTAACTGAGGAACAAAAAATTACGGCAAATAAAATTAAAACTCAGTTCAAGAACATATCCTCAGGAAAAAAAGGCCTAGGCCGTACTAACCAAATAACACACAGCATCGACACTGGTGATGCACCCCCTATACGACAACGTTACTATAGGATGTCTCCAGAGAAACAGCGTGTCCTCGGCAAGGAACTGGACGAGATGCTTGACCTGGATGTGGTAGAACCATGTGAAAGTCCGTGGTCTTCTCCAGTTCTGCTGACACCAAAAAAGGATGGCAAATTGCGGTTTTGCTTGGATAGTAGGAAACTAAACGCTATAACTAAAAAAGATGCTTACAATTTGCCATACATTTCGGAAATACTAGACAACCTAAGGGATGCAAAATACCTTACTAGTATCGACCTTTACAAAAGTTTCTGGCAGTTACCACTAAGGGAAACTGACAGAAATAAAACAGCTTTCTATATACCCGGCCGGGGAACATACAGATTTAAAACTACACCATTCGGACTAACAAATGCGCCTGCAACGCAACAACGAATGGTAGATAAATTGTTTTAAGGACCAGAGTTTGAGAATAGGGTGTTTGCCTTCTTGGATGACATAGTGTTAGTATCACCAGATTTTGAAAATCATATAGCCTTGCTAACTAAAGTAATTAATAAACTATCTAATGCTAACTTAACAATAAACATGGATAAGTGCCAATTCTTCCGGGACGAATTGAAATATCTAGGCTACGTAGTAAACTCAAGGGGACTACATCCAGACCCAGAAAAAGTAGAAGCAATACAGAACTTCCCAGTACCCACAAATCCAAAAGAAGTTAAAAGATTCCTAGGGACGGCATCATGGTATAGACGTTTCGTCCCAAACTTCAGCGCTCTAGCAGCCCCACTCAATAGACTAACAAGCTCAAGTAAGAAGGCTCCCCCCTATGACTGGTCTCAGGAATGTCAGGAATCCTTTGCTAAACTAAAGGAAATACTAATATCAGCCCCAGTACTATCGTGTCCAGACTACACTATCCCATTTGAAGTACACACAGATGCCAGTAACTATGGCATTGGTGGTTTGCTAACACAGATTAGGGATGGGGTTGAACATCCAATAGCATACATGAGTAAATCCCTATCTAAACAGGAGCAAAACTATAGTATCACAGAGAGAGAAGCACTGGCTGTATTAGTGGCATTAGAACATTGGCGTTGTTACCTAGAAAATGGCATCAAGTTCACAGTGTTCACAGATCATTCTGCATTAAAGTGGTTTCTCAAACTTCAAAACCCTTCCGGACGATTGGCGCGCTGGGGAATAAGGTTGTCGGCCTTTAACTTTGATATACAACATAGACGTGGTGCAGATAATACTTTACCAGACGCGTTGTCACGAGCTTGTCCGATCGCAGCTCTCTCACAATCGAACACCACATTGTCAGTTCCGCCTAAACAAACGAACGACACTTGGTACCAAAACATCTACAGTGGTTGCCAACAGAACCCAACGGCATTCCCAAACTACATAGTAAAAAATAACAAATTGTACCGCTATGAAAAAAGTAACTTCGCAATACTATGAGAGTTCGAATGGAAGGAAGTTATTCCGGCGGAAGAAAGGCAACAAATAATAACTAACAACCACGCCGAACCAACCGCAGCACATTTAGGTATCCATAAAACATACAAGCGACTATCACTACGTTACTACTGGCCAGGGATGCATGGTGACGTGGTGAGGTTAGTAACGGCATGTGAAACTTGTATCGCTCACAAACAAGCAAATCACGCTCCCCTAGGACTAATGGGGAAGCCAAAGGAGTGTTCGCGTCCATTCCAAATGCTGAGTATAGACATAGTGGGACCACTGCCGTTTTCTAGACGTCAAAACTCGTATCTATTCGTTGCAACTTGTTGTTTCTCTAAATACTGCCTACTATTTCCCATAAGGAACGCTAATGCTATTACTATAGTACGGCTGTTAGAAGACAATATATTCTTAGTCCACGGCATACCACAATGTGTAATTTTGGATAACGGAACTCAGTTTACTTCTAATGAAATGAAAAACCTATTTAAAAAATACAATATACCCAATGTACACTACACACCAAGATATACACCACAAGTAAATACAGTGGAACGCTACAATAAAACTATAATCACGGCGTTATCCACCTTCATTAATGATGACCAGCGCTCCTGGGACTTACATATACCAAAGGTTCAGTTCGCACTAAACAGCTCTACCAGCGAGGTCACAGGCTACACACCAGCGTTTCTGGTCTATGGCAGGGAGTTAATCGCTGACGGTTCTCACTATCAGGTCACTGATATAAACGAAATAATTTACCAACCAAGGGACCACTATGCAGAGAACTTGGGTGTCCTATCAAGCATATTTGACAAGGTACAGTCAG
The DNA here is from genome assembly GCA_949152395.1 of Agrochola litura. Taxonomy (NCBI): domain Eukaryota; kingdom Metazoa; phylum Arthropoda; class Insecta; order Lepidoptera; family Noctuidae; genus Agrochola; species Agrochola litura. Next base: position 7,059,293 of record OX424497.1, on the reverse strand, counting down.
CTTTGCTGAAAGCATATTCTAGGAACACTTGCAGTTACAACCTTCGCAGGAAGGACGTAGAATACAATGTAGGCGATGTAGTCTGGAAACGTACGTACTACCAGAGCGATAAGGAAAAATATTTCAGCAAAAAATTAGCACCTAAGTTCGTAAAATGCAAGATATCAAAAAAGCTGTCTCCACTGGTGTATGACTTGGTAGATACACATGGAAAACCACTGGGTACCTGGCATATTAAGGATCTAAAGTGGAAAAACCTACAGTAGTCCCGTAGGCCTAGCTAGCTAGCGTCAATCACCAACAGGGGTTTACCTATTTACCTTTGGCTGCAGGGGTCCTAAGCTCCTTTGGGACCAGTACCTAACTACTGGTTAGTTGGTGATCGCAATCACTATTTTACTTACTACTTTTAAAAAACAAAAACTGAGGTACAAACATAAATGGATTGCGTGAGGTCGCGTGTGAGGGGGTTCTGAATGGAAAACCGACTAACCAAAAATAAATAAAATTATCTAGTATGTTAAAACGGCGTTGCCATAGAGAATGCTGTGGACCCTGAGGGGTGTTTACTTATTTATGGCAGAGTAGGTCTCTATGGTAACTACCCTTAACTGTTGTGTTGTTTATATCATGTTCAAACAAGTACGTCTTAAAGACGGCACCTACAAGTGAGGTGACCGCACCCAGACAGACAAACAGTAACATCAAACCCCCACTAACCCACTAATCTACCACTGCTTAACTAACCTAACATAACCCACCCCCACTAACCCACTAACCTACCACTGCTAAACTAACCTAGCCTAATACTAACAATTACACACAGGACTACACAAACCCTAAGGGCGAACATATCAATACCAGGTACACTTACACTAAGACTCACCGGAAGGAATCCAGCCAAAGTTGTAACTAGCTGGCTATAGAACCAGATAGAGGATATAATAGCAGGAAGATATAGTTCTAGCGGATTTTATACAGGCAAAATCCTCTCTCTGAGGCCGGGGTACTGTAGCGTTGTGTGAGGTCTCAACCGTAATTAATCACAATTAGTAAGTAACTAACCACATCACTAAAAACGTGGTACATCACTAATATTCAAGGGACGCTCGGTCATTTCGACTTCCGCTGGCTTACACAAAGGAAGGTATTCTTTGATTATCAGGATTACTTGTGCCCCGACCTAGGGTGAGTTCCACATTACTTTGGTATTTATACTAGACCCTCTGCACCGGATAACCTATATTGATTTCATCACCTAAGTAGTTTCTGATTTCCCGTATGTCAATGTCGGACACGCGGCTGGGGGTTATCCGGTGCACAGGAGAGATGGTACTATGTATGTATTGCTACTGCATCTAGGCTGTGTAGGGCCTCACTGTGTGTTACAAGCGATCAGCGAGCCATCTGCTATGGTCATAATTGCATTGTGTTTTATGCTCGCGTGTTCACCATACTTAACCTCATCCTTACATCTGTCAATGTGCCATGCTATGTTTGCAAACTCCCTGCCTGTAAGCCGCTGCGATGTATTGAGCTTCACCTACCATGCTTCCCACACCGTTCCTTGGCTTAGAAAGGGGAAGAAGCTAGCACATCGCATGCGGCTTGCTGATATTTGCACCGCATCTAACACGCGCTCCCTATGGCGCTTCCAGGGCTCTCAGTTCGGGCTGAAGAAAATACTTCTTACCCAATTCTGCACGCTGCTTGCATGCGTGGCTTACTGCACGCTACTGAGGTCTGACGAAGGCCTGCCTACTGCAGAGAGCCTGTGCTGACAGGCGAGCTCTATGACTGCTGACGTCTACTACCACATGCTAAGCCTGCCTACCGCCGAGAGCCTGTGCTGACAGGCAACCTCTACGGCAGCGGACGTGCTAGGGCCGTCCGGCCTACAGCGGAGCCTGTGCTGAGCAGGTCCCCGCGTCTACCACATGCTACCAAGGACGGTACCCTTCCAATTTTACTGTGTTAGTGCTCAGAACAAATCAGTGTGACCTTACCGCGACCTAGCCGTGTAATCTCCAACTAGTACAGAGTGTAAAATATATGTATTAACTTGTCTAGCTGTTTTACTTTCTACCTAACCGTTAATGGCCTGCGCGGCCTACCCTGCGCAGCCCTAGCCGTTACAGTGGCGCCCAGGCTTAATATACTAGTCACACTGTTCTGGACTGAGTCCTAGCACACTTGCTCGTTTTACATCGTTGCGGTATAGATATTAAGTTGTTGTGTTGTTACAGTTTATCATCTAGCCTACTAATAGTTAACTGTTTTTGTTAAAATGGGAACTCACCCGATTAACTTCATACACTTAAGGAAGGCAGAATTAGAATATGAAGTTTTGATACGGGGTGGTGAAGTTGGTACTTGCCTAAATTTACGGAAACAAATTAACAACTTGTGTAAAAAATATACGAGTGATGACATACAAGAATCAGGCATTGATGAAACTGAGGATTTATGTGCAGTAAAGGCAACTATAGGTGAATACCAGCTGAGTCTAGGAGAAATTAACAATGAAGCGGGATTGGTAAAGGGTGTATCATACAAAAATCATATCAAATACCGACTGGCCCGCATTAAACCAACTAACCCAGAGAACATTTTACTAAAACAGAAACTCGAGGAAAAATATAACACACTAGATTCACAATTTACCAAACTAGAAACTAAGTTTAGTTCTGATAGCTCACAACGAACTGACACAACTGCTGCTACAAACACTAACATAACCGTAACATGCACTAGTCACGTACCAAATAAACCAAAATATGATGGCAAAACTTGTGTGCGTTCTTTCATACAAAAAATTGAAGAGTTTAAAATAAGTAAGCAAATAAAAAATAACGATATGTTTAACTTCGCATTCGATATCTTTACGGATAACGCGCTGCATTGGTATAGACATGTAAAACCAAACATCACTTCATGGGAAGAACTATTACAACAATTGAAAGCTGCTTTTGACTGCGATGACTTTGATTATAGATTGCTTACAGAGATCAGAACACGTTCTCAAGGTGAAACGGAAAACATAACTATCTACATATCAATAATGAGCGGTTTATTCAATAGATTAAGTACTAAACCAACAAAAGCAGACATGTTAGATATCATCACTCACAATGTTAAACCAATGTATGCGGAGGTACTAGCTATCAGCGACGTGCAAAGTCTGGAACAACTAGAGTCGGTCTGTAAAAACTATGAAAAATATAAGATGCGAGCAGCACACTATCAAGAACCAACAAAAACAAACCTTACCTCCTTGGCTCCAGAATTTGCTTACGTCAAGCCAACCAATAAAACTACCAACACTAATTCAAAACCATACTACAGCCGCTATAGGTATGGCCGCGGTGACTACTACAAAAAAGCGGAAACATCTGAGGACTCACATCCTGCTCAACCGGTCGCATTAGTAGATAACAAAAGCACGGGTACACCAATTAGAGGTAAACCATATTGCCCTAGGTGTAGATTAAACTCACATTCACTACGACAGTGTACGGCAGACCGTGTCCTAGTTTGTTTTAAATGCGGAGAAAAAGGGGTGAAATACCCTGATTGCACAAAATGTCACCCGCCAAAAAACTAAATAGCGAGGTTTGTTGTAATAGTAAATTTAACGCCAGGCTAAGTAAAACGGAATGGGAAGATTGGCTAGCTGTAATTACAAAATTCAGAACCTGCTACTCTGTATCAACAATCCGCAACAAACCTCACAACGACATAAGGCCTTACGCTTCTATACAAATACATAACATGCCAGTTTGTGGCTTGCTGGACTCTGGTTCGGCAGTTACCATCGTTGGTAAAGACTACCATAAACTCCTCATCAGGGACCTAGGGCTAACCCTGCAGCCTAGGGACCACTTAGAGTCATTTGTTGCCGCTGGGGGACAAGTGCTTCAACCTATAGGTACACTAAATTTACCAATAACATTTGAAGGGAAGTTACACATAATAAAGGCACATGTGGTGCCAACAATAGACACTCCTATCTTGCTGGGAATAGATTTCTGGAACACTTTTCATATATTTCCAAAGAATATAAAATCAGTATTCCTCGTAAACACAAATGAAACAAGTGCAAACAATAAACAAAACTTATATTTGCATACATTTGCACAGCTAACTGAGGAACAAAAAATTACGGCAAATAAAATTAAAACTCAGTTCAAGAACATATCCTCAGGAAAAAAAGGCCTAGGCCGTACTAACCAAATAACACACAGCATCGACACTGGTGATGCACCCCCTATACGACAACGTTACTATAGGATGTCTCCAGAGAAACAGCGTGTCCTCGGCAAGGAACTGGACGAGATGCTTGACCTGGATGTGGTAGAACCATGTGAAAGTCCGTGGTCTTCTCCAGTTCTGCTGACACCAAAAAAGGATGGCAAATTGCGGTTTTGCTTGGATAGTAGGAAACTAAACGCTATAACTAAAAAAGATGCTTACAATTTGCCATACATTTCGGAAATACTAGACAACCTAAGGGATGCAAAATACCTTACTAGTATCGACCTTTACAAAAGTTTCTGGCAGTTACCACTAAGGGAAACTGACAGAAATAAAACAGCTTTCTATATACCCGGCCGGGGAACATACAGATTTAAAACTACACCATTCGGACTAACAAATGCGCCTGCAACGCAACAACGAATGGTAGATAAATTGTTTTAAGGACCAGAGTTTGAGAATAGGGTGTTTGCCTTCTTGGATGACATAGTGTTAGTATCACCAGATTTTGAAAATCATATAGCCTTGCTAACTAAAGTAATTAATAAACTATCTAATGCTAACTTAACAATAAACATGGATAAGTGCCAATTCTTCCGGGACGAATTGAAATATCTAGGCTACGTAGTAAACTCAAGGGGACTACATCCAGACCCAGAAAAAGTAGAAGCAATACAGAACTTCCCAGTACCCACAAATCCAAAAGAAGTTAAAAGATTCCTAGGGACGGCATCATGGTATAGACGTTTCGTCCCAAACTTCAGCGCTCTAGCAGCCCCACTCAATAGACTAACAAGCTCAAGTAAGAAGGCTCCCCCCTATGACTGGTCTCAGGAATGTCAGGAATCCTTTGCTAAACTAAAGGAAATACTAATATCAGCCCCAGTACTATCGTGTCCAGACTACACTATCCCATTTGAAGTACACACAGATGCCAGTAACTATGGCATTGGTGGTTTGCTAACACAGATTAGGGATGGGGTTGAACATCCAATAGCATACATGAGTAAATCCCTATCTAAACAGGAGCAAAACTATAGTATCACAGAGAGAGAAGCACTGGCTGTATTAGTGGCATTAGAACATTGGCGTTGTTACCTAGAAAATGGCATCAAGTTCACAGTGTTCACAGATCATTCTGCATTAAAGTGGTTTCTCAAACTTCAAAACCCTTCCGGACGATTGGCGCGCTGGGGAATAAGGTTGTCGGCCTTTAACTTTGATATACAACATAGACGTGGTGCAGATAATACTTTACCAGACGCGTTGTCACGAGCTTGTCCGATCGCAGCTCTCTCACAATCGAACACCACATTGTCAGTTCCGCCTAAACAAACGAACGACACTTGGTACCAAAACATCTACAGTGGTTGCCAACAGAACCCAACGGCATTCCCAAACTACATAGTAAAAAATAACAAATTGTACCGCTATGAAAAAAGTAACTTCGCAATACTATGAGAGTTCGAATGGAAGGAAGTTATTCCGGCGGAAGAAAGGCAACAAATAATAACTAACAACCACGCCGAACCAACCGCAGCACATTTAGGTATCCATAAAACATACAAGCGACTATCACTACGTTACTACTGGCCAGGGATGCATGGTGACGTGGTGAGGTTAGTAACGGCATGTGAAACTTGTATCGCTCACAAACAAGCAAATCACGCTCCCCTAGGACTAATGGGGAAGCCAAAGGAGTGTTCGCGTCCATTCCAAATGCTGAGTATAGACATAGTGGGACCACTGCCGTTTTCTAGACGTCAAAACTCGTATCTATTCGTTGCAACTTGTTGTTTCTCTAAATACTGCCTACTATTTCCCATAAGGAACGCTAATGCTATTACTATAGTACGGCTGTTAGAAGACAATATATTCTTAGTCCACGGCATACCACAATGTGTAATTTTGGATAACGGAACTCAGTTTACTTCTAATGAAATGAAAAACCTATTTAAAAAATACAATATACCCAATGTACACTACACACCAAGATATACACCACAAGTAAATACAGTGGAACGCTACAATAAAACTATAATCACGGCGTTATCCACCTTCATTAATGATGACCAGCGCTCCTGGGACTTACATATACCAAAGGTTCAGTTCGCACTAAACAGCTCTACCAGCGAGGTCACAGGCTACACACCAGCGTTTCTGGTCTATGGCAGGGAGTTAATCGCTGACGGTTCTCACTATCAGGTCACTGATATAAACGAAATAATTTACCAACCAAGGGACCACTATGCAGAGAACTTGGGTGTCCTATCAAGCATATTTGACAAGGTACAGTCAGCTTTGCTGAAAGCATATTCTAGGAACACTTGCAGTTACAACCTTCGCAGGAAGGACGTAGAATACAATGTAGGCGATGTAGTCTGGAAACGTACGTACTACCAGAGCGATAAGGAAAAATATTTCAGCAAAAAATTAGCACCTAAGTTCGTAAAATGCAAGATATCAAAAAAGCTGTCTCCACTGGTGTATGACTTGGTAGATACACATGGAAAACCACTGGGTACCTGGCATATTAAGGATCTAAAGTGGAAAAACCTACAGTAGTCCCGTAGGCCTAGCTAGCTAGCGTCAATCACCAACAGGGGTTTACCTATTTACCTTTGGCTGCAGGGGTCCTAAGCTCCTTTGGGACCAGTACCTAACTACTGGTTAGTTGGTGATCGCAATCACTATTTTACTTACTACTTTTAAAAAACAAAAACTGAGGTACAAACATAAATGGATTGCGTGAGGTCGCGTGTGAGGGGGTTCTGAATGGAAAACCGACTAACCAAAAATAAATAAAATTATCTAGTATGTTAAAACGGCGTTGCCATAGAGAATGCTGTGGACCCTGAGGGGTGTTTACTTATTTATGGCAGAGTAGGTCTCTATGGTAACTACCCTTAACTGTTGTGTTGTTTATATCATGTTCAAACAAGTACGTCTTAAAGACGGCACCTACAAGTGAGGTGACCGCACCCAGACAGACAAACAGTAACATCAAACCCCCACTAACCCACTAATCTACCACTGCTTAACTAACCTAACATAACCCACCCCCACTAACCCACTAACCTACCACTGCTAAACTAACCTAGCCTAATACTAACAATTACACACAGGACTACACAAACCCTAAGGGCGAACATATCAATACCAGGTACACTTACACTAAGACTCACCGGAAGGAATCCAGCCAAAGTTGTAACTAGCTGGCTATAGAACCAGATAGAGGATATAATAGCAGGAAGATATAGTTCTAGCGGATTTTATACAGGCAAAATCCTCTCTCTGAGGCCGGGGTACTGTAGCGTTGTGTGAGGTCTCAACCGTAATTAATCACAATTAGTAAGTAACTAACCACATCACTAAAAACGTGGTACATCACTAATATTCAAGGGACGCTCGGTCATTTCGACTTCCGCTGGCTTACACAAAGGAAGGTATTCTTTGATTATCAGGATTACTTGTGCCCCGACCTAGGGTGAGTTCCACATTACTTTGGTATTTATACTAGACCCTCTGCACCGGATAACCTATATTGATTTCATCACCTAAGTAGTTTCTGATTTCCCGTATGTCAATGTCGGACACGCGGCTGGGGGTTATCCGGTGCACAGGAGAGATGGTACTATGTATGTATTGCTACTGCATCTAGGCTGTGTAGGGCCTCACTGTGTGTTACAAGCGATCAGCGAGCCATCTGCTATGGTCATAATTGCATTGTGTTTTATGCTCGCGTGTTCACCATACTTAACCTCATCCTTACATCTGTCAATGTGCCATGCTATGTTTGCAAACTCCCTGCCTGTAAGCCGCTGCGATGTATTGAGCTTCACCTACCATGCTTCCCACACCGTTCCTTGGCTTAGAAAGGGGAAGAAGCTAGCACATCGCATGCGGCTTGCTGATATTTGCACCGCATCTAACACGCGCTCCCTATGGCGCTTCCAGGGCTCTCAGTTCGGGCTGAAGAAAATACTTCTTACCCAATTCTGCACGCTGCTTGCATGCGTGGCTTACTGCACGCTACTGAGGTCTGACGAAGGCCTGCCTACTGCAGAGAGCCTGTGCTGACAGGCGAGCTCTATGACTGCTGACGTCTACTACCACATGCTAAGCCTGCCTACCGCCGAGAGCCTGTGCTGACAGGCAACCTCTACGGCAGCGGACGTGCTAGGGCCGTCCGGCCTACAGCGGAGCCTGTGCTGAGCAGGTCCCCGCGTCTACCACATGCTACCAAGGACGGTACCCTTCCAATTTTACTGTGTTAGTGCTCAGAACAAATCAGTGTGACCTTACCGCGACCTAGCCGTGTAATCTCCAACTAGTACAGAGTGTAAAATATATGTATTAACTTGTCTAGCTGTTTTACTTTCTACCTAACCGTTAATGGCCTGCGCGGCCTACCCTGCGCAGCCCTAGCCGTTACAGTGGCGCCCAGGCTTAATATACTAGTCACACTGTTCTGGACTGAGTCCTAGCACACTTGCTCGTTTTACATCGTTGCGGTATAGATATTAAGTTGTTGTGTTGTTACAGTTTATCATCTAGCCTACTAATAGTTAACTGTTTTTGTTAAAATGGGAACTCACCCGATTAACTTCATACACTTAAGGAAGGCAGAATTAGAATATGAAGTTTTGATACGGGGTGGTGAAGTTGGTACTTGCCTAAATTTACGGAAACAAATTAACAACTTGTGTAAAAAATATACGAGTGATGACATACAAGAATCAGGCATTGATGAAACTGAGGATTTATGTGCAGTAAAGGCAACTATAGGTGAATACCAGCTGAGTCTAGGAGAAATTAACAATGAAGCGGGATTGGTAAAGGGTGTATCATACAAAAATCATATCAAATACCGACTGGCCCGCATTAAACCAACTAACCCAGAGAACATTTTACTAAAACAGAAACTCGAGGAAAAATATAACACACTAGATTCACAATTTACCAAACTAGAAACTAAGTTTAGTTCTGATAGCTCACAACGAACTGACACAACTGCTGCTACAAACACTAACATAACCGTAACATGCACTAGTCACGTACCAAATAAACCAAAATATGATGGCAAAACTTGTGTGCGTTCTTTCATACAAAAAATTGAAGAGTTTAAAATAAGTAAGCAAATAAAAAATAACGATATGTTTAACTTCGCATTCGATATCTTTACGGATAACGCGCTGCATTGGTATAGACATGTAAAACCAAACATCACTTCATGGGAAGAACTATTACAACAATTGAAAGCTGCTTTTGACTGCGATGACTTTGATTATAGATTGCTTACAGAGATCAGAACACGTTCTCAAGGTGAAACGGAAAACATAACTATCTACATATCAATAATGAGCGGTTTATTCAATAGATTAAGTACTAAACCAACAAAAGCAGACATGTTAGATATCATCACTCACAATGTTAAACCAATGTATGCGGAGGTACTAGCTATCAGCGACGTGCAAAGTCTGGAACAACTAGAGTCGGTCTGTAAAAACTATGAAAAATATAAGATGCGAGCAGCACACTATCAAGAACCAACAAAAACAAACCTTACCTCCTTGGCTCCAGAATTTGCTTACGTCAAGCCAACCAATAAAACTACCAACACTAATTCAAAACCATACTACAGCCGCTATAGGTATGGCCGCGGTGACTACTACAAAAAAGCGGAAACATCTGAGGACTCACATCCTGCTCAACCGGTCGCATTAGTAGATAACAAAAGCACGGGTACACCAATTAGAGGTAAACCATATTGCCCTAGGTGTAGATTAAACTCACATTCACTACGACAGTGTACGGCAGACCGTGTCCTAGTTTGTTTTAAATGCGGAGAAAAAGGGGTGAAATACCCTGATTGCACAAAATGTCACCCGCCAAAAAACTAAATAGCGAGGTTTGTTGTAATAGTAAATTTAACGCCAGGCTAAGTAAAACGGAATGGGAAGATTGGCTAGCTGTAATTACAAAATTCAGAACCTGCTACTCTGTATCAACAATCCGCAACAAACCTCACAACGACATAAGGCCTTACGCTTCTATACAAATACATAACATGCCAGTTTGTGGCTTGCTGGACTCTGGTTCGGCAGTTACCATCGTTGGTAAAGACTACCATAAACTCCTCATCAGGGACCTAGGGCTAACCCTGCAGCCTAGGGACCACTTAGAGTCATTTGTTGCCGCTGGGGGACAAGTGCTTCAACCTATAGGTACACTAAATTTACCAATAACATTTGAAGGGAAGTTACACATAATAAAGGCACATGTGGTGCCAACAATAGACACTCCTATCTTGCTGGGAATAGATTTCTGGAACACTTTTCATATATTTCCAAAGAATATAAAATCAGTATTCCTCGTAAACACAAATGAAACAAGTGCAAACAATAAACAAAACTTATATTTGCATACATTTGCACAGCTAACTGAGGAACAAAAAATTACGGCAAATAAAATTAAAACTCAGTTCAAGAACATATCCTCAGGAAAAAAAGGCCTAGGCCGTACTAACCAAATAACACACAGCATCGACACTGGTGATGCACCCCCTATACGACAACGTTACTATAGGATGTCTCCAGAGAAACAGCGTGTCCTCGGCAAGGAACTGGACGAGATGCTTGACCTGGATGTGGTAGAACCATGTGAAAGTCCGTGGTCTTCTCCAGTTCTGCTGACACCAAAAAAGGATGGCAAATTGCGGTTTTGCTTGGATAGTAGGAAACTAAACGCTATAACTAAAAAAGATGCTTACAATTTGCCATACATTTCGGAAATACTAGACAACCTAAGGGATGCAAAATACCTTACTAGTATCGACCTTTACAAAAGTTTCTGGCAGTTACCACTAAGGGAAACTGACAGAAATAAAACAGCTTTCTATATACCCGGCCGGGGAACATACAGATTTAAAACTACACCATTCGGACTAACAAATGCGCCTGCAACGCAACAACGAATGGTAGATAAATTGTTTTAAGGACCAGAGTTTGAGAATAGGGTGTTTGCCTTCTTGGATGACATAGTGTTAGTATCACCAGATTTTGAAAATCATATAGCCTTGCTAACTAAAGTAATTAATAAACTATCTAATGCTAACTTAACAATAAACATGGATAAGTGCCAATTCTTCCGGGACGAATTGAAATATCTAGGCTACGTAGTAAACTCAAGGGGACTACATCCAGACCCAGAAAAAGTAGAAGCAATACAGAACTTCCCAGTACCCACAAATCCAAAAGAAGTTAAAAGATTCCTAGGGACGGCATCATGGTATAGACGTTTCGTCCCAAACTTCAGCGCTCTAGCAGCCCCACTCAATAGACTAACAAGCTCAAGTAAGAAGGCTCCCCCCTATGACTGGTCTCAGGAATGTCAGGAATCCTTTGCTAAACTAAAGGAAATACTAATATCAGCCCCAGTACTATCGTGTCCAGACTACACTATCCCATTTGAAGTACACACAGATGCCAGTAACTATGGCATTGGTGGTTTGCTAACACAGATTAGGGATGGGGTTGAACATCCAATAGCATACATGAGTAAATCCCTATCTAAACAGGAGCAAAACTATAGTATCACAGAGAGAGAAGCACTGGCTGTATTAGTGGCATTAGAACATTGGCGTTGTTACCTAGAAAATGGCATCAAGTTCACAGTGTTCACAGATCATTCTGCATTAAAGTGGTTTCTCAAACTTCAAAACCCTTCCGGACGATTGGCGCGCTGGGGAATAAGGTTGTCGGCCTTTAACTTTGATATACAACATAGACGTGGTGCAGATAATACTTTACCAGACGCGTTGTCACGAGCTTGTCCGATCGCAGCTCTCTCACAATCGAACACCACATTGTCAGTTCCGCCTAAACAAACGAACGACACTTGGTACCAAAACATCTACAGTGGTTGCCAACAGAACCCAACGGCATTCCCAAACTACATAGTAAAAAATAACAAATTGTACCGCTATGAAAAAAGTAACTTCGCAATACTATGAGAGTTCGAATGGAAGGAAGTTATTCCGGCGGAAGAAAGGCAACAAATAATAACTAACAACCACGCCGAACCAACCGCAGCACATTTAGGTATCCATAAAACATACAAGCGACTATCACTACGCTACTACTGGCCAGGGATGCATGGTGACGTGGTGAGGTTAGTAACGGCATGTGAAACTTGTATCGCTCACAAACAAGCAAATCACGCTCCCCTAGGACTAATGGGGAAGCCAAAGGAGTGTTCGCGTCCATTCCAAATGCTGAGTATAGACATAGTGGGACCACTGCCGTTTTCTAGACGTCAAAACTCGTATCTATTCGTTGCAACTTGTTGTTTCTCTAAATACTGCCTACTATTTCCCATAAGGAACGCTAATGCTATTACTATAGTACGGCTGTTAGAAGACAATATATTCTTAGTCCACGGCATACCACAATGTGTAATTTTGGATAACGGAACTCAGTTTACTTCTAATGAAATGAAAAACCTATTTAAAAAATACAATATACCCAATGTACACTACACACCAAGATATACACCACAAGTAAATACAGTGGAACGCTACAATAAAACTATAATCACGGCGTTATCCACCTTCATTAATGATGACCAGCGCTCCTGGGACTTACATATACCAAAGGTTCAGTTCGCACTAAACAGCTCTACCAGCGAGGTCACAGGCTACACACCAGCGTTTCTGGTCTATGGCAGGGAGTTAATCGCTGACGGTTCTCACTATCAGGTCACTGATATAAACGAAATAATTTACCAACCAAGGGACCACTATGCAGAGAACTTGGGTGTCCTATCAAGCATATTTGACAAGGTACAGTCAGCTTTGCTGAAAGCATATTCTAGGAACACTTGCAGTTACAACCTTCGCAGGAAGGACGTAGAATACAATGTAGGCGATGTAGTCTGGAAACGTACGTACTACCAGAGCGATAAGGAAAAATATTTCAGCAAAAAACTAGCACCTAAGTTCGTAAAATGCAAGATATCAAAAAAGCTGTCTCCACTGGTGTATGACTTGGTAGATACACATGGAAAACCACTGGGTACCTGGCATATTAAGGATCTAAAGTGGAAAAACCTACAGTAGTCCCGTAGGCCTAGCTAGCTAGCGTTTGACCCATACTGGGTCAAACGATGCCAAGGGACTACGACCACCACATCTCGTGGGAGGTCAATCACCAACAGGGGTTTACCTATTTACCTTTGGCTGCAGGGGTCCTAAGCTCCTTTGGGACCAGTACCTAACTACTGGTTAGTTGGTGATCGCAATCACTATTTTACTTACTACTTTTAAAAAACAAAAACTGAGGTACAAACATAAATGGATTGCGTGAGGTCGCGTGTGAGGGGGTTCTGAATGGAAAACCGACTAACCAAAAATAAATAAAATTATCTAGTATGTTAAAACGGCGTTGCCATAGAGAATGCTGTGGACCCTGAGGGGTGTTTACTTATTTATGGCAGAGTAGGTCTCTATGGTAACCACCCTTAACTGTTGTGTTGTTTATATCATGTTCAAACAAGTACGTCTTAAAGACGGCACCTACAAGTGAGGTGACCGCACCCAGACAGACAAACAGTAACATCAAACCCCCACTAACCCACTAATCTACCACTGCTTAACTAACCTAACATAACCCACCCCCACTAACCCACTAACCTACCACTGCTAAACTAACCTAGCCTAATACTAACAATTACACACAGGACTACACAAACCCTAAGGGCGAACATATCAATACCAGGTACACTTACACTAAGACTCACCGGAAGGAATCCAGCCAAAGTTGTAACTAGCTGGCTATAGAACCAGATAGAGGATATAATAGCAGGAAGATATAGTTCTAGCGGATTTTATACAGGCAAAATCCTCTCTCTGAGGCCGGGGTACTGTAGCGTTGTGTGAGGTCTCAACCGTAATTAATCACAATTAGTAAGTAACTAACCACATCACTAAAAACGTGGTACATCACTAATATTCAAGGGACGCTCGGTCATTTCGACTTCCGCTGGCTTACACAAAGGAAGGTATTCTTTGATTATCAGGATTACTTGTGCCCCGACCTAGGGTGAGTTCCACATTACTTTGGTATTTATACTAGACCCTCTGCACCGGATAACCTATATTGATTTCATCACCTAAGTAGTTTCTGATTTCCCGTATGTCAATGTCGGACACGCGGCTGGGGGTTATCCGGTGCACAGGAGAGATGGTACTATGTATGTATTGCTACTGCATCTAGGCTGTGTAGGGCCTCACTGTGTGTTACAAGCGATCAGCGAGCCATCTGCTATGGTCATAATTGCATTGTGTTTTATGCTCGCGTGTTCACCATACTTAACCTCATCCTTACATCTGTCAATGTGCCATGCTATGTTTGCAAACTCCCTGCCTGTAAGCCGCTGCGATGTATTGAGCTTCACCTACCATGCTTCCCACACCGTTCCTTGGCTTAGAAAGGGGAAGAAGCTAGCACATCGCATGCGGCTTGCTGATATTTGCACCGCATCTAACACGCGCTCCCTATGGCGCTTCCAGGGCTCTCAGTTCGGGCTGAAGAAAATACTTCTTACCCAATTCTGCACGCTGCTTGCATGCGTGGCTTACTGCACGCTACTGAGGTCTGACGAAGGCCTGCCTACTGCAGAGAGCCTGTGCTGACAGGCGAGCTCTATGACTGCTGACGTCTACTACCACATGCTAAGCCTGCCTACCGCCGAGAGCCTGTGCTGACAGGCGACCTCTACGGCAGCGGACGTGCTAGGGCCGTCCGGCCTACAGCGGAGCCTGTGCTGAGCAGGTCCCCGCGTCTACCACATGCTACCAAGGACGGTACCCTTCCAATTTTACTGTGTTAGTGCTCAGAACAAATCAGTGTGACCTTACCGCGACCTAGCCGTGTAATCTCCAACTAGTACAGAGTGTAAAATATATGTATTAACTTGTCTAGCTGTTTTACTTTCTACCTAACCGTTAATGGCCTGCGCGGCCTACCCTGCGCAGCCCTAGCCGTTACAACGGCAATTATTAAGCAGGATTTTATTAGCTATCGTGAGATGCTCGTTTATAAAGACTTTCGAACACTTGTTTGTACTTACACTTGTTTGAAAACTTGTTTGTACACTTGTTTGTACACTTGTTCGAACACTTGTTTGTACACTTTTTTGTACACTTGTTTGTACACTTGTTTGTACACTTGTTTGAATACTTGTTTGTACACTTGTTTGAACACTTGTTTGTACACTTGTTTGAAAACTTGTTTGTACACTTGTTTGAAAACTTGTTTGAACACTTGTTTGTACACTTGTTTGTACACTTGTTTGAACACTTGTTTGAACACTTGTTTGTACACTTGTTTGAACACTTGTTTGAACACTTGTTTGAACACTTGTTTGAACATTTGTTTGAACACTTGTTTGAATACTTGTTTGTACACTTGTTTGAACACTTGTTTGTACACTTGTTTGAACACTTGTTTGTACACTTGTTTGAACACTTGTTTGTACACTTGTTTGAACACTTGTTTGTACACTTGTTTGTACACTTGTTTGTACACTTGTTTGAATACCTGTTTGAACACTTGTTTGTACACTTGTTTGAACAATTGTTTGTACACTTGTTTGTACACTTGTTTGAACACTTGTTTGTACACTTGTTTGAACACTTGTTTGAACACTTGTTTGAACAATTGTTTGTACACTTGTTTGTACACTTGTTTGAACACTTGTTTATACTAACATTTGTTTGAACACTTGTTTGAATACTTGTTTGTACACTTGTTTGAACACTTGTTTGTACACTTGTTTGAACACTTGTTTGTACTTACACTTGTTTGAACACTTGTTTGAACATTTGTTTGAACACTTGTTTGAACACTTGTTTGAACACTTGTTTGAACACTTATTTGTACACTTGTTTGTACACTTGTTTAAACAATTGTTTGAACACTTGTTTGAACACTTGTTTGTACACTTGTTTGAACAATTGTTTGTACACTTGTTTGTACACTTGTTTGAACACTTGTTTGTACACTTGTTTGAACACTTGTTTGAACACTTGTTTGAACACTTGTTTGTACACTTGTTTGAACACTTGTTTGAACACTTGTTTGAACACTTGTTTGTACACTTGTTTGAACAATTGTTTGTACACTTGTTTGCACACTTTTTTGAACACTTGTTTGTACACTTGTTTGAACACTTGTTTGAACACTTGTTTGTACACTTGTTTGTACACTTGTTTGAACACTTGTTTGTACACTTGTTTGTAAACTTGTTTGAACACTTGTTTATACACTTGTTTGAATACTTGTTTGAACACTTGTTTGTACACTTGTTTGTACACTTGTTTGAACACTTGTTTGAACACTTGTTTGTACACTTGTTTGAACACTTGTTTGTACACTTGTTTGTACACTTGTTTGTACACTTGTTTGTACACTTGTTTGAACACTTGTTTGTACACTTGTTTGTAAACTTGTTTGAACACTTGTTTGTAAACTTGTTTGAACACTTGTTTGTACACTTGTTTGTACACTTGTTTGAACACTTGTTTGTACACTTGTTTGTACACTTGTTTGTACACTTGTTTGTACACTTGTTTGTACACTTGTTTGTACACTTGTTTGAACACTTGTTTCTACACTTGTTTGTACACTTGTTTGAACACCTGTTTCTACACTTGTTTGAATACTTGTTTGAACACTTGTTTGTACACTTGTTTGAACACTTGTTTGTACACTTGTTTGTACACTTGTTTGAACACTTGTTTGAACACTTGTTTGTACACTTGTTTGTACACTTGTTTGTACACTTGTTTGAACACTTGTTTGTACACTTGTTTGTACACTTGTTTGAACACTTGTTTGAACACTTGTTTGTACACTTGTTTGAACACTTGTTTGTACACTTGTTTGTACACTTGTTTGAACACTTGTTTGTACACTTGTTTGTACACTTGTTTGTACACTTGTTTGTACACATGTTTGAACACTTGTTTGTACACTTGTTTGTACTTACACTTGTTTGAACACTTGTTTGAACACTTGTTTGAACACTTGTTTGAACACTTATTTGTACACTTGTTTGAACACTTGTTTGTACTTACACTTGTTTGAAAACTTGTTTGTACACTTGTTTGTACTTACACTTGTTTGAACACTTGTTTGTACTTACACTTGTTTGAACACTTGTTTGTACACTTGTTTGTAAACTTGTTTGAACACTTGTTTATACACTTGTTTGAATACTTGTTTGAACACTTGTTTGTACACTTGTTTGTACACTTGTTTGAACACTTGTTTGAACACTTGTTTGTACACTTGTTTGAACACTTGTTTGTACACTTGTTTGTACACTTGTTTGAACACTTGTTTATACTAACATTTGTTTGAACACTTGTTTGAATACTTGTTTGTACACTTGTTTGAACACTTGTTTGTACACTTGTTTGAACACTTGTTTGTACTTACACTTGTTTGAACACTTGTTTGAACATTTGTTTGAACACTTGTTTGAACACTTGTTTGAACACTTGTTTGAACACTTATTTGTACACTTGTTTGTACACTTGTTTAAACAATTGTTTGAACACTTGTTTGAACACTTGTTTGTACACTTGTTTGAACAATTGTTTGTACACTTGTTTGTACACTTGTTTGAACACTTGTTTGTACACTTGTTTGAACACTTGTTTGAACACTTGTTTGAACACTTGTTTGTACACTTGTTTGAACACTTGTTTGAACACTTGTTTGAACACTTGTTTGTACACTTGTTTGAACAATTGTTTGTACACTTGTTTGCACACTTTTTTGAACACTTGTTTGTACACTTGTTTGAACACTTGTTTGAACACTTGTTTGTACACTTGTTTGTACACTTGTTTGAACACTTGTTTGTACACTTGTTTGTAAACTTGTTTGAACACTTGTTTATACACTTGTTTGAATACTTGTTTGAACACTTGTTTGTACACTTGTTTGTACACTTGTTTGAACACTTGTTTGAACACTTGTTTGTACACTTGTTTGAACACTTGTTTGTACACTTGTTTGTACACTTGTTTGTACACTTGTTTGTACACTTGTTTGAACACTTGTTTGTACACTTGTTTGTAAACTTGTTTGAACACTTGTTTGTAAACTTGTTTGAACACTTGTTTGTACACTTGTTTGTACACTTGTTTGAACACTTGTTTGTACACTTGTTTGTACACTTGTTTGTACACTTGTTTGTACACTTGTTTGTACACTTGTTTGTACACTTGTTTGAACACTTGTTTCTACACTTGTTTGTACACTTGTTTGAACACCTGTTTCTACACTTGTTTGAATACTTGTTTGAACACTTGTTTGTACACTTGTTTGAACACTTGTTTGTACACTTGTTTGTACACTTGTTTGAACACTTGTTTGAACACTTGTTTGTACACTTGTTTGTACACTTGTTTGTACACTTGTTTGAACACTTGTTTGTACACTTGTTTGTACACTTGTTTGAACACTTGTTTGAACACTTGTTTGTACACTTGTTTGAACACTTGTTTGTACACTTGTTTGTACACTTGTTTGAACACTTGTTTGTACACTTGTTTGTACACTTGTTTGTACACTTGTTTGTACACATGTTTGAACACTTGTTTGTACACTTGTTTGTACTTACACTTGTTTGAACACTTGTTTGAACACTTGTTTGAACACTTGTTTGAACACTTATTTGTACACTTGTTTGAACACTTGTTTGTACTTACACTTGTTTGAAAACTTGTTTGTACACTTGTTTGTACTTACACTTGTTTGAACACTTGTTTGTACTTACACTTGTTTGAACACTTGTTTGTACACTTGTTTGTAAACTTGTTTGAACACTTGTTTATACACTTGTTTGAATACTTGTTTGAACACTTGTTTGTACACTTGTTTGTACACTTGTTTGAACACTTGTTTGAACACTTGTTTGTACACTTGTTTGAACACTTGTTTGTACACTTGTTTGTACACTTGTTTGTACACTTGTTTGTACACTTGTTTGAACACTTGTTTGTACACTTGTTTGTAAACTTGTTTGAACACTTGTTTGTAAACTTGTTTGAACACTTGTTTGTACACTTGTTTGTACACTTGTTTGAACACTTGTTTGTACACTTGTTTGTACACTTGTTTGTACACTTGTTTGTACACTTGTTTGTACACTTGTTTGAACACTTGTTTCTACACTTGTTTGTACACTTGTTTGAACACCTGTTTCTACACTTGTTTGAATACTTGTTTGAACACTTGTTTGTACACTTGTTTGAACACTTGTTTGTACACTTGTTTGTACACTTGTTTGAACACTTGTTTGAACACTTGTTTGTACACTTGTTTGTACACTTGTTTGTACACTTGTTTGAACACTTGTTTGTACACTTGTTTGTACACTTGTTTGAACACTTGTTTGAACACTTGTTTGTACACTTGTTTGAACACTTGTTTTTACACTTGTTTGTACACTTGTTTGAACACTTGTTTGTACACTTGTTTGTACACTTGTTTGTACACTTGTTTGTACACTTGTTTGTACTTACACTTGTTTGAACACTTGTTTGTACACTTGTTTGTACTTACACTTGTTTGAACACTTGTTTGAACACTTGTTTGAACACTTGTTTGAACACTTATTTGTACACTTGTTTGAACTGTTTGTACTTACACTTGTTTGAAAACTTGTTTGTACACTTGTTTGTACTTACACTTGTTTGAACACTTGTTTGTACTTACACTTGTTTGAACACTTGTTTGTACACTTCTTTGAACACTTGTTTGAACACTTGTTTGAACACATGTTTGAACGCTTGTTTGAACACTTGTTTGAACACTTATTTGTACACTTGTTTGAACACTTGTTTGTACACTTGTTTGAACACTTGTTTGTACACTTGTTTGTACACTTGTTTGAACACTTGTTTGAACACTTGTTTGAACACTTGTTTGAACACTTGTTTGTACACTTGTTTGAATACTTGTTTGAACACTTGTTTGTACACTTGTTTGAACACTTGTTTGAACACTTGCTTGTACTTACACTTGTTCGAACACTTGTTTGAACACTTGTTTGTACACTTGTTTGAACACTTGTTTGTACACTTGTTTGAACACTTGTTTGAACACTTGTTTGAACACTTGTTTGAACACTTGTTTGTACACTTGTTTGAACACTTGTTTGTACACTTTTTTGTACACTTGTTTGTACACTTGTTTCAACACTTGTTTGTACACTTGTTTGAACACTTGTTTGAACACTTGTTTGAACACTTGTTTGTACACTTGTTTGAACAATTGTTTGTACACTTGTTTGTACACTTGTTTGAACACTTGTTTGTACACTTGTTTGTACACTTGTTTGAACACTTGTTTGAACACTTGTTTGAACACTTGTTTGTACACTTGTTTGAACACTTGTTTGAACACTTGTTTGAACACTTGTTTGTACACTTGTTTGAACAATTGTTTGTACACTTGTTTGCACACTTTTTTGAACACTTGTTTGTACACTTGTTTGAACACTTGTTTGAACACTTGTTTGTACACTTGTTTGTACACTTGTTTGAACACTTGTTTGTACACTTGTTTGTAAACTTGTTTGAACACTTGTTTATACACTTGTTTGAATACTTGTTTGAACACTTGTTTGTACACTTGTTTGTACACTTGTTTGAACACTTGTTTGAACACTTGTTTGTACACTTGTTTGAACACTTGTTTGTACACTTGTTTGTACACTTGTTTGTACACTTGTTTGTACACTTGTTTGAACACTTGTTTGTACACTTGTTTGTAAACTTGTTTGAACACTTGTTTGTAAACTTGTTTGAACACTTGTTTGTACACTTGTTTGTACACTTGTTTGTACACTTGTTTGTACACTTGTTTGTACACTTGTTTGTACACTTGTTTGTACACTTGTTTGAACACTTGTTTCTACACTTGTTTGTACACTTGTTTGAACACCTGTTTCTACACTTGTTTGAATACTTGTTTGAACACTTGTTTGTACACTTGTTTGAACACTTGTTTGTACACTTGTTTGTACACTTGTTTGAACACTTGTTTGAACACTTGTTTGTACACTTGTTTGTACACTTGTTTGTACACTTGTTTGAACACTTGTTTGTACACTTGTTTGTACACTTGTTTGAACACTTGTTTG
Source organism: Agrochola litura (assembly GCA_949152395.1). NCBI lineage: Eukaryota > Metazoa > Arthropoda > Insecta > Lepidoptera > Noctuidae > Agrochola > Agrochola litura. The sequence goes on along the minus strand of OX424497.1, from coordinate 7,037,819 downwards.
AACACTTGTTTGTACACTTGTTTGAACACTTGTTTGTACACTTGTTTGTACACTTGTTTGAACACTTGTTTGTACACTTGTTTGTACACTTGTTTGTACACTTGTTTGTACACATGTTTGAACACTTGTTTGTACACTTGTTTGTACTTACACTTGTTTGAACACTTGTTTGAACACTTGTTTGAACACTGGTTTGAACACTTATTTGTACACTTGTTTGAACACTTGTTTGTACTTACACTTGTTTGAAAACTTGTTTGTACACTTGTTTGTACTTACACTTGTTTGAACACTTGTTTGTACTTACACTTGTTTGAACACTTGTTTGTACACTTGTTTGTAAACTTGTTTGAACACTTGTTTATACACTTGTTTGAATACTTGTTTGAACACTTGTTTGTACACTTGTTTGTACACTTGTTTGAACACTTGTTTGAACACTTGTTTGTACACTTGTTTGAACACTTGTTTGTACACTTGTTTGTACACTTGTTTGTACACTTGTTTGTACACTTGTTTGAACACTTGTTTGTACACTTGTTTGTAAACTTGTTTGAACACTTGTTTGTAAACTTGTTTGAACACTTGTTTGTACACTTGTTTGTACACTTGTTTGAACACTTGTTTGTACACTTGTTTGTACACTTGTTTGTACACTTGTTTGTACACTTGTTTGTACACTTGTTTGAACACTTGTTTCTACACTTGTTTGTACACTTGTTTGAACACCTGTTTCTACACTTGTTTGAATACTTGTTTGAACACTTGTTTGTACACTTGTTTGAACACTTGTTTGTACACTTGTTTGTACACTTGTTTGAACACTTGTTTGAACACTTGTTTGTACACTTGTTTGTACACTTGTTTGTACACTTGTTTGAACACTTGTTTGTACACTTGTTTGTACACTTGTTTGAACACTTGTTTGAACACTTGTTTGAACACTTGTTTGAACACTTGTTTGAACACTTGTTTGAACACTTATTTGTACACTTGTTTGAACTGTTTGTACTTACACTTGTTTGAACACTTGTTTGTACTTACACTTGTTTGAACACTTGTTTGTACACTTCTTTGAACACTTGTTTGAACACTTGTTTGAACACATGTTTGAACGCTTGTTTGAACACTTGTTTGAACACTTATTTGTACACTTGTTTGAACACTTGTTTGTACACTTGTTTGAACACTTGTTTGTACACTTGTTTGTACACTTGTTTGAACACTTGTTTGAACACTTGTTTGAACACTTGTTTGAACACTTGTTTGAACACTTGTTTGAACACTTATTTGTACACTCGTTTGAACACTTGTTTGTACACTTGTTTGAACACTTGTTTGAACACTTGTTTGAACACTTGTTTGAACACTTGTTTGAACACTTGTTTGTACACTTGTTTGAACAATTGTTTGTACACTTGTTTGTACACTTGTTTGAACACTTGTTTATACTAACATTTGTTTGAACACTTGTTTGAATACTTGTTTGTACACTTGTTTGAACACTTGTTTGTACACTTGTTTGAACACTTGTTTGTACTTACACTTGTTTGAACACTTGTTTGTACACTTGTTTGAACACTTGTTTGTACATTTGTTTGTACACTTGTTTGAACACTTGTTTGAACACTTGTTTGTACACAACATTCAGCGTGCAAACCTGCGAGCCAGCATGTTTGCCCTTACCGACAACGCCCTTCGCTCCCGCTCAATATCGAGTCCGTCATTGAGGTCAGGGGTCAATATATGACCAAGATATTTAAACGTAAATACTCTTTGTAGTGGAGTCCCATTGAGTAATACAGGTGGTACATAACCCGGTCTGCCCCCAGCCTCAAAGACCATGATCTCCGACCTATTGGAGTTATACATCAAACCATGTGTTTTGGCATACTGCTCACATTTGGCGACCAATTACTTTCTGAGACCACAGATTGACGCGCTCAGAAGCACCATATCATCTGCATAGCTAATATTATTTACACAAATACCATCTATATAGCAACCCACTCTGGTGCTGCTGAGCTCGCCAATCCTGCCTCACCCCGCATTCCAACCTGTATGGCTTGGAAAAAGTTCCAGCCCATTGTACACTATTGATCTGGTTACCATACCACTATTTAAAGATGTTTATAAGCTCCGTTGGCAACCTATCCTTCTCCATCTTTCTCCACAATACGTCATAAGCAACCAGATCAGAAACCTTGAATAAATCGATGAACCTAGCATAAATCGGCGTCCCACGCTGTGTATAGTAAGTATGTGATAGTATGCTTAAGGCACAACACTGCACTTTCTGTTGACAAACCACGCCGAAACCCGAATTGGTTGTCATGAACATTTACAGTTTTATTTATTTGTGTATTAAGCAGACGGTCAAACACTTTTGATATTTTGATATTATAGTAGATAGAGAGAATGGGCCTTTTGGATGCCGAGCGACGAAATGTAAGTTTTTACGCACAATATTGAGAGATTTACCATGTTATTTTAAGACCATAGACTTCTTATAGGTTTTCCTGTAATCTATGAGTAAAGAGCCATACTTTGTATTTTTTTCAAAATTTTTGGTCCAGTAGTTTCGGAGATAAGGGGGGGGGGGAATGGTTAATTTTCATTGAATTTATTAAATATCTTTAAAAGTATTTATTTTAAAATTATATAAAAAATATATTTAAGATCCTCGCAACAAGCCCTTTCATTTAATATGTCACACGGTACTGTTAGCAAAACTTTTTTTTTTTTTTTTCTTGTTTGCGTCCCAAAAGTGACACCTATATTCAAAATTAAATTATTTAGGTCACACATTCGTGTTTGGGTCACAGAAATACATATATATACCAAATTTCAACTTAATCGGTCCATTAGATTCGGAGTAAATTGGCTGTGACAGACGGACAGACAGACAGACAGACAGTCAGACAGACAGACAGACAGACATAAGAGTGATCCTATAAGGGTTCCGTTTTTTCCTTTTGAGGTACGGAACCCTAATTAAAGCCATTAACACATTTGCAATACCTATTCTCACATATTCTTTCGGAATTATACGATGGTCAAAGACTGATATCAAAAAACTACAGCGCACTGTCAATACACTCCTAACCAAACATAGAAAACACCATCCAAAATCATGCATACAACGACTTACACTGCCACGCTAAGAAGGAGGAAGAGGATTAATAGACATACACAATTTGCACAATAAACAAATACTTTCACTCAGAGCGTACTTCCATACCAAATCAGAACATTCATCATTACACAAACAGGTAACGGAAACAGATAAAAAACTTACACCACTAAACCTACAAAATAGGAACACGCAAATAAATGAACACATTGTAAGTACACAACAAAAAATTGCAGCATGGTGTGCAAAAGCCCTACACGGAAGACACTGAGCCTACCTGAGCCAGCCACACGTCGACAAAGTTAATGGCTCAAACGAGGCGAATTGTTTCCCAAGACCGAGGGTTTTATGCTAGCCATACAGGATCAAATAGTAGCCACTCGTAATTACAGAAAGTACATCATAAAGGACCAACATCAGCCGACTGACTTGTGCAGACATTGCAACACTACATCTGAAACCATACAACATATAACAGGAGCTTGTAAATCACTTGCACAAACCGATTATAAACATCGCCATGATCAAGTCGCTGCAATAATACACCAACAGTTAGCATATAAATATAAACTCATTAACGAAATGATACCATATTATAAATATAAACCAGAAATAATATTAGAAAGTAAGGATCAGAAAATTTACTGGGACCGAACAATAATAACAGATAAAACTATTCATTACAATAGACCTGACATTACCATTCACGACAAAACTAATAAAACAGTTTATCTGATAGATATAGCAATACCGAACTCACATAATATTCAAACCACCATATCCGAAAAGCTCAGTAAGTATCAAGATCCCGCCATAGAAATTAAAACCCAATGGAAAGCACAAACCGCTCATATTGTCCCCGTTGTCCCTTCATCTACTGGTATAATACCAAAATCTCTCACACAAAGCCTTAACACCCTACAGATGCCTACTCACACACTTTACATGCTCCAAAAAGCAACCATCCTTAACACCTGTCGCATCACCCGAAAGTTCCTGACTTCTTCAACATTGTCATCCACCTTTTCAATCTAAATTTCACCTTACATACTTGGTCCCGACCCGTGTGTAAGGTTTCTTGACCTCTCTTAAATAAGAAGAAACGTAAAAAACTGAAAATATAATTAAAATAATAATAATAATTGAGCGTGCAAGTCACCCCCTGCCATTTTATCCGTGTACATATAAACATTGATCAGGCAGGGGCCATAGTCCTTCCATAGTTCCAGGTAACCAGTCCACTTTAACCACCCAAACCCATAGTCAAAATATCTTTGTTTCCATATCCTGCAATAGTCCTACACCAACCGGGGGTTGTCCTTGGGTGCCCTTGCGTAGTGCAAACAGGGATAGTCGTCGGTTGGTGCCTCAATACTTAAAAATGTCTAAGGGGCCTCTGCGAGTTGGCTTCGGCCCCTCGTACGCCTTCCAAAGATCCGGGACCCCAGGGTCCCGAGATATGTTAAAGACATTTAAAAATAATTAATAAAATGTATAATATCCGTTTAGATATACTCTAAATAAAAAAACCGGCCAAGTGCGTGTCGGACTACGCACAATGAAGGGTTCCGTAGTTGAGATGAATTTATCTATCCCAAGAACAAACTTAACATTGTAGTTGAAATACATGTTATCCCATACATTCCAACTGCAAATCGTCGCTAGGCATATACCGCGAATGTGACATTTTTTACTTTTTTTTTTTAATTGCAGTATTACTTATTTGAACGTGTAGAATGAAATTAAACAAAAATCTGATTTTCGTTAAAAATTTCACATTTGCGGTAGTAATATAATAATAATATAAACCTTTAAACGAGCAATAATTCTTGTATATATGTATATGTATAATCTGAATCTCGGAAAAAGCTCCAAGAATTTTTATGAAATTTAGTATGCAGGGAGTTTCGGGAGCGATAAATCGATCTAGCTAGGTTTCATTTTTAGAAAACGTCGTTCAAAAAAAAAAATTGTCATCCAGATATATTTATTTATTCAAGTAACAAGGACTCATTGTGTTAGTAAACTTATGAACTTTAGCTTATTTTACCCAGTCACTCGGAAAGTTTTGCGACTAACTGTTTTTGTCTATGGAATACTGGCTGGTTTTGATGTCAATTAAAACTATGACTATTTATTACAAAAAAACATCACATTCCAAATTCGAAATTCCCTTCACATTTTTCTACGAGCAAAATCAAAATACTCTGTCTTACTGAAAAGTGGATTTACAACGAGAACATTTTCGCGCGATAATTTTGTACGATTTCAAATGTCGACTAAAACCAGAAGAATCGTTTGAAAGACTTCGAATGGTGTTAATAGAAAACAGCCCTTCTAAAGCGACTGTTTTAGACTAGTTCAACGAATTTATGCATGGTCGAGTAATTTTGGCGGACGAAGAAAGAAGTGGCCGCCCTATGATGGCTGTTACATAACAAAACGTGCTGACTGTGAAAAATTTAATTCAAGAGAATAGGCGAATTACATATGCCTTTTCATTTATAATTCACCTATTCTTTTGAATTAAATTTTCAGCATTAACTGCAGATTGGATCGGGAAGTGTGCATGAAATTCTATACGGGCATCTTCGGGTAAGGAAGAAAGTTTCACGCTGGTACCGCAAGATAGCAAAATTTGAAGCAGGCTCGTCTCGGCGCGTTTAAGATATCATTACGGGTGATGAATCTTGGATTTATCAGTATGATCCAGAAACGAAGCGTCAGTCGACCGTGTGGCTGTTTCAAAATGAACCAACGCCTACCAAAGTGAGGCGAGCCAGAAGTGCAGGCAAAATTTTGATCGCAAGTTTTTTTTCTTTGACGGGTTATCTGGAGTCAGTACCCTGACCAGATCAAAGGAGCATCAATGCTGAATGGTATGTTACCAAATGTTTGCCAGAAGTTTTTACTACTGCAAGCAGCAAGCGACCGAACACTGGCCTCTGTGGGCTTTTGCTTCACCACGACAACGCGCTGGTTCACTCGGCGCTCAAAACAAGGGACTTTCTGGACAGCACACCGGTCAAATTTATAGGTCATCCTCCTTACAGTCCCGATTTAGCTCCGTGCGACTTTTTCTTGTTCCTCAAAATAAAAAATCTACTCAAAGGAAAACAGTCTTCATCACCTGAAGATGCACTGGCTGCATTTGAGAAGGAGATTGATTGGAGAAGTGTCTGTTGCGGACTGGAAAATGTGTTATGAAAATTGGTTTAGACGTATGAAACTGTGTATAGACGCCAATGGAGAGTTCTTTGAAAAGATATAATAAAGAAATTAACACCTGTGGTATATTTTTTTCTAGTATCGCAAAACTTTCTGAGTTCCCCACGTAATCTAGTTTAAATTGATTTCACCCCATGGGAGATGACACTGTAGTGATTGATGTATATGCAATCCAGCCGGCTAGCGAAAATTTTTAGAATATTGTTGGAGCTGACCCGCACCAGGGATGCACACACCATTCGCATCGTTGCGTAAAAGCAATTAATATGTGCGTCCGCGAACATTCCCGATGCGCTACAAAAACGGGACAGCCCCAACAATACCCTGAAAGCTTTGTTGTATTGGATACGAAGGGCGTTGCACGACCTTTGGGTATATCTGGCCTACAGGCTGCACGTGTAAAACGTTGTAAAATAAGCTCGAAACAGAGTAGTTTTGACTTTTCAAGAGAGCAGCGTGCAAACCTGTGAGCCAGCATGTTCGCCCTTACCGACAACGCCCTTCGTTCCCGCCCAATATCGAGTTATACATCAAACCACGTGTTTTGGCATACTGCTCACATTTGGCGACCAACTTTCTGAGACCACAGATTGACTCGCTCAGAAGCACCATATCGTCTGCATAGCTAATATTATTTACACAAATACCATCTATATAGCAACCCACTCTGGTGCTGCTGAGCTCGCCAATCCTGCCTCACCCCGCATTCCAACCTGTATGGCCTGGAAAAAGTTCCAGCCCATTGTACACTATTGATCTGGTTATCATAAGTACCGATATTTAAAAATGTTTATAAACTCCGTTAGCAACCTATCCTTCTCCATCTTTCTCCACAATACGTCATAAGCAACCAGATCAAAAGTCTTGAATAAGTCGAGGAAGCTAGCATAAATCGGCGTCCCACGCTGTGTTATAGTATGTGACAGTATGCTTAAGGCACAACACTGCACTTTCTGTTGACAAACCACGCCGAAACCCGAATTGGTTGTCATGAACATTTACAGTTTTATTTATTTGTGTATTAAGCAGACTGTCAAACACTTTTGATATTATAATAGCTAGAGAGGTGTGCCTGTTGGATGCCGAGCGACGAAATGTAAGTTTGTGCGCACAATATTGAGTGATTTACCATGTTATTTTAAGACCATGGACTTCTTATAGGTTTTCCTGTAATCTATGAGTAAAGAGCCATACTAAGTATTTTTTTCAAAATTTTTGGTCCAGTAGTAGGTCCAGTAGAGGAGATAAGGGGGGGGGGGAATGGTCAATTTTAATTGAATTTCTTAAATATCTTTAAAAGTGTTTATTTTAAAATTATATAAAAAATATATTTAAGATCCTCGTAATAAGTCCTTTTATTTGATATATCACACGGTACTGTTAGCATAACTTTTTTTTTAAACTTTCTTGTTTGCCCCCCAAAAGTGACCCCTATATTCAAAATTCATTTATTTACGTTACACATTCGTGTTTGGGTCACAAAAATACATGTGTGTACCAAATTTCAACTTAATCGGTCCATTAGATTAGGAGTAAATTGGCTGTGACAGACGGACAGACAGACAGACAGACACACGAGTGATCCTATAAGGGTTCCGTTTTTTCCTTTTTAGGTACGGAACCCTAAAAACACTACAACATAAGACTAACGCAATGGCTTTCATTTTGACAGTTCAACAAATTGTTTATATTGTTGAGCAGACGAATTTTCAAACAATTGAAGCAAGGGATTAGTAATTTCCTTCAAAATCTTTCGGACAGTGATTGAAAGTGTGTTACGCAATAAAGGGTACTGTTTGTCTTTTGTTTCTCAATATTCATTTTATTCTTGTAGATGATGGATTTCATTTCACAGAAAATGTAAATCTAGTTAATTAGAGTTGAGAGGGGAGTATCGGATTCTTTCCTTCCAAGAATTTCATTACGTTGGCGAAATTAAACAGGGAATGAAAATTGAGTGCGTACCCTTAGTATTTAATCGGTTATTTGATTAAATATCATTTAATAAATAGAATCGTTTTTAAGTTGAAAGTTGTGTTTTGGAAAGTCGTGCATCAAAGAATTGTTCGTAAAAGTATAAAAGAGCTGTTTAAAACACGTATGCATATTGTTATTGTTTTGTTATTATTAACTTATTTTAGAGAAAAATTGTGTCCAATCCGTGAGAGTGTTGTTAAGAATCGTACTGATTAAGTACAAAATTTTTGGAAAAAAAAGTACACCGCTTTTTTAAAATAAGTATGGAATTTCACAGTAGCAGTGGTGGCCCAGTGGTAACGGCCGCGACTTACGAGTTATACGTCGTAAGTTGGTACCCAGACAGGCGCTTTACTTTGTGTAAATAATTTCATCACCACTGCTCTCAAAACGGTGAAGGAAGACATCGTGAGGAAACCGGCATGTCCTAGAACCGAAAATTCGAAGACATATGACATCTACCAACCCGCACTGGGCCCGCGTGGTAGATTACGGCCCACTCCCTCTCACAGAGAGGAGGCCTGTGTCCCAGCAGTGGGAACATTATAGGCTGATGATGATGATGATGGAATTTCACCGGGTCATTACATGGGGTGTAGGCGTCAAGTCATAACTTATAATATGACCCCTGTAGAAAATTTACCAATTTTTAATGGAATTGGTATAATTTTGGTATTAAAAAAGTGAATTTTAAATAGCAGTAACTTTTTATTTTCAATAATAATAAGTTTTTTTATTACTTTTTGGTAATGTTATTGCAGTACTTATGTGCCCCTTTCGGATCGGACAAGGTTTTGTAACACATTGTATATATTTTAGTGTTAGATTGTTTGTATATATTATTTAAGATCTGTCAAGAAACGTTGTATGTTAACACCACAGATATAGATCTGTGGTTAACACAGTAAGTTTATTTAAACCAGCAAAAATAAAAATGTCAATGCTGATTTTGGTCTAATTGAAATAGAGGTTCTAGGTAACCAAATACGTAACTAACCAAACCTGACCAAATTAATTAACTACGAACACAAAATACAGGAAATATGATAACCGCAATCATTGCTTTGTTTATCTTTCAGTCCAATTTTAACGTTGCAATCGTGTGGAGATACTATCATTTTACATAACATAACATCACGCCTTGTTTCCCCGAAGGGTTGGGCAAAGATGTCCCTGTAGCAGGTAAACCCACATTTCGCCGGTTATGTTTAAGTCCCATGTAATAGGGGGCGAGCCTATTGCTATACTATCATCAATACTATCATTTTATGTAGAAAAACTCATTAATTATACCTACTAATGAAATGGTTACTTTAATGTTCAATAATTATACTAAAAACGATACAATAAGAGTAGGTAATTAAATAACCTGCACTATTTAAGTCGTGCTCGTTAAAGAGTCATTTATTTGATATATTTTTCCATAACAATATTGTAGATGTTTGTATTTTTGTCTGTATTCCGCAATTTTTCTACAAAAAAATCTCAAAAAAAAAACAGTGGCACTCCGGGACTGCCAACAGAAGTGAAAACTTGAACAAGATCGCCTTGGTGGAAGAAAAATACTTGTATAGAATATTGGTCCGTAACCTTATCTAAATAAAGAGCACAATCGCGTTTACAAAAATGAGGTGTCGGTAACGGTGTCGCGAGTTCAATTGTATTTTCCTATCTCAAAAATGCCCAGCGCGCCTGAAGAAGTTTTCACTTCAAAAATCTCACTATCCCTTAAAATTTTTCTTCTTTTTTTTTTTTTTTTTCTAGTCGGTGATTTTTCCTGAAGTAAAATACATCTTCGACCTTTCTCTCGTAAACCATTTAGGTCGTCACGCCAGTGTTTCTTAGATGGGACATTGGTCGGAGAAGGCAACGCACAAAAAACAGTCGAATGCTATGGAGGAGAAAGATCTTTGCCCTTCAGTAGGACAAAAAAATAGTGGCACTCCGGGAGTGCCGACAGAAGTGAAAACTTGAACAATTTTATTGTGCAGGAAATAATGTATAGCGCGTTGATATCTTTTTAATGGTCAAAAGCTGGTGTCGTAACAGTGTCGCGAAAACAATTGCTTTTTGCCCATCTCAAAAATGCCCTACGCGCCTAAAGAAGTTTTCACTTCAAAAGTAATGCTTCTTGAGTAATGGGAATGTATACTATAAAGGTTCTGGGAGGCTGGAGGTTGGCCTTAATGATGCTCGAAATTACTGGCACATGAGAGATTTCAAACAAAGGAAGAATACCTATATATTCATTTGCTGCTGCCCTCGGCTTCACTCGCGTGGGCCCTAATTCTTTTTCTAAAATAAAAGTAGCCTAAGTTACTCCATATAACATCAGCTATCAGTCAGTGGAAGTCAAAATCGGTCCAGCCGTTTCGGAGATTAGCCGGAGCAACCGACGGACAGAAATGAAAAAAAGAGTTTTTTTAGTATAATTACCGTATATGTATACTTTCATATTATATGCATTTTGTAAAATTCTGTTATTTTGACATTTCAAACAGACACATCAATTTTATTTATTTGTACGTGGGGCATAAGGAACATCTTTGCCAACTTTCCATCAGGTGGGCCACTCTTGTCTGACATTTTAAAGGTTTTTTTAAGTGTCCTTGGTTTTGTATTTTAGTTTTTTGCCACCGACTGCCGAAATTAAAGTTATTTTTTACTTCGTAGTGTTTTTTTTGGAAGTCGGTTGTTTTTTTTTTTGTAAAAAGTTTTTATTTACCTGCTATGTAAATAACAGTGACAGGAACTTATCATATCATCCACATACTAAGTGGGAAAAAGTACGTATTATTGAAGCTAACTCAAAAACTATCAAAGCAAAGTTAATAAAATTTATATGGGACCACCTCGAGAACATACCCTTTCAAACAAAAAAATAATTTTCAAAATCGGTCCACAATTGACGGAGGAATAGGTGAACATACATAAAAAAAAAAACAAACATACGCGACGAACATATTTATAACCTCCTCCTTTTTGGAAGTCGGTTAAAAAGTGCAACCATCATGGCCTGTCTAACCTAACCTTAAAAATCTGGGCGGATCCGAAGACCAGTCCTAGCTTAAACACTACTAACGTCAATTTAACAATACCAAAACGATGTTTGTGATGAAATAATTGATGCTAATGTACTTTATGTGTTTTAAATTTGTTTGTACATTACCTTAGTTAAATTTTATATCAGTGTAATTAGGTGCTGGCGGCATTTTCCAGACAAGTGACGTCAAACTATTAAAACTTTAATTATTAAGTCTATGTTTTATATGCCACAGATTATAATTTAATTGTGTGTACGTTTCCAAAGTAAATATTGTGGAAATCTTAGGTAGTGTGTTTGTACAGCTATTTTTAGTTGAATTGGAAGCCTATACTAGCATAGAGTGAAGGTATTTTGTTTGGAAATTTCCGGTACAATGTTACGAAATTATGTAGCATAATCCGCCTATAATGTTCCCACTGCTGGGACACACTCAGGCTTCGAGAGGGAGTGGGCTGTAATCTACCACGCGGGCCCAGTGCGGGTTGGTAGATATCACAATACATGTCTTCGCATATTTGGTTCTAGGACATTGGGGTTTCCTCACGATGTTTTCCTTCACCGTTTTGAGAGAGAAAGTAAAGCGCCTGCCTGGGTTCGAACCCACGACCTAAGTCGGGGCCGTTACCATTGGGCCACCACTGCTCATACATATCACGAAAGTACATTGGTTTAAAAATATAATTTCAGATGTCTTTTTTTATACAACGTGAAATTTTAATCACAGTTTTGCTAGAACAAACGTTGTTCAGACCATGGTCTACTACCATTCTACAGCATCCAATAAAAAAAAAACACAATTGGTTTTTGAAAAAACACAAAAAGACAGTTTAAAATTTCAAGATTATCGTTACTCTCTACAACACAGACACCACGCACGGGACACAGCATTGTCTACAGGGAAATTTACCTCCATAAACGAAAATTAGTAAGCTGTAGATAATCTTGACATTTTAAACTTTGTCTTTTTTGTGTTTTTTCAAAAACCAAGTATGTTTTTTTCACATTTCACGGTGTATAATTTATTTAGATACATTTCGTGAGATAACATAGGTAGGTATCCAATTTTATTTGCCTCGTTGGTATAGGACTCGCAAACGCTACTGTTGAGCATGAGGTCCAAGGTTCGATTCCCGGGTCGGTCAAAGTGTTATTGGGTTTTTCTATCTGGAAAAACCCAATAATTTGCAATTTGTGCCCAGTTGATCGTACAATAGGGACACCCCCTATTCCCATGTAATAGGGGGTATCTTTTAAATACAACTGGCGAAATGTGGGTGTACTAGAGGTGCACATCTGTGCCTAGCCCTTCGGGAAGACCGGCGTGATGTTACGTAGGTTTTATTAAATTTTGATGATATTTCGTAAGCAAAAGGATATTAATTTGTCAAATGTGGAAAATCGTGGTCGTTGTACGTTGCACTGCCATAATGGCACAGGTACATTTCCTAACGAAAGGTCAGCTCAGGTTATTGGTGATGATAAAATTCCTACAGCTGCAAGAAGATTTATGAAACTGCACATTGATTCTGAAAAAACAAAAGAACTCTATGTTCAGGAAAATGTTTATGCGCGTAAAAGGCGGCCACTGTTTTTAGACCAGAATTTTCCACTAGGTACCCTTCTAATACTTTTCTCGGCTTATTGGACTGTAGATTTTTTGACCATTTTCAATTTTTAAAGTGCCTGGTACTTGTTGAAAGACTTACACTGTCCTCCCATACCTATTAACACTGTTGTTTGAAAATATTGTAAAAGCCAATTAATTTTAAAAGAGTAACCGTGGAGTTTCTTGCCGGCTCTTCTCTATAGGAAACGATCAATCGGAACCGTAATAGCTTCTGACGTTTCATAAGTGCCCATGTAGGTTTATGTGAAATAAAATATTTTGTATTTGATTTTTAAAGTGAAAACTTCTTTAGGTGCGTTGGGCATTTTTGAGATGGGACTAAACCATTGACTACGCGACAATGTAACGCAATTTATCGACACCGTGGAGTACAAGACATCAACGCGTTGATTCCCGCGGTGCCAATTTTTTTTCAAGTTTTACTTCTGTCGGCACTCCCGGAGTGCCGCTGTTTTTTTTTATTGTTTTTTTCTCATAATATTGGCACGAACTATAAAGCGTGATAGCCGTACAATCGATGACCGTAGGGGTCGACGTGTTCTTGAGTAGAGACCGCGAATCAGCAAACGTAAAGTAGGACGCCCTCAGTCTAGGGGAAGCGACGATCTTTGCAGGGTGGGTGGTAGCAGCTGGATGAGATTTGCCGAGAATTGAGCTGAATGGCGTGCAATTGGAGAGGTCTATGTCCAGCAGTGGACTGCTGTAGGCTGATGATGATAAAGGGTGATCCGTTGAGATGGGTCAATTTGGGCGAATCTAAAACTATGGGACATAGAGAAATATGTATTTTTTTTTTTTTTTTGGGTGGGAAGTTATCAAATGACTTCTCCCGCTCTGGGCGGAGCGGGAGGGCGTGTCAGACTCTTACTGACTAAAATCCACCCGTGTTCCTTCGGTTACCATGTTGCCGGGGGCCACGATCTCCCTTTCGGACTTCTTCGCAACCCCAGCAGGCATCGGCCCTAGCAGACCCCGTCAATTCTGCTGACTTCTCTTTGAGGCGCGCGTGGAACACAACGCGCCGTTGACCCGGGCCTTGTCCTTATCAGACGGCGAGCTATTCCTCCTTCGCGAGCATTACTGCTTCGCAGAAGGAGATGACGGCCTCCCATTTCCTCTCGCTCCGTACCATGGCCTGAACTAGGGCCGGACGCGAGAGATCACCGCCGCCGATCAGAGAAATATGTTCTAAGGAAACATGTCGTCAATTTTAGAGTTACATACATAAACTCACACCTTTTTCCAATGGGAGTAGGCAGAAACTACCGAACGCCACCCACGATATTTACATACCTACTCCTTTTGCTTCGTTTACGTTCATACATACACGCAGTGTACTTTAGAGTTAGAAAACATAATTCAAAGATATACCTACATTTAAGTATCACCCCACTATCCTCATTCTTTTGTTTGCTTACTAACTAGATTATTAACAATCGTATTGGTTCTCAAAATATAACACTTTCAACTACTTGGACTTAATAGTCGTTGAAAGATACTTGTGCATGGCAATAAACGTGTGAATTTCGCACTTGTAAAGTTATGAATACTTGACATTCATGTCGCTATTAAGGCAAGCGCACATTACAGCCGCAATGGGCCGTAGCGCAACGCATTTTCATACAAAAAGTGCGGTGCGGCCCGGCCGTAGTGTGCATTGGTTCGTAGAAAATGTAATAGTCCTCCAGACCAAGCAATCATGTAATTGTGTTTAACTAAAATAGGTTTTTGTTTTTATTAATTTATTTATCTTTTGTATAGATTCTTTTCTATTTTGTGAATGTGAGAAAGCTGAAGGCTTAGTGGATTGTAGACCTGTAGACTATTTTCTATTTTGTTACGTACCTGGTACTTATTGAAAGACCTACACTGTCCTCCCATACCTAGTAACACTGTTATTTGAAAGTGATTGCCTCGAGCTAGCCTAGCTACGCTCTAGGCCTTCCAGCTTGGCCATCATTGCAGCCCTTGCTGTCCTCGCTGTAAAGGCCTCGACCTACGGCCTCGGCCTTTATCTCAGCTCGTCCATCAAGTGCTGCACGCTGACCGCGCTGTATCGGCCTGGAGCTGCGCTACGCTGCGCTGTCGGCCATCATCAGCGCGACCAGCAAAGAAGTCATTATAGACCGCGGCAGTAATGTACTATTAAAAGAGTAACCGTGGAGTTTCTTGCCGGCTCTTCTCCTTAGGAAACGACAAATTGGAACCGTGCACCTAGCTTCTGACGTTTCATAAGTGCCCATGTAGGTTTATGTGAAATAAAATATTTTGAATTTTGTTTTTTTTTTTAATTTTTACACCGAATTTCGGCCAAGGCAGCCAATCTCGGCGCGGGAGATATTATAGTGCACCGAGTAGTCGACAACTTCAGAAATATTTAGTAGGCAATTGGCACATTTCGAATTTGGAAACTTCATTGCCAATTGCCTAATACGTATTTCTAGAGTTGTCAACTGGCTCACAAATAAATTAACTTCGTGCGAATCGCCTAAAAAAATAATAATTAAATGGGTCAAAACGCCCGTTTCGACCGAGTAATTTCGTGCGAATCAACCATTTTTGCGTTGCGTTGCGGCGCGGCCCGCCTCTGTCTGCTTTAGCCTTTAGAAGTTAAGTATAGCACTTGACTCACACACTCAATATTGACAAAATATATTTAGCGTATGAGTGACTTGTCGGTTACTCATACACTAAATATATTATAGCACGAGGTAAATGTATGCGTTAACTTGAACTTGAGCGACACTTAACCCTAAACATGAGAGCTTCGTAAAAGTAAATAGGTAAGTGTTTTAGTTACTCTTTTTAGAACAAACAGACAAACATGATGGAGTAGGTATGGGTTGACAGCATAGTTTTTTATTTGAAGGCTTCCCATACATCAAGTTTAAAAAGTTCTAAGAATGGTACTTGAGGAAAATAAACGAATCATTTTCAGTATGAAAATAGTTTAGAAGAACCAACAATAATTATTATATAGAATAGAAAAATATACATAGACTGGCCATAAGTTCTGTTACAAATGAAAATGCATAATTTTTTTATGAAGTAATGTAATCTTAATAAGACTTAATTGTAAATATTTATTGAAGTCTCAGCAAAAAAAATATTTTATTCAAAATGGCCACCCTATCTGGCCACGAATCTATGGATTTACGCACTGTTTCCGTGGGAAATTTTTCCATTGTTTGCTCCAGAGATTTCTTAAGAGACAAGACGTGAAGTCGGCGTGTTGTTACAGCATACGGTGGTTCCGGAGTGCAACAGTGATGAGGAGTGTCAGAAAGCAGCCAATGGCATCAGGAAATATCATATGCAAGATCGGAGATTCACTGATATTGGACCACCGTAAGCATAAGTAGTTTTTGGAACAACATTTTGTGGTTTTTGTTTGGGGTTCAAAATAATTGGAGTGACTCAGAGCAAGTCCCTTCTCCGTAGGCTCTTGGCTTGCTTTTTGTTCGTCAACTTTTTTTGAATTTTTATGATTAACGACGTAGCTACGTGCATGACGAGCATTTTCTTACGAAAATATTTTCATTAATTATATTTATCATTTTAATATTGCACCGTGACGTTAATTAGAAGCCCAAGGTACCGAAGCGCAGGGCTGCGAACACAATTATCTCTTCCAAATCTCAGAGATTACGAAAGTTTACTTTCGTTCACGTCAATGAATGTTAGATAACAGAGAAAGGCAATTTGATATCAGTTAGCACGTGTCTAACGAAGATGGGATGCTAAACAATTTGTTTACAAATTTTCTCTTGTCTTGGGATTCGTTTGTGGGTTTAGTGAATTATTGTGTAAATGCTGGGTTAAGACCAGTCGTTACGGGTAGTTAGACGCCCAAAAAGTCTGACAACCAGTCCAACCAAGGGGTATCGTGTTACCTAGTAACAAGGTTGTGGAGGTCAGATAGGCAGTCGCTCCATATAAAATACTGGTATTCAGCTGCATTCGGTTAGACTGGAAGCCGACCCCAACATACTTGGAAAAAGGCTAGGCAGATCATGATGATGCTGGGTTAAGACGTCGTCCCTCATGCACGTGGTTGTGGATTCAAATTCTGGCGTACCAAAGTACCAATATGAATATTTTACAATTGATGTTCTTGTTTTCTGTGAAGGGAAAAACATCTTGAGAAAACCCTGTCTTGAGTAATCGTGGTGATCAATGCGCGTGCCTGCTCTGTATGAGAAGAGGCCTTTGCCCAACAGTGGACAGTAAAATTTGTATATTACCTGGGCGACCGAGCTCTGCTCTGGTAAAAATAGAGAATGTTCATTTAATAGTATAAGAAAGAACATGCTAATTCCATGCTGCCATGATAGTAGGTACTTACTAATTCCATGCTGCCATGTCATTATTTTAAGATGCCATCTTGTTCTAAACTTTGGGCAACCGAGCTCTGCTCGGGTGAAAATACGGAGAAAACTAATTTTTCCAGATATGAGACCTAGCTAGATCAACAGTTCGCCCCCGTAAACCCCTATATTGCAACTTTCATCGAAATCGTTAAAGTTGTTTTCGAGAACGTGATTACAAATATATATATTTATACAAATATTGCTCGTTTAATAGTATATACAAGGTGGCAGGGACATCGACGCGAAAACTATTACCATGGATTCAGTACATTTTTCGTCGGTTATTTTAAATAAATCAGATATTCCATACATTATGACCGAGTAGGTATTGCACTTTTCTATGAAACAGCTGTTTTTTTTTTATAACCGACGAAAAACTTCTATGCAGGGAGGTTCAGAACCATGTACTGAATCCATGGTAACAGTTTTCGCGTCGATGTCCCTGCCACCCTGTATATCTTTATACTACTTATAATACCTATATAGATACGGAGTCTCAAGGAAACTAGATGAAATATAGCGTATAGAAAATGCTTTTTCTATAATAACAAACCGCGGTAACAGGAACCGAAAAGTATAAAAGTTTTCCAAGAATCCTTAAATTCCACGAAAATTTTTAAATACAAAGCATGAGTCGGTGCTAAAGTTAATTCATCTCGACAAACAGAAGACGGTTAAAATAAATCAAAATGAGTTTATTTATGTAGGGTTTTAACCACGAACGTGTTTAATAAAATATTTACAAAGATCGGGGGATTTAAACTTTACCGCGCCAGCTCTTGGCTCTAGAGTCGTTACAGCTCTTGGCTCTAGAGTTTTGATAAAAGTAAATAATAAATCCCTGTAGGCACAATGGGCTTATGAATAAATAATCTCATATACTTAGTTCATTTTCTCTGCAGTTAGAGTTAATGCCAGTTCTGATGGCTCTATATAACTCACATCTTATCTTGCTATGTTTATTTTGTGGTTCATTGGTATGTATCTATAAAAATATAGTTATGAATGTAATAAAACAATAACCAGTTGGACACTCACATATGATAAAACGGAGGCACTTTTGGAGCACATAAAGTAGCAGAAACACTCACACATACACTCTCACTTACATTTACACTCTAACATACACTCTCTCATACACTCTCGCATACACTCTCTCATTCACTCTCACATACAGACACTACGCACACCTGTGCGTAGTGTGAATACCTATCCACACTCGAATCACACTCTCACTAACATACTTGTTTTATTTGATATTTTAAGTATCCAGGGATTTGTTTTAATATATTAAGATTATGCTGTACTATGGAAGAGCAGTCTCCTAACAAAGGCATTGTTTGCTTAAAAGGAGGCTCCAAACTAGAAACCCTTTTTTGTAAACTGAAGCATAAATAAAAAAAATTGGTAACAGCCCGGAGTTCTGAAGTTGGCGATATGATACCCCCGTGCGTCAGAAAGCACGTTAAGCCGTTGGTCCTGCGCCTGATCTCCCTCCGGTCGTGTCGGACTGCCGTCCCATCGGACTATGAGAGTGAGGGAAGCGAGAGTGCTCCTGTGTCTGCGCACACACTTGTGCACTATAATATCTCCCGCGCCGAAGGCTGGTCTCCGTTGAGATTGGCCGCCATGGCATACGGTCTAGAGGACTATATGTAATAATTATTAAAAAGAGGAAATGTTTGTAAGTTTGAATGTATGAGGTAATCTCTGAAAGAACTGATCCGATTTCGAAACTTGTTTCACTGGCAAAAAGCTACACCATTGCTGAGTGCTTTAGGGTATGTTTTATAGAATAGTTGACTACAACACGGGCGAAGTCGCGTGCAGGAGCTGGTGTTACAATAAATTGTAATGTTACTTTTGATTAGCAAACTTTATTATATAAAGTCATCAGCTTTCTCAACTTTAAAGTGCTAAGCTCTTAACACAATTTAATAAAAATGTCCATTATATAGTTTTTACAGCAGTCTTATCATAGCTCCCTTTGGCACCAAAACTTAGCTGCAAAGGCTAAATAAGCGTATAATAAGCGTGTTCGCGGACTGGGTGGGACTCTCCACTGCTGCGCCACTGGATACGTTTGCATACTGCACTGTGAGCAGTGGACAGTTCCTCCTGGTCTTAATGTGTGTAACTGTGTCCTTAACTGTTTTTATTTTGTGCATATTGTTTTGTTTTGTTTGTTTTATTTTGATGTGAATTAGTTGTTTCTAAAATGAGTGTGTCGAAATATGGATGTTTTCTGAATTAATGATTATATTATTAAATATGGTAGAACTAGCGACTCGCACGGGTGCTACTGATGTAATGACATAATATAAATTTTGAGATTCTGTGAAGTCAAAGTCAAAATCAAATCATTTATTTCAAATAGGCCCATGTATGGCATTTTTGAACTGTGCTACTGTCTAAGTTTAATATTAATCTACTATACACGTAAACCTTCCGGAATAAATTATCTTATGATGCTGAAAACCGCATCGAAATCCATCGTGTAATTTAGAAGAACTAAGCGGTCACACAGACAAGCAACAAAAGCGACTTTGTTTTATACTATTTATTACAGATAATGAAAATTTTAAATAAACTTTTCATGTATATATCCTATACTATTAAATGAGCTATATTTGTATATCATTTGTAATCACGTTCTCAAAAACGGCTCTAACGATTTCGATGAAATTTGCAATATAAGAGTTTTTGGGGGCGAAAAATCGATCTAACTAGGTCTCATACCTGGGAAAATTCGTTTTCTCCGTATTTTAACCCGAGCAGAGCTCGGTCGCTCAAAGTTTAGAACAAGATGGCTACCTTAGAATAATGACATGGCAGCATGGAATAAGTAAGTACCTACTAACATGGCAGTATGGAATTAGTATGTACTTTCCTATAATATTAAATGAGCATTCTCTATTTTCACCAGAGCTGAGCTTGGTCGCCCAGGTACTTTGTATTAATATTACTAAAAACTTGGCACGATGTCCCTTGACGTCTGCAGTACATATTTTTGTTAACTAATTTAATTAACTTGTAAGACTGCTAAGTTTTAGGCACTGTCTGTCGTTAATCCGACAGGACAGTTTTTTGGGGCAACAATGTTCTCTATGGATCATGTCTAGTGTTTTGGGTAACTAACTGTTAAGTTTTTCGATAGATCTGAGGAAGTTTTTGGCTCAGAGTTTAGAATTAGTCGGTCAGAAACCTTTTGCATTAATTTATATTACTATATATCTATCTATTTAGCCTGTAATGTCCCACTGCTGGGCAACGGCCTCTCATTCCCTTTTCTACACACGTTTGTCCACTGCCATTACGGCCAGTCCTTTCGGTTGGAGTCAAGTTCGTCCCTCCCTCTTCGTCTTAGTCTGAAGCGATATTGTTCAGCATTTTTTTTATCCAAGTAATATTTCCAAATTTAAATTGAATTGCAAGTGTTTTAATAAAAAATTGGTACATTGTCATTTTCTAATATTTGTGATACTTATGTTTCATGTTGAATTTATATTCGAACACAATGTGAATTGTTCCTGAATAAATAAATTGAATTGAATTTAATGGGACTCAATCAGACTCAATCGGTGGTTCTTTTAGCCCACAGCTCATCTGACATGCGGCAGACATGTCCGACCCAATCCCACTTAAGACTGGCAGCAACTCGCATGCGAACGTAATCTCAGAGATGGATCCAACTGTAATTCAGGTTGTTGGAATCGTTGTAGGCCTTTGACATAATCATCTTATACTCGTAACTAAAATATATGTTTTTACCAATGCTTGTCCCTAAGTATGTTCTATATATTTACTACCAACTAAAAGGTAAAGAAAATTATTCAAAGAACATAAACGTGACTGCTGAATATTTGTCTGGTTGCCAGCCTTATCCTATTCACCTCGAGGCCCACAATAACCAGTTCCTTCTAAATCTCATATAAATTGTTACGCTGATCTATTGAGAATTTATAAAAAAAACCCGTATGCAAACGTATTTATTATAATTTCTTATAAAACGACAACTCCAATTAGTTGGAAACGTGTTTCGCGTCGAGTTATTTGGCGATCGTGGCGTGGTATTAATTGTTTGCTACGTCGAATATTTCGCCTACTTTTAAAGTTTTCGATGATGGAATTGGTGCACGTTTTTGTGCATGAAAATGAGGTAATATTTTCGTTGAAACATTTCTTCGGCAACCTTTTCCTCTCCTTAGTATTTGTAAATGTTTGTTGACATGTAAAATTAATTATCAGTAGAATCCATTCATTTCTCTATTGTGCAGTTGTCAGGGTCATATTATGCAACTGTTCCATCGTTTTCCTTATATTTATAACAATTGATTAATGTTTTGCGGAAGTTTTTAATATGACTACTATAACGGTTATTGACCCATCACGGTGATAAGAATCTAAACTAGAGATCTATGCTACTTTGCTTCTGGAAAACACACCTGTTTTCTTGAATACATGATACACTTTCAGTTTTATAACGTTTGCTCTTTTGGAACTAAGCGCATTCAACTGTTTCATTATTACTTTCAGACCTCTGTCATTTGAGGTCGTAACGTAACATAATTTCACCCCTGTATTTCCCAAAGGTGGTGTACTTTTAGTAGACCCACATTTCACCAGTCATCTTTGAGTCTAGGTTCTCGTGTTATTTCTTATCATACAAGTAGTTTTTAGATTAAATTAACTAAATACCTTTTATGTTATTATTGTCAGTGGTGTAATATTTGTAGGTAATGTATGTAGTGTATTCAGTGTATAGTATATTAGTTAACTTGTTTTAGTTACAAATACTTATGTTATTTTTGTTGGTACCTAATGTGTGTAAGTCGACCAGATTGTAGCACAGCTTCCTGTTTCAAAATCAGTTCAATTTAGACTAAAGTTGTTTGATTTGACTATTCTTTTCTTTTTTTCGTGTGGTTAGTGACTAACCTGGTGTTAGAGTTTTAAAGCCACCCATGGGCTTTGACTTGGCTTCACATGCCGTCGAGAAATATCTCTCAGGCATGCCAGTTTCACGATGTTTTCCTTCAACGTTTTTCAAAAACGGTGAAGGCAAAACGGCAAGTGATCATTATACAATACGCACTTGAATCCGAAAAGTCAGAGGTGCCTTGGATTCTTGGATTGGATTTTAATTATACTTATCAAGCAGTTACTTTGAAACCTCTGTATACTTAGATATTTTAGGCAATTTTATGGGAAACACACTCAATAAAACCAATAAATTGTTAATAATAAGTATATTATTTATTTATTTAATATTAATATTATTTTTTCATTCATTTTGACGGGTAAAGTCCCTTGTCCACTGGTCCTCGTGCGACTGACGTCAGTCAACCGGTCTCGAACACACTCGACCTGGGGGCAAAAGAAAAATTACTTTTAGACTTTCTATTCAATAAATTTGTTTGGGAATTCCCGTTAACCGTGTTTGTTTGCTAGATGATGGTTTCGTTAATAACAGATTAACAATAATTAAGGGAAATGTTGGTTTGGGAATAAATGAGGATAGAGGCATTAGAGTAATGAGTGGTCTTGAATTTTTAGACTGTAACTTTCGAAAAACTTTCTTGTTATGAATGTGTATATCTTGGGTATTCCCAAATTCCGGTATCGAAGCTCTAAACATAACAGCTCGTAAGAAGCAAGTAAGAATTATAGAGGTGGCAAAATCGATACACATCCATAAATATGATAATTGAATATTAGAGATATGAAATTATCTGAGCATGTTTGATTTTGATTATAAGATTTTTAACGCAAATGTTTGCAATTATAAACAAAATTATCGATTAAGAATGTAGATTTGACAAAATTGATGATGTATTTATTTATAACATGCGTATGAGTGATCTTATTCCTTTAGATCTTTAGTTGAATGATTTTCCCTTTTCGTATACACTACATAATTATACTCAATTATATATTTTCAATGCCATTAAACGTGGGAAAAGTTCTTGCAACAGTATAATTTGCTATACAATGGCAGTTTTAATTAATGTAGTGGGAATGGGTTTATCCAACTAGATTGACAATAGCGAAAAAGTCACGAAAACAATCCCACAAGTATTTACACTGACTAATTTGGACTGTCCTGTTAAATTCTAAGTTATAATTTAAAGCTATCGAGCTGTCCAAATGGTAGATTTACCACCGCTTATAATAACCTCTTCAGATGTTTAATCACCTATAACTTTATCGTGAAAGTTTTCTTCATAGAAAATTCAAATAATTTCTTTAAATGCCTCTTTAGGTTATGTTTTCCTATTTACAATAGTTGAAACAGTTCCTGTTATATTAATATTCGGCCTTGTGTTTAAGTCGCAAATGTTGTTGGCATTTGTTCCACATTTTCTATTTCATGCGCAATTATATTTCACCCCAATTAATTTGTTCAATAACACCAATTCGTGGGTATGTCAATTAAACGTTTACCAATTAGAGCAATTACTATGGGAAGGAATGGCAGTTTTTGAACTCGTCCAATTAATTTAATTGTCAAAGTTGAGTAGTTCACAATTGTTTTGACATGGATTTAATTTAATTTAACGCTATTGGAACTCGTTTGGATCGAAAACAATTATTTCGGTAAGCCTTATTGATAATGGTCTTTACAAACGTTTCCAATGTGAATTGGTATTTTAGTCTTAAATAATGAACTTCCCCTTAGTTACGAATTGAATAAAGTGAAAAACGAACATAATCTTTAAACGAACTGAGGAAGGACTAATACAGAATAATACAGAGACTTGATATGAGGGCCGGATGATCCTATGGGTTATGATTAATGTTTTAGCAGGAGTAATTGTAAAAGACGCTGAAGATGATTTCTAAACTAACAATAAAAATCACAATTACCAACCTTTTTTGTGAGTCGAACTGGCAGAAATATTTCACTATCACAACACATTTGCACTGTAAGTTCTCTTCACCTCTTCTCGTTGAACTTAGGTTTGTAGTCCATTGTTGAAGATATCATCGAAGAAGTACTGTTGCTTGAAGACTTGGATAAATCCGTCTTCTTCCTGAAGCTCAACCGGGTCTCGCCTCTGATGAAGCGGTCAAGGGCTTGCCTCAATGACGAGTGTTTTCTTTCGAAAGGATTTGTGTACATTTTGTTTAGAGTTAATTTAAATTTCAAGACGTCTGTTCGCTACTAGCGTTCAATCTGTAGTGAGGCCTTGTACCTCCCACTCCTTATATATAAAGATTGCGCGTGCGCTTAGGTCAGCCGGAGTTCAAACATTGGTCGGGCACAGACGTCATAGCGGCTTTTTGTTTTGATGCCCAGTAATTGGACTGTTGTTTATGATGAACGGGCGTGTCGCTGACGTTCGTGTTTTTACCTTGTAAAAGTTGTACTAGAGCGGTTTGGTTTTGTACAACGCATTCTAGAGCGCCAATCATTATCAAATTAAGGAAGTTAACATCCTTTTTGACGTACTCTGCTATGTCAATAGTATATTGTTATTAAATCACACAGTTATGTTTCCACAGTGAATGAATATATCTTTAGATTTGGATCGGAAAAACCTTACATTAACTTTATATTTATATTTTAAGGTAATCATTGGTGGCAATGATATAATTTTTTAAGTACATACCTTTATTCAATCGGTAAACATTCTTGGGATTTCTGAATGGATTTTGGAACTTTAACGACGTAACTTGTGATATTGTTGATTTATGTAACTTGTTAAACTATCTGTTTAGGTCAGTTTATTACGTAATAGAAGTAGACAAATACGGAAACTAGAAATAAATCTTCTACTTCAATGAAATAATTAGTCCAACTTAATGAAGTTTATTTTCTATTCCACATGCTTCTAATAACTATGAAGATTATCAAGAAATCATTGACAAATGGGCTAGGCGATTAATAATAATTACCCCACGTTTAGTTATTGTTCTGTATTACCATTCTAGATTGTGTTCATTTTACTAGCGTGTTTCTTATGTACCTATTACTAAATTATGATGTTCATTAATCTAACAGGCAAGCTAGGTAATTATCTATTTTATTACCTTTGGCTCTCTCTATGTAGTTTTTTTGCAATGAAAGGTCCGTCCTAGAAAGTTTGGTACTTTCCTTGCTATCATCATTATTAACTTTGACGTCAAGAGGATTGGTGGTAGTATTCTCTATTGCTCTAAAAGGTATCAAAATGTACTGCAATGCAACTATAATTATGGTATAATTCCATAGCGGGGTTTAAAGGACGCACATATTAAGCGATTAACGATTACGTTTATATATGGTGATTATAATATTATGATGGGTTTTTTCAAGCTCTTTAATGGTATTCCCCGCCTGGTGAGAAATCTGAGAATTGGCTTATAAATAGTTTCCGGATTATATGTATAGGATTGTATAATTGCTTGCTAATTACTGGTAGTCAGTAGCCTGAAAGTTTAGTTTGACAACCAGTCTTACCAAGGGGTATCGTGATACCCAGTAACTGGGTTGTGGAGGTCAGATACGCAGTCGCTCCATGTAAAATACTGGTATTCAGCTGCATCCGGTTAGACTGGAATCCGGCCCCAACATAATTGGGAAAACGCTAGGCAAATTGGTTGATTGTATAATTGCTTTGTATATTACCTACAAAACTAGAGATTTCACTTTTGTGATCTACTTTATGGGAATTCAGTTGATACCGACGTCAAATTCAAACTTACGACAAAGAACTGTGGGAAAACAGAAAACCCGTTGAGAATCTATTTAGTTTATTTATTTAATGTATACAGCCTTCTTGGTAACGACGTCTAATATCTATAGGTACCTACTGATGGCAGCCATTTAAATGGTCTGAAGAATTCTTTGCGAGAAAATGTTGTGCGCAGCTATATTCTGCGGTTTTATTTGATTATAGAAGTTACTCGAATGGATGATGGATTGATGTTTATCTTCGGAAACGTTGTTTTTAATACGTTAATCAAAGATCCTCCTTGCTTTGTTCTTGTCAAGATGAGGGTCGTGATGTCTAAGGAACTGTTTTCTTTGATTTACTACTACGCTTCTTTCGTAGATGAATTTCGATATTAAACGCCTTTTTTCAACACAGTGAGCTGGATTTTTTGGCTGGTCATTGACTCACCTTCTTTGTGATAATAAGTACAAGACTATAAATAGTAATTTAAAAAAAAAAAAAAGAATGTAGTCGTTCGCTGTGCAGTGCAGTGACACATTACAGGCTGATGTACCTATTTGTGATACTTTTGACTAAAATAAGGTTTGATATAATGCATGGCGAGCCCAAAAAGACGCTGCTTAAAATTCTAAAAACTATATTTTCGACTTAACGAGGATCCGCAGTGGTAGCCCGTTAAATTCGAATTTTCTTTAGTGGTAGCTGTTCGTCAGGAATAATCTGCAAGAATGCAACAGTGTATCAGTGTTGTGCCATTAGGTAGTATATATGCAGAAATGCATGAGTTCATTATTAGTATACTAAAAACGAAAAATTTCGCGGAAATTGTTACTGAAGGCTGCGGGTATCGACCTCAGGACGTGCTGCTTCTCAACTGTACGTAGCTTGCTCCCGTGTAACCAGTCCTGACTCTTACCAATATTTTGACTGCTGAGACCAAAACTACAAACGGGAAGTTTTATAATTAAAAATAAACATGTTTATAACAAAGATTTTGTCTTTAGCGTAGTTAAACAAAAAATTGACGAATGAAACAATGGAGGTCGATAGGTTATCTTCAAATAGGTACATATTGTTATAATAATAGCTCAGTTTAACATTTGTTTATCGTATGAAGATTGACTTCAGAGAGACCTTAGGAGTGTCACACCTAGCAAACAATTACAAGTTGCCACAGTTTAAGTATCTACCTATTAACGTTGTAATTACGCCGGGGGTTTTTTGGCTTAACAGATGCTCCAATCGTGGCATCTGCATTTGTATTCTGTAAAGTGAATAGTCTGATTCGAAACTTACTCAATGGCCGCACAGTAATCGAAGAAGATTTTTTAAATTTGAATTCGGATGCAAGGCCTTCGAGTTTCGAAGTGATTTTTAGAGACAGCAGAACGTGGCAGAACTAAACTTGCAGCGGTCTGTTCATTTCTCAAATCCAGACTGTGCTAAGGCGAGCACGTTGTGTGTTCCAATTTGTCATACACATACGGAAGTCAAAAGGCATAATTGGAAGACAGAAAGGCTAACAACTGGTATACCTAACCTAGTAATGCCCAGTGATTAGGCTCAAATAGTTACTTGCAAAATATTATTCATGTACCTTCATTATCATTTAAGTATAGCGAATGTGAGTACCAATACAAACCATTTTTGGTAAGTACTAAACACTCATAGATCTGTATATTAAGACTGTATGCATAAATAAATAAAAAATAAGGTAGAAGAAGTCAGTTGATTAGACCGAAAGCTAACGTTGTTGTAAAAAGGTGATACTTGTAGCAATTAATTGACCTAAATGTTTCTTTAAACGAATGTCCAGTGACGCACCTAAAGTTATTGCGCATAGCGATTTGTTCAATAGCTCGTCATTTAAATTCGGGTGTGTGGAGGCGTGTCTCAATAAATAATGCGCATTTGAACCATGACACTAACATTTATCACTAGTTAGTACGCAATTGATTTGGCATTGACAGACGTTACAGTAAATGAGTAAGCAGTTCATGTTACGAACTGAATGAATAAAATTGTCCGTAAAAGAGCCGGAGTTACTGACATAACTTGCAGAGTAAGCAAGCTGAAGTAGCAGAGGGCTGGCCATGTTTGTCGAAGGACCGATGGCCGGTGGAGCAGACGTGTCCTCGAGTGGAGACCGCATCTCGACAACCGTAGAGTAGGACGTCCCCCCGCTAAGTAGACCAATGACCTTACAAAGGTGGCTAGGACAGACTGGATGCGGAAGACAGGGGACAGGGTATTGTGGCACAGCCTGGGAGAGACCTATGTCCAGCAGTGGGCCGAGTTCATTGATTGATTGATTTAATGTTTCTTCTCAGATTTAGCATTGAATAGTGATCCGCAGAAAACCAGAAGAGTCGACAGGGCCCACAGAATTAGCTAGCTGAAGTGACAACTGGCTGGTCATAGCAGCCGTAGAACTGATGACCGTGGGAAGACGTCGTGAGTGAAGACAGCAAATAGGTGGCAGAATGACCTCAGCTTAGGTGATGTGTGATTGGAACGGCTTAAGGCCTTGATGTGAATGAAGGCTGATGATTATGAAGGATATTGAAGAATAACGATGGCTTGATGGATAATTCGACGATTGTTTGCGTTGATTTTAATCTTTTCTTATTCTATTGCCAAATGGGCTCTTACTAAAATGGTATGATAAGCACATAAGCTTTTGTACAAATGTGAACCAATCCCTTTTATTTTTGAACTGCCTTTTTTTCTTTTTTTTTTGGGTGGGAAATTATCAAATAACTTCTCCCGCTCTGGCTGGAGCGGGAGGGCGTGTCAGACTCTTACTGACTAAAACCCACCCGTGTTCCTTCGGTTGCCCTGTTGCCGGGGGCCGCGATGTCCCTATCGGTTTTCTTCGAACCCCCGGCAGGCATTGGCCCTAGCGGACCCCGTCAATTCTGCTGACATCTCTTTGAGGCGCGCGTGGAACACAACGCGCCGTCGACCCGGGCTTGGTCCTTATCGGATGGCGAGCTACCCATTGCTCACCGTCCGCAAGCCCGCGCCTACGGTGGAAAGATGAACTGCCTGGACGAACTGAACACATCCGGGTATCCAAGTGGTTGCCGCAGTCAGATCTACTTAGTCAGCCTTTTTTATATATCTTGAGAAGTTATTCTTCTAGCTGCTTTGCACTTGGGACTCTGATAAGTGATCATTCTCACTTACAGCTAAATGAATAATATGCACGTGACAACGAGGAATTTGCTTCTTCTACCTCATAATTAAATAATGCATGTTATTCAATTATGTTTTTGATATTATCCGTACACGTTAAATTAATTGACTTGAGACCATAATTGTTTAATGCTATTAAATAATATTTTCTTAAGAATAGTGATTTGACCCATAGTGAACTTGGATATCCAATTAAATTGCATCATCATGATTCAGCAAGAACCAACAGCTTGTCACGTTATCAGTCGTTTTATAGTAGATTTGTAATTCTTGTAACATGTTAGAACACGCTCGTATTTAAGATAACAGCCGCACGGTTCGATCGAAGGTTAAGCTACGCTTGTCGCGGTCGGTTCGTGGATGGGTGACCATCCATTACGACCCTCTACGTGCTTCTTGATGCCGAACGAACCCCTACGTGCTTCTTGGTGCTGGCTGTCACTCATATGTCTTTGACAGTCGTTACAGGTAATCAGAAGCTTAAAAGTCTGACAACCAGTTTTACCAAGGGGTGTCGTTTTATCCAGTAACTGGGTTGTGGAGGTTAGATAGGTGGTCGATCCATGTAAAATACTGGCACTTAGCTACATCCGGTTAGAGTGGAAGTCAACCCTAACATAGTTGGGAAAGGCTAGACAGATTGATTGAGGAAGAACACGACCGGCCGGAGAGAGAGATCTGGCGCAGGACCAACGGCTTAACGTGGTCTCCGAGGCACGGGTGTATCACACCCCCAACTTTCAAACTCGAGCTAGAGTGAGGGAAGAGTGAGTGCACCTGTGCTTGCGCACCATAGAAATATAAAAAACAGGAGAAGTGGCATGGGGGCGTGTCTGTGTCCGCGCGTAATGATCAAAGTGATCATTGCATACGAAAATGGCCGTCTCCGCGAACTAGTCTGCTTTCGGCCGTGATCGGGACAATTTATAAGAATGCCGTGTTGTTCAGTGGTTTCTTGTAAAAACCGAAGTCAAAACAAAAACTTTGTGAATCATGGAATCACTTACCATATGTAAGTACAAGTATTTTACTATATTTGTCTTTAAAATAATGAAAAACAACAAATCGTAAAATATTTCTTGCTTTTACTACGTTATTTTTGTTTCCAAATATCACAGCGACTGTACTATTTTTGGACTACATACATTGCTCGTTAACCACTACCTAAATATGTCGCTCAGCGACTCAACAAGCAATGTAAAAATCACAAAACGATACTGTGGACTGCGGATGCATCGCGCAGTACGGCCGCTGTGTCTGGCGACGAGCTAGTGATGTGGTTGTGCAGATCCACTAATGTAGGCTATCGACAACAATGTCGTTTGGCGAATTAATTTATTGCTATTATACTTTATTCTTCAATTTGTCAACTGTTTTACCCGGGTGGAAGATCGATGTGAAATAATGTGTTTTACTTATTTTGATTATTTTACAGCGTGGTAGAGAAATGCTTTGTAAGAGAATGGAAATAATCATAAAAACAGCTTGTCTCACCAATAATAAATTAACAGTTAACACAAAAATGTCAAACAGGAACTCATGGCAAAGGCTTTGCCTCACTTCATAGGATTAGATCTCTTTGATAATATTAAGTTTCACCAATTTGAGCAGTCTCCGATGAATAATCACATAAAATTTAAAATTAAAGCAGTCATGGAAAAATATATTAATTTAAGATTACACTATTTGACAAAAAATGCCACTCCAGTAATATCAAAGCGTCAAGTGCTGCACTAATACCTCCACTTTACAGGTCAGTGAGTAAACATCATAGCAGGGTTCAACAATATCTACTGTTTCCATAAACTATGACAGGTTAAACCAACGTAACTGGATTTTTTAATTATTTGAATTTTTTGCTTATTATTTATTTTTAATTTAATATTTTCTGGACTAATCGTTTTTATTTATTTTATTTTCAGGACACCAATTTTTTTAAAGTATAACGACGGTGAAGTATCAATATCTATCTACAAAAACAAGGTTTTACAGGAGGAGAAAAAAACGTTTAATTTCTATAGTTTTTGACCATTTGAAGTAAACATTAGTAAGTGAAAACCGCCAAAATGTTAGTTATTAGATATTGATACTTCACCGTCGATAAAATTAAATGGAAGAATCGATACTTTTCCGATTTAGTCAATCACTAGCGTATATGTCAAATAAATTGTTTCTGTACAGCACAACGATAGAAATGTTGTTTTCGTGTGAGTGAGTTGTACGGTGCATGGTAAATGCACGCTGTGTTTGATGGGATAAGGTTTGTAATTGATTGTGTAGTACGTTCTGATTTATTAATTGCAAGAGTGAGCGCAGCCTCGTATCTACTTGGTTTACTGATTTGCATGTGTAGTTGTGGCGACTAGTGGCGAGGTAGTGGGGACAAAGTGGAGACATTGGGTTTCGATACATTTTCAACTACCGGGCATATCTCCTTCTTTCTTATATCTATGTTGCGCACACATTTGTGCACTATAATATCTCCCGCGTAGATTGCTAGTCTCCGCTGAGATTGCCTGCCATGGCTGAAATTCGATCTGGAGGACTATTACTACTACTAATTTTTATTACTTTAAATATTTGGGCCACATTGTTACTGAGGAATTAAAAGACGACTTGGATATGAAAAGGGAGTGCAGGGCACTGGCTGTAAGGGGAAATATGGTATGCAGAAGGTTTCATGGTTGTTCAGTTCCAGTGAAACTAACTCTTTTTAAGGCTTACTGCCAAATTTTTTACACCAGCAGTCTTTGGGATAACCATACGCTAAAAGCAGACAATGCCCTGCACATTCAATACAACAATGCCTTCAGGGCGCTGTTGAGGCTTCCCCCGTACTGTAGCGCGTCAGGTATGTTCGCTGATGCGCAAACTGACGACTACTTTGCGATAATGCGGAAGAAAGTTGCCTCAGTAATATCCCGGGTGAGGGAGAGCAGCAACAGGATTCTGAGGGTTTTTGCAGAGAGGCTGGATGGGCCTACAATGGGGAGGTTTACCAAGCTTCATGTTGGCAACAAAGCTTGTTAAACCTTCCTGTTATTATGATTTTTATTTTTTCTTTCTTCTTTTTGTGGTCCTGCATGTTATCTAATATCTACTAATATAGTTTTTTAAGTCAGATGTACTACTAACACCCTACGGGCCTTGATGCCTGACAGTAAAATATTTTTATTTTATATGTAGAAGTTATCGCTCAAAATCAGACGTGCAAGCCCT
This sequence comes from Agrochola litura, assembly GCA_949152395.1. Classification (NCBI taxonomy): domain Eukaryota; kingdom Metazoa; phylum Arthropoda; class Insecta; order Lepidoptera; family Noctuidae; genus Agrochola; species Agrochola litura. The sequence goes on along the minus strand of OX424497.1, from coordinate 7,005,361 downwards.
CTGACAGGAATAATATTTAGTAGGTACTTGTAGCGTCAACCAATGCAAATGTGAATTACAGCCCCTCTAGTTAGGAGTATGCGTGTCTCAGTGGTCATCTCGAATCTTGATTTTATAGTGGTGATGCCAGCGATTGGTCTCTATTTACTATTTATCGAGTATCATCCCAATTACTATCTTGCCTGACAGCCTCAAAGCTGCTGGAAAAACGTTAGTTGAGCAGTTGTAAAATAAACCTTTAGAGCGGTGAGCTTCCAAAAAGGAGAAAATTGAAAAAAATGGATGTTTAAGACCCCAGCCATCAAGAGCAGAATACCTTGCGTCTGATGGTGGGTGGTGTTAATTTAAAATGTTTATCATGTCTTTATCGACGAAACTTTGTCGCGAATGAAAAACCTCAGATCCAGATCAATTTCGTTTAATTTTAACGTCGCTTGCATTTAAATGATTTCTTAACACAAACTTATAAACTAAACGAAGTGCTAGAATAATGAGTGTGATGGCTGTCAACAATGCTGTGAGTAATGTTAGGACTAGTTCAAGTTCAAAGTACTCCGTCCACGTAATATTGGCGCTGGGTGAGCGCAAGTGCTTGGCGCCGCCGTGACGCAGCACATGCTCCGTCCACCAAATCGCACGCTCTAGCGGGCTCTGTGGCGCGTCTTGTACCAGACTGCGAAAACGCACTATGTTGCGACGATAGCTGTAATCGAAAACAATACTTATACATAACTTCTCTATAATTTTCAATCGAGAGCGTTTAGATATATTTTTGGTATCGATGTGGTATTAGCGTTGTGTTGTCTTATCAATATGGAATAAATTGGGTTTGTTAATATTGACTTAAAAAATTAAATTTCAATAACAAGTTTTTACAGACCTGTCATCACCAGTTATTGTGTCAATAGCATTTTTAAAATTTTCGTCTGTCAGCGTTTCCATGTCTAGTCTGACTCCGAACTTGTGGAACACGTATCTCTCCACATTGAACCACTGGTCACCTAACATCGGCATGCCGATGAGCGGTACACCTGCGGTGATAGCCTCGTCTGTTGACTGCAGTCCTCCTTGAGTTATGAACAGCTTGATTTTGGGATGCTCTATAAAACATTACAAATTATTCATACCATCATTCCATTTTTGGTTTTCTATGTAACGAGAATATGTTGTTGTTTACTGAAATGAAGCTTTCAAAACGGTTAGGGAAAACATCGTGAGCAAACCGGTATGTCCTAGAACCAAAAATTCGAAAACATGTGACATCTACCAACCCGCACTGAGCCCGCGTGGTAGATTACGAACGACGGATCTCACCGAGAGGAGGCCTGTATCCCAGCCGGGAACATTTTAGGCTGATTATGCTTTAAATTAAAAAAAGTACTCACTAAGTAGATCTGACTGCGGCAACCACTTGGATATCCGGATGTTTTCAGTTCGTCCAGGTAGTTCATCTTTGTTCCACTTCCACAGAACATCGTAAGGCAATTGAGAGAACACCCGAATTAGTGTCTGTATTTTCTCCGGCGGTAAAAGGGAGGGATCCACATTCGTACCGAAGCTGATGTATATCACACCATGTTTAGATGAGTCTAAGTATGACTTGAGATCCTGAAACATAAATGCTGTTTTATTTTGCGAACATTTGATATTTTTAACCTATTGTCTTAATACGGAAAATGTTTTCGTTTTCTAAACGTACCTTTGGAAGTTCTTTTGTTGGTTTTTGGTGTAAGCCACTTATGTAGACCACAGATGGAGGAACAGGTCGGATGCCTTCAAACATGGGATGTATATTCATGAACAACATATCAACGTTATTCAACAATTCCGCAACGGTAGGTACGTCTGGTCCAAAGTGTTTTTTTAGTATGGGATGTGCTACCGTCTTGTAACTGTCCAATATTAATTCTTCTGCCTTGTAGTTGTAATACAACTCTGTCACTTTTTCCCACATCGTCAGATTGTTCAATTTTCGACGATTAACACATGGGTACAGCAACGGATGCGTGGGAGCTCCTACTGATTCGTAATTTCCATAAACGGCGCCAAACGAACTTACTTGAATCACTGGTACCTTATAAATATGAGAAAATGCCAGAGCAGGTGCCATAAAAGCTTCTATCAGAAGCAAGTCAAATTGTTTGTGCTTGTCATTAATTAAAGTCTTTATCTTTTCATCTCCTAGTTGGTGGTCAAGCACTTTCATCATTGCTTGTACCATTACATTCAGTGGTTCTAGAATGCTGTCTCCATCAGAGCCTCTTTGTTCTTTCATTACTTCTGCTATCCATATTCCATAAGATATGTCGTGGACATCTATTTCTATCAAGTTTGGGGGCGTATCTCCTTTCGGAAAGGCAGGATCTGTAGTGATGACGGTGACCTCATGCCCTCGACTGGCCAGTGCCTCCGTCAGAGGTCGGAACACTACTTGGTGACTGATGGACGGCGTCGGGAAGTAAGCCAGGATCCTCGCTGCTTCAGTTTGACTCACAATTAAAATATAAACCACAACTACGTGCCAGATCGAAACCGACATGTTACTTGGTTGTCTGTTTCTAGTAACTAACAAATAAGCCCCGTTTATTGTCTTAAATATACGAAATGATTTTAATTATTCACCATGACCAGGCTTTAAATTACTGATAATTTGATAATAATATGTATATAGCTGCAGATAAAATCAGCAATCTTATGCGCATGTAACGTCTAGTATCAGTTTTGTTGTGTAAGATAGTAGCTGTTAATTCTTTAATTTATTTTTAGGGTTCCGTACCTCAAAAGGAAAAAACGGAACCCTTATAGGATCACTCGTGTGTCTGTCTATCTGTCTGTCTGTCTGTCTGTCCGTCTGTCACAGCCAATTTACTCCGAATCTAATGGACCGATTAAGTTGAAATTTGGTAAACATATGTATTTCTGTGACCCAAACACGAATGTGTAACGTAAATAATTTTTTTGAATATAGTGTCACTTTTATGGCGCAAACAAGAAAATTTAAAAAAAAGTTTTGCTAACAGTACATATCAAATGAAAGGACTTATTGCGAGGATCTTAAATATATTTTTTAAATAATTTTAAAATAAATACTTTTAAAGATATTTAATAAATTCAATGAAAATTGACCATCCCCCCCCCCTTATCTCCGAAACTACTGGACCAAAAATATTGAAAAAAATACGTAGTATGGCGCTTTACTCATAGATTACAGGAAAACCTATAAGAAGTCTATGGTCTTAAAATAACATGGTAAATCTCTCAAAATTGTGCGTAAAAACTTACATTTCGTCGCTCGGCATCCAAAAGGCCCATCTCTCTAGCTACTATAATATCAAAATATCAAAAGTGTTTGACCGTCTGCTTAATACACAAATAAATAAAACTGTAAATGTTCATGAGAACCAATTCGGGTTTCGGTTGTTTGTCAACAGAAAGTACAGTGTTGTGCCTTAAGCATACTATCACATACTTACTATACACAGCGTGGGACGCCGATTTATGCTAGGTTCATCGATTTATTTAAGGTTTCTGATCTGGTTGCTTATGACGTATTGTGGAGAAAGATGGAGAAGGATAGGTTGCCAACGGAGCTTATAAACATCTTTAAATAGTGGTATGGTAACCAGATCAATAGTGTACGATGGGCTGGAACTTTTTCCAAGCCATACAGGTTGGAATGCGGGGTGACGCAGGATTGGCGAGCTCAGCAGCACCAGAGTGGGTTGCTATATAGATGGTATTTGTGTTAATAATATTAGCTATGCAGATGATATGGTGCTTCTGAGCGCGTCAATCTGTGGTCTCAGAAAGTAATTGGTCGCCAAATGTGAGCAGTATGCCAAAACACATGGTTTGATGTATAACTCCAATAGGTCGGAGATCATGGTCTTTGAGGCTGGGGGCAGACCGGGTTATGTACCACCTGTATTACTCAATGGGACTCTACTACAAAGAGTATTTACGTTTAAATATCGTGGTCATATAATATTGACCCCTGACCTCAATGACGGACTCGATATTGAGCGGGAGCGAAGGGCGTTGTCGGTAAGGGCAAACATGCTGGCTCGCAGGTTTGCACGCTGCTCACTTAAAAAGCCAAAATTACTCTGTTTCCAGCTTATTGTACAACGTTTTACACGTGCAGCCTGTGGGCTAGATATACCCAAAGGTCGTGCAACGCTCTTCGTGTCCAATACAACAACGCTTTCAGGGTATTGGTGGGGCTGCCCCGTTTTTGTAGCGCATCGGGAATATTCGCGGACGCACATATTAATTGCTTTTACGCAACGATGCGAATGAGGTGTGCATCCCTGGTACGCAGAGTACGGGCCAGCTCCAACAATATCGATAGCAGTCTGGATTGCATGTACATCAATCACTGCAGTGCCATCTCCCATGGGGTGAAATAAATTTAAACTAGATTACGTGGGGCACTCAGAAAGTTTTGTGATACTAGAAAAAAATATACTACAGGTTATAATTTTTTTTATTATATCTTTGAAAGAACTCTCCATTGGCGTCTATACACAGTTTTATACGTCTAAACAAATTTTCATAACACATTTTCCAGTCCGCATCAGACACCTTTCCAATCTCCTTCTCAAATGCACCCAGTGCATCTTCAGGTGATGAAAACTGTTTTCCTTTGAGTTGATTTTTTATTTTGGGGAACAAGAAAAAGTCGCACGGAGCTAAGTCGGGACTGTAAGGAGGATGATCTATAAATTTGACCGGTGTGCTATCCAGAAAGTCCCTTGTTTTGAGCGCCGAGTGAGCCAGCGCGTTGTCGTGGTGAAGCAGTAGCCCACGCAGGCCAGTGTTCGGTCGCTTGCTGCTTGCAGTAGTAAAAACTTCTGGCAAACATTTGGTAACATACCATTCAGCATTGATGCTTCTTTGGTCGTGTCAGTACACCAGATAATGTGGTAGAAAAAAAAAAAACTTGCGATCAACATTTTGCCTGCACTTCTGGCTCGCTTCACTTTGGTAGGCGTTGGTTCATTTCGAAACAGCCACACGGTCGACTGACGCTTCATTTCTGGATCATATTGAAAAATCCAAGATTCATCACCCGTAATGATATCTTAAACGCGCCGAGTTAGCCTGCTATCAATTTTGCTATCATGTCTCGGCACCTTTCTACCCGAACCTCCTTCTGACCCTGCGTTAGATTTTACGGTACCAGCGTGAAACTATCTTCCATAACCGAAGATGCCTGTGTAGAATTTCATGCACACTTCCCGATCCAATCGGCAGTATACCCCGTGAAATTTGAATCACAGTTTTGCTAGAACAAACTTTATTCAGACCATAGTCTACTACCATTCTAGAGAATCCAATAAAAAAAAAACACAATTTGGTTTTTGAAAAAACACAAAAAGACAAAGTTTAAAATGTATCTACTGCTTACTAAATTTCGTTTATGGATGTACATTTCCCTGTAGACAATGCTGTATCCCATACGTGGTGTCTGTGTTGTAGGGAGTAACGATAATCTTGACATTTTAAACTTTGCTTTTTTTGTGTTTTTTCAAAACCTATTATGTTTTTTTTTATTGGATGCTGTAGAATGGGAGTAGACCATGGTCTGAACAACGTTTATTCTAGGAAAACTGTGATTCAAATTTCACGGTGTATGCTGAACCTCTTCATATGTAATTCGCCTATTCTCATGAATTAAATTTTTCACAGCCAGTACTTTTTGTTATGTAACAACCGTCATAGGGCGGCCATTTGTTTCTTTGTCTGCCAAAATTACTAGACCACCCATAAATTCGTTGAACCAGCGAAAAATAGTCGCTTTAGAAGGGCTTTTTTCTATGAACACCATTCGAAGTTTTTCAAACGATTCTTCTGATTTTGTACATTTGAAATCGTACAAAATCATCGCGCGAAAATGTTCTCGTTATAAATCCAGTTTTCAGTAAGACAGAGTATTTTGATTTTGCTCGTAAAATGTGGAGGGAATTTCGAATTTGGAATGTTATGTTTTTTTGTAATAAAATTTAGTCACCGTTTTAATTGACATCAAAACCAGCCAGTATTCTATAGACAAAAACTGTTAGTCGCAAAACTTTCTAAGTGTCCTCGTAAAATAAGTTAACATAGTTCATAAGTTTACTAACACAATGAGTCCTTGTTACTCGAATAAAGAAAAATATCTGGATGATAATTTTTTTTTGAACGACGTTTTCTAAACATGAAACCTAGCTAGATCGATTTATCGCTCCTGAAACCCCCCTTAATTTTTTTTTTTATTTTTTTTTTGGGTTGTAAATTATCAAATAACTTCTCCCGCTCTGGGCGGAGCGGGAGGGCGTGTCAGACGCTTACTTACTAAAACCCACCCGTGTTCCTTCGGTTGCCCTGTTGCCGGGGGCCGCGATGTCCCTATCGGTTTTCTTCGAACCCCCGGCAGGCATTGGCCCTAGCGGACCCCGTCAATTCTGCTGACATCTCTTTGAGGCGCGCATGGAACACAACGCGCCGTCGACCCGGGCTTCGTCCTTACCGGACGGCGAGCTACCCATTGCTCACCGTCCGCAAGCTCGCGCCTACGGTGGCCGGAAATCAGCTCGCGATTCCCGCTCCGGGCGTCTCCTCCTGCGGCGGTTAGGGGCGTGAGGGCGCGAAGTTTGCCTCTCCCTCACGCGTTCCGCCTCCTCCTTCGCAAGCATTACCGCTTCGCAGAAGGAGGTGACGGCCTGCCATTTCCTCTCGCTCCGTACCATGGCCTGAACCAGGGCCGGACGCGAGAGATCACCGCCGCCGATCGCCTCTACGAGGACACGGCGTTGCTCCGCCCAAGCCGGGCAGACCTCCACCGTATGCTCCACCGTGTTCTCAGGCCGATCCACACAATGGTGACACCCAGGTGTTTCCTCCCGCCTTATCCTGAACAGGAACCTCCCGAAGCAGCCGTGTCCGGTGAGGACCTGTGTCAGGCGGAAGGTGAGGACGCCGTGGCGCCACTCCTCGAAGAGGGGTCTTATCGCCGCAATTGTGGCGTGCCCAGCGCGGGGTTGCGACAATCGCACTCTCCATGACGCCATGAGATCCCGCCGGAGCTCTGTCCGCTGTGCCGCGATTTCTTGCGGCATCGGAGTTAAGCCCCGGCGTTTCGCCTCCTCGCGCCACTCCCAGATGTGCGCGAGGACCTTTGCCTCCAGATCCCATGGCGGTAATCCGGCAAGGAGGCTCGCCGCCTCGCAGGAGACCGTGCGGTATCCTCGGGCCAGCCGAATGGCCATGACCCTCTGGGACGCGTTCAACCGGCGGGCTGGCCGCAGCCTCAATGAACGCGCCCACACTGGCGCCCCGTAGAGGGCCATCAACCGCACGATCCCCGAATAGAGCCTCCGGTAGGAGGCGTTTGGATCCCCTAGATTGGGCAGGAGCCGCTTCAAGGCAGCCCTGGCCCGCTCCAGTCTGGGAGCCAAACGTCGGAAATGTTCAACGAAATTCCACCGGCTGTCGAGGACGAGTCCCAGATACTTCATCGTCGACTCGACACCGATGTGAACCCCTCCCGCCATTACCTGGGAACCCGACGGTGGCGCATTCCGAGGACCATGAAAACCCATGGCCTCGGACTTGTGCAGGGCCACCTCGAGTCCCAGCTGCCGGATCCTATTTACGATTGTCGCAACCCCGCGTGTCGCTAAGTCGGCCGCCGGTACGACCGCTGCGCCAGGACCAGCGTGTCGTCAGCGTAACAAACGACGCTGACGCCGCTAGGGAGGTCTGCGCGCAGCACCCAGTCGTATCCGATGTCCCACAGATGCGGCCCCAGGACCGAACCCTGTGGGACACCGCACGACATCTCTTGCCGGTTCCACTCTCCTTGGTGACCGGGGTAGATGACGGCCCTGTCCGTCAGATAGGCCTCGACCACACGACAGAGGTAGGTCGGCATCCGGTGATACCGGAGTGCCTCCCTGATGCAACTCCAGGGCAGGGTGTTGAAGGCATTGGCGATGTCTAGAGACACCGCCAAGACGACCCCACTTCGGGCCACAGCATCCCCCGTCGTGAGGGCCCGCACGCGCATGATGGCGTCCACCGTAGAGCGCCCCCTGCGGAAGCCGAACTGGCTCTCCACCAGATCCGGCCCCACTCGCACCAGCTGCCCGACTAGGCGGTCTGCAATGACTCTTTCAAAGAGCTTGCCCACCTCATCGAGCAGCACAATGGGCCGATAAGCGGACGGAGAGTCCGCTGGGCGCCCCGGCTTCTTGATGGGGACCAGTTTCCCCGTCTTCCAACAAAGTGGGAACTGGCCCCTCTCCATGCATGCGCTTAGGTTCATGCCTCGACTAAGGGGGCTTAGTCGAGGCCCGAGAGCCCCCATGGCCAGGACCCAGGCTTTTCTGGGTATGCCGTCGGGTCCTGGGGCGGTATTCTTCGCACTCATTTTGCGTACCGCCACTCTCATTTCTACCTCAGTCACCTCTGGAGCATCGTCGTCGTCGGTGTGGTCCGCATCGGGCACCGCAGTAGGCGGAGCCATGGGCGGAGGGGTATGATCCCCTCTAGAAAGGAACAGAGCGCTCACCACGTCCCCCACAAGCTGGGGCCGGAGACTCTGCGTCAGCGGGGGGGCCCATGGGGGAGTTTCTCCCGCACCATTTTGTATGGGCGCCCCACGGAACCCTGTTGAGAGTCTCCAGCCCGCAGGATCTCCGCTTGGAGGGCGGTCTTCGCCGCTCTGTACCCCTCGTACAGCTCCGCCTGAATGGCTTCCGTATCCGGAGGGCCGATACGGAGCCTGCGATGCCTGGCGTACCGGCGTCGCGCAGCAACACACGCCCTGCGCAGAGCCTCTAGCTCTTGCGACCACCAGTACAACCGGCGCGAAGCACGTCTAGGATCGACCCGGGGCATTGCCATGTCACACACATTGGACATGGCCTCCCGGAACCACTCCGCCTCGTTGTCCTGAAACCCCCTGCATACTAAATTTAATAAAAATTCTTGGAGCCGTTTCCGAGATTCAGATTATATATACATAGGTATATACAAGAATTGCTCGTTTAAAGGTATTATTATTATATTAATACCGCGAATATGAAATTTTTTACGAAAATCTGATTTTTGTTTTATTTCATTCTACACGTTCAAACTTTATTTTTATTTTTAATTTTTTTTAATTGCAGGGCGTGACCATGCAATTAAAAAAAAAAAAATATCACATTCGCGGTATTGGATGCCGAGCGACGATTTGCAGTTGGAATGTATGGGAGAACATGTTTTTCAACTACAATGTTAAGTTTGTTCTTGGGATAAATAAATTCATCTCAACTACGGAACCCTTCATTGTGCGTTAGTCCGACACGCACTTGGCCGGTTTTTTTAGCAATCGTTTTTAACTCTTGTATTGCATCTGGTGTATTTCCTGACCTGATGAAACTTAGCAAAGTGATTCTACTGTTCAAATCTGGCAGCACAACTGATCCCACAAATTTTCGGCCTATTTCGATATTACCTACATTGAGCAAAATCTTTGAAAAATAATTTTAAAATTAATGTTAGGACATTTCAATGCACATAATTTACTTCATCTAAAACAGTTTGGTTTTACTAAGGGTCGTTCAACTACAGATGCGGGCGTAGAATTACTGAAGAACATATTCGAGGCCTGGGAGGAGTCGCAAGATGCTCTTGGCATTTTCTGCGACTTGTCCAAGCCCTTCGATTGCGTACATCATAATACACTCATCAGGAAACTGTACCACTATGGTATGAGGGACAAGGCTCTTGACCTTCTGACTTCTTATATGAAGAACAGAATTCAGAGGGTTGATGTTAATGGCAAGAGATCTGCAGGGTCTGTGGTCACCATAGGCATTCCACAGGGTTCAATTCTTGGTCCTTTCTTATTTCTAATTTATATAAATGACTTACCTTATCACATAAGGGATAATCACAAGATCGTATAATTTTGCAGACGATACTTCCCTCATTTTTTAAATCAAACATCAGTTAGTCAACTTTGAACAAGTTAATGATGCACTCTCTAAAGTTGTGCATTGGTTTAATGTAAATAATCTTCTCCTGAACGAAAAAAAGACTAAACTCATTAAATTTTCAATGCCAAATGTTAGGCAGCTATCTACCAATGTTCATGTTCAGGTTAATGGAACAGAGTTGGACCCTGTTGAGTCAACAGTTTTTCTTGGAATCACTATTGACGGTAAATTACAATGGGGCCCACACATAGAAAAATTGTCAGGAAGGCTGAGTTCGGCCGCCTATGCTGTTAAAAAAATTAGACAGATAACTGACGTGTATACAGCCAGAATTGTTTATTTTAGTTATTTTCAAAGTCTTATGTCATATGGGATTCTTCTCTGGGGAACCTGTGCGGACATTAATACTATCTTTGTTCTACAGAAAAGGGCTGTTAGAGATTCACTTAGTGAAAAATTCAAAGAAATAAATATACCGACTGTAGCCTCACAATATATTTTTGAAAACCTATTGAATGTGCACAAAAATATATCAAATTTTAAGAAAATGTCCGATATTCATAGTTTAAATACCAGGAATAAACACAACCTTGCTGTACATCGCATACGTCTCCACAAAGTAGACAACTCATTTATGGATCAATGTATACGCTTTTACAACAAACTGATTGACATCCGAAACTTACCCATTAAACGATTTAAAATCTGTATGAAAACCAAACTTTGTAAAAAAGGGTACTATACAATTTCAGATTATTTAGAAGATAAAAAAGCTTGGGATTGAACTGCTCGCTCTGCTAAGCCTTGTGATAAAACCATAAAACCAGACATTTTAATTATTATGTAAAATCAACATATACCAGTTTTATAAGCACATTGACATTGTTGAAAATTATATTCAAAATGACATGATTACTTTGTAAAGTATTATATTATTTTAACTATTGTGAATGTGAGGACTATGTGGATATTGTTTTTATTTCTCTGCTAGTTTTAGTGATGGCAGGTTGAGTAGTTTATGCGGCCTACCCAAATGTCCTTTCTTTGGTATTGTTCGTCGAGTTGAGCTCCACGATTACTGACAAATGCTTGCACTGACTGGACAGGTCCACTCAAATCTGTATGGTTCTTTCCTCAAAATGCCTTTTCAGACACTTATCTACATGGTCTTCATATGGCCTGGCCAAGATTATGTCTAGACTTTAAAAGAGACTGCGACCTCTGAGTTTGTTTCGGCCTTTCTTCTCTGAGTAGTCAGATAGGAAACGCCGAACTCATCTAGCTTATTTTAATTTTTTTATACGACATGTAAAAGTGATTTCGAAACACTATTTACAGAATAAACAATTTTATCTCATTTCATTTCATTTCAATCGATTTAATTATTTGTGTAATGTTTAATTTGACAGTCTTATGTTAGACGATTACCATTTGCAAAATGTTTATGAATGTATAAAATAATGTGTACGGACACACTAGCAATCAATGTTATTCATTTCAAGACCATTATTTTCGTACATCTATTGGTAATGCAAAAGAATCTTGATGTCTGGCGCATAGAGTTTGTTTCTATTAACAATTTGAATCACTGACTGGGATTACAAGTATTAGATACATTATTCTGTCAAGTTTTTATGCTGCCAAAGTGATGTCACATATTTTCGATTACAACGAATTATCACATTCTCCTGAATTTAACTGAGTAAGTAGGCAGATATTTATGACGCAAGACATATCCGTTAATATTGCATTCACACATATTTTTCATCGCAGCATCCTATATTTTGGCATCACTATCTTGTCTCGCCAGATAGTTTTGGAGTTCCTTCGATATCACATATTTGTGCTGCCAATTGTATATATGCCTTCCACAAATGATCACATTTATTTGCGGTCATATTTTAATGTATGCATCATGAAATCAGATATTATTGCCAAGCTGTCTGTGCTAATCAATCAGGACCGTCTGGGAAATAAAAGGATTAGTGGTATCATCTTTTGTTTTATCAGTACCTATAAATTGAATTTAATTCAAATAATCATCGATATTGATAAAATAACCTAAATCTGGTTTATTATGAGTAATTTGAAGAGACCTGTCCTCTGTGACATTTTTACTTCTATTACCTTTCTTATGCCCTGGAACATACCCTTTTTTTTGTTTGGGCGGAGCGGGAGGGTGTGTCAGACTCTTACTGACTAAAACCCACCCGTGTTCCTTCAGTTGCCTGTATGTTGTCAGGGGCCACGGTATCCTTTTCGACCCCGGCAGGCATCGGCCCTAGCGAACCCCGTCAGTTGTGCTGACATCTCTCTGGAACATACCATTTTTTTATCTTATTTTGTGGGTGGGAAATTATCAAATAACTTCTCCCGCTCTGTGCGGAGCGGGAGGGCGTGTCAGACTCTTATTGACTAAAACCCACCCGTGTTCCTTCGGTTGCCCTGTTGCCGGGGGCCACGATTTCCCTATCGGTTTTCTTCGCACCCCCGGCAGGCTGGAACGTACCCTGGAATGATATGTTCAATATCAATGAAAGGGTTTCTAAGTGGAGACTAATTATCATAATCATAATCATTTATTCGCTTTGAAAGTAGGTACATAAATAAAGATGTTCACAAAATGTTGAGATCCCTGTACAATGTACCAATTAGGCATGCAAACATTAAAAGTCCTATTATTGAAGATTGGATTATCAATTGCAGTAATTATTTGGCTTTATTCGGAAGTTAGATATTTCGATAGCGTGAATAGATCTTCATCCAGCATTATCCTCAGATAAATAGTTTCAGTAATAATTAAAAAAAAGCTTATAAATTATAGTTGTTAGTTGTCATCATCAGATTTTTCTGTCGTTAATTTTGTGTCGAAACTTTTCAAAAGATCACCACTTTCATTCGTTTTTAGTGAATTAATTGAACGCTTGCGTTCCTGGCATGTCCTATTGGCCTACGCTGACACACTGACTGATATATTCTTACAGATTATTTTTGACGAACGGCTTTCACTAAAATAATATAACAGTAGGTTGGTAACACACGGTATTTCTCATTAACAGTCACCTAACCATATTTATTTTTATTATAACCAAAGATTACAGAAAAGGCCTAAACTTCATGTTTTTCTGTGTACGTTTTACGTACTATCATATAATAGTATATCGAAATGAAAATTAAAGAAGCACAAAAAATATCAATTGGTGGAAAACGAACTTAGGTTAACAAAGCATGGGCACGCCACAATTGCGGCGATAAGACCCCTCTTTGAGGAGTGGCTTGAGATGCGCCACGGCGCCCTCACCTTCCGAGTGACGCAGGTCCTCACCGGACACGGCTGCTTCGGGAGGTTCCTGTTCAGGATAAGGCGGGAGGAAACGCTCGGGTGTCACCATTGTTCGGATCGCCCGGAGGACACGGTGGAGCATACGGTAGAGGTCGAGGTAGAGGGCTTTGGCGGAGCGTGGAGGCGATCGGCGGCGGTGATCTCTCTCGTCCGGCCCTGGTTCAGGCCATGGTACGGAGCGAGAGGAAATGGCAGGCCGTCACCTCCTTCTGCGAAGCGGTAATGCTCGCGAAGGAGGATGCGGAAAGCGTGAGGGAGAGGCAAATTTCGCGCCCTCACGTCCCTAACCGCCGCAGGAGGAGACGCCCGGGGCGGGCATCGCGAGCCGATTTCCGGCCACCGTAGGCGCGGGCTTGCGGACGGTGAGCAATGGGTAGCTCGCCGTCCGATAAGGACCAAGCCCGGGTCGACGGCGCGTTGTGTTCCACGCGCGCTTCTAAGAGATGTCAGCAGAATCGACGGGGTCCGCTAGGGCCAATGCCTGCCGGGGCTGCGAATATGGGCCGAAAGGGAAATCGTGGCCCCCGGCAACAGGGCAACCGAAGGAACACGGGTGGGATTTAGTCAGTAAGAGTCTGATACGCCCTCCCGCTCCACCCAAAGCGGGAGAAGTTATTTGATAATTTCCCATCCAAAAAAAAAAAAATGTTGATAAAGCAGTCGTCGAACCGCTAAGGTATTTGCTTTGTTGAAAGTTGACTAAAATATCCGTTCTTATATAATATGTCATGATTGATTGCTTAGCACCATAAAAGTATAGCGGGATGATAATCTTTTAAAACGTTCAATCTGCAACTATCTGCTACATTCGTTCCCTATTCAGCCCAGTGAAGTATTGGAATAATTCAACTGTTGTATAGTGGTATATTGCGTTTATTTAAATAATAGTAGGTACCTCATTAATAGTACATTATTGCAAAGGCCGGGAAATAGGCAATTACAGGTCGAGTATGAGTTTATAAAAGTAGTTAAATTTCCATAATTTTTCAAGTTAATGCCGTTTTTAACATGAACTGTACATTTCAGCATGGAATAAATTGCCCATAATGTAGATGGCTTTTTAGTTTTAGTAATCTCATTTAAATACGCCAAAAATACACAGTTCGTAGAAAATGTTCACTTTATTCTCGTTTTTCCAAATCATAAAATTTTCATATACTTTCTTGTGTTTTTCTTTTGACTTCGCTGGAAGCAGGTTTTCCAGTGCTAATTTGGCTTTTGATCTTAAATCTGGTGGAGTACAATCAATCTCCATTTCACTTTCTGAACCGCTGGAACTCATTTTAATTATCTAATACATAAGTAAATAACAAATCAAGACGAATTTTCAGCTTTGCCGCCAATTTTCTATTTATCATCTGTGCCGAAAGGCAAACGCATCTAAGGCTATACAGCCACGTGAACGCAATTTGTACTAAGCAAAGAGAACTTTGGTATGCCAAGAATGATAAAAGAGATCCAATCAAAGAGTATTTAATAACCTCAGCACGCCATTTCACACAACATTGCTGGAGCGTTGTAATGTTCCAAATTTAAAAAACGCGCCTGCAATAGATTTGATTTTCTTTGACCGTAAATTCGATACTTTGCATGTTCTTTGTTCGAAAATAATGACAATATTTCCATGCATGTTTGAGAAAAAACTTATTTCATCAAACAGAGGTATAACATTGTGTTATCTCTCATCACAGTCTATTTCCTACGTAGTATATGGGAAGTTTTTTACAATTTCCGACTTTTCTCGTACTCAAATCTCAGTTGGTCCAATAGAGTTTATTGACTCTTATAAGAAACAGGATCGATTTGTAACAAAAAAAGTTTTATGAAAATTTACCATTTTCTTGTTGACTGTACAATTTATTTCAAAATCTATGAATGCAGATCAAAATGGTTCAAAAAGTTCATGATAGTCTCCTAAGACCGGTTTCTTGTAGTGACAACGGTTATGGTACCTACTTTTATTGCCCCATCTCGAAATCCACCCTGCTATGTTATGACTGACAGCTGATCCATTAAGGTATAGCGTGATGATAATCTTTTAAATCTGTAACTATCTGTAACTATCTGTAATATTCTAGCCTTTGTTTTTGTATGAATAGATTTAGTTAGGTATTCGGGCCAAGTTTCGTGTTTTTAATCTGAATCCCCCTTTTCAACCTCAAAGGGGATTTTTTTTAAAAGTTTTTTGTGGCGTTTCCTTTATTTGACTTATAGGTTATTAAATACAAATTTTCAAGTTAAACAAGCAACTCAGCAAAATCTTCCCCTATAAAAATAACTACCCCTTTTCACCCCGTTGGGGGTTGATTTTCGATAAAGCCTGTTCCACGTTTTTATTTATTTTCAGTCTTAAGTATAAATACCTACTTAGTTTCGGTTAATCAAACCGCGCGTTAAAATTCTTCCATACAAACTTTGACACCCCCTTTTACGTTAGAAAAACTTGAATTTACTTAGATAAGTATTCGTGCCAAGTTTCAAGTTTATGAATTCAAAGAAAAAGATTTTTCAGACAAACAAAATCCAGGGGGGATTTTGTTTGTCTGAAAAATACCTACTTAGTTTCGGTTAATCAAACCGCGCGTTAAAATTCTTCCATACAAACTTTGACACCCCCTTTTACGTTAGAAAAACTTGAATTTACTTAGATAAGTATTCGTGCCAAGTTTCAAGTTTATGAATTCAAAGAAAAAGATTTTTCAGACAAACAAAATCCCCCCTTTTCACTCCCTTCAAGGTCTAATTTCCAAAAACCCTTTCTTAGTGGATGCCTATGTCATAATAACTCCTTGTGTGCCAAATTTCAGCCCAATCCGTGGTTTGTTCTGTGCGTTGATAGATCAGTCAGTCAGTCACCCTTTTCTTTTATAGATATAGATTTTAATATCACAGTGGCTGTAAGTCGTGGGTTTTGAAATTTAAGTCTTTGAATGCCTAGTGGGTGCAGATATGGTTAAAAGCTTCTTTCGTGTTATTTGTGATGTGAAGTAATGTATAACATAATAATATATGCGAAGACAAGATCCCTGAGTTTACAGATTTGTAATGGTACCAACTTAGTCGTAATGTACAAACATTATGACTAAGTTGTAAGTGTGCTTGGCGTTTAAAAGTATTTTAACGTCGTGTATTTTTTTTCAATTTTATTCATAGTGAACTTGGATATCCAATTGCAATGCGTCATCATGATTTAGCAAGAACCAACAGCTTGTCACGTTATCAGTTGTTTTATAGTAGATTTGTAATTCTTGTAACATGTTAGAACACGCTCGTATTTAAGATAACAGCCGCACGGTTCGATCGAAGGTTAAGCTACGCTTGTCGC
The DNA here is from genome assembly GCA_949152395.1 of Agrochola litura. Taxonomy (NCBI): domain Eukaryota; kingdom Metazoa; phylum Arthropoda; class Insecta; order Lepidoptera; family Noctuidae; genus Agrochola; species Agrochola litura. Next base: position 6,988,725 of record OX424497.1, on the reverse strand, counting down.
GGTCGGTTCTTGGATGGGTGACCATCCATTACGACCCTCTACGTGCTTCTTGATGCCGAACGAACCCCTACGTGCTTCTTGGTGCAGGCTGTCACTCATATGTCTTTGACAGTCGTTACAGGTAGTCAGAAGCTTAAAAGTCTGACAACCAGTTTTACCAAGGGGTGTCGTTTTACCCAGTAACTGGGTTGTGGAGGTTAGATAGGTGGTCGATCCATGTAAAATACTGGCATTTAGCTACATCCGGTTAGAGTGGAAGTCAACCCTAACATAGTTGGGAAAGGCTAGACAGATTGATTGAGGAAGAACACGACCGGAGAGAGAGATCTGGCGCAGGACCAACGGCTTAACGTGGTCTCCGAGGCACGGGTGTATCACACCACCAACTTTCAAACTCGAGCTAGAGTGAGGGAAGAGTGAGTGCACCTGTGCTTGCGCACACATTTGTGCACTATAATATATCCCGCGTAGATTGCTAGTCTCCGCTGAGATTGCCTGCCATGGCTGAAATTCGATCTGGAGGACTATTACTACTACTAATTTTTATTACTTTAAATATTTGGGCCACATTGTTACTGAGGAATTAAAAGACGACTTAGATATGAAAAGGGAGCACAGGGCACTGGCTGTAAGGGGAAATATGGTATGCAGAAGGTTTCATGGTTGTTCAGTTCCAGTGAAACTAACTCTTTTTAAAGCCTACTGCCAAATTTTTTACACCAGCAGTCTTTGGGATAACCATACGCTAAAAGCAGACAATGCCCTGCGCATTCAATACAACAATGCCTTCAGGGCGCTGTTGAGGCTTCCCCCGTACTGTAGCGCGTCAGGTATGTTCGCTGATGCGATTATAATACCGAATTGATATTAATTGTAATACCGAATTCATTAAATCTTTGGAAAACTGCATTCAAATGCTCTTTGTGCTGAGCTTCTGTCTCGCTTGCGATGCAAACGTCATCAATATAACTGTATACGAAATTAAAACCACGGAGCACTACTGAATCCATGAACCTTTGAAAAGATTGCGCTGCGTTGCGCAATCCAAAAGGCATTCGCGGAAATTCGTATAGCCCAAAAGGAGTTGTGATTGCAGTTTTTTCGACGTCCTCCGGGGCAACCGGTATAAAATGATATGCTCTAATTAAATCAAGTTTACTGAATACTGTTTTCTTACCTGCCAATAAATATTTAAAATCATTTATGCGCGGAATTGGATAGCGATCCGGTTTCGTCACTGCGTTCAGCCGTCTATAGTCTCCGCACGGGCGAAGTTCTCCATTTTTCTTGGGCACCACGTGTTCTCCATTTTGCTTGCCCAAGAGCTTTTGGATGGTCTCCGAATTCCTAACTCTATCATATTCTGAAATTCTGCCTTAACTTTCTTATATCGGTCAGGAGGAAGTGGTCTCGCCTTAGCGTATAACGGTGGCCCAGTAGTTTCTATGTAATGGCATACGGAGTGTTTAGGTATTTCTTTATAAGATACAGGTTTAGTCACGTCCGGATAATTACATAATATCCTGTGCCATACGTTATTATCAACTATCGTTTTAATGGCTGACTCACAATCTCTGTGACCTACGACTGAAGCGATAACATTTAAGCGCGTAATTTGATCTATAAGTCTCCGCGTGCTTAAATCAATCAACAACCTATTATGGGTTAAGAAATCTGCCCCTATAATAGGCTGCTTAACATCCGCTATGATGAATGTCCATCTAAAAGCTCTTCTTAAATTAAGGTCTAAAACTAATGAACGCACACCATATGTTCTTATTTCAGAACCGTTTGCCGCATAGAGTTTATATTTATTGCATATGATATTTTTTTACTTACTAACCGGAATTACCGACACATTGGTTCCCGTATCAATTAAAAATCGTAATCCACTATTTTTGTCCAACACACAAAGGCGATTATTTGACGAATGGATACAAACCTCCGCCTCAGGTTGTATCGTACTTAGTTTTCCGTCGTTGTCGCGTTTTTTGCTGTTTTCCAATTGCAAGGGTCGACACATTTAGTAGCTTTGGATCCGTACCTATGATGATAGAAACACAACCATTCGGGGTTTCTACGACCTTTGCTCCCATCTCTCGTGCGTGACCTTGAATGGCGATATCGTTTCGTTCCAGCTCCAAATCTGTTCTTTTGACGCGAGCGACGTAATTCTGCGACTTCAATGCTTAGCTTCTGTACGGGGGCAGCCAACTCCGTCAATGAACTGGAATCCTTGATGACGTCCTTGCTGACGGGGTTAGTTGTCACCATCGCTATATCCGTTGGTCGAATTGCCTCCATTACTTTGTCTGCTACGACAGCCAAATTGTCTAACTCCTTCACTTCAGTAACTGCCAAAACAGCCTGCACCGCCGTTGGAAGATGTCCACTCCACATAATTTGCAAGGTTGGGTCGGATATCTTTCCTCGCGCCAGGTTTCTCATCCGCCTTAGTAGTTGCGAAGGCTTCTGGGTACCAAGTTCCATCTCCCCCAACAACTTCTGAAACTGTCTAGTCTCCGATTCTTCAAAAACTTGGAGCAATCTGTCTTTCATGGTCTGACATTTCCGTGTTTCTTGTGGAGCTAATAGTAAATCACTGATTTGTTGTATAGCACTTTTATTTAATTTCGTAACAACCAAGTTTGACTTAATTATTAATATTTGCACGCCGTAATATGTGGCAAACATGTCTGAACCTGTACTTTTTTAATGTTATCTTGCATGCACGTTTTTATTTATGTATGTGTACACATGTTAGAGCAAATAAATATATCTTATCTTATCTTCTTCGCGGTATCGCTGAGTTTTTGAATGTCCACCACTGCTTCAAATTGGACGAACCACAGTCGCGGTTGGTCTGCCCAAAACTCTGGGATTCTCGATGATACGGTAATGCTGGCCAACGCACGGTCGTCTTCTGCTCAAGGTTCGGGTTTCAAATCTGCAGCATGCATTGCAGATGGACCTACGCCCCCCTGAAGAGCCACGGTTCGTCAAAAATTTAAACACAGCTGAATTTTCCACAAAGAATATCACTGATTTGATCACGTTGGGGTCACCAGTTTAAGAAAGCAAGATATAATTAAAGTAAAGGAAAAATGTGTGGCAAGAAAAGTTCATTAATTTTAGTGCATAGAGAATCTAACGGACGCAGCCGCCTCTATCCATAGACACAAAAGTAACCAACCCTAAACTGACAACTAGGATAACCTTACACATTCAATACAAACCCGCCGGAAATGATAGAACTTAATTTTAAAGCCAATCAAAAACATCCATACATATACATCCCTGAGATAAACGGCAAATTTAAGTTGGATACAGGAAGCACACGGTCTTTTATAAGTCCCAGGAAAGCTGATCAGTATTTTCCTCAATTTAAATTCTATGAACCATTTACAGTTACAAGCATACATGCGACTAGTGAACATAATGAAGTAGGTAGCTAAAATTCCACTGTTTTCCATTTTTAATGATGAAGGGTATCATAAAATTCAAGTTTATGATGTGGACAACAGATATGACGGATTAATTAGAATGGACTGTCTGACTCGACTTAATGCTGATTTATCGTTTAAGGACAAGACGCGTCAACATTCCTATAATCTATTCGACTGAAAATTTAGATTAGAACCCCGGACTGAACATCGCGTGAAATTACCTATAAATCAAAAGCATGGCTATGCCATATTAGATTACAAGCAGTTTCATGAAGGCGTTCGAATGCCAGCTGCAATAGTTAAATGTGAAAATTATTTAGCCTCTACTGTTATACAGAACGCAACTAGCCTTGAAATGACGTTAACTATAACTGTTCCGTTCAAGGTTACTTATTTTTCTAACGAGTGTATAGTAAACAATATAACTGATTTAACTGACGTAGAGATGGACTTATTACTGACAGACAATTTACAGAAACTGCGACTTGACCACCTTAATCAAGAAGAATGTGACCTTATTAGTAAATTATGCCACGAGTACAAAGATATATTTTACTGTGAAGATCTGCCCTTGACCTTTACAAATTAAGTGAAACATCATATAAAAACCACTAATGAAGATCCCATTTATGTCAAACCATATCGGCAGGGTCCAGCGCAAGCTGAAGAAATCAAACGACAAGTTGAAAACTTCTCAAGGACAATGTGATCCACGAATCATACTCACCCTGGAGTGCACCTGTGCATTTGGTTCCCAAAAAGGCAGATGCTTTAGGTCACTGATATATATAATGGTTGTAAACTATCGTCGACTCTATGATATAACAATCGATGATAAGTATCCACTTCCCAACATATGCGACTTACTTGACAAAATTGGCAAAAGCAATTATTTTACAACAAGATTTAGCAAAGATTAAACAAAGATTTAGCTTCCGGTTATCACCAAATTGTAATTTCCGACACCAAGAAAACACATTTTTCAACACAAAATGGGCACTATGAATTTCTCCGTATGCCATTTTGGCTTCAAAACCGCTCCAACGACCTTTCAAAGGACAATGGACAATGTCTTAAGAGAGTTACAGGGTATACATTGTATGGTCTATTTAGATGATATTCTTGTTTACTCTAGTGGTATATTAGAACATATTCAGAGATTACGATCTGTCTTTGATAGATAACGTCAGACTAATTTTAAGGTTCAATTAGATAAGTCTGAATTTTTACGCAGAAAAGTGCAGTACTTAGGACATACACTGACTAAAGACGGACTTCGAGCAAATAATAACAAAATACAAGCAGTTCTTGACTATCCATTACCACGGCCACGGATCGAAATAAAACGAGTCTTAGGGTTCGTGGGATATTACAGACGGTTTATTAAAGACTTCTCCAAAATTACACAACCTTTGTCAGCTTGTTTAAAAAGGGTAAAAAGGTTTTGACGGATCAAAAATATACTGAAGCTTTTGAAAAATGCAAGGAACTTCTAATTAATGAACCTATATTGCAATATCCTGACATGAATAAACCATTTGTACTGACAACTGACGCCTCAGAAGTCGCTGTTGGTGCTGTTTTATTACAGGACCCTGTAGGCAGCAACAAACCCATAGCTTATGCTAGTCGAACGTTGTCAGATACTGAAAAGAGATATGGTACTATCGAACGTGAGTTGTTGACAATTGTCTGGGCCACAAAATACTTCAGGCCCTACTTGTACGGACACAAATTCGACATCTACACTGACCACAGGTCCCTAGTTTGGTTATATCAACTTAAGGAACCAAATAGCAAATTAACACGTTGGCGTTTACGTTTACAAGAATATGACTTTAACGTTATCTATACAAACGGTAAACAAAACATAAACGCAGATGCGCTATCTCGCATCCACCTAAATGCCCTAAACGGAGTCGACGATTTAGATAACAGTTCAATGATTGTTTATATAGAAGAACAGAAAGACATGACCAGACAAAGTACGGATGGTTCTACAACAATTACCATATCTGACTCTGAAAGAACAGCTACAGCTAGCCCAATAAGTATACCAGAAACTGAGGCAGTTCTTGACTAATCGCCTCATTATCCCATACCGCCTGAGTATGTTTCCATACAGACAGTTCATTCAGCCAAAGATCTCGAATCTAGTGGAATACTGATCTTAAACGAAGAAATAGATACCAAGCCTAATCAAATACTTATCTTTAGCTGGTTTCGTAGTGAGATTCAAGTAAAAAATTTATCTAGAGACAAACAAAAGGTGTTAGAAGTATTGTTGCCTCTTCATAACTATAATCTCATCACAGGATTTTTGAAAGACTATATAAAATAAAAATGAAGTATTTCATTTATTTCGAAAATTAAGAACTTAAAGAAAGAACTCAAAAACAGACTTCAGTAATATTATAATTTTTAGCAAGCGCTACTGCTGAGCATGAGGTCCTGGGTTCGATTCCCGGGTCGGGCAAAGTGTTATTGGGTTTTTCTATCTAAAATTTCTCAGTAGCAGCTCGGAGTCTGGATTTGTGCCCGGTTGATGGCAATAGGCTCGCCCCCTATTACATGGGACTTAAAACATAACTGGCGAAATGTGGGTGTACCTGCTCCCTGTAGCACACCTCTGCCTAACCCTTCGGGGAAACAAGGCGTGATGTTATGTTGTGTTATGTGTGTATAATTTCTCTGTTTAAGAAATATGTGGTTAACTTCTATGAAAATATTATATGAGCAGGAACAAAAGGCTGTAGTAATTAAATTACACGAAGGCAAGACATGTCATTATGGCATCAGTGAAACGGTTAAACGGATTCGTCGTTATTATTATTGGCCAAATTTGTTTGGAACCGTTTCCGCCATTATTACACAAACTCAGCATGCACTTTTTCAAGAAATATTTATAGACCTATTTAGCATAGAATCGAAATACTATTTAACTTTAATTGATGCCTTTAGTAAGTTAGGTCAAGCCATAGAAATTCCATCTCATTCAACACTTGAAGTGGTTAGAGCGTTGATGAAATATTTTTCATTTTACGGTATACCACAGAAAATAAGTTCTGACCCTGTAACTGAATTCAACAATGAATTACTAAGAGAACTAACAGAATTACATCAAATAAAATTACATATTGGGACCCCAAACAATCCAAACTCTATGGGCCTCATAGAACGTTTTCATTCCACAATTATGGAAATTTACAGATTGGCAAAATATGAAAAGTTACGGACGCAGCCTCTGTAATGGCTTATACCGTTATGGTCTATAATAACCCTATTCACAGCACCACAGATTTAACTCCGTTTGAAGCTGCGTTTGGTCATACCGAATTATACTCTACATTTAACTCTGAATTTGATAAAGCTTACAAACAACTATTGATTAGGGATCTTATGAAGATAACTCAGGCACTCTATAAGTATATTTCGGAAAAGGTAAAAGGTCACAAAGAAAAAAATTTAACGAAACGAGGAGTGTATTAGAGCCACCTTTAGAAATACGAAAACCGGTTTTCGTTAAAGCTGTTAATAAGAGACAAACAAAAGATAAGGGAAGGTACCAAAAAGCTAATGTTATACCAATTAAATAAAAAAGTAGGGATACCAAAGTACCTCTCAAAAACATAAAACGTCCTCCAAAAATGGAGTTTGATCCTGGTAATATGGACAACAATCAATTGGACTCTCCCAAGCCAGGCTCTTCAAGCAGTGAAGGTTAGTCAAAACCCTGGTATTCTTCCGGTGAAGATGGGCCAAGCGTTTATTCAATATGGTAAGTGGTCTATTGTTAAAATAATCAATCTTCAGGGCATAAGCACTGACCTTTCAACCAAAAATTACACCCAAACAAATCCTACGCAGATGAGTTTATGGCATTTAAAGCCGAGTATATTCGAAATCAAACTATAGAGAAATTACAGCAATGAATTCCATCCAAAAGATTTAAACGTGGTATTGTAAATCCTTTAGGCTCTATTATCAAAATTATAACTGGTAACCTTGATCACGAAGATGTGGTTAGATATGATAATTTAATTCATAATATACAAACTAAAGAACAGGCAATCACCAATAAATTCACTGTGATTTCTAAAATGTTGGATCATTCTCTGAACTCTACTGAAATAATTAATGAAAATACAAATAAAATAAACAAATGCATTTAATTGCTTGAAGACCTTGTAGCTAATCTTAATACAAAAGATAATCATTCCATTTAAATGATCTATGTATTTGGATTAATCAATCAATTTATTGTGAACTTTAGGACTATCTATATCACAATTAGCGAATTAGAAACTGCTGTTGCATTTAGTAAAGCATCTATTTTATACAAAGCCGTAATAAATTCTGACGAATTGTTAGTAAATTTATTAAAACATATTAATGAACATGATAACTTAATGGATTCTGTAAATGATAATTTTTTTATTAATATAGAAGAGTCATAGTCTGTAAAAGCTTACCTTAAAAATGATGAAATAACCTTTATTATTGAAATTACGTTAATTTTAAACGTTACTTATAATTACTATAAATCGTATGCCCTTCGTATTCATGAACCAAACCTTTGTTGTTTTCCCTGAATTCCCTTACCTTTTGGTAGTAGGATCGAAATATCGTCCGATTGACCAACCACGCCAAGAGAAAACCGTCAAGAAATACCTCTGCTCTGAAAATAACCTCATTCAATATTTGGAAGAAACCTGTATCGAACAACTAGTGAAAATTATCACCACAATCTGTCGCGATGTCTTCTCCGTCAGATAAAGTCTGAATGTCTTAAACTACAAAAAATTATATCACAAACTTGTGGCAATGACGACACTAAGGAACGCATACAAGGAACATACAATATAACCATAAAACCGCAATGCGATGTTTCTAAAGAAAATATCCAACTCCATGGACAACGTTCTTACTTCTTGCAAAACTCAAACTCAAAGCATTTATTTCAAATAAACCAATTACAGGTACTTTTGAATTGTTAAGGGGTCGGTCAGTCAGAAAGATGAAGCTAGTTGCCCACTCCAAAGCGTAGGTACCTATGGAGAAGAACGGGCAAAAAACTCCACGGACACTCTTTTAAATCAAAAACAAAGCCTGTTCCTGTGATAAACTTACCCGATTTACGATAACTTACCTATAACACCGTGAAGATGGAACCTGTAAACCTGAAAGAAGTTAACTTGGATGATATACGCCATCTAAATTACCTTCTGAAGAAAAGTGCGAATACTAAAATCAGTGAAATCTACAGTGATAGTGTCAGTGTCGATCTTTACTCTCTGTACGCGATCGTCTTTTTATTGTTAGTAGTTGTAGTTATGTATACGTAAGTATATTATAAGGGCGGGATCGTCGTTCGAATGATGTTGAAGACAATCCTACTCAACAGGAGGATAATAGAGTTATTCAGAGACCTGTATTATTAGTGTCTTAACTCTATGATTCTCAATTTATGATTAATTCTTTTACCCAGCAACATGGTTTGTGGAGATCAGATAGGGAGTCATTCCATGTAAAATACTGGCATTTAGCTACATCCGGTTAAAGTGGAAGTCAATCCCAACATAGTTGGGAAAAGGCTAGACAGATTGATTGAGGAACAACACGACCGGAGAGAGAGATCAGTCGCAGGACCGACGACTTAACGTGGTCTTCGAGGCACGGGTGTTTCCCACCGCCAACTTTCAAACTCTCTTTAAACGGGCTAGAGTGAGGGAAGAGTCAGTGCACCTGTGTCGGCGCACACACTTGTGCACTATAATATTTCCCGCGTAGATTGCTAGTCTCCGCTGAGATTGCCTGCCATGGCCGAAATTCGATATGGAGGACTATTATAATAATAATATTTATTATTGAATAAACGTTTACAAAAAGTGTACATTTAGTCAACAATAAGATTTCCCAAACAATTATAATGCCTAAAATAAACTAAAACTAAAATATATTAATAACAAGTGCAAGTAATGATGGTTCGGAATTACAATGTTAGGTAGCGACCCGCGATCTAGGTTAATTCAAACCTGTGTTTCAGGCCATCACTTTACATTTGAATTAAATTGGAGCACTAAAATTTAAAGTTAAACTGATATAAAATAATGTATTAACAATTATGAGAAAAAGCATATTGGTACATATATATCTAAAACTAAACCTATGTAAATCTACAAAAGTAAATACTTACGAGGGATACATTATATTAATATTAATAAATTATAATCATCATGACAAAATTTCTAGAAGTTTTTCTGTGTCTGTGTAATTGAGTATCGCTAAATATTCTGATAACATTTTACTACATTTTTCATAACTTACACTATAGAAGCTTAGTAACTTGTTGAGCCTATTTTACAGAAAATGTCCTAAAAACACATAAAATCGATTAGCAAATGCATGTTTAGTTTGAGGCTTTATGCAAACCAAGTCCTTCCTTCTCTTGTCGGTAGGTGCTGGGTCAAAAGGAAGTGCAGTGTGCTGGTGTAATACTATGCTTGGTATAAATAATTGCCGTACTGTTAGTACAATTACATGCTATGTAGAGCTGGTGCGTAGGAAATCTAAAAGGGCAAATTGCAGCAACCTTTAAAATTGCTCTTGAATTGTTTTTGCAGCACCACCCCAAGAAGTTATGCAATAAGTAAGAATGGATTGACACAAAGCTAAATAAACCTGTTTATTAATTTATAGTCTGCTATGTTCCGTAAATTCTTAAAGACATAATAATTTGCGCACTCTAGTACAAAGTAAATCGATATGTTTACGGAAGTTTACATTGGAGTCAATTGTGACACCCAGATATTTTAAATGGTCAGCTTTAGCTAAAGTGGGGCAGGAACATGCAGTGTCAGCGTACGTGCTACAATTATGTGCGTAAATGTTTAGATTAGTGAGCAGTATATTAGTATTTCTCATTGTAAATGAAGTGTATTTTGTTTTATCTGTATTTAATGTTAGTAGATTATTATGGAGCCAATAAGAAACAATGTTAAAACCATTCTGAGCATGTTCATAGACCTCAACTCTTGATTGACCTGAGAACAATAGAGCGGTGTTGCCCGCATAAGACAGTATAACACCATTTAGTGCCAAGCAGCAAAGTTCATTTTTATAGATTAAAAATAACGTAGGGCCCAAAATGCTGCCTTGTGGAATTCCAAAACAACTATTTTTAAGTTCAGAACTTGTATACAGACCAATTTTTACACATTGCTGACGATCGCTATAATAATCAGAAAATAGTTGAAGTTGTGCTCCTCTTATCCCAAGTGTTTCAAGCTTGTGCAAAAGTAAAGTACATGAAATGGTGTCGGAGGCCTTGGCAAGGTCTAGAAAGATCCCAATTGTGTGCATACCATTATCTAGATTGGTAGTGACATAATTAGTCAATTTGTGTACTGCTTGGCCAGTTGATCTTTTGGGTCTAAAACCAAATTGACTATCTGAAAGTAGTTTGTTATCTTCCAGATATTTTATCAATCTACTGTCATTGATTTTTTCAAAAATTTATGAGACTGTAGTTATTCACACAGTTTTGTCTCCAGACTTGAATACAGGTGTGACCACAGCTTTTTTTAGCAACTTAGGGAATTTTCCTTTAGATAAACATAGCTGAAAAATATGTGTTAGCGGAGGGGCAAGGAGGTATTTAAATCTCTTAAGAATATTATTAAGTATGTCATCCCACCCAGTAGCACAACATCCTTTAAATCGTTTATTATTGTTACTACTTCGCAAACGTCGGTATCTAATAAAACAAATGAATTTAGTGTTGAGGATGTAGTGGTCTGGTTTTGACAGGAAAAATGACAGTTTAATGATTTTTCAGCTAAGTTTTTACCAACGTTAGCAAAAAAGTTGTTTACTTTATTCATTGCTTCGGATGGGTTTGCCTCTGTAGATAGTAAGTCAAACGGAGGTTCGGGATTTTTCAATCTAAATGTATTTGTTTTTAATTTCCAAACAAGTTTACTATTTGTCCCCCCTGCCTTCTGTAATTCATTTTTATTATACAGATTTTTTTAGTTTTTTCAAAAGATTATTACAGAAGTTTCAATACCTTTTGTATGTAACAGAAAGTAATTCGTTATCAGTTATTATTAATATGTAGAAGTTATCGCTTAAAATCAGGTGTAGAAATCCCTATGACAGAAACGTGAATCAATGTTTGGTGGGTACTTGTAGCGTCAACCAAGGCAAATGTGAATTACAGCCCCTCTAGTTAGGAGTATGCGTGTCTGAGTGGTCATCTCGAATCTTGATTTTATAGTGGTGATGCCAGCGATTGGTCTCTATTTACTATTTATCGAGTATCATCCTAATTACTATTATGCTCCTGACCGCCTTACTCAAAGTCGCTGGCAAACTATTAGTTGAGCAATAGTAAAATAAACCTTTAGAGCGGTGAGCAGAAGAGAGAAAGTGACAAATTGGATGTTTAAAGACTCCAGCCATCAAAAGCAGAATACCTTGCGTCTGATGGTGGGTGGAGGTGTTTAATTAAAAATGATTTTATCGACGAAACTTTGTCTCGAATGAAAAACTTCAGATCCAGATCAATTTCGTTTAATTTTAACGTCGCTTGCACTTAAATAATTTCTTAACACAAACTTATAAACTAAACGAAGTGCTAGAATTATGAGTGTGATGGCTATCAACAATGCTGTGAGTAATGTTAGGACTAGTTCAAGTTCAAGGTACTCCGTCCACGTAATGTTGGCGCTGGGTGAGCGCAAGTGCTTGGCGCCGCCGTGACGCAGCACATGCTCCGTCCACCAAACGGCGCGCTCCAGCGGGCTCTGTGGCGCGTCTTGTACCAGACTTCGAAAACGCACTATGTTGCGACGGTAGCTGTAATTGAAAACAATACTTATACATAACTTCTCTATACTTTTCAATCGAGAGCGTTTAGATACATTTTTGGTATCGATGTGGTATTATCGTTGTGTTGTCTTATCAATATGGAATAAATTGGGTTTGTTAATATTGACTTAATAAATTAAATTAGTTCAATAACAAGTTTTCACAGACCTGTCATCGCCAATTATTGCGTCAATAGCATTTTTAAAATTTTCGTCTGTCAGCGTTTCCATGTCTACTCTGACTCCGAACTTGTGGAACACGTATCTCTCCACATTGAACCACTGGTCAGCTAACATCGGCATGCCGATGAGCGGTACACCTGCGGTGATAGCCTCGTCTGTTGACTGCAGTCCTCCTTGTGTTATGAACAGCTTGATTTTGGGATGCTCTATAAAACATTACAAATTATTTATACAGTCGTTCCATTTTTGGTTTTGTTTGTAACAAGAATACGTTGGAATCTATTACGTAAAATGCAAACCGGCAAAAAATGACTTTACTGAAATGAAGCTTTCAAAACGGTGAGGGAAAACATCGTGAGGAAACCGGTATGTCCCAGAACCAAAAATTCGAAAACAAGTGACATCTACCAACCCGCACTGAGTCCGCGTGGTAGATTACGAACGACGGATCTCACCGAGAGGAGGCCTGTATCCTCGTCGAACACTTCCGACGTTTGGCTCCCAGACTGGACCGGGCCGGGGCTGCCTTGAAGCGGCTCCTGCCCAATCTGGGAGGACCAAACGCCTCCTGCCGGAGGCTCTATGCGGGGATCGTGCGGTCCATGGCCCTTTACGGGGCACCGGTGTGGGCGCGTTCATTGAGGCTGCGGCCAGCCCGCCGGTTGAACGCGTCCCAGAGGGTCATGGCCATCCGGCTGGCCCGAGGATACCGCACGGTCTGCTGCGAGGCGGCGAGCCTCCTTGCCGGATTACCGCCATGGGATCTGGAGGCAAAGGTCCTCGCGCACATCTGGGAGTGGCGCGAGGAGGCGAAACGCCGGGGCTTAACTCCGATGCCGCAAGAAATCGCGGCACAGCGGACAGAGCTCCGGCGGGATCTCATGGCGTCATGGAGGGTGCGATTGTCGCAACCCCGCGCTGGGCACGCCACAATTGCGGCGATAAGACCCCTCTTTGAGGAGTGCCTTGAGAGACGCCACGGCGTCCTCACCTTCCGCCTGACGCAGGTCCTCACCGGACACGGCTGCTTCGGGAGGTTCCTGTTTAGGATAAGGCGGGAGGAAACACCCGGGTGTCACCATTGTGTGGATCGGCCTGAGGACATGGTGGAGCATACGGTGGAGGTCTGCCCGGCTTGGGCGGAGCAACGCCGTGTCCTCGTAGAGGCGATCGGCGGCGATGATCTCTCGCGTCCGGCCCTGGTTCAGGCCATGGTACGGAGCGAGTGGAAATGGCAGGCCGTCACCTCCTTCTGCGAAGCGGTAATGCTCGCGAAGGAGGAGGCGGAACGCGTGAGGGAAAGGCAAATTTCGCGCCCTCACGCCCCTAACCGCCGCAGGAGGAGACGCCCGGGGCGGGAATCGCGAGCCGATTTCCGGCCACCGTAGGCGCGGGCTTGCGGACGGTGAGCAATGGGTAGCTCGCCGTCCGGTAAGGACCAAGCCCGGGTCGACGGCGCGTTGTGTTCCACGCGCGCCTCAAAGAGATGTCAGCAGAATTGACGGGGCCCGCTAGGGCCAATGCCTGCCGGGGGTTCGAAGAAAACCGATAGGGAGATCGCGGCCCCCGGCAACAGGGCAACCGAAGGAACACGGGTGGGTTTTAGTCAGTAAGAGTCTGATACGCCCTCCCGCTCCACCCAGAGCGGGAGAAGTTATTTGATAATTTCCCACCCAAAAAAAAAAAAAAAGGAGGCCTGTATCCCTGCCGGGAACATTGTAGGCTGATTGCTTAACATTAAAAAAAAGTACTCACTAAGTAGATCTGACTGCGGCAACCACTTGGATATCCGGATGTTTTCAGTTCGTCCAGGCAGTTCATCTTTGTTCCACTTCCACAGAACATCGTAAGGCAATTGAGAGAACACCCGAATTAGTGTCTGTATTTTCTCCGGCGGTAAAAGGGAGGGATCCACATTCGTACCGAAGCTGATGTATATCACACCATGTTTAGATGAGTCTAAGTATGACTTGAGATCCTTAAAATAAATGCTGTTTTACTTTTGCGAACACTTGATATTTTACCTATTATCTTAATACGGAAAATGTTTTCGTTTTCTATACGTACCTTTGGAAGTTCTTTTGTTGGTTTTTGGTGTAAGCCACTCATGTAGACCACAGACGGAGGAACAGGTCGGATGCCTTCAAACATGGGATGTACATTCAGGAACAACATATCAACATTATTCATCAATTCCGCAACAGTAGGTACGTCTGGTCCAAAGTGTTTTTTTAGTATGGGATATGCTACGGTCTTGTAACTCTCCAACATTATTTCTTCTGCCTTGTAGCAGTAATACAACTCTGTCACTTTTTCCCACATTGTGAGATTGTTCAATTTTCGACGAATACCACATGGGTACAGCAACGGATGCGTGGGAGCTCCCACTGATTCGTAATTTCCAAACATGGCGCCAAACGAACTTACTTGAATCACTGGTACCTTATAAATATGAGAAAATGCCAGAGCAGGTGCCATAAAAGCTTCTATCAGAAGCAAGTCAAATTGTTTGTGCTTGTCATTAATTAAAGTCTGTATCTTTTCATCTCCTAGTTGCTGGTCAAGCACTTTCAACATTGCTTGTATCATTACATTCAGTGGTTCTAGAATGTTGTCACTATCAGAGCCCCTTTGTTCTTTCATTACTTCTGCTATCCATATTCCATAAGATATATCGTGGACATCTATTTCTATCAAGTTTGGGGGCGTACCTCCTTTCGGGAAGGCAGGATCCGTAGTGATGACGGTGACCTCATGCCCTCGACTGGCCAGTGCTTCCGTCAGAGGTCGGAACACTACTTGATGACTGATGGACGGCGTCGGGAAGTAAGCCAGGATCCTCGCTGCTTCAGTTTGACTTACAACTAAAATATAAACCGCAACGTGCCAGATCGAAACCGACATGTTACTTGATTGATTGTTTCTAGCAACTAACAAATAAGCACCGTTTAATTGTCTTAAATATACGAAATGATTTTAATGAATCACCATGACCAGGCTTTAAATTGCAGATAATTTGGAAAAGAATATAATTATAGCTGTAGATAAAATAGCTATCTTATGCGTATGTAACCTCCAGTATCAGTATTATTGTAAGATAGTAACTGTTAAACCTTGAAATGAAATCAGTTGATGATTTTACTAATCTGGGAGCACGGCTGTGACTCCGCCAAAGTTAAAGTTGGTAAAATAGCAACCATGAAAAAAGAAAACAGTTTGTTGGAAGACATTAATCGTTATTGGGATTGCTGATACCAAAAACAGAGTTCGTTTTGAAATTCAAGGTGGCGTCGGCAGCAAAAAAAGAGATGTTTGACAAGGGTATCATTCATGTTCATGGTTGTTTTAATATGAGAATGATTCTAATCGATTTAATTATTTGTGTAATGTTTAATTTGACAGTCTTATGTTAGACAATTACCATTTGTATAAAATAATGTGAGGGACACACTTACAATCAGTGTTATTCATTTCAACTTTTGTAATAATTTAAACTTTTATAATAATTTAAACTTTTATAATAATTTAAACTTTTATAATAGCACTAGCTGCCCGCCCCGGTTTCACACGGGTAGCACTTAGTACTTTTCTTAACTACCTACCCTACCTACCCTACCTACCCTACCTACCCTACCTACCCTACCTACCCTACCTACCCTACCTACCCTACCTACCCTACCTACCCTACCTACCCTACCTACCCTACCTACCCTACCTACCCTACCTACCCTACCTACCCTACCTACCCTACCTACCCTACCTACCCTACCTACCCTACCTACCCTACCTACCCTACCTACCCTACCTACCCTACCTACCCTACCTACCCTACCTACCCTACCTACCCTACCTACCCTACCTACCCTACCTACCCTACCTACCCTACCTACCCTACCTACCCTACCTACCCTACCTACCCTACCTACCCTACCTACCCTACCTACCCTACCTACCCTACCTACCCTACCTACCCTACCTACCCTACCTACCCTACCTACCCTACCTACCCTACCTACCCTACCTACCCTACCTACCCTACCTACCCTACCTACCCTACCTACCCTACCTACCCTACCTACCCTACCTACCCTACCTACCCTACCTACCCTACCTACCCTACCTACCCTACCTACCCTACCTACCCTACCTACCCTACCTACCCTACCTACCCTACCTACCCTACCTACCCTACCTACCCTACCTACCCTACCTCCCTACCTACCCTACCTGCCCTACCTACCCTACCTACCCTACCTACCCTACCTACCCTACCTACCCTACCTACCCTACCTACCCTACCTACCCTACCTACCCTACCTACCCTACCTACCCTACCTATCCTATCTCTCAAGTTGGATCGAACTGCACATGGTGTGCAAATTTTATTATAATCGGTTAAGTGGTTTAGGAGTCCATTGAGGACAAACATTGTGACACGAGATTTATATATATTAAGATGTATATTGTTTCTTTTTTTATTCTTAAGTTAATTTAAATTGTGTATTCAGAGCATTATGTACTCGATAATGTGTAAGCTGTGGTTACCTGTAATTGAGTGTGCGTTACAGGAAATGTATTATAACTAAGTTTTATTATTGTAAAAGATAATAATTGTAATGTAACTCGTTGGTAATCCTTAAACAAATAAATATATAAAACCCACCTGTGTTCCTTCAGTTGCCTGTATGTTGCCAGGGGCCACGGTATCCCTTTTGGAATTCCTTACTTCCATTCATCTCTAACTTCTTGCAGGTCCGCAATTTTGTCAAAATAAATTGTTGGATTTTTTGTCAGTTGGGTAAGTTTCATATCCTGTTGAACAGTGGGTGTTCTTAATGTCATTACTAGCATCAATGTGTAACAAACCAAACTCTTCCAGGTAAGGTTTTTAGATCTGTTGCGCCTGTTTTTCGTTAGTTTGTATGGGTAGGTACGGAACCCTCGGTGCGCGAGTCCGACTCGCTCTTGACCGGTTTTTTTTATTGTAATTTTTCACCCATTTTGGCCCTTGTCACCTCAAAATATATTGTAACAATTGGGAACAACTGATGCCACGTGATGCAGCCTCCAGTCTGCAGCATTTTCCTCAGATTTGGCGTCACTCCAGTGTTGTTCTGGTATAACTTCACGCACTTGCTGTACTCTGTTGTTCATGAACGATTTTCATTTTGTGACGTCACCATGCAGCAAACCTAATACAATCATAGAATCCGTCCAAGCGTATGTGTTTTTGTCAACATTGTCCCATTTGCAAGATTTTACGACCTTTTTCATCAGACGTGAAAGTAGTACAGCTCCACATAGTTAAAGCCGTGGTAATGTAATTTTTTTATTGATTGGCGATAGCCTAGACTTTGCAGCTAAATTCTACTCACGGGCTCATTTTTTGTCATCTAATGTCAGTAGGTAAATAGCGCACGCGGCCCACGCGTGACGCGTCGCAGAACCCATGGACTTGGAAGGGTTTTGTAGTATCCTCCAGCCATCTTTTATAATTTTTGATAAGTTATTCTTTTTGCTGCTTTGCACTTGGGATTCTGAAAAGTGATCATTTTCACTTACTGTTAAGTGAATAATATGCACGTGACAAGAGGAATTTGCTTCTTCTACCTCATAATTAAATAATGCATGTTATTCAATAAACATAACATACATAACATCACGCCTTGTTTCCCCGAAGGGTTGGGCAGAGGTGTTCCTGTAGCAGGTACACCCACATTTCGCCAGTTATGTTTAAGTCCCATGTAATAGGGGGCGAGCCTATTGCCATCAACCGGGCACAAATCCAGACTCCGAGCTGCTACTGAGAAATTTCAGATAGAAAAACCCAATAACACTTTGCCCGACCCGGGAATCGAACCCAGGACCTCATGCTCAGCAG
Source organism: Agrochola litura (assembly GCA_949152395.1). Taxonomy (NCBI): domain Eukaryota; kingdom Metazoa; phylum Arthropoda; class Insecta; order Lepidoptera; family Noctuidae; genus Agrochola; species Agrochola litura. The sequence goes on along the minus strand of OX424497.1, from coordinate 6,970,345 downwards.
TAGCGCTTGCGACCACTAGACCAACGAGGCAGTTATTCAATTATGTTTTTGATATTACACGTACACGATAAAGTAATTGACTTGAGACCTTAATTGTTTAATGCTATCTATACATATAATAAATAGGTTGAAAAGTCGTTTTTGTACATCGAAAATATTTCCAAAAAAAATTGCCAGGGTGTTAAAGGACAACCAACAGAACCCATTTCCAGCATTTTTCGAATTTTTGTCTGTTTGTCTGTTTATTTGTTCGTGCATCACGTAAAATATACGAAAGCAATGTAGATAACTTTTATACATAACAATTGTGTGTAACTTGAAGTAACATTTAGTTTTTGTTTTATTGCAATCGGTTCATTCTATCAAAAGATATTTGAATTAATATAAAGTGTTTCAGAAGTAAAATATTATCACAACGCCATCTATCGAACTGAGACTACACGCAGTTGATTTTCTGAATCGCGGATGACCCTCACCCATGTCTACCGACATTTTTGAGTTTTGTAGGTGTCATTAAAAGTTCTGAGTAGTGTCTTTAAAAAGGTCTTGATAGTTTCGTTCGTTTTATCTTCCAAAAAGTTTTTCGAAAAAGTTTTGGTTAGTTTTGGTTTTCGGTCTTAATTTTGGAGTATGAAGGAAATAATATTACTTGCATTTGAGTCAAGTAGTTTTATTTACTTCGTAGTTTGAAGTTAGTCTCATTTATTTGAAAGTTTGTGTTGTTGAGTCATTTGAACAGATGTTTCGAATTTGAGGCTGTCCAAAAATATTCTAAAGTGCTGGATAATCACCTAACATTTTTGAATTTATTTGATTTATTGGTTCAATATTTTTCCTGAAAATGCCTTCTAGAAAAAAAAAAACCTTTCGCAACGTAGCCGAGATGCGAAAAGGGTGAGACTAAGTACGTCTCAGGAATCAGAAGAAGATCGTGAAGTGAGGCTAACAGCTATCCGAGCAAGGCAAGTCAGAACTCTTGCGTCAGAAACGCCTACCCAGCGTGAGTCTCGACTTAGTATACAGCGTTCTCTTACGGCAGCTTCTCGGTCACAGGAGAGATTGGAGGAACGCGAAGCGAGGTTGTGGGCTGACCGAGAGCGTCACGCCCTCTCACGTGAGTCTGAGACTTTCACCGAAAGGGAGTCGCGCATAAGTTTGCAAAGAATTCTGACCACGACTTTGCGCTCCCAAGAAAGCAACGAGGAACGCGAAGCGCGGTTATCGGTTGACCAAGAGCGTCACACTCTCTGATGCGAGTACGAGTCTTTCTCAGACAGAGAACGACGATTAGTAACAACCAGAAATAATTATGTACGCGCGCGGTTGAACGATGAAAGGTATTTAGCATCAAATCAATCAAGGGAAAAGAGACGAACAGAAACAGCAGAGCAGAATCAATCTGGCCTCGGAGTTGAACGAGCTCGATACCATCTGAACAGAGTTATAACTAGCGACGCTGATGACTCTTTGGAATATGATGTTTCAAATATTGTTCTACCATGGGACCATAGGGAAAAAGCAGGATTTACGTATTCATCTAGAATTGACTATGCGGTCTTCGTGTCTGTCGGTGGTATGACCGAAATTTGCAATTTTTGTGATGCTCTGAAATGGAGAAAAGAGGCAAATGGTATGTGCTGTTCAAGTGGGAAAATTGTTCTCCCACATTTTCAAGATCCCGCACACTTTATTAAAACCCTTTTAAATGTAGATCATCCCCAGTCTAAAATTTTTTTAGATAATGTCCGATCATATAACAGTGCTTTCCAATTGTCACGGTGAAGATGGATACAATTTTGAACTCTACCAAGTTAATCCTACTACTAGGGAGTGTAAATATACGTGCACAGTTAGGAGGCTGCGAAAATGCACAAAAGTTTTCCGATTTGTTATTACATGTGATGGTGATGGTACAGTACCGACCAAAAGTCCATGAGCAATCTCACAAAGCAATAGACTGACGCTTCGGTTTGACTTACGACCTTCTTCTATAAGTTGTTACAATACTGTAGACACGCACATTACACACACACACTCACTTTGTCTGCAACCAATGACTAGTTCAATAATCATCATTCGTTTTTAGTTTCATTCGTCTTGTTCACATAAATATTAAAGTTTAGCAGGTAGACCACAAAAACTAAGTAAATTATTTCGATTTCTGTGGGGTAGATGCAGTTTGTTACGAGTATTTAATTAATAGAACTTTGTTGGTTCGTGGATAATATTGGTGACGAGTATTTAGCGCAGTGTTGTGGTTATTATTATCAAAAAGCAGGCATAAAATATATTGAAGAGATCAGATCAGATCAGAGAATATTATTGCGCTGCGTAAAAGTGAAGTGAATATCTAATGAAACCGGACTAAGTGTGAGTGTTATCATTTATATATTTCATATTTTACTAAACATAAATCTTAATCAAGGGTATTGTTGATAGAACAGAGGTATTGTTGAGACAGAAGATGCCTTTAAAGTTTTAAATTCATTGTGAGGTTTAATTCGATTAGTGAATAATAAATAATAAGGTATTATGTGTAATAAAAACAATGTTTTTCTTTGTTCTAGAGAAATACTGTGAGGGTTAAGAGATATGAGGAAGGGGCTTATTATCGATTAGCAGCGACGTCAAATGGTGAATGAAACAAATTGTTTCATACCACCGAGATATTTTGCTGAATTATTAAAAACACGTCATTATGAACCGTTCGCCGTGCATTCTGAAGGCTTGCATCACTGAAGACCAGCTAGAAAACCGTTTTTGACCTTAAAATATTGACCGTACCAACTTAATAAACAACAGATTCGTTATTGCATGAATTTATGGTAACGAATTTTTTAAGCACGTTTCAATAGGGTGTTTGTCGTATTTCTTGCAGATATACCGAAATTGTTTAATATTATTTTAGTAATAGTATTATTTTAGGATTAAAATTTGAGGTTTAGTTTCAATCTTCTTTTCGTAAAGAAAATGAATACTTAAGCTTTAACCTCAATAACAACCAATATTTACTAAAGTCAAATAAAATGTAAAATAATTAATACAAATAAAATATAAACAAACTGCCCATATTTAACCTTAAATTTACCTATACTGTAAGTAGTTTTTTACATTTTAAGTAGTCTAATATTCTTATTTATTACTTAATTACTTCGACCATGATCAAAGCTTAATATTTATGGTGAAAAAATCCATTAAAAATTTAGAATATTTCGTCATTTAAATATGTCAAAATAATACAAACTGCTTCTAAGTTTCTTGACATCTATTTCACATCTTATTCAGCTGAAGTAATGATAAATAATTGTAGCAGTTTATTAACTTATGTAAAATAAATATAACGAATAAACATATTTTTTTAATTTTGTTATCATATATCACGCATTTTTTATTCTAAAACCTTTATTGCAATAACAACATAAAAAAGCAGCAATATTTAAAAAATATTATTATCGAAAACAAAAATAATAATATTTGCAAAAAACCGCACTGTGTTTTACGAGATTAGAACCTGAGGCAGTTTGAATTCCATACCAACGCTTAACGCTTTCTGCTATCTGCAGTTGTTAAGTTACTATCGAATTTTAGCAATGCCATTAACTGGTCAAGTTCACGCGCATAGTGCGTGTGTGCTAGCATGTTTAAAGCGATGGAAATATATTGTTGTTTCGTGTAGTGCAAAACTGCGTTATCTGTGGTGTGTGTATCGTGTTGGTTACACATACAAATGTACGAGCTATACCGCGTGTTCACAGCAATACGACTCTTAGCGTGCTTATGCACTTTTGAGCGCTTACTGTACATACCCCATACAAGAAGATAGAAAAGATATTTTGGTTGATAATCTCTGTTGTTGCGTTACATCACAACAGGATCTAATTTTTTCTGTGTAGGGAGATTCCACAGACATGAGAAATCAAGCCGGTTCTTGGCTATGTCAGCGAGCTATTTTGACTCCCCGCAATGACCAAGCTGCAGCAATTAATTTTAAAATATTGTTTCATGTATCCGGGCATAGTATATAATACACCTCTATAAATACAATTATGGAAGAAGATGACACCACGCACTACGCGGTAGAATTTTTAGATTCCCTCAACACACCCGGACTTCCAGCCCACAAAATAGTTTTAAAAATCGGTGTACCAATAATTCTCCTCAGAAATGTATGTCCTTCCAAACTTTGTAACAGCACTCGGCTCAAAGTCACAAATCTGCAGCAAAACATAATCGAAGCTGAAATCTTAACCGGTTGCGGCGCCGGTGATATTGTTTTTATTCCAAGAATACCTATAATTCATAATAACTTTCCTTTCTCTTTCAAACGAATGCAATTCCCAGTCAGTCTCTGTTATGCCATGACCATTAATAAAGCTCAGGGCCAGACATTATCCGTTGCGGGGGTGGACCTAAGTATTGGATGCTTTTCCCATGGTCAACTATACGTAGCTCTTTCACGCGTAAACAACCCCAATAACCTTTTTGTGTACGCTCCAGATGGTTTCGCAGCTAATATTGTATATAAAGAAGTACATAAGGAAAATAAAATGAATTGGCGGTATCCTCCATCAGCACTAAAAAACACATTGTTAAGTTCCGTCATCCACGCGAACGAAGTCGCGGGCACAGCTAGTTAAATAATATTTTCTTAAGAATAGTGATTTGACCCATAGTGAACTTGCATATCCAATTGCATTGCATCATCATGATTTAGCAAGAGTCAACAGCTTGTCACGTTGTCAGTCGTTTTATAGTAGATTTGTAATTCTTGTAACATGTAGAACACGCTCGTGTTTAAAGATAACAGCCGCACGGTTCGATCGAAGGTTAAGCTACGCTTGCCGCGGTCGGTTTGTGGATGGGTGACCATCCATTACGACCCCCTACGTGCTTCTTGATGCCGGACGAACCCCTACGTGCTTCTTGGTGCCGGCTGTCACTCATATATCTTTGACAGTCGTTACAGGTAGTCAGAAGCTTAAAGTCTGACAACCAGTCTTACCAAGGGGTATCGTTTTACTCAGTAACTGGGTTGTAGATGTCAGATAAGTAGTCGATCCATGTAAAATACTGGCATTTAGCTACATCCGGTTCTACGGAAGTCAACCTCAACATAGTTGGGAAAGGTTAGGTTTGATGGAGGTAGAACACGACCGGAGAGAGATCAGGCGCAGGACCAGGTCTTCAAGGCACGGGGGTAGCACACCGCCAACTTACAAACTCGGGCTAGAGTGAGGGAAGAGTGAGTGAACCTGTTCTTGCGCACACACTTTATAAAAGTGACAAAATTAAAATAGAAAAAAAAAATATGTTTGGTAGCTGTACTTGTAGCGTCAATCAAGACAAATGTGAATTACAGCCCCTCTTTAGCCGTTTATATTTCAGATTATGTTCTTTTTTTGAAAGTATTTTTGGTTTTCTTTAAAAAAATATCAAAATATTTTATTTCACATAAACCTACATGGGCACCTATGAAACGTCAGAAGCTAGGTGCACGGTTCCAATTGGTCGTTTCCTATGGAGAAGAGCTGGCAAGAAACTCCACGGTTACTCTTTTAAAAATAATTGGCTTATACAATACTTTCAAATAACAGTGTTACTAGGTATGGGAGGACAGTGTAGGTCTTTCAATAAGTACTAAGTACTTAACAAAATAGAAAATGGTCTACAGGTCTACAATCCACTAATCCTACAGCGTGCTCACATTCACAAAATAGAAAAGAATCTATACAAAAGATAAATTATTTAATAAAACTAAAAACCTATTCCGGTAGGGGCCCGCGGGTGGTCCGCGCCGTGACAGTTTTACGATCGCACTTGAATAAACAAACACTCAAATTTCTTTATAATAAAACGCAATTATATGATTGCTATTACAACTGTAATCAATCTGAATAATTATCATGTCCACAAAAGTCACAAATAAAGAGTTGAAATTAAATCGTAGGTATCTAATGTCAAATAATAGAATAAATATGTCAAGGAAGAATGTAAAAAATAAAAAATAAAGATTAAAATAAACATGGTAATTTGGGAGCAGTTAATAGACTCTTACTTATTTATGCCGTTAATGAGGTACCAGGGAAGCCACATGTGCAGAAGGAACTATTGCCAAACTTCCTTGTCTTCTCTAGCTAGGAGTATGTCCGTCTGAGTGGTAATCTCGAATGTTGATATTATAGTGGTGATGACTGCGATTGTGTGTTACTATTTATCGATTATCATTCCAATTCCTATCTTGCTCCTGATAGCCTCAAAGCTGCTGGCAAAACTTTAGTTGAGTAGTTGTAAAATAAACCTTTAGAGCAGTGAGCTAAGAAGGGAAAAATTGACAAATTGGATGTTTAAAGACCAAAATGTTTATCATGTCTTTATCGATGAAACCTTGTCTCGAATGAAAAACCTCAGATCCAGATCAATTTCGTTTAATTTTAACGTCGCTTGCACTTAAATAATTTCTTAACACAAACTTATAGACTAAACGAAGTGCTAGAATAATGAGTGTGATGGCTATCAACAATGCTGTGAGTAATGTTAGGACTAGTTCAAGTTCAAGGTACTCCGTCCACGTAATGTTGGCGCTGGGTGAGCGCAAGTGCTTGGCGCCGCCGTGACGCAGCACATGCTCCGTCCACCAAACGCCGCGCTCTAGCGGGCTCTGTGGCGCGTCTTGTACCAGACTTCGAAAACGCACTATGTTGCGACGGTAGCTGTAATTGAAAACAATACTTATACATAACTTCTCTATATTTTTCAATCGAGAGCGTTTAGATACATTTTTGGTATCGAGGTGGTATTAGCGTTGTGTTGTCTTATCAATATGGAATAAATTGAGTTTGTTAATATTGACTTAATAAATTAAATTAGTTCAATAACAAGTTTTCACAGACCTGTCATCGCCAATTATTGCGTCAATAGCATTTTTAAAATTTTCGTCTGTCAGCGTTTCCATGTCTACTCTGACTCCGAACTTGTGGAACACGTATCTCTCCACATTGAACCACTGGTCACCTAACATCGGCATGCCGATGAGCGGTACACCTGCGGTGATAGCCTCGTCTGTTGACTGCAGTCCTCCTTGTGTTATGAACAGCTTGATTTTGGGATGCTCTATAAAACATTACAAATTATTTATACAGTCGTTCCATTTTTGGTTTTGTTTGTAACAAGAATACGTTGGAATCTATTACGTAAAATGCAAACCGGCAAAAAATGACTTTACTGAAATTACTTCACCAATTATTTTACGTCACCAGCGTATTTTGTTAGAAAGAAACTGGCAAAAAATTACTTTACTGAAATTTTGCTCTCAAAACGGTGAGGAAAAATATCGTGAGGAAACTGGTATGTCTTAGAACCAAAAATTCGAAAACATGTGACATCTACAAACCCGCACTGGGCCCAAGTAGTAGATTAGGACCCCCTCCTTCTCACCGAGAGGAGGCCTGTGTGCCAAATTAAAAAAAGTACTCACTAAGTAGATCTGACTGCGGCAGCCACTTGGATATCCGGATGTTTTCAGTTCGTCCAGGCAGTTCATCTTTGTTCCATTTCCACAGAACATCGTAAGGCAATTGAGAGAACACCCGTATTAGTGTCTGTATTTTCTCCGGCGGTAAAAGGGAGGGATCCACATTCGTACCGAAGCTGATGTATATCACACCATGTTTAGATGAGTCTAAGTATGACTTGAGATCCTGAAACATAAATGCTGTTTTATTTTGCGAACACTTGATATTTTACCTATTATCTTAATATGGAAAATGTTTTCGTTTTCTACACGTACCTACCTTTGGAAGTTCTTTTGTTGGTTTTTGGTGTAAGCCACTCATGTAGACCACAGATGGAGGAACAGGTCGGATACCTTCAAACATGGGATGTATATTCAGGAACAACATATCAACGTTATTTATCAATTCCGCAACAGTAGGTACGTCTGGTCCAAAGTGTTTTTTTATTATGGGATTCCCTACGGTCTTGTAACTGTCCAATATTAATTCTTCTGCCTTGTAGTTGTAATACAACTCTGTCACTTTTTCCCGCATCGTGAGATTGTTTAATTTTCGACGAGTAACACATGGGTACAGCAACGGATGCGTAGGAGCCCCCACTGATTCATAATTTCCAAAAACGGCGCCAAACGAACTTACGTGAATCACTGGTACCTTATAAATATGAGAAAATGCCAGAGCAGGTGTCAAAAAAGCTTCTATCAGAAGCAAGTCAAATTGTTTGTGCTTGTCATTAATTAAAGTCTGTATCTTTTCATCTCCTAGTTGGTGGTCAAACACTTTCAACATTACTTGGATTATTACATTCAGTGATTCTAGAATGTTGTCTCCATCAGAGCCCCTTTGTTCTTTCATTACTTCTGCTATCCATATTCCATAAGATATATCGTGGACATCTATTTCTATCAAGTTTGGGGGCGTAGCTCCTTTCGGGAAGGCAGGATCTGTAGTGATGACGGTGACTTCATGCCCTCGACTGGCCAGTGCCTCCGTCAGAGGTCGGAATACTACTTGATGACTGATGGACGGCGTCGGGAAGTAAGCCAAGATCCTCGCTGCTTCAGTTTGACTTACAACTAAAATATAAACCGCAACTACGTGCCAGATCGAAACCGACATGTTACTTGATTGATTATTTCTAGCAACTAACAAATAAGCACTGTTTGTTTGTCTTAAATATACGAAATGATTTTAATGAATCACCATGATCAGGCTTTAAATTGCAAATAATTTGGAAAAGAATATAATTATAGCTGCAGATAAAATAGCATTCTCATGCTTATGTAACATCCAGTATCAGTATTGTTGTAAGATAGTAACTGTTGACCTAAACCTTTTAATTAAGTCAGTAGATGATTTTGCTAATCTGGGAGCACGGCCCTGACTCTGCCAAAGTCTAAGTTGGTAAAATAGCAACCATGGAAAAGACAGTTTGTTAGAAGACATTAATCGTTTTTGGGATTGCTGATACCGAAAACACGAGTTCGTTTTGAAATTCAAGGTGGCATCGGCATCAAAAAAAGAGATGTTTGACAAGGGTATCATGTTCATGGTTGCTGCGTCATGTTCGTGATCGGGCGCCGTCAGTAGGGACTGGTCATCTCTTAGCAGCCACGGTTTATTTTAGTTTTTGAATGGTTTTTGTTTTTATTTTTGTTTACGGACGCTTTTAATGTGCACGTCTTTCTACATTGTTCTCACATGTATAATTTCAACATAAATTATGTTACTAATATTTTGTAACAATATTTTGATTTAAAAGAGTGTGTGTGTGAGTTTCTTGCCCGTTCTTCTCCGTAGGTATCTACTACGCTTTGGAATGGGCAACTAGCTTCATCTTTCTGACTGACCGACCCCTTGACAGTTCAAAAGTACCTGTAATTGGTTTATTTGAAATAAATGCTTTAAGTTGAGTTTGAGTTTTAAAATGAGAATGATTCTAATATAAAATAATGTGAGGGACATACTACCAATCAGTGTAATTCATTTCAAGACCATTATTTTCGTACATCTCTTGGTGATGCAAAAGAAACTTCAGGTCTGGCGCATAGAGTTTGTTTCTATTTTTAATTTGAATCACTGACTGGGATTACAAGTACTAGAAATATTATTCTGTCAAGTTTTTATGCTGCCAAAGTGATGTCAGATATTTTCGATCACAAGAAGTATCACGTTCTCCTGAATTTAACTGAGTAAGTAGGCAGATATTTATGACGCAAGACATGTCCGTTAATATTGAATTCACACATATTTTTCATCGCAGCATTCTATATTTTGGCATTAATTGTCTCGTCAGATAGTTTTGGAGTTCCTTCGATGTCACATATTTGTGTTGCCAATTGTATACATGCCTTCCACAAATGATCACATTTACTTGCCGTCATATATTAAACTATGAATCATGAAATCAGATATTATTGCCGAGCTGTCTATGCTAATCAATCAATCAGGACCGTCTGGGAAATAAAAGGATTAGTGATATCATCTTTTGTTTTATCAGTACCTATAAATTGAATTTACTTCAAATAATCATCGATATTGATAAAATAACCTAAATCTGGTTTATTATGAGTAATTTGAAGAGACCTGTCCTCTGTGACATTTTTACTTCTATTACCTTTCTTATGCCCTGGAACATACCCTTTTTTTGTTTGGGCGGAGCGGGAGGGTGTATCAGACTCTTACTGACTAAAACCTACCCGTGTTCCTTCAGTTGCCTGTATGTTGTCAGGGGCCACGGTATCCTTTTCGGACTCTACCGCGACCCCGGTATCGGCCCTAGCGAACCCCGTCAGTTGTGCTGACATCTCTCTGGAACGTACCATTTTTTAATTTTTTTTGATGGGTGGGAAATTATCAAATAACTTCTCCCGCTCTGTGCGGAGCGGGAGGGCGTGTCAGACTCTTACTGACTAAAACCCACCCGTGTTCTTTCGGTTGCCCTGTTGCCGGGGGCCACGACTTCCCTATCGGTTTTCTTCGCACCCCCGACAGGCTGGAACGTACCCTGGAATGATATGTTCAATATCAATGAAAGGGTTTCTAAGTGGAGACTAATTATCATAATCATAATCATTTATTCGCTTTGAAAGTAGGTACATAAATAAAGGTGTTCACAAAATGTTGAGATCCCTGTACAATCTACCAATTAGGCATGCAAACATTAAAAGTCCTATTATTGAAGATTGGATTATCAATTGCAGTAATTATTTGGCTTTATTCGGAAGTTGGATATTTCGATAGCGTGAATAGATCTTCATCCAGCATTATCCTCAGATAAATAGTTTCAGTGATAATTAAAAAAGCTTATAAATTATAGTTGTTAGTTGTCATCATCAGATTTTTCTGTCGTTCATTTTGTGTGGAAACTTTTCAAAAGATCACCACTTTCATGCGTCATTTCCTGAATTTGCAGAATTTTAAAATTATCCGCTGCTAATATTGACTGAGTTATCGGCTATTGTGAATTCACCATCGTTCTTATATTTTCGCGCTGATCTCATATAAGTCAATAAACTATTGCCACATCTGTGTTAAATCCCACACAAAACGTAATAAGATGAGTAAATTTTCCGAAAATGATTCACGTTTCCGTCGTAACTTCGAATGGCCCACTTACGTCTGTCCTATTAATTATCTTCTTGTTTTAACGGCTTTACGTACTGAATGAATGCGTTCCTAATATTCCGAATCATTTCTATTACGTCGCCGTATGGTGATTTGGCTTATGCATTATCTCATCGAAGAAACTCAGTAAAAAAAAAAAAATTTTTTTTTTGGCATCCTCTACTTTCGTCGCTCAAGGGACAATGTCTTTTGTTTTATAGTATGAAACTACTTATAGATTGATCACAGTGATTGTAAGTCGTAGGTTTTGCATTTTAAGTCTTTGCAGATATGGTTACAAGTTTCTTGCATGTTATTTGTGATGTGAAGTAATATAAAACATATTTTGTATCTATATGCGAAGACAAGATCCCTTTTTCTTTTTTTTTCTTTTCCCGCTTCGGGTGGAGCGGGAGGGCGTGTCAGACTCTTTTTGATTAAAACCCACCTGTGTTCCTTCAGTTGCCATGTTGCCGGGAGCCACGATTTCCCTTTCGGCCTTATTTGCAACCCCGGCAGGCATCGGCCCTAGCGGACCCCGTCAATTCTGCTGACATCTCTTTGAGGCGCGCGTGGAACACAACGCGCCGTCGACCCGGGCCTGGTCCTTATCAGACGGCGAGCTACCCATTACTCACCGTCCGCAAGCCCGCGCCTACGGTGGCCGGAAATCAGCTCGCGATTCCCGACGCCCTGGGCCTCTCCTCCTACGGCGGTTAGGGGCGTGAGGGCGCGAATTTTGCCTCGAGTTTACAGATAAGTAATGGTACCAACTTAGCTATTATGTTTGTAGTGCGCTTGGCGTTTTAAGTATTTTTACGTCGTGTAATATTTTTCGATTTTAGGTGTTTAAAATATATTTTTTATGCAAAACAAAATGGTATATTTAAATCCTAGGACCAAGTTTCAGTTTTCTCACTGCTTTCGGAAAACTTAAAAGACACAGTAAGAAAGTAAACAAAAACTGGTAATCCGCGGTGGTTTTCGTTGAAAAAATCGCTTAGTAATATTTGCGCAGTATCAAGAGAGTTCCGAGAATTTCATTGCGTCAATGGTAATAGGGTTTTTCACGTCTTTAGGTGTTAGTACTTCGTCATTAATTCTTAAGTACTTACGCAGCTATTTAACACAATATGCACTAAATAAATTATTGGTCTTTGTTTGTTCCTATATTTTATTGACTTTGAACTTTGACGCAGAAAATTAACGAATTAAGAGTTTTGCTATGTTTAATTTTATCGTTCACAACAATGAAGAATACATTATGATTAGTCAAGAATTAGTTTATTAAGTGCATAAGAAACTGCGCTATTGTCTAAATGCATATTATGTTTATTTTATTAATTTTAGGAAAACTTACAGCTAATACATTTTAATATCAAGCAAAATGTGTAAACAATGGTCAATTACAAGCTTCCAATAACGATTAAAGTGAGTAACATTAACAAATACGCGAAAACAGCGACTTAAGAGATACGCAAATGAATTATCTCACGCTCGAAAATGACAATAAAATAAAAGAGAAAAAAAGCGAATTAAAAAAAAATGGTTATTCATTGAAAAAGCAATTGTTCAAACTTTTCTTCACTTCCTTAACACTACTAATAAATAAATCTAACTCGACATTCTGACACACTACATTAAAAGTACGACAAGCTCTTATCACGTACTAGTTCTGTGTGTAAATAGTTCTGACTTGAGGCACATGGAGAAGACGTGGTCTCTGAAGAAATGCATTTGGTACACGAAGCCCAATCTTGCCCACCAACTCAGGGATGTCAGTAGATCTGTTCTTAAGGGGACGATAACTGACTTTTAATGATTTTATACTGAAGATGACGTCTAAACGAGTAGTGTTAGTGATTTGGAAAAAATATATGTTAAATTAGAGCATTTTATTAATATTTTAATATAAGCATATTTTTGATTATGTTTATATTACATAGTCAAATTAATTTGTAAAGTTATGTCTAGCGCGGATAAAAAACTGAGAATGACGCAAAATCTATCAAGCGTATTTTTCTGAAAACTTCACCATTTTTAAGATAATTAAATTATCAATCTTATAGAATTCAAAATTCAAAATTCAAAAGTCATTTATTCAAATTAGGCTGAGAATCAGCACTTTTCGAACGTCAAAATTACATAAGACAGTCCCCCAAAAACGCCCACCCTTCACCACTTCCTAGTGCCTTTCGCTGGGAAGAAGAAGTGGCGCAACAAACTCCCCAGCAGCACAGCTGTCTGTTCAAGTTAGAAAAAAAATAATTCTATACAATAGTATGCAAAATAATTTACATTACGCAACACAAAACATAATTTAAATGATAAATTATTGGCCATATGTCAGCTAGCATAGTATACGTGTTTTATTAAAATGCCTTTTGTTTTACTTGTAATAAATTAATAATGCGTCTAATTTGGGACAACGCTCCTTGCTGGGCGAGTCCTATTACTGGCTGGACGTACGACGCGTTGCGTGAGCTCAGTACAGAACACGCAAGCTAACCATTCAAGGTCACTGTCATATATCTGCGTCTTAACGCTAAACAAGAAAGCAAGATCTGCAATTTTCTTTCGCTCGTGTAGAGGCAGAATATGTTTTTTTTTACACCGACTTATATAATTCGGAAGATAGGTTTTCGAGCGATATTGAGTATACCTCAAAAATCGCCTTTGTATACCTTCAAGCCGATTAATGTACACATTATAATTTGGATTCCAAACCTGAGAAGCATGTTCAAGGTGGCTATGGACAAACGCATAATAACGAATTTTCATTGTTAAAATGTAAAGTTTATAATTTTATTAGAACAACTAAGTACCTATTGTAGACAATATTGGTGCCGATTCCCTTGTTCACAAACTAAACTAAATTTAAGTTCAGTGCATCTTTTTCTAGAAAGAAAAAGATGCACTGAACTTAAATTTAGTTTAAAAATTAATCAGCGCTTGACAGACAGCGCGTAATTTTAGTAGGCAAGTTTTTAATCACGTCTAAACTTGTATGGAGTAGTGACAGGCGCTGATTAATTTGACAGGACTAAACTAAAATGTATCTTCTGTCCTTTTCTTAATGAAATAGAAAGAAAAAGATGCACTGAACATAAATTTAGTTTAGTTTGTGAACAAGGGAATCGGCACCATAATCGAGGTATTAAATTGTTATTTACTGGCTTTAAACCAACCGCGTTCAACAGAACTGTAACGAACGAAACGGCTTTGGGTGCTCAAAGTCTTATGAAATAGGAACTTAAAATTATTGTGTAACTATTATTTTTATGTCTTTGATATTTCTCGGGATCCAGGGGTCCCGGACCTTTGAAAGGCGTACGAGGGGCCGAAGCCAACTCGCAGAGGCCCCTGAGACGTTTTTAATGAAATGAAGTACCAACCGACGATTATCCCTGTTCGCATTATGCAAGTGCAGCCAAGGACAACCCCCGGTTGGTGTAAGACTATTGTAAGATATGGAAACAAAGATATCGGACTATGGGTTTGGGTTGCTAAAGTGGACTGGTCACCTGGAACTATGGAAGGACTATGGCCCATGCCTGATCTATGTTTTATACGCATTGTATAACTATATCATTATCCTCGTGACAATGATATAGTTATACAATAATTTCTTGGCCTTTAAGATAACCCATTGGTACGAATGTAGGTAATTTTTTTTATTGGATAAATAATAATATATTACGATTGAGTATAATTATTATTGCTTTACCTACGTGATAGTGATGTTAGGAAGTTACGCATTTAATATTAGAATAACAAGTCACAGTTCAAATGTTCAGTTGTTGTGGCTAAATAATAAGAGCCGCACGGGTCGATCGGTCAGGTTAAGCTACGCTTGCCACGGTTGATCCGTGGATGGGTGACCATCTTTACATACCAAGACCCCTCCGTGCCTCGGAAATCACGTTAAGCCGTTGGTCCCGACTGTCATTTGTAGATCTTTGACAGTTGTTACGGGTAGTTAGAAGCCCAAAAACTCTGACAACCAGTCTTACCAAGGGGTATCGAGTTACCTAGTAACTAGGTTGTGGAGGTCAGATAGGCAGTCGCTCCATGTAAAATACTGGTATTCAGCTGCATCCGGTTAGACTGGAAGCCGACCCCAACATAGTTGGGAAAAGGCTAGGTAGATGATGAGTTCAAATATATTTATTTATATTAAGATGACGAAAAAATCTTTGTAACCAAAGACTTTTTGTGAAATTAAGTGAAATTATTATTAATTAGCTTTTGCCCGCGACTTCGCCCGCAAAATATTCGGAAAATATCCCACGGGAACGTACTACCGAGATTTAATACCTAATAACCGAGAAAAAGGTCATTGACTCCTACCGGCGCACCCGCGTTGCTACGCGTAATTTTTAAACTTTGATATCTTTTAAACTATTCATTTAAATTTATGATATAAATGAATATTTTAATCTAAATTAAATGCCCAATTTAAATAACATATGAATAAATAAGATCAATAAAATAAAATGCAATAAAATCAAACATCAATTAAAGTAAAATAAAATGAAAATAAATTATGTTGTATGTTATGTTGTATTATGTAAGGATTAAACCTATACCGGTCAAAAAACCTTCGGAAATAACAATTAAATTTTTATCAAATTCTGAAAGATAAAAATGGTTATTGTGGGTCATCCTTAGAAGATAGACATATGCCATCGCGTTTTTTTTTGTTGAACTTTTTAAGATGAACAAACCGTAGAACATAATAATATATTTGATGTATTTTTTTGGGTTTACGCAGCGCACGCCAGTAAAGCTCCCAGTCGGCATGATTTTTTCCAACTTCAACCAAAATCGTCAAATTTCAGCCAATTTACACAAAACCTTCCGCATGAATCACTCCGTCCATTGGTGAAAACCGTTTGAAAATCCGTTAAGTAGTTTTTGAGTTTATCGCGTTCCGACAGACAGACAGACAGACGCGGCGGGGGACTTTGTTTTATAATATATAAGGATAAGGATAACAGTTGTAGCAATAATGGCGTGTGTGTTACCAGACTATGTATGTAAAACAAAAAAAAACGCTTGCCGGGGTTGGTCCGTGGATGGGTGACCATCTTAACATACCGAGTCTCGTGCCTCGAATGTATACTGCATGTCGATTATTATTTACAATCATTTACCAAATAGTTTTTATGACTTACCGCCGACAATGTTTAAAAAAATACATTTCAAACTACTTCTATTTAAAAGATATTCAAAAACTCAAAACTCAAACTCAAAGCATTTATTTCAATTAAACCATTTACAGGCACTTTTGAATTGTCAATGAATCGGTCAGTCAGAAATAGGTATGAAGCTAGTTGCCCATTCCAAAGCGTAGTAGGTACCTATGGAGAAGAACGGCCAAGAAACTCCACGGACACTCTTTTAAATAAAAAATTGTTACAAAATATTGGTTACATCATTCATGTTGAAATTATACATGTGAGAACAATGTAGAAAGACGTGCACGTTAGAAGCGTCCGTAATAAAAAGATAAAACAAAGAACAATTCAAAAAATTAAAATAAATAATTACACCATTAAGGACTATTTAGAAGACAAATCAATAGAATCTGTAATTTGTAAGTTAAATTAATGGACATCGCTGATTGTGAATACATTTGCACGCCATGTTATGGCAGGATATGCTGAAACAAATTTACTGTAACATCTTATGTACCATATTCTAGCAAATAAATACTTTTGATTTTGATTTGATTTGATTTTGGAAAGCACGTTAAGCCGTTGGTCCCAGCTGTCATTCGTGGATCTTTGACAGTCGTTACGGGTCGTCAGAAGCCCGAATTCTGACAACCAGTCTTGCCAAGGGGTATCATATTACTCAGTTGCTGGGTTGTGAAGGTAATATAAGCAGTCGCTCCATGTAAAATACCTATATTCAGCTGCATCCGGTTAGACTGGAAGCCGACCCCAACATATTTGGGAAAAGGCTGGGCAGATTGATTTTGTATGTACCTAATAACTAACATAATATTACGCCTGTATTGCCCGAAGGTTTCAGCAGAGGTGGACCTAAGGTACAAACATATTTCGTCAGTTATGTTTAAGTCCCATGTAATAGGGAACGAGCCTATTGTCATCAACCGGGTATTAGACCCCTATTACATAGGAAATAAACATAACTGGCTAAATGTGGGTGTACCTACTATAGGTACACCTCTGCCTACAAACAATAATAAATATTTATTTAATTAAATACAATAGATGTTATATTACGTTAAGGGGAAGCGTCAGGGTAGCCCGCGAAATTCAAATTTTCTTATGTTTTTTGCATTTTGCAGGTCAGTTTTAGGTTATATGTTGATTAAAATATGATTCGTGGTCGTAACAAATATGGTTTTACTCAATTATAATCATTACAATTAGCAATAGTGATTAAGAAGAAGATAAAGGTGTCTAATGTCATGATTTCATAAAATCATGACATTTGACACCTTTGCTAACTTATGGAGTTGTATTGCTGATTGTAATGACTATAATTGAGTAAAGCCATATTTGTTACGACCGCGAATCATATTTTAATTAACATAAAACCTGACACTGACCTGCAAAATGCAAAAAACGTAGAAAATTTGAATTTCGCGGGCTACCCTGACGCTTCCCCCTTAAGCGGAACAGGTTACTACTATTCCGCTTAACGTAAGAAGACTGCTTCTATGATGCGCAGAGTGCGTGGGAGCTGCAATGACATTCTGAAGGTCATTAGTGATAAGCCGTGCTGCACTATTATGGCGCATTGGGTACGTGTACATGTACATATACCCGGTGCGTCTGGTGAGTGCAGCAGATATATGAATTAAATATTGTTTTTCGTTTGTTACTAACATAGCTTTTAAGTAGTGTGTATTACTAACATCATATGGATCAAGGTCTGAAATATAGTATTTTTATTTTATTTTATTTAACTATTCCTGAAGAGCCATAAAAAACCCTGTAAGAAATCGACATGTGTCCTCTCAACGAGGCGTCCTCAGGATGACGATTGACTTGTCGCGAACCCGAACACGGAGTGTTGCCACACCGAGCGCTGGTCGCAGAATCACCACCAACCCAACCCAGACTCACCGGCCAGCGCTCGATGTGGCAACACGCCGGTTATCATTATCATTGAGTCGCAAAAAACCACAAAAATAATAGTATGTATTAACATAATAACTTAACAGATTATTGGACTTCCCATGTTGATTTGTAATTCAAAAAGGTCGGGAAATTTTGTTTGGATTTTAATAACGTGAAGCTAATTTTAGCTTCTATTTTTGGGTTTTTGTGCATAAACATATTTGGAAAGTTAAAAATCTAAATTTAAATTAATGGACAGGTTTCCTAAAAGGCCATTTATTTAAATTGTTGACAAAAATGTGATTGTGTATTGTTATTTAATTTAACTAATCACTGTTTGACATAAACTACAGTCGATTTATCCACTTTTTGGAAATTGAGTGTTGAGATAGACTGGATAATGTTCCCATTATATAACAGTCATTAAAAGCTGCATTTTTCTTTTAGAAAATGGCATGAGAAAATGTTAATAAAAATCATTTAGGTATAGCATATCATGAGCATAACATGAGGAGCTCGTGGCTAACTAATAACAGCCGCACGGTTCGATCCATCAGGTTAAGCCATGCTTGCCGTGGTTGGTCTGTGGATGGGTGACCATCTTAACATACCGAGACTCGTGCCTCGGAAAGCACGTTAGCCGTTGGTCACGACTGTCATTCGTGGATCTTTGACAGTCGTTACGGGTCGTCAGACGCCCGAAAGTCTGACAACCAGTCTTGCCAAGGGGTACCGTATTACCCAGTTACTAGGTTAGGAGGTCAGATAGATAGTCGCTCCATGTAAAATAAGGTATTCAGCTGCATCCGGTTAGACTGGAAGCCGACCCCAACATAGTTGGGAAAAGGCTAGGTAGATTAATTTTTTTGAGCATAGAAAGCATAATCAGCATAATATGTTCCCATTGCTGGGACACAGCCCTCCTCTCTGAAAAATCATTCAAGTTGGAATATTGTTTCTTTAGTTAAACATTTTTCGAATACAGGCGACCGTACATCTGGGGACGACTAAGCCATTTTTCAATGACGATAGAGTGGTTGTGTTCCGAATTTCCGAAGGGAAGCCGGTAGGAATTTTTTTATACGGTGCTTTTGCCACTGGGTAACAATTCGAAATTGACATTGACTTTGTGTCTTAACCGTAAGGGCGATTTTCGTAGTTCTAGTGTCTCCACTGATGAGCAGTTGATTGTGCAACGCCATTCCGTCTGTGGTAGCCTGGTCACGAAACTGACGCAAAAAATGTTACCATGGATTCAGTACATGATTCTGAAATCCCCAGCGTTGAAATTAGCTCTTAGATTAAATCAGCTGTTCCATAGAAAAGTGCAATACCTACGCGGTCAATATATGTGGAACTGCAGACTTTTTTTATAAACCCGACGATAAATTTCAACGTTCAGAATCATGTACTGAATCCATACACCATCAACATCCATGTTTTCGCGTCGATGTAACTGCCACCCAGTATATATTTTATCCGTTATTAAAAAAAATTGTACGTACGGATACGGCGATAGGTATCTTAATGGTATATTTAATATGCTGGTTAATTACCTAGATTTCAATTCAAGCAAAAAAACCGGTGAAACACGTTTTTAAGACCAGACTAATGATTTTATGTAAATTAGTCACCTGACTGAGAATCTACAAATTCACAGTGTGAATCAGACGTTTTTCGAGGTTTATCAGTCTGAAGTCCCCAAGCATTACTTAAAACTAGTTTAAAACCATTTTGATTGCTTGTTTGTGGTTGAGTCTTGAATGAGGTTCTTTAATGCGGGCCTAAGTCTTGGGCTGGCGAAAGTAATCTAGGGTTTTAATAATGGTTTACATACAATTGTACTCACATACAAAAAAAAAAATACAAAAAAAAAGTTGGGTTAGGTCGTAACTTATTATAAATGAAAACATTTAACGTACCTAATCTACATTCAAATGAATCAACAACTAAAATGTTCTAACAATACACAAATGAGTAATACAAATATTACAATTACACTCTTGTTATTATCTAATGTCCTCAATGGTATATAAACAATAAGTAATGTTATTGGTATTCTAATAAAAATAACTGTTTATTAATAATGAGTAGAACAGCATGCCTAAAGTCACGTAAGCATTGTGATATTCATTTGTTATTATTATTTGCAACCCTTCGATAAAGGATCACTTGTGTCGTTTCCATCAAAATTATTCAGGGAAAAATTCTGTTGAAAATTGAACATTAATCAAACTCAAACTCAAAGCATTTATTTCAAATAAACCAATTACCACTTTTGAATTGTCAAGGGGTCGGTCAGTCAGGAAAATGAAGCTAGTTGCCCATTCCAAAGCGTAGTTGGTACCTATGGAGAAGAACGGGCAAGAAACTCCATGGACATTTTTTTTTTAAATTATATCGTAACAAAAATATTAGTTACATCATTAATGTTGACTTTATAATAGATGACGTACCGAACGATGTAAAAAAAAAAGACGAACATGTTAAAATATAAAAACAAAAAGAAGTATGAATTATTTTAGAAACTAAGTATGTTTGTAAATATATTCTGATATTGGTGCCGATTCTCTTGTACACCGAACTAAACTAAATTAACTATCACTAAAATTCCTTACTTTTGACTATAAGAACCTCAAAGCTATTCTGCAAAATAAATTCTCTAAATTTAAAAATAATTTTGACACATCTAAATCGAATTTGACAATTGCGAATCCACACGTGATATATAACCACGTGAATCTTTTTAGAGCCGGAGGGGCGCAGGGGGGGGCAGCCTCGACGTGTGATATATGGAATTTTTCACTTTTTGTATGGAAAATAAGAAAAAATATTACCTACATGTAGAGTATTAGGGGTTTTATAAGGAAGTCGATATTTTGATTATTTTTGTGATTGGACACACCGTTTTCGAGATATACCTAAGGAAAAGAAAAAAAAAATCAGTACTGTTTTTGCATCTGAAGTCGAGGTGTTGGTGTGAATTTAAAGTTCATGACAACCAATTTAATTCCACACGTTTTTAGTCGCGATTAAAAATTGTCAGATTTAGTTAGAAAACCTAAATTTTAGATGAAAAACGTCAAATTCAGAATAGCAAAATTGCCATTTTCACTAAATTAATATCTCAGTGCTGTCAAACTAAAATATAATTAAGTTGTGTCACTTTAGTTTATTTCAGAATGGGAAATCGTCGTTTGACAGGAATAAGCAAAATTTTGGTGATTTTTGGTCTAGTTTAGAGGCATTTGTTACAAGAGAATCAGCACCATTGTATGTTTATATTTAAATTAGTGCATTGTTTTTTTTTCTTCTTTGATTTATGTTTTTTGTTTTCTCTTCTACTGTTACATGTTATCTACATCTCTTTTTATATACTATCCTATCACAGGTATGCTGGCAGAAATTTCTTTAGATATAAGCATTGCCTTTGTACGTATTTTTCTGTTTATTTCTTCTTGTTTGTTTATAATATGTGTGTGCATAAATGGTTAAATAAATAAATAAAGAAAAGAAAACATATTTATTTAGCACAAACAAAAATTCTGCAAAAGAAAAAAAAATACTAAAAACTAAATCCATTCAAACAAAAAGAAGTAGGAATTTGTGGGTCACGGCTGCAACAAATACACTTTATGGTATAAAAACAGTGTCCAGCCAGTAAAACAAAAAAAAAAACAAAAAAAAATATTGAGGGGTTTTATAACGTGTTGCAAATATCGCGACATCTGTAAGGTCAATTAGCTATTTCAATTGTTATGGTATTCAGTCATCAGCTGGACCATGCTCAATTGTGGCTCAATTGACATTTATCATTTTGCATTCCATATCGGAACAGTTGTTTTTAGGGTTGGGCTGTTCAAAACAACAACAACATGTTAGACCACATGTTATTGTTGTTTTGTTGATGTTTGATGTACTTTTCTAGGTTTTGTGATGTGGTAGGCATTTGATAATGTGGTTCTATTATACAAACGATTTGATAGGCATGCAGGCAGATGCGGGAAAATATCGTACCGTACAATTTATTATGTTTCAAAGTCAAATCATTTATTTCAAGTAGACCATTAAAAGGCACTTCTGAACGTCAAAGTTTACAAGAAAATGGAATAGATTTTTAACCGACTTCCAAAAGGAGGAGGTTCTCAATTCAAAGATAAAAACTTTTTACAAAAAAAAAACAACCGACTTCAAAAAAAAAAAACTACAAAGTGAAAAATAACTTTAATTTCGGAAGTCGGTGACAAAGATCGAAAATTCAAAACCAAAGACACCGACTTCCGAAATTAAAGTTATTTTTCACTTTGTAGTGTTTTTTTTTTGAAGTCGGTGGTTTTTTTTTTGTAAAAAGTTTTTATCTTTCAAAAGGTAGTTTCGTATGAAGAAGAGTAAGCAAGGAACTTCATCATTAGGTCCTTATCCATCAGTTTTTCTAGATACTGGAAAAGGAAGAAAAAGAGAAGAAAAATCAGTATAATAATAATGTGCTGTCTCAAAGTGAGTACCACTTTAACTTACTACGGTGACACAAAATATTAGAAAACAAAAAGAAAATAAAATAAGACATGAAAAATGAAATGGTGACATAATATAAGTTTGCAAGCCTTGGCAAGTGCAAGCTTCAGTATGGCGTTGCCTGCTTTCCTAGCTCAACTTCCTTGATAATCTGGATTGTGCTAGCTGTCAATGTATTCTTATATCCCATACTTTTAAACGAGCAATATGTGTATGTATTTTTATTTGTTTGTATATAGATTTCTACTCATGAAAGTTGCAATACAGAGGTTTACGGGGGTGAAAAATCGTTGCCCAAAGTTTAGAACAAGATAATGAATAATGACATGACATTATTTACATTAGAATAATGGTCATGACAGCATGGAATAAGTAAGTACCTACTATCATGGCAGTATGGAATTATTAGGTACTATCCTATACTATTAAATGAGCATTCTCTATTTTCACCAGAGCAGAGCTCGGTCGCCCAGGTACTCATATATAAGCAGCCCTAATTTTTTAATATACAAATTGTCAATAAAAAGGGATGTCACAACATGTCAAAAACATTCTATTATCAAAAGTCTGTTTGCGTCTCGTTTCCTGATAACCGGTTTTGCCCAGCCATGACTGCCCAGTATAGTTCTAAAGATGATTGCAGACCAACCAGTATCGCCAGCTGTGGTAAGGCTCATCAGGCTGCATGTTGCCTAATGAATTTTTGTATTTTATTTTGAATTATTTAATTTTACCGTAATTTAATTTATTTTCAATTATTTCATTTAATTTTAATTTATTTTCAGTTATTTCATTTAATTTTAATTTATTTTCAATTATTTATTTAAATTTACTTTTAGTTATTTTATTTTTCGAGTACTTATTACTAAATGTATGTACTTATGTTACCTAAATGTATTAATTGATCTCGTCATTACTAACATAGTTTTAAGAGAATGTAAAAGGTACTATCAAAATATGGACAAAAACTGTCTGAATTTAATGAATTTTATTTATTTGTATAGTTCAGTTCAGTCAGTATAAATTATAAACAGTACATATAGTGTATCAATTGAAAGCCAATACACTTGATTGAACGACTTATTGAACTCAATTCCCAATTACACACGGTGTCTCTGAACTCAATGAAACATGAATGAAAAATATGTGTAGCTTATTCAGAACAATAAATAAGTTTGTTTAAAATATGGCCGCAATTGATCTTTGGACATTTGGCGGACTACGCCTAGTCTGCCTTATCATCAAGATGATCGAAGTGTGATGATATTGAACAGGACTTTGAAGGAGTGAGACATTCTATAGGTTTGACTTTGCGATTGCCTTTGAACTCTAAATGTCCATAGACCACTCAACACTGCAACAATATGGTGAAACTCCGTAACTACTTCAAAGTTGATTTTGAGTAAATTACAGTTTTGTCTGAAGTGAAGTTTCAATCAAGCTCAGTCGATAGTCTTAACTTTAATAGTATGTATCTGCGGCTGTGAATTAAATACAGCTTTATTACCCAGACTGCAAGGTAAACAGTTTAATGCTGTATCCGGCCCTATATTTAACTTATTTTTTGATAAAAATTGTAACTTAAGTAAGTCCTTTCACCGTATGACGGCAGACAGCTCTACCATTAGGCGACGACTTACCACCAGGAAGGCCATCTGCTTATTAGCCATTCAAAAAACTACTTTAACCCACATATTACGCCGACAATAAATAACTGTATTTAGCTAATAAATGAAAATAAAAATATTTGTTTCAGACCAAGCACACAGTAATTGATACAAGTCCATATTATGTTAGAAGGTACTTATACTAGATACTTATAGCTATGTTAGCAAAATTTAAAATAATTATTATTGAGAACATGCATGAGCGACCAATGCCTCAAGATTTGGCTGTCCACTCTGTCCGACACCACGCTCAGAAGCGTGTTGGTGTTACCCTTTACTCGAGACCACAGAAAAGCCGTTCTTTTGCGAAGCACCACCTGGAAGCCGTCCCTGCTGTGGTCGGTGAACATGCCGGAGGCACTGCACCGCCATGGGAGACCCAACAAACCCCTGAACGCGTTGTTATACCGGACGCGCAGAGCATTGCAGGCTTTTATAGTGTAATTGCTCCACAGGTTGCACGTGTATAACGTTGGGCAAGAACACAATATGAAATCAAATATCCAACTTGAATGAGTTATCTCATTTGCACACCTTTTCTGGTAGAACATGTTGGACTTACATGTCTATGGCAAAAATAACATGAAAAAATATATGTCGTTCTTTAAATTTGTTTGACCCAAAATTCAGCAGCGCTGATCCCGGCTGTCATTCGTAGATCTTTGACAGTCGTTACGGTTGTCAGAAGCCCGAAAATCTGACAACCAGTCTTACCAAGGTTTAAGTTTAAGTTTATTAGTACAAATAAAAAAAATAAAAAAACAACAACACAGTATGTAGCATATGGAAACAAAGGTATCGTTGTACCCAGTAAATGGGTTGTGGAGGTCAGATAAGCAGTCGCTCCATTTAAAATTCTAGTATTCAGATGCATCCGGTTAGACTGGAAGCCGACCTCAACATATCTATCATACTCCGTATCGGATTTTCTAGCTGATAAATTTTAATTGTGTATCAATGTTTGTATGTTTGATGATGAACTGCATCATGTTTGTATGCCAAAATGGTAATGTACAAGGATTTTTTAATATTATTGTAAATCCCTTTATTCTGAGGAAATAAATGGATATTCTATTATATTAAATTCTAATTTAATTAATTAATTGATTCAGGCGTGACCTTGCGGAAATCCATTATAAAATACAATAGACGTGGATATATTTAGTAACTTGTTCCGCTTAGCTATTTCTCAGCGCTCGGTGTGGCAACACGCCGTGTTCGAGTTCGCAACAAGTCCATCGTCATCCTGAGGATGCCTCGTTGAGAGGTGAAACACGTGTCGATTTCTTTCAGGAGTTTTTTATGGCTCTTTAGAATTGTATTTTATATTATATTTTATAAATTGTATTTTACATTATATTTTATAAATTGTATTTTATATTATATTTTATAAATTGTATTTTATATTATATTCTATTCATAGTTGGGAAAAGGCTAGGCAGATGATGAGTTACAGTAAATACATGTCTATACATACACACAATACACGTCTAACCGACCTTAAGAACATGGCATTCTTCTTAAGCAAGTGTAGTGGATGATGATCAATGCTTGTGCCTTCTTTGTATAAGAAGACGCCTTTTTACAACGGGATACACTTTTTTTGTTGGTTTTTATTTAGCAGACTATTTATGTTGTTTGCCTTGTCTCTTAATCAATGCTAAGTACCTAGATGTATTTCTTTATTTTCTATCTTTCTTTTTAGGGTTCCGTACTAAGGGTGGCAAATGGAACCCTATTACTAAACCTCCGGTATCGTCTGTCGGGAGGCTGTATCTCATGATCCGTAATAGGTCGACAGTTGAAATTTTCACAAATTGTGTATTTTTATATTGCCGCTATAACGAACAACAAATAAATAAAATAAAATTTAAAATAAAAATAACGTACAAATTGCGAAAATATTACGTTTCTGATAGGGGGTCCCCCTATCCAAAACGTAATTTTTTCGGCGTTTTTTTTTCTTTGTAGGTTGGTAATACACTCACTACCTAATGGGAAGTTTCATTGAGGAAAATGTTATTGATGCAGATCTTGACATTGGCCTTACATACCGACGTCTGGTTCGACACTAAAGGTCATTTTTTATGGCGCCAGTACAACGGCTATTTTAGACGCAATTCCACATACAATTATCACAATCCGACTAAGTACTAAATACTTCATGATTGTTTTGAAAACTCAAAGAACAATGGACGAAGAACTGACCTGTGGAAAGAAACGTGATCGAAAGATCATTTTTAGGGTTCTTTACCTAAAGGGTGCCGTTCCGTTCGTCTGTCACAGGGCTGTATCTTTTGAACCACAATATGTAGATACTTTTCACAGAATGTGTAATACTATGGCCATAGGTTCCATTCGCAAATATGGTACATACTAATTCCATGCTGTAGGACATAAGCACTAATTCCATGTTGCCATGTCGTTATGCTAAGGTAGCCATCTTTATCAGACGCAGTGTATGTAATGTTTTTTTTAAAATTAATTTAATTTATTTCTTATGCATATTTTATAAAAATATTAGCTTTCTGCGCTCCTTCTTCATATAAACTTTAACTATGCCAAATTTCATACTCCTCTGTCCGCGTAATTTTGTAAAAAGAGGTACAAAGTTTTTAAGTTTAAGTTGAAACGTGTTTTTTACCCGATCTTATTAGTGATGTAGCGGTTACACCGCCACATACGAACTACGCATCATAGACATGACGTCACACAAATCCTGCATCGCGCAGTTAGAGTTTACCGAGCGATTGACATACATACAAGATTTCAACTTCAAACCGATCGATGGGCAGTTGCCCACCAGACACAACAACCGTCTGGTCGGAGGATCCTCCATTTTCTATGGTGGATGAGTGAACTTTACACTCTGTTCCTCATGCCACTAAAATGGCAATTCATACAGTGGTACGGAACCCTTCGTGTGCGAGTCCAATTTGCACTTTTTTTTCTTTAAAATAAATCCTTCGATCCGAAAGGCTTGCAGCATTAATATGACTAGGTATCACTTACTTAGAGTTCTCTACTACAGATGCATAATTATCTCTCCCTAGCTGATTCTAAAATCCTTTGCCTATTTTTTTTTAAATGTATTTCGAAACTCTGACCTCTTTTTAAAATAAACAGGATTTTAAATCTTTTTCCTCATACGGTCTAGAAGCACGCCTTCACATGTTTTTCTGGGTAATATGTACCCATTTATCTTATTTGTCAATGGTCTTTAAACAAAGTCAACGTTAATGAGATCTTTGGGCACTTAGTATTGAATAAACACATTTGTTGGAACGCAAGATAAATGACTAAACGTTTAGCCACAGACACACAAGATACCGTTAAATTACTGAAAGGAATGAAATAGTAGATTGTTATACGAGGGGCTAAAATAACCCATTCTATCGAGGTAGTTTTACTCCCGAGCTTTAGCGAGGGAGTAAATAGAAACCGAGTTATAATGGGTTTTAGCGCCATGTGCCACTCTATTTTTCACTACAATTGAAAGAAAATAAAATAATCCAATACAATATTAAATAGTTTATTTCATTTAAAAAAAATATACAATTTGTTCAATCTGAAATTTTAAGGAAACTTTTTATCCGTTTTACGTTTTCATGAGATAATTTCTGAATTTCACGCGAACGAAGCCGCTGGAAAAAGCTAGTTTTATATAAGAATAAAGACTTTTCGTTTTTGTAGGCTCGTTGGTTACAGACAAAAATTAAAAAAATACTTTTTCCCCTAGAGCAAGATATGCTATTTTTTCTCCGCTCTGGTACGCTACAATGACGGACTTTTTGAGCAAGAGGAGTGAAAAAGATGTTTCGGAGATGTTGAATGAGTAACTATCATTGGCTGCGATGCCGAGTCAATAATAAAATAGATTAGCTGGGTTGGTTATAGGTATCTAGGTACACATTCAAAAGTCTCGTGCTTAAAGTGTTTATTTAATTAACAATATGTTTTATAATTTTTAAATAATGTAAATACGTGTGTGTAAATAATAAAAATGTCATAAAAATAATAAATTAACAATATTAACATAATTTTTCCGATATAATTTAATGACAATGGTATTGCAAATATTCACTCTTTTTTTTCTTTGTGTGTTATTGAATAACTGCCAAAAGTTTTGTAGTTTCCTTCTTTTTTGTCAAACTATGAAGATTCGATTCAAAACTCTACTCTCTAAAAATGTGATTTTTAAATATCAATAACTTTTTTATTTTTAATAAAAATAATAAGATTTTGTATTACTTTTTGTTAATGTTATTGCAGTACCCCCTTCGGATCGGACAGGGTTTTCTTTACATATTATACAGGGTGATTGGAAGATGGGTGCAAAGCTTTAAGGCGAAGATAGTACAGACAATTTAGAACGATTTAAGTTGTCTTAGACGAAGTCTTACCAAATATTTTACAAATTTCTTATTTTTTCTAAACGTATTGTACAATTTTTTTATTTTTTCTGAGCTTTAAATGTCTGTAAAAAAAATGTCTAATGACACAGAAGCCTAAAACATGTTTTGCTTGGTTGCTTACACATTACTTTAATTAAATAAATAAAAAATGAATTCATTTACCATTCAATTTGGCCATAATTATGCAGTTTACATTAAATTTTGAGAATTTCCGAAAAAAAACTTAAAAATTTGGTTAAAAAAATTTGGTAAGACTTCGTCTAAGACAACCATGGCTTAAATGGTTCTAAATTGTCTATACTATCTTCACCTTAAAGCTTTGCACCCATCTTCCAATCAACCTGTATATAAGCAGATGTAAATATATGCAGTACAATCCGAAAATCAAATCACAATCATGTTAATGACTCCTAAAACAACATACTGTGGAGCCCAGACACAACGCAACGACGAAGCAAACAATTGTTAGATTAGCTCATCTAATATAGTATCAATCACTGATCATCAATCACCATTAGTGTAAATCTGGCGCAGTTTGCTAAAGTAGAAGAGAGGCCTTTGCTAGTATTAGCAAGAATGAATGACAGCCAATTATTCTTCCTTTCGTTTATTACTGTGTGTAACTGTTTAGCAGGGGCCGAATTATAAAGTGTATTTAATAAATTACTTGGGAAGCGGGTCCCGGCAAAAGGTCGGGGTTGCGCCGGATCAATATGTTAAAAATAAATGTTCTCTATTAATTAGGACTGAGTTATCAAGTTATCGCACATTTTAGCAACCTCTGATCCCGAATATTATTTTTGTACTCCAATGGCCTCCCTTGATCTCATTCTCTAATCAGTTTCGAATTAAATAGACGAATAGAATTTAGTTTAATGGACAGTTATCAGAATCACTCGCTGTTTGTGTGGACATCACGGGGACAATAATAGATATTATTATCAGTTCATGTTATAAGCGTATAGGGCTAGTCATCGGAGTTCCCCACATCCAAGAAAATACCTACATTAGTAGTATTATATTGCTGCGCCCCGCGGTTTTACCCACAGAAGTCTCAATCCCGTGGGAATATCGGGATAAAAAGTATCCTATGTGTTAATCTAGGCTATAAACTATCTGTGTACCAAATTTCATCCAAATCCGTTCAGCTGTTTGAGCGTGAAGAAGAGACAAACATACACACACACTCACAAACTTTCGCCTTTATAATATTAGTAGGATGTGACAGTATGGAGGAGTCCCCCGTTTTCTAGAAGTCTATGCAAATCTTATGATAGCTGTTGTTATGATTTGTTGTTAGTATTTTTGTAATCTATCTTATGGGAGGCCTTCCAACGCTACGTCTTCCGGTACGCGGTAGCCACTCCAGAACCTTTCGGCCCCATCAGCCATCCGTTCTGCGAGCAATGTGCCCTGCCCATTGCCACTTAAGTTTAGCAGTTCTTCGGGCTATGTCGGTTACCTTGTTTCTCTTGGTTTCTTGGTTCCTTGGTTCCGATGACCTTGTGAAGGCCGCAGGAATCCGCTGGATGCGGAAAGCACAGAATCGGTCGAAGTGGACGTGCTTGGGGGAGGCCTATATTCAGCAGTGGACGTCTTTCGGCTGAAATGATGATGATGATGATTTTTGTAATCCAATAATATCAGCTTGCATTAGATCAGACAACATTCCAATTGATCAGGATTTAAGAAACCTGTTATAGACGATTTTCACGCCGTTCGTGCTATTGGCTGTCACACCCTGGAATATTGGGTCAGTGACAGCTCGTCCCGAGTCAACTCAACCCGAATAATTATACCAGATACTACGTCTTTAAAACGCCTAAATAAGTGGTGCGCCGGCAGGAAAAGTTGAAAGTAACAGGGACTGTAATTAAATCGGGTGTAAAAAGATCCAAACTACGCATTCTGTACATAAAATTAAACTGTTTACGGTATCACTTAATGTCACACACGCAAAACATTGTACTTGTACTGTATGCAACGGATAGGAGTCGTGGGGTAAAATTAAGTTATGTTAAGTTGTTTTCGTAAACGTCAGAAAAAATAAGTTGGAACTTTGAATTGGAATGGCATCTAAAATTTACAATAAGATACCTGTGGACATTTTAAGCACCAAGGAATTCCCACTATTCAAATATAAATTGCGTAATTTTTTAATTGACAAAGCTTACTACACGATCCACGATTTTCTTATCTGTCACCATACACCTAATTCTTATGTTGTAAGATTTGCTTTATTAGTGATGCCTAAGAATTTTTTTATACTGCATGTTGATATTATTATTTACACCTATTAGGCAGGACATAATGGAACTGTAATTTACCTAACATCTGTCTATATAACCTATGCCCACAATAAAAAGATTTGATTTGATTTGCCCTTCAATATGTCAGGTCTGGTTTAGAAGAAAATGATCACAATGACGGGAAGGACATAAGTGACTCTCGGCTTCGTCTTTTTACACATTGTTTTATTTGGGAT
Source organism: Agrochola litura (assembly GCA_949152395.1). Taxonomy (NCBI): domain Eukaryota; kingdom Metazoa; phylum Arthropoda; class Insecta; order Lepidoptera; family Noctuidae; genus Agrochola; species Agrochola litura. The sequence continues at coordinate 6,939,049 of OX424497.1, read as the reverse complement.
CTTAAGAGGCCGGCTAACACGGCTCGCAACTACAAATCGAGCTGTTTGCAAAATTCAATTCGAAGCACGTTGCGCTAGTGTGAGTGCCTGTCGGAGCGATATACACCTACAGTGAGCAATACTACCACGCACACATTGACAATTATTGCTTGACGCGATAGCAGTACTAGCTTTTGAAAATTTATAACAAAGGATGATGACCAAATTTGTATGAGACCCGTCCCCCCCCTCCAACAGATCTTTTGTAAGTGTTAGTAAGTTCATAAGGACCTATAAAAAGACTAACGACCAGTTTTCATTTTAAAATCCATGGGGTTTAGAAATAAAAAAAAAATAAAAAAATCGTTGTTTATTGTTTTTCATTCACCACAAACATGTTATAAAAAATTAAAAAACAACATTATAGGCTATTATGAAGCGTATATACATACACTGAACGCCGTGCGTCGCCCGACATTATAAAACCAATTATTGTGTGGCTTTGGTTGTCCATATATTTAAAAAATACTTAAAATAGCCCTATTAATTATATAAATATTAATTATCATCTATTATTATACTATTGAGCAGTTCCGCCGGTTGATTAAAATCAATGTGACGCCCTAGCCCCATGTACCACACAATTGAAAGTATATGTGCGCAGCTTCCTACAGTTCGATTTCCTGTAAGGCACGTGCAATACCAGTGAGCAATAGCATTTCTATTAGTGGAATCGCGATCTATTAAAATATATGAATAATAAACGCGTGACCTCACATGTCGCGATTGTACGCGAACTCGGACCAACCACACATTTCTTTGTGGTATATTACATAGATGTAAATCAGTCAGCTCAGTTTGTCGGTATAATTCAATGTGGTAAAGTCCATTGCGTAAGTGCTCTGCACAATATGATTTCGCAAGCTTGATATGATAGCTTCCTAAAGCAAAAGGAAAACATCGTTTTCGGATAAGCGAGGAAATTCTTCAAAATGAGGAATATTTGCTTCCATTGGTACAAAAACCACTCTTTGTCTATTTAAGTTTCTCATATGTACATAATCATTCAATAGATTAGGTGTGTTGATTTGAGAGTGGATTATGTTGAGAATCTCAGAAGCGTGCACATTATCTATAGCGACACTATAAAATGCATTTATTATGGCCGCACCAATTTTAAAATCGGTGAACATGTTAGGTAACGTTTTATTAAAATATTTTTGTCTTAACAACTTAAATCTGTTTTTGAATTTGCCATTCACCACTTCCACTACCCATCGGCAAATTGTGACTAAGCGGGACTTATTTGCCTGTTCAGTAGTTAATTGCGTTGCGTTCCGATCCTTTGAGGGAGGCATATGCGCTTCATATTGGTATGACTCTATGTCATCGATGCTGTCCCGAAATCCCCGATCCAGAATGAAGACGTCACCAGGGTTTAAAAAACAATGCAGTGCATGTTCTTCATTGTTCGTTATTAATTGCATTATTGACGCATCAGAAGTAGTTGCGGGGTATGGGCCCATTACATCTATGATGTATCCATCACTGCACACTATCAAAAATGGTTTTAATAGGTTCCTAAACTTATGATGGCTATAACTTGCACGTTGGAATAAAAAGTTCGCACTTTTTTCGATATATATATACGTTTCATCACAAATCAAAATGGCCTTTGTATTCTCGTCATTTCCGAAAATCTCTTTTGGAATTAATAGGTTTCTCTCGAGAACGCTGTCTCTAGTCATGTGATCTAATCCAAGATGTCTGGGAACAAAATCCTGTGACAAACATTCTCTCGCTATTTTTATTTTTCTTTCAAGTTGACTACGTGACATTTTAAATAATGTTGACAGCCTTTCGTTAGTTTCGCCAGTCCTTAGTTTTGTCAAATAGATTCCAAGAACAGTTCGCGGATGACGATCTCTCTCTGCTAGAGATGGTGTTTCTTCCAATATGATATTAAATTGATCATGGGTTAAACCAGTCCAAAAATGTAGCTCATTTTCATCGAATCTTGTAGGGGATTCAAAATCGAACCTTGGGCTATTATTGACTGATTGTATCAACATATTTGTCATATCTGTAAGCAACGGTGAGTTGAAATAATGGGTCACGTTGACAGAATCAAGCAACTCCTCCCATTCCAAATGCATCAAATGATTTTCGCACAGCCGGGCACTTGGTGGCATGTATAATCGATAGTTACATACGGCGTACAATTTTATAGGAGCTGAGATTCGTCTCAGATTTTCATTTCCGCATTGCCTATAAATGCAGCGCCGAGATGAATTTGAAGTTCTTACATGATCAGGCATGAAAATCTGAGCTCCTTGTTGATCTGCAGCTGGAATATTCTCGGGTTCTGGCGCAGGTATTGGGTCGGGTTCCAGCGCTGGTCCTGGATTGGGTTCAGGCACAGGTCCTGGAACGGGTTCTGCCACAGGTTCTGCTATAAATTCTGGATCATTCAAAACCCTGCCCTGATCGCGGCCTCTCCGTTCAACAGAATTGGTGCCTCTTTGCCAGCATCTATGGCATACAGCCATAATGTTGTTGAAAACAACCTGAAACGAAAGAAAACGTATTACACGCTGAATGAGCACATTTTTCTCCCTATGTGCAATGTACATGTAAAGCCATATAATTGGCCGCATTACATGATGATGACATCATTATGTAATGCGGCGAATTGTATAGTCAAACCCGAAAAAATAATAGGAAAAGGAGAGATTTTGTATGATATCTTATCCATACTGAATACCTATCTCCCTTTCCTTTTTTTTTGCGCAAAAAAAAATTACTTAAATAAAAATATGTTATTTGTTTTTTTTTTTATATTCATTAATCATTTTTTTACTATCCTCTTCTTTTTTTAACACGTACAGTAGTTAAAATGAATTCGATCAGTAGGTGAAAAATATATACCTACTAATTGCATTCAATTAAATACAAGAAAACACAAAACAAAAAAAAAAATTGTTGGTGTTATTTTAGACACCAAATCTCGCTTTCACGAGTGTTCTTGTTTAATGTCTATGAAGTTGATTTGTTTTATTTATATATTCAAGACATGACAATCTGTAACAATTAAATAAAAATACATTTAATGCCGATATTAGTACCTTTGGCATTTATTTAAAATAATTAATTGGTATTGGTAGTTATAGTTTTAGACTTCGATATAAAAAATGGCAAACAACCTAGACAGCATATTTTGTTTTAAGAATAATTGACACACTACATACACACATCTATATGAATCCTCGTCCACGGGGTACAGGGGCGCGGGGGTACGACGACAAAGGGGACCGAGCGGGTGCAGGCGGCGCGCGCGCAAAGCGCGATACTCAAGAAGCGGACGCACGACGCCGCCCGCACCTCCAAAACTATAGATGTGTGTATATACTACAATAATAATTGAAAAGTGGGTACATACCTGTATGAGTCCATTTTGAATTATATATTCAGCTAAATCAGGTCTACTTTGGGGCAAAGTATCCTGCAGGATATGTCGCCTTTGCCGTAATATAGATCGCGGACACAAAATACATCGGCGTCCGGTTTCCATTTTAACAAAACAAAGTCCTTTAACGTGCCAGGGTCAAACGTGAAGCTATCAATCAGGTCCAATAAACATGCAGGGGTAAGTCTAAGTAAAATAATCCGATAACACAGAATAACAACGTCACGTCGTGGACAGCGAACAGGTAACGAACGACTAACTTCAGGTAGAAAAGGGACGGGACGGGTGACAACGGTTGTGGGGTAGAGGAAGGGGAGTGGGCGGGGTTGTTGGTGTGTGAGTTGCGTATGCGCCGCTCTAGGTGTCACCTGCTGCAGCCGATCGTTAGTATATTTTACCGATTGTTAACAGACTTCATTATTGCCGTTAAATAAACTTATCACTTATACTAGGTATTTTTTGTTTGACCTCAAAGTACCAATAAGATTTTATATAAATGTTTTTTTTAACGGAATCCAATACACAATAACAAAGATAATAATATGTAATTATAATAATAATACTATGAAACACAAACTGTTATTTTGTGCCAAAAATAATAATATTAAAACATTATTTTCTCGGAATATCCCGCACTTTTGAGAGATGTCGCCATAGTAAAAATTTATCACCTTACTAAGATGTTTTGACTGAGATACATTTCAAATCTGTTGGTCGGTGTAAAAGTTGGGGGACGTTTTCACGCATCGTCCTTTGGATGTGTTCCGTTATACAAAAAATTATGAATGAAAAATTAATGTACTTATTTCTATTTTTTTCGATAATTTGTAACTTGATAACATAAACTATGCTTCTGCGGAAACAATATTACAAATATTGTTGTTTATAATATAGAAAAAACAATATGAAAACATTTCATTTACGCTGTAAAAATGTACGAAATGCAATTCGCTTACACTTCATTTAAAGGTAAGTTTTTGGAAATAAAAAGACGTAGGAGCCTAGATAAATACTGTCTCAATCCGAATAACAACATAATATGGTGGAAATATGCTCAAATTGCAAATGATTTATGTATTACGTTTGTATGGACAATTCATGCGTCGCCGCATTCTTAACATTTAATATACAACGAAAATATTGTGTTATATAAGAAGTTCTTATTATCACGGAGTTAATTCGTAACACAGCAGTATGATTAAATTATCTTCTAATTATAACCAACACGTGATGATACGGGCCAGCCACGCGTTTCATACCTACATTGCCATGACAAATAGGTCTATTGTATGAAGAATTTTATCACGAGCCGGACTGGTTTCTTACTAGATAATTATGTTTCCAGCCTTAAGAACTTCATAGATACTATAAGGACTCCGCGTCCTTTTATTACCTACCGCGCAATGAAATGAAAGATGTAATTTATAATAAACTAGCGGATCCGACAGACGTTGTCCTGTCCGAACAACGCCCCCTACCGGGTCCAATTGTACTTTCAAACCATCCAGGGACCAACTCAAATATACACACAACGTTTTATCCAAATCGGTCCAGCCGTTTAGGAGGAGTTAAGTGACAAACACAAAAGAAATTTATATATAAAGACTAGCTGACCCGGCAAACGTTGTTTGGCCATATAAATTATTTATGTTTGGGGTGGACCACCCTTATCACTTAAGGGAATGAAAAATAGATTACGACCGATTCTCAGACCTACCGAATATATATTTAAATTTCATAAAAATCGATCAAGCTATTTCGGAGGAGTATGGAACTAACATTGTGACACGCGATCCTTATCCTTACATAATATAAAACAATGTCCCCCGCCGCGTCTGTCTGTCTATCTGAACGCGATAAACTCAAAAACTACTGAACGGATTTTCAAACGGTTTTCACCAATAGACGGAGTGATTCATGCGGAAGGTTTTAGTGTATAATTAGTTACGGTTTTGTGTAAATTGGCTGAAATATGACGATTATTGTTGAAGAAGTCGGAAAAAATCATGCCGACTGGGAGCTTTACTGGCGTGAGCTGCGTTAACCGAAAAAGATACATCAAATTTATGTTCTACGGTATTGTTTACTTTAAAAAGTTCAACAAAAACGTCTACAATGGCATATGTTTATCTTCTAAGGATGACCCACAATAACCATTTTTATCTTTCAGAATTTGATAAATATTTAATTGTTATTTCCGAAGCTTTTTTGACCGGTATAGTATTAATCCTTATACAAAAAAATATGTTATTTAAATTGGGCATTTAATTTAGATTAAAATATGCCTTAAATCATATAAATTAAATGAATGGTTTAAAAGATATCACAGTTTCAAAATTACGCGTAGCAACGCGGGCGCTGCGGTAGGAATCAATGACCTTTTCCTATGTTATTAGGTATGAAATCTCGGTAGTGCGTTCCTGTGGGATATTTTCTTACATCCATACGGGCGAAGCCGCGGGCAAAAGCTAGTTTTATACATATAGAAGATAACTCTGTAGAGTTGCTAGAGTTGGATCTACATTTTTGACGCGCTCTGTCAGCTCTCCAAATTGAGTCTCTATTATTTCATAATCTTATGCCAACAACTTATAAATTACTCGCGGAGGTTGCATGGAAACGCCATGCTGGCTAAAGTCTCTACAGTACCTACGTATCTATCTGCTTAGCTTTTTCCCAATTATGTACGTTGGGGTCGGCTTCCAGCCTAACCAGATGCAGCTAAATACCAGTATTTTACATGGAGCGACTGCCTCTGACCTCCACAACTCAGTAACTGGGTAACACGATAATTCTTGGTAAAACTAGCTGTCAGACTTTCAGGCTTCTGACGACCCGTAACGACTGTCAAAGATCCACGAATGACAGACGGGATCAACGGCTTAACGTGCTTTCCGAGGCACGGAGGAGTCTCGGTATATGGAGATGGTCACCCATTCACGGACTAACATCAGCAAGCGTAGCATAACCTGATGGGTCGACCCGTGCGGCTGTTATTGAAGTGAAGACTTCTTTAGGCGAGTTGGGCATTTTTGAGATAGGACTAAACCATTGATTTCGCGACACTGTTACGACACCAGCTTTTGACCATTAAAAAGACATCAACGCATTGATTACCGCGGTGCGTGGAGTAAAAGACATCAACGCGTTGATTACCGCGGTGCGTGGAGTAAAAGACATAAACGCGTTGATTACCGCGGTGTCAATTTTATTTCAAGTTTTCACTTCTGTCGGCACTCTCGGAGTGCCACTGTTTTTTTTTTACTTAGCCACGAGCTCCTCAGTACCAACGTATGATGGGTAAATATAGGCTCTTAGATACGGTCATGTCGTGATTATTCACAATTGAGATAAATAATTGACCCTGACATCAAGAATATATCGGCCAAGAGCAAACCTTTTAAAGTGTGAAAATGATTTAAATTATAAAAACAAGAACAAGTCCTTATCATTTATGAGGCATGTATCTAAATGGCTGCCTTATTGGTCTAGTGGTCGCAACTGCCACTGCTGAGCACGAGCTCTTAGGTTTGATTACCAGTTGGGGCAAAATGTTATTGGGTTTTTCTTTCTGGTATTTCTCAGTAGCAGCCTGGAGTCCGGATTCGTGCCCGGTTGATGGCAATAGGCTCGCCCCCTATTACGTGGGACTTAAACATCTTTGGCGAAATGTGGGTGTACTATAGATGTAGATACCTACACCTTTCGCGTTCTGTTATGTTTTTACACTAAGTTTTGTTCGTTTTAAGGCTCGTGCAGACCAGCGCGACACGCGACGCGACACAAAGGCACCGCTCGTCGCCCGACGAGCGGTGTCTTTGTGTCACGTTGCGTGTCGCGCCTGTTTGAAAGAGCCTTTAGTCTTCGCACGTGAACACTGTGGGTGTTCACCAACATTTGTGAAAATGATTTAAATTATATAGAGAAAAAAATAAGTCGTCATAATTTATGAGGTAACCAAATGATTTAATACATTAATTTCCATCTTTTTAGGGTTCCGTACCTTAAAAGGAAAAAACGGAACCCTTATAGAATCAGTCGTGTGTCTGTCTGTCTGTCCGTCTGTCACAGCCAATTTACTCTGAATTTAATGGACAGATTACGTTGATATTTCGTACATATATGTATTTCTGTGACCCAAACACGGACATGTAACGTAAATAAATGAATTTTAAATATAGGGGTTACTTTTGTGGGCACAGAAGAAAATAAAAATAAAAATTGTGGACTGTACCGTGTGACACTTCAAGTGAAAGGACTTATTGCGAGGATCTCAAATATATATTTTTCATAATTTTAAAATAAATTACTTTACATTTAAGAAAATAGATGAAAATTTACCATTCCCCCCCCTTATCTCCGAAACTAGGTACTGAGCCTAAACGTTGAAAAAAATACAGAGAATAGTTCTATGCTTATAGATTACAGGAAAACTTCTTAAAATAACATGGTAAATCAATATTGTGTGTACAAACTTACATTTGCAGTTTGAATGTATGGGGGAACATGTTTTTCAACTACAATGTTAAGTTTGTTCTTGGGATAAATTCATCCCAACTCCGGAACCCTTCATTGTGCGTGGTCCGATACGCACTTGGCCGGTTTTTTGGACTTAGTGTTGTTGATTGTTTTTGATCAATTTATATTTTGTATTTCGATGAATATACTAGCTAGTAGATATGCACATGTCATGACTATCAAATTATCAGAATATTACCGCATAGAGCCTCCGGGAAGAGGCGTTTGGACCCCCTAGATTGGGCAGGAGCCGCTTCAAGGCAGCCTCGGCCCGCTCCAGTCTGGGAGCCAAACGTCGGAAATGCTCCACGAAGTTCCACCGGCTGTCGAGGACGAGTCCCAGATACTTCATCGTCGACTCGACGCCGATGTGAACACCTCCTGCCATATTACAGCATGTACCTAACTAAGTCTTTGATCAATTCTTCTAGTCTTTGATTTTGATTTGCGTGGATGTGACGCATGCTTCCCCCAAACCTTTTCTCATTTTATGTTTGATATAAGGTCTTTTTTGCGTCATGTTTACCGCAAATAAACGTTTTCTTCTTTCTTTTTAGTTTACCAATATAGATTTAAAAACAAGACTGTTAATAGGCAGGATTAGGTGACTTGACGGACTGATTTTTCAGGTTAGGTTAGTTCCTAGGCTGAAAAATCGAAGTAGACCACTTAGAGTACCCATCCGAATAGCACCTGCGACTCAGCAGCCTACTGCTGGGATGTATTTGGACGTTATTAAATGAAAGATATCGATAAAACAAATTTCATATGTACGTAAATAAGTGTAATTAATAAACATTCTAGTGATTTTTGTCGATGTCTTTCATTTAATAACGTCCTGTAAAACAAATACAACCCAGCAGTAGGCTGCTGAGTCACAGGTGCTATTCGGACGGGTGCTCTAAGTGGACTACTTCGAAAAATCAGACACTAAGTGATCAATGATTAAATACAACATGTGAACAGCTATAGGTATTGATCAGATTATGAAGTGCGGTCAAGGTGGGTTTGGTTAGACATAGAATTAAATGACTTGACCTGATTATGTAATATATAGGTACCAGTTATTTAATACCTTTAGGTAGAAGGTGTTTAGTGATAATATACCACCTGGTGTGTAACTTGTTTTTAAGTTAATTCAATAAAATAATAAAAAGTAAATTTCAAAGTCAAAGTCAAATCATTTATTTCAAATAGGCCCTTGTATGGAACTTACAAAATAATAGAATTGATTCTAGTCGCTCCTTCCATTTGTAGTTTTCGTATGGAGAAGAATGGGCAAGAAACTCCACTGTTACTCTTTTAAAATGTTTCACAATATTTTGTATAGGTACATTAGTTAAATAATTATAATATGTGAAGACGATGCACCTAGAATAATATTACTATACCACAATAGGTAAAAAGAATTAAAGATGAAGCAACGACAGATAATTTAATTATGTGATAGAAACATAGTGCTCACATATTTACAAACATTGTGAAAGTAGACGATTTTCGTAAAATTGTATAAATTAATAAGTCAGTGTGTGAGGAAGTAATCACTGAATGTAAAATGAATGTCGTATAATAAAAATTTATAAATTTTACAATTAAATTAGCAACCAGTTTGATTTTGACCTGATTGCTTGGAAACATGCTGATCCTGCTCCATATGGCAATTTAGTCATATGGAGCAGGATCAACACGTTTCCAAGCACTCTTATCTTGGATAGACTCGCACTCTTATTTCGGAACAATAACACAAGACTAATGCCCATTTTCACCTTCACTAAGTAACACTTAAATTAATCTCTAAACAAAAGTGCACCATTGGATTTGTAACGCTAGGCTCAGTGCTGAGAGTAGCGTTGAAAATCCAACAGTGCACTTTTATTTAGGGATTCATTTAAGTGTCACTTAGTTGTCGGTGAAAACAGGCATAAGTACAAAAAGTAAAACGATGATAGCTGCAAAAGTATAAACTGTAGCGCAGCTAAATACGTCCTTCTCTAATCCTAATTATGGTTCATAGTGATAAACACAGTACACACAGATTCTGAAATGAAAGGTGGCAAAAAAAAAACTTTTTGTTTATGATAGGTAAGTACTTAGTATAAGCATAGTGACCAAATTATGATGATTTGCAACACATATACCTATTGAAAAAGAATGTGTTTGTAAATGTAAACAAATTAAAATGTTTTTTACTACAACGTTATTACTTGACAAAATGGAGGGAAAAAGTTAACAGTGTGCTCATGACTAGTCGTAATTTCTATGATTATTAAAATAAGAAAAATTGGTGGATGTCAACCAATGTAAGTTGGAATAAATAATTAAAATGGAAAACGAACCAAGATTTAAATTTCACTACTTTCATCTACGAAAAATCCTCTGTAATATTTATCTACTTTTAAACATACATGGCGTTGCCAAAAATGCTAATGTTATCATAAAAATCTGCTGAAAAATATCATATCGACGTGGCACAATCTTTTATAGTCACCTCGGACTTCACCATGTCGTCGGTTCACCTTGTGGGTGTCAATTTTTGATTTCTTGAAGATAAAAAAACATTTAATTCAGAAAAATTTTGTCCATATTTTGTTAGTATCTATTACATTCTCTTAAAACTTTATATAAAAACAATTTATAAGTGAATGAATGATCCAGTATTATTGATTATAAGAAAAAAATACCTTCACTAACTTAAAGGAAATATTACAACAATAAATCAAATTATTTCCTGATATAATTTTTTTTTAAATAAATTAATAAAATCCACGACCAATCCTTAAGTATGTCAGTGAAATTTACATAATATTGTTATTGTTATTTGTTAAAAAAATAACTTGTTTTACAACATACCTCTCCAGATGGTCTGATTTACTTTTTTTTTCCGTGGTACAAAGGTCATTCAATCAAACAGTCTGCTTACCTAGTCCTACGTCGAATCTACGTAACAGATTACGTACAGAACCAGTTATTATAATCATTTACCCATTATTTCAATTTATGATGTTTTTATTGCTGCACCCAACGATGAGGTAATAATCCACATTATTATTATTTCAGTATAAAATATGAGCCAATTGACCTTATAAACATGTGGCTCTAGGATACTCAAGGCAGGAGTTTTTCTAGTGTTTTTCGAAGAAGTCAGTAGTCAACAAGAACAATTAATTAGTTTTTGTGAGCGAAAGTCTGGTTTCACAGAAATCTGATCTGGAAAGATAAAATTACCAATTCTTTGAGTGTATTTTGACTAGCAGCTTCAGTACGGCAGACTAGAATGTCTTCAAATTTTGCCTGGATAGTGGCTAAGAAATGGGTTGATTATGTTTTCAATCTGCCTTGCCTTTTCCCAATTATCTTGGGGTCGGCCTCCAGTCTAACCGGATGCAGCTGAATACCAGTATTTTACATGGAGCGACTGCCTATCTGACCTCCACAACGCAGTTACTGGGTAACACGATACCCCTTGGTAAGAATGGTTGTCAGACTTTCGGGCTTCTGACGACCCGTAACGACTATCAAAGATTCACGAATGACAGCCAGGACCAACGGCTTAACGTGCTTCCCGAGGCACGGAGGAGTCTCGGTATGTAGAAATGGTCATCCATCCACGGACCAACCCCGGCAAGCGTAGAACGAGCTCCTCGGGTTGATTATGTTTTACTGACATTAATTTCATAGAGTGGAATATCTACTTAATAAACGTAAGCCACATTTTACTATAATTGCAGAGAACAATGCACCAACGATATTATGATCAGTCACGTTGAATAATTAATTGGAATGAACCAACATTATGCGGCAACCCGCACTAGGCATATAATTTTATGCAATTATGCCGTGATAAGGATTAAAGGTACTGTGCATTAGTGGTTATTACACCTTTTTACAACGCTATCGTGGATCAACCTGTCAATTGCGGGTTTGGGAATAGTTCACGGTTTGGTGATCCTAATCTGCGGGTCTAAAACGGCCACACTAAGCAATTCCTCTAAGAGCAACTCATTCTCTGAATTCCCAGGGGACACATATTTTAGCTGAACCATATTCAATTCAATTCTTATCAGAATCATATTTGGTGTAAATATTGCCGAAGACCGTAATTTTACCGGATCATTTTTCTTTACAGTTTTTATTAATCAAATGAGATTTTTATTTTTTATTTCTACAGTTTAAATGTTATTTCATTATAATACAAAACTGTCAAACAGATGAATTGCGTAATATAAATTGAACGCAGATAATATTAGATATGAATTGTCAATTTGTGACGGTTTGTGCGATTCATAATATTATCATATTATGATTCTGCCAAAGCAGCCGTTTTAAGCCTCCTGTATATATCTCTAGGTATGTGTGTTCTCTAAGACCAACCTTTTTTTACCTCGGAGAGCATGTACATCCTGGTTTTCTGTCTTAATTATGAATATCTGAGACAGTCGCTACAAGTAGCTAGAATTTTGAAGGTCAGACAGCAATAGCATTCACCTTATCTGTGTCAATAAACTCAGTCTATCACAGTCCAATGTTGGACATATGCGTCTCCCAAGCTGCGCCAAAAAACATTTTTTTTTCTTCCGGTTGGAAAATCCTCATGGATGTCCTCCGCTCTGGGGCGCGAAGGGGTCTGCCAGACTCCTATTGACTAAAAACCGCCCTGGTGTTCCCTTCCCACACTTGGACCGGGGATCATGAGATCTTGTGCGCCTTCCATGATCGACTGGTGCCGGCCCGCTTTTGGGGGCCACCTCATTCCCGCGGGGGGAGTGAGGTGTGAGACTCCCCCCGCGACGTCAAATAGGGGCGCGCGTGAAACACTACGCGCCACCTGTCGTTGTGTCTTTGGGAGTGCGTTAGACTACACACTCCCAACGACAATCCTTTTTCATTTTACGATCCAATGACATTATATAAATGAAGATCTAAACTGAAAGCTGAGCCCTATACAGGGTCAAATTAAATTAGCTAGCAAAACTTCGCTAACGTGCTGGGTATGGATAAATAAAAAAAAAACGAGCGAGCTTTACAGTAGTCGCATATCATGTGTAACATCTCTGACATCTCACCTTAGTAATAAGCAACAATAACATTATATCCTGAAAAAAATGATTCTGAATTTGAAATGATTTTTGGAAGAATATTTTATTTAACACTTGGAGTAATGCAATTTTTTATTGAACACAGTTACTTTTGTTAAATTTGGGGGAGAGCGGAGACAATAGACTTATGATAACTAAAATATGAGACATATTATAGTACTTGTAATTAAGTATTTAAAAAGTAAGTATGTGTTTAAAAACTGTTGAAAAAAAAGTAAGTTCAAAATCGTTTTTGAACTTACTTTTTTTTCATATTTTAGTGATCATAACTCTATTGTCTCCACTTTCTCCCAAAATTAACAAAAATAAAATAAAAAATTGCATTACTCCTAGTGTTAAATAAAATAAAACATTTAAAAAAGTTGGGGTCATCACCGCAGTTAGTGTAGTCATTTGCTAGCTAATTTAATTCAAATTAAATTAGCTAGCACTGTAATATAAAGATAAGTATAGGTCATGCTAGCAAAATTCAGTGGCATTTCTGCATCAAATGGCTTGGTAACGTGTATCGTTTCATACAGAAGAAGCGAGTTAATGGAAGTATTAAATGCAACGTCCTCCATTTATTTCAGTTCGTTTCAATTTGTTTGAAACCGATGTTGCTTCATTTTATTTTTTTAGATTACTTTCTCTTGAATACGTAGCTAATGATGTAATGAAGCACACGTAGTTTTGTTATAGATAAATGCTTTTGTTCGTGTCGTTTCTTTGAACAAATACACTAGTTAATTCAGATCAATTAATCTGTAATTTCTTGGTCTTCTTTAATTTTATTCAGAACTGCTTTTGTAAATCTGTAATCTATAGGTACTACATTAACTAAGCATGTGTACGTTGCGGGATATTTTCATGCATGCGATGAAACACGTGTCATCTGCTCTCAAGTAGTCATTACTTCATTAGACACAAGCACATGCTTCAATCAACATGCATCTTAACAGTATAGTTTTAAATAAGCCACTGATATTATCTATTCCGTCATCGCTCTAATCGATTACTTACATGCTTAAGGTTTCTTAATTATATTCAAAATGACATGATTACTTTGTAAAGTATTATATTATTTTAACTATTGTGAATATGAGGACTATGTGGATATTGTTTTTATTTCTCTGCTAGTTTTAGTGATGGTCTGGCAGTTTGAGTAGTTTATGCGGCCTACCCAAATGTCCTTTCTTTGGTATTGGAGTTGAGCTCCTTAAGTTCTGAGTTGAGCTCCACGATTACTGACAAATGCTTAACTGACTGGACAGGTCCACTCAAATCTGTGTGGTTCTTTCCTCAAAAGACCTTTTCAGACACTTATCTACATGGTCCTCATATGGCCTGACCAAGATTATGTCTGGACTTTAAAAGAGACTGCGACCTCTGAGTTTGTTTCGGCCTTTCTTCTCAGAGTAGTCAGATAGGAAACGACGAACTCATCTAGCTTATTTTTAATATTTTTTTATATGACGTGTAAAAGTGATTTCGATATCCTATTTACAGAATAAACAATTTCATTTCATTTCATTTCATTTCCTGGAGACTGGAGATGAACGAGGCAGCGGAGCGGAGAAATGTGCCAATATTAACCATTAGGAGCGGAGTTTAATTCTATTGGTTAATATTGGCACATTTCTCCGCTCCGCTGCCTCGCTCCGCTCCAGTGGATAGGCAGCCTAATAGTCCAGTGTTGGGCGAAAAAGTGACAGGTCTTGAATTTGAATCCCGCCTGTTGTAATATTGGAGTAAATTCAGACTCTAAGCTTTGGATGGGTAACAGGTGCTAGATATTATTTTATTCAAAGTTTTACTTAAGAGTTTTTAGACCCTACAATCTTAATAAAATATGTTTTCAGGTAAGTTTATCAAACTTACCTGAAAAAATATTTTATTAAGTTTGATAGTTCATCTAAACTTTAACAAATAAAATTATAGATAATCATTTAAAACGTACCATTCATCAATTAACTTTTCTTTCTACGGTTAATTAAGACTTAAATCTTAATTAAGATTAGGATTTCTAATCGAGCGTATCAATCATTTGCACGGTGATTGATTGGGTTCAGTGACGCCGAAGCAATTTTATTAATTTTGTGCAATTTTTCAGGGTTCAAATGGATCCTTTTTAGGGTTCCGTAGCCAAATGGCAAAAAACGGAAACCTTATGGATTCGTTATGTCTGTCTGTCTGTCCGTCCGTATGTCACAGCCACTTTTTTCCGAAACTATAAGAACTATGCTGTTGAAACTTGGTAAGTAGATGTATTCTATGAACCGCATTAAGATTTTCACACAAAAATAGAAAAAAAAAACAATAAATTTTGGGGGTTCCCCTACTTAGAACTGAAACTCAAACATTTTTTTCATCAAACCCATACGTGTGGGGTATCTATGGATGGGTCTTCAAAAATGATATTGAGGTTTCCAATATTATTTTTTTCTAAACTGAATAGTTTGCGCGAAAGACACTTCCAAAGTGGTAAAATGTGTCTCGCCCTGTAACTTCTAAAATAAGAGAATGATAAATCTAAAAAAAAAATATGATGTTTACCATGTAAACTTCCACCGAAAATTGGTTTGAACGAGATCTAGTAAGTAGATAATGGTACGAAACCCTTCGTGCGCGAGTTCAACTTGCACTTGGCCGGTTTTTTCTTAAGTCTGTCTTTTAAAATCCTATTTCTATTACTTTATTCTAACTGGAAATGCTTTTTCTTCTTAGTAGCACTCTTGACAGAGCGGTCGTGGTCTTCACGTAGTTTCTTGTCCAGGGGCTGATGTGATTCGCCTCACGATTTCTCGCCATCTACTCCAATTTTTGGTGTTTTTAGTGCACTCAAACAGGGTTCGCCAACTGCGGATTTAATTTGGTCAGTCTATCTCATGGGTGAGCATCCGCGTGGTCTAGAGACCCTGCACGACAAGGCGCTCTATAGAGTCTCCCTCACGCCTCGAGACGTGTCCGAAGTATTTGAGGATGAACGTTTGGACCAGAACAGAAAGATGCTTTTTGATGCCGAGTTCTTGGCGCATAGAGGTGTTGGTGCGAAACTCCATCCACGATACCCCAAACATTCTTCTCCAGTACCACATTTCCAGAACATCTACCTTCTTCTCGATGTCACGCAGCGTCCACGACTCAGCAGCGTAAAGGAACATAGGAAAAACCAGGGTTTGAACAAGCCGTATCTTAGTGGCTTTTGTAATATCTCTGATCCAAAAGTCTGGACTTTTTTACAGGAAAATAGAGAGCAGGATAACTCGTGAGCAGTGGTGGCCCAGTGGTCACGGCCACCACTTACGAGTCGTGGGTGCGAACCCAGCCAAGCGCTTTACTTTGCGTAAATAATTTCATCACCACTGTTCTAAAAAATGGTGAAGGAAAACATTGTGAGGAAACCGGCATGTCCTAGAACCAAAATTCGAAGACTTGTGACATCTACCGCACTGGGCCCGCGTGGTAGATTACAGCCCACTCTCTCTTGAAGAGAGGAGGCCTGTGTCCCAGCAGTGGGAATTAAATGCTGATTATGCTTTTGCTTATAACTGGAAATTAATATCAAAATATTAAAGTTAACCTTGACCTTTCCTACCACAAAATAACTAAGCCAGGGCACCTCCACCAAATGGGTTAGGTTAGAACTATGACCAACCACGATCCAAGTCGGTCGCAGTTATTTGGCTATTCAGCATTTTTAGGACACCAAATTATTAAGTACTAGCTTTTGCCCGCGGCTTCGCCCGCGTGGATGTCGGAAAATATCCCACTGGAACGTACTACCGAGATTTCATACCTAATAGTAACAGAGGAAAACGTCATTGAATCCTGCCGCTGCGCCCGCGTTGCTCCGCGGAATTTTGAAACTGTGACATCTTTTAAACTATTCATTTAAATTATATAATTTAAATGAATAGTTAAAAATATGTTATTTAAATTGGGCATTTAATTTAGATTAAAATATGCCTTAAATCATATGATTTAATTTAAATAACATATTTTTTTATCAAATTCTGAAAGATAAAAATGTTTACTGTGCGTTATCCTTAGAAGATAGACATATGCTATTGCAGACTTTTTTGTTGTACTTTTTAAGATAAACAATACCGTAGAACATAAATTTGATGTATCTTTTTCGGTTTAGGCAGCGCACGAAAGTAAAGCTCCCAGTCGGCATGATTTTTTCCGACTTCTTCAACAATAATCGTCAAATTTCAGCCAATTTACACAAAACCTTAATGAATTATACACTAAAACCTTCCGCATGAATCACTCCGTCCATTGGTGAAAACCGTTTGAAAATCCGTTTGGTGGTTTTTGAGCTTATCGCGTTCAGACAGACAGACGCGGCGGGGGAGTTTGTTTTATAATAATGTAAGGATTTAAGGTTCACAAAAAAAGGCGCAATCATTATATTAGTGTGTTCAATAATATTTTTAGGAAAGCAAAATGGAAATTATTAGAGGTTTGATTAAATATATGGCCATACAAAATATTCCGATTCAAAGAGAACAATACAAATATTGTTTACATTAGACCGCAAGCCACGTGAAACAGTTGTTATAAATTATGCATTGCGGTAGGAAAATTGAATGATTAATACTTTATTATTTCAATAAACATGCAATTAAATAATTCATTTTAAAACGGGGAATAACATAAAAGTCTAATCACAAACTTATCGTTTAAAAAACCTTTTCTCAACTATATTGGGGTCGGCTTCCAGTCTAACCGCATGCAGCTGAATACCAAAATTTTACATAGATCGATTACCTATCTGACCTCCACCACCAAGTTACTGGGTAACACCGACTGTCAAAGGTCTACGAATGACAACCAGGACCAACGGCTTAACGTGCTGTCCGAGGCACGGAGGGGTGTCGTTATGTAATGGATGGTCACCCATCCATGAACCGACCGCGGCAAGTGTAGCTTAACCTTGGATTGACCCGTGCGGCTGTTATCATTTAGCAACGGAATTCTTTTCTATTAGAAAGAAAGAAAGAAAGAAAAATAGGTTTATTTGTCGCAGAAACACGTGCATACATAAAAGACAAGAGTAATCAGAAAACAACAAAAATTACATAATAAATCACGAGCATAAAACAGAAGTTAGTCGGCAGCTGCACGACATGACCGTGACAAGAAGGCACCACTCATCATGATGCTGCATTACACTTTTTCCACACATCCATTCACAAACTATCTATTGATTACTTCAGGTAGGTATTTATTAAGCTCGGACTTAAGGTCCGGATTCTAACAAAGCGGAGATGGGCGGAGATGGGCGGAGATGGGCGGAAATGTGCGAAGCGGAGAGGAGAGGAAATGCTTAACAGCTAGGGTGTTTCCACCGAAGCTACACCGGAGCAGAGATGTGTACTGGCTATAGCGGGCGAGCGGGTTGGGCGATGCAGGGGAACTAGAACTAGCGGTGCTGCTCGCCGCTCACATCTCTCGTCTCCGCTGCACGTCGCCGTCGATAGCTTACGAGGCACAGCTCACATCTTAGTTTTGTTCGCGCTAAGCAAATATGAGACATCTCCTCTCCTCTTTGCTCAACCGTATCCAGTGCTGCTAAGCGGAAACGAGATACCTGTGTAAATAACGAAATCCTATTGGTTGTTTCCAACACATCTTGTCTCCTCTCGTCTCGTTTCCAATTTGACACTTCCCGTGACCCAAGGGCTGGCTTTTACCTTGGCCAGAGACTAAGCATTGCCATACAACGTGGCAATGCCGCCAATCTATTGGAAACATTACCAGTCGACAGCGATGCGAAGGAATTTTTCGACGCCATATTTTAGTTTGTTAATAGTTTTAGTTAGGTTAGGATATTATATTTTTAGTTTTGGAAGAAGACGTTGTACAATTAGAGATTAAAATAAATGAAGTATAACAATAAAAATAGAATTTTTGTTTGGGATGATAAAAATAAAACCGTCAAAAGACGACTTTCTTGTTCATTGTTAACGGAACTTCGTTTATTTAATAATCATTATGTAAATAGCACAAGTTCAAGCAGTGACTGGTGAATGATGTTAGTCATTAATGGCTCATTATCAATCGACGGATGTGTTCAAAAGATAACACTTATTAGACTATATTCATGGCTACAATATTATGCGGCGATAAGACCCTCATTGAGGAGTGGCTAGAGAGGCGCCACGGCATCCTCACCATCCGCCTGACGCAGGCCCTCACCGGACACGGCTGTTGCGGGAGGTTCCTGTTCAGGAAAAAGCGGGAGGAAACGCCCGGGTGTCGCCATTGTGTGGATCGCCCGGAGGACACGGTGGAGCATACGGTGGAGGACTGCCCGGCTTGGGCGGGGAATCGCCGTGTCCTCAAGGAGGCGATCGGCGGCGGTGATCTCTCGCGTCCGGCACTGGTGCAGGCCATGGTACGGAGCGAGAGGAAATGGGAGGCCGTCACCTCCTTCTGCGAAGCAGTAATGCTCGCGAAGGAGGAGGTGGAACGCGTGAGGGAGAGGAAAATTTCGCGCCCTCGCGCCCCTAACCGCCGCAGGAGGAGACGCCCTGGGCGTCGGGAATCACAGGCAGATTTCCGGCCACCGTAGGCGCGGGCTTGCGGACGGTGAGCAATGGGTAGCTTGCCGTCCGATAAGCAACAGGCCCAGGTCGACGGCGCGTTGTGTTTCACGTGCGCCTCAAAGAGATGTCAGCAGAATTGACAGGGTCCGCTAGGGCCAATGCCTGCGCCTGCCAGGGCTGCGAATAAGGGCCGAAAGGGAAATCGTGGCCCCCGGAAAAATGGCAACTGAAGGAACACGGGTGGGTTTTAGTCAGTAAGAGTCTGACACGCCCTTGCGCTCCACTCAGAGCGGGAGAAGTTATTTGATAAATTCCCACCCAAAAAAAAAAAGAGCTACAATATCAAGTTTGTATTTTTTAAATTTATTTCACCACTTTTATTCTACAATATTGATTGGCGTTGGCGAAGATGGTACTGAATAAATTGTGCTAAGTATCGTACGTTAGAGCTGAAGCACAAAAGAAGCATAAAATACATGGAGTGGGACATCAATAAATACAGGGTGTCCCTGGAAGTATGGATCAAATCGAATAGGGGCGTGGCCAAGGTCATTACCAAACTTTTGAACCCAGGGAATGTCGGTGCAATTTGAAACGGTTCAAAGTTACGACCAATTTTGGTTTCACAATCATTTCACGCAGTGCTAAAAAAAAATCAGGATTATTAAAAAAAGAAAATTAAAAAAAATTAGGCCGTTACGCAGCTAGAAAACATGTGTTCAATTAGAAAAAGCAAAGATACTGCAAAGGCATCGGTTTGACAAAAATTTTACTCAATTTTCTACTCAAAGAATAAAAAACTGCTTATATCAAACTAATGACGTTCCCAGTCTACCACCGACCAAAAATCCAATAAAATGCTATTAGTCACTATAACTAGCTACGCGTCATGTTCGTGAACGGGCGCCGTCAGTTGAGACTGGTCATCTCTTATCTGCCAGGGCTTATTTTTAATCTTATATTTTCAATTGCTTTGATTATTTTTTGTACATTGTTCTCACATATAGAAGATTGGCTGCTTGGAAAAAACTTCACGCTGTCCGTGCAAAACAAATTGTTGCTATACAAACAAGTCCTGATGCCAGTTTGGACTTATGGTATTCAGCTATGGGGCTGCACCAAACAGACCAATATTTTAATAATACAACGATTCCAGAACAAAGTGCTAAGGGAAATTGTAAATGCACCTTAGTACATAAGAAATGATGACCTCCACCGGGACCTAAAAGTTGAGTTCATCAAAAAAGTGATCCAGAAACTTGCATAAGCTCACAAAAAGAGACTTCATCAGCATGTGATCGTCGAGGCAATCCAGCTTCTCGACCACACAAACATAGTTAGAAGACTAAATAGAACAAAACCTTTCGAGCTAGTGTTTAGTTTTAGTGAATAGTGTAAAGTACAAAAGTGCCAAACAAACACAAGAACGAAGTGTATTCGCCTTAATAGAGACAATAAGAAAAGTGCTATTGGACACATTCTTAGTAAAGACAATTTAATAGTTTAGGTTATAATTAAATTATTTATCAGTCTATTTATAAGGCTAGATTGTAATAAGATTAGGGTTCATCCTATTGTTGAATCCTAGGACAACGGAAAAAAAAAACGATATAGAAGCAACAAGAATAATGTACTCAAGATTTTGTAATATCTGTATTTAAAAGAGTGTCCTTGGAGTTTCTTGCCCGTTCTTCTCCATAGAGATCTACGTTTTGGAATGGGCAACTAGCTTCAACTTTCTGACTAACTGACTGACTCTTTGACAATTCAAAAGTGCCTGTAAATGGTTTATTTGAAATAAATTCTTTGAGTTTGATTTAAGTTTAGTAGGCTGATTGGCAAAACCCTTTCTTATATCACCGGCAAAACCCATAGTTTACTAAACCATTACTACTATTTAAGTTGTTTGTTTTATTTTATTTTTATTATCATAACATCACCTCTTGTTTCCCCGAAGGGTTAGGCAGAGGTATACCTACTCATAGTATGTATACCCACATTTTGCCAGTTATGTTTAAGTCCCATGTAATAGGGGGCGAGCCTATTGCCATCAACCCGGCAAAAATCCAGACTCCGGGCTGGTACTGAGAAATTCCTAATGGAAAAACCGAATATCACTTTGTCCGACCAGCACGCGTAACATGACAACCATAGAAACGGGTTTTCTACGGGTTTTGTCGACGGAAGAATAGATAAAATGACAGATTGTGTCTTTATTGTATCTGTATCTGTCATTTTGTCTATTCTTGCGTCGACAAAACCTGTTTCTATTGTGGTCATGCTAAGCGTGCTGGGAATCGAACCCAGGACCTCATGCTCAGCAGTAATAGCGCTTGCAACCAACTTTAAAAAAAAAAAAAAAAATTAGGGCTTTTCGTAGTCGACCTCTGAGATCATGACTACTTAACCGGGCTTTCCTGTGGATACCTTAAGCTATTACACTTAAAACCTCCAGCCAGGGTTTATTCAACTATGCTAATTAAAACTAGGTGTACGCTCGCTAAGGGCACCCCCTGTGGGGTACGAACCTCGGCTTAGGACGTCAACCGGAGGGAGGATATCAAAGATGGGACGGGCTGGGCTTGCGACCAACGAGGCAGTTTTTTAATATCGATGTTTGGATTTAGGTATTTCATGATTTCAAAATACTCATACGCGCTAATTTTACCAGTTTTTTTTATCAATTATCGTGTGCTCGTACTCACATTGTATAAAAATAAAGTTGCAGTTTTCCTCAGGATATTTTAACTATAGTACATTACTGTCGCGGCCTACAACTGGGGCATTGATGGACGATCGTGAAAATCTGGTTATGGCCATGGCTTGTTATGGTTATGGCCATGGTTTGTATAATAGAGTGCGCGCCACTAAAGAAGGCCCGCGGAAAATTGTGGAACTATATTTTTTTAATGCAATGTGATGCAATGGCATAGACACTAGCGCCGCGTCAAAGGGCTTTCAGTGGTGGCACGGACTATATTTTTCTCAAATATGCGCGGAAATTCAAATTGAGTAAATTAACTATAAATTCCATAATCAATGACGAGCAATGATAATTTTCACGCGCTCTATTTGCAAGCCAAATCGAAATTTAAATAAAATCTTTGATCAGTTACCTCCTTGGTTGCCATGTGTTGAAGTAAAAAGTTCATTCCATTTTTAAATAACACGACAGATATGGATTATCGGTCGGGCGTTCGCATGGATTCGACCAGTACCATAATTTCGATTTATCTTGAAAAAGGTTGTCAAAATAATGTTTGAATTTCCAAGCATGTTTGAGAAAAGAATATTGCATGTAAAAGGTCGCATATAATCTGCAATCTCTTGCTACAGAAAAAAGTCACGATGGTAACATTATTAGTTTTTGAAAATATAATAAATACATTTATTTCGCTCTCAAAGTACAACAAAAACTTAATCTATGAAGTACAATTATTTTGATGTGTTTGTCTACTAACTCCCAAATAAGCCAAGGTTGTATTGTGAGAGTTAGTGGTTCTAAAGATGCAGGACTTACATAGACGAACCTTGTAAGTAAAGTAAAAAGTAAAAGTAAAAAAAAAATTACAAAGCATAAATTGAAAATTAAAATTAAGTCTACATTATCTAAATCCACAAATAAAAAATTAAAACAATTTTTACCTATCGCATAAAACTATACAAACAATTAATTAAGTGTGTAGATTTTCCTGCTTTTCCAATACTATTTATTCATGGATCGAGCAAATTTGTTTCCAGTTTAATTTCCCTAGAGATGTCTTATGTAAAGGATGCTCTCATTGTTTTAACATTCCTGCTGTTCCATAGCGTCCATGATAGGTATAACAAAAAAAACTTTTTAAAATAACTACAACCGACTTTTTTGTTGTATTTTTTGTAAAAAAGTTTTTTTTTCACTTTTTAGTGGGTTGGTTTGTAATTTATTTAAGTTACAGTAGCCTAATGTCAACTGCTCATCAAAAAATACCCAAAGCACTATAGATGTGCCTATAATATTTGAAGAGTTCCCTCGATTTCTCCAAGATTCCATCATCAGATCATGACCAAATGACAATAGGACCAACTTGAAAGTATACCCTTTCAAACAAAAAAATAATTTTTCAAATCGGTCCAGCCGTCTTCGAGTAATCGGGGAACTACGATACGACGAAATATCCCTACGAATTGAGAACCTCCTCTTTTTTTTTAAGTCGTTTAAAAACCGTGTGATATGAAAATAAATGATTGTCGACTGTTTTGACATTGTTTTCTCCCGTTGTCACATTGACAATAGATAAGGTACACTGATAAAAGAATCTTATTTATTTAGGACTCAAATGATATTGACAGGCAGCTGTTGGTAAACGTTTGTGCAATATTGTTTGGCAGTGTATTTATCGGTTATAGTGCCGTCAGATTGCTGCATACTAGTACATCATTTTAAAAAGCCGCACGTGGTATTTTAGTACGATCGGTTATTGTACCGACAGCTTGTGGCATACTAAAGTTCGTTTTTTAATCTCAGAGACTAATTTGACATTTCAAGTGATTGTTGTTTGTTTTTCAATTTGAAGTTTGACATTTGAATCTGTCAAATTAGTCTCTGGGATTAAAAAACGAACTGTAGTATATCGTTTTAAAAAGTCGTGTAAGACAAATACCAGACAATAATTATAGTTTATAACAATGTACATTTACCATTGTTTGCATAAAATTGGGCAACATTACATTCAATTAATTACTATTATAACAAGGAATATTTATTTTCCTGTTTACTAATTTTAAATGACATGTTTTGCAGTTTCTTATAATTGTTTTTTTTTTTTTGTAGAAATTAATAGAAATATAATTATTTCTTAAGTTTTCAAAGGCCCAATAGCATGTATTAGCATAGCATAATCAGCCTGTTATGTTCCCACTGCTGGGCTAAAGGCCTCCTCTCTTCAAGAGGGAGTGGGCTTTAATTCATCACGCGGGCCCAGTGTGGGTTGTCAGATGTCACATGTCTTCGAATTTTTGGTTCTAGGACATGCCGGTTTCCTCACGATATTTTCTTTCACCGTTTTTTAGAGCAGTGGTGATGACATTATTAACACAAAGTAAATTGCTTGCCTGGGTTCGAACCCACGACCTACAACAACTCGTAAGTCGGGGCCGTTACCACTGGACCACCACTGCTCCCAAAGTTGTATTGTTTTACCTAAAATAAAATTCCGGTTTCTGGGTAAAGCTCTAAATAAATAATAAATTTAAAAAAAAGTTGGAGGAAAAAAAAAAACCTTTTCAACATTTCAACTTACAAATAACCTTTTGATTTTGATCTCGACTAGAAATAAATGAGGGAACGTCTTGAGTTGTCATAGATGGTCGAAAAAACGTCTTAGGTACTATAAGATTTCTATATATTTTTTTGTCATTATAATATCAAAATTTCTTAAAACTATAAGTCTAATTTTGGAGAAGAAAAATCTTTCCGTAAAAAAGGCATACAAGTCACGGTAATTGTAACTCCCCTCTTCCATAATCGTAATGTTTCCTTGTGGTTACTAATTCATACATTGCATCATTCTTATCTGTAAACTTATACCTACATTATATCTATTTATAACACAATGTTTACGATTTATACATTTGTAGATAGAAATGTTATCAGTACTTATGTATCGTATTGTAAAATGATTACAAAAGAGCTTCCATTTGTGATTTATATTTAGCACGGGCGAATTTATATCGCGACGATTTTTTATTTTGCCCTAGATTTTTAACTCTCAGTATTTATCTGAGCACTAAGAATTCAACTGAAAGCATCTCAGTGTGTCAAAAAAAAATATACGCGGCAATATTTTCGCCCATTGCGTTTTCAACTCACTGCTCAGAACCGAGAGTTGAAAATACAGTGCGCGAAAATAAAATCGTCCGGGGGTACGAGGGGTTACGGTCACACGTACTTTGAGTAGTCAGTCTCGCTACCAACATTGTTGACTGTATTTACGCAACATTTCTCGTGTCAACACGAGATAAAAATTGTATGTTTTCAATCAATTCATTTTATACCGAGTCTTATCATTGCAACTGGGAGGAAACAGCTGCAGGGAATAACTGAATTTATCCTCGGAAAAGTCTGTATTTTCCGTAAGATAAAGGTTCTTACCCTAACTGTTTTATGCAAATATAAGGAGCTACCGAGCTAATAATTGTGTATTCACACTCCTGGTTTCAGTGTGAAAGTTAATAGATTTCTACGTTCGTTTTTTGGGATAACGAAGTGTTTTTGTTTTAGCAAAATGAGGGTAATTCTGTTCTTAACGTTAGTTGCCAAGTTAACGGTAGAGGCAAAAGGTAAGTTCCTGAGTACCTCATTAATTTGGTTGATGGTTTCTTTTGAAAGTTGCCTCGTGAGATAACAATGTTCTTTAGTGATCCCTTGTTAGCATTCATTGCAACGACCTATATGGAGGGCCCTGAAACTCCGATAACACTTATACTTAGTGGCCAGTAGACAATTTAAATTTTTCAAGAGTCTCACTATTGGAGACGAGTATTTTATGAGAATTCTCGCAACCCACAATTTGAGAATAAAAATCTTTGGTTTGTTTCACCACCTCCGGATACGTACTAGTTTAAATATCTGGCCAAAAATATCAAAATAAATCTGTTCCTTTTAAAATCTAACTGATAGATAGTGCTTTTCCCGACCCTGGGAAAAAGGCCCTATATATAATTTAACTAGCTGCACCCCGCGGTTTCACCCGCATAAGTCTCGATTTCGTAAGAATATCGAGATAAAAAGTATTCTATGTATTAATCCAGGTTATAAACTATCTCTGTGCCAAATTTCATCTAAATCCGTTCAGTAGTTTTAGCGTGAAAGAGTAACAGACATCCATCCATCCTCACAAACTTTCGCATTTACAATATTAGTAGGATAATAGGATTAAGTAGGATTCAATTAGTAGGATTTCTATATTAGACGATAATGTTTTATGGTGTCTTAAATGCTTCTTCTTTCTTTTTCGTGTGATTAGTGACTAACCTGGTGTCAGAGTTTTTATACCGCCCATGGGCTTCAGACTTGGCTTCACTTGCAGTCGAGAAATATCTTTATCTAGATAAACCTTAAATACTTATACCATTTCACGCGGATGTCATAATTTTCTTCCAGGTGAAAATTGCGGAGTAATTCCAATAACCGAATGGGGAAGTTCTCCTCTTCTGCGGCAGGAAACTCTACCAAATCCAGTGAACATAGCCGTGATACAGCATACGGTGGTTCCGGAGTGCAACAGTGATGAGGAGTGTCAGAAAGCGGCTAATGGCATCCGGAAATATCATATACAAGATCGGAGATTCACTGATATTGGACAATCGTAAGCATAAATAATCAAAATTCAAAAGTCATTCATTCAAACTAGGCTGAGAATCAGCACTTTACGAACGTCAAAATTACATAAGAGAGTCCCCCAAAACGCCCAACCTTCATTCACCACTTTCTAGTGCTTTAGCTGGGAAGAAGAAGTGGTGCAACAAACTCCCCAGCAGCACAGCTGTCTGTTTAGTTTGACAAAATAAAAATTGATTCTATACAATAGTTTTCAAACAATATTTTGAGGTTTTTGTTTGGGGTTTAGAATTCAAAAATTCAAAATTTAATTTATTCAAACTAGGCAAAATAATACGGTAGTTGCCTAGGTAAAAAAACGAAATTCTATTTAGTCCGTCTTTCAGATAAAAAAAATATTTGACACGTATTTTTTGCTTTATCATATCAAAAATAACTTAGAAAACACGCATTAAAGTTGGGGAGTGGGGGATCGCTACGTCACAACTCAGTATAAAATCTAGCAAGGCGTGACGTCATGCCACATTTTAAGTCAATGTATCGCCGTAATCTTTTGATTACGTTAAAAATGAAAAAATACGTGTTCAATATTTTTTAATACTCTAAAAGACGGACAAAAAAAATTGACACAGGTCTATTGCAGTGATTCAGAGCACGACCCTTCTCCGTAGGCTTTTGGCTTGCTTTTTGTTCGTCAACATTTTGGGATTTTTTGAGTAAAAACCAAACCTTTACGTAGCTATGTGCCTACGTGCATGACGAGTATTTTTCTTACGAAAATATTTTCTCCTTTCGTTATTATTACAGTCTGTTGATAAAAATATTGACGGATTTATGACCGAAACTCATATAAATCAAAAAGCTTCCATTACTGAGA
Source organism: Agrochola litura (assembly GCA_949152395.1). Lineage (NCBI taxonomy): Eukaryota > Metazoa > Arthropoda > Insecta > Lepidoptera > Noctuidae > Agrochola > Agrochola litura. Next base: position 6,911,256 of record OX424497.1, on the reverse strand, counting down.
GCTATTCTTAGAAATTTCAATTACTCTAAAAATTTTGATGGCGCCAGGAATATTCATTTCGTTGATGCCATCAATCTGCAGTAGAAAACTGTTCAGATATAGAAAAAAACGACATCAAATAACATTAGACAGGCCAAAAACCTTTGGAAGTCGTTTCGCAAACTTATTTGTAGTTTACTAAGATAACAAATTGCTCAAATTAGTTCCCGGGCTGGTGTCGATTTCGTGATTTCCCCGAAGGGCTTCTGTCCCTTTGAGTTCAACGAATGTGTTTGATGAATTCCCAGGTTCCTAATCGGAGGTAATGGCAGGGTGTATGAAGGAGCCGGCTGGCATACCGTAGGGGCTCACACTTTTGGCTATAATAGAAGAGCCGTTGGGATATCTTTCATTGGAGATTTTAGAAGTAAGTACTTTTGTTTGGTTTTATTGAGTTATGATTTCAGAAGTAAGTAGGCAGTTTTGTTTGCTTTATTGAATTATTCTTTCAAATAAATTACTAACTTTGCTGGAAATGTAATTATGAAACCTGGATTGATGCTGCGTCATAATTATATATCCCGATTTGAAACATTTACAGATTTCGTACCAAACACGATCACGATCAAATCTAGTTTTAAATCGAGACTCATGAGTTCATGACTGTACAAGATTTTAAAATTGAATAGAAAAATTTACATTTTTAAATCCTAATATTTTTTTCATGCATGAATATTTAAAAAAAAATAAAAACTTCTTTAGGCGCGTTGAGCGATTTTGGCTAAGGGGTAAACTTATGGATTCGCATCATTTCGCGCCGTACCTAGTGCTTTATTTTAAAATATAGATGGCACTAATACAAGTTTTAAGTTATCTTTCTGTCCCATGACAGCTAATTTATTTTTTTTGCCCTTTTTTTCATCCCATATTATTAATTTTCTTCAACAGCAAAGGTACCATCCCCGCTAGCTCTAAAAGCCCTAAAAAGTCTTCTGGCCTGTGGAGTCACGAGCAAGTATCTGGCCGAAGATTATTACTTGGTGGCTCATAGCCAGTTGTCCAACACCGACAGTCCTGGGGAGATGCTGCAGAAGCATGTGGAACTGTGGCCTCATTGGCTGGACCAAGCTAAGGAGGTTTTGAACTAAGGCAGATGGAGGAACCGTCGGGGGTGCGGCGCATGTGCAAGTATCTCCCGGACCCCCGACACATGGTAGTAGTAGGAACAGTGGGGTTTTAGTCGGTAGGAGTCCGTTCTCCCAAGACGGAGGGTATCCATGAGGATATCCACACTGAAAAAAAAAGCGCGGTAATTGCGTAATACAGTTTCACAGCAATTTTGACAATTCCCAAAATTAATTGCGTTATTTGCGTTGTTGAGTAGACACATTTTTCAAACATTATGAAGCAAAGCAGCACTACAGCTGTATTAGCAATCATGTCATTTGGTTTAAATTGGTTCTTATTTTTATAATTTTATTATTCTTTTGTATAGATTCTTTTCTTTTAGATTTTGTGAATGTGAGAACGTTGTAGGCTGTAGACTTGTGGACCATTTTCTATTTTACTAAGTACCTGGCGCCTACCACCAGTTCAAAAGCAGTATTATTTTAATATTACTTCAGTGGTAGAAAGAGATGGATCTATACGACCTGTAGAGCTTTATCTCTTTCCTACACTGAAGTAAAATTAAAATATTATAATACTGCTTTATGAGCTTGTGGGGTACTTATTGATACACTGTCCACTGTACACTGTCCTCTCATACCTATTAACACTGTAATTTGAAAACATTGTAGAAACCATTTATTTTTAAAAGAGAAACCGTGGAGTTTTTGCCGGCTCTTCTCCATAGGAAGCAACCAATTGGAACCGTGCACCTAGCTTCTGACGTTTCATAAGTGCCCTTGTAGGTTTATGTGAAATAAAAATTGAATAAAGGATTAGCAATTTCTTTGAAATCCATCGTGTTGTGATTGAAAGTGTATTACGAGATTAGGGTGCTGATATTCTTTCGTTTATAGGTTCTGTTAATGAAGGTGACAGTATTGTTAGTGTGCTTGTAATGTCTGTTTTTTTCCTGATCTCTTTTGGTTTTTAACAGCATGTTATTAAACCAAAGCAAAATATTATAGTTCTTGTACCTATTGTTGTATTGTTCTTGTATATATATTAAGTTTAGCAGTGTTGTGTTTGTTTAACTTAATGTAAGACATAACTGTAAGTTAAATAATAAACAGTTAAAAAAACAGTTTTTGTTTTTTTTTATTTTTATTGTAACATAAACTTATCACAGTATTAGAGGATGTGTAGTTTAGTAATGTCTAGTTTAGAAATTAAATTACATAAATTAGAATAAAATAATTTTATCGACAGTTTTGTTAATACAATAGTCTTGCAAACTAGATGGCAAGTTATTTTTTTAAAAAGCAAAAATACACAGCTGCAACACAATTAATCAATAAAGCAACAATTTGGCAACAATATTAAAAAATAAATGTCGGTCGCTACGAAGACGTGTTGACGGTCCGATGGCTCTCGAGCGAAAAGGGGCGCGCTGTTCTTTTTAATTATTTTTTTCGGTATGGCATCTCACAGCTGGTTTTGAGAAACCGTCGCTGTTTAACCGGTCAATCCTGTGGCTGCCTCAAGCTACTACACTCAAAGCCTCCAGCCAGGGCACATATATAAACTAAGCTAAAAAGCTTAGGATGAACGCACGCTAAAGGCACCCCCTGCGAGGTTCGAGCCTCGGCTTAGGGCGTTATCCGGGGGGAGGACATCAAAAGATGGGACGGGCTGGGGGCGCGCTGTGAGCTGCGCTTCCTTATATACGGATTGGTTTCTTGAGCACAATAGCTTATACTGTTTTGTGTTGCAAATGAGGTATAGAAGCAGTAACTCCTCAGACGAGCTCTTTAAAGAGAAACACTATCTACAGTCTGACTATTTGCTTAATGTCCCTCTGGAATCGTCGCATTTCCGAATACAAACGAATGCTAATTTCCATGTCCATCAATTATTAGATTTATCGTGTATAATCATTTGAATTCAGAACTAAGTAGGTACTTTCTTGTTGTTTTGTTTTGATTCCCGTGTGAACTATATAGAGCTGTAAAACTATTATCGTGCCTACGACTTTAGCAGCTTTCCTCCCATTTATAAAATGAATTTTATTAAGATAAAATAGTTTTAACAACTCTATATACTTCCAAGTCGATTGAGAGCGTTTAGTCTACACCAAGTGCAAAGGGCAACTGATAGAAATTCGACAACTGACGAAACACGAAGTTTGCCGAGGGACATTAAGAAAATAGTTATACTGTAATTAGTAAGAACATACTAGTGGCTGTTTGTTTTCGTAGTAAAGCCCTATATCTACTAACATGCTTGCGGGTATTTTCCGATCAAGCCTGCCTCTTGAGATAGTTTCAGAATAAAGAGTGTGTTTGCTTTTGCTTTCAACAAACAATGAATATGATTTACTTACGTGCCACAAATATAATTAAATACCTAAGTGAGTGAGTGATTTCAACTGATGGAAAATATGAAATTTTCATGATTTTTACCTTATTAGATGAAACGAGCTGTCATTTCATCCCTATGCTAGGGATTGACTCAGCCCCTTGGCTGTCGAGAGCTCTCCTGGAGATCGATAACAATTAAAATTCTATTGTGTCTCATTAATGACAGTTGAGCTCTTAGCCACTTCAAGCTCACTTCACGTAAGATTTCACGGTGACGTAGATTGATTGTTGATTGATTAACAAGAAAACTGAAAAGAAAATCAAACAACATTGTTTTTTAACATTTGCACTTTTTAATGACAATTAAAACGAGCACGTCACATTAACGTAATGTAAAAACAAAATTATGAAAATATTTTATAGGTCAGGAGTCATAAGTGTGTATTACGTATGTACAATGATTGTTCAACAAACACATTTGTAATAATACATACCCATAATAAATAATAATACACCACATATCCGTAATTAAACATTATTATTAAAGTAATAATTTCTATGTACGTCATTATTACGTTTCGTAGTGTTACATCTTACTTTGTTATTAGGCGTAATTGGTAGTGACGTGTAGTGAATAATAATAATATTATTATTATGTTACGTGGTCCGTGGATGTATAGAAGACTATACATAACAAATTATAGCAATTATTTTTATGATCTGTATGGTTGAAGAGTTACAGTTTTTTTCATTTTAAAGTTTTTCGTGTTAGTAGCTAAATATTATCTAAGTAAAGTTAGGGAAATTAAGTGTTATCAAATAGAATATTAACTTAAAATGCCCGTATCATACAAATCACAACTGTCATTCTTTGACAGTTGTATAAAATGGTTATTACACGGGAAATTGACGCTGGCAGAATAGTCGACATCGGCTCAGTTGCCAAAGAGGAAAAAAAAAACCCAGAAAATTGACATTGTGTTAATTTCATAAACAATTAATTTAATGACTGTTCTAGAAGAAATAAGGGCATTTTTTCGGAAAATTAAACGGTTTACACGATTTTTTTAATGTATGAAGTAAAAATATAAAACCAACGCATACGTAACCATTTTCAAGTAATTTAACATTTTATATTTTTTTTATAATGTATGAAATAAACATGTAAAATGTAACCAATAACCCTGATATACAGGGTTAATGGTTATACGTCGGCAATACATTAAGGCAGGGGTCGGCAAGTAATTTTAAGTGGGGTCCGGATAGTGTTGAAATTCTTTATCGAGGTCCAGAAAAAATACTCATAACACTTTCTAGTTGTTTTTTTTATTTTGAATCATAACTACAAGTTAATTATTATAAAACACAAAAGGCCAGTTTTTTATAGTTTGGTTCACACGGGGAACAACTAATGCGAAGAGACTAATGTTTTTCAAGGTGGGTCCATTAATCTTGAACAGAATTCGTTTTTCAAAAAATGCATTTTTGTAATAGGTGATTCGTTATTTAACAATATTTGGCGGTCCAAGTTCCGACCCTTCGCGGTCCGGATAAGGACCGCGGTCCGCCTGTTGCCGACCGTTGCATTAAGGGGACGTAGGAAGCGTCATTTACAACCAAATGACGGCGTTTGACTCTTATACAAATGTCTACAATTTTCGCGTAATATGACATTTTATATTTTTATTTCACACATTTATTAAAATACTAGCTTTTGCCCGCGGCTTCGCCCGCGTGATGTCGGAAAATATCACACGGGAACGTACTACCGAGATTTCATACCTAATAACATAAGAAAAGGTCATTGATTCCTACCGCTGCGCCCGCGTTGCTACGCGTAATTTTGAAACTGTGATGTCTTTTAAACTATTCATTTAAATGATATGATTTCAAGGCATATTTTAATTTAAATTAAATGCCCAATTTAAATAACATATTTTTTGAATAAGGATTAATACTATACCGGTCAAAAAAGCTGCGGAAATAACAATTAAATTTTTGTCAAATTCTGAAAGATAAAAACCGGTGCTGAGACCATTGTGACAGAGCGGAATGCAAAGATTCCAGCCAAGATTGTGGCTAAAATTATTTCAAGAATGCAACGTGGAAAGTCGCCGGGTCACGATGGTCTCAGCATCGAACATTTTAAACATGCGGGAGTTCATTTACCTAGAGTATTGTCGCTATTTTTCACTCTGTGCCTGGGTCATTCTTATTTACCGGAACTACTTATGCGGACTATAGTGGTTCCGATAGTTAAGAACAAAACTGGTGACACATCCGACATGAACAACTATCGACCCATCTCGCTAGCCACCACCATGGCCAAGGTAACTGACGGTCTGATGAAGGGCTGCCTCTCAGAATTTGTTAAAGTGCATGACGCCCAGTTCGGGTTCAAGGCGGGAGTGTCCACGGAGAGTGCTATCATCAGCCTGAAACATACCGTCAAGTACTACACCGCGAGGAGGACGCCGGTGTACGCGTGTTTCCTCGATTTGTCGAAAGCTTTCGATCTCGTCTCTTATGACGTGCTATGGGACAAGTTGAGGGGCACGGGTTTACCGGCGGAGTACACAGCCCTCCTCAGATACTGGTATGCTCACCAAACAAATCGGGTAAGGTGGGTCGGTACTCTGTCGGATGAATATCAAATGGAATGTGGTGTAAGGCAGGGGGGGTTAAGCTCGCCCCTGTTATTTAATTTGTATGTCAATCAGCTTATCGAGCGACTGAGCAGCACACATGTCGGCTGTCATATAGACAGTACATGTGTCAATAACATAAGTTACGCGGACGACATGGTGTTGCTCAGTCCATCGATGAGCGGACTGAGGAAGCTACTCATGATCTGTGAGACGTATGCAGAGGTGCACGGCCTTAAATATAACTCAAAAAAGAGTGAGGTCTTGGTGTTTACGGTACCTAAACAACAGCCCCGTCGTGTACCTCCGGTATATCTCAACGGCGTAATGCTTAATGTTGTGAATAGTTTCAGGTACCTGGGTCATGTTGTCACTAATGACCTACGGGATGATGGTGATATAGAGCGCCAGCGCAGGGCGTTGGCGGTGAGGAGTAATATGCTCGCCCGTAGGTTCGCTCGCTGCACGGCAGACGTCAAAGTTAGTTTATTTAAGGCGTTCTGTCAGTCCTTCTACTCGAGCGGCCTGTGGGTGTCATATACGAGCCGAGCCTACAACGTCCTGCGCGTGCAATACAACAACGCTTTCAGGATGCTGTTGCGGTTGCCACGGCGTTGTAGTGCGTCTGGAATGTTTGCTGCAGCGCACACGGATGGCTTTCACGCTATCATGCGCAAGAAAGCGGCTTCCTTACTACAACGCTTGCATAACACTCGTAACAGTATCCTGAAAATGATTGCTAGCAGACCGGACTGTCCCATCCAAAGACACTGGGTAAAACTAGCAATAGGTTTGTTAAATTAAACTAATTAATTATACTGCTAACAACACTATCATAGCATGTAAGCACAATCTGTTACTAACCACTAACAACTTATGGACTAATTTCGGTCTGAAATAAAGATATTTTATTTTTATTTATTTATTTTAAAAATGGTTATTGTGGGTCATCCTTAAAAGATAGACATGTCGTTACGGATTTTTTTGTTGAACTTTTTAAGATAAACAATACCGTAGAACATAAATTTGATGTATCTTTTTTGGTTAACGCAGCGCATTTTTATTTTTTCCGACTTCTTCAACAATAATCGTCATATTTCAGCCAATTTACACAAAACCGTAATGAATTATAGACTAAAACCTTTCACATGAATCACTCCGTCTATTGGTGAAAACCGTTTGAAAATCCGTTGGTAGTTTTTATCGCGTTCAGACAGACAGACAGACGGGCGGGGGACTTTGTTTTATAATATGTAAGGATAAGGATAAAATGTCAAATTACTCGAAAATGGTTGACATTGGCATAGGGGTCATCAGTTGATTGTAAATGTCTCCTAAGTATATCAAACCTGATTGCCGACGTATAACCAATAACCCTGTATATACAAATATTGCTCATTTGATAGTTCTTTTTACCTATTGTGGTATAGTAATTTTATTCTAGGTGCATCGTCTTCACATATAATTATTTAACTAATGTACGTACTTATACAAACCAATGTAAAACATTTCAAAAGAGTAACGGTGGAGTTTCTGGCCCATTCTTCTCCATACGAAAACCACTTTTTGGAAGGGGAATCAATTTTATTATCTTGTAAATTTTGACGTTCAAAAGTGCCATACATGGGCCTATTTGAAATAAATGATTTGACTTTGACTTTGTATATGATAATAAAAAAAGGTAAAGTAAAGTAAACAAGTTTAAAGTTCCGCCTTTATGTCTGAAACTTTAACCTTTCTTCGATGATAATTACTTTTTATCGTATTTGAACCTTTCTGTGAAGTGAACAGAGGGTGATGAGTGTCTGTTGTATTTGATTTATTTTAGAGTTCCGCGTCAAATTGGTTTTCCAGAACTGATTGACCAGCAATAAAGTTTATTTATATTTTTTTTGGATACATATAAGGTGCTTAGTAAGGAATTGAAAATAAACATTTTATGAATTAAAAGGAAGAGGAATCAATATTTTTTTTTTTAAATTATTAGGTACCCAATAAGAATGTATTTGCTTAGTAATAAAAACATTTTTACATCCAAAGAAAGCTAGAACTTTGTTGTCTTCTGTGTTCTCTGTTGTTTACAAGACTTTTAAGATAACACGATGCAGTTACGGTTACTGTTATGGTGTTGTTGCCTGTGGCATACAATAACTTTGAAGCAACAAATTACTTACATGGTAGTTTAAACACTGTCTAGACGGTGCAACTTTTAATAATGCTTCGATCAACAGTAGTAATTATTGCTTAGAATTTGTTTTATATTTTCATAAATCTTTTTGTTCTTGTTTTTAAAATACGTTTACTTGTCAATTGAATTAGTAAATATACAGGGTCATTGACATTTAAAATTTTAAAATGTATGAAATAAAATATAAAATTTCAAGTAACTCGAAAATTGTTGTCATTGGCATAGGAGTCAAAAGGAATAATTTGGTTGCAAATGACCTCTCCTACATTCCCATAACGGATTGCCGACATATAACCAATAACTCTGTATTGCAAACGATAATAAACTTCATGCTCGAGTGCTAAGGTTTATAATCAATAAATATGCAATGACGGCCACTTGGGCGATGTGTTTTTGTTTTTAATCCGTAATGTAGTGCTTATTGTTGATCGAAGACTACAGTCAATGAAATCCTACCATGTAATTCAGGAGTACGGAACACTAATAGCGCAAGTACAAGTCACACTTGGTCAGTCTTAATTAATTAATGAGATAGGGAACATCAGGCGAGTGTCGTCTCGTGCAATAAATTGGATAAACAGTGTCATTAAAAACCCCTTGATAAGATAAGATGCTATTGGTAGTGTAATAGTTCATTCACTTGCAATACTAATAAAATACGTGGCTAGGAATTAACAGCGTTTATTCTAAAAGTGGGCAACATCGCAAATAGATGTAAAATATTTCGCTGTTTTGATTAATTTGGCAATATAACTGTATGGAAATAAGAAATGTGGCTAACTAGCAAATTGGAATATTAATAATGAATTGCAATTATAACATTGAATTTGATGTTGTAACCGTTTTAGGTGTAAAAAAGGCATTTGGAAAGTTCCCAAATACTTTATTTTACAACTAAAACTAAATATTCGGTGTTACGATGTTAATTATTGCATTTCATAATCAATATTTTAGTTCCCTAGTTAGCCACATTTCTTAATTCTATACAGTAATATTGCTAAATTAATCAAAACACGAAAATATTTGACAGGTGTTTACGACGTTGCCAACTTTTAAAATAAACCCTCTTAAGAGCACAACTTCTGTCACGGACCGTCTTTAAAGCCGTCAGTTTCTTTTTAAGTCAATGAGGGTTTTCTGAAATGGCGTTCACTAGGTGGCAGCACTGAGACGTCAGGTCCGGGCATCTGTCAAAAGTGTTACAGCGCCTATATTTTCTTTAGTCGTGACTGAATGAATGAAACGGATGCTGAACGCCATCATATTTTATATTCATTGTCAAAATGGAAGACCTCTTGTCAAAGTAGCTCCAGCTGGTGGCGTGAATTTTGATGAAAACTCTCATTGTGACGATATGCGAGTAAATGGCATCACTCTTGGTTGCTATGGAAAGTGTTGATAATCCTGCATCTAGCAATTAATGGTTTAATGCATTTTATTATCTTGCCGTCAGTTTGAAGTTACTGTTTTATCTGTCAAATTAGAGACTATCTTGTTTTTGCATTGAATAGTTTGTACGATGAAGGCGTTGACTTCGCGTAGTCCCTGCGTAGGAGGCGCGTAGACGCAGCGTAGCTGACATCGCGTAGGCGCCTGTGCTTGACAGACGTCCAATGTTTACAGGGTGCAACGATAAGACAAAGTGCATTCTGTATCTTGACACCAACTCTCTTCTTCAGTCTCTTCTGTGGAATGGATCAGGTAAGACACTTCACTTAAGTTCCTACGGTGAGATTTTAACAGAATACCCACATAACCCACACTGACAACCAGTCTTACTTAGGCGTATCGTATTACCCAGTTACTGGGTTTTGGAGGTCAGATGGGCAGTCGCTCCACGTAAAATACTGGTATTCAGCTGCATCTGGTTAGACTGAAAGCCGACTCCAACATAAAAGAAAGAAAGAAAAAGTATTTATTGAAACTCGCATAGAAAATCACAAATTAAACTAAAACACACTCATTAAAACAAACAGAAAAAAAAAACAATAAAAAACAAAGTAAAATTAAAATAAAAGCAGAAAGTCCTGTATGAGACCAAAAGGTTCCTATCTCAGCATGATGCTGCGACATTTAAAAATAAAAAACGCAGCGCTGGTATTCTGATAAAGCCCGACATATTTGGGAAAAGGCTAGGCAGATTTTTTATGCTATAACTTCAAATAATAAAAGAATACACAGACACGTAAGCGAAGTCACGGGCACAACTAGTTATCAATAACCTTGATAAAATTAAAATAAACAGTGGCACTCCGGGAGTGCCGATAGAAGTGAAAACTTGACCAAGGTCGCTTTGGTGGAAGAAAAATACTAGTATAAAATATTGATCCGTAACGTAATATAAATAAAGAGCAAAATTGCGTTTACAAAAATGAGGTAACGGTGTCGCGAGTTCAATTGTTTTTTCCCATCTCAAAAATGGTCAACGGTGCTAAAGAAGTTTTCACTCCAATAAATGGTTGCGTTTGACACTATGCCGCATGACAAGAATCTAATGAAACTCGAGAAAGATAAAGAAACCAAGTACCTTGACGCTGCTCACGAGGTTGTTGACATGTGAGTTGTGGACGCAGCGGTCATTGTCCCGATAGTTGTAATAGCCAATCGTCTTCTAAGCCAAGTGAAGCTTGATACTGAAATTGCTAATCGTGAAGACCAAGACAACAAAGTGACATTCTATCAGCGATAACGTTGATGGAAAAGTTTAAAATCCTTCTTCTTTTCGTGTGGTTAGTGACTAACCTGGTGTCAAAGTTTCAAAGCCACCCATGAGCTTCTGACTTGGCTTCATAAACCGTCGAGAAATATCTTTCAGGCAGGTTTCTTCACGTTGTTTTCCTTCACCGTTCTTGAAGCAAGTAATAATTATATAATACGCACATGAATCCGAGAATTCAGAGGTGCGTGCCTTGGGTTCGAATTTGACATCTATGACTTGGCAGTCAGACGGTCACACCACTAAGCTATTTGCTTTTTAAAATAAAAAATGTATGTGATTGATATGATAAGCTATTTACCGAAAAGCTGAGAATGTCAGTCCCGTTGAAAGTTGCTGTAGAGATACGCTTTGAAAGTAATTGTCACTTGTTTAGGCCGTCTGATTACGGCGAATTTTAAGGTTTTGGGTTGTTCACAGCAATACATTACAATTTATTTCTCACTCATGGTTGATGGAGGTATCTACATAAAGATTAAGTTATGGACAAAGATTTAAATTGTAAATATGTCCTCACCGTACTAAGTCACGCGGAAAAGTGTCTTTACTGAGAAAAGTGATCTCGCACAATAATAATGGCATTACCATGACAACCAAGTCAAGTCTCAGCGACATTGTGTGCTCAGCGACAGAGGTGCCAAAAAGAAACAGAAACGCTACCATCTTTTGACGCGGCAGGCCAATTTTACTATTGAAATCTTTGGTTATGAAGTTAAGCAATAGAAGCCTGTTATTAGCTAAAACCACAATAACCTGCCAGCTAATGATGGCTCTACGACCAGTCTTGGCGATCCGACTTGCTATTATTTTTACTCCTGCATGATTTTTTTTGAAAGTTTGCTACGATTACAAAAAAAAATAAAGAAAAATGCGGTTACCAATGCGTCTACAGAGTTTGTTTTTTGTTTGTGGTGTAAATTTCTTTTGAATTTTCTTATTGGTTTATCTGTAAACTAATCTAATCTGAGACGTATGACCCTAGAGATTGGCTAGTCAAATTTATTATCATTAAGATTCGCTTCTGACGCACATTTAAGAATTAGTACGTATTACACGATACTTTTGACAGACATAATTAATTTATCTATGTACTAATGCATCATTGTTTAAGTCAAAGTTCAAAACGGTTATGTTGCTTACCTAATGTAGGTAATTGATTTTCATAAGAAAAGGACTTTGTGTAATGAGTATGACGTCAGACGGTGATTTGCAAAGTAATTTTGCGGACATTTTCTGTCTCATTACAAAACGAGTTCTAACTTTTGTCCAAACTTAAAACTTTCAGCCAGTTTTTGTATTTCAAATCTTATTCTGACAACGATAAAGTTATCAAATACAAAATTGACCTGTGACCCCGCGTCCTATTTAAAAGCGATCGCCACGCGAATACGCGATAATCGCGTGCATATGTCACTTTTGTTCGGGAAACGCCCTCTGTCGGCGCGACCACGCGTTTAGGTTCACCGAACAAAAAGTGACATAATGAGCGCGACGATCGCTTTTAAGAGCGTTTATTCTGAAAGTGGGCAACGTCGCAAATAGGTGTCAAATATTTCGGTATTTTGATTAATTTGGTAATATTACTGTATGGAAATATGTAATGTGGCTAACTAGCGAACTAGAATATTAGTAATGAATTGGAATTATAACACTGAATTTGATGTTATAACCGTTTTAGGTGCAAAAAATGCATTTGGAAAGTTTCCAAATACTTTTTTTACATCTAAGACTAAATATTCGGTGTAACGATATTAATTATTGCATTTAATTTCATAATCAATATTCTAAGAGTTCGCTAGTTAAAGTGTCAAATTAATCAAAACAGGTAAATATTTGACAGCTATTTGCGACGTTGCCAACTTTTAAGATAAACGCTCTTAAATAGGACGCGGCCTTAGATTTGGGTTTTAAAATCAGTTTTTGTATCGAGTTCGAAAATAAAAGAGACTCTATGGTTTAAACCGGGGTCTAAAGATAAATTACTCTTGTTTTATAATAAGGCCGTTTAAGATTTTGCTAGACTTCTCTCTTAAAATTTATATTATTTGTCTATTATCTAGTCTATTTACAGGTTTAAATCCTTAGGAGCTTAATTAATCTCATAACTGAAACAGAATTTAATCTATGTTGAGCGAGTACATAATCCTTGAAACTTATTTATTTTAGATTTGCAGCCGAGTTTCATTAAGATGCAGGTAAGTAAATATATTTATTAAAATTATCGTAAGGCTTAGAGTACGGTATACGTTATAATTTCGTATGACACGTTTACTATGCTTTATTTTACGATTAATTCAAGTAATTCAGGATCTTATGGTATCGATCAGTTTGAGGCAATCTCGAATCAGTAAATTTATCTTTACGGCTACTGAATAAAGTATCCGAAGCAATCCCGAAATATACAGGTAATTAAAACAGTAACCCCAATCAATCCCAAAATATACAGGTAATTAAAACAGTAACCCCAATCAATCCCAAAATATACAGGTAATTAAAATAGTAACTGTAAACAATTATAAAGTAAGTTTTGTTATGTTTTTTTTTATTGAATTTATTATAAATCAGTTACGACAAAGCAGAGCAGTATAAATAATACCAGCCTATTATTGTCCCACTACTGGGCAAAGGCTTCGTGCCTTCTCATACAGAGAAGGCACGAGCATTGATCACCACGCTTGCTCAAGACGGGTTGGCGATTTCAGACTTATATTGACTATAAGTCCAGGTTTCCTCACGATGTTTTACCTTCACCGCTGTTCAGAGCAGTATAATTAGCCTAAAAATATTCCACTGCTGGAGCACAGGCCTTCTCTCTGTTAGTGACCCGTAATCCACCACACGCGCCCAGTCAAGACATACTACTGCTTTATTCGGGCGACAATCGTCTCCAGAAAAAAGACTCTTGACTGATTTTGCATTTATAAATGCGTGATTACAATCAAACTATCCAGAAATGGGAATAATTCAAAACGCATAATGTCAATGTCATAGGAACACCTTTGTTGACATTGGCCTTGTGTTTCAGACAGGCCAAAAGGCTACAGTATTGTATGTTAATTACTAATTATACACATGATTTGATATTCAATTCGTAAACATGCCGTTTTCATTGACAGTCATATCTTTTCTTTAATTTGCGACTTCCAGGATTTTAAACACTTAAAACTGGGTAAATTCTAAAGTGAAAATTCACTTGAAAAAGCAATAGCACTGCGATGATTATATGATTTCGCAACCTGAGATGGGTGTTCGATGTCTTGTATATAATCATTATAAAAATTGGATCACATACTACGAAGAGCTATACTACCCTAAATTGAAGTACATTGATTTACTAATTGATAGCAACCGAGCACTAACTAATTAATCCCAAGACAGTATTTCACACAGACCGCACTTAACCCCTTTAATCTAGTCACAAATCACCACATAGAAACAATGAGCTTGCAGCACTTTCGGGTTACATGCAGCAGAGACATTAAGAACATAGTAGTACTGTACAGTACTTGTCTGTCTTTCCATAATGACGGCTTTAATTTTCCCTTTTTCGGTTTTTCTCACATAGATCAGAAAAGTCCAGGTTTTCTGACGATGTTTCTTTCTCTTTATCACGTCTTCATCAGACCATTTTGTATCATTGTGAATTACCTAAATTCCGTTTCAAGAGGAACTTAATTATATATCGATGCGTGCACTGTGATGAACACAGAATCTTTGTCCCGGTTATCAATAAGTACTCGCTTCTTCTGAGACTGCCATAACCCTGTGTGTGTGGCAGTTAGATTTAAGTTGTCTTCTTTATTCAAAGAAATGAATAATGATTAATCAATTTTTGTATCTGCATGTGTTCACGCTTTGATCTTCTGTGTCCTATCTACTCTGTGCCTCTAATCTGCAGGACTCCAATTAGCCTCTGTGAAAGCCTGTGTGATCAGTCCGAGCCGGTCGATGGATTGACAGCTTATCGTCCATACATGTTCCAATTTGAAAAATAGATTACAACTAGCTGCGCCCCGCGATTTCACCCACAGAAGTCTCGATCCCATAGGAATATCGGGATAAAAAGTATCCTATATGTTAATCCAGGTTATAAACTATCTGTGTGCCAAATTTCATCCAAATCCGTTTAGCCGTTTGAGCGTGAAGAAGAGACAAACATACACACACACACACTCACAAACTTTCGCCTTAATAGTATAGTGTGATAGTAACGTTAAACCGCGTCCTCACTACGAAAAAATACACGAATATTGTCATGTTTAGGAACTTGAAAAATGTTTGTATCATTCGTTCCTGATATTAATTGTTTTTTTATCTTTCATGGTCGTCGTGCGAACAAAGCTAAATCATGCAAGTTCTGATGTTCTTCAGCGGTCGTATAATCTAGTCTAAAGTTATTGAAAACTTGATTCGTCATGCAATCGTTGATTACTTACTGCATATTTCAATTTATTAACATTTTTGAATTATTTTGTATTTATATTTTTATTACGGACGGTTTTAACGTGCATGTCTTTTTAAATCGTTCCCACATGTATAATTTCAACATGAATTATGTAACAAATATTTTGTAACACTATTTTGATTTAAACGCGTGTCCGTGGAGTTTCTTGCCCGTTCTTCTCCATAAAACCTTTGGTGCCCTCAATTCTTAGGGCCAACATCTCTTGCATGCTGAAATTAAGTATGTATTGTACCCATGTTTGAGCAAATAATATGTATCTTATCCTATTACAATTTTTTACTGATTACTAGTAATACTCGTATAGTACTAGTATAGCTAGTAATATATTGAGGTTATGCATTCAGCGACTTTTATTAGTATCGTCGTTTTAGTATAAAAGGTGGTAATTATTTAAAAAACCGGCTAAGTGAGAGTCGGACTCGCGCACGAAGGATTCGTACCATTATCTATAAAAACGGCAAAAAAATCATGTCTGTTGTATGGGAGCCCCCTTAAATATTTGTTTTATTCTGTTTTTTAGTATTTTTTGTTATAGCGGCAACAGAAATACATCATCTGTGAAGATTTCATCTGTTTAACTATCACGGTTCATGAGACACAGCCTGGTGACAGACGGACGGACAGCGGAGTCTTAGTAATAGGGTCCCGTTTTACCCTTTGCGTACGGAACTCTAAAAATTTAAACATTCCCGTTCAATATGTGTTATAAAATGTGATCCTATATTTACTATTTCTGCCCCTTGCACTGAAAAATTGGTGTGGAAGTTTCAAACGGGCACTGACCGACTGGTTAATTGGAATACAACGGAATTGTTAAATAATATTACTTTTCCAGACATTTGCATAATCATTTAAATCAGCCTATAATATTCTCACTGTTGGGACACAGGCCTCCTCTAGGTGAGAGGGAGTGGGCCGTCAAACCACCACGCAGTGCCAGTGCAGGTTGGTAGATGTCAAATGTCTACGATTTTTTATTCTAGGACATACCGGTTTCCTTCATCGTTTTGAGGGCAGTGTTGATTAAAAAATTTACACAAAGTAAGCCGACGTTCGCACGGACGTAATAAAATCGCGGCGGGATTTTATCGCGCACTGGATTTTCAACTCTCGGTGTTAAGCGGAGCGTTGAGAATCCAACGCGCTGGGACGCACTCTCGTCCCAGCGCGTTGAAAAAAACACACTGTTGGATTTTCAACTCTCTGCGCTAAGCAGAGCGTTGAAAATCAAGTGCACAAAAAAATCCCGCCACGATTTTATTACGCCCGTGCTACGTCGGCTAAATGTCTGGGTTCGAACTTACGACCAACAACTCGTAAGTCGCGGCCGTTGTCACTGGGCCACCACTGCTCTCAGACATTATCAAAATGATAAAATTTTCAAATTTTACAAAGAATTTCCAATATTTTTACCTATAAAAGCTTATTCTACGAACTACGGCGTAGATCTGTTAAACAAACAAAAAGTCATTGGCGAATGCTTTGATTACATTATAATCACTGGGTTATAAGGTGAGGGGAACTTATCGCAGCAGCACGTGTCTGATCGCATGCTGCTTGTAAACACATGCATGACATGTGCTCGAACACTGATCGAAAAATGATTTGCACCATTTGTAAAACGTGTTTTAAATAACGGTATACCGTGAAATTGAACACATTTTTTAACAGTTCAATTATATTCCCATCTAACTTATCTACATACCAAAGTTGAAGTTTTTGCATGTCGTTATATAAAATGCCAGACAGTTGCTAAATGTAAAATACTGATATTCAGCTGCATCCAGTTACACTGAGAGTCGATCCCAACAAAGTTGGGAAAAGGCAAGGCACATTGAATGATTGACTACACAAAACGCCATTTTCGCTAATCTGATGATGGACGAAAGAAGATACGAGTTAGCTGGAAGAAACGAAAAAGCGTTTTATTTAAAAAGGTTTTATATTAAGCATATCTCTACACACCAAAATATACTTTGAAACAGTAGGTACCTATATTTTGTTGAAAGTACATTGAAGTTGCCACTGAATTAATATAGGTACTGGATTCGTTGGTGCTTTTCTTTTTCTTTACCCCAATTGCGTAATACACGATCAATCACAATCTGTTTCGATTTGAAACAGATTGCTAATCCATTGCTTCATAAGTTGGAAAAAAATCTGCTCAACAACGTAAATAACGCAATGAATGTTGTTGAACTAGGTATCAAAATAAAACAAATTAGTCATAATCGTTTAAGAAAATAAGTTACGCCATTAGGGTACTGGTCTTTGTATTATGGGTACCGGGGAAACTATCTCGTTGGTCCCTAACAACTAGTTGGGTAACCACTAGTGGTTGCAAGAGCTACTGCTAACCATGAGGTCCTGGGTTCGTTTCCCGGGTCGGGCAAAGTGTAATTGGGTTTTTCCGTCTTTCTCAGTAGCAGTCCGGAGTCTGGATTTGTGCCCGGTTGATGGCAATAAGCTCGCCCCCTATATGTTAGACTCAAACATAACTGGCGAAATGTGGGTGTACTCTAGGCACACTTCTACCCAACTTTTCAGGGTTTTAAATTCCATACCTAAGTGTATTAACAGTTTTGTTATTGACGTTAACAGAGTTGTTTTCACATTCATATTGTAAAGTATTCTCATCATTAATATCATTAATATTGACGTCCCGTCATGACGTAAGTAATAGATCGAGCCTCTATTTGGCCTATGTACAAATCATCCTACATTTATCGAATTCTGCAGCACCGTGAATTAAACAGACTACTAATGAGCAAACTGTGATAGTGTAGGAACGTCGACTTCCAAAAGGAGGAGGTTCCCGTATAAATTTTAATAACTTTGCTTGTGTAGTTTTTGAGTTACATACATAGCTTCAATAATACGTATTTTTTTCCACTTAGTATGTGGATGATTGTTAAGTTCCTCTCACTGTTATTTACATAGCAAGTAGTGGTATTCGAATTTGTGTGGGGTAAATACGACAACTAAAAAGAGAAAAATAAAAACTTTTTACAAAAAAAAAAAACAACCGACTTCCAAAAAAAACACTACAAAGTGAAAAATAACTTTAATTTCGGAAGTCGGTGGCAATAAACGAAAATTCAAAACCAAAGACACCGACTTCCGAAATTAAAGTTATTTTTCACTTTGTAGTGTTTTTTTCTGGAAGTCGGTTGTTTTTTTTTTTTGTGTGAAAGTCACTTAGTGCCACCGCATACTGGGCCAATTGTGTTTACTAATGTTTTTATTCATTTACATAACACATAACATAACATCACGCCTTGTTTCCCCGAAGGGTTGGGCAGAGGTGTCCCTGTAGCAGGTACACCCACATTTCGCCAGTTAATTTATTTCTAATGCATATTATATAAAAATATTAGCTTTCTGCACTCCTTCTCCATATAAACATAAACTGTGCCAAATTTAGTACTCCTCCGCCCGCATAATTTTCATAAAAGGGGTAAGTACAAAGATTTTGCTTCACGTATAGTACACGTATATATGTATGTCGGATCCGGTCATTATTACTACGGACACAAAACGAATCGCAAGCGCACCACTGGCGACATCAAGAGCGAGCTACCTACACCAAAAAAGGCGCGCTTCTACAGAGTCGTGAGTAGTTTTAAGGCCACGGCGAGGAGGGCATTCAGCCTCGGGTCGCATTGGAGTCAAGACGTCGCGGAACTGTTCTCGATTCGTGGTGCTCAGTTATTGTGTTAGTTGTAATTTGTGATCATTTTGTTAATTGGTGATTTTAATAAACGCCGTCGCACCCAGTGTGTGTATAATTTAGCTAGTGTGATTGTTGTTGTTGTGTGTGTGTTTTTTTTTGAGATCGGTCCAGAAGTTTTTAAATTTATTCGTTACATACAGGAATACAAATCTTTCCTCCTTATAATATTGGTGTAGATGTAGATGTCATATCATCGTAGTAGTATGTAAGAAACATTTTAGTAAAACAAAAAAAAAAAAATCTTGAACGGCTCGCCGCACACAGATAAACCCTGAGAGGTTTTCGTTGTGAGGCTAAAACCAAAATGTAATAGGTTAAGTGTTATAGAAATAAATAAATAATAATAATTTGATAGTAAATTATAATTATAGTCTGCCTCGTTGGTCTAGTGGTCGCAAGCGCTACTGCTGAGCATGAGGTCCTGGGTTCGATTCCCGGGTCGGGCAAAGTGTTACTGGGTTTTTCTATCTGAAATTTCTCAGTAGCAGCTCGGAGTCTGGATTTGTGCCCGGTTGATGGCAATAGGCTCGCCCCCTATTACATGGGACTTAAACATAACTGGCGAAATGTGGGTGTACCTGCTACAGGGACACCTCTGCCCAACCCTTCGGGGAAACAAGGCGTGATGTTATGTGTGTTATGTTATGTAAATTATAATGTGATCTGAACTGCAAACTGTTTTTCTATTGCGCATTAACCAACACTACCCACACTACGCCCACATTAGTTAAAATATCGCTGATAATAACAAAAGTCACATACCCGTCTCCGACATATAGATGTGCCGCGATGATATCCTTTTTATTATTGAAGTAAAAGCAAACCTTGTTGTCCTTAATTATACAAAGTATGTGAAAGCAAAAAGAAAAATTCCTTATTTTGTAACAACTTACTTAATATAAGTCAATAGAACTATTTATTTTATCGACATAATTACGAGGCGTGACAAGGCAAACGACATCCGTTTAGTTGATTAAAATGGAAATAAACAATAGTGTTAGAAATTACCAAAATTATTCATTAAAAAGCATTGGCAGTCTATTCCTCAGTATCCTATCTACCACGCATTCTTACGGTTGTTATCTTGATTTAGAGATGAAGACACAGATTAATATAAATCCAATAACTGACAATTTCTTGGACAGAAGATTTCAAAACATGCTACTTCCTTTCCGTTGCTTTCAGCACTTGGTGTTCCAGTCAAATTTCTCCATTGAGTACAATTGCATTAGACCTCATCGTGCGTCTTATTATTTCATATCGCTTCTTGGTACTCTTGGATTTATACTTTTTCATATGGGAAATCTCATTACAATAGATTATGACGAAATACGTAATCAATTTATCGTGGTTTTTTTAAAAGTCAATATCATCTTTATTGTGATTCCTTTCGTTTACTTTTTCATACTTAACATTATCTACAGAAAGGACCACGTTCGACTAATCTTGAAGATTCAAAAAGCTTTTAGATTTACAAATTTTAAGCGATACAAAAAAGCTACCATTAGGAACTGGTCCGTAATTTTGAGGCATATTGTCGGCTACATTATTGGTGTGGCAATAACTCGCGATTTCCTAATAGCAGGATATTTTTATACTCTACTTTATTTTGATCTGAACTTGACTTATGGTTTTTCTATAATCGCCTTGATAAGAGATGGAATCATCACATGGATCTCTGAAGTCGAGTACTATAGTAAAATCTGCTTGGAGCTAGAAGAGGAAAAATATAATGATAAACTGAAAAAGCTTTTTGAAGCATACATCGATTTAATGGAAGCGTTTGATATTTCCAAGAATATATTTAAGTTTGCGGTAAGAGTGACTTTTGTGAAGTGTGTTTTAATTATGTGCCTACATCGTAATTAGTAATGCAACTTTGTGTACCTACCTACTGTTTTATTTATCAAAATGTTTTCTAACGTGAATGGTTATTTATTTCCAGACTTTATTTCAAACATTGGACACATTTTTCCATAGTTTACTGTACCTTCAAATGATTGTAGAAGTAACAAAATTAGGAGTAACGCATTTTGGCTCGGTAAGCATAATAAATGGTCAAGAGACTATGTCGAGATTGGTAAACGTTACTTAACACATCCTTCGACTAAGATATGTTCCAAATTTATCTTGCTGTAGTAGTTTGGCAGTGACTGATACTGAGAAATTGACAAATTACATGATAAGTAACAGTTATAAAGTCATCTCGGCCTATAGTTTGACCGAGAACGCTTTGTTTTTTTTTTAAGATTTTTTTTTATCCTCTTTGTTGATTGTATATTCAAAGACAATCGTAATAAGGAGTAAACAGTCTTGCGTCGGAGCTGACACACACTCACTTGTTTTTTGTTTATGGCTTTTTGTTAAAGCTAAGATACTTGTTGTGATTCAACTTTAATTTAAATTTTTAATTTTAAGCGTAACGTCGAATCGTTTGAAATAATCACCATCCTTTGGACGATTAAAAATATGACTTTCGTCACAATATTCAGTACTTATTGCGAGAAATTCTACATGTCTGTATCTGAAGCAGACGCTACTTGCAGTAGGTTGCTGAGGAGTCTGCAAAGTACTGGTAAGATCAGATAATTGAACTTTTAATAGAAAAATCCATGTCTTTGATATGTGTAGTCTTTTAGGGTTCACACCTGAAAGGGAAAAAAACTGAACTCTTATAAGATCACTAATATGTCTGTCTGTCCGTCTGTCACAGCCAATTAGCTCCGAATTTGCTGGACTAATTTAGTTGAAATTTGGTACACATATGAATTTCTGTGACCCAAAAACGGACGTGTAACATAAATAAATGAATTTTGAATATGGGGGTCATTTTGCAGGTGCCAATTGGAAAAAAATTGCAAACTGTACCGTGTGAAATATTGAATGAAAGGGTTTTTTGTGGGGGTCTCAATTTTTTATTTTTATTTTAAAATAAATATTTTAAAGATATTTAAGAAAACTGATGAAAATTTACCAGTTATGGCTCCGGGGCTTATCTCCGAAACTACAAAGTATAAAATTAAAAAAAAAATACAGACAATAGTTCTTTACTCATAGATTACAGGAAAACTTAATATGAAGTCTATGATCGGTGCGGGACTCGGTAGGTTAAAATAACATGGTAAATCTCTCAATATTGTGCGTACAAACTTTAGCAGTTGGAATGTATGGGAGAACATGTTTTACAACTACAATGTTAAGTTTGTTCTTGGGATAAATTCATACCAACTACGGAACCCTTCTTTGTGCGTGGTCGGTTTTTTCACCAAGTGTAGAAACTGTGTTGTAATAAAATTGTTCTTTTGAACAATTTTTAACTTTTATTTACTCATTTACAAATTTTATTTTTGAAATTTTAGGAAGATTTTTTACAGCTGATTTAACTTTCAAGATATTACCTACTTATGTACTTTTTCTAATTCAATTATTTTCAGCTTCACAGCTTCTTGTTATTGTACTGTCATAGAAATTAAGTGTTAAGCGAATTGACACTCTTCTTACTTTACAATTGTTTCTTTATCTCTGTTGCAGTGGAAGCTAAGAAGCTCTGTAAGAACGTGCACCGACTGAATCGTGCAGCCTTCCAGAAGATGACTGCTTGTCGGATGTTCACGATCGATGGTAGTCTACCTCATAAGTTTAACAGTCTGGTATTAGAGTACACTGTTGTGATACTGCAGTTTGCTGCCTTATCGTGGAAAAATTATTCATTTCATTTATATTGAAATAAGAAAAACTTTTTTTTAAATAAAAAGTACTTAATTTTTGTTATAGGTACCGTTATCTCGATCGATAAATGTGCGCCCGGGTAAGGCTAATCGTATGCTGAGACGCAGGTGACGTAGTACAGGGTAGGGCAGGTGAGGCAGACATAGGCCGCGAGCGCATGCTGCGACGCAGCTACACAGACACATATCTGTCATTGAAACAAAATTATGAATCAGTGGTAAAAAACAAGTGACTATCTGCACGCGTCGCGCAGGTATCTGTGCCGGCTCTACAACGAGACGCAGAGCAGGTCAGACACATGTCTGCGTCACACGTGCCTGCGCCGCAGCGTACGCAGCTCTCAGTACATTCATGCATTACAAAATCTGCTCTGCCCTGCGCTGCATGAACCTGCGTCACCTGCGTCTCAGCATACGCTTAACCTTGAGAGCTTATTCTTCTCGCCATATCGATGATTTATTCCATTTTATTAATTTCATATAAACTTTGACCGGAATTCGGCCACTTCGACAGCATTAGCTTTAGGCGCGCAGAGATCTTCCATAGAGCAGGTGTTTCTTTACAGACATCGTTTGTGATGTGACTCATCAGAGTACCCTCACCTGACCAGACTAAGTTGTACAAGCAGTGACGCACCTGGGTTCTTAGTCGGTTAAGTGATTTCTAGATGGACCACGGTAGTTGGTGGCCCGCTTTACTCAGCAAACACAAACACGCAACCACAGTTTGAATCATGTCATGTCACAATAGAGCTGCCGTTAAGGTCTACTTACTTTTCGGGTATGGGTGGAATGATGCCACACAGGGCATGAAATTTTGCCACCCGAAAAGCTTAGAGCCAAGCCGGATGTCCGGAGAACTTGTAAGGAGGCGCCTCAGGTGGTGGATGTTAACCAATGTAACAAGATATTGCGCGCGCCGACTTTAAGTTTAGTCTTCTTACAGTGTTGCTTATAGGTCAGTGAACGATGTAATGTATCTCCCAAATAGACAGGGTTGTTGTTGTGTTCAATGTCAGCGCCTTGCTATTTTATTTTAAGCTTTCTGTTGGCCTGACGATTCCTAAGGTGGAATGAGCAAGATTGCGTTTTAGAAGGATTAGGCCTTAGAGTATTGTTCTCGTAGTATGTGCCGAGATTATCAATTTCGAGGTTTGCTTCGGTATCTTCGAAGACGTGTTCGTGTTCTTCGGTGTTGGTCGTTTTGGGCTGATCGTTTGAATATATTAAATAAAATGGGAGCTAGAACACTTCCTTGGGGTAAGCCGTTCTTCAAGATGCGCTATCTGCTCTTGTCAGAATTTAAATTAACTATGAAACGTTGGTTGCGTAGTATTTCTCCCAAGATGCGTATAAAAGAGTTTGTTAAGAGGGTTACTTTAGAGGCCCAAACTGAAAAGTGAAACAATATATTCCATATCCTTCGTGTCAAATGAAAGTTTTTTGAATTATGAACTCAAAAGTGTATAAAGCTTTTTTTCTATGAAGCCACTCAAAGTCACAGTAAGTTTATGATCACATTATGATTGTGATCTGTAAAATCCAGTAGGTTTATAATTATCGCATGTTTTTGTATGAATTAATCTATCTGACTGAATGGTGACGCATGCTTCAAGACTACGTACATCAAACTTCATCCTTGTTTATCCAGTATTATATACCAGTTCGTTTACAATTAATACCTAGCTGTAACGCGTAAGAATTTACAATTAAGTTTAACATCACCTCTTGTAAATAATTAAAATAAATATTTGTGTCGGAAGCTGCAATATTTCATAAATAATAATAATAATTTCATAAAATAATAATTAGGCAATACCATTCCTACTGCTGGGATAGGCCTCCTCTCTGTCTTAGCAAACGGGCCGTAATTTACCGCACGGGACAAGTGCGGGTTAGTTGAAGGAAACCACTTGTCTTAGAATTTTCGGTTCTACGACTTAACAATAATTCATAACTTCCGCAAAACTTTTTTGATCAGATTACTTTAAATGCATAATCACAAAAACAGGCTAAAAAACTAGTTTTATTTGTCTTTTGAGTTTGTTAATTATCCGTTGCACACAAATCAAAAACCAAATGAGTGCCTATGAGCAAAAACTACGTATCGTATTTTAGATTGGTCCGGTCACCGCAACTTTTTTCATGGGTTTGACGTCAATGCGATTGATCTAGCTAGCATATGGGTTGCAGGGTTGGCATAAAACAAACAATTTGTTTTAAAACATGTTTTTTATTACGTGTTTAAAATCACAATATAAAATAAGTTTCGAACAATGTTTTCATATTAAGAAAAAAAACATGGTTGACATTAAATGTTAAAAGCGAATGAATAGAAATTAATGAGCTAATACCTAATTATCAGGTCATATTATAGTCAGCATACACTTAACTTGACACATTATAGGTATTTACAATAAAACGTATTCTTAACTTGAGGGCCAGAAACATTCGTGCGGGCCCTCACGACGGGGAATGCTGTGGCCCGGGGTGGGGTCGTCTTGTTGGTTGAATCCAAATAGACCCATACCACCGATAGACGGCTACATCACATATTCCTCAAAAACCTGGATGAATCAAAACGACGGTATTGTGATATACGTCAAACAGGAAATCAAATGCATAGTCGAAGAACCGGAACCTGTTGGCGCTAACTTTATGTTACTGAAAATTCACCCAAATACTTGTATTTTGGCGGTGTATAGATCTCCGTCTAATCACAATGTTGGTAGTTTTCTGGACTCTATAGACAAAATAGTTCGGCCAATCAAAGCAAAAACTATTATCCTGACTGGAGACATGAATATAGACATTAAGTCAACTAGTGTCGATCGGAACAGGGAATTATATTTAAATCTCACTGCAGAATTAGGGCTTTTACCGGGCCATACACATCCCACCAGGATGCAAAATTGCCTAGACCATGCAATTCTTAACACGACTCATCAAGCAACTGTATTTGTGGTTAACTCGACGGTAACGGACCATGCCTCAGTAATATTAAGTTTCAGTCAATCTTATCATGGAAGAGATAAAGTAACCACGCTGACCAGGATCAATTACGACGCGGCCGTAAAACATTTGGAATCGGTAGATTTCTCATTTATTAATAATGACGCTGAAGCAAATACCGCAGCTGCTCTATTTATTGATACGATTGCTTCAACTTTGGATTCACATTCAACAGTACATAGCAAACCTAGCCGAAAAAGATTACTCAAACCCTGGCTAACTCCGGGTCTTCTTCGTTGCATACGCCACAGGGATAAGCTCCACAAAAAGTTTTACATTAAACCCACAAAATAATGTTGTCGAAATATCTTATAAAAGATATCGCAACTTTTGCAACAAGTTGTTAAGAAAATTAAAAAGAAACTATGAAAAGTCCCTCCTACAAAATTCAAAAAACAATAAAGACAAGTGGAACGCTGTTAAAACTATAATACATCAGAAAAAACAAAAATCAGTAGCCGATAACCTTATTCGAAATATGAGCAGTAATTCCAACTCGATAGAGGACATAAATAAGTACTTCTCTAATATAGGCAAACACCTAGCTGATAATATTACTAACACCACAACTTCCTTTACTAACTTATTATCTCATAAGCCGGGCATTACCACGAACCTCAACTCGATAGTCCTACTTCCCCCGGATGAGCCTGAAATTGAAGCATTGATACTCAATCTCTTCTCAAGGAGTTTTTCCACGAACGTTCAAAAAATCTCTGATAACACCTGTTCACAAGAACGGGTTGAAGGACGATGTCAGAAACTACCGGCCTATTTCGGTTCTTTCGACAATATCTAAATTACTAGAAAAAGTTCGGAATACTAGGTTGATTAGCTTTTTAGAACGTAACAAGATATTGTCGGATGCCCAGTTTGGTTTTAGGTCGGGAAGAAGCACTGAGGACGCTGTCGGGCAGCTTGTGGATCATGTTACATCTCAATTGAATTCCCGAAAAAAGTACATCGGCATTTTCCTTGACCTAGCCAAGGCTTTTGACACCGTTTCGATACCTATTCTTGTGGAGAAACTGGAACGGATTGGTGTTCGGGGAACGGCACTAAAACTTTTTCAAGACTTTCTCTGTGATCGTACACAGAGAGTGAAAATACGAGAACACGTAAGCTCAGATACCCAGGTCACATACGGCGTACCACAGGGTAGTGTTCTTGGACCCAGTCTCTTCCTCATCTACATAAACGATATGTGTCAACTAGCTCTTGTAAATGGTAAGATTTTTACATATGCTGATGACACAGCACTCGTATTCCATGGGGAGACCTGGGATGAAGTACGACAAAAAGCTGAGTCAGGCCTGCTTAACGTGAGCCACTGGCTAAGAGCTAACCTACTAACTTTAAACCTTGCAAAATCGACCCTAATCCAATTTAGTTTCTCTAAAATTAAGCCTTCCAATTTAAGCGTTAAGTTACACGTATGTAATGCCCCCAGAACTACACGTCCTGCTCATGTCTACCTATTCCTTGATTAAATACAGTTAAATACTTAGGAGTACTACTTGACGATAAGTTAACTTGGCGCCAGCACATTGAGGTAACCACTGCACGAATTAGAAAACTCATATGGGTATTTAAGACACTTCGACACGTCGCTGATTATGAGCTACTACGCACGGTATATTACCCACTGGTTCAATCAGTGATCGGGTATTGCATTGGTGTATGGAGTGGGACATGCAAAACGTACATGATTCGACTTGAAAGAGCCCAAAGATCTGTGCTTAAAGTAATGACGTTTAAGCCTTTTAGATTCCCCACCACAACCTTATATGACAAGTGTCAAGTTCTCACAGTACGGAAAATGTATGTTTTGCATATAGTTGCCAAGCAGCATCTTGTCACACCGATAAATGAGCAAGTTTTAAGTAAGCGTACTATAAGAAATGTTTGCCTATCTGTTAAATTAGACACTATATATCTGTAAAATAAACAGTGCTCTCAATATTAATCCTCTTACAATAAGGGAAGCTAAAACTAAAACTAAGTCATGGCTACTGACTCAAAAGTACAGTGAAACAGAATCCATTTTAATATAGGAATGAATATAATTAAGTTCAACAAGATCACACATCATCACAACCTCTCATTGACCTTCATCCACACACCACACATCAATACATTAAACACACACACAAACACACCCCCACACACTCTTTATACCTCACACAAATGTATAACGACAATCAATTGTTTTCATAATTTTTACTTTTCTTTTTTTTAAATCATGTAATTAATAACTATTTAATAATAAATTTAATAACTATTTTAATATTGAATGTAACTAAATAACTAAACTAATAACTATTTTAATACTTTTTGTTTGTCTAGTAAATTCAAATGATGTTATTGCATAAATCCAGAACTTACTGATTGGGAGAAGACACTGGCCCCTGTAACACAGGTGTTTTTACCTAGCGCAGGAGTCAAGGCTTCACTTTGGTTGTACACATTTTTTATGCCAATAAAAAAATTATTATTTATTTATTATTTATAATGTGATCTGAACTGCAAACTGTTTTTCTATTGCGCATTAATCAACACTATCCACACTACGCCCACGGTAGTTAAAATATCGCTGATAATAACAAAAGTCACATACCCGTCTCCGACATATAGATGTGCCGCAATGATATCCTTTTTATTATTGAAGTAAAAGCAAACCTTGTTGTCCTTAATTATACAAAGTATGTGAAAGCAAAAGAAAAATTCCTTATTTTGTAACAACTTACTTAATATAAGTCAATAAAACTATTTATTTTATCGACATAATTACGAGGCGTGACAAGGCAAACGACATCCATTTAGTTGATTAAAATGGAAACAAACAATAGTGTTAGAAATTACCAAAATTATTCCTTAAAAAGCATTGGCAGTCTATTCCTCAGTATCCTATCTACCACGCATTCTTACGGTTGTTATCTTGATTTAGAGATGAAGACACAGATTAATATAAATCCAATTACTGACAATTTCTTGGACAGAAGATTTCAAAACATGCTACTTCCTTTCCGTTGCTTTCAGCACTTGGTGTTCCTGTCAAATTTCTCCATTGAGTACAATTGCATTAGACCTCATCGTGCGTCTTATTATTTCGTATCGCTTCTTGGTACTCTTGGATTTATACTTTTTCATATGGGACACCTCATTACAATAGATTACGACGAAATACGTGATCAATTTATCGTGGTTTTTTTTAAAGTCAATACCATCTTTATTGTGATTCCTTTCGTTTACTTTTTCATACTTAACATTATCTACAGAAAGGACCACGTTCGACTAATCTTGAAGATTCAAAAAGCTTTTAGATTTACAAATTTTAAGCGATACAAAAAAGCTACCACTAGGAACTGGTCCGTAATTTTGCGGCATATTGTCGGCTACATTATTAGTGTGGCAATAACTCGCGATTTAGTAATAGCAGGATATTTTTATACTCTACTTTATTTTGATCTGAGCTTGACTTATGGTTTTTCTATAATCGCCTTGATAAGAGATGGAATCATCACATGGATCTCTGAAGTCGAGTACTATAGTAAAATCTGCTTGGAGCTAGAAGAGGAAAAATATAATGATAAACTGAAAAAGCTTTTTGAAGCATACATCGATTTAATGGAAGCGTTTGATATTTCCAAGAATATATTTAAGTTTGCGGTAAGAGTGACTTTTGTGAAGTGTGTTTTAATTATGTGCCTACATCGTAATTAGTAATGCAACTTTGTGTACCTACCTACTGTTTTATTTATCAAAATGTTTTCTAACGTGAATGGTTATTTATTTCCAGACTTTATTTCAAACATTGGACACATTTTTCCATAGTTTACTGTACCTTCAAATGATTGTAGAAGTAACAAAATCAGGAGTAACGCATTTTGGTTCGGTAAGCATAATAAAATGGTCAAGAGACTAGGTCGAGATTGGTAAACGTTACTTAACACATCCTTCGACTAAGATATGTTCCAAATTTATCTTGCTGTAGTAGTTTGGCAGTGACTGATACTGAGTCAAACTACATGATAAGTAACAGTTATAAATTCATCTCGGCCTATAGTTTGACCGAGAACGCTTTGTTTTTTTTTAAAAGATTTTTTTTTATCCTCTTTGCTTATTGTATATTCAAAGACAATCGTAATAAGGAGTAAACAGTCTTGCGTCGGAGCTGACACACACTCACTTGTTTTTTGTTTATGGCTTTTTGTTAAAGCTAAGATACTTGTTGTGATTCAACTTTAATTTAAATCTTTAATTTTAAGCGTAACGTCGAATCGTTTGAAATAATCACCATCCTTTGGACAATTAAAAATATGACTTTCGTCACAATATTCAGTACTTATTGCGAGAAATTCTACATGTCTGTATCTGAAGCAGACGCTACTTGCAGTAGGTTGCTGAGGAGTCTGCAAAGTACTGGTAAGATCAGATAATTGAACTTTTAATAGAAAAATCCATGTCTTTGATATGTGTAGTCTTTTAGGGTTCACACCTCAAAGAGAAAAAACTGAAGTCTTATAAGATCACTAATATCTCTGTCTGTCACAGCCAATTTGCTCCGAATTTGCTGGACTAATTTAGTTGAAAAATTGCAAACTGTACCGTGTGAAATATTGAATGAAAGGGCTTTCTGTGGGGGTCTCATTTTTTATTTTAAAATAAATATTTAAAAGATATTTAAGAAAACTGATGAAAATTTACCAGTTATGGCCCCGGGGCTTATCTCCGAAACTACAAAGTCTAAAATTAAAAAAAAAATACAGAAAATAGTTCTTTACTCATAGATTACAGGAAAACTTAATATGAAGGCTATGATCGGTGCGGGACTCGGTAGGTTAAAATAACATGGTAAATCTCTCAATATTGTGCGTACAAACTTTAGCAGTTGGAATGTATGGGAGAATATGTTTTACAACTACAATGTTAAGTTTGTTCTTGGGATAAATTCATACCAACTACGGAACCCTTCTTTGTGCGTGGTCGGTTTTTTCACCAAGTGTAGAAACTGTGTTGTAATAAAATTGTTCTTTTGAACAATTTTTAACTTTTATTTACTCCTTTTCAAATTTTATTTCTGAAATTTTAGGAAGATTTTTTACAGCTGATTTAACTTTCGAGATATTACCTACTTATGTACTTTTTCTAATTCAATTATTTTCAGCTTCACAGCTTCTTGTTATTGTACTGTCATAGAAATTAAGTGTTAAGCGAATTGACACTCTTCTTACTTTACAATTGTTTCTTTATCTCTGTTGCAGTGGAAGCTAAGAAGCTCTGTAAGAACGTGCACCGACTGAATCGTGCAGCCTTCCAGAAGATGACTGCTTGTCGGATGTTCACGATCGATGGTAGTCTACCTCAGAAGTTTAACAGTCTGGTATTAGAGTACACTGTTGTGATACTGCAGTTTGCTGCCTTATCGTGGAAAAAATATTCATTTCATTTATATTGAAATAAGAAAAACTTTTTTTTAAATAAAAAGTACTTAATTTTTGTTATAGGTACCGTTATCTCGATCGATAAATGTGCGCCCGGGTAAGGCTAATCGTATGCTGAGACGCAGGTGACGTAGTACAGGGTAGGGCAGGTGAGGCAGACATAGGCCGCGAGCGCATGCTGCGACGCAGCTACACAGACACATATCTGTCATTGAAACAAAATTATGAATCAGTGGTAAAAAACAAGTGACTATCTGCACGCGTCGCGCAGGTATCTGTGCCGGCTCTACAACGAGACGCAGAGCAGGTCAGACACATGTCTGCGTCACACGTGCCTGCGCCGCAGCGTACGCAGCTCTCAGTACATTCATGCATTACAAAATCTGCTCTGCCCTGCGCTGCGTGAACCTGCGTCACCTGCGTCTCAGCATACGCTTAACCTTGAGAGCTTATTCTTCTCGCCATATCGATGATTTATTCCATTTTATTAATTTTATATAAACTTTGACCGGAATTCGGCCACTTCGACAGCGTCAGCTTTGGGCGCGCAAAGATCTTCCATAGAGCAGGTGTTTCTTTACAGACATCGTTTGTGATGTGACTCATCAGAGTACCCTCACCTGACCAGACTAAGTTGTACAAGCAGTGACGCACCTGGGTTCTTAGTCGGTTAAGTGATTTCTAGATGGACCACGGTAGTTGGTGGCCCGCTTTACTCAGCAAGCACAAACACGCAACCACAGTTTTAATCATGTCATGTCGCAATATAGCTGTCGTTAAGGTCTACTTACTTTTCGGGTATGGGTGGAATGTTGTCACACAGGGCATGAAATTTTGCCACCCGAAAAGCTTAGAGCCAAGCCGGATGTCCGGAGAACTTGTAAGGAGGCGCCTCAGGTGGTGGATGTTGACCAATGTAACAAGATATTGCGCGCGCCGACTTTAAGTTTAGTCTTCTTACAGTGTTGCTTATAGGTCAGTGAACGATGTAATGTATCTCCCAAATAGACAGGGTTGTTGTTGTGTTCAATGTCAGCGCCTTGCTATTTTATTTTAAGTTTTCTGTTGGCCTGACGATTCCTTAGGTGGAACGAGCAAGATTGCGTTTTAGAAGGATTAGGCCTTAGAGTATTGTTCTCGTAGTATGTGCCGAGATTATCAATTTCGAGGTTTGCTTCGGTATCTTCGAAGATTTTGTCCTTGTAGCTAGGGCCAGGTCGTCTGCATACAAAAATCTGTCAGTGTTGGTCGTTTTGGGCTGATCGTTTGAATATATTAAATAAAATGGGAGCCAGAACACTTCCTTGGGGTAAGCCGTTCTTCAAGATGCGCTATCTGCTCTTGTCAGAATTTAAATTAACTATGAAACGTTGGTTGCGTAGTATTTCTCCCAAGATGCGTATAAAAGAGCTTGTTAAGAGGGTTACTTTAGAGGCTTAAACTGAAAAGTGAAACAATATATTCCTTATCCTTCGTGTCAAATGAAAGTTTTTTGAATTATGAACTCAAAAGTGTATAAAGCTTTTTTTCTATGAAGCCACTCAAAGTCACAGTAAGTTTATGATCACATTATGATTGTGATCTGTAAAATCCAATAGGTTTATAATTATCGCATGTTTTTGTATGAATTAATCTATCTGACTGAATGGTGACGCATGCTTCAAGACTACGTACATCAAACTTCATCCTTGTTTATCCAGTATTATATACCAGTTCGTTTACAATTAATACCTAGCTGTAACGCGTAAGAATTTACAATTAAGTATAACATCACCTCTTGTAAATAATTAAAATAAATATTTGTGTCGGAAGCTGCAATATTTCATAAATAATAATAATAATTTCATAAAATAATAATTAGGCAATACCATTCCTACTGCTGGGATAGGCCTCCTCTCTGTCTTAGCAAACGGGCCGTAATTCACCGCACGGGACAAGTGCGGGTTAGATGAAGGAAACCACTTGTCTTAGAATTTTCGGTTCTACGACTTAACAATAATTCATAACTTCCGCAAAACCTTTTTGATCAGATTACTTTAAATGCATAATCACAAAAACAGGCTAAAAAACTAGTTTTATTTGTCTTTTGAGTTTGTTAATTATCCGTTGCACAGAAATCAAAAACCAAATGAGTGCCTATGAGCAAAAACTACGTATCGTATTTTAGATTGGTCCGGTCACCGCAACTTTTTTCATGGGTTTGACGTCAATGCGATTGATCTAGCTAGCATATGGGTTGCAGGGTTGGCATAAAACAAACAAGTTGTTTTAAAACATGTTTTTTATTACGTGTTTAAAATCACAATATAAAATAAGTTTCGAACAATGTTTTCATATTAAGAAAAAAAACATGGTTGACATCAAATTTTAAAAGCGAATGAATAGAAATTAATGAGCTAATACCTAATTATCAGGTCATATTATAGTCAGCATACACTTAATTTGACACATTATGGTATTTACAATAAAACGTATTCTTGACTTGAGGGCCACAAACATTCGTGCGGGCCCTCACGACGGGGGATGCTGTGGCCCGGGGTGGGGTCGTCTTGGCGGTGTCTCTAGACATCGCCAATGCCTTCAACACCCTGCCCTGGAGTTGCATCAGGGAGGCACTCCGGTACCACCGAATGCCGACCTACCTCTGTCGTGTGGTCCAGGCCTATCTGACGGACAGGGCCGTCATCTACCCCGGTCACCAGGGAGAGTGGAACTGGCAAGAGATGTCGTGCGGTGTCCCACAGGGTTCGGTCCTGGGGCCGCATCTGTGGGACATCGGATACGACTGGGTGCTGCGCGCCGACCTCCCTAGCGGCGTCAGCGTCATTTGTTACGCTGACGACACGC
Organism: Agrochola litura; assembly: GCA_949152395.1. NCBI lineage: Eukaryota > Metazoa > Arthropoda > Insecta > Lepidoptera > Noctuidae > Agrochola > Agrochola litura. The sequence goes on along the minus strand of OX424497.1, from coordinate 6,877,032 downwards.
TGGTCCTGGCGCAAGGGAGGTCGTACCAGGTTGTGGCCGATTTAGCAACACGCGGGGTTGCGACAATCGTTGACAGGATCTAGCAGCTGGGACTCGAGGTGGCCCTGCACAAGTCTGAGGCCATGGGTTTTCATGGTCTTCGGGCTCCCAGATAATGGCGGGAGGGGTTCACATCGGTGTCGAGTCGACGATGAAGTATCTGGGACTCGTCCTCGACAGCCGGTAGAATTTCGTAGAACACTTCCGACGTTTGGCTCCCAGACTAGAGCGGGCCGGGGCTGCATTGAAGCGGCTCATGACCAATCAAGGGGATCCAAACGCCTCCTGCCGGAGGCTCTTTGCGGGGATTGTGCGGTCCATGGCCCTTTACGGGGCACCGGTGTGGGCGCGTTCATTGAGGCTGCAGCCAGCCCGCCGGTTGAACGCGTCCCAGACGGTCATGGCCATCCGGCTGGCCCGAGGATACCGTACGGTCTCCTGCAAGGCGGCGAGCCACCTTGCCGGATTACCGCCATGGGATCTGGAGGCAAAGGTCCTCGCGCACATTTGGGAGTGGCGCGAGGAGGCGAAACGCCGGGACTTAACTCCGATGCCGCAAGAAATCGCGGCACAGCGGACAGAGCTCCGGCGGGATCTCATAGCGTCATGGAGAGTGCGATTGTCGCAACTCCGCGCTGGGCACGCCACAATTGCGGCGATAAGACCCCTCTTTGAGGAGTGGCTGTAGAGGCGCCACGGCGTCCTCACCTTCCGCCTGACGCAGGTCCTCACCGGACACGGCTGCTTCGGGAGGTTCCTGTTCAGGATAAGACGGGAGGAAACACCCGGGTGTCACCATTGTGTGGATGGGCCTGAGGACACGGTGGAGCATACGGTGGAGGTCTGCCCGGCTTGGGCGGAGCAACGCCGTGTCCTCGTAGAGGCGATCGGCGGCGGTGATCTCTCGCGTCCGGCCCTGTTTCAGGCCATGGTACGGAGCGAGAGGAAATGGCAGGCGGTCACCTCCTTCTGCGAAGCGGTAATACTCGTAAAGGAGGAGGCGGAACGCGTGAGGGAGAGGTCAATTTCGCGCCGTCACGCCCCTAACCGCCGCAGGAGGAGACGCCCGGGGCGGGAATCGCGAGCATTGCCACCGTAGGCGCGGGCTTGCGGACGGTGAGCAATGGGTAGCTCGCCGTCCGATAAGGACCAAGCCCGGGTCGACGGCGCGTTGTGTTCCACGCGCGCCTCAAAGAGATGTCAGCAGAATTGACGGGGTCCGCTAGGGCCAATGCCTGCCGGGGGTTCGAAGAAAACCGATAGGGAAATCGTGGCCCCCAGCAACAGGGCAACAGAAGGAACACGGGTGAGTTTTAGTCAGTAAGAGTCTGACACGCCCTCCCGCTCCACCCAGAGCGGGAGAAGTTATTTGATAATTTACCACCCAAAAAAAAAAAAAAAGTGGGCCACAAACATTTTGACATTGTCGTTGACATTCTAGATATATTTTATTAATTTTGTACTTGCTTATTAATTAAATGACATTATCCAATATTGTTATTGTTATTTTTTTAATTATTTTTGTACATAATTTTTTACTTTCTTAGATTTTAATGTTGGCATTCTAAAAATATTTAATTGATATATTACTTATTTTGACACTCTTGTATTAATTTGATTAATTGACATTATCTTATTTTTATTTTTTGACATTTCTGTTTATCTTAATTTTTTATATTCATTTTAAATATTTTTTTTAATTTGGTAGGTACTTGTTTTGACTTTTTTAGTTTTTATTACAAATTTAATTAATTGTCAGGGAATATTATATTGATTTATCCAACACTCTAATTGTAATTGATATGACATTTGTACGCTTAATGGCAAAGCATAGAGAACTTTCAAAAATGTAACACCTCATACACCCGTGTATCTGTAACCTATGTTTACAAATAAATACTCAACTCTGAAACTCCAGGAGACTGCACGACATGTATACTATTTTATTTGTCCAAAGCATACCTAATACGTTGCGGTTTTACAGACACGTCTAGCGAAGTCCGACGACGTCGCACGACGTTTGTGGTGACGCGTGTCGCGGGAATTGTTCAAGTCAGATATGGGCCAAGTTCAAAGCGGTTTAGGTGCAACGTTGCTACCTACTTTGAGATCGTCAGGCATTTATCGTAAACATAAAATCAGAAATAATAAATATGATACTATTATGCAAATTAGAAAAGATAGACATGAACATCGAGTTATTGACGTCAGCATTTTCGTTCGAATATCAAAGTCCACTGTTTCCTAAATAATATACCAAGTGTCTGCCTTAAAGCTCTTATGGTTCTGTATCTCAAAAGTTTCCTTTAGAGGGAGGAGAATCGGGTGATTGAAGTAATTGAACCACAACACCCAATTCGCCGCTCAATGTGGCTATTGGACATAACATAAAGACAGCATCATCAGCCTGTAATGAGTCCACTGCTGGGACACAGGCCTCCTCACTGTGAAAAGGCCATAATCCATCACGCGGGCCCAGGGCAGGTTTGTGGACATAAGTCGCTGTTGAATTGTTACAAGAGGCTTATGGTCAGCAGTCGACTCTAAAAGGCTATGCTAAATGTAAGTGTAAATAGTAAATAAATAAATAAAATAAATGTTGATTGACTCATCATAATTAACCAGATTTTTTGGCACCCAAAGTTTTTGGCTCAGAACCAACGGTCCCTATGTCAATTTAATGACACCATTTTTTTAAACTTTTATGTGTGTACATACTAAATGATTTATATGGTAAAGTTTAATCACAAATCACGAACTATATAGCTTTTTCGTGCCGTCCTGATCAAATCTCACGATACCATACTTATTGACGTCATACGACGGCTATCGAGAGCACAGAACCAGTTCAAGCAAATCAAGAATCTGCTTTGTAATGTGCAAAAAACCGAACTGAAAGCAAAAAGTATAACGTATCATTGCACTTGAGAATTTGGATAAGCGATCAAGTTTTGATGGCGTAGTGTTCTGAAAACAAGTTAGCTAGTCAGTCAAATCTTAGCTCCGACGGTGTGTTGCTTGACCCCCTGACCTTATCCTAACTTATTTGAGGTTGGTAAAGCATTTCCACTTCTTTCATATATCTATCTCTCTTACCCGTCTTCTCAGTAGTCTTCTCCTGCGTAGGCTTAATTAAGTCAATTTTGATGGGGATGACCACTTCTTCTTCTTTTCGTGTGGTTAGTAAAGAACTTGGTGTCAGAGTTTTAAAACCGCCCAAGGGCTTGGCTCGGCACATGCCGTCAAGAAATATCTCTCAGGCATGCCGGTTTTCTCACGATATTTTCCTTCACCGTTTTTGAAGCAAGTAATAATTATACAATACGCACATGAATCCGAAAAGTCAGAGGTGCGTGCCTTGGGTTCGAACTCGAGACCTATATACCAGTCTGACGGTCGCACCACTAGGCTATCCATCAGCAATCAATAGAAGGAGGAGGCGGAACACGTGAGGGAGAGGCAAACTTTGCGCCCTCACGCCCCTAACCACCGCAGGAGGAGACGCCCTGGGCGTCGGGAATCGCAAGCCGATTTCCGGCCACCGTAGGCGCGGTCTTGCGGACGGCAACGGCACGTTGTGTTCCACGCGCGCCTCAAAGAGATGTCAGCAGAATTGACGGGGTCCGCTAGGGCCAATGCCTGCCAGGTTTGCGAATAAGGCCGAAAGGGAAATCGTGGCCCCCGGCAACAGGGCAACCGAAGGAATACGGGTGGGTTTTAGTCAGTAAGAGTCTGACACGCCCTCCCGCTCCGCCCAGAGCGGGAGAAGTTATTTGAAAATTTCCCACACAAAAAAAAAAGGTATCAATGTTTATTTTTAGATGTCTACTGAGATATAGTATAGTCCAAAGATATTAACTATGTCCTTAAAATTATGAACTTAGTAACAAATATCTTCAAAAACTCAGATTTATAAAAGTGCAACAAACTCAAAGTATGTCATTGCAAGAGCATCATTAAAAGATTCTGAACTTTTTGTAGCTCGTCGCACTCGCTCTTGCACTTGATATTGCTTGTTTATTATATCAATACAGGTTATAATTACACGTGTTTAGTAAACATGTGCATCATCTCGTGTTTTCTAGAAGGTTGGGCAAACATTTGCGGAATGACTGCTCTCCGATTGAGCTGGATACAAAAATTGCTTCATGTTTTTATTGAATATTTTGTTTGTTTTTGGCGTGCTTTGTTTTGGAACGAAGTTCGCACTAATCTGTACACATGGCGAATGAGAGCTGGACCGTAAAGAAGTACCTATAATGTATGTTGAGGGACAGCAGTGGTAGCCCAGTGGGAACGGCCGCGACTTACCTACGAGTTGTAGTAGATCGTAGTTTGACACCCAGACAGGCGTTTTACTTTGTGTAAATTATTTCATCACCGCTACTCTCAAAACGGTAAAGGAAAACATCGTGAGGAAACCGGCATGTCCTAGAACCAAAAAGACGAAGACATGTAACTACCAACCCGCACTGGGCTCGCGTGGTGGATTACGGTTCACTCCCTTTCATCGGGAGGTGGCTTGTGTCCCAGCAGTGGGAACATTATAGGCTGATTATGTGTGTTGAGTTGAGTGACGGTCAAAATGTTACACTTTTTTCGATCTAGCTCTCATTCGCTAAAAGCGCCAAAGCGAACGGAACTTCACTACAACCGGGTGGGTGTCCAACGACACCTCTCGACTGTTTTTGTTTTGTGCATTTTGTTTGTCATAGTTTACTACTTTAATATAGCTACAATTTTGCAAATAAATTGTTGTGTAAGCTTGGTAATAAATTATGTTTTAATAAAACATTGTTAATAGTATTTTTATTTTCATGTATTTTTTTATAGTAGCCTACACTGGTCCCACTGCTGAGCAAATTCAAAACCTGAGCCACCCCAAATCCTTCCATGAATCCTTTTCCGGGGCCACCTCCATCCAACCCTTGCGGTACGCGTCTAGGTCGTCTCGCCACCTCTTCCTTCCTTCCTTCATGTAAATTACACAGCATTTTTATTTCTTATAACAACATTGTAGGGAAGACTGTTCCTACTCCTGCTAAGTTAAATACAAAGTAAGTTCTTCAAAAATTGGTCTAGTGATCGCAAGCGCTACTGCTGAGCATGGTCCTGGGTTCGATTCCCGGGTCGGGCAAAGAAAGAAAAAAAGAAACAAAAATTGGGCTTTTTCACCTGGAATTTCTCAGTAGCAGCGCGGAGTCTGGATTGCGGAGCTTGGTTGATGGCAATAGGCTCGCTCCCTGTTACATGAGACTTAAACATAACTGGCGAAATGTGGGTGTAGGTACTATAGGTACACCTCTGCCCAACCCTTTGGGGATTACAGGCGTGATTTTATGTTATATTGTAAAAAAAAAAATATTATGAATGAAGTCGTTCGTTACGTTAATAACAGCAACAAAATGGCGACGGGCTGAAAATGGCGCCGCTTTAACCACTGCAACATGGTGCGTGGTGCTGTAATTAGGTAGTTTTTGCTTCAACATCTGTTTGTTTTTAATATTGACATTGTAATTTCTATTTAATTTATTTTGACATTGCAATTTATTTTTTTGTATTATTTTTATATTGCAACTAATTTTGTACGCCATAAATGGTAAAACATGTAGCCACCTGATATTAATTATGGATAGTAATAAAACCGTGGTGCTGTAATTAGGTAGTTTTTGCTTCAACATCTGTTTGTTTTTAATATTGACATTGTAATTTCTATTTAATTTATTTTGACATTGCAATTTATTTTTTTGTATTATTTTTATATTGCAACTAATTTTGTACGCCATAAATGGTAAAACATGTAGCCACCTGATATTAATTATGGATAGTAATAAAACCTCCGAAAAAAAATCAGAATATGAGCATTCTCAAAATATGAAATTGACTGCTTAATATACTAATTTTCCGACAACTTTTAAGCGAATACAAATAAAGAAACGACCGAATAAAATACTGAAAATTCTGTAAAATCAATACAGCATTTGCTGACGTAATATTCATTTAGTCATTTAGTCAACTCACCTATTATGAATTTAGAATTAACCTTACACATTTTATAAACTGTGGCGCAAACAAAGACCAGGTTCGTTTAGGTACAAGAGAATGTAATGTTTTGGAAATGTGGTGTTTTACATTCTCTTGTGCCGAAACGGACCCTGGCACTCGCCAGCCGCTGCCGCGGCACCGCTCGCTACGCTCGCTCGGCTCGTGCGTTTTGTGGTTTCACAGTTCTAACCTAACCTAACCTACCTTTCAAAGCAAAACGTAAACAAAAACATGAACGAACGTATTATTTTAGCAGAACATACGTTTTCGGAAACTTAGTATTTTTTTCGGAAATTTAGTTTATTATTTGAAAGTACAGATTATTTTTCGTAGAATTGTATTTTGAATAAGCTCATGTTTGTTTTTTAAATACAACATTTTTTGTCGATTAATTTTGTAATAATTTTTCGGTAAGTAATTCATTTTAACACATCGTATTACAGTCAACCACAGATCGTCGGAAGTTAATTTGTTTTTCGGAAGCTTTATTATTTTCCATTAATTATTAGACCTTCATACTGTACTCATGTTTTTACAAAATAAATATTATTCTTATCTTATTTTATTTTATTCTAGATATTTTGTTGTAGCTTCATGCAGAAGTCAAATAACATTTGCCTAAACGTCAAGTAACATTTTTGCCCTTGCAAAAAGTTTACGTAACTGACATACTCGTAATAAAACTTTCAAACAGTTTTTTTAATCCACAACAATAAAGCACCGACTCGTTTTATAAAAAAAATTGTTCTAGATATTGCTTAGCATAATAAGCCTTTTTTTTTGGGTGGGAAAATATCAAATAACTTCTCCCGCTTTGGGCGGGAGGGTGTGTCAGACTTACTGACTAAAACCCGCCTGTGTTCCTTCAGTTGACTGTATGTTGCCAGGGGCCAAGGCATCCCTTTCGGACTTTCCCGCGACCTCGGCAGGCATCGGTCCTAGCGGACCCCGTCAGTTATAGCATAATCAGCCTATAATATTCCCACTGCTGGGACACAGGCCTCCTCTCAGAAGTGGGCCGTAATCCACCACGCAGGCCCGTTGCGGGTTGTTAGATGTCTCATGTCTTCGAAGTATTGGTTCTAGGACATGCCGGTGTTTTCACCTTTCCTTCCTTCACCGTTTTGAGAGCAGTGGTGATGAAATAATTTACACAGAGTGAAGCGCCTGTCAGGGTTCGAACCTACGACCTACAAACTCATTAGACGCGGCCGAAACCACTAGGCCATCACTGCTCGAGGTATTGCTTAGTTATGTAACAAGAAAAATGCCTTAAATCCCCCAACATTTCGTGCTCTTTATTGTACCCAAGCAAGGTTATTGCTTTTTCTATTGCCCCCAACTACGTCTATTTAGGTCCAAATGGTTTATAACCTCGCAAAAAGAACAAACGTCGAGTTTTTTCAGATCTACGTAGATACCACTATAAACTAAAATGAATGTTCACTCAAAAGGAATAAAGATCAGGTCTGTATTGGTTTTATATAGCAGAACTAAGCGGTGGTTGTCATAATACTCGTAAAGTATTGGACATTGGGAGGCGAGCTGTACAATTGTACCTGTGGCCATGAGAACTTCGATTTTTCATAGCAGTCGTAAAGTATTTGCTGAGCAGATTGTATGAAAATGAACACGGGCCCAATCTTTTACACATGATTGCTTTTATACATTCAGACTCTTACCCAGCGCTGAAATAGGTTTTAGAAGTTTAAAGGAGTACGTAATGGTACCTATTAACCTGTATGCGGAAATATTAATAGCTATGAAAGCATAACTATCCATTACTTCTCTAGACACAATAGATCTCTATAGTGCGTCGAATGCACAAGCACATAAGACTCCTAATTTGTCGTTATAAAAAAAGTGTTTTATTTCAGGCAAAATACCCATACACAAAAATTGAATAAATCGTAAAAACATTAAAAAAATTAAAACACAGGTAAATATAGGTATCCATAGTCTTAAAAAAATATACCTTTTTTTTTGGTTGGGAAATTATTAAATAACTTCTCCCGCTCTGGGTGGAGCGGGAGGGCGTGTCAGACTCTTACTGACTAAAACCCACCCGTCTTTCAGTTGCCTATATTGCCAGGAGCCAGGGTAACCCTTTCAGACAAAACCACAAAAACGGCAGTAAAAAAAAAAATATACCTATCATATTCTTTCGTCATTTTTTATTCCCGTTCAGGTGAACAGAAATCCAATGCTTAAATATGGGACTTGCTAGGTTGCACGAGACAACCCTCAAAATTCTGTTACTGGAGCGTCTCAAACTTCGCCATAAAGACGCGACCCTCGACCTAATGATGGCGTAAAAGTCCGGGACCCTCGCTTCAGTAAACATGCTCGAGGCACTGCAGTATCTTGGCAGTTTGATAAGGGTTGGTAAACATCATTGTACTGAACCCTTAATGAACTGTACATGGTCGGCAACGTTTCGGCTTATCCTTTCGATGCAGCTGTCGGAACACTTTGTTTAATTCAATTCAATTCAATTAATCTTTGCAATCCATAATATATAAAAACTAGTAGAAACAATATCCTTACATATTATAAAACAAAGTCCCCCGCCGCGTCTGTCTGTCTGTCTGAACGCAATAAACTCAAAAACTACCGAACGAATTTTCAAACGGCTTTCACCAATGGACGGAATGATTCATGCGGAAGGTTTTAGTGTTTATCATGCATTTATCATTTATCATTTATCATTTACAAATTTAAGTTCTACGGTATTGTTCATCTTAAAAAGTTCAACGAAAAAGTCCGCGATGGCATATGACTATCTTCTAAGGATGACCCACAATAACCATTTTATTTTTCAGAATTTGATAAAAATTTAATTGTTATTTCCGAAACTTTTTTGACCGGTATAGTATTAATCCTTATCCAAAAAAATATGTTATTTAAATTGGGCATTTAATTTAGATTAAAATATGCCTCTAAATCATATCATTTAAATAAATACTTTAAAAGATATCACAGTTTCAAATAAGCATTCTGTAACTTTCATTACACGCAGCAACGCGGGCGCAGCGGTAGGAGTTAATGACGTTTTGCGCTGTTATTACTATTAGGTATGAAATCTCAGTAGTACGTTCCCGTGGGGTATTCCGACATCCACGTGGGCGAATTTTATGGATTAATTTTTATCTGAAATAAAATGATTAATAATAAATAATAATAAGGTTAAGCTAATCGTGCCGAGGACTTTTCGGGTTGAGTGGGTATTCCTCATGGACGCCCAGACTGCCTCTGCCTCACAGATGAGTTAGTCTGGGCAGTGCCGGACTTTTACCGGCTAATACAACACTCCTGCCTCACAATTAATCCACAGACTTGGTATTCCGTGCTTTTGTTCGGACATAACACATTTGTTTACAGGTTTTACTCAGTTACTGTGCACCTACATCGGACACAATCATATTATCTTATATACTAACTTAAAATCTACGTGAGTCCATATTTTTTTTTATTTTTTATTGTTGTGTTCTAATATAGGTTTACATATAACTAAATGGCAGTGCTAGCCGACCAGCCCCGACCGACGGTATCCGTTCACGGACTTGGCGTACACATCCACGCCGGCGCCGTTCAGCTTAACCATTTTTTAGGAAACTTAACGACCAGATGTACAACGCCACCATCGGCAGGGCATTTGTGTGAATATGACAGACTCGGTCTGCCATGCAGTTTTACATTACATATTATTATTTATTTTACAGGGGTTACAGACTGGGTGATGGTTTCGGTTAGGTTGGGTTGGAGTTTGAATGGGGACTTGTTAGGTGGTGTTTAGGTGGGGTCTGGTGACTAGGGACTTCATTAGCCTGAGCAGATTTTCTACGACTAATAGTATTACTACGTCTCGATGCTGCATAGCATGGCTGTCTTCAGGTTGTAATTGACGACCATTTTTGTCGGCGCATCCATCGCCCTCTTTGCAAATCGGCCCGTGGCGTCGTCAGCGTCATCGGAGTAATAGACACTCTCTCTCTTGCCGAGGTTGGTCCGTGGATGGGTGAGCATCTTTACATACCGAGACTCCTTCGTGCTTCGGAAAGCACGTTAAGCCGTTGGTCCTGGCTGTCATTCGTGGATCTTTGACAGTCGTTACGGGTCGTCAGTAGCCCGAAAGTCTGACAACCAGTTTTACCAAGGGTATCGTATTACCCTGTTACTGGGTTGTGGAGGTCAGATAGGCAGTCGCTCCATGTAAAATACTGGTATTCAGCTGCATCCGGTTAGACTGGAAGGCGACCACAACTTAGTTGGGAAAAGGCTAGGCAGATTGATTTTTTGAGTATACTGCACACCTCATAAAATAGCACCGCTCTACTTTGTGGCCACACTTGCATGAGCAGTAAAGGTATTAAATTCCTCAGGGATCCTGTTATAGCCTGGATTGTTGAAGACTCATATTCAGCTCGAAACTAGTATTTTATTTTTCCTATTTTAAAGTACCGTGAAAATATTGTGTTGGTGAAGGACACAAGTACACTGATCAACAAAAGTTTGCGCTATTTACTTGTAACATAAATTATATTTTTCTAGACGCGATGTTGTGTTACGTTTTGATGTATAAAATCTTGCTTCTCGCTTTCCTGCAATCTGTGGGAGTGATTTCGTGAAAAGCGACGGAAGTGTGTAACAGGAAGCCGGTAAAGCGCGCGATATTTGATTTGACCAATGAGCATACGCGGTGCTAGAGTTGGCCGTCAGAAACGACCTTTACGAGGCCCGGCCCCTTTAATGTTGCTTATAACTAAGGTGAGATGTTATGTGTTACAACACATCATAATATGCGACAGTAACTGTAAGGCTCGCTCGTTTATTTTTTTATTTTATTGGCCTTTTTTTCCACTTCTCTCTGTTCAGAGCTGCCAAGGACCAATCTTTATGAAAGGAGTCCAGCTCATCTTGTTATGATAAAAATTATATTTTTTTCACTCGAGAAAATATCTTGATACCTACTTTGTAAAAAATAAAACTTTAATTTTTATTAAACTATGTTTAAACAACTAACTATTATATATATTATGTTCAAGTATGTAAAGGAAAAAATTAAACAAAGGGAAGAGCTCATTGGGCGTCCAAAAATTCGTCGCGGGAAAAGTGCCCAAATGGCTGGCAGCGTTGCCGCGTTGGATGGCAATGCTGATTGTTTGGCCTAAAAATAGTGTTTCAACCCCAAACGGCTCAAAAATATAGCTACCAGTAAGGTTGCTATATTTGCGCCGTTTGACCCCGGCACAGCCCGCAGTACTAGGAAGATGGGATGACGCAAGGGTGTCGACACAGGTTGCATCCCACACCAAAGGCCTACCCAACTTCCAAGGCATTATGGTAATTCCATCTGGCCTCTTCCCATCGTCGCGTGCTAAGCCATTGGGTTCTAAAACAGCTGGCACCCCGGCGGTGACAAGAGCCCGACGGAGGATGTTATTAATGCTTGCGTGCCGTGCCAACCGACCAGCGCTTTTGCTGCAGGAAAGGCCATGGTGTGCGAGGCGGTCGACTGCTTCGCCGCACTGACAGCGATGTGGAGCCCCGCAAGGAGCGCTCAGACGCAGACTTGTAGCGAGCCGAAAAGTGGTGTCACCCAGCATAGTGTCTATGTTGAGTGACGGTAGTGCCTGAAGCCAGAAACCTGACTCCCATTCTCCTACAGTCAGCAGGCGGGCACGCTCAGCAGTGTTGGTGGACGTATAAATGAAGTTACTCCGTACCAACCTGCAGAGCGGCTCATCCCACCTGGGAAGATGGGTTCTTGGGCTGCTCCATATCCGGACATTTTCCATGCGTTCATCGCATCAGTCAAACATGCTTCAGAGTCAACCTGAGAAGCGGTTAAGATTTTTCTGGTTAACTCTTCGGTGCTGTGGACCGAGGACAGAAACTAAGCTTACACTAGAAATTTTGCGGACGCCGAGCCCACCGAAGCGAATGGGTAGTGTGGCTTGCAGTCCGCGGTCACGCGCGGTCGTCCAAATAAAATAAAACTTGATTAAATGATACTTACAATAGTGTCTGGAGTTCCAAACGAGCTACGAGAATTCAAATAATTTCTTACAAAGACAAAATTCGCTTTCGCCTTTATAATAATAATGTTAGTATAGAAAATTCATTCAAATGCGAGTTTCAGATGAAACCTATAGTGAACATGATACAATTAGATGCCCACAAAAGGTATTTCTAGACGAGTAAATACTGAAACTGTTGCAGCTTGGAATAGAAATAGGGATGACTGCAGCTACGATTCACGCCTTGAATGTTAATGACTTTACATGGGCACCTACCACTATCAAAAATCTCACAAGAATGCGAAAGTGAGATTGTTTCTTTGTTACGCTTTCACACTAAAACAGCTGAACGGATTTGGATGAAATTTGGCACATGGATAGACCATGACCTGGGTTAGGCCATATAATACTTTTTATCTCGATATTCTTACGGGATCGAGACTAATGCTGGTGAAACCGCGGGGCGCAGCTAGTAAAATATAAAATTAAATTATCAGCCTTTAACTGGCTTACTTTATGTTTGTTTTTTTACATTTGCTTTATAAAAGATTTTTCAATGGTCAGATAACTTGCACCTGAAGAATAAATATGACAGTTTGGCAAATATTTCTAGCAAAAGCTGTTAAACCACAATATTTATTCCTCTGCTAAAAGTTATCTAACTATTAAAAACTTAGCCCTTAGGAAAACTCAGCCCTTAGTTAAGTATTGGATTGAATTCAAGTAGGTACTTAGCAAATCACTGTCCATTCCAAGGTTGCCTGGAAGAGATCGCGGAAAGCGATAAGGCCGCCCATTGTATATTTTGTAGTGTTTGATTTGTTTTTTGTTGTCTATTTTTGTGGTGTACAATAAAGTATATATAAATAATAAATAAATAAATTGTCCTAAAATCATTCTAAGTGAAGATCAATTTGGTTTCAGAAAAAAATAATCGACTACAACAGCTTGTTTTGCTCTATTAAAATTAATAACGAAAAGCCTTAATGATAAAGTACCAATTGGCTCCATTTTTCTAGATATGTCAAAGGTTTTTGATTTTGTGAACCTAAAATTTATAAATTAGACCGATATGGCATATGGGAAACGCGTTGAAATGGCTCGAAAGCTACCTTACACATTGTCAGCAATGTGTTGAAATTTCGGGACCAACTGGAAATCAAAAGCACGCATAAAGGTCTCAGTATCGTGAAATGCGGTGTTCCCAAGTGACTATACTAGGGCCCTTTTTATATGCTAATGACTTGCTTAGTGTAACTTCATACTATACGCTGAAGATACAACCCTCAGTATTATAAACGAAAATGACGACGTTGTTGAGTACCAAAATGAAATAAAGATGACATTAAATAAAATTATTACATGGCTTGAACACAATAAACTTCATATATAACAAAACAAAAATGATACAATTCGAGACATATAGTACGTGTCTACGGCTTAAAATACAATATGAAAATGAGACAATAGAAGAGGTCGATTACGCAAAATTCTTGGGGATAATAATTGACAAAAACTATAACTGGAAATCTCATATTGATGAGATAGATTTGTATTCGTTTTATATAGACTAACATTTGTGGCTAGTGTTAAAGCGGCACTATGTGTATACCATGGCTATGTCTCATCAATTTTGTTCTATGGCATTATAATATGGGGTAATTCGGTTGAACTTAAAAGAGAGTTTCGAGCTCAGAAAAAATGCGTATGCTCAATCTGTGGAGCGCACCCTCTGGACAGTTGTGTTCCACTATTTAAAAAGACTTAAAATACTGCCACTTCCAGCACTATACATTTTTGAAATTTGTGTCTTTGTACACCAAAACAAACATGAATTTGAAATGAAATGAAATGAAATTGTTTATTCTGTAAATAGGATATTAGAATCACAAAAAAAAAGTTATTAAAAATAAGCTAGATGAGTTCGGCGTTTCCTATCTGAATACTCTGAGAAGAAAGGCCGAAACAAACTCAGAGGTCGCAGTCTCTTTTAAAGTCCAGACATAATCCTGGTCAGGCCATATGAGGACCATGTAGATTAGTGTCTGAAAAGGTCTTTTGAGGAAAGAACCACACAGATTTGAGTGGACCTGTTCAGTCAGTGCAAGCATTTGTCAGTAATCCTGGAGCTCAATTCAGAACATAAGGAGCTCAAAACGACGAACAATATCAAAGAAAGGACATTTGAGTAGGCCGCATAAACTACTCAAACTGCCAGACCATCACTAAAACTAGCAGAGAAATAAAAATAATATCCAAATAGTCCTCACATTCACAATAATTAAAATAATATAATACTTTACAAAGTAATCATGTCATTTTGAATATAATTTTCAACAATGTCAATGTGTATATAAAACTGGTATATGTTGATTTTACATAATTATTAAAATGTCTAGTTTTATGGTTTTATCACAAGGTTCAGAGCAAGCAGTTCAATCCCAAGCTTTTCTATCGTCTAAGTAATCTGAAATTGTATAGAATTGTTGTTTGACTTGTATAATGATGTTGTATTCAGACCCAGCCGCAAAGTGCATATGGTTAATGTTTCTAGGCGTAGAATTAAATTGTTTTATAATAATGTTTACTGCATGTCTATTACTGTCTAAAACCAATTCAGAACTCTCAGCCTCAGAACATTCAAATGAAAATTATTTAACTTTCTTTTAAGCAAATGTTATTATTACTCGACTGAAGATTTTAGAAATTAAAAAATTACCTAAATATTTGACATTGGTGTCGATTCTCTTGTCACAAATGCCTCTAAACTAGACTAAAAATCACTAAAATTTAGTTTAATCGTGTCAAACGACGATTTCTCATTCTGAAATTAGACTAAAATGACACAACTTAACTATATTTTAGTTTGGCAGCACTAAGATGGCAACGAGATATTAGTTTAGTGAAAATGGCAATTTTGCTATTCTGAATTTGACGTTTTTCACCTAAAATTTACATTTTCTAACTAAATCTGACTATTTTTAATCGCGACTAAAAACGTGTGGAATAAAATTGGTTGTCATGAACTTTTAATTCACACCAACACCTCGACTTCAGATGCAAAAACAGTACTGAATATTTTTTTTTTCTTTTGCTTATATCTCGAAAACGGTGTGTCCAATCGCAAAAATAATGAAAATTTCGACACCCTTTATAAAACCCTTAAACCCCTAACACTCTACATGTAGGTAATATTTTTTTCTTATTTTCCATACAAAAACTGAAAAAATCTATATAAAACACGTCGAGGCTGCCCCCCCTGCGCGCCTCCGGCTCTAAAAAGATTCACGTGGTTAGGTATCACGTGTGGAGTCGCGATTGTCAAATTCGATTTAGATGTGTCAAAATTATTTTTAAATTTAGAGAATTTATTTTGCAGAATAGCTTTGAGATTCTCATAGTCAAAAGTAGGAAATTTTAGTGATAGTTTAGTTAGTTTAGTTCGGTGTACAAGAGAATCGGCACCAATATTGCCTATAAATCATATTTTATCTCCTTGACCTAATTGAATTTTGACTTATATAATTAATCTCTTTCACAACTATTGTTCAATTTATTTAAATTATTTGTAATTCTAATTCTAATAATTAATAATTTAATTTTAATGTAATTATGACCCATAATTTAAAAAAACCATAGTTGTACGCCGGAAACGGCAGAATATTATGATCGTAATACATAATGCACATAACAACTTTGTACAATATTCTGACAAACAAATGCATTCTATATATCTATTCCAAAACTGACAGTTTTTCATTGTGAAGTAGCCCTTATAGACGTCAAGGAATTTATGCAAAAGTAAAAAAAACATGACATGTTAGTAATCGTTTTATTTTTATTACCTTTATGGCAAAAGCCATCTTATCATACAGAACAGAATTGCCAACAAAAACCGGTAGCTAGATAGATAGAAGATAGAATATTCTTTCTTATGTACCTACACCATAAAAATTACAGACATAAATTTAGAAATTTTACATTGGGTGACACAATGGGCGGTCTTATCGCAAAAAGCGATCTTTTACAGACAACCTTTGGATGGATTTAAATGGAAAAGGAGAGACAATACTGCCGGTAGTCAGTGGTGTACCATTTACATATACAACAGATACATGGATACGTAAAGCATAGTTACAGCTTATTAAAAAAATACTGCTGTTTCTATTACATTTCGTAGGTACTTACTATTCACACAGTCTTTCATATTCCTAAATCTAAGAAACTAAAAGCTATAAGGCTTTTCTATTATCGTGAACAATAACTTGAATTAAAATATCACATTGAAAATTATCATCTTTTTTTATTTGTAACTTTTTTTGGGTTTTAAATTATCAAATAACTTCTCCCGCTCTGGGCGGAGCGGGAGGGTGTGTCAGACTCTTACTGACTAAAACCCACCCGTGTTTCTTCAGTTGCTATGTTGCCGGAGGCCACAATCTCTTTATTTAGTTGCATTGAAAAAGTGAAATGCTACCCACGTTTTACACCTCAGTACATTAGCATGCAACCGAGGTCTGTCAACAAATTAGTAGTCCCGTCTGATATGAAATGAAATGCAAGGCGCATTTCATTAACAGTGCGGCACATTGGACAAAATTGAACGAATTAATTTAACTATTTCATTTAAAAAGGTAATACTTTATTCAGTGCTTAAAAATATATAGTTGGATGATTGAATAACTTTTAAAAAATTTTGTGAATATACACTGCAAACTCTCGTGTAAGGCCCCGTTTTCACTATGTCGTGGGGACAGATTATCGTGCCGTTTAAAGCATCGTGGCTTGTGTATTTAAATCGAGGTGTTCACATATATTCTACGACGAACTACGATTCCGATAACGATAAGTTTAACTAACTTTTCCAACGATAAATTAACCGTCACGACATAATGAGAACGCGTCCTTAGAGTTCCTTAATTTTAGTTGCCAATACTCCTTGACCTGCACCCTTTTTCCTCGTCTGCGACGTAGCCCAAAAGGAGACTAATGTTTTTTACTTTAAAGAAACTTTTCTAGTGAACGGTTTCATTTATTTCATGATCGATCACTTTCAGTACTGATTTTAGAAGTAAATGAGCCTCTTTTTAACTTTCAGGGCTTTGCTCACATTTGGTCGTACTACCTAAGCCAGGGTACCCCAACCAAATGGGTTTTGTTAGTTTAGAACTGCGACCAACCGCGCGCCGAGCGAGCGCTTCTTCCAAGTTGGTCGCAGTTACTTGGCCATTTAGTATTTTCTTTACACTAGTGATCAATAACATTTTTAGAAAAGCAAAATGGGAATTATAACAACAGCAGATGTATCCAACATAATTCTTTAAATCCAAAGCCCTAAAGTACTGGAACCCTTATCCTGGATGATAGTCAGTACTATACGAACTGACGAAGCTGTAGAGACGTGAAAGGTCTTAGAAAAAATAAGTAGGTAGGCTACCGATTTTTTTCTTTTATTTGAGTTATGATATTTATTGCAAGGGTAAAGCAGACAGAGTTATTTTATGCTTTAGCCACACCTGCGTCGTTACAGGCGTTAAATAAAACATTACGCAGATGTGGCCAATATTTAATACGTTAATAATTGAGCATTGTTAATGACGATACGAGACCGTGTGACGTTTTTTTTGACATATCAAAGAGTTTTAGCACGTGAACGAGCAATTCTTGTATATCTGAATCTCGGAAACGGCTTCAACGATTTTCATGAAATTTAGTATGCAGGGGGTTTTGGGGGTGATAAATCGATCTAGCTAGGTTTCGTTTTTAGAAAACGTCGTTCAAAAAAAAACTCAGTCATCCAGATATTAACACATTAAACCGCCTTTGCTCCATTATGACACCAGCCTATTATTCTCCTACTCTAGAGAAAAAGAAGCCTTTGATGAGAAGATTCTAATACAGAGAATGGAAGAGCACTGATCACCACTCTCTCTGCTCAAGACGGGTTGACGATTTCAAACTCATATTACCTATGTAAGTCCAGGTTTCCTCACGATGTTTTCCTTCACCGATGTCAGTAATGTCTAAGATGAAACACAGAAACTACACATGAATTTAAAAAGTCACATCGGTACTTGTTCAAATTTGAACCCACCTTGTGCATGTGAGGCGACGATTTATCCACAGATCTATCATGACAGAAAACAATAATTCGACAAAATAACTGATTAATATAATTATTAATAACAGCAAGTAATCCCCAAACACGTGTCACGAACATACAACCACGTCACACACCTGATGTTTTATCAATTCCTGCTATTAAGAGATTATCCGGAAAGCCTATAGAAAGGGAAACATGTGGTAAAAATTTCGATGAATTAATGATGAACGGAATCCCAGGAAACACAGAGTAGTTAGTAGATGGAGTGATCATTGGAAAGCAAACTGTGTGGTTGAAATAAACACTGAGCGTTTTTAAAGGCAGGTAACTGTAATAAATGCCTTTCAATTTCGGAACAGCAAATTATATTTGGACAGACATTAACACCACATACAACATGTCCCGGAATTAACGAACACCACCAAACACCCCAATTAGAACTATGTTATAATGATAATCAAAGGTTACTGTTTATTAATTAAATTAATTATACTGACTGTGCATGCGTAGATTTGTCCTACATGTATAATAAGGGTCTAGCATAGTAGGTATTTCGTCCATTTTGGTTTATTTGACTGTACAGCAGAAGTGTGACAGCAATTTTACGTCAGTTAGTTTTAATTATTTTTGGGATAAAAATACCTATATTAAAAATGAAGAACTTGATTCAGTAAACAATTCTGAACAAACTACTTTCATAATGTGAATTAATTCAGTTACACATTGTATAAACAGACAAGAAGAAAGGCACAGAGAAATACGTAAAAAGGTGATGCTTTATCAGGAATTTTTCCTCTGAAACTTGATATTTGAGAGTTTTATTTTCCCCGCACAAACTACAAACTTATAATAGGGAATCCACTATGCATTTTACCGGCAAAAATTTACTTATTGATACTCCATTTGTTTCCTACTCTGTGTAGGCACGGATTATAGACAGCTTTTTGGATTGGAAACTGATATGATAGAGAGAGCTCAGCTTTTCCTGTATAAAAATACGCCAGGCTTAGATTCCGTTATAAAAAATGTCCTCTCGATTTATATAAACAATTTATGTTATAGATTTTCGGTTTGATAAAGTTTAGTTTGGAGGACCATATATTTTGCGCAATTTTTTGGGATTTTGTTAATTGAACGAGTTTGAACAAACAAATGGTTCAACTTGTTCAATTTGTAAGTGCCTTTAAATGGTTTTATTATTGCTCTTTCTATTTCTAACATGTGAATAGTTGGTCCTTTAAAAAATCTGAACACTGCTTTATAAACTGAACAAGGCGATTTACAGTTAAGCGAAGAAAAAAAAGAATTTCTTTCGTATATCCTGCTATATACTAGGTATGTAGACTAGGAAATTGGATAGTAACTGAATCTCTGAGAACCTATCACATTCTTTAAAGTTGTTAACGACGTTGATGGAAGCTTATAATTTACGATACGATACAGGGAGCAGGATAGAATAAACAGATAAGTCTATCTGATTAAAATCCACGGGAAAAGCGAGCATCAGGCCCGGACTCCACCAAAGCGGAGATGTGCGGAGATGTCCGAAGCGGAGACGAGAAGAGATGTTTTTCAGCTAGGGTGTTTCCACCGAAGCTGTGCGGAGATGCGTACTGGCTAAACTGGAGCGGAAATGTGTACTGGCTAGAGCGGAGATGTGTGCTAGCTAGAGCGGAGATGTGTGCTGGCTAGAGCGGAGATGTGTGCTCGCTAGAGCGGAACTGTTATAGCGCGCTCACTGCACGCTACTCACTCACACTTTGAACCGCCGCCGCCGCCTAGCTCTCGGCGAGGCAAAAGCTCATATCTCCGCTTCGATCGCGCCATGTAAATATAATACATCTCCGCTCAGTGGTCTCCACTGAACCTGAGTGGAGAGGAAATGGTAAATAAATAAAAAATTGCCCATGCGTAGGTACCAGGGCTTACATAAAAAAAGATGAAGAATTCACGTGTTTGTAATTACACCAGAACGTCATTACTTTTATAAAAATGAATTTGACCATCAATCTAGACAACAAAATCCATCATCAAGTTCGGCCTAAACGGTATTTTTTTGCAATCCTGAAACAGACTGGCTTAAACCTACAACGATCGCTCGCTATTCATCAAGATACTTCAACCATTTATCAAATCTATATTCCATACTAATATTACCTGTATACATGCAAAAGTGACTCTTTCTGTCCTGTGCGAGTCCCAATAAATACTTTTCTTTCTTTCTTCCTTTCTGTCAGTTACCTTTTTATGCCTAAGCTATTGAAGCGATAGTTATGTTTGACAGGTAGGTAGCCAGGATCTGGAAAAGGACAAAGGAAAAAAAAAACAAGCGAGCCTTACAGTAGTCGCATTTTATTATGATGTATAACATTTATATCTGACATCTCACCTTGGTAATAAGCGGCGGGCCGCTTGGTAATAGGGCTTGGTAATAGGGGCGGGGCCTCGCACCGCGCGCGCTTCCCCGGCTTCCTGTGCTACACTTCCGTCCCTTTTCACGAAATTACTCCCACAGATTTGATTATTTAGATTTAGATTTTGACCTATGGGAAAGACAGCACCCACCACAACCCGACTTCGTTCAGCCCCAGGAGCATCTGCCACCCGGACGTGACCTGCAGTGGCCTATTTGGAAAGCAATCAATCGATTGCGGACCCAAGTGATGCAAGCACAATCTAGCAAAATGGGAGATTAAAGATCCCATCGATACCCAGTGCGAATGTGGTGCTCCTGACCAAACCATGTCCCATATGCTGGAGTGTCCAAAGTGTTCACAAACCTGCACTTCTGAGGACCTAAAGAATCTTACTGATGCCGCGATTGGCGTGGCCACCTACTGGGCCCAACTCGTTTAACATGTTTTACCATCGACTCAAAAAGAAGAAGAAGAAGATTTTGATTGCAGGAAAGCGAGCGGAAAGATGTTACACATAAAAAGTTTGCACTAACCGTGACGCATAAAGAAAGAATAAAGCACACAAACACAAAAATAACAAGTTAGGGGAAAATGGTTAGTTGGTATGGAGCGAGAGGAAATGGGAAGCCGTCACCTCCTTCTGCGAAGCAGTAATGCTCGCGAAGGAGGAGGCGGAACGCGTGAGGAAGAGGCAAATTTTGCGCCCTAACGCCCCTTACCGCCGCAGGAGGAGACGCCCTGGGCGTCGGGAATCACAGGCAGATTTCTGGCCACCGTAGGCGCGGGCTTGCGGACGGTGAGCGATGGGTCGCTCACAGTCCGGATCAGGCCCGGGTCGACGGCGCGTTGTGTTCCACGCGCGCCTCAAAGAGATGTCAGCAGAATTGACGGGATCCGCTAGGGCCAATGCCTGCCGGGGCTGCGAATAAGGGCCGAAAGGGACATCGTGGCCCCCGGCAACAGGGTAATCGAAGCAAAACGGGTGGTTTTTAGTCAGTAAGAGTCTGACACGCCCTCCCGCTCCACCCAGAGCGGGAGAAGTTATTTGATAATTTCCCACCCAAAAAAAAAAACAAGATAGGAGAAAATTTGCGTCATTTCCACGCAAAACGGCCACAGCCACAGGCCAGAGGATTCATCTTAGATATTTGACATAAAAAAAAATACAAAATATATCAGACGAAGTCGCGAGCAAAAGCTACTAAAACATACAGCAAACTTCAGCCTCTGTTTGCACGACGCTGAGCTATAAAATACATTACCATCGTATTGTGCTAATGGAGTTTGAACAAACCCTTTAAAATTTCATGTCTCTTATATTGGTCCTTCGATAACACACGTAAAGCCATTGCAAATATATTAGGACCAAAGCTTTGAGGCGTAGGATTACTTAGGTTTCATAAACAGGTCATCTAACCATTTCTTGGCCGTTTTCACAGCAGCTTGACCTCGAAGACAGCACATTCTCACATTTCAGGCAAAACTTAATGAAAATTTATCTTCTAGCTTCGTGGGTCAGGCTTGCCTTAGATTTTCAAGACCTTTACGACCCCCGAGAGAGCCACAAGATAGTGTTTTGTCAACACAAAAGCCGAAAGCATAGCTATATTCGTATATGATACCTCAGTTTGGATTTCTTGGTTGACTTGTATTGTTATTTTCGGGTCAAGGTCAAGGTTAAGTTGACCGCTATCAGGATCAACTGAATTAAAGTATTTCTATTTGTCCCTCGGCAAACTTCGTTTTTTGTCAGTCGTCGGATTTCTATCAGTTGCCCTTTGCACTTGGTGCAGACCGGATGCTCTCAATCGAATTGGAAGTATATAGAGTAATTGTTAATACTCTTTTAACTTCATGTAATTTTATTTTTAAAATGGGAGGCAAGCTCCTAAAATTGCAGGCACGACAGATAGGAAAATAGTTTTACAGCTCTATAAAGTTCACACGGAAATCAAAACAAAAAAACAATAAAGTACTTAGTTCTGAATTCAAATGATTATTATACACGATAAATCTAATAATATTGATGGACATAGAAATTAGCATTCGTTTGTATTCGGAAATGCGATAATTCCCGAGGGACATTATGAAAATAGAAATACTATACCGTCAAATTGGTACAACATTGAAATAGATAAAACAATTTGTTCGTGTAGTTAGGAATATCTCGTATGAAATCATCACAACCTATTTAGTTTTTTGCGGTTTTTAAAACTATTGCGATACACGTATCGGTGTCCTATTCTGTGATATCGAAATTATCAATTAACCTTGCCCAAATTATTGATTGGTATTGACTGGCATCTTTAAGTACAGTCGTCCTCAAAAAAATGCTAATATCATAACAGTCTATCAAAAATAGTGTATTTCTATTTTAGTGATATGTATTTTAGAAGTATGTATTTAAGTAGATTCTCATATTGTTAATTGTATGTTTATATTTAAAATAGTGAATAGTTCCGTTTTTATTTTATGTACTCTGTTTTCTCTTCTACTCTTACACACGTTGTCTACATCTCTTTAACTACTTTCCTATCGCAGGTATGCTGGAAGAGATTTCTTTAGAAATAAGCATCACCTTTGTACGTATTTTTCTGTTCCTTTCTTTTTGTCTGTTCATATGTGTGTACATAAACTGTTAGATAAATAAGAATTGATTTAAGTAATTCTCAATAATCTTTGTTCTATAATATCAACGTACATCCATAAAATATAATACACATAACATAACATAAACATAACATCACGCCTTGTTTCCCCGAAGGGATGGGCAGAGGTGTCCCTGTAGCAGGTACACCCACATTTCGCCAGTTATGTTTAAGTCCCATGTAATAGGGGGCGAGCCTATTGCCATCAACCGGGCACAAATCCAGACTCCGAGCTGCTACTAAGAAATTTCAGATAGAAAAACCCAATAACACTTTGCCCGACGCGGGAATCGAACCCAGGACCTCATGCTCAGCAGTAGCGCTTGCGACCACTAGACCAACGAGGTAGTCTAATATAATACAATATAATACACATTGGGTACTAAATTGTAGCTACACATTGATGCAGTATCCTTCCTCTTTTTTGTGAGGTTAGTAACAACTGACTTGGCTTCACATCCCGTAGAGACATATCTCTGAGGCATGCCGGTTTCCTCACGATGTTTTATGCAGTATGTAATAATGGGCCACAAATTGTAGACATTCAAATAAATTCTTGACGATGTATTTTATTTGAGATTCCTTTGCTTTCCATCTTTAAGAATAAAAGAAACTGGTTGTAGCGGTCGATTTCTATATTAAAAGCTGTATTCCAATACATTAAAAAATATCTATTACGTAAACATCACGTTTTGTTGTTTACAAAAACTATAAAGTTAAGTACTTAATTGCACAAAATGCAAAAGATAATGAATGTGCGTTTCAAACTTAGATCCGCAAAAAAGGATAGCAAAAAGTCTCGATGAGATTAATTTGATAAATAAATTATAGAGCTATGATATTTGTATGTCTGTTTGAAAGATCTGCAGACATGTTAAACTCACGAAATGGTAAAAAAAGTGTCACTCCGGGAGTGCTGACAGAAGTGAAAACTTGAATAAGATCGCCTTGGTGGAAGAAAAATACTTGTATAGTACATTGGTCCGTATCTTATTTATATAAAGAGCACAATCGCGTTTACAAAAAAATAAAACTTACAAAACCTTTAAAGTAAAAATACTTGCATAGTTGATCTGTAACGTAATATAAATAAAGAGCACAATCGCGTTTACAAAAATGAGGTGTCGGTAACGATGTTGCGAGTTCAATTGTTTTTTCCTATCTCCTAAAAATGCCCAACGTGCCTAAAGAAGTTTTCACTTCAAAAAAGAGGTTAACGAAGACAGGCAAAACTAAATAGACGGTGTGCAGTATGTTAACAGTTCAAACTTGATAACTGAATGTAATGATCATGTTTAGTTATTATTTTACTGATATGATGACAAGATGATGATGATGATGATTTTGATGATATGGCTAAGTAATAACAGCCGCACGGTTCGATCGATCAGGTTAAGCTACGCTTGCCGTGGTTGGTCCGTGGATGGGTGACCATCTTTACGTACAAATATAAATATAAATATTCTTTATTTCACCAAAAGCCATCACAGTACAAGAACCAAAAACTAAGAGCATAATTATAAGGCTTATAACTAGGTCACAATAATTTTAATTCCCTGACTCCTAAACTAGGTGTATGTGCCTGTGTCTTAGGAGTCAGTACAAAGACCCCGCCGTGCCTCGGAAATCACGTTAACCCGTTGGTCCTGTCATTTGTAGATCTTTGACAGTTGTTACAGGTCGTCAGAAGCCCTAGAGTCTGACAACCAGTCTAACCAAGGGGTATCGTATTACCCAGTGACAGGGTTGTGGATGTCAGATAGGCAGTCACTTCATGTAAAATACTGGTATTCAGCTGCATCCGGTTAGACTAGAAGCTGACCTCAACATAGTTGGGAAAATGCTAGGCAGAGTATGGTGAAGACAAAGGGCCCTCCACCACTGGCCAGTGATGATACTAAAACCTCAACAAATCACTCACGCTTCTATAAAATTTACGAAAAACCGGATGCCAAAAAACCGCAGCAAAAACTAGTCCGTCCTACAGTTGACGTCATAGAATCATAGATCAAGTTATAAAAGAGACTACACATTTTTAATAATATCCAATTTAATTTGAAACCTACAGGTAATACGATAGTAGCGAATAACCTAACGGTAACTAATAAACCATACTTATATTATAAATTCGAAAGTAACTCTGTCTGAATGTTACCTTTTCACGCCTTAATCCTCGACGCGACGCGACTCAATCAATCTGCCTAGCCTTTTCCCAACTATGTTGGGGTCGGCTTCCAGTCTAACCGGATGCAGCTGAATACCAGTATTTTACATGGAGCGACTGCCTATCTGACCTCCACAACCCAGTAACTAGGTAATACGATACCCCTTGGTAAGGCTGGTTGTCAGACTTTCGGGCTTCTGACGACCCGTAACGACTGTCAAAGATGCACTAATGACAGCCAGGACCAACGGCTTAACGTGCTTTCCGAGGCACGGAGGAGTCTTGGTATGTAGAAATGGTCACCCATACACGGACCAACCCCGGCAAGCGTAGCTTAACCTGATGGATCGACCCGTGTGGCTGTTAGTACTTAGCCACTTACGCGACGCGACTCTAACAAAACAATTTGTAAGAAAACTTCACGGTAGAACAATTACCGCTGTCGCGTCGCGCGATAAGTCGCGTTAGTCTATGAAAGGCATAAGGATAGAACATGACCTGGGTGGGATCTTAGGATACTTTTTATCCCGGTAGTACCTTCCCATATGATATTTTCCGAAATCCACGCGGGTGAAGCCGCGGGCAAAAGCTAGTATACAGTATATATACCTAGGACCGCCTCTGAAACCAGTTTGAAATCATCACTGAACTTTAAAGCTCATTTTAATGGCAGACAAAACGTGATCTCATTTGTCAAAATATTCGCTAACCGTATGGCATGCAACGTGACTTGATAGGAATCCTACTAATTGCATTATGCAGGAGATTATACCTTTGTTCTTGCTATTTTAATATTTAAGCATATTATTTAATAAATACATCATCATCATCATTTCAGCCGAAAGACATCCACTGGTGGACATAGGCCTCCCCCAAGCACCGCCACTTCGACCGATTCTGTGCTTTCCGCATCCAGCGGATTCCTGCGGCCTTCACAAGATCATCGGTCCATCTTGTGGGAGGCCTTCCAACGCTACGTCTTCCGGTACGTGGTACGTACCTAAATACATACATTTATTTATTTAAGCTAGCAGTGATAGCCTAGTGATGTGACCGTTGGCCCGCCAAGTCGTAGGTCTCAAGTTCGAACCCAAGGCACGCAACTCTGACTTTTCAGATTCATGTGCGTATTATATAATTATCACTTGCTTCAAAAACGGTGAAGGAAAACATCGTGAGGAAATTTCTCGACGGCATGTGAAGCCAAGTTAGAGGCCCATGGGCGGCTTTAAAACTCTGACATCAGGTTAGTCACTAACCACACGAAAAGAAAAAGAAGAAGCTAGCTACCCAATAACTGGATTGTGGAGGTCAGATAGGCAGTCGCTCCATGTAAAGTACTGGTATTCAGCTGCATCCGGTTGGACAGGAAAGGCTAGGCAGATTGATTGATTATTTTAAACTAAAAATGAGTCTTGTTAATTTTAAACGTTGTGATGGTCATTAGGATAAATTTAAATGTATCGTTGTATAACAGAACATGGAGACGCATCGACGGCCGCTGCCAGAGGCGGTACTGTCAACACCGTTTTCTCGCACTACAACACAAATGACGTATAGAAACTGATAGCTTTGACTGGCGGCCCGTCACAGAAGTAATAGAGCAAGATCCCAGGGCTACCGGACGTCACTTATTTTCTGATGAACAAAATGTGTAAGATTGAGTAGTGTCGGGTGTATTATGATCGTATGCCTACTTGCTAGTTTGGCCAGACGGCCATTTTCTAGGTATCAGTCTTCGTGGCTCCCGGCAACAGGGCAACCGAAGGAACATGGGTGGGCTTTAGTCAGTAAGAGTCTGACACGCCCTCCCGCTCCACCCAGAACGGGAGAAGTTATTTAAAAACTTCCCAAACAAAAAAAAAAAAAACGGTAATCAAGACTCGTAAAAATACTGCTCACCTCACTTAAAATTCTGGATGGATTCTTTATTTTACGGATAATATGTTACACAGTAGGTATAGTTAAAATCAGTCATCAATACTCCCAAACACTTCCCGTCGGGAGTAGTACCTTACAGACGCATTAAAGTTCAAAAAAAAATTACTTAGTAAGCTCATTTACGTTCTGAAGCTGCATTTTTATATAATTATGTTAGCTAGACAACTACTTATTTGAAAACGTTTTACAACCAGACAGACCGATTCAAGGGGCCAAACATCTCCTAGACCCAATTATAATTAGCGAGAGGATCGGTTGCATTAGGAAGTCGGTTTAAAAAAATCTTAATTAGGTTGCCCTAGTAACGTTATAAACAGTATTGTCAAAGTTGTCCAATCAGACAGTAAGTCAGTTCAAGTAATTTTTTGAGAGCTTTAAAGCATCTGTAAGGTTATACTGCCAACGGAAAGTGTCTGGGAGTATTCATGACTGATTTTTAATGATATTGTGTAACATTTACGTAAAAATTCGCTGTCAGAATTTAAGTGAGGTGAGTAGCGTTTTTACGTACCTTGATCACCTGATACCTAGAAAATTGCCGTCGGGCCAAGCTAGCAGGTAGGCATACGATCATAGTACATACTAACACTAGTCAATCTTTCACATTTTGTTCATCAGAAAATAAGTGACGTCTGGCGTCCGTGGGATCTTGGACTATAATACGCTCAAGGCTGTTTTGGCGCCACTAATTTTATTAGTACTGCTGTATCTCTAAACGCTGCTGTCGGCGTGACGATTCCGTTCTCTGTCTGGAATAAGGCTATACATACACTGAATACAATTTTATGGTTCTTGTTTACTCTTGCGGCTGATCAATTACGTATTGTAAGCGAATCCGTAATTATCATTATCATCTGAACAAATCTACAATTGTGTGCGACTATGGAGCTTTGGCCTTACTGAAAGCCTATAATCTATCTTCTCTATACATATTATATAAAACGAAGTCGCTTTTCATGTTTGTCTGTTTGACCGCTTAGATCTTCTAAATTATACAATCAATTTCGAGGCGATTTTCACAATCATTTAGAGCAGTGATTCCCAACCCTTTACCAAACGCGACCGGTATAACTTTCTTTTAAAATCATACACCAACTGAGTTACTTTGGGGACTTAAGCAGAACATTGAAAACAGAAAACTATGAGAATGTAAGAGCGAGTGAAGCGAGATCGAAAAATGTTGTACCCTCTTGGATTGGTCAGAGATTTTCTTTTGATCATTCAAATAGGAATCGGAATAATTTTGTTGTGAATATTTCTGCATTGCTCGACTAATCGAGTTACGCAAAAAAACTCAAGAATTGCGAGAACGTAGTATAATTTAAGAATCGGGCTCGAAATATTTTGCATCTTTTTGAGAGGTAGGTAAAATTTTTCTTGCGTGGTTTTCCTTTCATTCAAAAATAGGAACTATCTTGTCGAATTATGCAGAAAAGCTGAAGAAATCAGAAACTGTAGAATGCAAGAATAAAATGAGCTCAAAAATTTATGCACGCCAACACAGTGCTCCCGCCCCATACTTGAGAGCGCTCGAAATTATTTTTAACAAATTAATGATGAAGAATGACTAAAAATGTCTTAATTTATTTAATTGTCATTATATTAGTTCATAAGTATAAAAAAAAAAAATATTTTGTAAATAGCGTTGTAAGTATTATTATTAAACAGATTATAAAAAACTGTTGGTAAGAGGTTGTTATTAGTTTAGATAGTTAGATAATGGTGCCGATTCTCTTGTACACCGAACTAAACTAACTAAACTATCACTAAAATTCCTTACTTTTGACTATGAGAATCTTATAGCTATTCTGCAAAATAAATTCTCTAAATTTAAAAATAATTTTGACACATCTAAATCGAATTTGACAATCGCGACTCCACACGTGATACCTAACCACGTGATCTTTTTAGAGCCGGAGGCGCGCAGGGGGGGCAGCCTCGTGGTGTTATAAATGGAATTTTTCACTTTTTGTATGGAAAATAAGAAAAATTATTGCCTACATGTAGAGTGTCAGGGGTTTAAGGGTTCTATAAAGGGGGTCGAAATTTTCATTATTTTTGCGATTGGACACACCGTTTTCGAGATATAAGCAAAAGAAAAAAAAAAGATTCAGTACTGTTTTTGCATTTGAAGTCGAGGTGATGTTGGTGTGAATTTATAGTTCATGACAACCAATTTTATTCCACACGTTTTTAGTCGCGATTAAAAATAGTCAGATTTAGTTAGAAAATCTAAATTTTAGGTAAAAAACGTCAAATTCAGAATAGCAAAATTGCTATTTTCACTAAACTAATATCTCGTTGCCATCTTAGTGCTGTCAAACTAAAATATAGTTAAGTTGTGTCACTTTAGTCTATTTCAGAATGGGAAATCGTCGTTTGACAGGAATAAACTAAATTTTGGTGATTTTTAGTTTAGTTTAGAGGCATTTGTAAGAGAATCGGCACCATTGGCACCTAACGACTACCAATTAAAATTAAAAAAATCAAGTAGTATTTTTCACATGTATTTTAATAATTAAGAAACGAGTCTCAATCGGATTCTTCGCAACTTGGCAAGCTTATGTCTTCTAAATCTTGCACTTTCCGAACTTTTATGATAAGACTTATAAGGGTATCTACGCACTATGCGGTTAGCCGGAACGCGGTCAGCCGTCCGGTTGACTGCAATCAAAAATATGTACGAGAAAATACTTTTTATCCGCACTGCGATGCGGCTGCTGGTCAACTAACTGCGATACGTCCAGTTGACCGTGTTCCGGCTAACCGCATAGTGCGTAGGTACCCTAATATTACTGTATAAACGAGTAAGTACGTTTTTCCGGTGGTACAAGATCTGTTGCCATTTCTTGTAAGTGCGTCACTTTTGCTCGTTTGGATCTTTCAGTGGCCGAATTATAACTAGAACACGGACGATCAGGACCAGTAAGAGTAGGAACAGTGCAAAATGGGAATGTTTCAATTTGTTGCAGCCACTTTGCGTATGTACTATAAAGTAAGTCCTTTCTGCGGCAGTACCGAAATATCTTCTTTTAATCATCATCATCAGCCTATAATAATATTGTTATATAATACTGAAACACTCATTCTCATAGAATTTTGTTGGTCAGGGAGGCAATTCGTTTTCAGTATGATTAAATTTTGAAAACGTTCTTTCTTAGAATCCTAACTTTAAGCTGGATCTTGAAAATCAAGTGTACCTACCAGTTCACGACGAGTGAAATACAATAAGAAAAAAATTATAACGCCAAGATTCGCAAACTTTAGCAAGTTTTTTTTTCATATCATAATAAAAGAAGGTTTGAGGTATATTTCCCTATAAGTTTTGTTGCGAACAGTAGCGAACTGCTATAACTTTTCCTCTCGTAAAACAATATTTTTTTGTAAAATTTTAGCATGTTCAATTCACCATTATTATTACATTAAGTAAATGCTTAATTTAAAAATCTGTAGTATTATAAGAAAATAGATACTTTGAGCGACAGAATCCATGTTTCAGAATCACAATAACTTTTGTCGTTATGAAATTATAAAAGTAACAAAGAACTGCAATTTTTACTGTACCTACGTATTCTAGTCGACCGATTGTAGAATGTTGGAACTGTTGTTAATCTTACATTTTGTCATAAACTTACCTTCATATTTGCGCATTCTGATGAAGCAACTATTCAAGTAATGTTAATATTAATCAGTTGAAAAAAATCGGCACCGCGGTAATCAATGCGTTGATGTCTTTTACTCCACGCACTGCGGTAATCAGCGCGTTAGTGTCTTTTACTGCACGGTGTCTGTAAATTCGGTAACACTGTCGCGAAATCAATGGTTTGGTCCCATTTCAAAAATGCCCAACGCGCCTAAAGAAGTTTTCACTTCAAAAAATTTATTTAAAAGAGTTTCCGTGAAGTTTCTTGCTTGTTCTTGTCCACAGGTATCAACCACGCTTTAGAATGGCAACTAGCTTCATATTTCTGACTACTGACTCTTGAAAATTCAAAAGTGCCTGTCAATGGTTTGAAAAATAATTTTTAAAATCGGTCTGCCAGTGACGAAAATTTCGATGGACATACATTAAAAAAAAAAATATATAGACGAACATTATAACCTCCTCCATTTTTAAAGTCAGTTAAAATAGATAATGATGTCATTTACGATCCTGCACTAATTAGAATACGCTGCATGATTATTATATCGAGATCTCTGTGTTCTATCTAAGTTTAGATGTTAAGTAATGTATAAAGTAATAAAATGGGGCGCGCTTCCCTTTGAGGGCGTAGTAGTGAGTAACACAAAGGTTGGCGCGGCGGCACCAAAGACACCGACTTCCGAAATTAAAGTTATTTTTCACTTTCGTCAACGCGCCCTGGTACATTAGAAATAGTAACCTCCACCGGGACCTCAAGATGGATGTCGTAAACATAGTAATACAAAAATATGCAGAAGCTCATGAACACAGATTTCATCATCACATGAATGTTGAGGCGATCCAACTCCTTAACAACACTGAATTAGTGCGAAGACTAAAAAGGGTTAAACTTTTTGAGTTAGTTTAGTGCAGAGTAAGTGAACTTAAACTGTAGTGCAAGTGCCGACTTTTACAAAAAACACGTGAATAAAGTATCTTCCCCTTAACTTATAGTGAATAAGAAAGACGTTATTGGACGACTTCTTAATTTTATAGTTACTTAGCAGTTTAAATTATATTTAAATTACTTATTAGCTAATAGGCTAGATTGTAATGTGAATAAAGTATCACAATTGTGAAACTTTACACAGGAAAAAAAAATCATAACGTAGTGTTTTTTTTGGAAGTCGGTTGTTTTTTTTTTCCCAAATAGTAAACGTAGGCAATCATCATTAACTATCTTTGCTTTGAATACCTAAATAGGATGTTGTTGTTTTTCGAGTTTGCTGTAATGATGATAAATCGATTGACCCAATAGAGTGGGTGTTAATTTTCTAATTGTCAACACACCCGGAATAGATCGAAATTTTACATTCACACAATGGGCGGCCTTATCGCTAAAAGCGATCTTTTTTTAACCTTTGGATGGATTTAAATGGAAAAGGAGAGACAAAACTGCAGTTAGTCAGTGGTGTACCATTTAAATATACAACAGATACATAAAGCATAATTTACCTATATAAATAACAGATATACGTAAAAATATAAACATAAAACAAGAGCAAGGAACTATATGTAATGATGATATTTAAGGAGAGAGGAAGTGTTTCTTCACCAGAATTTTAAAAGTGGACAAAGATTGAGCACGCCTTGTCGACATGGGCAAGGCATTCCATGACCGTGCTGCTTGAACCTTAAAAGATTTGTCATAAAAGCCGGTGGAATGCATCGGCCGCTCTAGTCTCAAATTTTCCGATGACCTCAGATTTCTATTATGTGTGTCATGAAGGAACTTAAAACATTTTTTAAGATAAGAGGGGGTTGTAGGATTGAACAGAATACTGTTCAGCTGAAATAAGATATGAGAATTACGGCGAAGACGTATGGGAAGCCACTTGAGATTTGTACGAAATTCAGAAATGTGATCCTATTTGCGCAGGCCAAATATAAATCTTATGCAAAAGTTTTGAAGTCACTCGAGCTTATCTAGTTATGCCTCAGTACGATCAAGATAACTGACATCAAGCATCATTCATCATTAATGTAAGGTCCGCTTCACGTGTTAATCGTTTTCTAATTGCTGGGCTAGTCACTCCACATACAAGTCGGTCTTTTATGACGCAAGTCAAACACGTATTGATCTATTGACTCATTATGCTGCTGATCTCGTGTAAAAAACTTATGCCGCTCCACCGTTAAATTTTTCTTCGTTAAAATGTTTATCTAACTTTTTACCCGCACCCTCTCAAGTTGTTTCCTTGCTTTGTTCTAATATTTCGCTATATTGCTCGCCTACTCTAAGCAGAAAAATGTTAAGTTTTATCACTGGTGTTTTAGTCGACAACTCACACGCATTGAAATATATGGTGAAGCCCTTCTTCCATCTTTTCCAACTATTATTCCCAACTATTTTTCCCCATTATTCCCAACTATTATTCCAATCCATTATTCCCAACTATTATACCACTCAGCTTGCCTGATGCCACATCAATCGAGTTCTCATCAAATTGGAATGGTGACGGCGGTGTTAACACAGTTTCCGTTATTGAAGTTAAATTTATATACTATTTGTCGTCTATTTTGCTTTATTTCACTCACTGCTAATTAGATTCGATTGTACTTTATACCGGCTGCGCCATGTTATGTTATGCGGAGCGTGAATCTATTCTATTTTTATTAAATGGTAAGCAAAGCTGATGTCGACTATTCTGCTAATGTCTAAAGTACATTGGAATAACAAGTGTATGATTGAAAAAAGAAAAAAAAAATTGTATATCATAAATTAAAAGAAAAACAACAACTGCAGACACAAGTAAAATTCTTCAATTGATACAGTTGAACACAATGTAGATCTTGTTGGATTAGTACGGGACTGAAACAAACAAAAAATAAATAAATACATTAATTGTTAGAACATAAAATATACGCATACCACACAAATAGAAAAAATTACAATTTTATGTTATTGTGACGGATGTAAGTCATCAGCGCCACGAGCAGTTCAAGAAAAGAATGTGTTAGCAAGGAGAGAGGAGTGTGAATCAAACAGCAAGCTCCAGTAATGACAGCTATATTTAATAAATTATTTTCCTACCACCACCAACATTATCAATGTACCCACTCAATGGGCTCAATCGGGACTTTATAATAAAAGATTTAGTGGACTGTATTAATATAGGTGTAATACCATAAGTTACATGAAACGTGTAGAAGTAGGTACAAATGAATGCTCGTAGTGGAGCGCGTCTGTGAGCTGAGTGGTGTGGCGGGCGCGCAGCGCAGCGGTCGTTGGTAGCGGGTTTGGTACCCCGAGACCACGCACTTTCCCCGCAGTGCATCATGCGCGTATGTGATGCGCCGACACCCACTTATGAATATCATCACAAGTTGTACCAACCTTACCTATTTTTGAGTCTTATATCCTGACACACACTTTAGTATAATATAACAGGTAAATAACAAAATATATTTATTTATGTGTGTACTCTTTACGGTGACCGATATCTACTATACTGGTCCCAAACAAACTTCCTCAACATGACCTAAATTATGTTAGAGAAAGATTCATGGGAGGTCAACCACGTTGAATCACTTCTGAGCTGTCATTCGGGGAAAAATTTATCACCTAATCTTATGTTCTTAGCTAAATGAATATATAAATAAGTTGTTCTATAAATGTCGGATATTAGGGCAGAAAAAGAAAGGTTTATAGAGATTACTATAGGATTTAATAGTGACACTAAATAAACACAGTCGTACAAAGTCTTGGACGGACGGAAGAGGGGGGGGATGTCTGTCAGAATTCACAGATGACAGATATAACAAATGAAGGTTGCGTTTAGAATAGTTTCAACAATATATTACTCTAGCAACAACCAGGCTAACCGTTCAAGCGGTTTTTTTAAATAATATACATAAATAAACTTACGCCTTTTCCCAAAGGGGTAGGTAGAAACTACAGAACTTTTTGTATTAATTATGTACCTAAGTTTAAAATTAATATATTATACATATAAACCTTTGTGTGTTATGTATTATACACACAAACAACGTGGTCACCCAGACAGACACGAAATGCGACTTTAATTTATAACAACCATTAAACGAGCAATATTTGCATATATATATATATATATAATTCATAAGACAGCGGTGTGATTTAAAAGAACATGTAGTGACAAAAATTGAAAAGGGTATGCTGAGATGGTTTGGGCATGTTGAGAGGATGAATGAAAAGCGACTAACAAAATGTATTTACAAGGCAGATGTAAAGGGAAAGGCCGGGCGGGGACGCCCTAGGAGGACATATACTGACCTTATTGGTGATGTTCTTCAGAAAGGCCATGTGCGTAGTACTCGCATCCGACGTGCGTGTATGACCAGATGTATGAACGTAAACGAGGCAAAAGGAGTATGTAAGGATCGTAGCAGGTGGCGTTCTGTAGTTTCTGCCTACCCCCATGGGAAGAAGGCGTGAGTTTATGTATGTGTATGTATGTATATATATAATTATTATATATGTTTGTACTCACGTTTTCGAAATCAGCTCTAACGATTTCGATGAAAGTTGCAATATAGGGGTTTACGGGGGTGAAACATCGTTCTAGCTAGGTCTCATATCTGGCAAAATTCGTTTTTTCGTATTTTCTCCCGAGCAGAGCTCGGTCATCCAAAGTTTGTGTATCTGTTTGACAGTACAGGCCATTACATAGACATAGCTCAAACAGATGCTAATTTCGATTTACGATTCAAAGACAGTCTCTAGCATTGCCAGTATCTCAAGACGTAAATACAAAGCAATAATACAGTCTTGTCTGCACTGAATCTGTGCTAGTATTTGTGTGCACCCAGCCGCTCTTAAAGCACAAAGACATACTGCTACTGTAATACTCCACTACAGAGGAAATGAACGCGGAACCCAGACGAAATTGTAGAGCTCGCGTTTGCAATTTGTGTTGTGAAGCAGCGGCAGCGTAGTAAAATAAATTCGTGTTAAATAAGGATCTTATAATATGATTTTTACATTACAGATAATACATTATACATGTGGAAGCTTTTAATTAGCCTTCCTACGAATAATTTTTATTGAAATGAAATGAAATTGTTTATTCTGTAAATAGGAAATTAGAATCAGAGTCGAATCAGAATCGAAACGAACTCAGAGGTCGCAGTCTCTTTTAAAGTCCAGACATAATCTTGGTCAGGCCATATGAGGACCATGTAGATTAGTGTCTGGAAAGGTCTTTTGAGGAAAGAACCACACAGATTTGAGTGGACCTGTCCAGTCAGTGCAAACATTTGTCAGTAATCGTGGAACTCAACTCAGAACATAAGGAGCTCAAAACGACGAACAATACCAAAGAAAGGACATTTGGGTAGGCCGCATAAACTACTCAAACTGCCAGACCATCACTAAAACTAGCAGAAAAATAAAAATAATATCCACATAGTGATTAATTGTGTTATTAGTCTGTAAGCTTTCTGTAAAAAAAATGATGGCAGTACTATTTAAGTAGCTTAATCATAGCTTTATCAGCCTATAACATTCCCACTGCTGGGACACAGGCCTCCTTTCTGTGAGAGGGAGTGGGCCGTAATCCACCACGCGGGACCAGTGCGGGTTGGTGGAAGTCACATGTCTTATAATTTTTGGTTTTAGGACAGCCGGTTTCCACACAATATTGTCCTTCACCGTTTTGAGAGCAGAGGGAATGAAATTATTTACACAAAGTAAAGTGTCTGGCTGGGTTCGAACCTACGACTAACTCGTAAGTCGCAGCCATTTCCACTGGGTCACCACTGCTCCTAACCGAACAAACATCTTAATTTTATTTGAGTCTATTTAAGTACTCAAACAAAATTTTGGTGTTTGTTTGAACTCTATCATATTATTATTTTAAGGATGTTTTTTTTAATGCAGCCACCGTACCTATTTTTAATCATTTAAAACCTAAGATTAGGATTCAAACGATAGCTCCATTGAAGAAAACCTAGTATGTTAATTAAATAAAAAATTACTGACAAATGCGTGCACTGACTGGACAGGTCCACTCAATCTGTGTGATTCTTTCATCAAAAGACCATTTCAGATACCAATCTACATGTTCCTCACATGATCTGGCCAAGATTATGTCTGGACTTTAAAAGAGATTGTGACCTCTGAGTTTGTTTCGACCTTTCTTCTCAGAGTAATCAGATAGGAAACGCTGACCTCATCTATACTTTTTAAAATATGATTGACGTACAAAAGTGTTCGTACAAACCTACTTACAGAAATAAAATCATTTATCATTCAAAAAATAATAATGGAAGGATATATGTAGCTCTTAAGAAGAACATACTCAAAAAGAATACTCTATTCTATTCTAAAAAAGATAACTAGATTGCATGAAATATCACGTCTAAGAGTAATAAGATTTTTCTTGCTTCTGTAACTTAGAAATAAAATTCTAAAGATACAATGATGTTCTTAAACCTATTTTATTTTATTACAAAATTTGCAAACCTTTGTAATACTAGCTTGCCTTTAAGCATTTCTGCACTGAATTTCTGTTTTATCCAGTAACCTTATTCATTTTTGTACGCAATATTTTAAATTTAAATAAAGTTTATTAAGAAATAGTCCTAAACCTCGCCACACTCATAAAAACACTTTTATGCCTATTAGTTTTGTAAATAAGTAAGTTTTTTTTAAATAATTTTACAGAAAAGTCTGAGCAAGGTGAAGACAAGCTGAATAGGGTGCCAAAATATTTGTCCAGCCTTCAAAATATTTGTGACAAGTCTGGAGGTCTTCTCACAAAATTCTTAGAAGTAATTTTAATATGACATTGAATAATTGTGTGTAATCTAAGTTGTCACCTTTGGTGAGTCTGAGTGAGATCATGTTTCGTTAACATTTGTCTATTATGGCAAGTCTATGAAAGTGAAAAAGTCAAACTCAAACTCAAAGCATTTATTTCACATAAACCAATTACAGGTACTTTCGTATTGATATGGAGTCGGTCAGTCAGAAAAATGAAACATAAATTAATCCAAGTGCCTTTCCGCGAAATGCTCAAACGCTACTTAACTTTTAGGGCAAAAATTTACAGATTGTTTTTTAATTTAATTTTGCTAAATAAAGGTAGCGTTTCATAAGAATATGAACCTTATTCTTATTTTCATTATGTTTGTATTCCTATGAGAACCTAAGTGTGAATACGTTTTCGAGTTTCATACTAATTGGAACCTTATATTAATACCAATAATGTTGATAGTCGTATGAAACGCTGGGGTATACCTCGAAGCGCACCAACTTTGAAACGCACCAAATGAAGCGCACCAAAAGTATTCATCGAAACGCACCAACGATGAAACATAGAAAAGAGCATGAAGGATTCGTAATAAATGATATCGATATACGTTTTAAAATTCAATCAAACATTTCAATGTTTGATTAAAATCACTATTACCATCACAAGCGTTACCTACTATTTTAGTATTAAACAAATTTTTGATTCAAATGGTTAAAAACTATAGAAATTAAACGTTTTTTTCGCCTCGCTGTAAAATCATAATTTGTTTTAAAAATGAAAGCCTCAAAATACGTTAAATGCGCAAAACCTGAAAATAGTTTGATCAGAATAACGAGCAGAATCAATTGAACTAGGTACTTTTTAATATAGGTCAGATTTTTCAAAAAACGTTGCCGTGTCTATTTATTAATAGGTAAAGCCATCACATGCGCAAACCCGCCAAAATAGGTAAACAAACACAAATTGTTGTCGACCAATTTAAATTTTCTCATACGCGGAATAATAATAGCTTTTATTTCAATGCAAATACGAATCTTACGAACTAAAACAGCACATAAAATCTTAAAATTTTTTTTATGATTTTTTTTCTCTCTGAAATAGGTCAACTGAATTAAAAATCAGTTGGGGTGTCTGAGGTTTTGCGCATTTAACGTT
Source organism: Agrochola litura (assembly GCA_949152395.1). Classification (NCBI taxonomy): domain Eukaryota; kingdom Metazoa; phylum Arthropoda; class Insecta; order Lepidoptera; family Noctuidae; genus Agrochola; species Agrochola litura. Next base: position 6,838,081 of record OX424497.1, on the reverse strand, counting down.
ACACGTTGTATAAAGGAGCATTTAATTGCTCACACCAAAAACAAACATACGCGACGAACATATAACCTCCTCCTTTTTGGAAGTCGGTTAAAAAGCAGACTTCATTTCATTTCCGGAACTTATTTCGGCGTTTAAGTGCACTTTATTTTTAAGTAGGGAAAAAACATGACTGTGCTGGTTTTCTAAGAAAATAGTCCTTATTTGCGTTTCTTTACCGCAAGTTGACATTCAATGATACCTATGAATAAATTCCACGTTTTGGTGACTCATGTGAGCTTAATGCTGATTCCGATGATACTGGAAAACCGATATTTTTGTTATGTTTACAATTGGAAAATCCGGGCGGATTTTTTAGCGTTCCGTACTTTATAAAATGAATGAATTTTAAGTCCCTATTTTTTTTTTATGAATCATCATTTAATCTACTCTACCTATAGATATGACACGGGCATACTTTCTGTGCTCCGCTCTACTGGTTTTTACTAACCGATTTTACCCAAGTGAAGTATTTTTTTATTCAAAAACTAAAGAAAGAAAAAAGAAAATAAAGAAAACTTGTTTATTCAGCACAAACAAAAACACATTTAAAAAAATTTACATAAAATACACACATACAAAAGTAGCATAGGCCTCTTCTTGCTTTGCATGTTTTTCTTGCCGCAATTTTTTTTCTCGAAAATATAAAATGTACAGTTTTAACTTCGCTACGATTTTATTATATGTATAGCTAAGCAGACTAATGTAACCAAATACCAGCCTTGTCAGTTCAATACAATATTTACTTAACAGTATCGTTTCATTTACTTAAAAGACTAATATTATCTAACATGTTATAACTTATCCAAACATTTATTAATAGAGACTAACAAGATACACAAAACCCTAGGATTTCCTTTGGGCAGCGACACACACCGTATCAAAGTGAAAACATTTTACGTGAGCTTATTTAGAATTAAGGTTAGCTGGCAACGTGGCATCCCATTGATAACTCTTGTCATTAATGCTTTGTGGTAATCCCTAGGCTTGTTTGTAACATACTTAACCTTTTTCCGGGGCTTTGTTTTGTTTATATCCAAAGCGGAACGAATGTGTAAGCATAATTTATGTGTGTACTGAAATACACCCGTGATAAGGAAAAATGTGTTTTTATTTAGAATTGATATGCGGCTAAAAATATCTGTGCATTGATAGTGTTTAAATCCTGCTGTGTTTGTATCTCATAAAACAAATAATAAATAAATAAATTATCTTTATTTCAGACCGAAATTAGTCCATAAGTGTTGTTAGTGGTTAGTAACAGATTGTGCTTACATGCTATGTTAGTGTTGTTAGCAATATAATTAATTAGTAGTACAAACCTAATGCTCTGGATGGAACACTCCGGTCTGCTAGCAATCATTTTCAAGATACTTTAACGAGTGTTACGCAAGCGTTGTAGTAAGGAAGCCGCTTTCTTGCGCATGATGGCGTGAAAGCCATCCGTGTGCGCTGCAGCAAACATTCCAGACGCACTACAACGCCGCGGCAACCGCAACAGCATCCTGAAAGCGTTGTTGTATTGCACGCGCAGGACGTTGTAGGCTCAGCTCGTATATGACACCCACAGGCCGCTCGAGTAGAAGGACTGACAGAACGCCTTAAATAAACTGCAGCGAGCGAACCTACGGGCGAGTATATTACTCCTCACCGCCAACGCCCTGCGCTCGCGCTCTATGTCCCCATCATCTGCTATATCATTCAAAACTACAATACCCGATCAAAATCAATGAAAGTGTGAAGTTGATAATTTTTTCGCTATTTCAGCGTCGTCGGCGTCGGTCCCAGTAAAATTCGTTTATTTTCAAAAGCAGTTTGATATCTGGAAGGATGCCAATAATTCCAGGATGCCAATTATTCCAATTTTTATAACACCCTTGTATTGTAGGTATCCCAAGTATGAATCATAACGATAAGCGAGAATCTTGAGTTCAACAAATACCGGTTATTTTTAATGAATTGTTTTTTTTATATAATGAATTAAGGATTATAAAAACCTTGAAAATACGCACCAATGGTCACCTGACACACGCAAAACCACGTGTAAATAACATTTGCATTTCCATGTCCTCCGTATGAGACAGGCTTATCGTGCTAATTATCACGAAGTTTAGAGTTTACTTAGAATCAACAGTGAGTTCACTATAAGTCAGTAGTTTCTTACCCATGAATTGGTAGAAACTATACAGAGGAAACAACAAAAACTAGAAACTATACATGGTTCGTGGAAGTAATAACAGCCACATGGGTCGATTGATTAATGGCCGATTCCTATAATTTACGGACCGTTATTAGTTAAAATTAAGATTTTGTATCTTTGTATGTGTATCCAATAATGAAGCAAAGATCTCATAGCTTTGTATAGTAGACCCTCCCATATGGAAGTAGCTATCACAGGTCAAATTAGCATACAAATCTTTTATATGCCCAGTTTGGCAATAAAAAAGTGGCACTCCGGGAGAAGTGAAAACTTGAACAAGATCGCTTTGGTGGAAGAAAAATACTCGTATAGAACATTGGTCCGTAACCTTATCTAAATAAAGAGCACAATCGCGATTACAAAAATTACGTTCCCATGACAACATCACGTTGTCATGGGAACCATCATTACATGGTAGGTGGAATTTATAGATTCGGTCGCCGCGCTCAAAGCCCACGATAAAAGCTATGCAATATCTTAAAAAAAAACTTCCAAAACCTTTAAAGTAAAAATACTTGCATAGAACATTGATCCGTAATGTAATATAAATAAAGAGCACAATCACGTTTACAAAAATGAGTTGACAGTAACGGTGCCGCGAGTTCAATTGTTTTTCCCATCTCAAAAATGCCCAACGCGCCTAAAGAAGTTTTCACTTCAAAAGTGCTACCATTGGTACGAAAAACGATTCGTTTCTGTTTATAGGAACCGACATTTGCTGAGGTCGGTACATGGATCTTTACATACAGAGCCTCCGTGCCTCGGAAAGCACATTTTCCGTTGTTCCCGGCTGTCATTCATAGATCTGCGATATCGTTACGGGTCATCATAAGCCTGAATACTCGTATCTGCCAACCAGTCTTACCGTAACTTGTTTGTGGAGGTCAGATAGACAGTTTATGTAAAGTACCTGTATAAGCTGCTGCATCCGGTTAGACTGGAAGCCAATATAGTTAGAAAAAGGCTATGCAGATGATGATAAATCATCAATGTTCGTACCTTCGGCTTCGCTGTATGAGACACTGCACACTTCTCAAATAACATAAATTACTTTTTAGAGCGTTTATTCTGAAGGAGGAGGCGGAACGCGTGAGGGAGAGGCAAATTTCGAGCCCTCACGCTCCTAACCGCCGCAGGAGGAGACGCCCGGGGCGGGAATCGCGAGCCGATTTCCGGCCACCGTAGGCGCGGGCTTGCGGACGGTGAGCAATGGGTAGCTCGCCGTCCGATAAGGACCAAGCCCGGGTCGACGGCGCGTTGTGTTCCACGGGCGCCTCAAAGAGATGTCAGCAGAATGGATGGGGTCCGCTAGGGCCAATGCCTGCCGGGGGTTCGAAGAAAACCGATAGGGACATCGTGGCCCCCGGCAACAGGGCAACCGAAAGAACACGGGTGGGTTTTAGTCAGGAAGAGTCTGACAGGCCCTCCCGCTCCGCCTAGAGCGGGAGAAGTTATTCGATAATATCCCAAACAAAAAAAAAAAAAAAAAAAGAGCGTTTATTCTGAAAGTGGGCAACGTTGCAAACAGATGTCAAATATTTCGCTGTTTTGATTAATTTGGCAATATTGCTGTATGGAAATATGAAATGTGCCTTATTAGCGAGCTAGAATATTAATAAAGAATTGCAATTATAACACTGAATTTGATGTTGTAACCGTTTTGGGTGTAAAAAAGGCATTTGGAAAGTTTCCAAATACTTTTTACATCTAAAAATAAATATTCGGTGTTACGATATTAATTACTGCATTTCAAAATCAATATTTTAGTTCACTAGTTAGCTACGAGTAAATTTCATATTTCCATACAGTAATATTGCCAAATTAATTAAAACAGCGAAATATTTGACAGCTTTTTGCGACGTTACCAAGTTTTAGGATAAGCGCTCATTCTGTTCTACCGTAAAGTGACAGTAGGGGACTTCAGTATCGATTGAATGACTGTAAATTGACCCCCAAATTGAACAATTCGACGATACCGGTATCCTTTGAGCACCGGTAACTCAGTGACATATTTCGCCAATAAATCTAATCGATTAATAATTTATTAATGTTTATTTGATCATTATTTACTTCTCGGTTCGTTGTACTTTTCAATAACTATTAATCTGGCCATGACCTTGAAAGTATCCGTCTATCAACATATTTTACGTTTGATTGTGACTTTACTTTTAAATTAAACTGGTTTACTAAAGTATCAGTCAGTTGTTTGTTCAACTTTTTTTAATTCCGCGTAGGAACTGAATAACTGAATTGCCATCTTGTAACTATAGCTGTAAACGGGGGAGAACCGAGATTTTTTTTAAACAAAAGACAGCTTTCAATTCAGTCTATGTACTTAATAAATGTTGTCTTTTTTACCCACGCCTACCCCAAGGGCAAACGTAAGAAAATAAAGTAATATATAAAGGTTAGTGCGGGTTTTGCAAAAGTAGATGTAAACATTCTTAGCTTTTTTTTTAATGGCATCTCGCAGATCAACTTAGGAGGTTGTCGACTGCTTAACTGGACTTTCCTGTGGTTGCCTCAATAAATTAAGGCCTCCAGCAAAGGCATACAACTTAGAAACTAAGCGACTACACGCTAAGGGCTCCTCCTGTGGGGTACGGACCTCGGCTTAGGGCATCGCTAAGTGAGGACAGCAAGGGACAGGCTGGATCGGAAGAAGAACATTCTTAGCTTTTTTACCTTTGTTTTTGTAGTTATAAATATCGATATAACATTCTCGCCGTTTTTTCCAAGGACAGTCATAAAGATATTTGCAAGAAAATAGTAGGTTAGGTATGTTTGTTATCTCAATTGGACTTTGAAACGACGTTCACTATTAAGTTCAAAAATGTTTTATTCTTTATTAGGCAGGTATAGGTATATATTTTTTAATTTAATGACGGCATTTGTTGTTTTGGCTACTAAGTCGTGGCTACTGCGTGTCTACGAAGTGCCTCCCTGTGAAGCGGATCTTGCAAATATAACAAAGCGATATTATCCCACGAGTTCATAATGTTATGTAGGTAATTGTGGGTTTATTGGTATCATAAAATAACTTACAAGAGTGTCTATGATTAATTAAATACTTAATTTATTATTGCATAATATTTGTGTAACACTATTGGAAGAAGACACTGATTCCTGTAACATAGGTTACAATCTAGCGTAGGAGTCAGGGTTTCCATATATAAATGTAATGTACTTTTATTTTAATTAAAAATATTATTAATATATACGTCCGGCGTACCATGGGCCTTGCTATCAGGGGGCCTACCACCAGCTCAAAAGCAGTATTATTTTAATATTACTTCAGTGGGAGAAAGAGATGGAGCTATATGTCCTGTAGAGCTTCATCTCTTTCCCACACTGAAATAATATTAAAATAATACTGCTTTTGAGCTGGTGGTAGGCCCCCTGGAAAATACTTTTAACACGCTATTCTTATTAAAGCGGGGTTCAGATTATGAAACTTAGTGTTGTGAAACAGTAGCTTGACAGTTCTGTTTCGGGCTATAGCGAACTAAAACCGGTTTTTGAAAAGCTAATAAATTCAACTAACACGCTGTCAGATGTCATGTTAACTGCTCAGATTAAGTTGGCAGAAATAATTGTTATTATTTCTCTTTATGACGGCGTGTTACCTAGTTGAATTTATTTATTTATATAGCTTTTAAAAAACCGGGAGTTAGCCATAGTCCGAAACATTGGTCTACTCTCTAAGGCCGTCAAGAAAGATACGGGCCCGTCCAACACTAGTTGATCCGGCAAAACAAAATGTCACATTCAAGTTTTCAGACGGGAAAAACATCGCGAGTAGGGATAACTGTCAAATCATGTTGTCATTCATACTTAGTTCGGGCTTCGAACTAATCCTATGTTAGTAGTTGCTACGGAGTAGGAAACGAACGTAACTTCGGCCGAAACCACGGATTTCGTGCTTAGGGAGTCGTTTTTTGGGGTATAGCGAACTAAGACTCGGTTTTTGAAAAGCTGATAAATTCAACTTACACGCTGTCAGATATCATGTTAACTGCTCAGATTAGTTGGCTGAAATAAGTGTTACAATTTTTTCTCTATACGACAGCGTGTTAGTTGAATTCATCAGCTTTTTAAAAACCGGGTGGGTGTTAGTTAGCTATAGCCCGAAACAGAATAGTTAAGCTACTGTTTCACGACACTACTTTCATAATGTGAACCCCGTTTTAGGCCCGCTTGCACCAAAAATCACTAAAAATAGGTCGCTATACTTCATAAGTTTAGGTACTTAAATAAAGGTAAACAAATCGTAAAATAGATTTATAAAAATGACACTTTCTTTTTAAAAATAGGTACGATAAAACTAAATTAAATTTATTTAAGATTGTTACAATAGTTTCCTCTTTTATTCATGTATGTTAAACTTTATGATTTATTCTTAATAAACTACTCTTCGTAGATGTAACTGCTTGAGCACAATTTTTTGTTGGATTTATAATAATAATATAATATTTTGTAATCTGTCTATTGTAAAGAGCCGATATTCTAAACGTCAACGAATTACAACGTTGCTAAATTGAGTTTATCTGTGACGTAGCATAGCAACTGAAGTGACAGGTTACTTGACAGCTGTCTCGTCACGGGTTTTTTTGTTTACGTTTAGCTATCTACCTAAACTTATGGAGTATTGGTAGATTTAACGCTACACAAATTTAAAACATAGTTCTGTTTCTGTTAATCGTTTGAAGATGACGTTTTTTTTAATGTATGGCATCTCGTAACTGACCTCTAAGGTCATGACTACTTAACCGGGCTTTCCTGTGGTTGCCTTAAGCCACTAATTTAAAGCCTCTATCCAGCCAGGGGCGAAGATAACAGAGACACAATGATGCACAGAATCTGTGCAATGATGTCTCAAATATGTTTAGCACTAAAGGCACTTAGTGATTTGGATTGCAAGGGCCTTAGTGTTTGACACAAGGAAAGAAGATGACCTATGTTTCTTCCAGTATCATCTATTTTATTGGCCTTCCTCAATATTTATTTGCTTTCTTTATTCCTTAAAGGATTACTTATGACCGTTTCACGATGATTCGAGGGTTAACTATCCGCTTCTTAAGCCCCAGATTACTAAGATGCCCTTTGTCCGTGCCTTTATGAGATGACATTTTCTTTTACGCTAAGTCAGTAGTGGGACGAATAAAATAAATAGAAAAGGGATCAAAGTAGCAATAAAATTACATTCGTAAGTTCTCGGTGAACCCTTTTGGGGCCTATTTAATACAGTGTCAAATTAAATTAGGTAGCAAAACTTCGTAGACGTGATGGGTATCTATATCTAAACATGATAAAATAAAAAACAAATCTATTAAAAAAATATTGACTCAATTAATCGATTTTCTCGCAAGTTACAATGTTTTGAGGTTTCATACATTGAATGACGGGATTTTTTTTTAATGTTTTTTTTTTGTTTCTGCTGCATTAAATCAATTTTTGAAGTACAGTATTAATCTCTATTAAATTATTTATACAATGGTATATAAATTAAGTAGATCTGTGTACTAGCAGGAGTGTAACAATAAAAACAGTTGCAGAAAGGAGGCACAACAAATTTTTCGATTGCAGAGCTAAGCACTCTTTAATGCAGAAGATGTACAGACGCCAGCACATCAAGCTACCCGAAACTGTCAAATTTTCCCAATCAACTTTGAACCTTATACTTCAGCGATAAAGTTGAAAAATTATTAAATAAATTTGACAGATTGTAGTTGCTTGAAGTGCTGGCGTCTGTACATCCCTGATTTCACATGTTCGCGGCAGCACCAACAGTATTCTCAGTATGTTCGCAGATCGGTGAGATTCCCCGATGTTGCGGAGGTGGATGCAGCTTCACGCTGAATTTTAATTTTATGTTATAAATTATAATCTGTGCTTGTACCTACTAACACTAGATGTTAATTAAAATTGTTACTAACCCTATGGACTCTTTCTATCTGAAATAAAAATATTATATTCTATTGTATTCTATTCTAATGCTTCGCATTATGAGTCGTGCAAAAGTAACAGCACTACCAGCGGTCGTTGACCCCTAAAAACATCAAATCTTTTTATTTATCGTGTTTAGATATCGATACCCATTACGTTAGCCCTAGAGTTTCCCTAGTTAATTTAATAACGCGAGCAATTCAAACTGTTAACGGAATTCAGAATAGTGTTGGACATTTTTTCGTGTTACTTTAGTGAACTTGCAAGAGTAAGTTTATATATAATATGTTACGAAAGCAACAGTTAGAGTAATTTTATGTTTATTGTTTCTTTTTTGTGTTATTTTTTTAATGTAAAGCATACTTGAGTTAATTTTCTGTGAATTGTTATAATTATAAGGTTGTATTGTTTTATTTATAAGTAATTTGGTGTTAATGTATTGTGTAGTTATTTATAATTGTTAGTAATAGTGTTATTTAAAATAGTTAATATTATAAGCAGGCTTAGCTATCGCATTAGGTTTCTAAACCTGTAATGATAGTTTAAGAGTTTTAAATAAATAAATAATTTGACCCCGTTTATCTGACAATGTGGTATTTGTCGAAAAATTGCAACAATGTCCCAGATGAGAAACATCGACATTATTAGGTACAGGTTATATGCATAAAAGGATAGTTTACCGACGTCAACATTAGCGTTGGCGTTGGTTTGGTATTGGCACTGTTACAGATGTTTCACACCAATAAAGCTCTAAAACTATAAAATCAACTTGTAAAATTGTTGAATTATCGTCTGTCACCAGTCACCGGTCGGTTTTATTATATAGGTTCCTGTTCATCACTTTTTTACATAGAGCAAACCTGAAAACTTGTTCATAATCAGTAAGTTATAGAATTTAAATCATGATTTTTTTTGCAACATTTAAATTAAAAAAACTTGAGAGGTGTCAAGGGATACCCGGATGGAACGAAGTTCCTTGCGATTAATTAGTGAAGAAATTGTAATAAAATGAGTAGGTAAGTGAGTGCATACGCCACACACACAGCGTACACCGCAGCACCACACAATACCAAAATAGGGAATAATGCGGCGTTTTCCCGTGATTTTAAAGGAGCCAAAAGAGAGGTATTTTTCTCCTGATTTCGGGGACCCCAAACTTGATAGGTCTACGACCTCTGGCTCCAAAGTTAAGACCCGGGGGGGGGGTGTGCAGGGGGTGTATCGGGATCAGGGGGTCGCGGGAGGATATCGAAGGGGGGTTCGGGGCCGCGATTTCTTGCGGCATCGGAGTTAAGCCCCGGCGTTTCGCCTCCTCGCGCCACTCCCAGATGTGCGCGAGGACCTTTGCCTCCAGATCCCATGGCGGTAATCCGGCAAGGAGGCTCACCGGCTCGCAGGAGACCGTGCGGTATCCTCGGGCCAGCCGGATGGCCATGACCCTCTGGGACGCGTTCAACCGGCGGGCTGGCCGCAGCCTCAATGAACGCGCCCACACAGGTGCCCCGTAAAGGGCCATGGACCGCACGATCCCCGCATAGAGCCTTCGGCAGGAGGCGTTTGGACCTCCCAGATTGGGCAGGAGCCGCTTCAAGGCAGCCCCGGTCCGGTCCAGTCTGGGAGCCAAACGTCGGAAATGTTCGACGAAATTCCACCGGCTGTCGAGGACGAGTCCCAGATACTTCATCGTCGACTCGACACCGATGTGAACCCCTCCCGCCATTACCTGGGAACCCGACGGTGGCGCATTCCGAGGACCATGAAAACCCATGGCCTCAGACTTGTGCAGGGCCACCTCGAGTCCCAGCTGCCGGATCCTATTTACGATTGTCGCAACCCCGCGTGTCGCTAAGTCGGCCGCCGCCTGGTACGACCCCCCCTGCGCCAGGACCAGCGTGTCGTCAGCGTAGCAAACGACGCTGACGCCGCTAGGAAGGTCGGCGCGCAGCACCCAGTCGTATCCGATGTCCCACAGATGCGGCCCCAGGACCGAACCCTGTGGGACACCGCACGACATCTCTTGCCGGTTCCACTCTCCTTGGTGACCGGGGTAGATGACGGCCCTGTCCGTCAGATAGGCCTCGACCACACGACAGAGGTAGGTCGGCATCTGGTGATACCGGAGTGCCTCCCTGATGCAACTCCAGGGCAGGGTGTTGAAGGCATTGGCGATGTCTAGAGACACCGCCAAGACGACCCCACCCCGGGCCACAGCATCCCCCGTCGTGAGGGCCCGCACGCGCATGATGGCGTCTACCGTAGAGCGCCCCCTGCGGAAGCCGAACTGGCTCTCCGCCAGATCCGGCCCCACTCGCACCAGCTGCCCGACGAGGCGGTCTGCAATGACTCTTTCAAAGAGCTTGCCCACCTCATGGCGTCATGGAGGGTGCGATTGTCGCAACCCCGCGCTGGGCACGCCACAATTGCGGCGATAAGACCCCTCTTTGAGGAGTGGCTTGAGAGGCGTCACGGCGTCCTCACCTTCCGCCTGACGCAGGTCCTCACCGGACACGGGTGCTTCGGGAGGTACCTGTTCAGGATAAGGCGGGAGGAAACACCCGGGTGTCACCATTGTGTGGATCGGCCTGAGGACACGGTGGAGCATACGGTGGAGGTCTGCCCGGCTTGGGCGGAGCAACGCCGTGTCCTCGTGGAGGCGATCGGCGGCGGTGATCTCTCGCGTCCGGCCCTGGTTCAGGCCATGGTACGGAGCGAGAGGAAATGGCAGGCCGTCACCTCCTTCTGCGAAGCGGTAATGCTCGCAAAGGAGGAGGCGGAACGCGTGAGGGAGAGGCAAATTTCGCGCCCTCACGCCCCTAACCGCCGCAGGAGGAGACGCCCGGGGCGGGAATCGCGAGCCGATTTCCGGCCACCGTAGGCGCGGGCTTGCGGACGGTGAGCAATGGGTAGCTCGCCGTCCGGTAAGGACCAAGCCCGGGTCGACGGCGCGTTGTGTTCCACGCGCGTCTCAAAGAGATGTCAGCAGAATTGACGGGGTCCGTTATGGCCAATGCCTGCCGGGGGTTCGAAGAAAACCGATGGGGACATCGTGGCCCCCGGCAACAGGGCAACCGAAGGAACACGGGTGGGTTTTAGTCAGTAAGAGTCTGACACGCCCTCCCGCTCCACCCAGAGCGGGAGAACTTATTTGAAAAAAAAAAAAAAAAAAAAAAAAAAAAAAAAAATTGGGGGGTCCGGGGGGAGATTATATATATAAGAGAGTTGTAAGATATACTTAATTACAGATATTGGGGTCAAAAGAAAAGGGGGTCAAAAATGGGGTCAAAGGGGTCTAACTGAATGTAGGTTCTAGCCCGTTTCCGAGAAATTTAAAATAAAAATAAGTGTCGTTACAACTTTTGGTCTTAATTTTTTCCGTGTAGCCCCCTTTCGCAATGCGCGATAAGGAACTTCGTTCCAAAAACACTTTATACGTAGCGCGTGCATAAAACTAGCTTAAACTAAGTCAGTATTCGCTATTTCAGTTATTACATGGACCGTTTTAATCAAAAACTTGTTTTACATCAAAACATTACGTTAAATATTTCACCTTTTCCTCTCATCTCGTAACTCGTAGTTGAAGTAAGTTATCTCCGTCCATTGCAGCATAGCGACAGATTAGGTAACACCTTGTGCAATAATATTATCATATCGTTAACTTTACCTTGACCAGCCTTGACATTTTACCTGTATTAAAACTGAGAACAAATATTAATTGATACTGAATTATTATTGGGTTTTGTTTTTAACCGACTTCCAAAAGGAGGAGGTTCTCAATTTGTCTGTATGTAGTTTTTTTTTTTTTTTTTTTATGTTTGTTACGCGATTACTCCGCCAATTATGAATTGATTTTGATGATTTTTTTTTTGTTTGGTAGATCCTACTTCAGAGGTGGTCCCATATACATTTTATTAACTTTGCTTGGGTAGTTTTTGAGTTAGCTTCAATAATACGTATTTTTTCCACTTAGTATGTGGATGATATGATAACTTCCTGTCACTGTTATTTACATAGCAGGTAGTGGTATTCGAATTTGTTTGGAGTAGGTACCACAACACTAAAAAGTGAAAAATAAAAACTTTTTACAAAAAAAAAACAACCGACTTCAAAAATAAACACTACAAAGTGAAAAATAACTTAAATTTCGGAAGTCGGTGACAAAGAACGAAAATTCAAAACCAAGACACCGACTTCCGAAATTAAAGTTATTTTTCACTTTGTAGTGTTTTTTTTTTGAAGTCGGTTGTTTTTTTTTTTGTAAAAAGTTTTTTATTATTTTAATTCTTCGAATATATCTTTGCATTTTAAACTCGTCCTCTTTTTAAAAGAGGAGCCCCTCTTCTAAAAAGAGACAAGGGACAGAAATATTTGAAGAAATAATTAATAAAGCAGTGTTTATACAATATTAGCAACCCGTACCGGCTTCACACGGGTATCAGAGTATATATGCCTACATATTTTTTTCTATCGTAATGTCGTGTCAGCCTGTTACGTCAAGCAAGTGGTTTAGATTAAAATGTAACTGATATTCTTCCAACTTGAATGAAGTATTTGTAGTTTGTAATTATTGGAGTAAATGTAAAATTGTAAATGTTTTATATAGGCGCCATAGTCTGCACAAAACACCCAATCATACTGTTTAATGCTTTTAGAATAAGATCTGAATGTCATTATCTGTTTGTTTATGTTAAAATAAAGAAATTTTAAAATCAAATCAAAATCAAATCAATTATTGGAGTATTTTACATTGTCATATTTCAGTTAATTTACAAAAAAACCTTATTGAATTTTACACCTAAACCATTTTCATGAATCACTTCGTCCGTTGATGAAAACTTTATGAAAATCTGTTCAGAAATTTTTGAGTTTATCGCGTTCAGACAGAAAGACAGACGCGGCGGGGGCGCTTTGTTTTATATTATGTAGTGATTGAACTATCAATCACTGCCAAAATATTATTTTTATTTCTAAACATAAATACTCATTACTTGTTTTGCTTAGATTAGTATCTATCGTATTTTATTACTTAATTTTCATCACGTTCTTTTTTATTTAAAGTCACTCTTTATTTAAAGACTTGCTAAGTTTTAGCTTACAGGTACGTAGAAATACACTAATATTAGTCCCGAGTTTTCTAAAATCTGAATGCCTGGCACCACCTATATCCGCAATAAAGGTAAAACTTTGATGCTACCAAAATTATTAGATTATTCTTTCCGACAGAATTGGTAATGAAAAGGGCTATTAAATATTAATTATGGTTAAGTGATGATTTATCTTCATGTTTTGATAAAAACATAATTATATTATAAAATGCTGCGCAGATTTTAACGACGCAGTTTTGTAACCGCATTGTTTGAGCAGGAAGATAACAGAAAATTTAATTATAATTTTAATGACAATACCTATTTTATTCTTCAAACGGAAAATTGGTAAGCTAATCGTCTCACGGCATTCGTAAATGATGATAAAAAGGGTTTTTATAACAGGACAGTAATATCCTCCTTTGCTGTAACACATACTTAGTATTACATAGGTACATATACATATAAGTCGCACAGTACCTGCAGTGGCTGTAGTACCTGGTCGACCGAGCTCTGGTCGGGTGAAGATAAACACATCGTCCAGGTATACCAACGTTGTATTACATTCTCGAGGCTGTAAAAATAAAGTTAACGAATTTTCCCATTTATGAGACCTAGCTAGATCGATTTTTCGCCCCCGTAAACCCCTATATTGCAACATTCATCGAAATCGTTACAGCCGATTTCGAGAACGTGAGTACAAATATTTATACAAACAAATATATATATCCGTGGAAGAGCTCGTGGTTAAGTAATAACAGCCGCACGGGTCGATCCTCCAGGTTAAGCTACGCTTGCCGGGGTTGGTCCGTGGATGCATGACCATCTTTACATACCGAGACTCCTTCGTGCTTCGGAAAGCACGTTAAGCCGTTGGTCCCGGCTGTCATTCGTGGATCTTTGACAGTCGTTACGGGTCGTCAGAAGCCCGAAAGTCTGACAACCAGTCTTACCAAGGGGTATCGTATTACCCAGTTACTGGGTTGTGGAGGTCAGATAGGTAGTCGCTCCATGTAAAATACTGGCTACTCAGCTGCATCCGGTTAGACTGGATGCCGATCTCAATATAGTCGGGAAAAGGCTAGGCAGATTGAATTATATATGTAAGGAAATGATTACCTACTTACATGTAACTATCATTTCTTCAATTTGAATTTACCCGCGCTTGTTCAAGCGCGAGTGAGAATGATTAGATTGTATGAAGGTAGGAATGAATGACTAACTGATGTGAACTGACACTACAGTGTTCTGCATGTCATTGTGATTTCGAGGTTAAGAAAAACTATAAAATACCTGAAGGATTTAAAGGAGACGATATTCGTGAAATTAAAGGCTTTGAATGTTGTTTCTTTATTTACAGGTAAAGTTATATTTTGTAAAGCAGTAAGTACCTACTTACTTTTATAAAACAATCTTTTGTAAAACAATAAAATACTTTATTTACAGAAACGCAATCGAGTAAAATTCAACGATAAGCCGGCACCAGAGGATGGACCTACTAATGACTACTCGAGAAAAAAAAAGAAAAAAAAAATACCTCTACTTTTTTTCAACAACTTTTTTTACAACAAAAATCTATTTTGGGCACATAGTAGAAGTGATTACTATTAACAACAACTTATGAAATTTGGTTCTTGATTAGAAAAAGTGTCATTATTTTTTTTTGTGGCTAGTTTTCCTAAGGTATTATACCATTTTAAAATCTAGGTTAGTTGCGCTAATTTTTTAAAAAACTTGCCATAGTAGTGTCCATATTTTTTTTTACACTACGATGAATTAAAGTGTACTGAACGTTAAAATCTTTCAAAATTTTAGGGAAATAATTTTTTTTGGTTGTTTTTTTGTATAAAACTACGAAAATTCTGTAATTTTCAAAGAATATAGTGAATATTAGTACTACTTAGGTTGCCGATACAAACAAAAAAACTGAAATATTTGAAAAATTGTGGTCATGGTAGTTAAAAGTGTCATAAGGGGTATACATTTTCGAAGAATTTCCATTTTTTTAAGTAATTTAAAAAAAAGTAGCGGTATTTTTTTTTTCTCGAGTAGTCATTAGTAGGTCCATCCTCTGGTGCCGGCTTATCGTTGAATTTTGGGACATGTTGTATATCCATACAAATATTGCTCGTTTAATAGTATAGGATAGGTAGGTACTGTTATTTCAGAAGAAATCTCAAAAGTCAAGTACTACAGGATGATCTCGAAAAACCGGCCAAGTGCGTGTCGGACTACGCACAATGAAGGGTTCCGTAGCTGAGATGAATTTATTTATCGCAAGAACAAACTTAACATTGTAGTTGAAAAACATGTTCTCCCATACATTCCAACTGCAAATCGTCGCTCGGCATCCAATACCGCGAATGTGACTTTTTTTTTTTTTTTTTAAATTGCAGTGTCACTTATTTGAACGTGTAGAATGAAATAAAACAAAAATCAGATTTTCGTAAAAAAAATCATATTCGCGGTATTAATATAATAATAATACCTTTAAACTTTCTTTCTTTCTTTTCTTCTCAATTCTTGTATATACCTACATATATAATCTGAATCTCGGAAACGGCTCCAAGAAATTTTATTAAATTTAGTATGCAGGGGGGTTTCAGGAGCGATAAATCGATCTAGCTAGGTTTCATTTTTAGAAAACGTCGTTCAAAAAAAATTTTCATCCAGATATTTTTCTTCATTCAAGTAACAAGGACTCATTGCGTTAGTAAACTTATGAACTATGTTAACTTATTTTACGAGGTCACTTAGAAAGTTTTGCGACTAACAGTTTTTGTCTATAGAATACTGGCTGGTTTTGATTTCAATTAAAACTATGACTACTTATTACAAAAAAACATAACATTCCAAATTCGAAATTCCCTCCATATTTTTTTACGAGCAAAATCAATTACTCTGTCTTACTGAAAACTGGATTTATAACGAGAATATTTTCGCGCGATGATTTTATACGATTTCAAATGTCGACTAAAACCAGAAGAATCGTTTGAAAGACTTCGAATGGTGTTCATAGAAAAAAGCCCTTCTAAAGCGACTGTTTTTCGCTGGTTCAACGAATTTATGGGTGGTCTAGTAATTTTGGCAGACAAAGAAAGAAGTGGCCGCCCTATGACGGTTGTTACATAACAAAAAGTGCTGGCTGTGAAAAATTTAATTCAAGAGAATAGGCGAATTACGTATGAAGAGGTTCAGCATACACCGTGAAATTTGAATCACAGTTTTGCTAGAACAAACGTTGTTCAGACCATGGTCTACTACCATTCTACAGCATCCAATAAAAAATAACATAATTAGTTTTGAAAAAACACAAAAAAGCAAAGTTTAAAATGTCAAGATATATAGATGTATACTGCCGATTGGATCGGGAAGTGTGCATGAAATTCTACACAGGCATCTTCGGTTATGAAAGATAGTTTCACGCTGGTACCGTAAAATCTAACGCAGGGTCAGAAGGAGGTTCGGGTAGAATGGTGCCGAGACATGATAGCAAAATTGGTAGCAGGATCGTCTCGGCGCGTTAAAGATATCATTACGGGTGATGAATCTTGGATTTTTCAATATGATCCAGAAATGAAGCGTCAGTCGACCGTGTGGCTGTTGAACCAAAATGAACCAACGCCTACCAAAGTGAAGCGAGCCAGAAGTGCAGGCAAAATGTTGACCGCAAGTTTTTTTTTTTCTACCAGGTTATCTGGTGTCAGTACCCTGACGAGATCAAAGAAGCATCAATGCTGAATGGTATGTTACCAAATGTTTGCCAGAAGTTTTTACTACTGCAAGCAGCAAGCGACCGAACACTGGCCTCCGTGGGCTACTGCTTCACCACGACAACGCGCTGGCTCACTCGGCGCTCAAGACAAGGGACTTTCTGGACAGCACACCGGTCAAATTTATAGGTCATCCTCCTTACAGTCCCGATTTGGCTCCGTGCGACTTTTTCTTGTTCCCCAAAACAGTTTTCATCACCTGAAGATGCACTGGGTGCAATTGAGAAGGAGATTGGAGAGGTGTCTGATGCGGACTGGAAAATGTGTTATGAAAATTTGTTTAGACGTATAAAACTGTGTATAGACGCCAATGGAGAGTTCTTTCAAAAGATATAATAAAAAAAAATTATAACCTGTAGTATATTTTTTTCTAGTATCACAAAACTTTCTGAGTGCCCCACGTAATCTAGTTTAAATTTATTTCACCCCATGGGAGATGGCACTGCAGTGATTGATGTACATGCAATCCAGACTGCTAGCAATATTGTTGGAGCTGGCCCGTACTCTGCGTACCAGGGATGCACACCTCATTCGCATCGTTACGTAAAAGCAATTAATATGTGCGTCCGCGAATATTCCCGATGCGCTACAAAAACGGGGCAGCCCCACCAATACCCTGAAAGCGTTGTTGTATTGGACACGAAGGGCGTTGCATGACCTTTGGGTATATCTAGCCCACAGGCTGCACGTGTAAAACGTTGTACAATAAGCTCGAAACAGAGTAATTTTGGCTTTTTAAGTGAGCAGCGTGCAAACCTGCGAGCCAGCATGTTTGCCCTTACCAACAACGCCCTTCGCTCCTGCTCAATATCGAGTCCGTCATTGAGGTCAGGGGTCAATATATGACCAAGATATTTAAACGTAAATACTCTTTGTAGTGGAGTCCCATTGAGTAATACAGGTGGTACATAACCCGGTCTGCCCCCAGCCTCAAAGACCATGATCTCCGACCTATTGGAGTTACACATCAAACCATGTGTTTTGGCATACTGCTCACATTTAGCGACCAATTACTTTCTGAGACCACAGATTGACGCGCTCAGAAGCACCATATCATCTGCATAGCTAATATTATTTACACAAATACCATCTATATAGCAACCCACTCTGGTGCTGCTGAGCTCGCCAATCCTGCCTCACCCCGCATTCCAACCTGTATGGCTTGGAAAAAGTTCCAGCCCATCGTACACTATTGATCTGGTTACCATACCACTATTTAAAGATGTTTGCTCCGTTGACAACCTATCCTTCTCCATCTTTCTCCACAATACATCATAAGCAACCAGATCAGAAACCTTGAATAAATCGATGAACCTAGCATTAATCGGCGTCCAACGCTGTGTATAGTAAGTATGCGATAGTATGCTTAAGGTACAACACTGCACTTTCTGTTGACAAACCACGCCGAAACCCGAATTGGTTGTCATGAACATTTACAGTTTTATTTATTTGTGTATTAAGCAGACGGTCAAACACTTTTGATATTTTGATATTATAGTAGCTAGAGAGATGGGCCTTTTGGATGCCGAGCGACGAAATGTAAGTTTTTACGCACAATATTGAGAGATTTACCATGTTATTTTAAAACCATAGACTTCTTATAGGTTTTCCTGTAATCTATGAGTAAAGAACCATACTATGTATTTTTTTCAAAATTTTTGGTCCAGTAGTTTCGGAGATAAGGGGGGGGGAATGGTCAATTTTCATTGAATTTATTAAATATCTTTAAAAGTATTTATTTTAAAATTATATGAAAAATATATTTATGATCCTCGCAACAAGCCCTTTCATTTGATATGTCACACGGTACTGTTAGCAAAACTTTTTTTTTTAATTTTCTTGTTTGCGCCCCAAAAGTGACACCTGTATTCAAAATTAAATTATTTACGTAACACATTCGTGTTTGGGTCACAGAAATACATATATGTACCAAATTTCAACTTAATCGGTTCATTAGATTCGGAGTAAATTGGCTGTGACAGACGGACAGACAGACAGACAGACAGACAGACAGACAGACAGACAGACAGACACACGAGTGATCCTATAAGGGTTCCGTTTTTTCCTTTTGAGGTACGGAACCCTAAAAACGACCTCGGTCGGGGGTCGGTTGTCTGAAAGAGATCGCAGAAAGCAATAAGACCGCCCGTTGTATATTTTGTAGTGTTTAATTTATTTTTATTGAGTATTTTTATGTTTTACTATAAAGTATCCTAACTATTGTTGGATTGTTGGAGTATAGCAAAAACAAATCAATCCTACTTCAACACTATCGTCTTTCTCTTTCTAACTCATAAATATTTTTTTTCTTTCCGAGCCCACTTGATGAAATCCTTACTTTCTCATCGTGAATATACTATACTTTTAACCTTGTGTGGGATCACACCTCTCACATAAAGAAAAGGATTATAAACGTATTATTGAAATCTTTCCTTTAGTGTAAAAAACTAAAAAAATACAATAGACGTGGATATATTTACTAACCTGTTCCGCTTAGCTATTTCTAAAGAGCCATAAAAAACTCCTGAACGCAGACGCAGACGCTCGGTGTGGCAACACGCCGTGTCCGGGTTTGCGACAAGTCAATCGTCATCTTGAGGATGCCTCGTTGAGAGGTGAAACAGGTGTCGATTTCTTTCAGGAGTTTTTTATGGCTTTTTAGAAAAAGCTAGTCATTGAATTTTATAATGGATTCCCGCAAGGTCATGCCTGAATCAATTAACTTTTTTTCCTTTAGTGTCCAACCTTAAACCCTAACAACTATATCTTAATCCTAACTTAAATGCGAAAGTGAGTTTGTTTGTTTGTTACGTTTTCACGCTAAAACGGCTGAACGGATTTGGATGAAATGACACATGAGTAGACCATGACCTGGGTTACGACATAAGATAATTTTTATACCGATATTCCCACGGGACCGAGATTCACGCTGGTGAAACCGCGGGGCGCAGCTTGTAAATAAATAAACGACAATACGACGTAAACACAATTGTTTGGTAATTCGAGTTTAAATTTGACAGCATGCAATAACCAAACGTAACACTGTCGTTAGGTAAAATAACCCTTTCATTTTATTGAAGGTGGCAATGTCCTACGGTGTCATAATAAAACATGGGCCCCAAATGTGAAGGATTGTTGACCTTTGTTGGATTTAATATGAGGTTGACCAGGCAGGATCACTGGCCTTTGATGGATTCAATATAAGGTGCACCAGGATCACTGGCCTTTGATGGATTCAATCTAATGTGCACCAGGATCACTAACCTTTGATGGATTCAATATAAGGTGCACCGGGATCACTGGCCTTTGATGGATTCAATATAAGGTGCACCGGGATCACTGGCCTTTGATGGATTCAATATAAGGTGCACCATTGTAAATTACATAATATAACATAACATCATGCCTTTTTTCCCGAAGGGTCGGGCAGAGGTGTACACCCACATTTCGCCAGTTATGTTTAAGTACCATGTAATAAGGGGCCAGCCTATTGTTATCAATCGGGCACAAATCTAGACTCCGGGCTGCTACCGAGAAATTTCATATAGAAAAACCCAATAACATTTTGCCCAACCTGGGATTCGAACCCAGGAACTCATGCTCAGCAGTAGCGCTTGCGACCACTAGACCGACGAGGCAGTCTTTAATTAGTTTAAACCATCATAATTATGTGTAGTAAATGAGCAGGATGGTCACTAACCTGTGATAAAGATGGAAAATTTAAAATGCACCACTTTGTCTTCTAATGTAATTTACTCAAAAATGCATGTAATGTGGTTATTATTTTGACAACCTTGTTTGAGCAAAGTCGACCTTGCCGTTCTGTTTCAAGGAGCGGCCGGCAAAGTTTTGCTGGTCGCTCTAACAGGCCGGCAAAACATTGCCGGCCGCTATTTTGACGTTTCAACGTTTTAAAAAATCAAATGCAAAAAGATTTTATTTAAAACACAGCTGTTTGTACTTATAGAGATAGGTACAAAAAGATTTTATTCCATATTTGGCTGTATAGTTCCAATAACCATTGTTAAAAAAAAAAAAAACAAATAAGTAACAAAAGTGCGGTTCAGCGAAAATTTTATTTTTATTTAGTGACATTTTTGCGTAATAAATGAAGAAATAGTACAGCAGTCAAACACCGCATTAAAATTATCGCAAACTATTAGTAATATCAAACCGGGAAAGTCGGTGTTGAATTTTAGTAACTGTACTTTTCATAATTGTTATTTTAATTAAATTTCTAGTTAATTAATATATATTTTATTGAAATTACTTGCTGGTTTTATTTAGATTAGGTACTTGCATTTTTGAGTAAAGCACTATACAAGCCTTGGCCCACCATGACTGCTTCGCTGGTCACGCTATGATTGCCTCGAGCTAGCCTAGCTACGCTCTAGGCCTTCCAGCTTGGCCATCATCGCAGCCCTTGCTGTCCTCGCTGTAAAGGTTTATCTCAGCTCGTCCATCAAGTGCTGCACGCTGACCGCGCTGTGTCGGCCTGGAGCTGCGCTACGCTGCGCTGTCGGCCATCATCAGCGCGACCAGCAAAGTAGTCATTATAGACCGCGGCAGTAATGTACTATTATTTACTCACCAAAAACATAACTTGTAAAGTAGGTTGCCAAGACTTACATAATGGTTTCACTGTTAAAAATTTATCAGATTTAATGCAGAGCCAAGCCCCTAACTGTACAAGGCCTGACTTTACAAACGGCTGTCATCGCACAGACATTTCTATGGGCTACATCATCTGCCTAGCCTTTTTCCAAGTATGTTGGGGTAGGCTTCTAGTCTAGCTGAATACCAATATTTTACAAAGAGCGACTGGTTATCTGCCTATCTTCTATGGGCTTACGGTAAGAAATTAAGTAACCAGTCTTTAAAGTTGTGACGTGCAACAGTTCAATGGAACGGCCATGCCATACATTTTGACCGAGATGTAAAGTTTATCCTTCTTATGTAAAAGACAACTTTGACTTTTAGTGGAACATTTATTTACGGCTGATCGAGACTATGTACTTAGTTAGTTACAGTTGCTTGTCAGTTAAATAACCATCAGAGGACATTTGCGGGTCAAAATGGAAGATAACACTTCAGATATACTTATTAGTTTTAATGTTAAACTTGTAAATAATACTACGCCTTGATCTCATAAATATGTTTGAAAATCGGGGACATGTTTTTGTGTACTACCACAGAAAAACACAGAAGGTTCACTCCGCATTTTAAATACATATATGATCATGAAACTACGAGTACGCGGCGAGCTCGACTTGTTGGGCCAATTCAGTAAGCCGACGAAAGCACGGACGTAATAAAATCACGGCGGGATTTTATCGCGCACTGGATTTTCAACTCTCGGCGCTAAGCAGAGCGTTGAAAATTAAGTGCACGAAAAACAATCGCCGCGATTTTATTACGTCCGTGCGTACGTGGGCTTACACTTAGTCGACGTTCGCACGGACGTAATAAAATTGCGGCGATTTTTTTTCGTGCACTTGATTTTCAACGCTCTGCTTAGCGCCGAGAGTTGAAAATCCAACAGTGTGTTTTTTCAACGCGCTTGGACGAGGGTGCGTCTCAGCGCGTTGGATTCTCAACGCTCGGCTTTACACCGAGAGTTGAAAATCCAGTGTGCAATAAAACCTCGCCGCGATTTTATCACGTCCGTGCAAACTTCAGCTAACGTAGTCACAAGATCTAAGAGTTACGCTATAGAAAGAGAGGCAACTCCTAGGTGAATAAATAACTGTAGGTACCTAATTAGCGCTGTGCGACCTGAATTGCACTTTATTGTGTCGTAGTAAGAATCGCTTTTTATTTAAATGCTTTTTTGGTGTAAACCATCTGTATTAATCTGTGGTACTACTCAAGTTCAGTTCAACATACTAATTATTTTATGACATAAACACGATAAAAACTTCTCCTTTGAAAATGTGTTAAAAGTAAATAAAACTATATTTATGTTTTGTTATTGTACCATTTATAGATAAGGTTATGATCAAAATAATATTGTGATTCATTGCGATTCTATTTACGTGAACTTTTGTTGGTGTTAAAATAATTTGCAAATACTTGAGATCAAACGACTGCGTTGATCTGAAGATTTAGGGATCAAACCGGGTTCAAAACCGAAAATACTAATGTGATTGATCAGTTTTATACTTTTATTTGAAGGCCTGATTACCAAAAGATACATAGGTCTTAGCTAATGGCTGAGGTACTAACATGAACGCGCGACTTTTAAATCGAAAATACAGCTATCTAATACCATTTTGTTTCAATTTTTTGCGACCAACACAATTACCTGTCAACTCAGCCTATTGCAGTCTACTGCTGGACATAGGCCTCTCCGTCACCTCCTTCTGCGAAGCAGTAATGCTCGCGAAGGAGGAGGCGGAACGCGTGAGGGAGAGGCAAATTTCGCACCGTCGCGCCCCTAACCGCCGCAGGAGGAGACGCCCTGGGCATCGGGAATCGCAGGCAGATTTCCGGCCACCGTAGGCGTGGGCATGCGGACTGTGAGCAATGGGTAGCTCGCCGTCCGATAAGGACCAAGCCCGGTTCGACGGCGCGTTGTGTTCCACGCGCGCCTCAAAGAAATGTCAGCAGAATTGACGGGGTCCGCTAGGGCCGATGCCTGCTGAGGCTGCGAAGAAGTCCGAAAGGGAGATCGTGGCCCCCGGCAACATGGCGACCGAAAGAACACAGGTGGGTTTTAGTCAGTAAGAGTCTGACACGCCCTCCCGCTCCACCCAGAGCGGGAGAAGTTATTTGATAATTTACCAATAAAAAAAAAAGGCTGCGCCACAACACCCTGTCCTCCGTCTGCTGCATCCAGTCTGTCCCAGCCACCTTTTTAAGGTCGTCGATCCATCTAGCTGGGGGGCGTCCCAACACTACGCTTGCCGATACTCGGTCTCCACTCCAGGACTTGCCTGCTCCACCGGCTGCTCCATCGACAAACATAGCCAGCCCACTGCCACTTCAGCTTGCTTACTCTGCAGGCTATATCGGTAACTCCGGTTATTTTCCGGATAATTACCTAAAGACATGAATTAAGTCTTAAAACTTAGTTAATACTGAAAGAAGTAGTTTAAATTTTAAAATCGTTTGAATTTATGCTACGATTACTCCACGTGTTCATGCTAAGCCCACTGTTCGTAATAAATAAATAATTGTTATTTTGTTTAAAAAATAAGGAACAGATTCCTTTTTTCATTTAAATACAACGTGCCGCTACAAACGCGACTTTAACACATGGTTAGGGCTAGTGGCCAGTAATCATAAAAATTATAATAAGATAAAATAATACGCTAACATATGGCTCTCCCTTTTCTTTCAATTCGCCTACTTTTTGTACATTATTCGTTTTTATTTCATTGATGCGATGATAATAATCCGTGACACCGACGAATGACCTCTGCGCTACAGTTCTTTAAGTACAGGTTGCTCCAAGATGCTATTTTAGAAAACTGTGAATAGATCTATAATTTTTTTTTTTCTTTTGTTTTAAATCTTGCAATCAGTCCTTCTGACTATGAGCAGATGTGTTGAGCGGCTATTATTCATGATGAGATGTACCCCACTAGGAACATCCTCCATATTATTAAATTAGCTTAGTCAACGCCGCCGAGAACTAAGGTCCTGCGCCGTTTCAGGCGATTTAGACAGTCAGGTAATGTGAGCTGGACAGCGAGCTGGTTAGGATGGTTGTCCAGTCTTGTTTTGTATTTGCCTGCGAATGTCTTTATCTCATCCTTCACTGTTGGCATGCTCAGGTATTTGTGTACTTCACTGTTTCTAATGAACCAGGGTGAATTGCTAATTTGCTTAAGGATGTAGTTCTGAGTTCTTTGAATAATATTTATGTTGGAATCACAGCAGGCTCCCCATAACTGAATCCCGTAGGTCCAGACTGGTTTTATGACAGCCTTGTAAATTAGGAGCTTGTTGTCCAGTGACAGTTTTGAGTTTCTACCCAGGAGCCAGTAGAGGCCCTTGTATTTGAGGTTGACCTGTTTACATTTTGTTTTAATGTGTTTCCGCCATGTCAACCTGCGGTCCAAGTGTAGTCCGAGGTACTTAGCTGTGTTACTCTGAGTCAACTCCCTTCCACTAAGTTTAACAGGGGGACAAGTTTCTCTTCGCAGTGTGAAGGTGACTTGCACTGACTTATCAGCACTCACTTTTATACGCCATTTGTCAAACCAGTTGCTTATTTCATCAAGGCTTTGTTGAAGTTTCGCAGTGGCTTCCGCAGGGTTTTTACTAGACGCTAATACTGCTGTATCATCTGCATACGTAGCAATAGTAACTCCAGGTGTTACTGCCAGATCTGATGTGTATATGGTGTACAAAACCGGGCCGAGAACGGAGCCTTGTGGTACACCAGCAAGTATCCCGTGAAAACCCGACGAGCAGTCATCTTCTTTGACTTGGAATATTCTGTTGTTGAGATATGATTCCAGTATATGATAGAAACTGTGAGGCAGCAGTAACTTAATTTTATAGAGTAATCCCTTATGCCATACCTTGTCAAAGGCCTGTTGAACGTCTAGAAAGGCCGAAGAGCAATATTCCTTCTTCTCAAGACTGGCACTGATACGTCTGCACACTCTGTGTATTTGTTCAATGGTGCTGTGCTCTGGCCTGAACCCAAATTGGTGGTCTGGAGTTACGGAGTTTTCGTACATAGCACATGAGAGCCGTCGGAGTAGTATCTTCTCTAGAACCTTAGATATTATAGGCAATAAACTAATTGGCCTGTAAGATGATAATTCATGTGCTGGCTTTCCAGGTTTATAGACCATGATCACTTGTGAGACCTTCCATAGTGCAGGAAAATAAGATATTCTAAAGATACAATTGAATAACGTAGTCAGATATACTATTGCTTTTCGTGGCAATTCTGACAGGATCTTTTTGTCTATGAGGTCAAATCCTGGGGCTTTTTTATTGTCTAGTTGATGGATGGTTCTTGCCACTTCTCCTGGTGTCACTACTTTTAACGGCAAATCAAGTTGGTGGTCTTGTTGGAGAACGTCGTCTATGTCAGCTTCATTAGAGCCAGGACTGGCTTCGTTAGGAACAAATACTTTGGCAAGGTGATCAGCGAAAGCATTCGACTTTTCCTGTTTCGTTTTGGCCCACTTGTTTCTTTCTAGTCGTAGAGGTGGCTTTGGGTTTATTGGCTGGTTCATACTTTTACATACCTTCCAGAGAGAGTAGTCAGAGTTTGCAGCAGCAGTAAGCGATAATAGTTTTGCCTCAACTGTGGCATCTTCTGCTTCTTTTATAGTTCGTTTCAGAACTTTACTGTAATTGTTTAACACTCTTTTATCATGGGGATGCCGGCTTGAGTGCCAGACTCTGCGTAGTCTCCTTTTCTCCAGAATCATTTCTTTGATTTCTTGTGGTACATAAGCCTGCCTTACATTCTCATGATTTACCTCTTCTGTGCTATTCCAGCAAGCTTTTTGAACCGCGACTGTGAACGCTAAGACTGCATCATCAATTTCGTCCTCGTTCTTTAAGGAAACTCGCAACTGTAAGGAATCCTCAACAAGGCAACGAAAGAGTTTCCAGTTGATATGATTATTATACAGTCTAGGTCTTCTCTGGTTCTTTAAGACATTAGCACTGATTGTTAGTATAACAGGGATGTGGTTTGAGGTTCCATCTAAGCAAGAGTCAATTTGGTAAAAGAGTCTAGATAGTCCCTTCATTAAGAAGAAGTCCAAGACATCAGGCAATTTATTTGGGTCAGTCGGCCAGTGGGTAGGCTCAGGTGTAGCAATTGTTGTAAGGTGGTTTTTATCAACACATTTTTTAAGTTCTCTGCCTCGCGTGGTAGTAAGTCTCGAGCCCCAGTGCAGATGCTTAGAGTTCCAGTCTCCACCTGCCACGAAGCGGGGTCCTAGGCTTTTTATGTATGCAGTGAACTGTTCCTCTGTTATTCTGTGCTTTGGGGGGCAATATGCTGATGAGATATTGAGGTCTCCGTTTCTATCTCTGATATTTACCGTGGCAGCTTGGATATGGTCTGTTTGGAACTGAGAAAGCTCATGGTGTTCTATTGAGGATCGAATTAAGATACCTGCTCCTCCGTGTGCAGTTCCATCGGGATGGTTCGTTGTATAAATGTTGTAATTACTTATATTTATTTGACTATTGTTAGTGAAATGGGTCTCTGATATAAGTAATATATCTAGGGCATGAGTTTTTAACAACATTTCAACCTCAATTTTGTTGGGAGTTAGACCATTAGCGTTCCAAGTGGCTATTTTTAGTTTGTTTAGCTCGTGGACAATTTATTGACCAAAGTTGTCAAGAGCCCTAACATATTGCTCATTTGTTGTAAGATAATGTCTATTTTTTTGAGATTGTTTGATAAATATTTCCTCTATTCTTGTAAATGATAATTGTTGATAAGTTTCTTGCTCGTTTTGAGGGTTGGAAGATTGATCTGGTTGTTTGTTTTTGAGGACTTCGCTATACCTTTTTGATGTTTGAGTATTGTTGGGGTCATGGTTTGTGTTCACTTCTGTTCCTTTGTTGTGTACAAAGGTGGGAAATTCAGATGGTTTTTTTTCCCTTCTTAAGTATGTAAGCTTCTGTGTTTTTCTGGCCAGTATCTCTTTAAGGACTTCACAGCCTTTATAATTTGAAGGATGGGGACCGTGGCAAAGAGCACATGTAGCTGGTGTAGAGCGATCAACCTTGGGGCAGTTTTTGGTCAGATGTGATTCTGCACATTTAAGACAACGGGCCGGCCTCATACAGTAATTTTTGGTGTGACCATACTGTTGACACCTTTGATATTGGACAATGGTGTTCTTTTTTTTTGGATCTTCCACTATAACAGCTTGGTGATAAATATATCTTATTTGCTTGGCAGATTTGTTATTAGGTCCTGATTGGAGATTTACAAAGAATGTTGAAGTAGGCGTTTTATCCGGTCCAAATCTAGCATTGATAATTTCCCCAATTACAACATTTCCGGTTTCCTCAAAGGCGACTTTTATATCTTGATGAGGAGTTGTATGGTGTAGATTCTTAACAACCAGCCTGTAGTTTCTTTCTTCTTTTCTATTAAAGGTATGGCCAATAAGTCCTTTCTCTCTAATAGCTGATATAAGCTTTTTATAGATATCTGTATCTTCACTTATGATTCTCATTTGATTTTTGTTTACAATCTTATATTTAAATGTTTCCCTAGCAGCTACTGTCACTAAGAATTCAGTAAGTTTCTTTACATCCTCAATGCCATATAAGATGATCGGAGGAGGTTTGTTAGGCTTTTTTTCCTTAGGCTTGTCTGCTTCTTGTGTATCAGCATTAACAGGTAGTCCATCAAACCTATTTGACACATGAACATTTTCGGGAGACTGTGAGTTTGAGAACTTTCTTTTTTTATTAGGGTTTCTACTGACTGGCACTCTCTGCCAATCAGGTAATTCAACAGATCTTATGTTATTTTCTGGTTGAGGGTCTTGGGGAGCTTTATCCTTGTTGGTTGAGAGCAGAGCACTTCCAGTAGAGGCACTCCTTGGTCTATTGAAGAGACCTGGGTGGATGGCTTGCTGCACATATTTCTTACTTTGACCAGTAACATTCACTGTCACGGGGGCCTGGGTATCCACCCTCGTGGAGTCTTCGGTAGTCAATTTAACACCTTCCAGCCCGGGTACTGGAAGGCGCCGGGGGTTAGCCGGGGCGCACGACAAATCACATTCATTATTTTCCGACATTTTCATATTAAAGAGGTGGGAGAAGTCCGAATAGTACTTTCCCACGGAACTATTGACACAATTTCTGAGGGGATTTAGTTCCTCATGGCCTGTGGTTGCCATGTGTGTGACAGGTTACTTAACCGCCGCCTGTTTTTCGGCGTTGTTGCTCGATTAGCACCACCCGGGGGGCACGTGTAGGGTGGGTCTTGAAAAAGATGGTAAATCCTACGGACGTGAGCAACTTTCCACCCCCCTATAAATAATAACGTTTTATGAAATTAAAATATCATCATAAAACGAAAACGCAAAACCGTATAAGTGTGTTAAATTAATGTCGCCATTAAAGCGGCACGCTGTATACCAATTCAAGAAGTTATTACAGATAATAAACGAAAATTTCATTCACGTCTTTAGTAACTAAGTGCTAAGAATTACACTTGCATCTCAACAGAAGATTAATTAATAACTTTCCGCCTTTAACTGTCTCATCTATATAATTAGTCTGTACTATAGTCCGCGTGTACTAAAATCATATACAGTTTTATAGGTATTGTGAACTCGTCACTTACAGAAGTGCACAGCACTTATAGTCCGCGCAATCCACGAAGACGCGCCCCACTCCGCTCCGTACTAGAGTTCAGCTTACAGTACAGTAATCGCGGAGTGGGGCGCGTCGTCGTGGATTGCACGGACTATTTATAGTGCTGTGCACTTCTGTAAGTGACGAGTTCACAATACCTATAAAAATGTATGTGATTTTTGTATGTGTATGTTTAAGTGAGTAAGTCGTTGAGGTGCCAAATAAATAAATATACTTACCTAATCTAATCTAATTAGCCTGTATTGTCCCACTGCAGGGCAAAGACCTCCCTCTCCCTTTTCCACACAATTCTGTCCATTGCCAGTCCTTTCGGTAGGAGTCAAGCTCGTCCCGCCATCTTCGTCTCGGCCTGCCGCGATGTCGTCGTGCGTTTAGTGGGACCCAATCAGTGGTTCTTTTAGCCCATTTGTCATCTGACATGCGGCAGACGTGTCCGGCCCAGTCCCACGTAAGATTAATCTGTGCCTGTGCTTAAGCTTAGCGGCTAACGTCCGTGACCTTGGTTTTGGCGTGCAGTGTTGTACCTATTCATTATTAATTAAAAAATATGTGCATATAAGAACAGGTTTGAGTTTTAACCATATTTCAGTATCAACTTTATGCGCAGAATTACATAGAAAACTAAAAACAAAATAAAGTTACAATGTTTATACATACTTAGATTTGCCAAACCAAGTTTATTTGAAACCTAGTATTTAATTTAGCACAGAAGTAACCAAACCGGTTCAAACAGCGAATTTGCAAAATGTATTTATATCTTAACTGCCTGTTTGGAAAATTACCACAAGGCAACTTAGGTTTACTGGAAAACAGGAACTAAGTTTAGATTGAAATCTCGTGATGCCTTGTACACTAATTTCTTAGAACCCTTCCGGAATATTATATGACAGCGACACGTGAAGGTTACAACGCAAATGCAGCGGAAACATACTTTAATGAATGTTTTGTAAGTGTCAAGGTAAAGGTCGAAATGCATAACTAATTTTAGAAACGTATTGCCATCCAACGTGGCAATGTTACCAGTGTTTTGGGCACTTTTACCATTGACCGATGCGAACGATTTGTTTGAGGCCTAATGAGTTGTTCTCTTTTGTATATACTATCGGGGTAACGCATATCTAACCAATTTGAAAACAAAGTCCCGTGCACACGACGCTTTTTTTTTGTAGGTAAGCGTTACTTTAGCGGCCGAGCGCTGCAAGCAAGAATAGTCCTTACAGTGTATATATTTAAGTGTTAGCTTGTATTAAAGATTTGTCAAAATAAATAAATAAACTTTGAATAGTAACTAGCTAGAATGCCTAAAAGACGGTTAGGTACAGTTATAGAAATTAATATTTCCAACACCATTTCTTGCAAATGTCAAAGAATGACAGTTATGATTTGAATAATTATGCAGACAATTTAAGTTGGAAGTCAATTTGCTAAACAATTAATGTCCATGGCTATACATGATAACCACCGTTATTTTCTGGCAAAACACCATCGTGCAAGAAAACGTCAATCAATCATCAGTCCATTGCTGGACATAGGTCTCTCCCAGGATGCGCCACAACACCCTGTCCTCCGCCTTCTGTATCCAGTCTCTTCCAGCCACCTTAATAAGATCGTGGGTCCTTCTAGCTTCTCTCGTCTCCACTCCAGGACTCGTCTGCTCCACCGGGCATCGGCCCTTCGACAAACATGGCCAGCCCACTGCCACTTCAGCTATGTCGGTAATTCCTGTTCTTTTGCGGATAATTTAATTTCTGATTTCATCCTTCAAAGAAACTCCGAGCATAACCCGCTCCATAGCGGGCTGAGAGACCTTGAATTTGTGGACCAGCTCGACTTGATTACGAAGAATTAACACATACATGGGGCACTTAGAAAGTTTTGCGATACTAAAAAAAAATATACCTACTACAGGTTTAAATTTTTTTATTATTACTTTTCAAAGAACTCTCCATTGGCATCTATACACAGTTTCATACTTCTAAACCAATTTTCATAACACATTTTCCAATCCGCATCAGACCTCTTTTTAATCCCCTTCTCAAATGCAACCAGTGCATCTTCCGGTAATGAAAACTGTTTTCCCTTTAGTAAATTTTTTATTTTGGGGAACAAAAATGATAAATCCATCCATAATGATATCTTAAACGCGTCGAGACGAGCATGCTTCAAATTTTGCTATCATGTCTCGGCACCATTCTATCCCAACCGCCTTCTGAGCCTGCGTTAGATTTTGCGGTACCACCGTGAAACTATCTTCCTTACCCAAAGATGCCCGTATATATTCATGCACACTTCCCGATCCAATCTGAAGTATATGCTGAACCTCTTCATATGTAACTCGCCTATTCTCTTGAATTAAATTTTTGATAGCCAGTACGTTTTCTGATACGTAACAGCCGTCATAGGGCGGCCACTTCTTTATTCGTCCACCAAAGTTATTTGACCACGTGTTACATTAACACCATTCAAAGTCTTTCAAACGATTCTCCTGGTTTTAGTCGACATTTGAAATTGTACAAAATTATCGCGCGATAATGTTCTCGTTGTAAATCCTTTTTTCAGTGAGATAGAGTATTTTGATTTTACTCGTAAAAAAAAGTGGAGGGAATTTCGAATTTGGAATGTTGTGTTTTTTTGTAATAAATAGTCATAGTTTTAATTGACATCAGAACCAGCCAGTGTCCCATAGACAAACACTGTTAGTCGCAAAACTTTCTGAGTGACCTGTGTACATACGACAAATTGTCTGATCATATATCCGAGCAATTGACGATACCTATCAGCGCCGCACTCCACCAGGCCACTGATCGTAACAGATGGAAAAAGACCGTTGAGAATTTGATATGGAATCATGATTCTCAGCAGTGAGAGAGCGATTGAAAAGAGAGAGAACACAAACATTCGGAATTCCTCGCACCTTCTGTCGTCAAAACAAAGATTGTAATAAAAAGGTGTCAGATTAGGTTCTAAAAATAAACACAAAAACAGATCATAAACATTTTATTAAAAATATTTATAAATAATAACCGTATAAATTATAGGGTTATGATATTATTAAAGCTTCCAATGGCATTAATACTTATAAAGAAAAATATTTGGGAAAACATGTTTGTGTATTTTTAGTTTTGGTAGACGATAACATTATGTACTAAAATTAAGTATTATGATAAATGTCTAAAATGTATTCTTTATTATCTTTAAATACACTGTAAAGAATACATTTTAAATACAGAAAAATAACTAGGTACCAGTAATAATGTGCATTAGATAGAGTTACATAAATAGAAAAAAGTGTGTTAGCACGTGTAGGTAGGTACCTATTCTAAATACATAAACTTTACTGAAAACTATTTATATCTGGGACTCTTGCAACATAATAATACAGAACAAAATATCATCGATACTAATATAATATTATAAAGAGGTAAAATCTACGAGTTTCTATACAGGGTGGCATACATCGAAGCGAAAACTGTTACTATGGATTCAGTACATAATTCTGAACTCCGCTGCGTTGAAATTTTACCTAGGTAATTTAAAAAAAAAACAGTGCTACTCCGAGAGTACCGAAAAAAGTGAAAATTTGAAAAATATCGGCACCGCGGTAATCAGTGCGTTGATGTCTTTTTAATGGTCAAAAGCTGGTGTAGTAACGGTATCGCGAAATTAATGGTTTAGTCCCATTTCAAAAATTCCCAACGCGCCTAAAGAAGTTTTCACTTCCAAAATCTATACCTACGCGGTAAAAAATTATGGAGCAGCGGATTTTTTTTCAATAACCGACGTAAATTTCAAACGCAGGGGAGTTTAGAATCATATACTGAATCAATGGTAACAGTTTTCGCGTCGATGTCCCTGACACCCTGTATAAAGGGGTAATCTTCGGAACTGCTTTAAAAAAAAACTTTCACAAATGGAAAGCTACAGTATTGCAGAGTTTCATAAGATAAAACTTATATTTTATGTTAAAACAAGAAACTTCAAGCCGACGAAGTCGCGGGCAGAAGCTAGTTAAAAAATATAAATATTCAATTTTATCTCACAAATATCTAATATTTTAATAAATGTAATCCTTCAATCAACGCGAATGGCAACGAACGAAGTTACCTCACATGATAGAAGAATGACCTTTACAAATGGAAAATATGTATAGTAAAGATATACATATACACAGTATATGTCCAGATACACAGTCAAACCTCGTAAACTCGTCGAAAAAAAATAGCATCCAACTGTTAGCCGCTAAATGCACGGACACTAGAAAAGCACAATGACGTGTCGCGAGTGTAAGACGTAGCTGTCACGCATACCAGCATAAAAAGTTGGCTTGTTTGTTTTAGTTCTTTTGCAGCGTGAAACTCTATCTAGACGTATAAATAATCAAAGATGTATAGTTACTTATTTTACAAAAAAAAAACATTTTCATGCGATAGAAGTGAAAACTTACAGTAAACGTAGCAGATGACAGCTGATAACGATTGGAGCCGAGTATACGCGATCCAGCGCCGAGTAGGCATACGCGAGTCAGCGTCAACGAACGACTGGATACGAGAATACCCGATTTAGCTTCACCGACCCGAGCGTGACGGTTTAGTTTCATTCACTGTTCAGAAAGAGCGCAAAATGCGCCTAAAGAAGTTTTCACTTAAAAAAAAAAAACTTGTAAGTAGTATGACAAAAATATGTATGATAAGTTTTCTGATACTTAAGTTGAATAGTCCACAACGCACAGGATTTATTTTATACATAAAAAAATACAGTGATATGGAACATAATAACAGGTTTTGATATTGTGATGACTATAACTTATGGTAGGTACTAATACCTACCTACTATATACCTACTAGGTATAAAAAAACTAAGCGTGAATATAAAATTTAAAATATTTACAATCTCATGCAAAAAATACGCAGCTATAGGTACTTAGTGAATACCTTAAAACTTATGTAGGTATAACTTTCTTACGATATTTAATTTGCTAACTCTATCTTATTTTATAAGCTAAATAATAATATATGTGTGTTCTTATTACATAACGTTATGGAATCTTACATTATGTTTAATAATATTGACATAAGTCAGGTCACATATAGTCACATACAGAGTGGCTGGGACATCGACGAGAAAACTGTTACCATGGCTTCAGTACATGATTCTGAACCCCCTGTGTTGAAATTTTTCGCCGGGTATTTAAAAATAAAACAGCTGTTCCATACATTTTAACCTCGTAGGTGGGTGTTATTCAGAAAAATTGTACATTTGCTTCCCTCTCCGCGTCCAGCTCGATTATTTTTTATTTGCAATTTCATTATTAGCTCAATTTTATTCACCTTAATTCTAAAAGTATCTAGAACTACAATTTATAATACTCAGTAAGTAAGCGAAAGCAACCTAATCTAATATTTCAAATTTTAAAACTGCGTTCACAGAAATTTCATAAAGAAAACCATGTCCATTTTTACTCAAAGCAACATAAAAATATGTTTAAAAAAATCGAATTGTGTTGGTATAAAACTTAGTATTTTTTTAGTATGTTTATATCCATTAAAATAGATTATTCTTTAAAATAAATAAAACAAACAGTAATTAATACATCATTTACATATTTAAATGGAAGTCCAATATTCTACTCATCTCTGTTTTTCGTCTCGGTTACAGTGTTTCACAAAATTATTTCCAACTTGGAAATAAAATTATCTACTGGCAACATTTCACAACAAACACTGTAAACAGATGGCGTGACTGTGGATTCGGCCATTTTGTTCTTTCACTCAGTGCGATCAATTTTGTGCGTAACGTTATTATTCGACATTTATTTGTGATATTTGTTTTCGTGGTCTATCTGAATTTGGTGAGTACTTTCCAGGTTTTTTATTACTATGAGAAAAGAATTGTGGTTGCAGAAGTGAAATTGGTAGAAGGAATTTGTTAAAACTAATTGATGACGGCTGTACAATATATTTTGTAGGGTAGACATGTGCTAAATATTCATATATGATATTTCTCCGTTACATTTTTCTGTTACGTAACAGATATGAAAAGGTAAAGCTGCGTATATAAGGTGTTATAAAATTAACTCTACGAATTTTAAGGAGTTTTTTTAAATAATAAATGTCATAAATAATCACGGAGAAATATTTTATATAAGCAACCATTCTAAACAATCACATTCACTTTGTTTTTCACTCTTATTGATGTCTCTCTGTCATTTTTAATAATATTGAATGTAAAAAAATAAAGTATGACTAAAATAAATCCGTTTTGTTTTTTAAATGATACAACTACCTACTACGATTGATTAAATTGAATCAAATCAGTCGTAATTATAGAGATCGTTAAAATGCCTACTAAAATATTAAGTATACCTAAAATATTTTTAATGTCTACTTACTTGAAACTTCATAAATAAGAATTTTATGTTTACGTTAAGTTTGTACGTTTCATAAGATTTTCAAAAGTTGTATGCTACAAAATGTGCCACGTTTCTTTAATAAATGCACTATTATTAAAAAACTTAAAAAAACTAGAGAAATGTCTAATACCAACATGTTCTCATTTCAATAATATACTATTACATTTCATCTTTCAATTCGGATAGTAATCCATTTTAAATAATAACAATTTAAATCAATAATGTTCAGAATAATAGTTACTTTTTATTATGAAAGTAAAATGATATACCTAATGGATATTTTACATTTTTAGACAATTTTTTGTGTAGAGCGGAATTGATAAATAAAACTATGTATAGTGAAAATACAGGTAAAAAATGTTTACTTTTGTTTTAGATAAAATGCCTTTGACATCAGCGGAACGACAAAAAAGATATAGAGAACGTTTAAAACAAAATAATCCTGCTAAATGGAATGAAGAAAAGAAAAAAGATGCTGAGAAAAAAAGAAGAGACTATATAAAGATATCAGAGTTATCAGAGACCGAAAAAGCTATTAGACGTAAAATTTGGCGGCAGCTGAAACAAACTCAGTTAAAACAACAACAAAAAAACAAACCAAACAAAAACTCTAGTCGTAAAATATATAAACAAAGATATTACAGAATTACCAAAGAAAATGAAAAGCAAAAAAGAAAAATAGATATGTTGAAAAAGAAAGTAGATTCTCTAAGAAAAAGAGTGTATAGATACAAATTGTTATTGGCATGTACGCAAAATGATAAACATGAAAGTAAAGAAAACGTTGAACCTTCAACGTCAACTTCTCCAATATCTAAGACTGAGTCCTTCATTCAGCAGTTAAAAGATGTGCCTTCGCCAGAAAAGGATAAAATAAGAAGAGTTATACTTGAAAAGAACATATTAAGCGAATCCTTAACAAACTCTTACAAGAACGCTCAAAGTAACGCTGAAAGAAAAATATTAAAAAATGTTGTCAGCAATGCTGTGGTTCAAAAACATAAAATGAAAACTAGATTGGGTTTGTGTTGGTTTAAAAGGTCGGCTCCGTAATAAAATAAGACAAGAAAATACCAAATATGCAGAGTTTGCCAGCATAATACGAGATTTCTATTTACAAGATGACGTATCTCGAACAACAGCTGGAAAGAAAGAGACAAAGACCGTAAAAAAAATGAAGATGCAAAAAAGATATCTACTTGACAACATAACTAATTTACATAAAAAGTTTAAACTAGATACAGGAATTAATTTATCTTACACGACATTTTTAAGAAATAAGCCCTTTTATGTAGTCAGCCCAAAACTTTCAGACCGCGATACATGCGTGTGTAAGAAGCATTCAAATATTGAATTTAAATTTGCCTCCCTCAAAAGATTGTCAGTTCTAATTGGACATAAAAGTATTAACGATCTAGTGAAATCTTTAGTTTGCAATTCAAACTCTCAGCAATGTATGTATGGGCAATGCCCAATCTGTAGAGTCAAAAGAATAACATATGATTTAACTACAATTACACTTGATGAAAGCGTCACATGGCTGGAGTGGTCTATTAAAGAAGTAGAATATAAAAATAATGATTTAATAAAGAAATGTAAACGAAATGTAAAAGAAATTAAGACTGGCACTTTACAAGATTTAGTGAATAAATTGGAACATGACCTACAGGATTATAAAATTCATTTGTACAATATCGGCCATCAGTACAAAATGTATAAAGATATGAAGGATAATCTGAAAACGAATGAAATCCTCTTACATTGTGACTTTTCAGAGAATTTTACTTGTAAAATGTTTCAAGAGATTCAAGCAATTCATTTCGGGGCATCTCAATATCAGATATCTTTACATACGAGTGTGATTTATCAAAAAAATAAAAAACCACAGAGCTACTGTACTTTTTCAGATGCAACTGACCATTCGCCAGAAGCTATCTGGGCACATTTAAAACCCATTTTAACCAATATAAGTGAAAAATCACCAGAAATTGATACTCTACACGTTTTTTCCGATGGGCCAACGACACAGTACCGGCAAAAGAAAAACTTTTTTTTATTTAATTCAATTATAAAAGATTTTGATTTAACTGGGACCTGGAATTTTTTTGAAGCCGCCCATGGAAAGGGAGCAGCAGATGGCGTGGGTGGTGTTATTAAAAGGCTTTTAGACAGTAAAGTGGCACATGGCAATGACGTCCTCAACGCAGAATCTGCATATACTCTTTTGAAAAAAGAAACCAGCGTAAAACTTTTCTGTATTGATGATGAGGACATAAACAATATTAAGGAAGATCATAAGGCATCTTTGCTATCGCTTATAGCTGTCCCCAGTACTATGAAGATACATCAAATTCAAACTACAAATCACTCACATAATATCGCGTCAAGAATTTTAAGCTGTTTCTGCGCTCGTTCACCCAAGAGGGGAATGTGTGATTGTTATTTACTAAAGAATCATAACTTACTAAAGCCTATAAAACGTGCAAAAAGGCTTCCATCAACATCTTCTGAATCAAGTGAACTCCCAGATAATGAAGAAATTGTACCCGCGAAGCGTATATTTTCAATAAAATCCAATAGAACACAAAATTCACGACTAACTATTCTCTCCGATGTTAAAGTTAATTATGACCGAGAAACATTGCAAACTCTGATGGGATCTTCAAAATCTTATAACATACCTACAAATGATATACGAAAAGATTTTAAGGAGCTGATCACGCCAGACGAATTATCTATTACAGTACCTTCTGTTTCTAATACCGGGGGAAAATCTCAAAACAAACGTCGTAATAATTTCTTTTTTGATTTATCTGATGATAGTGACGATAGCGTCTAATTTTTGTACACAACAAAATAAATTATAATAAACTCCTTTCCAAAAAAAACGGGCACCTTACAGTCATTGGCTTTTTTATGGATTGTAAATTAATATTTTTTAGTGAGTCTTTAGCATAAATGACTAGAAATTTCTTATTATCTGCTGTAAGACGTAAAATTGGCTACACCCCTCTTCCAGCAGCGCTATAATTTTACTAGCTCTTATTGCTTTTTTTACCATTACAATCGACACAAAGATATCTGATATCTTTGTGTCGATTGTAATGGTAAAAAAAGCAATAAGAGCTAGTAGTAGTTTTTAAGTCACAATAAGGCAGGATTATGCGACAAACATAATTATTCTACTAAAAATAACGAGAAGTTATTTTTAGTTGCCTGATAACCTTTTAACCGCAAACCCGCGAAAAGTAAGTAAAATGTCACAAACTGAAAAAGGGATTATTATTACAAAAAACAATAGTTTCGAATTTGGAATTAACTTTTTTCATACCCGGACTCTTTATTAAGTGCCAGTAACATAGTTTTGGCTATTCAAACCTCTTTAGAACTAAATGATTACCAATAATGTAGAAAAATCAAAGCCGCGCGTTTTTTTTGCAAAGGAGTGTATAATGTTAATTTTGTAGTATTGTGCTTCATGGCACGACTATGGATGATTTTCTTTCTATCTTTGGACTGTAAACAATCATTTAGAATCACTGCTTTTTTGCCACTGTTTTGCAAAGTTTTTAACTCTTTAGACTAATTCTATGATTCAGATTTTGAAGCACGACACGTGCTCCAAAATCTAAATCATATATTTCCAGAATCTATAATAGATAGTATATAGTAAATTATTTAAAGATATAAGAAAGACATATATGGTCGTGCCATGAAGTTTTAGTAACATAATGTAAAACTTTTATGACTGATTAGCAAATTAAGAACACTAATTGTTTTAGTTGTAGATTGCGCCAAATATCGTTAAAAATCTAGTGTACCATTTTCAGTTTTTCAAAGATGATGATATTTTTTTGTTTTTTGATTGTTAACATAATATACCCGTTAGGTTGAATAACTTACCCAAATTCAAATAATGAAAAAAAATCAGCTACTACTTACATTTTTATCGCGTTATGCGGACATAAATGTACTGAACAGTTGAATTTTTACGCGAGTTCTAGGTTGGTCTCATAGCAAAAATTGTTTATATTCATGAGTACTTTTACCCGTTCAACTATGGTTAAGCAATTCAAAATAACGGGGTTTAAATTACAGGTTTAGTTGGTGTGCATCACTGTTTACGTAATATTTAATAAGATTACAAAATCACACGACGATGTCGTTTAAGTGCTTTTATGTTAGAAGGATGTTATGTTCCTACACTGTTGATTATAAGTCAATCAAAATAATAGCTTTTTATTTACCTCCTGGATAAAATGAATGGCCTAAAGACCCATTAAATAAAACTAAGTAATATTTATTTTTATACGTGTTATGTACTAGTCTTTACAATTCCAATCTGTTATCTTTTCTGTTACATTTAATTTATTTTCATATCTTTTTCATATCCGTTACGTACAATTATTATGAATAACACCCAGGTATTGCACTTTTCTATGAAAGAGCAGATTTTTTTTTAATAATCGACGAAAAATTTAATTTTTTCTGTTCAGAATCATGTACTGAATCCATGGTATCAGTTTTCGCGTCGATGTCCCTGCCACTCTGTATACAGTGTGTGTCAATTCAATGTTCTTGCATAGAGTAGGTATTTGATTTTTATTTAACTCCTCTAGACAATGTAGGTTCAGTTCTCCATAGGTATAAAATATAATAACATCAGTGGGTGATTAATATGGTGCACAAAAGTAGTAAGTTCAATATCAATATTACATAATATTACAAGTTATTACTTCTGCATTTACGACACGGAATTTTTAATTAATTTCATTGATTCTAAACTTTTGTCTGTCACCGATTTTGTACAGCAGTGACATTAAAAATCTTCTATACGTAAAAACTTGCAAGAAATTAAGAAACTTTTTGCAACTATTAACTCACATTATACATGTAGTTTCTTTTCACATAGATTTCATTTTATGATGTTATTCGCCTTTCTACGATTATGCTTTACAAAGAAAAAGTACAAATATCTAACATAATTATACTCAAACAGTCAAGTAACAAACCGACTATCATTAGAAAGAAAACAAAGATGGCGCACAGACTTACAACAAAATAGTGTTATAGTCAAAGTTGTGAAAAAATTTAAGTTTTGACACAAAAAAATCTGTTCTGTCTTCGATTGACCAAACTGTTTTCCTTCTGGTGTCCACTTTCTTGCAATAAATATCTAAGTTTAGTAGCAAACAAAATCTTTTGAAACAAAGCTTACGACATAATTCAATTTCAAAATACGTAACATGTTCTGATTATATTTCACATCACGTGCATTTTTTGTAGATCATTCAAATCCCAGTAGACTAACTCCTTAAGTTCAGAATTGAACTGCACGATAACTAACAAATCCTTGCACTGACTGGATTGGTTCACTCATATCTGTGTGAATCTTACCTTAAAAGACCATTTCAGACATCAATCTGCATGGTGTTCACATGATCTGACTAAGATTAGGTCTTGACTTTAAAAGAGATTGTGACCTCTGAGTTTATTTCACCCTTTCTTCTCGGAGTGGTCAGATAGGAAACGCCGACGTTATTGACGTATAAAAGTGTCTGTAGAAACCTACTTACAAAAATAAAATCATATAACAAAATTCATAGTTTCATATTTTTTAATCCGAGCCTCAAATATTAATCAAATATTACTACGACTCGAAATTTGATTTATGTAATATTAAATTTACATATTCATGTTTACATTAATTTTCTGGACACCTCTACACTATTTATATTCAAATGACTTTTTTTTCACTAGGAAATACTCGTGGGTTATATCATTTGTCCTTATTTGTATTCTTATCAGGATAATATTTTTGGGATAATATCTTCGTTTTGCAGTCCAAGGCGCCATCACGTACCTGTAACAAGTTAAATTAAACTTTAGCATAACGATTTTTGAAGGATATAATGGATTGGCAACATACCTTTCCATGATTTTAACTTAACCCCAAACAGGAATTAACGTTAACTAATTAAAAGTATTCGCCATGAAGAGGGGCAAGACAGGTAAAAAATTGGTTAACCCAATTAACCCTTATCATTCTCGTCAATTTAACGGATTGAATAAGTTATAGCAGCTTTTCCTCTTAGCCCTTTTGCTGCTTCTCTCCCAGTCCCCAAAGTTTTATGAATTAAAAACTTGAAATTAAATTCTAAACTGGCTTGAAAAATTACTTAAGTATTTTTATTTTTAAATTAATAATATAATTAATAACATACACGACTAATATCTTTAGTTTTTTTAATTAAAAACTTGAAATTAAATGCTAAACTGGCTTGAAAAATTACTTAAGTATTTTTGTTTTTAAATTAATAATATAATTAATAATATACACGACTAATATCTTTAGTTTTTTCTGCTATTGATTGAGAGTATAAGCGTGCGTATTAACAAAAAATATTTTTCACCGACATGAGCCATTGGAATCCGAACGGGTTAATAATAATGTGAAATGATTATATACTTCCACCGATATTTCCCACATCCCTATAAAAATGTCTGTTTATTGCTGATTTTTAAATGAAGTCATTATCATAGGGTTTTTATCGGCGGAATTGAATACAATACGTTAAGTATAAATAAGTATGTCGGAAACTATATGCCATGGTCTGATTGTTAACACACACAAGGTTAAATATTTTGTAATATCGACTTTATTATTTTGCTTTTTTCGTGTGACCAGCATGAATTTTAATTGCAGTCATTAGTAAGAATCTCAAAAATGTTCGGACCTTATGCTTTCTTTCTCAACGCCATTGTCTTGTAACCACTCTGACGCAAATGGAAAGAGAGAAATTATGTTTATTTGGCAGAAGTCGCAAGTACACGCAAGGTGCCTGAGATATTAATGGCCATTTAGAACTTTTCAGAAATTACAAAGCCATTTAAATCAGTATAATTCGGGAAATACTTAGTCTTAAAGTACTTCCTTTGCATCTTATTTTTTTTTTAAACCTAGCTTTTAATGTAGACTATTTATTTATTTATTTAGGTATTTATTTCAGACAGTTCTAGTCCATAGTTACACATTTACATTAAAATTATAAAATCATAAAATCACAGATAAAAACCCAAAATACAATAACCTTTGAATTTAAAACATTAATATAAAATTAAAAAAACACAAAGCACTGGTTTTGGCAAAAATAAACATTATTATTATTGTGAATTCACGGGAAAATTTTCATATAGAGATAAAAATATATATATTATGAGATCTGAAGATTTTTATATCCTCGTATCAACATCATGCAAGAATGTTGATGCTTTTTAAAACTCGAAGTTTACAATTCTGTAATTGATTTGATTAACCATCTTAATACCTGTCATAAGTATACAAAACATTGTCAAAAAAACAAACCAGTTTTACACCTTTTAAATAAAAACATGCAACCAAACAAGATCAAGTTCACATAAATAATTTACATTT
The DNA here is from genome assembly GCA_949152395.1 of Agrochola litura. Lineage (NCBI taxonomy): Eukaryota > Metazoa > Arthropoda > Insecta > Lepidoptera > Noctuidae > Agrochola > Agrochola litura. The sequence goes on along the minus strand of OX424497.1, from coordinate 6,794,868 downwards.
TGAAATTCAATCACGTAGGTAAGTAGTTGAAATAATAATAGATGACTTTTCATGCAAATTTATTCATGAATTACTTAAAAAAAAGTAATTTAGGGTAAAAAGTTAAATAAGTAAGATTTTTTCTGAAAGTTTAGTAGACTCAACATCCTGAATTATTCCAAAATTTAAGAAACTTAAAAAATAAATAATGTTAAGTGCTTAAATACGAAGGTGTCTGAAGCAACGCACCACAATCTGTCCAATGTTTACGCACTTGTCCTCAAGAAGAAAGTTAAAAAGTCCCATTTGCGTGTAACTTTACCCTTAAAATCGGAACAAAATAATATGAAATGGATAAAAACATCCATTATATTGTAAGAATAAAAATTAAGTTGCAAAACAAAAACTATTTATTTTACAGATAAATCTTAGCTTCAAAGTAATGGGTTATTTTTTTAATAAACTTTGTGAGTACATGAATTATTATTGAGATTCGGCTAAACTTTGTTCTTCAGTGACCTTGAAAATAGTAGGTAATTTGAGTGACCTTGGAGTTGTTTGGATAACTTGTACAAGAGCCTCTTTAGATGGATGAAGCTCTTGGTTGTTAGATCATTGGCCATTACTACTGTCAACACAATGGTTACTGCGTCCACATCTCGATTACATTAAATAAGTACTACAACAAACTTGCAAGTTAGCCATTGTTAGTTAGCTTAGTTTGTATGCCTCTGGCTGGAGGCTTTGAGTGTAGAAGCTTAAGGCAACCACAGGATTGACCGGTTAAATAGTTATAACCTCAGAGGTCACAACTAGCGTTGCCGGAGAGTAATATTCCGAAGTATTCCCGTCGTATTATTCGCGTAGCATTCGGAAGTATTGAGTAACATTCGGAATTATTCGCCAAGAGTTCGACTGTTCACCGCTAGATGGCGAAACAATTACCATTACAAATCACAGTCCTAAATGTTGCGTGTTGGTAATTGTGTATTCATACCCACGAATCTTTCACCATTCTTAATTATCCTTATCAGCAATCCTTGGTCACTGGAGCAGCAGAAAGCGCATGCAGGCGAGCACTACCGACGGAAGTTGTATAGTTAAGCTTTTACCCGCTCGATGGCGCTAAGACCAGTGTCACAATACTACGCATTCATTCATAAGACTGAGAATAATACTATTTGAAAACTTCCGAATGTTACTTTCATCTACCTAGCTATGTACTTACGTAATAAGTTTTTATTTGCGGTTTAGGTGTAATTTTGCGAGAATACTATGTACTTAGAGAGGTTAATACATAGGTAGGTAGGTACTAAGATGTGTTTATATTACTTACATATTATCATGTACCGAGGTATCTAATAAAACAGTAACTATTATATTATGTACTTCAATTGTTTTCATAAGTAGGTACTGGTGCTGATTCTCTTGTCACAAATGCCTCTAAACTAGACTAAAAATCACCAAAAAATTGTTTATTCCTGTCAAACGACGATTTCGTCGATTTCCTATTCTGAAATAGGCTAAAGTGATTTAGTGAAAATGGCAATTTTGCTATTCTGAATTTGATGTTTTTCACCTAAAATTTTGATTATCTAACTAAATCTGACTATTTCTAATCGCGATTAAAAACGCTTGGAACAAAATTGGTTGTCATGAACTTTAAATTCACACCAACACCTCGACTTCAGGGTAAAAACAAGGCAAAAACAGTATTGAATCTTTTTTTCTTTTGCTTATATCTCGAAAATGGTGTGTCCTATCGCAAAAATAATGAAAATTTCGACCCCCTTTATAAAACCCATAAACCCCTAAAACTAAACATGTAGGTAATACTTTTCAGATTTTCCATACAAAAAGTGAAAAATTCCTTAAAAAATACGTCGAGGATGCTCACCCTGCGCGCCTCCACCACTAAAAAAATCACGGGTTAGGGCAAACAAGTACCTACCACGTGGATTCGCCATTGTAAAATTCGATTTAGTTGTGCCAAAAGTAAGGAATTTTAGTGATAGTTTAGTTCGGTGTACAAGAGAATCGGCACCACAGGTACTTACTTGAACACTACCTATTCTAGAAAGAAGGAAACAATTTTTTTTTGTAAATTATCGTCTTTATGTTAATGTTTCCCTACCCTACCTACTTACCTAATAATTTTAATTTTTCCATTATGTAGGTACATCGCAAAGCAAAACTTTTTTACGAAATACTTAAATTAAGCTTGTAGGTACATAATCTGCAAAAATTGACATAAATTCTAAACTCAACCATATAAAAATAAAATAATAAGTAGTCACAAGTAGAGAACTACTTACGCGGAAATATTCCCGCAGAGTAGGTACGTACGCATCGAATAATACTTTGTTGATTTTATGAATGAACGTCCACGAATCTCGGGCTGCCACGTGCATGCAAGCCGGGTACAGTACGACACAACTTAGATGTAGCATCTGCAAAATTCGTAAAACCGATCACCGTCTGAACCGAGTACGCCTTCAAAATCATCAATATTTATTACTGCTTTAGGTAAAAATGATCTTAACGCAATAACTAGTGAAGTCATAATACCCAAATACATTCGTATAATTGAAATAAATGAAAGCAATTTTTAAATTTATGCTACTTCTAAGTAGTGTCGTACTGTACTTATTGGATTACCTATTAAAGTTCGACCATTGACTACTAGATGGCGTTAATGCCAGTGACTTTATATTATTATGGGTTCATTAAAAAAACTGAGTACCTAACTTACGATTTTGAAAACTTCCGAATATTTCTTTTCATCTACTTAGATAAGTACTTACGTAATAACTTTTGTACACGGTTTAGGTGTGAAAGTGGTAGAGAGGTTTCAACATAGGTAGATACTAAGATGAGTTTGAGGGGCTTGTGGCTAAGTAATAACAGCCACATGGGTCGATCGATCAGGTTAAGCTACGCTTGGCGCGGTTGCTCCGTGGATGGGTGACCATCTTTACATACCAAGACCCCTCCGTGCATCGGAAAGCACGTTAAGCCGTTGGTCCGGGCTGTCATTTGTAGATCTTTGACAGTCGTTACGGATAGTTAGAAGCCCAAAAGTCTGACAACCAGTCTTACCAAGGGGTATCGTATTACCTAGTAACTAGGTTGTGGAGGTCAGATAGGCAGTCGCTCCATGTAAAATACTGGTATTCAGCTGCATCCGGTAAGACTGGAAGCCAACCCCAACATAGGTAGTTGGGAAAAAGCTAGGCAGATGATGATACTAAGATGCGTTTATAAAATAGCTTAGTACCAGAAGTATATTAGGTAGATAGGTACCTACTTACATTATTTCAAGTGTTTCTATAAGTAGGTAGGTACTTGTTTGAACTATCGATTTAAGTTGAAAACTTCTACAAAAAGAAAAGTAAAACATAGTCGTAAAAACTAGGTAAGTACCTACTCATCTACTTACCTAATTATTTACGTTTCTTTCCATTAAAAATCGTAAAGTAAAAACATTTTTACAAAGTAGACTAAACTTGTACCTACTTACATAACATCCACCCGCAAACAAAATCGACACATTCTAACTCAACTATACAAAAATAAAATAATAAGTAACAAGTAGATAACTACTTACGCGGAAATATTCCCGCAGAGTAGGCTAAATAATACTTCGTTGATTTTTTATTGAATGAACGGCCGCGAGGCTCGTGGGCAATGCCACGTGTCACACAACGTGTAGGCGAGCGCTGGCATCGCGTCGTCGAGCGACTAACGAGGGAAGTTCGCCATTTAAAGTTCTGCTCTTGCCCGCTAGATGCCATTAATTCAAGTTTTTAAATTAATTCTTGCTGCGGTATTATTACATCCAATCGAAGTATACTTTTGAATATTTCCGAATTATTGCGAATGCTACCGAATTATTGCGAATACTACCGAAGTTTTGCAACGCTAGTCACAACCCAAGGCTTTAAATAAAGAAACAATTGACTATGTTACCGTTTTTATTCCTTTTACTAGCTGCGCCCCGGGGTTTCATCCGCATAATTTGCTTATTTCCACAGTATTATGTCTTTGCTTATTTCCACAGTATTATGTCTTATGGCGTCCTGCTGTGGGGATCGGCAGCTGACGTAGATTCAATTTTCATTTTACAAAAGAGGGCAATCCGCGCGATCTATAAAATGGGCCCTCGCGAGTCCCTTAGAGACAAATTTAAAGAAATTGATATACTGACTTTGCCTTCACTTTATATCTTAGAAAGTATTATGTATGTTCGCAAAAACTTAGGACTTTTCAAAATAAGAAGCGATTTCCATAATATAAATACACGTAGTCGACATGAAATTGTGATACCCAAATTTAGATTAACTAAAACAAGCAAGTCATTTCTTATAAACAGTATCCGCTTTTATAACAAGTTGCCAAAGTCTGTGACAGAACTTAGCGATGGGAAGTTCAAAACCCACATCAAACGTGTCCTTATCAAGAATTCATATTATAAAATTAAAGACTACGTTGAAGACAAGGAAATTTGGCAATAATTCCTTCTGCACATGTGGCTTCCCTGGTACCTCATTAACGGCATAAATAAGTAAGAGTCTATTAACTGCTTCCAAATTACCATGATTATTTAAATCTTTATTTTTTTTTACATTCGCCCTTGACATATTAACTATTCTATTATTTGACATTATTTACTTTTTTTTTGTGGCTTTTGTGGACATGATAATTATTCAGATTGATTACAGTTGTAATAGCAATCATATAATTGCGTTTTATTTAAAATAGGTTTTTTACTTTTTTTAATTAATTAATTTTTTTGTATAGATTCTTTTCTACATATTTTGTGAATGTGAGAACGCTGTAGGCTTAGTGGATTGTAGACCTGTTGACCATTTTCTATTTTGTTAAGTACTTGGTACTTATTGAAAGACCTACACTGTCCTCCCATACCTAGAAACACTGTTATTTGAAAGTGATTTACATCAATGTTTGAAAGTATTGTAAAAGCCAATTATTTTTAAAAGAGTAACCGTGGAGTTTCTTGCCGGCTCTTCTCCATAGGAAACGACCAATTGGAACCGTGCACCTAGCTTCTGACGTTTCATAAGTGCCCATGTAGGTTTATGTGAAATAAAATATTTTGATTTTGATTTTGATTTTGATAAATCTCGATCCCGAAAAATATCGGGATAAAAGTATCCTATGTCCCAATCCAGGTCATGGTCTACCCATCTCGCCGTCCGATAAGGACCAAGCGCGGGTCGACGGCGCTTTGTGTTCCACGCGCGCCTCAAAGAGATGTCAGCAGAATTGACGGGGTCTGTTAGGGCCAATGCCTGCCGGGGCTGCGAATACGGGCCGAAAGGGAAATCGTGGCCCCCCGGCAACATGGCAACTGGAGGAACACGGGTGGGTTTTAGTCAGTAAGAGTCTGACACGCCCTCCCGCTCCACCCAGAGCGGGAGAATTTATTTGATAATTTCCCAACCAAAAAAAAAAGGTCATGATCTACCCATGTGCCAAATTTCAACCAAATTCGTTCAGCTGTTTTAGCGTGAAAGAGTAACAACCATACAAACAAACTTACTTTTGCATTTATAATATTAGTTAGGATTATGCTCCTCTCCTTGTACTTCCCATAGTATTTATGAACATAGCTCATTTTTGCTTTATTTTGTAACATGTAACTAATTCAAAAAACGATATCTAAAACGTCATATACTCACTAAGTCTAAGCACTTCTGTAAGTGACGAATTCACAATACCTAAAACAAACACAAACAAAAATTGTTCGTATTTGTTTAAGTCGTTTGAGTAAGTCGTTAAGTGCCATTTCAATAAATAAATCCTAACTAATATGCGAAAGTGAGTTTGTTTGTTTGTTTGTTACGATTTCACGCTAAAACAACACAGCGAATTTGGATAAAATTTGGCACATGGGTAGACCTGGATCTGGATTGGGACATAGGATACTTTTATCCCGATATTTTTCGGGATCGAGACTTATGCGGGTGAAACCCCTGGGCGCAGCAAATTAATAAATAAATTATATATTTCATTCCATTTTCAATGTAATTAAAAATAAAAACTTAGTTAATATAGGTAGTTTCAACATGTCGCTGAAAACCAGCGCTGAGACTCTGTCTCGCATGGGGTCGCAGCATTATGCTGAGCGATGGCCGTTTTGCATGGATGTGACGCATATTTTCCCCCAAATTGTTATTTATGTGTTTTTTTTTTGTGTCATGATTACCGTAAATAAACGTATTTTCTTTCTTTTTCTTTCTTTCTATGTCCTTATTCTTCCATACTTCTCTATTAGTCGTCATCTCAGTAGTCAGCCCTTTTCTAGCCATACCATCTTTCACACAGTCCATCCGTCGCTTTTTAGTGGTATGAGGAACAGGGTGTAAAGTTCACTCATCCACTATAGAAAAGGGAGGATCCTCCGACCAGACGGGTGTTGTGTCTGGCGGGCAACTGCCCATCGGTTTGAAGTTGAAATCTTGTATGTATATCGATCGCTCGGTAGACTCTAACTGCGCGATGTAGGATTTGTGTGACGTCATGCTATGATGCGTAGTTCGTATGTGGCGGTATAACCGCTACAGCTTCTTAGGTCATAGTTAGTGTAACGTTGAATAGAGTTATTTTTTAAATTTTTTTGTGTGTTAAATTTTCAAATAACTTCTCCCGCTCTGGGTGGAGCGGGAGGCGTGTCAGTCTCTTACTGACTAAAACCCACCCGTGTTTCTTCAGTTGCCATGTAGCCGGGGGCCACGATTCCCCTTTCGGTATTCTTCGCAACCCCGGCAGGTATCGACCCTAGCGGACCCCGTCAATTCTGCTGATATCTCTTTGAGGCGCGCGTGGAACACAACGCGTCGTCGACTCGGGCCTGCTCCTTATCGGACGGTGAGCTACCCATTGCTCACCGTCCGCAAGCCCTGAATAGAGTACCTAATAAATAAATTGGCTATAGAAAAATCGATGCCAATATTTTTTTCGTAGATCTAAAAAATATATGCTAGTGTTGAAGAATATTTAATCGTTTTTCCCTTAAGAGGGTTTATCCTAAAAGTTGGCAACGTCGTAAATAGCTGTCAAATATTTAACTGTTTTGATTAATTTAGAAATATTACTGTATGGAATTAAGAAATGTGGCTAACTTAGGAACTAAAATATTGATTAGGAGATGCTATCGTAATACCGAATATTTAGTTTTAGATGTAAAAACAGTATTTGGAAACTTTCTAAATGCCTTTTTAACACCTAAAATTGTTACAACTTCAAATTCAGTGTTATAATTGCAATTCATTATTAATATTCTAGGGAACAAGTTAGCCACATTTCTTATTTCCATACAGTATTATTGCCAAATTAATCAGAACAGTGAAATATTTGACATCTATTTGCGACGTTGTCCACTTTCAGAATAAACGCTCTTAACCTCATATTCAAGAAACATCGTTAGCTAGACTAAAACCCATGAAGCATGAGTGGATGAACCCGATTACCTTATGCCAGGAATTATAACAAGTACAAACTGTCTCATCACCATTTTCTGATGGATTAACGTTAGCCCACTTACCACCTATCCAGCGTGATTACTGTCACCTAACTCATTAATACGAGTATGCACATTACATTGTCTTTTTTTTTGCAATAATCTATAATACTTAATAATGTAACAATTTAATAATTTCAAAATAATTAAAAATAACTTAAATTAAAAAATGTGGGTCTGCAAACCCTACAGCACAATCTTAATGTATCTATTCAATTTGTAGTCACACTAACACAATTATACATGTTGTATGTTAAAAAAAGGTGATTTAGCCTATTTATCATCGCTCGGATAGTGTTAGTTTCTACTTAAAAAAAGATCTTTCTGTTAACATTTAAAAATCAATAAATCATGAAGCACGAAAAGTAATTTAATAAACGGAATCAAACAAATCATTCTTAAAAAATATCATGCAAACGTATATGGAAAGTGTTTATTTCGCCACGCGATGCGTACGCGCCGGCTGCCGAGACCGGTTGGCGCGCGCACAGCAATGCAATCCAATGTGTGTCGGCACTTGGTATTTTATAGCTGTTAATGCTCATAATTCGTAATTGTTTTAGTACGTGGTGCTACAATTGAATAGCTGGATTAAGGAAAAATAATGTTGAGGTTGCAAAATTGGACTTAGAAATAGGTATTCAAGTAAATGTAGTAAACAGAAATACTTACCTATTTAAAATCGTTATAAAATGGTGGCCAATGAATGGAGAGTATTTTAACAATAAAGTAGTCTTGAAGAAGTAGATCATGTTATAATCGATCACTCATTTAAAGATGTACAAAGTGACAAGAAAATTTAATAAGCAGTCTGCTTAACACTGTTAAATACCTACAATGCTTTTTCACCTTAGCACCTCAAAAACAAGCAAGTTTTGCTGTGTATATAAAAAAAAAGTGTTTAAAGCATGGCACGTAAAATTTTATTGGAGAGGCAACCGGATAGCAAATGGTAATCTGGGTCTTGAAGTAATACCGAACCCCCTCACACCGTCAGAATGGACCCCAAATGGACGGGGGCGGAGATATGGGGGATGGCGGCAAAACATCTTTTTTTTTGACATTTCATTCAAAATTTAAACTCTAATAAGTGCATGGAATTTTTGTGTATCAATACCGTCCCGGACGTCCCGGACGGTATTGATGTGTTGACCCCCCAACACATCGTTGTAATTAAAATAATGTATCCAATTTTTGAAACACTACCGATGATTTATCACTGAAAATGAAGGTGAATTTTATCAAAAAGTATTCAAAATCAACACTCGCAGCAAAAACCAACTTTGCTCTCTAGTTGCACAAATAACTATTTTTAAATTTATTACGGAATGTTGCTCTTGACCTCGATCTCGCCTGATGGAAAGCGATGGATGAGTTCTATGATGGAACGAGCGTACCCAGAAGATACCTGTTCACTCTTGCTTTGAAAGCAGCTGGGTTATATCATGTGGAAAGTGTAATACATTTTAACTACAATGGTGCACCCATTGTAGATAAATGTATTACACTTTCTTATAGAAGATAGTTGGTTCTAAAAAACTCTTTTTTGCCATCCCAGATTAGACTTAGGAGACGAAACCTGGTTTTTGAATTGAGAATTTGAATTTAAGAACTTGTCAAACTCTACTTTAGTCCGCGTAATTCAAAATTGAATTTAAGCAAAAAGCGTAAGAATTTTTAATATCGGGCTACGTTGAGGGAATCCCCATAAGTAATGTTAAAACAGAGTTTGACAAGTTTTAAATTCTTAATTTAAAAACCGGCCAAGTGCGTGTCGGACCACGCACAATGAAGGGTTCTGTAGTTGGGAAGAATTTAACTCAAGAACAAATTTAATATTGTAGTTTATAAACATGTTCAACATTCTAACTGCAAATGTAAGTTGGTCAATTATTACTCGTTAACTTGTAAAGCCTACTTAGCTGTGATAGTTTTCCTTTTAACTTCGTTACACATACTACAGCTGTGATTTTTTTTACATTGTTATCCAAAAACAGGGGGGGGGGGGGGGCACTTGACTTAAGCTTATGTAGGGGAGGTACCTGAAAAAGATTCTATTTTACCACTTTGTCAGCGTGATTAATATGTATACCCATGCCAAATTACAGTTTTCTAGTACTAAGAGTCTCTTAGCTAAGCCGCAGACATGGCGAAACTATAACTGTAGACTACGGAACCTTAAAAACTGTGTGTAACGCAACAATACCAAGTTCCAAATTAAACTAAGTAGAATATAACAATAGCTGAATACAACAATTATAAAAAAAACAAGGATAAACAATAGCCGTGTGCCAGTATATAACAAGTTTCCCTCAATTGAACTAAACAGATGGTTAGCGTGCGACACGCATAAGTACATACATGCTTCATTAATACTGAAATGGTATTTCATTAAAATAATTAGGTACCTACTCCTTAACAATGACGTGCTAAGGAGTTAATAAATAAAGATAATTAATGTTCGTAACGAAGGTATGTATTTAAGGATGTCTGTTAGGAGATGCATGTTAAAGTAGTAACTGAAACACAGTTTTAGTACATATTTGTATACCTCGAATCCAAGGCACGGACCTCTGATTTTTCGAATTCATGTGCGTATTGTATAATTATCACTTGCTTCTAAAACGGTGAAGGAAAACATTGTGAGGAAACCGGCATGCCTGAGAAATATTTCTCGACGATATGTGAAGCCAAGTCAGAGGCCCATGGGGAGCTTTAATACTCTGACACCAGGTTAGTCACTAACCACACGAAAATGAAGAAAAAGAGTACATATTTGACAAATTAAAAATATTTGATTTTGCAATAGGTGCCATTTTTTCAACAAAGCTTCAGTAAGACCTAATTTTTTTGTAGATAGTAAGGACAGGGAGGGATAGGAAGGAAACGCATGTGACTAAAAGAGTGATGAATATAAATGTTATTGGATGGAGCGGAAGAGGAAGGCCAAAGAAAAGATGGATGGATTGTGTGAGGAATGACATGAAAGAGAAGGGAGTGAATGATAGCGTGACGGTTGATAGGGGAGAGTGGAAAAAGAAAACGTGTGCGCCAACCCCACGTAACATGGGACAAAGGCAGGAAGATTATGAAGGACAGTTATAAACACATTCAAATTTCTTTAGAGATTTAATGCGTAAGCACGAATTTAAAAGAGAAATGACGGCCTATTTAAAAAAATAGGGCTGCTTATCATTTGGTTCTGTAGGTAATCGCCTTCATACTTGGTTGCTGTGTCATTCTTAGACTCCGCGCAAACGGGCCACTGACCACAGCCACCGGTGGCCGACGACAAACTGTGTACATGATTTTTAACACTTTTTGTATGGAATCGCCGCACACATGTAGCGAGTGGCGTTCACTCACGACTTAGAGTCCGCGACACGCCACTCGTGGCGGCTACTCACTACTTAAAAACGCCGACACTCGCAACTCATGCATAAAACACTCATGTTACAAATTGTAGCGGCCACCGACTACTAGTGGCGGCCACTGACGACTCGTGGCAGCCACCGACCACCTTCGCTTGCACAGTACCAAAGGACGTGGCGCGCGACAGCCACCGGTGGCTGTGGTCGGTGGCTCGTTTGCGCGGAGTCTTAAGGTCATACCACACATATCAACTCGGAAAGGGATCGTCACCGTATCGCCGCGTTTCGTGAGCTGGTCCCGAGGCGAGGCGAGTACGTTAGGATTCCGATTAGTGTGCGTTGCAGTAGGGAGTTTCATACAAAGAATACTGAATGGCTCGAGTTGATACGGTGACGACCCCTTTCCGAGTTGATATGTATGCTATTTCCTTTAGGTTGATTGTCACTTGCACTTCATAAAACGACAAGGTTACATTTACACTGAATTTTGCAGTATTGTGATTGGTAGTACTGTTCTGTCAGTTGCCATTTTGAACTCTATCTGTATTGAAACTAAGACTACAAAATTCAGTGCTACCAATCGCGGCACAGGTCAAGATATAATGAACGCACTGTACTTTGATAGTTTCAAGTTTATAACCAGAGAAGTTTCAATTTTCTAGCAATTGTTGTCAAAAGTGGAAAAGCAAGTATTTCGAGGTCAACGATACCTTAAATAAATGTAAATTTTCGAGTGTAACGAAAATTTTCTTCTCTTCTCATGGCCTGAGTGGCACAAAAATTAACTGTTGAGCGCGAACTTATCAAGAACGGTCGCAAGCAAAGATTACCAAAATTACCCCTCCTCAATAGCATCATGTTGTCACAATTCAAGCGCCATTCTTGACTTTGACCGGCTGATGCACAGAGGCACGGCTGTTGGCACATTTTCAACAGTATCATCTTACGTCACTATCTGACCAATATCGGTTTAGCACACAGTTTCAAAAGCCGTATTTGTGTAATAATTTCAGAGTTATATAACGTGAGTACCTACTTGAGTGGTTAAAGTGGTACTTTAAAAGTTTTAATCGTTATAACTGGATTACTCTTTGCAAAATAAGATATTTTTTTAGCTTGTATATAAGTTTAGTTTTGAACCAGAATCGACAAAGAAACCTCGTTCTGGCCTCTTCACCGATGATCACCACTCTCCGGTCAAGGACATGAGGCTTGAAACTTATTTGTTTACATTGCGGCGCCGACACCTTCCAGGACTATTGGGTCACCATCGACAATATTAATTATGTAGGTGTACTTAAAGCTGATTTTTAAATGAGGGAAGACAACAACACCTTCGAAGGACTTCGAAGTATTCGTCACCAGTTCACTACACTTGCTTTGACTGTATAAGTCCGTTTAGAACAATCTTTCTTTTAGATAGTAACACTAACGCTTTTGATTATAATATCGATGCTTGCTTGCTTACAATCTCACATCAGATTTATTTGAATAGTAATTCCCTTTTACAAAATTACAAAACACTAAAGGTTCCCTCAAAAAACAATTTCTAATAAAACTTTGCTGTAGAACAATTACCAGTGTCACGTTGCGCGACCAGCCCCGCCAGTCTGCACGAGCCTTTAAATAGGCCCGACTCCATCACAAACTGCATTCACGCGGAAGTAGATGAAATAGGGTTTTTTGCAACACTACGGCTCGCTGGCACCACAAATCTAAACATGTTTAAAACATCATTATGTCTCTGTCATCTTCAAACGACTGACAGGAAACAGAACCATGTTTTAAATACGTTTTAAGCGCATTTAGTGATTTGTGATGCAATTGGGCTAAATAATTAAGTCATTAGCAATAACATAAATGTTTTTGAAATATGCTAATTTAGCCCTTTCATTTGTTACCCAACATGGTATATTATTTTTAGATTATTATTTTATATCCTCTTTTCAATTTAATGTGACGTCACATAATGAGCGGACAATAAAGAGGCTTCCAACGATACCTCATTTGTCAATATATGAATATACATACCCACATATATACCGGTCAAAATCATAACCCTCCGCCGTAGTCAGGTAAAAACAAACGCCTGTCGCTGTCAGTCTGCCAAGCTTGGTAACAACAAACATATTACATAATTTAAATAATTTAATTCAATGTTTTGTGTTGCGTAATGTAAATTATTTTGCATAAGTACTATTGTACAGAATCAAGTTTTTCTAACTGAACAGCTGCGCTGCTGGGGAGTTTGTTGCGACACTTCTTCTTCCCAGCTAAAGCACTAGGAAGTGGTGAAGGGTGGGCGTTTTTGGGGGACTGTCTTATCTGCCGTTTTTTAACTAGAACGCCGCCACGCCGTTAAGTTCGAAAAGTTATTTCCGAGAAAATGGCAAAAAACAAAAACGTGGGAATCGTTGTTTCTTAAAAACTATGATTGTTGGACACATCAATTGTTATTATTTTCTGTTAATCCTAAAGAATCCTTTCTCAGAAACACTTAAGAAGAAGTGTGGGTTAGACGCTTTCTAGTGATGGAATCATCATAAATTGTGTTACTTAACGGCCTACAAAACTTTTCATATCTCTGGAACTATTTATATTGTAAAAATGTTTCTTGGACAGAAAGATAGAGAATTTTGAACTCTATCACTTTCAAATAAAAAGTAAAAATTGGACATTTGATTTGAATGGCTTTCTAGATAAAGGACGGCAGTTATGTAATTTTGACGTTCGAAAAGTGCTGATTTTCAGCCTACTTAGCATAAAATACTTTTGAATTTTGAATTTTGGACAGCAATATTCCGTCATACTGCAACCTATGACTACACAATGCAGTTTATGACCACAACTATGACGATCAGTGGCAGACGTTTACTCTTTTAATCTTGACCAATGTTTCTTAACAAATCGTCTAACCTATGTCGATAGATTCTGCTGTCGCCTTAAGTGGTTAGCACACTCATATACTGTTATATAACACAACTTACTAGTGCAGCAGTGGTAGCCTAGTGGTGTGACCGTCGGACTGCCAAGTCATAGGCCTCGAGTTCGAATCCAAGGCACACACCTCTCGGATTTTTCGGATTTATGTGCGTATTGTATAATTATCACTTGCTTCAAAAACGGTGAAGGAAAACATCGTGGGATCGATGCCTGAGAGATATTTCGCGACGGCATGTGTAGCCAACTCAGAAGCCCATGGGCGGCTTTAAAACTTTGACACCAGATTAGTCACAAACCACACAAAAAGAAAAAAAAGACTAGTGCAGTGGTCGGCAAATTCATTAGTAAATAGAGCCAAATATCAATACTATAACGACCTAAGATTTCTTATGAGAGCCAATTCTTTCTGTGTGTCCAAACTGTCTCAATACACTTTTCTTAATCCTTAAAACTCCCACCCTGTATCCACAACGCTTCCTTAAATTAACTTGCTAAGAAGTAGGATGCCTTCATCATTCATCATCATATCGGCTGATAATAATATGATGAAGGCATCTTACTTAACAAGTTAACCTTGGACAACTTTGAAAGTTTGTCAATGATAGATTTTCGATGTCCTGTAAATTTTTGTTGAAAATACGTCCACAACAACAACAAATGATTCAATTTCAAAACCTGTATTTTTACCAATTTTCAGCTGAGTAGTAAGTCGCTTAAGCTCGTAGTTCCAGTTAATTTCTGCTTTCCCGGTAGTTTTAGTAAATAAATAATTAGGACAGTTGAATTTTAAAACGTCTATCGATATCATTTATTACGAATCCTTCATGCTCTTCTCTATGTTTCATCGTTGGTGCGTTTCGAGGAATACTTTTGGTGCGCTTCATTTAGTGCGTTTCAAAGTTGGTGCGCTTAGAGCAGTGGTTCCTAAAATTTTGACCTATTAGAAAAACTGATTTTACCCCGACCTTAAAATGTTATCAATACAAACAATACAAGATTACAATTCTTACGTATTTTATATTATAAACAATGAATTAAGTAAAAATAGTTATTTTATTTGTTCGGGAAAATAAACAGTTAAACATTAAAATCTTATACTAAGTTATAAATATACGAGAGTTACAAATGTATAACCTACGACATTTTCCACAACATATTAAAAGCTATATCTAACAGTGCGCTATTCTATGCTGCTAAAACAGAAAAGTAGTTAGTAGTGAACTTAAACAAAGACAGGCATGCAAAGAACAGAGAAGGAGAGAGGGAGAGAGAATGAGCAAATATTAATCTAACTATTTTGATCCAAAATTATTTGTATATAACACTTCAAAATTTTTGAGCAGTGTTTGTGTGATGGTTGGTATTGTTTTGCATTCACAAGTTTTTTTATGTTAGGTTTAGTTTTGCTTAAAGCGCATCTTAAGTCATGTTCCACATTGAAATGGATTCTGGCCTTTGTTTTCAGTGTAACCAAAGTTGAAAAACCACTCTTACATCTTTAGGTGATGGCAAAAGGTACTTATAAGCATTTTTAAAGCTCTGTTAGCTATTAACAGGATATTCGGCACCAGCTTTGTTCCCACCAGATTAGGTCTTAATTATTAGGTTCTTTGTTACCCCCATAGAATAGCTAATTTACCCCCACGGGGTAACCCCCGTGGGGGTAAATTAGCTATTCTAAGCCCTGGGTTCCGAACCTGGGGGTAACCCCCCAGGTTCGGAACCCAGGGCTTAGAGGAATACCCCAAATACTTCGGAAATAAATATTTTCTTTGAAACATAGTTTAAATTTTGAAATAAACTTATTATCTTGCTTAATGAACGGAACCCCGAAACCCTGTGCGTATCTACGCTCACATTCATCGACATTTGTACAGAGCCGCATTGCATATTAGGCCAAAGAGGTGCATGTAGCTCGCGAGCCGATGTTTGCCGACCACTGCACTAGTGCAAAGCCTATGACAGCTTTTAGGATTTTAACGTCTCTTGTGGTTCATTAAATTCAGATATTTTTTCTAAAATGTAGGTAGTGTTAAAAAGATAGATAAATATTTTTTATAAACATTAGTGTTATTTCTCGCTTTAACCCTTGGGTGGTTTAATTAAACACAGTTATATTTCTATTAGAGTGTGTGCGATACGTTCGCTTGCCTCGATAGCTGTCAACGTAATGCCGAGCGGACGGGTCGCAAGAGCACATATTTATTTAATAATTATACAGTACATCACAATTAGTCTATTTTAATATTCACTTCTATTGCTATTAGGTACTTATCTGATTAATTAAACAACGTACTTAATTAAGAAACTTCGAACTTACTAGAAGTTCGAAGTTAGTTAATTAAGTACGTAAATTGCTAAAGTGGAAAATTTTGGTAGTCTTAAACTCAAACCTAAAACATTTATTGCAATCAAACCAAGTACGACTTTTGAATTTCAAAGAGTCGGTCAGTTAGTCAGAAAGTTGAAGTTAGTTGCCCATTCCAAGTTGTAGATCTCTATGGAGAAGAACGGGCAAGAAACTCCAAGGACACTCTTTGAAATCAATTTATTAAAAAATATTTATTTTGGGACAACTAGATCTAAAGCTTAGTATACAAAAAATATTACAAAATCCTGGGTCATAATATTTAACGACACTACTTCCTACAAACAAAGTTAAACATAACGATATACGTATAGAAAATACAAATTGTATTTTCTTTTATATATCTTATATTTATTCTCCAATAAATATATGACGCCTGTAAAAGTATTATCTAACCCCCTTATTCATAAATGCTGCTTAAAGTTAAGTAATGACTAGCGTCTGTTTACTCATACATTTTTGACGTTTCAACATATCTTATCTTTAAACAATGTTTATGAACATGAAAATTAATGTTTAGTCAAGTTTATTATAACTTGACTACTGACAACCTACGTTAGAACATTATAAAGTTCAACAAAGTTTCGAATCTACACGATTCCAGTTTCAAGACTTTCAAGTTTATTCAAGTTTAACACTTTTCACAACCTAGGTCCTAGCATGAATGCAAAAAGTAAATGTAAATACAAAATCATTTTTGATCGAAATGATAATTACTCTCTTCTAGCATTTTGGTTTAAGGCGAATCCGCAGTTTTAGCCCGCGAAATTGAAATATGTTTTATGCTATTTGCAGGTTAGTGTCAGGTTGTGTCTTGATTAAAAACTTTTCCTTAAGAAATTTGTGCTTATGGAACAAATCCAACTTAGAGACATTAATGATTCCAATGATTTTAATTCTGTAAATACGTATCTATTATAGTCACACATCATATTTTGATCAAGAAACAACCTGACACTGACTTAAAAAATTGCAAAAAAAACGTAAGAAAATTTGTATTTCGCGGGCTACAACTGCGGATCCACCTTAAGATTAAGCGGAAAGCACAATTAGTATCACCCATGGATGTGAATTCAGTCTTAAAACTAAATAAACAGTGGCACTCCGGGAATGCCGACAGAAGTGAAAACTTGAAAAAAAATCGGCGTCGCGGTAATCAACGCGTTGATGTCTTTTACTTCACGTTGTCGGTAAATTCAGTTACAGTGTCGCGAAATCAATGGTTAGTCCCATCTCAAAAATGCCCAACGCGCCTAAAGGAGTTTTCACTTCAAAAATATCATGTGCAAAACGAGTAATTATCATCCACAGCCCAACTCCAGCCGCTGCTGGGCATAGGCCTCTTTTTTCTTGTGCCAAACCCCACGCTCCTGTGCCAGTCTCACCCAGGTTTTGCCCGCGATGGCAACAATGTCGTCCGCTCAAACTCAAACCATTTATTTCAATTAAACCATTTACGAACAGTTTTGAATTTTATTGTCAAGGAGTCAATCAATCAGAAATATGAAGCTAGTGCCCATTCTAAAGCGTAGTAGGTACTTATGGAGAAGAACGGACAAGAAACTCCATGGATACTCTTTTAAATTATATTGTTACAAAAATATTAGTTACATCATTACTGTTGAATTTATAATTACAATATGTGAAAACGACGTAAAAAAAATTACAAAACGTCCAGAGTACATGAAATATAAAGAAACAGAAACAAAAAAAAATAAGCTCATCTTTCAATTTCCATTACGTGTTTTCCGCGGGTGCTTGCTATTCTCAACATATGATATAAGATGTGACGTAAGAGCCCTTACAACTAAGTTCTATCATACCTACGTATAATAGTCGCAAGGTCGAACAGTAATAACGAACTGGTTGCTTGCGAAAGCCTACCGTCTTCGTTTATAAAAATTAAATTGCCCAAGTTTAAACAGCGTTCGAATGGTGTAATGAATAGCAAATGTATGCGGCTACCGGTGAAATAGAGACTGGCTGGCAACAGCGAATAGTAGTTGTGGAACTTCTAATTTGACGTTTTCAACAATTAAGCACCCCATAAAGCCTAGGCGAAAATTTACGGGAATCGAGAAAATATTTTAATGTTTTTTTGAAAATTTCCCAGAATTTGTCACTAAATATCACTTTTCTCTAAACTCTCAAATTGAATGGCCTTCAGTGCCTTTCCATGGGGTCCTACTACTTTAACAAACTGTTTGATGTAACCAAATTTTCTAAAACATCAAACAGGTAAAAGTTAAAAGAAGAAGTTTAAGAACTATTTTCAAAAGTCATCCACGTACATTAAATTTTTACACCAGTTATCTCGAAATTTTACAATGGCATTATGTGTAGAAATTATGGAGAAGAAATTTTCATTTAATCAGCTACCTAACGAGGTACAAAAGTAAAAAAAAAATATTTAGAGGTGCTGATGAAAGGTCGAATTTGCAAATTATAGAAATATTAAAAAACTGTGAGATAATTGAATTAAATAACTGGTTTATGCCAGTCCACTACTTCCTAGTTTCCCACGAATCCAACACACGGCAGGCACTCAGGTCGTCATGACCAGGTCAAGTCGCGCAGCGGCTTTTGAATTTTTAATATAACTCACTGTCTACTCGCTGGTCGTGTTAGCACGCGTTACGGTTCGATAAAGCCGTCGAGGTAGCCCCACTTTACCAGGTTGGAGTTACAACTTCCCACTTGGGTCCGGATACGGTTCAGGGACTCAAAGTCACCGAAAGGGAAATCGTGGCCCCCCGGCAACATGGCAACTGAAAGAACACGGGTGGGTTTTAGTCAGTAAGAGTCTGACACGCCCTCCCGCTCCACCCAGAGCGGGAGAAGTTATTTGATAATTTCCCACCCAAAAAAAAAAAAAAACGGGACTCAAAGTCAAATAATTTTTTCAAATAGGTACATAAGGCACTTATGAAAGTAAACATTTTCAGAAGTCTGACATCCAAGTGGACCACATACATCCTGCAGGAAGATGGTCCGGCGAAATTCTCGGCCAACAAGATTTGAAATACTGTCAAATCCTTATGTCGCCGGCAGACACGAAAAAAAAGAAGAAGTGTGTGTAAGGCCCGGTTTCTTAGGTCCTCAGATTCTTAATAGACATTGATTCGACAAAGATGCCTCACAAATCAGGCCTGAGTTAAGTGATGGAGGGCCTGAGTAATTGTGGATCTTCAAAAGTGGTGGAGGACAGAGAGGCCGAAGAATAAAAACAAAAGGTACAAGGTAGTGGTTACTTATAATTTTCTAAAATTGTCTTAAATTGACGTTCAAAAGGTGCTAAGTAGATTTAGCTTAGTTCGAATTTATGATCATAATTTTTACGTACGAATTTTAGAAATATTTATAACAAAAAAAATACAAAGTCAAATACGAGTATAGTTGAGGTCATTACTACTGTGATTAAATTATTAAATTAATTAATTTAACGTTTCTAAAGGTACTTTGGTATTATTTTATTAAGTTTTATATTTTAAAGTAAAATAAAAAATAAAATTAGAATAATAAAGTTATTGTTAAATTAAACCCTTTTAATTATTTATTAGAGTTAATTTTAAAATTATAAAGTATGTTGGTACACTATTTCAATTATTTTCTCACGGTCTTGACTACTAATTAGTTAGTTTTCAAAATACCTACGTACTTGGGCTTTGAAAAAACTCTGTTAAATTTTTTTTTTTTTTTTTTTTTATTTTTTTTTATTTGGTATAACAAAAATCTCATAATATGGAAAAGGTCACAACTTGGTATGTAAAGATGGTCACCCATCCACGGACCAACCGCGGCAAGCGTAGCTTAACCGGATCGATCGACCCGTGCAGCTGTTATTACACACACACACACATTACTATGGTTTAAAAATGTACGTCTGTATTTCGTAGCATTGTATATACATGTAATAAAACAGTAGAATCCGCTGTCTGTCTGTTTGTTTGCGCACATCTCCGGAAATACTGAACGGATTTTCATGTAGTTTTCACAGATAGACAGAGATTAATTTGGATTAGAATAAAGGCTTTGTTTCATTAAAATCGGATGTTGCAAAAAAAAAGTTGTGCACAATTTCCGAGAGTAACCTAACAAAAAGTACTAGGCTCGTATAAATTCAAGATAGTATAACAATCATTCGTTTTTATTGGATTTGAATGAATAGTTTATAACTAACAAAAAGTACTAGGCTTGCATGAATTCACGTTTAGTTTATTTTGAAAA
This sequence comes from Agrochola litura, assembly GCA_949152395.1. Lineage (NCBI taxonomy): Eukaryota > Metazoa > Arthropoda > Insecta > Lepidoptera > Noctuidae > Agrochola > Agrochola litura. Next base: position 6,774,437 of record OX424497.1, on the reverse strand, counting down.
TGTTATCTATAAATAAAACTAGATAAGTTTGCATGAAAGAAAGTCTTGGAAAATTCTCCCGAAAAGTCGGAAATATACCAGGGCGACGCCGAACACGAACTGCTAGTAATATTTATAATAAAGCTGAAGCGATTGTTTGTTTGAACGCGCTAATCTCTGGAACTACCAGTAGACAGTTTTTTTTTTCATTTGATTGCCGAATTCTTGACGAAGGCTTTTAACATCACGCTACGACCATTGGGAGCCGTGGAAAAAGAAAAAAACAGAAATAATGCTAAGCTAAAATGAAGTAAAAGCGCGGGCGGGCGATGCGATGCGACACGGTGGGTCGGGGCACAGGTCGGGGGCCATGAGAGTTTTATAAAATGATGAGACTGTTATTTTAGTACATATGTCTTTATTGATGTTCAAAATCAAAAGGGGTAAGTAACACTTAACTAAAACTATTCACAAACTAAAATATAGCATCGAAAAATATATACGGTCGAATTGAGAAACCTCCTTTTTCTGAAGTCGGTTAAAAATTCATCCGCATCGCTATCGACTAGTTTTAGTATATTGTGTATCTTACGACTTCCACGCGAACGAAGTCGCGGGCGAAAGCTAGCATTTTCGTAAAGTACAGGTAACCGCACGTCTGTGGTATCAATTTGACTTTAACAACGTCTTTATTTAGTAGCAATAACAAATAAGGGTGGTTTTCGTAGTACAAGTATTCAATGTCTAAAGTGCGGTTACTATTACTGTTAGCGCAGCTCGTGGCTAAGTAATTACAGCCACACCGACAGGTCGATCCATCAGGTTAGGCTACGCTTGCCGGGGTTGATCCGTGGACCATATCTACGTTTTTCCGTGCCTCGGAAAGAACGTTAAACCGTTTGTTCCGTCTGTTATTCGTGGATCTTTGACAGTCGTTACAGTCGTCAGAAGCCCGAAAATCTGACAACCAGTCTTAACAAGGGGTATCGTATTACCCAGTTACTGGGTTGTGGAGGTCTGATAAACAGACGCTCCATGTAAAATACTGGCATTCAGCTGCATCCGACTGGAAGCCGATCCCAACATAGTTGGGAAATGGCTAGGTAGATTGATTACTGTTAGACTATAATATCCCACTGCTGGGCAAAGGCCTCTGCCCATGACTTTCAGCTTTTGCATAATCAGCCTATAATGTTCCCACTGCTGGGACACATGCCTCCTCTATTTGAGAGGGAGTGGGCTGTAATCTACCACGCGGGCCCAGTGCGTGTTGTTAAACTTGTGTAACTTTAAGAGATGCTTGTTATATAGATTCTTGACTGACTGACTGACAGATAACGCACAGCTTAAAACAATGAAGATAAAAACATGGGTAAACACTTTAGAGAATACTTCTTCTTCAAGTTAAAGCACTAGGAAGTGGTGAAGGGGGACTGATATGTAATTTTGATGTTCGAAAAGTGCTGATTCTCAGCCTAGTTTGAATAAATTACTTTTGAATTTTGAATACTATTTGTTATGTTTTTTTCTAAACAAACGGAAAATTATACAATTTTTAAATGAATGCGATTAAGTTTTACAACAACTAGTTTACATTTTAATTGTAACTAACTACCATAACATAATGCAAATTAAACGTATTTAAACACAACTCTTTGTTTATGTATCGTGCATCTAATAGCGTTTAATTTTGTATGAATTCGAGTCACGAATATGTATATATAAAGCATCAATTTAAATTATCTGATTATGAAAAACTTAATGTTTTTTTCCCTCGTTATTAGCAAAGATATAAGAGATTTAGGTCAGTAGTATCTATCCGCCGACAACACGAGAAATTGCTTTTGCAATAACGAGTCATTTGCCAATACGTTCAGAAATATGCCTACTAGACACAGAGATACTGTGGAGGTTTATCTCTACGAAGATTGCTTATATTTTATTGATCCTCTAGAGTCTAGAGGAATTGGTTTTGGGGATCAAATAGGGTATAAAAGTATTTTGTCTCTTTAAGAGGGATGCGCTAAGGTAGCCTGCAGAATTAAAATTTTCTTACGTTTTTTGCAATTTGCAGGTCAGAGTCAGGTTGTATATTGATTAAAATATGATTCGAGACCGTAACAAATATATGGCTTTACAGAATTGGAATCATTAGAATCAGCAATACATTTCTTTAAGTATATGAACTTAGAGAGTTGTATTGATGATTTTTATGATTATAATTCCATAAATAAATATTTGATACGGCCGCGAATCATATTAAGATCAAAATACAACCTGATACTAACCTGCAAATTACAAAAACGTAATAAAACTTGAATTTCGCGGGCTACCCTGACGCTTTCGCCTTAAGTGGGGAAAGTGAGGGGGATTGGGATAGACATATACTATTACGATATAGTCGCTGAATGGAATATAGACTTAATTTTAATTATTTTAGAAATAAATGCTTATAAAGAAGTACTTACTAAATTGTCAAGTAGTGAAAGTGAACCGCTGACTAGCGGACTGCAACGAACCAACACGATTACAAATCACAAGCGTATACCGACTCAGCGCAAACTAAACCCGAACATCTTTCGGCTTTCCGAACTCGACGCGGAACAGGACGAAGTATTGCTATTCTTTCTCGAAAGTACATTTTTCCGAACACTTTTTTCTCGAAATATTCTGTCGAGAACTTGTCTGATCGTCGAATGTTTTCTGTCAAACGGATTTGGGTACATGGTCGAGTCGTCCGTTCACTGCGGCTTGTGTTTCGATATTGTTGGTGAGTGCAGTGGGCACCAGTGGGGGGTGTTTTGCAAGCCTCTAGGTCAAGTTCAAAGACACCCTGTTATCTTGACTAAGTGTTATGAAACTTTTATTCACTGTTGAAGGGGCGGCGTTTAGACAGTTATGAAATTATTGCGCTGCTATGCTGTGTTCGTGAGATGTCTTCATTCATGAGTTAGTGACCGATAGTCTTTTGATTCTTAATTGAGTAGGTACCCAGTTGGAGAGTTAATTAAGTCATGTTAAGTATCTTGAAGTTACACTAGCCGACGGCTCGAACTCGTTGGTAGCGTGGCTAATATTTATTTATTTATTTATTTATTTCATTTGGAAGACTTACAGCTAAACAAAACAGACTAATAGCTGGAAAATATGACTGACAGCCAATTACAAGTCTTCACATATAATTAACAGAATAATAATGAAAGAAATCTGTGAACAACACAGTTCTGCCAACGAAAACAAAAAACCGCCAAAGCTATACACAACTATACTTACATAATACAATAGGTACTACAATAAATGTGTCAAAATTAGGCTACTGAAGCTAACATAATCTGAGCAATATCACGCATCAGGTAAAAAAGTTAAGGCTCAAGCTCTTTCTGGCCACAGATACACCTGTTGTAAACGGATCAAAGTCATGCCGTACACATACCCTATTAAAGTTTCTGCTTGCACGCACAAGGAATGAGTTCTGCCTATAGTTATTCGGAGCAAATGGCACACGGAGCGGGGGATTGGACCGCTTCGACCTTCCGGGGATGTTAAAGTAAAATTTAGACAGAATTTCAGGGCTATTAATATTATTATTAAAGGTCTTTAGTAAAAAAACGCAGTCGGAGATCTCACGACGATTAATAAGGGGCAATAAATGATATTTCTTACAGAGTTTAAGGTAATTTTCAGAGTGATACGGTACTCTTTGATGGTAGCATAAGTACTTTATAAATCTCTTTTGGATGTTCTCTATGCGATCAATGTATTTGTGGTAACACGGATTCCATATTTCAGACGCGTATTCCAAGTGGCTCCTGACAAAAGTACAGTATAGGATTTTTAAGGTTTTGGCTTGAGTGAAGCACTTGGATAGCCGCATTATGAAACCCAGTGATCTCGATGCCTTGGCAACAATTGCATCTACATGTGATTCAAAGGTGAGTTTGGAATCGTGATGGACCCCCAGATCACGGATGGAATTAGATCTGGGTAATACTTGATCACCTAAGATGTAAGATGTGGTTATGATGGAGCGCTTTCGAGAATATGTTATAACCGAGCATTTAATAGGATTCAGATCCAGTTTGTTTCTTCGACAGTATTCCTGCAAACGGTATAGATCATCCTGAAGTACTGTCGCGTCCATCTGCGATGATATTGTGGTATAAATTTTCATATCATCAGCAAAACACAACAGTTTGGATGAAGTCAGACAAGAGTCGATATCGTTGATGTAGATTATAAAAAGTAATGGACCGAGCAATGAACCCTGAGGAACTCCACTTGGTACAGGAACCCAACTGGATATATAATTATTCAATACTACGGCTTGGGACCTGTTCATTAGATACGAAGAAAACCATCTGAGTAAGTCCCCGCGTATTCCCAGGCCATATAGCTTTGATAACAAAATGCAATGGTCAATTCGGTCAAAGGCCTTACTATAGTCAGTGTAAACAACATCGATCTGTTTACCATTAGCCATGGCGTCGGTGATAAATTCATTGAGAAGTATCAGGTTCGTGACGGTCGACCTACCTTTCAAAAACCCATGTTGAGATGAACTTAATGAATCTTTGAGAGCAGCGTATACCTGATTATAGATTATCCTTTCGAAGACCTTGGCTATAATGCAGAGTTTGGATATCGGTCGATAATTCACCACGTCAGTTTTAACTCCTTTTTTATGTACGGGCGTTATAAACGCCGATTTCCAAAGCTCAGGAACAACACAAGTACCCAGGGATTTTCTGAATAGAACCGAGATAGGGTGGGCAATCGTAAGTGCACATCGTACAAGAAATTTAGACGAGATATTATCCGGACCAGCTGCTTTAGTTGTATCTAACTTGCGAAGTAAGTTAGTAACTTCTTCAACGCTGACCTTGATGCCACAAATATCAGATGCTAGGTTAGAAGATTCAGTAAGAAGGGGAGAAACAGATGTATGACTACTACTAGTATCGAGAAAAGTAGAATGAAAGTATGCGGAAAATGCCTCGCATATAGATTCGCCGGTACGCAAAGCTTCGTTATTATAATGTAAAGTGCTTGGCATTGCATTTGAATTATGACGTTTTTTAACAAATGTCCAAAAATATTTAGGGTTGTCTTTGATAGATTTTTCTGTCAAATTCAAATAGTTAACGTAACATTGAGATTCTAATACTTTGACCCTTTCACGTAGAAGCTTAAACGTTAATTCATCACTTTTATTGCCGTATATCTTAAATTTTGTGAAGTATTTGTGTTTTTCCTTAATAGTCTTGATTAGTGACGAACTGTACCAGGTTGGATACGTTTTATTCCGAAGCATTTTTTCCGGAATATATTTTGTGTGTAAATTCAACATAAATTCATTAAAAAAATCTACTGAACCATCTATTGACCGCGTCGAGAACTCAGTTTCCCAGTCAGTCATACTGATGTCTCTGTTAATGGATTCATAGTCACCCTTATCAAATAAAAATTGCATCCGAGGCGCACACTCCAACAGAGACGTTTCAACGAAATCCGTATTAATTAAAAGTGCCGGATGGTAAATATCAATGGGTACTAGTGGGCTTGAACATTCTGTAACATTAACTATTCGATTTGACAGCACCAGGTCCAGAATCTTGCCATACCCATTTAGCACACCATTAAATTGTCTGAGATCCAGGATACATAATTCATCTCTGAGCAAAACTTCATCGTTACTGTTATAATTCCTTGGGGAAAACGATAAGTCATCAGACGGTACCCAGTCAATACCACTCATGTTAAAATCACCGATGACGAGAAATGTATCAGAAGAATTACGAATAATTGTCTGGTTTAATTTTGAGAGGAAGTTAGTAAGTTGTAAAGAAAAAGAAAGACCTAAGTTTTGTTGACATAAATAAATGGCACAAATATGCAAAGTAATATCGTTACGTGAATTAGAACTTTTAACTCGTACGCTGAGCCATAAGTCCTCTGCTGTAGAGTTGAAGTTAGGTTGGCAAATACATGATAATTCCCTACGAGTAGCAATAAGTACGCCCCCACCACGCGTTTGCCCAGTTAAACCATAATCTCGATCACGACGCCACACAATGTACCGATCATCAAAGAATTCGGAATTTAAAACCCCATCCAATAACCAAGTTTCTGTAAGAACGATAATATCATACGAATTTAGTAACATTTGACGATAGAAAGTAACAGTTTTAGTTCTGAGACCGCGAACGTTTTGGTAGAATATATTTAAATTAGGAGACATTGTAAACATAGTATAAATCAGTGTAAAGGATTATCGTAAAACATTTCGTTAAAATATAATAGTCTAAAATAAGGTATAATAAAAATAAAAATAAAATATGCATGCTATGTGAACAGTTATTTATTTATCTAGTTTTATTTATTCCGTATTTATTTATCTAGTTTTATTTATTCCGTATTTATTTATTTAGTTTTATTTATTCCGTATTTATTTATCTAGTTTTATTTATTCCGTATTTATTTATTTAGTTTTATTTATTCCGTATTTATTTATCTAGTTTTATTTATTCCGTATTTATTTATCTACTTCTTATTCTTCCTTTTATTATCTTTATATATATAACTCTTCTGTAAACGAGTTTGTCATCTAACTCATCCGAAACGGGTTGACCGATTTTGATGAAATTTTGTGTGTATATTTGAGTAGGCACTTGAATGGTTTGAAAATACAATTGGACCCTGTAGATGGCGCTGTTCAGACAAGACAACGTCTGTTAGTTCTGCTAGTTTATTTATATATTTAATTATATATTTAGTGAAATAGACGATTTATAATGAAAACGAGTGCGTAAAATTTCATGAACAGAATTTCATTTTCCTTTGGGCGTATAGATATTATGGAAAAACTGGTTTTTTTTTTTGGGTGGGAAATTATTTAATAACTTCTCCCGCTCTGGGTGGAGCGGGAGAGCGTGTCAGACTCTTACTGACTAAAACCCACCCGTGTTCCTTCAGTTGCCATGTTGCCGGGGGCCACGATCTCCCTTTCGGACTCCTGGATGTATCTACTCAAATAAAATTATTTGAACTTTTAAATAAATTATTCATCCCTGTCCGGTTTCTATTTTGTCATTTTCATACTATGTAATTTATTTATTTACACCTAAAGATGAGTTAAAATTAGTGTTGAAATATGGAAGTTTCGACGCTAGTAACTTCCAAACCAATTTTTTTTTTCCAATTCTGCTGCCATACACGGCTGGATAATGACAAGACAAATTGGTATAATTTTTAGTGTTCAACGTACACCGTCAAACAAACGAGTAATCACCATACTACGTTTGTATGGAAGAATGACCGACTTGCGTAACCTTAAAGTAAGACTAGAATCATTCTAGTGCCAAATGTGGTAACTAAGGTTATATTTTTTCTAAGTTCATTATGAGGTCATGACCAAACTTAAAAACAATATAATATGAAGTTAGTAGTGGTGGTGGTGGTTAGTATGAGGTCCTGGGTTGGATTCCCGGGTCGGGCAAAGTGTTATTGGGTTTTTCCATCTGGAATTTCTCAGTAGCAGCTCGGAGTCAGGATTTGTGCCCAGTTGATAGCAATAAGCTCGCCCCCTATTACATGGGACTTAAACATAACTGGCGAAATGTGTGTGTACTATCGGTACACCTCTGCCTAACCCTTCGGGGATTACAGGCGTGATGTTATATGTATGAAGTTTTCAACATCTCTTTGAGCAAGAAAACGCTAAAACTTTAATTGAATGATAAGGCGAATGGAAGGATGAGCATGCCAAGTAAAACGCAATAATTAGAACATAATAATATCATGCGGTAAGTAAAGTACTCAATATTGTAAGAAGAAACAGTTCGAGTCAGGGACCGGTAGAAGGTCACCGAGATTATGATCGAAAGTTTTTGGTCGTTGAACTGTTAATACAACTAACTGTTATTAACACTTGATGGAAGACAAACTGACACCTGGACCAAATGACCATAATCTTTAGGAAGTGAAAACTTCTATACGCGCGTTGGGAATTTTCGAGATGGGAAAAAACAATTGAACTCGTTTTCATACTCATTTTTATAAACGCGATTGTGCTCTTTATTTGTATCACGTTACGGATCAATGTTCTATACAAGTATTTTTCTTCCACCAAGAGTGCCACTCCCGGAGTGCCACTTCTTTTTTTCCTCCAGCCTGTCATTGTGGTTTTCATTTCACGATGCGGTGTGATACCGCTCTCATCGGTTTCATGTAAGAACTGCATGCGTGAAACGTAAACCGATACAAAACCGTATTTTAAAAATACAGTTTAAAAATAGGTAACAATTGAGTTGGGCCTCTATTCAATTGTTTATAAGTTTCCATACGTCCGAATGAAAAACGGAACTCGTGTGTCTGTCCGCCTGTCACAGCCATTTTGCTCCGAATCGAATGGACCTATTGAGTTAAAATTTGGTTCACATTATGAATTTCGGAGACCAAAATACGGACGTGTAACGTAAATAAATGAATTTTGAACATGGGGGTCGCTTTTGGGAGCCAAATAAGAAAATTAAAAAAACGTTTTGCAAACTGTTGCGTGTGATATATCAAATGAAAGGGCTTCCTGTGACGATCACAAATATATATTTTATAATCAAAAAAGCCGGCCAAGTGCGTGTCGGATCACGCACAATGAAGGGTTCCGTAGTTGGGATGAATTTATCCCAAGAAGAAACCTTACTTAGTATCTGAGAAACATGTTCTCCCGTACATCAATATACGTCACGTTCAATTAGCCAATTGCAAATGTAAGTTTGTAACCGTAAAAAAAAATGTGATGAAACTACAAATCATCCATTTTTGGACTTTTTCCTTTACTTGTGCTGTGAGATCTTGCTTCCTGCCAAATGTCATGATTCTTGGTCAACGGGAAGTATCCTGTTGGTTTTGATAATTTAAAGATTTCTGTAATTAGTTAATAACAATTATAAATTATTCATTAGTATAAAAATTACAAAAGACGACCAGTGCTGGACATAGGCCTATGATGACGTTGGCTAATGATGTGTGTTGCAGTCTAGTATGATACAACTTGTACCTAAACATAAAATATTATCATTTACCTCGTTCACGATAAAATTGAATCAAGTCTGTCAGATGAATAATTATAATACTTATGTTATCGACTACCTGTTTCAACTTGGGCGTGCTGCTGTGCACGCCCAAGTTGAAAGTTAAGGTAAGTAGTAAATATAAGCTGTTGCTTGCAGGTTCAGCTGCGGGCTGTAGCTTATTGAAACTTTATTATTAGAACTAAGAACTGTTCACAGGGTTTAACCCACAGAAAATTTGTGATCAAAGACATCATCATCATCATTTCAGCCGAAAGACATCCACTGCTGTACATTGACCTCCCCCAAGCACCGCCAGTTCAACCGATTCTGTGCTTCCCGCATCCAGCGGACTACTGCGGCCTTCATAAGGTCATCGGTCCATCTTGTGGGAGGCCTTCCAACGCTACGTCTTCCGGTACGCGGTCGCCACTCCAGAACCTTTCAGCCCCATGGGCCATCCGTTCTGCGAGCAATGTGCCCTGCCCATTGCCACTTAAGTTTGGCAATTCTTCGAGCTATGTCGGTTACCTTGGTTCTCCTGTGGATCTCTTCATTTCTGATTCGATCACGTAGGGAAACTTCAAGCATAGCCATTGATCAAAGACACTTCAAGAATATTATATCAAACTCAAACTCAAAACATTGATTTCAATTAAACCATTTACAGGCACTTTTGAATTGTCAAGGGGTCGGTCACTCAGAAAAATGAAGCTAGTTGCCCATTCCAAAGCGTAGTAGGTTTCTATGGTGAAGAACGGGCAAGAAACTCCACGGACACTCTTTTAAATCATAAAATTGTTACAAAATATTGGCTACATCCTTCGTGTTGAAATTATACACGTAAAAACAATGTAGAAAGACGTGCACGTCAAAAGCGTCCGTAATAAAAATATAAAAACAATTCTAAATTAAAATAAGCCGTGGCAGCTAAGACATGACCAGTCCCTACTGACGGCGGGCGCCCGTTCACGAACATGACGCATGGATCAGCACCATTTAACTCAACCATTTTGAAGGGAACTTAATGACCCAACACACACGCCACCACCAGTGAGACATTTAAGTGAACATGACATACTCTGACCCGCCAGGGCACATTGAAGTCAATGAAAAACGTACCCAGTAAATGGTAGCTTTATAGAAGGTACATGGTCACAGTGCTCACATATGTCCTATGCAGTTTTATAATTCTAATAGATTGAATTTATACAGTAAAAAGATAGTTTTTGCAATCTTCAGCAGCTCCAACAATATTTTCGAATGCTAATCAACTAGTTTATGTGCCCTTGTGGAGCTGGACCAGCGATGAGCCAAGCATTTTTGTCAGCGATATAATCCTCCAACTTATAATATGCTTGGCAGCATAGTGTGCGTTTTATAAAAGATGTAAATTTCGTTTCATTTAGTTAGAGTATGTGGCGAGGTATTTTACTGTAACACTAGCTGACCCGGCAAACGTTGTTTTGCCATAATAAATGTTAGGGGTGGACCACCCTTATCACTTAAGGGTATGAAAAATATATTACGACCGATTCTCAGACCTACCAAATATATATATAAAAATCAAAAAGTAATTCCATAAAAATCAATCAAGCCGTTTCGGAGGAGTATGGCAACTAACATTGTGACACGAGAATTCTATACAGGATAAGTTCTTATCCAGTGCGCAAACTTTAACACGTGACTTTACTCATCATTATGAACAACTTTTACTATGGACCAAACCTGAAATCGCGAAAAAAAATCTGCTGTTACATTTATGTTCGCATAACTCGTCAAAATGTAGGGAACAGCTTTTTTTTTACACCATCAATCAATCTGCCTAGCCTTTCCCAATTGCGTTGGAGTCGGCTTCCAATCTAACCGGATGCAGCTGAATACCAGTATTTTACATGGAGCGACTGCCTATCTGACCTCCACAACCCAGTAAATAGGTAATACGATACCCCTTGGTAAGACTGGTTGTCAGACTTTCGGGCTTCTAACGACCCGTAACGACTGTCAAAGATCCACGAATGACAGCCGAGACCAATGGCTTAACGTGGTTTCCGAGGAACGGAGGAGTCTCGGTATGTAGAAATGGTCACCCAGATACGGACCAACCCCGGCAAGCTTAACCTGATGGATCAACCCGTACGGCTGTTCGTACTTAGCCACGAGATCCTCAAACCATGTACTTACACATCATTCATATTTTTAATTGACACGGGGTCAATTCCTTGTCAATTAAAAAGTGATTAAAGCTTAATATTTATAGCTGCTCGTTCTAAATAAAGGATAAATATTCCTTTAAAGAAGAACAGAGATAGGTATGGCTAGTTTTTAACCGACTTCCAAAAAGAAGGAGGTGCTATGTTCATCTGTATGTTTTATTTTATGTACGTTAACCAATTTTTTCGTCAATGTGGACCGATTTTGAAAATTATTTTTTCATTTGGTTGAGGAAGCTTGCGCGGGGTGGTCCCATTTTCTATTATCTTTGCTTGGGTAGTTTTTGAGTTAGCTTCAATGATACGTATTTTTCGCACTTTTTCTAAGTGTTATAATAACTGTCATTGTTATTTACTTTTTACAAAAGAAAAATAACCGATTTTCAAAAAAAAGTGAAAAATAACTTTCACTTCGGAAGTCGGTGGCAAAAAACGAAATTCTAAACCAAAGACACCGAAATTAAAGATATTTTACACTTTGTAATGTTTTTTTAAGTCGTTTTTTTTTTGTAGAAACTAATTAAATCAAGTTTTGATTATATTGATGGTTGCCCTTGTTTTGGACACACTAGCCATTACTGGGTTAAAACCAAAAATATACGTGAAAACAATGTAAAAAGAGTTTAGTAGTTTTGTAGAAAAAGATCATGTTCTATACTCGGAGATACCCGACGAGGCGACTGAAACTTGCAGGTAGAATCCACCTACATTATAATGGACTGAAATTCCTTCAGTAATGAACGTGAATTCCAACTTTAACCACAAGCTGACCATTAGTTGCGCGGTCACGTTCAACCTACTTAATCAAATTTTAGGTAAAATTGTGGTTATGGGACTGTACGGATAAGTGAATCTAAAGATAATTTAAAATATTTAACTGGGGTGAACGTTCTGGTTTGTGACCCCTGTGTTTTGAGTTGTTTTTTTTTTGTACCTGTCTATGTTAACTGTTTAACTGATTTCTAACAAGTTACCCTTGTTTTGAGCTACTTTTGTTAAATTAGCTCTTGCGTTATGCGTCTGGGTGAACTCGTAAGGTCCTATTTTGGGCTAGTACAATCTTTCCTATAATCATTATATTAAAAACATGCTGTTGCTTGCTGTCTGTTTGAATGAAAGGCAATTGCATGCAGCTGCGATGAAAATGCTAAGAGGGACATGTGATGTTACGAAAATGGATAGAACAAGAAATGAGTATATACGAAGAAGTCTGTGAAAGTGACACCGGCGACTGAAAAGTTGTGCGGAAAAAAGTTGTGGTATGGGCGTGTGATGCGGAGGAATGAGGGGAATGTCGTCAGGAAAGTTTTGAATATGAATGTCGATAGCTATAAGAGTAGGGGAAGATCAAAGAAACGATGGATGGACTGTGTGAAAGATGATTCGGCTAGAAAGGGAGTGACTACCGAGATGACGACTAATTGAGAAGTATGGAAGTAAAAGACATATTGCATTAACTTCAAATAAATCGGGATAAAGGCAGGAGAATAATGATGATGATGGGAATATAAAAACAGTTGATTATCTGCATCAAAAGAGCAAACATGGCGGCAGAGAGAAAGGCGACAATATGATGTTTCACTTCACGCTGTTTTACATAACCTGTAGTGCTATTCTGTAAAAATCTCACCGTGATGACTTAGGTGAAGTGAGCTGCCAATAGTGTCAATCCTTAGCAACTGACAGCTCACTCCACGCTCACTTCACCTAAGATAACACGGTGAGATGGTTACGGAATGACCCGCTGCATTGATAAACGCAAAACGTTTATGCAATTCTGCGTGTTAAAGCTCAGTCATTATGAAAAACCGCTAGACATCGTTCAGCTATTTTACATAACGGTGCTGTTTTGTAAAACAGCGGATCCAACAATCCATCTGCGACATATATAGGTACCAGAAACCTCAGACATTCATTCAACAATGACGTATTTAGTGCCGTCTAGACTTGGCTATAAATAACCTATTAATAATTCAGCATTCAGTGAGTGGTGTGAAGATTGTGGGATTATACTAGAAGGACGTATTCTCATTTCTCCAAAGAGTTAAAAGATAGTTGGTAGGGTACATGTAAGGAAAGATTTGGTGTAACCCTTGGAAGAGGCATCTTGGGAAGGTTTCTCACTCGAGTTTGTCTCGAATCAAAGCAGAGTGGTGTACAATAGCATAATAACAATTGGATTGTCAAAATCACGAGTATTTCGCAATACAAATCCCAAATGCCTGAAAGATTCGAAAGTCATTCCCAAGTCCTTTATGTTAGTGACACGAGTATTTACTTTACTACCCAAACTATAGTCGTAATGGATTGGTAGCAACCCTCTACCGTATGTCATGATGTAGCACTTGCTTGTATTAAAAAATAACTTGGTCACAATTTATTGACGGCGTCGATATCCCATTATAAGAGTTTGTTCGTCCGTTTGGATTTGTGCGACTAGCTTAAGGTCGTCGGCATATAGCAAGCATTTGGTAAACTTAACATTAGTTATAAGGTCAATGATCATGATCAGGAACAGAGGTGGCCCTAACATGGATCCTTGACTTCCGCCTGAGCGTATAATAAAAGGCTTGAAATCTTAGCAGTTATGTCTTACAAACTGCTTGCGATCGTGTAGATAGTCGGAAAAGAAGTTAAGAAGACCGGACGAAAAACCGATCGCCCCCAGCTTTGTCAAAAGCACATCGTTGTCAACTCTGTCGAATGCTTTCCGGAAATCAAAATACAGAGCGTCAACTTACTCACCAATGTCCAATCCACGGGATTATGTAGTCTACGTGAATGAGTTAATTCGAATTTATCTTTTATTTTTATCCCTCTGTTCTCTGCTCTGGCTATGTTAGTATATTTTTAGTATGGGTAGGTTTACATTTTGTTATTTATCATTGCGAAGTTTCTGACTATTAAATAATTATTAGTACACAGAATATTTTATTTTTAACCGACTTCAAAAAAGGAGGTTTTTTTAATCGACTTAAAAAAATAGGTTTCTCAATTCAACCGTATATATATATATTTTTTTTTATGTGTGTTCACTACGTCGTTTATGAACCGATTTTGATGATTCTTTTTCTGTTGGAAAGGAGATATCCCAAGGGTAATACCATGATAACTTTTTTAAACATTTGCTGTCGCGTCTACTCTCAACTACGCAGTAATATAAAAATTAACACTAGGTAGACGAGTTTGTTCACATAAAATAGCAACATATAATTTTACAATTACTTTGAGTCAATATTAACTCCTTCTTGGAATAACGGCTAGGTACTATATTGGAGGCATTCCACTCAGAGCACTGATTGTATTGCTAGAAATATTATTTATAGCATTCTCAGCGTCTATTCTGAACAAACATGTTTCATATTTTTAGTCCATAAATTGCTGTTATTAAAACTAAAGATTTAAAACCAGTCAGGACGAACGTCAACTGAATTTCAAGATAACATAAACAATTAAAAGACAAACATTAGTGTTACTTGAGTTGCTCTAAAATGGTCTTAGTTCAACCTGATTTTTTATCTGAAAAGTGTGTATGGGTCTGGCGTTGATTCAGCGTATGTGCTGTGACGCTATCGCGCGGTGTAGCGACGAAGTAACATCTACGCGGCATAGCGGCGTAGTGGCGTAATAGCGCCTACGCAGCGTAGCGGAGTAGTAACTTCTACGCAGTATTGCGGCATAGTAGCGTCTACACGCCATTGTGGCGTAGTAACGTCTACGTGCTAAGGCACAACTTACGCCAAGGTCTACAGTATGTAGCAAAAATTAGCCTTTTCTTGCCACATGTCCAACGACACACGGGAATCGAACCCGGGGCGTTGTAAGGATAAGAAATGAAAGGTATGATTGCGGTAAAACACTGTATATTGGGTTTGTAAAGCTAAATGAACACGAATAATTATAAATAATACAAATAAAAAAAATTGGTAGCCGTCAGCTTGTGATTACCCTTTTTTTTGGGGAAAATGTTATGTTTAAGAAATGGGAGAAATTTACGATTTTTAGACCTAGGCTCATCGATTTCCGTAATTTATGGTGGTCGAGGATACGACGCGGATTTATCGGCCAATAGCTATTGTCGACCCCGTGTCATATTGGACGCACGCGTATCACAAGTAGTCGCGATGAACCTAAATAACGGATTTCGTAACTAGAAAAACAATTAAACGGCGCTAACAAGATTTACGAATTAACACTTAAAGTAAGGATAAGAAAAAAAAAAAAAAATGGTCCCCTCGAGGGTGGCTCTTCGCCGCGCACAGCTTCCGTCCGTCCTTCGTCCCGTCGCGGAACCCGGCAACGCACGGCCGGCTGCTCTGCCCGGACCACTGGCGAAACGCGGTTACGGAGGGACGCCGCACTGAATAGGGCTGGTTGGCTGTCTCTGGCCCAAGGGTGGAGCCGTAATCGGCCTTGTCTGACTGGATCCAAGATAAACAGCATATTAGGACCAGAAAGCAAGGCAAAATTGTGTAGGTTGATAGTGGGTGGTGATGAACCAATTGGAATACTCACAGTAAAAAACCAAAGAAATAATTTGGGATCGGGGAGAATATCCCCGATTGGTCCCGGAAATGGGCACCAGCTGGCAGCAAGGGCTTGGACTTCCCCTGCCTTTAGGAATTTGCTTCCATATGTGGCTGCTCACGAACAAAACTATAAATATATTGCTTGGATAAAATATCAAGTGTTAATTTCGAGGGTCTTCCTGATACTTCTGCCGCTCTGCTAGCTGACGACTGACGGTTGTCAACCGAGAAAAAAATTCAATATTCTTTCTATTGAAAAAAATTTGAATTGGTGTCAACTTGCAAAAAGGAAAAAATAAGGCGGCCTATGTTCGCGTAAAAAAAAGGTTGATAATGCAGCGTAATGCTGCAAGTAGATCTATTTTAACTTCGAAGGAGCTATTAAATATGACACCTTTAGGACAGTACCTATTCAATTATTTCTTATAATTACGTACAGTAAGCGCTCAAAAGTGCATGAGCACGCTAAGAGTTGTATTGCTGTGAACACGCGGTATAGTCCGTACATTTGTATGTGTAAACAGTCAGACGTCTGTGGTGTGAGTGCCGTACACACACCACTGAGAACGCAGTTTTGAACTACACACTATCGTATCGTCACGGTTCGCGGGCGCCGCACTTATATTTCCATAACTTTTGTTAGCACGCATCATACTCGTACGCGTGACCTTGGCCAGTGTATCGCATTGCTAAAATTCGAAAGTAAATTATATGTGCAGATAGCAGAAGGCGTTAAGCGTTGGTCTTAGATTCAAGATGGCTAAGGTTCTAATCTCGTAAATCACAGCGCTGTTTTTGCAAATATTATTATTTTTGTTTGCAATAGTAATATTTTTAAATATCCTGCCTATTTATTAATGTTGTTATTGCAATAAAGGGTTTAGAATAAAAAATGCGTGATATGTTATAATAAAAAATAAATAATATTTATTCGTTATGTTTATTTTACTTAAGTATAGTTATCAAACTGCTACAATTATTTATCATTACTTCACCTGAATAATATGTGAAATAGATGTCTAGAAACTTAGAAGCAATTTGTATTATTTTGACATATTTAAATTTTTAAATGTTTTGAATGGATTTTTTTGCACCATAAATATAAAGCTTTGATCATGGTCTAAGTAATTAAGCAATAAATAAGAATATTAGACTACTTAAAATGTTAATTAAATCTACTGACAAAATTGTTGATTTTAAGTTTAAAGGCAGTTGTTCATATTAATTATTTTAAACTTTATTTGGCTTTAGTAAATATTGGTTGGTATTGAGGTTATAGCTTAAGTATTCATTTTCTTTACGAAAAGAAGATTGAAACTAAACCTCAAATTTTAATCCTAAAATAATACTATTACTAAAATAATATTAAACAATTTCGGTATATCTGCAAGATATACGACAAACACCCAATTGAAACGTGCTTAAAAAATTCGTTACCATAAATTCATGCAATAACGAATCTGTTGTTTATTAAGTTGGTACGGTCAATATTTTAAGGTCAAAAACGGTTTTCTAGCTGGTTTTCAGTGATGCAAGCCTTCAGAGTGCACGGCGAACGGTTCATAATGACGTGTTTTTAATAATTCAGCAAAATATCTCATTGGTATGAAACCATTTGTTTCATTCACCATTTGACGTCGCTGCTACTCGATAATAAGCCCCTTCCTTATATCTCTTAACCGTCACAGTATTTCTCTAGAACAAAGAAAAACATTGTTTTTATTACACATAATACCTAATTATTTATTATTCACTAATCGAATTAAACCTCACAATGAATTTAAAACTTTAAAGGCATCTTCTGTCTCAACAATACCTCTGTTCTATCAACAATACCCTTGATTAGGATTTATGTTTAGTAAAATATGAAATATATAAATGATAACACTCACACTTAGTCCGGTTTTATTAGATATTCACTTCACTTTTACGCAGCGCAATAATATTCTCTGATCTGATCTGATCTCTTCAATATATTTTATGCCTGCTTTTTGATAATAATAACCACAACACTGCGCTAAATGCTCGTCACCAATATTATCACGGCACGAACCAACAAAGTTCTATTAATTGAATACTTGTAACAAACTGCATCTACCCCACAGAAATCGAAATAATTTACTTAGTTTTTTGTGGTCTACCTGCTAAACTTTAATATTTATGTGAACAAGACGAATGAAACTAAAAACGAATGATGATTATCGAACTAGTCATTGGTTGCAGACAAAGTGAGTGTGTGTGTGTGTGTAATGTGCGTGTCTACAGTATTGTAACAACTTATAGAAGAAGGTCGTAAGTCAAACCGAAGCGTCAGTCTATTGCTTTGTGAGATTGCTTATGGACTTTTGGTCGGTACTGTACATGCTTTCATAAAAAAGGTGACATAAAAAAAAGGTGAGTAAAAACTCCCCAAACAAAAATCTGTACGGCTGACCGATTCAAATAAAAATAATTTCTGCAAACTCGTTTCATGGGAGGATGCAAATAAAAGACATTGGAATGAATTCCAGACGTGATCTTTCTTCTTTGTTATAAAGGAAATGAAAAGATTTTTACTTCACTTTACCATCTCGAATTTCATCGATGAATGTCTAGAAATTCTTTTCCGCACCGATACTTCTATAATTCTTCTTTTATATTCATTTCTCAAACTCAAACTCAAACTCAAAGCATTTATTTCAATTAAACCATTTACAGGCACTTTTGAATTGTCAAGGAATCGGTCAGTCAGAAATAGGTATGAAGCTAGTTGCCCATTCCAAAGCGTAGTAGGTACCTATGGAGAAGAACGGGCAAGAAACTCCACGGACACTCTTTTAAATAAAAAATTGTTACAAAATATTGGTTACATCATTCATGTTGAAATTATACATGTGAGAACAATGTAGAAAGACGTGCACGTTAGAAGCGTCCGTAATAAAAAGATAAAACAAAGAACAATTCAAAAAATAAAAATAAGCCCTGGCAGCTAAGAGATGACCAGTCCCAACTGACGGCGCCCGTTCACGAACATGACGCATGGATTAGCACCATTCAGCTCAACCATTTTGAAGGGAGCTAAATGATCCAACACACGCGCCACCATCAGCGAAACATTTGAGTGAGCATGACATACTCACAGCCGCCAGGGCAGATTCAAGTCAATGCAAGACATATTACCCGGTAAATGGTAACTCTTTAGTACATAGTACTCACACCTGTGCTATGCAATTATATAATACAATGGAGATTGAGTTTATACAATGCAAAAATAGTCTTACAATCTTCAGCAGCTCCAACAGTATTTGCAAATGTTAATCAATTAGTTGTGGAGCAGGACCAGCATTGAGCCAAGCATTTTTATCAGCGATGTAATCCCCCAACGTATAATATGCCTGCCTGCATAGTGTGCGTTTTATACAAGATTTGAATTTCGTCTCATTCAGTTGAAGTATGTGGGGAGGAATTTTATTGTAACATTTTAAACATTATCCCATAAAAGATGAATCTACTTTAGCCAGTCTGAAACCTGGTTGAACTAATAGGTCCCTATTTCTTGTACTATAGTTATGTCTATCACCTCTTTTGCTAAAAAGATGTAAATTCTTTCTTACGTACATGATGTTTTCATAGATATATTGACAAGGTACCGTCATGATGTTAATATCCTTAAACAGTTTCCTTAGAGAATCGCGCCTCTCGCAAATATGTTCGCGTATTTATTCGTTTTGTAAAGAAAACGTGGCGATTAACCGGTCAATGTAATCGCCTAAATATCAGTAAACTGCTTGATTTAAAAATTATCATATTTCAACCAATCAGCCAAGTTATTATTCAAAATGTCAAGAATGTCAAGTTTTCATAAACTTTTTCAATCTAAAAATCCTACGGCATATTTAACACCTAGTTCCAAAGTTTGTTGCACACACTTAATAAAGCTGCTGTTAGCAATTTACAGCGACGCGATGTCGCTGGACGAAGCGTTGACTAATTAAGTTATTAGCATTCCAAGTTAACGAGAAAACTTTCTCGTTGGCCGGTCATTACAGATTTATAGCTTGCTGTCTTTCTCAGGCGAAGTTTTGTGGATTGAAATCTTTTTTAAAATGAATTGAATTCTTTTTTTGCTGTGGGCTGTTAGAGAATCTTGGTGCTTGGATCTTGTTTACCAACTTTTTCTTTTTTTTACCAACTTTTATGTTCGTAAGATAAGAAAGATAGTTCGTATTTTTTTTTGAAGTGAAAACTTCTTTATGCGCTTAGGAAATTTTTGAGATGTGAAAAAACAATTGAACTCGCAACACCGTTACCGACACCTCATTTTTGTAATCGCGATTGTGCTCTTTATTTAGATAAGGTTACGAACCAATGTTCTATACAAGTATTTGTCTTCTACCAAGGCGATCTTGTTCAAGTTTTCACTTCTGTCGGCACTCCCGAAGTGCCACTGTTTTATTTTTTTATTATTTTTTGAGTGACACATCTAGATAAAGTCGACATAAAATAGGTAATGTTACGAGGTATCCTTTGCCAATGAAGATAATGCCTCGATCAAAACAGAAACTATGTTAGAAAAGAAAATAAGCGCCTGCACGATATAAGCTGCAATTAGTTGTTAGTACTCTTTGCTGTTAATTTTATGAAAGGCCTTACTCTTGTATTCAGTTAGACAGATTTTTGAAAAAAACTAATTTTAATGTTACAAATTTCTTTAAGACGCCGACAAGAGGTAAAGCGCGGTCACTGTCGGACTGCATAGGAAAGAAAGAATAGCGCGATGACACAACGCTTGTATTTTATTGGGAAATATGAAGCAATCATCTATTTACTCATATCTCATCTTATTTATTTTTTCAAAACTTGTTTTGGTAACAACCAAGCTCTAAGAAATATGTTCAAAATTAACATACACATATTTTTTCCACTTTTTACCACACAAACAATATAAATAGATAGGGCAATTTGTTTTTTTTTTGACAAGCCTATTATTTACATTTGTCTCTTGTCAGCGCCTTAAGCGGTTTTTTAAGATACATTTCAAGCCAAAATCTCGTAGCTAGCTATCTTTGTATAGCGCCCGTTTATAGAGACAAAGTCGATAGTGCCTTTTCTAATCAAACGGCAATGCTTTGCAATTTTGCAAAAGAAAATAACATATAACATCACGCCTTGTTTTTCTGAAGGGTTGGGCAGAGGTATACCTATAGTACACCCATATGTCGCCAGTTATGTTTAAGTCCCATGTAATAAGGGGCGAGCCTATAGCTATCAACCGGGCACAAATTCCAGACTCCGGGCTGCTTCCGAGAAATTCCATATAGTAAAATCCCAATAATAATAGCCCAACCTGGGAATCGAACCCAGAACCTCATGCTCAGCAGTAGCTGTTGCGACCACTAGACCAACGAGGCAGTCAAAAGAAAATGACTCGTTAAAATTAACTCGAATTTCAGCTACCACTAAACTGCCTCGATCAATAAGTAGGTACAGAGTACACAACTTAGATGTAGCATAAATTTTAAAATTAGCATTCTTTCATTTCAATTTTTGCGTGAGGGTGAGGCAAATTTCGCACCGTCACGCGGCTAACCGCCGCAGGAGACGCCTTAGGCGTCAGGAATCGCAGGCCGATTCCCGGCCACCGTAGGCGCGGGCTTGCGGACGGTGAGCAAAGAGTAGCTCGCCGTCCGATAAGGACCAGGCCCGGGTCGACGGCGTGTTGTGTTTCACGCGCGCCTCAAAGAGATGTCAGCACAACTGAAGGGGTCCGCTAGGGCCGATGCTTGCTGGGGTTGCGGATTTGTCCGAAAGTTTTACCGTGGCCCCTGGCAAGAAACAGGCAACAGGGTTTTAGTCAGTAAGAGTCTGACACGTCCTCCCGCTCCGCCCAGAGCGGTAGAAGTTATTTAATAATTTCCTTCGTTCATTTAAGTATTTAAAAAACCGGCCAAGTGCGTGTCGGACCACGCACAATGAAGGGTTCCGTAGTTGGGATGAATTTATCCCAAAAATAACTTAACTTCGTAGTTAAAAAATTTGTTCTCCCATACGGAATGTATGGCGAAACATGTTTTTGCAATTGCAAAGTTAAGTTGGTTGATTATTAGGGGACACTTGACTCTAACTAAACAAACAAAAAAACAAAAAAAAAAACATCACCACTTTACGTGTAGGAGAGGTACCCTAAAAAAAAATGTTTTTCATAATTTTGTTTTACCACTTTGTCGGCGTAATTAATATGTATACCTATGCCAAATTACAGCTTTCTAGTACTAAGGGTCTCGGAGCTAGACCACGGACAGACAGACAGACGGACATGACGAAACTATAAGGGTTCCTTGTTTACTACGGAACCCTAAAAATGGTCTACGGTAGAGTTAGTGAAGTGCTAGATTGGTGTCTGCATATCCAGGATACCGAAATAAAAAAATCGGATATTCATGTCAGTGTGATACATTAAGGGGACGATAACTGACTTTTAATGTTTTTATACTGAAGATGACGTCTAAACGAATAGTGTTAGTGATTTGAAAAAATTATATGTTAAATTAATTAATTGATTCGGCGTGACCTTGCGGAAATCCATTATAAAATACAATAGACGTGGATATATTTAGTAACTTGTTCCGCTTAGCTATTTCTAAAGAGCCATAAAAAACTGCCGCCACACCAAGCGCTAAGTGCAGACCAGTCTGCACTCAGCGCTTGGTGTGGCAACACGCCGTGTTCGAGTTCGCAACAAGTCCATCGTCATCCTGAGGATGCCTCGTTGAGAAGTGAAACACGTGTCGATTTCTTTCAGGAGTTTTATATGGCTCTTTAGAAATAGCTAAGCGGAACAAGTTACTAAATATATCCACGTCTATTGTATTTTATATGTTAAATTATAGCATTTTCTTAATATTTTAATATAGGCATATTTTTGATTGTTTATATTACACAGTGAAATTAATTTGTAAAGTTATGTCTAACTCGGATAAAAACTGAGAATGACGCAAAATCTGTCAAGCGTATTTTTGTGAAAACTTCACCATTTTAAAGATAATTAAATTATCAATCTTTTAGTATACGTATTTTATTAAAATACCTTTTGTTTTACGTGTAATAAATTAATAATGCGTCTAATTTGGGACAACGCTCCTTGATGGGCGAGTCCTATTACTGGCTGGACGTACGACGCGTTGCGTGAGCTCAGTACAGAACACGCAAGCTAACCATTCAAGGTCACTGTCATATATCTGCGTCTTAATACTGTAAGAAAAACTAAGGGACTTGCGAAGGCCATGATAGATAGCGCGGTTCGCCCTCTTTCTTGAGATAAAATATTAGTCAGTGTCATAATCATCCCCTTTAGAAACGTGATACGAGTTAAAAGAACCAACAAAAAATTACGTAGATACTGATACTCTCCAAGTCTCCATGGATTTTCTTGAATGAAATATAAAAATAAAGAATTTAAAACACCATCATCTACCGCCTAGCCTTTTTCCAACTAGACTTTTTATTTATTTATTTCAATCGAACACAAAAGATTCATATTGTTGTTAGTAACACATAAAAAACTATGTTAGTAACATATCTAAAATAAATAAAATAAAATGATTTAAGAATCTGTAACTATTCCGTTTCCCGCTGCACCCGACCTGCAGCTGTGCATACGGGTCCAGTGCCCAAGGAACGGGAAATTAGGCTTATTAACAATACCTTTAAAATGCTATGTACTGGGTCGGCAACCAGTATAAAATTAAAAACTTAAAAAAAAAAGCATCGATTTTACAAAATCCATACGAATAAAGTAACTTCTCTTAGTCGGTTTTTTTAAGTTTGAAAAGAAGCTTTCTTTTCAATCTTTAAAAAATAACAATATATTTAATCCCTTTTTGGCCCAAAGTCATTATTGTAGGTTATTTACGAGCTGATATCACACAGCCATGCTTAGGTAGTCTGTAAAGTTTTAGATAATTTCAAGAATGACTGAACACAGCATCTCAAATGACTTTGGAAAATGATTCAATTGGAAAAACAAACTTTATAAATGAAAACAAATCCAAATAACTAGATTAATCTTAATAATACCAAATTATTTTAGGGTGAATAAATTTAATTCTAGAAACAAGTATGTAGGTCACCTTTTAAAAATATTTTATAAATGGTGACATATTGAAGATGTCTTCTCCGTCATTTGTACGCTTAAAGCCAAAGTAACATTTTGAGATAATTGGTGTCAAAGTTTGTGGATGATTTTTGACAATGATTAATAAACTTTTTCCTTGAACTTTTAACTGTTTGATGTTTTAGAAAATTTGGTTACATCGAAAAGTTTGTTAAAGTATTAGGTATCCAATGGAATACCTAGCAATACAAGCCATTAAATTTGAGAAATTGGAGAAAAGTGATATTTAGTGACGAATTCTGGTAAATTTTCAAAAATGAATAAAACTCGTGTTTTCTCGAATTCCCTGAATATTCGCCTAGGCTTTATGGGGTGCTTAATTGTTGCAAATGGGTCACACTACGACGTCATGGAAGGAATACGTCAAATAAAAGTCACCCTGGATAACTGAACTAAACGTGACTTCTGAACTAAACGTGACTTTGATTTGTCATAAGAAAAGGTAAAAAACGAACTAATAATAAGGCGAAATTTTAGTTAAAAAAAATGGAAGAAATATGTCTATAGCAAGCAATAATAGTAGCTATAGTATATAGCAATAATAGACACATAACATAAATCTTAAAATATCTTACAATGCCATGTTGTTAAGCTGACGCCAAAGTATTCGAATAATGTCCTTCACTTGCCTCTGCCTTTCGTTGAGAGATCTCAGATGATTCATGTTTCCTTAAGGCCTAACTCAAGAGTCGAAATAAAAGCTACGTGACACCTAAAGAAATAGTTTTGTGGATAGAATTTTATGAAAAGGAATAGTGCGTATTGTCGGTTTCGTGTTTGGGTGGGGAAGGAAATTATATTATAGTGATGCTGTCTACTGAAGTGAATAAACAACTTATTATCAATAGCGGTTACTATGATATTTGGAAAAGCATGCAGCATGACGTCACGTCTACCTAGTGACAGCCCGCTACGCTGCAATCGAGAGTTTGGAAGGGGGCCCAGTCTGCGTGCAGTTCTCAACGAGTCAACAACTGTTTACGCGACTTCTAAGACCTACATAATCTACCTAATCACTGCGCATTACCAGGTCAGGTATACATATAGTTATTAGATTTCTGTCTATATATATAGTTGTTAGCTTTCTGTCTTCTGACTTACGTATGTGTACGACAAATCGGAACACACAACGTGCTCAGCACAATCTGGATTTGAGGAATGTTTCGATTATTGTGCGGTCGTTGAGTGAGTTTCGAATCAGACTATTCACTTTACAGAATACAAATTAATGCAGATGCCACGATTGGAGCACCTGTTAATCCAGAAAACCCCCGGCGTAATTACAACGTTAATAGGTAGATACTTCATCATCAAAAATCATCATCATCATCAGCCTATAAATGTTCCCACTGCTGGGACACAGGCCTCCTCTCTGTGAGAGGGAGTGGGCCGTAATCTGCCACGTGGGCCCAGTGCGGGTTGGTAGATGTCACATGTCTTCGAATTTTCGCTTCTAGGACATGCCAGTTTCCTCACGATGTTTTCCTTCACCGTTTTTGAGAGCAGTGGTGATTAAATAATTTACAAAAAGTAAAGCGCCTGTCTGGGTTCGAACCTACGACCTACAACTCGTAAGTCGCGGCCGTTACCACAGGACCACCACTGCCCTCTAGGTAGATACTTAAACTGTGGCAACTTGTCATTACACAAGAAACTGTGAAAAAGGGTAACAAGTATCAATGTGTGCATAAAAGTCCTAACTATTTTGTAATTCTGTGGCAGTTAAGTATGTACAATCAAAGGAAAATGATTCAATGTGCTGAATATGATTTGAGATGTTTCTTTGTGTATTTTATATTGTATATTATGCTGATCTGTGTTATTACCTAAAAACTAAGCAAGCATGGATATTGGAGAGCAATGATAAATATAAGGTAGGTACCTTATAAGCAGGAACAAGCTGAGACATAAGAATATGATTTATTCACTTTATATTAGGTTATCGTAGTTAACATTTAGAAATACCTTTCTCGGACTGTGGAACGCTATAGAACGATGGTTATCAAAACTAAATGCATGGTGAAGAATTTGTGAATTGGTTACTACTATGACAGTTCCAATGTCAAAAAACCATACACCTAGCCTTTTCCCAACATGTTATGTTCGGTTTCCAGTCTAACCGGATGCTGCTACATGGATAAATGAAATGAAATTGTTTATTCTGTAAATAGGATATTAGAATCACTTTTCGGCGTTTCCTATCTGACTACTCTGAGTAGAAAGGCCGAAACAAACTCAGAGGTCGCAGTCTCTTTTAAAGTCCAGACATAATCTTGGTCAGGCCATATGAGGACCATGTAGATTTGTGTCTGTAAAGGTCTTTTGAGGAAAGAACAGATTTGAGTGGACCTGTCCAGTCTGTGCAAGCATTTGTCAGTAATCGTGGAGCTCAACTCAGAACATAAGGAGCTCAAAACGACGAACAATACCAAAGAAGGGACATTTGGGTAGGCCGCATAAACTACTCAAACTACCAGACCATCACTAAAACTAGCAGAGAAATAAAAATAATATCCACATAGTCCTCACATTCACAATAATTAAAATAATATAATACTTTACAAAGTAATCATGTCATTTTGAATATAATTTTCAACAATGTCAATGTGTATATAAAACTGGTATACTCGTATGTTGATTTTACATAATAATTAAAATGTCTAGTTTTATGGTTTTATCACAAGGCTTAGCAGAGCGAGCAGTTCAATCCCAAGCTTTTCTATCTTCTAAATAATCTGAAATTGTATAGTAGGTACCCTTTTTTACAAAGTTTGGTTTTGATAGAGATTTTAAATTGTTTAATGGGTAAGTTTTGAATGTCAATGGGAAGTTTGTTGTTAAAGCGTATACATTGACCTATGAATGAGTTGCCTACTTTGTGGAGACGTGTGCGATGTACGGCAAGGTTGTGTTTATTCCTGGTATTTAAACTATGAATATCGGACATTTTCTTAAAATTTGATATATTTTTGTGTACATAGGTACAATAGGTTTTCAAAAATATATTGTGAGGCTGGAGCGACAGGAGGAGACGCTCGGGGCGGGAATCGCGAGCCGATTTCCGGCCACCGTAGGCGCGGGCTTGCGGACGGTGAGCAATAGGTAACTCGTCGTCCGATAAGGACCAAGCCCGGGTCGACGGCGCGTTGTGTTCCACGCGCGCCTCAAAGAGATGTCAGCAGAATTGACGGGGTCCGCTAGGGCAAATGCCTGCCGGGGGTTCGAAGAAAACCGATAGGGAAATCGTGGCCCCCGGCAACAGGGCAACCGAAGGAACACGGGTGGGTTTTAGTCAGTAAGAGTCAGACACGCCCTCCTGCTCCACCCAGAGCGGGAGAAGTTATTTGATAATTTCCCAACCATAAAAAAAAAAAAAGGCTGGAGCAACTGGTAATACAATACCCCGTGGTAAGACTGGTTCAATTGTCTTATTCCCAATTTTAATGGAAACAGTTCTTTCTCAATAACAACAACAAAAAAAAGGTATAAACAAAACATCACAGACAGACTAATTAAAAATCTGGAGTCACACGTAATCTAATCGATTTTTGTCCTAACACGTGTGACTCCTGTGATACCTTTTTAGTTGACTTTTTTGTCGTAGTTGGTAGTTTTTATAACTTTTATTGTTATTAAATTTGTTTCGGAGTTATATTATATCTATATTTTTGAAATGTGCTCGTCAAACCCTTTCATTTGATACTCAACATAGCTTAACGAAAATCATTTCTTTTTGAGTTCTTTACTTTATGCCCTCTAGAGGACGCCATATTTAATTTAATATAGCGTCTTCATCGTCCGCTAGTTATAACCAGCGGACGATCAAGACGCTTCCAACGATACCTCATTTGTCAAATTATGATCAGCAGTTTAGAAGTTATGAGGTAACAGATGAACATACATACCGGTCAAAATCATAACCCTTCTTTTTGCTTCGCCGTACTCGGGTAAAAATAGAATGAGCATACTACTATATGAAAACAAGCCTAACGTGTTATCAGCAACGCATTGTGTGTTGTCTACACACCAGAAGTATGCCTTCTTAAATATGTTGAAATATAGATCCGTATCCCGCGTATCTTCCGTACCTGAAATATGCCGTTTATATTTCACTCTATCATGATACAGTGATCACGAACAAAGTTTAATATATTCCTTCATAAAATATTCTCTCGAATAAAGTAACTTGATATTCTGGAAAACACCTCTATCTGTTCAACCGACTGTCAAGATCAGGAGACAAAATTTATCACTTTGTAAATGGTGCTATGAAAGAAAAAAAGGAATCTTTGTAAATCCGCGATATTGAGAGTACTCTTACTTTATTTAGTTGTAGCCTCAATTCAAACTGCTTTTTGCAACTCTAAGGCTATTGCTATAAGTCACAATATTGCAAAAAGTTCTAGAACACGTGTATACATAGTTTCGAAGATAACATAACGGACTCTCGATGTGTGTATCTAAGTTTCATTGATAAGTACGAGTAAATCATTTTAATTCAAAACAATCATTCTTATTTAAAGATAAGAAAATGCGACGTTGTCTTTTTTATTTTACGGACTGGATTGTTTTGTATATTTCACGTACTTCTAAGGGTGTTTTACATAATTAATCGTGACTTTGTCGAATTATTTTGAAAGAAAAATAAAAACGAAAAAAAAAAAGCTAAATAATTCTAAATGATAATAATTCATTATTAATTTAATGATAATGATAAATGATTCTTTAACAACAACTGGCATAATTATTAATTATTTGCCAATTTGTTTTTTGTTTTTATTTTTCATTCAAAATAATTCGACAAAGTCACGATTCATACTATGTTACCGTAAAGTTGGTACGCAACTGTATCCATATAGAAGGTATAACCTACAGATGCATCAAATTGTCTATACATTGATCTAAAATGGTTTGGCAAGACTAGTTGTCAGGCTTTCAGACTTCAGACGTTCTGGCTACCTGCCAAAGAATGAGAACCGGAACCGAAGGCTTAATTAACGTGCTTTCCAAGGCACAGAGAGGTCTCGGTAAGAAATGGATAAAAAAATCACCCATCAACGGACCGACGATATCTCAACCTATCTGGGGGTGGCAGGGATATCGACGCAGAATTATGTACTGAATCCATGGTAACAGTTTTCGCGTCGATGTCCCTGCCACCCCTGTATTATACCAATATAATAAGACCGAAGAGTTTGTTTTTTTCTTTTGACGCGCTAATCTCTGGAACACGCTAGCCGGATTTAAAAAAAATCACATTTGATAGCCCAATTCTTGAGGAAAGTTAGACTATTTAACATCACGCAACAACCTATAGGAGCCGAGCAAAAGGAAAAAAAAGTCAGAAAGAACGCTAAGTGTAAACGTAAATACCGTAAAATTTGAATCACAGTTTTGCTAGAACAAACGTTGTTCAGACCATGGTCTACTACCATTCCACAGCATCCAATAAAAAAAATAAACAATTGATTTTTGAAAAAACACAAAAAAGCAAAGTTTAAAATGTCAAGATTATCGTTACTCCCTACAACACAGACCCCACGCACGGGACACAGCATTGTCTACAGGGAAATGTACCTTCATAAACGAAATTTACTAAGCAGTAGATAATCTTGAAATTTTAAACTTTGTCTTTTTGTGTTTTTTAACCGACTTAAAAAAGGAGGTTACCCAATTCGACAGTATATATATTTATATATGTCGGAGACGGTTGTCAATTACAATTATTGTGGGTAGTCAACAGAGTTTGGTATGATTTGTTTTTATTATTATTCATTAATGTGATTTTTACTATCAATTATTGTCTAATAAATCGGAATATAATTTATTAAGTACTCGGTGTATGTACTAATTGATTTTGGCAACTTATTTCGATAATTGTAACTAATGGTTTTGTTCAAAACAATTAATGTCATGTTACTTTAATTATAAAATGATTTACGTTGTGAATTCACTATTGTTTATTTACGACAATTATTCTTGTATTATTTGATTACTTTATAATGTAAGTCTTATTAGATTTACCACATTTTAGTGTTTTGTATCAAGTAAACACGTGACGCACTTCCGTGCGTCATCGGACAGAGTTGTCGTAGTGGGATTGCAAGGTGGGGGCATCGTCTTATAAAAGAGCGTGCACTCTGTAGGCGAGTCAGTCGATCTTCGGATGCGAATCTATAAAGAGCCCCTGTTCCCGACAAAACTGTCAGTTTACCTGGTACAGCGCTACTGTATATTCACATAGCTGTATTGGCTTGCTGATAGTGAGTAATACACTTTGTCAGTGTCATTGGGTGGCTTGGCCACTATACGAACTATAAGACCTTAAAGTCTGTTCGATTGTTACTACCTATTCACCTATTCACCATTTGTATTGTATTTTACCTTATATAGTGTAACTAGTACCTACTATAATAAATACCCTGTAATCGTTTATACAGTCTTGTTTATCCCAATAAAATGGGAACTCCAAACCCTGACGAAATACCTCTCGGCACTCCTGATCCTACATATATTTTTTTTTAATGTGTTTTCGCGTATAACTTCGTCGTTTATGAACCGATTTTAATGATGCTTTTTTTGTTGGAAAAGAGATATCTCAAGGGTGATACCATGATAAGAAAACCAGGATCTGATGATGGAATCCTAGAGACATTGAGGGAACTCTTTAAATAATACAGGCAAACCTATTGGGTTTTTGATTTGGGTATTTTTTATAGTAACTCGTGCAGTTGCTCTTGGAAAGCAACATTCAGTTAAGTGGAACTGATGATGAAGACCACAAATAGCCACCGGAACTACAATAATAAGTATTTCACGGGTTGCGATTCGATTACTTTAATATGGTTGCAATGCAATTTATGCTCGTCACAATGCATATGGACCAGTGGAGCTGATCGTGAAGTACCAGGAGAACTCCTCAACGATGAACGTCCCTGAATCGGGAAAAACAATATTTTGTATAGGGTGATGAGCAGTTGGCATTAGGCTAATGTAACTTAGAAAAATTACAAATTGACCCACTAAAAAGCGAGAAATAAAAACTTTTTACAAAAAATACAACCGACTTCCAAACTAATAAGTGAAAAATAACTTTAATTTCAGAAGTCGTAACAACGTAAACAAGGCAAAAAGAGTATGTAAGGATCGTAGCAGGTGTTTTGTAATTTCTGCCTACCCCCGTGGGAAGAAGGCGTGAGTTATGTATACGTATATTCCTAGGGGTTTAACTATACCACGGCTATAACCATCTTACTGCAACATTATATTTATATTACGAACGTGTTAAATATCTAAGGTTGTTAAACGGCGGTTGAAAGTTGGATATTACCACGAAGTACATCATAAAGAACAAAGTTACGATTCTTCACTGGGTCCATTGTTTATTACCCAGTTATGAAATCAATGTAGCATCAGCAAAAGTTAAGCGAAGGCGGAAAGTGTGGTGTGTTTTTCCTGATAACAAATCGTTTCTGATGTGGTCTGACCAAAAAAAAAAAATGGTGTTTAAGTCCTGTACGTAATTTTGTCACAGGTATATGCAGTGTTACCAAAAATCGGAACAGATGGCGAGAAAACGTGAGGCGAATTACATCAGCCCCTGGACAAGAAACTACGTGTGAAGACCACGACCGCTCCGACAAGAGTGCTACGTAAAAGAAAAAGAAGAAGATGCAGAGTGAAGAGCTGACCAATACCTTATAAACGGTTTACAGGGAATAGTATACTATAGTGTTCCCACTGCTGGGGTACAGACTTTCTCTCTGTGAGAGGAAGTGGGCCGTAATTCGCCATGCGGGCCCAGTGCGGGCTGGTGGATATCACATGCTTTCGAATTTTTGGTTCTACGACATGTGGACATGATACAGTTTCCTCACTATGCTTTCCTTCACCTTTTTGAGAGCAGTGGTGAAGAAATAATTTGCAAAGTAAAGTGCCTGTTTGGGTTCGAACTTACGACCTACAACTCGTAAGTTGCGGCCATTTTCACTGTGCCACCACAGCACTTAATGGGAATGAATAGCGTAAGAGTTCGACTCGGGTTTTTATTTAGGCACATTTCGAGTGATTTTTATCTGAAAGATTCTAACTTGCACCACTTCAGAATATGAAACTATGATTGGCTGTGTTGAGTATCCTCATAGCAAGACACGTAGTAGAGGAACATCAAGAGGTTATAAATTGCAGAACCTTCAACGCTGTTATAGTTTGAGTGATAATTAAAAGATAAGAGCGAAACTTGGAATCCCTTTTGCAGTAATTAGTATTTAAGTTTCTTTTGAGGGAGGAGAACTAGTTCAAACATTGTAAAGGACCATAATAATATTCTGTTAGTCTTCAGTTTGAACCAAACCCAGAGAGGGTTGGGCAAAAATCATGGGTTTTTCCAAGGAAATTCGCAGCAGCAAAATCCGGATAAAACTTTTGCATCAGTACTGACGATGTCTTTAAAACTAAGTACTTTACAATTTCAGTGTCTAACATTAAAGAAATAGAAAAAATAACTGTCTGAAACTTCGTCTGATATCATTAGAAAAAGTGATATCAAAATAATATTTATGTCAATAAATTTTTCTCTAATGGAGTATGTAGTCAGAGTTGCCAATATCAGTAATGAGGAGAGTGAATTTATATTGTAAATGCTATAACAAACTTGGTGACACATCATGCAATAAATATGTGTGTGACACCTAGACACCGCACAAGGCAAAGAATATTTTTTTTAGAGAATTAAATACATTAATGAAGAGAAGTTTTCAGTATTTCAATCTAAATATTATTTTCTACTCAATGCTCTTGTAGCGGTTACACCGCCACATACAAACTACGCATCAAAGACATGACGTCACACAAATCCTGCATCGCGCAGTTAGAGTTTACCGAGCGATCGACATACATACAAGATTTCAACTTCCAACCGATGGGCAGTTGCCCGCCAGACACAACACCCGTCTGGTCGGAGGATCCTCCCTTTTCTATGGTGGATGAGTGAACTTTACACCCTGTTCCTCATGCCCCTAAATTGGTGACCCCGACGTGATCGTCAACGCAGCCTTCGTGCAATTACTTCGGCGTGACGTCATCATCATCATCACTCCCGCAAGCTTTCGTGAGGCGAGTCACACAGCCAGCCAGCACCCACGGCTTCAACGGGTATCCTGACCACCAGCATGCAGCGAACGCGCATTCCTGGTCATCACCCTCAGCCTCATCACCCCGACTCACTGGGGAATCAACGCAAGCAGCCTCATCACCCCGACTCACTGGGGAATCAACGTAATCAACGCAATCACCTCAATCACCCCGACTCACTGGGGAATCACAGCAATCACCTCAATCACCCCGACTCACTGGGGAATCACCACAATCACCACAATCGCCGCAATCACCACAGAAAGTTCCGACTCACCGCGAACTATGCGGCACCCGGTTCCGACTCACTGGAACCACAGCTGGCACTGTGTGAAGCATCGCAAGATTCAGCCCACTATCGACCTCCGGTCTCCGGAGGGGAGTGATGTAGCGGTTACACCGCCACATACAAACTACGCATCAAAGACATGACGTCACACAAATCCTGCATCGCGCAGTTAGAGTTTACCGAGCGATCGACATACATACAAGATTTCAACTTCCAACCGATGGGCAGTTGCCCGCCAGACACAACACCCGTCTGGTCGGAGGATCCTCCCTTTTCTATGGTGGATGAGTGAACTTTACACCCTGTTCCTCATGCCCCTAAACTCTCAAAACGAACGCGAATTATTTTTTAATTAAAACTTAATCAAGCAGAGAGAAAACTTGGCAGGTGCAACATAAGGTAAAGATAACACGAAAATAACTATAAAATACAAGAATAATTACATATACTCGTACATTATAAAGAATCAACTTTATTCAGGTGAAATAACGATCGACAGAGGAGAAAAAACGATCGCAAAAAATACAGCAAATCAGCGCTGCGATGTTTCTACCAATTTCATACGTATATGTCGGATCCGGTCATTAGTACGGATACGAAGCGAATCGCAAGCGCACCGCTGGCGACAGGACGTGATCTACCCACACCTAAAGCGCGCGCTTCTACAGAGTCGTGATGTTTTAAGGCCACGGCGAGGAGGGATTCAGCCTCGGATCGCATCGGAGTCAAGACGTCGCGGAACTGTTCTCGATTCGTGGTGCTCAGTTATTTTGTTAGTTGTAATTTGTGATCATTATGTTAATTGGTGATTTTAATAAACGCCGTCACACCCAGTGTGTGTATAATTTATCTAGTGTGATTAATTTGATAGTAAATTATAATGTGATCTGAACTGCAAACTGTTTTTCTATTGTGCATTAACCAACACTACCCATATTACGCCCACGTATTTATATATCTGTGACGCCCACAGTAGTTAAAATATCGCTGATAATAACGGAAGAGTCACATACATATCTCCGACATTTAAATATGTTTACGTGCCTTCACTTTAAAAGACAACCGACTGGTTGCCGTCTTGATGTTCAGAGGGAACACATTCTAAAGAAAGACCGCCTGGACAAATAGAGAAGAGTGAATGAAACCAGAACGGTAAGAAGAACATTGTAGAAGACGATTATGGCCCACTTCCTCTCACAGAGAAGGCTCCTGTACCAGCACAGCTTTATAGCCTAATTATGCTATGTTATACAAAACACTGACACGGTAAAAGAAAATATCATGAGGAAACATGGACTTAATTTTCCATAACTCAACACGTAGAGAGGAAATATGGAGATAAATCTCATACGGTCCAAACGTTACAATATATAAATAATCTAGTCATTTGGTAGTTTTACCTGGTTAGTTTTCGGGCAGGTTTGAAAATGATTTCATATATACTTACCGTTCGCGCCGCCATGTCAAACGAGTCTGAAAGGAGATATTATTAAAAAACTATTTTTTTTCGGCGCCATTTTTTCCTATATGGCGGCGCGAGCGGCAAAAAAACGAGATGACGAAGTAAAAATCCAAAAAGAGCACGTCGAAATAAATAAAATCACCAATTTTCAAAACTACCGGAAATCTTTACAGGTAACCCCTTTTTTGTGTACCAAATAACTGTACTAAAAAAAGGTTTTGCCTTGCTGTTAGGAAATAATATACTGAAATCAAAATAATGAGTTTTGAAATATTTGAATTTGAGATATGTTCTAGTGGATGTGGTGTGTACTGAGAAAGAAATTTAAAATGAAAATTAAGAAAGGTATTGAAGTATATATGTAAATGAAGTCACGGACATAAACTGTAAGTCATCCAGATTAATTCAAATCCAAAGCCCAAATTCTATACAAAATCGTACTTCATAATTCGCCGGCTCAATTTGAATATTTAGTTAGACGAATGAAAGCGACGCGACGTTGAGAGTCGCATAACGCAGTCACAAATTGTGTAATGCGAAGTCACAGAAGCACATATAAATAGACTCTAAGGGAAATTAGGCTGAATGCTTTCGTGTGTGGCTTTACTACGTTTTTAAATGAAGTGTTGAATTACATTTAAATGATACCTACTGGCAAATATTTAAATCGGGAGTACGTGGCTCAATAGTAATTTATCAGTACACATTACATCAATGAGGTCTCGACACCTGAACTAGGCATCCTGCATGACAGGGGTCGAAGTTTCTCCAGTTACATGGACCAACATGAGAAGACTTAGACTATACAGTTACAGTGATATTTAAAATTAATAAAAGAAAAGTGGAATGAAGTGAAAAATTCACAAAATATAATGAACAAAATAAGAAATAATAATTCTAAAACATATTCTGTTTTAGAATAAAATAACATGAGGTTAGCAAGTATATGGTGATATGTGTGATGGGTGTGTAGATGTAGGTGTGTGAATGTGTGTGTGTGCTCCGAGTCTATCCACTAGGTGAGATTACTGATAAGGTTTTCAGTATCATCATAGCTATAGCTTCCAAGCCAAAGTAAGATTTCCTTTTTATTAGGAATTGCTCACGTCTCTAACTAGTTAGAACTGGCAAAATTTGCCGTAGAGACGTGCTGTCTGGCAAACTTGCTCTTTACCCTTGCTACGGCATATCTGTGTGTTCTTTTGTTTGTTCAATGAGATGGTCGTGTTTTTTTAATTGACACACACAAAGTCGCAGAGACTTGATTGTCATGGAA
Source organism: Agrochola litura (assembly GCA_949152395.1). Lineage (NCBI taxonomy): Eukaryota > Metazoa > Arthropoda > Insecta > Lepidoptera > Noctuidae > Agrochola > Agrochola litura. The sequence continues at coordinate 6,738,337 of OX424497.1, read as the reverse complement.
ACGCCATTATTATTTGTGTGACCTCACTCTTCAGTCTTCACAGTTGGGACACTTTTTTGCGCGACTTCTTGCGGTGAGAGCTAATCTTACGACTTAAATCTTTGCCTAGGGGCTTACATTCCTACATGTATCCTTCTTCTGACGATTTCGTATCGAAAGCTGTTGTCGAGGGATAACATAATGACATCGTATTTTATGAAGATAAGACGAGTCCTTAGCTTACTTTATTAGTAGTTATCCAGAAAGTAATTATTTATTTAAATGGTGCAACTGCACAAATTCCCGTGTTCTGATATTTAATCAGAATACGGAAATTTGTATAAAATATGGCAGTAGAAAGAAAACATAGTGAGGAAACTCGTATATTTGTTACTAGCCGACCAAGTGCGCGACGGCCACTGTGGCCGTCTATAGAGCGCGAGATCCCTCGAGTGACGTTTTTCATCCGTTTTGGATTGGACGCTCACAGCATTTTGTATCACGGCGATACCCGTAGTGTGCAAACAACTTAAAGTTCATTTATCGTTTTTTAAGTGATAAATAGCAGCATACTTTGGCTTATTATGAATTACCGTTCGTGTCATTTGAAGCTTAAGTTTATTACACTTTCAAAAATATTTGTGTTCTAATTTATAGGGTTAAACCACGGCTTAAAAGATGAGCAATGTTTTTTACGTCTTAGCAATTTTTCTGATAAAATGACTATCCAAATGAGTGGTTGTCATAGTAATTTTAAAATAGGTACAGTACCGACCAAAAGTCCATGAGCAATCTCACAAAGCAATAGACTGACGCTTCGGTTTGACTTACGACCTTCTTCTATAAGTTGTTACAATACTGTAGACACGCACATTACACACACACACTCACTTTGTCTGCAACCAATGACTAGTTCAATAATCATCATTCGTTTTTAGTTTCATTCGTCTTGTTCACATAAATATTAAAGTTTAGCAGGTAGACCACAAAAAACTAAGTAAATTATTTCGATTTCTGTGGGGTAGACGCAGTTTGTTACGAGTATTAATTAATAGAACTTTGTTGGTTCGTGGATAATATTGGTGACGAGTATTTAGCGCAGTGTTCTGGTTATTATTATCAAAAAGCAGGCATAAAATATATTGAAGAGATCAGATCAGATCAGAGAATATTATTGCGCTGCGTAAAAGTGAAGTGAATATCTAATGAAACCGGACTAAGTGTGAGTGTTATCATTTATATATTTCATATTTTACTAAACATAAATCTTAATCAAGGGTATTGTTGATAGAACAGAGGTATTGTTGAGACAGAAGATGCCTTTAAAGTTTTAAATTCATTGAGAGGTTTAATTCGATTAGTGAATAATAAATAATAAGGTATTATGTGTAATAAAAACAATGTTTTTCTTTGTTCTAGAGAAATACTGTGAGGGTTAAGAGATATGAGGAAGGGGCTTATTATCGAGTAGCAGTGACGTCAAATGGTGAATGAAACAAATGGTTTCATACCAACGAGATATTTTGCTGAATTATTAAAAACACGTCATTATGAACCGTTCGCCGTGCACTCTGAAGGCTTGCATCACTGAAGACCAGCTAGAAAACCGTTTTTGACCTTAAAATATTGACCGTACCAACTTAATAAACAACAGATTCGTTATTGCATGAATTTATGGTAACGAATTTTTTAAGCACTTTTCAATAGGGTGTTTGTCGTATTTCTTGCAGATATACCGAAATTGTTTAATATTATTTTAGTAATAGTATTATTTTAGGATTAAAATTTGAGGTTTAGTTTCAATCTTCTTTTCGTAAAGAAAATGAATACTTAAGCTTTAACCTCAATAACAACCAATATTTACTAAAGTCAAATAAAATGTAAAATAATTAATACAAATAAAATATAAACAAACTGCCCATATTTAACCTTAAAATTACCTATTCTGTAAGTAGTTTTTTACATTTTAAGTAGTCTAATATTCTTATTTATTACTTAATTGCTTCGACCATGATCAAAGCTTAATATTTATGGTGAAAAAATCCATTAAAAATTTAAAATATTTCATAATTTAAATATGTCAAAATAATACAAACTGCTTCTAAGTTTCTTGACATCTATTTCACATCTTATTCAGCTGAAGTAATGATAAATAATTGTAGCAGTTTATTAACTGTAAAATAAATATAACGAATAAACATATTTTTTTAAATTTTGTTATCATATATCGCGCATTTTTTATTCTAAAACCTTTATTGCAATAACAACATAAAAAAGCAGCAATATTTAAAAAAATATTATTATCGAAAACAAAAATAATAATATTTGCAAAAAACCGCACTGTGTTTTACGAGATTAGAACCTGAGGCAGTTTGAATTCCATACCAACGCTTAACGCTTTCTGCTATCTGCACTTGTTAAGTTACTATCGAATTTTAGCAATGCCATTAACTGGTCAAGTTCACGCGCATAGTGCGTGTGTGCTAGCATGTTTAAAGCGATGGAAATATATTGTTGTTTCGTGTAGTGCAAAACTGCGTTATCTGTGGTGTGTGTATCGTGTTGGTTACACATACAAATGTACGAGCTATACCGCGTGTTCACAGCAATACGACTCTTAGCGTGCTTATGCACTTTTGAGCGCTTACTGTACAAAGAAGGGAACCGATTTACAGCTATCAAAAAAAAAAACTTTTCCTTTACAGGGAAAATGGGCAGCCTTTCTGAATTACTTTAAGATGGATTATCTCTGTTACATCATCATCGTCCAGCCCTTGTGATGGATTATCCCTCTGTTGAATCACCATCATCCAGCCCTTGTCCCAAGTTACGTGGGGTTGACGCAATACGTTTTTTTCTTACATTCTCCTCTGTCAACCGTCACGCTATCATTTTCAGGTACCTACAAAGTAGGGAACCGATTTTAAATACCTAAAAAATTCGTTTTTCTTTACAGAGAAAATAAGCAGCTTACTTTAAGATGGGTTATCTCTCTGTTAAATCATCATCTTCCAGCCATTGTCCCAAGTTACGTGGGGTTGGCGCAACACGTTTTCTTCTTCCATTCTCCTCTGTCAACCGTCACGCTATCATTCCTCGGTACCTACAAAGAAAGGAACCGATTATAGTTACCTAAAAAAAAAAAAATTCCTTTACAGGGAAAATGGGCAGCCTTTCTGAATTACTTTAAGATGGATTATCTCTCTGTTACATCATCATCGTCCAGCCCTTGTCCCAAGTTACGTGGGGTTGGCGCAACACGTTTTTTGCGTCCATTCTTCTCTGTCAACCGTCACGCTATCATTATCAGGTACCTACAAACAAGGGAATCGATTAAAGTTACCTAAAAAAGTTTTTCTTTACAGAGAACATAGGCAGCCTTTCTGAATTACTTTAAGATGGATTATCCCTCTGTTAAATCACCATCGTCCAGCCCTTGTCCCAAGTTACGTGGGGTAAGCGCAACATGTTTTTTTCTTCCATTCTCCTCTGTCAACCGTCACGCTATCATTTTCAGGTACCTACACAAGGGCACCGACCAGTTACCTAAAAAAAAAAAACATTTTTCTTAACAGGGAAAATAGGCAGCCTTTCTGAATTACTTTAAGATGGATGCCCTTGTCCCATGTTACGTGGGTTCGGCGCGACACGTTTTCTTCTTCCATTCTCCTTGGTCGATCGTCACGCTATCATTCTCTCCCTTCTTTTTCATATCACTCCTCACACAATCCATCCATTTTTTCTTTGACCTTCCTCTCCCCCTCCATCCATCAACATCTATATTCATCATTCTTTTAGTCACATGCGTTTCGTCCCTCCTAATGAGGATAATAATATATAAATAGTAAGAGATAAAGGGAAAATATTGTAAATGTACAATATTTTCCCTTTATTACAATTACTACACTTACATCAAAGTAAAGCCATTGGTGAAGTTTGATTGACCTGTACCCTAATTACATAATACACGATCAATCACAATCTGTTTCGATTTGAAACAGATTGCAAATCCATTGCTACATAAGTTAGAAAAAAAAATCTGCTCAACAACGTAAATAACGCAATGACTGTTGTTGAACTGTCAAAATGAAACAAATTAGTCATAATCGTTTACGAAAATAAGTTACGTAATTAGGGTGCTGTTATCATTGTATCCATCAATTGTAATTGCAGTAGCCGTATCTTGATCGATTGAGATATATGAAGTTGACTCTTTCTTATTAGGTACCTAAGTCTGCCAACATACACAATAGTCAAAAAACTAAAAGTTTTCGTTTACGACCATCTGACCTTGAAAATACCAACACCGTAATTGCGAAAATTATCAGGTATGCTGTACAAAATTCAGTATCTACTCGATACAAATATATGGGACTGCTGATAATTTTTTTGCTATTAAGATGTTGGTTCCATGGAGTAAATGGCTCACTTTGATGATCTGTACCACATCCTCAAATATATTTCTGATACACGGTGTATATCATCCACGTGTTTTTCATTTAGAATGAATAGTATTTAATTTTAAATGAAAAACACGTATGTAATGCTTTTCTATTACTTAGTAGTAACATAAGGAAAATTAAGAAATACAAGAACACAATATGGTGCGCAAACTGGTATAAATTGCACCCATAAACGCCCTAATTTGTTAAGGGTTCAGGAAACTGGTATCGTTTATGTCAGATTTTATTATTTGAAAAATAATGAGATTTTTTCTTTACGAACTTGGACCTTGCTTCGATTTACTGTGGGGTTATAATAACACAATATTACATAACATCAGTGTTTCTCAAAGGGTTGATCAGAGGTGTACCTAAAGTACACCCACATTTCGGCAGTTATGTTTAAGTCTCATGTAGGTAATAGGGGGCGAGCCTATTGCCATCAACCGGGCACAATTCCAGACTCCGGGCTGCTACTAAGTAATTCCTGATGGAAAAATCCAGTAACCCAATGACAATAACTTTTGCCCGACCTGAGAGACGGACTCAGGACCTCAAGTATAAACACACACACACCCCAACACACACAGTTTCGGATATTAGGTGTTTGTGTCAGTTAATACCTAATTCTATTTATAAAGGAGCCTGTTTTGCTTAAAACTTTTAATTTTATTTTTACAACATAATAATCTTTTTCAATATTAATTATGACAATCTCTCAGCATATTCATTGATCTGAAAAGAAAATAAATTGAAGTTAACCTTTAATGCCCTAAATTATCTATGTGAGACAAAATATTTTTGTAATACGGACTCTGACCCAAGAAGGTTAGTCGCCTTTTTATGGCTTGACAAAATACGGAATGTTCGATATAAGATAGTAAAAAAATGGATTGTTTTTTTTTACAATTCTCGTTGTTTAATTATGACAAAATAAAGTTAATCGTCGGTTGCATAATGATAAAATTTGGTTTTAAAAGAACTTAATGCTTGCTGCTCTATTTTATACTTACCTAGTGGTATATTATTCCCAATACCTTTGTTTATTAGTTAAGTACCCCACTGATATGACTGAACAATTCGATAATATTATAAGCATGCTGTTGATACCTTCCTTCCTTCCCTTGATCCGTTTCGAAGTAAGGCAAAATGTACGGCACCGGTCGATTTCGGTGTTCTGCATTATCTAGAACTACTTCGTACTAAGAATTTTGACTATTTTGTACGACTGTACTATCAGCCATTGTTTGTTTTCTAAAACTGTTATTTAGTAGAGGTTCTTGGTGAAAAATTGTGTCGTTTGTAGACAAATCGTCTACTTTACATTTTTATCATTTTCTGTGACAGTATAATGACCGGTGAATCTATTAATAATTTTAAGACATTTTGAGCCCAGTTATCTAAAGTACCTACAAAAAGCCCTCTACCTACCTCCTCCGGTACCTCTTGAGCAATTGCTCAAATGAATGGAAATCCATTTATTTTCCGAATCCGACTAATCTACCTACGTGTTTGATGACGTATTTACACACCGATGGTAAGCAGTACTTGCATCCTGATGGTAAGCAGTACTTGCATCCATATGGTATGCAGTACTTGCATCCCGATGGGAAGTAGTACTTGTATACTGATGGGAAGTAGTACTTGCATACTGATGGGAAGTAGTACTTGCATACCGATGGTTAGTTAACAGTAATTGCACAGCGACGGTAAGTAGTACTTACACGATGGTAAGTACTTGCAACCCGATGGTAAGCGATGGTAAGTAGTACTTGCACCACGATGGTAAGTAGTACTTGCATCCTCGATGCTTCGAGTACTTACGAAAATCTCGCCATCCACCGTATTCTAGTGCCTGCGTGGCGCTTTTGTTGTCTTGCCTACTTCTAGCAGGCTCACGGAGACAAGAAGTAAGTTCGTAAAGAAGTCAGTAAGTTATACCTTTGTATTTGATGTTCGTTCGCTCTAACCGTTTTCACGTTTCTCTTGTTTGCTTTATGATGAAACCGCACCTTTACTTCTTTTATTCTTTATAGTACTAAATATATAAATGTGTTGTAAGTTTCTTAAGATTATGTACTATTTCTTAATTTAAGCAGATAATAATTAAGTACAAGCTCGCAGATTATTATAAACTGGAACAGTAACAACTATAAAATAAAATGTATTTACTAGAGCCGTAAGTCCATTTCTGCTTATCATGTCAGTAGTAGGTAATGTTACTAAATTAGAATTTGATGAACAATTCATTTACCTGATTTTACATATTTACTCAATTAAATTGCCTGTTTAAAACAGTAAAAGAATCCAGTTTCTGGACTCACTTTTTAGTGGCGTGATCAACTATACCATATAATTTAATTAGCATGTTGATCTCAGTCGACAAAGGCTATCAAAAGTACAAAAAATAATCTGTTTATAATAACTGGTTTCCTTATACCACCGACATACTTATTTATCTATATTCAACTCATGTTTGTCAAGCAGTATAACAGCCATATCAATAGCTTATCGGTTGGCAGAGTTGACTGACATATGCCCTTTCCTTATTTCTGCTCAAACTCGCGCGAATAACGTCGTTTTGTTAATTAATGTTATAGTAAAGTTATCAATTATGTATCCCAATCCGTTTGAGAGAAGACATTCTATTGTTTGGCAAATGTTTGAAAGGATTTTCTTGAAGGATGTGCGTTGCAAAAGGAAACGGAGGATCGGTTGATGGATTACTTTGTTCCTATTTGTATATAGCAGGTATGTGTACATTTGATTACTTTTTTGTTGGTTAAAGATAACCTCATTTTATAGTGTGCGCTGTAGGATTTGTTTTGGCAAATTAACTGGGAATGGTGACTTATATTATTCTATAACATGTAGCGAAATACAGAACTAGAAGTGAATTTGATCGATTTTTGCCGTATTTAAATTTTGTAAGCCGCCCCAAACTGCTAACATAATGCAGGCAGCATTATGTACTTAATTGAAGTGTGTGTTTTAATCGTTAGCTTAGCATCATTCTGCAAGCCTTCCCTAATATCAGTAGAAGACCAGCAGAACAAAATAATGTATTGCATTAATTTTATTCGTTTAGAGCTTTAATACAATCCTACACTGGGCTCGCGTGTGGTCTACAGTTATCTCCCTGTGAAACAGCATTATGTTAACTTTGTGTGCTTTATGTATGCAGCGTGTAACGTTAAATGGGAAAAACCTCAGACACCCCAACTGATTTTTAATTCAGTTGACCTATTTCAGAGAGAAAAAACGTCATTAAATTTTTTTTAAGGTTTTGTGTGCTGTTTTAGTTCGTAGGATTCGTATTTACATTGAAATAAAAGCTATTATTATCCCGCGTATGAGAAAATTTTAATTGGTCGACAACAATTTGTGTTTGTTTACCTATTTTGGCGGGTTTGCGCATGTGATGGCTTGACCTATTAATAAATAGACACGGCAACGTTTTTAATGAAGATTTTTTGAAAATTGTGACCTATATTAAAAAGTGGTTCAACTGATTCTGCTCGTTATTCTGATCAAACTATTTTCAGGTTTTGCACATTTTACGTTACATGTTGTATAATGGAAATAACAACTACGTCACACCTAAATCCCGTAATGGTAACGATTCTAAGCCTAAGCTTATCAGACGTATAAACTTATTTACCATCCATATAAAAATTCTAAAATATTTTTCTTTTGTTTACAGGTGAAAAATAATACAATAATCTCATTTATTTGTGGATTTAAGTACCTAGTATAAGATACAAAAAAGAATAGCTGAAGTCTCTATACTTAGTATCGATGAATAAACAAGACTGGGACAAAAACAATGATGGAGTCAGACTTCAAGGAACGGAGGAAAAAAAGAAAATTAAGTGAATAAGAAAAGATTTTTATATTCTTGAAGAGAAAATAATTATGTGTATGAACAACTAAATATAAAGCAATTTTGAAGAACTTTCTTTTTCTACAGAAAGTAATAATACGAGTCCATTGAATACGTTGTATATTTACTGAAAGTGTGTAGCATTGTTACCATTGATTAATTATAGTACCTAAGCACCTCATCCACGAGATATTTATTTCATAAAAGGCCATCCAATCAAGGCACTTTTTCAAGCACAAAGCTGCAAAATTACTCTAGATTTATTATAGGTACAGAAACAAGAAATTACTTCTGTAGGTAGCTCTTTTGTTACCTATACATATATCAGAATCAGAATCTTTATTTGTTATACATAGGTATTTACTTAATGGTGTTAGGTTAACATATTTGAGCGCTATGTTTTGCCGCGAAGGCATAAAATTTTTAATTAAAATGTAATTTATAAAAACTAAAATACTTTAAAAAAGCCAAACAAAACAAACAAAAAAAACAAAACCAAAAATAAACTTAAAAAAAATATGTAGGTATTAAACATTATCAATTATGTTATTATACTGTTCAAGATTTTATACATGATAATTATCATGTATAAAATCTTGAACAGTATAATAACATTTTTCTATTAATAGAGAGGTGAAAACTTCTCTCTCTCCCTCTTCTTCTCTCTTCTCTTCTCGTGGATGATATACTTTATAATTTTTGTTTACTTATGTTACTTGTATGACCATATAATTGCTTTATCACCCTAAGGTTGAATGTCACTTGCACGTCGTAAAACAAAAAGTTCTATTTTTGTTTTTAAGATTTTTTAAGATCTTAGTGCGAATTTCACCACTGACACTAAATGTGATCAGCACATCTAAACCACGTTCAAGAGCTGTCAATGTTAATATTTCACAGCAAATAATGATTTCGACAGCTCTTAAACGTGGTTTGGAAGTTACGATTTACTGGGAGTTTTTGTCAAAATAGATAAAGCAATTATTATGAGGTCGACTATACATTTCTAGTATATACCTACGGTGCATGTAGAATGCACAAGTCCATGCAAATAAGCGAGTTGTATGCATTTGTGTGTAAACTATAATGTAAATGTTCTTATTAAACGATATTTTATAAATAATGTGTGTTTTGGACATTTTAATCTTTAACTGCATAACGCCTGTCAGATTTAAATTGCTTCCATCAATCATACAGTGCCGTCGTCAGTATCCCTAACTTGCCAGGCGCTAGGCCACCTAGCTGGGGGCTTACCACCACCTCATAAAGCAGTGGTGGCAGGGACATCGACGCGAAAAATAAAACTGCTGTTCCATACATTTTGACCGCGTAGGTATTGCACTATACTATGAAACAGCAGTTTTTTGAAGTGAAAACTTCTTTAGGCGCGTTGGGCATTTTTGAAATGGGAAAAACAATTGAACTCGTGACACCGTTACCAACACCTAATTTTTGTGTCACCGTTACCAACAACGCGATTGTGCTCTTTATTTATATTACGTTACGGATCAATGTTCTGTGCAAGTATTTTTACTTTAAATGTTTTGGAAGTATTTTTTCAAGTTCTCACTTCTGTCGGCACTCCCGGAGTGCCACTGTTTTTTTTTAATAACCGACGAAACATTTCAACGCAGGGTATTTCAGAATCATGTACAGAATCCATGGTAACAGTTTTCGCGTCGATGTCTCTGCCACCCTGTATTAATTTTACTTCAGTGTGAGAAAGAGATGGAGCTATAAAGGAAGTGCAGCTCCATCTATAAAAAAATACTGCAATATGTAGGCTCTTGAACTGATTAAGTTAAGGCTATTGCCGATAATAGTGCTACTTAACCCTCATTTAGATAATGCTGTTAAAAAGTACGAGTAAACAGCATGCGGTAAAAATAACTACAACAGTACAGTATAGGCATCAAAGACATGCATAGTATAGTTTGACCAATACCGCTGTACCGCGCCTTAGGAATACGCGGCGAGGCGGGGGGCAGTGTTGACCAATGAGCGGCGGGCGGGACGCCGTGCGCCGAGACCTTTGACGAATTAGCGGCCTGCACTGCTCCCCCGTCACGCCGCGCGCCTTCGTAAGGCGCGGTACAGCGGTATTGGTCAAACTATAGTAAAAATCAATGTAGTTTAAAGTATAAACACAAGTGTTTTGATGTCAACACTACAGTTTTTTTCATGCTATTATCTACTCGTGCTTTTTTATTATCGTCTGGATGAGACTTTAGAGCTGAATAGCATCAAGTTGTAAGACGGGGAGACAGTTAATATAATTAAACGTTTGCGTCATTGGGTCACATCAGTATCTTAGAAGTATGAATGATAGGGTCTTGAAGAAGATTTTCTTAGTAGGTAAACATCACGCCTGTTTTCCGAAAGGGTTCGGCAGAGTTGTACGTATAACACTTAGTATACCCACGTTTCACCATTTTAAAAGTCTCAAGTAATAGGGGACGAGCTTATTGCTATCAATCGGGACAAATCCAGACTCCTGGCTGCTACTGAGAAATTTCGTCCTTTGCTTAGTCAATCGCCATCATAATAACGTTTGGCCATTGGCCTCCCAAGGTTACCTTCAGGGTATCCTTTGGGACGCTAAACGTGACTTTGTCATGTTCGCCGACGAATGGAAGCCAATCATGTCAATAAGTTTGGACTTCTGTGAGATGCGTTCTCTATAAAATTGTTGAGCTGGATGATGCGATCCACGCGTCATATTCGTGAATGGGCGCCGTCAGTTGAGACTGGACATCTCTTATCTGCCAGGCTTATTTTTAATCTTATATGTATTTTGGATTAAGTTGCTTTTCGTATCTGTCTATGTCTTCTTTTAAAACTAAGCAACGGATTAGTCCGTCAGTCAGATAATAAAAAAATATTGCACACGTATTTTTTGCTTCATCATATTAATGAAAAATGACTTGGACGAACGGAAGTGGTGGAGTGGGGGTCCCTACGTAACAAGTAAGTATAAAATCTACATAATTGTGACGTCATGGCACATTTTAACTCAATGTATCGCCGTATCTCTTGATAACGCAAAATAAGAAAAAATATGTGGCCAATATTTTTTTATAATCTACTTACAAGACGGACAAAAAATATTTTTTTAGTCATTATCCATATTTATTCTGGAAGGTTTATATGTTGTTTTGTCGAGTCATAAAATCGTGACAAGCAGGAGCGGGTCGCTAGATAATAAAAAATAAAAATAAACATTTGAAGATCTACCCGGGGTCTTGCCATAAAAAACGTACTAGTCATCATTGGCATTACAAGTAATGCCAATAGGCAACAAATGTTTACTTTGTTCTCAATTTATATTACTATCCCATTCGTTGACCTCCTGATCGGAAAGTGTGTGACAGATAGCATGCTCGGCTCGAACGAGTCTTGAAATTCTGTACTGAATTGCTCATACTTATGGATACATAATAATATTATTATTTAATTCAGCATACTTGTTTACATCGAGATTTTTATTTAAAGGCGATCTTTGAATGGACATCGATGTAATGTCATCGTTGTCGTCATGAAGCGTTCCTAATTCTTAGAAACCTGTTTACGAATAAGTTTTCCGTGTGTTAAATCCCTTTCGACTTTTTTATTTTTCCTTTTATAAAGGTATCATAGTTACTTTATTGATATTACAATCTAGCCAAGTTAGCTAATAAGTAATCTAAATATAACTTAAACTACTAAGTAACTATAAAATTAAGAAATAGTTCAATAACGTCTTTCTTTTTCACTTTTTGATAACTTACCCTTTCGACTGATTCCATATTTTTTTAAACTAATTAATTCTTGATGGAACTGGCATCGCTTATCCTCTCAGCTCGTGGTATAGCTTCTTGCCAGGACTCTGAGTGGCGATGAGCTATTTGTGTCATTTAGCAGTCAAGTGAACACGTCACAGCAAAGTCTTGCCTTCAATGCTTCTAATGATGCTTGAGTTGGGGTAGCATCTGAAAATTTGACAGTAGGTGCCTATTGCAAGTTAGATTTGAATAATAAAAGTAAATATTGTATTTTTATTTTCTTAATGTCCCTCGGAAATCATCGCATTTCCGAATACAAACGAATGCTAATTTCCATGTCCATCAATTATTCGATTTATCGTGTATAATAATTCGAATTCAGAACTAAGTACTTTATTGTTGTTTTGTTTTGATTTCTATGTGAACTTTATAGAGCTGTAAAACTATTTTCCCATCTGTCGTGCCTGAGACTTTAGCAGCTTACCTCTCATTTTTAAAATAAATTTCATTAAGTTTAAAGAGTATTAACAACTCCATATACTTCCAAGTCGATTGAGAACGTCCGGTCTGCACCAAGTGCAAAGGGCATCTGATAGAAATCCGACAACTGACGAAACACGAAGTTTGCCGAGGGACATTAACAAAATAGAAATACTGTACTCACTGTTATAGTTTCCAATGATAGGGATGCCAAGAGATTTTTTTATGTGTCAACGTGCAATCAGCCAGTAACATTTACAAGGAACATGTAATCATACAAAGCGATTTAAAATATATCTTTTGGCCGGTAAGTAGAGTTATATCATAGATGATTTAGCATCTAAATATTATATCAATACATTGTATAGATATAGATATTGGCACTCCTATCCAATCTAATGCTAATGATTTGGTATGTATTCACCGACAAAAACAGTACCGTATTAATGTTAAAGAGTTTTAAAAGAGGCAGGTATATCCCAATAATTCAAGTAATTAATTTGATTGGTTTGTAATTTCCTCCTACCTTCCGCGTCATTGTTGTAGAACATAGTGGATTTGACAGTTCGTTGGATGATGACCAGATCTATCGGCCTTGCAGGGTAAAGCTCGCTGGTGCTAATGCTCTGATTGTAACTGGTTGCCAAGTTTATTTTTGCCAACTGTAAAAGAGAGAATGTTATGTCCATTTCATAAATATCTGTTCTCAAGAGGACAGCAAATATATGATCATCTGTGGAAGGCACACACAGCTGTAAAAATATGTGACCGAAGAAACAGCAAAACTATCTGACGAGATAAGTGATATCAAAATATAGGATACCGCATCGGCTTCAAACAGATGTGTCACCTTTCAGAATCCATAAAATCGGACATAAGTACCTTGCGTTAAAAATATCTGCTTACTCAGTTCAGAAGAGTATGATACATCGTTGTGATTAAAAATATCTGATATCGGTTTAAAAACCTGACATCATAATGTTCCGAATTTTCTTCTATATGTATCGCAATCAGTGCCATGTATCGCAATATTGCAAAAATATGTGATTTCGCAAAAATATTGTGAATGAGAAATCAATGACATCACACGCATCACGAGATAGCATTATGTATCGTAGTTGCAATTCACAAAGATGCATATACTCTTATCACAAGGAACTAAGGTTCAAATTAAAGTAGTTGAATAAGTAAGTACCGGTTTTTTTTATCTAGTAGGTACCTACCTAATACTACCAAGTCATAAACTTATTTTTACGAAAGCAAGGCGATAATTAAGTACCTAACTGTATATTTTTCGATAAAATAATGTTTATATTTTGTGAAGGAATCCCCGGTTCCATATAAACATTGCTGGATCTCAATAAGAAGTATTAGGGATCCGTAGTCAAAACAAAATACTCTTCTTCAGTGTTGATAAAAATCCTTTACATTTTGGTGTACCGCAAATAAACGTATTTTCTTTCTTTGTTCTTTTGTTTTTCTTTGTTTAAATTAAATATATTGACAACATTTTCGGCCTTTCTTTGCGTTACGTAATGCTATAAAAATCCCAGTTATAGCAGATTGCCCAGCGTTGGAATTATCTCCAAAATGGAGATTGGAACGCTTCAAACGGGGATCTAAAATGTTCATAGTCGAAAATTGGGTCAACGTGTCAAACCTCGGTCCGAAATAGATTTAAGAAGATTTGACGATTACGGTCGTCACGGATTTCATTTTCTGCTTTGAGTCTTTTGTGAAATCTTATGAAAGCATTGGCTCAACTATTTCTTTGTAAAATATTTCATTTATTATTTTTTTGCTATCCCGGAGGCGTAGGCGGTTCACAAGTAACTCGTGAGCTGTAGATTTTCTATTGTGTTTGTTTCATGGCGTTCTTAGAATTTTGATATAAATAAAAGCCTGAATGACGGTGAGTGCTCTTTATATTTAGATTCTTCGGTCTGTAATGTGAGAAATTAAGTAGTTTATGCTATCAAACTCTTTAACATCGTTTTTTTTTGCGTTTGTGACCAACTCCATGATACCTAAAGTTATTAAGAAGCAATTTTACTGATTTTCTCTTTGTAATCAATTCATAATAAGGTATACTTATACATTATATAATTTGTAGTAAATTATACTAAAGAGCAAACTATCTTTATAACTATTAAATTTTAAATGCGCGGAACCCGAATGTCATTCGAACAAAAATCTTCGCTGCGTGTGATTAACAGCCAAACAACAAAGTTAAGTTTATGCGTCTCTATTACACACTATAGAACAAGAAAGGGATGGCATGAGGATTGTTCTTTGTTACAAAGTTCATTGCTAAGGTCTCACAGAGTTCTTTAGTGTTTGTCTGGAGTTTGAAGTGTAAAGTTGCATTTAAAAATATAAAATGAAGTTATTCTGTAGCATTTTTGCGTTGTTTATTATTTTAATTACTGTAAATGGAGGTAAGTGTTTTCTTTTATTTAATTTTGTGTAGGATCTAGTTTTAATTAATTTAAAATATTTTGAGAATAATAAAATTATAAGCAGACATTTAAAGGCATATGAACAAAGTGTTGTGGCGTCTGGAATTTCTCAGTAGCAGCCCGGAGTCTGGATTTGTGCCCGGTTGATGGCAATAAGCTCGCCCTCAGTTACATGGGACTTAAACATAACTGGTGAAATGTGGGTCTACCTACTATTAGTACCTTCACCACTACCTAACCTTTTCCATATTTACGTGATGTTACGAAAATGGCCTACTGCGGGTCAGATACAATGCAGAGTCAATGCGCCTATAAAAAAATGTCGGCAACCAGTTGCAATTCGAACATTATTGCTTTCGTTATTTTTATAAATTTTACATTACGTATTTACATACATAAAATTCACTCCTTTTTTCCATGGAGGTAGGTAAAAACTTTTTACAAAAAAAACAACCGACTTCCAAAAAAAAACACTACAAAGTGAAAAATAACTTTAATTTCGGAAGTCGGTGTCTTGGGTTTTGTGTTTTCGTTTTTTGCCACCGACTTCCGAAATTAAAGTTATTTTTCACTTTGTAGTGTTTTTTTTTGGAAGTCGGTTGTTTTTTTTTGTAAAAAGTTTTTATTTTTCACTTTTTAGTTGTGGTACCTACCTACCCCACACACATTCAAATACCACTACCTGCTACCAGTGACAGGAACTTATCATATCAACTACATACAAAGTGGGAAAAAAATACGTATTTTGTAGCTAACTCAAAAACTACCCAAGCAAAGTTAATAAAATTTGTATGGGACCAATTTGGGAGCATACCCTTTCAAACAAAAAAAAATTTCAAAATCGGTCCACAAATGACGAAGAAATCGGTGGACATTCATAAAAAAAAAAAAAAACAAACATACACGTCGAACATATAACCTCCTCCTTTTTGGAAGTCGGTTAAAAACTATAAAACGCCACCTGCTAACGATCCTTACATACTCATTTTGCTTCGTTTACGTTCATACATCTGGTCATACACGCACGTCAGTTGCATGTACTACGCACCTGACCTTTTGGAATATGTGCTTCATGGGACGGTAATTCTAAAAGAAATTATCCACAGTCGAAGTGTTTCTATTTCTGGGTGATCTTTCGGTAGTTTGAAGTTTACACCTAGGCAATCATTTTGATTGATACAAGTTTGAGAGGACACTGAGCAATGTTGGATGGGAAATGGTCTATTTTTTTCCGGGACATCACCAAAATATTATGCGCACGACCAAAGTGTGGAACTCTCTACCAACGTCTGTGTTCTATTCCACCTGTAGATAACCCGTCAGCTTTCCTTTAATTCTTGATGGAACTGGCATCGCTTATCCTCTCAGCTCGTGGTATAGCTTCTTGCCAGGACTCTGAGTGGCGATGAGCTATTTGTGTCATTTAGCAGTCAAGTGAACACGTCACAGCAAAGTCTTGCCTTCAATGCTTCTAATGATGCTTGAGTTGGGGTAGCATCTGAAAATTTGACAGTAGGTGCCTATTGCAAGTTAGATTTGAATAATAAAAGTAAATATTGTATTTTTATTTTCTTAATGTCCCTCGGAAATCATCGCATTTCCGAATACAAACGAATGCTAATTTCCATGTCCATCAATTATTCGATTTATCGTGTATAATAATTCGAATTCAGAACTAAGTACTTTATTGTTGTTTTGTTTTGATTTCTATGTGAACTTTATAGAGCTGTAAAACTATTTTCCCATCTGTCGTGCCTGAGACTTTAGCAGCTTACCTCTCATTTTTAAAATAAATTTCATTAAGTTTAAAGAGTATTAACAACTCCATATACTTCCAAGTCGATTGAGAACGTCCGGTCTGCACCAAGTGCAAAGGGCATCTGATAGAAATCCGACAACTGACGAAACACGAAGTTTGCCGAGGGACATTAACAAAATAGAAATACTGTACTCACTGTTATAGTTTCCAATGATAGGGATGCCAAGAGATTTTTTTATGTGTCAACGTGCAATCAGCCAGTAACATTTACAAGGAACATGTAATCATACAAAGCGATTTAAAATATATCTTTTGGCCGGTAAGTAGAGTTATATCATAGATGATTTAGCATCTAAATATTATATCAATACATTGTATAGATATAGATATTGGCACTCCTATCCAATCTAATGCTAATGATTTGGTATGTATTCACCGACAAAAACAGTACCGTATTAATGTTAAAGAGTTTTAAAAGAGGCAGGTATATCCCAATAATTCAAGTAATTAATTTGATTGGTTTGTAATTTCCTCCTACCTTCCGCGTCATTGTTGTAGAACATAGTGGATTTGACAGTTCGTTGGATGATGACCAGATCTATCGGCCTTGCAGGGTAAAGCTCGCTGGTGCTAATGCTCTGATTGTAACTGGTTGCCAAGTTTATTTTTGCCAACTGTAAAAGAGAGAATGTTATGTCCATTTCATAAATATCTGTTCTCAAGAGGACAGCAAATATATGATCATCTGTGGAAGGCACACACAGCTGTAAAAATATGTGACCGAAGAAACAGCAAAACTATCTGACGAGATAAGTGATATCAAAATATAGGATACCGCATCGGCTTCAAACAGATGTGTCACCTTTCAGAATCCATAAAATCGGACATAAGTACCTTGCGTTAAAAATATCTGCTTACTCAGTTCAGAAGAGTATGATACATCGTTGTGATTAAAAATATCTGATATCGGTTTAAAAACCTGACATCATAATGTTCCGAATTTTCTTCTATATGTATCGCAATCAGTGCCATGTATCGCAATATTGCAAAAATATGTGATTTCGCAAAAATATTGTGAATGAGAAATCAATGACATCACACGCATCACGAGATAGCATTATGTATCGTAGTTGCAATTCACAAAGATGCATATACTCTTATCACAAGGAACTAAGGTTCAAATTAAAGTAGTTGAATAAGTAAGTACCGGTTTTTTTTATCTAGTAGGTACCTACCTAATACTACCAAGTCATAAACTTATTTTTACGAAAGCAAGGCGATAATTAAGTACCTAACTGTATATTTTTCGATAAAATAATGTTTATATTTTGTGAAGGAATCCCCGGTTCCATATAAACATTGCTGGATCTCAATAAGAAGTATTAGGGATCCGTAGTCAAAACAAAATACTCTTCTTCAGTGTTGATAAAAATCCTTTACATTTTGGTGTACCGCAAATAAACGTATTTTCTTTCTTTGTTCTTTTGTTTTTCTTTGTTTAAATTAAATATATTGACAACATTTTCGGCCTTTCTTTGCGTTACGTAATGCTATAAAAATCCCAGTTATAGCAGATTGCCCAGCGTTGGAATTATCTCCAAAATGGAGATTGGAACGCTTCAAACGGGGATCTAAAATGTTCATAGTCGAAAATTGGGTCAACGTGTCAAACCTCGGTCCGAAATAGATTTAAGAAGATTTGACGATTACGGTCGTCACGGATTTCATTTTCTGCTTTGAGTCTTTTGTGAAATCTTATGAAAGCATTGGCTCAACTATTTCTTTGTAAAATATTTCATTTATTATTTTTTTGCTATCCCGGAGGCGTAGGCGGTTCACAAGTAACTCGTGAGCTGTAGATTTTCTATTGTGTTTGTTTCATGGCGTTCTTAGAATTTTGATATAAATAAAAGCCTGAATGACGGTGAGTGCTCTTTATATTTAGATTCTTCGGTCTGTAATGTGAGAAATTAAGTAGTTTATGCTATCAAACTCTTTAACATCGTTTTTTTTTGCGTTTGTGACCAACTCCATGATACCTAAAGTTATTAAGAAGCAATTTTACTGATTTTCTCTTTGTAATCAATTCATAATAAGGTATACTTATACATTATATAATTTGTAGTAAATTATACTAAAGAGCAAACTATCTTTATAACTATTAAATTTTAAATGCGCGGAACCCGAATGTCATTCGAACAAAAATCTTCGCTGCGTGTGATTAACAGCCAAACAACAAAGTTAAGTTTATGCGTCTCTATTACACACTATAGAACAAGAAAGGGATGGCATGAGGATTGTTCTTTGTTACAAAGTTCATTGCTAAGGTCTCACAGAGTTCTTTAGTGTTTGTCTGGAGTTTGAAGTGTAAAGTTGCATTTAAAAATATAAAATGAAGTTATTCTGTAGCATTTTTGCGTTGTTTATTATTTTAATTACTGTAAATGGAGGTAAGTGTTTTCTTTTATTTAATTTTGTGTAGGATCTAGTTTTAATTAATTTAAAATATTTTGAGAATAATAAAATTATAAGCAGACATTTAAAGGCATATGAACAAAGTGTTGTGGCGTCTGGAATTTCTCAGTAGCAGCCCGGAGTCTGGATTTGTGCCCGGTTGATGGCAATAAGCTCGCCCTCAGTTACATGGGACTTAAACATAACTGGTGAAATGTGGGTCTACCTACTATTAGTACCTTCACCACTACCTAACCTTTTCCATATTTACGTGATGTTACGAAAATGGCCTACTGCGGGTCAGATACAATGCAGAGTCAATGCGCCTATAAAAAAATGTCGGCAACCAGTTGCAATTCGAACATTATTGCTTTCGTTATTTTTATAAATTTTACATTACGTATTTACATACATAAAATTCACTCCTTTTTTCCATGGAGGTAGGTAAAAACTTTTTACAAAAAAAACAACCGACTTCCAAAAAAAAACACTACAAAGTGAAAAATAACTTTAATTTCGGAAGTCGGTGTCTTGGGTTTTGTGTTTTCGTTTTTTGCCACCGACTTCCGAAATTAAAGTTATTTTTCACTTTGTAGTGTTTTTTTTTGGAAGTCGGTTGTTTTTTTTTGTAAAAAGTTTTTATTTTTCACTTTTTAGTTGTGGTACCTACCTACCCCACACACATTCAAATACCACTACCTGCTACCAGTGACAGGAACTTATCATATCAACTACATACAAAGTGGGAAAAAAATACGTATTTTGTAGCTAACTCAAAAACTACCCAAGCAAAGTTAATAAAATTTGTATGGGACCAATTTGGGAGCATACCCTTTCAAACAAAAAAAAATTTCAAAATCGGTCCACAAATGACGAAGAAATCGGTGGACATTCATAAAAAAAAAAAAAAACAAACATACACGTCGAACATATAACCTCCTCCTTTTTGGAAGTCGGTTAAAAACTATAAAACGCCACCTGCTAACGATCCTTACATACTCATTTTGCTTCGTTTACGTTCATACATCTGGTCATACACGCACGTCAGTTGCATGTACTACGCACCTGACCTTTTGGAATATGTGCTTCATGGGACGGTAATTCTAAAAGAAATTATCCACAGTCGAAGTGTTTCTATTTCTGGGTGATCTTTCGGTAGTTTGAAGTTTACACCTAGGCAATCATTTTGATTGATACAAGTTTGAGAGGACACTGAGCAATGTTGGATGGGAAATGGTCTATTTTTTTCCGGGACATCACCAAAATATTATGCGCACGACCAAAGTGTGGAACTCTCTACCAACGTCTGTGTTCTATTCCACCTGTAGATAACCCGTCAGCTTTCCTTTAATTCTTGATGGAACTGGCATCGCTTATCCTCTCAGCTCGTGGTATAGCTTCTTGCCAGGACTCTGAGTGGCGATGAGCTATTTGTGTCATTTAGCAGTCAAGTGAACACGTCACAGCAAAGTCTTGCCTTCAATGCTTCTAATGATGCTTGAGTTGGGGTAGCATCTGAAAATTTGACAGTAGGTGCCTATTGCAAGTTAGATTTGAATAATAAAAGTAAATATTGTATTTTTATTTTCTTAATGTCCCTCGGAAATCATCGCATTTCCGAATACAAACGAATGCTAATTTCCATGTCCATCAATTATTCGATTTATCGTGTATAATAATTCGAATTCAGAACTAAGTACTTTATTGTTGTTTTGTTTTGATTTCTATGTGAACTTTATAGAGCTGTAAAACTATTTTCCCATCTGTCGTGCCTGAGACTTTAGCAGCTTACCTCTCATTTTTAAAATAAATTTCATTAAGTTTAAAGAGTATTAACAACTCCATATACTTCCAAGTCGATTGAGAACGTCCGGTCTGCACCAAGTGCAAAGGGCATCTGATAGAAATCCGACAACTGACGAAACACGAAGTTTGCCGAGGGACATTAACAAAATAGAAATACTGTACTCACTGTTATAGTTTCCAATGATAGGGATGCCAAGAGATTTTTTTATGTGTCAACGTGCAATCAGCCAGTAACATTTACAAGGAACATGTAATCATACAAAGCGATTTAAAATATATCTTTTGGCCGGTAAGTAGAGTTATATCATAGATGATTTAGCATCTAAATATTATATCAATACATTGTATAGATATAGATATTGGCACTCCTATCCAATCTAATGCTAATGATTTGGTATGTATTCACCGACAAAAACAGTACCGTATTAATGTTAAAGAGTTTTAAAAGAGGCAGGTATATCCCAATAATTCAAGTAATTAATTTGATTGGTTTGTAATTTCCTCCTACCTTCCGCGTCATTGTTGTAGAACATAGTGGATTTGACAGTTCGTTGGATGATGACCAGATCTATCGGCCTTGCAGGGTAAAGCTCGCTGGTGCTAATGCTCTGATTGTAACTGGTTGCCAAGTTTATTTTTGCCAACTGTAAAAGAGAGAATGTTATGTCCATTTCATAAATATCTGTTCTCAAGAGGACAGCAAATATATGATCATCTGTGGAAGGCACACACAGCTGTAAAAATATGTGACCGAAGAAACAGCAAAACTATCTGACGAGATAAGTGATATCAAAATATAGGATACCGCATCGGCTTCAAACAGATGTGTCACCTTTCAGAATCCATAAAATCGGACATAAGTACCTTGCGTTAAAAATATCTGCTTACTCAGTTCAGAAGAGTATGATACATCGTTGTGATTAAAAATATCTGATATCGGTTTAAAAACCTGACATCATAATGTTCCGAATTTTCTTCTATATGTATCGCAATCAGTGCCATGTATCGCAATATTGCAAAAATATGTGATTTCGCAAAAATATTGTGAATGAGAAATCAATGACATCACACGCATCACGAGATAGCATTATGTATCGTAGTTGCAATTCACAAAGATGCATATACTCTTATCACAAGGAACTAAGGTTCAAATTAAAGTAGTTGAATAAGTAAGTACCGGTTTTTTTTATCTAGTAGGTACCTACCTAATACTACCAAGTCATAAACTTATTTTTACGAAAGCAAGGCGATAATTAAGTACCTAACTGTATATTTTTCGATAAAATAATGTTTATATTTTGTGAAGGAATCCCCGGTTCCATATAAACATTGCTGGATCTCAATAAGAAGTATTAGGGATCCGTAGTCAAAACAAAATACTCTTCTTCAGTGTTGATAAAAATCCTTTACATTTTGGTGTACCGCAAATAAACGTATTTTCTTTCTTTGTTCTTTTGTTTTTCTTTGTTTAAATTAAATATATTGACAACATTTTCGGCCTTTCTTTGCGTTACGTAATGCTATAAAAATCCCAGTTATAGCAGATTGCCCAGCGTTGGAATTATCTCCAAAATGGAGATTGGAACGCTTCAAACGGGGATCTAAAATGTTCATAGTCGAAAATTGGGTCAACGTGTCAAACCTCGGTCCGAAATAGATTTAAGAAGATTTGACGATTACGGTCGTCACGGATTTCATTTTCTGCTTTGAGTCTTTTGTGAAATCTTATGAAAGCATTGGCTCAACTATTTCTTTGTAAAATATTTCATTTATTATTTTTTTGCTATCCCGGAGGCGTAGGCGGTTCACAAGTAACTCGTGAGCTGTAGATTTTCTATTGTGTTTGTTTCATGGCGTTCTTAGAATTTTGATATAAATAAAAGCCTGAATGACGGTGAGTGCTCTTTATATTTAGATTCTTCGGTCTGTAATGTGAGAAATTAAGTAGTTTATGCTATCAAACTCTTTAACATCGTTTTTTTTTGCGTTTGTGACCAACTCCATGATACCTAAAGTTATTAAGAAGCAATTTTACTGATTTTCTCTTTGTAATCAATTCATAATAAGGTATACTTATACATTATATAATTTGTAGTAAATTATACTAAAGAGCAAACTATCTTTATAACTATTAAATTTTAAATGCGCGGAACCCGAATGTCATTCGAACAAAAATCTTCGCTGCGTGTGATTAACAGCCAAACAACAAAGTTAAGTTTATGCGTCTCTATTACACACTATAGAACAAGAAAGGGATGGCATGAGGATTGTTCTTTGTTACAAAGTTCATTGCTAAGGTCTCACAGAGTTCTTTAGTGTTTGTCTGGAGTTTGAAGTGTAAAGTTGCATTTAAAAATATAAAATGAAGTTATTCTGTAGCATTTTTGCGTTGTTTATTATTTTAATTACTGTAAATGGAGGTAAGTGTTTTCTTTTATTTAATTTTGTGTAGGATCTAGTTTTAATTAATTTAAAATATTTTGAGAATAATAAAATTATAAGCAGACATTTAAAGGCATATGAACAAAGTGTTGTGGCGTCTGGAATTTCTCAGTAGCAGCCCGGAGTCTGGATTTGTGCCCGGTTGATGGCAATAAGCTCGCCCTCAGTTACATGGGACTTAAACATAACTGGTGAAATGTGGGTCTACCTACTATTAGTACCTTCACCACTACCTAACCTTTTCCATATTTACGTGATGTTACGAAAATGGCCTACTGCGGGTCAGATACAATGCAGAGTCAATGCGCCTATAAAAAAATGTCGGCAACCAGTTGCAATTCGAACATTATTGCTTTCGTTATTTTTATAAATTTTACATTACGTATTTACATACATAAAATTCACTCCTTTTTTCCATGGAGGTAGGTAAAAACTTTTTACAAAAAAAACAACCGACTTCCAAAAAAAAACACTACAAAGTGAAAAATAACTTTAATTTCGGAAGTCGGTGTCTTGGGTTTTGTGTTTTCGTTTTTTGCCACCGACTTCCGAAATTAAAGTTATTTTTCACTTTGTAGTGTTTTTTTTTGGAAGTCGGTTGTTTTTTTTTGTAAAAAGTTTTTATTTTTCACTTTTTAGTTGTGGTACCTACCTACCCCACACACATTCAAATACCACTACCTGCTACCAGTGACAGGAACTTATCATATCAACTACATACAAAGTGGGAAAAAAATACGTATTTTGTAGCTAACTCAAAAACTACCCAAGCAAAGTTAATAAAATTTGTATGGGACCAATTTGGGAGCATACCCTTTCAAACAAAAAAAAATTTCAAAATCGGTCCACAAATGACGAAGAAATCGGTGGACATTCATAAAAAAAAAAAAAAACAAACATACACGTCGAACATATAACCTCCTCCTTTTTGGAAGTCGGTTAAAAACTATAAAACGCCACCTGCTAACGATCCTTACATACTCATTTTGCTTCGTTTACGTTCATACATCTGGTCATACACGCACGTCAGTTGCATGTACTACGCACCTGACCTTTTGGAATATGTGCTTCATGGGACGGTAATTCTAAAAGAAATTATCCACAGTCGAAGTGTTTCTATTTCTGGGTGATCTTTCGGTAGTTTGAAGTTTACACCTAGGCAATCATTTTGATTGATACAAGTTTGAGAGGACACTGAGCAATGTTGGATGGGAAATGGTCTATTTTTTTCCGGGACATCACCAAAATATTATGCGCACGACCAAAGTGTGGAACTCTCTACCAACGTCTGTGTTCTATTCCACCTGT
This sequence comes from Agrochola litura, assembly GCA_949152395.1. Lineage (NCBI taxonomy): Eukaryota > Metazoa > Arthropoda > Insecta > Lepidoptera > Noctuidae > Agrochola > Agrochola litura. The sequence continues at coordinate 6,713,564 of OX424497.1, read as the reverse complement.
AGATAACCCGTCAGCTTTCAAAGCAAGAGTGAACAGGTATCTTCTGGACACGCTCGTTCAATCTTAGACCTCTTCCATCGCATTCCATCGGGCGAGATCGAGGTCAAGAGCTTTGGCATAAAAAAAAAAAAAACAGTGGCACTCCGGGAGTGCCAACAGAAATAAAAACTTGAACAACATCGCCTTGGTGGAAGAAAAATACTTGTATAGAACATTGGTCCGTAACCTTATCTAAATAAAGAGCACAATCACGTTTAGAAAAAAAATACTTCCAAAACCTTTAAAGTAAAAATACTTGCATAGAACATTGATCCGTAACGTAATATGAATAAAGAGCACAATCGCGTTTACAAAAATGAGGTGTCGGTAACGGTGTCGCGTGTTCAATTGATTTTTCCCATCTCAAAAATGCCCAACGCGCCTAAAGAAGTTTTCACTTCAAAAAACTGGAAAAATGATGATTTTGCTCATTCAAATCCAATTCGATTACAACCAGAAACTGGAACGGACGTCGCTATAAACCTACCCATGTTTTATTTATATTAAAAAAACAGGTTCTACATTTTCTATCTCTTTTCAGACTGTGGCGTCGTTACAAAGCGAGAATGGGATGGCCTGAGTCCACTCCAAGTTGAATATCTTGCGAGACCGGTGGACCTGGTCATCATCCAGCATACCGTCACACGCACATGCAACACTGACGCAGGGTGTGCGGAGATAGTGAGAAATATACAGACCAATCACATGGATAACTTGAATTATGCGGATATTGGATCTTCGTGAGTATACCCACTTCTCCTTTTTTATAAGTACTCCTGATTTTGCAAACAGCCGCACGAGGTTAAGCTACGCTTGCCGGGGTTTGTCCGTGGATCGGTGACTATTACATACTGAAACTCTCCCGTGCCTCGGAAAGCACGTTAAGCCGTTGGTCCCGGCTGTCATTCGTGGAACTTTGATAGTCGTTACGGGTCGTCAGAAGCCCAAAAGTCTGACAACCAGTCTTACCAAGGGGTATCACCTAGTTACTGGGTTGTGTAGGTCAGATAGGCAGTCACTCCATGTAAAATACTAGTATTCAGCTGCCTCTGGTTAGAGTGGAAGCCGACCTCAACATAGTTGGGAAAAGGCTACGCAGATTGATTGACTCCTGATTTGCATAGTACACACGGCTACACATCAAACTATACATTTCCAGTATAAGCTGGCCTCGCATGGTACGGAAATCCTATACGATGCGAAATCAGCATAAACTAGAATTGTATAGCTTGATGTGTAGCCGTGTGTTCAAAGGTAACTGAAGTACAGTTTCATGTTTCTCCTCTTTTAAGCAACATGGGTAAGGGGTTATAATACGGGTGGGTACGACTATTTAGCAAAATATTATACTAAAATATATATGTTTGGCATACTAACATTATGAAGAAACAGAAAACATTCTGACAAGAATAAGCAAAAAAACAAAAAAAACTGTACACCGTCACACACACACCCCCCCACACACCCTCACCTCCACACACTCACATACACACACACATACACCGATTGCTGCTAAATTAATGTTTAATTTTACTTTATTTTTCTATAAACTCAATTTTTAACCTCATCATTGTAAAGCTACCACTTAAGGGAAGAGTGAGACAGCTCCGACACAAGTACTATTGTAACTTACTGGGGCTGCCTCAATTTATGTATGAAACAATGTTTTAGTTGAAATAAATATTTTGTATTTATACTGGCTTTCATAGTTCCTGGAAATCCCATATTGCCCATAAATATTATTGTTCACGGTTTTCACCGTCTAATGACAGTAACAACATTACATCAGGCAGTCTATTCTAAAAAACCTCACCGTGAAAAATTTGGTGAAGTTGAGCTCCACCTGATCACTTCGAGAGTTTTGAAGGATATTTCTAATCCATTGCTGCATAGGTTCAAAAAATTCGTCAGTTCAACAACGTAAATAATGCAATGAACGTGGAGTGCAACCCATTGCATTCAATTGTTCGCTCGGAATAAAACAATGTATGTGACAAAACGAAATGCTGTATTTTGTAAATGAAAAGTATTTAAAAAAAAAACTGCTTTTCTTAAAACTTGAAACGATTACTCTCTATGTTTTAAAGTAAATTTCATTGAATAACTCATAAGCATTGCGCCATATTCCTCAAAAAAAGATAAAAATAGATACACCTTTGCAATTTTTTTTGTATCGAGAAAATTTCATTGTATCGTGTATTCCTTTTTCAGGATACTAGGTCATAATAATATAGTCAAAAAACATACACCAAAATGTTAAATTAGAGGGCATCAATAAATTCGTCCGCATCGCTAACAATAGGAAAAGTGCCCAAAAGGCTGGCAGCATTGCCACATTGTATAGCAATGCTGATTCTTTGACCAAAGAATAGGCCAGCCCTCTGGTCACGTGAAGAGTCGACCAGCCGCTTGGCGATGTCTTGAAAATAGTTTTTCAAGACATCGCCAAGCTCGGACCCTACGGCCCTAGTGTTTCAACCCCAAATGGCTCAAACATATAAGTCCCAATAAGATTGGAGTATTTGCGCCGTTTGAGGTTTTCCGCACCTGCAGCAGCAGCCCCAGCACAGCCCACCGTGCTAGGAAGATGGGATGGCGCAAGGGTGTCGACACACGTTGCATCCCACACCAAAGGCTTACCTACATTCCAAGGCATTATGGTAATTCCGTCTGGTCTCTTCCCATCGTCGTGTGCCAAGCCATTAGGTTCTAAAACAGCTGGCACTCCGGCGGTGACAAGAGCACGACGGATGATGTCATTGATACTGGCGTGCCATGCTATCCAGCCTGCGCTCTTATTACAGGATAGGCCATGGTGTCCGAGACAGTCGACACCTTCACAGCATTGGCAGCGATGCGGAGCCACATATATATACTTGTACATATTATTATTTTAAGTCTGATAGTTTTTAAATAATGTAAATACGTGTGTGTAAATAAAATTATTCCATGTAATATTGATTCAATAAAAATGTTAAATCCCTATTCCATATACTTAAAAAGTTACACGATAAAGAAAACACCACTTTTTTCAATATATTACCTTAATTATGGGTGTTACACAATTGCCCCGCTGGTCATACACGCACGCCGGTTGCGAATACTAAGCACTTGACCTTTCTAAAGAACATCACCAATAAGATCATTATAATTATATCCTTCTAGGGCGTCCCCTCCTGGTTTTCCCACTCATACCTTTTGTCATTCGCCTTTCATTCATTCTCTCAACATGATCAAACAATCTAAGCCAACTTTGACAAAGAAAACCAGCTAAGTGCGTGTCGGACTACGCACAATGAAATGTTCCGTAGTTGAGATGAATTTATTTGTCCCAAGAACAATCTTAACATTTTAGTTGAAAATGTTCTCCCATACATTCCAACTGCAAAAGTAAGTTTGTACGCACTATATTGAGAGATTTACCATGTTATTTTAAGACCATATACAAGAAGTATATGGTCTTAAAATAACATGGTAAATCTCTCAATGAAATTGGTTTTCAAACTCAAACCATTTATTTCAATTAAACCATTTACAGGCACTTTTGAATTGTCAAGGAATCGGTCAGTCAGAAATAGGTATGAAGCTAGTTGCCCATTCCAAAGCGTAGTAGGTACCTATGGAGAAGAACGGGCAAGAAACTCCACGGACACTCTTTTAAATAAAAAATTGTTACAAAATATTGGTTACATCATTCATGTTGAAATTATACATGTGAGAACAATGTAGAAAGACGCGTCCGTAATAAAAAGATAAAACATCACTGTACTTTTTTCAAAATTTTTGGCTCTGTAGTTTCGGAGGATAAGTCAGAGTTGGAGATGGTCAATTTTCATAATTATGTTTTCTTAAAAATCTTTAAATGTATTTATTTTAAAATTATGAAAAAAAAAAAAAAATAATCCTCGCAACAAGTTCTTAAATAGTTTACAAAACTTTTGTGACATATCAAATGATTTGATATGTCACAAAAGTTTTGTAAACTATTTACAAAACTTTTTTGCCCCCAAAAGTGACCCCCATATTCAAAATTCATTTATTTACGTTACAAGTCCGTGTTTGGGTCACAGAAGTATAAATGTGTATCAAATTTCCATTAGATTCGGAGTAAATTGGCTGTGACAGACGAATAGACAGACACACGAGTGATCCTATAAGGGTTCCATTTTTTATTTTGAAGTACGAAATCCTAAAAAAAACAACTAAAAAAACACCATTTCTTATTAATTCTAGGTTCGTTGTAGGCGGTAACGGCAAGGTGTACGAAGGTGCTGGCTGGTTGCACGTCGGAGCACATACTTATGGCTACAACACCAAATCTATTGGCATCACCTTCATTGGAAACTATAACAGTGAGTATCGCTAACTGACTGTTCAAAACTTGCTTCAAAAATTCATCACTACAATTTTCTGGAGTAATACATGATTAAGTCGGAAATCAGTTTGAGCACGCCATAATTGCGGCCATAAGACCCCTCTTTGAGGTGTGGCTTGAGAGGCGTCACGGCGTCCTCACCTTCCACCTGACGCAGGTCCTCACCGGACATGGCTGTTTCGGGAGGTTCCTGTTCAGGATAAGACGGGAGTAAACGCCCGGGTGTCACCATTGTGTGGATCGCCCGGAGGATACGGTGGAGCATTTGGTTGAGGTCTGCCCGGCTTGGGCGGAGCATCGCCGTGTCCTCGTGGAGACGATCGGCGGCGGTGATCTCTCGCGTCCGGCCCTGGTTCAGACCATGGTACGGAGCGAGAGAAAATGGCAGGCCGTCACCTCCTTCTGCAAAGCGGTAATGCTTGCGAAGGAGGAGGCGGAACGCGTGAGGGAGAGGCAAATTTCGCGCCCTCACGCCCCTAACCGCCGCAGGAGGAGACGCCCGGGGTGGAAATTGCGCGCCGATTTCCGGCCACCGTAGGCGCGGGCTTGCGGCCCCCGGCAACAGGGCAACCGAAGGAACACGGGTGGGTTTTAGTCAGTAAGAGTCTAACACGCCCTCCCGCTCCACGCAGAGCGGGAGAAGTTATTTGATAATTTACCACCCAAAAAAAAAAAAAATAAGTTCGGAAATCGGTTGTCATGTGATGCGGAGGAATGAGGTAAATGTTGTGAGGAAAATTTAGAATATGAATATGGTATAAGAGTAGAGGATAGAGGAAGACCAAAGAAACGATTGACACGATGTTTTCACGTTTTCATCGTGAATCGCGAGCCGATTTCCGGCCACCGTAGGCGCGGGCTTGCGCACGGTGAGCAATGGGTAGCTCGCCGTCCGATAAGGACCAGGCCCGGTTTGACGGCGCGTTGTGTTCCATGCGCGCCTCAAAGAGATGTCAGCAGAATTGACGGGGTCCGTTAGGGCCAATGCCTGCCGGGGCTGTGAATAAGGGCCGAAAGGGACATCGTGGCCCCCGGCAACAGGGCAACCGAAGGAACACGAGTGGGTTTTAGTCAGTAAGAGTCTGACACGCCCTCCCGCTCCACCCAGAGCGGGAGAAGTTATTTGATAATTTCCCACCCAAAAAAAAAAGGAGGGATCGTGTTTTGTTGTTTTAGATGTTTTATCGTTGTGTGTGTTTCATCGATGTTTTTTCGATGTGTTGTGCTGTTTTGTTGATTTCCTCATTACATGATTAGCTCACACGACACCTTGTTATGGCTTCTGCTACACTTGTAAAAGAAGTCAATACTTTTGAGGGTTTTTTGAATTCGATTATCAATATTGACCCTTTATAAAAGGTAATAGGGATGATGCCTGGGTAAAAAAAAGAACTTCTATTTAGTCCGTCAGTCAGATAATAAAAAAATATTAGACACGTATTTTTTGCTTTTTCCTATTAATAAAAAAATACTTGGATAAAATACATTAAAGTTGAGTGGGGGTCGCTACGTCACAAGTAAGTGTAAAATCTATATAATCGTGACGTCATGGCACATTTTAACTCAATGTATCGCCGTAATCTTTTGATTACGTAAAAAAAGACAAAACACGTGTCCAATATTTTTTAATAATCTACCTGATGCACAAAAAAAAACTTTTTTGTTGTCATCCCTATTATATAAACAATAAAATAAATAAATAAAAACATTTATTTGACACTTAAAAATACAAGTTACAAACAAGTAGGTCGTAATAATATAGCACACAAATTTATTGCCAAGAATCTGATCCTAACCCCCAAACTAGGCCTGGACCTGAATTTTGAGGGCCAGCGTTCAGCCATGGACTCTATTATTGCTCTTACAAAATTATGGAGAAGTGTCGCTACATAGTTGACAGTCAAGTGTCATATGATAAAACATATTTAAGATGCTGGTAAGGATCTTGACCGTACTTCTGGGATTGTCCTGATAGCCGTGGAATACCTCTCCACTCCTCATAAGCACCTCAGGACATGTTGTTCCCTTGTCGCTACGACACTTTGTGCTAGCGACCATTTTCGGGGGCCCATTATTGAGTGTGCAAGTCACCCCCTGCCATTTTATCCGTGTACATAAACATTGATAAGGCAGGGGTCATAGTTCTTCCATAGTTCCATGTAACCAATCCACTTTAGCCACCCAAACCCATAGTCAAATATCTTTGTTTCCATATCCTGCAATAGTCCTACACCAACCGGGGGTTGTCCTTGGGTGCCCTTGCACAGTGCGAACAGGGATAGTCGTCGGTTGGTGCCTCAACACTTAAAAATGTCTAAGGGGCCTCTGCGAGTAGGTTTCTGCCCCTCGTACGCCTTTCAAAGGTCCGGGACCCCAGGGTCCCGAGATATGTTAAAGACATTTAAAAATAATAATAATAAAAATCGTTAGGCATCAACGCTATTGACATGAAGCAATTGTTGAAGGAGCGCTTCTTTGGTCGCCTGAAGAAGGTATTAATTAGTCTTCTTTCAGGCGGAAACAAGGTGCGCGCCTTCAACGGTTGGGTCATGCCGGTTTTGATGTACTCTTTCGGCATACTCAAATGGACTGAACTCGACGCCCTGGATCGGAGGGTCCGTACACTGCTGACCGCAAACCGCATGCATCACCCTCGATCATCGGTGATGAGATTGTACATCTCGCGGAAGTGCGGAGGTCGAGGCTTTTTAAATGCGAAGACCCTCCACGACCGCGAAGTGTGCAATCTCAGAGAATATTTTTTAAAAGCCGAAGTGGGTATGCATCGTGATGTGGTGGCAGTGGACAAGGGGCTTACCCTGCTCTCTCGGCTAAAGAAAACTGGCATAAACCTATAGTACTTACTACAGATGACCGCAAGGAGGTATGGCAAAGGAAGGAGCTTCACGGGCGATTCTATCGGGCTCTTCATGAGCCTGGTGTAGACTTCCTAGCGTCCGTATCCTGGCTACGTTTCGGTGACCTTTTCGGGAAAACTGAAGGTTTCGTCTGTGCAATTATGGACGAAGTTATCTTGACGAATAACTACTGAAGACATATTATGAAGGATGGGACGGTTGACGTGTGTCGGGCATGCCAACGTCCGGGTGAGTCCATCAGACATATTATCTCTGGTTGTTCTCGTCTGGCTAACGGCGAGTACTTGCACAGGCATAACCAAGTGGCCATGATTATCCACCAGCAGCTTGCCTTGAAATATAAACTTGTGGATTCTGAGGTACCGTATTAAAAGTATGTGCCCGACCCAGTTCTCGAAAATGACCATGTCACGTTATACTGGGATCGGTTTATCATTACTGACGGGACTATTGTTGCCAATAAGCCTGTTATAGTGGTGATAGACTATCATTCCACATGACGAGAACCTCGTGAAAGCTGAGAAAGAGAAACAAATTAAATATCTCGACTTAGCACACGAGGTTGTCGATATGTGGAATGTGAGCTCAGCTATTATTGTGCCGATTGTCGTTACGGCCAATGGCCTGCTGGCCGAAAGCTTCAACCAACATCTCTCGAGGCTCTCGTTAGGCGGTTGGATCAAGGGCCTAATTCAGAAGGCAGTACTCCTCGATACGGCTCGCATTATGATGAGGTTCCTGTCTCTGCAGCCTCAACCACCGGTAGCTTGGACCCTGCTCCCGACACGGCGGAACTCTATTTTTTATATTTTTAAATGTTTTTTATCCTTTTTTATTTTAAGAAATATTAAAAAATGTGAATGAATAAGAATTAAAATGAATAAACGATATAATAATAATAATCTACTTCTTAACCATATTCATTTATTACGAGTTGGTCACATAGATTTAAGCTGCCTTCAATATTTCAGTAATTTAACGGTACAAAAAAGGATAGGTAAAGGTATTATTTTGACGAGTAACGAAAATACGAGATAATGCGATTTGTCGCAGCCCACCGGCACACAATACTGTTTTAAGCTTTTTCTGTTTTGTTTTGGTTTTGAATACCTATTGTGTGCCTTAAATCTGGGTCAAATAAATGTATTTTATTTATTTTAATAATTATTTATAAAACCATGGTTAGACTGTATGGATCAGATTATGTTGGGGCACAAAAGGGATGAATGAAAGGCAGTTCACAATTGATTGTATTGAAAGGGGGTGACTACCGAGCTATCGACTAATAGAGAGACAATCATATAAAGCCAAATTTGCGCTAAGCCCAAATAAATTAGGATAAGCGCAAGATAATGATGATTATGCAAATGACGCAAATCATCAAAAAATTATTTAGTACATAGAGGACTTACAGTTAATAAAAACAGACAAAAGATTTTACTATCGGTTTTCTTCGAACCCCCGGCAGGCATTGGCCCTAGCGGACCCCATCAATTCTGCTGACATCTCTTTGAGGCGCGCGTGGAACACAACGCGCCGTCGACCCGGGCTCATCTTATTTCAGAACAGTAACGAATCAAAACTTTAACTCTTTACAAAGCTTATTCACAGTAAACCGACTATGTTTCAGACGACACTCCAACTGAAGCATCATTAGAAGCGTTGAAGGCGTTGCTCCGCTGTGGCGTGGAAAATGGTCACCTGACCGAAAACTACCATATTGTTGGACATAGACAACTCATAGCCACTGAGAGTCCCGGCAGGAAGCTCTACAACGAGATCAGAAGATGGCCCCAGTTTCTTAGGGATGTCACTTCCATCAAAAACTAATTAGTTTACTAAACTATCTATATAAAACTAACTATTGTTACATAAATTATGTACAATTATGTAAAGGAAAAAAAATAAAAACATAAAAATAAAGGAAAGAGATCATTGGTCATCAAAAAAAAAATTCCGCATCGTTGTCAGCGAGAAAAGTGCCTAAAAGGCTGGCAACGTTGCCACGTTCTTTGGCCTAAGAATTGGCCAGCCCTCTAGTCACGTGAAGAGTCGACCAACTGCTTGGCGATGTCCCGAAATACTTGATGAGCACTCGGACCTCACGGCCCTAAACGTTTGAGGTTCTCTGCCCCTGCAGCAGTCGCCCAAGCACAGCCTGTCGTGCTAGGAAGATGGGATAACGCAAGGGAGTCGACACAGGTTGCATCCCACACCAAAGGCTTACCCAATTTCCAAGGCATTATGGTCATACCGTCTGGCCTCTTCCCATCGTCGCGTGCCAAGCCATTGGATACTTGTTAACAATAATAAGTCCTCCATTCATAAATTCATATAATTTAAGTCGCGTTCTTGATTAAGGTGGATGCGCTAAGGTAGCACGCGAAATTCAAATTTTCTTTAGTTTTTTGCGTTTTTTAGGTCAGTGTCAGGTTTTATGTTGATTAAAATATGATTCGCGACCATAACAAATATGGATTTTCATAATTATAATCATTACAATCAGCAATACAACTCCATAAGTTAGCATAACTGTCAAATGTGATGATTTCATGAAATCATGACATTTGTTGTATATACAAAAACAGATCATACCGAATGCAAAAAAAAAAAAACTAAAGAAAATTTTAATTTCGCGGGCTACCTTATAACATTCCCCTTAACAAGGCATACATTATCAGGGAAAAACGGTATTTAGCTACCTACCAAAGATGTAAAAAGCACAAAAAAAATTCTGCTAAAAAAGGAAAGTGTACAAATATTGTCTGCAATCGGGAAAATACCTATTTCTTTTTTAACGGTCAGCTATGACTGCATTTGCAACTACAGTGCGTTCATAAAAACTTGTCCCGTGACGCAATTTTTTGCACTGAATTTTGCAGTCATGTGAATGGTAGTACTGTTCTGTCAGTCGCCATTTTTAACCCTATTAGTATTTCAATACTGTACGATTCATGTATAGTACATGGCACGCGCGCATTGCATACATCAGCACTTTTCCGTCGCCTTGCACAAATTATAGTGCAACGCGACAGTACACGATCAGCGTTCATAGTAAGCTGTACCTAATCATTCACATATTATTCATATAGCATTAGTTATGTGGAAGTTATTTATAATCAATAAACCATCATCTCTGGCTATCCATGACATCATTCAACCTATCATCCAAGGTATGTGCGACACATTCAGCAGCGCATACATATATTAATAGAACGCTACGGACGGCGGACGCTAGTAGGACACGATTGGTAGCAATAATTTTGAAGTCATGGGATTGGTAGTAGGTAGTGTCCTGTCAGTCGCCATTTTGAACTCTATTAGTATTGATACTAAGACTGCGAAATTCAGTGCTACAATCGCGTCACGGGACAAGTTATAATGAAAACACTGCATGGATGCTTGGCTACTAATTAAAATTTTGTGTATCCATTATTTAAAAATAAATCCTATGCCTACTTCTGTGTTTTTCTTCAAATGAATGAATGAAACATGAAACAATATTTACTTTTGAATAATTTCTGGTACACGTGAACAGAAGGACTGTTGAAGTTCACACGTACTCAGAGCTTCTTCTCCATATTTATTATGCTCACAGCTAAAGTATGGAACTCTCTGCCAGCGTCTGTGTTCTGTAGCGTTGTGAGCGGCCTCAACTATGTACAATTAGTCGAGTGATGCTAAAATATCACAAATAGTAAATTACTAACCACATCACTAAAAACGTGGCACAACACCATTTTCTAAGAACGCTCTCCATTTCCACTTCCGCTTGTTTACCTGATGGAAGCTATCCCCTGACCCTCAGGATTCTGTGCCCCGAACTAGGGGCTCTCCGTACGAGCTGAGGGCAGGACCCTTACCCAATACTGCACGCTCTTTACATGCGTAGTTAATCTGCTCACTACAGAGGTCTGACGAAGGCCTACAGCCGCAAGCTACCTACGGAGCCTGTCCAAGTCTCCACGTGCTACCGACGCTCACTACCAGCGTCTTGCGAGAGACGTCTGGCCTATTGCTGAGCCTGTGCTGAACAGGCCCCCACGTCTACCATGTGCTTCCAAGGACGGTACCCTTTCTAAAGTGTGCGAGTGCTCAGGGATCAGTGACCGTACCCACGAGATTTAGCCGAAATACCCTGTCTAATATATGTGTTAACTAGTATTAACTACCTATCAGTTAACGGCCTGCGCAGCTTACCCTGCGCAGCCCTAGCCGTTATAGTTCCCTTCCACATATAACCCGTCTGCCTTAAAGCAAGAGTTAACAGGCATCTCTGAGCACGCTCGATCCATCTTTGTCCTCACCCATCGCTTTCCATCAGGCGAGATCGAGGTCAAGAGAAGGCCCCATTCAGCAATTTAAAAAAATTAAGAAGTTCATAACGCATTTATGTAACCTCTGATTTCATCTGATAGTGCATCAATGTCAAAATCACAGTGGTCTTTAGTGTCGTTACAATAGGGTTGCTGTTGCGCTGCTGCTGTAAGAGGTCAAATAACTGTAAAAGGACTATAACGAGATAATTATATTTTTCTCCCTTGTGGCTTTACATCGTGGATTGCTAGTTATGCATCAGTGAAATAGTTTTAATTCGTTTTCATCAATTACAAAGTTCGTCAACTCTCTGGTGGATTATTTCAAAGGGTTGGGCATTTTGTAAATCAAAATTTGACTATTACGCTGTTACATAATTCAGAATTATTATGAAAGGAATTTGAGACAAAGCTTTAAAATAGGCACGATCATGGACTTGCCTTTAGTGCACTGCTTTGGCAATGCTTTGTCGTCACACAATATCTAAACCCTGTAATACTTAATAGATAAATAATAAAAAATTAAAAAAATATTCCGGATTCACTATATATCTCTGTCAGAGCAAAGCCTCCGAAAATGCTCAACCTAAAGTGATGTAAATTATAAAGAAGATACCTTTCTACCTACTACAAAACGCTCTTTACTTTTTTAAACTCTTCTTACAGTTTATAACCGAAATGTTAATAATGAGAACCTGTTATTTAAATTATGTTTGAGTAGTCTTGACAAAAGATTTTAATTAACATTAGGGTCGGATACTGTTTAAAATTATTTTAATTTTTTCGGGAAATAACCAAAGAACATTTTCTGTTAATTTTCCTAAAAAGTTATAATATTAGAAAGATAGAATAAATTAATAGTTTAAAAAACACTAGAAAAACACGCTTTTATAAATGCACGTAAAAACAAAAACTAATCGTGGTCATGATCGTGTTCAAAGTCCATTACGTGGCCTTTCTCACAAGTGCAAACACAACTATGATACGATATTCCATCATGGAATGCCAGTGCCTATCTTCCGGCTTCATCATCAGACCTTGAAACCTAATCGTGGTCAAAGTTCGTTACAAGACTTTTCTAAGAAATCCAAAACGGCTATAATACGATTTTCCATCATGAAGTTCCAGTTCATATCTTCCGGCTCCATTATCAGATCAGTTTGACAGTACCATATTATTGTATTGTCATCAGATATACATACAGTTGCCAATTTTCACTACGCTACGACCCTTGGAAGATGGTTAAATTAATTACCTTAGATTCCATTACATAGTTAGTTACATTATTTGTCACAGAAACACGTGCATCCAAAAAGTTAAGAGAAATCAGAAAACAAAATAAACCAATCGCTCAGGTTTAAGTCGTATTAAATGTAAACCAGTAAACTCGGAAAATATTTTACAATAACAATAGTTTGTCATAATTTGGTTACATTACAAACTATTGAAGGTAAAAAAAGCAAAGAAATTATTTGGCTAACCTTAGCCAAAGTACGAGTAACTTAGTATTTACTTTCATTCTCAGGAACATTCATTATATAAGTTCCACCACTTTACAGCATATAATGTTCCCACTGCTGGGCCTCAGGCCTCCTCTCCGTAAGAGGGAGCCGTAAACCGTAAACCGAAATCCACCACGCGAGCCTAGTGCGAGTTGGTGCATGTCACATGTCTTCGAATTTATTTTCGGTTCTAGAACATGCCGGTTTCCTTACGATGTTTTCCTCCGCCGTTTTGAGAGCAGTGGTGATGAAATAAATTACATAACGTAAAGCGCCTGCTTGGGTTTAAATCCACGACCTATAAACTCGTAATTCGGGGCCGATACCACTGGGCCACCAGTCCACCACTTCACTATAATCTTGTCTTTCCAATTACGCAATTGTAATGCAGGAGATATTGAGGAGCTCGTGGCTAAGTAATAACAGCCGTACGGGTCGATCCATCAGGTTAAGCTACGCTTGCCGCGGTTGGTCCGTTAATGGGTGACCATCTTTACATACCGAGACTCCTCCGTGCCTTGGAAAGCACGTTAAGCCGTTGGTCCCGGCTGTCATTCGTAGATCTTTGACAGTCGTAACGGGTTGTCAAAAGCCCGAAAGTCTGACAATCAGTCTCATCAAGGGGTATCGTATTACCCATTTATTGGGTTGTGAAGGTCAGATAGGCAGCTGATATTGATATTCAGTTGCATCTGGTTAGACTGGAAGCCGACTCCAACATAGTTGGGAAAAGGCTAGGCAGATTGACTAACATAATTGTTCGACTTGATTCGGTCATAAGTAGATTGATACATGTCATGTCAATCGTGCCCATGACTAAAGGTTCATGCACACTCGTCAGTCACGTCAATGTCAAGTTGCCAATCAGTCACGTCAATAGTCAATCAAAACATATAGTTACGTAGAAGTTGTAGGACGTTGTTTACACACATCAGTCACGTCACTAGCTGCGCGTCTCAGTCGACGTCGCGTCACCGGCAAGTCAAAACTTGTATTGCTACGAACAAAACGTGAGCTTGTGACAAAGACAATTTATAAACGAGGCGTTGCTATGACTGACTATCTGTTCACACACATCCCTAAAATTGACGTGACTGATCGGTAACTGACGTATGTGCATGAACCTTTAGAATATTAAGGTCTAAAGTGAAAGGTGTTTTATGAGAGAAAATTGTGAGAAAACTAACAAAATTTAATCGGAGAAATTTGTTGTTAAGCAAATTGATTACCAACTTAAATTGTCCGCATATTCCAATCACAACCGTTATTCTTTGATAGGTTGTATGAAATGGCTATAACAAGGCCAATTGACGTTGGGTGTCAAAATGTTTAACAATTGATTCCTCTGACGGCAGTAGGCCTTTCACAAAACATCACGTCTTTATTTTCCGAAAGGTTCGATAGAGGTGTACCTACAGTACACCCACATTTAACCAGTTATTTTTAAGTCCCATGTAATAGGGGGCGATCCTATTGCCATCAACTGGGCACAAATCCAGATTCCGGTCTACTACTGAGAAATTCCGGATGGAAAAACCCAAGAACACTTTGCCCGACCCGGGAATCGAACCCAGGACCTCATGCTCTGTAGTGGCGCTTATGACCACTGAACCAACGAGACAGTAAAATCTTTGGTGAAATGACAAAATGAAGCACTACATCATATTATCTCTGCTATTTCATTCCATCAGGCGTTTATTTTCATGGGCATTTACGAAACAATCGGCTATCTGATTTTGGTGATGTTTTCAATTTTCCTAAAGTATGATTTCCACCAAACGGCTCGCATCGCATTGGATCGGAACGGATTTTACAATCTTTAAACGATATTAAATCGTGTACACAGTATTTCAAGTTTATATTATCAAACCGCGCATAGCAGCTTGACCGCGGGTGTCTTCCGTGACATGCGATCGTAGCCGAAAGTATGCTGCGACGCGCGATCGGCTCCATTCGTCTGTCGTCGTATCCGATCGGATCCTTTCCATAAAGTATGATTACCACCAAACGGCTCGCATCGCATCGGATCGGAACGAATTTTACAATCTTTAAACGATGTTAAATCGTGTACACAGTATTTCAAGTTTATATTAACAAGCCGCGCATAGCAGCTTGACCGCAGGTGTCTTCCGTGACATGCGATCGTAGCCGAAAGTATGCTGCGACGCGCGATTGGCTCCGTTCGTATGTCGTCGTATCCGATCGGATCCTTTTGGCTGTTTTATGATTATTTTCTTCTTTTAATGCAATAGCCAACAAAACGACGTCAACTTCAACCATTTTCAGAATTAGAATACGTCAACACGGTATGAATTAAACTATTTGACTAGGCCCAGAAACGGATACGTTCGCTTGCGACGGGACGGAGCCGATCGTATGCGTCGACATCCTACCGGATGCAATCGGCTGACACCGCATCCGTTCGTATTCTTTCCGATCCGATGCGATGCGAGCCGTTTGGTGGTATTAATACTTTGTTGAAAAACTAAGCGTAGTACAACTTTTATGTTATTAATAAAAGTACAATATTTTGGACTGATAATATTTTATCATCACTATTAATATGAGCTAAACATTTTTTTTTGCTTACTTATGTTGACTTTTATTAAAAAATAATTTAATTATTAATGAGTTATGATTATTCTTCGTTTTCTTGCAACTGGAGTCTGACTTCGTACTGAGAACGGTACCATATCCACCAGCCGAGGGCGTGACGGGTCGCTGCGGAAACTATCCAGCAGTAGTAGCATACCTGAACAAGGAAGAAGGCATTGATTATTATTAAGAAACTACCTACTATACCTACTACGATTTAAGTAAACTCCCCTAATCCTTAAAACCACCACTCTAGTAGAACAATTTCCATGAAGTTTTCATAGAAATTGTTCTACTTGAGACGTGTCGCGCTCTCGTGTCGCAATTGTCTGCGAGAGCCTTTTAAAATTCTGGCCACACTGAAGCGAATCTAGCGCGGGACACGCGTCGTTTGTTTTCGAGTCTGGCCATGCTAAGTCTGTAATGGAATAAATGGGCAACCCCAAAAAGTTTTATATATGGTATACTTTTAAATCAGTCAGTTATGTCAGTTTCGGGGTTGTAAGTAGATCTAATGATTTTGATATTTTGCCTTTTGATTTTTGCATAATAGATTATGTGTAATAGACTATGTCGTACCTATGCTCTACCTCCATACGATGACAAAATTGTATCAAATCCACACTGCATCGTGCTAAAGTGACTATTCTTTACCAGGAATAAATCAGAATAACCATAAGCAAAATAACCTGTCAAAAACAAAAGACAAACACAGAATCAAATTCTTTTTTCGTAGGACAGGATGGTGTTGCCGTCTATAGATTTTCAAATTCCACCGTTTTTTTACTTATGCAGACTTAGCGTTGCCAGACTCTGATGATTAGGAAGTCACACGACTATTCGCGACAGTTTGAGCACCTCCATACAAGTTGGTTAACACAATAGGCGCGAGCAAATCAGTTTGGTCAGAGCTTTAAGGAAATTGTTCTACTGGAGTCGCGTCGCGCCTTAATTCACATCGGCAATCTTCGGTGTCCATATTGTCGAAGTGCATAAACGTAGTACCTATTTTTCTTACACTCGTAGGACGTGAATAGTCTGCATTGCGTAGTAACCTCAATAACTTTTCTCAGCAGGGCGGATTTATCCATGATGGAGAGAGAAAAGACGCTTTCTTTCGCCACAGCATTATTAGGACTTTAACGGATTAGTGCCACGAATATACTGTCTATCGCTAGTCATAACAATAATGTGGTCTGGAGGGGTAGATAAGGGATTATACCAATGTAATTATTATTATAATGCCTTAGGTGTATTTGTAACTCTAATGACTACCTAATGTATCTCGACTAGGCGTGACGCGAAAGTATAGTATACATAGTTGAGTTGCCCACAAACAACCATAAATGAAATTCTAACGCAACTTTCGGATATCATTTTCCTCCTTAAGCTGCTCTCAAGATGATTACTTCTCCCGTCAAGTTACATTTTAATCTTTTGTGAGGGTTCTATGAAATGCCATATTACTTAAAGGGTAGTAAAAGCTCCGAAAAAGGATTAGGATTATTAATATATGAGCATACCCAAAATATGAAATTTACTGCTATAAATAATAATTTTCCGACAACTTATATGCGAATACAAATAAAGAAACGACCGAATAAAATACTGAAAATTCCGAAAAATCAATACAGCATTTGCTGAGGTAATATTTTCAAACATGCAAACGAGCATATACCATGCATGCGGCATGCAAGCGAGCATGCAATATGCAGTAAGCATGGTTTCTGTCACGGCCCCGGCGGTCTCATGCGAGCTTATCGTTGCTGATGGTTTTAACGCTCGCCGCCCACAGCTGAGGTGGCAGCTGCGGTGATAAAATATAAAAATATCTGCTCCTCAGCTCGCGGGCCACCTTGCCCCTCCGCGCCTACGCGGGCTTCAATAACACTCTAGGGGTAGGGCAGACAAGATTACGTGGAGTCGGTTTAGCAGCAATTCGTTCCTGTCACTAACTTTTGTAGCACAACAAATTGACTTTTCGGAAACTTAGTTTTTGCTTTCGGAAGATTGGTATTTCTTTTGGAAATTTAGTATTAGTCAACCTTTGATTTTTGGAAGTTAGCTATAGGTATTATTGAGCTATGAAATGCCATATTTCCTAAATACGTCCCGTGACCAATTAAACGCTCGATTTTCTAGTGAACAAAATGAAAACATCACCGAGTTTAAGCCTCTCCCCCGGTACCTGGCGTGTCGCTGGCGCGATATCCACTCTCGGTAATATAGGCACTAGAAACAATCAAAATCTAGTCTCGGTAATTTAGACACTAAAACAGTGACATTGGAATGCGGTAACTGACCATTAGACCCCATACCTGACTGGTCCCATAGTAATAGGGCGGTAACGAGCGGCAACGGCGGGGAGATGAGTGAGGAGAGATTAAACTTAGGTGCTACTGGTAGGATTTTGTCAGCGATTATGTTTTTTTTAACATCATACACTATTGTGTATGATGTGTTTTGGACACAGGCCTATTGGCCAGTGTCCAAAATTTTTTTTGTCCCTCTTGTGGTTTATTAAAAAATATTGAACACGTATTTTTTTCTTTTTTGACGTAATCAAAAGATTACGGCGACACATTGAGTTAAAATGTGGCATGACGTCACGCCTTGCAAGATTTAGATAGATAGATAGAATATTCATTATTATGTACACCAAAAAAAAAAATTACAGACATTAATTTAGAAATTTTCTTGTCTTATCGCTAAAAGCGATTTTTTACAGACAACCTTTGGATGGATTTAAATGGAAAAGGAGAGACAATACTAGCTTTAATACTGCGTTGTGACGTAGCGAGCCCCCACTCCCCAACTTTAATGCGTGTTTTCCAAGTTATTTTTGATTAATATGATAAAGACAAAAAATACGTGTCTGATACTTTTTTATTAAATTCTGAAAGAATAACTACTAAATAGAATTTCTTTTTTTTTACCTAGGCAACTACCGAATTAAGTATCGGGTTATTTTCACCCACTTGTTTTACTTGTAGTCGATAATAGTGGACTGTAAATCTGTTGACCATTTTCTATTTTGTTAAGTAGGTACCTACTGGTACTTGTTGAAAGACCTACACTGTCGTCCCATACCTATTAACACTGTTGTTTGAAAATATTGTAAAAGCCAATTTTTTTTAAAGAGTATCCGTGGTTCTTGCCGGCTCTTCTCCATAGAAAACGACCAATTGGAACCGTGCGCCTAGCTTCTGACGTTTTATAAGTGCCCATGTAGGTTTATGTTAAATAAAATATTTTGAATTTTGAAAAATAGTCCAATGTTCAATATTAAACAGTATCAACCTTATGAAAATAAAAAACATTTGAGTTAACGAAATCTTAATTTCTCAGATGACAAGGTTTTGATTCACTTGACGAACAAACTCGAGTTTGATGAACAATGTTCCTTTTATTATTGATGGGTAACCATTGTTTACAGGGTAACCGACTGATATATAGAATTAGAGCTTATATACGATTCCCTTACTAGACTCATGAGGCAGACTATTCAAAGAACAATATTCTATGTAACACTAGGCCTATGGACGAAGCTTTTCATAATTATCTATACTCCATTTGAAATAAGAATAGACATTTAAATAAACCTTCTTTACAGTCCGTTCCACTGATTTTGATTTTTATTGCGTTGGTGGCATGACAAATGACAGCTGCGGTAAACAGTTGGTATTGTAACCACTTTTTTGTTTTTAATGCCATTCTTATGCCTACCGTATAGAAGCCAAAATCTGTTGAACGGACTGTAAAAAAGGTTTATTTAAATGTCCAATCTTATTTCAAATCAGTACTACAAGGGTATTTTGGCGCCTGAATGACGTTGACAGGTTATTGGTAAACATTTTTTTTTTAATTGTGTCACAAAAATTGTATTAACAAAACAAGATGGCGACGGTAGTTCCGATTTTGGCTACGCGCCACAATGCCCTTGTATATCGATGTAGTAGTGCTTTAGTTTGACCGAAACCGCTGTTCTGCGCCTTAGGTATGTGCGCGATGAGACGTAGGGACGGTGCAGGCCACTCATTCGTCAACGATCACTGAGTACGGCGTCCCACCTACTTTTATGTCAATGCTGCCCCCAGCCTCGCCCCGCATTTCTATGGCCCGGAACAGCGGTCTCGGTCAAACAATGGGTCAACGTACAATAAAATCACTTACTAGCGTCATGCATGCCAGTACGAAGGTCGACGCTAAGGGCCAAGGAGTCACCGCGCTTTCTTGCGTCATGAGGCCAGCCAGTGTGCGTCCGGACAACCACGCCGCCAGCACAGCGAGAGGTGACATTAGCATTATGCCGAGACTGTCTACCATCAACTGGAACGAGAGAATTATTATAAGGATCATTGAAGCTATGGATGTGATCATTAAAGCAGTGAAGTTCTGAAAACGCTAGGAAGATGATGAAGTTGGCCGAACTGTAGCGAATCCCAAACCGAAATTCGTTCGTGGATATTGTATAGGTACTAACCTGTATGGAGGCGCAAATAGTCGCGAGATTTCCGTATAATAAATGCGCGCAGTCGCGTCCAGCGACCCGCGTGGGATTCCTTTCAGTGCGGCCAGAACTTAAGTAAGATCCGTGTGTATATAAACTCGCCCTTTGTTCATAGGAATTAAGGTACCATTCCATACCCGACCGCAGGAGGCAACTGCAGGCGACGTGTCGCGGCGTCATGTCGCTGCAGTCATGATTCCGAACCGCTGGCGGCAACTGCCCGTATTCCAGTCGGTAGATAGAAAAACGTGACTATCGCTCAAGCGTTGGCGGCACTAAAGGTCTGCGGTCGGGCTGCACATGTCGCATGCCACTCGCCCGTAGCTGCCAACGACGTGTCGATAGCTAAGGAAGGTATTTCATAGAAGTTAATAGAAACCAGTCGTGTCGCAGCAACACGCCGCCTGCAGATGCCTCCTGCGGTCGGGCACGGAATGGTACCTTAAAGCATGTATAACTGTCGAAATGTCGTGTGAAATACTAAAGTATACAATGCCACTCATGGGTAGGTGACCGCCCGTATTTTTCTAAATATTCTTGAAAAAATATCATAAATTAACTTTAAAAAATGTTAGTTAATCCGATATGATAACTCATAAGCTTTTAGAAATAATAAACAGAATCCAAATCGAGCCTTAAAAGTATGATCACGTTTCTAACTTTCGCAAGATACTCAAGTGGCTCCCTATTCGACTTCGCAGGAACTCCCGGATATTGTGTCTGCTATTCAACGTCCTTCACAACCCTAAAACCCATCCTATCTGCGGGAACGCTTTTCCTACGCCCGTCCTTTTAATGCACCTTGCAGGTCGCATCTTAAAAACCTCCTTAAATCCCCTCCCCACTCAACCGACTTCTATTCCTACTCCTTCACTGTGCACGCGGTTCGGTTGTGGAATTCACTACCGCCTGATATTGAGAACTGTCATACTGTTGAAGCATTTAAGCGAAGAGTGAAAGAACACTATCTTTCCAACTCGTCATAGTTGCATAGTTATTTTAAATCACATTGTAATTATATATATTGTAGTGATATTTATTTTAGAAGTATGTATGTTAGTATATTCTCATATTGTATGTTGTTTAAATTGAAATTAGTGAATTGTTTTTTCTTCTTCTTTGATTTATGTTTTTTATTTTCTCTTATACGGTTACACACGTTGTCTACATCTCTTTTTGTATACTTTTCTATCACAGATTTGCTGGAAAGATTTCTTTAGAAATAAGCATTGCCTTTGTACGTATTTTTCTGTTCCTTTCTTCTTGTCTGTTTATATGTGTGTGCATAAATGGTTAAATAAATAAATAAATAACATGAACAATATTAAAGATGACCCCTTTAAAAGTTAATTTTCGATAACTTTCATGAATATTCACATGCCTATATGGGCGACATTGTATATACAATATACCTCTAGTTACCCCTTGAGGGGATACAGTCGTCATGTTATGTTAAGTAAGATCTCCGAGATATATTTTGGCTACTGACTGCCCATGATAGGATCTAGTATTTCATAAAGTATTTAATCTGGCTCTAAATTGGACGTTATTGTGTCATCACAATAAGGCCCAAGTAAGCCAGCTCAGTCCAAGTGGCTGAAAAGCAATTTAATTGGATGGCTAGATAAGCACAGAGGCGTCTGCACCGCATTTTGTGGGTCAGATTTATTTTTAGGATAAATATTTTATGACGCAGTGTTTCTGACGTACTGAGTATCAATGTTGAAGCTTTGTGAGTTTTGTGGGTGAAGGGTCATCAACTCTTTTCGGGGTTAAGCATAAAACCATTAATCCGCTACCAATTATTATTAATATGGCAATAAAAAAACATTGGTATGTGTTATTACTGAAACAAACAACAACAACAACATTGCGTGATTCATGATCATAAAGATCAGGCTTAATTTAGGCCTGTAAGTGACCTGTAAGGGCTCTACAACTCAAACTGTGACACGATTACTGCGTTTATTTATGTTAAGTTATGAACCTATACGGGTTATTGGTTATACGTCGGCAATCCCTTAAGGGGATGTAGGAGAGGTCATTTCCAACCAAATTACCCCTGATGACCCCTATGCCAATGTCAATCATTTTCGCGTAATTTGACATTTTATATTTTTATTTCATACATTTTGAAATACAAAATGTCAAATTACTCGAAAACGGTTGACATTGGCATAGGAGTTATCAGGAGTAATTTGGTTGCAAATGACCTCTCCTACATCCCCTTAACGGATTGCCGACATATAACCAATAATCCGTTATATAGATCAGTATCAATAAACAAGCCGTTGTCTAATCACGAAGATCTGTGTCAATTGAGCCATTGGAGTAGACGATTCCTTGAGTTGTCACTGGAGATGCCGCGAATAGTTGTTATAGCGAATAATCGAATACCGATTAATCGCCATTCCCTATGGCGAATAGTCGAATACTCGCCATTAGTACTCGACATAAAAAAAGGATTATAAAAAAAGTTAATTCGTTCTCAAATAATAATTTAAGCAGTTTATTTATTTTCTGAGGCAGGTTTGATTTATGAAAAAAAGCGCAACCGACTTGATCCCAGTCGTGCAGAAAAACTAGTTCGGGTGGCCACTGAAAATCAGCGCTTTGCTGTGAGTCCCCCATAGCACAGCATCATGCTGAGTGGAAGCCTTCTTGTCACAGTCATGTCGTGCAGCTGCCGCCTAAGTAAATTCTGTTCTATGCTCGTGATTTGTTATGTACTTTGTGTTGTTCTCTGATTACTCCTGTCTTTTATGTATGCACGTGTTTCTGTGACAAATAAACCTATTTTTCTTTTTTTTTTAGGGTTCCGTACCTCAAAAGGAAAAAACACCAACTCAACAACAACTCAACTCAACTTTGTTTTTATTTCCTTTTTTATTTTTTACTTGTGTTATAATTGTTGTGTTGTGTGCCTTTTTGTCTGTGCTAATTAAATGTATTTTCTTTCTTTCTTCTTTCTTTCTTATAGGATCACTCGTGTGTCTGTCTGTCTGTCTGTCTGTCCGTCTGTCACAGCCAATTTACTCCGAATCCAATAATCTAATAAACCGATTAAGTTGAAATTTGGTACACATATGTATTTCTGTGACCCAAACACGAATATGTAACGTAAATAAATAAATTTTGAATACAGGGGTCACTTTAGGGGCGCAAATAAAAAAATAAAATAAAAGTTTTGCTAACAGTACCGTGTGACATATCAAATGAAAGGGCTTCTTGTGAGGATCTTAAATATATTTTTATATAATTTTAAAATAAATACTTTTAAAGATATTTAATAAATTCAATGAAAATTGACCATTCCCCCCCCTTATCTCCGAAACTACTGGACCAAAAATTTTGAAAAAAATACATAGTATGGCTCTTTACTCATAGATTACAGAAAAACCTATAAGAAGTCTATGGTCTTAAAATAACATTGTAAATCTCTCAATATTGTGCGTACAAACTTACATTTCGTCGCTCGGCATCCAATAGGCCCATCTCTCTAGCTACTATAATATCAAAATATCAAAAATGTTTGACCGTCTGCTTAACACACAAATAAATAAAACTGTAAATGTTCATGACAACCAATTCGGGTTTCGGGGTGGTTTGTCAACAGAAAGTGCAGTGTTGTGTCTTAAGCATACTTACTATACACAGCGTGGGACGCCGATTTATGCTAGCTTCCTCGACTTATTCAAGGCTTCTGATCTGGTTGCTTATGACATATTGTGTAGAAAGATGGAGAAGTATAGGTTGCCAACGGAGCTTATAAACATCTTTAAATAGTGGTATGGTAACCAGATCAATAGTGTATGATGGGCTGGAACTTTTTCCAGGCCATACAGGTTGGAATGCGGGGTGAGGCAGGATTGGCGAGCTCAGCAGCACCAGAGTGGTTGCTATATAGATGGTATTTGTATAAATAATATTAGCTATGCAGATGATACGGTGCTTCTGAGCGCGTCAATCTGTGGTCTCGGAAATTTGGTTGCCAAATGTGAGCAGTATGCCAAAACACATGGTTTGATCTATAACTCCAACAAGTCGGAGATCATGGTCTTTGAGGCTGGGGATAGACCGGGTTATGTACCACCTATTACTCAATGGGACTCCACTACAAAGAGTATTTACGTTTAAATATCTTGGTCATATATTGACCCCTGACCTCAATGACGGACTCGATATTGAGCGGGAACGAAGGCGGGCTAAGGGCGAACATGCTGGCTCGCAGGTTTGCACGCTGCTCCCTTGAAAAGTCAAAATGACTCTGTTTCGAGCTTATTGTACAACGTTTTACACGTGCAGCCTGTGGCCTAGATATACCCAAAGGTCGTGCAACGCCCTTCGTGTCCAATACAACAACGCTTTCAGGGTATTGCCCCATTTTTGTAGCGCATCGGGAATGTTTGCAGACGCACATATTAATTGCTTTTACGCAACGATGCGAATGAGGTGGCCATCCCTCATGCGCAGAGTACGGGCCAGCTCTAACAATATCCTAAAAACGGTCGCTAGCATGTTGGATTGCATGTACATCAATCACTGCAGTGCCATCTCCCATGGGGTGAAATAAATTTAAACTAGATTACGTGGGGCACTCAGAAAGTTTTATGATACTAGAAAAAAATATACTACAGGTTATAATTTTTTATTACATCTTTTCAAAGAACTCTCCATTGGCGTCTATACACAGTTTTATACGTCTAAACCAATTTTTATAACACATTTCCCAGTCCGCATCAGACACCTCTCCAATCTCCTTCTCAAATGCAGCCAGTGCATCTTCAGGTGATGAAAACTGTTTTCCTTTGAGTTGATTTTTCATTTTGGGGAACAAGAAAAAGTCGCTCGGAGCCAAATTAGGACTGTAAGGAGGATGACCTATAAATTTGACCGGTGTGCTGTCCAGAAAGTCCCTTGTTTTGAGCGCCGAGTGAGCCAGCGCGTTGTCGTGATGAAGTGGCCAGTGTTCGGTCGCTTGCTGCTTGCAGTAGTAAAAACTTCTGGCAAACATTTGGTAACATACCATTCAGCATTGATGCTCCTTTGATCTCGTCAGGGTACTGACACCAGATAACCCGGCAAAGAAAAAAAACTTGCGATCAAAATTTTGCTTGCACTTCTGGCTCGCTTCACTTTGGTAGGCGTTGGTTCATTTTGAAACAGCCACACAGTTGACTGACGCTTCATTTTCTGGATCATATTAATAAATATCCAGTAATGATATCTTAAACGCGCCGAGACGAGCCTGCTACAAATTTTGCTATCATGTCTCGGCACCATTCTACCCGAACCTCCTTCTGAGCCTGCATTAGATTTTACGGTACCAGCGTGAAACTATCTTTCATAACTGAAGATGCCTGTGTAGAATTTCATGCACACTTCCCGATCCAATCGGCAGTATATGCTGAACCTCTTCATATGTAATTCGCCTATCTCTTGAATTAAATTTTTCACAGCCAGCACGTTTTGTTATGTAACAACCGTCATAGGGCGGCCACTTCTTTCCTTGTCCACCAAAATTACCCATAAATTCGTTGAACCGGCGGAAAACAGTCACTTTAGAAGGGCTTTTTTCTATGAATACCATTCGAAGTCTTTCAAACGATTCTTCTGGTTTTAGTCGACATTTGAAATCGTACAAAATCATCGCGCGAAAATGTTTTCGTTATGAATTTAGTTTTCAGTAAGACAGAGTATTTTGATTATGCTCGTAAAAAAATGTGGAGGGAATTTCGAATTTGGAATGTTATGTTTTTTTGTAATAAATAGTCATAATTTTAATTGACATCAAAACCAGCCAGTATCCTATAGACAAAAACTATTAGTCGGAAAACTTTCTGAGTGACCTGGTACAATAAGCTAACACAGTTCATAAGTTTACTAACACAATGAGTCCTTGTTACTTGAATAAACAAAAATATCTGGATGACCATTTTTTTTTGAACGACGTTTTCTAAAAATTAAACCTAGCTAGATCGATTTATCGCTCCCGAAACCCCCTGCATACTAAATTTAATAAAAATTCTTGGAGCCGTTTCCGAGATTCAGATTATATGTATACAAGAATTGCTCGTTTAAAGGTATTAGATTTAGATTATTTTTATATTAATACCGCGAATGTGAAATTTTTAACGAAAATCAGATTTTTGTTTTATTTCATTCGACACGTTCAAATAAGTGATCCTGCAATTAAAACAAAAAACGTTAAAAATGTCACATTCGCGGTATTGGATGCCGAGCGACGATTTGCAGTTGGAATGTATGGGAGAACATGTTTTTCAAATACAAAGTTAAGTTTGTTCTTGGGATAAATAAATTGATCTCAACTACGGAACCCTTCATTGTGCGCAGTCCGACACGCACTTGGCCGGTTTTTTTTCTTTCTTTCTTTCTTCAGCACCACAATAATTAATTAAACATGACTGATTTTTGGCTAACTTTTAATATTAATGATAGTAATACTAAGTGTATTTTGTTTTTAAAGATTGATAAAAGTTTAATTATTTTTAAGTCTATGGATTAAGTTTATTTTTATTTAGAGACATTCGCTGAATGTCGAATGATAGATACTATTATTCGGTATTCGACGAATAACAAAAAAAATTCGAGTAATGCCGAATACTGAATAATAGTAAGTATTCGCGGCATCTCTAGTTGTCACCGCGAATCGGTAAAAGGGTAGCGTGGGACGCTTTCCAGATAACATGCAATTTTATTCATGGTGAGTGTTTTACTGGGACGCCATGGCGGCGCAGCCAGGTAGCGTCGCAAACAAAATATATGGTTGGCTGCGTAACCAAGTGAACGCCAGGTAAGCCACCCACTAATAACAGTATACATTTAATTGGCAGCGCGACCTGGCGACGTCGCCATAGCATCCCAGTGTGTTATTATAAACATATAGTAAACATACCTGTTTAGCATTATGGCTCAGCACCCACATAACCAGCGCCCTGGGGACACCGTATTTATGCACGCGTCTTGTCGCATACCGGGTCCCACACAATTCGCATCTCGATTTCCCGGATTCAGTCAACCATCGCTCCAAACATTTCACATGGACTCTACCAACGGTGCCGCGACAAGAACACGCCGATATCAAGCGTCCAAGTTCTTGCGACAACGACTCCCCTCCGTGGCAAATGCGACACATGTCGTCGAAAGAGTGAGTACTTATCCTCTCCTCATCTTCAGTTGTTTCAATGAAATGAGTTAAATCATCTACACTAAATAGTTCAACTTCTACGCTCCAATCAATTGCTGTAGTGCCAGTTGTTCGTCTATTGTTGTCTACAGATTTATTTTGTTGTTCTATAATTGCCATACGGCGCTTGGGACTTCTGACTTTGATGCGGTGTTGATGAGGATGCTTGTCTCTTCTCATTGGTTGTCTTTCTCTAGAAAATGGTCTTTCGTCTCTTCTCTCTGTGTCAATCCTTTTCTTCTGTGGTTCATGCTCAGTTGCTGCAGATTTTGACATTG
This sequence comes from Agrochola litura, assembly GCA_949152395.1. Lineage (NCBI taxonomy): Eukaryota > Metazoa > Arthropoda > Insecta > Lepidoptera > Noctuidae > Agrochola > Agrochola litura. The sequence continues at coordinate 6,685,863 of OX424497.1, read as the reverse complement.
ATCGTTCAGAGTATACTGAATGTTCAGGGTTATTTACAAAATTATAAAGGTCTATGTTACTCGAGCTGGCTGTGATATCTTTATCCACAGTCGTATGTGAACGCATCTTGACTGCTGTCGCTGATGAAGAATTTACAGTTTCAGAAACGATCTCTAGGCTCGAATTTTTAGAGCTATTCGCGTATACTTTGATTTTAGGTTTCATGGATTTTGTTGCGGCTATATTAGTGCCCAACAGTTTTAATTCGGGATCGGGGTCTGAGTGGCTAAAATATAGAAGAAGGTTAGTAAACAGGAAACTGTAGCGTATGTAGTTCATATGCGTCGATTTGTCGATTTAAAAGAATTGGATATCAACCTTGCAGTGTTACTAATCTTCATAACAGTCAAATAAATTCTAGTTTTTTTTTCAGTTGAATTGTTGATCGCTAGTAATTTTTGAAAAATATCTATAGTATATGTAAAAAACCCTATCCAATCCGTGAGAGTGTTGTTAAGTATCGTACTAAGGGTCTATTTATGTGGTTGTAGCGGTTACACCGCCACATATGAACTACGCATAATAGACATGACGTCACACAAATCCTGCATCGCGCAATTAGAGTTTACCGAGCGATCGACATAGATACAAGATTTCAAATTCAAACCGTTGGGCAATTGCCCTCCAGACACAACACCCGTCTGGTCGGAGGATCCTACCTTTTCTATGGTGGATGAGTGAACTTTACACCCTGTTCCTCATGCCACTAAATGGTAATAACAAGGAATAAGAAAAAAGAAATCGCCACATTTTATTTTATTTTAAAGGGTTATTTTACCCTGTTATTACATGAGGCGCGGGCGGCCGTCATTTAGCGGGTGTCTACAAGTCATCATAATTTATGACCCCTGTTGAAAGTTAGCAAATTTTTTATGGATTTCTGGTCATTTTGGTTCCAAAAATGTGAATTTTAAATAGCAATAAGTAAATTTTGTATTTTCATTAATAATAAGATTCTTTTTACTTTTTGGTAATGTTATTGCAGTACCCCGGAAGATCGGACAGGGTTATTTTTGCATAATATGGTATAGATCGTTTTTTTTTGTGAGGGAAAGTATTTGTTCCTAATAGGTACACGTATCGACTAAAACTGCTCCTTCATAATAAATATTTACAATATTAGATGAATTATATGAGAAAAAAAAAAGGATTTCGCAAAGGATAATGTTTTTTTCTAAATAATTTCGCTCTGAATGCTTTGCTCTCAAAACCATAATATAATCCTTGAAGCTGTCTAAAATATACCTACTTACTTCTCACTAGTTTTTTTATTTTCCTAACATTATAAAACAAAGTCCCTCGCCGCGTCTGTCTGTCTGAACGCAATAAACTCAAAAACTACCGAACGGATTTTCAAACGGTTTTCACCAATGGACGGAGTGATTCATGCGCTCTGAAGGTTTAAGTGTATAATTAATTAAGGTTTTGTGTAAATTGGATGAAATTTGACGATTATTGTTGAAGATGTCGGAAAAAATCATGCTGACAGGGAACTTTATTGGCGTACGCCGCGGATATCGTTAAAGTTACATAAAATGTATGTTCTACAGTATCGTTTATCTTAAAAAGTTCAACAAAAAGTCCGCAATGGCATATCGCTATCTTCTAAGGATGACCCATAATAACCATTTTATCTTCGATAATTTGATAAAAATTTCATTGTTATTTCCGAAGCTATTTTGACCGGTATTGTATTAATCCTTATCCAATAAACTATGTCACTTAAATTAAGAATTTAGATTAAAATATGCATGACATCATTTCATTTAAATGAATGGTTTAAAAGATATCACAGATTCAAAATTACGTGTGCCAAAAAAATTATCGTTGACGGAAACGCGGGCGCAGCGGTAGGAGTCAATGATCTTTTCCTCGGCTATTAGGTATGTAATCCTGGTATTGGTAGTACGTTTCCGTGGGATATTTTCCAACATCCTCGCGGGCGAAGCCGCGGGCAAAAGCTAGTATTTAGTAAGTAAAGGTATTCTATTTGCCTTTCAAAATAATTTTGTAATAATTTTATGTTGGGCCCGAAAACATTTCTTAGGCTCAGGCAAGTCTGATGTTTTAATCAGACTATTGAGCCTAATTAATTATAATTAAATCTTTCTCAGCACGTGTAGTTTCTGGCTGGAGCTTATAGATTAATAACTACAAGCGCAAAATTAATATTTTAAATTGTGCTCTAGTAATTTAAACCTAGAATTAGGGCTACCATTTAAAAAAACTATCAAGTATACGGTCACCTAGCATCAAATTTCTGAAACAATTCAAATAGTGACATTACTATTCCAAATTGGTTCCTAATCTTCTTCTTTTCGTGCGGTTAGTGACTAACCTGGTGTCAGAGTTTTAAAGCCACCCATGGGCCTCTGACTTGGCTTCACATGCCGTCGAGAAATATCTCTCAGGTATGCCGGTTTCCTCACGATGTTTTGCTTCACCGTTTTTGAAACACAATTTAATGTTTTATAACTATTACATTAATATCTTGCAGAGTAGTCCTCTAACCACCGCTGTCTATGACTGAATCTTATGATGGGAAATAGCATGCTTCACCCTTACGTGTTGTTGTTGTTTACTATTTCTGGTTATTTGGTTCAAAGTAGGGTGATTTCGTGATATATGAGAAGTATAATGGGCTCCGGAGACGAGGTCTTCAGTTCATTAAGTTGCGAAGACTTTTCACTGACGTACTTACTATAGACTGTCTTCGAAGGTATTCGTACATAAGGTAAAGGCCAGAGACTGAACCGACTTGCAAACTGGCCTCGTGTCCGGAGCCCACATTTCAGGCCCTGTCAGGCCTAACCATTTTATCGAAAATTAGAAGAACGTACCTGGATTGCATGCCATTTTGTAATTTATTGTCTCTTCCAGCGACCTCACAATCTCTTACGGAGAACCTTCGACGCCGTGTGTTGGGCATTTCACTTGAAATTTAACGGAAATTTTGTTTTGAAATATTTTCTAATTTTTTTTTTGTGTCAACATTTGACGCATGATTTTTGTTAACTGTCAATTATTATTTAGGTTGTAACGTCATTGTGGCAATAAAAAAAAGACATATATGGCTTCGTGGTTTTATTAACGAAACTTTTTAAAGTTCGTGTCATACATCACGTGTCTGTATTCCTTCCTGTATATTCTCTACGAGGCATATTCATTACTCCGGGTCCACACTCTCGCGAGTGCACCGCGTGGAGGCCCTTGCACGAGCCGCGGCAAGTGGAGGGTACACGAGTGCTACCCATTCACATTCTTGTTTTATTCAGTAGCCCGCTACGTCTCGCGCTTCGCGTCCTTTGACTCCGGTCAAAAAACCGACACCAAGCGGAACGCGCGCGAGACGAAGCGAGAGACGACGAGAGGAGGGGAGGGCGCCATCTTTGTCTTGCCTCCTGGATAGTGTCTGCAGGAGCCGATGCCGCAAGAAATCGCGGCACAGCGGACAGAGCTCCGGCGGGATCTCATGGCGTCATGGAGGGTGCGATTGTCGCAACCCCGCGCTGGGCACGCCACAATTGCGGCGATAAGACCCCTCTTTGAGGAGTGGCTTGAGAGACGCCACGGCGTCCTCACCTTCCGCCTGACGCAGGTCCTCACCGGACACGGCTGCTTCGGGAGGTTCCTGTTTAGGATAAGGCGGGAGGAAACACCCGGGTGTCACCATTGTGTGGATCGACCTGAGGACACGGTGGAGCATACGGTGGAGGTCTGCCCGGCTTGGGCGGAGCAACGCCGTGTCCTCGTAGAGGCGATCGGCGGCGGTGATCTCTCGCGTCCGGCCCTGGTTCAGGCCATGGTACGGAGCGAGAGGAAATGGCAGGCCGTCACCTCCTTCTGCGAAGCGGTAATGCTCGCAAAGGAGGAGGCGGAACGCATGAGGGAGAGGCAAATTTCGCGCCCTCACGCCCCTAACCGCCGCAGGAGGAGACGCCCGGGGTGGGAATCGCTAGCCGATTTCCGGCCACCGTAGGCGCGGGCTTGCGGACGGTGAGCAATGGGTAGCTCGCCGTCCGATAAAGACCAAGCCCGGGTCGACGGCGCGTTGTGTTCCACGCGCGCCTCAAAGAGATGTGAGCAGAATTGACGGGGTCCGTTAGGGCCAATGCCTGCCGGGGGTTCGAAGAAAACCGATAGGGTAATCGTGGCCCCCGGCAACAGGGCAACCGAAGGAACACGGGGCTCCACCCAGAGCGGGAGAAGTTATTTGATAATTTCCCAACAAAAAAAAAAAAAAAAAAAGGAGACAAGACCAGATGAAGCGAGCACGATAGTGTGGATGGCGTCTTCGCCTCGCGCGCGAGGCGTGGTGGGCAACTGAATATAACAAGAGTGTGGATGGCTAGCACTCGTATAGTCTTCGCTTGCCGCGGCTCATGCAAGGGCCTCCACGAGGCGCACTCGCGAGATTGTGGACCTGGGGCTAGACCCATAGATGTATTATTAAAACTAGCGTATTAGACCCCACATTTTGCTAGCTATGTTTAAATTCCATGAAATATAAAATAAATAAAAGGGGAGGAGCCTATTGCCATAAACTAAGCAAAGATCCAAATCCCAAACTTGTTTTTTTTTAATAAAATACATAGATATACTCCGAAATAATCTCGCAATATATTTTCAATATTTATGTTTGAAATTACGAATAAGCTCAGCATATTTATGTTTGGAATTGCAAATAAGCTCGTCTTTGATCTGCTTTCGTCTGGAGTAGATGAAACAAATCTGACTATCATTATTATCAAACTATGTAGGTATAGTCGACCTCATAATTGCTTTATCACTTTGGCCACAATTCTCACCAAATTGAATATTTAGGTTGAAACTATTCGTGGGCGTGTTCCTTGAGGAGGCGGCCAGCCCGACAGTTGAATGCGTCCCAAAGGGTCATGGCTGGTCTGGGAATACTCCACGGTCTCCTGTGAGGCAGCGAGCCTTCTTGCCGGATTGCCGCCGTGGGATATGGAGGCACAAGTCCTCGCGCACATTTGGGAGTGGCGTGAGGAGCCGAAATGCCAAGGTTATGTCTGGACTTTAAAAGAGACTGTGACCTCTGAGTTTGTTTCGGCCTTTCTTCTCAGAGTAGTCAGATAGGAAATGCCGACCTCATCTAGTTTTTAAAATATGATTGACGTATAAAAGTGTTTGTACAAACCTACTTACCGAAATAAAATAATTTATCATTATCATTTATCTCTGTGACAATTCCTGTCAAAAACTTGTCAAATATGAAAGTAAAGTAAAGGTATTTTTGGCAGATTGAAAATGAGATTAGAATCTGACCGTTCCTAAAACTACGGGAAATGATTCAATTTACATTGCCACGTAACGGAATAGAAGCGATTTCTTGTAACGATATACATAGTAAAATGAACTTTATGTCAATTGTGTAACATACAAACTAGATACGCTTGTAACTGCAGGAATTACCGACATTGCACGAGAATTCTCCAAAAAACGCGTGATGTTACTCGTTTCTAGTTTATACGTTACACTATTGACATAAAGTTCATTATGCTTTATGCAAAAAAAAATCACTTCTATTCCGTTCCGCGGCAATGTAAATTGAACCTTAGGATGATTAAGGAATTACGGGGTTGACTATACTTGTAACACAGGAAAACAAAATCGAATTTTTTTTTTGTTGCATAAAGTTTTTCTGCGGTTGTTTACTAATTTGGGTACGTTGATTTCGAATCTACCCTCAGATTTTTTGTAGCAGCTCTAGTTAGTGAGATACAGGTACCGTCTTGAATTTACTTAAGTAGTCGATCATTTCTATCAATAGCGGTGTAACTAAACTAGTTTCTGTACAAGTTTTATTATGTCTTCTTCAAAAAGGACATGTTTAAACAGCCTTGACTGTTTTTGTGTTATTTGTGGAGAAAATATGTTCAAAAATTCCGTTTGAACGTGTCGGACTTCGTGAAAAAAGCATATTTGGACAATTTGGGTTTCCATTGCTGACGAAGGCCAAGCCCTGGATACCTAGTTTGGTATGTAAAAGTTGTGTTGAGTCTTTGCGATAATAGGCAAACAAAAAAATACCTTCTTTTAAGTACAAAGCTCCTATGATCTGGCGTGAACCATCTAATCATCACGATGACTGTTATTTCTGTGTTACGAAAATCATAGGAATAAACCATAAAAATTGCTCGAAGTGGATATATCCTAACTTAAATCTGCTATAACACCAGTCTTGTATACTAGTGACACACCAGTACCTCGGCAGCCATGTACATCTTCGGAAAACATCCAGACGAGTGCAGTCAACAAACCGATAATGACGACAGTAGTGGAGACAGTGATTTTGATTGCTTTGGTTATCCCAGATCACTAAATCAAGTTGATAGATGATACAAATTTTATCAACCATGACAGATCGAGAAATGTGCATGGTAAGAGTTTGTTTGGGTAGTGACGAATTTTTTGGGAAATAGAAAGTCTGATGGCTATATTCAGCACGTTGAACAGTTGCTGATACACTTTCAGCAGCTTGGATGCAATATAAGTGTTAAGCTTCACTACTTTCACAGTCATTTAGAATATTTTCTTGAAAATCTCGGTGACCTCAGCGAGGAACAAGGGGAGCGTTTTCACCAGGATATTCGCAACATGGAGGCGAGATATTAGAACGAAAATATTATTGTTGGAGCATTCAAAATAGTATTTCTAACACACTTCACGCAAGAAAATCATTTGTAAGAAGATTTCATTCAGATATTTAATAAATTTTATACCTTAAACTATGTACAGTTTTAGTTAAAAATCCCGTCACTTCATAGCCGCTAAACTAGAGCTGCTAGATAAAAACGGCATAATTATGTTTTTGAAATCAGCGTGGAAAAACTACTCAGATTCATGAAAAAAAATTCATGCAACAGACATGCTGTTGTCCTGTGTAATCAATAGGTTTCCATAAAGGTTTCAAGGTTTTAATCCTTTTTTAAGTGAAAACTTCTTTAGGCGCGTTTGGCATTTTTGAGATGGGAAAAAACAATTGAACTCGCGACACCGTTGCCGACTCCTCATTTTTGTAAACGCGATTGTGCTCTTTATTTATATTACATTACGGATCAATGTTCTATGCAAGTATTTAACTTCAAAGATTTTGGAAGTTTTTTTTTTGTAAACGTGATTGTGCTCTTTATTTAGATAAGGTTACGGACCAATGTTCTATACAAGTATTTTTCTTCCACCAAGGCGATTTTTTTCAAGTTTTCACTTCGGTCGGCACTCCCAGTGTGCCACTGTTTTTCTTCTCAACTTTGTGTTGGTAAATAGCAGTGTGTAGCTATTAAAACTTTTACACAAATAATACCTATACTAAGCTGTTACGTGAAGACTTGTAGATACATTCATATTAATTTGTCAGGAATAGCATAAAACTAAACATACCTTATCATCATCTTCATCATCATCAGACTATAATATTCCCACTGCTGGGACACAGGCCTCCTCTCTGTGAGAGGGAATGGGCCGTAATCCACCACGCGGGCCCAGTGCGGGTTGGTAGATGTCACATGTCTTCGAATTTTCGGTTCTAGGACATGCCGGTTTCCTCACGATGTTTTTCTTCATCGTTTTGACAGCAGTGGTGATGAAATAATTTACACAAAGTAAAGCGCCTGTCTGGGTTCGAACCTACGACATACAACTCGTAAGTCGCGGCCGTTACCACTGGGCCACCACTGCTCTATACGACCATCTACCGATCGACCGATCTAAACATACCTACTCAGCTTATAATGTTCCAAGTGCTGGGGCACAGGCCTCCTCTCTTTGGGAGGAAGTGTGCTGTAATAACCGCGCGAGCTCAGTGCGAGCACAGATTACATATACAGTGCGAGTCAGGAATGATTTATCTAAACCTTTATAGTGACACTGTATCTGATCACAAATAGGGGTGGTTTCCGTATGATGTTACTTAAACTAAGTTAAGAGTAGCCTGAGTTAAATGTTTCTTAAAATACTGCCTCATTGTTTTTGGCTGTATTTTCGTACATAATAATATTCTGAGTCGGTGAACTGAAAGATCATGAAATAATAAGGCACCCACGAGTAATTAATTGTGTTTTAGAAAATGTGAGAAATAAAATTAACGTAAACTTTTCGTTTTACTGGAATTAATCTCGACACACAAAAATTTTCGACTATAAAAAATAAGTTCAAAAACTAAAACCCGACTAAAAGGTATGAAACAAGAAAATATTTCAGACAGAAGTCAAAACATACGTACAAAAATGGTCAAGGTAAAGCCGTGGTCGCATGCTTCTACACCTACAAAATTAAAATGGCATGCAACCACGGCTTTACCTTGACCATTTTTGTACGTATGTCTTGACTTCTGTCTGAAATATTTTCTTGTTTCATACCTTTTAGTCGGGTTTTAGTTTTTGAACTTATTTTTTATTTAAATTATTTTGGGGTTATAGTTTCGTGATAAAGTATTTGCAGAGCAGCTTAATTTTTTTTTGGCTTATATGTTATAATAATACCAGCCTATTATTGTCCCTCTGCTGGGGAAAGGCCTCTTCTCATACAGAGAAGGCACGAGCATTGATCACCACGCGCGCTCAAGACGTGTTGGTGATTTCAGACATAAATATATATTAACTATAAGTCCAGTACCTACCCTAATTGCGTAATCGTAAACAATTTTGCCAAATTTGTTTCATTTTGACAGTTCAACAACATTCATTGCGTTATTTACGTTGTTGAGCAGATTTATTTTTCCAGCTTATGAAGCAATGGATTAGCAATCTGTTTCAAATAGAAACAGATTGTGGTTGTGTTATATTACGCAATTAGGGTACAGGTTTCCTCACGAAGTTTTTCCTTCACCTATGTTAGTAATATCCAAGATAAACTCAGAAAGTACATTTGAATTGAAAAAGTCACGTTGGTACCTGTCCGGATTTGAATCCACAACCTAGTGCATGAGAGGCGAGGCCTTAACCACTGGACCATCACGGCATTTATGGTAAAATAGGTATTAATTTTAGTTTCACTTTTGCTTGTTTTTAACAATTTAGACATATTTATTTACTTGGACAATATGATATATACATATTTGTAATGTACTCGTCAAGTCCTTTCATTTGATACCTAACATGGCACAATTCAATTATTTTTATTTTTTCTTTCGTTACTTTATGTCCTTTAGAGGGCGCCATATTGCATTTAATGTGACTTCACATAGCCTATAACCAACGGACAATCAAAACGCTTCCAATGATACCTCATTTGTCAAATTATGATTGGCTGTTTAGAAGTTATGAGGTAACAGATGAACATACATACATACATACATACATACATACATACATACATACATACATACATACATACATACATACATACATACCGGTCAAAATCATAACCCTCCTTTTTGCTTCGCCGTAGTCGGGTAATAAAACAAAGGACGATGAGCCACGTGTAGATTAAGGGTCAGTTCACACCGAGACGTCACGCGACTGTACGATGCTTGAAGAGGCCTCGGTTTCGCGGCGCAGCCCGGCGCCGCGAGATGCATCGTAACGTTGAGAGGCGCATCGTGAAGTCGCTGGCAGCGCCACGCCTCGCTGCGCAACGAGACACAGTGCGGCGCAGCGGAACCTGTCTACGTTCGCCGAGAGCTCCACCACGTCCATCACGTTTTTTTTTATACTATAGGTACACCTCTGCCTAACCCTTTGGAGATTACAAGTGTGATGTAAAAAGGTGAAAAGTTGTTGCGATTACCAATTACGATTTCCAATGACTTTAAGTTTTAACTGATACTAAAATTGGAGCTAATTATTTAAAAAAACTTTTACAAAAAAAAACAACTGACTTGGTATTCGAATGTGTGTGGGGAAGGAACCACAACTAAAAAGTAAAAAATAAAAACTTTTTACAAAAAAAAAAAACTCTACTAAGTGAAAAACAACTTTAATTTCGGAAGTTGGTATCTTGGGTTTTGTATTTTCGTTTTTTGCCACCGACTTCCGAAATACACACATTCGAATACCTACCTACCTGCTACCAGTGACAGGAACTTATCATATGATCTACATAATAAGTGGGAAAAAAATACGTATTTTCTAGCTAACTCAAAAACTACCCAAGCAAAGTTAATAAAATTTATATGGAACTAATTCGAGAGCATACCCTTTAAAAAAAAAAAGAATTTTCAAAATCGGTCCACAAATGACGGAGAAATCGGTGGAAATATAAAAAAAAAAAAAAAAAAAAACATACGCTACGAACATTATAACCTCCTCCTTTTTGGAAGTTGGTCAATTAAAATGATTATCAAAGGAACATTAGGTTTCAAATAAAAGTTTTATTACTAACTAGTCCATGCACGCAACCGGAGTTGCGTGCACAGTTAGTTCAAAATAAAAAGACGAGACATTCGATGACTAAAGTTTTTTTAAAAGCAGAGTAACAGCAAAATAAAACTTTTTAAATCAACCAATTTCTTTTTGTATCAATAAAGTTTTTATTAAATGCGTCTTCGTTATTTACAGAAAGAACTTTAACGTCAAAACGCAAAAGATCACGGAGGTCAAAGTATGACTCTCGACTTTTTGACTTTAAATTTTCACGGGAGAGACAATCCAACGTTTAGTCTTTGTAACTTTAATTAAGTATTTTGACAACAGTACAAAGAAGAAATAAATAATTATTAAGATTAGCGGCTTTAACCCTTTTTGGTACAATGACATGCGGACGAGAGGTCATGACTTCGATCTTTACCTGTTGCATTGTTGACTTGAACTGACATCTAACCTGAGCATTATTTTGGCTAAAGTTTTGAACTCCTAAGAAAGTGGTAAAAGGTTACGCAAAATTGGCTGTCCAAATGCAGTGTTTTTTGATACCTCTCTCTTTCATCTCAATCGCTCTCTCACTGCTGAGAATCGTGACTCTGTATCAAATTGTCAACGGTCTTTTTCCATCTTTTACCCCGGGTACAGACTCTCCAGGAGGCAAGACAAGGCGAAACGAGTGCGATAGTGTAAATGGCGCCCTCGCCTCTTCTCGTCGTCACTCGCCTCGCCTCGCGCGCCCTCCGCTCGTTGTCGGTTCTTTGACCGGAGTCAAAGGACGCGAGGCGCGAGGTGAGCGAACCAACCACACTCTCGCGCTCTATAATATGGGTATACATACAAAACAGAAGAATTGCGAAACTTAAGTGGCAATGGGCAGGGAACATTGCTCGTAAAACGGATGGCCGATGGGGCCGAAAGGTTCTGGAGTGGCGACCGCGTACCGGAAGACGTAGCGTTGGAATGCCTCCCACAAGATGGACCGATGACCTTGTGAAGGCCGCAGGAATCCGCTGGATGCGGAAAGCACAGAATCGGTCGAAGTGGAGGTGCTTGGGGGAGGCCTATGTTCAGCAGTGGACGTCTTTCGGCTGAAATGATGATGATGATACAAAACAGCGGTCGAAGTCACTTCAATCACGTCCATCTTTAGGTAGACGTGGCGAACAACTGAATAAAACAAGAGTGTGGATGGGTAGCACGTGTGTAGCCCTCGCTTATCGCAACTCGTGCAAGGGCCTCCACGAGACGCACTCGCGAGATCAGTGGCCTGTTGGAGTGCAGTGCTGATAGCCAATTGCTTGGATATTTGACTCGACCACCTTTTTCGGCTTCGGCCTTTTGACAACTTACGGGTAAAGATATTTATTTCTCAAAAGAATTACAAATACACTTAAAGAGAAAACATAAATAGGTACAATACAATACAATACAATGGTAAATACAATACACTGATAATAATACAATGGTAATAGTACAATGGTAGGTACAATAATATATGTGCCGTAAAGCGTAGCTTAAAAACCAAAATCCATACGAATCTAACTGTTATTACAGCTGAAGAGTTTGTTTGTTTGAACGTGCTAATCTTTGGAACTAACACTCAGATTTAAAATATTCGTTTTGCATTTTTTTTAATCCTTTAACTAGGTTCTTAATAATTTATTAATTACAATCTAGCCTATAAGACTAATAAGCAATTTTAATCTAATTTAATTTTTTACACAATGATTATTATTCTTTTATTTCATTTAAATACTTATAAATTATATTTTTAAATATTAGAATAAAGAGAATATAAAAACATTTAAAAATATAAAAAATAATAGCCCACCGGTATCGGGAACAGGGTCCAAGCTACCGGCGGTCAGGGCTCCAGAGAGAGGAACCTCCTGACAATGCGAGCCGTGTCCAGGAGTACCGCTTTCTGAATCAAGCCCTTGATCCAGCTGCTCAACGAGAGCCTCCTTAGGTGTTGGTCGAGGCTCTTGGCAATTAAGCCATTAGCTGATACGACTATCGGCACAATGATCGCTGAGTCCACATCCCACATGTCGACAATCTCGCGAGCCAAATCAAGATACTTGATTTGTTTGTCTTTCTCGGCTTTCACGAGGTTCCCGTCATGCGCGACTGTTATTTCAATAATCATTGTGTGCCGCTCTACTCGATCCACCACCACTATATCAGGTTTATTGGCAACAATAGTCCTGTCAGTGATGATGGATCGATCTCAGTACAATGTGATATTTCCATTTTCGAGAACTGGGTCGGGCACATACCTGTAGTACGGCACTTCCGATTCCACAAGGCCGTATTTCAGAGCAAGTTGCTGATGGATAATCCTGGCTACAAGGTTGTGTCTATGCAAGTACTCTTCGTTAGCTAGACGAGAACACCCGGAGATTATGTGTCGGATTGATTCTCCCGGACGGTGGCATGCCCGACAGATGTCAACCGTGCCATCCTTCACAATAAATCTTCGGTAATTGTTCGTCATGATAACTTCATCCATAATTGCACAGATAAAACCTTCGGTCTCCCCGAAGAGGTCACCAAAACGTAGCCAGGTCACGGACGCCAGTAAATCTACATCGGGTCCATGTACATAGGGCCCGGAAAAAGCGTCCGTGAAGCTCCTTACTCTGCCATACCTCCCTGCGATCGTTAGTGTCAAGCACTACAGGCTTGCACCAGTTCACTTTAGCCAAGGAGAGCGGGGTAAGACCCTTGTCCACCGCGACCACATCTCGATGCATCCTCACGTCGGCTTCTAGGAAATATTCCCTGAGACTGCATATCTCGCGATTGTGGAGGGTCTTAGCGTTTAAAAAGCCTCGACCTCCACACTTTCGCGGGATATACAGTCTCATTACCGATGACAGTGGGTGATGCATTCGATATGCAGTCAGCAGCGTACGGACCCTCCTATCCAGGGCGTCGAGTTCGGTCTGAGTCCATTTGAGTATGCCGAAAGAGTACATCAAAACCGGCATGACCCAACCGTTGAAGGCGCGCACCTTGTTTCCACCTGAAAGAAGACTATTAAATACTTTCTTCAGGCGGCCAATGAAACGCTCCTTCAACTATTGCTTCATGTAAGTAACATTGATGCCCAACGCTTCCGACATACCCAAATACTTATAGGTTTCGGATGCGGAGAGGGCTCTAAGGTTTATGGAATCCGAGAGTTGGGCTCCCACGGATTTCATAATCTCCCCTCGCTTTACATGCATGACCGCACATTTGTCCACACCAAATTCCATCCTGATGGCGCTACTGAAAGTTTCAGTTACTTTCAGTAGCTCCATCAGTTGCAAATTGTTGGGGGCAAAGAGTTTTAGATCATCCATGTTTAGGAGGTGAGATATAACCTGACCACCTCTCCTCAACCGATAGCCAAGACCTGAATCCTCTAGCAGTGTGCTTAGAGGATTTAGGGCTAAGCAGAACCAAAGCGGGCTCAAACTGTCGCCCTGAAATATGCCTCGCTCTATCCTTATCGGCTCGCTATTCCTCTGGATATTTCAACATCCTGGATAGCGAAGGACCGTCCTCCATTGCCCCATACACGACTTCAGGAAGGTGCACAGAGTTGTATCTACTTTATAAAACTCCAGCACCCTCATGAGCCATGTATGTGGCACCGAGTCATAGGCCTTCTTATAATCTATCCAGCATGTCGACAGATCCTTTCGGGAACGGCGCACCTGTTGGCTAATGGCCATATCAATGAGGAGTAGCTTCTTAGTACCGCGGGACCCGTTCCTACATCCATTTTGAGAGGCAGACATGATGGAGTTGATGTCTATGTTTGTTAATTTTAGCTCTCAAAATGGATGTAAGAACTTTATAGACCGTCGGTAAACACGTGATCGGCCTATAATTTTTGGGTTACGCGGTGCTAGCAGATTTATGGAGCAGGTGGGTAACTCCTGTTGTTAGGAGCTGGGGTAGCGACCCAGACTCCAAACCAGTCTGGTATTGAGCCACCAAGCGAGCGTGCGATCTCACAAACCATTTGATCCAGAAGTTGTGCAGCCCGTCCGGTCCTGGAGACTTCCAGTTAGGTAGCGGACGAACTGCACGTGTTACATCTTGGGGGCAGATGGTAATAGCCCCCATTTCTGGTATTGGATCGCAGGCTCGCTCGACTTCCCGAGTCCAGTCACCTTCGGTGTGACTAACAGGCACCGACCAGAAGAATCCATGGCATCATCATCCGGTAGGCGCGTCAGTCACACCTTGGTCCGGTCGCTCCCAAGCCCTATAAACCCACCTTTCATCACTCTGGAAGGTGCGATTTTGAGTATATCGCTCTACTCGCCGCTTATACCTACGGATACGGTTTGCCCATGCATACACTTTCTGCTTCAGAAAGTCGATGCGCTCTGTGACACGGGACATATAGTCCTCAGGGCTGATATCAGTCCCTGAGAACGCCCGCCTCACAAACCGCATCACTCTAGGGCGAGTATTGCCCTCCCTGAAGCAGATTAGTTTGCCGATGAGCGCTCTGGGCTCACTAATACGGCGCTCAATTCTGCACTGCCAAGCTGGTACGGCTGGTGTCGGTCGTGTAGCTCTAGAACTATAAGCCAATTTGACGTGAGCTACACGACATGCCGCTACAGCCGCGCAGTACAAAATTGAGTGAGTATCAGTGAGGACTTCGCAGTCATCAAAATCAGAGTCATCAGTCATCATTAATTATTATTATTATTATATTTCCGTTATTACCTAGAGACTTACAGAGAGTTTTTGGGTCACTGAGTAAGTAATTACAGCGTACTTACGTAGTGGCAATAATTTCGGTAGACATACCTAATATTATTCGGAGAAGTCTCATGGTTATATTATAGTCACTTGAGACGGTCAGTCTGCAAGGCTAGGTTAGTCCTGCCGCGGTCACACTGAGACTATGTAAAACTACATTAATGAGGAATATAAAAAGCCACTAACTTATTATTAAATAATTCCGAAACCCCGCAAGATAGATTCTTGAAGTAGAAAGCAAAATTCAAGTGTATTTAATAGTGTATAAAAAAAAAACACTTATAAAACGGTTTTCAAGATTTTTTTACTTCATGTGGCTAACTTGTGTGGTTTAGGAGATATTTAGGTTTTTTGTGGCACTTTACAAGTGGATTTTTTATATTGCTCGTCAGTGTAATATAGGACGCATTCCGAGTTACGCCTTAATCGCTCACAGCGCTCACATCGATACTTCGCGTTCCTATTTAGATATCACGATTATGACAGCCCAGAGTTGTCAACAATTCGGAATACTCGTGAACGCTCACACTGCTCACAGTAGTCGCTCAATGTCAAGTCAAAACTTACAATATAACCCCAAAACTTGCACAAGATGGTTGGATTACAGTATTTCTTTGAGTATACACCACAAATTTCTTCTTCTTCTTTAGGTTAGGTGGCGATTGTAGCCAGAAGCACGATTTTGAAAATGCCACGTTAAACTTATGATGCAACTCAAAACAAAACAGCACAACTGTCATTTTTGACAGCGCTCACGGTGATATTAATTTAGGGTATAGTCGGTGTTATTGCAAGATGGCACATGTCATGACGTCATCTATGACGATTCACGGGACATCGTTATCGCGATCACGGTAATTCGTTACGGGTGTTAGCACGAACAAATCGATGACAGCGTTACTCGGAACGCAGCCGTAGTATCAGGTCGCGTCCTATTTAAAAGCGATCGTCACACGAATACACGATCGATCGCTGGCAAATGTCGCTTTTTGTTCAGAAAATCGGAAAATGCCCTCTATCAGCGCGACCACGCGTTCAAGTTCACCGAACAAAAAATTCGAACGATCGTGTATTCGCGCGACTATCGCTTTAAAATAGGACGCGAGGTCAGAGTTCAAATTTACGTTCGTTAAGGTACAAATCCGTCCTCATGGAGGCGATCGGCGGCGGTGATCTCTCGCGACCGGCCCTGGTCCAGGCCATGGTACGGAGCGAGAGGTAATCGCAGGCCGATTCCCGGCCACCGTAGGCGTGGGGTTGCAGTCGGTGAGCAATGGGTAGCTCGCCATCCGATAAGAACCAAGCCCGGGTCGATGGCGCGTTGTGTTCCACTTGCGCCTCAAAGAGATGTCAGCAGAACTGACGGGGTCCACTAGGGCCAAAGTACTTCTATGAAATACCTTGACACGGTATTTCATAAAAATACATAGAAAACAGTAGTCTCGCGACTTATACCTTTACGTCGCGCGTTCGTGCTAGGCCCACACTTTATTATTGAAATTATCAGTTTGTTAAAATTGTTATTTTTAAGTAGGTAATACAATCTCCTAGCAACGATTTTCTACCGATAACTAGCAACGATTTTCTAATTTTCTACCGATAACGATGTGGTTCAAACTCTGACAGTCGCTTTACCTTGTGTAAATTATTTCACCGCCACTGCTCTCAAAACGGTAAAGGAAAATATCGTGAGGAAACCGGCATGTCCTAGAAACAAAAAATTCGAAGATATGTGACCTCTACCAAGCCGCACTGGGCTCGCATTGTGGTTTGCGGCCCACTCGAGCCTGTCCTTAGGCCTGTGTCCCAGCAGTGGGAACATTATGGGCTGATTATGCTACATGCAGCACAAAAACAAAACAACAACAACAATACAAACCGATCAGGCGCCGTGGGTGGTCCGCGCCGTGACAGTTTTACGACCGCGCTTAAATAAACAAACACTCGGATTTCTTTACAATGTCTCAAGTAGTATTGTTAATGTTTTTTGCTACTCGAATAGATTACGAATACGTTTCAAATGGTTGCAGTCTTTGTAAACAACGTTCACTTATCTTTATTACCCGCTTTTGTTATTATTTCTTTTGTTCTTTGTGATAACGATTTCTGATAAAACTACCGTACCAATTCACACGAAATTTTGCAGGGTACATTATGGATAGATAAGTTATCTAACAAAAGCGTTTTTAGAGACAAACATTCAAAACAAAAAATTCAAAAAATCTAGATTTTAGATGATCTAGAATTTCTAATGCTTACGTAACTTTCTCCGTCCCAAAAAAATATTTTTTTGTATTATTTTGTTCTAAATGTTGTCTAATACAATGATACATGTAATATAGAAAAGAAATAAAACACTTACGGATCAGATCCATACAGAAAAACCACAAAATATAACAACTTTCACTTTGACGGGAACTTTCTCTTATCTGTTTGTTTACACTTTTTTGGTTGGGTCAAAATAGGTATAACATGATGTTATTTATATCTAAAACGATGTAATATTTACTTCAAAATGAAAATATCACCACTTTCCGACGATTTACACACAAAAACCATTAAAAAACGAATTATTACAGCGAACGGGAGTGACATTTGACTGACATTTTACCGCGCGGGAACGTGATTTTCAACATTTTTTTAAAATGTTGCCTATTAATATTTTTGCTTTTAGTCGATTTATTTGACGAGAATATCTATCCGACCATAGACACAAAAATTCACAGACAATAATAGCCATTACAGCGAATACAAATAGAGTTGTAAGCCGCGTGTGTCACTTGTTGCCAATTGGCAACAACGGTCCTTTACCGGTTAATAGGGCTATTTTTCTTACTGTCAACTAGTCAAGTCAAATCATTTATTTCAAATAGGCCCATGTATGGCACTTTTCTGGTAACTTTTCCGGTTCAAATTCGGTTTTTTAGTTCTACTTGTTCTGTACGTCTGAAACACCGAATTTTACACATCTGCAAGCTGTAATACAGTTTTAGATATTTTTGTTATTTAACTTAAGATACAGATCAAAAAAAGAAATTAAAACCGCATTAGTATTTTGCAGATATGTAAAATTCTGTGTTTGACCGACAAAGAACAATTAGGACTAAAAAACCGAATTTAAACCGGAAAAGTTCAAAACAAAAATTAATTTAAAACTGTATTAGCAGCTTGCTAATGTTTATAGTTCGGTTTTTCAAAGGTAAAGAACATGTAAAACAAAAAACCGAAACTAAACCGGTAAAATTCAAAACTGGTTAACTTAAGTGGTTGTAACAGCTCTATGATATGTCTCGCTGCAATCTTTAGGTATTTTCACACACCCAATTCCGATCTCTGGTAATCACAGAATGTAAAATCAATGTAATAAAACACAAAAATAATAAATTTTACAGTTAAATTAGCGACCAGTTTGATTTTGTCTTGATTCTAAATTGTCCTACGGAGCAGGACCAGCATGTTTCCAAGCACTCATCTTGGATATAATCCTCTAATTTGTAATAATAATATGTTTGTTTACAAAGTGTACTTTTAATATGAGTTTTAAATTTTCTTTCATTTAATTGCAAGTCTATTCTGTAATGAACATTGTTTTTTCTTGTAACCATTCACAGAGCATTCAGTCTTTACCTATTGCCTTCCAATCAAACGCATATAAAACACCTGTGTTTGAAATTTTGGATCCAAAAGAGCATTTTTGAATGAAATAACTATATCCCTAGGGATATAGCTCTAACACGGTTATCAACATCTTACTGCGACGTATACATAATATACGTTCTAAACTCCGTAGCAGAAATCTTTAACTTATTTTATTTTACTTTATATAGGTTAGTTACAATCGGTTGAAGGAGAAAAACAATACTTTTAATATTTTATTTTTCTGTACAAAAGCGATGTTAACCAACTGTTAAAATTAATACCTACTGTTAAGCTTTTAAAGGCTACAGACAGGCGCGACGTGATGTCGTGACGCAACTCTGGTGGAACAATTTCTAAGAAAACTTCACAGAAACTGTTCTCCCGGTATCGCTTCGCGCCTGGCAGGGCTGTTCATTTGTCAGAAACTGAGACGCCTACTTAATTATAACAAATTACTGACAATTAACGAACTGTAAATTAATTGCCCGGAGCGAAATAACGGCTCACTATAAAATTAATGTATTTGCAACTAACGAAACAATTTTATCAGTTTAATAAAAATAAATAGAAAGCGATAAAATATCGTCATCAATAATTATGAGTTTTATATTCCCACACGGAGGCTCAAATCAATATTGAGGGGAAAATAATTCAATATTATCCCGTAAACGTCTTTCGATCAACAATATTTAGTAAATTGGTTTTAACATACACCTTTATGAGTCAAAAAAAAATAATTAAAAACTAGATGTGGCCGACCTCATCTAGTTTTTAAAATATTTTTAACACCAATGCTTTCGACTTTTTCCGAATACTCTGAAAAGAAACACGGAAAAAAAACAGTAGCACTCCGGGAGTGCCGACAGAAGTGAAAACTTCAACAATTTTATTGTGCAGATATACTTTTCTTCATTGAAGTCGGTAAAAAAGGGAAATTTCAATCTTGTCGTTGTCATGTCTCAAAGTTTGGAATGTCATTAATCCCAAAGAAAATGTATCGCGCATTGATGTCTTTTTAATGGTCAAAAGCTGGTGTCGGTAACAGTGTCGCGAGTTCAATTATTGTTTTTTCCCATCTCAAAAATGCCCAACGCGCCTAAAGAAGTTTTCACTTCAAAAACTCAAAGGTCTCTTCAGATTTTCATATCAATTTTTATGTTGTAATTTAATGTAATGGACTCTGTCTGAAATAAAAGAATCATTATAATATTGTTATTATTTTAAGTTTCGAAATTATGAAAAGAAAGAAAGAAAAATAGGTTTATTTGTCACAGAAACACGTGCATACATAAAAAACATGAGTAAACAAAGAATAACACAAAGTACATAATAAATCACGAGCATAGAACAGAATTTACTAAGGCGGCAGCTGCACGACATTACTGCGACAAGAAGGCTTCCACTCAGCAT
Source organism: Agrochola litura (assembly GCA_949152395.1). Lineage (NCBI taxonomy): Eukaryota > Metazoa > Arthropoda > Insecta > Lepidoptera > Noctuidae > Agrochola > Agrochola litura. The sequence goes on along the minus strand of OX424497.1, from coordinate 6,665,676 downwards.
GATGCTGTGCTATGGGGGACCCACAGCACAGCGCTGGACATATCATGTTAAAACCATGAAGATTTGTGTCTGCGATGGTCTGGATGGGCTTTTTATACAACTGCAAAAAAGGTTATCTAATTTCATAAGTACTACCGACGCGACGGTAGACAGAATTGTGACGAATCATATCACATCCCTATAATCATCTAGTGATTATCATGGGGCTCCCGATGACCACTGCAATAAATGATCACTTGATCAGAATTACCATATATTGACTTACGTATACATAAACTCACGCCTTCCTCCAACGGGGGTAGGCAGAAATTATAGAACGCCACCTAATACGCGCACACATCGCTGTTTACGTTCATACATCTGGTCATACACGCACGCCGGTTGCGAGTACTGCTCACCTGACCTTTCTGAACAACATCACAATTAGGTCACTATTGTCCTCCTAGGGCGTCCTCTCCTGGCATTTACCTCATATCTGCCTTGTAAATATCTTTTAATAGTCGCCTTTCATTCATCCTATCAACATGACCGAACCATCTACATAGGCATACTCTTTTCAATTTTTATCACTACATCTTCTTTTAAATTGCACCGTAGCTTTATCACATCATTTTTCAGCCTATCATTCATAGACACACCACACATGCTTCACAAGAAATGCACTTCCACAGCATTTATTCTACTTTAATTCTTCTTTTGCCGCGCCCAACATTCACTTCCATACATAAGAGTAGGCATCAGCACACCATACATTATTTATTTATTTTAACATAAAACGGGGACAGGCCAGTTACTTACATAGTTAAAGACGAGTGATTGTAGTAGCTATGGTACTTAAGACGCATGGCGCACGTCAGTGGTATCAAAAGTAGCATAACCAGGGGCCCAAGTCTGCTATTTTTATAAATTCGTCATTCCAACACGATCCCATTGTCATTTTGCTAAAAGTTCGTAATCTGCTAAATTCATAATGGTCGATCATTGGTCAGTCAATGGTCTCGTAATAGAATTGTGTTATAATGGCATTGTCGTACAATGCGACCAATGATACCGCCTAAGTCAGTTCTTCATTTGTCATTATGTACGAGATTACCAATAAGTGCTTTCGTTCAATGGAGTGTCAGTGGCTGACCATTGGAAAGTCATAATGACGCCATTATATTAGTAGATTACCAAACTTGTCAAAATCAACAATTATGAAATCAATGATAGACCATTCTGACACTATTGTAATAGCAGACTTGAGGCCCTGGTTTTTTATGGAAACGCCACCGCCGTACTACGCTCGGCCAGCTTAAAATCAAAGTAGTACACACAACTACACATCAAGCTATACATTTCCAGTTTATGCTGATCTCGCATTTGTATAGGATTTCCGAACAATGCGAGGTCTGCTTAAACTGGAAATGTATAGCTTGATGTGTAGTCATGTGTACTGTGAGCACCGCGCTTGGCTGCGATACTCGGAATCGTGTAGTGTGTATAAATTAAAATACTTTTGAAGAGCAGAGACTATATTTTAAATTATTAATATAAAGACACACGCGGGCGAAGGCCTGTGGCTGACTCGCCTTATTTTTACTTCAACAAAAGAAAACCCTCACGAATCCTATTTAAATATATTTTTGACAGATTATTCGGAACACGAAAGGTTTCACGCCAGCCTGTGATATATATGAGGTTCCATCTCATATTAAAACCTTTACAGTACCACTGACGTGCGATCTAAGTACCATCCACATCTACTTCAATAGATGGATAGATAAATCGTTTATTTAGTGCACACAAAAGACAGCACAACATACAATAGCACGATAGAATAATAACTAATTAGCTATTATGAAATAGCCGCAAGGTGACAATATACAAGCAAATAAAAAAAATAAAAGGAAGAAAGCAAGACATTATGATGACACTATTGGCTATGACACAATGTAAAATAATGGATCAATGAACATAAAGAGTGCGGTGTGTCTCAAGGTTGCACCAAATGGGAGTCCAGCTCAGCATGTGCCAGGATCACTCGTCGTTTTTATTTGCAGAAGGGACGCTGCTGCCCATCCCGTTAAAATTATCCTTGAGTCGCCTGAAGTGCCATCGGGCAAAAAAATCGCGGCGATAATCTCGCTATCGAATTCAATAGAAACTTTATGAATCAATCTCCACACAGCGATAATTTGAAGGTATAGTTTAACTATATCGCCGCGATTATCTCGTCCGTGGATATGGCGCCTTAAAAAGTTCAACAATAACAAAACAAAAAAATAATATAGCACAACACGACGAAGAACGTAGCTAGAACAAAATGTTAAAGATCCTTTGAAGGAAATAAAATACTCGTTGCAGTAATTGGCACCCAACGTGGGACTAATAAAACAAACGCTCGCTAAGCTATTCGTCGTAATGTAATTAAAATCCGTACTTATTAACAATGTATAATTAGTTAGTCATGTAATGTAGTACCTAATGTAAATAATTCGTTATGTAATATATTGTATATAAACATTTTAATATAACAGAGGGATTAACAATCTAGTTGCTTTATATAAATAATTTAAAAAAATTAAGAATCGATTGAACTAATTCTTGCAAAAGACAGCCCGTCTGTTCTTATACCATTTTAATAAAGAACGAGAAAGCAGCGGATCTCAATAAATAATAACAAGGTAAATACAACTTTTATCTCGATTAAAGATTTTTGATAAGAAAAACAAAATGGCTACCAACTCGTTGTAGTAATTGGCGCCCAGCATGGGACCATCAAAACGAGACGTCGAAACAAGCAATCAAAAGCCGAATGCAAGCAAAATTTGAATAAATTAAAAAATAAAGTCAAAAGAAAATTTTGTGATATTTTTTGCACCTTTTTTCACGTAAACAAATTTTACATGTTATAATTTAACTTTAAATTACAACGTTAGATGCACCAATAAGCACAATGTTTTGCGTGTGTAGAGGTGCGTGTTGCCGTAATCAGCAATTTTTCTCACCAAAGTAAAAGTCCTTTTCCATCAATTTTTGCTCAATATGTACAGAATGTGTTGATAACGGCTATGTGATGGAACATTTTACACCTTGTTTAAAGTTCGTAATAAAAATTACCAATTCATTAAGAGTGTCGCTTATCATAAATTACTAACCGTCGCGTCGAACCAAGTTCGGTCGTTCAGGCTCTTCAATTTCTACGCTTCCTAATTAAAAAAGGACAATGAACTATTACACTGCAAAAGACGTTACTGAAGCAGCAATTTTATGGAACTTTACAGACGAATTACATTTTCAGTTTCATTTAATTTGACAGCCTTAATGATTGTTTCTGTGGAAATTTGTCCTAAATGTTTTAATATTTGCTAAGTAATTACTGTAGGTAATAGAATAATTCTAGAAATTGTTTGAAATTACTGGAATTCATAATAAATTATAAAGCTATTCTAATTGTTTGGTTTTGTTTAAGTTTAGAAAATTTTAAGTTTATAATAACTACTAGCTTTTTGCCTGCGGCTTCGCTCGCGTGAATGTCGGAAAATATCCCACGGGAACGAACTACCGGGATTTAGAGTATCCTGTGTCCTAACCCAAGTCATGGCCTATCCATATGCCTTTCGTCTAAATCCGTTCAGCCGTTACGGCATGAAAAGGTAACAAGCAGATAATAAATCTGTTTTAGAGTTCCGTACCTCAAAATGAAAAATTGAAACCCTTAAAGAACGACTTCGTGGTCTGTCAAGACCCTTTCTCAGGAACGTGTGGAGGCATCAAGTTGAAAAAGATATCAACAACTTAGATCTATGGTCTCTTGGAGCTGTAACGAAAATCAAACTTCCAAGTCAATGCAATAAAAAATATGGCCATTTATGCCGCATATTTTAACACGCGCAAATAAACCAGTCTACTTGGTACTTCCCGTTGGCCCAGCAGAATGAAGTTTGGCGAGAAGTAAGGTCAAGTAAAGAGGAAAATCCGAAAATTGCAAATTTATAGTTATATTACGAACTGAAAAGTTAAGTTTTTCTTCAATCTAGGATCAAAAAATTATAAACCGTATCTTGAAGTGACATTTAGTCTGTATTTCATTACAATAAGTTATTTTTTCATTGACGTGTTAAGTTTGTCCTTCAATCCAAACTTGGAAATTCGGGCAACCGAGCAACCACAGCTTTCAGACGGAACCCTCAGGGCGCAAGTCCTTCTCAGACTTGTCCGGGTTTCTTAAAATACTTATTATTCATTTTATTATTATTATCACCATTGATTTGTAATACCTACTCTTGCCGCCATTGAACACATAAGACCTACATGTTGGAAAGGGTAATTTAAATTGTTTAATAACTTTTGACCGAGTGGGCGATTTTAATGAAATAAAGACTGAATGTTGATCAAGATACGGACTATGACTATATTTCCAATCCCTTTAATCTTTTTAAAAAAAGACACAACAAAAAAACAATACTACAAAATGAAAAATTTGAAATCATCCCCTATTTTACCCTCTTGAGGGACGATTTTTGAAAAACGCAGAAATACGTAATTCTTTATTTGTTAACAAAAGCATAAATTTAATTTTCATAGCCCTATCTTAAGAAATGATAGGTTTCCCATACAAACTTTCATCCCCTTAGGGTTATATTTGAGACAAAAAATACCCTATGTCCTTTTCCGAGATGCTATCTATCTCCTTACCAAATTTTATCGAAATCTATATAGTGGTTTAGGCATGAGAAGGTAACATACCGATGGACAGAGTTACTTTCGAATTTATAATATTAGGATGGACAGTATAATAGTATGGATCAAGTATTAAATATGGATGAATTCATGATTGACTGCTTAGCTCCATAAAAGTATAGCGGGATGATAATCATTTAAAAGTTTAAATCTGTAACTATCTGCTACATTCGTTCCTTATTCAGCCCAGTGAATTATTGGAATAATTCAACTGTTGTATAGATAGTGGTATATTGTGTTCATTTAAATAATAGTAAGTACCTCATTAAAAAGTTTTTTCATCATACAAAGGTACATTGTGTTCTATCTCCTCTCATTTCCTACGAAATGTATGGGAAGATTGTTTTGTATTTTCTGACTTTTCTCGTTCTCAAACCTCAGTTGGCCCGTTATAGTTTTTTGATCCTAGTAATAAGAAGTAGGACCGACTGGCATCAAAAAAGTTTTAGTGAAAGTTGGCCATTTTCTTGCTGACTGTATATTTTTTTCAAAATCAGTGAATGCAGGTCTTAATGTTTCAAAAACTTAGGGATAGTCTGCTAAGACCGTTTTCTGGTAGCGACAGCGGTTAAGGTACCTGCCCTAATTGCCCCATCTCAAAATCCACCCTGTATATGTTATGATTAACTGCTGAGCTCCATAAAGGTTAAATCCGTAACTATCTGCAATATTCTTACCTTTTGGATAGTCTTTTTACAATTTGCGGTGAACTATAGAAAAATACGAACATAATGCAATATTGCTCATCCCCCATAGCAAATAACGTGATAATAATTTTTGAAAAATATATTGTTACGTTTCCATTATTTAACTTTTAGATTTAGATTTAGCCACACAGTAAAGTCCTCCACTGTACAAATGAATACCCCGTTCCACCCCGTTAGGGGTAGATTTTCAAAACACCCTGATCTATATTTCTATTTATTTTCAGTTTTCATTATAAACACTGAGTTTCGAGTTAATCAGACCGCTCGTTAAAATTCTTCCATACAAACTTTGACACACCCCAATCCTCCTTTAGAGGGTAGTGTAGAAAAACTAAAAATGGCAAACTTTATAATTTACATAGATAAGTATTCGTAACAAGTTTCAAGTTTATTAACTCAAGGAATAAGATTTTTCATGCAAACAAAATCCACCCTTTTCACCCCCTTTAAGGTGGAATTTCCAAAAATCCGTTCTTAGCGGACGTCTACTAACTATAAACTACCTGCCTGCCAAATTTCATCTTCATACGTCAAGTGGTTTTCGATATTTCGTGGTGAGTGAGTGACCTTTCACTTTAATATATATAGATGCAAATGTTTGGCAATAACAAGCTCGCGAGTATTCTAAGAATAAATGCGTTTAAAATGCAGAATACCAAAAAGAAGCGAAAAAATTATAAAAAGTGAAAAAGTCTCAACAAAGAAAACTAAAAATATTAGCACCTATTTTGTGAAAACGATATTTTTATACGTTTCATTTAACCTGAATACTCACAAGTACTAATTGATTAAAAACAATCAATAAACATTAGCAAAATTGAATAAACTCTCCACGACTCAACCAAATTAAAGCGAAAACAATATCAATTCGGACATTGGCTTGTTTGTTTTTTCAAATTAGGAACGGCAAAGGTTTGGCAGGAAAGGCTTCAACAAGCCAGTCTATGCGTAGAGCATGGGAGGTACGGTCGTGTCCGCGCGAGCCTTCCCCAGACCCCTTACGATAACTTTAAAATATTTTGAACTGTATGAAAACTGTTGTTTATTCGAAAATATTATTGGATGGTTTGTGCTTTGAGTGAAATAGGAATAGTAAACTGAAAAATATTTAGTTGACAAACTTAATTAAAGTTTTATTTCGAAACAAAGTATTTTGGAATTTTTGGGAAATAAAGTAAGTATAACTTTGGATAAGTGTGGTTACGATAGTGTTATTAATAGATTTTTTTTATTATTTTAAGGAAGCGTTTTAAATTAATTCGAATTAATTTTGATAGTTAATTTATGGTAAAAATTATATTCGTCTGAAAATTCTCCTCTACCACTGATGTTTAAAAATAAATCTTATTTCTTACCTACAAAATATAAAATAAAACGGCGCGAGTTTAGCAAGACAATAAAGTTTTTTCAAAAAAAAAAAAAGTTATATTTGTATTATATTTTGTACCCAGGATTTTATTTGACAACGGGATGTTTTATCATTTATTTTACTTCAATTTGGGTAATTTAAACAGACACTCACAATATTAATATTAAATGAAAATGTCCTGTTGACATTTACTCCTTTTAGTATATACCGATGAGGAAAGTTTTTATTTTGGTGATTGATATGATAAGCAGTAACTGAGTTAATCAGTCATTCTGAAACTCAATAAAAATGTTATAATATTCATTTGTATTTCCATTCTAATGATTTTTTGGGGAATAAAAAAAAAACGTAGGTATATAGGTAAATGTGTTATTTTTGTGTGAGTTCATAATGTAATTTTATTTATAATACCTAACTGAAATCCAAGAGTCCTTGAGCATGAGAGTTTATAGATCTTTTCGCTATTTCGAGGGTTAAACATAACACTATCATCATAATGGTTTGTTCCTTCCTATAATATTTCTTATCTTATAATACATCGCTGGCCATTTCCTTTTGTACTACACAACGTTTCCGAGCCTTAAGGAAGAATAATTGAGACATAAGCGCAGGCTAAGCGTCTTCGAGAGTGTCTGCAAGCATAATGGCTTTAAACGCGGAAGTTTAGTTGCATTAATTTCACCTTAGTATTTGAACTTTTTAGCTCTTTGTGAAGGAACTCACCAGAGAAAGTACAACGTCTTCATCTAATTTGCCTCAAAAAAAAAAAAAAAGAAAATTAAAAAGTGTTTATTCACAGATTTTTTTTAATAAGACGTAGGTATTACCGGTGTCAAACTGCAAAGCAGTTTGTTGACGTTGCTATATTGCGGTTTAATGTAATATTTTAGTTATGTTTCTGGAACGGATCTGCGATGTCTCTAATTTTGTCACGTGGCCCGCTTATTACTTTTTTTGTAATGTGAGTTTTGTTTGTGTAAAAAAAAAAACATTATTTTCTTTCTAATTATTTGCCATCCAGTAACTATGAGCATATAATGATTTTATTTATTTATTATGGCACTCCAACGACTAGATCACAAAAACATTTACAGAGAGCATATCATATTATAACTTATAAACTGCAGCGAACATGTCACTAAAAGGTGTGCACAGCACTTACATAGTTTGCCTATCTAAATCAAAGTGATAAAAATAACAATAAAAAAATTGTTAATAATAAGATCAAATAAATCAATAAAAACACAATCAATGCATCAAATTAAGTTAAATAATTATATAGTAGGTAATTAAAAATTTTAAGTAAGATGTGATTCAATGATGTAAAATCATTAAAGTGTGGAAATTTCGATTTTAATTTTTGTTTTGATTTAGATTTTATTTTTTGTATTGATTTTTAATTTTGTGTGATTTTAATTATGATTTAAATTTTTGTTTTAAATTCAATTATAGATTTTAAATTGGAATTTTGTTGAAATAATAATTATGTTCGGTGAGTATAAGAACTCATCTAATTTTAAGTAGGCACTAAACAACAAATCGTCGCCGTGCAGTGAAAACCTTGTAAAGTTTTTTTTTGTTGTATTTTCTTTTAATTTATTTGTTGGGTAGAAAACCTCGTAATGCATAATTTAGTTTAGAACGAACGTGCACAGCTCTAAGATGGTTTTAATGCCTTCTATTTATGATAATGAGAACCTCGGAGAACGTCAATGGCGGCCATTTTTCAGACAGTTTTTATTTTCTCTTGTAAAATAACGTTTATTGCAATCACGAGGTTTTCACTGCACGGCGACGAAATAAGTAATGCATTATGTGCTTACCTGTAAGAAATTGGTACACTAGTCTATATGTTTATTGCATGTATCTCATACCTTTGTATCGGTGTATTCAATTGTTGATGAGCCAAATAAATAAAATAAAATAAAATGACCCGCTCTCCACAAATCGACCAGTGACAATTTTTTTTAGATTTTCGAGATTCGTACATTGGGCAACATATAGCAGGTTAATGGAAGGAATAACGGGTTAGCTAATGAAGAAAAAAACTAAATTACAATCATAGCTTTAAAGGTTGGAAGATTATAATTACCTACCTACATAGATAGGTACTTACTTACTAAATGATGACTTAAATGTTTGTTAATATATAAAGCTAGGCACTGCTCAGCGATGAAGCTCTATTTTAAAGTAAAAATAACTTTCTAAAGTTATTAAATATTAATAAATAAAATAAAATTCATTTATTTGCAAACATAAGTGTCGCTATGAACTAGTAACTAAGTTAAATTTTGAGAGAAAAGCTTTTTATTCAAATGTGTTTTAAATTTACTAAAAGGTACTTTATGAGCTTTTGTATAAAACTGTTCAAATCATAAAAACTTTGAAAGGTTTCGCAGTCCCTAAAATGAAGGTGGGCGTGGGTAGGTGAAAAGTTTTATCTACTACAAATCTAGATCTAGAACAATAGTGTTTCGTCTTATAACTTTAAAAGTTAAACTGTAAATATTTCCAAACTATATAGTGCTTATTTTTTCCGCCTAACAATTAAATACAATAGGTATACTGCTAAGATATGAAATAACAGTCATTAAGAGTTTATCCTTAAAACTGGCAACGTCGTCGTAAAAAGCTGTCAAATATTTACCTTTTTTGATTAATTTGGCAATATCACTGTATGGAATTAAGAAATGTAGCTGAATAATGCATTAGCGTAATGTAATTAGCATAATGTAAGTTATTTTGCATACTTTTGTATAGAATCTTTTTTTTTTCTAACTTGAACAGACAGCTGTGCTGCTGGGGAGTTTGTTGCGCCACTTCTTCTTCCCAGCTAAAGGCAATAGGAAGTGGTGAAGGGTGGGCGTTTTTGGGGGACTGTCTTATATAATTTTGACGTTCGAAAAGTGCTGATTTTCAGTCTAGTTTGAAGAAATGACTTTTGAATTTTGAATTTTTCAAGACTAATCTTTATTAAAGGAGGCCAACTCATCCCACCATCTCCGTCTGGGCCTGCCGCGATGACATCTGCCACTAAGCGGGACTCACTGGGTCGTAAGTTTGGCCCATTGATCGTCTGATATGTGGCAGATGTGTCCAGCTCAATTCCATTTAAGTAGCAGCCCTTATATATAATAAATAAATAAACATTTTTAAGTTGTCACTAGCAACCGTATAGTTAAAGTGCCTACAAGATGTACCTACAGGAAAAACATGAATTGAAGTTTTCAAGTTTTACATTTAAAATAATTTGATAGCTTTCAGTCGTTACCATATTTTTCGTGCTCTATTTTTCATAAATTAAAACTTTTTTACGTAGCTGTCGGCTGTTTGTTTTTAAAGTTTTTTTTTAATTTTCACTTTTTAGCTGTTGTGTTTATTAATCCACACAAATTCGTGTATCACTCCTTGCTATGTCACAGTGACAGAAAGTATTATAAAATTGTCAACATACACCTAGTAAATTACCTGGGCAGCGTTCGGGAAGCTACGCAATATCTTTTCGTCCCAAATACCACAGTGTCTCAAGACGAAAGTCTTTGACCAGTGCGTGTTGCCAGTGATAACCTATGGCACTGAAATGTGGTCGCTCACAATGGGCCTTATCAGAAGGCTAAAATTCACCCAAAGGGCAATGGAGAGGGCTATGCTTGAAGTTTTCCTACGTGATCGAATCAGAAATAAAGAGATCCGCAGGAGAACCAAGGTAACCGACATAGCCCGAAGAATTGCCAAACTTAAATGGCAATGGGCAGGGCATATTGCTCGCAGAACGGAAGGCCGATAGGGCCGAAAGGTTCTGGAGTAGCGACCGCGTACCGGCAGACGTAGCGTTGGAAGGCCTCCCACAAGATGGACCGATGACCTTGTGAAGGCCGCAAGAATCTGCTGGATGCGGAAAGCACAGAATCGGTCGAAGTGGAGGTGCTTGGGGGAGGCCTATGTCCAGCAGTAGACGTCTTTCGGCTGAAATGATGATGATGATGATGACCTAGTAAATTGAAGACAAAAACAACCCAAGAAAAGTTAATAAAAAAATTATGGGAACAAAACGCGAGCATACTTTACCATAAAAAATAAATATCACGTAAATCAGCCCAGTAATCACGGAAAAATCGGTGTAAAGATACAAGCAAAAAAAACCCGCTGAATGCATATGAATATTTTCCCTGAGGACGCTAAAAGTTTAATTAGACAAAGATATCAGTAAAGTATTAGTTAGGTAGTTGTTTTAATTGGTTGGCAGAAGAATTAATTGACATTAGACAATCCATTGTTTACATTTCGAAACTACGAACAACACAAAAGTTGTTCGTAGGTTCGAAATGACATTGAGCGTAACGATCGCTTTAAAATAGGACGCAGTCTGTAAGCCCTAAAACGCGTTCAAATATTGAAATCAGTGTCATTGTAATGCTGGGGCCACACCAACGGGAAACGCCGTTAATTATCGCGATGATGGACGTTAACCATAGGTGTGGCCACAACTTATCGCGAGAATTTGATAATGGCATTCACATTGGCGTTTGACGTTAGGCGATAACTCGGTGGCAAATGAGGATTGACGTTGACCGTTCAAGTGTGGCCACTCAATTTATCGCTATAATTAACGGAATAATTACCGCGTTATTGACGTCGACTGTTAGTGTGGCCCTCGCTAGATAATAATCTAAGTAAGGTCAGGGTAAATAATTGTTTGTGTGCAACTAAAATTTTCCGTATATTCAAATCACAGTTACTGTCATTCTCTGATAGATGTATGGAATGGTTATAACACGTCACACGACACACATACATTTCCTTACACATTTCCTATACAGTACGATCTGCGCGATAAGAATATGAAAAAGCTTCAATGTCAAACTCAAGTAACCCGAGCTCCATTGAATCAATTCGACGAACAGATAAAAAACGGTGTTCAAGTAATGTTTGTTACACTGCGTTATCGTATAACCAACGTCTCCTATTCTTAATCCGAATGAGAAACTTTTTAAATATTTACGTAAGGTAACAAGAGCACGTTTATCTTTGCTTTTTATTGAGATTTAAACAGTACCTATCCTAGAAATATTTTCGTGATCATTTATTATTATTGTTTAGTTGAGTTCTACGATTACTGACAAATGCTTGCACTGACTGGACAGGTCCACTCAAATCTGTGTGGTTCTTTCCTCAAAAGACCTTTCCAGACACTAATCTCCATGGTCCTCATATGGCTTGACCAAGATTATGTCTGGACTTTAAAAGAGACTGCGACCTCTGAGTTTGTTTTGGCCTTTCTTCTCAGAGTTGTCAGATATGAAATGCTGAACTCATCTAGCTTATTTTTATTAAAAAAATATATGTCGTGTAAATGATTCCGATATCCTATTTACAGAATAAACAATTTCATTTCATTTCACTTGCAACCCACCCTTGCTTTGCACGAGTGCAATTTACAATTAACTGATGTGGCGACATAACAAATCATCGAGATTTCTGCGCTATATCTAAGTTGAGTATACGTATGTAAACTTCCGGAATAAATGCTCTAAATGACGGTGAAAACAGTTTCCAAATTCATTGTGTAGATTAGAAGAAAAAAAAGCATCGCAAAAAGTGACTTTGTTTTTATACTATATAAAGATAAAAAACTTTTTTACAAAAAATACAACCGACTTCCAAACTACAAAGTGAAAAATAACTTTAATTTCGGAAGTCGGTGTCTTCGGATCAGTATTTTTGTTTTTTGCCACCGACTTCCGAAATCAAAGTTATTTTTCACTTTGTAGTTTGGAAGTCGGTTGTATTTTTTGTAAAAAAGTTTTTTTTTCACTTTTTAGTGGGTTGGTTTGTAATTTATCTAAGTTACAATAGCTTTATGTCAACTGCTCATCAAAAATACCCAAATCGCTATAGATGTGCCTATAATATTTGAAGAGATCCCTCGATTTCTCCAAGATTCCATCATGAGATCGTGACCAAATGACAATGGGACCAACTAAAAGTATACTCTTTCAAACAAAAAAAGAATTTTTCAAATCGGTCTAGTCGTCTTCGAGTAATCGGGGAACATACATAAAAAATAAAAAAAAAACCCGACGAATTGAGAACCTCCTCCTTTTTTTGAAGTCGGTTAAAAATATTACACACAATTATTGGTGACCATTAAACCCGGACCATTTAACCGGATCATCAGTGTTCAATTGTTCATTGAGTCAACTTTTTTCTTGATTTTTTTTCTTGTGGAATGGGTCTGCTCTTGACCTTGATCTCGACTGATGGAAAGCGATGGATGAGATCTACCATAGAACGAGCGTGCCCAGAAGATGCCTGTTCCCTCGCTTTGAAGGCTGATGGGTTCTATGCGGAAGACGCATTATACACTGACGCTGGCAGAGAGTTCCACGCTTACAAGTGTGAAATAAAATTAAAACGTTGGTTACTAGATGCCATGAACCTTTGGGGCAAAGAACTCATTGTTATATTGAACAAGTTTCAAGGTTCGAAAGCTATGGGTGTCAGTGAAATATCATTAGATGTTTCAATTAAATCTAAAGAAAGAAAGAAAGAAAACTTATTTATTCTGCACAAACAAAACGCACATTTTAAAAAACTAGACATAAAATGAACACAATACAAAAGTAGCCAAAACCCACGTATGCAATCAAAAAAAGTTCGACAATGTTGTTCATAGCTTAATTATAACAATGGTTCATTGTTTGATGTCATGGCCACGGACCAACGACAATATTGCATAATTACGATTGGCAAATGACAACAAAAACATAACAAAAACAAAATGCTGATTGCAGAGTTAACTGCTTTTGTAACAAACAATAAGAAAAAATAAGCTGTGCGTCGCATCTGTGCAAGAACAGGTCATTGCTCAGTAAAAAGCTGTGAAATCGGACGAACCTAACATCAACAGCGCTGGTTTTCTATCAAAGATTTATTATAGTCTCAAAGTCTCAAAGATTTATAGTCCAACATACGGCGGGCACCATTTTTCATAGGACGAACAAAAAAAAAACAATTGACAGTGGATTAATTTCCTTTTTTAAACCGACTTCAAAAAAGGAGGAGGTTCTCAGTTCGTCGGAATCTTAATTTTTTATGTAAGTTCCCCGATTACTCGAAGACGGCTGGACCGATTTGAAAAATTATTTTTTGTTTGATAGTATACTTTCTAGTTGGTCCAATTGTCATTTGGTCACGATCTGATGATGGGATCTTGGAGAAATCGAGGGAACTCTTTAAATATTATAGGCACACTTATAGCAATTTGGGTATTTTTTATAGTAACTCGTGCATTTGCTCTTGGAAAGCACCATTTGGCAAAGTGGAACTGATGATGAAGGACACAGATGGCCACCGGAACTACTCAATAATATGTATTTCGGGTTGCGACTCAATTACTTTTTAATAAGGTTGGTAAGCAATTGATGCTCGTCACAATTCATATGGTGCATTGGAGCTGATGGTGAAGTACCTGGAGAACTCCTCAACAATTAAAGTTCCTGCATCGGGAAAAGCAATATTTTATAAAAGGTGAAGAGCAGTTGACATTGGACTATTGTAACTTAGATAAATTACAAACAAACCACTAACAAGTTAAGGTAAAACGTTTTTTACAAAAAGTATAAATTTCGGAAGTCGGTAGCAAAAAACTAAAATACTGATCCAAAGACACCGACTTCCGAAATTAAAATCATTTTTCACTTTGTACTTTAGAAGTCGATTGCATTTTTTGTAAAGTTTTTTAAAATCTTTGTTACTTTGTAGAGAGTTTGATCAGAATTCATTTATTATTTATTCTGACTCTACGTCTGGGGTAGAATAAACTAGAATTGAATTTGAATCGTACGATCTTATTCCAGCGCCGAATTTACCCCAACATACTCTAAATTCTCGAAATTAAACCCGTAAATAACCAATGTAAAAGGTACGAACACTCACTCCAAATGTACTACGCTATTGCGGCTACGAGTTACAGGGCTACGCGCTACGATGCTACGCGCTACGAGACTACGCGCTACGCCATTCTGACAAAATCGTTTCTTGAAGCTCTCGCCGGAATGAATTCTGTGGACGTCCGTGTTTTTACAGCTTTTATGTCCAAAGATCGGTTAGCGACTACAATCATCATCAGTTGACAGCGATGCGGACGATTTTTTCGATGCCATATTTTAGTTTGTTAACTAAAACTATTAACAAACTTAAATATGGCGTCAAAAAAATCCTCCGCATCGCCGTCGACTGAATAACGTTCGCACGGACGTAATAAAATCGTGGCGAGTTTTTATCGCACACTGGATTTTCAACTTTCGGTGTTAAGTCGAGCGTTGAGAATCCAACGCGTTAGGACGCACTCTCGTCCCAGCAAGTTGAAAAAACACACTGTTGGATTTTCAACTCTCGACGCTAAGTAGAGCGTTGAAATTCAAGTACACGAAAAATAATCGCCACGATTGTATTACGTCCGTGCAAACGTCAGCTATGTTGTTATTTATGTACTTTTAATTTTATCCTAACTAATATTATAAATACAAAAGTGAGTTTCTTTGTTACGCTTTCACGCTAAAACGGCTGAACAAATTTGGATAAAATTTGGCACTTGGGTAGGCCATGACCTGGATTAGGACATAAAATACTTTTTATCCCGATATTTCTACGGGATCGAGACTTATGCAGTGGTGACGGCCGTGACTTAGGAGTTGTAGGTCGTAGGTTCGAACCCAGACAGGCGCTTTACTTTGTGTAAATTATTTCATCACCACTGCTCTCAAAACGGTGAAAGAAAACATCGTGAGGAAACCGGCATGTCCTAGAACCGAAAATTCGAAGACGTGACATCTACCAACCCGCACTGGGCCCGCGTGGTGGATTACGGTCCACTCCCTCTCACAGAGAGGAGGCCTGTTTCCCAGCAGTGGGAACATTATAGGCTGATGATGATGATGATGAGACTTATGCGGGTGAAACCGCTGGGTGCAACTAATTCTTAATAAATAGATCATCATCATGATTCGTCTAGCCTTTTCCAACTATGTTGGGGAACTTTTAGTCTAACCGGCTGCAGCTGAATGACGGTATTTTACATTATGCTATATCACTTGGTAAGACTGGTTGTCGGAATTTTGGGCTTCAATAATGTTACGATTAAATGTCAAGAGACGTAAAATGTTCCGACAAATATAACCACGAACCAATTTAGTTCCAGTATCCCCTTCTCATATCCTTAGGAAATAAAACGGA
This sequence comes from Agrochola litura, assembly GCA_949152395.1. Taxonomy (NCBI): domain Eukaryota; kingdom Metazoa; phylum Arthropoda; class Insecta; order Lepidoptera; family Noctuidae; genus Agrochola; species Agrochola litura. Next base: position 6,649,638 of record OX424497.1, on the reverse strand, counting down.
TTAAACCTTAATTACAAGAAAGTTTTGCACAAACAATGAGTCTACAAATTGTTGGAGTGAGCATTGAATTTGAAGAGGTGTGTAATTATTTGTTGGCAACACAATCTGGAACTTCTGGAGTTGAGTCAGCATTTCTAACCAAATACGTCTGATTTTAGAGTACCTACGCAAATTCTTGTTTGTGAAGTTAGTTTGTTTGGAGCACGAAGTAAATAAATAGGTTTATAGTTATCAGGAAGTTTGTGTTTCGTGATTCAGCTTATCTGAATGTCAATATGACAACGATATGGCAAATGAAAGACAAAAAGTAATAGCTTTCAAAATTCAGACTGTTCCCTTGCCGTCATGTTGGCAACATTGCTTGTCAAACCATTTTGAACTCTATTACTATTGACACTAAGCTTGACAAGCGATGGTGCCAACATGACGGGAAGGAAACAAGACATAGTGAATGGTCTGTATTTCTGAAAGGACTTTCAATAGGATTGACATAAGGTTTCAGTTGCTTATGTCGGTCCTATGAGATTTTTCCATCATCTTTATGGCTGATTGAATGTCACTTTGTGTAGACCCTCTGGAAGTTTCATACGTAATGTTCGGTACATTTTTTAGATACCTACCAGAAAAGAACATATTTTATTTCAAATAAAAAAGAAAGTAGCTATATCCGCTTGGTTAGTAGTAGATTGTTTGCCTAGGGAGCAAACAACTAATTTAAAGGCGAGAGTGTTTCTTTGAATCTAGAGGGGAGTGTGGGATTCTAGAGTAGAACCCCGAGCGTAGCGAGGGATTCTAAAGTAGTTTTTTGTTTTAATTTTTTAATTGTTTTTGTTTTTTTTACGGACGCTTTTAACGTGCACGTCTTTCTACATTGTTGTTCTCACATGTATAATTTCAACATGATTATTGTAACCAATATTTTGTAACAATATTTTTTATTTAAAAGAGTGTCCGTGGAGTTTTTTGCCCGTTCTTTTTCATAGGTACCTACTACGCTTTGGAATGGGCAACTAGCTTCATCTTTCTGACTGACCGACCCGCGACCCCTTGACAATTCAAAGTACCTGTAATTGGTTTATTTGAAATAAACGCTTTGATTTTGAGTTTGAGAATCCTGAGTGCAGCGAGGGATTCAAAGTACATCAATCGAGCTTAAAATAGTGTTGCTCCCGAGGTGGACATTCTACTTTTTATTACCCTCTATCATATAATAATTTGGCTAGCAGTTTACTTTATCATACAGTCTGTTACTTATTCATACAATGTTCGTGATTGATCTCTTTGGTGATTGGAACTTTTACTAACAATGTCCACATTCCAAATTCAAATCACTTTTAGTCTCTAGGAATTAAAGAGTTAATTAAGTCCCTTTTTACGAAAAATAAACTAGCTCTTTTTTAATTGAAGTGATAAAAAAATTGCACGATTTCGTAAAAACAATACTGATACTAATGATTTCAATCATCAATAAAGATCTAGATTCCACAAATACGAGTTTGAAGTGAAAAATTCTTTAGGCGCGTTGGGCATTTTTGAGATGGGACTAAACCATTGATTTCGCGACACTGTTATCGAGTTTACCGACACCGTGGAGTAAAAGACATCAACGCGTTGATTACCGCGGTGCCGTTTTTTTTTTAAGTTTTCTTTCGGCCCTCCCGGTTAGCCACTGATTTTTTTTTTAAATAGACTATAACAATAAGATGACTGTCTCATTGGTCTGGTTGTCACAAGTGCTACTGCTGAGCATGAGGTTCGTTTGCATTTTTCCATCAAGAATTTCTCAGTAGCAGCCCGGAGTCTAAATTTGTGCCCGGTTGATTGCGATAGGCTCGCCTTCTATCAGGGATGTTGTGGATATGAACTTTCGGATCTGGATACGGATACGGATATAGAAATGATATTATACCGGTTTCGGATACGGTTACGGATATGAGATTATTTCGGATTATCCGTTAGTTTCGGATACGGATTATTAGATTTTTAAGAAATTGTAATGTTGACTGACTAGTAATGACTAAGTAATAGCAATAATAAATAAACATGCAAGTGACGCGCGCGGCTATTGTATCGGCTCGGCCGGGCAGAAAAACCTGTCATAACGTGTCTCATTTAGACTCCGTCCCAATCTGAAATTATCCGAAACGTTTATAACGAATTCGGTTACGAATGCATTTTTATTTCGGATATCCGATAGTTTCGGTTACGGTCACAGAGCTCCTAAACATCCCTGCCTTCTATTACATGAAAGGTAAACATAACTGGTGAAATATGGGTGTACTTTAGGTACCGACACCTCTGCATAACCATTTGGGGGTTACAGGTGTGGTGTTATAATTATGTTATTCTACTCATCATCATCAGTCTCCTTATCTCAATTTTTCGGCGTCGTCGACGCAATACTCATATGTCTTTTTGAAGTGAAAACTTCTTTAGGCGCGTTGGGCATTTTTTTGATGGAAAAAACAATTGAACTCGCAACACCGCTACCGGCACCTCTTTTTGTTAACGCGATTGTGCTCTTTATTTACATTACGTTACGGATCAATGTTCAATGCAAGTATTTTTACTTTAAAGGTTTAGGAAGTTTTTTTTTTTTTGAAAACGCGATTGTGCTCTTTATTTAGATACTATTACGGACCAATTCAAAATTCAAAAGTCATTTATTCAAACTAGGCTGAGAATCAGCACTTTTCGAACGTTAAAATTACATAGCTGGGAAGAAGAAGTGGCGCAACAAACTCCCCAGCAGCACAGCTGTCTGTTCAAGTTAGAAAAAAAAAATGATTGTATACAATAGTATGCAAAATTATTATGCAACACAAAACATTATTTTAATTATAAATTATTGGCCATATGTTAGCTAGCACACGCCAAAATACTAACCAAAAACATCGAGAACTATACTCAAGCAGAATTTAAAAAAAAAAAACTAAACGTAAACAGAACTAAATATCTAAATAAAAGTCTCCAGGCATAAAGGGCGTGCCCGCTTACATAAAGCTGTAATTGGAAGTTATAAATGATAAACTAGGACCATCGAGGTAAAATAAACAATGTTCCATACAAGTATTTTTCTTCCTTCAAGGCGATCTTGTTTAAGTTTTCACTTCTGTTGGCACTTCCGGAGTGCGACTGTTTTTTTTTCCTTACTTCTCAGTTCTCTATTAGTCGTCATCTCGGTTGTCACCCCTTTCTAAGTTATTGTTGTCAAAATCAAAATCAAAATCAAAATATTTTATTTCACATAAACCTACATGGGCACTTATGAAACGTCAGAACCTAGCGTTAGAAGCTAGGTGTCCCTTTTCTATGTTATTCTACTACTAGCTGCACCCCGCGGTTTCACCCCCAACAGTCTTGATCCCGTAAGAATATCGGGATCTTCTTCTTTTCTTGTGGTTAGTGACTAACCTGGTGTCAGAGTTTTAAAGCCGTCCATGGGCCTTTGACTTGGCTTCACATACCGTTGAGAAATATTTCTCAGGATGATTACGATGTTTTCCTTCACCGTTTTTTAAGCAAGTGATAATCAAATACCTTATATTAAAATCGTATTACACTCTAAAGGAATTCTTTGACGATAAGTAAATCTTGACATTGAAATTCAGACCTGTACACAATACACACAGCACCTACAATCTTGACTTACTACTTACCTATGATATGATGTGTTGTTTCATGATTATTATTGTTATCGCTATTTGTTTTAATTTTAATTTTAATCTTATTTTAATTTATTAATGGAATTGATGACAAATTTATTGTTCTTACCCTATCCTATATTATATCATGACAGTAACTTATTTATATTATATTTAAATGATAAATGATGGACATCTCATAAACATGTAAAATTAGTAGTAGGTAATTGATTAAGCACAGTGGTTTTAATATTGTGACACTGTAGCACATTAAACTATGTATATTGCTGTGCCCTAGCAGGGTTCATGTATGAAACCTATTTAAACTTGCAACAACTTGTAAACTACATGAATGCAATAAATGATGATTATGATTATGATCATACAATACGCACATTAATTCGAAAAGTCTGAGGTTTGAATTCTAGTCCTTTGACTTGGCAGTCCGACGGTTACACCACTAGGCTATCAGGCTGCTATAATATCGGGATAAAGACTTTTTACAAAAAAAAAAAAACAACCAACTTCCAAAAAACACTACAAAGTGAAAAGTTTTTATTTTTCACTTTTTAGTTGTGGTACCTACCCCACACAAATTCGGAAACCACTACCTGCTATGTAAATAACAGTGACAGGAACTTATCATATCATCCACATACTAAGTGGGAAAAAAGTACGTATTATTGAAGCTAACTCAAAAACTATTTTAGGAGTATGAGGAACAGGGTGTAAAGTTCACTCATCCACCATAGAAAAGGGAGGATCCTCCGACCAGACGGGTGTTGTGTCTGGCGGGCAACTGCCCATCGGTTGGAAGTTGAAATCTTGTATGTATGCCGATCACTCGGTAAACTCTAACTGCGCGATGCAGGATTTGTGTGACGTCATGTCTTTGATGCGTAGTTTGTATGTGGCGGTGTAACCGCTACACTATCAAAGCAAAGTTAGTAAAATTTATATGGGACCACTTCGAGAGCATAGTATTTCAAACAAAAAAAATATTTCATAATCGGTCCACAATTGACGGAGTAATCGGTGGACATACATAAAAAAAAAAAACAATCATACGCAACGAACATATAACCTCCTCCTTTTTCGAAGTCGGTTAAAAAGTATCCTATATCCTAATCCAGGTCATGGTTTACCACTGTGGCAAATTTCATCCAAATATATTGAGACGTCATATCGTGAAAGCGTAACAAACAATCCTAACTTCCTAACTAATTTTTTTATCATAAAAATTAGTTAGGAAGTTAGGATTACAAAAAATATATACCTATGTTTAGAGACTAACAATAAAATTACTTGGATTGTAAATGTAACACCTGTCTATAATATTAATAGCGGTCCTCAGCAACAGCTGTTGGTTATCGTTTGTGTTCTGGGTACCCAGGTGCCTGGAGGTTGATTGGGTGATATTGCTTTAGAAACTAATTTCGCTTAACGTGTGGGCTACTATTGTTTTTTCTTATTTTTCAATATTTTGATTATAGCAATTTTTCGTCACAAAATACGTTTTACTTTTTCATGGAAATACCCTTAATTTTTATTATTATTATAATTGATCGTTTCTAAGCTAAGCTTTTGTTATTTTCTTCATTCGAAAATATCAAAAGTAGCTTAGTCTTTGTCAACATTAGTAAATTTTTTATAGTCACAGACAAGACAAAAAAAAAAACATCTTTTTTTCCTCTTTCACAAATCTCTAGGTAATTGAATATCTGAAGGTTATACAAATATCTACTAGCTGTTGCCGGCGACTTCATCTGTGTGTTTTTAGGTAGATAGGTAGAATAATCTTTCTTTTTTCTTTTCTTTTCTTTTTTTTTCTGTACTTTATAATTTTTTTAAATGAAATGTACTCTATGTCCTTGGGGCTTGTGGCTAAGTAATAACAGCCGTACGGGTCAATCGATCAGGTTAAGCTACGCTTGCCGCGGTTGGTAAGTGGATTGGTGACCATCTTTACATACCAAGACTCCTTCCTCCGTGCTTCGGAAAGCACGTTAAGCCCTTGGTCCCGGCTGTCATTTGTAGATCTTTGACAGTCGTCACGGGTAGTCAGAAGCCCGAAAGTCTGACAACCAGTCTTACCAAGGGGTATCGTATTACCTAGTTATTGGGTTGTGGAGGTCAGATAGGCAATCGCTCCATGTAAAATACTGGTATTCAGCTGCATCCAGTTAGACTGGAAGCCGATCCCAACATAGTTGGGAAAAGGCTAGGTAGATTGATTGTACCCTATGTCCTCTCCAGGTCCCAAAGTCAAAGTCAAATAATTTATTTCTAGTAGGAAATTAAGAGGCTCAACTTTGAATATTAAAAAAATAGTTGTTATGATTATACATAGTTGCCCATTCCAAAGGGTAGTTTCGTATGGAGAAGAATGGCTTCCTATTTGTCAAATTTCACAAGGATTGGGTCGGTGATTTAAAGGCATGAGGAACAGGGTGTAAAGTTCACTCATCCTCTATGGAAAAAGGAGGATTCTACGACCACCGTATCGTGTCTGGCGGGCAACTGCCCAACGTTTGAAGTCGGGATCTTGTATATATGTCGTTCGCGCGGTAAACTCTATTTGCGCGATGCAGGATTTGTGTGACATTAGGTCTTTGATGTGTAGTTCACATGTGGCGATGTAGATGCCAGTAGTTACCTGATAAACTACTGAACCAATATTTCCAAAGTTAATAAATAGACGGACAGAAAGAGTAATTTTAGCATGAATAATACTAGTACAGATATGATTCTGGAATCACTCCCGTGTCTTATAATGATGCGACGTAACGCTAAAGCCAATCAAAAACGTAATTAAAAGTACGAAAGTGTGATCTCAAGTTTCAGATATCGTTTCTTGATTGATTTACGTGCAGGAAAGCGAAAAGTAACTTCATTAACAACGTTCACACCTGGCTTTTGGCAGTTTAATTGAAATAAGAATTTACGACCTTACGTCACGTTAATGTAAATATTTTCAACAATGAAATCTGAAAATGGCTTTTTTAATACTGCTCTCGTCGATTTGAATAAAGTTGATTACATAATAATACCAGCATCAAGAATAATGTACCCAGGATTTTGTAATATCTGTATTTAAAAGAGTGGCCTTGGAGTTTCTTGGCCGTTCTTCTCCATAGAGATCTACGTTTTGGAATGGGCAACTAGCTTCAACTTTCTGACTAGCTGATCGAGTCTTTGACAATTCAAAAGAGCCTGTAAATGGTTTAATTGAAATAAATTGAGTTTGACTTCAGCCTATTCCTTTATAGTGGTATGAGGAACAGGGTGTAAAGTTCACTCATCTTCTCTGTCCCACTGCAGGGCAAAGGCCTCTTCTCATACAGAGAAGGCACGAGCATTGATCACCACGCTTGCTCAAGATGGGTTGGCGATTTCACACTTATATTAACTAAGTCCAGGTTTCCTCACGATGTTTTCCTTCACCGATGTCAATAATGTCCAAGATAAACTCAGAAAGTACATATGAATAAAAAAAAGTCACATTGGTATTTTCCCGAATTTGAACCCACAATTTCGTGGTGAACAAGATTAAATAATAGCATTGTATCTAGTTAGGTAAATCGATCAATTTGTGGCAATGCCGCCAGTCTCTTGGGAAAATTATCAGTCTACAGCGATGCGGATGAATTTTTCGACGCCATATTTCTGTTTGTTAGTTTTAGTTAAGTTATCATATTGTCATCTATATACATATGATTTACATTTAAAAATTTAAAAAAATAGTAGCCCACCGGTATCGGGAACAGGGTCCAAACTAGCGGTGCTCAGGGCTCCTGAGAGAGGAATCTCTTAACGATGCGCGCTGTGTCCAGAAGTACCGCTTTCTGAATCAAGCCCTTAATCCAGCTGCCTAACGAGAGCCTCCCTCGGTGTTTGTCGAGGCCCTTGGCTATTATGCCATAGGCCGTCACGACTATTGGCACAATGACTGATATATACCACATGTCGACAACGACAAGATCATATATTGTTATTAATTAATACGGTATAAGTTGTTATCTATGTACTTAAATTTCATTTTAATTCTGAATAAACTTACTTTCAATTTGTTGAAGTATTCAAGAAGACATATTTCCTCAATGCTGACTGATCACAATCAAAAGTCTAGTTAAAGAAAGATTATCCTTTTGTCAGTTTCAGTTTAGGTTTAGTTAGGTCATTGAGCTCTCAACTTTGAAAAGCCTCAATAATTAACTTTAAGCCAAGATAATCCTTAGAAAGCCTTCGAGTTATCTATTGTCTTGCACGTGATGAATTAGATTCTTAGTTAAGTTGTTTAGTGAGTCATCTCAGCATGCAGACTTTTTGATCATTAATCTTGTCATGTCATAACCACTTTGGGAAATCTCTTGTATATCTTTTTTATAAAAAGTGAGTTCAAAAACAAACGTCAAGCAAATATTTTTTGACAGCTGCTCTAGCGCACAGATTGTAATAAGTCTGCGGCGCGTGAGTTGCCGACGGCAAGAAATGTTGCCATTTTAAATATTATATTTGTATAAACATTTAGGACTAGTTTTGTATTTATTTTATTTTTGATTTGTTATTTCACTATATGCTGCACCGGTTGACGTCATCACGTCAGCGCCGGCTATCGCTGAAAACCAGCGCTGGGGCTCTGTCTCGCATGGGGTCGCAGCTTTATGCTGAGCGATGGCCATTTTGCGTGGATGTGACGCATATTTTCCCCCAATTTGTTATTTACGTGTTCTTCTTTAATCTTTTTTTGCGTCATGTTTACCGCAAATAAACGAATTTTCTTTCTTTTCTTTCTAAAAACTAAAACCCGACTACTGAAAAATCACGCGCTAAAAAAACAACCAAAAATACAAATAGGTCGAGCCATTTTTCTAATAGTTGTAATATATTACTAGATCATACTCGTATCATAGTTATGTTCCTAGTAAGACAGCTATGAACTGCTTTCATAATATCTCTATTACGATATAACACTTTAACCCTAGATATCCCAAGGGCATAGCTTTGCAACCATCTTACTGTAACATATAATTATTATATGTCGTAGTTGAAGCCGTGATATAGTTATATCCCTAGAAATATAACTGTGATATGAGCACGATCTAGTAATTTAACTATCTTACTAGAGTAATCTAGTGAAATCCCTAGGTATATAACTATATCACGGATTCAACCATCTTAACATAACATCAAAAGCGTTGCAAGAGAAACAAGGCGTTGTTTCTCCGAAGGGTTGGGCAGAGGTATACCTGTAGTAGGTACACCCACATTTCGCCAGTTATATTCAACCATCTTACTGCGACATAAAGATAGAAGATTAGATGGATAGAAGATTTAGGTATGTTTTCAATATGTAGGTAAAGTTTTAGGACGCCACAAATATGATTACTACTGCCGGTACTAATCAAAATCATCGACAGTGTGTTGACCCCACAAGTTTTGCCATAGACCAACTTCAAAGCCTCCAGTTTCTATACGACATTAGTGCCGTATGGTGACACGCTTGGTTTGTATGGAAAATGTTGACAGTGCCGTCTCTAGCAGCAGCTGCCGTGGCATCTGTATTCTGACAAGGCACGTGCTTCGAACGGCCTCTTATAAAACGTTTATAATGCATTATTTACGAATAATGCTCTATTAGGGTAAAAATTGCTTGACATTATGGTGTTCGCAAATTATTCTTCGTTTCTCCGAGTGATGATACGCAGGATACAAACAAAATATTTCTACTGCATTTTTAATTCTAAATTCTTTAAACGTACGTACATTACTGTCGCGGCTTGCAACAAGGGCTTTGATTGACGTTAGTGAAAATGTGGGCGTAGGCGAAGCCGAGGCACACATACGTGAGTCCATCAATGTCTGGTTGCGGCCAAGGCTACATAGTAGTACTTTTCTCAAATAATACGCGGAAATTCAAACTAAGTAAATTAATTATGAATTCTAGTTTAGTGGTATGAGGAACAGGGTGTAAAGTTCACTCATCCTCTATTAAAAAGAGAGGATCCTCCGACCAGACGGGTGTTGTCTAGCGGCCTATCGGTTTGAAGTTGAAATCTTGTATATATGTCGATCGCTTGGTAAACTCTAATTGCACGATGCAGGATTTGTGTGACGTCATGTCTATGATGCATAGTTCGTATGTGGCGGTGTGACCGCTACACTAGATTCAATGACAAACAGCGATAAATCACGCGCCAATATGTTAATTTGTTTCTTCTTTACTTTAAACAGTTCTATTTGCAAGCCAAATCGAAATTTAAATAAAATCTCTGATCAGTTACCTCCTTGCTTGCCATGTGTTGAAGTAAAAACTTTGTTCCATTTTTAAATACACGACAGATAATATGAATTTTCATAGAAATTTATTCCGCCGCTAAACACGATAGATATTGATTTTCATACAAACATTGCCGGCAGGGGGCTCGCATGTGTCCGACCAGTACCGCAATTTCGATTTATTTCAAAGAAGGTTGTCAAGATAATGTTCGAATTTCCATGTAGGTTTGAGAAAAATTCTTTACGGAAAGGTACCCTTTGGTGTCTGCAGTCAAGCGTTTTGTTGAAAAGTTTTCTCTACAAAATCTATTTTACGCATCGACAGATATTAGAAAATTCTGTTGAATATGTCGTATCGTACGGTTTACCTACAGAATGTTGATTTAGGTAGTCGATGTTTTATGGTAATTTGTTTTTCCCAGAAGGAAAAACCTTTCAAAACAATTTCCAAATGCTCCTACTTCTAGCATCATAAATGATTCTCACTTAAGACACGTAGTCAGCTACAGAATTGGTTTCCATAGATTTTGGTTAAAATACCCTGTTAATTATCACTTGAATACATACAATCAACCTCATAATAATCTTAATATTCACACCAGAAACACTTCATTACTATCTTGTTTAAATTCCCAAATGTAATAATTAAACATGAATGTAATTTACAGTCTTTTTACATTCAAAATTAGGGTACATTATATCCTAATATTTACATTTTGTGTTACGTCTGTTGTATAATTTTGCAGTATTGAAGACAAATTATATTAGTATTTGCCCGTACGTACTATCGGGCTAAAGAGTATCCTATGTCCTAACCTAAGTTATAGTCTACCCATGTGTCAAATTTCATCCAAATCCGTTCAGCCGTTTTGGCGTGAAAGCGTAACAAAAAAAGAAATAAACAAATTCACTTTCGCATTTGTAATATTAGTTACAATTAGGTTTATTGTGGAAAAGTGTAAAATTTTGTGTTAATTAAGGTACTTTAGTGGTGTAATTATAGCATCAGGAATGGCCATCTTACGCGTGCCAAAAGATAAGCTTGTTTTTGTTTTAGCGTGGGGCAATAAACCATGAAAATTAGGTTGAGCCAAGCTAGACATTACACCCCACTAATCACAGATATATTGACCTAAATAACGCAAGTATCACGATCTGTATGAAAACCAAGCGTGCCATTTTTTGACTACCTACTATGACGTCACAAGCACTAGGAAACGTTTTTGTATATTTTCTTCTCGCATTTGCACAGTTTTTACAATTTATAACAGCGTAATTAACTATGTTCAATTTTTTTACTGACTTCCGACAAGCGTGGCACTAATACAGACTGAGCGTGAAATTGGCAGCTTTCGATTATTGTACGTAAGCTGGGCACGAAAATGGCACGCGAAGTAGTTGCTCTTGCGTTATCTAGGTATATTATCTGTGCCACTAACCCATAATATTATAAAAGAGTGTTTCTGATTAATATTTTGTTCACTCTAGTGAGGTGTCTGATATCAGCTTAACACACTTACAATGGGAATGCCTTTCATTGTGATAGTTCAACAACATACATTGCGTTATTTACGATATAGAGCATACGAATTTTTCAAACCAGGGCTAGGAAACCAGAAAAAAATCCAAACCGGTTTTGGTCATTGACCTCGAACCAGAAACTATTGCGGTTTAGGTTACCGTTATTTTATAAGCTTAGTGTGAGAAGCCGTTTTTTTACAAATTCCGATTCTGTTGAGTGAAATTAACCGGTTAGTTTGAGTTTGAACGGTATTATCGAGTTCAACCTTCTACGCCATCTCTCTTACACCTACAATAACAAAGCTCTCGCTCTACGCCAACGAATACGCAAATTAATGTGACATACGGCGGCGGCGGGCGTGCTACTGAGTAAAACCGGTTTATTCAGGTTAGCGCGAGTTTTAAAATTATATTCTCTGCGTTAGCGCTACTGCTGAGCATGAGGTCCTGGGTTCGATTCCCGGGTCGGGCAAAGTGTTATTGGGTTTTTTCTATCTCGAATTTCTCAGTAGCAGTCCGGAGTCTGGATTTGTGCCCTGTTGATGGCAATAGGCTCGCCCCCTATTACATGGGACTTAAGGGACTTAAACATAACTGGCGAAATGTGGGTGTACCTAGTACAGGGACACCTCTGCCCAACCCTTCGGGGAAACAAGGCGTGATTTTATGTTATGTTTTTATGTTATTCTCTGTAATAACCGGTAACCAAAATTATTTAGGGTTATTCAAAACCGTTTTATGTAAGAAACCGAATAATCAATGAACGGTACTATAACGGTCTTATGAACAATATTAACCGGTATTTCAAAACCGGTTTCAAGTACTGTTTCAAACATTTAAAGCAACGGATTTGCACTTTCCTTCAAAATCTTTCGAATTATGATTGAAAGTGTGTCACGCAATTAGGAAATAGCAGAAGTTCCCCGCGAAACGAAAATAGTGCAGCACAGCTGCCACCGGTTTATAATATAATTGAGTTGTAAAGAGAAGCTTTCGAATAATTCAAAAGATTATCTCGTACATATTCGAATCGTCTTTACCTCATAAGCGAGTATTAAGTCTTAGTCTTGATAAGATTAACTGGAGCTTAAATTCATACCTAATGTGCACATTAAAACACTGAAATATTATTATTTCTAGCTGAAGTAGAAATTGGCTCCTCGAAATTGGCTCTTCTTCAGCCTTTGTTGTTATTTACATGTTAGGTACAATCAAGGCTTCCGGAGAAAGGCGCGACGCGACAACGCGGCGCTATACCGGTATATAGAACAATTTCCGTGACGTTTTCATAAATATTGTTCCACCATAGTGACGTCGCACCGGCGCATCGCGCATGTGTGCTTGCCTTCAGATTGCCATTAAAAAACAATTGCTTGCCGTTATTCAACTAATACAACGCATTAAAACTAACTTTTACTTATCCAGCTTTTTCATCCAGGTTTTCACTACATCTATTCTAAATCTTATAATACATAGCCATTTCTTCATAATACGATGTTTTGGATAAAATTAAACTTGTTGCTACAACAAAAGGTCCTCTGTCCAACAAATTCTTTTGAAAAGATCTTCAATGAAAACCTTCTAATAGGATTAAAATAGTCATGAATGCAAAGGAAATTATATTGAAAGTGGAAACCATAGAATCGCAAACATGGAGTTATTTGATCCAGAACTGTGGTGGAATTCGAGCTTTTAATGGGCTTTGATTAAATGAAATTATGAAATTAAAATGTATTTTTTTTTAAATAACGGGATGCTGTGCTGAATTAATTGTTTTGATTTTTTGCTTATTCGGGACTTTATTTTAAATAAATAATAAGTTTATTTATTTTCTCTCTTTACATTTTTGAACTATAAAAATTCACATTATGAGAGCTGGTGCCTAAAGTAGGTTTTAGAACAAAACCTGTGTTCGCCAGGCCCCAGTTAGTGGCATCATACAAATAAACAGGCATGTAAGATGTATTTCTACTAAACATATAAAACAAAAAATGAACAAAAGAAAATAAAAATAACAAAAGCAGTCAAAGGGTGTGTGGTGAATGATGGTGAATATGTGGGTGAATGGTGGTGGAAACGTAGGTGAATGGTAGTGAATATGTAGGTGAATGGTGGTGAATATGTAGGTGAATATGTAGGTGAATGTTGGTGAATATGTAGGTAGTCGTGAAATAACAATATCTAATGTTTTTAATGGATGGGTATAATGATGAAAGATTATATAGGTACCTAGTTAGAAAAAGAGTGATTGCTGAGTCGTTGACCCCAAATAATTGGGAAAAATGCAGGAGCAGGATCATGACTTTAAAGTGGTGCAATTAAACTTAGACATCTATAAATTAATTGTCTATTTGTAGTTTATGTCTCACGTTACAAGTTTTTCATACCTACTTTAATTCCAACAATAAATTAATTGCGGCACAAAACGGACAACGCGTTTTCCTGTTATTTTCAACTGCAGTATTAACAGAATGTAGGTTATCAGGTTGTACACTCGACTTACTCCGTAAAGTTGCTACAAGTCCTCTGCATTGGACATAACGACCGCCACATGCAGACAATTTAACTTGGCGTTCGTATGAAAATGTGGATTAAGCCAGAACGACATGTGGTATAAGAACACTGGTATACACATGCTAATTTATATTTTGTATAGTAGCACAAAAGTATGCTAATTTCGAGCAGATGCTACTTAGTACCACACAATGAACATGTGTAGGTATATGACAAGAGTATGTATGATAATTTTAACACACGGCGAGCATACTATAAATAAGCAAATCTACTATTTACTAGAAAACAAGCACGCATTTTACTGGCATGTGTATTTCAGCCCAAACGGCTTTTATTTCATTGTATACAAGAAAAATGCAATACAATGAGTCGAAGTGACCAGTAGGCGTGTGTCAAAAAATATTAAAAAAATATTGAACATGGATTTTTTCTTTTTTGATGTAATTGTGTTGATTTTTTTTTTGGTGATACATTGAGCTAAAATGTGGCATGACGTCACGCCTGTGGATTTAATAGTGCGTTGTGACGAAGCGAGCCCCCACTCCCCAACTTTAATGCGTGTTTTCTAAGTTATTTTTGATTCATATGATAAAGCAAAAAATACGTGTCTAATATTTTTTTATTATCTGAAAGACGGACTAAATAGAATTTCTTTATTTTTACCCAGACAACTACCCCATTGGTAGTAGTAGTAAGCTTGGTATATTAATTTTAGTAGCTAGATACGTCAAATGTAGCCCGTCTTTCTGCGAAAGAAGTACTTACACCAATTTTTTGTAAAAATACATGCAGGTGAGCTTGACAAAACAAGTACCTACAATTTTAACAATAATTTTTTTTAAACCCCCGACACAAAAATTTCCTCATTTCTTTTTTTTATTCCATCACCAGACCCTGTCCACCATCTATCTATAACCTATTCGTTGACACCATTCCAATGAGCCCAAACACGATACCTGTACTGTAAGTTGGTAAGGGAGTTGGGTATCCTGCAAATTCCAGGTGATGCTGCAGCATAAGTCTAAGGTTTACTATGTTCTTCTAATTTCATTGAAGTAACAGAATACCAAATTTCAATTCGATCAGACCTGTGGAAGGTACTTACTTTTATTCATTAACTAGAAAAGAGCTGATAATCTTCAAACGCTGAACCGATTTTGATAAAACATGTCTAAGAAATATTGTTAGAAAACCTGCTTTCAAATAAAAAAAACTGCATTCAAATCGGTTCACCTGGTTAAGAGCTACGGTGCCACAGATAGCACACACACATTAATAGCGGTCAAACTTATAACACCCCTCTTTTTGTGTCAGGGTTAAAAAAAGAATTTAATTAGTCACTCTCATATTAAAATTGCTTTATTTACTTATTTCAAAAACACTTTAGCATTACCGCGCGCACAAAACAATGCTCAAAACTTAAATAATCGCCATTAAGTGCAGAAACCCAAAAACAGTTATCAGCTAACCGATAAAGTTATCACAAAACAAACTTCAGGACCTGAATCTATTTTAAAGTTCATTCAGGGTACACAATACTGAATTTTCCCTTGAACCCTAGCTAACTACCTTTTTGACAACAAAGGGACGCTCGTTAGTTGTGGACCTAATTTCACTAAACAGAGGTTTTTAAAGACCTAGGACCTTCCAAATGTCTACCACAAGTAGCACCCGAGATACCTAAAGTCAGATTACAACCTATTATTAGGGTCCAACTATAGTGTTCTTCAAACAAAGGGTAAATGCAGCCGGTTTTCAGAATGGAGATAATGAGTAGAATTCTAGATAGGAATAGAAAAATAAATAAAAACACGCTGTGTTCTAAATCTGTCAGTCTTTTGAGCATCTTAGTTCAAATAAAATTACGTCAACAGAAAATTTTATTAAAATTTGGGTTAGTACATACAGCTACACATCAAGCTGTACATTTCCAGTTTATGCTGATCTCGCATTGCATAGGATTTTCGTACAATGTGAGGTCAGCTTATACTGGTATATTGCATTACTCGACAAGGATGGTTGTATTTTTCAATCATTTCGTAATCTGCCTAGCCTTTTCCCAACTACGTTGTGGTCGGCTTCCAGTCTAACCGGATGCAGCTGAATACCAGTATTTTACATGGACCGACTGCCTATCTGACCTCCACAACCCAGTAACTGGGTAACACGATATCTATTGGTAAGACTGGTTGTCAGTCTTTCGGGTTTCTGACGACCCGTAACAACTGTCAAAGATCTGTAAACGACAGCCGGGACTAACGGCTTAACGTGCTTTCCGAGGCACGAAAGGGTCTTGGTATGTAAAGATGGTCACCCATCCACGGACCAACCGCGGCAAGTGTAGCTTAACCTGATCGACCGACCCGTACGGCTGTTATTACTTAGCCGATTGAAAAGTCCTCCGTATTTTTAAATGACTTATGGATACAAAAACGCATTGGGGACTTTTCTTTGGGGGTCAGTGACCGTTTTCGTGTCTAACAGTTGTATCGTTATATCTAACTAGCTTCTGTCCGGGATTTCCATCCGCGTGGAAGTCAACTATACCAAACAATATATTCTATGGGACTCTGCAATAGTGTAGCTTCCTTCCTTTGTAAGAATCGTTGTAATAAGATCAGTCCTACCACAGATTCCTTCTTAAAAACAAACAACTAACTAACCGCCTCTGTGGTCTAGTGGTTATACCACCTGCCTCAGACTCAGAGGTCCTGGGTTCGATTCCCAGTGGGGCACAATTTTCTGCTCCAATTAGTTGGTGGTAGGGCTTATTCTAAGTCCGCCTGGCTAGCTACCATCCTATGTAAGTCTTTTGCCATATCAACAATGTAAACAGCATTGTTGTGTTTAGATAGCCAGTTCCTCTGTGGTTGAAGATTCCGGGTGAAGGTAGCTTCCACCTTCGACCTAATCATCACTAACCATCAGGTGGGGAATACCATCAGGCCTACCAGCTTCTCAGTTGTGGATAAAAAAAAGCAATTTTATATCATAATACCGTTATAGAAGAAGAATTATTACAAGAAAATCTCAAAAGATATACAATTCTTTGCACGAAAATTCTTTTCTAAGTTATTTTCCAAGTCCCAAGTCATTCAAATGTTGTTCCACTTGTTTTTGATACTTACGCAATGTCAAAGGCAAAATTTCTTAAATATTTATAAGTCCAATGAAAATTAAGCTAAACTTAACTAAGGCTGAGCTAAACTTGGATAAAAACAAGCTCCCAACGGAATAATGTATGTTAAATAATAAAGGAAAAGTTCTATAGTTTTATTTGGTGTTGATTAGACTAACTATGTAATACTTGGGATTAGGTTAGTCGTTTTAGTCTATTTTTGATTGTCCTTTTGTACTCAAGGTTAGTGTACCAAATAGGTCATTACGTGAACATGAGTAATAATATCGATCTTAATGTGGAAGACCTGCATAAGACTTGCTCAGACCAGGGAAGCATGCCACAAAAAGAAGGAGGCGTTTATCTCAGCAGTTGGTGGAACAAGGCAGCCAATGATGACGATTGAATTTGTAGGGGGTTCTTTTTATCACAGACTACTTAGCCATTCGTATACTGGGCACGCCACGATTGCGGTGATAAGTCCCCTCTTTGAGGAGTGGCTAGAGAGGCGCCATGGCGTCCCCACCTTCCGCCTGACGCAAGTCCTCGCCGGACACGGTTGTTTCGGGAAGTTCCTGTTCCAGATAAGGCGGGGTGTCACCGTTGTGTGGATCGCCCGGAGGATACGGTGGAGTATACGGTGGAGGTCTGCCCGGCTTGGGTGGAGCATCGCCGTGTCCTCGTGGAGGCGATCGGTGGCGGTGATCTCTCGCTACCGGCCCTGGTTCAAACTATGGTACGGAGCAAGAGGGCATGGGCCGTCACCTACTGCGAATCAGAAATGTTCGCGAAGGAGGAGGTGGAACGCGTGAGGGAGAGGCAAATTACACGCCCTTACGCCCTTAACCGCCACAGGAGACACCCTGGGCGCCGGGAATCCCTGGCCGATTCGCGGTCACCTTAGGTGCAAGCTTGCGGACGGTGAGCAATAGGTGGCTCGCCGTCCGATAAGGGCTAGACTCGGGTCAACGGCACGTAGTTTTACACGCGTGCCTCAAAGACATGTCAACTGAACTGACGGGGTCCGTTAGGGCTGATGCCTGCCGAGGTCGCGGGAAAATCCGAAAGGGATACCGTGGCCCCTGGCAACATACAGGCAACTGAAGGAGCGCGGGTGGAATTTAGTCAGTAGGAGTCTGACACGCCCTCCCACTCCACCCAGAGCGGGAGAAATTATAATTTCCCACTCGAAAAAAAAAGCTTTTCGTATATTAAATCAAACTTTAGGCCGTGAGCACTTTGGGCGCGTTATCGTACGAACAAATACGAACACGCATGAACGATTCCGACCTTTCAAGTACTAAGGGAGCGCGCAGACTGAGTGCGAGTTAGTCGTACTACGTACGCGTATAGTTCCGACGTCCGAAGCAATCCGAACTTGTTGGGATTTTTCGTGCGTTTAATGCGAAATCACCGGAACACTACCTATTTCACGGAGAAAAACGTATTCAGTGTGTGCATTCAATTCGTACGACCACGATCAAACGTTTACGTCGGTACGATACAAATTCGTGCCCAAAATGTGTTGAAGGACACAATAGAAGTTTTATTGTTATTACGCATAAGGGCGTTTAGTGTCCCTCAAAGAGTTAAGTCGCCGATTCCCTACAAAACATAAACTAAACTGTACAAAACACATATAAACATGTAACTTTGTTGCTGATTCACTCCCGCAGCTCAATATGACTTACGAAACATTTAACGGAAGCTTATAACGTCATGCGGCAAAATAACTTGGCATTATTATCAAACATAAAACTGTCGAGCTGAAAAAATGGGCCATTCCATACTGCGAGTGCCTTTTAAACATATTTGCAAAAATTATCATAAATAGCAATTTTTATTAGAACTCCAACTTGCGTGTTTCACGGTACTTACCCCTAAACTGATATACAACGGACTCAAAATTTACATTCCGTTCTATTTTAAAAGGGGATTTACTGAGCTGGCCAAGGGCACCCCTTTTCTTCCTTAATCCCGACAGTTAAAAGCATAGCTGTAATTTCGGGGGTCATTAATTTTGATACGAATAAACAGGTGCGAATAATGAGTGACTAATTTCTTTGTTAAGTTTATCTATTGTCTGTTTTAGTACTTTCTTTAGATAACGAAGAAAGGAAATGAATTTGTCTTCTTTAGTTGAAAGGTCCTGTTAATGAAAAGACGGAACCAGATCGGCGACTGTTGTCTGTCTGTCCTTGATGGGGTTTCTTTATCTTCTTTTAATTCATTTGAAATCAAAATAAAGTAAGTACTAGGAAATACTTTATAGCTGTTATTTAAAATAATGACCTCAGGACAAGCTGCTTCGCCCGGGTGTCACCATTATGTGGATTGCCCGGAGGACATGATGGAGCATACAGTGGAGGTCTGCCCGGCTTGGGCGGAGCATCGCCGTGTCCTCGTGCAGGCGATCGGCGGCGGTGATCTCTCGCGTCCGGCACTGGTTCAGGCCATGGAATGGAGCGAGAGGAAATGGGAAGCCGTCACCTCCTTCTGCGAAGCAGTAATGCTCGCGAAGGAGGAGGCGGAACGCGTGAGGGAGAGGCTAATTTTGCGCCCTCGCGCCCCGAACCGCCGCAGGAGGAGACGCCCTGGGCGTCGGAAATCACAAGCAGATTTCCGGCCACCGTAGGCGCGGGCTTGCGGACGGTGAGCAATGGGTAGCTCGCCGTCCGATAAGGACCAAGCCGGGTTGACGGCGCATTGTTTTCCACGCGCGCCTCAAAGAGATGTCAGCAGAATTGACGGGGTCCGCTAGGGCCAATGCCTGCCGGGGCTGCGAATATGGGCCGATAGGGACATCGTGGCCCCCGGCAACAGGGAAACCGAAGGAACACGGGTGGGTTTTAGTCAGTAAGAGTCTGACACGCCCTCCCGCTCCACCCAGAGTGGGAGAAGTTATTTGACAATTTCCAACCCAAAAAAAAGGACAAGCTGCTTCTCACACGGACAACTGTACGTCGCTTGCTCCCGAGTCACCATTCCTGACTCTGTATATTTTGGCTGCTGAAAGTTTTATAAAAATGTTGCTGTTATTGTAGTATATTGTGGTGTCTTACGACTTCCACGCGAACGAAGTTGCGGGTAGAAGCTAGTTTAAAATAATCACTCTGATCACTTATCAAAACCTGTGAGATATAGGTATGTAGTCAACCAAAAGGACTTGTTGAACTTTGACAGCGCTTTTATTTCGTAGCAGTCGGTCTTCGCGAAGAAACTGTTTTTTAACAAGGCTAACGTCTTGCAATTTAGCAATTAATCGTCACGAAATTTTGGTGGGTGACCCAGTACCTAATTATTTTTTACCTATACTACGCTCGCGATCTAGTTTCTAAACATGTACACAAATGTGTGCCACATAAAGTTCAGCAGGTCTATTCCGTAAATACACTGTGAAAAGTGAGGTGAAGTGAGCTGTCATTCTATACCTGACGCTAGGGATTGTCTCTATTGAAAGTTTACTTCAGGCTCACTTCAAGCTCACTTCATCTAAGTTTTCACTGTGAGATTTCTACAGAATAGACGTTTCCGCACACAATAGAAAGAAGAAAGAAAGAAAGAAAAATATATTTTTTTGTCACAGAAACGCGTGCGTACAAAGACAAGAGTAGGTAAGCAGAAAACAAAATAGATGTAACTTAGTACATCATATGCAGACATGAGTATAAAAAAGATATAGTTGGCAGCTGCACGTCATGACTGTGACAAGAAGGCTTCCACTCAGCATGATGTTGTGCTATGGGGGACCCACAGCACAGCGCTGATTTTCAAGTCAGGACAAGTCGGGCTCAGTAATTTGTAAATAATAAATAGGAAACAAAATAAAATAAACAGTACTTAGAATTTTAATACAACTATACAATGAATCTTAAGAATAAATATTATTAAATAACATAAAAAATAATCGTCAGGCATCACCGTGCGTGCATGAATAATGTACGAACTTGTGACATATTATTACTACACGAGAATTGTGTGAATGGGATTTCTACAGAATAGAAAGGTTTCCGTAGTTCAAAATTTGTGTGTTACTAAGGCCCACTTGTACCATAAAACACGAAACACTTTTAACGGAAAACGAATTTAATACCGCCTCTGTGGTCTAGTGGTAAGACCACCTGTCTCAGACCCAGAGGTCCCGGGTTCGATTTCCAGCGGGCGCAAAATATTCTGCTCGGTTTGGTTGATGTTCTAATACCACCTGGCTAGCTACCACCATCTTATCTAAGTCTTTCACCATAACAACAATGTTAACAGCATTGTTGTATTTCGGCAGTTAGAGGTAAGGTAGCCAGCAGGTGAGATGAAGGCGAAGAGCGTCCCGTAGGAGTAAAAAAAAAAACTTCTTTCTATTTCTGTCAATCGTTTGAAGCAATTGGCAAAAGTAGACTAAGTACAATGTCTTATGCTAGCACGTACAATCGATACCGACTGCCCCTTCACTACTTCCTTCGTGACGCGTCATGACGATAGCTCGCTTACTAGCCGACGCCGTCACTCCGGCCGTATATTATGCATGATCTTTTGCGGACTACCCGCCATTATGGTTACTTATGTTATTATTATACTATATTATAATAAACCGTACATTTTGTAACTCAAATATTGTAAATATTATGTGGGTCCATACTAAGACTTGCACATACCTACTTGTAAAATAATATTCATAAATAAATAAGTTAAATTATGTCAACGCAAAATATAATAATAAAAGTATGTTTAAATGTTTGTAAAAGCGACATAGCCTATGGAACAAATAATTCATGATTTGTATACATATAGAATAAGATCATTTGTGAACAGCTTTGTAATTATGTGTAAATAAAGACCTTGAAAAATCAATCAAATCAAATCAATCGTTTGAAGATGACAATACAGAATGATGTTTTAAATACATTAAGGGTCGGGTAAATGTCGTTGACGTTGGCCATACAAATGGTTATCGCGCTCACGCCGCCGCGCCGTGCCACGGGCGCCGCCCGGTGCCGTTCGGTTTCATGAGAAATATTTATTTTTAGTAACGAAAATATGAATATTTGAAAAAAAAGTTATAGAAAATAAAACAAAGACTGTTCTAAAAAAAAAACAGTAGAGTAGTTTGAAAGTAATACTTACCGTTTTTTATGCGTTAGGTAGACATTACTTCCAGAATTTATTTCACAAATTATTGTACTTCAATGTTTAAATATTCACATATAGAATTGTAAAATAGTAGTTTATGAAACTGTTGCATAATGAGGGGTATTAAAACATGAGTGTGTGTTTAAAAACCGAGCCGTTGGCGAGGTTTTTATTAGTATCACACGAATGTTTTAATACCTAGTTATGTGCAGTTTCATACACTACTTTATCTACTCTCAAACATTGGGATTGACACAAATACTAAATAAAAAATCAAAGTTAAAGATCAAGATTAAATTTAAAAATCCCACGAAATTCAGTAAGTACTACAAAACAAATGAATGTCGCCTGTACCAGCACTTCACCGCACATGCGCTACAGCGGGTGCTGCTGTCCCCCGTTAAAAGTTGATGGAAACTCTTTGGTGATATTAAGTTCTTGGATTGGCGCTGTATCGTAATAGAAAAAAAAATGTGTTATAGTATTATTTTGTTAGAGAAAAAGTGTTATAATATGATTCTATTTTTAAATTTCGGTATTCTGTTTATAAAGTACTACCCGTGCGCGATAGGTTGGGACCTGGAGGCCTACCACAAGCTCATAAAGCAGTATTATTTTAATATAACTTCAGAGTGGGAAAGAGAGGAAGCTCTACAGGACGTATAGCTCCATCTCTTTCTCCCACTGAAGTAATATTAAAATAATAATTGCCCCTGCTTGGAATTCGACGTCACCGCGCTCAGGTCCCAACTTATCGCGCACAGGTAGTATGTCAATATAAACTCGTTTTGAAGTTCATAATTCGAATATTGAGTAGATAAAATGTTTTACGCCGCTGGAACGTTGATATTTTTCCCATAAAAATGAGGGAGTTTTACTCCAGTATTTGACAGTGTACATCCAAAACTAAACATGACATTGTTTTGTCTCATTATTATTTTTTTCTGTACGGAAACACAATAGTAAAATAATAAGCAATTAAAAAGTTAGGACCCAACAAAGACTCCTTTTCTTGCTAATTTTTACGCAACTTTGAGCGTAAATAAATAATAAAAGAAGTGTAAAATCTCCAAAACAAAGTCGGCATCGTCAAAGCTCAATTATCGAAGAGTTCAATAAACTTTATTTGTATTTGATATAAGCAGTGGTTTTCACATAAAACTCGATTTTCCAAAAACTTTAAGTATTTTTTTACGCGCTTGTCGGAATATGTAGCATTAAATTAAATTAATCTTCGATTTAATTCTTATTCCAAACTGTCGCAGTATTTCTAGATGAACAAGTAATACCGAACGAAACCTGTGATCTGTAAATCTGTCTAAATAAATACAAAAACTTATTTACTTTTACCTAAAATTTTATGATAAATGAATTATGTAATGTATATGGATGGTCGTGTGAGATTACTCATTATGTGTAGGAGATTTTAGGAGAATATCTAATTGTATTGATCACATTACAAGAATTTATCACAGTATGAACGTCAGCTGTCAGAATGATAGATGACATTGACGTATGGAAACGTTCCATTTCAACAATATTTTAATAAACTTAATCTAATGTTTTATGAATAAAAAAGGTTGTATTTATTTGATTTGCATTTCTTTAATTAATATTTCATAGACAGATGTATTTCCTATAAATAGTTAATAATGTGACTTAAAAGGCTGTTTCACAAACAACGATTCTTTAGTTTTCGAACAAGTCATGATTTGTGGTATAGAGAGATCAAAACAAATGTTTAATATATTAACAGTACAATAAATGATTATATAATAATTAATAAGGTACTAATAATATTTATCACGATTTTATATTGCAATTTAGAGTAACAAGATGTTAAATTGGTGTTTGGAAACGATTTTCGGAACATCCAGTAGATGTTATTATATTATGATATTTTACTTAGAGATTGTTAATAAATACATACTAAATTGCTATATAATCTTATTAAGTTTTAAGATAGTTCCACTACATATGATTTGTTAATTATTACTTAGTTGAGATGTTATTTAGCATTTATATATGACCATCTAGGGTTGGTTAAAAAATGGCGGCAATGATATGACGGGAGTGTAATACGGGGAGACGATAAAAAGGGGGGTACCCGCCAATTCTGGTACTTTTTGATTTAACTGTGGTGAAAGATGGACTACCTATATGGTTCACGTAAGTTAATTGATCACATAGCTTTATTATTGCTGATAACTGTTTTTCTGTATGTGTTATAATATGTACCTATTGTCTTATATGTGTTAAATCGAATTAGGAAATATTCATGTTCTGTTCCTTTTCGTTGAAATGTTTTGCTATATCTTTGAGAGACCTATTCTCAAATACCCAAGAGATTAATGAGATAGGTAACAATGATTTATGCCAATGTAACAGAATGTGTAATACTTTAAAAACAAGCTACCGTGGAGTTTTCTTGTCCTTCTTTCTCCATGATGACCTAGTTTTGGAACGGACAACTAGCTTTCTCATTAACGATACCTACCTATTTATTGACAAGCCGAACTGAAATAAATGCCTAGTCTTGTCTTTATGTGCTTTTCTTCATATAATCCTTTCCCTACACACAAGTATTCAAAGCCACCTACATACATAATAATTAACTAGTAACCATTCTGACACTCAAAACTTACTAATATAGGGAATATCATGATCTATGCATATAGTCTCTATTCCTCTTTCTGACACGCTCATGTTACTAAAATAGTTCGGAACGGTGTTTGTGTGCGTGCGAACTAGACGTTGTGCATGTAGACTAGCGTCTAACTGCTCATCACTGATACTGTCTCTATCGGACACGATGCCAGGTGACACAGCGTGCTTTTTGGCCACGCCCACCAGTGAGTTCGAGCCTGCGACTAGTTCAACCTTAAGTGATTAAGTGGTACTATTAGTGGGCCTAAATATAATAACTATTACTACGCTTCTGACGTGCGTTTGACCGTACTTCCCAATGACCTAGAAATAAGCGTGATTACTCTAGTGTTTCTGAGAAAATCTGTGAATATAAATCTTCGGGAACTAAATATAACTCTAAATTATTTTGGCTTTCTTAGATAAACTTGGTGAGACAGATAATTGCGTCTTAGATAGGTTTTATTTTTGGACCTATCAGCGGAAAAGTTATTCGATTCCTTTGTTTAGAACTATTAAGGTATGGTACTTTTTATTGCTAGGTAATTTTAGTTCATTTATTTACTAACTTTGACTGCCTCGTCGGTCTAGTGGTCGCAAGCGCTACTATTGAGCTTGAAGTCCTGGGTTCGATTGCCAGGTTGGGCAAAGTGTTGTTGGATTTTTCTATAATAATATGGAACTTTTCAGTAGCAGCCCGGAGTCTGGTTTGTGCCCGGTTGATGGCAATAGGCTCGCCCCCTATTACAATGGACTTAAACATAACTGGCGAAATGTGGGTGGGATGTTATGTTTATACAAGTTGCCAAATTCGGTATACATTGCAATATTTCTAACTAACTTACTAGCTTCTGTGTCTTTTCTTTTTAATTCCTTGTTTGAACGATTTATATTTATTTATTTCAAACTTCGTGTAGTAACATTACAGTAAACCGTAAATCAGCGGTAACAAACCCAGAATACGCTGGCCTTAACCGCTCAACTGTCAATTTGCCTTTAGAAGTCGATAACAATAAAAAATATATTGTGTCTCGTTAGTGACAGTTAAACTCTTATTCAATTGAAACTCACATTTTACAAAAAAGCATTTTTGCAAAACGTGAATTTTGTTACAAACAGCTATGGACACAAGAGATAATGTTTTTGTAGAACTTGTACTAACATTATCAGGGGTTAAATGCTTAGTATAATAACATCACGCGGGTATTCTCTGAAGGGTTAGGTAATACTGTTTTATCCCAACTCAAAAAACAAGTTGTATTGTTAGGCTTTTTCCAAAAATCTTTCAAGCACTTTTCACCTCCTGGGGCTCAGGATAATTTTATACTCAGGAATTCAAATTAAAACTATCTTTAACGACTAAATAGGAAATCATCGAAAAAATACTACATAAAAATGTAATCGGAAAGAAAAACGGAAGCGTATGGTATGGTTTACATTGGAAAGCTACATCTAAGTACTTTACAGCAAAGATTTAAATCGTTAGATTCGCCCTACCACGTCAATTCTCTGTTTTATTTTGACAAATCTGACACAATGACGCAGTGACTTGACTTGATTGTCGTGCTAACGCTATTTAATAATGTGTGTGCTCACTCTTCTCAATTTGGATATTTTTTTGCGTGACTAAGTACGGTGAGGGCAAATCTAGCGATTTAAATCTTTGCCTTAGAGGTTTTTCTTGGATGGCTCTACCAACCAACATCCACGGATATTTAAAAGATTTGATCTATCGGTATAGAACCCTTAGGTACGAGTTCTACTTATAGGTATGCTTAATTATTGTTGGCAGCCACAAAGGTTTCCTTACTAGTAGACAGCGAGCGTTACTACATACTGTTCTAAAGAACAGCAAGAGTGTCTTAGACATATGGGAGAAGATTAAAAAATAAATAGGGTTAGTCAGATAGGAAAGGTTGACTCCGTCTAGCTTATTTCTTTTTATATGATTCGTACTAAAAGTGATTCCCATATCCAATTTACACAATAAACAATTTCGTTTAATTTCGAATGAATGTCATAATTATATTTTTAGCCTGCATTATCCAATGAAAACGGTATTCTCACCTTTTCCATTCAACATTTTCCTGTGCCAATATGGGACAGTTCTATTAGAGGACAAGTTCATCCCTTTGACATTTAGAGGGGCTTATCGGATTATTTTTGGATACAGCTGTTGCTGAGTGACGTCAAAGTTGTGTATTTTAGTACAGAAAATATTTTAGTTACTTTTTGAGTGGTTGGGAAAAATAGAACATTTTGGGAATGTAATTTTATGATCACAACTTTATAAATAAAATTTCATTAATTAATGATTTTGTGGCTTAAAATTGTTTTGGTCTTGTTTAAAACTTATTACAAAGTTATGTCACGTCTAACATTATAAAATTGTTTTGTACTTTGTAGTTAGTGTTTGTTAACTACTTGTTATGAAATTAGGGCAGTAAATATGACTTTTTGTTTTTTTTAGGGTACCTACCGTGCTTCCGAATGAAAAACGGAACCCTTATAGGATCACTCGTATGTCTGTCTGTCTGTCTGTCTGTCCGTCAATCCATCTGTCACAGCCAATTTGCTCCGAATCTACTGGACCAATTTGGTTGTTTAGTACACATATGAATTTCTGTGACCCAAAGATGGATGTGTAACGTAAATAAATGAAATGTGTCCATTCTCCCCCCCCCCACCTTGTCTCCAAAACAACTGAGACAATTTTTTTTTAAAATAAAACCCGGCCATGTGCATATCGGACCACGCACGATGAAGGGTTCCGTAGTTGTAGTTGAAAAATATGTTCTCCTATACGGAATGTATGGGAAAACATGTTTTTGCAACTGCAAAGTTAAGTTGGTCGATTATTACTCGATAACTTGTAGAGCCTACTTAGCTGTGATAGTTTTTCTTTTAATTTCGTTATATAGACTACTGCTGTTATTTTTTTCACACATCCAAAAGCAACCATTTAGCTGACACTTGACTCTAACAAAAATTAGCACTTTAAAGCTTAATATTTCGCAAACGGATCCCTAAATCCAAAAATGGTTCTTAAAAACTCACAATGTTTTTGAAGGATCTTTCCAATGACACCCCACACTAAGGGTTAAAAAAAAATACAACTTTACGTGTAGGAGAGGTACCCCAAAAAAAAATGTTTTTCATAATTTTGTTTTACCACTTTACCGGCGCAATTAATATGTATACCTATGCCAAATTACAGCTTTCTAGTACTAAGGGTCTCGGAGCTAGACCGCGGACCGACAGACAGACAAACAGACTGACAGACGGACGTGACGAAACTATAAGGGTTCCTTGTTTACTAAGGAACCCTAAAAAGTACTTGAGAATGGTTCTTTACATAATCTATTTATACAACATAAGTCTATGGTCTTAAAATAATATGGTGAATCTCTTAATGTTGTGCGTACAAACTTACATTTGCAGAAAACATTTGGAGATCATGTTTTTCAATTACAATGTTAAGTTTGTTCTTAGGATAAAAAATATGGTAGATTACGGAACCCTCACCACGCGAGTTCAACTCGCACTTGTCCGTTTTTTTTTTCGATTAAACTCAACGGATTTTACAGAAGATTTAATCAGTCTACAATAACGTCCAAGTCTATTTTAACGGTTTCATAAAATACGCTTCGTTTTAAAAAGTGACTTAGGAAACCTCTTCCATATCATCGTTCTTAAAAAAAATAACCTACATCTAAAAACCTTACATGTATGCAACACTACGTGAATAATTTATGTAAACCGCAAATTACAGGCGACCAGCGCTCAGCACCACATGTGCGAACACAGCTAGCCAGGCTTGCAATTTCCTATTACACTTTAGCTTGAAACTTGCATCTAAATAACCTTTTACATATAAATTTCACATACATACATAAAATCACGTCTTTTGAAACTTTACAAAGTAGTAAAAATAACAAACTGTAAAATAAAATAAAAAAAAAACAGTTTTCGCTAACATTCATTTTGGTGTCACTTATTGTTAAGGCTCCCGCAGACAGGCGCGACGCGTGAGCGTGACGCGAGAGCGTAACGCGAGAGCGCGATACGTGAGCGCGACGCAACCCTAGTAGAGCAATGTCTATGAAAATATCATAGAAATTTTTCTACCAGAATCGCGTCGCACCGTTGCGTCGCGCCTGTCTGCGACAGCCTTTAGTGAAAACGGAGATTAGTCTAACAATTATTATGTATAGTAAACCTTTTAAGAATGATAAGATACGTACCTACCTACGAACCTACCATCAATATAAACTTCAATTACTGTAAGTACCAACACAGAATTATTTTGCATGCAATTGATACAATTATTCTGTATAGCTAAACATGTGGACATTATATCAAATCAGACTGTAACAACTTAATACCATGTTTAAGGCAAATAAAGACTTATCTTATCTTATCTTATCTGAAATAGCGAAAAAAGCGTTTGTATTGTTGCGAAGTTAAATAAATACCTTGAAAGAAGGAAAAAATGTTTATTCAGCACAAATAAAACACACATTATAAAATAAACACACAATACACAGTACAGTATTCCACAAATAAAAAACGTACCTTCGAAGAAATGTAGGTTTTATTGGGCTTTTATAAAAATTACTATTTGACCTATCGCGTGTCCGGTGGATGATTGGTAGACATCGTAAAAACTCCTTGTTATAAAACGTTCTATTGTTGTACGCGATAGTGATCAATTTGTTGTTTCAAAACTGTAATTCAGTATCGTTCATGACAGTCCATGTTTAAAAAAAAAACCTTTTTACCCAAATGCGCGACAGTAAAGACAGGGTTGTACACCGTAAAATCACAGTTTTGCTAGAACAAACGTTGTTCAGACCATGGTCTACTACCAATCTAAAGCATCAAATATGTTATTAAAACAAACTAAACTAGGCATTCTCAAATAAGTCTTATGTTACTCAAACGTGTTCAAACATTTACCGTAACATCAAATTACTCATCGCGGTAGTGATATGGCATTCAAAAGAGTTACGAGGAGTTCACGTGGACTACAAGGATGTCCGGCCAATGCGGGCCTAAATGCCGAAATGCAAATAAATCATTAGCCAATGACATGCAATCGCGCGAAGTATCGTCCCGCCCATTTCTTTTGTTGACAGCCTCCCGCCACCCGGGCGGTAGCCAGTCTACCGAAATCTCTCGAGCGGGCTACACCTATGCATCCGACGTACTTACGTCACAGGCACGTATCGCGCGTTTTTTGTGAAAATGAGTTCTAAGTGTTCTAACTATTTTAATGTGGAGTGGTATTGTTTGTAAAGATATTTCTTTAGTTTTGGTCTTAAATGAAAGGTCTAAACTTAAAACCATTTGTCTCGTTTAGTTCATGAAAATCGGCCCACGGAACAAAAATATACGGTCATTTTTATGTATGGAAATTTTATTTAGTTTATAATAATTTGTAAATGTTTGTTCTAATAACGCCTCACTTTTAGTTAACTCATAATTATACTCATAGATTTTACTCATAAAATTTTCATACCGCGGGCTTAATATGAAAATACCTTGATACGCGAGCGCCGTAGTGTCTGCGTTGTAGGGAGTAACGATAATCTCGACATTTTAAACTTTGTCTTTTTGTGTTTTTTGAAAAACCAATTATGTTTTCTTTTTTATTGGACGCGAAAACTGTTACGATGGATTCAGTACATGTTTCTGAACAACCCTGGGTTCAAATTTTTCGTCGGTTATTTAAAATTAATCTGCTGTTTCATAGAAAACTGCAATACCTATGCGGTCAAAATATATGGAACAGCTGTTTCTTTTTTAAATTACCGACGAAAAATTTCTACGAAGTGGAGGTTCAGAATCATGTACTAAATCCATGGTAACAGTTTTCGCGTCGATGTCCCGGCCACCCTGTATACCTATGGATTAATATGTATTAAACTAAAGTGAGTTTTCCATTGTTCCAGAAATCCTCGACCGTTTCAAACCTGCAGTGAAAATGTGGTCCTTTAACGAGTCTTTAACGTAAACTTCAGAACTTGTGAACAATGCTTTATTTTGTGGTTAAAAAGTGATTTGAACTATGGAGAGTGTTAAAATAGTGCAGAATGGACGTAATGTATAACATTAGTTTGGAAAGGCAAAAGTTCTACGCGACACACAACTTTAACAAATATAATCCTGAATCTAAAGACGTGGAAGTAAGTTTGACATTTAAATATTTTTGCTTTATTCTTTTGAACAGCAGATTTATTTTGACAGCATAAGGCCCGGACTCCACCAAAACGGAGACGATACGAGAGGAAAGGATCAGTGTTTTAAACAACCAATAGAATTTCGTTATTCACACATCGCGTCTCCACTCAGCTTTAGTGGATACCACTGAGCGGAGATGTATCATATTTGTGTGGCGCGATCGAAGCGAAGATATCAGCTGTGCCTTGCAAGCTGGCGATGGCGCGCAGTGGAGACGAGAAGAGATAAATAAAAATAAATAAAAAATAAAACATTTATTTGACACTTAAAATACAAGTTACAAACAAGTAGTTCGTAATAATATAGCACACAAATGTATTGCCAAGAATCTGATCCTAACCCCCAAACTAGGCCTGGACCTGTATTTTGGGGGCCAAAAGAAGATGACGAATATGTGAGCGGCGTGCAGTGAGCGGCGCCGCTATTTCCCTCCGCGTCACATCACACACATCTCCGCTCCAGTCTAGCCAGTACACATCTTCGCACAGCTCCGGTGGATACACAATAGCTGAAAAACATCTCTTCGTCGTTTCCGCTTCGGATATCTCCGTATATCTCCGCTTTGGTGGAGTCCAGCTCTTCTCCTGAATCTTAAGACGTAGAAGTATGGTTTGACATTTAAATATTTTCGCTTTATTCTTTTTCACAGCAGATTTCTTTTGACAGCACTAAACTTCTTTATGTAGTTTAGGGTGGATTTAAAGAACACGACGACGCTTTAATAATTTAGAGAGAATCATAACAATCGGGTTTTATTTTCATAATCTTTTTCGCGTAGAATTTGAAGGAAGATTAGACAAGGCGCCTCGAGTAGGTATTTAAAAATGAAGCTGAATAAATAATTAAGATGTCGTTTCTGCGTCAAAATATGAAAGTGTCTGAATGTTAATTACATTTATTTATTAGGAACACACACTCATTTACAATACATTTGATTTTGTATAGGGTCTTCCTTCTGTGTTCAACACACAACATTAGTAGTAGAGGAGTAGGAGTAGTAGTAGTAGTTCAATATATAAGTGGGTTTGACGGGCGATAAGGCTCACTCTGCGTTCAGCGCTCGGTGTGGCAACACGCCGTGTTCGGGTTCGCGACAAGTCAATCGTCATCCTGAGGATGCCTCGTTGAGAGGTGAAACACATGTCGTTTTCGATCAGGGTTTTTTATGGCTCTTTAGAAATAGCTAAGAGGAACTGGTTACTAAATATATCCACGTCTATTGTATTTTTTAACACACAACTTATAAATAATTATGTAAACCAGAACCACATAATACAACAACATTTACTTGCTCTTTGCCAAAATTAGATGCCAAGGGTCCATATATTAATTGTCCTCTGTATGACTTGTGCCAGTACTCAGAGTCGTTACTTGGGACTGTTAATTAATCACTCACGTTAATTGACATATAAATTTGAACCCTGTCAGTCAAAATATGACAGTTTAAAAACATTTAATGTTTTTTGTTGGTGGTGTTTAATTGGTTTTTGGGTGGCATCTCTGAGTGTGGAAATTGTGATTACAAATTTTTGTATTGGGTTCCCACCTGTAAAAACAAATGGAATGAAATTGTTTATTCTGTAAATAGGATTTTGGAATCACTTTTACAGGTTATATTAAAAAAATAAATAATAATAAGCTGTGTAGATGAGGTCGGCGTTTCCTATCTGACTACTCTAAGAAGTCAAATGTAAGTGGTAGAAGTAAATATATAATGAGCCATTGTATGTCTACTTAAAAAGAAAATGTCGAATACAAGTGTTGGAATTTGCTTCCACCGCAATTTTACAACTTGAATTACTTCTGCCCACATTAAGGTCGAGCTTACACAACATTTCTGAACAGACTGTCAAACATTCTGAACTTTATAGATTAACGTCGATTCTGCTCGTCGACTATTCAGCGTTCCAAGAAATTCGTCTCTTCAAACTTGCACGAAGCATTCGATTGTATGATAAATTGATGAGCGGGGTCTATTATTAATCGTACCAATTATTTAATCAATGCCTTGAATACTCCATTTACTTTAGTTCATAGAAAACTGATAATTTGAAATTTGGGTTTATTGGCGCCCAACGTGGTATTTACTTCAAGTTGTTACAAATGGCCGCCTAATACAACAAGCGAAATATTTCTGAACAAACGATATTTTAAAACTTTGAAAGACGTTACTGCTTTCTTCTTTTTTAGTTTATTTTAAATGTTTCAAAGAAATTCACCTCTATAACCTATGACGCAGGACATATGAACAATCGATACGTCAGGTCTATTAATACTGATACCACTATCGGCTAGTCAAATGCAATGTATAGAATGAACCATCGTGTATGTTCTGTATCAAACCTGAAATCTGTTTTTTTTATGAATGTGGGTAGGTGTTTGGCGCCCAACGCGGTAATTGTACCCAATAGTCATTATTCTTTGGTGGTACTACAGACATATACTGTTCAACATTATTTAAGGTTTCGCAAAATAAAACGATACGTGGTTGTTATCCTAAATAATACTAGATGTAGTATACTGCCGTCCTTACGAAAAGTGCAATAACTAGATTAAACGTGATTTCGAGAAAAACGCGGGTAAAGATTTAATTTTTGGTTTGTTTGTACTAGATAATGCAATAAGTTTTAGTATTAAAACCGGCTTCGTCATAGATACGTAAAAAGTGTCCAAAAAGAATATATAGACCTCCTTCTGCAAATTCCGAATATGTACTTATCTCAATTCGGCGCAAAACTCGAGTTATTGCACTTTTCGTAAGGACGGCAGTATAGGTAAAAGGATAAAATGGGTCACACCTATGATATACACAAGATATGCTACGTTCATAGTAATCGACGTTTAAAATCTGGTCGTGCTGTCATACCAATATTGTGCACACATGTTGACAAGTTGCACTAATGAATAGAACCTAGAAAAGATAGGTTAACTA
This sequence comes from Agrochola litura, assembly GCA_949152395.1. Classification (NCBI taxonomy): domain Eukaryota; kingdom Metazoa; phylum Arthropoda; class Insecta; order Lepidoptera; family Noctuidae; genus Agrochola; species Agrochola litura. The sequence goes on along the minus strand of OX424497.1, from coordinate 6,615,617 downwards.
GGTAAGTTAAAGAGATAGCTATCTTTTGAACGATTTGACGCGGACTAAAGACTCTAAACATCCCAATTAGGAAGTTTTCGAGTCCTCACGACGCTTGCGCAAGAAACATATCTGCCTCTTTTTAACCGACTTCAAAAAGGAGGAGGTTCTCAATTTGACTGTTTTTTTTTGTATGTTTGTTACGCAATTACTCCGCCAATTATGAATTGATTTTATTGATTCTTTTTTGTTTGGTAGTTCATACTTCAGAGGTGGTCCCATATAAATTTTATTAACTTTGCTTGGGTAGTTTTTGAGTTAGCTTCAATAATCCGTATTTTTTCCCATTTTGTATGTGGATGATGTGATAAATTCCTGTCACTGTTATTTACATAGCAGGTAGTGGTATTCAAATTTGTGTGGGGTAGGAACCACAACTAAAAAGTGAAAGCGAAAATTCAAAACCAAAGACACCGACTTCCAAAATTAAAGTTATTTTTTATTTTTTAGTGTATATTTTTTTTTTTTTTTTTGTAAAAAAAAAATACTATATATAATGTCATTGGATCCGAAACCTACCGAAACCTTAAACACGTCCACTGGCATTATATTTTTCCCTCATAAATAACCTTGATTGAATAAGGTACAGTACCGACCAAAAGTACATGAGCAATCTCACAAAGCAATAGACTGACGCTTCGGTTTGACTTACGACCTTCTTCTATAAGTTGTTACAATACTGTAGACACGCACATTACACACACACACTCACTTTGTCTGCAACCAATGACTAGTTCAATAATCATCATTCGTTTTTAGTTTCATTCGTCTTGTTCACATAAATATTAAAGTTTAGCAGGTAGACCACAAAAAACTAAGTAAATTATTTCGATTTCTGTGGGGTAGATGCAGTTTGTAACGAGTATTTAATTAATAGAACTTTGTTGGTTCGTGGATAATATTGGTGACGAGTATTTAGCGCAGTGTTGTGGTTATTATTATCAAAAAGCAGGCATAAAATATATTGAAGAGATCAGATCAGATCAGAGAATATTATTGCGCTGCGTAAAAGTGAAGTGAATATCTAATGAAACCGGACTAAGTGTGAGTGTTATCATTTATATATTTCATATTTTACTAAACATAAATCTTAATCAAGGGTATTGTTGATAGAACAGAGGTATTGTTGAGACAGAAGATGCCTTTAAAGTTTTAAATTCATTGTGAGGTTTAATTCGATTAGTGAATAATAAATAATAAGGTATTATGTGTAATAAAAACAATGTTTTTCTTTGTTCTAGAGAAATACTGTGAGGGTTAAGAGATATGAGGAAGGGGCTTATTATCGAGTAGCAGCGACGTCAAATGGTGAATGAAACAAAATGGTTTCATACCAACGAGATAAATATTTTGCAGAATTATTAAAAACACGTCATTATGAACTGTTCGCCGTGCACTCTGAAGGCTTGCATCACTGAAGACCAGCTAGAAAACCGTTTTTGACCTTAAAATATTGACCGTACCAACTTAATAAACAATAGATTCGTTATTGCATGAATTTATGGTAACGAATTTTTTAAGCACGTTTCAATAGGGTGTTTGTCGTATTTCTTGCAGATATACCGAAATTGTTCAATATTATTTTAGTAATAGTATTATTTTGAGATTAAAATTTGAGGTTTAGTTTCAATAGATAGATAGAAAGATAGAATATTCTTTATTATGCACACCAAAAAAATTACAGACATTAATTTAGAAATTTTACATTAGGTGACACAATGGGCGGTCTTAAAAAAAAATAAAAAATAAAAATGAATACTTAAGCTTTAACCTCAATAACAACCAATATTTACTAAAGTCAAATAAAATGTAAAATAATTAATACAAATAAAATATAAACAAACTGCCCATATTTAACCTTAAAATTACCAATTCTATAAGTAGTTTTTTACATTTTAAGTAGTCTAATATTCTTATTTATTACTTAATTACTTCGACCATGATCAAAGCTTAATATTTATGGTGAAAAAATCCATTAAAAATTTAAAATATTTCATAATTTAAATATGTCAAAATAATACAAACTGCTTCTAAGTTTCTTGACATCTATTTCACATCTTATTCAGCTGAAGTAATGATAAATAATTGTAGCAGTTTTTTAACTTATGTAAAATAAATTTAACGAATAAACATATTTTTTTAAATTTTGTTATCATATATCACGCATTTTTTATTCTAAAACCTTTATTGCAATAACAACATAAAAAAGCAGCAATATTTAAAAAATATTATTATCGAAAACAAAAATAAAAATATTTGCAAAAAACCGCACTGTGTTTTACGAGATTAGAACCTGAGGCAGTTTGAATTCCATACCAACGGTTTACGCTTTCTGCTATCTGCACTTGTTAAGTTACTATCGAATTTTAGCAATGCCATTAACTGGTCAAGTTCACGCGCATAGTGCGTGTGTGCTAGCATGTTTAAAGCGACGAAAATATATTGTTGTTTCGTGTAGCGCAAAACTGCGTTATCTGTGGTGTGTATCGTGTTGCTTACACATACAAATGTACGAGCTATACCGCGTGTTCACAGCAATACGACTCTTAGCGTGCTCATGCACTTTTGAGCGCTTACTGTACGTGTATATAACCAGGTTGAGCGAGCTATTAATAAGTCAAGTAATAAAGTTACTGTGTTTTAATGTCAATGGCTGTGAACTTAAAATAAGGTTTTTATTATTAAAAACCAAGCAGTTTTCTATTATATAAGGCAATGGTTGGCATTCACCTTACTAGTTTGTTGATGAAGAATTTTTAACGTCATATATTTTTTTCCGTAGAATTAAATTGGCATTTGACAGTTTTTATATGGAAATACCGTCAAACATTCAAAATTATCCCTCCGATAAAGATATCTGGCATTGTATCTGGGTCTTGAAGTGATACCGAACTCCCCCGTACAGTCCAAATGGACCCCAAATGGACGGGGGCGGAGATATGGGGGATGGGGGCAAAACGTTATTTTTTTGACATGGCATTCAAAATTTAAGCTCTATTACTTATGTGCAAGAAATTTGTGTGTATCAGTGCCACCTGGTTGCCACCCCACAACATCGTTATAATTGAAATAATGTCTTACGCTGTATATCATTCTTAAAACTAAGGAGTTTCAAGAATTATATACAGCGATGATTTATCACCGAAAATGAGGGTGAATTTTATCAAAACTAGATGGCATTGATACACACAAATTCTTTGCACATAATAGAGCTGAAGTTTTGAATGCCATGTCAAAAAAAAACTGTATGGCCCCCATCCACCATATCTCCGTCCTTATCCATATCTCCGCCCTCGTCAATTTGGGGTCCATTCGGACGGTATGGGGGAGTTCGGTATCACTTCAAGACCCAGATTACCACTCGCCAGCCGGTTGCCTTTCCGATTAAATTTTACGTGTCATTCCCTTGAATATATAGTTTACTTGGTCGCTGCGACCATTGGTCGAGGTCATGGCCGTCTAGTGCGTGAGAGCCTTAGGTCTAACAGACCGCCTCGGAGGAGCTGTTCACACTTTTAAAGGAGTGGCGTGGACCTCCTAATAAGCTTTTTAGGAGGTTGATTCTTAAGACATATTACCTATCATCTAAAGCAGGGGTTCCCAACCTTTTAACATACGCGCTCCCCTAACTTTCTTTTAAAATCACTACGCGCCTGAGTTACTTTGTCGACATAAGCAGAAAAACATAAGAATGTAAAGCAAACAAAAGTGAGGTCGAAAATGTTTGCACCCCCTTGGATACTTTAGATTTACTTTTGATCATTCAAACAGAAATAGAAGTTACTTTGTCGAGTTTTGCAAAAAAAGTCAAGAATTATGAGAATGCATAATGTAAGAGCCAGCAAAGCGAGCTCGAAAAATTTTGAACAATTTCAGAAAGAAATGAATTGATGAGAATTACAGAAATAGAAAAACTTATTTTGTCGGCAGAAAAGCCAGGCAGGCAGGCAGAAAAGCTGAACCTCATTTTTCAGCACCAAAGTAAGTATTATAAAACGTTTGGGTTTTGGAAACTAGTCTTAACCTTTTCTAATACCAAGAACATACAATTTTGTAAATCTTTACTTTGTTATTGGAGCCGCCGCGGGGCCCTCAATTGATCACTCTACGCTTCCCGAGGGGGGCGCGCCCCACCGGTTGGTAATCCCTGATATAAAGTAAACCTACTACTACCTAATCCAAATGAAGGTAGGTAGTAACACAAAAATATACGTATCTACGAATAATCCTATCAACCTACGTAGGTGATGGAACCTTATTAATTTACCAGCTGCACCCCGCGGTTTCACCAGCATAAGTTTCGATTCCGTTGGAATATTGGGATAAAAGTATCCTATGTGCTATAGTTTGACCAATACCGCTGTACCGCGCCTTAGAAAGGCGCGCGGCGAGACAGGGGAGCAGTGCAGGCCACTAATTCGTCAAAGCTCTCGGCGCACAGCGTCCCGCCCGCCGCTCATTGGTCAACACTGCCCCCCGCCTCGCCGCGTATTCCTAAGGCGCGGTACAGCGGTATTGGTCAAACTATAATCCAGGTCATGGTCTACTCATGTGCCAAATTTTATCTAAATCTGTTTAGCCATTTTAGTGTGAAAGCGTAACAAAGAAACAAACTTACTTTCGTTTCTGTCGCGAGTCTATAACCTTCCTCAAGAATTGGACTATTCAAGAATTTCTAATGACTGGTAGTTTCGGATATTACCCCCTACATTCAAACTTACAAACAAACAAATTTTACCTCTTTATAATATTAGTATAGATAAGTTAGGATTAATTTGTGAAACATACAATGATTACCTATGACGTCCACCACCACCACCACCACCGATGACGTCCTACTAAACATTGTCTGCCTAGCGTTTTCCCAGCTATGTTGTGGTCGGCTTCCAGTCTAACCGGATGCAGCTGAATACCAGTATTTTACATGGAGCGACTACCTATCTGACCTCCACAACCAGTTATTGGGTACTGTGGCGGCATCTACATCGCCACATAGGAACTACGCATCACACCGATGTCACGCAAAATCCGGCATCGCGCAAGCTATTTACCGCGCGACGAGTATAATATGTCACCGTATAATTATAAACTTCGTTAGTTTATAATCCATCGGTATTATTTCCGTAACCTAGATTATAAACTGCCGAAAAATTGTGAACTGTGACAAATCATTTACAATTTAACGGATAATTTTTCGATTGTTCATAATGTATCCATGAAAAACTGACAAATTGTGAACTGGTAACCAACTTGTTTGCGACGTTATGCATCTTGCGCTAATATTAAATAGCCTGCGTGGCTGCGAGCAACTTGGAAGTAGCGCTCGCTCGGCTCGCGCGCGGTTGTTCACAGTTCTAACCTAACCTAACCCATTTCACCCAGTTCACAATTTTTCGACAGATTATGATCTAACGGAAATAATACCGATAGATTATAAACTAACGGTGCTCACAATCTTACGGTGACATATATACAACGTCCCGACATCAATCGTCGGGCAGTAACCCACCAGACACGATACCCGTCTGGTCGGAGGATCCTCCCTTTTCAATGGAGGATGAGTGAACTTTACACCCTGTTCCTTAAGTATACCCTCTATGAAAGAAAGAAAATAAAGAAGAAGATAGATAATAAATTTATTTGGCACAGGTTAAGGCACATAATTTTCAAAAACAAAAACAAAAAAAACGTGTGGCACTCGGGGACTGCCGCGGTAAAGCTATTGCATAGCATTTGTAACCTTCATTCTTCCTATTTGTCAACGCTATACTTGGGATACTACGATAACTACGTTCTCATGACAACGTGACGTTGTCATGAGAACGTAATTTTAGTTTTATGTCATCATCCGTCATTACATGGTAGGCGGAGTGGGGGGTGTTAGGTTTTATTTTCATTACGGAATTTCTTGATTCGGTCGCCGCGCTCAAAGCCTGCGATAAAAGCTATGCAATAGCTAAAAAAAAAACAGAGAAAGCTTAAAACAGTATTGTGTGCCTCACGGCTGCGACAAATAGGCCCAGTTCTGCATAAATGCCACACAACTAGTGCCCGACGCTGGTTTTCAATTACGAGTACGTCTTACGAGTCATATTGAATACTGTTAGAATAATTAAGGTGATAATTAAGTACGGCTACTAATTAAGTAATTCCTTTTTATTCAATTATGTCTGCTATAATAAGGATGAGGACCGTAAAATTATATACACCCTGTTAATTAAAATTAATAATGCGTTGCAAACACGCCTCTGGAACACGCGTTTTCTATATTATGTCTTGCTTTAATTACATCGTTCTATTGTTTATAATTTAATTTGAAACGTACCTATTGTTTTATAAAAGCCGGTGTCCCTGATCGTAAAGCAAATCCGTTGAGAGATGATTTCATACGAATCTATATCGTCCGGAAGCAACGAGAGCAGTTTCCTTCCGTGTCAAAAAATAAAACTGGCCAAGTGGAGTAGGACTCACACACGAAAGATTCTGTGCCACCGTAAAATAATTAGCAAAATTCGCCGAAAAAAACACGTTTCTTGTATAGGGACCCCATTAAATTTTGAACTTTATTCAATTTTTATTATTTTTTGTTATAGCGGCAATAGAAATATATAATCTGTAAAATAATTAACGGGTTACCTATTACGGTTCATAAGATACAGCCCGCTGACGAACGGACGGACGGACAGCGGAGTAAACCTCCGCTATTTAGTAATAGGGCTTGCCCCTCTGCCCAACCCTTCGGAGAAACAAGGCGTGATGTTATGTTATGATATAATACTACGTTTGAGCAAAATCTCTTAAATCACGTGTATTTTACATATGCAAATATCGAAAAACCCTGTTCCACCCTAAAATAGTATGACATAAATAAACATTCCAAATGGTCGAAAATAATTTTAATAGCTGAATGTTCTGCATGCGACAGCATTGTGCCTACATTAAAAGTTGTGCAACAACTGTAAACTTGACATCCCTAACGATATACAACCCGCGTAATTATGGAAACAGATAAAATAAAGTATTTAAAGAGCTGCTATTGGTGCAAAACTTAAATTTTCACACAATGAATACGTAGAAGTGAATAAATCATCCATCGATGTATTATTCTAAAATATACCTGTAGAATAATAGATGAGGACTGATAGACCGTTGGTCGGTGGCACAGTATAAATAAGTAACAGTATAGGTAACGTTTTCTTAGAAAACGGCCGAAAAGACGCGCTTTGAAATATCAGTGTATATCAGTACGCCACAGTCTCGAGTGCGTGGCAGTTGCTCACGGACGCGGAAGGTTTATTTGCCGAGCGGCCGTAGGTAAAGTACATAATACTGTTACCATATTATACTGTGTCGGTGGTAACATTTTCCTACCATGAGCTAGTCTAGTGTGTACTTTTAATAGAATGCAAGGCCAACTTTAAGGCTTGTGCAGACCAGCGCGACACGCGACGCGACACAAAGGCACCGCTCGTCGCGCGACGGGCGGTGCCTGTGTGTCGCGTCGCGTGTCGCGCTGGTCTGCACAAGCCTTTAAACTAATTATGTTACCAAAAACAAAATATTCATGGCGATAAAGTCCACCTCTCGCTGCTGTACGACGAACAAACAAATAGAGTGCTAGAGCCCGCGCCACCACTGAAGTCCATTTGACGTGGCGCTAGTGTCTTTGTCATTGCATCAAATTGCATTTAAAAAAATGTAGTTCCACAATTTCTAATTGTCACTGGCATTTAAAATTTAAAAAAATATATTTCACATAAACCTACATGGACACTTATGAAACGTCAGAAGCTAGGTGCACGGTTCCAATTGGTCGTTTCCTATGAAGAAAAGCCGGCAAGAAACTACACGGTAACTGTTTTAAAAATAATTGGCTTTTACAATGCTTTCAAATAACCGTGTTACTAGGTATGGGAAGGCAGTGTAGGTATTTCAATAAGTACTTAACAAAATAGAAAATGGTCAACAGATCTACAGTCCACTAAGCCTACAGCGTTCTCACATTCACAAAATAGAAAAGAATCTATACAAAAGATAAATACATTAATAATACTCTATTTTAATTAAACGCAATTACATGATTGCTATTACATTGTGTATTAATAAAAAAATATGGCGGCGTTATTCCGATCTTGGCCACGCGCCAAAATAACCTTGTAGCAGTGTAGTTAGGCTGATACCGTAGTAAGAAAGATTAACCATCCAGTAAGGTTGATATAGGAGCCGTTAAGTCAGACTCAGGTGCCCACATAAATAATGAATTCTCAAAGTCCTCAATATTTGCCTGGAGAAACTTTGAGAAATTTTGGCACCCCAACTCAAATCAAGCCTCGCTTTACAAAGTTTTTTGAGAACTATGAGATGTAAGTTTTTAATGAGCGGAATTCAATATTATAAACGTCACTAGTAGTACATTGGCAACATGCCACGTGGTTTCCACGGTAATAAATTTAATTTGTTGAATAATTGCTTTTGAATCTCCTAATAGAATTATTACGGTTCAGTACGCTCTATGTCTTATTAAAGAGATGGCTCGCGGCTCCAAGGACCAAAATCTAAATAATTATATGAAAGGAAAAACTGATTGACATATCAACGCAGAGCCGAAACTACTAGGACTAGTGATGTGAAAGTCTGCACAAAGTTCCTTTTATAATACAGGGTGTCAGGAACATCGACGCGAAAACTGAAACCATGGATTCAGTACATGATACTGAAACCCCCTGCGTTGAAATTTTTAGTCGGTTATAAAAAAAAAATCTGCTGTTCCATAGAAAAGTGCAATACCTACGTGGTCAAAATGTATGGAACAGCTGATTTTTTTTTTAATAATCGACGAAGCATGGGGTTTCTGAAAATTCCACCTTTAAGGGGGCGATAAGGGGGATTTCGTTTGTATGAAAAATCTTATTCCTTAAGTAATAAATTTGAAACTTGGCACAAAAAGTATTTAAGTTACGTACTTATGTAAGTTTGTCATCCCGACCTATTAATTAACTTCTATGCCCCTGAGATAATGTGAGAAAGCCACGTGCGCCTAAAATAGTTACCCTTCAAAATTAAACCAAATCAAAGATGGTTGATGGTAAACACAAGTAGTTATTCTTGCCTTTCTAGGATTATCAGCTTATCTAAGAAGGCTAGATTCATTAAGACTAAGAAAGAAACAAAGAAAGAAAAACTTTTAATTTGGGACACGCACAGGAAATAAAAACTAAAAAGGAGCATCTAAAACTACCAAACATTTTCGAATAAACAAAAAGAAAAAAAAAAGAAAAAATAGTGACGACCTGTGCGAGGCCAAAAATGCTCCTATCTCGGCATTATGCTGCGATATTTAAAAATACATAACGTAGCGCTGGTATTCTAGTAGGGCCCGCAGTGATGCCACGGATACACATATGGACACATTAATCCCACTAGGGGATTACAAAATAAATAAAATAAAAAAATTATAAAAAAAAACAATAGAACATAGACAAATCACATTGTAATTATATAGGTACAGGGCGTCCCAAAATTATGAGACATGAAGGGAAAGTACCTTGAATATCGTAGATAGTGTATTTTGCTGAAAGAAGACTTTATGTTATTTTTAAAAGTTAGTAATTCTGCATTCAAAGATTTTCAAAAAAATACTTGCCTCGTCAGGGAATCGAACCGCTAGATTGGGCAGGAGCCGCTTCAAGGCAGCCCCGGCCCGCTCCAGTCTGGGAGCCAAACGTCGGAAATGTTCGACGAAATTCCACCGGCTGTCGAGGACGAGTCCCAGATACTTCATCGTCGACTCGACACCGATGTGAACCCCTCCCGCCATTACCTGGGAGCCCGACGGTGGCGCATTCCGAGGACCATGAAAACCCATGGCCTCGGACTTGTGCAGGGCCACCTCGAGTCCCAGCTGCCGGATCCTATTTACGATTGTCGCAACCCCGCGTGTCGCTAAGTCGGCCGCCGCCTGGTATAACCCCCCCTGCGCCAGGACCAGCGTGTCGTCAGCGTAACAAACGACGCTGACGCCGCTAGGGAGGTCGGCGCGCAGCACCCAGTCGTATCCGATGTCCCACAGATGCAGCCCCAGGACCGAACCCTGTGGGACACCGCACGACATCTCTTGCCGGTTCCACTCTCCTTGGTGACCGGGGTAGATGGAGGAATGAAATTCTGCCATCTTCATAGTATGCCAACTGAAATTGTACCAAATAATTGTCGCTCTAAATAAACGTTATGCTAAACGAAATTATGCGGAATTTTAACTTTGCCAAAGGTACTTAATTATGCCAAATAAAATTCTGCCATCTTAAAAGTATGCCATTGTAAATTCGGACATAAAAAAATTCGGTCAAACAATAATTATATTAAATAATTTTTATGCCTTTAAAATATTCGTTTAAAGAAGATTATGCCAAGTGTGTTACGCCAAATGAATTTCGGAGCATTAAGATTCAGCCAGATAGAGGGAACCCCCTTTGAACACCTCCTGGCCAGACAGACACGAATGAAAACTTTGCTGAATGCAAAATGGTTCGTTTAAATTACTAGGGTAAACACTTTCTGTCTGCGTCGCTTCTAAATTACACAGGTCTGCAAAAAAAATGCTGTCTGGATGTTTTCAACTGATTTCTATGTATTTAGGTGTTCTGAAAACGAATAAAATACTTTAAAAAATCCAGAACGTCAGGTTATTTTGCAAAACGCAAAATTTTATTATAAAACGGGGTTTTTTGGGCTAACTTGAAGTCATAAATGAATAGGTACAATTTTATTTTGATGACTGTTTTTAAATGTATTCAGGCCATGACTATCATTAATTTCTAAATAAACAAACATAAACATGTTGTACCTGAACGTGCGCACTTCAATAGCGTAGAAAGTGGCGCGGTATAATCACGTGTTAACTCGTCATTGATCTTGGTTCAATATAGGTAGTACAGTTTCTGTCAGACGAATTGACATTAAAAAAAAATAGTCTTTTATCTTTTGTTTCAAGATGATAACTTGTTTAAGATATATACCTACATTGTCAGAAAACGTAACGTTCTATGACAAAATGAAAGTCATTTTCGGATTCAGCACACCCAAAAACATAAGAATTACGCAAAAAAACCAAAACAGCTCTCATTTTATTTTTTTGCAGACTTGTGTTGTTTATGACATCTCTAATTTGAAAAAAAAAAGAAGAAGTCTTTTAGTTTGTTCCCTTTAAAAAATTCGGATGTTTCGTGAGAAAAAATTTCAGGTATAATTTTTAGGTAGTGCACGAAATAACTCTAAGGTAGGTACCTCGCGCTAGTACCTACATTGTTCTCCTTAATTTGGCAAATATTAAATTCATATTATCACAAAACGGTTTCCAATGCACCTTTCAATCTGCACCTTCATTTGTTTCATAACCTTTTGCCCCCACTTCGAAACAGTTCGCCGAATATTAAACGGAGATCGATGCAAATATTGACACGTTTCCTTTTGTGTTTTCCAATTTAGTGTTCGTTTTCAATTTAGAGGTTTTGTGGGTTTTGCACGAAGCATTATTCCTTTGAATGGAATTTAAATATCTTTCATGTTTGAAGTCGCAAAAATAATTGTTGAAGAATCACAGACGTTAATTGGGGCTTCATTGTTAAACTTATTTTTATGTTGATTAAGATGCAGTAGTAGGTAATATCATCCAATGTATGTACTTTCGGTGCAATAAAGTACGAAAATTGCCTTCGTGATATATTCGATATTTTTTCAATAATTCACGCTGGCTGATGGAACCGCTCCGTCGAGCGAAAATTCCGATATTATTCGATGTTCCTGTCACCGTACTATCGGTTGCAACCTGCAGAATGTTTTATCCGACACATGCCAACATGGTCGACCCGAATAACATTGAGTGCTCGCCTTTGTAGAAAGCTTTGTCATCACACACACTAATATAATAAAGGCGAAAGTTTGTGAGTGTGTGTGTATGTTTGTCTTTTCTTCACGCTCAAACAGCTAGACCAATTTGAATGAAATTTGGCACACAGATAGTTTATAACCTGGATTAACACATAAGATACTTTTATTCCGATATTCCCACAGGATCGAGACTTACGCTGATGAAACCGTGGGGCGCAGCTAGTTAAGAGTTTATACTACTACCGTGCTTTTGTAGTACGTCTGGCATGTTCGCTCAGGCACGTATTCATGACTTCCACGCAATGGCGAGGAGAAAAACGGCGTCGCTATTACGTCGAGAACGCGGTCAAGTCCTAACAGCATTCTGAGGCCCTAGTGTGAGTTTTTTTTAACCATCTCGACTTTACTTATCGACCACATTTGGCGCTCCGATTGGCCCTTCACCAGTGAAGGCCAGTGAAAGGCCAATCGGAGTGCCGAACGCGGTCGATACGTAAAGTCGAGATGGTTAAAAGAAACTCACACTAGGGCCTCTGAAGATGTTAGTGGACAAATTTAACTCGCCGATAATGATCATTTCATGCAGGTGTTGGTTAGGCAGGAGTGATTCTTTACATCGTTTTTTCTGTGTTAGTCTTAGTACTTAGTTACAATTATTGTAACACTCTAACATAGCTTTTAAGTTTCCTTTTTGTACCTAACCAATTAACATATATTAAGTATCATTCTTGTCAAAGTAAATAAATTAATTTAATTTAATTCATAATTATAAAGTGTAGTATAGGTAATTTTTTATCACACTGTGAGTATGCGAGTACCAAAGTACATCTTGGTCAAGGTAAAGTTATCGGTTTGATCAGTTTCATTAGTTAAGACTTGTGACCAATTTGACTGTTCTGACGAAGCCATTTTCTCGAGGGAAAACTATTCAACCTGAAACGAACTAAAAATAAAATAAATGATCCTTGTGTCTCCTTGATAATTGCGCTTGATTTGCTAGGTCTATCAGTCCGTGGCTGGAAAAGGTTAGGAAATATAAAATGTACTCTCGACTCTTTACTGAGGTAATTTTATAATTTGGGAATTAATTATGGAGTTTCTTGCACATTCCCATCCATACGAATACCTTTTGGAAGGGGCATGTATTTTATACTTCACTAAGAAGGGTCCAATTACGGCGAGGAATAAATAATATAGCACTATATCGGTATAATAGCGTATATTATATCCCAAGAACACAATAGGTTCACACAAAAAAAATAAAATTCTGATCTCTTACACCTTTCGCGGTAACGAAACCATAGCGCGATCTAATTCGACGCCAACGCCATCTATCGAGCGCGGTGACAACTCTTGACAAAAATTAATATTAGATCACGCTATGATTTCGTTCCAAACCCCAACATACCGCCCACCAAGGACATATTGACAAAATGTCCTTAATTACCGCCCACCGTGACAAACGTCCGGCTTATATCAAGCCTGACCATGACCGGAAACCTTTAAATAAAAGTTTGCGTCCTTGGTAGTAGGTTTTAACACAATATAGGGTTTATCAGAACAAATATCATACCCTTGGTTTTACATTATAATAAACAAAGAAAAATAATAAATAAAACAAATCTTAAGTACAACAAAATTTAAACTTGACCTTAACTTAACTGATTACTGGCAAATAGGTAACACACACAATTTAGAGGTAGGTCTCTTAAAGACTGAAGCCTGTGTGCGTATGGTTACGACCCGAGTAATTCCGTCAGGACCCGGATGCGTCTGTTCAACCTTACCCAATAACCACTTGCCTAGAGGCAAACCGTCTTCCTTTACTAACACGACCTCCCCAACTGATGGTTCTGGATTTTTATTGGCCCATTTATGGCGTTGCAGGAATTGGTTTAAATAATCCTGCGACCAACGACGCCAAAAATCCTGCATCATCCTCTGATGAAGCTGCCAGCGTTTTAAGGTACTCACATTGGACCTTTCGTAATTTGAATCTGGTGCTAAAACGGGTGGTTCTCCGATCAAGAAATGCCCTGGCGTTAAAATGACACACTTATCTTGATCTTCGACATACGATAAAGGCCTGGAGTTGAGGCAAGCCTCAATTTGAGCCAGCACTGTTGCCATCTCTTCGTACGTCAGTGTAGAATTCCCAATAACCCTTTTAAGGTGGTACTTGGTCGATTTTATTCCTGCCTCCCATAGGCCACCAAAATTAGGTGCGTGGGGCGGGATAAAGTGCCAATCTGTGCCATTATTAGCGAGGTACTCTGCTAGTTCCGGATTGAGGTTGGACTTCTCATCGTTAAATAAGTAGAGTAACTCGCGTGACGCTCCCACAAAGTTTGTCCCATTGTCGCTATGTAAGTCACTGCATCGACCACGTCTTGCCACGAATCTTTTGAAAGCTGTCAGGAAACCTCTAGTACTTAATTCACTGACCGCCTCTAAGTGTACTGCTCTAGTGACCATGCATATAAACAATGCTATATAGCCTTTATAGGACCTATTACCTCGACCTTTCGATACCCGAATGTTAATAGGGCCAGCGTAATCTACTCCACTATATAGAAATGGTTTACTAGGTGTAACACGTGCCGAAGGCAGTTGTCCCATTAACTGCGTTCTAACTTTAGACGAATATCGAATGCATTTAATACATCCTTTAACATGTTTTTTAACCAATTGCTTGACACCAATAATCCAATATTTGGAACGCAAGTATGTCACCATAAGTTGCGGACCACCATGCATCGTCTTTTCGTGAGCATCTGCCACTAATAGAACTGTCAGAAAAGACTGCTTTGGTAACAATATAGGATGAATTCTATTATAACTTAATTGAGACATCTCAAGTCGCCCTCCAACTACTTGCTCGACCCCTCCGCTTGCGCGGCCCTTTCAACGTTACTAGTTTTATTATCCTCCTTCATCAACGATGAGGTTTCCTCGTGAGCCCTATTACTACCTTCGCCCATATCAGACCCAGAAACACCTGTTGGGTGTAACAAAGAATGGTGGCGGCGTTTACACACCTGGCACTTTAGAGTGTTTTTACAATGTTTAGCAGAGTGATTATTGTA
The DNA here is from genome assembly GCA_949152395.1 of Agrochola litura. Lineage (NCBI taxonomy): Eukaryota > Metazoa > Arthropoda > Insecta > Lepidoptera > Noctuidae > Agrochola > Agrochola litura. The sequence continues at coordinate 6,600,606 of OX424497.1, read as the reverse complement.
TAAGCAAACAAAGCACAAATTATGTTCCTGAGCAAAACTACGCCGAGCGTCATTAGACTCCTTTCCAAACTTAGGACAGGACGTAATTTTATGATCGGCTGACGAGCAAAACGCACATGCAACCGACTTTTTTACTACATGAAACGACTGAGTCCCCTTTTGGTTTGAATGTCTGTCTTTGTTATCGACCTTATCTAAATTTTCTAGACCTCTAAACCGATTATTTAAATATTCCGAAAACTGTTTAAAGGTAGGTAATTCATCGCTTGCGTCTGAAGCCGCCTTAAGTTCCCACGCTTTCCTGGTCTCTTTATCTAACTTTCCACTAATTATGTGTATCACAATCAGATCCCAGGAAGACACATCTACCCCTAAATTACTAATTGACTCTAAGCATTCAACAGTAGTCGTAATAAGTCGCTTTATTTCCAATGCCGATTCAAACGATAATGTCTTTTGACTTAACAATCTTTTCATTATACTATTTGCCAGAAACCTTTTATTGTTGTACATTTTTTCTAACTTAGACCAAGCAATTTTATAGTTATCTGATGTAACATTGATATTTCGTAACAACTGTTCAGCTTCCCCTGTTAAATGACCCTTTAAATAAAATAAGCGTTGTGCATCATCCAAAGATTTGTTTTCATGCACCAAACCCACAAATAAATCTTTGAATGTTTGCCACTCCGAATACTTTCCCGAAAAAGAGGGAATTTTTATTTCAGGCAACCTTACTCTACTGAGGTTCCCTTCTGTTTTAGAACAAATATTAGAATCTGTACGCGAATCAGTAAACTTTCTTTCGGATAACATTTCTTTTAAATCACTTTTAAAATCCACATAAAATTCTTCAACTTCATCATAAAGATTATTTTTAACATAGCTCGAATTAGCCAATTCAGGCTTTTTTATCGTGCTTAATATTTCCTTATGATTAGAAGTAAATGCGTTCCATAATTGTTCCAAATTTTCAAGTCGTGTCTCTAAATATGAAGTAGTTAAACGGTCTTTAGGAGCTTTCTTAAAATTTGATCTAGCCTTAATCATTTTAGAACTAACATCTTCCTGTATACTACAGAACGGCTCCATTTTGCAACAATTATGGCACAACTTTTATCAACACAATCAAAACACAAGTCACAAAAAAATAGATTTGTTTTATGTTTAAAGTTATCCAACAAATCCCAAAATTTTACAAGTGTTTGGAACAACTTTTATTTGGTTCTAAAATCGGGCATGGATTCCCCGTCAGAACCGCTTTTCACATAAAACAATTACAAGTCCTAAGCTAATAAAAACCATTAAAGTTAATGTTAAATTTAAAGTCCAAATTACGCGCACTTTTTGAGATTCTTGATTGATGTAAACACTAAACTTCCTGATCTAAGTTATAATTCAAATGTACTCACGATTTTTTATTTTCACTCACTGACACTTTATTGTTGTACTGCACCCGAGCCACAGCCGGCACGCGTGCTGTACTGCACCACGAGCCGCAAGCGCCTTCTTCGCAGCGCGCAGCACTGCACCATACAAGTGGCGCCCTCTATTCGACGAAATCCTCCCTCGCGACGATCCTCCGACTGCTGGGTACCAGATTGGCTGCGTCCACGCTCCACCTGGCTGCTCCCGGCTCCAATCGGTTCCTCCTCTAACTCCTGGACACCTCACCTGGTGCCCGTTGAAGGGGCTGATCTGGACAGCGATCCACTGCCCAGTAACGACGCGAAGGGTGGTGATACACTACCACCTCTGGAAACCACCACACACACTCCCGTCCAATCCGATTCAAAGGACCATGTATTTTATACTTCACTAAGAAGGGTCCAATTACGGCGAGGAATAAATAATATAGCACTATATCGGTATAATAGCGTATATTATATCCCAAGAACACAATAGGTTCACAATAGGTTCACACAAAAAAAAAAAAATTCTGATCTCTTACACCTTTCGCGGTAACGAAACCATAGCGCGATCTAATTCGACGCCAACGCCATCTATCGAGCACGGTGACAACTCTTGACAAAAATTAATATTAGATCACGCTATGATTTCGTTCCAAACCCCAACAGGCATCCAGAAGAATCAATTCAATTTTCTTGTAAATTTTGACGTTCAGAAATGCCTTTTAATATCCTACTTGAAATAAATTCATTGACTTTGACTTTGTATAACATCAACATGTGTGTTAAAACAAAACTATATGAATGGCTAGGCGCCTATCGATAACATATACCTTTTTTTTTTTTTTTTTTGAGGAGTGGCTAGAGAGGCGCCACGGCGTCCTCACCTTCCGCCTGACGCAGGTACTCACCGGACACGGCTGTTTCGGGAGGTACCTGTTCAGGATAAAGCGGGAGGAAACGCCCGGGTGTCGTCACTGTGTGGATCGCCCGGAGGACACGGTGGAGCATACGGTGGAGGTCTGCCCGGCTTGGGCAGGGCATCGCCGTGTACTCGTGGATGCGATCGGCGGCGGTGATCTCTCGCGTCCGGCCCTGATTCGGGCCATGCTACGGAGCGAGAGGGGGGGGACACTTGACTCTAACAACAATTTGCACTTTAAAGCTTAATATTTCGCAAACGGATCTCTGAATTCAAAAATGGTTTTAGCACACTCACAATGTTTTTGAAAGACCTTTCCAACCTCACAACAAGGGATAGAAAAAAAAACATCCTCACTTTACGTGTAGGGGAGGAACCCTAAAAAAAATATTTTTATAATTTTATTTTACCACTTTGTCGGCATGATTAATATGTATACCCATGCCAAATTACAACTTTCTAGTACTAACAGTCTTGGAGCTAGACCGCGGACAGACAGACAGACAGACGGACATGACGAAACTATAAGGGTTCCTTGTTTACTACGGAACCCTAAAAAACAGTGGCACTCCGGGAGTGCCGACAGAAGTCAAAACTTGAACAATTTAAAAAAATACTTCCAAAACGTTTAAAGTAAGAATAATTGCATAGAACATTGATTCGTAACGTAATATAAATAAAGATTGACTGCCTCGTTGGTCTAGTGGTCGCAAGCGCTACTGCTGAGCATGAGGTCCTGGGTTCGATTCCCGGGTCGGGCAGTGTTATTGGGTTTTTCTATCTGAAATTTCTCAGTAGCAGCTCGGAGTCTGGATTTGTGCCCGGTTGATGGCAATAGGCTCGCCCCCTATTACATGGGACTTAAACATAACTGGCGAAATGTGGGTGTACCTGCTACAGGGACACCTCTGCCCAACCCTTCGGGGAAACAAGGCGTGATGTTATGTTATGTTATGTTATATAAATAAAGAGCATAATCACGTTTACAAAAATGAGGTGTCGGTAACGGTGTCGCGAGTTCAATTGTTTTCATCTCAAAAATCCCCAACGCGCCTAAAGAAGTTTTCACTTCAAAAAAATACTTTCAACTCTTTATTGAGATAATTTTATAATGTTTAGCAAGTACTTCATTAAAATGTGTTACAGAATAAAACAACTTAATTAATGGGCTAGATGACCCCATGAACTCCGTCCCACGTGAGACAAAATTTCAATATTTTCGATTTTTCGGCTATTCCTTTGCGTTTTTCCTAATTTTATTTTTCCTTAACCACCCCAGTACTGAGGTGGAAAACAAAAAAAAAAATAAGTAATCAAGTCGGTCTAGACATTTTCGAGTTTTTGAGAGACTAACGCACGATAGTTGATTTTTATATATGTATATAGATAGATAGGCGCCTATCAGTGACATATGTATAATAATATGCTACACATTAAGAACAGACACAAACGTTAAAAAAAAACTTTCAACTCTTTATTGAGATCATTTTATAATTTGGGAACTGTATTAATCATCAAAATGTGTGACGGCATATTTTTTTTTTATCGCTAGGCGCTGATACACAACATAACATAGCCTCATGCCTGTAATCCCCAAAAGGTTCAGCAGAGGCGTACCTCGCGGGAAAGTCGTAAAGGGATTCCGTAGCCCCTGGTAATATGCAGGCAACTTAAGGAACACACGGGTGGGTTTTAGTCAGTAAGCCGACGCCGACGTAAGAACGAACGTAATAAAATCGCGGCGGGATTTTATCGCGCACTGGATTTTCAACTCTCGGTGTTAAGCTGATCGTTGAGAATCCAACGCGCTGGGACGCACTCTCGTCCCAGCGCGTTGAAAAAACACACTGTTGGATTTTCAACTCTCGGCGCTAAGCAGGGCGTTGAAAATCATGTGCACGAAAAAAATCCCCGCGATTTTATTACGTCCGTGCAAACGTGGGCTTAGAGTCGTGACACGCACTTTCGCTCTGCTCAGAGCGGAAGAATTTATTTGATAATTTCCGGAACAAAAAAAAATTATAAAAAATTGAACCTTCGAGTAAGTACACCCATATTTTACTATATAGTTATGTTTAAGTCCCATGTAATAGGGGGTGAGCCTATTGCCATCAACGGGGCATAAGTCCAGACTCCGGGCTGCTACTGAGGAATTCCTGGAAAAAACCCAACAACACTTTGCCCAATTTAGGAATAGAATCTGTGACATATTTAAGTAATTCCAACACTTCTCAGGTTGTTATCCTCGTAAACAAAAGTGGTGACTAACTAATCCTTCTACTGTGACATGATATATTCGAGATATAAAAAGAACTTAAAGGATTAGGTCGTATTATGTGAAGGCAGGTAAGTAAGTACATAAATTCAAGTACGCATTTTTGTGTGCAAAGATGTCACTCAAGATTAAGGGTGTAATGGTCTTATAAAAGAGTACATCTGGGACACTCGTGAAATACGCATGAAAAAGTTTAGGAATAAGTACCTAACTAATGCAAATGTCGAGGCGAATAAAACAAGCTTTCTTGCAAAATCCTTCCTTATTATCAATGAATTGGTGATTGTCATGCAGAGTAATGTCTTTCATTGTTTATTTGACTCAGCTTTTTGATAACATATACCTACCCATCTTCTTAGTTTTTTTTACCGACTTCCAAAAGGAGGAGGTTCTTAATTCAACTGTATTTTGTTTTTATTTTTTGTATATAAATATAAATTTTAATAACTTTGCTTGGGTAGTTTTTGAATTAGCTTCAATAATACGTATTTTTTTCCACTTAGTATGTGGATGATATTTTAAGTTCCTCTCACTGTTATTTACCATAGCAAGTAGTGGTATTCGAATTTGTATTGGGTAAATACCACAACTAAAAAGTGAAGTTATTAAGTATGTGTGCGACGACAAATGGACGAATAACTCAATATCACGCCAACCGATTTCGATGATTCTTTTTTAACCGACTCCAAGTAAATAACTAAAAAGCGGTAAATAAAAAGTTTTAACAAAAAAAAAAAACAACCGACTTCCAAAAAAAACACTACAAAGTGAAAAATAACTTTAATTTCGGAAGTCGGTGGCAAATAACGAACATTCAAAATCATAGACACCTACTTCCGAAATTAAAGTTATTTTTCTCTTTGTATTCTTTTTTTTGGAAGTCGGTTGTTTTTTTATTGATTCAAAAATGTTAGATAGATAAGATGGAGAAAAAGGCCACGGCTATGTGGGAACGTGAAGGGTGATCGATCGGTACTTAAAGGCGCAAACAGACGCGACACGACACTGGTAATTGTTCTACGGTGAAGTTTTCTTAGAAATTATTTGATTAGAGTCGCGTCGGGTTGGTAGCATTAATCCCCAGTTGCGTTTTCACCCGATTTTTTTATATTAAATCTAGTTTTTTGCTTTTTCACCCAGTTTTGTTACAAGGTACAGCCGCAGCCGTGTTCAAAACTGTTACTAAATTTATTAGCTTCTTAGGTACCTAAGTTACTCTAAGTTGTGCTGTCGCATCGCTGGAGCCTTAAATAAACGAAGTTTTTTAAGAGTTTTTTTATTACTAAACGAATTTTAACTCTACGTTAATTTTCCGTGTTATTTAAAGCGATTTCATACAAAATAATATTAAAGTTGGTTGTCAATTTGCTTAACAATTTATTTCCGTTACTGTACATGACACTCGACGTCAATTCAAAAACTGATTACTCCCAAGGGCTGAAAATGTCACCGACATGCAACAAGCCGAAGCATGGAGGCATCCTTTGATATTAACCCACACGGAAGTTACACGACATTTCAAGGTGTATGAACACTGTCCACTTCGGTTATTCGTGAGATATTGTGTTCGGGTATTCCTGTCGGCGTCAATTTACCTGACATGTTGATACCGCCCGTTTTTCGGGAGTTTTTGAGGTAAAACCTTTAGTTTCCGAAGAAAACTTGGAGTAAAATTTTTTTGTTTTTATTTGTTCTGTAGCTTAGGTGGCTTCTTTTTTAGTGAGCTTTTACAAAGAAGTGGGCACGTGTATAAATATCGTAAAATGAATAAGTGTACAATTTTTTATAGCCCAGGAGAGGATCACCGTGTATATAATGATTATTGAAATTTTGATTTGACTTGTGTATTTTTTTTATTTAGACATTTTTATTTTTAATGTAATTCAATTTAAAATATATTCTGTTTAATTATTGTTGCAATTAGTACCTAATATATTAATTTGCACACCTCATTAGGTTTTAATACAAAGTACCTTTTATACTTGTAACAGCTGTTTTTTTTTATTTGCTATTATGCAAATCAATTATTTGATTTGAAATTTCAGATAAGTACCTAGGGCTTGAAATCAAAACGTGCATTTTTCTGTGACTAATTAATAAAAAGTTTATTCGTTATATTAGGTAATTACCTACTAGATTTTTCTATAAAACAAAGTGGGGTTAGTCACACCATCTATAACTCAAAAACGGCTTGATCGATTTTTATGATCTTTGATTTGTTGGATTTGCCTCCGCCCGAATAGCAGAAAGTATTGAAACATCGGAAAAGTTCACGATTATTTTTTCATAATTAATTCATTAGGCAGGTAGGTAAGTGGGTAGGTAGGTAGGTGTGCCGTAGATAAGTACTTAATGCTACCCGTGTGAAGTCGGGCCGGGTAAAGCTAGTATGAAATAAATTCAATTACGTGATACCAAGACATTCAATATGATGATTAATGATACTGAGACTACAGTTTGATTTTAATTATATTTATGACTGTTTATGCGTTATGCGTCTTCCTCTTCGAATTTGTGGATGCGGTTGAGTGTGAAATGATAGGTAACTTGATTTCTCCAGAATACAACTGACTTGTACAATATGAACTCGTCTTTACTTAAAAGTTTTGAAAGCAGTTATACAGAGCAAGATCGATTCAAAATGTGTTAGTTTTAGAAGAAACCGAGCGTTTTAACGTCCCGCGAAGAAGCATTCGGAAGTCTTCGTAAATTGCTCCTATTGGTGTTTCTTCGATGACATCCCTTGAGGACCTCTCATTGGCTGTCCGAAGGTGACTTGATAAATTTGATTCTCGATTCGTAAGTATGTAGGTAGGTAGAAGAGCGCCTACAGCTTATGTGATAGCAACACGCAGGTTGTCGACATCATGCGTGAACAATGACTTAGGTACTCGAAACACATAAAGCTACTTAGTTTATTATAATTACATATTCTTATACACATGTGAATTTCAAAGGCACCTCTGTGGTTTTGCGAAAACCCCCGAGGATTTATGTTTCAACAACGCACATGCACCTAGCATGTGCGTTGTTGAAACATAAATCCCTTTTATTTAGACAGATGACGTCGTTTAGAAGATGTGGCCTTCTCAAGTATTCATGACTTTGAAAGTTATTGTTATGAATTTTAAAACAAGTTAAAGTGTTAATTACCCGACTACGGTGGTGGGTTATGATTTTGACCGATATGTATGTTCATCTGTTTCCTCATAAGTTCTAAAAAACTACTCATCATAATTTGATAAATGATAAATCGTTGGAAGCATCTTGATCGTCCGCTGGATAAAGGCCATATTGTGTGGCCATAATGGTACATAATGTGACATCATTAAATTGAATATGGCGCCCTCTAGAGGACACATAATCATGAACTAACAAAAAAAATAAACAAATTAAAAATAACTTTAACTACTACACTACTACTTTTTATTACTTTCACTAATTTTGGGTATAAAATGAAAGGGCTTAATTAGCCCATTTCAAAACAAAGAATGAAAAAGTGTTTATTGGGACTCGCACAGCAGATCACAAATAAAACCTATCTTTTATAAAACAACTAACTAAACATAAATAAAAAATAAAATAAAAAACAAAGTAGAAACCATTCATTTTGAAAAGAGTAACCGTGGAGTTTCTTGCCGGCTCTTCTCCATAGGAAGCGACCAATTGGAACTGTGCACCTAGCTTCTGACGTTTCATAAGTGCCGTTGTAGGTTTATGTGAAAAAAAATATTTTGTTTTTTTTTTAATTGAATAAAATTAAAGCAGAAAGTCCTGACCGAGACCAAAAGGCTTCTATATCAGCATGATGGTATTCTGATAGGGCTCGCAATTATGTCACGGACAGATACAGAAATAAACAAAATAAATTAAAAATAGAAAAGTGAGTTAACATGACATTTCAAAAATATATAATACAGTATGAGTCTTTATAATGTGCACATAGCGAAATGATTCTGGTCGGCGCAACATGTCCCCTACCTCCATACTTCTCTATTAGTCGTCATCTCAGTAATTACTCCCTTTCTAGCCATATCATCTTTTTTAACCGACTTCAAAAAAGGAGGAGGTTATTATGTCGTAGCGTGTTTTTTTTTTTTTTTGTCTATGTTTGTCCTCCGGTTTCTCCGTCATTTGTGAACCGATTTTGAAAATTATTTTTTTGGTGAAAGGGTATGCTCTCAAATTGGTCCCATATAAATTTTATTAACTTTGCTTTGGTAGTTTTTGAGTTAGCTACAAAATACGTATTTTTTTCTCACTTAGTATGTAGATGATATGATAAGTTCCTGTCACTAGCAGGTAGTGGTATTTGAATGTGTGTGGGGTAGATACTACAACTAAAAAGTGAAAAATAAAAACTTTATAAAAAAAAAAAACAAACGACTTCACAAAAAAAACACTACAAAGTGAAAAATATTTTTTTGTAAAAAGTTTTTTTAATGTAAATTTTTATTTTTTTAATGGAATGCTTAAACAAAACGGTGTAACTTTTAAACTAAATTTGGAAGTAATTAGGCGTCCACATAAAATGAAAATTGTGGAAAAAAACTATCCTCAATTGAAAATAAACATGTTTTTTTTTAGCAAAAGTCTGTTTTTTTATTTTTTCAATTATCTTAAAATTTTTCAATAAGACGACCTTAAAAAAATATATTTAAATTTAGATTTTTTAAATAGTTTTTCAGTCGAAACACATTATAAAGACTCACACTGTATATTATAACCCCAAAATACGGCAGACGGTTATAATTTTAACCGGTATGTATTTAAGTTGAAAGCGAGGATTATTGCTGGATCTAAAGTTCTGTGTGACTTCTATTGTGGTAGACGAAATCCTAGACGCCAGTCATCTTTGTTTTAGCTGACTGCGTCACAGTAGAAAGGTTATGTTTTTAATCAAGTGTTAGCTGATGTGCGGTTGAAAGTACTGACAAGATTTAGCTTATTAACAAACTAGCTGCGGCCCGCGACTTCACTCGCGTGAAATTTCGGTCCTCGACCCACTGCGTCGCATCGCATCGCCCGCGCTATTACTGGGTTTTCGCTTAACGTTTTTCTGACTTTTTTTTTTGCTCGTCTGCTAAGGGTTGTAGCGTGATGTTACATAGGCTCATGAATTGGGCTATCCAATGCAAAATGATTTTTTCACATCCGACTGGTAGTTCCGGAGATTACCCCCTACATACAAACTAACAAACAAACACCTCTTTATAAAACCTACTGTTATGGTTAATATTATTTATAATTCTTTATACGGCGGTAGGGAGAGAAACGGCGGTGGTGGGGTTATTAAAAAAATTACCAAGTGCGAGTCGGACTCGCGCACGAAGGGTTCCATACCATTATGTATAAAAACGGCAAAAATTGTAATTGTGGTTGTATACGAGTACAAGGGTCGAAAGGAATTGATGACTTTCACCCGTGTTAAACACTCTACTTTTCATTTCGAATATAAGGAAAGTAAAAAGTTATAGTTTTTCTAAAATATTAATTGATAATATTTTATTATCATGAGTATTCTAGTACCTATTAGTCTTTTTTAAATTTTAAATATGGAACACACCGCGTCGCCGCCGCGGGTCGTCCCGCTTAGGTATTTTTTTAATTCACACTGGCTGTTTATACAATGACAATACTGCAGCATTTTTTTTAATCAGTATTTTTCTTTAATGAGGGTATTACACCAGCATATCTACGATCACAGATCCATGATCAAAGACATAACTAAATTGTGAAATAGACATAACATGGGTAATTTGTGAGCTTCGTAGATAAGTATATGATATAATGATAGTGTAACAAATGTCTATCCATTATAAATGTCTATTTTACAATTCCATTATGTATCTTCGATCACAGATCCATGACCACAGACTCGACAGTGTAATACCCCCTTAGGAATTTTTTTCGTAGCCGACTACCTAACCAAATTTAGTTCTATTTTTAAAATTCATTCCCGCCCTGGAGAGGGAAGCAATTACTATGAGTCTTACCCGCCCAAGGGTGAGGATCAGCGTCTTCCACCCGCTACTTGGATCAAACAAACACTACTTTCCGAGTATGAGAAATGAAAAATCATGTCTGTTGTGTGAGAGCCCCTTAAATATTTATTTTATTCTGTTTTTTAGTATAGCGGTGTTGTTATAGCGGCAACAGAAATACATCATGTGTGAAAATTTCAACTGTCTAACTATCACGGTTCATGAGATACAGCCTGGTGACAGACGGATAGACAGACAGACGGACGGACAGCGGAGTCTTAGTAATAGGGTCCTGTTTTACCCTTTGGGTACGGCACCCTAAAAACGACTGGCAGTGGATTAATTTCTTGTTTTTTCTTCTATGCTCGTTTATAGATAAGCAAAAAAGTAAGCAAAGCAATGGTTTGATAAACATTAATTTCTTACAAAAATACTGTTCTCATTTATGCTATAAAAGAATACACAGTCATGTGAGAGAAAGTGGTCGGCACAGGTAATGTTTTTATAAGCTGCTCAACACACGTAGAGAGTTGGGGTTTCGTGAAAATTGTCGTAAATTAGGTTAGTTCGGCTTTAGAGGCCGTTTTCACCTAACTTTCGCATTTTAATTGCCTCCAATATAAGTTTGTTTGCCGAGGTCAAAAGCGAGTACCTCTATAAGCCTGATTATAGAGATACTATCTTTTGCCCACGGCTTCATCTGCGTGAAGGTCGGAAATTATCCTACGGGAATGTACTAAAACCGGGATAAAAATAATCCTGTCCGTTTTACTGCTAAAGCGTAAAACAGGTAGTGACAGAGTTACTTTCGGATCTAAACTGATATTATAAAGAGAAAAGATTAACGTTTTGGTGGTATTGAATAAACTAAAAAGACCCGACAGAAGTGAAAACTTGAACAAGATCGCCTTGGTGGAAGAAAAATACTTGTATAGAACGTTGGTCTGTATATTTTTCTTTCTTTCTTTCTTATCTAAACAAAGAAAACAATCGCGGTAAAAAAAAAACAACCGAAACCAACGAAGTAAAAACACTTGCATTGAACATTGATCCGTAACAAAATATAAATAAAGAGCATAATCGCGTTTACAAAACCAGTAAAGTAAAAATACTTGCATAGAACATAGGTGTCGCGAAATCAATGGTTTAGTCTCATCTCAAAAATGCCCAATGCGCCTAAATAAGTTCTTACTTCAAAAACTTCTGAACCGATTTAAAAAATTCTTTCACCAGAGGAATGCTATATTATTACTGAGTACCATAGGCTATAATTTATGAAGACATCACACGAGCAAAGCCACTGGCAGTAGCTTTTTATTATAATATATTAGTAAAGAAATAAGGATTTAATCAAAACCTTTTTTACTCATGACTTCATGAGGAAAAAATCACTGAACCTGACTTGATTTCCGTACATCTTTCTTTTTTTTTTTGGGTTACCACTGAAAATCAGCGCTGTGCTGTGGGTCCCTATAGCACAGGATCATGCTGAGTGGAAGCCTTCTTGTCACAGTCATGTCGTGCAGCTGCCGCCTAAGTAAATTCTGTTCTATGCTCGTGCTTTGTTATGTACTTTGTGTTGTTCTCTGATTACTCTTGTCTTTTATGTATGCACGTGTTTCTGTGATAAATAAACCTATTTTTCTTTCTTTTCTTTCTTTCTTATGATAGGTAGACCGAATAATCCGATTTGAACATTACCGACCTACAGGCCGGTAATGTTCAAATCGGATTATTAGTTCAGCTCCACCTTGGTATTGCACCTGAGACCTGCTTTGCTAATTTTGCGGTTTTCTAGGTTGTGAAAAGTTGGTCAATGTTGTGTTCATGAGGATAATAATTTCAGCCAGGAAATCTATATATTAAATCTATATATTTAGGAGTAATCGTGGCTAAATAGTGACAGCCGCACGGGTCGATCCATCAGGTTAAGCTACGCTTGCCGGGGATGGTCCGTGGATGGGTGACCATCTTTACATACCGAGACTCCTCCGTGCCTCGGAAAGCACGTTAAGCCGTTGGTCCCGGCTGTCATTCGTGGATCTTTGACAGCCGTTACGGGTCGTCAGAAGCCCGAAAGTCTGACAACCAGTCTTACCAAGGGGTATCGTATTATCCAGTTACTGGGTTGTGGAGGTCAGATAGGCAGTCGCTCCATGTAAAATACTGGTATTCAGCTGCATCAAGTTAGACTGGAAGCCGACCCCAACATAGTTGGGAAAAGGCTAGACAGATTGATTTAGGAGTAATCGTGGCTCAATAAACTTATTATGTTCATACAAGGTGTTATTGAAATAACTAAAAATTAATATTTCCTTTATTACATAGTAAATACATATAAATTCCATTTTTTATAAATAATTTAAAAAAAATGGGGCTCACCCATATTGGGAACAGGGTCCATTATTATAATTTTATTACCACTGGATATAAAACCTATCCAATCGCGCCATTTCACTCAATCCCCGGCTACAGCCATGCAGCTGCTATTAGCCGACGTTCGTACGAACGTAATAAAATCGCAGCGGGATTTTATCGTGCACTGAATTTGAGCCGAGCGTTGAGAATCCAACGCGCTGGGATGCACTCTCGTCCCAGCGCGTTGAAAAAACACACTGTTGCATTTCCAACTCTCGGCTCTAAGCAAAGCGTAGAAAATCAAGTGCACGTAAAAAAATCGTCACGATTTTATTACGTCCGTGCTACGTGGGCTTACTCACTACACTTGGCCGGTTTTTATTATACAGTAATAGACTGCTGTAAGCTGATGACAATGCTCATGATTGTATTTGCTAATCACTAATCTTCTCCACAGGTCGTGTATACATGGAACATGGATTTCAACCGCAGTATACTGAACGCGGCCACCATCTTGGTGCCGAAGACCACGGCCACTCCATCATCCAACTCCATGCCAACATGGGCACACAACTCCTGGGTGTGTCTGTTCACAGCCATGCTGGCAGTCGCTATTGGAGGGAATGTTATCGTCATTTGGATAGTTACAGGTAAGAAACCATGACGATTTTAGTTAATGATCTATTTTTTTTTAAACCGGCCAAGTGCTAGGACTACGCACAATTAAGGGTTCCGTAGTTGGGATGAATTTATCCCAAGAACAAACTTAACGTTGTAGTTGGAAAACATGTTCTCCCATACATTCCAACTGCAGATGTAAGTTTGTACGTACAATATTGAGAGATTTACCATGTCGCACATGGTAAATCTTTTTCCTTTTGAGGTACGAAACTATAAAAACAAGTTACATTTCTAATTAGTTAATTGATTCAGGCGTAACGTTGCGGAAATCCATTATAAAATACAATAGACGTGGATATATTTAGTAACCTGTCCCGCTTAGCTATTTCTAAAGAGCCATAAAAAAAACCCTGAAAGAAATCGACACGTGTTTCACCTCTCATCGAGGCATGTTCAGGATGACGATTGACTTGTCGCGAACTCCAATACGTGTCGATTTCTTCAGGGTTTTTTGTGGCTCTTTAGAAATAGCTAAGCGGAACAGGTTACTAAATATATCCACGTCTATTCTATTTTACATTTCTATATTGTTCATTACTTCAAACTTATTTAATCTGCTGGGACTCTGAACGGGAATTACCTCGTTTTTTTGTGGTTGCAAGCGCTATTATACTACTGGCCATGAGATCCTGGTTCCGATTCCCAGATCGGGCGAAGTGTTATTGGGTTTTTCCATTAGGAATTTCTCAGTAGTAGTCCGGAGTCTGTATCTGTGCCCAGTTGATGGCAATAGACTGGCTCCCTATTTATTACATGGGACATAAACATAACTGGTGAAATGTGGGTATACTATAAGTACACCTCTGCCAAAATTTTCAGGGAATACAAGTAGTATAATCAGCTTATTATAATTTTCCCATTGCTGGGACACAGGCCTCCTCTCTTCAAGAGGGAGTGGGCTGTAATCTACCACGCGGACCCAGTGCGAATTGGTAGATGTCACATCGAATTTTTGGTACTAGGACATTCTGGTTTCCTCGCGGTGTTTTCTTTAACCGCTTTTTTAGCAGTGGTGATGAAATTATTTACACAAAGTATAGCGCCTGCCTGGGTTCGAACCCACGACCTATAACTCGTAAGTTACCACTAAGCCACCACTGCTCTCAGTCGAGGTCGTTATCATTGGGCCTCCACTACTGTTAGTCGGGGCCGTCACTAGGCTACCACTGCTCTCAGTCGAGGCTGTTACCACTGGGCCACCACACTGCTCTCTCAATACAGGCGTGATGTTATTACTCTGAATCAGAACGGCTATAGCCGTCATATCAAAACTTAAGGGGATTACATCGCTCAAATCCCAAAAACACCGTACATATAAAGAAGTTTGTAGATGAATCCTTTTGTGCGATTTCCATATAAAAAATATATGATATACTTAAGGTCATCACAAATACATTGTATTAAAAACTGTAATAAACGGTCCCAAATCTTGGAAAAAAATCGTAGTACATAGGTCCTTTTTCAACCTAAATTGTAAATTTTCTCTGTAACGGCAGATTAGTTTGGCATGAATTTTTACCAAAAAATTTATAATGACGTATTAACCATTTCAATTATTTTTTTTTTCTCATTTCTCTTACAATTTTTGAATAATAAATAAAAACCTGAAATATCACCAGTACCCCCCGAGAAGCACCCCCGCAAGGCCTATGACGCGTACTCGGAACGCTACACATCAGGTGTCTCGATGACTCTTTTGACGGGTGGACTATACGCGTGTTATTTTTTTCAAATAAAACCCAAAACGTTCAATCAGTCAGCACCTGCGAAAGTTCAACCGTTTTATAAGTGTAAACAAACAAGACAAACTACTTTATTTTTAGCCGACTGCCCTCGACAAAGGGTGTTGTTTTTGCATAACTCATCACCTGTTAAGCAGCCTTATAAAGGCGGATAACAATTAAAATTCTATTGTGTCTCGTTAATGACAGTGGAAGGGATAAGTAATTTATTTGCAGCTGTCAACTACAGAGTAGTAAAAAGTGAAAAGGGTAGTTACATAAGCACCATCGCCAACACAGGCGGTGGACCACTTTTCAACCTTATTATTAAGTACATAAGGGTGAAAAGTGGTTGACCACCATTGTCTGCGGTTGTAACATAAAACGTACATAGTTTGTTAGCTTTTAGTTAAAATAGCTCAACAAATGAAGTTGAAACAGTTAACACTAGTTCAGTAAGTTCCTGGAATCTTGTATACTTTTGTTTATTTTAGCTACATATACATATTATTAAAATTTAGTTTGCGTTATAACTTTTCAGAAAAATTTAAAATTACGCCACAATAAATTAAAATTCCACCAAAATAAATTAAAATTATACCACAATAAATTAAAATAACATAATATAACGTCACGTCTGTAATAACCTAAGGGTTAGGCAGAGGTGTACCCATAATACACCCCACATGGGGGTGAGCCCAATGCCATCAACCGGGCACAAATCCAGACTCCGGGCTGAAACTGAGAAGTTCCTGATAGAAAATCCCAATTAAACGTTGCCCGATCTGGGAATCGAACCCTGGGAAATCGTGCTAAACAGAAATGAAATGAAATTGTTTATACTGTAAATAGGACAATAGAATCACTTTTAAACGTCATAAAAAAAAAAAAAAAGCTAGATGAGTTCGGCGTTTCCTGTCTGACTACCCTGAGAAGAAAGGCCGAAACAAACTCAGAGGTCGCAGTCTCTTTTAAAGTCCAGACATAATCTTGGTCAGGCCATATGAGGACCATGTAGATTTGTGTCTGAAAAGTTCTTTTGAGGAAAGAACCACTCAGATTTGAATGGACCTGTCCAGTCAGTCCAAGCATTTGTCAGTAATCGTGGAGCTCAACTCAGAACATAAGGAGCTCAAAACGACGAACAATACTAAAGAAAGGACATTTGGGTAGGCCGCATAAACTACTCAAACTGCCAGACCATCACTAAAACTAGCAGAGAAATAAAATAATATCCACATAGTCCTCACAGACTTAATTAAAAGTGTCCAAGAATATTTTCAAATATATGTATAAAAATCCTTGAACCTTTTCTTGTACTCTTAGACCAGAATTCATTAGACCGCAGCACCTACTATTGTCCTTAAGCCGCATTATTACTGCCACATAGCTAAATTAAAACAATAAACTAAACAGACAAAACTTAGGGATACGCCGGATTTCAGCTTCACTCGCAGATAACCTTGTGTCATAAACTTGGTTGGAATAGCGGGCAATAGAAGTAATAAAGTTTATTCTGTAGGCTGATCCCGAGAATGTAATAATACTATGGATGTACCAAAACACCAAAAGAAAATAAATTTTTGAAAGTACGTCATTTAGGAACAACAATATACACACAACAAATGAATATAAAGGCATTACGTGGTCTTTATCAGAAGAGGTCTTATTGTTTCATATGCGGGCGAGAAGATCGGTAAATGTAAGTAAATGAAAGTCAATAATATTCTGAATAATCACAAATCTCTGATCACATTAGGGAATTAACAATAATGTAAACGATATTCCTCCAAGTACGTGAGGCACGTGCGCACATCAATCAACTCACTGCACTGCTAGACCTTTATCCCACTCGCCATATAACACAGTCATTAAATTAATCAATACTGGCTTCGATCCATCTTTACGATCTCTCCTTTTTAGGGTTCCGTACCTCAAAAGGAAAAAACGGAACCCTTATAGGATCACTCGTGTGTCTGTCTGTCTGTCTGTCTGTCTGTCTGTCTGTCTGTCTGTCTGTCTGTCTGTCCGTCTGTCACAGCCAATTTACTCCGAATCTAATGGACCGATTAAGTTGAAATTTGGTACACATATGTATTTCTGTGACCCAAACACGAATGAGTAACGTAAATTAATTAATTTTGAATATAGGGGTCACTTTTGGGGCGCAAACAAGAAAATTAAAAAAAAAAGTTTTGCTAACAGTACCGTGTGACATATCAAATGAAAGGGCTTGTTGCGACAATCTTAAATATATTTTTTATATAATTTTAAAATAAATACTTTTAAAGATATTTAATAAATTCAATGAAAATTGACCATTCCCCCCTTATCTCCGAAACGACTGGACCAAAAATTTTGAAAAAAATACACAATATGGCTCTTTACTCAAAGATTACAGGAAAACCTATAAGAAGTCTATGGGTCTTAAAATAACATGGTAAATCTCTCAATATTGTGCGTACAAACTTACATTTCGTCGCTCGGCATCCAATAGCCCATCTCTCTAGCTACTATAATATCAAAATATCAAAAGTGTTTGACCGTTTGCTTAATACACAAATAAATAATACTGTAAATGTTCATGACAATCAATGCGGGTTTCGGCGTGGTTTGTCAACAGAAAGTGCAGTGTTGTGTCTTAAGCATACTATCACATACTTACTATACACAGCTTGGAACGCCGATTTATGCTAGCTTCCTCGATTTATTCAAGGCTTCTGATCTGGTTGCTTATGAAGTATTGTGGAGAAAGATGGAGAAGGATAAGTTGCCAACGGAGCTTATAAACATCTTTAAATAGTGGTATGGTAACCAGATCAATAGTGTACGATGGGCTGGAACTTTTTCCAGGCCATACAGGTTGGAATGCGGGGTGAGGCAGGATTGGCGAGCTCAGCAGCACCAGAGTGGGTTGCTATATATATGGTATTTGTGTAAATAATATTAGCTATGCACATGATATGGTGCTTCTGAGCGCGTCAATCTGTGGTCTCAGAAAGTAATTGGTCGCCAACTGTGAGCAGTATGCCAAAACACACGGTTTGATGTATAACTCCAATAAGTCGGAGATCATAGATTTTGAGGCTGGGGGGGTAGACAGGGTTATGTACCACCTGTATTACTCAATGGGACTCCACCACAAAGAGTATTTACGTTTAAATATCTTGGTCATATATTGACCCCTGACCTCAATGACGGATTCGATATTGAGTTGGAACGAAAGGCGTTGTCGGTAAGGGCAAACATGCTGGCTCGCAGGTTTGCACGCTGCTCACTTAAAAAGTCAAAATTACTCTGTTTCGAGCTTATTGTACAACGTTTTACACGTGCAGCCTGTGGGCTAGATATACCTAAAGGTCGTGCAACGCCCTTCGTGTCCAATACAACAACGCTTTCTGGGTATTGGTGGGGCTGCCCCGTTTTTGTAGCGCATCGGGAATGTTCGCGGACGCACATATTAATTGCTTTTACGCAACAATCACTGGTGCGCAGAGTACGGGCCAGCTCCAACAATATCCTAAAAAAAAAAACGCTAGCAGGCTGGATTGCATGTACATCAATCACTGCAGTGCCATCTCCCATGGGGTGAAATAAATTTAAACTAGATTACGTGGGCACTCAGAAAGTTTTGTGATACTAGAAAAAAATATACTACAGGTTATAATTTTTTTTATTATATCTTTTCAAAGAACTCTCCATTGGCGTCTATACACAGTTTTATACGTCTAAACCAATTTTCATAACACATTTTCCAGTCCGCATCAGACACCTCTCCAATCTCCTTCTCAAATGCAGCCAGTGCATCTTCTGGTGATGAAAACTGTTTTCCTTTGAGTTGATTTTTTATTTTGGGGAACAAGAAAAAGTCACACGGAGCCAAATCGGGACTGTAAGGAGGATGACAAATTTGACCGGTGTGCTGTCCAGAAAGTCCCTTGTTTTGAGCGCCGAGTGAGCCAGCGCGTTGTTGTGGTGAAGCAGTAGCCCACGGAGGCCAGTGTTCAGTCGCTTGCTGCTTGCAGTAGTAAAAACTTCTGGCAAACATTTGGTAACATACCATTCAGCATTGATGCTCCTTTGATCTCGTCAGGGTACTGACACCAGATAATCCGGCAAAAAAAAAACTTGCGATCAAAATTTTGCCTGCACTTCTGGCTCGCTTCACTTTAGTAGGCGTTGGTTCATTTTGAAACAGCCACACGGTCGACTGACGCTTCATTTCTGGATCATATTGATAAATCCAAGATTCATCACCCGTACCTAATGATATCTTAAACGCGTCGAGACGAGAGACTACAAATTTTGCTATCATGTCTCGGCACCATTCTATTACCCGAACCTTCTTCTGAGCCTGCGTTAGATTTTACGGTACCAGCGTGAAACTATCTTCCTTAACCGAAGATGCCTGTGTAGAATTTCATGCACACTTCCCGATCCAATCGGCAGTATATGCTGAACCTCTTCATATGTAATTCGCCTATTCTCTTGAATTAAATTTTTCACGGCCAGCACGTTTTGTTACGTAACAACCGTCATAGGGCGGCCACTTCTTTCTTTGTCCGCCAA
The DNA here is from genome assembly GCA_949152395.1 of Agrochola litura. Classification (NCBI taxonomy): domain Eukaryota; kingdom Metazoa; phylum Arthropoda; class Insecta; order Lepidoptera; family Noctuidae; genus Agrochola; species Agrochola litura. The sequence goes on along the minus strand of OX424497.1, from coordinate 6,580,687 downwards.
AATTACTCGACCACCCATAAATTCGTTGAACCAGCGGAAAACAGTCGCTTTAGAAGGGCTTTTTTCTATGAACACCATTCGAAGTCTTTCAAACGATTCTTCTGGTTTTAGTCGACATTTGAAATGGTATAAAATCATCGCGCGAAAATGTTCTCGTTGTAAATCCAGTTTTCAATAAGACAGAGAATTTTGATTTTGCTCGTAAAAAAATGTGGAGGGAATTTCGAATTTGAAATGTTATGTTTTTTTGTAATAAATAGTCATAGTTTTAATTGACATCAAAACCAGCCAGTATCCTATAATAATATAACAATAACTGTTAGTCGCAAAACTTTCTAAGTGACCTAGTAAAATAAGTTAACATATTTCATAAGTTTACTAACACAATGAGTCCTTGTTACTTGAATAAAGAAAAATATCTGGATGACCATTTTTTTTTGAATGACTTTTTCTAAAAATGAAACCTAGCTAGATCGATTTATCGCTCCCGAAACCCCCTGCATACTAAATTTAATAAAAACTTTTGGAGCCGTTTGCGAGATTCAGATTATATATGCAAATATACAAAAATTGCTCGTTTAAAGAAGATTTACATTATTATTATATTAATACCGCGAATGTGAATTTTTTAACGAAAATCTGATTTTTGTTTTATTTGATTCTACACGTTCAAATAAGTGATACTGCAATTACAAAAAAAACGTAAAAAATGTCACATTCGCGGTATTGGATGCCGAGCGACGATTTGCAGTTGGAATGTATGGGAGAACATGTTTTTCAACTACAATGTTAAGTTTGTTCTTGGGATAAATAAATTCATTTCAACTACGGAACCCTTTATTGTGCGTAGTCCGACACGCACTTGGCCGGTTTTTGACATTCGGCCGCCTTCTCAGTACTCGGGGTTACGTCAAGTTGACAGCTGTCATAATCGTTCTAAAATCAACTCCGTAAGTTTAGCGTCGTAAAACCTTTAGACGCGCCGTCAAATATATCAAGAATACTATGTATTCAATGTACACTTTAAGTGATCACTGTACTGTGTATGATATGTGTGTGTATATATACTGTGGATGTACAGACCATATCAATAATGAGAGTATGTAGGTGCCTACGCTCATTTTTCTCTTCTCTGATTTGTTTAATGTTGGTCCTTAACGTACGTTACCAACATACGTTAGGACCATCATTGAAAAAATCAAAATTAATCTGACCCTTCGGATTCATGTGCGTATTGTATCACTTGCTTCAAAAACGGTGAAAGAAAACATCGTGAGGAAACCGGCATGCCTGAGAGATATTTCTCGACGGCATCGCGGCATGTGAATCCAAGTCAGAGGCATATGGGCCATAAGAACTCTGATACAGGTTAGTCACTAAGTACACAAAAAAAAAAAAGAATATACATGTGATTATGATATTTTTTTATTTTAATAACAACAACATAAACAGCGCGCTCACATTCCCCGAAGGATTAGGTAGATGTAGTGATTAGAATATTTCACCTACATTTGGCAGTTACGCAATTTGCTGCTTAATTAAAACAGTGGGTCGTTAATGTGAACCGTGAGAGAAAGATAGTGTCAGCTCGTGTCAAATACATAGATATATATCTTATACTTAGACATATCTGATAAAGTTGCGAATTATATTTTGATCAAGATACAACCAATTTCACGGGCTACAACTTCTCCTTCTTCTTCTTCTTTTTTTTGGGCTTCTTTTTTAACGTTCCGTACCTAAAGGGTAAAAACGGGACCCTATTACTAAGACTTCGCTGTCTGTCCGTCCGTCTGTCTGTCACCAGGCTGTATCTCAAAAACCGCGATAGCTAGACAGTTGAAATTTTCATTAATTATGTATTTCTATTGCCGCTATAACAACAAATACTAAAAACAAAATAAAATAAATATTTAAGGGGGCTCCCATACAACAAACGCGATTTTTTTGCCCTTTTTTGCTCGATATCAATAATGGCAACAGGTAGGCACTTGAAATATTCACAAAATACTCAATTGTATTTTTACTTTAATAATAAATAATAAAAAATATTTAGGGGGGGCTCTCATACAATAAAAGTGATTTTTTTGCCGCTTTTTGCCCGATATTAAAATCAGCACCAGGTAAACGCTTGAAATATTCACAAAATATTTAGTGTGTATACCTACTGTTGTTTACCTAGTCAATGGTACGGAACCCTTCGTGCGCGAGTGCGACTTGCACTTGGCCAGTTTTTTTTTTTTTGGCAACTTAGCCGATGTCGACTATTCTGCCAGCGTCATGTGGTGAAAATTTTTTATCTCGCGGATCCACCTTAATTTAAAGCTACGTGTAGTGGTCCTGTCATACGAATAGATTAATGTGATATTTGAGAGAATTATGCAAACAATCTTTCAAAATTATTATTTAGATTTCGAGTGCAACCAGAATAAATAAAACGAATACAACTTTGCAATACTTAACAAATAACCTAAACGGAAAAAAAATCCTGTGACTTACTTAGTGATAAAAATTATGTCAAAGTAAGATAAGTAGATAGGTAGTTCTTTTCATAACCTAGAAATGTCTAATGCTGGGTATTTTATTTTTGAACCTGTTTATTTTATAACCTAATAAAAAACAAACTAGTCGAGGAATCCCAAAACTAGCACGCGAGTAAACCGTAAAAATAATAAAAGTAATATTCTGCTTACGCAATATATGCCAACTTTACCCCCTACCATTTACTAACAAACAATATTGTTTTGCGTGATGATAGACTTGGTTCAGTTCTTCTTCGGGATTTCAGATAAAAATATATTTAGTAACTTTTATTCGTTTACCGAAATAGCAGACATCGTTAGTATAACAACACTCAAGCACGCAAGTACCAACTTGACTAAAATGTAGTCCTACTAACTCAGTTATAAATTAGTTCAATTTGTCTACTTGCAAAAAGGATGAGAAAATTAAATATATTTTAATATCGAGAAGAAAAAATGAGCCCTCAAACGTTTTGCAACAGTTAACAGAAAAAGTCAAAAGTGCCTCAAACGCTATTTTCATCTACGTTCAGAGACAAGAATATTGTGTATACTATGTACTAAGTATGAATAATAGACACCATGTTTTTGACGTGTATTAATTATCTTAGTATTTTTGTGGTAACAGCCGTTAAATAATGTTAAAACAGGTCATGTTTAACATCTCTAGCAAATGACTCGAAATAAGCTTTTGAGAGAGTCACTCATACTTACTCTAGGTGTTGAAAATATGACATACCTTCATCTATTTTAAGTCCCACGAAAGAAACTGTATGATTCCGGATCAAAAGTAAGGAAGACAGAATATTAAAAAAGTTCAGAGTGAATGTTAAAGTATGTAACGAATTCAATATAAAGGAAAATCTACACGTGGTTTACCCCAAGGATCTATTCTGGGCCTCTTTTTGTTCTTTCTTTCTTTTCGAGTCGATGGTAAAATATGTAATATGTTTTGGTTACTTACCTGATATTACATGAGCTATTTTGGATTTCTAAATTATTATTTTTGTGTATCAATACTCAAACAACGCTATGCAAATAACGATATGCTATGTTACGGATTTATTTACATCGTACCGGGTTTTCTGTTATGCCTGTGGTTTTGTTGAGAATATTACCGTCGTGTACTATAATGCGATGTGGGAAGGAAAACGTGAATAAAAAACCTTATCCCTTAACGTTAAAAACGTTTCATCGATAACAGGAAACTTGAATAATAGGACTAACAGTCTTTACTTTTTTGCTGTGCTTGGCAAAAGCGGTAAATAAGCACCAATGCCATTATTGATGCTAATAATAATATAAAAGATTTCTGGATGAAACTTGAGAATCGAACCAAGGATACCTATTATTTACAATTACGCAATTATCCTTAGTTTTTGTACAAAACCTGTTTTCAGTACGAAGACTCCGTTAATAATTTTATTGTTTACAGCTCATCGACGCATGAGGACTGTCACCAACTATTTCCTGGTGAACCTTTCCTTCGCTGACCTGATGATGGCATCCCTCAACTGTCTCTTCAACTTCATTTACATGTTACACAGGTTAGTATTTTCTTTTTTTATGGTGTTTACTTGAAAAATATTTTTTATTTGTTGTTTGAAAGCTCTTTGCGTCTGGCGTTGCACTAGCGTAGGCATTTGTCAAATTTATATGCTTTACAAATGCGTTGACGTTCAAAAGTGCCTTTTATGTGTATATTTGAAATAAAAGATTTGACTTTGACGTGACGTTAACACCGCGTCAACACGACGTAGTTATACGTGACGCTAACGCAACGTAAGTAGCAATGTCAATACCAACGCAAGACATACCTACGATCAGTACGAAGACACTCCAGATTGTGATATTATTCGCGTCTTTTTTGCCAAGCAATAATACCATTCTAATTTTATTCTACTAATGGATTTGTCAGTTAGTTACAGACACAGTGTTATTAGTCTAGAGGACATAGCGTACTTTCATAGAAAAAAATATTTACATGTGGTGTTGCGGGGCAAAGAAGTTTGATATAATAATGAATAATTTGGTAATTTAAATGTATGAGAGACTAATGAGAATACTAAGGATCACTAGGTGTCGGTTGCGTGGTAACATCCAATGTCAAAAGGACGCTTACGTCATGAATATGGGATAACATCCATTTTCTTAGGAATGGTATTCGAGAAATCGTGATTAATAGTAATAAGTTTAGTATAATACAGTAGTATTATGAGTGGTATAAATAATATATTTTTTGTTACTGTAAGTATTAAGGAAAAGACAAGCGGAATAAATTGCGGAAAACGAACACTTGGATAAACTCTATTTATGATCTTCATTTTCATGAGAATAGGCATTGGAAATACCAGAGGGGCAATTCCCGTATTTTTAAGAACGTTCGTTCGCATTTTAAATCAGCCAAAAAAAAATAAAAAAATTGACAAGATTTTGACATTGAGATGAGATTGACGGGTACATACCTAATGCATTATCCACGATATCGGATATATCTACCTATATTTTATATTATTATTACTACGTTTGAGCAAAATCTCTTAATTTACGTGTATTTTACATGTAAAAATCGGAAAAACTCTGTTCCACATTAAAATAGTACGACAGAAATAAACATTCCGAATGGTCGAAAAATCTTGTAATAGCTGAATGTTCTGCATGCAGCAGCGTTGTGCCTACATTAAAAGTTGTGCAACAACTGTAAACTTGACATCCCTAGCGATATACGATCCGCGTAACTATGGAAACCGACACAATAAAGCAAGTATTGAAGAGCCGCTTTTGGTGCGAAACTTTTAAATTTTCTCACAATGTGCGTAGGAATGAATAAATCATCAATCGGAGGAGCTCGTCGCTAAATGATAAAAGCCGTACGGGTCGATCGAAGGTTAAGCTACGCTTACCACGGTCGGTTCGTGGATGGGTTGCCATCCATTACATAATCGAGACCCTCCGTGTCTCGGAAAGCACGTTAAGTCGTTGATCCTGGCTATCATTCGTAGATTTTTGACAGCTGTTATGCGTTGAACCAGTCTTACCAAGAGGTATTGTATTACCAGCTGGGTTGTGGATATCAGATAGGCAGTCGCTCCATGTAAAATATTGGTATTCAGCTGCATACAGTTAGACTAGAAGCCGACCCCAACATAGTTAGGAAAAGTCTAGGCAGATCGATTGAGTCGCTGAAATGAGATGACGACTTGGATTTGAACCTTTTTAGGGTTCCGTATCCGAAGGGTGCCAAACGGAACCCTATTAGTAAGCCTCCGCTGTCTGTCCGTTCGTGTGTCTGTCAGTGAGTAGTTTCTCATGAACCGTAAAAGGTTAGCCGTTGAAATTTTCACAGATTGTGTATTTCTATTTCCGCCATAACAACAAATAATAAAATAAAATAAAGTTGATAATTAAAGGGGGTCTTCATCCAAAAAACGTGTTTTCGGCGTTTTTTGCTAGACCTTAAGGCAATTAACACACTGTCACGCACCACGCAGCGTAGCGCGTGAATGCGTATTATAACGTTGCTCGTAAGTATCTCCGTTTGTATATAAAACACGCACAGTTCAACACACAGAAAATACATCCACGCGCGTTTATTCAGATCGTTGACACGCAACATGCAGCGTGATGCGGTGCAGTGTGATAATCGCCTAATACGGTACGGAACCCGTCAAATGTGAGTCTGATTCGCACTTGGCCGGTTTTTATTTAAGTACGACAATATTGATCTTCCCACAAAATGGACCGATGACCTTGTGAAGGCCGCAGGAATCCACTGTATGCGGAAAGCACAGAATCAGTCGAAGTGGCGGTGCTTGCCTATGTCCAGCAGTGGACGTCTTTCGGCTGAAATGATGATGATGATGAATATTGGTCTTCAAGGTACTTTTCAAGATAAATACTTAATAGTGATGTCCTTTGAAACGGTCAAGTAGTAGCTATTAAGCCTGCCTATTTACCTACGTAGAACAATTTAATTTTAATTTATTACATTGTTTATCCCAGATGAACAATGATTAAGGACGCGTTTACAAATCTGACCAAAATAAGCAGTTTTTCGGTACATTTTACGGCAGAACTGAACCAAACTAAATGCAAATAATAATTACCACAGATAGATTACGCCTTCATCTTTAAATTTTGGCAATTTTTTTTTTGAAAATTTTGTTTTATAATATTGTAAAAAATCATTTCCGGTGCCTCTTCACACAAAATTGACAATATCGTATTGAGTTTAGGAACATTTTTCTTCTATTTAATAACAGAAATGTATTTATTTAAAAATATTTAATGTAAGCAGACATGATCAAATCAAAAATGTGGTAGAAAAAACTACCAAAATGTTCTAAATAGTCTCCAAAAAAAAATCAAATCTATTTTAGTTTTTTAACAAATTTAGCTTTATCGCAGGCATCTTAACTGCTTGAATATAAGGGTTATTTTACTGGTCATTGTCGTGATTTATTGCACAAAAATTTGTAACGAAATATTAGTCTGCGCTCGGCCGCCGTCGTGAGTGGACACTGTGTCGCTTGTAACCACCAGCTCGTGTTGAAAAAGATCGCTGTACGAATACAAAATATTTGACATACCAAACTTGATACTTCACGTGTTTTGTGCGGACTACGGACAATCAAGGTTAGTTTTTTATATTTTTTCTTGAATTACCTACGGATTATAAATTTACATTTCGTTTCGGACTTGATGGAGTGACCTGAAGGTATACTTCGAAGACTGGAACTGGAATCAATAAACGAGTGGAGCTAGGTGTGCCGAGTTTGGGCTCGTTGTGTTAGTTATGATGAGACCTTACCTTAGGTCTTGATGGAGTGACCTGAAGGTGTACTTCGAAGACTGCTACTGGAACCAATAAATGAGTGGAGCTAGGAGTACTGAGTTTGGGCTCGTTGTGTTAGTTATGATGAGACCTTACCTCAGGACTTGATGGAGTGACCTGAAGGTGTACTTCAGTCACTACTAATGGATCTCCTCGACTACTAGAACTAGGTGTGCCGAGTTTGGGCTCGTTTTGTTAGTTATGATGAGACCTTACCTTAGGTCTTGATGGAGTGACCTGAAGGTGTACTTCGAAGACTGCTACTGGAACCAATAAACGAGTGGAGCTAGGTGTACCGAGTTTGGGCTCGTTGTGTTAGTTATGATGAGACCTTACCTCAGGACTTGATGGAGTGACCTGAAGGTGTACTTCAGTCACTACTAATGGATCTCCTCGACTACTAGAACTAGGTGTGCCGAGTTTGGGCTCGTTTTGTTAGTTATGATGAGACCTTACCTTAGGTCTTGATGGAGTGACCTGAAGGTGTACTTCGAAGACTGCTACTGGAACCAATAAATGAGTGGAGCTAGGAGTACTGAGTTTGGGCTCGTTGTGTTAGTTATGATGAGACCTTACCTAAGGTTTTGATGGAGTGACCTGAAGGTGTACTTCGAAGACTGCTACTGGAACCAATAAACGAGTAGAGCTAGGTGTACCGGGTTTGGGCTCGTTGTGTTAGTTATGATGAGACCTTACCTTAGGTCTTAATGGAGTAACCTGAAGGTGTACTTCGAAGACTGCTACTGGAACCAATAAACGAGTGGAGCTAGGTGTACCGAGTTTGGGCTCGTTGTGTTAGTTATGATGAGACCTTACCTCAGGACTTGATGGAGTGACCTGAAGGTGTACTTCAGTCACTACTAATGGATCTCCTCGACTACTAGAACTAGGTGTGCCGAGTTTGGGCTCGTTTTGTTAGTTATGATGAGACCTTACCTCCGGACTCGATGGAGTGACCTGAAGGTGTACTTCGGTGACTGCTAGTGGAACTCCCCGACGAGTAGAACTAGGTGTGCCGAGTTTGGGCTCGTTTTGTTGGTTATGATGAGACCTTACCTCCGGACCTGATGAAGTGACCTGAAGGTGTACTTCGGTGATTACTAATGGATCTCCTCGACGAGTAGAACTAGGTGTGCCAAGTTTGGGCTCGTTTTTTTAACTTATGATGAGACCTTACCTCCGGACCTGATGAAGTGACCTGAAAGTGTACTTCGGTGACTGCTACTGGATCTCTTAGACTACTAGAACAAGGTGTGCCGAGTTTGGGCTCGTTTTGTTAGTTATGATGAGACCTTACCTCCGGACTCGATGGAGTGACCTGAAGGTGTACTTCGGTGACTGCTAGTGGAACTCCCCGACGAGTAAAACTAGGTGTGCCGAGTTTGGGCTCGTTTTGTTAGTTATGATGAGACCTTACCTCTGGACCTGATGAAGTGACCTGAAGGTGTACTTCGGTGACTACTAATTCATCAGGTCCGGAGGTAAGGTCTCATCATGACTAACAAAAAGAACCCAAACTCGGCACACCTAGTTCTAATCGTCGGGGAGTTCCACTAGCAGTCACCGAAGTACACCTTCAGGTCCTTCCATCGAGTCCAGAGGTAAGGACTCATCATAACTAACAAAACGAGCCCAAACTCGGCACACCTAGTTCTAGTAGTCTAAGAGATCCAGTAGCAGTCACCGAAGTACACTTTCAGGTCACTTCATCAGGTTCGGAGGTAAGGTCTCATTATAAGTAACAAAACGAGCCCAAACTCGGCACACCTAGTTCTACTCGTCGAGGAGATCCATTAGTAGTGACCGAAGTACACCTTCAGGTCACTTCATCAGGTCCGGAGGTAAGGTCTCATTATAAATAACAAAACGAGCCCAAACTCGGCACACCTAGTTCTAGTCGTTGGGGAGTTCCACTAGCAGTCACCGAAGTACACCTTCAGGTCACTCCATCAAGTCCGGAGGTAAGGTCTCATCATAACTAACAAAACGAGCCCAAACTCGGCACACCTAGTTCTAATCGTCGGGGAGTTCCACTAGCAGTCACCGAAGTACACCTTCAGGTCACTCTATCAGGTCCGGAGGTAAGGTCTCATCATAACTAACAAAACGAGCCCAAACTCGGCACACCTAGTTCTAGTAGTCTATGAGATCCAGTAGCAGTCACCGAAGTACACCTTCAGGTCACTCCACCAGGTCCGGAGGTAAGGTCTCATCATAACTAACAAAACGAGCCCAAACTCGGCAGACCTAGTTCTAGTAGTCTAGGAGATCCAGTAGCAGTCACCGAAGTACACCTTCAGGTCACTCCACCAGGTCCGGAGGTAAGGTCTCATCATAACTAACAAAACGAGCCCAAACTCGGCAGACCTAGTTCTAGTAGTCTAGGAGATCCAGTAGCAGTCACCGAAGTACACCTTCAGGTCACTCCATCAAGTCCGGAGGTAAGGTCTCATCATAACTAACAAAACGAGCCCAAACTCGGCACACCTAGTTCTAATCGTCGGGGAGTTCCACTAGCAGTCACCGAAGTACACCTTCAGGTCACTCTATCAGGTCCGGAGGTAAGGTCTCATCATAACTAACAAAACGAGCCCAAACTCGGCACACCTAGTTCTAGTAGTCTATGAGATCCAGTAGCAGTCACCGAAGTACACCTTCAGGTCACTCCACCAGGTCCGGAGGTAAGGTCTCATCATAACTAACAAAACGAGCCCAAACTCGGCAGACCTAGTTCTAGTAGTCTAGGAGATCCAGTAGCAGTCACCGAAGTACACCTTCAGGTCACTCTACCAGGTCCGGAGGTAAGGTCTCATCATAACTAACAAAACGAGCCCAAACTCGGCAGACCTAGTTCTAGTAGTCTAGGAGATCCAGTAGCAGTCACCGAAGTACACCTTCAGATCACTCCATCAGGTCCGGAGGTAAGGTCTCATCATAACTTACAAAACGAGCCCAAGTATAATATAAACAGCAATACGGAATGTTTTTTGTAGGTTCTCATGTATTATAACATAAACAAATAAAAAATAAACTTTCAAATATCAAAATTTGTTCACTTGACTACTATTCCCGCAATTTACCGTGCTTACACTTGTATGTGTGACCTGTGTCAATGTAGTAGCTCGATTCTTTACCTATCAATTTTGTAAACGCGTCCTTAATGGCTCTCTATGCTTCAGAACCACTCAAATTACACCCTAAGTGCATCTTGCAATTACGTAGATTAACCCTCTACTGTACTAATTGACAATATACATATTTAGGCACAGTATAGGTATACTCGTATATTTGTAAATGTGTAATTAGTCGAGGAGCAATGGAGGGGTGAGATTAATAGTTTCTCGGAATAGAACAGGTTGCTATTATGTTCACGCGGTCATTGTTAACATACCTACCTGAGAGTTTGAAAGAGAATAAGTATTGATATAACCTTACCTACATTCAAATTTGTACATTACTGCTGCGGCCTGCAAAGGGAGCATTGATAGACGACCGTGAAAACATTTGTGACATAAAAACATACGTGAGTCCATCAATGCCTGAATGCGGAAGGTGGTACTTTTATTAAATAATGCGCAGAAATTCAAACTATGTAAATCAATTATAAATTCCGGTATTAATGACGAACAACGATAAATTTCATGCGCAAATATGCTCATTTGTTTCTTTTTACTTTAAACAGCTCTATTTGTAAGCAATATCGAAATTAAAATACAATCTTTGATAAGTTGCTTCATTGGGTTTAGGCGCAGGATTCGAAAAGGATACCGTGACCCCGGCAACATGGTAACTGAAGGAACACGGGTAGGTTTTAGTCAGTAAGAGTCTAACACGCCCTCCCGCTCCGCCCAGAGCGCGAGAAGTTATTTGATAATTTCCCACCTAAAAAAAAAAGGATCCCAATAGTATTGGTCTTTTCGAGGGGATCCTGCTGTTTTGCCGAAAAGATTTTGCCAAATTTTCATTACCCAAACAAATTTTAGCAACCTTTTTGTATACCAATGTAATATTTGGAATAATTTTAGTACGCACATTTTCATTTGGTCAAATGTTTACTTGGCAGATTGTTACCAAGGATAATTTCATTAAGGCTTTTGGTCTTTAATCAAATGATTTATTACAGCAAACAATATTTAGACAATAAACGTTTAGTCAAATGATTTGTTATGACAAAAAATATAAAGGCAAAAATAAGATTTTTTTGGGAATTTGTTTGTTAAATTTGATGTCATTTGCGTATTTCTTTGTAAGCTTATGTGCTTGAATTTGTCTGAAACAAGTCAAATTTATGGTTACTAGACATTAGGTTATTTATGGAACTAGTTACAGTAGGTTATTAATTTAAAAAAAAATGGTTAAGTTAGGTTAGGTTAAAACTGTGACCACCTACGCACGAGCCGAGCGAGCGAAGCGAGCGGTGCCGCGGCAGCGGCCGGCGAGTGCCAGAAACGACTAGATTATATAGAAAAAAATATGGAAAAAAGAGATTATTTTTAGGAGGCTATCGAGAGAAAAAATATTTGGCTTATTTAATTTTGCGTAAAATATGTTATACCAACTGAAATATTTGACTAGATAAAAAATGGTAAAAGTACTAGTTGGTAAACAAGTTATTGTTTGAACGTTCACTTGCCAAACATAGGTTTTCGTAACAATTATTTGTAAAGAGATTTTTTGGTAAGTAATAATTTGGCAAATTAAATTATGCGAAAATTTGTTTGGGAAGTGATAATTTGGCAATTTCTTTTCGGTAAAACAAGGGAGACCCCTTTTCGAGAATTAGATTTTTACAGATCTGGCCGTTTTGCAAATTAGGCATTTTGAGAATTAGCCATTCATAGAATTAGCCAATTTGAAATTTGAAAAGTATATTATAGATTCATTTCCCATTTTGAGATATGGGCATTCTGCGGCTATATCCTTCATTGGTTGCCACGTGTCGAAGTAAAAAGTTCGTTCCATTTTTATTAAATTACACGACAGATATGAGTTTTCATAGTAATTTATTCGGCCGCTAAACACGACAGATTTGGATTTAAATACTAAAATTGCCGGCCGCCTGTTCGACCTGTACCTTTGACCAGCACATCATTTTTGTTTTATCTACTAAATTAAAATTCATTTATTAATTTTGTGAACATAGGGTAAAAAATTATACAGATGTTACAAATAAACATTGGTCCATACTACGTCCCGCCAGAAGGCATACAAAATAGTTTCAATGTAATATTGTATGATAATCAAATGTAATATTAACAAAATGAAAATAAAAATATAAAGTCAAGGTACATGTCACAATTTCATGCCAAACACTAACAGTTACTTATAATAATGAAATGTCAATAAATTAAGACGGCACATAAACAAATAGGTATTTAGTCACATTCTCGTCTAAAATAATAAATTAAATAAAAATAATAAAAGGTCAATATGAAATAATTATTCGAATATTACCACAAGGAAGCAACATTAAGGTAAGGTTGTCAACATCATTTCCAAGCATGTTTGAGAAAATATTAATTTTACTGTCAACTACATGAGATTTGGTCGCAATTCGCCGAAAGCAATAACATTGAACTTGCTTGGGAATTGAACGCGATATTTGTTTTTGAGAATTGAAACACCAGTCATATCCGCTTCAAGCGATCTTAAATCCGCCGAGCTAACTAGACGAATACAAACATTACTTACATGTTCTTGTGTAATGAAGTAATGATACACCATTTCAGTACTAATATTTCTGTATTTATATTCTTGCACACATACAAACTTCGTACACTTGTTATTTGGTGTTATTTAACACACATAACATCACGCCTTGTTTCCCCGAAGGGTTGGGCAGAGGTGTCCCTGTAGCAGGTACACCCACATTTCGCCAGTTATGTTTAAGTCCCATGTAATAGGGGGCGAGCCTATTGCCATCAACCGGGCACAAATCCAGACTCCGAACTGCTACTGAGAAATTTCAGATAGAAAAACCCAATTTAACAAACTATTTAATTAAGTACTCAATATAATAACGTTAAAGACTTTAGACTTCTTGACGACAACCTTTATATTTCGAGTCTCCAACCGAACTAACTTAGAAGCTAAGCGTTTCCATTCCAAACAACATGTTTCCATTCCATTCCGTTAAAAAACCAGTACTTTTACGGTAACTGTCAAATGAGATACTTTTAAACTTCATGATTACACTGATACAAAAATCATTTGAGGCAATTTACGTACTTTTTATTTTATACTTAGTATTTAAAATCACTACAAATCATAATAATGGAAATCATGACACTTGTGTGTCGTTACTATTGTCGAAATACTCATTAAGTTTTTGTAAAAACAACCAACTTCCTAAAAAAACACTGCAAAAAGAAAAATAACTTCAGGTTCGGCAGTCGATGACATTCAACATATCAGAGGGCAGAAGTACGAGCAGAGAATAATATGAGCTATACCATCTGTAAGCTCGTCTCGTATATTGTCAAGTAAGAATTAGGTTAGCTTAAGTTTTTTTTTTTTTAATCTATGGCTCCCACAGACGGCTTTCACACTGTACTGCGGCGCCGCATCGCTTCACTGATGTTCCGCACGACTGGGATCATTAAGCTGAGCGTGCTCAGTCATAAGCTAGACAGCCCCCTTCTGGGGTACTGGGTTCAAACACAAGTGCGTGTGCCCGGGGCACCAGTGGGCGGCAAATACTTAAGTTAAATTTATTATTAACTAATAATAATTTGTAAGTCGTTCTACTAACAACATTATGGGCCAAATGTGTCTGAAATAATAGTAGTTTATGATACTGTTGCATAGTAGTAGGGTTTTAAAACATGAGTGTTTTAATAGTATCACACGAATATTTTAATACCTAGTTATGTGCAGTTTCATACACTACTTTATCTACTCTCATACATTGGTATTGAACCTAATACTAAATAAAAGATCAAAGTTAAAGATCAAGAATAAATTTAAAAATCCCACGAAATTCAGTACTACAAAACAAATGAATGTCGCCTGCACCAGCACATCCCCACACATGCGCTACAGCGAGTGCTGCTGTCCCCCGCTTAAACGTTCCATTACAAAAATTGATGGAAACTTCGTGGTGATATTAACTTCTTGGGTTAGTCCTGTATTATAATAGAAAAGAAAATTGTTTTATAGTAGGTATTATTTTGTTAGAGAAAATGTGTTATAATATGATTCTATTTTTAAATTTCGGTATTGTGTTTATAAAGTATGTCAATATTAACTCGTTTTGAAGTTTATAATTCGAATATTATGCTATGAGAGTATATAAAAAGATTTTATGTTATTTTTTTATAGTACCCGTACGTGCTACTGTTTTTAAGTCTTCAATATTTATCAATTTATTTCGATTACAATTTGCAACTACGCATTTTGCAACCAGTGCAAAATATGATTGTATTCATATATCTTGTTTGTTTTCACGGTTTTATCTATAAACATATTTCAATGGAATTGAAACAAACATTTCTTATGATTTGAAAGTTATCAATATAAAAAATAGGTACTGTTGAAACACTACTAATTTTTTTTAACATCAATGGCAACAAAACTTAAAAGTATGCTACCGCATCACTAAACAACCATAGACAATTTCGAGCGGCCATTTTTGTTTAAATCTTTGACATATTTTGAAACGCCGGGTCTTGTCTATTTCAATCTTCAACATTTTTGTCTGGTGATATTTTTTCTGAAGTTTAGAAAAAAGATTAAGAAATATTCCCGAGATGAATTTAAGTCATAAGCGCTTGAGAGTCCCTTTGAGTTAAAATAAGTCTTTAGAATTTTTGAATTCATCAAAAGAAAGATCTTTTTATATTACTAAGAGCCTTAAAATGGTGTATTTCATTATTTACAAGTAAAGTACTTAGACACCTTTTTATGCTGTCAGGTAGGAATTTAGATGAAATATCAGACACATGGATGCGCGATGAATGATGATGCGATGTAATATCATGAAGAATAAGTTCTACGTTGAATGAATGAATGACATGGACCGATCCCAGCGTGGTTAAACCAGACTCGGATAAGTTAAATGAACCCCAATATTTGCACTAGCCCCTGAAGCCTCATGTTTCATGGGACTACTGAGACACATCAAGGAGTAGATCGGGTGGCGCGGTAATGGTAAGGAAGACGTGCCCTTAGGATAAGGAAGGATTTGTGAGCCGTACTGGATATGCGTCCTTGAGTAGGCAATGGAATAGTGGAGAGACGGGTGATATTTATCTATGGATGGACATCTTTTTACGATGGTGTGTGCATCAGCTGCTCTTTGTTGTTTTCAATGTCTTCGTCTGACGTTCTCTCTGCTATCCGTTTCAGGTTTTTTGTAAATCTCGCTAGCGGTCTTCTTAATCTTATCTCGGTCCTTAACCGTATCCATACAAAAATGATTGAATGTGTAAATAGGTCGGCCGACTTTCTTGGATTTAGTCTTGTACTGCCTGTAACGGGCGTGGTTTGCGGTGCCTGTGAACATATGCGACATAGCACATCTTGTGATTCTTGATGCTTCCGGTTACGGTTTTTCCGCCCAACATTTCATAGATTTTCTTTTGTCTTGGTTTATTCCTAGCGTGGTTAATCAAGTCTCTCATGATTACTCGCTCCGCCAGGATGGTTCAAGTTCAGCTTCACCGGTGACTCTTTTTGCGGGGTTAAACTGCTTTCTCGACTCTTTTTTCTTCGTTCTGATAAGTTGTCAGCAGCAGTGTCCAGGGCGCGATCGGCCCGCTCCTCGTTGTTTATGTCCAGCTCCGACGCGGTACAAGTTCGACCTGTAGCTCGCCACTATGAAGAGCAAGTTCTACGTTGACTATGTAAACTTAAACAAATAAATTTAAAAAGTAAGTAAAATGTAAAAAATAAAAAAAATTATATAAATAAAATAAAAACGTTGATTTCGACCTAAAATGGATCTTAGTAGGCTCCAAAAAACATAAAAAAACTATAGTTAAAAAGACTTCACATAAACATAAATAAATTTTAATTGCTCAGTACGAAAACCATACAGCAATGATTCAGGTACTGATCAAATCGAACCTCTGCGCAAATGGGATAACGCTGCGTGCTGGAACTAGCCCGATTATGTTTTAGTACGAATGAAATTAATTAAATGCATTTACTTTTGTATAATGATTTAACCTTTTGACTGTTAGCCTAGGTTTACCTAAAAACAAACATCTTGTCCACCTAATTGTCATTTGCTTTGATTTTTGGGTAGGCCTTCGGAAAAACGAAGAATTCGTCAATATACAGTCATTAACATGGCACATATTATACCTTTCTGGCTTCGTTATGAGTTAACCTAACTAAATAAATAATTTTCACAGAGGTTTATACTCACCTGATTTTTCAGTGATGTGATAATATATCTTTTCATTTTGATAATTTTCACTCACATAACCTTGAAACTTTATCACAATATATCGAATTCACACACTCATTCACCACATAAACACTTGATTACGACAAAACAATGTGTAGGCCACGCCATAAATACGATAACAGAAACCCATAGCACTTAAAACCTTATCTAAACCATAAAAAGTTTTTGTTTACACAACGGTAAAAATTTGACGTGTCATGATACGCGGGAACTACGCCGAACTTTACTTTTGGAAATACAAATACGATAAGAATACGCAATAGTATCAGTAGCTATAGGCCAAATTACGTTCGTAGATAAATAAACTAGGTACTTATGTGTATTTCAAACAGTATACAAGAATATTTATCATAAAAACTTTACTAAACACGGCGGCGGCGGCGACAGCTTCAAAATTTGTGCATTACAAAACTTTCGTTATCTTTTCATGGAATTATTTATCACTTTTCGATAAACTAACACTCAATATGAAATCTATACTTATTTCTCAGTAATTCTGTATAAGATTCTAATAAGATCACTCACCGTTTTCTTCATAAAAACATTGCGAACAAATGTAAACAACACACACACTTCACCGAGTTTTGACAGTATGGCGGCGTCGCGTCACACATACCACAGATACATTTTGTTTGTTTTTTTTTTTCGTTCATTTTGGTGTTGTTCCCAGTAAATTGTTACTAAAACCGGTCAAGTATTAATCGATTAGTCGAATGATACAGCCAGATCGTGTTGCAAGTGCAAATAAATGCCAAATATTGTCGTCCAATGGCAAGCGGGATCCTTGCGTCCCGCTTAGGAACAGTTTACATTTGTAGCATTATTTCTAAAGTTCCGCTGGGGGATCAAGTTGCATGGCAAGGGAAAACGAAACACGCAAAAGAAGTGCTTGTTTGTTACGCGTTCACGCTAAAACGGCTATACGGATTTGGATGAAAGTTGACACATGGGTAAACGACCTGATGACGACCGACGACACGATGACCTGGATTAGGACATAGTATACTTTTATCCTGATATTCCCACGGGATTGTGACTTATGCGGGTGAAACTGCGGGGTGCAGGTAGTATTAAATAAATAAATGTATTCAAAAAAAATGTCACGTGCGAGTTCAGTTATGGATTTGATTTTATGCTATTCAGTTTATACTTTTATTTGAGTATTTTAGGACACTTTTCGCACTCAGCTGCTTTTCTATTGCCAAAATAATTTAAAAACAAACTATTTCACTCTTTTGAGTTTTTCAAATAAGGTGGAAAATTAATTTTTCCTTTGTATTATGAATTTTTTGATGGTTATTTATTTAAAATAGAAAAAAATATCAATGAACTTGTAGAGATTATGATAAAGTTTAAGAATAATAATCTGGCGAAATGGGGTATACTGTTGTACACCTCTGCTTTACCCTTCGGGGAATACAGGTGTGATGTTATGTGTGTAACAATTTGAACAATAATGTTCTTGGAAATTAGAAACTTTTTTGCACATACATAAATAGAAGGTTTAAAAAATATATATATGTAGCTTCTACATAATTAAGAACATCATAAAAAAAATTTGGAGGTGTCGTTTGACGCCCGGTTAGAACGAAATTCTATTCGCTGTATAATTATTATGTATTTAAACAGAGCCATCTAGCATTATTGTTTTTTGTTTTTTTTACATTATTTAAAAACTATCAGATTTAAAATAATAATATGTACAGTAAGCGTTCAAAAGTGCATAAGTACGCTAAGAGTCGTATTGCTGTGAACACGCGGTGTAGTCCGTACATTTGTATGTGTATTCAGTCAGACGTCTGTGGTGTGAGTGCCGTACACACACCACAGAGAACGCAGTTTTGCACTACACACTGTCGTATCGTCACGGTTCGCGGGCGCCGCACTTTATAAACAAAAATATTTGTTAAACACGCATTATACGCGTGACCTTGACCAGTGTATGGCATTGCTAAAATTCGAACGTATATTATATGTTCAGATAGCAGAAGGCGTTAAGCGTTGGTTTTAGATTCAAGATGGCTAAGGTTCTAATCTCGTAAATCATAACACTGTTTTTGCAAATATTATTATTTTTGTTTAAAATAATAACATTTTTTAAATATTGCTGCCTTTTTATTAATGTTGTTATTGCAATAAAGGGTTTAGAATAAAAAATGCGTGATATGATATGTGATAATAAAATAAAAAAAATATTTATTCGTTATATTTATTTTACTTACTCGTAAGTATAGTTATCAAACTGCTACAATTATTTATCATTACTTCAGCTGAATAAGATGTGTAATTGATGTCTAGAAACTTAGAAGCAATTTGTATTATTTTGACATATTTAAATTTTGAAATGTATTAAATTTTAAATGGATTTTTTTCACCATAAATATAAAGCTTTGATCATGGTCGAAGTAATTAAGCAATAAATAAGAATATTAGACTACTTAAAATGTAAAAAAAAACTACTGATAAAATATTTGATTTTAAGGTTAAGTATAGGCAGTTTCGTTTACATTAATTATTTTAAATTTTATTTGGCTTTAGTAAATATTGGTTGGTATTGAGGTTATAGCTTAAGTATTCATTTTCTTTACGAAAAGAAGATTGAAACTAAACCTCAAATTTTAATCCTAAAATAATAATATTACTAAAATAATATTAAACATTTTCGGTCTATCTGCAAGAAATACGACAAACACCATTTTGAAACGTGCTTAGAAAAATCGTTACCATAAATTCATTCAATAACGAATCTGTTGTTTATTATGTTGGTATGATCAATATTTTAAAGTAAAAAACGGTTTTCTAGCTGGTCTTCAGTGATGCAAGCCTTCAGAGTGATAGATAGAATAGATAGAATATTCTTTATTATGCACACCAAAAAAATTACAGACATTAATGTAGAAACGCACGGCGAACGGTTCATAATGACTTGTTTAATAATTCATCAAAATATTTCGTTGGTATGATGCCATTTGTTTCATATTCATTCACCATTTGACGTCACTGCACTTCGTTATTAAGCCTCTTCCTCATATCTCTTAACCCTCACAGTATTTCTCTAGAACAAAGAATAACATTGTATTTATTACACATAATACCTAATTATTTATCATTCAGTAATCGAATTAAACCTCATAATGAATTTAAAACTTTAAAGGCATCTTCTGTCTCAACAATACCTCTGTTCTATCAAAAATACCTTTGATTAAGTTTTATGTTTAGTAAAATATGAAATATTTAAATGATAACACTCACACTTAGTCCGGTTTCATATCTTGTGTAAATAACATTCACTTTTACGCAGCGCAGTAATATTTATCTCCCTTCAATATTTTTTGACTGCATTTTGAAAATAATAACCACAACACCGCTAAGAGCTAAATACTCGTCACCAACATTATCTACGAACCAACAAAGTTCTATTAAGTGAATACTCGCTGTCTACCCCACAGAAATCGAAATAATTTACTTAGTTGTCTGTGGTCTACCTGCTAAACTTTAATATTTATGTGAACAAGACGAATGAAACAAAAAACTAATGATTATCGAACTAGTCATTGGTTGCAGACAAAGTGAGTGTGTGTGTGTGTACTGTGCGTGTCTATAGTATTGTAACAACTTATAGAAGAAGGTCGTAAGTCAAACCGAAGCGTCAATCTATTGCTTTGTGAGATTGCTTATGGACTTTTGGTCGGTACTGTACAAGTATATAAAAAGGGGGGGGGGGGAATGATCATAGGGCATCAAAAAATTCGTCCGTATCGCTGTCAATAGGAAAAGTGCCCAAAAGGCTGGCAGCATTGCCACGTTGTATGGCAATGCTGATTCTTTGACCAAAGAATAGGCCAGCCCTCTGGTCACGTGAAGAGTCGACCAGCCGCTTGGCGATTTTTAATTTTTCGGGCATACACAAAGCTTTTTCGTTACTCGACAATTTCTATTAGTTTGACCGAGACCGCAGTATCACGCTTTAGGTATGTGTGTGGCAAGACGGGGGGCAGTGTAAGTTGCTCATTCGTCAACGCTCATGGCGTCCCGCTGCTCATTCATCAACGGCCCTCGCCTTGCCGTGGATTCTTACAGTGTTCTCTGTACAGTGGTCTCGGTCAAACTAAATCAGTTCAAGCCGCGTTAAAGAACTTCATTCCAATAATTCAATTTTATGAAACTACCGTAATTACAATTTCATTACCTGAACTAAAGCAGGCTTTCCTAATTAACTACCAAACATTAAAGTCATCCAACAATTTACCTTACCACGGAAAAGCGGTCTTGTAGACTCAAGTTTATTAGCGATTTATTTAGGTACTCCCATTTACCTAGCTTTATTAGGCGTAAAATTAAGTCTAAGACATTGTCTGTGTCTTATTTAGGAAAACAGTCTAATTAAGTATTTATTTGGTAGGGTTCGCAGGTTTTCAGTTAATTGTTATGTCAATTTTTAACCGACCGAGTTTGTGGATGATATGATAAGTTCCCGTCACTGTTATTTACATAGCAGGTGGTGGTATTCGGATTTGTGTGGTGTAGGTACCACAACTAAAAAGTGAAAAATATAAACGTTTTACAAAAAAAAGACAAACGATTTAAAAAAAAAACACTACAAAGTGAAATATAACTTTAATTTCGGAAGTCGGTGGCAAAAAACGAAAATTCAAAACTAAAGCGAGAAGTTTTTTTTACAAAGTCAATTTGGGAGACTACGAGTATGTTTTGTCACAACACAATTGAGTTTACACAAGAACTACATTTTGTGTATAAGATTAACATGATATACATACATTTAACTCACGCTGTCTTCCGATGGAGGAGAAAGGAGCAGAAACCACAGACCGCTACCTACTACGATACTTACTAATCCTTTTGCTTCGTTTATATTCAGCAAAATATTTAAATCAACAATTAAGGAGTTTTTCCTTAAAAATGCAACAGCTGTTATTTCTCAGATTACTGTGATTAAGTTTTCCTAAGTTGTTTCCTTGCTTAAAATGGCTAAGCTATGTGATATTACAAACACATAGTGGCGAAAACCGTCCATCGAAAAAAGAACTGTGCGATAGTAGAAAAATATTGGAAGTAATATCATGCTCCATATACCTAAGTGTCGAGTAGGATGTGAGTTCAACCGCGTCATCGTTGGAACAAAAGTCCACAGCATTTATATCACACTGTACTAGGTACCTTTATTGCAAATAGTTTTGATATTACTTCGAACCACTCATGCCCGCCGTAAAGGGAACGTAACCTACGTAACATGGGATATTGAAATTCAAATTCTTTAACTTATATATAAAATACAGGGTGGCAGGGACATCGACGCGGAAACTGTTACCATGGATTCAGTACATGATTTGAAATATATGCTTTGAAACTACTCATCGGTTATTTATAAAAATCTGCTGTTCCATAGAAAAGTGCAATACCTACGCGGTCAAAATGTATGGAACAGCAGTATTTTTTAAATTACCGACGAAAAATGTCAACGCAGAGGGGTTGTCAACAGTTTTCGCGTCGATGTCCCTGCCACCCTATTATAAATGCGAAAGAGAGTTTGTTTGTTTGTTTGTTACGCGTTCACGCTAAAACGGCTCAACAGATTTGGATAAAAATTGGCACATGGGTAAACCATGATGTGGATTAGGACATAAATTGTATTTTTTGATCCCGATATTCGACCAAAGAGCGCACGCAATATTCAATTTTATTACTGATGTGTTAGCGTTTAGCACAAAATGTAGTGGTAGGGTGCATGGGGGCGGAGTTTGCGTGGAAATTGTTTTGGAGTGCCTGGTCTTAAAAGTGTCCTACGTTATGTTAATCCAGGTTATAAATTATCTGTGTACTCAGCCAAATCCGTGCATCCGTTTTTTAACCGACTTCCAAAAAGGAGGAGGTTATATGTTCGTTTCGTGCATGTTTTTTTTTTTTTTTTTTTTTTTTTTTTTTTTTTTTTTTTTTTTTTTTTTTTATGTATGTCCACCGATTTCTCCGTCATTTGTGGACCGATTTTGAAAATTATTTTGTTTGAAAGGGTATGCTCCCAAATTGGTCCCATATAAATTTTATTAACTTTGCTTGGGTAGTTTTTGAGTTAGCTTAGTATGTAGATGATATGATAAGTTCCTGTCACTGGTAGCAGGTAGTGGTATTCGAATATGTGTGGAGTAGGTACCACAACTAAAAAGTGAAAAATAAAAACTTTTTCCAAAAAAAAAACAACCGACTTCCAAAAAAAACACTACAAAGTGAAAAATAACTTTAATTTCGGAAGTCGGTGGCAAAAAACGAAAACACAAAACCCAAGACGACACCGACTTCCGAAATTAAAGTTATTTTTCACTTTGTAGTGTTTTTTTTGGAAGTCGGTTGTTTTGTGTGGTTGAGAAACAGACATCCAACCTTTCATATTTATAACTAGCTTCTACCCGCGAATTCGTTCGACGTGGAAGTCGTAAGACACTACAATTTACTACAACAACAGCCACATTTTTATAAAACTCCCCTGTATACTACGTTTGTAGCTTTATTCTCAGCAGCCAAAATATATAGAGAGTCGGAAATGGTGATTCGGGAGCAAGCAAAAGTTCTTTAAGAGGGCCTTTCTGATTCTAGTCCCATTGATCGGCTAAGTTATAAGTGATTATAGGAAATCGGTTTCTTTTCTGTCACAAATTGATCAAATTAGGTCACAAATTGATCAAACTTGATGTTTGCTTTCGGCGAATACTATACAGTGGTGGCCCAGTGGTAACGGCTTCGACTTACGAGTTGTAGTTTCAACCCAGGTAGGCGCTTTACTTTGTGAAATAATTTCATGACCACTGCTCACAAAAAAGTGAAGGAAAACATCGTGAAGAAACCGGCATGTTCTAGAACCAAAAATTCGAAGACATGTGACATCTACCAACCCACACTGGACCCGCGTGGTAGATTATAGCCCACTCCCTCTTTAAGAGTGACACGTGTCCCAGCAGTGGGAACATTATAGCCTAATTATGATAATGCTAAGAATATTCTAAACGTAAAGCCTGTATTCCCGGCACGTACGACTGTACGTGGAAGGTAGAGGTGTATTGTATAATACACCCACATTTCGCATTATTCAAATCCCACGTATTATTAATCCACCATTATATTGATCAATCATTCGGGTTACTATTGTACGTAACACCATAACATCACGTCGTCACTTATTTTTTACCATCTACACTTATTGTAATTATAATAATATTATAAAGAGGAAAGATTTGATTGTTTTTTTGTTTGTTTGCATTGAATAGGCTCCGAAACTACTTGACCGATTTGAAAAATTATTTCACTGTTGGGAAGCTACACTATCTCCGGTGAACATAGGCTGTATAAAATTTTCAAAAAGTTAGGGATCCATGCTAAAACTCCAATAATGTAACCCAAGGTGTGAAATTTGAAATGTTTGTTTAATACCCGTGCGAAGCTGGGGCGGGCTGCTAGTTGATTCATAATTTTGTTTCAATGACAGATTATTTGTACTATCTAGAGGCAGTGGCAGTAGCGTAGCAGTTTAACAATAGTTATCCTTATAACGCTTTTAAAGTTTTAAAGTAGTGCTCATTTATTAACATTGTAACAGCAAATTAATTTTCACGCCTTCCCCTTTAGATACATTTTCTTTGATATTCGGATAGCTCATGACCTAAACAGGTGCTATATTTTTTTTTTTACAAAAATCCATGAAATTTCGCGTATTAAAGCTATTTCTTAACAATAGAATACACAAAGTCTGTTCAAACACTTTTTTCCAATTGATGCTATTTCCACTTAAATGTATTTCAACTTTACACTGGTGTAAATCAAGTCGATTACAGAGTTACTTGACTATTGAAAAAGTCTCAAAAATGTTTCAAGTTCCAGTGAAAAGTATTCTGTTGAAATCTCACCGTGAAGACTGAAAACTGGTGAAGTGATTGAAGTGATTAACAATTTTGACAGCTCATTTCAACACAATTTAGTATCAGGAGGAATGATAGCTCACTTCAACTAAGATTTCACGTAGAGGTTTTTACAGAAATCTGTCAAAATCAAATAATTTATTTCAATTGGCACATAAAAGGCACTTTTGAACGTCAAAATTTACAAAAAATAATATTGATTCTAGTCGCCCCTTTCAAAAGGTAGTTTTCGTATGGAGAAAAAGAACTGAATCAGCTGAACTTTATGTGTGGGAGTACAATAAATTAGAGTAACATAAAATAACATAACGCCTTGTTTCCCAGGCGTTATGTTATTTGCCTGGGAAACAAGGCGTTATGTTATTTTATTAAATGTATTTCAACTTTACACTCGTGTAAATCAAGTCGATTACAGAGTTACTTGACTATTGAAAAAGTCTCAAAAATGTTTCAAGTTCCAGTGAAAAGTATTCTGTTGAAATCTCACCGTGAAGACTGAAAACTGGTGAAGTGATTGAAGTGATTAACAATTTTGACAGCTCATTTCAACACAATTTAGTATCAGGAGGAATGATAGCTCACTTCAACTAAGATTTCACGTAGAGGTTTTTACAGAAATCTGTCAAAATCAAATAATTTATTTCAATTGGCACATAAAAGGCACTTTTGAACGTCAAAATTTACAAAAAATAATATTGATTCTAGTCGCCCCTTTCAAAAGGTAGTTTTCGTATGGAGAAAAAGAACTGAATCAGCTGAACTTTATGTGTGGGAGTACAATAAATTAGAGTAACATAAAATAACATAACGCCTTGTTTCCCAGGCGTTATGTTATTTGCCTGGGAAACAAGGCGTTATGTTATTTTATTAAATGTATTTCAACTTTACACTCGTGTAAATCAAGTCGATTACAGAGTTACTTGACTATTGAAAAAGTCTCAAAAATGTTTCAAGTTCCAGTGAAAAGTATTCTGTTGAAATCTCACCGTGAAGACTGAAAACTGGTGAAGTGATTGAAGTGATTAACAATTTTGACAGCTCATTTCAACACAATTTAGTATCAGGAGGAATGATAGCTCACTTCAACTAAGATTTCACGTAGAGGTTTTTACAGAAATCTGTCAAGATCAAATAATTTATTTCAATTGGCACATAAAAGGCACTTTTGAACGTCAAAATTTACAAAAAATAATATTGATTCTAGTCGCCCCTTTCAAAAGGTAGTTTTCGTATGGAGAAAAAGAACTGAATCAGCTGAACTTTATGTGTGGGAGTACAATAAATTAGTGTAACATAAAATAACATAACGCCTTGTTTCCCCGAAGGGTTGGGCAGAGGTGTACCTGTAGTAAGTACACCCACATTTCGCCAGTTATGTTTAAGTCCCATGTAATAGGAGGCGAGCCTATTGCCATCAACTGGACACAAATCCAGAATCCGAGCTGCTTCTGAGAAATTCCAGATATAAAAACCCAATAACACTTTGCCCGACCCGGGAATCGAACCCAGGACTTCATTGGTAACTAGATCGCAAACGCAGTATAGGTATAAACTAATTAAGTACTGGGTCACCCATCAAAATTTTGCGACGCTTATTTGCTAAATTGCAAGACGTTAGCCTCGTAAAAAAACAGTTTCTTCGCGAAGCTCTTTAGCCTAATTTGTTCAAGAAACAAACTTTGTTTAAATCTGGGAAACTTCAATCAATTTAGGTCTTATTACTTCAAGAGGCAGTTTCTTGAAATGTATTTTAAAGTTTGCGTAGATAATAAACAACATTTCTTTTTTATCTTTTACAAGGGCTCAATTTGCTGCTGTGTTTTTGTAAATATTATAAAAGGGATGAAATATTCCACTTAGAGCACCCGTCCGAATAGCACCTGCGACTCAGCAGCCTACTGCCGGGATGTATTTGTTTTACAGGACGTTATCAAATTAAAGATATCGATAAAAATCACTAGAATGTTTATTATTTACACATATTTACGTACATACGAGTAAATATGTGTAATTAATAAACATTCTAGTGATTTTTATCAATATCTTTTATTTACACGTAGTCGGACGTGGTTAATATTTGGATGACTATTCTATTCAATTTATTATGATTATTATGTTGTCAGTAGCCCAAAAGCCTGACGACCGGTCTGTGCTTAGGTTATGATATTTTCATTATGTTTATTTGGCAATAGTGTTGGGTTCTAGGAGTCAGAAAGCGGTTGCTTAATGTTAAACCCTTTTATTCTATTCCGCATTAGTTGCTGGAAACTAATTATAATCCAGATAGTGAAAGGTAACTTTTCGGTTTCTATTATCAACGGTCCTGTACAAATAATAATTCATACAAAAATTGCATAGAAAAAAAAACAATGGCACTCCAGGAGTGCCGTAATCAACGCGTTGATGTCTTTTACTCCACGCACAGCGGTAATCAACGCGTTGATGTCTTTTTAATGGTCAAAAGCTGGTGTCGTAACAGTGTCGCGAAATCAATGGTTTAGTCCCATCTCAAAAATGTTCAACGCGCCTAAAGAAGTTTTCACTTCAAAAACTTTCAGTTTACCTGAATTTTCCAATTTTCCTTCAACTTTTCAACGTAAGAACCTGATTTGAAGGAAAAAATAGCCTTATTGGTCCAGCCATTCTCAAGGGAAGCGCTTACCAACGAACTTCATTTCATTTTTATTATATTTAGAAGATTAATTGAAGATTTCCTTTAAGAAGATCTGGTTTTTATTTATTTTATCTAGGTTTTATGCCCATAAGCCCTGGAGATCAATCTTTGCGATCCACGGATTGATCGCAGATCGAGGCCACGCAAAGTAGTATTAAGTTTTTTCATTAGGAAGGAGAATATCTCAGTAGTAACCCGGAGTCTGGGTCCGGTCGATAGATTTGCCCCTATATTTCATGCCAGACAGGCGAAATGTGGGTCTGTACAAGCGTAAATCTCTGCTCACTCTCCTTTCGGGGATAGGTGTTAAAATATTTACAAGTAGTTGCTAACAAGGGCCGATTTTTCAATCTTCTTACTTTTAACCTGAGAAATAAATTGTGGTTTGACGTTTTTTGTATAGAAAATATGTCAAAAAGCAATACAATATGTAAAAAAAAGATTGTGTGGTTTTATGAAACCAAGGTAAAAGTGAAACTTTTAAGCGAACTATAGGCGCCGCCATATTGGCCTTGGCTGCTCTGACGAGCGCCTTTCACTTTATCCCTACTCCGCCGCCGACCGTCACGCGACATGCAACACACAGACGAAAAAGTTTGAGACGATGTAATAAAAGTTTCACTTTTATAAAAACCCTGTCTGATCCGAAAGGGGCTCATAGGTACTGCAATAACATTATGAAAAATTATAAAAAGATATTGCTAACTAAAATTCACATTTTTAGTACCAAAATTGCCCCAAAATTCATAAAAAAATAGCAAATTTTCAACAGGGGTCACAAGATGTGACTTTTAGACAACTGCTAAAAGCCAGCCTTATGAAAAAAGGCCAATGTTAAATTTATATATTTTTTTTAATTTCCACGTACGAGTAAATATACCTTGTCAGTACGATACCTAACAACACTCTCACCTCACGGATCTAATAGGTTTTTTTTTACAAACGTTGTATTTATTCTTCTAATCTAATCACTTTATATTTTGCTCACTTATCTCTAATCTAGACTGTCTCATGTTTTCACTACAAATTATAAAACAAAGTCCTCGCCGCGTCTGTTTGTCCCAACGCGAAAAACTCAAAAACTACCGAACGAATTTTATACGGTTACCTTCCTCCTGAATCACTCCGTCTATTGGTTCACCAAGAGAACGGAGTGATATATGAGGGGAAGGTTTCGGTGTATAATTCATTAAATTTTGTGTAAATTGGCTGAAATATGACGATGTTTGTTGAAGATGTCATGTCGGAAAAAATCATGCCGACTGACTGGCGTGCGCGTTATGGTAAGTACCGTTTTTACCCACGAAGCCGCGGGCAAATCCTAGTTACAAATAAATTATTATCTTTAATCTTTTAAGAGACATGCAAATTAAGGTCAAACCAAATAGAAATTATAATTAAAACAGTAGGTCATGTTTAAGTGCTAATTCCCTCGGATGCTTTTAGTAATTCAGGGTTTATAATGCGATTTGAACACAGATGGTTTAAGTCTGAGTGTGTAGGTTTTGGCGTTACTGGCAGTAATAGGAAAGTATGTGATTAAATATTGAGTGGGCATGATGTTCTGGTGAATTAGTATAATTTAACTGGGTAAAATTTATTAAAAGAGATAAATAAAGAATGAGATGGATAAGACTCGCACATACCAGGGAAACATGGCATAAAAGCGAGGAGCCCTACACAGCAGTTTATTGAAATGAATAGCGAAGAAAAATATCCGAAGGAGTTTTAGCATTTTACAAGACAAATTATTTTTCTCCATGTCTACGTATTTCTATTTGGATATTAAGTTCAGTTTAACGTTCAGTTTTTATTTTTTTATTTCTGCTTGAGTTTAGTTCTCGATGTTTTTGGTTGGTATATTGGCGTGTGCTAGCTGACATATGGCCAATAATTTATCATTAAAATTATATTTTATGTTGCATACTATTGTATAGAATATTTTTTTCTAACTTGAACAGACAGCTGTGCTGCTGGAGAGTTTGTTGCGCCACTTCTTCTTCCCAGCTAAAGGTACTAGGAAGTGGTGAAGTGTGGGCATTTTAGGGGGACTGTCTTATGTAATTTTGACGTTCAAAAAGTGCTGATTCTCAGCCTAGTTTGAATAAATGACTTTTGAATTTGAATTTTCTAAATGTATCAGTTGTTAAATTCACAAACATTACTCGTAATTTTGCTACACTTACAGTCTAATAATTAACACAAAATATTTATGGAACAACTCCTATACAAGACAACGTCGTCACAATTTATTTTAAAATAAAACTGTCTTAGAAACTGATGTAATACAAGCATCAAAGAATACATTTTTAATGGTCTTGTGAACGTAGAATAATGACAGCAATTTTAATAATAACGCAAGCAATTTCGTTTTACAAAGTTTTGAGACAGCATAAAGCTTAATTTATTTTTTAGTCTGTAACAAACTTAGTTATGAATATAAAATATCTTGCCAGCTTGTCAAAACTGAATTTAATGAAATGCCAAGACATTATCAACTCAGAACGACATTAAAATGGCTCATAACTAAACATATTTGATAACTTGCAATGATGATCTCTGATTTCTTTTCCAATTTACACTCCTGTTTTTTCTACTACCAGTACCTACTCGTGCGCAGTTACCTATGTAACTTTTACTTTGTAGGCACCAACGTTATTATAGATAGCAAAACAATATGTAGGCTATTATTTCCAACTTATTTACTTACTTAACATAGGTACTCCAATAATTTGAATAGATTTTTTTTATCTCTTTAAAAAAAAAAAACAAAAAATCAAAATCATTTATTTGCCTGAATAAGGTACAGAAGGTTGGTAAAATGTACAAAATTGTTCTCTTAATTCCTGCTTTTAATTTCGGCGTGCAAATATAAAATAAGTTACATTTTATTTAAATTTATTATTGATCATAATCATGCAGTCATTAAACAGATAATCCCTTAGTGTTTATCATTTGTTAATTGCAAGATGCATAACCGTATCAACAAGAGAACTCCTTGCATAGTGATGAATCATCAGGAACAATATCCCTCCAACAACTACATCCTTGGGTAAAGTGGAAATTATTGGTATCGGAAGGATGTTACTTAGTTGTTGCAATCTGTCCACCTGAAGGCCTAGTCAAAGTTTATAGACATTCTGTCAGTGAAGACGATGAGTGTGGAATAGAGGAGTGGACTGTAAGATTAGTGGTAGTTATGTACGAACAAATTCAACAGAGAACAATCTAAGCACGGCTCACCTTTTTCCTGCTGCGGCGGTATTTCCCAATAGTTCTAAAGGTTTTTTGAGTGATCCTTTGATCTCGGGGACAGGCGAGACTGCGAGAGTAACAAAACACGGTAGTGCACAATTTGTCCTTAATTGATAAATTTTCGCTCACGAAGTCAATTTTATCGTATTTGAAGGAACAATGGTGACAGACTCCTTAGTACTGTGCGCACGCAAAGTCGTAGTTGGCGCTCTCGTCGTATTGTCGCGAAGATGTGCCTCTCAGATTCAGCCAATCGTAAATGGGGCTTAGCGACCATACAGCAATCATGGGCTATACAGGGTGGCAGGGACATCGATTCGAAAACTGTTACCATGGATTCTGTACATGATTCTGAACCCAGCGTTGAAATTTTTCGTCGGTTGTTTTAAAAAAAATCAGCTTTCTCATACATTTTGACCGCGTAGGTGTTGCACTTTTCTATGAAACAGAAGATTTTTTTTTAATAACCGACGAAATATTTCAACACCCCTGGGTTCAGAATAATATACTGAATCCATGGTAACAGTTTTCGCGTCGATATCCCTGCCACTCTATATACAGAACAGATGGAAAAGTTGAAAATGAATAGCATTGACATAAGCTACCTAAAAGCTTATATCAATCCTGTTAAAAGTCGTTGTAAAAATATGAACTTAAGTGTGTTTTCGAGTTGTTCTCCCAACTATTACTTTGGCTTAAAAAATAACAAACTTGGCAGTATTTTTCAAACATTCTTGTACTAGTACCTACTACTGAATGTTTATCACCATTTTTCTCAACTTTATCAGCAATGTTTAACATTTAAGATTTATATTAGAAACGTAATAAGCATCAAAACGTAATTTGTCGTTGTTTTATTATAAATATAAACATAGATACAACATGATTGATGTGCTGTAATAATACCCATGACTCAAATTCGTGCATATTCGTGTGTCACGAAATCTTTCATAGTTTCGTCTAATGGCATAACATAATTTACTGTTTATTGCAGATTATAGATAGTCTTCATATTTCTACCATGGACGTAAAAAAGTGAACATATAAAAAAATAAAAAATTATTCGTCTGTCTTCTATTCTTTTTTAACCGACTTCAAAAAAGGAGCACAGGAGGTTCTCAATTCGACTGTATTTTTCTTATAATAATAATATAATAAATTGAAATACAGTCTTGTGGAATCGGAAGTACCGTACTATAGATATGTGCCCGACCCAGTCCTCGAAAATGGCAATATCACGTTGTATTGGGATCGATCTATCATCACTGACAGGACTATTGTTGCCAGACATAGTGGTGATAGATCGATTAGAGCGTCGCACAATGATTATTGATATAACGGTCCCGCATGACGAGAACCTCGTGAAAGCTGAAAAAGATAAACAGACTAAGTATCTTGACCTTGCTCACGAGGTTGTCGACTTGTGGGATGTGGATACAGGAATCATTGTGCCGATAGTTGTGACGGCCAATGGCATAATAGCCAAGAGCCTCGACCAACACCTGAGGAGGCTCTCGTTAGGCAGCTGGATCAAGGGCTTGATCCAGAAAGCGGTACTCCTGGACACGGCGCGTATTGTTAGGAGGTTCCTCTCTCAGGAGCCCTGACCACCGGTAGCTTAGACCCTGTTCCCGACACCGGTGGGCTACTATTTTTTATATTTTTAAATGTTTTTTTAATAATTTTTAGAAGAATATTTAAAAATGTAAATTATATGTTTATAGATGAATTAAAAAAAATATAATATATTTATTCAGACAACACTGATCCATTACATTTATATTGTTAGTATGAACTTATAGACTATGTTAGTACCTAATAACTAAGAGAGACTTAGTCCTCTGGGTGAGGCTCCACACCAGTGGGCTGTCTAACTTATTGCCTATGACATTCAAAACTTTCTACTGGGTGAACCGATTTTGATTATTCTTTTTTTATTTGAAAGCTGGTGCTTTGCGTGTGGTCCCATATAAATTTTATTAACTTTGCTTGGATCGTTTTTGAGTTGCGTTCAATAGTACGTATTTTTTTCCACTTAGTATATGGATGATATCTTAAGTTCCTGTCACTGTTATTTAAATAGCAGGTAGTGGTATTTGAATTTGTGTGGGGTAGACACCACAACTAAATACTGAAAAATAAAAACTTTTTACAAAAAAAATCAACCGACTTCCAAAAAAAAAAAAAAACACTACAAAGCGAAAAATAACTTTAATTTCGTTTTTTTTTTCTACATAAAAAGGTAGCTGAAGAGAATTTAAGAATGTTTTTCCAACGTTTACGTGATAAGATAATCTCTACAGTATTAACTTAACTGAATCAAAATAAGCACGACAACCACTGTCGTGCTTATTTTGAAAGTAACGTATAGCTTTGAGCGTGTTGCTTTGAATAATTAATGTACGCAATTACGAATAATTAAAGTATTATTCGCAGTTACGTATAATTTTCACACACTATGCTCAACGGTTTACACATAAAATATTAGTAAACGTAAGGCACAACTAATCATCTTTTTTTAATTTATGGGACATGCTATACATATTTTAAACCACTGGGCATTCCTAAATATTTCATTTATAGCATGAAAGAAGAGGAAACTCTAAGAAACTTTGCTCTAGACACAATTAAAATTGCAGCAGACAGTAAAAAGAAATATGCAGATTTAAAAAAAAAACAAAGGTTTTTTGGCTCTCCTGAAAAACCGTGGTTTGTCCCTTATATTAATTGATACTTCTGGTATCGAAATGAGAATCAAATTAATGTAAATATTTGGTATTTTAGCAAAGATCTTTTAAACAAATTAAATCAAGCAAATACGAATTTGATTTCTGCTTGACATATTACAGTAAGGACCATATATAATAAAGATAGTTTTGTGAGATAATAATGTAAGGGAATAATTCTTAAAAACTCTAACCATAAATTAAAGTAAGTAACATGTTAGTTAAATTGACTAATTTGAGGTTTAAAGTAAGGGTGTAAATTATTTAATATGATGACTTATTTTAGGGATTTTTTTTTTAACGATGGAGAAAGTTTTCTGATACCAATCGATAGAGCGGAAAATTCTGAATCCAATGATATATATAACTCATTTTCGCCAAAATGTCCCTGACGTTAATTGATAATTCTGGTGTCGATGTATAAAATTCTCGTGTCACAGTGTTAGTTGCCATACTCCTCCGAAACGGCTTGATCGATTTTTATGAAATTTTACATGTTTATTCGGTAGATTGAAAATCGGTCGTAATCTATTTTTCATACCCCTAAGTGATAAGGGTGGTCCACCCCAAAGATTTATATGGTAAAACAACGTTTGCCGGGTCAGCTAGTAACCTATACAATTGTAAAATGTCATAATGAAAGACTTTAAAAAACAACAATAAATATTTAAAAACACAACAATTTTTATATTATCTGGAAAGGAAAATGTGAAATAATCAAAGAAAATCAAAATTTGTAGTATAAGGTTATTGACCTTATACATACAAACTTTGATTTTCTTTATTAATTACTGTATGATCCCTTGATAGACCATACACTACTTTTAGATGAGGGATAAATGGAATGAAAGAAGGTAAAGTATCAAAACACTACTGTATTGTTCCAAACTTATAAGTACTTTAAAGTAAAATGAGCTTAATGAACTGATGGTGTGGAAATGAAGTGAGTGACGCGGCCCTTGTTGGCTGTAACGAGAACACCTGGCTGCATTGATATCCCAACGCGAACTAAACTAATTATATGAGTTGAAATGAATGTGTTGAGTAAACTGCTGAATTGCAGAATGTGCGGTTGCACCGTACAATTACCCTCGAAACAATCATAAATCAACAATTTGTTAATTATTTAGATAAGAAAATGTGGATTAATCAACTAAATAACATAAACAAATAAATTCTGACTTTCCAAAAGCTATTTTTATCATTAAATGCCATTGAATCATACAATTATGGGCAATGTACTGTCCCGTGTTGATTTCGCCTAATTACGTGACAATGAAAAATACGTGCCTGAAATACGGGACAACCCGTAAAATACGGGACATCTGGTCACCATACTTGCAATCCTACATAATCAGTTTATAATGTTCCCACTGCTGGGACACAGGCCTCCTCTTTTCGAGATAGAGTGAGCTGTAATCCACCACGCGGGCCCAGTGCGGGTTGGTAGATGTCACATGTCTTCGAATGTTTGGTTCTGGGACATGCTGGTTACCTCACGATGTTTTCCTTCATCGTTTTGAGAGCAGTGGTGATTTAATAATTTACACAAAATAAAGGACCTGCCTGGGTTCTAACCCACTACCTACAATTCCTGATACGGTTAGAAAGCTTTTATTTATAGCAAGCAAGCTTAAAATATTATCGTTAATCATTAATAAGCTTGATACTTAATAACCGAAATTTAATTTCTCTTCTGGGATAGGCTTTGCTTAAAGTATTAGTTGGCGTAATGCAATATTCATGTTGCTTCTATTAATACATCGGTTGGATTTAACAGTCGGTAGAACTATGAATTTGCGTTCATTAGACGCAAATAAATACGAAATAGGGATTGTTTGTTTGTTTACGTGTCATATCGACGCTAGATTGTATTAACGACCATAACATAAATTGTTCAATAAATTGATTTGAAGTATCATTTTTCACAAAAAAAAAAAACATAATAAATTAACAACTGGAGTATTCTTGTTGAAATTCAGAATAGTTATTATTTAATTACTAACCCAAAATAAAAAATATGCCTTTTTTATCTATTTTTAGGAGATATTATTTATGTTTGCAAGCACTGTAAATCCTGATAGCTTTTATTGAAAATTGTGAGGTTTTTTTAGGTTTTGGTTTCCTATTGGTGCTATTTTAGTTCCTGTATATTTAACACATATGGTGCCTACCCACTATCTTAGATAAAGAAATAATATTTTTATCATACCTATTAAAAAAAGGTAGTTTATTTTTCGTAAACAGGGACTAAAATAGCTTTTTAATCCCTAGGGACTAAAAGTGATTTGAATTCGGAATGTGTATATTGTTAGTAAAAGTTTCAATAACCAAAGAGATTAATCATGAACATTGTATGAACAAGTAACAGGCTGTATGATAAAGTAAAGCGCACGCGAGCCAAATAAAAAAAAGTGTGAAAAAATAAAAAATAAACGCACGAAATGCATTCCGCCTTCGGTCGTAATTGTTTAAGTACTAAAATTCGGATTTTACTCATTTTTATATATTGAGTATGTCTTCCAAGTAGTGAGAATGAAATAAATAAACGTAGGTAGGTACTATTCTTTTCAGTAAGTTGCACTTATTTAATTTCTAATGAAGTTACTACCTGCTATGTAAATAACAGTGACAGGAAGCTATTATAACATCATCCACATTAGGCTAAGTGGAAAAAATACGTATTACTGAAGCTAACCCAAAAACTACCAAAGCTACCAAAATTTTAATTTATATAGGACTACCGTGAAACCTTCCTCTACCAAATAAAAAAATCATTATCAAAATCGGTCCACAATTAACGATAAAATCGGCGGCCATTATTAAAAAAAACATATACAGGCGAACGTAGAACCTCCTCCTTTTTGGAAGTCAGTTAAAAATGATTGGCAGTTACTGTTAAGTACATCATTCAATACGTAAATGTAGTCCTTTACGTATTGAAGTATGAATATGTATCGTCTAGACCCCTTTTTGATTGGCGTGACATCCAATCAAAATAGAATCTAGACTAGACGATACATATTCTCTTTTTTATATCTCGAATCAATGGACTTGTTACTATATTATAGTTAGTTGTATTTCATGTAACTTGTCTCATCAAAACTTATAATTGGAAGATCCTCCACTAAAGGTGACGCCTAGATGATGTATTGTTGATGCTACCTACTTAAACAAATTTTAGAAAGAGGTTGAGAAAATTGGTTTTCATTATGTTTGAGAAGGAAAAAAAAAATTGTGACTCCGGGAGTGCAGACAAGTGAAATATTGACCAATAAAAAAAAATACTTCCAAACCTTTAAAGTAAAAATACTTTCATAGAACATTGATCCGTAGCATAATATAAATAAAGAGCACAATCGCGTTTACAAAAATGAAGTGTCGGTAATGGTGTCGCCAGTTCAATTGTTTTTTTCCATTTAAA
Organism: Agrochola litura; assembly: GCA_949152395.1. Taxonomy (NCBI): domain Eukaryota; kingdom Metazoa; phylum Arthropoda; class Insecta; order Lepidoptera; family Noctuidae; genus Agrochola; species Agrochola litura. Next base: position 6,543,915 of record OX424497.1, on the reverse strand, counting down.
AAATGCCCAACGCGCCTACAGAAGTTTTCACTCCAAAAACTTTCACTAATCGAAAGCTATGTTATTGACGAGTGCTAGGAGATCTGTTTTATTTTAAGACACACGATTCGTAGGCAGAAGCTAGTATACGATAACTTCATTTATAAAGCAATGTCCCTCCCGCGTCTGTCTGTCTGAACGCAACTAACTCAAAAACGACTGAACAGATTTTCATACAGTTTTCACCAACAAGTGATTCATGAGAAAGGCTAGAAATTAAATGAAAAGAAATTGTTTATTCTGTAAATAGGGTATCGGAATCACTTTTACACGTAATATTAAAAATAAGCTAGATGGGGTCGGTGTTTCCTATCTGACTACCCTGAGAAGAAAGGCCAAAACAAACTCAGAGGTCGCAGTCGCTTTTAAAGTCCAGACAATAATCTTGGTCAGGAATCTTGTTGAGGAGGAGCATGTAGATTAGTGTCTGAAATGGTCTTTTGAGTAAATAACCACACAGATTAGGTGACATTCATTATGGATCTGTGTAAATTGGCTGAAATATGACGATGATTGTTGATAATTTCGGAAAAAGTCATGCCGATTTGAAAACAATTTATTATAGAATTAATACATTGTTTACCTGGATTCCTGAAACACATAAGGTACTTCTAATCCCAGTAGTAAGTTCCCATACGATATTTTCCGACATTTACACGAGCGAAGCCGCGGGCAAAAACTAGTACACAACAGTTAATTGATTCAGGCGTGACCTTGCGGAAATCCATTATAAAATACAATAGACGTGGATATATTTAGTAACGGTGGTAGTAGTTCTGCTCTCAAAACGGTGAAGGAAAACATCGTGAGGAAACCGGCATGTCCTAGAACCGAAAATTCGAAGACATGATGTGACATCTACCAACCCGCACTGGGCCCGCGTGGTGGATAACGGCTCACTCCCTCTCGCAGAGAGGAGGCCTGTGTCCCAGCAGTGGGAACATTTATAGGCTGATGATGATGATGATATTTAGTAACCTGTTCTACTTAGCTATTTCTAAAGAACCTTAAAAAACTCCTGAAAGAAATCGACACGTGTTTCACCTCTCAACGAGGTATCCTCAGGATGACGATGGACTTGTTGCGAACCCGAACACGGTGTGTTGCCATACCGAGCTGCGCTCAGTGCTCAATGTGACAACACGCCGTGTTCATGAGGATTTTATGGCTCTTTAGAAATAGCTAAGCGGAACATGTTACTAAATATATCCATGTCTACTGTATTTTTTTGTATACAATAATTATAAATATAAGATTATATAGTGTCATCCACGAAGACGCGCCCCACTCCGCTCCGCTCCGTACTAAAGTACAGCTTGCAGTACAGTAATCGCGGAGTGGGGCGCGTCTTCGTGGATGGCACTATCTGTAATGCTTGAAACTAAAACGTTGTTAAAGAGCAGTGGTGGCCCAGTGGTAACGGCCGCGACTTACAAGTTGTAGGTCGTAGGTTCGAACCCAGACAGGCGCTTTACTCTGTGTAAATTATTTCATCACCACTGCTCTCTAAACGGTGAAGGAAAACATCGTGAGGAAACCGGCATGTTCTAGAACCGAAAATTCGAAGACATGTGACATCTACCAACCCGCACTGGGCCCGCGTGTTGGATTACGGCCCACTCCCTCTCACAGAGAGGAGGCCTGTGTCCCAGCAGTGGGAACATTATAGGCTGATGATGATGAAAACGTTGTTTTCCGAGGAGTCTTTATAGTGTTTATAAATATTATTTAATGTGTTTTTTTCCCGGAGGAGTGGTGTTAATTTCACATTAGGCAGTAGGTACTATTGATATTTTATACAGTCATGGAAATTATTTTTTAATCAAACTGATACCGTGTGTTAATTTGGCGTGTAGCTTTTCCATACCACTGCCTGTCAAAAAATGACAGTTGTGATTTGAATATATTATATGGACGATTTAACTTGATATTCAACTTGCTCAAACATTAATTTTCTGACCTTTCATAAATACACGTACCACGTCAAATATGCCTGCTGAAAACGATGTCACTTTCATCGTAAGAACCTTGAAGTTGTTTAATAAAAAGTCAACGCATTTTATCGAAACTGTTTTAAAACTTTGTCCTTTAAAATTTCTTCAAGCAGAAAAATAGTTTACCTAAGTTAAATCAAAAGCTAATTTAATTTCAGGGCAAAGTAAAAGTTTCAGTCTCTATAGACTTCCAATAAGTACTTTTTGTGTCAGGGGTCATTGACGTACGTAAGTACTAAGTTTGGTTGTTTGGCAGAAAGATGACAGTTCTATAAACTTTCTTTGTTTTTTGTTTTTGAAAACTGTGTGTCAAATAAATTTATTTTTCTTTCTTTCTTTCTTTCTTCTATCCAGAAAATCTACGTAGGTTTGGGAATTGGTGTGATAGCATTTGTGCTACCACACCAATTGCTCGTAGTATAGGGATTATAGATAGTGCAATCCACGAAGACGCGCCCCACTCCGCGATTAGCTGTACTTTAGTACGGAGCGGAGCGGAGTGGGGCGCGTCTTCGTGGATTGCACTATGTATACCATGCACTCAATATTTGACATAAAGTGAAGTGTTAGGCAAAGTGATTTTGAACCATGTCCGGTGCAACTATTCTGCCGCGCTAATTAGAAGTGCAGTTAGGAGGTTATTCGTACTTTCGAGTAAGGCTGCCTGTCCGCTGGAGCGGAGCGAGGCAGCGGAGCGGAGAAATTGAAATGCTCCTATTGGTTAATATTGGCACATTTCTCCGCTCCGCTGCCTCGCTCCGCTCCAGTGGACAGGCAGTCTAAATGGCGCCTAAAGTCTTTTGCTCTTTTACGAGGATTCCGAATCTAAACCAACCAGATGTTAACCAATATTTTGTAACCATATTCTGATTTAAAAGAGTGTCCGTGGAGTTTCTTGCCCGTTCTTCTCCATAGGTACCTACTACGCTTTGGAATGGGCAACTAGCTTCATCTTTCTGACTGACCGACCCCTTGACAATTCAAAAGTGCCTGTAATTGGTTTATTTGAAATAAATGCTTTGAGTTTGAGTTTGAGTTTAAAAGTAACTCAATTTTACAAAAATCCTTCCTTACTGTGTTTCTATTTAGCACGGCAGTATTGTTAACTTGACCTGCCTGTAAATGATTATGGTACGAGCTCCGGGGTTCCGTAATCATTAACAACAAAGACTGATGATCCATAAAAAAAAATCTGTGAAATGAAAACCTAATCTGACAAATATGTTCCAGTCATATTTTGTGGCTCGTGGCTGAGTAATAACAGTAGCATGGGTCGATCCATAAGGTTAAGCTACGCTTGCCGGGGTTGGTTCGTGGATGGGTGACCATCTTTACATACCGAGACTCCTCGGTGCCTCGGAAAACACGTTATGCCGGGACTAACGGCATAACATGTTTTCCTTTGTTCCCGGCTGTCACTCGTGGATCTTTGACAGTCTTTACGGGTCGTCAGAAGCCCGATAGTCTGAGAACCAGTCTTACCACGGGGTATCGTATTACCTAGTTAATGGGTTGTAGAGGTTAGATAGGCAGTCGCTACATGTAAAATACTGGTATTCAGCTGCAGCTGGTTAGACTGGAAGCCAACCCCATCATACAGATTGTGCAATCCACGAAGACGCGCAACACTCCGCGATTACTGTACTGTAAGCTGTACTTTAGTAAGGAGCAGAGCGGAGTGGAGCGCGTCTTCGTGGATTGCACTATCTATAGTTGAGACAAGACTAGGCAGATTGATTTTATTCTATTTACTAATTATTGTATTTCTACATCGCTAAGCAAATTTATTGTTTGTTGCAGTGACTGGGTGTTCGGCGTTCGCTACTGTCAGCTGAGCAACTTCATAGCGAACGTGACGGTCGCAGCCAGCGTGTTCACACTCACTGGAATATCGTTTGACAGGTAGATATTACTTGTACTTTTTCCCATTACGGTAGGCCAGATGTCACTGTTAACAACACCAGTATAAGCTGACTTTTAGTTTTTTGAAACTCCATACAACGCTGGGCCAGTTCAAGGTCAAAGTGTAATTATTGTCTTGGAGCATATTCAGTCTATAATGTTCCCACTGCTGGGACACAACTCTCCTATCGGTGAAAGGGGGCAGGCCGCATTCACCACGCGGGACGGTTGGTAGATGTCACATGTCTTCGAAGTTTTGGTTCTAGGACATGTCGGTTTCCTCACGATGTTTTCCTTCATCGTTTTGAGAGCGCCTTTTTATGTTCGAACCTTTGACCTACAACTTGTAAGTCACGGCTGTTACCACTGGGCCACCATTGCTTTAACTGACTTGCAGCTAAATACTACTGTACACACGGCTGCACATCAAGCTATATATTTCCAGTATAAGCTGACCTCGCATTGTACGAAAATCCTAAACAATGCGAGATCAGCATAAACTAGAAATGTGTAGCCGTGTGTACAAATAAATATACATGTTCTTCTATTTATACACATGTATTAAGAAGGTAAGAATCTTCCAGATTTTGGCAGTCCGGTTTTGTATGATGAACTTGTGTTTGCAAATGTCCGCAATCTGGACCGTCCGGTAGTCTGGGCTCTTTGTGTTTCTCTTTGACTATTGAATTAAAGGGTTGTAACCCTCAAAGAAAATCTTTGGACGAAGCTTCTAGGATTCTGATCGTAAATTTTGGTAGAGCATAGACTCCAAAATGACGTTACTTAAATAATGGATATCCAGATATTGACACGCCAAATTGAGGTAGTGTGACAATCTGCTCTAACATTTATAACGATTTATGGAAATTAATTGTAGCCGTGTCAATATCCAGATATCCATTATTTCCGTAACGTCATTTTGGAGTACAAGCTCAACCATTAACGATCAGAGTCCCTAGAAGCTTCGTCCAAAGATTTTCTTTGAGAGTTTTCTACTATAAAGGGCTTTTATAGCTAAGGGCTAAAATGCTAGGCAACGCTGTATAAAAATTATGATGTTGAAATTCGGAAAACAAAAGTAAAAATATTTTATATCGGCAGATTTCGTAAAATACAATAAGTAGCACTTCTTTTAGGCTATTTTTTTAACGAAATGTTTTAAAGTGGGTATTTGCATAATGTAAGACTCTGGAGAATCACGACTAATGGTCTGCCATTTCTCCCAATGTGTTGGGGTTTTGTTCTAGTCTAATAAAATACGAAAGAACTTAGAGCAAAACTGCCATTTTGATCTCCAATTACTTTAAATGTCAGATTTTCGTGATATCCGGCTATTTGGACTTTCCTTGTACACTGCTATAGCGGCATTTAATATCGCCACATGCGAACTACGCATCAAAGACCTGACGACACACAAAATCCTGACGTCACACAAATTCTGCATCGCGCATTTAGAGTTTACCGCGCAAACGATATATAGATGACTGGCCGACATCAATCGTCGGGCAGACACCCGCCAGACACGAAACCCTTCTGGTCGGACGATCCTCCCTTTTCTATAGAGGAAAATTGACACCCTGTTCCTCATACCTCTAAACTGCCATAGATATTCGGGTAACCACTGAAATACTAACAGACCTTCCATAGTTATTATTTATTTACCTCTGACTACAACCTTATAGCTATGATAATAAAGATCACCCTGATGCAAAATCGAAGGTTCAAGGCATGACAGTTATTTTTTTAGTTTGAATGATATAGGGGCTCTACATCGATCAAACTCATCATGTGCCTAGCCATTTCCCAAAACCTTGTTCGGGTCAGCTTCCAGTCTAACCGCATGTGGCTGAAAACAACTGACAGCAACTATGTATCCGACCTTCTCAAACCCAGTTACTGGGTCACATGATACTCTTATTGCTTCATTTTAAATTATTTTTACGTATTGTGGTATAGTAATTTTATTCTAGGTGCATCGTCTTCACAAATAATCATAAAACTAATGTACCTATAGTTAATTGATTCAGGCGTAACCTTGCGGAAATCCATTATAAAATACAATAGACGTGGATATATTTAGTAACCTGTTCCGCTTAGCTATTTCTAAAGACCCATAAAAATCCCTGAAAGAAAGCGACACGTGTTTCACCTCTCAACGAGGCATCCTCAGGATGACAATTGACTTGTTGCGAACCAGAACACGGCGTGTTGCCACACCGAGCGTTGAACATACTCTGCGTGGCACTATAGAAATATCTAAGCGGAACAGGTTCCTAAATATCCACGTCTATTTTATTTTATATTGTACTACAAAATATAGTAAAACATTTTAAAAGATTAACGGTGGAGTTTCTTGCCCATTCTTCTCCTTACGAAAACTACCTTTTGAAAGGGGCGACTGGAATCAATTAAATTTTTTGTAAATTTTGACGTTCAGAAGTGCGTTATACGAGCCTATTTGAAATAAATTATTTGACTTTGGCTCTCTGGTAAGATGCAGATAAGAACATCGCCAATAAGGAATGTCCTTCTAGGTCGTCCTCCGTTATTTTATAAAGTAATTTTTCAAATGAAATAAGATATTAAAAGACATGAATCACCTTCTCTCAAAAGAATCAATTGAATTCTCAGTCATGAATTTGATCATGTCGATCAGAGAGAAATTTTATTCATAACGTATTGGCACTTTCAGATATCAACGGAATGTCCAATCAAAATGTCAAAGTGTAACTCATAACGATTTTTTTTACTTGTTTTTGCACTATTGGAAAAATACTTTTTAATTTGGGAATCTATTTATAACACCTACATTCGATTTTTCCTTAGTTCCTCTACGAGAAAAACGAAGAATATCCATCGGGTTGGTTGGTATCTCGTTGATCCAGTAGTCGCAAGCGCTACTGCTGAGCATGAGGTCCTGGGTACGATTCCCGGGTCGGGCATAGTGTTATTGGGTATTTCCATCTGGAATTTCTCAGTTGAAGCTTGGAGTCTGGATTTGCGCCCGGGTAATATGGTAATGGGGGTATTATGGGACGAGCCTATTATTATATGCGTCTCCTTTATTATAATACACTGTGTCTTTATAATGTCCACATATTGAAATGAGGGAATCTATGCTTAATTTTATCGACAGAAAAAAAAAAAAAAAAAAAAAACTAAATATATTTTTGTTTTTTTTTTAATAAAACGGTGTAATTTTTAAACTGAATGATTTATCGCGATGAAACAACAACCCGCAATTGAAAAAAAAACATGTTTTTTTTAGCAAAAATCTGTTTCTTTTAAATGTATTTTTACAATAATCGTAAAATTTCTCAATAAGGTCAAACAGAAAAAAAGGATTTTTTTAAATGTTTTTTCCGTCGATAAAATTAAGCATAGATTCTCTCATTTCGATATGCGCACATTATAAAGACTCGCACTTTATTATGGGACTTAAACATCACTGGCGAAATGAGAGTGTGTTGGATATTAGGGCAGAAAAATAAAGGTTTATAGAGATTACTATGGGATTTATTATTGACATCAAATAAACACAGTCGTACAAAGTCTTGAACGGACGGAAGGGGACGTCTGTCGGAATCAAAAGACAGATATAAATAACAAAAAAGGTTGCGTTTAGAATAGTTCCAACAGGGTGTACTATTGGCAACTGAAGAAACACGGGTGGGTTTTAGTCAGTAAGAGTCTGACACGCCGTCCCGCCTCACCCAGAGCGGGAGAAGTTATTTCATCATTTCCCACACAAAAAAAAAGGGTGTACTATCAGTACACCTCTGTCTAACCCTTTTGGGAATATAGGCGTGATGTTATATGGTTCTTTTTTTACCGCAACTGTGAAGCTCTTGGCCTGCATTGCCCTTGATGGTAAGTGATGATCAGGCCGAAGGCGGAAGCGAGTTTCATCCGGAATTCTCAACCACAGAAGAATTGGCTATTTTACCTCTAACTACACAAAACAATGCTGATAACATTGTTGTTATGGCGACTGACTTAGATAAGATGGTGGTAACTAGCAAAGCGGACTAGAACAAGCCCTACCATCAACCAAACCGAGTAGAAAATTTTGCCCCTACTGGGAATCGAACCCGGAACGTCTGGGTTTGAGACAGGTGGTCTAATCACTAGACCACAGCGGCGGTTAAAAGGTACTAAAGGAAACATGAATTTTATCCATTGGATTGGACACACTATTGCCGAGTGCCCTAAGATTATGTTTTAAGATAATCGAAATCTAAACTTCCACGCGGATGAAGTCACGGGCAAAAGCTAGTAATCATAAAACATGATATTTAAATACATTGTATAAAAAAATATGAAAAAGCTGAGCACGTTAAATTAGACCCAGGTTACCCATATTTTGTACTGGCCAAAATAAATATATTATCCACTTAAGTGGACAATATACCACAGGTGACAGCAGACCACGATAACGTGGTCTACTGTTGGCAATATTTTATTCCTCTAATAGGGTCAAGCGGGTATCCAAGAGTGGTCATAGGTTTCACTTCAATCCTGAATTATGTGACGTAAAAATGTCTACATTAGTTATAAGTTGAGAATTTATTTTACGGCCTCCCAAAAGCTGGAATTTCAGATAAACGTTTGTAAGAAATTGTAATTGTATACATAGTTTTATCTAAATTTTTATAACAGTAGCAAAGTGGTAAAGCGTTATTGGGTTTTTCCATCTCGAATTTCTCAGTAGTAGCCCGGAGTCTGAATTTGATGGCAATAGGCTGGCCCCCTATGACATGGGACTTAAAAATAACTGGCGAAATGTACTATAGGTACACCTCTGTCTAACCCTTCGAGGATTACAGGCGTGATGTTATGTTATGTTTTATAACAGTCATGACCTACAAAAAATGTTTGTACGATCTTGATAGATTTTCATTCCTTATTTGCCCGCATTTTTTATGTTGCTAGCGGGGTAAATCTACGAATAGGTATTGCCGACTTTAGCTAAATCGGAAAAAACCTTCGAACGGCTTTGCTCTTACTTTTTGGTGAAGATTTTATTTCGGTATAGGACATTGCTATTTCGGTTTTGCAGAAATTGGGTACAAAATTAATCTAAAGAAAGCGTAAGTGACACATGGTAGTGACACTTTTATTAAAGCTTGTCGCAAATTGTTATACCGAAAGTGTGGTATTTATTAGCGACAAGTGGTCTTTCGGTATAACAATTTACTTTCGTCTATGCTTTTTCAGTCATATTATGTCATGCATGGAGGTTTAGGCAGTAATAATATCAGCCTAAATTTATCTCTCTTAAAGGCAAACACCTCTTTTCTTAAAGAAAAGCCATGAGCATTGATAACCACGCTTGCTCAAGGTGGATTGGCGATTTCAGACTTATATTAATTTAAGTCCAGGTTTCCTCACGATGTTTTCCTTCACCGATGTTAGTGAAGGTAAACTTAGAAAATAGGCAGATTTTTTTTTTCAACTGGTTTTGTCCTGTCCAAATTTAAATCATTCATATAAAATTCCTTTAAAAAATGCACTTTCAGCTTTCCCGAATTTTCAGTTGCAGTTTTCTCGAAGAAGGTTGTCAAAATAATGCTCGAATTTCCAAACATGTTTGAGAAAAAGTGTTTTATTATAATAATAGGTAAACTGAAAGCATTCTTGAGACATACAATTCACATGAATGTGTAGCGTTTATTCATTAGAATACGAAGAATTGAATTCTTTAAGTTTGCTTTTGTACGCCACATTTGCAAAGGTCTTTTTAAGATGTTATGTTTGGAAAACTGCATTGTGAAACTGAGATTCTTTGCCATAGTAGTGTGCTCTTGGTTAATATTTACAGTAATCTGTACGTCAGTTTATATTATAATCTAACCTCTTATTCTATTTTAACTCCTTACTACGCTAGGGCAGCTGGAGGTCAAAGTGGTTCCCTCGACGCGACGTGTCATCCACTGTACCAAACTGTACAAATAAAAGAGGAAAATAGGTTTTATTCCATTTGTTTGAAGATTTCTATTTCTATTTCAAGATAAATCCTTTCATCAAAGCATTCCTTGAATTTGATACTAAGCTTATTTTGTTATAAAGGTTGTTTTTTGTGAGTTTAAAAGCATTGAATTGTTATTTCTTTTGAATTCAGAAATCTTTAGAAATGGGATTCACGAAATCAAAATGATTTTGAAAACATTCTCAAGAAAAATTTCATTAGTTTCGATTAAAAGAAATTGCCAAACACTATAAAATATAATTGTAACAGAATTAGATACCTATTTACAGTGCGTTCATTATAACTTGACCTGTGTCGCGATTGATAGCACTGAATTTTGTAGTCTTAGTTGAAACTAAGACTGCAAAATTCGGTACTACCAATCATGTCCTACTAGCTTCCGAAGTCCGTAGCGTCCTATAATTATTTGAATGCGCTGCTGAATGGGTCGCACACACCTTAGATGATAGCTTGAATGATAAGTCACGGATAGCCAAAGGTGATGGTTTATTGAATGTATTTAACTACTACATAACTAATGCTATTTGAATAATATATGAATGAGTACACCTTACTATGAACGCTGATCGTGTACGGTCGCATTGCACTATAATTTGTGCAAGGCGACAGAAAAGTGCTAATGTATGCAATGCGCGCGTGCCATGTACGATACATGACTCTTACAGTATTTAAATACTAATAGGGTTCAAAATGGCGACTGACAGAACAGTACTTCCAATCGCGTCACGAGTCAAGTTATAATGAACGCACTGTGTCCACTTGCCATTTTAAAACATGGTTCTATTTCTGTCAACCATTTGAAGATGACAGAGAGAGAATGATGTTTTAATTATGTATAACGTTAAATGCGGTTAGTGACTTGCGATGCAAGTGGGCCTAATTGATACTCATTTTAATTTATTTTAAACTCAATTTAAATTCAAAAAGTCTTGGACAGAATTTCCTTGCTAAAAATTCAGACGGCCATTGTTCATCACTTCGGTAGCTACTGAACTCCATGCTTCTCAGGGGATAAGTGTAAGGAATCACAATTTTATCTACTTCTACGCCAGGTTCTTCAAAATAAGGCGTAGGTTCAGGAATCCGTAGTGGGTAGAAAAAATCTTCTGGGAAAACTTGCAGCCCTAAAATATTTACAACAAAAATAAGTACCTAGGTAAAATTCTAACTCTCGGGACCCGGGAGAGATGAATTTTATTACAACTATGTTTATTCATTCATTCCCTTAAACCATAGATGTACTAACAAGTTTTAGTTTATGTAAATTAATCAAATCAACTGATGTTGCAGAGGATATTAAGAATATACTATGATTTCAAGTTCCCTTTAACTTATACGGCCAAGAATACACAGTGACGTGAGCGAAGACGCGGGAATAGTTAGTCAAGACATAATATTGATCAAGTAGTTACGGTATTTCTATTTTCTTAATGCCCCTCGGGTATCATCGGATTTCCGAATACAAACGAATGCTAATTTCAATGTCCATCAATTATTAGATTTATCGTGTATTTGAGTCAAGTACTTTATTGTTATCTTGTTTTGATTTCCATGTGAACTATATGTATAGAGCTGTAAAACTATTTTCCTATCTGTTGTGCCTGCAACTTTAGCGGCTTTCCTCCCATTTTTTAAATAAATTACATTACGTTAAAAGAGTATTAACAACTCTAAATACTTCCAAGTCGATTAAGAACGTCCGGTTTGCACCAAGTCCAAAGAACAACTGATAGAAATCCGACAACTGACAAAACGCGAAGTTTGCCGAGGGACATTTAGAAAATAGAAATACACTACAATTGAATAGAGGTTTATGTTAAAATACCGATAACGATGTTGTAAGCGTTACGAATTTTAAGATAAAGGAAATATAACGTGATAACAACACTATAAGAAAACCCTTACCATTACATTCTCCAGAATTGAACGTGAATACATCAAGACAGATTCGTTTCAGTACCCGAGTTATTATATCCTCTAGATAATTAAAATGCCTTGATTTAGGATCGTAGGTCTTCGCAAGTTCTCTGTCAACGAAAAAAAATAAATTCACCTCTACAATCATGACTATTTAGTCTATTTTAATGAAACAAAACGTACTTCAATATTTTACTGGTAATATTTCTACCAACATCATCTTTTGCAAAAGATAAAACTCCTGTTGATATTCTATTAGCTTGTTTTGAAACCCAATTCTCCGGTAGATCTTCAAACGGTTTAATAGCTATCATATCGCTGTCCAAAAGTATACCACCCCACTTGTGTAAAGTGACGATTTTTAATATATTTGATGTGTCGTGTAATGAGTGTTTGCTTTTCTTTATATCATTTACCAGTATTGATTCCACTGCTGTGCCTTTCGCAAATTGGGTGATGTGTATCCTTGCAAAATTAACGTTAGGATACGTAAGAAGTTCTGCAAGGATTCTTTTACTTATTGAATCCGTAATAGGAAAGGTGAGCAATACGTATATGTGCCGGTGTGGATTATATATAGCTGCAGACTCTGCAACACATGCTTGCATCATCGTCAGTTTTCCTTTACACGTAGAGTCAATAAAGAATATCGATTTATCTTTTGGAGAAAAGATTGGGTCTTCAGTTGATAGTAACACGTCTCCGTCATTCATATAATAACACGATATATCATCAAATTTAGTTTTTACAAACATTTTGTTATCACCTTTGATAATAATAGTTTCAATTTCCACATTATTAACTAACATTATGTAGAGAAACACGAAAACACAACACGTGAGCACAAATCGAATGTGACGATATTTAATTATCCAAATAATGATATTGTGCATTTTTACTTTTCGAAACTGGGTAACAATTTCACTTGACCCGTTTATGTGATTAAAAATTATGTTTGGAAAGTCATTCACAAAATCAAATTTGATTACAGGCGGCCGCAGCATCCACGATACTCGTTGTTCGCAGAAAATGTTAAAACGAAAAAATCTGTAAAATAAAATGATGTTCAATATGTGTATTTATTATTATTAAATTCTTTATTACGAGTAACAACGAGACTCATACAATGTTAGTAACAATACAATAAACTTATAACTATGTTAGTGATACAATTACAACAAAAATTATCTACAAAAACACACTCAACAAAGTAATCACTGCTTCAGTATTTCAGCTGAGATACATTTAGTAGACTGTGTGATAACTCTAACTTATCCAAAAGCTAAGCAACTGGACTAACTCCAAAAGTGGAGATAAATAAAGATTTTAATCTTTGCAGATATACAATTGTTTTAACATATTCGTTTCTATATTTCTTATATGGTTTACCTTGAGACGATGAATTGTTCAGGCATTGAAAACTGTACTAGCTACTTCAGTACTTCTAGGACAGAAAGCACTAAAGTACATATACCTAGTACAGCTTGACGATTTAAAAGCAATAAAAAGTCAGTACCTGCTCACATACATACAATCCAAACAATACCTTTTTCTTCAGAACATTATTTATCGAAATATTTCGTCGATAGCCAGCCTGTTTTTTGATGTTCAATTCAGCGTTCAACATAGCAAATACGTCTATTAAATGTCTCGGCTGTGTTTTATTACAGAGAATTTTCTTAGAAGTAATTGGCTTTAGAATTTCGGTTAGGAAAATGATAACGATGTCTGGCTTACCGGGTACTTCTGAGAAATTCTTGATGACAAAAAGCTATAACACTGTCCGGCCTGAAAATCGATTTCAGGATCCCGTGTTCATGAAACATGGAATCGCCGCACCGGCAGTGACTAGACGCCTTTACAAATAATAAATAATACAATTTATAATAATAATATATATTCTACATACAGGCTCGCCCCCTATTACATGGGACTTAAACATAACATGGCGAAATGTGGGTGTACCTGCTACAGGGACACCTCTGCCCAACCCTTCGGGGAAACAAGTTATATTCTATATATAAATGTGCCCGGGAAATTTGCGCTGAGCACAAGTTTCAGCTGTTACATCATCGCATAATCAGCCTATAATGGTCTCACTGCTGGGACACAGGCCTCCTCTCAGTGAGGGGGAGTGTACCGTACCTTAATCCACAACGCAGGTCCAGTGGGGATTGGTAGATGTCACATGTCTTCGAATTTTTGGTTTTAGGACATGCCGGTTTCCTCACGATGTTTACCTTCAACGTTTTGAGAGCAGTGGTGATGAAATCATTTACACAAATTGAAGCGCCTGTCGGAGTTCGAACCTCCGACCTACAAAATCGTAAATCGCGGCCGTTACCACTGGGCTACCACTGCTCTCTAGCTCTGGCTGTCACATGCATTGGCCGAATTGTCACAGTCTGTAAGTGTCTATGAGTGAGCGGTGACATCCACTGACACGTTTGGTTTGTATGGAAAATGTTGAAAAAACCGTTTGTACCTGCGGCCGCCCAGGCATTTCCGTGCTCTTTGGTAACACAAACTGTAGTAACACAACAATGATGAATTAATATAATAATTACCTATGAAAAATATGCTTACAAAGATATTTTTCTTTTGTTTAGGTACCAAGCTATCGTGCGACCAATGCGGCCGAGGATGTCCAAGACTTGTTCACTCGTCATGATCGCTTGCATATGGATTAGTGGCATGCTACTAGCGATACCTTGCCTATTATACTCAACCACCAAGGAATATAGGTAAGTTTGATAAAGATAATTTTTCCACTAATTAACTAATTAATGTTCTATTAGTAATTAAGCATTTAAGTGATATGTTATCGTAACTGGCTATAAAATCTAGTAATTAAATTTCACGGTAAAGTGTTGTAATAAATAAAAAATTATTAGTACCTAAGAAAATAATTATTTTATATTCTAAGTAGTGAGAGGATAATAGATTAGTCCAACTTCATGAATAACCCGCATTTCTGCTGATATTGTCCTAAAAACCCCAACTCTCGATGACGTTGGCAAATCCTAAATTGGTTATCTCGTGCTCCCGACAAGTTACGGAGCGGGAAGGATTAATTACATTTAGGACCCTTTACCCACCTCATCATCTGCCTAGCCTTTTCCCAACTATGTTGGGGTCGGCTTCCAGTCTAACCGGATGCAGCTGAATACCAGTATTTTACATGGAGCGACTGCCTATCACACCTCCACAACCCAGTTACTGGGTAATACGATACCCCTTGGTAAGACTGGTTGTCAGACTTTCGGGCTTCTGACGTCCCGTACCTAACAACTATCAAAGATCTACAAATGACAGCCGGGACCAACGGCTTAACGTGCTTTCCGAGGTACAGCGGGGTCTAGGTATGCAAAGATGGTCACCCATCTACGGACCAACCGCGGCAAGCGTAGCTTAACCTGATAGATCGACCCTTGCAGCTGTCATTACTTAGCCACAAGCCCCTCTACCCACCCTTTACCCACCTGTTTCATAGAAATACGGCTGGAACGAAAATCAACACAAAAATGATCTAACAACTCGTCAAGCATAAGCGTATGCGTTGCACGGCTGTGATTGATTGGTTGATTGAATTATATACAGCCAATCCGATTAGATTTGCGTTTCATTTTGACACGTCGATGATTTTGTGCTAGAAACCGGATCGTATCCTCCCAATTAAATCGGGCAAAGCCAACGTAGAGCGAAAAAGTATTCAGACATTTGTCAATTTTCCTTTAGGCACGTTCAGGACAGCACTTTTGCTTCCACCTATTTTTTGAACGTCGTTCATAAACTTTGATCCTGACATATTCGTTTTTTGATGCGGAAAATTTTTGATAAGTCACTACGGAAAAAATCAAATTGATCTCATTTGTCAGGCGTCAACAGTCGTATAAAAAAGGCTGTGTTTAGCTGCGTTTGTATTTTTACTGGGCCTCTTCAATTTTTTTTTTAACTTTGAGTTTACAATATAATTTCTTTTTCACTAAGTATTCCTTTTTTGGAAAAAACATTCGTCACGTTGTGAAAAAAAAAAACAGTGGCACTCCGGGAGTGCCGACAGAAGTGAAAACTTGAACAATTTAAAAAAAATACTACCAAAACCTCTAAAGTAAAAATACTTGCATAGAACATTGATCCGTAACGTAATATAAATAAAGAGCACAATCACGTTTACAAAAATGAGGTGTCGGTAACGGTATCTCGAGTTAAATTGTTTTTTTCCATCTGAAAAATGCCCAACGCGCCTAATGAAGTTTACACTTCAAAAACATTTTGAGTGATTAATACAGCATCACGACAAATTCCAGCAATTTACAGTTCAATCCCATTATGCAATGTTTAATTTTCACTTTGTTTCAATCAAAAATTCAGTACGCTGTAAATTGTGCAGTAATTGGCTACGGTTAATGAACGTAAAATGGAGAACAGTATTTGGATTTCAAGTATCGTAAACAAAAAATAAAATGGAAATGTAACACATTAAAACACACAGTTGATACGAGTTTAATATGTCGTGATAGCCCAGTGGGTTAATCACTGGCGATTGGTACAAATCGCTGTAAATGAAGTTCATGACTGGGCACAAAAATGGAGAATCAAATTGAATGAATCGAAGTCACCTCACATTGATTTGATTTGATTGATTTTTCAAGGTCTTTTTTTACACATAATTACAAAGCTGTTCACAAATGATCTTATTCTATTTGTATACAAATCGTGAATTATTTGTTCCATAGGCTATGTCGCCTTTACAAACATATAAACATACTTTTATTATTATATTTTCCGTTGACATGGTTTAACTTATTTATTTATGAATATTGTTTTACAAGTAGGTATGTGAAAGTCTTACTATGGACCCACATAATATTTACAATAATTTAAGTCACCTCACATTGATTTCACCAACAACAATTGTGATTATCACTCAATCTTCATAAATGACCAACAAATGCTATAAACCTTGGCATAACGCTTGACGCAAAACTGTGCTGGAAAGCGTACGTTAAAAAGCAAAGAAAAACATGTATTGGTTGATTGTACGGGGTTCTTGCCTATCGATACACAACAAAATTTTATTATATAAGCATATTCTCATGCCGATATGGACGTATGGTATCCAACTGTGGGGCTGTACTAAACCGACCAACATCAAAATTATACAAACAATCCAGAATAAGGTACTGTGAGCACCGCGCTTGGCTGCGGTGCTTTAGGGATCGTTTAGTGTATATAATTAAAACCCTTTTAAGGAGCAGAGACTATATTTTAAATCAATGTTACATGGACACGCGCGGGCGGAAGACTCGAGCTGACTCTCATATATTTTCTTCAACAAAAGAACAACCTTCACGAATCCTATTTAAATATATTTGACAGATTATTCGGACGGAGAAAGATTTCATGCCAGCCTGTGACATATGAGGTTCCCTCTCATATTAAAGCCTCTACACCAGCTACGCCCTTAGATAAATAAAAGTATCCAGCAGATACCTTTATTCAGAGCATCCGAATAATCTTCAACCCTTCCTACCTATACCTAAACGAAACATTACCTAACGATGGAAATTAAAATACATAGTGAGGTCTTTCTCTTACAAGAGAAGGCTTAAGTCAGGACGAACGAATCACAAAGTCTTGATACCCGACTAGATATCAGCTAAGTTAACTGACAATATGTGCCAACATGCACCCACAAGGTTAACGTCGTCATACTTAAACCTTACTGCACCAAAACCATCGAAAAAGGCGCAGCAAGCCTCGGAGAAACAAACAAACTGATGTGACAGTTCACATCTACCCAGAGGGGGTTTAAAAAAAATAAAGAACTCTACATCCTAAGCCTTAACTCCATCGGACATAATTAAGCCAGAGGGAACAAAGGTTCAAGAAGCCAGCGCCCAAAATTAATAATTCACGACCATACTCCAGAGGGAAAATCTCAAAAACTCCTCACAAGACAATCTTTATCAAATGTCAGTTAATTCTGACTAAACTGTGAGACCTCAGTCTAAGTTGGACCAATTGTGTCAACTAGACACTCCTTGCAAGGATTATATCCATAAAGCGAGGTTGGTGTCAACCTAGACAGAGTACCTCCCCTCTCCAAATGGGATCACAGTTTCTCAAAAAAATAATTGCCCCTTAACTCGTATTAATAAATTCTGGAGTACGTTCATGCTAATTTAGACGAGACGACACATAATATTGAAGACGCAGACAATGGCTCGTTCCCTCAGACTTCTCAGCGATGTGAGGAGTGACACCTCACTCGCTCCCGGCAGCGTCCGATGTTTGCTCCCCATAATATGAAACGAGAAATAAACAAACATGCATCAGCATAATATTATATCTTCCCCACTAAAATAATGTGTCAAAATTAAATGATGTTTACAGCTACATGACATTGACAATATGACAAATAAATTACATAAAAACTAATAATTAAATTCTACACTATGACAAAGGTTTTATTCTCTTGATATGGGCAAACTCTAAACTTTTTATTATTTAACTTTAAAAATTCGTACTCTAAAATGTAAAACTTCTTTATAAAATGTTTATATGCTTTCGCCCTTCTTTTAAATTTATTGATTTTCTGTATAAAGCTTTTAATTTTATAAACTTTCGACCTTCTTTTAAATTTATTGTTTTTTGGTGCGAAGTTTTTGATTATTCTCACATATGACCGCTTACTTGTATTTGGTGCTCTTCTTGATACCTTCTTAGCACGTTTTTGTCGCAATGTGGTATAAAGAACTTTTATATATTTATGTTCCTTATGGGTAACATAAACTTGAATATTATCATTTGTGGTTTCGTCTGTTTGGATATTTTCCACATATTCGATCAGATCAACAACTACTTCAATATTATCTGTGACTGAATATGACTCCACGTCATCCTTACTATTATTATAAACTTGATCAACGACGAGGTTATATATAGGAATTTCCTCGTGACCAATAATTTCCTTTGATGAGGACACATTATGACCTTCTGAAACATAAATAGATTTAATACATAATGGACTGGACTTACCCGATTCATCAGTTTCTTCCACGTGTTCACTCTCGAACACTTGGGTGGACTCCTCTTCATCATAATCATCGTCATCTCTTCTTCTGTCTTGGCAGCTTTCTATCTTTTCTGGTGGGTCATCCTGTCTTCCACTAGAAAATAAACTGGTGTGATTATCTATATTCACAACATTTTCCTGCACGCCTTCATCCGCCACTGTTTGTGCAATCTCCTCTTCTTGCACCCTATATATTTCTTTGTGACATTTGCACGGGAACTCCGCCCTCAGCTTGTCACACAACAACTCAAAAGATATACCATCGTGGTATATATAATTATGATAGTACATCGCTGGACCTTCCAGAAATGCGCGTACTATGAGCGCTAAATCACTATTTCGCCATTCATTAGTCGTGGCTATCAGCTTGAATGCTGTTATAAAATTCTCGAGGCATACACCGTTTATGCCGGAGAAAGCCTGCATTTGCAGAGACATCTCGCTCTTTATATATTAATAATAATAAAAAACCACTCAGCTATTTTTCCAACATGGATCTCCTGTCACTTCTCAGTTCGGCGCCTCCACCATATGTGAGCACCGCGCTTGGCTGCGATGCTTTAGGGATCGTTTAGTGTATATAATTAAAACCCTTTTAAGGAGCAGAGACTATATTTTAAATCAATGTTACATGGACACGCGCGGGCGGAAGACTCGAGCTGACTCTCATATATTTTCTTCAACAAAAGAACAACCTTCACGAATCCTATTTAAATATATTTGACAGATTATTCGGACGGAGAAAGATTTCATGCCAGCCTGTGACATATGAGGTTCCCTCTCATATTAAAGCCTCTACAGTACTCAGGAGTATTGTTAATGCGTCTTAGTATATATATGAAATGACGACCTCCATCGTGACTTAAAAATGGAACCCGTCACTAAAATTATCCAAAAATTTACTGAGGCCCATGAACACCGACCCACCGACATGTGAACATCGAGGCAATTCAGCAGCTAGACCAAATAAATATCGTGCGAAAACTAAAACGAACAAATGAGTTAGTGTAGTGTAAAAAGTGTAGAAATAATAGAGACAATTACACACATATAACACATAAACAAAGTGTTTATATTAAAATATCAGACTCTAAGAAAATGGAACGGACTTTTATAAAGTACAATGAACACTATTCTAATTTTATTAAAATATTTACAACGTAAAAATTTAAGTTTGATTGAAATCGCTTATTATTCTTATAGACTAGATTGTAATTAATTAGGTGTTAAGAATCTGGTTCTTTTTAATAAAAGATAAAATAAAACTGGCGATTTGGCTTATATAAATTACTCGCTTTTGCCCGCAGCTTCGCCCGCGTGGATGTCGGAAAATATCCCACGGGAACGAACTACCGAGATTAAAAGTATCCTATGTTAATCCAGGTTATAAACTATCCGTTTTTGCGCCAATTCGGAATATACATTCAGACAAACAGAGAAACGGACACACACCATTTTATTATAATAATGCATAGATAAGTCTAGGTTTTCTCACGATGTTTTCCTTCACCCATGTCTGTAATGTCTATAAAATAGACTTAGACAGATATATGATTTGAAAAAATCCCATTGGTGCTTGCCCGAATTTAAACCCACAAACAACCTCGTGCATGAGAGACCACGCCTTAATGCTCGTGCCTTCTCTATATGAGAAGAGGACTTTTCCCTGCACTGAAACAGTTGTTGGCTGGTATAATTGAAATTCTTATATACATATTCACTATCTTGTTCCAAACTTTGGGCGACCGAACTCTGCGCCCTCTCTTTTTCCAGATATGAGACTTAGCTAGATCGATTTTTCGCCTCCGTAAACCTCTATATTTCGAGAACGTGAGTACAAATCTACATACAAATATTGCTCGTTTAATAGTATAGGATAATGTAGAATTTTAGTTGAATATTCCGGAGTGTCAAGCAAAATATTTGAAAGAATTTATCTCAAAATTTAATCTAAAATTACATAAAAATTTAAAAATAAAACGATCTGAAAAAATTGTATGCCTACCACGTTTATTTGTATTTTTGCTTGGTTTGTCGAAATCCCAGTGTGCCCGACAAGGGCGACAAGGCACATGCCCATGTGAACTTTATAATAATTGCAATAAAGATATGAATTTGAATTTGAATCCTGTCTGATTTTGATGCGGGTTTCAATAGCATATTATAAAACATGAGATTTCAACATTGTGTCTGGTATGGCAACGCGCCTACAATGCCTCTGATATTCATTATTAGGCATCGGATTATATGCACTAACAAAATGCCAAAATATGCATTAAAAAAGGCCGAAATATGCACTAAAATTCTTTACAAAGGCCGAAATATGCACAATATTAAATCAAAAACCATTTTTATTTATTTTAAATAATACGGTACAAAAACAACGAAAAATTCTTTAAATTAAATATGCATAGTTTTTGTGACAATGTACAATTAAGTATTTTTGCAAATTTTCGAGAACAAAGTGACGTTTGTCACACAGTTTTAATTTGTATGCCGAAAACGACCTCTCTACGTCAACTGACGTCATTGGATTAAATTTAAAATTTGGCGCCATTTCTGGAGATAGGTACCTGTTGAAGCAGAGTATGACCTGTGCCATTGATGTAGGCTCCCTATACGTACCTCCCGCAGCACGGCGCTACAAAAAAACGAAATACCTATGCACGATTGGGAAAAAAGGTAAAATATGCATTATATGCATTTGTATATGCAAATGCATAAAATCCGATGTCTATTCATAATAGATGACGACTGTGAACATATACCTACTATACTCGTAATATGGTGGAGCACTTACTTGTTTGCCGCTATGCAAGTTTTTTTTAACCGACTTCCAAGAAGGAGGAGGTTATAATTATGTTCGTAGCGTGTTTTTTTTAAAGCATGTCCTTCGATTTGTCCGTCAATTGTGGGCCCATTTTGAAAATTCCAGGGGTGGTAGTCCCATATACATTTTATTAACTTTGCTTGGATATTTTTTGAGTTAGCTTCAATAATACGTATTTTTTCCCACTTATTATATGGATGATATGATAAAGTTCCAGTCACTGGTAGTGGTATTCGAATTTGTGTGGGGTAGGTACCACAACTAAAAAGAGAAAAGTAAAACTTTTTTACAAAAAAAAAAAATAACAACCAACTTCTAAAAAAACACTACAAAGTGAAAAAGTATGTTTTTTTTGGAAATCGGTTGTTTTTTTTTGTAAATAGACTTTTAGTTTTTTATTCCACAAAAAGTCTAGGTACCATCAGCAATAAAAGTCCATTAACACTGACACTACATTTTATCATCATCAAAATTGACACAAAAAGATTTGACGAACTGATTTTTAGGTTTTCATTTAAAAGCTAAGAGTTCATGATCTTCTTCTGTTCCGATTTTTATTAAATATTTTGCTTATTGATTAAAAAAAACAGAATTGGCATTCGACTTTTATTGCTGACTGAACTTTACTATTGTAGTAAGTATCTGGTGTAAAAATATTTCAAAACAACAACCACAACAAACAAATAACAAACGAAACAAATTATTAACACCTTTTATTTGTATTTTTTGCGTACCTACTACTAACAATCCTTACTAACGCTAGCTTTGTAAAAAATACGGACTGTATTGTACATCTGAAACAAAGATATTAAATTAAATAAAAATTCCAGGGGTGGTAGTCCTATATACATTTTATTAACTTTGCTTGGATATTTTTTGAGTTAGCTTCAATAATACGTATTTTTTCCCACTTATTATATGGATGATATGATAAAGTTCCGGTCACTGGTAGCAGGTTGTGGTATTCGAATTCGTGTGGGGTAGGTACCACAACTAAAAAGTGAAAAGTAAAACGTTTTTACAAAAAAAATAACAACCAACTTCTAAAAAAACACTACACAGTGAAAACTTTGTAGAACTCTTTTGTCAGTTGAAGGTTATTCGTGAAAGTTTTTAATTAACGTGTGGTTTTGTTTGTTGCAGGTCTAAAGGCACCCTCAAAACTGCATGCTTGCTGTCGTGGCCCGACGGATTACCTGATGTGTCATACATGGATTTTGTGTGAGTATTCATTCCAACTTTCTCACTCTGCCTGGGGCCGTATTATGCAGTATATATGCCATCTTTATTCCCCTATGGAAAAAGGATGGTGCTATTGGCCTTGTATAGCTCCATCTTTCTATCACACTGGCAAACCTTGGTCTGGCTGTTTTGGTTAAGTTTGACCAATAAGAACCCAAGACATAGCGCTGCAAACAATACAGTGACGCTTGCCAAAACTATACCTCCGCTCCGTGCATACACGCTCACACGCACACATTTACAACCATTTACAATTAAACTACATCTCACTTAGTGCACACATGTTTACGAAACCGGCCTCACGGCACTGTTGACGAAGTAGTCCACTTAGAGTACCCGTCCGAATAGCAACTGCGACTCAGCAGCCTACTGCTGGGATGTATTTGTTTTACAGGACGTTATTAAATGAAAGATATCGATAAAAATCACTAGACTGTTTATTAATTACACATACTTACGTACATACGATTTTTTTTTAAATATATATCTTCCATTTAATAACGTCCTGTAAAACAAATACATCCCAGCAGTAAGCTGCTGAGTCGCAGGTGCTATTCGGATGGGTGGTCTGTGGACTACTTCCTGTTGACAGCGCTATGTCTGGGTTTTTTATTTTGTCAGAGTTAAGGGGATATAATTTTGGCTGAATTTTTTTTGTGTCAGTTGGTCTTTATGTTTATGAAAATCATAGTAAACAATCATATTTTAGACATCTAACGAGCTTAGAGATTTTCTAAAAATCCCTAATCTAGTTAGTTATTTTCTTTTATGAAACTAAAAACTCAGAACGTTTGTAGAATTAGGTTGCCTGCGATCCATCAAGTTAGGGAGATTTAAGCTTGCGACCTTAAATTTTACCTATTTAAGCTCGCAAAATGGCACACTATTATTATACTGAACTTAAAAGTCTCCGCTATAATAATCTAGGGCTTTTAACTTCAAGTTTAGCACTAATAAAGTAAGGACCCTCAAAAGTTTTAATTCTAAAATATACCTTCGTACTATTTATAAGGTAGGTTTATACAAGCCCAGTAATGTAACAGTACAGTAAGTCAGTCCAGAGCTGACTTGTAACTGGGCTCGTATAGATATTGTGGCCAGATCTCAGAATTGATCATTTCATGAAATGGCCAGCTAAAATTCACCATATCGTTTAAACGTCAACGTTTATGATATGTCAGTCGACGTTTGGTCATATCATTAAAGTAACATATCCATGGCTTAAGGTGTAGTAAAAATTCAAAATAAAGAAGGAACTTTTGTATTGCTCTTGTAAGTACAAACTATAGCTTAAAAATTAAATCAAAATCTTGGAAAAGTTTTATTTTGAATACATAAATATTTTAAAAAAATACAGGTTTTAGTCTATGATAAATGGCACGAATTATCACATCGTTTTAAATTTTAGTAAGTTTGATCTTTAATAATTGACTGAACGCATAAATCTTAAGGTGAATCCGCAGTTGTAGCCCGCGAAATTATTTTTTTTTTACGTTTATTGCAATTTGCGGGTCAGTCTAGTCATTAATACATCTCTTTAAGTTAGTTTTGTTCCATAAGAACGAATTTTCTATGGAAAAGTTCTTATGGAAAAAATTTAACTTAGAATGCTTATAATTCTGTGAATACATATTTGTTATAGTTGCGAATCATATTTTGATCAAGATACAACCTGATATTGACCTGCAAATTGAAAACTCGTGAGAAAATGTGAGTTTTGCGGCTTACAACTACGGATTCATCTTAATATTACCTATTTAGTACCATTATCTAATTTTTATTAAAAAAAAAAAAACATTAAAACAGTTCTGCATCCCCTAAAATATTATCTACAAGTTATCACAAAAATAGGAAATCTTTGAAAAGCACTATTAGTTTCAAAAGTCTTTGATAAAATGATCACATCGATCATCTGGTCATACAAAAAAAAAAAAACTAGAAAAACTAAAAACTAGAATGACCGGAGCCGAAACATGGACACTCACGGTACGGCTGGTCCATAAATTTAAGGTTGCTCAGCGAGCCATGGAGCGAGCTATGCTTGGAGTCTCTCTGAGGGATCGAATCCGGAATGAAGTGATCCGGCAGAGAACCAAAGTTATCGACATAGCTCACAGAATTAGCAAACTGAAGTGGCAGTGGGCCGGCCATATCAGCCGTAAAACCGATGACCGTTAGGGTACACGTGTTCTTGAGTGGAGACCGCGAATTGGCAAACGTAAGGTAGGACGCCCTCAGGCTAGGTGGAGTGACGATCTTCGCAGGGTGGCTGGTAGCAGCTGGATGAGAGTTGACGAGAATCGAGCTGAATGGCGTGCAATTGGAGAGGCCTATGCCCAGCAGTGGACTGCTATAGACTGATGATGATTAAAAACTATAAAATAAGAAAAAAAAATACAATTTGAGACACTCAATCATTTGTTGATGCATGACAAACTTTGGGCACTTGGAGGAGGTACAAAGTAATTTAGTTTTGAAACATGCATATCTGTTAGTGCTTAATGGTTTTTTGAAGGCTTGCATGAAACGAAACCTTGACCCCCAAACATAGATTGACAAGTTACAGCTTGAAGCAATGATATGGGCAATTCTGATAGAACTTCGTTATAATATTTAGCCGATACTTGTAGATCCTGCCGTGAAAACCAGTTTTTTTATGTCCCTGAACTAGTTCCAATTTTGTAAACACCAATTTTGAACTACCTTCCCCAAAATATGTTTAGTATCCAAAGGGCAACGGTCAATTTACGGTCCGTTTAAAAATACCGAATTACCAATTTCTAACAAAGGAAGCTTTTTGGCAGTAGCATCGACCATTTTGTCTGCAGGTCTCTTGACACCCATATGAGCTTGTTCCCTTTCATTTACAATAACTTGTTCATTTTGTCAATGAAAACACTGAACATGGGCTCCGTAACCTTCTTCACCCCACATATTTCATGTACTGGTTTGGAACAAGAAGTACAGATATGCGCCCCCGACGTTCCCTGTCCGCAGATGGTACACATCTGACCCTCGAATGAAACTAGTTCATTATATTCTATCTCTGGCACTGTAATAGTATCCTCAGCATTATCATTCACTGGAACAACATCTTCACTAGTACCTGCAGTCAAAATAATATCAGCAACCGTTTCATTAATTTGTGCCGTTTCCACCAACACTTCACTTTTTGTCTCCACACCCCCCACAATATTATTCATTGGCAAATCATTACTAGCATTATGTAGTTAAAAAAATAGTCGATTGTTACAGCTATTATTTCATTTTTCTCGGTAACAGACGCCTTTTTTCGGGTTATTTTGTTGAGATCTTCCTCTGTGTGGATTGATGATACTTTCAGGAATCTTTCAATATTTTTTTCAGGTCATAACCAAACATTGCTCGGTAAGATCTGCCAATTATCCGGTGGTAGGAGGAGTTTTTATAGTATTGAACGAAATAACAATCGACATACCATTTAGTAGATTTATTATTTTGCATCCAGCACCGCGACATATTTTCTACGTCTTGATTCAATCTTTCAACGCTGTCTTGCGTTTGAGGACGTTGACGACTACCATGAATAATTGAACATTCTCCCACAACATCACAAGCTCTTCTATAACATGGGTAGTCAATTCTCTTCCATTATCGCTTTGTTAGATGCACGGCGCGCCAGACTCTTAAAATATTTTTAACAATTGCATTGCAACCTCCGTAGCTCTCTTTGATTTGAGAAGCCGAAGGTGCAAAAACTTTTATAATCTTCGTCTGGAGCAGACTGGAGATCTATGAAGTCTACCTGACCTCGATTATTAAAATCCTTGGAAATTATCGCCTGTGTTACAATTCCTTTTTTTGGTACTGACCGTTTCAATTCACATACGGAGCAGAGTTCAATGAATATATCGATGGCTTTTTTGGAATGTACAGCTTATTTTTATTAATATTATAAATAATTTTTAGTCGGCCACCATGTCGAACGATCTTATGGACTTCCATTATAATTTCAACACACTTTTACTTTACTTTAACATATTTTTCCACCGGAACTATACGAACAGTAGGGTCTTCGACAGTTTTATTTAAAAAAATTAAAAATTATTCGTCCGCCGTTTCCATAATATCATATTTGGAAATCGAATAAAAGTCCATCGACTTTTTTGCGTGGTCACCCTACTTTGATTGATTTGTTGTATAACGCAAAAATAAAAATACTTACGTTTAAATATTACTGGCATTAATCAACTTTTAGTACCTAATCTGGGTCAATCGATAAATAAAACATTTTAAATAGCCTTAATTCCAGAAGAAAAAGAATAAATAATAAGATTTTAATAGTTAAATACTAACTTGTGAAATACGTTCCAAACTTCATGATTTTTTAACGTTGCAGTCATTTTTTGAGTGACTTTCATAAAAGTCACGTAGCTTGGTATAATAATGATACTTCCCTGCACTTTTATCTTCCATTTGCATATTTATAATGTTTTTCCAATCGAATTATCGTCCGCCGCCATTATGCACAACAAACTCTATGGTAGCTTGTTTTAAAGTATTTTATCAACACATTTTTGCATTAGCATTTATTATTGTTATCACATTAATCTCTTGGACATTTGAGAAATGGTCTCTCAAAGTTATAGCAACTTATCAACTGTTTAGAATTAAAACAAGATGTCGGCAATAATAAAGAAATGTGATCATTTAACTTATGTGAACATAATAGATAGTCCATCCTTCACCAGAGTTATATCAAAAAGTCCTTGAATTGGCGGGTACACCTATTTCTATTATCTCACAATTTTACTCAAGTACATCTAAAATTGCCGCCATTTTAGACCAATCATAGATGGTCATACATAAATGCTTAATAACTTCTCACTTATGTAATAATTATTAACAAATCTTGTGTAGTGGAACTATATTACGTCATACGTCAATGTCATCTATCATTCTGACAGCTGACGTTCATACTGTGTTATATTGTTCTAGTTTTAATAATACATCTATGGTTGCATTCGATATTCTCCTATACATATGAATAATCTCACACACGCATGCGATCAAACCGATCTGACGTAGATACGTCGGTTCCGATTTAAAAAATAAAAAATAAATAAATTTATTTTTGACCGAACACTTTTATAAACTTGCCAAACTGCGTGACAGTTAGTCGTCAGAATTAGCTCTCGTCTTAAAACATACTATATGTTTATATAATTAAACATTTAAGTAGGTAAAACAGATACTTTAAATGGACGGTAAGAATATTTCAGTTCAATATTCAGTTCAGTGTCCCTCAACCGATTAATTTATTGTCACATGTTAAAACCAATATGTCGTTCAGTAGTTCAGCATCTGTTTTTCGATGTATGTCTTTTGGGTTCTCGCTTACTAGACGGCCACGACGGTATTGTATGGTGTGCGTCTAGTTGGCTGTTGCGACCAAGTGCGCGATTCAAATCGGTTTCTATAGTTTACCTGGTCACGGTCGTGGTCGTAGCCGTCTAGCTCCTCGTCCTCGTCCAGTCATGCTTGCACTTACTGGACAGGTCCACTCAAATTTGTGTGGTTCTTTCCTCAAACGATCATTTCAGATACTAATCAACATGGTCCTCATATGGCCTGACCAAGATTATGTCTGGACTTTAAAAGAGACTGCGACCTCTGAGTTTGTTTCAGCCTTTCTTCTCAAAGTAGTCAGATAGGAAACGCCGAACTCATCTAGCTTATTTTTGTTTTTTGTGAATTATGTATTTATTTCTAGTGAATTCTTTCACTGTTATTCTCCCTCACCTCTGATTTTGCACCACACAGTGATCTTCAAAGTCAAAGTCTCGTTGCTGTAAGGTTGTTGTCGGAAGTATAAAATAAATAGGTAGTAATAGGTCGTTTTTAATAGATATGTCGGAGACGGGTATGTGACTTTCGTTATTATCAGCGATATTTTAACTACTGTGGGCGTAGTGTGGGTAGTGTTGGTTAATGCGCAATAGAAAAACAGTTTGCAGTTCAGATCACATTTGGGCACGCCACAATTGCGGCAATAAGACCCCTCTTTGAGGAGTGGCTAGAGAGGCGCCACGGCGTCCTCACCTTCCGCCTGACGCAGGTACTCACCGGACACGGCTGTTTCGGGAGGTACCTGTTCAGGATAAAGCGGGAGGAAACGCCCGGGTGTCGTCACTGTGTGGATCGCCCGGAGGACACGGTGGAGCATACGGTGGAGGTCTGCCCGGCTTGGGCAGGGCATCGCCGTGTCCTCGTGGATGCGATCGGCGGCGGTGATCTCTCGCGTCCGGCCCTGATTCGGGCCATGCTACGGAGCGAGAGGAAATGGGAGGCCGTCACCTCTTTCTGCGAAGCAGTAATGCTCGCGAAGGAGGAGACGGAGCGCGTGAGGGAGAGGCAAATTTCGCGCCCTCGCGCCCCTAACCGCCGCAGCAGGAGACGCCCTGGGCGTCGGGAATCGCAGGAAGATTTCCGGCCACCGTAGGCGCGGGCTTGCGGACGGTGAGCAATGGGTAGCTCGCCGTCCGATAAGGACCAAGCCCGGGTCGACGGCGCGTTGTGTTCCACGCGCGCCTCAAAGAGATGTCAGCAGAATTGACGGGGTCCGCTAGGGCCAATGCCAATGCCGGGGGTTCGAAGAAAACCGATAGGGAAATCGTGGCCCCCGGCAACATGGCATAGGAAGGAACACGGGTGGGTTTTAGTCAGTAAGAGTCTGACACGCCCTCCCGCTCCACCCAGAGCGGGAGAAGTTATTTGATAATTTCCCACCCAAAAAAAAAAAAAAAAAAAAAAGTTCAGATCACATTATAATTTACTATCAAATGAATCGCACTAGCTAAATTATACACACACTGGATGCGACGGCGTTTATTAAAATTCCCAATGATCACAAATTACAACGAACACAATAACTGAGCACCACGAATCGAGAACAGTTCCGTGACGTCTTCTCTCCGATGCGACCAGAGGCTGAATGCCTCCTCGCCGTGGCCTTAAAACATCACGACTCTGTAGAAGCGCGCCTTTGGTGTGGGTAGATCAGTTGATGTCGCCAGTGACGCGCTTGCGATTCGTTTCGTGTCCGTACTAATGACCGGATCCGACAGATATATGAAAATACTTATATTTAAATAAATATGAATATAATATATATGCATGAGGTCCTGGGTTCGATTCCCGGGTCGGGCAAAGTGTTATTGGGTTTTTCTATCTGAAATTTCTCAGTAGCAGCTCGAAGTCTGGATTTGTGCCCGGTTGATGACAATAGGCTCGCCCCCTATTACATGGGACTTAAACATAACTGGCGAAATGTGGGTGTACCTGCTACAGGCACACCTCTGCCCAACCCTTCGGGGAAACAAGGCGTGATGTTATGTTATGTTAAATAAATATTTATTCCACAATTATCGTTATTGCACCTACCACTGTTTGTTTCTGCATCACGCAAAGGTTGACTGGTAGAAAATGCCTATGGCATTAAATCCGCCTCGTTCAATTGTGTGCTTAAAGTATTAAATAAATAAATAAATAACTGTGAAATGACTGAAGCGATCGTTGAAATCCTTTAAATATTTGTGTAGGACGTCATGCCAGACAGCTATTTAACTTCATCGGTTTGTGTATTTCCATTTTTATTTTTACTTTGAATTGTATTTTAACCACTTGTTTGTTGTTTACCGTTTTCAAAGTGATACTGTTTAACTTGTGGAAATTCTTACTGACCTTTAGAAGTATGCTACAAAAACGATAAAGGTTTTATAAGACTTCTCAGCGTTGACTGGCTTTTGTTATTTTGTCCAGAATCAATTATGAAAGTTACCTTTTTTACAAATGATTAGATGTAAACAATTAAGTTTTTTCACAATAGTAATGGGCTTGTTGAAGTGAAAACTTCTTTAGGCGCGTTGGGCATTTTTGAGATGGGAAAAAAACAATTGAACTTGCGACACTGTTACCGACACCTCATTAAAAGTATTTCCTGCACAGTAAAATTGTTCAAGTTTTCACTTCTGTCGGCACTCCCGGAGTGCCACCGTTTTTTTTTTTTAATTTTCTTCAAACACAGTGAGACGGTACTAAAGTGACCTCAGTTTGTGTTGATGATTGGAGTTTTTACAATTCTAGAGTTCGAATCTCATTGTGAACAAATATACCTTATATCTGCTGTACACCTATCACATGTCCACTAGTGGACGCCCAATCATCGCCACTATGACCAGTCAGTCGCTTTCAGCGGATTCCCACGACATACGCCATTCAAAATTCAAAATTCAAAAGTCATTTATTCAAACTAGGCTGAGAATCAGCACTTTTCGAACGTCAAAATTACATAAGACAGTCCTCCAAAAACGCCCACCCTTCACCACTTCCTAGTGCCTTTAGCTGGGAAGAAGAAGTGGCGCAACAAACTCCCCAGCAGCACAGCTGTCTGTTCAAGTTAGAAAAATAAAATGATTCTATACAATAGTATGCAAAATTATTATGCAACACAAAACATTATCTTAATTATAAATTACTGGCCATATGTCAGCTAGCACACGCCAATATACCAACCAAAAACATCGAGAACTATACTCAAGCAGAATTAAAAAAAAAAAAAAACTAAACATAAACAGAACTAAATATCTAAATAAAAGCCTCCAGGCATAAAGGGCATAAAGTTCAATAGTCCATCGCATTGGGCTTACACCCGGTTTTTAAATTGAGAATTTGAAGTTGATAACTAGTCAAACCTTACTTTAGCATAACATAAAGATTCCTTCAATATACGATCACCATTCTCAATATGTTAATGAGCTGTTATCACATTTTTCAACTTCGAACTTAGTTATATCTTAGATAGGCTAGTTAGTCTGAACTGTATCTCAAATGAAACTAAGTTATGCTAAAGGCGATCAGCTTCAGTCAAGTGACAGTAAGTTTATTAGTGTCTCGAATTGAAATTCAGCCTGGAGTCTCGTTTCTGTAGTTTCCAAGGATCCACTATTAAATTGTAGATTGTAGGTAGTTGTAAGATTCTTGTTAAGAAGTATCTATTTACATAAAATACTGTATAGAACATTTTTTTTTTCTATATTGTATCTCATAGCTGACCTCTGAGGTCATGACTATTTAACCAGGCTTTCCTGTGGCTGCCTTAAGCTTCTACACTCAAA
Source organism: Agrochola litura (assembly GCA_949152395.1). Classification (NCBI taxonomy): domain Eukaryota; kingdom Metazoa; phylum Arthropoda; class Insecta; order Lepidoptera; family Noctuidae; genus Agrochola; species Agrochola litura. The sequence goes on along the minus strand of OX424497.1, from coordinate 6,511,766 downwards.
GCCTCCAGCCAGGGGTAACAAGACGAGCGCTCGCTAAATGCACCCCCTGTGGGGTTTAGGGTGTCGCTGGGGGAGGACATCAAAGATGGGACGGGCTGGATTAAAGTTAAGATCATGATTATTAATCGGGGTGTTTAAAGCTACGTGCACAACTGCAACAACTGCTGGCACCTTGTTTTCGAACATGGGTCAGGGGGAGAGTTTCATTTAATCGGGGTTGCGGTTGCGGAGGACCTCGTCAGCGGGGTCGGAATATCGGGTGTCTGTCTTTATGTACTGTACTGGTGGCCCTACTAGACTCCTGGTGGATGGTAGTGGGGTCATCTGGGTCGGAGAGAAGTATAGAACATAGCAAAAAGTATCTATTATACATTGTAACAACGAATCAATTTTCACACCTCTCCCTTAAGACCTGGGCCAAATATTTTTTGATATTCGGATAACTCATGACCTAAGAGGTGCCATAAAGAATGTGAATAAAAAAAAAACATAAATCCGCGAAATTTTTGCGGGTATTCTGGTCCTATACAGAAGGGTAAGGTGCACCCACATTTATCTAAGTAGATCACGTACCATGTCATTAATAGAGGGCGAACCTATTGCTAGGGCTGTTACGGAGAACTCTCAAATTCAAATTAAAATGATTTAATTTGAGTCACATAGACTCTAGAAATTAAAATTAAATTAAATTAAAATTACACTTAAAAAGTTCAGAGAAAAGTTTTTGGTTGCGTTTTTTAGAACTACACGACACTTGTAACTGATTTTTTTGGGCATAACGCTTTTTCCTATTACTGTCCCATTGCTGGGCAAAGGCCTCTTCTCATACAGAGAAGGCACGAGCATTTGATCATCACGCTTGGTCAAGACGGTTGGCGATGTCAGACTTTTATTCCAGGTTTCCTCACGATAAAACTCTTCATCGAAATCAGTAATGTCCAAGATTTAATATTAGAGAATTTACATATTATTATTTGGGCAACTACACAGGCCTGAACTACAGTAGTTTGTTTATTTGAATCAATAGCAAAAAAATTACATAATCAGCCTATAATGTTCCCACTGCTGGGACACAGGCCTCCTCTCGGTGAAAGGGAGTGGACCGTAATCCACCACGCGGGCCCAGTGCGGGTTGGTAGATGTCACATGTCTTCGAATTTTTGGTTCTAGGACATGCCGGTTTCCTCATGATGTTTTCCTTCACCGTTTTGAGAGCAGTGGTAATGAAATAATATACACAAAATAAAGCGCCTCTCTGGGTTCAAACCAATTTTTTTTTTTTTTGGGTGGGCAATTATCAAATAACTTCTCCCGCTCTGGGCGGAGCGGGAGGGCGTGTCAGACTCTTACTGACTAAAACCCACCCGTGTTCCTTCAGTTGCCATGTTGCCGGGGGGCCACGATTTCCCTTTCAGCCTTATTCGCAACCCCGGCAGGCATCGGCCCTAGCGGACCCCGTCAATTCTGCTGACATCTCTTTGAGGCGCGCGTGGAACACAACGCGCCGTCGACCCGGGCATGGTCCTTATCGGACGGCGAGCTACCCATTGCTCACCGTCCGCAAGCCTGCGTCTACGGTGGCCGGAAATCTGCCTGTGATTCCCGACGCCCAGGGCGTCTCCTCCTCCTACAACTCTTAAATCGCGGCCGTTACCAGTGGGCTACCACTACTTTCCATCTTAATATCATCTTTTTAGCATATCATAAGAAAAATTATTTTCAAAGAAAAAGGTCACTTTTCCAATTACTCTGTCAACTGACGAACAAAATCGAAAATAACAAGTTAATGTGACTTGATAGTCACATAAACTTGTTATTTTCGATTTTGTTACCCTTTTGGAATAAAAGTTAAATATTTCCTAATTCCATATTTCTTGTTACATTAACTTTAAGAACCGCTCATTTCCTTGGAAATGAATTAAATGAAGTTAATGTCATTCTTGTCTTAACAGGTTTGAATTTTATGAGTTGTGTTTGTTATACGCTAAAACGGCTGAAGGGATTTGGATGAAATTTGGCACATAGGTACACCATGACCTGAGTTAGGACAAAGGGTAATTTTTATCCCGATATTCCTACTGGATCGAAATTTATGTTCCTAATGTTCACAAAGACGGAACTACTTTTCTTGAGACACTCGAAAGATCTTTTTACCGTTTTCTCATATAATTCTGTTTATTTACTGTACAGAAATTAATTTATTTGGTTTAATTTGTGTAAAGGATTTGTCAATAGTCTTATAACATTTTTCTGAGGAAAAAAAAAATACGGTTTGACAGCTTTTGTTTAGAAAATGTGTCAATCTGTCATTTTTATTCTTCAGTTAAAATTTATCTGACTATTTAAAAATCTGCTCTTAGCTGCTTAAAACTATTGTCCTCATTCTGTCAGTCTATTTCCTTATTTGTTTGTCATTGTTAAACATGGATTGGTTATTATCCAATTCAGAATATATTCATTATAATACTAAAACTGCCTACATCCACGTAATACGTCCCTTTCTTCTACCTATAGAAACATCTTTGATATCAACTCCATTATTCCTGTTAATCAATCTATTGAATTCTGATTACCAGCAATGGCTATTATAATTGATTGATTTGATTTTGTTTTATACGACATTATTATATTGTATTATTGTAAAAATGACGTTATTTATTTTGATGTGATTTAATTTAATTTGATTTGATTTTATTTTATTTGACATTATTTTACTTGACATTATTTGATTTTATTTGTAAAATTTCTATTAATTTATGTTTGGCAATGGGTGTTATTTACCTGAAATAAATGAATTTATTTATTTATTTATTTATAATATAATTTTCACTTCTCAGCGAGCAAGCTTTAATAGTGTATCCAACCGTCACAAATGTTTATTACATAAGAACTGTCCCAAGTTCAAATAAGTATTTGTCCTCATTCTGTCAGTCAATTTCCTCATTTGTATTATTATCCAATTGGGAATATATTAATTCTAATATATTGCCTACATCCACACAATACATCTCTTTCTTGTACATACAGGAATATATTTGATATCAACTCCATTATTCCTGTTAATTCATCTATTAAATTCTGATTACCACCAATGGCTATTATAATATAATTTGCACTTCTCAGCGAGCAAGCTTTAATAGTGTATCCAACCGTCACAAATGCGTATTACCTAATATGAACTGTCCCAAGTTCAAATAGTTATTTGTCCTCATTCTGTCAGTCAATTTTCTCATTTGTATTATTATCCAATTGGGAATATATTAATTCTAATACATTGCCTTTATCCACACAATACATCTCTTTCTTCTACATATAGAAATATCTTTGATATCAACTCCATTATTCCTGTTAATTCATCTATTGAATCCTGATTACCACCAATGGCTATTATATTATAATTTACACTTCTCAGCGAGCAAGCTTTAATAGTTTATCCAACCGTCACAAATGTTTATTAAATAAGAATTGTCCCAAGATCTTATAGCCTCCTCTGAATTCAACCGTAGCGTTGTATTGTTAAACATGGATTAGTTATAAATAAAAATTTATTGAAGAGGGATTAATGTAGATATTTTTGTACTTGTACGATCTCATCTACTTTAGGCAAACGATGCGCGTCATAATTTAGCATAATAAAATAAAATGACTTACGAATTTAAATATTATAACTCTCTCAGATGTTGTAAGCTACACGCTTTCAACAACTTAGAGAAATAATCGCTTTCCACTCTAATGCTTTTACTTACTCTTAATTTAAATAAACTTAACTACTTAGTGCATCTTAGTGGAACTTGTTTCTCTATAATAATTAAACTTAAAAACCTTCACCATAAATCATTGTATGGACAATCCGTACAGTATTTGTGTAATTTCGTGAAACACCACAAAATAACATAAATATAATAAGGTCTAAAATGTGAAGTTGTAGATGTGATTTCTATCGACGCCGGTGAGCAATTCCGTGGGCCAATTGACCATTATGCAATATACGGTATCCATTAAGCCATTCTTGAGATAACTATTTACGTTGTTTTACGTATCCCTAATGGTATCTTTTACAAACATTTTGAAAAAAAAAAACGTGTGGCACTCGGGGACTGCCGCGGTAAAGCTATTGCATAGCATTTGTAACCTCCATACTTCCTATTTGTCAACGCTACACTTGGGATGATGACGGATGATGACATAAAACAAAAATTACGTTCCCATGACAACATCACGTTGTCATGGGAACGTAGTAGGCGGAGTGGGGGGGTGTTAGGTTTTATTTTCGTTACGTTACGGAATTTCTTGATTCGGTCGCCGCGCTCAAAGCCAAACAGTTTTTAAGCTATTGCATAAAAGCTATGCAATAGCTTAAAAACTGTTTTAATTAAATAATGCTATAGAATTATGTCACTATGCCATCTTTCACTTAAGGGGGATGCGTTGAGGTAGCCCGCGAAATACAAATTTTCTTTAGTTTTTTGCAAATTGCAGGTCAGTGTCAGTTTGTTTGTATATTGATTAAAATATGATTCGCGACCGTAACAAATATGGATTTACAGAATTATAATCATTTGAATCAGCAATACTACTCCATAAGTTAGCATAATTCTCAAATGGATTTCATAAAATTGTCATTCAAATAGGATTACATGAACTTCGAGAGTATGTTCCCCGATTACTAAAACAACGAACTTAGACATCTGCGAGTCTCTGTCCAAATATAATAAGTGTTTATTAGATTTAGGGCCTATTTCACGATGTCCGAATAGCCACTACTTACCGAATAAATTCAAAAATGGAACAGAATTTGTAGGATATTATCTGCCAAGTAAGTTAACGAGAACCTAATCGGAGGTGGTGAAACAGGCCCTTAATTTAATAGGTTCTCTAAATGTTATATTTTCTTCTTTTTGTGTCCTTCAAAAATTAATTTTATTTTCAAAATTTTACGTTTTATTAATGTTTTAACTTTGTTAGCTTAATTTTTAACTTTATTGTGCATGCTGTGATCTCCTATAAGTGAAGGAGTACACCTACTTATATATACCCGATGTTGCCCTTTAATTATGTGTCATGTATTGTGTACATCTTTTGTTGGAGAGCCTAAATAAATAAATAAATTACTCGAAGACGGCTACACCGATTTGAAAAATTATTTTTTTCTTTGAAAGGGTATACTTCCAAGTTGGTCCCATTGTCATTTGGTCACGATCTGATAATGTGATCTTGGAGAAATCGAGGGAACTCTTCAAATATTATAGGCACATCTATAGCGATTTGGGTATTTTTGATGAACAGTTGACATTAGGTTAATGTAACTTAGATAAATTACAAACCAACCAGAAAAAAAAAACTTTTTTACAAAAAATACAACCGACTTCCAAACTACAAAGTGAAAAATAAGTTTTATTTCGGAAGTCGGTATCTTTGGATCAGTATTTTAGTTTTTTGACATTAATTAAACCCCTAATTATTGTTTTAACAAAAATACTAGTACACAGTTAGAATTCTTGTACTTTTAAAATTTTTAGCTAGATAGATATTAAAATATCCTTTAAGTTTAAATGCTTCTTAATAAAGTTTTTCGCAGACAAGGCATAGATTAGATGTCAAACGCAAACTAAACGGTTATTTGAATTAGCTGAATAAACAAAAGGGACCATTAACATACCGCGAACTATAATAACTTTCGTCCTGTCTAGGGTTGGCAGGCGTCCGGGTTTTTACAATCGTGTTCGGCCAAATGTATAGTTACAAGTCCAACCTGTCCGGCTTTTGTTAGGCTTTTGGTCAACCGCGCCCCGCCAAAAAATTCCGAATGAAAGCGCGCGATCGACTCACGCAGACACGCATGAAGGCTCAAACAGACGCAGCACGACTCTAATAAAACAATTTATAAGAAAATTTCACGGTAAAACAATAGGCCTGTGTCCAAACAAAATGTTTTGTCCGTCTTGTAGATTAATAAAAAATATTGAACACGTATTTTTTTCTTTTTTGATGTAATCATAAGATTACGGTGATACATTGAGTTAAAATGTGGCAAGACGTCACGCCTTGCTAGATCGTAGCGAGCCCCCACTCCCCAACTTTAATGCGTGTATTCTAAGTTATTTTTGATTAATATTATAAAGCAAAAAATACGTGTCTAATATTTTTTTTCTTTTATTTGGCTTTGTCGGGCTTTTAGGGCAAAATGTCTGGCTAAATATAAGTCTGTGTCCGGATTTTCTATTTTTGGACCTGGCAACCCTAGTTCTGTCTAGACATAGCATGCTCCCTTTTGAACATGACAACAATTATTAAACAATGGTCTTCCAATATTACAATGTAAAGAGATTAGGAGTTACCCTGTCAAACTCGTGGTAGTGGGTTATTAAAATAAGGATTGAATACATACAGAAATAACCTCACGCTTTCTTTCCATGGGGGTCGGTAGAAACTACAGAACGCCACTTGCTATGATCCTTTTGCTTCGTTTACATTCATACATATGGCCATAATCCGCACGCTGCGCCGATTGAACAAAAGAAAACAAAGAAAATAAATTTATTGACGATTGCGAGTACTACGTACAGACCTGACGTTTCTGAAGAATATCACCAGTAAGGTTACTATATGTCTTTCTAGGCCAGGACGTCCCCTCCCTGCGTTTCCACACAAATCTCGTCGTGCAGACAAATTCTTTGCAGTAGGTACCTGCCGATCTAACACTGGTCTACGTTCACCAGTTCGGCAAATGGCAGCAACCTACAATGAAGCATCATATTTACATGCTCTTTGAAAAGGTTTCGTAGCCGTTTGTATGAGACACTTGAACTCTCAGACTAATTGTTTGTTGTCGTTTTTCAAATACTTTTTTTTACTGTTTTTATGATATTTTTGTAACTGTCATGCATGAACAGTTCACCTCCTAGTGACTTTAAGGTTTTATTTATTAATGGTAATCTATGAACAGTGCTGTGGGCTACATTACTACTGAAGTTATTTATGTTTTTCTGTGTGTAATATTGCATAATATAGCTGTTTTTTGTTCCTATTTAATAAAATAAAATAAAAAAAATGTGCGGTCAGGAACGAACTTCTTTCTCACGTATAATTTAAAACAAAAACAATTTTTTGCAGCCACCATCTGGATTTACATTTTGACCTCATATTGGCTTTAGCATCCTCGAAAACTATGAAAACAACACCCATGACAAATTTTGAAAATTTTCGCAGCCGCCATCTTGGATTTACATTTTTACCTCACTATCGGCTTAAGCACCCTCGAAAACTATGAAAACGACATCCATGACGAAAAATAAAAAAAAATCACAGCTGTCATCTTAGATTTTCATTTTGACCAAATTCACACTTTCTCTCTCTCTTAATGTAGTGTACTCGGGCCGATGTGTACAATTTTATCTCATGTCACTGTTATCACTATTCTTTTTTGTTTTTTTCTGCCAGCTTTTTCTATCTCTCTTTCTTTCTCTTTAAATTAGAAGTAGACAATCGCAAGTATTTACACATTTTAGCGTGACAATTCCGAAAGTTTACAAGCCACGTTAAAGAACTTCGTTCCAAAAATAAAATCTGCCAGGTAAATACTTTTTGTTAGTCGCCTATAAAAATAGATAGAAGTATTTTTGACATAGTATTTTTACATCTGTAGGTGTTCCCGGCGGGAGTAAGGCAGAGCTGTTTATATCCGGGCACAAATCCGGACTCCTAATGTGAATTCCCAAAAGCAAATAGCTAATAAGTAACACCTTTGCCAATCCGTGTAATCTCTACAACGACGTGACCAATTGGGCAGATGTAAATGAATACGATATTGGTACGCATATATCGCTACCATACCTACCCTTTTTTTTGGGTAGGACATTATCAAATAACTTTTCCCACTCTGGGCGGAGTGGGAGGGCGTGTCAGACTCGCTCCGTCATAGTACGGACCGTAGTCTGGACCAGGGCCGGTCGCGAGAGATCAGCGCCACCGATCGTCTCCACACCATTCTTACCATAGAAAACACATATTTTAACTGTAGCATCCATAGGCCAAGAAACAAATGAATGCGATTAGTTTCAGGTGCATAATAAGTCTATAATATTCCCACTGCTGGGACATAGGCCTCTTCTTTTCGAGAAGGAGTGGGCATTTATCTACCACACGGGCCTAGTGGGAGTTGATAGATGTCACATGTCTTCGAATTTTTTGTTCTAGGACATGCCGCCGGTTTCGTCACGATGTTTTCCTTCACCGTTTTCAGAGCAGTGGTGATGAAATTTACACAAAGTAAAGCGCTTGCCTGGGTTCGCACCAGAGACGTAAGTCGGGGCCGTTACCACTGGGCCACCACTGCTCTTCAACACTATGATAAATTGGTCGTAATCGGCAGTTAACTTACCTAGTTGATATAAACTTTGTTTTATCTAGGAAAGCTTAATTTGCAAACTGCCAGCCTTGATGACCAAGCCATCGTTAACTCGACCGTATGAAACAGTACTTCCCTATAAATAGTACGAAGGTATATTTTAGGCTATAATTTATTGAGGGTCCGTAATTTATTAGGGCTAAAGTTTAAGTCTAAAGCCCTAGATTTTTCAGCGTGGATACTTTAAGGTTTCAACCTAGTAATAGCGTGACATTTTAGGTAGGTAAATCTGTCATGGCTAGAATGGTAACCTAATCCTATAAGCCTTTTAGTTTTAAAGTAGAGGATCCGACCTAGGAACGACCTTCACCCATCTATTTAATTAATGAAAGTATTTTATATCAAATTTTGCATGTTAAAAATATATCGCTAGTGGGTTGACTAAAACATTCCTGGCCAGACTATGATGAATAAAAATTCAATTTTTTTTTTTTTTAAATTGCACTCATTCGTTTAACGATTAATAAAATTAATTTGAGTAGGTAACAAATGTTTCTCTTAAAAAGCACTATCCATTGATATGTCACTATGGCTATTGGGCGCCAAGAACAATCTCTAAACTTAGGTGGCCAAGTAGTCACCTATTTAGGTCAATAACTCCGAATTGACTAACAATTGGCAAAAGTCAAGTTAGTAGCAAAAGTTCTCCTTGAAAAACTCTTTCAATTGGTGAATATTTTGCAATGTTATAAAAAAGTAATTTTTTATTTTTTATTAATCTCAGTCTGGCCAGGAAGTTTTTAGCCAACCCACTCGCGATATATTTTCTGACATACTTGTTATGCAATACTTTTCATCCATTAAACAGATGGGTGAAGGTCGTCTTTAGGTCGGATCTTGGACCATTGATAAAAGAAGCCACAGATAAGCTCAACTTACATGACGCAAGTTTCTTGTCTCCAGCATGTTAATCTTCTTTTTTACGTGTGGTTAGTAACTAACCTGGTGTCAGAGTTAAGGCTCATACAAACAGGCGCGACACAAAGCTCGTCGTGCAACGAGCAGTGCCTTCGTGTCGCGCCTGTTTGTATGAGCCTTTACAAAGCCGACCCGGCCCTCTGACTTGGTTTCACATACCATCGAGAAATATCTCTCAGGCATGCTGATTTCTTCACGATGTTTTACTTCACCGTTTTTAAAGCAAGTGATAATTATACAATACGCACATGAATCCAAAAAGTCAGAGGTGCGTGCCTTGGGTTCGAACTCGAGACCTATGACTTGGCAGTGTGACGGTCACATCACTAGGCAATCACTGCGAGTTAGCGTGTTAGTAAAATTAAAACAATAAAATGACTTACATTGTTACTTTAAACAATTTTATTGTTGCTTCAACATAGAGCGAGGCACAAGTGATGCAATAGGTTGCTAACTTTTTTCACAGTATAAATATGGACATTATAGAAGCTAGGCCTATGTGTTGAAATAAATACTTACGCTCCATTTTTAAAAAGATCGCGGCGTCTACTCGTTTCGACACGGCACCCGCAACTGACAGCACCGCGACAATCGCTTAGGGTATCGTCAATGAGCGCGTCTGTGTGACTGTGCCGTTTTGAGCGTTTACTACGTAGATTCTGTACTGTCCATATTTTTACTATGTTTGTTATGAACAAATGAATCAATTCAAAACATCTCATTATCTTCAACTTCCACAGTACAGGAGATTACAAACTCATTGAAGCATGTAGTTCTGATTGAAATGATTACTATTCAAGCCACGCCTGTCCCTTGAGTGAGGATCCCTCTAAATTTCCTCTGCTTCTCACGATTATGTAGTTTTTCACGCCAATTCTAATGGAGATGAGACCCTTATCACCTTATCATCTTTCACGTAATTTTCAACTTCCTTACGTAATGTCCCAGGACAAATATTCCGGTTTGAAATTACAATCCACAGAAAAAAAAATGTTTGAGTATAGTTAACGTGGGGTCACACAGAACTTTCCGCCGCATTGGACCACAAATACACTTAATGCACAGAGAGCCGACTGCGGTGCAACTATTAATGAATTTATTAAATAGGTACAGCTATTGCCAATTATTATACTAAATTAAATAAATCCATCTGTTACACTAATGGGCAAACATTCTAACATTATCGTCTTCTATTCATCAGCAATCAATAATCCAATCCTCGATTGTTGTACATGGCTGCATTGAAAGTTATTAACATGCATGTGTACTTTGGCTTATGTGTCCAATGTCAAAAGTTCAAAGACCCCAACATATTGAAGCATGTTTAAGTTGAAAACATACGAGTCACATCGTATCAATTTGTCACGTGTCATTTGTCGATCAAGAGAACGACGTTGTGCCTTTTAGAGCGTCATCACACAAATGATTTCGATTTTTTTCAAATTTTTTGTGTTTCCAGCGAAGCGATTTGTGAACGTGCTCTCCGCAAGTGCGAGGCGAGCTAGCCACGACCACTCGACGTGTTCGCCGCGTTTTCATAATATTGTACACTCGGTTGTCTCGCTCTTTTGTGCACTCAGGTCAATTGCTCTCATTCCGCAAACGCAGCGCACTCGTTGCGCACACGTGGCGTGCTCGCTAGGCACACTCAGCGAGCTCGTTAAACAATCGCCTCGCTGGAAACAAGCTCACAAATCGCCAGCGTGATATGGCCCTTACTTTTATTGATACATTCAAGGACACTGAACGCAACACAATAGAAGTTTTATTGTTATATATCGCCTATGGACGTTTAGTGTCACGGCAATTTAACATGAAAAAGAACTTGGAACCACAGAATGCTTGCAAACTAGACGAAAATTTCGTAAATGGTTTTTTATATATATAAATATTGGAGAATCAAATGTAACACGAGCAATTTGCGTGGTTTATTGACCAATTAGAGTTTAATATTATTCATTAAACAGCTGCTTGATTATTGTTCTCGTTTATTGTTCTCATTGGATTTTTTTTGGCCTTCTTAGTTTTAATTCTCCTTGTTTTTTTCGGGCTAGTGACCTATCGTCGCGTCGTGTGATGAAACCATCGAATCCTTACATATTTTAAAACAAAGTCCCCCGCCGCGTCTGTCTGTCTGAACGCGATAAACTCAAACACTGTAGTGTTTGACGGATTTTCAAACGGTTTTCACCAATGGACGGAGTGGTTCATGCGAAAGGTTTTGGTGTATAATTTATTAAAGGTTTGGGTAAATTGGCTGAAATTTGACGATTATTGTTGAAGAAGTCGGAAAAAATCATGCAGAAGAGCTTTACTGGCGTGCGCTGCGTTAACCGAAAAAGATACATCAAATTTATGTTCTACGGTATTATTCATCTTAAAAAGTTCAACAAAAAATCCACAGTGGCATATGTCTATCTTCTAAAGATAACCCACAATAACCATTATTATTTTTCAGAATTTGATAAAAATTTCATTGTTATTTCCGAAGCTTTTTTGACCGATATAGTATTAATCTTTAACCAATAAAATATGTTATTTAAATTGGGCATTCAATTTAGATTAAAATATGCCTGAATATCATATCATTTAAATGAATAGTTTAAAAGATATCACAGTTTCAAAATTACGCGTAGCAACGCGGGCGCAGCGGTAAGAGTCAATGACCTTTTCCTCTGTTATTAGGTATGAAATCTCGGTAGTAGTACGTGCCCATGGGATATTTTCCGACATCCACGCGGGCGAAGCCGTGGGCAAAAGCTAGTTACAAATAAAAGTAAGCCAACAGCGTCCAACTTTTCGAAGGCTAGTAAAATAAATTTTTGTAAACCATGAATGATTACCATGCTTGGCTGGTCAAACTATCTAATAGCATTAATTGAAGGGACTTCGTTCTATTATGGATATTTGAGGTTCATAAGACAATATTGATAAACAACAAAAATATTATTTAAACTGAACTTACTCAGTACTCACTGTAATTTGTAATTTTCGGGTGACCACTGGTTTTTTTTTCTTTATGAATTTATTTTATTTATTTATAATTCTGTGTTTTACACTCATCCATTAAAATTATAAATTCCGAACAGACAAAAACCCAAAATCAAATTGTGATTAGTGAAATTTAAATATTCAACAACTCATAAAAATAAAAAGTCAATTATTATGTTTTTTTTTATTTTTTTATTCGAGTTAACTGATATTTTCGTATGCACGTGTTTCAAACCTATCTTTCTTAATTTTTTCTTATTTTCTAGGTGCTCAAATGTATTAGGTACTATTAAACTTTTTACGCAAAATTTTACTATATCATCAATATTTATACGGCTATTCATAAACGTAAAATACATTATTTTCTAGCTACCAACATAAAACGTTACTTTATCGAAATAGTGCTTACATAAAATTGTAAACATGTCTAAATGGCTAAGGTCAGCCGCACCAATAGAAGGCAGGTAAACGTAAATATTTGCCAATTTATATAAAAGTAGAGTACGACCAGGAATGTTTCCGCCATTTTGAAATTGAATTTCGTGGATCGTTCTAGACCGAGGCTGCTCAACCCCAGGCTCGCGGGCCTGAAAGTGGCCCGCCAGTGTATTTGAATTTGCCCGCCAACAGCGGTCAGCTGGTCAGCGATTATCTTTTTTTTAGAACAGATTTCGGGATATCAAAGCAGATCGAAAAATATTTTGCCGTTTATAAACTCATTCTGAATTCAATATCCAACTAAAAATAAAAGAAATCCAAAACCAAACTTCTCTGAAACAGGTTTTTACTGAAACAGTTTTGAAAATGGTACCACAAGACTTTCTTGCATCTTGCTTTGCAGAATTTAAGCAGATTTTGTTCTACATTTTATTCTCTAAAAAATTGTTTCCAACTTTCAGCATTGTGAAAAACAAATACCGTACTTCAATGAAAAACATATTTCTGGCTTGATTTTACCATAGACCTGAAATTTGACGCTAAACATTGATAAATTGTAAGCACCACAAAAACCTCTTCAGAGGTCTCATTGAAGTTTTTATTAGATTATTAATAAACTGAGTAACTAAAAGTTTTGTTTCATTGTAATAGTTAGGTGTCGTGTCTACCACAACTGTAGGCAAGTTTTATTTACAAAAGATTGCCCGCCGGATATCTCGAAATAAAATTTTTGGCCCATCTTCGGAATTGGTTGAGCAGCCTTGTTCTAGACCGTAGGTAACTATTTCGGAACCACATTCGAAGTTGCAGTCTTAGTTTTATTTTTGCCTACAAACAACAGTCAGACTAGAACTAGAAACATTCTGAATAATAGTTTAGATTAAATGTTACGTGGATACTGATAATAACTTTGACGGACACTGGCGAAGACTGAAAACGATGCGAAATGGAAGGGAGATTTGGAGAAGTTACGTAATAATCTGTGGGTAACTTAATGGCAACAGAATGATCTTAAGCATCAGGATTAATGAGTTCTAAAACGCATGAATTTTGTTTTATAATTGGGAACTTTCCTACATAATAATATTATGTAAAATTTTCTTACCACCCCATTTTTCTTTAATCTCGAATCTGTAAAAGGTATTTTATTATAGAAAAACTTGAATATCAGACATGCTTCAAGCTCTACGACGCCTGAAATGTGAACTCGTGTATAGTGCTGATAATATTAAAAATTTCCATACATAAACTCACACCATCTCGGGCAGAAACTAAATAACGCCACATGCTACGATCGTTATTAAAATTTTATTCAAGTTAATTTTCGGTCTTTCCATTGTTGTCTGCTGGGGATGCATACGTAAATTACAAATGTCTAGCCTAATTTAATGGAAGATAATTTCTGCGTAACCTCCTTGCAGTTGAAAGTCTTTGACACTGGGAGATAAAATAAGAGTATTTTGTAAACTGTTCACAAGTCACAATAAAAACTTCAAAAAACAAAAAAAAAACCACTTTAAAAATGCTACAAAATAGGTACTTTAGTAACAAATAATGCAATTTTATGGGTACGCCATTTTATTTAGGATAACATTTAATTTAAGACATGACGCATAAAAGATTACAAAGTTTTTGTAAAAGATTACAAAAACTAAAAACCAAAAACGGCAGCAATAATGTTTATGCATCATTTGCGTTTGTCTGGCAAAAAAATGCTGTTCTTTTTCGTCTGGCTCTTAACATAATGTTAACGCTTAGAGAATGAAATTGTTTGTTTTTATTAAATATAGTGCTGTACTGAGTACTGGTAGATAAGAACAACATGGCTCTTGCTAATGCGGTTTATTTACATGTCGTAAACAGTGCTTTTTCACCCTTTTACATAATAATAATAATTCAAGGGCTTGATTCAGAAAGCAAGACGTAGGTACTACTGGACGCATAGTGGGGAGGTTCCTCTCTCTAAATTCCTGACCACCGGCAGTTTGGACCTTGTTCCTGATGCCGATGGGCTACTATTTTTTAGTATTATTTTATAACGATATTTAAAAATTTATACAATATTTATCAAAAGGAAATAAAGAAAATAATTATTTCTTTATTAACACTTCAAGACATAAACACCTGTGTAGCCCCGGACTCTCGTACAAGGAGTTCCTGTATCACAAGAGCCATATCTCCCAATTTACAGGGAATACCTGTGTTAAAGAAGCGTGATATATAAAAATGAAATTGTAATATTCAATTTTTGTTTTTGTAACAGATATTTATACATACATACATAACATCACGCCTTGTTTCCCCGAAGGGTTGGGCAGAGGTGTACCCAGATATTTATGTACCTTGTTTTTTTGTCACAGGTACCAAGTATTATTCTTCGTAGTGACATACGCCATCCCTATGCTTGGGATGACGTTTTTCTACTCAGCCATGGGAAAAGTGCTGTGGGGTTCCGGGTCCATCGGCGAGCTGACGCAGCGACAAGTAGACTCAATACGCTCGAAACGTAAGGTATGTACTGTTTTGACTGTCAACAATATAAACAAAGAAAAATGAAACAAAATGAAAATTCGTTTATTTGCGGCAACAACAACAAACAACGACATCAAAACAACCAATAACAAACAACTAGCTTCTGCCAGTGACTTCGTCTGCGAGCCTATAACCTTCCTCAAGAATTGGACTATCCAATGCAAAAATAATTTTTCAAATCTGACAGGTAGTTCCGGAGATTACCCCTACATACAAACTTACAAACAAACATACAAGCAAACAAATTTTACCTCTTTATAATATTAGTATAGACTAGCTTTACCCAGCCCGGTTTCGTACGGGTAGCGGGGAGGAAACAAATCCAACAAATCAAAGATCACCAAAATTGGTCCAGCCGTTCTTGAGTTAAAATGGTGTTACTTACCCGACTTTGTTTTATAGATATTATGAATGTAAAATTGCTTTTAGGATGGTTATAATTTGTGTGTAGAACATCCTAAACATTTAGATCATAGAAATATGAAAAACAGGAGAAGTGGCATGAGGGCGTGTCTGTGTCCGCGCGTAATGATCAAAGTGCTCATTGCATACGAAAATGGCCGTCTCCGCGAACTAGTGTGCTTTCGGCCGTGATCGGGACAATTTATAAGAATGCCGTGTTGTTCAGTGGTTTCTTGTAAAAACCGAAGTCAAAACAAAAACTTTGTGAATCATGGAATCACTTACCATATGTAAGTACAAGTATTTTACTATATTTGTCTTTAAAATAATGAAAAACAACAAATCGTAAAATATTTCTTGCTTTTACTACGTTATTTTTGTTTCCAAATATCACAGCGACTGTACTATTACATTGCTCGTTAACCACTACCTAAATATGTCGCTCAGTGACTCAACAAGCAATGTAAAAATCACAAAACGATACTGTGGACTGCGGATGCATCGCGCAGTACGGCCGCTGTGTCTGGCGACGAGCTAGTGATGTAGTTGTGCAGATCCACTAACGTAGGCTATCGACAACAATGTCGTTTGGCGAATGAATTTATTGCTATTATACTTTATTCTTCAATTTGTCAATTGTTTTACCCGGGTGGAAGATCGATGTGAAATAATGTGTTTTACTTATTTTGATTATTTTACAGCGTGGTAGAGAAATGCGTAACCAACGGTCGTAAAGTACTCGTAAGTTAATAAAATTTTAGGTGGAGTGTTTTGGGTTTGAATTATAGGATTAGATCTCTTTGATAATATTAAGTTTCACCAATTTGAGCAGTCTCCGATGAATAATCACAATAATATTTCTAATTAAAGCAGTCATGGAAAAATATATTAATTTAAGATTACACTATTTGACAAAAAATGCCACTCCAGTAATATTAAAGCGTCAAGTGCTGCACAAATACCTCCACTTTACAGGACAGTAAGTAAACATCATAGCAGGGTTCAACAATACCTACTGTTTCAATAAACTATGACAGGTTAAACCAACGTAACTGGATTTTTTAATTGTTTGAATTTTTTGATTATTATTTATTTTTATTATAATATTTTCTGGACTTATCGTTTTTATTTATTTTATTTTCAGGACACCAAATTTTTTAAAGTATAACGACGGTGAAGTATCAATATCTAATAACTACAAAAACATGGTTTTACAGGAGGAGAAAAAAACGTTTAATTTCCATAGTTTTTGATCATTTGAAGTAAACATTAAACTCAAACTCAAAGCATTTATTTCAATTAAACCATTTACAGGCACTTTTGAATTGTCAAGGAATCGGTCAGTCAGAAATAGGTATGAAGCTAGTTGCCCATTTCAAAGCGTAGTAGGTACCTATGGAGAAGAACGGGCAAGAAACTCCACGGACACTCTTTTAAATAAAAAATTGTTACAAAATATTGGTTACATCATTCATGTTGAAATTATACATGTGAGAACAATGTAGAAAGACGTGCACGTTAGAAGCGTCCGTAATAAAAAGATAAAACAAAGAACAATTCAAAAAATTAAAATAAGCCCTAATAATTAGTAAGTGAAAACCGCCAAAATGTTAGTTATTAGATATTGATACTTCACCGTCGATAATATTAAATGGAAGAATCGATACCTTTCCGATTTGGTCAATCACTAGCGTATATGTAAAATAAATTGTTTCTGTACAGCACAACGATAGAAATGATGTTTTCGTGTGAGTAAGTTGTACGGTGCATGGTAAATGCACGCTGTGTTTGATGGGATAAGGTTTATAATTGATTGTGTAGTACGTTCTGATTTATGAATTGCAAGAGTGAGCGCAGTCTCATATCTATTTCTGCATGTGTAGTTGTGGCGAGGTAGTGGGGACAAAGTGGAGACATTGGGTTTCGATACATTTTCAACTACCGGGCATATCTCCTTCTTTCTTATATCTATGATTTAGATAGATAGAAGATAGAATATTCTTTATTTTTCTTAGCAAGGTAGTAAGCTCCGTTAAAATAACGAATGCCCGTATTACAGAACCTCATTCAAGACTCAAGCATTACTTAAAACTAGTTTCAACCAATCAAGTTCTGAAATGCGGGTCTTTGTCGTCGACAGTTTCATCAAAACATTAATCGTCATGATCTTATCCCAAATCCATCTTCTGAGAAGTAAAGGCCTCCTGTCCGTTACACCAATATGTACTCGTATAATCTATAATCTCTAGATTGCCGAACTAACTGCTGGTCTGCCCGCAGATTTCTTTTTAACTATCTTAAAACATAATTGATTAATGTTTTTAATCCCTCGTCTGACAGTACAATGATTCCTTTTAAAACATTAAATATCTATCTGCATAATATAATAATCAATAACCGTGCATTAGTCTCGCATAACTCGAAAATGGCTCGATCGATTTGAATATTTTTTTTTTTGTTTTGTTCGCCTCAATACAGGGGTGGTTTTGGAAAAGTCTAGTTGGAAAAACCCAAAGGAACAGCCGAAAAATCAAAATTGGAATTTTGCCTGAACAACGTCAGACGAGTCAATATTGTAGGCGCATTACTTCCGAACGACTGCACCAAATTGGATAATTCTTTTTTGTTGAGTTCTTTAGTCTCAAGACAAGGTTTGTAGGTAGGTAGGGTAGGTAGGGTAGGTAGGTAGGATAGGTAGGTAGGTAGGGTAGTTAGGTAGGGTAGGTAGGGTAGGTAGGTAGGGTAGGTAAGTGCACCGTAGATAAGTAGGTACTTAGTGCTACCCGTGTGAAGCCGGGCCGGGTAAAGCTAGTAAGTAATTTATATAAAATAATTTAATTTTAATTTCACAGAATCGGTCGAAGTGGCGGTGCTTGGGGGAGGCCTATGTCCAGCAGTGGACGTCTTTCGGCTGAAATGATGATGATGATGATGAATTTTATATAATTTATTTACATAAATGTATTTTTTTTTCTCTTCAAGACAGGCATCTGTGTGTAAAACAACGAAAACATCGGATAAATTTGTTGCAACAAAATAATATTGAACGTGTAAGCTATCTTGGATTTAAGGAGTCGTCTTTTCAGCTCCAATTTCTAAAACAACAAATTGCTATCGACAGTTTTCTTTCAAACTGTAACTGACCTTGGAGATTTTCGATACAACAACACGTCTACTCGAAGCAACGCTGTTGCCAAACCAATGTTAGATTCAATTTCGTTCGCTCACGTCGTGCTTGTTCACGTTCAGACCACCGAAGTGAAGACAATGAGGCTCTATTGGAAATACGCCAAGAGTTCCAAAACTGGAACAGAAAATGTCTGTTAGAGCTATTACTTTTAAATAAAGTAGCACTCGTAGGTACAGTGAATTTTGTTTTGTGAACAACAGAATTTCTTTCATGCCAACGAACGTTGAAGTTTTAAGACTTAAATATTACAGCATAATATGTACAAATAAATTGTAGGGGGGAGCAAAAAAGTGTCTTAGGTAGAATATAGCACAAAGTAGAATATTCACAAGCAATTTGGATTAGTTGAAGGACTTAACAGTCTTATATCTTTATTGTTTACTATGTTAACATATAATATACACAAACATATTTACAACTAACTACTATATATATTATGTACAAGTATGTAAAGGACTCGACAAAAATACTTCCTAACAATTCCGTGTATACAAGTGTTTATACTCATCAACTGCTTATCCTTTTCAACTATGTTGAGTTGGTTTCCAGTCTAAACGGATGCAGCTGAGTACCAGTGGTTTACCTGTAGCGACTGCCTATTTGACCTCCACAGCCCAGTTACTCGATAACACAAAGCCTACAAGTGTTCATACTGAAGTATAGATTTCTACACATCTAACCAATTTGACCATGATTAGCGATCGGAGTAGGAACAAAATTTCTTACTCACATTGAGACTTTTGATTGAGGTCGGGCAGTGTTACTGGGTTTTTATTAGGATTTCATTTATCAGAAGCAACCCTGAGTTTGGAAATTGGTGGTGTGATAGCCCCGTGCATCGGGAAGCACGTAAAGCCGTTGGTCTTGCATCTGATTTCTCCCTGGTCGTGTCGGATTGGATACTACACTATGATAGGGAGGGAAGAGGAGGGGACGTGTGTTTGTAAATACACTTGTGCTTTATAATATTTCCTGCGTTGAAGGCTGAGATTGAACGCTGATTGGGAGTTTAGATAATATACAGGGCGTCCCAAAATTATGGGACATGAAGGGAAAGTACCTTAAATATCGTAGATGGGGTATTTTGCTAAAAGAAGACTTTATGTTATTTTTAAAAGTTAGTAATTCTGCATTCAAAGATTTTCTAAAAATTACTTGCCTCGTCTGGGAATCGAACCGACTTAAATGTAAAAAAAAACACCCTTACTTTTATGATGCCAATCGAAAGAATGGCCAAAAAATAATAACTCTTCTTAAGTAACATAGTATTTTAAAAGAAAGGAACAGCGTGAAATTAATCATTTTAAAAATAAAAACATACATGAAACTGCCGTAATCAATTAAGTGGGTATTTTTTTGTAAATTCATTAATTAAATGCTCAAAATGTGATCCCTCTTGTCTTACGCAAATCGCCAATCTTTTAATGAGTCCGCTGCCTGTTGATTTTCTTATCATTTTATGGTGAATACCTACTCGATATGATATGGCACAATAATATTCTGTTTGTAACTCGCCCACGTTCTCGTATCGCTTTTTGTGTAGCATATCTTTCACGTATCCCCATAAGAAGAAATCTAATGGTGTAAGGTCCGGGGATCTGACTCAAACATTTTACGTTGTTCGTTTCTTTTAAAATACTATGTTACTTAAGAAGAGTTATTAGTTTTTGGTCATTCTTTCGATTAGCATCATAAAAGTAGGGGTGTTTTTTTTTTACATTTAAGTCGGTTCGATTTCCAGACGAGGCAAGTAATTTTTTGAAAATCTTTTAATGCAGAATTACTAACTTTTAAAAATAACATAAAGTCTTCTTTCAGCAAAATACCCTATCTACGATATTTAAGGTACTTTCCCTTCATGTCCCATAATTTTGGGACGGCCTGTATAGTCTAGTCTAGAGGACTATTATTTTTAAAAATGTCTTTGACATATCTCGGGACCCTGGTGTCCCGGTCCATTGGAAGACGTACGAGGGGCTGAAGCAAACTCGCAGAGGTCTCTTAGACAATTTCTAATATTATTATTATAAGTAATGTTTTTGTTCCCAGGTGGTGAAGATGTTCATCCTAGTGATAATTATCTTCGGAATCTGCTGGCTGCCCTACCACTCCTACTTCATATACACACACTTCAACCCATCGATATTGTACATGAAGTATGTACAGCACATGTACCTTGGCTTCTACTGGTTAGCGATGGCAAACGCTATGGTGAACCCCATTATCTATTACTGGATGAATGCCAAGTAAGTGTTTGGTTATATATAGTACCTTACTGTCGCAGCCTGCAACTAGGGCATTGATGGACGATCGTGAAAATGTGGGCTGAGGCGAAGCCGAGGCACACGTGAGTCTATCAATGCCTGTTTGCGGTCAAGGCTTGTGTATAGTACTTTTTCAAATAATGCGCGGAATATCAAATTGAGTAAATTAATTATAAATTCCAGAATCAATGACGAACAACGATATAATTTTTTACGCGCCAATATGTGTGTGTGTTTCTTCTTTACTATAAACAGCTCTAATTGAAAGCCAAATCGAAATTTAAATAAAATCTTTGATAAGTTACCTCCTTGGTTGCCATGTGTTGAAGTAAAAAGTTCGTTCCATTTTTAAATAAAACGACAGATATGAGTTTTCATAGTTATTTATTTGGCCGCTAAACGACATATCAGATATGGATTTTCATACAAACATTGCCGGCCGGGCGCTCGCATGTATTCGACCAGCAGGGCTAACATGACAAGCGCGAGAACGCTCTTTTTCTCGTTTTATCGTAATTTGTCTACGATTCTGACGTCATTCTAATCCTTAACATGACCGCAAACGACGAGTAAACTCGACAAAGGCACTTTGACACTTCTTTATCGCGCGACGATAAACCGATGTTACAAATGATTAAAAACAAATTATTTTTATGATAGCAACATCGGCTTGAAGTTCTGTTTCATTCATTCAATTTTAACCATGGAATTATGTACTTTATTGAATAAACGTCTCTCTCTCTTAATTATTGTCTCTTTTAATTATTTATGATTACTTTTTTATGTAACCGACTTTTTGATTAAAATTAAATGATTTTTTTGGCATGCTGAAATTAAAATACAAAATGACGGAAATTAAAATTAGTGGCATCTATACTCATTAGATAATCACCACAAATGACAAATGGGCCGACGATCGCAATTTGACAAATCGAAGTTTATTATTGTACAAATAGATTTCGTTAATTAATTTACTTATTTATTTAATCACCATAATTGGCAAAGCGACTGGTTATTACTGAAAGTAATAGTCATCTACGTCATAGTGCTTCCCTCCACTACAGTACACCGGTGTACACCCACATTGAAAAAAAAAAAAAAAACAAAAATAAAAAAAAAATTGCCTACAATAAGTACGACTATGAGTCTGCCATCTTTTTTTCTAGTTTTTTATGCATCATAATTTTGTCTTTTTGTCTACTCTCTATCGTCGTCAAAATCGACGACGACTAAATTCGACAAAATGACTGATTATATCGTGTTGAACTGTCAAAAATCGAGATAAATAACGTGTCATGTTAGGGTTTGTCGACAAAACATCAAGTTTGACAGAACGAGTCGAGTATTTTGTATGGCGTAGCTGTCAGAAAACGATAAAACTACAGAAATAGACAAAAATTTGTCGCGCGAGAGTGGATATATGTCGCGTGTGTCATGTTAGGCCTGCAGTACCGCAATTGCGATTTATCTCGAAGAAGATTGTCAAAACAATCCTCAAATTTCCAAGCATGTTTGAGAAAAATTAGCTTACTGGTAGTTGTATATTAAGTTCTCTTTCACAGTCTTTTTGTGATTTTAGTTTTGAAATACTTTTTTTCTGACGACGTACACTGCTTTTCTCTAGGTAGTGGAAACATGGAATTTCTGTTCCTAATCTTGTGCTGTTTATTGTTCCAAAAAAAATTACATTATGGTGGATTTTACGTTAGAACTTTTCATGTTAGGATCTCTTGGAAACCATAAATGGGAAAATTTTTATAGGTACTGTATTATTTGTGTTATTCCAGTGAGCAAACCTTCTGTGATATATTTTTTTTACCCATTTACAACTATTCAGATTTAATTAAATAAGTATGTTAATTTGAATACTTACTTTTGTAGCTTTTACAAACCTCCAACCTTTTTCTAAACAAATAAGAGATAAATAACTTTATTCATTATTTTTTACGGTACAGCAAGCGGTGGATCCAATACAAACAACCTGGGGCCCAAGTCTGCTATTTTTATAAATTCGTCATTCCAACGCGATCCCATTGTCATTTTGCTAAAAGTTCGTAATCTGCTAAATTCATAATGGTCGATCATTGGTCGGTCAATGGTCTTGTTAAAGAATTGTGTTATAATGGCATTGTCGTACATTACGACCAATGATACCGTATAAGTCAGTCATTCATTTGTCGTTATGTACGAGATTAACAATAAGTGTCATTTCTTTCAATGGAGTGTCAGTGGCTGACCATTGGAAAGTCATAATGACGCCATTATATTAGTAGATTACCAAACTTGTCAAAATCAACAATTGTGAAATCAATGATAGACCATTCTGACACTATTGTAATAGCAGACTTGAGGCCCTGAACACACAGTTGTTAACTAAAATTATATTGTATTGTAAACACACCTTTGAAATGTACAAATGTCAAATGTGGATTTGTTGTAAAGAAGATAAAGCTATTATTTGTCCATTGTTTAAAATCTGGGATCCGTTGAAGGGACATTTTAACCTTATACCAGGGACTTACGATGGATTCAGAGGCTATACAATAGATCCCAAAAGGGTAGTTATAACTAATGAATCATTCTTAGAATAATGTAGGTATGTAGTATGCTTTAATTCAAAATTGACAAGTGATGTGGAAAACTGATAGTATTGTAGTAATATATAATAGTATATTCTATCCGAATGAACAATTTTCCTATTTCAATTGAAAAATAGTTTTCACAAAACAATTCATGTATCAATTTATTCATCCAGGGTCAATATAAAGTTAACAGAATATTATATGAAATGATATATGTAGCTTGCAAACATCAATTTATTTTACGAAAACCTATAGGAATATTTTGTTCCAATCAAAAAAGGGTAAATATTTGGGTTTATGTGTAGGCGTTTTCGTTATATTGACAGTATTGGGTAAAACATATCCAATCGCTTTTTTGCCCCGTTATAAATAAATCCATTAATGTTTTAAGTGTGCACAAAAATTAACTTTTGCCATCCAGAGAAATAACTTTAGAAACATTGGGTTTAAAGATTATTATTTTATTAAAAACTAGCGGACGTCACGTGGTTTCACCCGCGTAGTTCCCGTTCCCGTGGGAGTATGGGGATAAAATATATAGCCTATGTTACTCGCTGATAATGTAACTATCCATTGCTGAAAGAATTTTTCAAATCGGTTTAGTCGTTTTTGAGTTTATTCATTACAAACATACACACACACAAATACAAATTTTTCCTCTTTATAATATTAGTATAATAGAAGAACATACATTGTTCACTTAGCGAATAAATACATAAGGTAAGTGTAGTCCAGAAGCTAATAGTTTTGTTTACATTAATTTGTGTTATGGAGGAATTTAATTCTCTATACTTACTTTTATTTTTAATATTCCAACTTACATCTATCATTACAAGGTAACCTATTACGATTGTGTTTTATAACAAGTAATATAATTTTTTTAATACTAATTACATTTTGCCTTATCATTTTGTTTTAATTATCTAATGTTAGCCTTTTATTATCTATTATCAGCTACCAGGTCAGGCTGTCTTGTGACATAGGCCTCCTCTATCTCGCTTCACTTGTTCCTGTCCCAAGCAGGGGGCCTAAAACGGCCGCTTTGGCAGAATCATAATATGATAATATTATGAATCACACAAACTGTCACAAACTGACAATTCATAATATTATCTACGTTCAATTTATATTACGCAAGTCATCTGTTTGACAGTTTTGTAATATAATGAAATAACATTTAAACTGTAGAAATAAAAAATAAAAATCTCATTTGATTAATAAAAAACTGTAAAGAAAAATTATCCGGTAAAAGTATGGTCTTCATTTTTTCATGAATTGAATTGAATATGATTTAGCTAAAATATTTGTGTCATCATAAAGGAATTGCTGGGAATTCAGAAAATGAATTGCTTTTAGAAGAATTGCTAATGTGGCCGTTTTAGACCCGCTGTTCTTTGCCAACCTTTTCGCAGATTATCCTCCACGATTGTGTATTACTAACTTATTGTTATTATTAGTAAATAAAAATAAAAAACAAACAATACATTCTATGTGAACTCACTCAGAGAACAATAGAATAGGTCCGTGTCACTCGCTATGTGGTTGGGACTGCAGAGTACATGCGTCAGTGGCGCCTCACTTAAAAGCTTGGTCCGAGGGCGCGGCTCCGCCAGCAACTGTGGCTGTCGTCGTCATCATACGTACCCGTTCGGAACACACAAGCCTACTCGTATGTGCCCTAAAATGCCCGCTTTATGTACCTTCCCTCTTAGTACTTTGAATATGTACGAGATAAATATAGAGTAAGTAATTACCACCAGCCTAAGCAGGGAAAGTCATTAAGGCACACGCCAATGGTTTACGTTATAAATTATGGCAGAAGCACGTGCAGGAGACATTAACGGTTCCAATTGATCGTTTTTTATGGAGAAGAGCCGGCAAGAAACTCCACGATTGCTCTTTAAAATTAAATGGCTTTTACAATATTTTCAAATTACAGTGTTAATAGGTATGAGAGGACAGTGTAGGACTGTCAACAAGTATCAGATACTTAATAAAATAGAAAATGGTCTTTTAAGCCTACATGTTCTCACATTCACAAAATATGAAAGAATCTATGTAAAAGATAAATAAAATATTAAAAATAAAAACCTATTTAAACCACTACCACTGTAACAGTACCTTCTTACGTACTGTAACTGTAATAAACCGGTTTATTTAACTACATCATTTACATCTTGAATTCCCAGGCAGTTGG
Organism: Agrochola litura; assembly: GCA_949152395.1. Lineage (NCBI taxonomy): Eukaryota > Metazoa > Arthropoda > Insecta > Lepidoptera > Noctuidae > Agrochola > Agrochola litura. The sequence goes on along the minus strand of OX424497.1, from coordinate 6,485,845 downwards.
TTATAAAGGGTGCCAATTTGTAACGTATGAGGGTGCGAATTTGTATCGAAGCGATATATTGGACAAGCATTGTTGTGTTCGATCTCGCTCAATCGCTTTATCGAATATTTACTTTCAGGCATTTCAGTCGTGTGAACCTGAATTGATGGCCCGCGGCTTGAACAATTGCATGGAGTCTTCGTTTCTGTAGAGTATTGGACATTGGGAGCTGTCTCTTTCAATGTTTCTTTACAACAGTACTGTACTAGGATTGTATAAAAAACCGGCTAAGTGCGTGTAGGACCACGCACGATGAAGGATTCCTTAGTTGGAATGAATTTATCCAAAGAACAAACTTAACATTCTAGTTGAAAAACATGTTCTTTCATAGATTCCAACTCAAAATGTAAGTTTGTACGCACAATATGGGGAGATTTACCATGTTATTTTAAACTTTAGGCTCAGTAGTTTCGGAGATAAGGTCGGAAAATGTTGAATGTTTTATGAAAAAAGTTCGGGAATACTCAACTTTCATCTATTTTCTTAAATAACTTTTTTTAAACAATTAATTGATTCAGGCGTGACCTTGCGGAAATCCATTATAAAATACAATAGACGTGAATATATTTAGTAACTTGTTCCGCTTAGCTATTTCTAAAGAGCCATAAAAAACTCCTGAAAGAAATCGACACGTGTTTCACCTGGAAATGGACTTGTTGCGAACTCGAACACGGCGTGTTGCCACACCGAGCGCTGAGTGCAGACTGAGCCTATCATATCATCAGACTGAGGATGCCTCGTTGAGAGGTGAAACACGTGTCGATTTCTTTCAGGAGTTTTTTATGGCTCTTTAGAAATAGCTAAGCGGAACAAGTTACTAAATATATCCACGTCTATTGAACTTTAAAACAATATATTTTAAAATTGTAAAAAATACTGAGATCTTCACAGTAAGTCCTATCATTTGATATGTCACACGGTACAGGGTGCAAAACTTCTTTTTAGGTTTCCGTACCTCAAAAGGAACAACCTGAACCCTAATACTCGTGTGTCTGTCTGTCCGTCTGTCACAGCCAATTTGCTTCGAATCTAATGAACCGATTTAGTTGAAATTTGGTACACATATGTATTTCTGTAAACCAAACACGGACGGACGTGTAACGTAAATAAATGAATTTTGAATATGGGGTCACTTTTGGGGGACAAAAAACAAAGGAAACTTATATTACGAGAGAGGTACTGAAGTATCAAAAGGTCTGTCAAAATGTAAAGTCCTGATTACGTTGCTAAAAGGAAATTATGCTAATATTGCAAGCAAATCTTCAAGTATTCGTATAACTCAACCTGACAAATCAACAGTTCACTTGAGTGTCATCTATGCCACATACTTGTTCGGATTGGTATGACTCGGCACAATTCAGCACAGCCAGGCGGCAAAATATATATTCGATTTTGCGGCCCGGGCTGTACCAAATCATGCCGACCCGAACAAGAGGGCAGCATCACTAATCCAAAAAAAAATCACCCCTATCAAAATTGCATGCTTTTTTTACAATCAATTTTGTCACAACTCTTTGCAGTGTAATAAAATTCGTTTAAAAAAAAAATATATCCAATTGTTGACTCAGTGGCTGTTACTAAAAATAAAAGTAGTCACATTAAAGCGTTTTTTTTCAGTATTACATAACATAACATAACATCACGCCTTGTTTCCCCGAAGGGTTGGGCAGAGGTGTCCCTGTAGCAGGTACACCCACATTTCGCCAGTTATGTTTAAGTCCCATGTAATAGGGGGCGAGCCTATTGCCATCAACCGGGCACAAATCGGGATATTCCAGTAATCAAGTAGGTACTAAGTACCTGGAACCAAACTAGTTAGATTAGGTTAAATATTTTTATTCGCAAAAAAGGTTAGGTTAGGTTTATCGCATTACTTTTGAGTACCAAATAGAGTAACACAAATGATTGGAGTAATTTAATCGTTAATAATTTAGGCATTACCTACACCTAGTACCTACACTTCGTTATTACATCCACGTGCCTGCCATTCATTATTATTTTATAACAAAATGTATGAAAAGAGCTTGAATTTATTACAAAAACATAAACTTTCGTTGGTGGTATAAAAAGGCCTTAGGGAAACATTTTAGGGCTCCTATCTGAAACTTTTAAAATATACATATTTTCGGTGTTCTCTCGTCATGCTACTACCTACTCAGCTATCAACTTTACGCCCTGCATATGCTTGCTCAAAAACCCTCTGGGCTTACCATTTACTTTTAAGTTAGGTAGGTACACAATTTACAAGTAATTGTGAACAAGGGAACACTGTCTTGTTTAAGAAATTATTCAGTTTATTGAAATGAAATTGTTTATTCTGTAAATCCTTCCTCTCAAACAGCACCTGCCATCTAATCTCTTCACCACCCTTGGTTGACTGGTAGAGAGAATGCCTAAGGCATTAAGTCCGCCTTTGTACCTTTTTGAGTGTGAAAAGTTTAAATAAATAATAAATAGGATATTGGAATGACTTATAGATGTCATATCAAAAAAATAAGCTAGATGGAGTTGACATTACTTATCTGACTACATCTGAGAAAAAACTGCAAGAAAAACTTAATCTTGGTCAGATCAGATGTGGACCATGTAGATCTAAAATGTTGTTTGAAGAAAAACCACACAGATTTGAGTGGACCTCCAGTCAGTACAAGCATTTGCCAGTAATCATGTAGCTCAATTCGGAACTTAAGGAGCTCAATAACTCAACGAACAATACCAGACAAAGGACCTTTGGTTAGGCCACAAATAAAAAAAGACAAAAATATTTTATTTTCAGACAACCAAGGTCCATAGTTACAAAAAAAATTAAAACTTAAAAGTATGTTAGTAGGTACAGAAATAAAAGAGGAAAATAATGTCAATTCATCAACCCGCACCTCTCTCATATAGATTGATCAATCGATTGAAAACAGCCGTGTCCAACCTATCTGCTATCATTTTCAGAATGCTGTTGCTACTCCCCCGCACAGTTTTCAAGACAGACGCGGTTTTCTTCTACATAATTGCATAGAAATCTATATGCGCGTCAGCAAACATACCTGAAGCAGTATAAGAATGCGAGAGCCGCAACAGTGCCCTAGGCAGAAAATGTTGTTGTATTGTACTCTGAGGTCATTGTAGGCACTTTGTGTCTACTTAACCCATAGACCACTCGTGTAGAAACTTTGACAGTACGCTTTTACGCGTCAATTTAACGTCTACCGTACAACGAGTGAATCTATGTGCCATGATGTTTTCCCTTACCGACAGTGCTCTCCGCTCTGTCTCAACATCGTGGGCATTCGTCGAGGTGTCAGTGACAATGTCCCCTAGATACTATAAAGTACTAAACTGCTAGACCATCATTAAAAGTAACTGAGAAAACATCGACAACAGGAAAAAATCGTGAGGAAATCTGCATGCCTGAGAGATATTTGCAGCCAAGTCAGAGGCCCATGGGTGGCTTTAAAACTCTGACACCAAATTATTCACTAACAACACGAAAAGATGAAGAAGATTGAAAAAGAAAATATAATGATCCACATAGTCATCACATTCACAATATTTAAAGTTGTAATAGGTACTTATTGAACTTAAGCATCTTTTATTTTACAAATTTATTAAATCTCCTTATTCATAAACCTATTTTAAAAATATTTTCGTCTTGTTCTCCATCAATTGTCAAGAAAATGACAAGTACAGCTAGAATATTTATTTAACATTTATAAAATAAATATAGCAAGCTTTTAGGCTTTTACGTCTTTAGATAGTCTAAATAAAAATATCGAAACTGTATTTTCATAAAAATATATCTATACATTTTCTTTTTATCCCAGTAAACATTTAATGTGGACAGTATTAACATAAAACCGAACACTCCCAAACATTGATGGTTTATCCAGTGATTTTACGAGTGAATGGTTTTAGTCACTCCGTCCTAGTCATGTCGCATCTATCAGTTTGTGAATATTTTGAAAGCTCCTGTGACAGCTGGCAATAGGAATTTTTAAACATAACCTTTTTTCTACATTGAAAAAAAACTATTTCGTTTAGATTGGAATAGAAGTAGAGTTCTTTGTTGAGGAGCTGGATTTGGGAAATACCTTGTACAGGTCGGATAAAATAATTTTTAATCAAATTGATGAATGATTACCAACTTAAATTGTCCGTATATTCAAGTCACAATTCTTACTTTGGCAGTTATTTGAAATGGCTATAACTCGCCAAATTAACGTAATGTGTCAATTTTATAAACAGTTAATTTCCCTGGCTTTACCGGTAGCACGACACTTGCGCGAAAGACACTTGCGCAAATTCACTTACGCGATAAGACATTTACGCGAATGAACATTCGTAGTACTTACTCGATTCTTGTATGAGGGTCCTTTAATTTTTACTTTATTTTATTTCTATTATTATATTTTGTTATTATAGCGGCAATAGAAATACACAATCTATTAAAATTTCAACTGTCTGTTTACCTATTACAGTTCATGAGATACAGCCCACTCAGACGGACGGACGGACAGCGGAGGCTTAGTAATAGGGTTCCGTTTGGCACCCTTCGGGACCCTAAAACAAGATTTACGTGTCTTTTAAGCTAATAAATAAAGTCAAAGAGCAAAATGATAAAAAAACAGAAACCTCATTAATTATACAGTTTTAGGGCAAGCAATTTATGAAAAAGATTACCGTTATCTTTCAATTTATATCACCTTTAAAACCGATTTGTGCCCGTTTATATAAATTTAATTCATTTTATTTGCTAAGAAAATTCTTGTTTAATTAATTTGAACAAAATGTTCTAACCATTTAGCATTTATTAATTAATTCTCGGATTTATTCATGAAAATATATATTTAACGTAGTTTAGTCAGCTTTATGGGTATCTGAACGTTTTATTTTAGAAAATGATGCTTTAGTTATAGGGGCTACTGCTGAGCATGGGATCCTGGGTTCGACTCCCAGGTCGGGCAGTGTTATTGGGTTTTTCCATCAGGAATTTCTCAGTAGCAGCCCGGAGTCTGGATTTGTGCCCGATTGATGGCAATAGGCTCTACGTACGACTCAAAAAATAACTGAAAAAATATGGGTGTACCATAGGTTCACCTTTGCCAAACCTTGTGAGGATTACAGGCGTGATGTTAACTAAAGGTTTTTCCAAGACCGAATGATATGTTTTTAATGTTTATACGATTCAATATTTGATTATTTCTTCCAAATTGCAAGTGAACCAAGTATTAACTTCTCGATTCCTTGTGTTTTTATTAAATCTTGTACCTTACCAATGTTTTTCTCTCCCCAGGTTCAGGACATACTTCCGAACAGCGATCCTGTGCCGCTGGCGCGACGTCCTGCGCCGGCGCAAGCGGTCGCTGCCAGAATCACCGCCGGACTGTATCTCGCAGTCCGGCAGTCGATCCCGATCAGGTTTTTACTCGTTAACGTAATTATTAAAAGTGATCTTTGGTATCATTCATTTTCGTCAACAGTCATTTGTCAAAAAGGTTAAAAAAAAGATTTAACTTGCACGAAATATTATTAATAGAACAGAATAGTTTTTTTTTCATAAAATAGGATTATGAGCTACATGTCTCGGGACGTTTGGGGTTTGTGTCGAGTACTTAATTGTCTTTAACCGACTTCAAAAAAAGGAGGAGGTTCTCAGTTCGTCGAATCTTTTTTTTTTAAGGTACAGATCTGTGCAATATAGGGGCCGTGGAGCATAAATACAAAGGCTCGGATGGACTATTACCGCTTTAAGCCATTCGCAAGATAATACAGCACAGACTATGGTTGTCTGTGTTGCATCCGCCTTTGTATTTAAACCTCACCCTCGGGGATAAGCAGGAGTCCTTTTGTGCCAATCAATGACAATAAATCAAAACCATGGTTGATTTATGGCTGGATAAGTACCTAATGTAAAAAATCACATATTCAAATTACACCATAAATAGTACCTACCTTTCAACATCGGAAAAACTCAAACTCAAAGCATTTATTTCATATAAACCAATTACAGGCACTTTTGAATTGTCAAGGGGTCGGTCAGTTAGAAAGATGAAGCTAGTTGCCCATTCCAAAGCGTAGTAGGTACTTATGGAGAAGAACGGGCAAGAAACTCCACGGACACTCTTTTAAATCAGAATATGGTTACAAAATATTGGTTACATCATTCATGTTGAAGTTATACATGTGAGAACGATGCAGAACGTTAAAAGCGTCCGTAATAGAACATAAAACAAATAATAAAATTCAAAAATTAAATTAAAATAAGCCATGGCAGCTAAGAGATGACCAGTCTCTACTGACAGCGCCCGTTCACGAACATGACGCATGGATTAGCACCATTCAGCTCAACTATTTTGAAGGGAGCAAAATGATCCAACACACACGCCACCGTCAGCGAGACATTAGAGTGAGCATAACATACTCTCAGCCGCCAGGGCACATTCAAGTCAATGAAAGACGTACCTAGTAAATGGTAGCTTTATAGTAGGTACATAGTACTCACACGTGTTATGCAATTATACAATGCTAAGGGACTGAATCTATACAATGCAAAGATAGTTTTAAAATCTTCAGCAGTTCCAACAGTATTTTCAAATGCTAATCAATTAGTTTATGCGCCCTTGTGGAGCAGGATCAGCGTTCGGCCAAGCACTTATATCAGCGATGTAATCCCCCAACTTATAATATGCTTGGCTGCATAGTGTGCGTTTTATATAAGATTTAAATTTCGTTTCATTCAGTTGAAGTATGTGAGGAGGTATTTTATTGTAACATTTTAAACAGTACCCCATGAAAGATGAGTCCACTTTAGCCAGTCTGAAACCCGGTTGAACTAATGGTCCCTATTTCTAGTGATATAATTGTGTCTTGCACCTCTTTTACTAAAAAGATGTAGATTTTTCCTTACGTACATAATGTTTTCATAGATGTATTGACAAGGTACCGTCATGATGTTAATATCTTTAAACAGTTCCCTTAGAGAGTCGCGTCTGCGAAGGTCATATATGGCTCTGATGGCTCTTTTTTGCAGAATAAAAATAGACTCGATGTCTGCAGCCCAACCCCATAGTAAAATACAACCCCAGAAGAAAAGAAAAAAAAGTACAACCCCAGTTCCTTATAAAGTACTGGAAGACATCGTACAAAAAATGGGGCGAAAAACTGCCCGATAGTAGCAAAACCATAGATATAATACATTATAAAGGGGCGTTCGCATCAGCGCGGATTGGTCATGGCATTATCTCCTAAGATTATTTATAGTAGCGATGAGTGTGAAAAGCCTGTTGAAGACATGTGGAAGCACCCACATGTCTTCAACCGGATAAAGGATACGATAAATATGATGAGGGTCGAGAAAACCTTTCCCGTATCGTATGGATGATACATTTTTAACGTTAACTTAATAACGAACAGCGATGCAAAACGGAAGATAAAAAAATCATCATAGAGAAGAAGAAACATCTCTTTTATATCTTGTTACATGCCTTAGTATTTCAATCTGACTAGCTTCTGCTCGGTGACTTCGTACCCATGAAAATCTGGTTTTAAAATAAAATATATATATATCCTATGATACTCAGCGATACTGTAGTTTGCCATTAGTGAAAGAATTTTCTGAATCGGATAAGTATAGTACGTTCATTATAACTTGACCGCGATTGGTAGCACTGAATTTTCAGTCTTAGTTTCTGGTATTAATAGAGTTCAAAATGGCGATTGACACAACAGTACTACCAAGCACATGAATAGCGTCACGGATTGCCGATTCGAGCACATAGCCACACCATTGGGAGTCCAAAACACAGTGTTCCAGGCCGAATGCATGGGTGTATCTCTTGCCGCTTCAGTCATCATGGCCAGGGAAGTTAAGGACAACTCGATACGAATACTCTCAGACAGCATGGCTGTTCTGCAAGCGCTAAACAGTCACACTGTTAACTCTGGGCTGATATACGAGTGCTACCAGCGCCTTAACCAGGTGGATAGCCTTAATAATATAACCATTCAAAGGATCAAAGGACACAGGGCAACGACGCAGCCGACGAACTTGCCAGAAGAGGGTCGAGCATGGCACCAGTGGGGCCTGAACCCATCGCACCACTCCTTTTCGGGTACCTACGCACTCTGGTAAGGAAACAAACCAGAGACCAACATCACAAACTATGGTTGGACCACGGTGAGTACAGGCAGGCCAAAGAGGCACTCCTTATAATCTGTGGCCGCCTCACGAAACAGGTTCTCCGACTAACGATACAACAGCTGCGTATTGTTACAGCAGCTATGACTGGCCATGGGTCATTTAATAAACACCTCGTTATGCAAGGAGGACGACGAGATAGTAGCTCATGTGCTGTTAAACTGCCCGGTGGTCGCCACATACAGGGCAAACTACTTCGGTAACCCAGGTACCCTACGTGAGATTGTCAGTAATACCAAGGCGTAGCTGGCTTTCTTTAAGGACCTGGGGTGAATCGAATAACCGATTTTACCACCTGTAAGCAAAATACGCGCTTTGATGTGGAGTTGCGGATACCATCCCGTATTACCTATCACGTCACGGGTCAAGTTATAATAAATTCACTGTAGTTCCGAAGATTACATACAAACTCATCCCCCTTTCAGCCCCTTCATTACATACATAGAAGTTTATATGAGGATTTAATGACCTTCAGGCTTAAGTCTCTTCTCATTCAGAGCAGAATTGAAAATTAATGCTCACTCTAAAATTGCTCACGTATGCTTATTAGAAAATTTTCAAACTTTTTTTGATTTTTAAGTGAAGAAAAGGTCACATACATTAAAAAAAGATCTTCTTTTTCGTGTGGTCAGTGACTAACCACTAGTCTAATTGCGTAATACACGATCAATCACAACTTGTTTCGATTTGAAACAGATTGCTAATCCATTGCATCATAAGTAGGAAAAAAAATCTGCTCAACAACGTAAATAACGCAATGAATGTTGTTGAACTGTCGAAATGAAACAAATTTGTCATAATCGCTTACGAAAATAAGTTTCGCTATTAAGGTACTGATGTCAGAGTTTTTATGCCGCCCATAGGCCTCTAACTTGGCTTCACATGCCGTCGAGAAATATATCTCAGGCATGGCCGGTTTCCTCACGATGCTTTCCTTCACCGTTTATGAAGCAAGTGATAATTATACAATAGGCACATGAATCCGAAAAGTCAGAGGTGCGTGCCTTGGGTTTAAATAAGAAAACTAATAATTTGAAGTTAATAATAACTTTCAAACATTTCCAAAAACATAAATCTTCGAAAAGAAGCCGTTATTCCTGATAATTAAAATTCATATAAACTAATATTATAAAGAGAAAAGATTTGATTTGTTGTATGTTTGTTTGTTTGTAATGTATAAACTGCTTAACTAATTTTGAAAATTCTTTCATCTACAGAAAGCCACATTATCACCGAGTAACATGGGCTATATTTTATTGACTTCCACGCGAACAGAGTCGCGAGCAAAAGCTAGTATTGAATCATCCTAAAGAGCAATTTTCTAGTAATAACTGAAGGAAAGCGATCCTCGATTCGAATGCCGAATTGATTTGCTGTCAATGTCACGTTTCTATCAATACTTCAGTGCGATTGATAAGGTCAAAACCTGGTTATTTAATAACTAGCTATGCCCCGCGATTTCAACCGTATAAGTCTCGATCCCGTTAGAAAATCGAGATAAAAAATATGTTATGTCCTAACTCAGGTCATAGTCTACCCATTAGCTCGCCGTCCGATAAGGACCAAGCCCGGGTCGACGGCGCGTTGTGTTCCACGCGCGCCTCAAAGAGATGTCAGCAGAATTGACGAGATCCGCTAGGGCCGATGCCTGCCGGGGCTGCGAATAAGGGCTGAAAGGGAAATCGTGGCCCCCCGGCAACATGGCAACTGAAGGAACACGGGTGGGTTTTAGTCAGTAAGAGTCTGACACGCCCTCCTGCTCCACCCAGAGCGGGAGAAGTTATTTGATAATTTCCCACCCAAAAAATAAAAAAGGTCATGGTCTACCCATGGGCCAAATTTCATCAAAATCCGTAAAGTCGTTTTAGCGTTAAAGCGTAACAAATAAACAAACAAATTCACTTTCGAATTTATAATATTAATTAGGATGCAGTAGACGTGTACAAGTTTATGTATTAACTTGCCTTCTCTGCATGAGTAGAGGTCGTTTCCTTTCAGTAGAACAGCCTGAATTATATCTTAAAAATATCTTGAAGTTTGACTTTGACTAAAGAAAGTCGTAATTACAAGCTCTTGCAGCTAAAAACAGAAAAAAACATTGAGCTTTTTTATCTAAAAGTACAGTAATTAGGTCCTACAGGGAATTTGTTTAATGAAATTCTTTAAATAAAAATGTGTCAGATAAGGCTGCATTTTGTGGTTTTACATAAAATATAATACAGATATTTCAAAAACATTTTAAAAAGTGTGTTTTTTACTTATTAGGAAAGAACACGAAGAGGGGACTTACGGTTTATTCAGAATTAAAATGAAATGTACATAAATACCAACTTATACCTAATTTATTAATAGGTATTATATACTTTGTTATTTTTTACACATCTAAGGGTGCGTCATGATGACAGTACGAGGTAAGTGCCGCTAATGCATTTTTGAGATGGGACTAAACCATTGATTTCGCGACACTGTGACGATACCTCTTTTTTGTAAACTATCGATTGTGTTCTTTATTCATTTTACATTATGGATCAATGTTCTATGCAAATATTTTTACTTTAAAGGTTTTAGAAGTATTTTTTTTTTTGTAAACGCGATTGTGCTCTTTATTTAGATAAGGTTACGGACCAATGTTTTATACAAGTATTTTTCTTCCACCAAGGCGATCTTGTTCAAGTTTCCACTTCTGTCGACACTCCCAGAGTGCCACTGTTTTTATTTATGTTATGTCAGATGCCTCAGCTTGAGGCATACGTCATTTGCGTGGCTTACCATTTGTAAGCACATGCCTCACACTATCTGGACGCACATTTATGATCTTAAGCCTGTAAGTATCGCTTGCTTTACAGTAATCCTTTGGACTCTTTGGTGATATAAATATTTACGATACGTTATTACATTTTTACTATTATATTTTATTAGGGTAACAAATTTTGTTAAGGCATTTTGATAGCGTTCTAGTAACTTGGCACATAAAAAGTATACCCATGTAACATGATACATAAAAATAATAATTCATTTTATCGGTTAGATTCAGTCATTCCGCGACACTTAATAGGTCACCACGCAGGGTCAATCAAATCAATTTGCCTGCTCTTCTCCCTACTATGTTAGGGTCAGCTTTCAGTCTAACCGGACGCAGCTGAATACCAGTATTTTACATGGAGCGATTGCCTATCTGACTTCTATATTCCAGTTACTTTGTAACCCGATTCCCTTGGTAAACTATTCACCACTCACATTTAAAAATGTCCATCAGTGGTGATAATAATATTTAAATGGATCGCCTCTGTGGTTTAGTGGTAGATCACCTGTCTCAGATCTAGAGGTACCCGGTTCAATTCCCAGGGGGGGATTTTTTTTTTACTTTGTTTGCTTGGTGGTAGGACTTGTTCTAGCTGGCTAGCTACCACCATCTTATGTAAGTCTGTTGCCATAGCAACAATGTTCAGCATTGTTGAGTTTTGACAGTTAGAGGTACTTACTTTCCTCCGTGGTTGAGGATTCCGGGTGAACCTCGTTTCCACGGTTAGCCTGATCATCACTTACGCATTGATGTCTTTTACTCCATGCACCGTAGTAATCAACGCGTTGATGTCTTTTTAATGGTCAAAGGCTAGTGTCGTAACAGTGTCGTGAAATCAATGGTTTAGTCCCATCTTAAAAATGGCCAACGCGCCTAAAGAAGTTGGCACTTAAAAAAAAACCGTCCTTTGGCAGTCAGCCTCAACCATGCTGACTGGTTTATAATTGATCACAGCAGGAACTATTTAAACATAAAATTATAAAAAACTGACCTTTTACCCAACCACGTTTGAGTCCACCCCCACCATTGGTTGAAAAGCAATCAAATCTGGCCAGATGCTGATGAATATATCAGATTTGTTTATACTGACTCCTATTCGACTTCTGCAACTCAATTACCAAACTGGAGATCAATATGACGCGAAAGGTAGAAAAGTTTTCAAATAATTTGAGTTTGGCTTGTAACGATTTTTTTATTGGAAATACCAATAGAGCAACTAGCAGCTACGAGGAATCAATTGAAATAAAAAGAATGTCTTGTGATACTTTATAAAATCGATATTCACAATCCAATTGTGAATATCGATTTTATAAATTGTGAATATCGATTTTATAAAGTATCACAAAACATAGCAAATAGCCGTATTTAGCATTAAATATGTATTACAAGAAACCCCATTCATTAGATCTTCAATTCTATATTCCAGTTGACATAATGCAATCGGGGAGTCGGTTGTGTTGTATTCACTTGTGAAACAATGTGCAATAAATCGAAAAATACAAAAGACGTGGATATATTTAGTAACCTGTTCCGCTTAGCTATTTTCTTGAGCGATTGACTTGTCGCGAACCCGAACACCAACAACCCGATTGAGTTTTCAGGTTCGCAACAAGTCAATCGTCATCCTGAGGATGCCTCGTTGAGAGGTGAAACACGTGTCGATTTCTTTCAGGGTTTTTTATGGCTCTTTAAAAATAGCTAAGCGGAACAGGTTACTAAATATATCCACGTCTATTGTATTTTATAATGGATTTCCGCAAGGTAACACCTGAATCAATTAACTATCTTTAACTGCAATAAACCGCGCAACATTGCTGCCAGAAATATTTGATGTTGCGGGATGTTCTTTTGTTTACCTTGAAAACGAAACATTGGTTATGACCAGCAATACTGCAAGAATTTTACCAACATGATTCGTGCAATATGATTGAAACATGTTGCACAACTTAAAAACGCTTTCCATCTTTTTGTTAGAGTTGTCAAACAAATCGCAACATTTCAAAAGCCGCAGCTGTTCTGGATCATGAAACTTTTACTGAAAATACCTAAGTATATGAATGTTAGATAGACTTACATCAGCCGGATTTGTGATCCATAATAAAAAGCCTCGATCCCCAGAATACGTCCGGTCATACTTACATGATTTATATTCAGCTTTAAATAATGATATTCGACCTTTTTTGATCCCTTGACGTGGTTAGACACTTTTTCAAAGATCAAATTAACGGAACACATTCACAATTCAAATAATATTACTGTGCTTTTATAAAATACTGTATACAGGGTGATTGGAAGATGGGTGCAAAGCTTTAAGGCGAAGATAGTACAGACAATTTAGAACCATTTAAGCCATGGTTGTCTTAGACGAAGTCTTACCAAATATTTTTAACCAAATTTTTAAGTTTTTTTTCGGAAATTCTCAAAATTTAATGTAAACTGCATAATTATGGCCAAATTGAATGATTAATGAATTCATTTTTTATTTATTTAATTAAAGTAATGTGTAAGCAATCAAGCAAAACATGTTTTAGGCTTCTGTGTCATTAGACATTTTTTTTACAGACATTTAAAGCTCAGAAAAAATAAAAAAATTGTACAATACGTCTTTTAAACCTTATTAAAAATTAAAAAAATTTGGTAAGACTTCGTCTAAGACAACCATGGCTTAAATGGTTCTAAATTGTCTATACTATCTTCACCTTAAAGCTTTGCACCCATCTTCCAATCACCCTGTATATTACACAGTATTTTGTTCTAGCAGTGGATTAACGGATGGTAAGTATATGGTATAATATGTACGGTATGCGTGAATGATGCGATTTAGCGACGGCTACATTATTTTGTTTTGTCGAAACATTGCTACAATATTAATTTTGGGAGATTAATGCCATTATAAATATTTGGGGAAGTGAAGTACCACCGTACTAAAATCTCAATTCATTTAAAATGTAGGTAAAAAACGAATGATAAAAAAGGTGTCTTTGGTTTTGAATTTTGGTTTTTGCCACCGACTTCCGAAATTACAGTTACTTTTCATTTAGTACTGTTTTTTTTGGAAGTCTGTTGTGTTTTTTTTTTATAAAAAGTTTTAAATTTTTAATTTTTTGGTAGTGGTACCTACACCACACAAAAAATACCACTACCTGTTATGTAAAAAACAGTGACAGGAATTTATTATTACATCATCCTTACAGATTAAGTGGGAAAACTACGTATTATTGAAACTAACTGAAAAACAATTCAAGCAAAGTTAATAAAATTTATTTGGGACCACCTGTGAAGTATGACCTTCCAAGCAAAAAAGAATCGTCAAAATCAATTCATAATGGGCGGAGTAATCGCGTAACAAACTTTAAAAAAAACAATACATACAGTCGAATTGAGAACCTCGTCCTTTTTGAAGTCGGTTCAATCATAATAATACTAATAATTGTTTTATTTTCGGGCAACTAAGGCCCATAGACAAAATACACAAAAAGCAAACTCGTTGTATTAGTAATAACTGCGATAGGTTAAGTTTAATAAATTTTTATAAAACTAAAAATATTTGTCCAAGTTACGAGTTAATACACTGGTGCGAGACCTTTCAGTTTTAATATAAAATATAAAGTTCTAATATTAAAGTCGGTTCTCCGGAGTTAGTCGCCGAAGATAGCTTATGAATGCAGTCAGACGACATAAATAATTATTATAAGCCGCTTGAGGTTGCTTCGAACCTAATGAGATGGAAAGCTTAGTAATATTCTTAAGTTATTTCTTAGAGATTACTTGTTTATTTATTTTAATACTACGTTAAATATTGCTATAGATAGAAAGATAACATACAACAAAACTGAGGTAATATGTAATGTACCATTCCTCATATTTTCGTCAGGACACAGAGACGAATAAGATAAAACTTGTCAGAATGTAGGATCAAAGCCAGTCGGAATGTAAAATTAGACCCGTGTTTTACATATTGAAACACAAACCCAGAGAGTAATATTAAGGAATACTGAAGTTAGAATTTGGGAGCATACATAATCTGGAAATTAAAAGGCAGGGTAATAGTACTAATATTAAAAGGCAGGGTAATAGTACTAGTGGGCACGCCACATTGCGGCGATAAGTCCCCTCTTTGAGGAGTGGCTAGAGAGGCGCCATGACATCCTCACCTTCCGCCTGACTCAGGTCCTCACCGGACACGGGTTTTCGGAAGGTTCCTATTTAGGATAAGGCGGGAGGAAACGCCCGAGTGTCACCGTTATATGGATCGCCCGGCGGACACGGTGGAGTATATGGTGGAGGTCTGCCCGGCTTGGGTGGAGCATCGCCGTGTCCTCGTGGAGGCGATCGGCGGCGGTGGTCTTTCGCGTCTGGCCCAGGTCCAGGCCATGGTACGGAGCGAGAGGGCATGGGAGGCCGTCACCTCCTTCTGCGAAGCAGTAATGCTCGCGAAGGAGGAGCATATTTCGCGCCCTCAAGCCCTTAAGCGCCGCAGGAGACGCTCTGGGCGTCGGGAATCGCAGGCCGATTCCCCGCCACCGTAGGCGCGGGCTTGCGGACGGTGAGCAATGGGTAGCTCGCCTTCCGATACGGACCAGGCCCGGGTCGACGGCGCGTTGTGTTCCACGCGCGCCTCAAAGAGATGTCAGCGGAACTGACGGGGTCCGCTAGGACCGATGCCTGCCGGGGTCGCGGGAAATTCCGAAAGGGATACCGAGTCCGAAAGGGATACCGTGGCCCCTGGCAACTTGACAACTGAAGGAACACGGCTGGGTTTTAGTCAGTAAGAGTCTGACACGCCCTCCCGCTCAGCTCAGAGTGGGAGAAGTTATTTGATAATTTCCCACCCAAAAAAAAGGGTAATTACTAGGGGATTATAATTGTGAGTGAGGGTTAATGACAGTCGAAGTGCTCATATACACGCCTAGTCCGCGCCTAGTTGCCGAATATTGATGTGGGATGACAGGTCGTTAAGAACAAAAGCCATTTAATAAAAACAAAAAAATAATAGTATTTTATTTTTATTTATAAAATGAAGTGCTGTTCTAGTAAGCGCATCATTTAAGAACGGCTTTAGTCCGAATAAGGTTTTATATGGAAAGAGAAATTGAAATGTTTCCCGGAAAATTACCTAATTCGGGAAAACTGACCGTCCTTTATTTTATCGGATTTTTGTCAAGACTGAGTAATGGTTTGAACAAGACAACGTCTGTCGGGTCGGCTAGTTACTAATAAAATAAGAAGAGAAAATATAATTTAGAAATGAAAAATAAAATTGGGAACCAACCGAGCTTACCAGTTAAGCGAAGGTTTGATTCTAATTTTATGAGCTGCAATCTGAAGTATAATTACTAAACAGAGAAGTACCTTATCCATTCACATACTTGTAGACAATCGCGTTATTTGAGAGATTAACTATTAAAACTACCTCGTTGGTCTACTGGTCGCATTTCTACAGCTGAGCATGAAGTCAATTATGGTTCAATTCCAATGTCGGGCAGTTTTTATTGGGTTTTCTCATCTGGAATTTCACAGCCTGGATTCTGGATTTGAGCCCGATTGATGGCGATAGGCTCGCTCGCCCCTTATTACATGGGACTTAAACATAACTGGCGAAATGTGGGTGTACTATGGATACACCTCTACCGAACTCTTTGGAGTTATAGACGCGTAATGTTTTAGTGTCAAATTAAAAAAAAAATGAACTTAATATGTATTTACTGCTGAATGAAATGGAATGGAAACTTCTACGATAATCCCCTTGAAGTATTCGCCTCTACAGGTACCGAGGAACTCAGAAATTCAAGAGGAAGTGCAGTAAACGAATGGCAGCGCTCGTCGTTTCGGATGTACAGCGACCTCCCCTTGCAGAGACCGCATTTGCTTGTTAGCTGCCCTAAATGTCCACACGGGATCTATTATGACGGTGAGAAATAATTATGTTCTAGTAATAGTGGCCTTTGTTGGTGTTAGTAAAATGGATGAAAAGGGAGGTTTGCTAGAAGGATGAATGATCGCAAGTATGCTTGTACTGTAAGACATCACTAAATGCGTTTAGTACTAAATTCTTTAAACTTCGTTTTGTCGCTATCATCTGTTCTGTGGGTTTTCATAAAAATTTACGCCACCAGTTGGCGACACTTTGGCAAGAGGTCTCCTATTTCGAAAATAAATATAAAACATGTAATTACGTTCATCATTCAGTCGCGACTAAATGCCCGGGCCTGACGTCACAGTGCTGCCACCTAGTGAACTTCATTTCAGAAAACCCTCCTTGCTTTGTTTCTGTCAAACAATTGACAGAAATAGAGCAAGATTTTGAATAAACGATAAACGTATTTAGCGATTTTCGGTGTATGTAGTGAGTTTCACGGAAATAATGATTATGAGCTAGATGAAATTGACGTGTCAAAGCTAATTTGTTTTGCAAGAAAGGTTATGAACGCTTAGTAATTTTTTTGATTGGTCAATAATGCGCTATATATGGACCAGTCTCACCACTAACGATCAGACGCTTTCTCTAAATGGTCATTAAAATTAGCGATGATTATACAGGGTAGCAGGGAGGGACATCGACGCGAAAACTGTTATCATGGATTTGGTACATGATTCGAAACCCTCTGCGTTGAAATCTTTCATCTGTAATTTAAAAAAAAATACAGTTGTTTCATAGAAAAGTGCAATACCTACGCGGTTAAAATGTGAAAAATTGATTAAAAAAAATAACCGAAAAAAAAATTCAACGCATGGGAGTTCAGAATCATGTACTGAATCCATGGTAACAGTTTTCGCGTCAATGTCGCTGCCATGCTGTATAATGTTGATTCATGAACAATTAACGAAATTAAAGTTCAAAAATCTTTTCATTACAGAGTATTATTAGAAAGGCAAGTTCTATCTTTTGAAAGTACATAATACATACACGTACATCATCGAATCAAGGGTCAATATCATTATATTGACCCTTGATTCGAAGAAAATTGTAAGTCTTCATACACTTTTACGAGATTTTTCAATCCTGGTATCTGTCAAAGTACCTAACTACATCGATGTATGTAAACATTTTATTTTTTCATTATAAAAAAAAGTTATCCAATATTATAGTATTGTAACTTTTTCCAATTAGACTCCAATTAATGAAAGTGTTAGCGAAAGAAAAACGTATTTAGAGTTACACTTAAAAATCACAGTAGTTTTCAAGCGCCTACCAAGAATTTCAGTGAAACCGAAACGTATATCAACTTACAATATTCTTTCACCAACTGAATCACGCTTGTGGCTTATAGAAACTTACTTACGTTATTATTTCACCAAGATATTGTCACATCAGATAGGTACGTTTTCTTTTCACTTAAAAAAACTAGGATGTCTTCGGTATCAATTGTTAGGTTATTCTTCGTACAAGTAACAATGTACTAAAAGCAGCTTATAATATTGTGTGCGAAGTTACAACTTTCTTCCACAGATATTTTGTACTTTTCACTATCGTAACTCTCACAAAAATCTTTGTTAGGCTAGTTACCGAAAAAAGAATTATACCGATGGATGAGGATTGAAAAATTTATGTTTCGGTTTTTTTTTTAAACCTGAAAGTCTAAAATATACCCCTTTTATCGCGATTCAAAGTGCACGAAAACGATTTTTGGCTCTCCTGTAAACCCTCATTTTCGAGTTACAATTTTATTCGAATCGCAGGTCCATATGAGAGGATACAATAAACATTAAACAAACTAAGGATGCAGCAGAATCAGGGAGAAAGAAAGTCAAGAGGGCAATAAAGAAAAAGCTGTAATACCGAAACTTGCGGAAGACATTTGTCATACAGTAGTAATTATGATAATGGAAAAGTGAGAAGACTGTAGCAAAATAGACCTTCACCCAAATCACTTAGAGTTGAATGTTTCGTGACATTAAAGATTAAAGTAGAAAATTTATTAATTCCGCAACTTTTGGACGTATACTAAATGGAATGTCAGCTTGAAGCAGTGCACAAATCTTTTAAATTGTGGTTTTAATACTTTTAGGTCTCGTTTAATCTATCGTTTCATAATTATATTCTTCTATAACCCTTGCATCTTCAGTAAAACTCTTCTTTTGCCGTCTAGTTAAAATTCCTCTTTTCAAAAAACTCATTTTAAGTCTACAATTAATATTCTTTCTAGAGTATTTGAAAATCAAATCACGAATTATGGTATCTTGAAGTTCTGAATTTATTTGAAATTGGCAATTGCTACTTCGTCGATACAAAGCATTGGAAGACCAAGTCGAAACAAGGGACAAATATATAACGATATCAATTTACATACTGGAACCGGCAGACAAAGGAAATATCATTTTGTTGGATTTCTCACATCCTTTATAGAGAGATATTTGAAATGTAGAACTCGACGTTGGTGTGTTTTTAATTGGTGTAAAACACTCTCTCAGTTTATCTGAACATCAAATAGAAATATAATTAAATAGAATTTTAATTAAATCAAACTATGGCAGAAGTGAAAGTTTACGATGAAATAGTCCTGTTGATAATAAAAATCGTTGAGAAACTTTTCGAACTTTAATAGTCGAACTGAAACGTAATGAAAATAGTTTTCATTGTCTTTCGGATGAAGAGATTTTAATAATGAAAGGATTTTAAAGGCAGAAATAAATTAGACGCTGATGAATAATATTAAACGATTAAAATTAATCTTTACAAAGTTTTAGCACTCTAAAATATTAATAACCTTTAGTAACGTTAGTTGAAAATATTGTAAAAGTCTATTACTCTTTAAAAAGAGTAACTATACATTTTTTGCCGACTCTTCTTCATAGGAAACGACCAATTGGAACCGTGCTTCTAACTTCTGACGTTTCATAAGTACTCACGTAGGTTTATGTGAAATAAAATATTAGTTTTCCATACTTCCTACAAGTTTTGCTCAAAACTTTTTTATCACTGTTTTAATTTAGTTACGAAAATAGCTGAGTCCACTAGTAAGTTGAATTTAGGGAGTCTTTATCTGTTAGCATTATTTATTTAAATTGATATTTACAATCATATTTAATTGATTCCATGGCAATAACAATTGTTTAACAAATTTTCTCAACGACTGATCAAATTCTCGATTTATTAAGGCTATAAATACTCCTCTAAGTTCACAATATATTCCAACGGTCAATTTGTACGACTCTAAGCCGTCGTTCCAAGTATTTTTTGCTACGATACCATTTATAAACTTCTTGCCAAAGTACTCGTCTAATTGCCACTTCAGATCGTCCGTTGTTTCAGAGCTTAAAATAAATAAATAATAATATAAATTTCTTTATTTAAGTAACAAGGACTCATTAAAACGATAAAAATAAAAAATTCTGTGTACTCGTGTCGGGGATAATAGTAGGAAAAACATTGTTTGAAAACACGATACGTAGAACAACAACTACAATTTTTTTAAGACGCCCAAAAACAACCTTTAAGACAGTTCTTTTTTTAATAAACAGGTTTCTATCAAAAAATCAAAATCATTTATTTGCCTAAATAAGGTACAGAAGGTTGGTAAAATGTACAAAATTGTTCTCTTATTCTGCCTTTAATTTCGGCGTGAAAATATAAAATAAGTTACATTTTATTTAAATTTATTATTGATCATAATCATGCAGTCATTAAACAGATAATCCCATTAAAATTGTATTAAGTATTGAATTAAATAAATTTCAACATAATGAAAAAAATAATAAAAATAACAAGTAATAATAAAATAAAATGTTAATCATAAATGTCAATAATAATCGTGTCAATAATAATCATGTCAATAATGGGCGAGATTCGCCACACAATAACAATAAGTAACAATTTAGAAAGACCGTACAATTTATAAAACTTACAATTTATAATAAACTCATGTACACTATAAAAGCATTTTTCAATTAAAAACCTCGTCAAATTACTTTTAAATCTAGAAAATGGTAGCGTTTTAATGGAATTTGGTATTTTATTATACAATTTTATGCACATAATATAGCTGTTTTTACCTGTAAATGTAAGATTCGTCCTCGGTTGAAATAACTTATTAGTATGTATATATAGATCGTGGGGCATAGTAGCTTTTCGCTTGCTGAAAAAGTCTTAAAAAAGTTATTTGAAGACACAAAGGGAATATTCTTTTTTTTTGTGTTTGTGAAGTCCCTGTTAGCTTTTTTATTTTAAAACATAGTCTTTTTTGTTAATATCGTGGTAGAATAGACATAAAAAGTCTGAGGTACTCAAAACAAATATCACAGTAATTGGTTTTAAGGCCTTAAATATTGTTCAGACATTTTATTTTCAAAGATTACACTACAACTAATCTCTCTCGCCACTCAGAAAGTCTCCAAAGTTTTTGTTGTAGATATATATTTATAGTTTTTCTTTTGTTTTTCCTAAGCTGCTTTGCGCCCCATGCCATTAGTCATTCGCAGAAGTCTTTAAGTTCTTTGTAAAGGCCCCAACAACGCAAAATGGTCTTAAATTGCGATAGAATTTTATAATCTCCAGTCTAAACAAATGGCCACGAAATTGGAGAATTTCAAAGAAATAAAATAATAGAAGTGCTTGAAATTGAATTGTTTTGTTCTTAGTGGTAATGTAATCATTTAGAGGCACCTTAACACTTACTTTTCAATTAATAGTTGATGTTATTATGTAAAATGGAAGGGTTTTTCTTTTAGTAATATATATACCATTATTTTTTTAAGCGAACGTTCTAGAGTAAATTCAAAGACAAAGGTAAATTAGTTTTTCCTTTTCAATTGTTACTATTTAACTTTTATGACAAAGACTATCGTTTAACTTTTTAAACAACACAATACAACTTTACTTAACTTGGTAGAAATTGGTTGTATTTTTTTCATTAAATTAATAAAAATAATAAATATAAATGTTTAAATAAATTTTAAACAAATTTTTTTTTTTACATTTAATTAAAGAGTACAACATCATTCATTTAGGATATTTAATTTTATATTACAAACATAACATAACATCACGATAGTTTTCCCTGAAGGGTTAGAGGCAGAGGTGTACTTAGGTACACCTCACATAGCACACCTCGAATTTTATATATTAGTATTATTTCTCAGTAGCAGCTCGGAGTCTGGATTTGTGCCCGGTTGATGGCAATAGGCTCGCCCCCTATTACATGGTACTTAAACATAACTGGCGAAATGTGGGTGTACCTGCTACAGCGACACCTCTGCCCAACCCTTCGGGGAAACAAGGCGTGATGTTATGTTATGTTATGTTGTTATTATTTAAAGTCTGGCGTTATTCCTAAAAAAACTAGGTTGAAAATTTTCGTAATATTTTTTTAAAGTGAAACAATCAAACAATGCAGGCTCATTGTTACAGCACGTTTTAATAAAAGAGTTTTGCTGAGAAAATGGATTTTAGGATCTTTCAAATGCCTAATCTTCAGTACCTGTGTAATTATAATATTGTGATAACGTAAAGCTCAAGTTAGGATTTGTATTTAACAATTCACAACTTAAGTTTAATTTTTAAGGGCTCATTTTTCATTAGCCAAATAACTTTTATTTGAAGATTAAATATTAGATGTTTTCCTTATAAAATCTGCAAAACCTTAATACTTCTCAAATAAAATTTATCTGACTTTTGAAAAATCTGTCCGTAGTAATAGAATAATTCGTTGTCATGTCTTGCTAAGACGTAGCTACGAATGAGTCAGCTACGGCCTACGCGCTTCGTGCTACGCCATAAGTGCCACGCGCTACGTGCTACAGAGGAATATTCAACCCCGTTTACTGAAAGCTTATTAAATTTTATTTGTTGCTAACTTTCTTACAAAGGTGCAATACCTACTAGATCAAAATGCATGAAACAGCTGCTTTTTTTAAATAATCGACGAGAAATTTCAGCGTTGAAATTTCATATAAAATTAAATATTATAATAAAAATTAAATTTCATATAAAATTTCGTGTAAAATTTTAATTTTATGTTGATTTAAGGATACATGGTTATGTGACCGATTGTATGAATGACTGGAAGTTTGCTCTGACTGTACTAAGAAAAGTCAATAAGTACCTTTGAGTTCATTTCTATTTCTAAAGTATGAACAAAATGAACGAAAGTGTGGGCCTAAAATGGCCACATTAAGCAATTCCTTTAAAAAACAATTCATTTTCTGAATTCCCAGCAGATCATTAGCAATTCTTCTACGGTGACACATATTAGCTGAATCATTCAATTCAATTCATATCAGAATCATAATGGGTGTAAATATTGCCGCATAAAAAAATTAAGACGTAATTTTACCGGTTAATTTTTCTTTACAGTTTTTATTGATCAAATTATTTTTTTTTTTTTATGTCTACAGTTTAAATATTATTTCATTATGGTACAAAACTGTCAAACAGATGAATTGCGTAATATGAATTGAACGCAGATAATATTATGAATTGTCAGTTTGTGATTTTTAATATGATACCATATTATGATTCTGCCAAAGCGGCCGTTTTAGGCCCCCTGAAGATATTGTCGAGTTCATAATTAAGTAACCTCTCATCCGCTAATTAACTTCATACAAATGAAGAGATAATCATTTATTTTTTTAAATAATGCTTGAGCATAGTCCTCGATGTTTTTGGTTATATTGGCGTGTGCTAGCTGACATGTGGCCTATAATTTATCATTTGAATTATGTTTTGTGTTGCATAATGTAGGTTATTTTGTATACTATTGTATAGAATCATTCTCTAACTTGAACAGACAGCTGTGCTGCTGGGGAGTTTGTTGCGCCACTTCTTCTTCCCAGCTAAAGGCACTAGGAAGTGGTGAAGGGTGGGCGTTTTTGGGGGACTGTCTTATGTAATTTTGACGTTCGAAAAGTGCTGATTCTCAGCCTAGTTTGAATAAATGACTTTTGAATTTTGAATCAAATTGAATTAATGAATGTTTTGTTTGTTTCAGCCTACATTCACGGACGGAGAGTGTAGATATTTAGTTGATAAACTGACAATATTTTTAAAGTGACGGTTAGTGCCGGTGACTGGACTAATAAGATTTATTAAATGTAAATATTTTATAAATGAAAGTGGTGTATTATAAAAAAGTAAATTTACTAAGTTATCAATATTTATTCGGAAATTAGTCAGATGTTTAATGAGATAAACTGCAGTGTTAGTCTAATGACTGCAGACACAACTGCTGAGTTTTGGGGTCTTAGGTTCGATCTCGAACTAAAGAGCCATAAAAAACTCTGAAAGAAATCGACTCGTGTTTCACCTTTCAACGAGCCATGACGATTGACTTGTCGCGAACCCGAACACGGCGTGTTGCCACACCGAATTGAGAGTGGCACACTCTGCGTGAAAAACCCCGAGCTCTGAGCTGGGGGTTTTTTATGGCTCTTTAGGATTAGTTAAGTGGAACAGGTTACTAAATATATCCACGTCATTTGTATTTTATAACGGATTCGATCTCCAAGTTAATCAAAGAGTAAAGTTTTAGATTTCTTTTTTTTTATTGCTGAATCGGCCTACTCTTGACCTCGATCTCGCCTGATGGAAAGCAATGGATGTGGTCTATGATGGGACGAGCGTTTCCATTTATTAGTTATTTGAAAGCTGTCCGTTTGATTGCTCATTTATTATTTAACATGTGATTTAACTATAACTGGTGAAATGTAGGAGTATATGGCTGCGTGTCCATTGACGCGGACCGAGGGAGTAATATGGAGCGGAGTTGCGGACTGTGTCTGTCCATTGATGCGGAGCGAGGTAGTGCGGAGCAGAGTTGTTGACTGTGCGGAGCTAGGCAGAGTTCACGTGACGAGTAATTTGAGCGGGCTGCAATACGCCGCAGCCATTTTTTTTCCGCTACCCCGCCCCGCTTCCCCGCTTCGCTTCCTTGCTCCACTTCTCGGTTTTGTATGAATTTTTAAACTAGTTCGCAGATCCCTGTCCATTGATGCGGAGTGGAGATTTAATGCAATTCCATTGGTTAATATTGGCACTGTTCCGTTCCGCTCCGCTCCGTTCCACTCCGCTCCTCTCCGCTCCAGTGGACAGTCAGTCTAATGAAGGTGGCACTGAACATTGTGCCTACCCCTTCAGGAAAAGCAAGTTTGATGTTTGATAGGAAAGATAAATATTTGCTTTGTATGTGTTCTAAACCACAGTATATAAAGTTTCATACGAGCATAAGTTTCTTATCTAAGCAAACATAACTGTGCTCCATTTACAAAATTGCTTGCTCAGTTAACGTGAATCCCTCAAGTTATTGGAAAAGTTTGCTCAATCTACTTGAACCAAGCGTATTATTATCTGGTTTATAAGAAGCTTTAGAACTATTTAAAGGATTAGATTTATTTAACAATTTAACACGTATTGTAACAACACGCTTTTATACTCCGAAGGGTTGGGCCACAGTATAAATAAATAAAAGTATTATGTCTTCATAGAAAACGGCCGAAACGACGCGCTTCAAAATCTCAGTGTATATCAGTACCCAATAGTATCAAGTCCGCGGCACTTACGCACAGACGCGGAAGGTTTATTTACCGAGCGGCCGTAGTAATTATTTCAAGGTACGGCGTATTAACCAAACATTAATGTCAATGTAAATGCAAAATGCAAGAATGCAGAAAATAGAATGTCAATGAGTGCTCAACGGGAATGAATCTTAATAAAAATGCAAGTTGTCCGACTCAAATCACGTCTAATTAAACATTAATTAAATTATGTACAAAAATGCATCATCTAGGCTCCGCCGTATGACAATGCACTTCCAAATTTAGGTCGCGATCAAAGTGCAAATACGCGAGCCTACTAACTAACTTATTGCATAAAAAACACATCTTTCAAAATCATGTAGGTACGTACACCGTACACTGCCGAGACATAGTACTGTTACTTTATTATACTGTGGTTGGGCAGAGATGTACCTATAATACACCTACATTTCGCCAAATAAGGTTCCATGCAGTAAAGGATGAGCCTATTGCCATCAACCTGATACAAAATCGAGATGGAAAAACCCAACCTAGCTATTTATTTCTACAATATAAGGCACGAGTATTGATCACTACGCATAAATAAATGAGTTCAGTTTCTCTTATAATGTTTCCCTTCACCCCTTGACAAAGGTGATTCCATAATAGCATAGCCTACTGAAAAGCTCATTTTTGAACAACATTCACTGATACAATGCAGCCTGTTAATTGAATTATATTTTCCCGTTATCGATAAAAGGTCGAACGACTCTTTGCAAAACAGATTTATTGATAGAATCAGCTGCTACATTATATGCAAAGGATTTTACTTTTCCTTTGAGTTTTCCGTTTTTCCGCTTTTATAAGTCGGTTTAAAAAAAACCTCGCAGTTTATTCAACGCTCAGTATAACTAGTGTCCCACGACCTAGGTTTAATATCTAGACCGCATAGATGGACTGAAAAAGAACAGCAATATAGTCTAGACTTTTTCTATTATATGTTTTTTCAGTAGGTACCTCAACCTACCTACTGGTAAATGATTATAATATTATATCCAGCTATTAAATCTTGCTGGAGGGGCAAAAACTAAAACAATTTTCTCCTTTACTAACTCAGTGATATCAAATCACAATGTTCTTTGCATGACACTTAAGTATATTATAATTTATAAATGTAATTTTCTCACATGAAAGTTTTCACCAGATTTATTTGCTGATTATATTTCAGTAAATAAAGTACCAGGTGTAATTAGGTACTAAAGAAAATTGAGTTTCAAAACGAATTTTCTTGTACCAATATCTTGCGTGATCAAGTTGGTGGATTTCGTTTCTGTCATCCTATACCTCGTTATATAAAATGAATGTGTAGTATGAAAAGGGTTAGAACTACTCGTAAATCTTCTAACAAACTGTGGTTGACTGTAGGTAGTTTCAAGTTTCCTAGAGTCCTTACGAATATAAATTGTATTTCAGTAGAGTATATTCTTATTTGTTTTACTTTCTTTTATTGATTTAAAATATCGAAATCATTAGAGCTGAGGATAAGAGCAAAAACAAAAAAAAGAGACAATTCTTTGCATTTCACTGAAATTAAACTTCATATTGAAATTTCTAACTTTGGGTTCAGATTGGTGAAACGCAACACGTCGATTGCCGTTATTTTAAATTTGGGTTTGCTTGATTTCATTCCCTCTATGTCGAACACGTAACTGTTATCGATACACGTAAGACGCCAAAGCAGAAACCACACTGGAATCGTGGTTTCTCAAGTCTCAGAGTCATAATTCGACATTGTCAGAAGTTGTTTAGAGCACGCCACGAGTCACCCGACGCGACTTGCGGAGTGACGCACAGAAACATAGTAGACTCGCGCGTGTTTCGGTTAATAGCGTTTATTCAGAAAGTGGGCAACGTCGTAAATAGCTGTCAAATATTTCCCTGCTTTGATTAATCTGGCAATATTACTGTATGGAAATAAGAAACATGGCTAACTAATGAACCAAAATATTGATTAAGAAATGCAATAATTAATATCGTACAACCGAACATTTAGTTTTAGATGTAAAAAAAGTATTTGCAAACATACCAAATGCCTTTTTTACACCTAAAACGGTTACAGCATCAAATTCAGTGTTATAATTGCAATTCATTATTAATATTCTAGTTCACTAGTTAGCGATATTTTCATACAGTAATATTGCCAAATTAATCAAAACAGATAAATATTTGACAGCTATTTGTGACGTTACCAACTTTTTGTATGAACACTCTTATCGCAGTCGCGTCGCAAGTCAAATCACTCGAGGCCGTGAAGAATTTACATATTGTTAACAACGACGGATCCAAAACATTATTATCTCGTGTGATTGTAAACTGTCGGGTAGAATCGAATGTTAATCAACGATGTAGATTATTAATGACACTTGTTGTGTACATTGTAGTAGCACGTATTAATATAGATAGGTGGTCTGTACATAATTAAATTTTATCATCATCTGCCTAGCCTTTTTAACCGACTTCCAAAAGGAGGAGGTTTTCAATTCAACTGTATGTTTTTTTTTTTTTGTATGTTTGTTACGCGATAACTCGGACAATTATATATGAATTGATTTTAATGATTCTTTTTTTTTTTGGTATGTAATACTTCAGAAGTGGTCCCATATAAATTTTAATAACTTTGCTTGTGTAGTTTTTGAGTTAGCTTCAATAATATGTATTTTTTCCCACTTAGTATGTGGATGATGTGTTAAGTTCCTCTCACTGTTATTTACATAGCAGGTAGTGGTATTCGAATTTATGTGGGGTAAATACCACAACTAAAAAGTGAAAAAATAAAAACTTTTTACAAAAAAAATAACAACCAACTTCCAAAAAAAACACTACAAAGTGAAAAATAACTTTAATTTCGGAATTCAGTAGCAAAAACGAAAATTCAAAACCAAAGACACCGACTTCCGGAATTAAAGTTATTTTTCACTTTGTAATGTTTTTTTTTTGGAAGTCGGTTGCGTTTTTTTTTTCCTATCTTTGTTGGAGTCGGCTTTCAGTCTAACCGGATGCAGCTGAATACCAGTATTTTACATGGAGCGACCAGTTACTAGGTAACACGATACCCCTTGGTAAGACTGGTTGTCAGACTTTTGGGCTTCTAACTACCCGTAACGACTGTCAAAGATCTACAAATGACAGCCGGGACGTACTTTTCGAGGCATGGAGGGGTCTTTATTTGTAAAGATGGTCACCCATCCACGGATCAAACACAGCAAGCGTAGTTGAACCTGATCGATCGACCCGTGCGGCTGTTATTACTTAATAGTTAAATTAAATTTAAATTTTATATTGAGTACAAAATAAATTTCATTTTAAAATCTTCTGGTATAAGTCTCCTACCAATCGCCCATGCGATGGCCATACTCAGCACAAATTGACAAGATTCATGATATACGTCATAATGCAAAATGCGTCCAAGTATATTATTTTTTCTACTGTATATCCAAGCAGAAAAATACTTATAAATTTAATAAACTGAAAAGAGTAATGACTTACAATTATTTCTTGCTAATTTGGTTGATTTTATTACTGGTTTTTTTAATTAATTGTCACATCATAATACTCTATGAATTATGGAATCACAAATATAAATAAAATACGTCACGTGTATGACCTGTTTTTAAACTTACAAACGTATAGATGTTGTATTTGAACTGTCATTCTTACCTTTAAATAAATAATGTTGATGTAAAAAATATATCTAAGTTGTCATAATAAATTATAAATAAAAATTTACCGGTATTATCAATCGATATCAACTTACTAGGTAGATACTGTAGATAGTAATAAAATTTATCATAATTTTTTGATAATTATGTCAAATGTCTAAGAGAAAATATGAGCTCAGTATTGAAGTTTTTAAATGTTCAATTATTAATGTATGGATAATAAGTATTTATTGATAATGCCTACGAATATAATTATTTTAATTATTATAATAATATTGATGTACTTATATAGTAAGTGATGGATTATTTAATGTTATTACCTAGGTATAAAAAAGATTTTTCAAAATATTTTTATTATACCTATTAGAGACCTTGCACATTTGGCGGCCAATTCACGGAGGCCAAAATTTTTGGTCACATTTTTTACTTTTTAGCCTTATTTAGTATTTTTACCTATAGTGATACTTAAGCAATATCACTATGCTCAATGACGCTTTTGTACGACCAAATTTTTGATCCCGAATTGTATTCCAACGCCTTAAGCGCGCGTTTTCTGAGCATTCGCGAATTGAAAGCCTAATGTGAGAGGGCTCATGAGTACCCTACTTCTTTAATATGATGGAAAAATACACAATACTGTTTGTAATAAGGGTGCGAATAAATGGAATATTATAGCTATAAAATGAATTTATGATTTATTGTTAAATAGCAAGCACTGTTTCCATTGCAAGAACTAAAAACATTATTGTAAATGTTTTTAATTAATTTTTCCATTATTCTGATCTTAATAAATGTAAGCAGTTTATTACAATATAGGATTTCTTTTTTAAGTTTAAACTGTATATAAATCAGAACCAAGTTAACATTATATTGGTAATGCACGATGTCCACGAAAGTCAAATTTCATAGCAAAAAATTACTTTTAGACCAATAAATTATGAGGATAAAAACTGCCTCATGTTCACTTCAGATGTTCCCCCGACTGCCGGTCCCGCGACCGCGCAGCGCCAAGGTCTTGATTCATTCAACATCATTACCTCGACCTATATGGCATTTGTCTCCCCGCGCGCAAAGGCAATGGCCAATTTAATCATCTCCGCTCAAGGCAATATCCCCCAGATACAGTCTATTTACAATGCGTATCCGGATATCACGCAAGTCCTAGATAGCCTAGCTATCACACCTAAAACCTTCAATGGATAATACGGCGATAGCTAGGTTCAAACCCCGATCCCTAACAGTAGGCTTCTTTAACGCCAATGGCTTAAAAACCCAAAGGGCAGAGATAGGGCTCTTCCTCCGCGATCACGATATAGACGTTCTCTTAATTCAAGAGACGTTCCTAAAGCCCTGCAATCGTGACCCGTCACTTGCCAACTACCGGATTGTTCGCAATGACAGGTCGCGTTGTCACAAGGGTGGCACCCTTATCTATTATAAAAAGCAGCTTCACTGCATCCCATTAGACCCTCCTCCCCTCTCGGTATTAGAAGTTTCCGCCTGTCGCCTAGGTATGTCAGGTCACGAGCCGATCACTCTCGTATCGGTCTATAATCCCCCCGATAACGCCCCGGGGCACTATCAATCCCTCTCAAACGATCTCTCGATCCTACTCGCTATGAGTAACTCGCTCATCATAGCGGGCGATCTAAATGCCAAACATCCCTCTTGGAATAGTTCGGTAACCAACCCCAGAGGTCAACACCTGTTCGACCTCTCAAACTCCCTGACTTTTGACGTCATCGCTCCGATGAATCCCACTCATTTCTCTCTCATAAATCCCAATCATACCCCCGACATCTTAGACGTGGCGCTCCTTAAGAACGTCAACCTAAAGTTAGAGTCAATAGAAACGGTACAAGAGCTCGACTCTGATCACCGCCCGGTAGTCATGAGACTATACCCCCGCATAGGTCTCCCCGACCCGAACGCCCCCCTGTCACTAAGAGGATCACGGACTGGAAGAAAGTAAGCACACAGCTGAAATCCAACACGTCCCCTCAGTTAGACTCTATCCCCGATCTCTTTGACTCTGTCGCCGACACCACGGCCGCGATCGACTCACTCACTGATCATGTACAAACCGTCCTGAACGATTGTTCAAGGGAAGTGTCAGCGACGGACGACCGTCGCTGGCGCTTGCCGGACGATGTGCGTGCATTACTGACTGAGAAGAACGCGGCCATACGTGCGTACGATAGCTTTCCCTGTAACGCCAACAAAGCCCATATGCGCTATTTACAGAGATCTGTAAAGAAACGTGTAGCGGAGCTGCGGGACGCGAGATGGGGAAAGTTACTCGGCGAACTAGAGCCAAACCATCAGGCCTTCTGGGAGCTCCAGAGGAAACTCAGGGCTCCCCAATCCTCCGGCATGCCCCCTCTGACCCGTCCCGATAAAACCATCGCATTCGACGATGCCGAAAAGGCTGAATGCCTCGCAGACAGCCTCGAGGCCCAATGCACTCCCAGTTCCCTACCAGTAGACCAAGCTCACCTGTCAAAGGTCGACGCAGAAGTCGAACGTAGAGCCTCCCTCCCTCCCGTCGATGACCCTGACTGTCCGCTGCCCCCCGTCCTCCCGGACGAGGTGCACGACATCATCAAAGGTCTTAAAGCCCGTAAAGCCCCCGGTTCAGATGGTATCACCAATAGGGTGATCCAACTATTCCCCGCCCACCTAATAATGCTTTTGACCACTATCTTCAATGGTGCCTTAAGCAACAATATCTTCCCACAGTCGTGGAAAGAAGCCACCGTCATCGGTATCCCTAAGCCCGGCAAGCCCAAAACCGAGCCTACCAGTTACCGTCCCATTAGTTTGCTCAAGGTTCTCGGAAAAATCTATGAGAGGCTTATTTATAAGCGCCTCAGAGACTTCGCCGAGACCAAGGGCCTCATCCCCAACGAACAGTTCGGCTTTCGAACTGAGCACTCTAGCGTGCATCAGGCCCACCGGATCGTAGAATTCATAAGCGCTGGTTTCAAGCACGGTTATATGACCGGTGCAGTATTCTTCGACGTAGCGAAAGCATTCGATAAAGTCTGGCACAACGGCTTAATATACAAGCTGTACCAACTCGGTGTGCCAGATCGTCTCGTGCTCATCTTACGAGACTTTTTATCGAACCGCGTCTTTCGCTATCGCATCGAAGGAGCGTTATCCACTCCCCGCCCCATCCGTGCAGGTGTCCCTCAGGGCTCTGTAGTGTCCCCCCTCATATTCACGCTATACACTAGCGACATCCCTAAAGGTTGCCGTAGTTCGCAGTTGGGTCTGTTTGCAGACGACACTGCCATCTACTGCAAATCTAGATCCCCCGACTCTATTCGCCTCACTCTCCAACGCGCAGTCGATAGACTGGCGGCATGGTTTACAAAGTGGCGAATAGAAGTGAACCCCGATAAAAGCCAAGCGGTTCTCTTTACGAAACTGCGTAAAAGGCTTAGATACCCCCTCCCCCGACCGATCACCATGTTTGGCAAGCCGATCCCTTGGGAGAAGCGAGCCAAATATCTCGGTGTCGTTCTCGATCATCATTTGACCTTCGCAGAGCACATAAAGATGGTTCGTTCGCGAGCCGCTTTCGCTCTCGGTAGACTCTTTTTCCTGGTCAATGCACGTAGCAAATTGTCACTTAGGTACAAATTGCGCGTTTACACGGCGTGCATTCGACCGATCATGACCTATGCGGGTGCCGTCTTTGCTCATGCAAAACCCCGTCATATACATAGGCTGCAAACCGTGCAGAATAGATTCCTTCGTAGGGCGACAGGTTCCCCATGGTTCGTCAGGAACGAGGCTCTCCACCTCGACCTAAAGATTCCCACAATCCACCAATTTCTAAAACGCCTTTCAAAGCGTTTCTTTGAGTCCGCGGCCAAACATCGCAACCCTCTGGTTGTCGAGGCCGCCAGTTATGTCCCGAGTAGAATAAGTAAAGTTCGCCGCCCAAGGCATATCCTAGTAGACCCCGATGACCCCATAACCCTCCTCCAGGAGAGCAATAGGGAAACAAGTACAGTGTACAAACACAGACGCCTCCCGCCATTCCGACCTCGCCGCCGAGGTCCTTTGCGTTCCCGACCGCCGCGCCCCCGAGTAAATGATACTCCCCCCCGACCCTTGCTCGAAAACGAGGTGCCTGCAGCTATGCACGTAGCTTTAAATTCCCCGTATAATAATAATTATGATCAAAACCCTTTGATCCAGCCCGTCCCATCTTTTGATGTCCTCCCCCCGGATAACGCCCTAAGCCGAGGCTCGAACCCCGCAGGGGGTGCCCTTAGCGCGCGTTCATCCTAAGCTTTTTAGCTTAGTTTTATATAAGTGCCCTGGCTGGAGGCTTTGAGTGTAGTAGCTTGAGGCAGCCACAGGATTGACCGGTTAAACAGCGAAGGTTTCTCAAAACAAGCTGTGAGATGCCCTACAGAAAAAAAAAAAAAAAAAAAAAAAAAAAAAAAAAAAAAAAAAAAAAACTTCAGATGTCACTACTATCATTAGTTTAAGATTTTGGCTTGTCATGCATACTGCTTTTGTAAACAAGTTACTTCTTTTACGAATATTTTTAGGGTTCCGTAGTAAACAAGGAACCCTTCTAGTTTTGTCATGTCCGTCTGTTTCTCTGTCTGTCTGTCTGTCCGCGGTCTATCTCCGAGACCTTTATACATGTTAGTTACGCCGACAAAGTGGTAAAACAAAATCAAAAAATCAAAATATTTTATTTCACAAAAACCTACAAGGGCACTCATGAAACGTCAGAAGCTTGGTGCACGGTTCTAATTGGTCGCTTCCTATGGAGAAGAGCCGGTAAGTCCACGGTTACTCTTTTCAAAATAAATGGTTTATCAAAATTATGAAAAACATTTTTTTTTAGTGTACCTCCCCTACACGTAAAGAGGTGATGTTTTTTTTTTATGTCCCATGGTTTGGGGTGTCATTGGAAAGTTCCTTCAAAAACATTGTGAGTTTATGGAAACCATTTTTGGATTCAGGGATCCGTTTGCGAAATATTAAGCTTTAAAGTGCTTATTTTTGTTAGAATCAAGTGTGTCCCCCCCCTCGCCCCCCGCCAGCTAAATGGTTGGTTTTGGATGTGCGAAAAAAATCATAGCAGTAGTTTAAATAACGAAATTAAAAGAAAATTTGTCACAGCTAAAAAGGCTCAACAAGTTAACGAGTAATAAATAACGACCAACTTAACTTTGCAGTTGCAAAAACATGTATTCCGTATGGGAGAACATGTTTATCAACTACAAAGTTAAGTTTGTTTTTGGGATAAATTCATCCCAACTACGGAACCCTTCATTGTGCGTAGTCCAACACGCACTTTACCGGTTTTCTTTAATGCGACCCGTTGCGCAACTGATAATTGCATAAATACGGGGATCCATTTATTTCACAAACATTTTAATAAAAGAAATCTATAGGAGAAAGCTCAAAAAAATACCCGAAAAATTTATTGATTATGTGAAATTGATGCCACTTAATCTGCTCTTTCACCAATGGGAGACACATTTATATTCCTTAACTCATTTTTAATGGGTCATTCTAAAAGTCGATTAAACGAAAAAATGCGTATTATTATCGTTTAATTTATATTTACTTAATTAAAACTAAACAACAACATAAACACAATAATGACAGCTTAATGACAATACGAACATTACAACAGTGCTGCCATCGCACGGACGAGCTTTCAGTTTTTGACCCCATTGATAAAACTCGCAGCAAGACGACTTACTCTGAATGTTTACACAGCGCAAGTCGGTTGTTCGCGTCAACTTGCTCAATAAAGACTCAATAATGGACATCGTGTATACGGCTTAATTCACATCACAAAAACCTACGATATTTAGACCACTTTAAATAATCAAAGCGAGCCTCCACAAACTTATTAGCGTTGCTGCAAATAACAATATTTTATTATTGAACTTAAAACGTTTATTGAATACGTCATCGTTTGCAAGAGACGAGTTAGTGACAAGCACTGTGATCTGAACATAGCCTAAAAATTATGACGAATGTGAATGGTATTTGTAAATAAGTGCATGAGCAACATAGGACTGCTTCGAATTTACATTAAAATATACCTATACGTATATTTAAATCTACTCTTAATTCCACATCCTAAAAAGGAAATAATAAACAATATTTGCCAGTATTATCCTTAAATTGCAAGTTTTATTCTTACACTATCTCAACATTGAAGCGTCCTCTGTTGCACGTGCTATACAACGATATTTAAAATATTTTTGTAAATAAATTAAGGAAATGTAACTGTAAGTGTTGTTCGCTTTAATGTCACACAAATGGTATTTTTCGACCAATAAAAATCCGAATTCCCGAATTTGTGTTTTGTTAACCCTGAAAATCTTGGACAGAAAAAAAAAGAAACAATCGACGCAAAGAAGACATTCTGGCAAAGGCCAGGGTTGGTGACTACTGCAACATCTATACTACAATACTATAATGTCCATAAATGCGAAAGTAACTGTCTGTTTGTCTGTCTGACTGTTTGTTACCTTTTCAAGCCTTAGGCCCGGACTCCACCAAAGCGGAGATGTGAAATGTGACGTGATGAGACGTTGTGAGACAAAAATTGCCCACAAAGCTAATGTTTATTAGCTTTGTAGGCAATTTTTGTCTCACAACGTCACACACAAAGTTTGGTTGTAACAGCGGACTTTTCGTTCGGACTTTTCGTCACATACAAACTTTCAACTCTTATATCTCATTTCGGACTGAGTTTAGAGATATGCACGCCAAATAAGTTTCGTTTTGTTGCACTATTCTGTACTAGAAAAACAAGATTTGGTTGATGGCCGCGAGAAAATAAAAAGGCGCCAATTTCAGGCATTGGCAATTGGCTCATGGGTAGACCATGACCTGGAGAAAGAATGTTTAATTTTCTCCCGATATTCCAACGGGATCGAGATTTATGCAGGTAAAACCGTGGGGTGCAGCTAGTATCTAATAATATCACAATTCAGTTCTATCTTTAGACTAATGCCAGCATATAACAGAAACATTATAATGATGCTTCTAGCTGGGTAGGCTTCAAAATAAATAATAATTATAATTGTAACAAGAACTACATAATTCAGAATTTAAGGATACTGGTGCCGACTCTCTTGTACACCGAACTAAACTATCACTAAAATTCCTTACTTTTGACTATGAGAATTTTAAAGCTATTCTGCAAAATAAATTCTCTAAAAAAATAATTTTGACACATCTAAATCGAATTTGACAATCGTGACTCCACATGTGATACCTAACTACGTGAATCTTTTTAGAGCCGGAGGCGCGCAGGGTGGGCAGCCTCGACGTGTTTTATATGGAATTTTTCGCTTTTTGTATGGAAAATAAGAAAATTATTACCTACATGTAGAGTGTTAGGAGGGTTTAATAAAGGGGGTCGAAATTTTCATTATTTTTGCGATTGGACACACCGTTTTCGAGATATAAGCAAAAGAAAAAAAAATCAGTACTGTTTTTGCATCTGAAGTCAAGGTGTTGGTGTGAATTTAAAGTTCATGACAACCAATTTTATTCCACATATTTTTAGTCGCGATTAAAAATAGTAAGATTTCGTTAGAAAATCTAAATTTTAGGTAAAAAACGTCAAATTCGGAATTGAAAAATTGCTATTTTCACTAAACTAATATCTCAGTACCATCTTAGTGCTGTCAAACTAAAATATAGTTAAGTTATGTCACTTTAGTCAATTTCAGAATGAGAAATCGTCGTTTGACAGGAATAAACTAATTTTTAGTCTAGTTTAGAGTCATTTGTGACAAGAAAATCGACACCACTGTCTGATATCTGTCCCAATGAGATGGTCTAACCTAAAACCGAGATGGTCTTCTTTTCGTGTGGTTAGTGACTAACCTGGTTTCAGAGTTTTAAAGCCGCCCATGGACCTCTGACTTGGCTTCACATGTCGTCGAGAAATATGGTTCAGGCATGCCGGTTTCGTTTTTGAAGCAAGTGATAATTATACAATATGAATATGAATCCAAAAGTCACAGGCTGCCTTGAACGAGATGGTGAGCAACGAACAGCGAGTGCACGACGGCGACGAGCGATTCCTCGCTGGTATGCGCATGTACCAAGCGTGAGTCTCTCAGCGAGTGTTCTGCTAGTCAAGCGAGCGTCGTTGAGCGAGTATTCTCTTTG
This sequence comes from Agrochola litura, assembly GCA_949152395.1. Lineage (NCBI taxonomy): Eukaryota > Metazoa > Arthropoda > Insecta > Lepidoptera > Noctuidae > Agrochola > Agrochola litura. The sequence goes on along the minus strand of OX424497.1, from coordinate 6,448,467 downwards.
ATAGCTCTTGTCGCTGCGACAAACGAGTAGGGGAAGGTGGACACAGGATAGTTAAGATAAAGACACAATAAATAAATTACTATATTATTTATTGGCATAATCAATATCATAAATGTTTAAGTATACCTTTGGCATGAAAACGTTTGACAGCAATCTTAATAACTACAAAATAAAACAATTTTAATTAAAAATTATGAATCCGAATTCACCCCATACCTATGGGTCAAACCCGATAGGCATTTTATATTCACGGGGTGAATATAGATACTATCAATAAAACTAATATTCAAAGGCGCAGTTTTTGCATACAAAAAATAATCATTATTGCTCAGAACAACCGATGCCACTTTCGTGAGCCCATTTAAGACAAGCAGTGCATTGGTACCATTCATCTGTGGACTTAGTTTGACTGTACTTTTTGCCACAAACCAAACACTCTCCGAATTCTCATGAAAGTTTTCTTTATCCGTCTTTTTACGTGGCATGTTGACGCTCGCACTCTGTAAAAAGTTAAAAAAATAAAAAGAGAAATAAAACAAACGCCCATAATACCCACATATAAAATCAATCGGGGTGAAACCAGATGTCGAAATCACCCCGTCCGCTTGTACCCCACAGGTACCATGTTTGAAATTGTAATAACTAACGGGTTATGTTTACACTTATAGCAACAACAAATACCGTTTTAAAAGGTTAAATATGTATTACTTCTTAAAAAATACAACTGTATATGATACCACATAGCTAAAGTTCATGATAACACTTTAAAAAATTAAAATATTAGATAACTTACCATTGTTTTCAATTTTCGTTTAAAGACGCATGCGCTGAGATGTTACCATCACCGCCATTAGCAACCGAACGAGTAAGCGTTTGCGCGTATTTCTCCACTAGCTAGGTCGAGGCAGCTGTACGCGTAGTAATGAAATAGCAACTATCTGGTTTCACCCCCTATCCGGTTTCCCCCCTCCTTACCTCGTCAGAGGTGTGAACGAACAGTCAGCGATCAACTGTTAGTATTATGCATCTCTTTTACCTACACGGAACCTACAATCTTTTGTACGTTTCTTGAGCAAGAAAATCGTTTATAGCTAGTCGCTTCCTCGTGAGGCAAGTGCCTAAACTTACCTATAAATATTATCAAACCTATAAAAAAAGGATTGTGTGGTTTTATGAAACCACGGTAAAAGTGAAACTTTTAAGCGAACTATAGGCGCCGCCATATTGGCCTTGGCTGCTCTGACGAGCGCCTTTCACTTTATCCCTACTCCGCGGCCGACCGTCACGCGACATGCAACACACAGACGAAAAAGTTTGAGACAATGTAATAAAAGTTTCACTTTAATAAATAGCAAAGTTATTTCGGTCTCCTTTTGACCTTTTTAGGGTTCCGTACCTCAAGAGGAAAAAACGGAACCCTTATAGGATCACTCGTGTGTCTGTCTGTCTGTCTGTCTGTCTGTCGGTCTGTCTGTCTGTCTGTCTGTCCGTCTGTCACAGCCAATTTACTCCGAATCTAATGGACCGATTAAGTTGAAATTTGGTACACATATGTATTTCTGTGACCCAAACACGAATAAGTAACGTAAATAAATTAATTTTGAATATTGGGGTCACTTTTGGGGCGCAAACAAGAAAATTTAAAAAAAAAGTTTTGCTGACAGTACCGTGTGACATATCAAATGAAAGGACTTGTTGCGAGGATCTTAAATATATTTTTTATATAATTTTAAAATAAATACTTTTAAAGATATTTAATAAATTCAATGAAAATTGACCATTCCCCCCCCCTTATCTCCGAAACTATTGGACCAAAAATTTTTAAAAAAATACATAATATGGTTCTTTACTCATAGATTACAGGAAAACCTATAAGAAGTCTATGGTCTTGAAATAACATGGTAAATCTCTCAATATTGTGCGTACAAACTTACATTTCGTCGCTCGGCATCTAATAGACCCATCTCTCTAGCTACTATAATATCAAAAGTGTTTGACCGTCTGCTTAATACACAAATAAATAAAACTGTAAATGTTCATGACAACCAATTCGGGTTTCGGCGTGGTTTGTCAACAGAAAGTGCAGTGTTGTGTCTTAAACATACTATCACATACTTACTATACACAGCGTGGGACAACGATTTATGCTAGCTTCCTCGATTTATTCAAGGCTTCTGATCTGGTTGCTTATGACGTATTGTGGAGGAAGATGGAGAAGGATAGGTTGCCAACGGAGCTTATAAACATCTTTAAGTAGTGGTATGGTATCCAGATCAATAGTGTACGATGGGCTGGAGCTTTTTCCAGGCCATACAGGTTGGAATGCGGGTGAGATAAATTTAAACTAGATTACGTGGAGCACTCAGAAAGTTTTGTGATACTAGAAAAAAATATACTACAGGTAATAATTTTTTTTATTATATCTTTTCAAAGAACTCTCCATTGGCGTCTATACACAGTTTTATACGTCTAAACCAATTTTCATAACACATTTTCCAGTCCGCATCAGACACCTCTCCAATCTCCTTCTCAAATGCAGCCAGTGCATCTTCAGGTGATGATAACTGTTTTCCTTTGAGTTTATTTTTTATTTTGAGGAACAAGAAAAAGTCGCACGGAGCCAAATCGAGACTGTAAAGAGGATGACCTATAAATTTGACCGGTGTGCTGTCCAGAAAGTCCCTTGTTTTGAGCGCCGAGTGAGCCAGCGCGTTGTCGTGGTGAAGCGGTAGCCCACGGAGGCCAGTGTTCGGTCGCTTGCTGCTTGCAGTAGTAAAAACTTCTGGCAAACATTTGGTAACATACCATTCAGGATTGATACTCCTTTGATCTCGTCAGGGTACTGACACCAGATAACTGGGCAAAAAAAAAAACTTGCGATCAAAATTTTGCCGGCACTTCTGGCTCGCTTGACTTTGGTAGGCTTTGGTTCATTTTGAAACAGCCACACGGTCGACTGATGCTTCATTTCTGGATCATATTGATAAATCCAAGATTCATCACCCGCAATGATATCTTAAACGCGCCGAGACGAGCCTGCTACAAATTTTGCTATCATGTCTCGGCACCATTCTACCCGAACCTCCTTCTGAGCCTGTGTTAGATTTTACGGTACTAGCGTGAAACTATCTTCCATAACTGAAGATGCCTGTGTAGAAATTCATGCACACTTCCCGATCCAATCGGCAGCATATGCTGAACCTCTTCATATGTAATTCGCCTATTCTCTTGAATTAAATTTTTCAAAGCCAGCACGTTTTGTTATGTAACAACCGTCATAGGGCGGCCACTTCTTTCTTTGTCCGCCAAAATTACTCGACCACCCTTAATTCGTTAAACCAGCGGAAAACAGTCGCTTTAGAAGGGCTTTTTTCTATGAACACCATTCGAAGTCTTCCAAACGATTCTTCTGGTTTTAGTCAACATTTGAAATCGTACAAAATCATTGCGTGAAAATGTTCGCGTTGTAAATCCAGTTTTCAGTAAGACAGAGTATTTTGATTTTGCTCGTAAAAAAATGTGGAGGGAATTTCGAATTTGGAATGTTACGTTTTTTTGTAATAAATAGTCATAGTTTTAATTGACATCAAAACCAGCCAGTATCGTATAGACAAAAACTGTTAGTCGCAAAACTTTCTAAGTGACCTGGTAAAATAAGTTAACATAGTTCATAAGTTTACACAACAATGAGTCCTTGTTACTTGAATAAAGAAAAATATCTGGATGACCATATCTTTTTGAACAACGTTTTCTAAAACTGAAACCGGGCTAGATCGATTTATCGCTCCCGAAACCCCCTGCATACTAAATTTAATAAAAATTCTTGGAGCCGTTTCCGAGATTCAGATTAAATATACATATATATACAAGAATTGCTCGTTTAAAAGTATTAGATTTAGATTATTATTATATTAATACCGCGAATGTGATTTTTTTTTACGAAAATCAGATTTTTGTTTTATTTCATTCTACACGTTCAAATAAATGATACTGCAATTTAAAAAAAAATGTAAAAGTGTCACATTCGCGGTATTGGATGCCGAGCGACAATTTGCATTTGGAATGTATGGGAGAACATGTTTTTCAACTACAATGTTAAGTTTGTTCTTGGGATAAATAAATTCATCTCAACATTCTCAACTACGGAACCCTTCATTGTGCGTAGTCCGACACGCACTTGGCCGGTTTTTTTATTAACATGGAATCCCTACAGAGTTAACTAAATAGATACACGGACGGAAATCTTTTGGAAATACACGCCTGAACGATTCCTGATGATAAATTATTTATTTATAGATCGAGTCACACCTCAATCGAAAGAATTATTTTTAGCACTCCGATTCGGACAGTCAATTTTCTTTTGTCATTAAAAGGATATGTAAGTGCGTTCAGACCGTGCGAGACATGGTATGTGTCAAAAAGCCAGCATGTGACGAATACCTCAGGCTGAGGTATCCGACATGTAAAAATACATTTGCGGCGCATGCCTCACTGTTTGGACGCACCTCTAAGCGTCAGGATTGAGAATGAAAAACCAGTTTTTCATTTGCTTTTCTTTTTTGAAACACTGTGGTCCCTGTGAGCTAAGATGCCGAAAGTAGAGTCCCTACGTTATGTACAATTTTAACTTATTTATGGATTGATTTTACTTATTTTCTTTTCCGAATATTAGTCGAAGCATAATAATTCGCTTACATTGTACATTCTTTATGAATCCAAGTCACATATGATAAGTTATTCCTTCTTTTTCTGCAGCAGATATTTTCCTTTAGCGTGCAGATTCCCTTAGCACGTTCATGATGAATCTTGCATTAAATTAGTTATTCCGTTTATTCTCAGGTTGCAAAGAATACCTTTATCCAAGCATTCGTTCTGTAAGATTTTTACGCTTCTCACCGCTTTCGACATTTAGATTGGTATTATCTTTTATCCGACCGACATCAAGTTGCAGAAATTCAAGAAGTAGGTATTTTTCAATTTCAAACTACATTTCAATTTTATTTGAAAACGAAAAATGAAGTTCTTTTTCGTGTCTTGCCAAGTGTAAGCTCTCTTGAAATACGATTTCGATATGTACAAGTAGCTCGAGGTCGCTTTCATTCAAAATAATAAATATATTTTAAAGCAACCTTAACTATGTATTTAGTTTAGTTCTGAAATCTGGGTAGCCGCACATTTTAATGGCTTTTCGCTTTTGAGCTTCGTTAAATGAAAAGCAATTGCTTTGAGAGCTTCTATTCCACGAAGGTGCGCATTATGACTGACTTATGCAAAACCAACACTACTGTACTTACTCAAAGTCAAAGTCAAAGATTAATTTGCAGATAAATATGGTTACAAAGTTCTTGCAATGGTAGTATGATAGTAGCTTATAATGATATGCAAATTTTTGGTACACAATTACATCATTTTAATTTAAAATAAAGGAATTATTTTATAGTATAGAAGGAATTCTCAATTAACCAGCTGCGTAAAGCCCTTCTGAAGCGGACCATTGGGAGTTCTTTAATTTGGTTAGGAATCTTGTTATAAATCTGAACACACATAGGATAGCAGCTTCGCTCATATAGTTCCGTTTTCATCCTAGGAATAATTAATCTATTAGGATATCTAGTTTTGAACTTACATTTATCTCCCAGTTTTTCAAACATTTCAGAGTGAGATTTGGTAAATTTACATCCTTCCTCAATACAGAGAGAAAATAAAAAATTTCAACGATGTCTCGGAAAGACTTTTCAAAATTAATATTCATTCGGCCTTCACACTCATTCGATACTGCTGCTTTGGACAAAAATTTACTTACAGCCTCCGTTCCTCCCATCTATGGAAGCATCCTCAACTTTTAGAAAAAGTAGACCAAATTATCAGAAACACTTTAACATCAATTCTAAATGTGGCCCTGGACGACCCAGCGTTCCCATTCGCCTAGGTGGTCTCGGTGTCCGCAAAATTTCAAATATAAGTTCCTCGGTCCACAGTACCAATAAATAAACCAGAAAAATTTGGTCTTCCTCACTGGCCGATTTTAAGGTACCGTGCCTGACCGATGCGTTGAACGCTTGGAAAATGGCTTGTCCCAATACGAATTTGCCCGACAACCCATCTTCCCAGAGACGATGGGACGTGCCGCTCTGCAGTATTATACGGAATACCCTAATAAACACGTCACTTAATACTGTTGAGCGCGCCCGTCTACTGGCTATGGGAGAATGGGAGGCAAGCTTGTGGCTTCAGGCACTCCCGTCATCCACCATAGGCACTATTATCGTTTCGGCTCGCTACGTGTCTCCGCTTGGGTGCACCTTGTGTTGCTCCGCATCGATGTCACTGCGGTGAAGCTGTCGACAGTCTCGGGCACCATGGCCTGTCTTGCTGCAGGAGCGCAGGTCGTATAGCACGGCACGCCAGCATCAATGACATTATTCGTCGAGCCCTTGTCACCGCCAGCGTACCAGCGGTATTAGAACCAAACGGCTTGGTACGTGACGATGGGAAGAGACCAGACGGGATGACGTTGTTGCCTTGGAAGGTGGGTAGGCCTCTAGTGTGGGACGCAACCTGTGTTGACACCCTTGCGACATCTCATGTTCCTAGCACGGCGGGCTGTGCTGGCGCCGCTGCTGCAGCTGCTGAGACCCTCAAGCGGCGCAATAAATACTGTAAACTTATGGGTAACTATAGATCATGGGGCCCGAATGCGCGTCTCCTTCTTAAGGAAATTTCTCGTCGACTGATCGACACTTCACGAGACCAGAGGGCTGGCTCGTTCTTTGGCCAAAGAATTAGCATTGCCATTCAACGTGGCAATGCTGCCAGTCTTCTGGGCACGTTTCCGGATGACAGCAATGCGGACGAATACTTCGACGCCTGAGTTTTGTTTTTTATTTTTATTTATACAGATAGTTAGTTAGTCTTTTAATTTAGTACCTAATGTAAATAGTTAGTTATGTTAAAAACTGTAAAGTTATGTTAAGAATTATTGAAAAGAAATAAACTTCCTCAATATAAATATCAGTTAATGTAAGTATTCTAAGTTTACTAAACAGTGGTCTACAGGATGTAGGTGGGTCTACATTACAAATCGCACGTACTATACTACCATATTGTACTCAATTAGTATAATATTAGTGTACCTGAAGTCTGATTTACACGGTGCGATTTACTTGCCTGTGGCATATCATAACTTGAAACGGCCACATCCTCTAAAAGCAATTAATTTTCTGAATTCCTAGCAATTTCTGCGAATTTAATTATGGTGACACATATTTTAACTGAATCATATCATTCAATTCATATCAGAATCATATTTGGTGTAAATATTGCCGAAGCATTTTAAATTTGCATTATAAAATGAAGACCGTATGCTACCGGATAATTTTTCTTTACAGTTTTTATTAATAAAATGAGATTTTTATTTTTATTTCTACAGTTTACATAAATGTTACCTATTTCATTAAAATACAAAACTGTCAAACAGATGAATTGCGTAATATGAATCGATTGCAGATAATATTATGAATTGTCAGTTTGTGACAGTTTGTATGATTCATAATACTATCATAATGGATTCTGCCAAAGCGGCCCTTTTAGGCCCCCCCCCCCCCTATTGTCACCTGCCGGGGCTGCGAATATGGGCCGAAAGGGAAATCGTGGCCCACGGCAACAGGGCAACCGAAGGAACACGGGTGGGTTTTAGTTAGTAAGAGTCTGACACGCCCTGCCGCTCCGCCCAGAGCGGGAGAAGTTATTTAGAAAGAAAGAAGAAGAAAGAAAATTCGTTTATTTGCGGTAAACATGACGCAAAAAAAGATTAAAAAAGAACACGTAAATAACAAATTGGGGGAAAATATGCGTCACATCCACGCAAAACGGCCATACTCCCACCCAAAAAAAAAAAAAAGACCCCCTATTGCCATATACCACACTGGATCAGTTTTTACGGTCAACGTGTCATCGATTAATGCATCTCTATTAACTCTAATAAATATGTATTTAATATATTGATGAAAATAATAACATGAAATGGTTATTCAATTTAATTTTGAAGAAGCCCTTTCTGCAAACCATTGTGAAAACTGAATATTTTGCCGCATTGACACTGACGTTTGATTGGCAGTTTATATTTTACAATATTTAATCAAACTTTTTATGATAAAACGGTTGATTTTCTAAGTAAAAAATATACTCCATAATTGAATATTACTTTGCTGTTGACCTTATCATATTGATTCTGGATAATTGGCAGCGATGATTCAAACCGTTTCACCCGCCTTTCAAATGTCGTTATTCGAGATTGGTTTTCTAAAAATTTGTTGTTTCTCACCTGAATTTAATCAAAACGAAACAATTTAGCAGTTATTTTCAGGTACGTAGGTAGATAACCTTTACCCAGTGTAACCTTTTTCAGAGTGCAAATATCTTTCGTGCTTTTTCACCGATACTTTGTAAATCAGTGGTTCTTAACCGTTTAGTGTTATGGGACCATTTGACAAAATTTTGATCTTGCCATAGACCACCAAATTTTTGGAGGTAATGTACCGTAAATTTACATGAATAAAGCATTGTTCTGTCTATAAATAAAAGACGCACAGTATTTTAATTTTTTTACGAACATTTTATATTACAGAAGTATAAGTATAGTAAGAGTAGAAGTATATTATTTTAATGCGATTTTTGTGACTGTATACTCTTTACTGACTTCTGAATCCTTGGTTCAGTGTTGCTCAAAGCCAAACGGATGTTAGCATTAGCATCCAACCAATTTTGGTGCTTGTTTTAAATTATCAGTAGCGCCAAGCACCCCTGCTCGCATAGATGAATACAAAGTTTGGTAACGTATAGCTATTTCTCGTATCTTTGGGAAAGAAATTGCCTATTGACTCCAAAAATCTTCAGGATTAATTCCTGTCTTGAATGTATCTTTTATGTTACTATCGTGTTGCATTTCAATCACTTTTCTTGATAGAAATTCATCAGGAACCTCAGAAATTTTGACAATGAAAGGACTGTGGATCAGTTTCGTACCTTTGTCGTCGTAGTCAGGAAAATAGCGATTGAATTCACTTTTTTATTTGGAGTTGTTATGTTCTTTTGTATTTCTTCAAAACGCGTCGATGTGTCGACTCGTTATCACTTATTAATATTTTTAGGATGGCTTCGCGGACCACTTTGGGTGCTTGCAGGGACCACCAGTGGTCCGCGGACCACGGGCTAAGAACCACTGGCTAAATAGAAACGTAAGCAATAAAGTACATTTCCCACCCCGGCGAGGAAGCGACAAGCTATCTACGATTATAATATATCCGCTCAAGAAACGCACAAAAGATTGTAGGTAGGAAGAAAATCTTTTCTAGAACGAATTGAGATCAACAATTAATTAGAACATAATCTGCTGTAAATGTGCGCCAAGTAAAAAATTTGTGCGTTCTGTCATTTTGGAAAAGAAACGGAAAAATGAATCCTGCTGGAGTAACGTTATTCCAGCAAAAATATTTTTAAACGATTGACCGGAGAGAGAAACAAAGTACATGAGCGTATAGCTTATATTTGTGCGTAAATGTGCGCCGAAAATGAAATTTTCTTAACTTAAGGTTTTCGAGATACCTATATAATTTCCTTTTTTTTTGGGTGGGAAATTATCAAATAACTTAAGCATGTCATACTCTTACTGACTAAAACCCACCCGTGTTCTTTCGGTTGCCATGTTGCCGGGGGCCACAATTTTCTGCTGGGGTCACGTTTTGTAGAATCTTATTTCTCGGAAACCAATGATTGTGCGCTCATAGAATAAACGTATATCAGTAGTTCTTTATTTGTGCGTATTTGTACATTAATTGGGTTTTCAAAAATATTTACAATTTTAAAATTATCAAGCATTTACGAAAACACAAAAAAAAAAATCTAGCGCTTAAATAAACAAACGGATAAACTCACTGAAAACGTTATTCGGTTCTTCTTATTATTCTTAACATCCATAAAATGTTTCAAAACTACACTAAACACGCGTTTTTGAATAATATCTCTTCAAGTCAAAACCAGACCAAAACAATTTTAACGTCGAAATGCAAGAAAATAGAATAAACTGGGTAATACATACATAATAATATACTGATTCTGAGAAAATTGGCTGTGACAGACTAACATACAGACTGACACACGGTGATCCTATAAGGGTTCCGTTTTTTCATTCGGTCATACGGAATCCTAACAAACATTTTTAACGAAAGTCGAAGTCAACAAGAAAAATACCACTAAAACTTACTCTGTATAAACCTGTTTAACTATACCATCCTCAAAGAATATCTAAAATTATAGTAGGTTGTTAAATTCCGTACCAGTGGTGTTTTCTTACTAGTTATACTACAGCAAAAACCAGCTCTTAAGTAGCTGTAACCAGTTTAAAAGCATCTAAAACATTGTCCAAACTGTTATAAAACAACACAAACTTTAAATTGAGTCATGAAATTAGTTGGTTCAGGCAATAAAACGTGCAAATGGTTGGTGTACAACTTTTAGGACTAGGCTTTTATTGGTTTCCAATGCCCATTTACAAAGTGAAATTGCGTTTGTCGATGTTTATTTATGTAAACGGTAAAAGCAAATTGACTATCAACTTAAATTGACTGTGTATTCATAACACAACTGTTATTCTTTGACAGCCGAATGAAATGGCTATAACACAGCTAATTAAAGTAGGCTGTCAAATATTTTCCCTGACTGTACTTTTTGAAAAATAGGTAGAAATGCAAAAAAAAAATACCTCCCTATACTTTCATGAATCCTTAAACATCATCAGCTCTAGGGTAAAATCTAATGGTAAAATTTGAAAGAATATGAGCCAGGAATATGTATTATTACTGTTGTGTTATGTGTGTACTCTTTTTTTTTTCATTAATGTAAACTAGGTATAAAATAGTGAATTTGTTAATTACATTTTGTCATTATTTCAAGACTTCTTATATTAAATATTGTTATGAATTTTATCGTCCTACAATTACCCTAAAGTGTGAACTCATACCGCCTGTATCCTAGTACAGGCATCTAACATTATAATACCTTTGTAAATTATTTCTAAGATTTTTTGTTAATATTCTAATAAATTCTAATACTGAATAAATATTTATTATTTATTTTATTTCAAACCATTATTGAATCGGCACATAATTTCCAAGTTATCCCAAAAATCTAAATTCGATACTGCTAAAAATATATCAGGGATGTAATAAAATAATAAGTAGGTATTTTCGTTCTAATATATTAAGTGGTTAAGGCGTCCCGTTATGCACGAGGTTGTGGGTTGAAATCCGGGCAAGTACCAATGTGACTTTTTCAAAACATAATAAGTACTTTTTGAGTTCATTTTGGATATTACTGACATCGGTGAAGGAAAAACATCTTGAAGAAACCTGGATAACATCAAAGTCAAATCGTTTATTTCAAATAAAAGAAAGGCACTTTTGTACGCCAAAAATTTACTAGAAAATCATTTATACAAAAAAAAAAAACAACCGACTTCCAAAAAAACACTACAAGGTGAAAAATAACATAAATTTCGGAAATCGGTGTCTTTGGTTTAGCATTTTCGTTATTTGCTACCGACTTCCGTAATTTATGTTATTTTTTTTGTTTCTCGCTTTTAGTGGTCAGTTTGTAATTTATCTAAGTTACAATAGCCTAATGTCAACTGCTCATCACCACCTTTCACAAAATATTGCTTTTCCCGATGCAGGGACGTTAATCTTCGAGGAGTTCTCCTGGTAATTTACCATCAGCTCCACTTCTCCATATGCATTGTAACGAGCATAATTACTTGGCAACCATATTAAAGTAATCGAATCGCAACCCGTAGAATTCTTAGAATTAACTATTGAGAAGTTCCGGTGGCCATCTGTGGTCTTCATCATCTGTTCCACTTCACCAAACGATGCTTTTTGAGAGCAACTGCATGAGTTATTATAAAAAATACCCAAATTACTCCCTCGATTTCTCTGGGATGCCTTCATCAAATCCTGTTTCCTTATCATGGTACTACCCTTGGGATATCTCCTTTCCAACAAAAAAGAATTATCAAAATCGGTTCATAAAAGACGAAGTTATCTGCGAACACATATAAAAAAAAATATACTATATAGATGGTCGAATTGAGTAACCTCCTCCTTTTTTTGAAGTCGGTTAAAAATAAAATGGTTCTATATAGTTGCCCCTTCCAAAAGGTATGAAAGAAGAATGGGCAAGAAACTCCACCGTTACTCTTTTAAAAATGTTTATCAATATTTTGGTGAAGACACCTAGACTAAAATTACTACATCACAGTAGTTAAAATTTGTTCAAATAGTCTTTATAATTATCTCGTCTTACGCTAGTCAGACGACATCTGGTCATTTTAGTTTTTTAATTAAACATAGATCATAAATAACGCATCTGACTATGCCAGACGACATCTGGTTATTTTAGTTTTCTAATAAAAACTCACGCTTACTTCCCAATGGGGTAGGCAGAATCCACAGAACGCCACCTGCTACGATCCTTACATACTCCTTTTGCCTCGTTTACGTTCATACATCTGGTCATACACGCACGCCGGTTGCGAGTACTACGCAACTGATCTCCATGAAGGACTAACAGCGCCCCGCGGTTTCACCCGCATAAGTCTTGATCTCTTGGGAATATCGAGTTAAAAAGTATACTATGTGTTAATCCAGGTTATAAACTATATGCGTGCTAAATTTCATCTAAATCCGTTCAATCGTTTTTGCGTGAAGGAGTTACTAACATCCATCCATCCATCCTCACAAAATTTTGTATTAAGTAGGACATTACCAATAAGCAACAAAAACACACGAATATTTCTGTTTGTAATTAATGTCTCCTTACGTCAAAGCTCATTGCGAGAAAGACTCACAGTGCCATTGATATGTCTAATTATGGGGCATATAAATTTCCTAAATAATGAAAAAACAACCTCCGGTTTTACTTATTTTTTTTACCCAACTTGAATAATATATTCATTTTGGAGCCCAACATGGGACTGCTAATATTTTTCCAGACGGCTTAAATCCATGTTTCGACCGCAATGTCCTTCCTCTAGTAATAAATAAGCCAACCAGCTGTCGTCTCACGCTATTCAGATCACGTTCGACGTTTTATTATTTTCAACTTTTGCGTAATCGAGGCGGCCATCTTTATTTATGAGGTTTCTAATTTTGCGCTTTAATTTGATACACCACAACAGTTTCTGTAACATTTACGGCACGTAGCAAATAATTTAATCGTGTTTTCGTGGAAATGGGGATGTTTTCATGGCCTACTGACCTCGGTTTGACGAAAAGGCCAAAAAAGTCTTGAATATTAGACACCAAATTGCTAACAGGATTAGCATTTTTTGCCTTCTCACTTTAATTTCCTTTTTTGTGGCCAGAATGTAAAGCAGATTTAATTCGGCTATCTTTGGTGTAAAATGGATGTTTATAAAATAAACCTACTCTAAGTTGTTTAGGAATTGACGTAGAATTTAGTTACAGTAATATTGGCTTTTACTTTTTATTTCAGCAAAAATGGTAGTGGTTTTCGAATGTGTATGAGGTAGGTACTACAGCTAAAAAGTGAAAAATAAAAACTTTTTACAAAAAAAAAAACAACCAACTTCCAAAAAATAAACACTGCAAAGTGAAAAAAACTTTAATTTTGGAAGTCGGTGTCTTTGGTTTAGAATTTTCGTTTTTTGCCACCGACTTCCGAAATTAAAGTAATTTTTCATTTTGTAGTGTTTTTTTTGGAAATAACAGTGACAGGAACTTATCATATCATCCACATACTAAGTGGGAAAAAGTTCGTATTATTGAAGCTAACTCAAAAACTATTCAAGCAAAGTTCATCAAATTTATATGGGACCACCTCGAGAGCATACCCTTTCAAACAAAAAATAATTTTCAAAATCGGTCCACAATTGACCGAGAAAACGGAAGACATACATAAAAAAAACAAACAAACATACGCGACGAACATATAACCTCCTCCTTGGAAGTCGGTTAAAAATGGAAAACCTTTCAGCGACGCCTTCATGCAGTTCCAAACCGTGGCTGCATTGTGACGGAAGATGTGAACGCAAAAAAACTATAATGTGGGTTGCGGGCACGCTTGGTCCGTATAGACTTAGTCTCTCCTACCAAAAGACCACGTTTGTTAGTAAACAAATCCACATTTCCTTGTAACATAATGCAGTAACAGTTGTAAGAATATAAAATATTTACTGTTTCCTTGGGCGGAAGCCAGGATATATGAGTATAGAGCTGTCGTAAAATCTAACGGCCCTTTGTTTTCCTACCAGTAAATATATAGTTTCACTCAATAAAGATAAAGCGATGTGCTCTCTCAGTAATTGGAATGCTCTTTGATATGTGAGCTAAGGGTGAAGGTTCTCTTGGATAAAATGCAAATAAAGCTGTCGAGTTACAATACTTATTATTATAAATGTGCACAATGGCAAAATACAGGATGTTAGGCAGACAGTTGAATATATGAAAATGACGGATCCGTGGGGCCGTCTGCTATGTGTTTAGGCCCAATAACAAGTTCCAGGCCACTCGGATTTTTTTAAATGACTTTTTTATTTTTTATTCGAAATTCGTCGCTGCTCAAACTTCAAACGGTAATATTTTCATTTAAAAATAACAGAACTGGCAACATTTTATTTTTATTTTCATCTTGAATAATTGTAGAATCTAACATGTAAAAATAAATTTTGCTTATAAGTAATTCATTTTACTTGTCGCAAACGTTCCGTGAAAAGGCCCAGGTAGTTAAAATTGGCGAATTATTCTAGTTTTTTTTTTTTTTTAATTGTACACATTGCATCCGTTAGAACGGACAAGAACCAAGATGTTTTTTATAGAATTAGAACTACTCTATTACTCTCAGTTTTTTGTTTTAAGTTAGTTTAAAGTCGAGCTTTCGGTATAATTTTTAAATTTGTTAGTAGTCATTAGGGCTCGTATTTAATTTTCTAGCAATCATCCGCGTCAAATATGAATTTTATAAAATTTAACAATTATTCTAAATGTTATTATAATAAAAATGTTGCCAGTTTTGTTATTTTTAAATGAAATTTACAATAAGAACGTTTGAAGTTTGAGCAACGACGAATTACGAATAAAAATAAAACATTAAAAAAAATCCGTGTGGCCTGGGTTTTGTTATTGGGCCTAAACACGTAGCAGACGGCCCCACAAATCCGGCATTTTCGTATGTTCAACCGTCTGCCTAACACCCTGTATAGATATACATTTGAGTGTGCAGGAGAAGTCACCATATGTTCTCTACTAACAAGCACGCTCTGTCACCATCCTCATTTCACCATTCTCATGTCCATATCCCAATTTATTTGGGTTCGGTGCAACATTGTCCTTTTCTTCCATACTTCTATATTAGTCGTCATCTCGGTAGTCACTCCCTTTCTATCCATATCATCTATCACACAGTTCATCCTTCGTTTCTTTGGTCTTCCCCTACGTGTATAGTCATCCACATATTTTATACTCAAAAATTTCCCAACGGCATTTCCCTCATTCTTTTGCATCACATGCCCATACCATGATAACCTATTTCCACGCAACTTTTCAGTTATCGCTGTCACTTTCAAACTTCCTCTTTACTCATTTTTTTTTTATTTTTTTTTTTTATTATTTAATCATATTATAATACAGAGGTGTTACTTAATCCTAAAATCGCCAAACTTTTACGTTTGATGGCACATTTCATTTCGTAAGAACAATTTGTCACCGTATAGCAAAATCGTTTTTGTTGGGGTTCCGTAATAAACAAGGAACCCTTATAGTTTCGTCATGTCCGTCTGTCTGTATGTCTGTCTGCGGTGTAGCTCCGAGACTCTTAGTACTAGAAAGCTGTAATTTGGCATAGGTATACATATTAATTACGCCGACAAAGTGGTAAAATAAAATTATGAAAAACATTTTTTTTAGGGTAGGTACCTCTCCTACACATAAAGTGGTGAAGTATTTTTTTTTTAAATGGTGTGGGGTATTATTGGAAAGGTCCTTCAAAAACATTGTAAGTTTGTGAAAACTATTTTTGTATTCAAGGATTCGTTTACGAAATATTAAGCTTTAAAATGCTAATTTTTGTTAGATTCAAGTGTCCCCACCACCTGCCAGCTAAATGGTTGGTTTTGGATGTGTGAAAAAAATCACAGCAGTAGTTTATATAACGAAATTAAAAGGAAAACTATCACAGCTAAGTAGGCTGTACAAGTTAACGAGTAATTGCAAAAACCGGTTTTCCCATACATTCCGTATGGGAAAACATATTTTTTAACTACAAAGTTAAGTTTGTCTATGGGATAAATTCATCCCAACTACGGAACCCTTCATTGTGCGTGGTCCAACACGAACTTGGCCGGTTTTTTTACAGCCAACGTAATTCATTCTTTAACCTTGATGGCTTAAATATCGTTCACAAATCACTCAGCTTCGTAATGGTAGTCTGGAGATTAAGGACTTACTCCGACTATGTCTGTCAAAAGACCAAGTAAATTGTCTTCAAAAATGTTTGATGAAGAGAGCATATTCAAGAAGGTTGTAAAAAAAGCATAAACAGAAAACGTAAGATGCTGAAAATCTGACTCTTTTATTAGCTCTTTATTTAATAAACTAGAGGACAAATTTAAATGGCGAAAGTTAATTACAAGTCGTTAACTGAGTGTTACATCGGGTGTTGCCTTGATAAGAAGTTTTAGAGATTATACATTCCTTTGAATAGTAATGTTTGTAAGGGAGAACAGGAACTTGGGACTTACAAACTTTGTCTTGGTAACGCGATAGGAATGACCATGGAATATAATGTTATGTTAATGACGCTGAGATCCAAAGGTGGGGCTGTAACAACTATGCACCACTCTAGGATTCATTTAGTGCTAGAAGCAATAATATTCTCTGATTAAAGGCTTCCTATTAAAATAAAAACTTCTAAAAAACTATAAAAAACAAAAACTTATTAAAAGTTATAAGTACAAATCAAAGCGTTTCCTTACACAATATTTCTCCTAATGTATTAATGTACCCACAAATTACTATCATCATTTAAAAAATTACTGTATCATTGTAGTAAAATTTATTTTAACGGCTCGTCAGTTAAGTGCTTTAGAAATAAATAAATAATAATAGTAATATTTGTGAGTTTTTATTGAAATTTCTCCGTTCGCCTAACCGTTAAAATCAATTGAACATTTATGAGTAGTTTTCACAAATTCAATATTTTAAACAATTATTTTTTACAAATAATTATTCCACATAAAAATGTTAAACATATATTTATATTTTGAGACACTAGTCACAGTATTTTCTCAGTTTTACAGATTGAGTGTTCTAGTTAATTGAACACGACTTTCTCACCGTAGATTTCACATTTTTTTATCTTCACCTTCACAATTATTTACTAAATTCTTCCTTGATTTCGTAAAAATATAATTAACTCTTAAAAAGGAGCACTCAATCCACACGCACACTACTTAAAAACTGTTAGATATCGATCGATCTTCTTTAGTGTGATAGGTAATTTTGACTGAACGATCAATCTTTTATTTTATCTTTTAGATGAACGCGTTACATTCACAATTGTACAGAACAACAGTACAATCTCAACTGTTTGTTATTTTATTGTTAAACTGCCTGCCTGTCCTTGAAGCACCTCGTAAAATAACAATTACGGGGATCCAAGATTTTACAGCGCTTTTAAATTCGTCCCAAATACAAAATAAACGATGAGCAGTTGTGGTCGAGTGGTAACGGCCGCGACTTACGAGTTGTAGGTCGTAGGTTCGAACCCAGACAGACGCTTTACTTTGTGTAAATTATTTCATCACCACTGCTCTAAAAACGGTGAAGGAAAACATTGTGAGGAAATCGGCATGTCCTTTAGCTAAAATTTGAAGACATGTGACATCTACCAACTCGCACTGGGCCCGCGTGGTGGATTACGGCCCACTCCCTCTTACCGAGAGGAGGCTCGTGTCCCAGCAATGGGAACATTATAGGCTAACCTGAACAGAATAAACAAGAACTACAACAAAGTTTTGTTTTGGACACAATGGGATTCTGTAAAATCAGAAACTTTGAAGGAGTCGGACTCTTTCTATGTTAAAACGTAATAAAGGTACCTATTATTTAGGTACTTAATAATAGAGTTCACAGGTGACAATAACTATAACGTTATTTTTATCATAAAACATATTAGAAAACAAAAAAAAACTCAACACTATTCAGGCAGCTGGTAATCGAACCCAGGATCTGATTGTCTGGAGTAACGTTTGCACACTAAACCAACAATGCCTCGTTAACATTTTAAAAAGTAGTGGTATTCTGAAAAAAACCTCACCGTTAAAACTTACGAGCGTTTATTCTGAAAGTGAGTAACGTTGCAAGTAAATAGTTATCAAATATTTCGCTGTATTTAAATTTGAAAATATTACTGTATGGAAATATGACATATGGCTAACTAGTGAACTAAAATATTGATTATTAAATATCGTAACAACGAATACTTAGTTTTAGAAGTAAAAAAAGTATTTGGAAAGTTTCCAAATGCCTTTTTTACTCCTAAAACGTTAACTTTTTTACAAAATCAAATTCAGTGTTATAATTGCAATTCATTATTTATATTCTTATTCACTAGTTAGCGATATTTCATTTTTCCAAATGGTAACATTGCCAAATTAATCAAAATGGGTAAATATTTGACAGCTATTTGCAACGTTGCCAACTTTTTGAATGAACGCTCTTATGTGAAGTAAGCCCTAAGTGCGCTGTCATTCCGCCTGATGCTAGGGATTGACACTATTGACAGTAGACAGCAGGGACTTGAAAACGAAATTAATTTCGTTCCGTTACACAAAATGTTATCTAATAACGCTCCAAATTTTGTAACGATACTAAAACCTAAAAATATTAATAACGTTACAAAAAAAAACGTTATGGAATATCATTTTTGTAGAACAACATTTTAAGTAACGTTATAGGTATCAGTAACATTATGCTTATATCCGCTTGTAATAACGTTACAGATTCATTTGTATAACGTTATTCTTAAGAACTTTTCCCGCTGACTACCGCTCCGTCGTCGCCCATCAGCACCACCACCACCGGCCACCCCCGTTACAGCGGCCGGCGGCCGGCTGGTGGTAAGCCACCACCGTATTCAAACATAAGTTCGTTCGAGAGTGCACATTTTTACAGACAGTGTTGTGAATGAATAGTTATGGTTACCTACCTACTTTTATATTCATGTGATAGTGTCATCTTCACATTTCTTTTTGACAATGTTGCGTTTCGAAATGAATAACGTTATTATTTCGTTATAACGATATATTAATAACGATATATTTTTAATAATGTTATCAAACAGTTTAAGATTTCGTTCCGTTTGTTAGTATCGTTATAGCCAAGGAATTAATTTTGTTGCGATCCTGGTGGAACGGTACAAATTATCGTTACCGGAACTTCGCATAACGTTATTTTGAGTAACGTTTCAAGTCCCTGGTTGACAGTCACTAACCACACGAAAAGAAGAAGAAGATAGTTCCCTTCACCTTAGTTTTCACGATGAGATTTCTTGAGAATATATTGGAGAAGTTGAACGACGTTGAACATCAGAATCAGAAGACACCAACAAAAGAACAAAATATACCAAATATATGCATATTATAAATTACAGTCGCTTTTCGTGTTTGTATGTATGACCGCGTTGTTCTTCTAAAACATGCAACAGATTTTGATGCGGTTTTCACCATCGTTTAGAAGAGAATTTATTCCGGAAGGTTTATGTGTATAATACATTAATATTAAACTTACAAATAATAAAGAAATCTCGATGTTTTATCGAGTCGTAAAAATCTTGCGAAGCAGGGTCGGACCGCTAGTTGAGAATAATTTTACTCTCAGTGCCTACCTACTCACATATCCACGTAGGTACAATATTTCTATTTTCTTAATGTCCCTCGGGTATCATCAGATTTCAGAATACAAACGAATACTAATTTACATGTCCATCAATTATTAGATTTATCGTGTATAATAATTTGAATTCAGAATTAAGTACTTTATTGTTGTTTTGTTTTGATTTCCGTGTGAACTATAAACAGCTGTAAAACTATTTTCCTATCTGTCGTGCCTGCGACTTTAGCAGCTTTCCTCCCATTTTTTAAAATAAATTGCATTAAGTTAAAAGAGTATTAACAACTCTGTTTACTTCCAAATAGATTGAGAGCGTCCGGTCTGCACCAAGTGTAAAGGGCAACTGATAGAAATCCGACAACTGACGAAAGACGAAGTTTGCCGAGGGACATTAAGAAAACAGAACTACTGTGCATAATTCACGTGGCTAACTAATAAGACCTAACCGATTAAGGTCAGACCTTTACGACTTATATTTGGATATCTACCTCCCTACCCCAAAAAAACATGAAGACATTTCTTTTTATAAAGGACCAAAAGGATAGACAAATTAATTATTACGGTTTAGTTAGGAGCACTAACGGTAAACCCTGAAACAGAATTACTACTTACATTTAATCCAGAATCATTTTGGGTGGGTACTAGTAAGTAATTGCCGGCAGTCAGACGTAAACAGTTTACGTAACAGGCTTATTATGCCCGGAATATAAACGAGGAAGTTACGTATCACCGGATACCGCAATGTTAATCTTGTGAATATCCGGAATAAGCTAACTTGGTTGCATTTTTTTTTGATAATGCGGATCCACATTTGCGCACGTGCATGAATTGGCTCACCCATGTGAGCACAATCATAGTATGGACGTGTTTGTGAATACTTCGCGATACCACGAATATCTACACGTCCTAAATACATATTACAACTTGCACGCAACCCACTCGCTAACCGCCCGTGTCTTCTATATTCCTGCTATGTACGCGAAGCTCACTGTTCTCAGGTTCTGATCTGCCTCTAGGAAAACTTTTCAAGCAACTTTTTACTATGAAAATTATTCTCGAATATTACGATAATAATAATTACAAAATTTCCGTTTTAGAGAAACGCAGGTCCTGCCTGTTCACCACCTTAGACATCATTGTTACAAAAAAGCCTAACCCCCCAGCCTTTATTTCTTAGTAACAGCCCAGAGTTTGAAAGTTGGCGGTGTGATCCCCCGTATCTCGGAAAGCTCGTTAAACCGTTGGCCCTGCGCCCGATCTCTCTCCGGTCGGGTCGGATTATGAAAGTGAGCGAAAAGGAGTGCACCTGTGTTTGCGCACACAATTGTATATTTACACTATAAAGGCTCCTACACATATGGCCGGTTTTTGCCGAGCGGCACGCCTTTTTTTGGCGGCTCCTTTGTGCGGCAAGCGGGGCGCACCGCGGCTTGTCCGGTGGCAAGGCTGGCGGCATTGCCACCGGCTTTGCCACCGGCACTGTGTATAGGAGCCTTAATATCTCTCGAGCCGAAGGCTGGTCTCCGCTGAGATTGCTCGCCATGACCGTAATTCAGTCTGCAGGACTTTAGAGGTATGAGGAACAGGGTGTAAAGTTCACTCATCCTCTTTAGAAAAGGGAGAATCCTCCGACTAGACGGGTGTTGTGTCTTGTGGGGAACTGCCCGAGGATTGATGTCGGGGAGTTATATGTATATATTATATTGATCGCGCAGTAAACTCTGCTTGCGCACTAAAGGATTTTGTGTGACGTCAGGTATTTGATGCGTAGCCCGCATGTGGCAATGTAGATGCCACCACAGGACTATTATTACAAAAAAGCCAAAATTCAATTGCAGTCTAATTGTTTTATTAATGCAAATAATCTTTGCTTTCCGTCTTCTGATCAAACGTAGACACTTTTGTGTCTTGTGTTGGATACAAGATACCAGTGATTATTTTATTTTCATATAATCAATATGAAATCAACCACTCACTGCGCAGACATATACACAATTACGTCCACTTGACACATGCGGATTACCAATCAAAAAGTATTCGGTATTAGTAACTGAACATCTTTTCCAAACAATTGTACCTACGGCGCTGCGCATAGCAACTATGGTTTCCTGTGGTGGACCGTGTCGGTTACGCTCGGGCCACACCAACGGAAAGCGCCGTTAATTATCACGATGATGGACCTTAACCCGTCGGAATAAAGTCTATCATCGCGATAATCAACAGCGTTTCCCGACGGTGTGGCCCTGGCATTACAGGCAACCGGCGACTGTGTCAGATTATCGCTAAGGGACACAGCAACTACGGTTTCCTGTGATGGTGTGCCGTGTCGATAACAAAAAGTGTTTACGTTTGCGCAGCACCTAAAAAAGAGTAAACATTGTTACTGACAGATTGACGTAGAAGTAGAAAAGTAAATAAAATAAAAGACAGCGGGTAAATGTCCTGAAAAGTATTGAAGAAGTAATAGGTACAAAACCTTTCACTCGTGATGGATTTCCGATGAACCTAACGGATTTAGACTGGATTACCCACGATACCCGAGACGCCTGACTTTCTGACTTATCGGTATCTTGTTAAAACATTGTTTTCTTTAGGAATGGACCTTCCGATTTATCAATGTACCTAAGTAAGGTTTTTGTTGAAAACTCGAACGAATTTTACAGTAGTAGATAAAATAAAATGGACGGATATAAATGTATTGGAATTCAATTTGAATAAGGTCACGTTCGTTTTAAAATTCAGATGAAACGGCAAAATATTAAATGTAACTCTAGGTTTCAAATATACCGAAGGCAAACTCGTGCTCCTAAATTCTTCAACATTGTAATTTGTTTACTGTAATTGAATATTTTCAGCGGGAGCCATTGTCCAAATTTTAAACAAAACAAGAAGGAAAATTATTTCAGTTTTATTCATCAAACGCTGTTGGGAATCGGCCCGATGACCACTCGCTTCCACGGACTCCACCGCGACGGACGATTCTCCTCTCTCATAAGAACTGTTTGTCCGGGACATTTTATAATTGTAAATAAGTACCTGCGGTATTTACAATGTTAGCGCGTGGAGCAATAAAAGAGTGGACTGTATTAAATAGGCAATGGTTTAATAATTTTAATTTTACCGTATTTTAATTTATTGTCAATTATTTAATTTAATTTTATTTTAATTTTATTTTCAATTATTTAATTTAATTTAATTTATTTTCAATTATTTAATTTAATTTAATTTATTTTCAATTATTTAATTTAATTTAATTTATTTTCAATTATTTAATTTAATTTAATTTATTTTCAATTATTTATTTACTTTCAGTCATTACTAACATAGTTTCTCTTAAGAATGTAAAAGGTACTAACAAAATATGGACAAAATTGTCTGAATTAAATGATTTTTGTTTTTTTTTTTTTTATGCCGTCTTACTATTTACAAACTATGAAATCCCGGACAAACAATAATTAAAGGTCATCGGGCCGAGCCGTGTCGCCGTCGCGCCACACCTCAGATGTACCGATGGCGCGCTGATCACGATGGCGGCGCGCTGATCACGATGGCTGCGCGTGCAGACCGCGTGCAAGGTGTTGTGTTGGGTTCGATTCCCAACAAACGCCATTTCCTTGGCCATAAAACACACAGTGCCTAAATACTCGTAGTTTGCCTTTGCTTAATGAAAGGGTAAAGCGTAATAAGGAAGTAGCCTACGTACCTACAATTTTGTTTTTTAAGGAAATCGGCTAACTTTATTAACATGTTTCTTTTGTTTTTCCAAGAGAATATTAAAAAGTTTAACGTATTCTTTCCTCATAGAGAGAAAATCTGAAAGTACCTTTTCAGCATCATTTTAGCAGTTGATGGAAAAGCGTAGCATAAAGTCATACCTATAACCACATCAAGGCAAAATCTCAATTATTTTCAATATAAATTACACTTTGCTTCGGGATTCTGGAAACCTTTTAACATTTTCGCATTCAGCGTGACTCTGGAATCTAAATAAATAAAATAAAATTTATTAATTTTCAAATAGGTTACAGACGAAAACACATTATGTACCTAGTTGTAACGGTCAAAAATTTGCTAAAGGATGGATTACAACTGGTTGACATATTATAAGAGTAAATACAGGTATTATATAATTATGCTGTAACCACAGGGTCTGTACATGAATTGGATGAACTCTGCCTCTTAAACTAGGGTGACCTGATCAGCTATTATGGTATCTTATAAAATAAACAAAAACTTGTTTGTGAAGTGTATCAGTTGCCATGGTATGTGACTATAAAATAAATTACTTTTGTATGTATCTTGCTTATACAGTGTGAGGCTTCATAATGTGCACATATCGAAATGAGGGAATCTATGCTTAATTTTAAAGACAGCAAAAATATTTTAAAAATCAAAATATTTTTTATACTTTATATGGAATAAAAAAAAATTGTAACAAAACTGTGTAACTTTTAAACTGAATGAGCTATCGCGATGAAACAAACTTCATAATGATTGGAAGTAAGTAGGCGTCCAAATAAAATTAAAATTGAGAAAAAAAACTACCCTCAATTGAAAATAAACATGTTTTTTTAGTAAAAATCTGTATTTTTTTCATCAATTTTTACATTTATTTTAAAATTTATAAATAAGATGCCCAAGAGAATATAAAAAAAAAATTGATACAAAAAAATTAAAAAAAAATTACTTACAAAAAACTTTTTGACCCTTTTTTCCGTCGATAAAATTAAGCATAGATTCCCTCATTTCAATATGTGCACATTATGAAGACTCACACTGATATAGTATGTATTTTCCTAAACATAATATTCATTGTAAAAAGGAGGAGAAGGGAGTGCCACTCAAGAATGTAGGAGAGTGTGTGTTCTAATCTGTTTTATGCATCATCATAAAGTGCCTATTTTTATTATGATGTACCATAAAAAACATTTTGGGTAGGCCATAAACTAGATAAAATTCAATTTCGGTAAAACCAACGTTTCAAAAAAGAAGACGGATAGCACAGGGCAATGGAACTTGAGGCTTGGCAGTGATGTCAAAGACCTTTAAATATGCAAAGAAACATAGCTTTTGATCCAGTAAGACAGACAGTTTCAAGACTAAAAAGAACAAAGGCTAAAAAACTGTAGTTTAGTAGCGAAATAATTTAAAGAGATTTAATAAAAGCTGCTTTGAAGAACTCCTGTCTTTTTTTTGCCTTTTTCAAAGGAAACAACGGAATATCTTTGTATTTCAAAACCAGCTGGCAGAATAGTTTAATAAAGACAGCTCTGACTGGCACGAAAAATCTCGAATGTAATATTATGTAGGTACCTACAAAACCCAATGACCAAAAATGGAGCAATTAATTTTTTTCGCAGCCATCTTTATTAATTGTATGTAATGCAATGGTAACATAACCTAACATCAGTCTGAACCGATTTATAAAGAAGACTTACCGAGTTACATAAAATAACTCGGTAACTCTACTACAATATAATTTTATTGCCAATCTTTCTACATGAGCAGCTTGTGGGGTAATTATACTCAAAAGCATACAGCGCTCTGCGGCAACCGCAACAACATCCTGAAGATGTTGTTGTATTGTATACAACAACATCTTCAGGATGTTGATGCGGTTGCCGCGGTTCTGCACTGCGTCCACTATGTTTGCCGAAGCGCGTACGGATGACTTTTATGCAATAAGGGTCAACACACACCGAAAGAGCGGCGAAGGGCAGCGAAGCGGAGCGCCGTTTCAGTGTCATATGAATTTTAACTTTATTTTCATTACTATAATACTTATTATCGCATATTATCGGAATTTGCCGGAATTCCCGCGGCGCCGCGGGCATCCGCGCGACTCGTTCGAGTTTCTCATGCGATAATAAGTATTATAGTAATGAAAATAAAGTTAAAATTCATATGACACTGAAACTGCCCCTCCGCTTCGCTGCCCTTCGCCGCTCTTTCGGTGTGAGATGACCCTAAGACGCAAACGTGTGTCGTCGCTGTTAGGCAGCATACGCGGCAGCAGCAACGACATTCTGAGGATAGTTACGAGTAAATATCAGTGTCTGATGCACTCGCTCTGGGTAAGCATCGTGGTTGGGACGAAAATAAAACGTTTTAATTGTTATTTATATTTTTTACCTACTAACACAGTTTATAAGCTCCTGTTTTTACTAACTCGTATAATGGATCATGTTATCTGACAAATAAATAAATAATAATAACCCCACTGCCGTATCTTTACGTTGACGTCGTGGTGGGGTTTGCGCGCTCCGAATTCTAGGTCTGTGGCGGTAGAGTTTACTTTGCCGAAACGGGTCTAGGATGAGGAGCCAGACCAGAGAGATACAGAAACCCGCAGAGCAGCATGTGGGGATCTGTTGGGCAGTAGCGATCCCACGGACTCTATCTCCCGGGGGAAGTCTTGATCCTCACCTCTGGCTTGCCTTTATTGGCCGGCTGGAGTGAACACTGACGAGGAACGGAACTCCCACCTCATTCTTGAATTATTGGCCGGCTTGAGTGGAGATTCGCAAGAGTAAACGTGCTCGGAGGAAGGAAGTATTCGAGTAAGATGCTGGTAGGAATCTTGACCGTACTTCCGGAATTGTCCTGATAGCCGTGGAATACCTCTTCACTCCTCATAAGCACCTCAGGACATGTTGCCCCCTTATCACTACGACACTTTGTGCTAGCGACCGTTTTCGAGGGGCATATGAACATTGATCAGGCAGGGGCCATAGTCTTTCCATAGTTCCAGGTAACCAGTCTACTTTAGCCACCCAAACCCACAGTCCAATATTTTTGTTTCCATTTCCTGCAATAGTCCTACACCAACCGGGGGTTAATCGTCGATTGGTGCCTCAACACTTAAAAATGTCTAAGGGGCCTCTACGAGTTGGCTTTGGCCCCTCATACGCTTTCCAAAGGTCCGGGACCCTACGGTCCCGAGAAATGTCAAAGACGTAACAAAAATAATTATAAATCAAGTTCGAAAATCGTTTATCAATTAATTTTTGAGGGTTTTCCAATACCGACTCTTTGTTAACGATGACCGCGGTATAAAACCAAATGCGTTACTTCCCACAGTGATTTAGTCATTGTCCTTTTAGCAAAAAAGGTGATGTTTTTTTTTTTTGATCTATTGCATCTCGCAGTTGACCACTAAGGTTAACCGGGCTTTCCTGTGGCTGCCTTAAGCTTCTACACTCAAAGCCTCTAGCCAGGGTCAAAAACGATTCTAATTAAATCTAGGCGACCGCTCGCTAAGGGTCACTCCCTGTAGGGTACGAACCTCGGCTTAGGGCGTCGCTGGGGGGAGGATACCAAGATAGGACAGGCTGGATCAAATTTAGATCATCATGATTATTATTCGGGGAATTTATAGCTACATGCTCAGACTTAACGCGAGCTGGCACCTCGTTGTCGAGCAAGGGTCAGGGGGGAGTATCATTTACTCGGGGTCGCGGTCGCGGAGGACCTCGGCGGCGGTGAGGTCGGTATGACGGGTATCGTCTCTATTTATGAACTGTGCTGGTGGCCCTACTGCTCGGAGGGTTATGGGGTCGTCTGGATCGGAAAGAAAAGGGCGATGTGAAGACAGTTTCTCTAATAAATAAAACTAAGACAGAAAAAGACAGTTTTTTTTTTCTTCGTGTGGATAAAAACCCCTTATTAATGGTTTTTATCCACACGGATACGTCAACCCCATTGTACCTTATACTCTATTTACACACAACTGTACACTTGTAATTATATTATATTTTACTACATTACTATCCACCACCACTATGCAGATTTATTTAAAAATAACAGAAATGGTGACGTTTAGGGTAAATAAATTAAGATCATTTCAAATGTGAACATCGTTTTATAATCTAAACTAATAATAGAAAGAGAATAGATTTGATTTTTTGAATGTTTTTAAGGTAATGTTTGTTTGTTACGCGTTCACGTTAAAACGGCTGAACGGATTTAGATAAAATTTGGCACATAGGTAGATCATGACCTATGTTAGGACATAGGATACTTTTTATCCCGGTCGTTTGTTCCCGTGGGATAATTTTCGAACTCAACGCGGGCGAAGCCGCGGGCAAAAGCTAGTAAAATATAAAAATACCTGCCTTACCTACACAATCTAATATTTTAAGTATTACAGCATTAAAGCCTTAGCTATAGAGCCTTAAACCATAAATGGTACAAAGTCAACAAGTTGATGTTTTAATAAATACCTAATCTACCTTCACAATCAAATATTTTGTTATTAATATTTTTGTTAAATTGAAATAATAAAATATATTTTTGAGAGTTAAAACATTGTCGTTCTCTTTTACGATTTTTATGTTATTGTTAGCAGATTGATTTAATTTCGAAACCAAATACAAAGAAATCTTGCAATCTAAAGACCTCTAAAAATAATCGAATTTGTTATCTACTCCGAGCGCATCATAAAAACCCTTTATGCAGAGATACCTAGATAAAATAAAAATATATCTGTTATCGGCAATCTATTTAATCGGGTATTTTATAGAATACCGAGACATTCAAAAAAATAACTATAACGTTCAGGTAAAGTGTGAAATATAATTTATTCCATACATAATTTATTGCCTACAAGGCATTCTATACAATACCTATTTTGCGATGCCCGACAGCGTCCATTGTTAGATTACTCGTCTTTTATGTCTAAAATAATTATTGACAGTAAGGAAATATTTATTTATTTATTTGATTTACACGCCTTAAAATACCAATTACATAAATCAAAGTAAATTTAAGTACAAACATAACACATAAACGAATAAGAACAGTTAAATACAATTTTTATCATAAAAATGTAAAAATATAGTTTATTATCCAAATATTTGATATTTTTTGAACGAAATAAGAATTGAGACTCACGACATTTAGTTCCGTGCTTGAACACGACCAAAGAGCGCACGCGATATTCAACTTTATTACTGACTAGCTTTTGCCCACGGCTTCGCCCGCGTGGATGTCGGAAAATATCCCACGGGAACGTACTACCGAGATTTCATACTTAATAACAGAGGAAAACGTCATTGTCTCCTACCGCTGCGCCCGCGTTGCTCCGCGTAATTTTGAAACTGTGATCTCTTTTAAACTATTCATTTAAATTCTATGATTTGAAGGCATATTTTAATCTAAATTAAATGCTCAATTTAAATAACATATTTTTCTGGATAAGGATTAATACTATACCGGTCAAAAAAGCTTCGGAAATAACAATTACATTTTTATCAAATAACGAAAGATAAAAATAGCTATTGTGGGTCATCCTTAGAAGCTAGATATATGCCATCGTGGATTTTTTTGTTGAACTTTTTAAGATGTACAATACCGTAGAACATAAATTTGATGTATCTTTTTCCGTTAACGCAGCGCACGCCAGTAAAGCTGATACTTCAACGATAATCGTCAAATTTCACCCAATTTACACAAAACTTTAATGAATTATACACTAAAACCTTTCGCATGAATCACTCCGTCCATTGTTGAAAACCGTTTGAAAATCCGTTCGCTAGTTTTTGAGTTTATCGCGTTCAGACAGACAGACAGATAGACAGACAGACAGACGCGGCAGGGGACTTTGTTTTATAATATGTAAGGATGTGTTAGCGTTTAGCACATAGTGGAGTGGTGGGGGTGCATTGGGGCGGAGTTTGCGTGGAAATTGTCTTTGGAGTGCCTGGTCTTGCATTACGATACTCAAAGGTGCTTAAGAGTTAAAACAAATTTCTATGTACTTATATCAAATTGTATTGTTGTTGAAATTGTTCTTCATGTAAGAACAAATAAATATCTACCATTTTTATTTAAACATTTATGTTCAGTACAAAGTTTACTACCTCCCTATTACTTAAAAAAAACACAGTTCCTCATGTTAATCTCAGTTTTATTATTATACTTGCGGGTTTGTCCGAAAGGGCTACAATCGCCCCTGGCAACATACAGGCAACTGAAGAAAGACGGGTGGGTTTTAGTGAGTAAGAGTCTGACACGGCCTCCCGCTCCGTCCAGAGCGGGAGAAGTTACTTGATAATTTCCCACCCAAAAAAAAGACGGACAAAAATTCTTCGTTACTATTTTATAAAATCAGTTAATAACGAAGTACCTATAAAAACCTAAGTATTATTTTTCTTTGGCTTCAAACTGTTCATTTTTTATTTCAAACTGCTTTCATAGGTTCGTATAAAAAGTTAATGAAAACAGAACCAAATTGAGGTATAATTTTAATTAACATTTTAAAGAAAATCTTTTTAAATGGTTTTCATAAATTATGAACGTAAAACTCACTGTTTAAAGTACCTGTCCCACCGCCAGCGATTAACGAGCAGCGAGTGGAGCCAGCAACTAAAAACGAGTTGGCGAGCAACGAGCTGCGAGTGCGCGACGGTGACGGGCGGTTACTCGCTGGTATGCTTTTTAGGTACTGTGAGTCTCCCAGCAAGTCTTCTGAAATGTTTCGCTGATGGTGGCGCGTGTGTTGGATCATTTAGCTCCCTTCAAAATGGTTGAGCTGAATGGTGCTAATCCATGCGTCATGTTCGTGAACGGGCGCCGTCAGTTGGGACTGGTCATCTCTTAGCTGCCAGGGCTTATTTTTGTTATTTTATTTTTTTTAATTGTTCTTTGTTTTATCTTTTTATTACAGACGCTTCTAACGTGCACGTCTTTCTACATTGTACTCACATGTAAATTTTTCAACATGAATGATGTAACCAATATTTTGTAACAATTTTTTATTTAAAAGAGTGTCCGTAGAGTTTCTTGCCCGTTCTTCTCCATAGGTACCTACTACGCTTTGGAATGGGCAACTAGCTTCATACCTATTTCTGACTGACCGATTCTTTGACAATTCAAAAGTGCCTGTAAATGGTTTAATTGAAATAAATGCTTTGAGTTTGAGTTTGCCCCCCAAGCGAGCGTCGCTGAGCGATTTTTCTCTGTAATAGCTCTTGTTGCTGCGATAAATGAGTACTCGTCTATGGTGTTAATAGTCAACGATGAACTAAAAAAAACTTGATGCACTTGTCTTTCCACGTTGAAAGACAAAAGCGCGTGTACAGAGAGTTTCTTTTACGAATCAATAAAAAAAAAATTAAAGTTTATATTAAAAAAAAAAACTTTTTTTTAAAGGTTTTTAATGATTTTTTTGCATTTATGGACGCTTTACTATATCGGGTTAACAGGAGCGCCCTTTGTTAGATATCATACTGTATACAAAGCGGCAAGGTCATTGACGCGAAAACTGTTACCATGGATTCAGTACATGAATCTCAACCCCCTGCTTTGAAATTTCTCGTCGGTTATTTAAAAAATAACAGCTTTTCCATACATTTTGATCGCGTAGGTATTGCACTTTTCTATGAAACAAAAATTGCTGTTATAGGAATAATACAAGCAAACAAATAATAAAACTACTGAAAACCAGAACTTTGTTTATTCTCCTAACATAATTTATAACACAAAATAACGAAAATAATCATCTTCTTGAGAAAAAGGAACAAAATAAAATAAATTCAAAAGTACGATTTAAGATTACAATATTGTCTTAATTCGTACCCGTATATTCCTTAATCGTACTTTACGAGATCGTCTTGCAATCATCATAACAATAATAAAAAGTTGTACTAACTGTACCTACGCAAAGCACATGTACCCATTTGAAACATTCATTGCACTGTATCATGTACTCTGACCGATCTTCACTACATAAAAGACATAACCAGGTTTCATTCTCTTTAGATTGTTTTTCTTTCTGAAATTTCTTATTTTCGTTGTTCTTCTTCCTTTTAAGATTTTCAGTCTTGGCCTTTATCTTAATCGGTAATTTTTTTTTTTCGAAATAACTGTTTTTCTTTCTAATTCGTTTTTGTATGGACTTTCCGGTACGAATTATAACAAACCTATGAGTACGAATTAGGCAAACTACTCACAAGTTTTTAAAATCTCCCGCGTAAATAAATGACGCTGGCGAGAACAACAAAGTTGACAAAAAAAACTTTTTACAAAAAAAAAACAACCGACTTCAAAAAAAAAACACTACAAAGTGAAAAATAACTTTAATTTCGGAAGTCGGTGTCTTGGTTTTGAATTTTCGTTCTTTGTCACCGACTTCCGAAATTAAAGTTATTTTTCACTTTGTAGTGTTTTTTTTTTGAAGTCGGTTGTTTTTTTTTTGTAAAAAGTTTTTATTTTTCACTTTTTAGTGTTGTGGTACCTACCCCAAACAAATTCGAATACCACTACCTGCTATGTAATTAACAGTGACAGGAAGTTATCAATCATCCACATACTAAGTGGGAAAAAATACGTATTATTGAAGCTAACTCAAAAACTACCCAAGCAAAGTTAATAAAATTTATATGGGACCACCTCTGAAGTATGATCTACCAAACAAAAAAAGAATCATCAAAATCAATTCATAATTAGCGGAGTAATCGCGTAACAAACAAACAAAAAAAAAAAAAAAAAACATACAGACGAATTGAGAACCTCCTCCTTTTGGAAGTCGGTTAAAAAATTACAGAAATTAATGTGTATTTACACTATACTGTGAGCTAAAACGAATACCACATAATAATGGAACTATGAGCTTATGAAATGTCATAAAAAACTTCTGAGATTGTAATTAAAAACTAAATTTCTTGATAATTTTGTAACGAGTAGCCGCACAGGGTTCTGCTTCTTTTTCTGCAAGATGGCGGACTAAAGTTTACGTTTTGTACTGCTTGTAACGCTGTGGAAGCCTTAGTTTGGGAGAAACACATCAGGTACAATTTAGGAGCAGGTACGATTTGAGCAAGTTTACCCTACTGACTCCATGGTAATCGTTTTCGCGTCAATGTCCCTGCCACCCTGTATGTATCTCTTTTACTTACACGGGCCCTAGAATCTTTTGTATGTTTCTTTACCAAGAACGCCGCTTCCTCGTCGGCGGCGGCAGTGGGACAGGTGCCTAATGAAAGTGTGAATTAGGCGAAATGATAAAATTCTAATTTTTAGGAAGCCTCAAAACTCCTTTTACCGTGTTTATTTAACGTAGAGCTGTTTTTGAAATGTGCTTATGTGCTTAAAATCTATTATGATGATTTAATTTATTAAGTATAATTTTATTGGGAAAAGTGTTATTTTAATAATAAATGTAAGTTTCACTCTTCTTTATTATAGACTTTGAAAACATGCTTCAAAAGCTAAATGAAATCGATTTAGCTTTTGAAGCATGTTTTCAAAGCCTAAAATTATGTAAAAAATGTGTTAAACCCGTTCAAAGGCTAAGCCATTAAGGCCATTTAGTTTAATTCCGTTTTTTTTCTCGCATTCATTCCACAATAATTGTGGATGCAATAGTTATTAATGTTATAATTTTTAAAACAGTATTTAAACCATTATCCTGTTTCAGTAACTAAAAGATGAAATCAAGTTATCCTTACAAGCAATACCTATAGAAAAATAATAATATTTATTATTGATGGCGATCCTACATGATGATAACAAAAACGTAACGCTAATCTCTTACAACGGAATACACATTTTATTTTTCCGAATTTCTTTCGAGCCTTTTAGTTTGTTATAAATTATAATGTAATTTATGTTTATTCTTTCTTTTCATCGTCAGCCTATAATGTCCCCACTGCAGAGACACAGGCCTCCTCTCTGTGAGAGGAAGTGGGCCGTAATCCACCACGCGGGCCCAATGCGGGTTGGTAGATGTCACATATCTTCGAATTTTCGGTTCTAAGACATGCCGGTTTCCTCACGATGTTTTCCTTCACCGAGAGCAGTGGTGATGAAATAATTTACACAAAGTAAAGCGCCTGTCTGGGTACGAAGCTACGACCTACAACTCGTAAGTTGCGGCCGTTACCACTGGGCCACCACTGCTCTTCTTTTACGAATGTATTTTCTATTCCTTGGGTCAAACATACCTTTGTAGTCGCCGGCTCACTTGTAACGTTGACATAACAATAGCACGTGTATCGGTGACCTGATTGACACAGGTACAGGTCACCGATAGACGTGTTTATAAACCAAAACCCACCCCTGCTTCGCACAATTTTTACGACTTGACAATACATCAAGATTTTCTTCATTAAATATATGTGTAATGTTAATGTATCATACAAATAAACTTTCCGGGATAAATTCTCTAAATTATGTTGAAGACCACATCAAAATCCGTTGCCTAGTTTAGAAGAACAACGCGGTCACACAGACAGAGAGGAAAAGCTACTGAGCTTTTCCTCTCTGTTTTATTTAATAAATCTTCCGGAATAAATTCTCTATATTATGGTGAAGACCGCATCAAAATCCGTTGCTTAGTTTAGAAGAACACAGAGATAAACAGGAAAAGCGACTGTAATTTATATAGTATGTACAGAGACTTATGAATATAGAAACGACCTCTAATTTATACTCTGATATTTCCAATAAAGTAACTTTGGTGATAGCACAGTTCTGCAACTAAAATGACGTTTTGATCCCCTCAGACAGAGAGGATGAAGTAAGACCTGTTCTTGTAAGACCTGTTAAGGTGCCTGAATCCATCTGTCTATATCTTGTCTGTCGGTCTGTTACCTTTTCCCACCTAAATCACTGAACCGATCGTTAGCTAGCCTGGAACAGGATATAGGCTACTTTTCATTTTAAATATTTGTAATAAAAAAACTGGCACACGAAGGGTTCCGTACCGTATTAAGATCGAGCAAAAAACACCGGAAAAAAAACACATTTCTTGTATCACCACAAATCAATATTTTAATTTAAATAATTTAAATCATCATCATCGTGAAGGGAGGAGGTCGTGGCTAAGTAATAACAGCCGCACGGGTCGATCTATCAGGCTAAGCTACGCTTGCCAGGGTTGGTCCGTGGATGGGGGACCATCTATACATACCGAGACTCCTCAGTGCCTCAGAAAGCACGTTAAGCCGTTGGTCCAGGCTGTTACTCGTGGATCTTTGACAGTCGTTACGGGTCGTCAGAAGCCCGAAAGT
Organism: Agrochola litura; assembly: GCA_949152395.1. Taxonomy (NCBI): domain Eukaryota; kingdom Metazoa; phylum Arthropoda; class Insecta; order Lepidoptera; family Noctuidae; genus Agrochola; species Agrochola litura. Next base: position 6,413,495 of record OX424497.1, on the reverse strand, counting down.
CTGTCAATCACTCTTACCAAGGGGTATCGTATTACACAGTTACTGGATTGTGGAGGTCAGATAGGCAGTCGCTCCATGTAAAATACTGGTATTCAGCTGCATCCGGTTAGACTGGAAGTCGACCCCAACATAGTTGGGAAAAGGCTAGGCAGATTGATTGATTTAAATCATCATTATCATCATTTCAGCCGAAAGACGTCAATTATTTAAATAAAATCAAATTATTCTACAGTCAATCTTTTCTTTTCTTTTATCTTTTTTTTGTTATTTTTATACTAAAGTTTTAATGAGCGTGTTTTAGTATGAAATAAAGGAAATTTAATAATAATAATGTTTTTATATAATTTTATTCTAATATTTAAAAATATAATTTATATGTAAATAATTAATTTGTGATTTCCTGTGCAAGTTTCAATAAATTCTTTTTCTTTCTTTTCTTTTAAAACTAGAATATTTAAAGGTGACTTGATTAGCCTTAACAAAATACCATTAATAAAATAACTTTATTTAATTTTAATATTTGTTATTATAACGGCAATAGAAATGCACAATCTGTGAATATTTCCACTGTCTTATCTAGACAGTTAAAATTTTTACGGTTCATGAGATACAACCCGCTGACAAACCGACGGACAACGGAGGCTTAGTAATAGGATTCCGTGTGGCACCCTTCGGGTACGGAACCCTAAAAATGATTAAATCCAAAATACACGCAGACGAAATCGAGGGCAACAGCTAGCATTTAATATTGAAGATTTTGAATCCATTACAGTATTTCTTCTCAAGTTTTTGTTTTTAGTAATCGTCTTTCTGTTATTGTATTTTACGTTTAGGTATTTGTTTTTGTATATTATCAGTTATTTTTCCATTATTCAAGTCTTTTAAAGAAAGCTGTGTACAGTTTACAGCTTTTAGTCCAAAAGAAATTACTTTGGTACTAGATTTTACATATTTTTGCCATCTTAACACGAATTCTTTCAGGTCCCAACAAATTTTTTCAGTGATTCTTTTTGCGATTAACCTACAGTTTCTTACGACATCGGTCAGGTGGCCGCTACGTAACGGCCGCAATGACAGCTGTCATTAAAATAATGGCAGCGGTGTTTGACTTTTCGGTGTCAAAGACGCTCTCTAGAAAAACACCAACTTACTTTCATAAATAATTTTTCAGAGATATTTTTGACAGTAAATTACGGACGCTGTATGGCGGCCACCGCAGTCTTAGGAAATGGTAGCTTTAGGTCAACAAAAAAAAACTTGTAAAGTACGTAAAGGTTTGTTGGTGATATTGGTAAGTGTAGGTGACAAAAAAAATGTCACCAATTTACCTATATCACCAACAAACCTTTCCTTACCCTACCTAGTTTTTATTTGTGTTCAGCTTTTATGCCATAGTTTTTATGTCAACACTGGATGAGTCTGGTTCCATCACAATTTTTTTTCTTGTCAAAGTTACTGTGATGAATGTGTTGTACCTACAGAGTTTTCATTTACCTAAAATAAATAATGGATTTCTGAAACACGTTAGTCTATCGAATAGATTACGTTAGGTTTCTTACCTATCGAAATCTATAGTGCTCTTGGTACGAATTTTAATTATTTGTGTGACCGCTACATTATCTTTTCATATAAATCATTTACGGAGACGCTAGCGAGTTTTGACTTTATCGAAATATTATATTTGATTCACGTTAATACGCTAGCGATTTTATAACGTTAGCGAGTAATTTTTCGATTACAACTCATGGTAGAGCTACAAGCCCATAACAACCCTTTTTCTCGTCAACTTTCGATTATTTGATTAAGAAACATTATAGCCTTATTCAGATTCTGCCAAATGATATTAATTTCAAATAAAAGCTCAATTGATGTTTGAAGTATTTGAAATTGAAGTAAATGAATATTGAGTATTGTAACTTTCCTTTTTCGAATACAACTCATGGTAGAGCTACAAGCCCATCCAACCCTTTTTCTCGTCAACTTTCGATGATTTGATTAAGAAACATTATGCCCTTATTCAGATTCTGCCAAATGATATCAATTTCAAATAAAAGCTCAATTGATGTTTGAAGTATTTGAAATTGAAGTAAATGAATATTGAGTATTGTAACTTTCCTTTGATATTAGAAACTGAAGGTTTCAAACAATAATAAGTCTACTATGCCCTGTATGTGTTGGTTAATGTTTTGACGATATGATTTAATAAACCAACCAGATTGTATTATTGTTTCTATCTACATAATATGGGAATGATAATAATATCAGCTTCTATGTAGTCTAATAACAAACGCTTTTCTTACAAAGATAAAGACGGCCAAATTTTAATCATAAAAGAAAGGAAAGAAAGAAAAAGTATTTTTTGAGACTCGCACAGGAAATCACAAATAAAAAATTTTATTAATAAATAAAATAAAACAAACTAAAATTAAAATAAAAGCAGAAAGTCCTGTACGAGGCCAAAAGGCTCCTATCTCAGCATATGCTGCGACATTTAAAAAAATAAATGTCACAGCGCTGGTATTGTGATAAATGTCTTTTTATAGATAGGGTGCATCATCGTCTACCTAGTCTTTTCCTAATTATGTGGGCGAGGTGGCCCGCGAGCTGAGGAGCAGGTGGTTTTATAACGCTCTTCGCCCACGGCTGAGGCTAGCCGGCGGAGCCGACCAGCAAGCCAAAGCACTATGGAAAATGGTAGAACAACGTCATATCAAAAATGGTTTTTACCAATGTCGCTAATGACATACTTTTTAAATTTTATTTAATAGTTTAAGGATGAAACAAAATTATAATGTAAACATATTTATGTTAAATATAAAATGATTTTTTTATAGTGCCACAATCTTTATAGTTTCGACGAACGACCATGTCAAGCCTGTTCACTTCATCGATTTCAAAGTGATTTATATGAAAAATTTTGTAGGAATAGATATAAAGTATTATATATTTCTGAAAAGTTCATCTTTTGAAGATTTTAGAACACTTTTATGTTAACGTTCACGTTAAAATAATTGCAAAGTAAAATAAGGTGAAAAAAAGTTTTTTTAACTTTATCAAGACTTTTGACAGTTACCCACGCTTCCCCACGCTTTCCATTTAATCTTGATTTGTAGCCTAGCTCTTCATGAAAACATCAAAACAAAAATAAGCAGCGGATATTTGCGATTTTCGAAGTAATTTGTAAAAATGTGATAAAAGTCAGAAAACGGAAAACTGCTATCTGTTGCGGTTTCAAATGTAGACAACTATTTATATCAATAGTTTGCGTTATGTTTTGTAATTTACTATTAAAAATATTAATGAAAAAAATTTTATTAATAAATGAAAAAAAAAATCATTTATATTAAAAATATTAATGAATTTTGTTTCGGATTAAAAATCGATAACTTTTTTATTTCTAAACATTATGTTGTGAAATTTTATACAAATATTGAATAGTGTATAAGGCTTCAAATGGGATGTATTTTAATATGATTTGATGTACTCTTACTATTTGAAAAATGAGGATAGTGTGCACACTACCCTCATTTTTCAAATAGTAAGAGTTGAAATGTTGAGAGTTCAAATGGGATGGATGAAATTTTTATCAACAAGATGCATCTTGTTGATAAAAATTTTCATCCATCCCATTTGAAGCCTTATACACTCCCCTTCTCCTCCTCCTTCTGTGAAACCGTAGTTTCGCAGAAGGAGGCTGCGGAAAGGGAGAGGGAGATCGAGACCACTCTCCCGATCCGTAGCCGTCGGACTGTGCGTCGGCGGAGGGCGGACAATGCCCTCTTCCAGCCCCCGTAAACAGGTCCGGAGGGACGGCGGACTCGGGGATGTCCGCCGCCCCCCATCCAGCAGGACCCAAGGTGGTGGCGCGTAGTGTTCCACGCGCGCCCCTATTTGGCGTCGCGGGGGGAGTCTCACACCTCACTCCCCCTGCGGGCATGAAGTGAAGAATTATGAGTGAGAATTATTCGGGGTTCGATTAAATACATACTTTAATACTAAAGAAGGGGTTCCAAATATAAATGCGGTAGGTACACGTGGCTTACGTGTACCGCATCTCTATTTGGAACCCTTCGCATAAACAGGAGACGAAAGTGACGATAAATTCTAAAGGTAGTCCCAAGTCCCAACCGCACCTGTTACGTTCCCCAAAGCTATTCAACACAGAACAAATGACCAAACGGAGGTAGGTTCCCTTCTATTTCAACTTTGAACTCATTATTAGTACCCTTACCTTCCTTATTAGTAAAGTTTTGACCAGAATTTAAGTTGTATTTCAATTTTCACAGGTGCTTTGATCGAGTCTGCTGTTGTATTTCAAGACTGGTGGCAAAGTTTCATAGTGGCCTAGATATTGTCTGATGGTATCGCCTGCGTGAAATTTTGAAACTATGCCACGAGAAAGTACTACAGGAATAAAAATTATCCTATGTCCTAACCAGGTCATACTTATGACAAATTTATTCGAAATCCGTTCAGCGGTTAAGGAGTGAAAAGGTAACAGACACACAGACTGAGTTCTTTTCGCATTTATAATTATTAGTATGGATTATTTGAACATTTATTTATTTTATTTAAAAAAATGTAACGGCCGAAGCCAGTTACACTACTTAAACATATAATTTATTTAACACAATTATGCATCCTTTTCACAAAAATTCAAACATTCTGACAGTATCATCTTCCATTCATTCGCATTCAAGATCCGTGTTTGAGTTCAGGAGAGCGTTAATAGCGGCTAATGTCCGAGGAATAGGTGACTTGGAGTGTGCAACAGTACGACAAGTTGGAACAGCCAGTAAGCGGACATCATAAAGATCAAAACGAGTGTTTAGTAAATATGAGTACACTGTAAACATGATCACGTCGGTCGGGGTCACCAGTATAGAGGTATGAGGAACAGGGTGTAAAGTTCACTCATCCTCTATAGAAAAGGGAAGATCCTCCGACCAGACGGGTGGCGTGTCTGATGGGCAACTGCCCGACGATTGATATCGGGAAGTTATATATATGCTGATCGCACGATAAACGCTGCTTGCGCGATGGAGGATTTCGCGTGACGTCAGTGTGATGCGTAGTTAGCATGTGGCGATGTAGATACCACTACAAACATTACCTTATGAACTTTCGATCTTGTTCTTATTTCATTACACATCAAACTGCCTTATAAAACCTTCCTTTCCATCCAATGATTATCTTTAAGAAATTGCTTTTTTGAGATTAGACTGTTTATTGTTTATTCGACCTCGTACAGTCCGGCCGTCGAGAGAAAGCGATCTTGACACCTGTCAGTGTGTTTTGCAAATTTGATCCTTATTTCTACTAGAAATTGTGCTACTGACAGGTGCCAGAAACGCATTTTATCGACGGCCGGACTGTAATTACTTTTCCACCCTAAGGGTCTTTTCAGATTCGACGGCGCAGCAGCAGTGCTACATCAGCATGCTGGTATACGTGGTACCGAAATTGAGCATTCTTGATTAGCTCGGTATGCGAGGGAGTGGGGCGGTACCGATTCGGCTTACTGCGTCTCGGCATGCATGTCCAGTGGCCGTTCTGCATTCTACCGAGTCGGACGCGCGCCCTGTTCAAAATGACGGACATTCATGTTGCGTTAGTGTTAGAAGTTGCAAACTATCCCGAATTGTACAATATAAAATAGCTGAATATTCCAATAAGAATGTGTCAGAGAGGGCCTGGGCTGAACTATCGAACAAAATGACATCAAAACGTTACTACTGAGACAATAGGCACGGTTGGCGCAGTGGTTAGGCGATTGACTGCTGCGCTGCGTGTCGCGGGTTCGATTCCCGCACGGAACAAATATTTGTATGACCTACAAGTAGTTGTTCCGGGTCTGGCTGTTTGTTTAGGTGAGTTTAAATGTTTGTAAACGCACCCACGATACAGGAGAAATTCCTAGGGTGGGGCAAAGGTTAAAAAAAAAAAAAAAATACTGTTCAAAAACTGTGGATATGTTTCTTTTTTAATTCAGTACATGCACAGTACAATGATAAAAAAAAATTCGTCATCCTGCAAAAGTTTTTTAGCCGCAAAACATACTTTCGATATATGGATGACATCAATAACGTTTTCTTTTTACGTAAACGGATATAAATGTAACAAGCTAAAGTATCTTCATCAATCGAACTCGAAGACAACATTATTTCACGACGCGCGACGCGCTGACGGCACAAGCGGCTCTGCATAATTTTTTACCGGCATGTGCATAGGTGCAGACGACATGGTATCAAAGTTAAGTTTAAGCTACTCCGCACGGTGTACATTGCGCTGGCACAGTCAATCATAGCCTACTGTATCACGGCCTGGGGAGGCGCATGTAAAACCTTTATGATTCACCTCGAAAGAGCCCAAAGATCTTTGTTAAAGGTCATGACCTTCAGACCGTACCGGTTTCCTACGAAGGATCTTTATGAAAATTGTAAAGTACTTACCGTGAGACAGGTATACCTTCTTCATTAGACCAGAAAGATGTAAAACCGCTTCCGCTAGAAGACAACACTTTTACATGGCTAAATACATTTACAATAAATTAAACAATACCCATAACATAAATCCGTTCACAACGAAAGAAACTAAATTAAAAATCTCCACATGGCTTCAAACACTTGATTACCACCAGACGGAAAATCTATTACAAAATCAGTACTCATAAAATGATCTACACTCACCCATACATACACGCACACACCCCCACACACGCACACACGAACGCACCCTCACACGCACACACACACACACAAAGAGCATGTGTCCATCTTATAATTGTTGTAATTTTGTCTTTTATTGTATTGTTTTTATTGTTATTTTTTTTTTCCTTTTCTCTTTTAATTTTGCTTATTGCACATTGTTATGAAATTAACCAAAAATGGGCGAAGACACTGGCTCCTGTAACACAGGTTGCTACCTAGCTCAGGAGCCAGGGCTTCAAACAAAGTTTGTAAAAACTGTATTTGTGTCAATAAAAAAATATTTTATTTTTTTTATTTATTAAAGTCAAATAATTCATTACAATTAGGCACATAAAAGGCACTTTCGAAAGACAAAACTTACAAAAAAAAAAAATCGACTTCAAAAAAAACACTACAAAGTGAAAAATTACTTTTATTTCGGAAGTCGGTGTCTTTGATTTTGAATTTGCGTAAAACGATAAACGTTATTATGTTTTTTAGGTTACAATGGTAAACTTGTAACGGATTTTATTATATTCATTATTCTTTTGTAACAATGTTGAAAGTTGGAATCTAATGAATTCTGGTGCCTCATTACTTTCTATTGCTTTAGGCTTATTTTAATTTTTTTGGGATATTATTTCGGAAACAAGTAAAACCCACATAGAAAAGCTCTAGGCTTTACCTCGTTTTGTGGGTGTCGTTCAAGGTGACTAAGAGATCTGGCGCACTATAATCCGCGCGGAACTAGATGGCCGCACCTCAGGTATGTGAGTGGTGCGACGGAGGGGCAACTAGTTCCGCGCGGACTATAGACTGTATGGTGTGCGGCTAGTTGGTCTTTGCGACCAAGTTCACGATTATATCGATTTCTATAGTTTACCTCGTTGCTGGGACTACTGGTTGTGGTCGTGGCCATCAATTGCGCGAGATTCCTAACGAGCTATGGGAAAAGTCAATTTTACCTACAAGCCAAACCTTGTGGGTATATTAAAACTACATGATATAACAGCCAATCTAACACATTGCACACTCAATCAATCTGCCTAGCCTTTTCCCAACTATGTTGGGGTCGGCTTCCAGTCTAACCAGATGCAGCTGAATACCAGTACTTTACATGGAGCGAATGCCTATCTGACCTCCACAACCCAGTAACTAGGTAATACGATACCCCTTGGTAAGACTGGTTGTCAGACTTTTGGGCTTCTGAGAACCCGTAACGACTATCAAAGATCCACGAATGACAGCCAGGACCAACGGCTTAACGTGCTTTCCGATTCAGCAGGAGTCTCAGTATGTAGAAATGGTCACCACTCCACGGACCAACCCTGGCAAGCGTAGCGTAACCTGATGGATCAACCCGTGCGGCTGTTAGTACTTAGCCACGAGCTCCTCTGACACATTGCACACAAAAATACAAAAAACTTTATTGGCAAAAAGAAATGGTGATGACAGACTAATGAACGCAGAAAGTATAAAGTTACTCTATCAAGTCCCAATTAAAGTTGAATAATAGGAAACTAAATGGAAAAGTTCAGCAACGAGTTTAGATTTGAATAGAACAAACGAGCGGTCTAACTTTTGCTTTAATTACAGTTAAAATGGTTTACGTCTGTCTAATGTTTACGTTTATGAATTTAACCATGATAGTAAGTTGTAGTTTATTTGAATGGGGTTAAAAACTGCCACTTGCTCACTTCAGATGGCGCTGATCTCTAGCGTCTTTTGACTGCTAGCCATATTTTTTTTGTAAACAAGCAACTTCTTTTACGCATAATTAATTATTGAGCCCAGTTCCGCAGCTGTTTACAGCAAAAATACGGGGCCCCATATATTTGCCAAAAATGTTATAAGAAGAAAATTGTGGGAGAAAGCTCTCCGAAAAAAATTGGAATCCGATATTTCGTCAAGACAATGTGCTATCCTTTAAGCCTTTTATGGGAGAAAGTGGTTTATAGGTGATGCTCCCAAGAGAACTAACTCTGTTTTCATTACATACAGGCACTTTTTTTTTTTTTGGGTGGGAAATTATCAAATAACTTCTCCCGCTCTGGGTGCAGCAGGGAGGGCGTGTCAGACTCTTACTGACTAAAACCCACCCGTGTTCCTTCCGTTGCCATGTTGCCGGGGGGCCACGATATCCCTATCGGCCCATATTCGCAGCCTCAGCAGGCATTAGCCCTAGCGGACCCCGTCAATTCTGCTGACATCTCTTTGAGGCGCGCGTGGAACACAACGCGCCGTCGACCCAGGTTTGGTCCTTATCGGACGGCGAGCTACCCATTGCTCACCGTCCGCAAGCTCGCGCCTACGGTGGCCAGAAATCTTCCTGTGATTCCCGACGCCCAGGGCGTCTCCTCCTGCGGCGGTTAGGGGCGCGAGGGCGCGAAATTTGCCTCTCCCTCACGCGCTCCGTCTCCTCCTTCGCGAGCATTACTGCTTCGCAGAAAGAGGTGACGGCCACCCATTTCTTCTCGCTCCGCAGCGTGGCCCTAATCAGGGCCGGACGCGAGAGATCACCGCCGCCGATCGCATCCACGAGGACACGGCGATGCCCTGCCCAAGCCGGGCAGACCTCCACCGTATGCTCCACCGTGTCCTCCGGGCGATCCACACAGTGACGACACCCGGGCGTTTCCTCCCGCTTTATCCTGAACAGGTACCTCCCGAAACAGCCGTGTCCGGTGAGGACCTGCGTCAGGCGGAAGGTGAAGACGCCGTGGTGCCTCTCTAGCCACTCCTCAAAGACGGGTCTTATCGCCGCAATTGTGGCGTGCCCAGCGCTGGGTTGCGACAATCGCACTCTCCATTCCGCCATGAGATCCCGCCGGAGCTCTGTCCGCTGTGCCGCGACTTCTTGCGGCATCGGAGTTAAGCCCCGGCGTTTCGCCTCCTCGCGCCACTCCCAAATGTGTGCGAGGACCTTTGCCTCCAGATCCCATGGCGGTACTCCGGCAAGGAGGCTCGCCGCCTCGCAGGAGACCGTGCGGTATCCTCGGGCCAGCCGGATGGCCATGACCCTTTGGGACGCGTTCAGCCGGCGGCCTGGCTGCCGCCTCAATGAAGGCGCCCATACCGGCGCCCCGTAAAGGGCCATGGACCGCACGATCCCCGCACATACAGGCACTTATGATGTGATATTATGTAAATTATAGTAAAGTATGTGTGTGTTTATATTAGCATATTAGATCAGTGCTAGAAGTGCTATCTCTGAGGTTTTACAGGCAGGAAGATCAAGCCTGAGTTGGTTTTCAACTCTGATCAGGTTAGTTCTATCATACGCCTCCAGTCTTTAACAAAAACGAACACAAAATAACCTACAAATTATAAAACGTTCATAATTTATTGACTTTTCCACTAAAGCTGCTGCTTTTTTACCAGTGGTAGACGCTTCCCCTGTCCTTACCTTGTCTATTAATAGTGCTACACTCCAAGTTTCATACATATTTATCTAGTTTTCGTATAATTAGTGATCGACACAAAAGTAAACAAACACAACAATGGTGGTTTATAAAGACGTACAACTGTGCTGCCATCTGCTATGAGCTTTTAGTTTTTAACCTCATTGAAATTTCAGGCATTACTGCGTCATTTTGTCCCTTAAATAATTTTCCGACAATGAAGTCCTTGCCATGTGATTTGGTCCCACCTCCGACGAGAAAGCGACTAGTTTTTGGCCATTTTCTCTCTCAAGAAACATACAAAAGATGTAGGTCCCGTGTCAGTCGATACTTATTATATATTATATTAATAGTTATTCGCTCTATGTCCACTATTATGATAAAAGCTTAAGAGGTATAAGGAACAGGGTGTAAAGTTCACTCATCCTCTATAGAAAAGGGAGGATCCTCCGACCAGACAGGTGTCGTGTCTGGCGGGCAACTGCCCAACGGTTGAAGTCGGGATCTTGTATATAAGGAGGCAGGGACATCGAAGCGAAAACTGTCACCATGAATTCAGTAGATGATTATGAACCCCTCTGCGTTGAAATTTTTTGTCAGTTATTTAAAAAAAAACAGCTTTTCCATACATTTTGCGCAGGTATTGTCGCCGTCGCCGTCTCCTGCACCACAACTCTGGCTGCGGAAACGTCACGCGTAGGTACATTGACCCCTAAACGTGCCTACGCTGCTATTGTCACCGGTGGCAAACCAGATGTGTCGCAGCCAAAGCGACAAACTAGAAAAGGGGAAAAACAGAAAAAGGGTACTCAACCTGCCCTGACTGCGGTCCGTAGCTCCTTGCCAGGAACCTGCAGTCAAGTTGATGAGGAGGGTTTCACGAAAGTGGAAAGGAAGAAGAAGAAGCCCTGTTCTCGTAACCTGTGCGGCACCGCACCGAGTGGACCCAATATGCTGCTGCACCCTGCTGTGCCTACGACGCAGCTGTACCTTTTGCATCTGCATCACTCCACTACAACTAAGGAAGTCGTGCAGCATTTAAAAGTGAAGACCAACTGGACTCTGAGGGTTGAAAGGTTGGAATCGCTCCACAACATCAACTTTAAGTAATTCGTGGTACGAGTTCCAACCCACCATCTACATATTTGCCTGAAAGAGGACTTTTGGCCGAAAGGTGTCGTATATCGACGTTTCCGAGGACGGTTACGCGACACCACGCAGCGATACACGACGCCGTCGCGTCTTTCCATTCTATACAAGGCCAGAACGCAACCATAGGAAACTGCTCGCGTATAGATTGGAAATCACTTTTTTACTAAGGTCTTCCAATCTATACAAGAGTAGTACGCAAATACTCGCGTATAATTCGTAGTGACCAAATTAACTACCTCATTCCATAGTATACACTGCCAGTACGCATACGGACTAATCGAGTATAGATTGCGAGAAATTGTGAACTGGTAATCAACTTGTTTGCGACGTAATGCACCTTATATTAAATAGCCTGCCTGGCTGCAAGCAACTTGGAAGTAGCGCTCGCCGGCCACTACCGCGGCACCGCTCGCTTCGCTCGCTCGGCTCGCGCGCGGTTGGTTACAGTTCTAACCTAACCTAACCCAAGCCATTTCACCCAGTTCACACTTTTGTTCTTTTCTTTTTTTTATAGACTATATCTTTAAAACTCTTATCAGGCGTAAGTGATGTAGTATAGTTTGGAACCAGGACGCGCTCGTCCACGTTACAAACCATACACCAGCAATACGCAAAATGTGTGTATACATTGTAATCACAGATTTAAAAATAGCATTACAATGTATACGCGAGCAGTTTCCTATGGCTGCGTTCTGGCCTTGTATAGATTGGAAATACGCGACGTCGCGCCGTCAACATTATGTGTATAGGTTTTTAATAGGTATTAGATTATTATTATATAAGATTATTTTGTGTATTCTATTTATGGGCCTTAGTTGCCTGATAATAAAGTGATTATTATTATTGCACTTTTCTATGAAACAGCAGATTTTTTTTCGCGCCCTTCGACGCCTGTCTGCTCTTCTGAGATACGGAACCATAGTGGGAAAAATATTGTAAAAATAATTTTCTTGTGAAGAAAATAGCGGAGTTATGTAAAAAAGCAACTAATACAAGTCATGTGTCAGCAACACAAAAGACCAACTAAAGATGAACAAAAATAAACGGAGAGAAAATAGTGTTCAAAGGAAATTAATCATCAAACTTCAAGTAAATGGATCTGTTGTTGAAGTAGTTTACTATCGAATAGTGCCTTTGTAGAATGCATAGAAAAAAATGTTTTGAAAAGTGGGATGTCATACTCATAAATTACAAAAGAAAAACTAAAAATTGCAGCTTTTATATGAAAAATACTTGCGCCCTGCGGTTTCACCCACATGTCTCGATTTTGTAAGAATATCGGGATAAAAAGTATCCTATGTCCTAACCCAGGTCATGGGCTACCCATGATGTACCAAATCATCCAAATTCGTTCAGCCGTTTTAGCGTGAAAGCGTAACAAACAAACATACTAACATCTAATCTTTTCTCTTTATTAAATAAAATTCCTTGAAGAAAAATAATTATTTAATATTTATTTATATATACTTTATTGTACCTACACCACAAAAATACACAACAAAAAATAAATCAAACACTACAAAATATACAATGGGCGGCCTTATCGCTTTCCGCGATCTCTTAATTCTCTCTCACTTAATTATAATGTGAATATCAATTATAAGAATAGTATGATATAATTTAAAATGTATGAATAATGATAATTAATATAATATAATGTAAAATGTAGGTATAACTGGAATATTGAGTATGTTTATGTATTATAAAAGTGATTCCGATATCCTATTCACAGAATAAACAATTTCATTTCATTTCATAATTATTTTATTTTTTTATTGAGTCTTTATAACCATTTAATTGCACTGCCTTAACAGGCAACTAAGTTCTAAGAACCTACCTATTGTTAACATCTTCAAAATGTTGTACACTTAGTTCGCAATAAAGAATTTGAATTTGAAATAATATATGTAGTTTAATATTAGTTTAGATAGTTTAGATTATTAAAAAAATATGAATTTGTGCCCGGTTGATGGCATTAGGCTTGCCCTGTATTACCTGGAACTTATAGGTAACTGGTGAAATGTGGATGTACTATTATAGGTACACCTCTGCCTAACCCTTCGTGGGATACAGTCGTGATGTTATGTTATGTTACAATAAAAAATATGGAAAGAAAACCCGGAAGGACTCTGTTTAATTTCCATTCAAAGTTTCCAAGCGAGGGCATAAATTACTGATACCAAAAGTTGGGGAACCGCAAGAAAATTTTGTGGGTAACCTAACGAAGTTTAGACAGACAAGGGACATAGCTGTCGAAAGTAACTTTATAATCAAGTACAATGAAAGATTAACCTCGTATCCGATCGAGTTTGGTTCCATAATCTGTCACCGCTGACTTAGTTATTCTTTAGTTCAGTCGTAAAAGTTTGAAGGTTTGAATATTGTCACATTGTTACCCAGTAAAGTATGAATGATTTGATTAGGGGAAATATTTTACTGATCCTCTAAAAACTAGCTGACCTTTTAAGGCCGGACACTTTTTTAAAATTAATGATCCTAAAAACAAAAATTGCGCTTCTAGTGATAAACACTTTTAAGGGTTCCGTACCTCACAAGGAAAAAATGGAACCCTTATAGGATCACTCGTGTGTTTGTCCGTCTGACGTCTGACAGTTATATTATTTTTTCTAATGACATAATCTAATGACACATAATGGGTCACTTTATATGTCTTAATTATGACAAAACATAGCGCACCCCCTATTTATATAAACACCTATGTTTCACAAATAAACTGATTGATTGATATAACAGCTAATTTGCTCCGAATCTAATGGACCGATTAAGTTGAAATTTGGTACACATAATTATGTATTTCTGTGACTCAAGGACGGGCGTGTAACGTAAATTAATTAATTTCGAATATACTCGTAAGGGTCACTTTTGGGAGGTAAATAACTAAATTTAAAAATAATAATTTGTAAACTGTACCGTGTGACATAACAAATGAAAGGGTCTCCTGTGAGGGTCTCAAATAGTTTTTTTTTTATAAATTTGTATTAAATTGTTTTAAAGTCATTAAAGAAAATAGAAAAAAAATGTTCTTTCTGAATTTATAGATTACAGGAAAATCTATAAGAAATCTATGGTCTTAAAATAATATGTTAAATCTCTCAATATTGTGCATACAAAATTAAATTTGCAGTTGGAATGTATGGGGGAACATGTATTTTAACTATAATGTTAAGTTTGTTCTTGGGATAATAATAATTCTTTCTCTTCTTTCTTCGTCCCAACTACAGAACCCTTCATTGTGCGTGGTCCGATACGCACTTGCCCGGTTTTTAATAATTGAACCTCTTTTTAACTTTTGGCCGTTTCTCATTTGGTCGCAGTAAGTAAACACCCTAGCTTAGCTTAGCTAAGTACTAAGCTAGCTCTAACAAACGGGTTAGGGCAGATTGGAACTGTGACCAACCACGAGCGAACCAAATTGGTCCCAGTAACTACGCTAGGACCATGACCAAATGGGCTATGTTAGGTTAGGCTATGACCAACCGCGCTGTTACACAACTACATTCAAGTTGGTCACAGTTACTTGACTAATCTTCTTCTTTTCACGTGGTTGGTGAAAAACCTGGTGTCAGAGTTTTTAAAGCCTCTGACTTGGCTTCACATGTCGTCACGATGTTTTCCTTCACCGTTTTTGAAGCAAGCTTATACAGCACTTGGCTAATTATTAAAATGACCCTAAAATAGGAATTACTTGAGTTTCACAAAAAGAGACGCAATCATTATTTGAAGTGTTACATAATAGTTTTAGGACCGCAAAATGGGAATTATTAAAGGTTCGATTAAATACTTTCCTGTTATTACTAATACCTATCTTATGGACTAAATGTCTCCTCAATGCTTTTTTAGCCTCAGGATCTCAATTTCTTTGTTTGTTCATCGGTCTTCTTGTCAGTCAAAAATCAAGTCGTTTGAAATTAAGAAAACAAAGATTTTAATCGTTAGATTTGCCCGTCAACGTACTCAGTACGATTTATTCCGGTCGGATGTTGAAGAGAAAAACAAGAGAAAAATGTTATTATTATGTTTAAATTCCTGTCTGATCCAGTACAAACTTTCTCATTCTTCCTTACTCTTTTTGACACGTAAGTACAGTAAAAAAAAACAGTTATTCATGTAAAAAATATTTGTTTAAGTGTTTAAAATCATCACAGGCAATCAGACATTTGGCATTTTAGTTTGAAAAAGTATCCATACTGAGAAGAGTGAGCTCACGTAATAATGATGGCGTTTTGGCGTTCCCATAATAATGAAGTTAAGTCTCTGCAGTATTGTGTATCAAAACGGAAAAGAAAAACGACCATATTTTGACGCGATAAAGCGAATCTACGATTTAAATATTTGCAGGAAAAGCTTTTCTTCTGCTGTTGGATATAACAGCCAAACTGAACCTTAACTACCTTTTCTTGTGTGTAAATAGATAAAAAGTCATCTATACTCCATTTTAAATAAGATTAGACATTTAAATATATCTTTTTTACAGTCCGTTAACCGATTTTGACTTCTATTGCGTTGGTGGTATGACAAATGGCAGCTGCAGTTAACAGTTGGTATTGTAACCACTTTTTTGCTTTTATGCCTACGGTATAGAAGTCAAAATCGGTTGAACGGACTGTAAATAAGGTTTCTTGTGTGTTTGCACACTGAGCGACAAAGTTTATTTATTTTATTTATTTACTATTCACACTTTCATTTATTTTAACAGGTTTAACCCAATACAGCAATGTAGTCACAATGTCCACTGTGTGGCACAAGTCATACAGAGGACAATATGTTAAGTGTCACCCTCTGGAATTCCGCCAATGAGCATGTAAAGATATCCACTTGCAGAGAGACGCTGTTGAGTATCTTTATTGCCCGCCCCACTGGTGCAAACTTTAACAGGTTTATACGAGCCACCGGGACTTTAAACAGCCTCTCTCTCGACCCGTTGTCGTCATTGGCTAATTTATTGAAACACAGTGACTCAATTAGGTAAGTAAAGGAAAGGTAGTCTCTATTCCATTAGTATAGGTACACCACTTATGTGCTTGCATGTAAGTGCAAAAGCATCTCAAGGTAAGCACTTTTCTTCATACAAAGAGAATAGTATGTGTATGTGTGTGTGTGTGTATGTATAGTGAAAAGTGCAGTACACGTATTCTTCTTTCTTGTTCCTCGTGCACTTAATAATAATAATATATTGAGTACCCACACGTGCCTGGTCTTTGACAAGCTATTTTTATCAGAATGCAACTTTACCTATGCTCTTTTAAACCTCTGATTATCAGCTTATAATGTTCCCACCGTTGTGACACAGGCCTCCTCTTTCTGTGAGAGAGAGTGGGCCGTAATCCATTTCGTGGGCCCTGTGCGGATTTAGTGGATGTCACAATAACATCGATTTTTTTTTTTAGTTGTCGTATGTTTCGATTTTCGCACGATGTTTTCCTTCACCGTTTTGAGAGTTTTTAAATGTCGATGGTTTTTACAATGTCACATGCTATCTGTGTAATTGACAACAAAAAATGTACCTACGCATGCAGCATACAAATATTTTCTTTCACCATTTTCTTTATACTGGACCGAACTGAAAGATTTGACTACTGTGAAGTATTTCATAAATATCTATTTAAAAAAAAAACTTTTTGTGCCTGTGGCGGCATCTAAATGGCCACATGTGAACTACGCATCACACTGATTTCACGCTAAATCCTGTATCGCGCAAGCGAAGTTTACCGCGCGACTAGCATATAAACAACGTCCCGACATTAATCGTCGGGCGCATAACTCGGGGCGCCACTGGTCACGGACGGTTGTGTGCTTGCGCTCTCCCGTTCATGACTCAGTGTTCTTGAGTCATATTCCGTTGCGTTTACGTAACGATTCTCGAAGTCACCCGACTACATCCGATCTCCAATCGTCAATCGATTGGACTAAGATCGAAAAACGGCCTTTTTCAAGGCTATCCTATTTCTTTAACAGAAAATACGTGTGTGTAGCTTCACTAGCGGGTGTGTCTACACCCGGCGCACTAGACTGGTTAGGACCCCGTTGCACATTAAGACAGGCAACGGGCCAAAGCAAGCTTAGGGCTCACTATCAGGCACCCATCCTCCCTGTCTACACCCGACAGGGAGGGATTACTCATCCCCGGCATACCCACCGGGGAGATAGGAATAGGGAAAATAGGAAACTAGGATTCCCTCATTATTATCAAATTAAAATTAAATTAGTCAGTTAAAATGGAGGCTTTACAGGGTGACCTTCAGTCACTCCGAAATGACCTCACATCGCTCAGGAGCGACAACGCCAGACTCCTAGACTTACTAGGTAGAGTCCTCCTCAAGGATCCCTCTCTTATTAATGAATTCGGTCTAGAACTCAAAATCCTTTCTGCTTCACAGAATACGGACAGTGCCCCTACTGACCCCCAACCCAGTCCCAGTCCAAGTCCATGTCCCTCAGACATGGACACGGAAGTCGTGTCCGCTAGTACAGCGCGCCCCCAGACCCCCCACCCCTACTTCGTCCCTGACACAGAAGCACACGTCTCTGCTTCCTCCTCTTCCCACTCGGATGACGAAGGCTTCACCTAAGTCATAGGAAAGAGTAATAAGAGGAAGAAGAAGAGACAGAGCTCTTCCCAGGCCGCCAAAGTCGTCGCTATCGACGACTCAATTTCCCCCACCCCCCCGGTAGTTAGCCTAACTGACACCGCTACGTGCGCTACAGTAGCTTCCCCTCCCACCTCCCCCCGCCCGATTGCGTCATCCTCCCAGGCTGACGCAACCATTACTAGCTCCGGCCCTAAAAAGGTCGCGCCTCCACCTCCCGTGTTCATTCAGGACAAGGAGAAGTGGACGGCAATCTCAAAGTGGTGTGTAGAGCTAAAAATAGCCTACACAAACGCTAGATCGACCCAACAGGGTATTAAAGTACAGGTCCCGTCGTCGAAAGACTACAGGGAATTAACCAGGGTCCTGAGAGACAGAGGTGTGTCATTCCACACCTACTCTCTCCCAGAAGACAGACAGACTAGAGTGGTGATCAAAAAGATCCCCAAAGAAATCCCCCCCTCCGAAATTCTAGCCGACCTTCAGTCGCAAAAAATCCCCGTCGATGAGGTGCATCGTATGCACCATTCGCGCGGTGGGGAAGCATACGACATGGTTCTCGTCGTATGCTCCCCTACCGAGGGGCATCACCCCATCTTCAACGTCAGGACCATCTGTCACTTAACGGGCTTCACCATTGAGAAGCCCTGGAAAAATAGCGCGATCGGTCAGTGTCACCGTTGTCAATTGTATGGCCATTCGCAAAAGAATTGCCATGCAAAACCCAGGTGCGTAAAGTGCCTGGGCGACCACGGTACCACTGATTGTCCGCGCCCTAAAGACCGTAACGATTGCCAAACCCCGCCTAGTTGCGTGCGGCCTCGAGGGTCACACAGCCAACTACCGCGGCTGTTCAAAAGCCCCTAAGGCTAACTCAGGCAAGCTGACTAAGCGTTTAGACGCTAGACAGCAAAAACAAAGGGAGTATCAACCCTTCCCCTCCTCTCAGATCCCCGAGCGGCTAAGCCCTCAGAGGCCTAGCCCTTGGTCTCTAATCAACCACCAGAAGGCCTTCCCAGCCCTGGCTACCCCGCGCCCCCCTCCCCCTCGCACCCCTCTATACACCCTCATGGACCCGCGTGTCCGTCTCCCCCCTCCCCCCGGTTTCTCAGCTCCCCCCGCGTTCCCCCAGCGTTACGCCCCCCCCGCACCCCCCGCGCCTTCAGCGCCTCCCGCGAAACCCGCTACCGCTACCGCTCCTAAAGCCCCGCGTCCCGCCCCCACTCCCGTGGTCACTCCCGAGCTAGACCCCGTGAATAATGCATTCGGCATTATATCGTCGACATTTATGACCTTCTGTACCCCCAGGGCTACGCAAATGGCTTATGACATTATCGCAGCCTTAGGGTCGGGTGATATCCAGCAGATCACAAATGTATACGAAGCGTACTCGGACATTACGCAAGCCCTAAAATCTTTCTCTAGACCCCCCCATCATGTATAACGCCACTATTGAAAGGTTTAAACCCCGATCCCTCAAATTAGGTACCTTTAATGCCAATGGCTTAATAAATCAAAAAAATGAGATCGCGGAATTCCTCCGCGATCATCAGTTAGATATCCTCCTCATCCAGGAAACCTTTCTAAAGCCCCACAAACGTAGCCCCACCATAGCTAACTATCGCTTAATCCGGAACGATAGGACGCGCTGTCACGCGGGTGGCACTCTCATTTATTATAAAAAGGATCTGTACTGCATTCCTATGGACCCTCCCCCCCTCTCCCGACTAGAAGTATCAGTCTGCCGTCTAACTATATCCCTCCCATTCTAACTGTAGATTTAGAAAATTTCAAACTCCTATCTGATGACCTAGAATTACTCTTAGGCATGAGTGACTCCGTCATTATGGCGGGCGATTTCAATGCCAAGCACCCCTCATGGAATAGTTCCATCACTAATACCAGAGGCCGACACTTGTTCGACCTCTCCTCCTCCCTTAACTTCGATATCATCGCTCCGATGGACCCCACTCATTATCCCCATAGAATCGATCACACCCCTGACGTCCTTGACCTAACGCTCCTTAAGAACGTAAACCTACGCATTGACACAATAGAAACGGTGCACGAGCTTACCTCTGACCACCGCCCAGTCATCATCAATCTTGTCTCCCGCATAGGTCCCTCTGACCCCAACCATCCCCCCTCCACTAGAAAGGTGACGGACTGGAAGAAAGTAAGCGTTCAGCTGAAATCCAACACGTCCCCCTCATTAGACGCAATTCCCGACAAATTTGACTCAATCGCTGACACGACGGCCGCGATCGACTCACTCACGGAGCACGTACAAACCGTCCTGAGCGACTGCTCAAGGGAGGTTCCAGCAACAGAACCCTGTTACTTGAAACTCCCGGACGATGTGCGTGCTCTGATGACTGAGAAGAACGCGGCCACTCGTGCCTACAGTGTCTTTCCTTGCGCCGCCAACAAAGCCCACATGCGCTACTTACAGAGAACTGTAAGGACACGTATTGCGGAGCTGCGTGACGCGGGCTGGGACAAGATGCTGGGCGATCTCGAGCCAACCCATCTAGCCTTCTGGGAACTCCAGAGGAAACTCAGGTCCACTCAATCAGCCTCTATGCCCCCTCTAGTCCGCCCCGATAAAACCATCGCCTTCGATGACATCGACAAGGCCGAGTACCTAGCCGACAGCCTAGAAGCTCAATGCTCTCCCAGCTCCCTACCAGTAGACAAAGCTCACCTCGACGAGGTCGACGCCGAAGTCGAACGTAGATCCTCTCTCCCTCCCGTTGAAGACCCTGATTTTCCCCTGCCCCCCATCGAACCAGATGAGGTATACGAGATTATCAAGGGTCTCCATATTCGTAAAGCCCCCGGTTCAGACGGACTCACCAATAGGGTGGTCCAGCTCTTCCCAGCCCATTTAATTATGCTACTGACCACCATCTTCAATGGTGCATTAGGTAATAACATCTTCCCCCAGACGTGGAAAGAGGCCACGGTCATAGGAATCCCAAAGCCCGGCAAGCCTAAAAACGAGCCCACTAGTTACCGCCCCATCAGTTTGCTCAAAGTCCTCGGCAAAATCTATGAGAGGCTTATTTATAAGCGTCTCAGAGACTACGCAGAGACCAAGGGCCTCATCCCCAACGAGCAGTTCGGCTTTCGAACTCAGCACTCTAGCGTGCATCAGGTCCACCGTATTGTCGAGCTGGTCAGCGGTGCTCTCACCCAAGGCCGACAGACAGGTGCGGTCTTCTTCGATATTGCGAAAGCGTTTGACAAAGTCTGGCACAACGGCTTAATATATAAGCTTTACAAACTCGGTGTGCCAGATCGTCTCGTGCTCATCATTCGAGACTACTTGTCGAACCGCACCTTCCGCTTCCGTATCGAAGGAGCCCTATCCTCTCCCCGCCCCATAAGGGCAGGAGTCCCTCAGGGCTCCGTGATAGCTCCCCTCGCATTCACCCTATTCACTAGCGATATTCCCAAACACAGATGGACGCACTTGGCTCTGTTCGCAGACGATACTGCGATCATCTGTAAAGGCAATACCGAAACGATGCTCCTAAACCTGCAAAGGGCTGTCAATAACCTTGGCGCCTGGTTCAGGAAATGGAGAATCCAGGTCAATCCCGACAAAAGTCAAGCGGTTTTATTCACAAAACCGAGATCCAGAGCCCTCCCCCTCCCCCGACCTATCACCTTGTTCGGCAAGCCGATCCCTTGGGAGAAGCGAGCCAAGTACCTCGGTGTTATACTCGACCATCACCTCTCCTTTTCAGAGCACATAAAGTCGGTTCGCTCGCGAGCCGCTTTCGCTCTCGGTAGACTTCATTTCATTCTCAATGCACGCAGCAAATTGTCACTAAAGTGCAAATTGCGAACCTACACAGCGTGCATCCGCCCCATCATGACCTATGCGGGATCAGTCTTTGCTCACGCCAAACCCCATTCCATCCATAGGATGCAGACCCTACAGAACCGTTTCCTTCGTAAGGCCACGGGAGCCCCCTTTTATGTCAGAAACGAGATCCTCCATCTCGACTGTAAGATCCCAACGATCCGCCAATTCCTAAAACGCATGTCCAAGAGTTACTTTGACTCCGCTCCCAAACATCGCAATCCTCTGATTGTCGAGTCAGCCGACTACATCCCTTCCCGTATCAGTCAGATTCGCCGACCGAGGCATACTCTTTCCGACCCAGATGACCCCATTACACTCCTCCAGGAGCAGAATAGGGCCACCAGTACAGTATACAAAAACAGACGCCTCCCGTCATTCCGACCTCGCCGCCGAGGTCCTTTGCGATCGCGACCGCGTCCCCGAGTCAATGAAACTCCTCCCCGACCCTTGCTCGAAAACGAGGTGCCAGCAGTTGTTGCAGCTGAGCACGTAGCTTTAAATACCCCGCATAATAATCATGATGTAAATATAAATTTGATCCAGCCTGTCCCTTCTTGCTGTCCTCCCCTCAGCGATGCCCTAAGCCGAGGTTCGTACCCCACAGGGGGTGCCCTTAGCGAGCATTCGCTTAGTTTTAATTTAGAATAGTTAAAAGCTCCTGGCTGGAGGCTCTAAGTGTAGAAGCTTAAGGCCACCACAGGAAAAGTTCGGTTAAGCAGCCATGACCTTAGTGGTCAAAACTGCGAGAGGCCATTTCAAAAAAAAAAAAAAAAATTAATCGTCGGGCAGTTGCCCACCAGATACAACTGACACTCGTCTGGTTGGAGGATCCTCCCTTGTGAATGAATGAATGAACCTTTTGGATGAATGAACTTTACACCGTGTTCCTCATATACCTCTAGGTATATGACTTTCGTTTAGTTTTACAAATTAACAAAACGGATTTATTTTCGGAGATAGCCTCTGAATATTAAATTTATTTTTTACAAGATTAATCTAACTTTGAAATTGACTTTGGATGTTGTTTAATTATAATATCGTAGGATACCTAAGCTTCGTAAAAATATTACCTGTCACTTCCTCGCAATTAGTTAACATTTTCATTATATTTTCTGTAAAGTCCAGAGAAAATAATGTTTTTTTTTGGGCCCTTGACATTTAAGTAATGGTAACTAATATACCTATAATATTATGAGTCATTAAAACAAGCTTTTCAGAAAATGCTAAGGGTCAACATTATGATAACCTACGTTTTGCTAATTAACTTCTAGTCGATGCCAATAATTAATTATAGGTACAGGTAATCGTTAAAGTTCCCTCGTGAGATTACGATCCGTAATTGCGTCACACAGTTTCAATTACAATTCGAGAGTTTTGAAAGTTATTTCTAATCCATTGCTTCGTAAGTTTAATATATTCGTCCGCTCAAGAACGTAAATTACCCCAATGAACGTGGCTATAACGTGGAAAATAAAAGAAATTGCTATCAATTGTCATTTTTAACCCCCGACGCAAAAAGAGGGCTGTTATAAGTTTAACCGCTATGTGTGTCTGTGGCGCCGTAGCTCTTAAATGGGTGAACCGATTTGTAAACAGATTTTTTAATTTGAAAGCAGGATTTGTAGCGATGGTTCTTAGATATTTTTAACCAAAATCGGTTCAGCCGTTTGAAGATTATCAGCTCCTTTCTAGTTGATGAATGGATGTGAGTATCTTCCACAGGTCTGGTCGATTTGAAATTTGGTATTCTATTACTTCAATGGTATCAGAAGAACATAGTAACCTTGAACTGATGCTGCAGCATCACCTAGAATTTGCAGGATACCCAACTCCCTTACCAACTTACAGAACAGGTATCGTGTTTTGGGCTCATTGGAATGGTCTCAATGAATAGGTTATATATAGATAGATGGTGAACAGGGTCTGGTGATGGAGTAGGAAAGAGAAATGAGGAAATGTTTGCGTCGGGGGTTTTTAAATTTTAACTGTTAAAATTGTACTTGTATGTGCTGTATCAAGCTCGGACTGCTGTATCAAGTCACCTCTACGAAATACGGGTACGAAATAAGTGGGATATACCTATGACGTGATAAACTTCCAGAAGACTTGCAAACGTTGTATACGAGTACGAAAAGTTATAAGTACAAATCAAAACGTTTCCGTACACAAAAGTCTTCCAATAAATGTACCTACCTATAAATAACTATGAGGAGCTCTTGGCCAAGTAATAACAGCCGCACGGGTCGATCAATCAGGTTAAGCTACGCTTGCCGGGGTTGATCCGTTGATGGGTGACCATCTTTACATACCGAGATTCCTCCGTGCTTCAGAAAACACGTTAAACCGTTGGTCCCGGCTGTCATTTGTAGATATTTGACAGTCAGTACGGGTAGTTAGAAGCCCAAAAGTCTGAACACCGGTCTTACCAAGGAGTATCGTGTTACTTAGTAACTAGGTTGTGGAGGTCAGATAGGTAGTCGCTCCATGTAAAATACTGGTATTCCGTTGGTCCTGGCTGTCATTTGTGGGTCTTTGATGGTCGATATGGGTCGTCGGAAGCCAGAACGTCTGACCAAAAAATATTGTATTACACAGTTATTCGGTTGTGGAGGTCACATAGGCAGTCGCTCCATCTAAAATACTGGTATTCAGTTGCATCCGTTTAGACTGAAAGCTGACCCCAACATAGTTAGGAAAAGGCTAGGCAGACTAACATATACATACTTAGAATTGAATAGAATTTTTCTTTATTCAAGTAACCAAGACTCAACAAGATTTTTAGAAAAACTTACGACTATGTTAGTAAGCACAGACACTAAACAAAAACAAGGAAAACAATACAATCAATAAAGGTTGGTCACCGCTGCGACATCCCATGAGAGAGGGCACAACAGTGACCCACGTATTCACAGTCCAGGCGATTCGCAACCATGCCATACTAAACTATCACCATTTTAAAAGTAGGTATTAAATAGGCATCACCGTAACGTAGTAATCATCATTGTTTTAAGATTTAATTAAATGGCTCCCCAGCACACACTAGATAAACTTTGAGAGGTTTTCGTTGTGTGGCTAAAACCAAATGGTTAAATCGGCTACGTGTTTTGGAAATAAATAAATAAATACTCAATACTCAATTCTTTATTGCATTCCATATGTATTACATAGATGGTATAACAAAGTAAAAGATCAATATGGACCCTGTCGGGCACACCAAAATTAGGAGAGAGGAAGAAGGCTAAGTAGCAATTCAATATTATTATAAATTATTAGATGTGTTTAATTGGGTGTATAAATATATATTTATTATTAGGTTTGTGTATATAGGTATAGTTTATTAGTTATTTTATGTATTGCATAAGAATAATGTAGGTAAGTAATTATTATTTATATTCTTAGAAGTATTTTCATTATTATTAAATTGTTTATGTATTCATATTTATATTTGATTTCCTTATTATATTATATTTCATAATATGAGATAAGATAAGATAAGATAAGAGAGAGAGAATAATTTTATTTTGCAATCGATTTGTCATCTAAAAACTCCTTTACTGAGTAGTATGACTTGGCTTCCAGAAATTGTTTCAATTTATTAATAAATATGAAAATGCATCGTCGAAACGAGTACAGGTACTAGATTAACTTGTAGGTCTAGAAAGAAAGTGGGCCAAATAATTTGACATACGAACAAGTAAAGCTAAAAAAAAAGCCCGAAAAAAATAAACACATTTTATGAGAGTTATTTCTTGGCGGTAGTAATTTTTAATGAATTCTTCCTCCATCGCTACGACGCACAGTGGGTCGAAACTATGATTTTAGTGACTTAGGGCTCAACTTTGCTTTTTTACTTTTTTCTTCATGTGGATGGATAGAGCTCATTAACCTCAACAATAATTGTTCTGATGTATTTTTTCCTAAACTTTATACTTTGGGTAGAAAAATGTGTTTTGTTATTTTTTTGTATGGAGCGGATCAAATAACCTTAAATTCCTGCTAAGTAGCGTGTGATCCCGCGTTGAAACTTTATTTTTCATATACCTTGTCTAGTCTATTATCATTTGATGCTATTAACGTGTGCATAAAGTTGCAACTCTGCCAAATAAATGGATCGAAAAAAATGAAAAAATATATCGAATAAAAAGCTACATTTTTTACTTTCGTAAGTTCTTTTAAGTTAAATTTGATATGGAATAGTAAGTAAAAGCACGTAATAATACACATAGTTACTTAACAACTAACAACAATACATTTAAAAGGTCCCTAATTAGCTTAAATTTACTAATATATGTAGTATTAGTAAATTTGTAAATTTAAGCTAATCACACTAATCATAATACATTTAAAAGGTCCCTAATTAGCTCAAATTTACTAATATATGTAGTATTAGTAAATTTAAAGCTAATCACACTAATCATAATACATTTAAAAGGTCCCTAATTAGCTTAAATTTACTAATATATGTAGTATTAGTAAATTTAAAGCTAATCACACTAATCATAATACATTTAAAAGGTCCCTAATTAGCTTAAATTTACTAATATATGTAGTAGTAGTAAATTTAAGCTAATTAGGGATCTATGAATTTCAATTTCTTTGTTTTAATGACTTTAACATGTTTATGAAATGTTATTTTAAGTTAGATTTAATACTGAATAGTAAGTAAAGATAGGTACATAATAATACAAATTAGTAAAGGTAAACTAACATTACTACAACTAACACAAGCAAACTAAAAACTAACTATAAACAACATCAAACATTACTATTTCCTTTCAATTATGAGTTTGACATTTATAAACTAATAAAAAAAACAAGAAACTTACAAACTACCAAAAAATCTTATTCACTATCGCTATGACTATCTTGTAAATTATCTACATCAATAAAATCTATATCGGATTCTGTGGGAAAAATCAGCAGAAGCTCTTTGACTTTTGGAGAGAGAACCATTATATTTTGTTTCACCATTCGAGGTCTTAGACTTGTGATCTTTGGATCAGAAGACAAAAGAAGATTGTGTATAATATCCTCATTTGTCGCCGTTCTACTTACCTTTCTAGAATGACTCTCTCTATATTTCCGGAAATCTTTATTACGAGCTTCCGCTGCCTCTTCCGACAGTTTACCTATAGGTATGGCACCAAAGTGCTTAATTATATCACTCCCATGTACTAACAATTTATGTATACTGGAAGGCATATAATACCAGGGATATAAGTGAACGTACAATTGTGCAGTATCTCTACAAAATTCGGAAAACTTAGAAAGATCCACGCTCTCTCCAGATGCAACCGTCTGAAGAATCACATGAAACCTTTCTATTAAATCTTTATCTATTCCTGTTATGCGAGCTGTTGTTTCTGCATCCCTAAAAAATCTTCTGGCAGTATTGCCATCATTGGTTGTGCCTACTCCTTGCTTGACTACGTCAATAAGTAAACCGCATTCTTTCTTAAACGCTTGCTGTATAGCGCTCTTTCTGAGTGACATTTTTTCTTTGTCATCGCCCCTGCAACTCCATTTTTTGAAGTCCAAACGATAAGCTGCAAACAAAAAGAAATATCACTTAAATAAAAATCTCACAAGTAACTATATAACGTGAAAAAAATTATGAACTAATAAAATTATATTTACCGATATGAAGTAAGCACTCCATGCTTCTTATCCAGGCATGTAAAGATGACATTCCATACTGGAACACTTCTTCGTTGTTCTCTTTTTGAGCAAGTGACTCTAAATTGTTCATCTCTGACGG
The DNA here is from genome assembly GCA_949152395.1 of Agrochola litura. NCBI lineage: Eukaryota > Metazoa > Arthropoda > Insecta > Lepidoptera > Noctuidae > Agrochola > Agrochola litura. Next base: position 6,386,013 of record OX424497.1, on the reverse strand, counting down.
TTTTGCTTTGCAGATATCACAGACAGCTGAAGATGTGTCTGACAAATATGACGATATTTTGCCGTCTATCATCGTCAAGTGCAATTGATGCTTAACTTCAACTTGATTGAACTTGATTGGCTGAAGTCTTTCTATTTCTTCGGTTATGCTAGCTTTTATAGTTACCACTGTTGACTGCGTTTCTTTGGTAAATTTGAACATTATCGGACGGCAATAGAAAGTTGATGAGGGTCGATCGTTTTCCCAAACAATTGTTCCATCACATTGTTGAAGCCTTATAGGAACTAGACTGGCCATGAAGATAGTTGAGTCATCAAACTCTGCTTCAGTCTTTTGTTTATAATTACTTTGACCTGAGGCTCCATCAAAACCCCATTTGCTTATTAGCAGTAACTCAGTTGGCGAATCCAAATCTAAAGTAATCACTTCTAAAAGCCTAGATACCGTCAAGTTGAGTAAAGCTTGCAGTTTAATAGCAGCTCCTTCTTCAGTTATAATTATGTCTTCTTTCCCTGGATAACATTTTGCCTTCGCTTGTTTTATTTTATAATAAGAAGGGTATAAATCAGACCTATTTTCACTTGCTGCTTCTCTTAGGCTTATATACTGCCACTTACTTAATTTAAGTGAAACTAATAAAGACAGTGCCTTATCGGGTGAATATGTACTACTTTTCGGTTTACTTGTACTTAAACACTCTTTAACTTTTTCTAGATCTTCGGGGTGATTTAGTAAATGGTTCATAATTTTTCCTACATCCTCATTTCCGGTGTTTCTTAAACTAGCAATTGTAGTAGCTTTAAGTTCATCCGGGGATAACGAAAGCGATTGGTTAATTTGATCAACGCGTCTTCGTTTTTGCCTGGAGCCCAATTCCTCGAAAGGTTTTCGAGGTGTAAATGTAGATGTCGAAGCTTCTGTAGTAGATGGTGGTAGATTTTCGACATCTTCAGTATTACAAATCTCGAGCCTTTCCTGTTCAGTGTTCACAGCTTCAGGTATCATTCCTTCGGGCCAGTTTATTGCACGTTCCAACCAATCACCATTTTTTCTTACAAACTGTGCTAACGTGCGACTACTTCGTTCCCATCTTGCACTTATATTTGAACAAAAGCGCGTACAGAATTTTTGGAGCTCAACACTGTTCTCTTCGGTCACGTTTATTTTATGTTGTAGGAATTGAAAGAATTTTTGACTATCCGACAGTGACTTGACCTGCTCTCTTAAAATCATAAATAAATCTAAATTGTTAACTAAATTATCCATTATAACGAAAAAGGGACGATCAGAATCACGAGATGTTAGTAGTAGTACGAATAAACGAACACTAGTTAGTATATAATAAATTATGGTCATTTTATACTTCCAGAATCCAGTGACAAACAATGTTTACTAATTTTTCTACTACCCTCATTAACTAATTATCCTAATTAATATTACAGTAATGACTAAAAGTGAAAAACATTGTTTTTTTATAAGGTAAAAGGTTAAGCTAATTACAGTAATTAAACACACAAATAGAAATTAATTGATTTCATATCCACATTTTTAAATAAAGGTCCCTAATTAGCTTAAATTTACTAATATATGTAGTATTAGTAAATTTAAGCTAATTAGGGACCTTTTAAATGTATTGTTGTTAGTTGCTAAGTAATTATGTGTATTATTACGTGCTTTTACTTACTATTCCATATCAAATTTAACTTAAAATAACTTACGAAAGTAAAAAATGAAGCTTTTTATTCTATGTATTTTTTCATTTTTTTCGATCCATTTATTTGGCAGAGTTGCAACTTTATGCATTTGTTTATAGCATCAAATGATAATAGACCAGACAAGGTATATGAAAAATAAAGTTTCAACGCGGGATCACACGCTACTTAGCAGGAATTTAAGTTTATTTGAGCCGCTCCATACAAAAAAATAACAAAACACATTTTTCTACCCAAAGTATAAAGTTTAGGAAAAAATACATCAGAACAATTATTATTGAGGTTAATGAGCTCTACCCATCCGCATAAAAAAAAAAGTGAAAAAGCAAAGTTGAGCCCTAAGTCACTAAAATTATAGTTTCGACCCACTGTGCGACGACGCCACTGGGAAATGAATTTAATCGTGCCAATAGCACTCAGGGAACCTTTTATTTTCTGTGCGGAAAAGCGACCAGTCAATTTATTAAGATGAAAGAAAATGTAGGTGTTGTACGGTGGTCGCACATCTGACGGAAGATGCGTCGCGTATAAATCGATTATATAACAGTGCGCTTTGAACTGTCGAAGTCGTAAGTTGTTAGTATTGAACTCTCTCTCGCCTCTTAATACGGTTTACACAACTCGGGTTGTCTCCACAGTTCTGTCAAATTATTCATTTTCATTTCTTTATTTGCATTCCATAATGTAGGTATAAAGGTGTTACAATGGCTTAAAACTAAGGTGCAATTACGGACCCTATAGGGCACAGCATAAAGTATAAAATTAATTCAAATAAAATAACAAATTAAGTAACAATCAAACAATGTTTAAATAATTATGTTCTTAACATTAATTGAGATCAGTTATAGGTTGTGGTATTGAATAACAATTTGATAAATTCAATTAAACATATACGGATTCCTGCGGCCTTCACATAAACCTTGTGAAGGCCGCAGGAATCCGCTGGATCCGGAAAGCACAGAATCGGTCGAAGTGGAGGTGCTTGAGGGAGGCCTATGTCCAGCAGTGGACGTCTTTTGGCTGAAATGATAATGATGATGAATTAAACATATGATATTATAATATTTGTCCATCCCCTTGACTGTCACGAGCTCTCTTGGAGATCGATAACAATTAAAATTCTATTGTGTCTCATTAACGACACTTGAGCTCATGCATGAATGTATCTATACGGCTGTATATGGTGTCTGTTGGTGTTAAATCGATTTTTTTGTCATGTGTAAATATTAATTATAAAAGCATAGGTACTTTCTTTTATAATTAATATTTGCTTGATCTTATTTATAAATGTCGTTTCGCTGGTTTTGGTATGTGGTATTCGTTAAGTTGTTATTGTTATTATTTAAACACACGTTTACTGTAATATAATGGAGGAGCTCGTGGCTAAGTAATAACAGCCGCACGGGTCGATCCGACAGGTTAAGCTTCGCTTGCCGGGGTTGGTCCGTGGATGGGTGACCATCTTTACATACCGATACTCCTCCGTGTCTCGAAAAGCATGTTAAGCCGTTGGTCCCGGCTGTCATTCGTGGATCTTTGACAGTCGTTACGGATCGTCAGAAGCCCGAAAGTCTGACAACCAGTTTTACCAAGGGGTATCGTATTACCCAGTTACTGGGTTGTGAAGGTCAGATAGGCAGTCGCTCCATGTAAAATACTGGTATTCAGCTGCATCCGGTTAGACTGGAAGCCGACCCCAACATAGTTGGGAAAAGGCTAGGCAGGTTTGATACTGTAATATTTTGACGGTGACAGGAGCACAGTTATAAAAATCGGGTTATAACGCCAGAACGGACAAGTAGATAATAAAACATTCAACTTTATACACTCAACCGATGATGCGGTGTCGAGCGTACTAAGTTACGACCGACGCATCTTCCGTCAGATAAACGACCACCCTTACGAACAACACCCTTAAATACAATGTAGCAAGACATTTGATGTTAAGATACATCAAATGTCTTGCTTCATTATAAGTCTTATAGCTACAAGTTTAGATAGCTCCTACCAAAAAAGTTTTAGCAAATTCTTACCAACAATATGAAAATTGCTTTGAGAGAATTTTATTTATCAGGTTAGTAAATATTTGGTTTTGGTAGGTCAGTTTATTAGGATGAAAGATAAAAAAAGTAATTAAAGAAACAAAAAAGACAACTGCAAAAACACATAGGTACCTAACTGAAAAGAGAATAAAAACAAGCATTATTATCTATAGAATTCTGGTATTGCAGGCGGAACAAACCATGGAAAACCTGAAATATGTTGTAACTTGTTAGCCTGCGATACCAAAATTCTATAATAGTAGTTTATGAAACTGTTGCATAATGAGGGGTATGGCTCGGTTTTTAATAGTATCACACGAATGTTTTAATACCTAGTTATGTGCAGTTTCATACACTACTTTATCTACTCTCAAACATTGGGATTGAAACAAACACTAAATAAAAAATCAAAGTTAAAGATCAAGAATAAATTTAAAAATCCCACGAAATTCAGTAAGTACTACAAAACAAATGAATGTCGCCTGCACCAGCACATCACCGCACATGAGCTACAGTGGGTGCTGCTGTCCCCGCCAAAAGTTGATGGAAACTCTTTGGTGATATTAACTTCTTGGATTAGCGCTGTATCGTAATAGAAAAAAAATTGTTTTATAATATTATTTTGTTAGAGAAAAGTGTTATAATATGATTCTATTTTTAAATTTCAGTATTCTGTATATAAAGTATGTCAATATAAACTCGTTTTGAAGTTCATAATTCGAATATTACGCTATGAGAGTAGATAAAATATTATAGGTACACACGGCTATACATCAAGCTATACAAAACCAGTTTATGTTGATGCATAGGATTTCCGTACAATGCAAGGTCAGTTTATACTGGAAATGTATAGCTTGATGTGTAGCCGTGTGTACCTATTGCTTGTTTTTATTCTCCTTTCAGTTATGCACTTTCGCAGTCAGTTTTTTTTAGTTTTTTAAATAACTTTGTTTACATACATACATAAACTCACGCCTTCTTCCCATGGGGGTAGGCAGAAACTACAGAACGCCACCTGCTACGCCTTACATACTCCTTTTGCCTCGTTTACGTTCTCACAACTTTTTTTAATTTTGATTTATTTCTCATTTCAAATTACATTTTAGAGAATTCATCCTAAAAGTTGGCAACGTCGCAAATAGCCGTCAAATATTTACCTGTTTTGATTAATTTTGCAATATAATACTTGTACCTATGGAAATATGAAATATCGCTAGCTAGAATATTAAAAATGAATTGAAATTAAAATAGCGAAATATTTGACATCTGTTTTCGACGTTGCCCACTTTCAGAATAAATTATTTTTGTAATCACCTTTCAAAAGCCTTCATTTCCAACTCGATATGCTAGAGATTTTTTTTTTTTTGGATTGTTACCTCAAAAATCCACCATTTAGATTTTTTTTTAATTTTAGTTGATAAAATACAATAAATTAAGGCACTTGATGTAGGTGTATCTTATAATCACTCTACAATTTTTGATAGCTCCTACCAAAATGTTTTAGCAAATTCACACCAACGCAACATGAAAATTGCTTTGGAAGAAAGGTGAATTTTATTTATCAGGTAAATTAATGAATGCTTTTTTGGTTCTGATTTTAGTTTACTTTTATTTGTTTTATTATAGAGTAGGTACTTATACAAAATAGATCACCCACCCGCAATTAATCATTCTATCGTTAGGAACCTATATTAAACGAAGAAAGATTTTCTACTTTGATAACAAAATACCAAAACAGACACCAAAAACTAAAGTAAGCAAGTAAATAAATACTAAATAGAAAAACAGTGGACCCAAACATTTTGAAAGCCAGAAAACACTTTATGGCCATCGATACACAAACACTAGTAGCCATAGAATACAATTAACACGCCTCTATTGGATTTGTTAGAGTCTGCCTCGCTTGTAGGACTCCTAATTGGGATGCCCTAATTGTGGGGGAACGGGTAAGATTTTTGGTCACAACGGTAATAATACAGGGTTATTGGTTATTATAATAATGCGTTAAGGGGATGTAGGAGGGGTCATTTGCAACCAAATTACCCATGATGACCCATAAGCCAATGTCATCCATTTTCGAGTAATTTGACATATTTTTATTAATGTATTAAGTAAAAATATACACAATAATCCTGATTTACAGGGTTAATGGTTACACGTAACCATTTTTAAGTAACTTAAAATTTTAAAATCTATAAAATAAAAATGTAAAATGTACTTAACCAATAACCCTGATATACACGGTTAATGTTTATACGTCGGCAATACATTAGCGGGATATAGGTGAGGTCATTTACAACCAAATTACCCCTGATGACCCCTATGCCAATGTCAAACATTTTCGAGTAATTTGACATTTGACATTTTATATTTTAAAATGTATGAAATTAAAATATCAAATATCAAATGACTCGAAAATTGTTGAAATTTCCATAGGAGTCAAAAGGCGTCATTTCCTACATCCCCTTAACGGATTGCCGACGTATAACCAATAACCCTGTATATTATTGGGAATTCTGAATACAGACAGATACCTCTAAATAAATGGTTAGGTTGCTGCACACCAGTCCTATTCCTCAGGGAAACCGCAGGAAAACTCCGAATCTATTCTCGAAGTTTCCATGTGACTGTTCCTCTCCATTGTCCTCTGGGTAACTGAGCCTTCTCATATGCTCACATTTCAAAGAGAAAGAAAAAGCTAATGACTATTGCAGGTTCACCCGTCCTTGGCGCAAAAAATAAATAAGAGTGCGTAATATTTGTGCCAATCAGTAATAATTGTCCCTCGGGAAATAGCCATAGATGATGAGAGTCCGATAGAAACGATCCTACAATTTGTAGCTAGGAATATGGCAATAATCAATAAGCACAAGAAAAATCACGATATCGTGTGGATAGATTAAGAGACGCAAATATAATGAGCCTTTTCTCACGGATCTAACATAAGTAGGATTCGTTCAAATTGATACATTGTGATAAACAATGACTGAATTTCAAGGGCATAATAGAGTCTATAGGATCGAATGTCTAATCTATATCTATAAATTTAATTACATCCTATAGTCGCCCAAGGCTTACAACAAGATGGCAATGACATGGCAGCATGGAATTAGTAAGTACCTACTATCATGGCAGCATGGAATTAGTATACTATACTATGGCCGTAGGAATCCGCTGGATGCGGAAAGCACAGGCCTATGTCCAGCAGTGGACGTCTTTAGGCTGAAATGATGGTGATGATGATGATGATCCTATACTATTAAATGAGCATTATCTATTTTCACCAGAGCAGAGTTCGATCATTCAACGTGGCAATGCTGCCAGTCTTCTGGGTACGTTTCTGGATGACAGCGATGCGGACGAGTACTTCGACGCCTAAGTGTCCTTTTGTGTTGTATTTATTTTTATATTTAGTTAGTTAGTCATTTAATTAAATACCTAGTGTAAATAGTTAGTGTTTAATATTGTTTTTCTAAACTATTCAACGGATTTTGATGCGGTCTTTACCATCATTTAGAAAATTTATTCCAGAAGGCATATTTGCTGCGGCCGCATCTGCGTCTATCGTGACGAAGCTACACACAGTGATATGTACGATACCCGCAGATGTAAGCTATAGTCGCGATAGTTCGGGCTGCGTAGCACTTATCACCAGGGTACATCAAAGGGTTTTAGCGCGCTAATTAGCGTGGCGCGTGGTCGGACTACCGTTGCTCATTTCGACTATTGTCTCCGGACTGCGTAGACGCTCTGTCGAAATAATGGAGAACCATCTATGTTGTACGATAATTCGTTAAAATTATGAAGCCGCTAATGTGACCACCGCATTTAGCGCGATAACTTTTTAGTGAGCAAAACATACGAAGCTTTGGCACACATTTCTTAGTCACGAGACGCAGATGCGGTCGCAGCATGTGTATAATGCAGTAGTATTAAACTTTCATAAATAAAGAAATCTCGATGTTCTATCGTAAAAATGTAAACGGTAAAACCGTATGAGGAGCAGGGGCAGGTCGCTAGTTGGATATAAATAACCAATGGGCAAATGGTTAATTTCGTACCGGAAACTAGTTTAGATTTGCGTAGGATCTAGCACTTATTCTAACTTTCCAATTAAAATTGTTAAAAATAAAAAGCAATACTTCAAAATCTTGATGAAGGTATTTGAACGAGTTTCACTTTCGTACTATTTATTTATTTAAACTCACACAATGAGGTACAAAGGCAGACTTAATGCCTTAGGCATTCTCTACCACTCAACCAAGAGTTGTGAAGAGATAAGATGGCAGGTGCTCTGTTTGAGAGGAACAAAGATTCTTTTTATTAAAAATATATCATAATGTGTGTACAGTGGGCTGCATCAATTGGTACCCCAGTTGTATTCAAATTTTAATGTAATGTGTGTAAATAAACTACACACCTACCTACCTTTTTAGGGTTCCATAGTAAACAAGGAACCCTTATAGTTTCGTCATGTCCGTCTGTCTGTCTGTCTGTCCGCGGTCTAGCTCCAAGACTGTTAGTACTAGAAAGTTGTAATTTGGCATACCGTAATGTCAAACAAAGTGGTAAAATAAAATTATGAAAAATATATTTTTTAGGGTACATCCCCTACACGTAAAGCGGGGATGTTATTTTTTTTTTCTATCCCTTAGTGTGGGGTATCGTTGGAAAGGTCTTTTAAAAAAATTGTGAGGGTGTTAATAGTAGATTAGTAGCCAAGGGCTGTAAGGCATCAATTGCAGCCCGAGATATTTAGGCGCACGAGCGCAGCGAGGGCGCCTATAGTTCGAGGTTGCAATTGATGCTTACACCCGAGCTAACTACTCTGCTTTACATCTCGATTGTGAGGTAAGTAGAAAAAAACCGGCATTACAAGAATAAAACATTTTATTAATTAAAATTTATAGTGAAATGAGAACAATTTTCAAATTTTAGGGACAGGTGTTTTTTGGGTATGTTAATAGTTTGAGATTGTGATATTTGTTACTCGTCGTAAGTTTTCAAATATCTCTCTTTAGATCTTTCAGGCAAAATATTGTTAATTGCTGCTTCAGCTTCCATTTTCATTGAATCGGGAGTGCAGCTTATATCTTCATCACTTGCAGAACTCGATGTTTTTTTCCTAATTAGCACGTAATTATAAAAAAATCCCAAAAACAAACAATATTAAAAGTAAAAGTTTTCTATTCCCGCCTTTTTTCATCTTTTTTTTAATTTTTTTTTTCAAGAACGAAATTGGGCTTCGCCGTTCGATATTTTAAAATTGAAGACTATTATACTCATACGAAGACAAGGCTGAATAGCGAAGCGACCTCTTTTGTCATTGGGCTGAATGCATGATGTCTATTGCCAGTATGATGGTTAGATGTACGCGAACTTTTTGAAAGAGTGAAGAGTTTTTTTTAAATTACTTGCCGCCCTAGGGCTTTTCTAGCTACATTATTACCCTAGAGCGCTAATTGGTTACCTACAAGCCCCATTTGGGGGTAATAAGGACCTACTTACCGAATATGAGAGATGTAAAACTATTTTTGAATTCAGAGATCCGTTTGTGAAATATTAAGCTTTAAAGTGCAAATTTTTGTTAGAGTCAAGTGTCTCCCCCCTCTGCCAGCTAAATGGTTGGTTTTAGACTTATGAAAAAATTCACGGCAGTAGCTTATATAACGAATTTAAAAGAAAAGCTATCACAACTGAGTAGGCTCTACAAGTTAATGAGTAATAATTGACCAACTTAACTTTGCAGATGCAAAAATATGTTTTCCCATACATTCCGTATGGGAGAACATGTTTATCAACTACAAAGTTAAATTTGTTTTTGGGTTTAAATTCATCCCAACTACGGAACCCTTCATTGTGCATGGTCCAACACGCACTTGGCCGGTTTTTATGTATGCCATCTCGCAGGTCAACCTATCTATCAGTGGGTACGTCAGTAAATTCAGGCCTCCAGCCGGGACATAAAACTTATAAACTAAATGACGACACACTATAGGCCTTGTGGGGTACTAGACTTCGGCTTAGGGCGTCGCTGGGGGAGCACAGCAAGAGACAGGCTGGTGCGGATTAAACACCTACCTACCTATACATATTCTATAGATGTACTAAGATCCAGAGCAAAATCGTGACAAAACTGTTAAGTATTCTTATTTGCTTAAGTTTAATAAGGCAACAGTTGGGCCATCTCTAAAAATATTACTACGTTTGGGTGATAAAATATAGTTTGAGCCTGAAAAGCAGTTTCCTATTTTATGCCTGAGGGCAAATCTATCAATAATATTCCTTACGATGAAAATAGAACAAATACATAGGTAGGTACCAAGAAAACACGAAATTTTAAGTAAGTACCTACTACCTATATATCTACCAATGTAATACTAATATTACAATATATTAACTCAGAATAATAAATAAAACGTAGCAACACAAACGATAACATAATTGTTATCGTTTTATATTTGAAATTATAATATTTTTGAAGTAAGTAGGCTCTTGAATAATATTATCTGAAGATTTTACCGGGAATACAAATTCTAACAATCCATATGAATCAGAACACTGTTGTATTGTAGCGAAATAAAAAATTTGCTTCGCTAACATTGAATTGGATTGTTTAATAAACAGACATCGTATCAAAAGAATATACTCGTAAAACACAAGGAAAAAGATATGAAATTGAAATTATTATATTACCTCGACTGCCTCGTTGGTCTAGTGGTCGCAAGCGCTACTGCTAAGCATGAGATCCTGGGTTCGATTCCCGGGTCGGGCAAAGTGTTATTGGGTTTCTCCAACTGAAATTTCTCAGTAGCAGTCTGGATTTGTGCCCGGTTGATGGCAATAGGCTCGCCCCCTATTACATGGGACTTAAACATAACTTGCGAAATGTGGGTGTACTTACTACAGGTACACCTCTGCCCAACCCTTCCCTTCCCAAGTCCCTGGAAATAATTATATAAAAAATTTTTTTAGAGAGATGTCCCTCGAAATATTAGTTAAAATAATTTTTGATAGGTATTCAGATATCCGGAAATAATTACAGCGATTGAAATTGCTATTGGTCCATGAATCCAAGCTACGCGAAAGTTTATACGAGTCGAACCAAGATGTATAACCGGAGGGCACCTCATTGCAGCCAAGCTTTCCATTAAAAAAAAAATCATACAGGCACCGTGACCTGTCTTCAACCGATTTCTACAATTTACAAATCGAGGGGTGAAAGGCTATTTGGTATAAGCGATATCTTGGGCGATATTGAGTTATATACATATTCGGAATCAGCAATTTATATCGCCCAAGATGTCGCTTAAACCAAATAGCCTTTCCAAGATGTCGCTTAAACCAAATAGCCTTTCACCCCTCGAAATACTGTTAAAATCGTTATATAGTTATATTCGAGAGGAGCTCGTGGCTAAGTAATAACAGCCGCACTGGTCGATCTATCAGGTTAAGTAACGCTTGCCGGGGTTGGTCAGTGGATGGGTGACCATCTTTACATACCGAGACTCCTCCGTGCTTCGGAAAGCACGTTAAGCCGTTGGTCCCGGCTGTCATTCGTGGATCTTTGACAGTCGTTACGGGTCGTCAGAAGCCCGAAAGTCTGACAACCAGTCTTACCAAGGGGTATCGTATTACCCAGTTACTGGGTTGTGGAGGTCAGATAGGCAGTTGCTCCATGTAAAATACTGGTATTCGGCTGCATCCGGTTAGACTGGAAGCCGACCCCAACATAGTTGGGAACAGGGTAGGTAGATGATATAGTCATATTCGAAATTATTCCTGGAGTCCTGGATAATACTTCATGGCCCCGGTTACGCAGCAGGTAGAGAGGAACACGACGCTCAGCGAACTGGACTGCTCGAGACGCCTGGGTGAAAACCACAGACGGACTAACGGCGATTGGCGTTGGTGGGTATTCTAATACCCTAATAGTAGTGATGGGCGAGTCGAGTTATTTAACTCGAGTAACTCGAGCCAAATCGCAAACGAGTCAACTCGAGATCAGTTTTTACCAACTCGAGTCAACTCGGTCGATCGATCCGAGCCCGCGCAACCCGAGCGCTCGCCCGCCGCGCGCCGTGATGATGCCTATTGCATTGCATGATTCACATCTCGCTCTACTCGATGTGAGTTGAGTGAAATAGCAATAGCATGCGCGTTGCGTCGTAAATTGCGTTGCTCGTTCGGGGCGCTCGGTCACGATCAGAATTGCGAGTAAAAAACAAGTCAACTCGAGTTGCAAATCGTCTGACTCGAGCTCTACACTACAATACAATACATTACGTCATTACGAGTCGACTCGCACATCTGTATACGCTCTCTACAGGCACCGAGTCGAGTCAACTCGAGTTGCGACTCGAGTCAGTAGCGATATCAACTCGAGTAACTCGAGTCCAAAAAATTCCGACTCGTCACATCGCTACCTAATACTAGAAGGTACATAACGACCTTCTCATCTGGTTTTTATACCTATGAAAGATAAGATTTTAGACCAGAAAAAAGACTAAAAGTTATTTTGGGAAGAGAGCAGGTATGGTTACAATTATTCGTCACTCCCGACTCGTAGTCATACCAGTTATCACAGTATGACAAACAGGTTTTTATTTCTTGTTTGTCACACTACTGATTTTTCCACACCATTTATTCCATAACTAGTGCTGTCCTAGGTATACTACTTAGTTTGTTAAATTAAATAATAAAAAACCGGGCAAGTGCGTGTCGGACCACGCACAATGATGGGTTTCGTAGTTGGGATGAATTTATCCCAAAAACAAACTTAACTTTGTAGTTGATAAACATGTTATCCCATATCGAATGTATGGGAAAACAAGATTTTGCGACTGCAAAGTTAAGTTGGTCGATTATTACTCGTTAACCTGAAGAGCCTACTTAGCTGTGATAGTTTTGCTTTTAATTTCGTTATATAAACTACTGCTGTGCTTTTTTCACATATTCAAAACCAACCATTTAGCTGGCAGGGGGACACACACTTGAGTCTAACAAAAATTTGCACTTTAAAGCTTAATATTTCGCAAACGAATCCCTGAATCCAAAAACGGTTTCTACTAACTCACAATGTTTTTGAAGGACCTTTCCAATGATATTTCCCACACTATGAGATAAAAAAAAAACACTACTTTACGTGTATGGGAGGTACCATAGAGGAAAGTAATATATATACCCTAAAAAAAATGTTTTTCATAATTTTGTTTTACCAATTTGTCGGCGTAATTAATATGTATACCGATGCCAAATTACAGTTTTCTAATACTAAGGGTCTCGGAGCTAAACCGCGGACAGACAGACAGATAGACAGACGGACATGACGAAACTATAAGGGTTCCCTTTTTACTACGGAACCCTAAAAACCTTCAAATTACATATTAGCTTATATTTTTAACGTATTGTTTCAAGGAAATGAATGTCCCATTGATGTTTCACCATTTAAAAGTTTTAATTGGCAGGAAATTATAAACAATAATTATGACTGCCTCGTTGGTCTAGTGGTCGCAAGCGCTACTGCTGAGCATGTGGTCCTGGGTTCGATTCCCGGGTCGGGCAAAGTGTTATTGGGTTTTTCTATCTGAAATTTCTCAGTAGCAGCTCGGAGTCTGGATTTGTGCCCGGTTGATGGCAATAGGCTCGCCCCCTATAACATGGGACTTAAACATAACTGGCGAAATGTGGGTGTACCTGCTACAGGGACACCTCTGCCCAACTCTTCGGGGAAACAAGGCGTGATGTTATGTTATGTTATGTGAAATTATAAAATTATCTTTAGCAGTTTGATCGACACTTGTTTAAAAAAAAAAAAAATCCTTTTGATTTAATAATTCTGTATGAACGGATTAATACCGTACATACCATCTTACAAAAAAACAGCCCGTGTGTGTCGCACCACGCATATCAAATCAAATCAAATTATTTTATTTCACATAAACCTACAAGGGTACTTATGAAACGTCAGAAGCTAGGTGCACGGTTCCAATTGGTTGCTTCCTATGGAGAAGAGCCGGCAAGAAACTCCACGTTTACTCTTTTCAAAATAAATTGTTTCTACAATGTTTTCAAATTACAGTGTTAATAGGTATGGGAGGACAGTGTAGGCCTAACAACAAGTACCAAGTACTTAGTAAAATAAAAAATGGTACATAAGTTTACAGCTTACAACGTTCTCACATTCACAAAATCTGAAAGAAAAGTAAAGAATCTATATAAAAGATAAACAAAATAATAAAAAAAACAACCGACTTCAAAAAAAAAAACACTACAAAGTGAAAAATAACTTTAATTTCGGAAGTCGGTGTCTTTGGTTTTGAATTTTCGTTCTTTGTCACCGACTTCCGAAATTAAAGTTATTTTTCACTTTGTAGTGTTTTTTTTTTTTGAAGTCGGTTGTTTTTTTTTGTAAAAAGTTTTTATTTTTCACTTTTTAGTTGTGGTACCTACCCCACACAAATTCGAATACCACTACCTGCTATGTAAATAACAGTGACAAGAAGTTATCATATCATCTACATACTAAGTTTGAAAAAATACGTATAATTGAAGCTAACTCAAAAACTACCGAAGCAAAGTTAATAAAATTTACATGGGACCACCTCTGAAGTATGATCTACCAAACAAAAAAAGAATCATCAAAATCTATTCATAATTGGCGGAGTAATCGCGTAACAAACATACAAAAAAAAAAAAAAAAAAACATACAGACGAATTGAGAACCTCCTCCTTTTGGAAGTCGGTTAAAAATAAGAACTTATTTAAAGCAAATGACATGATTGCCACTACAGATGTAACAAATAATTAAGAGTTATGATGAATTTATTTGAAAAATATGTTCTCCCATACATCAATATACCTATTGTATAACCTCATTGTACGCTACGGTCAATTCTCCAACTGAAAATGTAAGTTAGTAATCGCAAAAAAAATTCGCATCAAAGACCGTATTTTTTTATTGCGTTGACTTACAAGCTTGATTTTTTTAGAACTTCAAGGGAACCGTAGACTTACGAATTTGATATTAATTTCAACTTGATATCTCTACGCGTTCCTAAGAAAAAGAGTCTTGACAGACTGACAGACAGACAGACAGACGGACAACGAAGTGATCGCATGTGTAACAGCACCGTAGAAAATTATTATTTGAAGCTAATAAATATCTTATAATAATAACCTAGCTTCCTTTGCGATATTTCAGCTTTTTATTCACAAATATCTTTTCAAATTTTGGTGTGTTGCTCACAGGAAAATCGTACTGCGACTGATGAAAGGCAAGAAAAATGTACAATTCTTTTTTATCAAGTCTGATTCAAAGGACATGTCCAAAAATGGTTTTTATTATTCAATCATTCTAACCAGGATAAGATTTTTCGATTCTAAAAATCGAAAAATTTAAAAAATACAATATTGAAAGCCAGTAAGGAATCGAAAAGTTTCAATCTCAAAGGCTTTATTCAGGGATACGCTGGAACGTGTACAGTTTTTCTTAATACACATCTTTGTACTAAGAGTAATTTATATTATGTACAGAATTATTAATCATCCTTCACTAACCTAGGTTTACAAAAACCTCAAAATCCCTATAATCTTAAATTCAATCAGGGATCGTTGAAAACGACATAATAGAACTAGGCAGATCTCTGTCTGCATATCAATTCGAGAGACTAACAAACTTATCGCCACTCCACTGACGCCAGTCGCGTTTAGCATAACTTAATACAAGATGAAATTACGAGGTTTTATCGCGACTTAGCAACAATATAATTAATTATTCACTCAACAATTTAGGATAAAAGAGTTTCTCTTGCTCTTATTAATTTATTTACTTCTTAGAGCTTCTCGCTCTAACAAGTAATTGAAAACTGTATCAAATACTATTCAGTGCGTCGTCAAAATAGGCCTCAATTCCAATGTAGCTTATGTTTTGTACATAATAATTCATCATCTGAAATTTCTCAGAAGCAGCCTGAATTTGGATTTGTGCCCGGTTGATGGCAATAGGTTCGCCCCTATTGGCGGGACATGGGACTTAAACTATACTGTACAAAGGCGGACTTAATGCCTGAGGGAATATTAAATGTGGGTGTACTACCTACAGGTGCAGCTCTGCCATACCCTTCGGGTAATTTAGGCGTAATGCTATCTGTTAAGTTTGTACATAATGTTCTACTTATGCTTAGAAATATTACATAAAGTTCTAGCAATGCTTAAATATACATATTTTATTTTATCAACAAGGTCGTGCATTCATGACAACCGCTTTCAAGCGTTTTCCCCGCAAGCTCTATGACTCAATGGATTGATAAATACGAAAATAATTGTAGTTGTAAACATAATCTAGAAACTTATTGAACTTACATATCCTACTGATAGAATGAGGAAGAGAATCTAATAGACATGCATGCACAAAAACATTACGGTCTATAAGAATTTATATCAAAATACGAGTCACTTACTTAGTTTCTTCTTAAAGGAAAATCAACTCTACGCGTGGTTTATACAGTGTATTTTTGGTTGGAGGTGTTTTGTTGTGATTTCCAAGAGGGGGAAACGAGGCTCTTGCGCTGGCGCAGCCAGTGTGACGCGAGCGTTGGCGCGCTGTGCCCGAGCAGTTTTAACGGTTTGCGAACTACGCCAAATCGATACAGAACTGCTTTCAAGTGAAAGTGTCAGGATGTTGTGATGCACGTGCAGTGTTAGGTGTACAATCGATTAAAATAGTGTGATAACCAAAATCGATTACCAAGTTAGTACAGTGATCGAGCACAGCATCGGATGACGCTACGGTAGGTCAAGTGGTTCCGTACAACTATCTTTTTATGTACATTCGCGGAGAGAAAACGTCGTTCGTCAGTCTGTCAAGTGATTTTTTTCACGCCAATTATTGTAGGAATGTTGGTTTGCGAAACTGGTCAACTGTTCGTCGTATAATTTATAAACTACGGTGAACATGTGCACGCTAATTTGACATCTCCGTATAAGGAATACGGTTGATGTTTCTTTTGTCTAAGGTTTGTTTTGAATTTGGTTCGTGGTTGTCTTTTGAAAGCGACATTGAGCGAGTCAATGACATTCAGAATCATTCCGTCTGCAATCTTGCTAACTAGACCTTATTTAGTAAACTTCCATGTTCTAAGTCCTACACTATGATAAATCTTCTTCAGAATGACTGAATAGCCAAACAATAATATGTTTGCCTAAGCCAAGACTTAGAACTAATATTTGGAGACTCCATCCTAATCTTAACCAATATAATATTAACAACTAATAACAACTAATAGCTAACAACAACAACTAATAGCCATTAATAACTAATTATGTGAAAGAGTACACCTTTAAGGTAGATTTTTGGGGAACGAATTATTTATTATTAAGATCTCATGTAAAATGTACCAAAAATCACACCAATAAATGCATATGAATATACATAATTATATGAATATAATAATATTATAAACAATTTTTTATTTTGAGGTTCGGAACTCAAAAAACAGATTTATTAACTGCCTGTTACCTTTACATGCCGTAACGGCTGAACGGATTTAGATGAAAGGCATATGGATAGGCCATGACCTGGATTAGGACACAGGATACTCTGAATCCCGGTAGTACGTTCCCATGGGATATTTTCCGACATCAACGCAGGCGAAGCCGCGGGCAAAAGCTAGTAATATTATAAATTCGAAAGTGAGTTTGTGTGTTACGTTTTCACGCCAAAACACTTGAACGGATTTTGATGAAATTTGGCACGTGTGAAGACCACGACCTTGGCTTAGGGCAAAGAGACTTTAAGGGTCAACTCACACCGAAAGAGCGGCGAAGGGCAGCGAAGCGGAGCGCAGTTTCAGTGTCATATGAATTTTAACTTTATTTTCATTACTATAATACTTATTATCGCATGAGAAACTCGAACGAGTCGCGCGGATGCCCGCGGCGCCGCGGGAATTCCGGTGAATTCCATAAACGGGCGCCTTCTCTATCGAGCGGGTCGCTGCGCTTCGCTGTCCTTCGCCGCTCTTTCGGTGTGAGTTGACCCTTATCCTGATATTCCTACGGGATCGAGACTTATGCGGGTTAAACCGCGGGGCTCAGCTAGTAACTACCTATTTTAATAAGAATTTGGTATAGCTTTAAGACACAAGAATATACAAGGAAGTAAAGCTTGTAAGTTAATGCAAGTCATTAGCACCGATTAATTCTGCAGACGAATGTTGAAACTGCTTTGTTTTTATTCTGTTGACGCATTGGATATTGTTAGTGTGAGATATATTGGTGCAAAATGGTGTAGTTGTTGATTCATTTAAAATAAATTCCTTAATAGTACGTTTATAAGTGTAACAATTACTTACAAGTTAACACAACATGCACCATTTATGGTTTTACATAATATATACAAAGCCAAAAAGGATATTTACAACTAAAGTTATTCAATAATTTTTGGTATTTCAAGTGTAACAATAATAATAATAAAAATTGCTTTCTAAATATAAAAAACCGGATTGATAACATTAACATTAACTAATTAAAATAATAATAATCTCATAATTTAATTTAAATATATAAAAAAATACACGCAAGCTTACCACTCAAGGCCACTGGGCCAGTTGGGTCTTAATAAATCAAACCACGTAATTTAACAAAGTGTATAACGGTGGAGAAGAATAGATAATCATAATAAAACAAACCTCAAACCACAAGTTTCTCAGAAGCACTAAAACTTTTCTAATTAATTTTATTTAAACAAAATCTAGAAATAAACATTTTCATTAAATTATTACAAACTTTATAACACCTCAAGCATTATAAAAAGCTTTTATCTGATTCTTTGGAATTTTTTACTCTTATTAATGTTAATAATAGCTTACTTGATGGATTCCCGTAACCGTTTCAACTTGAGCTAATGCCTTATTGAACTGGGCATGCTAAAGAGAACCCATTAACTTAAAGTACAGAAACCTGTGCCGAAGGCAAAGTTAAAGTAGCAGGACATACACAGACGAGGACTTTGGGACAGAATTAGAATTTCTTTATTTTGCATAAAATATGGAACCTAAAGTTAAAAATACCTTATAATAAAAAAATATACAAACACACTTCAATTGTTACTTTTGAGATCATGAGGTAAAAAATAAAAATCCTTAAAAATACATTATGTAATTATATTACTACAATATAACATAACATCACGCCTTGTTTCCCTGAAGGGTTGGGCAGAGGTGTCCCTGTAGCAGGTACACCCACATTTCGCCAGTTATGTTTAAGTTCCATGTAGTAGGGGGCGAGCCTATTGCCATCAACTGGGCACCGGGCATTATGTTACTAGTGAGACCATATTTCGAAGTTTTCTTATTATTTAAAAACTCAATGTATAGAACGCATTATTATAGAGCCATTTCTTAAGTTACTTTTTAAAGTAATTTAGTGGCAGCAAGAAAATTCCTAATCCATTGCCTCGTCGTATGATTGAAAAAGTTTTCTGATCAACCACGTCTAACGCAATGAATGTTGTTGAACTGTCAAAATGACATCGCCATTGTAAGTGTGTTTGGCAATTAACGTAGTTCTGACGTTGATGATGATCACAGTTTAAAATTTTGCAGAAAATATAATACATACCGCAGGAAAGCCTTTACCAAAAGTGGTCATTGTATTAGTGGATCAGCAGCTTCAATATCATCAGGATAATGCCGGAATATAGCAGTTCGTCGTGGACGTGGTACGACAGCGGCTCTCCTGACCATAGATAATTCTATAAATATCACATCATATCTGTCATCAGAAAACTGCCGCCGAGCAGCCATCGATGCGACGCTCTGCTAAAGTGACTGTCACCAGCCGGTGTCACTCTTATCCGACTTTTTTGGTGATTCCAGTAACTTTGTAACAATACGAAGCGGCGCCACTTGCTATGCCCTCAAATATACAAATCAAACAAAAACACGACAAAGTGAAAAATAACTTTAATTTCGGAAGCTGGTCTTTGGTTTTGAATTTTCGTTTCATGTTTGTGTGGGGTAGGCACCACAACTAAAAAGTTAAATACAAAAGTTGTTACAAAAAAAAAAACCTACTAAACAAAAAAATAATCATCAGAATTAATTCGTAATTGGCACTCCGGGAGTGCCGACAGAAGTGAAAACTTGAACAAGATCGCCTTGGTGGAAGAAAAATACTTGTATGGAACATTGGTCCGTAACTTTATCTAAATAAAGAGCACAATCGCGTTCATAAAATGAGGTGTCGGTAACGGTGTCGCGAGTTTAATTGTCTTTTCCCATCTCAAAAATGCCCAACGCACCTAAAGAAGTGAAAAAAATTGTACAGTCGAATTGAAAACCTCCTCGTTTTGGAAGTCGGCCGCCTCCAAATAAATTGGGATAAAGGAATGATGACACCACAAAAATATTTTATGTCAGCTGACGAAAACCGACTACTTAAATAATTAGGTACCTAGTTATCTCAAAAGGTCCCATGTATGTCGTGTAACCTGTAAGGCAAATGAAGAGCATTACATTACCTTTTGAGCTCGTTGGAAAAAGCCTTTTACTTAATTTGAATTATTAAGGAAAAGGGTTCTAATAAAAATTCTGCCGAAAGGGAATTTAATGTTTACGTAAAAGGGAAAATGTTTGGTGCTGGATTTCTACAAAAATAAATTAATATTGGAGCTATTTAATGCAAAGTCAACTGCCTCATTGGTCTTGTGGTCGCAAGTGCTACTGCTGAGCGTGAGGCCCTGGGTTCGATTCCCTGGTCGGGCAAAGTGTCATTAGATTTTTCCATGTGGAATTTGTCAGTAGTAGTCCGGAGTCTGAATTGGTGCCTGGTTGATGGCTATAGGCTAGCCCCCTATTACAAAGGACAAAACATAACTGAAAAATACAATAGATTTGGTCATATTTAGTAATCTGTTTCGCTTAACTATTCCTAAAGAGCCATAAAAAAAACCCTGTAAGAAATTGACACGTGTTTCACCTCTCAACGAGGCATTCTCAGGATGACGATTGACTTGTCGTGAACCCGAACATCGCGTGTTGCTACACCGAGCGCTGGTCGCAGAGATGATGGATTCCCGCAAGGTCACACCTGAATCAAATAACTATCTAAAACATAACTGGCAAAATGTGGATGTACTATAGATGCACTTCTGCCTAATCTTCGGGGATACAAGCGTGATGTTATGTGAAATGTAAAGTCGAAGACACAATGGTGCCGATTCACATACATACATAAACTCACGCCTTCTTCCCATGGGGGTAGGCAGAAACTACAGAACGCCACCTGCTACGATCCTTACCGATTCCTTTGTTCACAAACTTAACTTTTAAGTTCAGTGCATCTTTTTCTTTCTATTTCATTAAGAAAAGGACAGAAGATAAATTTTAGTTTAGTCCTGTCAAATTAATCAGTGCTTGACGTAAATTGACGTAATTTTAGTAGGCAAGTTTTTAATCACGTCTAAACTTGTATGAAGTAGTGACAAGCGCTAATTAATTTGACAGGACTAAACTAAAATTTATCTTCTGTCCTTTTCTTAATGAAATAGAAAGAAAAAGATGCACTGAACTTAAATTTAGTTTAGTTTGTGAATAAGGGAATCGGCACCAGTATCGATTAATACCTTTCGACATCCGTCAATACATTAGTGAAATCATATTTCGAAAACTGGTTTGTCTGACTACAGGTTGTAAGGTAAAACCGGCAAGTCATCGTTATGGTGAATGAATGGTGGCGACTTTTTATTAAGATTTTTTAAATAAAACTTTGTATTTTAATAACTCACGTGTGTGAAAAGAAACACGTATAAAGGACTTTGTAAACATCTTTTTCATTTAGTCGGGGAAAACCGGGATGATATTGTAGCCACTACTCATGACACCACGTTTTGACATTCTGTTTCCAAGAAACATGGATCACAACAGTCCTCAAAACAACTTTGGATAAAGCACGTTTGACACATTCTGTACAAGAAACAGGCCACTTTGAAGGTGTGTGTGTAGTGCTCGCGCGTGCGGCAGAAGACAGGGGCGAAGTTTGGAGTACGATGGCGGCGTGTAGCATCGGCAGTTCCTGTCTTATACTCCTTTAACAGTTTCCCTGTTTCTTGTACAGAATGTGTCAAACGTGCTATGACCAAAGTTCTTTTGAGGACTGTTGTGCTCCATGTTTCTTGGAAACAGAATGTCAAAACGTGGTGTGATGAGTGGTGGCTACGATATAAAGTTATGTTTTTAGGGTTACGTTGCCAAATAGCAAAAAACGGAACCCTTATAGATTCGTGATGTCTGTCTGTCTGTCCGTCTGTCTGTCTGTCCGTCCGTATGTCACAGCCACTTTTTCCGAAACTATAAGAGCTATGCAGTTGAAACTTGGTAAGTAGATGTATTCTGTGAACCGCATTAAGATTTTCACACAAAAATAGAAAAAAAACTAATAATTTTGGGGTTCCCCATACTTAGAACTGAAACTCACAAAAATTTTTTCATCAAACCCATACGTGTGGGGTATTTATGGATAGGTCTTTAAAAATTATACTTAGGTTTCTAATTTCATTTTTTTCTAAACTGAATAGTTTGCGCGAGAGACACTTCCAAAGTGGTAAAATGTGTAAAATGTGTCTAAAATAAGAGAATGATAAAACTAAAAAAAAATATATGATGTACATTGGTGCCGATTCTCTTGTCACAAATGCCTCTAAACTAAACTAAAAATCACCAAAATTTAGTTTATTCCTGTCAAACGACGATTTCCCATTCTGAAATAGACTAAAGTGACACAACTTAACTATATTTTAGTTTGACAGCACTAAGATGGCAATGAGATATTAGTTTAGTGAAAATAACATTTTTGCTATTCTGAATTTGACGTTTTTCACCTAAAATTTAGATTTTCTAACTAAATCTGACTATTTTTAATCGCGACTAAAAACGTGTGGAATAAAATTGGTTGTCATGAACTATAAATTCACACCAACACCTCGACTTCAAATGCAAAAACAGTACTGAATCTTTTTTTTTTCTTTTGCTTAGATCTCGAAAACGGTGTGTCCAATCGCAAAAATAATGAAAATTTCGACCCCCTTTATAAAACCCTTGAACCCCTAACACTCTACATGTAGGTAATAATTTTTCTTATTTTCCATACAAAAAGTGAAAAATTCCATACAAAACACGACGAGGCTGCCCCCCCTGCGCGCCTCCGGCTCTAAAAAGATCACGTGGTTAGGTATCACGTGTGGAGTCGCGATTGTCAAATTCGATTTAGATGTGTCAAAATTATTTATAAATTTAGAGAATTTATTTTGCAGAATAGCTTTAAGATTCTCATAGTCAAAAGTAAGGAATTTTAGTGATAGTTTAGTTAGTTTAGTTCGGTGTACAAGAGAATCGGCACCATTACCATGTAAACTTCCGCCGAAAATTGGTTTGAACGAGATCTAGCAAGTAGTTTTTTTTTAATATGTCATAAATCGTAAACCGCAATTTACCTTTCATTCAATGTTACTTGCTGCTACGGAACCCTTCTTGGGCGAGTCCGACTCGCACTTGGCCGCTTTTTGTTTATAATATCACTAAAATGAGCCCGTTAAATTGTGAGAAATGGAGGCGGTTGACAAAGTTTCATTCAATTATAAAATCACTGGTTTGACAATATCCCTGTGACATATATAAGTCGGAGAAAACCCTCTTAGAAACTTTACCTATAGAAAAGAAAATATGAACAGATAGAGACCATTCTAAATGCGACAGCCAGGATAAAGCATATATCATTGCCATTAAATAGTAACAAATGACCATACTATACTTATTGAAATGTCAAAGAATTCTCAAACAAAGTTCCTTAGTAAATTCGGTTACCAAAATGAGAATGTTCATGGTCACTTTGCACTATAGATCCGCCATTGCGTTGTAATTGTGAGCCAATTGATCGTCGATCCGGGATCATCGTTCTACCATGCAGGTGAAGTAATTTGCATTCAAAACGCTTCTGGTTTCTGCTGTCAGGCTGTATTTTTTTCTAACCTTTGAAAAAAATAGAAAATTGTATGTGATTTGTCTACAAGCTTACATGAAGCCAACAATGAATTATATTTTACAATTTATGCAAGTAAATGAAAGCTAATTTATTTATTTCTCACTACCCGCGTGGACCCTAATTCTTTTTTCTAAAATAAAAGTAAGCCAAAAAGTAAGATACTCCTTGTAACATCTGCAAGTGAAAATCCCGTCAAAATCGGTCCAGCCGTTTCGGAGATTAGCCGGAACAAACACAGACAAAAATATAAATAAAAGTTTTTTTTTAGTTATAAGTACCGTATATACTTTCTTATGCATTTAGTAAAAAGTTGTAATTTTGACATTACAAACAGACACCTCAATTTTATTTATTTTATTAATATTATATAATTATTTTTTTATTTAAATTATTTATTTTGTATATTATAGATGTTGTTGTCTCATGTATTTTCTTTCTTTTCATTCTATGTTTATAACATACGTAGATACATACATCTACCTACTACCACTGATGATCATAAAGTTCCAAAAAAGAAAGTACTTAGTTGCACATAGTAACAATAAGAAGTGTCTGCTAACTTCTAAGCAAAAGTTGCAACTCCACGTTTGAATATCCTAAGTGCTTACATATGTAATGACGTTAAAAATGTGCGTCATTCAATTGCAAAGATACGGGAAATTAGCGAGGACGTTGGTACATTACACCTCTTTACGCACTTGGCTAAATTTAATGTGGCAGGAAATCAAATCAAAATAGAAGACAATTGGTTTAAGTTTAGAAGGATTTGGTTACGCTCAAAACTTATTGAAATTAATTGAGGAAGTCCAAATGATTAATCTTTTGAAAGATTGGCAAAATTTTCCACAACACGGAATTTTGTCGGATTCTACCCAAATAATACAATAGTATCAATTTCGCTAACAATATTTTAAACAACTTTAAATTGAACAGCAATTTAATGTTATTTTGCCCGGACAAACTCTTCACTTGAAAACAAACTAGCCATGTTATGTTTTTACGAAAAGCTGGAGATCAACTTTACAATAGAACATATATAATGTCCACAACCCTTCCCAAAGGCAATGTGTTGTAAACTCATATCACCAAATGAGAGCCAGAATGTCACAGCACTAGTATTTAATGACGACCCGTACACGACCTGGTTTACCAACGCGTTATTAATTAGTTTGTTAATGGTTGCGTTGAGTATACGGACCGCCATTGAAATATTAGTGATGTGATATTTCGGCTTCTAAGAGATCACTACCTATAGACATCTGCTCAATAAGATGCATTGCCATCCATGAGACAAAGCCACACCAGTACCCTTCAATCCGAAACACAGCAACGCTTCGCGGTGACAGACGTAGATAATGGTGGTATGAATTCTTGGACGAACTCTTTCATAAAAAGCTCTACTACGACTAAAATAAAATCCAAAATACAATGTGGCACACACCCTATTACCTTGGATTCAGTACATGATTCTTGACAGCGTTGTTTTTTTTTTTTAAGTGAAAACTTCTTTAGGCGTGTTGGAAATTTTTGAGATGGGACTAATTAATTGATTTCGCGACACTGTAACTCAATTTACTGACACCGTGGAGTAAAAGACATCAACACGTTGATTACCGCGGTGCCGATTTTTTTTCAAGTTTTTACTTCTGTCGTACACTGTTTTTTTTTTAATTTCTGGCGAAAATTTCAACGCAGTGGCGTCCAGAATCATGTATCATCCATGGTAACAGGTTGTGCGTCGATGTCCCTGCCACCCTGGATACATAGGACGCAAATTAACATTTACTTTTTCAACAAGATAAAACAAAATGAATTGAATTCATTGTCTTATCTTCCGTGTTTAACATGAAGGTTAAATCCGTGTAGAAGGGATTATAGTACATGTGTTCAACTTTTGTTGTACGAAGGTCGTCGAGAACTGTGTCCGCTAACTAAATTTGAAAGGACGAACTGTTCATTATAACGTATTATTATAATACGACCCGCCCCGCTTTGCACGGTATGACTTGACAAAATATCGAATTTTTTGTATTATAAGTAACTTTAATTTCGAGTTTACGTGTACCTATACATAAACTCGAAATCAATTCTCTAAATGTCAGGGAAAACCACATCAAAATCCGTTGCGTATTTTATTTTTTATCTACAAACGGGAACGCTCTTGGCCTGCATCTCATCTGATGGTAAGTGATGATCAAGCCGTAGATGGAAGCTTCACCTAGAACCACAAAGGAACTGGCTATCTTACCTCTAACTGCCGAAACACAACAATGCTGTTAACATTGTTGTTATGGCGACAGACTTAGATAAATAGATGGTGATAGTTAACCAGGTGGACTTAGAACAAACTCTACTACCAATCAAACTGAGCAGAAAATTTTGCCTGCCCTGTGAATTGAACCCAGGACCTCTGGGTCTGAGACAAGTGGTCTAAACACTTGACCACAGAGGCGGTTAATTTAGAAGAACATCACGATCACACAGACAGACACGAATAGTAACTTTAACTTATAATAAGTATATAGAAATAGATCAGCCACTTCAGCCAGTACACAAACTCGACTTAAAATGGGCCTTTTTAATGATAGAAGAAAACCCTAGGTCTGGTCCTGGTGTTATTTTCCACGCGCGACTGCTAGTCACCGCCGGAGGTAAGTGAACGGTGAGACGGGGAGGGCGCCATTGACAAAATTGGCAGACTGAATTAGCTTAGCCTTGTCTATCTCCCCGTCTCACCACTTACGTACCTCAGCAGCAGGCTTAGCACGAGCACCGTTTTGTCGACGGAAGAGCAAACAAAAATGACGTTCTGTGTAGACAGTAGGCACGACGGCAGCAAAGTAAAAAAAGTCAACTGCACTTTTTATGAAATTCACTCCTTTACATAATTTGACTCAGAATTCTTTGTTTTGTCAAAGGACTTTTTTATGTTTGGTACCCAATTTTTACAGTCACGTCAACAACAACAAGATTTCTCAAAGTGTCGAAGTACCGTATTTTGAAACAATAAAAACTTTTTACAAAAAAAAAAAAACAACCGACTTCAAAAAAAAAAACACTACAAAGTGAAAAATAACTTTAATTTCGGAAGTCGGTGTCTTTGGTTTTGAATTTTCGTTCTTAGTCACCGACTTCCGAAATTAAAGTTATTTTTCACTTTGTAGTGTTTTTTTTTTGAAGTCGGTTGTTTTTTTTTTTGTAAAAAGTTTTTATTTTTCACTTTTTAGTTGTGGTACCTACCCCACACAAATTCGAATACCACTACCTGCTATGTAAATAACAGTGACAAGAAGTTATCATTATCATCTACATACTAAGTGGGAAAAAATACGTATAATTGAAGCTAACTCAAAAACTACCCAAGCAAAGTTAATAAAATTTATATGGGACCACCTCTGAAGTATGATCTACCAAACAAAAAAGAATCATCAAAATCTATTCATAATTAACGGAGTAATCGCGTAACAAACCACCAAAAAAAAAAAAAAAAAACATACAGACGAATTGAGAACCTCCTCCTTTTGGAGGTCGGTTAAAAAATATTACAGGAATGTTGGCTTCATGGTAATGCTCTATTAACTAAATTATGAATTGACCGTTCTCATTCCCACTACGTTTGAATCACAGAATGTTATAAGTTTGTTGCTATGATATATTTTCCTTTGTCTTTTCGGAAGCAATGAACCTGCAATGCCCTGGTATTGCCCATTTAACGTCAGATGCGCTGCCCGCTTGCTGACAAAAGTAATAAGATAAAAACACTGCCAAAAATTATCATAAAGAACAGGTGGTAGAACATAACGGAAGTAAATTATACTGAGTTAGTCGAGGCTTTTGAACTTAATAACAACGTATTCGAATGAGTGGATTTTCTTTGATGTTGGAGTTGGCTCAAATGTTGGCTATAATTACCAACATAATTATACCAATGTTGTTAGCAAGTATCACCAAAATCAAATGTTGACAGTTAATTACTCCGGGAGTAATCTGTGAACCGGAATTTTCCGCTATAAATATTACTATAGACTTTAAATTGTTTCTGTACATGAACAAATTACCGGATTTTGACAACATTATAGGCAATTAAGATTACCCAGCGAATTGGCTTTTTACTTTGTGTGATTATAACGAGTATGGCTGCCTAGATTAAAATTTCTTGTAATTTGAGCGAAAAAATGCGGCATTAAACTAAAGTAGGTAAGTACCTAACAATTTCAACATAATGACATGACATGATTTTATTGATATTGATTGATTGATATATTTTATTTGGCCAGTCGTGGAACGGTATCTAAGTAACCAGGAAAGAAAGAAAGAACAAGAAAGAAAATATGTATATTTAGCACAGACTAAAAAGGCACACAATTTAATTTACAGCAGATAAAAAAACACAAATAGTGCGATGAAATTAGCAAGAGAGTATGCCTCACGGCTGCACCAAAAGGTTCACCCAGTTCAGCAAAAATGCCAGACAACAAGTGACTGACGCTTGTTTTCAATTGGACCTGAAGTGTGGGGTGACGGATGTAAATCATTTTTTTACTGCAAAATTAATACTTAAATAAAATAAATTTGTGTCAGATAAAAATAGCGCAGTCGCTCCATGTAAAATACTGGTATTCAGCTGCATCCGGTTAGACTGGAAGCCGACCCCAATATAGTTAGGAAAAGGCTAGGTAGATTAATTGTCAGATAAAAATAATAACGAATGTGTACACAATATTTAATGTGATCTATCTATACATATAATTAAATCATAGCGAAGTCAAAACTGTACATTGAATATTTTTGAAAAAAGTAATTGCTACAAGGTCTGGGATCAAATTCTAGTACCGAAAATATATTTTTTTTAACTTTTGTCTGTTTACCTGTTTTGAATAAAATTGCAAACCATAATTACTTATTACCAAGTAGTAGACTAGAGGGCTTAGATTACCCAGTAACTAATAGTGGGCCATTCTTTACAGAGAATCACATATTAACATAGTGAACAAGATAAAAATATACGTCACCTATTTTATGTACCTAGATATTGATAAGTAGTCTCTCAATGCCGACAAATTCGACTCAGTAAAGGCGAGGTTCCAGCAAAATGATGTTTAATACATTTTGTGCAGAACTCCAACCGTAGTCTGTTTCCACCGGCAAAGCTGTACGTAACTTTTGGAGAGTATATTTTTATAGGTAAACATATGCTGTATGTATCTGTGTATCTATTGTATATGTAAATGGTACACCACTGACTACCTGCAGTATTGTCTCTCCTTTTCCATTTAAATCCAAAGGTTGTCTGTAAAAGATCGCTTTTAGCGATAAGACCGCCCATTGTGTCACCCAATGTAAAATTTCTAAATTAATGTCTGGAATTTGTATGGTGTACATAATAAAGAATATTCTATTTATTCTATCTACAGTGCAGCACATTTGTTAATTTTGACTTGACAAGAGTGAGTCCACAGAAAGAAACATTTGGGCCGCACACTGATGGAACAGAGCCTTAACGGAAGGTGAACAAGATTCCGCAGTTATTATCGGTACGACATTCCGGCTTCCGATCGACGAATACTTTAGCTATTACAAGCAGGTTTTATTTATTGATAAAGCTCTCTGTTTGGTGTTTGATTGGAAGATATATTGTAAGTGGGATTGGTAGACAGTAGGTGGGGTAGTTGCATCTGTTTTATTATTTTAGTGATGTTGATCGGTAATGTCTTTATGATGATAACGATTATAAATATTTTACGCAAGCAATAGATTTTTTAAATGTTTGATTTATCTCTGTTTTAAAAATACTTAGAACTTAGGAAAACTATATACTTGTTGACTAAATTAACGAAGCGAAAATAATCGAAAATTGTTTATTTATAAGAAATTTATAAATTTAAATTAAACTTTACTAAAAACTTTAATGTTAATTACACTTGAAACATTAATTATGTGCTTGATAATTAATCTTAAAGTAGAGCCACTGTTTTATTATAGTGGGTGGCAGGAAAATTGACGCGAAAACTGTTACCATGGATTCAGTACATGACTCTGAACCCCCCTGCGTTGAAATTTTTCGTCAGTTATTAAACAAGGTAACAGTTTACATTTGTTTACATGATTTCATGGTAACAGTTTTCGCGTCGATTTCTCTGCCACCCTGTATAGTATTAAGAAGTATTTAAAGATGTTGAGATCTACCCTTTATTTTATCACGGGTATTAATAATAGGTTGTCAACCCTTTTGTTAATATTTCAGATTAAGATAAAAATAATACTTTATTCATCGTTTGACCCAAATACAAATAGACCATTTTCTTATTTTTCGTGCTCAAAATGCGACGGAATCGAGTACTTTATTGCTCCTTCATATTTTTTCTGCTGAAAGGTCAAAATAAATCTTTATGGACCTACCTGGCACTCTCTCATTCGCTACGAAAATAATGTTCCTGTTTATTCTATTCGAAATAACAAACGGATAACGTCGCTCTATTACATGGGCGATTTGGGAACGTGTTTCCAGCGAGGCGATTTTTCAACGCACTCACTGCGTGTGCGTTGCGAGCACGCTGCGTTTGCGTAACGCGAGTGATTGAGGCGAGTGTACAAGAGAGAGTATACTATGTCAAAACGCGGAGAACACTTCGCGTAGTCGCGGCTAGCTCGCTTCGCATTCACGCGGAGAGCACGCTCACAAATCGCCTTGCTGGAAACACGCTACCAAATCGTCAGCATAGCTGGCAAAATGTGGGTGTACTAAAGATACACTTCTGCATAACCCTTGTTCGGGGATTAGGCGTGATGTTATGTTGTGATTATCGTCGACGGCGTCACTGAAAAACCAACCTAACCAGACCTAAAACAACATTCAAGTTACACCTAAAACAACATTCAAATTAGTGTCCGGTAATAAGTTAATTAATATTAATGAAGCTACTAATCCTTAACTAATATTATAAAGAGGAAAGATTTGTATTTTTATATTTTTGTAAGTAACGAATAAACTTAAAAACTACTGGACCGATTTGAAAAATTATTTCAGCAATGGATAGCTACATTATCAGCGAGTAACGTAGGTTATATTTTATTCCCGTACTCCCACGGGAACGTGAACTACGCGGATGAAACCGCGTGACGTCCGCTAGTAAAACTAAAAAACTACTAGACTAATTTTACAAATTCCTTCACCAGTAGAATGCTATATTATCACTGAGTAACATAGGCTATTTACATTTATATATACTTATATTATAAATAAGTAAAATTTGTTAGTTTGTATGTAGGGGGTAATCTCCGGAACTGCCAGTAGGATTTGAAAAAAATATTTTTGCATTGGATAACCAAACTCTTGAGGAAGGCTTGCGGACGAAGTCGCGGGCAGAACCTAGTAATTTATAAGGATATAACGCGGGAGAAGCCGCTGATGGAAGCTAGCTATAAATATAAAAGTTAGGACATAGGATCTACGTTTCCATGGTATAATTTCCGACTTCCATGTGGGCGAAGCCGCGGGCAACAGTTAATAGAATTTTAATATGAGTATGCTGAAACTCCAAAAGGTCTGGCAAGAATAATATTACTTTTAGACTTTTTTAATAGCAATATAATTATTATAAATGTCTGTTTTCAAAGGTCCCTTCGTGCCTAGCAAAACGTGTTAATACTCGTTTCGCACATAATTACTTAGTTTTAAGACTTTATTCATATTTATGGGTGATAATAAATAATACCAAAATGCTACAGGATGGTAGTATATTAGATAAAAAAATCGTTGCATTTACTTCGCACGTTTACATGGGGCCATCGGGCCTCCAAAGCTGTGTTTTCACTTAGCGTTCTGAACAGTTCTGAGCGAGCAAGCATTTGTTCGCGCGGTAAATGAAAACACTTGAGCAAGCGAACATGTTTGTTCAGTGATGATCGGTTGGACTCGACGAACGAATTCTCGCTCGCTCATTCTTTCAGTGAAAATGAAGTCACGGCGAGCGAGCATTAGTTTTCTCGTTTTTGTGAAAACATGTATTTTCTGTTTTGAGCGAACATTGACAGAACAGCAAAAATTTGCTCTGAACAAAATGTTCGTTCGGCAGGGTTGTGAAAACGCGGCTTAAAACGCGAATATATGCCAGTGGCCTTAAGTGATTAGCTTGCGAGTTCTGTGCTGAGCTAATGCGACGCGTCGTACCTCCAGCCAGTAATAGGACTCGCCAATCAAGGAGTGACATCCCAAATTAGATGCATTATTAATTTATTATGCATAAAACAAAAGGTATTTTAATAAAACACGTATAATAAAATATAATAAGTGAAGGTTATAGAAAAATACGCGTGACAGATTTTGCGTGATTCTCAGTTTTATTGTTGCGTTAGACATAACTTAAAAAAATTATTACACTATGTAATATAAACATAATCTAAATTATTCACAGAACAAGTTATTAACAAAATGCTCTAATTTAAAATATTTTTCTTCCAAATCATTAACACAACTCATTTAGACGTGATCGACAATATAAAATCATTAAAAGTCAGTTATTCTCGCCTTAAGATGTGCAGGTATGCCTTGAAGTTTGAAATATTAATATTGCGGAAAATGAAACAGGTAAGTCGCTTCTGGAAGCTAAAAATACCTTTGAAGGATAGGGTAATGCATCTTGCATTAAATTCTTCCTTGAAGGCAGTTTTACGGCTTCAAGTTTTTATGCTAGGTGAACTTTCAGGAAAAAAGCGGTGAAGACTGATAAAAACAAGTGCGAGTTGGACTCGTAAATCAAGAGTTTCGTACCTACTAAAAGATAGCTTCGTTGGTCTAGCGGTCGCATGCGTTACTGCTGAGCATAAGGTCCTGTGTTCGTATCCGGGTCGGGAAAAGTGTTATTGGGTTTTCCCATCTGGAATATCTCAGTAACAGCTCAGAGTTTGGATATGTGCCCGGTTGATGGCAATAGGCTCGCCTTCTATTACATGGGATTCAAACATAACTGGCAAAATGTGGGTGTACTATAGGTACACCTCTGCCTAACCTTTCGGGGAATTCAGGCGTGATGTTATGTTAGGGTAGAAGAAAGAAAAGTTATAAAACTTTTTTCTAGTAATAAAAACAAAATCACCAGTAGGTTCTATCGTAGCATTTCGTAACCATCAATCTGCCTAGCCTTTTCCCAACTATGTTGGAGTCGGCTTCCAGTCTAACCGGATGCAGCTGATTACCAGTATTTTACATGGAGCGACTACCTATCTGACCTCCATAACCCAGTAACTAGATAATACGATACCCCTTGGTAAGACTGGTTGTCAGACTTTCGGGCTTCTGAGGACCCGTAACGACTGTCAAAGATCCACGAATGACAGCCGA
The DNA here is from genome assembly GCA_949152395.1 of Agrochola litura. Classification (NCBI taxonomy): domain Eukaryota; kingdom Metazoa; phylum Arthropoda; class Insecta; order Lepidoptera; family Noctuidae; genus Agrochola; species Agrochola litura. The sequence goes on along the minus strand of OX424497.1, from coordinate 6,352,879 downwards.
GACAAACAACTTAACGTGCTTTCCGAGGCACGTAGGAGTCTCGGTATGTAGAAATGGTCACCCATCCACGGACCAACCCCGGAAAACGTAGCTTAACTTGATGGATCGACCCGTGCGGCTGTTAGTACTTAGCCGCGAGATCCTCGTAAATTTCGTAATCTTAAATCAATGCCTCGTTGGTCTAGTGGTCGCAAGCGCTACTGCTGAGCATGAGGTCCTGGGTTCGATTCCCGGGTCGGGCAAAGTGTTATTGGGTTTTTCTATCTGAAATTTCTCAGTAGCAGCTCGGAGTCTGGATTTGTGCCCGGTTGATGGCAATAGGCTCGCCCCCTATTACATGGGACTTAAACATAACTGGCGAAATGTGGGTGTACCTGCTACAGGGACACCTCTGCCCAACCCTTCGGGGAAACAAGGCGTGATGTTATGTGTAAATCAAATAATTGTCGACGTTTTAATTATACTTATACAGGATAAGTTTTTAACTAGTGCGCAAACTTTAACACGTGACTTTACTCATCATTATGAACAACTATTACTGTGGGACCAAACCTGAAATCGCGAAAAAAAAATCAACTGTTCCCTACATTTATGTTTGCATAACTCGTCAAAATGTAGGGAACAGCAGATGTTTTTTTTCGCGATTTTAGTTTTGGTCATAATGATGAGTCACGTGACAAATTTTGCGCAATGGTTAAAATAAAATCCTGTTTAATAAGAAAATACATACCTAATTTAATTATAATAACAAAAGAAGCCTATGTTAGTGGTTTGTTATTATAAATTCAGAAATATTATCTTTACTTATTAATATTATAAAGAGGTAAAAGTAAGTTTGTATGTTATATGTTAATCTACGGAACGAGGTCCTGATCTGATTCGGAGAATTCCTTCACTAATGGGAAACTATAGTATTGCTGAGTGTCATACATACATAGGACATATTTTATGATAAGACAAGAAATTCCACACGGATAAAGTCACAGGCAGAAGCTAGTTAAGAGGGTTTATTTTAAAAGTTGGCAACGTTGTAACTAGCTGTCAAATATTCACCTGTTTTTATTAATTTGACAATATACTGTATGTAATTAAGAAATGTGGCTAACTAGGGAACTAAAATATTGATTATGAAATGCAATAATTAATATCGTATCACCGAATATTTAGTTTTAGATGTAAAAAAGTATTTGGAAACTTTACAAATGCTTTATTACAACTAAAACGGTTACAGCATCAAATTCAGTGTTATAATTGCAATTCATTATTAATATTCTAGTTCGCTAGTTAGCCACATTTCCATACAGTAGATAATATTGCCAAATTAATCAAAACAGCGAAATATTTGACATCTATTTGCGACGTTGCCCACTTTAAGAATAAACGCTCTTAAGAATAATTCAAATTGTACTTAATAGGTTTTATAATAATTATAAACTTATGATATAAATCGCAAAAGACGTATCTTACACTTAATTAATATTTAAGATTTAGGTATCAAAAATTTTGTACAAAACTTTAATTTCGTCTTTGTCTGTGACCTTTACACCAACATTAATTTAGAACGTGTTAGTTTATAATCAGTATCTTTAACTTATTATTTTTGATACATAATACAATCTCATTACAGTTGTTTCAGTAATATTATGCTTTTGTGTTTAAAGAAATTCAGTCTGCTCTGTAGACACACACTTTCTTTATTGTTCGTGTTATGTAATGAACCATAATCTTACTATTGTACTTGTTTATTTATTTACACTCCGCCCTTAAATCTATACAAATAAATAAAATTGAAGTGTCTATTTGTAATGTCAAAATAACAGCTTTTTACTAAATGCATATGATAAATGATTTTATTTGTGTACAAACACTTTTACACATCAATCATATTTTAAAAACTAGATGAGGTTTGCGTTTCTTATCTGACTACTCTGAGAAGAAAGGCCGAAACAAACTCAGAGGACACAGTCTCTTTTAAAGTCCAGACATAATCATGGTCAGATCATGTGAAGGCCATGTGGATTGCTGTCTGAAGTGGTCTTTTGAGGAAAGCACCACACAGATTGAAAGGGCCTGTCCAGTCAATGCACGCATTTGTCAGTTATCGTGCAGCTCTACTCAGAATTTAAGGAGCTCAACGATTCGACAAACAATACCAAAAAAAGGACATTTGTGTAGGCCACATAAATTACTCAAACCAAACAAATGATTAGAACTAACTGAGAAAAAATTAAAAACAAACAAAAAGGAATGACCCATGTAGTCTTCACATTCACAATAATTAAAATAATATAATACTTTAAAAGTATATATTCATATCATTGTATTTATAAAATTAATTAATGTCAATGTGTATATAAAAAATTAAAAATAAATCCGGAAATAATCTTGGTCAGAGCATTTCATTTGAGGACCATGTAGATTTGTGTCTGAAATGGTCTTTTGAGGAAAGAACCGTACAGATTTGAGTGGACCTGTCCAGTCAGTGCACGCATTTGTCAGTATTCATATAGCTCAATTCAGAACTTAAAGGAGCTCAACGATTCGAAGAACAATACCAAAGAAAGGACATTTGGGTAGGCCGCATAAAGTACTCAAAACTGCCAGATAATCATTAGAATTAACTGAAAAAAAAAAAAATATAAATGTATATGACCTACATAGTCCTCACATTCACAATAATTAAAATAATAATAATGTTATATTTCACAAAGTAAATATTCATGTCATTGTGTATATAATTTTAAAGTTTGCAAAATAAACAAAGTTCCGAAAGTAAAAAAAATAATTGGAGCAGCTCAATCCCAAGCCTTTTTGTCCTCAATGTAATTTTTAACGGTATAAAAAGTTTTCTGGCACAACTTACGTTTAATGAATGATTTGAATTTATTAAGGCTTAGATCTTGTACGTGGCTTGGAAGTGTATTATAAAAGCGTATACATTGACATCTGAACGATCCACCTATTTTTGTGAGCCTTGTTGTAGGTACAATAAATTTGTGTTTGTTCCTAGTATTTATGTTATGGATATCACTGTATTTTTAAACAATTTTCTATTTTTATGGGCATATAAAATATTATCAAAAATATACTGAGAAGGCACAGTTATTACATTATTCTCCTTAAATTTATCTATGAGAGAGTGTCTCAGACTTAATTTATAAATTGATCGAACAGCTTTTTTCTGCAAAACAAAGATAGTTTGAATGTCGGCGGCATTTCCCCACAACAGAATACCGTACGACACTATGAAAATAGCTAAAGTACACTAAACGAGCTGTCTCTGTCAGTCAAATTACGAATTTTTCTAACAGCATATGCTGCGGAGCTTAGTTTTTTTGACAATTTATCTATATGTGGGCCCCACTGAAGCTTAGCATCCAAAGTTCAACAAAACTGTGGTATCTTCAGGATTCAATTCTTCGCTGTTTATCAACACACTAGTTTTCACCTGCCTAACATGAGGTAAGGTAAACTTAATGCATTTGGTTTTTTTTTCATTAAGAAGTAAATTGTTAACATTGAACCAGTAAACTAATCTTGAGATCACGCTATTTACATCGTCAGTAACCAGCTGCTGACGTTTAAGTTTAAACAAAAGTGAAGTGTCATCCGCAAACAACACTATATCATGGTTATCCTTTATGAGGTAAAGCAAGTCATTAATATAAACAAGAAAGGACCAAGAATTGAGCCCTGAGGGACTCCCATTATTACTATAGATCCGGGAGATCTTTTTCCATTAATGTCAACGCTCTCAATCCTATTACTCAAGTATGAAATAAGAAGATTCAGAGCGCTGTTCCAGATCCCATGGTGGCGGAGTTTCCTGATTAACGTTTCAGACAGACAGACAAAGAATTTATAAATGGAATTCTATTACATCAATTTTATTTATTTGTATAGTTTCCTAAAACAAAAGTCTAAGTTACTCCTTACAAAGAGCTGTCTTTTTGTTCCGGCTAATCTCCGTAACGGCTGGACCGATTTTGATGGGACTTTAACTAGCAAATATCTGATGTTATAAGGAGTAACTTAGGCTAATTTTTTTTAGGAAACTACACAAATAAATGAAATTGATGTTTAGAATTCCACGCGGACGAAGTCACGGATAACAGCTAGTTAACAATAAAACTTATATTGTGTCTCATTCAGTGTCCTTCAACCGATTAAGGGCAAGCATTTGTCCACCCAGTTTTTTAAATAATTCACGAAGTAACACAACTTGTGACTAAGTAGAAATACATTTCACCATTTAAAATTGCAAATCTTGAACCAATTTTCAATAAACCATTGTTAAAGAAAAACAAGTATGAAACGCTCGAAGAATTTCCATTACAGCTACAAACATACATTGGGGTTATTAGTATTAATGAAGTCCACTATAGTCTTAAGCTGAGATCTATAAACGTTACTTAGCACGTACACACGGCTACACATCAAGCTAAGCATTTCCATTATAAGTTGACCTCACATTGTACGGAAATCCTATACATTGCGAGATCAGCATAAACTGGAAATGTATAGCTTGATGAGTAGCTATGTGTACTGTGGCTACGCGTTATTCCTGGCACTATCGCACAATGTCAAACTATATAAAAACCGGCCAAGTGCGTGTCGGACTACGCACAATGAAGGGTTCCGTAGTTGAGATGAATTTATTTATCCCAAGAACAAACTTAACATTGTAGTTGAAAAACATGTTCTCCCATACATTCCAACTGCAAATCGTCGCTCGGCATCCAATACCGCGAATGTGACATTTTTTACAATTTTTTTTAAATTGCAGGGTCACTTATTTGACCGTGTAGAATGAAATAAAACAAAACCGGCCAAGTGCGTGTCGGACTACGCACAATGAAGGGTTCCGTAGCTGAGATGAATTTATTTATCGCAAGAACAAACTTAACATTGTAGTTGAAAAACATGTTCTCCCATACATTCCAACTGCAAATCGTCGCTCGGCATCCAATACCGCGAATGTGACTTTTTTTTTTTTTTTTTTAAATTGCAGTGTCACTTATTTGAACGTGTAGAATGAAATAAAACAAAAATCAGATTTTCGTAAAAAAAATCATATTCGCGGTATTAATATAATAATAATACCTTTAAACTTTCTTTCTTTCTTTTCTTCTCAATTCTTGTATATACCTACATATATAATCTGAATCTCGGAAACGGCTCCAAGAAATTTTATTAAATTTAGTATGCAGGGGGGTTTCAGGAGCGATAAATCGATCTAGCTAGGTTTCATTTTTAGAAAACGTCGTTCAAAAAAAATTTTCATCCAGATATTTTTCTTCATTCAAGTAACAAGGACTCATTGCGTTAGTAAACTTATGAACTATGTTAACTTATTTTACGAGGTCACTTAGAAAGTTTTGCGACTAACAGTTTTTGTCTATAGAATACTGGCTGGTTTTGATTTCAATTAAAACTATGACTACTTATTACAAAAAAACATAACATTCCAAATTCGAAATTCCCTCCATATTTTTTTACGAGCAAAATCAATTACTCTGTCTTGAAAACTGGATTTATAACGAGAATATTTTCGCGCGATGATTTTATACGATTTCAAATGTCGACTAAAACCAGAAGAATCGTTTGAAAGACTTCGAATGGTGTTCATAGAAAAAAGCCCTTCTAAAGCGACTGTTTTTCGCTGGTTCAACGAATTTATGGGTGGTCTAGTAATTTTGGCAGACAAAGAAAGAAGTGGCCGCCCTATGACGGTTGTTACATAACAAAAAGTGCTGGCTGTGAAAAATTTAATTCAAGAGAATAGGCGAATTACGTATGAAGAGGTTCAGCATACACCGTGAAATTTGAATCACAGTTTTGCTAGAACAAACGTTGTTCAGACCATGGTCTACTACCATTCTACAGCATCCAATAAAAAATAACATAATTAGTTTTGAAAAAACACAAAAAAGCAAAGTTTAAAATGTCAAGATATATAGATGTATACTGCCGATTGGATCGGGAAGTGTGCATGAAATTCTACACAGGCATCTTCGGTTATGAAAGATAGTTTCACGCTGGTACCGTAAAATCTAACGCAGGGTCAGAAGGAGGTTCGGGTAGAATGGTGCCGAGACATGATAGCAAAATTGGTAGCAGGATCGTCTCGGCGCGTTAAAGATATCATTACGGGTGATGAATCTTGGATTTTTCAATATGATCCAGAAATGAAGCGTCAGTCGACCGTGTGGCTGTTGAACCAAAATGAACCAACGCCTACCAAAGTGAAGCGAGCCAGAAGTGCAGGCAAAATGTTGACCGCAAGTTTTTTTTTTTCTACCAGGTTATCTGGTGTCAGTACCCTGACGAGATCAAAGAAGCATCAATGCTGAATGGTATGTTACCAAATGTTTGCCAGAAGTTTTTACTACTGCAAGCAGCAAGCGACCGAACACTGGCCTCCGTGGGCTACTGCTTCACCACGACAACGCGCTGGCTCACTCGGCGCTCAAGACAAGGGACTTTCTGGACAGCACACCGGTCAAATTTATAGGTCATCCTCCTTACAGTCCCGATTTGGCTCCGTGCGACTTTTTCTTGTTCCCCAAAACAGTTTTCATCACCTGAAGATGCACTGGGTGCAATTGAGAAGGAGATTGGAGAGGTGTCTGATGCGGACTGGAAAATGTGTTATGAAAATTTGTTTAGACGTATAAAACTGTGTATAGACGCCAATGGAGAGTTCTTTCAAAAGATATAATAAAAAAAAATTATAACCTGTAGTATATTTTTTTCTAGTATCACAAAACTTTCTGAGTGCCCCACGTAATCTAGTTTAAATTTATTTCACCCCATGGGAGATGGCACTGCAGTGATTGATGTACATGCAATCCAGACTGCTAGCAATATTGTTGGAGCTGGCCCGTACTCTGCGTACCAGGGATGCACACCTCATTCGCATCGTTACGTAAAAGCAATTAATATGTGCGTCCGCGAATATTCCCGATGCGCTACAAAAACGGGGCAGCCCCACCAATACCCTGAAAGCGTTGTTGTATTGGACACGAAGGGCGTTGCATGACCTTTGGGTATATCTAGCCCACAGGCTGCACGTGTAAAACGTTGTACAATAAGCTCGAAACAGAGTAATTTTGGCTTTTTAAGTGAGCAGCGTGCAAACCTGCGAGCCAGCATGTTTGCCCTTACCGACAACGCCCTTCGCTCCTGCTCAATATCGAGTCCGTCATTGAGGTCAGGGGTCAATATATGACCAAGATATTTAAACGTAAATACTCTTTGTAGTGGAGTCCCATTGAGTAATACAGGTGGTACATAACCCGGTCTGCCCCCAGCCTCAAAGACCATGATCTCCGACCTATTGGAGTTACACATCAAACCATGTGTTTTGGCATACTGCTCACATTTAGCGACCAATTACTTTCTGAGACCACAGATTGACGCGCTCAGAAGCACCATATCATCTGCATAGCTAATATTATTTACACAAATACCATCTATATAGCAACCCACTCTGGTGCTGCTGAGCTCGCCAATCCTGCCTCACCCCGCATTCCAACCTGTATGGCTTGGAAAAAGTTCCAGCCCATCGTACACTATTGATCTGGTTACCATACCACTATTTAAAGATGTTTGCTCCGTTGACAACCTATCCTTCTCCATCTTTCTCCACAATACATCATAAGCAACCAGATCAGAAACCTTGAATAAATCGATGAACCTAGCATTAATCGGCGTCCAACGCTGTGTATAGTAAGTATGCGATAGTATGCTTAAGGTACAACACTGCACTTTCTGTTGACAAACCACGCCGAAACCCGAATTGGTTGTCATGAACATTTACAGTTTTATTTATTTGTGTATTAAGCAGACGGTCAAACACTTTTGATATTTTGATATTATAGTAGCTAGAGAGATGGGCCTTTTGGATGCCGAGCGACGAAATGTAAGTTTTTACGCACAATATTGAGAGATTTACCATGTTATTTTAAAACCATAGACTTCTTATAGGTTTTCCTGTAATCTATGAGTAAAGAACCATACTATGTATTTTTTTCAAAATTTTTGGTCCAGTAGTTTCGGAGATAAGGGGGGGGGAATGGTCAATTTTCATTGAATTTATTAAATATCTTTAAAAGTATTTATTTTAAAATTATATGAAAAATATATTTATGATCCTCGCAACAAGCCCTTTCATTTGATATGTCACACGGTACTGTTAGCAAAACTTTTTTTTTTAATTTTCTTGTTTGCGCCCCAAAAGTGACACCTGTATTCAAAATTAAATTATTTACGTAACACATTCGTGTTTGGGTCACAGAAATACATATATGTACCAAATTTCAACTTAATCGGTTCATTAGATTCGGAGTAAATTGGCTGTGACAGACGGACAGACAGACAGACAGACAGACAGACAGACAGACAGACAGACAGACAGACAGACACACGAGTGATCCTATAAGGGTTCCGTTTTTTCCTTTTGAGGTACGGAACCCTAAAAAGTGCAAGATAGTGACGGAAACATGGTCTAAGCCACAGATATAAATAGACCTAGATAACGCAAGTATCACGATCTGTATGAAAACCAAGCGTACCATTTTTTTACTACCTACTATGATGTCAGAAGCACTGGGAAACGTTTATTTAATTTTTTCTCCTCGCATTTGCACAGTTTTTATAATTTATAACAGCGTAAGTAAACATTTTAAATTTTTTAACTGACTTTCGACAAGCGTGGCAAAGATGCAGACTGAGCGCGAAAGTGGCAGCTTACGATTATTGTACGTAAGCTGGGCACGAAAATGGCACGCGAAGTAGTTGCTCTTGTGTTATCTAGGTATATCTATATCTGTGGTCTTAGCCAAAGCCCGCGCTTAGTTACGTTTATAAATGTTTCCCTTAGAACATTGATCTTGCTTAGTAAAAACGAATTATCTTCATAACAGATGTGGTTCGATGGCTTAATGTCTTACCAGTTGGGATGATGGTTAAAATCGATCAGTCAACAATTGAAATGATAAATTATTTTTTAGAATTCATACTGCTTTTTACATTAGAATATTACGGTTCATATCGGGAATGATGAACTAAATCCCAACTCATAATATTAGGTATAAATGCGAAAGTGACTTTGTTTGTTACGCTTTCACGCTAAAACGGCTGAACGGATTTGGATGAAATTTGGCACATGGGTAGTGTTGGAAATCGAACTGTGTTGGGTTCTGCGCGCGGTCTGCATGAGCAGGCTGCATGATCAACGCGTCATCGACATGATGAGCCGCGGCGCGGTGACGATCCGGCTCGGCCCGATGACCACTCGCTTCCACGGACTCCACCGCGACGGACGATATTTCTCACTCATTTAATTACATTTAACTGTTTTTCCGGGAAAGTTTATGTTTTGTAAAAAGCACGGCAAATAAACCATTGCCTATTTAATACAGTCCACTATTTTCTTGCTCCCCGCGCTAACAGGTAGACCATGACCTGGGTTAGGAGATAGAATATTTTTTATCCTGATATTAACAAAATGCTACGCTTATTTAGGTTTGTTTAGTTTTACCATTGCTCAACAAAATGGATTTGTTTGTTATTCCTAGTTTCTAAAACATTTTATTGAGGTAAAGTTAGGACATCCTCGATAAAATCATTCAAAACAAAAATAAAAGCTCATAAAAACTAACACAAAAAAAAAAAAACTACCGACTTCCAATTTTAATTAATTTCGGAAGTCGGTGTCTTGGGTTTTGTGTTTTCGTTTTTTGCCACCGACTTCCGAAATTAAAGTTATGTTTCACTTTGTAGTGTTTTTTTTGGAAGTCGGTAGTTTTTATTTTTTTGTAAAAAGTTTTTATTTTTCACTTTTTAGTTGTGGTACCTACCCCACATACATTCGAATACCACTACCTACTACCAGTGTCAGAAACTTATCATATCATCTAGGTACATACTAAGTGGGAAAAAAAATACGTATTTTGTAGCTAACTCAAAAACTACCCAAGGAAAGTTAATAAAATTTATATGGGACCAATTTGGGAGCATACCCTTTCAAACAAAAAAATAATTTTCAAAATCGGTCCACAAATGACGGAGAAATCGGTGGAAATAAATAAAAAAAAAAAAACAAACATACGCGTCGAACATATAACCTCCTCCTTTTTGGAAGTCGGTTAAAAAGCAAAAAAAAAAAACATAATTCTCTCAGCCAGGAACCTGTCACTACACCTGCCATGCCGCAGTGACCCAGAAAAACCTGCATCAAAACTGCACCTCTTTTTCCAATTCAAAATGTTGTACGATAATGCAAGTATTGGAAGGGACCGGTAGGCAGTAAAGCGGCTCTTTGTAAAGGTGTACTGAGAAGATAATAAATATGTAGTCGGCAGTTGCAAAGTGATGAGCCGATGGTGTAAAGAAATTGTAATGTTTATGTGATCGAGCGTTTATTCTAAAAGTGGTAAATGACACTTCACGAACCCAAGATTATTATTCGGAACTGAAATTTACAGTTTTTAGTTATAACTTTACTATAACAACTTTGAGGCTTATGCTCATCGTGTGATATAATGTTTTTTCGTCATTTTTACCGCAACTTTCACAGTTTTTTAAATAAATGACAACAGCCGTCTTTTTTATCTGTTTCTTTTTCTGTTCTTTAACAACTTTTACAATAAAATACAATATGTGAGTACCTAGTTTAAATTCAAACGATTCTTATTGCGCAAAAAAAAATGTTATCGAACAAAATCAAATCGAAAAATCTCCGATTATTCTTTACTTTTTTTAAAGTTAATTTTCTTTAAGAGCGTTTATCCTAAAAGTTGGCAACGTCGCAAATAGATGTCAAATATTTCGGTGTTTTGATTAATTTGGCAATATTACTGTATGGAAATAAGAAATATGGCTAACTAGCGAACTAGAATTTTAATAATGAATTGCAATTATAACACTGAATTTGATGTTATAACAGTTTTAGGTGTAAAAAAGGCATTTGGGAAGTTTCGAAATACTTTTTTACATCTAAAACTAAATATTCGGTGTTAAGATATTAATTATTGCATTTCATAATCAATATTGTAGTTCGCTAGTTAGCCATATTTCATTTTTCGATACAGTAATATTGCCAAATTAATCAAAACAGGTAAATATTTGACAGCTATTTGCGACGTTGCCAACTTTTAGGATAAACGCTCTTAAAGAAAATTAACTTTAAAAAAAGTAAAGAATAATCGGAGATTTTTCGATTTGATTTTGTTAGATAACATTTTTTTTTGCGCAATAAGAATCGTTTGAATTTAAACTACTCACATATTGTATTTTATTGTAAAAGTTGTTAAAGAACAGAAAAAGAAACAGATAAAAAAGACAGCTGTTGTCATTTATTTAAAAAACTGTGAAAGTTGCGGTAAAAATGACGAAAAAACATTATATCACACGATGAGCATAAGCCTCAAAGTTGTTATAGTAAAGTTATAACTAAAAACTGTAAATTTCAGTTCCGAATAATAATCTTGGGTTCGTGAAGTGTCATTTACTACTATATCCGAAGAACGTGTTCACTTAGTAAGAAATCAAAATTCATCACAAGAAAGTTTCAGCTATTTCAGTGTTCAGATCGCACATTTGAAGACATTATGTCAGCAATTTCTAGACATCTGTCGCTTTCGATTGAAAAAACGAAGTCTAAGGTCAAATATTATTGGGATTCACAGGCCCTGAACAAAAAACTACTCCTTATTTTTTCAACGTTTGATGTGAGCAGAGCCTATTCGTCTAAAACAATATTGAATCTTATTTTCAGAGGTGTTCTACGAATAACAAATAAAATATAATGAAATGGCTTATTTTACATTTTGTTTTTAACCACTTTAATTGCGATGTACGTGCTTTGAAATTCTTCATTGTTCGTTATTTTTTTCTAGGAACTACCTAAACAAGATTTACACAAAGAGAAAGTAAAAAATATATTTTCAACCTTTTTATTAGGGTTCCGTACCTCAAAAGGAAAAAACGGAACCCTTATAGGATCACTCGTGTGTCTGTCTGTCTGTCTGTCTGTCTGTCTGTCTGTCTGTCTGTCTGTCTGTCTGTCCGTCTGTCACAGCCAATTTACTCCGAATCTAATGAACCGATTAAGTTGAAATTTGGTACATATATGTATTTCTGTGACCCAAACACGAATGTGTTACGTAAATAATTTAATTTTGAATACAGGTGTCACTTTTGGGGCGCAAACAAGAAAATTAAAAAAAAAAGTTTTGCTAACAGTACCGTGTGACATATCAAATGAAAGGGCTTGTTGCGAGGATCATAAATATATTTTTCATATAATTTTAAAATAAATACTTTTAAAGATATTTAATAAATTCAATGAAAATTGACCATTCCCCCCCCCCTTATCTCCGAAACTACTGGACCAAAAATTTTGAAAAAAATACATAGTATGGTTCTTTACTCATAGATTACAGGAAAACCTATAAGAAGTCTATGGTTTTAAAATAACATGGTAAATCTCTCAATATTGTGCGTAAAAACTTACATTTCGTCGCTCGGCATCCAAAAGGCCCATCTCTCTAGCTACTATAATATCAAAATATCAAAAGTGTTTGACCGTCTGCTTAATACACAAATAAATAAAACTGTAAATGTTCATGACAACCAATTCGGGTTTCGGCGTGGTTTGTCAACAGAAAGTGCAGTGTTGTACCTTAAGCATACTATCGCATACTTACTATACACAGCGTTGGACGCCGATTAATGCTAGGTTCATCGATTTATTCAAGGTTTCTGATCTGGTTGCTTATGATGTATTGTGGAGAAAGATGGAGAAGGATAGGTTGTCAACGGAGCAAACATCTTTAAATAGTGGTATGGTAACCAGATCAATAGTGTACGATGGGCTGGAACTTTTTCCAAGCCATACAGGTTGGAATGCGGGGTGAGGCAGGATTGGCGAGCTCAGCAGCACCAGAGTGGGTTGCTATATAGATGGTATTTGTGTAAATAATATTAGCTATGCAGATGATATGGTGCTTCTGAGCGCGTCAATCTGTGGTCTCAGAAAGTAATTGGTCGCTAAATGTGAGCAGTATGCCAAAACACATGGTTTGATGTGTAACTCCAATAGGTCGGAGATCATGGTCTTTGAGGCTGGGGGCAGACCGGGTTATGTACCACCTGTATTACTCAATGGGACTCCACTACAAAGAGTATTTACGTTTAAATATCTTGGTCATATATTGACCCCTGACCTCAATGACGGACTCGATATTGAGCAGGAGCGAAGGGCGTTGTCGGTAAGGGCAAACATGCTGGCTCGCAGGTTTGCACGCTGCTCACTTAAAAAGCCAAAATTACTCTGTTTCGAGCTTATTGTACAACGTTTTACACGTGCAGCCTGTGGGCTAGATATACCCAAAGGTCATGCAACGCCCTTCGTGTCCAATACAACAACGCTTTCAGGGTATTGGTGGGGCTGCCCCGTTTTTGTAGCGCATCGGGAATATTCGCGGACGCACATATTAATTGCTTTTACGTAACGATGCGAATGAGGTGTGCATCCCTGGTACGCAGAGTACGGGCCAGCTCCAACAATATTGCTAGCAGTCTGGATTGCATGTACATCAATCACTGCAGTGCCATCTCCCATGGGGTGAAATAAATTTAAACTAGATTACGTGGGGCACTCAGAAAGTTTTGTGATACTAGAAAAAAATATACTACAGGTTATAATTTTTTTTTATTATATCTTTTGAAAGAACTCTCCATTGGCGTCTATACACAGTTTTATACGTCTAAACAAATTTTCATAACACATTTTCCAGTCCGCATCAGACACCTCTCCAATCTCCTTCTCAATTGCACCCAGTGCATCTTCAGGTGATGAAAACTGTTTTGGGGAACAAGAAAAAGTCGCACGGAGCCAAATCGGGACTGTAAGGAGGATGACCTATAAATTTGACCGGTGTGCTGTCCAGAAAGTCCCTTGTCTTGAGCGCCGAGTGAGCCAGCGCGTTGTCGTGGTGAAGCAGTAGCCCACGGAGGCCAGCGTTCGGTCGCTTGCTGCTTGCAGTAGTAAAAACTTCTGGCAAACATTTGGTAACATACCATTCAGCATTGATGCTTCTTTGATCTCGTCAGGGTACTGACACCAGATAACCTGGTAGAAAAAAAAAAACTTGCGGTCAACATTTTGCCTGCACTTCTGGCTCGCTTCACTTTGGTAGGCGTTGGTTCTTTTTGGTTCAACAGCCACACGGTCGACTGACGCTTCATTTCTGGATCATATTGAAAAATCCAAGATTCATCACCCGTAATGATATCTTTAACGCGCCGAGACGATCCTGCTACCAATTTTGCTATCATGTCTCGGCACCATTCTACCCGAACCTCCTTCTGACCCTGCGTTAGATTTTACGGTACCAGCGTGAAACTATCTTTCATAACCGAAGATGCCTGTGTAGAATTTCATGCACACTTCCCGATCCAATCGGCAGTATACATCTATATATCTTGACATTTTAAACTTTGCTTTTTTGTGTTTTTTCAAAACTAATTATGTTATTTTTTATTGGATGCTGTAGAATGGTAGTAGACCATGGTCTGAACAACGTTTGTTCTAGCAAAACTGTGATTCAAATTTCACGGTGTATGCTGAACCTCTTCATACGTAATTCGCCTATTCTCTTGAATTAAATTTTTCACAGCCAGCACTTTTTGTTATGTAACAACCGTCATAGGGCGGCCACTTCTTTCTTTGTCTGCCAAAATTACTAGACCACCCATAAATTCGTTGAACCAGCGAAAAACAGTCGCTTTAGAAGGGCTTTTTTCTATGAACACCATTCGAAGTCTTTCAAACGATTCTTCTGGTTTTAGTCGACATTTGAAATCGTATAAAATCATCGCGCGAAAATATTCTCGTTATAAATCCAGTTTTCAAGACAGAGTAATTGATTTTGCTCGTAAAAAAATATGGAGGGAATTTCGAATTTGGAATGTTATGTTTTTTTGTAATAAGTAGTCATAGTTTTAATTGAAATCAAAACCAGCCAGTATTCTATAGACAAAAACTGTTAGTCGCAAAACTTTCTAAGTGACCTCGTAAAATAAGTTAACATAGTTCATAAGTTTACTAACGCAATGAGTCCTTGTTACTTGAATGAAGAAAAATATCTGGATGAAAATTTTTTTTGAACGACGTTTTCTAAAAATGAAACCTAGCTAGATCGATTTATCGCTCCTGAAACCCCCCTGCATACTAAATTTAATAAAATTTCTTGGAGCCGTTTCCGAGATTCAGATTATATATGTAGGTATATACAAGAATTGAGAAGAAAAGAAAGAAAGAAAGTTTAAAGGTATTATTATTATATTAATACCGCGAATATGATTTTTTTTACGAAAATCTGATTTTTGTTTTATTTCATTCTACACGTTCAAATAAGTGACACTGCAATTTAAAAAAAAAAAAAAAAAAGTCACATTCGCGGTATTGGATGCCGAGCGACGATTTGCAGTTGGAATGTATGGGAGAACATGTTTTTCAACTACAATGTTAAGTTTGTTCTTGCGATAAATAAATTCATCTCAGCTACGGAACCCTTCATTGTGCGTAGTCCGACACGCACTTGGCCGGTTTTTTTCTTTAAAGGCTTATTTTTCCAACCCCAGATCTGTATCCAAGGAAGCATTTTGAGTTTTTTACAGTTTATCCATACAAACTGTCAGACGTCATATTCATTCTACGATATAAAAGGTGTTTATGTTAAAAAAATCAGTCCTAAGAAGCTCTAAAACTTAAAATGACACTTTTAACTAAGAAAAAAGTAAAAAATATAAATATAAGGTAAATGATTACCTATATTTTTAAGTTATTACTAAGTTATTATGCAATAACTTTATTGTTTCATTCGGAATTTTAATATTCTGATAACTTTTTATATTTGTAAGGAATACATATTGTGGTTTGACGTAGAAAAAGCTTTTGTATAGAAAATTATGTAAATTATTCTTCCGATAAAAGTTATCTATTGACAATTGAAAAATCATGGTCTAAGAAAATCAACCCGGAATGTAAATTTATTTAATGTCATTTATGAATATCTATTTTGAAAATGAAAATAAAATACGGCGTTGAATAATAAATAAAAGAAACTTAGAATGAAATATCTTAATTCATCATCTGCCTAACCTTTTCCCAACTATGTTGGGGTCAGCTTCCAGTCTAACCGAATGCAGCTGAATCCCAGTATTTTACATGGAGCGACTGCCTATCTGACCTCCACAACCTAGTTACTAGGTAACACGATACCCCTTGGTAAGACTGGTTGTCAGACTTTTGGGCTTCTAACTACCCGTAACGACTATCAAAGATCTACAAATGACAGCCGCGACCAACAGCTTAACGTGCTTTCCAAGGCACGGAGGGGTCTTGGTATGTAAAGATGGTCAACCATCCACGGACCAACCGCGGTAAGCGTAGCTTAACCTGATCGATCGGCCTGTGCGGCTGTTATTACTTAGCCATAGGCCCCTCATATAGAAATATCTTAAATACTTTAAATTAAACTGAATTCAAAAATATCAGAATCGAGGTTACAATACAGTAGCGTTGCCGTGAAATCGATATCATCATCATTTCAGCTGAAAGACGTCCACTGCTGGACATAGGCCTCTCCCAAGCACCGCCACTTCGATCGATTCTGTGCTTTCTGCATCCAGCGGATTCCTGCGGCCTTCACAATCGATATGTGATTAATTTATATTATCAACTGATGTATGAACGTCAACGAGACAAAATTGATATTTGTTGCACTTCACTGCGAAGATTCCACAAAAATATGTAGGTAACCAATGACTGTGTAACTCAGTTAAAGAAAGAAAGAAAAAGTATTTATTGAGACTCGCACATGAAATCACAAATTAAACTAAAACACACTCATTAAAATATTAATTTAAAAAAAAAAACAATAGTAAAAAATAACAAAGTGAAATTAAAATAAAAGCAGAAAGTCCTGTACGAAGCCAAAAGGCTCCTATCTCAGCATGATGCTGCGACGAATTACCCCAACTATTGAAAATTACTGTTTTGTTATTTTTTTTACTGATATATAAAATTGTGTAACAATCATGTGTCATTTCTATACTTATGCACCTATTGTTTTTTTTGTTTTTTTTGTTTTTTATGCTGTAATAATGTGTTTGCATGCTGTGTCTATTGCTGATAGGTATTGTGCACTTGGCTTGTAAGTATATTGGCTTGTGTTTGCAATTGGTTGAACAGTGTAAAAATTGTAGATAGACCAATAAATAAATAAAAGGAGTATGTAAAGATCGTTCTGTAGTTACTGTCTCCATGCATCTATGTATGTAATTAATTTTATCATCTCACTGATATTTTAGATCAAATTATGATCGCCATCAGCGTAGTCGGTATTAGTTTGCTAATTGACGTCCGCACATTATGTACAGACGGGCTTCAGTAGATCAAATAGATACATAAGACTGTTTGTCTACGGTACATATACGTCACCGTAAGATTTTGAGAACCACAGATATAGATAGACCTAGATAACGCAAGTATCACGATCTGTATGAAAACCAAGCGTGCCATTTTTTGACTACCTACTATGACGTCACAAGCACTTGAAAACGTTTATTTTATTGTTTCTCCTCGCATTTGCACAGTTTTTACAATTTATAACAGCGTAATTAACCATTTTCAATATTTTACTGACTTCCGAAAAGCGTGGCACCGATGCAGACTGAGCGCGAAAGTGGCAGCTTACGATTATTGTACGTAAGCTGGGCACGAAAATGGCACGCGGAGTAGTTGCTCTTGCGTTATCTAGGTATATCTATATCTGTGGTGAGAACCGTAAGTTTATTATCTATAGGTATTATTTTCGTTTGATTATAAACTGTCAAAAAATTGTGAACTGGGTGAAATGGGTTAGGTTAGAACAGTGACAAACCGAGCGCGAGCCGAGCGAGCGCTACTTCCAAGTTGCTCGCAGCCACGCAGGCTATTTAATATTAGCACACGGTGCATTACGTCGCAAACAAGTTGGTAACCAGTTCACAATTTGTCAGTTTTTCACGGAAACATTATAAACTATCGAAAAATTATGCGTTAAATTGTAAATGGTTTGTCACAGTTCACAATTTTTCGACAGTTTATAATCTAACGGAAATAATACCGATCGATTATAAACTAACAAAGTTCATAACTATACGGTGACATAATAATATATAGTCTATTTTAAATTTGTGTCAATATCAGTCTGTCCATCTAGTATTGATACGGACATATCTGTGTCTCTCTGTGTGAAAGGGTGACTAAGGTTTTGAGGAGACAGAATAGCGTCTTGGAAAATATAATGCCTCGTGCAGCCTCGTGGAACGCGACTCTTACAAAATAATTTCTAAGAAAACTTCACGGATAGAACAATTACCGGTGTCATGCCAGTCTGCACGAAGCTTAAAACGGGCAAGCCTATGAACTGTAAAACTTCTAAGAAGAAAACACAATCAATGGCGCAACAAACTTCTTTTTAACCAACTTAAAAAAAAAGGAGGAGGTTCTCAATTCGTTGGAATATATACAGGGTGACTGGTAATTTGACGTATTTCTTCCAGGACGTGATAGTGTGACCCATTTGCAACAATTAAGCACCCTATAAAGTCTAGGCGAAAATTCATGGGAATCGAGAAAACCCAATTTTTATGTTATTTTGAAAAAATCCATAATTCGTCACTAAATATCACTTTTCTCTAAACTCTCAAATTGAATAATGGCCTTCATTGCTTTTCTATGGGATACCTAATACTTTAATAAACCTTTCGATGTAACCAAATTTTCTAAAACATCAGACAGGTAAAAGTTAAAGGAAGAAGTTTACTAACCATTGTCAAAAATCATTTAAGTACATTAAGTTTGACACCAGTTATCTCGAAATTTAACTGTGGCATTATGCGTACAAATTACGGAAAAACATTTACATTTAATCAGCTACCCAACGAGGTACAAATGTTAAAAAAATATTTAGAGGTGCCGATGAAACAGTCGATAGTGCTGGCAAAGGTAGAATTTGCTAATTGTAGAAATATTAAAAAATTGTGAGATAATCGAAGTAATTAACTGGTTTATGCCATCCCACTATTTCCTAACCTCTCAGCAATCCAACACGCGGCAGGCAATCAGGTCGTCATGACCAGGTAACAAGTCGCGGAGCGGTTTTTGGGTTTTTAACATGACTCACTTTCTACTCGCTGGTCACGGTTCACTGTGAAGTGTCAAAAAATAAAATACTGATCCAAAGACACCGACTTCCGAAATTAAAGTTATTTTTCACTTTGTAGTTTGGAAGTCGGTTGTATTTTTTGTAAAAAAGTTTTTTTAAAGAAAACCCAATCAGTGGGAATTTATAAACACACTCATCTACTGCCGTTGCAACCGACAGCTATACTAAAATAAAACATTTGATTTTATCTTTACACCTATAAATATTCATTACCGATACATTTTAGAAACTCCCGAGAAATCTTATTGCTTACGATTCTATTCGATTTAATCTTGAAACAGGTGTAAGGTAGAGCGTAACGAATGCTGCCTAATCAAGCTTGCATTCGAGATGTCGGAATCGATAAAACAAAATAGTGTTTTAAAATCGATTCTTAGTACTTGTTTTCGCACTTAATATCCGAGTTAAAATCGAGTGGGTTTAACGATTATAATAGTCGAAAAGTCACGTGCATGAAACGTGTGAGGTTAAAGATCATGACTACTTAGGTAAATTATTATTATACCTAGGTACTATTTTATGGATACTGTAAGTATCTGACGATCTGCGTAAGTATTTGAAAATAAACGCTTTTTAACCAACTTCCAAAAAGGAGGAGGTTATGTTCGTCGCGTATGTTTGATTTTTTTTTTTTTTTTTTTTATGTATTTCCGCCGATTTCTCCGTCAATTGTGGGCCGATTTTAAAAATTATTTTTTTGTTTGAAAGAATATGCTCTCGAAGTGGTACCATATAAATTTTAATAACTTTGCTTGGACAGTTTTTGAGTTAACTTCAATAATATGTACTTTTTCCCACTTAGTATGTGGATGATATGATAAGTTCTTGACACTGTTATTTACATAGCAGGTAGTGGTTTTCCAATTTGCGTGGGGTAGGTACCACAACTAAAAAGTGAAAAATCAAAACTTTTTCCAAAAAAAAAAACAACCGACTTCCAAAAAACACTACAAAGTGAAAAATAACTTTAATTTCAAAAGTCGGTGTCTTTGGTTTTGAATTTTCGTTTTTTGTCACCGACTTCCGAAATTAAAGTTATTTTTCACTTTGTAGTGTTTTTTGGAAGTCGGTTGTTTTTTTTTTATTACGACATACTGAGTTCTTTGGATAAGTTTATGTCTATAATCTGCACGCCCGCCATTTACGTAACGATAATAACTTATTTGTGTTATTCGGAATTTTAATTTAAGGGAGTATTTGCTTAAAACCTTGCAGAATAAGATTTTGATTATTTGGTACAGCCACGAGCATAAATACTTCACACTTACACATGATTTAAAAGCTGTTTTCTCCTATAGTGTTGATAGATATTTTACGGTGTTATGAACATGCATAATCAGCCTGAGATAATGTTCCCACTGCTGGGACACAGGCCTCTTTTCTTCGAGAGGTAGTGGGCTGTATTTCAGTACTCCGTGGCTGTAATCCACCACGAGGGCCTAGTGCGGGTTCGTAGATAGATGTCACATGTCTTCGATTTTTTGGTTCTAGTATATGCTGGTTTCCTCACGATATTTTCCTTCACCATTTTGAAAGCAGTCCTGATGAAATTATTTACACAAAGTAAAGTACCTGCTTGGGTTTGAACCTACGACCTACGATTCGTAAGTTGGGGCCGTTACCACTGTACCACCTCTGCATTGTTCCGAACATAGTATTATCGAAACCACACTATTATGAAACGTTGTTTCTCCGAGTTGCCACTGATATTTCACGAGAAAAACGCTTTTGAATTTTGCGTAAGCCCACATTGGCACGGACGTAAAAATATCGCGGCGGGGTTTTATCGCGTATTGGATATTCAACTCTCGAAGTTGAGCCGAGCGTTGAGAATCCAACAGAGTGCAACTCAGCACGTCGAAAAGCGTCGCAGAGCGATGAAAATCCAGTGCACGAAAAAAAATCGCCGCGATTTTATTACGTCCGTGCGAACGTCGGCTAACTGTAAGGTCGGTATACTCGTGACTGTACCTACATACCTACCTATCGACTGAAGTCTGTTTCAATTCACGCAAAACTCCGCCTGTAGATCGTGATAGGGAGATTTTAGTTATCCTGCTTCGCCCAACTTATTTGTCTAGTAGGTCAGATGGGGCTATAGAGTTCAGTTTAGGGAAAGTACTGAATCAGAAGCGACTCAGTCACTAATTGTGTTGGCTGATAAGACGGCTAAATGATTAGACTGGACGAGAATGACCCGACTTACAACCAAACTGTCGTTCGACGGCTGATCTGTTATAATGCTAACAATAACAATTGTGGTCCATGGTACAAAAATCCCTTTATAGGGCTAACTGAAATAGTCCCTGGCTTGTAATAATCTTGTTGACTTGTTAGTAAGGGATTAATAGGACAGACAGTCCAGCTAGGTACCTACTAAAAGTAGACAAAGAAAATTCAAAATCTCTATAATTTTAAAATTGCACTTTCCACTTCGAATTCGATTCTTTAGCGTATTCCTAACCCTTCTTCGAAAACTGTCTTCAACTTGCCTGCAACGTGTCGTGAGATACTTCGGCCACATTGCCCGTAGAGTTACCAACAACATGGAACGTCTAATGGTAACAAGAAAGATAAAGGCTAAAAGACTTAGAGGCCGAAGCCCAAAACGGTGGTCAGATCAAATTTGTGAGCAAGTGGAGGTACCTATCAGCGCCGCACTCTACGCCCACCGATCGTAACTGATGTAAAAGGACCGTTGATAATTTGAAACGGAGTCACAATTCTCAGCCGTGAGAGAGCGATTTTACCCTTCTGAACTATGTGTCATATCATACAACCACCTGTTCTATTCCTACATCCATGCTTTTTTCTTCACAACCTTTCATTTGCCAACATTTCCTCTATCCACTATCGCGTGCAAATGCAAGTATCAATCTAAGAATGCAAAACCTCGATGAATGTATTATCTCTGACCCGATGACTCACAATACTCTAGGCCTAATAACGGAGCTTCGTATTCCCACGATATTTTCCATCAATGGAGACTATCGTAGTTAAAAAAAAGAAGACATTTGTGTGGAATTTCACACGATTACTACACTGTGAACAGTTGTTTGCATATACGTTTTGCACTTTATTTAATGCTCCTTTGCAAGTTTATTACACTCCGTGGATAATGATGCGTAATTTAAAGAACTTAATTGGGTAGCATTTGCCAATTAGAGTAATTAGTTAAAAACGCTCCACCACAAATCCACGTTGTTGGAAGAATTTTATGTTTTAGTATAAAATAAATTCGTCTGGCGTTTTTTTGCATCTAAAAGAGCTGTGTTATTTTATTTTACAGTTCAATTATTGTAGAATATATATCTATCTACATAGGTACTACACCTTTTTGCCTAAATACTTACACCGTTTCGCCTAAATACACCATTTCGCCCAAACCCTCGAAATGTATTGTTGTCACAAATAATGTTGCCGACATGTTTGTGAACACGCCTACCATGAAAATTGAAAATAAAATCAATCAATGTACAGCTATGTATAATCAAGTATCTCACAGAAACGGTGCCGTAACAAATAACCGTGGAAAACGATGGTTTAAAGTTCTACTTAAAATCTTCAAGATTTGTTTTAGGTACCTTTTAAGTAATTTGCTATTCGAATACAGATCTTAAATTAAGGAGGATAAAGTCCACATATACTTTAAGACTGTTAGATAATGTTAAAACACATGACGTTGGTAAATTAAAGCTTTTATCCCACTATCGCATTCGTTATTATTAATTTAAAAACAGGTTCGCTCATTTGTCTTAGCGATAACGTTTTGTATGTTGGCAATGTTTTGATCTATACGAATACAAATAAATAAAATTGAAGTGTCTGTTCTGTCTTATGTCAAAATAACAGCTTTTCACTAAATGCATATGAAAATATATACGAAAGTGATTACAAAAAAAAAAAAATACAAATAAAAAAATTGTTTGTTCCGGCATAAGCCTGTCACAAACGGACAGACAAACGGAGAGAGATTACTCCAGAACAGCTAGACCGATTTTGACGGGACTTTCACTGACAGATAGCTAATGCTATATGGAAAAACTTAAGCTACTTTTATTTTAGTTTCAATAGTGTCAATCGCTAGCATCGGTGAAATGACAATTCTCATCAAGCTAAATTCTAAAATCTAAGTTTTCACGGTAAGATTTTTATAGTACAGCCGGTCTACTGTACTATATCAAAATAAATATAAAATAATGTTATAAACACATACACCTTTCAAAGTTCAAAGTTTTTATTAATGCGATTTTTGGTGATACAGGGTCGTAAAAATATTTTATAGTAGCTCAAAAATCTACCCTATAAAGGCATGCATTGTTAAATTACAATATTAGAAATTAAGTTAAAAATTACATGAAACATTGAACAATCAATAAAATCAATTATCAATACAAATTAAAAACAAGATATATTAGATTGCAATAAATTAGTAGACATATGAATATTACATGAAATGGTCAATCACATGAAATTTTATCAACTAGGAATTCGTCAATATTAAAGTAGCATTTGTCTATTAAAAAATTATTTAGTTTACGTTTAAATTGTGACAAGTTTAAATCTTTTATGTCATTTGATAGCCTATTAAAAAAATTTGGAGCCATGCAAAGTATTCTCTTGTGCATAAGGGCGGTTTTAGAACTTCTTAGGCATAATTCATGGCAATATGTTGGTCTTATGGATTGATAGCTTTGTTCTGAACCTTTTTTAAATAAATCACCGTTTTTCTTTACGAACAAAGCAGTCTCGTACCTATATGTAAAGACAAGGTAACGTTAATATTTTTAAGGAAATACAATGCGGTTTGCAACTTTCGGTTGATTTAAGATTGCATATGGACCTAATGCACCTCTTGTGCTTTAAAAATTTCAAGTTTTTTACAAGAATTGGCCCAGAAATGACTCCATAACGTAATACGGAACCTACGTAGCGATATTACGCGATTACGACAGCCGCCTGATTTACTATTTTGCTGAGTTTATAAAGAGCAAAGCTTGGTCAATTATGTAATGATGATCGATGCATGTTCTTTCCACGTCAGTTTAGAGTCTATTGTTAATCCTAAAAATGTTAAATGTCCTACTTCTTCAATTAAGATAGATTGATGTCAGAAGTGTTAACTCTTTGTCGAAACTGCATGATTTTGTGTTTTATTTAAATTAATAATTAAATTATTTTTTTCAAGCCAAGCAATTGATTGTTGTAATGCATTTTTAATGTCACTTTCATAGTTTCTATTTAAATCATCATGCCTAGTAATTAAAGTGCATCGGCAAAAAGAACCATAGGAAAAGTGACATGTTTCGGAAAAACAATGGTGGGCCCAATACGCTGCCTTGTGGCACGCCAAATGTCATACATTTTCTAATTATTGGGGAAAACCGCATCAAAATCCATTGTTTAGTTTAGAAGAACTAAGCGGTCACACAAACAGACAAAAATCGACTTTGTTTTAAACTATGTACACTTCTTCTTTTCGTGTGGTTAGTGACTAACCTGTACCCTAATTGCGTAACCTATTTTCGTAAACAATTTTGCCTAATTTGTTTCATTTTGACAGTTCAACAACATTCATTGCGTTATTTACGTTGCTGAGCAGATTTTTTTTTCCAACTTTTGAAGCAATGGCAAAATCGAAACAAATTGTGATTGTGTTACATTACGCAATTAGGGTACCGGTGTAAGAGTTTTAAAGCCGCCCATGGGCCTCTGACTTGGAGTCACATGCCGTCGAGAAATATCTCTCCGGTATGTCGGTTTCCTCACGATGTTTTCCTTAACCATTTTTAAGGCAAGTGATAAATATAAAATACACACATGAATCCGAAAAGTCAGAGGTGCGTGCCCTTTTTTTTTAGGTGAGAAATTATGAAATAACTTCTCCCGCTCTGGGTGGAGCGGGAGGGCGTGTCAGACTCTTACTGACTAAAACCCACCCGTGTTCCTTCGGTTGCCCTGTTGCCGGGGGCCACACCTGGATTCGAACTCGAGACCTATGACTTGGCTGTCTGACGGTCACACTACCTACTAGGCTAACACTGTATAGTTTTAGATATACACAAAGACAGTATCATGTTTCAAAGATACATATACAATCTGAGAAATAACGAAAAACCTTCACAGGACATGGTACACCGAATCTCTAAGCATTTCTGCCTGGTTAATCTTTCTTTTTACTAAGCTTCAGTTACTCCTATGTATATGGCTGAAACCTTATAGAAAGAAAAACATCTTTATATTAATGGCGGCAGTAATCACATTCCATCAATCGGGCCGTCATCCATTTTAAGAAGTTTTTATAAAATACCGAGCTTTATTTGCCGATTCTTTATTTTTCTACATACTTAGGAACCTGCTATTGATACTGGGTTCAAAATACCAAGGGTGCTTTTCCACCAGAGATGTGCTATGCAGCTATGCTGTGAGGATGTGAAAGCTAAGCTACTAAACTGTGTGACCGGTACCACTAATGCCAAGCTGTGTAGCGGGGCGAGTAAAATGTGCTATGAAGATGCGCCGCCATGAGGTAGCTGTGCGAGGAAGATGCGCAGCTCGAGCTATGCGATGCATCGTCAGTAGGGACGGAACAGGGAGTGGCTGCAGCTGCTCTGCACATAGCTCTACCACTCGCACATCCATAGCTCCCATCCATAAAGCACGCATCCTTCCATATGAAAACATAGCTAACTTGAATCCGTTTCCACCAGTGGACCAATGAATATGATTGATGGATATCAAACGCATCCATAGCAACGTAGCATAGCACATCTCTGGTGGAAAGGCACCCTAAGTTTGACACTTCGTTTGACATTTAATTCTGTAGGCCGAATGTTAAGAAGTTTACAGGTAGTTTAAGGACCTTTAGACACGGGGCCAATATTATTGGAACTGAAGCCGCCATCTTGTATTTTCAATATAATGTTATTCAAGCGCTCAAACATATTTGTAGTTTGTTTATATTACCTACAGGGTTTCTGATTTGGTGTTGGCCCTGTCAGAGGTAATATAATTAAAATAAACAGAAACTTAATTACTTACTATGATAATTTCTAGTTCTGCTGACTTGTAATATAGATAGCAATTGTCTTGTAAACTATTATATAGTAATAATACGAGTATTATTCCCGTTAAGTTATCAATTCATATGCAATTAACATTTGTTGGAGGGTCTTTCCATGGGTACGGATCATAACATCACGCCTGTATTCTCCGAATGGGTTGGGAAAAGGTGTACCTATAGTACACCCATATTTCGCCAGATATATTTAAGTCCCATGTAATATATTATCCCATGTTTTATTTAGATATCAAGTTCAGTTTACGTTTAGTTTTTATTTTTTTATTTCTGCTTGAGTATAGTTCTCAATGTTTTTGTTTGGTATATCTGCAAGCTGACATATAATAATTTATAATTTCAATTATATTTTGTGTTGCATAATGTAAATGATTTTGCATACTATTGTATAGAATCAATTTTTTCTAACAGAACAGACAGCTTTAGGTGCAGCGCAGACGACACACTTTTTGTGCGATCGAGTTTGTGGCGCACAGTCAAATTCCTATCTTATTCGTAATTTGAGCTACGGAACGGTTCCTAAATTAAATTTTAAATTGACAGAAATTACTATCGAGCGTAACCCAACAGTAATTTGACAATGACATAAGACATTATTGAATGTTGCCAATATAAATTGCATTAATTACTTAACAATATTGCTAATCCATTACTTCACATGTTTGAAAAATTTGTCTGCTCAACAACGTAAATGACGCAATGAATGCTCAGGTCAGAGAATTAATGTTGTTGAACTGTCAAAATGAAACAGATTGTTAAATTTGATCGTGTTTTACACAATTAGGGTGCAGGTTAAGCCTACGACCAAATTCATTCCATTTCTATCTAACGGGTCCTTAAACCTTTGGGTTACCCACCACGTCTCTGCAATAATTGATTACAATCTATAAAACTTTAATGTTTAGGCCTTCAGAGTTCTGCTGGTAGGTACCTAATTCACGCACAGCTAATCATTTTCCAAAGGTCACACATCCATAATGTATTATTAATCCTTGTAATAATTCAGTGATTATCGTCTAAACACAATTAATAGACTATAATATTAATTTAAGTGGTGTTAAATTATACTGAGAGCAATTAACCGCTATTGTCAAAGTTCATTTTATGTGGCACTTCGTGATGGCTATTATAGCCATCACTAACTGCCATGTTAAGCTGTGTACGCACGTACGAACAAATTTGTTGCGTTGCATGATACGCAACAACTTGGTTCGCACGTGCGTATCACTAACGAACATCGAATACTCTGTTCGTCAAACATGTTTGCGGCGATCCTTTTATAATGTTCTGTATGGTCGGTGTTCGAAGAGCTTTACCACCACTTCCAACGGTGCCGTCCTGGCTATTAAGATAGAGTTCACGACTGTTGTGCGCGAACTCGACTCGAACTATGTTCGCATTCGTGTTCGAATATGCCGTCCATACGTACGAACCAAATGTTCAGATTTGATGTTTGTGTTCGCTATGTTTGTGTTCGTACGTGCGTACACGGCTTCATAACATGAACTTTAAAAGGCGTGTACGCACGAACGAACAAAAACATAGTGAACACGAACATTGAACACTTTGTTCGCATGTGCGAACCACTAACGAACATCAAACACTGTTCGTCCAAAATGTTCGTGGCGATCTTATTTCGAATCCCTGGCTGCTAAGGCGTGTACGCACGAACGAACAAAACATGGTGAACACGAACATCGAACACGGAACATTTGGTTCGTACTTGTGGACATAAATTAACAAAGCGAACACGAACATCTTACGGACACAGTAGCCATGAATTTTTTTGACGAACAAAGTGTTTGATGTTTATGTTCACCGTGTACTTCATCGTTCGTGCGAACACGTCTTAAGAGAGCGGGGCAGTTGAGCGCGAAGACAAGTCGAACTATGTTCTTGTACACTTTGCTAATAAATTTACGTCCAAACGTACGAGTCAAATGTTCCGTATTCGATGTTCATGTTCACCATGTTTTGTTTATTCGAGCGTACACACGCCTTAAGGCTCGTGCAGACCAGCGCGACATCGCGGGTGCGCCAAGGGTCGCGCTGCCTGTCGCACCCACGATATCGCGCTAGTCTGCACGAGACTTTAATGTTCAAACTAAAGAGCAGTATAGCTCTTTAGTTTGAACATTAATAGCCATCACGAACGTTAGATTCGTAAATAATTTAAGGCCAAAACAAATGAACGAGCCGATGGTGGCCGTCACCACGATCAATCGCTCAAACGTGGGCTATTTGGCGATCATAATTTTTTTTTCCCTCAAGTATGCATGATTTTTTTGACGCAGGCCGACCACAAGTCGCTGCAACAAGATCCAATTGTAATTTTTTATCTACTTCCTATCGCTAAGTCGCGAAGCCTGTGTCTTGACGTAGTCATTAAAGCAACAGCCAAAACTCGAGTCACTCGTGTTAAAGCCCGGCGAAGTGGGCTAAGAAATTATAGAATATAATTTAAAAGTTTACAACCCACGCTTGTGGCGATCACTAAAGTTCCTGCTACATGGCTGCCAACCGCGTCCTCGACAGAGGTGACCTTGGTTGGCGACAGGCAGAGCTGTTAGAAATTTGTTCGTAAACCACCAACTCCACGGTTGTAAACCACCAAGGTCACCTCTGTTGGGATGCGGTTGGCGACCGTTTAGCAGACACTTAAAGGACTGTCTTGGTAGGTAGTATCCAGCGGCACTACATAATAAGCAGACGACAACAAAGGAATCTTGATTTAATAGTGTTCTGTATTGTTGATATCCATTCACCTTTGCAAGATCTCATGTCTATTGTGAATTGAAATGTATTGGGTTCTCTGTGTTGCGTAATTCAATGACTCTCGTATCAAAGCAAGTGGCATGATATCCTCGGATTGCCTTGTCCAGATTATCCCAGTCATTGACTATGATATTCCACTACTAAATAAAACCTCTGTATAGCAAAGGCACTAGGAAGTGGTGAAGGGTGGGCGTTTTTGGGGGACTGTCTTATGTAATTTTGACGTTCGAAAAGTGCTGATTCTCAGCCTAGTTTGAATAAATGACTTTATTTTATGTTCACATCGACTGCACACGTCTTTTAGAGCTGGAATAGATATTGGCGCTCTATCTATAAAAAAAAAATGTTTACACACAGACATTAAAGAATGATGAAATAATTTGTGTTATTATTGATGTACATAGGTACCCCTCTGCCCAAGCCTTCGGGGAAACAAGGGGTGATGTTATTTTATGTTATTTAAGAAAGAAAAAAAAGTATCCCTTTGCCTGTATCGTACTTTTTTATTTTTATTATTTCCTGCTACACCAATTTACGTAGCTTCGCTGCTATGCACTGTAAATTTTATTCTGACGAAAAACTGTTTACTTTAATTAACTCACTGAGCAAATTTCTATATTTTCACACAATTTTTAGGGTTCCGTACCCAAAGCGTACCAACAGGACCCTGTTTTTAAGGCTTCGCTGTCCATCCGTCCATACGTCTGTCGCGGGGCTGTGTCTTTTGAGCCGTAATAGTTAGACATATGAAATTTTCACAGAAGGTGTACCAGTATGGCCGCTATGACAACGAATAATATATCCCCTTACAAGAACCGAGCCGAAGAAATATGTAGTGTTCAATATTTGGGGTGGAACGGAACCCTTCGTGTGTACGTCCGACGTCTACTTGGTCGCTTTTTCATGTTGTTTGTAATCAATATCATCTTCCGCAAAAACAAATCAAATCTTAAAAATTTCATGTTATTTATTACACAATATGTGTTAGGGAATACGAATCAACCTTAATTCCCTGTTTTTAAACACCTTAGTGTTTAAATGCAGATAGCAGATAAATAAATTAACTGCACCTCGAGTTGCGCACTCCATTGCAGCTTTGTTACCAACTGAATTTAACTCAGTGAATTCAAAGCAATTTTCATTTGTCGCTTCCGCATCACTGAATAATTTATAACAGTGGTAGGATAATTGTGGTGGGTAAATGCTTATTATATTTGTCGGTAGCGGTATTTAATCGTTTATAGTGAACAACAGCAGTGGGAACGGCCGCGACTTACGAATTGTAGGTCGTAGGTTTGAACCATTTTTTTTTTGTGGGTGTGAAATTATCAAATAACTTCTCCCGCTCTGGGCAGAACGAGAGGGCGTGTTAGACTCTTACTGACCAAAACCCACCCGTGTTCCTTCAGTTGCCTGTATGTTGCCAGGGACCTCAGTATCCCTTTCGGACTTTCCCGCGACCCCGGCAGCCATTGGCCCTAGTGGACCCCGTCAGTTCTGTTGACATCTCTTTGAGGCGCGCGTGGTGTAATCAGCCTGTGAGTCCCGACGCCTAGGACGTCTCCTGCAGCGGTGAGGGCGCGAAATTTGCCTCTCCGTCACGCGTTCCGCCTCCTCCTTCGCGAGCATTACTGCTTCGCAGAAGGAGGTGACGGTGACGCGCTGTGGCGTTTCTCTAGCCACTCCTCAAAGAGGGGACTTATCGCCGCAATTCTGGCGTTCACTAGGTTCGAACCCTAACTGGCGCTTTATTTTGTGTAAATTATTTCATCACCACTGCTCTCAAAACGGTGAAGGAAAACATCGTGAGGAAACCGGCATGTCAGAGAAGCAATAACTTTGAAGACATGTGACATCCACCAACCCGCACTGGGCCCGTGTGGTGGATCACGGCCCACTCCCTCTCACAGAGAGGACGCCTGTGTCCTAGCAGTGGGAACATTTATAGGCTGATTATGAGTGAACAAGACTATTGTATTGGTAGATGACGCCCATCAAGAAATGTTTTTCTATGTTATGTACGTAGCATTGGAAGCCCTTCCATAACGTGGACCGATGACTTTATGAAGGTCGTTGGAAATCGCTGGATGCGGAAAGCACAGAACCGGTCGAAGTGATGATGCTTGGGGGAGGCCTGTGTCCAGCAGTGGACGTCTTTCAGCTGAATGATGATAATAAAATATTAGGAAGAGTAAAATTAATTTCAATATATGTATAAATATTACAATATTACCACACACTAAAAGTCGTTGCGTTCTACATAACGTATGTGAATAAGGTAGAGATATACGTAAAGTCAGGGAAATAAATTGTTTGTTAAATTGACTACCAACTTAAATCGTTCGCATATTCGAATCAAAACTGTCATCCTTTGACAGTTAAATGAAATGACAAATTGACACAGTGTGTCAATTTGATAAAAAAAACAGTGGCACACCGGGAGTTCAGACAGAAGTGAAAACTTGAAAAAAAATCGGCACCGCGATAATAAACGCGTTGATATCTTTTACTCTACGCACTGCGGTAATCAACGTGTTGATTTCTTTTCAATGGTGTCCTCACAGTGTCGCGAAATCAATGGTTTAGTCCCATCTCAAAAATGCCCTATGCGCCTTAAGAAGTTTTCACTTCAAAAATGTATGTCTCTGATAGTACCTCTATCTGACAATACTTACATCCACAGTTGTTTTCCAGGTATTACT
This sequence comes from Agrochola litura, assembly GCA_949152395.1. Classification (NCBI taxonomy): domain Eukaryota; kingdom Metazoa; phylum Arthropoda; class Insecta; order Lepidoptera; family Noctuidae; genus Agrochola; species Agrochola litura. Next base: position 6,321,038 of record OX424497.1, on the reverse strand, counting down.
AAGGACAGGTCAGTAGCCCAATGCCGACCGATGGCACTTGTGCTTCTAACTTTCTAACTATTAAATAAGACATACATCGTAGAACGCCAGAAGACATTCTTAAAGTACCTGTTTTCACAGAAATAATATGGAAAGCTGATAACAATTTGACATAGTTCAAATAAATTAATGCACTTTTAGTCAAACTCAAAGCTTTTATTTCAATTAAAACATTTACAGGCACTTTTGAATTGTCCCGGAGTCGGTCAGTCAGAAATATGAAGCTAGTTGCCCATTCCAAAGCGTAGTAGGTACCTATGGAGAAGAATGGCAATAAGCTCAATGGACACTCTTTTAATTATAAATCAATCTGCATAGCCTTTTCCCAACTATGTTGGGGTCGGCTTCCAGTCTAACCGGATGCAGCTGAATACCAGTATTTTACATAGAGCGATTGCCTATCTGACCTCCACAACTCAGTAACTGGGTAATACGATACCCCTTGGCTTTCGGGCTTCTGATAACGACTGTCAAAGATCCACGAATGATAGCCGGGACCAACGGCTTAACGTGCTTTCCGAGTCACGGAGGAGTCTCGGTATGTAAAGCTGGTCACCCATCCACGGACCAACCCCGGCAAGCGTAGTTTAACCTGATGGTTCGAACCGTGCGGCTGTCAATACTTAGCCACGAGCTCCTCACTCTTTTAATTATATTGGTACAAAATATTAGTTATATAATTAATTTTACGCAATTGACTTTAGTTTAAAAATAAAAATAAAACAACTCAACCTATCCTACTCCACTGTTGGACTCTCCCAGGCTGTGCCACAACACTCTGTCCTCCGCCTTCCACATCCAGTCTATCTCAGCCACTTTTTTAAGGTCGTCGGTCCATCTGAATTCCAGACCGTCACTCTCAAAAATAATGTCCTCGCAGCGGTCCGGAAATTTAATAAGAACCGAGCAAACTCCGAAAAATTGCATACTGAGCACATCGGTCTCTCTGGAACTTGTACACCGATCTACATCTCGGATCGATTGTCGGGCACCACAAGAAAACTCTTTTTTGAATCCCGTACATTTGCTAATGCAAATGGTTACAAGTTCTGTTGGACGGCTAATGGTAAAGTCCTACTACGCAAAGAAGAGGGCCAGAAATCCATCACCATACAATCCAAGCACTGCTTAGAAAAACTTAGTGTTCAAAAGTGACTATCCAATAGAAACGATTACTTAGACATAAGTAAACATTCACTCTCGTATTCCTTTAATCAGTATTTTATCGTTCTAATTACTTTTCCTTTAAATAAGTTAGCTCTTATTATTACTCCAGTACTTAAAATTTACACACACTCCCATACACTCTTTACCCTCAAAAACATCCCCTATACAACTTACACTGCAACAATAAATACACTCCACATTTACATAATCACACGAGTTCCTTTTCAATATACAGTTTTTGCAATAACAGGCAAAAAACCTTCCTGGTTCTTTGGACTCCGGTTGCATACTCATTCCAATACTAAGCAATCAGGTCATGTCTTTGGATCTTATGTTGTTTTAGGATTCTTAGTAACCGGCTTAAGAACTTCTTGGAAAGATACAAGATCATAGCAGATAATCAGTACGGTTTCCGTTCCGGTGTCTCGACTGAAGATGCAGTACTTAAATTGACGCAGTTGGTTGCTGGGAATCTCGACAGGAAAACCAAATGTCTAGGAATATTCCTAGATCTTTCAAAGGCATTCGACACAGTTTCTGTTCCCATACTTATTACCAAATTAGAGCGACTTGGTGTTAGAGGTATAGCATTACAAATATTCAAAGATTACCTGAACAATCGTACTCAAAGAACCAAAATTGATAATCACTTCAGTGATGATGATACCTTATCCTACGGAGTGCCCCAAGGTAGCATTTTAGGACCTATTTTATTTCAAATATATGTAAATGACTTATGCAGAATGTCCCTCCCCAACTCGACGATCTTTGTATATGCCGATGACACCGTGGTTGTAGTTGACGGGTCAACATGGGTTAGTGTTAAAAGTAACGCGGAATTGGCACTACGTGAAATAATAAACTGGCTCAACCTAAACCTCCTTACCCTAAACTGTAACAAGACTTCATATATTCCTTTTGCCATCCGTCAGAACACTGCACCGGACCACACCCTTTCAATAATAGCGCACACTTGCTTAGAACAGTCATCTTCATGCCAATGTCCAACACTCACGCGTACCGATCACGTCAAATACCTGGGTGTTCAAATTGATGCCGGGTTACGCTGGAATAAACACATTGATGCCCTAACCTTGAGAACGCTGAGACTGATACACATCTTTAAGTCATTGAGAGCTTCCGCAAATCCTGATACTCTAAAAATGGTGTTCTATGCTCTGTGTCAGTCAGTTCTTGGGTATTGCATCAATGTATGGGGTGGTGCGGCTAAAACTACTTTTCTTAGAGTAGAGAGAGCTCAGAGAGCAATATTGAAAGTAATGCTACGAAAACCTTATCGTTATCCAACAACTCAACTCTACTCAGATTGTAAGATACTAACAGTTCGACAGCTCTTCGTGTTGCAATGCATTCTTAGAAGACACTCCAGTGTCCCACCGTCTGATCCCACCAAACGAACCAACATTCCCCCAGTTACACGACACAAAACTGCTTTTGCCAAAAACCAATACTTCACCTTAAGTTCACTGATCTACAAGAAAATTCATAAAGAATTAAATATACTGGATTGCAATAAGTTTGAATTAAAAGCTAAGCTGATGGAATGGCTACTTCAACAGGACTATACACAAACTGAATCTCTGCTAAAATGTATTGCCTAAATATGCCGTATTTTTGCCTTTACTCCTTCACATATAACACCTCACACTCATTACTCCCATACAAAAACTCACCATACGTAGATACATAAATCATACAGACATACTCACACACATTCACCCACTCACATACATAAGTTTTAAATTGTTATTTCTTACATTATTTTACCTTAAATATAATATGTCTCTGTTAAAAGTAATAAGACTGTTAAGTTGTTAACACGTACCTATTATAAGTTGGCACAGTTCGCAGTTGTTTGATGCCTATTTTTAAGTAACCTTACAGCTGAACACTGTCTCTTAAGATACAGGTTATCCTAGTTTGAGAGGCAGGGCTCACAATATCTGTATACAAACTACTGCAGCGTTAATTAGCTTCATGTTAATTTATTTATTATTATTATTATTTTTAAATATTTCTTTAAATAAAAAGGATAAAAAAACATTTAAAAATATAAAAAAATAGAGTTCCGCCGGTGTCGGGAGCAGGGTCCAAGCTACCGGTGGTTAGGGCTGCAGAGACAGGAACCTCCTCACAATGCGAGCCGTATCGAGGAGTACTGCCTTCTGAATCAGGCGCTTGATCCAACCGCCTAACGAGAGCCTCGAGAGATGTTGGTCGAGGCTTTCGGCCATCAGGCCATTAGCCGTTACGACAATCGGCACAATGATAGCCGAGCTCACATTCCACATGTCAACCACCTCGTGTGCTAAGTCGAGATATTTTATTTGTTTCTCTTTCTCAGCTTTCACGAGGTTCTCGTCATGTGGAATGGTAACATCGACTATCATTGCGCGGCGCGCTAATCGATCTATCACTACTATATATCAGGCTTATGTGCTACAATAGTCCTGTCAGTAATGATAGACCGATCCCAGTACAACGTGACATGGTCATTTTCGAGAACTGGGTCGGGCACATACTTGTAATACGGTACCTCAGAGTCCACAAGTTTATATTTCAAAGCAAGTTGCTGGTGAATAATCCTAGCCACTTGGTTATGTCTGTGCAAATACTCGCCGTTAGCTAGACGCGAGCAACCAGAGATAATATGTCTGATGGACTCTCCCGGACGATGGCATGCCCGACACACGTCAACCGTACCGTCCTTCATAATATGTCTCCGGTAGTTATTCGTCAAGATAACTTCGTCCATAATTGCACAGACGAAACCTTCGGTTTCCCCGAAAAGGTCACCGAAACGTAGCCAGGATACGGACGCTAGGAAATCTACACCGGGCTCATGGAGAGCTCGATAGAAGCGCCCGTGAAGCGCCTTGCTTTGCCATATCTCCTTGCGGTCATCTGTAGTAAGTACTACAGGTTTGCGCCAGTTCTCTTTAGCCATGGAAAGCGGGGTGAGCCCGTTTTCCACTGCAACCACATCACGGTGCATACCCACATCGGCTTTAAGAAAGTAGTCCCTGAGGCTGCACACCTCGCGGTTGTGGAGGGTCTTCGCATTTAAAAAGCCTCGACCCCCGCACTTCCGCGGGATGTACAGTCTCATCACCGATGAACGTGGGTGATGCATCCGGTTTGCGGTCAGGAGTGTACGGACCCTCCTGTCCAGTGCGTCGAGTTCAGTCTGAGTCCATTTGAGTATGCCGAAAGAGTACATCAAAACCGGCATGACCCAACCGTTGAAGGCGCGCACCTTGTTTCCGCCTGAAAGAAGACTATTTAATACCTTTTTCAGGCGACCAAAGAAGCGCTCCTTCAACGATTGCTTCATGTCAGCAACGTTGATGCCTAACGCTTCCGACATACCCAAATACATATAGCTTTCGGTTGAGGAGAGGGATCTAAGGTGTATGGAGTCCGAGAGTTGGGTCCCCTCGGATTCCATAATCTCCCCTCGCTTTACATGCATGACTGCACATTTGTCCACACCAAATTCCATACTAATGGCGCTACTAAATGTTTCAGTTACCTTCAGTAGCTCCATCAGTCGCAATCTGTTGGGGGCAAACAGTTTCAAGTCATCCATTTATAGGAGGTGAGATATGACCTGACCTCCTCTCCTCAATCTATAGCCCAGACCTGAATCCTCCAGCAGTGTGCTTAGAGGGTTCAGGGCTAAGCAGAACCAAAGTGGACTTAAACTGTCGCCCTGGAATATTCCCCGTTTAATCCATACAGGCTCGTCATTCTTCTGGATCTGTCGACATCCTGGGTAGCGAAGGACCGTCCTCCATTGCCCCATACACGACATCAGGAAGGTGCGCAGAGTTGCATCTATCTTGTACAGCTCCAGCACCCTCATGAGCCATGTATGTGGCACCGAGTCGTAGGCCTTCTTATAGTCTATCCAGCATGTCGACAGATCCTTGCGGGATCGACGAACCTGTTGGCTTATGGCCATGTCGATGAGGAGAAGCTCCTTAGTACCGCGGGACCCGTTCCTACATCCATTTTGAGAGGCTGACATGATTGAATTACTGTCAATGTGTGTGTTAATTTTCGTTCTCAAAATGGATGTAAGAAGTTTATAGACCGTCGACAGACATGTGATCGGTCTATAATTCTTGGGTTCCGCGGGACTACCTGACTTATAGAGCAGGTGAGTAACGCCTGTTGTTAGGAATTGCGGTAGCGACCCAGTCTCTAGGGATGACTGAAATTGAGATGCCAGGCGAGTGTGCGAACTACTCAGCCATTTTAACCAAAAGTTGTGCAGTCCGTCCGGTCCCGGTGATTTCCAATTCGGTAACGGACGGACTGCTCTGGCTACGTCTAATGGTATGATTAGTATAGCGTCCATTTCTGGTATAGTTTCACACACTCGCTCGACATCCTGCATCCAGCCAGCCTCAATGTGACAGACGGGCACCGACCAGATGCTGCGCCAGAATGTACTCGTGGCAGCATCATCCGGGCGGCATACGTCTGTCATATTTTGTTCAGGTCGCTCCCAAGCTCTATATACCCACCTCTCATCGCTCTGGAACATGCGATTCTGCGTGTATCGGTCAACCCGCCGCTTATACCGCCGAATACGGCTCGCCCATGCACAAACTTTCTGCTTCAGGAAGTCGATGCGCTCTGTGACACGGGACATGTATTCTTGAGGACTGATTCCAGTCCCCGAGAATGCCCGCCTTACAAAGCGCATCACTCGTGGTCGTGTATTTCCCTCCCTGAAGCAGTATAGTTTGCCGATGAGTGCCCTGGCCCCATCGATACGTCGCTCGATTCTGCACTGCCAGGCTGGTACGGCTGGTTTGGGTCGAGTAGCTCCGTCGTAGTTTGGAAACTTGACGTTAGCTAAACGACATGCCGCAACAGCCGCGCAATACAGGATCGAGTGTGTATCAATAAGATCCTCGCTGCTTTCGAAAAAATTCGTAAGCTGCGAGTCCAAGGCACACACCAGCGCCCTATTTTTTTTGTGCATGGGTAGGCGTGGTAATCGGGGTCTAAGTTCGGTCGGAGTGTACCTATACTCACGAAACGCATCCTCCAGTGCGCTCCTCAATCGGACGTTACACTGGCTACTTACTGTGGCAACCCTATCATCCTCCTCTTCAACATCATGATTGAACCGCGGCGGGATTATTATTATTATTATTTATCTAGCTGGGGGGCGTCCCACACTACGCTTGCCGATACGCGGTCTCCACTTCAGGACTCGTCTGCTCCACCGGCCATCGGTTATTCAACAAACATGGCCAGCCCACTGCCACTTCAGCTTGCTTACTGTGCAAGCTATGTCGGTAACTCCAGTTCATTTTCGCATAACTAACAGTTGACTTTGGATTGCTTCTTCCAAATTGAAGTAAACTATCCGTTGGATTTCCCAAAAACCTGACATGATTAAACGAATAAACTGACGAACAAACGCTGTGTACATTTTGTATTAGCACAAAATTCAACGTATAGTAGGCGGCACGTTAGTGGTAACAAAACCGGTATAAGCTGGCCTCTTGTTCTATTGAAACTTCGTACTACTCTAGGCCAGCTCAAGGTCAAAGTGTTACCACAGACGACGGTCAACTGTACTTATTTTTTATTTTTATTAATAATATAATTAAATTTTATTTTAAAAATGTTAACAACTAGCTTCGAGTTTCGAGCTTAGAAGTCGTAAGACACCACAATATACTACAATAACAGCCACATTTTTATGTTTGTAGTTTTATTCGCAGTAGCCAAAATATACAGAGAGTCAGGAATGATGACTCGGGAGCAAGCGACGTACAGTTGTCCGTGTGAGAAGCAGCTTGTCCTGAGGTCGACACCCGCAGCGTTCAACCTTAGGTGTCAGCCCCTGTGATTTGTTGATCGCAAAGCATACGCTCACAGGGAACTGCACGCGCTTAAACTGGTAATTGTTTGGAATTTGTGGTATACGCGGTATAAACACTGTCTCGCCATTGCCACAACCTGTTAGAATTTCCTAAACCTTAAAAATTTCAATTACATTTAATTTAAATTAAAGTGTCAGAGATTCTTGTCATGCTATCATTCTTGTCAGCGGACAATACTTTAATTAATATTCTTTCTTAACTGTCCAAGTAATATCTAACATGACAGGAAAAATTGCAGAATAAAATTAGCACGTCATTATAAAATCTGCTCATCTATCTTCAAGATTGAAACAAGAAGTAAACGATTCTCTAACGTCAAGCAATCACTCATGATGAGCGCAAATTAATATCAGAGGTCATCTTCATTCATGCCGCACACCCATCCAATTACCGGCCGGCATGGGTGTTACTTAACCGCCAATGTTGGCACGACTTGGCGTACACCGAATTGGTTGTTTACTTTCACTAATCGTCATTGAAACGTCTGTTGGTTGTCTGGAGTTATTGCTCTTTTAAAACCTTTTCAGGGTTCCGTACCCGAAGAGTGGCAAACGGAACCCTATTACTAAGCCTCCGCTGTTCATCCGTACGTCTGTCTGTCTAACTCATGAACCGTAATAGGTAGACAGCTGAAAAGATTATGTATTTCTGTTGCCGCTAAAACAACAAATAATAAAAATAGCCATAAAGGCTTGTTCAGACCAGCGCGACACGCGACGCGACACAAAGGCACCGCTCGTCGCGCGACGAGCGGTGCCTTTGTGTCGCGTCGCGTGTCGCGCTGGTCTGCACAAGCCTTAAAAGAAACGTGTTTTTTGAAGTGAAAACTTCTTTAGGCGCGTTGGGCATTTTTGAGATTTTGGACTAAACCATTGATTTCGCAACACTGTTACGACACCAGCTTTTAACCATTATAAACCATTATTACCCTAGCGTTTAATTTAATTGTATATTATATTCCACAGTTAATCTGTGAACAGCGTTGTGGGCTACAATATTGTTCAAATGTTTTGTGTATTTCTTTTTCTATACTGTATATTGTAGCTGTTTGTTGTTCCTTTTGAATAAAAATAAAGACATCAACGCGTTGATTACCGCGGTGCCGATATTTTTTCAAGTTTCCACTTCTGTCGGCACTCCCGGAGTGCCACTGTTTTTGTTTTTCTGTTACTAAAGTAAAAAAACGTAGTGTTTGTTGTAAAATGGTACGGAATGCTTCGTGTAAGAATACGACTCGCACTATGCAATTTTTTTATTTTTTGTTTGCTCTTTTTTAGTAATTTATAATAAGATTAGTAAGCTAATCACTTAGTGAGAGAGGATTTACAGAGCACACTATTAGGACTGCAAACTCAACCTTATAGGTACCTCATCATCTGGGTAGCCATCTAAACGGATGCAGCTGAATACCAGTATGTTTCATGGAGCGACTGCATATCTGACCTCCTCAAACTATTAAGGCTAGTTGTCAGATTTTCGAGCTTCTTACTACTCGTAACGATTGTCAAAGATCTACGAATGACAGCCGGAACTAGGGTTACCATCTGACAGACATTTGCTCCATTTGACAGTGCGACCGGCAGCGGCACTAAGCTGAGACAGGCATCTTTGAATTTCCCAAATAAATGCACAGTTGAGTAAAGAAAAGTATCGCCTGAAAATAGAGTCGGTAAAAGCGTTATTAGTAACCCAAGAAAACTTTTAAAAAGTTTCGTGTGAAGATTTTTATATACAAATTTTTGAAAAAAAAAACTTTTGAAAAAAAAATTGTCTTCGGAAAAACATCACTCTGTGTAGTAAGTTCGTTTATTCTAAATTAGTTTGGTGGTCGTAAATTATTCATAAACGTACTTTTCATTTTTAATAAATGTCAGTCTTAAAACTATCTGTTGCGTATTATTTGTTTTAAGACTAACAGATTTTTTACAACAGACAGGCATTTTTCTGAAAAATCAGGCATTTTTTACATCCTAGACAGGTATCCTCGGGATTACATAGGCAACCCTAGCCGGAACCGGCTTTCCGAGGCACGGACGGGGTCTTGGTATTTTTTCCATGCTGAAAGTACCCGAGCCAATCTAACCATTTAATTCTAATCCCATGTCATTACAGTTTACCTTTAACGTAAATCGTGACCCACACGACGTCTCATACTTTCTCTAATTGCAATGCGATTCTCAGTTGTTTTCTATTAATTATATTTATAGCTCTTTGTCTGGCCGTTTAGAAAGTTTTAACAACATGTGTCAATGTTTTAAAGGGCGTAGGTGTATATGTGCCTACCCCGGTCACCAAGGAGAGTGGAACCGGCGAGAGATGTCGTGCGGTGTCCCACAGGGATCGGTCCTGGGGCCGCATCTGTGGGACATCGGATACGACTGGGTGCTGCGCGCCGACCTCCCTACTGGCGTCAGCGTCGTTTGTTACGCTGACGACACGCTGGTCCTGGCGCAGGGGAGGTCGTACCAGGCGGCGGCCGACTTAGCGACACGCGGGGTTGCGACAATCGTCGACAGAATCCGGCAGCTGGGACTCGAGGTGGCCCTGCACAAGTCCGAGGCCATGGGTTTCTATGGTCCTCGTAGTGCGCCACCGTCGGGTTCCCAAGTATTGGCGGGAGGGGTTCACATCGGCGTCGAGTCGACGATGAAGTATCTGGGACTCGTCCTCGATAGCCGGTGGAACTTCGTGGAGCATTTCCGACGTTTGGCTCCCAGACTGGACCGGGCCGGGGCTGCCTTGAAGCGGCTCCTGCCCAATCTGGGAGGTCCAAACGCCTCCTGCCGGAGGCTCTACGTGGGGATCGTGCGGTCTATGGCCCTTTACGGGGCGCCGGTGTGGGCGCCTTCATTGAGCTGGCAGCCAGCCGCCGGCTGAACGCGTCCCAAAGGGTCATGGCCATCCGGCTGGCCCGAGGATACCGCACGGTCTCCTGCGAGGCGGCGAGCCTCCTTGCCGGAGTACCGCCATGGGATCTGGAGGCAAAGGTCCTCGCGCACATTTGGGAGTGGCGCGAGGAGGCGAAGCGCCGGGGCTTAACTCCGATGCCGCAAGAAGTTGCGGCACAGCGGACAGAGCTCCGGCGGGATCTCATGGCGGAATGGAGAGTGCGATTGTCGCAACCCAGCGCTGGGCACGCCACAATTGCGGCGATAAGACCCCTCTTTGAGGAGTGGCTAGAGAGGCGCCACGGCGTCCTCACCTTCCGCCTGACGCAGGTACTCACCGGACACGGCTGTTTCGGGAGGTACCTGTTCAGGATAAAGCGGGAGGAAACGCCCGGGTGTCGTCACTGTGTGGATCGCCCGGAGGACACGGTGGAGCATACGGTGGAGGTCTGCCCGGCTTGGGCAGGGCATCGCCGTGTCCTCGTGGATGCGATCGGCGGCGGTGATCTCTCGCGTCCGGCCCTGATTCGGGCCATGCTACGGAGCGAGAGGAAATGGGAGGCCGTCACCTCTTTCTGCGAAGCAGTAATGCTTGCGAAGGAGGAGACGGAGCGCGTGAGGGAGAGGCAAATTTCGCGCCCTCGCGCCCCTAACCGCCGCAGCAGGAGACGCCCTGGGCGTCGGGAATCTCAGGAAGATTTCCGGCCACCGTAGGCGCGGGCTTGCGGACGGTGAGCAATGGGTAGCTCGCCGTCCGATAAGGACCAAGCCCGGGTCGACGGCGCGTTGTGTTCCACGCGCGCCTCAAAGAGATGTCAGCAGAATTGACGGGGTCCGCTAGGGCCAATGCCTGCCGGGGGTTCGAAGAAAACCGATGGGGAAATCGTGGCCCCCGGCAACATGGCATAGGAAGGAACACGGGTGGGTTTTAGTCAGTAAGAGTCTGACACGCCCTCCCGCTCCACCCAGAGCGGGAGAAGTTATTTGATAATTTCCCACCCAAAAAAAAAAAAAAAAAGGTGTATATGTGCGCAAAAAATAAAACGAATACTGTCAAACGTGACGATCTCTGAGTAAAGACAATATAATAATAATTAAGTATTGGGTCCCCACCTATGAAATTGGCGTTTTTTTCTCACAAATAGAGAATCTCGTCACTTCTATGATTTAAAATATTCATCAATTGCTTGGTATTATATCGAATAATGACCATCATAGACAACTACCAATAGTAAAAAAACTTACTACTTATAATTTTCTAAACATAAAAAATACCTTAAAAATGACTCCTCATTTTGTTAGCAAAAATGACCACTATTTGTTTGTTAACTTAGCCAAAACTTATTTTTATCGCTTACTTTAGGCATATTACGTTATCTTAGTTTTTAAACATTAGTGCATAAAATTTATTGTTTATTTTATTTTATTTATTTATGCATACAGTCTTGATACAGGTTCATGTTTGTTTTGTACCATTAAACCAGAAATGGTTTGTATTGGTACTCACATTCGCTATAAGAACACTCCTTAATCACTTAAATATAAATTGTATTTACTTATTCTATGTTATTCATGTATATTATCCATGCACCCACATTATTTGTTTCTATTATAATATAAATAAGCAAACAATGTAGGTACAGACGCCAGCACATAAAGCTACCCGAAACTGTCAAATTTTCCCAAAACTTTGAACCTTACGTTTTAGCGATAAAGTTGAAAATCTATTAAATAAATTTGACAGATTGTAGTAGCCTGATGTGCTGGCGTCTGTACATGTACAATAATTTGCACGTAACTTTTTAAGCCGTAAACATCTATCAGTAAATACGTGAGTCACACACATGTAATGTTTTGAATGTTTTGAATCTTAGCTGCTGCTATTGGGCCGCTCATTAGAAGACCAATTCTAGTCAACGCACAGAAATTGTTATACATGTTGCTTCGCTTTTATTTATTTTAGTTAGTGGATTACGGCGATACTAGATTTTTATACTTGTAACGTAGCGACCCCACACTCCAACTTTATTGCATTTTATCAAAGTCATGTTTTATTAATATGATGAAGCAAAAAATACGTGTTTAATATTTTTCTTATTATCTGACTGACGGACTGAATAGAATTTCGTTTTTTAACCCAGGCATCACTTTAATTGAAGGCATTCTAAATGTGGTATTTTTTGTTAAAATTCTTTTTTAATTTGAAACATAAAAGCTCCATTTGACTGCCAGTCTCGTAGGTATTTTAATTTTATCTAATAAATTTTAAATATTAATAATAAAATGATAATTTTTAATATTTATTTTTTCCTCGTCAAGGTACTTAATTTATGTAAAAACATTACTTTACATAATAGGTACATTACTTTTAATGAGAGTTAAAACATCCACAAACATTTTACTTTCCAATATTTAGTTTTTCTGATATGATTACATTAATTAACTAATTAGCATAGTTACACCACAACAAACGAAGGAAACTAATGTACAGTAAATTTTAAGGACAAGGTTCTACTTATTTCTAAAGATATTCTAATTTCAACGAAGATGCTGCACTGTTGAACTACAATTTCATTTATTAACCAAGAATTCATAATTGCTCACTGATAAAAGGTGCTGTAATTTTCTTTAGTTCAAGGAAATTCTAAGAATACAACATAATGTTATGACAAAAGGTGTGTTACAGCAGAGTGGGGCGCGTCTTCGTGGATGAGACTCCATGGGCAAATTGTTAGCCAAAATCAGATAATTATGATATCTATATTACTACTCGTAGAAGCAGTTAAAAGACATACTTAATGATCAAAACATGTAGGTAATTGTATTTATTTGCTAAGAACAGAGAGTTAAAATAATTCTTAGGAAAATGTGCATCATTAAGGTACTTCCTCATCAAAAGCATTCGCCTGTTATGTAACAGCTCATATTCGAGCATTACATCAATGCGCAAGGAGAACTGAGCTTTACTGTGCGCAACCTGTAATGATAAAATTTGTAACTTTACATTCACCGGGACTGTTCGTCTGTAATGTAACAGTAGTGACTTAGTGAGTGAGAGCGCTCGTGATTCAATTTGTAACATGCATGCGAATCTTATCGAATGTATGGATTGTTATATTACTGGCGAATGCTCGTCAGTTAGGGAGGCAGTATTGTAACGTAATGTACAAAATCGAATCTTTGATTGTTATATTACAGGTGAATGCTCCAATGAGGAAGCGTCTTTATGTAAAACTGAATTATTTATAGGTAGATCGTTTGTTTATAGTCTATACTCCAATTGAAATAAGATTAGACATTTAAATAAACCCTTTTTACAGTCCGTTCAACCGATTTTGACTTTTATTGCGTTGGTGTAGCATGACAAATGGCAGCTGCGGTAAACAGTATTGTTACCACTTTTTTTGCTTTTAATGCCATTCTTATGCCTACGGTATAGAAGTCAAAATCGGTTGAACGGACTGTAAAAACGGTTTGTTTAAATATCTAATCTTATTACAAATGGAATATAGTTACCGCATAAATAATTAATTTCTTCTTCTTATAGCTAATTTAATAGCTAAAGCTGCAGTTATTTACAGTTCTCTTGACCTCCTTATGGATCGCAATATTTACTTTTTTCCGAAAAAACGCTTGTAAAATAATTGTTTCAATTTATTTGTGTGGATATAAAGTTTTACTTGAGTTAAAAGTGTTTGTACAATGGTTATAAAAGCATATTATATCTAATAACACTCATGATTTTGGCGTTGCTATCACAATTGTTAGGCGGTTTACTGACTGTCACATAATAACACAAAGTCTATAAAAAATAAGACAGATAGGTAATATTCGGAGGTAATAAAGTAAACTGCGTAAATAATATAATAAACATCGTTTCGCTAGGAGATTTTCCGAAATGAGTTCGGTTTCCCTAAACCCAAAGGAACTGTCCTAAATAATATTGACAGTGATCCGGTGACCCAAAGAAATAACATTCTCTAACAAGATATTAGTTTCATTTTATTGACGTGTCCCACTTACTTATTATAATAATAAACAAAATCTGTGGGCCGTAAAAGATAGTTAGATAAATGTAGGTCTAGATTATATTGATGACATAAATATACGTACCTAATACAAAACGTCAAAAATTAGAATCCATTTTACACCCGTCCTTTTACATTGTTCTCAGTATTTATAATTTCAATTTAAGTTATTTAACCAATTTTTTGTTTTCATTGATTTAAAAGAGTCTCCAAGGAGTTTCTTGCCCGTTCTTCTTCATAGAAATGTACTACAGTTTGGAATGGGCACCTAGCTTCAACTTTCTGACGGATCAACTCTTTGACAATGGGGTTAAAAACTGCCACTTGCTCACTTCAGATGGCGCTGATCTCCATCGTCTTATAATTTGACAGCTAGCAATACATTTTTTTGTAAACAAGCGACTTCTTTTACGCATATTTAATTATTGAGCCCAGTTGCGCATCTGCTTACTGCAAAAATACGAGGACCCATGTATTTGCCAAAGATGTTATGAGAAGAAAACTGTGGAAGAAAGCTCTCAGAAAAAAATTGGAATCCGATATTTCGTCGAGACAATAGCTATCCTTTAAGCCTTTTATGGGAGAAAGTGGTTTATAGATGATGCTCCCAAGAGGACTAAGTCTGTTTTCATTACATACAGGCACCTGTGATGTGATATTATGTAAATTATAGTAAATTATGTGTGTGTTTATATTTTCGTATTAGATCAGTACTAGAAGTGTTATCTCTGAAGTTTTTCAGTTAGGAAGATCAAGCCTGAGTTGGTTTTCAACTCTGATCAGGTTAGTTCTATCGTACGCCTCCAGTCTTTAACAAAAAACGAATTTAAAATCAACAAACACAAAATAACCTATAAATTATAAAACGTTCATAATTTCTTGTCTTTTCCACTAAAGCTGCTTTTTTACCCATTGTAGATACTCAATACTCAATATTTTATTGCATTCCATATGTATTACATAGATGGTATAACAAAGTAAAAGATCGATATGGACCCTGTCGGGCACAGCTAAATTAGGAGAGAGGAAGAGGGCTAAGTAGATGCTTCCCCTGTCCTTACCTCGTCTATTAATAGTGCTACACTCTAAGTCTCATACATATTTATCTAGTTTTCGTATAATTTGTGATCGACACAAAAATAAACAAACACAACAATGGCGGTTTATAAAGACGTACAACTGTGCTGCCATCAAACATCTGCTATGAGCTTTCAGTTTTTAACCTCATTGGTTTCATTGAAATAAATGCTTTTTGTTTGAGTTTAGAAAGAAAAAAGTATTCATTGAGACTCGCACATGAGATCACAAATTAAAAATACACTCAGAGAAACATAAAAAAAAACAAAGTAAAATTAAAATAAAAGCAGAAAGTTTTGTACGAAAAGACGAAAAGACCAAAAAACTCCTTTCTCAGCATAATGCTGCGACATTTAAAAATAAATGTCGCAGCGCTTGTATTCTTTTCTGTAAGGTTAGAAAAAAAAGGAAGATCCTGTTTACACAGTAGGTCAGTAACCTTATAAAAACATGGAACAGATTGCGTATCAAAATATTTTTCCGATACCTACCAAAGTTAAATGGCGCTTATCAGAAGGTTGCTCCAAACACCACAGGAATATGTTAGAACATTGTCAGAGAACTATGGAGCATACAGGGAACCAATAAACTAGACAGAGAAAGGAACACATCTATAAGAGCTAGGAGTGACAGACATCCTCACTAAGATAGATTAAATTAAATGGAGATGAGTGGGTCACATGTTACGGAGCCCCCAGGATAAATGGAGTATCTAAAATTCTGACAGAATGGTACCCTAGGGATGGTAAACGAAAAAAAGTCGACAGCGGAAAAGATGGGAGGATGAACTCAATCTCACAGCATCGGGACAGCGTCGGCAATCGCAGGAAGATTTCCGGCCACCGTAGGCGTGGGCTTGCGGACGGTGAGCAATGGGTAGCTCGCCGTCCGATAAGGACCAAGCCCGGGTCGACGGCGCGTTGTGTTCCACGCGCGCCTCAAAGAGATGTCAGCAGAATTGACGGGGTCCGCTAGGGCCAATGCCAATGCCGGGGGTTCGAAGAAAACCGATAGGGAAATCGTGGCCCCCGGCAACATGGCATAGGAAGGAACACGGGTGGGTTTTAGTCAGTAAGAGTCTGACACGCCCTCCCGCTCCACCCAGAGCGGGAGAAGTTATATGATAATTTCCCACCCAAAAATCCAAACTGGAGGAGAGGCCTTTGCCAAGAGGCACACTGAGCTCCAGGATATATTGTAACTTAGGAAAAAAAATAACAACAATTAAACAAGCACAAGAAAGGAGATTCAGGATAAAAAGGTTTTTGTATTATGTATCAGGAAGTAAAAAAAATTTTATATTATGTAGGTTCGGTTTTTTTATTCGAGTTTGTATTCCACCGTTAGGTTAATAAACAATTATTTAAAACTCCCGCAGATAGGCGCGAAGCGACTCCGGTAGAACAATTTCTATGAAGTTTTCATAGAAATTGTTCCACTAGAGTCGCGACGCCCTTATCTGCCGGAGCCTTTATGAGATATTTCTGCTACTATAAAAATCTGTTAAGTAAATAGTAAAGTAAATAATTGTAGTTTAACAAAGTCATATTACACCATGCAAATGTAAATGACATAACATAAATATAACGCACCTACCTCGTATAGAAATAATAGGTAATTATGACCTTGTTAAACAACAATTATTTACTTTTCACTATCAATGTTAGTAACAAGTCACAACTGACAGTCAAAAGTTTCGATCAAAAAAATCTGTTCTCAGTGGGCCTTAAAAAATTGCGCAACTTTTAAAGACACTAAAATAAAAATTTATCTAAATTGACTTAAGATAAACAACTCATTCTGGCACAAAATTATCTTAAATCACTTAAGATAAGCAGTAGCTGTCACTGAGAACTTTTTAATGACTTTGTGTTGCGTAAAAGAATACAAAAATAAAAAATGGATCCGGGTAAATACCAGTTGATTTTGCAACAGCGCAGTCGGCGGCTCGCGAAACCCAATTTGTGATGCTTGACGTCACTGACAGCCGAAGCCAAACAATGACGAAATGATTGCCCTGTCGGTTGCAATAGCTCTACTTGACAATTTCATTATTTGCTTGCAGAATAGAATTCAAAATATTGTCTGGGATAAAATAAAAACAAAACAGTGGCACTCCGGGAGTGCCGACAGAAGAGAAAACTTGAAAAAAAATCGGAATCAAAGCGTTGATATCTTTTACTCCATGGTCAACGCGTTGATGTCTTGTATTCCACGGTGTCGGTAAATTGCGTTACGTTACAGTGTCGCAAAATCAATGGTTTAGTCCCATCTCAAAAATATCCAACGCGCCTAAAGAAATTTTCACCTCTAAATGTTGTTGAAAAAAAGCGTGTCGATTTCTAGCTAAGGCTAGTTCTAAGGTCTTCTGCTTCAAGCTTTTTGCGTCTCGGCAAATCGAGTTTCAGTTTTCTTGTTCATTGTGTCTGCTTTAAAACTGATACAAATATGTCACATACATTTTGTGTGAGTTGGAAAACATTCGCGATGCAAAAAAAAAATGTTTTATTGAACTATAAACTTCACGATCGAAACGAAACGATCTATAAACTTTACGCCGCATGATCGACTCAAAGCAAATTATTTGTATGAGTGGTATTCTACTTTATTGGCGACCACAAAACACCTCTGACCATAACATATTAGGTAATATAATATTATGTATTCACAATTAGTTTGCTGTTAGTTTCCTGTTCCCTACTAATAAGCCCAAGTGAAAGAGGAAAGTTGAGACGTGCGAACCGAATTACATCCAGCGTCAGGAGGTTGGGTGACATTTTAATGAACAGGAGGTTTGATTGAAAAGTTGTGACGCAATTTAAATGTACATCGATAGTGACCACTTACCAGTAGGTCACAATCGACCCGTAAAACTTAACTTTGTCAGCTTCAAAAAAGAAGAACCTGCACCGCTGTTTAGAAGAAAAAATGCTAGAATTAACTTAGCATATAATTTTTCTGTCTGTTACGTTTTTTATGTTCCCTACCCAAAAAATCAAAGGTCCGCAATCCGCACATTCTAAATGATTGAGTTCACTCATCAGAGCAAGCCTCTACGAAGGTAAACTCTTAACCTATTTGGCCCCATTCCTTTATTTCTCAGTAAAGATAACGTGGATCCGGGTAAAAACCGATTTCATAATCATCGCCAGTCGTCGATGGCAATTTGCAACGGCGAGACCGTTAAGAGCGAGCCGGAATACGGAATTAGGCGCTGCTGTTGTAAAATAGGCGGCTCGGCTAAAGAGTTGAAGACATTCTCTGCGTTTAAAATAGTAGTGTGGTTGGAAGGTTTTTTTACGGTGTAAAAACCAATGGCTTTTTTTTTTGAGATCTGTTGCTGCATTTTAATTAAACAGAAGGTTTTCAATTATTCGATTGCTATTTTTTAAGCTTTTAATTTTAAAAAATCTATTATTTTTTTGGAGTAGGTTCACTATTTTCTTTCTTTTTTTTTGCCTCAAAGCTTCACGTTTATAAATTACAAATAAAGGTATGTTTATTATATTTTTTTTTATATTTAGTTAAATCTGACTGCTTTAATTCTGAATGCATACAATTATTAAAAACATTTTTTTATTTTTATTTATGCTTCAGTTTACAAAAAAGGGTTTCGTGTTTGGAGCCTCCTTTTAAGTAAACAATGCCTGTATTAGTTCTGCTGAGTCATAATATTATGGTAGTCACTCTTTTAGTCATTAAAATAGTCGATGGTAGTTCAAGCTTTATGTAGGTATATCTACAGGTCAAACCGAAGTTCAAAACTTTGAACATTAGTCCATATAAATTTACTTCGATTTTCTATCTAAACACCACAATCAAACAGTTTATAGGATTAGTCGGCTTTTAGTAATTATAATTTATTTATTTAGGAACATAAAGGTTTGTAATAAATACGAGTACATGCGAAACTTACAAAGTTTGCATTATTAATTACAATGGTGTAGGTACACACGGCTACACATCAAGCTTTACAATTCCAGTTTATGCTGATCTCGCATTGTATAGGATTGTGTGGATTGTAAAATGCGAGGTCAGCTTATACTGGAAATGTAAAACATAAAAGAACATAAAAAATGTAGAACCACAGTTCGGTCCGTGTGCTATGAGCTTAGCGGTAACATAGTATGACAGTGCCATGAACTTACTACCGGAGATAATGTTTATTGGTTTGTCCAGAATCACTGCACTTAACCCGTCGCTTTTTTATAGTTGCAATTTTTGAAGCAAAAACTTCTATAAGCGCGTTGGGTATTTTTGAGATGGGAAAAAAACAATTGAACTCACGACACCCTTACCGACACCTCATCACAAGTTTATGGACCAACGTGCAAGTATGAGAGTATCGATGCAAGTATTTTTCTTCCACCAAGGCGGTTGTTCAAGTTTTCACTTCTGTCGGCACTCCCGGAGTGCCAGTTTTATTTTATTTTATAGAATAGACCCATTTTAGTGTATATACTTCGAAACCCCAAAGTGTGCAAAATTTTAGGTGCCGAAGCGCGCTTGTGGCACTCTATACACTTCCAAACAAATCATATTCGTTGGTATCAAACTGACTAGTGTCATGAACACATTCTCTCGGCGGCCGGGGTGTAGGCATTGTTATTTGACATCGTGTGAAAATAGATCTATATTCAATCGGAAATATTCTCTACCTATGCTAGAAATAAATCATTATTCAGTTTTGTATTTTTATTTCTGCTTGAGTATAGTTCTCGATGTTTTTGGTTGGTATATTGACGTGTGCTAGCTGACATATGGCCAATAATTTATCATTTCAATTATGTTTTGTGTTGCATAATGTAAATTATTTTGCATACTATTGTATAGAATAATTTTTTTCAGACTTGAACAGACAGCTGTGCTGCTGGGGAGTTTGATGGGCCACTTCTACCTAACTAAAGGCACTAGGAAGTGGTGAAGGGTGGGCGATTTGGGGGACTATCTTATGTAATTTTGACGTTCGAAAAGTGCTGATTCTCAGCCTAGTTTGAATAAATGACTTTTGAATTTGAATTTTGAATTCATCAAAAATATTATTGGCTTTAGGTTTTGTCTTTCTGCTAAATGTTAAAAATAAAAGGCTATTTCATATACTAGGGCTGATCAAAAAAGTAATGATAATGGTTTTTTTTTTTGGGTCCTTGCGTGATGTTAAATAACCTGTAGCCTTCCACAAGAATTAGGCAATAAAATGCAAAAAAAAATGAAATCCGACTGACAGTTCCAGAGATTAGCACGTTCAAACATACAAAAAAACTCTTCAGCTATAATATTAGTATAGAAAATATGAACCAATTTTATCATTACTTTTTGATCAGCCTAGTATATGCTAAAAGGTACATGGCAAAGAAAGAAAGAAAATTTCAAGGTTAGGTTAGGTTAGGTTAGTATCCTTGTATGGACGCCAGTCTCTCGCAAAGGATCATATTTTATACATTTTTGTCAAAACGCTATAATTCTTGTCGCTATGTTTCTTACTATGTGAACCTTTGTGAAGAGAGAAATAAAGATTATATTAATATTAAAAAACACATTTATTTGACCACACATAATAATGTAGGTATTCACAGAAAAAAACTTAGCTTACATATAATTATTATAATCTCCATGTTTTCACTTTACTCAAATAAAGTGTGAATATTAGATCATAGACATAATACACAGAAATAACCTTAAATGTCTTCAGTGAATCTAGCTACTCTCACAAATTTATTAGATTTATCGACCTCTTTATAAAAATTGTTCATCTACAAACTTCACATTTCTCCACAAAATCAACGCGGCCATCAAAATCGTGTTCGTCTAATTTCGTCTACTTTACAAAACGTATATCCACAATCACAGAAACATTCGAACAACTGCACCTCTATTCATTAAAACTTATCGAAAAAAAAAATATTGTAAAAATATTGTATTATTATAGTACAGAATAGTACCTGCAGAAGGTCAGCTCTGCCTAGCCTTTTCCCAAATATGTTGGGGTCGGCTTCCAGTCTAGCCGGATGCAGATGAATACCAGTATTTTAAATGGAGCGACTGCCTATCTGACCTCCTCAACCCAATTACTGGGAAACACGATACCCCTTAGTAAGATTAAACTGGTTGTCAGATTTTCGGGCTTCTGACTACCCGTAACGACTATCAAAGATCTACAAATGACAGCCGGGACTAACGGTTTCACGTGCTTTCCGAGATACGGAGGGGTCTCGGTATGTAATGGATGGTCATCCATCGACGGACTGACCTCGGTAAGCGTTGCTTAACTTTGAATATTCACCCTTGCGGCTGTTGTTATTTAGCCATGAACTCCTCAAGGAAGGGCAGCTCTATACAACGAACAAAAACAAACGCATGCACACACGCGTATAGGGTTGCCAGGTGTCCGGCTTTTTACAATCGTGTCCGGTCAAATATACACAAGTTCGGCCTGTCATGTGGCTTTTGGTCAACCCCGCCCCGTCAAAAGATGCTTGATTATTGATTGTTTTAATTACTTTCAATGTATGATGTGGGTGTTTCTGCTACAGGGACACCTCTGCCCAACCCTTCGGCTAAACAAGGCGTGATATTATGTGTAATGAAGAAGGCTGGTTATTTATTGTTTTAGTTACTTTCAATGTGAAAAAGTTACAAATTACTTTAGTAAGAACAAAATATGATTCATAATTAATAAGAGTAAGTCTCAAATTAATAAAAGTAATAGATACACAAATAAAAGTTTACTTTTTTTTTCTTTTAAAAACCAGTGTGTCAAGCTTTCAGGGCAAAATGTCCGGTTAAATATGAATCTGTGTCCGGATTTTCTATTTTTGGACCTGACAACCCTACACGCGTACCACTGACAAAACAATATGTTTATTTATTTTTTTCTATTTTTATTTTATTTTTAATTTGTAGTTTTAGATAATGTAGATACTGTAATAAAATTTATAATTAATTTCTGAATGTGTGTTTCCAAATTTAAATTTTAGTTTAATTTATTTACTATTAAGTGTTGGAAGTCAACTAGTAGGTTGTGTCTAATAAGTCCTGCATCTGTAGATCAACTCCCAAAATACCAGCTTGACTTAGTTTGGGATCATATCATTGCTGCTGCTGTACAACCATCTAACACCTTAAAAATTGTACGTCATAAATTAAGTTTATGTTGTACTTTGAGAGTGAAATAAATTTATAATTTATTATTATAAAGCATGGAGACGCTTCGGCGGCCGCTGCTAGAGGCGGCATATCAACACTTTCCATACAAACCAAGCGTGTCACCGCTTACTTGCACTACGACACGAATGACGTATAGAAACTGACGGCTTTCAGTCTTGAAAGCCGTCAGTTTTCCGTCTGTTCCGTAACAGAAGTTGAAAGTGCGCTGAACGCACTTCCACATTCTTCTACCATCCCTAGACGCTGCCGGCGATTCCAAGCTCTGTAACGTGTACGTGCGGTGATATCAGTCTACTCTGAGGGGCCCATCACACTGGCGATTTGCGAGCGAGTTATCATCGAGGCAATTGTTCAATGCACTCGCTGCGTATGCGTAGCGAGCACGCCACGTGTGCGCAACGTATTCACTGGGTTTGCGTAACGAGAGCCATTGACGTGAGTGTACAAGAGAGAGCGAGACAAGCGAACGTGCAACATTGTGGAAACGTGGACAACACGTCGCGTAGTCGCGGCTAGCTCGCTTCGCACCCGCGGAGGGCACGTTCACAGTTCGCCTCGATAAAAACACTCTAGAAAATCGTCAGTGTGATACGTTCTTAGTTGCTGTACGCAAAACGTGTCTGCGTGCGTTTCCGCTTATTGTATGGAACTAACCTTCTGATCTATTCTGCGGGGTAAACGTTCCTATTTTCTATTTCACAAGTCACGACTTCGTGACCCGAGATAAGCAGTGAAAGAATAATCTTAATGTAAAGTGTCAGTACGAGTCTGATGGTTCAATTCGTTACCAATTTCACAAAATAGATGGTCGGACTGAAATGGTAAATGTCTATGGTCACGACTGTTTGAAGACACTGTTAGTGGGGCAAGGCTGATAAGTTCCCTTAGAGACGTATTATTACGTCGATTTCTGGAGAAAGCAATAGTCCCGTCACCTTTTACATGGGACTTGGTACAGTTAGCTGCACGTCAGTCGTTTTAAAACCCGTATAAGCTAGCCTCGTATTCTATTGAATCTCCGTACTACGCTAAAGCCTGCTCTACATGTCGGCGGACGCATCTACGTCCTACATCCTACGTGTAGACGGGGGTATTTGCTCGTCTGTTGTAGGTATTTAACGTCGGCAGATGCGTCTGCCACTAATCCGTTTGGTGTCGGTTTTTGTGGCACGCAACAAAGGGTAAAAGCGCGAGCGCCCGGCGTGTGTCCACTCCACACGTCTGACGACGCATCAGTATGACAGGAGTTGCGACTGAGAGTGCACGCATTTTCATCAAATGGTAAATTTTAATACTGTTTGTGGAATCCGAAGAATAAGATTATTAACTTTTCTGCGATGCACACTCAAATAGTAGTTTAAAGTACTAAATAAGTAAATAGCTGCGGCAATTACGGTCTCAACATCAATTTTTTTAATGTTGCGTGCGTGCGACTTGCGTGCGTCGAGTATTAACACAGACTGAACGACCTACAGACGTGTGGACGGCTCGTGCGTAATCCATCTGCTGATGCGACGTCCGCAGATGCGTCTGTCGACGTGTAGAGCAGGCTTAAGCCAGCTCAAGATCAAAGTGTTACCACTGGCATGCGGCCTCCTGTAGGTACATAACACATTCTCCAGAAGCACGCTCAGAGAGAGCCTATGTCCAGCAGTGAACGTCTTTCAGCTGATAAATATGATGATGCAATACCTCTGCTTACCCATTCGGGCGATACTGGCGAGATGGCGACGTCGCGTCACTGTAAAAGAAAATTTCTGGTTGCAATAGGGAGAGATAAAAAATGTAAGTTGACGGCCTCTATGGTCTTGTGGTGGCAAGCGCTACTACTGAGCGTGAGGTACTGGGTTCGATTCCCAGGTCTAGCAAACTGCTATTGGGATTTTCCCTCTGAAATTTCTCAGTAGCAGCTCAGAGTCTAGATTAGTGCCCGGGTAATGGCAATATGCTCGCCTCCTATTACATGAGACTAATACATAACTAGCGTACCTAATGTGGGTGTTTAATGTGTTTTATAATGTGCGTTTCCCTTTTGGGTAAAACAGGCGGATGTTATGTTTATGTAAATTATTAATAGGTAGGACATTATATTGTAACAGATGTTGGGGCTGCTACGTTCACTTGAATGTCTTTGAACATAAAAATGCCTGAAAAGCGTAATATAATCATTACAAATTTTGGTGCAATCAACTCAGTCGCAGTCCTCAGCTGGACATTGGCCTCTTCCAATATGCACTATCACACCCAGTTCTCCACCTTCTGCAGCCAGTCTATACTAGCCACTTTTTTAGGGAAATCAATCCATCTAGCAGATAAACATTTTGATACAATCACAACTGAGTAAGTTCTCAAGAAGCAAATTATCTAAAGAGTCGAAGAAACCAGGCACAAGATAAGCAATAAATTTCTGTAATTACGAGGTATAATTTCTATTTTAATACGAATCATAATTTCTACTCGCCGCTAACGAGTTACTCGTAAAGTATTCGAGTTGAACGCACTCTTTCTAAATCGATTCTAACATCGTGAACGACGGTTAATGTGAGGTATTACTTATTCAATGAGTGAATAGAGATTTGAGAAATAAACTCGATTGATTTGTGTTTTGGTGTGTTAAATGGTGTTTTTATTTGTAGTAGTTTTGTCGTTTCTATCAAATGCATGGAGCTGATTTTGACTTTGACTAATTTTGACCTAAAAATCTTTTTGATGTGTAACATCTGTCCACTCACTTTCCTGCAATCTGTGGGAGTGATTTCGTGAAAAGCGACGGAAGCGACGTGTAACACGAAGCCGAGGAAGCGCGCGCTTTTCGATTTGACCAATGAGCACGCGCAGTGCTAGAGTTGGCCGTCAAAAACGACCTTGACGAGGCCCCGCCCCTTTAACGTTGCTTATTACCAAGGTGAAATGATAAATGTCACACATATACGACTACTGTAAGGCACGCTCTTTTCTTTTAGTAATTTGATGATCTTTACATTGTTCAAGTTATAAGGATTATTTGATTTGTCAACAATTTTATTTGGAATTGTATTAATCATCATGAGTCTTTCGCAGTTCACTTCTGGAGACTTATATGCCTCTTTAATCACTTAAAATTTTACTTGGGCTTCTCCTATCCAGCTGCCACCATACCTTCCGAATATCGTCAAAATATAAGTTAAGAGCGTTTAATCTGAAAGTGGACTACGTCGCAAATAGATGTCAAATATTTCGCTGTATTGATTAATTTGGCAATATTACTGTATGGAAATAAGAAATGTGGCTAACTAGCAAACTAGAATATACTAGCAAAATTGCAATTATAACACTGAATTTAATGTTGTAACCGTTTTAGGTGTAAAAAAGGCATTTGAAAAGTTTCCAAATACTTGTTTTACATCTAAAACTAAATATTACGTTATTAATTATTGCATTTCATAATCAATATTTTAGTTCGCTAGTTAGCCACATTTCTTAATTCCATACAGTAATATTGCCAAATTAATCAAAACAGGTAAATATTTGATAGCTATTTACGACGTTGCCAATTTTTAGGATAAACCCTCTTAAGGTTTATTCGACCATTCACTGCCAAATGAAAACTTAGCGATATACGAAATTGTTAATAGTAAATAATTGTGGGTCCAAAGTACAAACTTAAGATCCTAACCGCTAACATAGATACTTAATGACCAGTCATCAGTTAAATATAACGCACAAATAGTAGGCCTGTCAGTTTCATAACGAATACCAGAAGAACCAGTTCCCTATTGTCGAATGTTATAACTGACGTCATTGTGGACTGTCTGATACACTTTTATTTTTGTTTGACTCCTACATCTTTAACACGGTATGAGTTTTATTTTTAATGATGGAATCTTGTAAATGTCTTGTTGCCTTGTAATTGTCATTTATCAAATTTGGAATCATCAAGTAGTTTATCATTTCTATGGTAGTTCTTCTTTCCATACATTATGAATTCCAAGATAATTATACTTTTGAATTTTGCTGAGAGCGTTTTTTGAATCAGTTGGTCAAAGACATTCTCAAAATTGTATACATATTCAAATACTCAAAGTATCAATTTTTAAATATCATTCCATTTGTCTTTAACAATAATATAGTTCCAATAACACTCTTTATATATTTTCATCTCCAACATAACACCACAACA
The DNA here is from genome assembly GCA_949152395.1 of Agrochola litura. Lineage (NCBI taxonomy): Eukaryota > Metazoa > Arthropoda > Insecta > Lepidoptera > Noctuidae > Agrochola > Agrochola litura. The sequence goes on along the minus strand of OX424497.1, from coordinate 6,294,583 downwards.
TATGTAAGAATGTCAGTTAGACAAAAACATTAATAAAATAATTAAATCCTCATTACCATACCGGTATCGGTTTTTAATCGACGTCTCAGCTAGTTGGTACGCTCGAGCACGTGCACCTGGTCACTGACTTTAACTAACGGTAGCATCATGCCATTACACATCACTACTGCAGCCATTTTTGGAAATGGTTCTCGGGATCTGTCTTACCATGTTGTAGCCAGGTTTAGTGATGCTAAGTTCAAGGAAAGGGTAGAGGAATAGATTAATGAGGAATGTGTTGTTGTCGGTGCTATTTTTAATATTTCATTTTAAAGTGTAAAGGTTTGGTTGTAATTAAAGACGCTGGGTGGAATTTTCTGAAGACCTTTGAGAAAAGTTAACGATTTGGAACTAAAAGGAAAACTTCAAATCTTATAGAATATTTTAGAACATCCAAATTTCAACATTCAGTGCAAGGTTTTCATGATATCAGGTTTTAAAGTTGCAATCAAAAATTATTTCAAAACACAACAATATTTTCTGTAAAAATTATTTTGTTTAAAAGACACCTTGAATATAATGAAGACCTTATTTTACGACGGAAATCTATTTCCAGATTTCTCCGTATTACAGTCTAGCTATAGTTAGTAACGTTAAAATATTCAGACCGTAATAACACGTAGAATATTAGATACCCTTATTGACTTCTTTTACGTCAGCAAGGGGAATAATAGGTCCATGACATGTGAAATTAAAAATAGAATTCAATGTTTAAAAAAGAAATAAGCCACAAACGTAGGTACTTTTCATTTTCTTACTTGATTTCTTTGGCAATGCAGAATGATTGATGTTCTTCTTTATCGGACCATATTTTAAATAGATGTTACGTGAAAATTACTGAAAAAAAACGATAAGATGTTCGCAAAAAATCTTGCTGACAATTTACGAAGGTTCACAGACCCAAAATATAATTGAAAAGAATATAACATTTTTCTTACATTAGCCCATTTGGAGTTTCTTGCCCATTCTTCTCCATATGAAAACTACTTTTTAGAAGGAGCGAGTAGAATCAATTCTATTATTTTGTATATTTTGACGTTCAAAAGTGTCATACATGGGTCAATTTGAAATAAATGATTTGACAAGCCGTAATTAAAATAACTGAAAACCTGAAATGGGTCATTGTATTCATCATTATCAAAATCTTTTACTTTATGACAACCCTTTTTTTTGGTGGGAAATTATCAAATAACTTCTCCCGCTCTGGGTGGAGCGGGAGGGCTTTTGGCTCTTATTCGCAGCCCCGGGAGGCATTGGCCCTAGCGGACCCCGTCAATTCTGCTGACATCTCTTTGAGGCGCGCGTGGAACTCAACGCGCCGTCGACCCGGGCCTGGTCCTTATTGTACGGCGAGCTACCCATTGCTCACCGTCCGCAAATCCGCGCCTACGGTGGCCGGAAATCGGCTTGTGATTCCCGCCCGGGGCGTCTCCTCCTGGGTGGTTAGGGGCGTGAGGGCGCGAAGTTTGTCTCTCCCTCACGCATTCCGCCTCCTCCTTCGCGAGCATTACCGCTTCGCAGAAGGAGGTGACGGCCTGCCATTTCCTCTCGCTCCGTACCATGGCCTGAACCAGGGCTGGACGCGAGAGACCACCGCTGCCGATCGCCTCCACGAGGACTCGGCGATGCTCCGCCCAAGCCGGGCAGACCTCCACCGTATGCTCCACCGTGTCCTCTGGGCGATCCACACAATGGTGACACTCGGGCGTTTCATCCCGCCTTATCCTGAACAGGAACCTCCCGAAACAGCCGTGTCCGGTAAGAACCTGCGTCAGGCGGAAAGTGAGGACGTCGTGGCGCCTCTCAAGCCACTCTTCAAAGAGGAGTCTTATCGCCGCAATTGTGGCGTGCCCAGCGCTGGGTTGCAACAATCGCACTCTCCATGATGCCATGAGATCCCGCCGGAGCTCTGTGCGCTGTGCCGCTATTTCTTGCCCCATTGGAGTTAAGTCCCGGCGTTTCGCCTCCTCGCGCCACTCCCAAATGTGCGCGCAAGGAGGCTCGCCGCCTCGCAGGAGACCGTGCGGTATCCTCGGGCCAGCCGGATGGCCATGACCCTCTGGGACACGTTCAATCGGCGGGCTGGCCGCAGCCTTAATGAACGCGCCCACACCGGTGCCCCGTAAAGGGCCATGGACCACCGGAGGCTCTATGCGGGGGGCATAGAGCCTCCGGTAGAAGGCGTTGGATCCCCTCGATTGGGTAGGAGTCGCTTCAAGGCAGCCCCGGCCTGCTCCAGTCTGGGTGCCAAACGTCGGAAGTGTTCTACAAAATTCCACTGGCTGTCGAGGACGAGTCCCAAATACTTCATCGTCGACTCGAAACCCCGCCATTACCTGGGAACCCGACGGTGGCGCATTGTGCAGGGCTACCTCGAGTCCCAGCTGCTGGATCCTGTCAACGATTGTCGAAACCCCGCGTATCGCTAAGTCGGCCGCCGCCTGGTACGACCTCCCCTGCGCCAGGACCAACGTGTCGTCAGCGTAACAAATGACGCTGACGCCGTTAGGGGGGTCGGCGCGCTGCACCCAGTCGTATCCGATGTCCCACAGATGCGGCCCCAGGACCGAATCCTGTGGGACACCGCACGACATCTCTTGCCGGTTCCACTCTCCCTGGTGACCGGGGTAGATGACGGCCTAGTCCGTCAGATAGGCCTCGACCACACGACAGAGGTAGGTCGGCATTCGGTGATACCGGAGTGCTTCCCTGATGCAACTCCAGGGCAGGGTGTTGAAGGCATGGGCGATGTCCAGAGACACCGCCAAGATGACCCCACCCCGGGCCACAGCATCCGCCGTCGCGAAAGATGGCGTCCACCGTAGAGTAAAAAAATTAAATTATAATAATAAAATTTTAAAGCCCCCTGCGGAAACCGAACTGGCTCTCCGCCAGATCCGGCCCCACCCGCACCAACTGCCCGACGAGGCGGTTTGCAATAACTCTTTCGAAGAGCTTGCCCACCTCGTCGAGCAGCACAATGGGCCGATAAGCGGACGGAGAGTCCGCTGGGCGCCCCGGCTTCCTGATGAGGACCAATTTCCCCGGCTTCCAACGAAGAGAGACCTGGCCCCTCTCCATACATGCGCTTAGGAGCCCTCTTAGTCGAGGCCCGAGAGCCTCCATGGCCAGGACCCAGGCTTTTCCAGGTATGCCGTCGGGTCTTGGGGCGGTATTCTTCGCACTCATCTTGCGTACCGCCACTCTCATCTCTACCTCAGTCACCTCCGGAGCATCGTCGTCGTCGTCGGCGGTGTGGTCCGCATCGGACACCGCAGTAGGCGGAGCCATGGGCGGAGGGGTATGATCCCATCTTGAGGGGAACAGAGCGCTCACCACGTCCCCCGCAAGCTGGGGCCGGAGACTCTGCGTCAGCGGGGGAGCCCATGGGCGGATTTGCTCCCGCACCATCTTGTATGGTTTATGACAACCCTGAAATCCCAAAAAAAAACGAGTGTGTGAGAGAGAGAAAGTCACATGGAGGGGGCATAACGCTTTTTTCTTACGTGATGATTTCTATCAGTCAACTCCTACCGCAAGCCGCGTTAAGGCTCGTGCAGACCAGCGCGACACGCGACGCGACACAAAGGCACCGCTTGTTGCGCGACGAGCGGTGTCTTTGTGTCGCGTCGCGTGTCGCGCGTGTTTGTATGAGCCTTTAAGGAACTTTGTTCCAAAATCTACCATTTCAATTTTTGTCAAGTTACGCTAACGTAATGTATGAACAGCATATTTTTTTTTGTGTTTTCGGTTTTGGTCAAATAGTAAAAGTTGTTCATAATGATGAGTACAATAACTTATTTCAGGGTTTTATATTATTTTAACTAGGTACATCTTTATAAACAAAAATAAATGACGCATACACATTTTTCTTTCATAATTAATATTTTTGCTTCTATTACTGTAGGCGTTATAACAGTGATATCATAAGTGGTTCCCACAAGACAGCTGTCGATACTAATATGACTTGGAGGGTGGTTGGGAATAATGTACGTGCTATCAAATATTAATGTCTTAGAATGTTGTCCTTGAGAATCTTGCGTGATATCGTTAATTATATAAAGTGCTTTTCATTATGAGCAAGAAGTATTATTAGCTAAAAAGTTAATATTTATTAAATAAATTCAAAGTCAATCAGTCAACAGTAATAATCAATATTATGAATAACTAGCTGCGCCCCGCGGTTTCACCCGCGGAAGTCTCGATCCCGTGGGAATTTCCTAAAAAGTATTCTATGTATTAATCCATGTTATAAACTATCTGTGTACCAAATTTCATTCAAATCCGTTCAGCCGTTTGAGCGTGAAGAAGAGACAAACAGACAAACATACACACACACACTCTCACAAACTTTCGCCTTTATAATTTTAGTGTGATAGTTTGGGTTTCCCCAAAAACAGTGACTTGAAACACGTAAGTACATTTTTAAAAGACAAGTTCCGCTCAAGTACCTACTTACTGCTTAGAACAAAACGATTATAATTATTAGCTCCTATCTGAAGCTTTTTAAATACCTGTACATTTTCGGTGTTCTCTCATCAAGCCGCACCTACTCAGCTATCAAGTTTTCGCCCTGTATAATTTATATGATTTCTCAAAAATACTCCCGCTACCAATAATCGTAAGCACGGATAAAAATAGTCGGTAGCTGCACGACTGTAACAAGAAGGCTTCCACACAGCATGCTACTGTGCAATGGGAGACAGCACAGCACTGATTTTCAGTGCAATAGTATAACGGATCTATGTTTACCACTTTGATTATTTATATGTCTAGATAGAATGTCGCGCTGCAAAAGAGCTAAAACGAACAGACCAACTTTTTTATTATGCTGGAGTGCGTGACAACTTCGTCTTAGACCCGGACTCCACACCAAAGCGGAGATGTGTGGAGATGTCTGAAGTGGAGACGAGAAGAGATGATTTTCAGCTAGGGTGTATCTACCGAAGCTGCGCAGAGATGCGTACTAGCTAGAGCAGAGATGTGTACTGGCTAGAGAGGATTATGTTTTCTGACTAGAACGGAGATGTGTGCTGGCTAGAGCGGAACTGTTACGGCACCGCTCACATCTCTTCTCGTCTCCGCTGCGCGCCGTCGCCAGCTTGCGAGGAACAGCTCACATCTCCGCTTTGTACCGCCACCCAGCTATCGCCGAGGCACAGCTCACATCTCCACTTCGATCGAGCCATACAAATATGAGACATCTCCGCTCAGTGGTCGCCACTGAAGCCGAAAAGAGACGAGATGTGTAAATAACTAAATTATATTGTTTGTTTAAAACACATCTCCTCTCCTCTCGTCTCGTCTCCGCTTTGGTGGAGTCCGGGCCTTACACTCGCGCCACGTCATTCTGCTGTCATTGTGCTTTTCTAGTTTGCGGCCAACAATTGGACGCTATTTTTTTCGACGAGTTCACAGCTTTGAATGTCTAAATAGACATATTTATAACTTTAGTTTACCAGTTATCAGGTAGCTATTAAATAGTATAAGACATAATTCCCACGAGCCGTTTTCATGAAGAACCTTAAAAACAAAATTACGGCTTCAAAAGGAATCATTTAAATATTAAACTAATAAAGGCTCTAATTTTAAGGACATAATTACTAAGCCGCAAGAGCTCAATTTGCCTAGCCTTTTCCCAACTATATTCGGGTCGGCTTCCAGTCTAACCGAATGCAGCTGAATACCAGTATTTTATATGGAGCGACTGCCTATCTGACCTCCACAACCCAATAACTGGGTAATACGATACCCCTTGGTAAGACTGGTTGTCAGACTTTCGGGCTTCTGACGACCCGTAACGACTGTCAAAGATCGTCGAATGACCGTGCTTTCCGAGGCACGGAGGAGTCTCGGTATGTAATGAACCAACCCCGGCAAGCGTAGCTTAACCTGATGGATCGACCCATACGGCTGTTATTACTTGGCCACGAGCTATTTATGGTAATTAAAATATTATACTAGCTTGTTGGTCTAGTGGTCACAAGCGCTACTGCTGAGCATGAGGTCCTGGGTTCGGTTCTTAGGTCTGGCAAAATGTTATTGGGTTTTTCTGTAAGGAATTTCTCAGTAGCAGCCCGTAGCTTGGATTCGTGCTCGGTTGATGGCAATAGGCTCGCCCCCTATCATATGGGACTTAAACATAACTAGCGAAATGTGAGTGTACTTTAGGTACACCTCTGCCTCTCCCTTCGGGGATTACATGCGTGATGTTATGTGTATATATGTTATGATAATTATACCAGTTGTGAAAGATCTTGCCATACCGAAATACAATGTGATTTTTTATAATGTGCACATATCGAAATGTGGGAAATCTATGCTTAATTTTATCGACGAAAAAAATATTTAAAAAAACCGGCCAAGTGCGTGTCGGACTACGCACAATGAAGGGTTCCGTAGTTGAGATGAATTTATTTATCCCAAGAACAAACTTAACATTGTAGTTGAAAAACATGTTCTCCCATACATTCCAACTGCAAATCATCGCTCGGCATCCAATACCGCGAATGTGATATTTTTTTTTTAAATGCTGGGTCACGTATTTGAACGAGTAGAATGAAAAAAAAAAAAAAAACAGATTTTCGTAAAAAAATTCACATTCGCGGTATTAATATAATAATAATACCTTTAAACGAGCAATTCTTGTATATACCTATGTATATATAATCTGAATCTCGGAAACGGCTCCAAGAATTTTTATTAAATTTAGTATGCAGGGGGTTTCAGGAGCGATAAATCGATCTAGCTAGGTTTCATTTTTAGAAAACGTCGTTCAAAAAAATTATCATCCAGATATTTTTCTTTATTCAAGTAACAAGGACTCATTGCGTTAGTAAACTTATGAACTATGTTAACTTATTTGACGAGGTCACTTAGAAAGTTTTGCGACTAACAGTTTTTGTCTATAGAATACTGGCTGGTTTTGATGTCAATTAAAACAATGACTATTTATTACAAAAAAACATAACATTCCAAATTCGAAATTCCCTCCACATTTTTTTACGAGCAAAATCAAAATACTCTGTCTTAATGAAAACTGGATTTATAACAAGAACATTTTCGCGCGATGATTTTGTACGATTTCAAATGTCGACTAAAACCAGAAGAATCGTTTGAAAGACTTCGAATGGTGTTCATAGAAAAAAGCCCTTCTAAAGCGACTGTTTTTCGCTGGTTCAACAAATTTATGGGTGGTCTAGTAATTTTGGCCGACAAAGAAAGAAGTGGCCGCCCTATGACGGTTGTTGAAAAAGTGCTGGCTGTGAAAAATTTAATTCAAGAGAATAGGCGAATTACATAATTATGAAGAGGTTCAGCATACACCGTGAAATTTGAATCACAGTTTTGCTAGAACAAACGTTGTTCAGACCATGGTCTACTACCATTCTGCATCCAATAAAAAAACATAATTGGTTTTTGAAATAACACAAAAAAAGCAAAGTTTAAAATGTTAAGATTATCGTTACTCCCTACAACACAGACACCACGTTATACGTTTTTAGGGTTCCGTACCTCAAGAGGAAAAAACGGAACCCTTATAGGATCACTCGTGTGTCTGTCTGTCTGTCTGTCGGTCTGTCTGTCTGTCTGTCTGTCTGTCTGTCTGTCTGTCCGTCTGTCACAGCCAATTTACTCCGAATCTAATGGACCGATTAAGTTGAAATTTGGTACACATATGTATTTCTATGACCCAAACACGAATAAGTAACGTAAATAAATTAATTTTGAATATTGGGGTCACTTTTGGGGCGCAAACAAGAAAATTTAAAAAAAAGTTTTGCTGACAGTACCGTGTGACATATCAAATAAAAGGACTTGTTGTGAGGATCTTAAATATATTTTTTATATAATTTTAAAATAAATACTTTTAAAGATATTTAATAAATTCAATGAAAATTGACCATTCCCCCCCCCTTATCTCCGAAACTACTGGACCAAAAATTTTGAAAAAAATACACAGTATGGCTCTTTACTCATAGATTACAGGAAAACCTACAAGAAGTCTATGGTCTTAAAATAACATGGTAAATCTCTCAATATTGTGCGAACAAACTTACATTTCGTCGCTCGGCATCCAATAGGCCCATCTCTCTAGCTACTATAATATCAAAAGTGTTTGACCGTCTGTTTAATACACAAATAAATAAAACTGTAAATGTTCATGACAACCAATTCGGGTTTCGGCGTGGTTTGTCAACAGAAAGTGCAGTGTTGTGTCTTAAACATACTATCACATACTTACTATACACAGCGTGGGACGCCGATTTATGCTAGCTTCCTCGATTTATTCAAGGCTTCTGATCTGGTTGCTTATGATGTATTGTGGAGAAAGATGGAGAAGGATAGGTTGCCAACGGAGCTAATAAACATCTTTAAGTAGTGGTATGGTATCCAGATCAATAGTGTACGATGGGCTGGAGCTTTTCCCAGGCCATACAGGTTGGAATGCGGGTGAGATAAATTTAAACTAGATTACGTGGGGCACTCAGAAAGTTTTGTGATACTAGAAAAAAATATACTACTGGTTATAATTATTTTTATTATATATTTTCAAAGAACTCTCCATTGGCGTCTATACACAGTTTTATACGTCTAAACCAATTTTCATAACACATTTTCCAGTCCGCATCAGACACCTCTCCAATCTCCTTCTCAAATGCAGCCAGTGCATAGAAAGAAAGAAGAAAAGAAAGAAAATTCGTTTATTTGCGGTAAACATCTTCAAGCATCTTCAGGTGATGAAAACTGTTTTCCTTTGAGTTTTATTTTTATTTTGAGGAACTAGAAAAAGTCGCACGGAGCCAAATCGGGACTGTAAGGAGGATGACCTATAAATTTGACCGGTGTACTGTCCAGAAAGTCCCTTGTTTTGAGCGCCGAGTGAGCCAGCGCGTTGTCGTGGTGAAGCAGCAGCCCACGGAGGCCAGTGTTCGGTCGCTTGCTGCTTGCAGTAGTAAAAATTTCTGGCAAACATATGATAACAAACCATTCAGGATTGATGCTCCTTTGATCTCGTCAGGGTACTGACACCAGATAACCGGGCAAAAAAAAAAAACTTGCGATCAAAATTTTGCCGGCACTTCTGGCTCGCTTCACTTTGGTAGGCGTTGGTTCATTTTGAAACAGCCACACGGTCGACTGATGCTTCATTTCTGGATCATATTGATAAATCCAAGATTCATCACCCGCAATGATATCTTAAACGCGCCGAGACGAGCCTGCTAGAAATTTTGCTATCATGTCTCGGCACCATTCTACCCGAACCTCCTTCTGAGCCTGTGTTAGATTTTACGATACTAGCGTGAAACTATCTTTCATAACTGAAGATGCCTGTGTAGAATTTCATGCACACTTCCCGATCCAATCGGCAGTATATGCTGAACCTCTACATATGTAATTCGCCTATTCTCTTGAATTAAATTTTTCACAGCCAGCACGTTTTGTTATGTAACAACCGTCATAGGGCGGCCACTTCTTTCTTTGTCCGCCAAAATTACTCGACCACCCATAAATTCGTTGAACCAGCGGAAAACAGTCGCTTTAGAAGGGCTTTTTTCTATGAACACCATTCGAAGTCTTTCAAACGATTCTTCTGGTGTTAGTCAACATTTGAAATCGTACAAAATCATCGCGTGAAAATGTTCTCGTTGTAAATCCAGTTTTCAGTAAGACAGAGTATTTTGATTTTGCTCGTAAAAAATGAGGAGGGAATTTCGAATTTGGAATGTTACGTTTTTTTGTAATAAACAGTCATAGTTTTAATTGACATCAAAACCAGCCAGTATCCTATAGACAAAAACTGTTAGTCGCAAAACTTTCTAAGTGACCTGGTAAAATAAGTTAACATAGTTCATAAGTTTACTAACACAATGAGTCTTTGTTACTTGAATAACGAAAAATATCTGGATGACCATATTTTTTTGAACAACGTTTTCTAAAAATGAAACCTAGCTAGATCGATTTATCGCTCCCGAAACCCCCTGCATACTAAATTTAATAAAAATTCTTGGAGCCGTTTCCGAGATTCAGATAAAATATACATATATACAAGAAGTGCTCGTTTAAAGTATTAGATTTAGATTATTATTATATTAATACCGCGAATGTGATTTTTTTTACGAAAATCAGATTTTTGTTTTATTTCATTCTACACGTTCAAATAAATGATCCTGCAATTAAAAAAAAAATGTAAAAGTGTATATATTCGCGGTATAGGATGCCGAGCGACGATTTGCATTTGGAATGTATGGGAGAACATGTTTTTCAACTACAATGTTAAGTTTGTTCTTGGGATAAATAAATTCATCTCAACATTCTTAACTACGGAACCCTTCATTGTGCGTAGTCCGACACGCACTTGGCCGGTTTTTTTCAAAAACCAATTTATGTTTTTTTTTTATTGGATTCTGTAGAATGGTAGTAGACCATGGTCTGAATAAAGTTTGTTCTAGCAAAACTGTGATTCAAATTTCACGGTGTATACTGCCGATCGGATCGGGAAGTGTGCATGAAATTCTACACAGGCATCTTCGGCTATGGAAGATAGTTTCACGCTGGTAAAATCTAACGCAGGGTCAGAAAGAGGTTCGGGTAGAATGGTGCCGAGACATGATAGCAAAATTGGTAGCAGGCTCGTCTCGGCGCGTTTAAGATATCATTACGGGTGATGAATCTTGGATTTATCAATATGATTCAGAAATTAAGCATCAGTCGACCGTGTGGCTGTTTCAAAATGAACCAACGCCTACCAAAGTGAAGCGAGCCAGAAGTGCAGGCAAAATGTTGATCGCATTTTTTTTTTTCTACCAGTTTATCTGGTGTCAATACCCTGACGAGATCAAAGAAGCATCAATGCTGAATGGTATGTTACCAAATGTTTGCCAGAAGTTTTTACAACTGCAAGCAGCAAGCGACCGAACACTGGCCTCCGTGGGCTACTGCTTCACCACGACAACGCGCTGGCTCACTCGGCGCTCAAAACAAGGGACTTTCTGGACAGCACACCGGTCAAATTTATAGATCATCCTCCTTACAGTCCCGATTTGGCTCCGTGTGACTTTTTCTTGTTCCCCAAAATAAAAAATCAACTCAAAGGAAAACAGTTTTCATCACCTGAAGATGCACTGGGTGCATTTGAGAAGGAGATTGGAGAGGTGTCTGATGCGGACTGGAAAATGTGTTATGAAAATTTGTTTAGACGTATAAAACTGTGTATGCCAATGGAGAGTTCTTTCAAAAGATATAATAAAAAAAATTATAACCTGTAGTACATTTTTTTCTAGTATCACAAAACTTTCTGAGTGCCCCACGTAATCTAGTTTAAATTTATTTCACCCCATGGGAGACGGCACTGCAGTGATTGATGTAACATGCAATCCAGACTGCTAACGATATTGTTGGAGCTGGCCCGTACTCTGCGTACCAGGGATGCACACCTCATTCGCATCGTTGCGTAAAAGTAATTAATATGTGCGTCCGCGAATATTCCCGATGCGCTACAAAAACGGGGCAGCACCGACCTATTGGAGTTATACATCAAACCATGTGTTTTGGCATACTGCTCACATTTGGCGACCAATTACTTTCTGAGACCACAGATTGACGCGCTCAGAAGCACCATATCATCTGCATAGCTAATATTATTTACACAAATACCATTTATATAGCAACCCACTCTGGTGCTGCTGAGCTCGCCAATCCTGCCTCACCCCGCATTCCAACCTGTATGGCTTGGAAAAAGTTCCAGCCCATCGTACACTATTGATCTGGTTACCATACCACTATTTAAAGATGTTTATAAGCTCCGTTGGCAACCTATCCTTCTCCATCTTTCTCCACAATACGTCATAAGCAACCTGATCAGAAACCTTGAATAAATCGATGAACCTAGCATAAATCGGCGTCCCACGCTGTGTATAGTAAGTATGTTATAGTATGTTTAAGGTACAACACTGCACTTTCTGTTGACAAACCACGCCGAAACCCGAATTGGTTGTCATGAACATTTACAGTTTTATTTATTTGTGTATTAAGCAGACGGTCAAACACTTTTGATATTTTGATATTATAGTAGCTAGAGAGATGGGCCTTTTGGATGCCGAGCGACGAAATGTAAGTTTTTACGCACAATATTGAGAGATTTACCATGTTATTTTAAGACCATAGACTTCTTATAGGTTTTCCTGTAATCTATGAGTAAAGCGCCATACTACGTACTTTTTTCAAAACTTTTGGTTCAGTAGTTTCGGAGATAAGGGGGGGGGAATGGTCAATTTTCATTGAATTTATTAAATATCTTTAAAAGTATTTATTTTAAAATTGTATAAAAAATATATTTAAGATCCTCGCAATAAGTCCTTTCATTTGATATGTCACACGGTACTGTTAGCAAAACTTTTTTTTTTAATTTTCTTGTTTGCGCCCCAAAAGTGACACCTGTATTCAAAATTAAATTATTTACGTTACACATTCGTGTTTGGGTCACAGAAATACACATGTGTACCAAATTTCAACTAAATCGGTTCATTAGATTCGGAGTAAATTGGCTGTGACAGACGGACAGACAGACAGACAGACAGACAGACAGACAGACAGACAGACAGACAGACCCTTATAGGATCACTCGTGTGTCTGTCTAGACACACGAGTGATCCTATAAGGGTTCCGTTTTTTTCCTTTTGAGGTACGGAACCCTAAAAAAACCGAAACATTTATTTTTTAAGGAATTGAAAAAATTGTAACAAAGCAGTGTAACTTTTAAACTAGTTTCACCGCGCCTTAGGAAGGCGCGCGGCGAGACGGGGGAGCAGTGCAGGCCGCTAATTCGTCAAAGCTCTCTTCGCACGGCGGCGGCGTCTCGCCCGCCGCTCATTGGGTAACACTGCCCCCCCGCCTCGCCGCGTATTCCTAAGGCGCGGTATGCGGTATTGGTCAAACTATAATGCTGGGGCCACACCAACGGGAAACGCCGTTGATTATCGCGATGATAGACTTTATTCCGACGGGTTAAGGTCCATCATCGTGATAATTAACGGCGTTTCCCGTTGGTGTGGCCCGAGCATCAATGATCTATCGCGACGAAACAAACTCCATAATGATTAGAAGTAATTAGGCGCCCTCATAAAATGAAAATTGTTGAAAATAAACTACCCTCAATTGAAACAAATATGTTTTTTTAGCAAAAATCTGTTTAATTTTCATAAATTTTTACAATAATCGTAAAAATTCTCAATAAAACGCCGAACAGAACAAAAAAAACAACGATATGTACACATTATTAAGACACATTATAAAAGGTTTTCATAAAAATATCCGTTTTTAACATAACTAAGAACGAACGTCTCGGATATACCTATACAAAGCGTCGTCTGGCAGTTGGTTTAAGGTTAAAGGTCATGTTCGTTCTGCAGCAACAGGTTGTGAGTCAATCGCGAGATGAAACAGCTGATCAAATACAACATTCATTGATGAAACTGAGCCCGGGCTATATTTGGGCTCATGGAACTTAAAATGAGAATGTCATTAATTTTCACAAATCTTAAATACAATAAGCAAGGTAACACTAAAATATTATATCATATTGTCTATACTATTAAAAGAGGAATATTTGTACATATTATATTTGTAATCAAGTTCTCGAAAACGGCTCTAACGATTTCGATGAAAGTTGCAATACAGGGGCGAAAAATCGATTTAGCTAGATCTCATATCTGGAAAAATTCATTTTCTATATTTTCACAGCCTCGGGAATGCGATACAACGTTGGTATACCTGGACGATATGTTTATCTATTTCACCCGAGCAGAGCTCAGTCGACCAGGTACTTATAATAAGTACAAAAATATTAAAAACAAGGGAATAACTCATTGGGCATCAAAAAATTCCGCATCGCAGTCAATGGGCAAAGCACCCAAAAGGCAGCATGTCCATCATTAAGTTTTCAATTACCTACTGTGATTATTGGTCCAATATAGTTCTAAATAAAGTCAATAGATGTACTATTCGAATTCTCATTTATGCATACTGAATTGAATGTAGTAATATGCTGTGGTTGTTATGCATTAGTTTGCACCCCTGTATAGCTAGGTTTCTCCTGCCTTCCAGTGCAAAAGTAGGTATTTCTCTAAGTCACTAAATTATATTTGCCATTCACAGCAAAATATAACGTTGCTAATTAAACTACAATGTATCTATTGTTTCTAAATAAGGATTTTCTCATGTTCATGGACATAAATATTTGGCCATGCTTAAGTAATAAGTTTTGTTTCAAACGCTGATCTCGATTAAACTTGTATTTCCCGTGGTAGCCTGCCACTTGTTAATTCACTAGCCAAAACATCCTCGTGCCAAGCTATTTCCCACATTTAGACTTTCACAATAGAGTCTTAATTTGATTAGGTGACGTAGAGTAGTGGGGTTTGATGTCATTGCCGTGAACTGTGCGTGAGTCCAGTCAGCCGCGAGGTCCGGTGCGCGCGCGCCGCTTTCGACGCCATCTTGGAATATCGAATTTTGAACGCGAATTCTGTTAAACTCTTGTGAAGTTAATTTTGTGATTGTTTATGGTTTCTGTGCAGAGAATAAGAATGGTGATTTTTTTCTGAAGTTTCGTGTAAAAAGGATGTGTTAGGAGATTTGTCGTTGTTTATAAAGGTAATTTAATTAATAATTTGGGTGTAATAAGATAGACATGTTCGGATCAAGTATGGCCGATACAATCAATAAACTTTCTACGCTGATTAATGGATGGATACTCAATGACGTTGCAATGTTCTTTGGTGTACACTTTCTCTAACACGCGCGTTGCCGCCCGGCGTTACGTCATTGCTTGCTTTCACAGTTTTCTTTAGTTTCATAGAAAATATTTTTAATGTTTTTATTTCTTTATTTTTATTTGTTATTTAAAAACAAACATTATTATTTCTTTTATTTTAGTCTTGTTACTATGGAGTTAAGAGATTTAATTTTTTTTATGAACAGCTTGTATTGACTTAGGATAATACTTTTCGTACTTAGGTCACTTATCGTTCAAAAAAAAGAAAAATACAAATTCAATGAAAGATATATAAAGTAAAATTATTAAAGTATTAAATAAGCCTAGAATTTTTAAAGAAGTACGTATTGTTTTAATGTTGGAAGTTGGACCTTTAAATAAAACTGTACATTATTTGATTATTATTGAATTTTAATGTATTTTCTGCGGTTTGAACTTAATAAGTTTCTGTGAACGCTTTTTTGAAATCTTTGTAATAATATTACGGTTTTTCATTAGAATTTATAGATGAACTCTGTATTAAAATAACAAAAAAACTAGTCGAGCTTTTCCAGAGATAAGAAGAACGAGAAATAATAGGTTAATTTAAATAAATTGTCTTTAAAATGTAAGGAAAATACAGGGTCAAATTAAATTAGCTAGCTAAACTACGCAGAAGTGATGGGTATCGATAGGTATAAACATGAATATTTTTTTTCTTTTAAGCCGCAGTTTAGTTGAACTATTAGCTTAAAAAACAGTGTTTTTATGTAAACTTCACAAACGTGATGGCTCTCGATATCTTAACAGGGAGAAACAAAAAAAACTCTACTCATACATGCATGCAACTCAACTAAGCATGGTAACTCGACTCATACTTCAAGCAGCTTTGCTTGAAGTATGAGTCGAGTTGCCATGCTTGAAGTATCCAAAAATGCCTGAAGGATCATACAAAATATCCCAAAAAAAATAATTCACCAAACATTTTTTTTTTATTTGTTATGTTTATATATCGATACCGATCATGTCTGCGGAGTTTTGCTAGCTAATTTATTTTGACCGTGTATATTTAAAAAAAAAAACTGTACGGTTACTACTTTCCATTCATTTATTTAAATTAAATTTAAAATCAATTTAAAGTTGGTTAATTATTTTTTCAATTTAAATTTATAGTTATTTTAATTTTAATTTCACAACTCTACTTAATAATAATCTTCTTGTAGGACGTAAGAAACATAGAACATAACATACAGGGTGGCAGGGACATCGACGCGAAAACTGAAACCATAGATTCAGTACATGATTCTGAACCACCCTGCGTTGAAATTTTTCGTCGGTTATTAAAAAAAAATCTGCTGTTCCATACATTTTGACCGCGTAGGTATTACACTTTTCTATGAAACAGCAGATTTTTTTTTAAATAACCGAAGAAAAATTTCATCGCAGGGGGGTTCAGAATCATGGACTGAATCCATGGTTTCAGTTTTCGCGTCGATGTCCCTGCCACCCTGTATTCAAATTAATTTCAATTTCAAAATATATACCTGGTTACATTCAATTAACTAATTACGAGTAGAAACATCATTGTAATGTTCTATATAACATTTTATAAGCTGCCATTGTAATTACATCAATGCAAAAAATTGCATCTTTACAACGAAGGTATAATTATCATTTTGTCTCATTATAATTATGTGCAAAGGTGACAGCAACAATTACTGGCTAAACAGTAGGTACCAAACGTATTTTTTTTACTTTTTCTGTGTCACCTGCTGTTTTAGGTCAACAATTAAAATTATGTTACCACGCTGAAGTAGAAATCTCTAAAAAAAGAAAACATAAAAAAAAATCTCTGTAAATCAATCCTTTTAAGAATAATAACACAAAGTTTCCGCAGTAATTAAATCAGTAAACATTATGATAATAGTATAGTAATTAAGCATAACTAAAATCACCGAGATAACAAAGTAATGACAGGATATTTTATTATCATCATTATGAAACTCGTTTCCTTCAATTTCCACTTTGCTTTGCCATTTCCGCACATAGATGAGTTTCTCCCAAATGGCTTTTATGGTAAAAATACTAACTTACCTATTTAATTTTCTTGGCTGATATTATTTACTTTGGAATTAATATTTTATTTTATTTTTTGACGTGGGAACGTCTTATAAATCGATGAACGCACGAAAAAGTGTCACGTTCCGCCTGAGCTGAGCGTGCAAGCGAGAGCGCGGAACAAGCGATAGAGAGGCACGATCGGCCTAAGCGTTCAGCTTGTGACGTTATCACGTAAAATTATCGTTCATAAACCGACTTTACAGACAGCCGGTTTTTTCATGGATAACTCGATAATCTAATTGAAAGAAACCTTCAGAAGTGAACTTCAGATTTTTTTTCGGTTAAACTCTATATAGTAATTATTTTGACGGGTATGTCAGACTTGTTTCTGACACAACAAAGCCCAAGACAACATCCACGTCAAGGTGGTTTCGACCAAAACATCTTCACTTATCAAGGCTTATTTTATTAAAGTTCCTAAAAAAAGAAAAAAAAAACATCATTAGCTCGATAACTGTTACCTCGACTCAGTTACAAAATATCTTGTTACATACATTTTTTTGCCATCATTACGAAGACGTCAAAGTACAAAGCAATTTAATCATAGGACTCGCGAGTCGTGACTGCGCGAGAGACTATAGAAGATATTCCAACCATTGATACTGCGTCATTAGTGCAAAAAAATTGATTACCTAAGTTTATTTTGTTTTTTAAAAGTACCGGCACAGTATCACAACAACTTACAGTAGTTCAACCAGAGCGTTTTCGTAGAGCAATCGAGCGGAATCTATGGGCAGAGCTTATGTCCTATGCTTATGACCTTATGTACAATGCTACATGGATCTTTTGGGGTTCGAATGACGTTGACAGGGGGGGCGCTGTTGGTAAACATTTGTGCAATTGTTTTGTGGCATGTCACTTGAAATAAATTCAAAAAACAAGATAGCGGCGTTAGGTCCGATTTTGACCACGCGCCAAAATAACCTTGTAATAGATATTGTCCTAAATTCTGACTTTTCTCAGGTCCTGTTAAATATGTGGGCTTTAAACCTACTGTAAGTAGTTACACTGTGGCACCGATTTCTATACTACGTTCGGCTATATTTGCACCAGTTTTCAGTAAGTTGATTATAATGTTGCCATGTCAATTTGGTGTTGAATAAATTTTTGTTGATTGATTTATATTGCTGTCTGTTGTCTTAGAAGTTGTCAGTCGTTGCTCATTGCAGAAGCTTTGTGAATGTAATTGGTGTAATTTTTATCGATATATTGAATGGTGCCAATTCGTATATATATAGTGGTATAGTTAAGCTATCAGCAATATTTGCTGCTATTCGAAAAAGATAATTGGTTAATTGGTTGAATCATCTTTTATTACTGAAATAGATACCTTTTGAAAAAAGGTTTTCTTTTACCGGTCATAAACAAACTGTGTGCATTCTGAAGCTTGGACCAAATAAAAAACAAAGACATTGCGCTGCAAACAATATAGTGAAGCATGCCAAAACTACACCTCCGCTCTGTACATATACGCTCACACGTACACATTTACAACCATTTACAATCAAACTACAATAAGAGGTCTGAGAATCTGAAGAAACAATATAATTAAATATTGGCACGTGAAGCCAAGTCAGAAGCCCATGGGCGGCTTTAAAACTGTGACATCAGTTTAGTTACTAACCACACGAAAAGAAGAATATTAAATATTCACCCAATTATGTTTTCTTATGATTAAAAAAAAGCTTATGACTTGCTCTATCTTTATTAAATAAGTATAGTTAATCCAATCAATCTTCTTTTCACTCGAAGCGTTTTGATTAGCTTATCTTTCTGAACTTTAACTTTAAAACTTTTCTTGGCAAAAACTAAATTTGATTTAACACCTCCAGACTCCAAGAGATTTCGTAGAATTCGCCAAACATTTGTCAAAGTTACTGTCTTGTTGACTTGTTAAACAAGTTTATAATTGAGGAGCGTCTGTTCAAAAGGTCGTATTTCACTTTTCAACTTTTTTTTTTTTATTTTTTTTTTGAACTCATAGCAGAAAACTCCATCGAATGAGCGTAAAAACTTGTTCAAAAGGAGCGTATTTCCCATATAATAAAATCCAAAAAACTTGGATTCCAATCAAAACGGATGTATTTCTGCATTAAAATGTTCCCTTGGATTGTTTTAAACAAAACAGGCATATTTCTTCTACAAATAGCATCTTTTATTTATTTTTCTGTTCAAAAGGTCATATTTTTTTCCATACATAACAACTTTAATAAAAAATTAGACGTTTTTATTTATGTTCAGTTTTAATTATAAATACTGAGTTTCGAGTTAGTCAGACCACTCGTTAAAATTCTTCTATACAAACTTTGACATCCCCCAATCCTCCTTTAGGGGGTACTTTAGAAAAACTAAAAATGGCAAACTTTATAATTTACAAAGATAAGTATTCGTGCCAAGTTTCAAGTTTATTAACACAAGGAAAAACATTTTTCATACAAACTAAATCCCCCCTTTTCACCCCCTTAAAGGTCGAATTTCCAATAAACCGTTCTTAGCGAACGTCTACTAAGTATAAACTACCTCCCTACCAAATTTCATCTTTTTACGTCAAGTGGTTTTCGATACTTCGTGATGAATGAGTGAGTGACCTTTCGCTTTTATATATTTAGATTATGTATATATATTTGGAATTGCCTCATTACTAACTTTTATTTGATACCAATAATGTATTTTTTAAACCTACCCCTCCTTTTTTCTATTTGCAGATGCAATATACAAATATTATATAGCGTATGTCACTCCCACTATTAAGACGAACCTAACGACACCTCATATGTTAAAATCCATCAAGCCGTTTAGGCTACAGAGCGTGCCAAAGAAATAGACATACATACATACAAACATACATACATACATATATACAAACAAACATACATACATACATACATACATCCATACTCTCGAAAAACATTACCCTCCTTCTGGGGCAGTCGGGTAAAAAGGGCATATTTCTAGAAGTGACAAATCAAAAGGTCGTGTTTCTGATTTTTCCGATCAATAAGTCTTATTTCTGAACTAAAATTGAATAAAAAAAAAGTTATGGTGTATTTTTTTATTTTTAAAAATGCACGTAATATTGTAGTCTTAATCTTCACAATGATCTAAATTTAATTTAATTTTAGAATTTTTATAATAGGAATTAGATGTTTTTTTCTGTTTTTGTAAAGTTTGTTTATCATAGAAATACGACCTTTTGAACAGATGCTCCTCAATTACTGTCACTTCTTTCTTAGAGCCAAGAATCTGATGTAAGACAGAAGCTAAACAGGAAATTTCCAAATATTAACATTCCGCTGCGCGCATCCAACGACTTGAATGCCAACATTCCTAAGATATGCAACAATGAACTTTAAAGTGATGTTGCTAACGTGTTTTGTGAGATAGTAGTGGTAACTAGGCGACCTGTAAATGCATCGCGTCCATCGGAACAATGAGCAAAATAAACAGCTAGTGGACACAGACAATCAGACAGAAGGTTTAGTCCGAAATGATGATTTTACAAGCAGTGTCTGATATTAAATAAATCAAATCATACCAATATAATAGTCTTGTAGCAAGTGACTATGTGAGTACGATCAATGGGTCCCGCTTAATAGCAAACGAGGCCCAGATGGAGATGGCGGGATGAGCTGGACTCCTTTAAAAAAAATTGGGCCTTGGAAGCTCTGGACAGAGAGAGGTGGAAAGAGAGTAGGGAGGCCTTTGCCCAGAAGTGGAACAATAATGGCTAAGAAAAAAAAAAGTGACTATGTACCTATAATTTGGAGTAAGCATTAAAATTGCACTCAGATATTTTTCCAAAGCATGAGTTATTCTCATACAAGGTAGAAAGTTGAAGTAGGCCTTGGATTTCAATTTTAATTTTTCAATCCTTTGTATCCTTTGAATTAAATTTGGGAGCATCAATATTAAGGGTATATCTCGTCCAGGCCTTGCTTCAACTTTCCACCCTGTAAATGAAAGGAAATGAAGAAACAAAGTTTTGTTCAGTTTCATCTGATGGCATACGAAGACCTCTTATGCTACGAAGTATGAGAAGTATGACAAAACCCATGACGTGATTGTCTTCTTGTAGCCTACTTCAAGCTTATTACTTACCAAGTTATCATAGTTAAATTTTTGGATTTGTATCTTGCTTTATATATCGTGCTCTGGAGTAACATTCGATTATTGTCGACTCACGAATCTTACCGACCGATGATATATAGATACATACCTCCTACTATCTCGTCATCTTTTAAGAAGAAGGAGACTAGTCTCCACGACACAGGAAATCCAAGTGCTGTTTGAATATAATAATGCTCTCTTGAACAAAAAGTTTTATTTAGACTTGGTTTTCTGATGCTAGCTGTGCTGGTCGTGATCTACTTGACCACGGGCGACGGAGCGTACCGTCCAGAATGTCCGCTTTCTCCACAATTGACGGATCAGTACGTATGAATGCAAGGTTAATTACTCAGAGAATCAGATGCTTTCTAACATTTTAGTATTGTTTGTTAATATTGATATGGGTTTTAAATTTTCAAGAAAATTTGATTTCGTGTTCTTGCTAAGCTTTGTTGTTATAAGTTTTCTATACTTCATCATTGGCAGATACCTATTACCTTACCTTGAATTTAATATTTCTTAGGAATAGTGGAGAAGGAATATTAAGAAACACATTTTTTTAATAAATGAGATTTAATTAATTTAAAAATATAAAATAGTTAATACTATTAAATATAATATATAATCTTAATAGTGTTAAAAAACGTGACTGTTATGGCGCGATGTTTTTAATCCTGCTTGTTAAATCTTTAAAACTCGGTTAATTTAGCTCGTTAAGGTTACGCAACATCGCCTCTATTATTAACTTTCTCAATTCGCGTGTCCTTCCTTAATACTTGACGTAATCTTAAAAAGAAATCTTCGGTATTTACAATTTCGGCATGATGTTACGAAGCTTGTCAAAAAACGGGTATATTCAATTGGTAAACAGACAATTTATGTTTCGAATCAGCGAAATATTATGACTTATTGTTATGGAATAAATTTTGACTGTGTCAGTAGGATTTTTTTTCCTAACACGCAAGTTAAATCATGTAGGCCAACAAGAATAAAAAAAAAAACGTGTGGCACTCGGGGACTGCCGCGGCAAAGCTATTGCATAACATTTGTAACCTCCATACTTCCTATTTGTCAACGCTACACTTGGGATGATGACGTGATGACATAAAACAAAAATTACCTACGTTCCCATGACAACATTACGTTGTCATGGGAACCGTCATTACATGGTAGGCGGCGTGGGGGGTGTTAGGTTTTATTTTTGTTACGTTATTTTCGTTACGTTACGGAATTTCTTGATTCGGTCGCCGCGCTCAAAGCCCGCGATAAAAGCTATGCAATAGCTTAAAAAAAATGCCTTAGTTATTTTATGACACCGATGCGGATAAATACTTCCAACCGACGCCTGAGTGTGTTTTTTATTGTATTTATTTCTATAGTTAGTCATTTAATTTAGTATTGAGTGTAAATACTTACTTGTGTTAAATATTGTCAAAGAAATAAATTATACTCCCTTTGAAATAAAATGAGACATTTAAACAAACCTTTTTGACAGTCCGTTCAACCAATTCACTTCTATCCTGTTGGCATAAGGATGGCATAATTGGACGTAGTTCATGAAAACGTTCCAACCCACTAACTTAACATTTTGAGACATTAACATTGTGATTAAAGTTCAATCTCGTATTACTATAGGATTTTTTTTTAAACTACTGATACTTTTGTATGCTACAGATGGCATGATCGAGTTTTAATTTGACCCTATTTTAGACTTCCAATGTCTATACTTTTATTCATAAAAATATGGCTGTGGAACGTTTTTGGTATATTGCAATATTCATGTTACATTTAAAATTTTAATTTATACAAAACGTTCCAAACGACATGTATGACAAAGAAAATAATAATAAAATAAGACTACATTATTATTAAAAGAAAAAAGTGGTTACAATACCAACTGTTTACTGCAGCTGCCATGTGTCATGCCACCAACGCAATAGAAGTCAAAATCGGTTGAACGGACTGTAAAAAAGGTTTATTTATATGTGTAATCTTATTTCAAATGGAGTGTAGGTACTGTCAAAGAAGAAATAGAAAGAAAACTTACAAGAAAAAAAAAAGTTTTTTATGAAACAAATGTTTCCGAATCTAATCTAATCATGACGTCAGAAAATGTTGTACCTAGTACACGTAATAAACAATTCATCGAATTTAATTCTAATAATTTTAATAAAAAATCTTGTTTTCGGTAATTTATTTGTTTCGTTTGTCAACATAATTTAGACTTATTTTATTTTTATTACTTGTGTATGAAATTCACAAGGTCTGATATGTACAATGTGTACCCCTAGACAATGTTTGCCTTCAGACAAATATACCGGATAATTACTCAGTCTGGACAGGACTTGTTAGACCTTGGTCCCGTTTAATATTTGGTCAGGTATTTTTAATTTGAAACTGTTCAAAGCTACGTACCGAAAAATGTCAGTTAAAAATTAAAACCGGGGTTAGGTGAAAAAGTGAGCGAGTTTTGCAGAGTGTGCTTCATTACTCTTAAAAGGTACTATGAAAGAAAGCAAGGAAAAAAATAAATATTTGGGACACGCACAAGATATACAAACAGTAAAAAATGTCTGGTACAACCGGCCAATTCCGAGTCGGACGCGAAGCATTCCGTATCATCGTACAATATTTTGCAAAAACCGCCAAAAAAAAAACACGTATCTTGTACGCTTAAATTTTTAACTTTATTTTATTTTTATTATTATCAATGGAGAGCAGTGGTGGCCCAGTGGTAACGGCCCCGACTTACGAATTGTAGGTCGTGGGTTTGGACCCAAGCAGGCGGTTTACTTGTGTAAATAATTTCATCACTACTTCAAACCGGTGAAGGAAAACATCGTGAGGAAACCGGCATGTCCTAGAACCAAAATTTCGAAGACATGTGACATGTACCAACCCGCACTGGGCTCGCGTGGTAGATTATAGCCCAGTCCCTCTCGAAGAGAGGAGGCCTGTGTCCTAGCAGTGGGAACATTATATAGACTGATTATGATACTATCTATAGTGGCAATAGAAATACACAATCTGTGAAATTTTTAACTGTCTACTTATTACGGCATATGAGATACAGCCCGCTGTCAGACGGACGGAGGCTTAGTCGGGTTCCGTTTGGCACCATTCGAGTGCGGAACCCTAAAAAATGTAACATTAAAAAAAAAAAAAAAAACAATTGAGGAAAAGACCCATGCGACGCCAAAAGGCTCCTACGAGTATCTCAGCATAATGCTGAGATACTATCAAATTAATGATTTATCAATCAATCAATTGTCCATTTAATTCTATAAGTATCTTAACAGGAAAGTCTCGCAATTTGCTCCTTTTTTCTACAGATACATACGGCAAGCAGTCACTGTCAGTGTTTTATAACAAAAAACATTTTTTTTATTTTTGCGTTAACTTGAAATCCGGTACAATCAATCTTGCCATTGTTCAAAATTGCGTCCCTCGCGCAATTTACTTTGAACGCTCGATGTCTTTCTGCTCAATTGATCTTGGCTGTAATGATTGGCAGTTGTTATATTAGAACATTTTTATTCTTCTACCTATTGTGTGCCTAAAACACACTGTCCATAGGTTTTAGATTTCAATCTGACATGATTGGTGACACTGAGAAAATATCTTGTTTTGTCCGTTGTCTGTCTCTAACAGTAAAGTTTTTTTTGTGATGTTTCTTAATACTTTGCGGGACACTAAATGCCTCCAGATGTAATAACAATAAAGCTTCTTATCTCATTCAGTGTCTTTCAACCGATTAATATAATCTTACGTTAATATTTTGTCTGTAATAATAACATGTGAGGGATAGTTAGTTAATCCAACGTAATTTCTCGAGTTTCCATCTATGTATTTCGCTGTCAAATTGTGAGACTACCATTTGCTTCCATATCTTGCTTACATTTCGTAAAAAAAGTCAACTTCGTAGGTACACTAATCAAGTAGAAAACGTGATCGTACTAATTTGTGTCAAAAACCTTATAAATATCTATGAAATAAGAATGAGACAAACAAAAAAGAATGAGAAGACTATAATAAAAGAGAAGACAAATAACACCTAAACAATACAAGTAACGGTTATGATGATGTAAATACAATGTGAATATATCATGTACCTACATGAACCCACTTTTTTTTTTTTTTTTTTTTTTTTTTTTTTTTTTTTTTTTTTTTTTTTTTTTTTTTTTTGGGTGGGAAATTATCAAATAACTTCTCCCGCTCTGGGTGGAGCGGGAGGGCGTGTCAGACTCTTACTGACTAAAACCCACCCGTGTTCCTTCCTATGCCATGTTGCCGGGGGCCACGATTTCCCTATCGGTTTTCTTCGAACCCCCGGCATTGGCATTGGCCCTAGCGGACCCCGTCAATTCTGCTGACATCTCTTTGAGGCGCGCGTGGAACACAACGCGCCGTCGACCCGGGCTTGGTCCTTATCGGACGGCGAGCTACCCATTGCTCACCGTCCGCAAGCCCGCGCCTACGGTGGCCGGAAATCTTCCTGCGATTCCCGACGCCTAGGGCGTCTCCTGCTGCGGCGGTTAGGGGCGCGAGGGCGCGAAATTTGCCTCTCCCTCACGCGCTCCGTCTCCTCCTTCGCGAGCATTACTGCTTCGCAGAAAGAGGTGACGGCCTCCCATTTCCTCTCGCTCCGTAGCATGGCCCGAATCAGGGCCGGACGCGAGAGATCACCGCCGCCGATCGCATCCACGAGGACACGGCGATGCCCTGCCCAAGCCGGGCAGACCTCCACCGTATGCTCCACCGTGTCCTCCGGGCGATCCACACAGTGACGACACCCGGGCGTTTCCTCCCGCTTTATCCTGAACAGGTACCTCCCGAAACAGCCGTGTCCGGTGAGTACCTGCGTCAGGCGGAAGGTGAGGACGCCGTGGCGCCTCTCTAGCCACTCCTCAAAGAGGGGTCTTATCGCCTCAATTGTGGCGTGCCCAGCGCTGGGTTGCGACAATCGCAGTCTCCATTCCGCCATGAGATCCCGCCGGAGCTCTGTCCGCTGTGCCGCGACTTCTTGCGGCATCGGAGTTAAGCCCCGGCGCTTCGCCTCCTCGCGCCACTCCCAAATGTGCGCGAGGACCTTTGCCTCCAGATCCCATGGCGGTACTCCGGCAAGGAGGCTCGCCGCCTCGCAGGAGACCGTGCGGTATCCTCGGGCCAGCCGGATGGCCATGACCCTTTGGGACGCGTTCAGCCGGCGGCCTGGCTGCCGCCTCAATGAAGGCGCCCACACCGGCGCCCCGTAAAGGGCCATGGACCGCACGATCCCCACGTAGAGCCTCCGGCAGGAGGCGTTTGGACCTCCCAGATTGGGCAGGAGCCGCTTCAAGGCAGCCCCGGCCCGGTCCAGTCTGGGAGCCAAACGTCGGAAATGCTCCACGAAGTTCCACCGGCTATCGAGGACGAGTCCCAGATACTTCATCGTCGACTCGACGCCGATGTGAACCCCTCCCGCCAATACTTGGGAACCCGACGGTGGCGCACTACGAGGACCATAGAAACCCATGGCCTCGGACTTGTGCAGGGCCACCTCGAGTCCCAGCTGCCGGATTCTGTCGACGATTGTCGCAACCCCGCGTGTCGCTAAGTCGGCCGCCGCCTGGTACGACCTCCCCTGCGCCAGGACCAGCGTGTCGTCAGCGTAACAAACGACGCTGACGCCAGTAGGGAGGTCGGCGCGCAGCACCCAGTCGTATCCGATGTCCCACAGATGCGGCCCCAGGACCGATCCCTGTGGGACACCGCACGACATCTCTCGCCGGTTCCACTCTCCTTGGTGACCGGGGTAGATGACAAACCTGTCTGTCAAATAGGCCTCGACCACATGACAGAGGTAGGTCGGCATCCGGTGATACCGAAGTGCCTCCCTGATGCAACTCCAGGGCAGGGTGTTAAAGGCATTGGCGATGTCTAGAGACACCGCCAAGACGACCCCACCCCGGGCCACAGCATCCCCCGTCGTGAGGGCCCGCACGCGCATGATGGCGTCCACCGTAGAGCGCCCCCTGCGGAAACCGAACTGGCTGTCCGCCAGATCCGGCCCCACTCGCACCAGCTGCCCGACGAGGCGGTCTGCAATGACTCTTTCAAAGAGCTTGCCCACCTCGTCGAGCAGCACAATGGGCCGATAGGCGGACGGAGAGTCCGCTGGGCGCCCCGGCTTCCTGATGAGGACCAGTTTCCCAGTCTTCCAGCAAAGTGGGAACTGGCCCCTCTCCATACATGCGCTTAGGAGCCCTCTCAGTCGAGGCCCGAGAGTCCCCATGGCCAGGACCCAGGCCCTTCCGGGTATGCCATCGGGTCCTGGGGCGGTATTCCTCGCACTCATCCTGCGTACCGCCACTCTCATCTCTACCTCGGTCACCTCCGGAGCATCGTCGTCGTCGTCGGCGGTGTGGTCCGCATCGGGCACCGCAATGGGCGGAGCCATGGGCGGGGGCGTATGTTCCCCTCTTGAAGGGAACAGAGCGCTCACCACGTCCTCCACAAGCTGGGGCCGGAGACTCTGCGTCAGCGGGGGAGCCCATGGGCGGAGTTTCTCCCGCACCATCTTATATGGGCGTCCCCACGGGTCTCTGTTCAGAGTCTCCAGCATCTCCTCGCGGGCCAGTGCCCTGGCCCGCAGGATCTCCGCTTGGAGGGCGGTCTTCGCCGCTCTGTACCCCTCGTACAGCTCCGCCTGAATGGCTTCCGTATCCGGAGGACGGATACGGAGCCTGCGGTGCCTGGCGTACCGGCGTCGCGCAGCAACGCACGCCCTGCGTAGAGCTTCCAGCTCTTGCGACCACCAGTACACCTGGCGCGAAGCGCGTCCAGGGTGGACTCGGGGCATTGCCACGTCACATATATTGGACATGGCCTCCCGGAACCACTCCGCCTCGTCGTTTATGTCGGCAGGCCTGTCCGGTGATGACACCCAGGCCTGCACGATCGAGGCTTCCAGGAGGAGCTCCCGGTCCAGCCGCTTCAGCGCCCACCGCGGACCACTCGGGGCCTGTCGGACCAGCGCGCTCGAGGTCTGGGTGGAGACGTCAAACCGGATGTACCGGTGGTCGGAATAGGTCTCCACCTCCTCTATGACGCGCCAGTCGATTACACGCGGCGACAGAGCGGGGCTGGCGAACGAGATGTCCACCACTGATTCACCCCGCATCCGCACACACGTGGGGACAGAACCCCGGTTTAGGACGACCAGGCCTGTCTCCAGAGCCCAGTCCTCCACCATCCTGCCCCGTGTGTCCGTAAAGCGGGAACCCCAAGCCAGATTTTTGGCGTTGAAGTCCCCGAGGACGAACACGGGGAGGGAACCGAACCCGACGACGACGACTCTCAACTCCACAAGGGAGTTGTGGAACTCGGCGAGAGTTCGGTTCGGGGAGAAGTATACCCCTACCACGACAATCTCCCCGAACCGTGCTGCCACGCAACCCCGTCCTCTCTTGACAGACTCGAGGGACGGGGTACCAGCGGCGGCCGACGAAATGAGGGTCACTGAGCCGCTCAGGTCCTCCACCCAGTCATCCCTGGGCGGGACAAAGTACGGCTCAGCGACCACGGCGATGTTAATCGACCACTGCGCCATGCTCTGGAGCAACAAATCCTGAGCGGCGGCGCAGTGGTTGATGTTCGCCTGGAGGAGGCGTAATGGGGCCGTTATTGACACTCCATTTCAACCCCCTCCCTAGCCCCCTGTGAGGGCACCGCCGCGGCGGCAACGGCGGCGACGACGACAGTGGTGGAGGCGGCAGCGGCGGCGGCAGTAGTGGCGGCGGCTGCGGCGGTGACGGCGGTGGCGGAGGGCTTGCTTTTGCCTCTGGCTTTGGCGGGTGGAGCGCAGGCCTTGCTCCCAGCCCGGTGATCGGCCGGCTTGCCAGCCGCCGCACATACGACGCAGTGCGGCGCGGCGTTGCACGAGCCGGCCTTATGACCGGGCTGACCACAGCGGAAACAGTGGTCGCTGCGGTCCACCTCCGAGGTGCACTTCGCTCCCACGTGGTCGCCCACCCGGCAGCGGAAGCACCTCATAGGTCGGGGCTCCAGCAGTTTCACCTGCGCGGAGACCCAACCCACCAAAAGCCTTCGGCCCTCCCCGGCTATTAGCTTGGCCGCCGACACGGGGCAGCTCACCGTTACGGCTCGCATCCCCGTGGAGTCAGGGTGGATGGTGCCTACCCTCACCTCCTCGGCAGAGCACCCCCCAGTCCTGGCGACCGCGGCCACAACCTTTTCCGCCGTCACGCAGTCGTCCAGGCCCCGGATGCGCAAGTCAGCGCGTTTGGTGGGCCTGGACACTCGGGCCTCTTCCGGATTCAGGGTCGCCCTGAGCCTATTGGCCAGAGCGTCCGCTGCCGGGCCGCTGTTTGCACCGGGGATCTCCAGCATCCTGGCCCCAGTCGCGGTGATCTTAAGCCGGACCCCATTGGCGGTCTCCTTTAGGTCAACCGCCGCATCCACCTTGGCGAGCACGTGCTGATAGGACACGCCCTTCTTTTCCGCTTCCGGCTGTAGCGTAATCACTACAGCTGCGGATTTCGGGGCGCGGAGCCTATCTGCGACGCTTCGCTCCTTGCGCCGCTGCCGCCTCGCCTTTCTCTTGGCCGCCCTTGCCGCCTTGCCAGCCTTCTTCTTCTCCCCGGCTACATGCCATCCGGCATCGGCCGGAGGAGATTCAGGAGGTGGTGGGGGCGGCCTTTTCGCCACCTTTGCCGAGGCCCCCGCAGCCTTGGCCGGGGCCCTTGCCGCCCTGACTGGAGCAGCCGCCGCCGCTTTCGCCGTGGCCTCCACCGCCTTGGCTGGGGCCCTCGCCGCCTGTGCAGCCACCCCACCTTTGGGCGGCCCCGACGAGGCTGGTCCGGCTGCGGCAGCTGCGGTGGCGGCGTATGACGCCGCCTTCCGCTGACCCGAGGCCGGCTGGCTTGCCGCCAATGGGGGGCGCAGGACTATGGCCTCCAAGGTGGAAAACTTGCTCCGCAGAGCAGCCATCTCCTGCCGCACCAGATTGAGGATCCGGTCCTCAGCAGTCACGGGCCGTCCCTGCCCGTGCTGCTCCCCCTCCTGCGGCACCTCTCGGGGGCCGGCTCGTCGGAGCCCAGCCAAGTCCGCTCGGAGCTCCGCATTCTCCTTTTGGAGATGCTCCATGGCGGCTGTCAAGCGGGCGATCTCCGCCCGCATTTCTGACATACCGTCCGACGGAGGCCCGGGTTGGAGGGCCTCCGCAGCCGCCATGATCGAGGCAGTGGCCACGGAGATGGCCTTGCCTCTAGAAGACTTCGTCTTCTTAAAGGCCACCTCGTACATGAACCCACTTGCCGGCTGTTTTTATAATCAGTCTGTGTTATAAATCAAGTCATATAGTCACTTATTATAACGTTTAAGTAGTATAATATTGTCACAGAAAAAATTGTAATAGCTCCGACTGTGAAAAAGGTAATGTTCTATTTATAGAAAACTATCTTATTTCTTAGGTTTAAAGATTTTTATGTTTCTTCAGCATCTGCCTTGCTTTTCATTTGTTGGGGTCGGCTTCCAGTCGTTACTGCTTATATGACCTCCACAACCCAGTTACTGGGTAACACGGTACCTCTTGGTAAGATTGGTGGTCAGACTTACCATAACAATTGTCAAAGATTTAAAAATGACAGCATAGACGGGCTTAACGTTCTTTATGGGGCATGTAGATTGTAGAGGTCTTCGTATGTAATGGATGGTTACCCATACAACCGCCCTTGACAGGCGTAGGTTAACCTTCGATCGATGCTCTCAACAGTTATGACGTAGCGACGAGCCCCTACCTCTTAGTTGTTAATAGTCTTATAGCCAAAAGCCTAAACCATTACCAGAAGAGTTCTTGGTTAGTTATTTCGGTTGACCCAAATCCAAGCTCTGCTCGTAGATGGAGTGGTAGAGAGAACCCAATTATAGATACAGACATCAAACTGAACAGAAATGAAAACAAGATAAATCAGAGAGAAAAAACATTATTTTTTCGTCTGAACCCCGATTTATTGAAGAACTTTCACTTAAACAGACCCTTTATACGGTTGCCAATGTTAACGCTCGTGTAAACAGGCTCTTTACGACAGTAATGATATTAAACGCACAGGAATGCTCTTAGTTACCAAATATCGACGTTAAGAAAAGTTGCTGGGTCAAATGGATAGATATGGGAACAATATAGGCAGACACAACTCAACAGACATCTAGATATTAAATAGTTATGCCTTTAAAAAAGGCATTAAAAAATATTGAAAAGCTCTCAGTACATTTAAAAACTTTTTACAAAAAAAAAACTACCGACTTCCAAAAAAAACACTACAAAGTGAAAAATAACTTTAATTTCGGAAGTCGGTGTCTTGGGTTTTGTGTTTTCGTTTTTTGCCACCGACTTCCGAAATTAAAGTTATTTTTCACTTTGTAGTGTTTTTTTTGGAAGTCGGTAGTTTTTTTTTTTTTGTAAAAAGTTTTTATTTTTTACTTTTTAGTTGTGGTACCTACCCCACACTCATTCGAATACCACTACCTACTACCAGTGTCAGGAACTTATCATATCATCTACATACTAAGTGGGAAAAAAAATACGTATTTTGTAGCTAACTCAAAAACTACCCAAGCAAAGTTAATAAAATTTATATGGGACCAATTTGGGAGCATACCCTTTCAAACAAAAAAATAATTTTTAAAATCGGTCCACAAATGACGGAGAAATCGGTGGATATACATAAAAAAAAAAACAAACATACGCGTCGAACATATAACCTCCTCCTTTTTGGAAGTCGGTTAAAAATTACAAACACATTGCAAGCTGAAAGTATGATGACAGTTCGTTAAGAATGGAATGACACAATAGGACTACTTTTTCGCTTAAACGTAACTGTTATGTGAAGTTATTCGTCACACTAATGTTATGGAGACTAGACATGGTATGAGCGACGTTACAAAACATGATGAAAGGAGATGCGATGTTGTCATAGACTTTATATATCTGGAAAGAACTAAAGCCTGATGTACACGATGCAAGATTCTTGCCTCTTACAAACAATAGAATTAAAGCTATTTCTTTTTATTGCATAATGGGCCTGCTCTTGACCTCGATCTCGCCTGATGCAAAGCGATGGATGAGATATAGGATGGAACAAGCGTGCCCAGAAGATGCCTGTTCACTCTTGCTTTGAAGGCAGACGGGTTATATGTGGAAGGGAACACAGACGCTGGCAGAGAGTTCCATACTTTGGCTGTGCACGTAATAAATGTGAAATTCGCAATAAATGACTCGCATCGTATATATTGTGTAGATGATGCTACTTTTAATATAGCTTTCAATTATTGCATGCTTCAAGCAACTAAATTGCTTCCAGTAAATGGGACTTTACTTACTGCTACAGACGATCAAACAGGTTGGTTTGTTATGATTATTACCTACACGATAGAAACGGATGGTACAGTAGGACTGCACTTTCGGTGGTAAAATTTTAAGTTGAGTTGGCCTTGCTTAGTACGAAGTTTCAATAAAATGGGAGGCCAGCTTATACTGGTTTTGTTACCACTGACATGCAGCTTACTGTACACTTGAAACAAGAACTCAATGATAATGAAGGACTACAACTTGCCAGTAAAGATAAACAAACGATAAGATCTACGTTGTAATCTGATACTTTAGTTAATTAGCATGATCAGGTTATTATTGACGTCATCGATATGTTTACTTTGTGTCATTATTAGTTTTGTCATTTGCTTTGTATAAATAGATGACGCCGT
The DNA here is from genome assembly GCA_949152395.1 of Agrochola litura. Lineage (NCBI taxonomy): Eukaryota > Metazoa > Arthropoda > Insecta > Lepidoptera > Noctuidae > Agrochola > Agrochola litura. The sequence goes on along the minus strand of OX424497.1, from coordinate 6,261,798 downwards.
CTCATTTTGTTCCGAAGTTACTGGAACCAACGAAGAGGTCGGTTGACACGGGCTGATGACAGTTACTCTAGCAGAGCGTCGCATCGATGGTTGCGTGGCGGCTGTCATCTGATGACAGAGATGATGTCAGGGAGCCGCTGTCGTATGTACCACGTTCACGACGAACTGGTATATTCCGCCACAATTCTGATGACATTGAAGCTGCTGAACCGGAACTAATACGAGGACCAATTCTGGTAAAGGCTATCCTGCGCCGTTGTACTGATGTTTTTCGCCCAATAGCCTTAATCAACTTTAATGAACATGTCCATATTGGCATCGATAATATTTTACTTAATTGCTAAAGCGTAGTAATGGTTAACCACAATGGGGTAAATGACAAAATCTCAGATAAAAGCATGGATATTATCAATACACTGACCATGAAGACAAAGTTCAAAGAGAAGGAAGATGAGAAAAGAATAATTATACAGTTCTCCTTATCGATTTTGATAACGGTGACCCTAAGAAATCAATTCCTTGCGTATGCCCTTGGCTTGAAGAGAATAATTAAGTACCTATTTAATAAGTGGAAGGTATAAGCTGGGTCTAATGACACTAATGAAGTCACGGAAGTAAAATTTAATATTATTATTGACACGCAAGAACCTACCTCGTACATTTATACAATCATTGTCGACTTCAATGAATTACTTAACATCATCTTCGTTAACAACGCTGTAGCTATCATTAAACATCTACTAATCGTCGAACATTTACCCCTTATCTCCGGCCATCGCAAATGTCTTCCGCACAAGTATAGTCGAACAAAGTTTTGGTATACAGGCAAAAATATAAATTTTTCAGTAAAATGCTTATTTTTAATTCCTATTTTCTCGCTTAAGAAACTTGCATAGGTGCAGGCGTATCATTAAAAGAGATACATTAATATTAATAGTTGACCGCTGACTGTTCACACTGCCGGCGAGAACTCACTTTTCCCTAGTTTGTCGCAGTGACAAGAGCTATCAAATCCGGATTGTCGCAGTGACAAGAGCTATAATTGTCGCAGTGACAAGAGCTATAAAATCCGGATTCTTTGCACACATTAATATTGACGGTTGAGGAATTAGCACGCTTACCCACTGCTGCACACCTTTTTAACCAACGTTTATAGATTGCAAAAATTAGCGAACAAAAAGAGTGTTAGAATGGTGGTTATCACATAACGTTTAAAGTGCCTAAGATCAAAGTAAAGAAAAACGGTTGAAATATACTCGTATGTAGTAAAAATATATCCAATGAAGATATCAAAAATCACATTACAAACTTTCAATAACTGCACTAAAAAATCTAATTTACTACCACTAATTCCCAATCCAATAACCAATGATGATACTGCTGAAACGAATAAGGTTCCACTTAAAACCAATTTAAGTATCATCATTAATATCTTAATACAGATCACCCATAAAATGCTTGTTAGAAAATTAGGTACTTGTGGTCATTCTCATTCACTTTCACAGCCCACACTTTGACCAAATAATAGTCTAGCAATTCAAGTAACTGACATTATTGTTATAGAAAGTTCTATAAATCAATTTAGTTATTAAAGTTAAAAGTTATTTGGTAATTGGCTTTTTGTAGAACAGTGGGTTTGTAGTTGATCGAGTGGCCTTGAATTTTTCATGGGTATTATTCTTGTTGTGTGCCTTGTTTTTTTATCTGTCTTGTTAACTATAGTTTTGATTACTTTGTTTATGGCTTGAATGTTATTTGTTGGCTTGTTTTTATTGTTTTTTTTATTCAATTTACTTCATTGTCATCACTAATCACAACTTTTATCATTATCATCTGTCAGGAAAAATTTTCTTAAACATTTCTAAAAATACTTTTCCTTTCTTTTAAAGCAAAGAACGAACTTGAAATGCTTGCAGCCGTTTGAAGTTTGTTCTTTAAATTATTTTACTACTTCCTTTCTACTCCGCAGTGCTACTGCAGCTCTTAAATCTATTGAAAAGCTGGCACAGTTAATATAATTAGGATAGTTAAACTTTGAAACAGTCCGTCGGTTTTGTTTACAAAGCTTTTCGCAAATTGTAAGCCAACTATGAAAATCGTTGGTTAAAATATCATTGAACCGGTGATATTTCATCCGATGACAAATAATGTTCATAATCACCTTTATATTATTTAAAACTGGCTGCACCACGCGGTTTTACCCGCATAAGTGTCGATCCCGTGGGAATATCGAGATACTTAGTATCCTATGTCCTAACCCAGGTCATGGTCTACCCTTGTGCTAAATCTCATCCAAATCCGTTCAGCCGTTTTAGCGTGAAAGCGTAACAGACAAACGTACAAACTTACAAACATGGAAAAAGTCAAATCTTTTCTCTTAATAATATTAGTTTAGACACATACATGATTTCTACCATGAAATGTTTTCATTATAACAAATTAATATTAAAGATGTCTTCAGTGGATCATAAATTCATGAAGTGTTTCTGACTACTTCTCAACGAATAAATCATTTAATGACTAACACTATCAGTGGATTTAGTGAAGATAGAGGATACTCCTGATATAGGTTTTTACAAAAACCTAGAATAATCTTAATATGACAAATAAAACCACAGACTGATCATTATAGAACCTCAATGGCGCGTGCAGGTCAATGACTAAAGTCTCATACATTTTGCAATCTGTAAAATCCTAGTGACTTGTGACTCACACTAATAGACCAAGGTTCGTGTATGTAAGACTATTTATAACTAAGTAATTAGTATGTATTGTATGTAAATCTAGCTAAGTTTTCTGCGAACGTCTACGGAAGGTGGAATTTACATGCCATTTGTCAACGCGATGATACTGGCATGATTAGTACACACGGCGATGATGAGTACGATTTTTTACTGTAAGTTTGGGATCACATGACAGTTTCATACTGCATTTATTTTAAGCCGTATGAATAGTGGGATGCTGACGTATGATCCCAACTTTTTACCGTAAAATGTCGTACAGGACAGCGCCGTGTGAAAGGCCTTACTCGTAAATCTAATTTTAAATGGTGCTGGGTATTTCTTTACGAATTTTGGTATCATCAGCATTGGAAAAATTGTGTGCTTTGTTGCAAACCTTAAAGGCTCTTACAAACAGGCACGACACGCGGCGCGACACAAAGACACCACTCGTCGCGCGACGAGCGGTGCCTTTGTGTCGCGTCGCGTGTCGCGCCTGTTTGTAAGAGCCTTAATTCGAAATACCAATGGTTTAGTTTTAATTAGAACAAAGTAAGTTACACCTAGAAGAATTCATATCCTTATTGTAGACCTTAGACCTAGAGTCCATTCCAGTGACGGCGCGATAATTATAAAAATCCATAAATTGTTTTTTTCTCCGAAAACTGATTAACAGTGGCATGTAAATTCTTGTATTAAACAAAATATTATTTACATAATATATACGCTAACAACAGACTTTAAATGATAATAATAATATATTTACGTAAAATAAAAAGGAGGGGAAAGAATCATAGGACATCAAAAAATTCGTCCGAATCGCTATCAACAGGAAAAGTACCCAAAAAGCGGATAGCATTGCCAAGAAAAATTAATTCACATTTACAGCATCGCCTTGTATGGCGATGCTGTAAATGTGAATTAATTTTTCATTGGGTGTTTTCACAAGAATTTTACTCATCAAAACGTTTAGTTATAAAATGTGAATTCGGAACACTATTGTGTTTTAATGTTCATTTTTTGTATTCTAATTAAATTTTATTAAATAATCACGTTCCTGTAATGTACTGAATCCACTAAAGTTCAGAATTTAATTATTTTTTACCTTTATTCTTTGTTTCTCTTTAATTTAATAAAATTCACTGTCGTGCCATCGACACGACAACGCCGGTGAATCAATTTTTTTTATCCAGTTACATCAAAATTTTATTATTTTTCTTCAGATTTTTTTCTAATATCCATTTCTTTTGTTACAGATCCCAACAATATCACCAGAAATAGTGTTGTGAACGACAGTGTTAAAAATATATGTGTGTAAAGTGATGCAGTACAGTGTAACACGGTACCAAATGAAGCGACGTAAACTGCTGTCCCTAATACGGTACAGTGAATAGATCACAATGTTAGTGACACGCGCCTGGGTGTTCCTTGCAGGATGTCTTGTTTTCGGTAAGTGGAGCTAACTACTTATATTCGGCTTATATAGACTTAAGGCGCTGCCCAAACATGGACACCGTAAAACGTTAAATTTTTCGTCGCACATTTAGCCGTGATGCTACATATTTCAAGCCCAAAAAAATACAGTGTATAAAAAAAGACTTTTGAGAAAACTTTTTCTCGAAATGCTCAATATTTTGAGCGACAGCTGTTCATATATTTTAACAATAAAATGTAAATTTAATCAACTAAAGAAATATGTAAAAATATTCTAACTTATTGTGTATTCTTTTTTAATTAAATTAAAACTAAGAAATACGTTTTATAATTATTGGCGGACACGAGATTCAACTAAAATCAAACGCATCGCCATTTTCAACCATATTTGTTTACCGCGATGCACTACTGTCGCTTCACCTCCTACCTAAAGATTTGCTTCTTACCGCGCCTTAAGTGATATGAGAAAGTTGATTGAAGATGCTATAGGATGATACAAGTATATAATACCTACAGTCGACCACATGTCGTTGGTAACATTTTGACCTTGAGCTGGTCTAGAGTAGTACAGAATTTCAAAAAAGTCTGAGGCCAGCTTTTAATGGTTTTGTTCCTATTAAGATACAGCCTACCGTACCATCATGCATCGGTTAAATTCACCAAAGGCACTTGAGGCAGAACGGTGCTATTTGAGATAAACTTAAAATAAACTGGGGCAGAAATTGACGTAGTAAGCGTTTACTGACTGCGAGAAGAACGAAAAAAAAATTTAGCTATGGGGTACTTTAGAAATAACTGAATTCAATAGGAATGATACCTGGGTAAAAAAAATAAATAAAAAGACTATTTTGTCCGTCTGATAATTAAAAAAAAATTACTGATAAAGCGCATTAAAGTTGAGGAGTGGGGACTCGCTCCGTCACAACTAAGTATAAAATTTTCTTATGCATGGCGTCATGTCATACTTTAATGTATCGTCGTAATCTTTTATTTACATAAAAAAGAAATAAACACGTCCAATATTTTTAATATACTACGGGAGGGAAAAAAAAAATTGTAGCTATCCCTATTGTTAATTTTATTGTGACGCTCGTTGCTAACATAATTGATCTGAGTTGGTTTTATCCAATCCATGAGGGCGTTGGCCATCGAAGATAAGTGATTTCAAGTTGTTCCATAAAAGTGACGCGAAAAAGATCTTACTCTTATCGAATCAAAGACCATTGAATTTTGGTCTGCAAGTCTGCAACTGATTGAACTTGGAATGTTAATTTTAACGAACTCAGATTAGGATAAGAGACACTTAGGTACTGATAAAGGTGTTACTCTTAAGAGCGGCCAACCCGTCATACTTTTCATACAAACGCTTGTACGTGATTATAGCGTTGTAACACATCTTTCTTTAATTCTTTTAAACTAATAGGTATCTTGTATACTATATCTAGGTTTCTATGAAAGCAAAAAATAAAAATTTTGCGAAACAAATTCAATATAAGCCTCCAAAAATCTGCTTTTTTGCACAAATTTTACCTGAATTTTGACCGTTCATAATGTACTCATAAGTTGTAAAATTAAAGATAACATCTTCATAGAAACCTCGCACATGTAATGGAGATTCTAAATGACAAACATTTATTTCACAAACTTATAAGGCGTATTCAAAAACACGTATTTCCTGAAACAAGTTATTTTTCGCACCATGTTATCGCGTTCTCACTTGCTTGTTAGCAATTCTCACTTGCGCTGGATGAAACAACAAGCTTTTCGACCATGCTCGCGTTGACGATAGACGGACCGGGAAGGGCCCTCTTAAGGGGTTGCTTTAGAAATTCGGTTACTGTTATCTTCGTTCTTACATCTAATACCTTTAAACGAGTAATTCTTGCATATATAGTAAGAAAGAAAAAACGTTTATTTGCGGTAAACATGACGCAAAAAATAGTTTAGAATACAAAAATGAGAAAAGGTTGGAGGAAATATGCGTCACATCCACGCAAATCGGCTATTGCTATATGTATATGTCGGAGACGGGTATGTGACTTTCGTTATTATCAGCGATATTTTAACTACTGTGGGTAGTGTTGGTTAATGCGCAATAGAAAAACAGTTAGCAGTTTAGATCACATTATAATTGACTATCAAATTAATCACACTAGCTAAATTATACACACACTGCTGTCGTGAGGCCTGAATGCCTCCTCGCCGTGGCCTTAAAACATTACGACTCTGTAGAAGCGCGCCTTTGGTGTGGGTAGATCACTTGATGTCACCAGTGACGCGCTTGCGATTCGTTTCGTGTCCGCACTAATGACCGGATCCGACATATATATAAAATCTGAATCTCGGAAACGGCTCCAACGATTTTCATGAGTATGCAGGGGGTTTTGGGGGCGATAAATCGATCTAGCAAGGTTTCATTTTCAGAAAACTACCAAAAAAAAAACCGAGCAAAGCTTGTCCAGATATTTTAATTATAACGAAAATTATAAGAGACTGCTAGTTTCGGAAAGTAAATGCTATTCATGTATTATCTATCATCCATAGATAAATATCACCCGTCTCTCCACTATTCCATTGCCTACTCAAGGATGCAAATCCGGTACGTCTCTTAAATCTACCCTTATCCTAAGGGCACGTCTTCCCTACCATTACCGCGCCTCCAGTCTACTCCCTGATATGCAATGGCCTCTGTAGCCCCATGAAACATGAGGCTCCAGGGGCTAGTGCAAATCTTGGGGTTCATTCAATTTATCGAGTCTAGTTACCACGCTGGGATCGGTGGTGCATTTCAATAATTCATTAATTAATTACATGTTGACCTTCATCTTTTAACAGGCTTAATCAATGCTATACATGTATAATGTTATATTTGGAGGTATTCCTCAAAGCGCCACCGTTTTGAGGTGCACCTAATGAGGCGCACCTTTATTATTCCTCAGAGCGCACCTTTTAGTAGCGCTCCCGATAACGATTAAAAATATTAACTTTTTTTTCCTCGAAGCGCTCCTATGATTAACTTTCGAATAGAGATAGGATACTAACTTAAACTATCGATAGTAAGTAAAACACGTTAAGGCTTGTGCAGACCAGCGCGACATGCGACGCGACACAAAGGCACCGCTCGTCGCGCGACGAGCGGTGCCTTTGTGTCGCGTCGCGTGTCGCGCTGGTCTGAACAAGCCTTTATTTTATTCAATTTGCAAAAACTCTATACTCCTGTATCAGTCAGTACGTAGGTACTGACTGATACAGTTGTCTTTGTCCACTTTACACACACAGGATCACTTTATTTTTTTTAAATCAATCTATGGTCAAGGAGTATAGAGTTTTTGCAAATTGTATAAAATAACGTGTTTTACTTACTATCGATAGTTTAAGTTAGTATCCTATCTCTATTCGAAAGTTAATCATAGGAGCGCTTCGAGAAAAAAAAAGTTAATATTTTTAATTGTTATCGGGAGTGCTAGTAAAAGGTGCGCTCTGAGGAATAATAAAGGTGCGCCTCATTAGGTGCGCCTCAAAACGGTGGCGCTTCGAGGAATACCTCTATATTTGCTACTAGCTTCTGCCCCCAACTTCATATATGTTATGACACTCGGCATAGCATAACTTACCATCAGTGAAATAATGTTTTAATCATTACTTCCAAAGATTGAAGGAGGAGCTCATGGCTAGGGTCGATCCATTAGGTTAAGCTACGCTTGCCAGGGTTGGTCAGTGGATAGGTGACCTTCTTTGCATATCGAAACTCCTCCGTGCCTCGGAAACGTTGGTCCTGGCTGTCATTCGTGGATCTTTGGCAGTCGTTACGGGTCGTCAGAAGCCCGAAAGTCTGACAATCAGTCCAACCAGGGGTATAGAGTTACTGGGTTGTGGAGGTCAGATAGGTAGTCACTCCATGTAAAATATTAATGTTCAGCTGCATCCGGTTAGACTGGAAACCGACCCCAACAAAGTTGGGAAAAGTCTAGGCAGATTGATTTTTACTTCCAGAGATTACCTTTTACACTCAGGTTAACAAACAATTTTACTTCTTCATAATATTAGTTTGAGATTGATTACACCCACATTTCGCCAGTTATGCACACCTCTGTCTAACCCTTCTGGGAATTTACAGGTGCATTATCTTGCATGTTTATTAGCTACACAATAGTATGGCTAAAAACAAATACAACAAAACAAAACAAAGATATAAACAAACAGTCTTTACTTTTCATTGAATTATAAGGCCTTTGAGTACTTAATTAGCGAGGCTACAGTCGGTTTGCCAATGAGACTACAAAACGAGCGAAGGATTCAATTGATATTCCAAGATATAAGTTTAGATTCTGCACACGTATTAACGATTCACAATTTCACATTAGATCTTCTATTTTCTATCGTTCTGACAACAGATATTAATGACAAAATAATGGCTGGGCCAAAATATATAAATTATTTCCATTGATAAGCTTGTAGAGAATAAATACACATGAAGGAAAAAGCTATTGTAGATAAACAAGAGTAACACTATGGAGTTTCTTGCCCATTCTTCTCCACACGAAACTACGTTTACGCCTTGAATCAATTCTATTGTCCTGTAAATTTTGACGTTCAAAAGTGCCTTTTAAATGGTCTACTTGAAATAAATGATTTTACTTTGACTATTATTGTGTTTTATCTCCGTGCAAATACCAAAGAATTGGAGCCATAACACATTCACTACATCATTAGGCCTTGTAGAGAAAAAAAAGAGAGAATTGGGCATTTTTGAGATGGGAAAAAACAATTGAACTCACGACACCGTTACCAACACCTCATTTTTTGTGAACGCGACTGTGCTCTTTATTATCAATGTTCTATGAAGTATTTTTACTTTAAAGGTTTTGGAAGTTTTTTTTTTTGTAAACGTGATTGTGCTCTTTATTTTGATAAGGTTACGGACCAATGTTCTATACAAGTATTTTTCTTACACCAAAGCAAGGCGATCTTGTTCAAGTTTTCACTTCTGTCGGCCCTCCCAGAGTGCCACTGTTTTTTTTTTTACAATACTTTGCACACATTCATTATACAACGTGTTCCTTTTGATGTCCAACTCTAAGGTTATATGCTATAAGTAAAAATAATACAAAAAGTCTTAGAACACGTGTTCCAATTATATATAGATTCGAAGATAACATATTGAATACTAGACTCTCGATGTGTATTTCATTAATAAGTACCTACGAGTAAATCATTTCATTCAAACCAATAACTCACATTGAAAGCTTGCGAAGACGATGTTGTTATTACTTCATTTATTTTATCACTTTTAGTGCCTTTTTTGGTGTACGCTGAACAGGGCACCTCAAAAGCAGTATTATTTTAATATTACTTCAGTGGGAGAAAGAGATGGAGCTATACGTCCTGTAGAGCTTCATCTCTTTCCCACACTGAAGTAATATTTAAATAAAACTGCTTTATGAGCTGGTGGTAGGCCCCTGGACTGAAGTTTTGAACTGTATCGTACCAAACAAAAATACAGAATAATCTAACAAAATAAATAGTCACAAATACCTTGTTTGAGTCAAATGTAGTTAAAAGTTAAGGCTACACAACAGTGTACACCCATTGTTTTGATAGTTTTGTACCGTTGTACACTTATGTGCGGTTCAGAAGAATGCCGGCGGATAAGCGAGACTAAACGGCAGTTAATTTGCGTATAATGGAAAGAATGTCTACGTGTAAACCGACGTTCGCACGGACGTAATAAAATCGTGGGGATTTTTTTTCATGTATTTGATTTTTAACGTTCTGCTTAGCGCCGAGAGTTGAAAATCCACGTGTGTTTTTTCAACGCGCTGGGATGAGAGAGCATCCCAGCGTATTGGATTCTCAACGCTCGGCTTAACACCGAGAATTGAAAATCCAGTGCACGATAGAATCCCACCGCGATTTTATTACGTCCATGCATACGTTGGCTAAAAGATGTGATAGATTATTTGTATTCGTAGAAGCAGCTGTATATCATACTAACAGCGCCCCGTGGTTTCACGCGCATAAGTCTCGATCCCGTGGTAATATCGGAATATAAAGTAACCTATGTATTAATCCAGGTTATGAACTACTGTGTGCCAAATTTCATCCAAATCCGTTTAGTAGTTTTTGCGTGAAAGAGTAACAAACATTCATCTATCCATCCTCACAAACTTTCGCGTTTATACCTAATATTATTAGTAAAATCTATTGTGTGTAGGCGACCCCTTCATAATTGCTCTATCACCCTAAGTAACCTTAGGCCTTAAGGTCACTTGCACATCATGAAATAACAACGTCTATTTATCTATGTCAGTTAGATAGTTTCAACCTTAGTGAAGTTTCAATTTAGTAAAAATTGTTTTCAAAAGTGATAAATAAAGCAATGGTCTACACCTTTTTTTTTGGGTTGGAAATTATCAAATAATTTCTCCCGCTCTGGGCGGAGCGGGAAGGCGTGTCAGACTCTTACTGACTAAAACCCACCCGTGTGGCCACGATCTCCCTTTCGAACTTCTTCGCAACCCCGGCAGGCATCGGCCCTAGCGGACCCCGTCAATTCTGCTGACATATCTTTGAAGCGCACGTGGAACACAACGTGCTGTCGACCCGGGCCTGGTCCTTATCGGACGCCGAGCTACCGTTTGCTCACCGTCTGTAAGCCCGCGCCTACGGTGGCTGGGAATCGGCCTGGGATCGTGAGGAAACTTGCACTCGGCACTGCATCGACTACACCTCACCCTTTAAAAATTTACTCTTTTCCTAACGTGTTAATATTAAACTCATAACAGTTGGTTTAATTGGCTTTAATGGCTTATTGGTGATTCGCACGAAAATACTCGCCCGAAACGGGCGAATCGACACTTTTAAATAATTTTCTTGAGGTGATTCGCACAAAGTTAATTTATTTGTAGGCAAATCAATGACTCCAGAAATCGATTCGCCTACAAATAAATTAATAACGTGCGAAAGGAAAAAAAAAATATGTGTCGATTCGCCCGTTTCGAGCAAGTAATTTCGTGCGAATCACCAATAAGCCGATTTATAGCCAATCAGACTATAATTTGACTTCTGTCGAGGCGATGTCATGACTTTAATATTGACACGTTAATTTTGAGATTCTAGTGAAAGAAATCGGGTTTACTTATATCTTACCTGGGGTCAGCTTTTCTCTCCTTCATTTTCCTTTGCGCTATTTTACTTTTTACAAGTCCAAACTATCAAAGCCTCCTTCACAAACTTTTGATTATACCGATCAATATTTCGTAATAAGTAACAAAAATAAGTATAATTCTTGAATCTAATACTAAATTATATATTTTGTAAAGATGATTGATTTTAGTTGAGCCTATAGGGGGCAAACAATATGACTTGTTAGTCCTTGAGATCTTAAAAAGTTTAAAAAACTATAAACGGATTTATAATATTTGATAGGATTTATAATTTCAATTTCATGAAAAAGTTTTCTTTTCTGATAAAAGATTTAGAGGTTCAGAATTTCAAGAAAACCGATATTAATGGAAAATAAATGGTTATTTTGACTTAGGTATTTTTTTATTTAAAGTCACATGTATACGACGTAAGCTTCTTGCCTGTGGCATACACAGTGCCTGTGGTTATGTTTGTTTATTTTATTGTGAATTTAGTTTAAAATACCATATTTTGTACTTAAGGCTGACTTTTAATGATTTTATACTGAAGATGACGTCTAAACGAGTAATGTTAATAATTTGGAAAAAATACTTGTTAAATTAAAGCATTTTTCTAATAATTTAATATAGGAATATTTTAGATTATGTTTATATTATATAGTGAAATTAATTTGTAAAGTTATGTCTAACGCGGAGGAAAAACTGAGAATCACACAATATTTATCAAGCGTATTTTTCTGAAACTTTCACCATTTTAAAGATAATTAAATAATTGATATTTTAGTATACGTGTTTTATTAAAATACCTTTTGTTTTATGTATAATAAATTAATAATGCGTCTAACTTGGGACAGCGATCCTTGATGGGCAAGTCTTATTACTGGCTGGACTTACGACGCGTTGCGTGAGCTAACTATCGCATTAGGGTAACCTGTAAAGTTAGATTTAAGGTGTTGTATAAATAAATAAATATTAAAACTGTTTAGAATTAGCGTGTAAATCAGGCTTAATACTGTTGATTTTATAGTTTCATCTTTAACAATTGCAAATATTTTGGAAACAAGTATAAGCATTATTTCCTGAACTATCCAGCACAGCATCATGCTGAGTGGAAGCCTTCTTGTGATAGTAACGCTCGTCGTGCAGCTGTCGACTATTTCTGTTCTGTGCTCGTGATTATAATTTTATAATATCTACTTTGTTTTTTTTTTTATTATTTGTGGTAGTTTTACAGCTGACAGTAACTATAAAATTATTATTATTCTATTCTAAATATTACGCCAATTACGAAGTACCTACACAGAAAAATGAGAAATACAGAGAGTACATAATTATTATTTAAATTAAAAGAAAGAAAGAAAAAGTATTTATAGAGACTCGCACAGGAAATCACAAATTAAACTAAAACACACTCATTATTAAAAAAATAACAAAGTAAAATTAAAATAAAAGCAAAAAGTCCCCGAAGAAAGTTACCTGAACTTTTTGTAAGCACGTGTTTTTGTGGGAAATAAACCAATTTTTAATCGTCTTCAAAAAACGGAGGAGGTTCTCAATTCGACTGTATTTTTTTTGTTTTTTTTTTATGTTTGTTACCTCAGAACCTTGCGAATGGGTGAACCGATTTTGATTTTTATTTGAAAGCTGGTGCTTCCCGTGTGGTCCCATATAAATTTTATTAACTTTGCTTGGATGGTTTTTGAATTGGGTTCAATAATACGTAATTTTTTCCCACTTCGTATATGGATGAAATCTTAAGTTCCTGTCACTGTTATTAACATAGCAAGTAGTGGTATTCAAATTTGTGTGGGGTAGGTACCACAACTAAAAACTGAAATATAAAAACTTTTTACAAAAAAAAAATCAACCGACTTACAAAAATAAAAACACTACAAAGCGAAAAACAATTTTTTTTTTTTTTTTGTGAAAAGTTTTTATTTTTCTTTTACCTAAACCTACATAAAACTTTCTGCTCGTAAAGAATGAAAATAATATTCCAGTACTTATTAATACTTAATACTAGCTTATCTCTTGACAGTATATTAGCGTTATCAATCAATTAACTCAACCGTAAGATGAATGGGCTAGATATAACAGACATTAATTACACTCAGTTGGATACTTACGAAGTAAGGTAAGTAATAACCATGGATAATAAACCTGTTAGATTTTGTTTAACTTTCTGTGTGTCTGGAATTAGGAACAAACCAAAACTTTGCCTACGTAAGTTATAAGTAGGTATTGTTTTCTGGATACAAAGCTTCCGTGTGTTAATTTTATCCAACAAAAAACATAAATTACAAAAAAAACCGGCCAAGTGCATGTCGGACCACGCACAATGTAGGGTTCCGTAGTTGGGATGAATTTATCCCAAGAACAAACTTAACTTTGTAGTTGAAAAAAAAAATCTTTCATACAAAATGTATGGGTGAACATGTTTTTACAACCGCAAATTTAAGTTGGTCGATTATTACTCGTTAACTTGTAAAGCCTACTCAGCTGTGATAGTTTTCCTTTTAAATTCGTTATATAAGCCTGCCGTGAATTTTTTTACATATCTAAAACCAACCATTTAGCTGGCAGGGGGACACCTGACTCTCAACAATTTGCATTTTAAAGCTTAATATTTCGCAAACGGATCTCTGAATTCAAAAATAGTTTTAGCACACTCACAATGTTTTTGAAAGACCTTTCCAACGATACCCCACAACAAGGGATAGAAAAAAAAAAAACATCCCCACTTTACGTGTAGGGGAGGTACCCTAAAAGAAAATATTTTTCATAATTTTATTTTACCACTTTGTCGGCATGATTAATATGTATACCCATGCCAAATTACAACTTTCTAGTACTAACAGTCTTGGAGCTAGACCGTGGACAGACAGACAGACGGACATGACGAAACTATAAGGGTTCCTTGTTTACTACGGAACCCTAAAAAGGGGCCAAATTCGCCGATAAAATAATTGAGTTCTAGATGGCTGCCAAGCTCTACGGAGGTGAAAGAAAGTTTATTAGGTTCCTTGCTACTGAATGCAACTTGGCAAGTTATCAAATTTTCAACAGTCACTAATACCTAAATAATTGACTGACACAGGGGTGTGTCTTCGCCGAACTTGGTTTGACACAATGCCTTGTGTCTAAAGATATTGATGTGAAGTACTGTCAGGTACCTACTTATTACACTTGAGAGCTGTAGCTTCCCTAACGTTAATCAAAAGTTCGCTACCTATTCGATATGATCGAATCTTTTCCAGAACTTAACAAGCCACTAAAATAAGGGCTTATTACGGAAATCCCCACCGACAAATCCTGTGGGGATTTCTAGAAAAAAAAAATAACAATCCTCACTGGTGGGGATTTGTCGGTGGGGATTTCTGGAATAAATAAAAAATAAGTACCAATGTAAAATAATACCAATAAAATAAGTACCAATGTAATACATAAATACTGTAATAATAAATAAAAACTGATTATTTTTATTCTTTTATTTTAAGAAATATTTAAAAATGTAATTTAATAAGAACCAGAATGAATAAACGAAATAAAAACTGTAGTACATAAATATTGTAATAATAAAATAAGTACCAATGTAATACCATAAAATAAGTACCAATGTAATACCATAAAATAAGTACCAATGTAAAATAAATATTTTAAATCCAACCGTTTTAAAGCAGAAAACCATTATGTACATAGATCAACAAAATACTTATTTTTTTAACCTACTTTCTACGAAAACTTGTTGACAACTTTACAGAGCGGTCCGATAAAAGATTCGGGTCCACTTTCCGACCGCCCCAGGTCCGGATTGTAACCACTTTCTGTCTAACGCAGGCTAAAATATTAGCCATATTTTTCTTCTAGCCCCGCCTCTAAAGTGCAATATTTCAAAAAAATGGTTTACTCTCTGGGTTTCTCTGTTTGGGCCGGCTTTTATTTCAACTCTGCTTAAACTATTAGGTACTATATATGACTTGACATGACATTACCTATCGATTTAGTTAAACTAGCTTCTGCCCGCAACTTTTTCTGCACGAAATTTCGGCCCCAGACCCACCGCGTTGCATCCCGTCACCCGCCCGCGTCGTGTTTGCTCAGATCCTAAGGGTTGTAGCGTGATATTACATAGCCCATAACCTTCTTCAAGAATTGGGTTATCCAATACAAAAAGAATTTTTCAAATCCGTCTGGTAGTTCTGAAGATTACCCCCTACATAAAAACAAACAAACAAAATTTTACCTCTTTTATAATATTACTAGCGGACGTCACGCGGTTTCACCCGCGTAGTTCCCGTTTCCGTAGGAGTACGGGGTTAAAATATAGCCTATGTTACTCGCTGATAATGTAGCTATCCATTGCTGAAAGAAATTTTCAAATCGGTCCAGTAGTTTTTAAGTTTATTCGTTACATACAAAAATACAAATCTTTCCTCTTTATAGTATGAGTATAGTGTAGAAGTATAGATTAGTATTAGTATAGATATAGCTGCTAGCCCAATGCCAACTTAACTGGCTGTCAATTCAACGGCGAAATTATTTCAAACAAAAAAAAAAAACTTACTTGAGAAAAGAAGAGGGAGTTTTTATAGTGTAGAATTTCTCTAAGAAGATATTCGTGACTTTTATTAGATACTAAAGTTATTCGCGAATTTTATTACTCTCACGTCCCTCGCATGTTCTAATTTTATGTGCTTAATGTAAGGTCTGCATTAATTTGGGACTCCTTACGCATACAAATTAACAGGTAGATGAATTTTAGGAATTGGATTCCTCCCTGTTTTATAATAATTAACAAAACAGAGTTCAAATGTAAACCTTTGTTCAACCAAAAAATCACTACAAAGTGAAAAATAACTTTGTAGTGATTTCGGAAGTCGGTGTCTTTGGTTTTGAATTTTCGTTTTTTGCCACCGACTTCCGAAATTAAAGTTATTTTTCAGTTTGTAGTGATTTTTTTGGAAGTCTGATGTTTTTTTTTTTTGTTAAAAGTTTTTATTTTTTCACTTTTTAGTTGTGGTATTTACCCTACACAAATTCGAATACCACTACCTGCTATGTGCCTGTAACTGCCACTACATTCACATACTAACTGGGAATAAGTGGGAAAAAATACGTATTATTGAAGCTAACTCAAAAACTACCCAAGCAAAGTTATTAAAATTTAAATGAGACTACCTCTGAATTACCTACCAAACTAAAAATTATCATTAAAATCAATGCATAATTGGCCGAGTTATCGTGTAACAAACAGAAAACACATTTGAATTGTGAACCTCCTCCCTTTGGAAGTCGGTTTAATACACACATATAAAGTACCCAAAAGCCTCGTATAAAGCAAGCTGCTTAAAAGTTTGACAAAACTATATTATCAAATTTTTATTGCTTGAATACGAGGTTACAAATAAACTTTTTTTTTAACATAAACTACCTACTCTACCTACACACAATATAAGTTTACAAACAATATTTGTTCACAAAAGCTTGTCAAATGCCAAGTACACAACTTCAGTACAACTGTGTATTCGATACTAAGGTACCAGGGACACATGACTCAACAATGCTATGTTATTGCATTGAACTCATAACGTACATAATTGGGAACTTATGGCCATTCTATGGTAATGTTTCGCGTCGCAAATAGAACTATGGTATCTAAATGGAGGCATGACTTGGCAAAGAAATAATAAGATGTAGGTATATATTATACCTATTAATAGATGGTTCGAAGGCTTTCGTATGTGATAATATTAGAAGCAAAAAAATTTACAAAAAATTACATTTTCTCATCCTATCGGCGTAAAGTGTAGGCCACACTGAGAAAGAAACGAAACGAAGCTACTTTGAAGTTCGTTTAGCTTCGCTCATGTAGCTACCGCGTCTTTTAATTCGGTTCATACTGCGAACTGAACCGAATTAAGAAAAAATTCTACCGACTTACAAAAAAAACACTACAAAGTGAAAAATAACTTTAATTTCGGACGTCGGTGTCTTTGGTTTTGAATTTTCATTTTTTGCCACCGACTTCCGAAATTAAAGTTATTTTTAACCGACTTCCAAAAGGAGGAGGTTCTCAATTCGTCTGTATGTTTTTTTTTTTTTTTTTTGTATGTTTGTTACGCGATTACTCCGCCAATTATGAATTGATTTTGATGATTTTTTTTTTTTTTTGGTAGATCATACTTCAGAGGTGGTCCCATATAAATTTTATTAACTTTGCTTGGGTAGTTTTTGAGTTAGCTTCAATAATACGTATTTTTTCCCACTTAGTATGTGGATGATATGAAAACTTTCTGTCACTGTTATTTACATAGCAGGTAGTGGTATTCGAATTTGTTTGGGGTAGGTATCACAACACTAAAAAGTGAAAAATAAAAACTTTTTACAAAAAAAAAAAACAACCGATTTCAATAAAAAAACAGTACAAAGTGAAAAATAACTTTAATTAACCAAGCCACCGACTTCCGAAATTAAAGTTATTTTTCACTTTGTAGTGTTTTTTTTTGAAGTCGGTTGTTTTTTTTTTTGTAAAAAGTTTTTTCACTATGTAGTGTTTTTTTTTCGGAAGTCGGTTGTTTTTTTTTTTTTTTTTTTTTTAAGTTTTTAGTTTTCACTTTTTGGAAGTAAAGAAGCGGTAGCTACATGAGCGAGGCTAAACGAACTCAGTTTCGTTTCGTTTCGTTTCGTTCTCAGTGTGACCTGGGGGCCTACCACCAGCTCATAAAGTAGTATTATTTTAATATTACTTCAGTGTAGGAAAGAGCTTCATATAGCTCCATCTCTTTCTCCCACTGAAGTAATATTAAAATAATACTGCTTATGAGCTGGTGGTAGGCCCCCTGAGCTCGAGACGTAGGTACATATCTTTTGAAGTTTTGCCTCCAGCGGATTTCTGCAGCCTTCATAATGTCATCTGTCCACCTTGTGGGGGGCCTTCCAACGCTACGTCTTCCGGTACGCGGTCGCCACTCTAGAACCTTTCGGCCCCATCGGCCATCTGTTCGGCGAGCAATGTGCCCTGCCCACTGCCACATAAGTTTGGCAACTCTTCGGGCTATGTCGGTTACCTTGGTTCTCCTACGGATCTCTTCATTTCTGATACTATATATTTACCTGTTACTATGGAATTCTAAAATACTTTTTAGGTACAAAACCATGATGAAATGATGAAAGAAAATTTTCTGATGAATAACTCGTAGTTACATAGATGGACCATTATGTGCTTTAGATTCGCTTCAGGTTTCTAACTACTGTACAGCTGATATACTATACAGATTTTAACAAAGTTGCTTTTCAACGTAAGTGGTTTTTTGTTGACTGTTTGTGTGCCAGCGTTGTTCTTCTAAACAGCGGCAGCGCAACGAATGTTGCAGCGATTTTCACCATATTTTTGAAAAAAAAATCTGCAATGTTTATAATGTATAATAACATTCTTATTAAATTAAAATATAATAATGATAACTCGATTAAATCTTAAAAATCGAACGAAGCAGATGCAAGTCGCTAGTTTAAAATTTTGCTAAGTGAAGTATTTTTAAAACATGCTGAAGTAATTTAGTTTCCATATTAATTTTATTATTTCAACATTGAATATGCATGTAAAGCAATGAAACAACATTGAAAAGAACAAGCAGAGTTTTATCTGAACTTTGTAATTATACTTAGTAAGTAATCATTTTCTACTTGTAATAATTACTTATGGCATAATTGCTAAAGACATTATTGATTTAAGCAACTGTAACGCAAAGTAATTGTACTCTTCAAATGTTTAAGTCATGTTTATTACTTTGTTACACTTATTTATTATTATATTATATTTATTATTATAACATAACATAACATCACGCCTTGTTTCCCCGAAGGGTTGGGTAGAGGTGTCCCTGTAGCAGGTACACCCACATTTCGCCAGTTATGTTTAAGTCCCATGTAATAGGGGGCGAGCCTATGGCCTATTGCCATCAACCGGGCACAAATCCAGACTCCGAGCTGCTACTGAGAAATTTCAGATAGAAATTATATTTATATAAATAATATATATGTCGGAGACGGGTATGTGACTTTCGTTATTATCAGCGATATTTTAACTACTGTGGGCGTAGTGTGGGTAGTGTTGGTTAATGCGCAATAGAAAAACAGTTTGCAGTTCAGATCACATTATAATTTACTATCTAATGAATCACACTAGCAAAATTATACACACACTGGGTGCGACGGCGTTTATTAAAATCACCAATAAACACAATGATCACAAATTACAACTGACACAATAACTGAGCACCACGAATCGAGGACAGTTCCGTGAAGTCTCTCCGATGCGACCAGAGGCTGAATGCCCTCCTCGCCGTGGTCTTAAAACATCACGACTCTGTAGAAGCGCGCCTTTTTTGGTGTAGGTAGATCAGGCTTGATGTCGCCAGTGGCGCGCTTGCGATTCGTTTCGTGTCCGTACTGACCGGATCCGACATATAAATAATATATATTTATTATTATCTTATGCCCTAAAAGGTTAGGCAGAGGTATAGATAAGAACCTGTAGTACACCCACGCCTTACGTTCTTTCTCTTATATTATATCATAATAAATTGTATCTTAATTTTTACGTATTTTACTAGTATCCCAACCCAAAGTGCCAACGTAAATTGAAAATAAGGGATTCGACTTAGTCACAACGTAAATGTTCTCGCAGATAGACGCAATGTGACAGCGCGACGCGAATGTGACTCTAGTAACATTTAACTTGTAAAAAATAAAGAAATTGTTCTACTAGAATCGCGCCGCGCTGTCGCGTAAACGAATTTGTGTGGGGTAGGTAGTAGGACTGAAACTAAAAAGTGAAAAATAAAACTTTTTCACGAAAAAAAAAGAACCGACTTTAAAAAAACACTACAAAGTGAAAATTAACTTAAATTTCGGAAGGCGGTGTTTTTATTTTTGTAAAATGTTTTTTGTTTTATTTCGTAACACAAAATTTAAATGATGAAATATCAGTACCTACATAGTTAAGCACATACCGTTGTAGACACTAAAATATGTTTCATATTACATGTTTTTATCAAGAAATAAGCTTTATTATACCAAGAACAATATTATATAAACTTTAAATAGAAAATGAGGAAAATGTTTCGCCATTCGCCCATATTTTCTATTATTTTCGCAAATATTCATTGGATTATAAACGAGCAATATTTCTATGTTTACAATTTTATACTGCAGCTGTCGTGGTCACTAGTATAAAAATAGAGAAAAATAAATAAGTACCAATACAAACCATTTCTGGTTTAATGGTATAAAACAAACATGTAGGTACCTGTATTAATATTGAATGCATAAAAAAAATAACAAAAAAAAAAACAGTTGCACTCCAAGAGTGCCGAAAGAAGTGAAAACTTGAAAAAAAATCGGTACCGCGGTAATCAATGCTGATGTCGTCACAGTGTCACGAAATCAATGGTTTAGTCCCATCTCAAAAATATCCAAAGCGCCTTAAGAAGTTTTCACTTTAAAAAAAAAACCTACACATTAAACAAATAACAATCTGCTTTTGTTTTAATAAACATTGCTGACAATTTTTTGTTTTATTTAAAATGGTTTAGATACCTACTTATTGGTAAATGGTAATCGAAGTTATTTCAGATAACATTAAAAGTGGGTTTCAATGTTACCAGAAATAACTTCGATTACCATTCTATTTTTGGCAAAAGATTCTATTTTTGGTCCGCAATTGAATTAATTTAAATCTTAGAACCTCCAGTCTGTTGGAAGAACTGAGAGCAGTACAAAAGACGAATATACGTTACGCTATTCAAAGAAAAAGAGGCGGTGGCATTTATGAACAGAAGACATTTAAACAAAATAGAACACAGACATAAAAATATTAATTTCAGATGATTTAAAAAGTCTAGCATGAAACCATAAGAGCCATTTGGCTGTAAAATCAAGAACAAATAGCTACCAAAAAAATCGGCCAAGTGCGTGTCGGACCACGCACGATGATGGGTTCCGTAGTTGGGATAAATTTATCCCAAAAACAAACATAACTTTGTAGTTGAAAAACATGTTTTCCCATACGGAATGTATGGGAAAACATGTTTTTGCAACTGCAAATATAAGTTAGTCGATTATTACTCGTTAACTTGTAAAGCCTACTTAGCTGTGATAGTTTTACTTTTAATTTCGTTATTTAAACTACTGCTGTGATTTTTTTTACATATCCAAAACCAACCATTTAGCCGGCAAGGGGGGGGACACTTGACCTTTCCAATGATACCCCACACCATGGGACAGAAAAAAAAAACACATCACCACTTTACGTGTAGGGGAGGTACCATATTTTTTTCATAATTTTATTTTACTACTTTGTCGGTGTAATAAATATGTATACCTACCCATGCCAAATTACAGCTGTCTTGTACTAAGAGTCTCGGAGCTAGACCGCGGACAGATAAACAGACAGACCGTCATAACGAAACTACATATAAGGGTTCCTTGTTTACTACGGAACCTTAAAAATGACAACAATGTCCTTCAGACGTTGTCATCATTATTCTCAATGCTATAAGTAAGTATCGCCTCCCACACTTTATAACGGACAAATGATACAAGCTTAGTCACTCCTACAGCTCATCCGGCCCAGACCGATTTGTTTTGTAACGAAGAATAATCAAAAGGATTATTCTTTTGTGTGACTTTTTATACCAGGTACTTGCAGAAAACACGTGTTAGGATATGCACAAACTCAAATTAAAAGGGTAATCTATATATATAAAAATCAATTGCTGTTCGTTAGTCTTACTAAAACTCGAGAACGGCTGGGCCGATTTAGCTGATTTTGGTTTTGAAATGTTTGTCGTAGTCCAGGGAAGGTTTAAATAGTGAGAAAATATGGAAAAACACACGAAAAAAAAAAATTAAGAAAATTCACGTTCTCATACATTTTATGTGGATTGGCTTTTTTGATATCTCGGTAGGTAGGTAGGGTAGGTTGGGTGGGTAGGGTAGGTAGGGTAGGTAGGGTAGAAATTTTAAAATCCTAAACAAAACTGTTATTTAAATATTAGGGAGGTTATTATAATCAGTTGAAAAAATATGCGTGCAGTAGGTAATTAAAAATTTTCGGCGATTTTAGTGTGACAGTAAAACATCAACAGTAGGTAATAAAAAGAAAATTGGTTAGTTATTTTCATCCTACAATGTCAGTACAAAAAATACTCAAGTAGTGTACTATATGAATGGGTGGTGAAAAAGTTGGAATGGGCGGCTAGACAAATAGTTCGGCAGTTCATAGGTTTGATTGGAACTGTGACCAATCATGTGCGAGTCGAATTGATCGCAGTAACTAAGCCAGGGCACTCCGACCAATTGAGTTAGGTTATAACTGTGAAAAAACCCGCGCGAGCCGAGCGAGCGAAGCGAGTAGTATAGCGGCAGCGGCCGGCGAGCGCTGCTTCCAAGTTAGATTTCTTACCGACTAAATCCGATTTGTTAACTGTCCGTTCAGTAATTTTACTGCTCAATTATTTATTTAATTACCATTTAAATATTTGTTTTAACTCCTTTTCATTTAGTTCTGACTAGCCGTAACAACAGTCAAAGATTTACAAATTAATATCAGCATGGACCAAAGGCTGCTTTCCGAGGCATGGAGGGGTCTCGATATGTCGATGGTCGTCTGATGGTCGTCTATCCACAGACAGACCTTGGCAAGCGTAGCTTAACCTTCACTCCACCCTTGCGGCTGTCATTATCACAGTATAAATAAATAACAGTATTAAATCTTCATAAAAAAACAGCCGAAACGATGCGCTTCGAAATCTCAGTGTAATCAGTACACCACGCACGGAAACGGAAGGTTTATCTACCTAGCAGCCGTAGGTAATTATTTCAAGGTCACTGCCGGGATATAATACAGTTACTTTATTATACTGTGTCATTACTTAGCCAAGAACACTGTCAATAATAATAATAGCTTCTTTAATATTTGTCCCTTGTTTAACCAGTCAACCTATAGTCTCCGATTTTCCTTTCAATGTGCGGAAATAGAAATTGTTACCGTAGGTTCTTTTCTCTTAGAAAAGAAAAATATTTTATTTGGACACACAGGAAATACAAACAGTAATAACAACTAAAAAGGAGCATCCAAAACTAACAAAATAACAAGAGAAGACTATTGGAATTCTGGGAAGGAATGCTGCGACTGCTGGGTGTGTTTATTTCTGACTGCCTCGATAAATTGAATTTCTCTATTCAATTTATCCAGACAGTCAGAAATAAACTCCGTCTATACAATTTATTCAGTTAATTAGTATTCTGTTGAGGGTTTTCGGGATTCATTAAGATAGAATTTCATTTGTTTATTGAATGATTAAGGGGCCATGCACGAAATCGACTGATTTTGATCAATTTTGTTCATAAGTTGTGAGAAAGGAAAACAGAGTTTAAACAAAATTATTTGTGATTTGGAAAGTCGACTTTGTCTTGTACATAGCGGAAACGGATTTTTCAAAGAAAATCACTAAAATTCGCAACAAGTTTTCCAAAAATTGACGTGATACTGACGTTTGATCGTTTCGTTAGAAGAAACTAATGTTGATTTTAAAAATTAAAAAATATCATCAACATCATTATTATGGTCGACGTGTACATAGGGGAACCACTTTTTTCAACTTCCATACAAAATATAGCTGAAAAAGAATGTTGAAAAAACCATATTAAAAAAAAAAAAAAAACTAATCAGTTATGTATTTTTTCCTATTGTTTAGCAAACCATATCAAGAAAGCTATCATACTCTTAGCAAAGAGATTTAGGATTACTAATATATGTAAACTTGGTACTGTTAAAATGTCTAATTCTTTAAAGTGGTCTCTACATGAGTCTCTTTGTGAGATACTTACTATAGTCCTTATAACACGTTTCTGTAAAATAAACGTTTTCTGACAGTTGTAACTATAGCTGTTTCCCCAAAGCATTATTCTGTATCTTAACCTAGATTCTACCAGCGCGTAATATATAGCCTTTAGTTGCTTTACATCCAATATTATCTCTAAGGCTCCTGAGTGCACAGCATGCTGATGAAATTGAACAGTCAATAGCAGCAAGCTCCTGTTTCCAATACAAATGCAATTCTATGTTAATCCCTAAAAATTTTACTTTTCCACTAATTAAATCTTGTCTCCTTTGATTTGCACATCTAAATTGTCATTATGGTGAGTTGTAGTCTTAAATAAAATGAAGTTAGTTTTACTTGTGTTTAGCAAAAGGCTGCAAACCAATCGCAGAGATTTTGTAGGCTTTCATTTCTTTCGCGACTTTGTCTTAGCCTATAACCTTCCTCAAGAATTGGGCTATCCAATGCAAAAAGAATTGTTGTAGTTTATCCCCTACATACAAATTTATAAATAAACAACCAAACAAACAAATTTTAGCTCTTTTTAATATTAGTATATATTCAATAATGACAGACAATTTTTTGAAAGTGTCTAATAAAGTTCCGTTTGATACAAAGGACAGCGGATATAATTCATAAAATAATCAGACGTTTTTCAGATGAAACATAGAATTTTCTTTTTGAACTCTATAATATTAATGTAATTTATTTGCCTAGTTTATGAAGAACAAAGTAGCTAAACTTAAAAGGGTTAACTTATAAACGTTGCTTAAAGTTAAGTAATGATTAGCGACTGGTTAACCATACATTTTAGACGTTTAATTAAACGTCTCTTGACTTGACACGTTTATTAATAAAGAGAAATATTATTAAAAATTCAAAGCAACATTAAAAAGGTAGAAGGCTTTACATAAACCTAATTTAGTTCAAAAAGGGTTAATAAAGATTAAAGGGTATAGAGGGGACCATTTAACTTTTTGGCCTGTATTTACCTAAACGTTTTATTTGCATTACCTACATCATCTATCATTACGCATTTTGATGAAAACCTAGGGATTAATATTTTACTATACGTAGGTAAATAGCAGTGATAAATGATAAATGATTTTATTTCTGTAAGTAGGTTTGTACAAACACTTTTACACGTCAATCATATTTTAAAACTAGATGAGGTCGGCGTTTCTTATCTGACTACTCTGAGAAGAAAGGCCGAAACAAACTCAGAGGTCTCAGTCTCTTTTAAAGTCCAGACATAATCTTGGTCAGATCATGTGAAGGCCATGTGGATTGGTGTCTGAAGTGGTCTTTTGAGGAAAGCACCACACAGATTGAGAGGGCCTGTCCAGTCAGTGCACGCATATGTCAGTTATCGTGCAGCTCAACTCAGAATTTAAGGAGCTCAACGATTCGACGAACAATACCAAAAAAAGGACATTTGGGTAGGCCACTTAAATTACTCAAACTGTCAGACCATGATTAGAACTAACTGAGAAAAAATTAAAAACAAAACAAAAAGGAATGACCAGTGTTAGTGTTCCATAGTGCTCTTGAATCATCGCTGACGATTTTAAATACTATAACGTGCCTTTTTACCGACTAATAAACGGTTAAAGTCGGTAAAAAATGCACGTTTAGACGAATACATTTTTCATCGCTGCCACCATATAGTGTAATGAATAAAATACGTCTGAATAACAACTGCTTTAGTGTCATAATGAAGTTACCATTACCATGATCAGCCTATATAATGTTCCCACTGCTGGGACACAGGCCTCCTCTCGGTGAGAGGGAGTGGGCCGTAATCTACCACGCGGGCCCAGTGCGGGTTGGTAGATGTCACATACTCACATGTCTTCGAATTTTTGGTTCTAGTACATGCCGATTTCCTCACGATGTTTTCCTTCACCGTTTTAAGATCAGTGGTGATGATATTATTTACACAAAGTAAAGCACCTGTCAGGATTCTAACCTACGACCTATCAACTCGGTAAGTCGCGGCCATTACCACTGGGCCATAGAATTTACAAACATAAGTTATCCATTAGAGGAGAGAAAGAAAATCCAGTCTTGCTAAGTTATCTGAGCTAAATCTATGTACATTCAATTTACATTCAAATCGAACTCGGTAAACAAAAGCCCCAACGGAAAACTCCCGTGTACCATTACACAACTAAAATGTTGGAATATTTAGAATCAAAACAATTATCCCCAAAACCAAAACAATGTTTGTCTAGACTCGTTCGACGCCCACTAACAGTAGGCCAAAGGTTTGTTCTCTAGTATAGGTATTTATGTAGGTAGCTACTTAAATACACTGACGAGCAATGTTTAAAAAAGCCATTACTCTTATCATAAAATATTTCCGAAACCACACAAGATAGCTTCTTGAAGTAAAACGCAACATTCAAGTGTATTTAATAGCCCATAAAATCACCTATAAAACTGTTTTCTAGATTTTTTTTTACTTCATGTAGCTATGTTACTTGTGTGGTTTAGGAGATATTTAGTTCACGACTGGTTTCTATGTATTTTTATAAAATACCTTCCGTAGCTAGCCACGTGTCTCATAGACCAGTCGTGTCGCGGCGACACGTCGCCTGCTGCTGCCGCCTGCGGTCAACCACGGAATGGTACCTTATGGCGAGAATGAACGACTTTTAATGATTTTATACTGAAGATAACGTCTAAACGAGTGAGAGAGTGAGTGGTAAATATATGTTAAATTAAAGCATTTTCTTAATAACTTAATCTGTGAATATTTTTGATTATGTTAATATTACATAGTGTAAAAGTTAAAAGTAAATCATCGCCGATTCTCACCTCAACCACCCATAACGCCCGTTCGAATTTTGAATTGATGTTAGAAAATGACAGTACTGTATCTACACACGCAATTATGTCTGATACCCTAGTAAATATCAGAAAATATTTCAATATAAATCAGAAATAAATGGCCTGCTCAGTGGTTTACAAGCTATGTATTGTGTGCCGAAGTTGTGGGTGTCGTCAAGTAGGGTTGCCAACGCTACTAAATAATATAGTATCCTGCTATATTAGAGGCTTAAATATTATATTTGTAAAGAAAAAGTATGGTAAGCGAAACTACTATATTTTTATTTCAATACAAAATGGAGAAATGATCGCAATAGGGCCAGTAACTTTAATTTAGAGTGTAAAAATTGTTTTGAAATATTAAAAAAAAACCGGTTAATGAAGGCTACTATATTTTTTCGCCATCTACTATACAGGGTGGCAGGGACCAGGCCGTCACCTCCTTCTGCGAAACGGTAATGCTCCCGAAGGAGGAGGCGGAACGCGTGAGGGAGAGGCAAATTTCGCGCCCTCACTCCCCTAACCGCCGCAGGAGGAGACGCCCTGGGCGGGTATCGCGAACCGATTTCCGGCCACCGTAGGCGCGGGCTTGCGGACGGTGAGCAATGGGTAGGTCACCGTCCGATAAGGACCAGGCCCGGGTCGACGGGTGTTCCACGCGCGCCTTAAAGAGATGTCAGCAGAATGGACGGGGTCCGCTAGGGCCAATGCCTGCCGGGGCTGCGAATAAGGGCCGGAAGGGACATCGTGGCCCCCGGCAACAGGGCAACCGAAGGAACACGGGTGGGTTTTAGTCAGTAAGAGCTCCACCCAGAGCGGGAGAAGTTATTTGATAATTTCCAATCCAAAAAAAAAAAAAAAAAGGGTGGCAGGGACATCGTCGCGAAAACTGTTACCATGGATTCAGTACATGATTCTGAAACCCCCTGCATTGAAATTTTTCGTCGGTTATTTAAAGAAAAATCAGCTGTTCAATACATTTTGACCGCGTAGGTATTGCACTTTTCTATGGAACAGCAGATTTTTCTTTAAACCGACGAAATGTTTCAACGCAGCGGTGTTCAGAATAATATACTGAATCCATGGTAACAGTTTTTGCGTCAATGTCCCTGCCACCCTGTATTTTTACAGGCAATGGCTTCGAAAATACTATATCTGATGTTAAAAAAAATTGGCAACCCTAGTGTCAAGGTATCTGAATCTCAATGGTCTGATCCTGATAAATTAGTAGTATCGGCAAATCTAGGCGTTCTACAGTCAATAAGTCTAAAACATTTGTGGTGAATATATTATCTAAAGGTGATCCTAATATTCAAGTTTTATTGTTGAATGTCGTCAAGGAGGAACCTTTTTGCCTTGTTTTTTGGAGATAGCTAGTGAATTAATATAATAATAAATTTATTGAACCGATGTTACAATTATTAGGTACATTATAATCAGCTTAACTTAATGTTGGTCTGTAACTGTAAGCGATCTCATTATTTTGATCTTTACCTGGGGACCGCCCCCAAAATAAGCGGCGCCTGTATTTTGGAGACCTATCATATATAAAATAAGAATTATTAACTTAAAACATAGACCACGACAATCAATCAATCTGCCTAGCCTTTTCTCAACTATATTGGGGTCGGATTCCAGTCTAACCGAATGCACTTGAATACAATTATTTGACTTGGAACGACTGCCTATCTCACCTCTTCAACCCAGTTACACTATAAGTACCCCTTGGTAAGCATGGTTGTCAGACTTTTGAGCTTCTGATTAACCCGTTACGAATGTCAGATCTATGAATGACAGCCGGGACCAACAGCTTAACGTGCTTTCCGGCATGGATGGTAACCCAACAACGAACTGGCCGTGGCAAGCGTAGCTTAAACTTCGATCGACCCGTGTGGCTATTATCCCTTCAACTGTCATTAACGAGACACAATAGAATTTTAATTGTTATCCGCCTTTATAAGGCTGCTTAACTGGTGATGAGTTATTATTTAACGGGTAGTAATAAATGCCCTGGATTTTTAATATGTGCATACTTAAGATATGAAATTTACTGCTATAAATATTAATTTTCCAACAGCTTATATGCGAAAACATATAAATAAACGACCGAATAAAATACTGAAAATTCCAAAAAATCTATACAGAATTTGCTATCGTAATATTTTTTAAATATGCAAACAAGCATACACCATGCATGCAGCATGCAAACGAGCATGCAATATGCAGCAAGCATGGTTTCTGTCACGGTTCCGGCGGTGTGAGGCTCCAGCTCCCACGCGAGCTTATCGTCGCAGATGTTTTAACGCTCACCACCCGTTCCTCAGCTCGCGGGCCGCCTCGCCCCTCCGCGCCTATTACACTCTAGGGGTAGGGCAGACAAGACTACGTGGAGTCGGTTTTGCAGCAATTCGTTTCTGTCACTAACTTTTTTAGCACAACAAGTCGGTTGTATTTTTTTTCGGAAGTTTAGTATTTTTTTTGGAAATTTTGTATTACAGTCAACCACAGTTTTTTTCGGAAGCTTTATTATTTTCCTTATTTAACTACAAGCCCCTTCAAAGGATTAAAGTGACCTTTTATGACATAACAGTTCTGGAAAATCTCGTTTTATCTACATAGGTAGGAAATTTGGTCTAACCGGTGTAGGTTATATTAAAAGTGTATTAAATATATTTTTTAGCCTCTGTGTGGTCCAGTGGTTAGACCATCTGTCTCAGTCCCAGAGATCCCGGGTTCGATACCCAGTGGAGGCAAAATTTTCTGCTGGGTTTGGTTGGTGGTAAGGCTTGTTCTAAGTCCGCCTGGCTAACTACCACCATCTTATCTAAGTCTGTCGCCGTAACAACAATGTTAACAGCATTGTTGTGTTTCAGCAGTTAGAAGTATCATACTTCTAACTGCCGAAACCCAACAATGCTGTTAGTCAGTTCCTCTATGGATGAGGATTCCGGGAGTAGCTTGCTTCCAACTTCGGCCTGATCATCACTTACCATCAGGTGAGATGCAGGCCAAGAGCTTCCCCGTAGTAGATTTAAAAAAAAGTGTGTATCTAACAAAAGTGAATAACTCTAAAGAGTTGCTCGTTTTCTAAGAAAATTACGCATCTGTAAATCCGACCCAACGGACCGTTCCCTACGGTATATCGGAGTTATATTTGACAAAAAACTTTTTTACAAAAAATACAACTGACTTCCAAACTACAAAGTAACTTTAATTTCGGAAGTCGGTGTCTTTGGATCAGTATTTTAGTTTTTCGACACCGACTTCCGAAATTAAAGTTATTTTTCACTTTGTAGTTTGGAAGTCGGTTGTATTTTTTGTAAAAAGGTTTTTTTTTCACTTTTTAGTGGGTTGATTTGTAATTTATCCAAGTTACAATAGCCTTATGTCAACTGCTCATCAAAAATACCCAAATCGCTATAGATGTGCCTTTAATATTTGAAGAGTTCCCTCGGTTTCTCCAAGATCCCATCATCAGATCGTGACTAAATGACAATGGGACCAACTGGAAAATATACCCTTTCAAACAAAAAAAGATTTTTCCAAATTGGTCCAGCCATCTTCGATTAATCGAGGAACATACATAAAAAAAAAAATATTCCGACGAATTGAGAACTTCCTCCTTTTTTTTGAAGTCGGTTAAAAATAAAGCTTCACATAAAAGCCAGTTCAGCTCTTGATTATTTACACACACAATACCATGACAATATTAATCACGAACATAATGCTAAAACTTTGCCTGAAAATACCTACAATGCCTAGAATACATTCCCTCCTAGATTAATGGCCCAACTGTGATGGAGAAACTACTAAAACCCTTCTTAAGAGGCTATAACTCATTTGATTTTATTTTAATTGATGTTGGATTTTATTTTATTGTATTTTATTTTAATTGATATTTTTTTTTAATGTATGTTTGAATAAATAAATTAATTTATTTTCCTTTTTATCTTTTATGTACAGTAAGCGCTCAAAAGTGCATAAGCACGCTAAGAGTCACAACACGCGGTATAGCTCGTACATTTGTATGTGTAACCAACACGATACACACACCACAGATAACGCAGTTTTGCACTACACGAAACAACAATATATTTCCGTCGCTTTAAACATGCTAGCACACACGCACTATGCGCGTGAACTTGACCAGTTAATGGCATTGCTAAAATTCGATAGTAACTTAACAAGTGCAGATAGCAGAAAGCGTTAAGCGTTGGTATGGAATTCAAACTGCCTCAGGTTCTAATCTCGTAAAACACAGTGCGGTTTTTTGCAAATATTATTATTTTTGTTTTCGATAATAATATTTTTTAAATATTGCTGCTTTTTTATGTTGTTATTGCAATAAAGGTTTTAGAATAAAAAATGCGTGATATATGATAACAAAATTAAAAAAATATGTTTATTCGTTATATTTATTTTACATAAGTTAATAAACTGCTACAATTATTTATCATTACTTCAGCTGAATAAGATGTGAAATAGATGTCAAGAAACTTAGAAGCAGATTGTATTATTTTGACATATTTAAATTATGAAATATTTTAAATTTTTAATGGATTTTTTCACCATAAATATTATAGCTTTGATCATGGTCGAAGTAATTAAGTAATAAATAAGAATATTAGACGACTTAAAATGTAAAAAACTACTTACAGAATAGGTAATTTTAAGGTTAAATATGGGCAGTTTGTTTATATTTTATTTGTATTAATTATTTTACATTTTATTTGATTTTAGTAAATATTGGTTGTTATTGAGGTTAAAGCTTAAGTATTCATTTTCTTTACGAAAAGAAGATTGAAACTAAACCTCAAATTTTAATCCTAAAATAATACTATTACTAAAATAATATTAAACAATTTCGGTATATCTGCAAGAAATACGACAAACACCCTATTGAAACGTGCCTTAAAAATTTGTTACCATAAATTCATGCAATAACGAATCTGTTGTTTATTAAGTTGGTACGGTCAATATTTTAAGGTCAAAAACGGTTTTCTAGCTGGTCTTCAGTGATGCAAGCCTTCAGAGTGCACGGCGAACGGTTCATAATGACGTGTTTTTAATAATTCAGCAAAATATCTCGTTGGTATGAAACCATTTGTTTCATTCACCATTTGACGTCGCTGCTACTCGATAATAAGCCCCTTCCTCATATCTCTTAACCCTCACAGTATTTCTCTAGAACAAAGAAAAACATTGTTTTTATTACACATAATACCTTATTATTCACATAACATAAAAAATAGTCCAGTTTCATTAGATATTCACTTCACTTTTACGCAGCGCAATAATATTCTCTGATCTGATCTGATCTCTTCAATATATTTTATGCCTGCTTTTTGATAATAATAACCACAACACTGCGCTAAATACTCGTCACCAATATAATCCACGAACCAACAAAGTTCTATTAATTAAATACTCGTAACAAACTGCAATTACCCCACAGAAATCGAAATAATTTACTTAGTTTTTTGTGGTCTACCTGCTAAACTTTAATATTTATGTGAACAAGACGAATGAAACTAAAAACGAATGATGATTATTGAACTAGTCATTGGTTGCAGACAAAGTGAGTGTGTGTGTGTAATGTGCGTGTCTACAGTATTGTAACAACTTATAGAAGAAGGTCGTAAGTCAAACCGAAGCGTCAGTCTATTGCTTTGTGAGATTGCTCATGGACTTTTGGTCGGTACTGTACATACATTTCACATTTAAAAAAAAAAACTAAAAATCATTAAAAAACATTTAAAATATTATAAAATAGTGGCCCATCGGCATCACGAACAGGGTCTAAGATGTCGGTGGTCAAGGCTCTAAAGAGAGGAACCTCCACACAATGCGAGCCGTGTCTAGGAGTACTGCTTTCTGAATCAAGCCCTTGACCCAGCCGCGCAATGAGAACCTCATTGCGCGGTAATTTTTTTATTATTATTATAAACCTCAAATTGAGCATGATCCTCCGATATATCGAAATTACTGCAGCATTAATTTGAAATTAATTATAAGGTAAAGTTGAGGTACGGTTAGTTGTTAAGTACTATTTTGAACACGATTCCACAAAAAATTTCCCCATAGAAAAAAAAAAACAAAGTTACCTTCAAACCGAACAATAACCCGCTGATATTAAAAATATACCTACTTCAAATTAGATCATGAAACTTTGCATAATAACTGAAATAACTATAAAGCAGATACTAAATTTTTATTATGTTTAAATTACTATTTATATCGCCGTAAAAAGAAATTGCCTAAACTATTGGCGCTTTGGAGCCTTCTCCCCGCCGCTCAGTCTCGCTCTCACTCAGTCCGCGAGCAGTATCGTGTGAGCGAGACAAGGAATTTGAGCTGAGGTATTATGGACTCTTAAGTACTGGATATCCTAGTGATCATTCTGACTAATTGCGTTTCGGCTTGAGCGATTCGTTTGTGCTTAGTAACTTAATACGGCTTTGCGCTAAGTGGGACAAAATTTTCTATTAGAGAGATTATCGCTTTATAAAAATTATAGTGCGCACACTCGTTAAATTCAAACTCAAAATATTTTATTTCACATAAACCTACAAGGGCACTTATAAAACGTCAGAAGCTAGGTGCACGATTCCAATTGGTCGTTTCCTAGAAGAGCCAGCAAAAACCTCCACGATTAGCCGACGTTCGCACGGTCGTAATAAAATCGCGGCGATTTTTTTTCGTGCACTGGATTTTCAATGCTCTGCTTAGCGCCAAGAGTTGAAAATCCAACAGTGTGATTTTTCAACGCGCTTGGGATGATAGTGCGTCCCAGCGCGTTGGATTCTCAAAGCTCGGCTTAACACCGAGAGTTGAAAATCCAGTGCGCGATAAAATCCCGCCGCGATTTTATTACGTCCGTCCGAACGTCGGCTAACTCTTTAAAAATAATTGGCTTTTACAATACTTTCAAATAACAGTGTTACTAGGTATGGGAGGACAGTGTAGGTCTTTCAATAAGTACCAGGTACCTAACAAAATAGAAAATGGTCAACAAATCTCCAGTCCACTAAGCCTACAGCGTTCTCACATTCACAATATAGAAAAGAATCTATACAAAAGATAAATAAATTAGTAAAAATAAAAATCTAAAACAGTTCCATAGTTAAAGCTGTCAATCGAAAGAAAAACGTCGTATTTTATTTATTTATTTAAGGATTACCAAGGAGGGATACGTTACCATTATTTTCTACAATATTAAAACGTATATAGTATGTTACATTATCCTGCAAAACATTCAATTACAGGTAACCACAGCCTATACATATATACAATTTTGACACAAGTCGAAACTCTTCTGTCCATAAAATACGTATATAACTGTTTCGATTCTTATGTCGTAGGTAGACTGTCTAAAGGTGTCCATGGAATTGGTTTTCAATGTACTTATGTAAAGAAAGAATGGAGGAAACGACCAATTGGAACCGTGCACCTAGCTTCTGGCGTTTCATAAGTGCCCATGTAGGTTTATGTGAAATAAAATATTTTGAATTTTAAGAAAAAACATTTATTTGGACACAGTTCGTGAAACACAAAATATAAATAACAAAATACAAATAATGTTTTAACAACAATAGTGTGTGCCTCACCGCTGCGCCAAAAAGG
Source organism: Agrochola litura (assembly GCA_949152395.1). Taxonomy (NCBI): domain Eukaryota; kingdom Metazoa; phylum Arthropoda; class Insecta; order Lepidoptera; family Noctuidae; genus Agrochola; species Agrochola litura. Next base: position 6,227,160 of record OX424497.1, on the reverse strand, counting down.
TTCATTTCAGCATTAAAGCCAGACAAATGCTGTCTGACGCTGGTTTTCTAATGAACCCTTAAAAGGACAAGTGACTGGGAATACAAACAGTTTCAACATACCTAATACATAATTTGTAAACAAAAAACATACGAAAACAACAAGAACTGTCCCACTAAAGGACGGAAAATTACTGATGTATTAAATAAACATTAATTCAGTTATGTTGTCATGGAAATTTCAATGAATCCTGCACCGTTACAAACAGGTATGTACCTAATTGAATTAATCAGCCAGTGTTGATTTACTTATTCGCTAATAATTATGACCTGTTCTTGGCTTCAGCTATTTATGAAAAAAAAAACATATACCTTAACAAAGAACAAGATACAAAACAAACAAACGCCTGAGCTAATTACTCGTAATATCGTAAAACTCTGTGATAATTTTCCAGATACAAAAAAAAAATGTTTTTTTTTTACCTATACAGTAAAGTGTATATAAACAATATTTAACTCAACTATTTATTTTCAATAGATACTAAATTAAAATGTATATAAATAAAACAAAAACAAAAGAGACACTTATGCGTCTAAACACATTACAAACCGAATTGGAAATTATGAGCCACGTAGGTACATACTCGTAAATAATTATAATTAATTAAATTGTACGCACAATTTGTCTCATTCAACTGCAGCATTCAATTATAACATCATTTGTACATAAGTATGTTGTTTTCCTGTCCTGTTTACAAATAGATATTCCTAATGAATGCCTTAAATATATGAAACATGGTTGACTAGCACTGTATTCACTGGAAAATTACATTATTACAAGTAAACACATCAAATTACATTTATTTTACTTGGTTAAATTCTAAACAAACAACAAGCTAGTGATACAAAACATGTTTAGATATTTACAGCTTCATTCCTCATGTGTATTAGATTCCTCAGAGCATTAGATGTTCTTAGAAAGTACTAGGATGTCATAACGTAGCAACAGGTCTAGCCTAGCAATCCCGTATGTGGGACGCCCGTATCCCGAGTCCAGTCCCGACGCAAACACACATGTAAACTCACTTTGATAGAGGAATTTTCTATGATCCCTATACCTGTTTCTTTCTGACGCTCGCATAATGTAGAGTTAGAGCGAGACCACATATGGATACGCATCTATGAACTAGCCGCGATGTGTACTACCGGTGTGGTTAGCGGGAACAATTTTCTTTTTCTTTTTTCATGGCTGTGTGCGTGATAGAGAGGGAAGTATTGAAGGCTTGTGTTTTAATAAAAGGAAAGTATTTAAAGACCAATAATAGAAGCATGTCTTTAGAAGTTTATCTTGGTAATTAAAGTATTAAACGGGGATAAAATAGGGTCGAAACGCCTGAATAATTTAAGGATGGTTGGATTTTATAAACGTGGGTGGGCCAATCTATCTATTTGTTAATCGTGACAGAAATGGTAATTTTAATGAAAATGAATCGTGTTTGAAAATCAAATAAGTAGATAACATTGGTTGTCCTCCTAATGGACTTTCTCTTTTAGGTTTTAGGAAAATGTAGTGCCTTTGTAAAATATTTTCAAACCTGAAAACATTACTGTGTATTTTGTTTTTCTTATAAGTTTCTGTTTTTGAACAAACGTAACCTTTTCAAGCGTATTTTCCCTGTTGCCAACCACTGCTGCTGGATTATGAAACCCTGATAGCAACAGAGGAACAAAAAGGGGAACTCGTGTTGCTTCGATTAAAAGTTTTGAAGAAAAATCGATTTCGATAATGAACGAAATCAAATTACAAAATTTTTTGCGGATCGAATGAAAAATAAAAAAACCGTATTGCTTAATAAATTTTTGTTTGAAGCAGGCAAGCAAGTAATCATTCAGCAATTTATTGTGCCATTTAGCAAAACGACCATCAGTTTCAACAAAACCAATAATAGGAACAGTAAAATTGAACAGATAACTTACTACTTACTTAACTTAACGTAAATTAAACAGTCTGCCTCATCTAACTCAATACAAAGTAACTGAATCCATTTTACAGCGAAACACTTGAATTGCAGTTTAATGCATTTTTTACGAACTCTAAAAGTTAATTATTTTAGTCGCAGCTGATTCGAGAGTTACAATAGAGTGTAACGGAGTATTAAATTCCACTAACACACATCCTATTTGAACCGTATACATTTCGCTCCTGTTTTCTTAGTAGATTATTTCTTGGCTCAAAATGGCGCAGGGACAAAGCGGTCGTCTTTAGAGGAAACGTTTCAAAACCCGCAAAGTTATTAGATATGCACAGTGGTCTCGAGACAATCGATTTTTCGGTATTTCTAACGACATGGGCTCGATGTGATTTTGACGTCGCGGGTTCGATTTGTATGACCTACAAGTAGTTGTTCAGGGTCTGGCTGTTTGTGTATGTGAGTTTAAATGTTTGTAAACGCACCCACAATACAGGAGAAATTCCTAGAATGGGGCAAAATTAAAAAAAAAAAAGATAACATAACATCACGCCTTGTTTCCCCGAAGGGTTGGGCAGAGGTGTCCCTGTAGCTGGTACACCCACATTTCGCCAGTTATGTTTAAGTCCCATGTAATTTATTGCCATCAACCGGGCACAAATCTAGACTCCGAGCTGCTACTGAGAAATTTCAGATATAAAAACCCAATAACACTTTGCCCGACCCGGGAATCGAACCCAGAACCTCATGCTCAGCTGTAGCGCTTGTGACCACTAGACTAACGAGGCAGAAAAAGAAAAAGATGTCTTACCGAAATACCGAAATTCAACGATTTTCACACGATTTCAGAGATTAACAAAGTCAAAACAATTCCTGATGATGTAGAACTATTTTGGGATAAAGTAAGTTTACCAAATCGTGGAGATGACACTCAAATGTTTCCTTTGTTGTCCACTTTCTTCTTTAATATTTTATTCATCCGCCAACGTTGGACGCATATTTTCGCATACTAATTTTATTTAAACAAAACAGCGAAATAGGCTGTCTACTGAGTTAATCACTGGTCTGTTATATGCAAAACGACTCTTTAATGATGCTAATTGTTATGACTTGGAAATTAATTCCAAGATGACCACGGCTAGGGCCAAAGAATATTGGTCACACACTTAAATATAATTATTTTGTACAATAAACATTGGAAAAAATTATTATATTTAAGTGTGTTTGTTGTAAAGTTAATAAGATCGTTAGTTATTTTTTTGATAAAAACACGAATTTGATTGAATATTGTATTTTTCAAGTGAAAACTTTTTTAGTCGCGTTGGGCCTTTTTGAGATGGGACTAAACCATTGATTTCGCGACACTGTTACGACTCCAGTTTTTGACCATTAAAAAGACATCAACGCTTGATTACCACGGTGCCGATTAAAAGTTTTAACTTCTGTCGGCATTCCTGGAGTGGCACTGTTTTTTTTTTTTTGTCATATACCGATTTTGGGTACAAATATCGGATAGACCACTGGATATGCATAGCTTTGTCGATTCCTACAGCTCTGCCTTTCTTTTTTTTTTTTTTTTTGGGTTGGAAATTATCAAATAACTTCTCCCGCTCCGCCCAGAGCGGGAGAAGTTATTTGATAATTTCCCACCCAAATAACTTCTCCCGCTCTGGGCGGAGCGGGAGGGCGTGTCAGACTCTTACTGACTAAAACCCACCCGTGTTCCTTCGGTTGCCCTGTTGCCGGGGGCCACGATGTCCCTATCGGTTTTCTTCGAACCCCCGGCAGGCATTGGCCCTAGCGGACCCCGTCAATTCTGCTGACATCTCTTTGAGGCGCGCGTGGAACACAACGCGCCGTCGACCCGGGCCTGGTCTTTATCGGACGGCGAGCTACCCATTGCTCACCGTCCGCAAGCCCGCGCCTACGGTGGCTGGAAATCAGCTCGCGATTCCCGCCCCGGGTGTCTCCTCCTGCGGCGGTTAGGGGCGTGAGGGCGCGAAATTTGCCTCTCCCTCACGCGTTCCGCTTCCCTACAGCTCTGCCTGTGGGTACAGTTTTTCATTTTCTGGGATGAAAAAAAAGGTGTGTTTCGATGTATTTTGTTTTCGGCTAGATATTCTTTCCTCCATAGTCACCATGAAAATGTTGGAAGACCTACCCTTGTATGAATTGGCTGTATCACGGCAAATATTGACGTAGCGTAATTCAATAAACAATTAATTTCTCTTTGCATACCTAATCATTGTTAATAGGATCCTGGAAATAAGTCCAGATAACTAATTATTTAACACATTTTCGTAAACGATTAACACTAATCTGTTTAATTTGAACAGTTCAACAACATTCATTGCGTTATTTACGTTGTTGAACAGACTTTTTTTCCTACTTATGAGCCAATGGATTAAAGTCAAAGTCAAATCATTTATTTCAAATAGGCCCATGTATGGCGACGTGAACGTCAAAATTTACAAAATAATAAAATTAATTCTAGTCGCCCCTTCCAAAAGGTAGTTTTCGTATGCAGAAGAATGGGCAAGAAAATTCACCGTTACTCTTTTAAAATGTTTTATAATTGTTTGTATAGGCACGTACATTAGTTAAATAATTATATATGTGAAGACGATGCACCTAGAATAAAATTACTATACCACAATAGGTAAAAATAATTAAAAATTAAGCAACGACAGATAATTTAATATGTGATAGATACATGGCGCTCACATATTTACAAACATTGTAAAAGTAAACGATTTTCCTAAAATTTTGTAATTAATAAGTTAGCGGGATCTCATGGCGTCATGGAGTGTGCGATTGTTGCAACCCAATGCTGGGCACACCACAATTGCGGCGATAAGTCCCCTCTTTGAAGAGTGGCTATAGAGACGCCACAGCGTCCTCACCTTCCGCCTGACGCAGGTTCTCACCGGACACGGTTGTTTCGGGAGGTTCCTGTTCAGGATAAGGCGGGAGGAAACGCCCGGGTGTCACCATTGTGTGGATCGCCCGGAGGACACGTTGGAGCATACGGTGGAGGGCTGCCCGGCTTGGACGGAACATCGCCGTGTCCTCGTGAATGCGATTGGCGGCGGTGATCTCTCGCGTCCGGCCCTGGTCCAGGCTATGGCATGGAGCGAGAGGGCATGGGAGGCCGTCACCTCCTTCTACGAAGCAGTAATGCTCGCGAAGGAGGAGGCGGCACACGCCCCTAATCGCCGCAGGAGACACCCTGGGCGTCAGGAATCTCAGTCCGGCCACCGTAGGCGCGGGCTTGCGGACGGTGAGCAATGGGTAGCTCGCCGTCCGATAAGGACCAAGTCTGGGTCGACGGCACGTTTTGTTCCACGCGCGCCTCAACGAAATGTCAGCACAATTGAAGGGGTCCGATAGGGCCGATTCCTGCCAGGGTTGCAGTTTTATCCGAAAGGGTTACCATGGCCCCTGGCAACATACAGGCAACTGAAGGAACACGGGTGGGTTTTAGTCAGTAAGAGTCTGACACGCCCTGCCGCTCCACCCAGAGCGGGAGAAGTTATTTGATAATTTCCACCCAAAAAAAAGACAATGGATTAGCAATCTGTTTCAAAACGATTCAGATTGTGATAGATCGTATATTACGCAAATAGGGTAAAGAAAAAAAACAAAATATACTGAGTAATATTGACGTGAACTTTACGAAATTGAAATTTGATTTCCTTCAATGTTCAAACGCTGGAAATATTTTAGGTAGGTAACCTTCTCTTCAACCTTTTAATCAAGTTCTTTACAACATTTTTCATCTTTCTATTTTCGTAGTCTAACAGATATTATAGAATATGATTATTCAATATTTTATCGAATAAAATCTAGTTCTTTGGAAATATAAAATCAAATTCAAAGCGAAGAGTGGTAAGCATGTTCCTACAGAAAATTAATTAGTAGCGTATCAATGTAGAAATGATTAATTTATTTTGCTAACATCGTGGAAATTGTACAAAAAGTAGGTAAAGTAGATTACGGTAAATGTTTTCTTCTTTTCGTGTGGTTAGTAACTAACCTAGTCATCATCTGCTTAGCTTTTTCCCAACTATGTTGGGGTCAGCTTCCAGTCTAACCGGATACAGCTGAATACCAGTATTTTACATGGAGCGACTGCCTATCGGACCTCCACAACCCAGTAACTGGGTAATACGATACCCCTTGGTAAGACTGGTTGTCAGACTTTCGGGCTTCTGATAACCCGTAACGACTGTCAAAGATCTACAAATGACAGCCGGGACCAAGGGCTTTACGTGCTTTCCGAGGCACGAAGGGGTCTTGGTATGTAAATATGGTCACCCATCCACGGACCAACCGCGGCAAGCGTAGCTTAACCTGATAGATCGACCCGTGCGGCTGTTATTACTTAGCCACAAGCCCCTAGACCAACCATCCAGCCAGCCTTAGACTAACCTAGTATCAGAGTTTTAAAGCCGCCCATGGACCTCTGACTTAGCTTTACACGCCGTCGAGTTTTTATAAATAGATCGGGTATCCGTACTAATATTAGGTATGCGAAAATAATTCACTATGTTACCTTTTGACACCGTAACTACCGAAAGGATTTCGATAAAATTATAACATTTGGCCCCACAATTAAGTAGACCATGACCTAGATTTAGGACATACTTTTTCTTGGTAGTACGTTCCTTGGGGATTATTTCTGACCTCCACACGGGCGAAGCCGCGGACATAAGCTATTACATAGTAGGTGTAATAAATAGCCGGGGTCGCGGGAAACTCCTAAAGGGATACCGTGGCCCCTGGCAACATACAGGCAACTGAAGGAACTGAACAGGTTGGTTTTAGTCAGCAAGAGTCAAAGCCCTTTCGCTCCGCCCAGAGCGGGAGAAGTTATTTAATAACTTCCCATCCAAAAAAAAGGTATAGTAATAGATGTGAGTGAGAGAGTTATTGCTTCACATCTGAAACAGTAACCTAACGTAGCTGAAAGTTATTCAGGATAAGGATTGGTTTACATCTCATTTCATCCCTTCTAAGGTTCCTTTTATATTATCAGTGAGTTTGCGTTGCCTGAAGTCAGATAGCCCGGAAATGTTTTTTGGAACGAAGTTCTTTAACGCGGCTTGCGATAGGAGTTGACTGGTAGAAAACGTCACGTAAGGAAAAAGCGTTATGTCTCTCTCTCTCTCTTTCTTTTATATATAATAGAAAGAGACAATTTTGGGGCGTATTTTACCTAATTACCTAGATAAGGAACTCGCTTGCCGCGGTCGGTCCGTCCTTGTCGCTTCGGGTCGTCAGAGACCTGAAAGTTTGACTACCAGTCTTACCATGGCGTATCGTGTTACCCATTAACTGGGTTGTGGCGCTCAGATAGGCAGTCTCTCTATATAAAATACTGGTATTCAGCTGCATCCGGTTTCTGGAAGCCGATCTCAATAATAGTTGGGAAAAGTCTAGACAGATGATATTTTTTCGTAGCAATAAAGGTTCAGATAGGGCTCAGCAAAAAGTTTTTTGAAGTGAATACTTCTTTAAACGCATTGGGCATTTTTGAGATGGGAAAATACAATTGAACTCGCGACACCTTACCGACACCTCATTTTTGTGAACGCGATAGTGCTCTTTATTTATATTACGTTACGGATCAATGTTATTAAAGTATTGTTACTTTTAAGGTTTTGGAAGTATATTTTGTTTTGTAAACGCGATTGTGCTCTTTATTTAGATAAGGTTACGGATCAATGTTATATACAAGTATTTTTCTTCCACCAAAGCGATCTTGTTCAAGTTTTCACTTCGGTCGGCAATCCCGGAGTGCCGCTGTTTAAAAAAAAAATAGAACATTTACATTAATTTTATCGAAACCAGAAGGCCAAATCCCGTAACTAAAAACGTTTAAATTCAAGTCGCAATCTCCTCTCAGCGACAATCAATGTCAAAAATTTATGAAAATTACGAGATTTTTGACAGATGAGAACGTTCTTAAAACTATGTGAATTGCCCCTCAGTTATAGGTTGTGGCTTTCCTTCTATGCGTTAACTAACACAGAAACAATTAATTAACTATTCAAATTAATGTTTGATGTAAGCCTCTACAAGCTCATTTGATGACGTCACGCGACTCATGGATGGAGCGAGTTGACATTGTATAGCACTTGCTTTGAGAGCCAATGATGCATCAACAAACCAATAAACGAGATGGAATTAACTTTAGTATATTAATTTCTAGGTAGAAAGTTCCAGGTCAGTTAAATAAGTAATGACATATGATCGACAAATTGTGGTCCCATTAGCAATAGTACATTACTGTTGCGGCCTGCAACAAGGGCATTGATGGGCAATCGTAAAAATATGGGCGGTGGCGAAGCCGAGACACACATACGTGAGTCCATCAATGCCTGGTTGCAGCCAGGGCTTATATGTAGTACTTTTCTAAATAATGCGCGGAAATTCGAAGTACATTTATTATGTAAATTAATTATAAATTTCAGAATCAATAACGCGCAACGTAAATTTTTCACGCGCCAATTATGTTCATTTGTTTCTTCTTTACTTTAAACAGCTCTATTTGCAAATCAGATCGAAATTTAAAGAAAATCTTTCACAAGTTTCCTTGGTTGCCATGTTGTGTTGAAGTAAAAAGTTCGTTCCATTCATAAATAACACTACAGATATGATTTTTAATAGTAATTTATTTACAAACATTGCCGGCCGGGCGCTCGCATATGAACGACCAGTTCAGCTATTTCGATTTATCTCGAAGAAGGTTGTCAAAATAATTGTACGTTTGCTATAAGCCTTTGTAACACCTTTAAACATTATGGAATGCAATTATAGCTATGAATATGAATAAGCTAGGTATTTATAGTTAGGTAACTTGAGAAGTAAGTTTTAAAAACGTATGATATAATATTATTCTCTTTGTTTTAGCAAGCTTTCAAATAAGTGAAATTGTGACTAAAATTTAGAACGTAAAGAGATTTTATATAACATATCTATCAGAGATAAATAATATCGGAAATTGTATTTTTAAAAGTTGTTGCAGGCATTCCATAAATAATAAAAACAAAACACAACCGGCAAAAAGGCTATCATAAAAAATAAACACTGAAGTAAAACTTCCTTATTTCATTAAACCCTCACTCCACACATTGACGATGTGTTGAAGAGCGGTTAAGAAACATGTCAAGACAGGTGGCCTATTGAGCATTACACACACAGCAATGTATGTGAGCTTAACATCATAACACTGTGAAGACGCCTTCGTTGAGGCTTTACCTAGTACCTTCAGTTTTCCCTTCATTCCACTGCCAAATACCATCTTTAGTACCCTGAAGTTAAAGTCCAGTTTCGTATGTGAATACTTCCAATTTACCTCCTCGGAGTTTCTGTTAGCCTAGTACTCTCGAACGCACACACGTCGTGTCGCCGCAATTCTCATTCCATATATCAAGGTCACATAGACTCACATGCAGCTGCTATCGGCCGTCCTTGTCACACATACTTAAAATACATCCGTGAGACAAGGGCAGAAATATTTTTCGTTGTGTGACTACGCTGTCTAGACGTTTATGTGGAACTTTCTTGCGGTCACCACCATGCTTTCCTTAGAAACTCGACAATGACAACTTTATTGAGATAATCGTTAGAAGAATTTCCTTTGTGACATTATTTTATAACTTTAAAACTGAACTATTTTCAGTAGTTTATTTCAATTTAGTGTTAGTGTAAAGTTACGTGGATTTTTATTGCTATGCCTTTCAAATATTTAACATAAGTAAGTATTTCAAGTAAATAAAACAACCATTATTTATCAAATTAACACACAAACAAAGTAGTTATGCTAGAAGTACTCTCGTTTTGCTGCATGACGTATGATGCGCCATTGCAATAAAATATGAAATACCAGGGCGGCAAGAGGCTTAGAAGTCATATTACCGGTGTATGTTAGATGAGAATACTTGCCGAGACCTAATATTATTAGGATCAAAGTCTAAGTATGCATGAATTTTAGAATGTGTTAACAAAACACTTTTTCAAGAGTCATACGTTAAGTAAACGCTAGCCAATTGGGTACACTTAGGTATTCCACAAACCCAGGTTAAGCTATAACGTTGTAATCAATAAATAGCATGTTTCCTGACGTTTTGCAGGCAATATTATCGGAACATCATAAAAACCAAAAACGTCACAAGCCAACATACAGTACCGCCATCGTACCTAGTTTTATTTATTTTAATTAGTCACATAGTTTGAGCTACGCTACTGAGTCTCATCAATCGATGCGCGACGCCCCCAACTAAGCTTCTGTTTGTGTGGCTTTAAGCTCTTGCCGCCATAAGAGAAGATAATTAAACTGACAAATTACCGCCAGATCTAATTAATGCCTTCACGCCGGTAACACACCTCCGCCGCGAAAACGCAGTAGTTCAATTCAACTGGCTCGCGTTACTCGTATGTTCCGCTATTCGAGTTCATCTTCATCATCATCAGCCTATAAATGTTTCGGCGGTGGTGATCTCTCGCGTCCGGCCCTGATTCGGGCAATGCTACGGAGCGAGAGGAAATGGGAGGCCGTCACCTCTTTCTGCGAAGCAGTAATGCTCGCGAAGGAGGAGACGGAGCGCGTGAGGGAGAGGCAAATTTCGCGCCCTCGCGCCCCTAACCGCCGCAGGAGGAGACGCCCTGGGCGTCGGGAATCGCAGGAAGATTTCCGGCCACCGTAGGCGCGGGCTTGCGGACGGTGAGCAATGGGTAGCTCGCCGTCCGATAAGGACCAAGCCCGGGTCGACGGCGCGTTGTGTTCCACGCGCGCTTCAAAGAGATGTCAGCAGAATTGACGGGGTCCGCTAGGGCCAATGCCTGCCGGGGCTGCGAATATGGGCCGATAGGGATATCGTGGCCCCCCGGCAACATGGCATAGGAAGGAACACGGGTGGGTTTTAGTCAGTAAGAGTCTAACACGCCCTCCCACTCCACCCAGAGCGGGAGAAGTTATTTGATAATTTCCCACCCAAAAAAAAAAAAAAAAGCCTATAAATGTTCCCACTGTTGGGAATCCACCACGCGGACCCAGTGCGGGTTGGTAGATGTCACATGTCTTCGAATTTTCGGTTCTAGGACATGCCGGTTTCCTCACGATGTTTTCCTTCACCGTTTTTGAGAGCAGTGGTGATGAAATAATTTACACAAAGTAAAGCGCCTGTCTGGGTTCGAACCTACGACCTACAATTCGTAAGTCGCGGCCGTTACCACTGGGCCACCACTGCTCTCCTATTCGAGTTCCGCTCTTCGAATTTCGTGTAGCGCTATTTGAGTTCCACTCCTCGAATTTCGTGTAGCGGAATATGACGCGAGCCAGTTGAATTGAACTACTGCGGTTTCGCGGCAGAGGTGTGCTACTGGCGTCAAGGAAATACGTCAAGAAAGTATTCAGCGATATTTTATCACTCAATTTCTACCTACATAAGTAATGATATTTACCTAAATTCCTGCTTACTCTCTAAAGATGACAAATGACAATGGTTTTTCTTTTGTTTTTTGTCTGGCAAAGCATTATTTTTGTGCCTTCCTTAAATTATTCATATCAAGGAAATTGAAAGTGAAGTAGGAAGGTATTCCCGCCGCTTTTCACTACCTGTTTTGTTTGCCTTATCAGTACGTTCTTAGATTTTAAAGGGAAATGATTTTTTTTATTATTTTATTGCAAACGAATTCTTATTCTTTTCGATTTATGAAAGTATAATTATGAACTGAATCGACAGTCGATCAGATAAAAATACTTTTTGTTTAATTCAGATTTTCGAAACAAAAGTTGGTGTTTCGAAGAGATAGATTAATTTAACCTGATAAAATACTCCACTGGAGATACCAAGAGAATGTTCCTAACTCCGAATTTCTAGAAATAAATAAAAAATACAGTTGTAGTGTTGTCGAGTTGTACGTCGTAGGTTTGAACCCTGACAGGCGCTTTACTTTGTCTAAATAATTTCATCACCACTGCTCTCAAAACGGTGAAGGAAAACATCGTGAAGAAACTGGCATCTCCTAGAACCAAAAATTCGAAGACATGTATAATAAAAACTATCCTATCTCTAAAATAACTAATTTAATGCCGAATATAATTATTTAACCCTTGGTATGCCGGAACGTAGATATACACGAGACACAATGGTTTTTTAATTGTGTCTGTAATTACGGCATTCGAGAGGTTAACCTCAAAATAGATACTAATCCCCAAATTAATCTTAAAGTCATTACCCCAATATCATAATCTAAAACTGTTTAATAAAACTACATATTTATAATATTTCAGGGATAAGGAAGTAATATGAAACACGAAGATATTTGTCAGTGATTTATATTTCTTTGCCAACATCAAATTCAATATTCTACACCATACCATCACATCTCCTATTCCCCGCATAATATCACAATTCATTTCACAATCAAATCAGTATTCTAATATTTACCATAAAACTAATAGGTTACCTTAATTTACAGTAGATCTCCAACCAATCCTATGCCAATCTATCTTTTTACCGACACCGCCACTAAACACGTCTTACCGTCACGAGCGCCCAACCCAGAAGGCCACATCGAATCTTTCGGTGCTGCCAGTATAATAAATTGAAACCTAACACATGTGACATTTACCAACCCACACTGGGCCCGCGTGGTGGATTACAGCCCACTCCTTCTCACAGAGAGGAGGTCTGTGTCCCAACAGTGGGAACATTATAGGTTGATTATGCTACAGGGTCTATACTCAACCCAAACACAGAAAAACAAAATTTCTTATCTTACATCGTACAGAAGAATGTTCACCTTCATCATTATTGGCAGCCTTGTTCCACTTACTTTTAAGTACAGGCCACCTCCCTCTTGTGCTATGATTCCCTGGTATGTGCGAAGAAGAATGTTGCCAAACATCCTACTAATATAAACGCGAAAGTTTGAGGATGGATGGATGGATGTTTATTACTCTTTCGCACACATAAATTTAGCACATAGATAGTTTACAACCTATCTTGCTTATACTATAGGTACTTGTTACCCGGATCGTGGCTTAGCCCACGTTCGCACAGACGTAATAAAATCGCGGCGATATTTTTTCGTGAACTTGATTTTCAATGCTCTGCTTAGCGCCGAGAGTTGAAAATCCAACAGTGTGTTTTTTCAACGCGCTGGGACGAGAGTGAATCCCAGAGCGTTGGATTTTCAACGCACCGAGATTTGAAAATCCAATGCGTGATAAAATCCCATTGCGATTTGATTACGACCATGCGAACGTCGGCTTATGCGGATGAAACCGCTGGGCGCTGCTAAGTAATTAATATTTCGTAATGTTGATCCAAAATTAGGAAATGACTCAACATTCTTTAAAACAAGATTCTCGAACAAAGACAGTCGATGAGTCAAATACCAGTTTTTTAAGAGAAAAAAAAATCGGCTTGCCGAATCGGGCGCAAACAAATCAATTTGTGCTCAAATTGGCGTTTTATCACTTTGAAACTGGACTAATGCCCGAGATACACGACGCTAGTTTCTCAAACCAATAAAATTAGCTAGTGTTAGTAAGCTAGCAAGCTAGTAACTCTGACTTCGTGTATTCAGACCTAGCTTCATTTCTAGGCTAGTCAAAAAGCTGGAGTCTCATTTCCTACGAAACATTATGGAAAAAGGTTTTTATGATTTCTGACTTTTCTAATACTCAAACCTTTAGAGTTTATTGATCCTTATAAGAAACAAAATCAATTCGCACCAAAAAAAGTTTTTGTGAACATTGCCCATTTGCTTGCTTCATTTTTTTTTTCAAAATCTGTGAACAGAGAGATCAAAGTTTTAAGCTAGCGTAATTAATTAAGACAGTTTTCTAGGATGGTTTTAAATTTTTTGAGCTAGTAGTCTCCCCACGTCTGATTTTGCTCCCGGCTTGGGTACTAGCTTCATGTAGCCGACGAAACAGTATTCGATTTTTATTAATGAAGTTCAATTTACGTCACGGACTTGTTGTTACAATGGTAATAGAGCCCATGGCTGAACGCTGGCCCCCAAAATACAGGTCCAGGCCCAATTTGGGGGTTAGGATCAGATTATTTGCAATACATTTGTGTGCTATATTATTACGATCTACTTGTTTGCAACATGTATTTTAAGTGTCAAATAAATGTTTTTATTTTATTTATATTTTATTACTGGCTTACAATTTTCTGGCATCATGTAAGCAGCACTAGCATGTGCCAAGGCAGGACAGCAAGAAGGTTATTATACCGAGGTTCTAGCTTGCTATCCTAGCTTTAAAAAATTTGCCTCGTGTATCTCAAGCATAAGCATGACATCGAACTATCTACATCAGATGGTTACAACAGTACTAAACTTCAATTAATGTTCTTTAACAAATTATCTGCATGAAACTACGGGTTAGCCAACGTTCGCACAGACGTAATAAAATCGCGGCGATGTTTTTTCGTGCACTGGATTTTCAACGCTCTGTTTAGCGCCGAGAGTTGAAAATCCAACAGAGTGTTTTTTCAACGCGCTGGGACGAGAGTGCGTCCCAGCGCGTTGGATTCTTAACGCTCGGCTCAACATCGAGAGTTGAAAATCCCGCCACGGTTTTAATACGTCCGTGCGAACGTCGGCTTAGTGTTAACAGTTTAGTGGTAGTAGAGAACCAAGTGTCTATTAACATTTTGATAGAGTTGATAGTGTCCTGCATTATTTATTACTCACAATCATCTAACTATATTTTGAACGGTTTTCGTGGAAATTATCATGATTAATGCATTTTTCAGGTCAGTATAGTAACTTTGAGTAAATTAAAAAAACAATCAATTAATCTACTTAGCCTTTTCCCAACTTTGCTGGGGTCGGCTTAAAGTTTAACCGGATGCAGCTGAATACCACTATTTTACATGGATCGACTGCCTATCTGACCTCCACAACCCAGTACCTGGGTAATACGATACTCCTTGGTAACACTGGTTGTCAGAATTTTGGACTTCTGATGACTCGTAACGAATGAGAGCCGGGATCAACGGCTTAACGTGCCTTCCGAAGCAGGGAGGAGTCTCGGTATGTAAAGATGCGTCACCCATACACGGACCAACCCCGGCAAGCGTAGCTTTTAACCTGATGGATCGACCCGTAGGGTTGTTATTACGTAGCCACGAGCTCCCAAATAAATAAATAAATTCACTTCCATATTCAGCAGTTTACATAAAAGATGCTAGAAACTACCAAATTGCAGAGTTTTTTTCAAAATAAATGGAGTAGAGTTATCTCAACACCTCTCTCCCTTGAATTTGTATATATGTATATATATTATAGATATATATTATATTAAATGTATGTACGTGTATTATAAGTTATAATCTATTTATGTACTGTTGTTCCTACATTTTATTTCTAATGATATATTTTTAATATTTTTTTCTTTGTTCCTCTCAAACAGAGCACCTGCCATCTAATCTCTTCACCACACTTGGTTGACTGGTAGAGAATGCCTATGGCATTAAGTCCGCCTTTGTACCTTTTTGTGTGTGAGAAGTTTAAATAAATAAATAAATAATAAAATGACGACTAAGGCTCAATTTACAACGGAACGGAATGGAAGCAAATTTTTGTAACGTTATTGTACATAGCAAAATGAACTTTATGTCAATTGTTTAACGTACAAACTAGATACGAGCTTCATACTGCGAGAATTCCCGAGAATGCGCTCGAAATCTTCAGAAGACGCGGGACCAGTAGGCCAATTCCCGTAGGTATTTAAAAAACGTTCAAAATCTAGTCGCAATCTTATCTCGGCGAAAATAATCAATATAAAAAACTTGTCAAAAATGTAAGGAAATTAGGGGTATTTTTGGCAGATTGAGATCAGAATGCGACCGATCTTAAAATTACGGGAATTGCAAGTCTGTTATTGGCTCGTATCTAATTTGTGCGTTACGCTATTGACATAAAGTTCATTATGATTTGGACAAAAAAACTCGCTACTATTCCGATCCACGGTAATGTAAATTGAACCTTATATATAGCAGTATTTATGGATGAAAAAGCCATGTTGCGCTGACTTCAAATAAATTGGGATTATGGCAGGAGAATGATGATGCCACCAAAAAATGGGTCAATAGTAGATTATTTGCCTAGGGAGCAAACAACTATTTTAAAGGCGAGAGTGTTTTTTTGAATCCAGAGCAGAGCGCAGCGAGGGATTCAAAAAATTTACTCGAGCTTAAAGTAATGTTGCTCCCGAGGTGGATACTCTACTTTTTATCACCCTCTATAAGAAAATAAGTAAGTGCAACTTATGAATGAGAATAGTACCTACGTTTATTTATTTCATTCGCATTACTTGAGGCAAACACACATTTTTTTTTAAACGTAAAACCCAAATTTGAGTAAACAATTACGAACGAAGGCGGAATGCATTTCGCGCGTTTTTTTTTTAAATTTGGCTCGCTTTCTGCTTACTTTATCATTCAGCCTGTTACTTGTTCACACAATGTTCGTGATTGATCTCTTTGGTGATTGGCACTATTACTAACAACATCCACATTCCAAATTCAAAACATATTTGGTCCCTAGGGATTAATAAACTATTTTGGTCCCTGTTTACAAAGAATAAACTAGCTCTTTTTGAACAGATGTGATAAAAAATAGTTTTGCAGTTTATTCCGGCAGAGTATTTTTATAAGTTAAATGGAATTTATCAAAAACTTTTTACGCCACATTGGCGATAATGCGTATTTAATGTGTTTTTGTTCCGTATTTCATAACTTCTCTTCCGCGTTTACCGACACGCGATCCGCAAAAAAACAAACAAGAAAATACATCCTCTCTTCAAATTCAAACGTCGAATTTGTTTGCGAAACATTTTTGCGAGTCCATTCCAGTTTTTGTGTCTCGCTCTTTCGTTAAACGTTGGATAGAGATGGGGCGATTAAACAAACAGTCATCGTCGGTGAAAGCAAGGCGACCTCACACTTTCACTTAAAGATAACCTTGGGTTATGGAACACGTAACATGTTACCATATTATTACTGATTCAATTCGTATGTTGTATAATAAAAAACAGTTTCCCTATAGAAATTGAGTCTTCTCAGAAGATTGGTTTCATTTGCCTCAGGCGTAGTACGAACGAGGAATTATTTTTTGACTGATTTTGCTTCAACAAGATGTGTTTTGTGTCTGTTATAAACAGACATCTCAAGGGAAATAAAATATTTGAAAGAAAATTGGGCCTGTCGTGAAAAAAAAGAAAATGAAATTTTTCGTGAATCATTTTCTTATTTCCTATTACAGTACCTGGGCGACCGAGCTCTGCTCTGATGAAAATAGAGAATGCTCATTTAATAGTATAGGATAGTTCATACTAATCTCAAGTATAGTACATACTAATTCCATGTTGCCAAGATAGTAGGTACTTACTAACTCCATGCGGCCATGTCATTATTCTAATGTCATTAATTCATAGGTAATTCATTATCTTGTTCTTCTAAACTTTGGGCTTAAAAACACCCCCCCCCCCCCCTATTACTGGGGCGCCCCCTATTACATGGGACATAAAAACGTGGGTACACTATATAGGTACCTACACCTAGGGTGTATCTCAATCATACTTTATAATAACGTATCTGACATATATTATGCTTTTGCATAAAAATAACGTATGCTTTTTAGCATACGTTATTTTAGTAAAGTATTTTTACTTTATTTCTAATCTTTACTGTGAAGCGTAAAACGAAACATAATGTTAACCAGACGTGATTACAAAACTTTTTGATACTTTTATAATTCTTAAGTCAAAAAAATCTATTTTTAGAGAAAAATACTTTTGACAAATGACAATCTTAAAAATGGATCTGATTTATTTACTCTCCATTCTCGCCATTTCAGCTTTCACAGAGTTTTTTTTGGTAATGAATCTGAAGTGGCAAGAAGAGAGAAACAGATTGTCCATCGAGTTATTTATGTCTAAATTTTGGTTGTAAAACTAGCTTTGAAACTTACAGATACCTACAACAGAAAATTGTTAGCGTTTGCTAAAAGCACCGAAAAACATGTTTTTAGGGAACAAAAACATTAATTTGAAAAACGCTTTTTTTTTTCGAGGTGCTTTTTTTTTGCTTAATTTCAAGAACTTGATACGTTATTTTTCTCAAAAAAAGTTGGCAAGCCTAGGTACACCTCTGCCTAACCCTTTGGGGATTAAAGGCGTGATATCGGAAACACTGTATCAGGAGGTAACCATAAAGACTAACACCATTGAAAATCAAATGTTCCGTGTATGGGCGCCGTGTTCCATCCATGAGAATTTATGGAACATTCTCGCATTAGAAGATTGAACGGGATTCAATGTTGCGTAAAAAGTTTTTCTTTATATCCTCCTGTATAGTTTTCATAATGTTGCTTCGATTTGAATTATATGTGCATTTTTCGTGTCGCTTTTAGCTATACGAGAATAATTCATGCTGAAGGAAAATCTTCCAGGCGCGAGGCGGGACGGAGGGTATTCTAGAGGATATCTTCAAGGGACTAGATTAGAAGTGAATAATTTATAAGTACTTATTTATTTTCATTTTTATTTATATAATATGTCTTCATGTTGTGTTAGTTTATAATGAATACTTTCGATACAATATAAAAATTGTTAATGGAAGAAAAAGAAAAAAAAAACAGTAGCACTTTGCCGACAGAAGTAAAAACTTGAAAAAAAATCAGCACCGCGGTAATCAACGCGTTGATGTCTTTTACTCCACGGTGTCGGTAAATTGCTTAACAGTGTCGCGAAATCAATGGTTTAGTCCCATCTCAAAAATGCCCAACGCGCCTAAAGAAGTTTTCACTTCAAAAGTTATACGAAAATAGATTTTGCCGTCTGATTTGTAAATAATCTAAATTTTAATGAAGTTTGTCAGTCGTATTAGCTTTTTGTGTGATACAGATTTTCGTATTATATTTTTTTTAATGATTCTTCAGCATGCAATTTCAACAAAGTAATATTTAATCACGTCTTCAGTAAAAACTCAAGAGTAGCCAATAAAGTGCAGCTGTTCTGTCTATACTTTTACAAAAAGGACATTATGAACAAAACAATTATCAAGTGGTGAGGCGGTGCGGGATTTGATGAGCAAATATTCTCTTTTCAGACACTTCCAACATAGAACAAGATGGGTTTTTTTTATTAAAGTTTTGAATATGAATGTGGACCGATATAAGCGTAGCAATATACCTACCGAATATTCCGCAACGGAAATTCCGCGTGCTTATTATTATTAGTAATTGTGTAGATATGACAATGTAGTGTGTTTGGGGAAGACCTTTGTCCAGCGGTGGACGTCTTTCGGCTGAAATGATGATGATGATTAAATGTAGGTATGTTTTCTATGAAAATTTCCGAATTAATTTTCACCTTGATATCCTGTACTATTAAATGAGAAATATTTGTAAATATATATATATTTGTAATTACGTTCTCGAAAATGGCTCCAACGATTTCGATGAAAGTTGCAATATAGGGGGCGGAAAATATATCTATCTAGATCTCATATCTGGGAAAATTTATTTTCTCCGTATTTTCACCCGAGCAGAGCTCGGTCGCCCAAAGTTTAGAACAAGATGGCACCTTAGAATAATGACATGGCAGTATGGTATTAGTAAATACCTACTATCATGGCAGCATGGAATTAGTAAGTACATATTATACATGTAACTAGTATGAACTTTCCGGAATGAATTATTTACATGGTGGTGAAAACCTTAGCAAAATCTGACAGATACGAAAAGTGACTTTATTTTATAAAGTTTAGTTACAGATATAGACGTTCTTGCGTAAATCTACCAAACATTGTCAGTTTAGTTTACTCTATGTGTCACCTTCTGAATCATAACTAGCAGTACCCACTTTTATAAAGTTCAAAGTTCGCAGTGGCGCTAAATTGGTCAAGGCGTAGTATATTTCTGAATAAGTTAGTATAAAAGATCGTGCAGACTAGCGCGACTTGACGCACGACACGACACCGGTAATTATTCTACCGTGAATTTTTCTTAGAGTCGCGACGAGCTATCGCGTCGCACCAGTCTGCACGAGGCTTTATCGTTCTCTCAACGCCATAAGTACATGGTTCATTTACATTAGGATACCTAGTCTCTTAATAATAAGCAAGGCAAATGCCCAACAGAGAAAAATATATATTTTTATAATAAAAAACTTTTTACAAAAAAATCAACTGACTTCCAAAAAAAACATTACAAAGCGAAAAATAACTTTAATTTCGGAATTCGGTGGCAAAAAACGAAAATTCAAAACCAAAGACACTGACTACAGTTGTCAGTTTTTAGTTGTGGTACCTACCCCCCACACAAATTCAAATACGTACGTGCGCAGCGAGCCGTGCCGCCGCGGCAGCGGCTGGTGAGTGCCAAAACGACTAGAATATATAGAAAAAAATACTTTAGTAAGGGTTAGTTAGTTAGAGTTCTGAACGCCGCCGCTGGTGTCCATTATGGGAGCCGGCGGTGCCGGTTCCCAATGGTGTTATTTTTGGGAGCCAGCGGTGCCGGCCACAGAATATGTAATGTGCCGGCGGCAGCCGATGTTTTCAATCTCGGCTGCATTACGTACACTGTGGCCGGCACCGCCGGACATCCCGGTTCCCAATGACGTTATTTTTGGGAGCCGGCCCCAGCAGCGGAGGCACTCCCAAATAAATAATTTAAAAAAACTTGTCTCCACTTTCTTCCAAAGGGACATCAACGAGTGAAGTTTTGAAAGTAAAGCAATATTTAAAAAAACATAAAATAAAAAACATATTTGATTTCCGAGACTATTTCTACACTAATATTATAAACACAAAAGATTTATATTTTCGTTTGTAATGAATAAACTCAAAAACTACTGGACCGATTTAAAAAAAAATCTTTCACCAGTAGAATGCTAAATTATCACTGACTAACATGGGCTATAATTTATAAAGATATCATGTGGGCGAAGCCGCTGAAGGAAGCTAGTTGATAATAATAATATGATTAATATCAAGGCAAGTGTGTATCGATTATCATTGCAATGTAGTTGTAATTCCTGACACCGATGTCGATGAAGATGATCCGACCTTAGGATTGAGGAAAACTCATTGTTTGTCACATTTAATTACGTGTCGTGTAGTATGAGGTCATAGAAATAAATATCTGATTAAAAATAAAAGCCATTATGCAGGGTGGCAGGGACATCGACGCGAAATCTGTTACGATGGATTGGAGTACATTCTGAACCCCAGGGTTGAAATTTTTCATCGGTTTGAAAAAAAAAAAACAGCTGTTCCATACATTTTGACCGTGTAGGTATTTTTTTTCACTTTTCTATGGTTCCTGACTCATGTACTGAAGAAAACATGGTAACAGTTTTCTCGTCGATATCCCTGCCACCCTGTATACAATGGTACAGTTCTGATGTCCCAGTGTTTAAGAGCTCGCCTCTCATGCACGAGGTTGTGGGTTTAAAAATTCGAGCACATACCAATGTGACTTTTTCAATTCATTTGTACTTACTTTCTTCGTTTATCTTGGACATCCCCCCTAACATCAGTGAAGGAAAACATCGTGAGGATACCCAGGACTTAAATAGCTAACCCGTCTTGAGCAAGCGTAGTGATGAATGCTCGCGCCTTCTCTGTATGAGAAGAGGCCTTTGCCCTTCAGTGGGATAATAATAGGCTGGTATTATTAAAGTATTATTTAATATAGTCAGCCTCAAAAAGATATAGGTATACGACGTATTTAAGTATTGTAGTAAAATACTATAAGTAATAAATTCCGGAAGTAATGCCTAACCAAAGCATAAAAAACTATATTACTTTCAAACTTCTGCTACTACTACTATCTACTTTTTTTTAAGAACAGACAATTTTATTATCATATTTTAGTTGCTTAAAATATTAATATTCCCTATGAAACCGAAGCGGGTGGCGGCGTGAGCGCGACGCTCATTTGTATGGCCAAGGTCAACGGCGTTTACCCGACCCTTAAGTTCGCAAAATTTCACAGCCATAAATTAATTGATAATCTACATCTAATCATAATGAAAACTGTTTTCTTATTTTTATTTTCTTCAAACTTCAATTTACTTGAAAATTATTTAAAGAACAGGGATTTATGTAAGTACACTACTGAATTAAATTAAATTTTGTATTATAGTTTTTAGAAATTCTTAAAATATACTTGTGTACTTAATATATTGGTTAAGTTGTCTTCGTCCAAACTTAAACTTTAAATAAATATAGGTACATACGGCTACATATCAAGCCATCCTGTTCCAGTATAAGCTGACCTTTCATTGTACAGAAATCCGATACAATTCGAGATCAACTTATACTGGACATTTATAGCTTGATATGCAGTAGCCGTGTGTACATCCTTTAAAAGAGAAAGTAAAATAGCGACTGCCTCGTTTGTCTTGTAGTCGCAAGCGCTACTGCTGAGAGGAGGAGAGAGGAGGAGAGGAGAGAGAGAGGAGGAGAGGAGAGAGAGAGGAGGAGAGGAGAGAGAGAGAGAGGAGGAGAGGAGAGGAGAGAGAAAGGAAGAGGTCTTGGTGTCGATTCCCAGGTCGAGCAAAGTGTTATTCAGTACCATTAGGAATTTCTCAGTAGCAGCCCGGAGCTTGGACTTGTGCCCGGTTGATGGCAATAAGCTCGCCCCCTATTCTTCTTCTTCTTCATAGAACTCTTGACAGAGCGGTCGTGGTCTTCATGTAGTTTCTTGTCCAGGAGCTGATGTGATTCGCCTCACAATTTCTAGCCATCTACTCACATTTTTGGTGTTTTTAGTGCACTCATACACGAGTTCGCCCACTGCGGATTTAATTTGGTCAGTCCATCACATGGGTGAGCGTCCCTATTACATGGGACTTAAACATAACTGGCGAAATGTACCTACTATGGGCACACCTCTGCCTAACCCTTCGGTGAAATAAGGCGTGATGTTATGTTAAAACAGTAATATAATTAGGTATCGATATCATACCCGTCACGTCGGTTAAGTTTCACTAACCGGGCACATTTACTTAACTTTAAATACTTAAGTAATTTTCTGGTAGGTAGGTACTTAGTAAAGAGGATTGAGAATGGGCACCTACAAGAAGAGCTTTTCACGAGTTTCATTAACAAAAAATATTATTCTTTAATTATCATTTATTTTATCCTTGAAGATTAAAAAAATAATCTGTTAATTAATAAAATCGTAGCTAAGTTAAAACTGTACATTGAAAAAAGTTATTGCTAGGTCTGGGATCGATTCGATATTTTTTGTGACTATATTTTTACATTTTGTAATACGATTATTTTTGTATAAGCTAGTACTGAATAACTCTAACAAAACAAAATAGAGCATTATATGCAAAAGATATTACAAAAATATCACATTACATTATAACTTTTGGGTTCCATACACCAAGTTTTTCTCGGAATCAGAAACACCAGAAAGCTTATTAATATTCCTTGTCTTATCACACCAAAGTTTGTACAGATGGTAAACAATACCGTGCCGTCAAAATGTCAGTGTCAACGGCAATATGTACTAGAGAAGCAGGACCGGTTGTTGGTATGTCGAAACAACGTTCACGGCGAGTGGTGTGGTGTCAGAGCGTACCGAGCGTAGGTACCCTTTGCAAAATTCAACAAAGCTTTGAAAAATTCAACAAAGCTTTGAAAAATCAGGTGACAGTAACAGGTACACAGCCTTTTATGCTATCCTGGTAGCTGCAATGAGAAATGTATTTTTTTTTATTTATTTGCAATAAATAGGAACTTTTTTGTTTTCTTGTAGAAAGATTTGGGGCCGATATTTCAATCTTCAGATAACTTATTGTGACAGAAATAAAAAATACGGTCATATTTATAATTCAGATAAAAGTTATCGGAAGATCAAAAATCGGCCCTAAAAGATATAATGAAAATTTATTTTGCTTTTCGTAAGTATGTAGTATGTATAAAGTGACCATTTATTTTTTGACTCAAAACGGGACATCGATTTATTTATCTCAATTAGCAGGGCCAATTCATAAAGGAAACTCAATTTTGAGAATAGTTACCAGCCTAGGTTATCAATTAAATAAAAAAACACATTTATTTTTTATTATCAAAATTATTTAAGTAAGTACTCATGTATTACAAATTTAAAAAGTTAAGCAAGATTAATTTTGAGTAATATTTGTCAGCAAAACAAAGTTTTAATACAGCTGGTGATGATTTTAAGTAAGAATAAAATTCTTGGCATGTTTTTTTTTATATTTACCTATTAGTTATCAACATAAAGACTGGAACCTGTAACTGGGTTTTTTCAGACCTCCACAAATTATTCATTCAAGAAAATACTCTTTCTATTGGTGCATTTGTGCCGGGCATACATAGAATAGATTCTTATTAAAGTACAAAAGATGTCATGCTAAAGGTTGTTGGTGTGAAAATGTTTGTACACTTCCACCCAACGCATAATTGTCGGGGACACCGGGACGGAGAACCGAAAAAAGGGACGGTCCCCTTCAATACGGGACGTCTGGTCACTTCAAGTATGTAGTACTTTTTTTCCAAAAGGAAACCGCACATAATTTGAGCGTAGGAAGTTTCATGTTTGTACTTAAAATGAATCTCTATATGATGTTGGTTCACATTTCATATAAACATTTCAAGATGAAATATTTCTTGGAAGCAAATATAAATTAGATTGTGGCAAATAAGAATCTAGAACTAAATAAAGATATTAGTCTCTATTGGTTTTACGTAAGTGTGAATACCGAATTCTCGGTAATCGTTATTTAGTTTTACCGAATTTTTCATCTAGTTTGCGTAATGAACTAATGACTTCCTAATGAAAGAAAAAAAGTGGTATTCCGAGAGTGCCGAGAGAAGTGAAAACTTCAACAAGATCGCCTTGGTGGAAGAAAAATACTTGTATAGAACATTGGTCCGTAACCTTATCTAAATAAAGAGCACAATCGCGTTTGCAAAAAAAAAAAACTTCCAAAACCTTTAAAGTAAAAATATTTGCATAGAACATTGATCCGTGACATAATATAAATAAAGAGCACAATCGCGTTTACAAAAATGAGGTATCGTCGGTAACGGTGTCGCGAGTTCAATTGTTTTTTCCCATCTCAAAAATATACGCCTAAAGGCTTATGCAGATCAGCGCGACTTGTCGCGCGACACAAAGACACCGCTCGTCGCGCGACGAGCGGTGCCTTTGTGTCGCGTCGCGTGTCGCGCTGGTCTGCACGAGCCTTAAAGAAGTTTTCACATCAAAAAATCTTTTTCTACAATAGTTATTTACCTACTTACTTATTAAAAACATTTTGGAGCTTTAAGATTTTTTTAATGTACTGTGATGTAATTCTCGGATCTCGAGCTTTCGGGTTTTCCGAATATTTAAAACTTCCAATATTCGCCACGTGTGTAGGTAGTATCTTTCTTTTTTCTTTGCTGCCTTCGCATGTTTTTCTAACAACACGGATGCAACAGAAACACAAACCTCTTTAATAAAGAAATACATATATATTTTTAACCGACTTCCAAAAGGAGGAGGTTCTCAATTCGTCTGTATGTTTTTTTTTTTTTTTGTATGTTTGTTACGCGATTACTCCGCCAATTATGAATAGATTTTGATTATTCTTTTTTTGTTTTGTAGATCATACTTCAGAGGTGGTCCCATATAAATTTTATTAACTTTGCTTGGGTAATTCTTGAGTTAGCTTCAATTATACGTATTTTTTCCCACTTATACATGATATGATAACTTCTTGTCACTGTTATTTACATAGCAGGTAGTAGTATTCGAATTTGTATGGGGTAGGTACCACAACTAAAAAGTGAAAAATAAAAACTTTTTACAAAAAAAAAAAACAACCGACTTAAAAAAAAAACACTACAAAGTGAAAAATAACTTTAATTTCGGAAGTCGGTGACAAACGAAAATTCAAAACCAAAGACACCGACTTCCGAAATTAAAGTTATTTTTCACTTTGTAGTGTTTTTTTTTTAAGTCGGTTGTTTTTTTTTTTGTAAAAAGTTTTGTACTAGATGACCCGGTGAACTTGTTTTTTTTTTTCTATTTTTGGCTGTTCCTTTGGGTTTTTCCTAATTTTCTTTTTTCCTATACCACTACGAGACTGACTACGAGACTGACGCACGGCAATTGATTTTTATATCATATACTTAGATAGATGATATTGTAGCAATATTAGGCACGTGTGTTAGAAGGTATTTTTTCTCTGTTATTGCCATCAATTTGTGTTTCTATGCGTCGAATTGTCGAGCAAAAAGGTCACACTCCGCCCGATTCATGTATGAAATGAATATCATTTGTACTACAAACATGATTTAATTCAGTATAAGGGGTTAAAAAGTACTAATAATAAAACTGTCATTAATAATAATAAATAAGCGAGCAGTGATAGCCTAGTGATGTGACCGTCGGACTGCCAAGTCATAGGTCTCGAGTTCAAAACCCAAGGCACGCACATCTGACTTTTCGGATTCATGTGCGTATTGTATAATCATCACTTGTTTCAAAAACGGTGAAGGAAAATATCATGAGAAACTGCAACATGCCTGAGAGATATATCTCGACACTGCTCGTTAAACAAACACTTCTACACAATAGGCATAACTCTGTGCAGGGCGTGCATGGAGGCTGAGGAAACCGCAGCGCACGTGCTCTTTGAATGCACAGGCGTCACCAAGATTAGAACAGAAACCCTCGAGTCACC
Source organism: Agrochola litura (assembly GCA_949152395.1). Classification (NCBI taxonomy): domain Eukaryota; kingdom Metazoa; phylum Arthropoda; class Insecta; order Lepidoptera; family Noctuidae; genus Agrochola; species Agrochola litura. The sequence goes on along the minus strand of OX424497.1, from coordinate 6,200,464 downwards.
CAGATCTTACACAGATGTTCTGAACAGACCAGGAGACTTAATTAGCTTCTGGAGGGAGGTGGGCTGGTTGGAATAACCACCAAACAGCCGCCATGGCCCACGCACAATGGTCCACCTTACGGACTAAGTGTGGAACCCAAACCCTATAACAACATAGAAACTAGGGAAGTTAATAATTATACGGTGACACGACCAATAAACCAACAAGGCAGAAAAAAAAATGTTGAATAGGTAATGGACTTATAGTTAGTCTTTTTAAAAGCTGTCTAAACTTTAGTATGTCTCCAAGCCAATCTTTTAAGGGAAAACTTCAAGTCTTTAAAGTTTTGTTCGCATTTCAGCCGAAGTACCTACGGCCGGCAAAAGTTTTGAAAACTTTCGTTACTTGAACCATCGACGACTGCATTTTTAAACTACAACTTTGTCTGTGGATTTTAAGTCACTGGTAAAGTTATTAAAGTATAGGAATCAAAGAATTGATATCACTGTGAAGCGATTTGATTTCCCCTTTTTGTCACTTTAAAATGAAACGTACCCACCTATCTACTGAAAGTTTTATTCTCTAGGAAATATTCACCACAATGATAGCAGATTCTATAAAAAAAAGCCCAAGCATAGGTTCTTTTTCCCAACAAAGAAATCTACAGTGAGAAAATAAACCTAAAACTTAAGAGGCCTGCGAACACGGCTCACAACTACAAATCGAGATGTTTACAAAATTCAGTTCCAAGCACGTTGCGCTAGTAGAGTGCCTGTCGGAGCGATATACACCTACAATGAGCAAAACTACCACGCACACATTGACAATTATTGCTTGACGCGATAGCACTACTAGCTTTCGAAAATTTATGATAAATTTGGATGTGTTCCGTAATACCAAAAATGATGAATGAAAACTTAATATTTTTCCATTTTTTTTACGATAATTTGTAACTTGATATAGCTATGCTTCTGAAGAAACAATACTCGTATTATAAATATTGTTGGTTATAATACAGAAAAAAACAATATGAAGACATGTCATTTACGCTGTAAAAATGAGCGAAAATAAACTCATTAAAACTTCATTTTAGAAAAGTTTTTTGGAAAAAACAAGACGTAGAAACCTATATAAACACTGTCTAAATCTGAATAACTACATAATAGGGTAGAAATATGCCAAAAATTCATGCGTTGTCGCGTTCTTAAGAGATTTTTAGAATCCTTTCTTCGTCATTTATGTTCCAATAATTGGATAAACGTAAAATTAAAGCTAGGCATAGAAACTATCTTGCCAGCATTTTGCTAATGGACTTACCTAATGGCTTCTCCTACTCTCTTTGGGTAGATAATAAATGTGCACTGACTTTAGCAACTCTTCGTTAATTGAATATTGAATTATAAATTAGGTTTATTTGCAAAATTGATCTGGAAGATACAGTTAGGTTTTTTCAAAAGACGGGGGATGTTGGTAAATATTGAATTAGTTTTAAAAGGGTTGAAGAAACTATTTTAAAGTCCTTACATGCTGCTAGCTCTAATATTTTTTTGTAATACTACATACTTCAGTAAGGGCCGAGAAAAAAATTTATCCACAAATAAAAATGTTTTTTCAGTCAATCTTTACTTTCATAGTCAAGTCCCATCAAATTGTGAAATCACGTGCGTTAAAATCTTAGCAATAACGGAGATTTAAATACCGCCAAAACTAGTAAGACACACATTATTTAAAACCCAATAATAAAGATAGTAGGTAGGCCAGCAATTTTCAAAACTTACCAGGTTTTATAATGGTTAATGTAACGCACAATAAACAAGAAAATTTACTATCAAAAAACTTAGCAAACTGTTTTTGCGCTCCCCTGGAAAATGTTGTTTGAAATACTTACTTTGATATGGGGCAGCCGAAATGTCACGTTCGTGTTCAAAATTCAAAGTACAATTTCTTTTAAAAAATTTTGTTATCAAGTAGCTACCTACTACTATATTTGGCTACCATTGAAATAATTAATTTTAATTCTTAACAAAAACTATTGTCTCTCTCTGGTACCCCGACTCCGAAGAACTACAGTGCAAAGAAAAAAGAACAAACTCGACTAGAATTTTTAAAGAACTATTCTCTAGCGGCTAAAACAGTTAAGAACTCTTTTGTATCTAACTTTAAATTACATGAACTTTGCTCCAGCTTTGAGTTTTCGGTAGGTACATTTAAAACGATCTTGTTTAAAGAATAATGTGCATTGGGTGAATTCAATTGCTTTGTTGTAAGTGACTTTCTTTGATGCGCATTTTAGTCTGTAATGGCTGGCAATGGTGCCGATTCTCTTGTACACCGAACTAAACTATCACTAAAATTCCTTACTTTGGACTAAGAGAATCTAAAAGCTATTCTGCAAAATAAATTCTCTAAATTTAAAAATAATTTTGACACATCTAAATCGAATTTGACAATCGCAACTCCACACGTGATACCTAACCACGTGAATCTTTTTAGAGCCGGAGGCGCGCAGGGGGGGGGCCTCGACGTGTTTTATATGGATTTTTTACTTTTTGTATGAAAAATAAGAAAAAATACTACCTACATGTAGAGTGTTAGGGGTTTAAGGGTTTCATAACGGGGGTCGAAATTTTCATTATTTTTGCGATTGGACACACCGTTTTCGAGATATAAGCAAAAGAAAAAAAATATTCAGTACTGTTTTTGCATCTGAAGTCGAGGTGTTGGTGTGAATTCAAAGTTCATGACAACCAATTTTACTCCACACGTTTTTAGTCACGATTAAAAATAGTCAGATTTAGTTAGAAAATCTAAATTTTAGGTGAAAAACGTCAAAATCAGAATAGCAAAATTGTCATTTTCACTAAACTAATATCTCAGTACCATCTTAGTGCTGCCAAACTAAAATATAGTTAAGTTGTGTCATTTTAGTCTATTTCAGAATGGGAAATCGTCGTTTGACAGGATTAAACTAAATTTTGGTGATTTTTAGTCTAGTTTAGAGGCATTTGTGACAAGAGAATCGACACCAATGAATATTTTATTTAGTAGGGGTGTGAATTTTTTAGCAGCAGCAGGTACGAAAATAATGTTAAAAATAAGACGACCTTTTTTTTTTGGGTGGGATATTATCAAATAACTTCTCCCGCTCTGGGCGGAGCCATCATGTCAGACTCTTACTGACTAAAACCCACCCGTGTTCCTTCATTTAATACCACACAAAACTGTTATTAGGCCATGTTACGACGACCAGGCCCGGGTCGGCAGCGCGTTGTGTTCCACGCGCGCCTCAAAGAGATGTCAGCAGAATTGACGGGGTCCGCTAGGGCCGATGCCTGCCGGGGCTGCGAATAAGGGCCGAAAGGGAAATCGTAGCCCCCCGGCAACATGGCAACTGAAGGAACACGGGTGGATTTTAGTCAGTAAGAGTCTGACACGCTCTCCCGCTCCACCCAGAGCGGGAGAAGTTATTTGACAATTTCCCAGCCAAAAAAAAAAAAGTCCATTTTACGACCTGTTAGCTGAAGGTGGTTAGACAGTGAAAGTACTCAATGATTTTAACACGGTTTTATTAAAATGGCTATAAGATGTGCCAGCCTAAGAGGCAGCGACAGTGGCACCAAAACATAACTAATTAAAACTAACTTAACCGTAAATAAAAAGGGCGCCAGGAGGGTTTTAGACAGGTGGCGGTAGGAGCATGGAACCCTTTCAGTCCTCAGTACTGCCAGCTGGCGTGAGTCTTCGCCACAGAAGTGGTGAACAATATCGGTAATAGATTATGCAAATAAATGATTTGATTTGATTTGATTTATAACTATGAGAAATTGTGCAAACGGTTTAGCATGTGCACTATGGCAAATTTCCACAAGAATTCTCCAACAATCAAAGGGCGAGACGGTATGCCCTTTTATTGTTTATATAATCACTTAACCAAAATAGATTCTCCGTATTAATTGTCGGTTACAACATTTATAATTATGACATCGTATCTCAAGAACATTCGCACATAAGCGACACACGTCTGTCTCCGACTAGTCTGCGCTGCTATGTCAATATTACTATTTATTTGTTTTCTTATCCCGTATTAAAAAGAAAATATTTATATGTATATTTAATGAATAAAGGAGATAATATAAATTTTAAAAAAATGGCAGTTATGGGGACTGCCGACAGAAGTGAAAACTTAAAACTGGTATAAGCGCCATCTATATTCTCAGCACTACGGTGCTAGATGTCGGTGATGCGAATCCATAAGTTTGCCCCCTACCAAAAATCTCTCAACGCGCCTAAAAAAGTTTTCACTTCAAAAATCTTTTACACCTGGGTCCATAGTTAAAAAAAATCACACTCAATTGATCACAAATGGTAAGAACGTTTATTCTGAAAGTGGGCAACGTCGCAAATAGATGTCAAATATTTCGCGGTTTTGATTAATTTTGCAATATTACTGTTTGTAAGTATGAAATGTGGCTAACTAGTTTCCTAGAATATTAATAATGAATTACAATTATTACACTGAATTTTATGTTGTAACAATTTTAGGTATAAAAAAGGCATTTGGAAAGTTTCCAAATACTTTTTTTATATCTAAAACTAAATATTCGGTATTACGATATTTATTATTTATTACTGCTGAGCATGAGGTCCTGGGTTCGATTCCCGGGTCGGGCAAAGTGTTATTGGGTTTTTCTATCTGGAATATCTCAGTAGCAGCTCGGAGTCTGGATTTTTGCCCGGTTGATGGCAATAGGCTCGCCCCCTATTACATGGAACTTAAACATAACTGGCGAAATGTGGGTGTGGGACACCTCTGCCCAACCCTTCGGGGAAACAAGGCGTGATGTTATGTATGATGTGTATTAATTATTGCATTTCATAATCAATATTTTAGTTCCCTAGTTAGCCACATTTCTTAATTCTATACAGTAATATTGCCAAATTAATCAAAACAGGTAAATATTTGACAGCTATTTACGACGTTGCCAACTTTTAGGTTAAAACCCTCTTAAGTGACGTTGCAACGCCTGAACTGGCAAAGATAACTAATGATAAATGTTGTACATGTTACGATGCAAGTCTTCAGCGATGACAAAGCAAATTTAGGCTTGTGACAATATTGCTATAATAATAGCACAGCAGGTCAAAAGGCCTAAGAGATTATGATGTTTAGGGTTCCGTAGCGAAATGGCAAAAATGAAACCCTCAAAATTTCGTCATGGCCGTCTCTGCGTTCGTCCGTCTATCTGTCCGACCGGATGATACACTGCCATTTTACTCGAAGTCTTGGCACTAAATCGATGAAAATTGAAAAGAAGGTGTATACGGCGCACCGCTTAAATAATGTGCATTAAAATTATGAAAAAAATAATTAACATTATGCACTTAAGCGTGTCCTATTGTTGGATCCCATAAATTAAAAATATGATGATTTTTCTAATCGACTTTTTTATTTTAGTCATTAGTTTGTTGAGTTAAGGGGTGTTTTCGATTGTCAAATTTAATTTTCATATTTTCGATGCTTAACATCCTTCCTCTCGTTTTCCTGCAATCATAATCTAAATAATCAAATCTGTGGGAATGAATTCGTAAAAAGGGACGGAAGTGTATCACAGGAAGCGCTATTTTGTTTGACAAATGAGCGCGCGCGGAGCTAGAGGTGGCCGTCAGAAACGGCCTTGACGCCCTTTAAGGTTGCTTTTTACGAAGGTGAGATGTCAGATGTTGTACGTCATATGCGATTACTGTAAGGCTCGCTCGTTTTTTTTCTAGAAATACTACGAAATACAAAATTATTTTTGCGGTTGATAAAATGAGTACTGTACAGTACCGACCAAAAGTCCATAAGCAATCTCACAAAGCAATAGACTGATGCTTCGGTTTGACTTACGACCTTCTTCTATAAGTTGTTACAATACTGTAGACACGCACATTACACACACACACTCACTTTGTCTGCAACCAATGACTAGTTCGAAAATCATCATTCGTTTTTAGTTTCATTCGTCTTGTTCACATATATATTAAAGTTTAGCAGGTAGACCACAAAAAACTTAGTAAATTATTTCGATTTCTGTGGGGTAGATGCAGTTTGTTACGAGTATTCAATGAATAGAACTTTGTTGGTTCGTGGATAATATTGGTATAATGTTCTGTGATAATATTGGTGACGAGTATTTAGCGCAGTGTTGTGGTTATTATTATCAAAAAGCAGGCATAAAATATATTGAAGAGATCAGATCAGATCAGAGAATATAAAACCGGACTAAGTGTGAGTGTTTTCATTTATATATTTCATATTTTACTAAACATAAATCTTAATCAAGGGTATTGTTGATAGAACAGAGGTATTGTTGAGACAGAAGATGCCTTTAAAGTTTTAAATTCATTGTGAGGTTTAATTCGATTAGTGAATAATAAATAATTAGGTATTATGTGTAATAAAAACAATGTTTTTCTTTGTTCTAGAGAAATACTGTGAGGGTTAAGAGATATGAGGAAGGGGCTTATTATCGAGTAGCAGCGACGTCAAATGGTGAATGAAACAAATGGTTTCATACCAACGAGATATTTTGCTGAATTATTAAAAACACGTCATTATGAACCGTTCGCCGTGCACTCTGAAGGCTTGCATCACTGAAGACCAGCTAGAAAACCGTTTTTGACCTTAAAATATTGACCGTACCAACTTAATAAACAACAGATTCGTTATTGCATGAATTTATGGTAACGAATTTTTTAAGCACCTTTCAATAGGGTGTTTGTCGTATTTCTTGCAGATAGACCGAAATTGTTTAATATTATTTTAGTAATATTATTATTTTAGGATTAAAATTTGAGGTTTAGTTTCAATCTTCTTTTCGTAAAGAAAATGAATACTTAAGCTATAACCTCAATACCAACCAATATTTACTAAAGCCAAATAAAGTTTAAAATAATTAATATGAACAACAAAACAACAACAAACAAAATCAACAATTTTGTCAGTAGATTTTTTTACATTTTATGTAGTAACATTCTTATTTATTGCTTAATTACTTCGACCATGGTCAAAGCTTTATATTTATGGTGAAAAAAATCCATTTAAAATTTAAAACATTTCAAAATTTAAATATGTCAAAATAATACAAATTGCACTTCACATATTATTCAGGTGAAGTAATGATAAATAATTGTAGCAGTTTGATAACTATACTTAAGTAAAATAAACATAACGAATAAATATTATTTATTTTTTATTATAACATATCACGCATTTTTTATTGTAAACCCTTTATTGCAATAACAACATTAATAAATAGGCAGGATATTTAAAAATATTATTATTGCAAACAAGAATAATAATATTTGCAAAAACAGCGCTGTGATTTACGAGATTAGAACCTTAGCCATCTTGAATCTAAGACCAACGCTTAACGCCTTCTGCTATCTGCACTTATAATCTACGTTCGAATTTTAGCAATGCGATACACTGGCCAAGGTCACGCGTATGATGCGCAGCGTGCTAACAAAAGTGATGGAAATATAAGTGCGGCGCCCGCGAACCGTGACGATACGACAGTGTGTGTTCTCTGTGGTGTGTGTACGACACTCACACCACAGACGTCTGACTGTTTACACACACAAATGTTATACTACACCGCGTGTTCACAGCAATACGACTCTTAGCGTGCTTATGCACTTTTGAGCGCTTACTGTACATGCGTAAATATTTATCCCAACTACGGAACCCTTCTCTATATGTATGGTCTGACACGCGTCCGTTTTTTTTAGTGAAAACTTCTTTAGGCGCGGTGGGCATTTTTGAGATGGGACTAAACCATTGATTTCGCGATATTGTAACGCAATTTACCGACACCGTGGAGTAAAAGACATCAACGCGTTGATTAACGCGGTGCTGATTTTTTTCAAGTTTTCACTTCTATCGCCACTGTATTTTTTTTCTTCCAAAATTCTTTTATCTAAGTTTTAAATTAAATAGGATTGAGTTAGTTCTAATCTCTCCTCTCTGACTGCAAGTTTTATGAGGCTTAAAAGCTTCTTAGAAAACGTCTAATCTCATTACAGATCTCAAAGGACAAGTAACATGGCATGTTTCATCTTTGAAGAGAGTATGTTTTAAAGCCTAAGCTCAGTCACAAGTTAAAAGTGCACTGCATTAACTACCTATACCTGTCTTGCCAAGGTAACTGTAACTATACATGGTATAAAACAAAGTCACTTTTCGTGTGTTGACTGCTCAGTTCTTCTGAACTACACAATTAATTTTGAAGCGGTGTTTAGTACACACGGCTACACAACAAGCTATAACTTTCCAGTTTATACTGATCTCGCATTCTATAGGATTTCCGTACAATGCGAGATCAGCTTGTACTGGAAATGTATAACTTGATTTGTAGCTGTGTGTATCATTTACAGCATTTATTTCGGAAGGTTTATGCCTATAATACATTAATAAATGAATTAATAAAATTAAATCTTTATTGCAGACCACATGTGATAGGTTGGTACCTCATTTAATTAAAAAACGTCTAAGGGGCTTCGGCTTCGGCCCCCTGCCTTTCAAAGGTCTGGGACCCTAGGGCCTCGAGAAGTGTCAAAGACATAAATATAAAAAAATAATAAAGTCAAAATTTTAATTGACTAATATTAACGAATAAAGTAACTATTAATATTTAACTTACATTATTAGCAAAGAAATCTCGATATTTTGACATGTCGCCGCATTAATAAACTGCACCTATGCAAAGCAGGGGCGGGTCGCATATGTTTTATACATACATTTTAGATGCATTTGTCTAATTGTAATCAATAAAGTCTAAAGGCTCCCGGAGACAGGCTCGATGCAACTCTGATCGAACAATTTCTATGAAAACTTCACGGAAATTGTTCTACCGGGCAGTTTCGCGTCGCGCTTTAGCGTCATCGCATTGTGCCTGGTAGAAGCCTTAATATAAAACCAATTGATATGTAGGTTTTGGGTACTGGATTTCCTATACACCGTGATATTTTAGTCGTCTTACAAAAGCAGCCCACGTCATGACCAATGACCTAGAGGTATTTTATATCAGATACATTGAGTGGCCCTTTGTCAGACGACTAAAATGTCACGGTGTACGTAATTTTTTTTTTAATTTATATATAGTAGTCATTGGATACATGAAGTGGGCTGCTTTTGTAAGTCGACTAAAATGTCACGGTGTATAAATATTTTGAGAGACGTGTAATGTTAGTTTCTGTATGAGATGGTTTTACTCCTGATATTTCGTGCTTACTGCGATAAGAGGGCATAAAATAATGAGTTTTCAATGTGAACTACAACGACGTTTTACAAATTATTATTTTTCTCACACTATTCTCTGTTTTCGATAAGGCTGTAGCATCTGACCCACATACCTCCTAAGAAGGACACATCATAACTGTAACAAGAACAAAACGACAACTCGACAACCAGTACACCAAGGATTGCAGACTGCAGACAGCTACAATAAATCAGCTAGTTCACTGCAGTACAACAGTGAAATATATTGATTTATTACCAATGCGAGTTGTCATTAGGATTTAGAACTGAGAAGATTTATAGTCCGATTATGAGCTCATTGGAGAAAGACGGATTGGGTTTTATAATTTACTGTAGCACGACACGTCACGTTATTTTCGTGGACTAATGACGAATGACGTTTGTTGTCGTGGAATGACGTTACCGTCAACGAAAAATTAAAAACGTAATACAACGCTTTCTTGTGTAGAGTATCGTGACGGTAATTTTACTGTCACGATGCACTACAGAAAAGCATTGAATGGAAGAAAGAAGAAAGAAAGAAAGAAAAATTGTTTATTCCGCACAAAATAAACGCACAATACACAAAAAAATATATATTACATAAATCATAAAATACACGTTCACCAAAAGCGACAAGCCTCGTATTCAATATTCGAAAACTAATAAGAAGTTTGACAAATTTTGTCTATTGCTTATGTCAAGGCCAGATACCAAAGACAATTTACAATTTTGTTTGACACTTTTTTTTTTTTTAACTTACCAGACAATTGACAAAAATTCTAAAAACTATATTTTCGGAATCTTGACTCGCTCCCACACCTCCTAGTAGCCCCGGATCTATTTGAGGCGGGGCAAAAACTGCCCTCTGCCGCCCCCCGCCAGTCTTTTATGGAGATGCGCTAAGTTAGCCCCGGCGAAATTAAAATTTTGGCAGCAACATATTAATCAAATTGTATCGATCGATAATGCGCCAATTCAACAGGCCAAAACTGTTGTATAAAAGTAAAAAATATAAAGATTATAATTTTTATTTTCTTTCACAAATCTCATAGCTGGCCTCTGAGGCCATGACTATTTGACCGAGCAAACCTGTGGGTGCCTTAAGCTGCTACACTTAAAGCCTCCAGCCAGGGACTTATAAACTAAGCTAATTAAAACTAGGTGAACGCTCGCTAAGGGCACCCCCTGTGGGGTACGAGCCTCGGCTTAGGGCGTTTACTGGAGGGAGGACATCAAAGATGGGACGGGCTGGAGATTATTATAAATGTGCTGCGCGTCTCATTTATTGCAAAGTTGCTGTGTGCTGTGTGGTGCACTTGTCTGCTACGCTTGAATTTGTCGCCCCTTGAAGTTGGTGCCCGGGGCACGGGCCCCGGCTTGCCCCCTCTAGATCCGGGGCTGCCTTGTATCAACTATTTTAAAAAGAAAAAAACAATTTACAGTTTTGACTTAATTACTATTTTATTATTATTTGATGCTAAGTGTTATTAGTAGGTAGATATACTTATCTGATGAAACACAACGGTTAAATAAAAAACCCAAAACTACGCTGCAGTCGTAAGGTGTTATTAGTTAGAAAAGTAATTATTAAGCTAACTGTGATGTTTTTTTAAATTATTGGAATGCCAATTATAAGTTCTGCACATTCAGCTACAATAATAAAAATTAATATTCCTTCGTGATCCTATAAAAGGATCTTTTTTGTTAAATATTATTATTACCGTAATAACAATATTTAACAAAAACGATTCTTTAATTTTGTAATGTTGTTTATGGCATATAATTATGGAGGGACAACAAAATTCCATTTGGTTCTTGAAATTATAAATGCTTAACATTAATTTTGCGTCATCGTCTCTAAGAATGTTTGAACATTACATTTTTTTTGCAATTTTAGTTTGGTCAAATTACACGTCGTAAAGATAATAATCAATCCTTAACCTAAAGTTTTAATTTTTCATATATAATGTGCCTACAGTATTTCGAATAATTATGAATGTTATTTATTTTACATGATTACCGAGCAGAAAAAAAAATTGGCACCCGCTATACAAGTACTACTGCTCTTGTTTTGGTTCAAAATCCTGTATTTGATGTACCTAAAAGGTAAAAAAAAAATGGTGGTGCAGATACAAAACCACACCGCGTGTGTGAAGCTCCCTTTAATTCACTTATGAAGACAGGCGCGACTCTAGTAGAACAATTTATTTATTTAACCATTTATGAACATACAAATAATACACAGACAAGACAAAAGGAAAAATACGTACAAAGGTGATGCTTATTTCTAATTAAATCTCTTCCAGCATACCTGCGATAGGACTGAGGATAAAAAGAGATGTAGACACCGTGTGTAAGAGTACAGAGAAAGTAAAATACATAAAATCAAAACAATTCACTTAATTAAATAAAACCAAATGAAAATATACTTACTTACATACATACAAACATTCATACTTCTAAATTATATAACACTAAGATATTATTATATGAAAACTTTAAGGAACTTGTTCTACCAGAACACCGTTGCGTCGCGCCTGTCTACGAATGCCTTAAACAGTGTTTTTGGCGTGATTTATTTCTTATTTACTTATACACGTGCCGTGCACATGATATACGTGCCAAAATCCTCTAAATGACACCACTATTATTCACTATCGAGATTAATCTAATTAGGGTGCAGTGATGGATTTGCTATTTGGCTAGAATGACGTACAATTAATAGGCAACATTATTTACCTGTTCACAACAACCTTCTAACTTATATTTCAAACTTTGAATTCGGTTGTTTTAGTTAAAATGGAGATGCATCAGTTGCAAAATTAGTTTTGTATTCGAAGGGATAACTTAAATTAGGCATTATTTTTAACTGGCTTCAAAAAGGAAGAGGTTTTTCAATTCGATTGTTTGTATGTTTGTTACGCGATTACTCCGCCAATTATGAATTGATTTTGACGATTCTTTTTTTGTTTTGTAGATCATACTTCAGAGGTGGTTCCCCATAATTTGTATTAACTTTGCTTGGGTACTTTTTAAGTTAGCTTCAATAATACGTATTTTTTCCACTTAGTCTTAATGGATGATGTAATGATGTTATAATATGTTCCTGTCACTGTTATTTACATAGCAAGTTTTTACAAAAAAAAAACAACAGACTTAAAAAAAAACACTACAAGGTGAAAAATAAAAGTCTTTGGTTTTGAATTTTTGTTTTTTTTTTTAAGTCGGTTGTTTTCTTTTTGTAAAAAGTTTTTTTTGTTTTCTTATGTTATCTCCAGCAAAGGGCCACCGAGGGATTTTAGGATAGGTAAGATGCAGAGACGTCAACTTACCTAGGCTTCGATCTGTCAAAATCACGCCAAAATGCTCCGATTTTGACAGCTCGAACCGTGAGTTAATGCTAAGAGCCCCTTCACACTAGCGTTTGTTCAGCGTAGGCGTTCGATGAACGTATGAGCAGCGCAGACGCTGCGACAAAGCTGTGAAGAAGCTCTAAATTTCGACTCTGCATCTCTTACCCCGAGTGGATCAGAAATAAGTACGTGTGTACCTATTTCTAGCTATACATTTCCAGTTTATGCTGATCTCGCATTGTATAGGATTTCTGTACAATGCGAGGTCAGCTTATACTGGAAATGTATAGCTTGATGTGTAGCCGTGTGTACATGCCAAGCGAATCTATACGAATCATTTGTTTATTTAAAACTAGCTTTTGCCCGCGGCTTCACCAGCGTGTAAGTCGGAAATATTCCCAGGGTAACGCGTACTACGGGGACAAAACTTATCCTATACCTGTGATTTCATCGAAATCTATTCAGCCGTTAAGGCGTGAAAAGTTAACAGACAGATAGACAGAGTTACTTTTAAATTTAAATTATTAGTATGCATAAGGGTTTGTTCACAATATTTTTAACCGAAACCTTTCCTTGTTACAGCATCGTCACAAGGCCCTCCGGGCTTCAACCTGCCAGCGATCATGCACGTCGAAAGGAACTGGTACGTCATGCCTTCCGAGCCACTCGGGTCGTTCGTGACGAAGGTCTACCGTGAGAACACTGGCAACGACAGGGTTACCTTCGGGCTGGAGACCTTTGGACCGCCGGCTCCCTTCAGGATTGATCCTCATACGGGGGTCGTGACTGTCAATGATACGCTTGTTGATAAGGTAAGACTGACTGCCATTATTATTATTTATCTCGCAGATTTCTTTGATGAGTTCAAGAGTTAGTTGAGAATGATTCCATAATCAGAACGGTCTTCCATTATTTACGAGTAACTATCATTAACTCTACATATTTTGGTAAACATATGTTTTACTGGAGCAGTGGTAGCCCTGTGGTAACGGCCGCGACTTACGAGTTGTAGGTCGTAGGTTCGAACCCAGACAGGCGCTTTATTTTGTGTAAATTATTTCATCACCACTGCTCTCAAAACAGTGAAGGAAAACATCGTGAGGAAACCGGCATGTCCTAGAACCTAAAATTCGAAGACATGTGACATCTACCAACCCGCACTGGGCCCGCGTGGTGGATTACGGCCCACTCCCTCTCACAGAGAGGAGGCCTGTGTCCCAGCAGTGGGAACATTTATAGGCTGATGATGATGATGATGTTTTACCACCTGACAGTAGAGTGTGAAGACTGTCAATATCGCTTTTTTCTATCCATTTGGTAATTTGCTACAAAATGGACTCCTACAATAGTCTTCTAACCGTGGTGCTTTTGGTGTTAGAGATGACTACACTAAGGTAACCATTTAATTCCTTATAATGCTGAATCTAATAAAATAATTATAATTAACTCGTTTTAACAAATCAAAAGAAAAACCGATTATAGAAGCTATTAAGGCCAAACGTTTTTTAATTTTAATAGACGGTTAGAATACCTACTGATACTACTATATTGTATATCTAGACAATAATAGTAACAATAACTATACAATACAGCTAATTTATAATTGTACATTATTTTCTTAATGAACTAAACATCACCTGTGGTGATAAAACAAAAGACGCTCGGGACGTCAAAAAAACGAGCAGTAGTGATGTACTGAGATCAAAGATCGATATCGAAAAGTTTTGACAGGTTTGCGATATCATCGTAATTACATTTAGATTACAAATCGGTGTTACTCAAAGCAAAATAACTAAATTGGATAGTGAATGCGGGTGTTATGAGCTGTTCATAGAAATTGAAGATGCCATAATTGTAATATCTTATTGGATGAATGAAATTGTATTGAGAGATTTTTTTTTTATATTGCGTGATCTTCCATGATCTTTGACCTCTTCCTTATTGCATACCGGCAAAACATGTTCATTTGCATCAAAAACTTTTTTACGCGCAATAGATTATTCAATTATAGAATTTTCATGATAGCGAATTCAAAACTCGTTATCTCGATAACTACTTCTAAAATTGAAATATGATAGACTTAGAAACTTAGAACTATTTTAACTTGAAAATAATTGGAACAAAACGAATTTAGCTTAATAACTTAAAGTGTATTTTTTCCTATTAAGTTCATCGATTTTAATTTAGTTTTTACTTTATGTAGGATTTCATTTTCATCCATTGATGATAATGAAATTGTAGCGGTTACAACGCCACATACGAACTACGCATCAAAGACATGACGTCACACAAATCCTGCATCGCGCAGTTAGCGTTTACCGAGCGATCGACATAGATACAAGATTTCAACTTCAAACCGATGGGCAGTTGCCCGCCAGACACAACAACCGTCTGGTCGGAGGATCCTCCCTTTTCTATGGTGGATGAGTGAACTTTACACCCTGTTCCTCATCCCACTAAAAAATCCTACATAAAGTAAAAACTGGCAGAATGACTGAATAGGTGTCTCCTCCCTTTTGTGCTATGCTTCTCTGGTCTGTGCGAGCCTCGATCTTATCTTACCCACGTTCTCCCGATCCGCGATTTTTTACTATTATTCATCATCATCATCATTTCAGCCGAAAGACGTTCACTGCTGGACATAGGCCTCCCCCAAGCACCTCCACTTCGACCGATTCTGTGCTTTCCACATCCAGCGGATTCCTGCGGCCTTCACAAGGTCATTGGTCCATCTTGTGGGAGGCCTTCCTCTTCGTCGCTACGTCTTCCGGTACACGGTCGCCACTCCAGAACCTTTCGGCCCCATCGGCCATCCGTTCTGCGAGCAATGTGCCCTGCCCATTGCCACTTAAGTTTGGCAATTCTTCGGGCTATTTCGGTTACCTTGGTTCTCCTGCGGATCTCTTCATTTCTGATTCGATCACGTAGGGAAACTCCAAGCATAGCCCTCTCCATTGCCCTTTGGATGACTTTTAGCCTTCTGATAAGGCCCATTGTGATGAGCGACCACGTTTCATTACCACAGGTCATTATTACTATAATAAAACAGTTGAATCCGGTGTCTGTCTGTTTGTTTGTTCGCGCATATCTCCGGAACTACTGAACGGATTTTCGTGTAGTTTTCACAGGTAGATAGAAATTAATTTGGAACAGAATATATGGTTTCTTTCATTAAAATCGGATGAGGCAAAAAAAAAAGTTATCGCCATACAACACGGTATTATGTTCACGACACGTTGTGCATAATTTCTGAGAGAAACCTAACAGAAAGTACTAGGCTTGCACGAATTCACGTTTAGTTTATTTTGAGTACATACAAAAAACGCTATCTATAAATAAAAATTTATAGCCGCATGTATGAAAATCATCACTAGAGAAAGGCTCGACCGAGTTGGCAGGTTTTTTTTTGTACATATTTGTAATTGTCTAGACAAGGTTTTCCTGACAGAACATTTTGGAAAATCCACTGGAAAGGTCAGAAATATACCTGGGCGACGCCGGGCATGAACAGCTAGTCTTTTATAAAATCATAAAATCAAGTGGCACACTACACTAAACTTTATTTCTTTCATGCTAGAGTAATTTTTGCACTATAACTTTAGTACCATTAATCTGGCTGTCGGAAGCTGGCACCAGAAAATGTTTTAGTTTCACCACTAATGTACAACTCAATTCGTTGGTACTGTCTGTTTCGAAAGTATCTGATAAAAGAATAAACAAACTCTGTTTATGTTAAATTCTAACGCAATAACTCACTAAAGGGAATTAGTAACACATTTATTAGTATTTAGAAGCTTTCAACTTTATATCTCACCACTTTTTCCAACAATTATTATTATTTGAAAACATTATTAAATAGTTTTATGACAGCTATGCACACAGATTGCAATAAGTCTGCGGCGCCTGAGTCGCCAACGGAACGAAATGTTGCCATTTTAAATATTATATTTGTATAAACATTTAGGACTAAGTATTGTATTTGTTTTATTTTTTATTTGTTATTTCACTATATGCTGCACCGGTTGAGGTCATCACATCAGCGCCGGCTATCGCTGAAAACCAGCACTGGAGCTCTATCTCGCATGGGGTCGTAGCATTATGCTGAGCGATGGCCGTTTTGCGTGGATATGACGCATATTTTCCCCCAATTTGTTATTTACGTGTTTTTTATTTTTCTTTGCGTCATGTTTGCCGAAAATAAACTTTCTTTATTTCAAATTGTAACTGGAAAATCCTATGATACGATATTCCATCATGGAATGCCAGTGCCTATCTTCCGGCTTCATGATCAGACCTTGAAACCTAATCGTGGTCAAATTTCATTACAAGACTTTTCTAAGAAATCCAAAACAGCTATGATACGATTTTCCATCATGAAGTTCCAGTTCATATCTTCCGACTCCATCATCAGATCAGTTCGACAGTACCATATTAATGTATTGTCATCAGAACTACATGCAGTTGCCAATTTTCATTACGCTACGACCCTTGGAAGATGGTTAAATTAGTTACCTTAGATTTCATTACATAGTTAGTTAAAGCGTGTTAATTAACCTCAATTGTAAAAGAAAAGCATGAGCATGAGGTCCTGGGTTCGATTCCCGGGTCGGGCAAAGTGTTATTGGGTTTTTCTATCTGAAATTTCTCAGTAGCAGCTCGAAGTCTCGATTTGTGCCCGGTTGATGGCAATAGGCTCGCCCCCTATTACATGGGACTTAAACATAACTGGCGAAATGTGGGTGTACCTGCTACAGAGACACCTCTGCCCAACCCTTCGGGGAAACAAGGCGTGATGTTATGTTATGTTATGTTATGTAAAAGAAAAACATCCCTAATCTAGTTGATTTAAAATTTGAATTTTGTGGTTTAATTATTTAAGTAATTAAACCACTCAATTTGTAAGTAGCAAATTGGCTTTTCTGATCCATTTATTTACATTTTCATCAAATACTTTTGGAACAGATTATATTTGTAATTAGGAAGGTACTGATATTTTCTCCGTTCAGGTTTTACGAAGATTCAAGCTGGTGCTGCAATAAAACGCATTCGAGCCACGGCCACGGCTAAAATTAAATGCTCTTTGATTAAACCAAGATTATTAGAGTGCCAGCTAAAATATTCAGCTTCAATTATGAAAATTCTTCAAAAGGCCGCTAATGAGAAATTTTTCAATACAGGTCCATTAAGTATACGAACAAAAATAGCAAGTTTAATTTTTTTTTTAAACCCGACTAAAAAGCTTTTAAAAAGTTTCTTTGTTGGCCAGGATTTTAACTAAGTATCGAGATTTTAAGTTAAAACTGCATGAAATGATTTTTTTTTTTTTTTTTTTTAATTTAATTGTCTTAAAAGCATTCGACACACGATTAATTATTTAATGGCACGGCCATGACACGCGATAACTCACTTTAATTTCAAACAATTTGAATGCAATTGAAAAAATGTCTTAGAAGATTTATTTACTGAATATATATGATTGTTTATCATTCATCAATATGAATCAGATTAAGGGCAAAATGATTGAGATTGACAAATAACTTGGGATTCAAAAACAAATTGGACTGAAAATTAAGTAATTTGTTGTATTTTGATATCTATCAATAACTGTGACAGTGTTTCAAAATCGAACTGCGAATATAATACATACATACAGAATTACAGATACATAAACTCACTCCTTTTTCCCATTGGGGTAGGCAGAAAGTACTAAACACCACCTGCTGCTATCCGAATATGCGAATATGATCTAAAATAATAGTTTGTCTAAACCAAGGCCACTCAACTAATTTTGAAGATGGGCCAAAATTTTGATTTCGTTATATCCGGCGGGCCATCTTTTGTAAAAAAATAAAACTAAAACTTGAAATAAAACTTGCCTTCAATTGTGGTAGACACCTAACTATTACAATGAAATAAAACTTTTAGTAATTCAGTTTATTAATTATGGAAGTGTCATTTATGGAAGAGTTTATTAATTTAGATCTGGTTTGAAATCCTGAAATCAATCGCTGACTAGTAGTAACCAGCCGACCGCTGTTAGCGGGCAAATTCAAAGACGCTGGCGGGCCATTGCATGGCCCGCGGGCCTGGGGTTGTGCAGCCTTAGTCTTATCTAATATTAAAAAAGGGAAAAGATTAAATCTAAACTAATATTAGAAAAAGATTAAATTTTTTGTATGTTTGTGAGTTTGTTTGTTTGTTGCTCTTTCACGAATAAACGGCTGAAGCGATTTTGATGAAATTTGGTATGGGGACACTTTGAACCCTGAGGAAGGATATATGCTACTTTTTATCGACATAATACGTGGGCGAAGCTGCGGGCGGAAGCTAGTATTTAATAATTTATATAACTTTACATGCGCTACGCATGTAAAGCTAATTTTGCCAACGTTATTATACGTTTAATGCATTTTGTTATCAAAATTTAAATTTAGGTACAGGAATAATTGAGTTACTACTATAAATTGATGAACGTACTAATGGGGCCTGTGGTTTTGTGGTTGTTACTACAAAACCTGACGGTTTGAAAATGATCCACAGGCCCAGTAGTACGTTACAACCTATTATTATTATACCTTGCCTAACAAGACAAGAATTTTCAATATAATAAGACTATCCTTAATACTAATATAGTATAGATTATAATAAATATTAAGAGCATCATTAATACGTTGCACGCAAACTTAAAAATAAATGTGAAGTCCACCAATTTTAGATTCAAAATTCTGAATTTCGGCAATGGCGGCCTAAATTAGAGTACACAATTATGTGCGCAGACACAGGTATACTCTCACTTCCCTCACTCTCATAGTCCGATGGGACGGCAATCCGACACGACCGGAGAGAGATCAGATGCAGGACCAACATGCGTGGTTTACGTACTTTCCGAGACACGGGGGTATCATACTGCCAACTTCTTAACTCGGGGCTGTTCCTGAGATAACCCTAAAGAAAAACCCAATAAAACTTTGCCTGACCCAGGGCAAACTGTTATTCTAAGCCAGGACCCCACTTTCAGCGATCGCGCTTGCGACCACGAGACCAATGGGGTAGTCGAGGATTCATACAAATGAAATCATGTGAAATTGTTTATTCTGTAAATATGATATCGGAATCACTTTTACACGTAATATAAAAAAAGGCCACTCCGGGAGTGCCGACAAAAGTGAAAAAAATCGGCTCCGCGGTAATCAACGCGTTGATGTCTTGTACTCCACGCACCGCGGTAATCAACGCGTTGATGGTCAAAAGCTGGTGTCGTCACAGTTTCGCGAAATCAATGGTTTAGTCCCATCTCAAAAATGCCCAACGCGCCTAAAGAAGGTTTCATTTAAAAAAAATAAGCTAGATGAGTTCAGCGTTTCCTATCTGACTACTCTGAGAAGAAAGGCCAAAACAAACTCGGAGGTCGCAGTCTCTTTTAAAGTCCAAACATAATCTTGGTCAGGCCATATGAGGACCATGTAGATTAGTTTCTGAAATGGTTTTTTGAGGAAAGAACCATACAGATTTGAGTGGAAGTGTCCAGTCAGTGCAAGCATTTGTCAGTAATCGTGGAACACTATAACGTTTGCGTAGGTGTCCTGTTATTCAAAACATACTCGGTAAAAGATTGTTAATTGATTCAGGCATGACCTTGCGGAAATCCATTATAAAATACAATAGACGTGGATATATTTAGTAACCTGTTCCGCTTATTTATTTCTAAAGAGCCATAAAAAGCCCTGCCACACCGAACACTGAACGCAGAGTTACTCTGCGTGCCTCGTTGAGAGGTGACACGTGTCGATTTATTTCAGAGTTTTTTATGGCTCTTTAGAAATAGCTAAGCGGAGCAGGTTACTAAATATTATATCCACGTCTATTGTATTTTACACGGTAAAACTACACTTCTCTTAAAATAAACAAAAATAAACTTAACACACAAAAACTCCGCATGCAAAACGATGAACCTCTCAATTTGGGTTCCGATTTTTAACGGGTCGTTATTTTAATCACTTAAGTGGCAGTTTAAGAGTACCTCAGTCTTGGAGGTCAGGGCAATCAATAATGATGCTGTGGGAATCATGGCGGCAGCTTTTATCTGTCTAACATCTGTTATAGGAGAAGATAAATATTTTATGTTTATGTTTAAATGTTTTATGACATTCTAGAATCGCAAGAGGAACTATTTAGCTTCAGTGGTGCCGATTCTCTTGTACACCGAACTAAACTAACTAAACTATCACTAAAATTCCTTACTTTGGACTATGAGAATCTCAAAGCTATTCTGCAAAATAAATTCTCTAAATTTAAAAAATATTTTGACATGTCTAAATCGAATTTGACAATCGCAACTCCACACGTGATACCTAACCGCGTGACTCTTTTTAGAGCCGGAGGCGCGCAGGGGGGCAGCCTCGACGTGTTTTATATGGATTTTTTTTACTTTTTGTATGAAAAATAAGAAAAAATATTACCTACATGTAGAGAGTTAGGGGTTTAAGGGTTTTATAAACGGTGTCGAAATTTTCATTATTTTTGCGATTGGACACACCGTTTTCGAGATATAAGCAAAAGAAAAAAAAATATTCAGTACTGTTTTTGCATCTGAAGTTGAGGTGTTGGTTGGAATTTAAAGTTCATGACAACCAATTTTATTCCACACGTTTTTAGTCGCGATTAAAAATAGTCAGATTTAGTTAGAAAATCTAAATTTTAGGTGAAAAACGTCAAATTCAGAATAGCAAAATTGCCATTTTTACTAAACTATATCTCAGTACCATCTTAGTGCTGCCAAACTAAAATATAGTTAAGTTGTGTCATTTTAGTCTATTTCAGAATGGGAAATCGTCGTTTGACAGGATTAAACTAAATTTTGGTGATTTTTAGTCTAGTTTAGAGGCATTTGTGACAAGAGAATCGACACCAGTGTCTGGGTTTTTAATCACCAGCAAAGTGCTATTGGCTATTTCCAAAAGTATTTTTTCAGTAGCAGCCTTTTTTTTGGATTGGAATTAATCAAATAACTTCTCCTGCTCTGGGTGGAGCGGGAGGGCGTGTCGGACTCATACTAACTAAAACCCACACGTATTCCTTCAGTTGCCTGTGTGTTGCCAGGGGCCACGGTAACCCTTTCGGACTTTCCCGCGACCCCAATCAATTGTACTGACATCTCTTTGAGGCGCGCGTGGAATACAACGCGCCGTCGACGCGACTGGTCCTTATCGGACGGCGAGCTACCCATTGCTCACCGTCCGCAAGCCCGCGCCTACGGTGGCCAGGAATCGGCCTGCGATTCCCGACGTCCAGGGCGTCTCTTTCAGTAGCAGCTTGAAGTCTAGATTTATGTCGCTGGGTTATTGTCTCTGCATAACCCTTTGGGGAATAATAGGCGTGATGTAATGTATTTTATCTGCTCTCATAGCGTTATATTCGAATTATGAACTTCAGAACCAGTTTATATTGACATACTTTATAAACACAATACCAAAATTTAAAAATAGAATCATATTATAACATTTTTTCTCTAACAAAATAATGCTATAAAACATTTTTTTTTCTATTACGATACAGGGCTATTCCAAGAAGTTAATATCACCAAAAAGTTTCCACTAACTTTTGGCGGGGGACAGCAGCACCCACTGTAGCGCATGTGCGGTGATGTGCTGGTGCTGGCGACATTCATTTGTTTTGTAGTACTTACTGAATTTCGTGGGATTTTTAAATTTATTCTTGATCTGTAACTTTGATTTTTTATTTAGTATTTGTTTCAATCCCAATGTTTGAGAGTAGATAAAGTAGTGTATGAAACTGCACATAACTAGGTATTAAAACATTCGTGTGATACTATTAAACTCATGTTTTAATACCCCTCATTATGCAACAGTTTCATAAACTACTATTATGTTGTGTCTGCCTTTTAAAACTTTGATATCTATCTGTTTCTTGTGATCTGTGTATTTTCACGTTTCATTGTTATTTGCTTGTAGCTAAGTAATAACAGCCGCACGGGTCGATCGATCAGGTTAAGCTACGCTTGCCGCGGTTAGTCAGTGAATGGGTGACCATCTTTACATACCAAGACCCCTCCGTGCCTCGGAAAACACGTTAAACCGTTAGTCCCGGCTGTCATTTGTAGATCTTTGACAGTCGTTACGGGTAGTTAGAAGCCCAAAAAGTCTGTCAACCAGTCTTGCCAAGGGGTATCGTGTTACCTAGTAACTAGGTTGTGGAGGTCAAATAGGCAGTCGCTCCATGTAAAATACTGGTATTCAGCTGTATCTGGTTAGACTGGAAGCCGACCCCAATATAGTTGGGAAAAGGCTTGGCAGATGATGAATTGTTATTTCTCCAACTGTTGTTAATTAAGGGGTATTAAAACACGAATGTGGGTTTTAAATAGTATCACACGAGTGTTTTAATACCTAATTATGTACAGTTGCATACAAGACTATCTACACCCATGAAATGAATCCTCTATAAAAGGTTCTGAAACCATAGGGTGTTGTACAGACGCCAGCACATCAAGCTACCCGAAACTGTCAAATTTTCCCAATCAAATTTGAACCTTACACATCAGCGATAAAGTTAAAAATCTATTAAATAAATTCACAGATTGTAGTAGCTTGAAGTGCTGGCGTCTGTACAATATTGTTTTCTCGAATTTTCTGGTTATAATTGGTTAGAAATGTCCTTTGGTGCATTAGAAATATCTGGTGGTGTGTTGTCAAAGCTTATATCACTCATTTTAGTAAACAACAAAGTGATAAATTTTTGCAATACTAATATCGAACAAAAATGGCTGGATATGACGTGAATTCGAATAACCTATAAGTTTTTTAAGCTATTGCATAGCTTTTATCGCGGGCTTTGAGCGCAGCGACCAAATCAAAAAATTCCGTAACGTAACAAAAATAAAACCTAACACCCCCCACTCCGCCTACCATGTAATGACGGTTTCACGTTGTCATGGGAACGTAATTTTTGTTTTATGTCATCACGTCATCATCCCAAGTGTAGCGTTGACAAATAGGAAGTATGGAGGTTACAAATGCTATGCAATAGCTTTATCGCGGCAGTCCCCGAGTGCCACACGTTTTTTTTTTAAATTCGTGTTGCGTAATGAAATTTAGTACAACATATATAACACTCGTTTGGATGATATTTAATGTTGGCAATAAGCTATTTTAGAAACTTTTAAAGAGGCTTTATAGCATGGATGTAGATAAAAAAGTTAATTGGTAGTAGTAGATTGAATTTAGCTGTATCATAATCAATAAAAAGTTTTAATCAATGTTTAAGTTAATCTAGACGAATAGTTTTACAGCAAATAAATTCAAATAAGATTTCGAAATCAAATCTGAAATGTAAAACTTCTTATAAAACAAAAAAAAACTAAACGCACGGCTACACTTCTATTCTATATTCAAATCCTTGATTCCAGTTGATGATATTTCCATTTAAACAAATATCAACGTTGTAAAAGTTTAAATTAAGTTGAATATGCTGTTGACAAAGTCATAAAAATGTTTGAAGTTGTAACGCAAAACGAATTTCAATGTATTAAAGTTATTTATCCAAAAACACATATTTATTTACTTGTTTGAAAACTTAATTGCGAACGCAGTACAGTGTATTGAATTGATTTTCTAATAAAAATAAGAGTAAATGAAGCGTGGGTATTTTTAATTTGGCATGCACAACGAAGAATCTTAGGGGCTTGTGGCTAAGTATCAAAAGTTGCACGGGTCGATCGATCAAGTTAAGCTACGCTTGCCGCGGTTGGTCTGTGGATGGGTGACCATCTTTACATACCAAGACCGCTCCGTGCCTCGGAAAGCACGTTAAGCCGTTGATCCCGGCTGTCATTTGTAGATCTTTGACAGTCGTTACGGGTAGTTAGAAGCCCAAAAAGTCTGTCAACCAGTCTTACCAAGGGGTATCGTGTTACCTAGTAACTAGGTTGTGGAGGTGAGATAGGCAGTCGCTCCATGTAAAATACTGGTATTCAGCTGCATCCGGTTAGACTGGAAGCCGACCTCAACATAGTTGGGAAAAGGCTGGGCAGATGATGATGATGACAACGAAGAATCTTAACACGAATAATAATTAATCAATCAAACAGTTATTAACTCGATAATAAACAAATCAAACCAAATCAAAATATATTTTAGTGGAACAAACACAGGTTTACAATTTTTTGTGTACACATTCGATTTTTAACCGACTTCCAAAAAGGAGGTTATATGTTCGTCGCGTATGTTTGTTTTTTTTTTTTATGTATGTCCGCCGATTTCTCCGTCAATTGTGGATCGATTTATAAATTCTTTTTTTGTTTGAAAGGGTATGCTCTCGAGATGGTCCCATATAAATTTGATTAACTTTGCTTTGATAGTTTTTGAGTTAGCTTCAATAATACGTACTTTTTCCCACTCAGTATGTGGATGATATGATAAATTCCTGACACTGTTATTTACATAGCAGGTAGTGGTTTTCGAATTTGTAAGGGGTAGGTACCACAACTAAAAAGTAAAAAATAAAAACTTTTTACAAAAAAAAAAAACAACCGACTTCCAAAAAACACTACAAAGTGAAAAATTACTTTAATTTCGGAAGTCGGTGACAAAAACGAAAATTTAAAACCAAAGACACCGACTTCCGAAATTAAAGTAATTTTTCACTTTGTAGTGTTTTTTGGAAGTCGGTTGTTTTTTTTTTGTAAAAAGTTTTGTATATTGTAAACGTACATAATCTTCAATTTGTCTTGTCTAGGTATATCAAGTATTAACTCGCTTCTGTAATTAAAATGGAAAACTTAGTCAATAATTTTATTAAATCAATCAATATTAAGCTTTTAAGTTTCTATTTCGAGTTTTAAATAATAATTTAATCTATTAAAGTAATTAATCGATTTGATGGATCATTTCAGTTAATAGATTTTGGGACCGCTCTATACATAGATATTTTAAAATCATTAGAACTCTAATATTCAAAAACATTTCATAAATTGAAATAGTAGTTTGGAAGTGTCGTATTTATTTATAACTTTGAATTATTTCGTTTTATTCAAGTTACACTAAGACCTAGTGAAATTAGAACTCTAGCCTTGTGTAAAATTACTCGATTTATAAGGTCTCTATTTCTCTAATAGGTCCATTGATGTTATTTTAGGAAATTCTAGCACTAAAAAGTGCCTGAAATTCAAAACCCTTTTACAGTACCTAAGTAGGTGCTTGTATTTCTGCTTGATACCGAGTGTCTTTATTTATGTTTTTCTATTGAAAAAAAACGTCTAAAGAATCTTCAGAATCTTGCAAAGTACACTTATAGGGAACATGCATTGAAATTGAAGATCAAAGGAAATACTAACACCCTGTTTTTGAGCGTTTAATTTAAGGTGATAGCCCGCGGAATTCAAAATGTCTCGTGAGATAATCTCCAATAGCGAAAAAACTTATTTTTGCAGTCGCGGGCTACATTGAAGGAATCACCTTAAGAGTTTAATTTACATCAAATTGCTTAGCACATGATACTCCGTTACATCAAAAATACTGCAGCATTTATTTTGAAATAAATATATGATAAAATTGAGGATTCATTGTAAGTACCTACTATGTGTGACGAAAACACGATTCCATAAATAATCTCGATAGAAAAGAAAAAACAAAGTTTTGGAGGTATCCAAACTGAACAATAAACCGCTGGTATTAAAAAATACTTCAAATTATATCATGAAACTTTGCATTATGCAAAGTTTCAACTGAACTAACTATAAAGCAGATACTGTGTGTTTTTTTTTATTTGCCGTTATTTTATAATAAATAAATTATCTAAATTATTGGCGCCTTGGAGCCTTCTCCCTGCCACTCAGTCTCGCTCTCACTCAGTCCGCGAGCAGTAAAGTGCAAGCGAGATATAGAGTGAATTTTAGCTGATGTATTATGGACTTTTAAGTAGCGATAAAGTAGAGTTTGACAAGTAACTTAAAATTCTCAATTCAGAAACCACGTGTAAGTTTTTAATATAAACAATCTTGCACGTAGCACCATTTGTGAGAATACTACAACTCTCAAGAATTTTTAACAAGTTTGTGCAAATCAAATAAGAGCAGAATTTACTTTTGCGTTCAACACGTTCCAAGTTATGCACAAAATCTTCGCTTTAGTATAACTTACTTAATGCATGAATTAACTTCGTTTTAGTACGAAATTTACTTAATGTTCCTTCAAACTTATCATTAAATCTGCACGTTCATGTTTCTACCGTTTTTGCTAAACAAGTTAATGTAGATTCCACCACGTTTAATTTTGACACGTGATTTTTGATAGCAACAACTAGGTACATAATGTATAAGCCGTTCCGGGAATCCTGTCGTAATCCTAACTAATATTACAAATGCGAAAGAGAGTTTGTTTGTTTGTTACGCTTTCACGCTAAAACGGCTGAACAGATTTGCATGAAATTTGGCACATGGGTAGACCATGACCTGGAGAAGGACACTTCTGGATCGCAAACGAAGTCGCGGACAACAGCTAGTATTGTTATAAAGGGGATTAACTTAAGGGGGAAGCGTCAGGGTAGCCCGCGAAATTCAAATTTTCGTACGTTTTTTGCATTTTGCAGGTCAGTGTCAGGTTTTATGTTGATTAAAATATGATTCGCGGTCGTAACAAATATGGATTTACTCAGTTATAATCATTACAATCAGTTATTATCAATACAACTCCATAAGTTAGCAAAAGTGTCAAATGTCATGATTTCATGAAATCATGACATTTGACACTTTATCTTCATAATCACTATTGCTGATTGTAATGATTATAATTGAGTAAAGCCATATTTGTTACGACCGCGAATCATATTTTAATCAACATAAAACCTGACACTGACCTGCAAAATGCAAAAAAAGGAAGAAAATTTTAATTTCGCGGGCTACCCTGACGCTTCCCCCTAACCATTTTATTAATGTTATACCTACACAACATTCTATAACCAACATTTTGTAACTTTCCAGGAAAACCGCTCCTATTCGCTATGGGTAACAGCATACGACGGCTCCATACCACAGAAGACCGAAGTCTACGCCACAGTCTCCGACAAATCCGGCCAGCGACCCAAGTTACCCCATCCGCCAACCTTAAACTTTCCCGCCTATCCCAACATACCTTTACAACCAAAGTTCACTAGGATCACACAAAGCACTACCAAAGCAACAAATATTTACGTAACAGTACCTGAAGATACCACGACACTCACTACTTTAAGTCCTCCGAACCCTCCCGATGATACGCCCACTGGTGGACAGAGCATTGTCCGAAATGATGATGGAACAACTAGTACTGAAGCACCTAATAAGAATCCCACAAACAGTGAAATGCCTCTGACAGTGGTACCTCTTGTTGCTATTGGTGCCCTGGTAGTTATTGTCGCAGTTGTCATCCTCTTCGTATGCAGGAAAAATAATGCTCAAAAGAAGGATAGCAAAAAAGACGACATGGTGAGTACTGAACAAATTTTTTGTGTATTTGTTGGTCACGAAACTCCCAGTGAATGTCAATTTAGGAAAGTCAATTTTAATTTTCTTTTGTAAAGCAACTTCAATTTTAACTTGTTAACTGTCAGTTAAGATAAATGAAAATGCTTTTAGTGTGCAGACATTTAAATTATTATTCATTTGAGGAATCACGGCACACGACACACACAGAATAATGTACCTAGATAATTATTTTGAAAAATTGATTTTAAATGCAAGGACAATTCAGTTAACCACTTCGTTAAAAATTCGCACGAATATAATTTGGAAATATGAACCCGTATTTAATATGTGGCAAATTTACACGAACATGATACAACATTTTGATTAAATTCTCGAGTTACGGTAACCAAATTATTTAAAGGTTAAAATAACCGCTGGAGGCTATTTCAAATTGGCTGTCGATAATTTTGTGTGTATTTAAAGTTCATTGAAAAATAATCCATCAGTATAAAGTCTTTGATATAATATATTGCTTTCATTAATAGAAAAAACTTAAAAAACTTAAATGGGCGTTTAGATTGTAAGTTGTATCTACATTGCAGAAGTTATTTTGTTCACATATTATATTCCGATAACGTACAGCTGTGCTGCTGAGGAGTTTGTTGCGCCACTTCTGCTTCCCAGCTAAAGCACTAGGAAGTGGTGAAGGTTGGGCGTTTTGGAGGGCTTTCTTATGTAATTTTGACGTTCAAATAGTCCTCACTCTCAACCCAGTTTGAATAAATGACTTTTGATTTTGATTTTGATCACATTTTAACTTCATGACAAAATCAGAAGCAAGCATTTGTTAGCCTAATCCTATACTATTAAACGATCAATATTTGTATATTTATATTTGTTCGTATATAGATTTCTACTCGCGTTCTCGAAATCGGCTCTAACGATTTCGATGAAAGTTGCAATATAGGGGTTTACGGGGGCGAAAAATCGATCTAGCTAGGTCTCATATCTGGGAAAATTAGTTTTCTCAGTATTTTCACCCCAGCAGAGCTTGGTCGCCCAAAGATTAGAAAAAAATAATGAATAATGACATGACATTATTGACATTAGAATAATGATCATAGCAGCATGGAATTAGTAAGTACCTACTATCATGGCAGTATGGAATTAGTAGGTACTATCCTATACTATTAAATGAGCATTCTCTATTTTCACCAGAGCAGAGCTCGGTCGCCCAGGTACTAATGTTTGAAATGTCTTAAATTCAAACTCAGTCAGTGTCATTATTTCAATAGTAGGTTATTTATTACCTTTAGAACTAAAGATGAATAGAATTGAGTACAAGAGTCTCGAAAAATCCAACCCACACCTGTTTCCAGTAACCACTATGCAAATACCAATAATACGATTTCCTTAATTTTAGTCCATTCATAAATCTTATACATAAGATTCACATTGTTCACAGAGCAAAGACTCCAGTGGGATAGTCCTTCAAGATGCGTCTCTCAATATGTGGGACCATCCACGGGCGTACTCCAACCGATACGAATCCTGGGATAATGGTCACTTGCAGGTCAGTTTAATATTTTACACTGTACTATCTGATCGTCACTCACAGGAAAGTCCGGTTAAGCAGCCGACAACCTCCTAGGTTGACCTGCAAGATGCCGATCCACAAAAACTTAAATAATTCTGGCTACTCATTGTGAAAACATTTAGAACACGTTACTTTTGTGTAGCGTCGTGGATGATGGAGCTAAGATATAGCTTTCATTCATTTATCTTTTCTGCCTTTGTAACATTCTAGTGCTGGGCCAAGGCCGTTCCTTTTGATATCCTTATTTTCATATTGCTAATACTGATTTGTATTCGTTTCCTTTTCGGGTCAGGAGCAGCCTTTACCCTACAATGGGTGAATTAGGCTGTATGAACACGCATTTGCGATATATATATTTTTTTTCAAAATATTTGTGTTACTGAGAGGTCTCCTGGCTTAATTATCTCTTCAATATTGAGATGTTGCATTAACTCCATAATTTAAACATCGTTTACTTAGTTATTTACATCTGTCTCGCATTTTTTGTCAATTACTTTTTTTATACCTTCGTATTCATCATTCTCCTGCCATTATCTAAATTTATTTGGGGTTGGCTTACATGTCCCTCTCTTCCATACTTTTCTATTAGTCATCATCTCGGTAGTCACCCCTCTTTTAGCCATATTATCTTCCACACAGTCCATCCATCGTTTCTTTGGTCTTCCCCTACTCTTATAGCTATCGACATTCCTGATTCCTCCGCATCACATGCCCATACCATGACAACCGATGTCCGCACAACTTTTCGGTCACTTTCAGACTTTCTTTTACGTACTCATTTCTTATTCTATCCATTCGTGTTACACCACACATCCCTCTTAGCATTCTTATCTCAGTTGCATGCAATTGCCTTTCATTCATCCCAACATTCTGATTCATACAGGACAGCAGGTCTAATTGTTTTATATATCTTCCTCTGAATGCGGGAGTCGCAGATTGTTCCCGTGACCTGCTGCCATTTCATCCACCCAATGTTAATCCTGTGCTTAACCTTTTAACCTTAAGTTTTTTTTATACCTTCGTATTCTAATACTATATTTTATATCCACGAATATTATTAGATTGCTTACGTTTACATACAGATGTTTCAATCTACCTTTGGCATGCAGAGGTAACATAAACGTTTTGTAATATTTTTTCATAGGCTACGTGCGTTTGCCTATATTAAATCTAGTGCTTACGTTACAAAAACTTTATTTTTAGGATTCCGTAGTCAACAAGGAACCCTTTATAGTCACGCCATGTCCGTCTGTCCGCGGCTTAGCTCAGAAACTCTTAATACTAGAAAGCTGTAATTTACCAAGGGTATATATATTAGTCAAGCCGACAAAGTGGTAAAATAAAATCATGAATGTGATTGTGACAGTGATTTTTTTTAGGGTGCATGTAAAGTGGGGATGTTTTTGTTTTTTCTCATCTATCCCATGGTGTGGGGTATCGTTGGAAAGGTCGTTCAAAAATATTGTGATTACCATTTTTGGATTCAAGTGCAATTTTTTGTTAGAGTCAGTGCCCCCCCCCTGCCAGCTAAATGATTGGTTTATGTGAAAAAAATCACAGCAGTAGTATATATGTCACGGCTAAAACCCGAAGTGTGGCTACACCTAGTTTTAGCCGGCTAGAACTTGGTGCGGTTAGAAGTTGGTTAAAGTTAGTTGTAGCAAATGAAAATGGTTGAATGAAAGGTCCATTTAGGCAAGGATCCATTTAGGCAAGTTTAACCAACTGCTACCGGCCGCACCTAGTTCTAGCCGGCTAGCACCTAGTTCTAGCCGGCTAAAATTAGGTGTAGCCGCACTTCGGGTTTTAGCCGTAACATATACATATAACGAAGTTAAAAGGAAAACTATCACAGGCTCTATAAATTAACGAGTAAAAATCGACCAACTTACATTTGCAGTTACAACCACATCCCAAACGGAACCCTTCATTGTGCGTGGTCCGACACGTACTTGGCCGGTTTTTTATTTTCAGTCAGAAAATATCATTCGTGGTAAAAACCAGTAATATTTGGTACCTAAATGAATGTACTTGGATCATGTTGGTTTAACCTCCGTCAAATTTTGCGCTTGACTAAGGTCAAATTTTACCAGTAAAAATGAACGCTATCAGCACTTCTAAACCACGTTCATGAACTATCAGTGTCATCATTGTTGTGGAATATTGACGTACTTACGAAAATGATAATATATTTTTTTTTTCTATAAGGACACAAACACATCACGCCTGTAATCCCCGAAGGGTTAAGTAGTGATGTACCTAAGTACACCCACATTTCGCCAGTTATGTTTATGTCCCATGTAATAGGGGGCGAGCCTATTGCCATCAATTGGGCACAAATTCAGACTCCACGGGCTGCTACTGAAAAATTCCTAATAGAAAAACCCAATAAAACTTAACACTTGCACTTTGCTTTCTATAAGAGGACAGTCATTAACATCAGAAAATTTATATATACTAATTAAATTTACAGTTATCAGAAGAAACATCGATATCAAAGGACGACCAGCCGCCAGACAAGTGGGAGTTCCCTCGTCATAAGCTAAGGATCTTCAACATTGTGGGAGAAGGAGCCTTCGGGCAGGTGTGGCGAGCACAGGCTTTGGATATTGCTGGTAAGTGCTTATAGTTAAGGAAACCGAAAGCGCCCGAAGAATTGCCAAACTTAAGTGGCAGTGGGCAAGGGGAGAGTTGAGAAAAGATGTTTTTTAGCTAGGGTGTATCCACCGAAGCTCTGGCTAAAGCGGAGATGTGTGCTGGCTAGAGCAGAGATGTGTGCTGGCTAGAGCAGAGAAGTGTACTGGCTAGAGTGGAACTGTTACGGCGCCGCTCACATCTCTTCTCGTCTCCGCTGCGCGCCGTCGCCAGCTTGCGAGGCACAGCTCACATCTCCGCTTTGTACCGCCGCCCAGCTCTCGGTGAGCCACAGCTTACATCTTTCACATCTCCACTCGTGCTCACCACTGAAGCTGAGTGGAGACGAGATGTGTGAATAACGAAATTCTATTGATTGTTTAAAACACATCTCCTCTCGTCTCGTCTTGTCTCTGCTTTGATGGAGTCCGGGCCCTACTGGGTTGTGGAGGTCTGATAAGCAGTCGTTCCTCGTTAAGTAGGTACTGGTATTCAGCAGCATCTGGTTATCCGCTGGAAGCCAATTCCGAAACAGGGAAAACTCTAGGCAGATGATGAAATGGCAGTGGGTGGGAGCACATTGCTCGCCGATTGGATTGCCGATAGAGCCAAAACGTTTTGGAATGACGACCGCGTACCGTAAAGTAGACTGATGACCTGGTGAGAGTTAAGAGAATGTACTCGAATTGAATGACCCGTGGTTGTGGCGATAAATAGGGCAGCAGTTCACCAGCAGTGACCATTTTTCCGCTGAATGATAAAGTTGATGATGATGGAGCTAGTTTTAGGTAACTCCCGCCCAGCACAGACGAGGGACATTTTCTCGGCGTACTTTCTTCTTGTCCTTGGGAAAAAAACCCACCCCTAAATTCTCGGCGTACTTTCTTGTCCTTGGGAAAAAAACCCACCCCTAAATTCTCAAATGGCATTTAACTTTAAGACGTAGATACATAAAAGGTCTTTTTTCTCCAAAATAAACATTAAAGTGACAACATGACACATAAAGACGACTTAAAATTGAGTGGCGTTTGAGTGTTATTCTGAGAAAACTACATCACATAACACACACACACGACGCATGGTCTAAAAGTATCACGTACAATCAAAGTGTATTATTTTTATGAACGAAAAGAAAACGTACGACAAGGACAGACTGTCCATTGTCTTTTATGTGCTTAGTAAGGGTAAGTTCTTACGCATGTGTATCAACATATGCCTAGCCTTTTCCCAACTATATTGAGGTCGGCTTTAAGTCTGACCGGATGCAGCTGAATACCAGTATTTTACATGGAACGACTGCCTATCTGACCTCAACCACCCAGTTACCCAGGTAACATAACGGCTGTCAGAGATCTACAAATGACAGCCGGGTCCAACGGTTTAACGTGCTTTCCGAGGCACGGACTAGTCTCGATATGTAATAGATGGTCACCCATCCACCGATCGACCATAACCAGCATAGCTTAACCTGTAACAGACGGCGGTTGTAAAAAATATGTTTCTTCACCCTCTCAATACATGTGTATCTGAAACTGAAAGTGAATTGACTGACTGTGTGTAAGTAGGTATGTGTTTCTGCGTATCGCAATAATAATACCTAATAAAAAAACAGACTTCCAAAAAAAAACACTACAAAGTTTTTTTTTGGAAGTCGGTGTTTTTTTTTGCAAAAAGTTTTTATTTTTCACATTTCAGTTGTATTGTGGTTCCTACCCCACACAAATTCGACTACCACTACCTGGTATGTAAATAACAGTGACAGGAACTTATCATATCATCCACATACTAAGCAAGAAAAAATACGTATTACCACAACTCAAAAACTATTCAAGCAAATTTTATAAAATTTATATGGAACCCTTTCAAACAAAAAAAAATATTTTCAAAATCGGTTCACAATTGACGGAGAAATCGGTGGAGATACATACAAAAAAAAACATACATACGCTACGGACATAACCTTCTCTTTTTTGGAAGTCGCTTAAACATATTTTTCACTAGCTACTCGTTATTCCAAATCAATTTAGATTTTGGACTCGAAAATTGTTGCTTATCTGTTTGTAAAAATACATTTTCTAATTTGTTTTTTTTAATACTCTTATAAAGCACAACAAATAAATAAGCGTGAACTATGTATGTTGTTTAAATATAGAAGAAATTAAAACAACTCTGTGGCACGCGCAGTTCGTTTTTGTTTCACAAACCTCGAAGTTTAATATTAATTTCAAAACATTTCACATTGTTCATTCTCTTAAAACTTTATTGAAACTTAAACTCAAGAAATTTTAGATAAATTAGTGCCTTAAGCATTTACCTTTACATAACTTATGTTAAATATTTTGTTTAAAATAAATAAAAGGAAATTTTTACAGTTTTCGAAGTTCTTTTGCATCTTATGGCTTTTCGTGACCTTCACATGGTCATCTGTCTGCTTAATACGTAGGGCAAGCCAATGCGACGTTTGTAAGTTATGCCATTATCTGTTAGCTGTGATGGGTACCTGTGGGTACCCCATGCAGAAGGCGTAAATTTAAGTAGGGATGCCTAGTGCGAGTTTTTATATACCTATTCGATCGCATTAAGATGGATCCGCAGTGGCAACCCGCGAAATTCAAATTTTCTTATGTTTTTTTGCAATTTGCAGTACCCTAATTGTCTATCACACGATCAATCATAATCTGAATCATTTTGAAAGATATTGCTAATCCATTGCTTCATACGTTTGAAAAATTTGTCAGCTCAACAACGTAAATGACGAAATGAATGTTATTGAACTGTCAAAATGAAACAGTACCCTAATTGCGTAATACACGATCAATCACAATCTGAATCATTTTGAAAGATATTGCTAATCCATTGCTTCATACGTTTGAAAAATTTGTTTGCTCAGCAACGTAAATAACGCAATGAATGTTGTTGAGCTATCAAAATGAAACAGATTGTGATTGATTGTGTGTTACGCAATTTATTGTATCTTGATCAAAATATGATTCGCGACCATAAGGAATAAGCATTTACAGAATTATAATCATTAAAATCATTAATACTCTCGCTACGTTCTATTTGTTACCACCTTTTCATGAAACCATTGACATTTGATAACATGTAAAGTTCAATGCACATTTAATCTGATAATATTAAGTGAGAAAAGTAATTAACAACCTTCGTGGATTATTTGTCAGCCTAGGGAATGAGATAAAGGTCTCTTAAAACAGCAGAAAACAATTACATTATTTATGGAATAATTTAAAGCGATTCGCTTAGAGTGGAGACTGACCACAGAACTATCTAGAATAAGGCCCAGACTCCACCAAAGCGGAGACGAGAGGAGAGGAGATGTGTTTTAAACAGCCAATAGAATTTCGTTATTAACACATCTCGTCTCCATTCAGCTTCAGTGGATACCACTGAGCGGAGATGTATCATATTTGTATGGCGCGATCGAAGCGGAGATGTGAGCTGTGCCTCGCCGAGATTGAGCTGAGCGGCGGTACCTACAAAGCGGAGTTGTAAGCTGTGCCTCGCAGCTCAGGTCCGCTCTACCCAGCACACATCTCTGCTCCAGTCTAGCCAGCCATCTCCGCACAGCTTCGGTGGATACACCCTAGCTGAAAAACATCTCTTCTCGTCTCCGCTACGGACATCTCCACACATCTCCGCATTGGTGGAGTTCTGGCCTAACCTTGCTTTTAACCTTTTTCATCTTACTGATCGAATGAATTTTGTTTTAATTTTCTATTACCATTTTTACTAGCGCCATGTTGGCAAAATATTCAAAATTGTTTTAGTAAATGTGCAGGTAAATAGTTTCAGTTAAGGCTCCATAATCTGCCTATAATTTTCCCACTGCTGGGTCACAGGACTCCTCGCTGTGAGATGGGAACTGACGGGCGCAATGCTCATAAAACAGAAATATTTGAATGAGGTTTGTATGTAGACAGTTAAATCATCTTCATCTGCCTTGCTTTTTCCCAACTATGTTGGGGTCTGCTTCCAGACTAACCGGAGGCAGCTAAATACCAGTATTTTACATGAACGGACTGCCAATCTGACTTCCACAACCTAGGTACTAGGTAACACGATATCCATTGATAAGACTAGTTGTCACACTTTGCATAAAGCGACCATAAATAAATGAAATACTCCATTTGACCCAGAATCTCTGAATGCAACAGTCTCACGTAGTTATAAAACCTAAACACGTCGCTCTCACGATTGCGATTCCGCCAGTAAAAATGTGAGGACTCTCAAATAACATAAAGATTCCTATCTAGTACCCTATCAAAGAATAAGAAAACCGTATAGAAGTGACCTTTGCTGCCGAAATAATCACATACAGTATTTCTATTTTCTTAATGTCCCTCGGGAATCATCGCATTTCCAAATACAAACGAATACTAATTTCCATGTCCATCAATTATTAGATTTATCTTGTATAATAATTTGAATTCAGAAATAAGTACTTTATTGTTTTTTTTGTTTTGATTTTCGTGTGAACTTTATAGAGCTGTAAAACTATTTCCCTATCTGTCGTGCCTGCGACTTTAGCAGCTTTCCTACCATTTTTAAAATAAATTACATTAAGTTAAAAGAGTATTAACAACTCTATATACTTCCAAGTCGATTGAGAGCGCCCGGTCTGCACC
The DNA here is from genome assembly GCA_949152395.1 of Agrochola litura. Taxonomy (NCBI): domain Eukaryota; kingdom Metazoa; phylum Arthropoda; class Insecta; order Lepidoptera; family Noctuidae; genus Agrochola; species Agrochola litura. The sequence goes on along the minus strand of OX424497.1, from coordinate 6,163,517 downwards.
AACTGCAAAGGGCAACTGATAGAAATCCGTCGACTGACGAAACACGAAGTTTGCCGAGGAACATTATGAACATATTTGTATCTTTACTTACCTCTCCATCACCGTTGAGAGGAGTGGTGGCCGAGCTGTAATTGCCCCGACTTTCGAGTTGTAGGACTGTGGTGGTGGATTTCAATCGAGATTTCAAAAAAATTTCAACAGCACTGCTCTTATAACGGGGATGGAGGAAACCGGCACGCCCTTCAACCAAACATTTAAAGACATGTGAAATTCAATAACCCGTCCACTCTCTCCCACAGAGAGAGAGAACTCACTCTAGTCTCCTCTCTCTCTCTCTCTCTCTCTATGAGAGAGTGTTGACCCAGCAATAAAAAATTATAGCACCCGATGCGATTTCCCTTAAAAAATAACGATATTCCATACAAAGTCTCTTCCGCTATTAAACCAGGGATAAATTTACAAATATCTTCCTCAGTGCACACTTTCGTTATGTAAGAAGGCCTTGCTCATTTCATGCTTCTGGACCTATGTGGACCTGGTTCCAGTTTAGGCTGTGTGTTGTCTATCAGTGACTGAATTTAAGATATTAATTAAATAGTTATTAAGTAGTTGCGGCGCTACAATCCTGACTGTGTTAGAAGTTTCATACGCCCCTGAAATATAGTCTAAAAGCGAGGCTTAGGATGCGAACTGAACAGGAATTTATCTTCTATAATTCTTATTCTATGCTAACTTAAATATACACTGAGTCACGTTCAGAGTTCGTGACGCGTCTCCTTTATTAATGAATAATGTAGGTACGTAGATTGAAATTGGTATTCGCTATTTTGGGAAGCTGTCAAAGTGCGACTTGATTCGAATTGCTCAGGGCCTTGGATTTACCTTGTGGAAATCGGGAAGTCGTTGATTAGAAATATATACAGAAATCAAAAATAGATTTACCCAAGACCCAAAAACATTTAATAGTTTAATTAAGGTGGATCCGCAGTTGTAGCCCGCGAAATTCAATTTTTATACATTTTTTTTGCAATTTGCAGGTCAGTCAGGTTGAATATTGCGACTATAACAGATAATGTATTTATAGACTTATAATTATTGGAATCAATACATCTCTCTAAGTTAGATTTGTTCCATAAGAACAAATTTCTAATGGAACAAGTCTAACTTAGACCCCGCAAATTGCAAAAAACGTAAGAAAATTTAAATTTCGCGGGCTACAATTGCGGATCCACCTTAATCAAGAAACGATCTGATTTATATAACTTAAGGGCCTGTATTGATAATAAATAGTAGTTTGATGGGCGTGGCTTATTTCCCCCGCACGCGGGGAGTTGCGGTTCCATCTTCCGTGGTCGGCCGCCGCGCCGCCACAAACTTATCTGAATCAATCCCTATTCTATATACTTAAAAAGGTACACGATAAAGAAAAAGCCAATATTTTTTTAATATAAGCGCAGACTACATGGGAACGAAGCAGATCAGTTTAGTTTCACTCATGTAGCTACCGCATGTTTGCATAGATAAATATAATAATTTAAATATTCTTTATTTCACCAAAGATGAATAGATAGAATATTTTACACACCTCGGTAACATCGTGCCGCGCCTTCGGTTTCGGCTTCGGTATACTTCGGTTTACACTTAAGGTTTAATAGAACGTAAAGCACGTAACGTAGAATTAAAGCATAGTGTCGGTGGTCCCAAATAAACAATTAAACAAATGAATGCATTTTGATACAAACGAGCAATTAACTTTAAAAAATAACTATCGCAAATTCGATACTAAAATACAACAGTGTGTAAGTTTCAGTGAAAAGCTGGATTAAAGCAGAATGGTTTGAAATAAATACAGCGTATCGAGTGACTAATGCTTATAGTAGAGGATCCGACCTAGGAACGACCTTCTGAATTAAAATAATTTTCATCCATTAAACAGATGGGTGAAAAGTATTTTAATTCAAATGTGTCTTAGAAAACATATCGCGAGTGGGTTGCCTAAAACATTCCTGGCCCGACTGTAATTATAAAAAAAAACAGTGGCACTCCGGGAGTGCCGACAGAAGTGAAAACTTGAAATAAAATCTGCACCGTGGTAATCAAACGCGTTGATGTCTTTTTAATGGTCAAAAGCTTGTGTCGTAACAGTGTCGCGAAATAAATAGTTTAGTCCCATCTCAAAACTGAACTGCCTAACGCGCCTAAAGAAGTATTCACTTAAAAAAAAAAAACATTTTTGTATTTTTTATTAATCATAACTTAGCCCAGGAAGTTTTTAGCCAACCCACTCGCGATATATTTTTTAACACACTTTTGATATAAAATACTTTTCATCCATTAATTAAACAGATGAGTGAAGGTCATCTCTTAGGAAGGTCGGATGTTAGGCTATTAAAACAATACCAGCAATAAAAATAAACTACGATTTTTATTGTTTTTTCCATCCCACTTCGGATAGCGGACCGCTGCGCTGCACAAAGCTTCAATGGGGATAAAAAATGAACTAGACCAGCACAACCATTGTTTTTATTTGCAAGTTAATGTTCAATGGTTTGGATTGCTACTTTTTAGGGTTCCTTACCCGGGGTGCCAAACGGAACCCTTTTACTAAACCTCCGTTGTCCGTCCGTCCGTCTGTCTGTCAGCGGGCTCTATCTCATGAACCGTAATAAGTAGATAGTTGAAATTTTCACAGAATATGAATTTCTATTGTCGCTATAACAATAACAAAAATTAAAGTAAAATAAAACGTTTCTTATATGGAGACCCCCATACAATAAAGGTTTTTTTTTTTAAATAAAAATTGTTTTGAATATTGTACGGCAGTACAATATCCTTCGTGTGCGAGTCCGGCTCGCACTTAGACGGTTTTTTTCTGTTCCGTTACTCTAGAACCGCACGAAAAGATCAGATACCTACATACCTTTCAACATGCAAACAATTTTTTTTTTTTACGATTTTTAATGTAGCTAAGTACTTAAAAATCGTCGGTGTCAAAAAGTTTAGGTTTGATTTAAAATTTGATGAATATACGCCTAGTAAATACTAAGTTCCAGTCAAAGATATAAATGTCTAGATAGACAAAAAAGCTGTGATCTCGTAAAAAAAAATTACATTAAGTTAGAAGAGTATTAACAACTCTTTATACTTCCAAGTCGATTGAGAGCGTTCGGTCTGCACCAAGTGCAAAGAGCAACTGATAGAAATCCGACAACTGACGAAACACGAAGTTTGCCGAGGGACATTAAGAAAATAGAAATATGTAGGTACCTACAGTCTTTATTCTTCCAAAATGAAGTCTCGTTTCTAAATTCGTCGGTTGGTTGCGTTGTTAATACTGAACGTGTTTCCGGCCTTTTAATTTGAAGCAGATAACATTTTGGTAATGTTAGCTTTCACTCGATTTCGTAACAATGTTATTACAATTCATGCGGGTATTGTTTAGTTTCCATTGCGAAATTAAGCTAATTGGTCGATACCAATATTTTAATTGTTAACGTACTTATAATTGTTTTGTAAAATTCTATTTGCATTTGAGCGTTTTGGTTTCATTTATTATTGGGGTGTTGATTTATGTAATTAAATTTCGAAACATTCATTTGTACCGTAATTCGATATGTAGAGCTCACTATTGCGTTTACATTAAATTAACTTATTTTAAATCTAAAAGCAAATAATGATTTTAATAGGTAGTAACGGTGTTATTAGTTAGTCAACACCAACCATTTGCTATTTGTTTAAAATATGTTTAGAAATAAGTTTTTGTATCTACTTTATATTTTAAATTCACCATTTAGGTCTGAATTTAGAAACTAAAGTTTACAAAAATGTACTATATCTGGAGCCAAAATTTAGTTTCTTCATATTTATTAATGAGATAGGTAAGGTACAGCTTAATCTATGAAAAAATAATTTATGCAAAGAAAAATAGTGTGTAACGCTCGTGTATGTACATCTAATCCATGTTCGGCCGAACTATGTTCGTACGTCGTCGACTGAACTCGGCCGATCGAACCGAACTTAAGTAAAAGAAAGTGAGTGCGTAAACCCGGTGATGCTCGGTTCCCATAAACAAAAACGAATCGTTTTACTTACCAATGGTAGCTGTTTTCATTGCAATTTTACCTGTGACAGCTAATTCCATATAGGAGGGTCTACTAATATAGTAAGTCCCTCTGCGTGACAAGTATATGTACAAAATCCCGACATCAATCGTCGGGCCGTTGCCCACCAGACACGACACCCGTCTGATCGGAGGATCCTACCTTTTCAATGGAGGATGAGTGAACTTTACACCCCTGTTCCTCATACCTCTGTACATTTAACAAATATTTACCAATACCGGCTACTTGTTAACGTCATACATGCGCCAAAAAAACAGTGGCACTCGGGGAGTGCCGACAGAAGTGAAAACTTGAACAAGATCGCCTTAGTGGAAGAAAAATACCTACTTGTAAAGAACATTGGTCCGTAACCTTTTCTAAATAAAGAGCACAAACGCGAATACAAAAAAAAAATACGTCCAAAACCTTTAAAGTAAATATACTTGCATAGAACATTGATCCGTAACATAATTTAAATAAAGAGCACAATCGCGTTTACAAAAATGAGGTGTCGGTAACTATATCGTGAGTTCAATTGTTTGTTCCCATCTCAAAAATTCCCAACGCGCCTAAAGAAGTTTTCACTTCAAAAATATTGAAGCACGGCATATAGTGTTTGATTCGATCGATCGATGACGGATTAGGTGTACGAATCGTGTAATAGGAGATTCGCTTGAATTGATCTTATTACGTTTTACTGCGAACATCTGATTTCCCTATGGATATTCGTTAAGATGAGACGAGCCTCTAGACAGCCGAAAAGTTGTTAATTATAATGATGAAATTGGATTTTGTTAATAAACAATACTGATTATCTGCAGACTTCTGACGATAAATAAGTAATAGATAGAGTATAATTCATTGAATCAGTTTCAACATGGATTGCTATAATATGCTCACTCAAATGTCTCGCTGATGGTGGCGTGTGTGTTGGATCATTAAGTTCCCTTCAAAATGGTTGAGCTAAATGGTGCTGATCCATGCGTCATGTTCGTGAACGGGCGCCGTCAGTAGGGACTGGTCATCTCTTAACTGCCACGGTTTATTTTAATTTTTGAATTGTTTTTATTTTTGTTTTTTGTTACGGACGCTTTTAACGTTCACGTCTTTCTACATTGTTCTCACATGTATAATTTCAACATGAATAATGTAACCAATATTTTGTAACAATTTTTTTTATTTAAAAGAGTGTCCGTGGAGTTTCTTGCCCGTTCTTCTCCATAGGTACCTACTACGCTTTGGAATGGGCAACTAGCTTCATCTTTCTGACTGACCGACCCCTTGACAATTCAAAAGTACCTGTAATTGGTTTATTTGAAATAAATGCTTTGAGTTTGAGTTTGATCTTTTTTCCATTACTGAATAAATCAGTCTCAAATGTTGTACCAACACCCGGGGGTCAACCAGCACCACAGCAGTATCTTATACTATTAAATGAGCAATATTTGTAATCACGTTCTCGTAAACGGCTGTAACGATTTCGAAGAAAGATGCAATTAGGGGTTGCAAGTAGGGATTTCACATCTGGGAAAATTCGATTTCTCTTTTTTTCACCCAAGCAGAGCTCGGTCGCTCAGGCACTTATTTTAATATTACATCAAAAATCTCCACATCTATACACTGAGATTTCGAAGCCCGTCATTTCGGCCGTTTTCTATGAAGACATATTACTGTCACTTTTTTATACTGTGACAATGATGACATTTCTTGAACGCGGTTTGGATGTGCTGATCGCGTTCAGTTTCATTGATGGAATTCGCCCTAAGACATTTTTGTTGTTACAGGCAAGAAAGGTGAACAAACAGTAGCTGTGAAGACTCTCAAAGAAAATGCTTCAGAAAAAGAGAAAATAGATCTGCTGCAGGAACTACTAGTTATGAAGAACTTGGGATGTCATCCTAATGTTGTTCAATTGATTGGCTGCTGTACTGAAAAGGTAAGGACTATGACTCGGACTACTTTACGACTAACATTACATCGCGCCTGTTACCCCCGAAGGTAACCCGTGTACTTAGATACACCTCTGCCTGTGATGTGGGAAAAAAAAATCTTTAAGTACGCTGTACTTGTACAGCGTCATATTGTTTATTGCACCGGTTGACGTCATTACGTCGGCGCCGGCTGTCGCTGAAAACCAGCGCTGGGGCTCTGTCTTGCATAGGGTCGTAGCATAATGCTGAGCGATAGCCGATTTGCGTGGATGTGACGCATGCTTCCCCCAACCTTATCTCATTTTTATTTAAAAAAAAAAATATCTGCGTCATGTTTACCGCAAATAAACGTTTTTCTTTCTTTTCTTCTTTTCTTTCTTTTATTAGTAGTACACCCACTCTTTCAACGGTCAATAATGAGACATAATAGAATTTTAATTGTTATCGATCTCAATGAGTTCTCGTGACCGTTGAACTCGTGTTTAAGTCTCATGTAATGGATGTAAAGTGGTGAGATTATTGCCATTCTCTTCTCTACTATTGCCATTGTTATTGAAAAATAGTAATCTTAAAAATATCATTTTTTCCATTATTTAAGATTGTGGTCAAAAATACTTAAGAAAACACTTTGAAATAATACATCAAAAGCAATGTTGTATTATTTATTAAACCTTCACAAACACAATACAAACCACTAAAGTCCAGAATAGTCTGGATTCCATTAATATTAGGTCTGACTCCAATCTCAACCCTAATATTAATGGATTCCCAATTTTACAATCTAAGGCTCTAAGTGTTATTTGTATCGCAATAAAGCTTTGTTTACAGAAACAAGTTCAAGTTATTAATGATGATAATTAATATTGTAGCTAGCTAGCAAATACTTTATTACCATTCCATTAAAGTCCCAACAAAAACTTGCATTGGCACATACTTCTTAAACTTGATGGAACGTAAATGAAATAGAAATGCTTGCAATAATTTTAAACCATCCAACGAATTACTCAAAAGTTATGGATTATTAGAAAAAATATACAGTATGTTAACTAACAGAGGTTTTTCCCGCTAACCCGCAATAGTATAACGTTCATACATGATAAAAAAAATATTAACATCAAAACAAAAAGGTTTATATTATTTTATTAATATTTTTTAAGCTATTGCATAGCTTTTATCGCGGGCTTTGAGCACGGCGACCGAATCAAGAAATTCCGTAACGAAAATAAAACCTAACACCCCCCACTCCGCCTACCATTTAATGACGGATGATGACGTAATTTTTGTTTTATGTCATCATCCGTCATCATTCCAAGTGTAGCGTTGACAAATAGGAAGTATGGAGGTTACAAATGCTATGCAATAGCTTTACCGCGGCAGTCCCCGAGTGCCACACGTTTTTTTATTAATAAAATATTCATTAAATACGAGTATACAGATTGTACGTATCATTTTTTTTTTTTCGATTTTAATAATTTTTTTAGCATGTATGGACGCTATACTATTGTGGGTAAACGAGAACGCCCTCTATTAGTTAACGTGCTGTATATATGTAAATTGTAACCTACATTTTATATGGATAAATTTTACCGAATATAAAACAGAGCCGACTTTTCTGTGCATAAAAACCTACAGACCTACTTTGATAATCCATTCATTGACCATGCCTGGGAATTGCCTTGAATTCCCCTTTTTTTAGTGAATTGTCTGAAATATATATTCAGTGATGACACTTATGAAGAAACGAAATGCTTTTTGCAGGAACCGACCCTAGTTATAATGGAGTTCGTAAGCCTGGGCAAGCTGCAGCAGTTCCTACGAGACTCCAGGGCTGAACGCCATTACGGCAACACACATGGAAGCCAGTTCCTGACGTCACAGGATCTCACCAAGTTCGCGTTCCAAGTCGCGAGAGGAATGCAGTTCCTTAGTTTACAAGGGGTAAGAGTATTTGCATTTTCTATCATCATCATTTAGGTGAAAAACGTCCACTGCTGGACAAAAACCTCCTCAAAGCATCGCCACATCGACCCGTCATGTGTTTCTCGCATCCAGCAGATTCCTGAGCACTTCACCTGGTCATCGGACCACCTTCTCTTTTTAACCGACTTCAAAAAAGACGAGGTTCTCAATTTGACTGTATGTTCTTTTTTAGGGTTCCGTACCTCAAAAGGAAAAAACGGAACCCTTATAGGATCACTCGTGTGTCTGTCCGTCAGTCACAGCCAATTTGCTCCGCTCACAGCCAATTTGCGCTTTGACCGATTAAGTTGAAATTTGGTACACATATGTATTTTTGTGACCCAAATACGGACGTGTAACGTAAATAAATGAATTTTGATTATAGGGGTCACTTTTGGGGGGCAAACAAGAAAATTGAAAAAAAAAGTTTTGTTAACAGTATCGTCTGACATAACAAATACATGGCAGGCTTGTTGCGAGGATCTTAAAAATATTTTTTATATAATTTTAAAATAAATGCTTTTTAAGATATTATACAAATTCGATGAAAATTGACCATTATCGTAGGAATTGACCCCTTATCTCCAAAACAACTGGACCAAAAATTTACTTTAATTTCGGAAATCGGTGGCAACAAACGATAACTCAAAATCAAAGACACCGACTTCCGAAAGTTATTTTTCACGTTGTAGTGTTTTTTTTGGAAGTCGGTTGTATTTTTTAAAATCAAATGTTTTTATCTTTTGTCGCATCAATTCGCTGGGTGCCGTTAGCACAGGAACGGGCGTTGCTTCATGTTTTTAGAAGGTTTATGTAAAACTCTGTTGGCTTATGAAAGAAAGAAAGAAAAAAAAATCGTTTATTTGCGGTAAACATGACGCAAAAAATAGTTTAAAATACAAAAATGAGAAAAGGTTGGGGGAACCATTCGCCACATCCACGCAAATCGGCTATCGCTCAGCATTATGCTGCGACCCTATGCAAGTCAGCGACAACCGGCGCCAACGTAATGACGCCGACCGGTGCAGCATGTTGACCAGTACAAATCTCCGCTACTTTTGATCCTTGACCTTGGAAGATAATGGATCCACTCAAAGCAGGAAAGCTCTTGAAATATGAGTTTAATTTAAATGTATGTGGCATGAATTTTAAGTTTACAGTATAGCCTTTAAAATGGTAGCATTTTCATACATTTTCAACAGTTATTTAGTTTTAAAGATAGCGCGGTACAAACAACAAGTAGGTGATTCCATACTTTTGCTCGCGAGTGTATATTATTAGTGGAAATAAAACAGCAGTGTTATTGGAAAGCGACAAGGCTAGTCATTTATTGAAGTCCAGCCCTCCAAGGTTCACTTTTATCTGCTCCATACGATAAATGAGATGATTTCTCAGTTTTTACTACTTTGTTTTTCTTAGGTTAGTTCAATTCTAAGAGACTTTTCCGGTAATTGGGTCAGTAGGCGAAATAAATCTCGACTCAACAGCGCTTTTACAAATGTTTTTAGGGTTCCGTACCTCAAAAGAAAGAAATGGAACCCTTATAATTCTAAAAGGGTTCCATTTTTTTTTCTTTTGTGGCACAGAATCCTAAACCACCACCCTACCCTACCCCACATCACGAACTAAATTGGCTGTGACAGACGAATAGACAGACACACGAGTGATCCCACTCGTGATTCCACTCGTGTGTCTGTCTGTCCGTCTGTCACAGCCAATTTGCTTCGAATCTAATGTACTGATTAAGTTGAAATTTGGTACACATGTATTTCTGTGACCCAAATACGGACGTGTAACGTAAATATATGAATTTTGAATATGGGGGTCACTTTTCGGGGGCAAGTAAGAAAAAAATTAAAAACGTTTTGCAAACTATACCGTGTCAATCATATCAAATGAAAGGGTTTGTTGCAAGGATCTTAAATATATTTTATTTATAATTTTATAATAAATACATTTGAAGATATATATATATATATTTTTTTTTTGTATTTTTTTTTGTTTTTTTTTGGTGTACATAATAAAGAATATTCTATTCTATTAAAATTTACTATTCTCATTTACCTTATCTCCGAAACTACTGAGCCTAAAGTTTTGAAAAAAATTTAGAATCAGAATGGTTCTTTACCCATATATTACAGAAAAACCTATAAGAAGTCTATGGTCTTAAAATAACATGGTAAATCTCTCAATGTTGTGCGTACAAACTTACATTTTCAGTTGGAATGTATCGGACAATATGTTTTTCAACTACAGTGTTAAGTTTGTATTTGAGATAAATTCATCCCAACCACGGAACCCTTCATTGTGCGTGGCACGACACGCACTTGGCCGGTTTTTTATGTTGGGTCTTGCAAATAGTTGGTGTATTTTCAGTTTTTTGGGAAATCGGAGTAAAAAGACATCAATCGAATAAAGAAAACCCAACCAAGCCTCCTTGTATTTTAAGACGATGATACCTACATCCTTAGAGAACTTAATCAATACTTACTGAATGTTTTTTTTTTTTTGTCGTCGCTGCGTAACCGGGCTTTCCTGTGGCTGCCTTAGCTCCTTCACTCAAAGCCTCCAGCCAGTGGCAAAAACTATTCTAAATTAAAACTAGGCAAGCGCTCGCTAAGGGCACCTCCTGTAGGGTACGAACCTCGGCTTAGGGCGTCGCTGGGGGGAGGACAGCAAGAAGGGACAGGCTGGATCAAACTTAGATTTTCATCTTGATTATTATACGGGGTATTTAAAGCTACGTGCCCAGCTGCAACAACTGCTGGCATGCTGGCACCTCGTTTTCGAGCAAGGGTCGGAGAGATGTTGATGTTTGTTTTTCAATATCCTTTAATAGGGATAACGACTGGGTAAAAAAAAAAAACCATTTAGTCCGTCAGTCAGATAATAAAAAAATTGAAGAGAAGTATTTTTTTTTTTCATAAAGATTTACTTAGATAAAATGCATTAAAGTTGCAGTGGGGGCTCGCTTCGTCATAAAATCTGAGTGATACGTTTACAGCGATAAATTGTAACTCAATGTATCGCCGTAAAAAGAAAAAAATACGTGTCCAATAATGTAACTAAAGGGCATTTAAGCTATTGCATAGCTTTTATCGCGGGCTTTGAGCGCGGCGACCGAATCAAGAAATTCCGTAACGAATGTAAAACCTAACACCCCCCACTCCGCCTACCATGTAATGACGGATGATGACATAAAACAAAAATTAACAAGTGTAACGTTGACAAATAGGAAGTATGGAGGTTACAAATGCTATGCCATAGCTTTACCGCGGCAGTCCCCGAGTGCCAAATGTGTTTTTTTTTTTGTCTTCCTTCCTATTCTCCTTCTATAACTAGAATAAGACTTAAACCCTCAATCGTAAAAAACTTCAGGCAAAAAATTACATAATTATCAACAAGAAACTTCAGTGAGACAATGCTAATTGACTTCGCAAAAGTTTTCAAGCGCAGTTTGGAGTTCATTTATATTGATAAACAGTGAAGTTAAAGTTTGGAAATAAGTTTCAGGGTACTCCCAAAACAATGTCAGTTACGAATCGTTTCGTTACGAATTCAAATTAAAGTTTCTTCAAGATTGGAACGAACATTCTATACCTACTAATAATAAGTTAAGGTAAAACAGGTCTCAGCACTTAGAATTTCTTTGTGAACTCAAGAATATTTGTGTCTTGTTTAGCAGGTCTGCAGTCTGTGTCTGAAATAGGCTTATAAAATATTGAAGCTGCCTTTTTCTCAAAATATTCGCTGTTTGATCCTTAATCTAAACAACAAATTATCTCTCGACTTAAATATTGAAAGAATGCTGAATATTCTAAAAATCTTAACAAATTATGCCTCTTTTGATTCTCAGCAGATGTTTTTATAATTTTGTCAAGCCTAACATTTTCCAGATATTTGCCTTACTAAATTAGGAATACCTACATATACAGGGTGTAACAAGACTCCTCACGAAGCTGCCATCTATACATTGTGTACACCTAACTAAGTAACTTTGTGCAAAAATATTTTCTGGGAAACGATTTTTATTTTTGGTTTGAAAATTCTCTGTTAACGATAGTGCGCAACGTAACCCACGTAAAACATTGTGCTTATGGGTGCATGTCACGGTACAGGGATCGTGGAAGAATTTAAAGTTAAAACATTTCAAACTTATTTTCGTAAAAAAAACTAAAAAAATGTTGAAACTTAGTAACGAAAAGGTTGGAAGGCATGTAGGTAAAAATAGGGTCCAGTACAAAAAAAAAATAAGCATTCAAAACTTCAAACTGGTATTAGCGCCATCTATAATCTGTGGTACAGCACTACGGCGTGAGCATGTTGTTGACGCGAATCCATAATAATATGTTTATTTCCCCTACCAAAAATCAACGTGCCTCAAGAAGTTTTCACTTCGAAAATCCTGAGCATCATCGCTTTCCTATTAAAGTTTTTCACAAAGAGGAAAAAATTTACAATTTAATTTTCATTTTATGAAAACTTCGTCTCGCACTACATTTTATTTCTTTATTATATAGGCTTTATAATATTTTGAAGTGCCTACCCGGACGTAAAACAATATAAAAAGACTGTTTACGACACGATTCATATTTCATAAGTAAATAAACAGTGTGTTTTCTCATAAAGGCGGACGAACCTGACTTTTAGGACGTACGATTAAATCTTGGAGAGAAAACCTACTTGAGAATGAATGGTACTTTTAACACTCGGAAGGGGAAGAAATTGCGCTTTTTAGTTTATAATTTGAAGAATTTGAGCAGGACTTATTATCATTCTCCTATTCTTCTTCTTTATTTGAGGTCGGCGTAACATGTTCCTTTTTAAGGTTCCGTACTTCAAAAGGAAAATACGGAACCCTTATAGGATCACTCGTGTGTCTGTCTGCCTGTCCGTCTTTCACAGCCAAATTCCTCCGAATGGAATGGACCGATTAAGTTAAAATTTGGTACACATATGTAATTCTGTGACCTAAATACGGACGTGTAACGTAAATAAATGAATTTTGAATATGGGGTCACTTTTGGGGGGCAAATAAAATAAAAAGTTTTTCAAACTGTATCATGACGTGACATATCAAATGAAAAGCTTGTAGCGGAGATTTCAATTTTTTTTTAAATAATTTGAAAATATATACATTTAAAGATACTTAAAAAAAATATATGAAAATTGACCATTCCCTCTTCTTATTTCCGAAACAACTGAGCCTATTTAAAAAAAAAAAATACAGATAATGCTTCTTCTCTCATAGATTACAGGAACACCTATAACATGACTATGGTCTTAAAATAACATGGTAAATCTCTTAAAATTTACATTTGCAGTTGGAATGTATGGGAGAACTTGTATTTCAACTACAATGTTAAGTTTGTATTTGGGATAAATTTATTTATTTGTTTAATACTTCAAGCACACAAATGTATAGAGGCGGACTTAATGTCATAGGCATTTTCTACCAGTCAACCTTTGGGTGATGCAGAGACAAACAGTGGTAGGTAGGTGTAATAGCGAGAATTAAGGAATAAATATTTATTTAAATATAAAGATATATAAATACCTATTAAAAACTATAAATATACTATATACATCTAATTATATATGTCGGAGACGGGTATGGGACTCTCGATAATATCAGCGATATTTTAACTACTGTGGGCGTAGTGTGGGTAGTGTTGGTTAATGCGCAATAGAAAAACAGTTTGCAGTTCAGATCACATTATAATTTACTATCAAATGAATCACACTAGCTAAATTATACACAAACAGGGTGCGACGGCGTTTATTAAAATCACCAACTAACACAATGATCACAAATTACAATTAAAACACTAACTGAGCAGCACGAATCGAGAACAGTTCCGCGACGTCTTAACTCCGATGCGACCAGAGGCTGAATTGCCCTCCTCGCCGTGGCCTTAAAACATCACGACTCTGTAGAAGCGCGCTTGGTGTGGGTAGCTCACTTGATGTCGCCAGTGGCGCGCTTGCGATTCGTTTCGTGTCCGTACTAATGACCGGATCCGACATATATAAATATAAGACACTTGGTCGGATATTTCCATACTTCTCTATTAGTCGTCATCTCGGTAGTCACCCCCTTTCTAACCATATCATCTTCCACACAGTCCATCCATCGTTTCTTTGGTCTTCCCCTACTATTATAGCCATCCACATTCATACTCAAAACTTTCCTCACGTTTTGCAATTTGCTTAGGTATAATCAAATCACAACTGTCATTCTTTGAAAGTTGTGTGAAATGGGATTGGCAACTGTCACAGTGGCGCTAGCAAAGCTTTACCCAAAGTAGAATAAGAATTTTCTAAGGAACATAGTGTAATATAAACTATCCATCTCTAAAATAACTAACTTAATGCCGAATATAATTATTTACCCTCAAAATGGATACTAATCCCCAAATGAATATTAAAGTCGTTACCCCAATATCATAATCTAAAACTGTTTAATAAAACTACATATCTACAGTAATTCAGGGATAAGGAAGTAATATGAAACACCAAGATATTTGTCAGTCATTTATATTTCTTTGCCAACATCAAATTCAATATTCTACACCATACCATCACATCTCCTATTCCCCACTTAATATCACAATTCATTTCACCATCAAATCAGTATTCTTATATTTACCATAAAACTAATAGGTTACCTTAATTTACAGTAGACATCCAACCAATCCTATATCAATCTGTCTTTTTACCGACACCGCCACTAAGCACGTCCTACCGTCACGAGCGCCCAACCCAGAAGAACATATCGAATCTCTCGGTGCTGCCAGTATAATAAATTGAAACCTAACACTCGACCATCCTGACATCGTGCATGTCCTCATGCACGCAAGTGAATTAGCATCTAAAACCTAACACTCGGCTTACAACTATTTATACGTTATTTCTGAAACTTATAAACTGAGAACCGTTCTTCTAGCCAGAATATAAAACAATGCAAATGAGAGAAAAATTATTGAAATTTCCATTAGTCGTGATATGATGGTATGATGTAGACTAAAACTCAAAACATTTATTTCTATTAAACCATTTACAGGAACTTTAAAAATTTCAAAGGGTTGTCAGTTATTCAGAAAGTTGAAGCTAGTCGCCCATTCCAAAACGTAGGTTCTCTATGGAGAAGAACGGGCAAGAAACTCCAAGGATACTCTTTTAAATCAAGATATTACAAAATCCTGGGTACATTATTATTGTTGATTCTATATGTGAGAACAATGTAAAAAAAAAACAATATTAAACAACTCAAAACACACGATTAAAGATAAGCGCTGGCAGTTCAGTCTGAATTGACGGCTCCCGTTCATGAACATGACGCATGGATATGCACCATTTAACTCGACCATTAGAGTGTGCATGACATACTTTCTTTCAAGTCTAACAACATCATAATAACATTATAAATGGATACATGGTACTCACATTTACATTTCTTTATTCTGCACGGAACTTACTATAAAATGCACTAAAATTTGCTTTTATACCTTTCTACATCTAAAAAAACTGCAACTAGGTGGCGTGCCAAGCAACTTCCAAAATAAAATATTAAATATTATTTCAATCAAGTTGGCAATCGACTTCCATTCACTAACCTAAGGTCTATTACGCATTTTAAATAGCAATCAGCAATTATCGAAACTAACGCCAAAACAAATAAGTTGCAATCTTCTAAACTAACGTGATAAGAAATTCAACTTTCAAACACATGTAACAAAATCTTTGACATGAAAAAAAACAAAGAATCCACTTTCTACTTGAAATTTACCAAATAGCTTAGCATCGGCTACAAGATGGGTAAGTGGATGAAATCAGTGTTTTCTTGGACTACAAACAATATTCGACTGTTCTCAACAAGTTAAAATAAGTTTTAAAACATTAATAATATAAAAAACAAAGAATTATACGTAATATTAATGAATTTCAGACTGAAGCATTTATTTTAACTTAGATGTTTTTATGAATATCTATATATATATTTTTTGTTTACTGTCGACTTTTTTAATTTATTATTGTTTGCTAAATTCACATTCAATGAATGATTTGACTTGAAATTAATTATTAACAATCCTTATTCCCATTCATATTTGCACGCCATAGCATGTGGCAAATATGTCTAACTTGTATTTTTTTTTTATTATTATCCTGCACGCACGTTTTTATTATTGTACGTGTACACATGTTTGAGCAAATAAATATATCTTATCTTAATAAATTTAACTTTAAAATTTACAGTACCTAACCCTGTTTCAGTGTAAAATGGCAAATAGAGTATCCAATGACCAATTAGATGAACTTTCAGAGTTTCTAGCCATCCTTACCCAATCCATCAATAGAGACGCAAACATAACTAAATGAATAGTCTTTTACGCTACACACAGTTTATTCTAATGAACAAGCGACGAAGTTAAATTTAATGTAGGTACACAATTTTAGTTAAAATTCTTCAAATTATAAGACCAATTTACATTTTTTCAATCAGTGAGCGACAGGCAAGCGATCAACAACACGGGGAAAGGTTATCGCAATTTGACAGCCAAATATGCTCGCCAATGGCTGTCGCTCGGCTACCAAAAACTATGCATAATACGAAATAATCGCTTTCACCATACGACCACTGCACACTTCAGTTGACTGATTGTTCCCTAGAGGCAGCACTATCGCTAGTTTGCTATGGTGTGGCTATCGCTGATACATAATACGGATTTGCAATTTAAGAGCAACTATTGCGCAAATTTCGCTATCGCTAGGCTTCTGCAAGATACGTAATAAGCCCGCAGAGACTGTAATGACAGCACCGGAAGTCGATTTCAGAAAGTGTCAAATAATTAAATAAAACATTTACAAAATAATCTGCATCTTATCAACAAGATTTAGTTACGTTAAAATCAAAAGCTAAGATTCGACCTTCCTGACATCAAGTTTGTCTGTAAGCTTTACATTACAAAATAAACGTTATGTTGCTTGTTTGTTCAATCAATGTTATAGAAGACCTGAATATTTAGCGTTAAATATTACAAGCATGAGCTAACAATATTCTCAGAAAGTATGAAATTCAACAGTCAGTGACAATTTACTCTAAAAACGCTTAAAAGGTAAGATATTACATAATCGCATTTTGTTAATTTCTCAGTTTCATTAGCTCATTCAGACTTTTCAATATTAATTTACATCCGTCACTCATTGTATCGCAAGCTTCACTGATCAAGCACTCTCCCCAGTCAGCCACTGCACAACTTACAAAGAATGGCCTATGCTTCGACTTCGACCTAATATGTAAACATTACATTCTGTATATGCCACACATTGCACCGCTAGTTTCACTGGACAAGCACTCTCGCTTGCCAGCCACTGTACGACTTCCAATAAGTGACATAACGTCCTGCACGTGCCAAACATTGCACCGCAAGCTTTACTGGTTAAGCACTCTCACTTGCCAGCCACTGTACGACTTCCAATGAATGGCCTATGCTTCGACTTCCATCTTTCAATCACATATAAGTATGTATTTTCATTTTAGCTTAACTTAAGTATCGATATTTTCCCTTAAAAGTTTCAGTTTCGTTTAAATCATAACATTTGCCTCTATTATTTTTAACACAGCATGACTTTTAACAAAATAGCATAATAATATTTAATTCACATTTTTTTCTTCACATTCAAACAATAACTTAATCATGAAATTCATAGATTAATTGACATACATTATTTGTTACTATTTCATTATTAATCTTTATTTTTATTCTTTCGGGTCAACCGTATCATATGAAGAAACGTAAATCATAAACTTCTGATGTAACACAATTATTCTGTTTTTAAAACCTATGACCAATTACATACTCCACAATTTAGGTGTATTTCATTCATCACCTGCCTAATTAACTTAATCATTATTTTTCAGATAACCGTCTTGTATCTAAAAATATTTCATTCTTAATATTCTCACTACCAAGAATTAAATTACGACCAAACAAAGCTTCTGTTGGGGTTATAATCTGGTTCTAAACTAAAACAATTCAATTCCTTGATATTATTACCATAACTAACTGTATATGTTCTAACCAATAGCTTCTTACTAACCATATTTAACAAAATACCCGATGTAATAAAAATGAGACATTTCCACTTTTCAAAAATAAATTGTCAGATTAATTAATTAATAAATGTTATTACTCAAGTAACAACAATATGAATAATTTGTGTTCGAGTTAAATAAACAATAAAATAAATAGGCGTCTTTTTTTTTGACAAGAATTTAAATTGATATTATATATCTAATAATAATAACTCGACTGCCTCGTTGGTCTAGTGGTCGCAAGCGCTACTGCTGAGCATGAGGTCCTGGGTTCGATTCCCGGGTCGGGCAAAGTGTTATTGGGTTTTTCTATCTGAAATTTCTCAGCAGCAGCTCGGAGTCTGGATTTGTGCCCGGTTGATGGCAATAGGCTCGCCCCCTATTACATGGGACTTAAACATAACTGGCGAAATGTGGGTGTACCTGCTACAGGGACACCTCTGCCCAACCCTTCGGGGAAACAAGGCGTGATGTTATGTTATGTTATGTTATGTAATAATAATAAATAAATCTCTGTACTCCTGATTTGTACTAAATCATAATAATTTAACGGTATTGACCTCGAACTTGACGAATTTATGATCCCATTTTATTAAACTTGACATTATGTATTGTAGGTACTGCTTATTTCAAATTATTTACTAAATTTCATCTTGACATGGTAAACTTGTATTGATTTGATTTAAAGTTTTAATAATATTATATTAAAGGAGTCTTTATCATAGTTTAACCGGTTTGCATGACTTAATTGAGGTAGTTACTATAAGGATCATTTTAAACTTAACATCTGTAACTTGTACCTACTTTTTGTGCAAATAAAGAACTATTCTATTCTTTTCATAATTTCTTGAACCCTCCTTCTCATATTAAATACATAAAATAATTATTAAGTCGCGGTGGCAATGTACACTCTCTCGAACTATGGTGACATAACTTGTGACCGCTCTCACAAGTATAAATACATAATTATAATCATGAAGTCACGGTGATAGCAAACGCTCTCGCGAACCACGGTGACATAACTTGTGACCGCTCTCACAAGCATAAATACATAAATATAATCATAAAGTCACGATGGCAGTGAACGCTCTCACCAATCATGGCAACATAACTTGTGACCGCACTCACTAGCATAAGTACATAAATACATATAATCATAAAGTCACGGTGGTAGCGAACGCTCTCGCCAACCGTGTTCATAACTTGTGAACGCTCTCACAAGCATAAATATATAAATATAGTCATAAAGTCACGGTGGTAGCGAACGCTCTCGCCAACCGTGCTCATAACTTGTGAACGCTCTCACAAGCATAAATACAGAAGTATATACTGATTGTTCGAAATTATAATTTTGATATTCACAGAAGTATCACAAAATAACAGTTACACACATTTATACATGTGTGCCACATATGTGTAATATTCACATACATATTCTCATCCTTATCGTTCCAGATATAATTAATCAAATCTCAAACCAGTCAATCTACACATTATAATTAACTAGGAATACTAATAACTTTAGACACAATAAAATTGTACATAAACTTATCCGGATTGATTTCTCCTATTTGTACTCATTAAAACTTAGTTAGTTTACCTTATGACATCTGGGAAGTACTATTAATCAAATGTAAGAAACTAACAGCAGGCAACAAGCTACTATATGCCTCTTGATGCCCGACAGGGTCCATATTGATCTTTTACTTTGTTATGTTATCTATGTAATACATATGGAACGCAATAAAGAATTGAGTATTGATCTCGTAATACTAACTAGTTATATCAACCCAATACGAAACTCACACTCAGATCCAACAACAGCTTTATCATGTGTATCGAATTGTATAACTGAATCCCAAGTACAGTAAGTTATAAGTTGTAAATTGTTGTATTTTGATGCCATTTATGAATAAGGATTTAATTTAATATTATTTACTAATCGCATCCATTATATAACTTAACTAATTAATTTCTCAAAATAATAATCCAGAATGTGCACTCCGTAATTAAAGGCATAATATAATATAGAAGTAATTATCTTAAAAACTTTCTGTACCTTATTTGCAAATAAATGATTTTGATTAAATACATAACTAAAATGATATAATGAAAATATATTGAAGCAACAGCACCGATTATCATCACCAAGTGCGACTGCACTAGCATCCAGCCATACAGGCGTCCAGCTGCACTGGCATCCAGCTGCACTGACGTCCAGTGCACTGGCGTCCAGCTGCACTGGCGTCCAGCTGCACTGGCGTCCAGCTGCACTGGCGTCCAGGTGCACTGGCGTCCAGCTGCACCAGCGTAACCGCTTTTGCCGGCTCTCGCTCGCACATCGGGCGCTGCACACGAGACTCCAACCACGGTGGCTGCGACCTCCATGGCGTCGGCTATGACTGCGACTAGTTCCCAGTTCTACCCCTGAATGGATACCACCTCGGGCCGGGGTCGTCAGCCGGTGCCCCATGAGGACGCTTCACTGTCGCGAAACATTATCTGAAACTCATAACAACGGGTTTGACTCCTTTTCGAACAAGCCGTGAAAAAGTTATTATGTCTAATATCTTCTAAACGGTAGGTCGTAGCTCAAAAATAACAAGATTTTACTTCCCCTTGCACCCCGTGAACTTTTCCAGGAGATAAATTTAGAGAAAGAAAAATGTGACCTTCACATGACCTCCACTTCATAAATTGGTAATATACGGATCACAGTCTATTTAATTTTTGTAACCGAAAATTCGAATACACCAAAAGAACACGAGATGTGATGTAGGTAGGTTAGGTATTTCCACAATCCAATTTTAACCGTTAATAATACTTTTAAATGAATTATATTATAATGCAAAAGAAATAAGCGGGCCACATCCCACTTCTGAAATGTAATATAAACTATCCATCTCTAAAATAACTAACTTAATGCCGAATATAATTATTTACCCTCAAAATGGATACTAATCCCCAAATGAATATTAAAGTCGTTACCCCAATATCATAATCTAAAACTGTTTAATAAAACTACATATCTACAGTAATTCAGGGATAAGGAAGTAATATGAAACACCAAGATATTTGTTCTTTCCTCGAAAGACCATTTTAGACACCAATCCACATGGTCTTCACATGATCTGTACAAGATTATGTCTGGACTTTAAAAGAAACTGACCTCTGAGTTTGTTTCGGCCTTTCTTCTCAGAGTAGTCAGATAGGAAATGCCGACCTCATCTAGTTTTTAAAATAAGATTGACGTGTAAAACTGTTTGTACAAACCTACTTATAGAAATAAAATCATTAATCATTTGCTTAAGAATTAATTTCGTTGACTGTATCACAATTACCAATAGACGCAGTCAACGAATCTACTATCGAACAAGTCTCAGGGCCGTTAATTAATTAACCGATTCTAAGAGATTTTCTTCAGTCTAATGATTTAGTAGGTAGGTACTGTTACTTGGAGACATCTTTGTGAAGACCCAATTTACAAAGTATGAGCAGTATTGTCTATTATTATAATTAGATATGCCAAATAAATAATTACAAAGCTTGAACCCTTTATGAAATGTTTCCTTTAAAGCTGTAAATCACTCGCTAAACAATGTTGCAAATCTGAACACATGGGTACCACATATTATACACGTCACACAAACAAATGTAACATTTCCAATTATTTAGAGAGAACTCATTAGTCATTATTATCTTGTCAAGCCCAACGTTTTGCGGTAATACTGCTTTTATTTGAGCTCTAACAAGACAGCGTTTACACAAGGAGTGTCTCTCGCCCATCGCGAAGCGACAATGTACATAGGCATTTAGTAACACCCAAACGAGAAACCAAAGATCGTTTACGATTATTTCAAATCATAGATTGAAAAAAATGAAATGAAATCTTTTTTTTCCAGATACAAAAAAACCACATAGTACATAAAATTTTCAATAAATACACATAATAACATCATAAATATAACACATTCACATTACACACACACACAGACGTCGAAATTGTCTGAAGAATCCTACGCAATTTTCTCGATCTGTGATGCGAAATTTCTAATCAATTGTACACTTCCAACATGTGAGTATCATATTATCTAGACGAGAAACCCATCTTGAATTAATGAGACCCGAAATGGCCCAAATTAATTGAGAAAAAATCATGTCTTTATGTTTTTGCTGTTATATCTCAAATTGTGAAGTAATTTCAACTGTTTATCCTTAGGCTAAAGACCTGCGAAGCTACGGTTCGTTAGTCTTTGTAGGCTTTTTACTTTGCAAAATGAGTTACTTTGTCATTGTTAAGATTTTTTTAGTAACATAACATTTTTCCTTTTCTACTTAACTAAATAAACCACGAGTAAAATAAGCATAACAAGCAAATGTTATTATACGTGTTTTTTTTTAATGTGTAACATCTTTCCTCTCGCTTTTCTGCAATCTGTGGGAGTAATTTCGTGAAAAGGGACGGAAGTGTGTAACAGGAAGCCGGGGAAGCGCGCGCGGTTGATTTGACCAATGAGCGCGCGTGGTGCTAGAGTTGGCCGTCAGATGGTACCAAGCCATTTTCCGAGAGGTTATAAACAAGATGAGTTTTTAGTAGCTTTAGTCGTTTTCAATCGTCGTCGATCGTCGTTTTAGATTGGATCTTTGAAGGTCGTTACGGGTCGTCAAAAGCCCGAAAGTCTGACACCAGTCTTACCAAGGGGTATCGTATTACCCAGTTACTGGGTTGTGGAGGTCTGATAGGCAGTCGCTCCATGTAAAATACTGGTATTCAGCTGCATCCGATTAGACTGGAAGGCGACCCCAACATAGTTGGGAAAAGGCTAGACAGATGGATTTTTTGAGTCGTTTTCGAGTGGCCCAACCAAATCTTAAACCTATAAAATTACTACTACTCAGATCATGCATCATGCATGGGGCTTACTACAGACACAGATTAATACAGATGGGACACTCCGCAAAAACATTTAAATAAAAAGCGACTCTTGCCACGACACAACAAAGTGCAATTCAGGTCGCATAGCGCTAATCACCTACAGTTATATTCACCTAAAAGTTGCCTCTCTTTCTATCGCGTGACTCTTAGAACTTCTGACAACGTTACACTCACAAGATGGGCCCGCCGCGTACTTGTAGCTTCATACCTAAACTGTAGAAGTGTAGAATGTCCCATCTGTATTAACCTGTACCAGAGATGGATGGAAATTCTTAAAAACTTTCCTCAGGAAACACATTAAATCGTCGATTTTGGTTGTCATAAAAATACCCATGATAATCGTTTTGAGGAGTCATTAATGTTTTAGTTTAAATTCCTTTCGAATTTGTCCGATCACTTGTATCAATAGGAACTAACGACTCTCGTATAAGAAACTTCCATACCACCGGCATGAGTGGGCCCACAGGCAAAGAATAATGACTATCAATCGAAACAGTGTCATTTATTTTACCTACTGTATTTACTTCCCAGTGACATAAGCTTATTATAATCAATTAATAATGTTCCCACTGCTAGGACACAGGTTTCCTCTCCAGCAGAGGGAGCGGGCTATAATCCACCATGCGGGCCCAGAGCGGGTTCGTGGATGTCACATGTTTTCGAATTTTTGGTTTTTGTACATGCCGGTTTCCTTACGATGTTTTTTCCTTCACCGTTTCGAGAGCAGTGATCATAAAATAAATTACACTAAGTAAAGTTGTACAACCAATTTGTTTTTTTTTTTTTTGACTTGATAATGTCTTATAAATCGATGAACGCCGGCTGCACGCACGAAAAAGTGTCACGTTCCGCCTGAGCCGAGCGTGAACAAGCTATAAAGACGAACGATCGGCCTTAGCGTTCGGCTTGTGACGTTATCACGCAATATTATCGTCCGTAAACCGATTTTTTTCTAACTGAACAGAAAGCTCTAGCTGTGTTGCTGGGAAGTTTGTTGCGCCACTTCTTCTTGCCAGCTAAAGCACTAGGAAGTGGTGAAGGGTGGGCGTTTTGGGGGACTGTCTTACCTAATTTTGACGTTCGAATAGTGCTGATTCTCAGCCTAGTTTGAATGAAAGACTTTTGAATGAAATTCTCCTTTTTATTTTCCAGATAATCCACCGAGACTTGGCTGCGAGGAACGTGCTGATAACAGAAGACAGGGTGTGTAAAGTAGCAGACTTCGGGTTTGCGAGGGATGTGGCAGACACTCATGTTTATGAGAGGAAGAGCGATGGACGGCTGCCTATCAGGTTGGTGGCGATTATTTAAAATACTAACCCCTTAAAATATTGTTTTACAATAAAACGTAATATGACCCATTCTTCTTACATTTCTGTCAGTTATTGTCCCTTTAGAAAACCGTTGTCAGACAGCATCTGTCAGGCATTACTGCTGAAATAGACCTATTTGGTGCAGCTGTGGGTCACACTATAATTTTTAAACCTTCCTTTTTTTATCAAGAAATCTGTAATCCTATACTATTAAACGAGCAATATTTGTGCATATATTTAAATAAATGTTAAATAAAAAAATTATATCTATACTAATATAATATTATAAAGAGGTAACATTTGTTTGTAAGTTTGTAAGTTTGTTTGTAGGGGGTAATCTCCGGAAGTAATGAACCAATTTAAAAAATTGTTTCACTGGTAGAAAGCTACATTATTCGTGAGTGCTATAGGCTACAAATTATAAAGATATCATGCATATTAGCCGAACTATCTCAATTTTTGTCTAGCCAGGCGGAAAAAAATAGCTCTTACAGCAGAGTTATTTGCATGCGCTGCCTTAACAGTTGTATATAATTGAAAACAATGTATGGCAAACTGGTCCGTTTTGAATAGTTCTACAAAAAAGTCCGCAACACCATATTTCTATCTTTTATATTTTAGCAGATATAGTAGCTTTTATGTGTTAAAAAAAGTATTTTTCGTCGTACTTACCTTTAGACGATTTTTTAAACAACAAAATATTAAACCATATGGAAAAAAATATTATTATGATCACAAGAACATCATAGAGATATGATTTGCCCTAAACAGTATGTCAATTGGTTAAATAGTTTCGAAGATAATATAAAATTACTAAATCGCAAAATGCTGCCATCGATTCACGAACCGCATTAGAACATGCTTTGTACGGACGTTTTATCCATTTACCCATAGATGGCGTTGTGCAATTACGTCATTTTTCTGAATTCCGCGGATTAATGACCCTCTCCAGTTATTATTTAAAACTTTCGTTGTTGGGTAAGTGAGTTGTACGCAGTTAGTTGGATGTTGTTGCTCTTTAAAATACTTTTGGTTGCTCGGTTTCTTAAAGCACAAATACTACTTTGTTCTCATTTTTCGAGTTCGAAGCTGTGGTATTTCTGTTTTTGGGATATCGGACAGTTTCAGCGATTCATGATCATGCCTAACCCTAAAAGGAAATCACAACTTTCCCGTCAGACATCCCAGACAAGAGCAGCTCGAGTACGCCGTACGGATGAGAGTCTGCTCTTGAAAATCATCAGCATCTCTCGAGGAATAGAGAAAATATTTCGCAAGCACGCGCTGGGGAATCTAGCTCCGAGCGTTCACAGCGGCTTGCTAACTAAAGCTGGAGAACATCGCAGGTCCGTGCTCAGGAATCTAGCGCTGAACGTGCGCAGCGTCTCAGTGATTTAAGGCAGCATGTCTCTGCAACAAGGGATAGGGAGTCTAGCGCTAAGCGCTCGCAGTGGCTCGCTAGCCAAACTGTGAGAACATCGCAGGCCCGTGCTCGGGAATCTAGCGCTGAACGTGCGCAGCGTCTCAGTGATTTAAGGCAGCATGTCTCTGCAACAAGGGATAGGGAGTCTAGCGCTGAGCGCTTGCAGAGGCTCGCTAGCCAAAGCGCGAGAATATCGCAGGACCGTGCTCGGGAATCTAGAGCTGAACGTGCGCAGCGTCTTTCTGATTTAAGGCAGCATGTCTCAGCAACAAGGGATAGGGAGACTAGCGCTGAGCGCTCGCAGCGGCTCGCTAACCAAATAGTGAGAACATCGCAGGCCCGTGCTCGGGAATCTAGATACATACATACATACATATGCAATAAAAACAAAACCCTCCTTTTGGCAGTCAGGAAATAAATCATAGCACTCAGTACTAACCGAACCATACTCATAATTTCATCACATGTTAAAATGTTTACCGCCCAACGAAGTGGGCACGGGTCAGCTAGTTTATATATATATTTATATAATGACGTTCTCCAAAACGGCTCTAACTATTTCGATGAAAGTTGCAATGTAGGGGTTTACACGATGCAATAGGTTTAAAGTTTAGCAAACTTTAATATTTATATGAACAAGACAAATGAAACAAAAAACTAATAATTATGGAACTAGTCATTACTATGAGTGGCAGACAAAGTGAGTGTGTGTGCGTAATGTGCGTGTCTATAGTATTGTAACAACTTATAGAAGAAGGTCGTAAGTCAAACCGAAGCGTCAGTCTATTGCTTTGTGAGATTACCTATGGACTTTTGGTCGGTACCCTGACATTTTGCCAGCAAAGTTTGTAGTTTCTAGTTATTTATTATTGTTAGTTTCTCGTAAATTTACTGCACACACAGTGCACCATGTAACCTTCTGGGAAATTAGAAAGTTCTGATTTTCTCAGGTCTACGATAAAATGAATCCCCTGAAGTAACTAGAAATTGATCCGCTTATTCTGAATTTACGGTCTCGAGGATTCAGTGTGTTATTTGAGCCCACAACTTATTCTGAGCTGTAGAGATAAATATTTTCTAGTATATTTAAGTAAAATACTTGACAACTAATTATCCAGCCCGTCCCATCTTTGATGTCCTCCCCCCGGTGAACGCCTTAAGCTAAGGTTCGTACCCCACAGGGGGTGCCCTTAGCGAGCGTTCACCTAGTTTATAAGCTTAGTTTGTATGCCCCCGGCTGGAGGCTTTGAGTGTAGCAGCTTAAGGCACCCACAGGATTGACCGGGTAAATAGTCATGACCTCAGAGGTCAGCTTTGAGATGCCCTACAGAAAAAGAAACTAATTATAGCAGTTCTTTTAGCTTAAAAGTGGTCTAAAATATACAACGGAAACTGGACGTAAAAAGCGTAAAATTATAAACTTTTGGCCAGGACTGAGAAGAAAATGTATTCTTATCGAATATATCTGACTGTTACAATATTACTATGTAACACACTCAAATTAAAATCATTAGCAAGAACATAATTATATCCTAAAATGTAACCGTCTTCCTTCTTCGTTTTCAGATGGATGGCCCCCGAGTCTCTCTACGATAATATATTTAGCGTTAAGTCTGATATTTGGAGCTTCGGCATCCTGTTGTGGGAGATCGTGACCCTTGGCTCCACACCATATCCTGGATTATCAGCCAATGACGTCATGAAAAAGGTACGTTCTTCTTTACTTATAAACAACTAATTATAAGCATTGGAGTATTGTTGTAAAACCTACTTGCTAAGATACTTTTTGTTAGGTTTTACATGTCATTTGTAATGTCGATAAAAAGATATTCGAAATTTAAATTCTGTACTCGTTACTTGAAGTTTGAATAGCAACCATTGTACAACGTTAAGTAAGTTTTTCATTTTGCTATTTCCACCTTCGATCAACAATACCAACTGTTGATCGAAGATTTCCACAGTATTTATTTAGGAACGTGATTCTTCAGATTACAATTACAACAAGTATTTTGAGTAAGTGTGAGTAAAATCACTTTGATAACACTTCAAATTGAACTTTAGCCATTTCTCAATAAGACTGAAAATGGAATAGAAATATTATGTTATAAGGTCTGCGCTGAACTTTATCTTAATTTAGACATTTTAAGAAGTTATCGTTAGCAAGATTTTCTTCATCCCTATTATCCTTGAGTAGTCAATCTGCTAATCTCAAACACGTGCTACCGATTTGTTTTGTTAAACAGCCCCAGATCACACCACCATGATTATTTGGGAAGTTGTCACATCATCCTTATCGATAACTGTAATCGTATTGCAATCGGGCTCAGAATATGTAACGCAACGTGACCGATAGTAATTACCAGGAGGCCCACCACCAGCTCATAAAGCAGTATTATTTGAATATTACTTCAGTGTGGAAAAGAGATGAAGCTCTACAGGGCGTATAGCTCCATCTCTTTCTCCCACTGCAGTAATATTAAAATAATACTGCTTTATGTGCTGGTGGTAGGCCTCCAGGGGCCCAAGTCTGCTATTTTTATAAATTCGTCATTCCAACACGATCCCATTGTCATTTTGCAAAAAGTTCGTAATCTGCTAAATTCATAATGGTCGATCATTGGTCGGTCAATGGTCTTGTAATAGAATTGTGTTATAATGGCATTGTCGTACAATACGACCAATGATACCGCCTAAGTCAGTCATTCATTTGTCATTATGTACGAGATTACCAATAAGTCTTTCAATGGAGTGTCAGTGGTTGACCATTGGAAAGTCATAATGACGCCATTAGGTTAGTAGATTACCAAACTTGTCAAAATCAACAATTATGAAATCAATGATAGACCATTCTGACACTATTGTAATAGCAGACTTGAGGCCCTGGTGTGCCGCCGTTTGCTGCCCTGTTGACCTGTAGCAGTCGGTTAGAAGTCGGTTGTATTTTTTTGTAAAAAAGTTTTTTTTTCGCTTTTTAGTGGGTTGGTTTGTAATTTATCTAAGTTACAATAGCCTTATGTCAACTGCTCATCAAAAATACTCAAATCGCTATAGATGTGCCTATAATATTTGAAGAGTTCCCTCGATTTCTTCAAGATCCCATCATTAGATCGTGACCAAATGACAATGGGACCAAGTTGAAAGTATACCCTTTCAAACAAAAAAAGAATTTTTCAAATCGGTTTAGCCGTCTTCGAGTAATAGGGGAACATACATAAAAAAAATATTAAAAAAATATCCCCACGAATTGAGAACCTACTACTTTTTTTTGAAGTCGGTTAAAAAAATATTGTAGGTCTTAGATAAAATTATAACAACTAAGGTATTTAATATTCATAATATCAATCGCAAAAGAACAAATTTAATTAATAAACTAATTTTTTTTTACCGGCCGCCCCAGAAGGAGGGTAGGTAATGTTTTTTCATCCTACTAATAATTTTATACGCGAAAGTTTGTGAGGATGGATGGATGTTTGTTACTCTTTCACGCAAAAACTACGAAACGGATTTGGATAAAATTTGGCACACAGATAGTTTATAACCTGGATTAACACACAGGAGACGTTGTATCCCAATACTCTAACGGAATAGAGACTTATGTGGGTAAAACCGCGAGGTGCTGCTAGTGTTTCATAAATTGTAAATAAAAAAAGATTATCTACGAAATAGGAGTAACGAGATAGAGATAGATAGCAAAGGTTTATTGACAAAATAATAATAATCATTAATAGAAATAATCTTCCTAATTATGTTACCTACAGTCTAGTCATGGTAAGTCTTTTTACCCAACTACGCCGAAGCAAAAAGGAGGGTTATGTTTTTGACCGGTATGTATGTATGTTCGTTCATCTGTTCATAACTTCTAAACTATCATATTTAGACAAATGAAGCGTTAGAAGCGTTTTGATCGTCCGTTCGTGACGTTACATTAAATTGAATACGGTACATGTATGACTCCAGACTTTATATTTGTCAGTTTGAGATGTCTTGTTTATACCTTTTAAGTTGGCATTTTTGTCGTAGTTGGGTTTTAGTTTATATAAACAAACAGACAGACAGAGTCTCTAATAGATAAAAAGACCCCCGTGAAAGTGGCGTTTTCGCTCTAGCTATCCTTTGTAACCCCTACCCAGAGACGCTTAAAGAACATTTATCTACTTACTAACTTATGTAAGTAATAAATTCTAACTTTTTCATGAAACGCTCTCAACTTGTGACATCTTAATCTTAAGTTTAGCATGAGTTCTTGAGCGATGAAGATGCAAAACTATTCGCTCTTGCATGTCACAGCGTACATATTTTACATTTAAAGAGTAAAGTTTTATCCGTGCCACCATCTTTTAAATAAAATATATTAACATTATAAAGAGGTAAAATTTGTTTGTTTTTATGTTTGTTTGTATATACGGGTTAATCTCCGGAACTACAAAACGGATTTGAAAAATTATTTTTGCATTGGATAGCCCAATTTTTGAGGAAGAAGTCGCGGACAGAAGCTAAAAAAAAACTAGCTATAAATAAACTAGCTTTGACGTGGAGATCGGAAGTTATCCCACGGGATCGTACTACCGGGAAAAATAGTATCCTATGTCCTAACCCATGGCCTATACGTGTGCCAAATTTCATCCATTTCCTTTCAACCGTTGAGGTTTGAAAATGTAACAGACAGCCAAACTGACAGACAGACAGACGGAATTTCACATACCATACCAATATTATACAGAGGTAAGATTTGTTTGTAAGTTTGTATGTAGGCGGTAATCTCCGGAACTACCAGGTGGATTTGAAAAAATATTTTTGCATTAGATAGCCCAATTCATAAGGAAGGTTATATAGGCTATGTAACATCACGATACGACCCTTAGGTGCCGAGCAAAAATAAAAAAGTCAGGAAGAACGCTAAGCGAAAACGAAGTAGTAGCGCGAGTGGGCGATGCGATGCGACGCAGTGGGTCAGGGTCCGAAATTTCACGCGAACGAAGTCACGGGCGTGACGTGAAACGTGGTCGCTCACAATGGGCCTTATCAGAAGGCTAAAAGGGCTATGCTTGGAGTTTCCCTACGTGATCGAATCAGAAATGAAGAGATCCGCAGGAGAACCAAGGTAACCGACATAGCCCGAAGAATTGCCAAACTGAAGTGGCAATGGGCAAAGCACATTGCTCGCAGAACGGATGGCCGATGGGGCCGAAAGGTTCTGGAGTGGTGACCACGTACCGGAAGACGTAGCGTTGGAAAGCCTCCCACAAGATGGACAGATGACCTTGTGAAGGCCGCAGGAATCCACTGGCTGCGGAAAGCACAGAATCGGTCGAATTGGCGGTGCTTGGGGGAGGCCTATGTCCAGCAGTGGACGTCTTTCGGCTGAAATGATGAAGTCACGGGCAGAAGCTAGTTTGTATATATTATATAAATGATAAGGATGTTTTTAAAAATGCATTTTATCGCAACCGCAAAAATACCGACAGACAAACCATGTTCTTAATGTCCCTCGGCAAACCTCGTGTTTCGTCAGTCGTTGGATTTCTATCAGTTGCCCTTTGAACTTGGTGCAGACCGGACGTTCTCAATCGACTTGGAAGTATATAGACTTGTTAATACCCTTTTAACTTAATGTGATTTATTTTAAAAATGGTAGAAAAGCTGCTAAAGTCGCAGGTACGACAGATAGGAAAATAGTTGTACAGCTCTATACACACGAAAATCAAAACAAAACAACAATAAAGTACTTAGTTCTGAATTTAAATTATTATACAAGACAAATTTAATAATTGATGGACATGGAAATTAGCATTCGTTTGTATTCGGAAATGCGATGATTCCCGAGGGATCAATTTTATTATTTTGTAAATTTTGACGTTCAAAAGTGCCTTTCATGGGGCCTATTTGAAATAAATGACTTTGACTTTGACTTTGGACATTAAGAAAATAGAAATACTGTACATACATGTCTCTGAAATTACCTTAGGTTATTTCTGACAACAATTTTTTTGGCACATAGTAGGTACCTGCCTATTTGTATCTGGCAATTTCTTTGATTTTCTTATCCTTATTATCTACCTTTGTTTGTTTACTCTGAAAAACAAATTCATATTAATCATGCTTTTCTACGCATAACAGAAACATTCTAACCATATTCACAAATACAGAAATATATTACAAACTTTGCTTTGACCCTTAACGCATCAAAGTCCATACAAATTACGCTGTAGTGAGAATTCCAGTGTGGAATAAATTATGGAAGTTGATGGTCTACACGAATAAAAAAAATTACCTTGAAACAGAACAGCGTGGCTTGGCGGTGACAAGTTAATCACATTGGCAATTTAAACTTGCATTTGGCACGTCAGAATCGCTAACGTAGTCGAAATGCGGTGACAGACCGACTAGAGAACAACGGACTATCGAAATTCAAAATTCAAAAGTCATTAATTCAAACTAGGCTGAGAATCAGCACTTTTCGAACGTCATAGTAATATGACGATATGGGTTTTGGGGGACTGTCTTATGTAAATAAGACAGTCCCCCAAAACCCCTCATGTATCAGTAATTACATCAATATAACAGTCAGTCCTTCCAATATTGACGTAAAACTATTAAAATAACTAGATTGATAATGATTGATTGATGAAATAATATCATTCCAACTACCACACTGTCAGTAGTAATGTCATTACTTGAATGTAATGTCATTATTACTGATAGTGTATGGTCCACTTTTAATTTCACTATTTGGGAACTGTTGATCATTCTTAAAGGATACATAAAGGAATGTTAAAAAAACCAATTTTAATTTCAAAAATGATTTAATTAGTGTTAATATTCTCTGGAGTTGGGTTTATCCATCTAGAATTTCTCAGTAGCAGCCCGGGGTCTGGACTCGTCACTTATAACATGGGCCTTTTAAGGCGACGATAACCGACTTTTAATGATTTTTTACTGAAGATTACGTCTAAATGGGTAGTGTTAATGATTTGGAAAAAATATATGTTAAATTAGAGCATTTTCTTAATAAATTAATATAAGAATATTTTATATTATGTATCTAACGCGGATAAAAACTGAGGATCACGCAAAATCTACCAAGCATATTTTTCTGAAACCTTCACCACTTTAAAGAGTATTTCATTATTGATCTTTATTGATATTTTTTTTATATACGTGTTTTACTAAAATAACTTTTGTTTTATGTATAATAAATTAATGATGCGTCTAATTTGGGACAGCGCTCCTCGATGGGCGAGTCCTATTACTGGCTGGATATACGACGCGTTGCGTGAGCTCAGTCAGAACACGCAAGCTAACCACTCAAGGTCACTGGCATATATCTGCGTCTTAAATATAACTGGTGAAATATGGGTATACTATATGTACACTTCTGCCTTACCATTTGGGGATTATAGCCCTGGGGGCCTAAAACGGCCACATTAAGCAATTCCGCTAAAAGTACCTAATTCATTTTCTGAATTCCCAGCTGATCATTAGTAATTCCTCTATGGTGACACTTGAACTGAATCATATTTAATTCAATTCATATCAGAATCATATTCGGTGTAAATATTGCTGCATGAAAAAAATGAAGACCGTAATTTTACCGGATAAAATTTTTCTTTACAATTTTAATGAATCAAATGAGATTTTTATTTATTATTTCTACAGTCTAAATGTTATTTTATTATAATACAAAACTGTCAAACAGATGAATTTCGTAATAAGAATTGAACGCAGCATTATGAATTGTCAGATTGTGACAGTTTGTGTGATTCATATTATCATATTACGATTCTGCCAAAGCGGCTGTTTTAGGCCCCCTGATGTTATCTCATGTTATGTCAAAATAAAGTAGCCTTCAATAACACGACACAGATTTACCTAACTTAAATAATATTTAATTTCGTTCCCTTCTTTCCCAGGTCATCGAAGGATATCGTCTCGAAAAGCCAGAGCACTGTCATCGGGAGCTCTACAACATAATGTATTATTGCTGGGAGGCGGAGCCGAAGGAACGACCAGACTTCGCAGACATTGTTGCTAGATTAGAACCGCTAATTAACAAAGATATGGACTACATACAGCTGGAAAGATTCCCAGATCATTCGTATTATAATCTACAACATCTAGATGGGGAGAAACTATGATTGTTTAAGTGAAGAAAGGTATAGTGAAATTGTTGATGAAGTGAAAATACCTCCGTAGAAATTTTATTTATAAAAATCCATTACAATTATTACAGTTTTAGTTTTTATCTTTGTAGATTTTTATTTTTTTTCATTAGTCCCCTAAATTATGTTGGCATTTAAATTCTCTAGGTAATTTCTTTTTCATTAAAACTGCTATCAATTAATGTTTCTTTTAAGAGGTATTGCCACTTTATCGACGTCGGACGTCAAACTATTTATTTGTGCAAGAAATAAATTGCGGCATAAATGATAATATCAATAAAAGACAGTAAAGTTGTTCCATAGTTTGTATTATATTGTGCATTATTTAATCCTTATAAGTGGTACCTATGGATAATTTATGTAAATATCTTCTGATTTAGAAATTACTGCATACACGTGTTTCATAATTCCAAAATAAAATATCTATAACGTTGAACTTACATACTTAATTGCAAAAGTTTGAGAAATATTTTAAGACTCTTCTGATTAATAAAAAAATAAAAACAATCTCGTTATTAATGAGTCAAGCAAATTAATTTGAAACTTCTACTTACACAAACAAAAAGAAAACTGAGATTAAAAT
This sequence comes from Agrochola litura, assembly GCA_949152395.1. Taxonomy (NCBI): domain Eukaryota; kingdom Metazoa; phylum Arthropoda; class Insecta; order Lepidoptera; family Noctuidae; genus Agrochola; species Agrochola litura. Next base: position 6,129,017 of record OX424497.1, on the reverse strand, counting down.
ACTTTAAATGATTGCAATAATATTTTTTAAGTAATTTTAGAACTTCACATAGACTAGTCTTTAGAATATTATAATAATTTTAATTTTAGTAATCATTAAAATTAAAATAATGGTCTTATAAATGTACAGTACATTTAAGCTTTTCGTTAAATAAAAATACATATAATTTGTATAATAAATGTTCTGTTGTATAAAGATTTTTTTCTTATTTTCCCTTTATAACCAAAATCACAGCGATAAAATACTTTAGACTCATAAAGTCATGACAAAAAGTTAATTCTTCGTTTACACTGACAAAATTTCTTCTGTACATATCCAGTCTTGACTACTATTTCTACAATAAGTGCCAAGGTACCGCTAACATATCCGAAAGCTAAAGCCAAGAAGCCGCCTTGCAGATGCTGCCACGACAACGGATTAACATCGGATTTCTCCTTCAATAAAGCCCTCAGTCGACGAGCTCGTTGCCTCTCAGTGAACGTTGCAAAGTGATCCCTAAGAGCTTCATTTAACCCGCTCTGCTTAAGCAGCGTTATTGTTGTCGAAAACTCCGGCATAAAAGGAAACCCTTTTAAAGCTATAGTTTCTATAGGTACACTGAAAACATCCTTCGTAAACGTATAATATTTATGGTTACCTATACTGTCACTCAGCTCTGGTGTTATTGAAGAAACATGTGCCAACTCAAGACGACTACACAATAATGAAAAATTTCTATGAACAGTAACATCTATCATTGCTTTAGTAATATTCTCAATATCAATCCATTTCTGACCAATACGATAGTCGAAGGGATCGGTTGAGTTATAAAACAGATCATGTAACTCCTCAAAACCACCAAATTTTAAATCACTGTCAACCAATTCTTCGACTGTCTGTATTTGGTACTCATAAGATGGGTTCGTCAACACTTCGAATAATTTCGTTTGGTATGCCGTTGAAAATAGTATACAATAGATATTGAGAAACACAAAAAACACGCGAAGACTTTCTTTAGAAGGATGTAGGTAAGCTACAAACCCGAATATTGTAATCCAAGTATTAAGAAAACAATGACCAAACGAACTATTGTAATCAGAATCTCCACTGAGCTGCCCTATAATTTTCCACGTTATACCACACAGAAAGAAACCAGCTATTAAAGAATACCAAACCAAATGCTTAAATATAATAACCAAAGCTACCCATGCAGCTGATTTGTGAGCTCTTGGGACAACCCAAGTATAGGCATCGGCTAAATACGTAATGCTTGTCTCAAAATCTTCATGCACATCGAAATCTGGAAATATTCCACCCAAAAGGAAGTGTCCTTTCTTCGATGCCAATTGCTTTAAAGCTCCATTCCATTCACCAACATTTTCTCGTTCTCCTCGGAATCCATCAACGAACTGATATCTAGCTGTCATCTTATATCGTCTAAGCATTGCACTAATCATTATTTTCTCAATATTAACCTCACATTCATTATCACTTACGAACGGCTGTCTTTGCAATGCTATTATTTCTATGACGCAACCATTCATATTGTGTGGTACTTTATCATCAAACACATATTTATCATATTTTAATACCCCCCGTTCACATGTGTTTTGTATCACAAGTCTGTCTTTAGCAGTTTCGTTGAAATAACCACAATACTCTGGAGGGTCGTAAGGTTTCCAACTATAAATAATGGCGTTTCGAAAATTGTTTGCTTGAGGCACAGCTATAATAATATTTATTGCATTATATTTGAAGAGACAGCTAAGTACTTTCTCGACGTATTCAATATTCATTTTATCATTCTGAACGAAGTTGAAAAGTAAAATAATAAATTTTGCAAATGGGTTCCAACTTCGTGATCGTATTAATTTACTAGCTAGAAAAGAAAAATCGGTGTAACTGTCTATTATGATAACAAAGTAATTAGCTATTGGTATGGCTACATAATTATCTACGTGCAGTACTCCAAGATTATAATTATCTTGATCACAGATTTCCACTTCTTTTTCAGGACTCATGACTTGCACACTAAATTTGATTTTGTCATTGATCTTCTTCAATAGTTCAGTCCTAATTCTCGATACAGAAGTGCTCACATTATAAGTGTTAGCAATTATCAAAAGACCAGGCTCTTCGAATTCATTTTCAATCACTTGACTAATACATCTAGTATAGTCATTAATAACAGTTGGGCCATGTGGATTTACAACTCCATAGGAATTATCAACTAAGACGAATATTACTAGAATTATTTTATTAACAGACATCCGTGTTGCCTTAATTTGTAAACCATTAGTACTAAAAGCAAAACTACAATAAACTGCCATTGCATGATTAGTATCGTCATGTTGTTTAATCTACACTGATCTCTACTTAAAAGCACAAATAACATCATAGAATGTGACATATTACCATCAGTGTAACATGTTCAAGGAAAGCATATTTCATTTCAAACCAGACAAAATACCAAACTTATTTTTATGCAGCAATGTTTTCATTGCAAATTTTGATGTGATATTATTTTTTTATCACAAATCGTTGAGCACCCTAAAATAAATCGATGATAGCGATTGTAGATCGCTTTAAAACGACACTGCACACAACGATGAAATTTTTCAAGAATACTAACCCAATATACGACAACTTCTCAAAACGGATAAACCAGAGTCCTTGCTCTTCAAGTCATTTAAAAAATAAAATGTAGCTCAAATACTCGAGTCTTCAAAATGTTGGACGCACTTCAAAACTTATTGCAGTATATTCAAATTGCGAACATAATGTGATTGTACGAGTATATTCCCTATTTTATTATTAAATGCTCCGAAGCTAGCTTATGGAAAACATTAAATAAATATAATTATTTAGATATCTTCAGTAGTTTAGTTTTAATTGGCTTTATCCAAGCAAAGAATTTTCAAAAAGTTCAATTTTTTTACTACAGTTGACCTTTATTTCTAAGTCAAACATTCTAGTCAAATTATATGACATTGTTCGTCAAACCAAACACAATTTGTTCAAAGAAAATTCGTGGAAATGATCTTTGAGATGGTCCGGAGTGCTCTTTCTCATTTCAAATTAAATAGAGTTTAAAATATTTCAGGTTTCATTACTTTTTAAACAAAGTTGTGTTAAACTTTCCTCAGTATAACTTTCTTTTTTTTTACTTAGTTCTTTAAAAGCGTGTATTCTGAAAGTGGGCAACGTCGCAAATAGATGTCAAGTATTTAGCTGTTTAAATTGATTTGGCAATATTACTGTATGGAAATATAAAATATGGCTAACTAGTGAACTAAAGTATTGATTATGAAATACAATAATTAATATCGTAACACCGAATATTTCTTCATTTTAGATGTAAAAAAAGTTTTTGGAAAATTTCCAAACTCCTTTTCACACCTAAAACGGTTACAACATCAAATTCTGTGTTATAATTATTGCAGTTCATTATTTTTCACTATTTGGTATATTCTTTTGGTGAATGACTCACATTGTTTAAAAAAAAAATTTGTACTGATATAAAATTCTATCCAAGTACAACTGAAAAAAACAAAAACATCTTAAAATCTGCTGCTGAAATATTAACGTATTCTACTGAATGCACAACTGAAGAAAACAAAAACATCTTAAACGCTGCTGCTGAAATAATAAAGTAAAATGTTCCGAAATCTATTTAGTCAGTAATTTAAAGAAAACACTAAACTAAAACGACGCCTGTCTCAGTTCACAAACCTGTTTACTGTCTAGGACTTTAAAATATTTGTACAAAATTTTAACGTCCCAAGAGAAAACTTACTTTAAGGATAAGTAATATTGCAGGTTTTTGTATAGACAAGCTAAATTGACGCAAAAAGTTTATTTTCTGGAAATAATTATTATCATCTTTAGAAATATTTGTCTAGTCGTGTGTTACAAACGAAATATTAATTTAATCTCCAATGTCTACTTTCCTGTATGCTCAAAATGTTCATCTTCATCTTGTAGGGATGTTTTTTTTTATTGGTATCTCGCAGGTCTATCTAGGAGGTTGTCGGCTGCTTAACCGGACTTTCCTGTGGCTGCGTCGATAAATTAAGGCCTCCAGCCAGGGCATAATACTTAGAAACTAAGCGACTACATGCTAAGGGCACCCCTGTTGGGTGCCCTTAGGGCCGCGTCGCTGGGGGAGGACAGCAAGGGACAGCCTGGATCGGATTAATTATAGGAATATTGGAAAACGCTCCTGTATACATACCTACGTCTATTGTAAATTGTATAAAAAATTACAAACCTAACACAAAAGGCACAAAACAATTACAAAACGACAAAAGCCATTAACATGGCAAATTATAAACCAGAAAAAAACACAATATTCCCAGCCAACGTATTGATAAAATTAAATTTATTATTAAAATTATACAGATCCAAAGAACATTTCTAATGCATTTGTATACTTTGTTGATAAAATACAGCCCAAATTAATGGACGGCAGCTAATCTAAAACATTCATTTATTCATGTTCATGATACCAAACGTACCAGATGTACTTAAAATAATAATGTCACGGAAAAATACAAATAGCATAGGTTACAATGGCCTCTCTACAAAGATTTTCAAATCTGTAGCTAATGAGATATATGTTCATTTAAGACACAGATGCTTTAAAAACACCCATTATACAACCAATATTTAAGAGGGAAAATAGAGAGTTAATGGAAAATTACAGGCAATCTCACTGATTCCGATTACAAAAAAAAGAGATGTTTATTTACAAAGAGCTATACAAATACTTAGAAAAAGACAATATTTTGAGTGAACAACAAAAAGGATTTAGACCCAGCAGAACAATAAATATGGCAATTTTTGATTTTATACAGAATGTCATTAATAATGTATATAAACGAAACCCAGTCTGCGCCATTTTCTGTGACATGACGCAGGCGTTTGATTATGTCCACCATCCTACACTTCTGAAGAAACTCGAAGCTTATAGTATAAGGTGTAATGTTCTAGACCTGAAGACGAGATATTTAGATCAGACTAGCGAATAGTTAGTTACGGGGTACCGCAGGGGAGTGTGTTGGGTCCTTTGCTATTTATACCATAGACCCTATTTGCAGATGACAGTACCATGACAATACCTACCAAAAGTGTAGAAATATTTCTTTAAAATCGATTATAAAATGGTTAGACGAAAATAGCGTAAGAATTAATATAAGCAAACAAAGATAATGCATTTTAACCAACGCATGCCAGATAAGAGAAATCTGCATGTGTAATATAATAATGATACAGGTTACGATGTAATAAGTACAAAATTTCTAGGACTTGAAATAGACAAAAAACTTAGTTGAAAACAACACATGGAGTCACTTTGCAAAAAACTAAGCACATCCGCTTACGCTTACCATACTTTGTCGTCTATTGTAAAGCTAGACGCACTCCTGACTGCGTGCCAAGGTTTAGTCGAATGCCACCAACGATACGGCGTTATCTTTTGGGGCAACTCCACCGAAAGAGAAACTGCATTCAAAGCATAGAAAATATGCATACGGTCCTTTTAAAACTGCAAATTATTCATAGCTGCGTGCTATATTTTAAACAGAATAAAATATTAACTTTACCATTCATATACATTTTAGAAATGGCAGTGTTTGTAAAGTTGAACCCTTGATCGCTTTGACCGCATAGCTGACGTATTTTCACGAAATAGGCGTGATAATAGTACGCTATGTCTATCTAGTGCGAGAACGACTTTAATGCGCAAAAGTGTCTGCTACATGACGCCAGTCATTTATAATAAACTACCGAGGAGTTGGAAAGTATTAAAATTGACGTTATTTAAAAAAAAACTTTGATTTTTTTTTAGTAGTCAAAGCGTATTATAGTGTGACGAAATTTTTACGGAGATAGGAATTTCTTGATTACTTTTATATTGATTAGAAATTACAAAAATATGACATTTCATTTCATTTTATTTTATTCCAATACGAAATGAGTTGACTGCAGAAGAATTGTGTATAATATAAATTTTAATAACTATTGAAGTACTTCATAATTAAATTACAATTATAGTTAATCATTATTTACATTGACATTGTTTATATTGATATGTACTTAGCAGCTCTAGTATATTTTTTACTTTTGCATGCCTTCTCGTGAAATATGGCTGTTGCTAATTATATTTTTATATCACCGTGTTTTGTGCCCATATTTGCAAAATAAATATGTTATCTTATCTTATCATACGTCCCTTCTTTACTTGGTTCTCCATGATTCTGTTTCTTTTCTATTATTCTACTGGTGGACAAAGGGCTCTTCTTTCTAGTTTCTATTGGTACTTTTTTTAGCTCCATATATTAATCATTTAAGTAAACAGACAGACAAAAATCCTTGAGGGGTACATTTTTATATAGGTGGGTACACCTCAAAAACATTGTTCGAAACAATTTAATCCAGAAGGGTATAAAACTTTTATTTACCTTTTAGGTATCACACATCACAAGTAGATAGAACACCGAGTTTTAAAGCAATAAAATACAGACAAAATGTACTTGAAACTTTTCAATCGCAAAAGGAGTTGAAACGCAATGTGGTTTGTTTTCAATGAAGCGTTGGAAGTTCAAAGGATGAACTTTTGATATACTTTGCATATATACTCATACATGCTATTTGTGCTGCAGGCGATATTAAACTTTGCGGATTCAATTGTTTATTCAAAAATTTTAAATCGAACTTTGGATAACCATTCTGTATGCTCGAATGTGATTTCATTTATTTTTACTGAATACTGAATTAAAAATAATACCTGTTTGTTGATAAAGACCATTTCACATACACGTGTAGTGTAGCGAATGCTCATTGCATTCGCTACACTCGATTGGGTGTTTCAGATACTCAAATGGAAAATAATGTTGTTCAATTCAACTTTATTTATTTAAAGTCTCGCTGTTATTTAAATCATTATAGAAGAGCTACTATCAAATTTAAGTGAACAATATGAAAGCCAAAGCTTACTTAGATAAAAAGCAACAAAACATTTAAAAAAGTCGGCCATGTGCGTGTTGACCACGCGTAAATATTCATTCCGTAGTTGGGATGAATATTTACGCATGCACAGTATTGACATTGTCGACCGCAAAAATCCAAATCCTAACTAATATTATTAATACGAAACTGAATTTGTTTGTTTGTTACGCTTTCACGCTAAAACGGCTGAACGGCTTTGGATGAAATTTGGCACGTGGATAGACCCATGACCTAGAGATGGATAAAGGCTATTTTTTGTTCTGGATCGCAGACGAAGTCGCGGGCAATACCTAGTAAGTTTATATTTCATATAATTTTTTCGAAAAAAACGATGAAAAAATATTAATTTCTGTGATTGGAACAGAAAATATCTCAAAAACCATTGACTTAAATAGTGAAGTCACTTAGAAACATTCTAATCTTTTGAATTATGGGATCTAACAATATCTAACACACTTAAGAGTGTCCCTTTACCTACTTCGCAAAGGAAAGCGTAAAGTTATAGAAGTAGCAGTACCTTTTTTAGGGTTCCGTACCTCAAAAGGAAAAAACGGAACCCTTATAGGATCACTCGTGTGTCTGTCTGTCTGTCTATCTGTCTGTCCGTCTGTCACAGCCAATTTATTCCGAATCTAATGAACCGATTAAGTTGAAATTTGGTACACATATGTATTTCTGTGACCCAAACACAAATGTGTAACGTAAATAATTTAATTTTTTTTGAATATAGGTGTCACTTTTGGGGCGCAAACAAGAAAATTTAAAAAAAAAGTTTTGCTAACAGTACCGTGTGACATATCAAATGAAAGGACTTGTTGCGAGGATCTTAAATATATTTTTTATATAATTTTAAAATAAATACTTTTAAAGATATTTAATAAATTCAATGAAAATTGACCATTCCCCCCCCCCTTATCTCCGAAACTACTGGACCAAAAATTTTGAAAAAAATACATAGTATGGTTCTTTACTCATATATTACAGGAAAACCTATAAGAAGTCTATGGTCTTAAAATAACATGGTAAATCTCTCAATATTGTGCGTAAAAACTTACATTTCGTCGCTCGGCATCCAAAAGGCCCATCTCTCTAGCTACTATAATATCAAAATATCAAAAGTGTTTGACCGTCTGCTTAATACACAAATAAATAAAACTGTAAATGTTCATGACAACCAATTCGGGTTTCAGCGTGGTTTGTCAACAGAAAGTGCAGTGTTGTGCCATAAGCATACTATCACATACTTACTATAAACAGCGTGGGACGCCGATTTATGGCTAGGTTCATCGATTTATTCAAGGTTTCTGATCTGGTTGCTTATGACGTATTGTGGAGAAAGATGGAGAAGGATAGGTTGCCAACGGAGCAAACATCTTTAAATAGTGGTATGATAACCAGATCAATAGTGTACGATGGGCTGGAACTTTTTCCAAGCCATACAGGTTGGAATGCGGGGTGAGGCAAGATTGGCGAGCTCAGCAGCACCAGAGTGGGTTGCTATATAGATGGTATTTGTGTAAATAATATTAGCTATGCAGATGATATGGTGCTTCTGAGCGCGTCAATCTGTGGTCTCAGAAAGTAATTGGTCGCCAAATGTGAGCAGTATGCCAAAACACATGGTTTGATGTTAACTCCAATAGGTCGGAGATCATGGTCTTTGAGGCTGGGGGCAGACCGGGTTATGTACCACCTGTATTACTCAATGGGACTCCACTACAAAGAGTATTTACGTTTAAATATCTTGGTCATATATTGACCCCTGACCTCAATGACGGACTCGATATTGAGCGGGAGCGAAGGGCGTTGTCGGTAAGGGCAAACATGCTGGCTCGCAGGTTTGCACGCTGCTCACTTAAAAAGCCAAAATTACTCAGTTTCGAGCTTATTGTACAACGTTTTACACGTGCAGCCTGTGGGCTAGATATACCCAAAGGTTATGCAACGCCCTTCGTGTCCAATACAACAACGCTTTCAGGGTATTGGTGGGGCTGCCCCGTTTTTGTAGCGCATCGGGAATATTCGCGGACGCACATATTAATTGCTTTTACGCAACGATGCGAATGAGGTGTGCATCCCTGGTACGCAGAGTACGGGCCAGCTCCAACAATATCGTTAGCAGTCTGGATTGCATGTACATCAATCACTGCAGTGCCGTCTCCCATGGGGTGAAATAAATTTAAACTAGATTACGTGGGGCACTCAGAAAGTTTTGATACTAGAAAAAAATATACTACAGGTTATAATTTTTTTTATTATATCTTTTGAAAGAACTCTCCATTGGCATACACAGTTTTATACGTCTAAACAAATTTTCATAACACATTTTCCAGTCCGCATCAGACACCTCTCCAATCTCCTTCTCAAATGCACCCAGTGCATCTTCAGGTGATGAAAACTGTTTTCCTTTGAGTTGATTTTTTATTTTGGGGAACAAGAAAAAGTCGCACGGAGCCAAATCGGGACTGTAAGGAGGATGGCCTATAAATTTGACCGGTGTGCTGTCCAGAAAGTCCCTTATTTTGAGCGCCGAGTGAGCCAGCGCGTTGTCGTGGTGAAGCAGTAGCCCACGGAGGCCAGTGTTCTGTCGCTTGCTGCTTGCAGTAGTAAAAACTTCTGGCAAACATTTGGTAACATACCATTCAGCATTGATGCTTCTTTGATCTCGTCAGGGTACTGACACCAGATAACCTGGTAGAAAAAAAAAAAAAACTTGCGGTCAACATTTTGCCTGCACTTCTGGCTCGCTTCACTTTGGTAGGCGTTGGTTCATTTTGGTTCAACAGCCACACGGTCGACTGACGCTTCATTTCTGGATCATATTAAAAAATCCAAGATTCATCACCCGTAATGATATCTTAAACGCGCCGAGACGAGCCTGCTACCAATTTTGCTATCATGTCTCGGCACCATTCTACCCGAACCTCCTTCTGACCCTGCGTTAGATTTTACGGTACCAGCGTGAAACTATCTTTCATAACCGAAGATGCCTGTGTAGAATTTCATGCACACTTCCCGATCCAATCGGCAGTATACATCTATATATCTTGACATTTTAAACTGCTTTTTTTGTGTTTTTTCAAAACTAATTATGTTTTTTTTTATTGGATGCTGTAGAATGGTAGTAGACCATGGTCTGAACAACGTTTGTTCTAGCAAAACTGTGATTTAAATTTTACGGTGTATGCTGAACCTCTTCATATGTAATTCGCCTATTCTCTTGAATTCAATTTTTCACAGCCAGCACTTTTTCAACAACCGTCATAGGGCGGCCACTTCTTTCTTTGTCTGCCAAAATTACTAGACCACCCATAAATTCGTTGAACCAGCGAAAAACAGTCGCTTTAGAAGGGCTTTATTCTATGAACACAATTCGAAGTCTTTCAAACGATTCTTCTGGTTTTAGTCGACATTTGAAATCGTACAAAATCATCGCGCGAAAATGTTCTCGTTATAAATCCAGTTTTCAGTAAGACAGAGTATTTTGATTTTGCTCGTAAAAAAATGTGGAGGGAATTTCGAATTTGGAATGTTGTTTTTTTGTAATAAGTAGTCATCGTTTTAATTGACATCAAAACCAGCCAGTATTCTATAGATAAAAACTGTTAGTCGCAAAACTTTCTAAGTGACCTCGTAAAATAAGTTAACATAGTTCATAAGTTTACTAACGCAACGAGTCCTTGTTACTTGAATAAAGAAAAATATCTGGAAGATATTTTTTTTTTGAACGACGTTTTCTAAAAATGAAACCTAGCTAGATCGATTTATCGCTCCTGAAACCCCCCTACATACTAAATTTAATAAAAATTCTTGTAGCCGTTTCCGAGATTCAGATTATTGTATATACATACTCGTAGGTATATACATACTCGTAGGTATATACAAGAATTGCTGGTTTAAAGGTATTATTATTATATTAATACCGCGAATGTGAATTTTTTTACGAAAATCTGACTTTTGTTTTATTTCATTCTACACGTTCGAATAAGTGACACTGCAATTTAAAAAAAAAAAATAATTGTCACATTCGTGGTATTAGATGCCGAGCGACGATTTGCAGTTGGAATGTATGGGAGAACATGTTTTTCAACTACAATGTTAAGTTTGTTCTTGGGATAAATAAATTCATCTCAACTACGGAACCCTTCATTGTGCGTAGTCCGACACGCACTTGGGCGGTTTTTTTTTTTTTTTTTTGGGTGGGAAATTATCAAATAACTTCTCCCGCTCTGGGTGGAGCGGGAGGGCGTGTCAGACTCTTACTGACTAAAACCCACCCGTGTTCCTTCCGTTGCCATGTTGCCGGGGGGCCACGATATCCCTATCGGCCCATATTCGCAGCCCCGGCAGGCACTGGCCCTAGCGGACCCCGTCAATTCTGCTGACATCTCTTTGAGGCGCGCGTGGAACACAACGCGCCGTCAACCCGGGCTTGGTCCTTATCGGACGGCGAGCTACCCATTGCTCACCGTCCGCAAGCCCGCGCCTACGGTGGCCGGAAATCTTCCTGTGATTCCCGACGCCCAGGGCGTCTCCTCATGGGGCGGTTAGAGGCGTGAGGGTGCGAAATTTGCCTCTCCCTCACGCGCTCCGTCTCCTCCTTCGCGAGCATTACTGCTTCGCAGAAAGAGGTGACGGCCTCCCATTTCCTCTCGCTCCGTAGCATGACCCGAATCAGGGCCGGACGCTAGAGATCACCGCCGCCGATCGCATCCACGAGGACACGGCGATGCCCTGCCCAAGCCGGGCAGACCTCCACCGTATGCTCCACCGTGTCCTCCGGGCGATCCACACAGTGACGACACCCGGGCGTTTCCTCCCGCTTTATCCTGAACAGGTACCTCCCGAAACAGCCGTGTCCGGTGAGGACCTGCGTCAGGCGGAAGGTGAGGACGCCGTGGCGCCTCTCTAGCCACTCCTCAAAGAGGGGTCTTATCGCCACAGTTGTGGCGTGCCCAGCGCTGGGTTGCGACAATCGCACTCTCCATTCCGCCATGAGATCCCGCCGGAGCTCTGTCCGCTGTGCCGCGACTTCTTGCGGCATCGGAGTTAAGCCCCGGCGTTTCGCCTCCTCGCGCCACTCCCAAATGTGCGCGAGGACCTTTGCCTCCAGATCCCATGGCGGTACTCCGGCAAGGAGGCTCGCCGCCTCGCAGGAGACCGTGCGGTATCCTCGGGCCAGCCGGATGGCCATGACCCTTTGGGACGCGTTCAGCCGGCGGCCTGGCTGCCGCCTCAATGAAGGCGCCCACACCGGCGCCCCGTAAAGGGCCATGGACCGCACGATACCCGCGTAGACAATAACATTACATAGAATGCACCTAGTTTTTTTAACTAATTGGCTAAACACCAAGTCATTTTCTATAGAATTTTGACAACATTTTTATTTAACCAATTACTTAACGTTTTAAGTTGGTCGAATATACCTCGTAGAGCCTTCTTAGCTGTGATAGTTTTCCTTATAATTTGTGTCCTTTTAGATCGTGAATACTTTTCACATACCCAAAAACAACGGACTCGTGACACTAACAAAAACTACAACTTTAAATTACAATATTGCGCAATATTTTCCTGAATCGAAAAAACGAAACAAAAATACTCACACCCAATATTTTTGTAAGATCTATCCAACGACACCCCAAACAATGGAATGGACGAGTAAAAAAAAAAACAGCCAAACGTAAGCTATGTAAATAATTATACAGGGTGATTGGAAGATGGGTGCAAAGCTTTAAGGCGAAGATAGTACAGACAATTTAGAACCATTTAAGCCATGGTTGTCTTAGACGAAGTCTTACCAAATATTTTTAACCAAATTTTTAAGTTTTTTTTCGGAAATTCTCAAAATTTAATGTAAACTGCATAATTATGGCCAAATTGAATGATAAATGAATTCATTTTTTATTTATTTAATTAAAGTAATGTGTAAGCAATCAAGCAAAACATGTTTTAGGCTTCTGTGTCATTAGACATTTTTTTTACAGACATTTTAGCTCAGAAAAAATAAAAAATTTGTACAATACGTCTTTTAAACCTTATTAAAAATTAAAAAATTTGGTAAGACTTCGTCTAAGACAACCATGGCTTAAATGGTTCTAAATTATCTATACTATCTTCACCTTAAAGCTTTGCACCCATCTTCCAGTCACCCTGTATATTTTTTTCAATTTTTTGTTTTACTGCTTTGTAGGCGTGATTAATATGTCTAACTATAATTATCAACCATGAACTAAAATACAGCTTTTTAGTAGATAATAATAGTCTCGGGTTAAATCGCGGCCAGACATACAGACAGTCGGACTTGGCGAAACTATGTTTTACTACGGAACCCTAAAAACTAGTTCACGTTAAATTTACTTAGTGGACTAGTTTCTTGTTTTATTACTCCTTTACTAACAAACTTTTTCATTAAATCATGAGTAAATAAAAGTTTATTTTTTTCCTTTTAATTTCATTGTTTTTCCTCGACAAGACAGTTTCCGGGAGATGAAATTTGATTATCTCGACGTTAATTTGAAACCGGTGATACGTGTCCTGTAACTGTGAAAAGTTAATTAAATTTTGTGGACAATGAACTTGCTTTTGATTCTAAATAAAGCTATATTAGTGTAAGTAGAGGGTAAATTTTAGATAGGTAAGGAAACCTTCGTGAAAAAGTGGACACGTAAAATATAAGGATACGTGTTTCATTATTAAATCTAAAAAAATCTGTCCTAAAGATGATGTTCCAGAAATGTATGGAGCCTAGGCTAGCACTGTATACACTATTATGTGAATATCACTAAACAATATAGTAACCATTTTTTATGTTAATTTTCTATAATATTACCTACTTCGTTTTATTGTACATTCAAATTAACTCTGTCAAGGAGAGCAACACAACGTAAATATGGTGGATCAGCACTATGCGAAATAGAGTGGTTCTTTGATGCGAAATGTCATCTTGACAATGACATTTGATTGATGTGTCTATGTGTATCTGCGATAAAAAAACAAACGACTTCCGAAAATATTTGAGTTTCGTTTTAGTTATAATAATGAAATAGGATAATAAACTGACAAAAAAGGCTTTTTTTTGTTAGTCTGATGGCAGCAAAGACAAAGTCAAAGAAAGACGTCAGGTCATGAAACTTAAAACTGTCAAAGTCAGTCAAACGTCATGTCAAACACAACTGTCATGGCTGCCCTAAAAATAGGGTTGCTTTATTAAAAATCTTTCTAAATAATCATTTTCGTACGCTTGTAAGTTTCTTCAAATTATTTTTCACCTCATCACCTCAAAGAAGCAGGTTTTACTGTTTAAAAATTAAAGACAGAATTCAAAATTCAAAAGTCATTCATTCAAAGTAGGCTGAGATTCAGCACTTTTCTAACGTCAAAATTACATAAGACAGTCCCCCAAAAACGCCCGCTATCATCGCATCATTGCAAAATTAGAATGATTTTTTTTTCACAAATACATAATAAATAGTCGATTCGAAATTCAATTTTGAAATTCCTTATGTTCAACTCTCGGTGTTAAGCTGAGCGTTGAGAATCTTAAAAAAGAAAAATTTAAAAAATCATAACAAAATTAAAAAAAATCATAAGAAAATTTAAAAATATCATAAGAAAATTTAAAAAAATCAACGCGCTTGGACGAGAGTGCGTCCCAGCGCGTTGATTTTTTAAAAAAATTTTTAGGCAGGGCATCTCGTATTTGACCTCTGACATCATGACTACTTAACCGGGCTTTCCTGTGGGTGCCTTAAGCTACTACACTTAAAACCTCCAGCCAGGGGTTATTCAACTATGCTAATTAAAACTAGGTGAACGCTCGCTAAGGACACCCCCTGTGGGGTACGAACGTCGGCTTAGGGCGTCAACCGGAAGGAGGACATCAAGGATGGGACGGGCCAGTGCGTTGAAAAAACACACTGTTGGATATTCAACTCTGAAGAGCGTTAAAAATCCAGTGCACGAAAAATATTCGAAAATCTGGTTTTTCGTTGACGTTCACGGTGCGATGGACAAACAGTGTAACGGTATATTCCTTTATCAAAATTATCTGGAATCACATTCCAGATAATTTACGTTTTTGTCTCTTTGTAGACAAAGAAACAAAACATTCTAATTTTGAATTATGACCTTTATCAAGTTATGGAAACGTGGCCTTTTGTTCAAAAATACATACATACCCGGAAAGGGCCACCAAGGGAGCTCATATGAAAATACTTCGGATAATAAACGAGAATAATGTTGTTTCCTGAACTATAAGAATGAGATAACATACCGTTTCCTTGTCAAAATTATTCAACGGTATTACAAAGGATCCCATAAAAGGGTATGTAACTTTTATGGTTTAATTTGCTGATGCAGTCAGATCCTTGTCTGAAAAAGGTTATAAATCGGGTTTTTATACGGTGGCTTGGGGCTGTTGATTTTGTGGTTATTTTCTAAGGATATGAGAGGGAGCTGTATGGCTCTCTCTAGATATAGGTATCTATAGACTACATAATAAGTACTTAAGTATTCAGTTGAACCCAGGAATTCACTATATTTCTGTGCGTATTTCAATGATTTTTCTGCACTAAATTATTAAGGTACGGTCAGTGACAAAATACTTTTACACATCATCTTAATTGAAACATTTTATTTCAGTATTTCGCAAATCCTGTATTTTTAAGAACGTTCGCATCTCATTTGCAATCTGTCAAAAATACAATCTACGTATTTACAAACATTTCTGACAAGTTTGACAGATTGCGACTTGCAGAGGGGCTTGTGGCTAAGTAATAACAGCCGCGCGGGTCGATCGATTAGGTTAAGCTACGCTTGCCGCGGTTGGTCCGTGGTTTACATACCAAGACCCCGCCGTGCCTCGGAAAGCACGGTAAACCGTTGGTCCCGGCAGTCATTTGTAGATCTTTGACAGTCGTTACGGGTAGTTAGAAGCCCAAAAAAGTCTGACAACCAGTCTTACCAAGGGGTATCGTGTTACCTACTAAGTTGTGGAGGTCAGATAGGCAGTCGCTCCATGTAAAATACTGGTATTCAGCTGCATCCGGTTAGACTGGAAGCCGACCCCAACATAGTTGGGAAAAGGCTAGGTAGATGATCAGATCACAGATTGCGACTTGAATGTGAACGGTTTTAGGTACGAGAATTCGCCTTCTGTTCTAGAACCAGAATGATACTTTTTATTTGAATATGCGATTTTACGCGCCATTCCTAAACCTCTTTTATGCTGCATCGTCCTATTTTCGTGCGGTTCTTTTTTTGCTTTCCTTTTTGTCCTCATTTTGCTTTTCCTGTTTTTCCTTTATGCTTAAGGAATATTTATTTTAATTATTTACTCTCCCCTTTACTTTCAATAAGAAAAGGTATTCAATGAGTTAATATTCTTTTAATTTTACGTCTTAACCGATCGTAATTTAATATTTTGTTAAATAATTAAGATCATAAAACTGAAGTGTTAATCGACTTTTGGCACTACACTATCTATAAATTCCGATTGAATTCCAGATAACACACTTTTATGAACTTAAACAAATAAAACGATAGGTAAGTTCTAAGATAAATATTATGTACGAATTTCCCAAAAACTTTGTTTGTTCAGTTAGGTACTCTCAGAAACGTTACCGAGCACAACTTTCAAACACTAAGTAAGGGTGCCGTACAAAGAGTACAAGGGAAAACTTATTAAGTTGGTTGGACTTAAGGAACTGAGCTACAAGAAGACTTATGGAAATATTCACGGGTTGTGTCGACTTGTGCGTTGCGTGTGCAGTACCCTTATTGCGTAGACACACTTTCAATCACAATACAAGATTTTTTGAAGAAAATCACGAATTCATAGCTTCATAATATGTTTAAAATATTTGTCTGCTTAACAACGTAAATAGCGTAATGAATTTTGTTGAACTGTCAAATTGAAAAACTGTCACATTGTAAGTGTGTTTTAAGGTTAATGTGATTTTGTTTTGTTTCTTAAATCATCATACCTAATCATTATTTTATTTTTTGAGTGGCGTCCTTATTTTTTACTTACCATTATTTTTCCACATTCAGTCAAAAGCCTGTCTACTCTTTTTCCACTGTCTATTTTACGCTACTTAGGACCAGATTGATTTTTCATGACCGTACCCCCGATTTTCTTTCAAAAACGACATACAAGTCGCATCGCTCCGCACCGCACTATGCGAATATTAAAAGGAAAGTAAATATTCCTTGTGCTGTGATTTTAGCTATCCGAATTCTCGTAAATCCAACACCAACAGCCCTAGTATAAAAATCGACTAGTGGGTCAAAGACTTTGATGATTTTAAAGTAAAAAAAAATGTCCATTTTAACTCAAAGTGGACATATTTTTTTAATATTCCATTTTGGCCCAGTAATGGGGCAACTTGGTGGGGCAAAGTGGAATAATTCAAATCGCCTAGCCTTTTTGTTTCTATTATAATATAGCTACCTTTCATGTAAGTTGGTATGCTTATTCAGTTTCTAGCAATTGAATAAAATGAGGTTTGTGCCGCAAGGGTGTTTGTTTGTAAAAAACAAATGAAGTTTTTGAGTTCGCATATCTCGAGGACGAGGTAACCTACAAAAAAAAATTGTGTGTATTATAAAAATTATCACATGATTAATTTATTATGAACGTTATTTTAGTTTTTATTTTTGATACGGCTAAATTCATTTATAATAAAATAACATCAGGTTTCTCAGATAAATTTTGGATATCACCATCACTGACAGTTCGACCTCACCCACTTTAAACTCATTGCTCTTATTGATATTGGTTTAAGATACTGGAATAGTTACTCTTATAACAACATAATAAAAGTACCAGTCCATTCGTTTCAAATTCAACCTTGAATCTCATCTAAGTTACAAAATATCGCAAAAGAATGTACTAAATAAATGCAACATTTAGTAGTAACAAGAGTAAATAGCAATAATACAGTGTGATTCTTCATAATGTGCACATATCGAAATGAGAGAATCTATGCTTAATTTTATCGATAGAGTTGTTTTTTTTTTTGTGTAAGTAATTTATTTTTTCTCTTTGGCATCTTATTTATAAATTTTAAAAACTTTTTACAAAAAAAAAAACCGACTTCCAAAAAAAAACACTACAAAGTGAAAAATAACTTTAATTTCGGAAGTCGGTGTCTTGGGTTTTGTGTTTTCGTTTTTTGCCACCGACTTCCGAAATTAAAGTTATTTTTCACTTTGTAGTGTTTTTTTTTGGAAGTCGGTTGTTTTTTTTGTAAAAATTTTTTTTTTTCACTTTTTAGTTGTGGTACCTACCCCACACACATTCGAATACCACTACCTGCTACCAGTGACAGGAACTTATCATATCATCTACATACTAAGTGGGAAAAAAATACGTATTTTGTAGCTAACTCAAAAACTACCCAAGCAAAGTTAATAAAATTTAATTTGGGAGCATACCCTTTCAAACAAAAAAAGAATTTTCAAAATCGGTCCACAAATGACGGAGAAATCGGTAGACATACATAAAAAAAAAAAACAAACATACGCGTCGAACACATAACCTCCTCCTTTTTGGAAGTCGGTTAAAAATACTGATTTTTGCTAAAAAAACATGTTTATTTTCAATTGAGGGTAGTTTTTTTTCTCAATTTTCATTTGATGTGGACGCCTAATTACTTCCAATCATTATGGAGTTTGTTTCATCGCGATAGATGATTTAGTTTAAAAATATCACAGTTATGTTACATTTTTTTTTTTTATTCTTTAAAAAGTATAAAAAAATATATTTAGATTTTTTTAAATATTTTTTTTGTCTTTAAAATTAAGCATAGTTGATATGTGCACATTATGAAGAATCACACTGTATAGGTAAATAGTACATATTTCTCAGTACTTCCATCCTATTCACGCCCTGAGGCCTTTTTCCCTCATTTTGTTCAAATTGGTTCACGTTTTGGGGTGCAAATATTTTACGCAAAAAAACTACTTTTTGTTTGACAGAGCTGAAACGTGATCGGGTTGGTCCCCAAAGACGTGTTTGGCCTTGTTGCTTTCGCCTTTTTTCGGCTGAAATTGAGCCCTGAATATGAATAAACCTTGCGTTGGTTTGCGTTCAGGTTAGAGAAATAAGAACCTGCTTAGGAGAGTCTGTATCATAGGACACGTGTATTTTTATCTTATACAACTTAAATGAAAGGCTGTTTTCACTGTAATAATTTATTACGTTTGTTCTGAATAGCTTGTTCTCATATACATTTTTATTCAAATAATTTAACTTTTTAATATTATAACATCAAAAAAGAACCGGCCAAGTGCGAGTCGGACTCGCACACGAAGAGTTCTGTACCACCTTACAATAATTAACAACAAAGCAATAAACGCCAGAAAAACCACATTTCTTGTATCCCTTTAATTTTAAACTTTATATTATTTAATTATTTTTTGTTATAGTGACAATAGAAATACACAATCTGTGATAGATTGATCGTTTATTTGGTGTACACAAAAGACATAGCACTACATACAAAAAACACGATTAAATAATAACTGTGAAAATTTCTACTGCCTACATACCTTGGCCTATCTATTACGGTTTATGAGATACAGCCCGCAGACAGTCAGACGGACAAAGGCGGCTTAGTAACAGGATTCCGTTTGACACCCTTCGGGTACGAAAACCTAAAAAGCACTTAAGGAAAATACCTTCCAATAACTATTTTTTTAAGATCGATCATTCAATGTTCATGAACTTATTGATTTAATGGTAGATTCTATTGGATTTTTTTCTTTAAACACACCGCCTTTTACTTTATTTTTTAGGTGGGAAATTATCAAAAAACTTCTCCCGCTCTGGGTGGAGCGAGAGGGCGTGTCTGACTCTTACTGACTAAAACCCACCCGTGTTCCTTCAGTTGCCTTGCCAGGGGCCACGGTATCCCTTTCGGACTTTCCCGCGACCTCGACAGGCACGGCCCTAGCGGACCCCGTCAGTTCTGCTGACATCTCTTTGAGGCGCGCGTGGAACACAACGCGCCGTCGACCCAGGCTTGGTCCTTATCGGACGGTGAGCTACCCATTGCTCACCGTCCCACGCCTACACGGTGGCCGGGAATCGGCCTACGATTCCCGACGCCTAGGACGTCTCCTGCGGCAGTTAGGGGCATGATGGCGCGAAATTTGCCTCTCCTTGACGCGTTCCGCCTCCTCCTACGCGAGCATTACTGCTTCACAAAAGGAGGTGACGGCCTCCCATGCCCTCTAGCTTCGTACCATGACACGGACCAGGGCCTGAAGCGAAAGATCACCGCCGCCGATCGCCTCCATGAGGACACGGCGATGCTCCGCCCAGGCCGGGCAGACCTCCCCCGAATGCTCCACTGTGTCCTCCGGGCGGTCCACACAATGGTGACACCCGGGCGATTTCTCCTGCTTTATCCGGAACAGGAACCTCCAGAAACAACCGTGTCCGGTGACGACCTGCGTCAGGCAAAAGTTGAGGATGCCGTGGCGCCTCTCTAGCCACTCCTCAAAGAGGGGACTTATCGCCGCAATTATGACGTCTCCACCACTCCGCTGACCTACAAATCTTCACTATACATTAATAATTATGGAGCTCATAATAACTTAAACTTATAAGCTACTTTACTACGAAGTAGGAACCCAGACAAAGTTTTAATAAATTCTCTCAAAGGGCGATTTGTTTTCAACCCCTTATTTTAATTGCCGATCTTTTATTAATTGGCAATTAAGAAAGACTTAAGCAAACTAGCAGCTATTAATTAATAATGTACTGGAATCTAATAATCGCGGGCTTGCGGACGGTGAGCAATAGGTAGCTCGCCGTCCGATAAGGACCAGGCCCGGGTCGATGGCGCGTTGTGTTCCACGCGCGCCTCATAGAGATGTCAGCAGAACTGACGGGGTCCGCTAGGGTCGTGCCTGCCGGGGTTGCGGAAAACTCCGAAAGGGATACTGTGGCCCCTGGCAACATGGCAACTGAACTGAACACGGGTGGATTTTAGTTAGTAAGAGTCTGACACGCCCTCCCGCTCCACCTAGAGAGGGAGAAGTTATTTGATCATTCCCAACCCAAAAAAAAAAAAAAAAAGCCTATCGCTGCACATTAATCGCGTAAGACACGATGAATCATAATCTGAATCATTTAGAAGGATATTGCTAATCCATTGCTTCATATGTTTGAAAAATTGGTCTGCTCAACAACGTAAATAACGCAATAAATGTTGTTGAATTGTCAAAATGTATTTATTTATCACAAACATTGCTATCTTTACAGGAAATTCCTAATGCGGTAGCGTGGTCCTTAATTAAACTATCTTAAATAACATAACACATACAATATTATTTTTGTGAATTCATTCAGAAAGCAGGAAAATAAATCGATCCTGTCAGCCGTGTCATTCAGTGCGTGCAAGGCGCGCGTCAGTGGCGCTTTGCTGAGCAAGTTGGTTCGTGTGTGTGGCACAGCTAGTAACTGTGGCTTCTGGCGCCGCCGTGATACGTAATTGTCAAGTACAGACGCCAGCACTTCAAGCTACTACAATCTGTCAAATTTATTTAATAGATTTTCAACTTTATCGCTAAAACGTAAGGTTCAAACTTGATTGGGAAAATTTGACAGTATCGGGTAGCTTGATGTGCTGGCGTCTGTACATTCAGACAAATCTCCTTCGAAACACCGGAATTATAGGTCTTACCACGTAACAGTTTGAATACATATGTGGTTATAGCTAAGTCCCTCCTTGTCTCGAGTTTGTTGTACCCGACCATACCGATAACGAATAAAGTTGGGTACATCAATGGATAGAAGAAAAAATGAAACAGATTGTGATAGATCGTGTATTACGTAATTAGGGTGCTGGACATAGGCATACAAACTTGTAGTAGCTTGATGTACAGACACATCAAGCTACTACAA
Organism: Agrochola litura; assembly: GCA_949152395.1. NCBI lineage: Eukaryota > Metazoa > Arthropoda > Insecta > Lepidoptera > Noctuidae > Agrochola > Agrochola litura. The sequence continues at coordinate 6,107,116 of OX424497.1, read as the reverse complement.
TCTGTCAAATTGATTTAATAGATTTTCAACTTTATCGCTGAAGTGTAAGGTTCAAAGTTGATTGAGAAAATTTGACAGTTTCGGGTAGCTTGATGTGCTGGCGTCTGTACCTACGTCAAAATTTTGCTCAAGGCATACTTCTACTATTTCTTTCTAAAAAATAAAATTGTTTATTCTGCACAATATAAACGCAATTACAAAAAAAAAAATCTAGACTGTACTAAGATTTTCCTATCATAATTAGGTAATTTGATTATTTAATCAATATTAGTATCAGCACGCGACTTCGTACAATTTTGTTTTAATATAAAATATAGGTACCTACTTCGTTTCCGCTTAGCGTTCTTTCTGTCTTTTTTTCCTTTTGTTCGGCTCCTTAGAGTCTTAGCGTAGGTTTAATAGGCTATATACTTTCCTCAAGAATTGGGCTATCAAATGCAAAAAGATTTTTTCAAATCCCTCTGGTAGTTCCAGAGATTAGCGCGTTCATACAAACAAACTCTTCAGTTTTATTCCATTTTAGAAGTCTATATATTCGAATTTTTATACTGATGAAACAAAACTCTTTAGAGACACTCATTTCAAAAAGTTTTTATCACATTGGAATGATACTGGCCACTTTTTGACAACCTGCCAAACAATGCAAAAAAAAAAACAAAAAAATGAGGTTATAATTTTAAATGTCAAATCGTTTTTGGATTTTACAAAAGCGATCAAAACCACGTACGAAAAAACATAAATATTAATTTACACGTTAAAATTGGATTTTGTAGGGACAACGTGAACATTTTTTAAATCATATGCTTCAGATAAGGATACCAAAGGTTACGCTATGTTGTTTACTGTTGATACACATCCAAGCATCCAGATATACAGGTATTTGAATCTGATGGCTTTTTTGAATTACTGTTCAAAAGATTTGCATATAAAACGAGGAATTATTTCGCTTGATATTAATGAATAAAAACATTTTGTAACGGGACTTTGTATGGTTGGTACTTCACTCCGTTTCAGAGCTTTAATGCCTCGCTTTGTGTGCAAATCTGATTAAGTTCGCGGTTAGTTTCAGTAGTTAAAATGTATTGCTTAGCTGTTTAGAAATTAGACTGTACATAATACGTACACAAAGCCTCGCTTTTAGCCTTTACCACGTGTCTTGACCAAGATTGAAGAAGATTAGTCTGATATAATGAATGCCTGATATTATATTTTCAAACTTCTATGATGTCTAGCTGTTAGCACAATTAAGGGAATTAATTTAGAAATGTTTCCAGTTCACGTTTCGTTCTTCGTGACTCCCACACGTAATTTTTAAGGTCATCAGATAACTTGAAGCTTAAAATGCCGATGCATTCCACAACTTTACTCGACAAGTCCTTTCAGGCCGCTCGTTTGTGGAATGCATTGCCAGTTCAAATAAAACGCGCGCAATCGTTACCTATATTTAAGAGACTCGTAAAGGAACATTACTTGTAGTTGTGATCTTGTTCTCGTAACTGTAATTATCTATAATCTTTATTTATTTTTGTTGCTTATATATTTAGTATGTATGTATGTACTTATGTATCTATTATTTAGGATATGTATATATCTGTGTATCTATTCTAGTATATTGTATACTTATTATTTACACCAAAGACAGCCCCATTTTATGTCCAGGCAAATCACTGTCCATTCCAAGGTTGCCTGGAAGAGATCGCGGAAAGCGATAAGGTCGCCCATTGTATATTTTGTAGTGTTTGATTTTCTTTTTGTTATGTATTTTTGTGGTGTACAATAAAGTATATATAAATAAATAAGGGATAAATTCCCTGTCGATCCCTTGAATCCAGCCCACATGTTTATTTATTTAGTTAAAATATGTAGGTACGCCAACAGCTTAAACATTGTACATTAAATAATAATAAAAGACTAAAACCCACCCATGTTCTTCAGTTGCCTGTATGTTTCCAGGGGCCACGGTAACTCTTTCGAATAAACCCGCAACCCCGCTAGGACACAGTCTGGGTGGGCCGTAATCCACCACGCGGGTCCAGTGCGGGTTGGTAGATGTCACATGTCTTCGATTTTTTGGTTCTAGAACGTACCGGTTTCCTCACGATGTTTTTCTTCGCCGTTTTTTAACTTCATAAGTATACCAGTATACTTACTTTATTTTATGTATTTCAAATGTCGCTCAAAACTAAACAACCTTCGTAAATTATATAAAATTAAAATATTAATCCTTTTCCAAGTGGCCCTGGAAAAGGATGCATGGGGGCCTTTGTTCAGCAGTGGGAAAGTGTAGGATAAAAAAAAAAAAAATTAAACAAAACAGCTTTGACACTTGTTTGAAGCTTTGTCTACAAAAAACAATGTTACTCTCTATAAGTGCTAAGCCAATTTTTTTTCTTAAATTAACAGTAATTGCTTGATTATGTTCTATTTTTACCTAGTACTAGTTTTGTACCTAATTTCAATAGAATAACAACATCATTTCAAAAATAGTATTTTAAACCGAAAACCTTCTGATTCACCCTCTATCTGATTTTAATAAGACATAGTCCATTATCTGATTACTTCCTAAGCTACAGACAGTGGGCAAACTAAGACATTCAAATAAACATTAAACTTGTATTTTGCAAACGAATCTAATATCTAAGTAGTCAACCACGGGGGTAGGTATGTAACGTAATATTTAACTTAAGTATTTCAGCTAGTTTGTATGCTAAACATACACTTATGAAAATGTTTCATCTTAGCTCGAGGCTAGTCGGAGTTTGTAATAAGTTAGATTTACTTTTGTCGTGTTCTCGAGACGAGAAGTAAGTAGTGCGATGAATATATTGAATATCCTCTCGTTTTATAATAACATGAGGGAATATTTTGAAGTAATTTTCGTAGCAAAATGTTGAATAAAAATATTTTAATATATCTACAATTTGAGTATAAATGTCACTTGGAGTCAACTTGTCTGCGTATTGAAACTTACATAAAATCACATACACAATTACAGTATTTCTTAATGTCCCTCGGCAAACTTCGTGTTTCGTCAGTAGTCGGATTTCTATCAGTTGCCCTTTGCACTTGGTGGAGACATGACGCTCTCAATGAACTTGGAAAAATGTAGAGTTATTAATACTCTTTTAACTTGATGTAATTTATTTTAAAGGGAGGAAAGCTAAAGTCGCAGGCACAACAGATAGGAAAATAGTTTTATAGCTCTTTATAGTTCACATGGAAATCAAAACAAAAGAACAATAAAGTACTTAGTTCTGAATTCAAATTATTATACACGATAAATCTAATAATTGATGGACATGGAAATTAGCATTCGTTTGTATTCGGAAATGCGATGATTCCCGAAGGACATTAAGAAAATAGAAATACCTACTGTACAAATTGAGATGAACTTCTAAAAATTTCATCGGTTTCTTTAGGCCGCCGTTACACTTGTAAGTTTTCTGCTAAGTCGCCTTACGTAATTAACTTACAATAATTTTCCAAATGTAAACTCTCTTGTAAGTAGCTTGTCGTAATTTCTTCTTACATCTTACGCAGTCATAACTTACTTACATAAATTTTACGGAAGCAAATTACAAGTGTAATGGCGGCCTAAAAGGTCATGCAGGTCCAAAAGTAGAAGTATATTAATTTCGTCGTTCGGCATCCAATACCACGAATGTGACATTTTTGACGAAAATCAGATTTTTGTTTTATTTCATTCTACACGTTCAAATACGTGAATCCTGCATTTAAAAATGATTTTCGTCAAAAATGTCACATTCGCGGTATTGGATGCCGAGCGACGATTTGTGACTAACATGCGATTTTTGCAAACAAACGTTAACTCTTTAAGTATCTAATCCGCCGTATAATCCAATTTACCTTTTCCAATCTCGTTCAAATAATTCTAAAACTCCAAACCAAAAATATCAATAACAACCTCTTCTTTCTAATTTGTCACGTTAAAAATAATATATCCTTTCGAAATTGATTAAAACAAAAGGATTTGTTCACCCAAATCTGCGGTCAGTGCGTGCTCAGCTTTATGATTTGTTGCCAAAGCGTGCCATAATCCAACCCACTTTAGATTCTAATGCCGTTGAGCTCGTATTGATTACTGCGTTTAAATTAATCGGAATTTAGCCTCTAATTACCAAATTTGGACATTGGTTTGGTAGGAACTATCGAATAATACTGAATGTTAAGTTTCAATTAAGGTCCTAAACATGGAAAGGTTATTATTCGTAGAAAATATCGCTAATTTCTGTCGATTTTAGAAATGCATGTTCACCACATGATATTTTAAAGTGGACCAAAATGAAAAAAAAAAAAAAAAAAAGGGCACTCCGGAAGTGCCGACAGAAGTAAAAACTTGAACAATGAACAAGATCGCCTTGGTGGGAAGAAAAATACTTGTATAGAACGTTGGTCCGTAACCCCAGCTAAATAAAGAGCACAATCGCTTTCACAAAAAAAAAACCTTCCATAATCATTAAAATAAAATACTTGCATAGAAAATTTATCCGTAACATAACATAAATAAAGAGCACAATCGCGTTTACAAAAATGAGGTGTCGGTAACGGTGTCGCGAATTCAATTCTTTTTTCCCATCTCAAAAAAATTCAACGCGCCTAAAAAAGTTTTCACTTCCAAAATCGCATTCTATTTTGGTCACAGCTGCACAGCATATATGTAAGTCAATCCCGATTATTTTCTGAATATCTTTCGACACAAAAACACAGACAACAAAACTTTCGTTCCTTCATGTTTTATGGACAAATGTATAAAAAATTCGTCAATATATTCGAGTAGTCAAAGGTTGTAGGACATCAGATGAATTATTTCATAAACTGGGTCGCATGGTTGGACGGTTGCCAACTATGCCTATGAGGCTTTCCGGCTCGTTCATATAGGCAGATAATAATAACTGTACCTGATTTTGAAGAACGTTTCGGTTGTAGCGGTTTTGTCGCTTCAATAGAGTACTTTACGAAGTTGTGTGGATATCCACAAAGGGTTGCACCTTTGTGGATATCTACACAACTTCGTAAAGTCAGGAAAATGTATTATTCAGCTAATAGGCTACCAACCTTAAACTGTCCTTATATACAGGGTGTGGCGTAAATAGAGGTCCAACGTTAAGGACTAAACACCGTATATTCAGCTATCACATGTCATAATTTGAACCATTTTTTCTATAGATCTCAGATTAAAATATATTTCTAATATTTTTTTGAAAAATTGGCACCTTGCTTTAGTAATTTGGCTGTAATTTATTTAAGTAAATGATGACATTATTGTTAAAATTTCTTTTTATTTCTAACTGTGAAATACGTTGTGCTATCACATAAAATAAAAATTTAAATGCCATTTTAGGGTTACTACAGAAAAAATGTGTTTATTTAAAAAATCAACTCGAATCTCAAGTGTGACTTGAGTTGCGAATGGTATAAAAAAATGTAATATAATGTCGGTACCCATTACTTTTAAAATTTGTCAAATTAATGCAGATTCTAAAATAGCATACCTAATAATATTTGATACAATTACTGAAAAAAAAGTTAACCATGTCTATTGAAAAGGAGTTGGATTAAAAAAAACATAATTTCATTTAAATTCGTTACAGATACCTATTGCAAAATTATTTGGACCAACAGCGTCCCCTGTTTAACATCATTTGAGCGCCGAAAGATCCTTTTGGGAGTGTAGTATGTAGAGATATACAATTAATTTCCCTGTCTGCTCATGATCATCAAATGTAGGCTATGTTCTAAACTAAATGTATTCAAAATTCAAAAGTCGTTTATTCAAACTCTGCTGAGAATCAGCACTTTTCGAAAATTAAAATTTCATAAGACAGTCCCCCAAAACGCCCACCCTTCACCATTTCCTAGTGCTTTAGCTAGGAAGAAGAATTGGCGCAACAAACTCCTTCCTCCAATGTATACTTGACTTAAGCCAAAGCGTCGCCCAAAAAATAGTCCAGAGACCAGTTTGATCGGTTTTGAGCAGTGATACCAACGAGGAAGCCTCAAAAAGTTTCATGTTTCTTTACCAGATATCCTTCGTTTCAAGAATTCGAAAGCTTCATCTATCATTTACATTACACGTGTTGACAATTTCGTAATTAGCTGTGGCTGTGGTTATCATGTAAAGTTGGCGTTAAGTGTAATATTGGAACATTGTTGCTTCATTACGGAATGTAATACTGCGTTGATGAGTAATGTGAGATAATTACAATTATGTCTCAGTAAAATCATCGTAGATCGTGACCTGATTGCCGCAAGTGCATGTCAGATTTTGATGTTGTGCGACGATATTTGGTACTCTGTCTTTGTTTCATTGGTATTTATCCTAGGAATAGCGCGGAGTAGCGAAGGAAAATAGGGCGACTTTTTTATGTGATTTGTATCTGTAGACGAACTTACTGTTCAGTAATAACACTATGTCCCGTATTTTAATTTTTGTGCGATAATATTTAGTATTTTTTCATTGTATAAGCTGGGGCCGCATCTGCGTCTATCGTGATGAAGCTTCGCGCAGTGATACGATACGAGCAGATGTGGCCAACCATTATCGGTAATCGTCGCGATAATTCGGGCTGCGTAGCACTTATTGCCCGGGTGGCGGTACATAATCAGCGTGGCGTGTGGTCCGACTAGCTTTGGTTATTTCTACTGTTGTTTCCGGACTGCGTAGACACTTTATCGAAATAATGGAGAGCCATTTTGGATTATTGCACTATGCATTGTTAAAATTATGAAGCCGCTAATATGACCACCGCATTAGCGCGATAACTTTTTAGCGAAAAAAACATACGAAGCTTCGGCACGCATTGCTTTGTCACGATACACGCACATGCGGCCCCAGCATAAGGGATTGACTTATGCCCTACGGATTATGCGGATTCGATACGCAAAATATTTTTATGAATGCTCGGTTGATGTCAAAGATCTAGGTGTCTGTTCCTGTGAGATTGCCTACATTTCAGTGGAAATTCTATCCCATGAATTTTTCATTCTGTTAGGATAGCATCAACGCTCCACAGCTTGTTCTAAACCAACATGCTAACTTTAATAACATCACAGAAACTACGTTAATAAGAAAATTCCGTAAGGAAAACGGGTAAGTTTGTTGACGGTATTACGGTAAGCTTGGACGTCACTATTCTTTAATATGTTGTAGGAGTCAGTTCATAATTGGGTTTATTTTGAGGGTTACGTATCCAAAGAGTGCCAATGGGACTCTATTACTAAGACTCCACTGTCCGTCCCGTACCTACCCTTTGCTTTCCCCAAAGGATTAGGTAGAGGTGACCTAGTACAGACGCCAGCACTTCAAGCTACTACAATCTGTCAAATTTATTTAATAGATTTTCAACTTTATCGCTGAAGTATAAGGTTCAAAGTAGATTGGGAAAATTTGACAGTTTCGGGTAGCTTGATGTGCTGGCGTCTGTAGACCCACATTTCGCAGGTTAAGTTTATGTAATAGGGGATGAGCCTACTGTCATCAATCGAGCATAAATGAGACCCCGGGTAGCTACTGAGAAATTCTTAATGGAAAAACCCAATGTCACTTTGCCTGACCTTTTTTTTTTTTGTTTTTTTCGTTGGGAAATTATCATGTAACTTCTCTCGCTCTGGGTGGGAGCGGGAGGGTGTCAGACTCTTACTGACTAAAACCCACCCGTGTTCTTTCAGTTGCCATGTTGCCGGGAGCCACGATTTCCCTTCCGGCCTTATTCGCAACCCCGGCAGACATCGGCCCTAGCGGACCCCATCAATTCTGCTGACATCTCTTTGAGGCGTGCGTGGAACACAACGCGCCGTCAACCCGGGCCTGGTCCTTATCGGGCGGCGAGCTACCCATTGCTCACCATCCACAAGCCCGCGCCTACGGTGGCCGGAAATCGGCCCGCGATTCCCGACGCCCAGGGCGTCTCCTCCTGCGGCGGTTAGGGGCATGAGGGCGCGAAGTTTGCCTCTCCCTCACGCGTTTCGCCTCCTCCTCCGTGAGCATTACCTCTTCGCAGAAGGAGGTGACGGCCTGCCATTTCCTCTCGCTCCGTACCATGGCCTGAACCAGGGCCGGACGCGAGAGATCACCGCCGCCGATCGCCTTCATGAGAACACGGCGATGCTCCGTCCAAGCCGGGCTGACCTCCACCGTATGCTCCACCGTGTCCTCCGGGCGATCCACACAATGGTGACACCCGGGCGTTTCCTCTCGCTTTATCCTGAACAGGAACCTCCGGAAGCAGCCGTATCCGGTGAGGACCTGCGTCAGGCAGAAGGTGAGGACGCCGTGGCGCCTCTCATGCCACTCCTCAAAGAGGGGTCTTATCGCCGCAATTGTGGCGTGCTCAACTTTGCCTGACCTGGGAATTGAACCCAGGACCTCATGCTCAGCAGTAGCGCATGCGATCACTAGACCAACGAGATAGAACACAAACAACTACTAGACATATCATTTTTCGGAAATTTACTATATTTTGATAAGTTTTGACTCAATTTATTTAAATAATCATAAACTCAACAGCATACCAACATCCTGCTTTGCAGTGCCCTGATAGGGTTCATGTATAAATCGACAGTAATCTATTGTAAAATGTGTGATGTGCATGACAGCAAATAAATAAAACAAAACAGTGGCACTCCGGGAGTGCCGCCATAAGTGAAAAAATTTATTGGAAAAAAATCGGCACCGCAGTAATCAACGCGTTGATGTCTTTTACTCCACGGTGTCAGTAACAGGTCACCAGTTCAATGGTTTTTTCCCATCTCAAAAATGCCCAACGCGCCTAAAGAAGTTGTCACTTCAATAAATATTTATGTACCTATATAACTTTATAAATTACATTATATTGGCGGATTTTTGACTAAAACGGTGTCGTTTTCGATACTCTCAATCTAATAAAAAGCCGTTTCAAAACTCCCCCATACCAAACAATACCTTTTACATTTTTTACTTTGTGCCGCAATAAAGTTATGTATTTATAATGAAATTCCATCGCCAATGTAAATAACAGCGACAAAAAAGGTACATTTTTGGATCGTTTTAAAATATTTTCAATGAAAGGGAATGGGAAAAACCTTTTGTGATGAAATATTTTATTTTACTTTAATATCTGCGTTAAGCATGTTTAATGCTATTTCTACTCCAACATCAGTTGAGTGACAAAATGTACCGGAATGTCTGCAATTTACAGGCGAATATCGTCATTGAATCGTTATTATGAAAGTCAGTTGGTGTTTTCCTAGAGAGCGTTTTTGACATTTCGTAAAATCAAAACCCGTAGATTTAAATCTGCCGCTGCCATCATTTTCATGACGGCAGTCATGAAAATGATGGCAGCGGCAGATTTAAATCACTGCGGCTATTACGTGGCGGCCACCGCTCTTCTAAGAAACTATAGCTATACCTCTACATTTGAATTTACCCTACATAATAAGATTGTAAACAAACCTATATTTTTAACCACTTTGAATTTATAATTCATAAAGATTTACCGAAAATCCTTTCAACAAATTTCCCTTACCATTATTATAAGTTACGCTAAGGAGGATCGTTTTGATAAAGATTCGGGTCTCAATGTAACAGTTTGTCAAAGCTAATAAATATCCTTTGTACAATAAATGGAGCAGGACCGACAAATCATTTGAATCTGTCGGTTTATTTTCTAAGAAATGTTATAGCAGTCATTTGTCAATGCCCGGGTAAAATATCCAGTTATTCAGCCTCTAATGTCATCTGATGAAAGGTGATAAAAGTAGATAAGACACATTGCCATCTCATAAGCTTTAGCTGTTGGTACAAGGACTTTTTGACACGTGGTGAAAATCTGAACTAACGACGCCATCTTGATTTTCAGAGTTCCTTACTACAAAAGGAAAAATGGAACCCTTATAGGATCACTTCGTTGTCCGTCCGTCAGTCTGTCAAGACCTATTTGCTCAGGAACGCGTGGAGGCAATCAAGTTGAAATTAATTTCAAAAACGTAAATCTATGTTCCCTTGGAGCTCTAAACAAATCAAGTTTCTAAATCAACGCAATAGAAAAATACCTACCGCCATTTATGTGACATATTTTGATACACGCGAATAAATCAAAACCTACAGGGTACTTCCCGTTGACTTAGAATCATCAAATTTGGCAGGAAGCAAGGTCTCACAGCACAAGTAAAGGAAAAAGTGCGATAATTGATAATTTGTAGGTTTATCACATAAAAAAAAAAAAAATATAAATTAAAAACATGCATATATTTTGTGATTACAAACTTACATTATTTTGCACTTGGAGAATTGATCGTGACGTATACCGATGTATGAGAGACCATGTTTCTCAACTACTAAGTTAAGTTTGTTCTTAGGGTAAATTCATCCCACCTATGGAACCCTTCTTTGTGACACGCACTTGACCGGTTTTTCAATACAACTTCACAAAACAAGTTAACAAATCGATACTGGAAATTTCAAATGTCGTAAGGGGCAGGGAATACAATGTCCTTTACGATATTTGAAATTTCCAGTATCGAAATGTTTACCAACAACAATAAATATCATTCAAGAAACATCAGATCCTTGTAGCAGTTTCCCAACACTGTCATGCGTACAATAGTGCCAATCATTCAAAATGTTCCCAGCCATTGTAGTTGGCCTAAATTTGGTTTCCATTTATTGCCGAGTCCGATAACATAATAATAATAATTAAGTACCAATGAAATAAATCTCTTCTATAAACATTGTGTAATATTACCCTGATTCGTGATAAAATATTAGGGTTTATTGAAGAATACCCCCTTTTATCGCCAATTTCCACACTGTGGGAAAAGATAATTCAGGTTTTATTTTACGATCAGAACCGAGAGCTATAATTTACTTAATAACCATTCTCAAATTGCTCAATAAAAATTGTTCTGGAAAACTTCCAAGGTCAGGGACATTGGATTATTTCACACTTTGTCTTACTTAAGTAATTCCTGAAATTTTAGATACTAAAACTAAATATTCTAGGAACTGCTTTTAACTAACAACATTTTAACTACTAAGTACTCCCAACGAGATCTAAAGTCGTTCGTTTCGAGTATATTCCACCAGAAAATGGATGAAAGATATTAGTGGAGTTACGTTTGAAAGTCATAAATAAAGTAGGTACACCGGTTTACTTATATGAAGTTTAATTAAATCTTAGCAACGATCCACTGCTCTCAAAACGGTGTAGGAAAACATCGTGAGGAAACCGGCATGTCCTAGAACCAAAAATTCGAAGACATATGACATCTACCAAATCGCACTGGGCCCGCATGGTGGATTACGGCCCACTCGCTCTCACAGAGAGGAGGCCTATGTCCCAGCAGTGGGAACATTATAAGCTGATTATGCTTATGCTTATGCAATCGATAGATTTGTGTGCGAACACCACGAGAACATGGAACGGGTTAACAAAGATTTAACGACGGATCAAAATTAAATCCTTTGCTAAAAATCTAAATAGAAATAAAAACATTATAGATTGGGTCTCATTAAATGCTATGCGTCATCGCGGCAGACCAAGATGATGATGGAGGGATGAACTTAGGACTGGTCCGCCATGGCAGAGTACAGACTTGGAAAAGGAAAAAGGAGGCCTTTGCCCAGCTGTGGGACATTTCGGGCTAAATAGATAGACAGTTAGAAATTAGTAATCATTAAAATCATAAAATAATCATTATTAATAAGTTTTATATAAACACATTGACATTGATCAATTTTATATAAACAATGACAAGATAGGTGTTATTATAATTATTGTGAAAGTGAGGACTATGTGGGTCATTATTTTTTCTTTTCCTTTTATCAGTTAGTTTTAATCATGGTCTGGCAGTTTGAGTAATTTATGCGGCCTACCTAAATGTCCTTTTTTGGTATTGTTCGTCGATTTGTTAAGCTCCTCAAGTTCTGAGTTAGAGCTGCACGATTACTGACAAATGCGTGCACTGACTGGACAGGTCCACTCAATCTGTGTGGTTCTTTCCTCAAAAGACTCAGACACCAATATACATGGTCTTGATCTGACCAAGATTATGTCTGGACTTAAAGAGACTGTGACCCCTGAAATTGTTTCGGCCTTTCTTCTCAAAGTAGTCAAATAGGAAACGCCGACCTCATCTAGTTTTTTAAATATTATTGACTGTAAAATTATTTTATTTTATAATCAACCTATTTGTAACAACACCTTTATTTGTTTGGCTGCAGAAGTCTCACAAGACCTGACTAGTTCCAGGACTAACACACTATTTGATGATGCGGACGACATTCAGAGGCAGCTCGATAATGAAGCTAGGGACCGAATCAAGTTTGGACGAGTAAGCGATAAAGTAAACAAAGAAATAAGGATAACAGTAATTTTGGTCTTACTTTTGATTGACTAGGTTACAATAATGGTGAATTTAAAAGTACTTTTAAGAAGAAGATAAATCATTAATTGATTTTGAGAAATCTCAATAGCTTAGTGAATAGAAAGTGAACAAAATTAGGGCTTTGCTCAACCATGTTTATACATGTATTTGTGTGTGCATTGTATTTTTTTTTTTAATCAAAAGCATACTCTGATGATACCAAATTTCTGTTCACAGCCGAATACTATTTGGGTGTTTCATTTTCCCACGCACTTCACTGAGCACAACTCACTAGTGGAAACTACAGAGGAGCAGATGAGATGTCCCCGGGGCTTGGTAAGTAAGAAAAAGAAAGAAATAAAAAAATAAATCACAAAAACACTTCAAAAGACAAGTTAGCTGAAGCACCCACCAAACTAATATATATATTATTAACAGCACAGAAAAAAGTAAAGTTTAAACTATGAATTAAGAATACCTATATGTTTCTGCCTACGTAAGTATAGTTTCTGAGAACCTAACATTTATTATGAGACATAATGGTGAATAGCTCGGGATCCTTTTGGTACCAAGTACATCTAAAAAACATTTATTTAAGATAGTTTTGGGATCCGTAAAAGGTGAAGAAGAGAAATCAAAATCAAAACATTTTATTTCACATAATCCTGCACGGTGCACAGTTCCAATTGGTCGTTTCCTATGTAGAAGAGCTGGCAAGAAAATCCACGAAAAGTCTTTTAAAAATAATTGGCTTTTATAATGTTTTCAAATAACAGTGTTAATAGCTATGGGAGGATAGTGTAGGCCTGTCAACAAGTACTATGTACTTAACAAAATAGCAAATGGTCTACAATTCTACAGTCTATTATGCATACAACGTTCTTACATTCACAAAATATAAAAGAATTATAAATATAAAAGATGAATTAAATAACAAAAACCTATTTAAACCAAATGTCATGATTGCCATTAGAACTGTAACAAATCTGAATTAATATCCTGTCCACAAAAGCCACTAAGAGAGAGAAAAGGTGACTAAAGAATTACCTCATCCGTCGCATCAGATATATTTATTCTCTTCACGATAGGATGGTTTTTATGACACATTCGCCGAAGTGTGCAAAATAAAATTATATCAATATTATTTCAATGGACTTATACACCGTGACATTTTAGTCGTCTTACAAAAGCAGCTCACTTCATATATCCAATGACTACCGGTAAGGAGTTTAGTTTCAAGAATGCGTCAGAAATTATTTCAATTATAACGATGTTGGGGGTGGCAATATATTTTTAATATTATTCTATATAGGGTATAAACTTCAAAGCCACCGCATTTTTATCCAGTTGCATCATAAAAAAAAAAAATTCCCCCCATATCTCCGCTCCCGTCTATTTGGGGTCCATTCGACCTACCACCGGTCATTGGACCTGGATTACCACTCACCATCCGGTTGCCTCTCCGATTTAATTTTATATACACATTTTACTAACACTAGGCGGTACATAAAGGAATGCCAAGAAAAAAAGCACGCTGTTGAATTTTCTACTTTTGGCGCTGAGCCGACCGTTGATAATCCAAGAGCATGAAAACGGGCATAAAACTTGTGTGAATAGAATTTGAATAGAAGCGCTTTTAAGTTAAAAGTTTGCTAAAGTCTTGTGAAATATTACAATTTTGTTGCACTTTCAGCTATTTTTAAAGGCGTGTTGACTTGCCTAACATTTATCACTGGTAATTTTGCTTTTAAATGCAAATATGTTACTGTCACACGTGGCATTCGCATTATTACTCTCTCTGAACTTTAATGGTTTGAACCCGAAGAGTACAGGAGTTCACCACACACAAGCGGAGAACTGGTGGACCTCGACACCGGGCTGCAGGTAGTCCAGGGAAGCTATGTCATCCTTGTACAGCAGGCTAACCAGGCGTTTATTACACTTGGACAAGAACAGCCTGCGCCTGATGACGGGGACTATCACGGGACACTGCTCGCTAAACAAGCACTTCCACATAACGGATAGTCCTCTGTGCAGGGCATGCATGGAGGCTGAGGAAACCGTTGCGCATGTGCTCTTTGAATGTCGTCACCCAGATTAGAACAGAAACCCTCGGGTCACCCAGATCTTTCACAGATGTTCTGAACAGACCAGGAGACTTACCCAACTCTTGGAGGGAGGTGGACTGGTTGGAATGATCATCGACGGTCGTCATGGCCCACGCACAATGGTCAACCTAAAGAACGAAAGTGCGGAAACCAAACCCCATAATATAGAACCCAAAGTGTATCTTGAGTAGTAATCAATCAAAAGCGAATTATTTTATGAAATTGTATGAGATTCCTCTATCTGGCAGTGCGGTATGCCGCGGCATCCGCCGAGTAGTCACCGCTCGCCGGGATTTGTTTTTGACTCCAGCGCATACAGGCGCATACTGGCGCATAACGGCGCATACCGGCGCATACCGCCGCCTCCCGCTGCGGTATCCTCCATTATGCTCTTTGATGCTCCAGAACTGTACTGCGATGCTCCAAGGTCGATCACCGAGCATTGAAATATATAGCTTATTTCGATTGGACAAGTATTAATTCAAATAAAAAAAAAAACAGACGAAGAGAAAATTTTATTTTATATAGAGTTAGTATGAACTTAGCCTATGTTAGTGAACTCAATAACTTATGTCTACCAGCCCAAAGCCTGATAAATGGTCCATCAACCTTATCCGCCAGTGTAGCTAAAATACTGTTAAATTCAATTGATAAATTTAAAATCCTTCCCGTCCGCCAGCCTATGCAGACCCTTAGTCTTCTGATCCCAAAACCTAAAACATAGGAACATTTTACTTTGACCTTTAGATTTACTATCCCACTTTAGAACAATCTATTGTTACTAATAACCGCTTAACAAAACAAATCAGCATCACAATTCACAACAGCGAAGCCCTTAAAGACTAATTATAATGAATCGAGGAAACTTCTTCGAATGCTTTGTTAGAGCACTTCAGGATCCCATTAAGTGTTTACGTTTGTAGAATACGACAAAAGAAAGGTCTTTTAATATTAATAGAAGCCTCATTGTGCTGCTATTTCCATAATTATGAGTAGGTAGGTACTTAAAGTTTTTGGAAGAAAGGAAGTAAATCTTGGTTATAGCAGCACTTGAGAGCTTTGGGTTTTAGTTCGTTTTATTATAGGACATATTGCGCGGAAACGGCCTTTGAGAGAGGAAATTTAGTATCTAGATTATCAGCCCTATGAGTAGACTAAATAGTGTTATCCTACCCTTAAGGCGATTAACACACGGCACCGCGCACCGCCGCGGAAGTGAGAGGTGAGAGCACCCTCGACCGCGCGGTCGGGCGGTGTACGTGTGTTAGGCATCAACGGATTTATTAGAGGTCAATGCGACATGAGATCCGCTTCACCGCCTACCGCGGCGGTACGCGGTGCCGTGTGTTAATCGCCTAAGTGCTATTAAAATCTTGGATTTATTTTACAGGTCTTTTAATTAAACTTTGTATTAGGAAAACCGCACTGGGCCCGCGTGCACAGATTAGTACAAATGGTTCACTACGCAAAAGCAAACCCTTCATCACCACTTTCTAGTACTTTAACTGGAAAGAAGTGGCGCAAAAAAATCCTTAACTAATACAACTTCTCCAAAACTTTTTCAAAAATGCAGAACGGTCTGCACTTTTCTAGGAAATTTACAAGTACTACTACTTTGCCCCACGAAGCCACCCCACCGGTGGGGCAAAATGGAATGCCTAAAATATTGCAGTGGATTCTGCCCCACTAGGGTTGCCACCTTATAATTTGTGTAGGTGCTCGTATTTTATATTTGTTTGGATTTTTTTTTACTACGACTGGCAACGTTAAACTTAGTACATACAGTTGATTTTATTCCTTACAGCCAGTAAAGCAGTTTAGTGGCTGTTTTTACTATGTAGTTAAGTTGTTTCTTTGTGATTTTAGAAGTTAGAATAATTAATATCATTTCGTTTTCTATTTATGGGGATAAATCATACTCAATTTGTGATTTTGAACTTAGTATGAAAACATTAATGAACCAGTAAAAACAAATTATTGTACATCTATGATTTTAAAGATTAACCTACTTTAGTGTATTTACTAAGATTTTATTTTTTTGTTTTGTTTGTTTACAAATCGTGTTATTATTATTTGTGATTTACAACCCGATTCCTTCCAGAAACAAATAGTACTATATAAATAAAAATTACCAAACAATTATTTCTGTGCTTTTATTTAAATACGCTACCTAGGTATGTACTAAGTCTAACGTTACCAGTCCTTGTTAAATTTTTACTTAGATATAAATTTCTTTCTTTTCCAAACAAATATAAAATACGAGCACCTACACAAATTCTATGGTACCAACCCTAGTGAGGCAGAATCCACAAGATTTAAAACTGGTGGAATCTGCCCCACTAAGTCATTCTAGGCATTCCATTTTTACCCACCAGCGGGATGGCTTGGTGGGGCAAAGTGGAAGTACTCAAAATTACAGCTTTGAAAATCATTCTACCTTACCCGTGCTACAGCAAAGTACATAATACCTTAATTTATGACTAGCTTCCTAGTTTTCAGACTCTTAAGATTGTCAGTCGTCTGAAAAATAGAAAACTGACTGAGTGAGAAAACTTTAAACAAAATACTAAAAGGTTTTCTTATTTAAAATTTAAATTACTTTTGAACTGCTTAGGAAACCTGTTTGTGAAATGTTTACAATTTAAAATCTGTTTAGGGTATTCTTGAGTTGATAAGTTAATCTGGTATTTAAAACTAAATGATTATGTTTTAAATGGTTAGGGGCTGATTTTTCCAGCGTCAGATATTTTTTGACCGCCTTAGAATAAAAATGACGTATGAAATTTAAATTCAAAATTATTCCTTGGATAACGATATCTATGAATTTATCCGGAAAAGAACCGGAGCTACCAACATATAGTTTGCAAAGTAAGCCAACTGAAGTGGCAGGAAGCTGGCGAAGTTTGTCGAAGGGCCGATGAACGGTGGAGTACACGAGTCCTGGAGTGGAGGCCGCGGCGTATTGGCTAACGTAGTGTGGGACGCCCCCCAGGTAGATGGACCGACGACCTTAAGATGGCTGGACAGACTGGATGCGAAGGCGGAGGACAGGGTGTTGTGGCGCAGACTAGGAGAGGCCCATGTCCAGCAGTGGACTGCTATAGCCTGAATTGATTGAAAGAAGAAAGAAAGAAGAAAGAAAAATAGGTTTATTTGTCACAGAAACACGTGCATACATAAAAGACAAGAGTAATCAGAGAACAACACAAAGCACATAACAAATCACGAGCATAGAACAGAATTTACTTAGGCGGCAGCTGCACGACATGACTGTGACAAGAAGGCTTCCACTCAGCATGATGCTGTGCTATGGGGGACCCACAGCACAGCGCTGATTTTCAGTGGTCACCCGAAAAAAAAAATATTGAACCATTTCTGGCCTTCGTAAAAGCAGCCCTAAATCTTTGGAGATGTTTATTTCAGTAAACTATCAATAGAAGTAGAAACTATAAGTTTTCTCTATAGTTTCTTAGCTTTTAATGTAGGTATAGGTTTAATCTCAAGAGGGGCTTGTGGCGTAGTAACAACAGCTGCACGGGTCGATCGATCAGGTTAAGCTACGCTTGCTACGGTTGGTCTGTGGATGACCATCTTTACATACCAAGACCCCTCCGTGCCTCGGAAAGCACGTTAAGCCGTTGGTTCCAGCTGTCATTTGTAGATCTATGACAGTCGTTACGGGTAGTTAGAAGCCCAAAAAGTCTGACAACCAGTCTTACCAAGGGGTATCGTGCTACCTAGTAACTAGGTTGTGGAGGTCAGATAGACAGTCGCTCCATGTAAAATACTGGTATTCAGCTGCATCCGGTTAGATTGGAAGCCGACCCCAACATACTTGGGAAAAGGCAAGGCAGATGAGATGACATTGACGCGTATTTTTTTACCAATTCATAAATACTTTGCTTCCGCCCGCGACTTCGCCCGCGTAGTATGTTGATGGAAAGTATGTCCTTTCCTAGGGTTCAAAGTATCCCCATACCAAATTTAACCAAAATCGGTTCAGCCGTGAAAGCGTAACAAACATACAAAAAACCGGTCAAGAGCGAGTTGGACTCGCGCACCGAGGGTTCCGTACCTATCCATTATACCGCCGTAATAAAATTGGTATCATTTTTATCGGTATTAAGATATGGGCAAATTTAGATTTTCGCGAAAACTTGTAAGTAAGTACCAAAATTTACCTTAATTTTTATTTTTTTTATTTTTCGGGATTTTCCCTTTATTTGTCCCTTTACCTTGCTTTTTGCCAAATTTCGTGATTCTAGGTCAACGGGAACTGCCATATAGGTTTTCGACCCAAAACCTATAGGGTACTTCCGGTTGACCTAGAATAGTTGCACAAATTTATACACTTAATAGGAACCTTCAGTATCTGGTATAAATTTCAACTTGCTAGGTCCACCCATTCCTGAGAAAATCGGTGGTGACACACGGATAGACGGACAAGAGAGTGATCTTATAACGGTTCCATTTTTTACCTTTTGAGGTACGGAACCCTAAAAATCAAATCTTTTCTCTTTATAATATTATATTATTTAGATTTATACCATAACCCGTGTGATTGGAAGTTTCTGAAGCTTTCTATTTGTACAAACGATGTGCATAACAGTGACTGATATCATGTAGGTCACACACATCTCAGATACATCTGCAAAAGCCCTCTGTAATAAACAAATGGTGATCTTAGCATTAAACATAATATTTTTGTTTCAGGTACACCGTTTAATACAGGTTGAAGATGAATATGACGAAAATGCGGCGAGCGGTTGTAATTTTTTATTTAATTTTTATTATTTTCCGTCTTGAACAAAGCAAAAAATGTATTCCTAAAGCAAAAAATGTATTCCTCAGCAGATGTCAAAATTTATTCCCCATCAGATGTCAAAATTTATTCCCCAGCAGATGTCATAATCTGACATACATACATAAACTCACGCCTCCTTCCCATGGGGTTAGGCAGAAACTACAGAACGCCACCTGCTACGATCCTTACGTACTCCTTTTGCCTCGTTTACGTGAATAATATCTGAGTATGATATTTATTTGAGCATTGTTACAAGGCCTTTGTGAATCCAGTAAAAAAATATAGTAAATATAACCTGCCTTTTTACCAGACTTTGCGACATTAAAAACAGGGTTATATCTAGGGGTACGTTCCCGAAGGATGCCAAATGGCTATTACTAAGACTGTCTGTCTGTCTGTCAGCGGACTGTATCTCATGAACCGTAATAGGTAGACAGTTCAAATGTCAAATTTCACAGATTGTATATTTCTATTGCCTCTATAACAACAAATAATAAAATTTTATTAAAGTTAATAATTTAAGGTTTTTGTCCGAACTTAATACGGTACGGAACCAACCCATCGTGTGCGAGTCCGACTCGCACTTTCTTTCCTTTTTTATTTTTATTTTATTAATCGCGTCGACATCGATAGAACGATTTCCGAGAAGTTTTCATAGAAAATTGTTCCACATGAATCGGGTCGCGCCTGTCTGTCTGATGTAACGGCTCCCTTTATGTACATGGGCCAAGGGCAGGAAGGTTATGTTGACATGTTTCTTATCTTACCTACCCTTTAGTTAATTCTGACTAAAATATATGAGTAAAATAATTCATTGTTTCTATTACAGAGCCATCACTGGACTGGGAATACCCAAGTAAGTGGTTTTCCTCAAAATGTTTTAATTAGTTCATTTAGAATCCTGTACCTTTAGCGCAGTAGATTTTGCCGAGCAGTTTGCATAATCAGGTTAAAGTTAAGCGGTAGTAAGGACATCACGTTTGCCTAGTGAATTAGCATTGTAAGTAGGTTAGGTTGCTACCTCCTCGGAAGTGTTCCCTGTTCCACCAGGAAGGGTGAGGTTCGGACGGGAAATGAGGTTTCCATTATCCCTAATGTCGCTGCTAAAGTGTTTTTTATTTCTATTAATATTCTCCTCTTTCACCCTTACAAATTGAATTAGGTTATAAGATATTTGGATGCATTTATCTTTGACTGTAGATGTTTACAGCCTGCTAATTAAATGATGTGAGCTTTGCGTGTTTTGAGAATGGACCCCGTTGATTGGATCAGCCCGTAAATGAACATGTTTCCCCTAATGTTCTCTAAAACTACGAAAACGGGTTTGTTGATTTTTTTTTTTTGTAGTCGGCAGGCGAACGGTACTACCCATCCATTTACATAATCTTTTTGCCGCCATCCACTACTAAAAATCAAATTGAAATGCAGTTTTAATGTCTTGAAGATTTAAAATACCCACAAGTCTGTGTTTTTAGGGTTCCGTAGTAAACAAGGAACACTTATAGTTTCGTCATGTCCGTCTGTCTGTCTGTCTGTCTGTCTGTCTGTCTGTCCGCGGTCTAGCTCCAAGACTGTTGGTACTAGAAAGTTGTAATTTGGCATGGATATACATATTAATTATGCCGACAAAGTGGTAAAATAAAATTATGAAAAATATTTTTTTTAGGGTACCTCCCCTACACGTAAAGTGGGGATGTTTTTTTTTTTCTATCCCTTGGTGTGGGGTATCGTTGAAAAGGTCTTTTAAAAACATTGTGAGTGTGTTAAAACCATTTTTGAATTCAGAGATACGTTTGCGAAATATTAAGCTTTAAAGTGCAAAATGTCAAGTGTCCCGTCCCCCCTGCCAGCTAAATGGTTGGTTTTAGATATGTGAAAAAATTCGCGGCAGTAGCTTATATAACGAATTTAAAAGGAAAACTATCACAGCTGAGTAGGCTTGACAAGTTAACGAGTAATAATCGACCAACTTAAATTTGCGGTTGTTTAAACATGTTCACCCATACATTCTGTATGAAAGATTTTTTTTTTCAACTACAAAGTTAAGTTTGTTCTTGGGATAAATTCATCCCAACTACGGAACCCTACATTGTGCGTGGTCCGACATGCACTTGGCCGGTTTTTCTTACTACTGTAGTGCGTCCGGCATGTTTGCAGAGGCGCGAATCGATGGTTTTCACCCCATTATGCGCAAGCGTTGCGCTTCCATCATGCGCAGGGTACGCGTCAGCCCCAACAGCATCCTGAAAACTATAGCTGATAGGTTGGACAGCCCCATACTGGGACATTGGATACGCCTATATGCCACTGGGGCGTATTAATGTCGTGTGTATACTAACCAAATGGACTACATTTCTGAAATAAAAGATTTTAATTATATTTTAATTTTCTTATATTTAAAGCTAGCTTTTTAACTATTCAATCCAGATTAACTCTTCGTAAAGCAGGAATGAATGGAAACACGTATTTCATAAACTGGAAATATAAAAGCATTTTCAAGATTCCCAGATATCACGAGATTAATCGCTTTTACGAAGGCTTCTACAATACATTATTACATTTCCAGGGAATTCTATCGCATTCCTTTGCTTTTCTCATCATTCTGATTCACTTCGACGCGGCTTAGCTCATCATCATCATCATCATCAGCCTGTAAATGTTCCCACTGCTGGGACACAGGCCTCCTCTCTGTGAGAGGGAGTGGGCCGTAATCCACCACGCGGTCCCAGTGCGGGTTGGTAGATGTCACATGTCTTCGAATTTTCGGTTCTAGGACATGCCATGCTTAGCTCATATCCATTCTCATAAATTAAATTACTTGTATACGGTGAAAAACAAACCTAATTTTTGTTACGTTTCTTTTTCCTTTGAAGATAGCATATTGAATGTCTGACTGTCTGGTAATGTCCAGTTTTCTCCCTAGAGAATACACACTTTAGAAATAAGATACGGTTGACAATATTTTTTTTGTATTTTTTTTTTGTAAGCTTTTTCACTGCAGCACAAAAAAAATATGTCCACGAGTTGTAAAGAATTCTGCATTCACTTTTGTTCTAATCACCATAATAATTACCAGAAGAATAATGTACTCAAAATTTTGTAAAATCTTGATTTAAAAGAGTGTCCTGTTTCTAACCTGTTCTTAGATCTATGTTTTGGAAGGGGCAATTAGCTTCAACTTTCTGACTAACTGACCGACTCCTTGGTACTGCCTGTAAATGGTTTAAATTGTTTGAAAGTTTATTTTTCTTTCAACATGAGAGAAGAACTACTACTTTTGTTCTTAAAATATCTACAGCTGCATTTTTAATCTATAGGTCAGGCAAACTGGTCAAAAACGTTCCCGCAATGTGGCGATAGGTCCCAATCTCCTGTGGATTTACCTACCGCTGGACTTATAAACCCAAGAGGAACGAGGGCGCTAATGTTCCAGAACCACGACGTAGTAGCGAAGACATTGACCCTGATCAACGATGGAAAACAAAGTTGGTTCCGCATCTATTTATCTAGTAAAGTAAGACGCACGTCAGTGGTAACATTTTGACCTAGCAAAGTACGGAGTTTCAGTAGAATAAGAGGCCAGCTTGTACTGGTTTTGTTATAAATGACGTGCGGCCTAGCGTTCATATAAATAAAATAGTGGCAATCCGGGAAAGCCGACAAAAAAAAAAGAGTGAAAACATTATAAATCATTTTTTTTTTTTTAAATTAGATTTATAATGTCAAATAATAAAAGATTATGTCAATGATGTTGTAAAAAAAAGTAAAATAAAATAATCATCGTAATTTGGGAGCAGTTAATAGACATTTACACTGTTATGCCGTTAATGAGGTACCAGGGAAGCCACATGTGCAGAAGGAATTATTGCCAAACTTCCTTGTCTTCAACGTAGTCTTTAATTTTATAATATGCTTTTTGATAAGGACACGTTTGATGTGGGTTTTGAACTTCCCATCGCTTAGTTCTGTAACAGACTTTGGCAACTTG
Source organism: Agrochola litura (assembly GCA_949152395.1). Lineage (NCBI taxonomy): Eukaryota > Metazoa > Arthropoda > Insecta > Lepidoptera > Noctuidae > Agrochola > Agrochola litura. Next base: position 6,083,850 of record OX424497.1, on the reverse strand, counting down.
TTATAAAAGCGGATACCGTTTATAAGAAATGACTTACTAGTTTTAGTTAATCTAAATTTCCTCTCTTTTGTTTACACGGAATGTATATCTATTGTATGTTTCTTGAGCGAGAAAATAACCGATAGTTGGTCGCTTCCTTGCCGGTGGGACAACTGCCTAACATCTGACATCTTGGCTGACTGTCATCATAATCATCATTATCATCCTGTTTATAGCCTCTCGGAAAATGTGTTGGTACCATCTGACGGCCAACTCTAGCACCGCGCACGCTCATTGGTCAAATCAAATAGCGCGGTTGCTTCCTGTTACACACTTCCGTCCCTTTTCATGAAATCACTCCCAAAGATTGCAGGAAAGCGAGAGGATAAATTTAGATAGATAAAGTAATGTTCAGTGCACATATAAGACATAGCATAACACACAAAAACACAATTAAATGATAAAAAATTACTTCTAATATTATAAAAAAAACTTTTTTACAATACAACCGACTTTTCCCAACTATGTTGGGGTCGGCTTCCAGTCTAACCGGATGCAGCGGAATACCAGTATTTTACATAGAGAGACTGCCTATCTGACCTCCACAATCCAGTAACTGGGTAATACCATACCCCTTGGAAAGAATGGTTGTCAGACTTTCGGGCTTCTGATGCAACGCCTAAGCAATATTAAATACGAGACAATATTTATACTGCGTATACCACTAATTCCCCACAATTATCAATTTAAGTGCATTTCCCTGTGAGCGTATGTTTTGCGATCAGCAAGTCACAGGGGCCGACACTGAAGGCTGAAGGCTGCGGGCGCCTCAGGACAAGCTGCTTCTCACACGGACAACTGTACGTCGCTTGCTCCCGAGTCATCATTCCTGACTCTCTGTATATTTTGGCTGCTGAGAATAAAACTACAAACGTAGTATACAGGGAAGTTTTATAAAAATGTGGCTGTTATTGTAGTATATTATGTGGTGTTTTACGACTTCCACGCGAACCAAGTCACGGGCAGAAGCTAGTATTAAATATGACATACAATTTAGTCTTCTAATGTCCTTTGCAAACAAGGCCACCATGAAACAAACGCAATAACATAATTAATGTGCGGTCCCGGTACTTGTCATAATAGCAATTTCCTGCCTCCATTATAGTGTGCCTTATCCCAACTCGAGCGCCCAACGTAGTTACTATGTAACTCCAAGAATAAACATTGCAAAACTTGCTGTAGGCTGTATAACATAATAACAAACAAGATGTGGTTATACACCGTGGAACCGTTGTTGATTACAAACCAGAATTGTAAGACAAGCTTCTTATAATAAATTATAAGCAAGATTTAGACGAAGAAAGATTTGTAGGAAATGCGGATTCAATTTGAGATTAGTTTATCTGCTTTTCAGATTGAAGCGCGGTTACAAATAATTACTTTAAAAGAAGAAAGAAAATAAGTTTATTTGACCCAGGTTAAGGCACCCTCTAAGCACAGCAGCAATATTCTCCTCTAAATAAATTATCGGAAAAGTCATAAAAAGTTTTTGCTTATTTTTCACCAAAATTCCGGACAATTAAACCTAAGGTCAATTGACAAAAGAGCGTGACAGGGGGTGGGGTGATGAACGATATAAATCAGGATTTTTTCGACTTCACTGCATAATGTTCATTATTTTAAATGGGCTACTTATCAGAAACGGGAAGATTTTAACGGTTAGAAATATTCAGAATTTTATGCAAGACTAGCTTCTGCCCACGACTTCGTTCACGTGAAATTTCTTGTTTTAACATAATAAATACGTAGGTAAAAGTGTGTAATGAACAATGCACAAGTAAACAAAATGGCGACAACGCTAAAAGAAGAATCTTTTTAGGGTTCCGTAGTAAACAAGGAACCCTTATAGTTTCGTCATGTCCGTCTGTCTGTCTGTCCGCGGTCTAGCTCCGAGACCCTTAGTACTAGAAAGCTGTAATTTGGCATAGTTATACGTATTAATTACGCCGACAAAGTGGTAAAACAAAATTATGAAAAACATATTTTTTTAGGGTACCTCTCCTACACGTAAAGTGGTGATGTTTTTTTTTTTAACCCATTGTGTGAGATATCTTTGGAAAGGTCCTTCAAAAACATTGTGAGTTTGTGAAAACCATTTTTGGATTCAGGGATCCGTTTGCGAAATATTAAGCTTTAAAGTCCAAATTTTTGTTAGAGTCAAGTGTCTCCCCCCCTGCCAGCTAAATGGTTGGTTTTGGATGTGTTAAAAAATCACAAGAGTAGTTTATGTAACGAAATTAAAAGGAAAATTATCACAGCTAAGTAGGCTTTACAAGTTAACGAGTAATAATCGACCAACTTAACTTTGCAGTTGTAAAAACATGTTTTCCCATACATTCCGTATGGGAGAACATATTTTTCAACTACAAAGTTAAGTTTGTTTTTGGGATAAATTCATCCCAACTACGGAACCCTTCATTGTGCGTGGTCCGACACGCACTTGGCCGGTTTTTTTTTATCATGTTGTGATGATGCCCGAAATCATGTATTTTATATCGTTAATCACTATATAAAATATCGAAAAATATGTACTTATAATTATTGTTAACTCCGAGAAAAAAAAAAGACTATTTAAAACATTTTCCATCTAGTTTTAAAACATTGTCCAAAATAATGACTTGTGAAAAGTGTCTTTGAAGATGCTTACAGAAATTAATATCATTCCATCATCAATATTAAATGCCAGTTATACGAGTCTATTATAAATATTACAATCAATCAAAAATAATTAAGTTGTACAACTTGAAACCTTCTCCAGATTTCAAGAGAGGACTAAAATTGTGACTGATACGTACCAAAAACCGTTCCGTTCGTTGATTATTCGAAGTGTGCGCGTTTGTGGACACAATTCGTTCTCTCTCGCTGAGTTGAAAGTTGTTTGCATAAACGGATTACACCTTTTATATTATATTTCCTGTGCGGAAACTGGCGCCATAACTTATTTCCGGAATGGAAACTTGAATTTAATACTTTTGTGAGAAATCTTTCTAAAATGTTTGAGGTCGCGTTCTGGCTTTCGTCGTATACATAATGTCTGTTTGATTAAAATGTTGAACGATGCATCTTTTGATATTCAAGTACATCAGGAAGATCATATTTCATGTTCATGCACACACGTCAGTCACGTCAAAGTCAAGTTGACTCACCGATCAGTCACGTCAAAAAATATAGTAACGTAGAACGTGGATGTTGACTACACACATCAGTCATATCACTACCGGTGCATCTCAGTCGACGTCGCGTCACCGGTAAGTCAAAATTTGTATTGCTATGAACGAAACAGGATTTGCAATGACTGACTGACTGACTATCTGTTCACAAACGTCCCTGAAATCGAAGTGATTGATCGGCTTCTTGACATTGACGTGACTGATGTGTGTGCATGAACTCTTAGGGCTTTTTATTGAGTGACTATTTTCTCACTCTAGAAACACATTTAAGGTTGAACAAGCTTGAACAAGTAGAAGCCATCATCTACTTTCCAGGATCCCACGTGCATAAGCTTCTCATTGCATAGTTAATTGATTCAGGCGTGACCTTATTATAAAATACAATAGAAGTGGTTATATTTAGGAACCTGTTCCGCTTCGCTATTTCTAAAGAGTCATAAAAACCCCTGAAATAAATCGACACGTGTTGCACCTCTCAACGAGGCATCCTCAGGATGACGATTGACTTGTCGCGAACTCGAACACGCCGTGTTCTTTCAGAGATTTTTATGACTCTTTAGAAATAGTTAAGCGGAACAGGATACTAAATATATCCACTTCTATTGTATTTCTCATTGCATGTACACACGGCTACATATCAAGCTATACATTTCCAGTTTATGCTGATCTCGCATTGTTTAAGATTTCCGTACAATGCGAGGCCAGTTTATACTGGAAATGTATAGCTTGATGTGTAGCCGTGTGTACCTGTTCTATCACTATCTCGTTGCTAGTAAACAAATCTGTCAGATTCACCCTATCATGATACGCACGACCTCTTCAAGAAACATTTTCCCGTTAACATGACAATCTCACAAAGGAATACATTATTACTTTCCGTTTCAGTGATCCTCTTCGGTGAATGGAAGAACGAGGAACGTCCCCTAATCTATGGCGGAGCCGCTCACAGTCGTCGGTACCTCTTCCATTGCCTGATAGTCCATCTGCCCGCAGAACATACAGTGGGAAGTATTTACTACCCTTTGGAAACCCAGCTCTACTACGTGTCAGCTGAGTATGAGGACATGGATCAGGCTTTGCAGTCGTCTGCGAGTGATCCACAGGCGATCTTGGCTGTCGCAAATTTATATGTTGTAAGTTTTCCCGTAATCTGAGGGGTAATTGCCGTATTTTCAAGAACGTTCTTGGAAAGTTCTCATCTAAGCTCTGTCCATCTGAGACTAAGGCTGTCTGTCCAATGGAGCGGAGCGAGGCAGCGGTGCGGAGAAATGTACCAATATTAACCAATAGGAGCGGAGCTCTGAAGCGGAGTTTAGATTCTATTGGTTAATATGTTTCTCCGCTCCTCTGCCTCGCTCCGCTCCAATAGACAGGCAGCCTTATACCCCTAACTTACCTTAATTTTTGACAAGTTTTTGACATTGATAGTCGTTGAGATAAGATTGCGACAAGATTTTAAACGTTTATGAAATACGGGAATTGGCCTACTGATTTCGCCCACTGCTAGACGCTGCTTCTTTGGCTGATACTTTCATTTGATTATTTCATTCTCATCAGCAGTTAGTGAAGTGGATCATGATGATTTATATCTTCCCAGATTATTACAGCTTTAAATAGCTTTATGTAAGCGGGCGCGCCCTTTATGCCTGGAGGCTTTTATTTAGATATTTAGTTCTGTTTACGTTTAGTTTTTATTTTTATTTCTGCTTGAGTATAGTTCTCGATGTTTTTGGTTGGTATATTGGCGTGTGCTAGCTGACATATGGCCAATAATTTATCATTTAAATTATGTTTTGTGTTGCGTAATGTAAATTATTTTGCATACTATTATTGTATATAATCATTTTTTATCTAACTTGAACAGACAGCTGTGCTGCTGGGGAGTTTGTTGCGCCACTTCTTCTTCCCAGCTAAAGGCACTAGGAAGTGATGAAGGGTGGGCGTTTTGGGGGACTGTCTTATGTTATTTTGACGTTCGAAAAGTGCTGATTCTCAGCCCAATTTGAATAAATGACTTTTGAATTAAATAATGGCTAGCCGTTCACTTCAAGTTAGTCGTCATCGACATTTAAAAACGACGGCACAACTACAAACTGACGTTGAAAAAAAAAATTTTTTTCGTAATTTTTGTAAAAAATATAAAAACAGTTTGTAATAAATGCATGGAAGTAGTATTAACAATTTAAAAAGGTGGTTAACAAGGTGGCGGTGCGGGGGAGCGCGGGGGGAGGTAACAGCCAACTCTAAGTACCTAACTGACGAAAAGTGGTTGCACTTTCTGCATCAACGATTGTTGAGACTTGGTAAAGTGTAAAGACTCTTCTGAACCACTACCCAGAGTAAATAATGAAGTATTTTAATTTTTTTTTTTGTTTGTTATGTTTTACTATATCTAGTGGTCAGTTAAACATAAGACATTATTATATTAACTTCATACTGACATCGTCACGCGATTATTATTATCGAATTATAAATCATAAAAATGTCTACTAAAGATACACCAACATAAATCACTAATTAGGTAAGGTCTTATTTTAACAAGATTCTAATATTAAAAAAGCTACTATTATTTTCTTTTTAATATGTATCTAATAAATTAGATTTACTTTTAGCTCTATATATGATATAAATTTTAAGTAAGGTCTTATTTTAACAAGGTTCTAAGATTACAAGCTACTACATATTATTTTAATCTTAATATGTAATAAAGTAGATTTACTTGTAGCTCTTTACACGGTAAAATAAAATCATGAAATAAAAGAAACAGTAAAGTAAAATATTTTTTGCCAGAATATAATATTTACTGAAAATAATAGTTATTTTAATTATTAAAGAACAACCGTTGCGCCATTTATCAAGTATGATTTCGGCAGACGAGCAGCGTGGATTCTAAGAAATGATTAGGATTTTTATCTAATAGAATAATATCGCTTATATTTGAATTATATCATTAATAAACAATAGATATGGTATCTATTACTACAAACCTATAACAAGGTTATTAGGTACCACATAGTTAGTAATTGCAACTTCGAGAAAGAGGTGAATCGTCGAATCCGACTCGGCTGGGCAGTGTTCGGGAAGCTACGCAATATCTTCTTGTCCCACATACCACAGTGTCTCAAGACGAAAGTCTTTGACCAGTGCGTGTTGCGTGAAACGTAGTCGCTCACAATGGGCCTTATCAGAAGGCTAAAAGTCACCCAAATGGCAATGGAAAGGGCTATGCTTGGAGTTTCCCTACGTGATCGAATCAGAAATGAAGAGATCCGCAGGAGAACCAAGGTAACCGACATAGCCCGAAGAATGGCCAAACTTAAGTGGCAATGGGCATATTGCTCGAAGAACGGATGGCCGATGAGGTCGAAAGGTTCTGGAGTGGCGACCACGTACCGGAAGACGTAGCGTTGGAAGGCTCTCGAAGACATAGGAGCTAAAATTATAAATTCTGTTTTTTTTCGGTTTTTTTTCTTAAAATAGCTTCTAACATAAATATATCATAAGATACGATCTAGTAGGCAAAGTGGCAACTTATTTTTTTTGAAAAAACATGGAGCTAATGCTTATATCTCCGGAACGGAGAGAATAGCCATAATATCCTTGCACACGGTGATGTAACTATTTTTATCTACACCCATGCTATAAAACCTCTATAAAAGTTTCTGGAACAGTTAGCTTATATAGCAACATTATAACAGCCAGTGTCATAGTAACCATTACCACATCCTAATGAGTGTTACAATGTTGTACTAAATTTCATTACGCAACTCGTTTCAACGTTCAAGCGGGGGACAGCAGCACCCGCTGCACGCATGTGTGTGTGATGTGCTGCTGTAGGCGACGTACATACATGCAGTTGTACTGAATTTCGTGGGAATTTCTTTATTCTTAATCTTGAATTACAAACACCCAATGGTTTCAGAAACTTTTATAGAGGATTCATATCATGGGTGTAGATAAAGTATTGTATGCAACTGTTATAATCAGGTATTAAAACACTCATGTGATACTATTTTAAGTAACCCACATTCGTGTTTTAAACCCCTTATTATACAACAGTTGCATAAATAACTATTATCTACACCCATGCTATAAATCCTCTATAGAAGTTTCTGAAACAGTAAGCTTATTGCCAACATTAAAACAGCCAGTGTCATGGTAACCATAATATCATCCAAACGAGTGTTTTCTACTAAATTTCATTATGCAACTCGAATTTCAAAAAAAGAACATTGTCATGCACGTGCGTTTCACTACCACAGCTCAGTAATTAAAAAAAAAAACTTACAGGTTATTCGAATTCGCGTCGTATCACGCCATTTTGTTCGATATTAGTAATGCAAAAATGTATTACTTTGTTGCTTCCAAAAATAAGTGATACAAGCTTTGATAACACATCACCAGATATTTCTAATGCAGCAAAGGACATTTCTAACCAATTGTTACCAGAAAAGTCGAGAAAACAATATTGAACAATACCCTATGGTTTCAGAACCTTTTATAGAGGATTCATATCATGGGTGTAGATAAAGTCTTATATGCGTACATAATTAGGTATTTAAACACTTATGTGATACTATTTAATACCCCTTATTATGCAACAGTTGCATAAATAACTAATTAATTATTTTTTGACATAAGTACCAGAGTTTTTCAGATTTAGTGCGATTAAAAAAAAGCCGCACAATATTTCGTTACTTATATGAATTATGTCAAAAAATCATAAATAGTTACATCACCGTGTGCACCGTGCGGCGAGAACTGTAGTGCTATTCTGTAAAAATCTCACTGTGATATCTTAGGTGAAGTGAGCTGCCAATAATGTCAATCCTTAGCAACTGACAAAATCAAAATCAAAATCAAAATATTTTATGTCACATAAACCTACATGGGCACTTATGAAACGTCAGAAGCTAGGTGCACGGTTCCAATTGGTCGTTTCCTATGGAGAAGAGCCGGCAAGAAACTCCACGGTTACTCTTTTAAAAATAATTGGCTTTTACAATACTTTCAAATAACAGTGTTTCTAGGTATGGGAGGACAGTGTAGGTCTTTCAATAAGTACCAAGTACTTAACAAAATAGAAAATGGTCAACAGGTCTACAATCCACTAAGCCTACAGCGTTCTCACATTCACAAAATATGTAGAAAAGAATCTATACAAAAAAATTAATTCATTAAAAAAAGTAAAAAACCTATTTTAAATAAAACGCAATTATATGATTGCTATTACAACTGTAATCAATCTGAATAATTATCATGTCCACAAAAGCCACAAAAAAAAAGTATATAATGTCAAATAATAGAATAGTAAATATGTCAAGGGCGAATGTAAAAATAAATAAAAATAAAGATTTAAATAAACATGGTAATTTGGGAGCAGTTAATAGACTCTTACTTATTTATGCCGTTAATGAGGTACCAGGGAAGCCACATGTGCAGAAGGAATTATTGCCAAATTTCCTTGTCTTCAACGTAGTCTTTAATTTTATAATATGAATTACAGCTTACTCCACGCTCACTTCACCTAAGATAACACGGTGAGATGGTTACAGAATAGCACTACTATTCCATATAAAGCTATGCATTTGAACGCGCCGCCGCCGCGCCGCCGCCGCCGCCGCCCCGTGCGCGCTGACTTTGAGTCCGAGGTTTTATAAATTAAGTCGCTTTTCGTTTGTCTGAGTGACCCTGCGCAACGGATTTTGATGCGGGTTTCACCATCATTTAGAGAATTTATTCCGTAAGGTGTATAATACGTTAATATTTAGCACGGAAACCTCGATGTTTTGACATGTCGCCACATCAGTAGATCGCAGATCGCACCCGTGTGAAGCGGTCGTTAGTAGAGAATAAGCAAAACAACGCGTTTAAACGACTGTACTCACCGCGAGAATTCGCTTCCCTTTGTTTTGAAAATATTCGTTGTTCGAACTTTTGGCTGAAAGCCAATGTCTCAAATCTCAAATCTCAAATTCTTTATTGCGTACCATAATGTATATAGTTGGTAGGGAAATAATTATATTAGTCACAATTATGGACCCTGTCGGGCACAGCACAGATCAAGTAGGAGAGAGGAGGAAGAGCACTGGTCGTTTAATGCGACAAATTGTATTATTAGATAAGTAGTTAGTTAGTTATATATTTATTAATACAGAGTTCAATTTATGAATTATATATAATTATTGTTTTATAAATTTTATACGTTTATTTATTAGTAACATTACAATTACCATTTATTTTTTTAAATTATTCATTATTGTTTTATTTACTTATTATTGTTTATTACATAATTAATATTTATACATCCCTAAGGTAAGTTATTTATTGAATGCTTCAAATCTATTTTTTTATTTTTTATTAAGTATATCTTTTTCGTAATAAGAGTAGGTAGGCGTATCTTTAATAGTGAGTATTTGTAGATAAAAATGGATAGTTATGACGTTACCTATAACTTATCATTTAAGTATTCACTTATACTATAGTAGGATTTGTTTACAAGGAAAAGCTTCAATTTATTGATAAAGATGTTATATTTATTTAAATTCTTTATTATTTCGGGTAACTTATTATAAATTTTTATAGACATTACAAAGGTACTATTGGAGTGCATTTTTAGTCGCGATGATGGTAAGTTTAGTCTATTTTTATGTCTTAAAATAATTTTCTTTTGTACGTCCTCTCTTTTTGTAAAGAATTCTGGGTACTTACGCACGAACTTACAAATTTCAAAAATATAGAGACAGGGTAGGGATAAAATATTTAATTCCTGAAAATGGGGTTTACAGCTATCGGTGACCTCAGCAATGTTCGCGGTGTGTACCATCCTAAAGTCCTAAAGGTGTACGTATTCATGTAGAAAGCTGGTAAATAGGCGCCAATATGCCAACTTTTTGCCAAATCAGCGCGAACCGTCGCCGATTAGCGCCGGCAAGTTCATATCTGAATTAATCGGCGCCGGTTCGCACTGATGGTGGTGGCAGGCAAACGCTGGCATATCAGCGCTGAGAAGCGCTGGTTGCCAACGTTTGTCAGCGCAAACAGTTTTCTTACTTTTAACCACCTTCAAAAGGAGGTTCTCAATTCGACTGTATGTTGTTTTCTTTTTTTGAAAAAACCTTCTTTTTTTTTTGATGTTTTTACGCGATTACTCCGCCAATTATGAATTATTTTGATGTTTTTTTTTGATTCGGAAATCGGTGGCAAAAAATTAATATTCAAAACCAAAGACACCGCCTTCTGAAATTAAAGTTATTTTTCACTTTATATACTCAATAAGTTTTTTTGCCAAATCAGCTCGACTCGGCGCCGACAAGTTCCTATTTGATTAGTCGGCGATTAACCAGCACTTGTTGGCGTCGACAAGCGCTGTGATATCTGCGCCGATTACCAAATTTCTACGTGAATACACGGCTGTATAGAAGGTTATACAATCACTTGACATGAGAGGTGACAATAGATTTAAATTGAAAAGTGACAGTGGGAAACCTTTTTTTTGAAATATTGTCTTCTTTTGCAGCAAGATTGTCATTATGATTTGGGCGCACGTCAGCTGACAATCTTCTAAAAGCGATTAGGTACTTAAGTATAGAGTTGACTTAGGAAAGGACTTTCAGTAACGTTTCATGATACTTTTTTAAATTTAAGTGACAAAACATAGTGAGAATCACTTTTTATCTAAATGAAACGTCGTTTCTTCCTTCGTTTATCTGACTTGTGAAAAATTAATCTATTCTTTTCAAATGTTCTTTTTCATCCTGATGCCTTGACATCTGTCCTACAAAAGTATAAGGCTTACTGTACATGACACCGGTGTCGCACCAGCGCCGAACCGCAAGATAAAAATATTTCAGAACATCTTAAAATGAAAATGTAAAATCAACGTGGAGCCGCCGCCGCGCCGGTGCGGCGGGCGGGCGGCCGGCGGGCAGTGCGGCGCATGGGTGATATTCATTCGCATAACAAAAATGCGGTTCGGCGCCGGTGCGGCTCCGGCGTCATGTACAGGAAGCCTAAGCCGTTGACTTTTTAATTGGATTGAAAACTTTGAAAAAGATTACGTTGGATTTAAAAAAAATAAAAATAGATAATTAGTAAAGAGTTTGGAGTTGCGTAAAAGATAATAATTTCCAGTGACATTTGACTTAGGTACCTACCTACTAAATTAAAAGTTGAAGAACAGTGACACTTACTAAGATAATAAAAATCAATGTTGGTCAATGTTACATAAGTACCAAGTTATTTTATAAAGTTATAGATTACAATAAATTAAGTTGAGAATGAAATTTGCGATTTTTATGTAAGTGCAGTTCAAAGTACTATTAATGTCTCGCTAGAACATTAGTTTGATGCCTAGTGTAAATTTGATTAATTTGAAAAATTTATTCTATCAAGCGACCGGGTTGTCGGTCTTAGGCACCTGTCCCACCGCCGGCGATCAAGGCGACGATAACCGACTTTTAATGATTTTATACTGAAGATCACGTCTAAACGAGTAGTGTTAATGATTTGGAAAAAATAAATGTTAAATAAGAGCATTTTTTTAATAACTTGGTCTGTGAATATTTTAGATATGTTTATATTACATAGTGTAATTAATTTGTTAATTTATGTAGAAACTGAGAATCACGCAAAAATTGTCAAGCGTATTTTTCTGAAAACTTCACCATTTTAAAGATATTTTAATTATTTATCTTCAAGTATACTTTTTTTATTAAAATACCTTTTGTTTTATGTATAATAAATTAATAATGTGTCTAATTTGGGACAGCGTTCCTTGATGGGCGAGTCCTATTATATTACTGGCTGGACGTAGACGCGTTGCGTGAGCTCAGCACAGATTAACGAGAAAGCGAGTAGAACTAGCAACTGAAAACGAGTTGGCGAGGAGCGAGTGTGCGATGGCGACGAGCGATTACTCGTTGGTATGGATATATACCAAACGTGAGTTTCTCAGCGACAAACGAGTAGGTACTCGCCGCCGCGTCTTTCCATTCTATACAAGGCTTAAACGCAGCCATAGGAAACTGATCGCGTATAGATTGGAAATGACTTTTTTACTAAGGTCTTCCAATCTATACAAGAGTAGTACGCAAAAACTCGCGTATACTTCGTAGTGACCAAATTAACTACTTCATTCCATAGTATACAGTGCCAGTACGCATACGGACTAATCGAGTCGATTGCGAGAAATTGTGAACTGGGAACCAACTTGTTTGCGAGGTAATGCACCTTGCGCTAATATTAAATAGCCTGCCTGGCTGCGAGCAACTTCGAAGTAGCGCTCGCCGGCCGCTGCCGCGGCACCGCTCGCTTCGCTCGCTCGGCTCACGCGCGGTTGGTCACAGTTCTAACCTAACCTAACCCATTTCATCCAGTTCACACTTTTGTTATTTTCTTTTTTTTTTAGACTATATCTTTAAAACTCTTATCAGGCGTAAGTGATGTAGTATAGTTTGGAACCAGGACGCGCTCGTCCACGTTACAAACTATACACCAGCAATACGCAAAACTCGTGTAAACATTGTAATCACAGATTTAAAAATAGCATTACAATGTATACGCGAGCAGTTTCTTATAGCTGCGTTCTGGCCTTGTATAGATTGGAAATACGCCTCGCCGCCAGTGTGAAGAGTCATAGATCGACTATTAATATATGTATCTTTTTTAATAACACGGGACCTATAATCTGTTATACATTTCATTAGCCAGAAAATCGTTGATAGCTAGCTGCTAGTCCATGTCGGCCGACGGTGGGACTGGTGCCTAACGCCTTTTCAAGCATTTAGCTTGGCTTAAGAGTAAAAAAAACAAAACAAGCGAGCCTTACAGTGGTCGCATAATATGATGTGTGTAACATCTGACATCTTGGCTGATAGTACCAACCTCTCGAGGTTGGTACCATCTGACAGCCAACTCCAGCACCGCGCACGCTCATTGGTCAAATCAAATAGCGCGCGCTTCCCCGGCTTCCTGTTACACACTTCCGTCCCTTTTCACGAAATCACTCACATAGATTGCAGGAAAGCGAGAGGAAGATTATACATATAAAAAAAAAACGCTTTGGTAGCAATATCAACCTCACATAATAAAATACTGGATAGGTAATTTAATTCATATTTCACAACAAAACAGCTCCTATTCTTTTCAAGATTGTTCAGCGTTTTGTTAATCTTACCACCCTCCAGGCAGCGTCGCAAATGGAAAATCGTAGTACCTAACGAAGTGAAAATTTTATCCCACACATTGTCAAACGGTTGCCGCGAAAGGGCATCGACCTGAGATAACTTTCACATTCCATTGTCAGAGGCTTTTCCTATTTTCGGGATAAGCTTTGTATAAATGGTTATTTTAGGCCAATCTATCTCAGTTTAGGAGGATTAGTCGAGGCGCTTTCATGGCAAACAACATAAGAAGCTTTGAATTAAAAAAAAAACAAGCAATACTCCAAAGGAAATGTTTCATTTTCGGCCATAAAGAGTACGTTAATGAAAAAAAAGGAAAAAATTCCACGAATTGAAGAAAAATATTCTTTCCTGTTTATTCCCCTGATTACTTCGGCACAAAAAATAATAGTTTAACTAATTATTGCCATATTCTATTCGTCATGGCGTCGTCTTACTTGCATACTGCTTTCGTTCAGAAATCATGTTACATTTTAACATAATAATATCACGTAGACGTTATTTAAATAAATATGAAAGGCATGTATTTCTGTACTATAATAAGATAGCTTTCTAATACAACTTTTTTAATTAATTAGAAAGTGTGATTCATCATTTTAAAAAAAACTGCTTTTGTGGATTGTAGATTTGTAGGTATTTCTTGACGAAAATGGCTAGCTGTCGATGGTCGTATGTCTCTTGACAAACGTCAAACATTTTCGGTTTTTATTTGGTGCCCAAAAAGTAGTAGTTATTATGGACAAAAACAGTCTTTATTTTATGTAGGGGTTCGTTTCCCAGGTTTTGTAAAGTGTACATGTTTTGGCCGGAGTCCCATACAAAAATGAAACGTCTCCTTTATAGCTCAGTTAAAAAAAAACGTCAAAAACATAAACCCAACTATGACAAAAACGCCAACTAAAAGGTATAAACAAGATATCACAGACAGACAAATAAAAAATCCAAAGAGATTGCATGCTTACTTTCACTAGTTTGTTTCTCCCAGTACCTATTCCAGAATATTTCACTAAAATCTTTTACTTTTTGATCTACTTAAACATTTATTTAAATCCCAAGAACTATAAACATGACAGTATTTACATAAGAATTGACGTATAAATTATATTTTTTAATTAAATAAAACGGACTATGTTCTATGTTATGGGGTTTGGTTTCCGCACTTAGTCCGTCAGGTGGCCATGGCGGCCGTTTGGTGGTTATTCCAACCAGCCCACCTCCCTCCAGAAGTTAATTAAAACTCCTGGTCTGTTCAGACGGTCTAAAGCATCTCCACAAAGCGTCGCAAGACTCCCGGGAGTCTACAGTAGACGTTTTTTTTTAATTTGCGTGCGCTAAGTAGGAATATTAGAAGCGCATCGACTTATAAACTCGTTGAAATTTGTACCACTTATTAGGTACTTGCTTTCATTCACGGCTTCTCCCGCGTGGAGGTCGAAAATTATCCCATGGAAACTTACCAGGATAAAAATCCTATGTCCTAACCTAACCTAACCCATGGTCCACCCATATGCTAAATTTCATCCACATCCATTCAGCCGTTTTAGCGTGAAACCGTAACAAACAAACTCACTTTCATTTAGAGATCTACGTTTTGGAATGGGCAATTTTCAACTTTCTAACTGACCGACTCTTTGACAGTTCAAAAGTGCCTGTAAATGGTTTAATTGAAATAAATGCTTTGAGTTTGAGTTTAGAATGTTAAGATTGGATTTTTCAAAAACCTTTTTTCTTTCAGTATGCAAACGACACGCACAAAGGCCTGTTGGATATTTTGGCCGCGGCCAAGAAACAAGGCATGCGGAAAACAATGCAGGGGCGTTCTCTCAGCTACTTCAACCCTCCGTTCAAAAAGTACGCTTGCTATCAGGGATCTTTAACTACCCCGCCTTGCACCGAGTCTGTTCTATGGCTTATTAGAGGAAAGACTCTGCATATTCGAAGGGTAAGATTCTACTGGATTTTATCTGTAGAACTTTTCCTGTGAGTTGCTCAAAGATATCTAGAAACCTTAATGGTCTTAAGATCTTGCTCAGTCTTTCGGCCGGCCAGCCTGGACGTGCCTACCTTTTCCGCCCTTCACGGGAACCTGCACTCTAATTATACGCAATTAGAGTGCAGGTTCCCGTGAAGGACACACGATCAATCATAATCTGAATAATTTTGAAGGATTTTGCTAATCTATTGCTTCATATGTTGGAAAAATTTGTCTGCTCTACAACGTAAATAACGCAATGAATGTTGTTGAACTGTGAAAATGAAACAGATTGTGATTGATCGTGTGTTACGCAATGAGGGTGCCGGTTGGAAAGCCCGTGTGGATAGACCTCTAATAGAAACAATAACGCAGATCGATTAAAATCCCAATAAATTGCCTGATGCTTACTTGACGAAATATTGATTTTATTCGCTGTGAATTCAGTTTAAATTCTAAATTCACTATAACGTAATAGCCCATTCAATAACAACAACCAACATCGCAAATGCGCACGCATATTGTTACACAATTTTATTTTTATTTTATAATTTTATTTGTTAATATCCTTTTTGGCTTTGTATAAATTATGTAACACCATAAATGGTGCATGTTGTGTTAGCCTGTAAGTAATTGTTGCACTTATAAACGTACTATTAAGAAATTTATTTTAAATGTATTGTGTAAGCAATTGTTGGCTAATTTAAATAAATAAACCAATAGGCCTAGTGTTTGGGTTGGGCTCAGATTGTAGCAAATTTAGCTAGCTTCACAAAAATAAGAACAACGAAACCTAAAACGCGTCGTTAAGGCGACGATAACCGACTTCTTATTATTTTATAATGAAGATCACGTCTAAACGAGTAGTGTTAATGATTTGGAAAAATATGTGTTAAATTAGAGCTTTTTTTTTTAAATAACTTAAAGTAGGAATATTTTTGATTTATATTGAAATTAATTTGTAAAGTTATGTCTATGCGGATAAAAAACTGAGAATCACGCAAAATCTATCAAGCGTATTTTTCTGAAACCTTCACCATTTTAAAGATAATTTAACTATTGATCTTTTGTTACACGTGTTTTATTTAAATACCTTTTGATTTATGTTTATTTATTTAATTATGCGTCTAATTTGGGACAGCGCTCCTTGATGGGCGAGTCCTGTTACTGGCTGGACGTAAGACGCGTTGCGTGAGCTCAGTACAGAACATGCAAGCTAACCCCTCAAGGTCACTGGCATATATCTGCGTGTTAATGTATATTAAAAAAAAAAACTAAAAGAAGTGCCAGAATTTTACAGTTTTTCGAGCACCATGGGAGTTGCAGAAGGTTTTGAGTTGCAAACTTGGATATAAACTACTCTCAGGGGACCTAACAAACTAACAACATATAAAAAAACCGGCCAAGTGCATGTCGGACCACGCATAATGTAGGGTTCCGTAGTTGAGATGAATTTATCCCAAGAACAAACTTAACTTTGTAGTTGAAAAAAATATATGTCATACAGAATGTATGGGTGAACATTGTTTACAACCGCAAATTTAAGTTGGTCGATTATTACTCGTTAACTTGTAAAGCCTACTCAGCTGTGATAGTTTTCCTTTTAAATTCGTTATATAAGCTACTGCCGTGAATTTTTTCATATATCTAAAACTAACCATTTAGCTGGCAGGGGGGGGGACACTGGTTAGTTTTAGATATATGAAAAACCAGCCAGCATCCAGGCACTAAAATCTCGCCGTGTCCTCGTGGAGGCGATCAGCGGCAGTGATCTCTCGCGTCCGGCCCTGGTTCAAGCCATGGTACGAAAGGAAATGGGAGGACATCACCTCCTTCTGCGAAGCAGTAATGCTCGCGAAGGAGGAGGCGGAACGCGTGAGGGAGAGGCAAATTTCGCGCCCTCACGCCCCTAACCGCCGCAGGAGGAGACGCCCGGGGCGGGAATCGCGAGCCGATTTCCGGCCACCGTAGGCGCGGGCTTGCGGACGGTGAGCAATGGGTAGCTCGCCGTCCGGTAAGGACCAAGCCCGGGTCGACGGCGCGTTGTGTTCCACGCGCGCCTCAAAGAGATGTCAGCAGAATTGACGGGGTCCGTTAGGGCCAATGCCTGCCGGGGGTTCGAAGAAAACCGATGGGGACATCGTGGCCCCCGGCAACAGGGCAACCGAAGGAACACGGGTGGGTTTTAGTCAGTAAGAGTCTGACACGAAGAGCGGGAGAAGTTATTTGATAATTTCCCAACCAAAAAAAAAAAAAAAAGGGGGGGGGGGACACTTGACTCTAACAACAATTTGCACTTTAAAGCTTAATATTTCGCAAACGGATTTCTGAATTCAAAAATGGTTTTAACACAGTCACAATGTTTTTGAAAGACCTTTCCAACGATACCCCACACCAAGGGATAGAAAAAAAAAAAATCCTCAGTCTTGGAGCTAGACCACGGACAGACAGACAGACAGACGGACATGACGAACCTATAAGAGTTCCTTGTTTACTATGAAACCTTAAAAATGGTAGTTATAAGCGCGTTTGCGACGTTTGCCTTTCTTGTGTCGATTTCGACTGGGCTATAATGATTGTACGATGTATAGATAGTGCCATCCACAAAGACGTGCCTCACTCTTCGTCCTAAACGCGATTACTGTACTGCAAGGCACTGCGCAAACGTACACTTTTGTATCTTGTGTTGGATACAAGATAACGGTGAATATTTTATTTTCATATAATCAACCACTCACTGCACAGACGTAGACACTACTTGTGTGCAGTTTCTTTCACTTAACACATACGGATTACCAATAAAAAAAGTATTCGGTGTAGGTAACTGGAAACTAGAATGTGTCAGTTGAAGATACAAGCAACATTAACAAATTTCCAAACAATTGTAAGGCGCTGCGCACAGCAACTATGATTTCTTGCGGTGCGCCGTGTCGGTAACAGGCAACCGGCGACTGTGTCCAATTGCCGCTACCGGACACAGTAACTACGGTTTCCTGTGATGGTGTGCCGTATCGGTAACAAAAAGTGTCTATGTTTGCGCAGTGCCTAAGCGATTAGGAAGAAGAGTGGGGCGCGTCTTCGTGGATGGCACTATCTATACCTATGTCAAATTCGTTTTTTCTCCTTTCTTTTCTATGCGAGACGACAGACACAATGACTGACACTCTCATGTCGTTAGTAAAAGATTAGTCTGTTACTAAAGATGTGTCGGAGCTGACTGCCAACTTCATATCGTCACTCTTAAGTCCAAAATTTTCATGAATTTAAAAATGCATTTTACCTCAAAGTTTTGTGGCTTTCAGTACCTATTGTTGGTATTGGATTAGCAGATTGATTTATTAATGCACGAGGGTCTTTACCGTCTATGACAGTGATTCATGGTAGCATTAGTAGCCATTTCGTATTCAGATTCCTCTTCGTGCATTATTCGATTTTCGGTATAATGCTAATAAATCAACTCCTGATGCATATCGATTTGCGATTAAAAAATAACAAGCTGCATTGATTATTTTGTTTTATTTTTGTCTGTCTGACGGATAAATCGATGTCTGCGAATTATCTGTTAAACGATATTCTTGGAGATGATTGTTTATTGCATAATTATTATACATTAAAATGCTTTTAATCTTATATTTTCAATTGCTTTGATTATTTTCTGTACATTGTTCTCACATATAGAAGCAACAAGAATAATGTACTCAGGATTTTGTAATATCCATATTTAAAAGAGTGTCTTTGGAGTTTCTAGCCCATTCTTCTCCATAGAGATCTACGTTTTGGAATGGGTAACTAGCTTCAACTTTCTGACTAACTGACCGATTCTTTGACAATTCAAAAGAGCCTGTAAATGGTTTAATTAAAATAAATGCTTTGAGTTTGAGTTTACAAACAATCAACAACATAACTATTATTTACACTGGGCACTAAATTAAATGACATAACTGTACAAATAAAAAAAGTACACTTAGGCGTCGAAGTACTCGTCCAAATCACTGTCATGTCATCCGGAAACGTGCTCAGAAGACTGGCAGCATTGCCACGTTGAATAGCAATGCTAATTATTTGGCCAAACAACGAGACAGCCTTCTGGTCACGTGAAGTGTTGACCAGTCTAGTCGGAGAGAAATTTCCTAAATTAGAAATGTTGTAAATTGTGACTATCATATTAGAAGAGCGTATTCTTTGAAGTGTTGATCCAACCATTCATGATCAACACTGCTGGACACAGTCAAATTTATTTTCACCGAGTTTTGAATTGTGCTAAATAACTTTAGAATACAGTCGAAAATAAGATCAAAATTTTTAGGAAATTCAGTTTTATTTGTCGTTAGAATCACAAAATCCATTAACGTCACATCAAATTGTTACTAGACGTGACATAAAAGGAGATAGGGTTTCAAATGCCTAAATAAGCTAGAAGCTTAGGTAAGGCTAGCTAGAAGTACGGGTTATGATTTGTATATGTATGTGTCATATCCGTACGATATCACCGCTAAACTAAAAAGAAATAGAGCACCCTACAAAAAGAAATGAAATACTAAAAAAACTTTTTTACAAAAATAAAAACAACCGACTTCTAAACAAACACTATAAAGTGAAAAATTACTTAAATTTCGGAAGTCGGTGTCTTTGGTTTAGATTTTTCGTTTTTGCCACCGACTTCCGAATTAATTTTTCACTTTGACTTTTAAAGCACTGCGACATGTGGCTTCAAAGCGGCTTCTGAAGCAAGTATACATATCACTGGCCCAGGTGGCGCCTCACTTACTGTTTGCCTGGCTGGGGAGGGACAACAAAAATAAAAAATTTAGAACTGGAGAGGGCGCAGAGATCCTTGTTTAAGGTTATGGTTCTTTAAACCCTATAGATTCCCTACCCAAAGCCTCTACCTATTATCTGATCTTTTGTCTGTGAGGAAACTTTATTTGCTTCAACTATACTAAAACCGGCCAAATGCGTGTCGGACTACGCACAATGAAGGGTTCCGTAGTTTGGGATGAATTTATCCCAAAACAAACTTAACTTTGTAGTTGAAAAACATGTTCTCCGATACGGAATGTATGGGAAAATATGTTTTTGCAACTGCAAATATAAGTTGGTCGATTATTACTCGTTAACTTGTTTCCTTTTAATTTCGTTATAAACTACTGCTGTGGTTTTTTTTTTACATATCCTAAACCAACAATTTAGCTGGCAGGGGGGGACACACTTGACTTTAACAAAAATTTGCACATTAAAGTTTAATACTTCGCAAACGGATCCCTGAATCCAAAAATGGTTTTCACATACTCACAATGTTTTTGAAGAACCTTTCCAATGATACTCAATGAGACAGAAAAAAAAAACATCATCACTTTACGTGTAAGGGGAGGTACTCTAATTTTTTTTTTTTTGTAATTTTATTTTACCAATTTGTCAGCGTAATTAATATATATACCCATGCCAAATTACAGCTTTCTAGTACTAAGGGTCTCGGAGCTAGACTGCGGACAGACAGACAGACAAACGGACATGGCGAAACTATAAGGGTTCCTTGTTTACTACGGAACCCTAAAAAGGAGATGAGAATGTTATTGTGGGAAACCCTGAAAGGAGAAATCATTAATTTTATGTTTGTATTCTCTGTAACTCGTCGCTTAAACTTTATTGGATTTTTTTCATTACGAAATTCTCAGCAGCAGCCCTGAATCTACGTTTGTGCCCAGTTAATATTAAATGGCAACAAAATGACAAGGATTTTTAGCCTGAAAATATGCTCACGTCTTTTACTCCCCTGACATATTTTTTTAAAACCATTAAATATCTTCTAAACTCCATTTGAAATAAGATTAGACATTTAACTAAACTTTTTTTGCAGTCCGTTCAACCGATTTCGACTTCTATTGCGTTGGTGGCATGACAAATGGCAGCTGCAGTAAACAGTTGGTATTGTAACTACTTTTTTTGCTTTTAATGCCATACTTATGCCTACGATATTGAAGTCAGAATCGGTTGAACGGACTGTACAAAAGGTTTGTTTTTAATGTCTAGGTAATCTTATTTGAAACGGAGTATAGTCATATATTAAATGTTTTTTAAAGAAGATAAGCTGATAACACTTATAATCCTATTTCATATACTTATTATCCTTTACAGGAAACGTGGGCGGTCGCCCAAAAAATAATGGCCGACAGTGCTCTTGGAAACAGACAGATGAACTTCCGCGTCATTCAACCGCTGAACGATAGGAAAGTTTATTATTTTAAATAGGCCCTAGCCTATGTTCAACAAATCAACACCCGCCTGGCCTTCGTGGATAAGGCCAGGGAATGTGGGATTTTTACCTGCGATATGGAGTAATTGCGTAACATGCTAACAATTGTAATGTCTTTCATTTTGACAGTTAGGATGATGACTAACAAAATATTTTTTGTTCGTCAGCATGATTATTAAAAAATATTGGACACATATTTTTTCTTTTTTACGTTATCTAAAGACTACGGCAATACATTGAGTTAAAATGTGCCATGACGTCATGATTATGTAGATTTTATACTTACTTGTGACGTAGAAACCCTCACTCCCCAACTTTAATGCGTTTTATCTAAGTAATTTTTTATTAAATATGATAAAGCAAATATATGTGTCAAATGTTTTTTATTATCTGTCTGATAGACTAAATAGTTTTTTTTTTACCCAAGCATCATCGCTATTCAACAACATCCATTGTATTATTAACGTTGTCGAGTAGAAAATTTTTTCAAATAGACAAGTCAATGGATTAGAAAATTTCTTCAAAAACTTTTGGATTGAGGTAAAAAGTGTGTTACGCAATTTGGGTGGTGCATCACAATCTGAAACATTTTGAAAACGGATTGCTGAACCATTGCTTCATAAGTAGGAAAAAAAACCTGCTCAACAACGTAAATAACGCAATGAATGTTGTTGAACTGTCAAAATGAAACAGTTTAGTCTTGATCGTTTACGAAATTGTGTTACGTAATAAGATAGCAGTACCCTAATTGCGTAACTTATTTTTGTAAACTATTATGACAAATTTCAATTAACATTAATTGCGTTATTTACGTTGTTGAGCAGATGTTTTTTTCCAACTTATGGAGCAATAGATTAGCAATCTGTTTCAAATCGAAACAAATTGTGATTGATCGTGTATTACGCAAATAAGGATACAGGTCTCTCTCTCATGTTTACAACGCTAGTTAGGTACGTTAATAACGAGACTGTTATTAAGAGGTCTCCCCCGAGGCACCGCACATAATTGGTGATTGTTGACAGGATTACAAATATCGTGTTATTATTGACTGTCTGATCACAGAGTCAGACCTAAG
Source organism: Agrochola litura (assembly GCA_949152395.1). Lineage (NCBI taxonomy): Eukaryota > Metazoa > Arthropoda > Insecta > Lepidoptera > Noctuidae > Agrochola > Agrochola litura. The sequence goes on along the minus strand of OX424497.1, from coordinate 6,061,157 downwards.
AATAAAAGTATTCCTATTACTTACCTGTTGATCAGGCAATTCGTGTCTGTCTTCTTTATGAACAATGTTTTTTTACACTTCTGTAGTTCTTGCTGTAGTATAGTCTTGTAAAATAAATCATGGGAATCAAAGATTTGTTTTCTTTTTTGCACAACTTAAAAAAAACAGTTTTATTTTATTATTCTAAATACGTAACTTTAAAAAAAACCTGAAACCGTATCCCTTTTAGTCTACTTCTATTTTACCTAAGTCCATTTTTTCATCATTTATACCCTTATGTACTTGCTTGAAAATACTAACCCTCTGAAATTCTTAGACCAGACAAAACCAATCAGTATGTGAGTGGTCAATATCGATTGTGTGAAACTTTAATGGGAAATGCAGCGTACAGTACCAGGTGATGGACATCGCGTACTTCAAGACTACTTTGTTAAGGTGCGGTGCCGGTAACTTCTACAACAATTTATTTTAAACAAACAGTACTGCACAATTCCATCCAATACGTGCTTTCAAGGCTTCCGCTTCTAGTTTAATTCTAGCTCTTCCTTTTGCTGGAGTCAAACCAAAAGTCATTCTGATATTTCCTTTTGAACCTGTTGTTTTTTCAAGCCTTTTTAGGGATTAATTTTTTTGGCTACAGCATTATGAAACCTAAAGGTCGCGCAAAGAATAAAAAGAAAATGTTTGTTCTGGACTCTACTTAGCTAGGGTAGTAAGAAATCGTGAAAATTCTTGGTGAGGTGGTAGCATTTATGTTTAATAATGAGGAACAGCGAACGAAGTTGTCTTAGAATGTATGCGGATTCATTATCTGGGAGACACAATAGGCTGGATTGTGAATTTGTACAGCGTAACTTACTTTCGAAAACGATTATGACAAAGTTTCATTTTGACAGTTCAACAACATATTGCGTTATTTACGTTGTTGAGAATATTTTTTTTTTCAACTTATGAAGCAATGGATTAGCAATCTGTTTCAAATCGAAACAAATAAATTTATCTCTATCTTTATATTTCTTTAACAAATTGTGATTGATCGTGTATTTCGCAATTAGGGTACTGGACCACCACCAGACTGTTATTTCGATGCAATATTTAGAATGGACAGTTTTCTTTATTCTTGACTTCTTTAGGAAAACTTGTCTTCATGGACATGGCCCAGAATTTAATCAAATCCAGACCAAAATGGATATTCTATGAAACCAAACCTTAAACCCTCTATTACTAATACACGCGGCAGCGGAACTAAAGCCAACGAAGGACCAGTTATCTTTCAGATAGTGTCGAGGTAAATCCTTCGATAACGGTGTGATTGATGATCTCATGACAACCCTGCCGATCGGATAGATCTCAGTTAACGATACTTTGTGAGAGGACGTTGACAAATATTGAAGCGAAAATGAGGAGCTCCAAGATGTCTGCTCGTGAGTATTTTGATATTATTTTATTTGTGACTATTTTTTTGGTGTTTCTTCTTTAATATTCTTTATAGTGAAGAAACTAGATGGTGATGCTTGGCGAAGGTCTATGTCTAGGATTGGAAGTCTTTCGGCTGAATTATTATGGTGTTAAGAAAGCGAGTAAACTTTCTTTGAGTGTAAACTCTGCAATACTTTGTTAGGGTGGACCTCGGTACTGCTATGAAGTGGTTAAATCATTGTTCTCTTACGAAAAACGTATGGTGCTACTCGTTTTGTATCCATCTCTCTCACTCTGAACCAATGATGCTCTAATGCCTTGATCACACGTACCGAGTAGATTTGCCAGACAGTGCTCTCAGCTGAGTACTCGGTACGTGTAAACACATGACCGAGCGCTCGGCCGAGTTAAGGCTCGTACAGACCATCGCGACACGCGACGCGACACAAAGGCACCGCTCGTCCCGCAACACAAGCTTTTAAAGGGCGGGACAGTCACTCGGACCCTGTTCTTATTTACTAGACCGAGTGCCCACCTCCGCGCTTCCCTGCAGACTCGGCAGGTATAAACATGCACTAGATGTGTACTCGCCACTCAGCACACTCACAACGTCGCTCGCAGCACGCTACCGTACAACTTTAAATTATATTTTTGCAATCCATTGACTCGCTAGTCTTCATAGTGGAAACTGAACTGACTAACTGACTCGGTGCCAAGTTAAAAGATACATGTAAACACCTACTCGTCTACCCAACTCTCTCGGCCTAGTATCATTTTGCTGTCTCACCAATCTACACGGTACGTGTGATCAAGACATAACACAACAGCACAGGCCGCACGTCGTAGTAACAGTTTGACCTTGAGCTGACCTATAAGTAGTAGCCGCACATCAGTGTAACAGTTTGACTTTGAGCTGGCCTAGAGTAGTCGCACATCAGTGTAACAGTTTGACCTTGAGCTGGCCAATAGTAGCCGCATATCTGTGTAACAGTTGGATCTTGAGCTGGCCGAAAGAAGCCGCACATCAGTGTAACAGTTTGGCCTTGAGCTGGCCTAGCGTAGTACGGAGTTCGAATAGAATAAGAGGCCAGCTTGTAGTGGTTTGGTGGCAGTGATAGCCTAGTGGTGTGACCGTCAGACTGCCAAGTCATGGGTCTCGACTTCGAATCCAAGGCACACGCACTTCTGACTTTCCGGACTCATGTGCGCATTGTATAATAACACTTGCTTCAAAAACAGTGAAGGAAAACATTGTGAGGAAATCGGCATGCCTGAGAGATATTTCTCGACGGCATATAAAGCCAAGTCAGAGGCATATGGGTGACTTTAAAAAACTTTTTACAAAAAAAAAACTACCGACTTCCAAAAAAAAACACTACAAAGTGAAAAATAACTTTAATTTCGGAAGTCGGTGTCTTGGGTTTTGTGTTTTCGTTTTTTGCCACCGACTTCCGAAATTAAAGTTATTTTTCACTTTGTAGTGTTTTTTTTGGAAGTCGGTAGTTTTTTTTTTGTAAAAAGTTTTTATTTTTCACTTTTTAGTTGTGGTACCTACCCCACACACATTCGAATACCACTACCTACTACCAGTGTCAGGAACTTATCATATCATCTACATACTAAGTGGGAAAAAAAATACGTATTTTGTAGCTAACTCAAAAACTACCCAAGCAAAGTTAATTAAATTTATATGGGACCAATTTGGGAGCATACCCTTTCAAACAAAAAAATAATTTTCAAAATCGGTCCACAAATGACGGAGAAATCGGTGGACATACATAAAAAAAAAAAAAAAAAACAAACAAACAAACATACGCGTCGAACATATAACCTCCTCCTTTTTGGAAGTCGGTTAAAAACTCTGACACCAGGTTAGTCACTAACCACACGAAAAGAATGAAGACTGGTTTAGTTACCACTGACGTATGGCCTACCGTACTTACGGTCCCAGGGTCTCTTGCCATAGTACCTACGCAGTCTTCGACCTTCCCCATCCGCGTATTGTATTTAGTCCATGACCTGTCATTAGCAAGAAAGCTAGTAATTGATATAATAGATTGATAACTAGGACACCTAATGACATAGCGACCGTAACTGTCCTTGTGGTGCATAATTAGAGATCCACCGTGGTTCTAATCAAATGTATGATTAGAAGGTTAGCTTCGCATAGCACGCTTGTATAAAGGTGCCTACTATCCACAAATAGAATACTAAACACAAATTTTCTTGAAGATAGATAATGATTTATTTGTCTTTTTTGGCTTGTGGAACTAGAACTGCACGATGAGCGCGCGAGCAACACATGTTTTTGTTTTTATATTCAAACCTAAGCGGCGTCTCTTTTTAATAAGCCTTTTTTGTACCGCTCCTCTGGGAAGTTCTGGTCAAAGACCGTCCTCAGTAACCTACGCTGACTGTTTCTTATTGTTGGGGAATCTATCCATGTGTTAACCCGAAGCAAAATTTTGGTCTATCGGAAATAACCTATGTTGGACCTCACCGCATTTAGGTACAAGATTGCGATGCAACTGCTTTATTTTTAAAATTTTTCTTCTACTGTGTGAAAAGGATTAGCACAATTCGTATAGTGGCTGGCTGCCTTTTTTTTTTGGGTGGGTAATTATCAAATAACTTCTCTCGCTCTGGGTGGGGCGGGAGGGCGTGTCAGACTCTTACTGACTAAAACCCACCCGTGTTCTTTCGGTTGCCCTGTTGCCGGGGGCCACGATTTCCCTTTCGGCCCATATTCGCAGCCCCGGCAGGCATTGGCCCTAGCGGACCCCGTCAATTCTGCTGACATCTCTTTGAAGCGCGCGTGGAACACAACGCGCCGTCGACCCGGGCTTGGTCCTTATCGGACGGCGAGCTACCCATTGCTCACCGTCCGCAAGCCCGCGCCTTCAGTGACCGGAAATCGGTTCGCGATTCCCGCCCAGGGCGTCGTTAGGAGCATGAGGACGCGAAATTTGCCTCTCCCTCAGGCGTTCCGCCTCCTCCTTCGCGAGCATTACCGCTTCGCAGAAGGAGGTGACGGCCTGCCATTTCCTCTCGCTCCGTACCATGGCCTGAACCAGGGCCGGACGCGAGAGATCACCGCCGCCGATCGCCACCACAAGGACACGGCGATGCTCCGCCCAAGCCAGGCAGACCTCCACCATATGCTCCACCGTGTCCTCCGGGCGATCCACACAATGGTGACACCCGGGCGTTTCCTCCCGCCTTATCCTGAACAGGAACCTCCCGAAGCAGTGACTGGCTGCCTAGAGTTCGTATGATATAATTTTTCGTTTTTACTGGAAATCAATGGTTGCTTGTGGAAATATTGAAATCGAATCCACTTGTCATTTTGTGTTTACTCCAACCTCGTGTCCGTCTTATATAATAAAATTAATCTTAATCTTTAGTAGCTAATCTGATAAGAAATACCAGACGGTTAGATTATCAGTGTTATTGTCAATGTCAATAAACTGATATTGAACATAACATAACATCACGCCTTGTTTCCCCGAAGGGTTGGGCAGAGGTGTACCTGTAGTAGGTACACCCACATTTCGCCAGTTATGTTTAAGTCCCATGTAATAGGGGGCGAGCCTATTGCTATCAACCGGGCACAAATCCAGACTCCGGGCTGCTACTGAGAAATTCCAGATAGAAAAACCCAATAACACTTTGACCGACCCGGGAATCGAACCCAGGACCTCATGCTCAGCAGTAGCGCTTGCGACCACTAGACCAACGAGGCAGTAGACCAACGAGGCAGATACTTAAAAAATTATATATTTGGCCGTTTTGGTGAGATAGGAGCCTTTTTGGCCTCGCACAGGTCGTTCATTATTATTTTTTTATTTTAGTTTATTCAAAAAAAAAATGTTACTTTTAGATGTTCCTTTTTAGTTTTTGAAACAAAGTTCTTCGCGGCTTGTAAACTTTCAGAAATCGTTACGTTAAAAAGTGTTAATACTTGCGATTGTCTTCTTCTAATTCAAAGAGAAAGAGAGAGAGAGATAGAACTCCAGCAGAAAAAAGTCAAAAAAAAAAACATAAGAAAAGAGTTAAATGATTACAGTGTCGTGGGATAAAAATTGTACACATCGGCCCGAGTACACTGCATGCCGGAGAGAAAAAGAGAAAGTGTGAATTTGGTCAAAATGAAAATCCAAGATGGCGGCTCTGAAAATTTTCATATTTTACATCATTGGTGCAAAACCCAATAAAGAGGTCAAAATGTAAATCGGAAATGGCGGCTCAGAAAATTTTAAAAATTTTCATCATGATGGGTATCGTTTTTATGATTTCGAGGGTACTAAAGCCGATAGGGTCGGATAAGGTCAAAATGTAAATCCAAGATGGCAGCTGCGAAAATTTTCATATTTTTCGTCATGGTGTCGTTTTCTTAGTTTTCCAGGGTGCTAAAGCCGATAGTGAGGTCAACACGTAAATCCAAGATGGCGGTTCCAAAAATGTTGTTTTAGTTTTAAATCATACGTGAGAAAGAACTTCGTTCCTGACTGGGTCCCCCGACCGCACACGTTTTTATTACTGTTTGTATTTCCTGTGCGTGTCCTAAATAAAATACTTTTCTTTCTTTCTTTTATTCAATTTAAAAATATTTGTAGCTAGGAGTAGGGCCTTAGGACCACCAAAATGTTGCTCATTAATTAGGTTGTAGTCAGATGGCAATCATTTCGTGGCAAATTTTTATCTGGACATAAACACCAACGTGGTATGAAAAAAAAATTTGCCAGTCCCGGGCTGCCGACAGAACTGAAATCTTAAAACTGATATTAGCGCCATCTAGCTTCTATAGTACAGCACTACGGCGCGAGCATTATCCGCTAACAAAAATTTCTCACCGCGCTTAAAGAAGTTTTCACTTCAAAAGTTAGGTTTGGTCTTAGACTTTCACGATAGCAGTAACTGTTTTGCTTCTGGTTCTATGGACTCAAATTTGACTGGAAAGCAAAGAATTCCCATGATCCACTATATATTGAGTCGTGTATATCAATGAAAATCATATTACAGTATCAATTCAATTGATAAAGTACACGTAAAACCTGCAACAGACTGATGACAATAAATATAAGACTTTGTAGATACTTAACCAGGCTTAAAGGCACTGGGAAGTGATGAAAGGTGGGCGTTTTGGAAGACTGTCTTATGTAATTTTGGCGTTCGAAATGTGCTGATTCTCAGCCTAGTTTGAGACTAAAAATATATAATAGTAGGTATAATAGTTTGACAATAAATAAAAAAGTGTCCCTAGAATTTACTAGTACGTATCAGTGTTTGTTTATTTCGTAATTCATGTAAAAATGGACTGAATAAGTTTTATCTTATCTACAAAACTGATGCACTTTTCAGCAAATCCAGTCACGTGCTTTTTATTATTATAATCACTACCTTTTGCGATAGTCTCATTCATACACGGTGTAACTAATATCGACGCGCACACTTACCATGAATTTATTCAGTAGGTCCATGATTCTAGAGCCACCCACGTTGAGCACAACGCTGGTCGTTCTAAAATCATGTTCTGAATTCATGGTAACAGCACATGAATATATAACTCGGTTTTTTGATGTGTAACATTATTCCTCTCCCTTTCCTGCAATCTGTGGGAGTGATTTCGTGAAAAGGGACGGAAGTGTGTAACAGGAAGCCGGGGAAGCGCGCGCTATTTGATTTGACCAAAGAGCGCGTGCGGTGCTAGAGTTGGCCGCCAGAAACGACCTTGACGAAGCCCCTCGTAGTTATCCCTTTAATGTTGCTTTTTTTTGTTGTCTTGGGGAACCTTCAAAAGGCGCCCATGCTTTAGGGATAACACCGGGGTAGTGTGGGATTTTTACCTCACTCAAACCACCCGGTGGTCACCAGTCTGCACATGGAAGGGAGCACCGTTTACCTCTCAAAAGAACGATTCGAAACCCCCTCTGTGCAACGCCTGTTAGGGCACATCTCTGGGGAGACATTAAAGGGGTCTCCCTGAAACCTAACTATTCAACACGCTACCAGGCAGCACGTTACCACTGCGACGTTTTCCCTGAGGTCACTCAGTGGGCGGACAGAGTCTCCACTCTGAACGCCCGTGATCTGGACGCGAGGTACCTGCAGCTTGAAATAGACGAAATTCTCACCATTAACATCAATACCGAATAAATATTCACCAAGTCATTATGTATAAGCTCTAGGGCAGATGTGTATCAGTTTACCTCGTAGGGACTATCGGGGTTGCGAGAAAGTTGGAAAGGGATACCGTTGCCCCTGGCAACATGGCAAGGAAGATAGGTGGGTTTTTAGTCAGTAAGAGTATGACACTTCCCACAATTCCCACCCAAAAATATGAGGATATAAAAGGACCTTTATTGAGTGACCTGACCAATACTCGACTAACAATGTACCTAGGTTATAGGACACAAAGGTCTATTCACGCATAAAAAATATTATTAATAGTTTAGAGGTGTGAGGAATAGGGTGTAAAGTTCACTCATCCTGTATAGACAAGGGAGGATCCTCTGGCGGACAACTACCCAACGATTGATGTCGAGGAAGTTATATACATTATATTATTATGGTGTTCGCGCGATAAACACTAATTGCGCGATACAGGATTTGTGTGACGTCAGGATTTTGTGTGACGTCAGGTCTTTGATGTGTAGTTCGGATGTAGCGATGTAGATGCCGCCACGATAGGTATAGTACATTTATAGCAAAATTATCGATGGTGTTTAATTTTGGATGCGGTGTTTATTCTTGTGAATAAAATATTGTCCAGATTTATACCAATTTCCTCTTTTGTCTGGGTAAAACAGGAGCTATATTGTATAATTATGTTTGCGTAGGTATGCATATTTAATCGCTTTTCAAAACTTCTCCACCAGCAGTTTTGATTGAGAGCAACCACAAGATATGTACCTATTTATGCTAAACTAAACACTGAATGTACACACGCGCTATTCTAATCTTATCGTTTTTATTCACATTCCGACATATCGACAGATCTATTTTAGTTATAGAAACTAGTTAAATGAATCACTCACAATACGCATGATTTGTGTGATCAGTGTGACGCGTTTATTTATTTTATTTTTATCAAAAGAACAACAAACCGCTACAATATACTCGTACAGTATAGAAAAAGAAATACACAAAACATTTGAACAATATTGTAGCCCACAACGCTGTTCATAGATTAACTGTGGAATATAATACGAGTATATGTCGGATCCGGTCATTAGTACGGACACGAAACGAATCGCAAGCGCGCCGCTGGTGACAGGACGTGATCTACCCACACCTAAAGTGCGCGCTTTTACAGAGTCGTGATGTTTTAAGGCCACGGCGAGGAGGGGATTCAGCCTCGGATCGCATCGGAGTTAAGACGTCGCAGAACTGTTCTCGATTCGTTGTGCTCAGTAATTGTGTTAGTTGTAATTTGTGATCATTGTGTTAATTGGTGATTTTAATAAACGCCGTCGCACCCAGTGTGTGTATAATTTAGCTAGTGTGATTCATTTGATAGTAAATTATAATGTGATCTGAACTGCAAACTGTTTTTCTATTGCGCATTAACCAACACTACCCACACTATGCCCACAGTAGTTAAAATATCGCTGATAATAACGAAAGTCACATACCCGTCTCCGACATATACAATTAATAACTATCATGTTGATCTTTATCTTTAACTATATTTTTACACATAAATCAAGAGAGCTCCTTAAGTATAAGACCCTTGAACTTACTGGGAGGACATGCAAAAATGTCAATATTTATTATGTTCAAAAGTCCTATTGTGAACAGTTGAGCGCAAACCGGTGTTAGAATGGCAAGTACGCATGGAAAATAGTCAAAAAGAGTAGTGACGATGTAGCGAGGTTCAATCATTTCGCACAGGGCAGAGTCCACGTGGCGGTGCGGCCCGCTCCCTCTCACTGAGAGGAGGCTTGTGTCCCAGCAGTGGGAACTTTATAGGCCGACTAGCTTCTACCAGCGACTTCGTTCGCGTGGGAGTCGTAAAGCTGGGTCTCATGAGTGTGTTTTTTCGAAACATACACAAAAAACCTTACACATAAACATTGCTTTCATACAAAATATCGTGTTTGTATACACAAATGGCCTCTTTGTTGCGATGTTTTTGTGTAAAAACACGCGTAGGAGACCCGGCTTAAGATACACAAAATAACAGCCACATTTTTATAAAACTCCCTCGCCCGCCTATTAAGTACTTTGTTTTCTCTTAGCGTTATTTTTGCTCGGCTCTTAAGGCTTAATGTGCCTGATTTCTGTAGGCAGTTTCCTTTAGCTAACTAGGTCGTTAGCAGAAGGAAGTAGTATCGGAAATTGTGTTCCCACTCGTGAAGACATTATGAGTTATCTGAAACATATTGCTAGTCTAACATGCAAATTGAAATAAGGGCAAGAATGATGATGGCTAGTCTTGCTACAGCTAATGAAGCAAGAAATATTTGAACCATTGTGTTTTCACTTACTTAAGAGGGTTTATCCTAAAAGCTGCAACGTCGTAAATAGCTGTCAAATATTTACCTGTTTTGATTAATTTAGCAATATTACTGTATGGAATTAAGAAACGTGGCTAACTAGGGAACTAAAATATTGATTATGAAATGCAATAATTAAAATTGTTATACGGAATATTTAGTTTTAGATGTAAAAAAAGTATTTGGAAACTTTCCAATTGCCTTTTTTACACTTAAAACGGTTACAACATCAAATTCAGTGTTATAATTGCAATTCAATATCTTATTTCCATACAGTAATATTGCCAAATTAATCAAAACAGCGAAATACTTGACATCTATTTGCGACGTTGCCCCCTTTCAGAATAAACGCTCAAAGGAAAGCGTCCCACGAATCCATGAATTCATGAATCCATGGATTATGGGTCTCGAGTCCGAACCAAAAGCATGCACCTCTGACTTTTCGGACATCACGCTTGTTAACCCCAAGGGATTAGGCAGAGGTGTACCCACAGTAGGTCACCCACATTTCGCCAGTTATGTTTAAGTCCCATGTAGTAGGGGGCGAGCATATTGCCATCAACCGGGCACAAATCCAGGCACCGGACTGCTACTGAGAAATTCCTAACATAAAAACCGAATAAGACTTTGCCCAACCTGGGAATAGAACCCTAGGACCTCATGCTCAGCAGTGGAGCTTGCTACCACTAGACCAATGAGGCACTTGCTTCAAAAACGGTAAAAGAAAACATCGTGAGGAAACTGGCCATGCCTGAGAGATATTTCTCGACGCCATGTGAAGCCAAGTCAATAGGTCGCATAAAAACTGACAACAGGTTCGTCACTTAGCATTATCAGCATAATGATATAGTTATCCCACTGCTGGGACACAGGCCTCCTCTCTGTGAGAGGGAGTGGGCCATAATCCACCACGCGGGCCCTGTGCGGGTTGGTGGTTGGTTGGTCACCGAAAAAGAAAGAAGATTGATTAATTTATGTTTTCTTCAAAACAATAAAAGACGAATTTGTAGCTTTCGTTAATCCTTTTATTTTTTTTTTGGGTGGGAAATTATCAAATAACTTCTCCCGCTCTGGGTGGAGCGGGAGGGCGTGTCAGACTCTTACTGACTAAAACCCACCCGTGTTCCTTCCTGTGCCATGTTGCCGGGGGCCACGATTTCCCCATCGGTTTTCTTCGAACCCCCGGCAGGCATTGGCCCTAGCGGACCCCGTCAATTCTGCTGACATCTCTTTGAGGCGCGCGTGGAACACAACGCGCCGTCGACCCGGGCTTGGTCCTTATCGGACGGCGAGCTACCCATTGCTCACCGTCCGCAAGCCCGCGCCTACGGTGGCCGGAAATCGGCTCGCGATTCCCGCCCCGGGCGTCTCCTCCTGCGGCGGTTAGGGGCGTGAGTTACATAACAGCGTTGTCAGGCAGGCTGTCAAAAACATGATAAGGAACTATCTAATCAGCCTGGTATGATTTGAAATCAAATTGTTTTCGTTGCTCACATAATCCGGAATCGAACGTATATTGTGCACGTTTGTTTTACATGTATTAAAGTTTACAGTTCAAAACGTAATTTAAAAACAGGATATTTTTGTGATGGAGAACAGGATAGTGAGATTCAATCCCGTGAGCGTGGTCACTATGAAGCCTAAAGAAACTCGGACCGATGGTAATGTTACAAGTGTTCTTATATTTCCTTTACCCGCAGCTTCGCCCGCCAGGAAGTCGGAATTTATCCCACGGAAACTTACTACCGGGATAGAAAGTACCCTATGTTCTAACCCAAGTCATGGTCTAACCGTGTGCTAAAATTCGATTTATTCCAGAAATCCCCACCGACAAATCCCCACCAGTGGGGATTGTTATATTTTTTCCAGAAATCCCCACTAATAAACTCAGCCTTTTTTTCTATTATTCTAGTCGTTTTTGGTAGGGGTCGATGGTCGTAGGGGGTCACAGTTCTAATCTAACCTAACCTTGTAATTAGTAGGGATTTCTGGCAAAAAAAAAAATCCCCTCTGGTAGGGATTTGTCGGTGGAGATTTCTGGCAAAAAAAAAAATCCCCACTGGTAGGGATTTGTCGGTGGGGATTTCTGGAATAAGCCTTAATTTTATACAAATGCGTTAGGGCGTGAAAAAAAACAGACATACAGACAGTATTGCTTTCGCATTCAAAATATAGTTTTGGACTAAGTAAGTTTTATCTGTAACTTTGTTGCACAGGAACCGTAAATTTTTCTCAAAGATAAAAAAGTAGCATAAGTCACTCTTCAGTTCATAAACAATCTCTACGCTAAAAAACACGTTGATCCAGTGCTCCGTCGCTGCTTGAAAGGACAGTCAAACTACTTAACACATTCGCATTTGCAATAGTAAAACAAGATGATAATGTTAGGCATTTTAATGGAATGAACAGAGTTCCAAGCGAGTTAGAGTAAGTAAATGCCGCACTCAAGGAAGGTAATGGATTACTTGAACTAGTTAAACGAGTTGCCTGATTACCTGAAGATAATATTCAGACAAAGAGAGGAGAGATACAAAGAGTAGGTACTTTAACTTAACTTTCTTGAGTTCAGAACTAAGATATTGTGAGTATGACGACAATATATACGCTGTCTAGTGTCGTAAAAACAAGACAGGGAAGTGCATTCATTCTCTAAAGAACCCTGAGTGGACAACTTACCAACTTGGTGACTGGTTAGTAATATCAATAAAATGAGCTAAAAGTTTGTGCTGACACGAAAGATCCTATCTCAATGTGATTTAATTGTTAAATATCTGGATGACCGTTGTTATTATTTTTAACGACATTTTCTAAAAATTAAACCTATCTAGATCGATTTATCGCCCCCGAAACCCCCTGCATACTAAATTTCATGAAAATTGTTGGAGCCGTTTCCGAGATACAGATTATATATATCTACACAAGAATTGCTCGTTTAAAGGTATTAGATTAATAGTAAATTACTGCCGCGGCTTGCACAAGAGGAGTTTATAAACGTCATAAGTATCTGAGTCCAATTCCTAGTTGCGGCCAAGGCTTGTATAAGTGACCAAGCCTGCAGAATCAATTATAGATTTCTGTGATCATTATTTTATCCTTCGAGAAGCTAAACCTACAATTTTTTTTTTTTGTTTTATGAAGTTCTATAACTATATAAAAGATTATCTCAAAGTGTCTCTATCAATTTTTTTATCTGTAACTAAAATGAACGGAGCGTGGGACAAACCCGGGCTATCAGAATAATCGATTTGGTACTTACTTGTTGGTAAGGAATTATAATATTACTAAATCTCTTCATAGAATGACACATTGTTATCTCCTTCTTTTGTTCATTATTATTTTTTTTCGTTTTATTCGATTTGCTCGTAACAGAAATAATATCGTATGCTGGTGAACATTAACGATGAAATGGTTTCTTGTGCGTAATAATCAGACTCAAAATCTTATATGCACAGTTTCTTGCCTGCATGATAAATATTTTCCTCACACAAGAAGGTATACAGCTAATACCGAGCATATACTAGATATAGCTAGCTGCTGTAATACCGAGCATAGCCCGCTCCGTAGCGCACTGAGCGAAGCGCTGACTGAACAGCACACACACAGTTTCGTTAACAATCCGTCACATTGTTTATCATTCTTAAGCATGATGAATGTCACGATTAATTAATCCTTCATGAGGTGTGTTTACACTAAAAGTACCTAATTCATAACAGTGTAGATAAAGATCTTAAATTCCATTCACTATAATTTTCTCTTTCATTTAAAGTAACGAGGTAAAATTATTTGTTTGTTTGTAAAAGGTAATCTCTAGAAGTAATGATCCGATTACAAACATTCCTTCAGTGATAAAAGTTAGTTTTGCCGAGTGTCATAGGGTACGTTTTTCTCAAACATGCTTGGAAATTCGACCATTATTTTGACAAACTTCTCTGAGATAAATCATAATTATTGCTGCACTGGTCAAAAACAAGCGAGTGGTCGGCAATGTTACTATCAAAACTCATATCTGTCGTGCTATTTAAAAATGGAATGAACTTTTTACTTCAACACATGGCAACCAAGGAGGTAACTTGTCAAAGATTTATTTAAATTTCGAACTGGCTTCGCAAATAGAGTTATTTAAAGTAAAGAAGAAACAAATGAACATGTCGTTGGTTTAAAGATAAAACTCACTGACATTTTTGGTAAAAATCACTTTTTTTCATTTTCGTCACTAATTCGGCATAATCTTTCATAGGAAAAACTCGTTAACTGTACTGATTACTAAACTTTTCGAGTTATCGAATTATAAAAATATGTACCCAAGTCAATGATATTATAAACTATAGATACGTTACCCGCGCTCTATAGTGGCAAGATGAATGCAAGGTATTTACCGGACTTCGATTTAGTCGCGTACCAACCAGTGCCGCGGCTGTACGTGATATTAAAATAACTTGTATGGATAACTTCCTAAAAATAACAAAAAAAAAATGCCGTCCTGTGTTTATAGGAAATGTAAAAATTATACTGCAACTGTGAAAGATAAAAAAGTATCATTTCATGCGTATTGTATCAAGAAAAATGTATTTTATTTTATGTTTTTCGATGCCTTCTAATGGCGGCTGGCGCTTGAGGTAAGTCACGTGCCGTTAGGGGAAGATGGGGTACTTTGCATCAGTGTGTGTAAAACCTAATATTGCGTTCCAGGTATTTTGAAATTAAATGGTTTTGTTGACTAGCTTATCTATCCGACCATAGAATAAAAAATCCACAGAGGACATTAGACTTTATTTGAGCGTACAAATAGAGATGTAAGCCGCGTATGTGACTAGCCAAATGGCAACAACGGTCCTTTACGGAATTGGAACATTTTGTAGCGTATTGGCAACAACGGTGCCTGAACTTTAATTGTAATTTAATTCAAACGATTGTTGTACTTTTTATTTTAAATTTTTAATTATTCACATTTTTTTAATAAAGATTTTTATGTTTATAATATTGTATTTTGTTTTATTTTAAGTAACAGTAATTACCTACTCTTGCGAAATACTGCATTCATATTTAGATCGAAAATAATATTATTTTACCCGTAAATCTACTACCAGATCAACACGAGAAAATCGAGTGTCCATTTATTCCCCATATGCCTCCTTTTGTATACGTTTGGCCAATGAGCATGCACCACAGAATGACAACGTAATTAAAGAAATATATTTATCTCTCTCTAACAACAGGAATTCCGTAGATGACATTTAATTTTCTTTCCCTTTCTTCGTGCGTCTAAGTAGCTATCTAGCTACCGATAGTATTACGCTGTTTTCGAGTGCCATGATGTTCATCCATAACGCGTCTATTTATATTACGTCATTGACCCAAGTAAAGTTTTTAAGAAGAATATCAAGAGGAAAAAATCATTATACAAATGTCATTATATCCTAATTATTCAAAAAAACTTAAAGACTTTTACCTTTGAACCAACGATATATTGGCGCGTGAAAAATGTTCGTTGTTCGTCATTGATTCTGGAATTTATAATAATAATTAAGATTCAGATTCAGATTCAATTTACTTAGTTTGAACTTCCGCGCATTTAAAAGTTATAGTGAAACAAATAAACTTACATGCATACACAAACCCTGAAAACATTAAGTACACTCCTTTTTGGGCAGTCGTGTAAAAAGTTGGAGGAAAAAATTCGTGCGCGACTGTGCGTGCGCGCACACGATTGTAAGCTTTTCGTTTCTTGTGACCGTTTAGTTCTAACCTACACAATGGATTTTGATACAGTTTTTTCCACCATTTAGAGAATTTATTCCGGAAGATTTATGTACAGACGCCAGCACATCAAGCTACTACAATCTGTCAAATTTATTTAATAGATTTTCAACTTTATCCTTGAAACAATAAGGTTCAAAGTTGATTGGGAAAATTTGACAGTTTCGGGTAGCTTGATGTGCTGGCGTCTGTACACCACTTTTAGCTTACATTATCTACTGTTAACTTTGATCATCATCATCTGCCTAGCCTTTTCTCAAGTATGTTGGGGTCAGCTTCCAGTCTAACCGGATGCAGCTGAATTCCACTATTACATGGAGTGACTGCTTATCTGACCTCCACAACCCAGTTATTGGGTAATACCCCTAGGTAAGACTGGTGGTCAGGCTTACGGGCTTTTGGCAAAGATCCAAAAATAACAGTCGGGATCAACGGCTTAACGTGCTTTTCGAGGCACGGAGGGGTCTACTGGGGGGGGTCTACTGTTAACTTAGATAATGTTACAGATATGATGTTTTGACATGTCGCCACATCAGTATATGGCACCCATACGAAGCAGGCTGACTTGTTAAGGTATAAAAGGTCGTAAAACTACACACATTATTGAAAATAAGTATGCAATAGTTATTGCTTTGGAAATTTCATTAACAAAGTTAAAAGCATTTAACAAATAATATAATATTTCACGACTCATTAATAGTTTACCACGCAAGTCTCCAATAAATTTTAGACCGCTTTCACATTAAGGCGGCTTTAACAGCGCGACAGTCGCGCGATAGACGCGCGACCGTCGCACAGTCAGAATTTCATATCATAAACAGAAGCGCGGCGGTCGCTCAATCGGCGATGAGCCAGTGTTGCAAGTGTCGGAATACAAACTCAATTTTATTTGATTGTCTATTGACATTGTCGATGTTCTTTTTATTTATATTTGTCAATTTTGCATAATTAATTTAAACATGTCTGTTTTTTTCCCTTCGTCAATAAATAATTTGTTTAGAGTTTGAAAATTGACCATTGTAATGTTAATTAGATTAAATTCGGGGCGAGAGCCTGGTGATCCGTGACACAGGGTTTCCTAGTATGGACGCCAGTCTCTCGCAAAGGATCATATTTTACGCATTTTTGTCAAAACGCTATATTTCTTGTCTCTATGTTTATAACTATATGAATCTTTGTGAACAGAGAAATAAAGATTAACACTATTAATTGAAGAAAAAAATAATAATGTTGAAATATAATTATAACTAAACATGTAAACCAAGTTATTATTATTACCTGCCTCAACAGGAAGCGCACGTGATTAGGTATAGTCCATTTTTTAAATGAAGTGCGCCACACTGATCTAAACTGTGGCGCGGCAGCTGCCGCGCTAGTAACGCGCGGCTGTTCTTATTATGTGAAGGCATATGCTTCTGCCGCGCTCCTGTCGCGCTGCTTACGTCCTAATGTGAAAGCGGCCTTAAGATTGAAGATGAAAGAAACTTAAGCTTATTGGTTTTATTTAAATTTTGAAAGAATTAAGCTAACAATTGCTTAGTAAAAGGTAAAGATTATGCACCTCACTCGACCTTCAACGTGGGGCGAATTTGGAGGGTATTCCATTTAATGAATACCAAGAATTATGTTGATAATCATTTCTTTTTGACAAAAGATAAATATAATATTGTTATATACTATCTTTCTAACTATCACAAAAGACTGTGCTGGGCTGTGTTGCTATCATATTATTTAAACATTTTAACAACGTGCTTCTTTTGAGCCATGTCAACATAAAAAAATACAATAGACGTGCATGTATTTAGTTACCTGTTCCGCTTGGCTATTTCTAAAGAGCCATAAAAAACTCAACCAGGCATCCTCAGGATGACGATTGATTTGTCACGAACCCGAACCCGGCGTGTTGCCACACTGAGCGCTGAACGCAGAGTGAGTGTGTGTTCTCTGCGTTTTTTATGGCTCTTTAGAAATAGCTAAGCGGAACAGGTTATTAAATATATCCACGTCTATTGTATTTTATAATGGATTTCCTTGCGGAAATCCATTATAAAATCCAGTCACGCCTGAATCAATTTACTATCAATGTCAACACCATAGCGAATCAAAGCAGTAAAGGTGAAAAAGACACAATGCCGGCGGCACGAACCGTCGGCTTTTGCCGAACGGCACTCCTTTATGCGGCAAGCCGGGCGCACCGTGGCTTACCCGGCGGTAAATGCGTGTGTAGGAAGGAGCCTTAACTAACCTTATGTCTGTAGCATTAAATCTTCTTCTCTGGTATGAAATTCGAACTATTATTTTAAGCCCCATTTACAAGATGCGAGTTACTTGCCTTATGGCATACTATAAAATTGAAGCAACTGATATCTTGCAGCGTCATAACAATATTCAGACGGTGCAACACAGGCAAATACATTACACCGTGTAAAGACTCCCCTAAAATTAAACAAAAGCTATTTCCAGCTAACTGGTGAACCATCGTTCATGAAGTTTTCTTAGAAATTGTTCCACTAGAGTCACGTCGCGCCGTGGCGTCGCACTTGTCTGTCTAGTCTAGAATCAGTTAGCTGGAAATAGCTTCAGTTTAATTTTTATCATTCTTTCGACGTTTTTAAACGTAAACGAGTACATTAGTGAAATGGTATAAAATCGTGTTACTTTTCTCAGTAATTTGTGTTTAAGAATACTTAGGACCACAGGATAATAATTCTTACGTGGGTTGGGATAAGGACTCAAATAAACCATAACTAATAAAATGTGGAAAAACCCTTTACAAGTTTTTTGACCTTCTAGGTAAACAAGCATCCACATAAAAGTTTTCTCTCAAAAATGAGGCTACACTTTGTGAGGAAGGAATGAGTATTGACCACCAAGCCTTATTAATAAAATTAATAAATAAAAGACTTTATTTCAGACCATGTGTCCATTTTGTTAGTAACAATGTTCTTATGGACTAGTGTTAGTAATACTTAAAACTACTCACAACAAAACATATAAAAGAAAGTTAACTCAATCACTATTGCGCCATTCCATGACAAATGGCGCAGCAATGATTGATGTAACCACAGTCCAGCCGACTAGCGATCATGCTAAGGATGCTGTTGGCGCTGCCACGTACTCTACGCACCAGGGATGCGCACCTTTTACGCATCGTAGCCTAAAAGCAGTCTACGCGACGTTCAGCAAACATCCCTGATGCACTACAGGATCGCTGCAGCCCCATCAGCACCCTGAACGCATTATTAAATTGGACTCGGAGGGCACTGAAAGACTTTTGAGCATAGTCGGCCCACAGGCTTCACGTGTAGAATGATGTACAATAAGACCTAAAAAGTGCAATTTTGACTTCTGTCGAACAACGTGCAAACCTGCGAGCTATCATGTTCGCTCGCACTACCAGCGCCCTCCGTTCCCTCTCGACGTTTCTTCTCTCGAATGACTGTTGACGATTTATGTCCATTAGTCTAGATTTCGTCATAAAGCTTTACAAATATTTTTTTGTAAAATACACTAAGATTTTAATGTGTAACATTATTCCTCTCCCTTTCCTGCAATCTGTGGGAGTGATTTCGTGAAAAGGGATGGAAGTGTGTAACAGGAAGCCAGGGAAGCGCGCGCTATTTGATTTGACCAATGAGCGCGCGCAGTGCTAGAGTTGGACGTTAGAAACGACCTCGACGAGGCCCCACCCCTTTAATGTTGCTTATTACTAAGGTGAAATGTCAGATGTTACACATCGTACTATGCGACTAAAGGCTTGCTGGATTTATCTATCTTATCTGATGGTAAGCGATGATACGGTCGACAATGGTATACCTACATACGTTAGCAAAAAAAGTAACCGATTCACTCAAGACCTGAAGACTTTAAGGTCACAGATATCTGGAAACAGACTCAAACAGGGAGTTTCACTCTTAATACTCCATTAAATTTATCGGTTTTAAACCCTCTTCAGATGCGAGTCCCTTTACCTTCAGGTCATCATGACAAAAATTTTGCAGTATGCTCCTAATGAATCAGCATATATATATGGCATAACAAACTCCCCAGGAGTGACTCTTCTTCCCAGCTAAAGCACTAGGAAGTGATGAGGGTGGGCGTTTTGGGGGACTGTCTTATGTAGTTATGACCTTCAAAAGTGCGAGCGAGCGTGGGTGCGTGTGAGAGGAGATCTCAGCTAAATTTGAATACCTAATGACTTTTGATTTTGATTTAATTGTTTTTATTTTTCGTTCCAGCCGAGCAAATATCCCGCCTCAGGGCTTCGCAGTCACCCCTTGCCATATCTTTAAGTCGGTGCCCTCAATGGTCATCACTAGATACACTTCAGTATAGAGGATATTGGGACAACGAAGTTAATGGCATACTCCTCAACAATGGCTCAACAGGTGAGAAAATCTCCTTAATTAAATAAAATAAAATTTATTTGTGTGTCTGTCTGTTAGTAGGTTTTGAACTCGTGAATCGAGGATTCGATTTACGTCATTTTGGTTTTAATTAATTAATAAAACTTACTGAGAATTCTAAGTAACCGTTTGATTTATGCCCGGTTGATGGCAATAGGCTCGTCCCCAATTACATGGGACTTAAACATAACTCGCGAAATGTGGGTGTACTATTTCTTTATAGAAAGAAAGAAAAATTGTTTATTCTGCACAAACAAACCACACATTGCAAAAAAAAGACATCAAATACACACATACAAAGTAGCCAAAAGCCTTGTATTCAACCAATAAAAGTTTAACAATTTTGTTCATTGCTTGATGTCAAGGCCAAGGACCAAAGAAAATATTTCGTAAGTATCTTTTGCAAATGACAACAAACAAACAAAATAAAAACAAAATGCCGATTGCAGAGTTGATTACTTTTGTAACAAATAACAAGAAAAATAAGCTGTGCGTCGCATATGTGCAAGAACAGGTCATTGCTCAGCAAAATGCTGTGACTTCAGACGAATCTATCGTCAACAGCGCTGATTTTCAGTAATTACCTCTCGAATAATGTAATGAAGTCCCCCTGTTATGAGTCACCTGGTTAATTATTATTTACTAACTCTGCAAAGAGTAATTATTTACTATAACTATATGTACACTCTGCCTTACCCTTCGCGGAAAAACAGGTATGATGTTATGCCCTCTGACCAACTTTTAGAAGTAACCTATTAATTATTAAAATTATTATTTCCTTTATTTCATACATTTTTAAATATTTTTTATAAAAACACAAAATATATTAATGTCTAAACTCGCGGAGATTGATATTGGTAAGCTTCTCCCATATAAAAGTTAATTGTTCTAAAGATTCATTCGTTAAATAATAAACACTCGTTATGGAAATACTCCAAGAAGATAATGAAATACCTACCTCAATATTCTAAACTAGTAATAATAAAAAAAAAATGTGCCCTTTATCGTTTTTAACAATGTGAATGTGTTTATCGTGTTATCGCATAGTTTCGCGTTTTATATCTATCGGTGCTGAAGTAATCCATTTTTATCAATACTCTTAAGATTACTAAACCACACATTCTAAAAGCCATATGTCTTTTGATATACCTTTACAATAGCAGATTAGGTAATAATAGATCAATAGGCGATAGCCCGCAACGCTTAGGCTTCCTGTACATGACGTCAGAGCCGCACCGGGTCCGGACCGCACGTTTCATTGGCATTGGTAGCCGCCTAGTAGAGCAGTGGTGGCCCAGTGGTAACGGCCGCGACTTACGAGTTGTATATGTGGTCATAGGTTCGAACCCAGACAGGCGCTTTACTTTGTGTAAATTATTTCATCACCACTGCTCTCAAAACGGTGAAGGAAAATATCGTGAGGAAACCGGCATGTCCTAGAACCGAAAATTCGAAGACATGTGACATCTACCAAACCGCACTGGGCTCGCGTGGTGGATTACAGCCCACTTCCTCTCACAGAGAGGAGGCCTGTGTCCCAGCAGTGGGAACATTTATAGGCTGATGATGATGATGGTAGCCGCCTGCGCCGGGGTCAGCCGAGATGTCGCGACGCCCCCAGCCCATCGCGGAGGCTTTACAGTGACCCGCTAATGCGGGCCCCTCATTTTGTTCGCCTTAACGGCCATGATAGTGAGTGCGGGGTTTAAGTCGCACTCGTGTGTTTGGTTGCACTGAATAGTTCCGTAGGAGCGCCGCGACGCTTATAGAGGCGTCGCTTTCTTCACGACACCCCGGCGGTCTATCCCTGATGAGTGGGACCCCCAGTTTCGTGGGAGAGGCCCAGCAGGCCCGCGCCGGTGCGGCGCATGTTCTCTATTCATTCGTATAAACAAACTTGCGGTCCGGTGCCGGTGCGGCTTCGGCGTCATAGACAGGAAACCTTATTGTACAGTAGGCCGCACGTGAGTGATAACACATTTTGGACTGGCCTAGCGTAGAACTGAGCTTCAATAGAATATGCACAAACGTGCCACCTACCGTATGATCAGATGCATTCTAGATTGCAAAATAGTCCAGCCTAGAACGATGGCCTCGAATCACACAAAACCTACAATGGAAAAACGAAACAAAAAAAATTTTGGTCGATAAATAAAATTGAGATGGACTTGATCGTAATAATAAAGATCGTAATAAAAAATAGTTATGCTATAACACCCCTGCTGAAAGCCCGAGATAGTAACAAAAGTTCTTATGTTAAATAGGTAAGCACTTTTGTTTCGATTTCACAAAAACTATCAACATCATAATATACTCCTGCCCTTACCCCATAGATAGAAAAGACAAATCGTATTAATGCCCTATGCAATTCAGGCAATAAACAACATGGAATCGTGATTTGTTGCCCTAATTCGATCGATACTTTAAGGCGACGATAACCGACTTTTAATGATTTTATACTGAAGATTACGTCTAAACGAGTAGTGTTAATGATTTGGAAAAATATATATTAAATTAAAGCATTTTTTTAATACCCTAATATAGGAATATTTTAGATTATTTTTATATTACATAGTGAAATTAATTTGTAAATTTATGTCTAACGCGGATAAAAAACTGAGAATCACGTAAAATCTATCAAGCGTATTTTTCTGAAACCTTCACCATTTTAAAGATAATTTTATTATTGAACTTTTAGTGTACGTGTTTCATTAAAATATCTTTTGTTTTATGTATAATAAATTAATAATGCGTCTAATTTGGGACAGCGCTCCTCGATGGGCGAGTCCTATTTATTACTGGCTGGATGTACGACGCGTTGCGTGAGCTCAGTATAGAACACGCAAGCTAACCACTCAAGGTCACTGGCATATATCTGCATCGTCACTGACACAGCAATCAATAGTGCACTAAAAATAAAGAAGCCAAACGATAAAATAATCCAAATATTACATAAAATAAAAATCAGTTAACAACTGTGAATGTTACTGATTAGATAAGGCTTAGTATCAAGTGTACAATAATATTTAACACCTTCTATTATCAGGAACTGGAAGATAATCAAATCGGTTTCAGTTCGGTGGTGCATGATACGGAGATTAGTTCTGGAAAACATTAACATAATAATTAAAATGATTATTAGGGAGTGTTTACATGGACTTTGGCCCTGATTTTAACTTCAGTTTGGATAGTTTGTAAGCGTGTAGATTTGTTTAATTGACAATTTAATAGAAGTTGCTTTAGGTAGTTTTAAACGTCTTTTTAAACGTCTTTGAGTCTTTGCCATATCTCGGGACCCTGGGGTCGCGGTACTTATGCGTAAGAGGGGCCGTAATCGACTCGCAGAGGCCCCTTACACAATTGTGATGAGGAGGCACCAACCGATGATTATCCCTGTATGCACTATGCAAGTGCAACCAAGGAAAACCGCCGGTTAGTGCAGGACTATTTTGCAGAACATGGAAACAAAACATATTGGGCTATGGATTTGGGACTTGGGTGGCTATTTATTATTTGTTATTTAATTATTATCTGAACTCCAATATAGTTTGAACTATCTAGGCTAAACTTCATCTTTTGCGCTTGAAAAAATAATTTATTTACAAAAAACAGGATACAAAAAAGCTGTTAAGGTTGCCAAGTTTTATAAGCCTACAGAACATCTATCTAATGATGAATTTACAATCAATAAAACCTTATCCAACCTAATCTTAACTAATTTTATGAAGAGAAAAGATTAGATTTTTTGTATATTTGTTTATAATGAATAAACTCAAAAACTACTGGACCGATTTTAAAAATTCTTTCACCAATAGAAAGCTATATTATCATTGAGTAACATAGGCTATAATTTATAAAGATATCCTGCAGGCGAAGCCGCTGGCGGATGCTAGTGTTTTATAAACGCGCTAATGTAATGTTTCACAAATGATATTAGGAAGCCCTGAAGCCAACATAAAATACAACAAAACATATGAGAAAAGATAACAAGTATAAATGGTTTCTAAATTCCATTGCCATCCGGCTCCTCCGGAAAAGGGGAGAAAACTCCATACATTCAAATTAAAACACCCATTACACCGGAATAAGTGACGTGTTTTGCACAGAAATGCGCCTGTTAACGGGATTTTGGCAAACCCTTTGAAGAAACGAGTAACTTTACTAAGAAAATAACATTGCCTGTAGATTATTACTTCGTTCAAAGAACTTGGAAATTAGGTAATTACGATAAGTGCTACTGGGGCAAATTTCTTCCGGTTTCGAGATATTATTTCAGAGAATCAGCTGTATACTCGGTATGGTATGCTGGGTACTCGGTTATGGACATCGTTGTGCCTTTGTGGAAATTTTGTTTTTGGAATGAAGTTCTTTAACGTGGCTTGCGGTAGGACTAAACTGACAGAAATCGTCACGTAATTTTCAAGTGTCAAAAGTTTTTGTTTTTTAATACAGAGCCTAGTTCTAGTTAACTAAATAAATTTTTAATAGACAAATGCCACTATACTATTGACGAATTCCTAGTTGATAAAATTTCATGTAACAGACCATTTTATGTAATATTCATATGTCTACTAATTTATTACAATCTAATATATCTTGTTTTTAATTTATATTGATTATTGATTTTATTGATTGTTCATTATGTTTCATGTAATTTTTAACTTAGTTTCTGATATTGTAATTTAACAATGCATGCCTTTATAGGGTAGATTTTTGAGCTACTATAAACTATTTTTAAGACCCTGTTGTATCACCAAAAATCGCATTGATAAAAACTTTGAACTTTGAACATATTTCAGGGGGCCTACCACCAGCTCAAAAGCAGTATTATTTTAATATTACTTTAGTGGGAGAAAGAGATGGAGCTATACGTCCTGTAGAGCTTCATCTCTTTCCCACACTGAAGTAATATTAAAATAATACTGCTTTATGAGCTTGTGGTAGGCCCCCTGGTTATTGGTTTGTCGGCCTGCAATACCTACCTTACAAAAACAAAGTTCAGTGCTTATTAGTGCTTTTCAGTTATTTGTTTTTGCAGTCGGGTTTTTTGTTTTTCAAATAATTTGTTTTTTTTTTAAGCTTTTTAGTTTTATTAATATATATATATTTGGAATTGACTCATTACTAGCTTTTATTTGATACCAATATTGTAGTAATTTATTTAAAAAAAACGCCTTCCCCTCAATTTTTCGTGCAATATATATCTACATATTACATAGCCTATGTCACTCCCACAATTAAGACCAATCTACCGAAACCTCATAATTTTAAAATCCATCAAGCCGTTTAAGCTACAGAGCGTGTCAAAGAAATAGACATACATACATACTCTCGAAAACATTACCCTCCTTCTGGGGCAGTCAAGTAAAGAGTCTAGAGTTTACTGTCAATTAAAGCTGTTATTTGTAGTATCCTAGGGCTATTTAATTTATTTTAAAAAACATCGACGTCAACAGACTATTTTGACCAGGCCAGGCCAGGCAAATTCAATTAGTCTAGACTAATCGAATTTGCCTGGCCTTAATTCCTACACTAAACATCCCGTCTCGTAGGTTACCTACCACATTAATGCTCAGATTAAGCTTATGAGGGCCTTATAATAATATAACTTAATAAGAGCCAATTTTTGCCTTCGCAGATCGTATGATTTGTAGGTTAAGCTGAACTTGGCTCGGTTAAACCGTGGATGGGTCACATCGACACTTCTTCGTGCTTTGGAGAGCTCAAAAAACCAAAAGTTATATGTAATCAAACACGTGTGTGTGTTTGAAGACTGGTCTAACACAAAAATATTGATATCGATATGAATTGGCTTGCGGAGTTTGTTAGACGGCAGACGCTATAAAATAAAACATCGCATATAAAATGTAGATATTCTATAACTTTCCCAGACTAGTTTTGTTAAAAGAGTAGGTAACGGTGGAGTTTTTCGTCCATTCTTCTCCATACGAAAACAATCTTTTGGAAGGGGCGACTAGAATCAATTCAATTTTTTTTTGACGTTTAGAAGTGCCTTTTATATGCTTATTTGAAATAAATTATTTGACTTTGACTTATCTTCAGCCTACCCTAAAAATAATAATAAAAGGCTGAATAAATTATGACGGTTTTACAACAAACTAAATATTTAAAATTTATGTTCTTGAAATTCCCTAATTTCTATCCCATTAGGGAATATCTAGGACATAAATTGTAATGATAACAAGATAAGTTTACATGCTTTAATTTTAAGCAAAACATATTCTGTCTCATAAATCGTAATGTAACACCATTGTCCTACCATGTTTTACGCAAATTAATATTAATAATATCTTAATTCATGGTAAATTCATTTTTTTTTCTTAGCCATTATTGTCCCACTGCTGGGCAAAGGCCTCCATACTCTCTTTCCACCTCTCTCTGTCCAGAGCTTCCAAGGACCAATCTTTCTTAAAGGAGTCCAGCTCATCCCGCCATCTCCGTCTGGGCCTGCCGCGATGACGTCTGCCACTAAGCGGGACCCACTGGGTCGTAAGTTTGGCCCATTGATCGTTTGACATGCGGCAGATGTGTCCACCCCAATTCTATTTAACCTCTCGAATGCCGTAATTACAGACACAATTAAAAAACCATTGTGTCTCGTGTATATCTACGTTCCGGCATACCAAGGGTTAAGCGTGGCAGCTTTCCGAGTGACATCAGCTATTTTAGTGATAGCAATTCATAGCTCGAAGAATTGCCAAATTTAAGTGGCAGTGAGTGTGAGCAATATGCCCCACATTGCTCGCAGAACAAATGGCTGATGAAACCGAAAAGTTCTGGAGTGACGACCGCGTACCGGAAGACCTAGCGTTGGAAGGCCTCCCACGAGGTGGACGGATGCCGCAGGAATCCGCTAGATGTAAAAAGCACAGAACCGGTCGAAGTGGCGATGCTTGGGAGAGGCCTATGTCCAACAGACGTCTTTCGGCTGAAATGGTGATAATGTTAAATTCTTTTTTTCCAGCATACTTCACATTTGAATCTGAAGTCCGGCCGATCCTCCGCGGCGGGCCCCTCATTGGTGAATATGTATTCGAACAAATGCATTTCCACTGGTCTGTTGATGACTTCTCTGGTTGTGAACACTTATTAGATGGACAAGGGTGAGTCTTAATTTATTGCTACAATTAAAATCGAAATAAGACTTATTTAAAATGATCTCAAGTAGGTAAGTAAAATCTTTGTTAAAAGATTAATCCTATTCTATCCTACACTATTAAACGAGCAATATTTGTATATAGGTATGTTGAAGTGTGAAGTGTGGGCGTTTTTGGGGGACTGTCTTATGTAATTTTGACGTTCGAAAAGTATGCTGATTCTCAGCCTAGTTTGAATAAATGAATTTTGAATTTTGAGTATTTATAATTGTACTCACGTTCTCGAAATCGGCTCTAAAGATTTCGATGAAAGTCTCAATATAGGGATTTACGGGGGCGGGGGGCGGGGGGGGGGGGGGGGGAATCGATCTAGCTAGGTCTTATATCTGGGAAAATTCATTTTCTCCGTATTTTCACCCGAGCAGAGTTCGGTCGCCCAAAGTTTAGAACAAGATATTAAATAATGACATGAGAATAATGAAATTATAATAATGACATGGCAGCATGGAATTAGTAAGTACCTACTATCATGGCAGCATGGAATAAGTAGGAACTACACATGGATTGGTACGAACTTTCCTATACTATTAAATGAGCATTCTCTATTTTCACCAGAGCAGAGCTCGGTAGCCCAGGTACTTTAACCATAAACAAAAAACTTATTTGATAGAAGTTCATCCGAGGGAAACATAAACTCTTAGAATAAATCTAAAACAAAAATGATGAAGTATTACTTAATGCACCACACCCAACAAATGTTTTTCAATCCGGATATTAATGTAACCAAGTATAAGCTGACCTCGTATTGTACGGAAATCCTATGCAATGCAAGACCAGCATAAACTGGCAATGCTTGATGTGTAGCCCTGCGTACATATTTTTTTTTAAAGTTGTTACTGGTGTTACTAGAAAGTTTAATAAGCCACGTCGCTTCTTCTTCCTAACTTGAACATTAGGAAAGTGGTAAAAAACAAAGAAAATAGTTTTATTTTTGTAACATTGGAGTATTTTTTATTTTTTTTGTATTTTAACAACCCGTGTTTAGTTACTGTACGAGTAAACCCGTACAATATCAATTGTATCAATTTTATTCTGACATTGACGCGCAGCGAATGAATAAAATATACGTGTTTGAGTAAGCAATTAGTAGTCGCATAGGATCGGTTGGGCAATAAAAGACTCATTCGCCGCGGGTCGATCTTTAGCAGTTTTGGGCGTTTGTGCTTTCTTTATAACTATCAAATACACAAGTTGAACTCACATCAGTTTATCATTTAAAGTACCTTACCCGTACAGTTACTAATATCCTATTTACTCCATTTTTTTCAGATACGCAGCAGAATGCCATTTCGTACACTACAACAGCAAATACGAATCTATGGAAGCGGCAGTAGGTCACCCAGACGGTCTGGCCGTAGTTGGGTTCCTTCTAGAAGCCGTAGATG
Source organism: Agrochola litura (assembly GCA_949152395.1). Taxonomy (NCBI): domain Eukaryota; kingdom Metazoa; phylum Arthropoda; class Insecta; order Lepidoptera; family Noctuidae; genus Agrochola; species Agrochola litura. The sequence continues at coordinate 6,032,514 of OX424497.1, read as the reverse complement.
CTCCTAACCCTAGGTTCGACAGGCTTGTCGAAGGATTTGAAAGAATTAAGAAAAGTGAACACTCTGTTAGAGTTACCTCAGGTTGGTACCTACACTAAGAGTGTTTGAAATAATACTCAGATCATTTGAATCTACATATTATTATCTAGTCTGTATTCGAAAGCTACCTATTAACAAGAAAAAAGACATTAAGGTTAATGAAATAATTAGTACCAACGTAATATTTTCTTAAAACTCGGAAGTTAGAAACAAGTAGGTAAGTATTTCATACAAATTTTTCGTCTTCCATTCTCCCCTGTCAACCGTCTCGCTGTCATCTACAGGGAGTAGATGATAACGAGGCTCTTTCATATCATTCCTCACACAATCCATCTATTCATTGGCCTTCCTCTTTGGCCTTCCTCTCCCTCTCATCCATCAACATTACTGACAAATGCGTGCACTGACTGGACAGGTCCACTCAAATCTGTGTGGTTCTTTCCTCAAAAGACCATTTCAGACACATATCTACATGGTCCTCAAATGAAATGCTCTGACCAAGATTATTTCCGGGTTTTTTTTTTTTAAATACAATTTGACATTAAATGAATCTTATATATACAATGACATGAATATTTACTTTTAAAGTATTATATTATTTTAATTATTGTGAATGTGAAGACTATTTGGGTCATTCATTTTTGTTTTGTTTTTAAGAAAATTCTCAGTTAGTTCTAATCATGGTCTGACAGTTTGAGTAATTTATGTGGCCTACACAAATGTCCTTTTTTTGGTATTATTCTTCGAATCGTTGAGCTCCTTAAATTCTGAGTTGAGCTGCACGATAACTGACAAATGCGTGCACTGACTGGACAGGCCCTCTCAATCTGTGTGGTGCTTTCTTCTAAAGACCACTTCAGACACCAATCCACATGGCCTTCACCTGATCTGACCAAGATTATGTCTGGACTTTAAAAGAAACTGTGATCTCTGAGTTTGTTTCAGCCTTTCTTCTCAGAGTAGTCAGAAAGGACACGCCGACCTCATCTAGTTTTTAAAATATGATTGACGTGTAAAAGTATTTGTACAAACCTACTTACAGAAATAAAATCATTTATCATTTAACATTTAATTTTATTCTGTTTTTTGTCTAGGGCACCCTGTTGTTGGACTAATCTGAACATATTCGTTTTTCTTCTATTCACAGAATCCCTATCATGGATGGACAGCGACGACCTACACGAAGGCAACTACGTCACATACAAAGGCTCTCTAACAACTCCACCTTACACCGAGTGCGTCACTTGGATCATATACGAAAAACCTGTGCATATTGGCACTGAACAGGTATGACATAGAGCATCGTATAAACTTATATAATAATATCTTTGGTTAATTTTCCTCATGATTGCATAAAAGAGTCTGGCCACGCTAAGTCTGCAATGGAATAAATGGGCAACCGCAAAAAGTTTTATATATGGTAAACTTTTACATCTGTCAGATAAGTCACATGTGGACATGATAATTATTCAGATTGATTACAACTGTAATAGCAATCATATAATTGCGTCTTATTAAAATAGGTTTTTACTTTTATTAATTTATTTATTTTTTGTATAGATTATTTTCTGTTTTGTGAATGTGAGAGCGCTGTAGGTTCAGTGAATTGTAGACCTGTAGACCATTTTCTATTTTTTTAAGTAATTAGTACTTATTGAAAGACCTACACTGTCCTCCCATACCTAGTAACACTGTTATTTGAAAGTATTGTAAAAGCCAATTATTTTTAAAAGAGTAACCGTGGAGTTTCTTGCCGGCTCTTCTCCATAGGAAACGACCAATTGGAACCGTGCACCTAGCTTCTGACGTTTCATAAGTGCCCATGTAGGTTTATGTGAAATAAAATATTTTGAATTTTGAAAATTTTGAGTCAGTTTCGGGGTTGTAAGCAAATCTAATGATTTTAATATTTTGCCTTTTGATTTTTGCATAGATTATGTGTAATAGACTACATAATTATGTCGTATCTAGGTGTGGGCGTTATTTTACGTCACTAGTTACAGTAACTGGCGTGGCATGTAGCCGAATAACTAGTTTCGAGTCACACATAAACACGTGATTTTTGTAACTAGTTACATCACAATGCAGTGATCGAATGAAAAGAGTGAAACGAAAGAAAAGTACGTTGCGAGCGCATGTTGTTTCTTTCGCGCGTAATAACTTTATAATTACGTTAATAATGTAACTGCATAATTATGTAGCTACAAAAACTTATTCGTTCCAAAAACTTCAAGTTGTGATATGTAACGTATTATACGTAAATCATATATATTTTTCTTTCGCAAATAACTGTAATACTTCGATAGAATCACCGTGTTCAATCGCCAAATAGAATTTGAAAATAACCAGTTACTAAAATCACTATTTAAAAAACCGGTGACGTCCTCAAAGTCACTAGTTACGTTACGTTTTGCCAAAATCACGTAACGACCCACCCCTAGTCGTACCTATGCTCTAACTCCATACGATGACAAAACTGTATCAAATCCACACTACATCGTGCTAAAGTGACTATTCTTTACCAGGAATAAATCAGAATATAAACAAAATAACACATCAAAAACAAAAAGACAAACAAAGTATCAAATTATTTTTTCGTAGGACAGGATGGTGTTGCCGTCTATATATTTTCAAATTCCACCGTTTTTTTACTTATGCAGACTTAGCGTAGCCAGACGCTATATACATATTATGAGTATGTGAAGGAAGAAATACTACATAAATGAAATTACCAAAAGATGGCGTGATAGCTAAACTCAACAGCAAGACTGAATACCTGAACTGTTGTGGCAAGCAGTGAATTATGAATGCCACTGGTGCCGATTCCCTTGTTCACAAATTAAATTAAATTTAAGTTCAGTGCATCTTTTTCTTTCTATTTCATTAAGAAAAGGACAGAAGATAAATTTTAGTTTAGTCCTGTCAAATTAATCAGCGCTTGACGTAAATTGACGTAATTTTAGTTGGCAAGTTTTTGATCACGTCTAATCTTGTATGGAGTAGTGACAGGCGCTGATTAATTTGACAGGACTAAACTAAAATCTATCTTCTGTCCTTTTCTTAATGAAATAGAAAGAAAAAGATGCACTGAACTTAAATTTAGTTTAGTTTGTGAACAAGAGAATCGGCACCACTGTAGATCATTACTCATCATGTTTCCGTGAACTGCTGCCATTTCATCTATCAAATTTCAATTCTACTCTACAAGTCAAGACTCTTCAAGTCTACTCATCAATAAAGCCTTACCTTGCCTTTTAAATGTAGCTGAATTTGACCATCCCTTGCTTGAGTCAATCTGTAGCATTGATCCGTAGTAAAATACATCTGCAACTGCAAGCAAGTTACTGCATGACTGTAGTTATTGCTGATCTAATTTAATTACCCAAGACGTATATCGTCATTGTAGAGCGAAAAATCATTAATTGCAAAAAGCTAGTTTCGAGATAATCGAGTTTTAAAGTTTTTTGTTCTTATAATCAGTATAAAACATTAACGCTTAGAGTTACAAAAATGCTTTTTGTGAACAAAATATTGATATTTTACCCTGCACTGTAGGGGCTTGTGGCTAAGTAATAACAGTCGCACGGGTCGATCGATCAGGTTAAGCTACGCTTGCCGCGGTTGGTTCGTGGATGGGTGACCATCTTTACATACCAAGATCCCTCCGTGCCTCGAAAAGCATGTTAAGCCGTTGGTCCCGGCTGACATTTGTAGATCTTTGACAGTCGTTACGGGTAGTTAGAAGACCAAAAGTCTGACAACGAGTCTTACCAAGGGGTATCGTGTTGCCTAGTAACTAGATTGTGGAAGTCAGATAGGCAGTCGCTCCATGTAAAATACTGGTATTCAGCTGCATCCGGTTAGACTGGAAGCCGACCCCCAACATAGTTGGGAAAAGGCTAGGCAGACGATGACTCTAATATTCAGTAAATTACATAAATATTTTTACCGTAATTGAGAAATATACTAAAAAGTGAGATAATTAATTTTAGCATACTCAAAAAATTTAATTTAGGTGTAGGTATATATTCGACGAGAACAACTGATAATGGTGCCGATTCCCTTGTTCACAAACTAAATTAAATTTAAGTTCAGTGCATCTTTTTCTTTCTATTTCATTAAGAAAAGGACAGAAGATAAATTTTAGTTTAGTCCTGTCAAATTAATCAGCGCCTGTCACTACTCCATACAAGTTTAGACGTGATTAAAAACTTGCCTACTAAAATTACGTCAATTTACATCAAGCGCTGATTAATTTGACAGGACTAAACTAAAATTTGTCTTCTGTCCTTGTCTTAATGAAATAGAAAGAAAAAGATGCACTGAACTTAATTTAGTTTAGTTTGTGAACAAGGGAATCGGCACCAACGTCTCTTAGTTATTTCTTGCAGACGAAAGATTTACATGAAATTAAATTAATATATTGTATGCGAAAAGTACCTATAACATTAATGAGCAGTGTAGCCCCAGTAATTGAGAAAACGTTAGTAAAAACATTGTCATAAATTACTCAAGTAAGTACCGTTAGTTAATTTTCATAGACTGTTTTTTTGCCTTAACAAGTAGTTTTTTTTTTTAATTATATTTATATTAACAAGCAGCAAGACTCAAAAATGTTAGTAACAATATACCATAACAGGAAACATAATTTCCTATAATTACAAGATATTAAGTTATCTTAGCCTAGGTATTGGCTGCAACTCGAACATACAACCTTACTTACCTTAAGGCCTATATTAACTGTAAACCATGTTTTATATTACTTGAAGGTGCAAATAAACAATTTTATTTTTTTAATTTTTATAACCTATAGGTACATTTAATGAATCCCTGCTACACGCTCAACACAGATGTGGAAAGCTTGCAGCAGCGATTCATACACAAACAGTCCAGTCTGCTCACAATACACTGCAGTATATTGTTGGGGCTGGCCCGCACCCGGCGCATGAGGGAAGCACATTTTTTCGAATCGTAGCGTAGGAACAATCAATACGAGCATGAGCAAACATCCCTGATGCGCTACAGAAGCGGAACAGCCCTATCAAAATACCCAGATCGCGTTATTATTATATTGCACGCGGAGGGCGCTGTACGATTTTTGAGTGTAATCTACCCACAGGCTGCTCGTGTGTTATGTACTTCTGACATTCTCGTATTATATAAATTTCAAACAAAAGCTCTTTTGCCTTTTCTTAAGGTTGATAATGGGTTTAAAAACACGTTGACATCATTAACTCATTTTGGCTAAAATGTCACTTCGTGACTTCTCGCACTACAACAATGATATATGAAAAGACTGCAAATAGAATAGAATAGAATAGAATATTTTTATTTTCAGACAGAGTCCATAGGGTTGGTAGGTACAAACACAGATTATAACATATGCAAAGACCCGTATCTTATCCGCAAATCGTTTTTGCGTAGTCCAAATTCAAACAACTGTTCGTTTTTGCGTAATCCAAATTCATACAATATTTTGCCCACAGCTTGGACTTCTAAGACAACTGGAGGGTCCCGACAGCATACCCATTGAACGCAATGTCAGGCCAACTCAGCGACACCCGCCCGGTCACTCTGTTATTTATGTAAAGCAAGTCAAGTCTAAGCTCTGAAATATGTTAATATATTGTTGTTATGTTACTATACACTTGTTTTATTTTCTAAAAACTATACTGGTGGCAGGGACATCGACGCCCCGGGGCGGGAATTGCGAGCCGATTTCCGGCCACCGTAGGCGCGGGCTTGCGGATGGTGAGCAATGGGTAGCTCGTCGTCCGATAAGGACCAGGGCCGGGTCGTCGGCGCGTTGTCAGCAAAATTGACGGGGTCCGCTAAGGCCAATGCCTGCCGGGGCTGCGAATATGGGCTGAAAGGGAAATCGTGGCCCCCAGCAACAGGGCAACTGAAGGAACACGGGTGGGTTTTAGTCAGTAAGTGTCTGACACGCCCTCCCGCTCCACCCAGAGCGGGAGAAGTTATTTGATAATTTCCGAAACAAAAAAAAGGGTTGGTTCAGAATCATGTACTGAATCCATGGTAACAGTGCTCGCGTCGATGTCCCTACCACCCTGTATACCAATATCTATTCATAATTATAAATATAAGTCGCGTTTTAGTGTCTGTCTTTGTGATCGCGTTGTACTTTTAAACTAAGCAACGGATTTTGATGCGGTTAAGACCATTTTGTAGAAGATTTATTCCGGAGGGTTTATGTGTATTGTTTATCGGTTTTGTCAGATCGTAAAACCCGTGCGAAGAAGATACTTTCTTCTTTTCTGATGATTGCATGAACTGTATAACCATGGCTTAACATGTTCAGTGCCGGGAGCTCTCCTGGAGGGTTCACCTAGTCGCATATGGGATGTCGATTTTAAATGTAAGCGAATACAGCATCATAAACCGTGAAAATAAAATCCGATTTTAACAAGATTTATTAGTTTATGCGTTGGTTTTAAAATCCACGCATTGTTATGATTTTTTTAAATTTTGTTCCCGGCTATAAATATTCACAAAAAATTTAAAAGTTTGGAAACTACGTACAGCTAGACCCCCAGTAAACACAATTTTACTTCGTTTTACAGTGTTTTATTAACCTAGTGCCGTTGACCGTCCGCGATGGTTAACTTTTTAGCGCAAACGTAATGCCGGTGACCCTTCTGGAGGGTTCACTTTCAATATGTATGGCGGTTTGGCGTATGAGTTCTATATAAAGTGGGTGGAGTCAAAAGGTTTAGCTCTATGTCTCTGGGTCTGTGTTTTGTGTGTGGTCAAGTTTTCCAAAATGTATGCATGTAATATTTTTGCGATCCTTACTGAACACTGAACCTGGGGAGCCCGGAACCCTCAAGGCCTTGTGGCCTTAATAATTTACGAAAGATAGACAGACCCATCTTCTTCGTATCGTGTGGTTAGTGACTAACTTGGTGTCAGAGTTTTAAAGCCGCCCACTTCCACGCCCGCCTCTGACTTCACTTAACATGCCATCGAGAAATATCTCTCAGGTATGCCGGTTTCCTCACGATGTTTTCCTTTACCGTTTTTGAAGCAAGTGATAATTATACAATACGCACATGAATCCGAAAAGTCAGAAATGCATGCCTTGGGTTCGAGCTCGAGACCTATGACTTGGCAGTCTGACGGTCACACCACTAGGCTATCACTGCTAGCTGCTAATTAGACACATCCATGAAAGCAGGAAATGGTTGTAGCCGAATTCTGAACCGAGATTTTCCTATTTAGATTTTCATCTTCAGAAAACGATAATGCTCAATCTTATTCTTCATTCAGACCCAATTATTGAAACCCAACACTATCCCTTAAACACAATTCAACATTTCTAGCGTGTAGTCAGTCGAATGGTCAGTACAAATATCAACAATACGATCGTTGCGTTTCAGTACATAGGGGCCTAAAATGGCTGGTTTGGCAGAATCATAATATTATGAATCATATTAAAAGTCACAAACTGACAATTCATAATATTATCTGCGTTCAGATTACTTAAACTGTAAAAAAAAAAATTGATTCATAAAAACTGTGAAGAAAAATTAACCGGTAAAATTAGGGTCTTCATTTTTTTCATGCGGCAATCAATATTTACACCAATTTTGATTCTGATATGAATTTAATTAAACATGATTCAGCTAACATGTGTCACCATAGAGGAATTGCTAATAATCTGCTGGGAATTCGAAAATTAATTGATTTTAGAGGAATTGTTTAATGTACAGTACCGACCAAAAGTCCATAAGCAATCTCACAAAGCAATAGACTGACGCTTCGGTTTGACTTACGACCTTCTTCTATAAGTTGTTACAATACTGTAGACACGCACATTACACACACACACTCACTTTGTCTGCAACCAATGACTAGTTCGATAATCATCATTCGTTTTTTGTTTCATTCGTCTTGTTCACATAAATATTAAAGTTTAGCAGGTAGACCACAGAAAACTAAGTAAATTATTTCGATTTCTGTAGGGTAGACAGATATAGTTCGTTACGAGTATTCAATTAATAGAACTTTGTTGGTTCGTGGATAATATTGGTGACGAGTATTTAGAGCAGTGTTGTGGTTATTATTTTCAAAAAGCAGGCATAAAATATATTGAAGAGATCAGATCAGATCAGAGAATATTATTGCGCTGCGTAAAAGTGAAGTGAATATCTAATGAAACCGGACTAAGTGTAAGTGTTATCATTTATATATTTCATATTTTACTAAACATAAATCTTAATCAAGGATATTGTTGATAGAACAGAGGTATTGTTGAGACAGAAGATGCCTTTAAAGTTTTAAATTCATTATGAGGTTTAATTCGATTAGTGAATAATAAATAATTAGGTATTATGTGTAATGAAAACAATGTTTTTCTTTGTTCTAGAGAAATACTGTGAGGGTTAAGAGATATGAGGAAGGGGCTTATTATCGAGTAGCAGCGACGTCAAATGGTGAATGAATATGAAACAAATGGTTTCATACCAACGAGATATTTTGCTGAATTATTAAAAACACGTCATTATGAACCGTTCGCCATGCACTCTGAAGGCTTGCATCACTGAAGACCAGCTAGAAAACCGTTTTTGACTTTAAAATATTGATCATACCAACTTAATAAACAACAGATTCGTTATTGCATGAATTTATGGTAACGATTTTTTTAAGCACGTTTCAAAATGGTGTTTGTCGTATTTCAATGTTTAATATTATTTTAGTAATATTATTATTTTAGGATTAAAATTTGAGGTTTAGTTTCAATTTTCTTTTCGTAAAGAAAATGAATACTTAAGCTATAACCTCAATACTAACCAATATTTACTAAAGCCAAATAAAATTTAAAATAATTAATGTAAACGAAACTGCTTATACTTAACCTTAAAATCAAATATTTTGTCAGTAGTTTTTTTTTTACATTTTAAGTAGTCTAATATTCTTATTTATTGCTTAATTACTTCGACCATGATCAAAGCTTTATATTTATGGTGAAAAAAATCCATTTAAAATTTAAAACTTTTCAAAATTTAAATATGTCAAAATAATACAAATTGCTTCTAAATTTCTAGACATCAATTTCACATCTTATTCAGCTGAAGTAATGATAAATAATTGTAGCAGTTTGTTAACTATACTTAAGTAAAATTAATATAAAACGAATAGGTAAATATTTTTTTATTTTATTATCACATATCATATCACGCATTTTTTTTAAACCCTTTATTGCAATAACAACATTAATAAAAAGGCAGCAATATTAAAAAAATATTATTATTTTAAACAAAAATAATAATATTTGCAAAAACAGCATTGTGATTTACAAGATTAGAACCTTAGCCATCTAGATTCTAAGACCAACGCTTAACGCCTTCTGCTATCTGCACATATGATTTACTTTCGAATTTTAGCAATGCGATACACTGGCCAAGGTCACGCGTGTGATGTGAAAGTGTGTAGTGCAAAACTGCGTTCTCTGTGGTGTGTGTAAGGCACTCACACCACAGACGTCCGACTGTTTACACATGCAAATGTACGGACTACACTGCGTGTTCACAGCAATACGACTCTTAGCGTGCTTATGCACTTTTGAGCGCTTACTGTACACTGTCCTCCCATACTTATTAACACTGTAATTTCAAAACATTGTAGAAACCACTTATTTTGAAAAGAGTAACCGTGTAGTTTCTTGCCGGCTCTTCTCCATAAGAAGCGACCAATTGGAACCGTGCACCTAGCTTCTGACGTTTCATAAGTACCCTTGCAGGTTTATGTGAAATAAAATATTTCGAATGTGGCCGTTTTAGGCCCACAGCTGTTTGGTTACGTGTCCTGAATGATGTACACACACACACTACGCCATGCAGTGGCCTGGAAATAATCACAAGCTTCATGTATACTAACGTATAGATTAATGGAGTAGGTTTAGGTTAGAGCTTAAGAGCACCTAAACCTTGCCTAAGAGCACCTAAACCTTGCCTATTATATTCAAATAGGTACCATGAGGTGATCGCCGACAAAAAAGCCGATGAGAAAGTGGTAAGCAATTTGGGTGTCTGTCTGTACATAGGTACTTACCTGTCCGATGACCTTTTGAAAGCAGGAATCCACTGCATGCGAGAAGGACTGGTCGATGTGTCCTATGCTTGGATGAGGCTCTGATCCTGATGTTCTAGGACATAATGATTTCCTCTCGATGTTTTCCGTCACCATTTTTGAGAGCAGTGGTGATGATATTATTTTACACAGAGTAAAATCACCTGCCTTTGTTCGAACCCACGACCTACAACTCTTAAGTCCGGGCCGTTACCACTGGGCCACTACTGAGTGTGATAATATGCCGCTATTGCTCAGGGCAAAAGTGCGCAAAAATCTTGTAAATTCAAATTGTGAGCTTTGTTTTGATGTACCCCGCGTTTCAATGAACCCCACGTTTCAATGAACCCCAAGTTCTGTTCCTATACTTAACATAAAATAGGTAGTAAAAAACTAAACGAACCTGATCCAGTCACATTTGTAGTTTTTTCTCGATTTTTCTCTCTACTGTAAATAACTCAACTAGCTTGTGATTTGGGGGCACGGTAGTGCCCCCAAATCACGTCGAGCAAGTCGAGCAAAAACAAACAAACAAAGGCACAGCCTACCATCCTTTTCACACACGGTAATAGAATCTACACTACAAAATCTAGCTAATATTATTAGCGCTCTGAGCGCTTTATTTATGTTTGTGTATGCATAAATTTGGCCCGCTAGCGCTATGTTCAATTAGGACTATTTAAAATTTAACCAAATTTATTTACTTCATCGGAAAATAACATTACATATCATAACAAAAGCTCATTTATCTATCGCGATTTATTAAAATCGACGTCTTCTCAGTTCATCGGCCACATGCACATCAGTTTACGTAGAATCTCACCACTCGTCACGCGACGAACGGTGCCTTTGTGTCGTGTCGTGCTGGTCTGAACAAGCCTTAAATTATTAAGGCCACATGGCCTTAAGGGTTCCGGGCTCCCCAAGTTCAGTGTTCAGTAAGGATCGCAAAAATATTACATGCATACATTTTGGAAAACTTGACCACACACAAAACACAGACCCAGAGACTTGGAAGGCCCTGACTCGGAAGCGTATGTATAGAGCTTAACCTTTTGACTCCACCCACTTTTCATTGAACTCATACGCCATGCCGCCATACATATGTCATTAATTTATTAACCGACTTCCAAAAGGAGGAGGTTCTCAATTCAACTGTATGTTTTTTTTTTGTGTAACTGTATATTTGTTACGCGATAACTCGGCCAATTATTTTTTATTATTTTTGTGTATTGTAATTTATTTATGTTTTGCCAAAACTGTACGTTATTATACTTCCAAATAAACACCATAACTGAAAAATAACTTTAATTTCGGAAGTCGGTGGCAAAAAACGAAAATTCAAAACCAAAGACACCGACTTCGGAAATTAAAGTTATTTTTCACTTTGTAGTGTTTTTTTGGAAGTCGGTTGTTTTTTTTTGTAAAAAGTTTTTAAAGTTAAAGTTTCTCTATTTTTTCAAAGTTATGCGTTATTTGTTGTGAGTAATGTTATGATTCCTATACCTATAAAATGTTATAGAACTTAAAAGTTCCTAATAGTTTTAAATGGTAAATCATCTTTATTATTAAAGACAGCATAATTATAAGAGACCGCGCTATCGCATTAGGTGATGAACCTGTAATGATAGTTATAAGGGAGAGATAAATAAATAAAATAAAATTAACGAAATAAAGATGAATAATAATGATACGGTCACTCACAATAAAATGTTGTTAGTTAATTATTTAAGTAACAATTTATGACAGTTGGATAGATGCTCCCATAAATAGCCGTCGTCGTGTCATATAATTAACCGTCTTGGCTTTACATTAGATCCGACAACGTTTTGCGGTAGAAGAACTGCGTTGCGCGACTTGCATTTTGGGACATCTTATATTTTTGATGGGATTTTCGTTTTCCATTGGCTATCGCGTCCCAGGGATCATTTTCTTTTTTTTTCTGACCAGAAACCCACAAATTCTTATAGGATTCATATATTTCAAGCGAAGAGATTGTTCGTTTTCCATTTCAAGTTTACGACCAGACATAAACAATGAGGAATGCTGACTGCGACTGACGCGCCCTCAACACAGCCGCGCGCGGTAACCGCGTTGAAATGCCGTGCTGTATTTGGACACGCATCCTACTTTACTTTTGCAAAATCTCATCAACTATAATTATTTTGTACTTCAAGTACCTAATTAATAAACATTAAAGCTGACGCTACGCTCGAAGTTGTGGACGAGTATATTTACCTAGGACAAACTGTCCAGCTAGGTAGGTCCAACTTCGAGAAAGAGGTCAATCGTCGAATCCGACTCGGCTGGGCAGCGTTCGGGAAGCTACGCAATATCTTTTCGTCCCACATACCACAGTGTCTCAAGACGAAAGTCTTTGACCAGTGCGTATTGCCAGTGATGACCTATGGTACTGAAACGTGGTCGCTCACAATGGGCCTTATCAGAAGGCTAAAAGTCACCCAAAGGGCAATGGAGAGGGCTATGCTTGGAGTTTCCCTACGTGATCGAATCAGAAATGAGGAGATCCGCAGGAGAACCAAGGTAACCGACATAGCCCGAAGAATTGCGAAACTTAAGTGGCAATGGGCAGGGCACATTGCTCGTAGAACGGATGGCCGATGGAGCCGAAAGGTTCTGGAGTGGCGACCGCGTACCGGAAGACGTAGCGTTGGAAGGCCTCCCACAAGATGGACCGATGACCTTGTGAAGGCCGCAGGAATCCGCTGGATGCGGAAAGCACAGAATCGGTCGAAGTGGAGGTGCTTGGGGGAGGCCTATGTTCAGCAGTGGACGTCTTTCGGCTGAAATGATGATGATGATGATAAAAGCTGACGGCAGGTTCAAACTGGAAGAGGATACCTCGCGACAGACAACAATTGAAGTTGTTAGAGGAGGCCTATGCGGCACACCGAAATTCGAGACATTTGTGATATTTTGTTATAATTATTAAGCTGTAAATTTTGTTGTCTGGTTTCGGAATAATAGGCTTTATTATTATTAATGGTTGTTTATTTAATATTTTATTATTTACACGATCAAAAAATTAAATAAAGACCCATAACTTTAAAAAAATATATATATTAATAAAATTGCAATTCAACTATTCCAATCCAATTATCACCTAGTCGTACCTAATGCTGACAAAAATCAAATTCGATCCATCTATTTAGATCCAAGCTGCTTAATACTCCTGCACACAGCTCAATTGTAGTCGCAAGATGGTCATAAATACGCAAATAGAAAATATTACGCACCATCTGCTCGGTAACTGGATTAATAACAACACTTTTGCTGTAGGTATCTTGCATCTTAGTATTCTGTACAGTTTTAGATGAAGCTACGGATGTACTCGTGGGTGTACCTCTCCTATTTACACTTTTAGTTGAAGCTCCAGATTCATCCATGAATGAATCCATTAAAAGAGCAAATTCTTTATCAACTAGATCCGCAAACTGACCTAACAAACATTTAACCGTGCGTAGTTTCTCTTTTATGAGATCGCCACCTTCGTACCAAGGTTTTAATAATTCTGCGTGAGAATTTCGTAACAACTCATAATATTTCATTCTGTCATCAAACTGTTTCGCCATCATCGTCTGTCTCCAAGAATCTATTGACAGATCCCACTTCTCCCCCTTAACCATTTCTGTGTACAGCTCCTTCATTTTGTTAACCTCTGTCTGATGATAAAAGCACACTGGATTTTTCATAACAAACATTTCTGCTTCCACGAAGTATTTCTTGTATGGATAGATTTGCGGAACGACTTCGAAAACCTTTTCAATTATTTCTTCAAGAAACTCAAACACTAAGGTATCCTGCACTTTTCTATGAATTGCTGTTTTAAGTTGTGCAACTTTCTTCATTATCACATCTTTGTCTTTAACTGAGTCAGCGTATAACTTTACAATTAGTTTTGTTAGACTGCGTTCAAATAAATTTATATTAGACGTACTTAATTCCCAATATTCGCTATACATACCAGGCGCATCGGCAATAAATGTAAAAAATATCTCTTTGCTTTGACCAGGCGATATTACGTCTTCATTTTTATTGAAAAAGAATACTTGTTCATAGGCATCTTCGGGGATGAAAGGAATTGTTCGTTTTAATTTCTTCCAACAATATCTCAGAGTCACAGTTCCAAGGTTCTGGAGAAATAGTTTACTCCTGCCTGCTCTTTTTGCAGGGACATTAAAGTAGTAAGTCCAAAAAGTGCAAAGTTCATTAGAATCTTCTTGATTTGGAAACGATGAAAAGACGTCTAGATTTTGTCCAGGTATGTTTTTGTATAAGACGGAGTTATTTATTTTCAAAGCATATACACCACTGAGCGGTTCTTTAGGCAGATTCTTTGCATCTTCGATGATAATTTCTGGTAGCGGAGGCAGTTTCGGTGATGGGGGTGGAGGATTTATGCCTCTTATTAGTAAGCCGTCGATATCCGGCCTGAAACAGAAATGTTATTTTATTATAGTGAAATATAATGTGGACAAAAGTGACCTAAGCAACATTAATTGGGATCTGATGGAAGGTACTTCAGATTGTGATGTTTGCGGTGTGAATAATAATCTATTTTAATAAGCTTATTCTGTAGATTTTTTTTGCTAGTAATGAAAATAGTTGGCATATTTACAGCTCAACACAATAATCAGATGAGCAAAAAAACAATGCAAACTTATTTAAATAAAAGCTTTTTATACCTGTAAGGATCAATTTTCCTTATCTGTTCACTGAGCTCGTGTTCTCGCTTTTCTTTATACATTTTATAATCAGCATTCAATTGAGGACAAGACTCGCGACGTGGTTTACCAGACATTCCCAATTCTTTTTCTCGAACATAGGCAGGAACTCCAATATGTTCCACTATAGTTGGACGACCCTTTTCAGCTCGTGTTCTATGCAGATCATAGACTGGTGCACAGTAGCAACGCTGTTTCAGTCTCGGTGGTCGAACCCATAAAGATCCTCTAGCCCCCGTTAACTTTTCTATCTGCGCATGTTCTAAGGCTACCTTTCGTTCTTTGTCCTCCCGAACATTGGCCAACAGGTTCATTGCTAGATCCACTGGTGGTCGTTTCAGCTTTTTCCCAAGCCCAGTGGTCTCGTCTTCTCTGATTCGAATCCATTTTTCCCAAAGTAATAATTCTCGGTCTGGTATAATAGGTTTCTTGTGGATCGGTATGTCTTTATCTTTTTTCTGCATTTTTGTTAATTTCTATTTTTTAAAGCTCTTTTATGACATATGACGAGAAAGATTGTTTTAACACGTTTGTAGTTTTTATTATTATGTCAAGTGTCAATTGTCATGTAAATAAAATTGACTCTATTTTTGACATTACCATGGTTACGAACTGCTGTTACGAATGATGTAAATATTGGAGTGTTATGTCAATTTTTTTTTATTTAGTGAAAATTATTGTGATGCCCTAAAATTTTGTGTTTAATACTAAATTTTATAAGTATATCAGCCAAAATCATGGAAAAATCAGAATCAGCAATGGAAGGAGGTATTTTCCACTTCTCATGACGTTTTTAATATAGATACAACTCTTCTACTTCTGGAAAATTTACTGCACTTCACCATAAGCCTTGCAGTTCACCGCTAGACCGTGGCCTTTCCAAGTGCTAGCAATGACCTCGATACTCGACGACTTTCCTTCATCAATCATCAAAATCTAAAATAACGATGCAAGTACTGCTGTATTAGAATGAAATCTATGAAAACTATACAGAGTAGCAACAAATAACTAAGTTATTTTTCCTTTAACACTCTTGACCCTTAGAAGGGGACCCCGTGTAGGGTCCCCTTCTACTCTAAGGTGTTGACCTTGACTCTATAGTTGGAGACATTTGCATGTTTTAATGGTTCCGTACCTCAAAAAGAAAAAATGGAACCCTTATACGATCACTCGTGTGTCTGTCTGGCTATCTGTCCGTCTGTCACAGCCAATTTGCTCCGAATCTAAAGGACCGATTTAGTTGAAATTTGGTTTACATATGTATTTCTGTGACCCAAAAACGAACGTGTAACGTAAATAAATAAATTTTGAATATGGACCACTTTAGGGGGGTAAATAAGAAAAGTAGAAAAAAGTTTTTTAATCTGTACCGTACGTGTGACATCAAATGAAAGGGCTTGTTGCGAAGATCTTAAAATTTTGTTTTTATAATTTTAAAATAAACACATTTAAGAAAATAGATGAAAATTTACCATTCCCCCCCCCCTCCCCCCCTTATCTCCGAAACTACTGACCCAAACATTTTGAAAAAACAATACAGAGAATGGTTCTTTACTCATAGATTACAAGAAAACCTATTAAGAAGTCTATGGTCTTAAAATAACATGGTAAATCTCTCAATATTGTGCGTACAAACTTTCATTTGCAGTTGGCATGTATGGGAGTACATGTATTTCAACTACAATGTTAAGTTTGTATTTGGGATACATTCATCCCAACTACGGAACCCTTCATTGTGCGTGGTCCGACACGCACTTGACCGTTTTTTTTATTATTATATAGATGAAGAAGCTAGACTGCCCGTAGAAATATTGGCGACTGTTGAACCCCCGTATGGGACCAGAGAATGGATCCAGTACTGGAGTGAATTTGAAGGGCATCTTCCAACACCAATAAATGTATCTATAACAGGTTCCTTGATATACAAATGCCCAGACCTTAGATGGTTGAATTTTGATATTTACCCACATAAGGTGAAACTGACCAATACTGGATATACACGTAAGTATTTTTTAAAATAAATATAAGATAAAATACAATAGACGTGGATATATTTAGTAACTTGTTCCGCTTAGCTATTTCTAAAGAGCCATAAAAAACTCCTGAAAGAAATCGACACGTGTTTCACCTCTCAACGAGGCATCCTCAGGATGACGATGGACCTGTCGCGAACTCGAACACGGCGTGTTGCCACCCCGAGCGCTGAGTGCAGTCACACTCACTCACACGCACTCAGCGCTCGGGGTGGCAACACGCCGTTCTTGTTTTTACATAAAATTATATCCTAGCTAAGAAAAAGATTGCTGCGCCCCGTTACTTCATTTTCGCTTTCTTTCTGTCTTTTTTTTCGTTTTTCTCGGCTCCTAAGGGCGTATCGTAGCGTCATGTTAAATAGCTTATAATATAACCTTCCTCAAGAATTGGGCTGTCAATTTTTTCAAATCCAACTGATTACTTAGTTCCAGTGATTAGCGTGTTCAAACAAACAAACAACCTCTTCAGCTTTATTACCCGCACAAATCGAGATGTTTGCAAAATTCAATTCCAAGCACGTTGCGTTTGAGTGCCTGTTGGAGCGATATACACCTAAAGTGAGCAATACTACCACGCAAACATTGACAATTATTGCTTGACGCGATAGCACTACTAGCTTTCAAAATTTATGATAAATTTAGATGTGTTCCGTAATACCAAAAATTATGAATGAAAACTTAATATTTTTTAATTTTTTTCGATAATTTGTAACTTGATAATACAAGTTATGCTTCTGCAGAAACAATATTATAAATATTGTTGTTTATAATACAGAAAAAACAATATGAAGACGTGTCATTTACGCTGTTTTTTGCCACCGACTTCCGAAACTAAAGTTATTTTTCACTTTGTAGTGTTTTTTTTGGAAGTCGGTAGTTTTTTTTTTTTGTAAAAAGTTTTTATTTTTCACTTTTTAGTTGTGGTACCTACCCCACACACATTCGAATACCACTACGTACTACCAGTGTCAGGAACTTATCATATCATCTACATACTAAGTGGGAAAAAAATACGCTAACTCAAAAACTACCTAAGCAAAGTTAATAAAATTTATATGGGACCAATTTGGGAGCATACCCATTCAAACAAAAAATAATTTTCAAAATCGGTCCACAAATGACGGAGCAATCGGTGGACAAACATACGCGTCGAACATATAACCTCCTCCTTTTTGGAAGTCGGTTAAAAAATAAATGATTATTGAATTATTTATCGATTGTATATAACTGAAGATCACGTAGGCGTCTTTTTTTAAACGAAGTTCCTTACGCGGATTGCGGTAGGAGTTGACTGGTAGAAATCGCGTTATGCCCCCAACATGCGACTTCCTCACTCTCTGTCTCTTACTATTATGTACGAGTGTGCGTGCGAGTATCGCGTTAGGAATTTCTTTCCTGACGCCGCCGTCCCCGTTGGGGACACACGTATTTTGTTAAAAACTTACAATCGTTGACGATGTTGGGTTGGCGTTACAATTTTCTATTATGCATGAGTAGGTACTTTTCATATATTGAGCTACTAAAACAACACCAAATTTGTCTACACAGAAGCTCCTAAAACTTTAATTAACAGAACAGGCATGAGTGGTTTTGGTACGAAAGTGCCCACGCAGCGAACCTGACATCGAATTAATTATTATGCCTAGACATAACCCGCCGTCGTTGGAGGGCCGCTCCAAATAATTACTTGGACGAAATCGTTGGTTCTTCACACAGAGCACGGAATCGTGGCGCCGCCTCCGGCAGCGACTAGAGACTTTTTTTAATAATATTAGTGCCCTTTGGCGCAATTGAGCGCAAAAGGCTCTTGGCTTCTGCCTCGAATCTTGCGGGCAGCGGGGCGGCGGGCGGCGGCGGCGGAGCGGGAGCGGCAGGATCTATTGCGTAAAATCAAATGGACCGGCCCTCGAAAACAGTGGCGCGGGAGCGGCGCGGCGGCGGGCAACGAGCGGTGCACTCCAGTCAAGCGGTGACCGCCCGCGCGTCTGCATTGTAGTGTTGTGCAATTTATTTTTGTGACGTGTCGAAATGTCCTCGGACGTGCTAGAGCAAATTATTTCAACAATTTTTGAGAGGACACTGATATGGAACAGTAAAAATGTGAACCATAAAAATAGAAGACTAATTAACCAGTTATGGGAAGAAATTAAATATAATATGAGTACCTCTATATAGTTTTGGATTAATTTCAGACTCTAAATCGCCCTTGATAGCTTCAAGAATATATTCAAAAGTTTCTACACTCATTCTGGTGTGCTCGTAGAATTTGTCAGGACATTGTCTCTGTTCTTCATAATTTCGATAAAACTCGCCTTTTCTTTTCCTTACCCTATAGTAGGGATTCACTTCTTCTTGTGCCCACAGTAAATCGAGCGTTAGGAATAAATTTAATCAAAAAGATGTTGTAGCCGTTGTTCAGACATTTATAGCGAGTAAAAACATAGATCTCGACGACACAACCACGAACACAACACTACGCCGCTATGGTGCCGCGCGATTTACCCGCTGATTTCGAGAACGGGTCTATGTTGCCCGCGCCGCTCCCGCGCCGCCGCCGCCGCCCCGCTGCCCGCAAAATTCGAGGCAAAGACCTTACAGGCATTTTTAAAGTATGATTCCGAATCTTGCTGCATGCATCAGTGGTGCCGCGGCAGTGCTGCCTGCCGCGCTGTTTCCGAGCACCTGCTGTTCGTGGTGTCTCGCTGTTGTGCTATCAGTTGTTTCACGAGTTATCGATATGATGAACGTTCCACCACTGGTCTGCCGTGGCGGCAGGGTAACACTGCCGCACAGCAGTACCGTCGCAGCAGTGCTGCCGCTACATTGCTGCTGTGCTCGGAATTTAATCAATCTAGGCAGATTGATTAAATTCCGAGCACGCCTTTTCCCAACTATGTTGGGGTCGGCTTCCAGTCTAACCGGATGCGACTGCCTATCTGACCTCCACAACCCAGTAACTGGGTAATACGATACCCCTTGGTAAGACTGGTTGGCAGACTTTCGGGCTTCTGACGACCCGTAACGACAGTCAAAGATCCACGAATGACAGCCGTGACCAACGGTTTAACATGCTTTCCGTGGCACGGAGGAGTCTCGATATTTAAGATGGTCACCCATCCATAGACCAACCCCAGAAAGCGTAGCTTGACCCGTGTGGCTGTTATTACTTAGCTCGGAATTTAATCTCATATTATAATAATACCGTATAAACCTAAAAAAAATGTAAAGGGACCATCAGTGATGCGGCAGCACTGTTGTGACAGCACTGCCAGGCGCAGCAGGATTCGGAATCATACCTTTAAAATTGTCAACGGCCGTTGGTTTTCTGTAAGTGCCTAAACAGTGACGCTCACTGACAAGCTTGGTTTGTGGAAAGTGCTGACAACACTGTCTCTGGCAACGGTTGCCGGGGCGTCTCTGTGTTCTGTGGTCCTTCGGAACATGGTAATTTGCTAATTAGTATAATACTGTAATTTGTTAAGGCACTGTGTGGGAAAGACATGGATAAAGGCTGGATACTGTGATTGATAGAGAATCTTAGAAAGGGATCCCAGTACGGTTGATTTATGTGTGTTAGGTATTTATCCGTCTGGGAACTGGGTTTTATACTCTTAATAAAATTTGCCTTAAAAGACTCACCTATTTTGTGGTATTTTGGTGTATAATTTGCAAATGTTAGGTAATTAATTAATACCATCGAGCCATTGACATTCAGTGTACAGTCACGAACAAAAATACCTTACACTTGGGCAAAAAACAAAAGCGACTCTCGTGAAATAACTGAACTTGAAATAATTCTAAAATACTTGTACTATGCTCGTTACACCATAAAATTTTAATCAATACTTTAGGAGAAAATCGCTTTTGAATCTTGCGTAAATGCAGGGTATTAATATGCTCGTGACTATACAGTACACACAGACTATATATACACCGTGAAATTTGAATCACAGTTTTGCAAGAACAAACGTTGTTCAGACCATGGTCTACTATCATTCTAAAGCATCAAATATGTTACTAAAACAAACTAAACTAGGCGTTCTCAATTATGTCTTATGTAACTCAAACGTGTTCAAACATTAACCGTAACATCAAATTACTCATCGCGATAGTGATATGGTATTTAAAAGAGTTATGAGGAGTCCACGTGGACTACAAGGTTGTCCGGCCAATGCGGGTCAAAATGCAAATAAATCATTAGCCAATGACATGCAATCGCGCGAAGTATCGTCCCGCCCATTTCTTTTGTTGACTGCCGCCGGCCACCCCCGCCGCCCGGGCGGTTGCCAGTCTAATCTACTGAAATCTCTCGAGCGGGCCACACGTGTGCATCCGATTTACTTACGTCACAAGGACGTATCGTGCGTTTTTTGTGAAAATGAGTTCTAAGTGTTCTAACTATTTTAATGTAGAGTGGTGTTGGATATGGTGCGTTTTGCGTGCAATTTTGTACCTACATTCTGAACTGTTATGTAAGAAAGTAACTAAGTAGGTAGGTACCTACTTTACTTACCAAAACTAATAATTAACTTCAGCTAGAATTTCTGACGGTCATGCCCGATAAGAATGAAGGGAAATTGGAGTGAAAGTTGTCTTGGTGCACAGCTAACTGTTATTATGTTGATCTCAGGTAGATTCATAATTAGATTCTTATTAGGTTCGTGTTAAAATACTTATTTTGATCCATTAACAGTTTTAATAGTTAATTTAGAAGGAAATTTTCGCAAATTAAAATTGTCATAATTACGTAGGTAACTTGAAAACTCACTTTTTTGTTTGTAAAGATATTTCTTTAGTTTTGGTCTTAAATGAAAGGTCTAAACTTAAAACCATCTGTCACGTTTAGTTCATGAAAATCGGCGCGCTGAACAAAAAGATACGGTAATTTTTATGTATGGAAATTTTGTTTCGTTAATAATTTGTAAATGTTTGTTCTATAACGCCTCACTTTTAGTTAACTCATAATTATACTCATAGATTTTACTCGTAACATTATCATACCGCGGGCTTAATATGAAAATACCTTGATACGCGAGCGTCGCAGTGTCTGTGTTGTATGGAGTAACGATAATCTCGACATTTGTCTTGTTTGTGTTTTCAAAAACCAATTATGTTATTTTTTTTATTGGATGCTGTAGAATGGTAGTAGACCATGGTCTGAACAACGTTTGTTCTAGCAAAGCTGTGATTCAAATTTCACGGTATATTTCCAGTTTATACTGATCTCGCATTGTATAGGATTTCCGTACAATGCGAGGTCAGCTTAAGTATACTGGAAATGTCTAGCTCGATGTGCAGCCGTGTGTACCTACGGTAAATGCATAAGATCACGCCCTGAGTAAATTGCTGACCTGTCAAGATATTGAGCAACGCTTATCGTGTTTATATTCTCAACATGTGATTATACGGGATTTGCGTCAGAGCCCTGTCCAAACATGATGGACATCACAATATCATCTGAAACAGAATTTACACATCTATAAGATCACATTAGCATTTGAAGGCGACACTATCAAGGCTCTCGCAGAAAGGCGCGACACGACACCGGTAGAACAATTTCCGTAAAGTTTTCGTAGAAATTGTTCCACCAGAGTCGCGTCTCGCCTGTCTGGGGAGCCTTTAATCGATTTAAATGTATGTGTGTCGATGTCTGATCTGCATGTAAATGCATAACAAATAATGCATTCATTAATTTGTATCTGTTCCGGAACGTATTTTGATTTGGAAACTAGAAGTGACATCAAAGTTTTTGGTCTTTGCCATCCAAAAAAGACAAAACAATAAGTTATACATTCAAATAAATACCGGATAAGTTTCAATACGTGGTATATCATTAAGTTAATCCTATACTATTAAATGAGCAATATTTGTATACGGGGTGTCAGGGACATCGACGCGAAAACTGTTACCATGGATTCAGTACATGATTCTGAACCCCCTGCGTTGAAATTTTTCGTCGGTTATAAAAAAAAAACAACTGTTTCATAGAAAAGTGCAATACCTACGCGGTCAAAATGTATGGAACAGCAGATTTTTTTTTTAATAACCGACGAAAAATTTCAACGCAGGGGGTTCAGAATCATGTACTGAATACATGAATCCATGGTTTCAGTTTTCGCGTCGATGTCCCTGACACCCTGTATATATATATATTTGTAATCACGTGCTCTAAAAATTTCGATGAAAGTTGCAGTATAGGAGTTTTTGGGGGCGAAAAATCGTTCTATCTAGGTCTCTTAACTCATCACCAGTTAAGCAGCCTTATAAAGGCGGATAACAATTAAAATTCTATTGTGTCTCGTTAATGACAGTTGAAGGGCTAACTGAGAAAATTCGTTTTCTCCGTATTTCAGAGCTCGGTCGCCCAATGTTTAGAACAAGATGACTACCTTAGAATAATGACATGACAGCATAGAATTAGTCAGTACCTACTAACATGGCAGCATGGAATTAGTATGTACTATTAAATGAGCATTCTCTATTTTCACCAGAACAAAGCTCGGTCGCCCAGGTACTTATTGTAATCTGGGGGCCTACCACCAGCTCTTATAGCAGTATTATTGTAATCTTACTTGGACTTTTCGTACCATGACGTCCATAAAATAAGCTTATTGTAATGTTTAAACAATCTTATTTTCTTAGCGATTTTGGTGACGTCACCTCTAAAAGTTCATTCAATTCGTACCACGACGTGACTTTTGACAACTAGCAATATTGTTTTAATGTCAAATTTAGCAATCTTAAAAAAGTTCCTCGGACTCGACGGAAATATTATTGTTTTGCAATTTATATTAAGAAAAAACATTTTCGTGTCATGTAAAGTTAGTAAAATGTATTTATTTACGCAAACTTGCCGAATGAATTGTTTATGTATAGATTTTAGTACATGTGTAATTAATTTCTTGTTTGATGGCGAATGCATACGAAACATTTGAGTTTTTGGAAGCGGATAACGCAGAAAAATAAAAATTCCCAGAGTACCTCTAGCTGCCACTCGGAAACCCGACTGCAAAATTAATAACAAAACACTAATCACTGAGTCTGACCACAATATATTGTTTCGAACTATCTTCGTCAAAACATTACACATTTCTTTGTTTTAAAACTTATTCACTGAGTAACCTTAACCTTCCCTTGATTCCATGTCGACTTTGTAGCCAGTTAGATCATAAATTCATAAGCTAATATGTTAAAATAAGTTCAACCTCGTAGTAATCCACTTGTAAACAAAAATATTGCTACATCGAGGCTGTGTTCAGAGTTACGCTGCAATCGATTAGCGCGTGCTAACACCCATACCGAATTAGTGTCAGCGCGATAACAACGTGCTGTGAATCGTCATAAATGACGTCATAGCATGCGCCATCTTGCGATAACGTTGACCATACCCTAAATTAATATCACCGTGAGCGCTGTCAAAATGACAGTTGTGCTGTTTTGTTTTGAGTTACACCATATCTTTAAACTAACGTGGCATTTTCGAAATTGTGCTTCTGGCTACAGTCGCCACACTCGCCACCTAATCAAAGAAGGAGAAATTTGTTGTGTATACTCAAAGAAATACTGTAATGCAAACATCTTGTGCAAATATATCTAAATCGGTACGCAAAATATTGATGTGAGCGATTAAGGTGTAATTCCGAATGCGGCCCGAGTTTCAAATTTCGTTCTGTTCCGATTTATATCATGTAACGGCTTAGCCGTAGCTTATTTTTAAGTTTTTCAATTGTTTTTCTTATTTTTCAAAGCCAAATCTTTTAATATTTGTGTCAATTTCATGGAAATTACTCATAAAAATTATATTCGAATGCAAAGTAATATTTTAAGTAAAAGAAAATAATATTTTGCTTCAAGACCAATACTTCGTAGTAGCGATTCGGACCAACTTGTGAAAGGGACAGCGCTATACAGTTCACATAGCGTTGTTTCTTTTCTACTATAGCAGGCAATAGACAAATCTTACAAATAGTTCGTTCTTTCCCAGCACTAAGCAGGAATAAAACATTCTTGAACGATGAAGGTCGTGGTACGAATATGAGTTATGTTATTGTAAGCTTGAAACAAAACTCTCCTGAAATAAGATTGTTCCGTAAAAGATTGTGGTCGGCCCCCAGCACTCTAATTGCGCAACACACGATCAATCACAATCTGTTTAATTTGACAGTTCAACAGCATTCATTGCGTTATTTTAAGTACGTTGTTACGCAGACAAATTTTTTGAACTGAAGCATTGGATTAGGAATTTCCTTCATTCAGATTTTGATTGATACTGTGTTACGCAATTAGGGTACTGATCTAATAACAACCTACCACTCTCTGTCATAGAGTTGGATCTACAGAAACATATTATCTGGCCAGGTCAATAACCTTTTCACAGAATTATCTACTGTTAGAGTCCAGAAATGAGACAACTCACGAGGTTTCTAATCACTTATATTATTTACTTCATCAACAATCGGTACACGTGTATTTACAGTGATAGATCAATTAGGACTGCCGTCCTTCCCTGCACCTTCCCGTCGCGTAGCTTTGGGATGACTACGGCGTAGCACTGACGTCATGACGTAGCAGATGACGTCATGACGTAGCAGATGACGTCATAGCGTAGCAAGGTTCTGCCTGTATCTCCAGTATTTCTTACACTACCTACATCTACACTAATTTATAAAGAGAAAACATTTATATTTTTGAATGTTTGTAATGGATAAACTCAAAAACTACTGAACCGATTTTAAAATTTCTTGCACTAGTAGAATGCTACATTATCAGTGAGTAGGCTATAATTATAAAGATATCACGCGATGACGCCGCTCGCAGAAGCTAACGTGTAAAGTGTAGATAAATATGGCCGCTTTGACATACCCAGGGGTCCACGGGCATGTGTAGTGGTAAGGAACCCTTAAGGCTTGTGCAGACCAGTGCGACACGCGACGCGACACAAAGGCACCGCTCGTCGCGCGACTAGCGGTGCCTTTGTGTCGCGTCGCGTGTGCCCGTGTAGCCTTTACTTGGTGGCGTGTCCAGGTCGATTTTGTCATTTTTAAGGGTTCCGTACCCGACGGGTGCCAAACGGAGCCCTATTACCTACTAGGCCTCCGCTGTCCGTCCGTCCCTCTGTCTGTCAGCGGGATGTGTATCTCATGAACCGTAATAGCTAGACAGTTGAAATGTTCAAATGTTGTTGATGATGTTTTGTGTTGTGTGAAATGTTGAATTTCTTACATCGCTCTTTACACTTTTTATTTGATTTATATTTTTAATTTTTTTAGCTGTTGTTAATTATATTGTGTGCTTTTTTGGTCTGTGCTAAATAAATGTATTTTCTTTCTGTCTTTAGATTGTGTATTTCAGGGCTGTCCAGACAACGGCCCGCGGCTTGTTTTGTACATAAATAGTTTGGATAATAGAATCTTTGTCAAAACTTATACCTACTCAATATTTGGCACAATTTCTGCGGCCCTCCAGCTTTTGTAATAAATATAATTAGCCCGCGAAGGTATGTAGTTTGGACAGCCCTATTTCCATTGCTGCTATAGCAACGAATAAAAAGAGTTAAATTTAAAGGACCCTCCCCATAGGTATAAGAAACGTTATTTTTCGGCGTTTTTTGCTAAATATTGTACAGTGGTACGGAACACATCGTGCAGCGACCTCTGGTCGTGGTCGAGGCCCTCTAATTCGCGAGATCCCTAAAACAACATAATTGTTTTGTCGCCAGTGATAATCAACACAAAATGGAGGACGGAACGCCCATTCTTGGAAGGAGGCCCATTTTTGGAGAAACATATACTGTCACAAATTCATTTCCATTGGGGTGCTGACATGATGGAAGGTAGTGACCACACAGTCGACGACAGGAGATATCCTGGTGAAATGCAGGTTTGTTAAAAGAAAGCTTGCTTTTAGGGTTCCGTAGTAAACAAGGAACCCTTATAGTTTCGTCATGTCTGTCTGTCTGTCCGCGGTCTAGCTCCAAGACTGTTAGTACTAGAAAGTTGTAATTTGGCATGGATATACACATTAATCATGCCGACAAAGTGGTAAAATAAAATTATGAAAAATATTTTTTTTAGGGTGCCTCCCCTACACGTAAAGTGGGGATGTTTTTTTTTTTTTTCTATCCCTTGTTTTGGGGTATCGTTGGAAAGGTCTTTCAAAAACATTGTGAGCGTATTAAAACCATTTTTGAATTCAGAGATCCGTTTGCGAAATATTAAGCTTTAAAGTGCAAATTGTAGTTAGAGTCAAGTGTCCCCCCCCCCCTGCCAGCTAAATGGTTGGTTTTAGATATGTGAAAAAATTCACCGCAGTAGCTAACGAATTTAAAAGGAAAACTATCACAGCTGAGTAGGCTTTACAAGTTAACGAGTAATAATTGACCAACTTAAAGCGGTTGTAAAAACATGTTCACCGATACATTCTGTATGAAAGATTTTTTTTTTCAACTACAAAGTTAAGTTTGTTCTTGGGATAAATTCATCCCAACTACGGAACCCTACATTGTGCGTGGTCCGACATGCTCTTGGCCGGTTTTTTTTTTCTTAGAATTGGAGAAAGATTAATAGATTAAGTTGTTAAGCAGCAGTATAGATACCTACTGCCATCCACGAAGACGCGTCTCCCAGTACACACGGCTACACATCAAGCTAAACTAAACCAGTTTATGTTGATCTCGCATTGTAAAGGATTTCCGTACAATGCGAGGTCAGTTTATACTGGAAATGTATAGCTTGATGTGTAGCCGTGTGTACTGTAAGCACCTACTTGGCTGCGATACTCAGAATCGTGTAGTGTGTATAAATTAAATAGTTTTAACGAGAGCAAAGACTATATTTTAAATCATTAATACAAAGACACACGTACGCGGAGCCCGGGGGCAGACTCGAATGATTTTTTCTTCAACAAATGAAAACCCTTACGAATCCTATTTTAAATATATTTTGACAGATTATTCGGAAGCACATAGTATTCAAACCAGCCAATCAATCATATGAGGTTCTATCTCATATTAAAACCTCACAGTACCTACTCTTCTTCATGTATAAAGTACAGCTGCTGGCTACTTACAGTAGGTTCAGTCTGGTTCGCCTGCCGGGGCTGCGAATATGGGCCGAAAGGGACATCGTGGCCCCCGGCAACAGGGCAACCGAAGGAACACGGGTGGGTTTTAGTCAGTAAGAGTCTGACACGCCCTCCCGCTCCACCCAGAGCGGGAGAAGTTATTTGATAATTTCCCACCAAAAAAAAAAAAAAAAAACGTACAGTAGGTAATCGCGTTTAGGAAGAAGAGTGGGGCGCGTCTTCGTGGATGGCACCATGCATGGTACTATCTGTACCTATTCTAATCTAATCTATCTAATCCAACTAAATTTTTAACCGAAATGAAAGTTATTTTTCACTTTGTAGTTTGGAAGTCGGTTGTATTTTTTGTAAAAAAGATTTTTTTTTTTCATTTTTTTGTGGGTTGGTTTGCAATTTATCTAAGTTACAATAGCCTAATGTCAACTGCTCATCAATAATACCCAAATCGCTATAGATGAGCCTATAATATTTTAAAAGTTCCCTCGATTTCTCCAAGATCCCATCATCAGATCATGACCAAATAACAATGGGACCAACTTGAAAGTATACCCTTTCAGACAATTTTTTTTTTAAATCTGTCTAGCCTTCTTCGAATAATCGGGGAACATAGGTACATAAAAAATTAAAATATTCCGACAACGGACAAACTGAGAACCTCCTCCTTTTTTTGAAGTCGGTTTAAAACAACATAAACCCTTCACAGATTACCTTAGTACCTACCTACGGCGTAAATACTTCACGAAACGCCATCAGTTTTTTAATAATAAGAAAACTACCTACTTACATGTTTTCAATATCGTATACATTTTACATTTTCAAAATGTGTATTTGTTTTAATAATACCTACTAGGGATGTTATGGATACAAAATTTCGGATCTGGATACGGATATAGAAATGGTATTATACCGGTTTCGGATACGGTTACGGATATGAGATTATTTCGGATTATCCGTTAGTTTCGGATCGTTTCGGTTACGGGTTATTAATACTCATTTAGACACCGCCCCAATCCGAAATTATCCGAAACGTTTATAACGGATTCGGTTACGGTTACGGATAAATTGTAGCGGTTACACCGCCACATACAAACTACGCATCAAAGACATGACGTCACACAAATCCTGCATCTCGCAGTTAGAGTTTACCGAGCGATCGACATACATACAAGATTTCAACTTCCAACCGATGGGCAGTTGCCCACCAGACACAACACCCGTCTGGTCGGAGGATCCTCCCTTTTCTATGGTGGATGAGTGAACTTTACACCCTGTTCCTCATGCCCCTAAAAGATTTTCATTTTGGATATCCGATAGTTTCGGTTACGGAGCTCCTTAACATCCTTGATACCTACGAAGGAAATAACCTAAATTAGCGCACGAACCGCCCATTCTTTTTCCCGCTCTATCTAATTCATTAGCGGCAAAAGCTCGGTGCGCCCTTAACAATATTAGGAGCAGCCTTGTGGGTTAGTTATCACCCATAACATGACCATATTCTACATTGACATTTATGTAGGGAAGCCCATATTACGCACTCATGCGGTCCGGGATATCATTTTGATTTCCCTTGGGCTCATAAGTTTTTTCCGTTAGTGTTTCTACGATATGACGAAATAAAATAACTTTTGAAGAATAAATAATCACACACATATCGACTCGGAAAGGGATCGTCACCGTATCGCCGTGGTTCGTGAGCTTGTCCCGAGGCGAGGCGATTACGTTACGATTCCGATTAGAGTGCTATGCAGTAGGGAGTTTCATCCCTTTCTTAGCTGTTATGTGTGTTATGACCTTGACTTGTGAACTTTTAGTAAGAAGTTTAGTTTTGTTGATAGTGTTTTAAAAACACTATTGCTGACATTAGAAACTTCATTACTAAACTGTATTGTTTAGCATTTGCTCCAATGATCCAGGGGTTATGTAATCCAATAACTTTTGCCTTATATCTAGTTAACCCTGCTAGGTACAGTAAGCGCTCAAAAGTGCATGAGCACGCTAAGAGTCGTATTGCTGTGAACACGCGGTATAGTCCGTACATTTGTATGTGTAAGCAGTCAGACGTCTGTGGTGTGAGTGCCGTACACACACCACAGAGAACGCAGTTTCGCACTACACACTATCGTATCGTCACGGTTCGCGGGCGCCGCACTTATATTTCCATAACTTTTGTTAGCACGCATCATACTCGTACGCGTGACCTTGGCCAGTGTATCGCATTGCTAAAATTCGAAAGTAAATTATATGTGCAGATAGCAGAAGGCGTTAAGCGTTGGTCTTAGATTCAAGATGGCTAAGGTTCTAATCTCGTAAATCACAGCGCTGTTTTTGCAAATATTATTATTTTTGTTTGCAATAATAATATTTTTAAATATCCTGCCTGTTTATTAATGTTGTTATTGCAATAAAGGGTTTAGAATAAAAAATGCGTGATATGTTATAATAAAAAATAAATAATATTTATTCGTTATGTTTATTTTACTTAAGTATAGTTATCAAATTGCTACAATTATTTATCATTACTTCACCTGAATAATATGTGAAATAGATGTCTAGAAACTTAGAAGCAATTTGTATTATTTTGACATATTTAAATTTTGAAATGTTTTAAATTTTAAATGGATTTTTTTGCACCATAAATATAAAGCTTTGATCATGGTCTAAGTAATTAAGCAATAAATAAGAATATTAGACTACTTAAAATGTAAAAAAATCTACTGACAAAATTGTTGATTTTAAGGTTAAAGGCAGTTGTTCATATTAATTATTTTAAACTTTATTTGGCTTTAGTAAATATTGGTTGGTATTGAGGTTATAGCTTAAGTATTCATTTTCTTTACGAAAAGAAGATTGAAACTAAACCTCAAATTTTAATCCTAAAATAATACTATTACTAAAATAATATTAAACAATTTCGGTATATCTGCAAGAAATACGACAAACACCCTATTGAAACGTGCTTAAAAAATTCGTTACCATAAATTCATGCAATAACGAATCTGTTGTTTATTAAGTTGGTACGGTCAATATTTTAAGGTCAAAAACGGTTTTCTAGCTGGTCTTCAGTGATGCAAGCCTTCAGAGTGCACGGCGAACGGTTCATAATGACGTGTTTTTAATAATTCAGCAAAATATCTCGTTGGTATGAAACCATTTGTTTCATTCACCATTTGACGTCGCTGCTACTCGATAATAAGCCCCTTCCTCATATCTCTTAACCGTCACAGTATTTCTCTAGAACAAAGAAAATCATTGTTTTTATTACACATAATACCTAATTATTTATTATTCACTAATCGAATTAAACCTCACAATGAATTTAAAACTTTAAAGGCATCTTCTGTCTCAACAATACCTCTGTTCTATCAACAATACCCTTGATTACGATTTATGTTTAGTAAAATATGAAATATATAAATGATAACACTCACACTTAGTCCGGTTTTATTAGATATTCACTTCACTTTTACGCAGCGCAATAATATTCTCTGATCTGATCTGATCTCTTCAATATATTTTATGCCTGCTTTTTGATAATAATAACCACAACACTGCGCTAAATGCTCGTCACCAATATTATCACGGCACGAACCAACAAAGTTCTATTAATTGAATACTTGTAACAAACTGCATCTACCCCACAGAAATCGAAATAATTTACTTAGTTTTTTGTGGTCTACCTGCTAAACTTTAATATTTATGTGAACAAGACGAATGAAACTAAAAACGAATGATGATTATCGAACTAGTCATTGGTTGCAGACAAAGTGAGTGTGTGTGTGTAATGTGCGTGTCTACAGTATTGTAACAACTTATAGAAGAAGGTCGTAAGTCAAACCGAAGCGTCAGTCTCGTCAGTCTATTGCTTTGTGAGATTGCTCATGGACTTTTAATCGGCACTGTACAACAACTACAAACTAGCATATTATTATAGATAAAAATGTTTCTTAACTATCCATAAATTATTATAATGTTCGTGACGATGCGTCACCAATAGTTTTAAATTACAGTGTTTTATTATGTATAACTTTAGATTCATCATAGGATAGTTAATTATAATATTTGAAGTATTCCTCGAAGCGCCACCGTTTTGAGGCGCACCTAATGAGGCGCACCTTTATTATTCCTCAGAGCGCACCTTTTATTAGCGCTCCCGATAACAATTAAAAATATTTTTTTTTTCCTCGAAGCACTCCTACGATTAACTTTCGAATAGAGATAGGATACTAACTGAAACTATCGATAATAAGGAAAACACGTTATTTTATACAATTTGCAAAAACTCTATACTCCTGTATCAGTGAGTACGTAGGTACTGACTGATACAGTTGTCTTTTTCACTTTACACACACAGGATCACTTTTTTTTTTAAACCAATCTATGGTCAAGGAGCACAGAGTTTTTGCAAATTGTATAAAATAACGTGTTTTACTTAATATCGGTTTTCTTCGAACCCCCGGCAGGCATTGGCCCTAACGGACCCCGTCAATTCTGCTGACATCTCTTTGAGGCGCGCGTGGAACACAACGCGCCGTCGACCCGGGCTTGGTCCTTACCGGACGGCGAGCTACCCATTGCTCACCGTCCGCAAGCCCGCGCCTACGGTGGCCGGAAATCGGCTCGCGATTCCCGCCCCGGGCGTCTCCTCCTGCGGCGGTTAGGGGCGTGAGGGCGCGAAATTTGCCTCTCCCTCACGCGTTCCGCCTCCTCCTTCGCGAGCATTACCGCTTCGCAGAAGGAGGTGACGGCCTGCCATTTCCTCTCGCTCCGTACCATGGCCTGAACCAGGGCCGGACGCGAGAGATCACCGCCGCCGATCGCCTCCACGAGGACACGGCGTTGCTCCGCCCAAGCCGGGCAGACCTCCACCGTATGCTCCACCGTGTCCTCAGGCCGATCCACACAATGGTGACACCCGGGTGTTTCCTCCCGCCTTATCCTAAACAGGAACCTCCCAAAGCAGCCGTGTCCGGTGAGGACCTGCGTCAGGCGGAAGGTGAGGACGCCGTGGCGTCTCTCAAGCCACTCCTCAAAGAGGGGTCTTATCGCCGCAATTGTGGCGTGCCCAGCACGGGGTTGCGACAATCGCACTCTCCATGACGCCATGAGATCCCGCCGGAGCTCTGTCCGCTGTGCCGCGATTTCTTGCGGTATCGGAGTTAAGCCCCGGCGTTTCGCCTCCTCGCGCCACTCCCAGATGTGCGCGAGGACCTTTGCCTCCAGATCCCATGGCGGTAATCCGGCAAGGAGGCTCGCCGCCTCGCAGGAGACCGTGCGGTATCCTCAGGCCAGCCGGATGGCCATGACCCTCTGGGACGCGTTCAACCGGCGGGCTGGCCGCAGCCTCAATGAACGCGCCCACACCGGCGCCCCGTAGAGGGGAGACCTGACCCTGGGAATGCATTATCCTAACAGAAAAGTGTCTCCTAGAACGATATGAGTGAAACGTATAATTAGTGCTCAATCTGCTGTAAAAATGCACCCATTAAAAATTTTGTGCGCTTTGTTGTTTTGGAAAAAAAACGGAAAAAACGATTCCTGATGGGGTAACGTTACTCCAGCAAGAAAATTCTAAACGAATGGTCGGAGAGACAAATATTGTGCATCGGCGCTTATATTTGTGCAAATTTGTGCGCCAAAATTATAATTTGTGCGTCTTCAGGTTTTCGAGATATAGCGTTTCCTGCTGGGGTAACGTTTTGCAAAATCGTGTATCTCTAAAACCATTATATGTGCGCATGTAGAATAATCATACACGAGTACCTCTTAATTTGTGCGGCAATTAGATTTGAGAAAATATTTACAATTTTCAAGTTATCGCACTTTTTTGAAAACCCGAAAATATATTACAGCGCCTAAATTAGAAAACATAAGCTCTCTGAAAACTGTGTTCGGTTCGTATTGACGCTTATAATATACATACAAGGTT
This sequence comes from Agrochola litura, assembly GCA_949152395.1. Taxonomy (NCBI): domain Eukaryota; kingdom Metazoa; phylum Arthropoda; class Insecta; order Lepidoptera; family Noctuidae; genus Agrochola; species Agrochola litura. Next base: position 5,998,600 of record OX424497.1, on the reverse strand, counting down.
TCAATAGTGCACATACATGCGTTATTGAATAATATTGCTAAAAGTGAAGACGAGGGGTCATAACTTTAACGGCAAAATACTAGAAACCGGCTCAGCCCAAGACGTGTAGGTGGAAATCTAAATTAAATGCCTAATTTAAGTAACATATTTTATTGGATAAGGATTAATACTATACTGGTCAAAAAAGCTTCGGAAATAACAATTAAATTTTTATCAAATCCAGAAAGACAAAAATGGTTATTGTGCGTCATCCTTAGAAGATAGACATATGGCCATCGCGGACTTTTTTATGTATCTTTTTCGGTTTAGGCAGCGCACGCCAGTAAAGCTCCCAGTCAGCATGACTTCTTCAACAAGAATCGTCAAATTTCAGCTAATTTACACAAAACCTTAATGAATTATACACTAAAACCTTCCGCATGAATCACTCTGTCTATTGGTGAAAACCGTTTGATAATCCGTTCGGTAGTTTTTGAGTTTATCGCGTTCAGACAGACAGACAGACGCGGCGGGGGACTTTGTTTTATAATATGTAAGGATTTCTCCAGGTCAATAGACCAGCCTGATGTTTCTTTATGTAACTTGGGAATCAGTTCAATACTTTATCATGTAAAACAGTTTTTCATTAAAAATTACACTACATTGACTGAAATATGTTTTTAGCGGGAATAGATAGGTACCTAGTTAGTAGCCTCAGTAGATAGGTAATTTTATTTACGGAATCTTGTGATATGTGACATGCCTTGTTTACCTGCATATTTAACGGTGTTTAGATATAAGATGTAATGTAAACATAGTGGATAATAGATCAAATAAAACTTTAAAACATAAGGCAAAGGTGGTTTGTAGGGTACCTACTTAAGCGCGCATACTTTGACAAATTCGTAGTCATCGGCAAGGAACTTTATGACTTCTAATACTCCTGAAGAGTCCCGCAACAGCTTCCTGAACACAGACTTATCATTACAATTTCGGTGTTATTTCTACGTTAAGAAACCCCTTCCCATCAAGACTTCAGGACATAGCCGCCAGCTGAATTCACGAAGATACTCGGAACCTAACGGTGTAGGACGTCAGTGCCGCCTGGACCGGGAGAGAACTACTCTCACATCGAGATAAACATGGATAGGCACACTAAGAAAAATAACATAGAAATAAATAAAGAAAAACCGTTTATTTGCGGTAAACATGACGCAAAAAAAGAGTTTCAAATACAAAAATGAGAAAAGGTTGGGGGAAGCACGCGTCACATCTACGCAAATCGGCTATCGCTCAGCATTATGCTGCGACCCTATGCAAGACAGAACCCCAGCACTGGTTTTCAGCGACAGCCGGTGCCGACGTAATGACGTCAACCGCTGCGGCAAACAAATATTATGACGTGACACTCTCTCTGAACTCTCTACCTGAACACTTCGCGTCCAGCGATCACGCCCGTCCGTCGGCACATCATGCTTCAAGAATCCTGAAGCATGAAGACTTATTCCTCACGATTGATTTCTAAAGCCTGAAGACTTATTCTTGAAGACTTATTCCTGAAGATTGATTTCTGAAATCCGAAGACTTAACTTTAAACAATGAAGATTTGTTATAAAACCAGTGTAAGAAGATCCCTATGTTGGTTGGTAGAACCGGACGGTCATTTTATGTTGGTTCTGGTGAAATATGGTTGAAACAGGAAGTGTGTATAGAAAAGAGGTATTCTGAAGTTGGCGTGGTACCGTAGACGACAATGTTGCAGTATTGGTACCCACGCGGGTTCTCACGCTGACGTCCGGTTGCAGTTTTTGGTGACAAGGATAAGATGCGTCGCTGGGGATCAGCATTGAATTGGTTCCGATTTCCTTGCTCTCGTTGAAGACAATGTAGCAGTGTCCCATGCTATCGGGGGCGGTATTTTGGTGATAAGGATGCAGGTCGGTCGATTCACGCGGCTTAAATATCTATTATGTATTACTTGTAATTATGGGCTATTATCGTCTGTGAGCTTCACTTTAAGGTCTGACGGAACGTCAAACGTAATAAATAATACGTAATACGAGTATTTACATTTTGTAGTAGGTATAGTCTGTTTATTCAAAACTAACAGTTTACGTTATATGAGAAAAGCAATGGGAATTAATGGGAAACTGTAGGTAGGTATAGTTTGACTGAGACCGCTGTTCCGCGCCTTAGGAATGCGCGGGGGGCAGCGTTAACGAATGAGCGACTGCACTGCCCCCCGTCTCACCACGCACATACCTAAGGCGCAGAACAGGGGATCGGTCAAACTATAGTGGACCACATGACGCGTTGCGGAGAGGGGGCTGGTACTGACAGATGTTAGACGTCACACTCACAAGTGACCGCGGCTTGATTTATGATTATGAACTACAACAAGTTAATAAATATCCTGGGGCGGCCATACTAATACTATGACGTGTTAAAGCCATCATTGTTCCATTGTGAAAAAGGGATAGTGCTATTCGTCCTGTATAGCTCCATCTCTTTCTGACACTGGACAAATGGTTCGGTATGATTCAACAACTTGGATAATAAACATAAGCTTACTGACATAAAACTGTTTTTATTACAATAAGGTAAGTAGGTAGGTACACAAAAAAATCTTATCACAAAAATTTACCTAAATGTTTGTGTTAATGTAAAAGTTCTAAGTAATTACGTACCTACACTTATCCATCTATGCATAGTTTTTTAACCATCTTGAAAAGGCTTGCACTTTTACACCACTAGTCATGGGCGTACCCAGCATTTTTTTAGGGCTGGGGCAAAAGTAAGTAAGTAAACTGGATAAGTAGTAGAAATTTGTCTCGTTAAAACTCGATAGCTAAGTACGCATTACTACGCATGCGCGCTCGATTCATCGAGTGCATTTCGCGCGGTAATTTTGAGTTTTAACAAATGAATAATTAATTTTGTTGCTTGATGAACCTACATTTTTAGCTTCGAGTCAGGGACCAGGGTGGGGCAGAAGCCCCACCTTGCCCCACCGTGGGTACGCCCATGCCACTAATGACAGATGTGAGGTGGTTTTCCATGCCGTGTCTCGTGCATTTAAATTCAAATCTTTCATATTTTTATAAAATTTTTAACATTTTTTATTTATTTATTTACGTAAGATCTCCAACAAAAGATGTAAGCGCAGGATTAGCTTACTGTAATTAGCATATTGGCTATAATATTAAGTATATTTTAAGTATATTTTTGCCTTCCCTGGGGAAAGCACAGCCATTTTGGGAAGGAGAGAAGGAGTAATCCTGAATAAGGGCTTAATGAGCCCGCTTGACATAGCTTGGTGAAAGAGGGGCAGAGATTTGGGTTTTAGAAAGATCGTTTTACGGTATAATTTTGGTATATGGGAAGCTGGACTAGGATACTGGGGCGAGCTAGTTATTGGATAAAATTTTGGGATACTCTAGACATTTCAGCATACGAACTTGAAACGTGAGGGAAAACCTGACTTGCTTCCGTATAAGAGACAGATTTCTCGGCTTTTATGCCCTTCTGCCGACCCAATTCAGGACAAGGCTTATCGTTTACATAGTGATTGCCAGAACATGATACACAAATGGCACAATCAGTGAGAACTTGGCATCCATCACCTGAGTGGTCAAACACCTCATCAAACTTCCATCCCTTTTTCTTTCCCACAGATCTGCTATATAAATCCTGCAACGTACTGACTGTTCGCCATCTTTTCATTATGCATTTAGTATTAAAACAGCACACCATTCTGACCTACACTGCTGACAATACTAACAAGAGACGGAATGATAGTATGCACATTGCATATCTAATGCAACCTCAAAACATGTCTTTGTAGAAAGATTTTTTACATTCTTAGGTCCATTTCTGTACCTACTTACAATGGATTAAATCAACATTGTCAGCTCGTAAACAGGATAACTGTGGAAGATAACCAAAAATTTCAAACGACCACAAAACTTTGTACCTCCGCTTAGGCAACCTAATGGAACTTGGGCCAAAAAAGCAAGTGAAAAGGCGGAGCTTTTTGCAAAACACCTTTCTGTGCATTTTACTCCGAATGAGTCGTCGATGACTAGTGTTGCCCAAATTCAGTCTTGGTCTTGCAGTCTTGGTCTTGTTCTTGCGTTTTTGCAAGACCAAGACCAAGAACAAGACCGCGTATTTTTAGCAAGACCAAGACCAAGACTGACCGTGCAAGACTTGAGCAAGAACAAGACATAGCCTGCAAGACTCTTGCGTCTTGCAGCTAGGACTTAGCGCTATTTCACTGAGTAGTTAGGTGTAACAGTTCGGTGTATAGGTAGGTACGCTTAGGAATTCTATGAGACGCAAAAAACTGTATCAAAGAATATGAAAAACTGGACCTATGCGCATTACGACTAATACCATAAACATAGCGAATAAAAAAATATCTATTAAAATCAAACTGAGTGCATGCATAGTTATGTTTTAACCATCGGCACTTTGATAATGCGGCATCAAAGGTTTTGTACTTACTTTTCAAAGAAATTTGCCGCTTTTCGGAAGTACATGGTTATGATACACGCGCCGGGGCTTCTTTTGAAATCTAAAACAATCGTTGCCGCCACGCCGAAATCATAACATTTGTGACACTATTTGATTGCCGCCATAGGGCGTAGGTATACTCATGCAAAATAATTTCGAATTTTTTTAAGAGTACCTACAGGTGTTCCAAAGAATAAATAAGTTTCAGAGTGCTTAGAATGAAAATGAATACATTATACTGATCACGCAAGTAGTATTATGATTAGGATAAAATGGTAAGGATAGGTAGTAGATGTCATATTAATTCATTCTAGTAAGTATATATTATAATATTGATTACTTATATGGTTTTAAACTAATTACTTAGGTACTATTATTGTACATTTAGTCATTATATTTCTTAAGTTTTTACAAGAAAAAATAGCAAAAAAGTGTTCAAATATCACCCGTTTAATAAATATTGTAGCCACTTTTAAATATACTTGAAACGTGTAAAAAAATTCTACAAAACTAATAAAATAATATAAAAAGCGTAGGTACTTACCTACTAATAAAATAAAAAGCCTGCGATAAGAGTTTTGTATTACTTACCAGCCCGAATATCTCTGAGAGAGATGATGAGAGTAAGTATTTACTAGCTGTGCCCGCGACTTCGTCCACGAGGAATAGTAACTTTGGAGGTAGGTATAGTGACGTTCAGGACTTATTTATTTATTTTAAAACTTCTGTCATCAAACATACAAACGAACTCTTCAGCTTTATAATATTAGTATAGATGTACGCCAAAACATTCACTTATATGTAAAGAATAGTGATTGGTACTAATTCTATTTTATTCACGCGTCGCGTCTGTACAAGTAGGTAATATTTAGTGTGTGTTTGTACGCCGCACGCGGCATTGTTTGATTTGCGGCGGCATCCTTTTCATAGAGCCGGCACGTGGCGAGGCGGCGCGGTAGAAAGCAAGGAAACGTACTATAAATAAAGGAATTATTTTAATTCCAGTCATTTCCAATTGAGCTGTGCTTCGAGTCTAACTTAATAATTGTTTTTACTAATTCTCGTTGTTTTCTAAAAACGTATCACGTGTACAATTTAATATGAGTGACGAAGATTCAAATTATTCTAGTCCGAGTAACGAGAGTTTGAGTCACAGATCTAAAAGACCCAAAAGCAAATTTGAGGAGTTTTTCGAAATAATTCATGCATCCCAAACTGCCTTCTGTAAATTGTGCCAACATAAAAAGATTGAAATAAAAATGAAAAACAGAAACACTTCAGGCTTAAGGAAACATCTAATATCTTTCCACAAAAAGGAATCAGAAATATTTCTTCCTGTTAAACCAAAATTAAGTGGAGATATCACAAGCTTTTTAGTAACCGCTGGAAGAAGTGGACAGGTAAGAATATTTTTTTAACAGTTAAAAGAATTTTAACTCCGCGTAGCTATTCATGCGATACTTTCAAAAACGCCATTAACTTACGTAAGTATTTTTGAGTTAGTGGTGTTTTCATCTAGGGGTGCCACATATTAAGTATGTAATTATCGTCTTAAATATTTTTTATAAACACCCATATTTTCATTTAATCGGCCAGTAACAACTAAGTACTTTATTTTGGTAAATTACAGTACAGTGCAACCTTAATATAACAAATATCAATTTAACGATTTTCTCGATTTAACAACAACAAACCTCCTCCTCTTATACGCTCAAACCTAGTATGTTTTAAATAATAACACAAGATTTATTGTTTTGTTTCAGTCGGAAAACAGCAGTGACAACATCACGACAGCTACAGTTGATTGGGTGGTGAAAAAATATCTTCCCTTCTCATTTTTCGATGACGAAGCTACACAAGTATATTTTCGACGTATTTGCCCTAATATGGTGTTTCCTAAAAGGTCTACACTTAGAAGGAAAGTCAAAGAGCGATTTGAAGAGCTCCAATTGAATCTCAAGGAACGACTTCAACAATTATCATCTAAAATGTCTTTTACCATTGATGGGTGGACGTCAATTGCTGGTAGGAGTTACTACGGGGTTACTATTCATTATATAGACAACGAATGGAAGTATCAATCTGTAGTTCTTGATTTTATACCATCACGCGGTCGACATACTGGGGAAGATATTGCAACGATTTTCCATGAATGTTTATTGGAATATGGCATAATTGATAAAATACAAGGTATCACGGTCGACAACGCAACTGCAAATACCAAATTTATGTATGAACTGGGCAAACAGCTGCCGCCACACTTTGATTCAGACAATCAACATTTCCGGTGCTTTGCTCACATTTTAAACCTTGGTGTACAAGATTTATTAAAGACCTTAGCATTACACTGTGAGTCTGACACTAACGCGCAAGATCAGCAGTACGAAGACTATGCAGACGAAACTGAGGATGAGGAAGATGAAGAATCTGCACCAAATATTGCTGACTCGCGTACATCTGTAACAAAGTTACGCAGTATTTCCAGTAAAATAAAAAGAAGTGAGATAGTGAAGAAGAAGTTTCAGTCTGCTTGTGAAGCAGCTGGCGTGCCATCAAATCTAAATGCCATTATTGACTGTCCAACGAGATGGAATTCCACACATGATATGATTGGATTTGGTTTAAAAGTGAGAGCGGGCATTGACATATTGTGCAGTTCTGTCACCGAATTAAATGATTTTCAAATCACAGCTAATGAATGGCAGGTACTCGAAAAATTACATAAATTTCTAATAAACTTTAAACTTTTAAGTACAAAACTTGGTGGAGACAAATATGTTACATTACCGCTAGTCATTGTATCATTCAATCTCTTGCTAGATAAAATTGAATCCATGGTAAAACAGTTAGATGAGAAACCTAATCGATCTGAAGTGGATGAAAGGCTCATTCTAGCTTTCCAAGCAGCTCGAGACAAAATGCTTAAACATTACAAGAAGAGCAACTGGATTTATTGTACTTCTTTAATTTTAGACCCAAGGCATAAGGCTCAGACTTTTGACCTGACAATGTGGGGGAAGCAACTTAAAACAGAAAGTCTGCGCAAGTTCAATGAACTTTATGAAGAATATAAAAGTCTACACTCACTGAACAAATCTCTGGAATTACCAGAAAAAGAAAATAAAGTATGTGATGAAGATGAAGACGTAATAGACTTTGATAAACTCTATGAATGTCCCTCGACGTCATCTGGATCTTGTCTTCAAGGCTTAGTGATAGACGAGTTGGAGGAGTACCTGAGAAAACCAAGAACTGCCAGCTCGGAAGACATTTTAGATTGGTGGAGGACGCATGAGACAGAGTATCCGATTTTATCGAAAATGGCCCGTGATTTTCTCTCAATACCTGCAACTTCAGTACCTGCTGAGAGGTTATTTTCTAAAGCATCATTAGTAATTAGAAAACATAGAAATAGGTTAAGTGATGAGTCAGCCAGATGGTAACTTTGTATTAATTCTTGGTCAAAAAAATTGATATAAAGTATCATAACCTAATGATAAAGCTGTTGATTTGTGTTGTATTTTATTTTTTATTCAAATAAATGATAAATCGTAAAACTCTTTTATTAAATTTCTTATAAGTTGAGGGTTCAATCTCTTTCTAGACAGATAAGTATTGTTCTTTAAAATACAGTCAAGTTATTGTAATTAATTTGTTTTTTTACATGTTTTAGCAAATGTAAGCTTATAAATCATAAATGTTTATTAAGAAACAGTTACTTCCATGGAAAACGACATATAGGTCAGTTGATTTTTCGAATTTCTTATCAAATCTTCAGTTATTTATTAATCTGCTTGATCTTTACTATGGCTATGTTAATTCAAGCTCACAATGTTCCAATTCTAATACGTTTTTCTAAGATTTAAAGTAAACTTTAATAAATAGTAATAGACTAATAGGTAATTGCAAGACTTGCAAGACTCTTGCTGCAAGACCAAGACCAAGACCAAGACCAAGACTGGGAGCGCAAGACCAAGACCAAGACCAAGACCAGGTGTATTGGCGCAAGACATAGACCAAGACTGGCTAAGTCTCGTCTTGTTCTTGCATTTGGGCAACACTATCGATGACTGATTTTGAAGTGGAAATCGATAATTATCTTAATAGCGATCAACAAAGAGACAAATAAAACAACGAGAATAATAAAAGTCCTGGTTACGATCTCATCACAGGAGAAATACTCAAGCACCTAAGTACCTACCTAGAAAAATTATCGTATTTCTAACAATGTTGTTCAATGCTGTCTTTCGATTATAATACTACCCAAAAATGTAGCAGATATCACAGATATGTATGATAGCGAAGCCGGGAAAACCACCAACCGAACCAAGCTCATACAGACCCATAAGCCTCCTTCCGATATTCATATTCATATTCATTTATTCATTGTTTGTCACAGGTGAAAAGACAGTTCTTACAGTTAATATTATTGTATCACTGTAACATACCCATGGGGTATACAATATATATGTTATTATGTATGTCAATATTATTGGCTATGTTAAAAATAATTAATACAATTACACTCAACCTCATTTTACATTAATTATTATACATATTTTTTACTGTCATACAATTTACGTTTAATAAGTCCAAAAAATAAAAATAAGTTTAACATGTCAAGTTTTAGTCCACGGAGTACTGAAAGAAAACTTCTTTCAGTACTCCGTGTTTTAGTCAACCTCATACTACATAGATTATTTATTAGACATAATTATCACGGTCATATAATTTACATTAAAATATGTCAAAAACAATTTAGTCAATAATTCGGTCATTTAGTACGTTTACATAAAATAAATTATTTTAGCTTTAATTTAAATATATTTGATGATGAGATATTCTTAATACAATTTGGGAGTTTGTTATAGATTTTAACTCCAATACCAAATACACTCGATTTAAATTTTACTGTTCTACATCTAATGCCTTTAAGTTCAATTTTGTGTCTCGCACTTTTCAACGTTTCATACTTATCTATATCGCGTTTTATCATCATTGCCGCTTCAAATATGTACAATGAAGGTAGAGTTAAGATTTTCAACCTTTTGAAAACTGGTCTACATGAATCAATCTGTCTAAGTCCGCACATGCTTCTAATGCACTTTTTTTATGATAGGATATGATAATATCGAAGGTTTTTGAGAAATTATTTCTATGTAGATTAAAACCAGTCCTTGACGAGAATGTGATTATACCAGACCATCAATTTGGATTCCGTGAAAAGCACGCAACTTTAGAAGAAGTACATAGAGGTCCACAAAATCAGACAGTCGTTGGAAAATAAAGAATACTGTTCTGCGGTGTTCCTGGATATCCAACAGGCATTCGACAGGGTCTGGCACAAGGGACTTTTGTATAAAATGAAATCTCTTCTACCTAACTCTTTTTACATGATATTAAAATCTTACTTAGACCAAAGTATTACGCGCTTTGTCAGTCACTGATTACTTATTGCATACTGTCTTGGGGCGGTGCACCAAAGACTACGATAAACCAACTAGAAGTTTCACAGAGAACGATACTGAAACTATGTACTTTTAAGCCTTTCCGATACTCTACCACACTTCTTTATGAATACTGTGAGGTGCTGACTGTGCGACAACTGTTTGTATTAAGCATTGTTTCAAAACAGCATACTTACTATCTTGGAGTACAATCCAACTCTAATCAGGCGGAAGGGTTTACCTGTATGCAAGAGATTAGCACACTTAAAAACGGCTTTTATTCGTAGATTTTTCCCCTTTTTGGGCCCTTATTTATATGATAAAATTAAAAAATACAATAGACGTGGATATATTTAGTAACTTGTTCCGCTTAGCTATTTCTAAAGAGCCATAAAAAACTCCTGAAAGAAATCGACACGTGTTTCACCTCTCAACGAGGCATCCTCAGGATGACGATGGACTTGTTGCGAACTCGAACACGGCGTGTTGCCACACCAAGCGCTGAGTGCAGACTGAGCCTTATCGCCCGTGAAACCCACTTATATAGTGTCGCCGTTATCAGTGCGACCGTTATCGATTTCTTTCAGGAGTTTTTTATGGCTCTTTAGAAATAGCTAAGCGGAACAAGTTACTAAATATATCCACGTCTATTGTATTTTATAATGGATTTCCGCAAGGTCACGCCTGAATCAATTAATTATGATAAAATTAGTAAGATTCTAGAAATGTACTCTATGAATAAAGTTCCGATGAAGAAATCGGTATCTCTGTGGCTTTGGAAGTTAACGTACGATCAAACTGAAAATATACTTACCATCTTAAAGTAGGTACCTAGTGATATAACTAATTGTCGGCTTTATTATACTATGGACACTATAAAAGAATCTACTAGCTAAATCTATTTAATTCTCTACACACCCTCTCACACACATACACTGACCTTCACCTTACACACTCAGAGGACAGCAACCCTTTCATTTTTCTTTTTTTAAGTAAATTATGTTCATATTTTAATATAAACTGTTTCCTTTTGTTCGTAAGCTCATACTCGCATACCCAGTTCAAGGGCTTGAGGCGCTGCATGCTGAAACACAGGCTATAAACCTAGTTTGGCAGCAGATGCTAATAATTGGACACAATTGTTACTAAATTAATTTAAGCATAATAATTTTAAGTAGCTAAAACAAATTGTGTTACATGTTTACTATTTCTGGTCTAATAAATAAATAAATAAATAAAAAAAAGAAAATTTCAAGTTAAGTACGAGGAAGAACTGTCCAATCTTTATGAAATGAAGGCCTCAGTCCTACAAGGCTCTGTGCTCGGACCCGTACTCTACTCGATCTATACTGCAGACCTTCCTAATACTGATGACGTGGTAACGGCGACCTATGCAGACGATACTGCATGTCTTGCGAGTGGCAAAGATCCGACGCAGACATCCCAAAAATTACAAGTCCAGTTAAATAAAATTGATATTTGGCTGAAAAAATTGAGAATTCAACCAAGTATAACAAAGTCAGTTCAAGTGACTCACTCTTCGGAAGGGCGACTGTGCCCCGGTGTACAGTGCCGACCAAAAGTCCATGAGCAATCTCACAAAGCAATAGACTGACGCTTCGGTTTGACTTACGACCTTCTTCTATAAGTTGTTACAATACTGTAGACACGCACATTACACACACACACTCACTTTGTCTGCAACCAATGACTAGTTCAATAATCATCATTCGTTTTTAGTTTCATTCGTCTTGTTCACATAAATATTAAAGTTTAGCAGGTAGACCACAAAAAACTAAGTAAATTATTTCGATTTCTGTGGGGTAGATGCAGTTCGTTACGAGTATTTAATTAATAGAACTTTTTTGGTTCGTGGATAATATTGGTGACGAGTATATTTAGCGCAGTGTTGTGGTTATTATTATCAAAAAGCAGGCATAAAATATATTGAAGAGATCAGATCAGATCAGAGAATATTATTGCGCTGCGTAAAAGTGAAGTGAATATCTAATGAAACCGGACTAAGTGTGAGTGTTATCATTTATATATTTCATATTTTACTAAACATAAATCTTAATCAAGGGTATTGTTGATAGAACAGAGGTATTGTTGAGACAGAAGATGCCTTTAAAGTTTTAAATTCATTGTGAGGTTTAATTCGATTAGTGAATAATAAATAATAAGGTATTATGTGTAATAAAAACAATGTTTTTCTTTGTTCTAGAGAAATACTGTGAGGGTTAAGAGATATGAGGAAGGGGCTTATTATCGAGTAGCAGCGACGTCAAATGGTGAATGAAACAAATGGTTTCATACCAACGAGATATTTTGCTGAATTATTAAAAACACGTCATTATGAACCGTTCGCCGTGCACTCTGAAGGCTTGCATCACTGAAGACCAGCTAGAAAACCGTTTTTGACCTTAAAATATTGACCGTACCAACTTAATAAACAACAGATTCGTTATTGCATGAATTTATGGTAACGAATTTTTTAAGCACGTTTCAATAGGGTGTTTGTCGTATTTCTTGCAGATATACCGAAATTGTTTAATATTATTTTAGTAATAGTATTATTTTAGGATTAAAATTTGAGGTTTAGTTTCAATCTTCTTTTCGTAAAGAAAATGAATACTTAAGCTTTAACCTCAATAACAACCAATATTTACTAAAGTCAAATAAAATGTAAAATAATTAATACAAATAAAATATAAACAAACTGCCCATATTTAACCTTAAAATTACCTATTCTGTAAGTAGTTTTTTACATTTTAAGTAGTCTAATATTCTTATTTATTACTTAATTACTTCGACCATGATCAAAGCTTAATATTTATGGTGAAAAAATCAATTAAAAATTTAAAATATTTCATAATTTAAATATGTCAAAATAATACAAACTGCTTCTAAGTTTCTTGACATCTATTTCACATCTTATTCAGCTGAAGTAATGATAAATAATTGTAGCAGTTTAACTTATGTAAAATAAATATAACGAATAAACATATTTTTTTAATTTTGTTATCATATATCACGCATTTTTTATTCTAAAACCTTTATTGCAATAACAACATAAAAAAGCAACAATATTTAAAAAATATTATTATCGAAAACAAAAATAATAATATTTGCAAAAAACCGCACTGTGTTTTACGAGATTAGAACCTGAGGCAGTTTGAATTCCATACCAACGCTTAACGCTTCCTGCTATCTGCACTTGTTAAGTAACTATCGAATTTTAGCAATGCCATTAACTGGTCAAGTTCACGCGCATAGCGCGTGTGTGCTAGCATGTTTAAAGCGACGGAAATATATTGTTGTTTCGTGTAGGGCAAAACTGCGTTATCTGTGGTGTGTGTATCGTGTTGCTTACACATACAAATGTACGAGCTATACCGCGTGTTCACAGCAATACGACTCTTAGCGTGCTCATGCACTTTTGAGCGCTTACTGTACATGGAAAGTAAACCACTGCCAAACAGTAACACAGTAAAATACCTTGGGCTACATCTAGACAGAGACTTACCTGGGCCAACCACGTTAAGGCCAAGGAAAAGGCAGCCACCATTGAGATGAAAAGTCTATCCTGGCTCATAGGAAGACAATCAAAATTATCTCTTAGTAACAAAATACTTGTTAACAAAACTATAGTAAAACCAATATAGACTTATGGAATAGAACTTTGGGGATCGGCTAGCAACTCCAATATCGAAATTTTACAAAGGTTCCAAAATTATACTAAACCACATAATGTGAATGTTCAATGGAACATCACAAAAATAATCTCACACGAAGACCCATCTGATTATGGCTAGAAAGTCGATCGCAGATAAAAGAAAAAAATAAAACAATAGATTAAATAGAAAACTTAGTATTTATAAATTACTTTAGCTAAAAAAAATATACTTAAATATTTACTAACCATCGATTATGCTCGACAGAAGATCTACTTGTTGTCTGCAAATAGAACCGCTAACATGCTATTTTACATTTATTTACCTAATTTTAATTTAGTTTATACTTTATACTTCCAGTTAATTTATTACATTAAGTATTTTGCACTTGTAGCATAAAACACAGGTTCAACCTAGTTCAGGCAAATAAGCAACTGTGCTCTATTTAATGATTAATTGCGTATTGTAAATGTGCACCTTTTTATAAATAAACGATTTTATTATTATATTATTCACTGGGTACGTCTCTAACCTAAAACCATCTATCTCTATATTTATTTTATATTTTCTACATTAATTATATTTACTAATTATACAAATGCAGTACATAAAACTAAACTACACTTTAGCAGATGAAAAACTACACAAAAAAAAATTAAGGTAACAATAAAACAAGTGATTTCAACTTTAAAATAGCTCTATAACGCACTTACAGTACAAATTATTATAATAATAATAATTGCCTTTATTCAGACAGGTATAAGTTATGTGTTGGTTATTTTGCTTAGTTGAACACAATTTAGAGTTTTGATAAATGTGACTCTATATAGAATTGCCCCAACACCCCTGTCTGTATGTCCCCATTGACAAAGGCCTCCTTCAAATGTCTCCACTTCCTTTCATCCTTAGCACCTCTCGTCCGTTGCTCACTTGCAGCAGTTGTTCAGTGAACAATTCGTGAACAAAACACACTGGTGGTGTGTGACTAAACAATTGAAGCCACTTCCGTGTTGATATAACCCAGTGTCTTCCAAATGAGACGTGATGTCGTCTCAGAACTCAATTTGGGAATAGGTTTTTGTAACACTTAAATCACTTTTAAGAAAAACACTCAAGTCTCCATTTAACTTTGCATGTGGTATACGTCTTGGCAACAGCCGCAGTAACCTGTTTGAAAATAAATGTTTAAACCAATTATTCTTATACTGAGAATACATTGCTTCAACTAGTAACATCATCATAATTTGAATATCCTGATCTAGAATTGCTTATACCAGTAGCGTTTGTAACTATAATACAAAATAATTGTTTAATTATTATCCCTCCTGATGCAATCACTATACACAAACTTATAATTAATCCAACTCTCCCTACACTCAGTAACTTATTGGTTGAATCTTCAGTGAAGTTTATAAGCCAAGAATTGCCACTCTGTCCTTTGTTCATTTTTAAACACCAGTTTGAAGGTACTCAAATGCGTCTTCATTGAGATGATTGAATCTCGATGATAGTGTTACAATACCCATACAACAGTTAACATTGTATTTGCTTTAAATTTTTACGAGACACTAATAGTGTCTATTATTTTGTAGTTTCTGTCTACTTCAAGATCACTCATCTTCATCCATCTCTGAATTAACTTTTGCGAGTATTGATTGTTCGAAAGATAAATCTTTGATCGGAAGACATTATTTTACAATAAAAATTTTTATTGAGTAACTTACCTAGACCTACAATAAAATTATGCTAGTTGATAGTTAGAAAAATACCATAGAAATTTTAATATGTAGCTATAGTCAAATGGTTGTGAGCTAGAAGTGTAAAATTCAACTTGTTTTGTAAAGTAAATGTTTAATGTTTTAATAAATTGAGCACTTTGTCAATCTTCAGTCATCGAGTTTCAAATGTCACTTTTAGGTTTGACATTGGCACTGACAGTTTGACAAAATAACATTGACTGCGTTCTGAGTTACGCTGTAATCTATTTGAGCGTGCACAAGTTAACAACCGTTCCGAGTTAGCGTGAACGCGATAAAAGCAAAGGCACGTAAAATTTTATCGGAGAGGCAACCGGATGGCAAGTGGTAACCTGAGTCTTGAATTGATACCGAACCCCCCCCCCGTACCGTCCGAATGGACCCCAAATGGACGGGGGTGGAGATATGGGGGATGGGGACCTAACTTTTTTTTTGACATGTCATTCAAAATTTAAGCTCTATTATGTGCAAGGAATTTGTGTGTAGTACACTGTGAGTCCATTCGAACGGTACGGGGGGGTTCAGTATCACTTCAAGACCCAGATTACCACTCGCCATCCGGTTGCCTCTCCGATAAAATTTTACGTGCCATTGCCTTGAATAATAATGATGTCCTGTGAATCATCATAGATGACGTCATGACATGCACCATCTTGCGATAACGCCGACCATGCCCTACATTATTATCACCGTGAGCGCTGTTAATAATAACAGTTGACATCTCGGGTCCTGTGTGATGCAGGACGACGGATGTCTCCCTGTCCGTCGCCCCTGGACCTATTTAAGGGGGCTGGAAGAGGGCGTTATCTGCCCTCTGCCAACGCCTAGTGCACCTACTGCGGGACGGGAAATCACTTAAATTCCTTTTCTCTTTCTGCAGCTTCCTTTTGCGGGACGGGAGAGCACTTGAGATCGTTTTCCTCTCTGCAGCTTCCTACTTCGAGTTAACTGTTTCGCAGAAGAAGGATACCACTGCGTCGACTCTGCATTGCCGACTATTGAATGAACTACGGTCGGTAGCGACAAGTCGTTTCCCACTTCTGAAACGAGGCCACGGCGTGGCTCTTCCCATGCGAAATTTGGCCAGCGTATGCCGCGTCGTGTCAGCTCAAACAGCTAGCTCACCTTGTCTAGCAACACTATGGGCAAATAGGCGTACGGTGAATCTGCAGGGCGCCCCGCCTTCCTAAGTAAGACAAGTTGACTTGCTTCCCACTGAGTAGGTAAATGGCTCAACTCAAGGCACGTTGAGAAGAGTAGGTACTCTCAGTGGGGGTTCCAGGTCCTTAAGGGCAAGAACTAAAGCTTGGCCAGGTACCCCATCGGACCCAAGAGCTGTATTCTTTTTCTTAGCCCGAAGCCGTATGTCGGCCGCCCTCATCTCAGATTACGTCACCTCTGGGACGCTTTCGTTCTCCTCTTCTTCAGGTTTTACGGCTGTGGGCAGAGCCATTGACGGTGTTTCGTGCACTCTCCTCGCAGGGAAGAGAGCTGAGACCACTTCTTCCAGCAAATACAGCTCGAGATCCTCCGTTAGTGGGGGAGCCCAGGGCCTAAGTTTCCTTCGGACCGTACGGTAAAGGCGCCCCCACGGGTTCCCATCTAGGGTTTCCAGCAGTTTTTTCCTGGTTCACGTCTTCGACTCGCCGATGGCCAGCCACAGAGCCTCCATCGCCTTGCGATAACCCTCACACAGCGCGGTTTCCTCATTGGGATCCCGCCGACAGCTCCTCCGGTACCGCGTATACGGGCGGATACGTCGCAGATCTGCATCATCGCCTCGCTGAACCACTGCGCCAACTCTTCGACATCGATGGGACCAACTGTCGCTGTCTCCCGAACCGCGAAATACGGCTCAGTGACCACCACCACATAAATCGACCACTCCGCCATGCTCAGAAGCAAAAAATCCTGAGCACTGGTAACGTGGTTGATGTTAGCCTGAAGGAAATGGAATTATGCCATCACTGGCATTCCATTTCCTCAGCATACCTCCTTCCCTAAGCCAGGAGTCGACCAGCTGAGTGCTAGGATGTAAGAGGAGTGCAGTTCCCCTACAGCCTCGTCTTCCTATAAGTATACAAGCGTATAAGTTGATGAATAATATATAATACCTAATGTGAATATTATTATTTACGATTATGAAACAGGTTCTTCTCCCACAGATAATTGCGTGAAACTTAAATTATATGTACTTAGTACGAAATTTAAAGCTTAGTTGCATTAGTAAGTACCAACACGTGTGTTTAAAGTTACGTAGAAAATTATTTTTTAGGAAATTCATGATCGAAGCTATCCTTGGATCTCTTATAAGTATTGTTTACTAGTTGGGTTTCTGTGCTCTGAGGTCAACCGTAACCGTAACTGATATTATTAAAGTTAAGGTTGAACAAGATCTCATTAAAGGTAAATTATTAACAAAATTCGGGATACGCACTTATTCCTTGCGCAGGGCTCGGGACTTATGCCTTAAAATACGGCCTGGCAATGTTTAGCAGTTTAATCATTATCGTCATCATCATTTCATCCAAAAGACGTCCATTGCTGGACTTTTGCTTTTAAATAGGACGCGGCCATAGGCCAAACGTCGCCACTTCGACCGGTTCTTTGCTTCTCGCATCCAGCGGATTCCAGCGGCTTTCACAAGGTCATCGGTCCACCTTGCGGGAGGCCTTCCAATGCATAGTCTTCCGATACGCGGAACTCCACTCTACAAAACCTTTCGACCCCATCGGCCATCTGTTCTGCGAGCTATGTGCCTTACCCACTGATACTTAAGTTTGGCAATTTTGAAGGCTACGTCGGCTATCTTAGCAATTAAATGACTAAATTAAACCCTTTACACGGCATGGCTGTATAGTCGGTGTATCTATTTACCGCTACACATGGGCAAAGTATATTACGGATAAAAATTTGATCCTTCCACGCTAAATTCAAATTCAAAATATTTTATTTCACATAAACCTACAAGGGCACTTATGAAACGTCAGAAGCTAGGTGCACGGTTCCAATTGGTCGCTTCCTATGGAGAAGAGCCGGCAAGAAACTCCATGGTTACTCTTTTCAAAATAAATGGTTTCTACAATGTTTCCAAATTACAGTGTTAATAGGTATGGGAGGACAGTGTAGGCACATCAACAAGTACCAGGTACTTAGTAAAATAGAAAATGGTCCACAAGTCTATAGCCTACAACCTTCTCACAATCACAAAATCTAAAAGAAAAGAATCTATATAAAAGATAAACAAAATAGAAAAAATAAGGACCTATTTAAACCAAATGACATGATTGCTACAGCTTATTATTTGCTACAGCTGCAAGCAACAAATCTAATTTGATTTAAAATATTGTAGGTACCTATACAAATGATATAATGTCAAATAATGAAAAGATTATGTCAATGAAGTTCTAAAAAAAAGTAAAATAAAATAAGCATCGTAATTTGGGAGCAGTTAATAGACATTTACATTGTTATGCCGTTAATGAGGTAGGTACCAGGGAAGACACATGTGCAGAAGGAATTATTGCCAAACTTCCTTGTCTTAAACGTAGTCTTTAATCTTATAATATGCTTTTTTGATAAGGACACGTTTGATGTGGGTTTTGAACTTCCCATCGCTTAGTTCTGTAATAGACTTTGGCAACTTGTTATAAAAGCGGATACCGTTTATAAGAAATGACTTACTAGTTTTAGTTAATCTAAATTTGGGTACCTATCACAATTTCATGTTTACTACGTGTATTTATAATAAGGAAATCACTTCTTATTTTGAAAAGTCCTAGGTTTTTGCGAACATACAAAATACTTTCTAAGATATAAAGAGAAGGCTAAGTCAGTAGGTATATCTATTTCTTTGAATTTATTTCTAAGGGACTCACGAGGACTCATTTTGTAGATCGCGCGAATTGCCCTCTTTTGTAAAATGAAAATTGAATCTACGTCAGCTGCCGATCCCCACAGCAAAACGCCATAAGACATAATACTGTGGAAATAAGCAAAGTACACTAACTTAGCTGTGGGTACATCAGTTAACTGCCTTATTTTTCTTACTGCATATACAGCTGAACTTAATCTACCTGAAAGGGCTCTAATGTGGGCGTCCCATTGCAATTTCGAATCTAGAGTAAAAAAAGGATTGTGTGGTTTTATGAAACCACGGTAAAACTGAAACTTTTAAGCGAATTATAGGCGCCGCCATATTGGCCTTGGCTTTATCCCTACTCCGCGGCCGACCGTCACGCGACATGCAACACACAGACGAAAAAGTTTGAGACGATGTAATAAAAGTTTCACTTTAAAAATGAGACCATACCAGTTACATATAAATCTATTCACCTGAAGTAGGCTCAAAGGCCTGTTCCGATTAAGTAAATGCTTTCAAGTGAGGTTTTGGATATTACACCATCGTTATTCACACGCAGTAATCTAGTACGCGGTTTCATTTTCAATGGGGCCTCTTCATCACCTTACTCAGACCGACTCGGACGATCAATCATTCGCTTTGGTAGGAACATTTGCGGAATGAAAAGGTTACACAATTTTGTAATAGGTAGTTTACTGTTTACCTTTTTGCCCTATTATTCATTTTCACTTAGGTACCTAAGTTTTTCAATTCTCAATTCTTTATTGCGTACCATAATGTATATAGTTGGTAGGGAATTATTGATATTAGTCACAATTATGGACACTGGCTGGCCCAGCATAGATCAAGTAGGAGAGAGGTAGAAGAGCATTGGGTGTTTAATGTGATAAATTGTATTATTAGTTAAGTAGTTAGTAAGTTATACTGTTTTATTAATAAGTACAGTATTGAATTTTAGGAATTGTAATGATTGTTTTATAAATTATGTTATGTACGTTTATTTATTCAGTAACATTGTAATAACCATTTATTTTGAAGTGATCTAATGTTTTACTTACATAGGTAATGTTATTTTTATTTATTATGTAATTAATATTTATCATCCTCACGGTAAGTAAGGTTCGTATTGTTCATGCTATAAAATAAACCTGAAGATGCTTAGCGATTACAAAAACGACCAATTTGAAGAAATCGAACTACTTATGGAATAACGTACTTACCTAGGTAAAAATAGGTAGGTGGTAGGTACCTAACAGGTACTTAAAATCAAACGTCAGTTAGTCAACTTTGAACAAGTTAATGATGCACTCTCTAAAGTTGTGCATTGGTTTAATGTAAATAATCTTCTCCTGAACGAAAAAAAGACTAAACTCATAAAATTTTCAATGCCAAATGTCAGGCAGCTATCTATCAATGTTCAGGTTAATGGAACAGAGTTGGACCCTGTTGAGTCGACAGTTTTTCTTGGAATCACTATTGACGGTAAATTACAATGGGGCCCACACATAGAAAAATTGTCAGGAAGGCTAAGTTCGGCCGCCTATGCTGTTAAAAGAATTAGACAGATAACTGACGTAGATACAGCCAGAATTGTTTATTTTAGTTATTTTCATAGTCTTATGTCATATGGGATTCTTCTCTGGGGAACCTGTGCGGACATTAATACTATCTTTGTTCTACAGAAAAGGGCTGTTCGAGCCATTTACAATCTAGGTCCAAGAGATTCCCTTAGAGAAAAATTCAAAGAAATAAATATTCTGACTGTAGCCTCACAATATATTTTTGAAAACCTATTGTATGTGCACAAAAATATATCAAATTTTAAGAAAATGTCCGATATTCATAGTTTAAATACCAGGAATAAACACAACCTTGCTGTACATCGCACACGTCTCCACAAAGTAGGCAACTCATTCATGGGTCAATGTATACGTTTTTACAACAAACTCCCCATTGACATTCGAAACTTACCCATTAAACGATTTAAAATCTGTATTAAAACCAAACTTTGTAAAAAAGGGTACTATACAATTTCAGATTATTTAGAAGATAAAAAAGCTTGGGATTGAACTGCTCGCTCTGCTAAGCCTTGTGATAAAATCATAAAACTAGACATTTTAATTATGTAAAATCAACATATACCAGTTTTATAAACACATTGACATTGTTGAAAATTATATTCAAAATGACATGATTACTGAAATTTACTGTTTCAGGTGTCCTTTTTTCGTTCGGAATACTTGACGCAAGAGGAAGCTATAAAACATCCTGACGGTGTGACTATGGTTTGCTACTTGATCAAGGTAAGCAGTTCCAAAATACTTTAAAAAAAAAAACATTTTAGGAGAAGATTCACTGTACAGTTTGACCGACACCGAGGTAGTACCGCGCCTTGGTAGGAGGGGGTAGCGTTAAGGAATGAGGAGCGGGACGCCGTGAGTGTTGACGAATAAGCGGTCTGCACTGCCCCCGTCTCGCTGCGCACATACCCAAGGCGCGGTACCGCGGTTTCGGTCAAACTATAGTAGATAATGAATTACAAACTTTATCCAGGAAAAGTAGATGCATCACAAACCACTACAGAAGTCCTATTTCAACGAATGTCAGCCTCCAGCACCACCAAAAAAGAAAAAGAAGGAGTAGAATCCAGCCCTTTAGGACTGGATTTTTTAAATATGCACCTTCCAACGATACCTGCCTACAAAAGCCTCAATTCTGTATTTAACCCCTGACATTATTTCTAGTACGGCGTCAACCCAGATGACAGACTATCCTGGGTGATAGAAGGCTTCCCAAGAATCCAAGAAGCACAAACAAACACTCGAATAGGGCCGTACCCAATGTCTCGGCTCATACCTATGTTTTATGAAGACTATTTCCTTTACTGGGGCAAATTGGAAACGGTTAAAGGCGAACAATTCGTGATCAAGTGGTTGGTGCCAAGAGTCATTCTGTTTGCGTCTTTTGATCAGGTGATTTTATTGTTTTTTTAGGGTTCCGTACGTCCGAATGAAAAATGGAACCCATAGAGGATCTCTCGTGTGTCTGTCTGTCTGTCTGTCCGTCTGTCACAGCCAATTTGCTCGGAATGTACTGGACCAATTTAGTTGAAATTTGGTACACATTATGAATTTCTGTGACCCAAACACGGACGTGTACCTAACGTATATAAGAGAATTTTGAATATGGAGGTCACTTTTGGGGGACAAATAAGAAAAACAAATGGTTTTGCAAACTTATACCGAGTGACTTATCAAATGAAAGGGCTTGTTGTGAGTATAGACTTAATTTTTTTTTTTCTAATCTGCGGAAGTGTTTTGTTTGTTTATTTATTTGTTACGCTTTCACGCTAACACGTTTAATGAAAAATGCAAAATGCAATCAGCTAAATAAAAATTGAATTGGGTAACATGCTATAGTCCGCGCAATCCACGAAGACGCGCCCCACTCCGCTCCTCGCCGTACTTAGAGTTCAGCTTACAGTACAGTAATCGCGGAGTGGGGCGCGTCGTCGTGGACTGCACGGACTATATTACGTCTGCGAATGCCCAAAAAAGGAGCATTTTCGAGCTGATCATGTCCAAAAATGATTTCTTATTCTTCTCGTTACAGATGGCAGAATTCCGTAAGCTATGGGACCCTTGGGACGAACCTAACTTGAGAAACTACAGGCCACTTCAAGAACGCGGAGATCGACATGTCTTTTACATCAATCCACATTGGTGCCAGTACAATTCATTGTTGCCTATACCAAGAGTACCTGAGCCATCCATTTCTATGTTGTCTCATGCTTATCTAATGAATCCTTGGATGTTACCACTGCAGAATCGACCAGACGAAGATACTGTCGTACAGGAAACTCAAACCAAAACTGGCTCTGAAATTTTCGATACCGCAGAATAGTTTCAAGACTAACCACCCCGGGCGAGTCCTGGCGGCCCCCAAATCTTAAGGAGTACTTTATAATGATATCCCAAATACGGTAAAAATATATTTCAGTTTAGAGTTGGAGGCTGAGGATGAAAATTTTCGAGCTCGCTTTGCTCGCTACAATCTATTTCTTCAAACTTGTCAGCATATCTCCACAAAGCAACTCCTATTTCCGTAAGGATGTTCAATAGAAACCCGGGAATTCCGAGACGAGGTGCAAGCAAAAAATTACGAGCTCGCCTTGCTCGCTTCCCTACATTCTTTTTTTTCATAATATAGCCTATTGAGGAGATAAAAATGTACCACCCTGAAAAAAATTATCGTGCTGGTTGCGAGATCCATGGTGTAGGTAAATAATAATTATAACTATGCACGTTATGAATACTTGTTTGTTTTGTTGTCATTATTATTTTTTGCAAAATGTTATAGTCTGCGCAATCCACGAAGACGCGCCCCACTCCGCTCCGCGCCGTACTAGAGTTCAGCTTACAGTACAGTAATCGCGGAGTGGGGCCCGTCGTCATGGATTGCACGGACTATAAATTAAACAAACATACATTTTTAACTATACTATTATTTTTATAATGATTTGATATTGAATCAACTGCTTCACAGAACTTTTTTTGAATTTTGTTATAAAGAACAACAAATCTGAAGAAACATAAATATTGTGATGAAAAGACTAGGTGCCAGTGTGGTAAATATAAAAACGCCTTGCTTGTGGATCTAACTAATCCATAGACATATTCCTAATCTTATCATTATAGAAACTATGTCACTGTCAGTCAAGTGTCATTTCACTACTAATCATAAACATCAACAAAAAGGTAACCTACAAAATTTTGATGACCTCGGGCCAGTCAATAACAAAATGTTAAGGAATATTTTGCGTACCAGCCGCTGGCTGGCACGAAGACAGATCAATAGTGTAACTCCAGTATTACTGCGCCATTACCCGCGTTTGTCGTCAAAAGTCACTAGTTTATCGTTTGATCGCCAATTTTCTTCAAACCCGACTGCTCCTGAAACTTCCGATGTGGATCAAGCAGTTTTTGAAGAAATCTGTAATGAAACTCTCGAATCTCTTTGTGATTATTTCGAAGAAATTGTGGATTCCTCTCCCAATTTAAAAGGGGCTGACGTCACGTACAGTGTAAGTATTCCTATTTCAAAACGTTCCTGTCAACTTTTATAAATGAATAAAAAGTTTATTCCCGCTTTATTTATGTAATTTTAATTAGATTATCCAGAAATCTGTATGAGGCCATGTAGAAGTACAATTTACTGGTTTAATAACAATTTACCAAGTTATATAAGTTTTACTTACAGAATATTGCCAACAATTTGACTCATACATTATTTTTCAAGTGTTTTGATGTACAAATACCTATTTTTTTATTGCATGTTCTTATCAACAAGACATAAAACGTAGAGATAAGTAAATTACATTTTTGGTGTACTTAAATTAAATTAATAACTATACTGTGTTGGTGAATTGCAAAGGTATGTTAGTCAAACAACACCAGCTGGTATAAAAAAATCATACTATTTCGAATTGAATTAACGAATTTTTCTCGTTTCAGGACGGAGTACTAACAGTAGCCCTTGGATCTAATTATGGAACATACGTGATCAATAGACAAACTCCCAACAAACAAATCTGGCTCAGTTCACCAGCCTCCGGTCCCAAACGTTATGACTTAGTTCTCAAAAACGGAGGCCATTGGGTTTACAAACATGATGGAATGAGCTTACATAAATTATTACAAGAAGAAATATCAAAAGTAGCTAAAAGCAAAGTAGAATTTAATAAGTGTTCTCATAGTTTAGTTTGAAAACTGTTTATTTTATTTATTTTTAGAGTAAATAGGTTTTATTGTTTGAGTTTTGTTTTATTTTTTTAATCCAAAATGGAGGTTATTGAAGATGGGAATATTATGGACCGCATCCCTATTTTGTTGCAAAGGGATTTGGAGTATTATCAGGTACCTACATAATAAATTATTCATTGTAAGTATCCAGAATGTAAAAGTAGCGAGTAGTAATAATTAGTAGACTATTGTGAGTCAATTTTATTCTCTGGCTTATCTTTATTATTCAGTTTTTTAATTCTCTTAGGGGATGAATATTCAAATTTCCTTCCGTAGTGCTCACTTTCATTATGTGCAAAATTTCATGCTTTGGGTGGTGGTTTAGGGATTTGTCACACTGGAAGTGTTCTGCGTCCTGTGGTCTGGTCAACTTGAACATTTATGTTATGTTCGATTTGACTGGACTGTAGGACGCAGAACGCATCCAGTGTGACAAGTCCCTTAGGCTGTGTATTATCTGTCAGTGAATGATTTAATTTAAGATTTTATTAAGTAGATTACAATATGTTAAATCATTTTCAGAAAAATCAAACAGTATTATCTGAAACTATTTGCAAAGGTGTTGTGGGTGGAAGGCTAGATTTCCCCAGAAATGCTTCATTTGCTTCAGTCAAAATAGTACTTTGGCTTGAAGAAGAGTTCTCAATTGCATTCAAGTATGTATAAAAAAAAGAGTTTATAGTCTTTCTTGATTAAATAAGCGTGAACAGGCAGGATGCAGGAGGCAGATAAGAATATTAATTTGTGTTTCTGCTAAATGTAAATTACCCAATGAATAAATCTGTAACAATATTATAGATTGATTAATTAGGTAATTTTAATTTTTTCAAGAATATTTTGTCTTGAAAAAAAAAAACTGATTCAGCCGGTCTATTCTGGCCGCATTCCGAGTTACGCCAAAAGTGATAATATCGCGAATCCGACCAAAGTCCAAAGTCACAATTATTACTCAATAACTCTTATATTTTGTAAAACGCGCGTTCAAATTATTCCATACAAACTTTGACATCCCCCAATCCTCCTTTAGGGGGTAGTTTAGAAAAACTAAAAATGGGAAATTTTATAATTTACATAATAGATAAGTATTTGTGCCAAGTTTCAAGTTTATTAACTCAAGGAATAAGATTTTTCATACAAACAAAATTCTCCCTTTTCACCCCCCTTAAAGGTCGAATTTCCAAAAATCCGTTCTTAGCGGACGTCTACTAACTATGAACTACCTCTCTGCCAAATTTCATTTTTATACGTCAAGCGGTTTTCGAGATTTCGTGATGAATGAGTGAGTGAGTGACCTTTCGCTTTTATATATTTAGATTTCCATACAGTAAAATTGTCAAATTAATCAAAACGGGTACCTAAATATTTGACAGCTATTTGCGACGCTGCCAACTTTTTGGATGAACGCTCTTAGCCGACGTTCGCACGGACGTAATAAAATCGCGGCGATTTTTTTTCGTGCATTGGATTTTCAACGCTCTACTTAGCGCCGAGAGTTGAAAATCCAACAGTGTGTTTTTTCAACGCGCTGCGACGAGAGTACGTCCCAGCGCGTTGGATTCTCAACGCTCGGCTTAACACCGAGAGTTTTAAAACCAGTGCGCGATAAAATCCCGCTGCGATTTTATTACGTCGCGTCCGTGCGAACATCGGCACAGCAAGCACCCCCTATTTGCTTGAATGGGGTACAGTTAGAACAGGTGGATCAATTTAAATACTTGGGGCACTGGGTAACAGCCGATCTGAAAGACCATGCCGACATTGAGCGGGAGCGGAGGGCACTGTCTAAGAGAGCAAATATGATAGCCTGTAGGTTTGCACGTAGTCCAAATCAGGTTAAAATCACGCTTTTCAAAGCTAACAGTGCCCTTCGTGTCCAATATAACAACACGTTCAGGGCAGTGTTGGGGCTGCCCAGTTTCTGCAGCGCATCGGGCATGTTTGCGGAAGCGCGCACCGACTTTTTCCACGCCACCATGCGCAAGCGGCGCGCGTCCTTGGTGCGCAGGGTGCGGGGTAGCTCCAGCACTGTCCTGGCGTTGATTGCTCAGCGACTAGATTGCCCCTACGTTGAGCATTGTTTTAGCAGGCATATTGCGGGTGCTTAATTTGTATTGTTTTTAATATGGGACCTGAAATAAATGTTTTTTTTTTAACTTTAATATTACTATGCATTTGCAGACAAGGATCAGGCATGTTTGTGATAACAAAGGAGGATGAGAAAGGAGATTTTGGTGTAGCCAAGACCTCTGACCCTGACAAGTTTGTGCAGCTGGCTATCAAGTCTGGTGATTCTCTGTTGGGTAGGCACTATTCAATTATTTATTTTTGACCAAAAAGAACAAATGATTTCACCCACAATGCGTTTTATGGACACAGGACAGGTCAGACCTCACTCGATCACTCTGACCCTGGCCTAGCATGGTTTGCCATAAGACAGGCAATGGGACCCTAACCAAAAAATAAAGATAAATTAATTGTCATATCACTCGTTTACATGGGTACAAATGATCCTAACTTGTAAATGTGAAAGTGAATTTGTTTGTTTGTTACGATTTCACGCTAAAACGGCTGAACGGATTTGGATCAAATTTGGTACATAGGTAGACCATGACCTGGAGAAGGCCAAAGGCTACTTTTCATCCTGGATCGCAGACGAAATCGCGGGCAACAGCTTGTATAAAATATTCCTGGGATTCTAACAGCTCAGATCATAAAAAATACAAAATAGTTTATTGTGCCAAATAGAAAATTACATTACATTTTAACGTGTTTGGAGCCTCCATTTAGGCTAACAATTTGAAACAATGCCTGAATTAGAAAG
The DNA here is from genome assembly GCA_949152395.1 of Agrochola litura. Classification (NCBI taxonomy): domain Eukaryota; kingdom Metazoa; phylum Arthropoda; class Insecta; order Lepidoptera; family Noctuidae; genus Agrochola; species Agrochola litura. The sequence continues at coordinate 5,970,744 of OX424497.1, read as the reverse complement.
CTCCAATGGTCCTCCATTGTCCCATCATCTCTTGATTCACTCATCAATACATCATAGTGGTTAATAAAACCCTCAGAAAAAACCTAAGTACTAATAGCTATGATGTGTATCTTGTTGCCTCTGCAACTCTGCCGAAAGTATCTAGCTAAATACTCTGTAGGTCGTATTTAAAAAGAAAAATTGTCTCTAGATTGGTTGTTGATATCTATAAAGTCTAGTGGTAAGTACATACCTACAGTTCTTCCTACGATACGGTTATCATAATAATCAGCCTATAATGTTCCCACTGTTGGGACACAGGCCTCCTCTCTATAAGAGGGAGCGGGCCGTAATCCAACACGCGGGCCCAGTGCGGTTTGGTGGATGTCACATGTCTTCCAAATTTTGTTCTAAGACATGCCGGTTTTCTCATGATGTTTTCCTTCACCGTTTTGAGAGCAGTAGTGATGAAATAATTTACACATAGTAAAGTGCCTGACTGGGTTCGCACCTACGACCTACAACTCTTAAGTCACAGCCATTTTTATCTGGCCACCACTACTCACAATTGGGCCACCACTGCTGACGGTTATCATAATATTCTCTATTCACGTCTTTCCAGAGCATCTCCACATGTTAGCACAAGAAGCTCTCGACCACGCTGATCTCCCGGTACTGACCGCTACGCTTGGAGCCGCGGCGTTGTTGAAGAATAGTCTGTATTGCTATGTGCAGCATATTGAGGATAGCGGCAATCCGGAGAGGTACTCGCTAATTCAGGTACCTACTTAATAGTACATTACTGTCGCCTCCTGCAACTGGGGCATTGATTATACGTGACGTGAATCCATCAATGCCTGGTTGCGGCCATAGGCTTGTATAGTACTTTTTCTCAAATAATGTGCGGAAATTCAGACTAAGTAAATTCATTATAAATTCCAGAATCAATGACGAACAACGATAATTTTTCACGCGCCAGTATGTTCATTTGTTTCTTCTTTTTTTAAAACCAAATCGAAATTTAAATACTTTAAATCTTTGATAAGTTACCTCCTTGGTTGTCATGTGTTGATGTAAAATGTTCGTTCCATTTTTATATAAGTAACAGATTTATATGAGTTTTCATCAACTTCGATATATCTCGAATAAGGTTGTCAAAATAATTTTCGAATTTCCTAGTTATGTTTGAGAAAAATATGATCTCATTGTTAACTGTGGAAACCTGGATACAAATAAAAAAAAAAACAACACTACCTACGAATGAAGCAAGTTAATAAAAAGCTGTCGACTGTCGACGTTGATAATAAAATATGTCGTCATACGTACAGTTCTGATACAGTCTGTTAATTTCGGTATTGCATTCGCCAACTTCCTTACTACGTTGAATACACCGGTTCTCGTCCGCGAATGTGGCCGCTTTTCTTTAGATCTAATTTTGTTGCTTCGTGTCTCAATATAAAACTTTATAAAAGGTATTAGAAAATTCTAGACACTTACCGAGTGTCCTTACTAGGCGTTTATTCATAATTCTTTCTCAGTCACGAGATAATTTTTTTTTAAAGGACTGGCGCTAGTGGTCTATTGGGCGCCCCTCTTAACGCCTTACATTCATTTCTAGGGTTGTTACAAACGATACACCACAATGTCGGAAGCTGTCGGGGAAAGAGTCCTCGATCTTCACAACCGCGTGCTATCGCTGTACATTCTACAAGATTCAGGGGGGCGGCCGATAGATGGCAAGACTAGGACGGTTCACGAGACCGGCACGCCATCTGTGCAGGGATGGTGGCTTTATATGAATGGTAAGGGAATTATGAAATGGTCAGACTGGGTATCCGGTGGCGGTGCTGTGTTATGATAATTTTGAGGTACTGTGATTTCACAGTTATTTTACCTCTAACAGCTGCAACCCAATAGCAACCTTATTGTAATTAAAATAAAGATCTCTATGATTTTGACTGTGATGCAAAATCAGAGGTTACTATGAAAGGACTAGATATCGACCTTCGCGACCTTCACGAAACCAGTGCGTGCCTCTAAACACTTTACAGCTTTCGCGGGCAAGTGGATTTTATTTCGACTTTCTTTCCATGCTCACAATGAAGATAATTGTTTGACAGTGAAAGCTAAACAGCTATATTACTGCTGGAAAATTGATGCCTTGTTGATAGTTTCCTTTTGTTTTCCAGGCAGTAGACGAGACCTTTGGGACACGGTACCACCACGGATGGCGCAGAGAATATTTGCCGGAATGCTCAATGAAACGCTGACCATACTTACTGTTAGATATTGCCAAGTAAGTACACAATAATATTAAAAAAAACTTTAAAAAAAATAACCGATTTCCAAAAAAACACTACAGTGAAAAATAACTCTAATTTCGGAAGTCGGTGTCTTTGGTTTTGAATTTTCGTTTTTTGTCACCGACTTCTGAAATTAAAGTTATTTTTCACTTTTTAGTTATGATACCTACCCCACACAAATTCGAATACGTGACCTGTTATGTAAATAACAGTCACATAAACTTATCATATCATCCACATACCAAGAGGGAAAAAATACGTATCATTGAAGCTAACTCAAAAACTATCTGAGCCAAGTTAATAAAATTTATATGGGACCACCTCGAGAGCATACCCTTTCAAACAAAAAAAGAATTTTCAAAATCGGTCCACAATTTTCGGAGGAATCGGTGGACATACATAAAAAAAACATACGCTACGAACATATAACCTCCTCCTTTTTGGAAGTCGGTTAAAAATAGCTAACGGGTCTGTTTTAGGGAATATTTGGAAACTCATAAATGTAATAAAATAAAAAATTAAATACTCATTCTTTCTTTTTCGTGTGGTTAGTGCCTAACCTGGTTGTCAGAGTTTTGTGCCGCCCATGGGCTTCTGACTTGGCTTGACATGCCGTCGAAAAATATCTCTCAGGCATGCTGGTTTCCTCACGATGTTTTCCTTCACCGTTTTTGGAGCAAGTGATAATTATATAATACGCATATCAATCTGAAAAGTCAGAGGTGCGTGCCTTGGGTTCGAGCTCGAGGCCTATGACTTGGCAGTCCGACGGTCACACCACTAGGCTCTTTTTGCTGTTAGTCTAGTAGCGAATACTCATTAATAATTGTTTAAAACTCACTTGCACTACAAATCACTAAATGCGTTTATCACTAAACACATTTGAAAACATCATTCTGTCATCTTCAAACGATTGACAGAAACAGAACTATGTTTTAAACACGTTTAACGTTAAACGTAGTGATGCATACGGGCCTAATTGTTTCAAATTATAGCTGCCGTCTACGGAATGGTGATAATACCTTCAATATGAGTTAAAAAAATACAATAGACGTTTATATATTTAGTAACCTGTTCCGCTTAGCTATTTATAAATAGCCATAAAAACTCCTGAAAGAAATCGACACGTGTTTTACCTTTCAACGAGGCATCCTCAAGATGACGATTGACTTGTCGCGAACCCGAACACGGCGTGTTGCCACACCAAGCGCTCAACGCAGACGCTCTTCGGATGCCTCGTTGAGAGGTGAGAAACACCGAATAAAAACTCACATGGAGTGACTTCAGAACACAATAAAGAAACGACTTTAATACATTTATAACTTATGTAAACAGTTGAAAACCGACTTTATGGCACTTCAATTAAAGTTAATAATTTCCATCCACTTCAAATCAATTTCTTTTCTCATTTCAGACAAACACAACAGAAACCACTACCCGCCTTCTTCTCAACGACATTCTAAACATTCTTCTCTGCGTGGCTCAACTACTGCCGTCTATTTGCGCGAATGGGTCAGACCTAGCAGGGTTGGACGCCAAGCATCAGACTCGGGACGTCAGGGATGTGCACGCGAAGTGCAATGAACTGTTCAAGTGCTTTGTGTATAGGGGGGCTGACTTGCATTTTATACATCAGGTAAGTCACTCTCAGAAGACATAATGTCGGTTACAAAATTATCTGACGAAAGTGTAAACAAACCTTGTTCTGGTTAAATTCTTACGCAATCACTGACTAAATGAATTAGTTACACAATTCATCTGTATTCAGGTTTCAAATTTATATCTCACCACTTTGGAACAGTGTAAATAGAAATCTCACGGCACCATTTTAATTTATTTTTGGTTAGGAAATTATCAAATAACTTCTCCCGCTCTGGGCGGAGCGGGACGCCGTGTCAGACTCTTACTAACTAAAACCCACCCATGTTCCTTCAGTTGCCATGTTGCCGGGGTCCACGGTATCCCTTTCGGACTTCCCCGCACCCGCATTTCACGGCACCCGGGTTTCATAAAAAGCTGAAATATTGATTCATCTTCTCGTATCGGCACAAATTATATGTGAAAATATTACTACCAAGGCTGCGCTAGACAAACGTTTATGATCACAACTCTTTTGGAGGCAATCTTGAACCTTTGTCAGGGTCCAAACACACAGCGTGAATTTTTGCGTGTCAGGCCCGGACTCCACCAAACCGGAGATAAGCGAAGATGTCCGAAGCGGAGACGAGAAGAGATGTTTTTCAACTAGGGTGTATACACCGAAGCTGTTCGGAGATGCGTGCTGGCTAGATTGGAGCGGAGATGTGTGCTGGCTAAAGCGGAACTGAGCTGGGTGTGGCGAGCGTTGGATGTTATCGAAATTACGGCGCCGCTCACATCTCTTCTCGTCTCCACTGCGTGCCGTCGCCAGCTTGTGAGGCACAGTTCTCATCTCCGCTTCGATCGCGCCATACAAATATGATACATCTCTACTCAGTGGTATCCACTGAACCTGAGTGGAGACAAGATGTGTGAATAAAGAAATTCTATTGGTTGTTTAACACATCTCCTCTCCTCTCCTCTCGTGTCCACTTTGGTGGAGTCCCAGGCCTCATGCTTTTCAGGTCCGCAAAGTCGGCGGTATTTTTAAGTAGAAAATTGCTAAGCACACATAAAACACACCGTGCCCATCTTTAATTTGCTTCTGCGGTTACTTATGTAGATTGCTGAATAAATAAAAAATCGTCTTTCGCAATCCATTTTGACGTAAATTCCCTTATAATTTTCCAGGAATTCAAAGAAAGGGATCCTCCATCGATTCCAAGAGAATGTCCCTATCCGTGGTTTACGTTTGTCAATCCGAAACTGTTCGACAAGTTGGACGACCCCTCAGTAAGGAGTACGCACGACCTGTGCAATAAGACCGCTATAGGATTGGAGCTGATTGTGCTGTTGGCACAACCGCAGCCGAACTGGGCGTTGATTGTTAAGGTACAATCCAAAATAATATCTACATTTAAAGTAAAGTCAGGAAAATTAATTGTTAAACAAATTGACTACCAATTAAAATTTTCCGTATATTCATATCACATCTGTCATTTTTTGACAGTTGTATGAAATAGTTTCAATTAGTTTTGTAATTAATTTCCCTGGCTGTACGGAACTCTGCGACAAGTGACCATCTCGATTGGATATGAAATGATATTTTACATGACTAATAATAAGTAATAACATATACTACTAGAATAGGAATACAGGGAATACTTCCTAGAAACCGACGTGGGGATGCACCGAGATGTAGTCTCAGTGGACAAGGGCCTCACCCCGCTATCCTTGGCTAACGAGAACTGGCGCAAACCTATAGTATTAGATACTAATGACCGCAGGGAGGTATGGCAGAGCAAAGAGCTTCACGGGCGCTTTTACCGGGCCTTACATGGGCCCGATGTAGACCTGTTAGCGTCCGTATCCTGGTTGCGATTCGGTGACCTCTTTGGGGAAACCGAAGGTTTTGTCTTTGCAATTATGGACGAAGTTATGATGACGAACAACTACCGGAAATATATTGTTAAGGACGGCACGGTTGACATCTGTCGGGCATGCCACCGTCCCGGAGAATCAATCCGACACATTATTTCTGGCTGTTCTCGTCTGGCTAACGGAGAATACTTGCATAGGCACAACCTTGTAGCCAGGATTATCCACCAGCAACTTGCTCTGAAATACAGTCTTGTGGAATCGGAAGTACCATACTATAGATATGTGCCCGACCCAGTCCTCGAAAATGGCAATATCACGTTGTATTGGGATCGATCTATCATCACTGACAGGACTATTGTTGCCAATAAGCCCGACATAGTGGTGATAGATCGATTAGAGCGTCGCACAATGATTATTGATATAGCGGTCCCGCATGACGAGAACCTCGTGAAAGCTGAAAAAGATAAACAGATTAAGTATCTTGACCTGGCTCACGAGGTTGTCGACTTGTGGGATGTGGATACAGCAATCATTGTGCCGATAGTCGTGACGGCCAATGGCATAATAGCCAAGAGCCTCGACCAACACCTGAGGAGGCTCTCGTTAGGCAGCTGGATCAAGGGCTTGATCCAGAAAGCGGTACTCCTGGACACGGCCCGTATTGTTAGGAGGTTCCTCTCTCAGGAGCCCTGACCACCGGTGGCTTGGACCCTGTTTCCGACACCGGTGGGCTACTATTTTTTATATTTTTAAATGTTTTTTTTTAATCATTTTATAAGAATATTTAAAAATGTAAATTATATGTTTGTAAATGAAATAAAGGAAGTAATAACACTTCAATAAAAGTTAGAAAATAAAATGTAACAGAGAACAACCCTAATAATGTTGTCCTACGATATTTAGGGTCGACGCTGACCTATCAAAGCGCAGCGCATTGCAGTTTCCATAACAAAAATCAAAGTTATTCATACACTGTGCGTGCCTTTGCTTTAATGCTCTCGTGGCGTCAGAAAGTTTATTAATTTTCGATTTTGTTTTAGTGTGTGCAATGCTTATACAGCTCTCATATTCTCAGCAAAAGTATGCGCTTCTTCAATGCGCGCCGTACAAAACTTAGAAGCTTTGCCTCTATGGGGCCATATGGCGCGACGTTCGTACTAATTTGGAAACATGTAGATTACTGAAGCGCATACTTTTTTTCGTTGAACTGTATTTGTATAAAAATCAAAATGCACCGTTTCGCTAAATGAGATTGTATGAATCACTGACATGTTTATCCCATATTGAAAATTCATTTATTCAAACTAGGCTGAGAATCAGCACTTTTCGAACGTCAAAATAACATAAGACAGTCCCCCAAAACGCCCACCCTTCACCACTTCCTTGTACTTTAGCTGGGAAGAAGTGGCGCAACAAACTCCCCAGTAGCACAGATGTCTGTTCAAGTTAGAAAAAAAATGTTTCTATACACACATCACATAACATCACGCCTTGTTTCCCCGAAGGGTTAGGCAGAGGTGTGCCTGTAATAGGTACACCCACATTTCGCCAGTTATGTTAAAGTCCCATGTAATAGGGGGCGAGCCTATTGCCATCAACCGGGCACAAATCCAGACTCCGAGCTGCTGCTGAGTAATTCCAGATAGAAAAATCCAATAACACTTTGCCCGACCCCAGGACCTCATGCTCAGCAGTAGCGCTTGCGACCACTAGACCAACGATTCTATACATATGCAAAATAATTTACATTACGCAACACAAAATATAATTTACATAATAAATTATTGGCCATATGTCAGCTAGCACACGCCAATATATCAACCAAAAACATCGAGAACTATACTCAAGCAAAAATAAAAACTAAACGTAAACAGAACTAAATATCTAAATGTTAGCTTTATAACAACACTTTCTTCGACCCAGGTCCTGTTGATGCGCGACTGCCACCTGTCCCGACTGCTCGTCACCCGCGCCATCCGTCACATGTGCGCCGACAACCTCAAGTGGCCGGCGGACGGGCTGTGGTACAGTGTGCACGACAGGCAGAACAAGTGCAGCGGCTTCCTGTGCACTGCCGACGGGTTCTGCAGGTTTAAAGGGGATGTTAATCGTGAGTACAAGATAAAAAAAGAAACTTATTTACGGGTTTTCAGACGCAACCCCAAAAGTAATTATTGCTAGGTATTTCAATTTAAAGTAATGACTTCAGTCGTACTTTGAAAACACCAATAAAAAAAAAAACGTTTGCGGTAGGGGGACCCTCAGGTCGTCAGGAACGAAGTTCTTTCTCACGTATGATTGAAAACAAAAACTAAATTTTGCAGCCACCTGGATTTACATTTTCACCGCACTATCGACTTTAGCACCCTCGAAAACTATAAAAAGGAGACATTTATTACAAAAAAAAAAAAAAATTTTCGCTTTCGCCATCTTGGATTTACATTTCGACTCCACTACCAGCTTTAACACCCTCGAAAACCATGAAAACGATACCATAATGAAAAATTTGAAAACTTTCAGAGCTGCCAACTCGGATTTTAATTTTGACAAAATTCACACTTCCTCTCTTTCTCTCTCCGGCATGCAGTGTACTCGGGCCGATGTGTACAATTTTATCCCACGATACTGTAATCACTATTCTTTTTTCTGCCGGCGTTCTCTCTCTCTCTCTCTCTCTCTTTCTTTCTCTTTGAATTAGAAGAAGACAGTCGCAAGTATGAACACTTTTTAGTGTGACGATTTCTAAAAGTTTACAAGCCGCGTTAATGAACTTCGTTCCAAAAATTGGTTATAACGTCATCCCCATACCCCCCCAATATATTTATGGTCGGCGACGTATTTCTTCCATTATGTTAAACCATTTGATGATCAATGCAATCCAGTTAAAATATGTACTTCCAAGTACCTAATAGCAAACTTTTTGTTTATATTTCAGCCGGTGAAGAGTTAGCTCGCGCGGCGGGCGCTCTGACATACATTCTGGCTACGATCGGCAGCAAAGCCGAGCTCAAGTCTACGCTGTGTTACGCGCTGGAAATCTCTGGAAGAGACTGGGCAGCTTGTTTGGATAAACGACAGGTAAACACCTGATAAGTTTCGATCAAAAATAGCACTAAGTTAAGGATTAGGAACAAAAACACATCGCTCAAGTGGCCGCGATTGCATATAACTTGATTATAAACCTTAAGACTCAAGCATAAAGTTTATTATTGGTGCCGATTCTCTTGTTCACAAACTAAACTAAATTTAAGTTCAGTGCATCTTTTTCTTTCTATTTCATTAAAAAAAGGACAGAAGATAAATTTTAGTTTAGTCCTGTCAAATTAATCAGCGCCTGTCACTACTCCATACAAGTTTAGACGTGATTAAAAACTTGCCTACTAAAATTACGTCAATTTACTTCAAGCGCTGATTAATTTGACAGGACTAAACTAAAATTTACCTGCTGTCCTTTTCTTAATGAAATAGAAAAAAAAAGATGCACTGAACTTAAATTTAGTTTAGTTTGTGAACAAGGGAATCGGCACCATTGTTTGTAATATATTTACTACTTTATATTACAAGCCCCGTGACACCTCACACATGTACAGTGTCAAATTACTAAAGAGTTACAGTACTTTAGTCCTTCAGAAACTCAAGCTCTTTCTCAGTATGAATTTCCCCGAAATCGGTACCGCAGTTGTCCATGAACACATACAAAGATTATAGTAGTCAGTAGAGATTCTGTACCTTATTCTGTACTGACTAAAATACTATATTCTTTGTACAAAAACTATGTACTTGTCGGTAAGTATCAGTACTACTTACAGACTTACCGGAAAATGCATAATTTTTGTAGTTATTTATATAGGGTAATTAGTGACTGATAGTTAAACACGTGACTTAACTCATCATAATGAACAACTATTACTATGGGACCAAACCTGAAATCGCGAAAAGAATATCAGCTGTTTCATACATTTATGTTCGCAAAACTCGTCAATATAATGTATGGAACAGCAGATTTTTTGAAGTGAAAACTTCTTAAGGCGCGTTGGACATTTTTGAGATGGGAAAAAACAATTGAACTCTCGACACCTCATTTTTGTAAACGCGATTGTGCTCTTTAATTATATAACGTTACGGATTAATGTTCTACATAAGTATTTTTACTTTAAGTTTTAATTTTTGTAAACGCGATTGTGCTCTTTATTTCTATACAAGTATTTTTCTTCCACCAAAGCGATCTTGTTCAAGTTTTCACTTCTGTCGGCACTAATTAATGTCTGTAATTTTTTTGGTGTACATAATAAAGAATATTCTATCTATCTATCTATCCACTCCCGGAGTGCCACTGTTTTTTTTTTTCGCGCTTGCATATTTGGTCCCATAGTAAAAGTTGTTCATAATGATGAGTGAAGTCACGTGTTTAAGTATCGGTCACTAATTACCGGTCACCTTTTATAATTTAATCATTTTGTTGGTGTCCAGGTGTGGTGTGACAGAAGACCTCCTTGGCTGGCTGGGATACTAGCAATAGTGGGCTCTATTTTACAGTTCATTCCTCCGATCTTAGTCAATGCTGTGCAGGGCGGGGCTTCAATGTATCAAGTAGGTTCATGTAGTCAAATGAAAGATTTTATTTCTTTCTGCATAATAACAACCATCACCACTATATTCTCCAAAGGGTTAGGCAGAGGTGAACCTATACAGGGTGGCAGGGACATCGACTTGAAAACTGTTACCATGGATTCAGTACATGATTCTGAATCCCCCTGCGTTGAAATTTTTCGTTGGTAATTTTTTTAAACAGCTGTTTCATAGAAAATTGCAACACCTACGCGGTCAAAATGTATGGACCAGCAGATTTTTTTTTTAAATAACCGACGAAAAATTTCCACCCAGTGTGGTTCAGAATGATGTACTGAATTCATGGTAACAGTTTTCGCGTTGATGTACAGTACCGACCAAAAGTCCATGAGCAATCTCACAAAGCAATAGACTGACGCTTCGGTTTGACTTACGACCTTCTTCTATAAGTTGTTACAATACTGTAGACACGCACATTACACACACACACTCACTTTGTCTGCAACCAATGACTAGTTCAATAATCATCATTCGTTTTTAGTTTCATTCGTCTTGATCACATAAATATTAAAGTTTAGCAGGTAGACCACAAAAAACTAAGTAAATTATTTCGATTTCTGTGGGGTAGATGCAGTTTGTTACGAGTATTTAATTAATAGAACTTTTTTGGTTCGTGGATAATATTGGTGACGAGTATTTAGCGCAGTGTTGTGGTTATTATTATCAAAAAGCAGGCATAAAATATATTGAAGAGATCAGATCAGATCAGAGAATATTATTGCGCTGCGTAAAAGTGAAGTGAATATCTAATGAAACCGGACTAAGTGTGAGTGTTATCATTAATATATTTCATATTTTACCAAACATAAATCTTAATCAAGGGTATTGTTGATAGAACAGAGGTATTGTTGAGACAGAAGATGCCTTTAAAGTTTTAAATTCATTGTGAGGTTTAATTCGATTAGTGAATAATAAATAATAAGGTATTATGTGTAATAAAAACAATGTTTTTCTTTGTTCTAGAGAAATACTGTGAGGGTTAAGAGATATGAGGAAGGGGCTTATTATCGAGTAGCAGCGACGTCAAATGGTGAATGAAACAAATGGTTTCATACCAACGAGACATTTTGCTGAATTATTAAAAACACGTCATTATGAACCGTTCGCCGTGCACTCTGAAGGCTTGCATCACTGAAGACCAGCTAGAAAACCGTTTTTGACCTTAAAATATTGACCGTACCAACTTAATAAACAACAGATTCGTTATTGCATGAATTTATGGTAACGAATTTTTTAAGCACGTTTCAATAGGGTGTTTGTCGTATTTCTTGCAGATATACCGAAATTGTTTAATATTATTTTAGTAATAGTATTATTTTAGGATAAAAATTTGAGGTTTAGTTTCAATCTTCTTTTCGTAAAGAAAATGAATACTTAAGCTTTAACCTCAATAACAACCAATATTTACTAAAGTCAAATAAAATGTAAAATAATTAATACAAATAAAATATAAACAAACTGCCCATATTTAACCTTAAAATTACCTATTCTGTAAGTAGTTTTTTACATTTTAAGTAGTCTAATATTCTTATTTATTACTTAATTACTTCGACCATGATCAAAGCTTAATATTTATGGTGAAAAAATCCATTAAAAATTTAAAATATTTCATAATTTAAATATGTCTAAATAATACAAACTGCTTCTAAGTTTCTTGACATCTATTTCACAACTTATTCAGCTGAAGTAATGATAAATAATTGTAGCAGTTTATTAACTTATGTAAAATAAATATAACGAATAAACATATTTTTTTTAATTTTGTTATCATATATCACGCATTTTTTATTCTAAAACCTTTATTGTAATAACAACATAAAAAAGCAGCAATATTTAAAAAATATTATTATCGAAAACAAAAATAATAATATTTGCAAAAAACCGCACTGTGTTTCACGAGATTAGAACCTGAGGCAGTTTGAATTCCATACCAACGCTTAACGCTTTCTGCTATCTGCACTTGTTAAGTAACTATCGAATTTTAGCAATGCCATTAACTGGTCAAGTTCACGCGCATAGTGCGTGTGTGCTAGCATGTTTAAAGCGACGGAAATATATTGTTGTTTCGTGTAACTGCGTTATCTGTGGTGTGTGTATCGTGTTGCTTACACATACAAATGTACGAGCTATACCGCGTGTTCACAGCAATACGACTCTTAGCGTGCTCATGCACTTTAGAGCGCTTACTGTACCTTCCACCCTGTATTATACCCACATTTCGCATCTGCAAAATAAAACGAATATTATCAGAACTCTTAGTATAAGGCTGCGCGCACTTTGGTAGCGTTTTCGTACGAATTTCACTCGTGCGTACACTGGATACGTTTTTCTCCGTCAAATAGAACAAATCCCAACAAGTTTCGGACGTATACTTCTTGTTTTCGGACGTATACCTACGTTTAAGTCGCACCCAATCTGCGCGCTCCCTTTGTACTTAGAAGGTCGGGATCGTTCGTGCGTGCTCGTACGTGGACGCACGAGTGAAATACGTACGAAAACGCATCCAAAGTGCGCGCGGCCTAAGAGTACATTGTGACGGCATAAATAAAACGGTTGAAGTACTTTAATAATAAGCTTAGATAATCCTCCTTTCCTGTAATTGGGTAGACCTTTTTATAAAAACAAACAAATATTTGGCATAGCTGACTCGTCCAGCTAGGTTTCGTTTTAGTCACGCGCTTTGTAATGATAAAACGGATCGAAGTAGCCATTGTATGAGGAGTTGCACACTAGATCCGAACTCTGTCCTTCCGATTACTCGGATCTTGAATTCGGTTTCGGATCGGATGCAGTGCAGAATCACTCTAATCAGCTTTAATACACATACAATTCCGATAAATATTATTTCAAATCTATTGTAGCTTTACAACTCGTTTTTTTATTTTCAGACAATGGCCCTCTGCCTATCCTGCATATCAAGATCCCTAGACTGCATTCCCCGTACCTTCGTGAACGCATGTTCAATCATAGAGGGCACTTTGCCCTGCCATATTAACCCTGTTGGAGGTTCCGTACTACTACAAATGCTTGTAACTATCACCTACGAAGAAATACAGAAATGGGCTGATGAGGAAGTTGAGAAGGAAAAGGAAGGTAAGCGCCATCTATTGATGTTTGTTAAGAGATGTCGTAATTGGTGAGAGCGCCATCTAGTGATAGATGAAGAAACTAATATGGTACAACGTGAGATCCAGTGTATTGGAAACTTTTTTGTTTGGCCGTTTCGGAGCCGACGTCGCTCCAATCTAATGATTTTGTATTTTATTAATATGTAAATATAAATACTTTATCCTTTGTTAGACCTTGGACACACGCTAATTAGTTAATTAATAATTTATTTGACTAAAGTTTGTTTTTTTCGGCCGTAGCATCTGCAGCTAATGGGGAGCCCCACACTATGAGCGCAAAATCGAATAGACCAAGGTCTAAGCATGTCAGGATTGCTGGTCTTGGACAGACAAGTAAGTCCTACAACTATATTATCAAACTCGCTATGTATTGCTATGACATAATAATTACTCCTGCAAAATTGTCCACATATTAAGCTGAATGAATCTCGCTAATTTGTTTCAAAGAAATATGTTTAATATGTTTATGTTAAATTTTTCATGGTTGTCCCAATGAAATAATCAGATATAGATTCTCTAGTGCTTGTTCTTTAATCTTTTAACAATGATAAAGAAATAAAGTTCTAAAATGTGTGCGCACTTCGCGGCAGTCATTCATTTCTACTTCTGACAAATGACAGTTACGGAAAAAGTGTCCGCACGCCGTAACTTGGTTGCAGCGGCAACACCTATGTCAAAATATCAAAAGAAAAATCCTATCAAATATTATAGTGATATTGGTTATAAATGGATTAGTAAAAAATGGAGTAGTTATTATGACACAGATATTGGGTATTTATTCACAACACAACAACACACATGTATGTCACTACAGTATATTTGATTTTGTGAGCAATTTTTTATATTATCCTATATCTAATTTGTTAAAGCGGACACACACTTCCCTGTTTATTATTCTAGCGTATGGCACTCGTGGGTTGCAGCTGAAAATCAGCGTCAGGTGGTACACTTTGTGTTGTCATCTGACAATATGCTGAGCTGAGGCCCTTTTGGCATTATAATCATTGTTTTCTGTTTTTTATAGTTATAAGGTGTATTTTCTCTGCAGTAATGCCAATAAACGCATTTTTCTTTCTTTCTTCTTCTTCTATTTTTTTAATAAAAAATCTCAAATTTTTGGCTACAGTAGTGGTAACTTCTAGCTACTTTTGTGTATAAGAAGAGGCTTTGGTCTTGCAGTGGGATAGTAAAAACCGGCCAAGTGCGTGTCGGACCACGCACAATGAAGGGTTCCGTAGTTGGGATGAATTTATCCCAAAAACAAACTTAACTTTGTAGTTCATAAACATGTTCTCCCATACGGAATGTCATGTTTTTGCAACTGCAAAGTTAAGTTGGTCGATTATTACTCGTTAACTTGTAGAGCCTACTTAGCTGTGATAGTTTTCCTTTTAATTTCGTTATATAAACTACTGCTGTGATTTTTTTCACACACCCAAAACTAACCGTCTAGCTGGCAGGAGGGGGGACACTTGACTCTAACAAAAATTAGCATTTTAAAGCTTAATATTTCGCAAACGGATCCCTGAATCCAAAAATGGTTTTCACAAACTCACAATGTTTTCAAAGGACCAAAAAAGGATTAAAAAAAACATGTTTTTCATAATTTTGTTTGACCACTTTGTCGGCGTAATTAATATGTATACCTATGCCAAATTACAGCTTTCTAGTACTAAGGGTCTCGGAGCTAGATCGCGGACAGACAGACAGACAGACGGACATGACGAAACTGTACCCTTGTTTACTACGGAACCCTAAAAACCATTTCTCCTGTGAGTTCCAGTGAGCACATCTGTATGTGAATATAGTATTGTTATCAATATCCACTTTAATTCTTAACCAAGTTAGACTTATGCAAATAATAAGTTGAATTGCTAGATTTTTTATGTAAATTGCTATTTTTTTTTTCGTTTCTTGGATTACTACTTGACAATTTACTACTTACCTTTTAAATTTTCAAACTAAACTAAATTTAAGTTCAGTGCATCTTTTTATTTCTATTTCATTAAGAAAAGGACGAAAGATAAATTTTAGTTTAGTCCTGTCAAATTAATCAGCGCCTGTCACTACTCCATACAAGTTTAGACGTGATTAAAAACTTGCCAACTAAAATTACGTCAATTTACGTCAAGCGCTGATTAATTTGACAGGACTAAACTAAAATTTATCTTCTGTCCTTTTCTTAATGAAATAGAAAGAAAAAGATGCACTGAACTTAAATTTAGTTTAGTTTGTGAACAAGGGAATCGGCACCAATGTCTTGCTTGTGAATTAGAATTATAGATCTGCACCCTATTTGCGTAACACACGAATAGTCACAATCTGTTTAATTATGACAGTTCAACAACATTACGTTGTTGAGCAGACAATTTTTTCGAACATAAGATGAAGCAGTGGATTAGAAATATCCTTCAAAATGATTCAGATTGTGATTGATCGTGTATTACGCAACTAGGGTGCTGCTCTAACTGGTAATAATTACAACGTGTAACGTTAAATGCGCAAAACCTCAGACACCCCAACTGATTTTTAATTCAATTGACCTATTTCAGAGAGAAAAAAATCATTAAAAACATTGTAAAGGTTTTATGTACTGTTTTAGTTCGTAAGATTCGTTAATAAAAGCTATCATTATCCCGCGTATGAGAAAATTTATATTGGTCGACAATTATTTGTGTTTGTTTACCTATTTTGGCGGGTTTGCGCATGTGATGGCTTGACCTATTAATAAATAGATACGGCAACGTTTTTAAGAAAGATTTTTTGAAAAATGTGACCAATATTTAAAAGTGGTTCCATTGATTCTGCTTTTTATTCTGATCAAACTATTTTCAGATTTTGCGCATTTAACGTTACACGTTGTATATAAAGAACTTTCTGGCTCATCAACAATATTTGTGCGCTACGATTGACAATACATTGTAGCATTTTTCTACTCCTCTCCCCCAATACTTTATGCATGTTGCTGACCACTCATGTTATAACAAATACATTATAGTTATTTTAAAACTATTATCCCCGCAGCCACCTCAACATCTCTAAGTTTCGACGGCAGTTACAGCAGTGCGTCATCAATAGCCCTCGCGGTCGCCGAAGCTCTATGTTCCATAGATGAAGACGACAAACATACCAGAGACATACAACTGCTCATAGAACGGGCCAAGAGGAAAGTGGTGTTGTCTGAACAGTTCGGGTTGGAAGACTTTCCGGAATTCGCTGAGTTGTTTGAGGAGGTAGGTTTTGCTAGAATCTGGCAACTTGGTCAGCTTTTCGCCTAAATACGGATAAATGTTAGTGGTATCGAGCTAATGTCATCAGCTGATCTTCGCAGCTCAGTTATTAAGCAATACTGATGGAAAACTAATGTTACCTACACTGGTTTTCACACGTTAAGATTTGTTTTGTTAGTTAATTGATTCAGGAGTGACCTTGCGGAAATCCATTATATAATACAATAGAAGTGGATATATTTAGTAACCTGTTCCGCTAACCTATTTCTAAAGAGTCATAAAAATCTCTGAAAGTACACGGCGTGTTCGAGTTCGCGGCAAGTCAATCGTCATCCTGAGGATGCCTCGTTGAGAAGTGAAACACGTGTCGATTTCTTTCAGAGTTTTTTATGACTCTTTAGAAATAGCTAAGCGGAACAGGTTACTAAATATATCCATTTCTATTGTATTTTTTTTTGTTGTTTGTTCACGTTATGTAGTAATTAATATAATAATTCGATTTTCGAACGTGCGCTTGGAGCTGTCAAAGTCGTAGGTTGTTAGTATTGAATGCACCCGCCCGGTTACCTCATCACCCATCCATCCTCATTACCTCGTAACTGAATTATCATGAACTTTGAACGTTTTAGGGTGACGTGCCTGGATCAAATGCAGAGAGAGCAAGTGATGCTGCTGCTCTAACTAGTCAAACATTAATGACGTCACCAGGAAGAGACAGCCTCCGAGTAAGTACGAAAAGGCACCGTACTTGTTATGTCGTGCTATGTAAAGGCACAGATGAAACCGATGGTTGGAAAAAGCGACTCTTGCTATGACACAATAAAGTGCAAATCAGGCCGCACAGCGCTAATTGCCTACAGTTATATTCTCGTAGAAGTTGCCTCTCTTTCTATCGCGTAACTCTTAGATCGTCTGACTACGTTACACTCACTGAATTGGCCCAACAAGTCCAACCCGCTGCGTACCTAAAATGCGGAGTGTGCCATTACATTAATCTGTCGAGATAAGTGGCTTGCACTATTCTTATGTCAATTCATAGGATTTTTGGAGTTTACTCTTTAAGAAACAATTTTCATATTTAGCCCGCGGTATGAAAATTTTATGAGGAGTAAAATCGAGCGTTAACTAAAACTGAGGAGTTACGTTCCTTTGCGCAACGTAGTTTGCGCACCTTTCACTTCGAGATTATGTATGTGTGTATATACAAAGTATAGTCAGTTTACTAATATGCATACAAAACATAAATATAAGTTATTTACTTAAGTAATTAGCAATTACTTTCATCATTTTAGAACAACATTTACAAATTATTAATTAAACATTTCCATGCATAAAAATGACCGTATCTTTTTGTTC
The DNA here is from genome assembly GCA_949152395.1 of Agrochola litura. NCBI lineage: Eukaryota > Metazoa > Arthropoda > Insecta > Lepidoptera > Noctuidae > Agrochola > Agrochola litura. The sequence goes on along the minus strand of OX424497.1, from coordinate 5,952,660 downwards.
CGCGGGCCGATTTTTATGAACTAAACGTGACAAATGGTTTTAAGTTTATACCTTTCAAAATTAAAGAAATAACTTTACAAAAAAAGTGAGCTTTCAAGTTACGTATTTATGTCAATTTCAATTTGCTAAAATTTCCTTCTAAATTAACTTTTAACACTGTTAATGGATCAAAATAAGTATTTTAACACGAACTTAATAAGAATCTAATATGAATCTACCTGAGATCACAACATAATAACAATTTCTTACTGAAATCTAATTAGACACAAAAATTCGTAGGAGTCAAGCTCCAGTCATGCATCGGAGCTGACACACACCTTTTTTTAGGGAGAGGGGTTTTTAGTTTCGGTAGGATTAATTGAAGACATTTTTATGGTATGGTCAACCGTGTGTATGACTACCAAACAGCAGAGAAAGTTCTGCGATTTCGGCGATCTCCTCCAGTTCTGGGTCCATAGCGCTTGATGGGACGCTTGGAGAACCGAGGACGAGGACGGCCACCAGTCGGTATGCATTTAAGCGGAAATTGATTTTTTTTCAAAATAAATAGAGTAGAGTCATCTCAACACCTCTCTCCCTTGAATTTGTATATATATATTATAGATATATATTATATTAAATGTATGTATGTGTATTATAAGTTATAACTTATTTATGTACTGTTGTTCCTACATTTTATTTCTAATGATATATTTTTAATAATTTTTTCTTTGTTCCTCTCAAACATAGCACCTGCCATCTAATCTCTTCACCACCCTTGGTTGACTGGTAGTGAATGCCTATGGCATTAAGTCCGCCTTTGTACCTTTTTGTGTGTGAGAAGTTTAAATAAATAAATACCGAAATTCGGAGCAAACCGGGAGCGGTTTGCTCCGCTCGTTGTTCTGTGTAGACGGTGTTCGGAGAAATTTGGCGCAACGGCAAATCCATGGCTACTAAAGAGAGTGGGGTGGTTGAGCGTGTACACAGGTCGGAACTGTGTCCGCAACTGTGCGTTTCACAACAAAACATGTTCAAATCTCTAGTTCCTGTCAAAAATTGTATGGACGATTGACAGAAAGTAAAGATTTCAACATGTTCTGTTGTGAATGTTTCGCCAGTGCAAACGCACAGTAAGAACCAATAATCTTCCGTGTTCAATGTTCGTGTTCACCATGTTTTGTTCGTTCATACGTACCTACAAGCCTTTAAGCAGAGAATAGACAAAAAAGATAATTTAAGAATCAGTGGTAATTACTACTGATTCTTAAATTATCCTTTTTACATAACATAACATCATCCCGAAGGTTAGGTAGAGGTGGTGGTGGTGGTTTTTGCTTTTTTAATGTGATTCACTTCGTTTTAGGTTATCTATGAACATCTCGCTCTGCATTCGGAATGGATATACAAAGAGCTGGGCATTCAAGATTCCTGTGACGTCGACATACCATTGAACAAAACCCCGCTGTTATACATCATGTTTCATATTGGAAAGCAACCTTTTGATCAGGTATTTTTTTTTCCATCATGTTATTAGTCATGAATACACTGATTTGAACATTCGAGAAAACTGCAAGTTCATTTTCTATGGGAATTTTGTATGAATTATTGAAAATTTGAACGGGACAATGTCTGTCGGGTCAGCTAGCTATCTATATATCAATCTAATTATAAGACAAATTAACAATAGGTAAACATTAACGGTGTGATTTTGATGGTACTGTCAGCTTATTAAGAATGTGCTTGCGAACTTTACCTTTAAAAGAAACCGTTTGTATTCGTTTTTTTCCAAAATGTTTTCTTGACAATCTTCCATTTCTATCGAAATTGGTACAAAAAATTAAACCTTAACATTAATGCCTTTAATCGTCGACTACAAGCAAAGCCTGGCCTTCAAAATATTTTAAATTACCTCTGACAGCATATTGTTTGTATTGTCCTTAGTTCCTCCGCGGCGAATGGCCAATACCTTGGAGCAAGTTGGTCTCCGTAGCCAAAGCTTGGTCTGGTTTGGAAGGTGTCCGTGTCCACATCAACAGACGTACAGACGTCCGGAATATGAAGACCCAGGGAAAGTCCAACAAACAGTTGATGCAACTCTGTGCTATGTTCAAGTCCAACAGTGAAGGACTTTTGTAGTGTGTTCGAGTGAGTTCGGGAATGTTCGGGGCTTGTCGGGTCCACATGAAGAGACGTAGTGACGTCCGGAATATGAAAACCCAGGGAAAGTCCAACAAACAGTTGATGCAACTTTGTGCTATGTTCAAGTCCAATAGTGTAGGACTTTTGTAGTGTCTTCGGGTGAACTCGGGAATGTTCGGGGCTTGTCGGGTGGTCCACATGAAGAGACGTAGTGACGTCCAGTGATGTCCGTAATATGAAGACCCAGGGAAAGTCTAACAAACAGTTGATGCAACTCTGTGCTATGTTCAAGTCCAACAGTGAAGGACTTTTGTAGTGTCTTCGGATGAGCTCGAGAATGTTCGGGGCTTGTCGGGTCCACATGAAGAGACGTACAGACGTGCGTAATATGAAGACCTAGAGAAAGTACAATAAGCAGTTAATGCAACTTTGTGCTATGTTCAAGTCCAATAGTGAAGGACTTTTGTAGTGTCTTCGGGTGAACTCGGGAATGTTCGGGGCTTGTCGGGTCCACATGAAGACACGTAGTGACGTCCAGTGATGTCCGTAATATGAAGAACCAGGGAAAGTCTAACAAACAGTTGATGCAACTCTGTGCTATGTTCAAGTCCAACAGTGAAGGACTTTTGTAGTGTCTTCGGATGAGCTCGAGAATGTTCGGGGCTTGTCGGGTCCACATGAAGAGACGTACAGACGTGCGTAATATGAAGACCTAGGGAAAGTACAATAAGCAGTTAATGCAACTTTGTATTAGGGTGAGTTCGGGAATGTTCGGAAATTATCGTAATATGAAGACCCAGAGAAAGTCCAAAAAACAGTTGATGCAACTTTGTGCTATTCGGGGAATTTCGGGTCAAACAATGTTCACAGTATGAAGAATTGAAGATACAGGAGAAGTTCAAGAAGCGGTCAGTGGGTCGTCTTAGGGGCTGCAGTTAATTGTAGGAGTTGGCTTAGGGGCTCTATGAGACTATGAGCAGTAAAGAAAACAAAACATATATATTGGAATTTAAAAAAAAAATGGTTTTTTTTTCAGAAATCTACCAGTTTTATTGCAGTATCGGGTTAACCTTGACCTTAGAAACCATTTAGGCTCTGAGAAGCATGGCCCTACGACATTTCCGAGTTCGGAGATTTCGTTTTTTTTACATAAAACGCTCTGTATTTCCAAAATGGTAGTTCAGATATTTTTTTATTTTTTTTGTAAAGAAATTGTTGCTCTAGTCGAAAACCATAAGATTATGTAAAAAAACCCGCGAAAATCGTTTTTTTAGTCACTTGCACAACATACGAATTTTTCCTTATAAGACCGCTTTTTGCTACAGAAAAGTTATGGCCCAAGTTAAGGGTACCCACTCAAAATACGGGAATTAAAGTTTTGGCCTAAGTTACTCAAAATACGGGAATTAAGGCCTTGTGCAGACTGGTGTGACGCGACTCTTAATAAAACAATTTCTAAGAAAACTTCACGGTAGAACAATTACCGGTGTCGCGTCGCGCCAGTCTGCACGAGGCTTTATTGGGAATTCTCGTGCGATCCAAATTTTTCTGTGTTTAGTTGTTAATATGTTCATCGGTCCAAGTTTTTCAGTGAGTATTTAGTCATTTTTATTTGGTTTTTTCATTTATTTTTAGTTTATAACATTTAATTAGTGATTTTTTTAGCTTGTAAGTTTTTTTTTTAAATTTGTTTTAAGTTATTGTTTATAGTTTTTATTTCTTATTTATATTTAAGTTATAGTTTTTATTTGTTTTAGTTTGTAGTTTTGTGAAAAATATGGATCCTTTTTCTTTAATTTTGGATCGTTTTTGCCTATGGAGGCTGCGGCTATTTCCACTGAGGACTGAGGGCCATTGAGCCGGCCAACCAGTGGCTCCTAGTTCCCTTGCAGACACCGGTCTGCCCATCATGTAGGCGCCCGATGAATGCGGAACTCAACTTTATCAATTATAAGTTGGGGTTTTTTACAACGCAGAAATATATTAATTCTAAATACGCTCAGGCTTTTGCTTCACTTCTTTCGGAAAGACAAAGTATCAAGACTGCTAGAGACGTAGGGGTGACACGCAAAACGGCCATACAAATCTATGACTATCTACGCGAGGTCTGCGAGGCGATCGAAGCGATCATGGCCGCGATATCGCGGATTGGCGGGGACAAAAACATAGCGGAGGTCGACGGAACCCATCTTTACACCAACAAATACCACTGGGATTGATTATAGCAGCGGCAAACGTGTTCTATTGGTAGAATAAGCTGACACACGAAAAAAAATCACGTGGTGCTGATACCAAATAAAAATAGGACCACATTAGATCCAATAATCTAACAAAATGTTAGACCTGACTATTAGACTGCCTGTACGCGGAGCGAGGCAGTGGAGCGGAGAAATGTGCCAATATTAACCAATAGAATCTAAACTCCGCTTCAGAGCCCCGCTCCTATTGGTTAATATTGGCACATTTCTCCGCTCGGCTGCCTCGCTCCGCTCCAGTGGACAGGCAGCCTTATCCATTGTTAGAATAAGCCGACACATGAAAAAAATCACGGGGTGCAATACCTAATAAAAATAGGACCACATTAGATCCAATAATCCAACAAAATGTTACACCTGACTCTTAGACTGCCTGTCCACTGGAGCGGGGCGAGGCAGCGGAGCGGAGAAATGTGCCAATATTAACCAATAGGAGCGGGGCTCTGAAGCGGAGTTTAGATTCTATTGGTTAATATTGGCACATTTCTCCGCTCCACTGCCTCGCTCCGCGTACAGGCAGTCTAACAGTCAGGTCTAACATTTTGTTAGATTATTGGATCTAATGTGGTTAATATTGGCACATTTCTCCGCTCTGCTGCCTCGCTCCGCTCCAGTGGACAGGCAGCCATATCTTACCAGCACCAGGAATATGTATGCCCAGTGCTGGTAGACATAATGCTATGTGGGCGTGCACTTGAGACTGGGTATGTATGGACATTCCAGTGTCAACCACAGCTGATCCCTGTGGATCCCAGTACCAGGCACAAATAATGTTCGACACAAACATACACGTACTTAAATGAGGCAAAAGGAGTTAATACGTTCAGTGTCGGGAGTCCTCCTGGAGGGTTCACTTTAGCGCAAATGTAATGCCGGTGACTCCCCTGGAGGGTCTACTATATTATATGGCGCATATGTATGGCGGCATGGCATTTGAGCTCTATGAAAAGTGAGTGGACTCGAATGTGTTAAGGATCGTAGCAGGTGGCGTTCTTTTCGGTGCAAAGTACATATGAATACGATAGAGCGGCAATGGCTAGAATTAAAACGCCATTGTCGGACCTCTAGGAGTTAGCAGCCTTTTAAAGTGGATGCATGGGCGAATATATGTACCGGCAAAATATTTTAAAGCCTACCCACGGACGCTGCTAGGTTCCGCCGTTCGCTGCGTGACATACTTAGGATATACCCAGGACTAGGAAGGAATGGTATCACAATTTAAAGTTGCCGTTGTGGGCCCACTTGTCCCCGCCGATAATGTACGAAGGTTGGCCGACGTATACTTGACACGCATGTATTAGCGGTGGCAATAAAAATCTCAGAAAATTTGATACGCAAGCTGCTCTTGCTCCTATGGATACGCAAGCTGAAAGATCGACCGATTTTTCAATATTTCGCGGGTTTTTTTACAATATATCACGGTTTTCGACAAAAAAAAAATCCGAAAAGATGTTCATCCGACCTACCATGTTGAAAATATAGATCTATAAAAAAAATAAAAATAAACCATGGCTCATAGGTAACTAGGAAACGGTGCGTCGTAGGACTATGCTTCTTAAGAGCTTAATGGTTTCTACGGACAAGGTCAACCGAATACTGCAATATTAATTGGTACATTTCCGAAAAAAAAAGATCGTTAAAAAAAATTTCGTAGGCCTATTTCTCGGAAATGGTGCATCGTAGGGCCATGCTTCTTAGAAGCCAAATGGTGTCTATAGACAAGGTTAACCCGATACGGCAATAAACAAGGTAAACTTTTGAAAAAAAATAAGGTAAAATTTTTCTGGCTGTCACTCTAACCCAAAAAGCAGTTGATACAACTTTGTGCTATGTTCAAGTCCAATAATTAAGGACTATTAATAGTGTGTTCGGTTGAGTTCCGGAATGTTCGGGGTTTATCGAATGCACTAATAGTTCAAATGTAATTTTATTGCAATGCCTGTATTATTTGTGCCTTAATGTAAAACAGTGTTTAGACATTTACTATTATGTAGCCGTACAGATATAAACTTGTTACATACGCGGTCATAATATTAATGGCATGCAAGGGTTATTATTATGTAGTAAATACTGATCTAAAATAAATCACTGTCAATAATACTGTTACTGAGGCTTTTTATTTTATATTACTCTTTTTGTCTTACTTACGATTCGACACCAAATTTCGGAAAATAGATTGAAATTAATCTAATATAACGTTACTTTTCACATAAGTAAACTCAGTGAAGGTAATTGTTAAGAAAATTGACTACCAACTTAAATTGTCCGTATATTCAAATGACGACTGTCATTCTTTGACAGTTGTATGAAACGGCTGTAAATTGACGGTAGTGTGTCAATTTGCGTAACGTGTCAATTTGCGTAATAATTTCCCTGACTGTACCTAATCAATCAATCAATCAATCTGCCTAGCCTTTTCCCAACTATTTTGGGGTCGGCTTCATTCTAACCGGACGCAGTTGAATAAATATTTTACATGGAGATACTGTCTATCTGACCTCAACAACCCAGTTACTGGGTAATACGACTACATAATCAGCCTATAATGTTCCCACTGCTGGGACACAGGCCTCCACTCAGTGAGGGAATGGGCGAAATCTACCATGCGGGCCCAGTACGGGTTGGTAGATGTCACATGTCTGCGAATTTTTGGGTCTAGGACATGCTGGTTTCCTCACGATGTTTTCCTTCACCGTTTTGAAAGCAGTGGTGATGAAATTATTTACACAAACTAAAGCTTCTTCTGACAAAAGTCCCCAACCGTCAAACCCATTGTCTCTCATGAGAGAAACCTCATACGTAATGCGCTCGTCACGGTACTTGACAGTTATGATATGACATTTTAAACGGGGCTTGTAATTCGGGGCAGTTAAAACTGGGCCACCACTGCTCAACACGACTAACTGTACATAATATTCCCTAAAAAAAGGCAAACTTAAAACCAGTTAGTGAATTATTTCAATAAAATCTGCAAGAAAAACTTTCATAACACACATAAATCTTGACTCGATATTCAAAAACATACCTACGCCATAAAATCCTCACTACTTACATCGAGCCTCTCCAATCTGCCACCAATATCTATAAAACGTCAACACTGACATAGTCCGCGACTCCGTATAAAATACAATATATTCCCCAATAAAATATTCACAAAGACATGAATTTGTAAAACATTTTTCCTCTTAGTTTAGGAACAGAAGTTGGTTGGGCGTAACTTCACTCGAAGTCTCTGTCATAAGTTTTATACGGGACTTCACGTAAGTTCCCTCCATAGACATTGACATTTAGTAAGTTTAAACACGGTAGATTCTATTAGGAGTTGGTTGGTAATAAGTTTCCGGAGTGTCGGCAGCCAGGAGGCTAGAAGATCGGAATTTTTATCCGATATCTGATATTTTAAACGCGCAACTGGAGTTTCTTTTTGTAAAGTTTTCTCCGTGCGACGTCCGTGTTTTGTTATTGGAGATTGGAAAGTTTAAAGCTTGCTGTATTTTTCCCTTGGGTCACCATGTGGCGGTAAGGAATCGATTAAGGGGGGCAGGTTGTTTCTTCTGCGAAAGTAGATGTTATTGTTATCTAAAGAAAAGGTCTAAAATTTATAAAAAATCTTAATTTTTGGTTAAATGCACATCAATTTTAGAAAAACATCAGGGTGTGTAATAGTTAACCTCTAAGGCCATGAATTAAGAACACTGAGAATCATCAGTTTATAGTTATATTATCACTTACAAATTCACAGCGACTTTAACGTGTAACTAATTTGGCTTGCCCAATTCACGATTTTTAAAACCACTATCCTCTACCGGACACACTTCTCCACCCAATCAATCTGCCTAGCCTCAACTATGTTGGGATCGGCTTCTAGTCTAACAGGATGCAGCTGAATACCAGTATTTTACATGGAGCTATTGCCCATCTGACCTCCATAACCCACTTCCCCACCAAATACAAGAAAACATCGCCCACCTTTAAAACCTCAAAACTAATCAAAGAACACACTAAATCCGAAACGCAAATCCAAGTGCTTTATAAGCCACGAAAACGGTGTATCGGAAACCGATGCAAATAAACTTGAACTGGGGTTCGAAGCCCAAATCTTTGGTGGGCAAACACTGTCGCTGTGTTGCTACACGTTACGCTCTATGCTGTTCGCCATGTTAGATGTAAATTGAGAATCAGTCAAATGATTACTAGGGGCTGAGAAGTCGAGGGGAGTTTGAATTAATTGTTAAAAATAATTTGGTGATTCTGCTGACTCGACTCGACTCCTAAATGGCTTGTTGATGGGTATCTCAGATTCGAACGTTGCTTAAAAATCTTTGAGGTCTGGTTTGAGTTCCGCTGTGCTCTAGGCGCTTGCTGTGTAGCTTGACATCTCGACGTAGGAAGTTCCGCATAAATTAACAGCTGTAATAATAGGTTTTGAGCAGCTGCGAATTTTTTTTTATCTTGACGTTTTGTTGCATACAAGTCAGCGTTGCTTGAACAAAGTTATCGTGATTTGCAACCGAACCTTATTAATTTGCTGCTAATTTGAAACAAAATTATCAAAGATCAATGATTCGAAACAAAAAAAAAATAGGTATACAATAAATTCGAGTTTCAGGTGACTTCCCAAATCAGCGTAGGGGTCGGATCACCGAAGTTGTCCCGGAATTGTTTATTCAAAGCGCGCCGCGGACGTGATGCGATTGTTACATTCCGGGACGATTCCAATCAAATTTTGATTTATTCCTTTTGTTCCACTTTACATTTTCGGTAATGTCCGACTGATTTTGTTGGGTTTTGACGTGGGATCAAGTTCTTGAAAAGGGAATGAAATAGAAACGTGTTTAGGCGTGCAAAGCCCGAGTATCCCATTGTCTGCTGTGTTTTGAATTCGCCATAATTCTCGTGGTTCATTTCCATTGGCATCGAGTCTTACATTTTCCTGTGCATAGTTCCTAGGCATAACACCACCTATCAAATGTATTTCTATGTTGAAGTGGGTATTAGCAGCTCCCACATTTGGGCCTTCACGGTTTTCAAGCACTTTCTCCTAATTAAGTAGGCCTAAAGTCAACACACTGGTTCTGCTTACTTTTGCAATACCTAAGATGCTTACAAAGTAACGCGGGTCACTGCTATAGTAAAACGTTTTTAGAACCACCCTATTTTTAGTTTTATCTCATTTTTTGCTCGAAAATATTTCGCGGAATCTCTGACGATAAATTGGAAGGCATCAGTTCGTATTTTACCTTTCAATTTATTGATGCAATGTGACTCCTATGTCGAAAAAATGCTTTATTCAAACGAACAGCAAAATGGCTTTACGTATAAGTACTCTTAAAATGAAAAGATTTTTATTTCTGTTTCTTTGCTCGTAATTATAGATCTATATTAATAATAAGAAACTTGTGGGTTCTGAAGTACCGTATCACAAATACTCGTACGTGCCCGACCCAGTTCTCGAAAATGAGCATGTCACGTTGTACTGGGATCGGTATATCATTACTGAAATGACTATTGTTGCCAATAAGCTTGATACAGTGGTGATAGACCAATTACTGCGCCGTGCAATGATAGTTGATGTTACCGTTCCACATGACGGGAACCTCGTGAAAGCTGAGAAAAAGAAACAAATAAAATATCTCGATTTAGAACACGAGGTTGTCGACATGTGAAATGTGAGCTCGGCTATTCATTGTGCCGATTGCCATAACGGCCAATGGTCTTTTAGGGGTATGAGGAACAGGGTGTAAAGTTCACTCATCCACCATAGAAAAGGGAGGATCCTCCGACCAGACGGGTGTTGTGTCTGGCGGGCAACTGCCCATCGGTTGGAAGTTGAAATCTTGTATGTATGTCGATCGCTCGGTAAACTCTAACTGCGCGATGCAGGATTTGTGTGACGTCATGTCATTGATGCGTAGTTTGTATGTGGCGGTGTAACCGCTACAGTCTGATGGCCGAAAACCTCGACCAACATCTCTCGAGGCTCTCGTTAGACGGTTGGATCAAGGGTCTGATTCAGAAGGTAGTAGTCCTCGATACGGCTCGCATTGTGAGAAGGTTCCTGTCTCTGCAGTCCTAACCACCGGTAGCTTGGACCCTGCTCCCGACACCGGCGGACCTCTAGTTTTTTAGTTTTTTAAATATCTCGATCGTGTTTTTGTTTTTTTAATGTTTTTTATGAGTTCATGGCTAAGTAATAACAGCCGCACGGTTCGATCCATCAGGTTAAGCTACGCTTGCCGGGGTTGGTCTTTGGATGGGTGACCATCTTAACATACCCAGACTCCTCCGTGCCTCGGAAAACACGTTACGCCGTTAGTCCCGGCTGACATTCGTGGATCTTTGACAGTCGTTCCGGGTTGTCAGAAGCCCGAAAGTCTGACAACCAGTCTTACCAAGGTATATTATATTACCCAGTTACTGGGTTGTGGAGAAAATAAATAAACGACATGTTTATTTCATAATCAATAGGTTTTAACAAATAAGTTGCAGAGGTCTTCTTTTAAGTATGGAGGTACCTGTACCAGAAAACCTCCCTCTTCGTTCTTCTACAACTAAAACTTACATAGCAAATAAGGTGCAATAAAAAACTAGAACTAATTTAAAAATAATTAATTTGGTACTTAAATTCGTAATCTCAGATAATTTTTACTTCATCCCCACTTACTCAACTGTCCATTTCAGCATCACGAATTCTAAGATCTATTTGTTTTTTATTTTTCTTTACTATACCTAACAGTTAATTATCTTTTTTTATGCACGTGTTTCTGTGACAAATAACCCAATATTTTTCTTAATTTTTTCTATGACACGTCTATTCTTTTATGACACTTTACACGTAAATTTTTGGGTCATAGTTTAAAACAAGATGGCGCCTGCATTTCCTAGCTGACTGTTTAGCGCGTAATTCCACGTAATCGTGGATTAATCGCAGTTAATGACGCAGTATATTCATGAGGTATCCACTAACGTTACGAGTAGTTTATATTATTAATCCTCAGTAGGTAAGCATGGGTTAATATGGTAATAATAACCATAAATCATCCCATAAAATCCTACTGACATTAAATGGGGCTCTCCCCACGTGCTCTCTCCACCTACGCTTTTAAGTAATTATCTAAAGGATATATTTCTAATCGCCTTGGGATTGCATAATGTGAATGAATAGTGGTCGCGTTACAACAATCTGATTTGTCTGAACTATAATAATCAGCAAGAACCAAGTTATGGAGTCGTCAATACTGAAATGATGCATTAAAAAAAACTAAGAAAAGTTAAGTTACTTAATTATTTATTACTCATTATTTACTCGAACGTGAATTTGTAATTCAGAATTATTGCTAAAAAACTAATAATTTTTAGCCGACTTCCAAAAGGAGGAGGTTCTCAATTCGTCTGTATGTTTTTTTTTTTTTTTGTATGTTTGTTACGCGATTACTCCGCCAATTATGAATAGATTTTGATGATTCTTTTTTTGTTTGGTAGATCATACTTCAGAGGTGGTAGATCATACTGAAGAAAATCACCTCTGACCAAAATTTATATAAATTTTATTAACTTTGCTTGGGTAGTTTTTGAGTTAGCTTCAATTATACGTATTTTTTTCCCACTTAGTATGTAGATGATATGATAACTTCTTGTCACTGTTATTTACATAGCATGTAGTGGTATTCGAATTTGTGTGGGGTAGGTACCACAACTAAAAAGTGAAAAATAAAAACTTTTTACAAAAAAAAAAAACCGACTTCAAAAAAAAAAACACTACAAAGTGAAAAATAACTTTAATTTCGGAAGTCGGTGACAAAGAACGAAAATTCAAAACCAAAGACACCGACTTCCGAAATTAAAGTTATTTTTCACTTTGTAGTTTTTTTTTCTTTTTGAAGCCGTTTTTTTTTTTTATACACCAATTTTATTGGTAGGATAGGACATAGAGCTCAACTAAAATGTAGGTATATCTACATATAAGACCTTTATTGACCTGTGTTCACGAATAAAGATTGATTGATTGATTGAAAGAAATTTGGACTTATGACCCTGATAATAACATCGTGACACTTTTTATATCTTGATATCTTCTAACCTTGTTTCAATATTTCATTTAAGCCTCATACAGACTGCCGCGACGTGACGATACTAAAACAATTTCAAATAAAACTTCACGGTAGAACAATTACCACTGTCACGTCGCGCTGTCTGCATGAGGCTCTAAATATTGTCTTCTTGAAGTATTTGTCCAACCTTTCCTTGATTTTTTTGGACCTCCAGATTGTTTCCAGAGGCATATTCCTGACAGCACAAAAATGAGTTTAATTTTGCATTTATCTCATCTAATGGTTATTCCCAATCTGACCACAATAATATCTCTACAAAAGATAAGTAGTTCCCAGTTTTGTCAGGAAGCTAAAATCCACATTTTATAACCCACTATTTCATTTCTGACCGGCACCAAACGTTCCCATTTTCCCAGATCGCATTGCAAACCAGCACACTGCACATTATTACTAATCATACTATATCCGAAATACATAAACAATAGGTTCCAATTTCCTACACAGCGGCGACCTCGTACAATCTTCGAGAACTATTGACGAAGTTGTGGAGTAAGCATAAATTGTGTCTCCAGCCAATAGTTTGGAAACTAAATGTCCCCTTTTGTGAGCTATCTAGTAGCTCTGGGCGCAGTTGGCTTGGCTTGGTGTGGGTATTTCCTAAGTAAATTGAGACCAGCTTTGGCGTTAGCGCTTGCTCCTTAGTTGTGAACTGTAATAAAGGGAGGAGACGTGAGAAAATTAATGTAGAAGGTAGTAGGGAAAACTGTGATTAGGCTAAGAAAATCAAGGCCTAAAAAAAATCTTGGGTCCTTTTGGGTTTGTTTAAACATTACTTACATAACTACGAAAGTTTTTATTAAGCAAAGGTCCACCTGATTTTCGGCTCCGAGTGCCAAGCCATGTACCGTGACGATCATTAAGAATTAACAACCAGAAAAACCTACCAATTACATTTTGTATGACCTGAACTTCAAACTAATGGCAACGGTCGGCAGTTGTGTGGGAGAAAAGAAACTAATTAAAACACTTAAAAAGATAAAAGACTATGATGTAGGTAGGTACTTAACTAACGATATTTTGTTGATTAAACTTGAAGATGTTTTAAACATAAACCATTTAATAAAAGAGAAATCAAAATAAGTACTCAGAGGAATAATTTTACCTTCACTTCAATTTCAGACAAACCCCCACGAGAATTTTTAGTCAAGAACTAATTAACTAGATACCTTATTTAGGCAGGTACCCAAAAACCCCATTAAATTAAAAAGAAAATGACATCACCACACGAAAGAATAAAAACTAATTTCAATAAAACTTCCTTTTTCTCGTGTTCTGTTAATTAAAATACTCTCAGATCAAGCCGACGAAGCTTTGACCTGAATCGATAGAAAGGAACATTGTCTTCGAAAGTTTCATTGTTTCATCTCTCAATACCTAGGGCTCCTATATAGCTACAAGTACCTAGATAGAATATTGTACTAATGTTTGCTGAGAGATTCGACTTCAAATTGATAGAAACGAAATTATACATTTAAAGGGGCTTGAATTGGGAAGGAAAGTCGTTTCCAAATCGTCGTCGTGTCGAAATTTTGTCAAGATTTTTCGCGATTTGATAACCGTGTAGGTCTGTTATAGGTCCTTGTTTCAATTTCCTTAGGTAGGTATTATTTAGAAAAAGTTCCGTAGTTGGGGTGAATTTATCCCCAGAACAAACTTAACTTTGTAGTTGAAAAAAAAATGTTTCATACAGAATGTATGGGATAACATGTTTTTACAACCGCAAATCTAAGTTGGTCGATTATTACTCGTTAACTTGTAAAGCCTACTCAGCTGTGATAGTTTTCCTTTTAAATTCGTTATGCTACTGCCGTGAATTTTTTTACATATCTAAAACCAACCATTTAGCTGGTAGGGCACGACTCTTACAAAAATTTGCACTTTAAAGCTTAATATTTCGCAAACGGATCTCTGAATTCAAAAATGGTTTTAACATACTCCCAAAGTTTTTGAAAGACCTTTCCAACGATACCCCACACCAAGGAACAGAAAAAAAAAAAAAACTTGAGAGGTGTCAAGGGACACCCGGATGGAACGAAGTTCTTTTCGATTAATTAGTGAAGGAATTGTAATAAAATGAGTAGGTAAGTGAGTGCATACGCCACACACACAGCGTACACCGCAGCACCACACAATACCAAAATAGGGAATAATGCGTTTTCCCGTGATTTTAATGGAGCCAAAAGAGAGGTCTTTTTCTCCTGATTTCGCAAACTTGATAGGTCTACGACCTCTGGCTCCAAAGTTAAGACCCGGGGGGGTGAGGTAACCCTGAAGGGGCACGGGGGAGGGGTGGAGAAGAGGAGAGAAGGGGGGAGGTGTATCGGGATCAGGGGGTCGCGGGAGGATATCGAGGGGAGGTTCAGGGGGAGGTTATATATATATAAGAGAGTTGTAAGATATACTTAATTACAGATATTGGGGGTCAAAAGAAAAGGGACTCAAAAATGGGGTCTAAGGGGTCTAACTGAATGTAGGTTCTAGCTGACAAATTACAGATATTGGGGGTCAAAAGAAAAGGGGGTCAAAAATGGGGTCTAATTGAATGTAGGTTCTAGCTGAGAGGAGAGTACTAGGGGGGGGGGGATTTTATCAAAACTGATATTCCCAGCCGTTTCCGAGATATTTAAAATTTAAAAGGGGGGAGGTGTGCAGGGGGTGTATCGGGATCAGGGGTCGCGGGAGGATATCGAGGGGGGTTCGAGGGGAGGTTATATATATAAGAGAGTTGTAAGATATACTTAATTACAGATATTGGGGGTCAAAAACGGGGTCTAAGGGGTCTAACTGAATGTAGGTTCTAGCTGAGAAATTACAGATATTGGGGGTCAAAAGAAAAGGGGATCAAAAATGGAGTCTAAGGGGTCTTACTGAATGTAGGTTCTAGCTGAGAGGTGGATACTAGGGGGGGAAATTTTATCAAAACTTTGATATTCCCAGCCGTTTCCGAGATATTTAAAATTAAAAAAAAAAAGTGTCGTTACACAATAAAAAAGTGTCGTTACAGCTTTTGGTCTTAATTTTTTCCGTCTAGCCCCCTTTCGCAACGCACGATAAGGAACTTCGTTCCAAAAAACATCCCCACTTTACGTGTAGGGGAGGTACCCTAAAAAAATATATTTCATAATTTTATTTTACCACTTTGTCGGCATGATTAATATGTATACCCACGCCAAATTACAACTTTCTAGTACTAACAGTCTTGGAGCTCGACCGCGGACAGACAAACGGACATGACGAAACTATAAAGGTTCCTTGTTTACTACGGAACCCTAAAAAAGATGGCTCTGCTAAGAACCTGTCCTATATTATGTATCTGCCTGCAAAAGCAATGATGGTGTTGGCAAATGGTGTAGGCAAATGGTGTAGGCAGAAGATATATGTTCGCACACTTATAACATGAATCTTATTAGATGATTGACGAAATGTGGGTGTATCTGTACCTAATGTATTTTCTTTCTTTTTTTACCTCTACCTATATACGCGTGATGTGATTCTTCTAAACTTCGCAACGGGTTTTTATGCGGTTTTTACCATAATTTTGAGAATTTATTGCGGAAGCGGAGGGTGTAATGCATTTGTATTAAACTTTTAAATATAAATAAATGTTTGTCACCTTGCACCCGTGGAAAGCAATAGCGGATCGCTAGTGTTGATAATAATACATAACATAAGATCACGCCTTGCTTCCCCGAAGGGTTGGGCAGAGGTGTCCCTGTAGCAGGTACACCCACATTTCGCCAGTTATGTTTTAAGTCCCATGTAACAGGGGGCGAGCCTATTGCCATCAACCAGGCACAAATCCAGACTCCGAGCTGCTACTGAGAGATTTCAAATAGAAAAATCCAATAACACTTTGCCCGACCCGGGAATCGAACCCAGGACCTCATGCTCAGCAGTAACGCTTGCGACCACTAGACCAACGAGGCAGTCTGAATGATATGATAATAAAAATCTGATTTTATATATCCCTTAGGGCGTTGAAGTTTGGTAAAATATCGAGTCTAACAATGTCCTCGCAAGGTTCAAACTATAAAAGCCCCTTAACCTTTAGTAACCAAACATTAATCTTAACAACACTAACACGAACCTTTCTCTAAATGTTTTAGTCGTGTCCCATATTGAGTGCTACCAACTCGGCCTGCAGCAAAGTGCTCCCCAACTAAGGCCAGACTTGTTATTAAGTGCTTTGTACTACACAAAGCAACTGACTCTGTTACTAAGTACAGATTGTGTGGACTTTATGAGATAGGCATGAATATTGTAGTTCATTATGTGTGAACATGAGGGACCTATCATGAGATTTTTTTTGAGAAAATAATAAACGCTGCCTCGTTGGTCTAGTGGTCGTAAGCAAATCCCCATTCCTAGCTCCGGCCCTAAAAAGGTCGCGCCTCCACCTCCCGTCTTCATACAAGACAAGGATAAGTGGACGGCCGGCTGAGCATGAGGTCCTGGGTTCGATTCCCGGGTCGGGCAAAGTGTTATTGGGTTTTTTTATCTGGAATTTCTCAGTAGCAGCCCGGAGTCTGGATTTGTGCCCGGTTGATGGCAATAGGCTCGCCCCCTATTACATGGGACTTAAACATAACTGGCGAAATGTGGGTGTACCTGCTACAGGTACACCTCTGCCCAACCCTTCGGGGAAACAAGGCGTGATCTTATGTATGTTATGTAATAAACGAAGACCAAAGAAGCTATGGACGGATTAGGTCAACGATAACATGGTTAGCAAAAGAGTTAATACTGAGACGGCGGCAGAGGAAAATATTAGCGCCAACCATAAATCAATTTAGATAAGCAAGGGTAGGAAGATGGTCATGATGATGCTGGAAGGAGTATGAACAGATTGTAACTCGTGGTGTTCTGTAGTTTCTACCTACATACCCTACACACATGGGAAAAGGTCACCCGTCTGATATAATATATGCTGTGAGATTAATAAGATTATGTTACTGTCTAGTGGTCGCAAGCGCTACTGCTGAGCATGAGGTCCTGAGTTCGATTCCCGGGTCGAGCAAAGTGTTATTGGGTTTTTCTATCTGAAATTTCTCAGTAGCAGCTCGGAGTCTGGATTTGTGCCCGGTTGATGGCAATAGGCTCGCCCCCTATTACATGGGACTTAAACATAACTGGCGAAATGTGGGTGTACCTGCTACAGGGACACCTCTGCCCAACCCTTCGGGGAAACAAGGCGTGATGTTATGTTATGTTATGTGTTACTGATAGGAACAACTGTTTAAAGATGATATGGCTAAATACTACCGAGATGACTACTAAGGCTGGTTTCACAGCTGTCCGAGAGACCCATACGGGCACCCGGAACGGAGACACACGTGAGGCGCCAGAACATTGTTTCACAGCGACGCGGCTTGGTCCGTACGCGACCCGCTCCGGGTAGAGCCCGTCCCGCGCCCGGACCCGCACGCATGCTGCTGCAAGGGCATCGCTGCTCATTCATCGTTTCATAGCGACGCGGAACGCGCGTGCTCTAGGAGTGCAGTCGAGATGAGTAGATTGATTGACACGGGATTTCTCATATACTCCCTCATTTCAGAGCACTGCGGGCGCTACCCGTACGGGTCTCCCGTGTACGGACGGCCCGTACGGGTCTCCCAGACAGCTGTGAAACCAGCCTAATAGAGAAATATGGAAGAAATACCCCAAATAAATTGGGATAAGCGCAGGAGACTGATGATATTGGTAAGAATAACGTATAGAAGAGCTTTTTTTTATCTAAGCCCGGACTTAATATAAAGTGTTTTGTACTACACATAGAAGCTGACTCTGTTACTGAGCACAGATTGTCTTGACTTTATGATCTCCTAAAGTCCAATCTAGGCGTGAAAGTTGTAATTATGTGCGCATATGAGGAACATTTCGTGAGAAAAGTTTTTATAAAAAACATAAAAATACAAAAAAAATAGTGGCCCATCGGCATCAGGAACAGGGTCCAAGCTGCCGATGGTCAGGACTCTAGAGAGAAAAACCTCCTCACTATGCGTACCGTGTCTAGGAGTACTGCTTTCTGAATCAAGCCCTTGACCCAATGAGAGCCTCCTGAGGTGTTGGTCGAGGCTCTTCACTATTAGGCCATTAACCGTAACGATTATCGGTACAATGATTGCAGAGTCCACATCCCACATGTCGACAACCTCGTATGCTAAGTCAAGATACTTGATTATAATTATTAAAATATTATTATTAATATATATATTTTTCTGTAGGTTCTGCCTACCCTATCCTATGGTCTTTATTACTATTTTGAAAATTTGTTTATTTGTGGAATTAGTTGGATTTCGTTTTCGTCCCTTGGGCTCCTATCCCTAATTAGTTGCGTAATTATATAGATACTTAAAAAAATACTCCACAACAACACAGAATAATATTTTATAACTATCATCCAGCAAATCATAACTAAATTAAACCCCCACATATTTCACACCACTCTTAACGGTACACAATTGCAAAGCGCTATTCAAATTAAGGGCAGCTTATGGGATTATTTGCGGCCATCTGCACCATACGTAAGTGTTCGCTCATATTTGTTAGAGCATTAGCAATAAAATATTACCAGAGATATTTGGATCCCTCTTATGTTCTTATACATAATTGGGGTCGGTATCTTGCGTAGGTAGTAATAAACTTGGTAGGGATAGTAATGTTTTCAAATGGATTTGTTTGTGAAAAGTGAGAAGTTTTATTTTTAGATCAGGAGGCTTATAGCAGTATTATTTAAAGCTTGCTTCAGTGTGGGAAAGAGATGGAGCTGTACGTCTTCTTTATCTCCCCCTATCGGTGTGGTTGGTACCTTGTAGGCTCTTGAGATTTAATTATCACCCAATGTCAATCAAATTTTGGCCTATACAGGGTAGCATCGACGCGAAAACTGGTACCACGGATTCAGTACATGATTCTGAAACCCCCTGCGGTGAAATTTTTAGTCGTTTTTTTTTTAAATCTGCTGTTCCTTACATTTTGACCGCGTAGATTTTGCTCTTTTCTATGAAACAGCGATTTTTTTTAAATAACCGACGAAAATATTCATCGTAGGGTTCAGAATCCTGCCGGGGCTACGAATATGGGCCGAAAGGGACATCGTGGCCCCCGGCAACAGGGCAACCGAAGGAACACGGGTGGGTTTTAGTCAGTAAGAGTCTGACACGCCCTCCCGCTCCACCCAGAGCGGGAGAAGTTATTTGATAATTTCCCAATAAAAAAAAAAAAAAAAGGGGGTTCAGAATCATGCCCCTGCCACCCTGTATTTATTTTTGTCGCGATATGCACTGGAACTAGGCATGAATGTGGCGTAGCATACCTAAGTCTCGATCCCGTGGAAATATCGGGATAAAAATCTGTTCAGCCATTTTAGCATGAACACGTAACAAACAAAACAAACAAACATACAAAATTTCAAATGATTTCTCTTTTAATATTAGTTTAGATTTTATGAGACCGCTTGAAGACTTTTTTTCAATGAACTCTCGTAGCAAATCAATCCGGCCGTGTCTTAACTTGTCATACTCCTCAATCGAATAATATGTAAGCTTCAACGCGTTGAAGCTTAGAATAGTTACAGCCTCAATAATGAATGCAACACTAAAAATGCCTGACCACGCTTCCTCAATACACGTCGTCCACAGTCAAAGGGACATCTACCAAGCTCCAACAATGGCGACAAAAGTTACAAAAGTCATTGCAATCTGCAAGCGGACGGTTCATATTGCACCGTCCACAACAATGGTGGAGCAAGTTTCACAATTTGTGGTCGGAACGTAAGAAAATCGATGAAGAGGAACTTCCCAACTATTGGTCCGGGACACAATTTATTGGTGGGAAGAACTTGCACAATGGCTTAGTTATACTGTGTCGATCTTGATTTGAGTGTTTCAAGGATTTCTGAAGTTTTAAGTTCGTATCTTCAATTGCTTATTGGCCTCTCGATGTTATCTTTACAAGAGTTTGTTAATGAAAAGTGAGTCTTGATCGCGCTTCGAGTTTTGATTTTTCATTAGTCGGGTTCGCTTGTAACTTGATAGTTTTGTGAAAAATCTTTGTTCAGATTTGTTAAATGAGGTCTCCTTTTTAGGGTTCCGTAGTCAACAAGGAACCCTTATAGTTTCGCCATGTCATGTCTGTCTGTCTGTCTGTCCGCGGTCTAGCTCCAAGACTGTTAGTACTAGAAAGTTGTAATTTGGCATGGGTGTACATATTAATTATGCCGACAAAGTGGTAAAATAAATTTATAAAAAAAAATATTTTTTTAGGGTACCTCCCCTACACGTAAAGAGGGGATGTTTTTTTTTTCTATCCCTTAATGTGGGGCATCGTTGAAAGGTCTTTTAAAAACATTGTGAGTGTGTTAAAACCATTTTTGAATTCAGAAATCCGTTTGCGAAATATTAAGCTTTAAAGTGCAAATTTTTGTTAGAGTCAAGTGTCTCCCCCCCCTGCCAGCTAAATGGTTGGTTTTAGATATGTGAAAAAATTCACGGCAGTAGCTTATATAACGAATTTAAAAGGAAAACTATCACAGCTGAGTAGGCTTTACAAGTTAACGAGTAATAATCAACCAACTTAGATTTGCGGTTGTAAAAACATGTTCTCCCATACATTCCGTATGAAAGATTTTTTTTTCAACTACAAACTTAAGTTTGTTCTTTGGATAAATTCATCCCAACTACGGAACCCTACATTGTGCGTGGTCCGACATGCACTTGGCCGGTTTTTTTAATTAATGTTTTTCTGAGAGATATTGGCACTTAATTGTATATTTGTATCTGTATGCGCTGCTGAATGGGTCGCACACACCTTGGATGTTAGCTTCAATGATAAGTCACGGATAGCTAAAGATGATAGTTTGTTGAATATATTTAACTACCATGTAACTAATGCTTTATGAATGTTGTGTGAATGAGTACCTACAGCTGACTACGAACACTGATTGTGTACTGTCGCGTACCTAACACAATAATTTGTGCAAGGCGACGGAAAAGTGCTGATCAATGCAAGATACATGCCTCGTACAGTTGCAGTAGATTACCACCTCCAATGTTTCATGAAAAGTTTGTGATGGTACTATTTTAGCGTTATTTTCTGAACCTATTTCCGAATGACCGTATTTCCGAGAGTTCCGTCAGTCGCGAGTGTTGATGGAGAAATAGAAATTGTTAGAATCGTGCTGTCCATGATTATGCATTGTCTTTGACGATTCAAACATCTTTAAAACTGTTGATTCATTAGATAACCTAGCTTTAGTGTTATCACCATTAATGTTTCATTTGTACCTAGAATTTTAACACAGCGTCTCAGCTCTAATCCCCGAAGGCTTAGGACTTTAGGCAAAGATGTACCTAAGGGCTTCTTCACACGTACCACAACCACACCACGACCACAACCACACCTCAACCACACCACGTGGCCGGGCGTATATTTCGTATTGAAAATGAATAGGACTATTCACACGTACCCCATTTTGTAGTCGTTATCGACCGTGTGTGTGATATCGACCACATCGCAACCACAACGCAACCACCAGCGACACTGCGAACTAGTGGCCGACCACATCGCAAACACAACGTTGCACTGTTGTCATACGTTAAACTGTGTCTGCACGCCACGTAACTGCATCGCAACTACTGGCGACAACGCAACCACATCGACATTTTGTCGGTACCACAACGCAACTACAAAAAGCTGCAGCGACACTATTCACACGTAACCACTGCTTGACAGCATTTTGTCGTTGCGACGTGGTGTGGTTGTGGTACGTGTGAAGAAACCCTAATGGTACACCCACATTTCGCCAGCTATGTTTAATTCCCATGTAAGGCTGCCTGAGCGAGGCAGCGGAGCGGAGCGAGGGAATAATGCGGAGTGGAGTTGCGGACTGTGTCTGTCTATTGATGCGGAGCGAGGTAGTGCGGAGCAGAATTGCGGACTGTGCAGAGCTAGGCAGAGTTCACGCGACGAGTAATTTGAGCGGACTGCAATGCCTTGCGGACGGTTTTTTTCCGCTTCTCCGCTCCGCTTCCCGATTTTGTAAGACATTTTAAACTAGTTCGCAAATCCCTGTCCACTGAAGCGGAGCGGAGATTTTATGCAATTCCATTGGTTAATATTGGCACAGGTCCACTCCGCTCGTCTCCTCTCCCCTCCAGTGAACAGTCAGCCTTATAGGGAGCGAGCCTATAATTTTCCTATCGATAAATTCAAACAAGATAATACGAACCACATAATGCATAGCATAAACTGTGATATAAGTGTCTAGTCACCTAAATGCCGAAGCCACCACCTGAAATATTATCGTCTCACGCTTGGCTGCTCTTAAAACCAATACACAACGCAATCTTTTTTTATACTCTACTGAACGTTAGTAAAATTCAGTGCAAACTAACTCAACATGCCTAACTTACCTGTATGTTTATCGAACTTTGTGTAATTTTATAGCCTTTTATCAATGTGGAACTTTAATAAAAAAGGTGGGTATAGGATAACAATACCAGGTTTTTATCGAAAGACAACGTTACGGCCTTTTCTCAAACAGAGAAGCAATGAGCTTTGTCTGGTCTCCCTAACTCACGTGTGATGGCGATTTCAGAAACTGTAGCTGAGCTTTGAAAATATCGTAAGAAAATTTTATTGGATGATTGACATCCCACGTAAATTTTCCATGTATTTTTTTTATCCACATCGGGGTAACTCTTGGCCTACATCTCACTCAAGCTCAAACTCAAAGCATTTTTTTCAATTAAATCATTTACAGGCACTTTTGAATTGTCAAGGGGTCGGTCAGTCAGAAAGATGAATGAAGCTAGTTGCCCATTCCAAAGCGTAGTAGGTAGGTCCCTATGGAGAAGAACGGGCAAGAAACTCCACGGGCACTCTTTCAAATCATAATATTGTTACAAAACATTGGTTACATCATTCATGTTGAAATTATACATGTGAGAACAATGTAGAAAAGCATCCGTAAAAAATGATAAAAACAAAAAAAAAAAATAAGCCGTGGCAACTAAGAGATGACCAGTCCCTACTGACGGCGCCGGTTCACGAATATAACGCATGGATCAGCACCATTTAGCTCAACCATTTTGAAGGGAACTTAACCTCACCTGATGGTAAGTGACGATCAGGCCGAAGGTGGAAGCGAGCTGCACCCGGAATCCTCAACCACAGAGGAACTGGCTATCTTAACTCCAACTACCGAAACACAACAATGCTGTTTACATTATTGTTATGGAGTCAGACTTAGTTAAGTTGGTGGTAGCTAGCCAAGTGGACTTAAAACAAGGGGCTACCACCAACCAATTCATACAACTATCAAAGTGATCATTTAATCAATTATTTTCAAGAAATAATTATATCATACAACTGTAAAAAATTACAGTTGTGATTTGATTTTATGGACAATTTAAGTTGGTAGTTTTCTTCTTTTTAACAAATCTTTTTCCTTACTTTGCCTACATTTTATAAAGTTGTAAAATACACATTATTAGGTATTTGCCAGGTTTTAAAACCGAAAATAATAATATACGGAGATATCTTTAACATGACTTTCTCAGTTTCTGGCAAAGGCTCTTTTTACCTACAGTTTTCCTTCGCAAGTAGAATATAGTTACTTAAAAAATACAAAATACTTCGCAAGATGCTTGCAAGAAACGATTCAGAAAACGAGCGCAAAGTTTTGATTTATGCACACATTCGGAGTAAGAGCTTAACTGACTTATGATTAACGGTATTACATACGTTGTTCTCCAAGAATTGCTCTTTAAGTAGTTATAACGATACTAAGTTTTGTATCGTGTTGTAATATAATGTAGTACAGGCGGAAATGGGAGTGATATGAAAATTCGAATGACGTTGTTTCGACGTACGCTGTTTCGAAAAACATTGCGAGTGGTACGCCAGTTCGTAATATTTATGCAGCTGTTGTATAATAAGGGGTATTAAAACACGAATGTGGGTTTATCACACTAGGCGTAGCCGCTTGGATAATAGTTTCACATGAGTGTTTTAATACCTAATTATGTACAGTTGTATACAATACTTTATCTACACCCATGATATGAATCCTCTATAAAAAGTTCTGAAACCATTGGGTGTTTATAATTCAAGATCAAGAATGAAAATAATCCCACGAAATTCAGTACAACTGCACGTATGAACGTCGCCTGCACCAGCACATTACCGCACATGCGTGCAGCGGGTGCTGCTGTCCCCCGCTTAACCTCTCGAATGCCGTAATTACAGACACAATTAAAAAACCATTGTGTCTCGTGTAGATCTACGTTCCGGCATACCAAGGGTTAAATGTTGAAACGAGTTGCATAATGAAATTTAGTTCAACATTATAACACTCATTTTGATGATATTATGGTTACAATGGCACTGGTTGTTTTAATGTTGGCAATAAGCTAACTGTTTTAGAATCTTTTATAGAGGATTTATAGCATGGGTGTAGATAAACACATAATTATGTAGAATCGAAAACCGCTATATCGAATGACGTTATCGCGAAGACGCTGATGCGAAAAACTTTTTGAATAATACGCCAGTATCGAAATCCACTGTTGCGTTAATTTGTCTAGGAATCGAGAGATTGGCATGTAAAACTACTGATTCCGATTAACAAAAAATCTAAAAACATAGTCTTGTCATTAGAATGAATAAATACAAAACATTTAAGTAAATAGAAAACAAAATTCAAATCTTTATTGCATTGTTTTATAAGATCACAGTTCACATGTACCTTAACGGGCACAACAATTTAATACATAGATTGCTCCTCGCCATAACAGTTACTAATATTTTTTTTTTCTTTAAATCCATCTTCGATATCAATAAAACTATGACAATCCATCCAGTATTGTGAAAAAAAAAGTAGATAATCCACGAAGTAAATATACAGGCTAGAAATATACGGTTGTAAAGTCAATCGTATGACAAATCAGTTATCGTGTCACGTGAATCCGAAAGCTGATCAGTTTCATCTATATTGCTCAGTTGATTTGTTTGTGTTCTAGGAATTTTGCTGTCGACCGTACTATTATTTGAGGAATATATTCTGAAGTTCCCGGGAATTGCCTGGAGCATTGAGGTATATTTCTAGTAAGCACGTTTTGCGTCATGTATATTTGTGAAACAAGCACTAAGCTTGTTAGTTACATAGAGTCTGGCAAACGAAAGTAGACACTCGAATTATTTGCACACTTTTTATAGGGCAATGTTTTACTAATGCCAACCTCAATTTGCCAAAACAAGATGGAGTGTTGTATGTGATATGTTGTGATCTTGGTACAGCATTTATTAACTCAAAAATGACAAAATAGTGACTAATGATTTTCACATGGAGTTTTAGATTTAGATTTTGATTATAATAGTGAATATTAACCAAGATTATTATAGAACATTGTTGTTTTTTTTATTGGAATTGCTGCTTATTACAATAAATACATATTTTTGTTCAGTCGAAGTTAGGGTTACCATCCGTCCGGATTTGTTCGGACATGTCCGGCTTTTTAGCCCCCCGTTTGGACTATGTCCGGCCTTCTCATTTGTCTGGACTTTTTGATTTAAGGGGATTTTCTTTAAAAAAAGAAAAATGCTTACTAAAAAAATAAGACTAAAAGGTTAAATATCCGGACTTTTTGCAAATGTCAGGCTTTTTGTTAGGGCTTTTCAAATTTTGAAATGGTATAGTCGAAGTAAACAGATTTTTCGAAATGTCAAGAAATATCTCTTTAATTTGGATTATATTAGTAGCATGATTTTAAACAAATAATTCTAAAGTATCAAATTAGGTTATTCCAGGTATGTCATACAAATTTTGGGGTTGCCATACTGATTTTTTAAATTTGCCGCGCTTTTTCAGCCTCTACTTTCGTTTGCCAGATTCTAAAAACTTAATGGTACCTATGTTATGAATCTGGAGTTTTCTAACGTAAATTTCTTCTCAATAATTTTCAGGTTTAACCTTAAATTAAATAAAGCAATGGTCACATAAGTCAGTCCAAAAACGGTTTTGACTCGAAGTCTGCGCATGCGCATCACCTAACGTTCCGGCATTACGATAACACAGTCCAATCTGCCATTTACTTATAATAAACTCGAGGAGGTTTTAATCTAAAACCATGTTAAGAGGATTTATCGTAAAAGTTGGCAACGTTGTAAATAGCTGTCAAATATTTACCTGTTTTGATTAATTAAGCAATATTACTGTATGGAATTAAGAAATGTGGCTAACTAGGGAACTAAAATATTGATTATGAAATGCAATAATTAATATCGTAATACCTTATATTTAGTTTTAGATTTAAAAAAAGTATTTGGAAACTTTCCAAATGTCTTTTTTACACCTAAAATTGTTACAATATCAAATTCAGTGTTATAATTTATTGCAATTCATTAATATAATTCAATATTATAGGGAACTAGTTTGCCACATTTCTTATTTCCATACAGTAATATTGCCAAATTTATCAAAACAGCGAAATATTTGACATCTGTTTGCGACGTTGCTCACTTTCAGAATAAACGCTCTTATGCTTGGGCCACACCAACGGGAAACGCCGTTAATTATCACGATGATGGACCTTAACCCGTCGGAATAAAGTCTATCATCGCGATAATTAACGGTGTTTCCCGTTGGTGTGGCCCCAGCATAAAAGCATGTACAGTACTGTACATCGGAAATGTAACAATAGATAGGTACGGTAGCTACCTAATCAGCATCGGAGATCAGTAGCTTGATGTATACATACCTTTTACACAATCGTAATTTAGTTTCGTAACATTTTTATGTAATACCGTTCCAGCCGAAAAGTTCGAGAACGCTACGGTGAGATATATTTAATTTTTTAACAACTAGAAGTGACAACCATTGTTCGAGAAACTTCCGATGCTAGCGTGCGATCCGCGTTCGAGCTTTTTTAGTCAGTTTCGCTGGTCACTTTGCATTAGTATAAAATTTTGCACTTTTTTGAAAAAAATAATAATCTCTTTGTTGTACGGGTATGTAAATCGGAGTGAGGAACATGCTTTCTAGTTGTTGAGGGTATTTTCTGAATTGTTGGGACTGGGTCTCGATTTTGTTACAGGAATTATGAGCGTACATTTATTTAATAAGTTTTAAGGTTCAGTATAGGTTTCTTCTCGATGTTTTTCTCAACAGGCATCGGTGTGATCTTAGAACAAATAAAGAGTATAAATGATTAAACCTTATTGAAAGGCAAATCATTAATATGTCACTCTTTTTGATCCGCGACTTGCTGCCTCAAAATTGGGCCTGTCCTAAAAAACCGGCCAAGTGCATGTCGGACTACGCACAATGAAGGATTCCGTAGTTGAGATGAATTTATCCCAAATATAAACTTAATGTAGTAGAAATACATGTTCTCCCATACATTCCAACTGCAAACGTAAGACAGCTGTGCTGCTGGGGAGTTTGTTGCGCCACTTCTTCTTCCCAGCTAAAGGCACTAGGAAGTGGTGAAGGGTGGGCGTTTTTGGGGGACTGTCTTATGTAATTTTAACGTTCGAAAAGTGCTGATTCTCAGCCTAGTTTGAATAAATGACTTTTGATTTTTTGTAATTTAAGTTTGTACGCACAATATTGAGAGATTTACCATGTTATTTTAAGATCATAGACTTTTTAAAGAGCCATACTATGTATTTTTTTTCAAAATTTTAGGTCCAACAGTTTCGGAGATAAGGGGGGAATGGTAAATTTTCATCGAATTTCTTAAATATCTTTAAAAGTTTATATTTTAAAATTATATACAAAATATGATTAAGATCCTTGCAATAAGCCCTTTCATTTGATATGTCACACGGTACTGTTAGCAGAACTCTTTTTTTAGTTTTCTTGTTTGCCCCCAAAAGTGACCCCTATATTCAAAATTCATATATTTACGTTATACGTCCGTGTTTGGGTCACAGAAATACATATATGTACCAAATTTCAACTTAATTGGTTAATTCGATTTGGGGCAAATTGACTGTGACAGATGGACAGACAGACAGACACACGAGTGATCCTATAAGGGCTCCGCTTTTTCCTTTTAGGTACAGTAAGCGCTCAAAAGTGCATGAGCACGCTAAGAGTCATATTGCTGTGAACACGCGGTATAGCTCGTACATTTGTATGTGTAAGCAACACGATACACACACCACAGATAACGCAGTTTTGTTCTACACGAAACAACAATATATTTCCGTCGCTTTAAACATGCTAGCACACACGCACTATGCGCGTGAACTTGACCAGTTAATGGCATTGCTAAAATTCGATAGTAACTTAACAAGTGCAGATAGCAGAAAGCGTTAAGCGTTGGTATGGAATTCAAACTGCCTCAGGTTCTAATCTCGTAAAACACAGTGCGGTTTTTTGCAAATATTATTATTTTTGTTTTCGATAACAATATTTTTTAAATATTGCTGCTTTTTTATGTTGTTATTGCAATAAAGGTTTTAGAATAAAAAATGCGTGATATATGATAACAAAATTAAAAAAATATGTTTATTCGTTATATTTATTTTACATAAGTTAACACACTGCTACAATTATTTATCATTACTACTTCAGCTGAATAAGATGTGAAATAGATGTCAAGAAACTAGAAGCAGTTTGTATTATTTTGACATATTTAAATTATGAAATATTTTAAATTTTTAATGGATTTTTTCACCATAAACATTAAGCTTTGATCATGGTCGAAGTAATTAAGTAATAAATAAGAATATTAGACTACTTAAAATGTAAAAAACTACTTACAGAATAGGTAATTTTAAGGTTAAATATGGGCAGTTTGTTTATATTTTATTTGTATTAATTATCTTACATTTTATTTGACTTTAGTAAATATTGGTTGTTATTGAGGTTAAAGCTTAAGTATTCATTTTCTTTACGAAAAGAAGATTGAAACTAAACCTCAAATTTGAATCCTAAAATAATACTATTACTAAAATAATATTAAACAATTTCGGTATATCTGCAAGAAATACGACAAACACCCTATTGAAACGTGCTTAAAAAATTCGTTACCATAAATTCATGCAATAACGAATCTGTTGTTTATTAAGTTGGTACGGTCAATATTTTAAGGTCAAAAACGGTTTTCTAGCTGGTCTTCAGTGATGCAAGCCTTCAGAGTGCACGGCGAACGGTTCATAATGACGTGTTTTTAATAATTCAGCAAAATATCTCGTTGGTATGAAACCATTTGTTTCATTCACCATTTGACGTCGCTGCTACTCGATAATAAGCCCCTTCCTCATATCTCTTAACCCTCACAGTATTTCTCTAGAACAAAGAAAAACATTGTTTTTATTACACATAATACCTTATTATTTATTATTCACTAATCGAATTAAACCTCACAGTGAATTTAAAACTTTAAAGGCATCTTCTGTCTCAACAATACCTCTGTTCTATCAACAATACCCTTGATTAAGATTTATGTTTAGTAAAATATGAAATATATAAATGATAACACTCACACTTAGTCCGGTTTCATTAGATATTCACTTCACTTTTACGCAGCGCAATAATATTCTCTGATCTGATCTGATCTCTTCAATATATTTTATGCCTGCTTTTTGATAATAATAACCACAACACTGCGCTAAATACTCGTCACCAATATTATCCACGAACCAACAAAGTTCTATTAATTAAGTACTCGTAACAAACTGCATCTACCCCACAGAAATCGAAATAATTTACTTAGTTTTTTGTGGTCTACCTGCTAAACTTTAATATTTATGTGAACAAGACGAATGAAACTAAAAACGAATGATGATTATTGAACTAGTCATTGGTTGCAGAGAAAGTGAGTGTGTGTGTGTAATGTGCGTGTCTACAGTATTGTAACAACTTATAGAAGAAGGTCGTAAGTCAAACCGAAGCGTCAGTCTATTGCTTTGTGAGATTGCTCATGGACTTTTGGTCGGTACTGTACTTACGGAACCCTAAAAACCTACTGGCCTGAACCGTGACAAAAAAAACAAACAAAAATACAAAAATGGCTCGAGTATACAAACATCTCAAATAACAAAGTAACTTAATATCTTTTTACCCAATTTCCATTTCGTATAAGGTCGTATATTGCTTAACGCCAATTGACTTATAAGGATGGACATCTACCGAGTACATCTCATATCATTTGGCAATCGGCCCAGCTACTTCCAGACGTGTACGTACTTTATTTTCCTATCGGTACTAGAGGAATCTTGCGAGTCTTTTCAGAGGTAATTACAATATGGTCATAAAATGGGAAGAGGATTGGTTTGGGAAGTGATGATTTTGCAGCTTTAGCAAAATTGGTATGGTTGATAGCTACTAAACGTTTTATATTCGTTCGGTCTGCTATTTCAATTTCAATCTACCTAGCCTTTTTTCCCAACTATGTTGGGGTTGGCTTCTAGTCCAACCGTATGCAGATGAATACCAGTATTTTACATGGAGCGATTGCTTATCTAATATCCACAAAGTCAAAGTCAAGTCAAATAATTTATTTCAAATAGGCACTTTGAATGTCATAATTTACAAAAAAATAGAATTGATTATTAAGTCGCCACAACCCAGTTATCGGGTAACACAACATCCCTTGGTAAGACTGGTTGTCAGACTTTTGGGTTTTTGACTATTCGTAACGACTGTCAATAATCTACGAATGACAGCCGGAACCAACGGCTTTTTTTTGGGTTGGAAATTATCAAATAACTTCTCTTCAGACTCTTACTGACTAAAACCCACCTGTTTTGCGGTTGCAGTTGCCTGTATTGCCAGGGGCCACGTTAACGAGCTTTGCTAGGCACGCAGGGGTCTCGAAATGTAATGGATGGTCACCTATCCACGAATTTGTCGCGGCAATGGCAGCTTAACCTTGGATCGACCCGTGCGGCTGTTATTATTTAGCCACAAGCCCCTAAAGTAAATGTTATTTTATTCTAATGTTTATCTAAACATGTAGTTCATGGTTGAAAAGGATATATTAGTAGAAAAAAAGAAGACTGTTGAAAACTACAAGGTTTTTAATTTTTTAATGGTTTTTTGTTTTATCTTTTTATTACGGACGCTTCTAACGTGCACGTCTTTCTACATTGTTCTCACATGTATAATTTCAACATGAATGATGTAACCAAAATTTTGTAACATTTTTTTATTTAAAAGAGTGTCCGTGGAGTTTCTTGCCCGTTCTTCTACATAGGTACCTACCTACTACGTTTTGGAATGGGTAACTAGCTTCATATTTCTAACTGACCGATTCCTTGACAATTCAAAAGTACCTGTAAATGGTTTAATTGAAATAAATGCTTTGAGTTTGAGTTACCTCGATAGCGGCAGCATCTCCAATGATTGTAATGTAGTAGGTAAACCTTGCTTTCACAAAATCTTTGCGAGCGGAATCCGCATACTGGAGTCCCCGTTTCTAACCTTAATCCAGTAAACTAGGTACCTACATATAGTGATCGTATTGGTGAGGTTCTTTAGAAAGGTCAGGTACATACTATTCGCAACTGGCGTACGTGTATCACCAACACCCTAATTGCGTAACACACGATCAATCACAATCTTAATCATTTTGAAGAATATTGCTAATCCATTGCGTTATAAGTTCGAAAAATTTGTCTGCTGAACAACGTAAATAACGCAATGAATGTTGTTGAACTATCAAAATGAAAGAGATTATGATTGATCGTGTTACGCAATTAGGGTGCTGATGTGTGAACGTAAACGATGCAAAAAAAGTATGTAAGTAAGGATTGTAGCAGGTGGCGTTCTGCAGTTGCTGACTACTCCCATGGGAAGAAGGCGTGAGTTTATGTATGTATGTGTAGTAGGTAGGTACCATCGCGGTAACGCATATCAGAGATGTTACGGAACGGAGCTTCGGTTCCGGTTCCAAAAGGTCGGAACTTCCGATTAATTTTACACCTGCGATTCCAACTTCGGGTCCGATAATTTTGAATCGAAGGTATACCAAAGTTCGAAACGCAGCGATGCACGTGACTACAGCGCGTACAAACAAGTTTTAACTCATCGCCAGTGTAATTTAAGTTTATTTAATACACGCTCGCGCTTGAAGTCTCAATTCACTATTCTGTTTGTGGATGTTATCGCTAATATTTGACTGATTAAAGAGACTGAATTATATGTCAATTATTTCACTAAGCCTTCCCATAACACATCTTTCTTCTACTTCGACCTTCGCTCCTGTTCCGAATCCGGTTACGATTCCGATTCCGGCTCCGATTCCGATCGATCAAATTTAAAACCTCCAATTCCGTTTCCGGTTCCGATAAAACGACTTTAGTAACATCCCTGACGCATTACCACTTTGAAAATAAAATCCCGTGCACACGACCTTTTTTTTTCGTAGGTAAGCATTACTATAGAGGCTGAGCGCTGCAAGCAAGAATAGTCCTTACTGTGTACAGATATTCCTGTCTTCGTAGTACAGTACATACTCAGGTTTTCGAATTTCCCTCGCAAGTTTTCCCACAAGTTGCAATGCAATGGTATTTAATAACATCTGGGATATTGACTTTCGATTTTTGAACTTGGCTCACATCCGAATTGATAATGAAAAGCGTCGCCGGCAAATTATAATGTATTCATTTTAAGTTATACCTTTTTGGATGCAGCTGCAACAAACAAGTCACTTTCAAGACAAAACCATATTATTATGAAAAAAAGATGTGCGGTCGGGGGACTCCCCTCAGGAACGAAGTTCCTTCTCACGTATAATTTAAAACGAAAATAAAATTTTCGCTGCCGCCATCTTGGATTTACATTTTGACCTCATATCAGCTTTAGCACCCTCGAAAACTATGAAAACGACACCCATGACAATTTTTTTATTTAATTTTCTTAGGCGCCATCTTGGATTTTCATTTTGACCAAATTCACACTTTAGGGAAAGTGTGAATTTGAACTCCTACCGCAAACCGCGTTAAAGAACTTCGTTTCAGTAGGTTTTTTTCTTAAAGTTGCAATTTTTATTTCAAAAGAAAAACGCTTTTGTATTTTGCAAATACCTTACAGTTACGCAAAATAAAATTGCAACTTTAAGAAAAAACCGTTGCGTTGATTGCCTCAGCGGCAGTTACTCGTGACCGTACGTACGTACTTGTATCAATAATGTCTTGGTAGCTTCAGACACGTATATCAGCGCAGTAAAAAATAAAACGTGACTTTTACACAAACGCTAAGAATTAATAGACTCACGTTACAGATCTTGATCGAAGTATCTCGTAGTGGGCTTATCTTTGTCTGTGTGAAGATATAATTATAATATATATTTTTTTTAAGTTCTATCTTTGAGTGTATACGTACTCATGCCTTTGTGCATAATAATAAGTTCCATGTTTAATGGGACAATTTTATATTCCCGTGCACAAATACATACACAATAGGCCTGTGTCTAAATTTTTTTGCCTTGTAGATTATTAAAAAATATTAAATACGTATTTTTTCTTTTTTGACGTAATCAAAAGATTACGGCTATACATTGAGTTAAAATGTGGCATGACGTCACGCCTTGCTAGATTTAATACTGCGTTGTGACTGTGACGTAGCGAGCCCCCACTCCCCAAATTTAATGCGTGTTTTCTAAGTTATTTTTGATTAATATGATAAAGCAAAAAATACGTGTCTAATATTTTTTTTTTCTAGGTAACTACCGTTTTAAATGAGCAATATTTGTATATCATCTACCTAGCCTTTTCCCAACTATGTTGGGGTCGGTTTCCAGTCTAACCGGATGCAGCTGAACACCAGTATTTTACAAGGAGTCACTGCATATCTGACCTCCACAACCAAGTTACTAGGTGGCACGATGCCCCTTAGTAAGACTGGTTGTCAGACTTTTGAGGTTCTAACTACCCGTAACAACTGTCAAAGATCTAAAAATGACATTCGGGACCAACGGCTTAATGTGCTTTCCGAGGGTCTTGGTATGTAAAGATGGTCACCCATCCACGGACCAATCGCGGCAAGCGTAGCCACAGGCCCCAATATTTGTATATACATGCCTATTTGTAATCACGTTCTCGAAAATGGCTCTAACGATTTCGACGAAAGTTGTAATATTAGGGGTTTACGGGGCGAACTACGGGTCTAGCTAGGTCTCATATATGGGAAAATTCGTTTTCTCTATTTCCACCCGAGCAGAGCTCGGTCGCCCAGGTACTTATAATGAGCTGTTTTAATTTTGATCAATTTTATTAGATCACCACCAGCAGTAAAAAAAAAATATATCACCACAATATTATAAAACAAAGTCCCCCGCCGCGTTAGTCTCTCTGAACGCGATAAACTTAAAAACTACCAAACGGATTTTCATCTAGTTTTCGCCAATAGACGAAGTGATTCATGAGGAAGGTTATAGGCTATTTAACATCACGCTACGATCGTTAGGAGCCGAGCAAAAAGACAAGAAATAAGCGCGGGCGGGCGTTGCGGCGCGGTATCGGGGACCGAGCGAGTTTTATAAAAATGTGGCTGTTATTTTAGTATATTGTGTATCTTACGACTTTCACAATTTTAGCAGACCAATATCTGTTACTAAGATTAATAAATTCTTATTGCTTTTTTAAGGTATTCACGTAATACCTACGCTAGAACGCAATGTCAGCCCACATCTAAGACCAACATTTTTTGTTCCAATATTTACGCTCCAGATACCCAAAGGAATCTTCATAAAGTCCACGTGGACAAAATCAAGTGGAAAAAGTATTCAATAAAACACGATTCCCATAAAATAAGTCTTTACCTGTCTCATTTGTGCCACCCAAATTTAATACAACAAGAAATATAGTTGCAATATGAGTCAATACATGCAATCAGTGTATTGTGTTGGAACCCTGCCAGAGTAAATGGGGCGGTGTGTCTATGAAGTTAGTGAATTCATTGGCAGAGATACAAATCTCTATGCAGTCTCCTTAGAGGACAAAACGTTTTTAGTGTGAAAGGAATTTAGGTGAGGTATATTTTGAAAACTAGGATTTGTGTTACGAGGTTGGAGATTTTTCCTGTGAATTCTTTCACAGGAAAAATCACGGATACGACTCCATGACTCTGTCAAGTCAGTGACAAAAAAAACAAACAACATGTAAAAAATCCCTGTCCGATCCGTGAGGGTGTTATTAGGTATCGTACTGAGAGTCTATCTATTTATTTATTTAAACTTTTCACACACAAAAAGGTACAAAGGCGGACTTAATGCCTTAGGCATTCACTACCAGTCAACCAAGGGTGGTGAAGAGATTAGATGGCAGGTGCTCTGTTTGAGAGGAACAAAGAAAAAATTATTAAAAATATATCATTAGAAATAAAATGTAGGAACAACAGTATATAAATAGATTCTAACTTATAATATACATACATACATATTTAATATAATATAAACCTATATTATATATATACATACATACAAATTCAAGGGAGAGAGGTGTTGAGATGACTACTTTATTTATAATGAAAAAAAAACTGCAATTTCCGCTTAAATGCATACCGACTGGTGGCCGTCCTGATATCAAGAGGATGCGCATTCCATAGAAGAATGGACTGAATATGAAAGGAAGAATGAACAACGTCAGAAGTATGAGAAGGACTAAGTAGGTTATTTTTACAAATATTCAGGAAAAAATTAAAAATATATTCGCCACCTTTTTTTTAATACGGAATTTTAGTGGGTTATTACATGGGGCCTATAAAAATTAAAAATATATTCGCCACCTTTTTTTTAAATACGGAATTTTAGTGGCTTATTACATGGGGCCTATAAAAATTAAAAATATATTCGCCACCTTTTTTTTAAATACGGAATTTTAGTGGGTTATTACATGGGGCGGATAGGTACTGCAAACAGCCACCCGCTGTCATTTCCTACTTATGACTCCTGTTAAAAAAAATCTACAGCAATAACTTTTTTTTTCAATAATAATTAAAAATCTTTTTAGTAATGTTATACCTTTCGGCTCAGGCAGGGTTTTTTTACACATTGTATGAATTGTAGATTTTTGAAGGTTTATTATGATGAAGCTTTGCGAAGTCCAACAAAATGATGTGCCTGTAAAGAGACTGAAGAGAATGAAACACTCCTTGGTAATAAAAGAGGGTTTGGCTAGAAAAGTCAGTAGAACATGTCGCCAATGTTATGCAGATGATACCACTCCCGACTATAATGTACCGATCATGGGTAGCAAACAGGCTAAAATAAAATCGAAAAATGTATCCATTTATTGCCACTACTAAAAACTAACTAACGCTAAAACTGCCCTGCTAAGCTCAAAGGCGGTATCTCGGTAGTTTTTTTATACCATTCAATAGCTTTAATAATTTCGCATCTAATGGTATAAGCAAAATAGCGCTATCTAACTTAAAACATTAAAAAAAACCATGAAGATGTTTTTTACATCTCCATTTTTCCTTAAATTACAATTTACAAAAAGTCAATTTTCTCAAAACTTATTCCGGTTGAGATACTGCATTTAGGCTTAGCAGGGTAGAAAATCTAACTATTAAAATTTTGACAAGGCAACGTCAATCGGAACAGCTTGTTGAAAATAATTTCAGCAAAAATAAAAAAAGAATTTTCTAAATTCGTCCACAATTGACGGAGAAATCAGTGAGCAAAGATAAAAAAAAAAATTACAAACATACGCTACGAACATAGAACCTCCTCCTTTTTGGACGTCGGTTAAAAACAGGTTGAGAGATTAGTACTAGTACTAGATGAGACACACAATATTGCAATTCTTGAAGGAAGAAAAAATAATGAAACCAACATGATAAACTTATAATGAATAATAACCGCCCTGTTTTTCAAAATAAAATAAAAAGCGAGAAAAAACTGTACTTACTCGTCGACATTTTGCCAAATGTACAATGTTGTCGTGTCCGTGAGATAGCCGGGCTATCCGACGAGCTTCGACAGTTGTCGGTACATACGTAATCCATTAGATTACAGGCTCGTGCAGCGAATTCTCCGTTTGTAGGGGAAGTTACATACATGCCTACCTGCTATATGTTTGGACTTGCTTCCATAATATGAGATCAGTTTGTGTGTTGATATTTTTTTCTCCACTGCTGAGCGGAAACCGAAGAAGCATACCGCGATAAAGAATTGTGGTAAGAGCATGTTCTCATAATAAAGATCTTCGGAAACGTTATCGCAAAACAAGTTTAGCAGTATAATGCACTCTTAAATTAATATTAACTTTTGTGATACCTACTCAAAGGAAGAGCTTGTGGCTATAACAGCCGCACGGGTCAATTTATCCGGTTAAGCTACGCTTGCTCCGTGGATGGGTGACCACCTTTACATACCGAGATTCCTCAGTGCCTCGGAAAGCACGTCCCAGCTATCATTTGTGGATCTTTGACAGTCGTTACGGGTCGTCAGAAGCCCGAAAGTTTGACTAACAGTCTTACCAACAGTATTACCCAGTTACCTATTTATGTACTGTTGTTCCTACATTTTATTTCTAATGATATATTTGCCTCGTTGGTCTAGTGGTAGCAAGCGCTACTGCTGAGCATGAGGTCCTGGGTTCGATTCCCGGGTCGGGCAAAGTGTTATTGGGTTTTTCTATCTGAAATTTCTCAGTAGCAGCTCGGAGTCTGGATTTGTGCCCGGTTGATGGCAATAGGCTCGCCCCCTATTACATGGGACTTAAAACATAACTGGCGAAATGTGGGTGTACCTGCTACAGGGACACCTCTGCCCAACCCTTCGGGGAAACAAGGCGTGATGTTATGTTATGTTATGATATATTTTTATTAATTTTTTCTTTGTTCCTCTCAAACAGAGCACCTGCCATGTTATCTCTTCACCACCCTTGGTTGACTGGTAGAGAATGCCTATGGCATTAAGTCCGCCTTTGTACCTTTTTGTGTGTGAGAAGTTTAAATAAATAAATAAAGTCAAATAATTTATTTCAACTAGGCACAAAAAGGCACTTTTGAACGACAAAAACAAAAACTAGAATTGATTCTAGTCGCCCCTTCCAAAAGGTAGTTTTCGTATGGAGAAGAATGGGCAAGAAACTCCACCGTTACTCTTTTAAAATGTTTTGCAATATTTTGTGTACATTAATTATATAATTGTATGTGAAGACGATGCACCTGGAACAAGATTACTATACCACAATAGGTAAAAATAATTAAAAATGAAGCAATGACAGAAAAAATAATTATGTAATGGATACATGGTGTTCACATATTTACAAGCATTTAGGTACCTATACGATATTACTAAAAAAATTACAAGTGATACTAATTAGTCAGTGTGTGAGTTCAAGTAATCACAGAAGGAAAAAAAAAAATGTAATATTTAATACACAATTAAATTAGCAACCAGTTTGATTTTGTCTAGACTCTAAATTGTCCTATGGAGCTAGACCAGCATGCCTCCTAGCATTCTTATCTAGGATATAATCCTCTAATTTGTAATATGCTTGTTTACAAAGAGTACTTTTAATATGAGTTTTAAATTTTCTTTCAATTAACTGTAATATATTGGGTTGTGGAAGTCGGATAGGCAGTCGCTCCATGTAAAATACTGGTATTCAGCTGCATCCGATTAGATCGGAAGCCGACCCCAACATAGTTGGGAAAGGGATATGCAAATTAATTGAAGCGGAGCTGAGTATAGTTTATTTTATTTTATTTATTTGGCTCACCAACAATTGAATACACCGATACAAAGGTATGAGATACATGCAATAAACTTATAGACAAGTGTACCAATTTCTTACAGATAAGCACATCATGCATTACTTATTTGTTGCTTAGTGCCTACTTAAAATTAGATGAGTTCTTATACTTACCGAACATAATTATTATTTCAACAAAATTCCAATTTAAAATCTCTAATTGAATTTAAAACAAAAATTTAAATCATAATTAAAATTACGTAAGATTTAAATCAATACTAAAAATAAAATCTAAATCAAAACAAAAATTTAAATCAAAATTTCCACACAGAAATGATTTTACAAATTTTTGCATATAATGCTTCGGAACTTACCAAGTGAGTCAGAGTGCACATCAATAAGATCACTGCAGCTATTTAATAATTTACATAGAAGGGGGATTGGTATTAATGGTACCTATAGGTACCTAATTTACTACTAAACCGTAAGATTTATGTACACATCTATACATAGTGAAAATGAAATAAAGTTGCTTTTTGTACCTGTCTGTGTGACTGCTTCTATGTCATTTAAACTTCGCGATGTATTTTGATTAGATTCAGTTTTCACCATTTTTTAGGGTTCCGTACCTCAAAAGGGAAAAACGGAACCCTTATAGGATCACTCGTGTGTCTGTCTGTCTGTCTGTCTGTCCGTCTGTCACAGCCAATTTACTCCGAATCTAATGGACC
The DNA here is from genome assembly GCA_949152395.1 of Agrochola litura. Classification (NCBI taxonomy): domain Eukaryota; kingdom Metazoa; phylum Arthropoda; class Insecta; order Lepidoptera; family Noctuidae; genus Agrochola; species Agrochola litura. The sequence goes on along the minus strand of OX424497.1, from coordinate 5,912,781 downwards.
GATTAAGTTGAAATTTGGTACACATATGTATTTCTGTGACCCAAACACAAATATGTAACGTAAATAATTTAATTTTGAATATAGGTGTCACTTTTGGGGCGCAAACAAGAAAATTAAAAAAAAAAGTTTTGCTAACAGTACCGTGTGACATATCAAATGAAAGGACTTATTGCGAGGATCTTAAATATATTTTTTATATAATTTTAAAATAAATACTTTTAAAGATATTTAATAAATTCAATGAAAATTGACCATTCCCCCCCCCCTTATCTCCGAAACTACTGGACCAAAAATTTTGAAAAAAATACATAGTATGGTTCTTTACTCATAGATTACAGGAAAACCTATAAGAAGTCTATGGTCTTAAAATAACATGGTAAATCTCTCAATATTGTGCGTAAAAACTTACATTTCGTCGCTCGGCATCCAAAAGGCCCATCTCTCTAGCTACTATAATATCAAAATATCAAAAGTGTTTGACCGTCTGCTTAATACACAAATAAATAAAACTGTAAATGTTCATGACAACCAATTCGGGTTTCAGCGTGGTTTGTCGTGTACGATGGGCTGGAACTTTTTCCAAGCCATACAGGTTGGAATGCGGGGTGAGGCAAGATTGGCGAGCTCAGCAGCACCAGAGTGGGTTGCTATATAGATGGTATTTGTGTAAATAATATTAGCTATGCAGATGATATGGTGCTTCTGAGCGCGTCAATCTGTGGTCTCAGAAAGTAATTGGTCGCCAAATGTGAGCAGTATGCCAAAACACATGGTTTGATGTATAACTCCAATAGGTCGGAGATCATGGTCTTTGAGGCTGGGGGCAGACCGGGTTATGTACCACCTGTATCACTCAATGGGACTCCACTACAAAGAGTATTTACGTTTAAATATCTTGGTCATATATTGACCCCTGACCTCAATGACGGACTCGATATTGAGCGGGAGCGAAGGGCGTTGTCGGTAAGGGCAAACATGCTGGCTCGCAGGTTTGCACGCTGCTCACTTAAAAAGCCAATATTACTCAGTTTCGAGCTTATTGTACAACGTTTTACACGTGCAGCCTGTGGGCTAGATATACCCAAAGGTTATGCAACGCCCTTCGTGTCCAATACAACAACGATTTCAGGGTATTGGTGGGGCTGCCCCGTTTTTGTAGCGCATCGGGAATATTCGCGGACGCACATATTAATTGCTTTTACGCAACGATGCGAATGAGGTGTGCATCCCTGGTACGCAGAGTACGGGCCAGCTCCAACAATATCGTTAGCAGTCTGGATTGCATGTACATCAATCACTGCAGTGCCGTCTCCCATGGGGTGAAATAAATTTAAACTAGATTACGTGGGGCACTCAGAAAGTTTTGATACTAGAAAAAAATATACTACAGGTTACAATTTTTTTTATTATATCTTTTGAAAGAACTCTCCATTGGCATACAAAGTTTTATACGTCTAAACAAATTTTCATAACACATTTTCCAGTCCGCATCAGACACCTCTCCAATCTCCGTCTCAAATGCACCCAGTGCATCTTCAGGTGATGAAAACTGTTTTCCTTTGAGTTGATTTTTTATTTTGGGGAACAAGAAAAAGTCGCACGGAGCCAAATCGGGACTGTAAGGAGGATGGCCTATAAATTTGACCGGTGTGCTGTCCAGAAAGTCCCTTATTTTGAGCGCCGAGTGAGCCAGCGCGTTGTCGTGGTGAAGCAGTAGCCCACGGAGGCCAGTGTTCGGTCGCTTGCTGCTTGCAGTAGTAAAAACTTCTGGCAAACATTTGGTAACATACCATTCAGCATTGATGCTTCTTTGATCTCGTCAGGGTACTGACACCAGATAACCTGGTAGAAAAAAAAAAACTTGCGGTCAACATTTTGCCTGCACTTCTGGCTCGCTTCACTTTGGTAGGCGTTGGTTCATTTTGGTTCAACAGCCACACGGTCGACTGACGCTTCATTTCTGGATCATATTAAAAAATCCAAGATTCATCACCCGTAATGATATCTTAAACGCGCCGAGACGAGCCTGCTACCAATTTTGCTATCATGTCTCGGCACCATTCTACCCGAACCTCTTTCTGACCCTGCGTTAGATTTTACGGTACCAGCGTGAAACTATCTTTCATAACCGAAGATGCCTGTGTAGAATTTCATGCACACTTCCCGATCCAATCGGCAGTATACATCTATATATCTTGACATTTTAAACTGCTTTTTTTGTGTTTTTTCAAAACTAATTATGTTTTTTTTTATTGGATGCTGTAGAATGGTAGTAGACCATGGTCTGAACAACGTTTGTTCTAGCAAAACTGTGATTCAAATTTTACGGTGTATGCTGAACCTCTTCATATGTAATTCGCCTATTCTCTTGAATTAAATTTTTCACAGCCAGCACTTTTTGTTATGTAACAACCGTCATAGGGCAGCCACTTCTTTCTTTGTCTGCCAAAATTACTAGACCACCCATAAATTCGTTGAACCAGCGAAAAACAGTCGCTTTAGAAGGGCTTTATTCTATTACACAATTCGAAGTCTTTCAAACGATTCTTCTGGTTTTAGTCGACATTTGAAATCGTACAAAATCATCGCGCGAAAATGTTCTCGTTATAAATCCAGTTTTCAGTAAGACAGAGTATTTTGATTTTGCTCGTAAAAAAATGTGGAGGGAATTTCGAATTTGGAATGTTGTTTTTTTGTAATAAGTAGTCATCGTTTTAATTGACATCAAAACCAGCCAGTATTCTATAGATAAAAACTGTTAGTCGCAAAACTTTCTAAGTGACCTCGTAAAATAAGTTAAGATAGTTCATAAGTTTACTAACGCAACGAGTCCTTGTTACTTGAATAAAGAAAAATATCTGGAAGATAACGAGTGAGCAACGTGGTGAAGATCGAGAGTGTGTCGACCAGGGTGGCGTACCTTATACTCAGAATATCCGCAAGATATTCGCTGAAGGTCATACAGGTTTACGCCCCGACCTCGTCACACCCCGACGATGAGGTGGAGACCATGTATGAGGATATTTCCAGAGCCATACATGGCTCTAAAACTCACTTCACCGTTGTCATGGGGGACTTCAACGCGAAACTGGGCAAACGAAACGATGATGAGCTGCGAGTGGGGCAATTTGGAGTTGGACGTCGGAACCACCGGGGTCACCTACTGGCCAGTTTTATGGAGAAGGAAGGCCTCTTTATGATGAATTCCTTCTTCAGAAAACGTGAGCACAGGAAGTGGACCTGGCAGAGCCCTGATGGTGCAACAAAAAATGAGATTGACTTCATTATGTCGACGAAGAAGCAAGTATTCAATGATGTCTCTGTGATCAACGCGGTGAAAACCGGCAGTGATCACCGTTTGGTAAGAGGCACATTGAACCTGAATATCAAGCTGGAAAGATCTCGACTGATGAAGTCTACGCTCCGCCCAGCACTGATCCAGGTCCAAAACCCCGAGACCTTTCAGCTCGAACTTGAGAATCGTTTCGAGTGCCTAGGGAGCTCCATCGACGATTATAACGATGGGTTCGTGGAAACTGTCCATACGGTCGGGTCCAAGATCTTCAAGACCCGCCGCACAAATCGAAACAAGAAGCTCTCTGATGCTACTTTGCAGCTCATGGAGGTGAGGCGCGAGATGATCCTGCAGTCTTCAGACGATGCACTCAAATACCGGCAGCTCAATAGACAGATCTCTAAGTCCTTGAAAAGCGACCTGCGCCTCTATAATACAAACCGTATTAAGGACGCGATAGAGCGGAACAAGGGCTCCAAGGTTTTTGCAAGAGATCTGTCTATTGGACAGAGCCAGCTTGCGAAACTGAAGACCGATGATGGCAGAATCGTATCCGCCAAACCTGAACTGTTGAGAGAGATCGAGAGTTTCTATGGACAGTTATACACGTCAACTAGTAACCCCGTTACGAATCTAGCAAACGACCCAAGAGCTAGATTGACCCGACACTATACCGAAGACATCCCGGACGTCAGCTTGTACGAGATTAGGATGGCTCTGAAGCAGCTTAAAAACAACAAGGCGCCGGGTGATGACGGAATTACGGCCGAACTCCTGAAGGTCGGTGGAAAACCCGTTCTTAAGGCCCTCCAGAAGCTTTTCGATTCCGTCATACTCGAGGGCCAAACGCCACAGGCATGGAACAGAGGTGTGGTGGTACTCTTCTTTAAAAAGGGCGACAATGCCCTGCTTAAAAATTATAGGCCCATCACACTTCTGAGCCATGTCTACAAGCTGTTTTCAAGAGTTATCACGAACCGTCTCGCGCGCAGGTTTGACGACTTCCAGCCTCCCGAACAAGCCGGATTCCGTAAAGGCTTTAGCACCGTAGACCACATACATACGCTGCGGCAGGTTATACAGAAGACCGAAGAGTATAACCTGCCTCTCTGCTTAGCGTTTGTGGACTACGAGAAAGCCTTCGATTCGATCGAGACATGGGCCGTGCTGCAGTCTCTTCAACGGTGCCAGATCGACTATCGGTACATCGAGGTGCTAAAGTGTCTGTACGAAAACGCCACTATGTCAGTCCGACTCCAGGACCAGACCTCGAAACCTATCCTTCTGCAGAGAGGTGTGAGACAGGGAGACGTTATCTCTCCGAAACTGTTCACCGCTGCACTGGAGGATGTTTTCAAGGTTCTGGATTGGAAAGGGCTAGGCATCAACATCAATGGCGAGTATATCACTAACCTTCGGTTTGCCGATGACATAGTTATCATGGCTGAGACCATGGAGGACCTCAGTACAATGCTCGATGACCTCAGTAGAGCCTCCGAAAGAGTGGGTCTTAAAATGAATATGGACAAGACAAAGGTCATGTCAAATGCCCATGTTACACCCACTCTCATGAAGATCGGAGTCACTACGCTCGAAGTTGTGGATGAGTATGTTTACCTAGGACAAACTGTCCAGCTAGGTAGGTCCAACTTCGAGAAAGAGGTCAATCGTCGAATCCGACTCGGCTGGGCAGCGTTCGGGAAGCTACGCAATATCTTTTCGTCCCACATACCACAGTGTCTCAAGACGAAAGTCTTTGACCAGTGCGTGTTGCCAGTGATGACCTATGGTACTGAAACGTGGTCGCTCACAATGGGCCTTATCAGAAGGCTAAAAGTCACCCAGAGGGCAATGGAGAGGGCTATGCTTGGAGTTTCCCTACGTGATCGAATCAGAAATGAGGAGATCCGCAGGAGAACCAAGGTAACCGACATAGCCCGAAGAATTGCGAAACTTAAGTGGCAATGGGCAGGGCACATTGCTCGTAGAACGGATGGCCGATGGGGCCGAAAGGTTCTGGAGTGGCGACCGCGTACCGGAAGACGTAGCGTTGGAAGGCCTCCCACAAGATGGACCGATGACCTTGTGAAGGCCGCAGGAATCCGCTGGATGCGGAAAGCACAGAATCGGTCGAAGTGGAGGTGCTTGGGGGAGGCCTATGTTCAGCAGTGGACGTCTTTCGGCTGAAATGATGATGATGAATGATCTGGAAGATATTTTTTTTTTGAACGACGTTTTCTAAAAATGAAACCTAGCTAGATCGATTTATCGCCCTACATACTAAATTTAATAAAAATTCTTGTAGCCGTTTCCGAGATTCAGATTATATATACATACTCGTAGGTATATACAAGAATTGCTGGTTTAAAGGTATTCAAAATCTGATTTTTGTTTTATTTCATTCTACACGTTCGAATAAGTGACACTGCAATTTAAAAAAAATAATAATTGTCACATTCGTGGTATTGGATGCCGAGCGACGATTTGCAGTTGGAATGTATGGGAGAACATGTTTTTCAACTACAATGTTAAGTTTGTTCTTGGGATAAATAAATTCATCTCAACTACGGAACCCTTCATTGTGCGTAGTCCGACACGCACTTGGCCGGTTTTTTATATTTTATTTCGTAAGGAAGGAGGATAGGGTTTGTGTGCATTAAATAATAGCATAGAAGTCTCGATGTTTTGACATATCAAATTCAAAATATTTTATATCACTCAAACCTACAAGGGCACTTATGAAACGTCAGAAGCTAGGTTCCAATTGGACGCTTCTTATGCAAAAGAGCCGGCAAGAAGCTCCACGGTTATCTACTCTTTTAAAAATAAATGGTTTTTACATAGTTTTCAAATTACAGTGTTAATAGGATGAGAGGACAGTTTAGGCCTATCAACAAGTACCAGGTATGTACTTAGCAAAATAAAAAAATGGTCCACAATTCGACTGCCTACAACATTTTCACATTCACAAAATCATGCAGCGTACCCGTGCTAAGCAAGGGTGTCGCTAGTACTATCGAAGAAACACAAGCAGTTTGAAAACAAAATCCCGTGAACACGATGACCACATATGTTTAACGGCCGCTTTCTATAGCGGCCGTGCGTTGCAAGCAGAAATAGTCTTAACGGTGTATATGCCACCGTATAATTATGAACTTCGTTAGTTTATAATCTATAGGTATTATTTCCGTTAAATTATAAACAGTCGAAAAATTGTGAACTGCAACGAACCTTTTACAATTTAACGCATTATTTTTCGCTAGTTTATAATCTTTCGATGGGAAACCGACAAATTGTGAACTGGTATCAAACTTGCTTGCGACGTAACGCACCTTGCGCTAATATTAAATGGCCTTCCTGGCTGCGAGCAACTTGGAAGTAGCGCTAACCTAACCCATTTCACCCAGTTCACAATTTTTCGACAGTTTATAATCTAACGGAAATAATTCCGACAGATTATAAACTAACGGTTTTCACAATCTTATGGTGACATATATAATGCGTTTCTTCGATAGTACATACTTACCGATATAAATACGTCACCAACAAATTACAACAATCTTTTACAAAATTCAAACGAATAAAACCCCTGAAAACTATCTGAAAAAGCCAAAGGCTAGGTTAATAAGTATGACGGAGCACTGGCCATCTTATTTCATATTCCGACCTGCCCATGCACGTTACGAGTCCTATACACGAAACTGTGGGCCTAGGATGAACGCGCGCAGTATACGTGAAGTTTGAAAATACTCGCTTCGCACACAATATTCATTTCATATCTATGGGAGATACTAATTGCTTGCCGTATATATTTTTATAAACCAAAATGCAATAGGATTGATGTATTTTTGCAGGCCATCCAGAACCACCCAAAGAGAAAAGCAAATTGTGGGAAGAAACATTCACCACCTCCAGATTTCGTCAAGCCCCAGGAAGGAACATTTGCCTTCCGGACGTGAACCGCAGAGGTCTAATATGGAAAGCTCTCAATCGATTGCGTACCCAAGTTGGCCACTGACGAACTAGGGAATTACTAACCCACCCAACACCCAGTGCGAGTACGTTGCTTCTGATAAGACTATGTCCCTCTTGCTGGAATGTCCTAAGTGCCCGTTCTCTTGCACCTTTGAAGACCTAAAGAACGCCACTTATGCCGCGATCAACGTGGCCACTTACTAGGCTCAAACAATATAATTAATCAACCAAAGTACCGTCGCGTCGGCACGAAAAGAGGAAGAAGACGATTCAAAAATCGTTCGCATTCACTGACGTTACGTTTACTTCGCGTGTTCGTGCGAGGGCCTCTGTTCGACAACATTCGGACGTGCCAGGCTCACGTATGCATGTCAAAAGTTTGTCCTGTGTATATTTTTGGACACTATGATGTCAATTCGGACGTTTGGAGCGAAAATAGGGTTGCTTTCGTGTTTTTATTTATTAAGCAAGTGCATGTACGCTGGGGTGTATTTTTGGTAAGAATTTTGGCATGTTTGGCGTTGTGTTGAAAGTTGATATTGCAGATTTGTGAGAAAACAGAAAAAGCTTGTGTAAACTAAAACAAAAGTAAGGCATAATGTTAGGTTAGGTTAGGTCAGTTGGACACGATTACGAACAAATAAAGTATAGCTTTTTCTTAAAAACCTATAGGCACCATTCTCTTACAATAGTGAATGTAATAACAATTAACGTAACGTTGAAAACGTACGTTACGTTTGAAACGTAAAGTTGTTAAAATAATTGTGAAGAGGGAATAAATGACATTTTATTTATTGAAATAATAATGTCTTACAATCGCATCTCCTATTTTGTTATAATACTAGCTATTGTCCGCGACTTCGTCTGCGATCCAGGATGAAAAGTAGCTTATGTCCTTGTCCAGGTCATGGTCAACTCATATGCCTAATTTCATCCAAAAGTGTTCAGGCGTTGTAGCGTGAAAACGAATTAAAGAAACTCACACAACTGCAAGAAAAATGTCCATAGGGACAATGAGGCCGAAAGGCTGGTACGAGGTTGTGTGGTAGAAGTACAGAGTGAGGAACCGGTGCTGTTAACTGCTGTACCGTTGGCACCCCCGTCAACCGCTGCACCGCCGTCGCCTGTGGTGGTGGAGGCACTCATGCAAGTGTTAACTCCTCTCTCGATCAAAGCTTTGGCTGTGGACACTGACAACACAGCTTTGGAGGCAATCCCTGAGTTCCCATCGGATGTAGGCTCCCCTTTAAAACTAGTAGTGGAAGAGCTACACACCTTGCTGTTTGAGTTTTTCGGGCTTCGGAAAGACGTCGTGGAGTTGAAAGCTTCTGAAGATTCATGTCACATCCGTATGGATGGATGGAATTGAGTCTACATTGGAGGCGTTTGAAATCCGTCACGATGCCGGATTTGCTCCGATGGAGAGTGTGGTCCAACAGCTCAAGAGGGACCTCAATGACAGTGATCAGGAGCTGATGGCAAATGACCTGGTAATAGCAAACGTACCTGAGTCGCAAGCAAAAAACTCAACACACCTGATCCAGTTAATTGCCACAAAGCTAGGAGTCGCTTTGGAGGACCGCGACATCATAGGCTCAGAGCGAGTCGGCCGCAGACATACCTTTAAAAGTGACAAGCCACACAGCTTCAACAGAGCCACACCCTCGCGTTATTATGGTGCTACCTCTTGACTTTTTGAGAGTAATGTAGAAAAAAAATCTGTGGCACTCCAGGAGTGCCGACAGAAGTGAAAACTTGAACAATTTTACTGTGCAGGAAATGCTTTTAATGAGGTGTGGTAATAGTGTTACGAGTTCAATTGTTTTTTCCCATCTCAAAATTGCCCAACGCGGCTAAAGAAGTTTTCACTTTAAAAAAAAAAAACTTTTTTAGAAAAAATACAACTGACTTCCAAACTACAAAGTGAAAAATAACTTTAATTTCGGAAGTCGGTGTCTTTGGTTTTGAATTTTTGGTTTTTTCCAACCGACTTCCAAAATTAAAGTTATTTTTTAGTTGTGGTACCTATCCCTCACACTAATTCGAATACCACTACCTGCTATGTAAATAACAATGACAGGAACTTATATCATCCACAAACCAAGTGGGAAAAAATACGTATTATTGAAGCTAACTCAAAAACTACCTAAGCAAAGTTAATAAAATTTATATGGAACCATCTCTGAAGTATGACCTACCAAACAAAAAAGAATCATCCAAATTAATTCATAATTGGCGGAGTAATCGCGTAACAAACAAACAAAAAAAAACATACTGTCGAATTGAGAACCTCGTCCTTTTTGAAGTCGTTTAAAAATAGGATTAGAATCACAAAATAAATAATTGTCTGGGTTGATTCATTAGTACTCGTAAACGGTCTTAATTCGTTTAATTTGTTTTGACTGGTTCTATAATTGTTATGCAAGTAGGCAACTGACTGGAGACCTTAATTATACGCGATCTTAATACAAATGACAAACCTAGCTAGGCATTAAATTAAAGTATTAAGTCTATTTATAACCTTGTTTCTAATTTATGTTATTTCCACTTAAACAAACATCAACTTTAATACCGTGTAAAAAAAGTTGATTTTAGAATGACTAGTACTGATGAAAAAGTCATTAAAAATATGAAGTTGTAGCGCAAACTGAACCTTATGATTAGGCTTTACAGTTGTTTTTTCCTAAAACTCGTGTTTGTTTACGTTTGGCAAATAAATTGCGAACGCAATATAATATCAGGAATATGTGGTAAAAAATTATCAGCCGTCCCATACATATTGAAGTTTTGTATGACAGTTGATAATTTTTTCGCGAATACGATGTTAGTCTCATAGAAAAAAATGCTTAGTTTGATGGTCTTTACCATATATTTCCGATACATGCTGTATATATATCGCTTAATTTTTCAGGACTTTAACTTCTGACCTAACTCTTTATGACTTGTGTCTATTAATTATGTAGGTATTAAGTACAGGTTACATTGCTAATTGAGTCTAATTTCGACAGAAAGTAATATTTTTTAGTTTAGACATTAAGTTGTATGGGTTAACATGACACGAATAAAAATCTTAAATTCATACATCATTCTCTTGCCTTTTTTTTTAAGCTATTGCATAGCTTTTATCGCGGACTTTGAGCGCGGCGACCGAATCAAGAAATTCCGTAACGAAAATAAAACCCACTCCGCCCCTCATCATCCCAAGTGTAGCGTTGACAAATAGGAAGTATGGAGGTTACAAATGCTATGCAATAGCTTTACCGTGGCAGTCCCCGAGTGCCACACTTTTTTTTTTTGTGGCGGCGCTCCGTTCTCTCCGGATGTCGACCTACCTCTGTCGTGTGGTCGACGCCTATTTGACGAACAGGGCCATCATCTACCCCGGTCGCGATTTCGTGCGGTGTCCCACAGGGACCGGTCCTGGGGCCGCATCTGTGGGACATCTGATTCGACTGGGTGCTGCGCGTCGACCTCCCTAGCGGCGTCAGCGTCGTTTGTTACGCTGACGACACGTTGGTCCTGGGAGAGGAGGTCGCACCAAGCGGCGGCTGATCTAGCGACACGCGGGGTTACGATAATCGTCGACAGGATCCGGCAATTGGGACTCGAGGCGGCCCTGCACAAGTCCAAGGCCATGTGTTTTCATGGTCCTCAGAACGCGCCACCATTGGGTTCTCAAAAAAACGGTAGAAGGAGTTCACGTCGGCGTCGAGTCGACGAGAGCGGGAGAAGTTATTTGATAATTTCCTACCCAAAAAAAAAGAAAGAAACGGGGTCTTCGAAACGATCGAATGCGATTAATCAATAAAATTGCCATCAATTTCTATTGTTTAAAATTGTCAATCGTTTCAATTGCATTTGGTAGAAGATCAATTTGCGAATCAATGTGTTTCAATCACGTAAAAATTGACAATTGCAATGGATCGTATAACTGATGAATAGGTACATAGCGTCGAAGGACGCTTAATGATCTCCGGACACCATAAGGAGGGTCTGCGGGCGACGAAATTGGTGCAGTGTCGTTGCCCAAAGAGGAGGTACGCGGTATTGCATGCTCGCCCTTATGCGGTCGTGGAATCGGCCGTACTGGGTGATGGGGCCCGCTAGGCATGGCGGGCTGATACCAGCCGGGGATGCGGCGAATGTACAAGTATCTCCCGGGCCCCCGACTCATTGTAGTAGTAAGAACAGTGGGGTTTTAGTCCGTAGGAGTCCGACATAACCCTCCTAAAACTTGAATAAGATCACCTTGGTGGAAGAAAAATAATTGTACAGAACATTGGTCCGTAACCTTATCTAAATAAAGATCACAATCACGTTTATAAACAAAAATACTTCCAAAACCTTTAAAGTAAAAATACTTGCATAGAACATTGATCCGTAACTTAGTATAAATAAACAGCACAATCGCGTTTACAAAAATGAGGTGTCGGTAATGATGTCGCGAGTTCAATTGTTTTTTCCCATCTCAAAAATGCCCAACGCGCCTAAGAAGTTTTCACTTCATAAATAAAACAAATTATTAAAAAAAACAAAAAACCCGACTGCAAAAACTCAACAGAAAAGAAAAAAACAAGCATTATAATCTATAGGATTTTGGTAATGCAGGCGGGGGGACAAACAAAAGTTTCACCAAAATTTCAGGTTATTGGTTTGTCCCCGCCTGCATTACCAAAATCCTATAGATTATAATGCTTGTTTTTTTCTTTTCTGTTGAGTTTTTGCAGTCGGGTTTTTTGTTTTTTTTAATAATTTGTTTTATTTCAAACTTTTTAGTTTTATTAATATATAAATAACTAGCTTTTGCCCGCGGCTTCGCCCGCGTGGATGTCGGAAAATAACCCACAGGAACGTGCTACCGGGATTCAGAGTATCCTATGCCCTAACCTATCTAGGTCATGGCCTATCCTATGCCTTTCATTTAGAAATCCGTTCAGCCCTTACGGCAGGAAAAGGTAACAGGCACATAATAAATCTATTTTAGGGTTCCGTATCTCAAAATGAAAAATTTTAACCCTTAAATGATGACTTATTTTTTTTTTTCTACTTCGTTGTCTGTTAAGACCTTTTTTCTCAGGAACGAAGAGGCATCAAGTTGAAATAGATATCAAAAACTTAGATCTACGGTCTCTTGGATCTGTAACGAAATCAAACTTCCAAGTCAACGCAATAAAAAAACGGCAATTTATGCCGCATATTTTGACACTCGCAAATAAACCAGTCTATTTGGTAATTTCCGTTGGCCCAGCAGCATGAAGTTCGGCGAGAAGCAAGGTCAAGTAAAGAGGAAAATCCGAAAATTTATGAACTGCAAAGTTAAGTTTGTTCTTCAATCCGGGATCAAAAATTATAGACCGTGTCTTGAAGTAACATTTAGTACGTATTTCATTCAAATCGGTACTCTCCACTCTATTAAAAGTTATTTTTCAATTGAAAAGTTAAGTTTGTCCTTCAATCCTGATTTGCGAATTCAGGCAGCCAATCAAGCACAGCTTTGGGACGGAACCTTTAGGGCGTAAATCCTACTCATATTTGTCCGGCTTTTTAACATACATAAAACAGGTTTATATGATTCTAAATGCCTTACTTAAAATACTAATTATTATTCATTTTACTATTATCACCACCATTAATTTGTAATATCTACTCTAGTGCCGCCATTGAACCGAAGTAAAACCCACATGTTAGAAAGGTTAGTTTACGACTAATTGTGATAACTTTGACAGAGTGGGCCGATTTTAATTAAATATAGACAAAATTATATAATTCAAGATACAGACTATGGCTATATTTCCAATTTCCTTAAATCTCTTAAAAAGAAGACACAAAAAAAATCAATATAACATGTGAATTTTAAAATCATCCCCCAAACAGGTAAAATAGGGGGTTTACCTGTTTGGGGGATGATTTAAAAAAAAACGCCGAAATGTGTACTTCTTTATTTCTTAACAAAAGCATAAATTTTAATTTTCATATCTCTAACTTAAGAAATGCTGGATTTGCCATACAAACTGTCATCCCCTATAGGATCTCTCATCTCATGCCCTTTAGGATTATTTTTGAGACAAAAAGTACCCTATATCCATCTCCAGGATGCCATCTATCTCTTTACCAAATTTTATCGAAATCCGTTCAGTGGTTTAGCCGTGAAAAGGTAACAAACATACAGGCACAGTTACTTTCGAATTTATAATATTAGTATGGATGAATTGATGATTGACTGCTTAGCTCTATAAAAGTATAGCATGATGATAATCATTTAAAAGGTTAAATCTTTAACTATCTGCTACATTCGTTCCTTATTCAGCCCAGTGAAGTATTGGAATAATTCAACTGTTGTATAGTGGTATATTGTGTTCTATCTCTTCTCATTTCCTACGAAATGTATGGGAAGTTTTTTTTGCAATTTCTGACTTTTTTCGTACTCAAACCTCAGTTGGCCTAATATAGTTTTTTGATCTTAGTAATAAGAAATAGGATCGACCGGTATCAAAAAAGTTGTTGTGAAAATTGGCCATTTTTTTATTTTTGGCTGACTGTACATTTTTTTCAAAATCTGTGAATGCAAATCAAAATGTTTCAAAAAGTTAAGGACAGTCTTCTAAGACTGTTTTCTTGTAGCGACAACGGTTTTGTACCTGCCCTTATTGCCCCATCTCAAAATCCACCCTGTATATGCGAATTTCCAAAAATCCGTTTTTAGCGAACGTCTACTAAGTATAAACTACCTCCCTACCAAATTTCATCTTTTTACGTCAAGTGGTTTTCGATACTTCGTGATGAAGTCAGTGAGTGTGAGTCGCGTAAGTGAGTGAGTGACCTTTCGCATTTATATATTTAGATTATACATATGTATTTGGAATTGACTCATTACTAACTTTTATTTGATACCAATAATGTATTTTTTGAAACCTACCCCTCCTTTTTTTTATTTGCAGATGCAGTATATAAATATTATATAGCCTATGTCACTCCTACTATTAAGACGAACCTAACGACACCTCATACGTTAAAATCCATCAAGCCGTTTAGGCTACAGAGCGTGCCAAAAAATAGACATACATACATACATACAAACATACATACATACATACATACAAACTCTCGACAAACATTACCCTTCTTCTGGGGCAGTCGGGTAAAAAAGGGTACGTAGTAGAGCATCTATCCATTTTCATCCCAATTTATTCAATCTAGTCTACTTGACATTCGGGCAGCAAATCCAGCCATATTATTTTTTAATTCCAGGGAACAAAAACACCAACCAAACTAAATGGAGAGAGAAAAACATTTGCAGTAAACAAAAAGGAAGATTAGACTAGCAATATTAAACACAAATGCAATATTAGAGATCAACATTGTCCTCCGTTCTTCCAACGAAAACATTTCTTAATTAAATAAGCCCGACAGGTGGATACAGCAGCAAAATCTAATATAGCGGATAGGAATTCCCTTTATTTATTTATACTGAGCGTCCAAGGCCACGATCAAACTGTACAGAAATCAAAGCTGAAAGACGTTTTTTCCGTCCCTCGTTAATTTCCTTTAAAGTGTTTTACAATTAATTTTGTTGTGACTTTCTTTGTTGGTTCTCTTGTTTGTTTACCAAGGCGTTAATAAAAGGTTTTTCGGGTAATGTTGGTTTGTTATTTTCAAGTTTGTGGCTTCGTTGACGGAATGGTCTAAAAATAAAGCGTTTTTACGGTTTCGTACCGCGATGGGTGCCAAACGGAACCTTATTACTAAGCCTCCGTAGCTGTCCGTCCATACAGACAGAGCTGCTCCGTGCTGACAGACATACGGACTGTCTGTCAGCGGGCTGTATCTCATGAACCGTAATAGATAGACAGTTGACATTTTCACAGATTGTGTATTTCTATTTTCGCTTTAACAACAAATGATAAAAAGTTAATAATTAAAAGGGGTTCCTACAAGAAACGTGTTGAAACGTGAGTGAAATTTTTAAACTTCTACTGCTTGAATATGAAGCTTTTATGTGTGTATTTTATATAATTTCTTTGGAATGTGCGTTTTGTTCAAGCAGAATAAACAAGTTTTCTTTCTGTTTTTTCTTTCTTTTTGTTGTTCAGCGTTTTTAGCTCGATATTAATGCGGTACAGAACCTTTCGTGTGCGAGTCTGAATCGCACTTGGTCGGTTTTTTAGTTCCAGTTGCCATGGACTTTCAACAATTCCTGTGGTCACTGTTAGTGAAAAGGACTGATTGGTACCTATTAGAAAAAGTTATAAATAAAAGGGAATAATACGACTACAGAAACTTTCAAGGTGAGACTAACTTGATAACACATTTTTCCTCATTTTCATATCAACCACGCAGAACAAGCTCTTCATATAATAAATCAAATAAATAAACTTCACAACAGCTACCAGGATCACAAAGAAACAGAGAGCTCCTCGTTTGAGCTCAATTTAATTACGCTACATACAAATCTTTATGCGCATACATCTCTAGTATATTTTATACAAAGTTTCATCCGTACATTTGTAGTACTTGCTGAATAATATATTTTTACTTTGCGTCCAATTGTCGAGCGGACGGGATACTTCTAATTCACTTGCTTCGTACGAATTGAAGGAGTCACGGTTTTTTTTTCTTGTTGTACCTAATTTGTCTGAGTTTAAATCGATGTTTTTTTTAATTGAGTAGTGCTTTAAATGGAATGGCTGGTTAATAAGGTCATCATCATCTACCTGGCCTTTTTCCAACTATGTTGGGGTCGGCTTCCAGTCTTACCGGATGCAGCTGAATACCAGTATTTTACATGGAGCGACTGCGTATCTGATCTCTGGGTAATTCGATACCCCTTGGTAAGAATGGTTGTCAGACGTTCGGGCTTCTGACGACCCGTAACAACTGACAAAGATTCACAAATGACAGCTGGGACCAACGGTTTAACGTGTTTTCCGAGGCACGGAGTGGTCTTGGTGTGTAAAGATGGTCACCCATTCACGGACCAACCGCGGTAAGTGTAGCTTAACCTAATCGATCGACCAGTGTGGCTGTTATTACTTAGCCACAAGCTCCTCTTGGCTGGTTAATAGGGTAGTTATATGAAATATTGATTTTATTTAGCTCAGTGCTAATGGCACCCAACACTTAGCCGAATTCTGGGCTGACTACATTTAGGTTGCCATCGATATTTTTAATTTTTTTTGAACTGTTCTTTGTTTTATCTTTTTATTACGGACGCTTCTAACGTGCACGTCTTTCTACATTGTTCTCACATGTATAATTTCAACATGAATGATGTAACCAATATTTTGTAACAATTTTTTATTTAAAAGAGTGTCCGTGGTGTTTCTTGCCCGTTCTTCTCCATAGGTACCTACTACGCTTTGGAATGGGCAACTAGCTTCATACCTATTTCTGACTGACCAATTCCTTGACCATTCAAAAGTGCCTGTAAATGGTTTAATTGAAATAAATGCTTTGAGTTTGAGTTTGATACGCTTAGAAGAAGTTTCGTGCTTTTAGTGAAGTATAAATTATGTCCAGCAGTGGTGCCATAGACTGATATATTTTTTTATAAAATTCGCAACTGGTCTTATATACAACTTGCGGTTGTCCGCGACTTCGTCTGCGTTTATTATGTACTAGCTTCTGCCCGCGACTTCGTTTGCGTGGAAGTCGTACGACACCACAATATACTACAATAACAGCCACATTTTTATAAAACTTCCCTGTATACTACGTTTGTAGTTTTATTCTCAGCAGCCAAAATATATAGAGAGTCAGGAATGGTGACTCGGGAGCAAGCAACGTACAGTTGTCCGTGTAAGAAGCAACTTGTCCTGAGGTTGACACCCGCAGCCTTCAGCCTTCGGTGTCGGCCCCTGTGACTTGTTGATCGCAAAGCATACGCTCCTAGAGAACTGCACGCGCTTAAACTGGTAATGGTGGGGAATTAGTGGTATACGCGCTATATACACTGTTACGCCATCACCACAACCTATTAGAATTTCCGTCTCGATGAGGTTTCTCTGCAAAGACATGACTTTGAGATTCAGAAAAAAAAGTAAATTCTACGGACATTCACACCATATTACTACATACTATAGCATATTATTACTATGTTGCTCGCACTGCATAACAACCATCACAACAAAATGAACTACATGAAAAAGTTACGACTTCTTGTCTGACGACACACTAGGTATGAACGGATCTATATCGTACTGTTTACAAAGCCTGTTTAAATTTCTGCTTGCACGCACAGTTTACGAATTTTGCCTATAATTGGTTGAAGCAAATGACACGCGCAAAGGTGTATTTAATCGCTTAGACTTGATGGGAATGCTGAAATAAAATTTTGTCAAAATATCGGAACAGTTTGTCGTATTATTAATTTTTTTTAACAAACACACCGTCTGTAATTTCGCGGCGGTTGAGTAAAGATAATAATATGAAATGTTTACATTGCTTATGGTACTTTTTGATGATAACATAGATATCTTATGAACCTTTTTTGGGTGCTCTCAATGCGGTTAATATATTTGTGGTAACATGGGTTCCATATTTCAGACGCGTATTCCAAGTGGCTTCTGACAAAAGTGCAGTATAGAATTTTTAGAGTTTTGTCTTGAATGAAGCACTTGGATAACCGAATTATGAAACCCAGTGATTTTGAGGCCTTAGCGACTATTGCATCAACGTGTATTTCGAAACTAAGCTTGGAATTGTGGTGAACCCCTAGATCACGGATGGAGTTTGATCTAGGTAGAACTTGATCACCTAGGGTATACGATGTAGCAATGATTGAGCGCTTCCGAGAATACGTAATAACCGAGTATTAGCGGGATTTCTTTGGCAGTAGCCCTCTAGGCGACGCAGATCATTCTGGAGTGCCGTTGCGTCCATCTGTTATACAATTATCCAGGTCTAGCTTTTGCTCGCAGCTTCGCCCGCGTTATAGATTTCGGAAAATATCCCACGGGAACATACTACCGGGATAAAAAGTACCCTATCTGTTAATCCAGGTAAACAATAGATATATTAATTCCGTAATACATTGTTTTCATATAACTCTATTGGTTTACGTGGCACACGCCAGGAAAGCTCCCAGTTAGCATGATTTTTTCCGACATCTTCAACAATCATCGTCATCTTATGATTTGTAGTATGTATGTATATAAACTACTCATAAAAAATTGTCAAATGAAGTATCATTGGTAGCGTCTTGATTGATAAAAATCCGGAGTCATAAGTAATCTGTTCGATTGATGTCCCTAACACGACGTGTGACTGCGGATTTTTTATTTGTCGTCTGTGATGGCTTAAAAAAATACAATAGACGTGGATATATTTAGCAACCTGTTCCGCTTAGCTATTTCTAAAGAGATTGACACGTGTTTCACCTCTCAATGAGGGATCCTCAGGATGACGATTGACTTGTCGCGAACCCGAACTCGGCGTGTTGCCGCGGTGTGTTTATTGTATTTTATAATGGATTTCTGCAAGGTCACGCCTGAATCAATTAACTATCTGTGATGTTTATAATTTTTTTGTTGGCTTTAGTTTTTTATAATAATATGTAGTGATAGTGACATCCAGGATGAAAAGTAGCCTATGTCCTTCTACAGGTTCCAGGCTACATATCTCTACCTTTCATAACGATCGGTTCAGTCGTTTCGTCTTTAAAAGGTAACAGACAGATGGATATAGTTACTTTCGCATTAATAATATTTAATAGTATTTCCATACTATTGGATGAATTGTATGGATAACTAGCTTTTGCCTGAGGCTTCGCCCACTTGGATGTCGCAAAATGGGATAACATACCTAATAGCCGAGGAAAACGTCATTGACTCTTACCGCTGCCAACGCGACCCACGTTGCCATCTTCAACAATAATCGTCAAATTTCAGCCAATTTACACAAAACCTCAATGAATTATACATTTAAACCTTCCGCATGAATCACTCCATCCATTGGTGAAAATCGTTTGAAAATCCGTTCGGCAGTTTTTGAGTTTATCGCGTTCAGACAGACAGACGCGGCGGGGGACTTTGTTTTAAAATATGTAAGGATGTAGCATTGGTTTGCACAAAATATAACCATTTTTCTTAGTAAAAAAGCTTGTTCAAATACACAGTCTCTAGCAAATTTATAGAAGCTATTTTGCTATTATGTGTGTTTTATTAACTAACGAGACATAGTTTACACAAGAGAATTGATGTCAAAGCTTTTGCTCAAGACAAAACTGTGGGTAGTAGAAATAATTGGTCGATATTTTCTCACTAGAATATAGAATCTTATTTAATAGAGAAGGAATAAGTCTTTTTCTTTTTCGTATGGTTAGTGACTAACCTGATATCAGAGTTTTTATACCGTCCATGGGCCTCTGACTTGACTTCACATTCCGTCAAGAAATATCTCTCAGGCATAAAAACATCGTGAGGGAACCAGCATGTCCTAGAAACAAAAATTCTAAGACATGTGACATCCACCAATCCGCACTGGACCCGTGTGGTGGATTACGGCCCACTCCCTCTCATAGAGAGGAGGTCTGTGTCCCAGAAGTGGGACCATTATAGGCTGATTTATCGGGTCTTCCAAGAGGGACTTCCGAACTTTGACAGTTGATAACGGCCATCTTGCTGAAGCTACATCTGTCAAATTAGTTGTCATTTATTCAGTCTGTTTTGCCAAATCACCATGGATGGATGTAGCATTCAACAACACGTGCAAATAATAAAATTGTTTTATCAAAATGGGTGTTCTGTTCGGGCAACGTACCGCGCGCTTCACCCATTTTACGGTCGCCATAATTGTCCTACCGAGAGGATTATTCGCAATGTGGTGGATAAATTTGAGTCCTGAATTGAATGATCTGGACACCAGTGACATGTGGGTTTCAACAGGACGGCGCTACGTGCCACACAGCTCATGCCACATTGGAAATTCTGCACGAGAAATTTGATGGCATGGTCATCTCACGTGGAGGTGATGTGAACTGGCCGACATCGTGCGATTTGACTCCATAAGATTTTTTCTTGTGGGTTTTTCTTAAGTCGCAGGTGTATGCAAATAAGCCACACACCACAGCGGTCCTTAAAGCCAACATAACCAATGCCTTTGGTCAAATTCAACCTGATTTATGCGCCAGAGTCATGGAAAATTGGACATTTTGGATGCGCTCCACCCAGAGAAGCCGTGGCGGACATTTGAACGATGTTATATTCCATACATAATGGCATCAATAGGTCTTTCAAACGCATAAAAAATTTCGATGATATCTAACACACATTTTGTTTTATTTTAATTTAAAGATAGGAAGCCCTTAATGAAAGAGCCTATAGTTACATAGGTAACTGGCGTTTCAAACCAGCGGGTTAATTAACAGGTACGTAACATATTCACAATCCCAATGGCATTAATTTTGTCAATTCAACAACAGTCATTGCGTTATTTACCTACGTGGTCGAGCAGATGAATTATTCAAACATAATTATTTTATGAAGAAAATGGATTATGAATTTCTTTCAAAGTCCTTCGAATTGGTTACGCTAGCCTAGTACTACCATAGATACGAGTTAATACCTACTCGTATCTGTGATAGACTTTAAGGTGAAAGCGTCAGGGTAGCCCGCGAAATTCAAATTTTCTTACGTTTTTTGCAATTTGCAGGTCAGTATCATGATACTGACCAACATCATTGTATTTAAATCAACATACAACATGTTGTATGTTGATCTAAATATGATTCGCGGCCGTAACAAATATGGCTTTACTCAATTAAAATCATTACAATCAGCAATAGTGATAAAAAAGAAGATAACTAACTAACTACTAGATGCTAACTTATGGAGTTGTATAGCTGATTTAAATGATTATAATTGAGTAAAACCATATTTGTTGCGGTCGCGAATCATATTTGAATGAACATAAAACCTGACACTGACCTGCAAAATGCAAAAAACGTAAGAAAATTTGATTTTGGCGGGCTACCCTGACGCTTCCCCCTTAAACCAGGCTACCCAGAGTTGATTTCGAATTTAGTAGGTATATTTATAAATTGTAGATCAATTGAATGCGTACGCCTCACAAAAGATAGCAATCAGTCCTTGTGAATTATTGAAACACGTACATCTGAATACTAACACAAGTCGCGTCTAGTTCTCAAAGATATTGAAATTCATAGGATTCATAAGCTATATATTATCTGACTTCTAGTTACGAGTTGTATAAAATTAAAGGGCGGTTCAGTTGACTAGTTTATTTCTTTACTCATAGTTATATTACGCGGTTTATTGTAGGTTCATCATCATCATCAGCCTATAATGTTCCCACTGCTGGGACACAGGCCTCCTCTCTGTGAGAGTGGGCCGTAATCCACCACGCGGGCCCAGTGCGGGTTGGTAGATGTCACATGTCTTAAAATTTTTGGTTCTAGGACATGCCGGTTGCCTCACGATGTTTTCCTTCACCGTTTTGAGAGCAGTGGTGATGAAATAATTTACACAAAGTAAAGTGCCTGTCTGGGTTCGAACCTACGACCTACAACTCGTAAGTCACCGAAAAAAAAAATTTAAAACCCGAATGAACAACCGGAAAATCAAAATTTTGTATGGGAATTGCCACTTCAGATTATCACGTGGTACGAAGTTCACCGGGTCATCTAGTAAAAGATAAATATGACGTATCTATTATTTAGTCAGAGATTTAAAGACTAAGAGCTGAAAACTCAAAGAAATACTTTGAAGACTTTCATATTATAAGTTTATATGCCTATATCATCTCAAAATCTAAGCCTTTCCTTCATAGATTTCAAACAAGGTCCCTATAGAGTGCGTCGGTTCTATAGCTAGTCTGTCTGTGAATCTGCAACCGCGACGCTGAATTAAACTTTCGCGAACGTTGAGACCTACCAAGAATACGCGACCTATTTTATGGAGATATCTACTATGTATAGTACTTCTACTTTCTTAATGTCCCTCGGGAATCATCGCATTTCCGAATACAAACGAATGCTAATTTCCATGTCCATCAATTATTCGATTTATCTTGTATAATAAATTGAATTCAGAACTAAGTACTTTATTGTTGTTTTGTTTTGATTTTCGTATGAACTATGCTGTAAAACCATTTTCCTATCTATCGATTTTTTAAATAAACTACATTAAGATAAAAGAGTAGGAGGAGCTTGGAGGGGCTTGTGGCTAAGTAATAACAGCTGCACGGGTCGATCGATCAGGTTAATCTACGCTTGCCGCGGTTGGTCTGTGGATGGGTGACCATCTTTTACCAAGACCCCTCCGTGCCTCGGAAAGCACGTTAAGCCGTTGGTCCCGGCTGTCATTTGTAGATCTTTGACAGTCGTTACGGGTAGTCAGAAGCCTAAAAGTCTGACAACCAGTCTTACCAGGGCGTATCGTGTTACCTAGTAACTAGGTTGTGGACGTCAGATAGGCAGTCGCTCCATGTAAGATACTGGTATTCAGCTGCATCCGGTTAGACTGGAAGCCGACCCCAACATAGTTGGGAAAAGGCTAGGCAGATGATGACATTAAGTTAAAAGAGTATTAATAACTCTATATACTTCCCAGTCGATTGAGAGCGTCCGGTCTGCACCGAGTGCAAAGGGCAACTGATAGAAATCCGACGACTGACGAAACACGAGGTTTGCCGAGGGACCATTAAGAACATATTTGTACTGCAGTTTGTACGTACTGGGAGCTTTTACTCATGTGTAGGATATGCCTAGGTGTATCCTTTTGTATTTAGTTCGCATGGAAAATCACATGATTATATTTTTGATTTAATTTGTAGTTACTTTGAAATATTACAACTCGTCGAGACTATTTCAATTAACATTCTTGATAGGAGAAAATCACACATAGTTTAGAGATTACCCATGTCACAAGAAAGAGTCTGGCCACGCTAACTCTGCAAAAGTAAAAAAAAAAATGAAATTTGAAAATCTATAGACGGCAACACCTGTGTCTGTACTGCGAAAAAAGAATTTAATACTTTGTTTGTCTTTTTGTTTTTGATAGGTTATTTTGTTTATATTCTGATTATTTCCTGGTAAAGAATAATCACTTTAGCGTGCACGATGCAGTGTGGATTTGATACAGTTTTGTCATCGTATGGAGGTAGATCATAGGTACCTATGACATAATCTATTATTACACATAATCAACTATGCAAAAATCGAAAGGCAAAATTATTAATTTATTTATTAATTTTTAATTAATTCATTCATTTATTTATTTATTACAGCATGGAAGATTTAGAGCTAAAAAAAACCGGCCAAGTGCGTGTCGGACTACGCACAATGAAGGGTTCCGTAGTTGAGATGAATTTATTTATCCCAAGAACAAACTTAACATTGTAGTTGAAAAACATGCTCTCCCATACATTCCAACTGCAAATCACCGCTCGGCATCCAATACCGCGACTGTGACATTTTTTTTTAAATTGCAGGGTCACTTATTTGAACGTGTAGAATGAAATAAAACAAAAATCAGATTTTCGTCAAAAAATTCACATTCGCGGTATTAATATAATAATAATACCTTTAAACGAGCAATTCTTGTATATACCTATGTATATATAATCTGAATCTCGGAAACGGCTCCAAGAATTTTTATTAAATTTAGTATGCAGGGGGTTTCAGGAGCGATAAATCGATCTAGCTAGGTTTCATTTTTAGAAAACGTCGTTCAAAAAAAATTATAATCCAGATATTTTTCTTTATTCAAGTAACAAGGACTCATTGCGTTAGTAAACTTATGAACTATGTTAACTTATTTTACGAGGTCACTTAGAAAGTTTTGCGACTAACAGTTTTTGTCAATAGAATACTGGCTGGTTTTGATGTCAATTAAATCGATGACTATTTATTACAAAAAAACAGGACATTCCAAATTCGAAATTCCCTCCACATTTTTTTACGAGCAAAATCAAAATAGTCTGTCTTACTGAAAACTGGATTTATAACGAGAACATTTTCGCGCGATGATTTTGTACGATTTCAAATGTCGACTAAAACCAGAAGAATCGTTTGAAAGACTTCGAATGGTGTTCATAGAAAAAAGCCCTTCTAAAAATACTGTTTTTCGCTGGTTCAACGAATTTATGGGTGGTCTAGTAATTTTGGCAGACAAAGAAAGAAGTGACCGCCCTATGACGGTTGTTGAAAAAGTGCTGGCTGTGAAAAATTTAATTCAAGAGAATAGGCGAATTACATATGAAGAGGTTCAGCATACACCGTGAAATTTGAATCACAGTTTTGCTAGAACAAACGTTGTTCAGACCATGGTCTATTACCATTCTACAGCATCCAATAAAAAAAAAACATAATTGGTTTTTGAAATAACACAAAAAAAGCAAAGTTTAAAATGTCAAGATTATCGTTACTCCCGACAACACAGACACCACGTATACGTTTTTTCAAAAACCAATTTATGTTTTTTTTTTTATTGGATTCTGTAGAATGGTAGTAGACCATGGTCTGAATAAAGTTTGTTCTAGCAAAACTGTGATTCAAATTTCACGGTGTATACTGCCGATTGGATCGGGAAGTGTGCATGAAATTCTACACAGGCATCTTTGGTTATGGAAGATAGTTTCACGCTGGTACCGTAAAATCTAACGCAGGGTCAGAAGGAGGTTCGGGTAGAATGGTGCCGAGACATGATAGCAAAATTGGTAGCAGGCTCGTCTCGGCGCGTTTAAGATATCATTACGGGTGATGAATCTTGGATTTATCAATATGATCCAGAAATGAAGCATCAGTCGACCGTGTGGCTGTTTCAAAATGAACCAACGCCTACCAAAGTGAAGCGAGCCAGAAGTGCAGGCAAAATTTTGATCGCAAGTTTTTTTTTTTCTACCAGTTTATCTGGTGTCAATACCCTGACGAGATCAAAGAAGCGTCAATGCTGAATGGTATGTTACCAAATGTTTGCCAGAAGTTTTTACTACTGCAAGCAGCAAGCGACCGAACACTGGCCTCCGTGGGCTACTGCTTCACCACGACAACGCGCTGGCTCACTCGGCGCTCAAAACAAGGGACTTTCGGGACAGCACACCGGTCAAATTTATAGGTCATCCTCCTTACAGTCCCGATTTGGCTCCGTGCGACTTTTTCTTGTTCCCCAAAATAAAAAATCAACTCAAAGGAAAACAGTTTTCATCACCTGAAGATGCACTGGGTGCATTTGAGAAGGAGATTGGAGAGGTGTCTGATGCGGACTGGAAAATGTGTTATGAAAATTTGTTTAGACGTATAAAACTGTGTATGCCAATGGAGAGTTATTTCAAAAGATTTAATAAAAAAAATTATAACCTGTAGTATATTTTTTTCTATATCACAAAACTTTCTGAGTGCCCCACGTAATCTAGTTTAAATTTATTTCACCCCATGGGAGACGGCACTGCAGTGATTGATGTACATGCAATCCAGACTGCTAACGATATTGTTGGAGCTGGCCCGTACTCTGCGTACCAGGGATGCACACCTCATTCGCATCGTTGCGTAAAAGCAATTAATATGTGCGTCCGCGAATATTCCCGATGCGCTACAAAAACGGGGCAGCACCGACCTATTGGAGTTATACATCAAACCATGTGTTTTGGCATACTGCTCACATTTGGCGACCAATTACTTTCTAAGACCACAGATTGACGCGCTCAGAAGCACCATATCATCTGCATAGCTAATATTATTTACACAAATACCATCTATATAGCAACCCACTCTGGTGCTGCTGAGCTCGCCAATCCTGCCTCACCCCGCATTCTAACCTGTATGGCTTGGAAAAAGTTCCAGCCCATCGTACACTATTGATCTGGTTACCATACCACTATTTAAAGATGTTTATAAGCTCCGTTGGCAACCTATTCTTCTCCATCTTTCTCCACAATACGTCATAAGCAACCTGATCAGAAACCTTGAATAAATCGATGAACCTAGCATAAATCGGCGTCCTACGCTGTGTATAGTAAGTATGTGATAGTATGCTTAAGGCACAACACTGCATTTTCTGTTGACAAACCACGCCGAAACCCGAATTGGTTGTCATGAACATTTACAGTTTTATTTATTTGTGTATTAAGCAGACGGTCAAACACTTTTGATATTTTGATATTATAGTAGCTAGAGAGATGGGCCTTTTGGATGCCGAGCGACGAAATGTAAGTTTTTACGCACAATATTGAGAGATTTACCATGTTATTTTAAGACCATAGACTTCTTATAGGTTTTCCTGTAATCTATGAGTAAAGAGCCATACTATGTATTTTTTTCAAAATTTTTGGTCCAGTAGTTTCGGAGATAAGGGGGGGGGAATGGTCATTTTTCATTGAATTTATCAAATATCTTTAAAAGTATTTATTTTAAAATTATATAAAAAATATATTTAAAATCCTCGCAGCAAGCCCTTTCATTTGATATATCACACGGTACTGTTAGCAAAACTTTTTTTTTTAATTTTCTTGTTTGCGCCCCAAAAGTGACACCTATATTCAAAATTAAATTATTTACGTTACACATTCGTGTTTGGGTCACAGAAATACACATGTGTACCAAATTTCAACTTAATCGGTCCATTAGATTCGGAATAAATTGGCTGTGACAGACGGACAGACAGACAGACAGACAGACAGACAGACAGACAGACAGACACACGAGTGATCCTATAAGGGTTCCGTTTTTTCCTTTTGAGGTACGGAACCCTAAAAACAACAAAAAAGGAAACAATAGTCGACAGAAAGCCAATTACTACACTACTCACCCGTCAACTTTTCGACATCTTGTAAACATTGTCGTTTTTAGCTAAGGATGACATCGTGCTGTTCCTTCACATCTTGGAATTAACATTATTATAGTATTATATAATAACTCTCGCACTCCACTTTTAATAGGTTTAACCTTTTTCTACTTTATTTTATGAAAACAACTTAGGTACAGCGTAAGCAATCTGACAGCTCAAGTACCACGAAAGTGACTGATGTAAAAGTATACCATATACAAGGTGGCAGGGACATCGACGCGAAAACTGTTACCATGGATGCAGTACATGATTCTGAACCCCTCTGCGCTGAAATTTTTCGTCGGTTATTTAAAAAAAAAACTGCTTTTTCATAGAAAAGTGCAATACCTACGCGGTCAAAATATATGGAACAGCTGATTTTGTTTTTAATAACCGACGAAAAATTTCAACGCTGTGGCTTTCAGAATCATGTACTGAATCCATGGTTTCAGTTTTCGCGTCGATGTCTGTATAAAACTTTTAGGGGTTGCCCATTTATTTATTCCATTGCAAAGTTAGCGTGGACATATTCTAGTTATAGAATGGAGACAGTCTAGTGGTGTGTAACCATTGGACTGCCAAGTCATAGGTATCAAGTTCGAACCCAAGGCACGCGCCTCTGACTTTTCGGATTCATGTGCGTATTTTATAATAAAAGTATCACTTATAGAGATACTTTTATTATACGAGATATATCTCAACGGCATGTGAAGTCAAGCCAGAGGCCCATGGGCGGCATAAAAACTCTGGCACCAGCACACTAATTAACGAAGTTAGTTGTACCTACCATAATTAAACTACA
The DNA here is from genome assembly GCA_949152395.1 of Agrochola litura. Lineage (NCBI taxonomy): Eukaryota > Metazoa > Arthropoda > Insecta > Lepidoptera > Noctuidae > Agrochola > Agrochola litura. Next base: position 5,884,931 of record OX424497.1, on the reverse strand, counting down.
CGACCGACATACTCGTAATATGTATGTGCATAGCGTCGAGCCTGTATTACTCAACGTTGTAGACAGGTGTATAATACCTATATCCACTTTGCGTCAGTTATGTTTTAATTCCATGTAGTAGAAAGCCTATCCAGACTCCGGAGAACGAATGAAAAATTCTTGAATAAAAAACCCAGTAATAAATAATAAATAACACTAGGGCCGAGAGTTCATTGAGTATTTCAAGATATCGTCAAGCGGTTGGTCGAGTCTTCACGTGAGCTGGCCTATTCTTAGGCCAAAGAATCAGCATTGCCATCCAACGTGGCAATGCTGCCAGCTTTTTGGGCACTTTCCCTGCTGACAGCGATGCGGACGAATTTGTTGATGCCCAATGAGCTGTTCCTTTATTTTTAACCGACTTCCAAAAAGGAGGAGGTTATATGTTCGTCACGTATGTTTTTTTTTTTTTTTGTATGTCCACCGATTTCTCCGTCATTTGTGGACTGATTTTGAAAATTCTTTTTTTGTTTGAAAGGGTATATACTCCCAAATTGGTCCCATATAAATTTTATTAACTTTGCTTAGGTAGTTTTTGAGTTAGCTACAAAATACGTATTTTTTTCCCACTTAGTATGAAGATGAAATGATAAGTTCCTGTCACTGGTAGCAGGTAGTGGTATTCGAATGTGTGTGGGGTAGGTACCACAACTAAAAAGTGAATAATAAAAACTTAAAAAAAAAAAACGACTTCCAAAAAAAACACTACAAAGTGAAAAATAACTTTAATTTCGGAAGTCCGTGGCAAAAAACGAAAACACAAAACCCAAGACACCGACTTCCGAAATTAAAGTTATTTTTCACTTTGTAGTGTTCTTTTTGGAAGTCGGTTGTTTTTTTTTTTTAAAGTTTTTTCCCTTATATCCTACTTGTACATATAAATTAGTGTTAGATTGTTCGTTTTCTTTCTGTATATTTAAGATTTGTCAAGTATAACAAAATGTTATTTAAATCATCAAGAATTTGCAATAAATCGAATAATCGAAATAAAAACCCCACGGCGCTTGTGACTATGAGACCAACGAATCCAACAACAATGCAACAGAAAGTATCAAACCAACTCAACAATCCGTGGTAAAAAGTAAACACAGCTCGAGTGCTACCATCCCACTTCAGTACAAAGTACTAGAAGAAATACAACTAAGTTTAGCAACTAAGTAGATACTACCTGGATTTAGAAGTTTCGTTTTGTTTTCCACCTAGATCCATTAGAGAAAAATAAAAGGGAAGTTCATCAGTCCGTGGAAGTTGCAAAAGTTAGTTGAAGGCAGGAAATGCTGCTGTTTGCGTGTTCTTCGGAGCGGTGGCTCTTTTGAAAATGGCCCGACTTTCGAGTCGTAAGACATGTCATTATGTTCAAATTCAACGTTTTTAGGGTTCCGTACCCAAATTCAAATTCAAATTCAAAAGTCATTTATTCAAACTAGGCTGAGAATCAGCACTTTTCGAACGTCAAAATTACATAAGACAGTCCCCCAAAAACGCCCACCCTTCACCACTTCCTAGTGCTTTTAGCTGGGAAGAAGAAGTGGCGCAACAAACTCCCCAGCACCCAGCAAAGGGTGCCAACGTGACCCTATTACTAAGCCTCCGCTGTGCATGCGTCAGTCCGTCTGTCTGTCAGCGGGCAGTATCTCATGAACCGTAATAGGTGGACACTTGAAATTTTCAGTGTCTGCTATAGGCGCTTTAACAAAAATAACAATAAAAAAAAAACAACAAATGTGTTTTATTTAATAAGGTTTGTTTTTTAAAATGTGGTGTGTGTATATTATGTAGTATGTGTGTGTATATTGTACGGTGATACGGAACCTTTCGTGTGCAAGTCCGACTCGCAATTGGGCGCTTATTTATTTAGTTCACATGACACCTACAAAATTACATAATAAGCGTTCATCAGTCTGCTAACTTAATATTTTTTTTGTGAGTGAAAGATGCCGAGTGCCGAAATCAAACATCGTTGGATCGGTTCACTAATGAATTCATTTTTAGGGTTTGTACCTCAAAAGGAAAAAACGGATCACTCATGAGTCTGTCTGTCCGTCTGTCACAGCCAATATGCTCCGAATCTAATGGACCAAGTTGCAATTTGGCACACATATCAATTTCTGTGACACCGACGTGTAATGGCACGAAAAACGAAAAAATAAAAAAAAATTGAAAAATTAAAAAATAAAGTTTTGTAAACTGTAGGTACTGTGTGATATATCAAATGAAACGACTTGTTGTGAGGATATCAATTTTTTTTTTTTCAAAGATATTTAAGAAAAAAGATGAAAATTGACCATTCGCCAGCCTTGTCACTGAAACTATTGTGAAAAAAAAACAGATAATAGTTTTATACATGTAGATTACAGGAAAACCTATAAGAAGTTTATGGTCTTAAAATAATATTATGGTAAATCACGCAATATTGTGCGTTTCCTTAGGATAAATTCATTCCAACTACGGAACCCTTCATTGTGCGTGATCCGACACGCTCTTGGCCGGTTATTATTTTTTTATTGGATTTTGTGTTGTGACGTTTCGCTTCGAGTGAAAGATGTCTAATGAATGACAGAAATTAACAAAAAGGTAAGCGTTTGATATCAGCTTTCAAAGCGATGAAGATAAACTCTGAGAGGAAACCAGAATGTCCTAGAACTTAGGAAAAGAAAATAAGAAGTGATATCCACCAACACTTTTTCTGCATGGACAGGAATAGTAGATTGTTATACAAGGGTCGAAAGGAATTGTTGACTTTCTTGCGTGTTAAGTACTCTAATTTTTTTATTTCGAATATAAGGAAAGATCGAATCAAATTTAATTTTAAATATGGAACACACCATGTCACCGCCGCGCGTCGTCCTGCTTATGGCGCATCCACACATGTTTCAGGCTGCCTTGTCGCTGAATAGAAAAAAAGTTGCGCGTGCCGCCGGCATGTGTGGATGCGCAATTAGGTATTTTTTTATTCACACTGGCTGTTTATACAATGACAAGAATGCATTTTTTTTAATCAATATTTTTCTATAAGTGGGATTTTACACCATCATATCTACGATCACAGATCCATGATCAAAGACATAACTAAATTTTAAAATAGACATAACATGGGTAGTTTGTGAGCTTCATAAACATATGTTATAGTGTAATAAATGTCTATCCATAATAAATGTCTGTTTTGCAATTCTATTATGTATCTTCGATCACAGATCCATGACCACAGACTCGACAGTGTAATACCACCTTAGTAAAAATTTTCGTAGCCGACTACCTAACCAAATTTAGTTCTATTTGTAAAATTCATTCCCGCCCTAGAGAGGGAAGCAATTACTATGAGTCTTTCCCGCCCAAGGGTGGGGATCAGCGTCTTCCACCCGCTACTTGGATCAAACAAACACTACTTTCCGAGTATAAGAAATGAAAAAATCATTTCATTGCACTGCAATAAAATGTAATGTTACTTTTCCATACAATAACAGCAATGAAATGGGACAAAATTGCCACATTATCAAGATGACATTGCAAGTTATGGGGTCAAGAATATAAGAACATAATATAATACATCACAAACATTTTTCTATTAGTTTTTCTAGTTATTATCACAGTTTTCCTTATATTCGTAACACGAGCAGTCCTCAATAATTTGTCAAATGTGGTCGACGTGATCCATTACTTCTTGCTGTGATGCTGTCTCGGATTGATTTATTATGGTTAATAGCTAATAGTTTATTTGTATGGAGATTATACCTTTTGGTAATAGGGCAATTTTTTTAAGAAACTGAATGTGTTTTCGTGAATTAAATGGAATTGACGGATACTGATGTAGGAAACACAACTAGATTTTGGAAAAAAGCGGGTAATCACCCACTTTTTAGACATTGGATTTTATGCATTTTCATATTTGTTCCCCTTGACTGTTACGAGCTCTCCTTGAAATCGATAACAATTAAAATTCTATTGTGTCTCGTTAATGACAGTTGAGCTCATATGCAAATGCATATAACTCTCTAATTATGACGTTAATGCATATTTAGCCTTTTTTTCCAACCGTGCATATTTCGTTTAGTAGCGGGCTGCGGGAGGTACGTATAGGGAGCCTACATCAATGGCACAGGTCATACTCTGCTTAAACAGGTGTCTCCAGAAATGGCGCCAAATTTTAAATTTAATCCAATGACATCAGTTGACGTTGAGAGGTCGTTTTCGGCATACAAATTAAAATGGTGTGACAAACGTCACTTTGCTCTCGAAAATTTGCAAAAATACTTACATAAAAAAATACTTACTTACTACTTGTACATTGTCACAAAAACTATGCATCATTTAATTGAATATTTCGCTGTTTTTGTATCGTCTTATTTGAAATATATAAAAATAAAAATGGTTTTTGATTTTGCATTGTGCATATTTCGGCCTTTGTGAAGAATTTTAGTGTATATTTCGGCCTTTTTTAGTGCATATTTGCATGCATATTTTGGCATTTTGTTAGCACATATAATCCAATGTCTAGTGATTAATATACCTAATAACTCGATGCATTATAGTCCAAAACGCGCTCTCAAAACGGTGAAGGAAAACATCGTGAGGGAACCGGCATATACTAGAACCAAAAATTCGAAGACATTGTGACATCTACCAAACCGCACTGGGCCCGCGTGGTGGATTACAGCCCACTCCCTCTCGAAGAGAGGAGGCCTGTGTCCCAGCAGTGGGAACATTATAGGCTGTTTATGCTTATGCTGAAAGACCTTTCCCCCAAAATAATTACTCTAGAATTTTGCTTCATAAAAAACTAGACAAGTGCTAAGATAACGTTTTATTATGTATTCTAAACTGGAACCCAGCAAGCACTCCAATTAACATAGGGCATAATTAATCTTTTAATAGACGAAAATACAAACAATAGATACTTAATTAAAATTATTTTAAGAACTCTAATTGTAACACGAGGCTAACTAAAATATGCCTAACATTTTAAACTAGGACATTAAACTGTAAATAGAATTGCAGGTTTAATAGGACCTTCGAACAATTTTCTTATCTGTGTCATTACCCAGGACCTCGACCTTTCTGAGCCCTAAAAATATCTCAACGAACTGAGGACTGGCTATTCATTAGGGCAAGGAAGAATTTCTTGCCCCATTCATTGAGAAATAGTGATGCTAAGGTCTCACACAAATTAAGATAAGACAACTTGTTAGGTTAACAAGACTTGGGACTGGAATTGCCTTAAGACTTTGACACAGTTTGAGCATACATTAAGTTGTTTTATGTTTTGTATTGAGTTTAAAAAAAGGGAGGATCTTGTGGCTACGTAATAACAGCCGAACGAGTCGATCGATCAGATTAAACTACGCTTGCCGCGGTTGGTCCGTGGATGAGTGACCATCTTTACATACCAAGACCTCTCCGTGCCTCGGAAAGTATATTAAGCCGTAGGTCCCGGCTATCATTTGTAGATCTTTGACAGTCGTTACGGGTAGTTAGAAGCCCAAAAATCTAACAACCAGTCTTACCAAGGAGTATCGTGTTACCTAGTTACTGGGTTGTGGAGGTCAGAAAGGCAGTTGTTCTATGAAAATTACTGGTATTCAGCTGCATCCGGTTAGACTTTCATGTCAGACTCTCTTACTGACTAAAACCCACCCGTGTTCCTTCAGTTGCCCTGTTGCCGGGGGCCACGATCTCCCTTTTGGATTTCTTCGCAATCCCGGCAGGAGGAAAGATGACCCCCGAGAGACATTTTTCTCGACGGCATGTGAAGCCAAGTCAGAGCCTCATGGGCGGCATAAAAACTTTGAAACTCTCGCAAGAAAAATAAAAAAAAGATTATTATTGAAAGAGTACTTGTAGATTAGTCTTCACCCAAAGACAGAAATATATCATTAATTGCATGTAGTTTTGAAACCACGAAGTAGGAATATTTGTTCGAAAAGGAACGGAGCAAAAGGTGATGGCAAGATTTTAGGGTTCCTTTGCCAAATGGCAAAAAACGGAACCCTTATAGATTCGTCATGTCTGTCTGTCTGTCTGTCCGTCCGTATGTCACAGCCACTTTTTTCCGAAACTATAAGAGCTACGCTGTTGAAACTTGGTATATAGATGTACTCTGTGAACCGAATTAAGATTTTCACACAAAAATAGAAAAAAAAACAAATAATTTTGGGGTTCCCCATACTTAGAAATGAAAATAAAAATATAAAAAAATCATCAAACCCATACGTGTGGGGTATCTATGGATAGGTCTTTAAAATGATATTGAGGTTTCTAATTTTTTTTTTCTAAACTGAACAGTTTGCGCGAGAGACACTTCCAAAGCGGTAAAATGTGTCCCCCCCCCTGTAACTTCTAAAATAAGAGAATGATAAAACTAAAAAAAAAATTATGATGTATATTAATTACCATGTAAACTTCCACCGAAAATTGGTTTGAACGAGATCTAGCAAGTCGTTTTTTTTAATACGTCATACGCAATTTACCTTTCATTCAATGTTACTTGCTGCTACGGAACCTTTCATGGGCGAGTCCGACTCGCACTTGGCCGCTTTTTTTATAAAAATTACTATCCCGTAAATTCAGTTTTCAGCGTGTTCAGGCTAGCTTGAAAAACCGATGGCTAGATTTTGGCACGTTATAGGATACTATGGTGAAGCCAATTTTCTGAAGTGCCTGTTATGATATTTGATCACTCGACTTCGCAAACGGGAGATCGCACTTAGTTTCTGTATCCTCCAGATATAAAAATATTTATCATGGGTAGGTTTACTTAATAAATAACAGAATTACATGTAAAAACGAAAACAAGTATTTTGTCCACATCTTAATATGAAAATAACGTATTCGATTATCCGTAAAAGCCATTAGTTTGTTTGTCTCTACTTTAGGCAATTTATTTTCTTTTTTTATTTGTTTGTATCGGATTTCATTCAAGGCCAATTTCTTTGCAACGAATAATGTAAGTGGTATAAATATTCGTTTCTTTGAAAACGATGTTTATGTTTCCGTAGAAAAACAACTTCTTTTTATTATCAGAAGGCTTAGGAAATAGATTACCTAATTCTTTCGCGTAGGCCATACGAGAATAACTTTAAGGCCCTTTGTAAACACACGTTTTTCTTGCTGAGAAAATCTATGGTTTATTCGCCGTGTGTAGGCAAGGTTGTCAGTGTTGTATGTCTCACACAAGCTTCCAGTAGGCTGGAAGCTTGTTGACAATATTTTTTTAAGGCACTGTTTGTACGCCGTATAGTAAAGAAACAGTGCCGTGTACAAAGGGCTTAAAAGTGTGGGAAAGTAAACTAATCATCAAGTTGAATCATTAAGTTGGCAACGTCACAAATAGCTGTTAAATATTTCGCTGTTTTGATTAATTAATTAATATTATCATAACGAAATTATGAAATAATGCTCTATCACTTAATATCGTCTACTTTTACAATGTTTGTAAATATGTGAGCACCATGTATCTATCACATATTAAATTATCTGTCGTTGCTTCATTTTTAATTCTTTTTACCTATTGTGGTATAGTAATTTTATTCTAGGTGCATCGTCTTCAAATATAATTATTTAACTAATGTACGTACCTATACAAACTATTGTAAAACATTTTAAAAGAGTAACGGTGGAGTTTCTTGCCCATTCTTCTCCATACGAAAACTACCTTTTGGAAGGGGCGACTAGAATCATTTTTAATATTTTGTAAATTTCGACGTTCAAAAGTGCCATACATGGGCCTATTTGAAATAAATGATTTGACTTTGACTTTGACTTTATCGAAAAAAAAAGCATTAAGAAAGTTCTAAATGCTTTTTACACTTAAAACTAATTTATTTTTGTTGCCAATCTATTTTTACCATTGCTGGGCAAAAATCTCCCCTATAGTATTCATAATCAATATTTTTAGAGCTATATTACATCATTTAATTTGGTAATACTGATCCATCATCATTTCAGCCGAAAGACGTCCACTGCTGGACATCTGCCTCCCCCAAGCACCTCCACTTCGACCGATTCTGTTCTTTCCGCATCCAGCTGATTCTAATTGGTAATATTGATTACTTAATCAAAACAGCGAAATCTTTGACAGCTATTTAGAACGTTGCCAGTTCTAAGAATCGGTACTCGTGGAGACCCATTGAACTAAGAAAAATTCATGTACCTACAAAGGCGACCCCGTGTGATCAAGTATTCCAAAAAGCCACAAACATCTCAACCCGTCTTCAAACGACAGGACGTCAACAGAACTAGACGATCCCAAACTTCGTCACGAAACAAGCGAGTTCCCGAAATATTTTCGTGAGAATCCTCGAGAGTTCCACAAACGGTAAACGTCGAGTAACTGGGACGATAAATTAGGCAATTTGCGGTTACCGTCCGGTCCGTACTGCGTGTTTCGTCCCAGTGTCCGGGGCTCGTAATTAATTATCCACATGTACGAATCGTTGCGTATTACTTAATCAACTATCAGAATGCTAACTATACGTATTGATTGGAGTCTTTTGCTTGTTCATTTCGTTGAGTGTGTGTTTATTGGCTTATGTTTGGCTTGTTCGAGGTTCGCGTTGTTATGATTGGGTTCCGGTGCGTGGCTGTGTTCGATTGGATGGGCTGTGTGTCGGGTAGCTATCGTTTTCGGATGACGAGTTCTGGATTAGGTTGAGTTTGGTGTTCTGTCTGAATTTCAAATGCCGGGGTAGGTATGTGTCTAATGCGGAGAGCGGAAAAATGTGTGCATTTATAACCAAGTTGATTGAGTACTAAATTAAAACCGTAGGTAAATAAAGAAACATAAACTTTTATTTGTTTTGTGTGGGAGGTACGCTTCCTTCTTGTAGGACCCAGCAATAACCTCCCAGAGACAGTCCAACACATTCAAAAACCACTTTTGAAAACAATAAAATCTATGTATCTTTATAAAAACAATTGCCGTGCGTTAGTCTCGTAAGAACTCGAAAATTACTCGACAGATTTGTTTTTTTTTTTTTGTTATATTCGCCTTAATACTGGAGTAGTTCAGGAAAAAAGAAAATTAGGAAAAACCCAAAAGAATAGCCGCATATCCGAAAAAAATAAAATTGTCTTCCGTGATACGAAGTTCACCGGGTCGTCTAGTATCTTATAAATTATTATTATCAAATTAAGTAAAAAAAAAAACAGAATTCTAGATTTTAAGACCACGATGTCTCATTATAAACTAGTGTCTTTACAAAATACAAATGTCCAGATTATTTTGAACCTTGAACCCAGTTGACCTCCAATTCGTGTTTCCAATTTTCCATTCGAACAACTCGCCCTTAAAAGTTGGGAAACCACAGCTTTGTCGTTTCTATGATGAATTAAACAAACTTCTATTTGATAATAATTCAATTAGAATTGTTTTTTGACAAAATTGAGGGTTAGCAAAACGACCACATGATATTTAGCTATGATGACAGTACACACTTTATTTTCGTACGCCATTTTTTGTTAATCTAGGTATGTATTTCTTATAACTTTTTCCTAACGCGTTTTAATACATACATAACATCACGCTTGTTTCCCAGAAGGGTTAGGCAGAGGTGTACCCATAGTAGGTTCAACCAAATTCCACCAGTTATGTTTAAGTCTCATGTAATAGGGGGCGAGCCTATTGCCATCAACCGGGCACAAATCCAGACTCCGGACTGCTACTGAAAAATTCCAGATGGAAAATTCAATAACACTTTACCCGATCCGGCAATCGAACCCGAGACCTCATAATGTTATAAAAATGGTTTTGAAAGTGTTAGAAAATTATCCTTGTGCTCTTCAGTCAAGACCGAAGCTTGTGCTAATATGTATAATTTATTATTACTCGAACACTAGGTACATTCTCCAAACTAATAACTACGACCCAAGATTTAAATACAATCCATTTCTCTCTGTCGTGAGCAGACTTAATAAGCTAGCTGTCCAGCTAATGGCCGGGAATAGGAGCCGATAAATAAGTACATTGGCGACCCCACACACGTGGCGGTCGAGTTCGACGGAAATACTATTAATTACTCTTATAAGCTGTAGGTACGTTCCTGTTTCCTTGACCGAGTGTAGGGGAATTTCGAGTTGAAAAGGGTTATTTTTTAATACATAGAAAGAAAGAAAGAAAAAAAGAAAAAATAGGTTTATTTGTCACAGAAACACGTGCATACATAAAAGACAAGAGTAATCAGAGAACCACACAAAGTACATAACAAATCACGAGCATAGAACAGAAATTACTTAGGCGGCAGCTGCACGACATGACTGTGACAAGAAGGCTTCCACTCAGCATGATGCAGTGCTATCCAACAGCACAGCGCTGATTTTCAGTGGTCACCCGAGAAAAAAAGATGTACGGAAATCAAGTCAGGTTCAGTGATTTTTCTGTTAAATATGTAACAAAATTTATACACACAACACACACACACATATATTATACTTACAAATACTTTAAACATCTTTACTAGAAAAGCATTAGGAATGATCGACAGAAAATTACTACAAGTTTTTATCCGTTTCAAAAAAATATTTTACCGTCGCACTAGTAATTTAGGATAATCTATACAGTCATATAAATTGTCCTAAACAGCGGATATTTACATAAATACACAACCTTTAGCTGAAGTTACATTTTGGAATTGATAATGGATACACTTTAAATTAGTTATAAGCGCTAGTCAATGAGCGTTACCCAGCTATGCCATTACTACACTCATGCTACGCACCGAGCATGTGCTACGAGCATGCTAAACATTGAGCATGTACTAAACACTGAGCATGTACTATGCATTTAACATGTGCTACGAGCATGCTACGCACTGAGCATGTGCCACGACCATACTACGCACTACGACTATGCTACGCGCTACAGAATATGCTATGCTATGCACTCAGCATGTGCTACGAGCATGCTACGCACTGAGCATTTGCTACGACCATGCTACGTTCTACAGCAACTATTCAGTTTTGTATTTTTTCTTGCATAAAAGCATTTTTACACACGAATTACTTGTTGGCTAAAAGGCGTATAGACTGACCCAATTATTCGTGTTACAAAGTGGCATTTTAAATATTTATAAATAATGTGATGTCATTTTGAGAGTGACACTTAACACGGGTCACTTAATAGAGGGACGGAATTGAGGCCTCCGAACGTGTGTGAGAGGAATCACAATGTGCTTGGTTTTTCGATAAACGTCCGGGGTTTACGCTAAAGTAGGAAAAATAGCCTTTTTGTGGTGATAGTGTGTTTTCTGAGACATGTCCAAATAAGTTTTAAATATTTATTTAATTAATGTTATTAGAAGAAGAAAGAAAAAAGAAAGAAAATATGTTTACACACACACATTACATTTGCTGTTCAAGCTTTTGGAAATCGGAAGTCAACTTAAAATCTTCATGCATTAAAAATAGTATGCCTTGGTCAGCCACGATACCTGGGGTCCAAGTCTGCTATTTTTATAAATTCGTCATTCCAACACGATCCCATTGCCATTTTGCTAAAAGTTCGTAATCTGCTAAATTCATAATGGTCGATCATTGGTCGGTCAATGGTCTCGTAATAGGATTGTGTTATAATGGCATTGTCGTACAATACGACCAATGATACCGCCTAAGTCAGTCATTCATTTGTCGTTATACGAGATTACCAATAAGTGCTATTTCTTTCAATGGAGTGTCAGTGGCTGACCATTGGAAAGTCATAATGACGCCATTATATTAGTAGATTACCAAACTTGTCAAAATCAACAATTATGAAATCAATGATAGACCATTCTGACACTATTGTAATAGCAGACTTGAGGCCCTGGTAGGTAGATACATACATAACTACAGGGTCATGATTGTAATTATCATTACTAAATAATAGTCCAGTATTCACACAAAATATTTGTAAAGAAATACCAAAACGCATAAGTATTTACTAATACTCAACTTTCATTGTTAATATCCTAAGTTCTGAGTTGAGCTGCACGAATACTAACAAATACGAATATTTACTTTGTATAATATTATTCTAATTATTCTGAATGGGTGTGGGTTATTGTAATTTTTTTTTCTCTGTTGTTTTTAGTCATGATCTGGCAGTTTGAATAATTTAAGCGGCCTACTCAAATGTTCTTTCTTTGGTTTTGTTCGTCGAATCGTTGAGCTCCTTAAGTTCTGAGTTGAGCTGCACGATAACTAACAAATGCGTGCACTGACTGGACAGGTCCACTCAATTTGTGTGGTTCTTTCCTCAAAAGACCATTTCAGACTCCATTCTATATGATCTTCTCATGGGCCATGGCATGGAGTAAGATTATGTCTGAACTTTAAAAGAGACTGTGACCTCTGAGTTTCTTTCGGCCTTTCTTCTCAGAGTAGTCAGATAGGAAATGCGGACCTCATCTAGTTTTTAGAATATAATTGACTTGTAAAAGTGTTTGTATAAACCTATAAGGATATAAAATCATTTATATTTACCATCTACATTTTCAATACAACTGACACCCAAGCACATAACTAACCTACAGAAATTCCCGCCACGAAAATGTCCGAATAAAATCCAAGCATAAAAATGCAACAAATAAAATGACGCCCTCAAAAGTATGCGACTACGTCAAAATATTTGTAGCATAAATACATTTGCAAGGCGTGAAACGTCCCATTTTCAACTGAATTTCGATATCGACGTAAAGTTCCGTGTTAAGTGTCAAATGTCATTCTGTCATCTTTTTGAAAAAAATATTTTCCGTTACTCTCGATTTTTATTCATTGTTTATTGAAATTAAAGTTTATCTCGTTCTGAGCTCGGTATTTTCATTGGCCAAGCCATAAATACCCTGCAGGCTCCTCGGAATCTTTTTGGGAATTGTACATGGTCCTTACGAGTCGGACGATATATTGGTTGAGCCACACAGCAACAGATCCTATACAAAGCTGATCGGACTGCGGTTCGAGTACGAATTTTGTTGGATCCAAATTCAGTAAAGTATTGAAGTGAAAAAACTGTGAGTACGCTTTACATATTGACTTACTACTACGCAAAAATAGAACTTTCAATACAAGAAGAAATATACTTTGAAAAATTGGGCATACAAGTTAGTTGGAAATTCTAACTAATATTATTGAAACTAAAGATATTTTAAACTATTCATTAATAAATTAAGAAGCTAGTTAAAATGGAAACGTATTTTACTATGCAAGAAGATACAAAGTTAAAGATACAAAAAGCTAGAGTTAATTTCAAAAAATCTCCAAGAGAAAGAATAACGCAATCCTATTTGGAAACTCGGCTTGAAACATTGGAAAATTATTGGACTTTGTATCGTGATACACATAGAGTCATCATTTCGGAATTTGGTAACAAGGAATTATTGAAGTCTACTTATTACACAACTGATGCATACGGCGTTACTGAGGAACTATACACGGATTATAAAACGGAATTAAAGGATTGCTTGCTTAAGTTTAAGATCGATTCTAATACAGTTGCATTGTCTAGTTCTAAGGTTATTGAGTCAAACGTCGGTCAATCCTTTAGTGTTAAGTTACCTAAGATTTCTATTCCTAATTTTAGTGGCAAATACACCGAATGGACAAGTTTTCGCGATTTATTCATATCGTTAATACATAGCAACAAAGCATTGGACGACGTTCAACGGCTACACTATCTCAAAGGCTATTTAACAGGTGAGGCCGAGCAACTTTTGCGGCATATTCCTATCACGGCCGTTAATTACAACGTCTGTTGGGATCAGTTAGAACATCGTTACAATAATAAGTTGCATCTTGCTAATTGTATTTTAAAACGTTTCATGAATCAAAAGAACATACAATCAGAATCTTCCAGTGCCGTTAAAGAATTACTTGATACAACAAATTAATGTTTAAACGCCCTCAAAAATTTAAGCATTGACATTTCTTCTTGGGATATTATTGTAATTTACATTGTTAGTTTAAAACTTGATACCGAATCTAGGAAACTATGGGAAGTTCAGATCTGTAAGGCTAATGGTGAACTTCCTAAATTAAGTGATTTTAAAGATTTCTTAGAGCAGCGATTCAGGTCTCTTGAGTTTTTAGATAGTAAAGTCATTAACAAGTCAATTAATAGTACTCGCACAACTAAGGCTATGCATGTCACTTCAAACTTAACATGTGACTTTTGTTCTGAAGGTCATAAACTAATTCATTGTAAGAAGTTTGCAAAGGAAGATGTTGAAGCACGTCGTAACTTTGTCCAAACCAATAGGTTGTGCTTCAATTGTCTTGGTCCAAATCATTCGGTATTTTCATGTCGTAATTCAACCAGTTGTGTTTGCAAAAAGAGACACCACTCTCTTCTGCACCCAAAATCAGTCCCTAAAAGTAATCAAGAGGAAGATGGAACGGATCAATCTCCGCCATCAACGTCGCAGAGCGAGACACCAAACAACATAGTATCTTGTTTCTCAAATGTAAACAGCCAAGTGTTATTGGCCACTGCCTTGGTAAAGGTAGAAGGGAGAACAAGTACTTTTGTTTTAAGATCTCTCTTAGACCAAGGATCTCAAGCATCGTTTATTACCGAGTCGTCGGTACAAATGCTTGGTCTGAAGAAGATTCCAAACAAGAGCTTTATTTCAGGACTTGGCAGTGACGAGAGTGCAACATTGCGCTCTAAATGGTTTGTAACCGTACAAGTTCAGTCACGCCACGATCCCAACTGTACAGTTGTTGTAAAGGCTCACGTTCTTAAGAACATTACATCACTTCTTCCTGAAAGGAAGATTGTTTTTACTGTGTTGTCACCTCAAATGTTGGGTCTAAAATTAGCCGATCCTGCATTTGATACTCCAAACAAAATTGATATTTTGCTAGGAGCAGAAGTGTATTGCCAGATTTTAATGGAAGGTGTTATCAAGGGTATACCTGGGTTTCCCGTGGCACAAAATACTAAGCTCGGATGGATCCTCTCTGGTTATATACACTCACCAATAAATCAAGGTTGTCTGCAACAAGATAAAATCGTGAACATGCACACTCACATATCGATTGATGATCTGTTAAAGAAGTTCTGGGAGATTGAAGAACCTTTTTCTGGGAACAAAAAGATTTTATCAGAAGAAGAACAGGCATGTGAGGACTTCTTTATTGAAACTGTTCAAAGAGATTCATCAGGTCGCTACGTAGTGAGATTGCCTTTTAAGTCAAATAATCCAGAGTGTCAGTATGGCAATTCATTCGAAATTGCTCGGAAACGATTTTATTTATTGGAGAAACGTCTGCTCAAGAATCCTGAATTTCGAACGAAATATTCTGATGTTATTGAGGAATATTTGACGCTAGGCCATATGGAGGTGGTTCCAGAATTAGAGAAAGATAATTCTACTGCCATATATTTGCCACACCACGCAGTTGTAAAAAATGATAGAACTACAACAAAGGTGAGGGTTGTATTCGACGCGTCATGTTCTCTTAATAATGGTTCATCATTAAATAAAGATATGATGATTGGTCCAAGGCTACAACCTGAACTGAGGCACATCATCATGCGTTGGCGTTGTCACCCTATATGTCTTGTTGCCGATATAGTGAAAATGTACAGACAAGTAAAGGTATCTGAAGAAGATGTTGATTTTCAACGCCTTTTGTGGTGTAAGGATGTGAATTCAGAACTTCAACATCTGAGGTTATTACGTGTAACATTTGGTACATCTTCAGCACCATACTTAGCTGTACGAGCTCTGCAACAGCTTGCACATGATGAAGGTGATAAATACCCTTTAGCAGCAGACAGGGTTTTAAAGGAATTCTACGTTGACGATCTCATGACTGGTTGCGAAAGCATTGAAGAAGGTGTTCAGATATATCATCAAATGAACGAACTTCTTAGTTGCGGGGGGTTTGAGCTTCAGAAGTGGTCTTGTAATAACAATGATTTATTGCAGAAAATTGAAAAAGACAGTAAGGATACGAAGGAAACCTTAGAGATAAAGTTAGATTCTGTCATGAAAATTCTAGGATTAACTTGGAATAGATCTAGCGACGAATTTCAATACACTGTCCAACTTCCTTCGCTTGAGACACCTGTGACTAAACGTAGAGTAATTTCGGATATCGCCAGATTATTTGATCCACTCGGTTGGATCGCACCCGTTATAACAACTGCCAAGGTTTTTATTCAGAGAATATGGCTTGCTGGTGTAGGATGGGATGATGAGATACCAGCTGACATACTCAAAGATTGGATTCCCTATCGCAAGGATCTCGTTCACCTTACTAGTTTTCAACTTCCGAGGTGGGTTGGGACAAGCAGAGACGATGTCCATATGGATCTACAGGGGTTTTCTGATGCGTCTAACGCAGCTTATGCAGCCGTTGTCTATGTTAGGACAGTAGATTGTAACGGTAAGGTTCATGTGAATCTCGTCGCTTCCAAATCGAGAATTGCTCCTGTAAAACAGGTATCTATACCTCGTTTGGAGCTTTGTGGAGCCGTTCTTTTAGCAAAGTTGCTCCAAGAAGTCTCGGAAGTATTGGGTATCTCAAAGGAAAACATACATGCTTGGACTGACTCCAGTGTTGTCCTTGCTTGGCTGAGTAGTCATCCCAGCAAGTGGAAGACGTTCGTGGCAAATAGAGTCTCCGAAATATTGACCATTATAGATAATAGTCAGTGGTCGTATGTCAAATCCGATGAGAACCCAGCAGATAGCGCATCACGGGGCATAAATCCAAGTAATATTACTGAAATAGAATTATGGAAAAACGGCCCTAAGTGGCTACAAGAAAATACAGTCCATTACAGTAGAGGAAGGTTTAAGCAAACAGATTTAGAGGAAAAGAAAAGTAATGTTTTATGTCACATAACAACTGAAGGCATTGATATAATTTTAAGGTTTTCCAGTTTAAAAAGACTAATAAGGGTGATTTCATATTGTAGAAGGTTTCTTAATATGACAAAAAGAGCAAGCCCTAAATCTCAAACTACACGTTGGCTAACATCTACTGAAATAAATGATTCATTACTTACCTGTATCCGGTTGTGTCAAAGGGACGGGTTCCTGAAAGAAATAGAGAGTGTACAAGGATCAGGTAAAGTAAAAAAAAGTAGTAGACTTACCTCGCTCAATCCATTTTTTGATGGCGACGGCATCCTTAGAGTTGGTGGACGATTGCAGAAGGCTAACGTTGTAGAAGAAATGAAGCATCCAATACTGATTCCTTATAAATCACATCTAGCAAATCTGATTGTTGCGGATGCCCATGAACGAACTATTCATGGAGGTCCTCAGTTAATGCTGAGCTATATAAGAACTCGGTATTGGATTGTGAACGCGAAAAGTCTTATTAGGCAGCATGTTCGTAAATGTATTGTTTGTGTCCGTTATTCAGCTCAAACGAATCAACAGTTGATGGGCCAAATGCCATCAGCTCGTGTCACTGCTTGTCGCCCTTTTCATCAGAGCGGTTTTGATTACGCAGGACCTATTGCGGTCAGAACCACAAAGGGACGTGGTTATCACTCGACCAAGGGCTATATTTGCTTATTCATATGCATGGCCACTCGTGCAATTCATCTCGAGGTAGTGAGTGATCTGACCTCAGAGGCATTTTTAGGTGCATTTAAGCGTTTTGTTGCACGTAGAGGGCATTGCGCAGATTTGTGGAGTGATAATGGCACTAACTTTGTTGGAGCGAATAGGGAGCTTAAGAATTTATTACCTCGAGAAGGGTCAGTAGTAGCTACTGACATAGCTAGCTGGTTAGCGACAAACGGTACCAACTGGCACTTCATTCCACCCCACTCACCAAACTTTGGTGGACTTTGGGAAGCTGGAGTGAAGTCCACGAAACATCACCTAAAAAGAGTAATCGGCAACAGTACACTCACGTTTGAAGAAATGACGACTCTTTTGTGCCAAATAGAGGCATGTCTTAACTCACGGCCAATAACTCAAGTTAGTTCCAATGCAGAAGATCCGTACCCACTTACCCCGGGGCATTTTCTTGTGGGTGAGCCTTTAGTGCTGGTACCGGATACTAATTATGAGAATGCGAACATGAGTACTCTCAAAAGATGGCATTTCACTCAACGGCTTGTGCAAGATTTTTGGCGAAGATGGTCACACGAATATCTGACACAACTCCAACACCGTTATAAATGGTCACAAATAACTCCGGAACCTAAAGTTGGAGATGTAGTGCTGGTTAAGGAGGATGATCTGCCACCGGCAAGATGGTTGTATGGTATGATTACCGACAAGCATATTGGTGTGGACAATCTCACGCGCGTTGTTTCTTTAAAAATGTAGAGATTCTGTTATCAAGAGACCAGTGTCCAAGCTTATTATTTTACCTGTTGCCGTCTAGATTTAAGTTATGAAGTTTTGTTGTGCTCAATATATTCAAAGGCTACCAGCAGCAATGTTATGGAGTGTTGTTAACATTGAAATGTTTAAGTTAGATTTATTTATTATTTTATTGTTGTTGGTAGTAGCTATATTTTATCATGGTGGGCGGGTTAGTTGTTAAGTAACTCTGTGTGTTATTTTATGGACACTGTCCATGGTGGGCGGAATGTTGTGTCAAATGTCATTCTGTCATCTTTTTGAAAAAAATATTTTCCGTTACTCTCGATTTTTATTCATTGTTTATTGAAATTAAAGTTTATCTCGTTCTGAGCTCGGTATTTTCATTGGCCAAGCCATAAATACCCTGCAGGCTCCTCGGAATCTTTTTGGGAATTGTACATTCCGGGCGTAGAGATGTATGTAGCTGGTGCTTTAGAATGATTGTTAATATTAAATTGTTATTCTTTAATCAATAAACTTTTTTTCAATTTTGTTATCTAGGATACTTAGTACTATTGCCATCAAAACCACAAACGAAGGGTAAATATTTAATTTACACCAGAACATGCAAGTGATAAATCAACCACGAGATTTTTTAGTACACGCAGAGATTTATTTTTAATCTGTTGTTCTCTTCTCTAAATAATTTTTTTCGTTTTTCGGTTGTACCTGATTAATGTTATGAGGAGGAAGTCACCCAAATTAGTTTTAATTAAGCATCCTTTATAGTCAAAAGATTTATTTTACAAACCCAATTTGCCAATTTCCTAACTTAAGTAGCATAAAAAAAATTACTTGAAGTTTTTGTTAGCGTCTTTTGTGCCTACCTACTAAGATGCTCTTTGGGTGACTTGGGTGACTTTGGGCTAAAAGTCACCCAAAGGGCAATGGAGAGGGCTATGCTTGGAGCTTCCCTACGTGATCGAATCAGAAATGAAGAGATCCGCAGGAGAATCAAGGTAATCGACATAGCCCGAAGAGTTGTCAAACTTAAGTGGCAATGGGCAGGGCACATTGCTCGCAGAACAAATGGTTCTGGAGTGGCGACCGCGTACCGGAAGACGTAGCGTTGGAAGGCCTCCCTCAAGATGGACCGATGACCTTGTTAAGGCCCAGGAATTCGTTGGATGCGGGAAGCACAGAATCGGTCGAAGTGGCGGTGCTTGGGGGAGGCCTATGTCCAGCAGTGGACGTCTTTCGGCTGAAATGATGATGACTAAGATGCAACTATTTGTGGAAATATTTGCAACTGTTTGTTGCTGGACCAGAAACATGTCTTACCACTTCTTCTTTCTTTGTTTTTTGTGTAATGACTAACCTGGTGTCAGAGTTTTTATGCCGCCCATGGGCTGCTCACTTGACAATTATTGATTGTCTTAGCACTGATAACGTCACATAAAAAAATGCCTCTTCAAACCGAATACAGCAGCTTAGCATGCTTTGTGCTAGAGTAATTGATAATTATTACCCATAGATTCCTCGTGGATGGAGTTTCGCACACTTCTTTACGATCAAAAAGCGTCTTTCTGTTCTGGTCCAAACGCGCATCCTCAAATACTTCGAATACGTTTTGAGGCGTAAGGGTGACTATAGAGCGCCTTGTCGTGCAGGTAGAGTGGAGGGCACTAGACCACGCGGACGCTTACCAATGAGATGGACTGACCAAATTAAATCCGCAGTGGGCGAACCCGTGTATGAATGAGTGCACTAAAGACACAAAAAATAGGAGTAGATGGCGAGAAATCGTGAGGCTAATCACATCTGCCTCTGGACAAGAAACTACATGAAGACCACGACCGCTCTGTCAAGAGTGCTACGAAGATGAAGAAGATTACCTACCTATGGAAAT
Organism: Agrochola litura; assembly: GCA_949152395.1. NCBI lineage: Eukaryota > Metazoa > Arthropoda > Insecta > Lepidoptera > Noctuidae > Agrochola > Agrochola litura. Next base: position 5,864,738 of record OX424497.1, on the reverse strand, counting down.
TCTCTTTTACATACGAGCTCTTTCACCGAAAACTACCAAAATTTCCTTTTGATGTTCTTCTCCTTCCCCTATGTCCAGTTTACCAAATGATTAACAAATTGAAGCTCAACTATTTGCCATACAAACAATTTTTTTTTCCATAAATCTCTTCAACACCAGCTTAAGCGTACAAAAACTTGAAGTGGCATCATGTTACTCTCAGCCACTCGACACGGTCATAACTAGGGCGAGAGACGATGTAAAATGAAATTGTGACTGGCTTGTTACAGTAACCTAGTATGTAGCTGTAAAACATTGCTTTTACTGTGAAAACTAATGGAAAATGTAATTGGAGTACGATTTTCTGTATTTGATACAGAGTTCTCTGGTGATCTCTTTTTGCATGTTTGGTGTTTTTATTTAAATTTAATAATATTGGGAATATAAAATACTGAGTAATTTAAGAACGGAAAAGAACTTGGTCAGTATTATGGTTGTTTCGTTGAATGTTATGTACGCCTGTTAATTTGTCAATACATTAGAAGTACCCATTACTTCTACTGCATATACAAATTGTATCCTAAATACTGTTTTAAACTTATTTTATAATTATAATCTATATGCTGTTGGTGTACTAATTACATAATACGTTCAGAGAAAAATAACAAAAATCTCTGTGATTGCGCAGAAAACGTTCAAAATTCTAACTTACAAGTGGTAACTTATTACCGGACTACCAAAAAAATATAAATAAACAGTTTATGACGATTGTCTAGTCAGCGATCAGAGCTCACATAATCAAGTGTTTCACGATCTCTCACAGTTGGTTTTAAATTCGATAAACAAAATTAATGTAAGCTTTATTTGATACAGCAGTGCAATATCTGACCACACAAAACTTAAATTTCTGCACCCATACCCAAAATCAATACTAAACCTAGCTTTGATTAGTTGCATCAGCTCCAATACCCGATCATTATAGCAACGAGGCCGAACGCCTCGACCAATTTCCGCCAAGACGACGCCGAAAGCTGAATCAGCTAAGAAGCCATTTTTGAAATGGCCACTCGATCGTCCACCTACAATGAGACAGGGGTAGTAATCGTAGAGGATTTATCTCAAGACATCTCACCCATTGAGTCAGGGAGCCATTGTGCTTTAACTGATTACAACAGGTAATAGATGTGAGAATATCACAATGGGATGTTCATCGCGCTTGAATGGGTGGGATTCAGTGGTACACAGGATGGGAAGTGATTTGGGACAGGTTTTTGGGGTTGGCAAGCTTGTCTGTTATGTTCTATGTCTGTGGAGCCTAACCTAGGTAATCTTTATCTATACGAATAGGTAATAAAGCTGAAGAGTTTGTTTTTTTTTATATTTTTGGAATCTCTGATTTTGACTTTGAATAATTTTCGTTTCAACGTCGGATTTCAACAATTATTCAAAGTCAAAGTCAAAAACGTTTATTTCGAAATAAGTGTACAATGTTGGTGTTATGTTATGTTAGTACTTATGACTTGGCAGCCTTTTACAAGCATTGCAATTATCATTTGCCTGCCCTCATCATCCTAAATTAGCATGCATTAAATATTATTATTGCTTAATTATTTTCTTTTATATTAGCACAATTAAATCGAGAAATTATAGTTTTGTCAAAATTCAATGTGAAAATAATAATGAATTTAATACAATTATCCAGCAACATTAATGTCATTCTTTTCAGGTAGTACATATTATAATTTTATATGAAGTCAAATAGGATAGACTAAAGCTTATTGTTTGTATAGAACAGATTACCAGTTTTGTATATGAGAGAAAATCGTTATTTGCTAGACTCTAAATATTCTTTTACTCGGTAGAAACATCTTTGGATTCAGGGATCCGTTTGCGAAATAATTAAGCTTTAAAGTGCTAATTTTTATTAGAGTCAAGTGTCCCCCAAAATTTTATTATATAAGCATATTCTCATGCCGATATGGACGTATGGCATCCAACTGTGGGGCTGTACTAAACCGACCAACATCAAAATTATACAAACATTCCAGAATAAGGTACTCAGGAGTATTGTTAATGCGCCCTGGTATATAAGAAATGACGACCTCCATCGTGACTTAAAAATGGAACCCGTGACCAGAATAATCCAAAAATTTGCTGAGGCCCATGAACACCGACTCCACCGACATGTGAGCATCGAGGCAATTCAGCTGCTAGACCAAACAAATATAGTGCGAAGACTAAAACGAACAAAACCTTTTGAGTTAGTGTAGTGTAAAAAGTGTAGAAATAATAGTGCCAATGACACACATATAACACATGAACAAAGTGTTTATATTAAAATATCAGACTGTAAGAAAGTGGAACGAACTTGTGTAAAGTACAATCAACACTATTCTAATTTTTTAAATAATCATTACGTAAAAAATTAAGTTAGATTAAAATTGCTTATTAGTCTTATAGGCTAGATTGTAATTAATTATTAAGAACCAGGTTCTATACAATAAAGGAAAAAAAAAAAAGTGTCCCCCCCCCCCTCCCCGCCAGCCAAATCCCCTCAGCCAATTTCCAATTTCCCCTGCCAGCTAAATGGTTGGTTTTGGATGTGTGAAAAAAATCACAGCAGTAGTTTATATAACGAAATTAAAAGGAAAACTATCACAGCTAAGTAGGCTCTATGAGTAAACGAGTAATAATCGATCAACTTATATTTGCAGTTGCAAAAACACGTTCTCCATTCCGTATTTACATGTTTTTCAACTACAAAGTTAAGTTTGTTTTTGGGATAAATTCATCATAATCATAATCATTTAATCATTTGTTAACATAGGTACAATAAAATAGTTGCTATAAAAAAAACTAAATTACAAGCGCGTTATGTTATACCAGAAGGCGTACAAATATTCAGGGATGTCATTGATAACATAATTACATTAATCAAACGATATTAATTGACTCTCAAAATAAATGATAAGAAAAATATACATGTCAATAAGAAAAAATAAGTTTACTACGTCAATATTAAAATAAAGTATAAAGCAAAAAGAGAGAAAAAGTAATGTAAACCCTTCATTGCGCATGTTCCGACACAAAATTGGCCGGTTATTTTTTTTTAATATTAAAAGTGATCTTACATTATAAAACTTGAACCAACAGTTAATTTTTATTGGAATCCATTCAAAAGTATCGCTTTTCCTACATGTCAAAAACTATTTTAAAAATGCCGCCGACCTTCCCATCCGTATATCACAACTCTCACATGGGTTCGAGTGAGAGCGGTTTCTGAATATCCTTACCTCCGATTCGTGGGCGGGTGGGTCCTCAATTCAATTTTCCCTGAGAGATGTTATATGTACCTATACTGTTTAATCTAACCAACATTAAAACCGTATAAAGTGGGGTCGTCCGAGCCCAGTAAAGGGCTGATATGCGCAGATTCTTTTATTATAGTTTCTTTGTATGATGTTACAATGTTGAAGGTATTTGAGAAACAAGCGTGGTACTAGGGACGCATGACAAAACTGAGGGTCGCGGGTTTTTTGTATATTTACGGTTTGTTGAAGCTGTTTACAATAATTTTGTTATAGAATTATTATATTTTGTTATGGAATTATTTTATTTTGTTATGTTACTTGGGAAATAAATTTTGTCGGTGGCTATTTAAATAATCTTGCTCAACTTAAAGTGACATTATATTTTATTAATTACTGGCTGCTACTCGCGGCTTTGTCCGCGTGGATCCTAATTCTTTTCCGAAAATAAAAACTTTTTTACAAAAAATACAACCGACTTCCAAACTACAAAGTGAAAAATTACTTTAATTTCGGAAGTGGGGATCTTTGGATCAGTACCTATTTTAGTTTTTTGACACCGACTTCCAAAATTAAAGTTATTTTTCACTTTGTAGTTTGGAAGTCGGTTGTATTTTTTGTTAAAATGCTTTTTTTTTGGGTTGGTTTTTAATATATCTAAGTTACAATAGTCTTATGTCAACTGCTCATTAATCAGATCATGACCAAATGACCATGAAACTAATTTGAAAGTATACCCTTTCAAACAAAAAATAATTTTTCAAATCGGGGCCAGCCGTCTTTGAGTAATCGGGGAACAAGAAGTCGGTTAAAAAGACCTTAGTTACTCCTTATAACATCAGCTATCTGCCAGTGAAAGTCCCGTCAAAATCGGTCCAGCCATTTCGGAGATTAGCTGGAACAAACAGACAGACTGACAAAAATGCATTTAGTAAACAGCTGTTATTTTGACATTACAAACAGACACTTCAATTTTATTCATTTGTATTGTATAGATTTTTAACCTTATTTTCCTACTACTGGGCGTGTATTCAGCTTACTGCGTTTAATTTATAGCTGGGTACCTTTATATTGAGATTATAATAATGTAAAATTATTGAGGTAGCTCTTAAACAAAGAGATACCTTCATTCTATCCCATTGAAACAAACAACGAAATCATAGCTGTACTCATAGGTACCTACCAACTACATATACTACCTTTCAGTCAGTCAACACTCATCAGCCACATGTAAGAACGGTCCAGGTAATTGGTGCCCAATCACGGACCTCAATCACCGAAGCCTTAATCACTCGACGACTCGACTCCATCAACCACTCGACTACTCGACTCGGAGTCATTAACCTCACGCTATTACGAAGCATAAAGGGAGTGATCATTTATTACCGTTACAATCGGTATAGTTAATTCTGTATACAGCACGATAAAGTAATGGTTAAAGGGAGGTATAATATTTGAAGATATTAAGGGCAGAGAAATAATGCTTCCAGAAATCAAGTTAGGGATGTTTCTCCGCGACTGCGGAGAAAACAAAAGAAGTTATTTAAGGATGATTTCCATCAAACAGCTCGCATCGTTTCGGATCGGAAAGGATACGAACGGATGCGGCGACAGCCGATCGCGTTCGGCATGATGTCGACGCATACGATCGCCAGTCAAATAGTTTAATTCCTACCGTGTTGACGTATCCTCATTTTTGAAAATGGTTGATGTTGACGTAGTATTGTTGGCTATAGGCGAACGGAGCTGATCGCGTGTCGCAGCACACTTTCGGCTACGATCGCGTGTCGCAGAAAACGCCCGCGGTCAAGCTGCTGTGCGCGGCTTGGTAATATAGACTTTAAATACTGTGTACACGATTTAATATCGCTTAAAGATTGTAAAATTCGTTCCGATCCGATGCGCTGCGAGCCGTTTGGTGGAAATCATCCTTTAGTAGAGCATGCCATGAGTCACAGAGACGAGACATACGGAGCTACGGCGACGGACGGAAACAGGGGACGCGAGCGCGGGTCGCTTGACGCAAGTCGCATTGGCCGAACCCGGTAACGGTGGGGCCTTACCCTGCGTCTTAACTAAAAGCGATCGTGTGTATGAATTTTGTCGATCGCGTGACTATATCATAATTATTCATAATTAAATGAAAGCGCGATGAGCGCGTACTGCCGCTACGATTTCTGTCGTTGACGCGATGGCAAAGCGTGGAATCCTGGGTCGATCAACGAGTCGGGGAAAGGGTATTTTCCGTTACAAAACTTTGTTTTGGGAATTACACAATTTTCTGGAGCAGCCCGGAGTCTGGATGTTGGTCCGATCAATGTCAGGTTCGCCCCCTTGTTAAATAGGCCTAATAACATAATTGGCAAAATGCCGGCTTATTAATATGAACTTCTGTTTAACCCTTCTTCCATCCTTCTGTAGATAAAACGCTTAGAAATGCATTTTATCGGAAAAATGCTAAGCCAGGTCAGTCACATCAAGTCGATGGACATGCCACAATTGCGGCGATAAGACCCCTCTTTGAGGAGTGGCTAGATAGGCGCCACGGCATCCTCACCTTCCGCCTGACGCAGGTCCTCACCGGACACGGTTGTTGCGGGAGGATCCTATTCAGGATAAGTCGGGAAGAAACGCCTGGGTGTCACCATTGTGTGCATTGCCCGGAGGACACGGTGGAGCATACGGTGGAGGTCTGCCCGGCTTGGGCGAGGCACCGCTGGATACAGCGGTGCCTCGCCTCGCGTTGCTGATCGCTTCCAAGAGGATACTCTTGGAAGCGATCAGCATCGGTGATCTTTCGCGTTCGGCCCTGGTCCAGGCCATGGTACGGAGCGAGAGGGCATGGGAGGCCGTCACTAGGGATTGCAATCCCGCAGCTCATTCAATCCCGCGGGATTGGTATGCGGGATTACTCATTCCCGCGCGAGGTAGGGTAGGTAGGGTAGGTAGGGTAGGTAGGGTAGGTAGGGTAGGTAGGGTAGGTAGGGTAGGTAGGGTAGGTAGGGTAGGTAGGGTAGGTAGGGTAGGTAGGGTAGGTAGGGTAGGTAGGGTAGGTAGGGTAGGTAGGGTAGGTAGGGTAGGTAGGGTAGGTAGGGTAGGTAGGGTAGGTAGGGTAGGTAGGGTAGGTAGGGTAGGTAGGGTAGGTAGGGTAGGTAGGGTAGGTAGGGTAGGTAGGGTAGGTAGGGTAGGTAGGGTAGGTAGGGTAGGTAGGGTAGGTAGGGTAGGTAGGGTAGGTAGGGTAGGTAGGGTAGGTAGGGTAGGTAGGGTAGGTAGGGTAGGTAGGGTAGGTAGGGTAGGTAGGGTAGGTAGGGTAGGTAGGGTAGGTAGGGTAGGTAGGGTAGGTAGGGTAGGTAGGGTAGGTAGGGTAGGTAGGGTAGGTAGGGTAGGTAGGGTAGGTAGGGTAGGTAGGGTAGGTAGGGTAGGTAGGGTAGGTAGGGTAGGTAGGGTAGGTAGGGTAGGTAGGGTAGGTAGGGTAGGTAGGGTAGGTAGGGTAGGTAGGGTAGGTAGGGTAGGTAGGGTAGGTAGGGAAGGTAGGGTAGGTAGGGTAGTTAGGGTACGTAGGGTAGCACCCCAAGCATTTATAAGGCAAAACAACGTTTACAGGGTCAGCTAGTTATGTTATAAAATCAAATTGAAACTACAGATTTTTGTGTAAAAATCAACTTTTATTAAACATTTCTTACATTAAGCAACAGAATTTTTTTTTTTTTCTTTTATATTAATTAAGTATAAGTAATTAATAATTTGTTTTCTTAGATTCATCTTTAAATGTTTAGCATAGTTTAATAGTTTTGTTTAGTTTTACCCTTACTCTTAACAACGGTTTTATATTTTACGAGTAATTCAGTCTTATTCATATAATGACTAACAATCAAATCACAACTTTATCTTAGATGCTATTACTATGATATCAAACTATGGTGATAACTTTTGAAAATACGCTCTTAAGAAGCAAATGGCATTTATTGTATCATCTCCGAGTCTGCTTCTGAGTGAGCTGCAAATATATCCTGATGCTGAAAACGCTCTCTCGGCTTCTACGCTAGTAGGCTGAACCGTCAGGATAAATTCATAGGCGAGCGTCAGGTACTCTCCTCTGATACCATCGGACTCAAAGAACGTCATCTCTTTCCTCGAAATTTTCGCGCTGTACGGAACGGCAACGTCGCGCTCGTGCTACTCGCGATTTACGCGAAAGTTTTAACTACAAATTTTTATATTTGCGGGATCCGCGGATCTGCGCTTTGAAGGTGCGGGATCCAGCAGATTAATAAAAGCAGCAGGATTCCGTGGGAATGCGTGATCCCGTTTTGCGGGATTGCAGTCCCTAGCCGTCACCTCCTTCTGCGAAGCAGTAATGCTCGCGAAGAAGGAGGTGGAACGCGTGAGCGAGAGGCAAAGTTCGCGCCCTCACGCCCCTAGCCACCGCAGGAGACGCCCTGGGCGTCGGGAATCCCAGGCTAATTCCCGGCCACCGTAGGCGTGGGCTTGCGGACGGTGAGCAATGCGTAGCTCGCTGTCCGATAAGGACCAGGGCCCGGGTCGACGGCGCGTTGTGTTCCACGCGCGCCTCAAAGAGATGTCAGCAGAACTGATTGGGTCCGCTAGGACTAATGCCTGCCGGGGTCGCGGGAAAGTCCGAAAGGGATACCGTGGCCCCTGGCAACAAGCAACTGAAGGAACACGGGTGGGTTTTAGTCAGTAAGAGTCTGAGATGCCTTCCCGCTCCGCCCAGAGCGGGAGAAGTTATTTGAAAGTCCGTCAGAAAATTGTGAAACACATTTTTTTAAATGCAATTTGATATAATGACATAAATACACTAGCGCCGTGTCTATCAGACTTGAACAGTGGCGCGGACTCTATTTACAAATTTGTGTTCACATAAAAATTTCACCAAGATCTGTCAATATTTCTTCAGAAACTACCTTCATCCTGTACCAATACATTAGGTATTATATTTCAAAAACACGTAACGCACTTCCGAAGACTGATTACGTTAACATGTTTAAACTTTGAACAGTTACGAAGATAAATTAAGCCTATTAGGTATTGAGAACGATGTATAGACTTGTACTTAAAGTGTTGTTGACCTCGAAACTCAGGGTACATAGGTACCATTAATTTTATAGAAGCTTATCAATCAATTACTTTGGGGCGGCTACGTATGGGCGGACTTTAATTGAATTTAATTTATGGGTAAGGTACTGCAGATGGTACGTTGGAAAAGCAATAAGTTAACAAGGTATTGAATGTATTGGGGGAATGGAAACGAGACATTTTAAGAGGAAAACGTAAGGGTTAAAATTGCTTGAATGACGATTTGAGACGATTTTTGCCTGGCACGAAATATTTGCTAGCTAATGCTGTGACGAAGTAACTCATTCTTTGTCAGTAATTTCATCATCAAACGGGGCATTGTCCTATGCACGCATGAAGTAGTTACTTGGTATCCTAGTGTTTTTTTTTTATTGCTGTAGTTTAAGATTGCCACTAGGGCATGCTAGAAAAACAAAATAGAGAAAATGGACTAAGCGGTGATTTCATACTACTAACTTTTTAGGTTCAGGTTTCTTCAAAACTGCAGTAATAGGTCCAGGTTTTTTCATATTCTCTTTGATAAACAACTGCAACCTGGTTACTATTACCAATAAGAATAGGGACGATATATGGGTAAAAAAAATACTATTTAGTCCGTTAGTCAGTTAATAAAAAAATATTGGATAAAACGCACTAAAGTTCCCCGAGTGGGGGTCGCTACGTCACAAGTAAGTATAAAAACTTTAAACTCGTGACGTCATGGTACATTTTAACCCAATGTATCGCCGTAATCTGTCGATAACGTAAAAGAAGAAAAAATACGTGTGCAATATTTTTTTTATAACCTACCAGACGGACAAAACAATTATTTTTTTGTTATCATCCCAATTTGCTATGCTTGGGGCTATGCTTGGAGTCTCTCTGAGGGATCGAATCCGGAACGAAGTGATCCGGCAGAGAACCAAAGTTATCGACATAGCTCACAGAATTAGCAAACTGAAGTGGCAGTGGGCCGGCCATATCAGCCGTAGAACCGATGACCGTTGGGGTACACGTGTTCTTGAGTGGAGACCGCGAATTGGCAAACGTAAGGTAGGACGCCCTCAGGCTAGGTGGAGTGACGATCTTCGCAGGGTGGCTGGTAGCCGCTGGATGAGAGTTGCCGAGAATCGAGCTGAATGGCGTGCAATCGGAGAGGCCTATGTCCAGCAGTGGACTGCTATAGGCTGATGATGATGATGATGATCCCAATTTGTAAGTACTCCTAACAATTCCATACCAATTAAATCTAATATCTACCAGATCTACATAACAAACTTATAGAACCTAAAGCATCATACACACTATCGATATCGGACACGCGGTCCGATACATTTCCCGCACCATTCGGCACAGTGCATACAAGCGGCATCCCCCAGTTATAGGGACGTTACGCATAGCTTCACAAGCCATATTCATTGGGGGTTACCGCCGGCTGTGGGTACAGACATAGGGGAATGTGGCACTCGGATGAGTTAACATACATGATGGTTCGGGATTGATGTTGGCAATTGACGGACGATGATATAATTGTAGGAGTAGGTGCCATGATGGTGCGGTACAGTGGTGGTCTAATCAAACTTGATAACCTATTAACATGTGCATATTGTTGGTAGGTATGTATGTTTGACTGTTAGGTGACGACACGTAACAGGTGTAGGGGGCGTCAGATTGAACGGGCATTTGGCAATTGAAGTGATAATTTATGATAAAAAGTATGCTGTTGTGAATCCTTAAACCCGAAATTGCAGGCTCCTATTAACGCGTAAATAACGCGTGAGGGAGAGGCAAATTTCGAGCCCTTACGACCCTAACCGCCGCAGGAGGAGACGCCCGGGGCGGGAATCGCGAGCCGATTTCCGGCCACCGTAGGCGCGGGCTTGCGGACGGTGAGCAATGGGTAGCTCGCCGTCCGATAAGGACCAAGCCCGGGTCGACGGCGCGTTGTGTTCCACGCGCGCCTCAAAGAGATGTCAGCAGAATTGACGGGGTCCGTTAGGGCCAATGCCTGCCGGGGGTTCGAAGAAAACCGATAGGGAAATCGTGGCCCCCGGCAACAGGGCAACCGAAGGAACACGGGTGGGTTTTAGTCAGTAAGAGTCTGACACGCCCTTCCGCTCCACCCAGAGTGGGAGAAGTTATTTGATAATTTCCCAACCAAAAAAAAAAAAAAAAGGCTCCTATTAATAATAGGCGGAAAGATTATACTGAAGGCAGCAGACAACAAAGTAGCTCCTCTTCCACAATTCTTTAGTCACTTTTCTTCTCTTCCAACATTTACGAAGTCCTATTCTCTGCCGGGCACCACACTGAACAATATCGGTTCTTCAGCACTGGTGGGCAAAGAGTTTATTTTAACACTGCACTTTTAGTCCATAATAATGTACGCTATGCGATGCAGTGACAAGTTCCAACTAATTTATTTTCACAGACAAAACCCAAACTAAAAAAAAATAATTTCAAATAAACCAATTACGTGCACTCTTGAATTCTCAAGGGGTCGGTCAGTCATCTAGTCAGAAAGATGAAGCTAGTTGCCAAAAAAATACGCCAATGACTGTCTCCGCTCACTTCAACACCATCAACTTTAACGAAGTTAGATCACGATATCTGCTGTGAGGCAACCTGTCCGGCGTGCGTCCGAAACAAAGCAAATCCGGTTAATTGTGCCCGGGCCGTGCGCCATGCGTGCATGCTCCTTTATCAGATTACCTCAGCTTAGACCATAACTACAGAGCACTAGGCTAGTAATTACAGCAATTGTGGGGAGTGTCTATTGTCCAATCACACGCGAAATAATTAGACTAGTCTTGGTACTTAAATAATTAACTAGGCGACAAATATTTTGTAATTGTGAAGCGTAAGTGGATTTTAAGCAGCTTCAAATAGGGATGGTCAAATAAAAAAAAAACACCTATTTAGTCCGTCAGTCGCATAATAAAAAAATAATAGACACGTATTTTTTGCTTTATCATATTAATAAAAAATCACTTAGATAAAACGCATTAAAGTTAGGGAGTGGGGATTGCTACTTCACAAGTAAGTATTAAATCTACACACTCGTGACGTCATGGCACATTTTAACTCAATGTACTCGTATCGTCGTAATCTGTTGACAACGTAAATAAAGAAAAAAATACGTGTGCAATTTTTTTATTAATTAATGTGACGAAAAAATATATTTTTGTTATCATTCCTATTGTGAGATACAGAGACCTTTTGAAAATTATGACGTTCACAAAAGATAATAAACAAGTTTAGGATTTCAAATGGAAAGTCGTTGCCTACGTATATCTATTTTCAGCTTTTGATTTTGATTGCTTTTACCTTATTCAACTGAAATTTAAGTACCGTGACCTTTTACCTGTTATCCTAATAATCTAGATTTGACATTGTAGATGGGTGAAGAAGTAAGGTACATCTACCACATACCTTATAAGAACAAATGTTAAGTTTAAGTAATCGTAAACCGCAAATCCTAGTTTATATCCCAAATCAAAATAAACTCAATCTACCTAGACTTTTCCCAACTATGTTGGGGTCGGCTTCCAGTCTAACCGAATGCAGCTGAATACCAGTATTTTACATGGAGCGACTGCCTATCTGATCTCCATAACTTAGTTACTAGGTAACACGATACCACTTGGTAATACTGGTTGTCAGACTTTTGGGCTTCTAACTACCCGTAACTGTCAAAGATCTACAAATGACAGCCGGGACCAACGGCTTAACGTGCTTTCCGAGGCACGGAGGGGTCTTGGTATGTAAAGATGGCCACCCATCCACGGAACAACCGCGGCAAGCATAGCTTAACCTGATTGATCGACTCGTGCGACTTTTATTACTTAGCCACAAGCCCCTGTCTTTCACAGAACCTCCAGTGTGGTAAGTTTGGTGAGGCATTTTTTTAACAGTGCCTCACCAAACTTACTAGGTACATATTTCATTGTGTTTCACGACTCCGCACGTAATAAAGATTCTCCAAGATTTCTTGTACCTAGCTTTCCAGCATAATAAATTAGGCTATGCTGTAGCCTGTAACAGCTGATGTCTAACTTCTGGTACAAACTACCTTCCTCCAAGATGTTTTGATACTGAGTTAGTTAAAACAATGTTTGTTGACTATGAATTCTTGCACCTGATCTATTAATCCTACCTCCTACGAATATTATAAACGTGAAAGTTTGTGTGTTTTGATGTTTGTTACTTAATCACGTAAAAAACGGCTAAACGGATTTGGATAAAATTTGTCTCATAGATTGTTTATAACCTGGATTACAATATAGGATACTTTTTATCCTAGAAGTACGTTCCCGTGGGATAATTCCTGAAATCCGCGCGGGCGAAGCCGCGGGCGAAAGCTAGAGAAAATATAATTGTTTGTGAGTTTTGATTAATTGTTTCTGGTTGTGCTGTGTAATAAATAATGTAACATAATTAATGTCCACAATGCCTCAGCTCAAATTCACTCCTTATCTCACTCGCACGATACTATTCGCGGACTGAGTGAGAGCGAGACTGAGCAGAGAAGAAGGCTCCAAGGCGTCAATAGTTTCGGTACCAATTTTTTTTTTAAGGTGAAAATAATGGTAATAGACATAGTATCTGCTTTATAGTAAGTTCATTTTATGGAATCGTGTTTTCGTCAAACATACTCGTAGTAGGTATTTAACATGAATCCTCAACTTTACCATTATATTTCTTTCAAAATGAATGCTGCAGTATTTTCTATATAACGGAGGATCATGCTAAGCAATTTCAGGTATTATAGACACTTAAACATTCGTATGTATACCAATTGTATTCGTAATGTTATAATGTTTGTTTAATAATGTTATAATTAAACGAATATAATAATTATAATTAAATGTGAATTAGAAATGGGGCAATTTCTAGGTGAAGTATGTTTAAAAAGAAATATCTTGCGGTATACTTTAGTAGTGTAAATAATTCAAAAGTGAATACGTATCGATAGAAATTATAAAGTATTTTAGAAATTCTGGTTTAGGACACTCCCGTGACAGGCGCGACGCGACTCTGGTGGAACTAATTTTTAAGAAAACTTCACGGAAATTGTTATATACAATTGTTCTGCGGGATCCATTATTTTGCTACAATAATAAAAAAAAACAACCAGTAGATAGCTAAACAGATTTATTCAGGACATCAATGCACGTCACGCTTGCTCTTGCTGATCTTCCTCTTTATCCTCTCAGTATACGCAGCCACTATGTTAGACAATAGTGGCAAGGCTGAAGACTTCTCATCATCTCTCACTCCTACTTCAGTACACAGATCTGCCCTGAGAAGAGAAAAGCAACTTTATGTTCCAGATCATAAGAGTAAAAATGAGGGCGTTGTTGTATTTAATCAATCCAATTTTACATCAAAATTCAAAAGTCATTCAAACTAGGCTGAGAATCAGCACTTTTCGAACGTCAAAATTACATAAGACAGTCCCCAAAAACGCCCACACTTCACCACTTCCTAGTGCCTTTAGCTGGGAAGAAGAAGTGGCGCAACAAACTCCCCAGCAGCACAGCTGTCTGTTCAAGTTAGATAAATAAAATGATGCAAAATTATTATGCAACACAAAACATTATTTTAATTATAAATTACTGGCCATATGTCAGCTAGCACACGCCAATATACCAACCAAAAACATCGAGAACTATACTCAAGCAGAATTTAAAAAAGTAAAAAACGTTTTACAAAAAAAAAAAAACAACCGACTTCCAAAAAACACTACAAAGTGAAAAATAAGTTTAATTTCGGAAGTCGGTGTCTTTGGTTTTGAATTTTCGTTTTTTGTCACCGACTTCCGAAATTAAACTTATTTTTCACTTTGTAGTGTTTTTTGGAAGTCGGTTGTTTTTTTGTAAAAAGTTTTTTTTTTTTTCTTTTTTTTTTTTTTAGTTGTGGTACCTACCCCACACAAATTCGAAAACCACTACCTGCTATCAGGAACTTATCATATCATCCACATACTAAGTGGGAAAAAGTACGTATTATTGAAGCTAACTCAAAAACAATCGAAGCAAAGTTAATAAAATTTATATGGGACTACCTCGAGAGCATATACTTTCAAAGAGAAAAAGAATTTTCAAAATTGATCCACAATTGACGGAGAAATCGGTGGACATATAAAAAAAAAAGAAAAAAAAAAAAAAGACATACGCGACGAACATATAACCTCCTCCTTTTTGGAAGTCGGTTAAAAACTAAACGTAAACAGAACTAAATATCTAAATAAAAGCCTCCAGGCATAAAGGGCGTGCTCGCTTACATAAAGCTGTAATTGTCAAATCATCGATACGATTGAAATCATAACGATGTTTGATCAGTTCATTGGTTATTTCAATCACAGTATGTATGAAAAATATATTATTTTTGACAGTTAACGCTGGTATACATAATCAGCCTACAACGTTCACACTGCTAGAACACAGGCCTCCTCTCTGTGAGAGGGAGTGGGCCGTAATCCACCACGGGCCCAGTGCGGGTTGGTAGATGTCACAATGTCTTTGAATTTTTGGTTCTAGGACATGCCGGTTTCCTCATAATATTTTCCTTCACTGTTTTGAGAGCAGTGGTGATGAAATAATTTACACAAAGTAAAGCGCCTGCCTGGGTTCGAACCCACCACCTACAACTCTTAAGTCGGGGCCGTTAGCATCGGACCACCACTGCTCTGAATGTCTGCTGATGCTGATATGAATAAGCCATTATAAGAGTACAATACTATTTATATAGACCTGATCAAAGAAAATATAGATTGTCATTGTGATAATTTATTTTATGGCCAGCGCGGAAGTGAAAACTGAAATCCGGTTGATAGGTATTACAAAAACCGGTTCCGTACTAATTTTTTTTTCTAAAATACTTTAGTGAAAAAAAAACACGTTTCTGGTATGCCACCCTTCATTTAATATTTGTTGTTATAGCGGCAATAGAAATACCTATCACGGTTCATGAGATAGAATCCGCTGACAAATCGACGGATGGACGGACTGACAGCGGAGGCTTTAGTAATAGGGTTCCGAGACCTATTTACTTCCTCGACCCCTAAATAAAACGGGGTAAGAGCTACTATCTAATAACTATGGGCTACTAACTAATTACCTAGTTCTCTTATCCTTCGGCATAGCAGCTTCCGACATCATCACAGAAGCGGTGTACAGATACCCGTTCCACTCCAAGTATTCTCTCACCAGCTCATTGACTAGAAGCACTTCATCGGCAGGAGTGGGTGGTGTCGAAGCAACCCCTGTGGTTTGTCGGTCTTGGAGAAGTTCTGTTACCTTGGCTCGCACCTATAAATGTAGAATGAAGTTTAAATTGCAGTGTTCCATGCGCGTTTTTATAGGAGGACGTGCTCGTGCGATCGTGGGACCGGCCGCATTGAGTGATGGGGCCCGCTAGGCATGGCGGGCTGATACCAGTCCGGGGTGCGGCGAATGTACAAGTAACTCCCGGGTCCCCAACTCATAATAATAGTAGGAACAGTGGGGTTTTAGTCGGTAGGAGTTCGACATAACATTCCATTCTCCCAAGACATGAAGACATCCCCAAGAAAAACAAAAAAGGTGAGAATACAAAACTTTACGACGTGTGAAGTAAATCTGAAAAATAATTATCTACTGGAAGTAGATAGGTCTTTTATTGAGCTAACAGTGGGGTTTTAGTCGGTAGGAAATCGACATAACATTCCATTCTCCCAAGACATGAAGACATCCCCAAGAAAAAAAAAAGGTGAGAATACGAAACTTTACGACGTGTGAAGTAAATCTGAAAAATAATTATCTACTGGAAGTAGATAGGTCTTTTATTGAGCTATTGGGACTTAAATAACTGTGAAACTGGCTGGGTAGAGTGTATAGTTACAACCATGTAACTATACACTCTACCCAGCCTTTTCGGAAAATAGGCGTGATGTTGTATGTATGCAAGTATGTCCAACTAAGACAATCATATTTTGATAGAAAATTGATTCAGGCGTGACCTTGCGGAAATCCATTATAAAGTACAATAGACGTAGATATATTTAGTAACCTATTCCGCTTAACTATTCCTAAAGAGTCTTAATAAATCCTGTAAGAAATTTTGACACGTGTTTCACCTCTTAATGAGGCATCCTCAAGATGACGATTGACTTGTCGCGAACCCGAACACGGTGTGTTGACACACCGAGTGCCGGACGTAGTAAACGCCAGATGCTTTCTGCACTGTTTATCATTATTTTGTGCAGGTAGATAAAAAAATACAAGGCAATTTTCCTGTTCTCTAGAAGACATTAAATTAATTTATGAATAAATCCGACATTTCGACCAATCAAACAGCAGGTATGTTAGTAAATAAAGACACTTTCATAATGTGAATTGTGAACACTGATCCATGTTAAATTTATCGTAATTTAAATAAGCAATAAACCCACAAAATATCGAGAACAGATCCCGAAAAATTCCCGAAACACACGTAATGCGTTCTGGATCAGCAGACAAATTAAATAAAAATGATCAACTCTTAATTTGTATTTAAAAACTGGGTTTTAATTCAGCCAAGCACTTAAATGGCGCGTATTATTATGCAAACCACATTATATAGCGACCACGACTGTTTGTAACAAATAGTTGAACGATCGGAAAACGGAGCGGAATATTTTTTTGTAACGGATTTTTTTGCTTTTATTTGTTGGTGATACGCGGAAATGAGAGGTTTTGTGATTACAAATGTAGGCAATACTTTCAGTTGAAGAAAGCCGCCAAAGCTGCGGGCCAGCCCCAATATTTTACTGCAGTGTATAGCAGACTGAACTGTTTGTGTGTGAATTGCTGCAGCAAGCTTTCGACATCGGTGTTAAGCTTGTAGCAGGGATTGTTATAACTATAGGGCAGTATTAGGTTAAGTGAGTGGGTTAAGTTTACTAATATATTTGTTATGAAATATTGTTACCTACTAACATATTGAGTCCGTTGTTACTTGTTACTTAAATATAAATTAAATATTCTACGAACCTGACTCATCTTCTGCCTAGCGTTTTCCCAACTATGTTGGGATCGGCCACCAGTATAAGATGCAGCTGAATACCAGTATTATACGTGGAGCAACTGCCTATCTGACCTCCATAACCCAGTTACTGGGTAGTAAGATACATAACCCCTTAATAAGGCTGGATGTCTTTGGATTTAGGCTTAACATCGGACAGGCTATCTGCTCTACAAATGCACAGATTACAAGATTTGTGGTCAATGTAAATATTCCATCAGAGAGTACGGAATCGCCGCACCAGCAGCACACGGATCCGCCGCACCAGCAGAACACGGAACCGCCCGCGCCGCACCAGCAGCACACGGATCCGCCGCACCAGCAGCGCACGGAATCGCCGCACCAGTAGCGGTCGCCGGCGCACCATAGTCAACACTGGTCAGCGATATCGATTAATTACATACCTCTGCATTGATTTTGTTTATGTATCCATTTTTCTTTAGAAGGTCTTTGATTGCAACCAGTAGTTCTTTCTCCGAAATGGGTTTTTCGCTCATTTTACGAGAAATTATTTATTGTTTTCGAAAAATGACACTAAAAAAATTTTATATGTCATAAATGTGACAGTAAGTTGTCTACGTCAGATATTGTTTTTTTATTTCATGGTACGATATCCTACCAGCAGTACATCAGTTATGGAGTTCCGTAACTGAATATATTTAAAAAAATTGTTATAAAAATTTTTTTAATGCACTTTTTAGCCGCAGTTTAAGCCAGCATTATTTTAAATAGTTAATTTTATGGTTCTAACCTTTACCCTTCTATCCTCATAAAAAGAAAATAAAATATATAGTAGGTATATCTAAATCTTTTTCAAGCTTTTAATGAACTAAAATGTACTGAATAAAACTTACATAAAAAGGAAAAAACTAATTAAAAGCTTGAGGCTTTATTATTACGCAACGAGTTCAAACAAACGTCGCTATCTTATTTAGTTGAGGAGTTCCTATGGCCACCTTCGGGTTCCATCATCAGACCAGCATCATGGTATCATATTTTTGCGTGGTCACCAAATTTATTTATGTATGCCAAGTTTCAGTTCAATCGAATGCCAGAAAGTGCTTGAAAACTGGATGATAATGGGAGTAACTAAAAACACATACGAACGAAGCAAGCTAATATAAAGCTTGTAAAAATTATAATAATGGAAACGAAGAAAGGTTTTCGGAACTGATACATAAAATAAGAAATTCCTATGTGCTAATGTAACATTCCTTCACTCACATCTCCAGTCCCCGATCAATTCCCCGATCCTAGTCCCAAGAAAAAGCAATCCCAATTTGAGGAAGAAAAATCCTTCTAAAATTAAACTTGCCTTTACAAAATTAGGTAACCTTGGTATAAAATTCAAATAAGCGCGCTCCGGGGAGGCTTTAAGTGATTCAATTCCAGTAATAGGAGGTTACTTGAGATACAGACTTCTATCTGAGACATAGCATCGCGTATGAGACTCCGTATCAGTGACGTAACTGGCTATATTTCAAAATTGTTCTCAGAATTAGAGCTTTGAGAAAAATGTTGGTTTAATTCTGAACACATTTTGTTAGGGTGGAGTTCAATCAGCAATTTGATGAAATAGTTTTGGAACAAAATTCGTTATAAATTTGTACCGTGGTGATTTCAATAATTAATAACACTATGATCAGTGTCGCCAGAGCACCAAAACGGTTGCTTTTGCATTTTAGATTATTTATTTTAAAAATTGTAACAAACTACAGAAGCTTTTTAATTTTTCGAGACAGCATCACTTAATGATAAAATATTCCACATGACAGTATTTATTCAAGATAATTAAGGTGCAATTCTGAAGGTGAAGGTTGTTGAACGCAGTGACATTGCCGCCCGCTGCAATGTCGCCATTGTAGTGTTGCTGCGGTCTGTCGTTGCGATGGCCCCAGTTTTGCTGCTGGTGTTTGCGGTCTGAGGCCGCCTTTAGAAATGTATTTACCTTTAATCAATATCTACCTATCATTCAGACTACATAGAAATAAAAAGTCAAGTTGTTTTTATCAGTATATTAGTGGGCGCTCTTGCACTTGATATCACTGACACAATCATACTCCCATTGACTACAACCTCTTAAAAACGTTCTGCTATATAAAACATCATTAAAGTGATTCACTTCAACACTGCGCTCGAAAATGGTCGAACTGTCACATTACTCAACATGTACTGTCAGTAAAAGTAATAAGTGTGCAGGCAGCTCGCTGTATCGACTTTTAAATTAAATAGTGCTTGTGTCTATCGCTCGATCCAGTTTTTGTCAAGCAGCCTTTGTCTTTTATTAACGCCCAAATATCCTTGAAGGCAGTAGTATCAAAGTAGTGTCCTTGCTGAGGATCCTCGTACGTGCGGGTGATTGCGACGTCTAAGGTAGCACTGGCAGCTTGGGCGTTGCTTCGTTGGGCGACCCGTTTAGATTTATTAAGATGCGGCCGCTCATGTTTCTCCTGAGGTGTCAATGTGTCGTTGAGAGCTGTGTCTTACTGGTTCCTACAGCCGGTTTCTTTGGAACAGTGGTTGGCGGTTGACTGGGCGCTGGTCGGGTTGTCTTGCCTCTGCCTGCGACCGTTGCCCGGCGGAGAAATTCAGCTGGCATCTTGTCGGTTTGACCGAACTAGCAGCAGTGGCCTGTTTATTGCAGGAACCTTTACTTGCCCACTTGCGTACTTGGTGGCGCAACTTCCTCGTCACTCTGTCCCTCTTCTTGTCAAGTAACATCGTAGGTAATAACACAATCAATAAAAACGACAGTATAGCCCGCTTAGTGCATACCGTGTTCATTGTTACCCTGCACACTATACCCTTTCGCTGTGTGTACACAAAAATAGCTCTACCCGTATTTTTACACAGAGAGACTTTGACGTATGGTATAACGACCTGCGGCCAACTGCAAGCGCATTCTTCTGCAGTCGGAATAACCGTGGCTGTAAGGCACTTGTCCCACCGCCGACGAGGAAGTGACTAGCTATCGACTATTTTCTCGCTCAATACATGTAAATCTCGTGTCAGTAAAAGATATGCATAATACAGGTTGACAGGTACATCGGCGCGAAAACTGTGACCATAGATTCAGTAGGTACAGTAAGCGCTCAAAAGTGCATGAGCACGCTAAGAGTGGTATTGCTGTGAACACGCGGTATAGTCCGTACATTTGTATGTGTAAGCAGTCAGACGTCTGTGGTGTGAGTGCCGTACACACACCACAGAGAACGCAGTTTCGCACTACACACTATCGTATCGTCACGGTTCGCGGGCGCCGCACTTATATTTCCATAACTTTTGTTAGCACGCATCATACTCGTACGCGTGACCTTGGCCAGTGTATCGCATTGCTAAAATTCGAAAGTAAATTATATGTGCAGATAGCAGAAGGCGTTAAGCGTTGGTCTTAGATTCAAGATGGCTAAGGTTCTAATCTCGTAAATCACAGCGCTGTTTTTGCAAATATTATTATTTTTGTTTGCAATAATAATATTTTTAAATATCCTGCCTGTTTATTAATGTTGTTATTGCAATAAAGGGTTTAGAATAAAAAATGCGTGATATGTTATAATAAAAAATAAATAATATTTATTCGTTATGTTTATTTTACTTAAGTATAGTTATCAAATTGCTACAATTATTTATCATTACTTCACCTGAATAATATGTGAAATAGATGTCTAGAAACTTAGAAGAAATTTGTATTATTTTGACATATTTAAATTTTGAAATGTTTTAAATTTTAAATGGATTTTTTTGCACCATAAATATAAAGCTTTGATCATGGTCTAAGTAATTAAGCAATAAATAAGAATATTAGACTACTTAAAATGTAAAAAAATCTACTGACAAAATTGTTGATTTTAAGGTTAAAGGCAGTTGTTCATATTAATTATTTTAAACTTTATTTGGCTTTAGTAAATATTGGTTGGTATTGAGGTTATAGCTTAAGTATTCATTTTCTTTACGAAAAGAAGATTGAAACTAAACCTCAAATTTTAATCCTAAAATAATACTATTACTAAAATAATATTAAACAATTTCGGTATATCTGCAAGAAATACGACAAACACCCTATTGAAACGTGCTTAAAAAATTAGTTACCATAAATTCATGCAATAACGAATCTGTTGTTTATTAAGTTGGTACGGTCAATATTTTAAGGTCAAAAACGGTTTTCTAGCTGGTCTTCAGTGATGCAAGCCTTCAGAGTGCACGGCGAACGGTTCATAATGACGTGTTTTTAATAATTCAGCAAAATATCTCGTTGGTATGAAACCATTTGTTTCATTCACCATTTGACGTCGCTGCTACTCGATAATAAGCCCCTTCCTCATATCTCTTAACCCTCACAGTATTTCTCTAGAACAAAGAAAATCATTGTTTTTATTACACATAATACCTAATTATTTATTATTCACTAATCGAATTAAACCTCACAATGAATTTAAAACTTTAAAGGCATCTTCTGTCTCAACAATACCTCTGTTCTATCAACAATACCCTTGATTACGATTTATGTTTAGTAAAATATGAAATATATAAATGATAACACTCACACTTAGTCCGGTTTTATTAGATATTCACTTCACTTTTACGCAGCGCAATAATATTCTCTGATCTGATCTGATCTCTTCAATATATTTTATGCCTGCTTTTTGATAATAATAACCACAACACTGCGCTAAATGCTCGTCACCAATATTATCACGGCACGAACCAACAAAGTTCTATTAATTGAATACTTGTAACAAACTGCATCTACCCCACAGAAATCGAAATAATTTACTTAGTTTTTTGTGGTCTACCTGCTAAACTTTAATATTTATGTGAACAAGACGAATGAAACTAAAAACGAATGATGATTATCGAACTAGTCATTGGTTGCAGACAAAGTGAGTGTGTGTGTGTAATGTGCGTGTCTACAGTATTGTAACAACTTATAGAAGAAGGTCGTAAGTCAAACCGAAGCGTCAGTCTATTGCTTTGTGAGATTGCTCATGGACTTTTAATCGGCACTGTACATGATTCTGAACCCCCTTGACGAAAAATTTCGACGCAGGTACCTATATTAATATTTGATCGCTGATTATTCACACTCCCGGCAAGAACTCTCTCCCCACTAGTTTGTAGCAGCGACAAGAGCTATCAAAAAATACTCGCTCAGGGACGCTTCTTTGGCGGGCAGAACACTCGCTGAGACTCGCTTGCTACATATGCATACCAGCAAGACGTAACTGGGCAGTCGTTCTATTAGTCACACTCGCTCACTCGCTTCTAGTCCAGCGAAATATCTACCCGAACTACACACTCGCTACTCGATGCTCGGCAACTCGTTTCCAGTTGCTAGCTGTGCTCACTTCTCGCTTACCGTCGGCGATGGGACAGGGGCCGTAACTAATGCTTAGCGCATTAACTTGAAGCTGTTTCGTTGGTACGTCGGTGGGTAAATAACTGTTTGCGGACAGCCCTATATCTCATGCTGCATCGAGGGTTAGCTTACAGAATAGAGAGGTGCTATTTAGCTTGCAGCCTTATCCGTTGCTCCGGTTCGTTGTTTTAATGGTTGGAGCGCATTAGTTGATAGGGAATTTAATTATTTGTTAAATTATAGTTTCGTACAAGAACTGTTTATATGTTGTACTAGCTGCTGCCAGCGGTTTTGCGTGCTCCTAATTCTTTTTAAGGTTCCATACCTCAAAAGCAAAAAACGGAACCCTTATAGGATCACTCGTGTGTCTGTCTGTCTGTTCGTCTGTCACAGCCAATTTGCTCCGAACCCAATGGACTGATTAAGTTGAAATTAGGTACACATATGTATTTCTGTGACCCAAACACGTACGTGTAACGAAAATAAATGAATTTTGAATATGGGGGTCACTTTTGGGGGGCAAAAGAAAATAGATGAAAATTTGAGCATACAATTTTGAAAAAAAACACAGAGAATGGTTCTTCACTCATTGATTATTGGAAAACCTATAAGAACTCTATGGTCTTAAAACAACATGGTAAATCTATCAATATTGTGCGTACAAACTTATATTTGCAGTTGGAATCTATGGGAGAACATGTATTTCAACTACAATGTTAAGTTTGTATTTGGGATAAATTCATCCCAACTACGGAATCCTTCATTGTGCGTAATCCGATACGCACTTGACTGGTTTAAAAAAAATTAAGTAGGCTCCCATCAAAATCGGCCCAACCGAGCACGGTGATTTTAATAAGACTTTCACTGGCAGATAGCCAGTCCCGTCAGATCAAGTCAAGCCATTTCGGAGATTAGCCGGAACAAACAGATAGACAGACAAACAAAAATTTAAAAAAATATTTTTTGTTATAAGTACCGTTTAAACTTTGATATTAATTTTGTAAAAATCTGTTATTTTAACAATAAAAACAGACATTTAAATTTTATTTATTTGTATGTAGTATGTATGTTTACAAGATAATAAGAAGTCGTTATACAGGTAATTTTAGGCTTGATCACCAATCGTTTGTAAGCATTAGGAGAAAAGAATAAACCTACATACAACCATCCATCAAAACTGACAGTAATAATATTGCGATTGCATGTTACTCGCGGTAGATTGTGACCATAGCGATGATAGATTATGTTTATAATTACTGACTCATTGTTACTTACCGAACACTGAGACAAAAAGTTGAAACATCTCGTAAGGCTGCTGTTTTGGGGTGTCATCAAACTTAGCCCACGTTTGCATGGATGTAATAAAATCGCGGCGATTTTTTTTCGTGCATTGGATTTTCAAAGCTCTATTTAGCGCCAAGAGTTGAAAATCTAACAGTGTGTTTTTTCAACGCGCTGGGACGAGAGTACGTCCCAGCGTGTTGTATTCTTAACGCTCGGCTAAACATCGAGAGTTGAAAATTCAGTGCGCGATAAAATCCCGCTGCGATTTTATTACGTAGGCTAAGCAATGTCAGTTAAAATATATTATAAACTACCTGATGAAATTAAAAATAAACAAAAATTTAATATCTTTATAAATAAATTAAAACAATTTCTAATCTGTAAATGTTACTATAATGTACATGAATATTTAAATGATAAATTTAACAAATAAACAATTATATCAAAAAAAAAAAAACGCAATAATAATAATATAATATAATAATTTATTTATAATTACCAATGATAATAATAATATATGTATAATTTAAATAAATATTAATGTTTAAATCCAATATATGAGTGGTAAAAATTATATGTACACAATTAGTTATCAACCTACACAAAACGAAAGAGTAGATTAATATTAAAATTGTTAACAAATATCTATAATAGCCCTCCTCCTAATTTTTATGTTGTTATGCCCGATAGGGCCCACAATGCTCCAAAACGAATGTATGTCTTTATGTACCTACCACCTAAGTTCACATTGTAGAATGCAATAAACGTATTGAGTATTGAGTATTGAATGTCTTTAGACTTATCCGTGATAATCTATACTCCATTTATTTAAACGTTAGATGAATAACGTTATAACGTTATCGTTATTTCCATATAATCATTTAATAACCTCCGTTATTTCACAATAAATACAAAGCTATGTGTTGTATTTATCGTTTAAATATAAATATGAATACTAAAATGCAATCATTTCAACAATACAATAAAATAACTGTCGTTATTTGGCAGTTATTTGTCGAATGCTATATTAAATGGAGTCTCTGCCTCGTTGGTCTAGTGGTAGCAAGCGCTACTGCTGAGCATGAGGTCCTGGGTTCAATTCCCGGGTCGGGCAAAGTGTTATTGGGTTTTTCTATCAAAAATTTCTCAGTAGCAGCTCGGAGTCTGGATTTATGCCCGGTTGATGGCAATAGGATCGCCCCCTATTACATGGGACTTCAAACATAACTGGCGAAATGTGGGTGTACAGTAAGCTCTCAAAAGTGCATAAGCACGCTAAGAGTCGTATTGCTGTGAACACGCGGTGTAGTCCGTACATTTGCATGTGTAAACAGTCAAACGTCTGTGGTGTGAGTGCCGTACACACACCACAGAGAACGCAGTTTTGCACTACACACTGTCGTATCGTCACGGTTCGCGGGCGCCGCACTTATATTTCCATCACTTTTGTTAGCACGCATCATACGCGTGACCTTGGCCAGTGTATCGCATTGCTAAAATTTGAAAGTAAATTATATGTGCAGATAGCAGAAGGCGTTAAGCGTTGGTCTTAGATTCAAGATGGCTAAGGTTCTAATCTCGTAAATCACAGCGCTGTTTTTGCAAATATTATTATTTTTGTTTGCAATAATAATATTTTTAAATATTCCTGCCTATTTATTAATGTTGTTATTGCAATAAAGGGTTTCGAATAAAAATGCGTGATATGTTATAATAAAAAATAAATAATATTTATTCGTTATATTTATTTTACTTAACCTCTCAGGTATTTTTTGACAGATGAGTCATTCCTGTGAAGCCCCGCGACCACCCACGACGCAAAAGATTTATGACTCACCTTCAGATAAACAAAATACTCAAGTTTCCTAGAAGGCGTCGAACGATAAAGTCTATTGTTTTCGGTTCTCGGATAGATAAGGAACCCAACATAAATATTTATAACTTTCGTGAGAAATGTTCACTAAGATTTATTACGCGTTTTTGTTCGCGAGTCTATTGTCCACTAATTTAACTATTTCTGATAAAACTAGCTAACCAATTCACACGAAATTTTGCAGGGTACATTATGGATAGTTATGTTATCTAACAAAAGCGTTTTTAGAGACAAACGTTGAAAGTAAAAAATACTAAAAATTTAGAATTTTTAAGATCTAGAATTTCTAGTGTTTACGTAACTTTCTTCGTTCCAAAAAAATATTTTTTTGCCGTATTTAGGCAAAAAAAGTGCCTAACATTATTAAAAATGTAATAGGTTGATTAAAAAAGGCGACTTACCCATCAAATACCAACGATTACACACCAAAATACCACAAAATCACAGCACGGTAACTTTTTCATTCACATGTTTGTTTACACTTTTTGTTTGGGTCAAAATAGGTATAACATGATGTTATTTACTGCAAATATTATCTACAACGACGTAATATTTACTTAAAAATGAAAATAACACCACTTCCCGTCGATTTACACACAAAAACCACAATAAAAATGAAATATAACGGTAATAACCTTCAAGGCCGGAGCGATTCGTAGACTGACATTTTTTCGTCCCCAAACGTCACTTTCAATATTTTTTTAAAATATTGCGTTCCAGGTATTTTAAAATGAAATGGTTTTGTTGACTAGCATATCTATCCGACCATAGAATAAAAAAGCCACAGAGGACATTAGACATTATTTTATATTAGAAAAAGTAAAATCCCGGTGTCCAACAATGTTTGTCGGGGTGTCAACCATTGTTTGACACCGGGGCTTGAGCGTTACAGTTTAGTTAACAAACTGCTACAATTATTTATCATTACTTCACCTGAATAATACGTGAAATAGATGTCTAGAAACTTAGAAGCCATTTGTATTATTTTGACATATTTAAATTTTGAAATGTTTTAAATTTTAAATGGATTTTTTTCACCATAAATATAAAGCTTTGATCATGGTCGAAGTAATTAAGCAATAAATAAGAATATTACTACTTAAAATATAAAAAATCTACTTACAAAATTTTTGATTTTAAGGTTAAGTATAGGCAGTTTGTTCATATTAATTAATTTGAATTAGTGGCTTTAGTAAATATTGGTTTATATTGAGGTTATAGCTTAAGTATTCATTTTCTTTACGAAAAGAAGATTGAAACTAAACCTCAAATTTTAATCCTAAAATAATAATATTACTAAAATAATATTAAACAATTTCGGTATATCTGCAAGAAATACGACAAACACCCTATTGAAACGTGCTTAAAAAATTCGTTACCATAAATTCATGCAATAACGAATCTGTTGTTTATTAAGTTGGTACGGTCAATATTTTAAGGTCAAAAACGGTTTTCTAGCTGGTCTTCAGTGATGCAAGCCTTCAGAGTGCACGGCGAACGGTTCATAATGACGTGTTTTTAATAATTCAGCAAAATATCTCGTTGGTATGATACCATTTGTTTCATATTCATTCACCATTTGACGTCGCTGCTACTCGATAATAAGCCCCTTCCTCATATCTCTTAACCCTCACAGTATTTCTCTAGAACAAAGAAAAACATTGTTTTTATTACACATAATACCTAATTATTTATTATTCACTAATCGAATTAAACCTCATAGTGAATTTAAAACTTTAAAGGCATCTTCTGTCTCAACAATACCTCTGTTCTATCAACCTTTGATAAAGATTTATGTTTAGTAAAATATGAAATCTATAAATGATAACACTTACACTTAGTCCGGTTTCATTAGATATTCACTTCACTTTTACGCAGCGCAATAATATTCTCTGATCTGATCTGATCTCTTCAATATATTTTATGCCTGCTTTTTGAAAATAATAACCACAACACAGCTCTAAATACTCGTCACCAATATTATCCACGAACCAACAAAGTTCTATTAATTGAATACTCGTAACGAACTGCATCTACCCCACAGAAATCGAAATAATTTACTTAGTTTTCTGTGGTCTACCTGCTAAACTTTAATATTTATGTGAACAAGACGAATTAAACTAAAAACGAATGATGGTTATCGAACTAGTCATTGGTTGCAGACAAAGTGTGTGTGTGTGTGTAATGTGCGTGTCTACAGTATTGTTACAACTTATAGAAGAAGGTCGTAAGTCAAACCGAAGCGTCAGTCTATTGCTTTGTGAGATTGCTTATGGACTTTTGGTCGGTACTGTACCTGCTACTGCTACAGGGACACCTCTGCCCAACCCTTCGGGGAAACAAGGCGTGATGTTATGTATGTTTATGTGTAAATGGAGTATAGGTGAATACTATAAATATGGTTATATTATAATACTTTGTTAAAAAAAACCACCATAATAATTTTTTATCATTCATTTCACAACGTGATCCAAAATCTGTAGACTTCTGATACTCCTCGTTCTCCTAAGCCCTCCGAAGAACATTTAAATAAAATATTTTAAATTTTCAGGCAATAATGTCTTTCAGAATCGTCTAAGTAACTTGAAATAAACCATCGAACCTTTATAAATTAGGTAAGATAAATGACAGCTGATCTCTATTACATCATAACATATGATTTGCCATGGCTACCTAATTAATTGTTGCCTTTTCATTGACCCTAATTACCTCTTGCGGTTTTGAGGTTGATGGTATAATTATAGCGTAACATGATAGCAGAGTAAGCAGGACCTTTTAAAATTAAGAGCTGAGTACCTACATCAATTACGTAATAAGTCAAAAGGGACAGATTTCGGGTCAATGGTTGTATATCTTTTGCCTTACACCGACCCCGCGTCCTAACCAAAAAGATCGTTCCTGCGAATACGCGATCGTTGTGACATTCATTTATTCGGTAAACCAGAAGGCGCGCTCTTTCGACACGACCACGCGTTTGAGCTTCGCTGAACAAAATGAACAGACGATCGCATTGGTTAGGCCACAGCCGCGTCCTATTTAAAAGCGATCATCGTACAATCGTTCGAAAAAACTGAACGCGTGGTCGCACCAACTGAGGGCGCTTTCCGGTTTTCCAAACAAAAGTGACATGCACGCGACCGATCGTTTTAAATAGGACGTGGTCGATGGCGCGCTCTTTCGACACATTCACGCACTTGGGTTCGCCCAACATAATGAACGCGTCAATCGCGTTGGTTAGGCCGCGGTCGTAGACTTTTGTACAAGATGTAGACTGTAACTTAATTGGTGCTTGCTACAAAAATCAAAACAACAAAATGATGCAATCATTCAATCGTTCAAGTTTGATTTTCAAGCAATGTTAGCAATTTTTTGCAGGAATTTCAGTGTTTCGAAGTAAACAGAAAAAACCGGCCAAGTGCGTGTCGGACCACGCACAGTTAAGCCTTTCGTAGTTGGGATGAATTTATCACAAGAACAAACTTAACATTGTAGTTGAAAAAACATGTACTCCGCAAATTATTTAGAAATTTACTATGTTATTTTAAGACCATAGATTTTATAGAGGGTTAAAACAACAAAAAGTTGCAATCAACCATTGTTTAAGTTTGATTTTCAGGCAATGTTTTACAAGGCATTACAGTGTACTGTTTTTCACAGAAAAACACATAAAACACACTCAAATTATTTAAGTAAATAGCTTACAAAACATCATAATTCATAATAATAGCGTCGGCCCTCAACACAATGTTTGTAAATATGTGAGCACCATGTTTCTATCACATAATTAATTTATCTGTCGTTGCTTCAATTTTAGTTCTTTCTACCTATTGTGGTTTAGTAATTTTATTCTAGGTGCATCATCTTTACATATAATTAAATAACTAATTTACCTATAATACTAAAATGTTGTAAAACATTTTAAAAGAGTAACAGTGGAGTTTCTTGCCCATTTTTCTCCATACGAAAACTCCTTTTTGGAAGGGGTGGCTAGAATCATTTTTTTTTAGTTATATTTGATAAAAAAAGAGAAAAAGTTGAGAAATCATTTATAAGGAATATTATAAGGAACTCCTTATAAGGGCATATTTGAAATAAATAATTTGACTTTGACTTTGAACGTATAGTCGGCACCCGAAACGCGAGTACTTATACTTGGCACAAAAATGGTAACTGAGCTTCGAAACGCGAAAACGGAACAAATAATTCAAAAGGACTGTCTTTTTCATAAAAGCATCATTCACCTGAGAACCTTTGATCGAACTCACTCGAACATGAAAGATTGAACTCGGGCCGTTACATTTATCAAAAACTAGCTTTTGTCCGCGACGTCGGCTGCTAGGCTAGGTTAACTGGCTAACTCCTTTTGTTTCTTTTACCGAACGATATGAAAAATAGCTTTGTTTTCGTGCTGAAAGTTTGTTGGAATTCTTGTGTTTTGTGACCTTGAATGACCTTTGTGTGGCCACCAATTATTGAGTCCTTCACTTTTGTGTGCTTGAAGAAGACTACAGCCACCAGCCGTTACCCTCCAGGACCAAAAAAAAACTTGGTTTGTTTTGCAAAAAAAATATCAGTCAAAAGTCAGCGGCATTTTGCACATTTTTTTTTTAAACACGTAAATTGAAGGTGTGCGTCACATTGTCTTGAATGCTTCTCATCTCATGATAAATAATAATTCTGTAACCATAAATAACATATTTTTCTGATAACTTGTCAGGCACAAACAAAAAAAATTATAATAATTTAAGATGACATTTTGTTTATGATTAGAAATTGTTTTGTGAATCATAAATATGAAATAACATTAATTTATTGACTGTTATGGCAAACTTGCACATATTATACTATAAACAACCTTCCTCCAGCTATTTTCTAAAATAATGTTGATGAAAACTACATCAAAATCCATGACGCAGTTTAGAACTACTAAGCTCAAAAAAAAAAAAACAACCGACTTCCAAAAAAAAACACTACATAGTGAAAAATAACTTTAATTTCGGAAGTCGGTGTCTTGGGTTTTGTGTTTTCGTTTTTTGCCACCGACTTCCGAAATTAAAGTTATTTTTCACTTTGTAGTGTTTTTTTTTTGGAAGTCGGTTGTTTTTTTTTTTGTAAAAAGTTTTATTTTTCACTTTTTAGTTGTGGTACCTACCCCACACACATTCGAATACCACTACCTGCTACCAGTGACAGAAACTTATCATATCATCTACATACTAAGTGGGAAAAAAATACGTATTTTGTAGCTAACTCAAAAACTACCCAAGCAAAGTTAATAAAATTTATATGGGACCAATTTGAGAGCATACCCTTTCAAACAAAAAAATAATTTTTAGAATCGGTCCACAAATGACGGAGAAATCGGTGCACATACATAAAAAAAAAACAAACATACGCGACGAACATATAACCTCCTCCTTTTTGGAAGTCGGTTAAAAATACACAGACAAACTACTTTGTTTTATACTATTTCGAGATTAGAGAAGTCGAGAAACTAAACGATACCCTACTTGGTAGTTGTTTTAGCAATAAGTTCTTAATATGCATGGATGCTCAAAGTAGTAGCAGAGCTCTCTACGTACGAGCTCGTTCGGGGAAGTACTACTTACCATACCTATTTGTATCGTCAATCGCGTTGCTGTGCTTTGGTTCGAAGGGTATGGATGTGTAATTATACCCACAAGATGTCTCTTGTATCTGTTTCACCCTTGTCTCTAGGGTGGCTACACACCCACAAGTATAAAGAAAGAATAAAAAGAAAATACATTTATTTAGTACGGACCAAAAAGCACACACAATAATTAACAGCAGATAAAAAAGTGCGATAGTAAAGTGCGATCTAGGTAAGAAATTGGCAGGGAACTGTGCCTCACGGCTGCACCAAAAAGGCCCAGTACCCTAATTGCGTAATTTATTTTCGTAAACGATTATGACAAATTTGTTTCATTTTGACAGTTCAACAACATTCATTGCGTTATTTACGTTGTTGAGCAACTTATGAAGCAATGGATTAGCAATCTGTTTCAAATCGAAACCAATTGTGATTGATCGTGTATTACTTAATTAGGGTACAGTTCCGTAAAAATGCCAGACAACTAATAAGTGCCTAACGCTGGTTTTCAACTGGACCTGAGAAAAACCTGAATACCTGAATGACCTGAATATCACTTACGATCTGGGGGACTGCTAGCATAAACATAAGGCATAATCAGTCTATAATGCTCCCATTGCTGGAACACAGGTCTCCTCTCGGTGAGAGGGAGTGGGCCGTAATCCACCACGCCGGCCCGGTGCGGTAGATGCCACATGTTTTCGATTTTTTGGTTCTAGGACATGTCAGTTTCCTCACGGTGAGTTCCTTCACCGTTTTGAGAGCAGTGGTGATGAAATAATTTACACAAAGTAAAGCGCCTGTCTGGGTTCGAATCTACAACCGCGGCCGTAACCACTGGGCTACCACTGCTCTCCGGTGTAATTACACACAATCAGACTTTTCACCTTTGTCTCTGGGTTGGCCATCCATCCACAATATCACTTACCATCAGGGAAATCGCTAGCTTTCTATCAATTATCATCCCATATTTAAAAAAAAAATCGGAGAAGTACAAGTTGAACTCGCAATATATTTTTATCCCAAGATGTTCTCCCATACATTCAACTGCAAATGTAAGTTTGTACGCACAATAATGAAAGATTTACCATGTTATTTTAAGACAATAGACTTCTTAAGGCCTGAAACTGCGTTAAGCGGGTGCCCGCTATGGGCACCCGTCGCGTGTCTACGCGCGTGGACACGCGGATGGGCTCCGTGGGAACGCGACGGCCCCCGTTGCGGGTACCCGTCGCGGAGATCGGATTATTTTATTTAAGCAATGTCACTAGTTCCATTTTAACGATGTGAATGCACAGCCGTGTCAATGAAGAACTTAATATATAAAGTAGTACCTAGGCGACCGAGCTTTGCTCTGATGAAAATAGAGAATGAGAATGCTCATTTAATAGTAAGTATAGGATTACATTGCAAAACCGCCCGCGCGGGCGTCCGTCGCACGGAGGCGGGACACGTAGCGCGAGCGCTGGACCCGCTTCCCCGCGACGGAAGCCCACGCGTGTCTCCGTAACGGAGCACTTTTGAATGGAACCGCGTGGTCGTCCGCTTAACGCAGTTTCTGGCCTTAAGGTTTTTCTGTAATCTATAATATGTATATTTGAATCATTATCAGTATTTTTTTAAATGTTAGGCTGATTTGTGTGTGGAGTGGTCTATTCTTTAACATTAAAACTATAAATAAAATAGAGATCTTCACAGTAAGCTTATACATTTGATATATATACACGCTACAGTTAGCAAAACCCTTTTTTTGATTTTTCATTTGCCTGCCAAAAGTGACCCCATTTTCAAAATTCATTAATTTTCGATACACATCCGTGTTTAGGTCACAGAAATTCATACGTGTACCAAAGGGCTTTGAAGGTTTTGGCCCTAAACATCAGCAACCATTTTGATTTTTTTTGAAAATCGCGGTGCACAATAAATGTCATAAATTTGGATAGGGGACACTTATACAAACATAAAACGTCACTTAACATAACATCATAAAGCGTCACGTTTCTGAGATATTCAAAGATAAAAATAACAATTGTTATAACTACTTTATTAATTTATTTTGTTGTTAATTCATGTCGATTTAGTTAGGTATTTACTATTATCTGAACCAGGCAGAGAAATAAAACAGATATTATAATACTAATCATCTATTTTGTTAATCAAAATATTTTTTTAAGCTATTGGAACATAAGAATATAATGTGTCAAATTACAATGATATTTTTGTAGGTAAACATGAAATAATTGAACACCTTAGTGGATAAAACATAAGATTTATTCATATTCGGTATAAATAATATCATCCAAGATGGCAGAGGGATGCTGAATAGGATATTCTTGATGTCGCGTCCAAGCCATGTACTATATATAATAAATAATAATAATACAATACAATAACATGGGAGCAACATCCAAGTGTCCGTTTTCCTACAATGCAATTACAATAGTAGCCAACTGTTTTATTCCTGCCTTGCAAAGTATTATCGAGCAAGATGTAGACAAAATAAAATTCGATTGTTTTGGTGTCTTGAGTGGATTCGGGCTCTTAAAAGCCAAGGATCAGAAACGACAATGTTGTATTGACTCAAGTCATAATCGATGGCAACTTTTTCGCTCAATTCAATAAAAAAAATCGGGATGTCTTCATTCGGCGGGAGGTATACTTTTGTCTCTTTCGCTCATAACTAAAATATTACCCACACATGATGCAATTATGTTTTCATAGTTCAATATGCTTACCTGAAGGGAAAAAACAAAAAAATCCTGTTTCTTCAAGGTTCAGTTTTCGAATCATATTTCGGTGAATAACTCCAAAACCTGACGCTTTAGGATATTATGTTTCATGAATTTTTTGGTTTGTATAAGTATCCTCTATCTAAATATATAACTTTCGCTGTGCACCGCGATTTTGAAAAAATCAAAATGGCAGCCGACGTTAGGGCCACCCTCCATACAAAAATCTTCAAACCCCTTTCAACTAAATTGGTCATGTAGATTCTGAGTAAATTGGCTGTGACAGACGGACAGACAGAAAGCCAGCCAGCCAGCCAGCCAGTCAGCCAGCCAGTTAGCCAGCTAGTCAGCCAACCAATCAGACAGCCAGTCCGCCAGCCAGCCAGATAGACAGATATACGAGTGATCCTATAAGGGTTCCGCTTTTTCATTTGAACGTACGGAACCCTACAAAACTGAATTTTTTTCCTGAAGCTCCTTTTGACTGTCACATTGTTCCTGTTGGGACCGGAACAACCCCAATTTATGAACGTATTTTCAATATTTCAT
This sequence comes from Agrochola litura, assembly GCA_949152395.1. Classification (NCBI taxonomy): domain Eukaryota; kingdom Metazoa; phylum Arthropoda; class Insecta; order Lepidoptera; family Noctuidae; genus Agrochola; species Agrochola litura. The sequence goes on along the minus strand of OX424497.1, from coordinate 5,829,928 downwards.
CTGTTATAATCTAATCTCTTGTCCGGTGATTTGTTTTGCTATTATTCAGTCAACCGAACAAGGCAACTAAACATTGATAAATAATTGACTGCAGATTTACTGTTCGGAGACTTGCCCAGTCTTCCACACACATCGTTTCAGAAAGAGTTTGGATCCTGACACGTCTAAACTCTTTTTACATTCCCTTTTTAGTACAATTATTATTTCTTTTATTTGATTAAAATATAAATTACATTTTTAAATATTAGAATATAGAAAATATAAAAATATTTAAAATATAAAAAATAGTATCCCACCGGTATCGGGAACAGCTACCGGTGGTCAGGGCTCCAGAGAGAGGAACCTCCTGACAATGCGAGCCGTGTCCAGGAGTACCGCTTTCTGAATCAAGCCTTTGATCCAGCTGCCCAACGAGAGCTTCCTTAGGTGTTGGTCGAGGCTCTTGGCAATTAAGCCATTGGCTGATATGACTACCGGCACAATGATCGCTGAGCCCACATCTTATTTATTATTAAATTATTCCCATATTAAGCACAACAAATTATATAGATATATACATAAAGATTAATTAAACATATCTATATAAAAATTAATCCCTATTTCCTTTGGTCACGGCATCACTCGTGAATGGCTGGATTGATTAAGCAAATTCTTTTTTTTTGTGTTTGTTATTGTCAGGAGAAAGTTCTTATGAAAAAAAAAGTAAGAAAGTTATGCCGAAAGTAGATTACAAAGCATGGGCAGATCGCTAGTTAAAACATAATATTACATATTAAAACCATTGCATTAAAAAATTGAAGTTAAAGTACAAATTATAGTTATTATTAGGTTAAAATTCATTCGATTAAATTTAAGATAAAACAATAATCAGTTAATAAATGGTGACGAACTGGCATGCAGGTGCATCCACCTCCCCAACACCACCGAGTCCCACTGTTGAAACAATACGCTCAGGATACTGTTAGTGCTGCAATTTATCGCATAAACAAGAAACACAGATTTTACCATCAACAACAGTTACGTCACATAAAAATTTGAATAGAGGTGGCGTAAACACAATCTCAATAACCTACAAGAAAACTTTCAGAAATACACGTTTTATGATATTGGACTCATCCGTCTCCTGCATAACTCTAGTGCATAGATAACAAATATCCGATGCTGGGAGATGCTACAGAAAATACTGAATAATCATGTTGCACCGCGAGCCGAGCTTACCCGAAGCGTTCCGAGCGGCGGTTTTCAAACTTGGAATACTAGCCGAAGTAGAAGCGCAGTTTGCCGCCGACCGTTGTATTGTGCGGACGTGTTTGGTCGGCTGAAAATATCTACGGTCGTACGTTTGGTGTAGTGGTGAACGAGTGGTTAATGGTTGTTGTGTTTGACGGTATGAGGACATAAATGGTGTTTGCTTTGGAAGATTTTAGGACGTAATAAGGTGAGAATTTTTGTTTTTATTACTTTTTTTTTGTATGTATGTTTTCGTGATTTTTATATTAATTTAGCTGTTTTATTATAAGGAAATGTTAACATACACCTTCAATTTATTACCACAAAAAATTCTTCAACGAATTAAAAATTATGAATTGCAAATCGCTCTCAACATCAGAACATTCTCACATTATTTAACCGAAACTAACACAACGTTAAAATTTCATCACACCACCGCGAGAAATCTCATACATAAATGTTAATTCTGAAATAATATCTCGAAATTCATTTTGCAAATTGAATTAAGTCCGCCGTATCCGCAAACGTAAATGTGTGTTTGAAGAATATCTCGTAGCGCTTCGCTACGCGGTGCTACGAGGAGCTACGCCGTCGCTACGAGTTAATAGTAGTTTAATTTTATTTTCTACGGGGAATTGAGACTCCCGGGAAGGAAGTTAATATTAAGATTTAGTTGAGATTGAACTAATATTAATTCTGGCGTTTATTTATTCATGGTTTATTTTCAGAAAATTGGTTTTGATTGAAAATATTATTGGTTTCTTGTACAAGTGAATTGAAAAAAGATTTCTTGGTATCACTGCGGTCGGATTCCAGAATGATTTAGCAATACTACAATTATTATCTTTTGTTGAAAGAATATTATTACGTAACTTTTACAAACACTGGAAAATAAAGGTTTTTGAGAATCGGATACATGTGAAAAGGTAATTCACAGTTTTAGCACTTTGCTGAATACGTTATATTTTCCGTGAACAATAATAATTTAAAGCTTGATAAATTTTTGGAAGGTAAATCCATAAAGCTATATCAGGTGAAAATATGTCCCAAATTTTAGTAACAAGCTTTTACTATTACATTTTAATTAAATATTTACGAGTATGAAACGATTTGTTTCTGTAAGATCTTATACGTTTCCAGTGTCAGCTTTACCGATCAGTCTTACTACGTGATATCGTGTTACCCAGTAACTGGGTTGCGGAGGTCAGATAGGCAGTCGGTGCATGGAAAAAACTGGTATTCAGCTGCATCTGGTAAGACTGGAAGCCGACCCACACATAGTTGCGAAAAGGTAATTTTAGTCAGGATGATGATATCAGTTTTTCAAGGCTAATTCAATAAATTCTGGAGTCGCAAGAAATTTGACATGTTAACTCAATTATAGTATCAGTTAGTAAAATTTGTTTGGGCGGTTCATGTTTGTAGAATAGACTAGGGTTTATTAGCTTGATTCTTTTTGTAGTGAGTACCGGAGGATGTATACAAAATATTGTAAAACATATTAAAAGAGTAACGGTGGAGTTTCTTGCCCATTCTTCTCCATACGAAAACTACCTTTTGGAAGGGGCGACTAGAATTAATTCTCTTTTTTTTGTAAATATTGACGTTCAAAAGTGCCTTTTATGTGCCTGATTAAAATAAATTATTTGACTTTGACTTTGATGGGCAGCGTCGCCGACATATGCCTAGAAAACTTTAGCGAGTTGGTTAAGATACTATTAATATGAATTTAGGTAGGTTTAGAAGTTTTTTTTTTTAGGCATATGTGAGTGAAAAAAATCAAAATCAAAATATTTTATTTCACATAAACCTACAAGGGCACTTATGAAACGTCAGAAGCTAGGTGCACGGTTCCAATTGGTCGCTTCCTATGGAGAAGAGCCGGCAAGAAACTCCACGGTTACTCTTTTCAAAATAAATTGTTTCTACAATGTTTTCAAATTACAGTGTTAATAGGTATGGGAGGACCGTGTAAGCCTATCAACAAGTACCAGGTACTTAGTAAAATAAAAAATAATACACAAGTTTACAGCCTACAACGTTCTCACATTCACAAAATCTAAAAGAAAAGAAAAGAATCTATATAAATGATAGAAAACTCTGGGATGGGACGTTATAGGACGACATTATATTGACCTTATTGGTGATCTTCTATAGAAAGGTCAGGTGCGTCGCAACTGGGCGTGCATCTATGACCAGATGTATGAACGTTAACGAGGCAAAAAGAGTATGTAAGGATCGTAGCAGGTGGCGTTCTGTAGTTTCTGCTTAACTTACCCCCATGGGAAGAAGCCGCGAGTTTATGTATAATGTAATATGAATTTACTGCAAGCAAAACATGTATGGATTGACGGAATTTTCGCCTCACAAATGTCTACCTTCGTAAAACATCTTGGAGCTGCAATCGCTGACCACTGGAACAGGCCCATGAGCGTAATGATGGGTTGGCTTAGATCAAGAATCATCATCTCAATAATCCGTGCCACTAGCATGTACATTCGCGGCACAAGGCATACATTTAAACCAATAGCCAGGTTATTCGGCTTGATTGCAATAAATCGTGATAGATAAACGAGCTTGTGTTATGTTATGTAATGTTATTTTCCGTAGAGCAGTGGTGGCCCAGTGGTAACGGTCACGACTTACGAGTTGTAGGTCATAGGTTCGAACCCAGACAGGCGTTTTACTTTGTGTAAGTTATTTCATCACCACTGCTCTCAAAACGGTGAAGGAAAACATCGTGAGGAAGCCGGCATTTATTTATTTATTGAAAGCACAATTATAACACCTTTACAGATTCATCCAAGGCGATGTTATAAGTCACAAAATATACACAAATTAAAAAAATATATATATAAATATCCTGTAAGCAGAATTACAATGAATTATATAATATTATGTAATATAACAATTATTCTAAACATGACAACTTTTATTCTATCAAACCTTTTTCAATTATTATTTGTGTAACCGAAAATTCGAAGACATGTGATATCTACCAACTCGCACTGGGCCCGCGTGGTAGATTACGGCCCACTCCTGTGGGAACATTTATAGGCTGATGATGATGATGATGTTATTTTCCAATGATGTAAATAAGGGTGTATATTTTGAAAAAAAAAAAACTCACATGAATTTATTATAAACGTTGAGTAAAGGGAAGTTATGATTAGCGAATGTTCAAACACACATTTTTGACGTTCAAATGTCTCTTAACTTTAAAAAACATTTTTAAATAGAGGGGCTTGTGTCGTAGATAGATAATTATGAGTTCTTACCAATCACTTTTGATCGGCAGACAAGCTCGAACGAGTGTTAAGCTAGGATTTTCTTAGGCTGCAGTGGTCGCCACATAGGGTCAATTTAACGTTACTGTTAGTGACGTCACTAAACCGTTATGTATGAAAGTAAGTTACTGTGTTTTTCAAGAGAGCGTTTTTTGACAGCGTAAAGTCAAACTCAGCTGCCATCATTTTCATGGCGGTGTTCACTGCGGCCGTTATGTGGCGGCCACCTTTTTCGTAGGAAACACTAGTTTTACAGTAGCTTAACTGTTGTGAAATTGTGTTTGATTCCTTTTAAAAAGAAATCGTTTTTTAAATGACAAAACTGTCACCATAGAAAAAATATATATATAAGTCTACACATTTCTGTGATCCTTTTATTTTTAACCGTTGTACTAATAAAGTTATTCCTGACCCAATCCGTAATATAATAGGTACTGTTACATTCTTCAAACAGATAGTCAATGCACGGTCGTTGAAGAACATTGTGATAATCATCACTCTTGGAGGACTCATTCGTGATTTCGGTCTGGTGTTATCATTAGAAAATTTTATAGGAATATGCTCATAAGTCACTTTCACGAAGCCTTTGTTTATAGGGAACCTGTAAACTAACAGATTAATTGCAAGAGCTTATATTTGAAAGATCTTTTTCTAACCCATTACGACGACTGATTTCAGCCTTCCTATAAATACCACAGTGTTTCATACTCATCCCAAAAACTAAACGTCGCTTCACAAAAACTTGAACAAAATAAATCACACGACCGTATTCGTTGAGCATAACAAAACATTCTACTGAACTATTTACAGCTGCACGTGTGCAAGTTAAGTACAATACGGGAATGTCCGGAATACGAAGTTAGAAACATTGAACAAATGCTGTATTCAGAAAACCTAGTGGTTTATGTCATAATCACTATGTTCGTGGGATATTGTCATAATCACTGACATAACTTAGTGACTAAGACAAGTTATGTTTCCGAAGTAGTAAGGTTGTAAGGCAACCAAAAACTTCGTGAGATATCGTCATATTTACTTAGAACGTAAGATATTATCATGTTTTACCAAGCTTGTGAGATATTGTCATAATCACTTAGTTATGTGTCGGAGCTGCTAAGCTTCTGAGGGAAGGATACAGTTTATGAGATAGCATTCACAATCACAAAAGCAGAGATATTTCACGATTTATAATCTTATGATAGCTATTTTATCGTAATGACAAAGTTTGGAGATTTAGTCATTAAATCTAAGCAATGCGCGATTGCCAAAGTCAACATGGAACATTTTGTCATATTCACTAAGTTAGAAATAAGTATTGTCACAATCACTAAGTTTTAATGACACATTCATCAAGTTTGGAAGATATTGTCGTGACTAGGCTCATAAGTTCTAGCTGTCATTACTAGGTAAAATAAAAAAAGGTGCAATAAGAACAAGAATTTTCTTGACAGAAATACAAAGTAAGGAACAAAGGAAAAAGCGTTATTCAGACTACCCGACAAAAGACATTTATACTAACACAGAACATTCCATATCGTTTTATTGGGAACCCGCTTCGCTTTTTTGTACCAAAACTTTTATTTATAAGAAATAGTGTTACAATTCCAGCTTTTTCTGTATCGTATAAACTGTTTGGGCTAAAGTGGTGTCAAAGTTTTTTAAGTTTCGTGAGAGCTGTCTAAAGTTAGGCTATGAGTTTATAAGTGACGGGTTTAAATTAGATTGGTTTATTTTTAGTTGTTTGAAAATATTTATTGTTTTTGATAAGCTATGTTGATAGGATATTTTGTAGGTAAAATAATGATTATGAATTACTTGTGGTACATGAATCACGTTTTTGATTACAGACGATAATTACCCTTTGAAATATAATGACTAGCGACCCGAACCCGCTTCGCACGATTTTTACGACTTGAAAAAAGCATTAAGATTTCTTTATTATATTATGTAAGTTTAATAGTAATGTTCAAAAATTCAAAATTCAAAAGTCATTTATTCAAATTAGGCTGAGAATCAGCACTTTTCGAACGTCAAAATTACATAAGACAGTCCCCCAAAACGCCCACCCTTCACCACTTCCTAGTGCCTTTCGCTGGGAAGAAGAAGTGGCGCAACAAACTCCCCAGCAGCACAGCTGTCTGTTCAAGTTAGAAAAAAAAAATGATTCTGTACACATAAACCTTTCTTCAGAATAAATTCTCTAAATGTTGATGAACACTGCATCAAGATCCGTTGCGTAGTTTAAACGAACAACGCGGTCACACATACAGACACGAAATGCGACTTTAATTTGTAATAATGGATGTTGATAGGATATTTTAGTAGATAAAATTATGATCATAAATTACTTGTGATACATGAAGCACGTGTTTGATTACAGACGGTCTATCTTTATGTTATACTAGCTTCCACCAACGGCTTCACCCGCGTAATATCTTTATAAATTATAGCCTATGTTACTCAAGGATAATACAGTATTCTACTGGTGAAAGAATTTTTAAAATCAGTCCAGTAGTTTTTGAGTTTATTCATTACAAACAAAAAAATAAATCTTTTCTCTTTATATCATTATTGTAGATTACCATCAGTGGCGTACGTTTGTTTGGATCTTATCCATTGACTGGTAATTTGAAGTGTTCTACAAGCTCAACCTCAAATAAACTGTACAAATAGTGGAAAAAACTTAATCGTCAACGATTAGTTTTATTCGATGTCTCTATTAATTTCAGACGACGCTACAATTGTCTGTAAATATTTAGTCGTAAAATGTCTTCTGCTAAACAAAGGTCTTTTAATCGTTCAGTAAATAATGAATTTGTGTTTGTAATATTCAAAGAAAAGAACTGAAAGAATAGAGCTGGAATATTCTTTTGTAAGGTACAGATTATTTTTTAATTTCATGACTGCTATGCACGTGCTCGCGTCTCTGACCGGGTGTATGAACGTAAACGAAGCAAAAGGCCTTTGTCAGGATCGTATCAGGTGGCGTTCTATAGTTTCTGTCTACCCCCATGGGAAGAAGGTGTGAGTTTGTGTGTTATGTGTATTATCTAGCTAATGTTGTCACATTAGCTAAAAAAAAGTTGTAAAAAAGTAGTATGGCCCCAATATCTGAATGAACTGAGCTATTGCACACACGATACTTTTAGCATAGTTAACCAGTGATTTTCGGAAGCTATTTAGATACAAGAGGGAGACCCAGAAGAAGCCGGCGAGACGATCTTGACGCCTACAGACAGGATTGTTCCACACTAGCTCAAGACAGACAGGAGTGGAAAGGAGAAAGGGGGGCTTTTGCCCTGCAGTGGGACAATACGGGCAAAAAAAAATGGCAGTGCCACTTCGGGAGTGCCGACAGAAGTGAAAACTTGAACAAGATTGCCTTGGTGGAAGAAAAATACTTGTGTAGAACATTGGTCCGTAACCTTATCTAAATATCTTTATTTAGATCAGCACAATCGCATTTACAAAAAAAAAAAAATACTTCCATAACCTTTAAAGTAAAAATACTTGCATAGAACATTGATCCGTAACATAATATAAATAAATAGCACAATTGCGTTTACAAAAATGACGTGTCGGTAACGGTGTCGCGAGTTCAATTGTTTTTTCCCATCTACAAAATGCCCAACGCGCCTAAAGAAGTTTTCACTTCAAAAAAATCTAATAATGTAGATACACTGACTGACAAAAAGCGATCAATAGAATACATTCAGTTTGAAACTGCGCTCAAACTGACCAAAATAAAACGAGAGTCGCCAAAACGTGATGCAGCATGCTAAATCGCCAATGCTTGAAGTACCGTGTCTGCAATGGACACAGAGCACGAAGACACCTCGCCGGCCGAAGCTTAAGGCGGCAGTATCAACACTTTCCATACTAACCAAGAGCGTCGCCGTTTACGTGTATAATCAGCCTATAATATTCCCACTGCTGGGACACAGGCCTCCTCTCGGTGAGAGGGAGTGAGTCGTAGCCACGCGGATACAGAGCGGGTTCTAGAATGTGCCGGTTTCCTCACGATGTTTTCCTTCACCGTTTTGAGAGCAGTGGTGATGAAATAATTTACTCAAAGTAAGCGCCTGTCTTGCTTCGAACCTACGACCTACACCTTGTAAGTCACGGCCATTACCACTGGGCTCCCACTGCTGTTTATGTGCATAACGACACAAATAATGTAGAGAAACAGACAGTTTTGGAGGTGGTCTTTAACAGTAGGAGAGTGCTTAATGCACTTCGATTGCATGAATTTTATCAGTTCTCTAAATGCCGCCGGCTCTGAGATTCTGTTCTCTGTGACTAAAGCCCTTGTCCTTATTACGCAAAGTTCACAATAATAAATGCAAAAGCCTAATTTGACCCCGAATCAAACCCTCCCAAATCCCTTACGGCCTTTACCCAGAAGGAAGTAAAACTTTTGGGGAACGAACAAACAAAATAATCAAAAGTAACTTAGTGAACGCTTAGTATAACAATTTGGCGCCTATTATACCAAATAGTAGCTCGTTGTAAATCATAAAGAGCAAGAAAGGGAAATATTTCTTCAGTCACACACACGCACGAAAATATAACTATCAATTATCAAGTTGCGTCGTTATGAAAGTTGGGGCAATTAATTCTTCTGTGTATGTTGATTAGATATCATTTCGTTGGGTATTTGATTTTCCTGCTTTTAGTAATTAAATGGTCTACAGGGATAATTGTATATGTTCAATGTTACCTTTGGACATTGACTCAAAACTCGGCCCGGCTCACGCGCGGCCCAGTTAAAATATTGATTTGGTTGCATCTCAGACGCATAGAACACTAAGAATTTATGAAATAATGCGTATTAAGTAATTGTAGTATATAAGCTGTAAAATATTGTCAAAAATCAGATTTTAATTTTAAATTCTTGTCTCATTACCCCTCACTGTGGCTATGACACCTTTAGCCATCTCTGATCAGTCTCGTGAGTCTGCGGGACTGGTAGTGAGTGTACCCTTCCCGAACCTGGAAATCCTTTCTACCATTCGTCTGTAACCTTAAGTCGCATGGTGCAGACATCCTGAACTTATTTATATATTTATTTATCACACTAGGTATATGATAGGTTAGGGCTGTAGGGCTTATAGGGCTTAGAGTCGTAGGGACTGTTAGGCTTGTAGGTCTTAGCAACTTCCTTTAACTTATCATATAGTTTCATGTATTATCACACCCTAAACAGTATAGCGGCCTTACGTTTGTTAAGGGTGGATGTACAGTATATTTGTCTTATTTTAGTATTGTTTTCATCAATTATCGGTCCATTAATTTTACAACTAATGTACGGTACCTACAGTTACTGATTGTTATAAAACATGAGTATCTAGCTCGTTTCAAAAGAGTTATATCTCGTGACTTTCTGGCGTCAATAACATCCATTTAGATAATATTCAAATGTTGTTAACACAAAAAAAAACTCTTTCAAAGAATCTCAAACAGCAGCTTTGGATGACAGAAACTTTAACATTCTTTAGAACCGTATAATTTTGCTACTGCTTTTTTACTAAATTCATGAAAAAGATGGATAAGATGTTACTTATATATTTCTCAATAACAAGTCCTCATTCAGTTAACAATTTCCTAACACAAAAACATGCAACTATATCCTTCCAATCATCTAGAAAAATACTACTTCGAAGACAAATTACTTACAAGGAAACAAAAAACATTTCCGTTTCATACAAAAATAGGTATCACTTAAAACTTCAGTCATTAAGTGAAACATGAGGCAATTATTGTTCTAGCGTTACTTAGTAAATAATTATCGATATCGCTTTGTTAGTTACATGTTTTTATCGACTTAAAAAAAAGGTTTTATCATAAGTAGCTAAATAATAATTACCGAAATTGTAGATCGGTCGGTTCCTGGATGGGTGACCATTCATTACATATCGAGGCCCCTCCGTGAATCGGAAAGCACGTTAAGCCATTATTATGAAACCCGATAGGGAAATCGTGGCCCCCGGCAACAGGGCAACCGAAGGAACACGGGTGGGTTTTAGTCAGTAAGAGTCTGACACGCCCTCCCGTTCCACCCAGAGCGGGAGAAGTTATTTGATAATTTCCCACCCAAAAAAAAAAAAAAGCCATTATTATGATGTTTACGTTTATGCTAGCAATTAACTATTTATTTATTGTTTGGAAAAGACTATCTCCATTGTTTTACTAGCTTTTTGAAATTGAGATTGGGGAGGGTTGAGCTAATCAAATACAAGGTGATTGAATTGTGAATAATAATCAATTTTTTGTTCAACAATAACCTTATTTATTTATTATATTATACACTGTAAAATAGGAATACGACTCAATTATAATTTTGAGTAGGTACAAAGGTACTGCTAATATCTTAAGATATTTCTGCCAGCAGACCTGCGAACGTAGAAATGATAAATAAATGTAGACAATAGTGTGTCAGAACAAGAAGAGAAGAATATGATTTTGTGACGTTTTTTTTAACTAGAGCATCTCGCGGTTTTAATCACTAAGGTCTTGGCTGCTTAATCGAACTTTCCTGTGGGTGCCTTAAGCTGCTACATTTAAAGCCTCCAGCCAGGGTCAAAAACGATTCTAAATTACAATTAAGCGAACGCTCGCTAAGGGCACCTCCTGTGGGGAACGAACCTCGGCTTAGGGCGTCGCTGGGGGGAGGACAGCAAGAAGGGACAGGCTGGATCAAAGTTAGATCTTCATCGTGATTATTATACGGGGTATTTAAAGCTACGTGCTTATCTGCAACAACTACTGATAATCTAAAATAATTATGTATTCCTAAACATAAAAAACAAGCTAGAGTATAATTTTGAAAGCAGGCATTACACTGAAGATCACTTCGCCAAATATTTCTCTAGGTAAAGGATAAACAGAAAATATTAGAAAGAAACAATAAAATGGCAGACTTCCATTTCCTGTAACTTTTCGGTGAATGAAACGGCTTATCAAAACATTAAGTTGGGGGAACCGATTTAGCTGTTACAATAATTATTTATGCTTTGAAAGACAAAAAAAATTATTTGAAACGGAAAGTTGAGGATCGGAAAACTGTGGATAAATCTTAACCGAGTTTTCTCTTAAAATAAGAATTTTCTTATATCGCCGTGTTTTTGTGTTATAACACTTCTCTTTGCGAAGTAACTTCGCGTCGGTACATAAATTACAATGAAATGGGGAATACTGGAAGGGTAAAGCGATGCACAGAATGGAAGAAAGCTTTTTAATTAATGCTTCTTTGTATGTGCTTATTTTTTGGAAGGAGTTGTAAAATTGTTATGGTACCTACTGGTTAGGTATTACGGTAGAAAGTGTAGGTTTCGCGTTACCAAATTCATAGTAGTAACAAGTGGAATACTTTAGGGTTTTAGTCAGTAGATATTCGATATAACTGTCCTTCCATTCTCCCCAGTCGCAGGTTACCCATGAATTATGAGAAAAGGTTCCGCGTCATTCCCGTAGTGAAAGATTCTCTTCTGCAATTGTTTGTGGGTGTCAACAGAGGTGACCCCAGTGGCCTTAGTGCGAGTTTTTATACATATTCGATCGCGTTAACGTGAACTTAAATTTGTATTGAGCCTGAATAAGCGCCGTTTAGTGAAAACAATGGAAAACAATTATTATTACACACAAATTGACAAAAAACCAAAATTGAAAAGGGTATGCTGAGATGGTTTGGGCATGTTGAGAGGATGAATGAAAGGCGACTAACAAAATGTATTTACTAGGCTGATGTGAAGGGAAAGGCCCTAGGAGGACGTATGACCTTATTTGTGATGTTCTTCAGAAAGGCCAGGTGCGCTCGCAACCGGCGTGCGTGTATGACCAGATGTATGAACGTAAATGAGGCAAAAGGAGTATATAAGAATCGTAGCAGGTGGCGTTCTGTAGTTTCTGCCACCTTCATGGGAAGAAGGCGTGAGTTTATGTATGTATGTGATAATTGACGTAGGTCAACGATAATGTTGATGTGATTGTTGAGAATCGAACCCAACACAACACCTGCACGCGATCTGCATGCGCAGGCAGGGCATCGCGGCGCGGCGGCGGTACGGCTCGGCCCGACGACCACTCGCTTCAATGGACAATACTCCTCTGTTATTAATTGTTTGTCCAGGAAAGTTCATATTTTGTAATAAGCACGGCATATAGACCTTTGCCTAAAATACAGTCCACTGTTTAATTGCTCCCACAGTGATCAAGTAAATGGAAAAAACGCTCTGGAGTTGTTGCTACGAATGAGCAGTAGGCACTGCCTTCATGTCTTTAAGTAATATATTATGTATGGTTGCTGAGTTGTGAATACTGTTGTTGGAGTATGGACAGAAAAGATTAGAAGTTTGATGACATTATTATTTAAGTTTAATGCACCTTAGTTTCTACCTTAAGTCTATACTCTAAATTAAGTCTCTTCTTTTACCAAATTATTAATACTTTGTCTACTTTAATATTATTCGTCAATTTGTTTAAACATAATATATCTTACATAATCTAGTTTTAAAATAATATACCCAAATAGTTACTGTTTAAGTCATTGAAAATATTGTCTTTTTTTAATTTAGCTTCTAATAAATGTATTGTTGTCTTCTTTTTAAGTGTTTGATGTAAATTGATGGCCTGAAATACAGGTTTTCATAAACCTAGATCAGGATTGTCTACATTACAGTTAGAATTTAATTTTCCTCGATTGTAATTAATGTAAATCATAATTTCACTTTATACTTGAATAAATTTTATTATTATTTTTGTTTTATTTTTTAGTTTCGAACAATAGATATACGATTGGTAATTCTAATCTCATATGTTGTTTACGTAGTAATTAGTGAATTCACACTGGCTCCTAATTATGTGAAATAATATGAATTATTAAAATGACGCGCGTTTGTGTCCACCACAGCGTCAGCAAAATATGTAGGTACGGTTGAAGACTGTGCAACTCAAAACTGCACTAGCGTCTGCCAAGCGCTGTGATTCCGCACTAAACGAAATTTTAACAAAAGTGTTTTGTTTCCAGACTATTTGGCTCTTATTTAAGCTTGCTAACCATTTCGAAACTTGATAGTTTTAAGCTTATGCTTGAAATTGCCCTTTTGGCATGAATGCTGCGGGTTAAAAATTGATAAAGTCACACTATAGTGTGGCAGGCTGCCAGCTAACGGCAGCTATCTTCTAGTACAACTGTGTTGCTGGCCACTCATTTTTGTACAAGCACAGAATGATATGAAACTAAATTATGTTTTGTCAGTAATAGCCAATATTTATAAATTATTGCTGTTCATCTATAAAACAAAGTCGGGTTAGTAACACCATTTATAAGTCAAGAACGGGTGGATCGATTTTTATGATCTTTGATTTGTTGGATTTATCTCCACCCCGAATAGCAGAATAACTATTAAAATTATCCAAATTCACCAAAAAAAAATTATAAAGAAAATTCATTTTCTCATACATTTTGTATGGAACGGCTTTTTCATGATATCTCGGTAGATAGGTAGGTATTTAGGTAGGTAGATAGGGTATGTAGGTAAGTAGGTAGGGTAGGTGCGTCGTAGATAAGTACTCAGTGCTACCCGTGCGAAGCCGGGCCGCATATATGCAGAGTCCATCAACTGAGTTTTTAATGTGGCTTCTGATTGGTCATTAAAATCCATAAATTGAGTTTGAAATAATCTCTGATTGGTTGCTCTGATTCAACCTCTGATTGGAAGTAGCGCTGGCTGCGGCGGCACCGCTTGCTACGCACGATACGCGATACGAGGGCGGTTGGTCACAGTTCTAACCTAACCTATTTCAACCCAGTTCAAAATGACGAATCATTCAATTTGCCGCAGAAATGTTTTTACCATTGTCTTATTATCCGTGTTTTCGCAATATCCCAGGTGGATGTTGTAGACAAAAGCTACTATGGGAGTTTATCGACCAATCAGAAGCCACATTCAAAACTCAATTGTGGACTCTGCTTATATGCAGCCGGGCCGGGTAAAGCTAGTTAACAATATTTAACACGACTAACTTTTTACAGTGGGTCCTCCCCACATTGTATAATGGAACATGCAGTCATACCCATCTATAGTCAATACAACACTTCACCCATCTATCAATTTTATTGCAAAAAATAATAATACAAAAACAGGCAGGTACTCTAACAACCCTTTACACCTTCAAAGGGCTGACCTCGTTACTCCAATGTCGCGTCAAAAATAATCCTCAATGACAAGGGACAATCTATTAATGTTTATTAGTGTTTTCAGGCTTTTATCTGAAATAATGGGTAAAATGTTAAGACGCAAATATATGCCAGTGGCCTTGAGTGGTTAGCTTGCGTGTTCTGTGCTGAGCTCACGCAACGCGTCGTACGTCCAGCCAGTAATAGGACTCGCCCATCAAGGAGCATTGTCCCAAATAAGACGCATTATTAATTTATTACATATACTTAAAAATATTTAATTAAATTATCTTGAAAATGGTGAAAGTTTCAGAAAATACGCTTGATAGATTTTGCGTGATTTTCAGTTTTTTATTCACGTTAGACATAACTTTACAAATTAATTTCACTATGTAGCATAAACATAATCTAAAATATTCACAGATTAAGTTATAAAAATGCTCTATTTTTACATATTTTTTTTTCAAATCATTACCACTACTCGTTTATACGTGATCTTCGGTATAAAATCGTTAAAGGTCGGTTATCTTCGCCTTAAGTACCTGTGAAATGGGTAAAACGTCTCTAAAATATATCTCGATCAGATAAGTTAGAAGTTGCTATAATTTTCGAGAAAATAATTATTATTTCGTGGGCCTTAGGTATTATACCCAATCTACTTATGTATACATTTATCTTTTGGTCTATTCTATTCTATTCAGCAATTTTATTCCCCATTTACGCCTACAATAGTCTACGTTTAAACGATAATGGATGTCAACATCTCCTGTACCCTAATTGCGTAACTTATTTTCGTAAACGATTATGACTAATTTGTTTCATTTTGACAGTTCAACAACATTCATTGCGTTATTTACGTTGTTGACCAGATTTTTTTTTCTAACTTAAGAAGCAATGGATTAGCAATCTGTTGCAAATCGAAACAGATTGTGTTGTATTATTTTTATAAATATCTTTATAAAAAAATATATAAATATATATTATTATGTTTTTAGTATGACTATAGTCAAGATAGTTAATTGATTCAGGCGTGACCATCCAATCCATTATAAAATACAATAGACGTGGATATATTTAGTAACCTGTTCCGCTTAGCTATTTTTTAAGAGCCATGCCTCTCAACGAGGCATCCTCAGGATGACGATTGACTTGTCGCGAACTCGAACACACGGCGTGTTGCCACAACGAGCGCTGAACGCAATCTACTATAGTCTGCTACTATCAGTAAAGAGGAAGCTTCTGTTCTTCTTCTCGATGTGTCTTTGTCGAATTTTCACTTTCTGGGATATTTTTTCGTGAGTAAAAAATGTTTAACAACTCGTCTTACGAAAACATTGATCAATTTTGGCCGTTGTCACATTAAACTTGTCAGTGCATTAGATAGATCGTTTATTATTAGTGCACACAACGAAATAGCACAACACACAAAAGCACAATATTAAATAACAAAATACATATACGATGCAAAAAAAAACCTAATTTGAAGACACTATACACACACAATACCGTAACTCATAAGCATAATAAGTCTATAATGTTCCCACTGCTGGGACACAGGCCTCCGTTCTGTGAGAGAGAGTGGGCCGTAATCCATCATGCGGGCTCAGTGCGGATTGATAGATGTCACATACCTTTGAATTTTTGGTTCTAGGACATGTCGGTTTCCTCACAATGTTTTCCTTAACAGTTTTGAGAGCACTCATTACTTGCCAAATGATGTATACGTCTCACTTGCATTGTACTTATATTATGACATGGTTCTCATTCTAAGCAGGTATATACACAAAAATTTAAATAGAATACGTACGACGTACTGTACGTCAAACACAACTTATCCAATGTTACTCTTCTTACCGGAACCGACAACAATCCACTTTTTGATTGATGTAAATCGATCCAAACTTTGTTATTGAACCGCGTAGGACGTATAAAAACTTCGCAGAGATATACCGACTTTTTTCTTTAAAAAGTTTAAGAACGGAAATGTTGGAAGTTGAAGAAATGACGGGAAGTGCCGTGACAGATGAAATTATGGAACGGTTTTAATGGATCTAAAGTCGTTTCTATTAAAATGTTTTGTTTAAAGAATAGCTTTTAGGAAAACAATTTTTCTGTGAGGATATTTTATAAAGCGGCCGTTGTTTTCTTTGGATTTTTGCCCGTCTGTGTCTGACTGAGGGATATGTTTTTTATTTAAAACATTTATGTTTAACCTGCGAATATGTTGTAAGCTTATGGAACTCTCCCCGTTTTTGTTTTTGTAACTAGTAAAGTACGATGTAAAAATAAACTTTACATTTGCAAAAAAAATTCTCCGTTTGCTTAAAGCTTTTAGCTATCCGCTCAGGGGAAAAAAAAAGTCAAATTACTCGAAAATGGTTGACGTTGGCATAGGGGTCATCAGGAGTAATTTGGTTGCAAATGACCTCCTACATCCCCTTAACGAATTGCCGACGTATAACCAATAACCCTGTATGTGCTCCGTGTGCAAAAAATGCTATCCTTAGAAAGAAAAGAAGAAAAAGAAAGAAAGAAAGAATCTAATTGTGAGAAAGCTTGAAATAATTGAAACATTAAGTCTGTGGCTATAAAAGTACAGTTCTCGTGGTGCTAAACATTCGTGTCAGTAACTGCACCTGTTAATAGTTGCATCACTATTGCGCTCTCGAAAATATGGTCTTGATTTACTTAATGACGATATTGTAGATTCATAAAATAAAATTCTGATTTTATCTGATAGGTAGCTGAAGATTCGCGTGTGATTTTTTAAGTGTTTCAAAATTATGAACAAAAAGCAATGAACAAAATTGATCAAAATTAGTCAGTTTCGTGTACGGCTCCTTAGACGGTTTTGATAAAGCGTTTAAAGGCTTGTGCAGACTGGCGCGACTTGTTGCGCGACGTGACACCGGTAATTGTTCTACCGTGAAGTTTTCTTAGAAATTGTTTTATTAGTGTCGCGTTGCGGCTGTTTGGCAAATACCTAAACAATAATCCACAATTTAAAACCCATTATGTTTGCTTTATATCAAACATCTTTCATTTAAGGAATATGTAGAGGTACCTTTAAAAAAACCGCCATATCTTTACTTCTTAATAAAAATTCTTAATAAACCTATTAAAAACTAAACTATACGTAGATATACCTACAAAACTAGACCGAGATACTAATAAACTATCTACTTAGTTTTAGTCCCCACTACAAGGATTGTTGGCATAGGAACAATTTTAATTACAGAAGCATCTGACCGTAAAGTTTAGATATTTCAATGAAAAGTCTATGTATACTTAACAGCGGGCATTATTCTAGCTTATTTCCCACATATTATTATTACTGACTAGCTGCGCCCTGCGGTTTCACCCGCATACGTCTTGATTTCGTGGGAATATCGGGATAAAAGTATTCTATGTCCTAACTCAGGTCATGGTGTATATATGTGCCAAATTGTATCCAAATCCGTTCATCGGTTTTAGTGTAAAATTGAAACACATACAAAAAATCAAATCTTTTCTCTTTAAAATATTAGTTTAGATTATTTTAAGTCAAAGTTAAAGTCAAATAATTTATTTCAAATAGGCCCATGTATGGCACTTTTGAACGACAAAATTTACAAAATAATAAAATTGATTCTAGTCGCCCCTTCCAAAAGGTAGTTTCCGTATGGAGAAGAATGGGCAAGAAACTCCACCTTTACTCTTTTAAAATGTTTTACAATAGTTTGTATAGGTACGTACATTAGTTAAATAATTATATGTGAAGACGATGCACGTAGAATATAAAATTACTATACCACAATAGGTAAAAAGAATTAAAAATGAAGCAATGACAGATTATTTAATTAGGTATGTGATAGGTAAATGGTGATCACATATTTACAAACATTGTAAAAGTAGACGATTTACCAAAAGTTTTGTAATTAATAAGTCAGTATGTGAGGAAGTTTAGACTAGCGACCCGCCCCTGCTTTGCACGGGTTTTACGACTTGACCAAACATAGAGATTGCTTTATTTTATGTAAGTTTAATATTGATGTTATTTTACATATAAACCTTCCGGAATAAATTCTCTAAATAACAGTGAAAACTTCATCAAAGTCCGGTGCAGAGTTTAGAAGAACAACGCGGTCATACAGACAGACACGAAAAGCGACTTCAATTTATAATATGTATAGATATAGATGTTCGTATGTTGAAATAGGTATTAATACTTATTTCTGAAAATACATAATTTCAGTAGGTTTCGACGTTTTCGAGGAATCAAAAATGTGATTTTTATCTGCTCCATAATTATTTTTTCACTCCTCTTGCTCAAAAAGGCCGTCATTGTAGAGTACCAGAGCGGGGAAAAAATAGCATTTCTTGCTCTAGGGGAAAAAGTAATTTTTGTCTGTAACCAACGAGCCTACAAAAACGAAAAAGTTCTTAAGTAAAAGTAGCTTTTTACTACCGCCTATAGGGATAAAAAGTGTCCTTGAAAATTCAGATTGAACAAATTGTATTTTTTTTAAAATAAAATTGTCTATTTATTATTGTATTGGATTATTTTGTTTTCTTGCAATCGTCGTGAAAAGTAGAGTGTAACACACGGCGCTAAAACCCATAATAACTCGGTTTCTATTTACTTCCTCGCTAAAGCTCGGGAGTAAAACTACCTCGATAGAATGGGTTATTTTAGCCCCTCGTATTAAATTTGTGAGCTGAAATTTTAGGCTAGGTAAGGATAACTACCCGACAAATTAACACTTGACTAATTTATGAAGCCCCCTTGTGTTTAATGCTGTCTTTTTTCTTTTTTTTTTCCGTATGGTTAATGACTAACCTTTTAAAAAAAATACAATAGACCTGGATATATTTAGTAACCTGTAATTCCGCTTAGCTATTTCTAAAGAGCCATAAAAACTCCTGAAAGAAATCGACACGTGTTTCACTTCTCAACGAGGCATCCTCAACAATGGCGTGTTCGGGTTCGCAAAAAGTCCATCGTCATCCTGAGGATGCTTTGTTGAGAGGTGAAACACGTGTCGATTTCTTTCAGGCGTTTTTTATGGCTCTTTAGAAATAGCTAAACGGAACGGGTTACTAAATAATATCCACGTCTATTGTATTTTATAATGGATTTCTGCAAGGTCACGCCTGAATCAATTAACTAACTAACTAACCTTTTGTCATAGTTTTTATGCCACCCATGGGCCTCTGACTTTGCTTCCATGCCGTCGAGAAATATCTCTCAGGCATGCCGGTTTCCTCACAATATTTTCCTTGACCGTTTTTAAGTAAGTGATAATAATAAACAGTACGTATATGAATCCTAAAAGTTAGAGGTGATGCCTTGGGTTCGAACTCGAGACCTATGACTTGGCAGTCTGACGGTCACACCACTAGGCTATCACTGCTGTATGCTGCACTGCTTAATGTTGTCAAATTCAGATTAAACATAAACGCATCTGTTAAGCCCTAACATCATGTCACATGTGTATGTATTATCTGAAAGGGCTTAATAGCCACCTCTTCGTATCAAAAGATTTTCCACGCATAAAAATTTGTAGCTGTGTAATCGATTACTCTAATCGATAATCTCACGAAAACTATCTTTATCATATTTCTCCGCTTGTTCTGCCTAGCCTTTTCTCAACTATATTGGGGTCGGCTTCTAGTCTAACCGGATGCAGCTGAATTTCAATATTTTATATGGAGCGACTGCCTATCTGACCTCCACAACCCAGTAACTGGATAATACGATACCCCTTGGTTAGTCTGGTTGTCAGACTTTCGGGCTTCTGACGACCCGTAACGACTGTCAAAGATCCACGAATGACAGCCGGGACCAATGGCTTAACGTGCTTCCCGAGGCACGGAGGAGTCTCGGTATGTAGAAATGGTCACCCATCCACGGACCAATCCCAGCAAGCGTAGCTTAACCTGACAGATCGACCCGAGCGGCTGTTAGTACTTAGCCACGAGCTCCTCATATTTCTCCGCTTCCAGACTGAGAATTGAGCTGATTTTCGATATTCAAGGATAAAATAATATTACTAATTTTTTTGATCATAATTATCTCAACTTATTACATTTGGGCCCAACATTTTCTATCTCCTTAAGACTTGCTGGTACGATTTTAAAATAGGTAAGTAATGGGGGCTAATTATTTTTATAGGAGATAAGAACATCATCTACTGCCTAACCTATTCCCAACTGTTGTGGGGTCGGCTTCCAGTCTAACTGAACGCAGCTGAGCAGTTTTATTTTAAGCGCGCCACATCTGACCTCCACAACCCAGTTATTGGGAAACACGATAACCCTTTGGCAAGACTGGTTATCAGACCTTCGAGCTTCTGACTACCCGTAACGACTGTCAACGATTTATGAATGACAGCCGGCACCAACAGCTCTAAAAAACTCTATTATGATAATAAAATCTAATATTCCATTTAACCACAGGTCGTGACTATAAATAGGGCCTTACCACATGGATCATAAAACTTTGATGTGCCCGTAATCCCTAGCGTTTATCAAGGCACCACACTATCACATTATGTAGTACAAAGTTCTTTAATGAAATTCGTCGGTTGTTCGAATTTCAATCATGAAGTTTTTGATAGATTGGTGTTTATGATGCATTACTTTCTACTACTTCTCGGTTATTACGCCCTGGTACTTTGAGTGTTTACTACAGGTATTTTTTTTTAGTTTTTAGTACCTGTTTTTTTGCATGTAAAGCACATTATACCTGCTTGTTCTCATACAGAGAAGGAACAAATATAGTACCTAACTACGTTAATTGCTCTTGGCATGTTTGCAATTTCTGACCGTTACGTACAGGGTTTCTTCACAATATTTTCCTTTTAAACAATTTCCTTCTTTCCTTCCGGCTTTTTAATTAAGAATTATGTTAAATATCGGGATGAAAAACTGCACGTTTTTTAATTAAATCACCGACACACATAATAAAACTAATACTGAATAAATATTTATTATTTTTATATATATTTAAATATCTCGAGACCATAGGGTCCCGGTCTTTTGGAAGGCGTACGAGGGGCCAAAGCCAACTCGCAGAGGCCCCTTAGACAATTTTATATGGAATGAGGCACCAACCGACGATTATCCCAGTATGCACTATGAAGTGCACCCAAGGACAACTCTCGGTTGGTGTAGAACTACTGCAGAATCTGGAAACAAATCTATTGGACTATGAGTTTGGGCGGCTTAAGTTGACTGGTGACCTGGGACAATGGAAGGACTATGGCCCCTGCCTAATCAATGTTTTATATGTACACGGATAAAATGGCAGGGGGTGACTTGCACACTCAATAATGGGCCCCCGAAAACGGTCGCTAGCACAAAGTGTCGTAGCGATAAGGGGGCAACATGTCCTGAGGTACTTATGAGGAGTGGAGAGGTATTCCACGGCTATCAGGACAATCCTGGAAGTACGGTCAAGATCCCTACCAGCATCTTACTGGAATACTTCTTTCCTCCGAGCACGTTTGCTCTTGCGAATCTCCACTCAAGCCGGCCAATAAAGGCGAGAATGAGGTGGGAGCTCTGTTCCTCGTCAGTGCTCACTCCAGCCGGCCAATAAAGGCAAGCCAGAGGTGAGGAACAAGACTTCTCCCGGGAGATAGGGTCCGTGGGGTCGCTACTGCCCAACAGTTCGCCACATGCTGCCTTGCGGGTTTTTGTATCTCTCTTGGTCTGGCTCCTTATTCCAGATCTTTTCCGGAAAAGTAAACTGTATTGGCTCAGGCCTAAAGTTCGGAGCACGCAAGCCCCACCACGACGTCAACTTAGAGATACGGCGGTGGGGTTATTATTATTATTATTATACCTGTCATGTTTCGTCTCTGCATCAAAAAATGCTTCATGTATTAAGTCCACCTTTGTATAGTTTTTTTCTTTTGCGCGTAATATTTTAATAAATTAATACCTACTCATTCTTTCTCTCTATCTGAAGAAGTTTTATACATCGAGAGATTGCGACATTATAAAATAAAGTCATTCTTAATTCTATCTTAATCTAAATTATCTCTATTTATTTTCAACTCCAGACATACAAATGGCTGTCTTTTAAAGCCTTTGAAACTAATTAATCAGTTAGCGTGTAATCTGATTATTCTAAAAGTTTCAAGATATATGGCATTGCTTTACCGGCAAACAACTAATAACGATAAAAGCTGATTACAAATCAAATTATAATTGAGTTCCAAGTTTATAGTTTAAGTACCAAATAGACCTTGATTGAGAGTTTTCGATTGCTCTTTTATCAGTGGTTACGGTCGCGAATTACGAGTTGGAGGTCGTAGGTTAGAACCCAGACAGGCGCTTTATTTTTTGTAAATTATTTCATCACCACTGCTCTCAAAATGGCGAAAAAAAACACCGTCGGGAAATCGGCATGTCTTAGCCTCAAAAATTCGAAGACATTCGACATCTACCAACCCGCACTAGGCCCGTGTAGTGGATCACGGGCCACTCCTTCTCACAGAGAGGAGGCCTGTGTCCCAGCAGTGGGAACATTATAGGCTGATTATGCTTTCTTTCAGAGGGATAAGTTTTAAGAACTAATTTCTATTAAAATATTAACAGAATAATTGGAAGAGTTTCCCTGGTCTTGCGATAAAACCTGGTTTTTAGAGGCATTTATCCTTCGAAAGGTATACTTAATTAATATGATGTTTTATATGGTTGGTCTAATTATTATTGGCAGTCCACTGTTGAATATGCTTACCAATAGCCTTTTCCCAACTATGTTGGGGTCGGCTTCCAGTCTAACCGGATGCAGCTGAATACCAGTATTTTACATGGAGCGACTACTGATCTCCACAACCCAGTAGCTAGGTAATACGATATCCCTTGGTAAGACTGGTTGTCTGACTTTCGGGCTTCTGACGACCCGTAACAACTGTCAAAGATCCACGAATGACAGTCGGGGTCAACGGCTTAACGTGCTTTCCGAGGCACGGAGGAGTCAAGCCGTCAAGGTATGTGAAGATGATTACCCATCCACGAAGCAACCCCGGCAAGCGTAGCTTAACCTGATGGATTGACCCGTGCGGCTATTATTACTTAGCCACGAGCTCCTTGTGCCAAATTTTTCGACTACTCAATCTAAATAACAAAAACTCAATCTAAAGAACAAAAACTCAATCCTAAAAAACGATAATGCAGGAATTTGTCCCTCACGGCTGCGGTAAGTCCACTTCATCAAAAATACCAGACAAGTCCAGGTTTCACCTGGATGGACCTGAAGTCTTAAGGTGTCGACCGACAACATGTGTGTCCTGAACCTCTGACACTAACACCAGAAAAGGAGGTTGTATATCTAACGAATCGTCGAGATTACATTGTCGTATGTAAAACCGGTGTGTTCACGCCTCATTGGCAACACATAATCGTCTCGACGCCTTCACACGCATTCACGCGGGTTACATTATCAGGACAGATTAACTCTGTGATCAGTGTGTCTACTGCCTTAATTTGAACTGACAATTATGCATGCAGGTACTGCGTCAGGTTTGTTGCTTCTTGTAGCGGTGTCGATTCATTGGGTTAATGTTACTTGAAAAGCTTCAAAGAGATAGGGCTTAACATTATACAATATGTTAAACAGGGGACGTTCCCTTAAGCTCGTTAATCTATTACATTACTTACTAGCTTATTACATAGAATACTAGCTTCTGCCTGCGACTTCGTTCGCGTAGAAGTCGATAAAATATAGCCCATGATACTCGCTGATAATAGGTTTCTATAGGTGAAATATTTTTTTAAATTGGTTAAGTAGTTTTTGAGTTTATTCATTATAAACAAACAAACATACAAAAAATCAAATCGTTTCTTAATATTAGTATAGAAAATACAAATATCAGAACAAAAAATCAGAATTCAAAAATGTATTACTTAAGTGACAATAAATTCGAAACATCCTGTTTAAAATCAAAATAGTAGCGCAGAATAGTACCTAAGTAGCTTTCTATAGGTGAAATCATTTTTTTAAATTGGTTAAGTAGTTTTTGAGTTTATTCATAACAAACAAACAAACATACAAAAAATCAAATCGTTTCTTAATATTAGTTTAGAAAATACAAACATCAGAACCAAAAATCCGAACTCAAAAATGTATTATTTAAGTGACAATAAATTCGAAACATCCTGTTTAAAATCAAAATAGTAGCGCAGAATAGTACCTACCTACCTAACGTATTGCCGTTGCCCAAACTGGCAGAACTTCCATCTTGAAAGACAAGTGCGCGTATACAGAGTGTTTCTTTTACGTACCGTATCAATTTAATATTTTTTGTGAATATTTTAATATACAAATAATTTTTTTTTTTTTTTTTGCTTTGGCGGACCTTATACTATTGCGTGTTAACGGGAACACCGTTACTTAATATATTGTATATCACGCCTGTATTCGACGAAGGAGTAATTCTTCCTGTATTTTTCCAGTTACGATTCCACTAGCTTTTTGACCACGGATTTTCCGGCGTGGAGGTTGAAACTTATCACACGAAAAAATAATACCGGGATAAAAAGTATCCTATGTCCTAACTTAGGTCATGGTCTACCTATGTACAAAATTTAATCGAAATCCGTTCAGTCGTTAAGGTGTGAAAAGGTAACAGACAGACAGACAGACAAAATTATTTTAGCATTTATAATTTGGATTTAAAATGGGGCTACCTTGAGCTGTTTGTGTGATGATTGTACTTCTTCGGAGGAACTTTACAAGGAGCATTTCTACTAGCTACTAAATAATATGTTAGAAAATTTAATAAAGAACCTTCTACATGAAAATTACTAATGTTATTAAATTAAAACTCGACTGCAGCAAAGGTATCTCCGAGTTACGTTTCAATTAAAATTCCTTGCCAGCTTTAAATAATTTGATATAGAGGACATGGGTCTCTTGTTAAAACACTAGTACATTTTGTGATTTACAAAACAAAGACGCTTCGAGACTAAGACGTAAATTTTTTTTTTTTGCCGTTTATATTATAAATCATTATTTAATTTATATTTGTTATCTGGAAAATATTGCCAGCTAGCTGTATCTATTTACTTTTACTTAGTCTTTTAATAACAACAATCAACGTTAAGTCTGCCAAGGTTTTTGATTATATCAAAATTTCCATTATATTAAGTTGCCAATAGACGAGTTTACCTACTTTAAAAAGTTTCGTGGTTCATTGAAAGAAAATATTTTGGGACCGAAATTATATACGATAGTTGCATTTAATCGTGTGAATTCGAAATGAGACATTCCTCTAGCATGATTTTGCAAAGTAGGTTTCTTCAGTCAGGTTTTATTTTTTTACTAGCGACCCTCCCTTAGTTCGTACGGTTTTTAGGATTTTATAAAACATTGAGATTTCTGTGCTATATCCAAGATAAATATTAATTTATTATAGACAATTCTTCTAGAATAAATGCTCTAAATGATGAAAACCGCATCAAAATTGATTGTGAAGTTTATCCATTTTTTAGTTTAGAAGACCAAAGCGGTCGCGCAGACAGCTTGGAAAAGCGACTTATTTAAAAGCGACTAAAATGTATACAACATGTACCTGATTAAATTCATACCACCATAGAATCCGATTACATATACAGGGTGGCAGGGACATCGACGCGAAAACTGTTACCATGGATTCAGTACATGATACTTAAACCCCCTGCGTTGAAATTTTTCGTCGGTTTTTTTTAATCAGCTGTTCCATACATTTTGACCGCGTAGGTATTGCACTTTTCTATGAAACTGCTGTTTTTTTTAAAATAACCGACGAGTAATTTCAAAGCATGGGTTCAGAATCTGCCGGGGTTGCGAAGAAGTCCGAAAGGGAGATCGTGGCCCCCGACAACATGGCAACTGAAGGAACACGGGTGGGTTTTAGTCAGTAAGAGTCTGACACGCCCTCCCGCTCCGCCCAGAGCGGGAGAAGAAATTTGATAATTTCCCACCCAAAAAAAAACAAGGGGTGTTCAGAATCATGTACTGAATTCATGGTAACAGTTTTCGCGTCGATATTCCTGTCACCCTGTATTATGTTATAATCATAATTACATACACTGATTTGTTTAGTTTTTTGTTTGATTATGTATAAGTGAAAAATTGTTTTTTTATTAAATTAGTTATTCTGATTGTGGGACAAAATTGTGTTCACATTACAAATTTACGCACGCACACAGTCGCAAACGTATATGGGTCTAGCTAAGTATGTACTTCACCATTTTCGTGTGTTTTGATAGAAGAAGAAGTGTGACTGTAATTTACATAATATTCAAATTTAAATTCAAATCATTTATTTCGAGTAACATGGACTCATATTATTTTAGAATAGGCATATAAATTTACAAATAGAATTGAAATAAAATAATGTAAAATTCAATCAAATAAGATTAAAATCAAAATTAAAATACAATCAAAATTTTAAAACTCAAATTAAAAATTAAAAAACAAATAAGAATACATTGCATTTTTCGTCATAAATTACAGTTAAAATGTAATTTCAGTTTAAAAAGAAAGCGACACATAACACGCTTGGAAATATAAATTTTATACTCCCAAGCGCGCCACGTGCCGCTCACAACAGTGAGTCATGATGGCACAGTCAAGTCTTCCCGCGAGCGCGGCCAGCATGCATGCATTGTAAATTGTTTTTGTAAATTTAAAAATAAATACCTTTATTAAAAATGACAGAAATCGATTCAGAAAACGCTCTTGAACAAACTACTTTCATAATGTGAATTAATTCAGTTACAAATAGATAGAGTTTCTACAACTAGTTTATACTTGTTTTACCAACAGTAATCATCCTACCTCAAGCTTTACAAAGTCCCTTTGCTTCCCAAACACGGCAAACACTAATCTTATGTAAAACGCTCGGTCAATACATGGTTTACTCGATTTATTTTCCGTCCATTCTGGGTTTTTTCACAGGAAATTGAATTCTCCGTCGTCCGCGGTACGTTTGAGAGGAAATCTGTAATTTTTTTTTCTTTTTTTTTTCTGCTTTTTATGAAATGTGTTCCAGTCTTTCTTTTACGAGGTAAAAGTGTTAAGGTTTTTTTTCTTTTTTAAGTAGAATATGGTTAAGTTACGGGATGGTATGCCTCTTTTGTGGGTACTAAGAACATTTTGGGGTTATCA
The DNA here is from genome assembly GCA_949152395.1 of Agrochola litura. NCBI lineage: Eukaryota > Metazoa > Arthropoda > Insecta > Lepidoptera > Noctuidae > Agrochola > Agrochola litura. The sequence goes on along the minus strand of OX424497.1, from coordinate 5,802,090 downwards.
TAAACTCGGCTTGGTAAAAGCGTTTTGTACTATAAAATGTTTAAGAGCCTTAAGCTTTGAATAACATAATTTTTATGTGCTTGTTAAGTAATGTTTTTGTGTTATATTCTGCATAAAACAATCGTAACATTATCTAAATGCTTCAACCACAATGGTGTTAGATTTAAGGAATAAATATGGCAGTTTGACAGCTTTTGCATAGAAAATATGTCAAACTGTCATACCTATTTGTTCATAAGATAAAAGTTAGGCGATTGAGAAATCGGCCCTTAGGCCCGGACTCCACCAAAGCGGCGATGTGCGGAAACATCCGAAGTGGAGACGAGAAGAGATGTTTTTCAGCTAGGGTGTATCCACCGAAGCTGTGCGGAGATGTGTACTAGTTAGACTGCAGCGGAGATGTGTGCTGGCTAGAGCAGAAATGAGCTGCCTGCAACGAGCGTTGGATGTTGACCACTCACTGCACGCCACCGATCACATCTCTTCTCGTCTCAGCTGCGCGCCATCACCTGCTTGCGAAGCACAGCTCACATCTCCGCTTCGATCGCGCCATACAAATATGATACATCTCCGCTCAGTGGTATCCACTGAAGCTGAGTGGAGACGAGATGTGTGAATAACGAAATTCTATTGGTTGTTTAAAACACATCTCCTCTCGTCTTGTCTCCGCTTTGGTGGGGTCCGGGCCTTTTTTTTTTGTTTGGGAAATTATCATATAACTTCTCCTGCTCTGGGTGGAGCGGGAGGGCGTGTCAGACTCTTACTGACTAAAACCCACCCGTGTTCCTTCAGTTGCCATGTTGCCGGGGGCCACGATCTCCCTTTCGGATTTCTTCGCAACCTCGGCGTGGAGTCCGGGCCTTAATCAAGTAACACAGCTTTAAAATTTGCGTTCGCCATTTTTCCATACCATTTCAATACTTAGAACAATGCTCATTAACACCGTATCTAAAAATGTTCAGCACCGCATTAACGTATTTCGCATTTCAAAGAAAGTATGTAGCGATTCAGAAGTGTTTAAAAAACGTCCGCCTATTATGAAATACGTTATTCTCACATGCAACGCGATATTGCGTCCAATTAGAGGGTCTTATAATAACACACCTTGGCTTTAAAGTAAGCGTTTTCTTTAACGATGAACTTTTCTCAAATATGAAAGAAATCTTGAGAAAACAAAACAGGACTTATTAAGGAGTGAAAATATAGCAGAAAAAATAACAGAAAAATTATTAAATAAAGTAAAATTATATAACATGAACTGTTCATGATCGTGTTCGTAAAAGTGTTCAATGATATAATATAGCTGTATGATCAACCTTTTAGTTTGTCTTTGGGTGTTCATCCATTAGATATCGTTAAGCCGTTGGTCCCGGCTGTCATTTGTACATCTTTGACAGTCATTAAGGGTAGGCAAAAGCCCGAAAGTCTGACAACCAGTCTTACCAAGGGGTATCGTATTACCTAGTCACTGGGTTGTGGAGCTCAGATGGGCAGTCGCTCTATGTAAAATACTGGTATTCAGCTGCATCTGGATAAACTGTAAGCCGACCCCAACATAGTTGGGAAAAGGCTATGCAGATTGAGCCTTTTAGCTTGTCTATCCAGGCAAAGCTATGCAAGGCAACGCTGTGAAGAGGCTAGAAAAAAACACTAATTATCATCATCAACGACCAATTGGAACCGTGCACCTAGCTTCTGACGTTTCATAAGTGCCCATGTAGGTTTATGTGAAATAAAATATTTCGAATTTTTTTGAATCATTTTCAAATCCGCGCACACCGAAACTTTAGATGGAATATGGTATAGCTGTTAGACTTACTTCAATACATTATAGAAATTAAATTGGAACTCACTATTACTATTCTAGGTATCGTCAAGGATATCTCTTCATTTAAGGGGGATACGCAAAGGCAGCCCGTGAAATTCAAATTTTCTTACTCTTTTTGCGATTTGCAGGTCAGTGTCAGGTTGTATGTTGATTAAAATATGATTCGCGACCGTAACTGTGGCTTCACAGAATTAGAATTAGCAATGCAACTCCTTAAGTTAGAATTGGCCCTCAAATATCATGATTTCATGAAATTGTCACTCGGTGATAAGAACTTAGAGGGTTGTCTTGATGATTTTTATGATTCTTATAAATTAATATCTGATACGGCCGCGAATCATATTTAGATCAAAATCATCATCTGCCTAGCCTTTTCCCAACTATGTTGGGGTTGGTTTCCAGTCTAACCGGATGCAGCTGAATACCAGTATTTTACATGGAGCGACTGCCTATCTGACCTCCACAACCTAGTTACTAGGTAACACAATACCCCTTGGTAAGACTGGTTGTCAAACTTTTTGGGCTTCTGACGACCCGTAACGACTGTCAAAGATCCACGAATGACAGCTGGGACCAACGGCTTAACGTGCTTTTCGAGGCACGGAGGAGTCTCGGTATGTAAAGATGGTCACCCATCTACGGACCAACCCTGGCAAGCGTAGCTTAACCTGATGGATCGAACCGTGCGGCTGTTATTACTTAGCCACGAGCTCCTCATATTTAGATTAACATACTGACCTGCAAATCAAAAACCGTAAGAAAATTTGAATTTCATAGGCTGACGCTTTTCCCTTAACTCGGTTAATTTAATATTATAGTTACAAACCCGACACAATTCTTAGAACCATGGAAATAAATTCACGCCTCCCCCTGCTTAGATAGTCTCGAACCTCTATCAAGATCGATGGCTTGGTTCGTTTATACCACGCACTGTTCAGGCCCTACAAGATACTTCATATTGTCTTGTGCATATTGCTGTAGGTTTATTAGGGTTCCATATCCGAAGGGTGCCAAACGGAACCCTATTACTAAGCCGTCCACCCGTCTGTCTGTCAGCAGGCTGTATCTTATGAACACAGACAGGTAGACTGTTGAAATTTTCATAGATTGTGTATTTCTATTAAAATTTAATAAATTTAATATTTTTTGCTCGATCTTAATACGGTAGCAGTAGTACGATACGGTAAAAGTACAGCAGCGATAGCCTGGTGGTGTGACCGTCGTACTGCCAAGTCATAGGTCTCGAGTTCGTACCCAAAGCACACACCTGTCTTTCGGATTCATGTGCATATTGTATAATTATCACTTGTTTCAAAAACAATGAAGGAAAACATCGTGAGCGATATTTCTTGACGGCATGTGAAGCCAAGTCAGAGGCCCATGGGCGACTTTAAAACTCTGACACCAGGTTAGTCACTAACCATACGAAAATAAGAAAAATACGGTACGGAATTCTTCGTATGAGAGTCCGCCTCGCACTTGGTTAGTTTTGTAACAATTACTATTTTCAACCTCTCCATTACTTAAATTAAAATATTCTAACGTCTTGCCATAAATGAACTCCACAACCCGCCACCCTAGCAGCCACACACAAACGCTTGTAAAATTTAAACCGGTGCATTGTACACTTATGGCGTTGAATCTGGGAAATTTAATTTACGGCAGGAAACACGTTCCGTAGAGGAAGCCTTTTAATGAATAGAAATGTAATTGTGCTCTACAGTGCATGCGAGCCGAATGAACCGATTCTTACACGTCATTACCTGAACTATTAGGTGGTAGCTGGAAACTACATTTTATGCTTCATTTGTTACGTATTTTGCCGGTTGATGTTGTGATTGGAGAATATCAATGGTATACGAAGTTAGTTAGTTGTTTTTTCCTTTAGCTAGGTACATATTTATGATGATTTTGGTGAAGAAAAGAACTTATCTGCGTACTAGCTTTTAGCACGCAGTCTCGCTCGCGTGGAGGTCGGAAATTATCCCACGAGGACGTACTACCAGAATAAATAGTAGATTGTTTGCCAAGGGAGCAAACAACAATTTTGAAGGCGAGAGTGTTTCTTTGAATCCAGAGTGGAGCGAAGGATTCAAAGTACGTCACTCGAGCTTAAAATAGTGTTGCTCTCGAGGTGAACACTCTTCTTTTTATCACCCTCTATGAGAAAAACAAACGTGTGTGATCCGACCTTCCTCGGGAATGAAGTTCCTTCTCACGTATGATTTAAAAAACAAAATTTTCGTAGCTGCCATCTTGGATTTACATTTTGATCTCACTATCGGCTTTCGCACCCTTGAAAACCATGAAAACGATACCCATGATGATAAATTTGAAAACTTTCAGAGCAGCCATCTTGGATTTACATTTTGACCTCACTATCGGTTTAAGCACCCTCGAATACTATGAAAACGACACCCATGACGAAAAATTTGATATTTCCACAGCCGTCATCTTGGATTTTCATTTTGACGTCACTATCGGCTTTATCTCCCTTAAAAAACATAAAAACGATACCAATGATGACAAATTTGAAAATTTTCGCAGCCGCCATCTTGGATTTTCATTTTGACCAAATTCACACTTTCTCTCTTTCTCGCCAGCCTGTTACTTGTTCCTACAATGTTCGTGTTTGATCTCTTTGGTGATTGGAACTTTTACTAAAAATATCCACATTCCAAATTCAAATCACTTTTAATCCCTATATTTTAGTCCCTGTTTACGTGGACTAAACTAGCTCTTTTTGAATAGATGTGATTAAAAAGTATTTTATTTTATGTCCTAACTCATGTCATGGTCTACCCATGTGCCAAATTCCATGGATATCCGTTCAGCCACTTTAGCGTGAAAGCGTAACAAACAAAAAATTCACTTTCGCATTTATAATATCAAGTCCTTTGGATAGTGTGTTTACGAAAGCCTTAAACTAAGCTTTTAGCTAAGCCTTTAGCTAAAAGCCTTTAGCTAAGGCTACCGTAAACACACTTTTCGCAGATTGGACCGAGTATAAGGTCTTGTGGCGATATTTGATAAGCCGAAGTGAAAGAGCTGAACAATAGCGATGAACGATGGAAACAGATGAAGTTGAAGTTCAGCTGAAAATATACACTGACGAGCAATATAAAAAGCCAATAGAAAAGTGACAAAAAAATCTAAATATCTCCTAAACCACACAAGTCAGATTGAAAAAAAAAGACTAGAAAACAGTTTTATATGTGTTTTTAAGCGCCATCAAATACACTTTACTTCAAGAAATCTTGCGTGGTTTCGTAAATATTTCATGATAGTTACTGGCTTTTTTATAATGGTCGTCAGTGTAGTAGGTGGGCAAATATAATGTTTGATAAGAGTTAGCCGACCTTTGCACGGACGTAATAAAATCGCGGCGGGATTTTATCGCGCACTGGATTTTCAACTCTCGGTGTTAAGCCGATCATTGAGAATCCAACGTGCTGGAACGCACTCTCGTCCCAGCGCGTTGAAAAAACACACTGTTAGATTTTCAATTCTCGGTGCTAAGAAGACCGTTGAAAATCCAATGCACGAAAAAAAATCGCCGCGATTTTATTACGTCCGTGCGAACGTCGGCTTATAGCCAGTTGATTTTCCTCCACTCACTAGGTCTGGCGCAATAGAACTCCAATAATGGCAAAAGCTTGCGAAAATAATAGTAATAACATCTGAAAGCGATCACAAAAAGAATATGACTGCGATCAAAATCACATTACATGCACGTCACGCGGTCCCAAGACAGCACGTGTCACGTTATATAAAATAAAATTCCTTACCTTAACATAACCCTTAAATGCTGGTGCGGTGGCAATAAAAGTATAATAACACTTGGAGCATCAAGTATCTGCGAATGAGTCTCCGTGCGATAGTTAGGAAGAATATTGCATGGAACGTTAGGAAGTTGAAAGTTTTTTGTCGCCTATAAGTTCTGACTTTGGTTAATTTTCGGCCAAGCCTAGCGTTTTATTATAAGAAGTGCAAACCTACATCAAAATGGCTTAGTACAATTATTTTAAAATTGTTAACGGAACGAAGGAGCCTGAATCTCACCACACAGGGAATCCTAGTGTGAGTTCTAGGAATTCAATCCACTTGAATGTAAACTTTGCTTAGTCAATTTATTCTTATTCTTACAAGAAGGCATACACTTAGTTCTACTTATAGACACTAGTCAAAATGCAAAGAAAATGTGAGAATCGGTCGCGTAATAATCGAAGAAAGAAAATACCGTAGAAATGCACATACAAACACAGCTCACCATCTTTACAGTCAGCTAGAAACGAAACATACATTTCCCACAAATTCTTCATCGTAACTCCGATTCAAATCCCAACATATATAAGAATGCAGCTACACGCTACAAGTCACGCTTGCACTCGAAAGACTCGACACATAATATAAAAATATTCTTCGCCACTTCGTAACCCTTAAATGCCAGCGTGAAAAGTAATAATACTACAATAACACTAGGACCGTACGGTAAACCTGCGGCCGACTGTTATGGCGAGATTCCAACCGTAATGCAGAGATAGTTTGCAGTTTTCTAGCTGCTTTAAGCGCCAACCGTATGGTTTGCAGTGCTGTTTTTCTTTTTCACCTACGATTTAAAATAGGCAGTGTAAAAGATATTTTTTTGGCTTGGCTTGTCGTGCTTTTTGGTGTATGTGCTGTTACATAGAATGTTGTTGTTTAATGTGAATTTTAACCTATTTGGAATTGTGATAGTTCTCTATACATTGGGCGTTTTTATAATTTCTAACGTGACAATATTATCCGACTGCGACATTACGATAACACAGGGAAGTAAAATGTATGGAAAAATTATGAAGATTCTTTTGAATTTCCGTCCACAATAACGTAACGTAACATAATAATGTGCACATATTTCCGTACATTTTATACATTGATGTCCATTATAATATTGTAACGTTAGAAATGATAAAAGTGCTTTTTATGGCTAGTAGGTATGTGAAATAGTTTTATGTTGTTCGAAAAGCCAAAACGTTTAAATACGAAACTAAAAAAAAAATATCTCAATCCTAATAACAATACACACGAGCCTGTTCACTATAAAAGCGCTTGTGACAGACGGACAAAAGTTCCACTGAGTTACACTGTCTCCATTTTCATCTAACCAAAATTCCCTACGTAACCAAAACCCAAACACAATAAAAGAAATCTAACAATTCACAATCACGGCGCACCATTCTTCACCCCCACACGGTCGCCGTTAACGGTTTAACCCTACACATGTTTTTGTAGTTTTATTCCAAGCCTAAACGAAATGTCAAGGTGGCAACGTCGCGGTCCGAAGTACCGTTGTACCAAGAAAGGGGCACCGTATCGCCACCGAAAATTCCAAATATATATTTCCCCGTTGAAATTTTGACGTAATCTCAACGGTTGCGAGGCCATAAATTCAAGTTAAAATTCGGATTTTAAATGTTGCTGGTTTGTTTTTAAATGGAATGTCTATCTGATTGTAAACTGTTTTTATTTGAGGGTTAATATTTGACTCAAATACGTATTTAAACGTGTGTTGTCGGAATTAATAAGCAGATATATGTATGTAGAATGTTAAAATTATGAGCATTCTGATGTCGTCATCATGACCCTACAGCAGTCCATTGCTTTAATAGGCCTCTCCAAATGCTCGCCATTCAGCTCGAGTCTCGGCAACGCTCACCCAGCTGCTACCGGCCTCCCTGCGAAGATCGTTGCTTCACCTAGACTGAGGGTGTCCTACCTTACGTTTGTCGATTCGCGGTATCTACTTACCCCAACGGTCATCGGTTCTACGGCTATGATTTTATTGAAGTGAAAACTTCTTTAGGCGCGTTGGGCATTTTTGAGATGGAAAAAACAATTGAACTCGCGACACCGTTACCGACACCTCATTTTTGTAAACGCGATTGTGCTCTTTATTTTATTACGATACGGATCAATGTTCTATGCAAGTATTTTTACTTTAAAGGTTTTGGAAGTATTTTTTTTTGTAAACGCGATTGTGCTCTTTATTTAGATAAGGTTACGGACCAATGTTCTATACAAGTGTTTTTCTTCCACCAAGGCGATCTTGTTCAAGTTTTCACTTCTGTCGGCACTCCTGGAGTGCCACAGATTTTTTAATTATCGACAAAAAACTTTCCATGGCCGTAGAAATTAATTTAATGCCGTAACACCAAAGTTACCTAACAATTAAATTACTTAAATAATTATTAATAATAATTAATTATTTAAAGGAAACTTTATGTAATTAATGTTATAAAGAACACAAAAGCAAGTAAAGCCAACACGTAGTATTGGACGCTACATAACATAATATTTCCATTCACAACTCTGCAATGTGACACATTTACCCTGGAGATCTGCTATACAGGTATTCCTAGTGCAGACACCGGTCTCTCACAAACTATTGCCACAGTTTTTCAAGTTTGTCTAAATTATAAGATGCCATTGGTGCCAATTCCCTTGTTCACAAACTAAACTAAATTTAAGTTCAGTGCATCTTTTTCTTTCTATTTCATTAAGAAAAGGACAGAACATAAATTTTAGTTTAGTCCTGTCAAATTAGTCAGCGCTTGACGTAAATTGACGTAATTTTAGTAGGCAAGTTTTTAATCACGTCTAAACTTGTATCCATAGTGACAGGCGCTGATTAATTTGACAGGACTAAACTAAAATTTATCTTCTGTCCTTTTCTTAATGAAATAGAAAGAAAAAGATGCACTGAACTCAAATTTAGTTTAGTTTGTGAACAAGGGAATCGGCACCATTGTTTGTGAAGAGAAAATAAATTATTAGAATTTGAAACGTTGTGGAAAATTCCGTAAAAAGAAAAGCATTTTTCCACCCATGAAATGAAATCCATAGTATCTTATTAAAACCATGTCATTACCATCTGGCCGGACCGTTAATTCATTGCCACGTTTCTGTCAATTCGTTGCCACGTTTCTGTCAATTCATTGCCGCGTATCTGTCATCATTACCGGCTTCATTTCCGTTGCGTTTCGTTATTCTCTGGTTGTCGCATTATGCACCTTTATTAATAATGACGCACCGTGAAATGGAATATTTTTGGGGCACGTCATTAACATTTCGGGTTGGTAATGGAGGAATATTATGCTTTCCTGACTGTTTTGTTAAAGTTTCAGGGATGATAATGTTGATATTAAATTATGATATTATTTTGTAGTGACAGAATTTACCTTTTTAATTTAATGATGATTGATCTACCTACGCAAATGAATAAAAATAAATTTTCCTAGCGTTTTTCCAACTATATTGGGGTTGGCTTCCTAACCTTTTTTGTTCCGGGGTGGAAAATCCTCATGGATGTCCTCCGCCCTGGGGCGGGCGAAGGGGTCTGTCAGACTCCTACTGACTAAAAATCACCCCGGTGTTCCCTTCCCACACTTGGACCGGGGATCATGAGATCTAGTGCCCCTTCCATGATCCTCGGGCCGGCCCGCTTTTGCGGGCCACTTCATGCCCGCGGAGAGAGTGAGGTGTGAGACTCCCCCCGCGACGTCACATAGGGGTGCACGTGGAACATTAAGCGCCGCCATCTCGGGTCCTCATGGATGGGAGGCGGCGGACGTACCCGAGTCCGCCGTCCCTCCGGATCTCTTTACGGGGGCTGGAAGAGGGCGTTGTTCGCCTTCCGCCGACACTCAGTCCGCCTGCTACGGATTAGGAGAGTGGTCTCAGTCTCCCTCTCCCTTTCCGCAGCCTCCTTCTACGAAACTACGGTTTCACAGAAAGAGATCACCGCATCCCACGACTCGGCACTCCCGACCATCGAACGAGCGTCAGCCGGCAGCGCCAGGTCGGCTCCGACTTCAGATACGAGGGCACGGCGTGGCTCCTCCCATGCGGTACACTCTGCCAGTGTATGCTGCGCCATGTCCTCCCAACAGTGGGTGCAGTCATGCCACCGAACGTCCGACTCCCTGTTTATGCGACACAGGTACTTGCCAAAGCAGCCATGCCCCGAGAGCACCTGCGTCGCCCGAAACGTCAGGGAACCGTGCCTCCTCCCGAGCCATTCGTCGAGCACTGGTCGGATCGCGTCGACGGTAGCGAGGTAGGGCCGGCTTCCTTTTTTTTTTTTTTTTGTTCCTGGTGGAAAATCCTCATGGATGTCCTCCGCCCTGGGGCAATATAGGGGATCCAAACGCCTCCTGCCGGAGGCTCTACGCGGGGATCGTGCGGTCCATGGGCCTCTACGGGACGCCGGTGTGGGCGCGTTCATTGAGGCTGCAGCCAGCCCGCCGGTTGAACGCGTCCCAGAGGGTCATGGCCATCCGGCTGGCCCGAGGATACCGCACGGTCTCCTGCGAGGCGGCGAGCCTCCTTGCCGGATTACCGCCATAGGATCTGGAGGCAAAGGTCCTCGCGCACATCTGGGAGTGGCGCGAGGAGGCGAAACGACGGGGCTTAACTCCGATGCCGCAAGAAATCGCGGCATAGCGGACAGAGCTCCGGCGGGATCTCATGGCGTCATGGAGGGTGCGATTGTCGCAACCCCGTGCTGGGCACGCCACAATTGCGGCGATAAGACCCCTCTTTGAGGAGTGGCTTGAGAGACGCCATGGCGTCCTCACCTTCCGCCTGACGCAGGTCCTCACCGGACACGGCTGCTTCGGGAGGTTCCTGTTTAGGATAAGGCGGGAGGAAACACCCGGGTATCACCATTGTGTGGATCGGCCTGAGGACACGGTGGAGCATACGGTGGAGGTCTGCCCGGCTTGGGCGGAGCAACGCCGTGTCCTCGTAGAGACGATCGGCGGCGGTGATCTCTCGCGTTCGGCCCTGGTTCAGGCCATGGTACGGAGCGAGAGGAAATGGCAGGCCGTCACCTCCTTCTGCGAAGCGGTAATGCTCGCGAAGGAGGAGGCGGAACGCGTGAGGGAGAGGCAAATTTCGCGCCCTCACGCCCCTAACCGCCGCAGGAGGAGACGCCCGGGGCGGGAATCGCGAGCCGATTTCCGGCCACCGTAGGACGGTGAGAAATGGGTAGCTCGCCGTCCGATAAGGACCAAGCCCGGGTCGACGGCGCGTTGTGTTCCACGCGCGCCTCAAAGAGATGCCAGCAGAATTGACGGGGTCCGCTAGGGCCAATGCCTGCCGGGGGTTCGAAGAAAACCGATAGGGAAATCGTTGCCACCGGCAACAGGGCAACCGAAGGGACACGGGTGGGTTTTAGTCAGTAAGAGTCTGACACGCCCTCCCGCTCCGCCCAGAGCGGGAGAAGTTATTTGATAATTTCACACCCAAAAAAAAAAAAAAAAAGGGAAGCCACAAGTGCAGAAGGAATTATTGCTAAACTTCCTTGTCTTCAACGTAGTCTTTAATTTTATAATATTTATAATATGCTTTCTTGATAAGGACACGTTTGATGTGGGTTTTGAACTTCCCATCGCTAAGTTCTGTCTATTAATGATTAAATATAAGTACCTAGTAAAACATACACATCCACCATGTCGGTTGATGATGCTCCACCCGTAACGTATGCTACTGGACTCGCGCACGGCGAGCTACGTCACGATCACCTTGCCGTGACCTTTAGTCTAAGTTACTAGGTTACGCGCCTCTCGGCTGCGCATGATTTGCTGATACCTTGTTCGCCTATTACTGTTATATATCGTATATTGTCAGTAACTGTTATCATTGTGCCGTAACTATTGTGATTGTGTATATCGTACTGTTCTCCTTCTGACTGTTTTCTATGTTGTGTGTGTGTGTATTACTCAATACAAACTGTGAGTACTTAAGCAGATTAACATTTTATTAGTCCTGCCCACTACACACCCTCTATAATAACTATAGACACATTAAATACTTAGATAAAATGCATTAAAGTTGGGGAGTGGCGGTCGCTACGTCACAATTTAGTCTAAAATCTACGACGGTACTCGTGACGTCATGGCACATTTTAACTAAATATATCGCAGTTATCTTTTCATTACGTAAAAAAAAAAAAAATACATGTTCAATATTTTTTATAAATTACCAGACGGACAAAAAAAAAATCAAACCGGATGCAGCAGAATACCAATATTTACCAGAAATACTCCATCCATTACAGAGAATTACATTATTATGCTCTAGAATTATAAGAGTATTGTACCAATAAAACAACAATAATGAAAGTAAATGAGGGACATGCAACTGCTTTTAGAAGAATGCACGTTCGTAACGTACTATGTATTTACTTTGTTACAAGTTTTACAATTGCAAAATAATAAAGTTCGTATTTATTATATGAGTCTTCTTCTTTTCGTGTGGTTAGTGACTAACCTGGTGTCAGAGTTTTAAAACCTCCCACGGGCCTCTGACTTGGATTCACATGCCGTCGAGAAATAATATATATGTCGGATTCGCAAGCGCGCCACTGCACTGGCGACATTACGCGATCTACCCACACCAAGCGCGCTTCTACAGAGGCGTGATGTTTTAAGGCCACGGTGAGGAGGGCATTCAGCCTCTGGTTGCATCGGAGTTAAGACGTCGCGGAACTATTCTCGATTCGTGGTGCTCAGTTATTGTGTTAGTTGTAATTTGTGATCATTGTGTTAATTGGTGATTTTAATAAACGCCGTCGCACCCAGTTTGTATAATTTAGCTAGTGTGATTAATTTGATAGTAAATTATAATGTGATCTGAACCGCAAACTGTTTTTCTATTGCGCATTAACCAACACTACTCACACTACGCCCGCTAGTTAAAATATCGCTGATAATAACAAAAGTCACATACCCACCCGTCTCCGACACATATTATATGAGTAAGCTGAAAATGTGACATTTTATTATTTGCAAAACTAGGACTCGATTCCCAAAAATTCCTCAAATATATTTAGCAGTAGCAGCCTAGTGTCTAGATTTGTGCCCGGTTGATGGCAATAGGCTCGCCCCCTATTACATGGGACTTAAACATAACTGGCGAAACGTTGGTCTGCTATAGGTAAGATTAATATAATACTAAATGAAGTATCCAATTTTTCATTGGCTAATCTCCTACTAATACTTTGCTGGTCCTAATTACTTTGAATGAATTAGTTTTGCCTCGGGCAATCTAGTTTATCCTATATTTTTTTTTACTAAAAGAATAATTACATTATTAGCAGCCCGGTCTCTGGATTTGTGCCCTGTTGATGGCAATAGGCTCGCCCCCTATTACATGGGACTTAAACATAACTGGCGAAATGTGGGTGTACTATAGATACACCTCTGCCCAACCCTTCGAGCATCACGCGCGTTGTTGTTTTGTTGTGTTTTGTGTGTTGTTGTTGTTGTGTTGTGTTGTTGTGTTGTGTTGTTGTGTTGTGTTGTTGTTGTGAAAAGATTTTTTATGGAGTTTTTGCTTTTATTTTAATTTTACTTCGTTTTTTAATTGATTTTTTTAACTTATGTTTTAATGAATGTGTTTTAGTTTAATTTGTGATTTCCTGTGCGAGTCTCAATAAATACTTTTTCTTTCTTTCTTTGTGTCATGACATCTACAGTGTTTTTAGAATATAAAGTAGCTCTCATGTTCTCAGTTATAATTTATTCTCTTAACTTATAACAGTTCTCAACTTATCTATGTACAAAGAAAATAAATTAACAAAATGTTCTCTCTATAGAAAGTATAAAAGCAAGGCTATATTTTTAAAAGTTGGTTGTTAAATTCAATTCTATGACAAGAACTTATAGTTATGGCCATCCTTTGTAATATTTTGACTAATGAGGCTTATACCTAGTTCACAAGTTTCAAAGTAAAGTAATTAATAAACAGACGGACTGAAGTTTAAAATAAGAACTATTACGTTTTGTGAAGTGAGGAGCGGGAAAATTCTACATATACTAAAGGTACAATTCCGTAGCCGACTCTATCCGACCCAGATGACCCCATTACACTCCTCCAGGAGCAGAATAGGGCCACCAGTACAGTACACAGAAACAGACGCCTCCCGTCATTCCGACTTCGCCGCTTCCTTTGCGATTGCGACCGAGTCCCCGAATAAATGAAACCCCTCCCGTCCCTTTCTCGAAAACGAGGTGCCAGCAGTTGTTGCAGCTGAGCACGTAGCTTTAAATACCCCGCACAATAATCATGATGAAAATCTAATTTTGATCCAGCCTGTCCCTGCCCTTCTTGCTGTCTTCCCCCCAGCGATGCCCTAAGCCGAGGTTCGTACCCGACAGGGGATGCCCTTAGCGAGCACTTGCTTAATTTTAATTTAGAATAGTTTAAACGCTCCTGACTGGATGCTCTAAGTGTAGAAGCTTAAGGCCACCACAGGAAAAGTCTGGTTAAGCAGCCAAGACCTTAGTGGTCACAACTACGAAAGTACATTAAAAAAAAAAAAACCGTAGCCGACAGCAAGCGGCAACTGCAGGCGACGTGTCGCCGCTACACGACTGGTTTCTATGAATTTCTATGAAATACCTTCCGTAGCTAGCGACACGTCGCTTTCATAAAAATACATAGAAACCGTCAGTCGTGTCGCAGCGACACGTCGCCTGCAGTTGCCACCTGCGGTCGGCTACGGAATTGTACCTTAAAGATTTTTTTTAAAGTCTCCCATAACTTGTCACTGAGGTAGTTTACGAAAACGGTGAAGGAAAACATCGTGTGGAAACCTGTATGCCTGAGAGATATTTCTTGACGGCATGTGAAGCCAATTCAGAGGCCCATGAGCAGCTTTAAAACTCTGACACCAGGCTAGCCACTAACCACACAAAAAGAAGAAGAGAGGATTAAAAGTTCCCAATTTCGAAAAAAAACTTCCAAAGAACCATCAGATTGAAATTTCGATGAGTCACCAAAGTATTCCGTGCAATATAAGGGATATTTCCCCCTTACACAGCAGTTTAACAGCCCAACAAGCCAAATAAAAATCATAAGAAACCAATTTTGCACTCACAATAAATTGTACCAATATCCGCCAACAAAAAATAAATTAAACCCCTTTTACACATTCACAAAATTCAATTTGTACAAAACGTCTTCGTCGTAATAATATGACATTAGTAAAAAAATAAAAGTAGGGTAGGAGCACTAATAACACGTCTATTTGGCACCGGAAAATTGCTAAATCGCTGCCGTGGCTCTCTATGACAAACAAAGGCCGTTCGATACAGAAAGGGGAAGATAAAAAGAGGTCGTGTCTGACAAAGCTTCGCTGTGGTCGCGAATGCGTGAGCAATACGTAATAACTGGTCGTTCGTACTTGTTTCTCCTTGTTTATATACGTATTTGACAAAGGCTTTATTTTCGTGTGTGGATTTTTGTGACGATAAAGCAAGACTGGAGTTAGAATTTTGTGGTTTATTGTGAAGAAAATGGCTTGTCAGTACATACTGGACAATAAAATGGGGCACTCTTTTCCGTCGTAAACCACATTACGTATGCTAGTATCATATCGCCCCCGCGTTTCATCATCATTACCCTTTTTCCAACCATATTGGGGTCAGATTCGCATACATGAATTCTTACTTGAAGTGTCATCTGACTTTTATAGACCTAATGTTACAGTGTTCCGATATTTGTGTTTCTTCTTCTCTCGTCGGCACTTTGAAAGTTAAAATCCTACTAAAAATATTAGTTGGACAACTAGGTTGGTAATGGGGCTGGCTGCCCAGGGTCCAAACACGTATTGTCACTCTTAGAGAGAGAGGTATTACACGAGCTTCTCAGGGCCTATAAGATTTCTTATAACCTGTAACAATAGAACTATCAAAACAAAAACTATACCAAAGTATCAGTAAGTACACAAAACAGGGACCGAAAATAATCAAAACCAAAAGTATTTTGTCTCAAAGCAAGAATCGGGAGTCACGAATACAAGGCGAACGCTCCGTCATGTAGGTCATCGTTTTGACTTATATTGACGAGATGGAATGCTGTTCTACATTCTGCGGTAGGCCTTATCGAGTGAAAGTATTAAATAAATTCCGACATGAAAGTGGCATGGAGACACTTAATGTTTTTCAGTCTGATATCAAGTGTGTCACGTCTGGGTTGTTGTCAATAGAATTTTTATTATTGCCGTTTCGTGTTGGAGGTTTGGTGTAATAGTTTAATGTAGTTATTTATTGCATTCTAGACAGTTAGACTACAGATATTAATGGTCCACACAATATTTTGGTTTGTTTTTACAGCTCCTATCAACTCCTATTGTTTTGACCAGAACTTGTTTTCGTGCAAACCTGATTGATTTTATTCGGCGCTGTTCAGCTGTCGTTCTTGTAGAGTAAATCTAATAAAAAAGCCGATTCCCGTTATAATTTGAAAAGAAAGGTACAGCCAGGGAAACGAATTGTTTTTTAAAATTGACACACTTCGTAAATTTTCTGTGTTATTACCATTTTATCATCAACAATTACTGTCAAAGAATGAAAGTTATGATTTGAACTTACGGACAATTTAAGCTGGTAGTCAATTAGATAAACAATTAATTTACTTGACTATAAAAATAACCTAATATTGTCTATTATTTCTAAGTTATTCTAAGAATTTAAAATTACATTACAAAAACAACTAACTAACAACATTTTCTTCTTTTCAGATAAACATAGCGGTGTAAAGTGAAAATGCAAGTGACTTAAGTGTTAAGTGTTCAATATGAAGACCTCTAATTTAGTGTTGACACTCATTTGTGTCATTTCCCTCACCTGCACGCACGCCAAAACAGGTGAGTTTTAGTAGTTACGTGTTATCGGGACATTTACCCTAATAATACAAAAATACCTTTCTAATTTATTTTAAAATGGATACACTTTTATTGATGAACATTTAAGTCATAAAGGAACATCCATTATACTGGACAATTTTATTAATTAAATTAAATTATTGTCACATAATAATACAGGGTGGCAGGGACATCGATGCGAAAACTATTACCATGGATTCGGTACATGATTCTGAACCTCTAATTTAGCGTTGAAATTTTTCGTCGGTTATTTAAATAAAAAAACAGCTATCAGCTGTTCCATACATTTTGACCGCGTAGGTATTGCACTTTTCCGGTCAAGGGTTCCGCACCTCAAAAGGAAAAAACGGAACCCTTATAGGATCACACTAGAAATATTCGTGATTATCAGTTCTAATTTAAAATATATTGCCCAGAGATGATTTAAAGTTTAAGTACTATGAATTGATAATTTTATCATAAGGCACGGTGTTTACTGCCTTTTTTATAAAATAATTTAAGTACATTTTTAATTAAGTAATAGAATACGATGTCTGAAGACTATAAAGATATACGTAAAGCCTACAAAACCCGTAATATAATAGGCCTCTTTATTTCAAACTTAGTTTCACGCAGTGCTCAACTTTGAGGTGATTAGTTTTATATTACGTCTAATAAAACTTACCACAAGTAATTCAATCTGTTTTTGGATATAGAAAGAAAAAAAACCGGCCAAGTGCGTGTAGGACCACTCACAATGAAGGATTCCGTAGTTAGGATGAATTTATCCCAAGAACAAACTTAACATTGTAGTTGAAAAACATGTTCTACCATACATTCCAACCGCTAATGTAAGTCTGTACGCACTATATTGAGAGATTTACCATGTTATTTTAAGACCACAGACTTCTTATAGGTTTTCCTGTAATCTATGAGTGAAGAACCGTTCTCTGTATTTTTTTCAAAATTTTAGGCTCATTAGTTTCGGAGATAAGGGGTTAATGGTCAATTTTCATCAATTTTCTTGAATTTCTTTTAATGTATTTATTTTAAAATTATAATAGGTTTGAGATCCTCGCAACAAGCCCTTTCATTTGATATGTCACACGATACAGTTTGAAATTTTTTCTTATTTACTCCCCCTTATTCAAAATTCATTTATTTTCGTTACACGTCCGTTCTATTTCAAATAACTTACTAGGTTTATGAAATTTTAGTAGTAGGTATTTATTTTATAATTAATTGTGAACAGATAAAACCTATTAAAGTACGTTGCTAGGATTTTAAATTGCTTAGACTTCATAAAACCATTTATTCTTAAGTAACTGCACTCTTACACACAATAAACAGTATAGACACAATATTAATACTGTTTCTCATAGCCAACCATGTACTGCAAATTTTGGAATGACTCCCAACAAGCTCAGATAAGTAGTTTTGAAATGGCATGCCCTTAAAGTAGACAAATTATTTTTTGGCTCTACTGTAAAATTTGCCTAGAACCACTTGCTAGGTTTTGATTTTGTACAGCCGCCCCCCATGGGACGGCTCAGCGTCGAACGACTCGCACGCACACGCACCACGGATTTCAAGTACAACTCATGCAACAACGCGATTATTTTGCTAAAAAATGCTATTACCGGATCCGGTCACCGGATCCGGTATATTGGTACCGGATCCGGTAAACTTAAAATGTCGCCGGATCCACTGGATTACCGGAACTGGTTTTCCGGATTGCAATCCCTAAATGGGCAGTCTTATCGCTAAAAGCGATCTTTGGATGGAATAAGGGAGTATCGCTAAAATAGCCCGCGAAAATCAAATTATCTGACGTTTTTTTGCAATTTGCAGGTCAGTTGTATGTTGATCAAAATAAGATTCACGATGGTATCATAAAAAATTACAACTAAGCTCGCCCCCTATTACATGGGACTTAAACATAACTAGCGTAATATGAGTGAACTATCGAAGAAACGCATATCTGTACACTGAAGGACTATTATTAGATAAAACAACACCATAACATCACGCCTTGTTTCCCCGAAGGGTTGGGCAGAGGTGTACCTATAGTAGGTACACCCGCATTTCGCCAGTTATGTTTTAGTCCCATGTAATAGGGGGCGAGCCTATTGCCGTCAACCGGGCACAAATCCAGCCTCCGGGCTACTACAAGTTTAGACGTGATTAAAAACTTGTCTTCTAAAATTACGTCAATTTACGTCAAGCGCTGATTAATTTGACAGGACTAAACTAAAATTTATCTTCTGTCCTTTTCTTAATGAAATAGAAAGAAAAAGATGCACTGAACTTAAATTTAGTTTAGTTTGTAAACAATTATGCCTAATTTGTTTAATTTTGACCGTTCATTGCGTTATTTACGTTGTTGAGCAGATTTTTTTTCCAACTTATGAAGCAATGGCTTAGCAATCTGTTTCAAATCGAAACAGATTGTGATTGTGTTGTATTACGCAATTAGGGTACTGGTCTGCAAATTGCAAAAAAACGTAAAAAATCATAATTTCGCGGGCCACCCTGGCTCTTTCACCTTAAGGGAGGAGAGACTACTGCAGGAAGGTAGTTTGTGGTGTAGTAGTACCCACTTTTCTTCCAATTAATCACAATCATCTTTCCTCTACCCATCAACGTCTTCGATTAACTAGGAAAATAAAAGAACATCAATTCCCAGTGATTGATTGCTATCAGAAAGTAAGAAATCTTCCTGATTGCTAGCTGTCGAGCAATCAGTCATGACTGACTTTCATTGTGTTTATGATATGAGTAGGGATTTTGATTGAGACTTCAACTTGATATGGTATTGAAGGAAAGATCAGCTGTATTTATTGGTTGTTACGGTAGCAAACGTTGAATAGTTTATTCTATTCTCAAATTTTTGAAGTCTGAGGGTAATAATTAAAATACCTTCTCTATAGTTGCAGCAATATCTTGGCCATACATGTTACGATATACTTGCGCAAGTTTAGACTTGCACAAGTCTGCGTGAGACCAAAAGGCTTGGATATTTGTGCTAATTCATCTCATACACGTTAATGTATTATATACTTGTGCAAGTGCAATTTTGCGCAAGTATATCGTAACGTGTGTGGCCTGCATTAGTCACCCTCAAGGACTTAAATGATGGGCTTATTTCGGGCAAAATATGAATCATCCATAAGAGAAAAAGAATAAAATTAACGTCGTAATATAATATCATCATCTTCCTGTCTTTAACTTAATGTATTTAGAACTAACTGATGCCCGTAGATTCACCCGCATGGACCCTAATTATTTTTCTAAAATAAAAGTAAACCTAAGTTACTCCTTAAAGCAGCAGCTATCTGCCAGTGAAAGTCCCGTCAAAATTGGTCAAGTCGTTTCGGAGATAAGCCGGAAGAAACAGAAAGACAATAAATTTTTTAAGCTATTGCTTAGCTTTTATCACGGGCTTTGAGCGCGGCGACCGAATCAAGAAATTCCGTAACGAAAAAAACCTAACACCCCCCACTCCGCCTACCATGTAATGACGGAACTACGTTCCCATGTTTTATGTCATCATTCGTCATCATCCCAAGTGTAGCGTTGACAAATAGGAAGTATGGAGGTTACAAATGCTATGCAATAGCTTTACCACGGCAGCCCCCGAGTGCCACACGTTTTTAAGCTATTTTTTTTAATAACCTGCGAAGTTTTTCAACGCAGGGGGTTCAGAATCATACTGAATCCATGGTTTTCGCGTCGATGTCCCAGGCACCCTGTATATTATCTCTTTTACTGACACGGGACCTACATCTATTGTACGTTTCGTGAGCGAGAAAATTGTCGATAGCTAGTCACTTCCTCGTCGGCGGTGGGACAAGTGCCTTAAGGTGTCGAATAAGTTAACAACTGCATTACAGGTTGTCACATTAGAAGGGTTGAGAGCAGAAGGGTTTGCCAATTTCCGTTCAGTCCCGTTTATATTAAACTTGGTTAACAGAACATTGATACCTGCTGTATGATACGTTGGGTTAAATGATTCAAAATTGAATTTGAAGCTACAATTTTCTGAGTATGATTCATTGTTGAAAACCAATTACACAAGCTTTTAAATATTGCGAATTTAATTTTCGTATTTTCATTCCATTTGCTTTATATTACACGCGTTTAATTGAAAATGGAGGGACTGTTCAGTAGGTATTTATTTTTTTGTAAGGCCTCACCCTTACAAAAAAATAAATACCTACTGAAGGTTTCGCACAAATACTGCCAGGGGAACCCTATGGGATGCATCCAGACCGTGGTTGATCGACGGCACTGTG
This sequence comes from Agrochola litura, assembly GCA_949152395.1. Lineage (NCBI taxonomy): Eukaryota > Metazoa > Arthropoda > Insecta > Lepidoptera > Noctuidae > Agrochola > Agrochola litura. The sequence goes on along the minus strand of OX424497.1, from coordinate 5,781,275 downwards.
ATATAGACAACACTTTTTGAGACGATAGTTTACGTCGATCGACTCATCGATCGATCATCTGTTGCATACCTTATTATGGTTCTTTCTCAGTAATTAATAGAGATCTTGTGAATTTATAATAAGTGAACAGATTTTAGTGACTTTTTTTTTTGGTGGTAAATTCTCGAATAACTTCTCCCGCTCTGGGTGGAGCGGGAGGGCGTGTCAGACTCTTACTGACTAAAACTCACCCGTGTTCCTTCGGTTGTCCTGTTGCCGCGGGCCACGATCTCCCTTTCGGACTTCTTCGCAACCCCGGCAGGCATCGGCCCTAGCGGACCCCGTCAATTCTGCTGACATCTCTTTGAGGCGTGCGTGGAACACAGCGCGCCGTCGACCCGGGCCTGGTCCTTATCGGACGGCGAGCTACCCATTGCTCACCGTCCGCAAGTTCGCGCCTACGGTGGCCGGAAATCGGCCTGCAATTCCCGCTCCAGGGCGTCTCCTCCTGCGGCGGTTAGGGGCTCGAGGGCGCGAAATTTGCCTCTCCCTCACGCGTTCCGCCTCCTCCTTCGCGAGCATTACTGCTTCGTAGAAGGAGGTGATGGCCTCCCATTTCCTTTTGCTTCGTACCATGGCTTGAACCAGGGCCGGACGCGAGAGATAACTGCCGCCGATCGCCTCCACGTGGACACGGCGAGATTTTAGTGCCTGGATGCTGGCTGGTGACTACAAGACAAGTGTGTGGGCAAATCGTTAAATTACCGTTAAGTTATTGGTATTAGGTAACGGTGCCGATTCTCTTGTACACTGAACTAAACTATCAGAATCTAAGGCTATAAGAATCATAAAGCTATTCTGCAAAATAAATTCTCTAAATTTAAAAATAATTTTGACACAACTAAATCGAATTTGACAACCGCGACTTCACGTGGTAGGTACTTGTTTGCCGTACACCGTGATTTTTTTTTAGAACCGGACCGTGGCGCCTATGGGGGGCAGCCTCGATGTGATTTTTTAAGGAATTTATCACTTTTTGTATGGAAAATATGAAAAATTATTACCATATTGTTGTCTGAAACATAACTGGCGAAATGTGGCTGTGCCTGCTACAGGGACACCCATAGAAATATGAAATTCTTATATCTATGGGGACACCTCTTTGCAACCCTTCGGGGAAACAAGGCGTGATATTATGTTATGTGTTTTTACCATATTGTTGAAATTTAGGGATTTATTGGTTTTTAAAAGAGTCGAAATTTTCATTATATAGGACATACCATTTTCGAGATATAAGCAAAAAAAAAGAATATGCAGTATTTTTTTGCACCTGAAGTCGAGGTGTTGCACATGTGAATTTAAAGTTCATCACAACCAATTTTATTCCACACGTTTTTAATCGCGATTAGAAAGTCAGATTCGGTTAGACAATCAAAATTTTAGATATAAAACGCAAAGCAACGCAATTCGGAATAGCAAAATTGCCATTTTCACTAAATTAATATCTCAGTGCCATCTTAGTGCTGTCAAACTAAAATACTGTCACTTTAGTCTATTTTAGAATGGGAAATCGTCGTTTGACAGGAATAAACAAAATTTTGGTAATTTTTAATCTAGTTTAGAGGCATTTGTGACAAGAGAATCGGCATCATTGTAGATTTTTTTTTAAGACTCATATAATTATTTGCCAAATAAATAAAAAAAGATATTGAGTATACTAACATGTCATTATTGAACAAGAAGTAGGTAATAAGTACATTGTATAGTATTTTAAGTTAATTCGTTTAAAAATCCAGACTGCCGTGTTCCAATAAGGCAACACACAGTGTAATCAGAGGTTTCTATGTAAAACAAATACAACGAAAGAGGAACCCAGTCCGTACAGGATTTGTTAACAGAATTGTTAATCCTACTTAAATATCTCATTACAAATTCAGTTAAAGCAGCACTATAAGGATTTAAATCATTTTGATTTGTTGCTTGTGGATAGTTTTAGGTTGAAAATTTATTTGGCGTTGAAAATTAATTCTGACAGTAACCGTACAGCTTTTTTCTCGCCTACGGTGAAGCCCACGTGGAGAGTATCTAAGGTTGTTAGTAGGTATATTGTGACAACTAAGACATGTTTTACTGCTGGTTAAAAAGCAGCCTCTCGGTTTAGTGGTAAAACCGCTTTCGATTCCCAGCAAGGACAAAATTTTCTGCACAGTTTGGTTGGTAATAGGGCTAGTTCTGAGTCCGCCTGGCTAGCTACCACCATCTTATTTAAGTCTGTCGCCATTATCAAAAATGTTAACAGCATTGTTGTGTTTCGGAAGTTACCTCTAACTGCCTCTACTCTACAGAGGAATTGGCTATCTTACGATGTGTCAGTTCTGTTGTGGTTGAGGATTCCGGGTGAAGCGTTTCCGCCTTCGTCCTGATCATCACTTACTATCAGGTAAGATGAAGGCCAAGAGCTTCCCCATTGTGGTTAAAAAAATGGTGTTTCAGCATCAGCGCATTTATTTTTGGCCTAGGTTATCAAAAAATCAGGTTCGAGACGATTCTCGATCTACGTGACTTGACATAGTCACGTAGATCGAGAATCGTCTCGAACCTGATTTTTTCACACATCATTGCGGATCTATCATGTTGTAGTTTCTATCACAATCTTCAAAGGAAGGAGCATTACTTTATCGGTACCAATATTCGTATAATCAAAACTATAAACCTTGAGAAATTCATAACTGCTCATACACTGTTCGATCAAAAACCAATACATATAAAGCAACGTGCGTGATCTCTAATGTGCTTTACACATCGTCATGACACGCAAGGAGGGCGCTTAGAGCCAGCTTTACGCTTCTAACGGACTGGTTGCAAACCTTACATGCGCTATCTAGTTTGAGCTGGGTTTAAATTGTGTTACGACACGTTTGATGGTATTAAGACCCGTGGACCTAATGACCTATCGCACAATATTGTTTGTCGAACTAATGTAAAGACTATGTGGGTCATTCTTTTTGTCTCGGTCATTTTTAATCATCGTCTGACAGTTTAAGTAATTTATGCGGCCTACCCAAATGTCCTTTCTTTGGTATTGTTCGTCGAATCGTTGAGCTCCTTAAAATTCTGAGTTGAGCAGTGCGATTACTGACAAATGTGTCCACTTACTGGACGAGTCCACTCAGTCTGTGTGATTCTTTCCTCAAAAGACCATTTCAGACACCAATCTACATGGTCTTCACATCATGTCTGGACTTTAAAAGAGACCGTCGTCTTAGTTTGTTTCGGCCTTTCTTCTCAAAGTAGTCGGATAGGAAACGCCGACCTCATTTAGTTTTTTTTAAATATAGTTGACGTATGAAAGTCTTTTTACAAACCTACATAAAGAAATAAAATCATTACAATTTATCATTTAATGACATACACTCGATAAAATCTTCTGTTCTAAACTACATAGGTTTCGTATATTTTAGGTGGGAGAGAGATATCATATTGCATAGAATTTTGTTCGTTATTATTATTTTCACCTGTGTAATTAATTTTAATATTATAATCGACAACCTTATCACTTTTCACTGTCATTGCGATTCACGACTGTTAAAGATCCACGAATGACAGCCGGGACCAACGGCTTAACGTGCTTTCCGAGGCACGGAGGTGTCTCGGTATGTAGAAATGGTCACCCATTCACGGACCAACCCCGGCAAGCGTAGCTTAACCTGATGGATCGACCGTTGCGGCTTACTAACAGCCACGAGTCCCTCTGAATTCAAGCTGAATTCAATTTACAAATCAAAACAAAATTAAAAGTTTGACCTATCGCGCGCTTTTGCTGATTTTTTAAAAACCGCTGGAAAGTAAATAAAATTTGTACCTTTTTGGAAAGCTTATGAAACCAGTAAGTCATTTGACTCATTTGTACGCCAACTGTCATACAATTTCTTTCCAATAATTTACTTAAATTTTCGGAAAAAATTACTATCATTAAATTATTATTATTATTATTGCCTACAGTTAAGTGATGTATTTACACAGTATTGAAATTCTTGATGACCTATTGTTAGTATTCTTGTAAAAATGTCGTTGGTGTACCTTGCTTGATAAATAAAAAAAAAAAAAAATAAACACGCACAGTATTTCTATTTTCTTAATGTGCCTCGGCAAACTTCGTGTTTCGTCAGTCGTCGGATTTCTATCGGTTGCCCTTTGCACTTGGTGCAGACCGGACGCTCTCAATCAACTTGGAAGTATATAGAGTTGTTAATACTCTTTTCTTTTCGTAATGTAGTTTATTTAAAAAATGGAAGAAACACGACATATAGGAAAATAGTTTTACAGCTCTATAAAGTTCACACGGAAATCAAAACAAAACAACAATAAAGTACTTAGTTCTGAATTCAAATTATTATACACGATAAATCTAATAATTGCTGGACATGGAAATTAGCATTCGTTTGTATTCGGAAATGCGATGATTCCCGAGGGACAAGAAGATAGAAATACTGTACGTTCGCATGTGCCCTTTTCTCAATATATTGGGGGCTGGCGGGGCATGTGTTCTCTTTGGCATTTCTATTGGCCGCCATCTCAGTTATCACCCTCTTTTTATTATTTTATTATCTTTTACACAATCCCCTTATCGTTATTTTGGTCATCCCCTACTCTTACAACCATCGACATTAATAATCTAATCTTTCTTTACGATACTGTTTTACCATGACAACCGCTTTCCATGCGATTTCCCAGTTACCGGCGCCACTTTTATAAAGTAGAACTCTTTTATGGACATTCCCCACTAAGAGGTATGAGGAACAGGGTGTAAAGTTCACTCAACCGCCATAGAAAAGAGAGGATCTTCTGACCAGACGGGTTTTGTGTCTGGTGGGCAAATTCCCGTCGGTTGATGTAAGGTCGTGGTATATACTCGTCGCGCGGTAAATTTTGCTTGCGCGATGCAGGATATTGCGTGATGTCAGTGTGATGCTTAGTTGTAGATGCCGCCATAATACCTTAACTAATCTAATCAAAGCTAACTAACCTGCTTTTTTCCACTGCAGGACAAAGCCTCCCTCTCCCTTTTCCACACAATTCTGTCTTTGCTAGCGCCAGTTCTTTGGGTAGTCAAGTCAAGCTCGTCCCGTCATCTTCACCTTGGCCTGCCGCGATGTTGTCGTGCGTTTCATGAGACCCAATCGGTGGTCCTTTTAGCTCATTTCTCATCTGATATGCGGCAGATATGACTGGCTCAGTCCCACTTAAGCTTAGTGAAGTGCCTACCCTGCAAAATCGTATCAGCTTAAAAAAAACCGGCCAAGTGCGTGTCGGATCACGCACAATCAAGGATTCCGTAGTTGGGATGAAATTCATCCCAACTACGGAATTCTTGATTAACTTTGTAATTGAAAAACATGTTCTCACATACATCGATATACGTCACGGTTAATTCTCCAACTGAAAAGTAAGTTTGTAATAGCAAAAAACATTTTTTTATGTGATAAAACTACAAATTTACAATTTTCGGACTTTTTCCTTTACTGCTGTGAGACCTTGCTTCGTGCCAAATTTCATGATTCTAGGTCAACGAGAAGTACCCTGTAGGTTTTTATTTATTTGTGAGTATCAAAATATGTCGCTTAAATGGCCGTAATTTTTTATTGCGCTGACTTAGAAGCTTGATTTTTTAGAGCTCCAAGGGACCATAGACTTACGTATATGATATTAATTTCAACTTCCTGAGAAAAAGGGTCTTAACAGACTGACGGACGGATAACGAAGTGTTCTTATAAGGGTTCCGTTTTTTCCTTTTGAGGCACGAAACCCCAAAAATTAACACACCAAAAAATAGAATAATTTTCAACACGCCACCTCATACAACTTCGGTCGAACGTATTATAACGGTATCATATTCCATTGTACCGAATCGCTACTAACACACAGCCGATAATTTTCAGATTGCGTGTTGATTGGCCTACAATTAATTGGCTTGGACTGTTTATTGGATTTACTAAGTAATTACAGCGTTGTATTGTAAAGCGCTAATGTTATTGCGGTTGGTGTATAGTCAATATGTTTGCTCGTTATTGTTAAAGCTTGTTAAGCGATTAAAATGAAATATTTGATAACTTTAAGTTAGTAACCCTAGTCATGCGAATTCAAAAACCATTTATTTTCTTGTAGAGTTTTTAATGAAAATGAATAAAAAAAATCCACAGAACTCATAGTCCCATGACCTTCCGGCGCATTGAAAATGACTTTATTTCATTATGTCACTTAAATATTAGAGGAGTTAAATGGGTAAATATGTACCCTTAATTATAACCCTATCGAAACCAGAATGGTATCATTTTGAAGCCCTTTAAATTCTCCAGGATTACTTTTTGTTCGTTATCTCTTTTCGTTTTTGAGAAGTTTAAGATTGTTTGAAAAAAGTCTCTAAGGAAACGGTACAAAATTGGCGTTTTTCCTGGAGAAGCCATAAGCGCAATATTCCGAACAAAAAAGGCTGTCATTTTTGGCGGGGGACGCGCGGTAGCTTCCACGAAAAAGAACAATAGCTATTGTTGTTTTCGAGCCCAGAAAGAGAAGTCCGTACCATCGTTTTTTCTTTTATCGATATCGATAATCATTCGAAATTTTGCTTGAACCCAGAAATAAAACAGCTAAAAAAATACTTAAATATGGAAGGTTATTCCGTTTGACGTTTTAACAGCACAACTACCTAGGCATTTTCACGGAGCACTGATGAGAACCCCGCGACTCGAAAACGTTTAACGTTGTGCGTTTGAATCGATTTGAAAGTAGTTTTTATGACCGTGTTAGAGCATTTGTTCTTGTACTTTTACAGAAGGGGAAGTGTGCGTAAGGCTTCTCCAGCGTTATTCTGAATAAAAAACATTACCCTCCTTCTGGGGCAGTCGGGTAAAAAATCATTTTACGATTATTTTTTTCGCAGTATTGTAGCCCTTTCAGTGACGTATCTTTTAATACCATTTTCAAAAAGAATTCAACGCTAAAAAGAACAGCTAAATAAAAAAAACAAACATGTTTTTCTTCGCGATGTTACCTTGACAGACCAGGGTTGCGCTATTATGGTTCTAGTTTCAGTCCTTTTTCATGTCATTTTATTTTCTATAGTTGGTTTTATTCTTAAATTAATAGCCTTATTAGGTACAGTCAATCAACTCAGCATTTCGCAGTCATTGCAAAGCTTCACCACTTTCCACCTTCGCACCATCTGTCTGTCCTAGCCACCTTTTTGTGTCGTCATTCTTTCTAGCGTCTTACGCTACGCTTCTTGATTCGTGATTTCCCCCAAGAACTCCTCTCGTCCAAAGCCATCAGCCTTTTGACAGAGAAAAAATAACTGTCTTCTTCACTCTTCACTAATCTACACTAATATTAAAAAAGAGAAAAGATTTGTATTTTTGTTTGAAATGAATCAACTCAAAAACTACTTGACCGATTTAAAAAAATATTTCACCAGTAGAATGCTATATTATCACTGAGTAACATAGGCTATAATTTATAAAGATATCATGCGGGCGAAGCCGCTGGCGGAAGCTAGTTTTTAATAACTTTTAATTTACTATAGTGTTTGACACTATGTCCGCGTCAATCTCCCACACAACCAAACTGACGCTCAGGTAACCAAATGACTTATTGATTCTGCCCTCCAAGCCAGAACTTATACACGAAACCCTCGCATCATTTATGCATGAATGCGGATATCCGCTGGCTTAGTTGTGCATATCATTTACAACTGTTAGGGAGATATTATGAATTCATGGAATTGAAATGTTAAATTTTGTTATTTATTTGTTAATAAAACGAATTGCTTTTCTAGATTTCTGATAGCAAGGATGTTTGGCACCACTGCACTGTGAATATGAAATTTTATTCATACAGAACGGCTCATCGCACTGCAGTATCATTTTAGATTGAAAAAATATGATTTATTTGTTCCATTTATTTAAACTCTCTATTAATAGAGAAAAATAAATATAAAGACAGAAAACACAAAAGCACTGATTATGTCCTTAGAAATTTCTTCCTCCGGATCTGGAACAAGAGAGTTGGATATGAGACGTAGACACAGTGTGTAAAAAGACAATATAATATCCCATATATATATTGTTATTTGAAGGTGCAGCTTTTTGATCTGTTTGTTTCATTTGATAAGATATTGATTTAGAATTATCACCGTTTAGTAAGATCTTTATTGCGGCTTCTTCTTTTCGTGTGGCTAGTGACCAACCTGGTGTCAGAGTTTTAAAGCCGCCCATGGGCCTCTGACTTGGCTTCACATGCCGTCGAGAAATATCTCTCAGGCATGCCGGTTTCCTCACGATGTTTTCCTTCTCCGTTTTTGAAGCAAGAGATAATTATACAATACGCACATGTATCCGAAAAGTCAGAGGTGCGTGCCTTGGGTTCGAAGTCGAGACCTATGACTTGGCAGTCCGACGGTGACACGACTAGGCTATTACTGCTGTATTGTGGCGAGTAACAAGCACTTTTATATGTGATACACCACTTTATTATTAAGACCAGAACAATACTTTTTTATGTCTGCAAAAACGTAATTTCCAACACCCTTTTTAAACACAATTTCTATTCACATACTGTAGAAACCATAAGCAATTCAGACAAAAAAATAAGTAGAACCCACCATTTCAACCATACATTTCCAATCAAAAGTTCAGCTCAACAACCTCATATAATGTAATGATGTTATCACTGAAGAGCGTTGCCCCAACCCACTCAAAAGGTAGTCAATTCACAGACTATGTAGGTCAATCCACTATCAGTCGTATTTACCTTTAATTTTCGTGTTTTATTTGTATGGTTCTTAAATTGGCCAATCATTCGATGTACAATTTTCTTGTGTTGATGCTTACTTTATTTAAATAGGTCAATATTTAATAAGGGTACGTAGTTTTGTATTGTTTATTTATTTTTCGTCACATATGTTGATTTGAACAGGAAGTGCTTAATCTAATCGTAATTTCCTGTTGAGTGTTAAAATAATGATAAATGAATTATTTCTGTAAATAAATATCTATAAAAATTACATGTCTAAAATGAATTGTTTTATTACTACACGAGGTCTCTGTTTTCAGCATTTTACCATCAGTACTTTTGCGCATTCTAGCTATACATGTAGTTAGATATATTATAAGAATCGGGCGAGTTCGAACTGGGGATGAGTATGGACGAAGCCCTCTATCCGACTACTCTGACAAGAAACACGGAAACATACTTAAAGGACATAGTTGACACAGTTCAATGTTGGCCAAGAATATCACTCACTACCCTATATTTCTTTACGTGGTTATCATCAGATGCAAATATAATACGGGTAACAGAGTTCTCTACATCACTACTGCTAGTGACAACTTGCTTAGCAAGCGTGGTGTTACGGCAAATCCAGTCTTGAGGGAGGCCTAGCAGTGGACGGCCATTGCTTGGTACCTAATTATGATGATGTTTGTGATAGTCATGGTCCCATTTTTGCCAGTATTTTAAGATCGGTTATTACTTTTAAAGAAGCATGAGAAACAGGGTGTAAAGTTCACTCATCCTCTATTGAAAAGGAAGGATCCTCCGTCTAGACGGGTGTCGTGTTTGGCGGGCAACTGCCTAACGATTGATGTCGGGGAACTTATATATGGTGTTCGCGCGGTAAACTCTAAGTGCGCGATGCAGGTTTGTGTGACGTCAGGTCTTTCGTAGCGATGTAGATGCCGCCACACTTTCTATAATGAAAGTTTTAACTTTCATCTTTTACGTGATAACAATCTTATATGCACTGAAAAACACCACACAGCCTAAACAAATGAGTCTAGAATTATGCAGAAAAGTTCCGTATGTAACGAAAGTGAGCACTAGGGAAGGTTTTTGGAAAATTCATCCCGTTTTTGCGGAAGAAAAATCCTTTCGGGCACACGGCTTGTACTTACATAAAAATGCCTTTCCATAGGGGTTCGCAAAAGCTACAAAAAACCACGTGCGAAGGAGCTTTTATAGTTTTGCAAGGGTAGAGATATATTGCAGCTCATAAGTACTCTTAGCGAAATGAAAAGCGATTTGAAATATTTTACAACCCATAATCGCACTCTTTCTTATCAGCTATATGTATAAAAGCAGTGCAATTTTCCAGGAAAACTTTTAGGGTAAACACCTTAATATTAACAACTCTTATAAACACACCTTTATACTGTACACCTTAGTTTATAGTAGACTATAACAATAAGCGCTCGGCTTTTGTTTAGATCGTTTCAGCAATATTATGATAACTTCGCTCCAAGAAAATAAACACTGTTATTTAGTTATTTTTGTAACGTCGACACAGAGTAAATTTCTGACAGAGACTAAGGTTTCTGTAACCGCTGGGCTAGGTCAAAATATTATTATATGTTAAACCAGCAATAAAATAAAATTGTTTATTTTTTTGTCAAAAACGTACCTACTAAACTTTTCAGTGATTATCCTTAATGTTTTTGAAAGGATGCATAAATACGTTTACTCTAATGTTTCTTGAAAAATCACGCTGATTTTCATGATTATAAATACACTTGCTTCTGCCCGCGATTTCGTCTGCCTATAACCTTCCTCAAGAATTGGGCTATCCAATGCTAAAAGAATTTTATAAATTCGACTGGCAGTTCCAGAGATTAGCCCCTACATACAAATATACAAACAAACAAATTTTATGTCTTTATAATATTAGTATAGATACACACTGCACTATGGAAGTATCATATTTATCATGTTAAACGTAATCGGGCTATGTCAAAGACTTAGCTACTCAGTACTCAGTGGATTAAGAAATAATTGAACTACAAGTGGGTATAGGTGCCTTCTTATCCTTTTTAGGGTTCCGTAGTAAACAAGGAACCCTTATAGTTTCGTCATGTCCGTCTGTCTGTCTGTCTGTCTGTCCGCGGTCTAGCTCCAAGACTATTAGTACTAGAAAGTTGTAATTTGGCATGGGTAAACATATTAATTATGCCTACAAAGTGGTAAAATAAAATTATGAAAAATAGATTTTTTTTACGGTATCTCCCCTACACGTAAAGTGGGGATGTTTTTTTTTTTTCTATGCCTTAGTGTGGGGTATCGTTGAAAAGGTCTTTCAAAAACATTGTGTGTGTGTTAACGATTTTTGAATTCCGAGTTCCGTTTGTGAAATATTAAGCTTTAAATTAGAAATTTTTGTTAGAGTCAAGTGTCCCCCCTGCCAGCTAAATGGTAGGTTTTAGATATGTGAAAAAATTCACAGCAGTAGCTTATATAACGAATGTAAAAGGAAATCTATCACAGCTGAGTAGGCTTTACAAGTTAACGAGTAATAATTGACTAACTTAGATTTGCGGTTGTAAAAACATGTTCTCCCATACATTCTGTATGAAAGATTTTTTTTTCAACTTGGGATAAATTCATCCCAACTACGGAACCCTACATTGTGCGTGGTCCGTCATGCACTTGGCCGGTTTTTCTACACTCCTATGATTTCGGTAATACACAACATATTGGTACAAAGAAGCTTGGTCTCTGTTATTGTATCTACTCTGATGTCAAAACCTTGTAATAACAACGTAGTAAACTTCGTTTCGGGGTTATTGTTACTTATTTTGTTTGCGATTTATGCGAATATTTTGTTACTGCTATGTGATTTCCAATAGAGGCGACCTTTTTGCCTTCCGTAGGGAATTTCCTCCCGAAATTAATTATGTGATTTTGTGATTTCTTATACTCCAATCAAGCGTAGGACTAGTTTTGGCCATTTGTTTTGCTTTAGTTGGATTCTTGCTTATCTTAGAAAAGAATATACACTCACATTGTTTATTGCTACTTTTACTTCGCCACGTTTAGTGAATTTTGAACTGAAATATTTGTAGTGCTCCTAAGCTCATTCCTTGAATGTTTATACTCACCCACGGAAGACAGCTGAACCAACCTAGCGGCAACGTCGTAAAAAGATGCCCATCCATAGATAAATATCACCCGTCTCTCCACTATTCCATTGTTTACTCAAGGATGCATATCCGGTACCGCTCGCAAAGCCCTCCTTATCCTAAGGGCACGTCTTCCCTACCATTACCGCACTCCCCGGTCTACTCCTTGATATGCAATTGCCTCTGTAGCTCCATGAAGCATGAGGCTCCAGCGGCTAGCGCAAGTCTCGGGGTTCATTCGTTTTATTGAGTCTGGTTAAACCACGCTGGGGTCGATGCATTCCATTCATTCATTCATCATTCATTCATCATTCATTCATCATTCATTCGTCATTCATTCATCATTTATTCATCGTTCATTCATCATTCATTTATTCATTCAACCACGGAAGACAGCTTTTGGTTTGATGCTGGTAAATGCCTCCCTATATACAGCGCACCCTATTGACAAGCAAATTACTTACTAGGGCAGGACCTATTCCCGTGTAGCTCGTGTTGACAAAAGATATGAGACCGAGATAAAATGTCAAAAATCGACAAAAAAATACTTAGTTCAGAATTCAAGCGTCTCATATTAACAAGCGATAAAATGTAGCTTACAAAATACTTATCAAGGAAAAAATATAGCTTTTCATCTGTCCCTTATATAAAGCCTGTTTACACTACCATTTCAGAATATATCGTAAATATAAGTAGGTATTTCCATTTACAAGGCGAACCTTTAAAAGGAATGAACTCGTATGAGGCGATAAAATGCGAGGCCACTGAGTTATGGGGTACCTACAGACGTATTCACGCAATTAGGGTTGTCCCCGAATGCGTAGTAAAATAGGTAAAGTTCAACTAGCTTTGACATAAACGAGATATTATTAAAAATATTTTCGCACTGTTATTAGTTTAGTTTACCAAATAAGTAATAGTTGCATCGATGATTTTTTTGCCAAAAATCATGTATTGTTAATTCATAAAAATAAAACGAACTTAAAAGTAATAACAAGTTGTTTAAGTTAATCTGTATACATATTATATACAAAGCAGAAGATCACTCATCTACTCACTGACTAAACAGATTAATGAAATTGTCATTGCTGTCGGGGGATCATTGTGTCGTTGTGTGAAACATTTTTTTGTCTAAGATATGAAAAATCTATAGCCTATGTCACTCGGGATGTTGTAAGGATTCTAACGATAAATCCAAATCTGTTTAGGCATTTAAAAGTTATGGTGGAACAAAAACACTCACATCTATACATACATACATGAACCCTGAAAACATTACACTCCTTTTTGGGCAGTCGTGTAATAAGCTTGCACTTTCATAGCACATTCATATTGCAAGAGATTTTAAATGATAATATGTACCACTAAATTCTCTAAAATGTGCCCACAGATTTCTTTCATTAATACATATTAAAAGTATGTCAATTGATTCGAAATAAGTAGGTCACTATTTGGAATCGGCAGACATTTAAATGTAAACAAAAACATAAAAAAAATCGAAACTGTTATCAGTTCAGTTGTTACTTTTTTCTAGCATTTCTTTTATTGGCCTTTTACGAAAGATTGGATAGTGCTATGAGAGGCTCCTATTCGAAAATAAAATGGAATCTGGCAACCCTATCAAGTCTTAAGCATTATTGTCCTGAAAAACGTCTTTATTTACCGTCATAGGCTATTAGGCGGAACAGTTAGGCTAAATGAAGTTTGAGCCAGAATTTGTGTCGAAATAGAGGAAAAGGGCTCGAGGCTAAGTAATAACAGCCGCGCGGGTCGATCGAAAGTTAAGCTACGCTTGCCAAGGTCAGTCCGTGGATGGGTGACCATTCATTATATAACGAGACTCCTCCGTGCCTTGAAAAGTACGTTAAGCTGTTGGTCCCGGCTGTCATTCAAAGATCTTTGCCAGTCAGAAGTCCGAAGGTCTGACAACCAGTAACTGCGTTGTGGACGTCAGATAGGCAGTCGCTCTGTAGCGGTTACACCGCTACATACGAACTATGCATCATAGCCATGACTTCACACAAATCCTGCATCGCGCAATTAGAAATTACCGAGTGATCGACATATATACAAAATTCCGACTTCAAACCAAAGGGCAGTTGCCCGCCAGACACAACACCCGTCTGGTCGGAGGATCCTCCCTTTTCTATGGTGGATGAGTGAACTTTACACCCTGTTCCTCATACCACTAAAGCTCCATGTAAAATACTGGTATTCAGGTGCATCTGGTTAGACTAGACGTTGACCCTAACATAGTTAGGCAAAGGCTTGGCAGATGATGAGAGGAAAAAATCGTGTGTACGAATTTTATTAAGTCGCCATTTTGCTTAGGGTAAATCTATGTTCGTCATTTGTCGTGTTACGAAATTGCTTTTGGTCTCTGGGAAATGCGTAACAAATATGTGTACGATATAAAATGCGGAATATATTTTTTCTCCATAACCTTTGATTAAAAATCATTCAGCGTATCGATTGCTTATTAGCGAGCACTTTAGAAATGCTTTCAAGAGATTCCTTTTGACATGTTCTTTTGACATGTTTTGAATTTGTGTAGCAATTTCAATATTAAATGTTTTCTGGCATTTTGTTTACTTATATTACATAAACTCACGCCTTCTTCCTATGGAACGGCTTCCTACGCCACTTTGCTGTGATCCTTACATACTCTTCATATTTGTTGACTACCTGAGTAAATGAGTAGGAAGTTTTGTTTTGTGATGAGGAATAGGGTGTAAAGTTCACTCATCCTCTATAGAAAAATGAGGAAAAATGAGGACCAGACGGGTGTCGTGTCTGGCGGGCAATTGCCCAACGATTGATGTCGAGGAAGTTATATTATATGGTGTTCGCGCGGTAAACTCTAATTGCGCGGTGCAGGATTTGTGTGACGACAGGATTTTATGTGACGTCAGGTCTTTCATGTGTTCGCATGTGGCGATGTAGATGCCGCTACAAAGTTTTCGCATATGCATACCTACCAACCTATTTCCAAATTAGATTTAAATATAGGACCTCTGTAGTCATGTCTTTGCCACCGTCATGGTGAACATAGGCATAAAAACCGGCCAATTGCGTATCGGACCACGCACAATGAAGGGTTCCGTAGTTCGGATAAGTTTATCTTAAGAACAAATTTAACATTGTAGTTGAAAAACATGTTCTCCCATACATTACTACTGCAAATGTAAGTTAGTCGACTATTACTCGTTAACTTGTAAAGCTTACTTAGCTGTGATAATTTTCTTTTTAACTTCGGCGGGGGGAGGACACTTGGCTCAACAAGATTTAGCACTTTAAAGCGCAAACGGATCCCTGAATCAAAAAATGGTTTCCACAAACACGCAATAGACGAGAAAAAATATATTATCCCCACTTTACGTGCAAGGGAGGTACCCTACAAAATTTTATTTTACCACTTTGTCGGCGTGATTAATATGTATACCCATACCAAATTACAGCTTTCTAGTTCTAAGAGTCTCTGAGCTAAGCCGCGGACAGACAGACGAACATGGTAAAACTATAAGGTGCTTTGTTGACTTCGGAACCCAAAAAGAACAGAACTTTTAGAAATAATTTATTATCTTTCAACAATCACGAAAGGCTTTATTCCTTGCAAGCCTTATTGACCCCTCATTCTCACAACATTCTCTTTACCATAGTTAATTTCATCCATATATCAAGATGGATCTATGTAAGTAGGTACATCCATCTCGGTAAACCACATAATATATCCAATATTAAGGTGTTGGTGTAATTTCACGGAGCGTCGGTTAGGGAAGGCATGGGATTTTGTTATATCCCCTTACCCATGGTTGCGGTTTCCAACCGACCCTTAAAATGCAAAGCCATGGGTTCCGCCTCTGAATTTTTAGTAGGTATCTATGTATGAAGCGCAGGTCACACCGCAAGCTAAGCTTATTTTTTGTACCTGGCTGGAAAATCTTCTTGGATGTTCGAATGAACAAATCAAAGACCAAACTCATGACTAATATCGTCAAAAAACACAGTTTATAGAGAGTATGGAGATTGCAAATGTCCCAGAATACATCTACCTCGTCAAATAGTCTACTTCCAGGCGAGACAAGAAAAAGAAGTTGCTCCCCGTACCGAAAACGCCTGGAAGAGCTATTGGTCGATTAAAATCCTTATGAAAAGAGATCTTCCAATTTGCCATAATCGCAAATTAATGGACATGTGCATTCTTCTTATCCTTACATACGGTGCTCAAACCTGGTCTTTGACAATTCAACAGAAGACCAGGCTCGAGGTTTGCCAGCAAGAGATGGAGCACAGTAATCCTTGGAGTTCGACTTACCGATCGGATACGGAACACGATACTGCGCTCTAAGACAAAAACCAGCCAAGCTCAAATGGAACTGGGCTGGACACGTTTGCCGCATGTCGGATGCATTGTGGGCTAAGACCACTACAACATGGGTTCCTGAAAACGTCCAGCGATATCGTGGAAGACCCAGGCGTAGATGGCGGGACGAACTTGATGCTTATCCCAATTAATCCGTCCTTCTCTCTTAATCCCTCCTGATTGCTCCATATTAGCTCAGGACCGAGTTGAGTGGAAAAGGAAAGGGAGGCCTTTGCCCTGCAGTGGGACAATACGGACCAATTATTATTATGTCCTCCGCTCTAGGGTGGGCGAAGGGGTCTGTCAGATTCTTACCGACTAAAATCCACCCCGCTGTTCCCTTCTCACACTTGGACCGGGGATCATGGGATCTTGTACAACTTCCATGATCCCCGACTGGTGTCAGCCCGCGGGGGAGTGAGATGTAAGACTCCATCACGACGACGTCCAATAGGGGAGCACGTGGAACACTACGCGCTACCGCCTCGGGTCCTGCTAGATGGAGGGTCTCTCCGAACTTGTTTATGGGGGCTATGGGGGAACCGTAAGCTAAGCTGACCCAGCTCACCAAGACGTAGCGACTAATTATGCCGACTACTCTAACGCGAGCTAAGACACAATCAGGTGCGGACAGGGTTAAGCGAATCGTCCATCGCCAGCTAAACTAAGTTAGTTTGCATAGTTGAGCCAGTTTACCATACATGTGCGTCCACTGCGGTGGACGGATTCGATTTATGCGAGCTGAAATATCTCTGGTATCACACCTAAAACTATAAGGATATTAAAATTATATTGGCCAAGCGACGCGTGAGTGAAACGAAGCACAGTTCGCTTGTATTTCTCTAGTTTACGCCCGAAATATGAAAAGACGTCACAGCTTCGTAAACTAAACTAAGTTAGCTAAGCTCGCGGTGTGATCTGCGCCTACTCTGTGTGCGAACGAAGTATGTTTTGAAACATTTTGACTGACGCTCTTGTTCTGAGAACTTTGAATGACAGGTTGTTGTTTGTTGTGAATTAGACTTAACTGTTGCGAGGTTGTGGTCGTTTTTAGCTTGTAGAAATGATTTACTTTCAGTTCTGTTTCCAAGTTATTTGAATTATTCGATGTGGATATTGAATCGCTTGTCTTATTCAGAGTATCTTTATTACCTCCATACTAATTTTATGGTTTTGACATAGGATATCTACTATTTATCCTGATAATACGATCCCGAAATTAGCCTTAATTTCCGACATCCACGCGGGCGAAGCCGCCCGCGGACTAAAACAAAATCTAGCATTTTCCGACGTACAGTAAGCGCTCAAAAGTGCATGAGCACGCTAAGAGTCATATTGCTGTGAACTCGCGGTATAGCTCGTACATTTGTATGTGTAAGCAACACGATACACACACCACAGATAACGCAGTTTTGCCCTACACGAAACAACAATATATTTCCGTCGCTTTAAACATGCTAGCACACACGCACTATGCGCGTGAACTTGACCAGTTAATGGCATTGCTAAAATTCGATTGTAACTTAACAAGTGCAGATAGCAGAAAGCGTTAAGCGTTGGTATGGAATTCAAACTGCCTCAGGTTCTAATCTCGTAAAACACAGTGCGGTTTTTTGCAAATATTATTATTTTTGTTTTCGATAATAATATTTTTTAAATATTGCTGCTTTTTTATGTTGTTATTGCAATAAAGGTTTTAGAATAAAAAATGCGTGATATATGATAACAAAATTAAAAAAAATATGTTTATTCGTTATATTTATTTTACATAAGTTAAAAAACTGCTACAATTATTTATCATTACTTCAGCTGAATAAGATGTGAAATAGATGTCAAGAAACTTAGAAGCAGTATGTATTATTTTGACATATTTAAATTATGAAATATTTTAAATTTTTAATGGATTTTTTCACCATAAATATTAAGCTTTGATCATGGTCGAAGTAATT
The DNA here is from genome assembly GCA_949152395.1 of Agrochola litura. Lineage (NCBI taxonomy): Eukaryota > Metazoa > Arthropoda > Insecta > Lepidoptera > Noctuidae > Agrochola > Agrochola litura. The sequence continues at coordinate 5,763,039 of OX424497.1, read as the reverse complement.
AAGTAATAAATAAGAATATTAGACTACTTAAAATGTAAAAAACTACTTACAGAATAGGTAATTTTAAGGTTAAATATGGGCAGTTTGTTTATATTTTATTTGTATTAATTATTTTACATTTTATTTGACTTTAGTAAATATTGGTTGGTATTGAGGTTAAAGCTTAAGTATTCATTTTCTTTACGAAAAGAAGATTGAAACTAAACCTCAAATTTTAATCCTAAAATAATACTATTACTAAAATAATATTAAACAATTTCGGTATATCTGCAAGAAATACGACAAACACCCTATTGAAACGTGCTTAAAAAATTCGTTACCGTAAATTCATGCAATAACGAATCTGTTGTTTATTAAGTTGGTACGGTCAATATTTTAAGGTCAAAAACGGTTTTCTAGCTGGTCTTCAGTGATGCAAGCCTTCAGAGTGCACGGCGAACGGTTCATAATGACGTGTTTTTAATAATTCAGCAAAATATCTCGTTGGTATGAAACCATTTGTTTCATTCACCATTTGACGTCGCTGCTACTCGATAATAAGCCCCTTCCTCATATCTCTTAACCCTCACAGTATTTCTCTAGAACAAAGAAAAACATTGTTTTTATTACACATAATACCTTATTATTTATTATTCACTAATCGAATTAAACCTCACCATGAATTTAAAACTTTAAAGGCATCTTCTGTCTCAACAATACCTCTGTTCTATCAACAATACCCTTGATTAAGATTTATGTTTAGTAAAATATGAAATATATAAATGATAACACTCACACTTAGTCCGGTTTCATTAGATATTCACTTCACTTTTACGCAGCGCAATAATATTCTCTGATCTGATCTGATCTCTTCAATATATTTTATGCCTGCTTTTTGATAATAATAACCACAACACTGCGCTAAATACTCGTCACCAATATTATCCACGAACCAACAAAGTTCTATTAATTAAATACTCGTAACAAACTGCATCTACCCCACAGAAATCGAAATAATTTACTTAGTTTTTTGTAGTCTACCTGCTAAACTTTAATATTTATGTGAACAAGACGAATGAAACTAAAAACGAATGATGATTATTGAACTAGTCATTGGTTGCAGACAAAGTGAGTGTGTGTGTAATGTGCGTGTCTACAGTATTGTAACAACTTATAGAAGAAGGTCGTAAGTCAAACCGAAGCGTCAGTCTATTGCTTTGTGAGATTGCTCATGGACTTTTGGTCGGTACTGTACCTACACTCAACGATAAAATTAAGTGACTTACGGCCGACTCCTATCTCTTACAAACTGTTATTGATTAAAACACTTTCGTATCCTCGCCGATATTGAAGTGAAGTTTTCCTAACTTAATAGTCTCTTCCATAATATTTTAGAAACTTCTCAGGGCAAAATTCTCTGCAAAAACTTTAAACGGACCTTAGAAATTTCTTGTTGCCAATTTCCTTAATCATCTAGGCATTTAGCCACGTTCAGGTTCCAGGCATTCATTTAAAAAACATTAATCTTTTATGTTAACGACGTTTCTGCCTATCACTAATAGGCTTTTAGTGTCCCGGTAATGGATCGAATGCCTTTGTTCAGGGCTGAAACATTGCGTCACATAGTTATTGGATGTACGAATATATATAGGTATAGGTGTATTTAGTGTTGCGGCAGTAAATTGCCCTTTTTTGCCGACCTAGCGGTTTATGACATTAGTTGCCGTATTTGCTGAGACACAGTTCTTATTTGACACACGGTTCTGTCGTATTCTTTCATCTCTTATTATATGCTTACTTATTCCAATGTTTCGGGTGTAATATTATTTATCATGTCTTGGATGTCGGAGCTAAATCATTTTGTTTCTCTTCGTTTATTCTGAAAGTTGGCAACGTCGCAAATAGATGTCAAATATTTCGCCGTTTTGATTAATTTGGCAATATTACTGTATGGAAATATGAAATGTGGCTAAGTTGCGAACTAGAATATTAATAATGTAATATAGCACTGAATTTGATGTCGTAATCGTTTTAGGTGTAAAAAAGGCATTTGGAAGGTTTCTAAATACTTTTTTTACATCTACAATTAAATATTCGGTATTACGATATTATTTTTTACATTTCATAATCAATATTTTAGTTAGCTACTTAGTCACATTCCATATTTCCATACAGTAATATTGCCAAATTAATCAAAACAGGTAAATATTTGACAGCTATTTGCGACGTTGCCAACTTTTAGGATAAGCGCTTTTAATTTTATTTATTTTTTCCTCTTTTATTTTCTTGTGTATCATCATACTAGGTAGGTATCCCACAAATATACTGATGATGATAAATGCGGTTACTAAAGGATAATTAGTTGAGATAATTTTTGGTACTTACACAAGTAAATCTACAGGAAATCGTTGAAACTTTTGTTTGACTGCAAATTAAAGAGTGTTCAGATGTGCAGTTATGATTTGATCGCAAAACTAGCAACTGACTCCTAAACTACTTCGATATTACTCTATTTGTCCACCGCACTATGAATGAGACGTCAACGAGAAACGAGATTACGCTGCCATAGTAAATGTACGAGACAGTGTTTATACCGCGTATACCACTAATTCCCTACAATTACCAGTTTAAGCGCGTGCAGTTCCCTGTGAGCGTATGCTTTGCGATCAACAAGTCACAGGGGCCGACACCGAAGGCTGAAGGTGTCGAAATCAGGTATAGCTGCTTCTCACACCCGGGACAACTGTACCTCGTTTGCTCCCGACTCACCATTCCTGACTCTCTGTATGTTTTGGCTGCTGAGAATAAAACTACAAACGTAGTATGCAGGGAAGTTTTATAAAAATGTGGCTGTTATTGTAGTATATTGTGGTGTCTTACGACTTCCACGCGAACGAAGTTGGGCAGAAGCTAGTAAGTAGTAAATGTATTGCCGCTACTTCGGCGTCGTCATCTCATTCTTGTTGATGTTCCGTTCACGGTGCGGTGGATAAACGATCTTAGGCTTTGTAATCCATTCAGACTATAAATAAGCTTAGAATTATTTAACAGGAAACGATTACTTTTATTCCTACCCGATCAAATCTAACAAACTGACTACAGATTAGGTAGGTACCCGCTTTTTCTTCAGTATGTAAAATGTCTGCAAAGAAATGAATTTAAATACGTGATCGATGGTTTGCGTGACCAGAAAATTAGTTCGTAGCACAAAAGATTAGAATTGCTATTCAGTGGAAACGTTGTTCGCTTTACACGCCTGATTGTTTCTGAATAAATGTTAAACTTCACGCATCGCTGGGCTTGTGTTCAATCTGATTTGTACACGGAATCAGGTACTGTGATCATTGGCACTTGGAAGCGTAATTTTTGACACCCTGTGCAGTCATGAGAATTTTGTGATAGGATGATAAAGTCTGTTTCCAAATATAACTGAGTGGGGAATTTTTAAATAGGTACACATCCAGCTATCATCATCTGCCCTTAGACCAAATAATAAAACTAAGACATAGCACTGCGAGCAATACAGTGAAGCATGCCAAAACTGCAACTCCGCTCTGTGCATACACGCTCAGACACACATTTACAATCAAACTACACCTCACTAAGTGCACACATGTTTATGAAACTGGCTTCACGTCACTGTTGACAGCGCTATGTCTTGGTTTTTTATTTGGTCTGAACTCTGCCTAGCTTATTCCCAACTAAGGGGTCCCCGAAACGATCAATTGCAATTGATCAACTGCATCAATTTCTTTTGTATGTGATTGTCAATCACTTCAATTCCATTTGGTAGACGATAAAATTGCGCATCAGTGTGTATCAATCACATAAAAATTGACAATTGCAATTGATCGTTTCGGGGACCCTTAAGAGCGTTTATTCTGAAAGTGGCCAATGTCGCAAATAGATGTCAAATATTTCGCTGTTTTTATTAATTTGGCAATATTACTGTATGGAAATAAGAAATGTGGCTAACTAGTTCCCTAGAATATTAATAATGAATTGCAATATATAACACTGAATTTGATGTTGTAACAATTATAAGTGTAAGTACCCTCCTTCTGGGGCAGCCGGGTAAAAAAGGCAAAGGAAAGTTTCCAAATACTTTTTTTTACATTTAACCCTTGGTATGCCGCCGGAACGTAGATCTACACGAGACACAACGGTTTTTTAATTGCGGCATTCGAGAGGTTAAAACTAAATATTCGGTATTACGATATTAATTAGGTATTACATTAAAACATAAGAGCAGTGGTGGCCCAGTGGTAACGGCCGTGACTTACGAGTTGTACGTCGTAGGTTCGAACCCTGACAGGCGCTTTACTTTGTGTAAATTATTTCATCACCACTGCTCTCAAAACGGTGAAGGAAAACATCGTGAGGAAACCGGCATGTCCTAGAACCGAAAATTCGAAGACATGTGACATCTACCAACCCGCACTGGGCCCGCGTGGTGGATTACGGCCCATTCCCTCTCACAGAGAGGAGGCCTGTGTCCCAGCAGTGGGAACATTATAGGCTGATGATGATGATGATGATTACATTAATTTCCTAATCAATATTTTAGTTCCCTAGTTAGCCACATTTCTTAATTCCATTCAGTAATATTGCTAAATTAATTAAAACTGGTAAATATTTGACAGCTATTTACGACGTTGTCAACTTTTAGGACAAACCTTCTCGGGGTCGAAAAAAAATATACAATTATTCAACGTTATTTGAAATTAAAACCTAAAATTAGGAAGAAAAAGGCTTTTTAGGAGAAAACTAGCTACCTATTCCCAACCACTACGACTTCTGTATCCCACAATCTAACCGAATTCGAACCATGGCACTGTACTGGAAAGTAATTAACCTATACAACGATCAGTAGCACTCACTGGGTTGATGCAAATTCAGTTCAGGTAAAGCTAGATTGATGATACTCTCTGCACGTTACTAGTAGGCATTTGGGTTAGTACATACAAATATTTGTGAAATAGAGATTGGAAATTGCAATGCATAAGCCGTTATTAACTGAGGGGCAACTCCTGCATTTTAAAGAACGTGCGTTAAGAGCGTTTATTCTGAAAGTGGGCAACGTCGCAAATAGATGTCAAATATTTCGCTGTTTTGATTAATTTGGCAATATTACTGTATGGAAATATATTATGAAATGTGGCTAACTAGCAAATTAGAATAATAATGATTTGCAATTATAACACTGAATTTTATGCTGTAACCGTTTTAGGTGTAAAAAAGCCATTTGGAAAGTTTCAGAATACTTTTTTTTACATCTAAAACTAAATATATTATTATACTGAATATAATTATTCAGTGATACGATATTAATTATTTATTGTATTTCATAATCAATATGTTATTTCACTAGTTAGCCACATTTCATATTTCCTTAAAGTAATATTGCCAAATTAATCATAACAGGTAAATATTTGACAGATAGGTATTTGCGACGTTGCCAACTTTTAGAATAATCTCAGTTTCAATCTATCAAAAAATTCATGAGATTTTTGACATTGGTTGTCACTCAGACGAGATTGCGATTATATTTCGAACGTTTTTAATTACGAGAATTACTGATGAACAAAGAGATTTATGTAGAGAAGCTGTCAAAAGAAATTTCATAAGAAAACTGATCCCATGTCTCAGTAACGCCATATGCTTATGGCATAATACAGCAAAATAACATATTAGTCAAGTTTGACACGATTAGGGTTGCTAGGCCCAGAAATAGAAAAACTGGACCCAGATTCATATTTAGCTGGACATATTGCCCTGAAAGCCTGACACACTGGTTTATAAATATGAAAAAAAAAAAAAACTTTTATTTGTGTATTTTATTACTGTTATTTATTTGAAACTTGCTCTACTTTAATTATGAATCTTATTTTGTTCTTACTAAAGTCATTTGTATTTAAAAAAAATTGAAAGTAACTAAAACAATTAATAACCAGCCTTTTTCATTACATTGAAAGTCATTAAAACAATCAATAATCAGGCATCTTTTGGCGGGGCGGGGTTGACCAAAAGCCTAACAAAAGCTGGACAGGCTGGACTTGTGTGTATTTGGCCGGACATGATTGTAAAAATCCGGACACCTGGCAACCCTATGCCACGATACACTTTTACCGACATCAATAACTGTCAGATAGTTTGACGTATCTAGCATTTTTTTTTCAATTTATCTAAATACTCGGTAAATTATAAAATAGGTACTAATGAAAATAAACCGTAGTTAAGTCCAGTCATTTTATCACTACAAGGTTTGCGATACCACAATGTACAGTACCGACCAAAAGTCCATGAGCAATCTCACAAAGCAATAGACTGACGCTTCGGTTTGACTTACGACCTTCTTCTATAAGTTGTTACAATACTGTAGACACGCACATTACACACACACACTCACTTTGTCTGCAACCAATGACTAGTTCAATAATCATCATTCGTTTTTAGTTTCATTCGTCTTGTTCACATAAATATTAAAGTTTAGCAGGTAGACCACAAAAAACTAAGTAAATTATTTCGATTTCTGTGGGGTAGATGCAGTTTGTTACGAGTATTTAATTAATAGAACTTTTTTGGTTCGTGGATAATATTGGTGACGAGTATTTAGCGCAGTGTTGTGGTTATTATTATCAAAAAGCAGGCATAAAATATATTGAAGAGATCAGATCAGATCAGAGAATATTATTGCGCTGCGTAAAAGTGAAGTGAATATCTAATGAAACCGGACTAAGTGTGAGTGTTATCATTAATATATTTCATATTTTACTAAACATAAATCTTAATCAAGGGTATTGTTGATAGAACAGAGGTATTGTTGAGACAGAAGATGCCATTAAAGTTTTAAATTCATTGTGAGGTTTAATTCGATTAGTGAATAAGAAATAATAAGGTATTATGTGTAATAAAAACAATGTTTTTCTTTGTTCTAGAGAAATACCTACTGTGAGGGTTAAGAGATATGAGGAAGGGGCTTATTATCGAGTAGCAGCGACGTCAAATGGTGAATGAAACAAATGGTTTCATACCAACGAGATATTTTGCTGAATTATTAAAAACACGTCATTATGAACCGTTCGCCGTGCACTCTGAAGGCTTGCATCACTGAAGACCAGCTAGAAAACCGTTTTTGACCTTAAAATATTGACCGTACCAAATTAATAAACAACAGATTCGTTATTGCATGAATTTATGGTAACGAATTTTTTAAGCACGTTTCAATATTGTGTTTGTCGTATTTCTTGCAGATATACCGAAATTGTTTAATATTATTTTAGTAATAAGTAGTATTATTTTAGGATTAAAATTTGAGGTTTAGTTTCAATCTTCTTTTCGTAAAGAAAATGAATACTTAAGCTTTAACCTCAATAACAAACAATATTTACTAAAGTCAAATAAAATGTAAAATAATTAATACAAATAAAATATAAACAAACTGCCCATATTTAACCTTAAAATTACCTATTCTGTAAGTAGTTTTTTACATTTTAAGTAGTCTAATATTCTTATTTATTACTTAATTACTTCGACCATGATCAAAGCTTAATATTTATGGTGAAAAAATCCATTAAAAATTTAAAATATTTCATAATTTAAATATGTCAAAATAATACAAACTGCTTCTAAGTTTCTTGACATCTATTTCACATCTTATTCAGCTGAAGTAATGATAAATAATTGTAGCAGTTTATTAACTTATGTAAAATAAATATAACGAATAAACATATTTTTTTTAATTTTGTTATCATAAATCACGCATTTTTTATTCTAAAACCTTTATTGCAATAACAACATAAAAAAGCAGCAATATTTAAAAAATATTATTATCGAAAACAAAAATAATAATATTTGCAAAAAACCGCACTGTGTTTCACGAGATTAGAACCTGAGGCAGTTTGAATTCCATACCAACGCTTAACGCTTTCTGCTATCTGCACTTGTTAAGTTACAATCGAATTTTAGCAATGCCATTAACTGGTCAAGTTCACGCGCATAGTGCGTGTGTGCTTGCATGTTTAAAGCGACGGAAATATATTGTTGTTTCGTGTAGCTCAAAACTGCGTTATCTGTGGACTCTGTGGTGTGTGTATCGTGTTGCTTACACATACAAATGTACGAGCTATACCGCGTGTTCACAGCAATACGACTCTTAGCGTGCTCATGCACTTTTGAGCGCTTACTGTACAATTTGGCATATTTTCATCAAAATTAATTTGCACAACAATACGATCTGTCATGTCGGGCGTAAGACAAAAGACAGAACCAAACTGAGTGAGGTCAGTGAGGTGTGACAATATACCAAGTAGATTTTGATGTTGTTCACTTTGTCTCGTGTATCAAATCTGCCTAGCCTATTATTCCCAACTACATTGGGATCGGCTTCCAGTCTAACCTGATGCAGCTGAATACCAGTATTTTACATGGAGCGACTGCCTATCTGACCTCCACAACCCAGTAACTGGGTTATACAATACCCCTTGGTAAAACTGGTTGTCACTTTCGGGCTTCTGACGACCCGTAACGACTGTCAAAGATCCACGAATGACAGCCGCGACCAACGGCTTAACGTGCTTTCCGAGGCACGGAGGAGATTCGGTATGTAAAGATGGTCACCCATCCACGGACCAACCGCGGCAAGCGTAGCTTAACCTGATGAATCAACACTTCGAAATCGGATATATCGAATGAATTGACCAGTACGGCTGTTATGACTTAGCCACGATCTCCTTCCTTTACGCCACTTTGTCTTGTTTATCATCATCATAATCAGCTTATAATGTTCCCACTGCTGGGACACAGGCCTCCTCTCTGTGAGAGGGAATGGGCCGTAATCTACCACGCGGGCCCAGTGCGGGTTGGTAGATGTCACATGTCTTCGAATTTTTGGTTCTAGGACATGACGCACAGTGGGTCGAAACTATGATTTTAGTGACTTAGGGCTCAACTTTGCTTTTTCACTTTTTTTTTTATGCGGATGGGTAGAGCTCATTAACCTCAATAATAATTGTTCTGATGTATTTTTTCCTAAACTTTATACTTTGGGTAGAAAAATGTGTTTTGTTATTTTTTTGTATGGAGCGGCTCAAATAAACTTAAATTCCTGCTAAGTAGCGTGTGATCCCGCGTTGAAACTTTATTTTTCATATACCTTGTCTGGTCTATTATCATTTGATGCTATAAACAAATGCATAAAGTTGCAACTCTGCCAAATAAATGGATCGAAAAAAATGAAAAAATACATAGAATAAAAAGCTTCATTTTTTACTTTCGTAAGTTATTTTAAGTTAAATTTGATATGGAATAGTAAGTAAAAGCACGTAATAATACACATAATTACTTAGCAACTAACAACAATACATTTAAAAGGTCCCTAATTAGCTTAAATTTACTAATACTACATATATTAGTAAATTTAAGCTAATTAGGGACCTTTATTTAAAAATGTGGATATGAAATCAATTAATTTCTATTTGTGTGTTTAATTACTGTAATTAGCTTAACCTTTTACCTTATAAAAAAACAATGTTTTTCACTTTTAGTCATTACTGTAATATTAATTAGGATAATTAGTTAATGAGGGTAGTAGAAAAATTAGTAAACATTGTTTGTCACTGGATTCTGGAAGTATAAAATGACCATAATTTATTATATACTAACTAGTGTTCGTTTATTCGTACTACTACTAACATCTCGTGATTCTGATCGTCCCTTTTTCGTTATAATGGATAATTTAGTTAACAATTTAGATTTATTTATGATTTTAAGAAAGCAGGTCAAGTCACTGTCGGATAGTCAAAAATTCTTTCAATTCCTACAACATAAAATAAACGTGACCGAAGAGAACAGTGTTGAGCTCCAAAAATTCTGTACGCGCTTTTGTTCAAATATAAGTGCAAGATGGGAACGAAGTAGTCGCACATTAGCACAGTTTGTAAGAAAAAATGGTGATTGGTTGGAACGTGCAATAAACTGGCCCGAAGGAATGATACCTGAAGCTGTGAACACTGAACAGGAAAGGCTCGAGATTTGTAATACTGAAGATGTCGAAAATCTACCACCATCTACTACAGAAGCTTCGACATCTACATTTACACCTCGAAAACCTTTCGAGGAATTGGGCTCCAGGCAAAAACGAAGACGCGTTGATCAAATTAACCAATCGCTTTCGTTATCCCCGGATGAACTTAAAGCTACTACAATTGCTAGTTTAAGAAACACCGGAAATGAGGATGTAGGAAAAATTATCAACCATTTACTAAATCACCCCGAAGATCTAGAAAAAGTTAAAGAGTGTTTAAGTACAAGTAAACCGAAAAGTAGTACATATTCACCCGATAAGGCACTGTCTTTATTAGTTTCACTTAAATTAAGTAAGTGGCAGTATATAAGCCTAAGAGAAGCAGCAAGTGAAAATAGGTCTGATTTATACCCTTCTTATTATAAAATAAAACAAGCGAAGGCAAAATGTTATCCAGGGAAAGAAGACATAATTATAACTGAAGAAGGAGCTGCTATTAAACTGCAAGCTTTACTCAACTTGACGGTATCTAGGCTTTTAGAAGTGATTACTTTAGATTTGGATTCGCCAACTGAGTTACTGCTAATAAGCAAATGGGGTTTTGATGGAGCCTCAGGTCAAAGTAATTATAAACAAAAGACTGAAGCAGAGTTTGATGACTCAACTATCTTCATGGCCAGTCTAGTTCCTATAAGGCTTCAACAATGTGATGGAACAATTGTTTGGGAAAACGATCGACCCTCATCAACTTTCTATTGCCGTCCGATAATGTTCAAATTTACCAAAGAAACGCAGTCAACAGTGGTAACTATAAAAGCTAGCATAACCGAAGAAATAGAAAGACTTCAGCCAATCAAGTTCAATCAAGTTGAAGTTAAGCATCAATTGCACTTGACGATGATAGACGGCAAAATATCGTCATATTTGTCAGACACATCTTCAGCTGTCTGTGATATCTGCAAAGCAAAACCGTCAGAGATGAACAATTTAGAGTCACTTGCTCAAAAAGAGAACAACGAAGAAGTGTTCCAGTATGGAATGTCATCTTTACATGCCTGGATAAGAAGCATGGAGTGCTTACTTCATATCGGTAAATATAATTTTATTAGTTCATAATTTTTTTCACGTTATATAGTTACTTGTGAGATTTTTATTTAAGTGATATTTCTTTTTGTTTGCAGCTTATCGTTTGGACTTCAAAAAATGGAGTTGCAGGGGCGATGACAAAGAAAAAATGTCACTCAGAAAGAGCGCTATACAGCAAGCGTTTAAGAAAGAATGCGGTTTACTTATTGACGTAGTCAAGCAAGGAGTAGGCACAACCAATGATGGCAATACTGCCAGAAGATTTTTTAGGGATGCAGAAACAACAGCTCGCATAACAGGAATAGATAAAGATTTAATAGAAAGGTTTCATGTGATTCTTCAGACGGTTGCATCTGGAGAGAGCGTGGATCTTTCTAAGTTTTCCGAATTTTGTAGAGATACTGCACAATTGTACGTTCACTTATATCCCTGGTATTATATGCCTTCCAGTATACATAAATTGTTAGTACATGGGAGTGATATAATTAAGCACTTTGGTGCCATACCTATAGGTAAACTGTCGGAAGAGGCAGCGGAAGCTCGTAATAAAGATTTCCGGAAATATAGAGAGAGTCATTCTAGAAAGGTAAGTAGAACGGCGACAAATGAGGATATTATACACAATCTTCTTTTGTCTTCTGATCCAAAGATCACAAGTCTAAGACCTCGAATGGTGAAACAAAATATAATGGTTCTCTCTCCAAAAGTCAAAGAGCTTCTGCTGATTTTTCCCACAGAATCCGATATAGATTTTATTGATGTAGATAATTTACAAGATAGTCATAGCGATAGTGAATAAGATTTTTTGGTAGTTTGTAAGTTTCTTGTTTTTTTTATTAGTTTATAAATGTCAAACTCATAATTGAAAGGAAATAGTAATGTTTGATGTTGTTTATAGTTAGTTTTTAGTTTGCTTGTGTTAGTTGTAGTAATGTTAGTTTACCTTTACTAATTTGTATTATTATGTACCTATCTTTACTTACTATTCAGTATTAAATCTAACTTAAAATAACATTTCATAAACATGTTAAAGTCATTAAAACAAAGAAATTGAAATTCATAGATCCCTAATTAGCTTAAATTTACTACTACTACATATATTAGTAAATTTAAGCTAATTAGGGACCTTTTAAATGTATTATGATTAGTGTGATTAGCTTTAAATTTACTAATACTACATATATTAGTAAATTTAAGCTAATTAGGGACCTTTTAAATGTATTATGATTAGTGTGATTAGCTTTAAATTTACTAATACTACATATATTAGTAAATTTGAGCTAATTAGGGACCTTTTAAATGTATTATGATTAGTGTGATTAGCTTAAATTTACAAATTTACTAATACTACATATATTAGTAAATTTAAGCTAATTAGGGACCTTTTAAATGTATTGTTGTTAGTTGTTAAGTAACTATGTGTATTATTACGTGCTTTTACTTACTATTCCATATCAAATTTAACTTAAAAGAACTTACGAAAGTAAAAAATGTAGCTTTTTATTCGATATATTTTTTCATTTTTTTCGATCCATTTATTTGGCAGAGTTGCAACTTTATGCACACGTTAATAGCATCAAATGATAATAGACTAGACAAGGTATATGAAAAATAAAGTTTCAACGCGGGATCACACGCTACTTAGCAGGAATTTAAGGTTATTTGATCCGCTCCATACAAAAAAATAACAAAACACATTTTTCTACCCAAAGTATAAAGTTTAGGAAAAAATACATCAGAACAATTATTGTTGAGGTTAATGAGCTCTATCCATCCACATGAAGAAAAAAGTAAAAAAGCAAAGTTGAGCCCTAAGTCACTAAAATCATAGTTTCGACCCACTGTGTGACGGTTTCCTCATGATGTTTTCCTTCACCGTTTTGAGAGCAGTGGTGATGAAATTAAATACACAAAGTAAAGCGCCTGCCTGGGTTCGAATCCACGACCTACAACTCGTAAGTCGGGGCCGTTACCACTGGGCCACCACTGCTCGTTTATTATAAGTTAGTATATTTAAATGTCTATGCTTGTGAATTTACTCAATTCTTTTTTGAGGAAATAATGCTCATTCAATTGCGCGGGCCCCATTACCCTACATTCAAAAATACCTCAACATAGAACCTACCACAAAATATCTTTTGTTAGTATTCCATAACGCTCCGTTTTTGCATATCTCTCTCGGTCATAATTTACAACGTACATACCGAGAGATAAGATCTATGAATGTCAGTTTAATAATGTTATACAATATAGCCGGCGGTGGTTCAATTCTCGTAATACCACTGAGGTATTCCCCTTTTGTAAATTCATCATCACGATAATTTAATATGCTCAGGCGGTTCACAAAAGTAGGCCGGTACAATCGAGTGCAGTGGTTGTACATTATTATTAAATGGTTGAATAGGAAAACGAGTGCGTAAAGATGATTTATTTTGCTGTGAATACTTTTCTGTTTTTCTTTTATTTATTGTAAGATTTTGAATTTATTTATAAGGTCCGACTTATACTGTAAGGTTCCTTTCATTGTATGAACATTAATAGAGCCAAACTATCTTGTAGCATCATCAAAACCACCTTGTATATTATACAGGCTTAAAACAGGCTCGTAAAAAATAGATATTTGGTCTATGTTTTAATTTTAAGCCAGTTTTTTAGTCATTCCATGTATTTTTTCTTTTAACCTATTGGCCGTTAGGTTTAAGATCAAATGCCGTGTCCTCAGCGCCCAGCTCAGTATCGAGTCGTGCATTGAAATAAAAAACAAACATCTTCTTCATCTTCTTCTCAGTCGTATAAATACGACTGACGCGGCTCAGGCACGAAAGCTTTTGTCGTATTAATCCGACTGGGCGTTCATTGGTTAATGTGTACCAACTTTATTCGTAGATAAAAATTCTATACAATAACATAAAGTTAAAACTACTGGAATTTGAGTGATAGTCATCATTACCGTGACACTCAATGAATTTAATCGCCAACAAAAACATGATCAGTTTCTTTGAACAATTAGTTTGAAAGCATTTTCTCCACCGATGCTCCACACACGGCGATGGTAGATAATTTAGAAGCGCTAATCACAGGCTGCCCGTTTCTCTTTGTTGAGGGTAAGGCTTGATTGATGATCCGACTTTGCCGATGTCGGGTTAATCTTCAAACAACACACTATTAGGTGTGTGTATGTATGTGTGCGGGTATAAACTCGTGAAACGAGGTGAGGATGTTTTCTGGGGATTTTTTGTAAGCTAGATGGATTGTTGTTTGTTTTTGTTGTAAGGATTGTTGATACAATGAGAACTGTCAGTTGCCGAATTGTAAAATATTTCCAACGTATCTAATGTGTTGCATTTCTTTTAAATGTTATCGTACTTAAAAGTAAAATAATTTGCAGTCATAATATAATTATGATTTTACGCGTTTCTCTAATGTAAATAAATAATAGTACCTAGTTATAAAATATAATCATTCGGTGACACGTTACCTAAGAGTTGAATAACCTAATAAAAGGTGTTAAAACCATACTAATAAAATTCAATCGTGTTTTGTTATTTTATAACGACCTTTTAAATTATGAGTACTTTGAAACTACTTTCATAGTATATTTTTCTACAAAACAATAATAGCTTCGTTAAAGATATCGTCGTCAAGTGTACTTTTAAATTAACGTTTTTATTTCGTGAAAAGTTAATTGCTGGTTGGTTAAACTGTAGGCCCTAATTAAATCAGAAGAGTTTGAAATCGTGACTTTTAAAATACCTTCCTGCGCCATTTTAAGCCTACAAAACGGTATAGATTCGGGGGAAATTTCGTCTTATAAAAATTAGTTGGTAATGGTTAATATTATGTATTTTTAACCGACTTCCAAAAAGGAGGAGGTTATATGTTCGTAGCGTGTTTGTTTCTTTTTTTTTTAAGTAGGTATGTCCGCCGATTACTCCGTCATTTGTGGACCGATTTTGAAATTTTTTTTTGTTTGAAAGGTTATGCTCTCAAATTGGTCCCATATAAATTTTATTAACTTTGCTTGGGTAGTTTTTGAGTTGGCTACAAAATACCCGTATTTATTTCCCACTTAGAATGTAGATGATATGATAAGTTCCTGTCACTGGTAGCAGGTAGTGGTATTCGAATGTGTGTGGATTAGGTACCACAAATAAAAACGGAAAAATAAATACTTTTTACAAAAAAATAAACAACCGACTTCCAAAAAAAAACACTACCAAGTGAAAAATTACTTTAATTTCGGAAGTCGGTGGTAAAAAACGAAAATACAAAACACAAGACACCGACTTCCGAAATTAAAGTTATTTTTCACTTTGTAGTGTTTTTTTTTTGGAAGTCGGTTGTTTTTTTTTGTATAAAGTTTTTTACACTAACATTGTGTGACTGCTTCTAAATTATGTTAGGCTGATCAAAATGAAGTTTTTCCTAGTTATGTTAGTATTAGTGTTAAAAGGTCAGCTTCCCTTTAGACAGCTTCTTGATAACTCAGTAGGTACAACAGCATAAAGTACGACGTATTCAGTCGATGCCAAATCAAATTATCAAGTGTTCAGAGAAAGAAATAAAATGTATGTTCGTACATCCACTTAATAAAAAACCTAAAATTCTGTGACAAACAATGCACAGCCTAAACCGATAGGTCCAGAAGCATTAGTCAGGGGTGGAGCAAATGTACAAGTATCTCCCGGGCCCCAGACTCTTGGTACTAGAAGGAACTGTGGGGTTTTAGTTCGACATAACTCTCCGTTCTACCCAGACGGAGGGATCCATGAGGATTTCACCACAGAAACCGGCCAAGTGCGTGTCGGACCACGCACAATGAAGGGTTCCGTAGTTGGGATGAATTTATCCCAAAAACAAACTTAACTTAGTAGTTGAAAAATATGTTCTCCCATACGGAATGTTTGGGAAAACATGTTTTTGCAACTGCAAAGTTAAGTTGGTCAATTATTACTCGTTAACTTGTAGAGCCTACTTAGCTGTGATAGTTTTCCTTTTAATTTCGTTATATAAACTACTGCTGTGATTTTTTTCACACATCCAAACCAACCATTTAGCTGGCAGGGGGGACACACTTGACTCTAACAAAAATTAGCACTTTAAAGCTTAATATTTCGAAAACGGATCCTTGAATCTAAAAATGGTTTTGACAAACTTAAAATGGTTTTGAAGGACCTTTCCACCGACACCCCACACCAAAAAAAAAAAACATCACCACTTTACGTGTAGGAGAGGTAGGTACCCAAAAAAAAAAAATTTTTTTAATAATTTTGTTTTACCACTTTGTCGACGTAATTAATATGTATACCTCTGCCAAATTACAGCTTTCTAGTACTAAGGGTCTCGGAGCTAGACCGCGGACAGACAGACAGACAGACAGACGGACATGACGAAACTATAAGGGTTCCTTGTTTACTACGGTACCCTTAAAAACGAAAAAGCATGAAATTTTGCACCAGATTTCCTTATACATAATGAAGAACAGTAAGGAAAGATTTTTGTAAATGCATCTCCTAAAGTGGACTTTGTATGGAATTCAACATTTTTGACGATGAAAAATTCTATCACGGGTTGTGAACTGATTACACACAATTCTTAATTAATTAACTGTGACCCATTCCTGCCTTCAAGTTGCTAAATACCTTCATACACTAAAGATTCGTCCGACACATGCAAAAAAAAACAAAACAATGAAAAAATTAAGTCTCCTTACGCCTCTCGAATATTTCACATCGGAGGCCTTATCAGCTTAATACCAGACGTCGCAAAATCACGTAGAATGTGTCCCTCATAACAGTGACAGGCTGACATTGTATTAGGGA
Organism: Agrochola litura; assembly: GCA_949152395.1. Lineage (NCBI taxonomy): Eukaryota > Metazoa > Arthropoda > Insecta > Lepidoptera > Noctuidae > Agrochola > Agrochola litura. The sequence goes on along the minus strand of OX424497.1, from coordinate 5,746,128 downwards.
GGAAAAGTATTAGGTACTCTCCTGTTTTTTATTCCGGCCGTGTGAGTGATGGCGCTAGAATACTAATCTTTGGTCTTTTGAGCCACAATGACGTAAAAGTATGGAAGGACTTTTGACTGTTAGGGGAGTCTTCTGTTTTGAAATGTATGGGCATTTTTCTGTGTGATGTAGTATATCTATATTGTTGCATAATGGCTTGACTCATCAACTATATCTATACTTCTATAGGTACTAATATTATAAAGAGGAAAGATTTGTATTTATATGTCGGAGACGGGTATGTGACTCTCGTTATTATCAGCGATATTTTAACTACTGTGGGCGTAGTGTGGGTAGTGTTGGTTAATGCGCAATAGAATAACAGTTTGCAGTTCAGATCACATTATAATTTACTATCAAATGAATCATACTTGCTAAATTATACACACACTGGGTGCGACGGCGTTTATCGAAATCACCAATTAACACAATGATCACAAATTACAACTAACACAATAACTGAGCACCACGAATCGAGAAAAGTTCCGTGACGTCTTCTCTCCGATGCGACCAGAGGCTGAATGCCTCCTCGCCGTGGCCTTAACACATCACGAATCTGTAGAAGCGCGCCTTCTGGTGTGGGTAGATCACTTGATGTCGCCAGTGGCGCGCTTGCAATTCGTTTCGTGTCCTTACTAATGACCGGATCCGACATATATATTTTTTATGTAACGAATAAACTTAAAAACTACTGGACCGATTTGAAAAATTCTTTCAGCAATGGATAGCTACATTACCAGCGAGTAACATAGGCTATATTTTATCCCCGTACTCACGGTACCGGGAACTACGCGGGTGAAACCGCGTGACGTCCACTAGTCGATTAAATATTACGTTGTAAGTTTGTACCTACATACTGGCATACTGATATGAACAAAATTTCAAATATGACTCCATTATCTATTTATTCATCATGTCTAAATAAAAAAAAAATAACATTAAAACTGGAACATACAAGTACACGGAAAAGAACTCTCGTAGAAACACAATAATACCTACATAAATGTTATACTTTTACATTTTATATTATCTGCCTACATTAAACAGGCTTTACGTAAGCTTGTTACATTGTGTTCAATCTACGTCGGAATCAAGCATTAATTTGTAATATTTTTTGCTGACGAAATATTCAAAAGGAAATCCAAATGTATATTTAATTAGTGTCATTGCCCTCTGCGCGCTGAAAAACGCGAGAGCAAAGGCGCCTTTTCATCGTATTTGGAACAATTTTGCGGAGGCTAACGTAAATTAATTTTTGTTCAATAAAGTTTTATTTTCAATGTACTGAATAATACTAACATCCTAACTTAATATTATAAATGTGAAAGTGATTTTGCCATTTTGTTTGTTACGCTTTTACACTAAAACGGCTGAACGGATTTGTATAAAATTTGGCACAAGGTAGACCACAACCTGGGTTATGACATCGGCTATCGCGATATTCCCACGGAATCGAGACTTAAGATATAACTAGAGTGAGCACTAGAAAAGGATTTTAGAAAATTCATCCCCTGAAGGGGGTTGAATAGGGAATTAAAGTTTGTATGAAAGTTCGTCATTTTAGCTGATGGTAGATTCCATCAGGCACGTAGGGTTGTCTTTTTAATAAAAATCTTAAATTTTCTGACAGATAACGCACAGCCTAAACTCATTGGCCTGCCGGCATGACAGTTTGCTCAAGAGTACTAATATAACGAAAGTGAGCGCACGCGCACTATTCTTAATTCAAATATCTTTGTCTGTTACCTGCTGTTTTCATTGTAGGTACACTTAAATGTGTATGTATGAAAAAAATTAAATTCATAATGATTAGAAAGTAAAAATACACGAAATGCAAAATAAATAATAAATTATATTGTTGATTTGCAAATCAGGGTAAATTTGAGTTCAACGGATGTCTCTTGATTAGACTGGACTGACGTTATCTGTCACTTCAGTGTCACTTGAATTTAGTGTCAGATTGCGCTTCTTTTTCGCATTTGTAATTTTCTTTTCAATTCGTCTATTTTTTTTTTACTGTTATGTTTATCCATTTTTTATCAGGTTTAAAATAATATTATATCACATACATTTATCTTTTTCACGCATAGAGGTCTGTCAAAACAATCAAGTGTCAATAATTCGTTCTAAAAAAATAATGTAATACCCATCATGTGGGAATTTATTCGGGTAAATACCCTAGTATTTATCCAAATTTAAATTTACCGGGTAGAAATTTAAATTTACCGGGGTGTTTCCCATCTCACAACTGTCATTCTTTGGCAATTCTGTGACGCGGCAAATTGACGTAGTATGTCAATTTACTAGCAATTAATTTCCCTGATTGTACCTACTTAATAGGGGTACATTCTTCTATTGTTTATGTTTTATGAAAGTCTCTACCTCTGTATACCATCTATGTACATTTTATGTTCGTGTTAACCATATCAGTAATTAGTCAGAAAAATTCACATATTTATTTGTGTTCCTGTTTATTTCATAACACAGATGTTTCATACGATTTTGTTCCCAGTAGTGTTTCTTAAAATAATTAATGTATTCTGTTATAATCGTACGTTATTTCAGTCGATTTTATCATTTATTTAATTAGACTAATTACATTTTTTGTCTATATTTATGTCGATTTTCGTAAATAACTTACAAGCGTAAGATTTTGTTTGATCTAGGGTTACTTATTCATGTTATTATCAATATCAGACCAATTAAGGTTTGATAAAATATGAATGTCTAACTTCAGATTTTAAACGCCTTATTGATTGATTCGCAATTCGAATTGACACATTTTGAATTGTTATGCAATACAGTTAGGTATACTTCTTTTTTTAACTTTATTGAATAAAATTCAAAATGTGCCTAATACCTATACGTATTTCTGGAGTAGTCGATTCGCCCACAAATAAATTAACTTCGTGCAAATTGCCCTAAGAAAAATAGTATTACTTAAAACTGTTGATTCGCCCGTTTCAGGTGGGTAAATTCGTGCGAATCAATCAATAAGCCTGTTAATCTTGATTTTGGTAGGTAAGAATTAAAATGAAGATTGGCGATTTTTGAAGTGAAAACTTCTTCAGGCGCGTTGGGCATTTTTGAGATGGAATTGAACTCGCGACACCGTTACCGACACCTAATTTTTTACGGACCAATGTTCTATGCAAGTATTTTTACTTTAAAGGTTTTGGAAGTATTTTTTTTTTTTGTTAACGCGATTGTGCTCTTTATTTAGATAAGGTTACGGACCAATGTTCTATACAAGTATTTTTCTTCCACCAAGGCGATCTTGTTCAAGTTTTCATTTCCGTCGGCACTCCCGGAGTGCCACTGTTTTTTTTAGTTAAGTATGCTATATTGTCTCACCGCTAGACAAAGGTCTCCCCCATACTTTTCCAGTTTTCTTAATGTTTTGCGTTCTCCGGCCAATCCGTCAGGAACGAGTCCAAATCGTCACGCCAGCGTTTCTTAGGCCAACCTTGGTGACGACGCTCGTCTTCAGGCACTGACTGTGTGACAACGACTTTTATTACATTGTTTTAATAATAACCTAGTTATGTGCTCATAAAATAAAAAATAAAAAGTGAAAACTTGAACAAGATCGCCTTGGTTGAAGAAAAATACTTATAAAGAACATTGATCCGTTACCTAATATAAATAAAGAGCACAATCGCGTTTAAAAACATGAGGTGTCATCATGGTGTCGCGAAATCAATGGTTTAGTCCCATCTCAAAAATGCCCAACGCGCCTTAAGAAGTTTTCACTTAAAAAAATAATCCATTGATTTAAAATATATTACAATGCGGGCCAAAATTACTGACACTTGTAAAGTCAACGAACAATCAACGAAGAATATATTACAGTGCGCGCCAAAATTATTGACTCACACGATAGTAACAATTTTATTTACCTAGTTTTAGTCTGTAAACACAAACTATTACGAAATTCATACCTCGACCTCACTTTAATACGCCCGCTGTCAACGATGTGCCATCAGTTATCATAACAGCCGTCTCACACAAACATCACAATACATTTTCCGTACTATAAATAATACCAATTCAAAGTCACTCGTAAAACCCGCCGCACATAATTCTCACGTACAATACAACGAGCAACAACACTAAGCTTCGTCGTTCCTCGTAAAACTTCGTACTTACTCGTATTCATCAATCAAATGGGGTTATTATATTGTAGGTTGTAGGTAAGTATACATAGCTGTGCGAGAACGAAACAGGTTGATCACGCAACTCACGCTTACGGCATTGTATTAAATCTTTATTCCCAATGACGAATGAGTTTTTCGTTGATTATTTCCTCTCCCGATATATTTCGCACGTTTTGGGATGAAGGAATTCGTTTAGTGATTATTTTATGATTGTAACGGGCAAAACATTTGATGGGCACGCCTGTATTTTTTGTATGAAGAATTTATTTTGATCCGGGATATATAATGGATTGGTATTTTATTTATCGTGAATGACTTTCAGTATTTTTAAGAAGGTTAAAACATTGAGAATTAGACTTTTGTACCGTAGCATTTACCTTCTCAAGACATTTTCGCTACAAATTTTAAAAATATTTCTTGTTTCTTCCTCAAATTATTATTAAATCTTTATTTGTATAGGTATACCTACTTACTTAATAACACAAAATATAAAACGTACCGATAACCTTTATCCAAAAAAAGATAACAATAGGAACAATAACATAATCGCTATAACATTAAGGCGGAAACTCTATTCAAAGAAAATAACAAAAAGGAAAACTTAAAAAGCACAGTTTTATTCAAAAAGGATATTCAGTACGTTCCTCTTGGATTGCGAAGGTTTTTGTTACGGAAAAGGAACAAAAAAAAATGAAATTCTCCGCACGTACTTTATTCAGATAGGGTTGGCGAAAGATCGTAAGTTTTGAATTAATCCAATTATGTAGTATCGCTTTTGTTTTAAAAGTGTATATTATTACGTAAGTGATAAATAATTATAGGTATTTTTAATTTAGTTACCTAGTATTCTAGAAAATGGCTACATTAATTATATAATTGACTGTGAATTGTTGGTCTAGTGGTCGTGGTCACAAGCGCAACTGATGAGCATAAGACCCATTTTTTTTTTTTTTTGGGAAATTATCTTATAACTTCTCCCGCTTTGGGTGGAGCGGGAGGGCGTGTCAGACTCTTACTGACTAAAACCCACCCGTTTTCCTTCGGTTGCCCTGTTACCGGGGGCCACGATGTCCCTTTCAGCCCATATTCGCAGCCCCGGCAGGCATTGGCCCTAGCGGACCCCGTAAATTCTGCTGACATCTCTTTGAGGCGCGCGTGGAACACAACGCGCCGTCGATCCGGGCTTATTCCTTATCGGACGGCGAGCTACCCATTGCTCACCGTCCGCAAGCCCGCGCCTACGGTGGCCAGAAATCGGCTCGCAATTCCCGCCCCGGGCGTCTCCTCCTGCGGCGGATAGGGGCGTGAGGGCGCGAAATTTGCCTCTCCCTCACGCGTCCCGCCTCCATTTCCTCTCGCTCCGTACCATGGCCTGAACCAGGGCCGGACGCGAGAAATCACCGCCGCCGATCGCCTCCACGAGGACACGGCGATGCTCCGCCCAAGCCGGGCAGATCTCCACCGTATGCTCCACCGTGTTCCCCGGGCGATCCACACAATGGTGACGTTTCCTCCCGCCTTATCCTGAACAGGAACCTTCTGAAGCAGCCGTGTCCGGTGAGGACCTGCGTTAGGCGGAAGGTGAGGGCGCCGTGGAGCCTCTCAAGCCACTCCTCAAAGAGGGGTCTTATCGCCGCAATTGTGGCGTGCCCAGAGCATAAGACCCTGGGTTCAGTTCCCAAGTCGGGCAAAGTGTTATAGAGTTTTCCATCAGGAATTTCTCAGTAGCAGCTCGGAGTCTGGATTTGTGCCCGGTTGATGGCAATAGGCTCGCTCCCTATTACGTGGTATTATCCCTATAATTGTGAGTGTACTATTATTAGGTCCATCTTGTGGGAGGCCTTCTAACGCTACGTCTTCCGGTACGTGGTTGCCACTCCAGAACCTTTCGACCCCATCGGCCATCCGTTCTACGAGCAATGTGCCCTGCCCATTGCCACTTAAGTTTGGCAATTCTTCGGGCTATGTCGGTTACCTTGGTTCTCCTGCGGATCTCTTCATTTCTGATTCGATCACGTAGGGAAACTCCAAGCATAGCCCTCTCTATTGTCCTTTGGGTGACCTTTAGCCTTCTGATAAGGCCCATTGTGAGCGACCACGTTTCAGTACCATAGGTCATCACTGGCAACACGCACTGGTCAAAGACTTTCGTCTTGAGACACTGTGGTATGTGGGACGAAAAGATATTGCGTAGCTTCCCGAACGCTGCCTAGCCGAGTCGGATTCGACGATTGACCTCTTTCTCGAAGTTGGACCTACCTAGTTGAACAGTTTGTCCTAGGTAAACATACTCGTCCACAACTTCGAGCGTAGCGTCTCCGTTCGACAACAGTATTACAAGATGGACCGATGACCTTGTGAAGGCCGCAGGAATCCGCTGGATGCGGAAAGCACAGAACCGGTCGAAGTGGCGGTGCTTGGGGGAGGCCTATGTCCAGCAGTGGACGTCTTTCGGCTGAAATGATGATGATGATAATTATTAGGTACACCTCTGCCAAACACTTCGGGGAAAATGTTAATTATAATTGACATATACAATTAGCTAAGTAACTCTTAGTCTATGACCACTAGAAGTCTTCGTATAAAAGTAAAGTTAGAATTTTTAATATTATGGAGTTTATAAAATTTATAAACTTCATAATATTATGAAAGTAAAAATATAGACTATTTTAAACTGTTTATTAAGTATATTTATTTATATTATTTTTAAATATTTTTTTGTATTTAATACAATAGTCTTACAGCCCTGAATCATTTCCAGCATGTCAACACGAAGACAGTTTGATAGCGTTTTAATATTCCGCTTTTCTTTGTAGACGAAAATATAATTGCATACTTTTAACACAATAGACATTCAAAATGTACATTCTAACTATAATATATGAACTAAGAATACTAGTTAAGATATAATATCACAGCCATTTTTTTGTAGGACCCTTTTTCAGATATATTTTTATCCAAAGGGATATCCTAGGCCCCAAACATTAATAATAGTCCTGATTTATTTACAGACTAACGATTTCTATAGCCTAGCCATTACTTAAAGTATGAAGATACGATATTTCTTTTGAAATTTATGATCTAGTTTTAGGTTACTTTGGTATCCCAAGTGTAAATATTATTTTGTAATATAAATCTCGCTAACCGCAACAATATGTCAAGAATTTTTTTTTATTTATGGACCGATTTTTATGTGGATATCTTTTTGGACAATTTGGAATCCATCCAATACTGTTGTCGTTTGTTATTATCATGCAAAAGTTAGAATATACGCAAAGGGTGCTCGTGTAGTCGTAAAATGTCAGTTTCAAAGGTCATAATAACGTCTTGGCATGTACCATTAGTGTTATGTATAAAATACGTTTATGCACACGACAATAAAATTACTTAAGTTGAAGTATTATTAATAATACATACCTATAACAGATGTTAAAAAAGGAAAATAATCACCGTTCTAATTAGTTTTCATAATATCGACCAAGAAAAGATCTTATTAAGGCAACTTAAAATTCTTCTTCTAAAAATACGATTATAAAATTAATTTGTCCAGAAGTGTACAAAAATAGATCCAGTAATTATGAAACAATATTATTATCTTCCATTTATATCGAAAGCTTGGTTTACACAATGGTTTAAATATAATTTTGCGGTTGATCTTGTGGAAGCAATGTCGAGGAGCTCGTGGCTAAGTAATAACAGCCGCACGGGTCGATCCATCAGGTTAAGCTACGCTTGCCGCGGTTGGTCCGTGGATGGGTGACCATATTTACATACCGAGACTCCTCTGTGCCTCGGAAAGCACGTTAAGCCGTTGGTCCTGGCTGTCATTCGTAGATCTTTGACAGTCGTTACGGGTCATCAGAAGCCCGAAAGTCTGACAACCAGTCTTACCAAGAGGTATCGTATTACCCAGTTACTGGGTTGTGCAGGTCAGATAGGCAGTCGCTCCATGTAAAATACTGGTATTCAGTTGCATCCGGTTAGACTGGAAGCTGACCCTAACATAGTTGGGAAAAGGCTAGGCAGATTGATTGGTTGACTTTGTGAAAGCCGTGGGAATCCGCTGGATGCGGGAAGCACAGAACCAGTCGATGAGGCAATGCTTGGGGAAGTCTATGTCCAGCAGTGGACGTCTTTCGGCTCAATTGATTATGATGAATTTTGTGGTAGTTTTCGTATAAGAAATAGGTATGTCTGTTGTTAGCCAGTTTCATTGCCTCTGTCTGGGCCTGGGCCTCTTTGTGTCCCGGCCTTTTTGCCGCAGCCGTGAGGCACACTCCCCTGCCAATTTCTTACATCGCACTTTACACTTTTTATTTGATTTTCGTTTTTGATTTTTTATCTGCTGTTAATTGTGTGCTTTTTGGTCTCTGCTAAATAAATGTATTAAGTATCTTTCTTTTCATTCATTCTTTCTTTTTCATATCCTTGGAAATATTATTGATCCTTTTGTAATCGGCTTTGACACGAAACGTTCCTTCAGTATACGTAGCATTTATTCGGGACCGTAGAGGAAGACGTGTTGAACAAAACGATGCGCAGAAAAAATTAAACGGCGCAAATACAACCTTACTGGTAGCTATATTTTTGAGCCGTTTGGGGTTGAAACATTAGGGCTGACGGTGAGGTCCGAGTGTTCACCGAGTATTCCGGGACATCACCAAGCGGTTGATCGACTCTTCACGTGACTAGAGGGTTGGCCAATTTTTAGGTCAAAGAATTGGCATTGCGTGGCAATGCTGCCTGCCTTTTGGGCACTTTTCACACTGACAGCGATGTCGATGAATTTTTTGATGTCCAATGATTTGTTCCTACATTTTTTTCTCTGTATACTTGTACATAATTTATATGTTTTACAACTGTATTTTTAAATAATACCTACGGTTAAAATGCTTTAATATTACTTAACTTTGTTGACGCAAAGTTATGACAACAATCAAAAATACAATACCTAATGTATCGTTAATTTAAAAGTATATGGTGCTCACAAACTCATTTAACACAAAGCATCTGTTTTCACAAGCTTAAACCAATGATAAATCACCTCTACATTTCAAAATTAAAATAGAAAAGAAAACTTGAAACAGAATACATTAAAATATAACAAATTAACGACACCCACTGCCTCTGGGGCTGCCTAATAAATGAAGACAATTTAATCCCCTAGAAATACAAATCGCTTGTCTAATTTATTTCGCGAGTTGAATTCAGCGAGATTTGCCAGTTCGCCCTCATGGGATGGTACGTGGATGTAGAGAAGAATATTGCGATCTGTGCGTGGGTTGTTTTTTTTTTTGGTATAGCGTGTTTGAACTAGACTTTGCTTTTTTCCCGACTGCGGCGAAGTCAAAAAAAGTTATGTGTTTGACCTGGATGTATGTCCGTCTCTCTCGCTCGTAACTATTAAATGATTGAACCAATTTTAATAAATGATTTGTGGTTAGATTCCTCTTTACTGCACGAGTGTCAATGAAAATATTAAAATTAAAAAAAATATAAGGATCTTTGGCGCCAAAATGTAAGTTTAAAATTAAAAAAAACGCCCTCCCCTATAGAGTGGGGTAGCAAAATGAAGGGTTGATCCAACAAATGAACTGCGATGCCATTACGGCATCGACGGAACGTGTTACAAAGTAGGTCTGTTGGTGATTTGAGTCTGTAACTGAATACTTTTGAGTAGCACCGTGGATGACGGGCCTTAGTCTATGACCTTTTGAAAACAAGTTTCCATCCAAAAACAAAAATAACCCGGCTATAGTTTGACCGAGACTGCTGTTCCGCGCCTTAGGCATGCGCGGCGACTAACGCAGACGCGGGCTTGCGGACGGTGAGCAATGGGTAGCTCGCCGTCCGATAAGGACCAAGCCCGGGTCGACGGCGCGTTGTGTTCCACGCGCGCCTCAAAGAGATGTCAGCAGAATTGACGGGGTCCGCTAGGGCCAATGCCTGCCGGGGGTTCGAAGAAAACCGATAGGGAAATCGTGGCCCCCGGCAACAGGGCAACCGAAGGAACACGGGTGGGTTTTAGTCAGTAAGAGTCTGACACGAAATAACTTCCCACCAAAAAAAAAAAAAAAAGGGTTTTGAGAGGCGACAAAAATATATATACAATTTTTTTTTTAATGTGACTTGGCCAATGAAATACAAAAAAGTAAAAAACTACAAAGTCAACTGCCTAGACATAACTGAAAAGAAAATAAAAACAAGCATTATTTATATATATCAAATTCTCGTGTCACAATGTTAGTTGCCATACTCCTCCGAAGCGGCTTGATCGATTTTTATGAAATTTCATAGATATATTTGGTAGGTCTGAGAATCGGTCGTAATCTATTTTTCATACCCCTAAGTGATAAGGGTGGTCCACCCTAAACATTTATATGGCAAAACACCATTTGCCGGGTCAGCTAGTAATCTATAGAAATACCAAAATTCTATAGATTATGTCCGTTTTTATTCTCTTTTCAGATAAGTGTTTTTGTATATTATCTCCCAGCAACTGTCGTCAGGCGATACTATTCATAAGGCACCTGTCACCCACCGTCGACGAGGAAACGACAAGCTAACCAACGATTTTCTCGCTCAAGAAACGTGTACATACAAAAGATTGTAGGTCCCCTGTAAGTAAAAGAGATACATATATTAACTAAAGCGAGTACTATTTGTCGCAGCGACAAGAGCTTCAAAGAGAGTACTCGCTCAGCGACAGACGCTTGCTTGCCAGGCAGAACACTCGCCGAGAGATTCACGCTTGGTACATATGCATACCAGCAAGGAATCGTTCGTCGCCTTCGCGCACTCGTTGCTTGCCAACTGAGTTTTCTCGGTCGGTGGGTCAGGTGCTTATCTCAGGCACCTTAACATGTCTTGGATATGTCGTAGGATGATTTGATAATTCGAATTTTCGCGAAAACCCTAGGGATATTACGAAAACACGGATAATTTGACAATGGTGAAAACATTCTGCGGCAAATTGTATGATACGTTATTTTGAACTGGGTGAAATAGGTTAGGTCAGAGTAGACTCACACCAACTACGCGCGAGCCGAACGAGCGCTACTTCTAATTTGCATCATACATAAACATCGTTTAGCTATCCGTGTTTTCGCAATATCACTTGGGTTTTCAGGAAAATTCGAATTATCAAATCATACTACAACATATATATCCCTACATCAATATTATGCCTATGTCTTTAATATATGTCGCATTTATATGAGTAACATAATACGCGCATTGACGTGGAGTTGCGGACACCAGCCCGTACTACCTATATTGTGTAACAATTCTTCTATCCGTCACTGGAAAAGTCAAAAGTTGAAATCCTTTTGGTCCTACATTCAAAATAGATAAAACTTAATAAACTTCACTTAATTCTTTTACCAATAAACTCGTTTACAAGAAAAAATCGTCCTGATAACCCCTCTAAATACCAGAGAGGAAATTGTCTGTGACACGAAGTTCATGCCCACTTTGACTCAGATAAGTTTATCAAGATGCACTGAAAATGATCAAAGACGGAAAGTTCTGTAAAGTTAGTAAATCGATTATTTTAATCTACCCTCTCACTTCGAACTTGTTCTTAAAAAATGTCGCTCTGAAAAATCTTGGGTTAGTTTTAGAATATTCTGTAATAAAGCGAAATAATTTGACCACCTTTTTTCTTCTCGTGGGTCTTATAGACTTCTCGCTCAATATAAAATACTGATTGTTTAAATATAATCGTTTAAATTATTTTATTAAAAGTAATCTTGAACTAATCTGCTTTTCATTGCATTCGTGTAATAGGTTATGGGCCCAGGAAGCCTGTTAAATGTGGACAGTATAAAAACAGGGTAATAAGTAAAAGCATTACGGTATATATATATAACCTCAAAATGTGTACCGGTTTTACAGACATGAAATATCATTCAATGCAAGTGATATTTTCACAAAGAAGAAAGTGAGAGAAAGCATTGAGAATAGAATTAATCTAGTGATTTATCGAGGTTTTGCAGGAATGATTTTAAAAACAGTGATTATGAGACCCCCCGAAGACAATAGGTACTAGAAAACAGGGCTTTTATATTATTTAATTAAAAATCCAAGTCTTGGACAAGTAAAAAACTTATACCGCTCTCTGCTTTCGATTATCTATTCCCCATTGATGTTTTTTAAACTAATTTAGCTGTTTTTAAACTAATGTAGCTGAAACTCATTACAAAGAATAAAGAAGACTGAAATGATTACACGCACTCTTGGGCCTGAATAGTAACGAGATGTAAATGGTGTGAATTTATAGATTCATACATACATTAGTGTATTGCAGTGACTAGTTGCTATTCCACAATTCACATAGCGATCCATAGTTTCAACAATATCCAATCCAACAATTCCAAAACAATCCATTATAACAATTCCAAGTCAATCGTGTGAGCGATCTTCGGTGTCCAGTGTGAAAGCAAGGGTCGTACAAGGTAGGCAGGGTCAGAATCCGTAAAAATCAAAGCAGTGATCGTTGAAAATGAATAATAATTGGGAAGCACTCAAAACACATCCGAAAACATGAAATAAGTGACAGCTGTCTAGTTCTAGTAGGGATGGGCGTTGCGACAACAAACCGTTTACAAAGACCGTTTTGTGATGATGAAACCGTTTTACGTCCCGAGTTCAACTTTAAACAGTCTTTATTGCACAAGCCAGTCTTCGAATTACTTGGTGCGATTTTTACATCTAAGAACAGTCGGGTACAATGATTCAACTACCTATCACACTCGTAAAACAGTCCTTCCAATAAAAAGTGAACTCTTAAAAAGTGAACTCTTTGAAATTAAATACAGTCGGTAATGTATTACCAGTTGTCAATGCTGTCGTTCGTGATGCGAAAAAACCATTTCATGCATTTCAAATCGTTGATAGTTTTAAGAAACTGCGCTCGACGAAAACGTAATTCTATTCCATATTGGATAAGTTTCGTCCTTTAATCGTTTTCGTCATCGGGAAAACGGTTTCGGTTGCCAAAAATTCGAGAATGACCCAACACTAATGTGTCAAATTGTCAATGTTAGTCTGCCAGTGCAGAATATGTACTGCCAGTGACAAAAAAATAAAACTGATTTTAATCGATATGAAATTGATAATCATTATTTTGATTTTTCAGTAATTAATGATGTTTTATTTAAATTAAATGCACTATATTGTATTAAAGTATATAGAGTGCATTTAATTACTTTGAGTTAACCATATTACCTAATGCTACCACTAGGTACCTAAAGAAAACCTACCCACTAGGGTAGGTTTTCTTTTTGTAGTTGTGTAATCGATTACTATAATCGATGATCTTACGAAAACTATCTTTATCATATTTGTCCGCTTCCAGACAAAGAATTGAGCTGATTTTTGATATTCAAGAATAAAAAAATATGACTAATTTTTAGATCATATCTCAATTTATTACACTTGGGCCCAACATTTTCCATCTCCTTTAACAATTTGTCGCTTTCTGCGATCTCTACCTTATATATATCATGTACATAGAAAATCTCTGCAGCTACAAGATGGACTATTGTGAATCTCTCTCTAACAAACTACAAGATGAACTATTGTGAACCTGTTTTTTGTTCCAATAAAATATTTGAATTTGAATTGAACGTAAAGCCAATCGCTCAGCCATTACGGCCGTAAAACAACTATACATGCCTACAGCTATTGTTTCTCTTCCCACCAATACCCGTGTACCTGAAGCATGACTTGGACAAGCAAGAGTTTATAATGAACTTCGGAAGTGCCGGCTATTGGCCGCGATGACTGGCACTTATAACTTTGTTACATTAGTAAGGTGTAAATTTCTGAGCTGTTCGCCTGGGAAACACTTTATGGCTGCTTTGAAATGGTCTTATGTAATCTAGCGATATGTAACAATATTGCTTTTAGTTGTGGAGCTGTTTACTAGGTCGAACGCGTTGGGGTAATACCGGACGGATTTTCGACTAGTTGAAAAAGTGTTACTAAAACTTAAATGAATGAAATACGGCGCAAATTGTTTTGGTTAAACGTAGTTTGTTTTTGTACACTGAACGGTTTCTGCTTTGTTTGTTTGTAAAGACAAAACATGGTTTTTATAAATCATTGTTTTGAAGAACTCTAAAAATAACGTTACTTACGTTTTTCATTTTATGCATAATTTTATTAACGCTTAAATAATTACGACTTGGCTGTCAGAGTCAATGTGTATCACCTGTAAGTAGAACCCTCTACACTTCTCTTGTTTTTTTTCGAAGCTTTTAGTGAAATGATTTTTACATTTCATCTAAAGGTTTTTTACATAAATAATCGTGACTATCGAATTATTTTGAAAAAAAAATAAAAAAAAAATCATGCCAGTTGATTCATTGACATGGTCTCCCATATCAATGAATCAACTGGCATGGGTTTTTTTTAAAGTGAAAACTTCTTTAGGGGCGTTGGGCATTTTTGAGATGGGAAAAAACAATTGAACTCGCGACACCGTTACCGACACCGCATTTTTGTAAACGCGATTATGCTCTTTATTTATATTACGTTACGGATCAATGTTCTTTGCAAGAATTATTACTTTAAAGGTTTTGGAAGTATTTTTTTTTAGTTGTTCATGTTTTCACTTATTTCAGCACTCCCTGTGTGCCATTGTTTTTTAATGAGAATTCATCACTAGAGTTAAGGGATTAAAAAAAAAACACCTTTTATAGAGATGAATATTCTTTTGCATTTTAAAACCAAAAACCCAATTCACATCCAGCAACACAGTCTCCTTGCTCCATGTTTGAATACGCTACGTGTTCATCAGTTGACTAGGGGCGTCATTAATCAGATGTTTTTGCCTCGTCTAACCCGATGCGGGCCTGCAAATAAATTCCGACGAATTACTACAACATGATTTTCTTTTGGGTAATCTCCGGAGACGAAAAAAACTTGAGTACTTTTTTTGCTGGCTATATATTTTTCGATCTAATTGAAGTTACATAGCGTGTCTGATTATTTTTTTGGAGAAAAATAGGCAATTGAGGCTTACAAAAACTTAGTAGACTTTTCTGAAAAAAAATGTGTGAGAAGTAAGTAGGTTAAGATCAAACAATAATATTGGGTAGATTGATCCAATGGCGAGCGAAAAGGTTGTGTATTATAAGTTATAATCTATTTATGTTCTTGTCGTGATTTCTTTGATTTAATTTAAAAAAATGTATTATTTTTATATCGATTTATAATATCCACTGTGGCAACACTGTCAAAATACAAATTTTAATGTTATCAGAAACTTTTAAATGTAATTTCATTATGGCAACACTTAGAAATGACGGTTATGATATTATCGTTATTTCTGGGTGGGGCAAAAGTCGTTTTAAATGGTAAAATGTAAAGCATAGTTAGTTAGTCGTCGTTTTATTGTGAAATAGTACAGTAATGTGGATTAAAAGTATTAGCAAGAAAATAGTGTTTTCTCTATATACTGTTGTTCCTACCTATTTTATTTCTAATTATATATTTTTAATAATTTTTTCTTTGTTCTTCTCAAACAGAGCACCTGCCATCTAATCTCTTCACCACCCTTGGTTGACTGGTATAGAATGCCTAAGGCATTAAGTCCGCCTTTGTACTTTTTTTAGTGTGAAAATTTTAAATAAATAAAAGCTTAGGTAATTTATATTTACGCATCGCAGGCATGTCAACTGTCATTTTTAATAAGGTTCCGTTGCTAAATGGCAAAAAACGGAACCCTTATAGATTCGTCATGTCTGTCTGTCTGTCTGTCCGTCCGTATGTCACAGCCACTTTTTTCCGAAACTAATAAGAGCTATGCTGTTGAAACTTGGTAAGTAGATGTATTCTGTAAACCGCATTAAGATTTTTATACAAAAATAGAAAAAAACAAATAATTTTGGGGTTCCCCATACTTAGAAATGAAACTCAAAAAAAATTTTTTCATCAAACCCATACGTGTGGGGTATTTATGGATAGGTCTTTAAAAATGATATTGAGGTTTCTAATATCATTTTTTTGTAAACTGAATAGTTTGCGCGAGAGACACTTCCAAATTGGTAAAATGTGTCCCCCCCCCCTGTAACTTCTAAAATAAGAGAATTATAAAACTAAAAAAAATATATGATGTACATTACCATGTAAACTTCCACCGAAAATTGGTTTGAACGAGATCTAGCAAGTAGTTTTTTTTTTTAATACGTCATAAATCGTAAACCGCAATTTACCTTTCATTCAATGTTACTTGCTGCTACGGAACCCTTCATGGGCGAGTCCGACTCGCACTTGGCCGCTTTTTGGTTTTATACCACAGTACAAAGAAGCATTTTTCTCAATGACTTTCAAATTTTTATTCTGCTACGCATAATCAGGCTATTATGTTCCCACTGCTGGGACACAGGCTTCCTCTCGGCGAGAGGGAGTGGCCCGTAATCCACGACGCTGGCCCATTGCGGCTTGGTAGATTGTCACATGTCTTCGAATTTTTTGGTTTTAGGACATCCTTCACCGTTTCGAGAGCAGTGGTGATGAAATAATTTACACAAAGTAAAGTACCTGTTTGGTCTTGTACCTACGACCTACAACTCTTAAGTCACGGGCGTTACCACTGGGTCACCACTGTTTACGCGACGCGATATTTTTAAATTTGAAAATATGAAAAGACCATACAAATGTTAAAAAAAATAAACGAAAGTAAACAGAAAAATATCGTATCTATGATTAAAATACCGTAACTCCAGAACTGTTTATTGTTTAGTAGAGGATGTTGTATTTACTTTTAATCAAGAACCCTATACCTACTATGAATAGATAAACACTTCCTG
This sequence comes from Agrochola litura, assembly GCA_949152395.1. NCBI lineage: Eukaryota > Metazoa > Arthropoda > Insecta > Lepidoptera > Noctuidae > Agrochola > Agrochola litura. Next base: position 5,729,114 of record OX424497.1, on the reverse strand, counting down.
GAAGCAATCCAAGTTTCATGTGTTTTCCTTTACTTTACATTATCCTACCTCGATACAGTTTCTTGGAAAATTCTTCAAAGATCTTGTAATCTTAATTTAAGGCAAAGTAAATGTAGGATGAACTGATGAATACGATTACTAAAAATGTTTTCTAAGAAACCGTTTCAGTGTACTTAGTTATTTAAATAGGCAGGAGCACACTATGACAGGAGTTACTTGCGTATATATCTAAATGTTAGTTTGCTGAGTTGAGTGGTTACTTGTGACATTAAGAATAAAATGATTACTCCAACTCAAATCAGTGTAAATATTAAAATAGTAGTTTGTTATAGTTTGACCGAAACCGCTGTTCCGCGTCATAGATAAGTGCGCGGCGAGATGGGGGGGCAGTGCAGGCCACTCATTAGTCAACGCTGACCCCACCACGCCGCGCATGCCTTTTTTTTGGGTGGGACATTATCTATCAAATAACTTCTTCCGCTCTGGGCGGAGCAGGAGGGCGTGTCACTAAAACCCACCCGTGTTCCTTCAGTTGCCTATATGTTGCCAGGGGCCGGTATCCCTTTCGGAGTTTCTCGCTATCCTAGCGGACCCCGTCAGTTATGCTAACATCTCTTTGAGGCGCGCGTGGAACACAACGCACCGTTGACCCGGGCCTGGTCCTTATCGGACGGCGAGCTACCCATTGCTCACCGTCCGCAAGCCTGCGTCTGCGTTAGTCGCCGCACATGCCTAAGGCGCGGAACAGCAGTCTCGGTCAAACTATAGCCGGGTTATTTTTGTTTTTGGATGGAAACTTGTTTTCAAAAGGTCGTAGACTAAGGCCCGTCATCCACGATGCTATTCAAAAGTATTCAGTAACAGACTCAAATCACCAACAGACCTACTTTGTAACACGATACTTTTGAGTAGCGTGAGCGATAGGTCTTACTGTTATACGTTCCGTCGATGCCGTAATCGCACCGCCGTTCATTTGTTGGATAATAAATTATGATAAAAATCGAAAAAAAAAATCAACAATCATAAATAATAACCATAAAGCTTATGTCAACCGTCGTTGAGTTGACTGAGCTGAACATTTTTTTTTGAATGGCGTCTTGCCTGTCAACCTAGGAGGTTGTCGACTGTTTAACCGGACTTTCCTGTGGCTGCCTCAATAAATTAAGGCCTCAAGCCAGGGCATATAACTTAGAAACGAAGCGACTACGTGGGGTACGGACCTCGGTTTAGGGCGTCGCTGGGGGAGGACAGCAAGGTACAGGCTGGATCGGATTAATATTATTATTAGCTGACTTGAACTGAAAAACCACTACCTTTTATATTGAAATTATTATTTTTATTTAATATTAATTCTGTGACCGTCATAATTTGACTTATCATTTTAATTTCGATTCTGTGACCCGTATAATTTGTATTACATATTCGTTTATTTTAATTGCATTAGACATTTTATTTGAATTAGAATTCTGTGATCTTTATAATTTGTAGCTATTTTAATTGCATTGACATTTCATTCTATAGTGTGTTGCAGTCTATTGACATTTTATTTTATGTAATATGGGTTTTGCCTGAATTAAATGAAATTTATTTTATTTTATTTTTATAATTACCATGGTCTCTCACTCTTATTCTTTGCAACGTTTAACACAATTATGATTATAATTTGTAATAAAATCTTTTTTCTTTGTTTCAGGTTACTTTTGGCACATAACGGATTTCCACTATGACCCCCTCTACACATCACAGGGCGACACTAGAAGACGTAGGTATAAAATGTTAACTATTTCTAAGTTACTCAAGTTACCAACTTGTGTAGGAACCTTTTACTGTGGAGAAACCTCACTAGTTTACGTATTTCAAAGTTATGGGTGAAGCTTATAAAAGTATTACTTACGTAATATTATGTAATGGTGTCAATCACTTTGCCTGCCTTTTCCCAACTATGTCGGGGTCGGATTCCAGTCTAACCAGATGCAGCTGAATACCAGTATTTTACATGGAGCGACTGTTTATCTGACCTCCACAACCGTAATTGGGTAATACAATACCCCTTGGTAAGACTGGTTGTCAGACTTTCAGGCTTCTGACGACCCGTAACGACTGTCAAAGATCCACGAATGACAGCCGGGACCAACGGCTTAACGTGCTTTCCGAGGCACGGAGGAGTGTAGGTATGTAAAGATGGTCACCCATCCACGGACCAACTGCGGCAAGCGTAGCTTAACCTGATTGATTGATCTGTGCGGCTGTTATTACTTACTCACAAGCTCCTCCAATACTATGTAATGACGAAATTCAACGCTAATGCATTACTTTCTTACAATGACTGGCAACACACAAATTATTGCACAATAAAATTAACTTACGAAAACTTTAATCATTTTTGGGCTGTCTTACTAAATTCGGTACCTACTTCATAATCAATTGATGAAAATTAAAATTTATATGTACCTACCTATATTCCATTTGAAATAAGATTAGACATTTAAACAAACCTTTTTTACAGTCCGTTCAACCGATTTTGCCTTCTATTGCGTTGGTGGCATGACAAATGGCAGCTGCAGTAAACAGTTGGTTTTGTAACCACTTTTTCGCTTTTAGTGCCATCCTTTGCCTGTGGTATAAAAGTCAAAATTGGTTGTACAGACGCCAGCACATCAAGCTACCCGAAACTGTCAAATTTTCCCAATCAACTTTGAACCTTAAACATCAAAAATAAAGTTGAAAATCTAATAAATAATTTTGACAGATTGTAGTAGCTTGATGTGCTGGCGTCTGTATGAACTGTAAAAAAGGTTTGTTTTAATGTCTAATCTTATTTCAAATGGACTATAAAATCATAAAATCACGCCTTGTTTCCCCGAAGGGTTAGGCAGAGATACCCCCACATTTCGCCAGTTATGTTTAAGTCCCATGTAATAGGGGGCGAGCCTATTGCCATCAACCGGGCACAAATCCAGACTACGGGCTGCTACTGAGAAATTCCGGATAGAAAATCCCAATAACACTTTGCTCGACCCGGGAATCGAACCCAGGATCTCATGCTCAGCTGTAGCACGTGCGACCACTAGACCAACCAGGCAGTCGATTGATGGTTAGACCTCTCGTGCGAAATTGATTACTGTATATTATGAAAAATTTGGCGGGAAGTCTAACCAAAGTAGTCCACTAAACACCACGATGAACAACACCATATTCACGAGGTTTTTAAGTATGGTAAATTGTTGTGAAAATCCTATACTATTAAACGAGCAATATTTGTACAGACGCCAGCACATCAAGCTACCCGAAGAAACTGTCAAATTTTCCCAATCAACTTTGAACCTTAAAATTCAGCAATAAAGTTGAAAATCTATTAAATAAATTTGACAGATTGTAGTAGCTTGAAGTGCTGGCGTCTGCACATATATTTGTTTGTATATACAGGGTAAATTTTTATCCAGTGCGCAAACTTTCACACGTGTCTTTACTCATCATTATGAACAACTTTTACTATGGGACCAAACCTGAAATCGGGAAAAAAAATCACCTGTTCCCTTCATTTATGTTCGCATAACTCGTCAAAATGTAGGGAACAGCTAATGTATTTGTACTCACGTTCTCGAAACCGGCTCTAACGATTTCGATGAAAGTTGCAATATAGGGGTTTACGGGGGTAAAAAATCTAGCTAGGTGTCATATTTGGGAAAATTAGTTTTCTCCTTATTTTCACTCGAGCAGAGCTCGGTCACCCAAAGTTTAGAATAAGATAATGAATAATGACATGAGAATAATGACATTAGGATAATGACATGGCAGCATGGAATAAGTAGGTACTATACATGGATTAGTTTGAATGTTCCTATAATATTAAATGAGCATTCTTTATTTTCACCAGCACGCGTAGCATGACCACCGTAGAAACGAGTTTTGTCGACGGTAGAATAGACAAAAATGACGTTCCGTGTAGACAGGACGGCAGGAAAGTAGAAAGACTCAACTACACTTTTTACGAAATTCACTTTTTTCATAATTCGACTCAGAATTTTCTCAATTTTTATTGATAGCAACTACAAAAAAAATCTCAGTGTCGATGTATTGTATTTTAGAAGAAAAAAATATTACAGTATTTTATATGGAATTTTTCACTTTTTGTATGGAAAATAAGAAAAATTATTACCTACATGTTGAGTCTTAGGGGTTTAAGGGTTTTATAAAGGGGGTCGAAATTTTCATTATTTTTGCGATTGGACACGCTATTTTCGAGACATAAGCAAAAGAAAAAAAAAGATAAAGTACTGTTTTTGTACCTGAATTCAAGGTGTTTGTGTGAATTTTAGTTCATATTTTATTCCACAATTTTTTAAATCGCGATTAAAAAAAGTCAGATTTAGTTATGCAATCAAAATTTTTAAAACGCTCTCCTGTAAAATCATGATTTTGTAGATATCCGTATATACTTTGTAGCTGTCGAGTAAAAAGTTTTCTACTGTCTTTAGCATGGCGATTACAAAATCAAATTGTCTTCACTACCTTAGTGATCTTGACAGTTTGGGATAGAAAACTTTCTTCTGAAATAATCTACATGTAAAAGGACCTAGACAAAGATCGTTGGAAACGAAAGACAAAATAACAGATTGTAGAATGATTTCTACGGTGTGATGTCAAAAATGGAGAAACGAAATGTCGCTTTGTATAGAAAGAGCTGTGTCTTTTCTTCGTAGAGATAGACAGCGTCATGCTAAGCATGCTGGGCAAAGCTCGGTCGCCCAGGTCCTTTTTTTTCTTTGTTTGTTTTGGGGTTTTTGTCTAAAACAAGTCTAAAGTAAGTGTAATAATATGTCAACCCCATTGTGTCTTTTCCCATTATTGTAATATCATCACTTATAATTAATAAACAATTAAACAATAATACGAAACATTTTGTGATAAAGATAGAAATCACCGATGAAGGACTGTTATTACATGACACAACTTTTTGGTCCTTCTGAAGTTGGTTGGGATAAGATTGATTGTTTTAATCCCACGCAGCCTATTTAAGTCTAATTCTCTCAAAAATGACTCCCTCTCGCGCCTGTTGCGGACACAATCCATCAGCAAGTAGTTCAGGCCCAGTACCCTTATTGCGTAATACAACACAATCTGTTTCGCGTTGAAACAGATTGCTAATCCATTGCTTCATAAGTTGGAAAAAAAAATCTTCTCAACAACGTAAATAACGCAATGAATGTTGTTGAGCTGTCAAAATGAAACAAATTTGGCAAAATTGTTTACGAAAATAAATTACGCAATTAGGGTACAGGTAGTTATAATTATGTTCCTATTACAAGAAAGTAAGGCTGCGACATCCAAATTGATTACTTGAGAAAAGATTGGTAGAGTAAATTGTCCGGGGTGAGCGGTACCTACTCCGGACACAAGTAACCGGATAGTTTTCAATTTGGATTCCCAATTTTGGTTTGCTAGTGCCGCCAGTATGGCAATTGTAATTTGTATGCAAAACATCGGTTTAATTACTGCTACCAATCGCAGTACCTACAAATAGAAGAATTGTGTACGCTTTTGCCTGATTGAATTTTAATTTAACGATGAATGGATAGCGGGTTAATTGATGTATCGTTGCTTTTAAAATAACGTATCAACTATGTATATTGTAGGTCTATTTTATGTCACGTGAGGGAGAAGCACGCGTAAGGGGAAAGGCAAATTTCGCGCCCTCACGCCCCTTACCGCCGCAAGAGACGCCCTGGGCGTCAGGAATCGCAGGCCAATTCCCGGCCACCGTAGGCGCGGGCTTGCGGACGGTGAGCAATGGGTAGCTCGTCGTTCGATAAGGACCAGGCCCGGGTCGATAGCGCGTTGTGTTCCACGAGCGCCTCAAAGAGATGTCAGCAGAACTGACGGGGTCCGCTAGGACCTATGCCTGCCGAGGTCGCGGGAAAGTCCGAAGGGGATACCGTGGCCCCTGGCAACACAGGCAACTGAAGGAACACGGGTGGGTTTTAGTCAGTAAGAGTCTGATACGCCCTCCCTCTCCGCCCAGAGCGGGAGAAGTTATTTGATAATTTCCCACCCAAAATAAAAGGGATATGTCATGTGGGTGCCAGTCTGACAACCAGTTACTAATGGGTAACTGGTTGTCAGACTGGCTGGGCACGATATCACTTAACAAGGGGTATCATGTTACCCAGTGACTGGGTTATGGAGGCCGGATAGGCAGTCGCTCCATGATTATACTGGTATTCAGCTGCATCTAGTTAGTCTGGAAGCTGATCCCAACATAGTTGGTAAAAAGCTAGGCAGATTGATTGATGTTATGTGGGTACCTACTTACATAGGATATATAAATAAGTAGGGTAGATTAGCTAGGTACTTAGTTTTAAGGTAACGACAGCTGCGCTGCGTCAGTCCAAGATATGAGCCTGTACGTATCGGTTGCGTTAGTTCATCGACCACCCCCTTTGGATACAACAGCGTAGAAGGGAGGTATGGTTAGTATTATATTGTGGAAACTCTCCTAATACCATTAATTAACTTTAGTCTCAGAAACATAACGTAAATTCAAACGATTTTGAAGCTAAAATACTATCCTATAACATTTTGGTTTAAGTTGCGATAAGGGGTCTTTAAAACGATCAATTGCAACTGATAAATTGCCATCTTTTTTATGGCATCTCCTAGCTGACCTCTGAGATCCTGGCTAATTAACCGGACTATCCTGTGGCTACCTTAAGCTAATAACTTAAAGCCATCAATTTGTGTTGTAATAATATTCTCAATCGCTTCAAATGCATTTGGTAGACAATCTATTTGTGCATCAATGTGTATCAATTACGTAAAAATTGACAATTGCGATTGACCGTTTCGGGGACCCTTAACAATAATTTAGTTTCACCCATAAATATGAATAAAGTCTTTTATTATAATATATATATTATTGTATTTAAAATTTTAGAATCGTTCGAATTTACGTCACATTTACGTCATGCGTTCGTGCTAGGCCCAAAGATTAGGGGTGACGGACTTTGTGCATTAAGCAGACTACCTTACTACCAATGCCTACTGGTTTATGAAAGGTGACTGAGCAAATTTGTATGGGAAGTGTTCTATGGACCAATAGCGATACGGTTTTACGGGTAAGATACATTTAAATAATAAACTGATTTGAGTTCAACTTGTGTATTGATAGTTATAAAGAAAGCACAAACGCCCAAAACTGATAAATGATCGACCCGCGGCGAATAAGTCTTTTAGTGCCCAACCGATCCTATGCGACTACTTATTGCTTACTCAAACACGTATATTTTATTCATTCGCTGTGCGTCGATTTCAGCATAAAATTGCTAAAATTGATATTGTACGGGTTTGCTCGTACATGGTATTTGTGTAGGGATACTTCATCTATACCCGTTGTGCAAAGGGGCATCAATATCTGAGGCGGCAATTTCGAGAAAAATATACTTTTAAAAATTACACGATTTTCAAAGGCGAAAACGTTCTTCGGAGGCTGTCCTTAACTCATTGAATAATTGCATTCACAGATTTTGTAGAAATGGTACAGTCAGTTAAACAAATGTCAATTCGTACGTTCTTTTTAAACGGATCCAACCGATGCAGTTTCGTGTTAGGATTAAAAGACTCTTCTAGATCTACTGAGGTTTGAGTACCTACTAGAGAAGTCACAAATAAAAGAACGTTCCCTATATAAACATTTCGTATGAAATTATGGTGCGTAGAGATACAAAAAGTAGTTTGAAAAGAAACTGACCGCTATGACCACCTAATAGACGTTATCAGAAACTTTGGTTTCCTAAAAACATATTTTTAGGAATCCAAAGGAATTATTTGGGGTTTGTTTAAATGCCCCGATAAATCTATTGTAAGAAAGCTTAACCCTTTTCTGTTGTAGATTGTCGCCGAGCAGACGAACGAGGCAGTTCGGGCCACCACCGCGCGCTGGGCCGCTTCGGAGACTACTCCTGCGACAGTTCACTGGAGCTGATCGAGTCAGCCGCGCGGTACATGCGCACACGGCATTCAGAAAATGTCGAGTTCGTGTTATGGACTGGGTGAGTTTCATGTGATAAAACTACAAATACACGATTTTCGGACTTTTTCCTTAACTTGTGCTGTGAGACCTAGCTTCTTGGTAAATTTCATGATTCTGGGTCCTATAAACAGTTTTTGATTTTTTTGTGAGTATCAAAATATGTCGCATAAAATGGCTATATTTTTTTAGAACTCCAAGGAACCTTAGACCTACGTATTTAATATTAATTTCAACTTGATACCTTCATGCGTAAAACGGTCTTGACAGACTGACAGGCAGACGGATGGACAGACAACGAAGTGATCCTATAAGGCTTCCGTTTTTCCTTTCGAGGTACGGAACCCTAAAAACAAGTTTAGTACTTAGTGAAAACGCCATACATTATCTGGAATGAAAATGGTAGCTGAGTGTTACATATAACAAAACAAAAGAAAAGTGGTGGCACTCCGGGTGTGCTGACAGAGTGAAAACTTGAACACGATCGCCTTGGTGGAAGAAAAATACTTGTATAGAACATTAGTCCGTAATCTTGTCTAAATAAAGAGCACAATCGCGTTTACAAAAAATAATACTTCCGAAACCTTTAAAGTAAAAATACTTGCATTGAACATTGATCCGTAACGTAATGTAAATAAAGAGCATAATCGCGTTTACAAAACCTTTAAAGTAAAAATACTTGCATAGAACATTGATCCGTAACCTAATTTAAATAAAGAGCACAATCGCGTTTACAAAAATGAGGTGTCGTCATGGTGTCGCGAAATCAGTGGTTTAGTCCCATCTCAAAAATTCCCAACGCGCCTAAAGAAGTTTTCACTTCGAAAACCTTCGTTTCAAACAGAATAATTCTTTCAGCGACATCATAGCAGCCCGGTACACAGGCAACGAAGATGACAAGATCCAAGCCATCAGGAACATGACAGATCTTCTGAGCAGAACGTTCAGTTCACACTTCGTTTTCCCAGTACTGGGTCACTTGGACCCGGCGCCGTCCGAAAGCCTCACCAATTTATGGATGCACTGGCTTCCACTGGAAGCGTTACAGACTTTCAAAATTGGTATGTATTTTTATTTGATTATTTACTTACTACTATTTTATGACCAGTGGCTCATCTCTAGTGCACTCCGGGCAAGTACTAATGCAACTTTAAATTAATAAAATATGTAATCTGCGTTCGCAATTTATTTGCCAAACATATAAACAAACACGAGTTTTAGGAAAAACAACTGTAATGTCTACGTATAAGGTTCAGTTTGCGTTACAACTTAATTTTTTATGACATTTTCAACGGTACTAGGCAGTCTAAAATCAACTTTATTTACACTGACATAAAGTTAATGTTTGTTTAAGTGGAAATAACATCAATTAAAAACAAGATTAATAGACCTTACTTTCAAATTTATCTTGGACATCGCTGATAACGGTGAAGAAATATGTTGTGAGAAAACCTAGACTTTTAATGATTAAAAGTCTGAAATCGCCAATCCGTCTTCAGCAAGCATAGTTATAAAATCAAAAATCAAGGCGAAATAAAATCAACTCACACTGCACCGACACGAAACACCCGTATCCACACCCTAACTCACACACATACACCCCCACACCCTCGCATAATACAGAACAGCAGCATAAACAGAAATAATACCTAATTTTAGTATAATATTTGATTTTAGTTTTCCAGTAATCACTTATAGTTAATTTGTTTGTATATTTAGTTTTATAGTCTCAATGAGGCTAACTAGCTTAAGTTTAGCCAATTTTAAATTTTATTTTATTTAGAAATTACCAAAATGTTGTACATATTTAATGGTGCTCAAGATACAGGCTGTGTTTAGTTTGGAACCAACGATACCTCCTAATTGTAATTTTTTGAATGTTTAAATAAACGATTTACTTTACTAGTTATCAGCGCTTATGCCTTTTTTGTATGAGAAGATGTCTTTGCCCTGTAGTATTTCTTTTTCGTGTGTTTAGTGAAGAAACCAGGGGGCCTACCACCAGCTCATAAAGCAGTATTATTTTAATATTACTTCAGTGTGGGCAAGAGATGATGCTCTATAGGACGCATAGCTCCATCGCTTTCTCCCACTGAAGTAATATTAAAATAATACTGCTTTATGAGCTGGCGGTAGGCCCCCTGGTGTCAGAGTTTTTGCCGCCCATGGACTTGACTCCACATGCCGTTGAGAAATATCTCTCAGACATGCCGTGTCCTCGCGATGTTTTCCTTCACCGTTTTTGAAGAAAGTGATAATTATTCAATACGCACATAAATCCTAAAAGTCGGAGGTGCGTGCCTTGCGTTCGAACTCGAGACCTATGACTCGGCAGTCCGATGGTTACACCATTAAACTATCACTGCTGCCCTGCAGTGGAACAATAATATGTTAGTATTACTATAATATTAAATGTACTGTCTAAAGTTGCTTTTCCAATTGCAGACCAATTTCCTCTGCCTTTCATAAAATCATGCATTTATATTTTCCCGGGTGGCTTGGACACCAAGGCAAATATTATACAATGTTATCAGGACTCAATTGAGAGCTTCCTTCCTTCTTTCCATTTTACGTTATTTCTGTCTTTGCCTTCCTGTCTCGTTAATCCACAATATCTCAACTACAGCTGTACATAGATAAGTGTAGACATCTATTTCGAACACCATACAAATAATAGTATCGATCCATCTAAAATAATAAAGTTATACAACTAAAACCCCAACTACGACAAAAAGTCATATAAAACACGCACAATGAAGGGTTCCGTAGTTGGGATGAATTTATCCCAAAAACAAACTTAACTTTGTAGTTGAAAAATATTTTCTCCCATACGGAATGTACGGGAAAACATGTTTTTGCAACTGCAAAGTTAAGTTAGTCAATTATTACTCGTTAACTTGTAGAGCCTGCTTAGCTGTGATAGTTTTCCTTTTAATTTCGTTATATAAACTACTGCTGTGATTTTTTTCACACATCCAAAACTAACCATTTAGCTAGCAGGGGGGGGGGACTTAACTCTAACAAAAATTTGCACTTTATAGCTTAATATTTCGCAAACGGATCCTTGAATCCAAAAATGGTTTTGACAAACTCACAATGTTTTTAAAGGACCTTTCCAATGATATCCCAAACTACGGGTAAAAAAAAAAAGCATCCCCACTTTACGTGTAGTCTCCTACACGTAAAGTGGGGATGTTTTTTTTTTTTTGGTACCCTAAAAAAATATGTTTTTCATAATTTTGTTTTACCACTTTGTTGGCGTAATTAATATGTATACCTATGCCAAATTACAGCTTTCTAGTACTAAGGGTCTCGGAGCTAGACCGCGGATTGACAGACAGACAGACAGACGGACATGATGAAACTATAAGGATTCCTTGTTTACTACGGAACCCTAAAAAGATATAAACAAGACATCACAGACAGACAAATTAAAAATCCGAATTTCTTGTGTTAGCATAAATCGAACAGATTACTTACTACTTATTTAATATGACGTCATCAGTAGTTTAGAAGTTATGAGGTAACCGATGAACACATACACATACATACCGGTCAAAATCATAATCCTCCTTTTTGCTTCGCCGTAGACGGGTAAAAACTACATTATAACAAAATCTTACCAAGGAAAAATCCCATTAAATCCAGCGCTCCCAGGAAACTAGATTTTAATAAAACCCCCAAGATAGTAATACTATCTTGTTATAATCCTTCAAAATAATACGCTCTGCAATAAACCAGGCAGCTCCGCAAGAACATAATGCCTTATACTATACTCCGTTTGAAATAAGATTAGACATTTAAATAAACCTTTTTTACAGTCCGTTTAACCGATTTTGACTTCTATTGCATTGTTGGCATGACAAATGACAGCTGCAGTAAACAGTTGGTATTGTAACCACTTTTTTGCTTTTAATGCCATCCTTATGCCTACGGAATAGAAGTCAAAATCGGTTGAACCGACTGTAAAAAAGGTTTGTTTAAATGTCTAATCTTATTTCAAATGGAATATAGATGCATCGGCTTCGCAAGCACTGCGCACTTTCAAATACGGTGATGAATACTATATTATTTTTTTATGTTTTTGTTGCGATTGCGATTTTCGACATTTTGCTCTGAACTGATCTTTCCGGGCTTATTTGCCACTGCTTCTAATTTATTTAAAAAAAAAGATTACAGTAGAAGTTCATCAGAATTAAACAATTATAACAATGTACCTACTTACTTAATAGCGCTCTTTAGATACAGGAAACAAGATTTAAATAAAGGCCACACGATTATAAATCTTTAAAATGATACGCTTTGCAATCAGCCAGGCAACTCTATAAGAATATAACGTTTATCCTAAATGCAACGGCTTCGCATGCACTGCACACTTTCAAACCCGATAATAGAAACTAAATATTGATATTTTTTTGCTGCGATTGAGATGGCGTTCATTGCTCGCCATTTTGCTCTGAACGTATCATCCCAAGTCTCGTTTTTACTGTTCCTCATCTATTTAAATATCAAAAAAAGATAATGGTAGAAATTCATCTGAATTATCTAGTTTTGCTGTATGACGAATCCTCAGATGTCTTCGCGAGTACTGAACACTGCTGCTACTCGATACCTTTTTTTTTTTTTTTTTTTTTTTTTTTTTATTTTTATTTTTTTTTTTTTTTTTTTTTTTTTTTTTTTTTTTTTTTTTTGGGTGGGAAATTATCAAATAACTTCTCCCGCTCTGGGTGGAGCGGGAGGGCGTGTCAGACTCTTACTGACTAAAACCCACCCGTGTTCCTTCCTATGCCATGTTGCCGGGGGCCACGATTTCCCTATCGGTTTTCTTCGAACCCCCGGCATTGGCATTGGCCCTAGCGGACCCCGTCAATTCTGCTGACATCTCTTTGAGGCGCGCGTGGAACACAACGCGCCGTCGACCCGGGCTTGGTCCTTATCGGACGGCGAGCTACCCATTGCTCACCGTCCGCAAGCCCGCGCCTACGGTGGCCGGAAATCTTCCTGCGATTCCCGACGCCCAGGGCGTCTCCTGCTGCGGCGGTTAGGGGCGCGAGGGCGCGAAATTTGCCTCTCCCTCACGCGCTCCGTCTCCTCCTTCGCGAGCATTACTGCTTCGCAGAAAGAGGTGACGGCCTCCCATTTCCTCTCGCTCCGTAGCATGGCCCGAATCAGGGCCGGACGCGAGAGATCACCGCCGCCGATCGCATCCACGAGGACACGGCGATGCCCTGCCCAAGCCGGGCAGACCTCCACCGTATGCTCCACCGTGTCCTCCGGGCGATCCACACAGTGACGACACCCGGGCGTTTCCTCCCGCTTTATCCTGAACAGGTACCTCCCGAAACAGCCGTGTCCGGTGAGTACCTGCGTCAGGCGGAAGGTGAGGACGCCGTGGCGCCTCTCTAGCCACTCCTCAAAGAGGGGTCTTATCGCCGCAATTGTGGCGTGCCCAGCGCTGGGTTGCGACAATCGCACTCTCCATTCCGCCATGAGATCCCGCCGGAGCTCTGTCCGCTGTGCCGCGACTTCTTGCGGCATCGGAGTTAAGCCCCGGCGTTTCGCCTCCTCGCGCCACTCCCAAATGTGCGCGAGGACCTTTGCCTCCAGATCCCATGGCGGTACTCCGGCAAGGAGGCTCGCCGCCTCGCAGGAGACCGTGCGGTATCCTCGGGCCAGCCGGATGGCCATGACCCTTTGGGACGCGTTCAGCCGGCGGCCTGGCTGCCGCCTCAATGAAGGCGCCCACACTGGCGCCCCGTAAAGGGCCATGGACCGCACGATCCCCACGTAGAGCCTCCGGCAGGAGGCGTTTGGACCTCCCAGATTGGGCAGGAGCCGCTTCAAGGCAGCCCCGGCCCGGTCCAGTCTGGGAGCCAAACGTCGGAAATGCTCCACGAAGTTCCACCGGCTATCGAGGACGAGTCCCAGATACTTCATCGTCGACTCGACGCCGATGTGAACCCCTCCCGCCAATACCTGGGAGCCCGACGGTGGCGCACTACGAGGACCATAGAAACCCATGGCCTCGGACTTGTGCAGGGCCACCTCGAGTCCCAGCTGCCGGATTCTGTCGACGATTGTCGCAACCCCGCGTGTCGCTAAGTCGGCCGCCGCCTGGTACGACCTCCCCTGCGCCAGGACCAGCGTGTCGTCAGCGTAACAAACGACGCTGACGCCAGTAGGGAGGTCGGCGCGCAGCACCCAGTCGTATCCGATGTCCCACAGATGCGGCCCCAGGACCGATCCCTGTGGGACACCGCACGACATCTCTCGCCGGTTCCACTCTCCTTGGTGACCGGGGTAGATGACAAACCTGTCTGTCAAATAGGCCTCGACCACACGACAGAGGTAGGTCGGCATCCGGTGATACCGAAGTGCCTCCCTGATGCAACTCCAGGGCAGGGTGTTAAAGGCATTGGCGATGTCTAGAGACACCGCCAAGACGACCCCACCCCGGGCCACAGCATCCCCTGTCGTGAGGGCCCGCACGCGCATGATGGCGTCCACCGTAGAGCGCCCCCTGCGGAAACCGAACTGGCTCTCCGCCAGATCCGGCCCCACTCGCACCAGCTGCCCGACGAGGCGGTCTGCAATGACTCTTTCAAAGAGCTTGCCCACCTCGTCGAGCAGCACAATGGGCCGATAGGCGGACGGAGAGTCCGCTGGGCGCCCCGGCTTCCTGATGAGGACCAGTTTCCCAGTCTTCCAGCAAAGTGGGAACTGGCCCCTCTCCATACATGCGCTTAGGAGCCCTCTCAGTCGAGGCCCGAGAGTCCCCATGGCCAGGACCCAGGCCCTTCCGGGTATGCCATCGGGTCCTGGGGCGGTATTCCTCGCACTCATCCTGCGTACCGCCGCTACTCGATACCTGGAATCTATTGCCAATCTCAGAGTGAATAAATTAATGTTTATTAATCATTTTATTCCAATTTTTTTACCCCAATTATATCTTATTTTATCTAATCTTATCTAATTTTATCTAATCTTGACTAATTTCATTTAATTTCAACAAATTTTGTCTACTTTGATGTAATTTAATCTAATTTTATGATTGTATGTGTAATTATAATTACTTATAAATATTGACCTGTAATTTGTATGTGTGGTGCAAACTGTTAGTATAAGTTGGTTTTTAACCGACTTCCAAAAAGGAGGAGGTTATATGTTCGTCGCATATGTTTTTTTTTTATTTTTTTTTATGTATGTCCACCGATTTCTCCGTCAATTGTGAACCGATTTTGAAAATTCTTTTTTTGTTTGAAAGGGTATGCTCTCGAGGTGGTCCCATATAAATTTTATTATCTTTGCTTTGATAGTTTTTGATTTAGCTTCAATAATACGTACTTTTTCCCATTAGTATGTGGATGATATGATAAGTTCCTGTCACTGTTATTTGCATAGCAGGTAGTGGTTATCGAATTTTTGTATGGGGCAGGTACCACAACTAAAAAGTGAAAAATAAAAACTTTTTACAAAAAAAAAATAACCGACTTCCAAAAAACACTACAAAGTGAAAAATAACTTTAATTTCGGAAGTCGGTGACAAAAAACGAAAATTCAAAACCAAAGACACCGACTTCCGAAATTAAAGTTATTTTTCACTTTGTAGTGTTTTTTGGAAGTCGTTTGTTTTTTTTTTGTAAAAAGTTTTTTTAATAAATAAATCAATAAGTTAACTAGACGAATAATGTATCATCGATTCGAAAAGAAGAAGAGATTTCAATTAAACAATATCAACGTACTTACTCAACGGAGTTTCTGAGACACCAAAAAACCTCTATCAAACGCAAAAATCATGAAATTACTCACATTCACTGTGTCTCGTACTCTCGCGGGAACGAACAAATCACTCGAACACACTATTGACACAACACACAAGTTTAAACACACTGAATCAATTGGAAAACACTGCACTCGACTGCATAGCACTCTAGGTACAGGAAACTAGATTATAATCCTTCAAAATAATACGCTTGGCAATCAGTTAGGCAGCTCCACAAGAGCATAATGCTTTATTCTGGATGCAACGGCTTCGCAAGCACTGCAGACTTTTAAATATGGTGATTGTTTTGATGTCTTCAGACTGGAACGCCTAACTTTTCTGCCATCAGTTCTAAATTACTGCCTGACTCCGCTTTATAAAAGTTTAAAGTTCCCAGGAGTCGTCGGGAAATAAGAAACAGGAAGTTTGCTGAACGAAACTGCGTATTGGGCGTTTTTGTAGTTCGTTTTTTGCATTATTCTTGGTTGATGCTTGAATTGGGGCTTGATCTATATTCAATGTTGCTTGATAGAAACGTATATGAGTTTAGGGGTAAAAATAGGGTGGTTGATCTCATTCCTTGAAAAAACAATTTAATATGAAAATGATTGATGAATTAGCAATTTTTTTGTGTTTGTTATTTTTACGTATGGAGGAGCTCGTGGCTAAGTAATAACAGCCACACGAGTCGATCTATCCGGTTAAGCTATGCCTGCCGGGGTTGGTCCGTGGATGGGTATTTACAGTCGAGACTCCTCCGTGCCTCGGAAAGCACGTTAAGCTGCTGGGCCCGGCTGTCATTCGTGGATCTTTGACAGCCATTACGGGTCGTCAGAAGCCCGAAAGTCTGACAACCAGTCCTACCAATGGGTATTGTATTACCCAGTTACTGGGTTGTGGAGGTCAGATAGGCAGTCGCTACATTTCAAATACTGGTATTCAGCTGCATTCGGTTACACTGGAAGCCGACCCCAACATAGTTGGGTAAAAGCTAGGCAGATTGATTTTTATTATTTATACCTACGTAAAGTTTGAGCTTTTTTGTATTCCCACAAAAAAGTTACTTTCCTAGTTAATGTCCTAAAACCTATTTTTTTTTCATATAAAAAATCAAGTGTTTTCTACCTTTGCGCCCCAACTAAACTCACAATGATCTCATTACCAATAATTTACACCACCAAATTACATAAACATAACATCACGCTTGTAATCCCCGAAGGGTTAGGCAGCCACATTTAAATTATGTTCTTAATTTTCAAAAACAGGTGGCTACTACACGATAGAGCAGAAACAGAGCAAGCTTCGGATAGTGGCGCTCAACACAAACCTGTTCAGCATCCGGGATTCAAACAGCGTGCAGGCGAGGAAGCAGTGGGAGTGGCTCGATGCTGTGCTGGATAAGGCCACTACTAACAAGGAGATGGTAAGTAATTGACACTTTTTCTAATAAGATGCAAGATTGAAATCTATACAGGGTGTGAAGCTACAGTTTCCTAGAAGAGGTCGTCATAAACATCTGTCATTATCACCAGTATTTGACGTTAAGGTGTCAAAAAATGCTCTGTATTAGGACAGCCGTTCACGGCTTCTTAGGAAACTAAAGCTTTAAGTGGGTGATAGACGTGCGAACTTAAAGTACGCGGTTTTTAAGTTCACGAACTTACTCGGCTCGCCGTCGATGACACACGTGAAGATTGTTCACTATGTATCGCGATGTTGTTGAATTTTATGAACCAAACATTACACAAAATGTCGATACAAAATGACGTCTAGCAACTCGTGGCGATGACAGACGTAGAAAACTACGAACCAAGGCGCTACGAGTAAAATTTCAAACCTGTTGGATCGCCGACGAACTTACACAGCGGTTTTAAAGTACGCTTACATATGACATACGGGCGAGAAAGGTCACCGAGTCATAAGTACGCGTACTTGCTCGTGCGTCTATCCCCCCTTTTAGGGATATCGACGCGCAAATTGTTACCATGAATGTACCACCGTGTATTATTCTAAAAGTTTCAAGTGTTTTTAACATCAAGAAGGATGACGAACTTGGATTGAAACGGAAATAAATCGTGCTGACTCACCCCTCATTAATTACATACATACACATACATAAACTCACGCCTTCTTCCCATGGGGTAGGCAGAAACTACAGAACGCCACCTGCTACCATCCTTACATACTCCTTTTGCCTCGTTTACGTTCATACATCTGGTTATACAAGCACGCCGGTTGCGCGAGAACCTACTACGCACCTGGCTTTTCTGAAGAACATCACCAATAATGTCCTCCTAGGGCGTCCCCGCCCGGCCTTTCCCTTCACATCTGCCTTGTAAACCAAGCACCAACCATCTTGCCTTATCTTGTTGTTGCCCTCATTGATTAGTTTCATTAATTACAAAATCTGCTATTATTATCGCTGTTCTAAATTGTGTTATGCATTGTAAGAAATTGAAACTTCGAACATAAACTTAATACACACACAAATACGTGAAAATTATAATACGCTAGATACAGGGCTTGTGGCTAAATAATAACAGCCTCACGGGTCGATCGATGGTTAAGCTACGTTTGCTGAGGTCGGTCCATGGATGGGTGACCAACCATTACATATCGAGACCCCTCCGTGCCTCGGAAATAAGCCGTTGGTCCCGGTTGTCATTTGTAATCAGGTAGTTAGAAGCCCGAAAGTCTGACAACCAGTACCCTAATTTTATAACTTATTTTCAAAAGCGATTATGACTAATTTATTTCATTTAGTATGTATGTATGCATTTTAGTTCAACAACATTCATTGCATTATTTACGTTGCTGAGCAGTTTTTTTTCCAACTTAAGAAGTAATGGATTAGCAATCTGTTTAAAAAAAAAACAAATTATGGTTGATCGTGTATTTACGCAATTATGGTACAGTCTTTCCAAGGGATATCGTATTACCTAGTAACTGGGTTGTGGAGGTCAGATATGCAGTCGCTCCATGTAAAATACTGGTATTCAGCTGCATCCGGTTAGTCTGGTAGCTGACCTTATAATGATTTCATCATGCATAGGCTACTAAAAATTAAAATCAAAACTCCACATAGCTAGTTAAGGGGGTTTCAATAGCAATTTGTTTGTTAAAAATGAACCGTAACAAAATAAGCTTGCTTTCAAAATTTACTACAAAGTGTGTTGCTAAAGTAAAGCTAAAAAATTTAAATGTTGAAATTTTGTCCGAACAATTCCATGTAGTTTGGAGCACAGTGCTATTGTAAAACATACCGATTTACGTCAAACAAACAAAATATGCTAAGTATGTAAATTTTACACAGTGAGTTTTGTTTATTCATCGTTATGTAAATAACCATGATTTTATTTTTGTTTTCAAATTTCAACGGATGCTGAAATAACATATTTGAGCCTGATTCACGATTTATTTTATTAATTTTAACAAATAGTATCTATAATCATGTTTTTATTCGCTGGTTTGTTATGACAAAGCAAATAATTCAATAATTGAATAACACTGTGCATTTTTACCTTAAACAGTATCAAGACCGGAATAGGAATTATGATCTGTTGTGTTCACACCAATCCCCTAAGGCAAGCAAAACATAGCTATTTACAATCATTCGATACGCTTCCTTCCCGAATCGAACACCAATCAATGTTATCGAAGGAATTTTCAACACGCTATTCACTAATCCGAAACGCGAACATTTTTAACACTTTAAATCAGATAGACGGCCGCTATTCTTCCGACGAAGCTGATTGTTGTCAGGACCAAGGCAGGTAAATGAAAATGTGTTAATTTTGATACAGAAACCTGCCGAATAGTTTTGAATAGCTATGAATGCTTCTATGCTAAAAGTTTAGAAGAACGCAGTAGATTTTGCCTTAAAGGTACTTTCTATTTATATAGATGATAGATTTATTATTTTAATTTAGGTAACATATTTTTCTTTCTATTTAATTAAGAAAAGGACAGAAGATAAATTTTAGTTTAGTCCTGTCAAATTAATCAGCGCTTGACGTCATTTTAGTAGGCAAGTTTTTAATCACGTCTAAACTTGTATGGAGTAGTGACAGGCGCTAATTAATTTGACAGGACTAAACTAAATTTTATCTTCTGTCCTTCATGAAATAGAAAGAAAAAGATGCACTGAACTTAAATTTAGTTTAGTTTGTGAACAAGGGAATCGGCACCAGTGGGTATTTTATTTTAGTTTCTCATTAACCATAACACAACGCACACACATAACTTTCAGAACATTTTATTTGATTTAGTATGAACTTTTTATGTTATCCTATTTTACAATACCTTTAATTTATTTTTTAAACGGGACACTTCTCTATTAGTGTTTATTATTCTAGCGTATGGCACTCGTTGCAGCTGAGGTTGCAGCTGAAAATCAGCGTCAGGTGGTACACTTTGTGTTATCATCTCACATTATTCTGAGCTGAAGCCCTTTTGGCATTATAATCATTATTTTCTGTGTTTATAGTTATAAAGTGTATTTTCTTTCTTTCATCTTTCAAAAATATTTCCTGCATTCCCTCTTGACCCAGCATAAGCATTTTTTGTACTCACTAAAAACTTACGACCACCAATCCACCAGCTAACCGTAATGATTATGGTAGAACCACTTATCCATTATAGCGATTTAAAACGCCATTCTTACCAACCCTTGACATTAAAAAGTCCGATTTGACGCATACAAATTACAAACAGTACTTTTTAAACTTCCTTCATAAATATGCACACTTCAGCCGGCTCCGTTTCAAAACACGGTTTTAACAAGGAGTGGTGGAACAACATAGTGGTAGTACGGTACCGGAACTGTAGGAAATCCGGCTCGGTCCGGTACGGCCGGCCGTTGGTCCGTAATAAATTACAGATTAGAAAATCGTTAATCTAATCGCTTCGCTTAAAATTGCTGTTTGGTTTTTTCAAGGATTGTTTGTTGAATCGAATTGAGGGGGGATGCTTTGATATTGTTTCGTTGTTATTTAAAAGACGCAAAATATGGTGGTTTTTGTTTTATTTATGAATATATAATATAAAAAAACAGTGGCACTCCGGGAGTGTCGACAGAAGTGAAAACTTGAAAAAAAATCGGTATCGCGGTAATCAACGCGTTGATGTCTTTTACTCCACGGTGTCGGTAAATTGCGTTACAGTGTCGCGAAGTCAATGGTTTAGTCCCATCTCAAAAATGCCCAACGCGCCTAAAGAAGTTTTCACTTCACTGAAAATCTTCTTATCTGATTTACGAACGACTTGTACTGAAAATACATGAATCAAACTCAAACTGAAACTCAAAGCATTTATTTCAATTAAACCATTTACAGGCACTTTTGAATTGTCAAGGAATCGGTCAGTCAGAAATAGGTATGAAGCTAGTTGCCCATTCCAAAGCGTAGTAGGTACCTATGGAGAAGAACGGGCAAGAAACTCCACGGACACTCTTTTAAATAAAAAATTTGTTACAAAATATTGGTTACATCATTCATGTTGAAATTATACATGTGAGAACAATGTAGAAAGACGTGCACGTTAGAAGCGTCCGTAATAAAAAGATAAAACAAAGAACAATTCAAAAAATTAAAATAAAAATAAGCCCTGGCAGCTAAGAGATGACCAGTCCCAACTGACGGCGCCCGTTCACGAACATGACGCATGGATTAGCATCATTCAGCTCAACCATTTTGAAGGGAGCTAAATGATCCAACACACGCGCCACCATCAGCGAAACATTTGAGTGAGCATGACATACTCACAGCCGCCAGGGCAGATTCAAGTCAATGCAAGACATATTACCCGGTAAATGGTAACTCTTTAGTACATAGTACTCACACCTGTGCTATGCAATTATATAATACAATGGAGATTGAGTTTATACAATGCAAAGATAGTCTTACAATCTTCAGCAGCTCCAACAGTATTTGCAAATGTTAATCAATTAGTTGTGGAGCAGGACCAGCATTGAGCCAAGCATTTTTATCAGCGATGTAATCCCCCAACGTATAATATGCCTGCCTGCATAGTGTGCGTTTTATACAAGATTTGAATTTCGTCTCATTCAGTTGAAGTATGTGGGGAGAAATTTTATTGTAACATTTTAAACAGTATCCCATAAAAGATGAATCTACTTTAGCCAGTCTGAAACCTGGTTGAACTAATAGGTCCCTATTTCTTGTACTATAATTATGACTATCACCTCTTTTGCTAAAAAGGTGTAAATTCTTTCTTACGTACATGATGTTTTCATAGATATATTGACAAGGTACCGTCATGATGTTAATATCCTTAAACAGTTTCCTCAGAGAATCGCGCCTGCGGAGATAATATATGGCTCTGATCGCTCTTTTCTGCAGAATAAAAATAGACTCGATGTCTGCAGCCCGTCCCCACAGTAAAATACCGTAAGACATGATACTATGAAAGTAGCTAAAATAGACTAGCCTCGCGGTATCTACATCAGTAAATTGACGGATTTTTCTGACAGCATATGCTGCTGAACTTAGCCGTCCTGCAAGAGATGTTAAATGAGGACCCCATTGCAGCCTTGAGTCGAGCGTGATCCCTAGGAAAACAGTTCTGTCGACAAATTCTAGTTTCTCTTGATTCAATACTATCTCACAATCACTACTTTTGACATTTGGTAAAGAAAATTTTATGCACGTAGTTTTTTTTCCATTTAATACTAAATTATTAGCAGTGAACCAATTTTGGACCTGCAGTAGGGCGTTATTTACGTCGTTAAAATTTGTAGCACGTCTATCTACCTTAAAAATTAAAGAAGTATCGTCAGCAAATAACACCATTTGTGGTTGATTTTTTAATAAATGGAGTAGATCATTTATATACACTAAGAAGAGGAATGGACCCAATATCGAGCCTTGTGGCACACCTATTTTTACTTTTAAACCTAGTGAATTGATACCGTTTATTTGAACTTGCTGTTGTCTATCATTTAAATAAGATTTTACTAAATTGAGTGCAAGTTTTCCAAGTCCGTAATGCTCAAGTTTCAAGAGTAAGGTTTCGTGATCGACGCAATCAAATGCTTTGGAGAGGTCACAAAAGATCCCTATGGCGTCTTGAGCCTCTTCCCACGCGTTAAAAATGTGTCTTAATAGGGTTACACCGGCGTCGGTCGTACAACGTCCTTTGGTGAATCCATACTGTTGATCGTGAAGGATTTTATTTGTGTTAAAATGATTGAGCATTTGATTAAGCATTACCTTTTCAAACACCTTGCTGAATACCGGCAACACGGATACGGGTCTATAATTATTGGCGTCTTTACTGTCCCCGGATTTGAAAAGTGGTATTACCTTACTGTATTTCATTAAATCCGGGAAGACTCCTTGATCCACACACAAATTAAATATTAAAGCTAAGTAAGGCGCTATGGTCTCAATTATGGAGGTACAGACTTTAATGGACATCCCCCAAAGATCTTCGGTCAATTTGATCTTGATTTTACCTAAGATCTTAATATTATACACCATTTTATATGCGACATAGTAAGAAATCTTAATATTATACACCATTTTATATGCGACATAGTAGATAGAAGATTCTAGAGTGGCGACCGCGTCCCAGAAGGGCTTACTGTGATTCGCCTGAATTTTCTCGCCCGAAACGAACGAATCGATTTCGGGTTCCACTTGTCGATACGCCTACAAATAAATTAACTTCGCGCGAATTGCCCCAAGATTTTTTTTTTGAGTGAAAACTGCTTTAGATGCGTTGGCCAACCCATTCAAATTCGAAAACCACTACCTGCTATGTAAATAACAGTGTCACGAACTTATCATAATCATCCACATACTAAGTGGGAAAAAGTACGTATTATTGAAGCTAACTCAAAAACTATCGAAGCAAAGTTAATAAAATTTATATGGGAAACCTCGAGAGCATACCCTTTCAAACAAAAAAAGAATTTACAAAATCGGTGCACAATTGACGGAACATATTACCTCCTCCTTTTTGGAAGTCGGTTAATAAAATGGATATAGGTACCGGAACTAAAAACTATCTAACTAACTAACTCCTAACTAAGAATAGTATTAAATTAATTGTGATGATGTAAGTTCCATGTATAAAACATATAATTGTGTCGAAAGTTTTGTTTATTAGGAAAAGGGAACAAATATTTTATAGGTAAAATTCTAAACGGGATTTCTACGACTTCCTTCAAATTCTTTTTGACAGATTTAAAAAGCATTACCTACTACTAACAGGACTTTACATCCAAAAACCTTTCAAAAAACTCCACACAGTGAAGCCTATATAGTACATTCAAAACAACTGATATGAATTCCTCGTCCACAATTATGAATCATTGTTGGCCGGTTGTAATTCACCGTCGTAAATGGCGACGGTGTACCATTGTGCTGTGGGTAACAGTGAATCAACTGCAAACATAATTTTCTATGATTTGTTGATTCATAAAGTATGTACAATATAGTTGATGCTGATAATGTTTTTGGCATGTGGGCTATGTTTTTAATCAACTCAGCCTATTGCAGTCCACTGCTGGTTATAGGCCTCTCCCAGACTGTGCTACAACACCCTGTCTTCCGCCTTCCGCATCCGTGTCTGTCTCAGCCATCTTTTTAGGTCGTCGGTCCATTTAGCTGGGGGGCGTCCCACACTACGCTTGCCGATACGCGGTCTCCACTTCAGGGCTCGTCTGCTCCATCGAAAATCCGTCCTTCGACAAACATGGCAAGCCCACTGCTACTTGTAACTTGCTTGGTAACTCCTATTCTTTTCTTGATAATTTCATTTCTGTTTTTATCCTTAAAAAAAACTTCGAGCATAGCCCGCTTCATAGTGCGCTGAGCGACCTTAAATTTGTGAACCAGCCCGACTGTCAGTCAGTGTTCACGTTTTGGAACGTATGCCATAACGGGTAAGATGCACTGGTTGAAGACTTTAGTCTTCAAACAAATGGTTATGTTTTAATGAGGTTTTATTCAAGCGAACTCTTTGCTTAAAAGAAGATGCATTGGACGGATTATGTTGTTTTTAAGATTGAACCAGGGATAGAACTGTCAAGCTTCTGATTTCTTGTTATGATACAAATTAAGTTTAATAACAGACTATTAAGGACGGTATGTACTAACCGCGAGTATTCACATCACAAAATTGTTTTGCAAACGTTCGTTGCGCGAACTTATTCGTGAAACATGCATTCACTCGCGAGCAACTTCTAGAGATGTGTTTATGTATTTGTGGAATCACGTACTAACCATTACAAAAGCTCGAGCAACGAATGCTTGAAAACAGATTCGTGAAGCACGATGAGTACCTACGGTCCTTTTCAAAAACCATATTAAATTTTTAATTGAATTGGCTGATTAGCTTCCCATTTCAAACACAAATGGTATCAAGGTTTGTAAAGGCTTTGCATGTTTCACGGAATCTCTCAAACTCTATGACGGCATCATTTATGAACAGGTTTTGCTTGGACAGTTCTTGTTGTTTTCGTATTTTTTGTTATTTTTGTAATTAGTTTATTTGATTACTAGTTTATTTATTTATTTAGAAGTATAAAAAATATGTATAAGGTATGTTGAAACTGTTTATACTTCCCGTCACCTAACCATTGTAACCTTTTTGGTGCAGCCGTGAGGCACACACATTAATGCCTAAAGATTATTTTCACTTTTTTTTAAATTATTTTATTTGTATTTTGTTTCACGAACTGTGTCCAAATAAACGTTTTCTTTCTTTCTATTTACCTACTCATCTAGTTTTTTTTTTATTTCTTACAAAAAAAACACTACACATTGAAAAATAACTTTAATTTCGGAAGTCGGTGGCAAACAACGAAAATTAAAAACTAAAGACACCGAGTCGGTTCCGAAGAAGGTTGTTTTTTTTTTTTAAAAAGTTTTTATTTTTCACTTTTTAGTTGTGGTACGTGCCCCATACAAAAATTCGATAACCACTACCTGCTATGCAAATAACAATGGCAGGAACTTATCATATCATCCACATACTAAGTGGGAAAAAATACGTATTATTAAAGCTAACTCAAAAAACTACCCAAGCAAAGTTAATAAAATCTTACCTACCAAACAAAAAAGAATCATCAAAATCAATTCATAATTGGCGGAGTAATCGCATAACAAACATACAAAAAAAACATGCAGTCGAATTGAGAACCTCCTCCTTTTGGAAGTCGGTTAAAAATATGATTGACGTGTAAAAATGTTTTACTACCTATTACGTATTATACTGTGACCTACGTAAAACAACGTCAAACAATTTGGTGAAAAAACACAATGGAAATAAAGAACCACTCTCGAATTATTTCGATTCATAAATATATTTCTGCAGCCAAGCATCAATCTTTGTCGCGTGATTATAGTCAGAAATATTCCCTTTTTGTATAAATCATAGAACTCCGCTAATATATTCTGACTACGAAAGGTGACGGAATAATTTTGATGGTGAGAAATGTTTGAGGTTAATCGAAAAAGTGAAGTGTGATTACGGCTATAGGATGATTGACGAATTTCTTATTTGGGAAATAATATGGTGACATAAAGTACAAGTGAAGTAGGTAACAAACCTTTAAAACATCACTTGTTCTTTTTTTGTCACCATAAGGGATGATGCCTGGGTCAAAAAAAATTATATATTTGGTTTGTCAGTCAGATTATAACAAAATATTAGATACGAATTTTTTGCTTCATCATCTAATATGAATTTCTATTTCCCTTGGTCACGGGCATCACGCGTGAACAGCTGGACCTGTGAGCTGGACCAATTTCGCAAATTCTTTTTTTTTGTCTTTGTTATTTTCAGGAAAAGGTTCTTATGAAAGAAAAAATTAAGAAACTTGCGCGGAAAATTAGAAAATTGAAGAAAACTTAACGGCCATGTTAACTTTTCCAATGTTACCTTAGCGCTTTTGACATAACTGTCAGTCGTTTGACAGTTGGCGCGATTGACAATGTAACCTTAGCGCTTTTGACATAACTGTCAGTCGTTTGACAGTTGGCGCGATTGACAATGTAACCTTAGCGCTTTTGATATAACTGTCAGTCGTTTGACAGTTGGCGCGATTGACAATGTAACCTTAGCGCTTTTGACATAACTGTCAGTCGTTTGACAGTTGGCGCGATTGTCAGAATGCGCGCTGCAAACATAGTTGAGACAGGATAGCGTCTGTCGGGTGAGCTAGTTTTAATAAAAATTTCGGAAGTCGGTGACAAAGAACGAAAATTCAAAACCAAAGACACCGACTTCCGAAATTAAAGTTATTTTTCACTTTGTAGTGTTTTTTTTTTGAAGTCGGTTGTTTTTTTTTTTGTAAAAAGTTTTTATTTTTCACTTTTTAGCTGTGGTACCTACCCCACACAAATTCGAATACTACTACCTGCTATGTAAATAACAGTGACAAGAAGTTATCATATCATCTACATACTAAGTGGGAAAAAATACGTATAATTGAAGCTAACTCAAAAACTACCCAAGCAAAGTTAATAAAATTTATATGGGACCACCTCTAAAATATGATCTACCAAACAAAAAAAGAATCATCAAAATCTATTCATAATTGGCGGAGTAATCGCGTAACAAACATACAAAAAAAAAAAAAAAAAAACATACAGACGAATTGAGAACCTCCTCCTTTTGGAAGTCGGTTAAAAATACTTAGATATAACGCATTAAAGTTGGGGAGTGGGAGTCACTACGTCAAAAGTGAGTATAAAATCTACATACTCATGACGTCATGCCGAATTTTAACTCAATGTATCGCCGTAATCTTCTTAGAAAAAATACGTGTCCAATATTTTTTAAAAATATACAAGACAGACAAAAAAAATTTTTAGTAATTATTATGGAATAAGAAAATTTTATCGTCAGCAGTCACACGTACATGTGTTTAAATAGATTTAAAGGCGCATTTAAATCGATCCAGTATTTCAATTCAGCGCTGGTATCCAGTCTTCGATCGTATGGTTTGTGACTATCCTGGTGTCAGAGTTTTAAAGCCGGCCATGGGCCTCTACCTTGGTTTCACATGCCGTCGTCATGTATCCAGTGCTACTGGATCGTTATTAAATAAATGTAAACACTTTTCAATCCAGCATCCATCGCTGGATCGGAATAGAACAGCCGCTAATTTCAATTCTAGTGCTATTGGATTCAAACAATCTACCTAGCCTTTTTCCCAACTATTTTGGGGTCGGCTTCCAGTCTAACCAGATGCAGCTGAATACCGTATTTTACATGGAGCGATTGCCTATCTGACCTCCACAACCCAATAACTGGAGAATAACCGGTGAAGGGTGGGCGTTTTTGGGGGACTGTCTTATGTAATTTTGACGTTGGAAAAGTGCTGATTCTCAGCCTAGTTTGAATAAATGACTTTTGAATTTGAATTTGAATACGATACCCCTTGGTAAGACTGGTTATCAGACTTTCGGGCTTCTGACGACCCGTAACGACTGTCAAAGATCCATGAATGACAGCCAGAACCAACGGCTTAACGTGCTTTCCGAGACACGGAAGGGTGTCGGTATGTTAAGTCACCCATCCACATATTAACCCCGGCAAGCGTAGCTTGACCTGATGGATCGAACCGTGCGGCTGTTATTACTTAGCCACGAGCTCCTCCTGCTACTGGATTCAAACGCTGGATTGAAATACTGGATCAATATAAATCAGCCTTACAAGACAAATTCGTATTTGTCTGACTGTCAGACCATCTCATACTTTTTAAAATAAAACCGGGAATTAATCTACAAAAGTGTATCAGCCTTAATATTTTCAATCACATAGGTATCATCGCGGTCACGCATACCTATCTAACCACTTTGAAAACAAAATCCCGTGCACACGACCCTTTTTTTTCGTAGGTAAGCGATATAATAGCGGCCGAGCGCTGCAAGCAAGAATAGTCCTTACAGTGTACAGATATATGCGTTTCTTCGATAGTGCACACGGCTACACATCAAGCTATACAATTCCAGTTTATGCTGATCTCGCTTCGTATAGGATTTCCGTACAGTGCGAGGTCAGCTTATACTGGAAATGTATAGCTTGATGTGTAGCCGTGTGTACCTACTTAAATTTAATACCAAACCAATCCACTCATCCTTTTCAACAAAATTATCGATAAAACGCCAATATTCATTAAACAGTACAACCTTATCACCATCCATTGTAATGACGTCATAAAAGAGAAAAAGGCTTTACCAAACACATTTCAGAATCAAAGATACGGGTGTTCTGACTTCTGATAATGTCAGAAGTCAGACCGTGTCGGAAAATTCAATTTATTCCACGCATACTGTCAATACATCCTGAGCTGGGGATTTAAAGTCAATTTTATATATAAAAACCGGCCAAGTGCGTGTCGGACTACGCACAATGAAGGGTTCCGTAGTTGAGATGAATTTATTTATCCCAAGAACAAATGTAACATTGTAGTTGAAAAACATGTTTTCCCATACATTCCAACTGCAAATCGTCGCTCGGCATATAATACCGCGAATGTGACATTTTTACGTTTTTGTTTTAATTGCAGGATCACTTATACTTAACGAGTAGAATGAAATAAAACAAATCTGATTTTCGTAAAAAAATTCACATTCGCGGTATTAATATAATAATAATCTATCTAATCTAAATCTAATACCTTTAAACCAGCAATTCTTGTAAATACCTATGTATATATAATCTGAATCTCGGAAACGGCTCCAAGAATTTTTATTAAATTTAGTATGCAGGGGGGTTTCAGGAGCGATAAATCGATCTAGCTAGGTTTCATTTTTAGAAAACGTCGTTCAAAAAAAAATTATCATCCAGATATTTTTCTTTATTCAAATAACAAGGACTCATTGCGTTAGTAAACTTATGAACTATGTTAACTTATTTTACGAGGTCACTTAGAAAGTTTTGCGACTAACAGTTTTTGTCTATAGAATACTGGCTGGTTTTGATGTCAATTAAAACGATGACTACTTATAACAAAAAAACATAACATTTCAAATTCGAAATTCCCTCCACATTTTTTTACGATCAAAATCAAAATACTCTGCCTTACTGAAAACTTTATATTTATAACGAGAACATTTTCGCGCGATGATTTTGAACGATTTCAAATGTCGACTAAAACCAGAAGAATCGTTTGAAAGACTTCGAATTGTGTTCATAGAAAAAAGCCCTTCTAAAGCGACTGTTTTTCGCTGGTTCAACGAATTTATGGGTGGTCTAGTAATTTTGGCAGACAAAGAAAGAAGTGGCCGCCCTATGACGGTTGTTACATAACAAAAAGTGCTGGCTGTGAAAAATTTAATTCAAGAGAATAGGCGAATTACATATGAAGAGGTTCAGCATACACTGTGAAATTTGAATCACAGTTTTGCTAGAACAAACGTTGTTCAGACCATGGTCTACTACCATTCTACAGCATCCAAAAAAAAAAAAATATATAATTAGTTTTTGAAAAAACACAAAAAAAGCAAAATTTAAAATGTCAAGATATATAGATGTATACTGCCGATTGAATCGGGAAGTGTGCATGAAATTCTACACATGCATTTTCGGTTATGAAAGATAGTTTCACGCTGGTACCGTAAAATCTAACGCAGGGTCAGAAGGAGGTTCGGGTAGAATGGTGCCGAGACATGATAGCAAAATTGGTAGCAGGCTCGTCTCGGCGCGTTTAAGATATCATTACGGGTGATGAATCTTGGATTTTTTAATATGAGCCAGAAATGAAGCGTCAGTCGACCGTGTGGCTGTTGAACCAAAATGAACCAACGCCTACCAAAGTGAAGCGAGCCAGAAGTGCAGGCAAAATGTTGACCGCAAGTTTTTTTTTTTTTTTCTACCAGGTTATCTGGTGTCAGTACCCTGACGAGATCAAAGAAGCATCAATGCTCAATGGTATGTTACCAAATGTTTGCCAGAAGTTTTTACTACTGCAAGCAGCAAGCGACCGAACACTGGCCTCCGTGGGCTACTGCTTCACCACGACAACGCGCTGGCTCACTCGGTGCTCAAAATAAGGGACTTTCTGGACAGCACACCAGTCAAATTTATAGGTCATCCTCCTTACAGTCCCGATTTGGCTCCGTGCGACTTTTTCTTGTTCCCCAAAATAAAAAATCAACTCAAAGGAAAACAGTTTTCATCACCTGAAGATGCACTGGGTGCATTTGAGAAGGAGATTGGAGAGGTGTCTGATGCGGACTGGAAAATGTGTTATGAAAATTTGTTTAGACGTCTAAAACTGTGTATAGACGCCAATGGAGAGTTCTTTCAAAAGATATAATAAAAAAAATTATAACCTGTAGTATATTTTTTTCTAGTATCACAAAACTTTCTGAGTGCCCCACGTAATCTAGTTTAAATTTATTTCACCTCATGGGAGATGGCACTGCAGTGATTGATGTACATGCAATCCAGACTGCTAGCGATATTGTTGGAGCTGGCCCGTACTCTGCGTACCAGGGATGCACACCTCATTCGCATCGTTACGTAAAAGCAATTAATATGTGCGTCCGCGAATATTCCCGATGCGCTACAAAAACGGGGCAGCCCCACCAATACCCTGAAAGCGTTGTTGTATTGGACACGAAGGGCGTTGCATGACCTTTGGGTATATCTAGCCCACAGGCTGCACGTGTAAAACGTTGTACAATAAGCTCGAAACAGAGTAATTTTGGCTTTTTGAGTGAGCAGCGTGCAAACCTGCTAGCCAGCATGTTTGCCCTTACCGACAACGCCCTTCGCTCCCGCTCAATATCGAGTCCGTCATTGAGGTCAGGGGTCAATATATATGACCAAGATATTTAAACGTAAATACTCTTTGTAGTGGAGTCCCATTGAGTAATACAGGTGGTACATAACCCGGTCTGCCCCCAGCCTCAAAGACCATGATCTCCGACCTATTGGAGTTATACATCAAACCATGTGTTTTGGCATACTGCTCACATTTGGCGACCAATTACTTTCTGAGACCACAGATTGACGCGCTCAGAATCACCATATCATCTGCATAGCTAATATTATTTTTACAAATACCATCTATATAGCAACCCACTCTGGTGCTGCTGAGCTCGCCAATCCTGCCTCACCCCGCATTCCAACCTGTATGGCTTGGAAAAAGTTCCAGCCCATCGTACACTATTGATCTGGTTACCATACCACTATTTAAAGATGTTTGCTCCGTTGGCAACCTATCCTTCTCCATCTTTCTTCACAATACGTCATAAGCAACCAGATCAGAAACCTTGAATAAATCGATGAACCTAGCATAAATCGGCGTCCCACGCTGTGTATAGTAAGTATGTGATAGTATGCTTAAGGCACAACACTGCACTTTCTGTTGACAAAC
The DNA here is from genome assembly GCA_949152395.1 of Agrochola litura. Taxonomy (NCBI): domain Eukaryota; kingdom Metazoa; phylum Arthropoda; class Insecta; order Lepidoptera; family Noctuidae; genus Agrochola; species Agrochola litura. Next base: position 5,696,966 of record OX424497.1, on the reverse strand, counting down.
CACGCCGAAACCCGAATTGGTTGTCATGAACATTTACAGTTTTATTTATTTGTGTATTAAGCAGACGGTCAAACACTTTTGATATTTTGATATTATAGTAGCTAGAGAGATGGGCCTTTTGGATGCCGAGCGACGAAATGTAAGTTTTTACGCACAATATTGAGAGATTTACCATGTAATTTTAAGACCATAGACTTCTTATAGGTTTTCCTGTAATCTATGAGTAAAGAACCATACTATGTATTTTTTTCAAAATTTTTGGTACAGTAGTTTCGGAGATAAGGGGGGGGGAATGGTCAATTTTCATTGAATTTATTAAATATCTTTAAAAGTAGTTATTTTAAAATTATATAAAAAATATTTTTAAGATCCTCGAAACAAGCCCTTTCATTTGATATGTCACACGGTACTGTTAGCAAAACTTTTTTTTTTAATTTTCTTGTTTGCGCCCCAAAAGTGACACCTATATTCAAAATTAAATTATTTACGTTACACATTCGTGTTTGGGTCACAGAAATACATATGTGTACCAAATTTCAACTTAATCGGTCTATTAGATTCGGAGTAAATTGGCTGTGACAGACGGACAGACAGACAGACAGACAGACAGACAGACAGACAGACAGACAGACAGACACACGAGTGATCCTATAAGGGTTCCGTTTTTTCCTTTTGAGGTACGGAACCCTAAAAATGTATAGCCCCTTTGTTCGCACTACCCTTTTTGGTAGAAAGCCTCCCTTGAAAGGCATAGTCAATAGTTGGGTTTAAGGGCTAAGTAAACAGAGTCTGTATGACGTAGTTAAAGTTGAATAGAGCGTTTCTGCGATTTGAATGGATTACCATTTTGTTAGGGGAATCATTTTAAAGTCGAAGAAAGTTTTGGCACTGATTACGGATGCGAAATGAACTGTGAAAAGGGACATTTTCATTTCAAATTAAAATTCACAGCAAATTATTTCACATAAACCTACAAGGGCATTTATGAGACGTCAGAAGCTAGGTGCACGGTTCCAATTGGTCGCTTCCCATGGAGAAGAGCCGGCAAGAAACTCCACGGTTACTCTTTTAAAAATAAATGGTTTTTACAATATTTTCAAATTACAGTGTTAATAGGTATGAGAGGACAGTGTAGGCCTATCAATCAGTATCTATGACACATGATTATAGTTTTGGTGAGAACGACAAGTGTAGTCGATCCTCATAGCTTGACGTAATTCTTTGTCCGCTTTTCTGCGACAATTATTTTCTACTAGTTTTCTACAACGTGTATCAGAAAAGTGTGGTCTTATTTAAGAATATGGTACAGAACATCAAACTGAACAACTTTCCTGATAGAACCAAAGGCGTAATCGTAAAAAAAAAAGTGGCACTCCGGGAGTGTCGACAGAAGTGAAAACTTGAACAAGATCGCCTTGGTGGAAGAAAAATACTTGTATAGATCATTGGTCCGTAACCTTATCTAAATAAAGAGCACAATCGCGTTTACAAAATCTTTAAAGCAAAATACGTGCATAGAACATTGATACGTAATTCAATATAAATAAAGAACACAATCGCGTTTATAAAACCTTTAAAGTAAAAATACTTGTATAGAATATTGATCCGTAGCGTAGATAATATAAATAAAGAGCACAATCGCGTTTACAAAAATGAAGTGTCGTTACAGTGTCGCGAAATCAATGGTTTAGTCCCATCTCAAAAATGCCCAACGCGCCTTAAGAAGTTTATTTCTGTTACATGCCTGCTACATGCCTGCCAGCTTTGTTGAGAACACAAAACATTGAAAAATAGAAGATAATTTAAATTATTACATAATATAACTTTAAAGTTACACAGATTACAAAATAAAGACCTTTTTATCAACAGCGAGAACTTACTATGACAATAATATTCCTAACAAGAAAAATACGAGACCAGTGCACTGCACGCTCTATTTTATTCTCTTGTATGAAAACAACTCGACCCTGTCAATTTCTCTCCAGTGTTTACAATATTGAAGTACCTATCCCTTTTGAAGGTATGTCCAATCCAACTCTTCTTGATCTATTTGTTACATTAATGTACAAATATTACGTGGAATTCTATCTTTCTTTGAACATGTGGAATTGTTCTCACAGAAAATCCTCCAATACGATAGAATACCTAGCAGCTTAAGCAAATAAACAGCGGGAATTCGCGGGGTAAAACTAAATATCTCAAAATCCGTATAAGCAATTCTTATACAGCAAATTGTTTCATAAAAAGTAATTGCTGAAACGCTGTGCCATTTATTACAAATTAATTTAGGAAACAAAATGGAAAACATCAAACATTTAATTATAACAGCTTAGTCTTAATCGGGTGCTTTATTGCTAGCTCTAAATGATCCTTGGACAGTTCCAGGGTTAATGGCTGAAGACTCTTCCATACCAAGTGTGTTTTATATCCACTAACGTTTTAATAACCACTAACATTTTATCATTCATCGCCTTGCCGTCAGAAATTAATTAAAGTCTCCAGAGCGAAATTACGGTCTTAAATATATATACTTTCCATTTAATCAACGGTTTTCCAACCAAATATTTTGCAACTAAAATATCCTGCAATGTATACAAAATCTTTATAAAGATCCCCTTCCTCAGTTTTGCAATTCTGTCTCTTGGAAGGTGCACAAGATTTTCAAAGTATCAGTAGAAGATAAAATTTTATGCTCGCGTATAAATTCGGCTCTAATAGAAAAATTTACGTCACACAACTTTATGCAATCGAACCTTCGTGCACCAGAATAACACTCAATGTCTCAATAAGACTTACAAAGATGTTTCCATTTCGATTTTATGGAAATGTGTACACATTTTTGTTCCTCAGGAAATGCTACTTCTTTGTAACGAAGTGAGTAAGGTTGGAAGAAGAATTGTTAAAGAAAGTCTGCTCAACAACGTAAATAACGCAATGAATGTTGTTGAACTGTCAAAATGAAGCTAATTGCTACTGATAGTGTGTTATGCTATTACCACACTGAACACAGCACTCACTCACTCACTCTACGTTCAGCGCTCGGTATGGTAACACACGGTGTTCGAGTTCCCGACAAGTCAATCGTCATCCTGGGGAATCCTCATTGAGAGGTGAAACACGTGTCGATTTCTTTCAGGGTTTTTTATGGCTCTTTAGAAATAGCTAAGCGGAACAGTTTACTAAATAATATCCACGTCTATTGTATTTTTTTTCCCACTGAACACACCTACACTTTCATCAGATACTTTGGAAACAAACTATGGGCCTCATTTTGTCTCAATAATATCCTGGATAATAATAATAAAATTATGAATAGCATTTTTTAAACTACTATTTCTATTCAACAGGTTTACATCGTAGGCCATGCAGCTCCAGGGTCGGACTCACGACATCCCTACGACATGTCTGCAGACGCCAATGCGAAGTATCTGCGCATGGTCAGACGACATGCCAAGATTATTGCCGGACAATTCTTTGGACACCTACATGCTGACACGTTCCGAGTTATTTATGATAATGGTGAGTAAATGAGTTGTAAAATTTTAAAGATTAAAGTTACACCACAAGAGCAAGCAAGGTTTATGTATGTCTTTTTTATTTTCAAGACAAGTAGATTAGTTTATACAAGATCCGCTTGTGACACATCAAAATTTGGCTAATTAGCCACATTTTCTTCGTCTTGTCTCTTTTTCACTCCCGATAATTACGACATGCCATCCTACTTCCAGGTATCGTCTAATAGTGTGACATTGTGCCGTTTTTGTAGATCGAATATTGAGTAGGAAACGTATCTACGTCATTTTTCTTAAAATAAAATAGCATTGGTTCGATAAATCGAATTATCTATGCAGAAGTATAATCCGCGGCCGTTCTTTTTCTTTTTTGTTTATGGTACTTTGGTTTTTTATTGTTTGACCAAGTAGGTGGTGGCCGTTAAGAGGAGACCTCCCTAAATAGTATGTTAATTTACCTTCATATCCTGAAAAAGTCACGCATACAATCATAATGGAACTTTAGAATATGATTTATTGGATATTTTTCTTTCCAAAAATAAGACAATTACGTAATTGGAACATTTTCGCTCGATCCATTTTTTATTCGAAAATCATGTCTTTATAAAGATTATTTGAAACAAAACCAAGATTATTCGGCTTTTTTGTCTAAAATAATTATTGACAGTATGATAATTTAGTTTATCATCTCTAGATCAATAGTTAGTTCGCCCCCTAAATTATTACATGGGACTTAAACATAATGTGAGTATACTATAAGTACGCCTCTGCTCAACCCTTTGGGGAAATGAGTTTTATCTTTCTTTTGTTTCCAACTTTCTAAAACTTGATGTCGGAGTACTTTGAACCTATTTCACAAATTGCACGCTTGATTTTAATACACGTTCTGGTCTTCGAATTTCCCGTAATTTACACACAAAATGTACTACAGCCTCATGAAAATTCAAACCTAACCCAATGATGTCGATAATGGTAGAAATATAGAGGCAAATACTACCAAGCACAAACTATGTAGCTGTATCGTAAAATTTACCTACCACGATTTATTCCCAGCAAAGTTTCGTTGCAATATAAAACTCCGTTCTTGCTAAAATTGGAAATTAAAAGAAAACAGACTGTGCCAACCACGTATGTTCAGTGAAGTGGTTCCCATCTCTACGAGTGTCCTAGTAATCCAATTTCCTCGACTCTTACCATGCTACTCTTTAAACGCAAGACATTTTCTTGCTTGCGTTTATTTTGGTATGTTATTAAATTTTTGCAAGACTGAGTTTGGCCAGCTGGCGTATTTGACGTAACGTTTTGACACGTGTTTTTACGCGCGTATCTACATTTGTATCCGCATGACGCGTGAACGAAAAACGTGCGAAATTTGTATACGTGCGTTGCCTTTAGGATTGTGAACACAATGTATTCTTCTCTACAATGTATGCCTCTATAATTCCTGATTCATAATCAACTGATTGCTATCAAATTAATATTTATTGATGGTCAGAAAATAGGTTAATAAATTCGAGTTCTCTCTCATGTATTTTTTTGATTACAACAAAAATGCTTCTTCATTAATACATTATTGTATCTTCAAAAAACAGTCGCAAAATGTAATTATCGGATACGAAATACAAAATAATTACTTGATAGCATTACGTATGAAGTCCGTGTGTTTTATATGAGAGGAGAATATTTATTTATCATTTAATTTGCCTTCAGCAACGTACCGTTGGCATTCATTAAACAGTGTCAGTGAGGGTGCGCTGATTATTTGCATGTATACTTGTGAACAAAAGGCAGCCAATAATGTCGCTGTATTTATTCTTTCGTTATCAATTGTTTTGTTTTTCGTTTTTCTTTTTTAAGGATCTTTATACTTGTGGAAGAGACTTTGGAGTAGCCAATTACACCTGTAGTAGATGTCAATGATGATGATCTAGATGTAGTCTTTAGTAAGCGACCTGCCATATTTTAATTTTGTATTGTGTCAGCAGTTATAGGCCGATTGCTTAAGTGAGTTCGTGCGCGGTGCGGGAGGGGTGACAGTTGTCACAAGTTGACGAATCACTGAGCTCTCGCATCACGACACTACACCCCTCCCGCACCGCGCAGCGGACTCAGGAATGGACTCAGCCTATATTTATGCATTTCACGATCCTTTTCACTTAATATTTGTATCTAAGTTCACAGAAATTTTAACATAAGCAATCGACCAATTACCGTTGATATAAAATTCCTCAACAAATAAAGCGTTCATGAGAAGACATAGCTCAAGAAAGTTTAACATCCTGTTTGCACCATAAGTTGGAATTACACAGCGTTAAATCCACCACCAAAAATTCGATTCAAAGAATCCACCCCACAAGAGAAAATAGCAATACAAACTATTAAAACGGACAGTAATAAAATAATTTCAGCAGTGAGCACTCAATACGTTCAGCAAAAAGCAGCCATGATGTTTTATTTGTCCGAAGCTTGCGTTCGAATAATTACCGTAAAACCGGTTTATCGGCTAGAGGACACAAAATAGATGGGTACAGAAGGTCGACCCCATACAACGAGTGAAAACACACGCACACATAAAGGGTTACACTATCAGTAATAATGACGTTAATATTACTGTCATTCCTTCCGATATTGACGTAAAACTATAAAAATATTATGATCACATCATCAATGTTTAAGTTTTTGTGATAGAATGGATGAAAGATAATTTTTTCTTCCTCTTGATTGCAGTTTGTTTATTATACGAGTGTTATTTTGTTTGTTAAAAATGTTATTTCTCGTGTTTCATGTTTTATTTTTTTTTTTTTTTGTAATTTACGTATACTAATAGTAATAGTAATTCAGTTCATTTATTTGTGAGTATATTGTTACAGAGATGTTACATGGTTTTCATAGTTCCTAATATTCTGCCGTTTCCGGCGTACAAATACATAATCAGGGTTTTGGTTAGTTTATTAGATTACAAATTAATTGTATTGAATTAAATAAATTAGGATAACATTCAAATTGCAAATTAGTCAAATAAATTAGCTATGGAAATGTCAAAAAGAATTCATTAAGTCAAAGATAGTAAGAAGAGAATAATTAGAATGATAATGATTATTTCCTAATATTTATAAAATCACAACCATCAAACTCAAACTCAAAGCATTTATTTCAAATAAACCAATTACAGGTCGGTCAGTCAGAAAGATGAAGCTAGTTGCCCATTCCAAAGCGTAGTAGGTACCTATGGAGAAGAACGGGCAAGAAACTCCACGGACACTCTTTTAAATCAGAATATGGTTGCAAAATATTGGTTTCAACAAAATATTGGTAATATCAACCATCATAACCTACTTACGTAGGTATGTGTGTAATTTTTAGTTTGTATATTATTGTTCTGTACAACGCCTTATAGTTTGTATATATTCTGTTATGTTGTGCATGAAAACTTGAATAAATAAAATTAAAATAAATCATTTGTACGGCAAACTTGTGGATCTGCAGAAAATTTATTTTACAGGGGAGCGTTTTGAAAGTAATTACATCAATGATAACTTTTTTTTTGTAACAGTTATAAAGTAACGGCGGTACATTTGGTTTTCAAAATGGTACGTTTTTTTTAATATTATCAACGGATTGTCAATAATGTACAGTAAGCGCTCAAAAGTGCATGAGCACGCTAAGAGTCGTATTGCTGTGAACACGCGGTATAGTCCGTACATTTGTATGTGTAAACAGTCAGACGTCTGTGGTGTGAGTGCCGTACACACACCACAGAGAACGCAGTTTTGAACTACACACTATCGTATCGTCACGGTTCGCGGGCGCCGCACTTATATTTCCATAACTTTTGTTAGCACGCATCATACTCGTACGCGTGACCTTGGCCAGTGTATCGCATTGCTAAAATTCGAAAGTAAATTATATGTGCAGATAGCAGAAGGCGTCTTAGATTCAAGATGGCTAAGGTTCTAATCTCGTAAATCACAGTGCTGTTTTTGCAAATATTATTATTTTTGTTTGCAATAATAATATTTTTAAATATCCTGCCTATTTATTAATGTTGTTATTGCAATAAAGGGTTTAGAATAAAAAATGCGTGATATGTTATAATAAAAAATAAATAATATTTATTCGTTATGTTTATTTTACTTAAGTATAGTTATCAAACTGCTACAATTATTTATCATTACTTCACCTGAATAATATGTGAAATAGATGTCTAGAAACTTAGAAGCAATTTGTATTATTTTGACATATTTAAATTTTGAAATGTTTTAAATTTTAAATGGATTTTTTTGCACCATAAATATAAAGCTTTGATCATGGTCTAAGTAATTAAGCAATAAATAAGAATATTAGACTACTTAAAATGTAAAAATCTACTGACAAAATTGTTGATTTTAAGGTTAAAGGCAGTTGTTCATATTAATTATTTTAAACTTTATTTGGCTTTAGTAAATATTGGTTGGTATTGAGGTTATAGCTTAAGTATTCATTTTCTTTACGAAAAGAAGATTGAAACTAAACCTCAAATTTTAATCCTAAAATAATACTATTACTAAAATAATATTAAACAATTTCGGTATATCTGCAAGAAATACGACAAACACCCTATTGAAACGTGCTTAAAAAATTCGTTACCATAAATTCATGCAATAACGAATCTGTTGTTTATTAAGTTGGTACGGTCAATATTTTAAGGTCAAAAACGGTTTTCTAGCTGGTCTTCAGTGATGCAAGCCTTCAGAGTGTACGGCGAACGGTTCATAATGACGTGTTTTTAATAATTCAGCAAAATATCTCGTTGGTATGAAACCATTTGTTTCATTCACCATTTGACGTCGCTGCTACTCGATAATAAGCCCCTTCCTCATATCTCTTAACCGTCACAGTATTTCTCTAGAACAAAGAAAAACATTGTTTTTATTACACATAATACCTAATTATTTATTATTCACTAATCGAATTAAACCTCACAATGAATTTAAAACTTTAAAGGCATCTTCTGTCTCAACAATACCTCTGTTCTATTAACAATACCCTTGATTAGGATTTATGTTTAGTAAAATATGAAATATATAAATGATAACACTCACACTTAGTCCGGTTTTATTAGATATTCACTTCACTTTTACGCAGCGCAATAATATTCTCTGATCTGATCTGATCTCTTCAATATATTTTATGCCTGCTTTTTGATAATAATAACCACAACACTGCGCTAAATGCTCGTCACCAATATTATCACGGCACGAACCAACAAAGTTCTATTAATTGAATACTTGTAACAAACTGCATCTACCCCACAGAAATCGAAATAATTTACTTAGTTTTTTGTGGTCTACCTGCTAAACTTTAATATTTATGTGAACAAGACGAATGAAACTAAAAACGAATGATGATTATCGAACTAGTCATTGGTTGCAGACAAAGTGAGTGTGTGTGTGTAATGTGCGTGTCTACAGTATTGTAACAACTTATAGAAGAAGGTCGTAAGTCAAACCGAAGCGTCAGTCTATTGCTTTGTGAGATTGCTTATGGACTTTTGGTCGGTACTGTACAAGGATCAGAAATAAATACACATTCGTAACTTTACATCACCATACATAGAAGTTAATAGATATTTATTAATACCCTGGCAAACTTACGAAAGTGGTACTTTCGTTACCAAATAATACTAACTTAGTAAAAATATCCAATTGAAACTTCGGTGAACTTCGACTTTGACTTTCGTAAGTCAATCAAAATGTAATAAATTATCAAAATATCGATTTCACTAAAACTGCAGATTCGTAAGTTTGCTGTGGACGTGACGACATCAGCATTCCAATTACCACACTTTCAGTAGTAATATAATTTATAATTACACATTAAATTGATATAAAATTACACACACAATTAAATAATCATTCAATAACATGTCACTTAAATCAAATAAAATTAAAATGCATATAAATGTCAATCGAAACAAGTTAAATTTAAATAAATACAAACAAATGTCATCCAAAACGAATAAAATAAAACACAACACAGAAAATTACATAATACGAGGGAACACGCTACTATGAAGCTGCATCCACCTCTGTAACAGGGGGAGATACCACCGCTCGGAAAATACCTTCACGATGCTGTTCGAGCTGTTTTGTAGTCGACTTAGTAGCGAAGCGCTCAGTTTTCTTATGATCGCGAAAAAATCATCTATCCGCGCCTCAGCAAACAATAGTAGTTTATGAAACTTTTGCATAATGAGGGGTATTAAAACATGAGTATCACACGAATGTTTTAATACCTGGTTATGTGCAGTTTCATACACTACTTTATCTACTCTCAAACATTGGGATTGAAACAAATACTAAATAAAAAATCAAAGTTAAATATCAAGAATAAATTTAAAAATCCCACGAATTCAGTAAGTACTACAAAACAAATGAATGTCACCTGCATCAGCACATCACCGCACATGCGCCACAGCGGGTGCTGCTGTCCCCCGCCAAAAGTTGATGGAAACTCTTTGGTGATATTAACTTCTTGGATTAGCGCTGTATCGTAATAGAAAAAAAATTGTTTTATAGTATTATATTGTTGTTAGAGAAAAAGTGTTATAATAAGATTCTATTTTTAAATTTCGGTATTCTGTTTATAAAGTATGTCAATGTAAACTCGTTTTGAAGTTCATAATTCGAATATTACGCTATGAGAGTAGATATAGTGATTTATGCAACTGTTGTATAATAATAAACACTAATGTGATACTATTATCACACAAACCCACATTCGTGTTTTAATACCTAATTATAACAGTTGCATACAATACTTTATCTACACCCATGATATGAATCCTCTATAAAAGTTTCTGGAACCATTGGGTGTTTGTAATTCAAGATAAAGAATAAAGAAATTCCCACGAAATTCAGTACAACTGCACGTATGTACGTCGCCTGCAGCAGCACATCACACACACATGCGTGTAGCGAGTGCTGCTGTCCCCCGCTTGAACGTTGAAACGAGTTGCGTAATGAAATTTAGTACAACATTGTAACACTCGTTTGGATGAGGTAATGGTTACTATGACACTGGCTGTTATAATGTTGCCAATAAGCTAACTGTTCCAGAAACTTTTATAGAGGTTTTATAGCATGGGCCTTTTAGGCAAACAATGCCTGTATTGCATTGTTTGCCTAAAAGGAGGCTCCAAACACGTTAAAATGTAATGTAATTTTCTATTTGGCACAATAAACTATTTTGTATTTTGTATATTTTGTAAATGACGTTACTTGAATGTAATGTCATTATTACTGATATGGATCTGGAGGCCTTAAGACACGCTTCACGTACAGCCAGTGCAAATGCTCTCACGATTAGCATTTGTTAAAGAAAGTTTAAAGATCTCCGTACGTACACGTCTATGTGTGCGTGTACATGTTTTCGCTCATTGTATGGAACTGACCTTTTGTATACATCTATTTTGTGGCGATGACATTTTTGGGAACCAATAAATTGTGAAACGGTGTCTGGTAGTTGTCACGAAAATTTCGCAACGAAATTAGTGGATTTAGAGTGGAGTAAAAATGTTTTATTGCTAAGCAGTTTCCATTATGGTTGGTTAATTTTCTAATATTTTATGTCAGTGACAATTAAAATCACTGAATACAAAGACCAGCGCATATAAAATAGATAATTGTTTCATTTTCTTGGTCATTACTTTGACCTGCTGAAAAATCTCTGCCTGGCTTTTTCCCAACTATGTTGGGGTCGGCTTCCAATCTAACCGGATGCAGCGATACCAGTATTTTACATGGATCGACTGCCTATCTGACCTCCACAACCCAGTAACTGGGTAATACGGTACCCCTAGGTAAGACTGGTTGTCAGACTTTCGGGTTTCTGACGACCCGTAACGACTGTTAAAGATCCACGAATGACAGCCGGGACCAAAGGCTTAACGTGCTTTCCGAGACACGGAGCAGTCTTAGTATAAAAAGATGGTAACCCATACACAGACCAACCCAAAAGTACTTAATAATTAATTACATTTCTGGACAAAATGGGCATTAAAAAAAAATCCGTTCCTTTAACTGACGATATTTTGCTAATACAATTTGATCATCAAAGACTTCGTTTCGTGCATAAAAATAACTACTGTTGAGTTAATTTATCGAGTATTTAATCTTTTTGTTTAGATCGACCAGTGTCCTGGACGTTTATGGCTCCATCAGTGAGTCCTCATCGTGACCCGTCTGATTCTTCTAACCCTGGTCTTAGGCTTTACAAGTTTGATACCAACACAGGGAAGGTAAGTTGTTAACTCTTTCATTATATTACTGTATTAATACTCAACGTTGGAAGGCCTCCCACAAGATGGACCGATGACCTTGTGAAGGCCGCAGGAATCCGCTGGATGCGGAAAGCACAGAATCGGTCGAAGTGGAGGTGCTTGGGGGAGGCCTATGTTCAGCAGTGGACGTCTTTCGGCTGAAATGATGATGATGATTACTTAACTTATTGGACCAGAAATAGCAGCAATCGCGTAGGCTTTTATGACAATAGTGTTACGAGCGTTTGTATATTTTTTTATGTGACGATATTAACGACGTGGAAGTACACGTCCACATCACGGTATTGCGATAGCACAGGGAAGTAAAAAGTATGGAAATATATGAAGACTATTTTTCACTCCACGATAAAGTTAGGAATGACTTATTATGGATGTTGACTGCCTCGTTGGTGCCAAATTGTTATTGGGATGGCAATCGGCTTGCCCCATTATACATAGGACTTAAGAGGAGGCTCCCTAAATTGTATATTAATTTGTATTAATATTCTGAAAAAGTCACGCATACAATCAAAATGTAACTGTAGTGCCTTTATGATTTATTGAATCTTTTCTTTCCGTATATAAGACAGTTACGTAATTGGAACATTTTCGCTCGATTAATTTTTATTCAAAGCAATTCTTGGGTATAAATTCAACGTTAAATACGCCTAGTGACCGTTCATCCTAACGGAGACCGAAAATCATGTCTTTTTTAAAGATTATTTGTAACATAACCAAGATTACTCGGTAAGAAAATATAATTTATTATCCAGATTTAAGATATTTTTTTTCTATGTCAATTATTACTATAGTTATAAACGAAATAAGAATTGAGACTTACGACATTTAGTTACGTGCTCGAACACGACCAAAGAGCGCACGCGATATTCAACTTTATTACTGATGTGTTAGCGTTTAGCACACAGTGGAGTGGTGGGGTGCATGGGGGCGGAGTTTGCGTGGAAACTGTCTTTAGAGTGCCTGATCTTAAACATAACTGGCGAAATGTGTGCTTCTACCTAACTCTTCGGGGAAATACAGGCGTGATATTATTACATGTGTTTTATGGACGTGGAAGTGGACGCCCACGACAATATCATCACATTAGAAATTGTAAAAGCGCACATTGCCTAATATTTTTCGTATTAAATTATTATAATTGTTCGTAGAGAGCAGTGGTGGCCCAGTGGTAACGGCCGCGACTTATGAGTTGTAAGTCGTAGGTTCGAACCCAGACAGGCGCTTTACTTTGCGTAAATTATTTCATCACCACTGCTCTCAAAACGGTGAAGGAAAACATCGTGAGGAAACCGGCATGTCTTAGAACCGAAAATTCGAAGACATGTGATATCTACCAACCCGCACTGGGCCCGCGTGGTGGATTACGGCCCGCTCTTTCTCACAGAGAGGAGGCCTGTGTCCCAGCAGTGGGAACATTATAGGCTGATGATGATGATGATGAATTGTTCGTCTGTGATTTATATTTTCATCTACACTTCATTGAAGATTCTCTTAACATTTAGCTTAGTACCAATTTCTTTTTTTTTCTTTTCCTTATTTCTTTAATCTGTCTAACCTTAGAGGAAAACAGGCGTTTTATTGTGTTATGTCACTTTCTTAAATAACTAGATTTAATCATGCATTTTTTCATTACTTCCAACTTCCTTCATTTCTTCAAGCAACATCAACATCGTCTTCATTAGCCATATGTTTTACTGGTCCAATAAATATGGTTACGTTGCAATGTTTAATTTATTTCAATTAACCCTTTTGCCCCAAGGTGTTAGACTACACCCAGTACTTCTTCGACCTGGCAGCTGCCAACCGTAACCTGGCAGAATGGACGGCGGAGTACAACCTGACCCAGTACTACGGGCTGCACGAGGTGTCCGCCATGTCCCTTCACAATCTGGCTGATAAGCTGCAGATAGGCACGCCGCATGAAACTAATATATTTCACAAGTGAGTGTTAGAGACGATATACTCGTAATTATTTATTTGGTAATAGGTTAACACACCTTAATTTTAAAGTGAAGACTGACTTGCAACGTTTGTTTGTATTATCTATCGATTTTTGAAGTGAAAACTTCTTTAGGCGCGTTGGGCATTTTTGAGATGGGAAAAAACAATTGAACTCGCGACACTGTTACCGTTACCGACACCTCATTAAAAGTATTTCCTGAACAATAAACTTGTTCAAGTTTTCACTTTTGTCGGCACTCCCAGAGTGCCATTGTTTTTTGTTACGCGAGCCTCGTGCAGACAGGCGCGACGCGTCCGTGCGACGTGACACCGGCTTTATATTACAGAAGTCAGTGCAGCGAGCCGAGCCGTTTGATGCGAGCGCCGGATCCTCCTCTCAACTGTCAGCTTTTTCGTGAATTCCTTTGAAACAGAAATATGAGATACGAAAATTTCATGTGCTCGAAGCGAACGTTCGCCGCGTCTTGTGTATCGCCGTTTTGTAACCAAGCTTGCCTCGGGTGATACATTACAAATAAACGCTTCAAGGCAGTCTTCGCCTATAGGTAGATACCAAGAAATACACAATATATTATGTATAGTCGACCTCGTAATTGTTTTACTACTACCCTAAGGTTGAATGGCACTTGTATGTCATATAAAACGTCAGTTATTTTTTGGTGACGTAAAGACCAATGTGGCGTTTAGATGTTTAAATATTCTTGGTAGTATCATAAAACCCACCGCTTGATTCCTTCGTTAGTTGAAAATTTCTAATAATACAATATTTTTTTTACTTTCTAAAATTAACATCATTTATCTTCCCACTAGGTACTTACGCGCGTACCGCGTCCGTCATGAAAGCTCAGAGTCGTGTGACGGCGCTTGCGCTCACCAGCACTTCTGCGCCATCACGTGTCTAGAGCACGTCGCCTACCGACAGTGCGTGGAAGCAGCCGCAAGCGCGCTCGCAGCGGCTGGCGACTCCGCTCCGCTTACCTTACCGCTCGTCAATACTTTGCTGATTTTAATCGCTTGTGTCATGGTTATTGGTTAAATGTGTTTATAAAGCCTCTTTTACTATTATTTCTTGTTCGCGTATACCTCAAATGTATATTTTTTGTGGTAGCAACGGCGTCGCTTACGGGTCTGATTTGATATTTTTTTTATCGAGTCATATATTTTATTAGGTACAATTGTATTTGTATTTGCAAATCCTTTCTATAATATTGATTGAAGAAACCTTTTTCCTGTACATCATAGAGATAAATCTACAAAGAGAGTTAAAATTACACGAATTTCCGCTCCGACACGTGCTTAAAACACGTGACAGCGATCGCAGCGTGTTAGCCGTGAGCGCTTCCGATTCGTTCAATCGCTTTTGAAGTAATAATAATATTGGTTTGTTATTAATGTTGCTGTGTTTGGTATTTTTTTTTTAACATTCATTTAATATTTCATGGAATTGCGATACTTTTTTGTCTCTAATACATTGATTTTGAAAACTGTGTAAATATTTTCGAAATTTAAAATTGTCATTTGACTCCACTGTGGTCAGATCACATTGAAAAAATGCATCATCCCATAATTGATTCCTTATACATTGCATTAATAATTACATTTACATAAGATAATCAAAATCATTCGACTCTACAATTAGCACTCTTTTTTATTTTTACTCGAATACATAATATTGATTTTATGAAGATTCTGAGATTTACCTTTTGACATGTAAATATTAATGTGCTTCAAAAGTATAACATAGGTAGGTAAGTAGGTTTATAATGAGCAAAGTGTAATGAGATATAGTTAGCTCAGATGGCATTTGTGATAACGCTTGATAAAACGTGAAGTGAATAAGATAGTAAAAGTTTTATTATTAATAATAATAATTGTAAAAAAATAATGCTTTAGACATATGCTCATAGGATTATG
Source organism: Agrochola litura (assembly GCA_949152395.1). Taxonomy (NCBI): domain Eukaryota; kingdom Metazoa; phylum Arthropoda; class Insecta; order Lepidoptera; family Noctuidae; genus Agrochola; species Agrochola litura. The sequence goes on along the minus strand of OX424497.1, from coordinate 5,681,258 downwards.
ATAAGTAAATTGAAGAAAAATAAACGATGTAAAAAGTCGCGACTGTAAGTTATGATAACAATTTCATTTCTGTCAAAAAAATTCATCTCTAAATGAAAAAGCATTTAGGTACAGAATGTTTCATATTTCAGAAAACATAACTTTTTATAAATTTAATTAGCATTTATTAAGTGACTTCTTTTGTAACAAACTATGTCATCTATGTATGCTTGCTTTGAATGTAAAATCAGTGTATTTTTACTGTAAATAAATTACGTAAGTAGAATTTTTATAAAGGTCATTTAAACGCTACAATGGACCTAATAAAAGGTATAAATTAGTAATCAGATCCTAGAAGTGTAATTGAAAGTTAGTTAGTTTGAAATATTGGACTAATTTAATTAATATTTCCATGAAAGTTTGACACTGGATACTTGGACTTTTCTATGTCAAAGGAAATCCAATTCCGAGTTTATTTGTTGTTCACTTATCTTATTAATATCACATTGTTTTGTGTTATGCAGTTGTAAATTATACAATAGAAATCAAGTACACAATGATGCTCCTATGGAAGAAAATGTGATTCTATCGTAACCTAAACCTGATTTGTAACGTATTAAGGCGACGCGAATCTGGTGGAACAATTTCTATGAAAACTTCACGGATATTGTTTTACCGGTGTCGTGTTGTGCCGTCCTGCTCCTTTTTATAAATTCTTTGATTGACTTTCATGATAAAGAATTTATGGAATTTAAGTTCACTTGAGTGTTATTCTGTTTAGTTAAATTCCCTCTGAAATCCGATCAATTGTTAAAAGTCTAGTAGTAGAAGACATTTTGGATTTTGTTGTTTTAATTAAAAATTTTCAGTGGAGGTACAGTGTAAAACAAAATTCAATTATGATATTAAACTTTTATTTATATTAAACCTAAATCGTCTATAATAAAATATTATAAATGCGAAAGTGAGTTTGTTTGTTTGTTTGTTACGCTTTCATGCTAAAACGGCTGAACAGATTTGGATGAAATTTGGCACATTGGTAGATCAAGACCTGGATTAGGACATAGGATACTTTTTATCCCGATATTCCCCCAGGATCGAGATTTTTGCAGGTGAAACCGCGGGGCGCAGCTAGTCGTCTATAAAATCAAAACATTACAATTAACATTAAATAATTATTAATATAATTCTAGCCGTAACTTTAACGTTAAAAGCGCTGTAAATAATTACAAGTGTAATTTAATTTTGAAATTGTAAATGAGGAACAACTAGTACATAAGTAAATATTGAATTGCTTATTTAAATTTATTTTACTGCGGAGACCAATAACTAATCGGTGTTTGAGAATTTAAATTATAACGTGAAAATTACAGTTGTTTGATCATAGTTAAATCAGGAATTTTCCACAAATTAATAAATTGGCAAACTTTTCAATAAGTAAATTCATTTAAATCTCAACTGTAATTTGTAGCAAAATTTTTGTAGCAAAATAAAAAATATTTCCTTTTGAAATCATTATGAATGTTCCCATATTTATATTCGACTGGATGTTTCAATTAATTTTTAATAAAGAATTGTAATCAAAATGTTGGTTTTAATCTACTCTCTCCACTATTTGTACTAATAAGGGTTATTTAGAAAATAATATACAAAGCAAGTCACGTAGAAGACGGTCCGACTTCTTCGAAAACTGGTTACAAAAAACTAAACAGCTTGTTGACGCGACACAATAGTGTTGACACTCAAAACACTACCCTGTGTTACCAATTTCCCACAAAAAGATTATGTTATTCGTGGTAAACAAGCACGCGTTCGATGGTACGTAGACATCGTAGATGCGTTGCCATTACGGAGACAAAGCTGAACGAACACTCATCTCACTGAAATACAAGAACGTTGCTTGGAGGAAAAAAAATAAAAAAAATACCAACCTATTACTGTTCTGTTTGTAGCAGTGATAGCCTAGTGGTGTGACCGTCAGACTGCCAAGTCAAAGGTCTCGAGTTCTAATCCAAGGCACGCACCTCTAACTTTTCAGATTCATGTGCGTATAGTATAATTATCACTTGCTTCAAAAACGGTCAAGGAAAACATCGTGTGGAAACCACCTGCCACATGCCTGAGAGATATTTCTCGACGGTATGTGAAGCCAAGTCAGAGGCCTATGGGCGGCTTTAAAACTCTGATACCAGGTTAGTCACTAACCACACGAAAAGAAGAAGACTGTTTTATTGCAGGACAAAGATCTCTTCTCATACAAAGAAGGTACGAGTATTGATTACTACGCTTACTCAAGACGGGTTAATGATTTCACTCCAAAAACGGATATGGTGTGAAAATTTTTCGGACCATTTTCAATCAATCCTTTTTCAAGGTAATAGGTAATATGGGCTGGTATCTACAACTCTACGTCAAAGCGCGTATTTTGCGTACGGGTGGGAAAATCGGTTATTCGATCCACCCCAGCTCCTCCAAAAAGGCCAGCAACGCCTTGGTGTCACTGACAATCTCACGTAGGGTACCTGGGTTACCGGAGTACTTGGCCCTGTGTGTGGCGATCACCGGGCAGTTTAACAGCACATGAGCTGATGTCTCGTCGTTCTCCATGCAAGCTCTGTACAGCGGACTGTATGTGACTCCTATGACGAAAAGGTGTTTACCTTTTCCTATTTTTAACCGACTTCCAAAAAGGAGGAGGTTATATGTTCGACGCGTATGTTTGTTTTTTTTTTTTTTTTTTTTTTTTTTTTTTTTATGTATGTCCACCGATTTCTCCGTCATTTGTGGACCGATTTTGAAAATTCTTTTTTTGTTTGAAAGGGTATGCTCCCAAATTGGTCCCATATAAATTTTATTAACTTTGCTTGGGTAGTTTTTGAGTTAGCTACAAAATACGTATTTTTTTTCCACTTAGTATGTAGATGATATGATAAGTTCCTGTCACTGGTAGCAGGTAGTGGTATTTGAATGTGTGTGGGGTAGGTACCACAACTAAAAAGTGAAAAATAAAAACTTTTTACAAAAAAAAACAACCGACTTCCAAAAAAAAACACTACAAAGTGAAAAATAACTTTAATTTCGGAAGTCGGTGGCAAAAAACGAAAACACAAAACCCAAGACACCGACTTCCGAAATTAAAGTTATTTTTCACTTTGTAGTGTTTTTTTTTGGAAGTCGGTTGTTTTTTTTTGTAAAAAGTTTTTTTTAATCCTTTTTCAATCGCTCAGAGAATCACGTGAAGAATCTATCTTGCTACAATACTCGTAATACAGTTCATAGTGCTCTGTCGGGATGATGTGAAGAACGTGACGTCAGTAAATCCGAGCGGATTAACTCTATCCTTGGAATTGCGGCAACAGTAATACTGCCATTTACTTCATCTTTTTGGATATGAAGAGGATTTAAAGAGTATTTTTAGCAATCAATCAAATGTAGGGCATTGATGTTAGAGCAATAGAATTACCTACTGATAAGGATTTACTTTCAGCAAAGTTGTACAAACTTTTGTAACCTGATTTCGTATTATTTGGCGAAATCAACAGTTATAAGATTAGACGTAGATATATTTAGTAACCTATTCTGCTTAACTATTCCTAAAGAACCACCCGCCACCAGGTGTTTCACCTCTACCACGCCACGAGGCATCCTCAGAACGACGACTGACTCGCCGTGAACCTGAACACGGCGTGTTGCCACACCGAGCGCCAGACGCAGAGTGAATCTTCAGATATTTATCAAACTACTTATTGTTTTTTCGATGACTTACAGCTAAATTTTTAATGCAAGAACCTGTTATCCACCAACTGAAACTGATTTTCTACACACATAATCTTGTCCAGTTTTGTGATAACAATTTTGAAATAAGTGATCGCGTATAATCCAGGGTATCTACATCACAACATGAACTTATAACTGAACACATGGGACATTTCAGCTCTGGGTTTAAAACGAACCTGTGATACCTCTTGTAGGCATTGCAGACGTCCATAGGCAGCAGGCGTAGATAATTTACCCAAAACACAATAAAAATATGGACAGTGTGGAAAATAGGATTTGTTAAAGTAGTTACCTACGCTCCATTTTTAAAAAGATCGCAGTGACCACTCGTCTCGACACGGCACCCGCAACTGATAGCACTGCGACAATCGCTTAGTGTCTCGTCAATGAGACCGTCTGTGTCGGTGTGTCGTTTCGAACGTTTACTGTGTAGTTTCTCTACTGTCCATATTTGTACTGTGCCCGAAGGTTCGACCACTAGATTTCCATTCAATAATATAAAAATACATGGTAAGTAACTGATAGATTCTTACGATTTCCGCTGTAAATATTATGCAAAAGTTTGTCCAAACAGTATGTTTTTCAGTGTATTTGACTCACATGATTTTTCACCCTCAAATACCAAGATCAATCTCGCAGAAAACTTGATCAAGTTAACGATATACCGCATAATATTAAAGGGTATCATGTTTAGCATAAACAAGTGGTGAGTATGTATATCTTGACATGCAAATTTATGCTAAGTACAAAAGTCGATACGCGGTCTCTTGATAAAACGGGAACATCTTGCAACCTATGTATATTAAGTTCTGACACAGGCGACAGATGTTTGCAGTAAGACATTTTGAAGTGAAAACTTCTTTAGGCGCGTTGGGCATTTTTGAGATGGGAAAAATAATTGAACTCGCGACACCGTTACCGACACCTCATTTTTGTAAACGCGATTGCGCTATTAATTTATATTACGTTACGGATCAATGTTCCATGCAAGTATTTTTACTTTAAAGGTTTCGGAAGTTTTTTTTTTTTTTGTAAACGTAATTGTGCTCTTTATTTAGATAAGGTTACGGGTCCATGTTCTATACAAGTATTTTTCTTCCACCCTGGCGATTTTGTTCAAGTTTTCACTTCTGACGGAACTCCCGGAGAGCTACTTTTTTTTTTTGAAGAAAATTATCGAGGTAGGTGCACACATATAATGGAGCAGAATTGGATGATCCGGTATCACATCGTCTTGGATTGGTGAAAATACAAATTTAAATTAAATTAGCTAGCGAAACTTCGTAGATGTGATAAGTATAGCTAATGAAGATAAAACAAAAAAAAATACTATAGTCATAATTTCAAGTAACTACACTATCTACGGCCGTTGACCCCGTAGACAGCCGTACTTGAAAGTAAAGCTTTTTATTTTTGTTTATCCTCATAAGACATCGACACCCATTAGTTTTGTGAAGTTTCGCTGCCTAATTAAATGTAGCCCTGTATTCTGAATTATAAGCCAGTCAGTAAGGTAAGTGGCAAAACAGGCTATCCTCTACATCAATATTCACGAAAAAAAAACAGTGGCACTCCGGGAGTGCCGACAGAAGTGAAAACTTGAACAAGATCGCCTTGGTGGAAGAAAAATACTTGTATAGAACATTGGTCCGTAACCTTATCTAAATCAAGAGCACAATCGCGTTTACAAAAAGAAAAAAAACTTCCAAAACCGTTAAAGTACAAATACTTGCATAGAACATTGATCCGAAACGTAATATAAACAAAGAGCACAATCGCGTTTACAAAAATGAGGTGTTGGTAACGGTGTCGCGAGTTCAATTGTTTTTTCCCATCTCAAAAATGCCCATCGCGCCTAAAGAAGTTTTCATTAAAAAAATTAATACCCTTTAAAATGCACCACACATATAAACAGTCAAAATAACAATAAATACACTTGGTAAAAAAATTGATGAAGAGCGGAAACGGTAATTTAATCGGAAGGTATTTTTCGATTTCCGCTCCTCTTACCCAGACCCACCTTTAGAAAGTAGACCTTACCTTAAGCGTAAAATATACTGGGTGAAAAAAAACCCATCTTAGATATCTCGTAGTCATTATCTACGCATTCTGCACATCAAGCTAGGTAATATCGAGCAAAAATAATTGCTTGGAAACGACATATTTTTGTTGGGTAATATCACTGTATACGGCGCACTGTGGATCGAGAAAAGACCCTCGAAGATATAGGAGCTTAAATTTTAAAGTGTCAGTTTTTTGCTTGAAATGTCTTCTAATAGCCAATATCATGCATAAATATATCATAGGATACAATCTGGTAGGCAAATTGACAATTTATATTCTTTTGGCAAAAAAAAATTATGGAGCTAATGCTTATTTATATCTCCTTGCACACGGTGATGTGACTAGCATGTATTTATGATTTTTTGACATACTTCATTTAACGAAATTTTGTCGAGAATCTGAAAAAATCAAATATTATGTTGAAGCTCCTATGTCTTCGAGAAGCTTTTTTCGATATACTGTGTGACGCTCGCAAGATATTGTACTTTTGGGTGCATGCAACTGTACAGGAGTTCTATTTCAAGTTAAGATAAAACATTTAAAACTAGGTTCCGTAAAAAAAAGAAAAAAAAATTGTACTTTGGCCTTTAATATCTCTGTATGTATGTTCTAGTACAAAAAACTTAGCTAAAGCGTATTTTTAATAAAAAACAGATTATTAAAAGGATAATAAACATCAATACGGTAGCCCATGCTCATGGTCTCCCACAACTTCCCAAGGACGTCTCAAACATGACTTACTGCTTCTCCCTCATCACAAAAAACTTGCCACGTATAATCTATGTATTCTCAAGTTCTGTAAGTATGTACGATGCTGTAAGCACTTTTAAGTATACATGTCTTGTAGCAGCTGACGACTTCTTAATTAACTGCCGGAGGTCCTTCCTGTTGTTATGATTTATTTTATAATAAAGCTGAGTGTTTAATTTTGTCTAAGCTAATATTAAAGCAGCGGCAGTCACTGCATACTATGGATTTGTCGATTCTATGTATACTACGCTATGGAGTCATGTTTTGGGGTAACTCCTGCAATAGGGACATGGTGTTCAAATCGCAAAAAAAGATGCATCAGAGCTACTACCGGTATAAAAATAACTTGTAGCTGCAAACCTTATTTTTTATTGTTAAAAATAATGACTTTACCTTGCTTGTACATATTTGAGACTACTTTATTTGTTAAAAAGAACATGCATCTATTCAGAAAAGCATCTGAACTTCGCTATAAAATGATTGGACAAGTATATAGACATGAATTATGCATTCGACCATCAAAGACCGCCTTGATGGATAAAAGCATACTTTGCATGGCCCCAAAAATATTTAATAAATTGCCAAATGGAATTAAGGACTTAAATATTATTAAATTTAAAAACAAATTAAGACATTTATTATTGGAAAAATGTTATTATACTATTGACGAATTCCGTAATGATAAATTGTAAGTTATTTGACATTGATATTTATTTAATTTTGTCATTGTATTATTATCTTTATTTCCATTCATTATTTATATGTATACTCAATTGTTAATATTTTGCTTGTTTTTTCTGTCTTAAGTTATTTTGTGTTTCGTTGTAATTATTTTATTTTAATATTTTGATTATTCTTTATTATAAATAACTAATTATTATGTAAAAGTGTGTACCTACACCTTTAAGGTAGATTTTTGAGGAGCGAATTCGAATTATTAAGATCTCATGTAAAATGTACCAAAAATCACACGAATAAATGAATTTGAATTATTATTATTATATTTTATAAACAAAGAGAAAAGATTTGATTTTTTGTATGTTTGTTTGTAATGAATAAACTCAAAAACTACTCGACCGATTTAAACAATTCTTTCACTGGTAGATTGCTATGTTATTACTGAGTAACATAGGCTATAATTTATAAAGATATCACGCGAACAAAACCGCTGGCGGAAGCTAGTAATTTATGTTTCGAAATGGACCTTGTAATGTTAGAAGGGTATGTGTTGAGTATGTTTGGTGGTGTGACGCGACGGCGCGGCGCGACTCTAACAAAACAATTTCTGAGAAAACTTCATGATAGAACAAATAGGCCTGTGTCCAAAACTTTTTTTTTAAGTCCGTCTTTTAGAAAATAAAGAAATATTGGACACGTATTTTTTCTTTTTTAACGTAATCAAAAGATTACGGCGATACCTTGAGTTAAAATGTGGCATGACGTAACGCCTTGCTAGATTTTATACTGCGTGGTGACGTAGCGAGCCCCCACTCCCCAACTTTAATGCGTGATTTCTAAGTTATTTTTGATTAATATGATAAAGCAAAAAATACGTGTCTATTTTTTTATTATCTGAAACACGGACTAAATAGAATTTCTTTTTTTTTACCTAGGCAACTACCCTACCTACAGGTGTCGTGTCGCACCTTTATATATCGTTATAGTTATTGGTGCCGATTCCTTTGTTCACAAGCTAAACTAAATTTAAGTTCAGTGCATCTTTTTCTTTCTATTTCATTAAGAAAAGGACGGAAGATAAATTTTTGTTTAGTCCTGTCAAATTAATCAGCGCTTGACGTAAATTGACGTAATTTTAGTAGACAAGTTTTTAATCACGTCTAAACTTGTATGGAGTAGTGACAGGCGCTGATTAATTTGACAGGACTAAATTAAAATTTATTTTCTGTCCTTTTTTTAATGAAATAGAAGGAAAAAGATACACTGAACTTAAATTTAGTTTAGTTTGTGAACAAGGGAATCGGCACCATTGTGTAGATATTTCGTTATAGTTTGTATATCGTTATAGTCATTGTGTAGATATTTAACTGTGTAATAGAGTTGAATTGCTGATTGGAGAAGTCTATCTTCAGCAGTGGACTTCAGTGGCTGATGATGAGAAAAGTGTTCCTTGAAATAGATAATAAGGCCCTTTAACACACGTTTTTTAGGGTTCCGTAGTAAACAAGGAACCCTTATAGTTTCGTCATGTCCGTCTGTCTGTCTGTCTGTCCGCGGTCTAGCTCCAAGACTGTTAGTACTAGAAAGTTGTAATTTGGCATGGGTATACATATTAATTATGCCGACAAAGTGGTAAAATAAAATTATAAAAAATATTTTTTTTTAGGGTACCTCCCCTACACGTAATGTTTTTTTTTTTTTTTTGCTGTGGAAAACTACGGTGTTTTCGCCGTGTGTCGGCACGGTTGTCAGTGTTTATTTATTTATTTATTTATATATACTTTATTGTACACCACAAAAATACACAACAAAAAACAAATCAAACACTACAAAATATACAATGGGTGTACAGATACGGTGCGGTTTAGGTTGGTATCATAGCTATGCGCGAGACCCGTACGGGCCACCCATACGGGTCGGAGACACACGTGAGGCGCTAGAACATTGTTTCACAGTGACGAGGATTGGTCCCGTACGTTGGTAGAACCCGTACAACGCTAGCAACCGTATCGTACTCGCTTTCTCGTTTCAGAGCGCTGCGGGCGCTACCCGTACGGGTCTCCCGGACAGCTGTGAAATCAGCCTTACATGCCGTGTGTAGGCACGGTCGCCAGTATTGTATGAATCACCAAAGAAGCTTGTTGACAGACACGTTTTTTCTACGGCACGATTTATACGCCGTACCGTAAAAAAACCGTGCCGTGTACAAAGGACCTAAGAATAATCGTTTTCGTTGATGTTGAAATATTGGCTATTAATAATTTTGAAAGTTCGAAGCAAATAAATTCTTGAAAGAAATAACCAAACCATAATAAAATCAAGTGTTGAAGTGTTAATGTTTTCATATCCTATCCTATACTATATTATATTTGTAATCACGTTCTCGAAAACGGCTCTAACGATTTTGATGAAAGTTGCAATATACGGGTTTACTGGAGCGAAAAATCGATCTAAGTAGGTCTCATATCTGGGAAAATTCATTTTTTTCTTATTTTTACTCGAGCAGAGCTCGGTCGCCCAAAGTTTAGAACAAGATGGCTACCATAGATAATACCCTATAATGATAGCTACTTTAGAATAATGACATGGCAGCATGGAATTAGTATGAACTATACATGGAATTAGTATGAACTATCCTATGAGCATTCTCTATTTTCACCTGCGCAGAGCTCAGTCGACCAGATACTCAATTTTAAATCAAACATGATTACTATTTTATTATTTATAGGGAGAAAATCAAATAACAAAAAGCAACTGAAATAATTTTTCGCTGTATTCACTTTTAGATTAATTTCAATATATATATTTCAGCCTCGTTAATTACAATATCGTGTTATTTATTCATAGTGAATTCAAAATAAACAGTTATTTTTAAGCCCACTGCTTGAAATTGTGATTGATTTATTTTTAATAAGCCTCACATAAAATTCCATCAGCTCTCAATCATGGACCAATATGTGATTTGTGTGATGTCCCATTTTCAGTACACAATCATTTGAATACTGTTGAAATTTATGATCTTTCAAAATATAGTTAATCAATCTGCCTAGCATTTTCTCAACTATGTTGAGGTCGGTATCCAGTCTAATCGGATGCAGCTGAATAGGTACCAGTATTTTACATGGATAAAACTTTTGATAGGATATGGTAAAAGAAAGAAAAATAGGTTAATTTGTCACAGAAACACGTGCATAAATAAAAGATATGAATAATCAGAAAACAAGAAAAAGTACCTACATAATAATCGTAATATATAAAAGCACACAAAATAAATTAGTCGGCAGCTGCATGACATGACTGTGATAAGAAATCTTCCTCAGCATGATGCAGTGCTATGGGAGACCCACAGCACAGCGTTGATTTTCAGTGGTCACCCGAAAAAGATGTATAGAAATCAAGTCAGGTTCAGTGATTTCTCTATTAAATAGATAGGTAACAAAATAAAATAAACAATGCTTAGAATAAAATACAACTATACAACGAATTATAAGAATAAATGTTATTAAATAACATGAAAATTAATCCGCAGGCATCACCGTACGTGCATAAATAAAGTAGATACCTAACTAAAACATAATACTATTACTATATGTAATCTGTGCTATTACTAAGGATATATAAGTGTTCTGTATCGCTCCCACCCTCACCTTCACATCACCAGCGCGCGCGCTCACAGGTAGAGGTAGGTGATGGAGATTCTATAGTGTGATGCAATTAAATGTTCATCCAATATAACAGTGTCCGTATGAATTGAGGAGCCATGTCTCATATTTAAACGCGGGTACTACCAATATTTAGTAGTAAATTAGGCGATTTTGTAGGCCCGATCCTGGAATTTGTAGTAAAACACTTTAAAAGATACACGACTTTTAAGGTGGCTCCTCAATTCAGACGTCTGAATTGAGGTGCCACCTTACAACTCTAAAACTAGCCGACGGATATTTTTGAAAATTTGGTAGGATTTAGTAGTACTTATGTGTAATCTCTACAAAAAAAATGGTCGGTAAATTTAATAATGAAGTTACTATAACTAAACACGGTTCATAAACAATAATAAGAGTAGGTAGGATAATTTAAAATGACGCGAATGACGCGGAACGCAGTTAGTGACTGTCAGTGTGTCATATCGTATTCGACCTCTAACTGAAATCACTTTTTGTTTTGTTTTTTAAATTGCATCTCGCAGTACTGATCACTAAAGTCTTGGCTGCTTAACCAGATTTTCCTGTGGGTGCTTCTACACTTAGAGCCTCCAGCCAGGAGCTTTTTGAACTTATTCTAAATTAAAATTAAGTGAATGCTCGCTAAGGGCACCCCCTGTGGGGTACGAATCTCGGCTTAGGGCATCGCTGATGGGAGGTCAACAAGAAGGGACAGGCTGGATCAAATTTATATTTTCATCATGATTATTATGCGGGGTATTTAAAGCTACGTGCTCAGCTGCAACAACTGCTGGCTCCTCGTTTTCGAGCAAGGGTCGAGGGGGAACTGAACTCACAGACGGGTGACGTATTAAGTACTTGAGTTCCAAGTTTGTGTACATGTGTGGGTTACATATTTACATACCACTACACATGGAACGACTGGTTTGTCAGACTTTTGGGCTTTTAACTACCCGTAACGACTGTCAAAGATCTACGAATGAGTCGAGAGCGTTTATTCAGAAAGAGGGCAACGTCGCAAATAGATGTCAAATATTTCGCTGTTTTGATTAATTTGGTAACATTACTGTATGGAAATAAGAAATGTGGCTAACTAGTTCCCTTGAATATTAATAATGAATTGCAATTATAACACTGAATTTGATGTTATAATCGTTTTAGATGTAAAAAAAGGCATTTACATCTATAACTAAATATTCAGTATTACGACATTAATTATTGCATTTCATAATCAACATTTTAGTTCCCTAGTCAGCCACATTTCTTAATTCCATACAGTAATATTGCTAAATTAATCAAAACAGGTAAATATTTGATAGCTAAATACGACGTTGCCAACTTTGAGGATAAACCCTCTTAACGTGCTTTCCGAGGCACGAAGGGGTTTCGATATGTAATGGATGGTCACCCATCCACGAACCGACTATGGCAAGCGTAGCTTAACTTTTGATCGACCCGAGTGACTGTTACCACGAGCCCCTTTCCTATTATACATACATAGTATGAATGTGAAATAAGATATTAGAAAAATCCACTAACCCGAAATGGGCCGTATGGTGGATTACAGCCGATTCCCTCTCATCGGGAGGAGGCCTAAGTCTGAGCAGAGTGGAAACATTGATTTTTTTAACGTTTGTGTGTTTGTTTGTTTGTAATGAAAAAACTCAAAAAATACTGGACCGATTTAAAAAATTCTTTCACCAGTAGAATGCTATATTATCACTGAATCAGATCACCAAAATAAAGACAATGGTAAAAAAACAAAAAGAAAGCAAAGTGCATTAGATACTTACTAGAAAAAAAATCTGCTAACAAAAATACACTAAAAATGTCGGTTACTAATATTGGTTAATTATTCACTTTAATCAGTATTTTTTTGCTTGGATATGTTTGGTTAGACGTTCTGGACGCTGTGTTAAAATTTGTCTATCTATTGTAATGGGACCTTAAATATATAACCCACTTAGGTAATGGGTATATTATGTGTGCTATAGTGCGGTAAAGCTACTGCTTTTGGACTTCGTCAAAACGAATTATAAATAATACCAGTCTTTTATTTATTGTCCCACTGTAGGGCAAAAACCTCTTCTCATACAGAGAAGGCACGAGCATTGATCACCACGCTTGCTCAAGACGGGTTTGCGATTACAGACTTATATTGACTATTATTCCAGGTTTTGTCACGACGTTTGTGTTTATTTTGTTAGTAAAAAGTAAGTATTAGGTTTATTTAAGTTATCGGTGTCATTGCGGTGAAGCTGTCGACAGTCTCGGGCACCATGGCCTGTCCTGCTGCAGGAGCGCAGGTCGCATAGCACGCCACGCCAGCATCAACGACATTATTCGTCGAGCCCTTGTCACCGCCGGCGTACCAGCGGTATTAGAACCAAACGGCTTGGTATGTGACGATGGAAAGAGACCAGATGGGATGACGTTGTTGCCTTGGAAGGTGGGTAGGCCTCTGGTGTGGGATGCAACCTGTGTCGACACCCTTGCGCCATCCCATGTTCCTAGCACGGTGGGCTGTGCTGGCGCTGCTGCTGCGGCTGCTGAGACCCTCAAGCGGCGCAAATACTGTAACCTTATAGGTAATTACAGTTTTGAGCCGTTTGGGGTCGAAACGCTCGGACCATGGGGCCCGAGTGCGCGTCTCCTTTTTAAGGAAATTTCTCGTCGACTGGTCGACACTTCACGTGACCAGAGGGCTGGCTCGTTCTTTGGCCAAAGAATTAGCATTGCCATTCAACGTGGCAATGCTGCCAGTCTTCTGGGCACGTTTCAGGATGACAGCGATGCGGACGAATACTTCGACGCCTAAGTGTCATTTTGTTTTTAGTATTAGGTTTCAAATTAAATAGTTTATCTCATTATTGTTTACGTTTTACCTTAGTTTATCACCGTACAGGCCACAGGAAAAAGCCAGGAAGAAATTCAATGGTTACTCTGTAAACATTGTTTTTAGGTTGCTCATTACTATCTGTGGATTAGTGACCATCCCTTACATACTGAGACACCTTCCTCTATGCCTCGGAAATCACGTCAACCCATTGGTCCCGGCTGTCATTTGTAGATCTTTGACAGTCTTTCCAGGTAGTCATAAGCCCGAAAATTTGACAACCAGTCTTACCAAAGGGAATCGTTTTACCCATTAACTGGGCTGTGGACTTCAGATGATTAGAATACTCCATCCATGTAAATACTGGTATTCAGCTGCATCCATTTGTCATTCATTCATTCATCATGTCATTTGGTTTAAATAGGTCTTTATTTAATCATTTTGTTATCTTTTAAATAGATTATTTTCTTGTAGATTTTGTGAATGCGAGAACCTTGTAGGCTGTAAATTTGTACTGTAGTGTTGTGGACCATTTTCTATTTTACTAAGTACCTGGTGCTTGTTGACAGGCTTACACTGTCCTCTTATACCTATTAACACTGTAATTTGAAAACATTGCATCAACCATTTATTTTTAAAGTAGTAACCGTGGAGTTTTTTGCCGGCTCTTCTCCATAGGAAATGACCAATTGCAACCGTGCACCTAGCTTCTGACGTTTCATAAGTGCCCTTGTAGGTTTATGTGAAATAAAATATTTGGAATTTGAATTTGATCCGGTTAGACTGGAAACTGACTCCAACATGATTGGGAAAAGGCTGATGATGACTGTCTGTTACGTTAATTTTCATTTGTAGATTGTTCTTACATGTCCTCACCGACATGATTTCCATAACCAACTTTATATAGGTACTCAAAATGTGATCGATCGATAAGAATCAAAGGTCAGCAACATTGTCGCGTGAACAACTACGTTCACGAACTCACAATTATGTTTAGTATATTGTTTATTTATTATTTTGTTAGGTATACAAATGTTGTTTAATGTCGTCGCTTGCTCCATTTATAAATGGTTCGAGGTCGAGGGGAAATAGCGTTGGGGGTTGAAATAATAAAAGCTTTTTAGCTTTTGTAAGAATGATTGTTTGAAAAGAATTAAGTTTCAACCTTCCTCTATTGTAAATGATCTTATAAACGTTTTCTTCTTTTTTTGTTGGCACGTGTAAGACCGTGAATCAAAAAAAAATATGGGCAAATATAATGGGTTTTTTAAGATATTGTTATCCTTGGGCTTTATTGGATTCAATACTTTAATTCAACTGTTTGTGCAGTGCAAACATTCAAAAACAAACGTACAGGTAAACCAACAAAGGTATGCGCTTCGGAAATCTTCGTGTTTCTGAATGGCGAACGAATGTGGTGCCACAGAGTAACTCCTCACAGAGGCAAGGCTTCTAAGTTTTGTACTGCCACGCTTTATAGTAATTCACCTATTATTGCGGGTTTGTTTGACTTTTCCCTCTGTCGGGTTACCAACTCCGGTTACAGATCGTCATAATACTGTCACTCAAAAGTTTAAAATAGGTTTTTGTGAGTAGTTTTGTAATCAAGGTAATACAAAATCAGCAAAATAGGCAAGTACTTCCATGGTTGTAACAGCTCTTTATAAGATCTCATCATCGCGCGTTAAAATTTTCAAAGATAGAGGATGATTCCCAAGCGCACATTTTTTTTAATTTCTATCTGTAGGAGTACAGTTCTATATTTTGTGAAGGGGACCGTTCGGGGAAGATAAACATTACCACAACATAACTATTTTTGCTTGAAGCAGGATTGCTTTGGGTTCCACGACGTGAGACATTTTCAGCTTTTTCTGTCTCTGGTATTGTAGAATGCAGGAGTCCAGAGACACCGGTGACCATTAACACAATATAAATATAGACAGTATGAAAATTAAGCCTATTTGTTGAAATAATTACCTACACTCCATGGCACGGCACCCGCAACTGACAGCACCGCGACAATTGCTTAAGGCCTCGTCAATGAGCGCATCTGTGAGAGTGTGCCGTTTCGAACGTTTACTATGTGGTTTCTGTACTGTCCTTATTTATGCTGTGTCACTAATCATCAAGTAGGCTGTCCGTCCCACAAAACGTAGAAAATACAATTGACATTCACATGACGAACAAAAAACAATTGGCTAACGGTCAATAAAGGTCCACTGCCCCGAAGCTATCCTATCGGCAAACTAGAAAGTTCCACAGAATAAATATACATTAAAGATCTAACGGAAGTTAGCGCAAACGAAGTTCGTGCGGTCACTGCAAACAGTACGGTTTTAGTTAACCGGTTAACCGTTTAATATCGACGTCCGTTAGTGGTGGACTTGTAACTGTATTCATTAATGAAATGTTCATTTTTGTTGTAAATTCTACGTATTTTCTAAATGTGTTCTATTTTTCTAATGTTATTCGTCGTTTTTTGTGCATGTTTATTTACGAAATGGATATGAGTTTCATTGCGAAAGTGGTCTAGTTTGATGGATAGAATCGTCCACTTGATGTGTACAGGTGACTAAATCGTCACCCTGTATTGTAACCAAATATGAACTTCAAGTAAAATAGTATATTAAGCCGCAAATCAGTGGTAAATAAAACCAGTACAATCTGAACTCAAACCGTTACCACTGAGGTGTGGTCGACTGTACCTACATGTAGGTAGTCATCGCTACCGTATAACTAGGTAAGTATCACGTCAGTGGGTGCGAGCTTGCGGACGGTGAGCGATGAGGAGCTCACCGTCCGATAAGGACCAGCAGTGCTATTCTGTAAAAATCTCACCGTGAACGCTAAGGTGAAGTGAGCTTGAAGTGAGCTGTCATTCCACCAAATACTAGGGATTGACACTGTTGACAGCTCACTTTCAAGCTCACTTCACCTAAGCGTTCACGGTGAGATTTTTACAGAATAGCACTGCTGGCCCGGCTCGACGGCGCGTTGTGTTCCACGCGCGCCTCAAAGAGATGTCAGTAGAATTGACGGGGTCCGCTAGGGCCGATGCCTGCCGGGGTTGCGAATAAGGCCGAAAGGGAAATCGTGTCCCCTGGCAACATGGCAACTGGTGGAACACGGGTGGGTTTTAGTCAGTAAAAGTCTGTCATGCCTTTCCCAGTTATTTAATAATTTCCCAGCCAAAAAAAGAGGAAACGACGAACAACAAAGTTACTGAGGCAGATTATGTTACTGAAAATATCTTTACAAACCGCTAATTTCAGCCAATGAAAACGCTCCATTTTCCATTCCTTCTACCTCGTTCCGATACATTAATGAATCATCACAAAACAGTGAATGCCTTTTATTTTATCCATTTATATATTTTTCTGAAATAAGGGTTTTTAGCACTGGAAAAAGCGTTGACAGCCTCCCGGCGGTCCTGCCCGGGGTTTGACTTTCCCATGCAGATTTATATTATTCAATATCCTCTTCAATATTCAGATAAGTATTTATGTACTTTTGTATAAGGTAGGTATTTATGTTGTTTTGAGTAAGGTTTTTGTAAGGATGGAAGTGAACAACAATGAGTGACAAAACACTGGATATTCTCGTGTAGTTATGTCACAAGTAGGTACATTATTTATGCACGCACGGTGGTGATTAATTTTTGAGTTATTTATTTGTCGGAGACGGGTACCTATGTGACTTTCGTTATAATCAGCGATATTTTAACTACTGTGGGCGCCGGGCGTAGTTTGGGTAGTATTGGTTAATGCGCAATAGAAAAATAGTTTGCACTTCAGATCACATTATAATTTACTATCAAATGGATCACACTAGCTAATTTATACACACACTGGGTGCGACGGCGTTTATTGAAATCACCAATTAACAAAATGATCACAAATTACAACTAACACAATAACTGAGCACCACGAATCGAGAACAGTTCCGTGACGTCTTGAGTCCGATGCAAGGAGGAATGCCCTCCTCGCGCCTCGCCGTGGCCTTCAAACATCACGACTCTGTAGAAGCGCGCCTTTTTTGGTGTAGGTAGATCACTCTTGATGTCGCCAGTGGCGCGCTTGCGATTCGTTTCGTGTCCGTACCAATGACCGGATCCGTCATATTAATAATATTTATTCTTATAATTCGCTGTATAGTTGTTTTATAATTCTAAGTACTGTTCATTTTATTTTATTTTGTTACCTATTTATTATTTACAAATTACTGAACCTGACTTGATTTCTGTTCGTCTTTTTCGGGTGACCACTAAAAATCAGCACTGTGCTGTGGGTCCCCATAGCACAGCATCATGCTGAGTGGAAGCCTTCTTGTTACAGTCATGACGTGCAGCTGCCGACTATTTCTGTTTTATACTCATGTTTGCATATTATGTACTAAGTTATACCTATTTTGTTTTCTGCTTACCTACTCTTGTCTTTGTATGCACGTGTTTCTGTGACAAATAAATCTATTTTTCTTTCTTTGTTTCTTCTTTCTGAAATATTTTGGGAATATATACAAATAAACAGTGACGCAAATAAATAGTGAAGTCTTTTATTTTATTAAGAATATTTATGAAAGGTGTTTAAAGTGTTGAACCAGTCACGCCTTTTTTTTTTGCTTCAAATCAATCAAATAACTTCTCCCGCTCTGGGTGGAGCAGGGGGGCGTGTCAGACTCTTACTGACTAAAACCCACCCGTGTTCCTTCAGTTGCCATGTTGCCGGGGGCCACGATTTCCATTTCGGCCTTATTCGCAACCCTGGCAGGCATCGGCCCTAGCGGACCCCGTCAATTCTGCTGACATCTCCTTAAGGTGCGCGTGGAACACAACGCGCCGTCGACCCGGGCCTTGTCCTTATCGGGCGGCAAGCTACCCATTGCTCACCGTCCGTAAGCCCGCGCCTATGGTGGTCGGAAATCGGCTCGCGATTCCGGACGCCTAGGGCGTCTCCTTCTGCGCGAATTTTGCCTCTTCCTCACGCATTCCGCCTCCTCCTTCGCAAGCATTACTGCTTCGCAGAAGGAGGTTACGGCCTCCCATTTCCTCTCGCTCCGTACCATGGCCCGAATCAGGGCCGGACGCGAGAGATCACCGCCGCCGATCGCCTCCTCGAGGACAAACTAGTTAAGCCTGGACATACGATCAAGACATGTGACATTTGTCAACTCGCACTGTACCCGCGTGGTGGATTACAGCCCACTCTCTCGCACTGAGAGGAGGTCTGTGTCCCGGCAGTGAGAACATTATTGGCTGATTATTATATTAGATGATCAACTAAAAATCTTATATTATTTTGCTTTCTTGTGCTACTCACTGTTATTCAGCAAAATCGGCAAGAACAAAAACAATTCAATTCAAATTCAAAATTCAAAATATTTTATTTCACATAAACCTACATGGGCACTTATGAAACGTCAGAAGCTAGGTGCACGGTTCCAATTGGTCGTTTCTTATGGAGAAGAGCCGGCAAGCAACTCCACGGTTACTCTTTTAAAAATAATTGGCTTTTACAATACTGTCAAATTACAGTGTTACTAGGTATGGGAGGACAGTGTAGGTCTTTCAATAAGTAATGGTCAACAGGTCTACAATCCACTAAGCCTACAGCGTTCTCACATTCACAAAATAGAAAAGAATCTATGCAAAAGATAAATAAATTAATAAAAGTAAAAACCTATTTAAATAAAACGCAATTACATGATTGCCATTACAACTGTAATAAATCTGAATAATTATCATGTCCATGACAAAAGTCACTAATAAAGAGTTGAAATTATATTGTTGGTATATAATGTCAAATAATAGAATAAATAAGTCAAGGACGAATGTAAAAAATAAAAATTATAGATTAAAATAAACATGGTAATTTGGGAGCAGTTAATAGACTCTTACTTATTTACGCCGTTAATGAGGTACCAGGGAAGCCACATGTGCAGAAGGAATTATTGCCAAACTTCCTTGTCTTCAACGTAGGTAGTCTTTAATTTTATGCTTTCTTGATAAGGACATGTTTGATGTGGGTTTTGAACTTCCCATTGCTAAGTTCTGTCACCGACTTTGGCAACTTATTATAAAAGCGGATACTGTTTTAAGAAATGACTTGCTTGTTTTAGTTAATCTAAATTTGGGTAAATCAATAACGAAGTAAGCACTTTTCAAATAGGTAGTTAAGTATGGTCAGGGAAATTCATTGTTAAGCAAATTGACACCCACTACTACAATTTGTCGTGTTATAGCCATTTCTTAAGCGGGTGAAACCGCGGGGTGCAGCTAGTAAATCATAAAGTAAACAAACTGATCCAGAAAGGACAAAATGCAAAAAAAGAAACAGTGGCACTCCGGGAGTGCCGACAGAAGTGAAAACTTGAACAATTTTACTGTGCAGGAAATCTTGTATAGAACATTGATCCGTAACGTAATATAAATAAAGAGCACAACCGCGTTTACAAAAATGAGGTGTCGGTAACGATATCGGAGGAGCTCGTGGCTAAATAATAACAGCCGTTTTGGTTTGGTCCATCAGGTTAAGCTACGCTTGCCGAGGTTGGTCTGTGGATGGGTGACCATCTTAACATTCCGAGACTCCTCCGTGCCTTGGAAAGCACGTTAAGCCGTTGGTCCCGACTGTCATTCGTGGATCTTAGACAGTCGTTACGGGTCGTCAGAAGCCTGAAAGTCTGACAATCAGTCTAACCAAGGGGTATTGTATTACCCGGTTACTGGGTTGTGGAGGTCAGATAAGCAGTCTCTCCGTGTAAAATACGGTATTCAGCTGCATCCGGTTAGACTGAAAGCCGACCCCAACATAGTTAGGAAAACGCTAGGCAGATGATGATGGTAACTGTGTCGCGAGTTCAATTGTTTTTACCCCATCTCAAAAATGCCCAACACGCCTAAAGAAGTTTTTACTTCAAAAACTTACACGCGCCGCCGCCGCCGCGCCGCCTTGTGTTTAAATAATTTTCATTTAGAGTCTTACAAAAATCCTACATCGTAAATCTCTAACGGTAACCTAAGAATCCAAGTTCAATCCTTTCACTTCTTCTTTAATTTAAATATTCATGTATTCAGTAGGTACCTATCAGGGGAATATCTCCGATACTGACCTGCCTCTGGTGAGGTTGTTCGTTTTTGCTCCAACAACTCCAAAACTCTGATGCGGGTTGTCTACTAAATAATTATATATAAGACCCTTTAATACAATATTTTAGAAGCTATTCTTGTGTGAAAATGTATAGAAAGTACGGCTGAGAAGCACAGAACCGGTCGAAGTGGCGGTGATTAGGGGATGCAGCAGCCGACTTTAGCCGAAAGACGTCCAGCAGTGGACGTCTTTCGGCTAAAATTATGAGGATAATGATTATGTAGGATAGAAGTAACATCAATCGATTTAAAAAGTTTTTCGCAAGGTTATCATAAAGTTTCATTGTAAACGACAAGAAACACTACTGCGGAAACTAAAATTAACAATATGGAAACAATATTATTATCATTGCCATAATCAGATTGATTTTGATTTGCAGAAACAGTGCACATTTTTATGACTGCTTTATATAACTCCTATAATCATAAATTTTACTTTTAGGTATCAGAAACGAAGCTATAATATCTCATGTAATTTACAACCTAATACAAAGGCTTTGAGGCATAAAAACTTTGTTTCTACTTTGCGCTAAATTTACAAATATTGGAACCTCAGTGTTGCCTTTTAGTAAGTGTAGCTTTTGAACCTTTACGTCAGTGAGCTGCTCGCTGAACGCAGCAGTAAACTAAAAAACGAAAGTTTTGTGGATTTGTTGACCATTTTCTATTTTGTTAAATACCTGGTACATGTTGAAAGGCCTACACTGTCCTCCCGTACCTATTAATACTGTTATTTGAAAATATTGTAAAAGCCGTGTAACCATGGAGTTTCTTGCTGGCTCTTCTCCATAGAGAACGACCAATTGGAACCGTGCACTGACGAGCTTCTGACGTTTCATAAGTAGGTATAAGTGAAATAAAATATTTGAATTTGATTCGAAACGGATTGGGTGTTGCTGCTGGGTCCAACGGTCGGCTCCATAAGGAAGCTTTTGAAATATTGTGAAAGGTACGCTGCAAGCCACGATCTAGTTGAATTGTAAGAAGAGCCTTTTCATGATCTTTAAGGCTTCCGGTAGGACGCAGTCATACGTGCCAAATATCATCTTAATGGCCAGCTCTTACAAAAGGTGAAACAAACAAAATATCTGGGCATCATTTAACGGAGGACCTTAAAAATCATGAAGATATCGAACGCGAGCGAAGAGCTCTTGTTGTGAGAAGCGATATGCTGGTTCGCAGGTTTGCTTGTTGTAGTAAGACTTAAGCAACGTAATCCTAACCGGATTACGTTGCTTAAGGCTTATTGCCAGACGTTCTACACAAGCAGCCTACAGGCCAGTTACATGCGGATAACAATAGACGCCCTGAGGGTTCAATACAATAACAGCTTCAGAAAGCTTTTGGGGCTGCCGCGCTGGCAGGTTCGCTGAGGCACTTCAAACTTCATGACTTCGACAATGGTGAGGAGAAAAACGGCATCGCTATTAGAGAGAACGCCGTCAAGTCCTAATAGGGTTCTGAAGATGTTAGTGGACTTTAACTTGCCGATAGTTAATCACTTCATGCAGGTGTTGGTTAGGCAGGAGTTAAATGAAATGAATCACTTTTACACGTCATATTATTTTAAAAAAGTGGCACTCCGGGAGTGCCGACAGAAGTGAAAACTTGAAAAAAATCGACACCGCGGTAATCAATGCGTTGATGTCTTTTACTCCACGGTGTCGGTAAATTCAGTAACAGTGTCGCGAAATCAATGGTTTAGTCCCATCTCAAAAATGCCCAACGCGCCTAAAGAAGTTTTCACTTCAATTGACTACTCTGAGAAGAAATGCCGAAACAAACTCAGAAGTTGCAGTCTCTTTTACAGTCCAGACATAATCTTTTGGTCAGGCCATTATGAGGACCATGTAGATTAGTGTCTGAAATGGTACTTTGAGGAAATAACCACACAGATTTGAGTGGACCTGTCCATTCAACAAAGAAATTAAGGTGATTCATTAAATCCGGTGAACATAATGTAAATATTGTTTTTGAAGTGAAAACTTCTTTAGGAGTGTTGGGCATTTTTGAGATGGGTAAAAACAATTGAAATCGCAACACCGTTATCAACACCTCATTTTTATAAACGCGATTGTGCTCTTTATTTATATTACGTTACGGATCAATGATTTATGCAAGTATTTTCACTTTAAAGGTTTTGGTTTTTTTTTATTTGTTCAAGTTTTCACTTCTGTTGGCACTCCCGGAGTGCCACTGTTTTTGTATTGTACAACTAACTAACATAATTATGGATCGTTGTTGTCTAAGCTAATACATTTTTAATTATCAATTTAACTTAAAGTCATCAGTATAATCAGTAGTTGGAGGAGCTTTGTTATTACCGCGGTGCCAATTTTTTTCAAGTTTTCACTTCTGTCGGCACTCCCGGAGTGCCACTGTTTTTTTTTTGTCAACATTGGGGAAGCTGTTGGCCTGTTTAGCTCGTGGCTAAGTACCAACAGCCGCACGGGTCGATCCATCAGGTTAAGCCACGCTTGCCGGGGTTGGTCCGTGGATGGGTGACCATTTCTACATACCGAGACTCCTCCGTGCCTCGGAAAGCACGTTAAGCCGTTGGTCCCGGCTGTCATTTGTGGATCTTTGACAGTCGTTACGGGTCGTCAGAAGCTCGAAAGTCTGACAACCAGTCTTACCAAGGGGTATCGTATTACCTAGTTACTGGGTTGTGGAGGTCAGATAGGCAGTCGCTCCATGTAAAATACTGGTATTCAGCTGCATCTGGTTAGACTGGAAGCCGATCGTAACATAGTCGGGAAAAGGCTAGGCAGATTGAATTTAACTTAAAGTATACACATTCATTATTTAAAATACACCTCCTTTCCTTACTTGAAGATTCTTGTGCCTAAAGTGCCCCAAAGGTCAACTTAAACAGTACCTACTCAACAAAAAACATAAATTCACGCCACTTACATTCAAATACAATTTTCTTTGAAAGTGATGTAATTATTCTGTTTCCGTATATTTTTCTTGTTCAGTATTTTTTCTCGAAACTGTCGGCAGTACTAATGGTGGCACGGATTTGATTTAATATGTTGCTATGTACCTTTTGTGTCACGAACAGTTTTTAGGCTGCTTTTCACAAGAGATGTACTAAGCTATGTAGCGATGGATGTTTATGATATCAACCAATATGATCGTTTGATTTTTAACCCCCTTACTACTATCTTTTCCTTTTTTTTGGTATCTTTATTGTAGTGTTTTCTCGGAAAAACTAGCCCTACGTGCTCATATACTTACTTTTACGAAGTAATTATTATCATTCAGTCGCGAAAATAACAAACAATCGTTTACCAACTTTGATAAGGTTGTAGAATCCCACCGTGCACCATCAGCTCTTACCTAATGCGTGCAAAATATCAACACACTTCTTCCACACCCACATAAACACAAGCATAACCCTCCACAGGTCACGAAATAACGAATTTTATTTAAATTCAACACGGCGAAATACGAAACGAATGGGTGCGGACGCAATTAGCGACTGCGCAGCACACACAGGGTTAACGTTACGGGGTTTTCTGATTCCTCTCGTAATTCACGTTTAGCTGTATTTGATGACACGCTAAAATCACGTACCGAGTTTTTTTCAGTGTCACTCTTTTTCGATTACGTAAAAATGATGGTTTTAAAAATTGTCGTGTTATTTTTTAAAGTTTATTACTATGCATTACTTAGTTGATTACATAGTAGCCTACTATCCAAAAAAACTGAATAACATCATTGGGTTGTTTTGGAAAAAAAACATATTTTTTAGGTTTCTGCATATACATGGACTGATAATAAAAATGCGAGAGTTTGTGAGGATGGATGGATGGATGTTTGTTACTCTTTCACGCAAAAACGATTGAACGGATTTGGATGAAATTTGGCACGCATGTAGTTTATAAACTGGATTAACATATAGGATACTTTTTATCTCGATATTCCTACGGAATCAAGGCTTATGCGGGTGAAACCGCAGGGCGCGGCTAGTAGACTAATATTTTAATCCTGATTGATATTCTAAATCATAGAAAGCTTAGCTAAAGAGCCCATTGTAAATTATTCATAACTTTCGTAATAGGTAAAGAATGATAACACCAGAATCATTCATTATCAAACCCATCATTCACAGCAAATTTTTAACCAAAAACAAATTCCGGGTGATCTTAATCATAATAATCTTTTTGACACTAACCCTTTTCAGCGATTAAAAACAAAGATACGGCAAATCTTCCTAAGATATAAAATCTCATTAAAATTTTTGAAAATGACAACGAAACTGAGAACGGCCCTTTTCCACTTAAAAATAGAATAAATTCACGCCTAGGGAGAAAGTGTAACAAGCAAGGTGATCAATCTTAATTCGTTGGGACAGTCGACTCAAAAGAATATATTTTTACGTTGACTTGTAGGGACGTTTCATTATTTTCATCTTCTCCCTTCGTTATAAGGAGAGTATTATTGTTAGGAAAATCGATTGCAAATCCGTCATGTTGAGTCTTTTGTCGTTTTTGGGTTCGTCATTGTTGTCAAATCTTATGGAGCTCTTGTCAGCGATTCGGAATCCAGTATAATTTCTTGTCTATTATTCTTTGTCTGTCAACAGATTCTTTTCTTTGTCGTCGTTCTTTTTATATTGTCTCCTTTATCTGGTCAGATAATATTATTATTATTGCGACATTGAGTTACATTGTTACTGAGATTTTAAATTGCTTTAGTGTTCCCGATTTCGCGACAATGCATTGCTTTAACTCAATACACGATTGATATTGTTTTTTTGTCTTTCATTTAGGCCTGTTTTCACCACATAATTGCGTGAACTAGACAGAGATAGGAAGATGTTTAAAAGTAGATTATTATACGAGGGGCTAAAATAACCCATTCGATCGAGGTAGTTTTACTCCTAAGCTTTAGCGAGGGAGTAAATAGAAACCGACTTATAATGGGTTTTTGCGCCATGTGTTTTACTTTTCACTATGATTGCAAGAAAATAAAATAACCCAATACAATATTAAATAGTTTAATTTATTAAAAATAATTACAATTTGTTCAATCTGAATTTTTAAGGAAACTTTTAAAAAAGCTAGTTTTACATAAGAATAAAGACTTTTTCGTTTATGCGGGCTCGTTGGTTACAGACTAAAATTTAAAAAAAAACTTTTTCCCGTAGAGCAAGATATATGCTATTTTTCCCCGCTCTGGTACGCTATAATGACGGACTTTTTGAGCAAGAGGAGTGAAAAATATGTTTAGCGCTAAACGCATTTAGAGATTTGAGGTACAAGCGCGCTTTAATCTAAACTAATATATTATACTATCTTCTGCCTGCGACTTCGTTGGCGAGGATGTCAATAAAATACAGCCCATGTTAATCGCTGATAATGGAGCTTTCTCTATGTGAAATCATTTTTTAAATCGGTTAAGCAGTTTTTGAGTTTATCCGTTACAAACAAACATACAAAAAATACCTAACTTATCCAAACTAATATCATAACTGCGAAAGTGAGTTTGTTTGTTTGTTACGCTTTTACGCTAAAAAAGCTGAACGGATTTGGATGAAATTTGGCACACGGGTAGATGACCTGGACCTGTGACCTGGACTAGGACATAGGATGCTTTTTATCTCGATATTCCCACGGGATCGAGATTTTTGTGGGGGACACTCTGTGGCGCAGCTAGTGTAGTATATTTTCTTTTTATCCCGTTTGCTTGTTCTAAAGATCCAATAAAGTAAACGAATTTAGTCAGACCCACGAATTAGATGAAACATTCATGCAAATTCAAGAATTCCACTTCAACAAGATCATCCACTTAACCTCTGGCTAGCCAAAACTAATTCAAACCATCTTTAACAAGTCAACGTCCTGGGCGCCATCTTTTAAGACGCTCATGCCATTAAGGTGGATGCACTAAGGTAGCCCGCGAAATTCAAATTTTCTTTAGTTTTTTGCATTTTGTAGGTCAGTGTTAGGTTTTATGTTGATTAAAATATGATTCGCGACCGTAACAAATATGGCTTTTGATCATTATCATCATTACAATCAGCAATACAACTCCATAAGTTGTAAAATACAATAGAAGTGGATATATTTAGTAACCTGTTCCGCTTAGCTATTTCTAAAGAGTCATCGAACACGGCGTGTTGCCACACCCAGCGCCGCGCGCAGACTTGCTTGATTTTCTCGGTGTGGCAACACGCCGTGTTCGAGTTCGCGACAAGTATATCGTCATCCTTTTTTTTTTTTTTTTTGGGTGGGAAATTATCAAATAACTTCTCCCGCTCTGGGTGGAGCGGGAGGGCGTGTCAGACTCTTACTGACTAAAACCCACCCGTGTTCCTTCGGTTGCCCTGTTGCCGGGGGCCACGATTTCCCTATCGGTTTTCTTCGAACCCCCGGCAGGCATTGGCCCTAGCGGGCCCCGTCAATTCTGCTGACATCTCTTTGAGGCGCGCGTGGAACACAACGCGCCGTCGACCCGGGCTTGGTCCTTACCGGACGGCGAGCTACCCATTGCTCACCGTCCGCAAGCCCGCGCCTACGGTGGCCGGAAATCGGCTCGCGATTCCCGCCCCGGGCGTCTCCTCCTGCGGCGGTTAGGGGCGTGAGGGCGCGAAATTTGCCTTTTCCTCACGCGTTCCGCCTCCTCCTTCGCGAGCATTACCGCTTCGCAGAAGGAGGTGACGGCCTGCCATTTCCTCTCGCTCCGTACCATGGCCTGAACCAGGGCCGGACGCGAGAGATCACCGCCGCCGATCGCCTCTACGAGGACACGGCGTTGCTCCGCCCAAGCCGGGCAGACCTCCACCGTATGCTCCACCGTGTCCTCAGGCCGATCCACACAATGGTGACACCCGGGTGTTTCCTCTCGCCTTATCCTAAACAGGAATCTCCCGAAGCAGCCGTGTCCGGTGAGGACCTGCGTCAGGCGGAAGGTGAGGACGCCGTGGCGTCTCTCAAGCCACTCCTCAAAGAGGGGTCTTATCGCCGCAATTGTGGCGTGCCCAGCACGGGGTTGCGACAATCGCACTCTCCATGACGCCATGAGATCCCGCCGGAGCTCTGTCCGTTGTGCCGCGATTTCTTGCGGCATCGGAGTTAAGCCCCGGCGTTTCGCCTCCTCGCGCCACTCCCAGATGTGCGCGAGGACCTTTGGTCACGCCTGAATCAATTAACTATCCAGAAGTTGTAATGTGATGATTTCATGAAATCATCACATTTGACAGTTATGACAACTACCATAACTAACTAACATAAAACCTGACACTGACCTACAAAATGCAAAAAAATAAAGAAAATTTTAGTTTCGCGGGCTACCTTAGCGCAACCCCCTTAAGGTGAATGCTAACGTGTTGCACCTGAGTCATTTATCCAAGAGTTGAGGGACGACCATAATCCGGCATTATTATAACCCAATTGTATCGCTGAGCTTCGCCCGCAGTCACGTTCGGAGTGCGCTTAACACCAATATTTGGCCATTAAAACAGAGCAAACAATGTTGTTCCAATATTTCTTGTTTGAATTATCTAAAGTACTTTGCTGTCTGATAGTGGGACTTAGTGGATTAGCCGTTGGTAATGCTGGCTGAGGTTGGCTTAAATGTTTCACGAAATTAATGGTTGTTTGAGATTTTACCTGTTTTTGTTGGTTATTATTAGTATTTCCGCGCAAGTGCATTATAGGATTTTTTCATCATTTAAAGGTTTATCTACACCCATGCTATAAATTCTCTATAAAAGTTTCTGAAACAGTTAGATTATTGCCAACATTAAAACAGCCAGTGTCATTGTAACCATAATAATAATCCAAATTAATGTTATAATGTTATAATATATTTCATTATGCAACTTGTTTCAACGTTTAAGCGGGGGACAGCAGCGCCCACTGCACGCGCGCGGTGATGTGTTGCTGCAGGCGACACTCATACGTGCAGTTGTACTGAATTTTGTGGGAATTTTTTAATTCTTGATCTTGAATTTACAATCACCCAATGGTTTCGGAACCTTTTATAGACGATTCATATCATGGGTGTAGATAAAGTCTTGTATGCAACTGTATATAATTAGGTATTAAAACACTCATGTAACCTACATACGTGTTTTAATACCCCTTATTATACAACACTTGCATAAATAACTATTATTTACCTATGCGAGAAACCTCATTGTTTTCATTTTTCACTGGCCAATTGAGTTATTGACACGGTGGCAGTGCAGGCTGCTCATTCGTCAACGCTCAAGGCCACCCGCCCCCCACCACGCGGCTCTCAATGTCTCTCTCTTGTCTATTGAGATATAATGGATTGCTCAGTGTGTTATTTAATGTTTTTATTTTCACGGATTTTCGGCAACTGCAATAATTTAATTAACTAAAGACCACAATTTAATTAACTTCCTCTTTTATTTTTGTGTTGTTTGTTAAAAATCCTCATCACTAATTCTTTGTTCAGTCAAAACTTCCCTAGAGCCCAATAAAACTGTTATGGTTGCAGTGCATTTACACTGATTATGAAAACTTTTTTCAAAGTAGGGGTAAAAGCCTTCGTCGTAAACTTCGCAAGGCAACTTCAGTATGTACTGTGACCTCCCAGGATTGTTGAAATGTGGATAAGAAAGGCGGATTTTATTATTTAATAGACTGGCAGTCGATTAATGATTTTATTTTATATTATGCTTTATTGCCTTTTGATTTTCTATTGTCCTTGTTCAGCATTTTGTAATGTAATGATAAAAATACAATAATTTGTGTATTCTTAAAAAAAAATTACTACTTAATTCCACAATATTTATTCATTCTATCTCCATGTACCTATTGGTATTGTCACAAATCTAATCCTCAACTATAAAGGACAATGTGGAAAATAGATTAGCATATTGAATACTAGTTTTCTTCCCACGACTTCGTCTGCGTTAACAGGAATAAAAGTATCATATATTCTAATCCAGATCATAGTCTACCCATGTGCCAAATTTTATCCAAATCTGTTCAGCCGTTTTAGCGGTAAAGCGTAACAAACTATCAAACTCACTTTCGCATTTATAATTAAAGTTAAGATTATTATAAAACTGTGACTTTATTTGTAGCAGATTACAATATCAAAACTTAGGAAAATCATTAGCAAAAAAATATAATACAACATCACACCTGTAGTGCCCGAAGGGTTGGGCAGAGGTGTACTTATAATACACCCACGTTTCGTCAGTTATGTTTAAGTCCCATGTAATAGGAGGCAGCCTATTGCCAACAAACACACACCAACAGAAATAAATTCTAGATGGTAAAACCGAAAACCACTATGTCGGCCCGGGAATCGAACCCAGGAACCCATGCTCAGCAATAGGGCTTGCGAACACTAGTCCAAAAAAAATATGACTGAATCCAAAAATTAAGACTTAATACAAATTATCTTTAATTAGGGATTTAAACTTTCCAACACTGCACAATCCGAGTGTGCCAAAAGGACAAAGAATTCAAAGCTTAAGCCCGACTCTAAAGAAGTGTCTTCGGTGTATTTAGCCAAAACTTTTGCCACTTCTGCTCGGCCTTTTTCTCAATCCACTGTTTGTATTTGACAAGACGATTTATGAGATTTATTTTCATTTTTGAAATTTTTTTTTTTTTGTTTTACTTTAGCGTGTCCCGGTTTTTTTTTGTCAAAGTTAGGCAATAATTTTTGAAGATTTATGAAGGTTGTTTAAAGTGCGAGTTTCGAGTGTCAGTCATTTGGTTCTAGATTCATCAGAGGATATTTATCTGCATCATGTAAAGCCCAAATCAGCACCCTTGTAAAATTTCTACATTTAATAACTATAATTTAGATATTATATGTGTTATACATAATAAAGAGTACCTATTCTACTCTATTCTATTCTTTTTACTTCTAGTAATGATTAGAAGTAATAATAATAAATTAACATGTCATGGTGGTCATAATTGCTTGTGGATAAGTAATAACAGCCGCACGGATCAATCCATCAGGTTAAGCAAAGCTTGCCTGGGTTGGTCCGTGGATGGGTGACCATTTTTACATACCGAGACTCCTCCTTGCCTCAGAAAGTACGTTAAGCCATTGTCCCGGCTGCAATATTTGACAGTCGTTACGGGTCGTCAGAATCCCGAAAGTCTGTCAACCAGTCTTACCAATGGATATCATTACTGGGTTGTGGAAGTCAGATAGGCAGTCGCTCCATGTAAAATACTAGTATTCAGTTCCATCCTATAAGACTTGAAGCTGACCCCAACATAGTTGGGAAAAGGCTAGGCAGATTGATTGGTAGTCATAATTTATCAGATTTTTTTTGTGAAAATCGCCGCATCCTGTCTGCACTTTAACAAGTTTTATACAAATAAATAAAAAAAAATGTTTAAAAGTTGATTTCGTATTTGTACAAAAAATCAATACAATACATACAATTTGGTAGAAATCTGAAAGCTGAAACTTTATCATTTTTGTTAAATACAGAACACGTTTTAAAATATTTTTATAAATTTCAATTCAGGAAATTTTTAAAAGAGCCATGGATAAAAAATTGTGAATGGACTTTTAAAAATTGCCGAAAAGATTTCATTTTATATCCATTGCATCAACTGTTATTTTTTACTAGGTATAAAACAGAGGTTTTAAAATAAATGTTGGTATACATACACAGTGTAGTAGTGATGACGTATCCTACATAACGAATTTTTAAATACACAACAACAAAAATACAATTATTATTCTGGTCACGGTACCTTTTTGTTTTAATATATTAGTATCTGGTAGACCAAGCTCTGCTCGGGTGAAAATAGAGAATGCTCATTTAATATTAGAGGATAGGATAGTGCATACTAATTCCATAAAACGAAATTTCCCAGATATGAGACCTAGCTAGATCGATTTTTCGCCCCCGTAAAC
Source organism: Agrochola litura (assembly GCA_949152395.1). Lineage (NCBI taxonomy): Eukaryota > Metazoa > Arthropoda > Insecta > Lepidoptera > Noctuidae > Agrochola > Agrochola litura. The sequence goes on along the minus strand of OX424497.1, from coordinate 5,649,490 downwards.
CCCTATATTGCAACTTTAATAGAAATCGTTAGAGCCGATTTCGAGAACGTGATTACAAATATATATTTACAAACAAATATTGCTCATTTAATAGTATAGGATTTGACAACATTATGTAACTGCAAAGCGATGCTTAGTTTTCTCCATGAAATTAGAATCACTACATAGTATAAAACAAAGTCGCTTCCCTATATCCCTATGTATGCTTAAATTTAAAACTACGCAACGGATTTTGATGCGGTTTTTTTTTAATAGATAGAGTGATTGAAGAGGAAGGTTTATATGTATAATAACCCGGGTTATACCCGTGCGAAGCCGGGGCGGGTCGCTAGTATACTATAAATAGTACTTTCATCTTACCACCGAAATCGATCGAGTCGATAATCACAAACTCAGGTACAGCAGCAGATGCCGGGGCTGCGAAGGAGTCCGAAAGGGAGATCGTGGCCCCGGCAACATGGCAACCGAAGGAACACGGGTGGGTTTTAGTCAGTAAGATCCTGACACCCCCTCCCGCTCCACCTAGAGAGGGAGAAGTTATTTGATAATTTCCCACCCAGAAAAAAAAAATGTATAGTAGCAGGTCGTGATGATGTTATATCAAAACACATATACCAAAAGAATATTAGGAAGGTAACCAGCGACCCGCCCCAGCATCGTACAGTTGCAATCTACTGATGTATTGACATGTCCATACATCGAGATTTCTGTGCTATAACTAACTATATCAATGCATTATAGGAACACCATAAATCATCCGGAATAAATTCTTTAAATGATGTTAAGGACCCCATTTAAATCCAATGTGTAGTTTAAAGAACAGCCTAGCCCACGCGAAATTTTTATCACGTTTCTGTAACACACAGTATCTTATGTAATTACACGCACTGGCGATATAAAATTCGTACTCCTTGCAATGCCGTGTACCTACTGAATAAAAACCGCGTGAATAAAATTCGCAGTACATGCTAGGCCTTACCGGTCACACAGGCTGAGACGTAAAGGGGCTCCTTCACCGCGAGCATTTGCCTGTAATGTAACAGTTCAGATTCGAGCATTACATCAGTGAGGTAGGAGAACCAAGCATTACAGTTCGCAACCTGTAATGATACAATTCGAGCATTACATCAGTGAGGGAGCCAAACCAAGCATTACAGTTCGCAACCTGTAATGATACAATTCGAGCATTACATCAGTGAGGGAGGAGAATTGAACATTACAGTTGGCAACCTGTAATGATACAATTCGAGCATTACATCAGTGAGGGAGGCAAACCAAGCATTACAGTTCGCAACCTGTAATGATACAATTCGAGCATTACATCAGTGAGGGAGGAGAATCGAACATTACAGTTGGCAACCTGTAATTATACAATTCGATCATTACATCAGTGAGGGAGGTGAACCGAGCATTACAGATCGCAATAATGCTCGTAATCGAATTTGAAATGTTACATTACAAGTGAATGCTCCTGGTGAGGGAGCACCATTCTTTTGTACTATATATGAGTACTTATGTATAGATTTCTGTCCATCCAAAGGTTGTCTTTAAAATACCGTTTTTAGCGATATGACCGTCCATTGTGTCACCATAATGTAACTACATTGAAATCTGTAATTTGTATTTGTACATAATAAAGAGCTTTCTACTTTATGACCAAAATAATGTTCCCAGTACTTACGTATTCCAACGTTAAGTTCGTCAAGTTCTTTTCGATTAGGAAAGTTCCTCGACTAAAGGGTGAGTTTGGTGTGTACAGAATTAGCACAACACGGAACAAACTGTCCAAAGTTTGGTGTCAGTGTCGGTCTATCCAATTACGGACGAATCACTTTACTTATACCTTGCTTGAAGTATGTGTGTTTATTTAGTAGTCGACTCACGTTGCCAAATAAAAAGCTGCTGATTTGGATGGCAAACAGATGGGCCCTGATGATGGTAAAGTTAACATCAGACGCTTCACTTTGTTCATTTATAATTTTACCGTATTTCAATTTATTTAATTAATTTAATAATTATATTATTAATAATAATTAATTTTTATTTAATTTATTTTTAATTTATTTTCAATTATTTATTTACTTTCAGTCATTACTAACATAGTTTTAAGAGAATGTAAAAGGTACTAACAAAATATAGACAAAAATTGTCTGAATTAAATGTTTTTTTATTTTTTATTTTTATTTATGTCATTCGTTCGACATCTTTCGAAGAGGAGCCAAATGAAATGAGAGGAGCTCGTGGCTGTTATTATTTAATAACAGACGCATGGGTCGATGTATCAGGTTAAGCTACGCTTACCGGAGTCCATGGATAAGTGACCATCTTTACATATCGAAACTTCTCCGTCCCTCGGAAAGCACGTTGAACCGTTGGTCCTGCCTGTCATTCGTGGATCATTGACAGTCGTTACGGTATCATATTACCCAGTTACTGGGTTGTGGAGGTCACATAGGCAGTTACTCCTGTTAAAACACTGGTGTATCTGCATTCGGTTAGACTGGAAGCCGACCCCAACATAGTTGGGAAAAGACTAGGCAGATTGATGGATTCAGCATCTGTCACTCGAAGTGAAACGTCTGAACACAAAACGAATCAAAAGTAAAAAATATTCATATTGTACCGATTCAACGATTTAGAATTTCGGTATTCGGCATCTCTCACTCGCGCTCCGAATGATCGATTTTGTTCGGAATTAAATGTCAGGAGCAACTGAACATTTATTTCTTTGTAATTTTGTCGGTGTCGTGTGAACATGAAATGAAACAAAATGAACTTTCTTTTGAGTGAAGCGTTGGATATCAGCTTTGGTCACCCACCTTTGGATAAATACCAAAATAGCTTTACACGTTTACCAGGTACTGTTTAATTAAAATTTCATGGTGCAGTTAAATAAATCTAAAGTGCACTGAAAGATGTACATACATATTAAACGGGACCCTATTACTAAGACTCCGCTGTCCGTCCGTCTATCTGTCTGTCCAACTGTCACCAGGCTGTATCTCATGAACCGTGATAGTTATACAGTTGAAATTTTCACAGATGATGTATTTCTATTGCCGCTATAACAAAAAATACAAAAAAACAGAATAAAATAAATATTTAAGGGCTCCCATACAACAAACGTGATTTTTTTGGCGTTTTTATTGATAATGGTACGGAACCCATCGTGCGCGAGTCCGACTCGCACTTGGTCGGTTTCATTTTTATTTTTCAATGTTGTCTTATATTATTATATTATTATTGAAGACCAAAGATTAATGTTTGACTAATCATTTCTTAAAATATCATGTGAAGGCATAATAAAAGCATAATTTATTAAACTACTGTACATAGACATCAGTGAAAACCTCACATAAATTCAATTTCTCAAAGAAACAAAAGTTATATCGCACTTAATTCTGTTCTTCGCAATTAAAACCAAGAACTGAAAGTGAATATTTTATCTACATTTTGTCCTAGTTTTACAAATTGAAATATGAAAAACAGAATACCTGCTTCAAGACAATGTTTAGTATAATCTCTGCACCTACCTTAGACAAGATACAACTAATAGAACTATTAAAACATCACGACTCTATAGAAGCGCGCCTTTTTTGGTGTAGGTAGATCACTCTTGATGTCGCCAGTGGCGCGCTTGCGATTCGTTTCGTGTCCGTACTAATGACCGGATCTGACATATGTATATTTTTATATTTAAATAAACATTTATTCCTCAATTCTCTCTATTGCACCTACCACTGTTTGTCTCTGCATCACCCAATGGTTGACTGGTAGAAAATGCCTTTGGCATTAAGTCCGCCTTTGTACATTTGTGTGCTTGAAGAATGAATAAATAAATAAATAGAAATGACCGTGCCTTTGACCTCTTTCACTCATTTTAATCTTGTGATTTCTATGTAAGTACCGCTTTGGTTTCCAATATAATTGGTTGTAAACTAGCGAAATATCACGTTTTAATAGTTTACAAACAAACCATTACCAAAACGACTGAGATTGAGTTACATATTTAATGATATAAACGTAGATTAATCACCTACCACAACAATTACATCCCAAATACCTACCTTACCGAATTTTAATTCCTGAATACCTTTTACAAGATAAGTAGTACCTGTCTCAAGACGCCGAGGGTCGCATTTATTCGGTAATTCGCCTAGCAACTTCGTAAATGCAGGGATTAAATTGCCCGGGTCGCTTCGTAGGAAAAATGTATGAGGATCGAGAAGACAGGGGCCCATTTTCAGAGAACTGAGACCAGGAGAAGCTCAATTAGTGGCAGGGGATAATTCCCGACCTCTCGTTTGCGTAGGTACTTATTTCGTGATGGGGTGGATGATTGCAGAAGAAAAAACGTGGAATGCGGTAAACATGTTTACGTGTTTTTTTGTACCGGATGGATAAGGATATGTCAAGGATTTTTATCAAATTATAGTGTGAAAATTAAGTGAAAAAAGAAATGGCGCTGCTAAAACGTGGTTAAGTTTTTGGAGATATCGTATAAGTTACATTACTTTTCTCGTAAAAACTAACTCCAAACATCGAACTAGCTGGCAAAGTCACATTCAGCTATAATAAATACACACTAATCTCAGGACATACCTATGATATAAAGTTGGTTACTGGCACGGCTTAACACATACGACAAGACTTACGAATGCAAACGGTTATGGGACCCCTACTGCCAAAGCCAATCTAGGCTATCACAGCTTCGCAATCAAGGCAATGCCAAACAAAGTACTAGGAAGACATAAAACCGAGGCAGTGATACGTAGAAGCGATCTTAGAGCTGATGTTTGGGTAACCGGCGTTCCATTGGGCACGTTGCCAGGTCACTCGGGCTCGATGCGTCACACCGAACTTCGGTGCAGAACGTTTGTATAGTGATTAGCAAGTTTTCTGTGGATTTATAGGATTGCAGTTGCTGTGAGTATTTGTTGGAAGACTGTAAATTTGTTAGTGAGTTCTTCAATTGATTAGTAACGAACAATTGGGAATTCACCAATGAAAAATCCGGTGAATTGTGGCTCTTAGCCGAGAATGGGCCAATTCCCCTAAGTGTCGTAAAAGGAGGCAAAGTGTTTTTGGTAATAGAAAAACAGTCGATTCCTACTTCTGAAATCGTAATGATATTGCCCATTGATACCGATAGGCAATAGAAGATCCGATTTTGGTTCTCTTTTAAGTACGAGATTAACTCAGATGGCTGAATTGTTTACTTAAAAGGCTGAAAACAATTCGCAATAAACCTCAAAGTTCACTCATTTTCCACTTGAAAATTCGAAACAGCGAAACTTTCCAAAAACAGTACTCGAATGAATGCTTAATCCAAAATATACATCTCATAATCACTTGAGCCCCCAATAAAACACTTAGGAAGATAATATTTACGACAGTTACGGTGTAAACACGGCTGATAATTTATCTTTATGAGAAACGTTGTAATTCCAAGCAAGTTATGAACTGAGATTTTCTTGGGACCCCATTAAGGTACAGGTCCACGTGTTTAGGTAATGCTCTTATTTTGGTAATTATTTTGGAAGAAGGAACAGTTCGTATGATATTGATGACGAATAACCAGAAAGATGGGTTTAATGTGAAAAAGGAGGAAGTTAAATTGGTATAGTGCCACAGGAATTTGACAAAAAGTATAGTGTCAGGGAAATGTGACAGGGAGAAATTATTGTGACGCGGGAATTTGACAGGAAGATGAGGCTCATCAATATTGGATCGTAATTCCCACAGATCAAAATACTTCAATTTACGTACATTTTAAATCTTAATAGAATACAAGAAAAAGAAAAAAATCTACAAACTGTATTTCTGCCTCTTTCAATTACTTTGTTGTAATAAAATATACATTGAGCTCAGACTTCCTCTTTCTCTGAAACGTAATACTAAAATTCGTTTTTATGCTCAGGCAACCTGTCTTACGAACAATTAATAAGATATTTCTTTGTAGAAAATATGATTTCGCATTACACAAATAATTTTATTTCTTATCCTCTTTATTTGTTGACGAATATACAAATAATAAGATACGAATATTGTGTTGTCTGGAACTTAATTAAAAAAATAATAAGTATTTCGAAGTATATTAATATTTATTATTCATCATTAATGATATTATTTTTGTCATTATTATAACACAAAATTGACACATTTTTATGCCTGTATCTTTATTCAAATGTAACATACTGTACCTGACTTCATTTTTTTTGTTATGAAAGTAAGTGAAATCCCGTGAAAAGTGATAAAACAGTGGGAAACCAAAACACACGCCACAGTTTACAACTTTCTTCAGTAGTTTCATTACATCATCATCTGGATTGCCTTTTCCCAACTATGTTGAGGTCAGCTTCCAGTCTAACCGCATGCAGCTGAATACCTGCGGTAGGTATGCAAAACTACCTGACTATTCATTAATAAAAATAATTACAAGAAAAATCATAACTCACCACACATATTTTTCTCTACCAAAATTTTACTTCACCATATAAGGGTCATATTTCTCACAAATTTACTCATTCCCGTCGACAGTTGTACCGATTTGAATGGCAAGACAAACAATAGTCGTCTAATGTATTATCCGAAGCTTATAATAAGCAATGTTATCTAATAACAGACCCTAAATTATATCTCTGTATAGTACGGCTAGATAATTTTGTAAGCTTGACGGATCACAGAATTAATAACATGTTATACATAGTTTGATACAAATGCTTTAAGAGCGCTCATTCTAAAAGTTGGCAACGTCGCAAATAGCTGTCAAATATTTATCTATTTTGATTAATTTGGCAATCTTACTGTATGGAAATATGAAATATCGCTAACTAGTGAACTAGAATATGTATAATGTTAACACTTGATTTGATGTTGTAACCGTTTTAGGTGTGAACAAGGCATTTGGAAAGTTTCCAAATACATTTTTTACATCAAAAATTAAATATTCGGTGTTACGATGTTAATTATTGCATTTCATGATCAATATTTTAGTTCACTAGTTAGCCATATTTCATATTTCTATACAGTAATATTGCCAAATTAATCAAAACAGCGAAACATTTGACATCTATTTGCGACGTTGCCCACTTTCAGAATGCACGCTCTTAAGACAAACAAAACTCTTCATCTTCGATTTTTTGGCGTGTGTGTACCTCATGGATGACTGTCCTCCGCCCTGGGATAGGCGGGAGTGTCAGACTTTTACTGATTCATACGGTATTCTTCAACTATCAGACCATTATCATGGTTGATTGGTGATGAAGAGTAGTTTTGCCCAAAGGTACTGGAATACATTATCACTACTAGCGTGAAGGCATGCTCAATTCAGCTACTGCTACATAGATGCATGATGTGTGTGAAACATTGTTAATTTGGAATGTTTTGAGTTGCCCAAAGTCGATATATCTTCATAAACCATCTGTGATTATCAGTCGACTGCAACAGGCCCAGTAATTTATCTTCAAAAGTTGAACAACCTTTGCAAATTCAACGAACATTATCATAACTTTCTTTAAAAACGGAAAGTTAACTAAGTGAATTCATGCGGTTTATCCGATTATACAAAAAACAAAAGAGTAAAATTTAAATAAAAGCCGTTGTCCTAAGAATTCTCTAATAGAATAAACTCTGCTATCAGCGATCCGTGTTTTCGAATGCCCGTACCTTCGGGACGGACATGGAAAAATATTCCGAAGTTCTAAAGGAAAATACGTTGCCGTGGTAGAGGAAAAACAAGTTGAGCTCAAAGCTTTAAGCGGTAAATATTTTCTTTGGCGCAATATTCATTCGTGGAACACAGAATGAAATGTAATGCTTAGTCAGGCTTATAACTAGATCTAATTGGCAAATACGTACATTGTACTTTATTTGTTTTGTTAAGGAACTGAACAGTACTGGCTGAATATCAGAAAGTTCGTGATTCTGATGACCTACGTACTTAAAGTTTTTTCCTCTATGATTTTAACTGTGGATATTGTAGAAGTCTTTAAGAAAAGATGATGAAAGCAAACAGCTGTTTTTTAATCATATTCTTTTGGAAAATAATGGCAAAGAACAATTTTAAAAAAATATACAGGATAGTCAATTCGACGGTCAATTTGAGATTATTTTATTACAAACAAAAATTACCAGATATTTTAACATAAGGCTTGGCAATTTTGTATGAAAAATAACATCCGCCAAATCTTCACCTTTTTGCTGATTTAGATGCAATCGCTTTTCATTGTGTTTTTCACAAAATTTACGCATACTTTATTAGTGGTTATTGACATTTTATTTAATTTTTTGACATTTATCTACATCATAATATATTAGAAACTGACTTAGACTTTTGACATCATTTACCTATTTAATCTTAATTAATTCTTTGGATTATTATCATTGCATGTTTTTTTTTTTTTTTTAGCTTTTAACACAGCTAACATATAATATTCACAAACATATTTACAACTAACTACTATATATATTATGTATAATAAACCTTTATTAGTTATACCACTATCAGAGGAACAAATATTCTGCGTTTAGTCCGACAGAAAAAAATCAAGACCTGTCGAATTTGGTGAATTAGAAAGAAATAAAAAGTATTTATTGAGACTCGTACAGGAAATCACAATCAATCAACCATCAATTAATATCAAAATTTATCGGAATTTATTTTTTCAAAAACGTTCCTCCAAAGTTTAGATTATGTCTCGTGGTGCATGGTTTCTGGCTCCATCTTGTTAGAACCACGTGTTTTCTAGGTCTAACTGGTCTGATTGATTTGATGAAATAAAAAACTTTACATTATTGCGATTGCCAGTCGCAGTAACACCAGCATCTGTCCTGTAGCTTCTTCAAGGAAGAGTGGTGTAATTACTCCACTAGACAAAAATAATTTACGGGTCCTGCTTGGGCCAACAAAGGTTGGTCTTCTCCACAAAACTGAAAATGTTGTTTATTTACAAATCGTCTGTGATCAAAATGGGATTTCACTCTTACTGATTTGTTGAAAAAAACTGGGTCGTTTTTCATTTCATTTAGGAACTAAAATTACAGAAGTTAAACGCGGTAGAGGTCTTGTAAATGGTGCGTAACGAATTTGGCACATCCTTATCCTTACATTTTATAAAACAAAGTCCCCCGCCGCGTCTGTCTGTCTGAACGCAATAAACTCAAAAACTACCAAACGTATTTTCAAACAGTTTTCACCAATGGACGAAGTGATTCGTGTGGAATGTTTAAGTGTATAATTTTTTAAAGTTTTGTGTAAATTGGCTGAAATTTGACGATTATTGTTGAACAAGTCGGGAAAAACCATGCCGACTGGGAGCTTTACTGGCGTGCGCTGCGTTAACCGAAAAAGATACATCAAATTTAAGTTCTACGATGTTGTTAATTTTCAAAAGTTTAACAGAAAAGTCAGCAATGGCATATGTCTATCTTCTAAGGATGACCCACAATAATCATTTTAATCTTTCAGAATTTGATAAAAAAATATTATTATTTCCGAAGCTTTTTTGACCAGTATAGTATTAATCCTTATCTAAAAACATAAGTTTTTTAAATTGGGCATTTAATATAAATTAAAATATGTCTTAAATCATATCATTTAAATGAATAGTTTAAAAGATATCACAGTTTCAAAATTACGCGTAGCAACGCAGGCGCAGCGGTAGGAGTCAATGACCTTTTCTTATGTTATTAGGTATGAAATCTCGGTAGTACGTTCCCGTGGGATATTTTCCGACATCTACGCGGGTGAAGCTGCGGGCAAAAGCTAGTTTTAACTAAACAGTGTATATTATCAAAGAAATATAAAATTTTGCGCGAAATGAGAATGGTGTCCAAAAAAATTTGTATATATTCCAGTTGGTGACATATTGGTGAAATAAGGGTTCACTACACAATACAGATCTCTGTCTAACCTGTCGGGGAATAGATACCTAAGTGACGTAATGAGGTCTTGTGAAGGTTACATATTTACTGCAAATAAATACAGTCTTCTCAAAAATCCTACAAGTTTCTTGAGTATCAAGAGGGATATCTTCATAATCACTTGTATCATAGCTGTGGGCACTAAAGCACGGAGGATGGTCACAGTATGATGTTATTAGCTCACAGGTGAATTCATTCATAAACCTTAAGTCCTTTCTAAGAGCCTCCAAAGGGAGGTGGGAGCTATTGTTAGCGATAGAGACTTAAATATAATTTTGAATAAAACAATGCTTGGAAATATTTTTACATATTTTTATTAATTTATCTTTTTCTAGTATTCAATTCTTATATTCTTCTTATATTAAATTCTTATAAAATGTTTGACAAAATCACATTATAAATGCACTTTATCATAATAACGCTCTCTTTATAAATATTATTACACACACTAGTATACTAATATTATAAACAGAAAAGATTTGTATTGTTGTTTGTAATGAATAAACTCAAAAATTACTGGACCGATTTAAACATTTTTTCAGTAGAATGCTTTATTATCACTGCTATAATTTTTAAAGATATCACGCGGTTAAAGCCGCTGGCGGAGCTAGTAATCAATAGGTACCGAGATATTTTGGAACCGCTAAACTTGCGACTTCGCTGCCTGATCAGCATTTTTTATATTTTTGGGTTAATGACAGGGTCACGTTGGTTTCATACATTTATGTTTCATTTCAGTTCAGATGGCAGTTCTGAAAGTAACACGTGAGTAAACACAAAAGTAGGTATATGAATTTAGAAAAAGTTTGGGAAGAGTTTGGGTCTTAAATTAGTTGTACGAAAGTACTGAAGCTTATAGACTGTGCTATCAATAAAATAATATTCAAACCTCATTTCGAATTCTACTGACAAGGTTTCAAAACGTATCAATTCTTTTTTTCCATCCTTGAATACGGTATGTAATGTGATCGTCCGCAAATTCAATTTCAAGATTTTGTTGAATATCATAAATTTTTATGTAATTTTATGGAGAAAGTGATTTTTCTGGCAGAACTAGATTATTCACCTGTCACAGAATTTCCAATCATGTCTGATAGTTTATTGACCATTTTATTAGCCAAATGACCTTAAAGTCTGACTAGGTAAGTCAGAATTCAAGGTTACTTGACGAATAAAATATTATATTAGATTTTGGTAGGTGCTTAGGTAACGTCAAATCGTTACATGGTTTTGCAAGGTAGGTTTAATTTGTAGAAGATCAGTCAAATAACTAGCTTTTGCCCGTAGATATCGGAGAATATACCCCCGGGAACATACTACCGGGAAAGTACCCTATGTGTGTGTGTGATGGACTGCTGGCAGGTTAGAAATTTGTGGGATGGCATCAACCAGTTAATTAGTTCGATTTTATCAGTTTTTTAAATAAATTTCAACAATTTCAAAATTCGAATGTTGCCAGCATTATCAACCGTTTCATCGGCATCTCTAAATATATTTTTTTACTTCTTTAGATAGCTGATTAAATGAAGATGTCTTCTCTGTAATTTGTACGCTTAATACCATAGTAAAATTATGATATAACGGGGTGTCCAAGTTCATGTACGTAGATGATTTTAAGAAAGTTAAAGGAAGAAGTTTACTAACCATTTTCATAAACTTCTTCCTATAACTTTCAACCGTTTGATGTTTTAGAAAATTTGATTCCCTTTCAGCACTGCATTTCCGACTCGCACAATCCTACGCAAACAGAGCAATGTGGAATCAAAAAACCAATTTAAACGTTTGATACCTCCATAGAACCGAAGGGTTTTATTGATAAACCGTCGTCAAGGCATTATGAAAGCCAATTTATAGAGAATATTCCTGTGCAAATGGCAGGAGTTTGACGCGGGTGTGACACGGGATCGCAAGTGGCAATTATAGAGGTACGTCAAGACACGTCACACCTGTATGTATGTAAGTGAAGATGTTCTGAATATAATTTGTCTGTTCCTTTTTGTAGTCTTTGTTCCTTGGTCGATAACCTTGATTTATGTAGCCTTTGTTGATTTTATTGCGTGGTATATGCAGGCAGGCATCGCATTGGTGATAAGACGGCAAGGCTGAAAAGGGACTGGGCGGGCCACACGTACAGGATGCATCAGGACAGATGGGCCAGGGTATTCACGCAGTGGGTGCCTGAAGACGGGCGTCGTCACCGAGGCCGGCCTAAGAAACGCTGGCGTGGCGACCTAGACTTTTTCTTGACTGATTGGCCGAAAAAGGCAGCAGACAAAGACGAATAGCGAAGTATGGGAGAGACTTTTGCCCAGCAATGGGACAATATAGATTAAAAAATAATAATAACCAGACTAGACAGAGCAGAACAGACAGGCAAAGGTCGGGGAGGGGACTCGAAAACGAGGTGCCAGCAGTTGTTGCAGCTGAGCACGTAGCTTTAAATACAACTTTGATCCAGCCTGTCCCTTCTTGCTGTCCTCCCCCCAGCGACGCCCTAAGTCGAAGTTAGTACCCCACAGGGGGTGCCCTTAGCTTTCTATTCAAAGCTTATTGCCAGTCCTTCTACTCGAGCGGCCTGTGGGTGAGACATACGCAGCAAGCCTACAGAGCCCTGCGCACTCAGTACAATAATGCGTTCAGGATGTTGTTGGGTCTGCCGTGGCGATGCAGCGCATCTGGGATGTTTGCTGAAACGCGCACTGATGGTTTCCAGGCCATCATGCGCAAAAAAGCAGCTTCCCTGCTGGCCCGTACACGGGGTAGCAAAAACAGCATTCTGAACGCAATAGCTGTACGTTTTGACTGTCCCATTCAGAATCAGTGGGTCATGTCTTGTGCAGGTGTGGCGAGTTATGGCAAATAAAAATAAATGTACTTGTTAGGTTAAGGTTACTATGGGTCTATGCCACCCGAAATAAAGTTTTATATTATTATATTAGCGAGCGTTCGCTTAATTTTAATATAGAATAGTTTTTGCTCCCGAATGGAGCTACCATCCATCTATCTATCCTCACAAACTTTCGCAATATTAGTAATCACCTTCACCTCTCTGGCCTTGACATAAGCAATAGACAAAATTTGTCAAACTTTTATTAGTTTTAGAATTGTGAATACGAAGCTTTTGCCTACTTTGTGAATGTGCATTTTATGTAATATTTTTGGTAGTGTGCGTTTGGTTTGTGCAGAATAAACAATTTTTCTTTCTTTCTTATCTTAACTGCGTCTTAAACATAACTGGTGAAATGTGGGGCTGTCTAGCCCTTCGGGGATTAGAGGCGTGATGTTATGTTATCGTTTAGCCATGACTCCTTCAAACTCAAACATCCTAAGATAGATACACAATATATTTGTAATCACACCGTCCATAGTTCGAGGTAATTCGATCGCGTACCCTATCAGTCCCGCCACAACATTCTGGTTATTAGCAGTTGAGCATCGTTCTAGAACTTGTTATCAATGTACACGTGTCGACTTATCGATACAAAAGGTTATCGAAAGCACATTCAGTGGTACAAACGTTACACACCTATTGGTGACATTTTTATGTATTAAAATCGTATGTTGTAGTTTACGGTATTATACAAGTTTCAACCGATGAATAATTTCAACGCAGGGGGGTTCAGAATCATGTACTGAATCCATGGTTTCAGTTTTCGTGTCGATGTCCCTGACACCTTGTATTGTTTATTTACTAAATTAGTTATGCTGATTGTGGGAGAAAATTGTGGTCCCATTACATACAGATCTACGCACGCACGTATTAGCACACGTATAAGGATCTAGTGTAGAAGGTACTTCGTTCATTTTGGTTTGTTTTGACTGTACAGCGGGTGTGGCTGTAATTTACATAGTTATAATTATTTTTGGGATAAAAATTATCTTTAATAAAAATGACAGAAATCGATTCAGTAAACGATTCTGAGCAAACTACTTTCATAATGTCCATTAATTCTGTTCCACATTGTATCCTACTTTATTTATTTATATTTATTTATTTATATTTATATTTTTACTATTATAAATGTGAAAGTTTGTGAGGATAGATGGATGGATGTTTGTTACTCTTTCACGCAAAAACTAATGAATGAATTGGTATGAAATTTGGCACACAGATAGTTATAACCTGGATTATAGATGTAAGGCCGGTTTAAAACCAATTAAACCAATCAGTTTAAAACGAAAAAAAACGTTTAAAACCGAAATAAACCATTTTTTTCGATTAAAAACGGTTGGTGTTGATGACTATGTTTTTCTAAATTATAACTACATTTTCTTAATTTTACCGAGGTAGGGATATAACGGAGTACTTATAAACTGTGTAAAGATTTTTTAAATGTGTAATATACATAAACTCCCCAAAAATAAGGTAGGTATACCTACTTACATATTTAAGTTTTCGTATAGTAGGTAACGTAGGTAGGTACTTTCTATTGATTTTCTATAAACCAAAAATTGCCCGTAATGAAGTGTAAAACACAGTTCTTTTATTTTTGTAGGCGAGTTTTCAACCGTTTAAAACGATTTATTTGGGGTTTAAAACCGCAACATTTGATTTAAAACGTTTTAAATCGGTTGTTTGACATCTATAACCTGGATTAACACATAGAATAATTTTTATCTCGATATTCTCACGAGAACGAGACTTATGTGGGTAAAACCGTGGACAGCACAGCTAGTAATTTATATAATCACAGATCACACACTACCACAGCTAAGCAAATCCCACTACAGAAAATTGGCCTCCCACTGCCTTACTGAAAACTCTTGAAGAACACGATGTACATGATCGATAGCCGAATTTAATTTGGAATCGAGTAAAAAAAGTAATATCACTCGAAAACTCTCTTAGGTTTTCATTATCAAGTGTTACTTCCATTTGAACTGGCAGCTCGAACTTCGATACAAAAATAATAAAAATACGTGTCGCTGCTGAGAGAGTTTTTTTTTGTTATTGTAAATGGCCAAGTGTGAGTGTTTTAGGAATTAATTTTGAGGGTTCCGTACTCGAAAGGTGCCAAACGGAACCTTATTATTAAGCCTCCACTGTCTGCCCGTCCGTCTGACTGTCAACTGGCTTTATCTCATGAACCGTAATAGGTAAACACACACACTTTCTGAGGGACCTTATTAGCCGTTATTCATAATTTCTTCTCAGTCACGAGGTAATATTTTTTTAAAGGAATGACGCTAGTGTACCATTGTACGCCCTCTTAAGGCCGCGTCCTATTTAAAAGTGATCGTCGCGGTAATAATTCTGTTACTTTTTGTTCAATGTACAAAAACGCGTGGTCGCGCCTATAGAGGACGTTTTCCGGCTCTCCGAACAAAAAGTGACGTCATGCGACGATCGCGAATTCGCGCGGCGATTCTTTTATAAGACGCGGAGTTTATGCTAAATAAACATATTTTCTTTCTTTGCATAGTATAGATCCAACAGGGATCACAAGGTAGACATAGCTGCCATAGTAATCCATGTAACTCACCCTGTATCATCATAATCATTTCAGCCGAAAGACGTCCAGTGCTGGACATAGGCCTCCCCCAAGCATCGCCACTTCGACCGCGGGGAGCGGCGGAGTGGAAGGGCATATCAGCAGACTCTTACTGACTAAAACCCACCCGTGTTCCTTCAGTTGCCTGTATGTTGCCAGGGGCCACGGTAACTCTTTTGGACAAACCCGCGACCCCGGCAGGCATCGTCCCTAGCGGACCCCGTCAGTTGTGCTGACATCACTTTGAGGCGCACGTGGAATACAACGCGCCGTCGACCAGGACCTGGTCTTTATCGGATGGCGAGCCATCAATTGCTCACCGTCCGTAAGCCCGCGCCTACGGTGGCAGGGAATCGGCCTTTTTTTTCGATGGGAAATTATCAAATAACTTCTCCCGCTCTAAGTGGAGCAGGAGGGCGTGTCAGACTCTTACTGAATAAAACCCACTCGTGTTCTTTCAGTTGCCATGATGCCGGGGGCCACGATGGGATTCCCGACGACGCCCAAGGCGTCTCCTGCGGCGGATAGGGCCGTGAGGGCGCGAAATTTGCCTCTCCTTCACGTGTTCTGTCTCCTCCTTCGCGAGCATTACTCCTTCGCAGGTAAAAGAACCCTAAGAAATAAAGAGCCAAAACTGAAATGGTTTTCTTTCATTTCGTTATAAGATATGGAAGGAACCCTAAAACACAGGTCGACATTAGGTACGTCTTCGCTTCACAAAATTACAATTTCACACATTTCACTGACCCAGTTGATATATGAGCTGTATCATTTAAAATATTGGGGTAGACTCCCCAGTTGTCGGTCGTCGTACTTTTTAGGTAATGAATGATAATTAGCTTTGTTGATCGGATCGGGTTTCGAGAGTAATTGGCATTTTGCCTGTAATAAAAGTCACGAAAGTGTAGGTTTTCTAATAAAAGAGGTCTCGTTAAAATAATGGTAGCTACTCTATGACCATGGCAGTACCTACTCAATGATTATCGTGGACCATAATAATAATTATTTATTTTTTTTCAGAAATTTTTTTGTGTAGAAAAACTTTTGCGTAAGCATTCACATCCTTACTCAAAAGTTTTTCTTCACAAACAATTTTTTAAATAACATAACATCACGCCTTGTTTCCCTGAAGGGTTGGGCAGAGGTGTCCCTGTAGCAGTTACACCCACATTTCGCAAGTTATGTTTAAGTCCCATGTAATAGGGGGCGAGCCTATTGCTATCAACCAGGCACAAATCCAGACTCCGAGCTGCTACTGACAAATTTCAGATAGAAAAACCCTTTAAAAATAAATAACACTTTGCCCGACCCGGGAATCGAACCCAGGACCTCATGCTCAGCAGTAGCACTTGCGACCACTAGACCAACGAGGCAGTAAATTTTTTAAATTAAATAGCAGATAATCGGTACTCTTACCCTAAATGGTATTCGCTTTACCAAGTAAGGTGGCACAAAGACTTGACGGCTGTAGACTTCACAGAATATGAGATTTTTTTACAAGAAAATTTTCATTATTTTTTGTGATATATTGTAGAGCGGTGTGATATACTTACTCGACGTGCTTTTGTGATCTTTCTTTTAAATTTCCATAAAACTTTCGATATTTGTAGAATTTATTTTCTATTTTAAATTGTTTTTTCCTTAACTTTGACTGGTAGAAAATGCCTCAGGCATTAAGTCTGCGTTTGTACAGTATTTTTTTAATTATGCATTTAAAAGTTTTAATAATAATAACCCCACCGCCGTATCTCTACGTTGACGTCGTGGTGGGGCTTGCGCGCTCCAAATTCTGGGTCTGTGCCGGTAGTTTACTTTGCCGGAACAGGTCTAGGATGAGGAGCCAGACCAAGAGAGATACAAAAACCCGCAGGGCAGCATGTGGCGAGCTGTTGGGCAGTAGCGACCCCAAGAACCCTATCTCCCCGGAGAAATCTTGTTCCTCACCTCTGGCTTGCCTTTATTGGCCGGCTGGAGTGAGCACTGACGAGGAACAGAGCTCCCACCTCTTTCTCGCCTTTATAGGCCGGCTTGAGTGGAGATTCGCAAGAGCAAACGTGCTCGGAGGAAGGAAGTATTCCAGTAAGATGCTGGTAGGGATCTTGACCGTACTTCCAGGATTATCCAGATAGCTGTGGAATACCTCTCCACTCCTCATTAGCACCTCAGGACATGTTGCCCCCTTGTTGCTACGACACTTTGTGCTAGCGACCGTTTTTGGGGGCCCATTATTGAGTGTGCAAGTCACCCCCTGCCATTTTATCCGTGTACTACTACTGGTGACCTGGGACTAATCAATGTTTTATAAAACATTGATTAGTCCCAGGTCACCAGTCAACTTAAGCCACCCAAACCCATAGTCCAATAAATTTGTTTCCAGATTCTGCAATAGTCCTACACCAACCGGGGGTTGTCCTTGGGTGCACTTGCATAGTTCATACTGGGATAATCGCCGGTTGGTGCCTCATTCCATATAAAATTGTCTAAAGGGCCTCTGCGAGTTGGCTTCGGCCCCTCGTACGCCTTCCAAAAGACCGGGACCCTAAAGTCCCGAGATATTTAAATATATGTAAAATAATAATAATAATCATTTGACAAATATAATAAATAATAATAAAAAATTGGACTGGCAACACAAACGTCAACACGTCTCAAAAAGTGTTCTCTCAATTTTCACAGTTATATTTATTTTAGACGCAGTTTTTAGTAAAAACGAACAAGCATAAAAGCCCAAAAATCGAAATAGAACAGAAAAAAGATCAAAATGACCAGAGAAATTATAGACAATAATCAAAAAACGCCATAACGGAGGTGACATGACAGATGTCACCTCCAATAAAACCAAAAAATTGGATTGAAAACTAAATGTTGACGAGATCGGCCACACGATTAGCACGCCCACCACCTCCGGACTCTTCGCTCAGCTCCGCCTCGCCGCCGCCGGTACCCAGCCCCATTGTGAGCGCGGTAGTTGCGTCGAGCTCGAGCGACGAGTATTTCTCCCCGCCGACGTCGCCAACACCTGTACGACGGCAGGGGAGAGGCCGGCCACCGAGGAGCTTGGGACTTAGGGGCCAACCGGCCCCGAGCCGGGTCCCCGCTGCCGGTGGTTGTGTGCAGCGCATGAGATGGACTCAGTCAATGAACGAGAACGTCATGCGCGCATATTACGGGTCTACAGAGGGAGGAACTAACCTCACTGCGTACCGTGTTAGGATGCTGTCTCTGTTCCAGGAACTAGAGCCAACCGTCAACGTCTCGGCCCAACGACTGTCGGATCAGGTGCGTGTCATCCAACGCAATCATAGGTTGGAAGATGCTGCACTTGATAGGCTGCGCTCAGAGGTACTGAGCAACCATATCGTCTCAACTCGGGCACAAACCGCGGCACAAGCGTCAAATATTAATGCAATCCCGCCGCGGTTCAATCATGATGTTGAAGAGGAGGATGATAGGGTTGCCACAGTAAGTAGCCAGTGTAACGTCCGATTGAGGAGCGCACTGGAGGATGCGTTCCGCGAGTATAGGTACACTCCGACCGAACTTAGACCCCGATTACCACGTCTACCCATGCACAAAAAAAATAGGGCGCTGGTGTGTGCCTTGGACTCGCAGCTTACGAATTTTTTCGAAAGCAGCGAGGATCTCATTGATACACACTCGATCCTGTATTGCGCGGCTGTTGCGGCATGTCGTTTAGCTAACGTCAAGTTTCCAAACTACGACGGAGCTACTCGACCCAAACCAGCCGTACCAGCCTGGCAGTGCAGAATCGAGCGACGTATCGATGGGGCCAGGGCACTCATCGGCAAACTATACTGCTTCAGGGAGGGAAATACACGACCACGAGTGATGCGCTTTGTAAGGCGGGCATTCTCGGGGACTGGAATCAGTCCTCAAGAATACATGTCCCGTGTCACAGAGCGCATCGACTTCCTGAAGCAGAAAGTTTGTGCATGGGCGAGCCGTATTCGGCGGTATAAGCGGCGGGTTGACCGATACACGCAGAATCGCATGTTCCAGAGCGATGAGAGGTGGGTATATAGAGCTTGGGAGCGACCTGAACAAAATATGACAGACGTATGCCGCCCGGATGATGCTGCCACGAGTACATTCTGGCGCAGCATCTGGTCGGTGCCCGTCTGTCACATTGAGGCTGGCTGGATGCAGGATGTCGAGCGAGTGTGTGAAACTATACCAGAAATGGACGCTATACTAATCACACCATTAGACGTAGCCAGAGCAGTCCGTCCGTTACCGAATTGGAAATCACCGGGACCGGACGGACTGCACAATTTTTGGTTAAAATGGCTGAGTAGTTCACACACTCGCCTGGCATCTCAATTTCAGTCATCCCTAGAGACTGGGTCGCTACCGCAGTTCCTAACAACAGGCGTTACTCACCTGCTCTATAAGTCAGGTAGTCCCGCGGAACCCAAGAATTATAGACCGATCACATGTTTGTCGACGGTCTATAAACTTCTTACATCCATTTTGAGAACGAAAATTAACACACACATTGACAATAATTCAATCATGTCAGCCTCTCAAAATGGATGTAGGAACGGGTCCCGCGGTACTAAGGAGCTTCTCCTCATCGACATGGCCATAAGCCAACAGGTTCGTCGATCCCGCAAGGATCTGTCGACATGCTGGATAGACTATAAGAAGGCCTACGACTCGGTGCCACATACATGGCTCATGAGGGTGCTGGAGCTGTACAAGATAGATGCAACTCTGCGCACCTTCCTGATGTCGTGTATGGGGCAATGGAGGACGGTCCTTCGCTACCCAGGATGTCGACAGATCCAGGAGAATGACGAGCCTGTATGGATTAAACGGGGAATATTCCAGGGCGACAGTTTAAGTCCACTTTGGTTCTGCTTAGCCCTGAACCCTCTAAGCACACTGCTGGAGGATTCAGGTCTGGGCTATAGATTGAGGAGAGGAGGTCAGGTCATATCTCACCTCCTATACATGGATGACTTGAAACTCTTTGCCCCCAACAAATTGCGACTGATGGAGCTACTGAAGGTAACTGAAACATTCAGTAGCGCTATCAGTATGGAATTTGGTGTGGACAAATGTGCAGTCATGCATGTAAAGCGAGGGGAGATTATGGAATCCGAGGGGACCCAACTCTCGGACTCCATACACCTTAGATCCCTCTCCTCAACCGAAAGCTATATGTATTTGGGTATGTCGGAAGCGTTAGGCATCAACGTTGCTAACATGAAGCAATCGTTGAAGGAGCGCTTCTTTGGTCGCCTGAAAAAGGTATTAAATAGTCTTCTTTCAGGCGGAAACAAGGTGCGCGCCTTCAACGGTTGGGTCATGCCGGTTTTGATGTACTCTTTCGGCATACTCAAATGGACTCAGACTGAACTCGACGCCCTGGACAGGAGGGTCCGTACACTCCTGACCGCAAACCGGATGCATCACCCACGTTCATCGGTGATGAGACTGTACATCCCGCGGAAGTGCGGGGGTCGAGGCTTTTTAAATGCGAAGACCCTCCACAACCGCGAGGTGTGCAGCCTCAGGGACTACTTTCTTAAAGCCGATGTGGGTATGCACCGTGATGTGGTCGCAGTGGACAACGGGCTCACCCCGCTCTCCATGGCTAAAGAGAACTGGCGCAAACCTGTAGTACTTACTACAGATGACCGCAAGGAGGTATGGCAAAGCAAGGCGCTTCACGGGCGCTTCTATCGAGCTCTCCATGAGCCCGGTGTAGATTTCCTAGCGTCCGTATCCTGGCTACGTTTCGGTGACCTTTTCGGGGAAACCGAAGGTTTCGTCTGTGCAATTATGGACGAAGTTATCTTGACGAATAACTACCGGAGACATATTATGAAGGACGGTACGGTTGACGTGTGTCGGGCATGCCATCGTCCGGGTGAGTCCATCAGACATATTATCTCTGGTTGCTCGCGTCTAGCTAACGGCGAGTACTTGCACAGACATAACCAAGTGGCTAGGATTATTCACCAGCAACTTGCTTTGAAATATAAACTTGTGGACTCTGAGGTACCGTATTACAAGTATGTGCCCGACCCAGTTCTCGAAAATGACCATGTCACGTTGTACTGGGATCGGTCTATCATTACTGACAGGACTATTGTAGCAAATAAGCCTGATATAGTAGTGATAGATCGATTAGCGCGCCGCGCAATGATAGTCGATGTTACCATTCCACATGACGAGAACCTCGTGAAAGCTGAGAAAGAGAAACAAATAAAATATCTCGACTTAGCACACGAGGTTGTTGACATGTGGAATGTGAGCTCGGCTATCATTGTGCCGATTGTCGTAACGGCTAATGGCCTGATGGCCGAAAGCCTCGACCAACATCTCTCGAGGCTCTCGTTAGGCGGTTGGATCAAGCGCCTGATTCAGAAGGCAGTACTCCTCGATACGGCTCGCATTGTGAGGAGGTTCCTGTCTCTGCAGCCCTAACCACCGGTAGCTTGGACCCTGCTCCCGACACCGGCGGAACTCTATTTTTTTATATTTTTAAATGTTTTTTTATAATTTTTATTTTAAGAAATATTTAAAAATGTATTAGAATAAGAATTAAAATGAATAAACGAATAATCATTTTATTATCAGGCAACTAAGGCCCATACATAGAATAAACAAAATAATCTTATACAATAATAAACTAATACCATATTAAAAACCTTTTAATAAATAAAAAAACAGTTGCATTCCGGGAGTGCCGACAGAAGTGAAAACTTGAACAAGATTGCCTTGGTAGAAGAAAAATACTTGTATAGAACATTGGTTCGTAACCTTATCTAAATAAAGAGCACAATCGCGTTTATAAAAACGAGGTGTCAGTAACAGTGTCGCGAGTTCAATTGTTTTTCCTATCTCAAAAATGTCCAACGCGTCCAAAGAAGTTGTCACTTTAAAAAAAAAACTTAAATCTGATATTAGGGCCATCTATATTCTATAGTACAACACTACGAAGCGAGCATGTCGATGACAATAAGTTCATACCTTACTAAAAATCTCTCAACGCGCCTGAACAAGTTTTCACTAAAAAAAATCAGAAAATAGATATTTATTGGCCGCATAAAGCGTCCTCTGCCTAGCAGTGAGACAATAAAAGTTAATAAAAAAAAAAATCATTTCTAGGTTTTGTGACCATCGAATCAAATAAACTTCGATACATACCTAATCTGCGTTCGCAATTTATTTGCCAAACATGTAAATAAACACAAGTTTTAGGAAAAACCACTATAATGCCTACACATAAGGTTTAGTTTGCACTACAACTTCATATTTTTAGGACTTTCTATAGCACTTAGTCTAAAATCAATTTTATTTACACTAACATAAAGTTACTGTTTATTTAAGTGGAAATAACATAAGTTGGAAACAACGTTATAAGTAGACCTAAGGTACCCACTTTCTCCAAGCTAGTAATGCATCCAACTTTGAGTGACCTTCACGATGGAAAGGTTAATTACTCAATTCCCCATGCATTAAGGAACTGAGTACCTAAGTTTGATGTTAATAATATACATAGCATAACATCACGCTTGTAAACCCTGCAGGGTTAGGCAGAGGTGTACCAATAGTACACACACATTTCGCCAGTTATGTAATAGGGGGCGAGCGTATTGCCATCAACCGGGCACGAAAAATCCTATAACACTTTACCCGACCTGGGACTCGAACCTAGAACCTCATGCTCAGCAGTAACGCTTGCAACCACTAGACCAACGAAACAGACTAATCTTAAACAATTATTTAGATCGATAGTTTATTAACATAATGAAACGGATAAATAATACATTAAATTTTTTGTTGTTATTCTTTTTACTATTTTCGGAAGAGCTCGTGGCTAAGTAATAACAGCCGCACGGTTTGATACATCAGGTTAAGCTACGCTTGCCGAGGTTGGTCTGTGGATGGGTGACCATCTTAACATACCGAGGGTCGTCAGAAGCCCGAAAGTCTGACAACCAGTCTTACCAAGGGGTATCGTAATACCCAGTTACTGGGTTGTAGAGGTTAGTTAGGCAGTCGCTCTATGTAAAATACGGTGTTCAGCTGCATCCGGTTAGATTGGAAGCCGAACCCAACATAGTTGGGAAAAAGCTAGGCAGATTGATATTCTTTTTACTATTTTCCTGTGGCATTTATTTTGTAACCACGGTTATAAAGTATTCTATGGTCAAGTTAAATAGTTCAACAAAAAAAAAAAATGTCGCTTATCATTGTTCAGTTTCAAAACATCTTCACATAATATTACATTTATAAACTACTATAGTTGATGGAAACATGGCACCTAGACACAGACCTAGAGGTCCCGGGTTTGATTCCCAGTGGGGTCAAAATTTTCTGCTCGGTTTGGTTGATGGTAGGGCTTGTTCTAAGTCCGCCTGGCTAGCTAGCTATTTTTAAGTCTGTCACCATAACAACAATATTAACAGCATTGCCAGTTCAATGTTAGCAGCATTGGTAAGATAGCTAGTTCCTCTGTGGTTGAGGATTCCGTGTTAAGCTCGCTTCCACCTTCGGCCTGATCATCACTTACCATCAGATGAGATGCAGGCCAAGAGCTTCCCCAATCAATCTACCTAGCCTTTTCTCAACTATGTTGGGGTCGGCTTCCAGTCTCAGCGGATGCAGCTGAATGCCAGTATTTTACATAGAGCGACTGAGTATCTGAATCCAGTAACTAGATAAAACGATACCCCTTGGTAAGACTGGTTGTCAGACTTTCGGAGTTCTGACCACCAGTAACGACTGTCAAAGATCCACGAATGACCGCTGGGACCAACGGCTTAACGTGCTTTCCGAGGCACGGAAGAGTCTCGGTATGTAGAAATGGTCACCCATCCACAGACCAACCCCGGCAAGCGTAGCTTAACCTGATGGATCGGACCGTACGGCTGTTAGTACTTAGCCACGAGCTAAACAGGCCAACAGCTTCCCCAATGTTGACAAAAAAAAACAGTGGCACTCCGGGAGTGCCGACAGAGCAGTGCCCTATGGCTTGCTGTGAAGTTTCACTCACAACATAACCGTTCCCTAGCTCCGTAAGCAAACCTTACCACAAATTGCCGACTTACCGATTCACGTGTGGCTCAAAGTTTCCAGCCGGATATTGTAGAGGAGATTGCACAACTCTGCTTAAAAGCCCACCAGGGATTGTTTGGGATATTTTAAACGCCTCTCAAATATATTGCCATTTTATAGTGGCAATATAAAGTTAGGGCTCGACTTACACACATTCGATCTCCATGAAATTGTTCAGCGAGGAATATTGGGATTTAGATGTCCATTTTATACTTGGGTGATTTTTTTCTTGTTTTTATTGTGCAGTTTTTAGTGTGTTCGGAGATGCGCTGTGTATGTTGTCGAGCGTTGGTTTCGATGTAAAAAAGAATTTATTTTCTTAGAAATCATTTTTTAAACAGCGTGTATCACAAAAGTGTGGTTATATTTAAGGTGGTACAGACCTGAACAACTTTCTCTATGGGACCAACATCGTAATAGCGACAAAAATATCAGCTGTCCCATACATTTGGATCGAGTAGTCATTCAAGTTTTGTATGAATGATTGATTAATAATAATAATGATAACGCGCTGTGACGATACCGGCCGCGGTAGTTGCGTCGAGCTCGAGCGACGAGTATTTCTCTCCGCCCACGACGCCACCACCTGCTCGTCGACGGGGAGGACGCCGGCCGCCGATCGGCTTAGGACCTCGAGGCCCACCGGCCTCTGATAGGGTCCCAGCTCCCGGCGGAAGTGTGCAGCGCATGAGATGGACACGATCCATTAACGAAAACGTCATGCGCTCATACTATGGGGCTACAGAGGGGGGAAATAATCTGACCGCGTACCGTGTTCGGATGATCTCTCTTTTTCAGGCGCTTGAACCAGCTATCAACGTTTCGGCACAACGACTGTCGGATCAGGTGCGGGTCATCCAGCGTAATCATATGTTGGATGACACTGTACTTGATCGCCTGCGAAGTGAAATGCGAAGTAGCCATGTCATCGCCCCCCCGTCGCAGAGTGTTATAGCACCATCACAGGACACTACAAGTCAAGCTGACGAAAGGATTGATGACAGGGCTACAAACGTAAGTACCCATTGCAATGAGGAATTGAGGAGTGCTTTGGAGGATGCGATTCAGGAATATCGGTTCATGTCGCCCGAACTTAGACCACGTTTACCTCGTTTGCCCATGCATAACAAAAATAGGGCGCTGATGGCGGTTCTGGATTCGCAGTTGTCAATCTATTTTGATGACTGCGAAGACCTCACTGATACTCATTCAATTCTGTACTGCGCAGCTGTAGCGGCATGTCGTGTAGCTCACGTCAAATTTGCTAATGACTCTAGAGCTACACGACCGAAACCAGCCGTACCAGCTTGGCAGTGCAGAATTGAGCGCCGTATTGGTGGGGCCAGAGCGGTCATCGGCAAACTAATCTGCTTCAGGGAGGGCAATACTCGCCCTAGAGTGATGCGCTTTGTGAGGCGGGCGTTCTTAGGGACTGATATCCGCCCTCAAGAATATATGGCCCGTGTCACAGAGCGCATCGACTTCCTGAAGCAGAAAGTGTATGCATGGGCGAACCGTATTCGTAGGCGTATACCGCATAAGCGGCGAGTAGAACGATACACTCAGAATCGCACCTTCCAGAGCGATGAAAGGTGGGTTTATAGGGCTTAGGAGCAACCGAACCAAGGTGTGGCTGACACGCATCTACCGGATGATGATGCCATGTGCTCTTTCTGGCGCAGCATCTGGTCGGTGCCTGTCAGTCATACCGAAGGTGATTGGACTCGGGAAGTCGAGCGAGCCTGCGATCCAATACCAGAAATGGGGGCTATTACCATCTGCCCCCAAGATGTAGCTCGTGCAGTCCGTCCGTTGCCTAACTGGAAGTCTCCAGGGCCGGACGGGCTGCACAACTTCTGGATCAAATGGTTTTTAAGATCGCACGCTCGCTTGGCGGCTCAGTACCAGACAGCTTTGGAGTCTGGGTCGCTACCCCAGTTCCTAACGACAGGAGTTACCCACCTGCTCCACAAATCTGGTAGCACCGCGGAACCCAAAAATTATAGGCCGATCACGTGTTTACCGACGGTCTATAAAGTTCTTACATCCATTTTGAGAGCTAAAATTAACAGACATATAGTCACCAACTCCATCATGTCTGCCTCTCAAAATGGATGCAGGAACGGGTCCCGCGGTACTAAGGAGCTACTCCTCATTGATATGGCCATTAGCCAACAGGTTCGCCGTTCCCGAAAGGATCTGTCGACATGCTGGATAGATTATAAGAAGGCCTACGACTCGGTACCACATACATGGCTCATGAGGGTGCTGGAGTTGTATAAAGTAGATACAACTCTGCGCACCTTCCTGATGTCGTGTATGGGGCAATGGAGGACGGTCCTTCACTATCCAGGATGTCGAAATATCCGAAGGAATAGCGAGCCGATAAGGATTGAGCGAGGTATATTTCAGGGCAACAGTTTGAGTCCGCTCTGGTTCTGCTTAGCCCTGAATCCTCTAAGCACACTGCTGGAGGATTCAGGTCTTGGCTATCGGTTGAGGAGAGGTGGTCAGGTTATATCTCACCTCCTCTACATGGATGACCTAAAACTCTTTGCCCCCAACAATTTGCAACTGATGGAGCTACTGAAAGTAACTGAAACTTTCAGTAGCGCCATCAGGATGGAATTTGGTGTGGACAAATGTGCGGTCATGCATGTAAAGCGAGGGGAGATTGTGGAATCCGTGGGAACCCAACTCTCGGATTCCATAAACCTTAGAGCCCTCTCCGCGTCCGAAACCTATAAGTATTTGGGTATGTCGGAAGCGTTGGGCATCAATGTTACTGACATGAAGCAATCGTTGAAGGAGCGCTTCTTTGGCCGCCTGAAGAAAGTATTTAATAGTCTTCTATCAGGCGGAAACAAGGTGCGCGCTTTCAACGGTTGGGTCATGCCGGTTCTGATGTACTCTTTCGGCATACTCAAATGGACTCAGACCGAACTAGACGCCCTGGATAGGAGGGTCCGTACACTACTGACTGCATATCGAATGCATCACCCACGATCATCGGTAATGAGACTGTATATCCCGCGAAAATGTGGAGGTCGAGGCTTTTTAAACGCTAAGACACTCCACAATCGCGAGATATGCAGTCTTAGGGAATATTTCCTAAAAACCGACGTGAGGATGCATCGAGATGTGGTTGCGGTGGACAAGGGCCTCGCCCGCGGGATCGAGGTGTGGTTGTAGTGCTTGACACTAACGAACGCAGGGAGATATGGCAGAGTAAGGAGCTTCATGGGCGCTTCTTCCGGGCCCTACATGGGCCCGATGTAGATTTACTAGCGTCCGTAGCCTGGCTGCGTTTTGGTGACCTCTTTGGGGAAACCGAAGGTTTTGTCTGTGCAATTATGGACGAAGTTATGATGACGAACAATTACCGGAGATTCATTGTAAAGGACGGCACGGTTGACATCTGTCGGGCATGCCACCGTCCGGGAGAATCAATCCGACATATTATCTCCGGGTGTTCTCGTCTAGCTAACGAAGAGTACTTGCATAGACACAACCTTGTAGCCAGGATTATCCATCAGCAACTTGCTCTGAAATACAGCCTTGTGGAATCGGAAGTGCCGTACTACAGGTATGTGCCCGACCCAGTTCTCGAAAATGGAAATATCACATTGTACTGGGATCGATCCATCATCACTGACAGGACTATTGTTGCCAATAAGCCTGATATAGTGGTGGTGGATCGAGGAGAGCGGCGCGCAATGATTATTGACATAACGGTCCCGCATGACGAGAACCTCGTGAAAGCCGAGAAAGATAAACAAATCAAGTATCTTGACTTGGCTCGCGAGGTTGTCGACATGTGGGATGTGGACTCAGCAATCATTGTGCCGATAGTCGTATCAGCCAATGGCTGAATTGCCAAGAGCCTCGACCAACACCTAAGGAGGCTCTCGTTGGGCAGCTGGATTAAGGGCTTGATTCAGAAAGCGGTACTCCTGGACACGGCTCGCATTGTTAGGAGGTTCCTTTCTCTGGAGCCCTAACCGCCGGTAGCTTGGACCCTGTTCCCGATACCGGTGGGGAAACTATTTTTTATATTTTTAAATGTTTTTATATTATTTTGTTCTAATATTTAAAAATATAATTAATATGTAATTAATTAAATAAAGGTCAAAATAATGATAATTTTGTTTTCGGCGGGTACATTTTTTGTGTGATGTCTGCGGATATTTTTTTATGTTATTTAATTATATTTTTTCATGTAATTGGTTGTACGTATAGTAGCATTTTAATCTAAGTACTATTTATTTTGTTATCTATTTATGTATAATTCATTCAACCTGACTTGGTTTCTGTACTTCTTTTTCGGGTGACCACTGAAAATCAGCGCTGTGCTGTGAGTCCCTATAGCACAGCATCATGCTGAGTGGAAGCCTTCTTGTCACAGTCATGACGTGCCAGCAGCTGCCGACTATTTTTGTTTTGTACTCGTGATTATATTTAAATCTATTGAGTTTTATTTTATTGTTCTACTCCAGTAATTATCTTTTTTTATGCACGTGTTTCTGTGACAAACTTATTTCTCTTTCTTTCTTATTAAATGTTGGTCCACGGAGAAAGTTTTTCAGTACCACACAATTAAATATGATCACACATTACCAGTGATCGGAGTAGGTAGAGTGATTTTATGTACTCGCATCAAGAATAGTCATAGAAATCGTAACATGGATAAGCCTTTTTTCCGGGATTTCATTTTGGTACTTACGGGATTGAATCAAATATTGTCAAAGTAAGGATTTTTAAGCTACTACGTTAGAAATTTATAGAATGCGATTGATAAACATTTAAAATATATTATATTATTATATTATTTTTATAGTAAACCTATCCTTTTCTTGGAGTCCGATCACCTACAGGTATACTATTAAAAATACAGCAAAAGGGTTATATATTTCTTATTCATATTGATGTATTCTTTGTTCTACACATTACAACATTTAAAATTCCTTAAAAAAGTCTTAATAATTTCAAAATCCCGGAATCCTATTCCGATCACTGCACATTACTGATACACGCTGTACATAAACTGCTATCTTCAATATAAAATAAATGGTGATTGAATATTAATTCTTAAGGTGATACGCATGACTCTTTAGAATATTTGAAAAAAAAAAACAACCGACTTCCAAAAAACAAGTGAAAAATAACTTTAATTTCGGAAGTCGGTGTCTTTCTTTGGTTTTGAATTTTCGTTTTTTGTCACCGACTTCCGAAATTAAAGTTATTTTTCACTTTGTAGTGTTTTTTGGAAGTCGGTTGTTTTTTTTTTGTAAAAAGTTTTTATTTTTCACTTTTTAGTTGTGGTACCTACCCCACACAAATTCGAAAACCACTACCTGCTATGTAAATAACAGTGCCAGGAACTTATCATATCATCCACATACAAAGTGGGAAAAAGTACGTATTATTGAAGCAACTCAAAAACTATTGAAGCTAAGTTAATAAAATTTATATGGGACCACCTCGAGAGCATACCCTTTCAAACAAAAAATGAATTTTCAGAATCGGTCCACAATTGACGGAGAAATCGGCGGACATACATAAAAAAAAGAAAAAAAAAAAAAAAAAAAACATACGCGACGAACATAAATAACCTCCTCCTTTTTGGAAGTCGGTTAAAAAGTCTGTACTGTTCCCCAGAAAAGTATAGGATGAGAAACAGTTTATTATGCGACTTTAGGGTATTTTGTAATTCTTGTTTGAACATGAAAATTAAAGGATGGAAAGTGATACAAAAACACAGTTTTATACTCATCATTATTTTATTAGTAATACTTGAAAACATTAGAAATTGATTATTTGAAAGATAATACAAAGTTGTACCTAATAATTTCCTTATTTCAATAGAATATTTAATTTTAATGCGACGAAAAACTTTGTTCAATAATTTTGTATTTCCTTCAACTTCCTCCTCATACTTAGTCGTACGTGTATCTCTTTCAAAGTAATCAACAACTAAGTTATTTCTGTCACTTATAAACTAAAGTTATTTTAAGTAATACAAAGAAACTTTTAATTTATGTGAATGTGAAACATCTTTGGTATGACTTTGTACTAACATCAAAGCAATATTTTTACAAGCTTTATATTAGCTTGCTTCGTCCGTATGTTTCCAGTTACTCGCATTGTCATCCATTTTTTTTTTATAAAAGTTCATTTTTAATAATTATAAATTTTAACAATTCAATATTTCAACTGTCATTTTTTTTCGGAATAAAAATTAGTAGGTATATAACAAAATATTCATTCCGCGTAACCAATAGCATATTATAATTTAAAGCTTATTAATTATATTATTATTTATTGTAATTCTATTAGGCTTAACCTTATACATCTAAATAATACAGGACGGCAATACATAACACCACTCAACAACTCTGCAGATTGCAAAAAGAAATAAAAGTGTAAAAAAAAACATAAATAAAAGAAATAAAAGTCTAAAATACATTTTAAAAGAAGATTAAATTACTAAAGATAGCAGCGCGGAATAAAATATGAGACTATTATAACAATTTGCTGCTTCACTGAGCTTCACTGATATTACGTGGCGCAACACGGCTGCATCTAAAACTGCATCTATTATGCATATGTACCAACTACCGCTGTGCACAAGTGTACAATGGCCCTTACAACTGCTCTTTTGGCTTCCGCATCATTGTACAGTCGCTAACAGCACTGCCGAATACATTTCCTATTTTAAGGGCGGTTACAGACCTAACCGTTTTGAGCTCATTTTTGCATACACTTACAATTGTGCGACATTAAGCGCTTCAAAAAACTGAATGGGCGTATACGTTTGCACGAACCAGTGTCTGTTAGTAGCAATTTTGGTTCGATATGAGCTTATCTCATACGAGTGAAGTATGTGGCAAAAACGCGCGTATACGAGCGTTAAAAAACAAGCTTTTACATGCATAAATAACGCCAGTGTGTGACTGCTGTAAAGCGACTGCAGAGTTGCTTCATGAACCGTGATCTAAACTCTCAAACAATTTGAGAGTCGACGTACCCAAACGTCCTAATTCTGCTGAAGCCGCCGTCTGGGGCCATCGTTACTCTAATGTGTGTAATGACACCCGAATCACAGTCGAACCAGTGCTCATTATGGGCTGATAGCTGTAATTGAAAATGGAGGCTTTAATAAATTGGATTTTGTAACTCAGCGGCGGTTCGCGTTCTATTTACCCTTGCTAATGAAGAGTAATGTTTGGGAAATGGTACCGCGGAGATTGAAGGGTTAGAATTGGAATATAATTTTTAATTTGAAAAAGAAATATATTAGAGAAAAAAAAAACATATTTATAAACTTGTACGGATAGAATTGGAGAGTAATTTTGAATTTGAAAAAGGAATTTATTTAGAAAAAAAACAACAAAATATAATAATGGGAGAACCAATGACGCTTTAAAATACGTAATTGGGGAAGATAAATGATAAAACTAAAAGAATAATAATAAAAAAACTTCCTTACTTTGCTAGGCTTCAGAATATTACTCCAGTTTCCATCTGTCTCAGGATACCAATTCTGCCCCAAGTACGCCCCCTCAATCTTGATGGAGTCAGGATAATTGCCTTTAAAGTGGTTGGTGTCCACACAAATTTGCTTGATGTTCCCCGGGAAGCCCAATTTGAAGACGGCCCATTCTTGACCTTTGTGAAATAATATTACTGTTAGATGCTGAGAGTGATTTTGAACTGAATAATAATTATGATAAGTTAAATAACATAACATCACGCCAGCATTTCCCGAAGGGTTAGGCAGAGGTGCACCTAAAGGTACACCCATATTTCGCCAGTTATGTTTAAGTCCCAACCCGCCCTTTGCCCTCAACCGGGCACAAATCCAGACTCCGGGCTGATACTGAGAAATTCCAGATGGAAAAACCCAATAACACTTTGTCCAACCCAGGAATCGAGCCCAGGACTTCGTGCGCAGCAGTAGCGCTAGCGATCATTAGACCCAACGAGAAAGTGCTAGGGAGTGACGGCGGTTAATATTGGTTTCAATCAACAATTTACAGTTTGCATTGAATTCAGAAATTGACACAATTATTATTGTATTTGCAAATTCAATGAACTTGTTAAGACTCTTAATAATAAATGTTTGTGTATTTACCTGTGCTTTTCATTGTTCCGTCATCGTTGGCTTCAATAACATTAGGCCTGTCCAATCTCCGGGCTGTTTCCCAACCGTCCGACATACATTTACCCTTTGAAGGCTTAATTACGTTCTTTGGGTGTCCGTAATGGGCATTTGAAAAACCTATGAACAACGATAATGTGATTGTTAATTTATGAGACCTTTTCAATATTTCTTTTAAATTTGGAATTTGTAAAAAGTTAAGTATCGAATTATTTGGTCATGGAAACATTTGTATCAACAACTGTACAATCATCACTATGAAGCCAAAAATATTATCAGCCTAGCCTTTTCTGAACTATGTTGGGTCAGCTTCCAGTCTAACCTAATGCAGCTGAATACCAGTATTTTACATGGAGCGACTGCCTGTCCTCCACAACCCAGTAACTGGGTAAAACGATACCCCTTGGTAAGACTGGTTGTCAGACTTTCGGGCTTCTGACGATCCGTCATGACTGTCAAAAATCTATGAATGACAGCCAGGACCAACGGCTTTACGTGCTTTCCAAGGCACGGAGGAGTCTCGGTATGTTATTACTAAGCCACGAGCTCCTCTCAAGACAACATACGCAAATTAATTACATATCTCTGTGCTATCATGTTTCAACGTCTCATACACACGTCTCCGAATATTATTATTCTCACCTTGGCACGCAGCACCATTTAGCAAAGACATTAAGTCTACTATTTTATTTCTCGGAGGTGATTCTGGTCTTGCCTCGCCGAATATCCTCAGACGTGCGATGCCTCCATCAGGGAAAATGTTCACACGGATATGAGTCCAAGCATCGTCGCTTAGGACCTGAAATAAAATATCTTGAGTGTAGTTCCATGTTTTAATTTCTACGAGTTTATTCCTGGATTTTAAAATTTCACTCTAGTGTGCCATAAATAAAAGCTAGAGCCGAGAATGTCGCGAATTTGTTTCAAACTTTCTATTTGAAATTATGGGGTTGGTTTGGGTTTTTGAATTTTATGTTAGTGGAGTCCTTTTGTTGGTTATTATGCATATTTAAAAAGTGGTGGTTTTGATAATTACAATTATTATTTTTATTAGAGTTTAAAAGTTCCGCTTTCTAATAAGAGCCGTGACTTGTTGTTTAAAATGAAATTGAGATTCATTTTCTTCCTTGTTTTGTATCAACACAATCTTTTCCGTTTCTTGCAACTGTGTGATAAGTTTTCTACGTCCAATCGGATTTATTTTAAAAGTTTTTGCACTACAGACACAAGTTCCATCCGTCTTATTTTCAGAAACCCAATTTAGACGAAGTGCAATTTCGGGAAAGTTGCAATTTGAAAGCAATGCAATATTTATTGGGGATTTATATAAATTGGTATTTGGTCTAAAGGAGTCAATCATATTTGCCGTGACATTTGTGGCATCTAGACAAATCTCGCGTGCAATTGACGCTGTAACAATAAGTGATTGGCTACATCTCTTTTAAGGATCATTAGATAAGTAGAAGAATTAACGGTCTTATACCAAAATCCGAAAAAAATGCGTTAAAATGGTCAGTTCATTACACAGTTTACGGTACCTACTTGAATAAATCTTTTTACTAATTCAGAGTTTAGAGAATTATAAAATTATGAAAACCACAATTTAACATACGCACTTGTCTAATGAGTAGGTATGTTACGTTTTGGATTTCAGAGATTCTTTGAACTTCATTTCATTATTAATATCAGTAGAAACAGTGAATTAGATCAAAGGTGCTTTTAAACGTTCCTTCAGACTTGAGTTTATAATGCAAGTTTGTGTCTTTTGAAATAAATTGTTTTGATCACATTATTATAGTTGCTGAGCAAAATTTTATAAAGGTCTTGTCTTGTTGGGACCCAATTGAAAGAATAAATGTGGAAGTACATTATGATACCAACAACTCTTAAAAAAAGAACAAATACTGGGTGACAGGGACATCGATGCAAACACTGTTACCTTGGATTCAGTACATGATTCTGAATCGACGAAAAATTTCAACGCAGGGGGCGTTGAAATTTTTCGTCGGATATTTAAAGAAAAATCTGTTTCATACATTTTGACTGCATTTTATTGCAATTTCCTAGTAAAGTGCAGATTTTTTTTTAAATTATCGACGAAAAATTTCAACGCATGAATTCATGGTAACAGTTTTCGCGTCGATGTCCCTGCCACTCTCTGTTATTTTTGGAAAATTACCTTCTGGAAATTGAGCCTGGTCTCCTCATAGCCGGGCCTTAGGGCTGTTACGGGCACCAACTCATCCCATTTGTCAGACTTAAGTCGTTGGATATGTTTCAAGTCGAATTTGTTGCATGCCGTGCCCATCTTGGAGAGTCTTGTTGGAATTGATTCTTCTTCTGTAACAATAAAAATACTTTGTTTAGATTTTGCTTTAAGTTTACCTTTATTGGGACTTGATTTCTATTCAGCGAAATGTGAAAGTTAGTTTGTTCGTTGGTTTGTTTGTTTGTTACGCTTTCACGCTAAGACGGCTGAACGGATTTACATGAAATTTGGCACATGAGTAGACCATGACCTGGATTAGGACAAATAATAATTTTTATTCCCATATTTCCACGGGATCGAGACTTATGCGGGTGAAATCGTGAGGCGTGGGTAATACGTAATATTTTGCAAATATTTTCTTATAGATTCCATCTACTTCACCTGGTAGATAATGTCTATACGGACATTGTGAAACAGTCCTTCAAATTCTCACTTACTTACTTGAAAAAAAAATAATAAAACAATCGTTCACAGAGCAAACAGACAGAGACACAGTGTGAGTCGTTATAATGTGCACATAATTATCGAAATGAGAGAATCTATGCTTAATTATATGGATGGAAAAAATATTTTAAATAATCTAAATATTTTTTTTTATTTTTTCATTTGGAATATAAAAAAAAAAAAAAAAACGGTGTAACTTTTAAACTAAATGATCTATCGCGTTAAAACAAACTCCATAATTATTGGAAGTATTTGGAAGTAGTCCTCATAAAATGAAAATTGAGGAAAAAAAATACCCTCAATTGAAAATAAACAAGATTTTTTTTTTCATCAGACAACAAAAGTTCTCAATAATTTTTATAAAATTAACCATAGATTTCCCTCATTTCAATATGTGCACATTATACCGACTCACACAGTATATTATTAAATTGAATAGGTCTTCCCGTCATAATAACCACCTTAGTAAGAGGTATCCATAGTCTAATAAACGCGGTATTTTACGATATAGTCCTTGGCAAGACTACTCATACAGACCCGCGGGTATCATAAGATACGCCTAACATTATAGTAGGTACGCAAATGAGCAGTAAACTGCAAAAACTTTTTGACTCTAGGGATATTAGAGGACACTGCGTTCCAGTAAAAGTATAAGCTACAGTGACGGTAGAATTTCTCGCACATTTTTACTAATAAATAAAATGAATAAAATACATAAAAAATACGTTTTTTTTACAGTTAATGACATAAAATATAAAAATCGAAAATAAGGTAAGAACTATTTTACCCGATTCTGGATTTTTATGAAACAATCTGCGTGTGTGAGGGTGTGAGTATGTTATTATTTGTGTATTTTAGGTATGCCTCTACCTAACCCTTCTGGGATTACAAGAGTGATGTTATGTGTAATCGGATATTTAACCAAAATTCAACCAAGCTATGAATCTTAGAATATTCTGTTTTTTTTTTGGGAAAAACATATCTATATCAATCGCAAGAGTCATGTTTCATCTATAAAACATGCAAAAAAAAACCCTGTCCGATCCGTGAGTGTGTTGTTAGGTATCGTACTGAGAGTCTATTTATGTGGTAATTTTGAAGATAAAAAAAAAAAAAAATTGCCGCATTTAACGGAATTTAACCTGCTTGCTACAAGGGGCGCGGGCGGCCGTCATTGAGAAAGTGTCTAAAAGTCATAACTTATCACCCTGTTGAAAAATTTCTAATTTTGTATGGAATTGGCGTAGTTTTGGTAATAAAAATGTGAATTCTACATAGTAATAACTTCTTTTTTTCAATAATAATTTTAAAAAAAGTGGATAATATTATTGCAGTAAGTACCTATATGTGCCCCTTTCAGATCGGACAGGGGTTTTTTTTAATATATTGTAGATCTTAAAATCAGTTTCTGTTTTGTCACTCGTACCCATTTCGCTCTCCATTAATTGCGATGTCTCTCAAAAGACATCATTAAAGAACGCAAAAATTCTCACAAACAACAACGAAGCATTTGAAAACACTTCATGTACTAGAAACAGTATCTCTAGTTCTACTATGATTGATTAGGTCCCAGGGATAAAGAGTCTTAGTTTCCAAGACCTTTCTTTGGCAAAAATAACGAGTGTCCGGTAAATAGCATTGGAAAATTGCCAGGACACGCCTCATTGGGCTAGCACTGAGTGCTTTGCCAGTACTAGGTATGTAGGTGAAGTCGACAAAAGAGATGACTATACAGCCTAACTTGTGAGTACTTTTGTTTCATGTTGTGTGTGTGTGTGTTGGGTAGTCAAGTCTTTGACATCTTCTCTTTTGAGTGTATCTTAATATTTGAATAATGGTATTCTAACATGTCCGCATGGTGTACGTACCACCACTACCAAGATAGGTCACATTAGCCACACATGCTTGTACGGCTACGGTGACCGTTTTTGTTTCATACAAGTGTAAGAAACAGACACGGTCGCCGTAGCTGAAATCGGCATTGGATGTATTTTTATTATAAATATTTGAATTTGAATTAAGTGTTACGCAGACAATATTAAGCGGAGAAATAAAACCAAAATAACCTTACATGTGACAATGTGACATCCATTAACTCACACAGGGCCCGCGTGGTTGATTACGCCCCCACCCTCTAAAAAGACAAGGCCTGAATTCCAGCGGTTGGAACATTATAGACTGATTTTTATGAAGGCACGTAATAATAATGAATGTTAGCAGACTAGTGAAAATACGTTATTTATTTTGTGCCTTCGTATACCTAACTGTTTTGCTGACTGTACTTGAATGTGTACTTGAGCCAATGAAACATGTGGAGTTTTTTGTAAAAGAGGATTTACGGATAGCAATCAGTTTTTGGGAGGAACCTCGCATTGTTAGGTTAACTATAATATTGTCTTCAATGTGACTTGGTCGTAGGTTTTTACGGATCTATATTTGTGATATATTTTTAGACTATTTGAAAGGTACATACTTATATCTGAAATAAATAAATAAATACTTATTTTCCTTTAGAATTGAGGAAATAGGAAAATTGTGCCTTTGTCGACATTTGATAATAGGTAAAAACTGTAGGTACCATTTTTGTACTTTTTATTATAACTCAATAAGTCCATAAATTGTTAAAAGGAAAAATATATAATCATCAGAGTTTTACCGCAAAGATAATTTTATGTGATTTTTCCTTTGAGAATATTTCTAAGTAATTTTCCCCATGGATCTCAAAAAATATGTTTATTGTAGCACAAGTGATCCAAATTCAGTAAAAACTATAGTAGTATACTAAAAAGTCAAAATCAAATAATTTATTTCAATTAGGTACGTAAAAGGCACTTTTTAACGTCAAAATTTACAAAAAATAGAATTGATTCTAGTCGCCCCTTCCAAGAGATAGTTTTTGTATGGAGAAGAATGGGCAAGAAACTCCACCGTTATTCTTTTAAAACACTACCTCGTTGGTCCTGGTTAGTTTCTAGGTCAATGTAATTCGATTTTTCTACACAAACTTCTCAATAGTATCCCGGAATCTGAATTTGTGCCCTGCTGATGGCAATCGGCTCGGCCCTATAACATGAGACTTTAACATGACTGGCAAAATGTTGGTGTATGTTATGTTATACTAAAACTCACCTTCAGACGTCAAGCACGCTGCTTGTATCGAATACTTTGGAGCATAGTTTCCCGTGAAGAATGCTGTATCGACTAACAAACCTGAAACAAAACATTTCAAATTAAGATAAAGCCTGTTGAAGTCTATTGGTGAAGGAACAGAACATGCTTTCTGTCTCTTTCATTCTCCTCATCTCCTTTCTCCTATCTTACTTTCTTATGTAGGGTCAGAAATTGCGTACACTTAAAAAATGTATCTAAATAATATTGGCTAATAAGGTTCACACGTTATCAATCAAATTATTTTTTATAGGTCAGTGTTTATTACATAACATTATTGTTATCTTAAAAAACAAACAATAGCTAAAATTTATATTTATTACTTAACCATTGACCTACATTTACTCGATTTAGATATTTTATCCACTTTGACTTTTTAAGTAACCAAATCGTACTGGCTTTTGCTTGATTTTAATTAAACACATCATGTCCTATCTGCGTGCCAAAATTAATTCATACGTACCTGTAAACCTATCTCTTTATTTGAATGTACAAGGTCATTATCAAGAAATAGCTTTTGCGGGATAAAAAGTAATCTATGTCCGTCTGTGCCGAGTTTCACCGAAAGCGAATCGGACAGACATAATTACTTTTGCGTTTGTAATTTAAATTAATACGTACCACGAACAACACACTTGGTCGCCAATTTCAGGATACACCAGTCATGACCCGCGATCCGTTTCCTGCGGGTCTCCCACCCATCCATCCACTTGCCGTACTCAGTGTACTTATCCTCTATGAATATCGGCTCGGAGTCGGCTATCATGTTCTCGCATGTTGCGAAGAAGTCATCCGTTGCGAAGACTACTTCTCCACCAGACTGTGTGATAATACATTTTAGTTAGTGACTTTTTGGTCTAAATGAAAAGTAATTTTTGAAGTGAAAACAACTGCTCCTGGAGCACATTATTCCCTCGTATTCGTGGGTTTTGGCTTTAAATAATAGACGATATAGCTCTAGTGGTACAGTACCTACTGTAAGCACGGATACCCTTTCAATCAAAACTGGAATTTACTGGATATTAACTGAAACAGTCCGTCTATTCTGTAAAATCTCACTGTGAAAACTGAAGTGAAGTGAACTTTAAGTTAACAGTAACTGTCCTTCAACCTAATGCTAGTGATTGACACTATTGACAGGTCACTTCAAGCTCACTAACTTTACCTTCTTTATTATGAGATTTTTACAGAATAGATTAGCAGATTATAACGAAACAAAATTAGTAAAATTTAAGGAAACATTATTTGACACTAACTACAATTTTCTATATTTTTGATCAAATTAGATTTGTTACAGTTATAGTGGCAATCATGGTATTTGGTTTAAAAGGTCCTTATTTCTATTATTTTGTTTATCTTTTATATAGATTCTTTTCTTTTAGATTTTGTGAATGTGAGAACGTTTTAGGCTGTAGACTTGTGGACCATTTTCTATTTTACTAAGTACCTGGTACTTGGTGATAGGCCTACACATACCTATTAACACTGTTATTTAAAAACATTGTAGAAATCATTTATTTTTAAAAGCGTAACGGTGGAGTTCTTGCCGGCTCTTCTCCATAGGAAGCTACTAATTGGAAACGTGCACCTAGCTTCTGACGTTTCATAAGTGCCCGTGTAGGTTTATGTGAAATAAAATATTGTTTTTTTTAAAAAAACTAAAATTGAAGTATAGATTTATATTAAAATATCTAGCTAGGTGATAGATTCCGATTAAATAATAAACACAGAAATAATAAAAGTCGAAGAAGAACTCACCCCAATACTCCCGAACTCGCTTAGCTCAGCGAACGCCGGAACGACAGTCTCAATCATCTCTACTGATAACACAGAAGCTAACGAGTTACTTAACGCAAGCTCAAACACACACTGATAACAAACTGTCTTGAACCCCGTTATATATAGTCTTTGTACATAAATAAACAATGTCTATCTACATGTATTTATTTACAAATATAACTACATTTCTGTAAACGTAACTA
The DNA here is from genome assembly GCA_949152395.1 of Agrochola litura. Taxonomy (NCBI): domain Eukaryota; kingdom Metazoa; phylum Arthropoda; class Insecta; order Lepidoptera; family Noctuidae; genus Agrochola; species Agrochola litura. The sequence goes on along the minus strand of OX424497.1, from coordinate 5,608,957 downwards.
GTTTTTTCCCGCTTCACGCAGGCTTCAATTTAGAGGAATAAAAAAGTGAATGAATTTAGATTGTGTTGTTCCGAAAATAGAATTGTTCAAATAGGTTGACTAGTCATAGTGATAAAGCGATTTAAATCTCTGATTTTTTTAGTCAAATTAACTGGTTTAAGGATGATAGCATAACTCTGACAGAAGAGCTCGGATCCAACCAATATCCACCGACCCGCACTGCACTCGCGTGGGGGATTACGGCCTACTCTTGGAGGAGGGCTTTCATATTCATATTTTATTTGGATTACATAATGTTAAAGGTGTTACAATGGCTTAAGGCTAAGGTACAACTATAGGTCACAGCAAAAAAAAAAAAACAATAGCACTACGGTAGTGCCCACAGAAGAGAAAAATTAAAAAAAAATCGGCACCACGGTAATCAACGCGTTGATGTCTTTTACTCCACGGTGTCGGTAACAGGTCGCGAAATCAATGGTTAAGTCCCATTTCAAAAATGCCCTACGCGGCTAAAGAAGTTTTTACTTCAAAAGCATAAAATAATTTCTTAAAATAAAATTAGGTAACAAAGCAACAATCCCATCAACAGCTTTTGTCCAAGCAGTGGAACCATGATGGGCTGATAAATTGTTTATGCTATGCAGTGAAAGAAATGGGGACTGGACAACAGTCCAGGAGTGACAGGAAAGGTTAAAGATAGCTCCCACAAGCATCCTAAGAACTTAGACCGCAGTGAAGCTGATAACGGTTAAAGACCGCATTATAATCTTTGGGAAATGTTTTAAGATTGCCAGTCTCATATTGTTCATTATCAGAGAACTCTCTGTCCATTGCTAGACACGTGTTGCTCATTATGGTATTGCGTGTATCCACCACATTTGTATTAGCAATTTTGATGACTGGGTTGATTGTCAATCAATCTGCCTAGCCTTTTCCCAGCTATATTGAGGTCGGCTTTCAGTCTAACTGGATGATTTTACATGGAGCGATTGCCTATCTGATCTCCACAACACAGTTACGGGGTAACACGATACACCTTTTTATTTTTAGGTGGTAAATTTTCAAACAACTTCTCCCGGTCTGTGCGAAGCGGGAGGGCGTGTCAGACTCTTACTGACTAGAACCCACCCATATTCCTTCAGTTGCTTGTGTGTTGCCAGAGGCCACGGTATCCCTTTCGGACTTCTCCGCGACCCTGGGACACGATACCCCTTGGTAAGACTGGTTGTCAGACTTTTGGGATTTTGATACCTGTAACGACTGTCAAAGATCTACGAATGACAGCCGAGACCAACGGCTTTACGTGCTTTCCGAAGCACGAAGGGGTCTCTGTATGGAAGATGTGTAATGTGATGGTCACCCATCCATGAAGCGATCAGGGCAAGCGTAGCTTAAAACGTTCGATTGACACGTGCGGCTGCTATTATTTATCCACGTGCCATTCCGTTAGTTGAGAACCTTTTTCCAGTAATGGCACTGGGTGTTGGGAATTTAAGAAACACTGAGCGCTAAACGCAGTGCTTGGTGTGGCAATACGCCGTGTTCGGGTTCGCGACAAGTTAATCGTCATCCTAAGGATGCCTCGTTGAGAGGTGAAACACGTGTCGATTTCTTTCAGGGTTTTTATGGCTCTTTAGCGTCTATTGTATTTTTATTGAAGTGAAAACTTCTTTAGGCGCGTTGGGCATTTTTGAGATGGGAAAAAACAATTCAACTCGCAACACCGTTACCGACACCTCATTTTTGTAAACGAGATTGTGCTCTTTATTTATATTAAGTTTGTTCTATGTAAGTATTTTTACTTTAAAGGTTTTGGATTTTTTTTTTGGAAACGCGATTGTGCTCTTTATTTAGATAAGGTTACGGACCAATGTTCTATACAAGTATTTTTCTTCCACCAAGGCGATCTTGTTCAAGTTTTCACTTCTGTCGGCACTCCCGGAGTGCCAACGTTTTTTTTTTTTTTTTGAGATGACGCCGATCCCAAATAATTTGAGATTGGGGCAGGAGGATGATAAATGTTGATGAGAGACCTTGTCACCTGTTGGTGACACAAACTGCTTACAAAAATGTGAACATACAGTGTTCTCCCACAGAAGGTTACCAAAAACAGGAGTGTTTAAAATAAAACAATTTGTAAAAAAAACTTTCATAAAGTTTTGAATGAAATGTCATAAATTCCAATGTGATTCAGCAGTAAACCTTGACATAAAGGTACAATAAATCATAATAAAAATAATGGACTCAGTTCATTCCAGTATTTTATTATTGTACACAATTTTTTCCATCAATTTGTAAATTTTATATCTTATCAAGTTCTTTCTCGACTGTTTTTATTCGTTGCGCTGTAAAACCTCACAGTTATTTTGAGTACTTTTTTGTTTCTTTTTTAGTTCTCGGGGACATTATTCTAAAATCACAAGAATGTTTCATTTACCTAACCTTAACTTTAGGTTACCTACTAACTGAACTGAGTTTAGATATTATATTGTTGTGGAAAAGAAAGGCAGGTTTAGTTATTTAATTTCATGATATTTTCAATCTGAACTAATCCCTAGATTTATGAAAAAAAAAAAAAAAAAAAATGTGTGTGTGTGTGTAATGTGTGTGTGTGTGGTGTGTGTAAAATTTGTGTGTCGAAATATGGATGTTTTCTGAATTAAATGATTATATTATTATTATTATAATGAGGAAATGCATATTTTCAAATGCTTTCCGTCTTTTCAATTGTGCGTACTGTTCTACTTATTGTTTTAGAAATTGACCGATTAACAAATTTTATAGTCAATAGTAACAATAAAAATTTAATCCAAAAACTACTACGCTCCAAAACAGCTGTAAAATTCTACTTTTTACGTCCTCCAGTGAGTTTAACAAAAAAAAAACCTTAATTCAATAAAACCAGAAAACAGTCTTTTGTTATGCTAACCGCAGCAAGGTGACAAAAACTACAATAATCTTGAACAAAAGATTAAGCGGTGCAATTCAAACTTAGCGACAAAAAAAAATGTAAAATGTCAGAAATAGATAAAAACTATATTTTCAGCACTCAATTCCTCGAAGGTGTCAAGAATTCTCTATTTATATTTAGATACTTTTATTTTAATTAACAACAGTGTAGGTAGAATAATAACGTTAAGACTACCCGCGTTATGACGTGGGAGTTTCTAGAAAAGGTTATTAAAATGAAATATTATTTTAAAATTATGAAGTTATCCAAACTTCGGGCGTCTAACACGTAAAGTCTGGATTATGTTCCCAGTTGGCAACAAAAGACTGTCCGTGTTAAGCCGTTTTTTGGGTGTACTATAGATATAAAATAACTCTTCGGTTAATACATTCGCTTGACGTAAAACAAAAAAATTGCCTAGTCTATATAATTTGTGGAAGTGGAAATAATTATGCTATTTCTAAGGAATATGTTATTCCTCAGAACTTGTAACAAAACACGTTTTGAAAAATAAAAACGCGACATTTAACGGTAAACTAACCCTTGAGTTTCAATCCAATATATATTAGCACTTGGATGAGAGTTGCTGAGAATGTATCTCTTATTTGCAGATGAAACAAGAAAGAAATGGCAGAAAGTTAGGGATAAGTGATTTATAATCTTTTGCATCTTTAACACTAAAGCTGTTGGAACATTTAAGATATTAAAACATGACACGTTGCGAACTCGAAAACGGCGTGTTGTCTGCACTCAGCGCTCAGTGTGGCAACACGCCGTGTTCGAGTTCACAACAAGTCCGTCGTCATCCTGAGGATGCCTCGTTGAGAGGTGAAACACGTGTCGATTTCTTTCAGGAGTTTTTTATGGCTCTTTAGAAATAGCTAAGCGGAACATGTTACTAAATATATCCACGTCTATTGTATTTTATAATGGATTTCCGCAAGGTCACGCCTGAATCAATTAATTATCTTATTCCTAATGTCGTGATTTATTCGGATTTCCCCGTCTTCATTTTATTTAAATTACTATAATATACTGGTCCCATAATCTTACGCCATTAAAATGTATCATAAAACTGAGTTGATTTAGAAGCTTTGCTTCTTTGCGAGTTTTATGTTTTTAATTTAAACCTTAGCTTTTTTTTATAATCGTCACACTGACTTTCATTATCTTCAAAACAGGCCGTTAAATGTAGGTTCACGATGTTAGATGAAGACTACAAAAAATGATTTTGGAAGGATAATGTTATGATAGAATTTAAATGAAAGAAAAATAAGTTTATTTAAGTGTGTGTTTTTGTTTTGTGTTTGAATTTTTGTTTATTTGTACGTTTTGAAGGAATCGTACCTCAAAAGGAAAAAACGGTACCCTTATAGGATCACTTTGTTGTCTGTCAAGACCCTTTTTCTCAGGAACGCGTGGAGGTATCAAGTTGAAATTAATATTGAATACGTAAGTCTGTAGTTCCTTAGAGCTCTTAAAAAATCAAGATTCTAAGTCAAAGCAATAAAAAAATACGGCCATTTAAGCAACATATTTTGATACTTGCTGATAAATCAAAGCCTACAGGGTACTTCCCGTTGACCTAGTATCATGAAATTTGGCAGGAAGCAATGTCTCATAGTACAAATTAAGGAAAATGTCCGAAAATCATTAATTCGTGGTTTATTACATAAAAAAAACACAATTACAAACTTACAGTTGCATTTGGAGAATTGACCGTGACATAAATAGATGTATTGAGAACATATTTTTCAATAACAAAGTTAAGTTTGTTCTTGGGATAAATTCATCCCAACTATGGAACCCTTCATTGTGCGTAATCCGACATGCACTTGGCCTGTTATTTTTTATTGTTTTAAAATAAACATTTAATGTAATTTATTGACACAACTGGGTCACATTATAGAGACATGGAACGTTATTAAATATTGTATAGATCCAATATAACTAGTAGGGTATTTTATATTGTACTTACACTCCGTACGCAGTAGAGGCACCTTACATTGATCACTAAAATCACTCATGTCTGGACTGACTATCATATTTAGGTGATAGGTCACCGATAATTGGTTTGAAACCGGTTTAAGCCACGCGTGCGCAGTCACTGGGTCGCGTTTTAATGATAAGACGGGACTACGCCAGACAATTATACAATTATATTTTATTTTAATGATAAAGCATATAATAATATAAATATTTAAATTATTTATAGTTATTTTGGTTTAGGCACTATCTGTTTTGGTGTCTTTCTGAATTTATTGTCTATTGTTTTTCTTTACCTTATTGGTTTAACAATCAGAAAGAATTGAAATTCCCGATTAGAGATTTAAAAAACTACTGTTATTTTCCTCAGTTTATGAGTGTAATTTTAAATTATACAAAAAAAGAAAAGTGAAAAGAAAAAGAAAAGAAAAAGAAAAGAAAAAGAAAAAAAAGAAAAGAAAAAGAAAAAAAAGAAAAGAAAAAAGAGAAAAGTGTTGTATTTTGAAGGATTTACATTTTAATTACATGGACCCAGAATATTTCTTGATCTTAAGGTATGAGAGAAGATGTTCATCAATAAACTTCATTCGGTTTACATAACGAAATTGATTGTTTATTTTTAATTGCGCCACAGTTTTTAGACGATTATTGTATCGATGTCACATGTAGAAATAACGTGCTGAGTTGAAAGATCAATATACTTAGGTATTGAAGCAGATAACTTGAAGCTGATAGATCGCTGAAACCAATTCAAAGTGTCATGATAGAGGTGCGTAGTACCTACTCGCAACCGGCGTGCGTGTCTGACCAGATGTATGAACGTAAACGAGGCAAAAGGAGTATAATTATAAGGATCGTAGCAGGTGGTGTTCTGCAGTTTCTGCCTACCCCCATGGGGAGAAGGCGTGATTTAATGTATTTATGTAGGTATGTAATCTAACTTAAATACGACACATCAATTTTTAGTAAAAGTTTGGTTTTGCAAGAGTAATTTCTGTCACACATGTTGCGTCCAGAAATGTCCTGTCACACATGTGTCCAGTCATGTCCTGTCACACATGTATCCAGTCATGTCCTGTTACACGTGTCCAATCATGTCCTGTCACACATGTATCCAGTCATGTCCTATCACACGTGTCCAGTCATGTCCTGTCACATATGACTGTCCAGTCATGTCCTGTCACACATGAGTGTCCAATGATGTCCTGTCACACATGTGTCCAGTCATGTCCTGTCACACATGTATTCAATCATGTCCTGTCACACGTGTCCAATCATGTCCTGTCACACATGTGTCCAGTCATGTCCTGTCACACGTGTCCAGTCATGTCCTGTCACATATGAGTGTCCAATCATGTCCTGTCACACATGAGTGTCCAATGATGTCCTGTCACACATGAGTGTCTAATCATGTCCTGTCACACATGAGTGACCAATCTTGTCCTGTCACACATGTGTCCAGTCATATCCTGTCACACGTGTCCAGTCATGTCCTCTCACATATGAGTGTCCAATCATGTCCTGTCACACATGAGTGTCCAATGATGTCCTGTCACACATGAGTCTCCAATCATGTCCTGTCACACATGTGTCTAGTCATGTCCTGTCACCAGTGTGACAGTCTCTTTCTAAAACTTGATGTGTAGAATTAATTAACATCTATGCCTACTTCCTACGAAACGACAGCCCAAATGTACTATGGAAAGGTTATATAATATAAAAAGTGACTCCTTTTCCCAATAGGGTTACAGTGACTAAGAGATACAATCCTCACATACCTACTTCTTTTGCAACGCCCACGTTTATACATCAAAAAGTACTTTGTACCAGACTTTTTTGAAGGACATCACTTAAAAGGCCAATGTATGTCCTTGAACAAAGACTTTCCCTTTAAACTAAGAAACAACAGCAGCTGGTCTATTCTTTAAAATCTCATCGTGAAAACATAAGTGAAGTGAGCTGTCATTCCACTTGATGTTAGGGATGCTTAATGGGAGAATTCGTGGGATCGGCCGCACTTGGTGATGGGACCCGCTAAGCATAGCGGACTGATACCAGTCGGGGACGCGGCGAATGTACAAGTATCGCCCGGGCCCCCGACTCATTATAGTAGTAGTAGGAACAGTGGGGTTAAAAGTCGGTAGGAGTCTGACATAACCCTCCGTTGTTCCCAGACGGACATGAATATTCACAAAAGAGAGAGAAAAAAAAACAGTGGCACACCGGGAGTGCCGACAGAAGTGAAAACTTGAACAATTTTGTTGTGCAGGAAATCTTGTATAGAACATTGGTCCGTAACCTTATCTAAATAAAGAGCACAAAAGCGTTTACAAAAAAAAAAATACTTCCAAAACCTTTAATGTAAAAATACTTGCATATAACATTGATCCGTAACGTTATATAAATAAAGAGCACAATCGCGTTTATAAAAATAAGATGTCGGTAACGGTGTCGCGAGTTCAATTGTTTTTTCCCATCTCAAAAATGCCCAACGCGCCTAACGAAGTTTTCATTTCAAAAAGGTCTCTTCAAGTTCACTTTACCTAAGTCTTCACGGTTTGTTACAGGATCGGCTGACAAACTTTCGAAGCAAAGTCACAGTTCACTTCAATATTCGAATCAACAAAACTCAAAATTCTAAATATTTTATTTCACATAAACCTGCAAGGGCACTTATGAAACGTCAGAAGCTAGGTGCACGGTTCCAATTGGTCGCTTCCTATGGAGAAGAGCCGGCAAGAAACTCCACGGTTACTCTTTTAAAATAAATGGTTTCTACAATGTTTCCAAATTACAGTGTTAATAGGTATGGGAGGACAGTGTAGGCAAATCAACAAGTACCAGGTACTTAGTAAAATAGAAAATGGTCCGCAAGTCTACAGCCTACAACGTTCTCACATTCACAAAATCTAAAAGAAAAGAATCTATATAAAAGATAAAGAAAATAGTAAAAATAAGGACCTATTTAAACCAAATGACATGATTGCCACTACAGCTGTAACAAATATAATTTGATTTAAAACAAAAATAGAATATTGTAGGTATACAAATTATGTAATGTCAAATAATGAAAAGATTATGTCAATGAAGTAAGTAAAATAAAACAATCATCGTAATTTGGGTAATCGTAAGTAAAATAAAATATCATAACAATAAAACAACTCAAGTGTCAATACACGTCAATGTTAGCATAAATTTCAAATAACGCCTAGTAACTTGAGAGAGACGTCGCTAATGTCCCCTGTGGTCTTCTGAAAGGTTACGTCTACGTTCTGAAGATATTACCTTTGTATCTACATTTTCAAGTAATGCTCAACTGTCACTCGGTGTTATTAAGTTTCAGCGTCGAAGAATGTAGGTGTTGGAATTTGCAATGTGAAATTGAAAATACACTAGAATACTGATATACATACATATATATACTCACGCCTTCTTCAAATGGTGGTTGTTAGAAACTACAGAACGCCATCTGCTACGATCCGTTCATACTCCTTTTGCTTCGTATACGTTCATATATCTGACCAGACCTTTTTGAAGAACATATACATATACACACCAATAAAGTCACTGTATGCTCTGCGATGAAAGCTGAAATGGCTAATGTTCTAACTTGTCCAATATTGTCAAAGTTATCGCAAATAAATGTTTTCTTTTTTTTTCTTTCAAAGTTTTAAATTTCGCTTCCAACCACTTGCAACCATTAACGACATTTCATTTTTTTTTGTATAATCTTATGTATAAAGAAAAACACTAGATTTTCTCAGAACCAAAATTATTGTTTTATAACAAATTGAAATTTTAATTGCACTATCATTTAATTTCTACGAGTTATTATTTAATGATAGATTGCAAATTGATTCGTGTTCTACAAAATTTTCCGTTTGGCTGAAACTGTGTCGATATAATTATTGATGACAGACCTGCTTCCAATACGACTTTGAAACTGATAACAACGAAATAATTGTTGTTGAGCAATACTTGTCGGTCTTTTCCATTATAATTGGGACCGGGACAGAACACGCTCGATACATGTTAAGAAGGCAAAAAGTGAAACGACATAACTAATAGATATCAAAACACTGGCACGTGTCACTGGTAATGCACTGCACTCTGACTTACAAATTGTATGAAGAAGACCAAATTATTAAGATTTACATCCATTGCTCCTACTGTATAGTAAGCATCAATGAAACTGGTGACAAATGCAGCAATGGATGCTAGGCATTGACTAGGCGTCGTATAGACTGTGGAACTTCCTTCCCTACTTGGATGTAATCAGAATATAACCCAAACACTACGATATCGCCAGTAGAAATATCCTGTTTTATCCAGTATCTCGAGACACGAAGGACAAAGATCGGTCCGTGCACACGACTGGTGCAGTAATCTTCTTCCGATCATTTATGACAGCCTGGTACCTCGGGTCGTGAACTCAATTGCTATTCACGAGTAGGTTTAGGTTATCTATGAAATGACATGGTTATGGGTTGACACTTTGGAACATGTCGTTATGTCGTGTTTTTTTTCTAATAATTAATTTCCTAAACAGGTTTTTTTTTCGCGAAAAAAAATTCAGCTGTTCACTATATTTATGTTCGCTTATCTCGTCAAAATATAGGGAACAGCTGATACAGCTGAATTTTTTTTTCGTGATTTCAGATATATTAATAGTTGTTCTTATTGATGAGTAAAGTCACGTTTGCGCACTGGTTAAAAATGTATTCTGTATAGATGATTCTCAATTTTCATCTGTATAATTTTGTTAAAATCTACCGGTGAACCCATGTTGTCATGAACTTACAGTTTATCCTACAAAACTATTTTACAGGACTGACAAAAAAAATACTGCTGCAGGACAAACGTATTAACATTGAGAAGTTTATTTTTTTTGTTTTCCGTGGTGTACATTACAGCGTTTAATAATGTTCTATGAGACAAAAATCATTAGACTCAAAGCTTAGTCAGCAGTCAGTTACCGTTTTCAATCCCACTGTTTTCCATCACAGAACTTCATGTAGGTAAATTAACTAATCATTGCCAATTTGATTTTTTTTTGTACAAATATCTTTTTCAGGTTTTACGTTTTATTCCTTGCGTTTTCGATAAAGTTTTGAAGTGAAAACTTCTTTAAGCACGTTGGGCATTTTTGTTATGGGACTAAACCATTGATTTCGCGACACTGTGACGACACCAGCGTTGATGTCTTTTTAATGGTCCTTTTGACCAACGCGTTGATTACCGCGGTTCGTGGAGTAAAAGACATAAAGGCGTTGATTACCGCAGTGCCGATTTTTTTTCAAGTTTCACTTCTGTCGGCACTCCCGGAGTGTCACTGTTCTTTTTTTTTCTTATCACTTTTTGGGTAACTGAATGGAAATAAACTCAGAATTAAAATGATTCAGTTATTTTTATCACTCAAGTTACGTAATTCTGCCGAGTGACCGAGTAAATGGATAATGATTAGCAGATCGCTCATTACTAGTTGTTTATTTTCTGCTTAATTATACACATTACTGTAATTGTTTATAATGATTTGGTAATAAAAATAAATTGCGGTCAAAGTCGGCTCGATGTGGTTTAAAAAAAACCCGGCTAAGTGCATGTCGGACTACGCACAATGAAGGATTCTGTATTTGAGATGAATTTATTTATTCCAAGAACAAACTTAACATTGTAGTTGAAACACATGTTCTCCCATACATTCAAACTGCAAATATAAGTTTGTACGCACAATATTGAGAGATTTACCATGTTATTTTAAGACCATAGACTTCTTATAGGTTTTTCTGTAATCTATGAGTAAAGAGCCATACTATGAATTCTTTTCAAAATTTTCGGTGCAGTAGTTTCGGAGATAAGGGGGGGGATTGTCAATTTTCATCGAATTTCTTAAATATCTTTATAGGTATTTATTTTAAAATGACATAAAAAATATGCTTAAGATTCTCGCAACAAGCACTTTCATTAGATATGTCACACGGTACTGTTAGCAAAACTATTTTTTTAATTATCTTCTTTGCCCCCCAAAAGTGACCCCTATATTCAAAATGTATTTATTTACGTAACACAATCGTGTTTGGGTCACAGAAATACATATGTTTACCAAATTTTAACTTAATGGGTCCATTAGATTCGGAACAAATTGCCTGTGACAGACGAACAAGCATATTACAAATTAGAGGATTATATCCTAGATAAGAATGCTTGGAAGCATGCTGGTCTAGCTCCATAGGACAATTTAGAGTCTCGACAAAATCAAACTGGTTGCCAATTTAACTGTGTAATTAATAATTATAACATTTATTTTACATTCTGTGATTACTTGAACTCACACACTGACTTTAGTATTACTTGTAATTTTTTTAGGAATTGGTGCTTGTAAATATGTGAACACCATGTACCCATTAAAAAAAAAACTTTATTTCAGACCTTACATAATTACATAATAAATATTTTTTTCTGTCATTGTTTCATTTTTAATTATTTTTACCTATTGTGGTATAGTAATCTTATTCCAGGTGCATCGTCTTCACAAATAATTATATAATTAATGTATACAAAATATTGCAAAATATTTTAAAAGAGTAACGGTGGAGTTTCTTGCCCATTCTTCTCCATACGAAAACTACCTTTTGGAAGGGGCAACTAGAATCAATTAAATTTTTTGTAAATTTTGACGTTCAAAAGTGCCTTTTTGTGCCTAATTGAAATAAATTATTTGACTTTGACTTTGGACAGAGAGACAGACAGACAAACACACAAGTGATCCTATAAGGATTCCGTTTTTTCCTTTTGATGTACGGAAACCTAAAAAATATATTTTTAATCTCAAAATAAACGTCTTAGATCATAAAAAAATGAAGGGCAGGATGAATATAAATATTGATGGATGGAGAAGGAGAGGAAGATCAAAGAAAAGATGGATGGATTATGTGAGGTTTGACATGAAAGAAAAAGGAGAAAATGATAGAGTGACGGCTGAAGAAAAAAACGTGTTGCACGGACGAAATATCATCAAAAAAAAATGTCCTAATAGCAGTGGTGTAGCTATTCCTAAAGCTACCTTAATTAAAATTTGTTGGAGACCCTTTTCACCGGACTTCGGCGAAGCTCAAAAAAAACGTGAACTTATTTTTTTTTTTTAAAGTATCATTAATTTTTTTTTTAATTATAACATTTATCGGTGATTATATAAATGTAATTTTTTTCACTAGCCAAATCTTTTTCTTGTGCCTGTTCAAAGCAAAGTTAGCCATCAGCTAAGCGATTTAAGATTTTGGAATTATTCTCTTAAAATGGCTATCAAACATGCCACGATTCTACCAAAATATAAAAAATAACAACCTATACTTACCTAATTATTACCTTCTTTTTGGGTTCCGCCGCAGTCGGGTAAGTACGTTACATTGTGCGAATACAATAACATAGGGCTTAGAACAAACACATTAATTATTTATTTATTTAATGCTTCAAGCACAGAAATGTAAAGAGGCGGACTTAATGCCATAGGCATTTTCTACCAGTCAACCTTTGCGTGATGCAGAGACAAACAGTGGTAGGTGCAATTACAAAAAATTGAGGATTAAAAAATATTCAAATATACACATATTCCTATTACAAACTATAAAAAAAAAAAACTGTAAAACTTACTACTATAAAATTTCTAAATTAATGTCTGTAATTTTTATGGTGTACATAATAAAGAATATTCTATCTATCTATCTATAAATATAATATATATGCCTAATTATATACATAAAAATAAGCACAATTAAAATTTAATTGTAACTTTATAACTTTAAGACAAGCAGTGAAAGATTCCAAAGAAAAAAGCAGAACCAGCATTTTTAAGCGGAAACTCTTTGCGAAGCACAGCATACAATAAAGGCGAGGACGCGACGGCGCGTCCCTAGTCGACGCTTGTCGAGTACACCACTTCCATTACTCGCTATCCGTACATTGATGTATTACACCCCGTTTTATACCAGAATACTGCTTCGTTCACTGCAGTGCTGCGGGGAGCGAAATACATGTTGAAAAAGATACATTATGAAAATTATACATACATTTCCTGTCCACCTAATATCTATCAGCACAGCACTACGGTCACAGTCATAGTGGTATCGTTTAACTTTAAAATACCCACCGTACCACCAGAAGTACGGCCAGTGGTACAGTGGGTCTGCAGTGTACAGACGCCAGCACATCAAGCTACCCGAAACTGTCAAATTTTCCCAATCAACTTTGAACCTTATTTTTCGGCGATAAAGTTGAAAATCTATTAAATAAATTTGACAGATTGTAGTAGCTTGAAGTGCTGGCGTCTGTACAATACATACAATAATCACACTAATATTATAAAGGCGAAAGTTTGTGAGTGTGTGTGTATGTTTGTCTCTTCTTCACGCTCAAACGGCTGAACGGATTTCGATAAAATTTGGCACACATATATTTTATAACCTGGAATAACACGTATGATACTTTTTATCTCGATAGTCCCACGGGATCAAGACTTATGCGGGTGAAACCGCGGAGCGCAGCTAGTAATTTATAAATGTGAAAGTTTGTGAGGATGGATGGATGTTTGTTACTCTTTCACGCAAAAACTACTAAACGGATTTTGATGAAATTTAGCATACAGACAGTTTTTAACCTGGATTAACGCACCGACTCAGTCCGTGGATGGGGGACTAGCCATTACATACCGAGAACCCTCCGTGCCTCGGAAAGCACGTTAAGCAGTTGGTCCCAGCTGTCATTTGTAGATCTTTGACAGTCGTTACAGGTCTTCAGGAGCCCGAAAGTCTGACAACCAGTCTTGCTAAGGGATATCGTGTTACCCAGTAACTGGGTTATAGAGGTCAGATATGCAATCGCTCCATGTAAAATACTAGTATTCAGCTGCATCCGGTTAGCCTGGAAGCCGACCTCAACATAGTCTGGAAAAGGCATGAGGATGCAAGCTGGCCATTGAAATCACTATAGGGGTTTACTTATATGCATAAATAATCCCACATACATAATTATGTATGCGCGTAAAATATGTCCCTCTTAGCAGTCGGGTAATTTAAATAATTGTCTTCTCAAAAGTAATACCTATGCTTTTAATTGAATAATAAACTCATTAATAAAAAGGCAGCTAGAGCTTTTTCAAATTAACAAAACCGTAAAGTGAATTCAAATCACTTTTTAGGGTCCCGTACCTCAAAAGGAAAAAACTTAACCCTTAAAGGATCACTTCGTTGTCCGTCTGTCTGTCTGTCAGCCTAACAAGACTCTTTTTCTCAGGAACACGTGGAGGTATCAAATTGAAATTAATATCAAATTTGTAAGGCTACGGTCCCTTGAAGCACTAAAAAAAATCAAGCTCTAAGTCGACGCAATAAAAAAATACGGCCATTTATCGACATATTTTGATACTTGCAAATAAATCAAAACAGGGTACGTCCCGTTGACCTAGAATCATGAAATTTAGCAAGAAGCAAGATCTCACAGCACAAGTTAAGGAAAAAGTCCAAAAATCACATAAAAATAAAACTAAATACGATTACAAACTAACATTTACAGTTGGAGAATTGACTTTGACGTATATCGATGTATGGGAGAACTACAATGTTAAGTTCTTTTTTTAGAAAAAGTTGTCACAACTATGGAACCCTTCATCACGCGTGGTCCGACACGCACTTGGCCGGTTATATTATTATTTCTTACCCAAATTGACAGTTAATTTATCAAAAACCCCTGAGTGCAATATAACTAAGAGTTTTCATTCATTCCTTTTGACTGTTATTTGTTATTTCTGGAACATTCCAGGAGAAGTTAATTACCAGGCACTTAATTAAATGACTTTTAAACTGAAACTCAGTTCTTTTTCGAGCATTTTAGTACTTCGAATCGCTCGTTCGGGTTATTTACTTTGGCGGTGCTAATTGCTCCATTAAAAATATCTTTAGTTACACTAAATTTGATTTGATTGGGTTTGAAACGAGCGTGTTGGATCGCTTGATTTAAATGAAATTTGTTTTAAATAGAGACTAGGTTAGTATAATCGTCTACTGAATGGTTTTAAATGGAATGTTTCTGTGAAATCTACCTCGAGAACGTTTGGTTTAAATTGTTATGCATTCAGAAATATTTAATTTGTTAAAAGGGTAGCTTTTTCCCGTGGCTTCATTAGCGTGTATGTCGGAAAATATACCACGGGAACGTATACGTGTACCCTATGTGTTAGTCCAGGTTATAAACTATCTGTGTGCTAAACTTCATCCAAATCCGTTCAGACGTTTTTGCAACAATCCGAAGCATGCATCCAAATCCACAGACAAACGGACAAAAATTCTTCGTTACTATTTTATTATAATTATGTAGGTATACGAAAATGATCTTACAAATTCCCACGAATTGAGAACCTCGTCCTTTTTAGTGTATGACGTAGGAACATAAAAGGATTATGTTTGTTTTGTTTTTATTATTTTTATGAATACAGATAGTTAGTTAGTCATATAGTAGTTAGTTGTAAATATGTTTGAGTATACCTACTTAAGTAAAATAAATACAACGAATAAACAGTAAAGGATTATGAAACTATCGTTACAAGTAGCAAATACAAATAATTTATTTTCTCTTCACAAACAATGACACCTTATAATTTAGACAAACTTGAAAAACTGTGACAATAGTTTGTGAGAGACTGGTGTCTGCACTAGGAATACCTGTATCGCACATCACCAGGGTCCCACTACACGGTATGTAAACATAATCAATTAGTTAGTAAATGTGAAGGGATAGGGCATAACATAAAAATCAATTATAGACTCAGAGATTTAAACATATAATAAAAAAACTTTTTACAAAAAAAATCAACCGACTTTATTTTTCGCTTTGTAGTGTTTTTTTTTTTTTGGAAGTCGGTAGATTTTTTTGTAAAAAAGTTTTTATTTTTCAGTTTTTAGTTGTGGTACCTACCCCACATAAATTCAAATACCACTACCTGCTATGTAAATAACAGTGACAGGAACTTAAGATATCATCCATATAGGTACTAAGTGAGAAAAAAATACTTATTATTGAACCCAACTCAAAAACCATCCAAGCAAAGTTAATAAAATTTATATGGGAACACACGGGAAGCACCAGCTTTCAAATAAAAAAGAATCATCAAAATCGGTTCACCCAGTTGAAAGTTCTGAGGTAACAAATAAAAAAAAAAAGGTGTGTGTGCGATTCACACACGATAGAAGTGAAACTTCAGTAAATCGACAAAAGAATGAGATGAATATATATAACAAGGGTAGGATAATTACAAAGTTTAATTGTTTAAAAATGAAAATATTTTGATTAATTTTAAAAGATATTTTATATTTTATTTAACATATGTTACATAATCTATTGCTCAAGTTCCATATTTTCAGTTTCAACAAATGATCATCAAATGATGAATGAGTGTAGGTGAGCTTTTGCCATTTTTGTATAAGTTTTTTGTAGTTTCTAGTTAGATTTAAGTGTTTTATGATGTTCTAATTAGTTCTTTAGTTGAATTTAGTTATTAGTTTCCTTGTTAGAATCTAATAAGATAAAGTAATGTTTTAATGGTTTTAAGTTTTAATTTAATGTTTGAATAAAATGTTCAGTATAATTACGTAACTTGAAAATGAGGTTTTTTGCTTACGGAGATATTAACGTAATTTTAGTTCCAAATAAGAGGATTAGGTGTAAAAACACTTGTCACGTTTGAATTGTATAAATCGACCCACGGGTTTTGAAGATATTAGCAGTTTTATATAATGAAAATGTACCAAAGTTAATTTTAGACAGTTAATGTTCTAGGAAATCCTTTGTTACTGAAGATACCATAAAAATTGATATGTATACTAAGACAGGATTATGTAAGCTCTGTTATGTGCAAATTTCATAGCGATCCAACCATGGGATCAAAAAAAAGTAGAGGTTTGAAGCCATAAATCATAGAGAAATTGCACGTAAAATGGTCTTAAAAATCGCGGCTCTCGTTACGGGAACTTAGCTTAAGCGAAATTTATTACATCAGTCACATTAACACTTATATTTGAACATCTATTTTGATTGTTCAATAATTGTTTTTTACGTGCACGAAACTCGCGACTACGTTCTGTTGAACTTTTTCCTGGATTTTTGTTCATTTCAATTTTATTTTCTTTTTTTTTGCGTCGATATAGACGACACATTTCGGCATTAGTTTTCGGCATCTTATAAAATTTATTATTTAGCACAACAAGATATAAACAAACACACAGTTAAATAATAACACACCACGCTGACATCTTACTAAAAAGCTGTAATACGCAGCCGCATACAGTGTACAGTAGCTCACGTAGTTTTCACATACACTAACACACGTTAAATGCTCAAATACAAGCACGTATTAAACAGTATGCAATATCTGCTCTCTCGCTCTGGCTCACAAATTACAGGCGACTATGCTTAGAAGACGGGAGTGGGGACGCTACGAAGTATGGGACTAAGAGGAGAGACCGATAATATTATTTCTGTCTCATTCTTTCCTGGCTTCATCCTACACATTTTTGTATTTGTGTCTCTTACCTGTCGTTTTTTCCGTTGCATCCGGTTTGAAATCACAACGATTCTAAAGAAGTTTCACTTCAAAAATAAAAAAAAACAGTTGAATTGAGAACCTCCTCCTTTTTTTGAAGTTGGTTAAAAATGTAGCGTTCTGTAGTTTCTACTTACCCCCATTGAAAAGGCGTGAGTTTATGTATGTTCATGTGGTTAGGAAGAAGGGGTTCATGGCTAAATAATAACAGCCGCACGGGTCGATCGATGGTTAAGCTACGCTTACATATACCCCTCCGTGCCTCAGAAAGCACGTTAAGCAGTAGGTTCCAGCTAGGGTTGCCAGGTGTCCGGCTAAAGCCGGACATGTTCGGCTTTTTACTATCGTGTCAGGCCAAATGTATACATGTCCGGCCTAAACAACTTCTCCCGCTCTGGGCGGAACGGGAGGGCGTGTCAGACTCTTACTGACTAAAACCCGTGTTCCTTCGGTTGTCCTGTTGCCGGGGGCCACGATCTCCCTTTCGGACTTCTTCGCAACCCCGGCAGGCATCGGCCCTAGCGGCTTTTGGTCAACCCCGCCCCGCCAAAAGATCGGCCACGCATTACTCGCGATCTCGCAGGAGTCGCCATTGATTGTTTTAGTTACTTTTAACGTAAAGAACTTTCAAATTACTTTAGTAAAAATGAAATGAGATTCATAATAAGATACCTATAATTAAAGAGAGAAAAAATAAAAAACACAAATAAAAATTACACTTTTATTTGTGTATTTTCTACTGTTATTCATTCTAGACTTACTCTAGTGTTAATTATAGGTATCTTATTATGAATCTCATTTAATTTTTACTAAAGTAATTTGAAAGTTCTTTACGTTAAAAGTAACTAAAACATAATCTAGGTAAAAATGTCCGGCTAAATATGAATCTGTGTCCGGCTTTTCAATTTTTGGGCGTGACAACCCTAGTCATACGTAGATCTTTGACAGTCGTTATTGGTAGTCAGAAGCCCAAAACTCTGACAACTAGTCTTACCAAGTGGTCATTTAATAATGAAATACAGAATTTCAATAAACGTCATAATAAAATGTTCTACTTTAGCATCTGATACTTAACGATAAGCATTAACATGACAACATAAAACGTCTAATTCAATAAATAGTCCAATTCTCAAGGCGCATCTTTCGCAAGAACTTGATGGCTGCATTTTATTGCCGCAGCAGTTAAACCATTTTCACGGTTGGTCTCATAATTTCTAACAGAAACGAAATTCACTATGTAGACTTTGAAGACAGAAATTACACACACTACGATAGTATCTCTGTAGGTGTACTGAGCTATACACACACAAGGATATCATCTGTGTAGTCTCTGCGTTCGCGATGACGTATCTATCAATGTGTGAGTGTATTCCTATGTAAGTGTGCGTGACCATCGCCAGGCTTCGTTACAAAGTAAACCACTACTACTAACAGTTTGTTACGGCACTAGACACCGGACCATCGTATTCTGTAACCAACGAGTTGTCCCATACCACTCATAGACATGATGTTCTAGTACATCCCTTTACGATATACTTAACGGTAACACGAATAGTTTCAGCAAACGTATATAATTCGATGTTAATGTTTGGGTGTAGAATTGTTTCACGACTTCGAGTTAGATATGCCGCAATTTCGTAACTGTTGTGTCGTTGTCCTTTTCACGCTTACTGAATTTTGAGTGTTAGAGGGAGAGGGGCTATATCAAATATTATCTATGTACTTCAAACACAATTTGCAAGTTAAAGGGAAGATAAATTGCAGTAATATTGTAGTAATGTAGGCCGTACTTAAGATACGATCCGCGAGGATAAACTCAACGTGTCTAAAATTGCTTTTTGTTTGATATTTTGTGTATAATTTTATTTACGCTCATCAGGAAGTGCTGGGGCAACGTCATTTGTTTGTTTAATTCATGAAAAATTATGAAGGATTGTAATGTCACTTATTTATGTGAAGCTAATGAATGTAATTAAATATTCATGTGTATAATTAACTAGCTACGCCCCGCGGTTTCATCCACATGTCTCGATATGGGAATGTAACAAACAAACAAACAATATCGCTTTCGCATTTATAATACCATAATATATTTATAAAATTATTATTATTGTAAATTATAATATTACTAGCTGACCCTGCAAACGTTGTTTTGCCATATAAATGCTTGGGGTGCACCATCTTTATCATTTATTACCTACCCTACCTACCCTACCTACCCTACCTACCCTACCTACCCTACCTACCCTACCTACCCTACCTACCCTACCTACCCTACCTACCCTACCTACCCTACCTACCCTACCTACCCTACCTACCCTACCTACCCTACCTACCCTACCTACCCTACCTACCCTACCTACCCTACCTACCCTACCTACCCTACCTACCCTACCTACCCTACCTACCCTACCTACCCTACCTACCCTACCTACCCTACCTACCCTACCTACCCTACCTACCCTACCTACCCTACCTACTCTACCTACCCTACCTAAAACCTTGTCCTGAAAATAACGAACACAATAAAAAAAGAATTAGCGAAATCGGTCCAGCCGTTCACGCGTGATGTCGTGACCAAGGGAAATAGGGATTCGTTTATACATATATATATATATATAGATAACAATAATTATAATTAATTAATTAATATAATATTATCATTATATTATATTACATATTATCTAATTAGAATGTTATGATCAGTACGATGCGTTATCTGACAGACATAGCGATCGACAAAGCTCCTACCAAAAAAAACTGTGCCGTCAGTCGTCACTGATCCTTAATTTATACAGACACTAACAGAATAATCGTCGAAACTCGAAGTTTATAACAGTCGTCAGGGCCTCAAACGACGAAGTCTCACAATTGAATCAACTGATTTCTGAATTAAATGTACGAGTACTTGTCCTTTCTAAGGGGCTTTATTTACAAATCAAATTTTTGCGAGACGAGGACGAGAACCTTTGTAACCTCGTTTGGGTCGATTTACCTAGGACATTTTTTTTTCGCGTCCATAGCGAGAGGTTTTCGGCTTTTTCCAACCGGCCTGTGAGCGGCCGAAATGCCGAAATGTCATTTGGATAAAAATGGAAGACTTTTTCTGTCTCTGAAATGGATTTCTAGTTTCAGTTTAGATTTGGAGATTGATATTTTTTTAGTTGTTTATTTATTGGGTATATTTTCTGTGTGACTGTTTACGATATAAATCTTTTATTGCATTGAGATTGATGTTTAGGTAGGTACAAAATCATGTCTCATTTTAAAATACAGGGTGTAAAAAAACCCATCACGAAGCCGTCATCTACGCATGTACGCATGTACCATCGGGGTAACGCATATCTAAGCATTTTGAAAACCAAATCCCGTGCACACGACCCTTTTTCGTAGGTAAGCGATGCTAAAGTGACCGAGCGCTGTAAGCAAGAATAGTCCTTACGGTGTACAGATGTACGTTTTTTCGATAGTACAGACGCCAGCACATCAAGCTACCTGAAACTGTCAAATTTTCCCAATCAACTTTGAACCTTATACTTCAGCGATAAAGTTGAAAATCTATTAAATAAATTTGACAGATTGTAGTAGCCTGATGTACATCAAACTAAGTAAATTTGTCCAAAAATTATTGCTGGGAAGTTTTATTTTGGTTTGAAAATTCCCTGTTTATGGTAGTGTGCTGTGCAATGTAACGCACTCAAAAAATTGTGTTTTTGGGTGCATGCAACGGAACTGGGATCATAGGATTATAACTAACTTGTTGTTGTTAAAAACATAAAAACATTGGAACTTTGACCTTCAATATCTCCGTAGCCAGAACGTTCCCTTCGGTAAGGTGTGTCCAAACATTGAGCGGCAAGAGCGCGGTAGCAACACGTGGCGTTTGCAGGACACATTTCTGCCGCGCTCTAGTTAGGACTAAACCAACGAATGTTTGCGCGGCAGTACTACGCGGCACATCCGAGACACGCCGCGCTCTTCAGTTGGCAATATCAATCTGCCTAGCCTTTAGCCTTTAATACTTCCGCAGAAATACATACAGACACAATTATTGACGAATGTTTCCTAAAAATGTTTGTGCGCGGCAGGTAGACAGAAGCGTTCGCGCGCGGCAGTTGCCCAAACACAGCGCGGCAGTCGCGCAAGATTGCCGCACAACGTTTGGACACACCTTTACAGTCGCCAGTCGAGAGAATGTATTCCTGACACCTGTTAGTTGGATAATTTCTAGTTGTAATAAGGATCAAATTCGCAAAACACATTTATTTGTTAGTATGAAACTGACAGGTGTTAACGCGTTCTCTCGACGCACTACGGCCACTAAAGCAATAACTATAAGTACCTATGATAAAAAAAAAACAAAATATTGAAAACTGTACTTTATATGTATAAAAATGTAGATAATAATAGATATTTTTTCTTTTTTACCGGTTTTTATATTTCTTTATATTTCTTTACTAATAATTATTATAAAGAGGAAAGATTTGTATTTTTATATTTTTGTATGTAACGAATAAACTTAAAAACTACTGGACCGATTTGAAAAAATTTTTCAGCAATGGATAGCTACGTTATCAGCGAATAACATAGGCTATATTTTATCTCTGTACTTCCACGGGAACGGGAACTACGCGGGTAAAACCGCGTGACGTCCGCTAGTGTTCTAATAATTAAAAATAAAACTCTTAGTTTTCAAATGAAAAGATAAAATAGTTAATTGATTCAGGCGTGACCTTGCGGAAATCCATTATAAAATACAATAGACGTGGATATATTTAGTAACCTGTTCTGCTTAGCTATTTCTAAAGAGTCATAAAAAAACCCCTGAAATAAATCGACACGTGTTTCACCTCTCAACGAGGCATCCTCAGGATGACGATAGACTTGTCGCGAAGTCGAACACGGCGTGTTGCCACACCAAGCGCCGAGCACAGACTGCAAATACATAAATCAAAGATATTAAATAATAATAATTTAATAGCTATAAGGCATTCGTTACATTGTACAATTCAACCTTACCAGGAATCAAGCTTGAAATATAAACCTACCTACAAAGTAACATGTCTCAGAGGTACACTGTCGAACACCTAAGTTTTGCCAATAACGGTGTTACTTTGACTCAAGTCTCGACCTGTCTATTGTACACAAGTTTCATCAATATTAGGTCACCCGTGTCGCATAAGACACTTGTATTGACTTAGTTCAGTTCCTTCACTTTGAGTAGGTGTGGTTAAAGTTAGTAGAACCAGGTATTTTCTATCTTCACACATTCCTGCTTTTTACTTACAACAAAATAAAAAATGTTTTTGAAGTGAAAACTTCTTTAGGCGCTTTGGGCATTTTTGTGATGGGACTAAACCATTGATTTCGCAATACTGTTACCAAGTTTACCGACACCGTGGAGTAAAAGACATCAACGAGTTGATTACCGCGGTGCCGATTTTTTTTCAAGTTTTCACTTCTGTCGGCACTCCCGGAGTGGCACTGTTTTTATTTTGCAGAATATGTTGTGTAGCTTTTAGTCTGTGCTGTATGTTTTTTTTTATAAATGTTTTTTTTCTTTATCTAATGCTTTCAGTGACTTGTCATGGAGAGTGACTGTGAAAATGGTGAATACCTCACGACAGGTTAAAGAAACAAAAACATTTATTATTTGTACATTTTTTTATTTAGGTTCATTTCTTGTTATTAAATTTTACAGGGTCAAATTATAATTAGCTAGGGAAACTAAGCAGACGTGACGAGTATCGATATCTAAACAAAACAAAACAAAAAAAAAAACTGGCCAAGTGCTAGGCGGACTCGCGCACGAAGGGTTCCGTACCATTATCTATAAAAATGGCAAAAAAATCATGTCTGTTGTATGGGAGCCCCCTTAAATATTTATTTTATTCTGTTTTTTAGTATTTGTTGTAGCGGCAATAGAAGTACATCATCTGTGAAAATTTCAACTGTCTAACTATCACGGTTCATGAGATACAGCCTGGTGACAGACTGATAGACGGACGGACAGCGGAGTCTTAGTAATACGGTCCCGTCTTACCCTTTGAGTACGGAACCCTAATGATGTGATGTTGTTTTCTTGACTGACTTTAAAAAAACAACCGACTTCCAAAAAAAACACTACAAAGCGAAAAATAACTTTAATTTCGGAAGTCGGTGGCAAAAAACGAAAATTCAAAACCAAAGACACCGACTACCGAAATTAAAGTTCTGTGTTTTTTTTGGAAGTCGGTTGCTTTTTTTGGAAAAGTTTTTTTTCACTTGTAGTTTAGATATAGATACCCATCACGTCTGTGAAGTTAACACAGAATAAAACTGATTTTGAAACTGATATTTCAAGTAACTACACTCACACCAAAAAAAAAACGAATATTTTTTTTTTTTCAATTTTGTCTTATTTAGATATCGATATCACATCTGAGAAGTTTTGCTATTTAATTTAATTTGACCCAGTATATTAATATTATATTAAAATAAAACTGAACAAAATGGCAATCGCTACATCTAATCTTATGCCACTTGCGTTCAGAGCAATTCGTGCAATTTATTTCATGGTCCATTTTGCCTTATTGGCTTGAAATATTGGCCTTATAATGATGATAATTTTTAGTCAAAGAAAACCTATCACCATTTCCATATAGCCGGACAGCGGAGGGGTTAACTTATTACTGAACAATGGACATGGCATGTCCTAAATGGCCACTGCGGTGAATTCACAGGGTTAACTTTACCTTTTACTGGGCCCATATTCAACAGTTTTTTACTAAAAGTGCATTTTATATCCCCGCAGTACAATCCCAAATAAAAACACCGAACAACATAATCTCGTAACGTATGCCTTAATTTGTTAACAGGCTTGAAATCCTGAAAGCATTGCAAAGTCGTTTAAGGCTCCCACAGACAGGCGCAACGCGATAATACAATGTGACTCTAGTTGGATAATTTCTATGAAAATTAATGGAAATTGATCGCGTTCTGTAGCAAAATGGCCACTCCTGATTTGCTGTATTAACACGTATAATATAGTGCCAGTAGTTAATATTCCTGCAACTGTAGTTAGCCCACATCTGGGATTTGTAAATGTGAAAACTGTTGCTAGCTTTCATTGAAGTGATTAGCAGGAAACAAATTGGTACCTAAAGAACCTCTTACTGAATAATATCCTTTTTTGAAGTGAAAACTTCTTTAGGCGTTGGGCATTCTTGAAATGGGAAAAAACAATTGAACTCCTGACACCGTTACCGACACCTCATTTTTGTAAACGCGATTGTGCTCTTTATTTATATTACGTTACGGATCAATGTTCTATGCAAGTATTTTTACTTTAAAGGTTTTGAAAGTATTTTTTAAATTGTTTAAGTTTTCACTTCTGTCGACACTCTCGGAGTGCCACTGTTTTTTTATTCATTTTGTTAACTTTAAAACATAGCAGGTAGTGGTTTTCGAATTTGTGTGGGGTAGGTACCACAACTAAAAAGTGAAAAATAAAAACTTTTTACAAAAAAAAAAACAACCAACTTCCAAAAAACACTACAAAGTGAAAAATAACTTTAATTTCGGAAGTCGGTGACAAAACGAAAATTCAAAACCAAAGAAAGACACCGACTTCCGAAATTAAAGTTAAAATTAAAATTAGTAGTAGT
This sequence comes from Agrochola litura, assembly GCA_949152395.1. Taxonomy (NCBI): domain Eukaryota; kingdom Metazoa; phylum Arthropoda; class Insecta; order Lepidoptera; family Noctuidae; genus Agrochola; species Agrochola litura. Next base: position 5,583,786 of record OX424497.1, on the reverse strand, counting down.
CATTCTATTAAGGTGATTTTAGAATGACTACTACTAATAGAAAAAGTCATAAAAATGTTTGTAGCGCAAACTAAACTTTATGAGTGGGTACTATTATGAGTGGGTATGAATTTTTTGAAAAACAACTAAATGTTTTTCCAAAAATTCATATTTGTTTACATGTTTGGAAACGAAATCGCAAACGCTGCTTAGATACCTAGTTATTGCAAGGCAAGTGGAATGCAATAAATTATTTAGTATTCAGTATTGTTATCAACAATTTTCCCTGACATAATACATGAATTGGTTATCAAGTAAAACCTAAGTGCAAAATATTTGTGTTTTTCTACCTCCTTAGGTATCTAATAAAAGTAATTAAAAAAATCACATCATTCATTATTTTCCTTCCTCGGACTACTTTTAATAGTTTCAGATTTGTCCAAACTGGCCCATCTCAACGGATCACCCTGTATAGCCTTTATTAATAGGTCGGTACATAATTCATTAATCCACATATTATAAATTAAACTACGCAATAGATTTTGGTGCAGTTTTTACGATGATTTGGAGAATTTATTCCGAATAGTCATGATTTATAACTAGTAATAAGTCATTTAGGTATTTCATAACAAAATACATTGTGTTGAAAATATTACAATGACGATAAATTAATATATTTTATGTAATAAAACCAACATTGAAGGTATATAATATTTACTATAAAATATAATATATTATGTGTGTATAATATAATAATTATCAACTTACATAAGATATTATAATTATGAAATCTCGATATTTCATCAAATCGTAGTCGTAAAAACCATAAGAAGCAGCTGGTAGATATACATTTTTATTTATTTATCCTATACCTACTATTAAATGAGCAATTTTTGTGTGATTTGTAAACACGTTCTCGAAAACGGCTCTATCTAACGATGCCGATGAAAGTAGCAATATAGGGGTTTACGGGGCCGAAAAATCGATCTAGCTAGGTCTCATATCTGAGAAAAATCATTTTCTCCGTATTTTCACCCCATCAGACCTCAGTCACCCAAAGTTTAGAACAAGATGGCTACCTTAGAATAATGACATGGCAGTATGGAATTAGTAAGTACCTACTATCATGGCAGCATGGAATTAGTAGGTACCATACATGGAATTAGTATGAACTTTCCTGTACTATTATATGAGCATTCTCTATTTTCACCAGAGCAGAGCTCGGTCACCCAGATACTTTATTTAAGACTCGAGTTTAAGATACGTATAATATATAACAGATTTAAAACTTAAACAAAACACAATAAAAAATGGAATACGAAATTTTTTCAAAATTGGCACAATAAGAAACAATGTAAACATATTAAACCAAACAATAGAAAAGTATAATTTATGTTAGATACAATAACAATAATTATAACTAACTCAACTAGGTATACTTTCTAGATTTTCCAGTAGGAACAAAAACAAGTTTCCTTATCCAATACCCCACAGCTAACGGGAAACTTTAGATACATTGTATGTTTTCCTTTAATTCCGAGATCAGTCTGAAAACACCTCACGACTTCACACTATCTAGGTTAGCACAATTTCATCAGGAAATTACTTTTAGTTTCAGTACCGACTTGTTTGTTGTTCTTTAAAAGGAAAATGTATGAGTGAGTCCGGTTTATATTTAAAATTGTTATTTATTTCGTGAAGCATTGTTGCAAAACTCAAAGCATTTATTTCGATTAAACCATTTACAGGCACTTTTGAATTGTTAAGGGGTCGGTCAGTCAGAAAGATGAAGCTAGTTGTCCATTCCAAAGCGTAGTAGGTAGGTTCCTATGGAGAAGAACTGGCTGACTTAAATAGTTTGGGCATGTTGAGAGGATGAATGAAAGGCGACTAACAAAATGAATTTACAAGGCTGATGTTAAGGGAAAGGCCGGGTGGGGACGCCCTAGGAGGACATATACTGACCTTATTGGTGATGTTCTTCAGTAAGGCCAGGTGCGTAGTACTCGCAACCGGCGTGCGTGTATGACCAGATGTATGAACGTAAACGAGGCAAAAGGAGTATGTAAGGATCGTAGCAGGTGGCTTTCTGTAGTTTCTGCCTACCACCATGGGAAGAAGGCGTGAGTTTATTTATGTACGAGTATGTATGTAATATTGTTACAAAATATTAGTTACATCATTCATGTTGAAATTATACATGTGAGAACAATGTAAAAAGACGTGCACGTTAAAAGCATCCGTAATAAAAAGATAAAAAACAATTAAAATAAGCCGTGGCAGCTAAGATATGACCAATCCCTACTGACGGCGCCCGTTCACGAACATGACGCATGGATCAGCATCATTTAGCTCAACCATTTTGAAGGGAACTTAACGACCCAACACACACGCAACCACCAGCGAGACATTTGAGTGAGCATGACATACTCTCAGCCGCCAGGGCACATTCAAGTCAATGAAAGACGTACCCAGTAAATGGTAGCTTTATAGAAGGACCATGGTCACAGTGCTCACATTGGGGGCTGCTATTGGGAAATAGGGAACTAGGGAATGGAAAAGTCGTGAATTAGGGCTGGCACATATCTGGCGAGGTGCAGCACAGCGCAGTTGTCACTGCCAAACAAAATATCAACGTTGCGTGCCTAAAAATAAAGTTGAGAATAAAACCTGAGACCGCATCTTTCTGCTTCGACGCGCTCTCGACCTAATGGAAGTTTATTTATTTTCAACTTTATTACAATGAGGACAATGTCGATAATAGTTTGACGGTGAAAAATGCTTGCGCTGCGCTCCGCCATATGTCCGCGGGCCCTTATTTAGGTGACCTAAGCGGAGTATAAGTTGAAATGTCACACGAATGCATTTTGTTTGCGAATAAACAATTTTGTCCTACAAGAAACTCCGTCCAACGTCTAATAAAAACCCTACGTCTAAAAAATTAAGGAAAAATCTAAGAATTATTGTTTTGTATTAACATCATCAATATTGACTTGCTCATAAATTCTTGAAGCGCACAAATTGTAAGAGTTCTTTTTTTAAGGTTCCGTACCCGAAGGGTGCCAAACGGAACTCTATTTACTAAGCCTCTGCTATCCGTCCGTCCATCTGTCTGTCAGCGGGCTGTATCTCATGAATCGTAATAGGTAGACAGTTGAAATTTTCTATTGCCGCTATTGCAATAAAAAATAAAATCACGATCTGACTGATCGAATTAAATTAACTTTATAATTTATTCATTTTTTATTGTTAGTCTGGCAGCCGACCCCAAAATAGTTGAAAGCTAGGTAGATGATGATTTATTTTTAAACTATTGCATAGCTTTTATCGCGGGCTTTGAGCGCGGCGACCGAATCAAGAAATTCCGTAACGAAAAAACCTAACACCCCCCACTCCGCCTACCATGTAATGACGGATGATGACATAAAACAAAAATTACGATGTTGTCATGAGAACGTAATTTTTGTTTTATGTCATCATCCGTCATCATTCCAAGTGTAGCGTTGACAAATAGAAAGTATGGAGGTTACAAATGCTATGCAATAGCTTTACCGCGGCAGTCCCCGAGTGTCACACGTTTTTTTATACAAGAAACGTGTTTTTTTCGGCATTTTTTGCTCGGGCTTAAAACGGTACGGAGCCCTTCGTACGCGAGTCTGACTCGCACTGGGCCAGTTTTTTTATTTTATATCACCAACCTTGGCTACTGCATTGATGATAGCAGTAAACTCAAATAACAGCTAAACTGGATGTTACTACTGCCTTTCCTTCCATCAGCAGTAACAAAAGGAGGTCATATTTGGCACTCTCGCAAACAAAAACATTTTTTATTTGTGATAGAGGCACATGTATTTTTTCAATAAGCGAGCAGACATGATCGAACGATATTCCGGATCCGTTAAAACAACAGATCAGTGACTATATCCATATGGACCGCTATTGACAACGATAAGAATATTGTAAAATAAATGGGCCACAAAAATATGATACAGTATCCAATATCCGTTTCGAATTGTGATTACCTTTTCGATTTAGGTAAATCGAAAAGCCACCCGGCCACCTTTTAAGGCGACGATAACCAACTTTTAATGATTTTATACTGTAAAACGAGTAGTGTTAATGATTTGAAAAAAAATAAAAATAAATGAGAGCATTTTCCTAATAATTTAGTATAGAAATATTTTAGATTATGTTTATATTACATAGTGAAATTAATTTGTAAAGTTATGTCTAACGCGGATAAAAACTGAGAATCACGCAAAATATAACAAGCCTATTTTTCTGAAACCTTCACCCCTTCACTTCAGACTTCAGACACTTCAGATTAGGTCCCGTGGTACAGTCGCACATCAGTGGTTACAAAACCAGTATAAACTGACCTGAAATTCCAATGAAACTCAATACTACGCTAGGCCAGCTCAAAGTCAAATTATTAAAGGGTTGATAGACACACGAGCAAGTACGCGTACTTATGGTTCGGCGACCTTTCCCGTCCATGTGTCAAACTAAGTACGCGTACTTTAAAACCGCTGAGTAAATTCGTCGGCGATCCAACAGGTTTGAAATTTTGCTCGTAGCTCGCCTTGGTTCGTAGATTTGTACGTCTGTCATCGCCGCGAGTCGTGAGCCGCCATTTTATTTCAATATTTATGTAATGTTTGTTTAGATTGGTTCAGAAAATTCGACAACATCGTGACACAGTGTGAGCAAATTTCACGTGTGTCACCGACGGCGAGCCGAGTAAGTTCGCGAACTTAAAAACCGCGTACTTTAAGTTCACATGTCTATATCACACCCACTTTACCACTGACGTATACGGCCTACTGTACGTAGGTGTGGCAGCTATAAAATAATAATCAATTCTACTCATATAATACAAAAATATTGTGGGTGTAAGCAAAAATTAATCAGGAATTAATAATTCAAAACGTATTTGTAATGTGCATCGGCCGTTAAGTTTGAATGATGAATTTAAAATTGCGTATTTCATGATTAATCCGAAATGAATGGTTTTTTAATCAGCATTCGTTTCACGCGTATTTATGTATACAATTGGAAATATCTGAATATGATACATGGGCTGTCCCATTACAGTATTAAATATACCGTTTATGGTACAAACTAGAAGTAGTGAAGGGTTTTTGTATCTATCTTGATTTATTTTAGCGTTCCTTAGTATTCATAGTCTAACTTTAAAGTTAAAGAGACAGAGAGAGGTAAGAATTAAACTCTTTCCCATAGATATAAGAAAGAAGGAGATATGCCTGGTAGTTGAAAATGTATCGGAAACTGGTGTCTCCTGCTGGTCCCTACAACCTCGCCACAACTACACACGCAGTTCAGTAAAACCAAAAGATACGATGTCACGCACACACTCACAATTCATAAAGCAGGACGTAATACACAATCAATCATAAACACTTTTTAGGGTTCCGTAGTAGCGGACGGTGAGCAATGGGTAGCTCGCCGTCCGATAAAGACCAAGCCCGGGTCGACGGCGCGTTGTGTTCCACGCGCGCCTCAAAGAGATGTCAGCAGAATTGACGGGGTCCGCTAGGGCCAATGCCTGCCGGGGGTTCGAAGAAAACCGATAGGGAAATCGTGGCCCCCGGCAACAGGGCAACCGAAGGAACACGGGTGGGTTTTAGTCAGTAAAAGTCTGACACGCCCTCCCGCTCCACCCAGAGCGGGAGAAGTTATTTGATAATTTCCCACCCAAAAAAAAAAAAAAAAGGGTTCCGTAGTAAACAAGAAACCCTTAAAGTTTCGTCATGTCCGTCTGTCTGTCTGTCCACGGTCCAGCTCCGAGACCTTTAGTATTAGAAAGCTGTAATTTGGCATGGGTATATATATTAATTACGCCAACAAAGTCGTAAAATAAAATTATGAAAAATATTTTTTTTTATCCTCCCCTGCACGTAAAGTGGTGATGTTTTTTTTTTTCTGTCTCATGATGTGGGGTATCATTGGAAAGGTCCTTCAAAAAAATGATGAGTATTTAAAACTATTTTTGAATTTAGGGATCCGTTTGCGAAATATTAAGCTTTAAAGTGCTAATTTTTGTTAGAGTCATGTGTGCCAACTAAATGGTTGGTTTTGGATGTGTTAAAAAATCACAGCAGTAGTTTATATAACGAAATTAAAAGGAAATCTATCACAGCTAAGTAGGCTTTACAAGTTAACGAGTAATAATTGACCAACTTAACTTTTCAGTTACAAAAACATGTTTTCCGATACATTCCGTATGGGAGAATATGTTTTTAAACTACAAAGTTTAGTTTGTTTTTGGGATAAATTCATCCCAACTAAGGAATCCTTCATTGTGCGTGTTCCGACACGCACTTAGCCGGTTTTTTATACTTCTATGCTCTTACCTCTCGCTCTGTCTCTTTTCGTCTTACTCTCTTTCTCATTTCTCTTGATACGAGAGGAAATTGTGTGACTGTATCAAATTTATTAATAGGTAACCTTGGTCATAACCGACGCTCCAATAAAACAACTTGTAGGAACAAAAGCTGTCCTAGGACTCCTCCCAAACAAAATCCTAAAGAATAATAAATAGAACTGCTAGATACCCTGTCTACAACAAAGAACAAGATATTTTTCATTTTCCAGAATTCTTCAGAAAATCCTTTTCATTCAGCGGTAACATAACAAAATAGGTCAAACGAATGTAGAGCAGTAACTTTTAAAACAGCCCCGAGATAGCATGTACCAACTTTTATATGAATAATTTTGTTTTGTTGATGACACAAAGGATTGTTGGGCCACTGCGCCTGACAAACTAATTTACCCATTCTGTCATGTGCATGAATATAATGTTGCGTAGATGTGGTAGTATATGAACTTATTTATCCTGAACGCGTTGGGCACTGTAAGATTTTTGCGTGTAGTCGGTCCACAGACTGCATGTGTGACTGTGTGTGTTTTATGGATTGTCAGTACGTATAAGTGTAGTCTGTGCGTTGAAAGGCCACCCACAAGGTGGACCGATGACCTGGTGAAGACCGCAGGAATCCACTGGATGCAAGAAGAACAGAACCGGTTGCAGTGGCGGTACTTGGGGGAGGCCTATGTCCAGCAGTGGACGTCTTTCGGCTGAAATGATGATGATTAGGAGTCTACTTGAACTCTTCGCTCTCCCTCTTCCTCTACCTGCCCTACTTGCACTTTTCTTCCCTTCTATTCTTGAATTCTTCTTGTCTACTTGTTGTATTTGTATCAACTCTGGCAGAACAGTCTTATCGAGCAATCTGAAAATAGTCTTATCAATTGTGCTATCGATAAGACTGTATTCAGATTGCAGAATTTTTGAAGGTCCGACAGCAACCTCAACGTATATTTTGTTTATCGGACCTTTATGTTGGCAATTGAGCAACCTGTGTCGACACCCTTGCGCCATCTCATGTTTATAGCACGGCGGGCTGTACTGGCGCCACTGCTGCGGCTACTGAAATCTTCAAGCGGCGCTCGAAACGCTCGGGTCATAGGGCACGAGTGCGCGTCTTCTTTTTAAAAAAAAAATCGCGCCGACTGGTCGACACTTCACGTGACCAGAGAGCTGGCTCGTTCTTTGGCCGAAGAATTAGCATTCAACGTGGCAATGCTGCCAGTCTTCTGAGCACGTTTCCGGATGACAGCAATGCAGACGAATACTTCGACGCCTAAGTGTCGTTTTTTTATTTATATAGTCATTTAATTTCATTTCTAGATGGTACAGCAAACTTAAAAAGTAAAACCGGTACTTAATATTTTAATTTTTCAGTTTGCTTCCTTTTGGGCACTACCGTAGTCGGGTAAAAATCGGCAAATAACAATGAATTAAGCAAAGGGTTCAAGATTTTAGTCTTATTAAAGCAATCTTTTACATCAATCATCAGTACGTGAAATTAAATGATGATGGAATTAAATTAATGATGAATGCGTTTGGTTTTTTTTCGACAAAAAATCGGCTTCATTTGGTAGTCAATGGTCTGCGCTCTACGTAACAATCTTTTATATATATTTTTAATTATAATTATAGATTCATTCACGATTTCAATGTCGACTAGTATTTGCTAAAATAGAGTTCAAATTACCTGCTACGTATTGTACATTTCGTATCAGCTACTTATTTATAAATTCTGTTTAAAAAATGGATAGGAACAAAATTTTTGGAAATGACAGACTGCTATTATGATTATAGTACATACTAATTGCTAGAGCAGTGGTAGCCCAGTAAGTAGTATCGGTCGCGACTTACGAGTTGTAGGTCGTAGGTTCTAATCCTGACAGATGTTTCACTTTGTGCAATGATTTTATTACCACTGCTCTCAAAAGGGTGAAGGAAATTCAAATTCAAAAGTCATTTATTCAAACTAGGCTGAGAATCAGCACTTTTCGAACGTCAAAATTACATAAGACATTCCCCCAAAAACGCCCACCCTTCACCACTTCCTAGTGCCTTTAGCTGGGAAGAAGAAGTGGCGCAACAAACTCCCCAGCAGCACAGCTGTCTGTTCAAGTTAGAAAAATAAAATGAATAGTATGCAAAATTATTATGCAACACAAAACATTATTTTAATAATAAATTACTGGCCATATGTCAGCTAGCACACGCCAATATACCAACCAAAAACATCGAGAACTATACTCAAGAAGAATTAAAAAAAATAAAAACTAAACATAAACAGAACTAAATATCTAAATAAAAGCCTCCAGGCATAAAGGGCGTGCCCGCTTACATAAAGTTGTAATTGGAAGTTATAAATGATAAACTAGGACCATCGAGCTAAAATAAATGAACAGTTAATTACTAATAACAAAAACAAAACCATGATCAGAAAGACGACCAGTCACCACAAGCAGAAAACATCATGAAGAAACCGGCATGTCTTAGAACCAAAAATTCGAAGACTTGTGACATCTACCAACCCGCACTGGGCCCCCGTGGTGGATTCCAGCCCACTCCCTCTTACAGAGAAGAGGCCTGTGTCTCAGCAGTGGAAACATTATTGGCTGATTTATTTATGCCTTATACATGCTAACTGCATGACTTCAAGTGAGATTAATTTCATGAATGACATACATATTTTATTTTCAAATAATAGATTTTTATGTTGGGCTGACTTATCAGTAATTACTCACATAAAAAACGAAAAAGAATATAAACAAAGAATTCCGATGCATCTCGCACAAATTCTTAAACAAAGTGGAATAAAAGCAGCAGGAACCAAAAATCCAACGAACTGAAATGTTTCTGATTCAAAAAATAAAAAAAGACGATTATCTCAGCGAATGAAAGGGTTCTGGGGCATATCCCCTATTGTGTATTTTTTTGTATGGTATCTGCAAATGATGGCAAAAGCGAAACAACCTAGTTTTTCTTTTTGGGAGCATTGTTACCACATCTAGCACGGGACGGTGATTGTTTGTAGCTCAATGAATACTGTTTTTGTGACATTAGGGCTTGTATGTTTCCTGCCGGGGTTGCGGAAAAGTCCAAAAGGGATACCGTGGCCCCTAGCAACATAGCAACTGAAGGAACACGGGTGGGTTTTAGTCAGTAAGAGTCTGACACGCCCTCCCACTCTGTCCAGAGCGGGAGAAATTATTTGATAATTATTTCCCATCCAAAAAAAAAAAGAAAAAGGGCTTGTATGTTTCTATTGTGTCAAGTTATTATTCAATCTGCCTAGCCATTTTCCAACTATGTTGGGGTCGGCTTCCAGTCTAACTGAATACATTTGAATACCAGTATTTTACATTGAGCGACTGCTTATCTCACCTCCACAACCCAGTATCTGGGTAATAAGATACCACTTGGTAAGACTGGTTGTCAAACTTTCGGGCTTCTGATGACCCGTTACGACTGACCACGAATAACAGCCGGGACCAACGTGCTTGCCGAGTCACGGAGGAGTCTCGGTATGTAAGGTCACCCATCGACGGACCAAACCCGGCAAGCGTAACTTAACCGATGGATCGACCCGTGAGGCTGTTATTATTTAGCCACGAGCTCCTAACCACGAGTCAATTCATTATTAAAAAAGATAAACTTCAGACAGAAAGGGAGTTTCAAAGTAGGCTAGAGTATGTGGGACGTTTGGGTTCTACATAACCTACAGTCTACTAAAATACAGTTTTTTTGTGAACCTATACTTTCCTCAAGAATTGGGCTATCCAATGCAAAAATATTTTTTTTAAATCTGGTAATTCCGAAGATTACCCCTCACATACAAACTTACAAACAAACTAACAAACAAATTTTACCTCTTTATAATATTATACTATAGATTATGGACTACGAAGTAAATAAACAGATTATTAAGCACATTGTTTCTCATTGAAATCTTCGGAACACAAGGTCAAGATAAACACAATTAAATTGTAGCCTAATTTGTTACGCGTTTTTGTTGGTAATTCGATTTGCATTCCTTGGTTGAACGGTTCATCTGAATAGTAATTTAAAAATAAATAAAATCGATCACCGCTAAGCCGGTAAAGACTTTCACAGATAAGTTCTGCACACAATTCCATAATAATTACATCAACGTGGAATAATTCTGTGTTATTAATAAAACAATTTAATAAGATCACTACAATAGACAGACGAGGAGCTAACACACCCGCATCTCATAAATTAAGATGAACGATTAAGTCATGGAAAATGTTCCCAAGATTCAGACAAGAAACAATGATAAGTGATTGACCGATCAAGGGGGGTCTATAATAAACAAAGATGGACGATTGAAGAGGCAGAATACAACGGTGTCTTTGCGTGCCTAACACCTTATCAACGCATGATTGGAGCGCTGTGTTGAGTAGCAACTGTGATGAAAGTTTTCCACTCGATGTGAATTTGTTAGGGTTAGCACGCATCGTTTCGGCACAGCGCGCGCCTCAAAGAGATGTCAGCAAAACTGACGGGGTCCGCTAGGACCGATGCCTGCTGGAGCCGCGGGTTTGTCTGAAAGGGATACTCTGGCCCCTGGCAACATGGCAACTGAAGGAACACGGGCGGGTTTTAGTCGGTAAGAGTCTGACACGTTCTACCGCTCCACCAAGAGCGGGAGATTTTCGATAATTTCCCATACAAAAAAAAAGGGTCGGCTTTTATCTCTTTTTTTTGTCTCAAACGTAGTGGTCCAAAGTTAAATGGTAAATGGGGTGTACCGAAGACCCCATTATGAAAAAAAAAATGTGAATATTATTCTCAACAGTTCAGAAAACTTCGCTAATTTAATAATTTTCAAGAAATTTTACACTTGCACTTTGAGTTTGGAAAAAACCACTCAACTTTGCTCGAATTGTGCCTAGCCGACCCGACCATGATTCAGCGAGGATAGATGCCAAAAGGAGTATGCCAGTCGGCACGAGCCGAATGTAAGCCAAATACAGTTCGATTTTTTTTGTTGAACAAATTCTGTCAAATCGAATATATCCGAAGTGTGTAGGCTGCAACTAGACCGCGTTTGATCGACAACAATGATATGTTTTAATCTCATGTAAGAGGTGACCCATTTTGAGTCGACGATCAACGTCGATCAACCACGGTCTGGTTGCACCTTTATATGCCTGGATATTGAGTTATTGGTTCAAACTAACACTAGCGTATCTAAGAGATACTTGTATATGCGAGAATTGGGTCAACGTTTTAAACTGTTTTTCCTCTGTTGTTATACAATTGATCGTTTATGGCTACAAAGGAATTTCACAGTCAGTTTTCGTGCAGTTTTAGAAAGGCTGAGATTGGAAATGTCAAACATATTTACGTAAGGTACCTACACGTATTTATTGATGCCCTCTCATCTTTTTAGGGTTCCGTAACCAAAGGGTGCCAACAGGACCCTATCACTGAGGCTCTGCTGTCCGTCCGTCCATCCGTCTGTCACAGGAATGTCTTCTGTCTTTTAAACAGTAACAGGTAAACACTTCTACTACTATGGCCGCTATAATAAAAATACAAAAAAGTGGCACTCCGGGAGTGCCAACAGACGTGAAAACTTGAACAAGATCGACTTGGTGGATGAAAAATACTTGTATAGAACATTGGTCCGTAACCTTATATAAATAAAGAGTACAATCGCGTTTACAAAACCTTTAAAGTAAAATACTTGCATAGAACATTGATCCATAATGTAATATGAATAAAGAGCACAATCGCGTTTACAAAACCTTTAAAGTAAAAATACTTGCATAGAATATTGATCCGTAACTTAATATAAATAAAGAACACAATCGCGTTTACAAAATGAGGTGTCGTTACAGTGTCGCAAAATCAATGGTTTAGTCCCATCTCAAAAATGCCCAAGGCGCCTAAAGAAGTTTTCACTTCAATAAAGTTAAAAATTAAGGGACAAAAATATGTAGTGTTAGATATTGTGTGGTGATACAGAACCCTGCGTGTGTGAGGCCGACTGGCACTTGGCCGCTTTCTAGTACTGAAAAGAGTTATAGATAACGCCTACGAATATAATTTATACACTTCACTAAACCATAACAATAATTTCTGGTTGCCAGATGAAAACACCAAACAAAGAACTCTCTCAGCCAGAATCCACTCTATAAAACAATCAAGAACAGACCAGTAATTCCAAGACATAACTCGCACCATCTGCTCCAAGTAAACAGTCGCAGAGCAAAAGTCTTGGCAATATAATTTTACTTGAGTTGCAGACTAAAAAAGTGCAGTGCGGTGGCAATACGTGCTTCCTCCGCCCGTTGATTTAAAAAATTAAGTCTGTACCTTTGTCGAGCGATTTGCTGAGCTCGCTTTTGTTCGGCGCTCCATTTGTCGGGAGGAATAGTCTTTTGAATTGTTACTTTGAACTGTTTTAAATTTTGTGTTTTTGAGTATTTTATATTGTGTTGTGTAGGGGAAGATGTAAGGCTAGAAAGGGGAGGACTACCGAGATGATGACTGACAGAGATTTCATCATCATCTGCCTAGCCTTTTCCCAACTATATTGGGGTCGGCTTCCAGTCTGAGCGACTGCCTATCTGACCTCCACAACCTAGTAACTAGGTAACACGATACCCCTTGGTAAGACTGGTTGTCAGACTTTTTGGGCTTCTAACTACCCGTAACGACTGTCAAAGATCTACAAATGACAGCCGGGACCAACGGCTTTACGTGCTTTTCGAGGCACGGAGGGGTCTTGGTTTGTAAAGATGGTCACCCATCCACAAATCAACCGCGGCAAGCGTAGCTTAACCTGATCGATCGAACCGTGCAGCTGTTTTTACTTACAGTAGATAATCTTGACATTTTAAACTTTGTCTGTTTTGTGTTTTTTCAAAAACCAATTTGACCAATTATGTTTTTTTTTTAATTGGATGCTGTAGAATGATAATAGACCACGGTCCGAATAACGTTTGTTCTAGCAAAACTGTGATTCAAATTTTACGGTGAATAATCTATACTAATATTATAAAGAGGTATAATTTGTTTGTTTGTTTGTGAGTTTGTATGTAGGGGGTAATCTGCGGAACTACCAGTCATATTTGAAAAATCATATTTGCATTGGAAAGCCCAATTCTTGAGGAAAGTTACTATAGGCTCGCGGACAAAGTCACAGGCAGAAGCTAGTATACATATAAAAGGTCGCTTTTAATCCCTGAAGGGGTATGAAATGAAATGAAATGAAATTGTTTATTCTGTAAATAGGATTTTGGAATCACTTTTACACGTCATATAATTATTTTTTTATTAAATATAAGCTAGACGAGTTTGGCGTTTCCTATCTGACTACTCTAAGAAGAAAGGCCGAAACAAACTCAGAGGTCGCAGTCTCTTTTAAAGTCCAGACATAATCTTGGTCAGGCCATATGAGGACCATGTAGATAAATGTCTGAAAAGGTCTTTTGAGGAAAGAACCACACAGATTTGCGTGGACCTGTCCAGTCAGTGCAAGCATTTGTCAGTAATCGTGGAGCTCAACTCGACGAACAATACCAAATAAAGGACATTTGGGTAGGCCGCATAAACTACTCAAACTCCCAGACCATCACTAAAACTAGCAGAGAAATAAAAAAAAATATCCACATAGTCCTCACATTCACAACCGTCAAAATAATATAATACTTTACAGTCTACAGAAGTGTTAGTACTTGTTCAGGTCAATCACCGAACAATAATAACATGTCAGCGTAATCGCGACACCGCGCTCCATGCCTTGAATATTTTATGTATTAGGTACCTAAGTAAAATAGTCAGTACGTTTTCGGATAGCATATCGGGCGCGACGCAATTTTATTCACCTCATTAGTTTTAATTGTTATCCCATTTGTATAACTGAAATATAGCAATCTTTATAACCATCAATCATAGTTATTTTAATATCACCCCAACCCCGAACGAACTCACATATCTCCAACTAAACCAGTAAATTCAATGTTTCCACATTTTTTTTTTTTTGGGTGTGAAGATAAAGATAAAGATAAATTTATTTGTTCAAACATGAGTAACATGATACATGAATATGCACATATAGATGGAAAAATAGTTTTACCAGTCCAACATGTTTTGCCTCACTCGGCGTACAAAATATTTATACGTTGTTAATTAAATTGGCAATTATAAATTAATTCTTAATGACAGTTTCTTATATAAAATTAAAGTCAAGTGCAAAAATATAGTCAATAATTAAATATACAATTAGAGTCAGTACAAAAAGTAGTCAATTTTAATTACAGGCAAAATATGTCATATTTAAATCATATAAATAGTAAAATTCAAAATTTGTCATTTAAAAAGTCAACAATATTATAATAGCACTTATCCGTAAGCAGTTTTTTAAATGTTTTCTGAAATAAATTAAAATTCAATTGCTTAATGTCATTCGGAATTTTATTGTATATTAACGGGACCATGCATACAACACTTTTACTTAGAAGTGCTGTTTTGGCCGAGTGTGACTGCACCCAAAGTTTATACTTTTCACGTCTATTTCTATCGGAATTATTTGACAATAGAGGAAACCATTTAGGATTACTTTTTACAAATATTGCTATTTCTAATATGTAGAGTGATGGAAGTGTTAAAATTCTGTGCTTTATGAACATTGGTCTGCAACTGTCCATAGTTTGCAATCCAAACATAGCCCGTACACAACGCTTTTGTGCTTTGAACACTGTGTCTTTGTTTGTTGAATTGCCCCAGAAAATTATCCCAAATCTCAATAAAGATTCAACAAGTCCGTAATAGGCCGTTAGCAAGGTGTTTGTATTGACAGTAGGAGCAAGTTTAAAGAGGGCAAACGACGAGCTGCTGATTTTTTTACTTAGTACATCAATCTGTTTTTTCCAATTTAATTGCTGATCAATGATTAATCCCAGAAATCGGGCTGTCTCTGCTCCTTGTATAATATTATTATTGTAAGATAAATTAAAGTTTGATAAATTATTAAATTTTTCCCGCTGTCTAAAATGCATTATGTTAGTTTTGTTAAGATTAATTTTCAAATTATTGTTGCTAAGCCAGGTAATTATAGATTTTAATGAATTATTTGCGTCAAAATTATAGTCAGAATTTTTTTTGGATGCTATAGTTACAGTACTGTCATCAGCGAATAATGTCATGGGTTCTTTCGTTGCATTTGGTAGGTCATTAATATATAATAAGAACAAGGGAGGGCCCAATACACTTCCCTGGGGCTCACCATGCGTAATAAGACGCTTTTGAGAGGAGAAGATCTGTGCCTTTTTAGCTTTAATATTGAATTTAGTTATTTGAGTTATTTGTTGTCGGTCTGTTAGATATGATTTTAACAATTCCAAGACATTTCCTCTTATACCGTAGGCTTCAAGTTTATCTAGTAGAATATTGTGGTCTACAAAATCGAATGCTTGGGACATGTCACAGTAAATAGAACAAACAGGTAAAGATTTGTCAACATGTCGTTCCTTAAATACAAAAGTCACACATTTCAAAAAATTTCAAAAATGTTTTTTTTGCATAAAATGCATCTTAAACGATGAAACTTTAATGTTTCGCTAAAACAGCCGTCGTTTTATGAACCAAAACACCCGTACACGCACACACGTTAGTTTTGTTTTGTACCGTTTCTGTTACTGAGTTCCGCGCAAAAGTACCATATTGTCAGTTGTCAACAGTCATTTTGCACGAGCACACACTTTTTTTGTGAAAAACTACCACATTCCAAAAAACTGCTATAAAACAGGTGAAATTATATATTCAAAAGTGCCACATTCAAAAATATATTCGTATTGCAGATCACATTCACGTAAGTATCTTATCATTTTTATATGCAATAGTACAATATTTCGAAATAGGTTGGTTTTGCATTTATAAGTTTAATATTTTCTCTTATTTTTGTATGTAATACTACCATATTTTGAATTATGTTAGTTTTGCAAAAATTAATTAGAATTATATTCTTATTTTTTTATGCTAAAGTACCATATTTCAAAAAAGGTTAGTTTTGCATTTATTAATTTGATATTTTCTCTTATTTTTGTAAACAATACTGCCATTTTTTGAATTAAGTTAGTTTTGCAAAAAATAATTAGAATTATTTTCTTATTTCTTTATGCTAAAGTAACATATTTCGAAATATGGTGTCTTTGTATTTGAAAGTGATCTCTAAATAGATTTTATTTTACATTAAAAAGCAATTTTTAGTTTTAATGTTGTTTTGTCTGAAAGTTTTTGTAGTTTTTGGAGTAATCTTATAGGTTAAACAAATTAATTTAGAAGAACTATTAAAACCAATTAAATTTTACTTACCCACATAGATATATTATAACGCCTATTTACGAGAAAGTAAATTGGTTGATACAGGTAGGTACTTATTTTATTTTTTTCAGAATGACAACAAGAGCGCACCGTGTTTTGAACATGGTACCACCTATAAATGCCCCTCGAGATGGACAGCAATCTCCGTCAACAATACGACCTAGTGAAATGGATTCAAGTGACATTCAGACTACCAATTATATTTATCATGAATATGATGCTGATGACGTTAACTCTCTACCGGATAGTCAGTTTTCTTTAGATATTCTGAACTCCGGTGAAGAAAACGAAGACATTCGAGCAACGCCTCCAAAACACAGAATATTCAATAAACCATCTTTAGTCATCCAAGAAACAGACTCAGACAGTGACTCTTCCTCTGATGAATCTTCTAGCTCTTCCAGCAGTTCTAGTTCTAGTTATTCAAGTAGCTCCAGTTCTACAAATAACCTCAAAGATTTGTCATCCGATGATAGTGTCAAAGATCCTACGTATGAAGATCCATTTTCTGAAAACTGCAAAGCCCAGTCAGATTCCGATGAAGAGAACAACCACAAGCACAGTTACCTGACATTCAAGACTTTCCGCAATCAACCGTGGATAACCAGGAGTTATTTAATATTAATTCACCATCTGCCAGAGTTGATGATCAGCCACCTAGCGTTGATGAGCACCCATCTAGCGTCGGCGAGCAGTCTCCTAGTCTTGACGTTGAATCGCGCAGTAGATGTTGTAAAAAAAATACGAACCCCTCTTATGGAAACGAAACCAGAGCAACCTATTGAAAAACAAAGGTATGTCCTATACTTCTATGTCAAAGTCTAAGAAAGTTTATGATGCCAAAAAAATGGGTCCTGTATGTTTCGGTAAATGTAAATTAAAATGTTCAACAGAGTTTACGTTTGAAGAACGAAAACATATCTTTGAAAAGTTCTGGGAGTGCGGTGATCTGGAAATCCAACGACAGTTTATTCACGATCACATGACCAAGATAGAACCAAAATATAGATACGTTCGTGAAGGTAGCAGTCGCAAAAATTACAATCACGCATATTTTCTGACTCGAAATAATAAAAAAACTCGGGTATGTAAAGTATTCTTCATGAATACCCTTGGAATCTCAGACACAATGATCAGAACCGTTGTCAAGAAGCAGTCCGAAACTGGTCTGCACCTTAAAGATAACAGGGGAAAACTTTTGAAGGTGTCTCACTCCTTAAGTGCCTTATTTTATAAAACCATTACTGCTAATACTATTTTAAGATAAAGTTACCTCTGTTTCTGAAACGTAATGTTATGGACCAAGTTGATTAACTTAGCTTTAATATTTCATTTAAATAGTAATGATCTTATCGTAACTCAGTGGCGAAACAAATTTTTATTTAACTGCGAGACACTATTTAGATACGAGTCATTATAGTTTAGACAGCTTAATATTAGGTATTTTTCATTATTGAACTGCATTCCACACACCTGTGATAAGTAAGCTAATACAGCTTTTAAGAGAAGATACTCAATGTTTATTGTGCGTAGGGCGTACAAAACATAGGTTTAAGTCTTGTAACGTATAAATTAGTCTAGTTTCGTTTTAGGTATGGTAAAACAATACAAAATAGTAAGTGTTATTCTGTTTAAAAAGTCTGATTTGATCGTGATTATCAATGATATTATACGTAAAAAAGAGGTAGATAGGTTATACACGCTTCGCAAGAGTCACGTCAAAATTTGGCTAATTAGCCACATTTTCTTCGTCTTGTCTCTTTTTCGTTCCCGATAATTACTACTTACACGTGTTATCTAATAGCGTGACATTGTGCCGTTTTTGAAGAACGAATGTACGGTAGGTAACCTATTTACGTCTTTTTACTTAAAATATCATTGGTGATTGATTATAGCTTAAAAATTTAATTATTAAAGTTTAGTTATTGTTTATTTAATCACTTGTCCAAAAAAGTTTCAGTGTACGTTAGCTCAATCTGAGAATAATTATAAGTACCTACCTATACTGTTGTAATTGAGAGCTGTTATCTTTTAGGGAGCCAGCTAAATACCTGTGTATTTATTTTTACAATAATTCTTATGTGTGTCTATGCAAAAGTTTTATGCATCTTTGTTTTTATAGCTTAAAAGGTTTGTTTCGTTTTTAACTTAAATTGATTACTCTTACCTACTAATATAGGTAATATTAATTTTAGACTTAATTGATGATCTCATGATAGGATTTAACTATTTGTTTTCCCTTAGCAAATTTACTATGTACTAAGTTAGTATGTGCCATTTTTTTCTTAAATTTACGTTTTTTGCGGTTGACAACTGAAAATAAAACTCAGATTTTCCTAATAATGATGGTTTAATTTTTAAAATTTTAATATTCTCGAAGTCAAAGTCTATATACAAAACTAACTTATTTGCATTTTTTCCAGCTTCCATTCGAGGTATGGTTAAGATTGCTTTATTGAAAAATAGGCTATTTAATTACGCATCTTTTGATACAAAAAAAGTCTACGTAATACACATAATTTATATACAAAAATCATAAAATAATCCAAATTATTTTTGCAAATGCCGCTCCTGTATAATTTGCTTATTTTGACTTGTGGTGCTTTTGTATTTAATGAGCGATGTGTTGAGACAGTGTATATAAAGTCATAAACCGCCATATTAATGTTTCTATTTTTTCTGAAACCTTTCTGTTCATCACATAGGATTACATGCTGTTCTAAGTATCTGTTGAGTTTGTTATTTATATATTTCTCAAAAAATTTCGAGAATACGGAAATTAATGCTATGGGTCTATAGTTTTCCATTAAAAATTTATCTTCTTTTTTAAATAGAGGTTTAATTATTGTCAACTTGAGGTCTTTTGGAAATGTCCCACTTAGTATACATAGGTTCATAATATGGCTTAAGTGTTGAGAAATATCTTCTTTCACTGCTTTGATCACGATTGTTGCAATACCGTCATATCCTACACTACTCGTGTTTTTTAGATTTGTTAAAATCTTCTGCATATGATAAGGCAGACTTGGAGATAAAAACATTGAGTTGGGTCGGTTATTGATTAGAGCTGTGGCATCCTTACCAGCACCTGGAAGAGGTTTTACTTTTTCAATAAAATAGTTATTAAATGCATTGGCAATTTTCTTTGGATTTGTTGTCAATTTATCGTTAATTCTTAATTCAATAGTCGAAATTATCAAATAACTTCTCCCGCTCTGGGTGGAGCGGGAGGGCGTGTCAGACTCTTACTGACTAAAACCCACCCGTGTTCCTTCGGTTTCCCTGTTGTCGGGGGCCACGGTGTCCCTTTCGGCACATATTCGCAGCCCCGGCAGGCATTGGCCCTAGCGGACCCCGTCAATTCTGCTGACATCTCTTTGAGGCGCGCGTGGAACACAACGCGCCGTCGACCCGGGCTTGGTCCTAATCGGACGGCGAGCTACCCATTGCTCACCATCCGCAAGCCCGCGCCTACGGTGGCCATAAAATATAACCCTAATCATGTTACTAAATTAATTTTCCAATACTCCTAAATCAAACGTGGAACACACAACATTTCTCACAGATAACTCAATATTGGAATATTTTCATATTCCAATTATAATTTCTAGGTATTTCTAATTATGCTAAATCTACGTAGAATCGGATCCATAGGTCCATGAATTTGTGGCTAACCGTATGATCTCTTGATCAGGCGTTTGCATGAGAATTGACTTATTATATTGATTAATAAAATTATAATCAGTTAGAATGTACGCTTTCCAATTACTGTTACGAAATAATTGTGAAGTGATTCATCTCACAATAGGGATGATGCCTAGGTAAAAAAATAAATTATAATTAGTCCGTCTTTCAGATAATAAAAAAATATTAGACACGTATTTTTGCTTTATCATATTAATCAAAAATAACTTAGAAAATACTCATTTTAGTTGGGGAGTGGGGGTCGTTACGTCATAATTCAATATAAAATCTAGCAAGGCCACAATTTAACTCATTTTATTGCCGTAATCTTTTGATTACGTCAAAAAAGAAAAAATACGTGTCCAATATTTTTATTAAACTAACTGCCGAACAACAAAAAAATATTTGGACACATGCCTATTGTATCATAATATTTTTTATTAGAGAACAATGTTTAATTATTACTTGGGATTAAGAAGTATGATGCAACTTACACGTTTCTGAAAAAAAACCTTAAGTTTTGCGGGATATAATGTGTCTTTAAGAAGTGACCATGAATTCCAAAATATTTCTTTTTTATAAAGATTATAGATGTAGTAAATACCTACCTAACAATTTCTTTGAAGATAATAAAGGCTCGCATGAATAAAATATAAATCACTAACCAAACCTAGATCATAAAAAGCGGCCAAGTGCGAGTCGGACTCGCCCATGAAGGGTTCCGTAGCAGCAAGTAACATTGAATGAAAGGTAAATTGCGGTTTACGATTTATGACGTATTAAAAAAAAAACTACTTGCTAGATCTCGTTCAAACCAATTTTCGGTGGAAGTTTACATGATAATGTACATCATATATTTTTTTAGTTTTATCATTCTCTTATTTTAGAAGTTACGGGGGGGGGGACACATTTTACCACTTTGGAAGTGTCTCTCGCGCAAACTATTCAGTTTAGAAAAAAATACATTAGAAACCTCAATATCATTTTTAAAGACCTATCCATAAATACCCCACACGCATGGGTTTGATGAAAAAAAATTGTTGAGTTTCAGTTCTAAGTATGGGGAACCCCAAAATTATTTGTTTTTTTTTCTATTTTTTGTAAAAATCTTAATGCGGTTCACAGAATACATCTACTTACCAAGTTTCAACAGCATAGCTCTTATAGTTTCGGAAAAAAGTGGCTGTGACATACGGACGGACCGACAGACAGACATGACGAATCTATAAGGGTTCCGTTATTTGCCATTTGGCAACGGAACCCTAAAAAACTTAGAAATGATAGGTACTTATACAGGAATCACATTCTCACATTTGTATTGTGAATGCAGCTGGTTGAATCATTTCATTGAGCAAAAAAAAAACATGTTTACTTTAAACAAAAGCCTCTATTGAAGGACATACAGACACATTGTTTTATATATTCAATCAAACAAATAAAATAATAAGTTTACTGTTGGATTTCTGTTTTTAATTAAAACTTAATTATGTCGAACTGGAAGTTACTTAATTTTTTTTTTCTGTTCAAATTACTATGAAATCTGGCTCGGAAAATTCTCTTGAGATAAATAAAATAAGAAGAATTTTCATCATCATGTAATTTTCATTTATCGTTTGATCTTAGGTCTTATTATACAAATATATTCTTTTGGGAAATCTTCTTCTCGTGTCGTTAGTGACTAACCTGGTGTCAAAGTTTTAAAACCGCTCAAGGTCCTCTGACTTGGCTTCACATGATGTCGAGAAATATCTCTCAGGCCGGTTTCCTCACGATGTTTTCCTTCACCATTTTTGAAGCAAGTTATAATTATACAATACGCACAATTTGAGAAATTAAAACACTTAATAAAAAAACAAAAAAAAATGGAAACCACCTGCATCAGGAACAGGGTCCAAGCTACCAGTACGCGGCCGTCACAGCTCCAAACTCAAAGCATTTATTTCACATACACCAATTACAGACACTTTTGATTTATCAAGGGGTCGGTCAGTCAGAAAGATGAAGCTAGTTGCCGATTCCAAAGCGTAGTCGGTTCCTATGGAGAAGAACGGGTAAGAAACTCCAGAGAGAGGAACCTCCCAACATTACATGCAGTGTGCTGTAGACGGTAAGTACCGCTTTCTGTATCATGCTTATGCATGAGTATCCTCAGGTGTTAGTCCACGTTGTTGATACACAGTTATCACTCACTTTATCGAACGCGATATTTTCGCGCTTACAGAATTTAAGTTCATAAGGATGTTCTTTAAAATAGTTATCTACAGTCCGGCCGTTGAGATAATGTGTTTCCTGACACCTGTCAGTTGGACAATTTCTAGTAGTAATGAGGATCAAATTTGCAAAACACATATAAGTTTGTATGAAACCGACAGGTGTCAAAAACGCATTCTTTATATCACTAAAACACCGATGAGTACCTACTACTACTACTTACTTTGCTGCAAAATTAATGCCCGCCTTTAAGAGCGTATATTCTGAAAGTGGGCAACATCGCAAATAGATGTCAAATATTCCGCTTTTTTTAAAATTTGGCTATATAACTGTATGAAAATAAGAAATGTGGCTAACTAGTTCCCTAGAATATTAATAAATGAATTGCAATTATTACACTGAATTTGATGTTGTGACCATTTTAGGTGTAAAAAGGCATTTGGAAAGTTCCCAAATACTTTTTTTACATCTAAAACTAAATATTCGGTATTACGATATTAATTATTGTATTTTAAAATCACATTTCTTAATTCCATACAGAAATATTGCAAAATTAATCAAAACAGCTATTTACGACGTTGCCAATTTTTAGGATAAACCCTCTTAACTATTTCTTAACCATTATTTCGCGGACATTAATATGGATAACCTGAAACTTACCTAGTTTAAAAAAATCTTTACTTAGTTTTAAATTTATTCTATCATGCCTACTTTAATTGTAATGTGTAACTGTTATTTAAGTAAAAATGAAAACGACTTTCGGTTCAGTGATCGTGAAGATTACATCCCACATGTCGTTGTACGTTTCTTCATTTTTTTTTCCGTTCCTTTCTTCTCGTCTATTTTTATGTATTAACATAAATGGTAAAATAAAACAGTGGCACTCCGGGAGTGCCGACAGAAGTGAAAACTAAAAAAAAAGACTTCCAAAACCTTTAAAGTAAAAATACTTAAAATAAAGAGCACAATCGCGTTTACGAAAATAGGTGTCGGTAACCGTGTCGCGAGTTCAATTGCTTTTTCCCATTTCAAAAATGCCCAACGCGCCTAAAGAAGTCTTCACTTCAATAAGTCAAAATACATGATTTCTTTATCTTTCTCGGCTTTCAAAAGATTCACGAAACATGATTTATTATTAACGGCTATGAGTGATAAGTACTTACGTAGTTCGTAAATAATAAAGGCGGTAGAATAAATTGATTGATAATGGCCTCTTATTATGGCTGTTAACTTTGATTGTAGTCCCTCCTAATATTAATATATCCCAAAAGGTTATTTGCAATTACTGAACATGACTTGATTTCCGTTCGTTTTTTTTGGGTGACCACTGAAAATCAGCGCTGTGCTGTGGGTCCCCCATAGCACAGCATCATGCTGAGTGGAAGCTTCTTGTCACAGTCATTACGTGCAGCTGCCGACTATATCTGTTTTATACTCATGTTTGCATATGATGTACTAAGTTATATCTATTTTGTTTTCTGCTTATCTACTCTTGTCTTTGTATGCACGTGTTTCTGTGACAAATAAATCTATTTTTCTTTCTTTCTTTTTAATACCAAAAAGCGTTCGTGAAAAAAACTTGATATTATTGAACTTTTAAGTACAGGTTTCACAATGTTTTCTTTATAATATTTTTTATAAAATGGTTTTGAAAAATACTAGCTGCTGCCCGCGGCTTTGCCCGTGTAGACACTAATTATTTTTCTAAAATAAAAGTAACACAAGTTACTCCTTATAACATCAGGTCACTGCCAGTGGAAGTCCCGTCAATATCGGTCTAGCCGTTTCGGAGATTAGCCGGAATAAACCCAACTAGCAAAACAGTCGAATCATGAATGAGTTATTCAGCTACAGATAGAATTAATGTTGAGTAGTTGCTACATTGTAACCACAATGTAGTCTAAAAGCGTTTATTACGACTCTTTAGCATTTTTTGCTTCTAAGTGCTTTAACCGTGTCGTATAAACGTTTACTCGATATTGCATTTATTCAATAGTCATATAGTAACTACCATTTCTCGTTTATACGACATGTGGTACAGTAATTACGCTATTAGAGTAACCGATTCCCAAGTTTCATGTTTAAAAAGCTGATATATGGCTGCTACTCGACATTACTATATTGGAGCGAATTCGCCGAATAAAAGCTGCATATTTACTGAAAAGTGTCTTAATATCTATAATGGCATGCTAAATCGATTAGACGCATGTAAGTGTTTATATTGCAGTTACTGAACTTGAATCGTTATGAATGCTGGTTTAACACATTTATTGAATTAGGTGTTACATAATTGATTTTTAATTACTTTACAAGCTATATAATATCTCATCCAGCGCACCAATATTATATTGAAAAATATTAACAATTTACGTGATGGATTACGAAATCGAAAAAAAAAATATGGATAAGGAAAAATAATGTTTTAATGAAGGAATACCAAAATTGTCTACATATGGCGGCATTACGTCCTATAAATGAGATAAAATCATACAATTATTCGACTAATAACCGATATATTGTGATGTAATAGCAATATATTTACATATGGTTCTTGATCTAAAATTTTGATAAAAAATATTTATTATTACTTTTATATTATTAATAATTAGCGTGGCCCACAAATATATGTTAAATAACTCCTACGATTTCATCGATAAAGTTACTTTGCATGTTCATTTACATATAGATATGCAAAATTCTATAGCCAGTACATTGCTATAACATTCTACATTAAGTAACTGGATATACACAATACTTTCATATTCGTACATATTTGTTATAAGTCACACACAAAGTTCGGTTTAGTAAAATAATGGAAAAATTGTGATGAAA
This sequence comes from Agrochola litura, assembly GCA_949152395.1. Lineage (NCBI taxonomy): Eukaryota > Metazoa > Arthropoda > Insecta > Lepidoptera > Noctuidae > Agrochola > Agrochola litura. The sequence continues at coordinate 5,558,342 of OX424497.1, read as the reverse complement.
TAACTGATACACAGTGAAATTATGGAATAACTGCAAATTATTTGCTTTTAACTGACAAAAATGATGATTTATGGCTAATCAGCAACATTTACTCCATGATTTTGTTGATTAATAGTAACGAAAAAGCTTTAACTCCATCAATGGTCATGGAAAGGCAGCAATATTGCTATTGCTACTCTAAATTTGGTCCACTTTTGCTTTTACTCGATAATTATTTCACAATTATGTTCCTTATTCAACAGTAACACGACTTTCATGGCACTATTAGCTGAGTAATTTGTGCCCAAATCGCGTTGAGTAAACGTTTACTTCCTTTTTATACGACTTATTACATCTACATTATTGAACTATGAGCTGAAACAGAAACGTGGCCTCGACTATTATAGCACATGTTTTTGCCAGTTGGGAACTGACAGATCGATCCTTTTTTTTTTATAAGTACCGTATCGTATACCTACTTTCATAATATGCATTTAGTAAAAAGTTGTTATTTTTACATTACAAACAGACACTTCAATATTATTTATTTGTATTTATGTATGTATGTATGTTTATAGATAGAACTTACACTAGTAATGATTACATATTTTTTTAAGAAACGTTCTTAATCTGTTAATTTTATTCAATACTAAAAAGCTGCACTACATTACTGGCAAAGAAACACAATGTGCGTTCAAATCACTAACCATCGGTAACACATAGGAACCCAGCATAAAACAATCTTCTTTATAAACTTCCGTAGTTCCGTACCTATAAAACTTCGGAGAAAAATATCGGTAGCGTCACGATAAAAGTTTTTCAATACATTATGGAGACATTAAGTCATAGTCTGGAAGTGGCTATCGATTTTTCGTAAGCTACCAAGTAGGTCAGTACACACCTGCCGATACTAAATATGACGCAGCTGATGTTTCAAGAAAGTATCGTTCGCTCATTTGTTTTTTAAATATATATTTAGAGGACTTGTTCCGCATTCGCCTCACAAAGTTTGCCCTACATTCGATATTCCTTGTTCGCGTCATATTTAATTCCTTTTTGGCCCCGAAAATCATTTGTTTGATTTATTTTTGAAATAAAAACTTCTTCTTCTGCGCGTTGGGCATTTTTGAGATGGGAAAAAACAATTGAACTCGCGACACCGTTTTCGACACCTCATTTTTGTAAACGCAATTGTGCTCTTTATTTATATTACGTTACGGATCAATGTTCTATGCAAGTATTTTTACTTTAAAGGTTTTCGAAGTATTTTTTTAAATTGTTCAAGTTTTCACTTCTGTCGGCACTCCCGGAGTGCCAATGTTTTTTTTTTTTATTTTGGTTCTATTTCGCCCTTTTGTTTATGAGAATTAATAGGTTGTTGACTTTATAGTCATTTATTTTAAATCTAATAAAAGATCACTGTAATTATATTTTTTCCATAGCAGGATGATAATTTTAATGATTTTATCTGTCCAATTTCATAATTATATTGTTAGAATTTCGTAATTGCCATGAAATTGTATTGATATGGAGGACGGATGGCAGTTGTTTCAAGCAATTATTAAAACTGAGCCATATCTGGTAAACACGACGTGGGCCCCAAATAGTTGGGAAAAGGTTGGGCGATCAAAACGGTTTTATATTGGAAAATGGTCATGCAAGAATTAACATCATAACTTTACTCCATGGAGGACTATTGGCAGATCTGTGCAGTATATTCCCCTATTTCAGTTCAATGTTCTTGTGGGTACAGGATTCTACTGAGAATTTCTTTAAACAACTAAAAACTTTTGGGAGTGCCTCCACTGCCAGGACCGGCTCCCGAATTGGCTGCCGGCACTGAGTTTGGAAAAAAAAGCAGAAAATGGGGTTGGCAATTTGGCATATTGTAGTAGATAGGCGAGGAAAGCATAATTTAAAAAAAACATGTAATAAAGCATTTTTTTTCCAGTATTATATTTCCTTATTCAATGATTTCCATATTCCAGTAATCAAGCATCTGGAACCGAACTAGTTGGTTTAGGTTAAATATTTTTTACTCGCAAAAAAGGTTAGATTAGGTTAGGTTAGAACTGCGACCCCCTACGCACGAGCCGAGCGAGCAAAGCGAGCGGTGCTACGGCAGCGGCTGGCGAGTGCCAAAAACTACGAAATATACAAAAAATAAAACTTTAGTTCTGGTTGGAGTTCTGAATACTGGAAGGGTTTCCATAAACGCCGTGACGCCAGTGTCCATTATAGAAACCCCCCCGGCCATAGAGTATATAATGTGCCGGCGGGCAGTCGATGTTTTCAATCTCGGCTGCCGGCAGTAATGTCATACCGGTTCCTAGTGGCATTATTTTGGCAGCTGGCGCCGCCGGCAGCGGAAGCACTCCCAAAACTTTTCCTTACCCGGATCAATCCAGAACCGTTCGCTTGAGGAATAGCATTTCTGACCACAAAACCGAGGGAGTTTTATTCACAAACGACATTTATTCGAACAGCCCCAATTATACTCCTATCCCTTAAGAGTCATCCTACAATAAACCCGACCTCCACAGAGGTCATGTACGCAATAAAACACGACATCTAATAACTCGCAGACCTTTTATAATACTTTTAATTGCTCCATGTAAACTTGCTCGCACTCAGTTAGAGGTCCCGTACATTGCCCGTACATTGCTCCCTAGTGGACCGTAACTGAATTATAGCCCCCTGGATAACAGTCGGGATGACCGCGGCAAGACGCCCAAAGTTTGTGAAAGATGTTATGGTTATGTTGAAATTGTTGAAGTTAGTATTGAATTTTGAAGCGGTTGGGTCAACAATTTTGCAAGTGTCTTGGTGCTGAAATTATAGTTAAAACGACCTCTAGAAAGTATTTTTATTAAAACTGCTGTTATGTTGGTCAAATATTGCTGTTACTAAAGCTGCAGTTTCTTAGGAAAGCGGTTCCGTCTGTAGCGTTGTGAGTGGTCTCAACTGTAATTAGTCGAGTGATGCTAAAATATCACAATTAGTAAGTTACTAATCACATCACAAAAACGTGGCATAACACTAATTATCTAAGGAAACTCTGTCATTTAAAATTCCGCTTATTTGCCTGATGGAAACTATCCTCTGAGCCTCAGGATTCTGTGTGTCCCGACCTAGGGTGAGTTCCGCATGGCATCGGCAACGCATCGTGTGGCCTCACATTTAGAATATTATAAAAGTAGTATTTCCTTGTATTTAACTATATGTTATTCCCATTTACTTTACTATGTACAGTACCGACCAAAAGTCCATAAGCAATCTCACAAAGCAATAGACTGACACTTCGGTTTGACTTACGACCTTCTTCTATAAATTGTTACAATACTATAGACACGCACAGTACACACACACACACTCACTTTGTCTGCAACCAATGACTAGTTCGATAATCATTCCTTTTTTGTTTCATTCGTCTTGTTCACATAAATATTAAAGTTTAGCAGGTAGACCACAGAAAACTAAGTAAATTATTTCGATTTCTGTAGGGTAGACAGATACAGTTCGTTACGAGTATTCAATTAATAGAACTTTGTTGGCTCGTGGATAATATTGGTGACGAGTATTTAGCGCAGTGTTGTGGTTATTATTTTCAAAAAGCAGGCATAAAATATATTGAAGAGATCAGATCAGATCAGAGAATATTATTGCGCTGCGTAAAAGTGAAGTGAATATCTAATGAAACCGGACTAAGTGTGAGTGTTATCATTTATATATTTCATATTTTAGTAAACATAAATCTTAATCAAGGATATTGTTGATAGAACAGAGGTATTGTTGAGACAGAAGATGCCTTTAAAGTTTTAAATTCATTATGAGGTTTAATTCGATTAGTGAATAATAAATAATTAGGTATTATGTGTAATAAAAACAATGTTTTTCTTTGTTCTAGAGAAATACTGTGAGGGTTAAGAGATATGAGGAAGGGGCTTATTATCGAAATGCAGCGACGTCAAATGATGAATGAATATGAAACAAATGGTTTCATACCAACGAGATATTTTGCTGAATTATTAAAAACACGTCATTATGAACAGTTCGCCGTGCACTCTGAAGGCTTGCATCACTGAAGACCAGCTAGAAAACCGTTTTTGACCTTAAAATATTGACCGTACCAACTTAATAAACAACAGATTCATTATTGCATGAATTTATGGTAACGAATTTTTTAAGCACGTTTCAATAGGGTGTTTGTCGTATTTCTTGCAGATAGACCGAAATTGTTTAATTAATATTATTTTAGTAATATTATTATTTTAGGATTAAAATTTGAGGTTTAGTTTCAATCTTCTTTTCGTAAAGAAAATGAATACTTAAGCTATAACCTCAATACCAACCAATATTTACTAAAGCCAAATAAAATTTAAAATAATACTTAACCTTAAAATCAACAATATTGTCAGTAGATTTTTTTACATTTTAAGTAGACTAATATTCTTATTTATTGCTTAATTACTTCGAACATGATCAAAGCTTTATATATATGGTGAAAAAAATCCATTTAAAATTTAAAATATTTCAAAATTTAAATATGTCAAAATAATACAAATTGCTTCTAAGTTTCTAGACATCTATTTCACATAGTATTCAGGTGAAGTAATGATAAATAATTGTAGCAGTTTATTAACTATACTTAAGTAAAATTAATATAACGAATAAATATTATTTATTTTTTATTATCACATATCACGCATTTTTATTCTAAACCCTTTATTGCAATAACAACATTAATAAATAGGCAGGAATATTTAAAAATATTATTATTGCAAACAAAAATAATAATATTTGCAAAAACAGCGTTGTGATTTACGAGATTAGAACCTTAGCCATCTTGAATCTAAGACCAACGCTTAACGCCTTCTGCTATCTGCACTTATAATTTACTTTCGAATTTTAGCAATGCCATACACTGGCCAAGGTCACGCGTATGATGCATGCTAACAAAAGTGATGGAAATATAAGTGCGGCGCCCGCGAACCGTGACGATACGACAGTGTGTACTTGTGTAGTGCAAATATGCGTTCTCTGTTGTGTGTGTACGGCACTCACACCCTCACTCACTTTTGAGCGCTTACTGTACAGTAAGCGCTCAAAAGTGCATAAGCACGCTAAGAGTCGTATTGCTGTGAACACGCGGTATAGTCCGTACATTTGCATGTGTAAACAGTCAGACGTCTGTGGTGTGAGTGCCGTACACACACAACAGAGAACGCATTTTTGCACTACACACTGTCGTATCGTCACGGTTCGCGGGCGCCGCACTTATATTTCCATCACTTTTGTTAGCATGCATCATACGCGTGACCTTGGCCACTGTATGGCATTGCTAAAATTCGAATGTAAATCATAAGTGCAGATAGCAGAAGGCGTTAAGCGTTGGTCTTAGATTCAAGATGGCTAAGGTTCTAATCTCGTAAATCACAGCGCTGTTTTTGCAAATACTATTATTTTTGTTTGCAATAATAATATTTTTAAATATTCCTGCCTATTTATTAATGTTGTTATTGTAATAAAGGGTTTAGAATAAAAATGCGTGATATGTGATAATAAAAAATAAATAATATTTATTCGTTATATTTATTTTACTTAAGTATAGTTAATAAACTGCTACAATTATTTATCATTACTTCACCTGAATACTATGTGAAATAGATGTCTAGAAACTTAGAAGCAATTTGTATTATTTTGACTTATTTAAATTTTGAAATATTTTAAATTTTAAATGGATTTTTTTCACCATATATATAAAGCTTTGATCATGTTCGAAGTAATTAAGCAATAAATAAGAATATTAGTCTACTTAAAATGTAAAAAAATCTACTGACAATATTGTTGATTTTAAGGTTAAGTATTATTTTAAATTTTATTTGGCTTTAGTAAATATTGGTTGGTATTGAGGTTATAGCTTAAGTATTCATCTAGACACGCGATAGCGTGTCGAGCCAAGTTCCAGGCAAGACACGGCTGCAGTGTGTTATATTACACGAACCATTTGGAGCCACTTTTGACCCCTTAATAACTCAAAATCTATGTAACAGTAGCACATGAAATTTGGTTTATTTATTAAAACCCCTTAGATTAACTAGAACTCCAAATTTCATAAATAAAGCTCAAACGGTTATTGAGATATTAACGTCTAAAAATCGGCATTTTTATCAACTACATAGCCATGGTCATCAAAAACCTTTAATCCACTTCCGGATGACCTATAAAGTTGAAAGGAGATTTCTCGAAAGCAGGCCCACGGTATGGTACTGTGTCAAAGCTTATTTATCAAAAATTATGTCGTATTTTTTTCAAGTTAAGTCGTTTTTTTTTTTAAATTTCTTTCTGCTAGCATTAGAGAACCTAATTAATATTTATTTGGTTGACTAATTGTAATTTTGTACATCCGCCATTCAATCCTAACCTGAATGTTGCCAAATGACAGACTATTCCAAGCAAATAATTTGTAATCGATTGAAAAATCGATTCTAACCCACATGGAGTACGTGGAGTATCCACTACACGAGTATGTTTCAAATGCTCTATTGTTCTATGTTTCTAATTATACTCAAATACTGTAAAATTATGATTTTACAATAATTAAAATATTATCTGGTCTGAATATACTCAAAAACTTAAAAGTGTTTCGAGACAGTAATGTTATTTTATAAACTAATCACCAGTGATCGGAGTAGGTAGATTGATTTGGTGTCAATGAACTGGCACGTATATATTAGTATGGATATGCCTCCGGGATTCCGGGATTTTGAAATTATTAAGATTTTTTTAAGGAATTTCAAATGTTGTGATGTGTAAAATAAAGAATACATCAATATGAATAAGAAATGTTTAACCCTTTTGCTGTCTTTTTAATAGTATATAGGTGATCGGACTCCAAGAAAAGGATAGGTATACTGTAAACAATATAATAATTTAATATATTTTAAATGTTTATCTATCGCATTCTATAAATTTCTAATGTAGTAGTTTAAAAATCCTTACTTTAACAATATTTGATTAAATCCCGTAAGTACCAAAATGAAATCCCGGAAAAAAGGCTTATCCATGTTATGATTTCTATGACTATTCATGATGCGAGTACCTACGTAAAATCAATCTACCTACTCCGATCACTGCTAATCAGCCAATCGATTTCGTCAATCGATTACCAAAATAATTAAACCTGGTAACATTGACACCATGCATAATGTCAAACTGTCAAAAAAATATCTGTCAGATCAATGGCATTGTTGGCTGTTTGTTTAAGTTGATTTGAATTTATTTTTCCGTATTTACTTTATAGTTAAATTACGTTACGATTTAATACTGTTAATTTAAATTGAAGCCAGACGAACTATTGCTTATCTTTCCATGGCCCTGGGTAAGTTTAATAAGTTCTTTAAATATTTGTTGTAAACACCCGTTCACCTTTCACTATTTTAGCGTATTGTATAACCTCATTGATTTTAGCAGCCTATTAGTAGAATGCCTATGTTCAGTCAGGGGTACGTCGCGCGTCGTCAGCTGTAAATTTCTATAGTATGATGTAATTATATTACATAAGTAAATACACTGATTTTTTTTACCTTTTTCAGGTATGACGATGACATGTGTTATTGCAAGACTTGAAATTATTGATTATATTATCTACAACTCTATCCCAAGTATTACTTGCTCATGGAAATCTAAGCATATTATGTTTTGCATGTGGCATGTCAATTGCAAGTCACAGAAGTCATCAGGTTAGTGTTTTTAAAATGGCAGAATTATTATGAGTGATATAATTACTAAACAAAAGTAAATAAACAACAATAAGAAGTACTTTCTTACTTTCTAGGTTATACATTTGGATAAAATTTGTCATGCTTATTGAGAGAGGCTGCTACCAGAGATGTTTATAGGCAAGCAAGTGATGATAAAAACAGAGCCACCCTAGAGTTTAAGAGATTTACCCTTAGGTCAAAACAATAATCTGGTTAGGGCCAGAATCAAATCGTGACGTGTGAGCAGCAGGACTTGGTGTACATAATTATTGATAAGTGAGCAAAATAGGACAAATCGTTTAAGAGATCATCATTGCTTATTACTGTTTCGTGGGAAAGCGTACACCTACCACCTACTGTACCTACGCTGCTTTCATACCATGACTAAGTTATGAGAATGAAGCTGAAGCCGTTTTAAATTCTATGAGAAATAAAATGTTTTTAGTATTTATTGTTGTGTTATTTGTTAGAGTAAACCTTCCTATAGAAGCGCTGAAAATGCTGCTAACAATAAGATTATTCATCTTTAATTAAGAGAGTTGGCTAAAATAATGTTTATGCCATTAAATGTTTCATATTTAGCGCGCAAGATTATTAATTTACCTTTATAAAATTGCAAGTCTGTAAATGCAACAATCGCCATTTTGATGACAGTCGAGGTCGAGGCTAAAAAACATAAAAATTGGGGATTTCGAACATCCAAACTCCACCACAAGGACAGTGACTATTACAACATTTAATTATTTGACAAATTCATCCATTGTTCAAGTTAAATAAGTAGTGGTTATGAAGTTTTTTATTATCAAAAGTCGAAGTTTCGCGCCAATCGTGCGTGTTTACATTTTAACTTTTCACAATTAACACTCATACACATGTAGATATGATTTAAAATGTGACAAATATGATTAAAAATATTATAAGCAACTAGAAAATGCCCAGATCTTAACTTATTATACGAACACACGTTCAATAACACGTAATATTCATTACTACTACTCAATTTGTGTTAAAAATCGCCGATCATTGTTTTTTTTTTATTGTAATGATGTGCGAAAACGATTATGCCAAACGTTTTTTTTTTTTTTCAATTTTGATTGTCTCGATTAATTTAGGTATATGTCGAATGTCTGAAATCTATACTTGAAAATTTAAATAAAATTGTTTTAAGCATTAAATACAATAAGCATTGTTTAAAATAATTATTTATACTTTTCTAGTGTAATTTTAATCGTTTTTAGGACATTCAATATAAAACGAGTCAACAGACAGGACGTGGATAGATACTTACCTCATTTATTGAATTTCGCGCCGAATTGTTTCTACATTTGAATTTAAATTCGGAACGTTGTTCAAAATTATTTTTAATTTATTGGACAATTATTTAATGTGGATTTTATTTTTGATAGTTTGCTACAGAATGCCTAGTATACATTTTTAGGTAGGCAAGAAAATTTTGTTCGGGAATGATGTTAAATTAATTCTATAAATTAGGTAGGTATTCCGCAAACACTTTTAAATGACGTCTATATTTTTTGTTAGTTGTATGACTTTGGTAGGATTTTATTTTTGATAGTTTGCTACAGAATGCCTAGTATACATTTTTTAGGTAGGCAAGAAAATTTTGTTCGGGAATGATGTTAATTAATTCTATAAATTAGGTAGGTATTCCGCAAACACTTTTAAATGACGTCTATATTTTTTGTTAGTTGTATGACTTTGGTAGGATTTTATTTTTGATAGTTTGCTACAGAATGCCTAGTATACATTTTTTAGGTAGGCAAGAAAATTTTGTTCGGGAATGATGTTAAATTAATTCTATAAATTAGGTAGGTATTCCGCAAACACTTTTAAATGACGTCTATATTTTTTGTTAGTTGTATGAGTTTGGTAGTATTTGTTTTTAATAGGATAATCTTACTCGAGTAATAGAAATTGCTTTTTTTTTGAGGTAGTTTCAAAATGAAATTTAAAAAACTGCCCAAGTGTATGTTGGACTACGCACAGTGAAGGGTTCCGTGATTGGGATGAATATTTACGCATAAACATTGCATAGTATCAATTTTATCGACTGCAAAAATAAGTTTGTGTTTCTCGAAAAAACTATAAAAAACAAAGTTAATTCTGCGGTTGTAACCGAAAATAAACTGTATCTCAAAAACTATTGACGTCAAAAGCAAAGTCACTTAGAAACATCTTTAACATTTTAATTATGAGATCCAACAATACACGCTTTATATGCATAGATTTTTTTCATCTCTCGGTTATATGTAGGTATGGAGAATGCCACCCCCACTATTATGTTTATCGTAATTTCACACACGGACAGACGAACTTGACGAAATTAAGAGGTCCGTTTTTTTTACGGATTTTGATTATCAAGTTTACAATCGGCATGCAATTGATGTCTATGAGAATTGATCTACAATATTATTATTATTTGGAATAGCCGCCATCTTAAAATCCAGAATTTCCATCTAATTCGATATCAGCACTATCTCCCGAAAATGACAGTCATGACGAAAAATTTTCAAATAGTGTTAAAAACTGCCACTTGCTCACTTCAGATGGCGCTGATCTCCAGCGTCTTATAATTTGACAGCTAACTATACATTTTTGATTCGAATGCTAAAAGTTGATGTAAATTCCAGAATTTCATGACTGAATTCAAAACACCCCGTCGAGTCAACTGATGTGTCACGTGTCAAAATCTTGGTCCTTAATGTTAGGCGGTAGTGAATTCATTTCATTCATTCTCTGATCTCGAAAAACGTTGTTACAAACCTCAGGTTGGTATGATCAAGGTAGTTTGTAGGTTGGTACTGTGCTTGAGACGTTTTTGAATTGATAGATCGTATGACTATTGTTTTAGGGACTATTGTCGTTTAATATAGTAGATAGTTAAGGAACTTTGTTCCTGACGGGGCTCCCCGACTGCACAAGTTTTTTTAAATAATAATACTTACCGCGCCGGCTCAGCGACCTGACATCATTGCGGACAATTGTAACAATTGTTACGAAAGAAATACCTACATTCTTACACAATATTGCTACGCATATTTGCAAAAAGAATTTTATAGATCACGTTTGATTGACAAATGATAATAATTTCTTTACAAAAAGTAATGATATCCCATCAAAAACATAAATGTGAAAATGGGAGCCAAGTTCAATAAATATGGTTGTTGACTTCGCCGACAAAAGAATTGAGATCTAAATGGGTGCCAAGTTCTGTAGATAATCCTGAAATTTATTTATAAGAACATGCAACTTTCTAAAATAAAATTAAAACACAAATTCTTGTTTTTTCTGCTATAACAATGTTTGCTATTTAAAAATATAACTTCTTAAATTTGAACAGTCGAATTATTTACACAAAGCACTTAGGATAAATTGAAGCTCAAGATTTGACTTGGCTAGTTTTTACCAGCAAGCTGAAATTTTAGAGGAGGAAGATATTTTGACCTTACAGTTACAATAAGACACAGTATCTTGCGCATAATATAAATATGCCTAGGCAGACAGTCAAAGCTGTAAACAGTTATAATAAGAAACAGTAACTTGCGCATAACATAAAGAACAAAGATATCATCATTTTATTTTATTTATTGGACTCACCAACAATTGAGTATACCGATACAAAGATATGAGATACATCCAATAAACTTATAGACTAGAGTACCAATTTCTTACAGGTCACATCATGAATGACTTATTTGATGTTGAGTGCCTACTTAAAATTAAATAATAATAATTAAATATGACTAGGTAGACAGTCAAAGCTGTAAAGTCGATGAAAAAAATAGCATCCAACTGTTAGCCGCTTAATGCACGCACACTAGAAAAGTAAAATTACAGCACAATGACGTGGCGCGAGTGTAAGACGTAGAGGTAACGCACACCGGCATAAAAAAGTTACTCTGTTTATTTTAGTTATTTTGCACCACGACACTGTAGACAAATATAAAATCAAATATAAAGTTGTAAGATAACTTGTATGTAAAAACTAGCCAAGTCAAATCTTGAGCTTCAATTTATCCTAAGTGCTTTGTGTAAATAATTCGACTGTTCAAATTTAAGAAGTTATATTTTTAAATAGCAAACATTGTTATAGCAGAAAAAACAAGAATTTGTGTTTTAATTTTATTTTAGAAAGTTGCATGTTCTTATAAATAAATTTCAGGATTATCTACAGAACTTGGCACCCATTTAGATCTCAATTCTTTTGTCGGCGAAGTCAACAACCATATTTATTGAACTTGGCTCCCATTTTCACATTTATGTTTTTGATGGGATTTTCTTTACGAAAAGAAGATTGAAACTAAACCTCAAATTTTAATCCTAAAATAATAATATTACTAAAATAATATTAATTAAACAATTTCGGTCTATCTGCAAGAAATACGACAAACACCCTATTGAAACGTGCTTAAAAAATTCGTTACCATAAATTCATGCAATAATGAATCTGTTGTTTATTAAGTTGGTACGGTCAATATTTTAAGGTCAAAAACGGTTTTCTAGCTGGTCTTCAGTGATGCAAGCCTTCAGAGTGCACGGCGAACGGTTCATAATGACGTGTTTTTAAAATTCAGCAAAATATCTCGTTGGTATGAAACCATTTGTTTCGTATTCATTCATCATTTGACGTCGCTGCACCTCGATAATAAGCCCCTTCCTCATATCTCATAACCCTCACAGTATTTCTCTAGAACAAAGAAAAACATTGTTTTTATTACACATAATACCTAATTATTTATTATTCACTAATCGAATTAAACCTCATAATGAATTTAAAACTTTAAAGGCATCTTCTGTCTCAACAATACCTCTGTTCTATCAACAATATCCTTGATTAAGATTTATGTTTACTAAAATATGAAATATATAAATGATAACACTCACACTTAGTCCGGTTTCATTAGATATTCACTTCACTTTTACGCAGCGCAATAATATTCTCTGATCTGATCTGATGTCTTCAATATATTTTATGCCTGCTTTTTGAAAATAATAACCACAACACTGCGCTAAATACTCGTCACCAATATTATCCACGAGCCAACAAAATTCTATTAATTGAATACTCGTAACGAACTGTATCTGTCTACCCTACAGAAATCGAAATAATTTACTTAGTTTTCTGTGGTCTACCTGCTAAACTTTAATATTTATGTGAACAACACGAATGAAACAAAAAAGGAATGATTATCGAACTAGTCATTGGTTGCAGACAAAGTGAGTGTGTGTGTGTGTACTGTGCGTGTCTATAGTATTGTAACAATTTATAGAAGAAGGTCGTAAGTCAAACCGAAGTGTCAGTCTATTGCTTTGTGAGATTGCTTATGGACTTTTGGTCGGTACTGTACCTATGATTATGAATTCCTTCCTTCCTTGAATTTCTAAATTAATGTCTGTAATTTTTATGGTGTACATAATAAAGAATATTATATCTATCTACCTATGTCGATATTCTTTATTCTTAATTTTCATTTTCATCAATCGTTTCACTAATTTCGTAGTGAGATCCGATCGGAATAAGCCTATTTGCATACCTACCTAAATAAAATAAATTTGTTTCAGATAAAAATAATAACGAATACATCATTTGTGTGACCGTTGTCCGATTTTTTAGGGAAATAAAGCTTTAGTCTGACATTTTACGGATACTTTACATTGCAGATGGTGAAAAAAAATTGGCTATTGTGACACAGGAAATCCTAGTACAAGAGCCTGGTGAATAGTGTCTTGAAGTGTCAAAATAGAATTTGGTGATTGTGTTATATTGTGTAGATTGGCTAACTGACGGTGTAATTTAATTGTTTGAAAATCTTAATTGTAATAGTAAATCATGAGTAGGTAGATATAAATGTTTTATAGCATGCCAATTTTTATAAAAAAATAAGGAGTGCCTCCCCTGCCAGCGCTGGCTTCCGAATTGGCTGCTGGCGCCGGTTGCTGAATTGGCTGCCGGCGCTGAGTTTGGAAAAAAAAATCAGAAAACGGGGTTGGCAATTTAGCATTTAGATAGACGGGGTAAGCATAATTAAAAAACATGTAATAAAGCATATTTTGTTTCCAGTATTATATTTCCATATTTCAGTAATCAAGTACTAAGTACCCGAAACCGAACTAGTTACATTAGGTTAAATATAATTTTTACTCACAAAAAAGGTTATTTACGTTAGGTCAGGTTAGAATTGTGACCCCCTACGCACGAGCCGAGCGAGCGAAGCGAGCAGTGCCGCGGTAGCGCCCGGCGAGTGCCAAAAACGACTAGAATATATAGAAAAAAATACTTTAGTTAGGGTTTATTAGTTGGAGTTCTGAATACTGGAAGGGATTCCATAAACGCCGCGCCGCCGGTGTCCATTATGGGAGCCGACAGTGCCGGCCACAGAGTATGTAATGTGCCAGCAGCCGATGTTTTTAATCTCGGCTGCCGGCAGTAATGTCATGCCGGTTCTCAATGGAGTTATTTTTGGGAGCCGGCGCCGGCAGCGGAGGCACTCCCAAAAAAATAACATATATCTAGTTACGAGACTAAATACTGCCTAATCTCAGTTTTATCCTAACAAGATAAAAAGGTCTAGGTAATTGGACGTAGGCACTGGGTGAGGCTATGTGAGGTGAGTCGTTGACGTCTGTAGGCACTCAGATTAATGGGCTAACGACTGCCCTCGTTTATCAGGCTTTAGACGTAGGCTAGTTAAGAGTTCAGGGTTCAGTAGAAGAAAATGTATCTTAATAAATGTGGAAGAAAAATAATCCTTGGAAGACGAATTATTGGTAGGTAGGTGTGTGAACTGTACTAAAAAATAATCACAAATAAAAACATAAAAAACCATAATTATTACTATAATTTTGTTAGTTGTCATAAATAATTTCTTACAAATTAAACTTCTACATTGATCATACAAACCTTATCACTGTATTTCCATAACCGATCTTGTTCTTTTCGTGTGGTTAGTGGCTAACCTGTTGTCAAGAGTTTTAAAGCCGCCCGCCGATGGGCCTCTCTGACTTGATTTCACATACCGTCGAGAAATATCTCTCAGGCATGCCGGTTTTCTCACGATGTTTTCCTTCACCGTTTTTGAAGCAAGTGATAATTTTACAAAACGCACATGAATCCGAAAAGTCAGAGGTGCGTGCCTGGGTTCGAACTCGAGACCTATAACTTGCCAGTCTGACACGTGGCTATCAATGCTCGTCCAAAACCGATCATGCCCGATCACTATGACGACCCCTCCGCGACCCCTCCGCCTGTGTTCAAAACAAAATATCAATCCTTAGAGAACAAATATCAATCATCGCTCTAAATGTAACTGGGCATAAAATGTTTTAAGAGCCATTGGTGCCGATTCTCTTGTCACAAATGCCTCTAAACTAAACTAAAAATCACCAAAATTTGGTTTATTTCTGTCAAACGACGATTTCCCATTCCGAAATAGACTAAAGTGACACAACTTAACTATATTTTAGTTTGACAGCACTAAGATGGCAACGAGATATTAGTTTAGTGAAAATAACATTTTTGCTATTCTGAATTTGACGTTTTTCACCTAAAATTTAGATTTTCTAACTAAATCTGACTATTTTTAATCGCGACTAAAAACGTGTGGAATAAAATTGGTTGTATATCTAACTATAAATTCACACCAACACCTCGACTTCAAATGCAAAAACAGTACTGAATCTTTTTTTTTTCTTTTGCTTTTATCTCGAAAACGGTGTGTCCAATCGCAAAAATAATGAAAATTTCGACCCCCTTTATAAAACCCTTAAACCCCTAACACTCTACATGTAGGTAATAATTTTTCTTATTTTCCATACAAAAAGTGAAAAATTCCATACAAAACACGACGAGGCTGCTCCCCCTGCGCGCCTCCGGCTCTAAAAAGATCATGTGGTTAGGTATCACGTGTGGAGTCGCGATTGTCAAATTCGATTTAGATGTGTCAAAATTATTTTTAAATTTAGAGAATTTATTTTGCAGAATAGCTTTAAGATTCTCATAGTCAAAAGTAAGGAATTTTAGTGATAGTTTAGTTAGTTTAGTTCGGTGTACAAGAGAATCGGCACCAGTATCTCAATTTTAAATAAATCTATACGAAACCACGTACCAAACAAATTAGCCACGAACAATCAAGCCTTTCCGCCCACAATAAATTACTGGCTGCATAGAAACACTAGATTCCGCTTAGAATAGAAACAATGAGATCCAAAGGTACAATAGAGATGCACATTTGACCAACTTTTAATATCAGTGGAGCGGAATAAAAGCGCCGAGGCACCTCCGGCGAGCTCATTTAGACAAATTATGCACGTGCATTCTGAAAAAAATAAAGGTACCAAGTGTGTACAGTTGGCAGAGATGTTCTTTTTTAAGGAAGCCAATTTTATATGGAGCTGCAATTATTTTCGTGAGCTCCGAAATGGAATATTTTTATGTGAGATGTAGGTACAGTCAATTGCACATCAGTGGTAACACTAGCACTTCGAAAATCACTCTTACTGCTACGATATAAAGGCGCTGTCAATGTCAAGTTGTTATCACTGATTTGCGGTTGACTGTAGATACTAGCAATTTTAGCGAGTGAAAGATTGTGAACAAAGTCAAAATGAATAGCTACAGTTTACTGAAAAAAACTCTAAGTATACTTCCATAAATAACTTTGGACATTTATTATTGTAGCTTAGCATTTGTCTTGTCTAGGTTTACTGGGTCTGGTCATTTCGGTTGTCTGAAAATAAAATATTTTTATTTTATTTATTTTTGAAGTGAAAACTTTTTTAGGCCCGTTGGGCATTTTTGAGACGGGACTAAATCATTGATTTCGCGACACTGTTACGACACCAGCTTTTGACCATTAAAAAGACATAAATGCGTTGATTACCGCGATGCCGATTTTTTTTCAAGTTTTCACTTCTGTCGGCACTCCCTGAGTGCCACTGTTTTTTTTAACTTCACAGCTATAGAATGTTGTACGTACCTACAATGCATTAATAAGATGATATTTTATTTTTTTAAATTGCCTATGACGAGATCCGAATACTGTAACTTTATACCACTGTACTGTATGTGCTACCACGGTGAGACATACTACCGAAACCTTTGTATTTTCGTTCAACCGTACGTAAGAGTATCCAATGAAAATGTATAATGCAACACATCTCTGAGCCCTGCTAATGTATGACGAAACACAAATGTATTATGCGACGCCAGTGTATATCCCCCTTAAGGTCGCGTGCGTGGATTTGTTCTTGTTTGCGAATGCATTTGTTATTTTGGTAAAACAACGGCGTTGTTCTCCAAGAGAACAATAAAAGTATCATGTTCTTTGCTGAGTAAGTAAAGATTAATCTTAGCCACGCTCGTGGATAATCTGCGATGTATTCATCTCGCTTCGTGCATTTGAATACTAAGACAATGTCTGGTTCTTTTCTTGTATTCTCTCATTAAGTGGTTGGCTTTTTTAAAGGAAAATTGACGTTTTTTAGAATGCACATTGCTGTTGTTTCGCATATTACACTTAATACAACACACATAACATGACATGACAAACATGACATGACATGACATGTAATTTTTATTTAATTTAATTTAATTTTTATTTAATTTAACTTTTATTCAATTTAATTTTTATTTAATTCCAATACGAAGTAAGTTGACTGCAGAATTAATTGTGTACAGTATAAATTACTATTGAAGTGCATACTTCATAATTAAATTGTAATTATAGTTAATCATTATGTTATTATTATTATGTTACTTAACATCTGTAGTGTACTTTTGCATGCCTTTTGGTTAAATATGGCTGTTGCTTATTATATTTTGTGTGTCACCGAGTTTTGTACTTACCCATATTTGCAAAATAAATATCTTATCTTATCTTATTACTTAAAATTTCTGTCTGAAGGAGCAGAATTTTGAGGAGTTATTTCATCAACTTAGTTTTACAAAAAGGGGAAGGGGATCCATGTCCATAGATTTGGAATTCGTAAAATCAATCGTAAAAATAGGTTGCAAAGATATTGTTTCCATAATATGAAGTATTTCTTGAAACGCAGAAGGACTGCATTACAAAAAGATAAATAAATTAACAAAATCATCGATTATTAATGTGTGTAAAAATATAGGTTTTGATGTCCACCGTACAATCTGTCACTACACAAGAAATTTAAAGAGTGATTGCACCAAAATTTAATTTCCACTCTGCCAGTCATTAATTTAACTTACGAGTTATGCTCAAGTTTCCTTTTCATTAAAAACCTTCAAATATGAATTTCAATATCACTTAAATTTAAACCACAGTTTACTTTGTTGAAGGACCTACTTTTTTGGTTTATTATGCGCCATAATTAAAGAGCAGTTTTACGTGTTTTACTGACGATTGAAACGTGACATTTTTATGATGGACAGTTTCTTTCTATTTGCTAGTGATTCCGTCAATGTAGCCCGCAAAATTTCTTACGTGTTTTGGAAATTGCGGCACTGTTTTACTTTGTAAGTTGATCAAAATTAAGAATAATTACTAAATTAAAATGAACCAATTTAAACACATTACAGCTGTTGAAATTATATTTGCTGGAAATCATATTAATTTCGTGGGATACCTTAATGAATTCCCCTTAATTACCGATTGGTTTACCAAGCATAGATTGTGACAATTTTATCTTTTGTTGGCCCATATTTTATGCTTTCAGATTATCTGATAATGATGAAGTAGATATTATCAAAGGGTTTGGTTCCTCCTAAAGCAAAATGGGGCTGTTCACATTCGGATCGCATGGCGTATGGCTTTTGTTTTGTTTTCAAAAATAAAAGGTGAAAGATGAACTTTTATTTTTCGAAAAAACAAAAGCCATACGCCATGCGATCCGTCATAATAACTACCTACATATAAGCAAGTCTTACTCTGTATCTTCATACCAAAGCATGTTCCCTTTCTATCCAAGATCAGGCTCACAAAACTACTCGGCACATTTTCTTTGACATCGCTCGTCTGCCATCACTATATAACTTGGAGGCATCTCGAACGAAAATGTTTGCACTTTGGCGTATTCCCATAGCTCTCTAGCCGGGAACAGACTGGCGGTTCCCTGTCATATCGTAAATTTAATTTAACACTTCGGACGGGACGGTTATGCCATCCATTTGCTTTTGATACTTATACTTGCAAGATGGGAGATGTGGTGTTTTAAAGGGGTGGACTTCTTTGGTATTTCAAAGTGAGTTACAATATTTTGTAAAATGGAATAGTTGAAACATCTTTGAGACTGTCTGGAGGGGCAAAGGCTTAGTACACTATGCACCGGCCTTTGACTTCCTGTGTTGTGTTTGTTTCAAAATCCATTATTCGTAACAAAGAGCATGAAATCGCCTGGAGACGGCAGTACCAATAAAATTCGTGGTACTCAAAATGTGTTGAGTGTATTAATTCTGTCATGGCCGCCATTCAAAGCTGTCAGTTTCTAAATGTCATTAGTGTCCTATTGCGCTAAACGTCCGCTTGGCTTGTATGACAAGTATTGAGAATGTCACCTCTAGCAGCGTCAGTCGAGGCGTCTCCATGCTCTGTGCATTTTTATGGATTACCTACCATCTACATATTTTTCCTACACAAAATGAAGTTACGCTAAAAATAATTATTGTAGTTTATCCACCCTCTTTTCATAATATCTGATCAATTTACAGACTTTTTTACTCAAAAATTGTTGACGTCCATCAAAATCTTTATTCATTTAAAACACAGACATGATTGTTAATAATAATATCCGTTCATTCAGAAAATTAATATTTATAAAATTAAAACATGGAGCGCCCGTGGGTGTCAATCCGATGCATCGCTCCCATATTGGAAATTGTTTAATCAATTCAACGGTGTCATCATTGGACAGCGATTATAGGCAGGGGGATGGATTGCAGGAAATTAATAATAATAACACTGAAAAACACTTGAAATACATTTTTGAAAAATACTTTATAAGACTTACCTACTACGTGCTTATTAAGTGTATGTATTTCAAATACTTTTACATTCAGAAGATTGTCTTGTTTCGTAAACCACTGTCATACGAGTATAATAATAATATCACTCACAATCGAGTGATTGAGCCAATATCAGGGAAATGTGAAATTTCGGATTTGGATATAGAAATTATATTATACCGGTTTCGGATACGGTTACGGATATGAGATTATTTCGGATTATACATTAGTTTCGGTTACGGATTATTAGATTTGAAGAAATTGTAATGTTATAATATTATCCTGCAATGAATGACTAGTAATGACTAAATAATAGCAATAATAAACAAACATGCAAGTGACGCGCGCGGCTATTGTATCGGTTCGGCCGAGCAGGAAAACCTGTCATAATGTGTCTCATTTAGACTGCCCCAATCCGAAATTATCCGAAATGTTTATACCGGATTCGGTTACGGTTATGGAGAGATTTTCATTTCGGATATCCGATAGTTTCGGTTAGGTTAAGGAGCTCCTTAACATCCCTGGCCAATATCACCAGAATTGGATCACAGACACAGGTCTGTGATCCAATTCTGGATTCTGTGGTGTGTGTGTGTGTGTGTGACTGCACTAAGTTGTAAAGACACTTCTTATATTTTAAGTTATCATTAACTGCAGTAATGACGACTTTTACCAATGGAACTAAAAGCTCATTCATAGGTGAAATTCACCCTTAGAGATAGTTGCCTTTACAGATGCATCTACACTATAATTTATTATTATATTCCTCTCTCCTAATTTTGCTGTGCCCGACAGGGTCCATAATTATTGATCTTTTACGCTGTTATACCATCTATGTAATACATGGAATGGAATAAAGCATTGAGTATTGAGTATTATTTATTTATTTATTAAAAACACCAACAGCATATATTCAACAATTGGATTAAAGATAATAATAATAATTAAGAAAGGTATTACTGCTAATGTATACACAAATTATAGGTGCACATAACATTTAAGGAATAACAACATTGGACAGAAACAGCGAATCACTATAAGGACGAATTTCACTCACTTTTCAATGAAACTTAAAGGTCATTCATTGGTGAAATTCAACTTAGAGATTTGATAATATTTGCACTTTGTTTTTCTCTCTATTAGGTACAAATATTTTGTGAACGCAGATTTGGCTAGCAACCTTATCATATATTATGTAACAAAAGGTAGATACAGTACAAATATGGTCTTAATGTCCCTCGGCAAACCTCGTATTTCGTCAGTCGTCAGATTTCTATCAGTTGCCTTTGCACTTGTTGCAGACCGGACGCTCTCAATCGACTTGGAAGTATATAAGAGTTGTTAATGCTCTTTTAATTAATGTAATTTATTTAAAAAATAGTAGGAAAGCTGCTAAAGTCACAGGCACGACAGATAGGAAAATAGTTTTACAGCTCTATATAGTTCACACGAAAATCAAAACAAAACAAAAATAAAGTACTTAGTTCTGAATTCAAATTATTATACAAGATAAATCTAATAATTGATGGACATGGAAATTAGCATTCGTTTGTATTCGGAAATGCGATGATTCCCTAGGGACATTAAGAAAATAGAAATACTGTCCTATCCTCTCTAGTAATGTTCTATGTAGTCAGTTTGACGTGCTTAGCCTGCTCGCTATGAATAAATCATCTCGTAAGTAACCCATGCATCGTGTAATTGTCTGACTATAAATCAAATTAAATGATTTGTGGCAGATTTACCAAGAGATTTATTAGGTGTAGAGGTAATGAAATCATGGAAATTATCTGTGACGATTTAAAATAATCGTCACAGATAATTTCCATGATTTAATGAAGAAAATACTAAGAAAGAAAATACGGTTATTTGCGGTAAACATGACGCTAAGAAAGGTAAAAAAACACGTAAATAACAAATTGGGGGAAAATATGCAAACGGCCATCGTTCAGCATAATGCTGCGACCCCATGCGAGACAGAGCCCCAGCGCTGGTTTTCAGCGACAGCTGGCGTTGACGTGATGACGTCAACCGGTGCAGCATATAGTGAAATACCAAATCAAAAATAAAATAAAAACAATACGTAGTCAAAATGTTTTTTACAAATATAGTACAAGGTTACACGGTTACAAGGTTTACTAAGGTTTAGTACGCACAGTGCCAATAATTCAATATCTATCAAAAAGAACATTTTGTTCGGGTGGATGGATTTGGATACTTAGTTAAATTCAAATAATTTATTTCGAGTAACATGGACTCATATTATTATTAGAATAGGCATATACATTTACAAATAAAATTAAAATAGAATTGAAATAAAATAATGTAAAATTCAAAAAAATAAGATTAAAATTAAAAATTAAAATACAATCAAAATTTAAAACTCAAATTAAAAATTAAAAAACAAATAAGAATACATGGCATTTTTCGTCATAAATTACAGTTAAAATGTTGTTTCAAACAAAATAAAAATTAAATTTTTAATTGAAATATAAATTTTATACTCCCAAGCGCGCCACGTGCCGCTCACAACAGTGAGTTATGATGGCACAGTCAAGTCTTCCCGCGAGCGCGGCCAGCATGCTGTTGGCGCTCCCCCGCACTCGCCGCACCAGCGAAGTGCTTCGCTTGCGCATTGTTGCGTAGAAACAATCAACGCGGGCTTTCGCAAACATTGTCGATGCGCTGCAATAGCGGGGGAGCCCCAACATCATCCTGAACGCGTTGTTAAACTGGACGCGAAGGGCACTGTACGATTTTTGGGTGTAGTCAGTCCACAGGCTGCATGTGTACATTGTGGTGCAGTATGCTCTAAAAATAGTTAGTTTAACTTCACTTGAACACCTAGCAAACCTACGGATTACCATGTTCGCTCTGACCGACAGCGCCCTCCGCTCCCGTTCAATGTCCGCATCATCTTTCAGGGTAGGTGTCACTAGGTGGCCTAAGTATTTAAATTTGTCTACCCTTTCTAAAGGTGAGCCATTCAGTTTAATTGGTGGCATTTCTGTTACTTTTCTAGGTCCACCCTGGAAAACCAACAGGCACCGTGTGTATGTTACCTTAGTATTTTGTACTCCTACAGAGTCGTATCTCCAACTGCCTGTGGGGAAAGCCACAATAACAACGCGTGGCAAAAAAATTGGGCTCTTTAATATTTTGTGAATAAGCAATGCAAAGGCATAACAATTATATTGAATACCATTAATTGTTAAGAAAGTGTTGAATTTATCAGAATGCAATGACTAGCTACAGATTTTTTTAAGTAAAAACTTATTTAGGCGCGTTGGGCATTTTTAAGATGGGAAAAAACAATTGAACTCACGACACCTCATTTTTGTAAACGCGATTGTGTTCTTTATTTATATTACGTTACGGATAAATTTTCCATGCAAGTATTTTTACTTTAAAGGTTTTGGAAGTATTTTTTTATAAACGCGATTGTGCTCTTTATTTAGATAAGGTTACGGACCAATGTTCTATACAAGTTTTTTTTTTCCACCAAGGCGATCTTGTTCAAGTTTTCACTTCTGTCGGCACTCCCGGAGTGCCACTGTTTTTTTTTTTTATGGTCTTTGTTTTGAGAAAGCATATTAAATGGGCGGTTTGTATTCATTCTTCTTACCCTTTGCTGTTTTACCGCCAAAAGCAACAATGAATACAGGAATAATTAATAACATAACATACACTCCACGGTTCCTATATCTCAGCCCACTTGTCAGTGTTGCCAGTGAAATAATTAAAAATGTACGTGTTTTAATAAAAGAATGTAACTCGCAACAATTCTCTCGATCCCCTCGCGTATCCACTCCAATTAATATTATGCTTATATTTATTATTGTTTCGTATTAACTGACGGTAATTTGCGAATTTTCAAGCTGATACCAATTTGAACGAAAGTCGGACTATACACAATGAGCAAAAATGATCAACCCAAGTACGCAATAAAAATATATACATACATGTGGGAATGGTAGGGCAAATAAAAGCATTTCTCGATCAACTTAGGTATATTATTTAAAAAAGTATAAAGGAAAAAAAATTGAAGCAAAAAAACACATCTGTCTTGGCAAATCACTCAAATGACAAAAAAAACAAACTACTCCTTCTCTAAAATCAAATATGCTACTAAAAACAAATTAGTATCCTAAATAAAGGATTTACTACCCCACATACATTCATAAACTCACCCTTTCTTCCCAAGAAGTTGGGCAGGACCTACAGAACATCCTAATTAATATTATAAAAGCGAAAGTGAGGTCGTTTGTTGGTTTGTTACGCTTTCACGCTAAAACGGCTAAACAAATTTCAATGAAATTTGGCACATGGGTAGACCATGACCTGGATTAGAACATAGGATACTTTTTATCCCGATATTCCCACGGGGTGGAGACTACTGCTGCTATTCCCAATCTTACTATCACAGAAGTCGAAACTGACAAGGCTTTCCAAAAAACTCAAACAATATCACGTATGATTTAGAACAAAAAGAAAATTTTCGCAGCCGCCATCTTGGATTTACATTTTGACTAAAATCACACTTTCGCTCTCTCTCTCTCTCTCAACGGCATGCAGTGTACTCAGCCCGATGTGTACAATTTTATCCCACGACACTGATCACTTAACTGTTTTCCTTTATTTTTCTTTTGTTTTTTCTGCCGACGTTCGCTCTCTCTCTCTCTTTCTTTTTCTTTGAATTAGAAGAAGACAGTTGAAAGTATTAACACTATTTTTAGCGTGACGATTTCTGAAAGTTTGCAAGCCGCATTAAAGAACTTCGTTCCAAAAATACATTAAGAATCAACAATAAAATGACTAGCTCCAACGATACCAAAATTAATTTCAACAAATATCATTCCAAATTTCCATGTTGACTGCATTTACGACATTACACTACTATCAATCTTTCGACAAAACCTTTTAACGTCACGTGACAGACCACCAAGCATGCGTGTAGTGACTTCCAAATTGGACAAATTGAAGAGCAGATTGAGCGATGGGACCGCGACAAGGGAAGTGCATTAGTCACTGTTTGCCTAACATATACTCCGGGATTCCCAAATGGAGGCACCGTGCATGTTTATAGGCTTAAAACACCAAAATTATGACAAGTCAGAGATTTGTATAAGTATCACCATTGTTCTAAATTTGAATTCAAAAATTTGAAAAAAAGAAGAAAATCGGAGTTTGGTCGCTCTTAAAGAAGCTACAAGGTGTGATTAGAGCATCTATATGCTAGAGGTGCCTTATACTTGTAATATTAAATAGCGGAATTGTAAATAATACATACATACATACATACATAAACTCACGCCTTCTTCCCATGGGGGTAGGCAGAAACTACAGAACGCCACCTGCTACGATCCTTACATACTTCTTTTGCCTCGTTTACGTTCATACATCTGGTCATACACGCACGCCGGTTGCGAGTACTACGCACCTGGCCTTTCTGAAGAACATCACCAATAAGGTCAGTGTATGTCCTCCTAGGGCGTCCCCGCCCGGCCTTTCCCTTCACATTAGCCTCGTAAATACATTTTGTTAGTCGCCTTTCATTCATCCTCTCAACATGCCCAAACCATCTCAGCATACCCTTTTCAATTTTTGTCACTACATCTTCTTTTAAATCACACCGCTGTCTTATCACCTCATTCCTCAGCCTATCATTCATAGTCAGACCACACATGCTTCGCAAGGAACGCATTTCCACAGCATTTATTCTACTTTCATGTTGTTTTTGCCACACCCAACATTCACTTCCATACATAAGCGTGGGCACCAGCACACCATTGTGAACAGCCAGTCGAGCCTTTTTAGACATCGACTGGCTGGTCACAATCGCATGTATAGCACCATTCACTTTGTTTCCTGTGTTTACTCTCCTTTCCACATCTCCATCAATCTTCCCATCCCTTGTGAACAGACTCCCCAAATATATAAACTCACTTACTTGCTCCACACTCTTATCATTTATTTTCACATCACACACCGATACATCCTCTCCTCTTTCAAACACCATGACCTTCGTCTTATTCACATTTACATTCATCCCTTTCATCTTATATGCTTCATTCATCACAGTCACCATGTCTTGCAACTGTTCTGCTGACGATGCAAGAAGAACTTGATCATCTGCGTAAATAAGGCATTTGACAGGCAACTCATTCATCCTCAATCCGCACTCACCCTCTTTCACATCTGTCAGACAACTATCCATGTACAAGTTGAACAGCCACGGTGACGCTACACAACCCTGTCTAACACCCCTTGAGATGCAGAACCAGTTCGTGTATGCCCCATTTATCCTAACACAAGCACTGGAATCTTTGTATAAAGATTTCAGTGCCCGTACCAAGCGCCAGTCCACACCGTACTTGGATAGTGTCGACCACAGTTCTTCCCTCCACACACTGTCATAGGCCTTCTCCAAATCAACAAAAGCACAATATACGTTCTTGTGCTTTGCTAGATGTTTTTCGGTTATGCACCTTAAGGAGAAGATCTGATCCATACAGCCCATTCCCTCTCTAAATCCTGCCTGTACATCCCATATTTTCTCGTCTGTCACTCTTATCACTCTATTTATCAAAACCTTCGCATACAGTTTGCCGACAACGCTCAAAAGACTAATGCCGCGGTAGTTTTTACACTCCTGCTGAGAGCCTTTTCCCTTATATAGAGGTACGATTACAGCCTTGCACCAATCATCTGGCACACGGCCATATCTCCAACACATATTAAAGATTCGGCACAACAGGCTTGCTACCACCCCATCACCGCCCTTCAGCATTTCAGCAGACACTCTGTCGTACCCTGCAGCTTTCCCAACTTTCATCCCTTTCAGCGCTCTTACAATCTCATCTATTTCTATCGCATTTTCGTCATCTACATCTGAGTTTGGGTCTTCAAAACTGGCGTCTGCCCAGTTACCCACTCCTTGCACACTATCCTGACAACTAAATAAACTTTCAAAGTATCCCTTCCAGCGTTCCAATACCTTACATTCTTCGCTTAGTAAACATCCATCTTCTGCTCCTATAGCATTCATATTCGATGTTCCTGTCACTCCGCGAGCCAATCTTACCTGTTTCCAGAACAGCTTAACATTGACCCTGAAGTTATCAGAAAACTTCCTGTTATACTTTTCTTCCATTTCATCTTTCTTAATTTTTACCATCTCTTTCACTTCCATTTTCATTTCGGAGTATTTCTTCTTCACTCTTTCCAAATCAGCTGTCACATTCGCTGTCCCATTCATCCTATTTTGGGCCTTACAGGCTAAAATATTAAGCCAGGCCTCTTTCTTCTTCCTCACAACCTCTTTTACTTCACCATCTACCCAAGAATCATTCGTTCTACTACCACATTTTCTCTTCGCTAGACCACATACTTTTGTGGCTACATTCACCATACTACTTTTCACTATATCCCATACTTCTTCTAGACTGTAATCATTCGTATCATCAAATATTTTATCCGTCTTCACTTTCACTTCCATCTTATATTCCTCTTTTACTTTCAATTCTTGCAGTCTTTCTACTTTTATTCTTTCTAGAGCAGTCACAGGAACTCGAACTCGGTGACGCCAATGCCTGAACAGACCATCCACTCGACACATAACCAGATAATGATCAGTCCCTACATTAACACCCCGATATACTCTAGTATCTGTGACTTTACTCTTTAATCTTCCATCCACAATCACAAAGTCGATCATACTTCTACTGTTTTGCCTTTCCCACGTATACTTGTGAACCTTTCTATGATTAAACATAGTGTTCATAACAGACAAATTCCTCTCTACACATATCTCTAGTAAATTGATCCCATTCTCATTCACTCTTTCATCCCCAAATGCACCTAACACTTTTTCGTACCCATTCCTCTTCACACCAACCCAACCATTAAAGTCTCCAAGCATAACAATCTTCTCGTTTGACCTACATCCATTCACTAAATCCCTTACACTGCCCCAAAATTCGTCCCTCTCCGAAGGTGAGCTTCCCATATCGGGTGCATAAACGCACAAAATAAAAATAGAGTTTAGGCCCACCTTGGTTCTTACCCAGAGAATCCTGGGACTCACACAAACATAATCTTTCACACATTTCATCATCCGCTCGGACAGAACAACCCCCACACCCTGACTGGCCCTATGTGCCTCTTGAACACCGGACCAAATTGCGGTCAGAGTACCGTGTTTGGATATGTCCACTCCCTTTCTTTTCGTCTCATTCACACATAACACATCTATTATTTTATCCTTCACCAACTCACACACCTCATCCATCTTATCTTTTATACCTCCCTGCACATTCAGCGTAGCTAAGCGACATTCCGCTGCTCGCTTTTCGCCCCGTGGAAACAACTGACGTGGTGTGTGGCGAGCATCACCGCCGCCTCCGAGTTGATTATTAATATTGTAAATAATAATAATAAAAAATAAATAAATACTTTATAATTTACTAACATAGTCATAAGTACTATTTACTAACAATGTACGGAATGTTTTATTCTGAAATAAATGATTCATAATAATAATTTTTCAATAGTTATTTCGTTATTTGTTGTGTATAAAAAAGAGTATCGAAATTGCTTTTCTTTAGTTTTTAATCCATTCGTTCCAACATTAAAATTATACATGTTTACTGGTAACTCGATGTATTCCTTACAAAACGTCATAGCAAGGTTAAAATGTAATAAATTAAGCCACCAAATGTTCTACCGAAGTTCAGTAGTTTTTGAGTTAGTTAGATTTTTAGTATTTTTTTCGTGAAAAAGCCCAGAATAAATAATTTAAAAAGAAATTACAGCACGACTATACTGGAATTAAGTAATTATCCTAGCTGATGAGGTAGCAGGTCTTTGTTAATATTTAAAAGTTCAAAAATGCCTAAAACTTTGGCAAAAATCACAAATTGAACATTAATTTTTTTTGTAATTTTTGTCATTACTTCATATAAAATGTTCTACTCTAAATAAAAAACTACTAAATTTCGGTAGAACATTTGGTGGCTTGATTTGTTGCATTTTAACCCTACTATCACGTCCTGTAAGGAATACGTTGAGTTACCTACCAGTAACCCTGTAGAACCTGCATCTGATGTAGCCGCGCAAGCTTCGTCAGTCTGGGCTTAGTCAGCGAAACGTAAGTGCACAACTTCATGTTCGACTTCTTTCGTTCAAACAATTTACCATCGATACCTGGAAACCAGCAGATTCTTACGCCGTCCAGGAGGACCACGAAACCGGTTCACTCAGCACGACAAGATAGGTTTATCTTTACCACCAGCCTGCGTAATCGTCAACTGACCTGAGTACAGGTCCAAGAACAGTTTTGATACTTTAAAATATGAAATAAACAGTTTTCTTCAAAAATTCCATGAAAATGTTGCCCCTGAGAAACGCGAAAAGACGACGTATTGCAATAAACTGTTGTTTTTGTATTCCGATTTCAAATTTGGAATAATGACAGACGGAAATGTTATTGAGTGACTTCAAAACCTACTAACCAAACCTATTAATCTAATACCATAATTTAAAAAGGTAGAATATAAAGTAAAAGGTAAAGATACCTTTAAAAAAAATATGCAGGGTGGCTCGATACAGGTGTACGGGAGTGTAGATGAATGATCTGGTAATACCAGGACGAGAGTACAGGTGTACCTACGAGTAGGTAGATAAGTACATTTGGTTTCTGTGTTTTGGCATGTGTGTAATTATATTTAAAAAAAGGGAACTTTTTTTATTTTTTGAGAGATAGCATTTTTATATTGTTTGCGGAAAATTGTCACTGGTTTTGAATGATTAATAATTTATTATTGGCGCAAAACTCAAATTACAGTATGAAAGAAAAAATATACATACATTAAAAAAATATGGGATTCTCGACGTATTTAAATTCATTATGCTTATTGATTTTATTACTCGAACGATATAGAATTATTTATTCTCGGTCCAAAATTTTTAAGGGATGATTGCTTTTTAAGTTTTTCAGTTGTTTTAAATTTTATTTGTTTTATATTTATTTAAAGCATCAACAAACAACATTCATCAAAACAATGTAATTAAAAAACCGGCCAAGTGCGAGTCAGACTCACAGACGAAGGGTTACATACCATCGTACATTATTTAACAAATAAACGAAAATACTTAAATGAAGAATATTATTATTTCTCATCTTAAATTTAAAAAATCCCAAAGATAAATTTGTATTTCATAATGATACTATGAATTACAAAGTTATTTTTGCAATTGCCGAAAATCACCGATATTTAAATAAAATACGTTTTGAATCGGTGTTTTTAGTATTTGTTAATTATATATACAGAAGGTACATGATATACAGAAGTTTCAAATTCCTAACTTGTTCAGTTGTTGAGATAGAGCTCATACAAAAATGGTCTAAAAGTGATAACTTCTACAGCCCCCTATTTCATCATTTTTGAAGATAAAATAAAATAAAAATGATATTTATTCTCTACTCGATAAACTCTAGACAATGACATGTTTTTTTCAAAATCGGAATTTTATTGTATTGTGTATTAGGTATATATTTTTATTATTGATTGTTATAGCGGCAATAGAAATGCATAATCTGTGAAATTAACAACTGTCTACTTAATACGGTTCAGGAGATACAGCTCGCAGACAGACAGACAGACGGACAGCGGAGGCTTAGTAATAGGGTTCCGTTTGGCACCCTTCGGGTACGGAACCCTTAAAAAGAAAAACAATTACATTGTTGATTTAGTTAGTAAGTTACAGTAGTCTGTGCAGTAGTCTGTGTGTCTGACAATGTTGCACAAAACTAAATAGAAGTCGAATTGAATCGAGTCACTGCCGACTCGGGTTCGCTTACTTCGCACAACTGAAAGTCTTGGAAACTCGCCCACCGAACATCGTAGGAGTTTGGTCTGTTTCACATGTTGCTGATCTACTTCTCTCTTATCAGCATGAATTATTCAATTCAATTATTATCCAGTTGGGCGTTTCCTATGGAGAAGAGCCGGCAAGAAACTCCACGGTTACTCTTTTAAAAATAAATGATTTTTCAATGTTTTCAAATTACAGTGTTAATAGGTATGAGAGGACAGTGTAGGTCTTTCCACAAGTACCAGGTACTTAACAAAAAAGAAAATGGTCACAAAAACTACTTTTACTAAAATAAACAAAAATTCCTCGTTGGTCTAGTGGTCGCAAGCGCTACTGCTGAGCATGAGGTCCTGGGTTCGATTCCCGAGTCGAGCAAAGTGTTATTGGGTTTTTCTATCTGAAATTTCTCAGTAGCAGCTCGGAGTCTGGATTTGTGCCCGGTTGATGGCAATAGGCTCGCCCCCTATTACGTGGGACTTAAACATAACTGGCGAAATGTGGGTGTACCTGCTACAGGGACACCTCTGCCCAACCCTTCGGGGAAACAAGGCGTGATGTTATGTTATGTTTTGTTAAACAAAAATTCTAGAAATGAACAATGAGCTGAAGTTTCGGTATCACCCATTACAAACCATTTGAAATCGCATACTTTTGATTAAGGTCTCGACGAAGATTCATTGTTTTAAGTTTTCGCTCCGCGGTTTTGACGAAAGAGCGCGTAGAATTTGGAAATGGGCCAAGTAATAATAGATTAGACACTTTTGAATGTACAAAGTTTCGATTTGAACTCGAGGAATGAACCAATTTTAAATCTGATTGGAAGTTTTATTTCATTCAAATGAACAGTCCTGTTATGTTGTTTATCAAATTGACACAGTACGTCAATTTGCCGTATTATAGGCATTTCATATAATTATATAACTGGCAAAGAATAACATTGTGATTTTTAACCGATCTGGCCTTCAAAAACTGAAACATTTTAACGTTCAAGCCTCGCGGTTTGACATTGACGCGAGCTTTACGCCACTTTCGACATTTTTCAGAATTTTTCATTTTTACCTGTCAATTTTTGATTATTTTAATTCTAATTGACGAGAATATCGGTCAGGCCATAGAGTGAAACAGCCCACAGACGATATTAGTCATTATTTAGCAGTAAAAATAGTGATTTAAGCCATGTACCAGCTGTATACCGATGTACACGGTAGGGCTTTACCGGACTTTATAAGTACGTACAATTTAAGTTGGTAGTCAATTCGATAAACAATTAATTTACATATTAAAATAAACATGACCTTACTGACCATGTTCTGATAGATTGAAATTATACATAGCAGGAACTGCAGAACGCCACCTTCTACGATCATTACATACTCCTTTTGTACATTCAATTATGTTTCTATTGAACGTCACAGTTTTGCCGATAGGCTAGGGAACCCAAAAAATGGCTAATTAATCAGAAATGATCGGAGTAGGTAGAATGATTTGGGGTCAATGCACTGGCACGTATATGCCCCCGGGATTTTTAAATTATTAAGACTTTTTAAGGAATTTTAAATGTTGTAATGTGTAGAATAAAGAATACATCAATATGAATAAGAAATATTTAACCCTTTTGCTGTCTTTTTAATAGTATATAGGTGATCGGACTCCAAGAAAAGGATAGGTATACTATAAAAACAATATAACAATATCATATATTTTAAATGTTTATGTTTAATGTGTAGTAGTTTAAAAATCCTTATATTTGATTCAATCCCGTAAATAGCAAAATGAAATCCCGGAAAAAAGGCTTATCCATGTTATGATTTCTATGACTATTCATGATGCGAGTAGTTGTTAATTGGGGTTTCTAGATCAGATCTTTGCGATCTGATCTAGAAGCCCCCAATTAACAATGTTCATCTATTCAAACAACATTTTGTAATTTTTAACATCTATTTATAGCCCAATATCAACTGTATCACTTTTTATCTATTCAAACTCAGATAACACTTTTCATCTGATTAGAATGAAAATGTCTTTCAACCTGATTTAATTACAAGGATTTTTTTCAAGACCAGTCAGCATATCGTTAACTCGGGAGAATGTTAGCTGTCTATTAGCACTTCTCCTCCACTTTAGAATTTTATATTTTCGTTTCTATAAAAAATAGACGTTTTGATTTGTCAACATAATCTGTTCCTTTTACAGCATTTAAATATAAGCAATCAGGAAAAAATGTAGCATGTTGCATCCAAGGTTCATCGTAATACTCCCAATCTTCGATACCACCCCCACACGAAAAACACATAACTTTATCGTTTAAACCACTTCCACAGTAAAAAAAACCTGCATCAGCCATTTCCATCACCAATCTTCGTTTTGAATCTACTGTAGCCCAATAATGCCTGAATGAACATAATCGAATTTTATATTCATTATATAATTCATAACGCGGGGTGGAATAATTTTGAATCATTTTATGAGTCTTGATACGGATATGTATGAAAGCATAATGAAGTCTTGTATCTGGTGTTATCAATTTATCAAGATATGCTGCGAGTCATACCTATGGGAGCAGGACTTACCTATTGAAGTTTTTTTGGTATCTTTAGAATATTACACCACAGTTCGTTGTGGTATTCTGTTTCTAATGTATTTGCTATGAAATAAAACAAGAAAACTTTTACTCAAAAACCTTTATTCTCATTATATCGTTATGATATAAACAGCTATACAAATTACTTTCTAACTTATATTTTTTCAAGGCAGCCCTTATCTTCTAAATTACTGTTAAAAACACTTTTATTATCAATCCACCTTTTTAAACAAGTAACATTTTTTAAAGCACATACATTCGAATGATACATACAGCAAAATATATTACTAGACATTCCATAATCATCAAACAATTTCTGTAAACTAGGACAGTTCTTATCTTCTAAATTATATATTTTATCATGTTTTACAATGTTTCTTAGCCACGACACTTTTTCGCATCCTTTAACATAAATGATTTTATCTTTCAGATAAGGTACAATATATTGCTCTAAGTTTAAGTATGGTATAAAACCCTCTCTCCAAAAAATTTTTCTGTTTCTCTGTATCCAATATACTTGCAATCTTTCTTTTTTTGTGAGCTTGTAAAATGGGAATGGCGGTTTGATTAATAATACCATAATTTGATTTCCACATGCTATTGCTATTTCTTTAACGATGAACTCGTTACTTTCCGTCTTAAACCCTTGCACATCGACTATAGCGTTCATAATAATTTCTTTACAATACCACTTAAGGGTTTATATTCGAACAGACGATCGTTGATGATTAGACAATAGGCAGATGTATTTTCTGGTATATCTTCAGAACTTTCTATTTCCAGTCTCACATCTACAACCCCAGTTTTCAAGGCTTCGTTCTGTCTTGAGCAATCAATTACAAATAAAGGAGCCTTTTCTTTAAATTCGTCCAAACTAAGCATTGGTTCAGACCGGGTGTTATAATAAGACTGACGAAATTTGGTGAACATTTCATATAATATATAATACTTATCTTCAGAAAATTTTGCATTCACCGATTCGTATGGATAATATTGAGAATTTAAAAAAAGAGTAACGTTAGTTAATTTACAATGGTCAAAAATTGAGCAGTCTTTACTTTTCATATTTTTTCTATTTGTCTGCAAACCAAAGATCACATACCTTGGTTTTTCGAGTTGTGAAGCAGTTTTAACAACCCAGGAATGTTTTGTAGTTCTAGGTAATAAAGGGTATTCGTACAAGTCCCAATTCCTGAAAGCTATTTGAATAGGACGATCCTTTTCTAAATGTTTAAGTAAAGTTAATCTTTCTCGATCTGAAACTTTTATATGAGGCATACGCCATTGCAGTCTCTCTATACTTACTTCAATGGAGTCATTATTATCAAGTATAACACTATTAAGATTTGAACTGCTTCTTTTAAGTATAAGTTCATGTTTACAGTTAATGATAATTTTATTATAATCTTCCGCAAATCCTAAAACTTTATTCAAAGGTATAAGGGCACTAAAAATACCATCATTATCTTTCATTCCGTTCAAATTCCAACCCCAAATAGCAGCTGCTTTACTTTCCCCCTGGTTCATTGACACATATGATTTTAGAGTTGTAGAAATACCTGCATTTTTTATTCGGTCCATCTCTACACCGTTAATTTCATATCGAATGTCTTGAAATAGAAATGAAATATGATTATTGGTAAAATTAACAACCTTTCGTGTTAGTTTTCCTGATCCATCTTTCGAAACCGTAGTGGCTCGGCCTTCAACGTAAATGTAGCTAGCTGAAGGTAATACGTACAAATCTTGTTGATTTATGGGTATACGTATTTCATCATTTTCATTAAAACTGTTGCTATATGGATTATATGTATGAATTTCATAACTCACTACAGAGTTGTCGAATTGTGGTAAATCATTCACTTGAAGAATACTCATAATTTAAATCCTAAAGCTCGAAGAAACAATTTATTATCTTTAGTAATTTTTTTTATAGTTCGTATAATATGTCTTCGTCTTTTGAAGGTACGAGAACGAGTAAAATTATTAACTTTGGCAGTTGATTTTATATTGTAAACTATCATTTTTTTATATAATTTCTCAATCTAATTGACATTCATCTCTTGTGACAGATAAAGTCAAAGTGTTGTCTTATGTAGACGACACGTATCATTTAAACCTTTTAAGTGATGATTTGTTAAAACTTTGCTTTTTCCAAAACTCTTTAAGAAATTTAATGCATAAATGTCCGCAATTGAATAAGTTATTATTTTGAAAATTATTGTAATTATAATTAATATTGTTAGAACCTACATAGCAAACAAATTCTATTGGAGGTTTCAAGTTGCCGTAACTGTCAAAGTACTCAACATATTCATTTAAAATTACATAGGCTACCCAATGTGTACCAGAATTTTTAGAATGATCTAAATTTATGATTCCGCATTCTTTAAAAAACGGAGACTTCGGTAAGGTATCTCTCATAAACACTCCGCGAAAATATGGAACGTTTTTGGTAAAATGTATGATATCTATATTCGTAAGAGCACGATTAGGTAGCCTATGATTTAGTTTTTTTCCTTTAAATTTGTATATATTCCAAGTCCATCTTTGTAACGGTTTAGTCGCAGTCCGTTTCCAATACATACACCTTCCACATTATTACTATGTCTTTTCATTTCTTCTAACCGCTTTTTTGCAACTCTATATTCATTTATGGTTTTGACGATTCCAGCAATTCCGCTTGCAATACTGCCAGCAGCGGACAAACCAGCGAATATTGGAATTAAAGGTAGAACCCCTCCAGTCTTAGGAATTGGTATTATACGTGGAATCCTGGCAGATGAATCATGATTCAATTCTCTAGCAGCAGCGTAGGCCAATTCTATTAGTTTTTTCCTACACTTCGGTTTTACTTTTTTAATGCATTTTTTAGTATTGGTTACTAAATTTTTAAAGGTTTTTTTGAGCCCAGCTCCAGAGCTTACCTTTGTTAACATTATATTATTAACTAAATTGGCAGCAAGTTTTTCTCCGGTGCTTGCATCGGAAGACAAAGCACGTTTTTTTGCCATTTTTAATAAAATTGTATCTGCTTTGTGCCGATCTTTCAAATTTTTCGAACTGTTGTATGCAATATCGTGATGTTTACAATATTCATCTAACTTGTTTACACCTTTATCACCTCGCGCTAATCTTTCACGTAATTTAGTTCCTGGACCACAATAATTATATCCTGGCAAATGGAGCTCAAATGGTAAATTATTAATTAAATTATTTATAAGTCCTTCTCCTTTCATGTATACAAACAGAATGAGATCACTATCATAGACCGTGATGTTATATTGATAAATCACTCACGAAACATTGCTAACGTCAATCCAACTATTTTCGCATGATGATAACCCCAACCATTTCACGAAAACTTTTCTACCTTTTCGTTTTAAAACTTTTTCAACAAGGTAAATATCAGGATGTTTGGTTTTTTGTAATTCTTGATCGTAAAAGGCTCCTAAAATAGGTTGTTGTTTAACATCTTGTAATAAATATGTAACAGGATTTGTGTTTTGAACTTTACTGATCTTGAATATCTCTGTTGACCAATTAGGAGTGTAACCTTTTTCAAAACAACCTTTATGTTTACTTATTCGAACAAAATCGCCTGTTTTAAACTTAGGACATTTTTTTTTCGTTCGATTTTGATCGAAATATCTCTGTAGTACTTTAGTTTTATTGCTATGATTTACTTGAGCTGGTGGTAAACCAATTGTTCTATGTATTGTATTATTATATCTAGTAATGGTTTTTGCAAGTGTCCCGTCAGTCCATTTATAATCCCCCTTGAAACTAAATTCCTTGAAAAGCTTACTCTTTATCGTCCTTATTAATCGTTCTACAATTGAGGCCTTTTTAGTCGAATAAGTGCAGTAGTGATTGATAGAATTGTTTATTAATATTTTTTTAAAACTTCTATTGTAAAACTCTGTTCCAAGATCTGTTTGCAAGTTTCTAGGTATACGTTTTTTCTTGACTCAATAATGTAATAAAAGCTTCAGATACAGCTTCTTTGTTTTTTTGTTTAAGTGGAATAGCCCAAGCGTACTTAGAGAATCCATCAATGATAATTAAAATGAATTTATTGTTTTTGTTGAATTTGGAGAAACTTTGCATATCCATTAAATCAGCTTGCCAAAGATCATCTATATCTTTTAATATTACATGCCTTCGAGGAAAATTTTTTCTTGTACTTCTATGAATTTCGTTTATAATGTCTCTTTTCACTTTGCTCATTCTGTCAACTGTCACTTCTGAATTACAAAATTATACTGATATTAAGTTTATATGATGTGTCTTTTTATTATTTTATAACGCCTGCTTCTTTTAACTCTTCAATAATTGATAAGATTTCGTTATCGAGATTAGTATTACCTGCAGTTTTAGATGCGATCAAAAGTTTAAGCCTGTCCACTAATTCATTAGGATCATCCCAATAAACAAGCTCGGTATTTTTTTTATATTTTTTAAGATACGGCAGACCAGCACCTCGTTTTTGTTTAGATTTTACTTCTGTAGGTTCTTGTAAGCGTTTACTAGACTCGGGAAATAACGGTTTGATCACTTGAGAATATTTAATACCCTTATCACCTTTAACTTGACCTGCAGGGTCAAAGTCTCTTTTATGAGCATTAGTTGTGATGAGTATTTCTTTGTAAACTAATTTATCTTTTAAATCGACCAAACTTAAATCAGGCTTCTTGCGAAGCAATAATTCTTTTAGACCAGGTGTTATTTTATACTGTTTATTAGCTACGCGCATAAAATACACTTTATCAGAGTTCTCGCGAGTGGTAGAAAAATTTACTATTGTATTTCCAATCATATGCTTATCGTTCTCACTACGTACGCCAAATGGTATATTCATATCATCGTATATTTCAAAGATATCTTCTTTTTCCAGCGACACATTATTAACTTTTTCTGATTCAAATGTGTTGCCTTCTTCGTCTTCTGAATAAATCTTTTCTGATTCTGGTGATTCATTTTTGTACATATCATGTGATTTTTCACGCAAAAACATTTTTGAACCTAAGATACCAGTGTTTTTAGGTTGTTCGTCATAAGTATCTTCATTTTTTATTATAGAAATTTGCTTGTTACCTGCTATAGCATTAAGGGGGTCAGCAAGGGGTTTAAAAAAATATTTCAGATGAGTGTCAGTACTAAATTCATAATCTTTCATTTGTTTCACCTTTTTCCTTATAGCGTCCGCAGAGTTTATTAATTGATTTGTTATGTTATGGTCCATTATACGACTTGTACGCAGAAGTATTTATGCTCAAATGATTATTTTATGTTTTCATTCATGTTTTATATAACTATTAATCAAAATAAATAAAATTGTCAAATGACTGTCTATATCTGCCTTTATTTAATTCACAATCCTTATTAATTGTTAAAAAATCATAAGGATGGATCCAGATTTTAGAACACATATCTCTGAACTTAGACCACTCCATATCAGAACTAACATGTTCATCATATATAATTATGTTTCATGTTAATTTCATCTTGCTTGAAAATTATCAAAAAGTTAACATTGTCACGTAATAACTGCTTTGGTATTTTTGAATACGTTTGAGATAAATAAAAACAATCTATACTTCTATGTCTGCCCATTGAGAAATAATTTCGTATGTTAATTTGCTTTTCACAAACCACATCATCAAAAATGATAATAGAATTTGGTAATGCATCATTAGGATGAATAACTTCGTCGTCAAAGTTAAATATAAAAAGTTTTACATCGGGCACTCTTTCTAGGATCTGTTTTAGAAAACTATATTTTGGTTGAAAGCTAGTCTTGGAATACAAGTAAACATTTTTAAACTTTAAACCGTTTTTGTGAACTAACAAACTAATCATGACGTTAGTTTTTCCACAATTCGAAGGACCACATATTATACATCTTATATTATTCGGCAGAAGAACACTATGCTTTGCGTGTAGCTTATTTTCCTTCACCTCAATATTTCTAACTTCTAACGAAACGGGTTGCTTGACCCACTTCATGTTTGTATCTATCAGAAAAGTAATATGTTCTAGTATTTATAATGCTTATCAGAAACGCTAATTAATTATGATGCCATTAATTATTCAATGTAATTAACTAAATAAAGTAAGTTTAAATTGACAAGTGGGTTCTAATGCACTTACAAATAAGTAATACTCATTTACTATAATATTGTATTTATTTAAAATATTGTGGCACAATGCCCCCATGGTAATGTATCTACTTGATTTGGTAGTATCTGTCTCTTGTCGTCACTTTTATTAATTACTACTTTATCTACCTCTTGTGAAAACAATACGTGTTTTATTGATTTAATAGTATTCATTTTGCATTTAAATGTTTTGTTACTCATTAATGCTTTATTATAATTATATAAGCGTAATCGCTTTGTTACATACTTGGTTACACCCTTAGCTTTCTTAATTTCTCCGTTTAAACTGTTTATGCAGTAAAGCTTAGCTCTAAGCCCAGTGAATTCAGTAATAATATCACCTCCAAGCTCATCTTTAAATAGGCCTGGAATTTGTGCGTTGACTCTAGGCATATGATAGCTATTGTTAACATCAAAGTTACTAGTTTCAAATTTCAGTATTTCTTCTTTCATATCTTGATATATATCTGGAGTCTTAATAAAATAAAGCAAACTGTCTGTATCTGTATAGCAAAGCCTTGCTTTATTTTTATATTTATTTTTGATATAGTCATAGTGAAATTTGTACAAATGCTGTTTTGCATATTCCAGAACCGTAAAGCCTATATATATCGGCCTGTCAAGAATTATTTTTTCTGGACTTAAATGAACAGCAACAAAGCTTTCTGAAAAAATGGTAATATTTTTTAAGTTAGGTTTCGCAATTAATTTCGCGGCACCGAGGCTTTTGTTTGTTTTGTTGTCTGTATCATTCCATGTCATCACTAATTTAATGTTAACTTGTTTTCGTCTATTTTCAATAGTTTTTCCAAATACAGCATTGTTCAGTAGTTTAAATAAGTTTTTTTCAAAAGGCGAAGATGAAGCTTGACGTAATTGAGTATTTAAGTCAATATATTTCTGTAAAAACTTTTCTTGCCTAAATGTTAGTATACGGTGAATCTTTTTTAGAACAAGCCCGTTTTTTATACATTCTTTTAAATGAACGTAATGTATGATATATTTACATTTATCATATAAGTTTGCAATCAATTTTGGGTTTTTACTCCCAGGAGGAGTAAATTTTTCTGCTGCAAAAGGTAAATCACGATGAGCTTTATGTAAGTAATCTGGATAAATCAAATCAACTTCTAAGATGTACCCGTAATCTGAATCATCTGGTATGCTAGTTATATTAATTGTACATATTTCTTCAAGTGACAAAAATCGGAAACCAGATATTGGTAATTTTTTTGTCATTGCGTAACCGTACAGATTATTACAGTCAAGATATATCAAAAAAGTCGATGCTTCAGAGACATCAAAATTAGGTAAATATTTATTATTGGCTTTTGCATTACGAAGAGAACACTGTGCTAAGCCTCCTCGTATGCCTTTTTCTAAAAGTTCATAAATCTCTATATCATTAATTAATTCTAACTGAACCTTTGTAAACAACAACATCGCGTCCCAGCTCAAGCTGGGTGCAGAAATATAATAAGCTGGATCAAGGTTATAATGTCGTAAACAAGTATCCCTGAATTTTTCAAATATATCACAAAGTAACAACACATCTGTTTTTAAATACAAATCTGTATATTCACCAAGAGATTTAATTCTAAAACTTTGCCATATTTTTTGTGCATGTCTATATTCATCATCGGTTATATGTTCACATTTTAAACTATTGTAAAAACATTCTTTGGGAGGAAGATGTTTTTGATCGTATTTCGAAAAAGAATCCATATAATCATAAGGATAAATACCTTTTTGATGCAATAATTTCACCAAGTTTGTTTCCTGGAATTCATTTGATAAATTAATAAAGTCATTATCACTTAAATTTTTAGATAAGACATCCAAACTAGTATTAAGGAACTGGAAAGAATCAATAAATTTTATTTGAACTGGGTGTGAAATATTACTGTTTTTAATAATTTTCGTAACAGACATGTACTTTTCTTTAGTTTTCGGTATTATTTTAAAATCACCTTCATATTTTGCTAACTCTTTGATAAATAGATGACAATCATAACCTGCCAAGTTATGGAAAAATATCGGCAGGAATGGG
Source organism: Agrochola litura (assembly GCA_949152395.1). NCBI lineage: Eukaryota > Metazoa > Arthropoda > Insecta > Lepidoptera > Noctuidae > Agrochola > Agrochola litura. Next base: position 5,516,941 of record OX424497.1, on the reverse strand, counting down.
CAAACCCGGTACATTAAATTGCAATGGGAGTGTGCAGCACCGCGGTATTGTGATGTTATATGATCATGATCTCTCACCTTGTCATCGAATAATAACTGTTTACATATATGACATAAAGTGGCATTATTAAAGTTATTTTCTTGATCTACCGTTAGGGGCAACATTGGTTGTTTATTTGATAATATATGACAAATTTCTTCTACATCCCTTAGCAAATTTCGAACAAATATTTCAACACAATCTAGTCCTCTATATGTAACATATTTATTTAAATGACGATCATGTGAGCAACAAATATAATAACCAAAACTAGAAGGTTCGTGAACTTTGTACATACGAGTACTCTGTGTTATAAATTCGTTATGGTTTAATAGAATACTTTCAAAGTCTGCATATATAACGAAGTTAATTTTTTGTTGCCTTTCATAATTTTTAAATTGTAGAATAGTATTTTTCTCTGGTAGTGTAGTTAATATTTTGTTACACATGTGTGAGTTGTACTTTACTTCACTTGTGAAACATTGCAAACATAAATCACATAAATACATTTTACCTTTATGACGAGTGATTTGCCGTTTAACCAGTCGTAAAAGACTTTTGATTAAACAATAGTGACCTTTACCATTTTTCTCAAAATACAACAAGTTCACATGATTGCGCTTTCTGGAATTAGTCACATATAAAGGACCAGTTACAATGTTTTTGTCTAATCCATAAATATTAACACTTACGTCAGAATTTTTCTTTTCAAAATTTCTAATATCAGTGTATGATGGTGGAAACGTCATATTATCTGTATTCAGTACTGTGGAGTAATGCGGATATGAATTCGTTCTGCAAATATTACTCTTTTGTGGAAATAATGCTGCCACAATACTCCACAGGAAACAGTGATCATCGTTGTTCTGTATATTAATACAACTTTTTGAATGTCTTACTACACTCGGTAACTCTATATACGAGCCACCTCTCAAAGGATTGTATTTATTAATATTAATCTCTAGATGACTCATGAATAGACAAGTCCAACCAGATTCACAGTGTTTAAATTCAGATAGTTTTCTTTGAAATGTATGTATCACATTTAAATATAATTCATTAATATCGGTACTGTGATGTATTGATACATACTTTGTATTAAATGATTTTAGCTCTTGCTCTCCTGAATTTGGTAGAACAAAGTAAGCAAAAAGTTCGAAGTTCACTTTTAAACAAATATGTTTAACAATGCAAACACTAATTAATTTCATGACATGTTCTTGATTATCCATTAGGAATGCCTCTGGTGTGAGGTACTCTTCTGATGGATTAAGTCGATATGTAATTATTCTTTTTTTAAACGCCGTGGCAATTATATCAACATTCTCAAATTCAGATTTTAATAGGCAATTCGATTTATGAAAATTCGTTCTCAAGTGATATTGAAATTCGTTTTTAGGTATTTCAATTTGACAGTACATACAATTCAATAAATTATTAGATCTTGCAATGGAAGGGCGTGTAACTGTAAACAAAGATACAACATAAACATTAATTATTTGTATTTATTGTAAATAAAACTTATGTTTCACAATACAAAATTATAATCATGTGAGTAAATAAGCAAGTCAATAAATGACCTAGGTAATGAATACATTAACATTAAATCAATATCTAGGTAACTAAAAGTACTGTATGTTGTAATTAAGATACACAAAACAAAGGAATATCGTTAATGCACTATCCTGAATGCAGGCGTCCTTCCTGGTTAAGAAGGTTTCTCTTTTCAAGAATTTTGAATAATCAGAACGTCATCGGTACCTAACCAAACCTTTCTCGATGGGGGCAGGAAAAATCGTTACTTGTTAAATACCATAAAATTTCTCACAATTCAGAGAGTTAACCAGTACTGATTTACGAAAGCCTTAATTCAAGATAATGTAATAGCGGCATCATAAGTAAGATAATAATAATAATTAAAAAAGTATATTTTACCAGTAATTACCTACGTCTAAACGGTCAGTAATAATTACTGATAAAGGTAGGAGGGCAATTGCGAAACTCTTTCCGGGTGGCAGTAATGAAGTTAGTTAAGTGCTGCCATGCGTCTGTGTTTTGGTCGGTACGATTTTTGACGCAGACAATTGCATGACGCCATCTATTTATGGGTTGCACCTTATTTATTTCGTCACAACTATAAACTTTCAACTCTACATAGTGTGTCCCCTGTTTATAATCGGACGTTTGACGCGAATGTCCATTAGCGAGTCTTCTACTAATGGAGGATAGTAGATGCGGAATAGGTTTACCCGGGGCTGAAGATTGTTCCACAGCGTCGTCTTCACTGTCGCTCCCGAAGATATCGTGAACGGTTGCCTTCTTCGGGGCGATTGGCTTGATAACTGGCTTCTTCTTACCCCATGATGAAGATTGCGTACACATAGGGGCAGGGCTCGCTCGTGATGTACTCGGCGCCGACGGTGAGCACGACGGGGAGGCCGCTAGCTTCCTTTTTTTTGACCTCTTCTCAGGTTCACGCAGCTGAGCTTCTTCGTCGGATGGGAACAACGCTTCAGCATTTACTTGATGGGACCTGAAAAATAAAATAGATATGATTAAAATTTCAATCAATAACGGGAGGCTTGCATTTTGCAATCATTATGTTTACTTATTCTGTTCTGTAAGTACTTTCATGACATTAGTCATGAAAGTACTTCAATGTGAAAACTAACAACAATGGAAAACAAGAAAACTAAATTGTATTAGGTAGTTGAGCATAATGTGACGAAAAAACAAACAGTCTTATTATAATGAGCCACATGTTTAAAATAGAGTTAATAGATAGAACATCGTTTCGTTTTCACTGAATTAATAATATAATAACCAATCAGCTTGACATAAACCACTCCGATACAACGTCACTGAGATCCCACTTTTCACATCCGAATGAATAGAAGATTATCTTATTAATGTACTACATTATAATAAAGAAAAAATTATGTATTAATAATTATAACTTACATTTTTAACGGTGTAGTCCTCGATGTTGATATTGGCCGGCAGAGATATGTAATGATGCTCCAGGTGTCCACGTCCCGATTTAAATACCAACAAATCTACGTCATTTTTAATCCATAAAAGGAAAGTAAGACTTACTAAAAATCCTGAGTCAGATTTGTCATTATTTGGAAAATGCTTACCTAGCGCTAACATAATTAAGTAGTTCAATTCTCAACCTTAAACATACACAATAAAGATTTGCCGCTGTAAGAAAACGCACATACTAGTCTTATACCCTGACTTTACTTTTGCATTAATATCATGATAAATGTATGAGAACATTGTCAATAAACAAACATACATTTGGATCTCTGTTATTAGTATTGAATTATTGTAAACAAAGCAGTGGCGGCGCCGATCCGTCGGGAGAGTCTTGTTACATCCAACCATTTCTGTGAAGTTCGGGAATGCCACAAAAAAATATTTGATTTTCAACCTTAAAAACATGTTTAAAAAATATATATAAGTTGTGAAATAAAGAGGAAAAATCAAATCAAATCGAATTATCAGTCAGGTTAGCAAGGAACTGTTATGTCGGTAAGAAAATATTTTTATTATTGTTCAAAAGTTATTAAATGATTTATTAGATGTTACTTTTATAAAATATATATCTTATAGGTAATGCTTAATATTATTTTATACCTTTTGTGACATTAATATTATGGAAGAATGCATACTACAAAATCAATGCATCATGCTATAATTATTAGAGTTTGTAATTAATATTCTTTTTTTTTTTCCAGGATTCTCAAGATCTATTCATTTACCCCCCAATGGAACCTCGGCTAGTGCAAAACGAGGTTGGCGAAGAATCGTCGAGGCGTTTGAATCTGAAGAGAAGGTCCAATGATGGAACGCATTACAGTTTTGTGAAGCGGCCTTTAAAAGGATCAAAGATAATCCGCATCGAAATCTACGATGCAAAAGATTTTGTCGATCGCGAAGAAAGTTCATGCAAATGCAAAGCCGATTTGTGCGTACAACATGTTGTTAAACATACCATGATGGACGGTATATACCAATCAACCAAGGACCTCATAGCTAGGATCCAAGAAAATTTGGAAAGTGTTTTTTAATGAATAGATAGGTCGTAAATATTTACTTACCTAATACATATAGGTACTATATAATTATAATAACATGGGACGCCTTAGTAAGTACGCGTAAATAGTATGAAGCTACTTCATAGTCATAGATAAAGTATTTACTACTTATACTAATTTGTGCAACATAACAATAAAAGCTAATTTAAAAAAAATGCATTTTTATTTATTTAGTGGATGCTAGCTATTGATTCTTATTATATAATATACTACATCGGGTTATAGCGGGTACGATTCCCACTCAAGACAAACCTATCTAAACTTGTACCATCATAAACAGATATTGAAGAAAAAAATTGTTTAATACTAACGCTCTAATCAGTAGGTGTGATGTAATTGAACATGATTTAATTACAAAGGTAATTGCATGCATACATATTTTGTTGGTAACGAAAGAATGCAGCCATCTTCCATATTAAGAATACAAGATCATGTTCACAGTTTCACGTATAGCACAAAGCCACACACACACACCCCCTCACACACTTACTAGTGTCCAGTTTTCTATAGTATAAAACAAACACTGATCACTGCATGATTAATTCATTCAATTCACATTCAGCATCGTACAACACATTTGTACCTTTGTTTGTATTTAAATAGATGTTAAAAATTAAAAACATTTTGAATGAATAGATGAACATTGTTAATTGGGGGCTTCTAGATCAGATCGCAAAGATCTGATCTAGAAACCCCAATTAACAACTACTGATGCGAGTACATAAAATCACTCTACCTACTCCGATCACTGGTAATCAGACTGTCTTTGAACAGTATGTAAAACAAAATCAGGATTACTGATGCATTTATAACGATATCTCCGTCAGAGATACTATATTTTAAAACCACAAGAATATAAATCCTTTAGACACAAGCCATCACATTTTAGTCTTATCTTAGATCATCCTAAAACCGAACAAGTTTTGAGACTAACTTTGGTAGAATATTCTCAGTAATGTAGAACTAGCTACAGTTTCTGCTCCTTTGACTTGCAGTACCACAATCATCCATTTACTTTAGTTTCGACTGAGTAAGTTTGAATATCAAGTTCTCTGCACTTTTTCCAAGACTAATTTTCGATCTAAGACGACTTGAATAGAGTTTTTAAGGGATAGGTACTGTCTTATTACAAAATGAGATCTATCCTTAGCCAGAGCTTAAGGCCCAGACTCCACCAAAGCGGAGATGTGCGGAGATGTCCGAAGAGGAGACAATAAGAGATGTTTTTCAGCTAGGGTACGAGTATATCAATTGAAGCATTGGCTAGACTGGAGTGGAGATGTGTGCTGGCTGGAACGGAACTGAGCTGTGTGTACAGAGCGTTGGATGTTAACTAAACTACAGCGCCGCTCACTGCACGCCGGTCACATCTCTTCTCGTCTCCGCGCGCGCCGTCGCTAGCTTGCGAGGCACAGCTCACATCTCCGCTTCGATTGCGCCATACAAATATGATACATCTCCGCTCAGTGGTATCCACTGAAGCTGAGTGGAGACGAGATGTGTGAATAACGAAATTCTATTGGTTGTTTAAAACACATCTTCTCTCTTCTCGTCTCGTGTCCGCTTTAGTGGAGTCCGGGGCTTAATCTTCGAGCTGGATTTAATCATTTGAATATTATTCTGAATATGGTGATGTTCTTAATACAAAACTAACAACTTCGTACCGGGCCAAGTTGTCAGTTTCGAATAAAGAACTGTATTTCGATCACAGCTAAGTTCTTAAAACAAGAACTGTCTTGATGGTTTAATTAAATCATAGGTCAAAGAAAATCCTCGTTATGAAATAAGACCGGTAATGTTATTAACCTGTATGTTATTTTGCCTAACTGACCGTCTTGTTTGGGTCACAGACAGATTACATATAGACGAGCAATAGGCAAATAAAATTTTTTGTTAACTAAAAGTTAATTTACAATGGAGAGTTTCTGGTTTCGAATAGGCGATTATTGAATCCTAACTATCATAACTAATATGATAAATGCAAAAGTGAGTTTGTTTGTTTGGTAAGCTTTCACGCTGAAACGGTTAAACCGATTAGGATAAAATTTGGCACATGAGTAGACCATGACCTGGGTTACGACATAGGATAATTTTTATCCCGATATTCCCACAGGATTGAGAATAATGCGGGTAAAGCCGCAGGGCGCAGCTAGTGGAGATAAAAAGCTGACTCGTGTGAATACGATATTCTTGGGATAATAGCCGTGAAAAGGCTGGCATTTGAAACTGACCGGACCACAACTAAAAAACTTCCCAGAAATTCACGAGGTTACATAAATAACTCATGTGGCTAAGTAAAAATCCCACATTAACACGGTCCCGTGGAAAGTTGATTATATTATTCATATACCTACCGTCCTTTCATGTAGAGTCTGTTTTTCCTTACATGTCTTTTTGGTAAACATGGTACAAAAACTCACTAGTTTTTGCTTAATTTTAGCTTAGATAAGAACGGAGGAATAAGGAGCTCGTGGCTAAGTAATAACAGCTACACGGGTTGATCCAACAGGTTAAGCTATAATAATAATAATAATAATAATCACTTTATTATCAGGCAACTAAGGCCCATAAATAGAATACACAAAATAATCTTATACAATAATAAACTAATACATATTAAAAACCTTATACACCTATAACTATACACGTAATGTTGACGGCGTCGTGTATCGCTGCGTGGTGTCGCGCAACCGTCCTCGGAAACGTCGATATACTACACCTTTCGGCCAAAAGTCCTCTTTCAGGCAAATCTGTAGATGGTGGGTTGGAACTCGTACCACGAATGACTTAAAGTTGATGTTGTGGCGCGATTCCAACCTTTCAACCCTCAGAGTCCAGTTGGTCTTCACTTTTAAATACTGCACGACTTCCTCAGTTGTAGTGGAGTGATGCAGACGCGAAAGATACAGCTGCGTCGTAGGCCGGGGTAGGTCCGTGGATGGGTGACCATCTTGACATACCGAGACTCCTCCGTGCCTCGGAAAGCACGTTAAGCCGTTGGTCTTGGCTGTCATTTGTAGATCTTTGACAGTCGTTATGGGTCGTCAAAAGCCCGAAAGTCGGACAACCAATCTTACCAAGGGGTATCGTGTTACCCAGTACATAACTGGATTGTGGAGGTCAGATAGACAGTCGCTCCATGTAAAATACTGGTATTCAGCTGCATCCGGTTAGACTAGAAGCCGACCCCAACATAGTTGGGAAAAGGCAAGACAGATGATGATATGAACGGAGGAATAATAACCAAAAACGATATATCTATATGGATTGAGGAGCCATGTCTCATATTTAAACACGGGTACTACCAATATTTGGAAAGCAACATGCCCGTAAAACTTAAAACTAAAGCCATGTCGAGCTGCTTATTACCGTGTCTAATTTACGCTTGCCAGACTTGGAAATACACAGACAAAATAAAAAGAAAAATTATCACTTGTCAGCGGGGCCTAGAGCGAAGTATGCTCAAAATTAGGAAAATGCAAAAAATAAGACATACAGAAATTAGAAGCATATCTAGAGCCACCGATGCATTAAACTTTGCTCAAAAACTAAAATGGAAATGGGCGGGTCATGTGGCAAGACTGCCAGATGAGCGGTGGACCATAAGGGTAACACGATGGAGAGGCCCAAGTGGGAAACGCCACAGAGGAAGACCGCTCACGAGATGGGCGGACGACATCCGTAAAACGGCTGGCCCAAACTGGATGCAGACAGCGCAAGACAGAGAAAGTTGGATTTCTTTGGAGGAGGCCTTCACCTGCGGAGGGGTTCTTGCAAATTAAAAATATATATAAATATTAGGATAAGATAAATGTACCTACTTACTTGTTATTGCATGAAATAAAAGGGTTTTTTATTTTATTTTATATATACTACCAATATTTAGTAATAAATTATCTGATTTTGTAAGCCCGATACTGAAATTTGTAGTAAAACCCTTAAAAATTACAGGATGTTTTAGTTAGCTTCTCAATTCAGACGTTTGAATTGAGGAACCACGTTTTAATTAACAATTTAAACACATTATTTTTTTCAAAATCAAAATCTCGGTTCGCCATATTTGTTTACCAAATATGACAAGCAAAAAGTACACACTTTAGGTACGTAAACCGTTTGAAGCCCAGGTGTGCCGTAAGGGAGAGACAACTCATAAGTTACAAGGACTTACCACGGTAACATAAAATACTTGTGTGCATTATCAGGCTTTGATTCTGAAGGACGTTGTACTGTGAGAAGGAATACTTTGTTTGTTAGAGAACGTAAAGCATGAGAATCTTCTCGATATTGAAGAAAAATATGTACAGATACCGGTATAAATAAAATTTGTTCTTTGAACATTTAAATAAAGCTTGGGTTGGGTAATAACAGCCGTATGGGTTGACCGATCAGGTTAAGCTACGCTGGCCGCGATCAGTCCGTGGATGTGTGACCATCTTAACATACCAAGATGCCTACGTGCCTCGGCAAGCACTTTAAACCGTTGGACCCGGCTGGCATTCTTGGGTCTTTGACAGTCGTTAGGGTCGTCAGAAGCCCGAAAGTCTGACAATCAGTCTTACAAAGGGGTATCGTGTTACTCAGTAACTGGGTTGTGGATGTCAGATAGGCAGTCGCTCCATGTAAAATACTGATATTCAGTGTAAATAGTTGGGAAAAGACTAGGCAGATGATGAACATTAATATAAAGCATGTATGTGGGAGAAACGTTGCATTTTGATTAATTTAAAAATATTTATGTATTTTTTCGAGTAACTTCTGGTTTAATGAGCTGTTCGGTTGGCTACTCGCCCCCACCCACTGACAAGCAGGCCATAGTATAAAAGAGCGCGCAAGTGGCTCGACCGGTCAGTCTTTATTCGACTACAGACTCTGCAAGACAGTTCTGAACGGCCAAGTGTGTTATATTTTAATTGCTCTTAATAAATAGATTATTATTATTGCTATGCTATATTGTTATAATGTTATATTGCTACATAATTTCGTTGTGCAAACTGTGTAATTACTATGCTTTATTTTAATAATAATTATAAAATTGATCTAATTTATGCATTACTTTTATTCCTTTTATACTTATCCCACGTGTAGTTTTATCTATTCTATGATATAGCTCATACATACCTATTTATTCGAAAAGTTGATGTCATTAGGGAAACACTCACTAAAGCCGAATTTAAATTACAACAATAAATTGCACGCATGGTAAAATTGGGTTCACGGAACTAGTTTCAATAACAGTGCAACTCGTTTAAAAAAATAATTAGTGTCGTGAAATCTTCAGTATCACAGAAATCATGGCCTCGTCAGCATCAAAGCTTTATTTTGCAATGTACAATATTAGCGTACGAATGTCCTTTTGCGACACTAGTTTCACGTCGCATTTGACCGTAAAATTTGTTGCACAAAATTACTTTTATCAAAATTCACACTTGTCACGAAAGTATTTTGATTTCATGAAATTAATACTTGCATCATGAAATTGTGTAATTTGTTAATGAAACAAATTTAATGTCACTAATTTCTTAATGTAATTTTGGCTTAAGTCACCTCCTACTTCAGGTCTAGTTGAAAACCAGCGTCAGGCACTAGTTGTCTGGCATTTTTGCTGAACTGGGCCTTTTTGGCGCAGCCATGAGGCACAGGTTCCTGTTAAATTATTATTTTACACTTAATTTTTGTTTCCTATTTATTTATTTTTTTTACTTGTGTTATATGTACATTATGTTGTCTTGTGTGCCTTTTTGTATAAGCTAAATAAACGTATTTTCTTTTAAGCAATTGGTAGTAATTCCGAGCAAAGAGAATTCACTTTTTCCCCGTCCGAGTATGCCAAATTGGGGTAATTAATTAGTACAATTGCCCTTACTGCTAAGATTTAAACGCGCTGACAATTTAAAATTGATACCACTGATGTGCGGTTTGCTGTACCTACATGAAGCAACAATATTTTTTATTTTTTTTATTAACATTAATACAATAGACGCTCGGTAATCCGGCGCTCACTAATTCGACACGTCCAATAGTCCGGCGTTTTCTAACTTAGCTCTCCTACCATTATCTACGTTCGCAATATATTTGCCAAACATGTAAACAAATACAAGTTTTAGGAAAAACAACTATAATACCTACACATAAGGTTCAGTTTGCGCTACAACTTCTTTTTTTTTACTTTATTCAACAGTACTAGTCAGTCTAAAATTAACGTTATTTACACTTTGATAAAGTTGATGTTTGTTTAAGTGGAAATAACCTCAATTGGAAACATGGATTTAAATAGACCTTATATTATCTCTCATAAACCTCTGTAATCCGTCAGGTTTAACACAAAAGTACAGAAAGCGCGTGCATTGATCGTTGTCGTTCTGCAGTCCGATTCTACGAGTAGATGTTTTACGTAAACTAATAAAGATTTTTTACGTTGCAAATCGATATTAAAATTATTTCTTACCTTTCTCTTTCTTTCTTTCTTTGTTTCTTTCTTTCTTATTATTTCTTTCTTTCTTTCTTCTTCTTATTAGCTGACATTTTCTATAGAAATCTAATAATCCGGCGTTTCCGATTTCCGATAAAGTAATTGACGAAAAATAATGGGTGCCGGAATACCGCGCGTACTGTACTTAACTACTTATATTCTGGTTTTACAGACAATTGATTGACCGTAAGAAAATGTTGATAAAAACGTGACCATTTTGGAGTCATCTGTGAAACTGAAAACGTGCAACATGATCCTAGCCACATCTTCGGACAGTTTCTAGATAACGCAGACGAAGCTATTTTCATTTATTTACAGAAGAAATGCTGGGTCAAACATTGACCAAAATGTTAGGATTATATTTCACAAAAGAGAAAATTACAGTATGGATCACACACACGGAACACTTGTGAAAGCTAATATAGTGGTCAATATCGTGCTCTACTATTGTAGTTGCTACCCCTACAAAAAGTCCGAAAAATGTTGCAAAGTGGCAGTCGCTGTCCATTTTATTAGTGGTGACCCAACCCATGTATGTACGAGTGCCCATGTGTGAGTTATTGATTTCTTGCGTCTCGGTCCGAATCATTCACATGTTTTTTTTATTTTTTTATACCAGCTTAAACTATCATTACAGGGTTTACCTTAATGCGACAGGTAAGAACTTAAACTAATAAACTAAACTATACACTAAACATAGCATTACATTAATTACTAACAAAAACATAGTACAAAAAAAAAATTAAGTATTATTTTGCTTGTAGCATAGTATAAATAGTGATACCCTTGCGAATTCACTAAAACAACATGGAAACACATCAATCTGAGTTTGAAGGTCGTTGATGATACGGATAGATCTGGTAAGGGGTGCCTTGGCAAGCAGGTTAGTTCTGGCTACAGGTACCAGTAGCAGTGGCGGGCTGCGCCGCCTCCACACGTAGCGGTCCGGCACACACAGACTCAAGCGCTGCAATACTCCCGGGTGGCTCTCCACTCCACGAAGCACCTTTTTAACTACGCTTGTAAGATACAATAGACGTGGATATATTTAGCAACTTGTTCCGCTTAGCTATTTCTAAAGAGCCATAAAAAACTCCTGAAAGAAATCGACACGTGTTTCACCTCTCAACGAGGCATCCTCAGGATGACGATGGACTTATTGCGAACTCGAACACGGCGTGTTGCCCACACCGAGCGCCGAGTGCAGACTGAGCCTTATCGCCCGTAAGAACGCTTGTAAGAATTTGAAAGGCATGATCCTTAGTCTTAATAATGGAACATAATCACGATCCGAGGGCCTAAAAAAAGTGGCATTCTATCAGTGATAACGATGGTGGAAATGTCAAAAATATACAGGATTGACGTAGGCCGCTACAGTAAAGATTGTGTCAGTACTGTTGACAGTCGTTTTGAAACACTAAACGTTTTGAAAACAATTGACACATGCCTTGGCCCTCAGGTTGTGTACAATAATATTACATACACACAAACATAAACTCACGCCTTCTTCCCATGGAGGTAGGCAGAAACTACAGAACGCCACCTGCTACGATCCTTACATACTCCTTTTGCCTCATTTACATTCATACATCTGGTCATACACGCACGCCGGTTGCGAGTACTACGCACCTGACCTTTCTGAAGAACATCACCAATAAGGTCAGTATATGTCCTCCTAGGGCGTCCCCGGCCGGCCTTTCCCTTTACATCAGCCTTGTAAATACATTTTGTTAGTAGCCTTTCATTCATCCTCTCAACATGCCCAAACCATCTCAGCATACCCTTTTAAATTTTTGTCACTACATCTTCTTAATATTAATCTTCCCTTTTTACCAACTGTGACATCACAAATAATAACTATCTACAAAACAGACCGAAATTCTTTGCATTCACCGTAGAGCTCGGTGATTGCGGTAAACTCCTTCCTGTATTTCCATTGAGATAATAATCCAGCAGCCTCTTTTGACGAGTTACCTACTGTAGTCCTCTTCAATCCACTCAATGTGAACGGTCTGAGACGTCACGTCATACTTACCTCAGTACGGTCAACAAAAGAGTTAGGTACACAGGCCAAAATATTGATCTGACCTGGGGGCTTAAAACGGCCGCTTTGGTAGAATCATAATACGATCATATTTTGAATCATATTAAAAGTCACAAACTGACAATTCATAATATTATCCGCGTTCAATTTTGAATACGCAATTCATCTGTTTGACATTTTCCTATTATACCGAAATGACGTTTACACTTTAGAAAAAAAAAACTAATTTGATTTCTAAAAACTGTAAAAAAAAATTAACCGGTAAAATTACGTTCTTCATTTGTTTCATACAGCAATATTTACACCAAATATGATTCCGATATGAATTGAATTGAATAAGATTCAGCTAATATGTTTCACCATAGAGTAATTGCTAATGATCTGCTGGGAATTCAGAAAATGAATTGCTTTTAGAGGAATTGCTTAATGTGGCCGTTTTAGGCCCACAGTACTTCTTTTTGTTTTGTCTTTGGCATCTCGCAAGTCAACCTAGGAGGTTGTCGGCTGCTTAACTGGGCTATCCTGTGATTGCCTTAATAATGCAAGGCCTCCAGCCAGGGCACAACACTTATAAACTAGGTAACTACACGCTAACTAAGTGCACCCTCTGTGGGACCTCGGCTCATCTTTTCAGTATACTGCCAATATCCATTTTTAAGGTGCTCTTCCGAAGGCGATCGCAACCGCAAACAGCAGTGGTAACACCGCCCAATTACTATGACATACCGCAGCGACACGACTGGTTTCTATGTAATTCTATAAAAACGCTTCCGAAGATGGCGAAATGGCCGCCTTCAGCCATTTCCAGCAAACTCGTAACTCTTAAAAAAAAAGTCAAGTAGGTATAACCATTTGTTTATCTTCGAAAATACCGATTTTTGATAAATAAAACGATGTATTGATGTATATTCCTAAATCATAATAGGTTGATGAACCTATCACTCCATTAATGGATCAGTCTCATTTTATTTTTCAAACTTTGGCTTTTCCGAAGATAACCGATGGAACCTTTGACCGTCGTCGTACTATGCCTGTATACCAATCTCTTTGTTTGACTGTTCGTATGCTCGACTCAAGGATTACCGCAATACAAAGTGCGGTGAACCATTTTCATGCGCTTCTGTGCAAAATATTTCTGAAGTTGAAGGGACTCAGAATTATTAGTTTTTGATAAACAACAAATGTGGTTAGTGTTGAGGCGTAGTGCAGATAATATGGGTGCAGTTTAACAATGACTTTTCATTCATATCAACAGTTAAATTATTTCCCATGCACCTCTGACTTGGCTTCACATGCAGTCGAGAAATATCTCGCAGGCAAGCCGGTTTTCTCACGATGTTTTCATTCACCGTTTTTGAAGCAAGTGATAATTATACAATACGCACATAATCCGAAAAGTCTGAGGAGCTTTGGGTTCGAACTCGAGACTTAGCAGTCCGACGGTCATACCACTAGGCTATTGCTTACTGCCTGCTAAAACACAAAATAAATAACAGAGAATCGAATAATCAATTCAAAAAAAAAAATACAAAAAAAAAAAAAAACAACCGACTTCCAAAAAAAAAAAATACACTGTAAAGTGAAAAATAACTTTAATTTCGGAAGTCGGTGTCTTTGGTTTAGAATTTTCGTTTTTAGCCACCGACTACGACTTCCGAAATCAAAGTTATTTTTCAGTTTGTTGTTGTGGTACCTACTCCACACAAATTCGAATACCACTACCTGCTATGTAAATAACAGTGACAGGAACTTATCATATCCACATACTGAGTAGGAAAAAATACGTATTATTGAAGCTAACTCAAAAACCATTCAAGCAAAGTTAATAAAATTTATATGGGACCACCTCGAGAGCCCTTCAAAAAAAAAATTCAAAATCGGTCCACAATTGACGGACAAATCGGGGGACATACATTAAAAAAAACATACATACTCTACGAATATATATAACCTTCTTGTTTTTGGAAGTCGTTTAAAAATATCTTGTACTGAATTATAACTGGCTGCAGACTACCGCAGACCAAGCTAAAAATTACAGTACAACAAAACTTCACTTCACAACACGTACATTTTAGTACTTCTCAAGTACTAGCAATAGAAAAGATGTTTCGAATAATAAAAACATTTACAAGTACGTACAACGTAATCGTCAAATTCAGTGTTGCAGTGGAAGTACTGAGACGTGACCTATAATAGTAAGGCTGTGGGCAGAGTGCAAGACTGTCTATTCACTACATAACATAACACAACCAAACACTACACATCACAACACAAAAAACACAATCACAACACACACAACACACACTATACAAATGGTTTTTATCTTTAATTATTTTGTTTTAATTTCTTTAAAATCTTTATTTTCTAGAGAGTGAAAATCTACACAGAGAAATTTCAATTTTTTTTTTTTTTTCTTAATTTTGTTAACTTGAGTGCCCTGACTCCCATAACACAGGTTTAATCTTAGCTTGGGTGTCAGAGGTGTATAACTCTGCATTAACCTACAATTTTATAATATGAAAAATATTATGTTATACCAATATGTAACATTGTAAATTGGAAATAAAGATATTTATTTATTATTATTAAGGCACTCTTACATGGAAAAATCAATCTGAACAGACAAATATTCTGACCAAAAACGATTTGATTGTTTAGTAAAAAGATGACATGGTCAAATTTTTTCAATATATTGGTAGGTATCTAAACGAGATAAAAAAAAAACAGTGGCACTCCGGGAATGCCGACAGAAGTGAAAACTTGAACAATTTAAAAAAATACTTCCAAAAACTTTAAAGTAAAAATACTTGCATAGAACATTGATTTTTTTTTTTTTTTTTTTGATTGATTGAGTAAAGAGCACAATAGCGTTTACAAAAATGAGGTGTCGGTAAAGGTGCCGCGGGCTCAATTGTTTTTTTACCTCCCCAAAAATGCCCAACGCGTCTAAAGAAGTTTTCCTTTCAAAAACTGTTCATCTATGATATCCAAAAGTAGACCATTTTCTATTTTATTAAGAACCTGGTACATGTTCATTGCCATGTCCTCCCATACCTATTAACACTGTAATTTGAAAACGTTGTAAATGCCATTTATTTTTAAAAGAGTAACCGTGGAGTTTCTTGCCGGCTCTTCTCCATAGAAAACGACCCATTGGAACTGTGCATCTAGCTTCCGACGTTTCATAAGTGCCCACGTAGGTTTATGTGAAATAAAATATTTTGATTTTGAAAAAAGTTTAGTTTATAGTGTGCACACTGTTTTGCACTTCTAGAATAATAATTATCTACACTAATAATTATTTAATATTAAATAATTAATAAATAATAATATCGTAAAGAGGAAAGATTTGTATTTTTGTATGTAACGAATAAACTTAAAAACTACAGGACCGATTTGAAAAAAAAATTCAGCAATGGATAGCTACATTATCAGCAAGTAACATAGGCTATATTTTATCCCCGTACTCCCACGAGAACGGGAACTACGTGGGTGAAACCACGTGACGTCCGCTAGTTGTAAATACAATATTGAGAACAGTTTTAGTGAAACACAGTTTTGCAAAAGTCAATCTTATGGCGTTATCATGTGGTCAACTTTAATTTGTACATTTTATGGGCTTTTATAAAATAAAACAAAACTAAACAGTTTTATACTAACCTATTTAAATACTACAGAGAAAGGCGCCAACATCAATACCCAAGGTGGATTCCATAATAAAAGCGTCTACGTAAAGCGTTATCGGCCACAGCTACAAATTCGGCGTCGTAGACATTCGTAGCGTCGTGGCATTGTAGCCTCGTAGCTTGGGTGCTACGAGACGTGACCGGTGTACATGCGATCTTCGATGAGATCACAGTGCAGCTTTGTGACAAACGAAACTACGGATTTTAGGAAGACGACTTATTTTCGACGAGATTTTTGTTCTGGAGAATAAAACTTTTTGTCTGTACGGGGATTTGAAGAAGACGTTCGAACTGACAAAATTATTACTACTCTATTATTGCAAAAGTCATATGTAACACAATTTTTTTTTTTTGGGAAGCTTGTTTTTATCGAAATCTGGGAGAAATGATAGTTGAATTCAGCAGTAACCTGTGATATGTAAAGTTTATTATTTGATTCCGGTGTTATCTAACTTAAATATGTAATAGAGACAACAAAATTTTCTTTCTTCATCTATCTATATAAATAAAAATCAATTGCTGTTCGTTAGTCTCGCTAAAACTCGAGAACGGCTGGGCCGATTTAGCTGATTTTGGTTTTGAAATGTTTGTCGTAGTCCAGGGAAGGTTTAAACGGTGAGAAAATATGGAAAAGTTCACGAAAAAAATATACCTAGGTTGGTAAGTAGGTAGGGTAGGAATTTTGTCCCAAACATGCACATTCATTGACTGTTAGACGGAACGAAGTTCGCCGGGTCAGCTAGTTAATCTATATAAATAACAATCAATTGCTGTTCGTTAGTCCCGCTAAAACTCGAGAACGGCTGGGCCGATTTAGCTGATTTTGGTTTTGAAATGTTTTTCGTAGTCCAGGGAAGGTTTAAACGGTGAGAAAATATGGAAACAATAACGAAAAAAAAATATAAAGATAATTCACGTTCTCATACATTTTGTGTGGATCAGCTTTTTTGATATCTCGGTAGGGTAGGTAGGGTTATGCACATTCATTGACTGTTAGGCGGAACGAAGTTTGCCGGGTCAGCTAGTTAATAATATTTCTTTCTTTACCAGTCAGTCAAACCAAAGAGAAAGTTAAAGACCAATGTGGCATTAACTGGTACCTAGATGTTAATTTTGTTAAAAACTTCAATTAAGTATTGGGAAACCCGATCATTTACTATTTATCAAATACGAACATATTGTGACAGTATTTTTCTTATTACTCTCTATTGGTCCAACCTAGACAAAGCTTTTACTTCAAACCTTCAAATTATTTGAACCTGCAGTCCAGATTTTCACTTCGTTTTAAAACAGACGTCGCTGCGTCGGCGTCGTCTAGAAATCTTGCGACGTGACCGGTATGCATCCTATCTTACATACGAGCTCTTTGTGACAATCGAGACTTACGATTTGTTGAGGAAGACAAAATGGCTTTGCTCTGAAATTGTTTTTTTTTTAAACATAACTGGCGAAATGTGGGTGTACTATAGGTACACCTCTGCCTAACCCTTTGAGGATTACAGGCGTGATGTTATGATGTTATGTTATGAAAATTTTTTAGAGTTCCGTACCACAAAAGAAAAAAGCGCAACCCTTATAGAATCACTTCGTTGTCCGTCCGTCAGTCTGTGAAGACCAATTTTCTCAGGAACGCGTGAAGGTATAAAGTTGAAATTAATATCAAATACGTAAATCAATGGTCCCTTGGAGCTCTAAAAAAACTCAAGCATAAAGTTAACGCAATAAAAAATACGGCCATTTATGTGACATATTTTGATACTCGCAAATAAATCAACCAGGGTACTTCCCGTTGACCTAATCATGAAATTTGGCAGAAAGCAAGGTCTCTCAGCACAAGTAAAGGAAAATGTCCGAAAATTGATAATTTGTAGTTATACCACATTTTTTTTTTGCGTTTACAAATCTTACCTTTGCAGTTGGAGAATTGACCGTGACGTATATCGATTTACGGGAGAACGTGTTTCTCAACTACTAAGTTTATTTTTGGAATAAATCACCCCAACTATGGAACCCTTCATTGTGCGTGGTCCGACACGCACTTGACCGGTTTTTTTAACATCACACATTCAAACCTGTCTTCCCCGAAAAAATTGGAAGAGAGATGTATATACCATTTTACATCAGTACATTTTGCCGACCTCATCTAGTTTTATTTCAAAAAAAAATTACGTGATGAAAGGTTATTTTTAACCAATTTACAAAATAAAATATATCATTTATGTTTTGGTGTGTATGATTTTTTCACTAGTACAGGCACCAACGATATAACATTCTGCCTTGTTTCCCCGAAGGGTTGGGCTGAGGTGTACCTATAGTACGCCCAAATTTCGCCAGTTATGTTTAAGTCCCATGTAATGGGGGCAAGCCTATTGCCATCAACCGGGCACAAATCCAAACTCTGGACTGCTACTGAGAAATTCTAGATAGAAAACCCAATAACACTTCTCGCGAACTGGGAATTGAACCCAGGACCTCATGCTCAGCCGTAGCGCTTGCGATCAGTAGACCAACGAGGCAGTCTATTTCTGTAATGTTCATTTTTGACTTGAACATTTGTTTTTGAGAAATACTGTGTCTGGGAAACTGAAATAGAATTTATTTATTTATTTTTAAGTCTCATGTAGAAGGCGGTGAACCTATTCATATTAACCTAGCACAATTCCAGACTCCGGGCTGCCACTGTGAAATTCCTAATGGAAGCCAATAACACCACGTCCATCCTGAAGATCGAAACCAGATGATCACGCTCAGTATTCGCCCTTGCGTCTTCTAGATCAACGCGGCAGTATTTTTTTTAATTACCGCTTTTTTTTTTTGACGTGTCTGGTAGTATATATAGGTCCTTGTAAAATAACAAGCATTTTAACTTTTAGGGTTATTTATGTTCTTGGCCCTACACCCCTTGGTGATACAAGGTTCTCTAACAAAAATATATTATGTACCCAAACTAGTTTTTCATCAGTTATAGTCCCAAGTCTTTAACCCCTCGTCATACGACCAGGAAACTTGGTGACTTCGGGTCAAACGTGACCATTGACTTTGGATTCCCCTTTGTTAGATTTCTAAGAACCGCAGTGGAAAATTTTCATTGTTTTGGAACGTGAGTTGACTATCGTCCGATAGCGCAAGTGGGGATAACTTGTAAATTGTAGAATTTAAAGCTTGGTTGTGGGTGATTTAGACGATAAGTGGTAAATTGGTTTATTGGGATTTCTTGATTTTAAATTTGCTGAAAACTGAAAAAGTATTGTTTATGAATAGTAGGTAATTACGCCGTGAGATGGAATTACTTAGGATAGTATTTTTGAAGTGAAAGCTTCTTTAGGAGTGTTGGGAATTTTTGAGATGGGATTAAACCATTGATTTCGCGACATTATGACGACACCTCATTTTTTAAACGCGATTGTGCTCTTTTTATATTACGTTACGGATCAATGTTCTATGCAAGTATTTTTACTTGGTAGATTTAGGAAGTATTTTTTTTTTTTTTTTGTAATCGCCTTT
Source organism: Agrochola litura (assembly GCA_949152395.1). Taxonomy (NCBI): domain Eukaryota; kingdom Metazoa; phylum Arthropoda; class Insecta; order Lepidoptera; family Noctuidae; genus Agrochola; species Agrochola litura. The sequence continues at coordinate 5,497,096 of OX424497.1, read as the reverse complement.
GTGCTCTTTGTTTAGATAAGGTTACGGACCAATGTTCTACACAAGAATTTGTCTTCCACCAAGGCGATCTTATTCAAGTTTTCACTTCTGTCGGCACTCCCGGAGTGCCACAATTTTTTTTTTCTTCACTTTTCTCACATCATTCATAGTTTAGGTATTCAGAAATGAAGAATATAATAAAAATACTTTACAAATAAAATAATTTTTAGCACTTAGAATTTTACAAAAGGGAAAACAGCGAAGTTTTGATAGCTTTATCTTGGGATTCTTGAAGTATTTAGTACTTCGGATATGTGAACAATAGGCGACTGTACCATAGTTTACAATCATGAAAAATAGTAGTCAAACGCAAGCCTAAGTAATATAGTAGTAGTTTTCATGATATAAAACATGAAAAGTTCAACCATTATAACGCAAAACTGTAAACAGATTTAAAAAAGGGACATCAACACTTCAACAGCAAGCTTTGACACAAAATACAAAATGCATTGGTATTCTGGTGCACTTTGTGTTGCGCCATTCAAAGTCACGCACAGCAGTAACGTGTTAGGTTTAAAGATCACTATTAGGCATAAATAAAGCTAAAATGGTGAACAACCGAAGCCAACGAATACGATTTTGATCCAAGTTTGAGCCGCTTAGCAATTTTCATTTCAATAAACCTACATAGTTTCAAATGGAACATTGTACAAAGAAAAAGATAGGAATTATAATTAGTCATTTAACTAGGAATTACTAGCTTAATAGACGGGAAAATAGAGGTAAGGAAAACAAAGACAGAGAAAAAAGTAAAGTCAGGTATATTAATTGTTAAGCTATCTACTTTATTTACAGAAATTATGTTGATTATTTACACAAACGTATTTACATTATTTAAAAACTATCAGACTTAAAATAATAATATGTACAAGTATATAAAAATGGGGGGGGGGGGGCGGGGAAATAATCATAGGGCATCAAAAAATTCATCCGTATCGCTGTCAATAGGAAAAGTGCCCAAAAGGCTGGCAGCATTGCCACGTTGTATGGCAATGCTGATTCTTTAACCAAAGAATAGGCCAGCCCTCTGGTCACGTGAAGAGTCGACCAGCCGCTTGGCGATGTCTTGAAAAACAAGGTGGGCACTCGGACCCCATGGCCCTAGTGTTCAAACGGCTCAAACATATAAGTCCCAATAAGATTGGAGTATTGGCGCCGTTTGAGGTTTTCCGCACCTACAGCAGCAGCCCCAGCACAGCCCGCCGTGCTAGGAAAATGGGATGGCGCAAGGGTGTCGACACACGTTGCATCCCACACCAAAAGCCTACCTACCTGTTCCGTCTGGTCTCTTCCCATCGTCGCGTGCCAAGCCATTGGGTTCTAAAACAGCTGGCACTCCGGCGGTGACAAGAGCACGACGGATGATGTCATTGATGCTGGCGTGCCGTGCTATCCGGGCTGCGCTCTTACTGCAGGATAGGCCATGGTATCCGAGACAGTCAACTTAAGCTATTAACTTATTTTCCATATTATGTTCAAATCAGAACTGTCATTCTTTGACAGTGTTATATGAGATACTTAGCATAATTAGCCTACAATTGTTCCCACTGCTGGCACATAGGCCTCCTCTCGGTGAGAGAGACTGGGCCGTAATCCACCACGCGTGCCCAGTGCGGGTTGGTAAATGTCACATGTCTTCGAATTTTTGGTTCTAGGACTTGCTGGTTTCCTCACGATGTTTTCCTTCACCGTTTTGAGAGCAGTGGTGATAAAATGCTAATTTATTTATTTATAATTATCATAAATAAATAAAAGGCAATAGGGATGATGACTACGTTTTTTTTTTTTTTTTATGTTTGTCCTCCGATTTCTCCGTCATTTGTGGACCGATTTTGAAAATTCTTTTTTTGTTTGAAAGGGTATGCTCCCAAATTGGTCTCATATAAATTTTATTAACTTTGCTTGGGTAGTTTTTGAGTTAGCTACAAAATACGTATTTTTTTCCCACTTAGTATGTAGATGATATGATAAGTTCCTGTCACTGGTAGCAGGTAGTGGTATTCGAATGTGTGTGGGGTAGGTACAACAACTAAAAAGTGAAAAATAAAAACTTTTTACAAAAAAAAATCAACCGACTTCCAAAAAAAAACACTACAAAGTGAAAAATAACTTTAATTTCGGAAGTCGGTGTCTTGTGTTTTGTGTTTCCACCGACTTCCGAAATTAAAGTTATTTTTCACTTTGTAGTGTTTTTTTTTGGAAGTCGGTTGATTTTTTTTTTTACGTTGTCTAAACATTACGGCAATACATTGAGTTAAAATGTGCCGTGACGTCACTTGTATGTAGATTTTATACTTACTTGTGACGTAGCGATCCCCACTCCGCAACTTTAATGCGTTTTATCTAAGTAATTTTTTTATTAATATGACAAAGCAAAAAATACGTGTCTATTATTTTTTTAATTTCTTTTTTTTGACCCAGGCATCATGCCTATTTCTCAAAGAAGAACTTTAAGCTTCTGGGTGGCTAACAAACAGGCGGTTCACAATTTTTTTTTTTTTTTTTTGGTGGGGAATTATCGAATAACTTCTCCCGCTCTGGGTGGAGCGAGAGGGCGTGTCGGACTATTACTGACTAAAACCCACCCGTGTTCCTTCAGTTGCCATGTTGCCGGGGCACGATTTCCCTTTCGGCCCTTATTCGCAGCCCCGGCAGGCGTCGGCCCTGGCGGACCCCGTCAATTCTGCTGACATCTCTTTGAGGCGCGCGTGGAACACAACGCGCCGTCGACTCGGGCCTGGTCCTTATCGGACGGCGAGCTACCCATTGCTCACCGTCCGCAAGCCCGCGCCTACGGTGGCCGGAAATTGCACCTGCAGCGGTTAGAGGCGTGAGAACGCGAAATTTGCCTCTCTCTCACGCGTTCTGCCTCCTCCTTCGCGAACTTTACCGCTTCGCAGAAGGAGGTGACGGCCAGCCATTTCCACTCGCTCCGTACCATGGCCTGAACCAGGGCCGGACGCGAGAGATCACCGCTGCCGTTCGCCTCCACGAGGACACGGCGATGATTCGCCCAAGCCAGGCAGACCTCTACTGTATTCTCCACCGTATCCTCCGGGCGATCCACACAATGGTGACACCCGGGCTTTTCCTCCTGCCTTATCCTGAACAGGAACCTCCCGATGGTAATATAGTAAGTTGGCTGGCCTGACTATACATAGACTAACATAGGGATTACGTCGACACCAGAAGTAGTAAAATTAAGGAACATAACATCAATCAATCTACTGTTCGTGGTCGTATACATTACTGAAGGTCGTGTCCCTGAAAGGCTTTCGTGACTTTATGTATAGCAGCACCCCGCGGTTTCACCAGCATAAGTCTTGACCCCGTGGGAATATCGGGATAAAAAGTATCCTATATATTAATCCAGATAGACTATCTGTGTGCCAAAATAACATCCAAATCCATTCAGTAGTTTTTGCATGAAAGAGTAATAAACATCCATCCATCCATCCTCACAAACTTTGACTTTTATAATATTATAGTAGGATACTAGCAGCGCCCCGCGGTTTCCCGCGATTTCACCCACATAAGTGTCGATTCCTTAAGAATATCGGGGTAAAAGGATACTTATGTGATAAACCAAGCTAAAAAACTATCTGTGTGCCAAATTTCAACCAAATCCGTTCAGTAGTTTTTGCGAGGAAGACTAACAAACATACATCCATCGGATGGATGTTTGTTGTCTTTCACGAAACTCGTCTCAAACTTTCACAATTGTGATATTAGTAGGATTAATATTATATAATATTTCGGAGACGGGTATGTGACTTTTGTTATTATCAGCGATATTTTAACTACTGTGGGCGTAGTGTGGGTAGTGTTGGTTAATGCGCAATAGAAAAACAGTTTGCAGTTCAGATCACATTATAATTTACTATCAAATGAATCTCACTAGCTAAATTATACACACACTGGGTTAAAATCACCAATTTACACAATAATCACAAATTACAACTAACACAATAACTGAGCACCACGAATCGAGAACAGTTCCGTGACGTCTTCTCTCCGATGTGACCAGAGGCTGAATGTCCTCCTCACCGTGGCCTTAAAACATCACAACTCTGTAGAAGCGCGCCTTTTTTGGTGTAGGTAGATCACTCTTGATGTCGCCAGTGGCGCGCTTGCGATTCGTTTCGTCCATACTAATGACCGGATCCAACAAATATATATGTATTAATAGGATATTCTTCCACTTCGTTCGGTTCTCTGCTTCTCTCAGGACGGTCGTAACAAAAAGTCCAATAAGGGTGGTTATTTAGTCTAACTAGCGCAGCGGTTATGTGATCGGCCGTAAGATCATTTCCCATCACCACCAACTTTTCAAGTTTATCTGGTTCCCGACCGGCAATGTGACCAAAGTATCCGAGAATTCTTTAGTAACAGATCGTGGATAGTCTACCTCTTATGCGTAGTTGTTCGAGAGTAGATTTATTCTTTCTCTAAAAAAGTTCTCTAAGAAAGGTCAGACCTGGTATCTCACCCATTCACAAAAGTTCCGCTTTGGGGTTTGATAAAGAGCAATGGAGCGCAGCATTCTAGGTGTAAAACGTACTGAAAACTGACAGAATACGCAACATCACAATACGCTCCAAAACGGGGATCTTAGACGTAGGCAAAAAAGCAGCCAAACTAAAATGGGATTGGGCGGGTCATGTTAGCCGCATGCATCGTGACCGTTGGGCAACAGTCTCCACACGGTGGGTGCCTGAGGATGAACGGCGGCGCCGAGGTCGGCCCAGGAAGAGGTGGCGAGATGACCTAGACGCGTACTGCAAGGGTTGAATGGAGGTGGCCCTTGAAGGGTTGAATGGAGGCCTTTGCTCAGCAGTGGGACAGTGAAGGCTAAAATTAAAATTAAAAAAAAGTTCTCTTGAAATCAATTTATAACACTAACAAAATAATATTATAATCTAAAAGACCCGTTTCTCTAATGTATTCTGTTCGCAGTACTCTCTAATTAAAATGTACCCCCAGAAAAGATGGTGATAAAACGCAAATGTTACCGCGTCAATCCTAAGGCTGATTTATGAAAGGTTTTCATTTGCACGAATGTAACAAATTAGTTTATTGCAATTTGTATTTTGGATACGGATTCGTATATTTTGTTTGGAAATGTACAGGGATTTATGTTTTGCGGAGCCGTAATTGGACGGATTTCAAAGTAAAGATTGCTTTGTAGTTGTTAGTTTATTTATGGCTGATTTTTCAAGTGTCAAATAACTTTTGTCTTTGGAATAAATACTGTGGTTTGACAGCTTTTGAAGTTCGAAGTTTTTGACAGTTTGACAACTCATATTTATTCTTCAGATAAAAGTTATCTGGCAATTATCTTAACTAATATAAAAAGAGAAAAGATTTGATTTTTTTGTACATTTGTATGTTTGTAATGAATAAACTCAAAAACTACTAGACCGATTTTAAAAAGTCTTTCACCAATCGTATGCTATATTATCGCTGAGTAAGATATGCTATAATTTATAAAGATATCACTCGGGCGAGGCCGCTGGCGGAAGCTAGTTAATAATGTGTTTAGTTATTTCATTATTTTCTAGAATCATCGTTACTATCTGCAATTATGTAGCCTTTTCAACTCTCTGCAAGATATAAACGCCAAACGTCAAATCAAATCACCCCTCAACGCAAACCTTCTCATCATTTTTAGGGTTCCGTAGTAAACAAGGAACCCTTATAGTTTCGTCATGTCCGCCCACGGTCTAGCTCCGAGAGTCTTAGTACTAGAAAGCTGTAATTCGGCACGAGTATACATATTAATTACGCTGACAAAGTGGTAAAACAAAAAAAACTACCGACTTCTAAAAAAAACACTACAAAGTGAAAAATAACTTTAATTTCGGAAGTCGGTGTCTTGGGTTTTGTTGTTATTTTTCACTTTGTAGTGTTTTTTTTGGAAGTCGGTAGTTTTTTTTTTGTAAAAAGTTTTTATTGTTCAGTTTTTAGTTTTGGTACCTACCCCACACACATTCGAATACCACTACCTACTACCAGTGTCAGGAACTTATCATGTCATCTACATACTAAGTGGGAAAAAAAATATGTATTTTGTAGCTAACTCAAAAAGTACCCAAGCAAAATTAATAAAATTTATATGGGACCAATTTGGGAGCATACCCTTTCAAACAAAAAAAGAATTTTCAAAATCGGTCCACAAATGACGGAGAAATCGGTGGACATACAAAAAAAAAAAAAAAAAAAAACAAACATACGCGTCGAACATATAACCTCAAGTCAAGTCGGTTAAAAATTATGAAAAACATTTTTTTTGTGTACCTCCCCTACACGTAAAGTGGTGATGTTTTTTTTTTCCTATCCCATGGTACCCCTTCATTGAAAAGGTCCTTCAAAAACATTGTGAGTATGTCAAGACTATTTTTGAATTCAGGAATCAGTTTGTGAAATAATAAGCTTAAAGTGCAAATTTTTGTTAGAGTCAAGTGTCTCCCTACCCTGCCAGCTAAATGGTTAGTTTTGGATATGTGAAAAAAATCACAGCAGTAGATTATAATATAACGAAATTAAAAGGAAAACTATCACAGCTAAGCTCTACAAGTTAACGAGTAATAATCGACCAACTTATATTTGCAGTTACAAAAACATGTTTTCCCATACATTCCAAATGGGTGAAAATGTTTTTCAACTACAAAGTTAAGTTTTTGGGATAAATTCATGGCCAAGCCAAGTGCATGGTCCGACACGCACTTGGCCTGTTTTTAAAGTGAAACTTTTACTAATCGTCTCAAACTTTTTCGTCTGTGTGTTGCATGTCGCGTGACGGTCGGCACTAATATGGCGGCGCCTATAGTTCGCTTAAAAGTTTTACTTTTACCGTGATTTCATAAAACCACACAATCCTTTTTTATTATTCTTTCCTTTACTCTCTAATCAACATCATATTTCAGCGAAAAGCCAAAACTTTGCTGGATCTAACTCGATTTGGATACTCCAACAAAATTATTAGAAAGTAACTTTCAAATTATTCATTTTTCTTCTTCTTTTCGTGTGGTTAGTGACTAACCTGGTGACAGAGTTTTAAAGCCGCCCATGGGCCTCTGACTTGGCTTCAAATACCGTCGAGAAATATCGCTCAGGCATGCCGTTTTCCTCACGATGTCTTCCTTCACCGTTTTTAAGCATATGATAATAATACAAAAGTCAGCGTGCCTTGGGTTCGAATTTGAGACCTATGACTTTGCAGTCCTACGGTCACACCATACCACTGCTATAAAAAAAAAACTATTCATATTATTCTGAAAATCTATACACCCACATTTCGCCAGTTATGTAAAACATAACTTCCATCCATGTAATAGGGGGCGAGCCTATTGCCATCAACCGGGCACAATTCCAGACTCCGGGCTGCTACTGAGAAATTCCAAATGGAAAAACCCAAAATTACTTGCCCGACCCGGGGATCGAACTTAGGAGGACTTCTTCCTCAGCAGTAGCTCTGGCGAGTATTAAACTAACAAGGTAGAGTAAATAAATTATCTAAATATAGTATTTGAGGCAAATTTGTGGCGCACCCGCATCATCTCCAGCTCAGTATATTTCAGAAATATGGCCGATCCGTCAGCTAAACGCGTCATTTGTATTTTTCCAAGCGGCCGTGCGTACAACTGCCTTCATTTATATGTTCACCGTATTGACGTTTCCCGAAATTACTAACGACTGTTCGTTAACCCACTTTATGATTTATTCAATAATAATATTTATCTGATAAATAAATTGGACCTTTATCCATTTGGGTTTTACGTAACTGTGGAGAGACCTATCTAATGAGACAAGAGTGCTCTTCAGTAGGAATTTGTCGGATGTAGGGCTTTTGTTAATAATGTGTCGTTGTTCTTTATTTTTATTGATTTATCGTGTCTTATTATTGTAGTGAAGTGGCAGTGGGCTGGCCATGTTTGTCGAAGGACCAACGGTCGGTTGAGCAGACGAGTCCGGAGTGGAGAGTCCGCGTATCGGCAAGCGTAGTGTGGGACGTGCCCCAGCTAGATGGACCGACGACCTTAAAAAGTTGTCTGGTACAGACTGGATGCGGAAGGCGGAGAATAGGGTGTTTTGGCGCAGCCTTGATCATAGTTCTGGTTATCAATTCCGATTATCATTAACATCGTAAAGGAATGTGCTCTAGTATCATTATAATTAAAAACATTGACTTCATTCCTTGACGGTATAATAGTAACGTAATATCACGTCTTTATTTCTAAAAGAGTAAGCAGAGGTGTATTTTATATGCGGTAGGAGTTGACTAGTAGAAATCATAAGGAGAAAGCGTTATTTCCCCATGCGACTTTCTCTCTGTATCTAACTCATCATCTGTTACGACGCCTTATTAAGGCGGATAACAATTAAAATTCTATTGTGTCTCGTTAATGACAGTTGAAGAGCTAACATAACATAACATCACGCCTTGTTTCCCCAAAGGGTTGGGCAGAGGTGTCCCTGTAGCAGGTACACCCCCGCCAGTTATGTTTAAGTCCCATGTAATAGGGGGCGAGCCTATTGCCATCAACCGGGCACAACTCCAGACTCCGAGCTGCTACTGAGAAACTGATAGAAAAACCCAATAACATTATATCACTCTCTGTATCTCTTTCTATTATATACATACAAGTGTTTGTATGCGTGTAGGTATCGTGTAAGGAACTTTGTTTCTGACGGTCCCCCGAACTCACTTTTTTTTTATATAGTGAATACTCGAGAGCTTTTTTCTTTCTAGGTCACCTCAGAAATACTATCAAAATGTCTTATCTAGCACATTCGATCTGCTTTTTATGCGAGCCTGGCACAAGCTCCCTCAGGATATAGATTGAAATATCGACGCTCTTTGTAACTCAAACTTGTCTCAAGAAAACTTGGCCTAAATTCATAATCTAGTGGGAATTTATGTAAAGATGGCAGGCTATTAACTAGGAGCAACAAACTACAATATTCAAGCCGTCTATAGAGTACGATTGTTTTGACATTTCCTTTTTTTAACCCTTTTTTACGCTACTGTTTGTGATTCTAGATGAATTAGATACATTAAAAAGACTAGTGGCAGTTTTTTAAGTTTTTGTCATAATTTTGTGACTGATTTGATTTAATCAGTTGATTTAAAAAACATTTTCCATACGAGTATTAAAGATTCTGAAGATATAACTAAGAACTAAGAAATGTGACAATTTCATAACAATATACATAGTACACTCTAAACGCGTTAACAAGTACCAAGGACAACGAAAACTCTGCCACTAATTGACATTTCTGTAACGGAAATTTCGGCCTTAAAATTGAGGAGTCAAAGATGAAAATGGTGTATCATATTCGGGTAAAAGTAAGTTTAGCCAAGTGTACAAAACATCTGTTACGCTCTTTATAAATCCCGCTTTCTGCATTTATGTAAAAGGTAGGATTAAATGCTTTGAACGGATGCTTAATGTACGTCCAGAAAATGTTATCTTATGTATTATATTCACAAGTACCTAGTCCCGTTGGTAAGTATGATAATGTAAGTAATTACTAGTATTTGTTTTGCAATAGTCCTTCAGGGCTTGTGGCTAAATAATAAAAGCCTAACGGGTCGATCGATCAGATCAACCTTCGCTTGCTTGCTGCGGTTGATCCGTGGATGAATGACCATCTTTACACACCAAGACCCCTCTGTACCTCGGAAAGCACGTTAAGCATCTTTGACAGTTGGAACGGGTAGTCAAAAGCAAAAAAGTCTGACAACCAGTCTTACCAAGGGGTATCGTGTTACCTAGTAACTAGGCTGTGGAGGACCGATAGGCAGTCGCTCCATGTAAAATACTGGTATTCAGCTGCATCCGGTTAGACTGGAAGCTGACCCCAACATAGTTGAGAAAATGCTAGGCAGACAATGTTTTGCAATAGTCCTTCAGAACTTGTGCGACACTGAGGTCTCTATCACATAAGATCGAAGGATCGATCGTATTACAAAGGAGTTCACGAATTCAAATAAAAATAGGAAAATAAAAGTAGGTACGTAACGAATACTGCTAGTTAATAAAATAAAATAAAAATACTAATTAAACTATGTAAAAGAGGAAGTTCGACATTAAAGTAAAATAAAAAGAGGATTTTTTCGTTAAAAAGGCAGTTTTAGCATTGAGTTTTACTTTCCAATACTGAAAAAAAAACATTTTACGAAAAAAAAAAAAACAACCGACTTCCAAAAAAACACTACAAAGTGAAAAATAACTTTAATTTCGGAAGTCGGTGTCTTTGGTTTTGAATTTTCGTTTTTTGCCACCGACTTCCGAAATTAAAGTTATTTTTCACTTAGTAGTGTTTTTTTGGAAGTCGGTTGTTTTTTTTTTTATAAAAAGTTTTTATTTTTCACTTTTTTGTTGTGGTATGTACCCCACACAGATTCGAATACCACTACTTGCTATGTAAATAACAGTGAGAGGAACATATCACATCATCCACATACTAAGTGGGAAAAAATACGTATTATTGAAGCTAACTCAAAAACTACCCAAGCAAAGTTAATAAAATTTATATGGGACCACCTCTGAAGTATGACCTACCAAACAAAAAAAAAATCATCAAAATAAATTCATAATTGGCGGAGTAATCGCGTAACAAACATACAAAAAAAACAAAAAAAAACATACAATTGAATTGAGAACCTCCTCCTTTTGGAAGTCGGTTAATAAGATCTTAATTTTCCTAAAAATCAACTTAAAACTAAGCTTAAAACACATTTATTCATTTTGTTAGTAGTAGTAATAACAAAATTAATAAATGTCAAAAACCCCTAGGTCCTAGTGGCCACATTCATAAAAGACCACGTAAGTATGAGCATTTTTCATACAAAGTAAACATCAGACTGATATCATCTACCGTTAGTTTTCAATGAAATCAAGTTATTTTCCCCCTTTCCTGCTTCCCCAGTAGTGCGCAAATTAAACTACTCCATCATTCGATTATCCATCGCATAGCCCGGATCACGACTTCCCTTCAAGCTTTTTTAAATACAGTTACATATTTTTTACTACCTACACTGTTTCTTTCGGTTGTCGCAGAGTTGAGGAGCGAAAATTAGGGTTACTCTCATTACTGATGTTTTAGATTAGTCTGCAGTGTTAAAATAAATAATAATGAGCCATTATGGATACCAAATATAATAGAATAGCACTGTTTATTTTATTTTGTTACATATTTAATAGAAAAATCACTGAACCTGACTTGATTTCCGTACATCTTTTTTTTTTCGGGTGACCACTGAAAATCAGCGCTGTGCTGTGGGTCCCTATAGCACAGCATCATGCTGAGTGGAAGCCTTCTTGTCACAGTCATGTCGTGCAGCTGCCGCCTAAGTAAATTCTGTTCTATGCTCGTGATTTGTTATGTACTTTGTGTTGTTCTCTGATTACTCTTGTCTTTTATGTATGCACGTGTTTCTGTGACAAATAAACCTATTTTTCTTTCTTTATTTCTAAATAGACAGTCAAAGCTGTGAACTCGTCAAAAAAAATCTCGCTAAATGCACACACACTAGAAAAGCACAATGACAGCAGCAAAATAACGTGGCGCGAGTGTAAGACGTAGCTGTCACGCACACTAGCATAAATAAGTTGGCCTATTTGTTTTAGTTCTTTTGCAGCGCGACACTCTATCTAGACATAAATAAATAATCAAAGATGGATACTAATAATGTACCACATCGATACGAATAATGTACCATATCGATACCAATAATGTACCATATGGATACCAATAATGTACCATATCGATACCAATAATGTACCATATGGACACCAATAATGTACCATATCGATACCAATAATGTACCATATGGACACCAATAATGTACCATATGGATACCAATAATGTACCAGATGGATACCAACATTTTACCATTGTGGATTTGATTGATTTGGAGATCCTACTAAAAATATAACAATTATAATTTTTATAAGCCTTAACTCTGCGATTTGTCTACTTAAGAATTATCATTCCAAACGTAAGGCGTTTAAGAATTTATATTACTTCTTAACATAATTAATTAATTATACTATAGATACTCCGTACAATTCCTGGAGAATTTCCAAAAACTGCTCACGAACTTTCATCTAATTCAGTAACCCGTTTTAATATTGCGTGATAGTCCGACATTTAATGGCTATAATAAAACAAAGTTAGTTTTAATAAAGCCTATTATTTGCGTCGAAAGCAGTAAATACGGCTAATAAAATTATGTTAATTGATTGCCTAATATTCAACAGAACATTGTAACGTATTTCTCGTTTAGACTGAGTTTGTGACTTTTCTTGTGATATTATAAGTTTTTTTTTCTGATTATTTAATATTGAAGAAATTATGGTTGACAAAAGGCATCGACTGGTCTAGTGGTCGCAAGCGCTACCACAGATTACCAGATAAATCACTCCATACAAATTTTTCAATACCTACTGCTATAATAGCCTACACCTTCGAGTCACTAGACGCTGCGAACGAAAATGTACCTAACCTTACAAGCGTAAAGTGAGTTTTGCTTTGTAGCTGCGCACCGCGCCGCATGGTTATTGTGAATTGCCAAGGCTGCCACTTTCAATAAAGATATCAGTATAGTTTTAGCATATTGAATTATGAAAAATACGTCTGAAATAAAGATAGTAAAAAAACGCTTTTTAAATAAACAATAATCATATGAAAATAATATTAACAAGATAATTAATGTTATTGAAAATGTATTTACACAAAGTATTTTTTTACGAAACGTAATTTTTAAATGACAGTTGACAAATGGAGGTCATTGACCTTTTTATTATTATCTTACACGCATAGTAGAAGCAAAAATTACGTGCTAGAAGTAATTATGTGTTTTAAGCAATTTACCTATTTAAAAAACGATAATAAAACAAATTAGATACTCACATTTCAGTATCAGCAGGTAAACTGAAAAAAGATACGTTTTTATCTCTTCTCTTGCCGGATCTACATCCATCAACTGCACATAATACACCAGAATCAGCCATATCATAAGAATTTGAAATTAAGTACGTCAGGTCGACCGAAATATATGCCTACGTACGCGCCTTCCAGCTGTCGGCAAGTCGGCAACCCACTGAGAAATGGGTCGCGTGCGACCCGGCGGCCGGTTGGTAGTTAGCGTGCGTAAGTACATGGAGTAGTTTATCTGGTAATCTGTGGCACTACTGCTGAGTACGATTCCTGGCGGTCCTGAGTTCGATTCCTGGGTCGAGCAAAATGTTATTGGGTTTTTTCATCTGGAATTGCTCAGTAGCAGACCCGAGTCTGGATTAGTGCCCGGTTGATGACAATAGGCTTGCCCCCTATTACATGGGACTTAAACATAACTGGCGAAATGTGGGTGTAGTATAGGTACACCTCTGCCTAACCCTTCGGGGAATACAGGCGTGATGTTATGTTATGTAAAAAGCATCATTGTGAATATAACAAGCTTGTTGATTTTAGAATTCTGGCTTCTTTATAGTGAATTGTAAATGATAGTTTTCCATTTCCATAATCTACGCTTGATAGAGATTTCAGTTACACTTTAGAAGAGCCATGTTTCATGGAAAGGTGGACAAATAGCTTGTCGGAATTTAAACATAGAGTTTCTTCCAAAAAAGTTTGGAAAGAGTATCTCACCCCTTTTCATTGGTAATACTTAGAGACAACATTTAAGGTTAGGCACACATTAAACATTTGTATTAAAAAAAAAACAATGGCACTCTGAGTGCCGCAGAAGTGAAAATTTGAACAAGATCGCCTTGGTGGAAGAAAAAAACTGGTATAGAACATTGGTCCGTAACCTTATCTAAATAAAGAGCACAATCACGTTTACAAAAAAAAAACTTCCATAACCTTTAAAGTAAAAATACTTCCATAGAGCATTGATCCGTAACGTAATATAAATAAAGAGCACAATTGCGTTTACAAAAATGAGGTGTCGGTAACGGTGTCGCGAGTTCAATTCTTATTTCCCATCTCAAACATGCCCAACGCGCCTTAAGAAGTTTTCACTTCAAAAAACAAAATCGGTTAAGCCGTTTGTGAGCTACGATGCCACAGATAGACACACATTAAAAATTATAACACCCCTCAGTTTGCGTCGGGGTTTAAAAACACTGGCAGTATGTGGACGTGAAAAAAAGTGGACGGTACTAAAAACCATTTAAATTGATTCTATAAATAAGAATTCAAATTGAAATGTTCAAGGTAATCACTTGAATGACTTTTACTTCCATCTGTTCGCTCAATCAATTCTGATTGATTGAACTGATTTGGATTTAAATGGAAACATTAAAATATTCGACTTCGAAATGACAGAGAAAGTGACAGTAATATTTTAATCACATTTTAAAGAAAGGCACGTTTTTAATAAAAGGACACACTAGACACAGTGACGACCATAAATAATTACTATGGACAGTTCAGCAATAATATTGTGATTTTATGATTCATTCATAAAATAGTATCTGTTCTCAAGAAGACGGCTAATACATATCTATATTATGTGATCATCTGTGGATGTGGATGCATATACAAGTAGATAGATAGACAAATATGTGATTTCGGGGAAACACCAAAACTATCTGACGAGACAAGCGACGCCAAAATATAGGATAAGATATTCAAAAAGATATGTCACCTCTCAGAATATATAAAATAAATATCGGTGACTAGTCCAAAAGTTATCAACATTTTCATAAAGTGATCGTACTATTATTATCAAAATGCAGTAAGCTGTACCTACTGTTTGAAAAGTTTGCTGTGTGAAAAGAGATTATTTTAACAAATTAATTGTTTTAACTAATCTACAGCGTCTAGCCACTGCACCAGAAATCCTGAAAATATATAATAACTTCGTTTGCTGCCTAAATAGATACTATAAATAGGTTGTACATACCCTATAATGTTCCCACTGTTGGGACACAGGCCTCTTCTCTGTGAGAAAGATTGGGCTGTAATCCACCACGCAGGCTCAGTTTGGGTTGATAGATGTCACATGTCTTAGAATTTTTGGTTCTAGGACATGCCGGTTCCCAATTTTTTTTTGCTACACCGTTTTGAGAGTAGTGGTAATGAGATAATTTACACAAAGTGAAACGCCTGTCAGAGTTCGAATCTACGACCTACAACTCGTAATTATTCAATTAATCAATACTAAACAGCGTTTACATGACAATCAAGTACAGTCCACCACTACCACTGGGCCACCACTACTCTCTATAATAGCTTTTTCAACTGTCCATAAAGATACGGTTTCCAAGAAGATCGGTGGCCGCCATTAACGGCCCCAATGACGGCTGTCATCAAAATGACGGCACTTGCAAAGATTTAAATCATTAGATTCACCCTATCGCGTCAAGAGATAGTCATTTCTGATTCGTTTTGATACCACTGACACAATGACGCTATGACTACACTTGATTGTCATGGAAACGCTATTTAATAATGTGTGAGCTCACTCTTCTCATTATGGACACTTTTTCTTGTGACTAAGTACGGTGAGGGCAAATCTAGCGATTTAAATCTTGGGAGTTTAAATCTTTCATCAGTATTTGACATGTCAAATGAAAATGACAGATTTACATGGCGGCCGTTACATTTTTAAAGGGCTTTGATTAAAATAAACCAAGATTGAAGTATTAATTTGCAGATATATTTATTAGCACATAGACCAGTGAAGCTTTCACAATGAGAGAGTATAACCCGACCATGACAGATAGTTGACATCTACTAAGTGCCTCTAATGACGTATTTCTAAACTAACACGACACTTTTAAACTGTTCATTCCAACAATTATGACGGAACCACTTTCCTAAGAAACCAAAGCTTTACTCTCAAAGTTGTATTGTAATTCATAATGGCGTACAATTAAAAGTATTCCATTCATCTATCTATTTAAGTACCACCACGGCAGCTCGCGAAGGCTATTTCAGTACCGACGGATCCATTATTATAGTCGGTAGTCTGTGCACCGCGAAGCCTTCAGGACTGAAGTCTTAATTAATGAAGTTAGCTCAGAGAGTTATATGAGTTTGACCCATATTGTTGTTTTATTGTTTTTGTACTGACACCCCGGCTAAACTTCCCCCGGACATCGAAGGTTTTTTTACGTCATGCTCCCCAAGTTTGCGGTACGGATTTAGACCGAGTTATTAATTAGTTTAGTTGTCTTTTTTTATTAGTCTGTTATGTGGATGTTCGGCTTTTTGTTACTATCGGAATATGTGGGGCGTTTATTTATTAGCTAGTTATTGTTTCACGGCAGAATTTCTTTCTTTTAGCAAGAGAAAAAGTCTAGCGTAATTTATTTAATGGGTTTGATTTGATTAACCCATAATGGAATATTTGTGATGATAACAACGTAGGTATCACTATAATTTTATTAAAAATGTAACTATAATCTAAGTCTTGATAGGTACTTTTAACGTTTTACTATTTTTTTGTATATTTACAAGAAAAAAAATATCGTACAGTCAGCATTAAAAAAATCTTTTGGTTGTCAACAATATTTGTTCCATAAAATTATATTTATGAGCCATAAAACATAATTATTACAAATTGGGTCTTTAATTGTAGCTGCACATTGATACAATATTATGGAACAAAGATTTTAGACAGTCAAATTAATTATTTTTGAGGTAAGCCCAAAACCAATTAATTGACCCCAGAAAATTATCCAAAAATATAAAAAAATATTTTTAATGAGTAGTTAATTGTTTTTGAGACGCATTATCATAGGTCTGATACGGTCTATAACAAGCCATTACACAACATTTTATTGCTAGGAATCTTTATTTAATCATAGTATTTACATAATATATAACAAACAGACAACAGACTTACGTACATGTATAAAAAAGGAGGGCAAAGAATCACAGGGCATCAAAACATTCGTCCGCATCGCTGTCAACAGGAAAAGTGCCCGAAAGGCTGGCAGCATTGCCACGTTGTATGGCGATCTGAACCTTTGGCCAAAAAATAAGCCAGCCCTCTGGTCACTTGAAGAGTCGATCAACCGCTTGGCGATGTCTTAAAAACCAAATGGGCACTCGGACCCCATTGCATGGCCCTAGTGTTTCAATCCCAAACGGTTCGAACAAATAACCCCCAATAAGATTGGAATATTTTCACTGTTTGAGGTTTTCCGCTGGTTTTATTGCTTGTTCAAACACTAAATTAAACATCAAAATTAATAAAACATTTATCTTTCTCAAAGCTAGAGTATTCCACCTTGAACCCACAAAGTTCCACAAAAATATGCCTTAAATATTATGTCGAGGCAGCCATTCTTAATCAGTATGATTGATGATGTGCCGACATATTCGATAATGTACTACTTGTAGTAATGTGTATACTACCATTACAGTATAAATAAGTAACAGTATTATATTCTTCATAGAAAACGGCCGAAACGACACGCTTCAAAATCACAGTGTATTTAAACCTACGCAACAGTGTCGAGTACGCAACAGTATCGAATACGCGGCAGTTACGCACGGACGCAGAAGGTTTATCAACCGCACGGCCGTAGGTAATTCTTTCAAGTTCACTGCCGAGATATAATACTGTTACCTTATTACTGTGCTACCGTGCTTTTTCACCAATTGACATTTAAAGGGCGTTGAACACGGAATCAATACATTATGGGTTTATCGTTCAAACAATTTGTTATTTGTTTGAGGTCATAATAATTTGTTTCATAAGGCAACTACTTCACACAGTTTTTACGACTTGACAAAACATCGTATTATTGTTTATTATTCCTCTATTTCATTAATATACCTATCAATTAAAAAAAACCTAGCCTTTTTCCAACTATGTTGGGGTCGGCTTCCAGTCTAACCGGATGCAGCTGAATAGTTGAATACCAGTATTTTACAAGGAGCAACTGCCTATCTGACCTCCACAACCTAGTTATCAATATATCACATTAAACTTATCAATATTTTTTTTTAAATATTAGAATATAAAAATATAAAAACAAGTAAAAAAATAGTAGCCCACCGGTATCGGAAACAGGGTCCAAGCTACCGGCGGCGGTCAGAGCTCCAGAGAGAGGAACCTCCTGACAATGCGAGCTGTGACCAGAAGTACCGCTCTCTGAATCAACCTTGATCCAGCTGCCCAACGAGAGCCTACTTAGGAGTTGGTTGAGGCTCCTGGCTAATTGAGCCATTAGCTGTCACGACTATCGGCACAATGATCGCTGAATACCCATTCCACATATTGACAACCTCGCGAGCCTTGTTTATTATATTACTATGTAAGTTTAATATTATGTACTATATAATATTGTACGCATAAACCTTCCGGAATAAATTATCTATATGATGGTAAAAACCGAATTAAAATCCGTTGTGTAGTTTAAAAGAACAACGCGGTCACACAGACGGACACAAAATGCAACCTTAATTTATATTAAAGGTTTTAGATTAATCAAAACAACCTGAAAAGTTGTTTTATTCAAATGAAGACCTTTAGGTACTACTGACGTCTGTTAGGCTTCCAAAACTATAGTTGAAATTGTTTTCAGTGTATAATAAGAGCCATTCTGACGCTAGAATAACTTATTCAGTTCCGAATATAATTATTTAACCTCAAAATGGATACTAATCCCCAAATGAATCCTAAAGTCGTTACCCCAATATCATAATTTAAACTGTTTAATAAAACTACATATTTACAATATTTCAGGGATAAGGAAAATAATATGAAACACCAATATATTTTGTCAGTCATTTATATTTCTTTGCCAACATCAAATTCAATATTCTACACCATACCATCACATCTCCTATTCCCCACATAATATCACTATTTAATGAGTATTCTAATATTTACCATAAAACTAATAGGTTACCTTAATTTACAGTAGATCTCCAACCAATACCATGCCAATCTACCTTTTTACCGACACAGCCACTAAGCACGTCTCACCGTCACGAGCGCCAGACCCAGAAGGTCGTTATTACCCCCATTTTCACATATCAAATCTTTTGGTGTTGCCAGTACAATATCCAACAATTACGTATTAATAAATTGAAACCTAACAAGTGTAAATGCCAGCTTTTATTTATAAACATTTAACTGTAATCCAAACTTAAGA
Organism: Agrochola litura; assembly: GCA_949152395.1. Taxonomy (NCBI): domain Eukaryota; kingdom Metazoa; phylum Arthropoda; class Insecta; order Lepidoptera; family Noctuidae; genus Agrochola; species Agrochola litura. Next base: position 5,477,927 of record OX424497.1, on the reverse strand, counting down.
GGGTTTATCCTAAAAGTTGGTAACGTCGCAAATATCTGTCAAATATTTACCTGTTTTGATTAATTTGGCAATATTACTGTATGGAATTAAAAAATGTGGCTAGCTAGTGAACATATTGATTATGAAATGCAATAATTAATATCGTAACACCGAATGTTTAGTTTTAGATACAAAAAAAGTATTTGGAAACTTTCAAAATGTCTTTTTAGGGTTCTGTACCTCAAAAGGAAAAAACGGAACCCTTGTGTCTGTCTGTCCGTCTGTCAGCCAATTTGCTCCGAATTAAATTTACCGATTAAGTTGAAATTTGGCAAACATTTGTATTTCTGTGGCCCAAATATGAACGTGTAACGTAAATTAATGAATTTTGAATATAGGGTTACTTTTGGGGGGAAAACAAGAAAATTAAAAAAAAACTGTTTTGCTAATAGTACTGTGTGACATATAAAATGAAATGGCTTGGTGCGAGAATTTTAAAATTATTTTTTTATAATTTTAAAACAAATACTTTTAAAGACATTTAAGACATTCGATGAAAATTGACCATAACCCCCCCTTATCTTTGAAACTACTGGGCCTAAAATAAAAATAAAATACGTAGTATGCCTCTTTACTCATAAATTACAGAAAATCTAAAGGTCTTAAAATAACATGGTAAATCTCTCAATATTGTGCGTACAAACTTAAATTTGCAGTTGGAATGTATGGGAGAACATGTATTTCAACTACAATGTTAAGTTTGTATTTAGGATTAATCCATTCCAACTACGGAACCCTTCATTGTATTTAGTCCGACACGCACTTGGCCGGTTTTTTTACACTTGGAATGGATACAACATCAAATTCAGTGTTATAATTGCAATTTATTATTAATATTCTAATTCGCTAGTTAGCCACATTTCTTATTTCCATACAGTAATATTGCCAAATTGATCAAAACAGCGAAATATTTGACATCTATTTGCAACGTTGCCCGCTTTCAGAATAAAATCGGCATTGCGGTAATCACCGCGTTGATGTTTTTTTAATGGTCCTTTTGACCAGTAAAGAAAAAACAACGCTGGTGTCGTCAATGGTTTAGTCCCATCTCAAAAATGCCCAACGCGCCTAAAGAAGTTTTCACTTCAAAAACAAAATGATAAATACAATGATCCCTTTTCAGGTTTTCAGTCATTTCAATAACACCTTGATTATTAGCCATACAGTTAAGTGACTAATTACTGCCTAGGCTGGGCCTAACGCAGGTACATTCAAGTTCTGTCTCTCCTGGAAGATGTCCCAATAACCCTCGAAATAAACACCATATGATCATCATCATCTGCCCAGCCTCTTCGCAACTATGTTGGGTGGGCTTCCAGTCTAACCGGATGCAGCTGAATATCAGTTTTTTACATGGAGTGACTGCCTATCTAAGCTCCACAATCCAGTAACTGGGTAATAAGATATCCCTTGGTAAGACTGGCTGTCAGACTTTCAGGCTTCTGACGACTCGTAACAACTGTCAAAGATCTACGAATGACAGCCGGGACCAACGGCTTAACGTGCTTTCCATGGCACGGAGGGGTCTTGGTATGTAAAGATGGCCACACATCTACGGACCAACCGCGGCAAGCGTAGCTTAACCTGATCGATCGATCCGTGTGGCTGTTATTACTTAGCCACAAGCCCCTCTAATAACAACATCAGTACCTCTGAAACAAAGAAAAAAAACGTGTGGCACTCGGGGACTGCCGCGGTAAAGCTATTGCATAGCATTTGTAACCTCCATACTTCCTATTTGTCAACGCTACACTTGGGATGATGACGGATGATGACATAAAACAAAAATTACGTTCCCATGACAACATGATGTTGTCATGGGAACGTAATTTTTGTTTTATGTCATCATCCGTCATTAGGTACATGGTAGGCAGAGTGGGGGGTGTTAGCTTTTTCGTTAAGAAATTTCTTGATTCGGTCGCCACGCTCAAAGCCCGCGATAAAAGCTATGCAATAGCTTAAAAATTGTAAATAATAATTATTATTTTAGCCCGTATTGTCCCACTGCAGGGCAAAGGCCTCCCTTTCCTTTTTCCACCCAACCCGATCCTGAGCTAATATGGACCAATCTCTCCTATAAGCGTCAAGTTCGTCCCGCCATCTACGCTTAGCGAAAAAATGAAGGGTTCCGTAGATGGGATGAATTTATCCCAAGAGCAAAACATTGTCGTTGTAAAACATGTTCTCCCATACGGAATGTATGGAAGAACATGTTTTTTCAACTGCAAATGTAAGTTGGTCGATTATTACTTGTTAACTTGTAGAGCCTACTTAGCTGTGATAGTTTTCCTTTTAATTTAGTTATATAAACTACTCCTGTGAATTTTTCCACATATCCAGAACCAACCATTTAGCTGGCGGGGTCAAGTCAAGTGTCCCCCCACTTGACTCTAACAAAAATTAGCACTTTAAAGCTTAATATTTCGCCAACGAATCTTTGAATCCAAAATTTTACAGCTTTCTAGTACTAACAGACTCTGAGCTAAGCCGCGAACAGACAGACAGACGGACATAGCGAATCTATAAGGGTTCCTTGTTAACTACGGAACCCTAAAAAGTAAGTAAGTAAAAACCTCAAAGAATAAATACTTTAGTGAAGTTATTCGTTGTTTCTTTGTATCGAACTCGAATGAACCCCACGTAAGTAACTACCGGGTCAAGATTGGAAAGACAGGCGAAGTTAATTAAGTAGACGTTCCCGGGTGGCAACAATAGGTCCCGCAGTTTACACTGTAAGGGGTTCACGATTGCGCTTTTATTAAAAGTTAATTGAATTGCTGCGACGTTGTTTTCCAACAAATAAGCGATGGGTCAATGTGATTGGTTGTTTTAGTGGGCTATTTATTTTGGGTAGATTTGTATGTTTTTAATATACGTAGTTGTTCTGTCTCGTTTTCATGAAAGATTAATATTTAGAATTCACAAAAGCTCAGTCATTATTATTTTTAATTCTCAAAGGCTTGTTGAAATCAAAGTCACAGTCCAAGGGAACAGTATTGTCATCAGCAACCCTTTTTTTGGTGAGGAATTATTAAATAACTTCTTCTGCTCTGGGTGGAGCGGGAGGACGTGTTAGACTCTTACTGACTAAAACTCACCCGTGTTCAGGGAGCCACGGTATCCCTTTCGGACTTTCCCATGACCCCGGCAGGTATCGGTCCTAATCGACTCCATCAGTTGTGCTGACATCTCTTCCTTCCTTGGTGGGATTACTAACACCCTGACACCCAGGGCGTCTCCTGCGGCAGCTTGGGCCGTGAGGGCGCAAAGTTTGCCTCTCTCTCACACGCGTTCGACTTCCTTCTTCAAGAGCATTACTGCTTTGCAGAAGGAGATGATGGCTACCCATGCCCTCTTTGCTGCCCCTGTCTGCTATGCCGTGATTTCTCGTGGCATCGGAGTTACGCCCCGGGGTTTCGCCTCCTCGCGCCACTCCCAAATGTGCGCGAGGACTTTTGCCTCCAGATCCCACGGTGGCAATCCGGCAAGGAAGCTCGCCTCCTCACAGGAGACCGTGCGGTATCCCCAGACCAGTCGGATGGCCATGACCCTTTGGGACGCGTTCAACTAATGGGCTGAAAGGCTTGTTGAAATCAAAGTTGAAGGGAAAACTATTTTCATTACCACATTCACCACCCCTGGCTTTTCCATGACTAAAACCGCTAAAAAAGTTTACAAAAAATCTCTAAAGCGTTTCCGAAAAAATAAACAACGGAAAATAGGATATTTATTCAACGACACTAATAAACGAATCACTGAATAACAATTCGAGGATTAAATAAACAACAACAAAAAAGCCTCAATTACAATTGACCATTCGATTTTTTCCCCAAAACTCCGCATTTGAGGTAAAAAACGGGAGGGACCAACCAAATAGTGCGGCCCAGTGATATACCGCTGGCATTTGTAAAAAACAATAGTCGTTAACCCTTCGTCCATTCGATTTTCACATCACGTACACACTTCACAAAGTTTAGCTTTTGCAAAATTTTCACGATTTAACGGAATCACAGGAGGGTTTATCTTGATTTATATCGATAAAATTGAAGTGAAAAGTTACAATGTTTTATGACAGTGTCGATTATTTTATAAAAGCTTTGTTTGAATGACAGAAGACAAACTTGATAACTTCTAATTCTAGGTACACACGTAGTGACTTTGATCGCCGCCGACTTGCGCTGTAAAATTGTCAGGTGCGTCGGCACACTATAGACTTGCATTTGTTTTATAATAATTATGTAGTAATGATAGTGATAATAGATAGATTTATAAAGGGTGATCCAAATAGAAGTTTATTTTTATTTTATAATGCAGTAAAATGAAGAAAAATCTTTTTTTTTTTCAATTATATTGGCTTTATTGGAAAGAACAAACATTCCCACTATTTATGTAATACGATTTCATTCATATGGCTCCCTCGGCTAGCTTCGCAGTAGAGCTGTCGACCCAATTTTTCAAGACGTTGTTGACAGTTTCGGGCTGTATCTGACGAATGGCTCGTTGAATATTCAACTTAAGGGCTTGAATCGTTTGTGGGTTGTCCACATAACATTGATCTCCCACAAAAGGAAGTCCAACGACGTTAAGTCGCAGATTTGAGGCGGCCAATTGACATCGCCACAACGGCTGATTACACGAATTCGTTCTGTGAGCACAATTGAGCTACACTGCACTGACTTTGGAAATAAACTTTCAACTTTTCCCAACGTTGTTAAAGCGTAAAACGATTCATTTCATTCCGCGGAGGTATGATACTGACTTTTTCGTAACATGGCAAGCAAGAGAAAACTGTTAGTGTCGAACTAAGCTATGATTCAAAAAGAAACCACTAGATGGCCCACCCCTTATAAAGGAACTAGATAGGTAAATATCAACTTGCTCATTACTATTTGATAAACAATATTAATTGGCAACAATCTCAAAACTCATTCAATCAACAACTGAACCACAATTTAATTGGTAACCTGTTAATTAAAGTAAACACACAGTTGACAACACTTAGATTGATCGCAATGTTTAATCAAATCGAATTACAACACCTTGTGTGTTGATAACAATGTGTCATATAATTAATATTGTTAACACAGGCAGTGGTTTACAATCATAGTCAGAACAATAGTTTCAGAATTGTTATATTGTATGCTATTGTAAATGCCAATAAGTAAACAATAATTTATGATTTTAATTTGATTTAACTAATTTCTTAATAATAATGTAGGTAACTCAATACTCAATATCTTTATTGCTTTACCATAATGTGTACTTTTAACTTTTTAGTATAGGGAATCACCAGGTGGATAAAAAAAACATTTAAAAGGTGTTTTATTTTTATTCCTTTGTTGGAGTGTGAAGAAAAAGATTTATTAAGGGTATTTATTTATTTATTTATTTAAACTTCTCACACACAAAAAGGTACAAAGGCGGACTTAATGCCATAGGCATTCTCTACCAGTCAACCAAGGGTGGTGAAGAGATAAGATGGCAGGTGCTCTGTTTGAGAGGAACAAAGAAAAAATTAATAAAAATATATCATTAGAAATAAAATGTAGGAACAACAGTACATAAATAGGTTATAACTTATAATACACATACATACATTTAATATAATATATATCTATAATATATATATATACAAATTCAAGGGAGAGAGGTGTTGAGATGACTCTACTCTAGGGTAGTATTTAATCGCAAATAAAATAAAAAACCTTTTGTATCCAAAAATAATCCGAATTCCAATCAAAATTACTGATTGTACAGCAAAATACTCAACTCAAAATGTAACTAAATAAGCAACAATATATATTCTATATTTATATTCCAGTCGTTTTTACCACTCGCCGGCTGCAGCCGCGGCACCGCTCGCTTCGCTTGCTCGGCTCGTGCATAGGGAGTCACAATTCTAACCTAACCTAACCTTTTTTGCGAGTAAAAATATTTAACATAATCTAACTAGTTCGGTTCCGGGTACTCAGTACCTACTTGAGTTTTGAGATGCTTATTAAGATATATGTTACACGGATAGTTATTTTGCTATGAGTGTGAGTATGACGTATGTACGCTCTGGTTAATTTGCTATGCAGTCAGTATTTATAATATGATTGTCATATTTTTGTATCTGATGTAGTGTTGATGTATATTTTCAAATTATTGCCTGTACTAGTTTTGTTAAACAATTAGTTTATTTGATGTAAAAAAAGTATATAAATAATGGAAATAGATTGATAAGTGATTATTTATTTGATGTGCAATTAATAATATCCCATTTATTAATAGTAATGTAATGTCTTCTTCTTCTTTTATTTTTACATTAAAAAGAACGCATATGATTCTAGTAAAAAATTCTTATGGTGCGCAGGATGTAAGTACATTTAGGAGTAATTATAATTCGTGTACCCTGTTATTTATCACAGCATGAGCTACATTATAAGGTAGAGCTGATTTAAGAAAAAAAATATGAACGCTGGAACCAAACACGACCACAGAGAAAAAGAAAAAAAGTCACATAGATGACGTAACTTTCAAACAAGACAGAGATTACACTACCGCAGACTTGCTAAAGCAAACCTAGTACATTCATCACCAACATTATTAATAGACTCACCTCGGACAATACACGTATTAAGTTAGCAAAACGTATTGTTTTCCTTGCCAATACAATTACCACCTTACTAGCCAAAGTTACGGTAGCTTTTTCAGCAAAGATTGGTTTAATCAAAGTATTAAGGGTGGTCAAAGTGACGCCGGTTGCTGACAAACAGCTGTGGAAGGTTCGGACAATGATGGACACCAGACATCTATCCGGTTAACGTGCCGTGAAGGGTGATCGTCCACGGCACACGTCCGGTCCGGATTCCGGTGAAGTATTTTGGTTAGTTCCAATTTATATGGGGAATAGTTTGGTTAGAGTCGGTGCTTTGCGATTTCAAGCAGAAATATACTCTGTGGAATATGTAAAAAAAAAACTGTTTGATCAATGATTCTGAAGTCAATTCAATGTCGGCGTCATAAAAATCAATACAATAATATTATAATTATTATTTATAAATAATATTATTTAAATTTGTGAATAGTTTAGTTAAGTTTGTGTATAATTTTGTTATTTTTATCAAGTTAGCTGTAACTGAAAATTCAGGGTGGCAGGGACAGCGATGCGAAAACTATTACCATGGATTCAGTAAATCATGAACAGAATCCATGGTAACAGTTTTTGCGTTGATGTCCCTACCACCCTGTATATTCACTCATAACTTCTATAACAAGTAAACTGCTACCGATAAAAATAATAATTCATTAAACACGTCTAACGGGCCTCTGCGAGTTGGCTTCGGCCCCTTGTACGCCTTTTAAAGGTCCGGGACCCTTGGGTAACGAGAAATGTCAAAGACGTAAAAAAAAAAATGTGTTTTTTTTAATATTTAAAAATTTAATTTATCTGTATGAAAATGTAATAAAGGATATAATAATATATTATAAACTTAAATGTGTACCCAATGTAAAATCGAACAAACTACCTATCCAAACTTCCATAAATATAATAATTGCGAAAGTAACTGTGTCTGTCTATCTGTGCTGATCCGTGCGTCATGTTCGTGAATGGGCGCCGTCAGTAGGGACTGGTCATCTCTTAACTGCCACGGTTTATTTTAATTTTTGAATTGTTTTTATTTTTGTTTTTTGTTACGGACGCTTTTAACGTGCACGTCTTTCTACATTGTTCTCATATGTATAATTTCAAAATGAATAATGTAACCAATATTTTGTAACAATTTTTTTTATTTAAAAGAGTGTCCGTGGAGTTTCTTGCCCGTTCTTCTCCATAGGTACCTACTACGCTTTGGAATGGGCAACTAGCTTCATCTTTCTGACTGACCGACCCCTTGACAATTCAAAAGTACCTGTAATTGGTTTATTTGAAATAAATGCTTTGAGTTTGAGTTTGTTACCTTTCCACGCCTTAATGGCTGAACAGAGTTTGATGGCACAAGGTAGTCTATGACCTGGGTTTGGACATAGGATACTTTTTATCCCGGTATTACATTCCCGTGGCAACATTTCCGACATACACCCGGGCGAAGCCGCGTGCAAAATCTAGTTTGGTATTCCGGCAAAAAATATTCATTTGTCCACTAAACTGCCAATGTTCATTTTTATTGTGTGCGTGATAATTTTTTAAGCTTGTGGGATACTTAAGAGAGTGATGTAAAAGAATTGATTACTCAGCACACTCACGTTATTGTTTAACCCGAAGTTTGGAAGTTGGCGGTGTGATACCTCCGTTCGTCGGAAAGCACCTTAATCCGTTGACCTTGCGCCTGATCTCTCTCCGGTCGTGTCGGATTGCCGTCCCTTCGGACTGTAAGAGTGAGGAAAGAGAGAGTGCACCTGTGTCTGCGCACACATTTGTGCACTATAATATCTCCCGCACCAAACGCTGGTCTCCGCTGAAATTGGTCGCCATGGCCAAAATTCGGTCTGGAGGACTATTTTTATTTTTAGGGTTCCGTACCTCAAAAGGAAAAAACGGAACCCTTATAGGATCACTCGTGTGTCTGTCTGTCTGTCTGTCTGACTGTCTGTCTGTCTGTCTGTCTGTCTGTCTGTCTGTCCGTCTGTCACAGCCAATTTACTCCGAATCTAATGGACCGATTAAGTTGAAATTTGGTACATATATGTATTTCTGTGACCCAAACACGAATGTGTAACCTAAATAATTTAATTTTGAATATAGGTGTCACTTTTGGGACGCAAACAAGAAAATTAAAAAAAAAAGTTTTGCTAACAGTACCGTGTGACATATCAAATGAAAGGGCTTGTTGCGAGGATCTTAAATATATTTTTTATATAATTTTAAATTAAATACTTTTAAAGATATTTGATAAATTCAATGAAAATTTACCATTCCCCCCCCCTTATCTCCGAAACTACTGGACCAAAAATTTTGAAAAAAATACATAGTATGGCTCTTTACTCATAGATTACAGGAAAACCTATAAGAAGTCTATGGTCTTAAAATAACATGGTAAATCTCTCAATATTGTGCGTAAAAACTTACATTTCGTCGCTCGGCATCCAAAAGGCCCATCTCTCTAGCTACTATAATATCAAAATATCAAAAGTGTTTGACCGTCTGCTTAATACACAAATAAATAAAACTGTAAATGTTCATGACAACCAATTCGGGTTTCGGCGTGGTTTGTCAACAGAAAGGGCAGTGTTGTGCCTTAAGCATACTATCACATACTTACTTACACAGCGTGGGACGCCGATTTATGCTAGGTTCATCGATTTATTCAAGGTTTCTGATCTGGTTGCTTATGACGTATTGTGGAGAAAGATGGAGAAGGATAGGTTGCCAACGGAGCTTATAAACATCTATAAATAGTGGTATGGTAACCAGATCAATAGTGTACAGACGCCAGCACATCAGGCTACTACAATCTGTCAAATTTATTTAATAGATTTTCAACTTTATCGCTGAAGAATAAGGTTCAAAGTTGATTGGGAAAATTTGACAGTTTCGGGTAGCTTGATGTGCTGGCGTCTGTACAATGGGCTGGAACTTTTTCCAAGCCATACAGGTTGGAATGCGGGGTGAGGCAGGATTGGCGAGCTCAGCAGCACCAGAGTGGGTTGCTATAGAGATGGTATTTGTGTAAATAATATTAGCGATGCAGATGATATGGTGCTTCTGAGCGCGTCAATCTGTGGTCTCAGAAAGTAATTGGTCGCCAAATGTGAGCAGTATGCCAAAACACATGGTTTGATGTATAACTCCAATAGGTCGGAGATCATGGTCTTTGAGGCTGGGGGCAGACCGGGTTATGTACCACCTGTATTACTCAATGGGACTCCACTACAAAGAGTATTTACGTTTAAATATCTTGGTCATATATTGACCCCTGACCTCAATGACGGACTCGATATTGAGCGGGAGCGAAGGGCGTTGTCGGTAAGGGCAAACATGCTGGCTCGCAGGTTTGCACGCTGCTCTTAAGTGAGCAGCGTGCAAACCTGCGAGCCAAAATTACTCTGTTTCGAGCTTATTGTACAACGTTTTACACGTGCAGCCTGTGGGCTAGATATACCCAAACGTCATGCAATGCCCTTCGTGTCCAATACAACAACGCTTTCAGGGTATTGGTGGAGCTGCCCCGTTTTTGTAGCGCATCGGGAATATTCGCGGACACACATATTAATTGCTTTTACGCAACGATGCGAATGAGGTGTGCATCCCTGGTACGCAGAGTACGGGCCAGCTCCAACAATATCGCTAGCAGTCTGGATTGCATGTACATCAATCACTGCAGTGCCATCTCCCATGGGGTGAAATAAATTTAAACTAGATTACGTGGGGCACTCAGAAAGCTTTGTGATACTAAAAAAAAATATAATACAGGTTATAATTTTTTTTATTATATCTTTTGAAAGAACTCTCCATTGGCGGCTATACACAGTTTTATACGTCTAAACTAACTTTCATAACACATTTTCCAGTCCGCATCAGACACCTCTCCAATCTCCTTCTCAAATGCACCCAGTGCATCTTCAGGTGATGAAAACTGTGTTACTTTGAGTTGATTTTTTATTTTGGGGAACAAGAAAAAGTCGCACGGAGCCAAATCGGGACTGTAAGGAGGATGACCTATAAATTTGACCGGTGTGCTGTCCAGAAAGTCCCTTGTTTTGAGCGCCGAGTGAGCCAGCGCGTTGTCGTGGTGAAGCAGTAGCCCACGGAGGCCAGTGTTCGGTCGCTTGCTGCTTGCAGTAGTAAAAACTTCTGGCAAACATTTGGTAACATACCATTCAGCATTGATGCTTCTTTGATCTCGTCAGGGTACTGACACCAAATAAACTGGTAGAAAAAAAAAAAACTTGCAATCAACATTTTGCCTGCACTTCTGGCTCGCTTCACTTTGGTAGGCGTTGGTTCATTTTGAAACAGCCACACGGTCGACTGACGCTTAATTTCTGGCTCATATTGAAAAATCCAAGATTCGTCACCCGTAATGATATCTTAAACGCGCCGAGACGAGCCTGCTACCAATTTTGCTATCATGTCTTGGCACCATTCTACCCGAACCTCCTTCTGACCCTGCGTTAAATTTTACGGTACCAGCGTGAAACTATCTTCCATAACCGAAGATGCCTGTGTAGAATTTCATGCACAATTCCCGATCCAATCGGCGGTATACACCGTGAAATTTGAATCACAGTTTTGCTAGAACAAACTTTATTCAGACCTTGGTCTACTACCATTCTACAGAATCCAATAAAAAAAAACATAAATTGGTTTTTGAAAAAACACAAAAAGACAAAGTTTAAAATGTATCTACTGGTTACTAAATTTCGTTTATGAAGGTACATTTCCCTGTAGACAATACTGTGTCCCATACGTGGTGTCTGTGTTGTAGGGAGTAACGATAATCTTGACATTTTAAACTTTGCTTTACTTGTGTTTTTTCAAAAACCAATTATGTTTTTTTTTTTTTTGGATGCTGTAGAATGGTAGTAGACCATGGTCTGAACAACGTTTGTTCTAGCAAAACTGTGATTAAAATTTCACGGTGTATGCTGAACCTCTTCATAATGTAATTCGCCTATTCTCTTGAATTAAATTTTTCACAGCCAACACTTTTTGTTATGTAACAACCGTCATAAGGCGGCCACTTCTTTCTTTGTCTGCCAAAATTACTTTTTGTTTTTCGCTGGTTCAACGAATTTATGGGTGATCTACCCATAAATTCGTTGAACCAGCGAAAAACAGTCGCTTTAGAAGGGCTTTTTTCTATGAACACCATTCTTCAAACGATTCTTCTGATTTTAGTCGACATTTGAAATCGTACAAAATCATCGTGCGAAAATGTTCTCGTTATGAATCCAGTTTTCAGTAAGACAGAGTATTTTGATTTTGCTCGTAAAAAATGTGGAGGGAATTTCGAATTTGGAATGTTATGTTTTTTTGTAATAAATAGTCATCGTTTTAATTGACATCAAAACCAGCCAGTATTCTATAGACAAAAACTGTTAGTCGCAAAACTTTCTAAGTGACCTCGTAAAATAAGTTAACATAGTTTATAAGTTTACTAACGCAATGAGTCCTTGTTACTTGAATAAAGAAAACTATCTGGATGATAATTTTTTTTGAACGACGTTTTCTAAAAATGAAACCTAGTAAGATCGATTTATCGCTCCTGAAACCCCCTGCATACTAAATTTAATAAAAATTCTTGGAGCCGTTTCCGAGATTCAGATTATATATACATATGTATATACAAGAATTGCTCGTTTAAAGGTATTATTATTTAATACCGCGAATGTGAAATTTTTTACGAAAATCTGATTTTTGTTTTATTTCATTCTACACGGTCAAATAAGTGACCCAGCAATTAAAAAAAAAAATTAAAAAATGTCACATTCGCGGTATTGGATGCCGAGCGACGATTTGCAGTTGGAATGTATAGGAGAACATGTTTTTCAACTACAATGTTAAGTTTGTTCTTGGGATAAATACATTCATCTCAACTACGGAACCCTTCATTGTGCGTAGTCCGACACGCACTTGGCCGGTTTTTAAGTGAAACCTTCTTTAGGTGCGTTGGGCATTTTTGAGATGGAAAAAAACAATTGAACTCGCGACACTGTTACCGACACCAGCTTCTGGCCATTAAAAACTTTTTACAAAAAAAAACAACCGACTTCCAAAAAAAACACTACAAAGTGAAAAATAACTTTAATTTCGGAAGTCGGTGTCTTGGGTTTTGTGTTTTCGTTTTTTGCCACCGACTTCCGAAATTAAAGTTATTTTTCACTTTGTAGTGTTTTTTTTTGTAAAAAGTTTTATTTTTCACTTTTTAGTTGTGGTACCCACCCCATACAGACTCGAATACCACTACCTGCTACCAGTGACAGGAACTTATCATATCATCTACATACTAAGTGGGAATACGTATTTTGTAGCTAACTCAAAAACTACCCAAGCAAAGTTAATAAAATTTATATGGGACCAATTTGGGAGCATACCCTTTCAAAAAAAAAAAGAATTTTCAAAATCGGTTCACAAATGACGGAGAAATCGGTGGAAATACAAAAAAAAAAAAAAAAAAAAAAAAAAAAACACGCGTCGAACATATAACCTCCTCCTTTTTAGAAGTCGGTTAAAAAGACATCAACGCGCGATACATTTTCTTTGGCATTAATGACATTCCAAACATTGAGACATGACAACGACATGATTGACATTTCCCTTTTTTTACCGACTTCAAAACAAGAAAAGTATTTCCTGCACCATAAAATAATTCAAATTTTTTACTTCTGACGGCACTCCCGGTTTGCCACTGTTTTTTTATTACATTGTTTAAAAGTTGATGCAAGTTAACGACCTATAGATATACCAAATGGAATGTTCAACTGTGCGTACCAAATAGAGGTTCACTTTTACTTATAGAGGGCAATCAAAACTATCTACTATTATCGCAGATATAGGTAGTTCCTGGACTTTAGTCAGTCAACGTATGAGGCAAGGCATGAGACATGAATTACGTGCAATGTATGTCTAAATTGAAGCAGACGTTAACGTTACGTCTGATGTAGGTACTAAGTTACATTAGTTGGATAGTTAATAGTAGGTAGATAATTTAGTGACATGCCTATGTATAGTCGACTTCGTAATTTCTTTACAACTTTTGACAAGAATGCACAATAAAAAAAAAACAGTGGCACACCGGGAGAAGTGAAAATTTAAAAAAAAATTGGCATCCCGGTAATCAATGCGTTGCTGTCTTTTACTCCACGCACCGCCGTAATCAACGCATTGATGTCTTTTACTCCACGGTGTCGGTAAACTTGGTAACAGTGTCGCGAAATCAATGGTTTAGTCCCATCTCAAAAATGCCCAACGTGCCTAAAGAAGTTTCTACTCCAAAAACTACACTAAACCAGTGGCACGGTATGGTGGCGCCTGTGATAGCTTATAAATTAAAAAAATATCGCTTATCCATTCGATAACTTTTTCAACTCATATGTAACTCATGTGTTTTGACTATTATGTACTTTCTGAGTTTATCTTGGACATTACCAACCACCTGAAACATGAGGAAACCTGAACTTATAGTTAATACTAGATTCTGCCCGCTACTTCGTTCGCGTGGAAGTCGTAAGACACTATGATATACTACACTAACACATTTTTATAAAACTTCCCTGTATACTACGTTTGTAGTTTTATTCTCAGCAGCCAAAATATACAGAGAGTCAGGAGTGGTGACTCGGGAGCAAGCGACGTACAGTTGTACGTGTGAGAAGCAGCTTGTCCTGAGGTCGACACCCGCAGCCTTTAGCCTTCGATGTCGGCCCCTGTGACTTGTTGATCGCAAAGCATACGCTCACAGGAAACAACACGCGCTTAAACTGGTAATTGTGGGGAATTAGTGGTATACGTGGTATAAACACTGTATCGCCTTCGCCACAATCAGTTAGAATTTCGATCGCCTCGATGACGTTTCTCTGCAAACACACGACTTTTAGTTAATATAAGCCCGAAATTGCCATCCCGTCTTGAGCAAGCGTGGTGATCAATGCTCGTGCCTTCTCTGTACGAGAAGAGGCCTTTGCCCTGCAGTGGGACAATAATAGACTCATATGATTATTCGATAAGTAATAGTTCCAGCGGTACGATATTATTGCGGGCTGTACAACAATGAAGTATGGCTAAATCTGGTTCAATAATGACGGAATTCATAAAAACCTGCAAGCGTCACAAGCCATCATACAGTGCCGCCATTGTAAGGTTGAAACTGTCACGGAAAAATAGACCTTGCATATTGGGCCGCGTTCTATTAAAGCGATTGTCGCACGAATACGCAGTCGGTCGCGTGCATATGTCACTTTTTGTTCGGAAAACCGGAAAGCGCCCTCTGTCGGCGTGACCACGTGCTCAGGGTTACCGAATAATAAAATAAATTATTAAAAAAAACAAAAAACCCGACTGCAAAAACTCAACAGAAAAGAAGAAAACAAGCATTATAATCTATAGGATTTTGGTATTTCAGGCGGGGACAAACCAATAACCTGAAATTTTGGTGAAACTTTTGTTTGTCCCCGCCTGAAATACCAAAATCCTATAGATTATAATGCTTGTTTTCTTCTTTTCTGTTGAGTTTTTGCAGTCGGGTTTTTTGTTTTTTTTAATAATTTATTTTATTTCAAACTTTTTAGTTTTATTAATATATAAATAACTAGCTTTTGCCCGCGGCCTTGCCCGCGTGGATGTCGGAAAATAACCCACAGGAACGTGCTACCGGGATTCAGAATATCCTATGCCCTAACCTATCTAGGTCATGGCCTATCCTATGCCTTTCATTTAGAAATCCGTTCAGCCCTTACGGCAGGAAAAGGTAACAGGCACATAATAAATCTATTTTGGGGTTCCGTATCTCAAAATGAAAAATTTTAACCCATATATGATGACTTATTTTATTTTTTTTCTACTTCGTTGTCTGTCAAGACCTTTTTTCTCAGGAACGAAGAGGCATCAAGTTGAAATAGATATCAAAAACTTAGATATACGGTCTCTTGGATCTGTAACGAAATCAAACTTCCAAGTCAACGCAATAAAAAAACGGCAATTTATGCCGCATATTTTGACACTCGCAAATAAACTAGTCTATTTGGTAATTTCCGTTGGCCCAGCAGCATGAAGTTTGGCGAGAAGCAAGGTCAAGTAAAGAGGAAAATCCGAAAATTGGTAATTTATGAACTGCAAAGTTAAGTTTGTTCTTCAATCCGGGATCAAAAATTATAGACCGTGTCTTGAAGTAACATTTAGTACGTATTTTATTCAAATCGGTACTCTCCACTCTATTAAAAGTTATTTTTCAATTGAAAAGTTAAGTTTGTCCTTCAATCCTGATTTGGGAATTCAGGCAGCCAATCAAGCACAGCTTTGAGACGGAACCTTTAGGGCGTAAATCCTACTCATATTTGTCCGGCTTTTTAACATAAATAAAACAGGTTTATATGATTCTAAATGCCTTGCTTAAAATACTAATTATTATTCATTTTACTATTATCACCACCATTAATTTGTAATATCTACTCTAGTGCCGCCATTGAACCGAAGTAAAACCCACATGTTAGAAAGGTTAGTTTACGACTAATTGTGATAACTTTGACAGAGTGGGCCGATTTTAATTAAATATAGACTAAATTATATAATTCAAGATACAGACTATGGCTATATTTCCAATTTCCTTAAATCTCTTAAAAAGAAGACACAAAAAAAATCAATATAACATGTGAATTTTAAAATCATCCCCCAAACAGGTAAAATAGGGGGTTTACCTGTTTGAGGGATGATTTAAAAAAAACGCCGAAATGTGTACTTCTTTATTTCTTAACAAAAGCATAAATTTTTATTTTCATATCTCTAACTTAAGAAATGCCATATTAACCATACAAACTGCCATACAAACTGTCATCCCCTGTAGGATCTCTCATCTCATGGATTATTTTTGAGACAAAAAGTACCCTATATCCATCTCCAGGATGCCATCTATCTCTTTACCAAATTTTATCGAAATCCGTTCAGTGGTTTAGCCGTGAAAAGGTAACAAACATACAGGCACAGTTACTTTCGAATTTATAATATTAGTATGGATGAATTGATGATTGACTGCTTAGCTCTATAAAAGAATAGCATGATGATAATCATTTAAAAGGTTAAATCTTTAACTATCTGCTACATTCGTTCCTTATTCAGCCCAGTGAAGTATTGGAATAATTCAACTGTTGTATAGTGGTATATTGTGTTCATTTAAATAATGGTAACCTCATTAAAAAGATTTTTCAACATACAAAGGTATATTGTGTTCTATCTCTTCTCATTTCCTACGAAATGTATGGGAAGTTTTTTTTGCAATTTCTGACTTTTTTCGTACTCAAACCTCAGTTGGCCTAATATAGTTTTTGATCTTAGTAATAAGAAATAGGATCGACCGGTATCAAAAAAGTTGTTGTGAAAATTGGCCATTTTCTTGCTGACTGTACAATTTTTTCAAAATCTGTGAATGCAAATCAAAATGTTTCAAAAAGTTAAGGACAGTCTCCTAAGACTGTTTTCTTGTAGCGACAACGGTTTTGTACCTGCCCTTATTGCCACATCTCAAAATCCACCCTGTATATGCGAATTTCCAAAAATCCGTTCTTAGCGAACGTCTACTAAGTATAAACTACCTCCCTACCAAATTTCATCTTTTTACGTCAAGTGGTTTTCGATACTTCGTGATGAAGTCAGTGAGTGTGAGTCGCGTGAGTGAGTGAGTGATCTTTCGCTTTTATATATTTAGATTATGCATATGTATTTGGAATTGACTCATTACTAACTTTTATTTGATACCAATAATGTATTTTTTTAAACCTACCCCTCCTTTTTTTTATTTGCAGATGCAATATATAAATATTATATAGCCTATGTCACTCCTACTATTAAGACGAACCTAACGACACCTCATATGTTAAAATCCATCAAGCCGTTTAGGCTACAGAGCGTGCCAAAGAAATAGACATACATACATACATACAAACATACATACATACATACATACATACATACTCTCGAAAAACATTACCCTCCTTCTGGGGCAGTCGGGTAAAAAGTTCGAACGATCGTGTATTAAGATTGCTTTTAAATAGTGGGTTAGACGTGCAAGTGAGATTAACCTCAGATTGATAGGGCAAAGACTGGGTGAAAAAAAAAAACAAACATACTCGACGACCTCCTCCTTTTTGGAAGTCGGTTAAAAAAACAGTGGCACTCCGGGAGTGCCGACAAAAGTGAAAACTTGAAAAAATATCGGGACGCGGTAATCAATGCGTTGATGTCTTTTACTCCACGCACCGCGGTAATCAACGCGTTGATGTCTATTACTCCACCCTCCACGGTGTCGGTAAACTCGGTAACAGTGTCGCGAAATCAATGGCTTAGTCCCATCTCAAAAATGCCCAACGCGTCTAAAGAAGTTTTCACTTCAAAAAGAAGGAAAATACGTTTATTTGCGGTAAACATGACGCAAAGAAATGACAAAAACACGAAAATAAATATTTGGGGGAAAATATGCGTCACATCCACGCAAAACGGCCATCGCTCAGCATAATACTGCAACCCTATGCGAGACAGAGCTCCAGCGCAGCGCTGGTTTTCAGCGACTTGCGAGCGGTGTTAACGTGATGACGTCAACCTGTGCAGCATATCATAAAATAACAAATTATGAAATCAAAAATAAAATAAATACAATAATAATTATTGTGCTAATACAGTGTGATTCTTCATAAAGTGCACGTTTCGAAATGAGGGAGGGAATCTATGCTTAATTTTAACAACAGAAAAAATATTCAAAAAAATCTGTAATATTTTAAAAGGCAACATTCAGGCATCGACCTGCCTGAATGTTGCCTTTTAAAATATTACAGATTTTTCATTTATTATACAACGTTAGTTTTTGTTGACTCTCAATCCGAAAAGTTTTTAATAACGGTGTGTACAATGTACCTACTCAATTATGGCCAGTTTTCACTATGGAAAATAATGTGAAATAAATCACCTATTCCAATTTTTGTTCACATAAATCGAAAAAAGTTAGAGAACAACTGTGTTTTTTTTTGCAAGAATAGCTGTTGTCAATAATTAATTGAAACCCAAAATAATTAATTCCAATCTTATCCTGACTGCTAAAACACACTGCAACATTCTGTTTATCAAATAAACACAGCAGATATACGTGGATTATGCATCCTGCATAGTTAATTCTGTAATTAATTAGCTAAATGACAACAGGCCTACGCTGGAGTTAACTAGCATATTTTATAATAATACTGACATTAATGTTATGTCTATTTGATTAATTTGAATTGTTACAATGACTCGTTCTAGTTTTCATTTTACAAGCTTTTGCAGTTTGGAAAATATATATTTTTAATTTGATTATTAGTTTATCACTACCACAAACTATCATTACAGGATATCCAAGACGACAGGGTGGTTCTTATCTATCCTCATTAGCATCATTTGAGCCGAAAGACGTCCACTGCTAGACATGGGCCTCCCCCAAGCACCGCCACTTCGACCGATTCTGTGCTTCCCGCATCCAGCGGATTCCTGCGGCCTTTACAAGGTCATCGGTCCATCTTGTAGGAGGCTACGTCTTCCAGTTCTTATGTATGTGGATATTGAAATATTACAAACTAGCTTTTGCCCGCGGCCCTTAAGTTTGGAATTTATCCCACGGAAACGCACTACTGAAATAAAAAGTATCCTATATCCTAACCAAAGTCATAGTCTACCCATGTCCCAACCCAAATCCGTTCAGTCGTTTTAGCTTGAAAGCGTAACAAACAAACAATCTCACTTTCGCAATAATAGTTATTAGGATTACAATAAAAACTTTTTACAAAAAAAAAACAACCGACTTAAAAAAAAAACACTACAAAGTGAAAAATAACTTTAATTTCGTAAGTCGGTGACAAAGAACGAAAATTCAAAACCAAAGACACCGACTTCCGAAATTAAAGTTATTTTTCACTTTGTAGTGTTTTTTTTGAAGTCGGTTGTTTTTTTTTGTAAAAAGTTTTTATTTTTCACGTTTTGTTGTGATACCTACCCCACACAAATTCGAATACCACTACCTGCTATGTAAATAACAGTGACAGGAAGTTATCATATCGTCCACATACTAAGTGAGAAAAAATACATATTATTGAAGCTAACACAAAAACTACCCAAGCAAAGTTAATCAAATTTATATGGAACCACCTCTAAAGTATGATCTACCAAACAAAAAAAGAATCATCAAAATCAATTCATAATTGATGGAGTAATCGCGTAACAAACATACAAAAAAGAAAAAAAAGAACATACAGTCGAATTGAGAACCTCCTCCTTTTGGAAGTCGGTTAAAAAGGGCCGCTCAGTGCAGTCACATACGTTAAAAGTTCTCCTTTGTCTCGAATGGTAAC
Organism: Agrochola litura; assembly: GCA_949152395.1. Lineage (NCBI taxonomy): Eukaryota > Metazoa > Arthropoda > Insecta > Lepidoptera > Noctuidae > Agrochola > Agrochola litura. Next base: position 5,457,881 of record OX424497.1, on the reverse strand, counting down.
GAACCTGCAATGCACTACATCATATTGAGTGGAAGCGTACTTGTCGCAGTCACGACGCCGACGCGCAGCATCCAACTATATAAAAATATATTCTGTGCACGCGATTATAGATCTATTTTGTTTTGAAGTGAAAACTTCTTAAGGCGCGTTGGGCATTTTTGAGATAGGACTAAACCATTGATTTCGCGACACTGTAACGACACCTCATTTTTGTAAACCCGATTGTGCTCTTTATTTAAATTACGTTACGGATCAATGTTCTATGCAAATATTTTACTTTAAAGGTTTTATAAATGCGATTGTGCTCTTTATTTAAATAAAGTTACGGACCAATGTTCTATACAAGTATTTTTCTTCCACCAAGGCGATCTTGTTCAAGTTTTCACTTCTGTCGGCACTCCCGGAGTGCCACTTTTTTATATTTCTTTACTATTCGAGTTAATTATATTTTTGTATGCACGTATTTCTGTGACAAATAAACCTATTTTATGCACAAGTAAAAAAATACTGTACAAAGGCGGACTTAATGCCTGAGGCGTTTTCTACTAGTAAACCTAAAGAAAATAGCATACTCATATCAACTTGGAAAGGGATCGTCACTGTATCAACTTGAGCCATTCAGTATTATTTGTATGAAACTCCCTACTGCAACGTACACTAATCGGAATCGTAACGTAATCGCCTCGGATTGGGACAAGCTCACGAACCACGGCGATACGATGACGATCCCTTTCCGAGTTGATATGTGTGCTATGATGACCTTTAGGGTGATGCAGAGACAAAACATGGCAGGTGCAACATAAGGGGTAAATAACTCGAAAAATAAATAAATGGAAACCCGCACTGGGCCCGCGTGGTGGATTACGGCCCACTCCCTCTCACAGAGAGGAGGCCTGTGTCCCAGCAGTGGGAACATTATAGGCTGACGATGATGATGATGACATAAATACATACATAAATATAAACAGAATAAACGCTTTCAGGAATTTTCCTTTTTTCTTTCAATGCCTTTGCAATTGCAGATGTCCATTGGCGTCAGTGGCCAGTTACCATCACATGGGCCGTTTGCTTGTTTAATACCCTGACAGCCAGTTGCAGAATCGAACTTTAACTTTTAAAGCTGTTATTAACCATAACCTTAATCAACTAAACAACAACTTCAACGATCAACTTTATAATCTTCCATTAATTGGTTGCAGAAAGCAACAATTGACATGATTTTACTGATTCTTTGATGAAATTAATGAAATCTTTAGCGTTAATGCATAATCCATTAAGTAATGGGGCATTAATGTTTGTCTTAGTGCAAGGTGTATCACAAAAAAAAAAAAAACCTAAGTATGTCATAACAAATTAGTTACTAGAAATGAATAGGAATGTCTTAATATTCAATATTTTTTTACAGACATCAGCATAAAATGTTTTAACTTTTATACAATAGTCCACCACAGGTTTAATTCTAAACCTTACCCTGAATTCGATTCCAAAACACCAAAGAATCCTCTAACGGTAGGAATCTGGACCATCCAGTGCAGGCGATCGTTCTTAACGCTACATTACACGGGGCTATGTCTCGTGTCCGACATTTGTCGGACTGAATGTTGGACACGACGCAATTATCTGGATTTAAACGCCTATTGTTGTTACGAGATTACAAGTAGGTATGTTTAAGGGTTAGTCATCGTTTAGGAAAATCTAAAATAAAATAATAAAAAAACGCATCAAAATAAAATAACTTTAATTTTGGAAGTCTGTGACTTTGATTTTAACAACTATTTGTATTTTTTAACAACTATTTCCGCAGACAGATTTTTGTGCAGACTAAAAATATAAAATCTCTGTGCTAAAGACTGTTGCAGCTAAACTAAAAACTCGTTTGCATCATCCAAAAAGTAAGGATAAGTCTTGTACTACGCGCCAAATCCTCTGCTTCCATCAGTCAGCATACTCGTAATTCGTCTAAGCATTGCATTAATTTAGCTTATCCTTGATTATCTACCGCTTTGAGATGCGTGCCGTGTACGTACCCTGTACCCGCTGCCGGAATAAGGAAATAATAGTATGTTAAGATTACGTGACGGTGACTAATTATATAAATTAAATCCTCGACTTATTATACCGAACTTTACTGAAGATTGAAACATCTTCGTCATCACAGCTGGCAAGAATTTTACAGAACAGCTTCAATGAAAGGAGCCGCCGTAAAAGTAAATATAGTGTCATTCACGAAAACGTACCCCACTCCGCGATTACTGTACTGTGTTTAATTGTTTTTTCCCATCTCAAAAATGCCCAACGCGCTTAAAGAAGTTTTCACTTCAAAAAGAATCACGTAAATCGGTTTAGTAATTATAGAATAATCGGTGTACATACATAAAAGAACATCTGCCGAACACATAACTTCTTCCTTTTTTTGAAGTCGGTTAAGAGTCAAAACAAAGTCGACCTAATAAAACTGAAAACTGATGGCCCCGCAATGGGTTAACAGTCCCTATGGGCCAATCGTGTAACCAAACACGGTAACCCGTACAAACAATGATCGGATAACAAGCACTTGACTATAAATAGTGCAAAGTCCCTCTCATGTTAAGATGGGATGTCCTATTCTCCCGAACTCATTGTCAGAACATTAAAGACTATTGATCAACGCCGTACAAATAACCCTTATGTGCCTACGTAATCATCAGTTAACCCGAGTGCGAATAACGTTTAAATGAATGCTACATCAGATTCGAGAATTAAGGGATTGTGTTAACAAGCTCTATAATTTCACGAAAGTGCTAATATTAACGTTCTAATTATAATATAAATGTATGAAGGCGTAATAGCAATTAATTTTGGATGATAGAATTAGCGTGGTAGCTGTGTTGTAATAGTAAGTTTTGGGTACGTTCGTCGTTCATAGTTTTGGAGTAAAGTGTTTGAACTATTTAGGGAAATAGGGCATAGTTTGTAATTAAGTTTTATTGTAAAAAATACTTAGTATGCCTTTGAGGTTGAAACCGATGGCTCAAAAACTGATCTGATGCTATGCTGAATGCTGACCGGTCATCATTTTTGCCAAACTAGACAATTTGAAAAAAGAAAGAAAGAAAAGAAAGAAAAGAAAGAAAAGAAAGAAAAGAAAGAAAAGAAAGAAAAGAAAGAAAAGAAAGAAAAGAAAGAAAAGAAAGAAAAGAAAGAAAAGAAAGAAAAGAAAGAAAAGAAAGAAAATAAAGAAAGAAAACTGGATTTATTTGTCATAGAAACACGTGCATACAAAGACAAGAGTAGGTAAGCAGAAAACAAAATGGGTATAACTTAGTACATCATAATGCAAAATAAAACAAATACCTATAGTCGGCAGCTGCATGTCATGACTGTGACAAGAAGGCTTCCACTCAGCATGATGCTGTGCTATGGGGGACCCACAGCACAGCGCTGATTTTCAGTGTTTATCCGAAAAAGACGAACGGAAATCAAGTCAGGTTCAGATAATTGTAAATAATAAATCGGTAACAAAATAAAATAAAATAAACAGTAATTAGAATTATAAAACAACTATACAGCGAATTATAAGAATAAATATTATTTTAAATAACATTTTATTTATTTTTATTTGTATATCTCCATACTGATCCTTGATTTTCCAGCCTGTTATATGTATAATCCACAGTGTAACGTATTAAGGCTCCAGAGACAGATGCGACGTGACAGGGCGACGTGACTAGTAGAACAATTTCTATGAAAACTTCCTGGAAATTGTTCTACCAGAATCGCGCCGCACCGTCGCGTCGCGCCTGTCTGTGGGTGCCTTTATCAGTTATTATAGTTGTCGTCAAAAACAGAAATAGTCACTAGCCGAAATCGGTATAGAATGATGTATTTTTATCGTATTATACGCTAATCATAGACTATAAAGTATCAAAAACCTGTCTGATTCACTTGCGATAGTGTATTGTTTAATAATCGACTTCCAAACAGGAGAAGGTTCAATGTTTAATTTTTTTGTTTTGTTTTTATGTATGTTCATCGATATTTTCGTCAATATTGTGGACCGATTTTGAAAATTCTTTCTTTTTCATTTGGTAGAAGAAGCTTGCGCAGTAGTCTCATAATTTTTTTATTAACTTTGCTGAGGTGGTTTTTGAGTCAGCTGCAATAATACGTATTTTTCCTACTTAGTCTATGTGGATGATCTTATAATAAGTTCCCGTCACTGTTATTTACATAGCAGGTAGTGGTATTTGAATTTATGTGGAGTAGGTACCACAACTAAAAGGTGAAAAATAAAAACTTTTTGCAAAAAAAAAACAACCGACAAAACTATAAAGTGAAAAATAACTTTAATTTCGGAAGTCGGTGGCAAAAAACAATAATTCAAAACCGGTGGTTTTGAATTATTGTTTTTTGCCACCGACTTCCGAAATTAAAGTAATTTTTCACTTTTTGTGTTTTTTATTTGGAAGTCGGTTGTTTTTTTTTTAATGTAAGTCTGTTCTCCACCATATCTATCAAATAAAGGTAGAAATTTCATTTCTTTTACACACTTTATGTCTAACAAAATCCGTCTCAAATGACGTAATCCCTAAGATCTCTAAGAGATAGTCCGAAAATCTCAGCTAAGGATAATGTATCTAGCCTTTCCCGAGCCCAAACTAAGTGTCCCATTTGCAATATTAGTGAGAGAAGTAAGAAAAACACAGGAACAAATTACGCTAACTTTTTCTCCTTGAAGGACGTAATCCGCTATACAATATTCAGGGGCTTACCCTTACCCCGGTCAACACTAAGTGCTATGTATTCAGATTACGTTGCCATCTTTATCGCCACGTAACGTCGTAGAAGCTATTTTCGTGTTTCTAATTTAGCTCCTTTTAAGGATTGGTATCGACTATACACCATTTATTATTATTTATAACATTAGACAAATAACGGATATCAGCCTTTTGCTATTTCGATAATAAACTCCCATATTTCACGATAAATATTATTAATATAACAATTTAATCTACCATTTATATTAAAAAAATTACTCTAAAGTGCAGTAATTTCAATAATATGACACAATAATTGTCGAGAATTAGCCGTTCTTTAAATGGATTAAAGATGATTACATTTTTATTACTTTTACAATTTGGAAGATTTTTTTTTTAATGTTAATAACCAATTACCATGGCAAAATATTGTAGCTACTGTTCCATAAAACAAATAAAACTTAAGAAAAAAAGCCGCCCGCCCTTCTTCTAAAATTGAAAACGTTTTGAAACTCCAACTTAAAACCTCTTAAAATTTAAAAAGTTATGAAACTCCAACTTAAAATCTCTCAAAATAAAATCCAAACCACGTTCCTGTATCTTTGTTACAAAATCAAAACAAAATCTTAAAGTTAGGAAGACGGGCTTGGCAGACTGTGAACACATCTGCCACTCACGTCCGGAGCCACACGTGGCTCCACAGATCTAAGATCTGAGACGGAATTCTAAACGCGAAAATATATCTCACGGATGCACGGATGTGTGTCATGCGGTGAAATCTCGGGATAATAAACAGTAAGGAGGTTGTATTATTGCGATTTTAATTTTGAAAGGAGAGTTTGTGATTCGAAACAAATGATAAACGACAAAAAAATCGGGATCAAGATTGAATGTATTCGAATTAGTTTCAATTTGGAACTATCTTATTAATAAATTCTACCAAATGACTGATTTTATTATTATTATAGAATTAATCATTGGATTCAAAACAAAAATCAAAGATGTCAGGATTAAATCCAATGGCTTGAATTGAGGTTTGATAAGCGATAACCAAAAACTCAACCTTAGCGCATTTTAAAAAAATTACTTCTTCTTTATAATCTAACCGGTTTATACATTTTGTGGTATTTACATAAGAGTTAACTGTTATTACCCGCAGAATCTAATTTAAAAAACTACACCTAATAACTACTGCGCTCACCAAAACTTCTCTTTTTGTTTCCTAATTCACATCACAGCAGTAATAAACCATGACACAGAGACAGCGAGCTTATCGTCCACAAAGATCGTTAGCCCACTGCTGAAGCGCATTTACACGAGGAGAACTTCTTGCTTCGAACAGGCAGTTCGTAAAGAAAAGAAAAAGATCACTCGTGTAAATGTTACCTATGAGTCATCGGGAATTCAGTTTTGGAATACAAGTTTTTAACACTGACGTGTCATTGACTTATATACGATAGTCGCATATCGAAACGTGATACTCCGTGAAAGTCGCTTTGTCTTCGTGTAAACAAAAATCATAGGTATTTAAAAACCGGCCAAGTGCGTGTCGGACCACGCACAATGTAGGGTTCCGTAGTTGGAATGAATTTATCCCAAAAACAAACTTAACTTTCTAAATGAAAAACATGTTCTCCCATACGGAATGTATGGGAAAACATGTTTTTATAACTGCAAAATTAAGTTGGTCGACTATTACTCGTTAACTTGTAGAGCCTACTTAGCTGTGATAATTTTCCTTTTAATTTTGTTATATAAACTACTGCTGTGATTTTTTTCACACATGTCAAACCAACCATTTAGCTGGCAGGGGGTGGGGGACACTTGACTCTAACAAAAATTAGCACTTTAAAGCTTAACCAAAAATAATTTTCACAAAGTCCCAATTTTTTTAAAGGACCTTTCCAATGATACGCCAAACTAAGGGACAAAAAAAAAAAACGTAACCACTTTACGTGTATGAAAAGTACGATAAAAAAAATGTTTTTCATAATTTTGTTTTATCACTTTGTCGGCGTAAATAATATGTATAACTATGCCAAATTACAGCTTTCTAGTACTAAGGGTCTCGGAGCTAGACCGCGGACAGACAGACAGACAGACAGACGGACATGACGAAACTATAAGGGTTCCTTGTTTACTACGGAACCCTAAAAACAACCCGACTTGTTTTTGTTTCTCATCGCTTAACGGTAAACAATTGAATGCGATAATCGCCTCGCAAGATTCTCTCACTTTCATTCTTGTATTTCGACATGAGGTGAGAAACTATACTCGTGTAAATACGCTACGGTTAGCCCATTTCAGTTCACCCACAATTTTAGGAGCAAGATAACCCGATACGGGTCTTTTAGAGACTTCTGCGGGGTTATAACACGGGGAATCAGTGCGGAACTTCGTGAAGCAAGTGTTGCAATTTATTGCAACTTTGAAGCCACTTTGAAATTGTTGTGTTAGTTGTAATGTAATAACCTGTATATTGGCAAATATCGGTTTATTTTATTTTTGATTTTGTCAGGAACCAAGATAATTTTAAGGATTTCAATATATTCTCTTGTTCTTTGAACAGGGACCTGATAACGAAAAGTGGGAGAAATGGAAGGATACTGGCGGAATGCGGGCTTAGCCCACGAGGATCTATGTATCTATTTAACCCATAATGTCCCACTGCTGGGCAAAGGCCTTCCTTTTCCACACACGTCTGTCCACGGCCATTGCCACGAAAATGGAGGGACGAACTTGACTCCTACCGAAAGGAGGTCAGGAGGGATGGGAGGGAGGAGCCAGAAGATATCAATAACTTCAGAAATCACTGTAGAATATGAAATAAGGGCTTTTTGCTTTTACTAAACAAAGTTACCAGAACTCTGTTTAGTAATATCTATATGTCGGAGACGGGTATATGACTTTCGTTATTATCAGCGATATTTTAACTACTGTGGGCGTAGTGTGGGTAGTGTTGGTTAATGCGCAATAGAAAAACAGTTTGCAGTTCAGATCACATTATAATTTACTATCAAATGAATCACACTAGCTAAATTATACACACACTGGGTGCGATGGCGTTTATTAAAATCACCAATTAACACAATGATCACAAATTACAACTAACACAATAACTGAGCACCACGAATCGAGAACAGTTCCGTGACGTCTTCTCTCCGATGTGACCAGAGGCTGAATGCCCTCCTCGCCGTGGCCTTAAAACATCACGACTCTGTAGAAGCGCGCCTTTTTTGGTGTAGGTAGCTAACTCTTGATGTCGCCAGTGGCGCGCTTGCGATTTGTTTCGTGTCCGTACTAATGACCGGATCCGACATATATTATTACTAGCTTACCCGACAAACGTTGTTTTGCCATTAAAATGTTTGGGGTGGACCACCCTTATCACTTAGGGATATGAAAAATAGATAACAACCGATTCTCAGACCTACTTAATACACTTATAAAATTTCATAAAAATCGATCAAACCGTTTCGGAGGAGTATGGCAACTAACATTGTGACACAAGAATTATATATATTATAGATAAGATAAAATTGTTACACTAACCTTAGATTTTATTAAAACATTGTTTTATTTTTAACAGTGTAATCAAATGCTGGTTGGCCATTTTAGTAAACAATTATGAGTTTGTTTGTTTGTTACGCTTTCACGCTAAAATGGCTAAACAGATTTAGTTTAAATTTGGCACATGGGTAGACCATGACCTGAATTAGGACATAAGATACTTTTTATTCCAATATTCCCACGGAATCGAGACTTATGCGGGTAAAACCGCGGGGCGCAGCTAGTAAAAAAATCGTTCGTAATTCGAAGCCCATTTAGATTTTCTATTAAGTACACTATAAGACATTCTTTACTTATATAAATTTTCATACTGATTGATTCAGGAAACTGAAATTCAATTCCAACAATGTAAAGAAACTGCAAGCTCAAACCAAGGAAATAAAATTTTAAATTCAATTTAGATTCAGTCTTCAAGAAATCAATTGGAGACTTATGCGTGCACGTTCACCAAAGTTTCAGGATATAAAATGTTGCAATGTTGTCAGTGGCAACCCTATCTTATTAATGACCCTCACGTTTTGTCACAGAACTAGAATGCCTACTGATATAGAGTATACAAGGTTACTGGTTATACGTCGGCAATCCATTAAGGGGATGTTTACTGACAAATTTTTGCACTGACTGGACAGGTCCACTCAAATCTGTGTGGTTCTTTCCTCAAAAGACCATTTCAGACACTAATCTACATGGACCTCATATGGTCTGACTGCACCTTCTGAGTTTGTTTCGGCCTTTCTTCTCAGAGTAGTCAGATAGGAAACGCCAAACTCATACAGTTTTTTTATATTGACGTTTAAAAGTGATTCCGAGATCCTATTTAATAAAAATTTCATTTCAGCCAAAATTGAATATGAATAAGTAAATATCAGGAAACATCATACTGTTATAACCTCATCTAACCCAAATGATTCACCAACAATATAGGGGATCTGGCGCTCGGCGGCCGCTGCCGCGGCACCTTTGTTATTATTTCAAACGTTACACACCCGCTATTTACGTAAGAAATCAATTTGTAAAAAGTTTTATTTTTAAAGTTACTTTACACACACATATTTACATTATTTAAAAACTATCAGACCTAAAATAATAATATGTACAACTATATAAAAAGGGGGGAAAATAATCATAGGGCATCTAAAAATTCGTCCGCATCGCTGTCAATGGGAAAAGTGCCCAAAAGGCGAGCAGCATTGCCACGTTGTATAGCAATGCTGATTCTTTGACCAAAGAATAGGCCAGCCCTCTGGTCACGTGAAGAATCGACCAGCCGCTTGGCGATGTCTTGAAAAACTAGGTGGGCACTCGGAGCCCATGGCCCTAGTGTTTCAACCCCAAACGGCTCAAACATAAAAGTTACAATAAGATTGGAGTATTTACACCGTTTGAGGTTTTCCGCACCTGCAGCAGCAGCCCCAGCACAGCCCGCCGTGCTAAGAAGATGGGATGGCGCAAGGGTGTCGACACACGTTGCATCCCACACCAAAGGCCTACCTACCTTCCAAGGCATTATGGTCATTCCGTCATTTGTAAAATGTTTTTTGTTCTAATAAGGATACAGAAAAAATGGGCAATCGTATCGCTAAAAGCGAGACGTAAGAACGAGATCTTTAAAACAAATGAAAGTCGCGAGTGCGCTTGAACTAGCGGTATTTGAAGCGTGAGCGAAAACGTATGCACACGAATACATGTGTGCGTGCGTTTTTTCTAGTTCTGCCTTCTGTACATATACTCGTATTTATTTTGTGTCAACGTCTGGGCGTCCAAATAATATGACCAATCGTTTAGAAAACGTGGTTGTACAAAATTTGTGGATCAATTTTATTACTTTTAGTGCTAACTACGGGTTTTGTTTGAGTTGAATTTTAATTGTTATCTAATGCTTATCAAGTTTACATAACACGTATATCAACTTATTACAACCGTGTATTGATGTGAAAATATCGGAGGTCACAAGACGTCGATTTTCTAATAGAGTAGACATCACGTCACAAGACTTGCAAATAATCGAATTATCTCTGTCCTTGTCACTAAATGGGTTTCCATTCTCTCTTGTACCTGTAAGTAACTTTGTTTAGCCATTGTGTCTACTGTTTTGTGTTGTGTTTTATTTTGTTGTATGAGAGAAATTATTATCGTTGTTTTTGCTTTGTATACATATAAGAAAATTAGCTTGTGGGGGACTTTTATTACATCTCTCTAGTAAGTTTTGCCCATAGTTTTCATAATCTATCCTTATATCATACTTGGTTGAATTAGTTACTAGATTAAAGTTATTTTTCAAATAGTAGTGATTTACAAAAAAAAAACACTACTAAGTGAAAAATAACTTTAATTTCGGAAGTCATTGTCATTGGTTTTGTATTTTGCCACTGACTTCCGAAATTAATGATATTTTTCACTTAGTAGTGTTTTTTTTTTTGTAAGTAATTTTTATTTATTTTGTAAAAAGTTTTTGCTTTTTTTTTGGAAGGCGGTTGTTCTTTATTTTTATATATATGTCGGATCCAGTCATTAGTACGGACACGAAACAAATCGCAAGCGCGCCACTGGCGACATCAAGAGAGATCTATCGACACCAAAAAAGGCGCGCTTCTACAGAGTCGTGATGTTTTAAGGCCACGGCGAGGAGGGCATTCAGCCTCTGGTCGCATCGGAGTCAAGATGTCACGGAACTGTTCTCGATTCGTGGTGCTCAGTTATTGTGTTAGTTGTAATTTGTGATCATTTTGTTAATTGGTGATTTTAATAAACGCCGTCGCACCCAGTGTGTGTATAATTTAGCTAGTGTGATTCATTTGATAGTAAATTATAATGTGATCTGAACTGCAAACTGTTTTTCTATTGTGCATTAACCAACACTACCCACACTACGCCCACAGTAGTTAAAATATCGCTGATAATAACGAAAGTCACATACCCGTCTCCGACATATATATATTTTTTTTGTTTTTGAATAGCGATTTCAAAAAGAGTCAAGATACTCTATTCACTGGATACAGATACTTAGGCAATGACCAAAAATAGTGATCAAATCATAAATGCCTCGCTATATACTTTCGAGTTAAACAAAACCCGAAAGTTATAGGCATAGAAACTATAGTCAACTCATCCCACAAGCTTTCAGTTTAATGCTAAAGTATGTTTCAATAGTAAACTTTACCTATCGGCCGTAGGCTTATCCGGTTCTAAAAGTTAAACAAAGTTTACTGAACGTTTGTTCAGCGATGGGCTTATTGAATACTGTGACGTCACATAGATATAAGGTATGACGTTATATGTTGAATATACGGGGTGGCAGGAACATCGACGCGAAAACTGAAACAATGGATTCAGTACATGATTTTGAACCCCTCTGCGTTGAAATTTTTCATCAGTCATTTAAAAAAAAATCAACTGTTCCATACATTTTCACCGCGTAGGTATTGCACTTTTCTATGAAACAGCAGATTTTTTTTTTATTAACCGACGAAAAATTTCAACTCGGAGGGGTTCAGAATCATGTACTGAATTCATGGTTTCAGTTATCGCGTCGATGTCCCTGACACCCTGTATATGTATTGGGGATGCAAATAACGTGTGTTAAAGCTGTGGGTTTTGGTATGGTCTTAAGCTGAGAACTGCAAGCTTTTAAGTTAATTATAGCTATTTCTACATAATCATTATTACAAACTAGATTCTGCCCGCGACTTCGTCCGCGAGGAAAAAAAAAATTTTAATAGCACTCGGCAATCAGAAAATTACGCCTCTTTTTTTTGGGTGCAAAATTATCAAAAAACTTCCTCCGCTCTGGGCGGATCGGGAGGGCGTGTCAGACTCTTACTGACTAAAACTCACCCGTGTTCCTTTAGTTGCCATGTTGCCAGGGGCCACGGTAACCCTTTCGGACAAACCCGCAGCCCCGGAGAAAATTACGCTTTACAAACAAACAAACAATCTCACCTCTTTATAACATTAGTTTCGATGCTTATAAACTGAACCAAGACTAGAATTTACATCAAAAGGGTATCTAGTAACTGGGTTGTGTAATGGTATTCATTTGCATTCGGTTCGACTAGTAGCCGACTCCAAAATAATTATATTTGAGCTAAGCAGATAATGATTGTGAAAAGTGATCTCTTACAGAATTTCCTAAAATACTGGGTAAGTAGGTGACCTCATCATCATCATCATTTCAGGCGAAAGACGTCCACTGCTGGACATAGGCCTCCCCCAAGCACCGTACTTCGACCGATTCTGTGCTTTCCGCATCCAGCGGATTCCTGCGGCCTTCACAAGGTCATCGGTCCATATTGTGGGAGGCCTTCCAACGCTACGTCTGGTACGTGGTCGCCACTCCAGAACCTTTCGACCCCATCGGCTATCCGTTCTGCCAGCAATGTGCCCTGCCCATTATCACTTAAGTTTGGCAATTCTTCGGGCTATGTCGGTTACCTTAGTTCTCCTGCGGATCTTTTCATTTCTGATTCGATCATCAGTAGGTGATCTACCTACATTTTATGACTGAATAAAATCATAACCAATAACGCTAAAATATAATTTTATTATAATAGGCATTCAATGAAATCACAGCTGAATTGATATTTGATGAATTTTGTGACCGCACGCGCTGTTATAAATTGATCACGTTGTTGTGGTTATTTTATTTACTTAACACAATCATGAAATAACGCATAAGTCGTGATTAAACATTATATTATTTATTTTATTGTGGGAACGTAATATTTGTGTGTATTGGCACCTCCATTTCATTGGATCAACTCACTATTTCCACCTGCCTTCAGTGAACTGTGTGCTTCACGTATAATTATAAAATTATGACGTTATTATTAATTAACCAAAATATTGGAGGGATGTTCAACGGAAAAATGAAGAAATAGTTTTAAAATCCTTCTTTTAGAGAACGATTACTACAGCACTGACTAAATTAATCTAGTTTGTGTATTCCTAATTAATTTGACATTTATTGACAAATTTTAAAACCTCGTTTAAAACCCCGACACAAAAAGAGGGATGTAATAAGTTTGACCGCTATGTGTGTGTCTGTGGCACCGTAGCTCTTAAACGGGTGAACAGATTTGAATGCGTTTTTTTTATTTTAAAGGCAGGTTTTTTAGCGATGGTTCTTATACATTTTTTTATCAAAATTGGTTTAGCCGTTTGAAGATTATCAGCTCTTTTCTATTTGATGAATGGATTTGAGTATCTTCCACAGATCTGATCGATTTGAAATTTGGTATTCTGTTACTTCAGTGATATTAGAAGAACATAATAACCTTGAACTGATGCTGCAGCATCACCTGGAATTTGCAGGATACCCAACTCCTTTACCAACAGGTATCGTGTTTAGGCTCATTGAAATGATCTCAATGAATAGGTTATAGATTGATGGTCAACAGGATTTGATGATGGAGTAGGAAAGAGAAATGAGGAAATATTTGTGTCGAGTTTTTTATTTTTATTTTAACAGTAAAATTGTACTTGTATTATCTATGATGAGTTGATGACACTATTCTGTAGTACATATTCATTTTTGAATTCTAATTTGGATTATTAGCTATGTGAATAATGGATAAGTAATTTATAATTATTTGATGTTTATGTAAAAACCTACCTATTTATATTTGTACGCCGATAACTCAGACCGAATAAAAATCTAAGACATAGCGCTGCGAGCAATACAGTGAAGCTTGCCAAAACTACTTCTCCGCTCTGTGCATACACGCTCACACGCACACATTTACAATTAAATTACACCTCACTAAGTGCACACATGTTTACGAACCCGGCCTCATGTCACTGTTGACAGCGCTATGTCTTTATTATTTGGCCTGAGGCCGTTAAGGCAAAACTTGACTGATAATTGTATTGTAACATCTTGCATTCCATGTGTGTCATACTCATGGTTTGGACAAATAAATGTTATACACCGTGAAATTTGAATCACAGTTTTGCTAGAACAAACGTTATTCAGACCATGGTCTACTACCATTCTACAGCATCCAATTTAAAAAAAAAACATACTTAGTTTTTGAAAAAACACAAAAAGACAAAGTTTAAAATGTCAAGATTATCTACTGCTTACTAAATTTAGTTTATGGAGGTACATTTCCCTGTAAACAATGCTGTGTCCCATGCGTGGTGTCTGTGTTGTAGGGAGTAACGATAATCTTGACATTTTACACTTTGTTTTTTTGTGTTTTTTCTAAAACCAAGTATGTTTTTTTTTAAATTGGATGCTGTAGAATGGTAGTAGACCATGGTCTGAATAACGTTTGTTCTAGCAAAACTGATTCAAATTTCACGGTGTATATCTTTAATTAATAAATCAATTTTCTACATAACAACACATAACATCACGCCTTGTTTCCCCGAAGGGTTGGGCAGAGGTGCCCCGGTAGCAGGTACACATACATTTCGCCAGTTATGTTTAAGTCCCATGTTATAGGGGGTAAATTTTCAATTTTTTTTTTTTTTGGGTGGGACATTGTGAAATAACTTCTCCCGCTCTGGGCGGAGCAGGAGGGCGTGTCAGACTCTTACTGAATTGGAAAGTCATAATGACGCCATTATATTAGTAGATTACCAAACTTATCAAAATCAACAATTATGAAATCAATGATAGACCATTCTGACACTATAGTATGCTGCTTTCTGTATCAACCCTTCCAACGGCCTACCGAGAGTTTTCTCAAGCTTAGTCGAGGGTCTTGGATTCATTGACTATAATTCATATCACCTAAATCCCTAAATGATTGCTGAGTCTCAGTTCGTACCTATTAATAGCAAAGTCAAAAGTGACACATGTAGTGTCCACCTTTGCCTTGCAAGTCAAGTCAAGATACTTGATTTACTTATCTTTCTTGGTCCTCGCAAGGTCTATTAGAGATTTTATAGGCACAATCGGGGAAATTATTTGTTCAGCCAATTGACACCCTACGTCAATTTGCCGTGTTATAGACATCTGTCAAAAAATGATAGTCGTGGTTTGAATATACGGACATTTTAATTTGCTACACAATTCATTGCCCTGACTTAACATTCGCTTTTAATCTTTATCTTCCGTATTGTTCTATTTCCACGTCGTTTTACTCTGAAATGTCTACTTCACTCAATCCTGTTTAGGCACGAGTAATTTTCACAGCGGCTAAAACCTTCATTGTGGAATTAAACGAGGAGGCATATTGTTCAATGATTTTATCTAATAACGTACCTAAATGTGTTTTAGGATTTGGTTTTCGCACTTAGTTCATCAGGTGGACCATTGTACGTGGGCCATGGCGGCCGTTTGGTGGTTATTCCAACCAGCCCACCTCCCTCCAGAAGCTGATTAAATCTTCTGGTCTGTTCAGAACATCTGTGTATGATCTGGGTGACCCCGAGGGTTTCTGTTCTAATCTATACGTTATAAGGTACAGTACCGGCCAAAAATACATAAACTGGTCAAGATCACGCGCATGATGCGTGTGTTACCGCGTCTAACAAAAGCGACGGAAATATATTTTTGTTTCGTGTAGTGCAGCGCTAGTACGTGACGATACGACAGTGTATATAAAGCGCAAAACTGCAATCTCTGTGTGTAGTGTTGTTTACACATACGGATGTACGGACCATACCGCGTGTTCACAACAATACGACTCTTAACGTGCCTATCCACTTTTGAACGCTTAATACGCCTAACACGAATGTAAAAAAAAAATGCAAAGTAGGTAATAGGTAGGCGATTCTGGTAGAACAATTTCCATGAAGTTATCATAGAAAGTGTTCTATTAGAGTCGTTTTGCTATGCCACGTCGCACTTGTCAGCGCCTTCAAGCATTCCATAATTTTTCACGATTTGTGAGTGTGTACAAACGGTTGCAGGAATAAATGACTGTTTAAACTGAGCCGAACCCCACGAGAGACGCAGGACGCGACTGTGTTTGTGACTATTGTTTGAATGATTAGGAAGTTACGCGACTATTCCACCCAGTTTAAACTTTCCGATACAATTTAGTTGACACAATAGACGCAAGCGAATTTATCCCACATTCCACATATCGCGCGGGATTCGCCTCGGCTTGACCAGAGCTTTAAATGCTACTTAACAAAATAATAACGATACTACAAAAACCACCCTCAAAAAAATAAAGATTCATTCATTTGTGAAGGAGCTGTCAGTGTATCATACTTGGATTTCAATATACACTTTAGGAATAAAAGAAAATATTGCTAGATCAGTGGAGTCTATAAAATAAGGTATGAAACTAAAATCATTTCCACTGTTTATACGACCAATATGTGCCCCGTAGTTATATTTTATTCTAGCTTTAAATGACAGCAATATAGATGGTGAAGAGACGTGTTTGGATATAAAACTGCTGGATGAGATAAGATAAGATATGATAAGTTAAGATAATTATTTATTTGCTCAAACATGAGTACAATACATACAACACAAATTGTCAGCATGCAAGAGAAGAGATGTTAAAAGTATAGATAAAAAACTGATCATCTTGTTTGCCTTAAACAATGGCATGCAGTTATTTATAAAATCAGGTATAATGTCACTTCGAGTCTAATTATTTAAAAATGTCATGATAATATAGACAAAAAAAAAAGTAAGACATGGTATCAAAGAAAAAAAATAGAAAAAGAAAGAAAGAAAAAGTAAGAGAAGAAAGTTAAGATTTCTGTTAGGGTTAAAGAGGGGCACCAAAGGAAAGGGGAATCCCTTCTTTTCGCATAATATTCTTTATCTTAATATACTTTGGCATAACGATTTTGGTATAATTTGTTTCGCCATAATAATACTTTGCCATACTTTTTTGGCATACAGTTTATGTTGGTATAATTATCTTGAAGGCTAATTTGTTTTGGCATAAAGTTACTAGGCCTAATGACTATTAGCATAATAATATTTAGGCATACCATACCATTTATAGAAATAACGGAAACAAATTTGAGTTATTTTTACGTATTTATTTTGGATTTTCATGCAAATGATTTAAAAATAAAAAAATAAAGTTTTGTCTTAAAAAATCATTATTTTGTGCTACTAAAGTTAGTGACAGAACCGAATTGCTGCAAAACCGACTCCACGTAGTCTTGTCTGCCCTACCCCTAGAGTGTAATTTAAAATCGCGTAGGCGCGTAGGGGCGAGGCGGCCCGCGGGCTGAAGAGCAGGCGGGGTGGTGAGCGAAAGTCGTCTGCGACGATTAGCACGCGCGGGGCCGCCAGAGGCCCGCAGTGCCGGAGCCGTGACAGAAACCATGCCTGCTGCATGCTGTATGCTTGCTTGCATGCTGCATGCTTGCTTGCATGCCTGGTGTATGCTTGTTTACATGTTGCATGCTTGCTGCATGCATGGTATATGCTTGTTTGCATGTTTCTTACAGCGAAAAAAACTTATGCTTGTGAATGTTTTGCTTAATAAAGTTATGCTTAGTAAATTTATGCTTTAGAATGTTATGCTTAATCATTAATATGATTAGAGAAATTATGCGTAAAAAATTATGCGTAAGCTGTTATGCGTAAATAATATTATGCGAAAATATAATTAGGACAAACAAAAGTATGCCAAGTTATATTAGGTCTTAAAATTTTATGCAAATGGATAGGGAACCAAGGAAAGGTCGTTCTAAAAATTTCAATATTACGTTTATAATACTTTTCTTTATAAATATATTGGAAGGTGTGTTTTACTAGTAAACGTGAGACGTGTGATCCCACACAAGGCTAAAAGAGTAGTACAGTCACTATGAGAACGTTGATTCAGATAACTTCGTTTCTGTTTTTTTTCTTAGTTTGATTGAGGATGGATAAGAAACCTATTATAGGTATCAATTCTGTTAGGTATATGATGATTAGAAATCAGTATTTACAATAAATAAATAATATTAATAAGAGAAGTTAAAACTATGACTCTTCCAAACCTTGAGATATTTCATTGGGTTAAAAACGAATAGCTGAGTTTTGTAGCATCAAACATTTTCTTAAAAATATCGAACTTAAATCTTTTGTATTTAACAACTTTCACAAAGTGAAACATAATAGTTTCAGTCATTATCGAAAATTTTGATAAATTATTTTCATCCTATAGCAGTCTGATGCAGGAGAGCGTACTCTTCAACAATAGATTCGCCACTGAGCTCGATCATTCTTCACTATCATCCATCCTTGCTTCGACCTTAACCATTCACGGTAATTTCGAACACACATACCTACAATCAATCAATCTACCTAGCCTTTTCCCAACTATGTTGGGGTCAGCTTCCAGTCTAACCGGATGCAGCTGAATACCAGTATTTTACATGGAGCGACTGCCTATCTGACCTTCACAACCCAGTAACTTGTCAGAATACGTGTGTGTGTACGTTGTCAGAATTACGGGCTTCCGCCGACCCATAACGACTGTCAAAGATCTACGAACGACAGCCGGGACCAACAGCTTAACGTGATTTCCGAGGCACGTCGCGACCATACCGTCATCTTTACATACCCAGACTCCAACGCGTCGGAGTCTCGGTATGTAAAGATGGTCACTCATCCACGGACCAAACCCAGCAAGCATAGCTTAACTTGATGGTTCGAACCGTGTGTCTGTTATACTTAGCCACGAGCTCCTCAACACACACATACCTACATTAATTCAAAAGCCTCCAAGTCACTTCCAGCACTGATTTTATTAGTAACCGCAGTAAATCGCATCCGGCACTGAATTGATGATACTCTTATAATACATAGTTCCCTGCACCGGCCTCTCGCGATAAAACATTGATTTGTGATCTACTATGTAGTCTTGTATTCACTGTGATGGTAGTGCCGCGTATTTGTTGGGAACAGGGTTTTAAACATTGTTTAAGAACATGGTTTTGTGGGAAACATGTTGCTGGCAACATGCACGGAATGTTGTAGTATTGTCGGCAATGTACCGCACCTCCTGTGTCTATACATATTATAAATTAAAGTCGCTTTTCATGTTTGTCTGTATGTCTGCGTTGTTCTTGTAAATCATGAAACAGATTTTGATGGGGTTTGCGCCATCGTTTAGAGAATTTATTCCGGAAGGTTTATTATGTATAATACGTTAATATCAAAGTTACACAGTTATAATACGTTAATATTAAAGTGAAACTAAGAAATCTCGATGTTTTGTCAAGTCGTAAAAATCGTGAGAAGCAGGAGCGGGTCGCTAGTTCATTTTCAACAAAACTTGCACAATAATGTTGCGCAACTATTTCTCTTTTGGTACTTTATTAGTCACGTTTTCTACATAGTTTTTGGTACGTATTACAGAACCAAACCCAAGAAACACTTAAACATGACTTAATATTAGTTCCAACCAATCAAATCGCTGTAAAGTTTCTACACTGCACTTCTGATTCAAATCACAATAGACTGTAGATAAACTTTTGAAACAATTTATTATTTCCCACTTCTTCTAACATCTAAAATAACTTTATCACTGCCTCATTCAAAACAGAAATTAAAATAAACACCCTCTCGAGTTCTACGGAACATTATAAAGGACAATGTAATAAAGTGTCACTTTACAATTTACGACTACAATAATAATTTTATAAGACTTGCAATACGAACTGATATTAAAAACGTCCAGGCTTGCATTTGAGACAAGCTATAAATATTCTTACACTACTTAAGACCCAAGGGAATAGTTTTATGTCCCACATTAAATCAAGAGAGTGTATTTACATGCATTTGTTTGCTTGATACTGACGTTTCTGACAGAATTTTATTGAGTGGTTTTGAAACGTGTTGTGACATAAGCTGAAATATAGTTTGTATTTGGATTATGCTGCGGCCGCATATGCGTCTATCGTAAAAGTATCGAAACTTCGTATGTATTGCTCACTAAAAGTTATCGCGCTAATGCGGTGGTCACATTAGCGTTAGCGCGCTAAAACCCTTTTATGTACTCGGACGATAAGTGCTACGCAGCCCGAACTATCGCGACGATAGCCGATAATGGTTAGTTACATCTGCGTGTATCGTATCACTGGCGAAGTTTCGTCACGATACACGCAGATGCGGCCGCAGCATTAGGACTTTTATTTTAATGCAGCAATAAGCAGCTGTATCATTACTCAACAATATATTATTACAGTGTTATTTGATAGAGCTGGAAAAGATGAGGTACAAAAACTATTCTAGCTAGTCCCGGCAAGCGTTATAAAGTCGTTTTCGTGTACGTCGTACACACGGCTAGATATCAAGCTATACATTTCTAGTATAACCTGACCTCTCATTGTACGGAAATTCTAAACAATACGACGTGCATGCAGCAATGTGGTCGTGTGTACCTGAAACTAATTTATTAAAAACCATTTTATTATAATTTTTAAAGCTCTAATAATAAACTGTTGACGAAATATTATAAATATAATGTAATAAAAACTATCCTATCTCTAAAATAACTAACTTAATGCCGAATATAATTATTTAACCTCAAAATGGATACTAATCCCCAAATTAATCTTAAAGTCGTTACCCCAATATCATAATCTAAAACTGTTTAATAAAACTACATATCTACAGTATTTCAGGGATAAGGAAATAATATGAAACACCAAGATATTTGTCAGTCATTTATATTTCTTTGCCAACATCAAATTCAATATTCTACACCGTACTATCACATCTCCTATTCCCCACATAATAATCACAATTCATTTCATCATCAAATCAGTATTCTTATATTTACCATAAAACTAATAGGTTACCTTAATTTACAGTAGATCTCCAACCAATCCTATATCAATGTGTATTTTTTACCGACACCGCCACTAAGCACGTCCTTCCGTCACGAGCGCCCAACCCAGAAACCCCCATCGAATCTTTCGGTGCTGCCAGTATAATAAATTGAAACCTAACAATAATAAACTTAATAAATAATAAACTTAATAAATAATAATAAGGTTATTATAACATTTATGATTCAGCAATAGGCCAACGGTTAAGGCTCAGATTGGCGAGCAAGTAATTCAAAGTTTTAACGCATCTTAGCACAAGTATGGTTAAGCCATGAATATAATACAAGATTACCAGTATTGCATGTTAGTTCTAGTTCCTTTTTAAATCAAAAATTCATAACTACTACGATGAAAAATTTCCACGAGCAAACAAAATAATTCATTAAAGAAGACGAAAAGAAATCGCAATAATACCACTCATTCGAATAAAACTCAAAGTAGAGATAAAATAAAAGCTATGGGATTACTTGACATCGCTCACAAAGGACCTCCAACGCCCATTGTGACTTACTGAAGCATGATTTTTTTTATGCCATCGTTGAATATTTACTGAAGATTATGAATAACGTCTCTGTGAACTGTATTCTTCGTTTTTTCAGCCATAAACATCGCGTTTCTATTATCAATTGCTTGTTGTTTGCTATTTTGTAAATGTTTTTCTTTTTGTTCTAGAAAATGAAAGGTACTGTCTCAAATTGCTTTCGATTGAAATAGGTTAATGGATTTTCTTTCTTAATTTATACTTTTTATTCATTTGTTTTTTTTTTTTTGGATATTACATCAAATAAGTAAGGCAGCTGGAGCAGAGCCCTAACGAAATGGTTGCCGAGAAATGGTAGAAGAAGCGTTGGAAGACCAATAGCCAGGAGGGTGGACGGCCAACCGAAGATTGGAGGGAAGACCTGGATGAGAATCGCACAAACCAGGGAAGCATGGCACAAAAGGAAGGAGAAATACTTAGCAGTAGGTGGAACAAGGCTGCCAATGATGATGGAGATGATGAAGAGAGGCCATAGGTGTTGAATACAAGACTAGAGCACCAACACGTTTACTTGATAGTAAACCTGATGATCGGAGAAGTCAAGGCCAGACTAAACCCAGATGGTTTGATGGCGTAGACTATGATTTAAGAACTGTGACAGTGAGATTAGAGAGCTTAGAGAAAAGTTCGGAAACCTTGGAGAAATAATACACGACTAGGCTAAGGTATTTGTAGAATTCCCGAACTCTGTGATCGTGTCGTGAAAGACCATCGTAGGAATTATTCAAATCTACATTTATAAATAAACATTAATAAAAATTCTGACACATTATACATTTATAAGAATTTTGAAAGCTGCTTCCTATTCCTTCGTCTACAAGACTACCATCAAAAATGTCCTGGAATATGAAACTAGCTTTCATTACATCATAATTTTTCGACTCGATTCTTCCATAAAAAGATGGGTTAGAGAGCGCTTACAAGAAGTCCACTTGAACTTGTTCCTTAAAACCCTTACCTCCTGAGCATAGCAGACATTAATACGATAGAATAATACAGAAGGCTGCTTCATACAACGACCGAAAATGCACGCACACATGTCTATCTCAAACGAATGCTAGTCGAATGCAAGTGCTTCAACTAAGAGTAGGAACGTCAATGACCTCTATCCATCAACTGAAATTTGAAATATAGGCTTGCAAGGATTTTATTTGTTATCCGTTTTAGCTAAATTTGGTATTTTTGTAATTTAGTTTTGTTTAATCTTACAGAATTTGCTCCAAAAAGAGTAAACGAGGTGATGCGGTTTTGCTTAAACGTCATAATATGGCGAAAGGGCATTCCTATATTTATTCCAATTCTTAGTTGAATCTCATTGCACATATTCATCTATGTGTGCGTGTGCTTGTTTTTGATCATTGTATGGAGCAGACCTTCTGTAGGCACTATTCTGTGCTAATACTTCACCTGGATATAAATCTGGTTTAACGATGCGCTTTCTAACAAACTGGAGGATTAAAACTGTGGTTCGTTATATTAGCTGTGACCGCGGCTTTGTTAGGTTTTGATTCAGAGATTTGATATGCTTCGGATTATAATTTATTGACGTAAGTACTCAAACATTTTTTCACACAATAAACATTGAAACTTGAACGATATTGTCTGATTTACCCCTTTTAAAACAGTTACTTACATGCGAGTTTTGAAACTTAAAAACCTTTTTCGTAAATTTAGAAGAAAAGTTATCTAGTTTATTTTATTTTCACTTACCTAATTAAATAACACCAACATTTTACGTAGGTAAACTTTATAAAGTTCATAAACAAATAACTAACAATCTAATTAAGTTACAACAAAGTCAAACAGCAAACGCAACAAACGCTTCGCTTGTATTTTATTAATAATGGCGACAGAAGATTTAATAAAACACTTTAATAGTACAAAAGCATACGCTCAGAATCAAGGCACTCGAGCCCGTTTAGCTAAATTTAATAGTAGCAACCAGGCGCCTGGAAACAATGCTAAATTAACCTTGGCTTATCAACCATTAATTCATTTGGCAGAAACCCAAAGATTTCGTTATAGTTCTGTGATTGTAGTAAGTTGTCTTAGCAATAAGTAACACGTTCTTGGCACGCTCGGGAATTAATAAAGGATATTGGATTTGTTTGATTTGCTGATGCAATTTCGGTTGCACGTTTGTTTGGTGAAAAGGTAGTAGCTGTTCTCGCTGTGCTTTATGGTATTTACGTATATATTTTGCGCGATTTGGTTTTTCATTAGGAATTTCTTAGTAATAGCTCGGAGTTTGGAAGTTAGCGGTGTGATACCCCCGTGCCTCGGAAAGCACGTTAAAAGCGTTGGTCCTGCGTCTGATCTCTCTCCGGTCGTGTCGGATTGCCGTCCCGTCGGACTATGAGAGTGAGGGTAGAGAGAGTGCACCGGTGTCTGCGTACACACTTGTGCACTATATGTAATATCTCCCGCGCCCAAGGCAAGTCTCCATTGAGATTGGTTGCCATGGCCGAAATAAGGTCTGGAAGACTAAATCACACTAATATTATAAAGGCGAAAGTTTGTGAGTGTCTGTATGTTTGTCTCTTCTTCACGCTCAAACGGCTGGACAGATTTGGATGAAATTTGGCACACAGATAGTTTATAACCTGGATTAACACCTAGGATACTTCTTATCTCGATATTCCCACGGCATTGAGACTTATGCGTGTGAAACCGCGGGGTGCAGCTAGTATATTATATGTTTTGAGGGGCTTTTGACTGAGTAATAACGGGTCGATCGATCAAATTAAGCTTCACTTGCCGATGTTGGTCCGTTGATGCGTGATCATGTTTACATACCGAGACCCCTCCGTACCTCGTAAAGCTCGTTAAGACGTTGGTCTCGGCTATCGTTCGTGGATTTTTGTCTTACCAAGAGGTATCGTAAAATTACATAACACATAACATAACATCACGCCTGTAATCCCCGAAGGATTAGGCAGAGGTATACCCATAGGACACCCACATTTCGCCAGTTATGTTTAAGTCCCATGTAATAGGGGGCGAACCTATTGCCATCAACCGGGCACAAATCCAGACTCCGGACTGCTACTGAGAAATTCCAGATGGAAAAACCCAATAACACTTTTGCCCGACCCGGGAATCGAACCCAGGACCTCATACTCAGCAGTAGCGCTTGCGACCACTAGACCAACGAAGCAGTAGGGGGTATCGTGTTATCCAGTAACTGGATTATACAGGTCAGATAGGCAGTCACTTCATGTAAAATACTAGTATTCAGCTGCATCTGTCTAGACTGGAAACCGACCCCAACATAGCTGGAAAAAGGTCAGATAGGCAGATGATGATGATATTACGAGTTTGCCCGAATAGTTTAGTCTTTGAACTGAGATATAGCACACTTTTTATTTGCCGAGGAACGCACATGCCTCATTTGGGACATATTTATTCAGATATCCCAAACGAGGACAACATTGATTGCTATCTGATTAAACCAGAGTTTTTTTAACCATTATTTCTAATTAAACCATTCGTCATATTTTATGATGAATAAACCCATAAAATAACAGATTTCCCTAATATTCTTTGAAATATTGCTGGTCGTTATTGTAAATCAATGGATGAAACATTTGAGTCAACAAAGTGATTTTATTGCCTGCATGGAAATGACCAGATGGACATTTTTATGATGAAATGATGTTAATCCTTTATGTACCCATATATATAAAAAAAAAATGTTGTTTTTCTAAAAAAGGTAGGTAGCATTAGTTGTCATAATATTACTGTGTTCTTATTGAGCTCAATTGTCATTATTGAGACACAATAGAATTTTAATTGTTACCGATCTCCAGGAGAGCTCTCGACAGCCAAGGGGGTTACCGTCACAGTGTATAATTCAGATATTATACAACGTCACATAAAATTAAACGGGGATACTTCGCTGACGTGAAGCTATCAAAATAAAGATGAAAAAAAAAACAGTGGCACTCCGGGATTGCCGACAGAAGTGAAAACTTGAACAATTTTATTGTGCAGGAAATACTTTAAATTAGGTGTCGGTAACGGTAACGGTAACAGTATCGCGAGTTCAATTGTTTTTCCCATCCCAAAAATGCCCAACGCGCCTAAAGAAGTTTTCACTTAAAAAAAACTTACATACATAAATTCACGCTTTTTCCCCTTAGTAGACAGAAACTACAGAACGTGACGACGAACTACGATCCTTACATACTCCTGTCTGGTTCAATTTCAGATTTTCTTGTCTTGAAACTATCAGTATTATAACAACCATATATCTATCGTTATGAGTGGAAAACAGAGTTAATTTTTTAATTGAAGTGTTTGAGATAAAACATGTATGTCACGTAAAACCCAAACTACCCTCAATCAGTGTATTTTTTTATCCATTTCTTCCACAGTTCGCTTCTTACAAATCTAAAAACAAATGTGCAGCAAGTCCATATCAAAAGCAAAGGGAAACAACGGTAGACTTGGAAGGTAAAAAATCA
The DNA here is from genome assembly GCA_949152395.1 of Agrochola litura. Taxonomy (NCBI): domain Eukaryota; kingdom Metazoa; phylum Arthropoda; class Insecta; order Lepidoptera; family Noctuidae; genus Agrochola; species Agrochola litura. The sequence goes on along the minus strand of OX424497.1, from coordinate 5,431,818 downwards.
ACGGCAAGTATTTTCAATTCCGAGACGTGCAGTAATGAAACGGTGTTCACTATTCGAAAGACCTTCTTTTTTTTAATTTTTTATTTCTTATTTTATGCTGTGTCAAATGTTGTATAGGTTGAATAGTAGATTGTTTGCCCAGGGAGCAAACAACTATTTTTAAGGTGAGAGTTACTTTGAATACAGAGCAGAGCGATGGATTCAAAGTACGTCATCCGAGCTTAAAATAGTGACTTGACTCTAACAAAAATTTGTACTTTCACAAACGGATCCCTGAATCGAAAATGGTTTTGACACACCCGCAAAATTTTTGAACGGCGAAGTTATCCAACGACGACAAAAATTCATCACCACCAAACTAGAATTCATTTTACCAGTTTGTCGGCGTGATGTACCTATGTGAAATTACAACTTTCCAGTACTAAGGTCTCTGAGCTAAGCCGCGGACGGACAGACGGACGGACATGGCGAAACTATAAGGGTTCCTTGTTGACGACGGAAACCTAAAAAGCCGAAATCGATCTCAAAGTGGTGACTTTTTAAAGATCGGTTGGCATCGCAACAGTTAACTTAGCATAGGGATATCTTTCTAACAAAGTCATCTCTACCACCAAAATATGCAGCGAGTTCCATAAAGAGCACCCTTCGTAAGAATTTAGCCATTCCTTTACCCCTTAATGACACTTTAGCACTGTTAAATGATTCAAAAATAAACGCCCCAACAGCTTCACAAAATAAATCTCTTATGAATAATGAAAAATGTTAATGTTGTGACGTCGATGCAATACAACTTAACTGCAGTAGATACTGGTTCCTTTCTCATTATTTCCATTGTACTGTATCTTAAGTATTTTCAAAGAAATCTCAGACTCCATTATTTTCAAAGAAAATGTTTCGTCTGGACAATGCAGCTGGCATTCTTTGTAATATTGTTATAATAGTCACTAGGAGTAAATTGAAATTATTTAATCGTGAAAAAGGATTTTTGGAGTACCATTGATTGAAGTTTTTTTAGGACCGCTTGCAAAACAAACCACTATAGTACATTACTGTCGCAACCAGCAAGCAATTAGGGTATTGATGGACGATCGAATAAATTAATTATAAATTCCAGAATCAATGACGAACAAAGAAAATTTTTCACTTGCCGATATGGTCACTTGTTTCTTCTTTACTTTAAATAGCTCTATTTGCTAAGCCAGTTCGAAATTTAAATAAAATCTTTGACAAGTTACCTCCTTGGTTAGCATGAGTTGAAATAAAAAGTTAGTTCCATTTTTAACCAACTTCAAAAAAAGGAGGAGGTTCTCAGTTCGTCGGGATATTTTTTAAATTTTTTTTAAGTATGTTTCCCTATTACTCGAAGACGGCTGGACCGATTTGAAAAATTTTTTTTTTTTTTGAAAGGGTGTACTTCCAAGTTGGTCCCATTGTCATTTGGTTACGATCTGATGATGGAATCTTTGAGAAATCGAGAGAACTCTTCAAATATTATAGGCATAGCGACATCTAGCACATCTATAGCGATTTGGGTATTTTTGATGAGCAGTTGACATTAGGCTATTGTAACTTAAATAAATTGCAAACCAACCCACTAAAAAGTGAAAAAAAAATCCTTTTTACATAAAATACAACCGACTTCCAAACTACAAAGTGAAAAATAACAGAAGTCGGTGTCTTTAGATCAGTATTTTAGTTTTTTGACACCGACTTCTGAAATCAAAGTTATTTTTCACTTTTTAGTTTGAAAGTCGGTTGTATTTTTTAAAATAACACGACAGATATGGATTACCACAGAAACATTGCCGGCCGCCTACTCGCTTGTTTTTGACCAGTGCAGCAATTTCGATTTATCTCTAAGAAGGTTGTCAAAATAATGTTCGAATTTCCAAGCATGTTTGAGAAAAATGTGTGTATTTTTTTTTGTGGTTTTTTTTTTTCTCTGCTGGTCCCATAATGGTTTATTTAAGTTTAAGATGATTGTCTACGTCTGAGCACATATTACTCTTTTGTGTTAAAAAGAATCATTAATTTGATCATTCATACACATTCATTATATTATGACTAACAACAGGTCACCAGACCAATGGCCTAATCTCTCATTCACCAAAACTTTTCGTTTCTCTTTCATTTAGCTGCAACTTTGTCGGGTGTTTCTCTCAATATTTTTTCTCGTTCAGATTACCACAGAAATAAAAAACCCGGAAAGCATTTAAAATAGGAACACAAGGATAAAAACGAGCTCCAACCGTCCTTATCTGGGATACTCATCATTTCGCCACAGCTTTGAGAACGTTAACTTAAAACCAGCTAAGCGTACGGTCACTTTATGAAGAAACGAAAAATAAAAAATGTGTTTTATATTTTTATATTAAGATGGTTTAAGCTAGATGTGGCCAACAATTCAGAATAAGTTTTATTACTAATTCTTTTTCTAAATTATAAATGTAGCCTCTTTATAACATCAGCTATCTGCCAGTCACAGTCCCGTCAAAATCGGTCCAGCTGTTTCGGAGATTAGCCGGAACAAACGGACAGACAGACAGAGTTTTTTTTTATTGTTTGTTATGAGTACTTTATTATATATTTTCACATACATTTAGTAAAAACCTGTTATTTTGACATACAAACAGACACTTAAATTTTATTTATTTGTATATATAGATTTTGAGCTATTTTTATAGACAGCGTAAAAAAAAATAAGCAAAGAAAAGCATAATCCTCCTTAGTTCTTTTTAGTTTCGTGGATTAATGAAAAAAAAAAAAAAAACTGTTATTTTTACTCTTGAATGTGTTGAAGACAAGGAAGTTTGGCAATAATTTCTTCTGCAACCTGCTTCCCTGATAGCTCATTAACGGCATAATTATGTTAAATGTGTCTATTACCTACTGTCCAATTACAATGTTTATTTTTTATTTTTTCATTCTTCCTTGACATAATCATCCCTACAATTCAATTTCAACTCTTTATTAGTGGCTTTTGTGGACATAATATTTATTCAGATTTGTTACAGTTGTAATGGCAATCATGTCATTTGGTTTAAATAGGTTTTTATTTTAATTTTTTATTCATCTTATATATAGATTCTTTTCTATTTTGTGAATGTGAGAACGTCGTGGACTGTAGATTTGTTGACCATTTTCTATTTTGTTAAGTACCTGGTACTTGTTGAAAGGCTTATACTGTCCTCCCATACCTATTAACACTGTTATTTGAAAATATTGTACCTAAAAACTAATTATTTTTAAAAGAAGGCAATAAACTGTGTAGTTTCTTGCCGGCTCTTCTCCATAGGAAACGACTAATATCTTCTGACGTTTCATGTGAAATGAAATGATTTTGATTTTGAAAGGTTACGTTTTATCATTAGAGACTGATTTACAATGATCCAGTATTTCAATACAACGTTAGAATCTAATAACATTCGATTGAAATTTTACCAATTAGTTGCCCTGGATACTGGATATTGGGCTACAATGAACAGTATTATGTTGGTCAAAATCTATCCATGACACAGTCCAGCCCTGGAATGAAACACTGAATGAATATTTATAATATTAAATAAAAGCCAGACTTAAGGATTTATCAAGTCTTAAAATAGTCATCAAACCCAAGAAACAAAAATAACAACTCGAAAAACAATGAAACGTCCCTAAATTAAATAAAACGAAGCTGACTGAGTTGGCAGACGCGCTTTCTCATTATAAACCAGATGTTTTAGATATTACATCTGCGGTATCATCATAACACTGTGCCAGAAATTGTTCCTGTTACAGTGTGTTACGGTAAGAATATTTCTTATACAGCGTGGAAATAAGTACAACATTCCAATAGATTTTTTTTCTTTTTTTAGTTTTGATAATTTTACTTACAAAAGTTAATATCACACCAATTTGCATTATAGTGAGTAAACCAACCCTACCTACTTCCATTTAATGTTGAATTTAGATTACTTATAAATCTAGGTAAGCCGAAAATTACGCGACGGAAATTCCGCGTGATCTGTTGTCTATGAAAATTACGCAACGTATTTTTAGCCTGATTGCTGCAGCATTGCAGGCATAAACATTTTCTCATCACTTTTCAATGCGTAACTTCAGCAGATGTCTGGTAAGTCCAATCCTATAAATGTACATGACATTGTTAAACTTGTCTTTATATAACGCTAGAACCGTTTTAGTTTCAAGACATAAACTATGATTATTTGATTAGAAACCGGTAATAGAAATCACTTATGCAACAAAGAATACAGTTACCCATTTGCAGTAACACACTTTCTTTCTAATGTTTATGGATTATTATTACGCATTGTTTGTAGTAAGTTACAAAGTTTAATTATAATGATAAGTTATAATAATGAGTTAGTATAAGAGTTACATAAGTACGCTATCGCAATAAGTTACCCCTGTAATAATAGATGTAAGTTGGAAATAAATAAATAAGAATTATATGTTAGAAAAATTCGTCTGCTCGACAACGTAAATGACGCAATGTATGTTAAATTGTCAAAATGAAAGGCATTGCAATTGTTAGTGTGTTACGAAATTACCCGCAGTTTTCAACCCACATGCTGGTAACATACTGTATGATAAATACGACGCTGACGCCACTAGGGAGGTCGGCGCGTAGCACCCAGTCGTATCCGATGTCCCACAGAAGCGGCCCCAAGACCGATCCCTGTGGGACACCGCACGACATCTCTCACCGGTTCCATTCTCCCTGGTGACCGGGGTAGGTGACGGCCCTGTCCGTCAAACAAGCACTCGACCGCACGATAGAGGTAGGTCGGCATCCGGTGAAACCGAAGTGCCTCCCAACCCACATGCTGGTAACATACCGAATGTATAATAGTAGACGGAGGAGTAAATAATGTAATTTTCCCTTGTGGAATAATCTAAACATGTTGGCCTATGTTGCTAAGGAAAAGATGCTCTAATTGTATCAACTAGTTTCCCTTTATTTTTGTTGTAACTTTTCTTTGGTCTCTGTTACTTTTAACTTTGTTAGTTTTGACTTTTCTTTTGTGATAGCAACATTAAGCAATGATAAACTAGAATTTTGGTCCATTCTATTTAATTACTGGGAGAAATAATATTTGAAAATCCTCAATTCTGTCTACAAGTTAAACGTCAATTTTAATTTAGCACGATGTGTGATGGTTGGTGGAGCAGACGAGTCCTGCATTCTTCTGACGGGTTTTCTACGGGTTTTGTCGACGGAAGAATAGACAAAATGACAGATTAATAATCACAATCTGTCTATTCTTTCATCGACAAAACCCGTAGAAAACCCGTTTCTATGATTGTCATGCGACTCGTGCTGGAGTGGACCGCGTATCGGCAAGCGTAGTATAGGACGCCCCCCAGCAAGATGGACTGACGACCTTAAGAAGGTAGCTGAGACAGATTGGATGCGGAAGGCGGAGGACAGGGTGTTATGGCGCAGCCAATACGAGATAAGCCGAGTTCATTTTGATTGATTGACGATGTATTAACCACTTTTTATATGATGATTTGAGATGAAGTGGACCATCTTATCAGTCTGATTTTCGATATGCCAAAAGACATCCACTGCTGGAAATAGGCTTCTTTCAAGCATCGTCACAACGAAGTCTTGACTGCCAGCATCCGGATTTCCACCATTTTTAACCCAATAAATCCCGTTACTATTTCAATTTAAAATTTTACTTCAGTTCACACTAAAAAAAAAACCGGCCAAGTGCATGTCGGACCACGCACAATGTAGGGTTCCGTAGTTGGTATGAATTTATCCCAGGAACAAACTTAACTTTGTAGTTGAAAAAAAAAATCTTTCATACAGAATGTATGGGTGAACATGTTTTTACAACCGTAAATTTAAGTTGGTCGATTATTACTCGTTAACTTGTAAAGCTTACTCAACTGTGATAGTTTTCCTTTTAAATTCGTTATATAAGCTACTGCCGTGAATTTTTCACATATCTAAAACCTGCCATTTAGCTGGCAGGGGGGGGGACACTTGACTATAACAACAATTTGCACTTTAAAGCTTAATATTTCGCAAACGGATCTCTGAATTCAAAAATAGTTTGAACACACTCACAATGTTTTTGAAAGACCTTTCCAAAGATACCCCACAACAAGGAATAGAAAAAAAAAAAACATGTCCACTTTACGTGTAGGGGAGGTACTCGTACCCTAAATAAAAATGTTTTTCACAATTTTATTTTACCACTTTGTCGGCGTGATTAATATGTATATCTATGCCAAATTACAACTTTCTAGTACTAAAAGTCTTGGAGCTAGACCGCGGACAGACAGACAGACAGACAGACGGACATGACGAAACTATAAGGGTTCCTTGTTTACTACGGAACCCTAAAAACCCTAAAACCGTGTAGTTCATGAAAAAATATCAATAACAGTACGAAATACTGACGCAATTCCTGACAGTATCAAAAGGTCCCCATTCAACACACGTTGTGCTAATTAAATCTAGAGGGAGATCGAAAAACGATATATGAAATGACCTAGTTTTCACCGAAAATAACTAGTAAAGGCTAGCTTTTGCCTGCGACTTCGCCCATGTGGAGGTCGGAAATATTTTCGGATATATTCCACGGGAACGTACTACCCGGATAAAAACTATCGTACGGTAAACCCTTGTGCCAAATTTCATCCAAATCCGTTTAGCCGTTTTAGCGTGAAAGCGTAACAAACAAACAAACGATCTCACTTTCGCATTTTTAACATTAAAGTTAGGATTTACCATTATATATTTCTGAGGGTTTTAACGAATAAATACATAGATAGGTTTGAATAGTATTCGTGTTTTTTTTATAATTTCCTTCGTTAGCTTGTTTGGAAATCCAGTTTTGAAACGCGGCTGGAATTTTTAAATCAGGTTCCTGGAAAATATTGAAACACGATGTGTCCAGCGAGTTAGATTTTTACTGTTTTATTTCACATACAATCTAGGTTCTATTAATTTCAGGAATTTTTTACTTTGCAAGCATGGAACAACTGTTCCTGTTCGACTTCATTTCTTGGCGAATTCATAGAACTTGTATCACTTAATTTTGGAACATAATTCAGATTTAGGTATTTTTGCTTAAATGTTGAAAACGAAAAGTTTTTCTTGCTCTTGATTAAAGTAAAGTTAATCATTACGATAAAATGTTACAAAAAAAAAAAACTCATAATTTTTTTATTATTTACCTACATCCATTAAGGCCTACTACAAAATTGCTTTCCTTTCAAATTTGTTTCAAGAAGCCACTTGAAATTATTTTATTTATTTTATTATTTACGATTAAATAATATGTATTGAGTACAAAGTTATTGCGTATTTCATAAGAAAAATCTTCCGGCAGACCTGCGAAAGGATAAATGAAAATAACATGTAGATAATAAATAGTGTGTGAGAACAAGAAGAGAAGAATATGATTTTAATTAGATTTAGCTCCTTTTAGTATTATACGAGTAAGTATGTCTGCATCATCAATATATTATAGTATTACTAGCTGACCCGGCAAACGTTGTTTTGCCATATAAATGTTTGGGGTGGACCACCCTTATCACTTAGGGGTATGAAAAATAGATTACGACCGATTCTTAAACCTATCCAATATACGTATAAAATTTCATAAAAATCGATCCAGCTGTTTCGGAGGAGTATGGCAACTAACATTGTGACACGAGAATTTTATATATAAAGATAAACAGGTGAGGCCATAAAATACAATAGACGTGGATATATTTAGTAACCTGTTCCGCTTAGCTATTTCTAAAGAGCGACATGTGTTTCATCTCTCAACGAGGCATCCTCAGGATGACGATTGACTTGTCGCGAACCTGAACATGGTGTGTTGCCACACCGAGTGCTAAACGCAGGCCATGTTGTAAGACTGTATGACAATAGATAGGCCAAAAAAATTACTTCTTGGAAGGGACCGGCTGGCAAGCGTAAACGAGGAAGACCACACACTCGCTGGGAGGACGAGATCGTGCATATGGCTGGATCACGCTCGATGAACGTAGCGAAATACAGAGAAAATTGGCATTCTCTGGAGGAGGCCTTCACCTCAGGGGTAGGTACTCAAAAAAAAAAAAACAGTGGCACTCCGGGAGTGCCAACTGAAGTGAAAACTTGAAAAAAATCGGCACCGCGGTAATCAACGCGTTGATGTCTTTTACTTCACGGTGTCGATAAATTCCGTTACAGTGTCACAAAATCAATGGTTTAGTACCATCTCAAAAATGCCCAACGCGACTAAAGAAGTTTTCACTTCAAAAAACACAAAAAAACTCAGAGAAATATAAAGCTTTTTATTTTTATTATTCATTAGTATTATAAGCTCACATCATTGAAAAGATTTGCTAATTTCAGGGCAGCGTTATATTCCATGGTAAATTAAGTCACAGTCCTATAAATTCCTTTTGACATCGTAAAAGCTATAATAAAGCCAGTCCTCTCGTTTTGAAAGGCTTTCCTTAACAATAATACTCGCAGTAAGCATCTCGAACTAGTGATGTACTTTGTTTAAATTTAATCGATACTCGAAAGTGCCTACTTTTAGTCTCGTCGATTCGAGAGTATTTTGCATTTTTGAGTAGTTAATACTAAAGAACAGGACATTGAAATGTTTATTTTGATAGCAGGCATAATCAATATTTTTGTATATGGGAACGTTTTTGTCCCACTTTCGGTAAGAACATCTCTCTTAAATTCTTCCAAACAAATCCTGGCGTAAATTTCAGAGCGTGGCAAGTTCTTCTCTATCCACACAAACTATATGTATCTATGAGAGGTAGAAATACTACGTATGTAATCCATCACTGTATTTTAGGCCCCAATGACGTCACCCTGCCGCCACACAAATCTGGTTATATAGATGTTTTACGCGACAAAACAGCTAGACAAACAGGACGACATAAATCTACAAACAAAAATAAAATACCTACTATTTAACCATTGTCCGAATTTAAGCCGACCTGATTCGCATTGTCATCGATATGTAACATCACTATCCGTAGTTGTCAGTTAAATCCGTGACACCGCTTGGATAACCACCAAATTACGTCGAATTCTTTTGTTATCGAATGAATAGTATTGAGACAGCGATAGACAGTGTTATTTCCCCTTTTTGTTTGGCTCCGATCCGCTGGCAAGATAAATTACTTAGGAGTTAAAGCTACTGCTGAAAAATTTAAGTTTATACAATGTTTATTTGTCTGGCTTTTAACTTTTTTGGGAAATGGATCGTTTGTGTAATTAGCTATATTTTGATTGTTTTTATCATTTTTAAGAGCGTTCATTCTAAAAGTTGGCAACATCGCAAACAGCTGTCAAATATTTACCTGTTTTGATTATTTTTGCAATAATTATTACTGAATGGAAATATGAAATGTCCCTAACTAGAATATTAATAATGAATTGCAAAAAAGGCATTTGGAATGTTTCCAAATACTTTTTTTACATCTAAAACTAAATATTCAGTGTTAGGATATTCATTATTGCATTCCTTATTCAAAATTTTAGTTCACTGGCTAGCCATATTTCATATTTCCACACAGTAATATTGACATCTATTAATCAAAACAGTGATATATTTGACATCTGTTTGCGACGTTGCCCACTTTTAGAAATAATAAAAAAGAGTGTATTCTCACTCTTTTTTATTATTTCTATTATGCCCACAATTTGCGACAAGAAAGAAAGAAATAAAAAAAATACATAAGATGCCTCAGATCTAAAGTACAAAATATATTCACAAAGAAAGATTCTTCCCCTTTATTTATCAAAATAAATACTGTGATAATGTATTTACTATCTCCTTTCAATTGAAGCCTAGTTTTCTATTAAATGTTTTATCTAAATTTTCAATAGCACAGTCATTGTCTTTAATTTAATTAAGCACCCAAACACTTATAGGCTATCACTGATTATTAATAAGTGTATTATCTAAAAGACAAAGTCCTTTAGTTAATTAACATTTTTCAAAGGCCAACAAAACATTAAGAGATCTTTTGATCATAGTTGACTTTAGAGTAGCTTGTTAATTTATTTTTTTGGTGGCTAGTAGTAGTTTTTTTAATCAAATTCGATTTGTTACAGCTGTAGTGGCAATCATGTCATTTGGTTTAAATAGGTTCTTATTTTTATTATTTTGTTTATCTTTATTTAGATTCTTTTTTTTCTTTTAGATTTTGTGAATATGAGAACGTTATATGAGGTAAACGTCCGTCGTATGAGGCTGTAAACATGTGTACCATTTTTTATTTTACTAAGTACCTGGTCCTTGTTGATAGGCCTACACTGTCCTCCTATACCTATTAACACTGTAATTTGAAAACATTGTAGAAACAATTCATTTTGAAAAGAGTAACCGTGGAGTTTCTTGCCGGCTCTTCTCCATAGGAAGCGACCAATTGGAACCGTGCACCTAGATTCTGACGTTTTATAAGTGCCCTTGTAGGTTTATGTGAAATGAAATATTTTGATTTTGAATAGTAGAAAAGAAAGAATATTATAATATAACTGATATAATTATCTTATCTTCGATTTCATGTAGGCTTCTCAGGTGCAGTGAGTTTAGTTTCAGATGTGGGATAGATTCTTCAACAATGTTTAGGTTCATAAGTATTTCAGTGATTTTCGACAGCTGTTATTCGTAACTCCTTAGATTATGAATTAGTAATACAAGTATATTGTCTAAATGACAAAAACATTTCGTTAGCAAACTAGCCTCGGAAATAGATAGATTATTTTTCAAGCAAAGGATAATTAAAAAACTTTTTACAAAAAAAAAACAACCGACTTCCAAAAAACACTACAAAGTGAAAAATAACTTTAATTTCGGAAGTCGGTGTCTTTGGTTATGAATTTTCGTTTTTTGTCACCGACTTCCGAAGTTAGTTATTTTTCACTTTGTAGTGTTTTTTGGAAGTAGGTTTTTTTTTTTTGTAAATTTTTTTTTATTTTTCACTTTTTCGTTGTGGTACCTACCCCACACAAATTCGAAAACCACTACCTGCTATGTAAATTTCAGTGACAGGAACTTATCATATCATCCACATACTAAGTGGGAAAAAGTACGTAGAAGCTAACTCAAAACTATCGAAGCAAAGTTAATAAAATTTATATGGGACCACCTCGAGAGCATACTCTTTCAAACAAAAAAGAATTTTCAAAATCGGTTCACAATTGACGGAGAAAACGGGGACATACATAAAAAAAAAAACAAACATACGCGACGAACATATAACCTCCTCCTTTTTGGAAGTCGGTTAAAAATTATGATTACCATGTCGCCCAAAATGTAAGCTTAAAACCGGCCCAAAAAGCCATGGCCACGTATAACCTTATCTAAGCATCGCTGCAGTTACCTACGTACATTTCGCGTCATAATTTATTTACTGCTCGAAAGTTGGAAGAACGCCAAATCTAGTAAAACGAATCCGGCATTTCAGCGACTCTCCTGCGGTTTTCAAATGAAAACGCTTGGTAAACTTGCGCAGATGAGCACTGTTATTTTGTAATGTGTTAAGCACGTACTACCCCTACTTTGCAAATTCAACTTTGTAACTTTTTACATAGAGTTCTTAATACAAGGTCAAGTTTTCTGTTGCTAACCAGAACACAAAACTACCGAGTTAAACTGTGAGCTTTTAAATAATGATTAGGTACAGTTTTCGGGTAGTTACGCCATATTTGTGCTCGGTTTAAGGGCTTTTATTTCGAGTGCTGTAATAAACTAAGTGTGTGGTTAAAACTTTTAGCCTGATGTTTGTGAATGAAGTTTCACATTTTTTAAACTTGAAATAACAAATAGTAGTAAACAAGGAACCCTTATAGTTTCGTCATGTCCGTCTGTCTGTTCGTCTGTCTGTCCGCGGTCTAGCTCCGAGACCCTTAGTACTAGAAAGCTGTAATTTGGTATGGGTGTATATGTATATTAATTACGCCGACAAAGTGGTAAAATAAAATTAAGATTTTTTTATTTTATGGTACCTCCCCTACACGTAAAGTGGTGATGTTTTTTTTATTTTTTTTCTGTCCAATTGTGTGGGGTATCATTGGAAAGGCCCTTCAAAATTATTATGAGTATGTCAATACCATTTTTAGATTCAAGGATCTGTTTGCGAAATATTAAGCTTTAAAGTGCCAATTTTTGTTAGTCTAGTGTCCCCCCCAACCCCCCTTACGGCTAAATGGTTGATTTTGGATGTATGAAAAAAATTACAGCAGTAGTTTATATAACGAAATTAAAAGGAAAACTATCACAGCTAAGTAGGCTCTACAAGTTAACGAGTAATAATCGACCAACTTAACTTTGCAGTTGCAAACACATGTTTTCCCATACATTTTGTATGGGAGAACATCTTTTTCAACTACAAAGTTAAGTTTGTTTTTGGGATAAACTCATCCCAACTACGGAACCCTTCATTGTGCGTGGTCCGACACGCACTTGGCCGGTTTTTTTTTGGTTACATTGTACTACAAAACTACAAATCGAGATGTTTCTGGAAGCATGAGGGAATCTCAATTCATGTATATTACGTCTACATAGGCCTAATACTGACGTTTACACTGTATATTGGTAATCGCTGTAGGGACTACAGATAGCAGTAATGCTAGAGCAGTGCAAATACGGCTTCGTCCATACTCATCCCCATTTCGAACTCGCCCGGTTCGTATCTAACTACCTACATGTATAGCTAGAAGGCGCAAAAGTACTGATGGTAAGAAAAGTGCTCGTATAATTTTTGTTGATTTTTATTCAGTCAATATCATCATTAGCCTATAATGTTCCCACTGCTGGGATACAGGCCTCCTCTCTATGAGAGGGAGTGGGCCGTAAATCCACCACGCGGGCCCAGTGCGGGTTGGTAGATGTCACATGTCTTCGAATTTTCGGTTCTAGGATATGCCGGTTTCCTCACGATGTTTTCCTTCACCGTTTTGAGAGTAGTGGTGATGAAATAATTTACACAAAGTAAAGCGCCTGTCTGGGTTCGAACCTACGACTTACAACTCGTAAGTCGCGGCCATTACCACTTGGCCACCACTGCTGCAGTCAATATACGCGGTACAAAATAAAGGTAAACAAAGGTAGGTTGATACTATTAGTGTTCTCTTACCATCCATAAAATAGAATCAATATTAATAAACAACATAAGTAATAAACGCCAGTTTAAAAGAACCGTACATTTATCCAACCTCATTAAAGTCACAGTTCGTAAGTACAATAAATAGTGTAACATTTCTAGGAATGCAAAATTTTATAATCAATAACTTTTTATTTGCAAGGAATTTACAGCTACCCGTAGTCCCTACAATCACCATGATATTAATGTTTTCATCAGCAGACAGTTAAGAGGACACCGTTTTTCAATGCTGGTGAGACAAATTACATTATTCGCTGAAAATTTATCATAAAATATCGTTATGTAACGTCAATAGTCAATACTTAAGCCGGTTGCAGAACAAGAGCTAAGCTAAGTTAGTTTAGTATAGCTTGCATAGCTGACGTAATTGCTCATACTTGAGTTACTGTTCATAGTTTGCGGTTTGCACACAAGTATGAGAAATTACGTCAGATATGCGAGCTATGTGAAACTAACTTAGCTTAGCTCTTGGTCTACAACCGGGTTTATGCTGCAGCTGATTATGCAAGCCACAGATTTAAAAAAAAAACGTGTGGCACTCGGGGAATGCCGCGGTAAAGCTGTTGTATAGCATTTGTAACCTCCATACTTCCTATTTGTCAACGCTACACTTGGGATGATGACGTGATGACATAAAACAAAAATTACGTTCCCATGACAACACACGACAACATCACGTTGTCATGGGAACCGTCATAACATGGTAGGCGGAGTGGGGGGTGTTAGGTTTTATTTTCGTTACGTTACGGAATTTCTTGATTCGGTCGCCAAGCTCAAAGCCCGCGATAAAAGCTATGCAATAGCTTAAAATTAGTTCAAAAATCGAACATAACACTGCAGTAGGTTCTCTCAGTATCGCAAACTCCTTCAAAACAATATTATTTGCACCTCTAATAGAAAAAGTACCTACAGTTCTTTCACAGTTATTTTACCTCTGATTTCGCATCGCAGTGACCTTTATTTCCGTTACGATAAGGTTGCTATTTAAAGAGAATTATTATTGTGAAAGAACTGTACTCTTAATTAATCTTTGACGACTATTAAATTTTCAAGTTTGGAATAATAATATTAGAAAATCTTTTATCACCCCCGACTTCTGGGTGACATTATAAATTGCCTGTCTTTTGTTTCTTTCGGCCTATCAAAGTGACTTTGAAGCCATTAAATTCGCGAAACAACACACTATTAACTGCGAGAAGTGAGTCTAGCACGAACGCGTGACGTAAGTTAGAACGATTTTAAAAATAAAATATTGAATAATTAATAATAAATTAATTCTAAATAATTAAAAATATTTTTTTAATATAAATATTTACTTAGTTTTAAGACTTTATTCATATCTACTAGCTGCACCCCGCTGTCTCACCCGCATAAGTATTGATCCCGTGGGAATTTTGAGATAAAAAGTATCCTATGTTCTAACTTAAGTCCTACCCTTGTGCCTAAATTTCATTCAAATCCGTTCAGCCGTTTTAGCGAGAGAGAGAAACAAACAAATAAACAAACTCACTTTCGCATTTATAATATTAAGTTACGATGGGTGATACTTATACACCGTGAAATTTGAATCACAGTTTTGCTTGAACAAACGTTATTCAGACCATGGTCTACTACCATTCTACAGCATCCAATAAAAAAAAACATACTTGGTTTTTGAAAAAACCACAAGAAACAAAGTTTAAAATGTCAAGATTGTCTACTGCTTACTACTTAAATTTCGTTTATGGAGGTACATTTCCCTGTAGACAATGCTGTGTCCCGTGCGTGGTGTTAAGTAACGATAATCTTGAAATTTATAACTTTGTCTTTTTTGTGTTTTTTCAAAAAACAATTATGTTTTTTTATTGGATGCTGTAGAATAGTAGCAAAACTGTGATTCAAATTTCACGGTGTATTGTGTTTAAACCAAAATGCTAAGGAATAGATGTATTTTCGATTAGAAATTTGTTCGAAATTATTTTATGTTTACGTCACGCCTTCGTGCTAGGGCTTCTGATAGCTTGAACATTAATTTAAGAACGTATTTCGCCAACAATGTGCTGCTTTCATGATGTTGATAAGTTAATTGTATTTTGTTGCTGATTTCGTGCCGTTAAGTGGTTGTTATGAAAATGTAAGAAATCCTATCCTATTTCCTACTAATAGTATGAAGTATACTTTTTTGTTTATTTATTTACATAATTAAATTTAAATACACTATACAAGCAATGCTGCCAGCCTTTTGGGCACTTTTCCTATTGACAGCGATGCGGACGAATTTTTTGATGCCCTATGATTATTCCTCCCCCCTTTTCTATACACTTGTACATATTATTATATTAAGTCTGATAGTTTTTAAATGATGTAAATACGTGTGTAAATAAAATACGCTTATATTAATAAATCTTGTTGAAATATTAAAAAAATGAAATAAAATTAACCGAAAAAAAAATAGATACAATCTAACACTAAAATATTTATATTATGTGCAAGTATATGAAGGAAAACAAAACAGTGTCACTCCGGGAGTGTCGACAGAAGTGAAAACTTGAAAAAAAATCGGCACCGCAGTAATCAACGCGTTGATGTCTTTTGCTACACGGTGTTAGTTACAGGTCGCGAAATCAATTGTTTAGTCCCATCTCAAAAATGCCCAACGCGCCTATAGAAGTTTTCACTTCAAAAATGGGGCTAGAGTTCATTGGGCATCAAAAATTCGTCCGCATCGCTGTCAGTGGGAAAAGTGCTCAATGGGTATTGGTATAAATGTGAAAGTTGGTTGTTTGTTGATTTGACACGGGTAGACCATGACCTGATTAGGACATAAGATAATTTTATCCCGGTAATACGTGTCCGTGAAATATTTTAAACGTTTTTTAAGTGAAAACTTCTTTAGGCACGTTGGGCATTTTTGAGATGAAAAAAAAACAATTGAACTCGCGACACCGCTACCGAGACTGCGTTTTTGTAAACGCGATTGTGCTCTTTATTTATATTACATTACGGATCAATGTTCTATGCAAGTATCTTTACTTTAAAGTTTCGAAAGTATTTTTTTTTTGTAAACCCGATTGTGCTCTTTATTTAGATAAGGTTACGGACCAATGTTCTATACAAGTATTTTTGTTCCACCAAGGCGATCTTGTTCAAGTTTTTACTTCTGTCGGCACTCCCAGAGTGCCACTGTGTTTTTTTTTTCCGACCCCCACGCGGACTAAAATGCGGGCAAAAGCGAATTATATAATTATGAGGTATGTATCACGTGGTAGACTTTAAATAGTTACACCCATTTCTCGCCCGTTTTAGAGCCTTATAGGGCAAGGCAATGTTTTGACTTTAATTAGAGCTTCTTCAAGTTGAGGACGTCCCAGAGTTTGTCAATTTTGAGTTTAAGCTCCAAACGACGTTGGAATATGACACCGTTTGAATCCAATCTTTTGTAGAATACTCTTAATTACCGTTTTGCTGACTCTTGCGCGACAAAGAAGCACTTACGCTTTAAAAGTTTCCTTAAATTTGTCGGTGCAGTAAGTAGGCACTGATAGCTCTCGGCAAGCTAACGGTATACCGTAATAAATAAATCGCGTATTTTTTTGGATCTTTCAAATTCTTATAAACGGACTATAAATATAGCTTGTCAGCGAAACTTGTCAGAAATATGGCTTACTAGTGAACTAAAATATTGATTATGAAATGCAATAAATAACACCGAATATTTAGATTTTGATGTAAAAAAGTATTTGGAAACTTTCCAAATACCTTTTGTATACCTAAAACGGTTACAACATCAAATTCAGTGTTATAATTGCAATTCATTATTAATGTTCTAGTTCATTAGTTAGCCATGTTTCTTATTTCCATACAGTAATATTGCAAGTAACTGCCTCGTTGGTCTAGTGGTCGCAAGCGCTACTGCTGAGCATGAGGTCCTGGGTTCGATTCCAGGGTCGGGCAAAGTGTTATTGGGTTTTTCTATTTGAAATTTCTCAGTAGCAGAGTCTGGATTTGTGCCCGGTTGATGGCAATAGGCTCGCCCCCTATTACATGGGACTTAAACATAACTGGCGAAGTGTGGGTGTACCTGCTGCGGGGACACCTCTGCCCAACCCTTCGGGGAAACAAGGCGTGATGTTATGTTTATGTTATGTTAATATTGCAAAATTAATCAAAACAATGAAATATTTGACAGCTATTTGTGATGTTGCCCACTTTCAGTATAGACACGGTTAACTTAGAGTGGATTACTCAAAGTTAGCTAGTCAAATATCATGATTTTATGAAATAGTCATTCAATAGAGTAGGTAATATCTAAGAGAATATTTATTCCGAAAGGTAATAAAAATATTACACTAGCTGGCCCGCCCCGGCTTCGCACGGGTAGCACTAAGTACTTATCTACGGCGCATCTAGCTATCTACCTACCCTACCTACCTACCTACACCAGTCTAAAACCTTGTCCTGAGAATAACGAACACAACAAACAAAGAATTTGCAAAATCGGTCAAGCCGTTCATGCGTGATGCCGTGACCAAGGGAAATAGGGATTCATTTTTATTATTAACACGCTTTTCTTATGTCGGCCTGTATGTAACTAACTATGTAATGGAATCTAAGGTAACTAATTTAACCATCTTCCAAGGGTCGTACCGTAATGAAAATTGGCAGCTGTATGTAGTTCTGATGACAATACAATAATATGGAACTGTCGAACTGATCTGATGATGGAGCCGGAAGATATGAACTGAAACTTCATGATGGAAAATCATATTATAGCTGTTTTGGATTTTTTATAAAAGTCTTGTAACGAACTTTGACCACGATAAGGTTTCAAGGTCTGATGATGAAGCCGGAAGATAGGCACTGGCATTTCATGATGGAATATCGTATCATAGTTTTTTGTTTTTACGAGCATTTATAAAAGCGTGTTTTTCTAGTGTTTTTTAAACTATTAATTTATATATTTATAGATTAATAAAATACAATAGACGTGGATATATTTAGAAACCTGCTCCGCTTAGCTATTTCTAAAAAGCCATTACAAGACCCCTGAAAGAAATCGACTCATGTTTCACCTCTCAACGAGGCATCCTCTGGATGACGATGGACTTGTTGCGAACCTGAACACGGCGTGTTGCCACACTAAGCGCTGAGCGACTGAGCCTTATCGCCAGTCAAACTCACTTATATAATGACACCGTTATCAGTGCGATAAGGGGCAAAAAATCGCAGCAAAGGTGACCTTGGCATACTCGTATTTAATTCGTTCAACAGTGTAAAGTTTTCTGTATTATTTTTGTCAATTTTTAAACTCTCTAGTACTGACATTCTGAAACCTTTATCACACGACCCACTTTGTCACTTTACCTTTTTCTTATTTTAGTTTTTTTTTTAAATTTATATTTAACTTACATACAGTACAGAACCTGCATCTGTGCGAAGCACGAGTGACTCGCTAGTCAATTATAAAATTCCTATGATACCGTGTTGTACCGAAATGCCAGCTAAAAAGAAAATTGTTAGGACGACGTTATTAATTTATTTTATGATTATACAATAACACAGTTTAAATACTTCTTTGGGTAACACACCCAAAAGAGTCTTTAAACTGTGTTATTGTAACTGTGTTAACTAACTGGAAATCAAATAGTTCTTTTAATCATTTTACTGGCTAGTTTTTTGGTATTTAATATTTATTTTTACATCTTACAATTAAATTACGGAACAAGAGAGGGAGGAGGGAGGGGAAGAATTATAGGGATAAATAAAACGGTTTTCAATAACAAGCAATAAAATAAAGCTTAAAAACTAAATAGTTTAGTTTTATCATTATTTATTTGTTATTTAAATACTCTATTTTCATCTAATTTTATACAAGTGCAAAATTAAAAGTATAAATTTAGAAACTCACTAGTGCGAAAATATTTAACATTTTCAATAGATTTTGAAAGCGTCTCCTATAAATATCAATATAATTTTCGTATAGTTTGTGCTCTCATGATAGAACAAGGCCCTTTGTATACAGCATGGTTTCTTTACGGTACGGCGTATAAGCCGCGCCGTGGAAAAAACGTGTCTGTCAACAAGCTTCCATAATGATCCATACAAACTGACGATCATGCCTACACACGGCGAATAAACCGCGCCGTAGAGAAAATGTGTCCGTCAACAAGCTTCCATAGTTTTTTGATTTGATTTTAAAATTTCTTTATTTTAACATAAACAAACAGATAATGACATTCAGATCTTATTCTAAAAGCATTAAACAGTATGATTGGGTGTTTTGTGCAGACTATGGCGCCTATAAAAAACATTTACGTATACATAAATTATGTAATGTATAAAACTTCTTAGTTGCTATGAATCAGAGGTATCATTACTTACGTTGAGTAAATATTGTACTGTACAGCGCGATGATTAGATACAAACGCACTTTATAACACTATTTTAAACTATTTTATATAATATGATTGTAGCAAATAACATTGATCAAATTAAATTTCACTTTGACAGAACTATAATAGCCAAAATGCAAATGAGCTTCGTGTACTGAGTGTGTGATTCGTTGAAAATCTACCTACATTTAAGAGCGAACGTAAAAAAAAAAAAAAGTCCGGTCATCTAGTCGCATAGCCTTTGTCAGTCGTATAGCAGCAAGTGAGCTTCCATAGTGATCCATACAAGACTGACCACCGTGCTAACAAGGCGAATAAACCATAATTTTTGACGGCAAGAAAAACGTGTGTGTACAAAGGGCCTAAGAAACCATACGATATTATACCGCATGTATACAGTTATGATACGTAATAATCGTTATTGGTAATGCTACTTCCAAACAAGAGGATGCTGCCGTCCATGCTCTAAACATCACAGTCAACCATTACTATAATAACCACGACAAAATGCTACGATGGTATGCAATTAGTCGGGCATAATTCATTCCTCGATACTTCAACCTAAATTGACATTTAAAGTTACTGTCATTTTACAATTCATCAACCCAAAGTACTGTAGCAAAATTCCGTAGAATATTTAGAGGTAGGTTCTAACAATAATCTTCGCTAAACATGCTAATGTTATGCAAAGCGTCGTTCACACAGCTCTGTTGGGAGCGCTTAGACGTAAGGACCATCCATACATTACGTCACACTAATTTCATGATTTTGTCACAGATGGTCATATTTGTGTGACCGCCCTTCTCAGGTGTGACGTCACATATTATGCAATTTTAAATTAAACCACAAAACATTATTGATAAAGTTGGTGATATTCTTCTTCTTCTTTTCGAGTCGATGGTAAAACATGTAAAACGAGTTGGGCCCAGTAGGTGGCCACGCCAATCACGGCATGGTTGGCGGTATTTTAAAGTTATTTGTTACAGTTGTGGTTCGATAGCCGTTAGAGTTTTACACATGTGACGTCACAAAACTTATGACTTGCCTTGTCACACGATATCACACTTTGTTAACCCCCTCCCCCTTAACAATCAATCTCTCTAGTCTTCCCAATTTTACTAGGGTCCTTCTCCAATCTAATAATAATAGCCGCATGGGTCGATCCAACAGGTTAAGCTACGCTTGCCGGAGATGGTCCGTGGATGGGTGACCATCTTTACATACCGAGACTCCTCCGTGCCTCGAAAGCACGTTAAGCCGTTGGTCCCGGCTGTCATTTGTAGATCTTTGACAGTCGTTACGGGTCGTCAGAAGCCCGAAAGTCTGACAACCAGTCTTCCAAGTGGTATCGTATTACCCAGTTACTGGGTTGTGGAGGTCAGATAGGCAGTCGCTCCATGTAAAATACTGGTATTCAGCTGCATCCGGTTAGACTGGAAGCCGACTGCTAGGCACATAGATAGACAGCCTATCTGACCTCCAAAACTCAGTTACTTGGTAACACGATACTTCTTGGTAAGACTGGTTGTCAGACTTTTGGGCTTATGGCTACCCATAACTACTGCCAAAAATCAACGAAAGACAACCGGGTTCTACGAATGACAGCTCCCTCTTAACGTGTGACGTAATTTATGTATAGTCCCTAATGCCGTCCGTCACGGAACGCTATCCATTTGTAAAGGCGACATCTGCTCGACTCATATCGCGCGATTGATAACTCTCACATTAATCTGAAGGGGGCGCTTTAAAACTATTTTGGGACGAGAGAGTTGAATTTTAGCAATGAGTTTTAACGCTACAAATGCAGTGGATGAATATGTGACTGAAAACAATTGAATGAATACTGGTTACTAATTGCAAATATGAAAAAATAAGAATACAATGCCATGATTTGATTAAGCCCAAATCATCATCATCTGCTTAGCTTTTTCCCAACTATGTTGGGGTTGGCTTCCAGTCTAACCGGGTGCAGCTGAATACCAGTATTTTACATGGAGCGACTGCCTATTTGACCTCCACAACCTAGTTACTAGGTAACACGATACCCCTTGGTAAGACTGGTTGTCAGACTTTTTTGGGCTTTTAACTACCCGTAACGATTGTCAAAGATCTACAAATGACAGTCGGGACCAACGGCTTAACGTGCTTTCCGAGGCACGGAAGGATCTTGGTATGTAAAGATGGTCACCCATCCACAGACCAACTGCGGCAAGCGTAGCTTAACCTGATCGATCGACCCGTGCAGCTGTTGTTACTTAGCCACAAGCCCCTAAGTAAGCCCGAATCATGGCATTCTATTCTTATTTTTCCAAGTTACGAGCGTTTATACTAAAAAAACTTTTTCCAAAAAAAAAAACAACCGACTTCCAAAAAACACTACAAAGTGAAAAATAACTTTAATTTCGGAAGTCGGTGTCGTCGGTTTTGAAATTTCCGAAATTAAAGTTATTTTTCACTTTGTAGTGTTTTTTGGAAGTCGGTTGTTTTTTTTTGGAAAAAGTTTTTATTTTTCACTTTTCAGTTGTGGTACCTACCCCACACAAATCCAAAAACCACTAACTACCTGCTATGTAAATAACAGTGTCAGGAACTTATCATATCATCCACATACTAAGTGGGAAAAAGTACGTATTGTTGAAGCTAACTCAAAAACTGTCAAAGCAAAGTTGATTAAATTTATATGGGACCACCTCGAGAGCATACCCTTTCAAACAAAAAAAGAATTTTCAAAATCGGTCCACAATTGACGGAGAAATCGGTGGACAGACATAAAAAAAAAAAAAAAAAGAACAAACATACGCGACGAACATATAACCTCCTCCTTTTTGGAAGTCGGTTAAAGAGGGCAACGTCACAAATAGCTGTCAATATTTCTCTGTTTTGATTAATCTGGCAATATTACTGTATGGAAATAAGAAATATGGCTAACTAGTGAACTAAAATATTGATAATGAAATGCAATAATGAATATCGTAACATCGAATATTTAGTTTTATATGTGTGGTTAGATTGCTATTGTTCTTACTGAAAACGGTATTTTTCAAACTCATATAACAGCGCAGGGAGTGGCCCTATAGATTTGGTCCCATAACAAAAAGTGAAGAGAATAACATATTCTGACGAAATATAACTTTTTTTGTTTGGCTTTCGTTTGACTTTCATAATTTAGCCCAAAATGAATTATCTCCTTTAAAAGCAAGCTCAGTGTCATACACGACAGAGTTCCAATGTAATGGCATATTTTTTTTTTTTTTTAACCTTTTTGACATAAACCGTTCACTTCAAAACCAAAAACTGATGCTGAAATGGACAATTGAGTATGGGAATGAAGTATAATTGTCTCAGTTTACGAATTAAAGTACCTACCTACCTAATTAATTATTTTAAAATTCTCTAGTTCTAGTTTTGTTATTGTACCTACTTTTTTAAAATTCTTTTATTAACAGGCTTTGTATGTTATACACACATTTATGGAAGAGAGAGGTCTTCTGGCACAGGTATATGGCTCCATACTTAAGAGAAGGCCTATACAATTTATTTATTAAAACCTGTTAATAATGACATGAAAATAAACTTACTAAAAAAAGTATTTGGAAACTTTCGAAATGCCTTTTTTTACACCTAAATCGGTTACAACATTAAATTCAGTGTTATAATTGCAATTCATAGTTCACTAATTAGCCATATTTCTTATTTCCATACAGTAGTATTGCCAAAGTACCTATTCAAAATAGCGAAATATTCGACAGCTATTTGCGAAGTTACCAATTTTGAGTATTTAAGTAATTACCTACATATTCCGACAACAAACATCAGTACTCACAGTACTTCTAAACAAACAAATGAATTGCCAGAACATCCTTGACTATTTTCCATTTCAAGATGATGTGAATCCCCCTTAGGGCCGTCACCCTAATGCCAATATTTATGTACCGACGTGACACGTCATTCCCACACGAAGCTTACACTCATATTGTGAGTTTATCTCGTAAACTGTGACGTAAGAAGCAATTTATTTTTCTTAAAGACTCCGCGGTCTCATGAAGATTGATTGCCTGAGCAATGACGCAGCGCCATCTGATTGACATAGCAATTTACTTCGCGTTTTTAATTTATCCAATCGTTGTCTCGAACTGCCTTTAAATTGATTCAGTTCAAATGGGTCTATTGAGATGTGCTTGAATTGATGTTGTTGTTTAGACCGGGAAGGAAATAAATAATGTTTTTTTTTTTTTTTCAAGTAGGTGACAGTGTAGCTCTGTTGAGAAAGTTTGAAATAAATATTAGGCTTACCAAATATTGCGACAAGTTCGTCAATAACTATATAAAGTATTTTCTTGGGTCAACAACCCAACTTACATAGCCTGTATTATGTCAAGTTTATTTGGTAAAAGATTTCACTATTTACTCGTTTTAATTATTATACTTCCTATTTTAAATTTTTTATTTATTTATTTATTTCCAACTTACTTCTATCATTACAGGATAACCTAATGCGATAGCGTACTTATCTTAATCTTACCCTAACTTATTATTAACTTATAATATTATAATTAAATTTTGTAACTTATTACAAATAAGACTTATTACAAATATTGTCGTGTGTTCTCTACTATACTTATAATAATGAATTAAGCAATAAAAAAACTTGAAAGCCGTTGCAAAGTCTAGCTTGTGAAAAGTGCCTATCGAATGCTAACATTAGGATAAATTATTTCGTCAAAAACTTTAATGAAAACTTGAAAGACACCGATTGTAGTTAAAGCAATGAATGGCACGTAAAATTTTATCGGAGAGGCAACCGGAGAGGTTATACCGAACCCCCCGTACCGTCCGAATGGACCCCAAATGGACGGGGGCGGAGATATGGAGGATGGGGACCACACTTGTTTTTTTGACATGGCATTAAAAATTTAAGCTTTATAATGTGCAAAGCATTTGTGTGTATCAATACCATCTGGTTGCCACCCCCAACATCGTTATAATTGAAATAATGTATTTAATTCTTGAAACTCCTTACCGATGATTTATCACCGAAAATGAGGGTTAATTTTATCAAAACCAGAGAGCATAGATACACACAATGTCTTTGAAGGACCTTTCCAATGATATCCCACACAAAGGGATAGAAAAAAAAAAAACATCACCACTTTACGTGTAGGGAAGGTACCTGAAAACACTTTGTTTTGTTTTACCACTTTGTCGGCGTAATTAATATGTATATCCATGCCAAATTACAGCTTTGTAGTACTAAGAGTCTCGGAGCTAGACCGTCGACAGACAGACAGACGGACATGACGAAACTATAAGGGTTCCTTGTTTACTACGGAACCCTAAAAATTACTGATTTTTTAAAATCATTAAGTTAATACTGATATTGCACTATAAGACCCGAGTTCACCAACAGATAGTTAAATTTAAAACATCTGTTTTAACCATAAACGGCTGTTTAACAATATTTTACTGTTCACCAAGCACTAACAATTGGTTAAGTACTGTAATCGGATGGTTATCTTAAACGAACTAGCTAACTCAGTTTAACCGTTGGTTTACACTTTCTGACGTGAAGTTTTGCATTGTGCATCTCTTTTAATTACAAATTAAAAATGCAAGACGCTTTGAATTATATCTTTGAAGAGAATAATGTGTTAGATGACTTTGAGAATATAGAAAGAATTTCGCGAACTCCCCGTATATTCCAAACACGGCGCAATTATTTCGAGGAATATGACGAAAAAGCATTCGCTACAAGATTTCGTTTATACAAACGTAGTGCTTTGGAATTACTTGATTTAATTTAAATTTACCGTACGTTTACGTTTATCTTCCATAAACACTGACATTATTTAAAAGAAAACTAACACGACACGACGTAAAAATATTATGAATAGTTTGATCACAGAGTTTGACAATGACATTTGATTGACATTGACATTCAAAATTCACAAAATAATGTTAAAACATTCGATCATTCGGTCATTTTCGAATCACTCATTCAAAAACGCTTATTTATTTAACCGTTGGTTTGAAATGAATGGTGAACTGGAAAAAAACGCGGTTTGTTTAAACAACTGTTTTATGGTAACAGAACGGTTACGTAATCAATGGTTATGTTGTAGTTGGTGAACTCCAGCCTACGTATTCTCGGAATAACCTGAACTGTGTTAATAACGCGCAGATACAAAATATTCTGCTGATGTACGTCGTTGGGGATAATATCGTTTGTTCTCGAGGCAGCTTCCTTTCACGCACTTCTCTTTAGTTTCCAAAGGCCGGCACTATTTAAGCGGATGGACTTTACAGCTCCCGCACAGCCCCAAACTCTATTGTTTAAACCTTGGAACACGTGTTACAGAACATTAGTTGAATAACCTAAGTTTGAATATTCCAATTTATCGAAATACTGTGTGATTAAAATGGGGAAACTTTTGTTACAAACTGCCTATTCGACAATAGTTTTACTGCGGCTTTGTTTCAGTGGAGCTATCAACAAAACGGGGTCTAGGAAACTGTTTAGGCTAATGTGATGTGATGAAAACAATGATGATGATGATCATGATGTGTGAGTGTGTGTGTGTTGTGGGCGCATGTGTGTGGATGTGATGTGTATGTGTGTTGTGTGTGTATGTGTGTGATGAAATCTTAGTAATGTTTTGCTTACGTTTTTTTTGTAGTAATGTTTATAGCTAATACGATGTAACCTCATCATCATCGTTGTCGACTGTTAAAAACAAACAAACAGGTTTTATTTTCTAAAATTTTAATGGACCGATTTTTATTGCAATATTTTATTCTTACTGCATCATAAACGAGGTTGTGGGTTCAAATCCGAGCAAGTACCAATGTGAATTTTAAATTCATATGTACTTTCTGAGTTTATCTTGAACTTTACTGAC
Organism: Agrochola litura; assembly: GCA_949152395.1. NCBI lineage: Eukaryota > Metazoa > Arthropoda > Insecta > Lepidoptera > Noctuidae > Agrochola > Agrochola litura. Next base: position 5,405,402 of record OX424497.1, on the reverse strand, counting down.
ATCGGTAAAGGAAAACATCGTGAGGAAATCTGGACTTAGAGTTAATTTAAGTCTGAAATCGCCAACCCGTCTTGAGCAAGCGTGGTAACTAAGGCTCCGTGCACGAAAAAAAACCTTTTTTTGTCAATTACTTATATAATTGCGAGAAAGCTTGAAATAATTGAAAGATTAAGTCTGTCTGACTTTAAAAGTACCTACAGTATTCGTGGTGCTAAACAATTCGTGTCAGTCACAGCATCTGTTAGTTTCATCACTTTAACGCTCTCGAAAATATGGTATATTTCGCCTTTGATTTCATGAAGATATTGTATAATCATGAAATAAAAATTTGATTTTATCTCAAGGATAGTTAAAGACTAATATGTGATTTTAAAATTTCTTGATAAAGTTTGCTAAATAATAGGAAAAAATACATTACTGCTATATTATGTATGGAAGTTGAAAAAAGTGGTTCAGCCACATGCCAGTAGATCATATTGTCGGCGTAGGTGGAGAACTAAATAACTGCGATTTTGGTCAAATTGACTTTTCACCATTTTTGTAACACCCAAATCATGCTGCATAAATAAATCGCAATTTTCTCCAAACAAGTTTTTTTTTGTTATTTAGTTTTCCACCTATGCCAACGATATAATGATGATGATGATATTTTTTAATTTTCATAATCAAACGTAGTTTCTTGTAACAAAATGATCAAACGTCAATCTAGCGTCATTTTTTGGAAAACTTGTTGCGAATATTTTCCATGAATACGTAAGTTATTTGTTAAATCCCTTTCAGCCACATGCGAAACAAAGAACAAATAGTTCTGTTTAAATTATTTTGCCCTTTCTCACAGCAAATGAACAAAATTGATCAAAATAAAATAAATTATTAAAAAAAACAAAAAACCCGACTGCAAAAACTCATCAAACTTTTTAGTTTTATTAATATATAAATAACTAGCTTTTGCCCGCGGCCTTGCCCGCGTGGATGTCGGAAAATAACCCACAGGAACGTGCTACCGGGATTCAGAGTATCCTATGCCCTAACCTATCTAGGTCATGGCCTATCCTATGCCTTTCATTTAGAAATCCGTTCAGCCCTTACTGCAGGAAAAGGTAACAGGCACATAATAAATCTATTTTAGGGTTCCGTATCTCAAAATGAAAAATTTTAACCCATATATGATGACTTATTTTATTTTTTTTCTACTTCGTTGTCTGTCAAGACCTTTTTTCTCAGGAACGAAGAGGCATCAAGTTGAAATAGATATCAAAAACTTAGATATACGGTCTCTTGGATCTGTAACGAAATCAAACTTCCAAGTCAACGCAATAAAAAAACGGCAATTTATGCCGCATATTTTGACACTCGCAAATAAACTAGTCTATTTGGTAATTTCCGTTGGCCCAGCAGCATGAAGTTTGGCGAGAAGCAAGGTCAAGTAAAGAGGAAAATCCGAAAATTGGTAATTTATGAACTGCAAAGTTAAGTTTGTTCTTCAATCCGGGATCAAAAATTATAGACCGTGTCTTGAAGTAACATTTAGTACGTATTTTATTCAAATCGGTACTCTCCACTCTATTAAAAGTTATTTTTCAATTGAAAAGTTAAGTTTGTCCTTCAATCCTGATTTGGGAATTCAGGCAGCCAATCAAGCACAGCTTTGAGACGGAACCTTTAGGGCGTAAATCCTACTCATATTTGTCCGGCTTTTTAACATAAATAAAACAGGTTTATATTATTCTAAATGCCTTACTTAAAATACTAATTATTATTCATTTTACTATTATCACCACCATTAATTTGTAATATCTACTCTAGTGCCGCCATTGAACCGAAGTAAAACCCACATGTTAGAAAGGTTAGTTTACGACTAATTGTGATAACTTTGACAGAGTGGGCCGATTTTAATTAAATATAGACTAAATTATATAATTCAAGATACAGACTATGGCTATATTTCCAATTTCCTTAAATCTCTTAAAAAGAAGACACAAAAAAAATCAATATAACATGTGAATTTTAAAATCATCCCCATGTCAATCATTCCCATGATTTAAAAAAAACGCCGAAATGTGTACTTCTTTATTTCTTAACAAAAGCATAAATTTTAATTTTCATATCTCTAACTTAAGAAATGCTGGATTTGCCATACAAACTGTCATCCCCTGTAGGATCTCTCATCTCATGCCCTTTAGGATTATTTTTGAGACAAAAAGTACCCTATATCCATCTCCAGGATGCCATCTATCTCTTTACCAAATTTTATCGAAATCCGTTCAGTGGTTTAGCCGTGAAAAGGTAACAAACATACAGGCACAGTTACTTTCGAATTTATAATATTAGTATGGATGAATTGATGATTGACTGCTTAGCTCTATAAAAGAATAGCATGATGATAATCATTTAAAAGGTTAAATCTTTAACTATCTGCTACATTCGTTCCTTATTCAGCCCAGTGAAGTATTGGAATAATTCAACTGTTGTATAGTGGTATATTGTGTTCATTTAAATAATGGTAACCTCATTAAAAAGATTTTTCAACATACAAAGGTATATTGTGTTCTATCTCTTCTCATTTCCTACGAAATGTATGGGAAGTTTTTTTTGCAATTTCTGACTTTTTTCGTACTCAAACCTCAGTTGGCCTAATATAGTTTTTGATCTTAGTAATAAGAAATAGGATCGACCGGTATCAAAAAAGTTGTTGTGAAAATTGGCCATTTTCTTGCTGACTACAATTTTTTCAAAATCTGTGAATGCAAATCAAAATGTTTCAAAAAGTTAAGGACAGTCTCCTAAGACTGTTTTCTTGTAGCGACAACGGTTTTGTACCTGCCCTTATTGCCACATCTCAAAATCCACCCTGTATATGCGAATTTCCAAAAATCCGTTCTTAGCGAACGTCTACTAAGTATAAACTACCTCCCTACCAAATTTCATCTTTTTACGTCAAGTGGTTTTCGATACTTCGTGATGAAGTCAGTGAGTGTGAGTCGCGTGAGTGAGTGAGTGACCTTTCGCTTTTATATATTTAGATTATGCATATGTATTTGGAATTGACTCATTACTAACTTTTATTTGATACCAATAATGTATTTTTTTAAACCTACCCCTCCTTTTTTTTATTTGCAGATGCAATATATAAATATTATATAGCCTATGTCACTCCTACTATTAAGACGAACCTAACGACACCTCATATGTTAAAATCCATCAAGCCGTTTAGGCTACAGAGCGTGCCAAAGAAATAGACATACATACATACATACAAACATACATACATACATACATACATACTCTCGAAAAACATTACCCTCCTTCTGGGGCAGTCGGGTAAAAATAGATTCCGACGAACTGAGAACCTCCTCCTGTTTTGAAGTTGGTTAAAAATATTAAAAAAAAAAAACTTTTTACAAAAAAAAACAACCGACATCCAAAAAAAAAAACACTACAAAGTGAAAAATAACTTTAATTTCGGAAGTCGGTGTCTTGGGTTTTGTGTTTTCGTTTTTTGCCACCGACTTCCGAAATTAAAGTTATTTTTCACTTTGTAGTGTTTTTTTTTTTGGATGTCGGTTGTTTTTTTTTGTAAAAAGTTTTTATTTTTCACTTTTTAGTTGTGGTACCTACCCCACACACATTCGAATACCACTACCTGCTACCAGTGACAGGAACTTATCATATCATCTACATATTAAGTGGGAAAAAAATACGTATTTTGTAGCTAACTCAAAAACTACCCAAGCAAAGTTAATAAAATTGATATGGGACCAATTTGGGAGCATACCCTTTCAAACAAAAAAAGAATTTTCAAAATCGGTCCACAAATGACGGAGAAATCGGTGGACATACATAAAAAAAAAAAAAAAAAAAAAAAAAAAAAAAAAAAACAAATATACGCGTCGAACATATAACCTCCTCCTTTTTGGAAGTCGGTTAATAAAGACGACTGACTTCAGCCAAATGCCGTTTATTAATGAGGTTCCGTTGGCTTCCTTTGGATATGGAACCCTAATTAGATGCTCAGGATAGTAACGGCTCTGGGCACATTATTAGACGCCTCAGGTGTCAATAAAATGTAATCTAATGTAGCTCGTCTGGACGTAAACATGTTTACCGGGTTCCTTTCTTCTCGGTACGAGTTTTTCTTTTTCCATTGTTACACGGAAAAGCCTAGATATTTCATAAATTGTTCCAGGTTTCTTTGAACAAATTGTTAGTTAAGAAGCAAGTCTACAGCTAATTCTAGAACAACAAAATATATTTGGTTCTTAGATCCGTAACGATAGTTTCTTAGAAGACTTAGCTACTTAACACATCTTTGCTAACGGACCAACCATATAATCTGCATAAAATATTCCCACTGCTGGGACACCGGCCACCTCTCTGTGAGAGGGAGTGGGCCGTAATCTACCACGCGGGCCCAGTGCGGGTTGGTAGACATCCCATTGAATTTTTGGTTCTAGGTTATGCTGGTTTCCTCACGATGTTTTCCTTCACCGGTTTGAGAGCAGTGGTGATGAAATAATTTAAACAAAGTAAAGCACCTGTCAGGGTTCGAACCCACAATCTACAACTCGTAAGTTACCACTGGGCCATCACTGCTCTCCATAGACTTATGTTCATATAACTCCTGATGAAGACAATGATCATTTTCAGTTCTTGAATGTGTATTGACTGGCTTATCCGTGCACTATGATAAAATGTAAACTCTGCAATATTCTAGCTGCACAAGCCGGTGGTTACTAGTTTAGAATGTTTGGATTACCTTTGTTGGACTTCGAGACAATTCTATTTGTTTTCAACTTTAAACTACCATAACACGAATCATGTTTACAGGCGTTACATTAAAATCGATACCCATTAGTTGGACACTTTACGTGACATGCTCACCAATTCTACATGAACCATCACGTCATTTAATGATGTTGAAAAAGTGACTCTATGTTGATGTGAGTAAGGTGTAGAGGTTTAATTTTGTGGATTATCGACAGTTATTGGTGGAATGGTCGATTGTCGGACTGTAATTCGTTATGCATTTCCCCAGGATAGGTAAATTGCATTGTTTAGTAGTTCAGCAACTAGTTAACATTACGTTGTTGGCTTATTTAACTTATAAAGGTTTACTTAAAATTTCACTTGAAGTTTGAATGGCAGGGGTGCTGTTACTGTACGGGTTGAAGTTCGGATAATTGCATATGTTAAAAATAGTTAACAGGAGAGTGTATTGGGGTTGTTTACTATAACAATGTTTAAAATATAGAGCCACTACTTCGCAAATGTGCAATGTACTGATGTGCTGACATGTCAAAACAATCTACAAAGGCGAACTTAATTAATGCCTGAGGCATTTTCTACCGCTAATTCGTCAAAGCTCTCGGCACACGGCGTCCCGCTCGCCGCTCATTGGTAAACACTGCCCCCTGCCTCACCGCGTATTCCTAAGGCGTGGTACAGCGGTATTGGTAACCTTAGGGTGATGCAAGAAAAATTTGTACCAGTTTTATTCGTAGAAATTATAATAGCGGAATATTTTTATTTTAAATATATTATGTATTTCACTTCTAACCCTCTCATAGAATATCTTGTGGTGTCTCTGCAATAGGTACATCTACAACAAACAAATAGGTGACGTCACTTATCATTGCTCTCAGAACATTACACACGCTTTCAAGAAAATTGCGGTAAAACACTAGAATTTTATACTAGGCTAATGTTGGATGTTCTTGGCGTAGTAACAACACCTTAAAGACTTACGTTAGATTTAAATAATCATGTTTCTTCTTTTCATCTTTAAGATAAAGTTATTTCGACTACACTTGTGTACAATCTGCCTAGCCTAACCGGATGCAGCTGTTTACCAGTATTTTACATGTTGCGACTGCCTATCTGACCTCCACAACCCAGTTACTGGGTAACATAAAACCCTTTGGAAACACTAGTTGTTAGACTTTTTGGGGCTTCTGACTACTCGTAACGACTGTCAAAGATCTATGAATTACAGCCGGGACCAACGGCTTAACGTGATTTCCGAGGCACGGAGTTCTCGATATTTATTGGATGGTCACCCATTCATGAACCAACCGCGGCAAGCGTAGATTGACCTTTGACCGACTCATGTGGCTATTTTTATTTAGCCACTGGTTTCGGCACCATTAGGTATTATTTAAATACAGAAGAAGGTTTAAGTATATCACAAAGTGAATCCTGTCAATTTCTGCACGTCAAATGTAACGAATCAAAGCAACTTAACAGTCTATAATGGGTACCTCAGCTCAAATTCACTCTTTATCTCACTCACACACTACTGTTCACGGACTGAGTGAGAGCGAGACTGAGCGGCGGGGAGAAGGCTCCAAGGCGCCGATAGTTTACGTAATTTACTTTTACGGTAAAAAGAATGATAATTAAAACAAGAGGCATAGTATCTGCTTTATACTTAGTTCACCTATTATGCAAAGTTTCATGATCTAATTAGAAGTATTTTTTTTAATACCAGCGGTTTATTGTTCGGTAACTTAGGAATATTTTTTTTGCTGAGAAAATTTTTGGGAATCGTGTTTTCGTCAATAATCAAATATTTATTTCAAAATTAATGCTGCAATATTTTCGATACAACGGAGGATCATGCTTAGCAATTTGAGGTATTATAACTAAAATATTAACTAAACCAAAGTCAGACCAAAGTGAATCTAAAATACAGAGAATTTATAACTTAAATTAGAAATATCAAGTTTCATACATGAATTCGATTTTAGTTTTGAAAACTTTCTGTTTTGGGTACATGTTTTTTGTTAATCTACATTTTGAATCTTGCGATACTTTTAATAAGGTAAGTTTTTATTATGTATGTTCCAGAAAGTTTGGTCTTAAATAAACACGAATTGATAACACTACAAAAATGTTCTTGGCAATATAAGCTCTCTATGATATTAATAGAAATAGGTACCTACTAAAGACATATGTCACAATAAAAATCAGGTAACGGTGCATTATTGGTACTAAAATCCCGGTCTGATTAAAATGTCATTTTTAATTAAGAAAAAGATTTCTAGCTGCTTTTATGTCTTATTTGGTACACACGGCTACACATCAAGCTATACATTTCCAGTTTATGCTGATCTCGCATTGCATAGGATTTCCGTACAATGCAAGGTCAGCTTATACTGGAAATGTATAGCCGCGTGTACAAGGATTTTTATTTACATGAAAAAAAATTGGTTACGTATTATAATAACTAAAGCTATTTTAACTTTTTCGAGATAACTACGGTCAAAAGACCTACTGTTTAAAATACCTAACGATCGTTTCACAGATTTTTGTAATAACTATGAAGAAATTCATACAGGAGAATTCACCTACGGTTTATTCAACTACAATTAATTAACCTAAGGTTGATTAAACTAACTGACGATTCACCTACTGTTGATTTATCTGTGGTCAATATTTGTAATTATTTTAGTCAGTGTAGTGTGTAAAAAATAAATAAACACGAAGGGGATGGCGGAGTCTAAAGACCCCGCCATCCTCTTCTAACCTAACTTTTCCGAGTCGGGGAGCCCCAAATCCCGAGATCGCTTCGCTCGCTCTTTTAAATATCGAAGTACAGAGTATCAAATGTCCTAAATATCGTGATCATATCGTATCATAATCGTATCGTGTCGTAATATTGTGTTATGTCATTCAATGTTGTATTACTACGATATTTTTGGCTCCGTCGATTACGCTGACGACAAAAATTATATTTACCCAATAAAATACTATAGACAATACAGAAAACATTGACATTGTAACTACCCACCACTTTAGAAAGCAATCCAAAGCGCAGTATTAATAAACTGTGGCGAGTCGCCCATTAGTTATTTCATACGTAGTTGAAATATCCATTATCTAAAAAAACCATTAGATTAATCGTTCGTTAGTGTGATTAATTTTAGTTTAATCAAAAATAAGTAAGTTAAAAAGTAGTTGACTCGACCAATATGCGTTATGAACATATGAGAATCAACCGTAGTTATCTCGAAAATGGTAAGAATAACTTTAGTTATTATAATACGTAACCAAAAAATATTAAAAATTCAGATTAGGTGGGAACGGAAAGATTGGATATTAACATGCCAGTTACTTATGATAATCACCAGAGAGCTGCCAGCGATCGAAGTCGCTGCGTGTGCACCTAGTAGACTCTCCCTCTAAGGGCTGGGCACGTCTCTGCCGAAGCGCATTCCAGCGAAGTTTTTCTTCCCAAAAATGTATCAACATTGCGTCTTTTAAAATAAAACAAAAATAAAAACCAAACCATACTGCGTACAGTATTTCTATTTTCTTAATGTCCCTCGGCAAACTTCGTGTTTCATCAGTCGTCGGATTTCTATCAGTTGCCCTTTGCAATTAGTGCAAACCAGACGCTCTCAATCGACTTGGAAGTATATAGAGTTGTTAATACTCTTTTAACTTAATGCAATTTATTTTAAAAATGGGATGAAAGCTGCAAAAATCGCAGATCGAGAAAATAATTTTAAAGCTCAATATAGTTCACACGGAAATCAAAACAAAACAACAATAAAGTACTTAGTTCCGAATTCAAATTATTATACAAGATAAATCAAATAATTGATGGACATGGAAATTAGCATTCGTTTGTATTCGGAAATGCGATGATTTCCGAAGGACATTAAGAAAATAGAAATACCGTACCTCCTTTGTTTTGATGCTTTCTCAGAACGACAGAAATTATTTATTTTCAACTTTATTTCAACTCATACAATGTTGATAGATATTTTTTTGCACGTGAAATCTGCGCTACGCTTCGTCAGGTCTGCGCCAGCTCTAAACCGATGAAGCAATATCAGGTATACAACCCGATTACGTCCCAAAATTGAGAGTTACCAAACATCGCGTGTTTGGGAACACTAAAAATACTGTTATTAAGGTACCAGGTTCATTTAAACTTGCCCGCCAAATGGGTACGTATCAACTTGTACTATGTAATTAATTTTCCTAATTCCAGTTTTTCTTTCTACAGTCACCTTTTGAATGAGTCATTATCGGGACAAAGAAACGTTTGGTGGGTATTATTAGTTCTAATTTTAGAAGCAAAATAAATTGTAGTAAATTGTTGTTTACTTTTTGTAGTTAGGTTAGGTTAGGTTGCAGCGCCAGCGGTGCGTAGTTTACCACGCGCGCCCCTATTGGACACTAACCGGGAATCGTGGAAGGCGCACAAGTTCCCCTGATCCGCGGTCCAAGTATGGGAAGGGAACACCGGGGTGATTTTTTATCAGTAAGAGTCTGACAGACCCCTCCGTCCGTTCCAGGACGAAAATCTATGAGAATTTTCCACCCGCAACAAAAAAAAGTATATTTTTGGGTCTCCGAATTAATAAAGATACCTATGGCATTCTGACAGACAGATGGGCAAACATATTTATTTATGTATAGAGTAAATACTGCCACATGTTCAAAGAAATATATTTATATAAAGAATTGTTCCGTAACTTACTTAGTTAAAGTGTCTCGTTTTCAAATTACAGGCACTTTTGAATTGTCAAGGGGTCAGCCGCTCGGGTCGATCTGTCAGGATAAGCTACGCTTGCCGGGGTTGGTCCATGGATGGGTGACTATTTCTACATACCAAGACTCTCCGTGCCTCGGAAAGCACGCTAAGCCGTTGGTCCCGGCGGTCATTCGTGGATCTTTGACAGTCGTTACGGGTCGTCAGAAACCCGAAAGTCTGACAACCAGTCTTACCAAGGGGTATCGTATTACCCAGTTACTGGGTTGTGGAGGTCAGATAAGCAGTCACTCCATGTAAAATACTGGTATTCAGCTGCATCCGGTTAGACTGGAAGCCGACCCCAATATAGTTGGGAACAGAACAGAACGGTCAGTCAGAAAGATGAAGCTAGTTGCCCATTCCAAAGCGAAGTAGGTTCCTATGGAGGAAAACGGGCCAGAAACTCCACCATTTGGGTACGGAACCCAATAAAGTTTCTATCCTAGAACTCCGCTTACCCCAAAAACGAGCAATAAGGTCGCATTGCACTTAATTACACTCCTTTGACTCGTCTTCTACTTTTACCAATTTTACTGTTATTAAAAGCGAGGCACATTAATTCTTCGACCTCAAAGAAAACTACGGAAAAACTTGGTAATGTACCGGAAAGGAAAATAATGTACATTTTCTTAATGAATTGAAAATGGCGGGGGACTACTGGCCGTCACATTATACGTAAGTTACTAAGCTGTACTTAGTGTTTGTAAAGGAAAATTCAAATTAAGGTTTTAAGTAATTTCTTTTGTTTTGTACCTACAAGGGATGTTCTTGCTTTGAAAAATTACTTTGTTAACTAAATTTAATTACAAAGGTATTTACATTATTTAAAAACTATCAGATTTAAAATAATAATATGTACAAGTATATAAAAAGGGGGGGGGGGGCGGAGAAATGATCATAGGGCATCAAAAAATTCGTCCGTATCGCTGTCAATAGGAAAAGTGCCCAAAAGGCTGGCAGCATTGCCACGTTGTATGGCAATGCTGATTCTTTGACCAAAGAATAGGCCAGCCCTCTGGTCACGTGAAGAGTCAACCAGCCGCTTGGCGATGTCTTGAAAAACAAGGTGGGCACTCGGACCCCATGGCCCTAGTGTTTCAACCCCAAACGGCTCAAACATATAAGTCCCAATAAGATTGGAGTATTTGCGCCGTTTGAGGTTTTCCACACCTGCAGCAGCAGCCCCCGCACAGCCCGCCGTGCTAGGAAGATGGGATGGCGCGAGGGTGTCGACACACGTTGCATCCCACACCAAAGGCCTACCTACCTTCCAAGGCATTATGGTCATTCCGTCTGGTCTCTTCCCATCGTCGCGTGCCAAGCCATTGGGTTCTAAAACAACGACGGATGATGTCGTTGATGCTGGCGTGCCGTGCTATCCGGCCTGCGCTCTTACTGCAGGATAGGCCATGGTGTCCGAGACAGTCGACACCTTCACCGCATTGGCAGCGATGCGGAGCCAAAAACTTCTTCTGTTTAATTTTATTTAAAAAAAAAACAGTGGCACTCCGGGAGTGCCGACAGAAGTGAAAACTTTAACAATTTTACTGTGCAAAGTAAAAATACTTACATAGAACATTGATCCGTAACGTTATATAAATAAAAAGCACAATCGCGTTTACAAAAATGAGGTGTTGGTAACGGTGTCGCGATTTCAATCGTTTTTTCCCATCTCAAAAATGCCCAACGCGCGCGCCTAAAGAAGTTTTCACTTCAAAAAACTTTTATGCAAAAAAAATTCTAAAAAATATTTTTCTTCTTGTGCCAATAGGTCAGCTATATATTTTTTACTAGTTGGTACGTAAGTAAAGATCGCGGACAACTTATATCATATATACGTGTCGTTTAGCTCTCTTAAATCCTGAAAGTGCTGCTTTAATGGCGTCTCTATCAACTGAGTCCAACCAACGATGTCATTTAAAATATTATTTATAAAAAAAATTAATTGAACAAATTGAAATTTCCATAATAAAAATATATAATAGTAATTTTTCATTTCACCTTTTACATCACCCACGAGAGCTGCTTTAATAAAATACATTAAGCTCGTAAATGTCGTCCAAAAAATATCAGTCAAACGATAAAAGTCCCATAATTGAACATCAATCTATTTCAGATCAGGCCCGCGAGATTCGAATCGAATGACGTTTGAAATCGATTCATGGCAGTATAACCAAATTATTCCAATCACGAGTACCATTCGATATGCAGCTTTGGAATAAATCAGACACTGGTTTTGCTCTGAATTATTTACAATATTCCAATTTATCTGTCAGATGACATCGTCATACTGGACGAATCGCTGCATGACTTACAACAGATGTTGGACGGCCTAGTTGATTCTTCTGTACGCATTGGTCTCCGGATAAACTTGGACAAAACCCAGGTTATGTTCAACGAACACGTCACTCCGAGGCCGATTGCTGTTAATGACGGTTCTCTCGAGGTTGTTCGAGAATACGTTTACCTCGGGAAAACTCTGCAAGAAACTTGGTAAGAACACCTTTGAGAGGGAGGCTAACAGAAGAATTCATAATCCATAAATTGGTCCATAAATTTAAGGTTGCTCAGCGAGCCATGGAGCGGGCTATGCTTGGAGTCTCTCTGAGGGATCGAATCCGGAACGAAGTGATCCGGCAGAGAACCAAAGTTATCGACATAGCTCACAGAATTAGCAAACTGAAGTGGCATTGGGCCGGCCATATCAGCCGTAGAACCGATGACCGTTGGGGTACACGTGTTCTTGAGTGGAGACCGCAAATTGGCAAACGTAAGGTAGGACGCCCTCAGGCTAGGTGGAGTGACGACCTTCGCAGGGTGGCTGGTAGCAGCTGGATGAGAGTTGCCGAGAATCGAGCTGAATGGCGTGCAATTGGAGAGGCCTATGTCCAGTAGTGGACTGCTATAGGCTGATGATGATGATGATGAATTTATCTGTCATATTTCTCTATTGATCAATGGTGGACTTAAATTATCTTACTGTGACATACAAGCATAATCAGCCTACTTATAATGTTCACACTGCTGGGACACAGGCCTCCTTTCTGTAAGAAAGTGTGGCCTCTAATACATCACGCGGTCCCAGTGCGGGTTGGGGGATTTTACCTACATATCTTTGAATTCGGTTCTAGAACATGCTGGTTTCCTCACGTCGATTTCCTTCACTGTTTTGAGAGCAGTGGTGTGCATGTCTGGGTTAGAACCTACGACCGCAGGCACGACCAGAGCTCGTTTTCTCCTCATTCAAGGACAAAATAAATTAGCTGACAAAACTTGAAAGATAATTGGTATCAATCAATTATCGCTCTGTACTGTAAATATTTGATTGTACAGTAAATACTGATTATAAATTGCAAGTATTAATGGAGTGATATTTTATAATTTCATTTGGCAATATTGATAAATAAATCAAAACAGCGAAATAATAATAACATTTGACAGCTATTTGCGACGTTGCCAACTTTGTGATTGCACCCTCTTAATTACAAACCGCTTTTAAGTAATTGGTCAATCGGACCTGCTTCAAGTTCTTCGGTATTTTCTGTATATTATTGTGTTGTGTATTATTTTCTGTGAGGGGCTCGTGGCAAAATAAAAACAGGGTCCACGAGTTGATCGAAGGAACGCTATGCTTGCCGCGCTTGGTTCAAGGATGACTGATACAAAAAAAAAATGTTTATTGTGCCAAATAGAAAATTACATTACATGTAAACGTGTTTGGAGCCTCCTTTTAGGCAAACAATGCCTGTATTAGAAGGCTCCTTCAGTGATCATCCATTACCTATCGCGACTCCTCCGTGCCTTGAAAAGCACGTTAAGCCGTTTGTTTAGTTGGATATTTTTTTTTAAATATTTCTTAAAATGATAAGATATAAAAAACATTTATTATTATTACTTTTTTTCAACGTGCTATTCAATCTTCCACAATGACCAATCCAGTCGCAATAATTGAACATAAACTTCGATCTATTTTAGATCAAGCCAACGAGGATGAAATCGGCGGACGGTCGAATCAATTCATTGAGGTGGGCGAAATGTACCGATTGGAAGGAAAATGGACCGATACCGACGAATCTTATTGAATTCCTATTAAACACGCCATGGAAAGACCTTGGAGCGTTCTGCGGAATGAATATTGTTTTTATTTGGGAATGGAAACTTTTTATAGAAACACTAGCTTTTGCCCGCGGCTTCGCCCGCGTGGATGTCAGAAAGTATACCACCAGAACGTACTACCGGGATAAGTACCCTATGTGTACCCTATCTGTGTTTTCATATAACTCGGTGGCGCATGCCAGTAAAGCTCCCGTTGGCATGATTTTTTCCGACATCTTCAACAATCATCATCATACTAAACCTTAATAAATTATACAACCTTCCTCATGAATCATTCCGTCCATTGGTGAAAACCGTAGGTAAATCCGTGCGGTAGTTTTTGACACGGTACTTTTATCCATACTATATACTATATATAAATTATATTATAATTATATGTTATAAATATATTATATTTTATACAAATTTATATAGGTATAATCGAAAGTAACTCTGTCTGTCTGTATGTTATCTTTTCACGCCTAAACCATTGAACGGATCTCGATAAAATTTGGCAAGGAAATAGACTGATTGCAGCTTAAGGAAGGACATAGGCTATTTTTTGTTGCAAAAATAATCCCATAGGGGATGATATAGGGGATGAAAGTTTGTATGGGAAACCCAGTATTCATTAAGTTAGGCATATGAAATGCTCTTGGTAAGAAATAAGGAATTATGTCTTACAGCGTTTTTGTAAAATCATCCCCCAAGGGGGTAAAATAGGGGACCATTTTAAAATTTACATATTTTTGTAAACTTCAATAAAAGAGATCTAAGGGATGAGAAATATAGTCACAGACCGTTACTTGAGACAGTATTTAGTCTTTATTTCATTAAAATCGGTCCACTCATCCCCCGACATTATTCGATAGACTGGCCGCCTGGTTTACAAAGTGGCGAATAGAAGTAAACCCAGATAAAAGCCAAGCGGTTCTCTTTACAAAACCGCGTACAAGGCTTAGAAACCCCCTCCTCTGACCAATCACCATGTTCGTCAAGTCGATCCCTTGGGAGAAGCGAGCCAAATATCTCGGTGTTATTCTAGACCATCATTTGACCTTCGCAGAGCACATAAAGATGGTTCGTTCGCGAGCTGCTTTCGCTCTCGGTAGACTCTTTTACCTAGTGAATGCACGTAGCAAATTGTCACTTAGGTGCAAATTGCGCGTTTACACGGCGTGCATTCGACCGATCATGACCTATGCGGGTGCTGTCTTTGCTCATGCAAAACCCCATCATATCCATAGGATGCAAACAGTCCAAAATAGATTCCTCTGTAGGGCCACAGGTTCCCCCTGGTTCGTTAGGAACGAGGCACTCCACCTCGACCTAAAGATTCCCACAATCCACCAATTTCTAAAACGCCTTTCCAAGCGTTTCTTTGAGTTCGCGGCCAAACATCGCAACCCTCTGGTTGTCGAGGCCGCCAGTTGTGTCCCGAGTAGAATCAGTCGTGTTCGCCGTCCAAGGCCTATCCTCTCAGACCCCGATGACTCCATAACCCTCCTCCAGGAGAGCAATAGGGAAACAAGTACACTGTACAAACACAGACGCCTCCCGTCATTCTGACCTCGCCGCCGAGGTCCTTTGCGATCGCGACCGCCGCGCCCCCGAGTAAATAATACTCCCCCCCGACCCTTGCTCGAAAACGAGGTGCCAGCAGTTGTTGCAGCTGTGCACGTAGCTTTAAATTCCCCGATTAATAATAATGATCAAAACCTTTTGATCCTGCCCGTCCCATCTTTTGATGTCCTCCCTCCGGATAACGCCCTAAGCCGAGGCTCGTACCCCACAGGGGGTGCCCTTAGCGAGCGTTTATCCTAAGCTTTTTAGCTTAGTTTATGTGTGCCCTGGCTGGAGGCTTTGAGTGTAGTAGCTTAAGGCAACCACAAGATTGACCGGTTAAATTGCCACGGTTTCAGGAACCAGCTATGAGATGCCATTCAGAAAAAAAAAAAAAAATCGGTCCACTAGTTAATACAATTTATTATTTGTCTGGCTATTACCTTTCACTCCTTAACGGCTGAACGGATTTGGATAAATTTTGGCACATGAGTAGACCATGACCTGGATTGTGACATAAAATACATTTCATCCCGATATTCCCACGGGTTCGAGACGTATGCGGAATACCGCAGGGCGCAGCTAGTTTCTAATATTTTCCGAAAATCTACCAACAAGTTACCAACCTGCCTAATGTTGTTAAAAGTTAAATGAAAGAACTTTTTTCCTACAAAGTTTCAGACACAGTTAACGTGGGTAGACGCACCCCGATCAACTTCGAGTCATAATAAATTTAAAGTTCTCCTGTACCGGTCAAGGGATTTTTAATAATCTCCATGCTACGATGAATAAATTATTGGATATTGAATAAAATTTCCAAAGTTTGACGTGGGGTGCTTCATTTGTTTGAAGGAGAAAAGTTCCAGATTATTCTGATAGGTAAACGGTAGGTATACATTGAGGTGAATTATGTAAGTAATTCAAACACTTTTTCGTGAAAAAAAATGGTTTTGGATACAAATTTTGTCAGTTTATGTATTTGAGCTAACAAACTGCTGTATCAGAGCATTACTTTTTTAAATATATTTTGTTGCTAGGCTAGGTGAGTCAAGAGAAGATGGCCGTACGGGAAAGATGGCCAATCGATAAAACATACATAACATAACATCACGCCTTGTTTACCCGAAGGGTTGGGCAGAGGTGTACCTGTAGTAGGTACACCCACATTTCAAAATATCTTATTTTTTTAGTAATGTAAATAAAATAAAACGATAACATTCACACGGAATTCCTACAAAATATGAAAGGAGTAATTATAAAATTATAATTTAAATGACACCACTGCAGAAAATATCTCGCCACCAGACACGTTCATGCTCCGTTCAAATGCAGGTGTGTTAGTTAACATTTGGTTAGTAAATTAAATTAAATTTACATTTTGTTAATAAGTAAACTGTAGGTATTACAAAGCTTTGCCCTTAATTGTTGAGCTTAATAACATTAAGTAATTCAACCCTTGGTATAATTACGAAAGGATAATCTCGTTACGGTTGTCGGCAGAAACTTTTATATAACTAAATAAGAGTTAACAATTACGGTAATGACATTACACGTTTTGTGAGACTGTTTCAGTTTAGGTTATTTTAACTAGTGTTGTAAAAAGTTACGAGTGTTTAATTGCTTTACTTTTTAATGTTCCGTACCAAAATTATTAAAAAGTAACCCTTACGGTGTGAGTTCGTCTGTCTGTCTGAATATCAAGAACTACTAATACTATCTAGTAGGTAATAATGTTCGAAAAATAGTACCCCCTTATCTTCGGAATTTCTAAAGTTATAAATCTGAAATAAATCTAGTTGATGGAGGACAGTGTAAATATAATATTATACTAAAATATTAAAAGTCTCTTTTAGTATCACAGTTTAATGAAAACTTACAAAGTTCGACTCGCTCCTTGCCGATTTTTTTTTATACTCTGTAAGTCAGAGACATTTCCAAAGTTTACGCAAGATTATTAAAAAACTGCAATCTGTTTCGAATTACAAAATATTAATTACGTCTCACTCCAACTGAAGAAGCAAGCAGTCTCATCAAAGCCATTTCTCATTACAAAAAAACAAAGAAACATCGCTAATGAAAGTAGCAAAATGTTGTAGTTCATAGAAATAAGTACTAAAGGAGCAGCGTATTTTGAAACAGCAGTCTCGCAGTCGGCCGCCGTCAAACGTAAATAGAGCAAGCCAAGGTATTGGCGCTCGAACATTTATTAAACGTTAGATCTACAAAGTACAGGAGAAACCAAGAATACGACAAACTGCCGAGAAAATTAGTTTCAGCGTTGAACTCAATGTTATTAATGAAAACTTTGTTTGGATCGCGAACTTCCTTTATAATATTGATTGACTTTCAATTTAGGTTGTAATTTAATTTCAGGTTGTTGCTGCTGTTAGCCGCGCAATGGTTGCTCAGCAGTATCGGCCGTGACTTACGAGTTTTAGGTCGTAGGTTCGAACCCTGACAGGCGCTTTACTTTATGTCACCACATCACCACTGCTCTCAAAAGGGTGAAGGAAAAAATCGTGAGAAAACCGGCATGTTCTAGAACCAAAAATTCGAAGACATGTGACATTTACCAACCCGCACTGAGTCCGCGTGGTTGATTACGGCCCTCTCTTTGTTATTGAGAGGAGGCCTGTGTCCTAGCAGTGGGAACATTATAGGCTGATTATGTTGCTATTAATAGAATATTTCATCGGTGAATTATGCTAGTCACAGTCCTAGTATTCTTGTATTGATGGCAAACTAATTTTGTCTTGCTCTGAGATGCAGATATCAGAGCACGCAGGATATCCTACGATATGTGCTTCAGTTTCAATCTGCCTAGCCTTTTCCCAACTATGTTGGGGTCGGCTTCCAGTCTAACCGAATACAGCTGAATACCAGTATTTTACATGGAGTGTCTGCCTATCTGACCTCCACAACCCAGTAACTGAGTAAAACGATACCCCTTAAGAGCGGCCAACCCGTCATACTTTTCATACAAACGCTCGTACGTGATTATGGCGTTGTAACACATCTTTCTTTAATTCTTTTAAACTAATAGGTATCTTGTACACTATATCTAGGTTTCTATGAAAGCAAAAAATAAAAATTTTGCGAAACAAATTCAATATAAGCCTCCAAAAATCTGCTTTTTTGCACAAATTTTACCTGAATTTTGACCGTTCATAATGTACTCATAAATTGTAAAATTAAAGAAAAGATCTTCATAGAAACCTCGCACATGTAATGGAGATTCTAAATGATAAACATTTATTTCACAAACTTATAAGGCGTATTCAAAAACACGTATTTCCTGAAACAAGTTATTTTTCGCACAATGTTATCGCGTTCTCACTTGCTTGTTAACAATTCTCACTGCGCTGGATGAAACAACAAGCTTTTCGACCATGCTCGCGTTGACGATAGACGGACCGGGAAGGGCCCTCTTAAGACTGGTTGTCAGACATTCGGGCTTCTGACGACCCGTTATGACTGTCGAAGATCCAGAAATAACAGCCGGGATCAACGACTTAACATGCTTTCCGAAGCACGGAGGAGTCTCGGTATGTGAAGATGGTCACCCATCCACGGACCAACCCCGACAAGCGTAGCTTAACCTGATGGATCGATCCGTGTGGCTGTTATTATTTAGCCACGTGCTCCTCCTATATGTGCTTCAGTATTTTATTCAAATACCGATTTTTGGAACATGCTATAGGTACTTTGCTATGGTGAAAATATAAGCCCGTTCAATATTTTTCTTATCCCGATTTTCATTTGAAGTCATAACTATAAGCAATGTATGCAATTATGCATTTATTCCAAATGCTAGTTGAATGTGAAATAAATCGGAGCAATTTAGGTGTTGCCTACATTATTGTAGCAATATCATTTTGTGTTATTGGCATCACTTTTCATACAGAAAAAAACAGTGGCACTCCGGGAGTGCCGACAGAAGTGAAAACTTAAAAAAACTCCCCACCGCGGTAATCGATGCGTTGTTGTTTTTTACTCCACGCACGATGCTAATCAACGCGTTGATGTCTTTTTAATGGTCAAAGCTGGTGTCGTAACAGTGTCGCGAAATCAATGGTTTAGTCCCATCTCAAAAATGCCCAACGCGCCTAAAGCAGTTTTCACATCAAAAATGTTTCCAACAACACAAAAACATGTTCCAATTTTTGTTTTCCATCAATATGGGCCGAGATCTGCAAACGTTACTTACCACTTACTTCGGCTAAATGTTATTCCTGTCACTGTCGCACAACTGAAAAACTACAAGTGCAAGATAGAGAGATGAGAACATGTCTAAGTCAACGAATGAGTTCGGCTTCAGCCTTATCATCAGTCGTGTGACTTAGATATTCCGCTACTTAGAAGACTTCAACGCCACGCCATCATAAAGTTTGAGCATGCTCACGACCTTTCCAATTTACTGCCATGCAAAAGCAAAATGTTACTCTATTTCTAATTCACCTTGTGCCAATTTCGCTTTGGCGAAGCGGGCACGAAGTCGGGCATAGCAGTCGGGCATTGGGCATTAAACATTTTTAGAGAAGCCGGTCAGTCACAGATGCGGCGTCAATAGCACTTCAGCTAGTGTTCATTTTTATGCTTTTTTGCGTTTGACACCTGGTTTTTGAGACCTTGTTTAAGGCAATAATTTGCTGTATCTGCTATATTTTATATAAAGTGCACATGCACTTTATAAAAAAAACACTAACAATTTGGAAGATACAAAATATAAGTGCATGGTTCTTATTTTGCTTTTGAATACTCAGTGTCTTGACTAAAAATAATAATTTAAAAAATCATTAAGTGGCATTCCTTTGTCACCAACTGTATGGTTGCAAAAAACACTTAGATTGTATTTTTTTAAATCCATAATCATAATAATTATAATCATCATAATTATAATTATAATCCTAATAATTATAATCATAATAATTATAATCTAGCGTACCACCACATCTCTGCTCAACTCTTCGGGGAAAACAGCCGTTGCATGATAAGTGTATCTTCTCCCCGCGACTTCATCTGCATGTAATTTCTTGTTTTTTCATAAAGTAAATCATAAGACACTCAGCAAAAGTGTACTTTTCTATCAGAAAAAGAGTTTTTGTAATCGGATCAGTAGTACTTCCAGAGATTACCTTTTACAAATATATCAACAAACAATTTTACCTCTTTATAGTAGGTATTAGTTTAAACTGCAACTAAAAAAAAACAGTGGCACTCCGGGAGTGCCGACAGAAGTGAAAACATGAAAAAAAATCGGAACCGTGGTAATCAACGCGTTGATGTCTTTTTAATGGTGAAAAGTTGGTGTCGTCACAGTGTCGCGAAATCAATGGTTTAGTCTCATCTCAAAAATGCACTTTAATAAAACTTAAGGCAAACTCCACAAGGAACTATTTATATCCTCAATACCATTTTCATAGAGAATAGATGTTTGTATCTTGGTGGTTGACAGGCTCCATCGTTCACGTCGACGTGGAGTAGCCTTGTTTCGACATGGATATATTGAGAGCACAGCATCCAGCTATCCAGCTGTATGACTGAAAAGCTATCAAATCTGTGTTACCTGCTGTAATAAAAGATTATATTTTGTTGTAAGTATTGTGTCTATTGCTATTACCACGTCAATTAGCCGTGTTATATCAATTTTAAACAACTGTCAAAGAATGACAGTTGTAATTTGAAAATACGGACAATTTAAGTTGGTAGTCCATTTTTAACCCTCGACGCAAAAAGAGGGGTGTTACAAGTTTGACCGCTGTGTATGTCTGTCTGTGGCACCGGTAATCTTAAACGGGTGAACCGATTTGAATGCGGTTTTTTTATTTGAAAGCTGTTTTTCTAGCGATGGTTCTTAATAATAAAAATAATACCCCACCACCGTATCTCTACGTTGACGTCGTGGTGGGGCTTGTGCGCTCCGAATTCTGGGTCTGTGCCGGTAAAGTTTACTTTGCCGAAACCGGTCTAGGGTGAGGAGCCAGACCAAGAGAGATACAAAAACCCGCAGGGCAGCATGTGGCGAGCTGTTGGGCAGTAGCGACCCCACGGACCCTATCTTCCGGGAGAAGTCTTGTTCCTCACCTCTGGCTTGCCTTTATTGGCTGGCTAGAGTGAACACTGACGAGGAACAGAGCTCCCACCTCATTCTTGCCTTTATTGGCTGGCTTGAGTGGAGATTCGCAAGAGCAAACATGCTCGGAGGAAGGAAGTAATCCAGTAAGATGCTGGTAGGGATCTTCCGTAACCGTACTTCCGGGATTGTCCTGATAGCCGTGGAATACCCCTCCACTCCTCATAAGCACCTCAGGACATGTTGCCCCCTTGTCGCTTCGACACTTTGTGCTAGCGAGCATTTTCGAGGGCCCATTATTGAGTGTGCAAGTCACCCCCTGCCATTTTATCCGTGTATATATAAACATTGATCAGGCAGGGGCCATAGTCCTTCCATAGTTCCAGGTAACCAGTCCACTTTAGCCACCCAAACCCATAGTCAAAATATCATTGTTTCCATATCCTGCAATAGTCCTACACCAACCGGGGGTTGTCCTTGGGTGCCCTTGCGTAGTGCGAACAGGGATAGTCGTCGGTTGGTGCCTCAATACTTAAAAATGTCTAAGGGGCCTCTGCGAGTTGGCTTCGGTCCCTCGTACGCCTTCCAAAGGTCCGGGACCCCAGCGTCCCGAGATATGTTAAAGACAAGAAAAATTATAATAATATTGTACACTCTTGACCGCAAATCAGTTGCATCACCCACGTTCATCGGTGATGAGACTGTACATCCCGCGGAAGTGCGGGGGTCGAGGCTTTTTAAATGCGAAGACCCTCCACAACCGCGAGGTGTGCAGCCTCAGGGAATACTTTCTTAAAGCCGATGTGGGTATGCACCGTGATGTGGTCGCAGTGGACAACGGGCTCACCCCGCTCTCCATGGCTAAAGAGAACTGGCGCAAACCTGTATTACTTACTACAGATGACCGCAAGGAGGTATGGCAAAGCAAGGCGCTTCACGGGCACTTCTATCGGGCTCTTCATGAGTCCGGTGTAGATTTCTTAGCGTCCGTATCCTGGCTACGTTTCGGTGACATTTTCAGGGAAACCGAAGGTTTCGTCTGTGCAATTATGGACGAAGTTATCTTGACGAATAACTACCGGAGACATATTATGAAGGATGGTACGATTGACGTGTGTCGGGCATGCCATCGTCCGGGTGAGTCCATCAGACATATTATCTCTGGTTGCTCGCGTCTAGCTAACGGCGAGTACTTGCACAGACATAACCAAGTGGCTAGGATTATTCACCAGCAACTTGCTTTGAAATATAAACTTGTGGACTCTGAGGTATCGTATTACAAGTATGTGCTCGACCCAGTTCTCGAAAATGACCATGTCACGTTGTACTGGGATCGCTCTATCATTACTGACTGGACTATTGTAGCAAATAAGCCTGATATAGTAGTGATAGATCGATTAGCGCGCAGAGCAATGATAGTCGATGTTACCATTCCACATGACGAGAACCTCGTGAAAGCTGAGAAAGAAAAACAAATAAAATATATCGACTTAGCACACGAGGTTGTTGATATGTGGAATGTGAGCTCGGCTATCATTGTGCCAATTGTCGTAACGGCTAATGGCCTGATGGCTGAAAGCCTCGACCAACATCTCTCGAGGCTTTCGTTAGGCGGTTGGATCAAGCGCCTGATTCAGAAGGCAGTACTCCTCGATACGGCTCGCATTATGAGGAGGTTCCTGTCTCTGCAGCCCTAACCACTGGTAGCTTGGATCCTGCTCCCGACACCAGCGGACCTCTATTTTTTTATATTTTTAAATGTTTTTTTAATTCTTATTTTAAGAAATATTTAAAAATGTAGTTTAATAAAAACCAAAATGATTAAACAAAATATAATAATAATAAAATATTTATTTGCGTAAAACATGGTACACAATGGTGTTAAATACAAATTTATATGGCACAAACATGTTTAGCTAGGATAAAAACATAGCATGCAACATTATAAAGTTAGGTGAAGAAGGCATCAATCCACCACCTACATTTTAAAAAACATCAACATTTTTTATTAAAACATTATTTTAAACTATAAAAACTGCATTCCAATAACCATTTATAAAACTTAATTTTAAATAATCTTGTATTTAATGTCTTGAAGTGCCTTGGTATATTGTTATAGATGGGCACACACATTGCTAAGCAGTTATTATTGTATTTAGCTAGTCTAGGTACATAAATCATTTAACACTAGTTAATGAGGATTTCGTCTGTTCCTAGGATTAACATCATTTGCAGTCTTAAATGCAGTCTTAGACATGTATTATCAAAATCGATTTAACCGTTTGAAGGTTATCAGCTCTTTTTTAGTTGATGAATAGATGTGATTATCTTCCACAGGTCTTATCGATTTGATTGGTATTCTGTTACTTCAATGATATTAGAAGAACATATTAACCTTGAACTGATGCTGCAGGATCACCTGGAATTTATAGGATACCCAACTCCTTTACCAGCTTACAGCACAGGTATCGTGTTTGGGTTCATTAGAATGGTGTCAATGAATAGATTATAGATAGATGGTGAACAGGGTCTGGTGATGGAGTAGGAAAGAGAATGAGAAAATGATTGTGTAGAGTTTAAAAAAAAATACTTTTAAAATTGTACTTGCTATAAACCTTTAATTTCCATGACTATACATCAGAAAGACAATGCCTGTAATTAAAAACTTTCAAAATCTACAAACAGATTTTGAAATTGTTTGTCAAACATCTTTGACAAACAATATCAAAATTGTAGGTAAATGCTACAAACATTTTGACAGATTGAAACTGGAACAAAATGCGTTCCTTGCAAAGCATGTGGTGGTGCGACTATGAATGATAGGCCGAGGAATGATGTGATAAGACAACGGTGTGATTAAAAGAAGTAGTGACAAAAATTTAAAAGAATATGCTCAGATGGTTTGGTCATGTTAAGAGTATGAATGAAAGGAGTCTTACAAAAGGTATTTACAAGGCAGATGTGAGTGAAAACGTCGAGAGGGGACACCCTAGGAGGACATATTCTGATCTTATTGGTGATGTTCTTCAGAAAGGTCAGGTGCGTAGTACTCGCAACCGGCGTGCGGGTATGACCAGATGTATGAACGTAAGCGAGGTAAAAGGAGTATGTAAGGATCGTAGCAGGTAACGTTCTGTAGTTTTTGCCTATCCCCATGGGAAGAAGGTGCGAGTTTATGTATGTATGTATAAAACTAAAACTAGTTCTTTATAAAAACAATTTTTTACACCTCGCTGATGATGACTGGTCTGAAGATGACCTTACGGACAGGACTAGATTTACCTATTACATAGTATGGAAGTATTTTTTTATTTGTCTTGTTAATTTTTCTTTTCAATGCAAACCGCAGTCAGGATTTAGTAATAATTATAATGTCGCGATGTCATCCTCACCCTGTAAGAATGGTTTTTTAGGTATTACCTTTAAGAGGCATGAGGAACAGGGTATAAATAAAGTTCACTCATCCTCTATAGAAAAGGGAGGATTCTCCGACCAGTCGAGTGTCGTCTCTGACGGGCAACTGCCCCACGATTGATTTCGGGGAAGTTTTATATAATGGTGTTCGCGCGGTAAACTTTAATTGCGCGATGCAGGATTTGTGTGACGTCAGGATTTTATGTTATGTCAGGTCTTTGATGCGTAGTTTGCATGTACCGATGTAGATGCCACCACAACCTGGTCGATCGAACTAATTATTCAAGTCGGAAGCCCATTACTTACTCCCAAACATTTACGACTTTTAAGGTAAGTTTCTTCGCTTCAAACTTAGATATCCTATTAGATGGCTGTATAGGGCTCAGATTAGTTTAGCACACCTATCTCAAGCAGAGCATCGGGAGCTCTTATATTGTTGAACTATGTAGAAAGTCAGAAATATGAACCGCGTCCTATGCAGCTGTGTAACTTCAGTAGGTACAAGAAGTTTCTCCACATTGATATTCAATAGTCATTTGTATCACGATATTGCATATCGCTCCACAAGTTAATCTCCACTTCGATGGCAACAAATCTACAAATCAAAAGATGGAATGTGTAACATCGTAATATTAATATTTTTTGTAATTGTTGTAATAATAAACATTAAGACTTATTCTTGGCCAGAAAAATGCTGCCAGCTGCTTGGTCAGCTGATGTTTTTAATTTTGTTGGCAGAGTCAATGGACAAAAGTAAATCAACCTCAAGCATTTATTTCAAATAAAAATTTATATTTACTTACTTTTTAATCGGCAAGGAGTCCGTAATTGAGAATGATAAGTTTATGAAGCGCATCAAAAGTATTCCGCGAAACGCACCAACGATGAAATATTGAGAAGAGCATGAAGGATTCGTAATAAATGATATCGATAGACGTTTTAAAATTCAGCTGTCCTAATTGGTTTATTTATTAAAACTACCAAAAAGCAGCAATGAATTGGAACTAGGTGTGTAAGCGACTTTACTACTTATCTCAATTATGGTAAAAATACAGGTTTTGAAATTCAATAATTTGTTGTTTTAAAAAGTACCAGGGTGACAGAAATGAATAGACAATAAGTGCTTAAACAATCTCACTAAGTTGTGCACCAACAATTAAATGACAACTGATTGGTCACTGGTGTCATTACTTTTATGATTTATTTATTTTGTGATTTAATACACACTACTAGTTTTAAAAATGTTAAGAGTTCAATTTATTTATCAAGCTTTGTTTTGTCTCATTGAGGATTTTTTATTTGAGTAATTGTGCCTATCCGGAGACTGAGAACAGGCCAAAAACTCACCATTAAATTGAGCATGAAGGTTTAAATTTAAATACCTAATAATATAAAAAAAATGGTTTTATTTTTGTACGACATATCACAATATTGATCTTTTATTTATTTATTTATTTGCTCTCATGCACATCACACATTTCACAATATTTTACCGTCGGTTTTTGTACATGAACCCTGTTAGGGCACTGCAAAGAACAATGTTGGTTTGCTGTTGAGTTTGTGAACATTAAGTTGTCATAATTTGAGTTAAAACTTATTTAAATACAATTATAAATACATTTCAGAAATAAAAATAAAATAAAAAATACATGTCAAGACGTCGATATGATCTCCAATAAATAGCAACAGTAATAAAAGATATAAAAT
Source organism: Agrochola litura (assembly GCA_949152395.1). Taxonomy (NCBI): domain Eukaryota; kingdom Metazoa; phylum Arthropoda; class Insecta; order Lepidoptera; family Noctuidae; genus Agrochola; species Agrochola litura. Next base: position 5,379,006 of record OX424497.1, on the reverse strand, counting down.
CAAACACAATAACACACATAGTCATATTTAGTCACATGGCATTAGTAATTTAGAATAAAATAATAATAAGGAATCATTTTACAATACAATACAAAATAAAATAAATTAGATTTAATGTCATTAGAATATACAATATTTATGTCATTGATCCGGCCGGATCTAAAAAAAATTATGAAGTACCTACATCTAAAAAGTTTTATCCGTCATAAATTCGTTTACTGAGTAATAAAATTTCCCTAATAAAAGTAATCTAAGTTTGCTATAGAATGAATTTGTATTCTTGTCATCTTTTATGTAATTCGGTAATTTATTATAAATTGTTGCGATTCTATAGTTCGGGCTATTTTTCATTTTTTTTATTTTTGGTGTTGGTGTAATCAACTTGTTTTTGTTTCTTCGGTTATAATTCTGATTTGCTTCTATGTTTGATTGAATTAACTGAAAGGTTGACTGATAGAAAATGCAGACGAGCTCGTGGTTAAGTAAAAACAGCCACACGGGTCGTTCCATCAGGTTAAGTTACGCTTGCCGGGGTTGGTCCGTGGATGGGTGACCAACTTTACATACCGAGACTGCTTCGTGGCTCAGAAAACACCTTAAGCCGTTGGTCCCGGCTGTCATTCGTGGATCTTTGACAGTCGTTACGGGTCGTCAGAGCCCCGAAAGTCGTAACAACCAGGCTTCCCAAGGGGTATCGTATTACCCAGTTACTGGTTTGTGGAAGTCAGATAGGCAGTCACTCCATGTAAAATACTGGTATTCAGCTGCATCCTGTTAGACTGAAAGCCGACTCCAACATAGTTGGGAAAAGGCTAGGCAAATTGATTGTTGATTGATAGAGAATGCTTTGTGGCATGTGGGATGATCTCTGAGAGGCCAAAGTCTGCATTGCTGGGTAGGTTCATTTGGCTTCACGTGACAAGATGATGATTTTTTTTTTGACATGAGTGATTTAATTATTTGTATTTGGAATTTTTATGTATTTAGAATTTAATTATCAATGATCACTAACATAGTTTTAAGACCTTTGTAACTAACAATTTATGGACATATCAATTAGTCTGAATTAAATGAATTCAATTTAATTTAATTAAGTCAGCCTATGAAACTTTATAATGTACAGTAGTGGTACTATTGTTACTGTACATGATAAAATATAATAACAATTAACAATGTCCCTCTCAAACAGAGCACCTACCATCTAATCCATCACCACCCTTGGTTGACTGGTAGAGTTTAAGTCATTAATTCTCGGTTCCTATAAACTGAAAACGAATCGTTTTGCTTACCAAAGGTAGTTTTTGGAACGAAGTTTTGGAACAAAGTTCCTTATCGCGCGTTGCGAAAGGGGGCTAGACAGAAAAAATTAAGACCAAAAGTTGTAATGACAGTTTTTTATTGTGTAACGACACTTTTTTTTTTTAATTTTATATATCTCGGAAACGGCTAGGAATATCAAAGTTTTGATAAATTTCCCCCCCCCCCCCTAATAATCCCCTCTCAGCTAGAACCTACATTCAATTAGACTCCTTAGACCCCATTTTTGACCCCCTTTTCTTTTGACCCCCAATATCTGTAATTAAGTATATCTTACAACTCTCTTATATATATAACCTCCCCCCGAACCCCCCCTCGATATCCTCCCGCGACGCCCTGATCCCGATACACCCCCTGCACACCTCCCCCTTCCCTCCTCTTCTCCCCCCTCCCGTGCCCCTTCAGGGTTACCTCACCCCCCGGGTCTTAACTGTGGAGCCAGAGGTCATAGACCTATCAAGTTTGGGGTCCCCAAAATCAGGAGAAAAAGACCTCTCTTTTAGCTCCATTAAAATCACGGAAAAACGCCGCATTATTCCCTATTTTGGTATTGTGTGGTGCTGCGGTGTACGCTGTGTGTGTGGCGTATGCACTCACTTACCTACTCATTTTATTACAATTCCTTCACTAATTAATCGAAACGAACTTCGTTCCATCCGGGTGTCCCTTGACACCTCTCAAGTTTTTTATTACCTAACTGGGCTTATAAATAGATTTGTGAGCCAATTTGACCGGTGATAACTACTTCCATATGGAGGGTCTACTATGCAAAGCTATGAGGACTTTGCTTCATTATTGGTAAAGATACAATAATCTTAAATTCAACCAATAACGATTCGTAAATTATAGGAATCGGTCATAAGTTTGCCTTTGTACCTTTTTTGAGTGCGAGAAATTTAATAAATAAATAAATTACAGACACGATTAAAAATAAAACCAAACTCAAACTCAAAGCATTTATTTCAATTAAACCATTTACAGGCACTTTTGAATTGTCAAGGAATCGGTCAGTCAGAAATATGAAGCTAGTTGCCCATTCCAAAGCGTAGTAGGTACCTGTGGAGAAGAACGGGCAAGAAACTCCACGGACACTCTTTTAAATAAAATATAGTTACAAAATATTGGTTACATCATTCATGTTGAAATTATACATGTGAGAACAATGTAAAAAGACGTGCACCGTCTATTAATAGAAGGTTTCTACCCTTCCTCTTCCTTACGCCTGCAGAAATACCTATATTACCCAGATTGTCAGTGACGCTTTATCTAACTGTCTCAAAAGTCGTGATGTGAACCAACCTATATCACTTGTGACACATTCAGGTTGCCGGCAGGATTGCACCGAAAGTTAACCGGAGTTAAGGCAAAGTTGCCTTGTGTCTCGAAAAACTTTGATATTGTGTTAGAGATATCTACGCTTTGGAGTTTACGTGATTAATCTTTTAAGAGAGTTTGTGAGTGGGTGTTACTGTGACGTAGTGATGTAATTAGGATGAGTGAAAGTTCACGAATTAATTTAGTATGTAGTTAGGTATATCAACCTACAAATGCATGTCACGTCATAAAACGATAAGGTCTATTTGGACAGTTAGATATTTTAAACCTCAGTTTTTTCCAAAATTATAACATTAAACACATATTTTCCATATTTTTTTATACAAGCCCATGCAGTCTCCTTTCTGGAGAAAAGTCTCTACAATGTCCAGGGACTCTTTTCTTGCGCCTCCGGAGTCAGCCCTCGCGGCACAATCAACCGCACTTCCATGGTAACAATTTGAAATTGACAGCGCCTTCATATCGTAGCAATAAGGGCAATATTTGCAGCGAAAGTGTCACCACTGATGTGTGTCCAAGTCGTCTTGCTAACTTTTTCTAGGCCGGTCTTAGCCACACCGAACATCTTCAGACAATAATATTGTATATAGTGTAAAAAAAATAGGTATCAGGTTAAAAACAAGCACTAAAAAATTCAAAGAGAATTCCAAAAAAAAAAAACAAAATAATTCTTCATCTCATTTATTGAGTTTAGCATAAAGGTGTAACCCGTCCTAACAAAAATGCTTTGTTAGAAGGCGTAACACTGAAATTAATGAAGTTTCACCCATTTCTAGAATTCTTTTCACGAAAATGTCACGTACATTTTCTATGCTAGGTTTTAAGTGTTAAAAGGTAAAAACAAAATGTTTTATGGAGCTTCTGTATTGTATCTTTTAAAAGAAATATATATTTCATGCTGGTCGTAACAGTTTTTCATTCTAGTTAGGGTATTGCAAAACGTCTGAGTAGTTTTTGTAAAAGATAGTGCTGGTGACATCAATTTGGGGTTTTTAGAAATTGTAAGCGGTTGAAGAAGCTCAGATTAATAAATGTTGTGGTCACATTGTTAGACGAGACAAGGCCCGTATTACAGAACCTCACTCAAGACTCAAGTGTTACCTACTTAGAACTAGTTTAACCCATTTTGATTGGTTATAACCAATTTTGAGTACTTAATGCAGGCCACATGATATACGTAATCAGCCTATTATGTTCCCACTGCTGGGACAAAAGCCACCTCTTGGTGGGAGTGAGCCGTAATCCAGCACGCGGGCTCAGTATGGTTTGGTGGATGTCAACATGTCTTCGAATTTTGATCTAGGACATCACGATGTTTTCCTTCACCGTTTTGAGAGCAGTGGTGATAAAATAATTTACACAAAGTAAAGCGCCTGTCAAGGTTCGAAACTACGACCTTACAACTCGTAAGTATGGCCGTTACCACTGGGTCACCATTGCTCTCGTTACGATATACTTGCGCAAAATTGGACTTGCATAAGTATACATTAACGTGTGTAGGATGAATTAGCACAAGTATCCGAGCTATTCGGTGTCACGGAGACTTGTGCAAGTCTAAACTTGTGTGATTACGTGTGGCCTGCATAATACTTGAGTCTTGAATGAGGTTCTGTAATACGGGCCTAAGAAACTCGTTTGTCATTTACTAACGCTTCAACTGATCTGTGTAACATTTGGTACACGCATAAATTTTATGGCATAAAGACAAATATAACCTTTACAATGAAATCAACGCAGAGGCTAAAAACAAGCATTATATACACCCACACAAACGAAAAGCTTGAGCAATTTTCACATGCATTTCATTCTCGTATAGCGGAAAGCTATAACACAAAAATATATAAATTACAATAGTAATTATTATTATAATTATAAACTAGATTAAAATGTGATAATACAATCATAGATAGATAAATATACAGAATAGATAATTATAGTCGTCGTCTTACTTACTTTTTTTATTTAAGTTTTTTGTTTGTAAGAAATAAAAGGCTTTTTTTATTTATAGCGAAAAGCTGTCATCTTTTCTTTTTGGTTTTTATTATAAACTGTTTCAATTTTGGTATAAAATGAAGCATAACTCATCTAATTTTTTTTTGAGCAGTGAGAGTAACTCATCTAATTAGTTGCCATTTTCTTTCTTACCGTCGAAAAAATAAAATGTTACATGCACGGTTAAAATTACAATGCTTATTTTTTAATTTTTGATCATCTTCCGGCAATCATTGTTTAGAGTGAAAAATTTAATACCAGGTAGAAAACTTCAAACTCCAGTTTCAAAAAGTGCTGATTTCAACCCTAGTTTGAATAAAAGACTTTTGATTTTGATTTTAATTCTTCGACTATAGGTACCTACTAAGCTATAAAACATGGTTTACTATGTGTTTAATATTGTTTACACAACCCTTACCAGCATGACTTTGACGTTTACGTCATCTTCAGACATTTGACTGACATTTTAGGGATAACTCAGCCCTTAATAATATCACTGTGAATAATTATTAATAAATAATTGTTTCTCATAAGATTGATTTAGGTTTAAAACATTTAAATTTAATGACTTATGATGTTTAACAATTACAATTAATTCAAGTGTACGTCATCTACTTTAATGTTAGAGTATTCACAAAAGAAATATCACAACATATAAAAGCACAATTAAATGATAACTATAGCATAATCAGTCTATAATTTCCCTACTGCTGAGACACAGGCCTCCTTTTGGTGAGAGAGAGTGGGCCGTAATCCACCACACGGGCCCAGTACGGGTTGGTAGATGTCACATGTCTCCGAATCCGAATTCCGGTTACCTCTTCATGTTTTCCTTCACCGTTTTGAGAGCAGTGATGATGAAATTATTTACACAAAGTAAAGTAGGGCCTGGGTTCGAATCTACGACCTACAACTCTTAAGTCGGGGCCATTACCACTGGGCCTCCACTGCTAACCTGCTTGATCATAATCAAATCAAGTCAATCAATATTCTTAGCCTTTTCCCTACTATATTGGGGTTGGCTTCCAGTCCAATCGTATTCAGCTGAATACCAGTGTTTTACATGGAGCGACTGCCTATCTGGCCTCCACAACCCAGTAATTGGGTAATACGATACCTCTTGGTAAGACTGGTTGTCAGACTTTTGGGCGTCTGACGACCAGTAACTGTCAAAGATTCACGAATAACAGCCGGGACCAACGGCAAAGTAAAGCGCCTGTCTGGGTTCGCAACTACGACCTTCAACTTGTATGTCGGGGCCGTTACCACTGGGTTACCACTGCTCTCAGCTGATAACTAACATAATAACATTTTTATTAATCCTTGTCCGATACGAAAGAGGTGCATATTGTACAGCAATAATATAAACAAAATGAAAAATCTTATTATTATTGAAAAAAAAAAAAAATTGCTCTTTAAAATTCACAATTTTTGTACCAAAATTACCCCAAATCCATTCAAAACTTGTAAATTTTCAACAGGGGTCATAAGTTATAACTTGTAGACACCCGCTAAACGACAGCCGCCCGCGCCCCATGTCATAAACCGGTAAAATTCCCCATTGAAAAAACTTGCGGCTTTTTTTTTTTTTCCTAAAAATTACCACATAAATAGACTCTCAGTACAATACCTAACAACACCCTCATTTTTTTTACATATTATATGGTACCTCATTCAATATCGATTGTAAATTATAGTACGACCACGTTCAATGGTTCCATCGGTTATCTTCGTAAAAGCCGAAGTTTGACAAAAAAATATGACTGATCCAGTAAGAGTGTGACAGAATCAGTGCGTCAACCCCTATTAAGATATCACTGAGGTGGAAGTATAAGGAAATGGATGTCTATTGATAGATAGTCGCATTTAATTTGATCGATGTTTGAGCTATCTCCGTGAAAAAAAAAACGGTTTAGGCGCAAAATTTCCAATTCGCAAAATGTCCAGCGGTCGCGAAGTGTCCAGTTCGCAGAATGTTCAGTTCACAGAATGTCCAATATTCATCATAATGCTGTGACCCCATCAATCACTAATTGAATCATGAACCTTTGATACACGACCTCTTCGCGCGTCACGTGTATGGTTATCCTAACTAATATTATAAATGCGAAATTGTGTTTGTTTATTTGTTACGCTTTTACGTCAAAACAGCTGAACGGATTTGGATGAAATTTTGCAAATGGGTAGACCATGACCTGGATTAGGTTATAAAATATTTTATCCCGATACTCCCACGGAATCGAGACTTATATGGGAGAAATCGCTGGGCCCAGCTAGTCTAATTATAAAGAAGAACAGCATGCTTAGCATGACCACAATAGAAACGAGTTTTGTCGACGGAAGAATAGACAAAATGACAAATAAACAATGACAATCTGTCATTTTGTCTATCCTCCGTCAACAAAACCCGTAGAAAACCCGTTTCTATGGTCATCATGCTACGCGTGCAGAAAGAAAATTCGGTCATACGAGGTACTCAGTGGAAGTTTATTATAACCTTGCAAATTGAAGGATCCATAAGGCTGTTATTTGATTAAGAACCTCGCTCTAACCTAAAAATTATACCTCTACAACATAACTTATACAGTACTAGTGACTTCGTTCGCGTGGAAGTCGTAAGTCGTAAGACACCACAATATACTACAATAACATCCATATTTTTATAAAATTCCCTGTATACTAAGTTTGTAGTTTTATTCTCAGCAGCCAAAATATACAGACAGTAAGGAATGGTGACTCGGGAGCAAGCGACGTACAGTTGTCCGTGTGAGAAGCAACTTGTCCTGAGGTCGACACCTGTAACTTGTTAATCGCAAAGCATACGCTCACAGGAAACTGCACGCGCTTAAACTGGTAATTGTGGGGAATTAGTGGTATACGCGGTATAAACACTGTCTCGCCATCGCCACAACCTGTTAGGATTTCCACCTTGATGACGTTTCTCTGCAAAGACACGACTTTGAGTCGGGTTCCGTTACACAGCTTCGGCGGAGTTAAGTTCCGAAGGAGCATAATCGTAACTTATACAGTATAACATTTCTGACCATTAACTGTTAATAGTTCATGGCAGTCTGTTTGTCTTGGCCAAAGTTCCGATGAAACAAACATAGTAACTGTTTAACTTCCAACGATACTTTACCCGCAGTATCTGGTAAACAATTAATATTATGAACAAAACAAAACACTAAAACTAAGAGAGGATAAAAGTTTAACCACAGAGCTCGGAGACGCCTCGCATGGCGCTGTGACGGTACTTATTGTCAACACAATCTTATCTATATATACTGGGTTGTCCAAAAAGTGACGTCATAAAAATGCCAACAGAAGTGAAAACTTGAAAATAAATCGGCACCGCGGTAATCAATGCGTTGATGTTTTTTACTCCACGGTGTCGGTAAATTCCGTTACAGTGTCGCGAAATCAATAGTTTAGTCCCGTCTCAAAAATACCCAACGCGCCTAAAGAAGTTTTCACTTAAAAAAATTTAATTCCTCATACCCGAAATGGTATCCGAAAATAGACCCAGGTATGTTCCGCGATAAAAAAAAATTACATACAAAAATACGTGTTTTTCCAGTTTTTTTTGCTTGACCTAACACGGTTACCATACCTTTTGTGTGCGAGTCCAACTCACACTTGGCCGGTTTTTTTATGTTCTATAATACGAAAATAGCGTTTATCTACTCTCATAGCGTAATATTCGAATTATGAACTTCAAAACGAGTTTATATTAACATACTTTTTTATACAGAATACCGAAATTTAAAAATAGAATCATATTATAACACTTTTTCTCTAACAAAATAATACTATAAACAATTTTTTTTCTATTACGATACAGCGCTAATCCAAGAAGTTAATATCACCAAAGAGTTTCCATCAACTTTTGGCGGGGGACAGCAGCACCCGCTGTAGCGCATGTGCGGTGATGTGCTGGTGCAGGCGACATTCATTTGTTTTGTAGTACTTACTGAATTTCATGGTATTTTTTTTTAAATTTATTCTATATCTTAAAACTTGGAATTTTTGGGTAGGATTTGTTTCAATCCCAATGTTTGAGAGTAGATAAAGTAGTGTATGAAACTGCACATAACTAGGTATTAACACATTCGTGTGATACTATTGTGACTGTACCTAAATTACCCTAGGCTGATAAAATTTTCGTTTTTCCTAAATAAGCTAACATTAGTGTTTAAGTCGGTTCCCCCCATAGGGGGAAGGGCCGCACTCCACCCCGTACGACCCTGTAGAGCTCGTCTCCGGACTGGTCACTCTCCCACCAATATGTGTAAGAAGAAATGAATTCTCAAATAAGAAGTCCGATACCTTGTCCCATTAATAAGGCAAGTAAAGGATTGAATGAGATTGTAAATAAGACAAGAATTCATCGTTATGAAATTACATTGGATGTGGTTTAGAAAGCTAATAAATAATAGAGGGATGCAAAGTATATCATTATAAAACTTGTGAGTAACCTTTACGTTAGCGTAACAGGTATTTGGTCAGTCATCACTCGCACGATACCTCACATCTACACTCGGAGTACTTAGAGCAACACTTCCATAAGTGACGCATTGCGTCGGCATCACGCTCTTTTGGAGGCATGGTCCCTAGCAGTTCTTTCGAACTGATAAACGTGACGAAGTGGCTTTCCCTGCGGCAACCGAGTGACCGTCCGTGTCTAACTACGGGGCGGCTAGTTCCAGCGACATTCGTCGGCATCATGCTCTTTTGGAGACATGGTCCCTATCAGTCCTTGGACTGAATATGATATAGATGTGGTCACCCAAACCCCTGGAAGGTCACCCTTTGCACAACAAGCATATCTGCAAGACACGTGTTCATGTCAGTCTGACCGAATTATTGGTCTGAGATAAAGAATACAACATTCCAGAATTACTATCTAATAGAGTTGAGAATCGAAACTCAAGAATCATTATTTATTTAATAGAGTTCTGAATAATCTCTCTTAAAGCCCTTTTAATTGGTCTGAAGCAAAGAATACAGAATTCAAGATTTAGGTTCTAGATAATAGAGTAGAGAATCATAATTCTAGAATCATTAATTAATAGAGTTGTGGATCAACTCTCCTGAAGGTCTGTAGACAGTCCCAAAGCGCCCTCCCTTCACCACTTCCTAGTGTTTGAGCAGGGGAGAAGAAGTGGCGCAACAAACTCCCCAGCAACACGTCTCTGTCTGTTTCGTTGTAAGAACTTCAAATATATTACCAGCCAAGGATAATTATTATCATGAAAGACTCACCCAGTCGCACCAACACACACACACACACACACACATATAACATTAGGTACTAAATTAGTCTAATCTGGGCTTTAACCCAACTATATTTAACTTAATAACTAATACTCGTTATCTTGTGGACTTGGCTTCTTGGTATTCACCAAGCCTTCTAACTCAACTAGCCTAGACTCGGACGTCCGTATCCTATCGTGGTCTAAAACCAAGTGCCATGACTTTCTTCCTTGGTCCCCTAAAAATCCTAAAAACACCACGTTTGGCCCATCTTCCCACACTTTTGCAGAATAGACTTATGGATGTTTTTTTGTGCAATTTCTCAATTGTTTTAAAAGGGTCCATTTGAATTGCCGGGGTGAACTTAATGCTCACCAGATGTGGCTCTAATAATGTCCACTGCTTTGGTTCAGGGATTACCAACCTTTTGAGACGGGATAGCCAAAAGTAACAATTTATATAATTGTATTATAAACATTCAATTATGTTTTAGCACAAAATTGATTAGAGCAGCTATTATTCTAGCTAGCTGCTAGAATAATAATATAATTAATCCAATAATATAATTACAGTTATTGGATAATAGATAGTTACATCAATGGCTTTTTATCCTTTTGAAAGTTTGGTTAAATCTGTCTAATAAGTTGTTGTTTTAAATTTCAAGCATGACTCTAAATTTATATTCGTTAGTTGGTTTTTTTACCTTACTTTTTATTATATTCATATAATATCACACTTTCTCACACGCATTTCGAGGGCCGCGTGTTGGTTATCCCTGCCTTGGTTTCAGTTCTTAGAATTAGTAAAGCTTGCATTCCATAAAATATAAACGTAAAGTGGTTTGAAAGAGGTTCAATATTGTTTCACGATTTTAAAGAAATAGGATATTTTGTAATTAATTAGGGTAACGTGTCGAACTGTCAGCCCATAAAATAGAGATTTAATGTGTTTCTGAGTGACCCAAACCGTGTGCCGATTTTAAAATAAATATAATATTTTGTTATTAAAATAGGAGCAAATGGCAGACAGTCACACTATTAAAAACCTCGCCTACGGCTCAGTTTTTAGACACACACTCATTTTTTAATACCCCCTCATTATGCAACAGTTTCAGCCCAGTTTGCGCCCCGCAATTTCACCCGCATAAGTCTCAATCCCGTGGGAATATCGGGATAAAAAGTATCCTATGTCCTAACCAAGGTCATAGTCTACCCATGTGCTAAATTTAATTTAAATCCGACAAATAAACAAACTCACTTTCGCATTTAAGTATAATAATAGTTCATCATCATCATCAGCCTATAATGTTCCCACTGCTGGGACACAGGCCTCCTCTCTGTGAGAGGGAGTGGGCCGTAATCTACCACGTGGGCCCAGTGCGGGTTGGTAAATGTCACATGTCTTCGAATTTTCGGATCTAGGACATGCCGGTTTCCTCACGATGTTTTCCTTCACCGTTTTGAGAGCAGTGGTGATGAAATAATTTACACAAAGTAAAGCGCCTGTCTGGGTTCGAACCTACGACTTACAACTCGTAAGTCGCGGCCGTTACCACTGGACCACCACTGCTCTTGCGCCATCAACTTTAAAACACTCACAACGGTTGCATGGAAACGCCATGCAGGCTAAAGACTCTACATTTCCTACCTACTACCATTTCTAGATGCGGCCCGTGTGGCGATTCCGTGCTCTATGAGTTTAACAATAAAAAATTGCGGTTAATTTATATTTTACAGTCAAGTTGGAACGAAACCGGAGGGTTATAAGAAATTGTATTGTTTACTTTTTAAATGATTTGTAAAACTAATAATCGTTGTAACGTGAACCAGGAACAATCTTGCGAGCGTGTTCAATCTCTGTATTTATTGTTGTAGCAGCAATCTATAGAAAAAAAAAAAACGGTAGTACTCCGGGAGTACCGACAGAAGTGAAAACTTGAAAAAAATCGGCACCGCAGTAATCAACGCGTTGATGTCTTTTTAATGGTCCTTTTGACCATTAAAAAGACATCAACGCTGGTGTTGTCACAGTGTCGCAAATCAATGGTTTAGTTCCATCTCAAAAATGCCCAACGCGCCTAAAGAAGTTTTCACTTCAATAATATGAAGTGGTTCGCGGCTTATTTAGCCACGAGCCTCTTCATGTTTTAAATATTTATATATATTACAGCTGCACGGGTCGATCGAAAGTTAAGTTATACTTGCCGCGTTTGGTTTGTAGATTCCACCATTAAATATCGAGACTCCTCCGTGCCTCGGAAAGCACGTTAAGCTGTTGGTTACGGCTGCAATTCGTATATCTTTGACAGTTGTTCCAGGTAGTCAGAAGCCCAAAAGTCTACTGACAACCTGTCTTACCAAGGGTTATCGTGTAACCCAGAAACTGGGATGTGGACGTCAGATAGGAAGTCTCTCCATGTAAAGTACTGATATTCAACGGCATCCAGTTAGACTGGAAGTCGACTCCAGCATTGTTGGGAAAAGAAGGAAAGAAAATACGTTTATTTGCGGTAAACATGACGCAAAGAAAGAACACAAAACAAAAACCGGCCAAGTGCGTGTCGGACTACGCACAATGAAGGGTTCCGTAGTTGAGATGAATTTATTTATCCCAAGAACAAATGTAACATTGTAGTTGAAAAACATGTTTTCCCATACATTCCAACTGCAAATCGTCGCTCGGCATATAATACCGCGAATGTGACATTTTTACGTTTTTGTTTTAATTGCAGGATCACTTATACTTAACGAGTAGAATGAAATAAAACAAATCTGATTTTCGTAAAAAAATTCACATTCGCGGTATTAATATAATAATAATCTATCTAATCTAAATCTAATACCTTTAAACCAGCAATTCTTGTAAATACCTATGTATATATAATCTGAATCTCGGAAACGGCTCCAAGAATTTTTATTAAATTTAGTATGCAGGGGGGTTTCAGGAGCGATAAATCGATCTAGCTAGGTTTCATTTTTAGAAAACGTCGTTCAAAAAAAAATAATCATCCAGATATTTTTCTTTATTCAAATAACAAGGACTCATTGCGTTAGTAAACTTATGAACTATGTTAACTTATTTTACGAGGTCACTTAGAAAGTTTTGCGACTAACAGTTTTTGTCTATAGAATACTGGCTGGTTTTGATGTCAATTAAAACGATGACTACTTATAACAAAAAAACCGGCCAAGTGCGTGTCGGACTACGCACAATGAAGGGTTCCGTAGTTGAGATGAATTTATTTATCCCAAGAAAAAACTTAACATTGTAGTTGAAAAACATGTTCTCCCATACATTCCAACTGCAAATCGTCGCTCGGCATCCAATACCGCGAATGTGACATTTAAAAAAAAAATTAAATTGCAGTGTCACTTATTTGAACGTGTAGAATGAAATAAAACAAAAATCAGATTTTCGTAAAAAAATTCACATTCGCGGTATTAATATAATAATAATACCTTTAAACCAGTAATTCTTGTATATACCTATGTATATATAATCTGAATCTCGGAAACGGCTCCAAGAATTTTTATTAAATTTAGTATGCACCCCTGCTGCTGTTTCAGGAGCGATAAATCGATCTAGCTAGGTTTCATTTTTAGAAAACGTCGTTCAAAAAAAATTATCATGCAGATATTTTTCTTTATTTAAGTAACAAGGACTCATTGCGTTAGTAAACTTATGAACTATGTTAACTTATTTTACGAGGTCACTTAGAAAGTTTTGCGACTAACAGTTTTTGTCTATAGAATACTGGCTGGTTTTGATGTCAATTAAAACGATGACTACTTATTACAAAAAAACATAACATTCCAAATTTGAAATTGCCTCAACATTTTTTTACGAGCAAAATTAAAATACTCTGTCTTACTGAAAACTGGATTTATAACGAGAACATTTTCGCGCGATGATTTTGTACGATTTCAAATGTTGACTAAAACCAGAAGAATCGTTTGAAAGACTTCGAATGGTGTTCATAGAAAAAAGCCCTTCTAAAGCGACTGTTTTTCGCTGGTTCAACGAATTTATGGGTGGTCTAGTAATTTTGGTAGACAAAGAAAGAAGTGGCCGCCCTATGACGGTTGTTACATAGCAAAAAGTGCTGGCTGTGAAAAATTTTATTCAAGAGAATAGGCGAATTACATATGAAGAGGTTCATCATACACCGTGAAATTTGAATCACAGTTTTGCTAGAACAAACGTTGTTCAGACCATGGTCTACTACCATTCTACAGCATCCAATAAAAACAAAAAACATAATTAGTTTTTGAAAAACACAAAAAAAGCAAAGTTTAAATGTCAAGATTATCGTTACTCCCTACAACACACACAGAATCTTGGATTTTTCAATATGATCCAGAAATGAAGCGTCAGTCGACCGTGTGGCTGTTGAACCAAAATGAACCAACGCCTACCAAAGTGAAGCGAGTCAGAAGTGCAGGCAAAATGTTGACCGCAAGTTTTTTTTTTTCTACCAGGTTATCTGGTGTCAGTACCCTGACGAGATCAAAGAAGCATCAATGCTGAATGGTATGTTACTAAATGTTTGCCAGAAGTTTTCACTACTGCAAGCAGCAAGCGACCGAACACTGGCCTCCGTGGGCTACTGCTTCACCACGACAACGCGCTGGCTCACTCGGCGCTCAAAACAAGGGACTTTCTGGACAGCACACCGGTCAAATTTATAGGTTATCCTCCTTACAGTCCCGATTTGGCTCCGTGCGACTTTTTCTTGTTCCCCAAAATAAAAAATCAACTCAAAGGAAAACAGTTTTCATCACCTGAAGATGCACTGGGTGCATTTGAGAAGGAAATTGGAGAGGTGTCTGATGCGGACTGGAAAATGTGTTATGAAAATTTGTTTAGACGTATAAAACTGTGTATAGACGCCAATCGAGAGTTCTTGCAAAAGATATAATAAAAAAAATTATAACCTGTAGCATATTTTTTTCTAGTATCACAAAACTTTCTGAGTGCCCCACGTAATCTAGTTTAATTTATTTCACCCCATGGGAGATGGCACTGCAGTGATTGATGTACATGCAATCCAGACTACTAGCGATATTGTTGGAGCTGGCCCGTACTCTGCGTACCAGGGATGCACACCTCATTCGCATCGTTACGTAAAAGCAATTAATATGTGCGTCCGCGAATATTCCCGATGCGCTACAAAAACGGGGCAGCCCCACCAAAACCCTGAAAGCGTTGTTGTATTGGACACAAAGGGCGTTGCATGACCTTTGGGTATATCTAGCCCACAGGCTGCACGTGTAAAACCTTGTACAATAAGCTCGAAACAGAGTAATTTTGGCTTTTTAAGTGAGCAGCGTGCAAACCTGCGAGCCAGCATGTTTGCCCTTACCGACAACGCCCTTCGCTCCCGCTCAATATCGAATCCGTCATTGAGGTCAGGGGTCAATATATGACCAAGACATTTAAACGTAAATAGTCTTTGTATTGGAGTCCCATTGAGTAATACAGGTGGTACATAACCCGGTCTGCCCCCAGCCTCAAAGACCATGATCTCCGACCTATTGGAGTTATACATCAAACCATGTGTTTTGGCATACTGCTCACATTTGGCGACCAATTACTTTCTGAGACCACAGATTGACGCGCTCAGAAGCACCATATCATCTGCATAGCTAATATTATTTACACAAATACCATCTATATAGCAACCTACTCTGGTGCTGCTGAGCTCGCCAATCCTGCCTCACCCCGCATTCCAACCTGTGTGGCTTGGAAAATGTTCCAGCCCATCGTACACTATTGATCTGGTTACCATACCACTATTTAAAGATGTTTGCTCCGTTGGCAACCTATCCTTCTCCATCTTTCCAAACCTTGAATAAATCGATGAACCTAGCATAAATCGGCGTCTCACGCTGTGTATAGTAAGTATGTGATAGTATGCTTAAGGCACAACACTGCACTTTCTGTTGACAAACCACGCCGAAACCCGAATTGGTTGTCATGAACATTTACAGTTTTATTTATTTGTGTATTAAGCAGACGGTCAAACACTTTTGATATTATAGTAGCTAGAGAGATGGGCCTTTTGGATGCCGAGCGACGAAATGTAAGTTTTTACGCACCATATTGAGAGATTTACCATGTTATTTTAAGACCATAGACTTCTTATAGGTTTTCCTGTAATCTATGAGTATAGAACCATACTATGTATTTTTTTCAAAATTTTTGGTCCAGTAGTTTCGGAGATAAGGGGGGGGGAATGGTCAATTTTCATTGAATTTATTAAATATCTTTAAAAGTATTTATTTTAAAATTATATAAAAAATATATTTAAGATCCTCGCAACAAGCCCTTTCATTTGATATGTCACACGGTACTGTTAGCAAAACTTTTTATTTTAATTTTCTTGTTTGCGCCCCAAAAGTGACACCTATATTCAAAATTAATTTATTTACGTTACACATTCGTGTTTGGGTCACAGAAATACATATGTGTACCAAATTTCAACTTAATCGGTCCATTAGATTCGGAGTAAATTGGCTGTGACAGACGGACAGACAGACAGACAGACAGACAGACAGACAGACAGACAGACAGACAGACAGACACACGAGTGATCCTATAAGGGTTCCGTTTTTTCCTTTTGAGGTACGGAACCCTAAAAACATAACATTCCAAATTCGAAATTCCCTCCACATTTTTTTACGATCAAAATCAAAATACTCTGCCTTACTGAAAACTTTATATTTATAACGAGAACATTTTCGCGCGATGATTTTGAACGATTTCAAATGTCGACTAAAACCAGAAGAATCGTTTGAAAGACTTCGAATTGTGTTCATAGAAAAAAGCCCTTCTAAAGCGACTGTTTTTCGCTGGTTCAACGAATTTATGGGTGGTCTAGTAATTTTGGCAGACAAAGAAAGAAGTGGCCGCCCTATGACGGTTGTTACATAACAAAAAGTGCTGGCTGTGAAAAATTTAATTCAAGAGAATAGGCGAATTACATATGAAGAGGTTCAGCATACACTGTGAAATTTGAATCACAGTTTTGCTAGAACAAACGTTGTTCAGACCATGGTCTACTACCATTCTACAGCATCCAAAAAAAAAAAAATATATAATTAGTTTTTGAAAAAACACAAAAAAAGCAAAATTTAAAATGTCAAGATATATAGATGTATACTGCCGATTGAATCGGGAAGTGTGCATGAAATTCTACACATGCATTTTCGGTTATGAAAGATAGTTTCACGCTGGTACCGTAAAATCTAACGCAGGGTCAGAAGGAGGTTCGGGTAGAATGGTGCCGAGACATGATAGCAAAATTGGTAGCAGGCTCGTCTCGGCGCGTTTAAGATATCATTACGGGTGATGAATCTTGGATTTTTTAATATGAGCCAGAAATGAAGCGTCAGTCGACCGTGTGGCTGTTGAACCAAAATGAACCAACGCCTACCAAAGTGAAGCGAGCCAGAAGTGCAGGCAAAATGTTGACCGCAAGTTTTTTTTTTTTTTTCTACCAGGTTATCTGGTGTCAGTACCCTGACGAGATCAAAGAAGCATCAATGCTGAATGGTATGTTACCAAATGTTTGCCAGAAGTTTTTACTACTGCAAGCAGCAAGCGACCGAACACTGGCCTCCGTGGGCTACTGCTTCACCACGACAACGCGCTGGCTCACTCGGTGCTCAAAATAAGGGACTTTCTGGACAGCACACCAGTCAAATTTATAGGTCATCCTCCTTACAGTCCCGATTTGGCTCCGTGCGACTTTTTCTTGTTCCCCAAAATAAAAAATCAACTCAAAGGAAAACAGTTTTCATCACCTGAAGATGCACTGGGTGCATTTGAGAAGGAGATTGGAGAGGTGTCTGATGCGGACTGGAAAATGTGTTATGAAAATTTGTTTAGACGTCTAAAACTGTGTATAGACGCCAATGGAGAGTTCTTTCAAAAGATATAATAAAAAAAATTATAACCTGTAGTATATTTTTTTCTAGTATCACAAAACTTTCTGAGTGCCCCACGTAATCTAGTTTAAATTTATTTCACCTCATGGGAGATGGCACTGCAGTGATTGATGTACATGCAATCCAGACTGCTAGCGATATTGTTGGAGCTGGCCCGTACTCTGCGTACCAGGGATGCACACCTCATTCGCATCGTTACGTAAAAGCAATTAATATGTGCGTCCGCGAATATTCCCGATGCGCTACAAAAACGGGGCAGCCCCACCAATACCCTGAAAGCGTTGTTGTATTGGACACGAAGGGCGTTGCATGACCTTTGGGTATATCTAGCCCACAGGCTGCACGACGTGTAAAACGTTGTACAATAAGCTCGAAACAGAGTAATTTTGGCTTTTTGAGTGAGCAGCGTGCAAACCTGCTAGCCAGCATGTTTGCCCTTACCGACAACGCCCTTCGCTCCCGCTCAATATCGAGTCCGTCATTGAGGTCAGGGGTCAATATATATGACCAAGATATTTAAACGTAAATACTCTTTGTAGTGGAGTCCCATTGAGTAATACAGGTGGTACATAACCCGGTCTGCCCCCAGCCTCAAAGACCATGATCTCCGACCTATTGGAGTTATACATCAAACCATGTGTTTTGGCATACTGCTCACATTTGGCGACCAATTACTTTCTGAGACCACAGATTGACGCGCTCAGAATCACCATATCATCTGCATAGCTAATATTATTTTTACAAATACCATCTATATAGCAACCCACTCTGGTGCTGCTGAGCTCGCCAATCCTGCCTCACCCCGCATTCCAACCTGTATGGCTTGGAAAAAGTTCCAGCCCATCGTACACTATTGATCTGGTTACCATACCACTATTTAAAGATGTTTGCTCCGTTGGCAACCTATCCTTCTCCATCTTTCTTCACAATACGTCATAAGCAACCAGATCAGAAACCTTGAATAAATCGATGAACCTAGCATAAATCGGCGTCCCACGCTGTGTATAGTAAGTATGTGATAGTATGCTTAAGGCACAACACTGCACTTTCTGTTGACAAACCACGCCGAAACCCGAATTGGTTGTCATGAACATTTACAGTTTTATTTATTTGTGTATTAAGCAGACGGTCAAACACTTTTGATATTTTGATATTATAGTAGCTAGAGAGATGGGCCTTTTGGATGCCGAGCGACGAAATGTAAGTTTTTACGCACAATATTGAGAGATTTACCATGTAATTTTAAGACCATAGACTTCTTATAGGTTTTCCTGTAATCTATGAGTAAAGAACCATACTATGTATTTTTTTCAAAATTTTTGGTACAGTAGTTTCGGAGATAAGGGGGGGGGAATGGTCAATTTTCATTGAATTTATTAAATATCTTTAAAAGTAGTTATTTTAAAATTATATAAAAAATATTTTTAAGATCCTCGAAACAAGCCCTTTCATTTGATATGTCACACGGTACTGTTAGCAAAACTTTTTTTTTTAATTTTCTTGTTTGCGCCCCAAAAGTGACACCTATATTCAAAATTAAATTATTTACGTTACACATTCGTGTTTGGGTCACAGAAATACATATGTGTACCAAATTTCAACTTAATCGGTCTATTAGATTCGGAGTAAATTGGCTGTGACAGACGGACAGACAGACAGACAGACAGACAGACAGACAGACAGACAGACAGACACACGAGTGATCCTATAAGGGTTCCGTTTTTCCTTTTGAGGTACGGAACCCTAAAAAAGAACTAATTGGAGGAAAATATGCGTCACATCCACGCAAAACGGCCATTGCTCAGCATAATGCTGCGACCCTATGCGAGACAGAGTCCCAGCGTTGGTTTTCAGCGACAGCCAGCGTTGACGTTATGACGTCGACCGGTGCAGCATACAATGAGATGTGAAAATAAAATAAATATAGAATAATTCAAAATGTTTATATAAAATACTAGCTGACCCACAGACATATAAAGAGTAGCAGACCAAACATACGCTAAAAATTGCGTAGCCATTACGCACACATAGGGAATGTTGTCAATACAGGGCCGGACTAGGGCGGGTTGCCGGTATTTTCTAATGAAATTGAAACAACCATTATAGGTACTTACTGAAAATCCGTGAAAATCTATAGTCTCTGGGTCAAAGAAGTGTAGATTACTTAACAATAAAGTCAATCAATTATTACCTGCCGAATGAAATTTCAAAGTTATGTGAGTAGCCTATTTATGTATGCCTATGCCTATGTTCATGTTATCCATCACACAGATACAGGGTAACATAATTCATTTTATAATTTATTACTAATAGCATGTGTGTGTACACTGACAATCTACACTTTGCAGTATTCTGGAACAATGTCACCAAAAAGATTTAAAAAATCGTAGTGTAAACTGAGGCTCTGTTTGATAAAATTCAATGGTAAATATTTTACAAAAAGTTTCGTCTTTGTTGCCAAATCCGTCCCTGACTAAATAACGCGGTTGAAACATAGAACGCGATGCAGACAATGTTGCTTATCAATACGGCAGCGCGGCCTAAGCAAGCTACGCGTCAAATTTTGTCTATGTGTGTGTCAGTGTGACAACAGGTGACAGAACGAGATACAATTTACGACTTGTCGCTTAGCAAAAAAAGGATAGAGAATCATGCCCATAGATATAAATATAGCTATGGATTAATGTTTAGTCTGCTACTCTTTATATGTCTGTGAGCTGACCCGACAGACGCTGTCCTGTCTTAACTAAGTTTGCAGCGCGCATTCTGTCAATCGCGCCAACTGTCAAACGACTGACAGTTATGTCAAAAGCGCTAAGGTTACATTGGAAAAGTTAATATTGTCGTTAAGTTTTCTTAATTTTTATTATTTTTACGCACAGCTTTTTTTTTTTTTTTTTATAATATCTTTCTCCCGACAATAAGAAACACAAACAAAAAGAATTAGCGAAATCGGTCCAGTTGTTCACGTGTGATGCTGTGACTAAGAGAAATAGGGATTCATTTTTAGGGTTCCGTACCTCTAAAGGAAAAAACGGAACCCTTTGTTGTCTGTCACTTTGTTGTCCGTCTGTCTATCTGTCAAGACCCTTTTTCAAGGGTAGGTATCAAGCTGAAATTCATATCAAATACTTGAGCTTGGAGCTGTGAAAAAAATCAAACTTCTAAGCCAACGCAATCAAAAGATATAGGTAGTCGTTTATGCTGCAAATTTTCGACACTCGCAAGGGAATCAAAACCTACAGGGTACTTCCCGTAAATTCAGAATCTTGAAATTTCGTACGAAGCAACGTTTTATAGCACAGATAAAGGGAAAATTGCGAAAAGCATAAATTTTTTGGCTCGTCATATAATAAAAATATTTTTAATGATCTTAAACTTACTACCCCTTTCCTCATGAACGCGGTTTGTACGGACCCCCGGTGCACGAGTCCCACTCGCACTTGGCCGGTTTTATATATATATATAGATAGATATATAAAAAGGCTAGGTAGATTTAAAACATGCAACATAATATTAACTTATTATGATAGAGATCATCAAGTTACGTTTGGCCTGATAAAATACTTTCTTCTATTTTGTTATTATCTAGCTTCTGACGTTTCATAAGTGCCCTTGTAGGTATATGTGAAATAAAATATTTTGAATTGATCTACATAATTATTTGCTGATCGTTTTTGACTCATTAACGATTAATTCAGTTTTAACATATTTGTTGTTAAGTTATAGTCCGCGCGCGATTGCTAGTCACCACCCGAGCGGTTAGACAGGGGAGGGCCATTGACAAAATTGGCAGACTGAGTTAGCTTGACCTTTGTCTACCTCCCCCGTTTCACCGCTCGTATACCTCAGGCGGTAACTAACAGTCGCGCTCAGACTATAACAAAATATATCATTTTATTGATAAGTAGTAGGTAATTTTTTGTTAAAGTAATCTCTCTGTGAATTTTGTTCCTAAACAACCCCTTAGGACCACAAAATTAATTTGCGCTCTTCATAAATGCTCAATTTAAAATCAGAATTTAATAAGTGCCTGAAATGCCACGAACGACCGAATCAAAGGTTAGGCAACACTCCGCCCTTTAAATTCAGAAATAGCGCAGCCCCTGAAGAACCCTTGAGAGTAGAGTTACATTATTCTGCGACAGATCTCAAATATCAATGGAGCAGAGAATTGAGAACATTAAGTAGTAACAAAATCTTTTTCTTTGCGAAAGATGATAAAGTTGTAACGTTTTTTGAAGAATTTAATGAGGAATATTGTTTCGGGTTGTGTACCTTCTTTCTACTAATATAATTGTGAGGATTATGCCATCAACTTATAAAACAGTCACGAAGGCGACGGTTGCATGGAAATCCCATGCAGGCTATTATAAAGCCTCTGAATTTCCTACCTACTGCCGTTTCTAGACGCTGCCCATGCGGCGATTCCGTGCTGTGTGAGTTTAACAATAAAAAACAGTGGCACTCCGGGAGTGCCGAAGGAAGTGAAAACTTGAAAAAAAATCGACACCGCGGTAATCAACTCGTAGATGTCCTTTTAATTGTCAAAAGCTGGTGTCGTCACAGTGTCGCGAAATCAATGGTTTAGTCCCATCTCAAAAATGCCCAACGCGCCTTAAGAAGTTTTCACATATTTTACAGTCAATTTGGAAGGAAAGCAGTAAGTGATTTGTAAAACTAATAATCGTTTTAGCATGAACCAGAAACAATCTTGCAAGCATGTTCAATCTCTATATTTATTGCTGTTGCAGCACTTAATAGTAATATTTAAAATATGAAGGCCCCTTCATATTTTAAATATTACTATTAAGTGCTCAAATAATGTAAAAAAATCTACTAAAATATGAGTTACATAAAAAAACAACACTATCATTAAAAGTGCGATATATACTAAGTCTAAACTTTTATTAGTAGTTTTGGGTGTCCTCAGGCACCGATACGTTCCACCGGAACTTTCAGTGGTTTTATTTGACAGCAGTCTGGTAATACCTTAGACGAAGGATATCCAAGAGACTATGCAGATGAAAATATACAATTAAGAAGACCAGCTACAGTCCATATCCTAGGTATGTAACATTAACCGACACCATCCCTGGCGTCTGCAGCGTGGCACACCCGTTGGGGTCATCGTTGCACCAAGCTGAGCCAGGAGAGTACTCCCAAGGGAATTAAGGAAATATTGTGACCATAAACCTACTACTTACCTGCTCCACCGGTTGACGTCATCACGTCAACGCCGGCTGTCGCTGAAAACTAGCGCTGTGGTTCTGTCTCGCATGGGGTCGCAGCATTATGCTGAGCGATGGCCGTTTTGCGTGGATGTGACGCATATTTACCCCAAATTGTTATTTTCGTGTTTTTATTCTTTTTTTGCGTCATGTTTACCGCAAATAAACGTATTTTCTTTCCTTCTTTATTTTCTTCTACCCACCCCCTTTCCCGTATTAAAAAAATAAACTTTTTATGTTAACAAATTTACGTGGTCTTATTTTATCTTCACCACGTAGACCCTATCCGTCAACCCTGACAGCGTCCTGCACAGTGAACAAATGGACGCTACTGATACTTCATAAGTCTTAACTCGAAATAATAGGTGATTGGCTAGACAGTCACTGATACGCTAAGAAGCAGATACCTTCTTCACAGAAATTTGCAAACAGTTCCTTCATTCCTCTTAGTAATATAATAATATTTATTCTAAAATTCACCTACTGTTCTGTTCTAACAACTGCAAATCGAACGTATGGACGCTACTAATACTGCTAATTATAGGCTAATTGACTAGTAGTAATAGTAGTACATTGCCACCGACGATTGCTTAGAAGATACCCACTTTACAGAAGAGTTCCTTCATTTCTCTTTGTTGTATAATTTAATCTGCACCCCGCGGTTTCACACTTATAAGTCTTAATCCCATGGGAATATCGGGATAAAAAATATTCTATGTCCTTACCTAGGTCGTGGTTTACCCTTGTGCCAAATTTCTTCTAAATCCGTTCAGCTGTTTTAGTGTGAAAGTAACAAACAAAGAAACACAGTTTCGCATTTATAATATTGTGTACTATAGTTAGGATTAGGATTGGCTAGATTGAAGTAGATTGTTTAGAACATACCTAATTTACAGAAGAGTTCCTTCATTTCCCTAGGTATTATAACTTATTCAAAAATTCGAAGCCAAATCGCAAACAGAAAACGCAAGATCATTAAAACAAACGTCTCGGGAGTCATTAGATAATTTCGTCTTTAAATTATTAAGCGCACAAGTGGATAATAAATTCATTGAATACAGTATAAATTGCTCGACATCCCTCTGTAGAACGATGCCCCTAACTAATTATACTGAGTGGTAATTCTCGGATAAATACCTACGTATCTCCTGATGCTTTTACAGAATTAATTCTAAAGTGTGGTGCAGACATTCGTTTGATGTTATTGTAATTAGCTGTAGACTGTTTAGGAACAGATTCCGCATAATTTGTTTTTTCCAATATGACGAAAGGTACTGCCTTAATATGAAAAACAGTCCGTCAAAATGCTAAACTTAATATTTAATAACTATCAGAGTTTGGTGAAAGTGGGCCTTAGTTGAGTCGTATTTTGCGTCCGATTACCCATTCAATCACCAATTAAGAGGGTTTATCCTAAAAGCTAGCAACGTTGCAAATAGCTGTCAAATACCTCTTTTGATCAATTTAGCAATATTACTGTATGGAATTAAGAAATGTGGCTAACTAGGGAACTAAAATATTTATAATGAAATGCAATAAATAATTAATATCGTAACACCGATATTAAGTTTAAGATGTAAAAAAAAGTATTTGGAAACTTTCCAAATACCCTTTTTACACCTAAAACTGTTACAACATGAAATTCAGAGTTATAATTGCAATTTATTATTATTATTCTATGTAGTTCGCTAGTTAGCCACATTTGTTATTTCCATACAGTAATATTGCCAGATTAATCAAAACAGCGAAATATTTGACATCTATTTGCGACGTTGCCCACTTTCAGAATAAATGCTCTTAATATTAATAATTTAGTAACTCGACTGATTTATTATTTAAGCAGGTTAACTTTTCAGAATATTAAAGTTCGGTTAGAGATTATTCCTCTGGCAACTCTAGCATCGATACCAGATAAAATTATCATTCTTGTTCTGTGTCGATGGCAATCTAGATAGAATTGGCCTAGAATTTAGCTACGAGTTTAATAATTCCAGTATCGTCCATTACTTCCTGTACCGTGTAAACAACAGGACACGCTGAACACGATATTAAGTGATTATCATTTAAATTGGCAGTAGAGTCACACGAAAGTTGACTTTTTGATTTCTTTTTCAATTTGATTATGATCAAGCAATAACCTGCTTACATAATCAGTCTATAATTTTCCCACTGCTGGGACGCAGGCCTCCTCTCTTCGTGAGGAAGTGAGTTGTAATCTACCATGCAGGCCCAGTGCGGGTTGGTAGATGGCACATGTCTACGAATTTTTGGTTTTTGGATATGCCGGTTTCCTCACAATGTTTTCCTACACCGTTTTGAGAGCAGTGGTGATTAAATTATTTACACAAAGTTGTAGGTCGTAGGTTCAAACCTACGACCTACAACTCTCAAGTCGGGGCCATTACCACTGGGCCACCACTGCTAACCTGCTTGATCATAATCAAATACAAGTCAATCAATATGCTTAGCCTTTTTTCAACTATATTTCTTGGGTTGGCTTCCAGTCCAATCGGATGCACCTGAATACAATACCAGTATTTTACATGGAGCGACTGCCTATCTGACCTCCACAACCCAGTAATTGGGTAATACGATACCTCTTGGTAAGACTGGTTGTCCTGATTGTCAGACTTTCGGGCTTCTGACGACCAGTAACGACTGTCAAAGATTCACGAATAACAGCCGGGACCAACGGCTTAACGTGCTTTCCGAGACACGGAGGATTCTCGATATGTAAAGATGGTCACCCATCCACGGACCAATCCCGGCAAGCGTAGCTTAAGCTGACGTATCGACCCATGCGGCTGTTATTATTTAGCCACGAGCTCCTCCAAATACAAGCCAATCAAATACAAGTCATAACAAGGAAAGGACAGGTGCGCAAATTGCTTAATTTAGAGGGAAACTGCCTCGATACCATAATTTCAAAAGGGTTACTCGGGTTTATTCAGGTTAATGAAATGCCTTCGGCTCAAGGTAGTGCATACAAGTATGACACGGCATGATAATATTATGATAATTATTATACATATTTATCATTATCTGAATGTATGTATACCATTAATTTTAAGGTACAGTAAGCGCTCAAAAGTGCATGAGCACGCTAAGAGTCGTATTGCTGTGAACACGCGGTATAGCTCGTACATTTGTATGTGTAAGCAACACGATACACACACCACAGATAACGCAGTTACACGAAACAACAATATATTTCCGTCGCTTTAAACATGCTAGCACACACGCACTATGCGCGTGAACTTGACCAGTTAATGGCATTGCTAAAATTCGATAGTAACTTAACAAGCGCAGATAGCAGAAAGCGTTAAGCGTTGGTATGGAATTCAATCTGCCTCAGGTTCTAATCTCGTGAAACACAGTGCGGTTTTTTGCAAATATATTATTATTTTTTTTTTCGATAATAATATTTTTTAAATATTGCTGCTTTTTTATGTTGTTATTGCAATAAAGGTTTTAGAATAAAAAATGCGTGATATATGATAACAAAATTAAAAAATATATGTTTATTCGTTATATTTATTTTACATAAGTTAATAAACTGCTACAATTATTTATCATTACTTCAGCTGAATAAGATGTGAAATAGATGTCAAGAAACTTAGAAGCAGTTTGTATTATTTAGACATATTTAAATTATGAAATATTTTAAATTTTTAATGGATTTTTTCACCATAAATATTAAGCTTTGATCATGGTCGAAGTAATTAAGTAATAAATAAGAATATTAGACTACTTAAAATGTAAAAAACTACTTACAGAATAGGTAATTTTAAGGTTAAATATGGGCAGTTTGTTTATATTTTATTTGTATTAATTATTTTACATTTTATTTGACTTTAGTAAATATTGGTTGTTATTGAGGTTAAAGCTTAAGTATTCATTTTCTTTACGAAAAGAAGATTGAAACTAAACCTCAAATTTTTATCCTAAAATAATACTATTACTAAAATAATATTAAACAATTTCGGTATATCTGCAAGAAATACGACAAACACCCTATTGAAACGTGCTTAAAAAATTCGTTACCATAAATTCATGCAATAACGAATCTGTTGTTTATTAAGTTGGTACGGTCAATATTTTAAGGTCAAAAACGGTTTTCTAGCTGGTCTTCAGTGATGCAAGCCTTCAGAGTGCACGGCGAACGGTTCATAATGACGTGTTTTTAATAATTCAGCAAAATGTCTCGTTGGTATGAAACCATTTGTTTCATTCACCATTTGACGTCGCTGCTACTCGATAATAATCCCCTTCCTCATATCTCTTAACCCTCACAGTATTTCTCTAGAACAAAGAAAAACATTGTTTTTATTACACATAATACCTTATTATTTATTATTCACTAATCGAATTAAACCTCACAATGAATTTAAAACTTTAAAGGCATCTTCTGTCTCAACAATACCTCTGTTCTATCAACAATATACCCTTGATTAAGATTTATGTTTAGTAAAATATGAAATATATTAATGATAACACTCACACTTAGTCCGGTTTCATTAGATATTCACTTCACTTTTACGCAGCGCAATAATATTCTCTGATCTGATCTGATCTCTTCAATATATTTTATGCCTGCTTTTTGATAATAATAACCACAACACTGCGCTAAATACTCGTCACCAATATTATCCACGAACCAAAAAAGTTCTATTAATTGAATACTCGTAACAAACTGCATCTACCCCACAGAAATCGAAATAATTTACTTAGTTTTTTGTGGTCTACCTGCTAAACTTTAATATTTATGTGAACAAGACGAATGAAACTAAAAACGAATGATGATTATTGAACTAGTCATTGGTTGCAGACAAAGTGAGTGTGTGTGTAATGTGCGTGTCTACAGTATTGTAACAACTTATAGAAGAAGGTCGTAAGTCAAACCGAAGCGTCAGTCTATTGCTTTGTGAGATTGCTCATGGACTTTTGGTCGGCACTGTACCTAGATGGTGTTAAATTGATCCTTATTATGATAAAAAAACATTATAAATAGATGGTGTATTTTGTTTTAGCGTATCTAAAGCATTGAAGATTTTATGCATGTTTCATTATCATTACATAGGGATACAGTCAGATTTTTTTATTGAACTGAAAACTTCTTTAGGCGCGTTGGGCATTTTTGAGATGGGACTAAACCATTGATTTGGCGACATTGTAACGCAATTTACCGACACCGTGGAGTAAAAGACATCAACGCGGTGCGTGGAGTAAAAGATATAAACGCGTTGACTACTGCGGTGCCGATTATTTTTCAAGTTTTCACTTCTGTCGGCACTCCCGGAGTGCCGCTGTTTTTTTTATAAACCTTTTCACTTTATGATCTAGTGCTGCATACCCACCACCACATCCCTAGTGACTGACGCAACTCCTTCCCGACTGCCTTATAGTTGGTTACATACGTAGGTATAGTACATTTTTCTTTTCCTCCTAGAAACCTGTATGCATGATTTGCATTCAATCTGATATACCCGAATCGATTTAGCGTGGCAATAGCGGTCATTACCCTTTCTCTAACATCTATCCATAGGAACCCAAACAATAAACTAGTACCTAGACGACCGAGCTCTGCTCTGGTGAAAATAGAGAATACTCATTTAATAGTATAGGATAGTACTTACTGTTGTGTACTTATTGTTTTCTGTTTTTATAGTTTTAAGGTGTATTTTTCTGTTTTAATGCCAATAAACGCAATTTTCTTTCTTTTCTTTCTTTTCTTTCTATTATTCTACTGTCAATAATGTCATGTCATTATTCATAATCTTTTTCTATACTTTAGGCGACCGAACTCTGCTTGGGTGAAAATACGGAGAAAACAAATTCTTCCATATGAGACCTAGTTATATCGATTTTTCGCCCTCGTAAACCCCTATATTGCAACTTTCATCAAAATCGTTAAAGCCGATTTCAAGAACGTGATTAGGAATTTATATATTATTCACTCACTGCTTTATTTATATTAATACCTCTCGTAAAGAGTGGTACTTAAATTCTTTAATCAGTATTATATAATTTCTTTATATCCAAAAATACTTTGCACAGATAAATTGACAGCCGAGCCGATTGCATCCACAGAGTACTTAATGCATCGCAGAGTATATAATACTGATACACTCCTGCGCGCGTCCCTTCACTTGTCACCAATGTCACCATACATGGACAAGTGTTGTTGGAACGTCGTGTCGGGTGTGCGTCGATGCTCCTTTTTTATATTTGTAAATTTTTATTATTGTTTTATATTTCCTGTGCGTGTCCCACATAAAATATTTTTCTTTCTTTCTTATTTCTTATATACAAACAAAAATTGCTCGTTGAATAGTATAGGATGTGTGGTTTTTCATTACTGGAACAGATCGTTTAATGGACTTTATTTTAGTTTTTGAATTAAAGAATGTTAGAAAGTATAATTGGGTCAATGACCGCTAGTGTCACGCTAAAGTGATTTGGGTATAGCAACATTCTCCCGACAATGACTCCAAAACATAATACAATAACTTCCATGCTTTTACCACTTATGATATTCTTGCCATCAATTCATTCAACTTACACTTTGATTTTATGTAGATACCTATTTCAGTTATTTATTTTAGTTAAAATAGTATTATTGCAGTATGTATTTTAATCTTTGATTACTAACATAACTTTTAAGTAGGTTGTATACTAACATAAATATGAATCACTGTGTCTGATTTAAATAAATTAAGTAATTAAAATTAAATTAAATTCAACATGAGGGCACTATTCCATAACTGTCCATGGCTAAGCCAACCTGCCCTGACTGCGATCCATAGCTCCTTGCTAAGAACCAGCAGCCAAGTTGATGAGGAGCGTTTCACGAAAGAAGAAAGAAAGAAGAAGAAGCCCTGTTCTCGTAACCTGTGCGGCACTGCACCGAGTGGACCCAATATGCTGCTGCGCTCTGCTGTGCCTACGATGCAGCTGTACCTTTCGCGTCTGCACCACTCCACTACAACTAAGGAAGTCGTGCAGTATTTAAAAGTGAAGACCAACTGGACTCTGAGGGTTGAAAGGTTGGAATCGCGCCACAACATCAACTTTAAGTCATTCGTGGTACGAGTTCCTACCCACCATCTACAGACCTGCCTGAAAGAGGACTTTTGGCCGAAAGGTGTCATATATCGACGTTTCCGAGGACGGTTATGCGACACCACGCAGCGATACACGATATATATAAGGTTATTGTTATGTATTTGTTTATTATTGTAAAAGATTATTACTCGACTACGGCGGATTTTTTTGTGTATTCTATTTATGGTCATTAGTTGGTTGATAATAAAATGATCATTATTATTATTTATTATTAAGCTACACACATGTACCCGAACAGCTTCGTTTTGTTCGAAAATGTAGGCAGGACCATTAACTGCCATCCACGACGTACGGAAGCGTGGCTGGCAAATAAATGAACCGCGCAGCTAACATGATATTCGTAATATCAGTGAACATCCTACGCAGCAGTAGAATTCCACCCTTATCAACCTACGCGACAACATACGTGTTCATCTTCAACCACATGTCAGGTATACAAATTCAAAACAACTACGAAGCTAAGCCTCAAATTAACATAACTGGCAACATCAATATTATAAAGCCAATACAGTAGGTACAAGACAAACAAAGGTTAATCTGGGCACGAGAGAGATACATTATGCTAACGCGACCCGTACACCTCATCCGTCATCGGCCGAGCTATGCTCGTACGTCGTCGGCCGAACTCGGCTGATAGAGACAAACATTATTATTTTAAAAGAAAGTTATCGGACGTCATCGGACCATGTCTGTTAAATTAATGCACTCACTTTCTTTTTTTGTAGTCTGTTTCAAAAGTATTGGATGAAAATGTACACTCTGTTTAGGTTAAATTCTAACACAATCACTAAAAGTGATTAGTTACACATTCATCTGTGTTTAGAAAGTTTCTACAACAAATTTTTGTTTAAATAACATTAATAAACTGTAATTAAAAAATCATATCTTCTATATATATAAAATTCTCGTGTCACAATGTTGTCTCGTGCCATACTCCTCCGAAACAGCTTGATCGATTTTTATGAAATTTTACATATATATATATGTCGGATCCGGTCATTAGTACGGACACGAAACGAATCGCAAGCGCGCCACTGGCAACATCAAGAGTGAGCTACCTACACCAAAAAAGGCGCGCTTCTACAGAGTCGTGATGTTTGAAGGCCACGGCGAGGAGGGCATTCAGCCTCGGGTCGCATTGGAATCAAGACGTCACGGAACTGTTCTCGATTCGTGGTGCTCAATTATTGTGTTAGTTGTATTTTGTGATCATTGTGTTAATTGGTGATTTTAATAAACGCCGTCGCACACAGCGTGTGTATAATTTGGCTAGTGTGATTAATTTGATAGTAAATTATAATGTGATCTGAACTGCAAACTGTTTTTCTATTGCGCATTAACCAACACTACCCACACTACGCCCACAGTAGTTAAAATATCGTTGATAGTAACGAGAGTCACATACCCGTCTCCGACATATATTTGGTAGGTCTGAGAATCGGTTATAATCTATTTTTCTTCTAAATTTCTTGGAAATTTATAGCTTGGTGTGTAGCCGTGTGTACGTCTTTTGATCCATCTGTTTTCATCAGATATTTTTGAAACACACCATGCATTAGATTGTTTTCGACCAACGACGTACGAGCGTAGTTCGGGCGATGACGGATTAGGTGTACACAATAGCCGTAAGTGTAGAGTCAACAAGCGATGGAGTAATAAACTTCGTTAGTGCTGAACAATGTAGGCTGTATGACCTTGTTTATGGAAACGGGGATTTGAATTCTGATGATAGTGATAGAATTATGACGAACAGAATGAGGATGACCGGAATATTTGCGTTTTAGCTAGGCAAAATCGAGAACAACCTATCTACATTTCTTGAATTTTTAAGCTATTGCATAGCTTTTATCGCGGGCTTTGAGCGCGGCAACCGAATCAAGAAATTCCGTAACGAAAAAATCCTAACACCCCCTATTCCACCTACCATGTAATGTTGTCATAGGAACGTAATTTTTGTGTTATGTCATCATCCCAAGTGTAGCGTTGACAAATAGGAAGTATGGAGGTTACAAATGCTATGCAATAGCTTTACCGCGGCAGTCCCCGAGTGCCACACGTTTTTTTTATTTAGAAACGGAAAAATCCGTTAAGAATCGCAAAAACGATACATATGTAGTTTATTGTTCAGGTTCCTATGAACCCCTTGATAATACGATACCCGTTCATAAGACTGGTTGTCAGACTTTCGGGCTTCTGACGACCCGTAACGACTGTCAAAGATCCACGAATGACAGCTGGGACCAACGGCTTAACGTGCTTTCCGAGGCACGGTGGAGTCTCGGTATGTAAAGATGGTCACCTATCCATAGACCAACCCCGGCAAGCGTAGCTTAATCTGATAGATCGATCCGTGTGGCTGTTATTACTTAGCCACGAGTCCTTCCTGTTATGAAAGAATGTATGCCTCTAAATGTTATAGTAAATTATGCCTAAATTACCTCAGCAGATCTATTAGACTAGGTACTCGTAGCTACACCCAGGAAATTATATACTTACCTTAGCGCACATTTTACCTTAAAGCGTAAGCGGTATAAGATGAGTTGATAACGCTTCAAGCGTTGAAAAGTTCTTGAGGTTAAGCGGAAGTTCTGATGATAAGCGCTTGAAGCGTGTTTTGTTAATGCTCGGTATATACCGCCATGCGTATCAAGCGCAAGTAGGAATGTTATTCAAAGCGTTGATTAAACGCGTAACGCGTATTTCCTTTTTTTTTCTTGTGTATTTCGGAATTTCAGTATCCTAGACCACAAACATACAATACCTATTTCTATTTTCTTAATGTCCTTCAGAAGAATTGCCAAACTTAAGTGGCAATGGGCAGGGCACATTGCTCGCAGAACGGATGACCAATGGGGTCGAAAGGTTCTGGAGTGGCGACCACGTACCGGAAGACGTAGCGTTGGAAGGCCTCCCACAAGATGGACCGTGAAGGCCGCAGGAATCCGCTGGATGCGGAAAGCACAAAATCGGTCGAAGTGGCGGTGCTTGGGGGAGGCCTATGTCCAGCAGTGGACGTCTTCCGGCTGAAATGATGAGTATCCTAGAACCCAATTTTTTGTTTTTTGTATAAATATAATGATATTTATTCCTTCCACTCAATATTTGGGAATTGAGAGGAGCTCGTGGCTAAGTACTAACAGCCGCTCGGGTCAATCTGTCAGGTTAAGCTACGCTTGCCGGGGTTGGTCCGTGGATGGGTGACCATTTCTACATACTGAGACTCCTCCGTGCCTCGGAAAGCACGTTAAGCCGTCGGTCCCGGCTGTCATTCGTGGATCTTTGACAGTCGTTACGAGTCGTCAGAAGCCCGAAAGTCTGACAACTAGTCTTACCAAGGGGTATCGTATTACCCAGTTACTGGGTTGTGGAGGTCAGATAGGCAGTCGCTCCATGTAAAATACTGGTATTCAGCTGCATCCGGTTAGACTGGAAGCCGACCCCAATATAGTTGGGAAAAGGCTAGGCAGAACAACACTCAATATTTGGGAATAATGAAACAAAGACATAATTGCGTTTCTCTGTAAAAACAAAAGAAACAATATTTAAAGCCTTTATTTCAGGTCTTGTTATTTCTTTATAAGCTTATATTCGCTAACATTGTAGTCTTCCAATGAATGTGTGAAATGTCAGTGTCACAACTACTGTCAAATGTCAATCATTTCCACGTCTGTGGTAGGCGTGGTAACATGAATTGATAACGCGGCAAATTCAAATTTAAGAAGAGTGACGACACAAGTACACGAGTGTCGTGATCTTCTTTACATAAATAATACCTACTATTTCTTAAAAGTATTCCCTATCTTTTACCTACTGTCCGCGGAGACACTGTTGCCATCACGCGAAAATCTGGATGAGGCTGGCTCAGGAGCGTGAGGATTGGCACAAGCAAGTAAATTCGGGCTATGGATGATGAATCCCTTTACAATGTTTGTAAATATGTGAGCACCATGTATCACATCATTAATTTATCTGTCATTGCTTCATTTTTCCACGTTTCAGTGTCACTTATGGCACTGAAACGTGGTTGCTCACAATGGGCCTTATCAGAAGGCTAAAAGTCACCCAAAGGGCAATGGAGAGGGCTATGCTTGGACGTTCCCTACGTGATCGAATCAGAAATGCAGAGATCCGCGGGAAAACCAAGGTAACCGATATAGCCCGAAGAATTGCCAAACTTAAGTGGCAATGGAAAGGGCACATTGCTCGCAGAACAGATGGCCGATGGGGCCGAAAGGTTCTGGAGTGGCGACCGCGTAACGGAATACGTAGCATTGGAAGGCCTCCCACAAGGTGGACCAATGACTTTGTGAAGTCCGCAGAATCAGCTGGATGTAGGAAGCACAGAATCATTCGAAGTGGCGGTGCTTGGGGGAGACCTATGTCCAGCAGTGGACGTATTTCGGCAGGAATGATGCTGAAGCTTCATTTTTAATTCATTTTACCTATTAAAGTATAGTAATTTTATTCTAGGTGCATCGTCTTCATATAAATTATATAAATCTTTTATTTTTTCGTATCGTTATTGACTAAACTGGTGTCAGTTTTTATGCCACCCATAGGCCTCTGACTAGGCTTCACATGCTTCATATCTCCTGCTCCTCTTCCTGAAACTGATTCATGTAGGTATAAAAAATATTGTAAAACATTTTAAAAGAGTAACGGTGGAGTTTCTTGCCCATTCTTTTCCATACGAGAACTAACTTTTGGAAGGGGCGACAGGAATCATTTCAATTTTTTTGTAAATTTTGACATTCAAAAGTGCCTTCTATGTGGCTATTTGAAATAAATTATTTGACTTTGACTTTCACCTGTCTTTAATAATTTGTTACAAGTAAAGTGAAGTCAAGTTTTCTTTTTTAAACTCTTTTGAAGTTTTATACTGATTCTAACTAATTTATATCGCTGACTTTCCATATGGTGCACCTTGTGCAAACGTTTGAGTAAATAAAGTAAACAAACAAATCTCAAAGTACTTACACATTCAAGTCACACCCAACAGATCTTAATTGTAGAAGAACAAATAAATCAAGATTTTCTCAAACAAAACTATAATTTAAATGCATTACAAAGTCCGCGATTTGTCGTTTCGCCTTATCTCGCGTTCCGTCACCGACGAAACTTTGTGAAATAAATCTACATACTTGAGATAACGCTCGAGTTTACGTTTTGTTTTAAAACACGTTTGTGGAAATCGTGGTTTTGTGGTTGAAAATTACAAGTGGAGAAAGGTGCACAGTTTGAATTGTATTCGCTTCTACGTCTAATGTTTGGTGAAAACTTAAAAATCAATGCTTTTTAAATTCAAATAAATGTGTGTTTAATTTAGATCCCGGCTATTAGTATTATCAAAATTCTGGATATATTATAACATAATCGAGTTCAATAACATTGACCTATTTTAACAAAAATACTGTAAAAGATCAGTCATAGATCATCCCTTTTCCTTTCCAAAATAATCACAAAATAACTCATGGGTAATTTCCAAATGAAATGAAATTGTTTATTCTGTAAATAGGATTTCAGAATCACTTTTACAAGTTATATTTAAAAAAAAATTAAGAATAAGCTAGATGAGTTCGGCGTTTCCTATCTGCCTACTCTGAGAAGAAAGGCCGAAACAAAATCAGAGGTCCAAATCTCTTTTAAAGTCCAGACATAATCTTGGTCAGGCCATATGAGGACCATGTGGATTAACGTCTCAAATGGTATTTTGAGAAAAGAACCACACAGATTTGAGTGGACCTGTCCACTCTGTGCAAGCATTTGTCAGTAATCGTGGAGCTCAACTCAGAACTTAAGGAGCTCAACTCCAGTCTTTCTAGACACGTAAAGACGCACTTTCAAGAATCCATTCGACAAAAAAACAATGGAAACCTGCATGTTGACCTCGAGATTGCAATTTGTTGCCCCACGTTAGGAATTTCAAACATTTGACAAACATTTAAACTCACATACACAAACAGCCTGACCCGAAACAACTACTTGTAGGTCATACAAATATTTGTTCCGTGCGGGAATCGAACCCGCGACACGCAGCGCAGCAGTCAATCACTTAACCACTGCGCCAACCGTGCCGTCTTTGTTTGACTTTGCCCAATATGGAATGTAGCAAAATTACGTCATAAGCCAATAAGTCTGTTAGCATTCACTAATTACCGTACGAGCGAAGCATCGCTAAAGCTCGGGGAATCTTACTAAAGCGTAAGGGCAAAAAAACTTTTTACAAAAAAAAACAACCAACTTCCAAAAAACACTACAAAGTGAAAAATAACTTTAATTTCGGAAGTCGGTGTCTTCGGTTTTGAATTTTTGTTTTTTGTCACCGACTTCCGAAATTAAAGTTATTTTTCACTTTGTAGTGTTTTTTGGAAGTTGGTTGTTTTTTTTTGTAAAAAGTTTTTATTTTTCACTTTTCAGTTGTGGTACCTACCCCACACAAATCCGAAAACCACTACCTGCTATGTAAATAACAGTGTCAGGAACTTATCATATCATCCACATACTAAGTGGGAAAAAGTACGTATTATTGAAGCTAACTCAAAAACTGTCAAAGCAAAGTTAATAAAATTTATATGGGACCACCTCGAAAGGTAATTTTCAAAATCGGTCCACAATTGACGGATAAATCGGTGGACATACATAAAAAAAAAAGAAAAAAAAAAAAAAACAAACCTACGCGACGAACATATAACCTCCTCCTTTTTGGAAGTCGGTTAAAAGTATAGTAAAACATGCTAGAAAATGGGAATAAAACTAACCTTAACATCAGACGTAATTTTGGATTCTGTCTGAGTGTGTTATTTTTTATTTAATTTCAGTCGAACGTAGTCCTAATTTATAAATTATTAATTTAATTTCAGTCCTAATTAAACATTACTTTAGAAAATAATTTTACGCTAAATAAATTATTCAGAAATGATTTTTTGTTGTTGGTTCTTAGGATAACAATGTATGGTACCAGAGCAATGTAATTTATATTTTTGAAGTGAAAACTTTAGGCGCGTTGGGCATTTTTGAGATAGGAAAAAACAATTGAACTCGCGACACCTTTACCGACACCTCATTTTTGTAAACGCGATTGTGCTCTTTATTTAGATAAGGTAACGGACCAATGTTAAATTCTAACACAATCACTAAAAGTGATTAGTTACACATTCATCTGTGTTTAGAAAGTTTCTACAACAAATTTTTGTATAAATAACATTAATAAACTGTAATTGAAAAATCATATCTTCTATATATATAAAATTCTCGTGTCACAATGTTGTCTCGTGCCATACTCCTCCGAAACAGCTTGATCGATTTTTATGAAATTTTACATATATATATATGTCGGATCCGGTCATTAGTACGGACACGAAACAAATCGCAAGCGCGCCACTGGCAACATCAAGAGTGAGCTACCTACACCAAAAAAGGCGCGCTTCTACAGAGTCGTGATGTTTGAAGGCCACGGCAAGGAGGGCATTCAGCCTCGGGTCGCATTGGAATCAAGACGTCACGGAACTGTTCTCGATTCGTGGTGCTCAATTATTGTGTTAGTTGTAATTTGTGATCTTTGTGTTAATTGGTGATTTTAATAAACGCCGTCGCACACAGCGTGTGTATAATTTGGCTAGTGTGATTAATTTGATAGTAAATTATAATGTGATCTGAACTGCAAACTGTTTTTCTATTGCGCATTAACCAACACTACCCACACTACACCCACAGTAGTTAAAATATCGCTGATAGTATCGAGAGTCACATACCCGTCTCCGACATATATTTGGTAGGTCTGAGAATCGGTCGTAATCTATTTTTCTTGTAAATTTCTTGGAAATGTATAGCTTGGTGTGTAGCCGTGTGTACGTCTTTTGATCCACCTGTTTTCATCGGATATTTTTGAAACACACCATGCATTATTTTGTTTTCGACCAACGACGTACGAGCGTAGTTCGGGCGATGACGGATTAGGTGTACACAATAGCCGTAAGTGTAGAGTCAACAACCGATGGAGTAATAAACTTCGTTAGTGCTGAACAATGTAGGCTGTATGACCTTGTTTATGGAAACGGGGATTTGAATTCTGATGATAGTGATAGAATTATGACGAACAGAATGAGGATGACCGGAATATTTGCGTTTTAGCTAGGCAAAATCGAGAACAACCTATCTACATTTCTTGAATTTTTAAGCTATTGCATAGCTTTTATCGCGGGCTTTGAGCGCAGTGACCGAATCAAGAAATTCCGTAACGAAAATAAAACCTAACACCCCCCACTCCACCTACCATGTAATGTTGCCATGGGAACGTAATTTTTGTTTTATGTCATCATCCATCATCATCCCAAGTGTAGCGTTGACAAATAGGAAATAATAGCTTTACCGCGGCAGTCCCCGAGTGCCACACGTTTTTTTTATTTAGAAACGGAAAAATCCGTTAAGAATCGCAAAAACGATACATAATAGTTTATTGTTCAGGTTCCTATGAACCCCTTGATTATACGATACCCGTTGATAAGAATGGTTGTCAGACTTTCGGGCTTCTGACGACCCGTAACGACTGTCAAAGATCCACGAATGACAGCTGGGCTTAACGTGCTTACCGAGGCACGGCGGAGTCTCGGTATATAAAGATGGTCACCTATCCACAGACCAACCCCGGCAAGCGTAGCTTAATCTGATGGATCGACCCGTGTAGCTGTTATTACTTAGCCACGAGCTCCTTATGTTCCTTGTTCGTCGAGTCCTTCCTGTTATGAAAGAATGTATGCCTCTAAATGTCATAGTAAATTATGCCTAAATTACCTTAGCAGATCTATTAGACTAGGTACTCGTAGCTACACCCAGGAAATTATATACTTACCTTAGCGCACATTTTACCTTAAAGCGTAAGCGGTATAAGATGAGTTGATAACGCTTCAAGCGTTGAAAAGTTCTTGAGGTTAAGCGGAAGTTCTGATGATAAGCGCTTGAAGCGTGTTTTGTTAATGCTCGGTATATACCGCCATGCGTATCAAGCGCAAGTAGGAATGTTATTCAAAGCGTTGATTAAACGCGTAACGCGTATTTCCTTTTTTTTTTCTTGTGTATTTCGGAATTTCAGTATCCTAGACCACAAACATACAATAATTATTTCTATTTTCTTAATTTCCTTCAGAAGAATTGCCAAACTTAAGTGGCAATGGGCAGGGCACATTGCTCGCAGAACGGATGACCAATGGGGTCGAAAGGTTCTGGAGTGGCGACCACGTACCGGAAGACGTAGCGTTGGAAGGCCTCCCACAAGATGGACCGATGACCTTGTGAAGGCCGCAGGAATCCGCTGGATGCGGAAAGCACAGAATCGGTCGAAGTGGCGGTGCTTGGGGGAGGCCTATGTCCAGCAGTGGACGTCTTTCGGCTGAAATGATGAGTATCCTAGAACCCAATTTTTTGTTTTTTGTATAAATATAATGATGTTTATTCCTTCCACTCAATATTTGGGAATTGAGAGGAGCTCGTGGCTAAGTACTAACAGCCGCTCGGGTCAATCTGTCAGGTTAAGCTACGCTTGCCGGGGTTGGTCCGTGGATGGGTGACCATTTCTACATACTGAGACTCCTCCGTGCCTCGGAAAGCACGTTAAGCCGTCGGTCCCGGCTGTCATTCGTGGATCTTTGACAGTCGTTACGAGTCGTCAGAAGCCCGAAAGTCTGACAACTAGTCTTACCAAGGGGTATCGTATTACCCAGTAACTGGGTTGTGGAGGTCAGATAGGCAGTCGCTCCATGTAAAATACTGGTTTTCAGCTGCATCCGGTTAGACTGGAAGCCGACCCCAATATAGTTGGGAAAAGGCTAGGCAGAACAACACTCAATATTTGGGAATAATGAAACAAAGACATAATTGCGTTTCTCTGTAAAAACAAAAGAAACAACATTTAAAGCCTTTATTTCAGGTCTTGTTATTTCTTTATAAGCTTATATTCGCTAACACTGTAGTCTTCCAATGAATGTGTGAAATGTCAGTGTCACAACTACTGTCAAATGTCAATCATTTCCACGTCTTTGGTAGGCGTGGTAACATGAATTGATAACGCGGCAAATTCAAATTTAAGAAGAGCGACGACACAAGTACACAAGTGTCGTGTTCATCTTTACATAAATAATACCTACTATTTCTTAAAAGTATTTCCTTCTCTTTAACCTATCGTCCGTGGAGACGCTGTTGCCATCACGCGAAAATCTGGATGAGGCTGGCCCAGGAGCGTGGGGATTGGCACAAGCAAGTAAATTCGGGCTATGGATGATGAATCCCTTTATAATGTTTGTAAATATGTGATCACATCATTAATTTATCTGTCATTGCTTCATTTTTCCACGTTTCAGTGTCACTTATGGCACTGAAACGTGGTTGCTCACAATGGGCCTTATCAGAAGGCTAAAAGTCACCCAAAGTGCAATGGAGAGGGCTATGCTTGGAGTTTCCCTACGTGATCGAATCAGAAATGAAGAGATCCGCGGGAAAACCAAGGTAACCGATATAGCCCGAAGAATTGCCAAACTTAAGTGGCAATGGAAAGGGCACATTGCTCGCAGAACAGATGGCCGATGGGGCCGAAAGGTTCTGGAGTGGCGACCGCGTAACGGAATACGTAGCATTGGAAGGCCTCCCACAAGGTGGACCAATGACTTTGTGAAGTCCGCAGAATCAGCTGGATGTAGGAAGCACAGAATCATTCGAAGTGGCGGTGCTTGGGGGAGACCTATGTCCAGCAGTGGACGTATTTCGGCAGGAATGATGCTGAAGCTTCATTTTTAATTCATTTTACCTATTAAAGTATAGTAATTTTATTCTAGGTGCATCGTCTTCATATAAATTATATAAATCTTTTATTTTTTCGTATCGTTATTGACTAAACTGGTGTCAGTTTTTATGCCACCCATAGGCCTCTGACTAGGCTTCACATGCTTCATATCTCCTGCTCCTCTTCCTGAAACTGATTCATGTAGGTATAAAAAATATTGTAAAACATTTTAAAAGAGTAACGGTGGAGTTTCTTGCCCATTCTTTTCCATACGAGAACTAACTTTTGGAAGGGGCGACTAGAATCATTTAATTTTTTTTGTAAATTTTGACATTCAAAAGTGCCTTCTATGTGGCTATTTGAAATAAATTATTTGACTTTGACTTTCACCTGTCTTTAATAATTTGTTACAAGTAAAGTGAAGTCAAGTTTTCTTTTTTAAACTCTTTTGAAGTTTTATACTGATTCTAACTAAT
This sequence comes from Agrochola litura, assembly GCA_949152395.1. Lineage (NCBI taxonomy): Eukaryota > Metazoa > Arthropoda > Insecta > Lepidoptera > Noctuidae > Agrochola > Agrochola litura. Next base: position 5,337,557 of record OX424497.1, on the reverse strand, counting down.
TTATATCGCTGACTTTCCATATGGTGCACCTTGTGCAAACGTTTGAGTAAATAAAGTAAACAAACAAATCTCAAAGTACTTACACATTCAAGTCACACCCAACAGATCTTAATTGTAGAAGAACAAATAAATCAAGATTTTCTCAAACAAAACTATAATTTAAATGCATTACAAAGTCCGCGATTTGTCGTTTCACCTTATCTCGCGTTCCGTCACCGACGAAACTTTGTGAAATAAATCTACATACTTGAGATAACGCTCGAGTTTACGTTTTGTTTTAAAACACGTTTGTGGAAATCGTGGTTTTGTGGTTGAAAATTACAAGTGGAGAAAGGTGCACAGTTTGAATTGTATTCGCTTCTACGTCTAATGTTTGGTGAAAACTTAAAAATCAATGCTTTTTAAATTCAAATAAATGTGTGTTTAATTTAGATCCCGGCTATTAGTATTATCAAAATTCTGGATATATTATAACATAATCGAGTTCAATAACATTGACCTATTTTAACAAAAATACTGTAAAAGATCAGTCATAGATCATCCCTTTTCCTTTCCAAAATAATCACAAAATAACTCATGGGTAATTTCCAAATGAAATGAAATTGTTTATTCTGTAAATAGGATTTCAGAATCACTTTTACAAGTTATATTTAAAAAAAAATTAAGAATAAGCTAGATGAGTTCGGCGTTTCCTATCTGCCTACTCTGAGAAGAAAGGCCGAAACAAAATCAGAGGTCCAAATCTCTTTTAAAGTCCAGACATAATCTTGGTCAGGCCATATGAGGACCATGTGGATTAATGTCTCAAATGGTATTTTGAGAAAAGAACCACACAGATTTGAGTGGACCTGTCCACTCTGTGCAAGCATTTGTCAGTAATCGTGGAGCTCAACTCAGAACTTAAGGAGCTCAACTCCAGTCTTTCTAGACACGTAAAGACGCACTTTCAAGAATCCATTCGACAAAAAAACAATGGAAACCTGCATGTTGACCTCGAGATTGCAATTTGTTGCCCCACGTTAGGAATTTCAAACATTTGACAAACATTTAAACTCACATACACAAACAGCCTGACCCGAAACAACTACTTGTAGGTCATACAAATATTTGTTCCGTGCGGGAATCGAACCCGCGACACGCAGCGCAGCAGTCAATCACTTAACCACTGCGCCAACCGTGCCGTCTTTGTTTGACTTTGCCCAATATGGAATGTAGCAAAATTACGTCATAAGCCAATAAGTCTGTTAGCATTCACTAATTACCGTACGAGCGAAGCATCGCTAAAGCTCGGGGAATCTTACTAAAGCGTAAGGGCAAAAAAACTTTTTACAAAAAAAAACAACCAACTTCCAAAAAACACTACAAAGTGAAAAATAACTTTAATTTCGGAAGTCGGTGTCTTCGGTTTTGAATTTTTGTTTTTTGTCACCGACTTCCGAAATTAAAGTTATTTTTCACTTTGTAGTGTTTTTTGGAAGTTGGTTGTTTTTTTTTGTAAAAAGTTTTTATTTTTCACTTTTCAGTTGTGGTACCTACCCCACACAAATCCGAAAACCACTACCTGCTATGTAAATAACAGTGTCAGGAACTTATCATATCATCCACATACTAAGTGGGAAAAAGTACGTATTATTGAAGCTAACTCAAAAACTGTCAAAGCAAAGTTAATAAAATTTATATGGGACCACCTCGAAAGGTAATTTTCAAAATCGGTCCACAATTGACGGATAAATCGGTGGACATACATAAAAAAAAAGAAAAAAAAAAAAAAACAAACCTACGCGACGAACATATAACCTCCTCCTTTTTGGAAGTCGGTTAAAAGTATAGTAAAACATGCTAGAAAATGGGAATAAAACTAACCTTAACATCAGACGTAATTTTGGATTCTGTCTGAGTGTGTTATTTTTTATTTAATTTCAGTCGAACGTAGTCCTAATTTATAAATTATTAATTTAATTTCAGTCCTAATTAAACATTACTTTAGAAAATAATTCTACGCTAAATAAATTATTCAGAAATGATTTTTTGTTGTTGGTTCTTAGGATAACAATGTATGGTACCAGAGCAATGTACTTTATATTTTTGAAGTGAAAACTTTAGGCGCGTTGGGCATTTTTGAGATAGGAAAAAACAATTGAACTCGCGACACCTTTACCGACACCTCATTTTTGTAAACGCGATTGTGCTCTTTATTTAGATAAGGTAACGGACCAATGTTCTAAACAAGTATTTTTCTTCTACCAAGGCGATCTTATTCAAGTTTTCACTTCTGTCGGCACTCCCGGAGTACCACTGTTTTTTTATTAGAGATTCAACGGACAATATAATACAACTAGCTTCTGCCCGCGACTTCGTCCGTATGAAATTTATTGTTCCCCCGACCCACCGCGTCACATCGCATTGCCCTCCCGCTTTTCGCTCGGCTCCTAAGTGTCGTAGCGTGACGTTAAATAGCATTTAACCTTCTTCAAGAATTGGGCTATGAAATGTAAATCCGACTGGTTATTCCAGAGATTAGCACGTTCAAACAAACAAACTCTTCAGCTTTATTATTATTATAGCAGATGTAGGTACAGCACAAATATGTTCTTAATGTCCCTCGGCAAACCTCGTGTTTCGTAGGTCATCAGATTTATTTCAGTTTCCCTTTGCACTTGGTGCAAACCGGACGCTCTCAATCGACTTGGAAGTATATAGAGTTGTTAATACTCTTTTATCTTAACGTAATTTATTTAAAAAATGGTAGGAAAGCTGCTAAAGTCGCAGGCACGACAAATAAAAAAATGTTTTTAAAGCTCTATATAATTCACACGAAAATCAAAACAAAACAACAATAAAGTAATTAGTTCTGAATTTAAATTATCATACAAAATAAATTTAATAATTGATGAACATGGAAATTAACATTCGTTTATATTCGGAAATGCAATGATTCCCGAGGGACATTAAGAAAATATAAATACTGTATGTTTGTAGTTTTGAAAAGGACTGCAGGTGTGTGTACACTTTTGGCATAATAATAAAAAACCGGCCAAGTGCATGTCGGACCACGCACAATGTAAGGTTCCGTAGTTGGGATGAATTTATCCCAAGAACAAACTTAACTTTGTAGTTGAAAAAAAAATCTTTCATACAGAATGTATGGGAGAATATGTTTTTACAACCGCAAACCTAAGTTGGTCGATTATTACTCGTTAACTTGTAAAGCCTACTCAGCTGTGATAAATTTCCTTTTAAATTCGTTATATAAGCTATTGCCGTGAATTTTTCCACATACATAAAACCAACCATTTAGCTGGCAGGGGGGGACAGTTGACTCTAACAAATTTTGCACTTTAAAGCTTAATATTTCGCAAACGGATCTCTGAATAAAAAAATGGTGTAAACACACTCACAATTTTCATAAATGGTGTTAACACACTCAAAGACCTTTCCAACGATACCCCACACCAAGGGATAGAAAAAAAAAAAAACATCCCCACTTTACGTGTAGGGGAGGTACCCTAAAAAAAAAATATGTTTCATAATTTTTTTTACCACTTTGTCGGCATGATTAATATGTATTTGGTATACCCATACCAAATTACAACTTTCTAGTACTAACAGTCTTGGAGCTAGAGCGCGGACAGACAGACGGACATGACGAAACTATAAGGGTTCCTTGTTTACTACGAAACCCTAAAAATGAGTTAAAGCTCCTATCACAGCCGCCCCAAGTCACAGCACATCGCATTATTTCTGTCAATTGTTTGAAGATGACAGAGACAGAATGATGTTTTAAATACGTTAAGCGCAAAATGTATGCGCAAATGGAAACGCCGGGAGCAGACGCCGTAGGAGGACATAGTGACCGAATTGATGATGCTCTTCAGAAAGGTCAGGTGCGTAGTACTCGCAACCGGCGTACGTGTATGACCAGATGTATGAACGTAAACGAGGCAAAAGGAGTATTTAAGGATCGTAGCAGGTGGCGTTCTGTACTTTCTATCTACCACCATGGGAAGAAGGCATGAGTTTTTGTATGTCTGTATTAAGTGATTTGAGGTGCAAGCGGGCCTTTATATCACAAAACAGCAACCAGGAGAACATTCTATCGTATCTTCAAGTTCAAAGTAATGCTTGATTCTGCCGCATAGCGTTTTATACTATTATGCAATACTTACTGCTGTGATTCGAATTTAAAGGGTCGAAGTCAGTCAGTCATTCAAAGTGATAAAAAAATATATTTTGGACAGTTATCTTCATATTATTAGTTATTCACAGATATTTTGTTTATTTGATAATTAAATTTTTCGAAAAAAATAAAGAAACGTATTATTTATTTCGGGCACAGGAAATACAACTAAAAAAAAAGAACATTAAACACATTGTACATTTGTATATTTTTTGAAGTCCTGTGCACGGTCAAAAAGGGTCTAATCTCAGCATATAAAGCATACACCTTCGGACATAGACTAACGTCCACTAGGGGAAAAAAATATACAAATGTATACAAAAAATTAAAATTCTTGGAAAATAAAATACAAAAATTCTTAAAAAATTAAATATCAAAATTCTTAAGAAATGCATGACTAAAACTTAAACAATATTTAGCTCCGCCTGGGTAATAATAACCCCACGTCCCAAGATGCTACCACTTACTAATGAAGAGTATGCTAATTAGTTACTCCAACTAATTTACAAATAAACGCCTTTATAACTCAGTCCTATGGTGCGAAGTTTCATAGCAAGTTTTACAACGAACACTTTGCAAAATAAGTTTTGTCAGAACTATTATACTTTTTAGCATGGAAGTAAGCATTTCAGTACCTTTTAATAAAAGGCAAGTCAAAGTAAAGATAGTCGATACTTCGTAGCAATGCACTCTACGCTACGTAACAAAAGTCTACGAGATCGTAGATTATTGCTTGTATAATAGCTTCCGACTTCTACTTTCGATTTTATTCAACCGTTTTACTATCTTGTTTTATCTTGTCAGCTATTGTTGTTAATTTTCACGCCTTTCCATTTTGCCTTAGATAAGTAATTATTTACACCTGTTTTGACTTCATTGCTTCAACTTTCAAGCTTTTGTATTTTCGTTTTTAAGTACCTACTCATCCTCCCCTATTTTTTTTCCAATGGTACAATAAAAATAACCTTTATTATTTCAGAAATTAAGTGAAAATTTTCTGTATATTTTTTTTCTTTAATAATCCAAATAAAATACAGCTTCATATTCAATACAATTTCCAATAACTGTTCTATTGAAAATAACATCAAACGATTTTTACATCACAAAAACGTTTCATGTACCTAATATTACCTCTCATCCTTCATACACCCAATATGTCCTCAATAAAATCTAACAGAGCCTTATGTCTCGAAATAGAAATAATTTCACACAATACCGAGCCGGATTTCCTTACAAAATTAATTTTGGTAAACGGATATCTTCTTCATACAGTAACGTTAGCATACCAGTATACGGCAATAGATTGAAGGGATTCCCTTTGTTCTGGGTTAACCCACAAAATATTACATAAACAGAGTAGATTGAGAACATTGAACGAGCGTATTGAATCGGAAAACATATTCCTGTGTACCGAGGTCGTGGAGCGGGTGGGGCTGTGACAACGGAGATAAATAAATATTTTTATAAGGAAGTTAGTATGATAACAAAGTTTTAAAATAAATGTCTTTTTGACGTATATTTTTGTATAATAATTACAGAAAAATCGGGTCAGACTAGTTAGTGTGAGCCGTTTGAAAATTCAGAGCAATTCTTGTATATATGTGCATATACATATATTTAATCTGAATCTCGAAAACGGCTCCAACGATTTTCGGCTCAGGGGGTTTCGGGGGCGATAAATCGATCTGGCTAGGTTTTTTTTTTTTAAGTCGTTATAAAAATACCGAGCGCAAAGCTCGGTCATCCAGATATTAAAATTAATTTGGAAAAGCAAGCTCTAACTTTTGTACTATCCGATTCAAAAGTTTACATTTATTTTTTCATCTACAACGGGGAAGCTCTTGGCCTGAATCTCATCTGATGGTGAGTGATGATCAGGCCGAAGGTGGAAGTGAGCTTCACCGGAATCCTCAACCACAGAGGAACTATGATAGCCATCTTACCTCTAACTGCCGAAACACAACAATGCTGTTTACCACCAAATAGCTTGCCCATTATACACTTTTTTTTTGTTTGGAAATTATCAAATAATTTTTCCCGCTATAGGCGGAGCGAGAGGGCGTGTCAGACTCTTACTGACTAAAACCCACCCATGCTCCTTCAGTTGCCTGTGTGTTGCCAGGGGCCACGGTATCCTTTTCGGACTTTCCCGCGACCCTGGCAGGTATCGGCCTAGCGGACCTTTTCATGTTTGCTTACATATTTTTGAAGTGAAAACTTCTTTAGGCGCGTTGGGCATTTTTGAGATGGGAAAAAACTATAGAACTCACGACAACGTTACCGACACCTCATTTTTGTAAACGCGATTATACTCTTTATTTATATTACGTTATGGATCAATGTTCTATGCAAGTATTTTTACTTTAAAGGTTTGGAAGTTTTTTTTTTTGTAAATGCGATTGTGCTCTTTATTTAGAGAAAGTTACGGACCAACGATCTATACAAATATTTTTCTTCCTGCACAATAAAATTGTTCAAGTTTTCTCTTCTGTTGGCACTCCCGGAGTGCCACTATTTTTTTTTTACCTTTTTTCTGAGAATGCATTGAACGGTCACAAAATAACAGCTGTTAAAATACTGAGCGTTTTGTGACACCTTAATGTCAAATACTGGTGCAAATGACTGATTTTCATGACGGCTGTTATAATACGAAGGAATCGCTTTCCTAGGAAGCTTAAGTTACGTGACGTCTTTACAAAAAAATATTTTATAAAATAAATCCTATTTCTTCTTATACGTGGCAATGCCACCCTACAAGACATAAGCTCACGCGAAGCTATCGCAGGCGGCGTATTGGAAACGATATTGTTTGTTATTGCCTCAGAGACTTCCAGAATTTATCGACACAAATTGGACCTGTTTCGGCCCGTTTCGATCTATTTTGTTTTAATACTTGATTTACTTATCTTTACGTTTCTACAAAGGTATGGCGTCAAATGAAAAGGAAACGTTACCCGATGTGGCGTGAAAATTATTGATAAGAGTGAGATAGAGGCTAGGAGTTAGTCGTGAAATAAGTCTAGTATGAAATATCTTGAAGGATTTCAGCTGGAAGTAACAATATATTTTTGTGTTTGGCTTTACTAAGATACAAAATGGTACAGCCATGAACTATACATATTTACTACAGCATTGTTTGATCAGTACAATAAAGATAGTTCAGTAGTAAATAAAGATAGTTCTACTTTAGTATTAGTATGAAAGTAGAATAAATGCTGTGGAAATGCGTTCCTTGCGAAGCATGTGTGGTCTGACTATGAATGATAGGCTGAGGAATGATGTGATAAGACAGCGGTGTGATTTAAAAGAAGATGTAGTGACAAAAATTGAAAAGGGTATGCTGAGATGGTTTGGGTATGTTGAGAGGATGAATGAAAGGCGACTAACAAAATGTATTTACGAGGCTGATGTGAAGGGAAAGGCCGGTCGGGGACGCCTAGGAGGACATATACTGACCTTATTGGTGATGTTCTTCAGAAAGGCCAGGTGCGTAGTACTCGTAACCGACGTGCGTGTATGACCAGATGTATGAACGTAAACGAGGCAAAAGGAGTATGTAAGGATCGTAGCAGATGGTGTTCTGTAGTTTCTGCCTACCCCCATGGGAAGAAGGCGTGAGTTTATGTATGTATGTATGTGTAATGTAAATAAAGATAGTTCAGTAAGACAAGTCCATCGTCATCCTGAGGATGCCTCGTTGAGAGGTGAAACACGTGTCGATTTCTTTCAGGAGTTTTTTATGGCTCTTTAGAAATAGCTAAGCGGAACAGGTTACTAAATATATCCAAGTATATTGTTTTTTTTTTTTAATACCAGTATTTTACATGGAGCGACTGCCTATCTGACCCCTATAACCAAGTAACTGGGTAATACGATACCCCTTGGTAAGATTGGTTGTCAGACTTTCGGGCTTCTGACGACCCGTAACGACTATCAAAGATCCTTGAATGACAGTCGAGACCAACAGCTTTACGTACTTTCCGAGGCACGGAGGAGTCTTGGTATGTAAAGATGGTCACCCATCCACGGACCAACCCCGGCAAGCGTAGCTTAACTTGTCAGATCGACCCGTGTGGCTATTATTACTTAGTCACGAGCACCTCTCTTTAATTCAATAGTTCTACTTTATTATGTTGAATGTAAATAAAATCGGAAATTCGTAACGTTAAGGCTAAAAACGTAACTTCATCGTCATTTTGCTTGCCTACTAAGTCTAAGGTTATTTATTTCACTGCCGGGGAAATACCTCCTTTCCTCCTTATCTGCTTATGTGACAATGCCTTGGGCATGTTTAGATATTATAGTCGATCTCTTTTCATTACCTCTTTTGACAAAAATTCTCAGTTTTAAACTTCATTAAGGTTGAAACTATTTAACTGTCACATAGACAAAAAGACCTTATCGTCATGGTAAAGCAATTACAAAGTCAACTAAACATTGTCAATCTCAATAATTATCTCAATCTGTGCAAATTCACTACGATATAACTCGATTTTTATAACTGTGCGCTTGGAACTGTCAAAATCGTAGGTAGTTAGTATTGAATTCACTCGCCCAGTGTGCAGTGATAGCCTAGTAGACTGCCAAGTCATAGGTCTCGAGTTCGAACCCAAGGCCTCTGACTTTTCGGATTCATGTGCGTATTGTATAATTATCACTTGTTTAAAAAACGGTGAAGGAAAACATTGTGAGGAAACCGGCATGCCTGCGAGATATTTCTCGACGGCATGTGAAGCCAAGTCAGAGGCCCATGGGCGGCTTTAAAACTCTGACACCAGGTTAGTCACTAACCACACGAAAAGAAGAAGAAGAAGACTCGCCCGGTTACCTCCTTAGCGCCCCGACGCCTCTTAATACGGTCTACATAACTCGTGTCGTCTCCACAATTCTGTCATATTATTCGTTAATTTGTTATTGTTATTAGTTAAACCACATGCACTGTAAAATTTTGACGTTGACAGGCTCAGAGTTATAAAAATCGGGTTACACTACTTTTTGGAAGGGGCAAATAGAATATTTTTCTGAAAATTTTGACGTTCAAAAGTGACTTTGACTTTGTCTTTCACACAATTTTGCCTATAAAATGTCGATTCGAAAAAATCTTCAACATTCATCGCGTGTGCCCACGAATCTTTTACGACTCACGATTTGATTAAGCGATCTAAAATTCTTCAGGCAGTATTTTTGCTTTTTATCAAAACTAGCGAATAAGTTACATCTCATTTTGTGATAGGCATCTACAAGAGAACGGTGGGCGGTCACGCAAGCCTTGCACTAGTTACTTTGTACTGTTTCCAACGTTAATTTTGATGGCGCATTAACTGTTAGATAAGAATTTACTTTTTGATGGGTAAATGGAGTTAGTTATTCATAAACTGAATAATATTTCAACTACGGCACTGCTAATATTTATTTATTGATTAAAAACTTTATGCACAAGTAAAAATACCGTACAAAGGCGGACTTAATGCCTGAGGCATTTTTTACTAGTCAACCTTAAGGTGATGCAGAGACAAAACATGGCAGGTGCAACATAAGGGATTGTAACTCGAAAATAACTATAAAATCCAAGAATAAATACACAGATACATACATACATGTCGGAGACGGGTATGTGACTTTCGTTATTATCAGCGATATTTTAACTACTGTGGGCGTAGTGTGGGTAGTGTTGGTTAATGCGCTATAGAAAAACAGTTTGCAGTTCAGATCACATTATAATTTACTATCAAATGAATTACACTAGCTAAATTATACACACATTGGGTGCGACGGCGTTTCTTAAAATCACAAATTAACACAATGATCACAAATTACAACTAACACAATAACTGAGCACCACGAATCGAGAACAGTTCCGTGACGTCTTGACTCCAATGCGACCAGAGGCTGAATGCCTCCTCGCCGTGGCCTTAAAACATCACGACTCTGTAGAAGCGCGTTTTTTTTGGTGTAGGTAGATAACTCTTGATGTCGCCAGTGGCGCGTTTGCGATTCGTTTCGTGTCCGTTCTACTGACCGAATCCGACATACATATAAAAAGAATAAACTTTGTCAGGAGAAATAACGATCAGTAGAGGAGAAAACGAATCCAGCAAATCAGCGCTGTGATGTTTCTGCCAACTTCTCACGTATATGCTCACGTGCTGACGTGCCTTCACTTTAAAAGACCTCCTCCTGAATTTCAGCGGTAGAGCATTCCAAAGAAAGACTGCCTGGACAAAGAAAGAAAAGTAAATGAAACCAGAGAGGTGAGAAAGACATCGTAGAAGATGATTGTTGATGGAACGAAGACAAATATGAGTGAAAGAGAAGACTAACTTCAATCAGTGGTAATTTTTTTTTCGAAATTTGGGCTTATGGGGCTGCCGTGACACTGTAGTGCCTCGGGCATGTTCGCCGATGCTAGCGTCGACTGCTTTTATGCTACGATGCGTAAGCGGAGCGCGTCTGTGGTGCGCAGGGTGCGCGGCAGCCCCAACAGCGTTCTGATGATGATAGCTGACAGGCTCGACTGTCCGTACATGCGACGCTGCAGTGACTTGCATGCCACCTACAGTCGTCGGTTCGTCGGTCATTAATGTTGTGATAATGTAAGTGTTGTATGTAAGGTGGTTTTTGTTTTGTATTTTATTTTAATGTTTAATATATTGTTTGATGAAGTTATGTGTGATGTATTGTTTTTTGTATATTGTGTATGAGTCATTGTAACTCGATGGAAATAAATGAATAATGATTTTATTACATTTCACGGAAGTCTAAGTATTTCTTTGGATACTATTATTTGAATTTATAATATTGATACAATGCTTAGCTCTTCTAAAAATTGTAAGTGTAAACTACGTTTTACGTTAAATTATTTAATATAAGGTTTTTCACACAATTTTTTGGCCAAAATACGAAATATCACTGTGCTTTTGAGTAAAGCTCACATTATTTTTATTTTATTCATTAAATTTTACACCTTCTCCATAAATTCTAAAGTTCATAATTATTTAGACGCAACCGTCAAGATCTTATCAAATATGATCGATTGTGCGATGTAACAAATAAACTAAAATGTAAAAAAAAAAATCAAAAGGATTTTCAACCTTCGAGGAAGTAAATAAGAATGAAAACTGATTTGGGATCATTGTGTTTGTATTTTAAAAATTTCATCGTTATTAAGTTTTTTCGGGTGGATTTAAATCCCATCAAAAACAAAACATATAAAAATACTTCTACCGCAAAAAGATGTGAGATCTAATGTAAAACCAAGTCTGTTAATTTATTGAGTACCTATCAATTTGACATCTTTATTTTTTTAATAAATAGAATGACTTAGCCATCGCACAGCAACATAATCATATAAGAATACTATTTTAAATAGTCCTAATTAAATAAAGCGCTCACAGCGCTAATATTAGGTAGATTTTATTGTATGTAGATTCTCACTAATAAAACGTGATGATTTGTGTGTCTATCTACGGCATCGTAGGTAGATCCTAAAGGTTTATTAAACCTTTATTATTATTGCTACTTCATTCAATTTGAATGCAGTTCAATTGACAACTGACGTTGCCAACTGGTTTAATTAAGAACGCGGCGACGCATGAATAGGGTAGTTGCCTAGGTAAAAGAACAGAAATACTATTTAGTCCGTCTTTCAGATAATAAAAAAATATTAGACACGTATTTTTTGCTTAATCATATTAATCAAAAATAACTTAGAAAACACGCATTAAAGTTGGGGAGTGGGGGCTCGCTACGTCACAACGCACTATTAAATCTAGCAAGGCGTCACGTCATGCCACATTTTAACTCAATGTATCACCGTAATCTTTTGATTACGTCAAAAAAGAAAAAATAAAGATGTCAAATTTAAATTAACAGATTATTAATTTAAATTTGACATCTTTATTTTTTTTATAAATATAATGATTTAGCCATCGCACAGCAACATAATCATATAAGAATACTATTTTAAATAGTCCTAATTAAATAAAGCGGTCACAGCGCTAATATTAGGTAGATTTTATTGTATGTAGATTCTCACTAATAAAACGTGATGATTTGTGTGTCTATCTACGGCATCGTAGGTAGATCCTGAAGGTTTATTAAACCTTTATTATTATTGCTACTTCATTCAATTTGAATGCAGTTCAATTGACAACTGACGTTGCCAACTGGTTTAATTAAGAACGCGGCGACGCATGAATAGGGTAGTTGCCTAGGTAAAAGAACAGAAATACTATTTAGTCCGTCTTTCAGATAATAAAAAAATATTAGACACGTATTTTTTGCTTAATCATATTAATCAAAAATAACTTAGAAAACACGCATTAAAGTTGGGGAGTGGGGGCTCGCTACGTCACAACGCACTATTAAATCTAGCAAGGCGTCACGTCATGCCACATTTTAACTCAATGTATCACCGTAATCTTTTGATTACGTCAAAAAAGAAAAAGTACGTCAAAAAATTGGACACAGGCCTATTGTCCATACAAACGTAATACCTAAATCATTTGCAATTTGGACATATTTCCACTATATAATGTTGTTATTTGGATTTAGACAGTGTTTATCTAGGCTCTTACATCTTTTTTTTTCCAAAAAACTTTTCTATAATGAAGTTAAACGAATTTAATTTCGCACATTTTTACAGCGTAAATGACATGTCTTCATATTGTTTTTTCTGTATTATAAACAACAATATTTATAATATTGTTTCTGCAGAGGCATAGCTTATATAATCAAGTTACAAATTATCGAAAAAAAAATTGGAAAAATATTAAGTTTTCATTCATTATTTTTGGTATTACGGAACACATCCAAATTTATCATAATTTTTCGAAAGCTAGTAGTGCTATCGCGTCAAGCAATAATTGTCAATGTGTGCGTGGTAGTATTGCTCACCATGCTCACCGCCGCGAAACCATGGCAGTGAAATCGCAGTAGTTCAATTCAACTGGCTCACATCATGTTCCGCTACTTGCATCCGATTCCAATACTGGAGCTTGACGCGAGCCAGTTGAATTGAACCACTGCGGATTCGCTGCTTTGGTTTCACGGCGGAGGTGTGTTAACAGTGTGATTGTAACACTTTGACCTTGAACTGGCCTTGAATAGACTGCGAGGTCAAATGGTTTTGTTACCCCTATATTGCGGCTTACTGAATCTAAACCCGTTTTATATATAATATCAGAAGCCAAATACTACCACTAAACTTGCTTGGCATGTCTTACTTAAAGCAGGATTAATTCCAAGTTAATAAACAAACTGCCTCGTTTGTCTTGTTGTCGTAGGCGCAACTGCTGAGCATGAGGTCCTGGGTTCGATTCCCGGGTCAGACAAAATGTTATTGGGTTTTTCTATCTGGAATTTCTCAGTAGCAGCCCGGAGTCTGGATTTATGCCCGTTTGATGCCAATTGGCTCGCCCTTTATTACATGGGACTTAAACATAACTGGCGAAATATGGGTGTACTATTGGTACACCTCTACTTTACCCTTAGGGGAATACAGGCGTGATGTTATGTTAAGTTAATAAACAAGTGATGAAAGGCTACGTATGAAAAACAATCAGGCGAAGCGTATGCTGAGATGCAGGTGACGCAGCACAGCACAGTACAGATTTTGCAGGGTAGGGCAGGCGAGGCAGACATAAGCCGCGAGCGCATGCTGCGACGCAGCTACACAGACACGTTCGCATCCTAGCTAGTACAAACAAGAAACAAAATTATGAATCAGTGGTAAAAAACAAGTGACGACTTGCACACGTCGCGCAGAAATCTGTGCCGGCTCTACAACGAGACGCAGAGCAGGTCAGACACATGTAAAAAAAAGAAAAAAATTGTTTATTCTGCACAAAATAATAAAACATTCCAAAAAAAAAATTACATAAAATACACATTCACCAAAAGCCAAAAGCCTCGTATTCAATATTCGAAAACTAATAAAAATTTCGACAAATTTTGTCTATTGCTTATGTCAAGGCCAGATACCAAAGATAATTTACAATTTTGTTAAATGAAAACAACAAACAATCAAAACATAAACAAAATCCCGATTACTGAGTGGAATAATAAAATGCCTGCGTGGTTCATGCATTACAAAATCTGCTCTGCCCTGCGCTGCGTGGACCTGCGTCACCTACGTCTCAGCATACGCTTAGCCTCACGCTGTGACGCCTTTCACTAGTATTTTTTTTTCCAGGTTGTAATAACCTGCTATTATCATAACTACTTTCTCCTAGCCTATTGAATAACTGAATCCATTTAAAAACTAGACCTAGAAGGGCTGATTTTAATTATTCCTTCACACGGGCTGTTATTAAGTCGTAAATATGTTCATAATTGCCACACTGCGTGCCTCTAACTGTGATACAGAAATAGCTAACGGGCTTATTAAAATACTCTTTGTTTATTGACTTGTGGATTTACTTCTGCGTTGTGTCATATGGGTGTACTATGCCAAATCGAATGCCAAATAATCGAATATCAATTGATCGACCACTATAAATCGAACATCTAAATACTCGAACGTTCTTAAAATCGAATGGTTAATAAATCGAACATTCAATATATCGTACACTCAATACATCGAGTGTTCAAAATATCGAATGTTTGTTTGATCGAGCGTTCAGCGCATCGCGAATTCATTCTATCGAAATATCAATATACTGAATCCTTTTATATAATATGTATCAATATGGTAAAGTGGAAAAAAGACGTACAATTTCATGAACGCATTTGTTGTCCAAGTTAAATTAAAATCTTGCTCGGATTTCCCATATTCATACCTCATACTCAAATAACAGGTGATCTCACCAGTTTCAAAAAAAAAAATTACTTGCAAATAAAAGTTTAATTTGATTTGATTTACTACACAGTACTTTAATTTAAATTACATTTTTATACTATTGACAGCTTTTTCTGACCATGATTGTGTAGGTCTAACAATTTAATTTATTCATTTATTTTATTTTTCTGACCATGATTGTGTAGGTCTAACAATTTTTTATTTGTTTATTTTATTTTTTGCCTATGTTGTCCCACAGCAGTACAAAGGCTTCCCTTTCCACTCCTCTGTCTTGAGCTAAGGTGGACCAGTCCTGTATGTAGGCGTCAAGCTCATCCCGCCATCTTCTCCTGGATCTGCCTCAATGTCGCCAGTCGTTTTCTGACTCTTTAATAACGAGCAACAAACCAATAAAAAATGTAAACAAAATTTACTACCTACCAAGCTTGTTAAAACTCGAAGGTCTTTATCAGAAAATTACCTCCAAAATTGGAGTTTCATAAATTACCTACAGGGAAATAAGGAAACACAAATCACATGATAAAGAGGTTTCATAATTGGGCTGTAATTGAAAATCGATAGACTGTGTTTATTACCTTACCAGAGAGGCCGGGTTCTATTTCGGAACTACATACCACGAAACAGATAGAAACAGAAGGTGAGCACCATGTATCTATCGCATAATTAATTTATCTGTCGTTGCTAAATTAATTCTAATTCTTGTTACCTATTGTTGTATAGTAATTTTATTATAGGTGCATCGTCTTCACATATAATTATTTAACTAATGTAGGTACCTATACAAAATATTGTACAACATTTTAAAAGAGTAACGGTGGAGTTTCTTGCCCATTCTTCTCCATACGAAAACTACCTTTTGGAAGGGGCGACTAGAATCAATTCTATTATTTTGTCAATTTTGACGTTCAAAAGTGGCATACAAGGGCCTATTTAAAATAAATGATTTGACTTTGACTTTGGTCGGCTCCGTATAAAGAACGTACGCACACATAGAAAACATAGTGCCATCCACGAAGATGCGCCCCACTCTTCTTTCTAATTGCTTACGGTACAAGGTGTGCAATATACCGCTAGTGTTTTACTTTTTATCGTATTTACTAATTAATTACCCACTCATAGGTATTTAGTATACGTGTAGACAATACTAAAACACGGAATGTTACACTCTTGTACTGAGATGTGTATATCTGATGATACTACGGTAATCTCGGTCGAATGCCAGTCGTGAGTGCACTTGCATTCACTGTATGTTGTAGCGTTGTGTGAGGTCTCAACCGTAATTAATCACAATTAGTAAGTAACTAACCACATCACTAAAAACGTGATACAACACTAATATTCTAAGGACGCTCTGCCATTTGCAAAGGCATTTGACACGGTTTCAACTGGCCTACTCCTCAAGAAACTAGAATGGATAAGAATAAGAGGAATTTGCCTTGAATGGTTTAAAAGCTATCTGACAAACCGGAAACAGTACACAAAAGTAAACTCTTTCACCAGTAACCAACTCGCCATTAACTTTGGAGTTCCTCAGGGCAGTGTGCTTGGTCCCACGCTTTTCATTGTCTATATTAACGACATACTAAACCTCTCTGTGAATAATGCTGACATTATAACTTATGCAGATGACACAGCCGTCATATTTCATGGGGAAACATGGGAACATGTTCACTGTCTAGCACAAGAGGGATTGAAACTAATCGCTAAGAACCTGGACAGTAACCTCCTCACGCTAAATAGCAGTAAATAAAATATATTGTTTTCTCCAAGACCGCCGTTTCAAAACCTCCGGAACACCTAAAACTCAAACTGCATCACTGCTCTTCTAGCATTTCTACTTCCCCTTGTGATTGTCCTCCTCTTGAACGTACCACTTCCATTAAATACCTCGGTTTTCTTATCGACGACCACCTAACATTTAAGCAACATATCTAACCTCTCTGGCAGAATAATTCTGCTGACATCTCTTTGAGGCGCGCGTGGAACACAACGTGCCGTCGACCCGGGCTTGGTCCTTATCGGACGGCGAGCTACCCATTGCTCACCGTCCGCAAGCCCGCGCCTACGATGGCCTGCGTCAGGCGGAAGGTGAGGATGCCGTGGCGCCTCTCTAGCCACTCTTCAAAGAGGGGTCTTATCGCCGCAATTGTGGCGTGCCCAATATTTTGTAACCTAGCTATAGGTTATTACCTAATTAATTTAAGCTACTCATGTCGTCTCAACTTGGTGTTAACCTGTAAACCTGCTTACTGTATTACCTGGACAATAAACTATTTCTATTTCGACTTCCGCTGGCTTACATAAAGGAAGGTATTCCTTGATTATCAGGATTACTTGTGCCCCAACCTAGGGTGAGTTCCATGGTAACAGCTTCCGCGTCGATGTCCCTGCCACCCTGTATTAGTTAGGATAAACCAATTACAGGCACTTTTGAATTGTCAAGGGGTCGGTCAGTCAGAAAGATGAAGCTAGCATAGCTATCAAAACTTTAGTTCAAACGCGGTAGCACCAGAACATCCGGGTTCAGAAACATGTTACACCATACAAACTTATCCTTTATTATTGTATTAACATCTTTACTCAATATACCAAACTTCTGAGCGTCACTGGCAAGAAGTTTTGAGACTAACTGAGTACACCATTTTGTTGTGAAGACACAACTTACTTTGATGTTCAAGTTATTTTGAATCTTGTCGGTATCTATGTTGGAGTTGAGTATAGATATATTGATTTGATTAGTGGGTTTATGGTTGTTTGTCGTATAGAGGGTTGATATTCTGAAAAGCAGTCGCAGTGTCCGATGTGGTAATAAAAAAAAATCTGTGTAAACAAACAACAAGATATTTATTGAAATAAAAAGTAAGAAACCGACGGCCCACTGCTGCCAGTGGGCCGTCGATTTCTTCTTTCGTTTTTCCAAGTGAAAACTTCTTAGGCGCATTGGGCATTTTTGAGATGGTCCCATCTCAAAAATGCCATTGATTTCGCGACACTGTTACGACACCATAAAAAGACATCAACGCGTTGATTACCGCGATGCCGATTTATTTTCAAGTTTTCACTTCTGTCGGCACTTCCGGAGTGCCACTGTTTTTTTTTTTTTGCTGTGCTATCTGTTGTTATCTGATGAATGACTGTAAAAAAGTTTTGAGTACATACTACATTAAATTGTGCTATTTTAATTGATGAATTGTCGACTTCGACTCTTGCTTATTATTTTTATAACAGTTTTAAAACTTGGGCTTTGATCGTGTGCCTTTGAAAGCACAGGTTACAAATAAACGCTATCAAGAACATCAATTTCTCAGTAACCTACAATATTCAGCTAAATCTTAGAGGCAAACCGACGTTCTCAAGTCTACATCACGCAACGATTGCGTGACGGACACAAAATTGTTATTGATTTAAAATAATTACAGTGTTGGCAAGCAAACAGCGCTGTACCTGACTGTACCTACGTTCTGCTCAACACGAATGTTCGATTTCACTATCATTATTGTACAGTCGCGACGATTATCCTTTGTGTATTTTCTTGATGACAAAGTCTTGTGAAATTGGAGTATTTTAGGTCGGGCATAATAATCAGTTTGTATCGATTTTGTTAAAAGCATGTTTAGACACAAAGTAAGATCTTTAGTGATAAAAGGTAGACTAAGTAACTATGCATGTTTTTGAAAATAGGTGCTATGTAGTAACATATCTTTCATCGTAAATTATTTTTGATGAACATAAAATAATAATGTACAGTAAGCGCTCAAAAGTGCATGAGCACGCTAAGAGTCGTATTGCTGTGAACACGCGGTATAACTCGTACATTTGTATGTGTAAGCAACACGATACACACACCACAGATAACGCAGTTTTGCGCTACACGAAACAACAATATATTTCCGTCGCTTTAAACATGCTAGCACACACGCACTATGCGCGTGAACTTGACCAGTTAATGGCATTGCTAAAATTCGATAGTAACTTAACAAGTGCAGATAGCAGAAAGCGTTAAGCGTTGGTGTGGAATTCAAACTGCCTCAGGTTCTAATCTCGTAAAACACAGTGCGGCTTTTTGCAAATATTATTATTTTTGTTTTCGATAATAATATTTTTTAAATATTGCTGCTTTTTTATGTTGTTATTGCAATAAAGGTTTTAGAATAAAAAATGCGTGATATATGATAACAAAATTAAAAAAAATATGTTTATTCGTTATATTTATTTTACATACGTTAAAAAACTGCTACAATTATTTATCATTACTTCAGCTGAATAAGATGTGAAATAGATGTCAAGAAACTTAGAAGCAGTTTGTATTATTTTGACATATTTAAATTATGAAATATTTTAAATTTTTAATGGATTTTTTCACCATAAATATTAAGCTTTGATCATGGTCGAAGTAATTAAGTAATAAATAAGAATATTAGACTACTTAAAATGTAAAAAACTACTTACAGAATAGGTAATTTTAAGGTTAAATATGGGCAGTTTGTTTATATTTTATTTGTATTAATTATTTTACATTTTATTTGACTTTAGTAAATATTGGTTGTTATTGAGGTTAAAGCTTAAGTATTCATTTTCTTTACGAAAAGAAGATTGAAACTAAACCTCAAATTTTAATCCTAAAATAATACTATTACTAAAATAATATTAAACAATTTCGGTATATCTGCAAGAAATACGACAAACACCCTATTGAAACGTGCTTAAAAAATTCGTTACCATAAATTCATGCAATAACGAATCTGTTGTTTATTAAGTTGGTACGGTCAATATTTTAAGGTCAAAAACGGTTTTCTAGCTGGTCTTCAGTGATGCAAGCACGCAGAGTGCACGGCGAACGGTTCATAATGACGTGTTTTTAATAATTCAGCAAAATATCTCGTTGGTATGAAACCATTTGTTTCATTCACCATTTGACGTCGCTGCTACTCGATAATAAGCCCCTTCCTCATATCTCTTAACCCTCACAGTATTTCTCTAGAACAAAGAAAAACATTGTTTTTATTACACATAATACCTTATTATTTATTATTCACTAATCGAATTAAACCTCACAATGAATTTAAAACTTTAAAGGCATCTTCTGTCTCAACAATACCTCTGTTCTATCAACAATACCCTTGATTAAGATTTATGTTTAGTAAAATATGAAATATATAAATGATAACACTCACACTTAGTCCGGTTTCATTAGATATTCACTTCACTTTTACGCAGCGCAATAATATTCTCTGATCTGATCTGATCTCTTCAATATATTTTATGCCTGCTTTTTGATAATAATAACCACAACACTGCGCTAAATACTCGTCACCAATATTATCCACGAACCAACAAAGTTCTATTAATTAAATACTCGTAACAAACTGCATCTACCCCACAGAAATCGAAATAATTTACTTAGTTTTTTGTGGTCTACCTGCTAAACTTTAATATTTATGTGAACAAGACGAATGAAACTAAAAACGAATGATGATTATTGAACTAGTCATTGGTTGCAGACAAAGTGAGTGTGTGTGTGTAATGTGCGTGTTACAGTATTGTAACAACTTATAGAAGAAGGTCGTAAGTCAAACCGAAGCGTCAGTCTATTGCTTTGTGAGATTGCTCATGGACTTTTGGTCGGTACTGTACATCACAATATTTAAAGAGCAATCACAAAGGTTTTAAAGAAAGAAAAAACATATTTTATTTGGGACACACACAGGAAATACAAACAGTAATAACAACTAAAAAGGAGCATCTAAAACTAACCATATTTTTCGAATTAGCGAAAGGAAAAAAAAAAAAATTACGACCTGTGCGAGGCCAAAAAGGCACCTATCTCAGTATAGGCTGCGATATTTAAAAAATAAATGGTTTCTGAGTAGCATCTGTTATCATTCTAATAACGTTATATTTATCAGCTGGGATATTAATAAAAAAACAATAAGTTGACAATTAGGTACACACAAAGCCTAAGATACTACACTTAAACCAGCACAATACCCACTTAAACTCACAACACAAACGAAAAACAAATATTAATCCTCAAGAAATCGGACACTGAAAAACTGGATTCAGAAAATTGTAGACACAGCAATTTGTTCGGGCAGTTAAACTGGTAGGTAACGGAGGATTTATGTGGAGACAACCTTAAAACAAGCTGGCTACTTCTCCGGCTATCTCTTGTAATATATTATTTACGAAGGAAAAAAATATTGCCGTCCGACTCGTCACGTTACGATGCGAATTCGCGCGTTTTTTTTTGTTGTAAGATTTGTGATTAGCATTTGTTATTTTTTAAGTTGACGTTAAAATAATTGTTGTTGTGTTGGATTTAACTGGCCTTGATTTCAAATGATTTTATTAATGTCTGTTACTTTTAAACATGTCTTACGTCATACCCGTCCGTTCTTGTGCGACAACCATTGTCCATTTCTCACAGGAGCTGGGTGTTGCACTTGCGCGTTGCCTGTGGGGTATGCCCTAACCCTATCGCGCATCAAATCGTTTTCAAACGTGCTGCTTATGGTTTTGCCACAATTTCTTGACACCAACCTTCCTTGGGAATGCTTTCGTTGGTGGTTTACCCGCCACCGCGCGGGTGACCCAAGGTGTTATAATCGCACTAGGTCTCAAGTTCCCTTAATCGCCTTCTACGACACCCACAGAATGAGATTGGGCGGCTACATTCTTAATCCGGGACCACAAAGAATTTAATATAATCACGAAATTAAATATGTATGGCCCTGGGCCCAGATGATACGCCAGTAGAAGTCAATTTGCCCAGCCTTTTCCCAACTATGTTGGGGTCGGCTTCTAGTCTAACCGGATGCAGCTGCAGTGTTTTACATGGAGTGACTGCCTATCTGACCTCCACAACCAAGTAACTGAGTAATACGATACCCCTTGGTAAGACTGGTTGTCAGACTTTCGGGCTTCTGACGACCCGTAACGACTGTCAAAGATCTACGAATGACAGCCAGGATCAACGGCTTAACGTGCTTTCCGAGGCACGGAGAAGTCTCGGTATGTAAAAATGGTCATCCATCCACAGACCAACCCCGACAAGCGTAGCTTAACCTGATGAATCGACCCGTGTGGCTGTTATTACTTAGCCACGAGCTCCTCATATACCAGTCATTCTTCAATAAGTTGCTGCATGAAGAAGTGATCCCACAAGAATGGTACAATAGTTCGCTAGTGCCAATCTTCAAGAGTAGAGGTGATGTGACGTGGGTTGTGTATGAGTTACGGATTTATAATAATAACAAGCTGTGTACCCGATGAGATTTTCATACAAACTATCAACTACAAACTACACCCCTATTTAACCCCTTTATGGGTCGAATTTTCAAATTCTTCCTTCGTCTTAAAATTTCATGCTTCTCGACCCAGCCAGGAGTTTCTTGCCCATTCTTCTCCATACGAAAACTACCTTTTGGAAGGGGCGACTAAAATCAATTTTGCTTTTTGTAAATTTTGACGTTCAAAAGTGCCTTTTATGTGCCTAATTGAAATAAATGATTAGATTTTGACTTTGATTTCAGCGGCTTAGGCTGTGCGTTATTTGTCAGTGAATGACTTTGTGAATAGGTTTGTACAAACACTTTTACACGTCAATTATGTATTAAAAATTAGATCAAAGAAAGAAAGAAAATTCGCTTATTTGCGGTAAACATGACGCAAAGAAAGAACACAAAACAAAAAGAAGATGAGTTCGGCGTATTAAGTTTATGCTGGAAAATTAGCTATCTATTATTTTTTTTTCCACTATTCAAAACAAACTGTCAGATCTATTAATTAATAAATTAAATGTTATTACTCAATTGGTGATTTTTTGATCGATAAAAATTTAAATTGATAATATGACATCTGTGTACTCCTGACTTGTACTAAATCATTTTAATTTAAATATATTGACCTCGAACTTGACGAATTTATAAACTTGACATTATGTATTGTATTGCTTATTTCAAATTAATTGTAATTGTTTTGCTTATTTGAATTTCATCTTGACATAGTAAACTTGTATTGATATGATATGATATTTTATTGTGTTAATAATAATTATTATATTGAGGGAGTCTTTATCATTTTAACGTAAACTGTTTGCATGCCTTAATTAAGGTAGTTAGTATAAGGATATTTTTTTTACTTAACATCTGTAACTTGTACCTACTTTCTGTGCAAATAAAGAACTATTCTATTCTTGACAATATTAGTTAATTTTTTTCAGACCATTACACGATATCTCGTTCTGAAATAATTTTAACAGTTTTCAATTTACAAAATATAGTTAAATTTTACAGAATACAGTAAGTATTCACAGAGCAACATTACAACTTTCTACGCGCCAACTGTGAAGTAAAAAATAAAACATTTACATACATCTGGTAACACTGCGCTCTTAATTGCATTAACATTTTTAATTTAATTATAATTTCACCAGCATCAGACGCGCACAAAATACATTTTTGAAATATGAGCTACTTTTAAATGTAAATAAAAAAATGTATGTCGGGGATGACATTATGTAGATTTAAATGTAATTATTTCACCACTTTTAAAATAAGTTGTAACCGAGTGTCTGTCTTTGAAGAGTTAATTTTAATTTTTCAAATTGGATCTAAAATAGTTTTCGGACCGAATGGCAGGCTTAGGTAGTCCTTGGAAATTCAGTGTTGTAATTTTTCAACTTGGATACTGTATTATTCATCATACAGTCTTCTCGCGTTTCAAAGTCAAAGTCAAATCATTTATTTTAAATAGGCCCATGTATGGCACTTTTGAACGTCAAAATTATCAAAATAATAGAATAGGCAAGAAACTCCACCGTAACTCTTTTAAAATGGTTTTACAATATTTTGTATATGACGATGCACCTAGAATAGGTAGGTAGGTAGGTCGTAGGTTCGAACCCAGACAGGCGCTTTACTTTAAGCTTTTACCTAGAACCAAAAATTCGAAGACTTGTAACATCTACCAACCCGCACTGGGCCCGCGTGGTGGATTACGGCCCACTCCCTCTCACAGAGAGGAGGCCTGTGTCCCAGCAGTGGAATCATTTATAGACTGATGATGATGATGATGAATAGGTAAAAAGAATTTAAAAAAAATGAAGCCACGACAGATAATTTAATTGTGTGATAGAAGAAGAAGCCTGCTTGTCGCAATAAGTGTGGTACAGCATTGACTGGTCCCGACATGTTGCTGCGTCCTGCTATTCCATCGACGCAGCTGTACGTGTCACGTTTACATCACACCACGAAGGTAGAGGAGGTCGTGGAGTATATCAGGATGAAGACCAAGTTCACCTTGAGAGTCGAGAAGTTGGAGTCGCGCCACAAGATTAACTTCAAATCTTTTGTGGTGCGGGTTCCGACTCATCACCTAGAGACTTTCATGAAGGAAGAATTTTGGCCGACGGGTGTCGTGCGTTTTCGCGGAAGGCTACATGACACCACGACTCAGCGCAATACGTCGCCGACCCAACGTAGTAACTAGATTTTATAGAGATGTTTTTTTTTAAATATTATGTATTCGTTTATTATTGTGTAAGATTATTTTGTCTATGGGCCTTAGTTGCCTGAAAATAAAGCAATTATTATTTTTATTATTATTATTAATAATATGTACAAACATTAATTCATGAACCTATTGGCAGGAATGCTGTGAGGATTTCGCCTTTAAAAATATTGAGATATTTAACGGCTTGTCTAAAATCTAAATATAGCTGATACACACACATTTTTCTCTTTTTTAAAGTTTTTGAAGTGAAAACTTCTTTATGCGCGTTGGGCATTTTTGAGATGGGGAAAAAACAATTGAACTGGCGACACTGTTACCGACACCAGCTTTTGACCATTAAAAAGACATCAACGCGCGATACATTTTCTTTGGGATTAATGACATTCCAAACATTGAGACATGACAACGACACGATCGATATTTCCCTTTTTTTTACCGACTTCAAAAAAGAAAAGTATTTAAATAATGATGTATTTTCTTTCTTTCTAATCCCCTCGGGCACTTATACATCACACTATACCAATATAACAACCTCCGATGACACACCACGCTTGTAAAAGCATTGCAATTTATAATTTACAACACAGGAACATCGATCAGCCGTCTGACTACCACAATACGTTGCGACTGCACCATTAGACATATGAAATATTATAGGTTCAATGCAGCGGTTGGACGTGGCCTTAATTTATAAATTTCAAACACAGTTTCATGTTATTTATTGGTTTTGTTAAAGGCCAATTTCGATGCACCTACAAAATTATAATGGCATGCGATCACGGCTTTATCTTGACCATTTTTGTACTTATATCTTGATTTATGTCTGAAATATTTTCTTGTTTCATACTTTTTAGAGCATGATTTTTCAGAATTCGGGTTTTTTGTTTTTGAACTTGCTTTTTTAACATCTCAAATCAAATCAAATCTTTTTATTGTGGGCATAGGTTATACATACAGATGTTAGGTAAATTACAGTTCCATTATGTCCTGCCTAATAGGCATACAATAATTATATCAACATGCAGTTAAAAATAAAAAATAAAATCTTAGGCATCACATAAAAAGTAAATCTTAGAAAATAACAATTTTGGTGACAGATTGTAGTAGGCACTAATTATTTAGAAAATCTTGGATCGTGTAGTAAGCTTTGTCAATTAAAAAATTACGCAATTTATGTTTAAATAGTGGCAGTTCCTTGGTGCTTAAAATGTCCACAGGTATCTTATTGTGGGGCCCCGGCGAAAGCGGCGGCAAGGGGCCCGGCCAAGGCTGCGGGGGCCTCGGCTAAGGCGGCGAAAAGGCCGCCCCCACCACCTTCTGAATCTCCTCCGGCCGACGCCGGATGGCAAGTAGCCGGGGAGAAGAAGAAGGCTGGCAAGGCGGCAAGGGCGGCCAAGAGAAAGGCGAGGCGGCAGCGACGCAAGGAGCGAAGCGTCGCGGATAGGCTACGCGCCCCGAAGTCCGCAGCTGTAGTGATTACACTACAGCCGGAAGCGGAGAAGAAGGGCGTGTCCTATCAGCACGTGCTCGCCAAGGTGGATGCGGCGGTTGATCTGAAGGAGACCGCCAATGGCGTTCGCCTGAAGATCACCGCGACTGGGGCCAGGATGCTGGAGATCCCCGGTGCGAACAGCGGCCCGGCAGCGGACGCTCTGGCCAATAGGCTCAGGGCGACCCTGAATCCGGAGGAGGCCCGAGTGTCCAGGCCCACCAAACGCGCTGACTTGCGCATCCGGGGCCTGGACGACTGTGTGACGGCCGAAAAGGTGGTGGCCGCGGTCGCCAGGACTGGGGGGTGCTCTGCCGAGGAGGTGAGGGCAGGCACCATCCACCCTGACTCCACGGGGATGCGAGCCGTAACGGTGAGCTGCCCCGTGTCGGCGGCCAAACTGATAGCCGGGGAGGGCCGAAGGCTTCTGGTGGGTTGGGTCTCCGCGCAGGTGAAACTGCTGGAGCCCCGACCTATGAGGTGCTTCCGCTGCCGGGTGGGTGACCACGTGGGAGCGAAGTGCACCTCGGAGGTGGACCGCAGCGACCACTGCTTCCGCTGTGGTCAGCCCGGTCATAAGGCCGGCTCGTGCAATGCCGCGCCGCACTGCGTCGTATGTGCGGCGGCTGGCAAGCCAGCCGATCACCGGGCTGGGAGCAAGGCCTGCGCTCCACCCGCCAAGGCCAGAGGCAAGGGCAAGCCCTCCGCCACCGCCGTCACCGCCGCAGCCGCCGCCACTAGTGCCGCCGCCGCTGCCGCCTCCACTGTCGTCGTCGCCGCCGTTGCCGTCGCGGCGGTGCCCTCACAGGGGGCTAGGGAGGGGCTTGAAATGGAGTGCCAATAACGGCCCCATTACGCCTCCTCCAGGCGAACATCAACCACTGCGCCGCCGCTCAGGATCTGTTGCTCCAGAGCATGGCGCAGTGGTCGATTAACATCGCCGTGGTCGCTGAGCCGTACTTTGTCCCGCCCAGGGATGACTGGGTGGAGGACCTGAGCGGCTCAGTGACCCTCATTTCGTCGGCCGCCGCTGGTACCCCGTCCCTCGAGTCTGTCAAGAGAGGACGGGGTTGCGTGGCAGCACGGTTCGGGGAGATTGTCGTGGTAGGGGTATACTTCTCCCCGAACCGAACTCTCGCCGAGTTCCACAACTCCCTTGTGGAGTTGAGAGTCGTCGTCGTCGGGTTCGGTTCCCTCCCCGTGTTCGTCCTCGGGGACTTCAACGCCAAAAATCTGGCTTGGGGTTCCCGCTTTACGGACACACGGGGCAGGATGGTGGAGGACTGGGCTCTGGAGACAGGCCTGGTCGTCCTAAACCGGGGTTCTGTCCCCACGTGTGTGCGGATGCGGGGTGAATCAGTGGTGGACATCTCGTTCGCCAGCCCCGCTCTGTCGCCGCGTGTAATCGACTGGCGCGTCATAGAGGAGGTGGAGACCTATTCCGACCACCGGTACATCCGGTTTGACGTCTCCACCCAGACCTCGAGCGCGCCGGTCCGACAGGCCCCGAGTGGTCCGCGGTGGGCGCTGAAGCGGCTGGACCGGGAGCTCCACCTGGAAGCCTCGATCGTGCAGGCCTGGGTGTCATCACCGGACAGGCCTGCCGACATTAACGACGAGGCGGAGTGGTTCCGGGAGGCCATGTCCAATATATGTGACGTGGCAATGCCCCGAGTCCACCCTGGACGCGCTTCGCGCCAGGTGTACTGGTGGTCGCAAGAGCTGGAAGCTCTACGCAGGGCGTGCGTTGCTGCGCGACGCCGGTACGCCAGGCACCGCAGGCTCCGTATCCGTCCTCCGGATACGGAAGCCATTCAGGCGGAGCTGTACGAGGGGTACAGAGTGGCGAAGACCGCCCTCCAAGCGGAGATCCTGCGGGCCAGGGCACTGGCCCGCGAGGAGTTGCTGGAGACTCTGAACAGAGACCCGTGGGGACGCCCATATAAGATGGTGCGGGAGAAACTCCGCCCATGGGCTCCCCCGCTGACGCAGAGTCTCCGGCCCCAGCTTGTGGAGGACGTGGTGAGCGCTCTGTTCCCTTCAAGAGGGGAACATACGCCCCCGCCCATGGCTCCGCCCATTGCGGTGCCCGATGCGGACCACACCGCCGACAACGACGACGATGCTCCGGAGGTGACCGAGGTAGAGATGAGAGTGGCGGTACGCAGGATGAGTGCGAGGAATACCGCCCCAGGACCCGATGGCATACCCGGAAGGGCCTGGGTCCTGGCCATGGGGACTCTCGGGCCTCGACTGAGAGGGCTCCTAAGCGCATGTATGGAGAGGGGCCAGTTCCCACTTTGCTGGAAGACTGGGAAACTGGTCCTCATCAGGAAGCCGGGGCGCCCAGCGGACTCTCCGTCCGCCTATCGGCCCATTGTGCTGCTCGACGAGGTGGGCAAGCTCTTTGAAAGAGTCATTGCAGACCGCCTCGTCGGGCAGCTGGTGCGAGTGGGGCCGGATCTGGCGGACGGCCAGTTCGGTTTCCGCAGGGGGCGCTCTACGGTGGACGCCATCATGCGCGTGCGGGCCTTCACGACAGGGGATGCTGTGGCCCGGGGTGGGGTCGTCTTGGCGGTGTCTCTAGACATCGCCAATGCCTTTAACACCCTGCCCTGGAGTTGCATCAGGGAGGCACTTCGGTATCACCGGATGCCGACCTACCTCTGTCGTGTGGTCGAGGCCTATTTGACAGACAGGGCTGTCATCTACCCCGGTCACCAAGGAGAGTGGAACCGGCGAGAGATGTCGTGCGGTGTCCCACAGGGATCGGTCCTGGGGCCGCATCTGTGGGACATCGGATACGACTGGGTGCTGCGCGCCGACCTCCCTACTGGCGTCAGCGTCGTTTGTTACGCTGACGACACGCTGGTCCTGGCGCAGGGGAGGTCGTACCAGGCGGCGGCCGACTTAGCGACACGCGGGGTTGCGACAATCGTCGACAGAATCCGGCAGCTGGGAATCGAGGTGGCCCAGCACAAGTCCGAGGCCATGGGTTTCTATGGTCCTCGTAGTGCGCCACCGTCGGGTTCCCAGGTATTGGCGGGAGGGGTTCACATCGGCGTCGAGTCGACGATGAAATATCTGGGACTCGTCCTCGATAGCCGGTGGAACTTCGTGGAGCATTTCCGACGTTTGGCTCCCAGACTGGACCGGGCCGGGGCTGCCTTGAAGCGGCTCCTGCCCAATCTGGGAGGTCCAAACGCCTCCTGCCGGAGGCTCTACGTGGGGATCGTGCGGTCCATGGCCCTTTATGGGGCGCCGGTGTGGGCGCCTTCATTGAGGCGGCAGCCAGGCCGCCGGCTGAACGCGTCCCAAAGGGTCATGGCCATCCGGCTGGCCCGAGGATACCGCACGGTCTCCTGCGAGGCGGCGAGCCTCCTTGCCGGAGTACCGCCATGGGATCTGGAGGCAAAGGTCCTCGCGCACATTTGGGAGTGGCGCGAGGAGGCGAAGCGCCGGGGCTTAACTCCGATGCCGCAAGAAGTCGCGGCACAGCGGACAGAGCTCCGGCGGGATCTCATGGCGGAATGGAGAGTGCGACTGTCGCAACCCAGCGCTGGGCACGCCACAATTGCGGCGATAAGACCCCTCTTTGAGGAGTGGCTAGAGAGGCGCCACGGCGTCCTCACCTTCCGCCTGACGCAGGTACTCACCGGACACGGCTGTTTCGGGAGATACCTGTTCAGGATAAAGCGGGAGGAAACGCCCGGGTGTCGTCACTGTGTGGATCGCCCGGAGGACACGGTGGAGCATACGGTGGAGGTCTGCCCGGCTTGGGCAGGGCATCGCCGTGTCCTCGTGGATGCGATCGGCGGCGGTGATCTCTCGCGTCCGGCCCTGATTCGGGCCATGCTACGGAGCGAGAGGAAATGGGAGGCCGTCACCTCTTTCTGCGAAGCAGTAATGCTCGCGAAAGAGGAGACGGAGCGCGTGAGGGAAAGGCAAATTTCGCGCCCTCGCGCCCCTAACCGCCGCAGCAGGAGACGCCCTGGGCGTCGGGAATCGCAGGAAGATTTCCGGCCACCGTAGGCGCGGGCTTGCGGACGGTGAGTAATGGGTAGCTCGCCGTCCGATAAGGACCAAGCCCGGGTCGACGGCGCGTTGTGTTCCACGCGCGCCTCAAAGAGATGTCAGCAGAATTGACGGGGTCCGCTAGGGCCAATGCCAATGCCGGGGGTTCGAAGAAAACCGATAGGGAAATCGTGGCCCCCGGCAACATGGCATAGGAAGGAACACGGGTGGGTTTTAGTCAGTAAGAGTCTGACACGCCCTCCCGCTCCACCCAGAGCGGGAGAAGTTATTTGATAATTTCCCACCCAAAAAAAAAAAAAAGGTATCTTATTGTAAATTTTAGATGCCATTCCAAAAAAACTTTTGCCCATAAGAGCATCTAGAATTGCCTTCACCGTTTTGGGGTTATAATTTCGTAATAAAGTATTTACAGAGCAGTTTAAAAAAAATTGTTTGGGTTTTATTGGGTAATAGGTATTAATTTTATAGCCGCGCCGTACGTAGCACAGTCTCACTTTTACTTGTTTTTAACAATTTAAACACTTTATTTACTTAGACATTATAATATACATACATATTTGTAATGTGCTCGTCAAGCCCTTTCATTTGATACCCAGCATGGCACAATATTTTTTTTGTTTAGTTCATGACTTTATGTCCTCTAGAGGCCGCCATATTGCATTTAATGTGACGTCACATAACCTATAATCAGAGGACAATCAAGACGATTCCAGTGATATCTAATTTTTCAAATTATGATCAGCAATTTCAAAGTTATGAGGTAACAGATGAACACATACCGGTCAAAAATCATAACCCTCCTTTTTGCTTCGCCGTAGTCAGGTAAAAAGGGACGTCGATGATAGAAAAGTCTAAAATATATTGGATTGACATAAGCTACTGAAAAGTTTATGTCAATCCTGTTGGAAGTCGTTGCAGAAATATGAAAAGCTTTGAAAACGCTTGACTCTTATCTAAGTGTTGCTATCGTCATTGGAAAAATGGCATTGCAATTTTCCACAAAACAATCGACACGTGTCATTTGTGTCTTGAAATGTGCTGCAGTTAAATGAAAGAAAGAAAATGAAATTTATTTGAGTCAGGTACACAATATTCACACAAAAACAAAAACAAATCAGAAAAAATAATGAAATAGTATTGTGTGCCACACGGCTGCGCCAAATAGGCCCAGTTCAGCATAAATGCCAGACAACTAGTGTCTGACACTGGTTTTGAACTGGACCTTATGTTAAGAGGACATATCGGATGTAAATCAGTTTTATAGTGTGTGTAAGTATTCATATAAAAATATATAATAAACAGATAAAAAAAAAAGAAATAGAACGAAAAACCGAAAAAAAAAGAACAGAACAGAAAGAACAGAACAACAACAGCAACAGAACACACAAACACAACAGAACAGATATGAAATGAACCATAGTCTGCAGCACCTGGAGGTAGACTAGAAGGGTAAGGCTTAGAAGTGTGAGTTAGTGCACAATTTGGTTGAGATGCATCTCTAGCAGTGGAATGCCATAGGTGGAGTAGTTTTTTTTTTTTCAACGGTACTTTTACCGTTCGTACCGTTTCTAACTGAATTCAACCTAGACCAATGAGATGGCAAATGTTTATGAGAAAGATTTGGTCAAGTACGTACTCCCGTTATTATTGGAGACTACACTCGTAGATGTTGAAATTACGTATAAAAACATTTTCCAAAAAAAAAACCGACTTCCAAAAAACACTACAAAGTGAAATGAAAAAAAAAAAAACAAGCATACGCGACGAACATATAACCTCCTCCTTTTTGGAAGTCGGTTAAAAATCTAGTAAAATAAACTGCAAAGCCGAATCTAATCGTTAGAGCTACTGTGGCGGCATCTACATCGGCACCTGCGAAGTATGCATCAACTACCTGACGTTACACAAAAATCGTGACGTCACACAAATCCTGCATCGCGCAATTAGAGTTTACTTCGCGAACACCAGACATGTAACTTCCCCGACATCAATCGTTGGGCAGTTGCTCGCCAGACACGACACACGTCTGGTCGTAGAATCCTCCCTTTTCTACAGAGTATGAGTGAACTTTACACCTTGTTCCTCATACCTAAAAACTATGAATAACAATTTCAACTACAATCTACCGCCCCAAATAATGATATTTCAGATTTCAGACTACCGTCCTACTATCTACTTATAAGTAGGTACAGATAATAATAATATACTTTCAGCGACACGAAACGAGCGTGTAGGTACATACGAGCCGTCGAACGCTTTAGGGATGTCACAAACGATTATCACGTTGAACACAATGCGTGGTAGAGCTTATCTCTTAATACCCGATGATAGAAAGGCGCCCGAGGCACCGGGGTTAATAATGTTTACGTGAAAACCCTTATTCAGTTTGTGGGAATGAAAATATGTTTTATTATTTCTGTTGAGGGTAGATTAGTGTGTGTTGCTAAGTGCGAAATTGGAATAGAATGGTAACGATATTATGGTTTTTACACCTTTAAGTATAAGCTCAATTTTCGGCCAAGTTGATTCTGGTAGATGTTGCCTAAGTAGAATGTCGGAGAAAGATTATAGAACTACATTTAAATAAATTAACAAAATAAATAGTATATTCTTTATTTCGGACTACACATACAAGTTCACACAATTCATATAAGTAGTATTAGTATAATTTATAACAAAACTATCCTTACTCTAAAATAACTAATTTCATTCCGAATATAATTATTTAACCTCAAAATAGACACTAATCCCCAAATGAAGCCTTTTCCCAACTATGTTGAGGTCAGCTCCCAGTCTAACCGAATGCAGCTGAATTTCAGTATTTTACATGGAGCGACTGCCTATCTGACCTCCACAACCCAGTAACCGGGTAATATGATGACGACTGTCAAAAGATCCACGAATGACAGCCTGGACCAACGGCTTAACGTGCTTTCCGTGGCACACGGAAAGCACGTTAAGCTAATCCCAAATGAATCTTAAAGTCGCTACCCCAATATCATAATCTAAAACTATTTAATAAAACTACATATTAACAATATTTCACGGATAAGGAAAATAGTATGAAACACCAAGATTTTGTCATTAATTTATATTTCTTTGCCAACATCAAATTCAATATTCTATACCATACCATCACATCTCCTATTCCCCACATAATATCACAATTTAATCAGTATTCTAATATTTACCATAAAACTAATAGGTTACCTTAATTTACAGTAGGTCTCCAACCAATACTATGCCAATCTATCTTTTTACCGACACAGCCATTAAGCACGTCGTATCGTCACGAGCACCCGAGCCAAAAGGCCGTTGCCGCGCTATTTTTACATATCGAATCTTTCGGTGTTGCCAGTACAATAAATTTAAATTGAACACATAAATGACTTAAAAACTATGTTAGTAAACTTTTGCAAACTAAAACAACTAAAAATAGCGTGGCTCAACACACGTTGGCACGTGCCTCCGTACCCAGTGCCTTATAAAAGGACTGTCCACTTTGTCTAATAATGTTTTTAGGATGCTGTTGGAGCTTCCGTGAAACAAAATTTATTAAAGGTGTTACATTTTTTAAAGGTTGTGTTTTTTCCTGCTCCTGTCAAAATAAAACGGTGTCTATAGTTAGCACAGTTTTTTTTTTTAAATCAGCAAACATTCTTATGGCGAATTTCACCAAGTCAGTGTCCAACATTCCTGAGCAAAGATGACACTGACAGTTCTTGAACGGATTTAGATGTGCTGATCGTTTTCAGTTTCATTTGTGAAATTCGCCCCAAGGAGGAGGAGCTCATGGCTAAGTACTTACAGCCGCACGGGTCAGTCTATCAGGTTAAGCTTCGCTTGCCGGGGTTGGTCCATGGATGGGTGATCATTTCTACATACCCAGACTCCTCCGAGCTACGGAAAGCACATTAAACCGTTGTTTCCGGCTGTCATTCGTGGATATTTGACAATCGTTACGGGTCGTCAGAAGCCTGAAAGTCTGACAACCAGTCTTACCAAGGGGTTTCGTATTACCTAGTTACTGGGTTGCGGAGGTCAGATAGGCAGTTACTCCATGTAAAATACCGATATTCAACTGCATCCGGTTAGACTGGAAGCCGAATCCTCATTTTTGTGAACGCGAATGTGCTCTTTATCAATATTAAGTTACGGATCAATGTTCTATGCAAGTATCTTTAATTTAAAGGTTTTGGAAGTATTTTTTTTTTTGGAAACGCTGTAGTGCTCTTTATTTAGATAAGGTTACTGACCAATGTTCTATACAAGTATTTTTCTTCCACCAAGGCGCTCTTGTTCAAGTGTTCACTTCTGTCGGCACTCCCGAAGCGCCACTGTTTTTTTTTTTGTGAAATTCTCCCCAAACAACAAACTTAGTTATTGGATCGAGTAACGTCAGAGTAACATTATTTCAAGCCTTAAGCTAGAATTCTTCCATTTTCAATGAAGAAGAGCTCGCAGTGCATGTCCAGTGATGGATCGCTGACGCACGTCTACCGTGCACGCTGTGAGCTGTTTCCTTTAATTAACTGTGCCTCGCGTGAGCACGTAACTTCAGGAACACAATAGTTATATGAACATTACTTACTTGAGACGCTGATTGGTGTTCTTTTAATTACCTAAATATACGTACAAGTACAATTTTAAAAGATAAAATTAAAAAAAAACCCGCTACACAAACATTTCTGCATTTTTCTTTTCTACTCTATCACCAGACCCTATTCACCTTCTATCTATAACCTCTTCATTGAGACCATTCCAATGAGCCCAAGTACGATACCTGTGCTGTAAGTTGGTAAAGGAGTTGGGTATCCTGCAAATTTCAGGTGATGCTGCAGCATCAGTTCAAGGTTACTATATTCTTCTAATATCATTGAAGTAACAGAATACCAAATTTCAAATCGATCAGACCTGTGGAAGATACTCACATCCATTCATCAACAAGAAAAGAGCTGATAATCTTCATACGGCTGAACCGATTTAAATAAAACATGTCTAAGAAGTATCGCTAGAAAACCACCTTTCAAATAAAAGAACCGCATTCAAATCGGTTCACCCGTTTAAGAGCTACTGCCACATAGAGACACACATAGCGGTCAAACTTATAACACCCCTCTTTTTGCGTAGGGGGTTAAAAAGACCCATCATAGCCGTTATAAATGCATTCTGTGCATCAAACTGACTTCAGAATAATGGGGAGAACAAGTGACTCCACAACCCAGTAGGTAACCCAGTAACTATCTGACCTCCACAACCCAGTAACTGGGATTACCCAGTTACTGGGTTATGGAGGTCAGATAGATAATAATATAATATTAATCCGCCATGGTAAGACTGGTTGTCAGACTTTCGGGCTTCTGACGACCCGTAATGATTGTCAAAGACCCTCGAATGATAGCCGGGACCAACAGCTTAACGTGCTTTCCGAGGCACGGAGGAGTCTCGGTATGTAAAGACGGTCACCTATCCACAGACCAACCCCGGCAAGCGTAGCTTAACCTGATGGATCGACCCGTGCGGCTGTTATTACTTAGCCACAAGCTCCTCTCCGTATTCAGTGATTTCCAACAACGATAAACTGAAAATAGAAATTGCTCAAAATTGAGTTAATCAGTCATCCTATCATGATAAGTAAACGCACAAAATAAAATGGCATCAGAGTCCGTAGTGCAATTTAATAAATACTCTTTTACACGTCCAAACAAAAAGATGACCCTCTGGAAATGTGCCAAACGTATAATCAATTCCTAAAATCCTGTGCCAATTGACTAATTGATACCTGTTGTAACATTGCTTTGCTCTTACATAAGTAGGCACCTACTGTGTTTACTAGTAAATTTTACCTAGAATGACGTTAACTGACGTTAAATTTCAACAAGAAAAGTATTTGGTAATTAATATAGATGGATATAAAGTAGAGGAGGACCAAATAAACGATTGATGGATTTCACAAAAATGAAAATATTATGGTTAGAGCGGGACTAGGATAGCTGCTAACATAGATAGTGCCATCCACAAAGACGCACCCTACTCCGCTCCGCTCCGTACTAAAGTACAGCTTACAGTACAGTAATCGCGGAGTGGGGCGCGTCTTCGTGGATGGAACTATCTGTAGGGATGTAGAAATGGTAACATGCTTTGCAAAAACCAAATAAATTGCGATAACGACGGGACAGAATTCGGAACACCTGTGTTCCAAAACAGGTATAATGGACGTAGGCCAGAATCTTGCCCTCAATGTAAATTTCTCTCTCTCTGTCTCTTTCTATTATACACTGACGAGCAATATAAAAAAGCCACTAGCAAAGCGCCAAATAAATCGAAATATCTCCAAAACCACACAAGTTAGCTACATGAAATAAAAAAAAAACTTCATCTCACTAAAAAGTGAAAAAACAAACGTTTTTACAAAAAATACAACAGACTGTCAAATAACAAAGCGAAAACAACTTTAATTTCGGAAGTCGGTGTCAAAAAACTAAAATACTGATCCAAAGACACCGACGTCTTTACTGACTGAAAGTTTGAAAGTCTGTTGTATTTTTGTAAGAAAGTTTTTTTTTCACTTTTTAGTGGGTTTTTTTTTTTTTTAATTTAGTTTTTTTTAGTTTAGTTGGTTTGTAATTTATGTAAGTTACAATAGCCTAATGTCAACTGCTCATCAAAAATACCCAAATTGCCATATTTGTGCCTTTATTTGAAGAGTTCCTTCGATTTCACCAAGATCCCATCCAAATGACAATGGAACTAACTTGAAAGACAAACAAAAAAATATATTTTCAAATCGGTCCAGCCGTCTTCGAGAAATCGGAGAACATGGAACATACATAAAAAAATTACATATTCCGATGAACTGAGAACCTCCTCCTTTTTTTGAAGTCGGTTAAAAATCTTGAAAACAGTTAATAGATGTTTTTTATTAACATTTTCCTTTAATAAGTTATCTTACGTGGTTTCGGAAATATTTTATGATAAGTTAGTGGCTTTTTTATATTGCTCGTCAGTATACAAGAGAAAGAGACTTTTCTAAAAAAAAACTTGGAAAAAAAAGGTACTTATCAAGTTTAAAGTGTCAAAACTGTTTGTTATATATTTTATACGTGAGAAGAAACTTCGTTCCTGACGGGAGCCCCCCGATTGCACACGTTTTTTTTCATCTACATGATCATTTTCAAAATCTAGACCTGATAATGACATTTCATTTAACAAAAGCTGCAACTCAATCAAGTGAGCTTTCGAACATTGTCAAACTACACACATAGTGACTGACTCACAATGGGGCGTGACTCGCAAAATATTCCAAGTTCTCTAAGCCATTAATACATCACTTAATTTTGTTTAAAGTTCATGATATTAGGCACGTTAGGCACAAAAGGTTGCGATGTCGTGACTTGGTTATAATGCACAGAGATATTGGTAGGCATCGAAGGGAATTGTGAATAGAAGGCAAGGTCGGCACGCGACTTGGCTAGTATGGATATGTTTTGAGGATAATTTGGGACATATTTCTTTGTGTTTCAAGAAGAGTAAGAATTGTGAACGGACAAGAAGTCGCGGGCAAAAGTATCTGGAACATTTTTGATCTTATGCAAATTGGAGTTAGAGGACATTCTTGGCAGACAAGTTGCGTTAGTAACAGAGACTAGAATAGAAACTACATTTTTATTTTTCTTTACCACTTAATATATACCGCTGCAAGGTTATTTTGGAACGTGGTCTAATTCTAAAAGTAACACCGCCGTCTTATTTTTGAATACATTTCAAGCCACATTTCACAAAACAGCGAGCCCTGTCGTCTAAATTTCATAAAAATTCACGCCACCAGTTCGCGTTGACAAGAAGTCTTACATTTTGACAATTAATTTAGAATATGTGATGACATTCATCATTCGTTTCATTCATTCGTTCATAATTCAGTCACAACTTAAGAAAATGTATGCGCTTTGACACTTTTGACAGGTGCCCGGACCAGACGTCTCAGTGCTGCCACAAACGTCATTTCAGAAAACCTTCGTTGGCTGACCCATAAAACTACCATGCGGCATGAAAAAACAAAATAAACAACCACTAGCCAGCTCTATTGATCTAATCCCCACTTTTTTCACAACCGACCTACATCGTTCAAAACTTTTTCTTGCCTTTTTTCTTCAAACGCAAACACATGAAGTGGAACGTTCAGACACGCAACGATAACTAAAAGCTAGTGTACACTGTAATCACAAATCTTAGTCGTTTAGAAGTTACATGTATCGCATGACCGGGACTCCGGCACCTTGATGCAATTATGTAATTAAAACTGAGATTGTTTAAAATTATTAAAGTTTATAACGGGTGATATATGTTAAGAAAAAAACGGGGGAAATTTTAATTGAACAATTGTACAGTGAAAATCATTTTTTCTTTAACCAAAACAACAGAATCTAAAAAAAAAATTTAAAAGAAGGAAAGATGAAGGAGAGAGAAGAAAAGAAAGAAGAGGGAGGACGAAGACTTTATTTTCATATCAAAATTTAATTCAATATGAAAAGCTAAATAAAAAAATTAAGGGATCTTTGTTTCTATTTTTGACCAATTTCCTGGGAAACTTACCGATATTTTTACTATTTTTGAGGACAATTACGATCTCTGCCAACCTCATCTGGGAATCAAAGTCAAAACCCACGTTCATAAAAAATATCCGCAGAAAATAAACATTACCTCCCCATATTTCGCATGACATACAATTCATATTCGAGGTAACAATCGTTAGCGGCTTGTTCCAATTATTGTTTTGTGTATTCTAAATCAATATCATCCACTGTTTATACAATACACTGGATAATGGGATACGGTTTCATTACATTATATTAGTGCGATCGGTGATTTTACAACCGCTTGTAATAATGAATTTTATTGTGTGCTTTAAATGTTTATTCAATATTTGTGAACGTTGTTTAATATCTGTTTGAAACAAAAATAAGCAGTATGTACAATTTATCCTTTCATAGTCACAAAGTGTAGAAAACGAATAAAAGTTTAAAATATTGCAGAAAAAGGATGTCTACTTTAACACAACACAACAACAACAGACAGACTTCAAAAAATGAAGAAGGAGGAGGGAGAAAAGAAGAGGTTATTAATTTGGTTTATTTTTTTATTTTTTTCTGTTTGTTATAGGTATAGCTACTCCGTCATTTTTTTTCATCTAATCATTATCAT
The DNA here is from genome assembly GCA_949152395.1 of Agrochola litura. NCBI lineage: Eukaryota > Metazoa > Arthropoda > Insecta > Lepidoptera > Noctuidae > Agrochola > Agrochola litura. Next base: position 5,298,344 of record OX424497.1, on the reverse strand, counting down.
TTCTTGCTCTAGTTTTACAACATTGAAAAACGATACACATTAATTACGTATGAGTGGGTAATTAGTAAACACGACAGAACTAAAACACTAAGCCCATGTTTGCACGGACGTAAAAATATCGCGGCGTAATTTTTCGCGCACTGGAAAAACTCTCGGTGCTAAGCAGAGCAATAAAAATCCAATGTGCGCAAAAATCCTGCCGCGATATTTTTACGTCCGTGCGAACGTGGGCTAAGTTGCAAACTTGTACTGTAAGCGATTAGGAAGAAGAGTGGTGCGCGTCTTTGTGGATGGCACTATATGTAGTCGATTAATTGCCGCTGAAAACACAAAACAAAACAGTGGCACTCCGGGAGTGTCGACAGAAGTGAAAACCTGAACAAGATCGCCTTGGTGGAAGAAACAAAGTGCACAATTCGTTTACAAAAAATACTTCCAAAACCTTTAAAGTAAAAATACTTGCATAGAACATTGATCTGTAACTTAATATAAATAAAGAGCACAATCGCATTTACAAAAATAAGGTGTCGGTAACGGTGTCGCGAGTTCAATTGTTTTTTCCCATCTCAAAAATGCCCAATGCGCCTAAAGAAGTTTTCACTTCAATAATGCAGATTGTGAGAAAAATAAAATATCGGGAAAAGTCCTAAGAAACTCAAATACACGGACATCCCTCTCTCCCCTCGCTACATAGCTTGATTGATTGAGATGATTCAGCGCAAACGAATTTCCCGAGTGAAATAACAATTATGTACGTAGTACCTACGCATTAATAATTATGTAATCTACAATGACAACGCTACGTATTGTTAGAAGATCGTATGTTTGAGTTCCAAATTGACAGTGAAAACGTGATTGGAATGAATGAAAAATAATCTTTTGAGTCTGAAAAAAAAGACGATCAACCGAATTTTTCGCATCATACTGAGGCGAAGCGGGCTTGCGGACGGTGAGCAATGGGTAGCTCGCCGTCCGATAAGGACTAGGCCCGGGTCGACGGCACGTTGTGATCCACGCGCGCCTCAAAGAGATGTCAGCACAACTGAAGGGGTCCGCTAGAGCCGATGCCTGCCGCAGTTGCGGGTTTGTCTGAAAGGGTTACCGTGGCCCCTGGCAACATACAGGCAAATGGGTTTTAGTCAGTAAGAGTCTGACACGTCCTCCCGCTCCGCCCAGAGCGAGAGAAGTTATTTGATAATGTCCCACCAAAAAAAATACTGAGGTGTAACTCGCGCGGAATATGAGACGAATTTCACAATATAAAAACAGATGTGAATAGTCGCATGACTTACTTTACTAATCATTAAAATAATCGATTGTTTTTAGGGATCCGTAGTCGAAAGGTACCAAACGGAAACCTATTATTAAGCCTCCGCTGTCTGGCTGTCTGGCCGTCTGTCAGTCTGTCAGCGGGCTGTATCCCATGAACCGTAATAAGTAGACAGTTGAAATTTTTACAACTTGTGAAAAAGTTTGTATGGGGACCCCATTTTTATATTTTTTATTACAGCGGCAATAGAAATAAGTTCTATTGCCGCTGTAATAAAAAATATAAAAATGGGGTCCCCATACAAAAATTTTTGACCGTGTTTTTTCTAATCCTAGTATGTCTGTCATTGTCTAAAGCTCATCGAGTAGAGTACAAATATATTTATTTTATTTATTTTATTTTATTTAACAATTTATGTACACACATATAAACAGATAAGAAGAAAGGAATTTATCTTCAAAAAAAAGAAATAGAGTGCCGTAAAACTAAAGTCAGATTCAGACCATTTTTGAACGATTATTGCAACTCGAAATCGATTATTATCGCAACAACTGAAAAAGTTAGGAATTTGAAACTTCTGTGTATATTATATACTACATACTGTATTCTGTACACTACTATACTGTATTCAATAAATATTGAAAACAACGATTCATAAGGTATTTTATTTAAATATGGGCGATTTTCTGCAACTGCAAAAATTACTTTGTAATTCTTAACACTATTATCATTATTATTTTGTATGATTATGTAATACACATTCATGTATTTTCTTTCTTTCTTTCTTTATTCATCTATGCGATTTTGAAAAATTTAAGATGCAAAATATTCTTCGTTTAATATTTTCATTTATTTGCTAAATTAATATTTCGGAACCCTTCGTGTGCGAGTCCGACTCGCACTTGGCCGGTTTTTTCGTATCGCGTGGGATTCGTCTAGGTTTGACCAGAGCTGATTCACATTTGACATCAGTAGTTCGTCTTATTTTCAAAGTCAAAGATTTATCTGCACATAAATATGGTTACAAAGTTCTTGCAATGGTAGTTGATAGTAGCTTAACATATTTAATCATAACATAATGACATGCAAATTTTTGGTACGAATTTAAAAGATTATTTTCCATTAATGATTTTCGACCTGTTATTTGATTACATTATAAGAAGAATAAGGCTACTATAAGGCCACTGAAGCGAAGCGGAGAAATGTGCCAATATTAACCAATAGAATCTAAACTCCGCTTCAGATCTCCGCTCCTATTGGTTAAGGCTGCCTGTCCTCTGGAGCGGAGTGAGGCAGCGGAGCGGAGAAATATGCCAATATTAACCAATAGAATCTAAACTCCGCTCCTATTAGTTACTATTGGCACATTTCTCCACTCCGCTACCTCGCTCCGCTCCAGTGGACAGGCAGCCTTAGACGTTTATCTTCTAAGATTAGAAGTTCATAATTGACATAAGGTTAGACTATAATAAATGGAGTGGGCAAATTAAAAAAAAAATACTTTGCAGACCGCGGTCAAAGATCAAGCGAAACAGGAACAAAAGATTTGTTTACACTTACTTCGTTATGTACGAAGTATGTATTATATGTTACTTCAAGAGCTGGGTTTTTTATAGTTTAATAAAGCGAAAACCTTCAAATTAATTAAATATACCTAAAACAAAAGCTTATTTACGTAAATAGGCTTGCCTTGGATAACACAATCAAATGATCCACGACGCTTAGATTTTCTCCTCCACGCTTCTAAAACGAATGAAAATATATGATTAAATCTTCAAACAAACTTATCAACGACGTATATCTTTAATTTCCAGAACATAATTACAGTAAACTAAAACACTAAACATCCAACAAAGAAACATAATGTTAATTAACTTTCATCTTTTATGAGGTAGAATACTAAAATTCAACGCAGATAACAAAAGATGTTAAAAGAAACTATCAAAAATTATATAGTACAGCTATCCACGGAGTTCATTTTCTCGGTGAAAAACCTCTAGTTTATTATGGGTGAATTTCACTAACGAAACTGAACGTACATCCCGTAACAATTTATGCCGTGTGTGAACACACACGGCATAAATTGTTACGGAATATTGACACTGAAATTGTATGACATTATACTGGTATTTTTTATCAGAAATAAAGAGATCCGCAGGAGAACCAAGGTCACCGACATAGCCCGAAGAATTGCCTAACTTAAGTGGCAATGGGCAGGGTACATTGCTCGCAGAATGGATGGCCGATGGGGCCGAAAGGTTTTGGAGTGGCGACCGCGTACTGAAAGACGGAGCGTTGGAAGGCCTCCCACAAGATAGACCGATGACCTTGTGAATCAGGAATCTGCTGGATGCGGAAAGCATAGAATCGGTCGAAGTGGCGGTGCTTGCAACAGCTTTAAATAAATACATATTGTTCTTTACAAAGATACAGGCTTCATAGACATAAAGTGATGGTACAGTCAATATTTTTAAGTTTTGGAAATGTGGCTTGCATGAATCCATTCGTTTGATTTTACATATAGCTCGAATACATTTTTTCTGTGCAATAATACCTCCTCAACTTTAGTAGCATTACCTCAAAATATAAGGCCATATCGCAAAGTGGAGGCGACATACCCATGATACGCTGTTAGGAGCGCTGTCTTATTCGCAATTTTGCCTAGCATATAGAGAGCATAGGAAAACTTGCTTAGCTTCCCACATACATTATCGATCTGACTCTTCCATGATATATCGTTATCAATAAGCAGTCCAAGAAATTTTGTTATATTAGTTTCAAGTATTTGGTCTCCTTTGTAGCTTACTTGAGCGTGTGATAGTACTTTATTTCTAATTCATAATTTCCGTTTTAGTGAGCTTAATTTTAAGGCTATTATCATTCAGCTAGTCAACAATCATAATAAGACTAGTGTTTATGACATCTTCTATTTCGCTATTACTACCCGTGTTATATAAAACTGTGCTGTCGTCAGCAAATAAAGACAGTTGATGCCTGATTACTAGGGGAAAGTCATTAATGTAGCAAATGAACAGCAAGGGTCCCACCACAGAACCTTGCGGAACACCGTAACAAAGAACTCTAGAGCTAGAAGAATAAACTACTTCAGTTTTGGACTTAATATCCACTTGACTTATCTGAGTAATTTGTTTTCTGTCCTCCAAATAAGATTGTATGAGCTTAAGCACATATCTATATAGCTTAGTTAATAATACTTTATGGTCCACATAGTCAAATGCCCTGGTCATATCCATCACATTGCTATTATTGGTTTTCTATTATCCATGTTGTCATGAATGGTTTCAAGAAAATTGTAGATGGCCATATTAATGGTTTTTGTCTTCCTGAAACCTATTTGTTCTAGTCTAACTAGAATGATTGGTAAATTCACCATGTAGTGAATGCCAATCTGAATTGTAGATGGCCATATTAATGGTTTTTGTCTTCCTGAAACCCATTTGTTCTAGTTTAACTAGAATTATTGGTAAATTCACCATGTAGTGAATGCCAATCTGACATTGCTATTATTGGTTTTCTATTATCCATGTTGTCATGAATGTTTTCAAGAAAATTGTAGATGGCCATATTAATGGTTTTTGTCTTCCTGAAACCCATTTGTTCTAGTCTAACTAGAATGATTGGTAAATTCACCATGTAGTGAATGCCAATCTGACCTTCACGACCTTATTCTGGCTCACAACCTATTTCTGAAAGGGTAGTAATAAAAGTTCCGATTTTTTTAAACTCATACTCAAAATATGAAATTGACCGCTTTAAATACTAATTTTCCGGCAACTTTAAAACGAATACAATTAAAGAAACGATCGAATAAAATACAAAAAATTCCGAAAAATCAATACAGCATTTGCTGAAGTAATATTTTTCCATCAGCTTAAATTGCGTTTTACCGCAAATAGTGCAATTCACGAAAACGCGCCCCACTCCGCGATTACTGTACTGTAAGCTGAACTCTAGTACGGCGCGGAGCGGAGTGAGGTGCGTCTTCGTGGATTGCACTATTTGCGGTAAAACGCAATTTAAGCTGATGGAACTGTATAGACAGTTAGTCATTTTTATTGTAACTCACCTATAATAAATTTAGAATTAACCTTACACATTTTATAAACTGTGGCGCAAACAAAGACCGTTTAGATACAAGAGAATGTGATGGTTTGGGAATGTGGTGTTTTACATTATCTTGTGCCGAAACGGACGCTGGCCGCTCCGCGACCGCTACTGAGGTACCACCTGCTTCGCTCGCTCGGCTCGTGCGTTGTGTGGTCACAGTTCTAACCTAACCTAACCTACTTTTCAAAGCAAAACGTAAACAAAAACATGAACGAACGTATTGTTTTGAAGAACATACGTTTTCGGAAACTTTGTATTTTTTTCGAAAGTTTGGTATATTTTTCGGAAATTTTGTTTATTATTTGAAAGTACAGATTATTTTTCGTAAAATTATAATTTGAATAAGCTCAAATCAAACTTTTTTTGTGAACATAGGGTACATACAAAAAGGTCTTAAAAATATACATTTTAGCGTGATCTCAATGTGTTATATAATTTTAATAAGTAGGTACAGTGTACAGTTTTGTGCTCATGTTTGTTTGTTAAATACAACATTTTTGGTCGGTTAATTTTGTAATAATTTTTCGGTAATTAATTTTAACACAGCTTAGTTAATTACAGTCAACCACAGATCATCGGAAGTTACTCGTAATTTGTTTTTCGAAAGCTTTATGATTTCTCTTTCTGAAATACCGAATTACATAGTAACTATGAAACCTTAATGTCGTACTTAGTTACATCTGGAACTAATAGTAGAATGATGCTCACCATAGACCGCAGGGATCTCCATCTTAAATCGTCACCTATCCCTGGTTTGACCGCAGCAAACGCAACTTAAGATAAGATAAGATATTTATTTAGCAAATATAGGTAAGTACAAAACTCGGTGACATAAAAAATATAATTAGCAACAGCCATATTTAACCAAAAGGCATGCAAAAGTACACTATAGATGTTAAGTAACATAATAAATAATTATAAACTATGTCAATATGAAAATTGATTAACAATAATTACAATTTAATTATGAAGTACTTCAATAGATTCACACAACTAATATGAAACCAGAACCGCATTATTTAAAATCCAAACATTAAACATAAATTCTCTCATAAATATCCATGACATCGCAGTCATTAAAGTCGCACGCAATATTTCTTCTGGCAATAATTTCTATACAGCGTTTATAACCAGCCCTTAATTTGTATTGCGCTTTATTGCTTGAGTAATAAAGGCGAAAATTGATCGGCAAGCTATCAATGGGTTTAAGCGCTGTTTCATCGGTCAGTTTTCACGTAACGTTTGATACCCGTGCGTGATATTGAATACACATTGTTGTGGGGATCGGATAGCTGGTCTCTTGCTTGTGGCATAAATGGGTAAAATTTTTACTGCGTTCACTTTTCTGGTACTTAAATATTTTATCGCGTTTAAAAGTATTGAATAAATTATAGGAAAAAAAATCGCTTTACTTATTATGGCAATCCATAAGGACTGCCTTCTACCTGTCATCCAAGAAAGAAAGAAAGAAAAACATGTTATTTGGGACACGCACAGGAAATACAATAATAAAAACTGGACAAGTGCGTGTTGGACTACGCACAATAAAGGGTTCCGTAGTTGGGATGAATTTATTGCAAAAACAAACTTACCTAACATTGTACAAATTGTAAGTTTGTAATCGCATTTTTTTTTTAATGTTATAAAACTACAAGTTAACGATTTTCGGACTTTTTCCTTTACTGGTGCTGTGATAACTTGGTTCATGATTCTAATTCAACGGGAAGTGCCCTGTAGGTTTTGATTTATTTGCAAGTATATATGTCGCATAAATGGCCGTATTTTTTATTGCTTGGACTTAGAAGTTTGATTTTTTTAGAGCTCCAAGGGATTATAGTTTTACGTATTTGGTATTAATTTCAACTTGATACCTCCATGCGTTCTTGAGAAAAAGGGTCTTGACAGAATGACGGACGGACAACGAAGTGATCCTATTTGGGTTCCGTTTTTTTCCTTTTGAGGTACGGAACCCTAAAAAGAACATTAAAACTTACAAAACAATAACAAAAAGAACAGTTAAACTAACAAAATAGTGAAAACAAAACAAGAGAAAAATTAAGTCCTGTGCGAGGCCAAAAATACCTATCTCAGCATGATGCATATATTAAAAAAAATACTGTAGCACTGGTATAATATTCTTACGATAATAATTAAACATTAAAGGAGAGAAGTCCAAGGAAGTTTATGTCTTACTTATACTGTATCAATGTACCAAATTCTAATAAATGCTCTCATTTGTTCGATTCAATATTTTACTTAATTTAGGACTCCCACCAAGAAAACCCACAAGTTAACCATTCTTAGCTCAAAGAAGGCTCTACACATACACATCGCATCTGTGTCCTCGGCTGCTATAATATTGCCTTAACTCGAGGGAGACAAAGACATCGTCACTCCCCACTCCCCAACACTCTTGCACTGCACGACAGTCTGCACGTGACCACTACGTGCTTCCGACCTCCCAAGGGTATTAAATAAATAAAGTGAATTCCAAACTAAGAGATTTTGGTTTATTTTTATAAGGTTTGGTAGTCTATTCGACGCAAAATCTTTGCTGAAGATTTCCAGACTTCCTTCCAATTTTTCTTACTAAAAATCTACACACCTATAAAGGTATGAGGAACAGGGTGTAAACATCACTCTATAGAAAAAGGAGGGTCGACCGGACGGATGTTGTCTGGTGGGCTACTGCCCGACGACTGATGTCGGGACGTTGTATACAGGGTAAGTTGACTGTAGCTATTAACATTGTCGGATATACATTTTTGCGATTTTTAAATTTATTGCATTAAAGGTCTTGGAATAAATTATAAAAATGTTTCCACAAAGACATGAAGCAAAAAAAAAAAAACGCTAAAATGTAATGTTCGCATAACTCGTCAAAATGTAGGGAACAGCTGATTTTTATTTTCGCGATATCAGGTTTGGTCCCATAGGAAAAGTTGTTCATAATGATGAGTAAAGTCACGTGTTAAAGTTTGCGCACTAGATAAAAATTTACCCTGTATATGCTAGTCGCGCGGTAAACGCTGCTTGCGCGATGCAGAGTTTTGTGTGACGTCAGTATGATGTTTAGTTCCCATGCGGCGATGTAGATTCCGCCACATACTTATGTAGTATGTACATTGTTAAAATAAAGAACACTATGTTATGCAATAACTATTTGTATACATATGCATATTGATCATGTTACAGACTATTGAAAGAAAGGCTGTTAGGTTTTGTTTTTGAAGTGAAAACTTCTTTAGGCGCATTGGGCATTTTTGAGATGGGAAAAAACAATTGAACTCGTGACACCGTTACCGACACCTCATTTTTGTAAAGTAAACGCGATTGTTTTTTATTTATATTACGTTACAGATCAATATTTTATGCAAGTATTTTTACTTGAAAGGTTTTGGAAGATTTTTTTTGTTTTGTAAACGCTTTTGTACTCTTTATTTAGATAAGGTTACGGACCAATTTTCAATACAAGTATTTTTCTTCCACCAGGGTAATCTTGTTCAAGTTTTCACTTCTGTCGGCACTCCCGGAGAGCCACTGTTTTTTTTTTAAATCTGTGATTAATGAGCAGACGAACATTGCAGACGTTGCCAGTGGAACCCTGGTATTGAACAAGGGGTTTGCTGGCAGCTTTTGGAAACCAAGAAGCTCATTAATAGTCAACTTGGAACTCTCCAGTGAATAGGAAAACTTTGAGAAATGAGTGTAATATTCGCTTACTATAAGGTGACATTGCCCTTTGGGTGACTTGCCTTCTGATAAGGCCCATTGTGATGCTTGGAGTTTCCCTACGTGATCGAATCAAAAATGAGGAGATCCGCAGAAGAACCAAGGTAACCGACATAGCCCGAAGAATTGCGAAACTTAAGTGGCAATGGGCAGGGCACATTGCTCGTAGAATGGATGGCCGATGGGGCCGAAAGGTTCTGGAGTGGCGACCGCGTACCGGTTGACGTAGCGTTGGAAGGCCTCCCACAAGATGGACCGATGACCTTGTGAAGGCCGCAGGAATCCGCTGGATTCGGAAAGCACAGAATCGGTCGAAGTGGAGGTGCTTGGGGAAGGCCTATGTCCAGCAGTGGACGTCTTTCGGCTGAAATGATGAAAATGATAAGGTGACACGGTGGTCAAAAGCCAAGCATAGTAGGTACAAAAATCACAGAATATCTACTTAATCATGATCGTTTTCCACTTCATCCGTGTGTCACGAGACTTATTGCAATAACCTCAGCGTAATGTGCTTTGATATTAAAGCTTCCAACGTTTTAATAGCTCTGACAGATGCTGGTTCTTTTTTGATTAAATCCTTTACTAGACACGGATGTTATAAATCAGAGTTATCGTCACTGGTTTGTGGGTTTCAGTTTAATATTTGAGTGTGGGGATGAATGGTTAATGTACTGTTGAAGTGAAAACTTCTTTAGGCGCATTGGGCATTTTTGAGATGGGAAAAACAATTGAACTCGTGACACCGTTACAGACACCTCATTTTTGTAAACGCGATTGTGTTCTTTATTTATATTACGTTACGGATCAATGTTCTATGCAAGTATTTCACCAAGGCGATCTTGTTCAAGTTTTCACTTCTGTTGGCACTCCCGGAGTGCCAGTTTTTCTTGTTTAGTGGTTTTTGAGGATTATCGAAAGTATTTTGTTGGATTCGAACTTCTTTTTAACCGACTTCAAAAAGGAGGTGGTTCTCAATTCGACTGTATGTTTTTTTTTGTTTGTATGTCTTTTACGTAATTTCTCCGTCAATTATGAATTGATTTTGATGATTCTTTTTCTGTTTGGTAGGTCATACTTTAGAGGTGGTACCATAATTTTTTTATGCACTTTGCTTCGGCAGTTTTTGAGTTAGCTTCAATAATATGTATTTTTTCCCACTTTGTATGTGGATGATATGATAAGTTCTTGTCACTGTTATTTACATAGCAGGTAGTGGTATTTTAATTTGTGTGAGGTGTTTTTTTTTGGATTTCGTTTGTTTTTCTTTTTGTAAAAAGTGTTTTGTCTTTTGAAGGGCATTAAGTAAAAAGAAGTTTAGGCCGCATCTGCCTCGTTGGTCTACTAAGTCGCAAGCGGTACTGCTGAGCATGAGATCCTGATTTTGGTTCCCAGGTCGGGTAAATTGTTATTGGGTTTTTCCATCAGGAATTTCTCAGTAACAGCCCGAAGTCTGAATCTGTACCCTGTCGATGGCAATAGGCTCCTCCCCTATTACATGGGACTTAAAATATAACTGGCAAAATGTAGGAGTGCTCGATAGTACTACCATATCATCATAAGCACCAACACGCTGTCATTTCAGTAACATTCACGAATTATGGTAAACTAGCTGCGCCCCGCTGTTTCACCCGCATAAGTCTCAATCCCTTGGAAATATCGGGATAAAAAGTATCTTATGTCCTAACCCAGGTCATGGTCTACCCATGTGCCAAATTTCATCTAAATCCGTTCAGCCGTTTTAGCGTGAAAGCGTAACAAACAAATAAACAAACTCACTTTCGCATTCATATCATTAGTTAGAATTGTTAGGAATTAAGATATCAGTTTTGATTGAATTAGATTGATGGCTATAAATCCTATAAATGCAAAATGTATACGTGGAGTCTGAACTGAACAGTCTGAACTACAAATGTACTTTAAATATCTGTTGCAAATCAATGGACTAACGAGAAGTTAGACGTCCATTAGCGAATCATTAGCTGATTGGTTCAAATATGTTTGTTTGCCTCTCGTTTTGGCGTGGCAAACAAAAGTATAAGTCATGCCAATTGGGTCTCACTGTTACTGCCCAAGTTTCGCTGCAGTAATTCAGTATTTTTATGTTATGAAGTGCAATGGCAAATAAGTATGCAGGCTGCAAGTCACAGCCGCCTAAAGACATCCGTAGTTCCAGAAGCATCGAATGTGTATTACCATCTCAGAGTAAAAGTTGAAATGTATCACGTTTCGGTAATCTTTCCCTTCAAACCGCACACAGCAACACTGCTAAGCGGCAGACATAGGGTAAATATGTCAAGAATCATCAATTTCATCACACGTCCCATATGAAGCACTCCAAAAAAAAAAATCGCCCAAGTGCGTGTCGGACTACGTACAATGAAGGGTTCCGTAGTTGGGATGAATTTATCTCGCGAACAAAATATAACATTGTAGTTGAAAAACATGTTCTCCCATACATTCCAACTGCAAATGTACTTTTGTACGCATAATAGTGAGTGATTTACCATGTTATTTTAAGACCATAGACTTCTTATAGGTTTTTTCTTTCTTATAGGGGTCTCAGTCATTTTGGAGATAAGAGGGAAATGGTCAATTTTCATAAATTTTCTTAAATATCTTTAAAAGTTTTCATTTTTAAATAATGTTTTTTTTTTTATTGATATGTCACAGTTTGCAAAACTTTTTTTTAATTTTCTTATTTGCCCCCCAAAAGTGACCCCCATATTCAAAATTCATTTATTTACGTTAAACGTTCGTGTTTGGGTCATAGAAATACATTATGTGTGCCAAATTTCAACTTAATCCGTCCATTAGATTAGGAGCAAATTGGCTGTGACAGACGGATAGACAGTCACACGAGTGATCCCTTATGGGTTCTGTTTTTTTCCTTTTGAGGTACGGAACCCTAAAAATGTACAGTACCAAAACGAATATTAAGCATAGCACACATGTAACTCTGTATAATTAAGTGGCAGAATATAGTCGTAACTCGCACACTCGTTTATCAGCGCCTCGGGCTTAACGCCGACTGACGGCGACATCTCGCACTCGACTCACGAGTTTATATTACATTCGTTTATTAACTTTTATTCAACTTTTCTGTGAGTAACGTGCTTTATTTTATAGCGAGGGATATAACTCTCGCGAGACAATGACTTTGATGGCTCATTTACATTATAAAATGTCGTGGTCATAAAATTATACTCTCATTGTATGTTTTTCATAATAATAAAATAATAATAATACTTTATACGTGCTAAAACACGCATAGCCCGGTGTGGGCTATAATCTTAGGTCTTAAAAATATGAAATGGTATTAGAAGAGTCATACAATTCCTATTATAGCCGACGTTCGCACGGGCGTAATAAAATCGTGGCGGGAATTTATCGCGCACTGAATTTTCAACGCTTGGCTTAACACCGAGAGTTGAAAATCCAGTGCGCGATAAAATCCCGCCGCGATTTTATTACGTCCGTGCAAACGTCGGCTTTGTCAAATATATCAGGCCTGTTGAGCCATACTTTTCAAAGAGCGAGTGCTTGATATTGTAAGTCGAGGGGCAATCACGTCATCGCTTTGCCAACATCAGCACAATTAGTTGGTGGTGTCTATTATGATGAATTGACTAGAAAGTGGAGTGAAAAAGTGAAAAACCAAGAGGCTCATTGACTCTACTTGACAGTTACTAAGTCGACGGCCTAGGTAGTAAGAACCATCTATGGTTACTTGTAATTTGTCCTCAATCTCGTAATTTCATACAACTGGATTGGATTGGTTTTACAACAAAATATCTGGGCAACCGAGCTCTGCTGTGGTGAAAATAGAGAATGCTTATTTTAGTAGATGAAAGTACATACCTAGTAATTCTATGCTGCCATGATAGTAGGTACTTACTAATTCCATGCTGCCATGTCATTATTCTAATGTAGCCATCTTATTCTAAATTTTGTGCGACCGAGCTCTGCTCGGGTGAAAATACGGAGAAAACTAATTTTCCCAGATATAAGACCTAGCTAAATCTATTTTTCGCCCCCGTAAACCCCTATATTGCAACTTTCATCGAAATCGGTAGAACCGTTTTTGAGAACGTGATTACAAATATATAAAAATATTGCTCATTTAATAGTATAAGATAAAAGATTTTCATTTTCAAATAAAATTTCAGATTATGAACGAACCAACTTCCGTAGTTTCTTGCCTAAAAATAGTCACGTATATGTATCATTATATTTATTAACTCAAACACAAACACGGAGAGGGAATGATAACGCAGGCAGCGACTCAAGAATCCAAGATGGCGGACCATTAATCACGTGGGCTAGTGAGGGGATGACGCGGCAGTCTCGCAGATTGACTGACAAGCACTGCTGTAGTTAATTTGATGATACAATAGAGGCTTAAAGCACTTACCTATTGTAAGAGATTATAGTCGCAATATGTTCTAATCTTAACCGAAATAGAAATAATAAAAGACTACTGTAATAGAGCCTTTCCTGTGTATACGGTCTCCTTACGAAAACATTGATCACTTGTGGTCTTTCCCGCATAAAGTTTTCATGCGTATAAAGTCGTTATGGCGTCACTTTTGACTCAGTCGTGTACTATGTTCTATGTATAGGGTTTGGTTTCCGCACTTAGTCCGTCAGGTGGACCATTTTCCTGCCGGGGCTGCGAATATGGGCCGAAAGGGACATCGTGGCCCCCGGCAACAGGGCAACCGAAGGAATACGGGTTGGTTTTAGTCAGTAACAGTCTGACACGCCCTCCCGCTCCACCCAGAGCGGGAGAAGTTATTTGATAATTTCCGCCAAAAAAAAAAGGTGGACCATTGTGCGTGGGCCATGGTAACCGTTTGGTGGTTATTCCAACCAGCCCATCTCCCTCCAGAAGTTAATGAAATCTCCTGGTCTGTTCAGAACATCTGTGAAAAATCTGGGTGACCCGAGAGTTTCTGTTCTAATCTGGGTGACGCCTGTGCATTCAAAGAGCACGTGCGCGATGGTTTCCTGTGATGTCGTGAGCGTGAGTCGTGTACTATGACAGGGTTCTAAGTATGGTTGATAAGGTTTTCATAGGCTGATTGTGCAAATTCGGTCCTTTTTCGAGGCGACTCCTCGGAAAAGGACCGAGCTATGTTCATAATACTTGCTTTCTACTTACTGCCCTTTTATCAGGAACCGGGGTTGCTAGGACGAGCAATTTTATCACCATGCCTGGTTACAGTATGTTGAATCATATCTTGTTGTTCTAGATTCCTCACGATTTCATCGTTTTTAGGATTCCTTACATCAAAAGGAAAAATGAAACCCTTATAGGATCACTTCGTTGTCTGTCCGTCTGTCTGTCTGTCAAGACCCTTTTCCTCAGGAACGCATGGAGGTATAAGTTGAAATTAATATCAAGTACGTCGACGGGTCCCTTGTTGCTCTAAAAAAAACAAGCTTCTAAGTCAACGCAATAAAAAAATACTGCTATTTATAAGACATATTTTGATACTGTCAAATAAATCAAAACCTACAGGGAACTTCCCGTTGACCTAGAGTCATGAAATTTGGCAAGAAGCAAGGTCTCACAGCACAATTAAACGGAAAAGTCCGAAAATCGGTAATTTGTAGTTTTATCACATAGAAAAATATATTTTACATTTACAGATGGAGAATTGACCGTGACGTATATCGTATATCGAGATGCAGAACATTTTTCAACTACAAAGTTAAGTTTGTTCTTGGGACAAATTCATCCCAACTTTGAAACCCTTCATTGTGCGTGATTCGACACGCACTTGACCGGTTTTTATATTGTAAGTCCGTGGTAGTTTTATACGGCTTACCTGGAGTTAAGGGGCCGCCCTTCAACCTTCCGGGGTCTAAACGATGGACTAAATTTCGAATTTTCATAGAAACTATAATCAAGTCCAATTTAGTATTATCAGTGGATGCCACTCGTAGAAACTATTACGGAATTAAACCAATTCTTTCTGTGAGGTTGCGTCTTTAATTAAACTTTAAGCCGACGGATCCCAAAGGAATCTATTGGAGGCGGATACTAAGTCGATTATAATGGAGGTGGCATATCTTTATTTATTTTGCATCTTTTTATGACATAAAGATAGAAAAATAGGTTTATTTGTCACAGAAACACGTGCCTACATAAAAAACAAGAGTACCTAATCAGAAAACAGCAAAAAGTACCTACATAATAAATCACGAGCCTAAAATATAAATTAGTCGGCAGCTGTACGATATGACCGTGACAAGAAGGCTTCCACTCAGCATGATGCTGTGCTATGGGGGA
This sequence comes from Agrochola litura, assembly GCA_949152395.1. Classification (NCBI taxonomy): domain Eukaryota; kingdom Metazoa; phylum Arthropoda; class Insecta; order Lepidoptera; family Noctuidae; genus Agrochola; species Agrochola litura. The sequence goes on along the minus strand of OX424497.1, from coordinate 5,282,919 downwards.
CCCACAGCACAGCGCTGATTTTCAGTGGTCACCCGAAAAAAATATGTACGGAAATCAAGTCAGGTTCAGTGATTTGTCTATTAAATAGGTAGGTAACAAAATAAAATAAATCGCTTTATCGCTTGTATTATGAATCAAATTCTACCAAAAACCATCACGACAGAGACTTTTTTTGTGTTCAAGACCTAATTATGTTTTACTGCTTGCTTCAAAAATAAAATGGTACGTAATCTGTTTCCCCCAGAGAGTTCTACCATGATCGTTAACTGCTTTGGACATAATTTTTTCAGCAAAGACGTTCACAGATTGATTAATAAGTTTCCTTGCAACTTTATTGACTTTCCAATCTACTATGTCATCTAATAACAATCAATCGGCCCAGCCTTTTCCCAACTATATTGGGGTCGGCTTCCAGTCTAACCAGATGCAGCTGAATACCAGTATTTTACATAGAGCGACTGCCTATCTGACCTCCACAACCCAGTAACTGGGTAATACGATACCCCTTGGTAAGACTGGTTGTCAGAATTTCGGGCTTCTGACGACCCGTAACCACTGTCAAAGATCCACGAATGACAGCCGGAACCAACGCCTTAACATGCTTTCCGAGGCACGGAGGAGTCTCGGTATGTAAAGTCGGTCACCCATCCACGGACCAACCCCGGCAAGCGTAGCTTAACCTGTCGGATCGAACCATGCGGCTGTTATTACTGAGCCTCGAGCTCATAATAACAACCTTATAGCTCCTAACGAGCTTGTTATCTAATAACAATGTGACGACACCAGCTTTTGACCATTAAAAAGACATCAACGCGTTGATTACCGCGGTGCGTGGAGTAAAAGACATCGACGCGTTGATTACCGCGATGCCGATTTTTGTTCAAGTTTTCACTTGTGTCGGCACTCCCGGAGTGCCACTGTTTTTTTTTTTTTATTATTTTAACTTACTAAATTCATGCCACATCCATTTCTCCTAGCTGTGCCTTTGAACAGTAGCACAGAGCTACCAGATAAAGTCAGCCTTCTAGACTCATTTAACTTGATGCAGCCGGTGGCAGCCATTCATTCCGTTTGACTTTTCATTTTTATTTCATAGACTCATCATAAGCCTTAGATTGAATTTTTTAATTAAAACCTTATTGGTTTTAATTAATTATTTCACGCGAGCCACACAGCCAGCCAGCACCCACGGATTTAACGGGTATCCTGACCACCAGCATGCAGCGGACGCGCATTTCTGGACATCACCCTCAGCCTCGTCAACAACCTTGGCACAGCACACTGCACTTTCTTTCGGTCCACAAGCAGAGCCCTTCAACCCTCTCTTGGCCGACGCCAGCAGTCAGCCTCAACTCAGCGCTGTACCACATTCACTGGAACATAACGCAGTGCCACCACGATTCACTGGGGAATCACCGCAGTCAATTCCGACACATCACGAACTATGTGGCACCCGGTTCCGACTCACTGGAACCTCAAACTGGCACTGGCAAGCATCGCAAGATACAAAGACTCAGCCCACTACCGACCTCCGGTCGCCGGAGAAGACTGATGTGGTCCACATCGCCACAAGCAAACTACACATCACGCTGATGTCACGCAAAATCTTGAATCGCGCAAGCAGGGTTTACCGCGCTGTCAGCACACATATAACTTCCCGACATCAATCATTGGCATCAACGATAGTCTGGCTGTACTTTCAAAATGGTTCGCAGCTAATAATCTTTTACTTAATGCGAACAAAACGAAATGTATTAGGTTCTCATTACCAAATGTACCTCAAGTAGGTCTAAATCTAAAACTTGATGGCAAAAAACTAGATGCAATAACGGAAACTATATTCTTAGGAATTACTTTAGATTCAAAATTACAATGGGGCGCCCATATTAGAACTCTTTCAGGTAGATTAAGTTCAGCTGCATATGCAGTAAGAAAAATAAGGCAGTTGACTGATATAGCCATAGCTAGGTTAGTATACTTTGCTTATTTCCACAGTATTATGTCTTATGGCGTCCTGCTGTGGGGATCGGCAGCTGACGTAGATTCAATTTTCATTTTACAAAAGAGGGCAATCCGCGCGATCTATAAAATGGGCCCTCGCGAGTCCCTTAGAGACAAATTTAAAGAAATTGATATACTGACTTTGCCTTCACTTTATATCTTAGAAAGTATTATGTATGTTCGCAAAAACTTAGAACTTTTCAAAATAAGAAGCGATTTCCATAATATAAATACACGTAGTCGACATGAAATTGTGATACCCAAATTTAGATTAACTAAAACAAGCAAGTCATTTCTTATAAACAGTATCCGCTTTTATAACAAGTTGCCAAAGTCTGTGACAGAACTTAGCGATGGGAAGTTCAAAACCCACATCAAACGTGTCCTTATCAAGAATTCATATTATAAAATTAAAGACTACGTTGAAGACAAGGAAATTTGGCAATAATTCCTTCTGCACATGTGGCTTCCCTGGTACCTCATTAACGGCACAAATAAGTAAGAGTCTATTAACTGCTCCCAAATTACCATGTTTATTTAAATCTTAATTTTTTTTTACATTCGCCCTTTTGACATAATTTACTATTCTATTATTTGACATTATATACTTTTTTTTTTTTTTGTGGCTTTTGTGGACATGATAATTATTCAGATTGATTACAGTTGTAATAGCTATCATATAATTAAGTTTTATTTAAAATAGGTTTTTTACTTTTTTTAATTTTTTTTTTTTTTTTGTATAGATTCTTTTCTACATATTTTGTGAATGTGAGAACGCTGTAGGCTTAGTGGATTGTAGACCTGTTGACCATTTTCTATTTTGTTAAGTACTTGGTACTTATTGAAAGACCTACACTGTCCTCCCATACCTAGAAACACTGTTATTTGAAAGTATTGTAAAAGCCAATTATTTTTAAAAGAGTAACCGTGGAGTTTCTTGCCGGCTCTTCTCCATAGGAAACGACCAATTGGAACCGTGCACCTAGCTTTTGACGTTTCATAAGTGCCCATGTAGGTTTATGTGAAATAAAATATTTTGATTTTGATTTTGATTTTGGGCAGATGCCCACCAAACACGACATCCATCTGGTCGGAAAATTCTCCCTTTTCTATAGAGGATAAGTGAACTTTACACCCTGTTCCTCATACCTCCATAATTTTACTACTATGAATACTCGTACCTATCAGAATGACTCGTGGAAAAAAATACAGAAACTGCATAGACAAATGTTCTATTAAGTTGAGCAGGATTTGCCACGGCCAATCCCTGGACGACTGACCATTAGTTGCACATCAAATCCCTTCCGAGCCATGGAGAAGACGTTTAAGCTGTCATACAAAAATCCATGGCAATCGTAACCATTCATCATCATTCTTGCTAAAAAAAACGTCCCTTGCTGCACATAGGCCTCCCACAAGCGTCGCCACATCGACAAGTCCTATGTTTCGTATCCAGCACATTCCAGCAAAGTTCACCAGGTCATCGCTCCATCTTAACAACCCGTAACCTCAGAACGAATAAAAAACCAAGACAACGCTGCGAACAATAAAGTGAAGCATGCCAAAACTACACCTCTTAGGGGGCTTGTGGCTAAGTAATAACGTTAAGCTACGCTTGCCGAGGTTGGCCCGTGGATGGTTAACCATCTGTACATACCAAGACCCCTCCGTGCCTCGGAAGCGTTAAGCCTTTGGTCCTGGCTGTCATTTGTAGATCTTTGACAGTCGTTACGGGTTGTTAGAAGCTCAAAAGTCTGATAAACGGTCTTACCAAGCGGTATCGTATTACCTAGTAACTAGGTTGTGGAGGTCAAATAGGCAGTCACTCCATGTAAAATACTGGTATTCAGCTGCACCCGGTTAGACTGGAAGCCGACCCCAACATAGTAGGGAAAAGGCTAGACAGATACCAAAACTACACCTCCGCTCTGTGCATACACGCTCCCACGCACGCATTTAAAAACATTTACAATAGAACTACAATCAAACTACACCTCACTAAGTGCACACATGTTTACGAAACCGGCCTCACGTCACTGTTGACAGCGCTATGTCTTGGTTTTTTATTTGGTCTGAGCCCGTAACCGTTGACCGTGGCAAGTTAACTATTTGGTAGCGATGGTTTTACAGGAACAAATGGTTGACCCATTTTATCAATGGTTTTTTGAGTTGGAAGAATAAACATTTCAGTCGTCATTTAATCAAGTAAACGCGAATCCAACCCACTCCACATAACACTACCCCACTTCTCGGGGCTTAGTCACAGAAGTTAACAGGATTATTTTTGGTAACGTAACACGCAACGGCGCGCTCAACCTCCCGGCAACCAAGTTTACTTATATTAATTAATGTAATGTATACGTCTTTTTGTTAACGAAATAAATAAAGAGATAATATGTTATGCTCATGTGTTTATGTAAAAGTACAGTGCAGCAGTATTGATTTAATACAAAGGCAAATGTGGAAAAGCGAACATAATTATATAAACATGTGTCTTCGGTTCTGTGGATACGGTAAACCGTGCAGTGTGGATATGCAGCTAAAGTTGATTTAAGCTATAAATCAAACAGCTTATATCAATTTTAGCTACATGTCCAACAGTACTTACTAGCAAAGAAAAATCACGTATAAATTCAAACCTGTGTTTAAATAATTTACATGCTATTGTATTATGGCTAAACAATAACAGCTGCACGGGTCGATCGAAGGTTAAGTTAAGCTTGCCGCGGTCGGTTCGAGGATGGCTGGCCATCCATTATATACTCTTTAGTTAAGCTGTTGGTCCCGGCTGTCATTCGTAGATCTATGAGAGTCATTGCGGGTAGTCCCAAAAATCTGACAACCAGTCGCCATCGGGTATCGTGTTGCCCAGTAACTGGGTTGTGGAGGTTAGATAGACAGTCGCTCCACATAAAGTACTAGTATCCAGCTGCATCCAGGTAGACGGAAGCCGTCACCAACATAGTTGGGAAAAGGCTAGGTAGATTGATATTGTATTATGGCAGAATGTGTCCTGCACTAAGATGTTTTTCACAGCTCCAAGAGACAGTAGACCCAAGTATTTGATATGAATTTCAGCCACGCATTCTTGAGAAAAAGGGTCTTGACAGACAGACAGAAGGACAAGAAAGTGATCCTATAAGGGTTCCGTTTTTTTCTTTTGAGGTACGGAACCCTAAAGACCGGGAGAAATCCTTAATTTCTACTGTCAACTCTTAAAACGGCGAAATAAATAGTGTTTTGCTTATCTGCGGCTCTTGTAATTAAATAAAACAAGGTGCTGAGCGATTTATAGGCCCCTGGGGGCTTGTAGTCTGAGTCTCGACGTGCTAGGAAACCAAATGATTTACTTTTCCCTTTTATTTGCAGAATATTTATCTGTGTGGGCGAGTTTATTTGCTAATGTTCGTAATTAAATAGATTTTATTAATTAAGTCTTGTGACGGTTCATATTACTAGCTGCTTATAAAGATTTAGGTACTAACAATTACATCTAAGAGAAGTTGCTATCTTTTGCAGATCTATTGCTTGTTATTTTAATGCTACATTTTCCTGAGCCTTGCCAACCACGTAGAGATCAAAATCTTTTTATTTTTCACATAAACCTACATGCACTTATGAATCATCAGAAGCCAAGGGTACGGTTCCAATTGGTCGTTTCCTATGGAGAAAATCCGGCAATGAAACTCCACGGCTACTCTTGTAAAAATAATTGGCTTTTACAATGTTTTCAAATTACAGTGTTAATCGGTATGGGAGGACAGTGTAGGCCTGTCAAAAAGTACCAGGTACTTAACAAAACAGAAAATGATGTACAAATCTTCTGTCTATTTAGCCTACGACGTTCTTACATTTACTAATTTACTTAAAAGATAAATACAATATTTTTTCATTAAATATTCTATTTAAGCCAAAATGAAAAGATTGCCATTACAATTGTAATAAATCTGAATTATTATCCTGTCCATAAAAACCACGAATAAATAGTTGAAATTAGAATTGTAGGTATGTAATGTCAAAGGCACTTGAGTAACTGCTCCTTTTCCGTGATTCTAATCAGCAGGTTGCAAAGAATTTTTTTTTTTTTATTTGTGTTACGCACGGGAAATACAACAATACTAAGAAAATTATAAAAACAATAACAATTTCAGAAAAAAAAAAAAATGTGAAAATAAAAAAGAAGACCTGTGCGAGGCCAGAAGGCTCCTATCTCAGCATAATGCTACGATATTTGAAATTTCAAAGCAATAGTTGAAGAGATATATAAATCAACATCTTAACCAACTTACCTTAAGTTAATAAATATGTAGTTAAGTATTAAACTTTTCAGAGTTGTTTTCAAATCTCTAGCTCGTTTTCCGTTCGTATTTTTACCTTTTATGAAAATCAAGGTCAAATCAAAGTATAAACACGTAATGACTTAATAAAAGCCAACTAATAAATAAAACCGTATTTTATAACCTCATTATGAACGCAGAATGCGAAAAAAAGCGCTGTAAAACGTTCACAATAAAGAAATGATTTATAAGAACGATGAAACTTAACAATGTAACCATCAGTGGAAGTATTTCACTTGTTAGTTTTTATGACAGAACTTGCGTTTTTATTAGTGTTTGTATAAATCCGATAAGCGGCGATGATAGTTACCGGGTTTTGTTTTATGGCATTACTTTCTTTAATGATTTGGCGTTTGTGGAAGCAATTGGCAGAAAGTTGTGGCAATTTTTTAAGCTATTGCATAGCTTTTATCGCAGGCTTTGAGCGCGGCGACCGAATCAAGAAATTCCGTAACGTAACGAAAATAAAACCTAACACCCCCCACTCCGCCTACCATGTAATGACGGTTCCCATGACAACGTGATGTGGTCATGGGAACGTAATTTTTGTTTTATGTCATCATCCGTCATCATCCCAAGTGTAGCGTTGACAAATAGGAAGTATGGAGGTTACAAATGCTATGCAATAGCTTTACCGCGGCAGTCCCCGAGTGCCACACGTTTTTTATTTTTAATGTCTTTCGCAATTACCCTACAAAAGAGAGATTTTTTTCCTACAGGTGATGTAACAGGGAAAGCAATTCCTGTTTAAAAAAAAACCGGCCATGAGCGTGTCGTCGGACCACGCACAATAAAGGGTTCCATAGTTGGGATGATTTATCCCAAAAACAAACTTAATTTAGTAGTTGAGAGTCATGCAAATGTAAGTTTGTAATTGACAAAAAAAAAATGTGATGAAACAATATTTTCCTTTACTTGTGCTGTGAGACTTTGCTTCTTGCCAAATTTCATGATTCTAGGTCAACGGGAAGTAGGTACTCTTTAGTAGTATGAGGAACAGGGTGTAAAGTTCACTCATCCACCATAGAAAAGGGAGGATCCTCCGACCAGACGGGTGTTGTGTCTGGTGAGCAACTGCCCATCGGTTTGAAGTTGAAATCTTGCATGTATGTCGATCACTCGGTAAACTCTAACTGCGCGATGCAGGATTTGTGTGACGTCATGTCTATGATGCGTAGTTCGTATGTGGCGGTTTAACCGCTACAACCCTGTAGGTTTTGATTTATTTACGAGTGTCAAAATATGTCACATAAATGGCCGTATTTTTTTATTTGCGTTGACTTAGTAGATTGATTTTTTAGAGCTCCAAAGGACCTTATAGACTTACTTGATATTAATTTCAAATTCATACCTCTACGCGTTCCTGAGAAAATGGGTCTTGACATTTTAAACTTTGTCTTTTTTGTGTTTTTTCAAAAACCAATTAGGTTTTTTTTTTAAATTGGATGCTGTAGAATGGTAGTAGACCATGGTCTGAACAACGTTTGTTCTAGCAAAACTGTGATTCAAATTTCACGGTGTGTAATTGAAAGTGTGTCACACAATTTGGGTACGTATCTGTTGCGAGTCCATAGGTTGTGTCAAACACTTCCACCGTTGGGCCGAGCGACGGCGACGGCTTGTTTGCGAAATTAGACAACAAACTTTAACTTTAACAACAGCAACTTTTCATCCAAATCCCAGAAGAAATACTTACTTAACTCTTCCACTATCTAAAGTCTTCTACATCAAAAAGAACGAGCAAAACCGTCACAAGTTCAAATTTACCTTTTAAAAGTGCAAAACAAACTTCTATAATATATTTGCAACACAAAAGTTAAAATAGAAACATTTTGTCTGACAGCAAAGAAAGTCGACTTTAACTTTGTTCTTAACAAATCGTCCTTAATACCCGTAACTAAAGTGCAACCTTTGCATTTTTGCCAGACCATTTTGCCTATAATTCATTCTATCTAGTAATAATGTTTGCATGTGTTTGAGATTTATTTTTGTTTAAAATGTAAAGTAGTTTTAAATTTAGGCGACAATTCTTATTTTTGTTTAGGTAAGACGAACATTCGAATTCTTATATTGTGACAGACACTAAATCCCATTATAGATAACTTTGTTAAGTTAATTCTTGTAACTGAATATTGTGACAAGTGTGTACACACAGTACAATCTAACATTACTTCGGACAACCACAGTAAATTGAAACTTTGATTTAGTCTCGAACATTCTGTTCTAAGATAGTGCTTTAGAAAAGAATTTAGTAATCAGGAAATAAAGAAAGAGAAAGAAAAAAAACTGCATTACAGCAAAAAAAATACTGCTAAGTGGGCTGTATTTTTGAAGCATATTTTGAGACTCTCTGAAAACAAATTCAAATAAAAAGTACTCCACTTAGAGCTGATTTTACCAACCCCATTCGATTAATAATTTTGAATTTTAGGCTGTTTTTTCACACAAAATCTTTTTATTTCACGGATGAAATAGGTATATCTGACGAAAGAAAAATCAGCCCTAAATGGCAAGGATTCATATTGTGACGTCGTTTAAAAAATACCGTCACTTTGCAAGCAAAACCATGTACTACCACTAGTATTCCCCGAGGTTCGGTGGAAGTTTCCGTCGGCAGCCAGGTGCTGTTCGCAGACGCTGCCGTTAACTTGTTACAGAACTTCCACTAGAAATTGTTCCTTTTTTTTGTTTCTTTTTCTTACTTTCTGCGGAAAGCAAATTTTCTGAAAGGATTTTTGTAGTTTTTTTGTTTGTTTTTCGGCTATGGTTGTGACGTGTTAAATTTTGTGGTACACTGCTGCAAGGATCTTTTGGCGCTGGAATGACAGGGGGCGCTATTGGTAAACATTTGTGTAGTGAAATTGTTTTGTGAAATGTCTTGAAAAAAAAGTGGTGGCACTCCGGGAGTGCCGTCAGAAGTGAAAATTTGAACAAGATCGCCTTGGTGGAAGAAAAATACTTGGATAGAACATTGTTCCGTAATCTTATCTGAATAAAGAGCATAATCCCGTTTACAAAACCTTTAAAGTAAAAATACTTGCATAGAACATTGATCCGTAACGTAATATAAATATAGAGCACAATCGCGTTTACAAAAATGAGGTGTCGTCATGGTGTTGCGAAATCAATGGTTTAGTCTCAAAAATGCCCAGCGCGCCTAAAGAAGTTTTCACTTCAACAAGATGGCGGTGTTCGTTCCAATATTAGCCACGCGCCTAAATAAACTTGTGGCCAAAATAAACTTACTAATTTTATGTTGATGCTCGATCTTTATTGTAACCTACCGTATGTTTGATCAACAACCAGCCAAAGCAATGGGGTGGAGTTTCTAGTACGTACTTATTACTAAAAGACGAATGGATATTTTTTAAACGAGGAAAGTATAAAATAGGTTTTTCTCAAACATGCTTGGTAATTCGAACATTATTTTGACAATCTTCTTCGAGATAAATCGAAATAGCTGTACTGGTCAAAAACAAGCTAGTAGGCAGCCGGCAATGTTACTATGGAAATCAATATCTGTCGTGTTTAGCGGCCAAATGAATTACTATGAAAACTCAAATCTTTCTGTTGTGGTATTTAAAAATGGAACAAACTTTTTACTTCGACCAATGGCAACCAAGGAGGTAACTTATCAAAGATTTTATTTAAATTTCGAACTGGCTTAGCAAATAGAACTTTTTAAAGAAAAGAAGAAACAAATGAACATATTTGGTGCATGAAAAATATTCTTTGTTCGTCATTGATTCTAGAATTTATAATTAGTTAATTTACTTTGTGTGAATTTCCGTGCTTATTTGAGAAAAGTACTAAACAAGCCTTGGCCGCAAATAGGCATTGATGGACTCACATGTTTTCACGATCGCCCATCAATGCCCTAATTTCTGGCCGAGACAGTAATGTACTATAGTTGGCATAAATGCAAGCATAGTCTTCTTAGTAAAAACATATTTGGAACAGATAATTAGCAGTGACAGTCGTTACCGTTACGCATCCGGTCAGCCTGAAAGCTGACCCCAACATAGTTGGGCAGATGGCAATGGCTATGTAACTGAGTAAGTCCGCATATGCTCTTTTTCAACTTTCAAAGAAAGTCAACAGTCAGGCACTTTTAACGGCATATCATGGACTAGTTGCCTCTGTTTTACGGTATGGTGTTATTTTTTGGGGGCAGTCTACTGATAAGGAGCTTGTATTTAGGATGCAAAAGCGATGCATAAGGTCAATGTGCGGTCTTAAGACAACAGATAGCTGTCATCCTTATTTTAAATCTTTAAAAATATTAACATTTCCGTCCTTATATATATTGGAAACGGCTTTATTTGTAAAAAACAATCCAAATCTCTTTCAGAAATTGTCGGCAGTAAGAAAGAATCCAATACGGACTCAATACGTAAATCAATTGTGTCAAGTAAAATGTAAAACCGCACTACTGCAAAAAAGTTTTTTTGGTTTTGCCCCCCGCATTTATAATAAAGTACCTAATGTTATTAAAAATATGACTGTTTTCAAATTCAAAAGGGCACTAAATAAAATATTAATAGAAAAAAGTTATTACACAATTGACGAATTTCTTAATGATGAATCACTGACTGATTGATATGCTAATAATCCATTTGACTTTTTTATTTTTTGATTACTGCTACCTTTTTTTGACATTTGACATCCTGTTTTAATTTGACATTTACTGTAATTTGAACGATTTGACATTAATTTTTATTATGTATTGTTAAAATTTCCTACTTGTTATTTAAATTTAATATGTCTTTAAATTTGTGTAAATTAACATGATTTGCATGCCCATGTGACGGTAGAACATGGAGGACTTTCTTAATAAAACATCAATGTAATAATTACCCATGTTTGCAAAGTAATAAATGATTTTGATTTGATTTAGGGAGATGATGATGATCTAGCAATGACCATATTACCCAATCACTAATTTTGATATTAAGTATAACAACATTCTAAAACACAAATACCTCCTTCATAACATCATTATGTAAGAGACGTTTACGACAATATGCAAACACTTATAAACTGCACGAATCTTGCTTACTTAATACTGTGACTGTTAAACTTGCATATGCGATGGCAAAACTTTTGGGCAAACGAAGCTGAAACACTCGGGCATTATAGCGAAGGTAACAGTGGGCAAACTTTAGATAAACATACAGAAGTTAAATAGAATATTGCAGTATTATGAACTAGCTGTGCCTGCGAAAGTTTTATATTTATAATATGAAAAGAGAAAAGATCTAATTTGACAAACAAGATATCAAACGCGTCTGTAATGCTTGGGGTATCATGGACAGAATTCCGCACAAACATCTCCATACTCCAAGAACTTGGCATCAAACAGCGTCAATCAGCACTAGTACAGTCTTGAATACTGAAGTTTTTTAGTCATGTCTCCAGGCGGAATAATGACTCTATAGAGCGTCTAGTGGTGCAGGGCACAGTGGAAGGTAATAGGCCACGCGGGAGGTCGCCAATGAGGAGGACCGATCAAATAAAATCCGCGGTTAGAGGCCCTGTTAATGAATGCGCCAGACTGTCATGTAACAGAATCAGATGGAGGGAGATCGTGAGGCGGGCAACGACTACACCTGCGATTGGACACAGTTCATTGTGACCACGACCGCTCTGTCAAGAGCGAAACGAAGAAGAAGACAATGCGTCTTTTATCGCAGATGTCCATAGGCGCCAGTGATCACTTTCCATAAAGTGGCCTGCCTGATTGCTTAAAAGATAGTGTTGTACGACTCATAATGCGAAGCATTAGAGAGTGCTATGCGATCGAAAAATTTGTTTGGCCTCCTTTCTACAACCGTTTGTATTCTTACTCTCCTCCTAGTACACAGAACCTACTTTATTTATATACCATTTCATAGCAGAGAAATTAGATATCTTTGCTTGTACACGGAGTGAATTCACAAGGATAACATTGTTTGTAATAAATTTTAGAAAATAAGTTGTTATTATTAAGTTTGCTTCACTATTGCATTGGGTTTTGCCTGTAAAAATAGTTGTAAGTGATTGTATGAATAAATAAATAAAAATAATTTAATGGAAATTAATTTTGTACTTTCAAAAATTGATTTAATGCAGCAGAAACGAAAAGAACATCAAAATAGTTTTAAAAAAACAGTGGCAGTCCGGGAGTGCCGACAGAAGAGAAAACTTGAAAAAAAATTGGCATCGCGGTAATCAACGCGTTGATGTCTTTTGCTCCACGGTGTCGGTAACAGGTCGCGAAATCAATGGTTTAGTCCCATCTCAAAAATGCCCAAGACGCCTAAAGAAGATTTCACTTCAAAAAATCTGTTTTTGAATGAGCGTTATTATTTTCACTTTTGAATTTTTCAAATATTTGCATTTTTCTACTGGTACCAAGTTCAATACATAGTTCTACTTAATACCATCAAAATCGGATGATGGTTGACGTTAAAATGAGGAAAAATTACTAAATAATTCAATTTCGATAAAGGGAATCTAATAACACGTCTTACTTCGTCTTCGTTGTACTTTATCTTTCATTGCAAAGTCAAACACCAAATCGCGAAGAATGTTTTTAAAATCACTCTCTTCTATTTCTACAATCTAACAAATTGATTTAGGAAAAACTTAACAAAATAAACGTCTACAAAACAAACAATTTACTTTTTAAATCAAACCGCTTAATAATTCGCACTTGTTAGCATTTGCCGAATTTCAAAACATTTTCAACAACGCTGGAGGGCCGGATTTTATCAACTTTTTTATTAAACTGTTAACAAAATGGAACAAATTTTTTAATATATTTTACGTCAGTAAAATAAATTCAGATCGGTGTTTTTACTTAAATTATCGCATATTTTCAGTCACGGTTGTGATATAGGTATTAGAAGTATTAATTAAGTTGTAATTGACGACCATATTCAACCTGAACCTGTATATTTATGGTGTGTTGTCTATGACCTAGAATTTTGATGTTTGTTTGTTTATTTAGCTTCGGACCACGATTTGTATTTCTTGTATATACCTACTGTTACTGACAATTTGAAATTTTTAATGAATATTTGAATTGTAGTAATTTTATTTAATGAGAATGACATAACTAATTTAATGTTCCAACAAGAGTTTAAATTTTAACAATTTTATATAGGTAATGAAAAAAAAGGTAATGAATTTGCATGCCGAATGGTGAAATATGGCAGAACTCTGATGAAAACCTACTACTACCTACTTATGTATAACCCATATTTTTTTTATTCAGATGACTTACTTTTTAGGGTTCCGTACCTTAAAAGGAAAAAACGGTACCCTTATAGGATCACTCGTGTGTCTATCTGTCTGTCCGTCTATCACAGCCAATTTGCTCCGAATCTAATGTATTGATTAAATTGAAATTTATTAGTAAATTATTTTATTTTGAATATATGGGTCACTTTTGGGGGGCAAACAAGAAAATTAAAAAAAAAGTTTTGCTAACAGTACCGTGTGACATAATAAATAAAGGGGCTTGTTGCGATGATCTTAAATATATGTTTTATATAATTTTAAAATAAATGCTTTTAAAGATATTTAAAAAATTCGATGAAAATTGACCATTATCTCCGAAACTAAGGAATTAAAATTTTGAAAAAAATACGTAGTATGGCTCTTTACTCAAAGATTACAGGAAAATCTATAAGAAGTCTATGGTCTTAAAATAACATGGTAAATCTCTCAATATTGTGCGTAACAACTTACATTTGCAGTTGTTGGAATGTATGAGAAAACATGTTTTTCAACTACAATGTTTTGTTCCTGGGATAAATAAATTCATCTCAAATACGGAACCCTTCATTGTACGTAGTCCGACACGCACTTGGTCGGTTTTTTTTTCCATTGCTGATGCAGATAGTGCCATCCACGAAGACGTGCCCCACTCCGTGATTACTGTACTGTACGCTGTACTTTAGTACGGAGTGGAGCGGAGTGGGTACGTCTTCGTGGATAGCACTATCTATACCAACTAGTACAGGCACATTCCAGTAAATCTGTGAAAAAAATGCCTGCGTCTAGTGGATTTCGAATCCATCAAGTGGTTGTATCTACTGATACAATTTCCATGTCACACCGTACTAAATTGCAGGTGGTTTTGGCGTTTAATTAATACTTCTATCATTCTGTCTCCATAATCGCTCCTAAAAATCTATATTGCAAAGAAAAATGTCCAAACTCAGTTTAAGAAGTCGGTGCCAAGATAACTCCAATTTGTGTTTACCTCTCACAACCCTAAACAGTTGTACCGCCCCCGATCAGCTATCTAAATTAGTTTTTTGCAAGGAAGCGTAAAACAACTCAAACACTTCTTTCACTTTATCACGACAGGGTCTTAATTAAAAAGTTGAAAGCAATCAAAATGATATTTCAAGAAGATGGGTTCCGTTCGCGTCGTCATCAAGTCGTATCGAGTTATTAAAGTCACTTCGGAATAAGGCGGCAGATAATAAAATTTCGATAAGATTCAGAGAATACTTTAGGAACGTCTGTTATGGTTTTTTAAATCCACATTAATTTTGTTGAATCTAAGAGGGATTAGCTGGTTGATTCAAAATGAGAGTTTCTCTGAGATTGTGAGTCCCGGGTGAGTTTGGATTAACATTGAGCTTCGAGTGCGAAGTGTTTTCAAATTTAATTAATTTCTAGATGTTATCGAGTTTTTTCCCGGTATCTGATGGACGTCTTTAGGAATTAACTTGAGTACATGTCTTTCTGGATTAAGTGCTGCTGGGAATTATGTTTGTCTTTCAAGACTTTGCAGAGGGTCGCCATTTAAGTGGTTTTTTACTTAAGTGTCGTGAGACGTTTATCTGTTTACCTAGTAATTTTAAATACGTAGGCACTTATAATTTTATTGTGTGCAGAAATCTAGTTTGTAATTTAACAATAAAAATACCTCTGACGTTCTATTTTACCTTATACAAAAAAAAAGGTATAAAAACGACAACTACGACAAAAAACTCAACTAAGAAGGTATAAACAAGTAGTTAGGTTTTAGTTTTTAACCGACTTCCAAAAAGGAGGAGGTTATATGTTCGACGCGTAGGTTTTTTTTTTTTTGTTTACGCATGTCCACCGATTTCTCCGTTTTTTTGTGCTCCCAAATTGGTCCCATATCAATTTTATTAACTTTGCTTGGGTAGTTTTTGAGTTAGCTACAAAATACGTATTTTTTTCCCACTTAGTATGTAGATGATATGATAAGTTCCTGTCACTGGTAGCAGGTAGTGGTATTTGAATGTGTGTGGGGTAGGTACCACAACTAAAAAGTGAAAAATAAAAACTTTTTACAAAAAAAAACACTACAAAGTGAAAAATAACTTTAATTTCGGAAGTCGGTGGCAAAAAACGAAAACACAAAACCCAAGACACCGACTTCCGAAATTAAAGTTATTTTTCACTTTGTAGTGTTTTTTTTTTTGGAAGTCGGTTGTTTTTTTTTGTAAAAAGTTTTTTTATAACTTTTATTTTTATTTAAATTATTTTATAAAGGTACATATTTTTGAAATGTGTAAATTAAGCCCATTCACTTGTTATCCAATCACAATTTAAAAAAAAAGTTATCCTCTAGAGGGCGCCATATTCAAGTTAATGTGACGGCACATATCCATCGGGTCATCACCACCAGCGCCAGCGGACGATCAAGACGCTTCCAAGCACCTCATTCGTCAAATTATGATGAGTAGTTTAGAAGTCATACCTAGGCTAAGTTTTTGGTAAATAAATGATTACATACTTACTTACATGAGGGAAGACATAAATACCGGTTAAAATCATAATCCTCCTTTTTGCTTCGCCGTTGTCGGTTATAAACTAACCAAAATCAATCTGCCTAGTTTTTTCACAACTATGTTGAAGTCGGCTTCTAGGATAACTAGGTGCAGCAGAATATCACTATTTTAGTTCGTGAACGGGCGCCGTCAGTAGGGACTGGTCATCTCTTAGCTGCCACGGTTTATTTTAATTTATTAAAATTTTTGAATTGTTATTATATTTTTATTACGGACGCTTTTAACGTGCACGTCTTTCTACATTGTTCTCACATGTATAAGTTCAACACGAATGATGTAACCAATATTTTGTAACAATATTTTGATTTAAAAGAGTGTCCGTGGAGTTTCTTGCCCGTTCTTCTCCATAGGTACCTACTACGCTTTGGAATGGGCAACTAGCTTCATTTTTCTGTCTGACCTACCCCTTGACTTCAAAAGTACCTGTAATTGGATTATTTGAAATAAATGCTTTGAGTTTGAGTTTTGGACACGATACCCCTTGGTAAGATTAGTTGTCAGACTTTTGGGCTTCTAACTATCCTTAACGACTGCCAAAGATCTACGAAAGAGAACCGGACCAACAATTCAACGTACTTTTCGAGGCACGGAGGGGTTTCGATATGTACCTAATGGATGGTCACCCATCCACGAACAGACCGCGGCAAGCGCAGCTTAACGTTTGTAGCGGTTACACCGCCACATACGAACTACGCATCATAGACATGACGTCACACAAATCCTGCATCGCGCAGTTAGAGTTTACCGAGCGATCGACATAGATACAAGATTTCAACTTCAAACCGATGGGCAGTTGTCCGCCAGACACAACACCCGTCTAGTCGGAGGATCCTCCCTTTTCTATGGTGGATGAGTGAACTTTACACCCTGTTCCTCATACCACTAAACCTAAACCTTTGTTATTATTAGCCTCAAACAAAAAAACTAACCAATAAACATGAACCAAAAAATATTTCTTAAGGTAAGCTTACAAACAACATTTTTTACGCCGTTTGGCACAGTTACAAGGGCAGTAGTTCGAGTGCACTTATTGCAACCGTAAAGCAGGTTTTAACGTTGCAAGTTCAGCACTACGTTTCTTCAGACAGTCTTATTGGAGAATACGGGTATGGGAACTGACTTTATTTGGCCCGTGGTTTATAAGCTGTTTTTTATTTTTACATATTAAATTACTCTTATGAATATTTCGTTTGTTGATGCGCCTACGGAAGCTACGGCGTAGCATACGCGCTTACGGAAGCTGATGCGCCTACAGCAGCTTTGGCGTAGCAAACTAATCATGTTTTTATTATTATAACACAACATCATGCCTTGTTCCCGGAAGGGTTGGGCAGAAGTGTCCCTGTAGCAGGTACACCCACATTTCGCCAGTTATGTTTAACTCCCATGTAATAGGGGGCGAGCCTATTGCCATCAACCGGGCACAAATCCAGACTCCGGGCTGCTACTGAGAAATTCCAAATGGAAAAACCCAATATCACTTTGCCCGACCCGGGAATCGACCCCAGGACAAATACGACGGGTAAATTATTATACTTCGTCAATTTCATGTAATCGATGGTTTTTTGAAAGATTATTGATCGAGAAAGATAATATTATTAGATCCCATCGTTGAGTAAAAATAACAGGTTTTATAATTAAATAAAAATACGTAAATTGTAATTTACATATTTTATTTTTTCAAAAAGTGTAATAACTGAACTTAAATTGCACCGCAAGTGACATGGTTTTCAACTTTAATAAACCTCAACAATACATTATTTAGGTATCAAATCATCGTCTCGGATCCCACGAACTCGTCTATCACTATTTCAGTGAAGGGCTGTTGACGCATTTTTCTTTATTCTTTGAAAAACTTTGTCTCCCCTACCATTTGAGCGAGTGATTTTTCATGTAGTCTACCGATAGCTTTGATAAGTTCACTGCCTCACGTGCGACTAAGGACTGCCACACACTGGTCGGCATGGTTCGACACAGCCGAACGGCAAAAGCGAATACATATATGTGTGTCGTAATGAGAGATGCCAGTGCTGTTTTCTAGGAGTTTTCATTGTCAGGGAAGACACTTGTGTAGACGAAAGTCCAGTACACGCACCAGTGAGATGGAAAATTGTAATTTACAGTCTTAAAGTCTTGATGGTCAAAGCTACAACATATTCTTTTTATCTTTTTTCACGATTTTTTTATTTTTATAATATAACACTTACGACCTAACTTTAATTAAATTGTCATTCCCAGCAATCATGTTTGCTCAGTGTTACTTAGTTTGATCGATTGAATGCGTAGATAACAGCGATGTGATGGATTTTGTTACACTCTGTATATTTGGGAAAAAGCCGCTTAGCTCGAATTGTGCTGAGCCGACCCGCACAATGACTCAGCGAGATTAGATGCCAAACGAAGTTTGCCGATCGGCACAAGCCGAATAAAGTCGAATATGTGTAGTAATTGCTTAGAATTGGGTTTGTTGTTCAACAAATACTACGCTGACCCGAACAAGTGCATAGCACCACTAACTCAAAACTTATTGTTTTGTTTTTAAAACTATAATATTGTTTTTTTTAGTTTTAAGCCCAGTGGATTTGATTTTAGACTGATATGAATATAAGTAATTGTATTTTGGTATTCTGTAAAGTAAATATTTATGTATTCTATTTTATTACAGAAGTTTAGAAATGAATTACTTAGTGAGACTTTATTGCACACTAAAAGCTTATCAATAATAATTATGTGGGTACTTTAAAGTGTTTTCAAAAGAATTTGAGAGAAGGTACCAAGCAGTGGGCTATATTCAGACTAAATCATTTTTATAAAGAACTAGCGGACGTCACGCGGTTTCACCCGCGTAGTTCTCGTTCCCGTGGGAGTACGGCAATAAAATATAGCCTATGTTACTTGCTGATAATGTAGCTATCCATTGCTGAATGAATTTTTTAAATCGGTCCAGTAGTTTTTAAGTTTATTCGTTACATACAAACTTACAAATCTTTCCTCTTTATAATATTATATAGTACATATGTATAACATTTTCTGAAAATAAACTGGACCCGAGGAAATATTAAAAGACGTCATTTACTTTAACTTTTTATTCCGACTTTTAACAGATTATCAGTAAGTAAATAAAACTAAACAGATATTTCATCATCAGCCTATAGCAGTCCACTGCTGGACATAGGCCTCTCCAATTGCACGCCATTCAGCTCGATTCTCGGCAACTCTCATCCAGCTGCTACCAGCCACCCTGCGAAGATCGTCGCTCCACCTAGCCTGAAGGCGTCCTGTCCTACCTTACGTTTGCCGATTCGCGGTCTCCACTCAAGAACACGTGCACCCCAACGGTCATCGGTTCAACGGCTAATATAGCCGTCCCATTACCACTTCAGCTTGCTAATTCTGTGAGCTATGTCGATAACTTTGGTTCTCTGCCGGATCACCTCGTTCAGACAACAGAAATTTGCCTACTTATGTATACACACAAATCACATTTTGTTGAAAATCTAGATATTTCATGTTGTCACAAAATATGAAATTGATGTCGAAAACAAGACATTCCTCGTCTTGTTATGTACGATCCACAACTGACAGAGCGTCAGACCGCCAATCGGCAGAACGTACAGTACTTGCAAATATTGAATAATTTACGAATGACACCTGACGTAGCTCGTCATTGGAACACAGCGAAACACTCGATGAACGGATATTGACACACTGGACAGCTCTGCCCATGAATTTGACACACTGGACAGCTCTGCCCCACCCTTCGGGGAAAAAAGGCGTGTGTTATGAACTTTAGTAATTGAATGAACAATTCAATTGAGCTCTGCCGAGCTAAAAAAAATTACACTATTTGCCAATAGTCTCAATTTTTTATGAAAATGATACACTTTTTTTGTCTCATTTTATAGAAGTGCTTTTTAATGGTTAAAAAGTCAGATGTTTAATAAATATGTTTGTTTACAAAAAAAAATTTCATAAAATAACTTAATTGACGCACGCTTGGTGGCCGTTTACCTAAGGTGCGAACAGACAGTGTCGCAAATGCATTTTTTTTAATTCTTCATTCAGCTATGGACTTTTATAATCGCTTTTACGATGGTCTTTTCTAATCGACTTTTTAATAAACCTAAGGTATGCGTCACATGTGTGACTTACCAGTTGAAGCGCATGCCTCGAAATGTTTAGACGCACCTTTATATTTACAGATCAACTACCTACTGCACAAGAAAGGTTATAAAAATCTAATAAATATAAAATGTACATAATAATATAAATATAACGGTCCCGATCAAACCTATCTCAAATCAATATTATTTATACAAATAAATTAGTCGAACGCACAGGAGTTGAATTTCCTCTACCACTCACAATATAATGTATTTGTTCAATAAATATAATATATTTTGATCAGATAAGTTTAACATACGTTTACTAACTTAAAATTTACTATTTTCTTGACAAAACTTAAGCCCAATTGCACAACACAGTAAACGCGTTTATCGCTAATCGTATTTAAAACATCAATCTGTCTCTGTCATCTTCAAAATAGAACTATGTTTTAAATTCGTTAAGCGTTTAAATAATTTAGTGATGTGTGGTCCAAACGAGCTTTTATCTTAAAGCACTCGTCACACAGAGAGCAGAGCAAAGTCTATTTACAGTTTTAAAATGTCATGTTATAAAAGATTATCACTACGGAACCAAAACATTTTCATAAATAATAATTAGTAAAATAATTTTTGGTTCCGTTTTTCCGTTTTCCGTGTGAAAAAGCACTGAAATAGACACATATATGCAGATTTATTAAATATAAACATAAATATTTTATAAAACATTGCAACAGAAATAGGCCCGCTTGCATCACAAATACTAAATACGTTTTATAAACGCTAAATTTTAAAACATCGTTCAGTTACTGTCAATCGTTTAAAGATGACAGACAAAAAGATGATTTTAAAGGGTCCCCAAAATGATCAATTGCAATTGCAGTAAATATTTTTCAATCGATAAAATTTTTATTTGAGGTACCTAGATGATCAATTTGCGCATCAATGTGTATCTATCATATAAAAATTGACAATTGCAATTTGATCGTTTCGGGAACTCCTAATGTAATTGTATCACTGTGCACCTAAAACCTACATTTTTGTTGTCATACATAATGTAGTGCTCATAGAATCAATTCTTATTGCAAAACTTTTTTCCCCTTATTAATAAACCCGGGGGAAAATTACCCAAAATATTAACTTCGGTTTAACCCACGGTCATATATGTCTGTGGTTTAACAATACCTTTTTCGAGGACTCAGTTTGACAATACTTTACTCTCAATTTATTATAAGAGGGCTATTGTTTTGCGGACAATAAAGGCTATTTTAATCACTATTTGTAGCAGCATAGTCGAGTACAATACAACTATTTTGTTCTAAATACACAAAAGTGCATCAAATACACCGCCTTAGCTAACCATTAGGACTAAGAAATTTATGAATCTTATTTTATATTGAAAGGACTGTGTGACATTAAGAAAACACAGCCTTGCTTATCATGACCGATAGCTCGAGGCTTTCATCTGCAATATTACCGATTAACTTTGAAGAAAATATTCCAAATTTTATTTTTTATCTGTGACGTTTATGTACAACGCTACAAAGTTTTTTTCCCACGTGGCCAAAATTGGAACCAACGCCGCCGCCATAGTAATAAATTCCTTCTAGCACTTTACCTATTATTTGAAAGGCCATGTCCAAGTTAAGCCAGGTCTCCTGCGCGTGTTTTTACACAAAAACATCGCAACAAAGAGACGTGGCCATACACATTTGAGTATGCAAACACGATGTTTTGTGTGAAAACAAATGTTTATGTGTATGGGTTTTTGTGTAATGTTTCGAAAAAACACACGCACGAGACCTGGCTTTAAAGACACAAACCTAGTATTCGATACGAACAAACCATCTGCCACTAATTCTTTATAATGATAAAATCCTCTACCCTGGTTGCGACTCCCAAATCCAGGATATGGATCAGAGTTAAAAGCTGACAAATTTCACATAGACTTGGGGGTTGCAACCTGAGTCGAGATATTTATTTTATTATAATGTGTCTATTTGCAATTCAGTGAATCAATTTAACGTCTGACCATAAATGTAAAATATGTATTTTTAAACTACAGATGAGAACCTTGCGCTAAATCATATATTCTGTGTCGCTTCCGCGGTGTGTTTCGAACCTAATGATAGCGTTTTGAGTTTGTTTGCCTACAACCAAAATCACTTGACTAGATACTCGTAATAGTGTTTTATTATCACGATATGATCACATTATGTAGCCCATGTTGTCATATGGTCCCTGGTCTGCTGAGTCGTCAGTAGTTACTATCGAGTCTGACCGAGGAGCTATTAACGATTTTTTTGCCGGTTTCCAAGCCTCCGTAGGTGTGAATAGTTCTTTTCCTCGCTGTAAAAGAAATATTCAAATTAATATATTTAACTGCAAAAAAAATGAATGTGAATAAAAGTTTTATTAATCATGACGCTATTGCTACGGACGACTTAAATAAACCTTTAACCATACTTAGAACCTTGTCATATTATTCGATGTAAATGGCAACGTCAAAAATGTGTCATATTACATCAATGTCAACAAACGCGTCCAATGTAACAAAGTCCAAACTGATGAATTTTTTCGTAAGGTGATCGTAGGTACAGTCGACCTCGTAATGATTTTATCACCCTGAGATGGAATGTCACTTGCATGACAATGTCATAAAACAATAAGGTATATTTATCTATGTGATAGTCGTCTAGTCGATAGTTTCGAGCCTATTGAAGTTTAGTAGCAGTGATAGCCTAGTGGTGTGATCGTCAGACTGCCAAGTTATAAGTCTCGCGTTCGAACCCAAGGCACGCACCTCAGACTTTTCGGATTTATGTGCGTATTGTATAATTATCACTTTCTTCAAAAACGGTGAAGGAAACTGGCATGCCTGAGAGATATTTCTCGATGGCATGTGAAGCTAAGTCTAAGGCCCATGGGTGGCTTTGAAACTCTGACAGCAGGTTAGTCACTAACCACACGATGAAAAAGAAGAGTGACGTTTAAAACTGGGAATTGTTATCGAACGTGGCTAAGCAATTACGAGGTCGACCACACAAAAAAAATGTTGACTATTAAATAAAAAATATGACATGTTGAATATTATATAAATAGGTACTCACATATCCATGATAAAATGCCCATGCCACGCCCACTGGGAAGAAGACCAGCGTTGAAAGGCCCACAGCCCAACCCATTAGGTCAGCAAATAGGGGAAACACATAGCCCTGATAGCTCGGAGTTTCCCATTCATATAATATGAAGACCAGGATAGCCTGCACAAAAAGAATTATCAATTAGTTTTCAATTCCAAATTCAGATTTATTTGGTGTCAGCGCAGCATAATATATTTTTCACTCCCCTTATTCTTAAAGCCCGTCATTAGCTAGCGTACTACCAGAGCGGGGAAAATATCTTGCTCTTGGAGAAAAAGTAATTTTTGTCTGTAACCAACGAGCCTACAAAAACGAAAAAGTTTTATTCTTATGTAAAACTAGCTTTTTACTACCGCACACCGGGATAAAAAGTTTCCTTAAAAATTCAGATTGAACAAATTTTATCATATTTTTTTAAATTAAATAAACAATTTAATACTGTATTGGATTATTTTATTTTCTCGCAATTGTAGTGAAAAGTAGAGTAGCTAAAACCCATTATAACTCGGTTTCTATTTACTCCCTCACTAGAATGGGTTATTTTAGCCCCTCGTAAAACAATCTACTATTTCTGTCGTATGCCTCTATTAGGTGTCATCTCTGAAGTCACCCCCTTTCCAGCCATGTCATCTTTCACACATCGTTTCTTTGGTCTTCAGCTGCTTATAAAAAGTATGATTAATTTAACTATCAACTATTATAAATAACCTTCCTCAAGAATTGAGCTATTCAATACAAAAAGAACTTTTCAGATCCAACTGGTAGTTTTGGAGATTACCCCCTACATACAAACTTACAAACAAAAACCATACAAACAAACAAATACCTCTTCAAAATATTATTAGGATAGTATAGATAGACTGGTGCAACCAGACTGGTTGTCACTGATTCACCGATTTTTTTTGTACCTTCATTTATTTTCATTTTATGCAACAATTTTAGTACATAAGGCAGTTAACGCCGTAAGGCATTATGTAGCAGCCAACATATGATTTAAAAGAAACGACATAACAATTTCAATTTAATACTCAATACACGGGTAAGCATCGATGTTACACAAGATAAATTAAATTACGTACTTGGCTTAGTACAAGATAATTCTCACGCACGCAAGCTATTAATCAATTACAACAATTAGAGATAATTGTTGCCGTGATGTTATCAATCGATTAACTTGTAGGAATACGTGGCAAATGGATTCCTCATTACCAAGTTGACTTAATGACTTAGTTGAGCACTTTATGTCTAATTAGAAAATTAAATCACATCTACCAACCCACACTGGGCCCGCGTGGTAGATTACGGCGCGCTCCCTCTCACAGAGAAGGCATAATATATGTGTCCCAGCAGTAGGAACATTAGAGGCTGATTTTACTAAGACATACAGTATAGAGCAGTTAATATGGTGCATATGGATTTTTAGGAACGAAGGGCTTTCTAGAGTGACTTCTCTGTCACTCATTGACAGTCAACATCATCTGTTTAATTTTTTCCGACTGTGTTGGGCTTTCAGTCTAACCGGATGCAGCTGACTACCAGTATTTTACATGGAGTAACTGTCTATCTAACCTCCACAGCCCAGTTACTGGGTAACACGTAAATGTTTTTTTTTTTTTACCCACAACTGGTAAGCTCTTGGCCTTTATCATCTGATGGTAAGTGATGATCAGGCCGAAGGCGGAAGCGAGCTTCATTTGGAATCCTCAACCACAGAGTCAAACGGGGTCCTCTGGGTCTGAGACAGGTGGTCTTACCACTAGACCACAAGGGCTAGATACAAACAAAATGTAATCGATAGAAACCAAACTCACAAAAAGAGTGAAAATCAGTAGTAATACTTACAATGCTACCAATAGGCACGATTATAGTCCAAACAGACTTCCAATAGAATCGCAGCACTTTGTTATGCTTCATGCCCATAGACGCGAGATCGCTCATAGCACGGTTGATGCCATAACTCCAAGAAACTGCGGCACACTGATGGAAATAAGAAAGATTAGTGATAGAATAAAAAATGTGCTTCAGAAAGGTCAGGTGCGTAGTACTTGCAACAGTCATGCTTGTATGACCAGATCTATGAACGTAAACATGGCAAAAGGAATATGTAAAGATCGTAGCAGGTGGCGTTCTGTAATTTCTGCCTACCTTCATGGGGAAAAAGGCGTAAGTTTATGTAAGCGTGTGTATATCTATTTATAGCTGTACAAGGATTTTTGAAGAGTGGCGAAAATTGGAACTAACGGCGCCATCTTGTTTTTTCAATACAAGTTCACGAAACAATTTCACAAATGTTAACCAACAACGCCCCCCTGTCAATGTCATTCAAGCGCCTCAAGATCCTTGAAGCACTTCGGTAGAGGTGTTACAACACATTATTAACAACGGCAAAAGAAAGAGGAAAGACAAGAAAAATAAAGAAGTACAGCAATGATGCCAATGTATTGTCATGCTAATGCAAATAATGTTTAAACTTACCTCAGCCATACCAATCAGCAGAATTGCCCAAGAGGCCGTGTTCCAATTTAGAAGTTCAAACAAGTACACTCCGCCGCTGAAACACATCGGAATCCCCAGTATGAAACAGATGAAACATGTGCATGCCGTAACCTGCAATAAAACAAACTCGATTTATATAGAAAATACAAATAAAAATCCTAAAGTTAAGAAATCAAGCAAGAATAGTAATAAAAGTAAAAATGTATGAGTAAACAGCAAAAGTAAAAAATAATTTTACAAATCCGTCTATAAATGACGGAGTACACACCCGAACATACATTAAAAAAAATATACAAATATCCGAATTGAGAACCTCCTCCCTTTTTAGAAGTCGGTTAAAAAAACAACTAAAGTCATTGCTTCAACTTTAGAAAATTAGTTTATAAAACATATCTACTTATGATATGCCACAGGTACCGTGTAAATCAGGCTCATTGGTAAAATAATTTCATAGATCATTTTGATCTTACAAAGGGTCATTCAACTACAAATGCGGGCGTGGAATTATTGAAAAGCATATTTGAAGTCTGGGAGGAGTCGCAAGATGCTCTTGGCATTTTCTGCGACTTGTCCAAGGCCTTTGATTGCGTACATCATGATACACTCATCAGGCAACTGTACCACTATGGTATAAGGGACAAGGCTCTCGACCTTCTGACTTCTTATCTGAACAACATAATTCAGAGGCTCGATGTTAATGGCAAGAGATCTGCAGGATCTGCGGTCACCATGGGCGTTCCGCAGGGTTTAATTATAGGTCTTTTCTTATTTCTAATTTATGTAAATGACTTACCCTACCACTTATGGGATAATCATAAGATCGTATTATTCGCAAATGATACCTTCCTCATTTTCAAAATCAAACGTCAGTTAGTCAACTTTGAACAAGTTAACGATGCACTTGCTAAAGTTGTGGATTGGTTTAAAGTAAATTAATCTTTTCCTGAACGAAAAAAATACTAAACTCATTAAATTTTCAACGCCAAATGTCAGGCAGCTATCTACCAATGTTCAAGATGGAATAGAGTTAAATCGACAGTTTTTCTTGGAATCACTATTGACGGTAAATTATAATAGGCCACACATAGAAAAATTGTCAGGAAGGCTAAGTTTGGCCGCTCATGCTGTTAAAAAATTAGACAGAAAACCGACGTAGATACAGCCAGAATTGTTTATTTTAGATATTTTCAGTCTTATGTCATATGGGATTCTTCTCTGGGGAACCTGTGCGGACATTAATAGTATATTTGTTATAAAGAAAAGGACTGTTTGAGCCATTTACAACCTACGTCCAAGAGATTCCCTTGGAGAAAAATTCAAAGAAATAAATATTCTGACTGTAGCCTCACAATATATTATTGTATGTACACTAAAATATATAAAATTTTAAGAAAATGTCTGATATTCATAGTTTAAATACCAGGAATAAACACAATCTTGCTGTACATCGCACACGTCTCCACAAAGTAGGCAACTCGTTCATGAGTCAATGTATACGCTTTTACAACAAACTTCCCATTGACATTCGAAACTTACCCATGAAACGATTTAAAAGCTGTATTAAAACCAAACTTTGTAAAAAATGGTACTATAAAATATCCGATTATTTAAAAGATAAAAAACCTTGGAATTAAGCTGCTAGCTCTGCTAAGCCTTGTGATTAAACCATAAAACTAAAAGTTATTTTTCAATTGAAATGTTATGTTTGTCCTTCAATCCTGATTTGGAAATTCGGGCAGCCGAGCAAGCACAGCTTTGAGACGGAACCTTCAGGGCGCAAATCCTTCTCACACTTGTCCGGATTTTTAATAGTAATAAAATAGGTTTATATGATTCTAAATCAAAACACTAATACACTCACAAAACAAAACACAACAACTCAAAATACTAATTATTAATTTTACTATTATCACCACCATTATTTTTTTATATCTATGCTATTGCCGCCATTGAACACATAATACTTACATGTTAGACAGGTTAGACTATGACTTTAAATTGTAATAACTTTTGACAGGCCGATTTTAATGAAATAAAGACACTAATCTACATGGTCTTCATATGGCCTGACCAAGATTATGTCTGGAAAGAGACTGCGACCTCTGAGTTTATTTCGGCCTACCAAAAATACACGTCCAAGTTATCCACATCAGGTATAATCTCAAGGGTCAACCTATCCGCATTCTTCTCAGAGTAGTCAGATAGGAAACGCCAAACTCATCTAGCTTTTATTTTTAATATGACGTGTAAAAGTGATTCCGATACCCTATTTACAGAATAAACAATTTCATTTCATTTCTTGTTTTTGTCATGAATAAAAACCCTTATACCATAACTGCATAACATAGCAAACGACTTAGCAGAAACACAGGTTCTCTTGTCGGTTTGAAACACAATCTCACAATGATGAATCTGTTACCTAAATAAATAATAACACTCACCTTCCAATAACTTTTCCTAAGATGTGGCCAGTTGTCAACAATGGCGGTGTTTATGGCTTCAATACCAGCAAACTGACTGCCCAGTCCCAAGATGAAGAGCATGAAGAAGAACAGTATAGACCACATCCTCGCGACTGGCATTTGCAGCAGCGCTTCAGGGTACGCCACGAAGGCCAAACCTGGACCTGACTCCGCTACATCTGCAAAAGAAATTGTCTGTGAATATCTGTTAATGACCTGGTGAAGGTCGCGGGAATCAGCTAGAAGCGAAAAGCACAAAACCGGTGGATATTGAGGCCTATGTCCAGCAGTGGATGTTTTGCGGCTGAAATGATGACGATGATAACGAGGGTCTAACTGGAATTTCGCGGAAATCTTAGGATATCTAGGTATGTCTTTCAAAAAGGTCAGTTGCGGTGGACTCGAAACCAGTGCAAGTGTATGACAATGTATGAACAAGGACGAAGCAACAGTAAGAATTGTTGCTGCAGGTAGCGTTCTGTCGAGGTTTTCGCCGCCTTCTCTCATGAGAAAAAGGCGTGATTGTATGTATTATTTACATTTGTAAATCTTATAGATTGTAGTTGTTTTTTATCTTACGCGAGGTTACTGTCATGTAACACTTCTGTAAATAGAATCCCATCAAAAACATAAATGTGAAAATGGGAGCCAAGTTCAATAAATATGGTTGTTGACTTCGCCGACAAAAGAATTGAGATCTAAATGGGTGCCAAGTTCTGTAGATAATCCTGAAATTTATTTATAAGAACATGCAACTTTCTAAAATAAAATTAAAACACAAATTCTTGTTTTTTCTGCTATAACAATGTTTGCTATTTAAAAATATAACTTCTTAAATTTGAACAGTCGAATTATTTACACAAAGCACTTAGGATAAATTGAAGCTCAAGATTTGACTTGGCTAGTTTTTACATACAAGTTATCTTACAACTTTATATTTGATTTTATATTTGTCTACAGTGTCGTGGTGCAAAATAACTAAAATAAACAGAGTAACTTTTTTATGCCGGTGTGCGTTACCTCTACGTCTTACACTCGCGCCACGTCATTGTGCTGTAATTTTACTTTTCTAGTGTGCGTGCATTAAGCGGCTAACAGTTGGATGCTATTTTTTTCATCGACTTTACAGCTTTGACTGTCTACCTAGTCATATTTAATTATTATTATTTAATTTTAAGTAGGCACTCAACATCAAATAAGTCATTCATGATGTGACCTGTAAGAAATTGGTACTCTAGTCTATAAGTTTATTGGATGTATCTCATATCTTTGTATCGGTATACTCAATTGTTGGTGAGTCCAATAAATAAAATAAAATGATGATATCTTTGTTCTTTATGTTATGCGCAAGTTACTGTTTCTTATTATAACTGTTTACAGCTTTGACTGTCTGCCTAGGCATATTTATATTATGCGCAAGATACTGTGTCTTATTGTAACTGTAAGGTCAAAATATCTTCCTCCTCTAAAATTTCAGCTTGCTGGTAAAAACTAGCCAAGTCAAATCTTGAGCTTCAATTTATCCTAAGTGCTTTGTGTAAATAATTCGACTGTTCAAATTTAAGAAGTTATATTTTTAAATAGCAAACATTGTTATAGCAGAAAAAACAAGAATTTGTGTTTTAATTTTATTTTAGAAAGTTGCATGTTCTTATAAATAAATTTCAGGATTATCTACAGAACTTGGCACCCATTTAGATCTCAATTCTTTTGTCGGCGAAGTCAACAACCATATTTATTGAACTTGGCTCCCATTTTCACATTTATGTTTTTGATGGGATATCATTACTTTTTGTAAAGAAATTATTATCATTTGTCAATCAAACGTGATCTATAAAATTCTTTTTGCAAATATGCGTAGCAATATTGTGTAAGAATGTAGGTATTTCTTTCGTAACAATTGTTACAATTGTCCGCAATGATGTCAGGTCGCTGAGCCGGCGCGGTAAGTATTATTATTTAAAAAAACTTGTGCAGTCGGGGAGCCCCGTCAGGAACAAAGTTCCTTAACTATCTACTATATTAAACGACAATAGTCCCTAAAACAATAGTCATACGATCTATCAATTCAAAAACGTCTCAAGCACAGTACCAACCTACAAACTACCTTGATCATACCAACCTGAGGTTTGTAACAACGTTTTTCGAGATCAGAGAATGAATGAAATGAATTCACTACCGCCTAACATTAAGGACCAAGATTTTGACACGTGACACATCAGTTGACTCGACGGGGTGTTTTGAATTCAGTCATGAAATTCTGGAATTTACATCAACTTTTAGCATTCGAATCAAAAATGTATAGTTAGCTGTCAAATTATAAGACGCTGGAGATCAGCGCCATCTGAAGTGAGCAAGTGGCAGTTTTTAACACTATTTGAAAATTTTTCGTCATGACTGTCATTTTCGGGAGATAGTGCTGATATCGAATTAGATGGAAATTCTGGATTTTAAGATGGCGGCTATTCCAAATAATAATAATATTGTAGATCAATTCTCATAGACATCAATTGCATGCCGATTGTAAACTTGATAATCAAAATCCGTAAAAAAAACGGACCTCTTAATTTCGTCAAGTTCGTCTGTCCGTGTGTGAAATTACGATAAACATAATAGTGGGGGTGGCATTCTCCATACCTACATATAACCGAGAGATGAAAAAAATCTATGCATATAAAGCGTGTATTGTTGGATCTCATAATTAAAATGTTAAAGATGTTTCTAAGTGACTTTGCTTTTGACGTCAATAGTTTTTGAGATACAGTTTATTTTCGGTTACAACCGCAGAATTAACTTTGTTTTTTATAGTTTTTTCGAGAAACACAAACTTATTTTTGCAGTCGATAAAATTGATACTATGCAATGTTTATGCGTAAATATTCATCCCAATCACGGAACCCTTCACTGTGCGTAGTCCAACATACACTTGGGCAGTTTTTTAAATTTCATTTTGAAACTACCTCAAAAAAAAAGCAATTTCTATTACTCGAGTAAGATTATCCTATTAAAAACAAATACTACCAAACTCATACAACTAACAAAAAATATAGACGTCATTTAAAAGTGTTTGCGGAATACCTACCTAATTTATAGAATTAATTTAACATCATTCCCGAACAAAATTTTCTTGCCTACCTAAAAAATGTATACTAGGCATTCTGTAGCAAACTATCAAAAATAAAATCCTACCAAAGTCATACAACTAACAAAAAATATAGACGTCATTTAAAAGTGTTTGCGGAATACCTACCTAATTTATAGAATTAATTAACATCATTCCCGAACAAAATTTTCTTGCCTACCTAAAAAATGTATACTAGGCATTCTGTAGCAAACTATCAAAAATAAAATCCTACCAAAGTCATACAACTAACAAAAAATATAGACGTCATTTAAAAGTGTTTGCGGAATACCTACCTAATTTATAGAATTAATTTAACATCATTCCCGAACAAAATTTTCTTGCCTACCTAAAAATGTATACTAGGCATTCTGTAGCAAACTATCAAAAATAAAATCCACATTAAATAATTGTCCAATAAATTAAAAATAATTTTGAACAACGTTCCGAATTTAAATTCAAATGTAGAAACAATTCGGCGCGAAATTCAATAAATGAGGTAAGTATCTATCCACGTCCTGTCTGTTGACTCGTTTTATATTGAATGTCCTAAAAACGATTAAAATTACACTAGAAAAGTATAAATAATTATTTTAAACAATGCTTATTGTATTTAATGCTTAAAACAATTTTATTTAAATTTTCAAGTATAGATTTCAGACATTCGACATATACCTAAATTAATCGAGACAATCAAAATTGAAAAAAAAAAAACGTTTGGCATAATCGTTTTCGCACATCATTACAATAAAAAAAAACAATGATCGGCGATTTTTAACACAAATTGAGTAGTAGTAATGAATATTACGTGTTATTGAACGTGTGTTCGTATAATAAGTTAAGATCTGGGCATTTTCTAGTTGCTTATAATATTTTTAATCATATTTGTCACATTTTAAATCATATCTACATGTGTATGAGTGTTAATTGTGAAAAGTTAAAATGTAAACACGCACGATTGGCGCGAAACTTCGACTTTGATAATAAAAAACTTCATTACCACTACTTATTTAACTTGAACAATGGATGAATTTGTCAAATAATTAAATGTCGTAATAGTCACTGTCCTTGTGGTGGAGTTTGGATGTTCGAAATCCCCAATTTTTATGTTTTTTAGCCTCGACCTCGACTGTCATCAAAATGGCGATTGTTGCATTTACAGACTTGCAATTTTATAAAGGTAAATTAATAATCTTGCGCGCTAAATATGAAACATTTAATGGCATAAACATTATTTTAGCCAACTCTCTTAATTAAAGATGAATAATCTTATTGGTAGCAGCATTTTCAGCGCTTCTATAGGAAGGTTTACTCTAACAAATAACACAACAATAAATACTAAAAACATTTTATTTCTCATAGAATTTAAAACGGCTTCAGCTTCATTCTCATAACTTAGTCATGGTATGAAAGCAGCGTAGGTACAGTAGGTGGTAGGTGTACGCTTTCCCACGAAACAGTAATAAGCAATGATGATCTCTTAAACGATTTGTCCTATTTTGCTCACTTATCAATAATTATGTACACCAAGTCCTGCTGCTCACACGTCACGATTTGATTCTGGCCCTAACCAGAATATTGTTTTGACCTAAGGGTAAATCTCTTAAACTCTAGGGTGGCTCTGTTTTTATCATCACTTGCTTGTCTATAAACATCTCTGGTAGCAGCCTCTCTCAATAAGCATGACAAACTTTATCCAAATGTATGACCTAGAAAGTAAGAAAGTACTTCTTATTGTTGTTTATTTACTTTTGTTTAGTAATTATATCACTCATAATAATTCTGCCATTTTAAAAACACTAACCTGATGACTTCTGTGACTTGCAATTGACATGCCACTTGCAAAACATAATATGCTTAGATTTCCATGAGCAAGTAATACTTGGGATAGAGTTGTAGATAATATAATCAATAATTTCAAGTCTTGCAATAACACATGTCATCGTCATACCTGAAAAAGGTAAAAAAATTCAGTGTATTTACTTATGTAATATAATTACATCATACTATAGAAATTTACAGCTGACGACGCGCGACGTACCCCTGACTGAACATAGGCCTTCTACTAATAGGCTGCTAAAATCAATGAGGTTATACAATACGCTAAAATAGTGAAAGGTGAACGGGTGTTTACAACAAATATTTAAAGAACTTATTAAACTTACCCAGGGCCATGGAAAGATAAGCAATAGTTCGTCTGGCTTCAATTTAAATTAACAGTATTAAATCGTAACGTAATTTAACTATAAAGTAAATACGGAAAAATAAATTCAAATCAACTTAAACAAACAGCCAACAATGCCATTGATCTGACAGATATTTTTTTGACAGTTTGACATTATGCATGGTGTCAATGTTACCAGGTTTAATTATTTTGGTAATCGATTGACGAAATCGATTGGCTGATTAGCAGTGATCGGAGTAGGTAGATTGATTTTACGTAGGTACTCGCATCATGAATAGTCATAGAAATCATAACATGGATAAGCCTTTTTTCCGGGATTTCATTTTGGTACTTACGGGATTTAATCAAATATTGTTAAAGTAAGGATTTTTAAACTACTACATTAGAAATTTATAGAATGCGATAGATAAACATTTAAAATATATTAAATTATTATATTGTTTACAGTATACCTATCCTTTTCTTGGAGTCCGATCACCTATATACTATTAAAAAGACAGCAAAAGGGTTAAACATTTCTTATTCATATTGATGTATTCTTTATTTTACACATCACAACATTTGAAATTCCTTAAAAAAATCTTAATAATTTCAAAATCCCGGAATCCCGGAGGCATATCCATACTAATATATACGTGCCAGTTCATTGACACCAAATCAATCTACCTACTCTGATCACTGGTGATTAGTTTATAAAATAACATTACTGTCTCGAAACACTTTTAAGTTTTTGAGTATATTCAGACCAGATAATATTTTAATTATTGTAAAATCATAATTTTACAGTATTTGAGTATAATTAGAAACATAGAACAATAGAGCATTTGAAACATACTCGTGTAGTGGATACTCCATGTACTCCATGTGGGTTAGAATCGATTTTTCAATCGATTACAAATTATTTATTGGAATAGTCTGTCATT
The DNA here is from genome assembly GCA_949152395.1 of Agrochola litura. Classification (NCBI taxonomy): domain Eukaryota; kingdom Metazoa; phylum Arthropoda; class Insecta; order Lepidoptera; family Noctuidae; genus Agrochola; species Agrochola litura. Next base: position 5,248,327 of record OX424497.1, on the reverse strand, counting down.
TGGCAACATTCAGGTAAGGATTGAATGGCGGATGTACAAAATTACAATTAGTCAACCAAATAAATATTAATTAGGTTCTCTAATACTAGCAGAAAGAAATTAAAAAAAAAAACGACTTAACTTGAAAAAAATACGACATAATTTTTGTTAAATAAGCTTTGACACAGTACCATACCGTGGGCCTGCTTTCGAGAAATCTCCTTTCAACTTTATAGGTCATCCGGAAGTGGATTAAAGGTTTTTGATGACCATGGCTATGTGGTTGATAAAAATGCCGATTTTTAGACGTTAATATCTCAATAACCGTTTGAGCTTTATTTATGAAATTTGGAGTTCTAGTTAATCTAAGGGGTTTTAATAAATAAACCAAATTTCATGTGCTAATGTTACATAGATTTTGAGTTATTAAGGGGTCAAAAGTGGCTCCAAATGGTTCGTGTAATATAACACACTGCAGCCGTGTCTTGCCTGGAACTTGGCTCGACACGCTATCGCGTGTCTAGATAAGACGCAACTTTAACGTAATTTGTTACGGGACCTTACGCGTTTTTTAAGGACTAAGATTGACTTCGGAACCGTTGCAGAAAACCAAAAGAGTCTGTTTATTTAACATTGGTTCGGGTCAAATATTTGTCAAACTTTATAATTATGATTAAAAAAAACAGTGGCACTCAGGGAGTGCTGACAGAAGTGAAAACTAGAAAAAAAATCGGCACCGCGGTAATCAACGCGTTGATGTCTTTTACTCCACGATGTTGGTAACAGGTCGCGAAATCCATGGTTTAGTTCCAACTCAAAAATGCTCAATTCCAACTCAATTTTTGAAGTTTTCACTTCAAAAATTGATGCTTTTGTGCCACACATGGAAATAAATAAAGCTAAGCTTTTAATAGAATTCTTTGGAAATATACGTATACACGTTTTAACCCGTTTTTTTAAACTATGCGCTTGGAGGTGTCAAAGTCGTAGGTTGTTAGTATTGAATTCACCCGCCCGGTAACCTCTTCAGTGCCCCGACGCCTCTTAATACGCTCTACACAACTCGTGTCATCTCCACACTTCTGTCATATTATTCGTTAATCCCATTCAACTGTCATTAACGAGACACAATAGAATTTTAATTGTTATTCGCCTTAATAAGGCGTCGTAACAGATGATGAGATATTATTATTTAAACCACATACACTGTAAAATTTTGACGTTGATAGGCGCACAGTTATCAAAATCGAGTATTAAATTCAGTCCAAAAAACCAGACCAGACCAGACCAGTCTGGAAAATTCTAAAATAAGATACCTATTACCTAAATTCAAAGAGTCATTAAAAAAATAATTTGTTTCTGATAATGGATAGGTAACTATTATGACTAATTATAATAATATTTTTGAAAGATACATTCTTTAGATACAGTTATAATTACCAGGCATGTTGATTGTTTATGATAGCATACTTGGTGTCATGATTGACATCAAAACCAGTAATTAATTATTCCTAATCTAAAATTATTAATACATAATAAATATATTATATATATTATGCTCCTTCGGAATTTAATTCTGCCGAAGCTGTGTAACGGAACCCGGCTCAAAGTCGTGTCTTTGCAGAGACACATCATCGAGGCGGAAATTCTAACAGGTTGTGGCGATACCACTAATTCCCCATAATTACCAGTTTAAGCGCGTGCAGTTCCCTGTGAGCGTATGCTTTGCGATCAAGAAGTCATAGGGGCCGACACCAAAGGCTGAAGGCTGCGGGTGTCGACCTCAGGACAAGCTGCTTCTCACATGGACAGTAAGTCGCTTGCTCCCGAGTTACCATTCCTGACTGTATATTTTGGCTGTTGAGAATAAAACTACAAACGTAGTATACAGGGAAGTTTTATAAAAATGTGGCTGTTATTGTAGTATATTGTGGTGTCTTACGACTTCCGCGCGAACGAAGTCGAGGACAGAAGCTAGTACTTTTAATATAATAAAGCTGAAGAGTTTGTTTGCTTGAACGCGCTAATCTGGTTTTTAGTTTATAAGACCGTTGTTACTAACACTATGGGTGTAGCCTGAAATAAATGCTATAATAATAAAGTGATGACCGTACTTCCGGGATTGTCTGATAGCCGTGGAATACCTCTCCACTCCTCATAAGCACCTCAAGACGTGTTGCCCCCTTGTCGCTACGACACTATGTGCTAGCGACCGTTTTCGGGGGCCCATTATTGAGTGTGCAAGTCACCCCCTGCCATTTTATCCGTGTGCATATAAAACATAGATCAGGCAGGGGCCATAGTCCTTCCATAGTTCCAGGTGACCAGTCCACTTTAGCAACCCAAACCCATAGTCCGATATCTTTGTTTCCATATCTTACAATAGTCCTACACCAACCGGGGGTTGTCCTTGGCTGCACTTGCATAGTGCGAACAGGGATAATCGTCGGTTGGTACCTCATTATATTAAAAACGTCTAAAGGGCCTCTGCGAGTTGGCTTCGGCCCCTCGTACGTCTTCCAAAGGTCCGGGACCCCTGGGTCCCGAGAAATGTCAAAGACGTTTAAACAATAAAAGGGGCGGGTGGGGGGCGACGCGATGCGACGTGAATGTGGTTGTTTTTTTTAGTACAGGTATTATTATGTATCTTACGACTACCACGCAAACGTAGTCGCGGGCAGAAGCTAGTTATAAGCCCACGTACGCACGGACGTAAAAATATCGCTGTGGGATTTAATCGCGCACTGGATATTCAACTCTCAGTGTTAAACCAAACGTTGAGAATTCAACAGAGTGCATCCAAAAACACACTGTTAGATTTTCAACTCTCAGCGCGCAGAGGGTTGAAAATTCAGTGTTCGAAAAAATCCCGCCGCGATATTTTTACGTCCGTGCGAAAGTGGGCTAAATTAAATGTCTGGAAAACCTCATCCAACATGTATGAAACAGGTACACTACATAAATACGAAAAGCTTTATTCCGTCAGTCACAAATACGAATTTCAAAATACCAATTTTCATAATTCCGAATGGTTCAAAATTCCTAATATAACAACTGCGATTTACCATTAATATTATTTTCATAATTCCAAAATTTCAATTTTCCTAACGTTTTTAATTACGAAATAACAATCTAATCCATTAACCATCCATTTGACTTTTTATTTTTTTATTACTGCTTCCTTTTTTTGACATTTGACATTCTGTTTTAATTTGACATTTACTGTAATTTGAACGATTTGACATTAATTTTTATTATGTATTGTTAACATTTCCTACTTGTTATTTAAATTTAATATGTCTTTAAATTTGTGTAAATTAACATGATTTGCATGCCCATGTGACGGTAGAACTTGGAGGACTTTCTTAATAAAACATCAATGCAATAATTACCCATGTTTGCAAAGTAATAAATGATTTGATTTGATAATTCGAAACATCAAAAATACGAATTCCAATTATTAAAGTACCTACCGATTAATTTGAATTCCGAAATAAAAACGCCTTATAAAACTGAACAATAAGACAAATAAACACATAATTGTTCGTCAGAGAGAAGTATAATAATGTTTAGTATGAGGAGGTAGAATTAAAAAACGAATGACAGATGGCTTTTCCCACTCATAATTGCATAGTAAAATGATTGATTACAGTTATTATCCTTGTGGTAAATAACGCTTTTTCGCTGGTCACAGTTCTAACCTAACCTAACCCAAATGATTCACCAACAATAGAGGGGATCTAGCGTTCGGTGGCCGCTGCCGTGGCACGCTCGCTTCGCTCGCTCGCCTTCACATGTTAAGACGCAGATATATGACAGTGACCTTGAGTGGTTAGCTTGCGTGTTCTGTACTGAGCTCACGCAACGCGTCGTACGTCTAGCCAGTAATAGGACTCGCCCATCAAGGAGCGCTGCCCCAAATTAGACGCATTATTAATTTATTATACGTAAAACAAAAGATATTTTAATAAAACTCGTATACTAAAAGATCAATAATTAAATTATCTTTAAAATGGTGAAGGTTTCAGAAAAATACGCTTGATAGATTTTGCATCATTCTCAGTTTTTTATCCGCGTTAGACATAACTTTACAAATAAATTTCACTACTATATACTAAACATAATCCGAAATATGCCTATATTAAAATATTAAGAAAATACTTTAATTTAACATATATTTTTTTCAAATCATTAACACTACCCGTTTAGACGACATCTTCAGTATAAAATCATTAAAAGTCGGTTATCGTCGCCTTAATGGTCACTGTTCTAACCTAACCTTACCTAAATGACTCACTAACAATAGACGAGATCTAGCGCTCAGCGGGCGCTACTGCGGCACGCCCGCTCGCCTTTGCGCTTTAATCGTCACTTTTCTAACCTAATCTAATCAAAAATGATTCACCAACAATAGAGGAATCTGGCGTTAATGGCCACTGTTCTAACCTAACCTAACCCAAAGGATTCAATAACAGTAGATGGTATCCGACACAGGTAGACATAAGGAGAAGAAGAAAACACATTAAAATAATATTAATACACAAATATTAATAACAAAGTAGACGTTTTTAAATTATATTAAACGATACTTATAGATTTTTTATTTATATGCGTAACTGAATATTATACTAATTGAATCAGAATCCTAATTTTAGCAGTTTATTCGAAGTATTCAAAATCAGAATGTCGTTTTTCGGACCGAGAACCCATCGAGCATTTGATTCTTCGAACATATGAAAATCGGAAAACAAACAAATCGCATTTACGACTTTCGATAAAATGAAACTTCGTGATTTTTAATAATAGACATTATAATTCTTAGGTATTATGAAATTCGGACTTTTGAAAATCGGAACATTGAAATTCTGAACAAAACAGTGTGAAACACGTGAAGATTCAAAATTAAATAACAAAACATGACCATGAGCGCCTGATATAACACTAAAGAGCTATATTATAATAATGGGTTATCATCCGATAAGACCCAGGTACATCGATGTTATGGTGTCATGTAAAGCAATATAACCCTTATCGATAAAAAAAAAGTAATTAATAGATATAAGAGTGATTTGCAACAACAACATTTCGTGTTTGCACAAGGACGAATATCTCTATTGTTTATGGCACAAACCTCTCGCGCATTTTGTAATAAAATGGCTGTGTTTTTTGACTGGCAAAACAAAGGAATTTACGTGGAATGAAGCTTTAAGTTAAAATGAAAAACTGAAATAAAACTACATGGATTCATGAAGAATATTATTGTTTACACAATATCAGATGTCATATTTGATTTTCAATTGACTTTAACGTCAACTATATGTAGTTGTAGTTTTTTTTTCTTTAACCTTAACTCTCAAGCTCTTGGCCTGTATCTCACCTGATGGTAACTGATGATCAGGCCGAAGGTGGAAGCGAGCTTCACCCGGAATCCTCAACCACAGAGGAACTGGCTATCTTACCTCTTACTGCCGAAATACTACAATGCTGTTAACATTGTTGTTATGGCGATAAACTTAGATAAGATGGTGGTAGCTAGCCAAGCGGACTAAGAACGAGCCCTACCACCAACTACACAACAAACAAATAAAGTTTTTCTCCATGAATATTGCTGTCAACCGGCAATCCATATACTTATCAGTACTGGAAATCTTTCAAAGGCGTATTCTATCCGAAGTCAGAAAGAACCCTTTGTGTAAATTTTCCGACACAAAGCATACCTTCGGAGCCGCACAAAGAACGAATACGTAGGTAACCAAAAACGTTAGCACACCTCAATGCGGCGAGATGAAATATTTAGAGTTTAATCAATCCATTATCTTGAAACAGAATACAAACAACGCTTGCATTCGTAACGGTGAAATCAACATGGGATCGAGGGTTCACGGTGGATTGGGAGGACTTGATACAATACACCACTGAGGTACACTGCGCTAGTCTGATTAAAAGATTTTTTTTTCGTGTTCAGAGATTTATCCAGTTTCACTGGAAAAGCAAATGCTTTTAGTAAAATTTTAAAGTGCATGTTGTGTTATGAATAAAGTTTATGATGTTAAAAATAAACCGCCTATTAATTATTGTATTTACTTCATTCCCTTCTTTGTAAGCCATTTTTTTTGTTTTTCAATATTTTTGTATTTCCGATCATATTTGTGACCATAGCTCATCTTTAATTCATCTTTATTTAATAACTCATATGTAATTTAACTAAGGAACGATATCTTACACGTCCTATTGATTTCTCTGTTAGTGCTGTGCACTACTGTAAGTGACGAATTCACAATTCCTAAAACAGTATGTGATTTTTGCTTGTGTATGTCTTAGTAAATAAGTCGTTGAAGTGCCATAACAATAAATAAATAAAGAACTGAACGTGTAACTATTCTAATTAAATGAAAAGTTTTGAAACTTTCGAAAAATACATAAAGAAAAATTAAAAAACTTAAATATTTATCAGAAAGTTTTCTATTCTAACTTATCAAAAAGACAGATTTTTTCAAAAACTGTCTTTAATTTCTTCTGTGTCGTTTCCAGTAATTCCAGGAAACAAACTTTCATTATACTTATTCCTGAAATACGTAAAAGAAAGTAGTAGTCTCGGATTTCAGGCTAACGCAGGTAAACTCCCTAGACGAACACTCTCAGGAAATCAATTTATCAATATTACGTGTAAACCAATTCGCTTCCTTAGTTATTTATGGCTACCCGTATTAATATTTACAGCCATTTCATAAATAAAAATTGTTTATCGTAATACTTTTATTTGTCATATTATAAAATAAAGTCCCGCCACGTCTGTCTGTCTGAACGCGATAAACTCAAAAACTGCTGAACAGATTTTTATATGGTTTTCACCAATAGACGGAGTGATACATGAGGAAGGTTTCAGTGCAAATTCATAAAGGTTTTGTGCAAATTGGCTGAACTATGATGATGTTTGTTGAAGATGACGGAAAAAATCATGCTGACTGGGAGCTTTACTGGCGTGCACCGCGTAAACCAGTAGAGTTATATGAAAACAATGTATTACGGAATTAATACATTAATTTCCTGAATTAACACATAGGGTACTTTTAATCCCGGTAGTATGTTCCCGTGGGATAGTTTCCGACATCCACTCGGGCGTAGCCGAAGGTTAATTCGTGTCAGTTTGTGTTAGTGTGTTGTTCTTCCAAACTACGCAAGAATTTTGATGGAGTTTTCAATTTAATTTAGAGAATTTATTCTGGAAGGTTTATTTGTATAATACGTTAATATTAAACTGACATATAAAGAAATCTCTACGTTTTTCAAGTCGAAAAAACCGTGTGAAGCAAGGACGAGTCGCTAGTCCTAACTAATGTTATAAATGCGAAAGTGAGTTTGTTTGTTTGTTACGTTTTCACGCTAAAACGGCTGAACGGATTTGGATGAAATTTGGTTCAAGGGTAGATTATGACATGGGTTAGGATATAGGATACGGTTTATCCCGTTATTCTCTCCGAATCGAGACTTATGCGGATGTATACGCGGGGCACAGTTAGTTTCCAATAAATGTATCGTAAATGCATTGTTGACAATAATAGTTGTTGAATCATAAATGTGAATGCGCAGTATCATGTTTGTTATGACTTTATGAGGAAACAATATAATATTTATGTTATTTTCTTTATCTTTATTTTAGTTCTGCTATATTTGTTTTAACTAGAAAACTGTTATATGCAATGATAGCAGCAATAATGGCATCGTACATTTTAGTGTTTTTAATATGAAATGAATGCAGATTTGGATAAATTTCATGTAAATCCATGAAAAAGCGAAACTATTTCATACAGTTTTTGTTTATTGTGAATGATTTTTGCGAACTGTAACATAAATTCAGTAGCTTTTGTACTGAAATTAGGTTGGCATTGGAATTAAGTTCAAATTCTTTTTTTTAATTTACCAGTTAAGTTAAATCCTTCTTTCCACATGAAATCCGAAAACATATATTATTTTTAACTTCATCAAAACGAAATACCTAAATAACATTTTACAATGCCTTCTAATTTTGGCTTCCACATTACCTATTTCAATATTTGACATACAAAACAACAATACAATAAATTAATATAATAGCATTGCACAGTACAATTGAATATTTAAGTCGACTTCACTGTACCGAGCATTGTTTGCGCTCAGCCCGTGTATGTTTGCCACCCCGCGGCATTGCTGCGCCCGGATTAATCAACTTGAGGCAATCGCAGAGAAAAGCTTTTTATTTCGGATTTTTTTGACGAACGAACGTTTGTGTTTAATAGTTGGTCGAACAGGGCAACACCATCGAAGAAATTATCAAAACCAGTGAAGTGAGGCTGACTGAATTCAAATAAAATGACATGAACGAATTTCACATTGAGACTCAAAAATTAAAGACGCCTTAATAGATAGTGACAGTGAAAGATATCTTGACGGCGGAAGACTATAGCAAAAGATTTATTACTATAAAAAAAACGAAATACGAAATAATTATTAATAAATCTGACTGCCTCGTTGGTCTAGTGGTCGCAAGCGCTACTGCTGAGGGTTCGATTCCCGGGTCGGGCAAAGTGTTATTGGGTTTTTCTATCTGAAATTTCTCAGTAGCAGCCCGGAGTCTGGATTTGTGCCCGGTTGATGGCAATAGGCTTGCCCCCTATTACATGCGACTTAAACATAACTGGCGAAATGTGGGTGTACCTGCTACAGGGACACCTCTGCGCAACCCTTCGGGGAAACAAGGCGTGATGTTATATTATGTAACAAATAAATCTGCTAACACAAGCACAAACGTGAGTGACGTTTCTCTTGGGAAAACGACTCGAAACTAAAAGGACGAATTTTATTTAACCGTATTACTGAACATAACCAATTCCACAATTCAATTACAAAGGTATTTACATTATTTAAAAACTATCAGATTTAAAATAATAATATGTACAAGTATATAAAAGGGGGGGGGGGGGGGGGGGACAATAGAATTCGAATATATATTCATTAAAAAACATCCATAGATTCGGCGACGGACGCTGAGCGCTCGTGAGCTTGCTGGATATCTGGCTGTATGGCTTTTAGTAACATAGTAACTGTATTTCTGAAATGGTTGAGATAGCTACGGCTACTTGAACAAAATATCATTTTACTCTAGAAAAATCTAAGTAAAGCCAGTGACACGAAAGAAAAAGCTTAACCAACCAATCAACCGAGGGTTTCCTATTTATCTTGTCTTATGTCGACATAAGCTTTACAAGAAAAGTTCGTCATGGTTAAATATCAGCCAGATACTTCGATCAACAACGAAGGCCAAAGCAAGTTTACACTATCCAATATGTGGACATAACAATATTGTTATACGGGAAGGCTATGATACATACAGAAGTACGCCCAAGGTATCCCAGTAACTAAATTCCATAGGACATCTCAAACAAAATCTTGAACAAATAAACAGTAGAAACCAAAAATCAATGATATTGTAAGTAATAAGAGGTATATAGGTTATACGCGCTCCGCAAGTGGCACGTTAAAACTTGGCTAGTTAGCCAACCTGAACTCGAGAGTCATGCCGGTGCCACAATACAATATAACGTTATGTAAGTGTGCGTTAAGGTACCATTCCGTACCCGACCGCAGGAGGCAACTGCAGGCGACGTGTCGCGACGTCATGTCGCGGCAACACGTCGCGGCGCTATGTCGCTGCAGGCATGATTCCGAACCCGACCGCAAGTGGCAACTGCCCGTATTTAAGTCGGTAGATAGAAGATAGAAAAACGTGACTATCGCTCGAGCGTTGGCGGCACCACTGGTCTGCAGTCGGACTGCACGTGTCGCCTGTCAGCTGCCAACGACGTGTCACTAGCTACGGAAGGTATTTCATAGAAAATCATAAAAACCAATCGTGTCGCGGCGACATGTCGCCTGCAGTTGCCTCCTGTGGTTGGGTACGGAATGGTACCTTTAGTGTGCCTTCTTTGAAGATCGAATATGATTGAGGTAACCTAGCTACCTCTTTTACTTATAATATCTTTGCCACAAATACAAAAATAAAAAGATAAGTACTTACCATGAATCTCAACACCCATTTTTTGAGCCTGGAAGCCCAGTACGGAGAATATAGCAAACCCAGCGTATATAGACGTAAAGAAGTTGGTGAAGCTGACGAAGACGGCGTCGAAGTGACAGTTGTTGGTAAACTTGTTGTACGAAGCCAAGGTCACGAGCGACCCGCAGGCCACACCAAACGAGTAGAAGATCTAGTGGAAGAAACAGATGGTTTAAAATGAGTATGAAGGGTACTGCTGAAACTTACGAAAGAAAGAATAGTAAGTTTATATGTCACAGAAACACGTGCATAAAAAAATAGGAACAATAAAATAAAATAAAACAATAGATTAATTGTCAGTTCAACTGTCCGGAAGACTCATTGAGATCGATAATAATTAAAATTCTATTGTGTCTCATTAATCACTGTTGAAAGGTTAAATATAATCACGAGCACAAAACAGAAATATGCGGCAGCTGCTGGCACGTCATGATTGTGACAACAAGGCTTCCACTCAGCATGATACTGTGCTATGGGGATCCACAGCACAGCGCTGATATTCAGTGGTCACCCGAAAAAGTCGTACGGAAACCAAGTTAGGTTTCATGAATTAAATATACTTAAATAGATAACAAAATAAAATGAATAGTACTTAGAATATAATGCTACTTTACAACCAATTATATTAATAGATTATGATTAACTAACATAGAAAATTATATGCAGACGTCACTTTACCTGCATTAAAAAAAAATGTAATTTTTACGAAGTTAAGTTAGAAACAAAAGCAGAATAATAAACGGTAATTTTTAAACAAATTAGAGAAATCTTAACTGAATAAAAAGTGTTTTTTACCCAGAAGTTTGCTATAAGCTCATTTTCTACAGGTCAAAAGTATGTTGGTGGATCGCATATCAAAAAAACACAATTTATAACTTGAGTTTTGAAGCAACGTTTCTTTATTTTATCTCTACAAATTATATCGTTTCCTTTATTGAAACACGAGAAGTGTTTCCATAATTATTTGTAAAACAAACAAACAATTAGACTAACAGCAATACAAAACAATGGCGACAATATTGTCAAACAAAATATCAAAACGCAGGTGATTTCTTTTTGTTTGTCAACTTTTGTGTTCCCCGAGAGTGCTGAATTGAATTTACGTGTTTTAATTTTAACACTAGGTATTGTGTCCGCTTTTATAATGCTTTTTGCTTTTCCTGAAAACCCGCATAAGGTACCTACATACTTTCCTTTTGAAGCATCCTCCATTTCCTTTGATGCATCGTTATAAAAATAATACGAGCTATCGTGAGTTATTTATTAGAATTTGACATACTTTTTATAAATAATATGCATATTATATTTTTAATATATCATGCTGAGATAGAAGCCTTTTTGGCCTCGCTCAGGTCTTCTTTTTGAAGTGAAAACTTCTTTAGGCACGTTGAGCATTTTTGAGATGGGACTAAACCATTGATTTCGCGACACTGTAACGCAATTTACCGACACCGTGGAGTAAAAGACATCAACGCGTTGATTACCGCGGTGCCGAATTTTTTTCAAGTTTTCATTTCTGTCGGCACTCCCGGAGTGCCACTGTTTTGTTTTTTTTTCACTTTTTTTTTGTTTCCAATGTTTTGTTAATTTTAATGTTCTTTTTTTATTGTTGTACTTCCTGTGCGTGTCCCAAATTTTCTTAATCCTTTCTTTCTTTTATAACAGTTGACAAAGCTATCATCTTCACATTATTATTGTTGTGAAAAGGCAATGCATAGTACATAATATTATACCATTCACCTAGTCTCTTGACAGATGTTTATGACAATTATTTAAATTAGATTGTTTCCACACATGAGTACTGAATGAAGTGTTGGTCGAACTTAACCGGAATCTAGTGCGAAAACCCCCCTTAAATTATTTTTTGTTTTAAAAATAAAAAAAAAACTTACTCAAACACGAAACAATATTGAATTTTCACTATTTATTTCAAGAGTGATGTGCTCACTTTTAAGCGCCTATCACATAACTGTTGTTGTATGAAAACAATTGCCGCATATTCAATATAAAAACTAATCCTAAATTCGCTTGAGTGACCGAATGCAACCAAAGTCATTTTTTACTAGCATGCACGATGTGACGTTCCCTTTTGCAGACAATCTTTACATTAACCAAGGGTATCTGAAGAGTTTACTGCACCGTTCATGCATAAAAATAATAATATTATAAATTGAATTGTTTTCAATTTTCTTTTCGTGCCTTTTATAAGTTTACAAACTAGCAAAATTTCATAAAGCAGTACGATATAAAAATAATTATAATAAGCACACCAACAAATTTCGGAGCGATCCAAACTTTTTAATTAAGAAATTCGAAAGTCGGTGGCCTGGAAAAAAATATAAATTGCCGTTCCCCAACTTTTCCAGATAATTAGGCTCCGCATTTATTTATTCAAGAAATAATGGACACCATTACTGACAAAAATGTTTCCGATGGACCGATTCCGTCGATGGATTGATGTTTGTTACCGAACTCTTGAAAATTTAATAGCAGTCCTAATAGCTTTTATTTAGCAATATCTTTGAACTAGGTATATTAAGTTAAATTTGGTAAGTTTTTCTATTAACATTTTTGATCAAAATACTTGCGGTAAGTCAACTATGTGAGGACTTTTTTTTTATGTTTAACTCTTTTTTTTTTAAGTGAAAACTTCTTTTGTTACGTTGGGCATTTTTGAGATGGGACTAAACCATTGATTTCGTGACTGTTACCGACACCGTGGAGTAAAAGACATCAACACGTTGAATACCACGGTGCGTGGAAAAAAAAATCGGCACCGCGGTAATTTTTTTTCAAGTTTTCTGTTGGCACTCTCGGAGTGTCACTGTTTTATTAGCTAAAAGGGTTTTAAACGGTTCTATTTGTTTTATTATTAACTGACTTAAAAAAGAGAAGGTTTTCTGTTGAGAACACGAATGTCCGAATATTTTTTTATTTGGTGTATGATATTTTAGTGACAGTGTTTATAATATAACGGTGCCATATCATTGGAACATTAGGTACCTCTTTTAATATTAAGTTTTTATAATGAATATCTAAATTATTATGTTTATACGAAATTACATAAACTCATACTAGCCAAATTAAATTATGTTAGCGCAAAATTTAATGGCTTTAATAAAATATTAGGGGAAGAAATGGCATAAATTATTAAACTGAGAATATTGTTTGAAAAGCCATATTGTAGTGATATTTTGGTCAAATTAAAATATCACTAATAATAATATAATGTTAACAATTAATAGTAAGGTCCACTACAAATCACTAAATTAATTTAATGCTTAATGTATTTAAAACATCATTCTGTCTCTGTCATCTTCTAATGATTGGCAGAAATAGAAGTATGTCTTAAATTCGTTGAGGCTAAATACATTTAATGATTTGTGATGCAAATTGGGCCTTAGTGCAAAAAATTCCAGCCCTTAACAATCAAATAAAACATGTCCCGAAATTTACGCACACTACCAACAACCACCTCAATTAGAATATTATATTATAATCATAATACATACACTGAATTTTTACTATTATGTATAAAATATTGTTTATTTATTAAATTAGGTACCTATGCTGATGGTGGGAGAAAATTGTGATAACATTACAAAGCTATGCACGCACACTATCACACACGTATATAAAGAGTCTAGCTAAACAGCGGAAATATATGCCTGTAATTTCCATGGCTATTTTTTTAAACTATATTTAAAATGACAGAAATCGATTTTGAAAAAACTACTTTCATAATTTTCTAACATTAATTCAGTTACACGTTGCACACATAAGTAGTTACCTGAGAAGCTGCATCACCCCAAACGCTAGCTGAAGCCAAAGTTTCCCAGTCTGGTGACAAGTAGAACAAAACACCATCACCAGCTCCTTCCAGGGTCACTCCTCGGATGAGCAGAGCGGTCAACATGACGTAAGGGAACAAAGCAGTGAAGTAGACCACTTTGCCTGCTGATTGGACACCCTGAAAAAAATATTTATTTTAAGACCAATTATAATGCAGGGTGTAAGGACATCGACGCACTAACTGTTACCATTAATTCAGTACCGACATGATTCTAGACCCGCATCAGCACGGTTAGCATGACCACAATAGAAACGGGTTTTGTCGACAGAAGAATAGACAAAATTAATACACAATCACAATCTGTAATATTGTCTATTCTTCCGTCGAAAAAACCCGTAGAAACCCCGTTTTTTTATGGCTGTCATGCTCCGCGTGCAGCGTAGAAATACTTTAGCTGTTTAAAAAAAAATCTGCTGTTCTGTACTTTTTGTCAATGTTGCACTTTTGTATTGAAGAGCTGACTTTTAAAATAACTGACGAAAAATTTCATATCATGGTAACAATTTGTGCATCAATATCCCTTACACCGTATTCAAGATTTTTCAATTGGCCGGAGAAGACAATCAAAAAAGAGAATTGGAAAAGTATGGGAGAAATCTTTGCCCAGCAGTGGGACCACATAGGTTAACATAAATAGGATCTTTCAAAGATAATGTGGGGGAATGATATGACTGACAAGAGAGTGAATAATAATGTGACAGCCAACAAGGAAGAATGGTATAGAAAAACTCTATGCACCAATCCCACGTAACACGAGAGAAGAGCAGGTAGAAAAAAGAGTTTGTAGAAGATTTGGGTTCTTCAATAAACCTGCTGTGTGTATTTGAAAATTGAACACCAAAGGGAGGAGATCCATAAATGAAAGGCATGCAGCTGAATTTTAAGAGAAACTGATGTATACTGATACAAAAAAAATAACATTAAGGTAAGGTAAATTCTGTACGGATTTTAAAATCATAGCGATTATCACTCTGTTGTATTACGAGGAGTTAAAAATGAAGGCAAAAAGTAATATCAACAAAATCACGGTTTTGGAAAAAAAACGGTTCATTTAGGAACTTTTGCTTACCTTGATGACACAGAAGAAGGCTATGAGCCATGCTAACGCCAAGCACCCTACTAAGTGCCACTGAATTTCACCCCAGTTCTCCCAAGTAGCATCACCCCTGCCCAACACACGTTCACTGAAAGAAAAATAGCTAGGCTAGAGAATCTATATTAGGCAAAACAAAATTTATGAGGTGTTCTCTCCGTGCAAATTGGTTTTATGAATAAAAACGCACACGCATGACCACGCACAATGAAGGGTTCCGTAGTTGGGATGAATTTATCCCAAAAACAAATTAAATATTGTAGTTGAAAAATATGTTATGCCATTTATGTCGATATACGTCATGGTCAATTCTCCAATTGCAAATATAAGTTTGAAAGGGTAAAAAAATAAATTTGACTTATAAAACTACAAATTTCGGACTTTTTCCTTTAAATGTGCTGTGAGACTTTGCTTCTTGCCAAAGATTCAAGGTCAACGGGAAGTAAGTACCCTGGTTTTGATTTACTTGAAATGGCCGTATTTTTTATTGCGTCGACTTAGAAGCTTGATTGTTTTAGAGCTCAAAGGGACTACAGACTTACATATTTGGTATTAATTTCAACTTGATACCTCCACGCGTTCCTGAGAAAAAGGGTCTTAACAGACTGACGGACGGACAACGAAGTGATCTTATAAGGGTTCCGTTTTTTTTCCTTTTGAGGTGCGGAACCCTACAAATTTTACTCCAGGAAATAAAGTTTCTGTGCCTATTTTAGTATAGCTTATAGACTATCAACCGATCAGTTTGTAATGATACCATGCACTTTTGGTTAACTCAGTAAATACGAAAAGTGAGGGAAATTAATTGTTTATCAAATTAACTAGATACCAACATTATCCATATATTTAAATCACAACTTTCTTCGACATTTGTAATATGATGAATTTGATAAACAGATAGTTTCCATGGCCGTACTTCGCTTATTGCTCTACAGATCGTATTATGTGAAGCCTTTAGGTAGAAATATAATATCGGACGCATTGATAATATAATATAGTCAGTAACATTACATCTTGATTACATCTACACAATCTACTCGTACAAGCTATGAGTATTAATTGACGAACGCGAGCGATTAGGGGGCTTTAACGGCCGCTTTGGCAGAATCATAATATGAAAATATTATGAATCACACAAACTGTCACACTGACAATTCATAATATTATCTGCAATCGATTCATATTACGCAATTCATCTGTTGGACAGTTTTGTATTACAATGAAATAACATTTGAACTTGAGGGAAAAATAAACTCATCTATATCCATAAAAGGAAAGGGTGACTGACTGAATGACTGACTGATCTCTCAACGCACAGCTCAAACCACTGAACGGATTGGGCTGAAATTTGGCACACAAATACATAGATAATATGACGTAGGCATCCACTAAGAATGGGTTTTTGGAAAATCGACCTTTAAGGGGGTGAACAAAATCCCCCCTATTTTGTTTGAATGAAAAATCTTATTCCTTCAGTTAATAAACTTGAAACTTGGCACGAATACTTATCTATGTAAATTATAAAGTATTCCATTTTTAGTTTTTCTAAACTACCCCCTAAGGGAGGATTGGGGGGTGTCAAAGTTTGTATGGAAGAATTTTAACGCGCGCTCTGATTAACTTGAAACTCAGTATTTATACTTAAGACTGAAAACAAATAAAAACGTATATCAAGGTTTTTTGAAAATCTACCCTAATGGGGTGAAAAGGGGTATTAATTTTTACTGGGGAGGATTTTACTGTTTGGGTTGATTAACTTGAAAATTTGTATAAATAAATCTATGTCAAATAATGAAAACGTCTCAAAAGACTTTTTCAAAAATTATTATCACGCTATTTGCTATAGGGGATGAGCAATATTGCATTATGTTCGTATTCTTCTATAGTTTACCGCAAGCTGTAACTAGATTAGAATATTGCAGATAGTTACGGATTTAACCTTTTAAAAGATTATCATCACGCTATACCTTTATGGAGCAAAGTAGTCAATCATAACATATACAAGGTGGATGTTGATATGGGGAAATAAGGGCAGGTACCTTAACCGTTGTCGCTACAAGAAAACGGTCTTAGGAGACTGTCCTTAACTTTTTGAAACATTCACATTCACAGATTTGAAAAAATTGTACATTCAGCAAGAACATGGGCAATTTTCACAAAAACTTTTTGATGACAGTCGATCCTATTTCTTATTACTAGGGTCAAAAACTATATCGGGCTATATGGCATGAGTACGAAAAAATTCAGAAATTGCAAAAAACTTTCCATACATTTCGTAGGAAATGAGCCTGAGAGGAGATAAAAAAAAAAAACACGAAATAATATCTGCAATGATCAAAATCCGTAATGCGCGCTTAGCATAAGTTTTTAATATTTATTTCAACTTGATACCTCCACGGGTTTCTGAGAAAAAGTGTCTTGAAAGGCAACGATGTCATCCTTTTAGGGTTTCCATTTTTCATTTTGATGTACGGAACCCTAAAACAGATTTACTATATAACTGTTTATTACCTTTCATGCCGTAACGGCTGAACAGATTTAGATGAATGGCATACGGATAGGCCATGACCTGGGTTAGGACAATGATAAGTACTCTGAATATCGGTAGTACGTTCCTGTGGGATATTTTCCGACCTTTACGCGTGCGAAGCCGCAGGCAAAAGCTAGTTTGATTAATAAAAATCGTAAATAATTTTTTTCCGGACAAAAATACCGGTCTTCATTTTTTCAGGCGGCAATATTTACACCAAATATGATTTATATGAATTGAATTGAATATGATTCAGCTAAAATATGTGTCACCCTAGAATAATTGCTGGGAATTTAGAAAATGAATTGCTTTTAGAGAAATTGCTTAATGTAGCCGTTTTAGACCCACAGACGACTTTTGACAGAAATCTCGCCAGATTCTTTAATCAGGCAAACACGGCATTGTTGTGGCAACCTCATACAAGGTGTAATTGAATTAACTGAAAACGTCCTTGTCATTGTACTCATCATTAATAAAAAAAAATTGGAGGAGATTGCATATGTCCAAGACTAAATCTATCTGGGCCAAGTAGTCTCTCTCCTTCGGAATCGCGAGCCGATTTCCAGCCACCGTAGGCGCGGGCTTGCGGACGGTGAGCAATGGGTAGCTCGCGGTCCGATAAGGACCGGGCCCGGGTCGACGGCGCGTTGTGTTCCACGTGCGCCTCAAAGAGATGTCAGCAGAATTGACGGGGTCCGCTAGGGCCGATGCCTGCCGGGGTTGCGAATAAGGCCGAAAGGGAAATCGTGGCCCCCCGGCAACAGGGCAACCGAAGGAACGCGGGTGGGTTTTAGTCAGTAAGAGTCTGACACGCCCTCCCGCTCCGCCCAGAGCAGGAGAAGTAATTTGATAATTTCCCACCCAAAAAAAAAAAAAAGTAGTCTCCTTCCAGGCGCGACAAGACAAAGAAGTTACTCGACGCACCGAAAGCGCCTGGAGAAGGTATTGGTCAATGAAAGATCTTCTAAAAGGAGATCTACCATTATGTCTCAAACGGAGAATTATGAACATGTGTATTATTCTCCCCATTCTCACATATGGTGCTCAAACCTGGTATTTGACACTTCAGCAGAGGTCCAAGCTCGAGGTTTGCCAGCGAGCCATGGAACGTAGTATACTGAGGGTTCGAATTTCGGACCGTATAAGGAACACAACACTGCGTGCCAAAACCAAGGTCACGGACGTTACACAGAAAGCCGCTAAGCTGTGCTAATGTGGGACTGGGCCGAACATGTCTGCCGCATGTCAGATGACAAATGGGCTAAAAGAACTACTGATTGGGTCCCACTAAACTTGGCACGACGACAACGCGGCCGGCATGCCACGATGTCGTCGTGACGAAGATGAAGATAAGACGAAGATGGCGGGACGAGCTTGACTCCAAGGACTGGCCGATACTAGCAATGGACTTGCCCTTTTTTTTTTTTTCGGTGGTAAATTGTCAAATTACTTCTCCCGCTCTGGGTGGAGCGGAAGGGCGTGTCAGACTCTTGCCGTCGACCCGGGCCTGGTCCTTATCGGACGGCCATTGCTCACCGTCCGCAAGCCCGCGCCTACGGTGGCCGGAAATCGGCTCGCGATTCCCGCCCAGGGCGTCTCCTCCTGCGGCGGTTAGGGGCGTGAGGGCGCGAAATTTGCCTCTACCTCACGCATTCCGCCTCCTCCTTCACGAGCATTACCGCTTCGCAGAAGGAGGTGACGGCCTACCATTTCCTCTCGAAGCCTTTGCCCTGCAGCGGGACAATACAGGCTAATTAGATAGATTAGATTAGACTATGGGAGCAACCTTGAAATTGCAAAAAAAAAACAGCAATCAGTCACGACTAACCACAACAATCAGCTAGTTCATTTCTAGGTATAATTATTTTACGACACCCACGTGTAGAAAAAATATTAAAAAAATCTTATGCTAATTATAAATTAAATACTCATACAGGAAATATTTATACCGGCCCGCACCATTAATAACAACGTTGCAATCGATTATATCTACATACATCATGTCAATAATGAATCAAATGATATCATATTCATGAAACTAGAACGTGGTCAAAACTTCATTAACAAAATAAACCAACATCTGTCAATTTCCACGCCCACTACTTTTGTCATTATCGACATCAATTTTCAAGTCTACAATATTGTACATTATGGATGTTTACTTTATCAAGTAGTCGGCTTAACATAAACTGTGGTTATCGAATATTAATACACTGATAAATATTTTTAGAACGTGTAGATTAGAAAGCTGTCAAAGCGATTCGTATGTCTACAACGATAATGACAGCATCTCCGGTAGTTTAATTATGTCAAATAAATACATGTTTGACTTTTCTCTCTTTTCTGAATTTCACTTTGTCTCCATCATTACTAGAATACCAATTACCATCGAATTGAGTACGTTTAATTTATTTGATGGCGCACATAAATTGTTTTTACAAAGCGATAATCTATATAAAGACAATCTTTACTCAGTTCTCCGCATAGCTTTAATATAACTTAAGTGATCGCAGAAAACTTCTAACTTAAAATTGTTTAGGCAAGACATAAACTTGGAGACCCAAAAAATTGTTGAATTTGGATATTGCCAACTTTTTCAATTCAAATGAGCATAAGAACACGTTCACACCAAACGTCAAATGTCAAATAAAAAAAACAGGAGTGCCGACAGTAGTGAAAACTTGAACAATTTAAAAAAATACTTCCAAAACCATTAAAGTAAAAATACTTGATCAATGTAGACATTGATCTGTACCCTAATATAAATAAAGAGCACAATCGCGTTTACAAAAGTGAGGTGTCGGTAACGGTGTCGCGACTTCAATTATTTTTTCCCATCTCAAAAATGCCCAACGCACCTAAAGAAAACATTCAAAAATGATATCATCATTCTCATACCATTATTCAAATTTATTTGGGGTCGGTGAAACATGTATTTTTGTTCCAAATTTCTCTATTAGTTCTTGATTAGGAGGGGCTTGTGGCTAAGTAATATCAGCCGCACGGGTCGATCGATCAGGTTAAGCTACGCTTGCCGCGGTTGTTCCGTGAATGGGTGAACATCTTAACATACCAAGACCTTCCGTGCCTCAGAAATCACGTTAAGCCGTTGGTCCCGGCTGTCATTCGTGGATCTTTGACAGTCGTTACGGGTCGTCAGAAGCCCGAAAATCTGATAATCAGTCTTACCAAAAGGGTATCGTATTACCCAGTAACTGGGCTGTGGAGGTCAGATAGGCATTCATCATCATCATCATCAGCCTATAAATGTTCCCACTACTGGGACACAGGCCTCCTCTCTGTGAAAGAGGGAGTGGGCCGTAATCCACCACGCGGGCCCAGTGCGGGTTGGTACATGTCACATGTCTTCGAATTTTCGGTTCTAGGACATGCCGGTTTCCTCACGATGTTTTCCTTCACCGTTTTGAGAGCAGTGGTGATGAAATAATTTACACAAAGTAAAGCGCCTGTCTGGGTACGAACTTACGACCTACAACTCGTAAGTCGCGACCGTTAACACTGGGCCACCACTGCTCTCATAGGCAGTTGCTCCATGTAAAATATTGGTATTCAGCTGCATCCGGTTAGACTGGAAGCCGACCCCAACATAGTTGGGAAAAGGTTATTCAGATAGACTTCTCTATTAGTCTGCATTGTCTCATTCTAGATATATCATATTTCACAAATTCCATCCATCGTTTCTTTGGTATTTTTTTACTCAAAGCAATCCAAATTCTTACTTTAAACTTGTGTAAACAAAATGTAACTAAAAAAATACAATAGACGAGGATGTATTTAATAACTTGTTCCACTTAGCTATTTCTAAACACCAACACGCCGTATTCGGGTCAATCGTCATCCTGGGGATGCTCCGTTAAGAGGCGAAACACGTGTCGATTTCTTTCAGGGGTTTTTTATGGCTATCTATTGTATTTTATCATGGATTTCCGCAAGGTCACGCCCGAATTAATTAACTATCTTAAAATGTATCTATGAAAATACAACGTCAACCGACTGACTGAGTCAGCGGCTGACTGTAACGTTTGCTGTGAACACGGCCTTGTCGATTATTGTCTGACTCATTTAGTCTTTCATTAGTCGACTACGCAACTGTGTTTATCTTTGGTATTTTAATATCGGGGAATGAAAGGATAAACGTAGGTTAAGCGAAATCTATTAGATAGCAGTCGGGACTTACAATCTTGAAAATGCAACCAACTTTACCAGTTATTTAGGTAATGATTTTTTTTAATTATTCTGTTTAAAAAAAAATAAAAGTGAATTATGAATTTTCTGAAAACCACGTAAAGAGTTCCACGCCTTGGCTGTGATTATGTAGCTTATTGATGAAAGATAAAACAAATTGTATTCCGACACAATAAATCTAGGAGTAGTTCTTCTAAAGTACACAATAGATTATTCCAGAAGGTCTTTGTATTTAATAATTAACTAAGATATTATATATTATACACATTCAACGTGGTAATGCTGCCAGTCTTCTGAGCACGTTTTCGGATGACAGCAATGCGGACGAATACTTCGACGCCTAAATGTCCTTTTGTTATTGTATTTATTTGTATAGTTAGTTAGTCAGTCTTTTAATTTAGTACCTAATGTAAATAGTTAGTTATCTTAAACATTGTAAAAGTAATGACTAATAATAAAAAATATAATAAATGATGAAATAATATAATAATAAAAGATATAATAATTGTATAACTAAGACATAGCGCAGAAATTTATTTCGATGGATTTACAAAAAAAAATATCTTAAACGAATATTCAGAAATATTTGCATCGCTATCGCAATAAGTCCATTCACAGTCACTGTTAACATAAGTTAGTATATCGGAAATCTCGTTTCGTCACATTTTCACGAGCATTTATCGTTTTAATCAGATAAAACATAATTATAATTATCTATAATAAACGGTGGCTGTTGGCTGATTATGAAAAGGTCAGAATGCTTGATAAGTCAATAATTATTCAATGAACACTTAAAATCAAGTAGCGTGGATAGGTTTTTGAGTGTTGTCAATATGAGTATAACTCTCATATAGGTAAACTCTTCAATATACCTAGTTTTTTTTTTAATGACTTTTTCTTTTCACAGTTATTTCATTTTGTTTTATTTTATTTTGAAAATATAGATGTCGTATGCATATTGTGTTCAAAATACCGGGTTATTGAAATTGTAAAATCTTCGTCTTCATATAATTTTGTGATAATGTAAATTGTGTCCAAAATAAATTATAATCATTCCACACTTTTATCAAAAATGTTTTAAATAGAACGTGACAAGAATTGTAAACTCAAGTAATGTCTTACGATAACATTTAGATATCATTTAAAATCAAATTCCAAAGTAAGTGCACACGTACTTTGAAATTAAAAATCTATCAGTCGTTGCATTTATCTGAAAATACACTGGCCTTCAAAACTTTGTACCACACTTTTGAATTTGCAATAACTTTTAAAGTACACAAGATATTTAAAGTTCACTGATAAGTCTCGATTCTTACTATTCATTTCGGATGGAAGGTGAAGAGTGCACTGGCGACCTGGTGAGCGATACATTCAAGCCTGCTTCACAGGAAGAGTCCAATACGGTGGAGGCTCTGTACGTGTATAGGCTGGCATCTCTTCAGAAGGTCGCACAGAGCTATTGGCCATAGAAAATGGCACCCTGACTGGGGAAAGATATGCTCAAGAGATCCTTAATGAGTATGCAGGGCTATATTTTGTAAATATGGGTGATGGATCGATACTAATACAGAATACGTTGGTAAGAATATCAACTTGATGGCTTGGCCATCAAGAAGTCTTGATCTCAACCCGATCGAGCATGCCTGGGATGAGCTCGGGAGACTGGTCAGAAGCCACAAACCACCCTCAGGGCCCTAAAACAGGCCTTGATGTTAGAATAGGAGAATATTCCCCAACATCGCCTCCGAAACCTCGTCTTCAGTATGCCAAACCGGCTCAAAGCTGTAATCAGAGCCCGAGGAGGCAATAGCAGTTAGCCAGGAGGCAAATGTAAATAAGCCGTAAAACATATTTATAAATGTTGTTTGAGTTTTATGCTAGTAATTTAAAAATGGTTATTATTTGATTTTTATCTTTTTATCAGTTAAAAACGTTAATAATGAATAATAACCCATAATTTTAAAGAAAGTTGATGAAATTTGCTTTAAAACGTTTTTTATTTCAAGACCACGGTTCTGTAGTGCATCGGGCATATTTGCTGAGGCTGGCATAGATAGTTTTGAAGCTATCATGCGCAAAAGAACGGCATCCCTAATGCGTAGGATACGTGGATGCTCCAATAATATCCTGAAAGTTATTGTGGAGAGGCCAGACTGCCCTTTTCTGATGCACTGGTCCCGTAGACATAGCTGCGGGCCCAGTGCTGAGGAAAGATATTTGAATTGATTTTGATGTAGAAGATAAGTTATGTTCATGTTTTATTTTAATTTAATTTTGACATAATTTTGATTTAATTTTATGTTATTTTAATTCTGATTTGATGTTGTTTTCATTTTGTTTTGATTGAAATTTAATTTAATTTTGATTTTAATTGTAATTTTGATTTAAATTTTATTTTTTGGTTTTACTGTAACATTGTTTTCGATTTTAGTTCTACTAACATATTTTTGTAAGTTCTTATACTAACACAATATGTATATTTTTTCCGAAATAAATTATTTGAATTTGAATTTTAAAAACTCTGACTTCTATAATTTAGTTGAAATTGCAATTTAAAAAATGTGGTACTAAGTTTTGAAGCCCAGTGTATATAAAAGGAGAAGCTGACTGACATATCAACGCAGAGCTGAAACTACTGGGACTAGGAATGTGAAATTTTGCACAAGCTTCCTTTTATAATGTAGGGGAGCATTAAGGTTTTTGAAAACTCCACCTTTAAGTGGGCGAAATGGGGGGATTTCATATGTATGAATCTTATTCCTTGAGTAATAAACTTGAAACTTGGTACAAAAAGTACTAGGCTTGCATGAATTCAAGATAGTATTTCAATGGCCATCAACCGGGCACAAAACCAGAATGCGAAAACCCAATAACCAATGACAAAGAATAATCAATCATTGTTATTTCTTTCTTTCTTTCTTTATTTATTTCTTTATTTATTTCTTTCTTTCTTTCCTTCTAAATAATAAGAATGACCAACTCACTTGTAATATTCCTCAGCTGCTAAAATCCTGGTAACATTTCTGTACCAGGGGATTGTTTCCTCTCCATCCAAGCAGTAAGACCCATCGTACGGCTGGAAGCCAACACTTGTGCAGATCTCCCCGATAGTCATACATTTCCGTAGAAAGTACGTCTCATCTGTTGCTGCTCCCGTATTGCCAATCCTACACTCTGCGTCATATTCACCACTGTAACAAGCTGATAAAAATATGTTACAGTTATATCATTTACTTAAATAATAATGCATTAAAAAAAACGAATTTTTCTGTTACAAAAAAAAAGGGATTGCAACAATATTAAATTCGCATTCCTATTATTTATTTTCGGTAAGGGTAATTAATTGCTTATCAAATTAAAAAACTGCGTCAATTTGCCGTGTTAAAGCTATTTCATATAGCTATCAACGAATAACAGTTACCTAATGTTGTAATTTAAATATACGGACATTTTAAATTGGCTCGGTTGATGACAATAGGCTTGTCCCCTATTACATGGGGCTTAACATAACTGGTGAAATATGAGTGTACTATTGGTACACCTCTGCCTTAACCCTTCGGGGAAAGCAAGCGTGATTTTATTATATGTTGTTAAGTTGGTATTCAATTTAAGATAAGAAAAGATTTATTTTTCATCACAGTACACCGTGACATTTTAGTCGTTTTACAAAAGCAGCCCACTTCATGTATCTAATGGCTACTAAATATACATATTGTTTTTTTTATTTATTTATTGGATCTCCAACAAAGGCTACACAATTATATGCAATATTACAAATACGAGGACAAATACGAGTGTGCGCTTCCAATTATGGGAGACCACATCATTTTCTTATAATCAAGGTAAAAACATTAAAGCTTGACAAAGTGAAATAATAATAATTATAAAATAAATCAAAACATAAAACACGAAAATAATCATAAAAGGAAACAAAATTAAATACAAAACAAATTAATAATAAAAACATTTTTTTTTTTTTAATAAAGTAATTACCATAAAGGACCACAGACAAAGATAACAGTGATTAAGTGATTTAAGTCTTGGATATTATGACTTTAATTTTTTTTTTAACTTTGACATATTGCATGTAATATCCAATTCATTACGCTTCGATACTTCGTTATACTGTCTACAGAGCCTTGGCAAAACGGCGAAGTGTCCGAGGTTTGTTTTGGATCCCGGCACATAGAAGAGGTTATAGTTACATTTACGCGGCAAGCGAGATGGTGCACTTATCTGCAGCTTTCCAAGAAACTCGCTACAGTCAACACCCCCATTGAACAGTTTGTGTAGAAATGATGTATTGTAACAATTTTTTAATTGCTTTTAGAGGTATTTTATATCGGTTACATTGTGTCACGGTGTATTTAATTTTTTTTAATGAATGTTTCGTAGTCATTGGATACATGAAGTGAAAAAAAATGTCAGGATGTATAAAAGTACATTTTCTAATGATCATGGAACAATACATAATAGTTTTAATTATACTGTGGGAGACTGGTGCCTAAGTTAGGCGTAAGGCCTATATTTTAAATTTCAGGACACCAGAAAATTTTAAAACATAAAACTTTACATACATTGTGATAAAATATTGTTAGATTAGGTACTTACCATCAGTATTGTAGGTATTGTTGCATGACCCCCAGTCCAGATGTCCGGCGATGGAGACAATGGTGTAGAACAGAGTCCAAGCAACGATAATCATGTAGTAAATAGATATAATTGAGATGACAACGAGGGTACAGTACCCCAGCCCACTGAAGAAGGGAGATATCGCATTAAACGCTTGTAAAGGACCAAGGCCAGTAAACTGACCTATGTAGAGCTCGAGGTAGAAAATTGGAAGTCCAATGAAGATTAACATGATGAAGAATGGTATAAGGAATGCACCTGGAACAAAAAGGAAATAGAAGTTATTGTGAAACTGTCGATAAGGTGTAATGGAAATAACTGATAACCTGATTACATTCCCGTATTTTAAGAACGGTCGCAATCTAATTTTAGGCATAGTATAAAGAGAGGTAGTAAGCTATCTTCATAGAAACGCACCGCGCGCGGCTTGTATGTGTGGGGCCATAGTATCTATGCGTCGCCGCACGCACACTTAACAAAATCTCGACCGGTTTCGGCGGTTTCTCACGAGAAAAGCCCCACACATACAAGCCGCGTGCGGTGCTACCTCTCTTTATACTATATCTCAGTCCTTAAACTGTAAAAAAAACATGTGCGGTCGGGGGACCCCCGTCATGAACGAAGTTCTTTAGACGATACTCGCACGCACACACACACTCATTTATAATAAAAAGAGATAGGTAGAGAGAGAAACTCGCAAGGAGGGGGCTTAACGCTTTTTCGATATGTGACGATTTCTACCAGTCAACTCCTACCGCAAGTCACGTTAATGAACTTCGTTCCAAAAACAAGTTATTGACATTGATTGTCGCTGAGATGAGATTGTGACTAGATTTTGAGCGTTTTTAAGTACGGGAATTGGCCTTCTGAAAAGAGGCCGTGGTACTCATAATTATGAACACCTTTTACTATGGGACTAACAACAAAAATCCAAAAAAGAATCAGCTGCTCCATAGATACATTATGTTCGCATAACTCGACAGAATGTAGGGAATAGCTGATTTTTTTCGCGATATCATGGTTGGCCCCATTGTTAAAATTTATCATAATGATGAGTACAATGACATCTTTCCAGGTTTTTAGCTATTTCAATTAAACTTTGTAAAAGATTACGATAACTCCAAAGGTGTATTTATTTTAGAGATATTTTGTTCTATGAAATTCAAAATAGAGATTTAGCAATATAAAACTATTATAAAATTGTCGCGTGAATAATAAACAGCATCCATTCAATTATGTATTAAACCTATTCGGTACCGATCACCACCCTAACAACTTTCTCGATGAGACGAGTACATGTTGAAGTTATGTAGGTATGGGACAGTTGATTATTTTTCGCAATTACGGTGTTGGTCCCATAGAGAAAGTTGTTTAATTTAATGGTCTATAACACAACCTTAATTATGACCACACCTTTCTGATACACCCTACTATAAGTATCCTACTTCCTACTATAATCCTATCTTACTATATTATATCATATTATATTTATAAATATTATACGCCTGAAGGAGGACAACGCCGTCGAGGTAGACCGCGGCGAAGGTGTGACGATCTAGTTATGTTTGCGGGGCCAACATGGCCTGAAATCGCACAAAGCAGAGAGATTTGGAAGGAAAAAAGGGAGGCCTTTGCCCAGCAGTGGGACACAATATAGGCTAACAAAAAAAATATTATATTATAATGTATATGTATTTATTATTATTTTTTACGTCTTTTACATATCTCGAGACCTTGGGATCCCGGACCTTTGGAAGGCGTACGAGGGGCCGAAGCAAACTCGCAGAGGCCCCTTAGAGGTTTTTTATTATAATTATATATTTTATATCCTACTAATATTATAAAGGCGAAAGTTTGTGAGGATGAATGGATGTTTCTTACTCTTTCACGCAAAAACTACTAAACGAATTTGGATGAAATTTGGCATACAGATAGTTTATAGCCTAAATTAACACATTAGATAATTCTTATCCCGATATTCCCACGGGATCGACACTTATGCGAATGAAACTGTGGGGCGCTGCTAGTAATATTATAAACGTGAAAGTTTGTGAGGATGGATAGATGGATGGATGTTTGTTACTCTTTCACGCAAAAACTACTGAACGGATTTGGATGAAATTTGGCACATAGATATTTATAACCTGGATTAACATATGACAGTTTTTATCCCGATATTCCCACGGGATCGACACTTATGCAGGTGAAACCATGGGGCACTGCTAGTGCTTTATAAAGCTAAAACAGTTATGACTAAAAATATAAGAATACATCTTCCATAAATAAAATATTTACCAACTAAAAAACAATATTTTCGTTCAAAATCCCGGGGCAGACTCGTTTGCCTGACTCGAGGTCTTTATTGACCGATAGGGATTTAATAAATAATTCATACTGATTCACAGCGATATATTTTATTTGGCTCTTCGCTTTTATCATTCTTTTTTCCTTCTTTGACACGGTGTCGTGATATAGGAATTTATTGTTTATTTAATGCTTGGTAATTTGTAACTTATCGTTAATCGTTTACATCGTAAAATTTACTCTTTGTGCCTAAAGATTTTTGTTGTATTGGGTTATATCCTTTCTTGTAATCTTTCTCGTGAGTCACTAAACAGTCAACGTTAGAGAATTTAAGCCTCGAGCAAACAAGCGCGATGCGACACTGGTAATTGTTTTACCGTGAAATTTTCTTAGAAATTGTTTTGTTGGAGTTGCGTCGCGCCGGTCTGTACGAGGCTTTACACGTGCTGCTATAAACTTAAAAAACATGTTCACTATTGATTCTAACTTTAATTCAGATTACAGAATAATTTACATGAAATGTTAGTCGCTACAGATAATTAAAAACTTGTAATGAACTCTTTATCAAAAACATTGAGTATGAGTTTCTTCATATTATAAGATGTTCCGAAAGTATCTGATGAAAGTGTAAACAAACCCTGTATAGGTTAAATTATTACGCAATCACTCACTAAAGTTAGTCACATATTCATCTGCCTCACCACTTTTTCCACAATAGTTATTGTTTGAATAACATTATTAACTAGTAATTTTAAAAAATGAGCCGTCGCGGGACGCCTGGCAGATGTGAAACATCGAAATTATTATGTACAGGTAATATACATATAGTTTACGACAGGAAATAAATATGGCGACTGTTGGCGTGTTGGCTGTTGGCTTGACTGTTGGCGCCAACAGTCGGTGATTGTTGGCGTGGCGACGCGTCACCACGCCAACATTTGATCTGACCCGCCGTTAAAGATGTTTCACACCAAAAATCATAGACAGAAATTTTGGTTATGAAATTAATCTCAATTTTCAAATTAAAAACATCTTGAGTGTTTTAAAATTAGAATTTCGGGTTTTCGATTTTCAAACTATCAAATAAAAGCAATCAATTTGTAAGTGGCACTACAAATTAGCACACACAGGTGCGTTTTTTTGTTTTTGTTTACATTTTCATCTCATACATTTAGAACAGAAAATTATTTCGAATGTAACTTTAAACTGCAATGCATTTTTACTTACCACCGCCATTCCTGTAGCAGAGATAAGGGAACCTCCAAACATTTCCCAAACCTACGGCGTATCCGAGACAGGCTAAAATGAACTCTAAGGGTGAACCCCAAGACGCTCGCTCTGGAGTACCATCATCTCCTGCTTTATTTGCTGGCGTCCCATTTGGTTCTGACTGTAACAAAACCATTTAACGTTAAATACACTGTAAAAAAATAAAAATCGACTTGGTAGTTTTTTTTGTATGTTTTACAAGTAAATCCGCGATTGTTCTACAAACGTGGGATACTTAATGTCGTGTCCTGCGTGTCCTGTTGTCTACAAATTATAGAAACTGATGCTAAAGGCATGGCCTCTCATGGTCAAATTCTGGATCGACTCAATTTAGATTGCCATCGACATGCTTAGAAGAAGAATCTACCATTGACAGTCTAGGGTAGAGTGTATTTACACATAGTAAATACCTACGTTGATTGTGAAATATGTTTAATAAAAACTATCGCCACAGCATTTTATGACTAAAACCTTCAATCTAAAACTAAAACTAGTTTTTTTTCTTCGTATATTCTGAAAAAACTTAAACACTATACAATAGCCAACTCAAAAGTTATAAGAAACCGTAACCAAAAATTAATGAACAAGAAACAGCTTTGGAACAAATTCGATTAAGCGCCAATAGGTTCCCATTTATCCGCGGAGCAAGTTTCAACCTGTTCAATCGGTAATCCAATAATGCCTGCTGAACAGCTTTTCTTGTAAACTCCCGGTTAATGTATTCCAAAACTGGTGTCTTAGTTTTGTAATCACCAATAAAGTAATTACGTAAACTTTGTGCGGACGCGAAAATCGGGAAGTGTTCCTAAACTTAATCCCTTGAAACAAGGGAATAATCGTTCTCATTAAAATGTAAATTCGTTGAATTGTGACGAGAGCCTGAATGGAGTCGCTCGAGTTTTCATTCGATACGCTTTTCCGCTATTCAAATAATATTATGCAGGAGTTCGTATTATTCCCTGAACCAACGGCTAACTTCTTACCCACATACTTTATGTTTATTATATGGAACAGAGAATGCCGCTGTCGTTGTCACTCGTTTCTTGTTATAGTAGGATCATCATATTGCAACGAAGCTACTGAAAGGAGTATCAGATTTCTGACATGACTTCGTTTTATATGAACCCGATTCCATTGCCGATTAGGCTTATCATAAGATGGCACAGAAATCCTTTAATTTACATCTATGTCTACATTGTTCTACATTGTTGCACAATAATAGTGTTTCTAGTCTAAAATTCAATTTAAATCTAATCTTATATAAAAATGATCTAAAGTCTAATTTAATTTATGTTGTTAATTGTAATCAATTTAGCTCTTAATAATTTAATTTTTGTTTTTATTTGAACTGTGTATTACTTGTTTTAATTAATTAATTGTGTTATTATCTGCGCATAATGTAGTGCATGCTGTGCTAATTGTAAAGTAACAGTGTACCTACTTATTTTTGAAGAGCCTAATAAATAAATATATAATTAATCACAATTATTGTTTTTACTTTTATTGGTTTTTTAACTCCCCACAAAGCAACCAATAATAATTTTCAGTAGACTTTATTTGAGTTACAACAAAATGATTTTGTGATCTAAAATAAGTACCTGCATGGTAAATTTCCAGTATTTCTTGTAAATTACAGTTTAAGGTGCAAATAGATGACTCTACTGCAGAAACCGTTCCACTATCAGCGATCTGACACCGACTAGACGAAGTTCAGAAAACTCCACCCCTTGAACGCACTAGAAACGGCTATGCACCTGCCCTTGTTATTGTTAGAAATAAATTGCTTTCCATTCTCTAGAATCTGAACAAAATATAGAAACTGGAAAATTCATAAAAAAACATGTGGAAACGACAAAAGGTGTCCAAATTGCACGAATTCGGTCAATTGTAACTTTTTGGGTAATGATAACTTTTCTGCTAAACCCCTGCCTCATGCAAAAGTTTCGTAGGTAGTACATCTTTGGTGCTTAGAACAGCTTACATTTATTTAATTGATTTTTTTAAAGATTTTTTTTAAACCACAATCCTCCCTCTATCAGTCTATATTTTGTCGGAAATATGTTACTGATTTGACTAATCGGGGCGCCAGCGCCGTTTAACAGCGTTCGACGGGAGTTAAGCGGAGTTTGTTGATGGCGGTCAAGCACATGTTTAGAAACTCTCGCGCGTTCCGTATAGTTATGTCGTATGTCCTACAGTGTGAATTGTGAATTTTATTGTGATTAATT
Source organism: Agrochola litura (assembly GCA_949152395.1). Lineage (NCBI taxonomy): Eukaryota > Metazoa > Arthropoda > Insecta > Lepidoptera > Noctuidae > Agrochola > Agrochola litura. The sequence continues at coordinate 5,216,140 of OX424497.1, read as the reverse complement.
TGATCGTAAATTATAATTTAAAATTTAAATAATTATATTGCCCAATAACGAACATAGTACGCCCACAGTACTTAAAATATGGCTGAAAATAACGAAAGAGATGTACTTTCTCCGTCATATTCATTTTTTATGAAAGACACACCAATAACATTATTTACTAGGATCAAAAACAAGGATGGTAATCAAGAATTTTCAATACTGTGTAAATAAATCACTTGTAGGCATACAAAACATTTTATTAAAAGATAAACAATTTAATTAATTATTATTATTATATTTTTTATTGTGTTTTCTGTATTTGTGTGTACTCCACATATGAGTTAAGGTTGCTCGAAATAAATGTGTTTTATTTTATTATTAAGTTATTAAAACATTTTATGCTTTATTTACAACCGTAGTAAACAAGGCAGGTTTAATGCTACAAGGGCGGGTATCCCTTGTAGAATTAAACCTCACATGTTTCAGGTCAGCATTGTGTTAAAAAAATAATTAACTACCTACATAAAATTAACGAAGTTGTCAACATTACAGGTTGCATTGCAGTTCCAGGGATGTCCATGTTAGTTAGTGTAACTAGGGACCGAATGTTGTAGTATCATTGCTTAGTTTGGGCACCAGAACTTTGGTCGTTATGAATTTGATGCCGCGCAGTTTGTGCGGCCATTGTTGTAAGTGTCACGGAATGTTCAATGTGTACCTGGCCTCTGGAGAGTATAGAAATTGTGTTTGTTGGATTGTGGGGTAGTCGTTAAAAATTTAGACTTTTTGCTTTGCATTGTATGAAATGTGTTTTTAGGGTTCCGTACCTCAAAAGGAAAAATTGGAACCTTTATAGGATCACTCGTGTGTCTTTCTGTCCGTCTGTCACAGTTTTGCTCCGAATCTACCAATTAAGTTGAAATTTGATTCACATATTCTGTGACCCAAACACGGACGTGTAACGTAAATAAATGAATTTTGAATATGGACCCGTCATTTTTCCGTACCGTTTGACATATGAAATGAAAGGGCTTGTTATGAGGATCTCACTCCAAAACTACTGAGCATAATTTTAAGCGCGGGCTTTGAGCGCGGCGACCGAATCAAGAAATTCCGTAACGTAACGAAAATAAAACCTAACACCCCCCACTCCGCCTACCATGTAATGACGGTTCCCATGACAATGTTGTCATGGGAACGTAATTTTTGTTTTATGTCATCACGTCATCATCCCAAGTGTAGCGTCGACAAATAGGAAGTATGGAGGTTACAAATGCTATGCAATAGCTTTACCGCGGCAGTCCCCAAGTGCCACACGTTTTTTTTTTTTTTTTAATGCTGATAATGGTTATTTACTCATAGATTACCTACAGGAAAACCTATAAGAAGTCTATGGTCTTAAATCTCACAATATAATGCATACAAACTTACATTTGCAATTGGATTGTATGGCAGAAAATGTTTTTCGACTACAATGTTAAGTTTGTTTTTCAGATAAATTCATTTTAACTACGGAAACCTTCATTGTGCGTGATCCAACACGCACTTGGCCGGTTTTTTATAATAATAATGATGAGACTGAAACTTATCTAGCAAAATATGGGTGTACTATAGATGTACCTCTGCCTAACCCTTCGGATAATACAGGTGTGATGTTATGTTATATTAGAACTCACACAGATACACACGGCAACGACGAAATAAAAAGATTACTAATTATTTCCAGGAAACTCAGAGGCGACGATAATTGACTTTTAATGATTTTATATGATTATCACGTCTAAACGAATAGTGTTAATGATTTAGAAAAAGTATATGTTAAATTAGAACATTTTCTTACTTAATATAGGAATATTTTAGATTATGTTTATATTACATAGTGAAATTAAAAAAACTGAGAATCACACAAAATCTACCTAGCGTATTTTTCTGTAACCTTCACCATTTTAAAAATAATTTAATTATTGATCTTTAAGTATACATGTTTTATTAAAATACTTTTTGATTTATGTATAATAAATTAATAATGCGTGTAATTTGGGACAGCGCTCCTTGATGGGCGAGTTCTATTACTGGCTGGACCTCAGACCAACAAAAAAAGAAAGACGGCGCGCTGCGAACATCAAAACTGAAGCCACCTTTTTATCTATGTGTGAGTCGAAGGGTTGCCATTTTTATAAAAAATACCCCATAACTTGGGTAATAATATTTTATGGGTAGGCTAATATTGTACAAGTAAGATATTGTTAAGTATGGCATTATACCTCAATTGTTTAGAAGGACCTCTATTCCGAACAAAACAAAAAAAATTACATCAGAAAAAAAAAAAACAATTATAAAGTGCACCTTTAAAGCAGGAATTGTTGTGTTGGGCCTTGGAAGACTCCGCTGTTCCACTTAGGCCCGTGTTACAGAACCTCACTCAAGACTCAAGCATTACTTAAAGCTAGTTTTAACCAATCACAAGGCTTTAAACGAGTTTTATGTAATGCTTGAGTTTTGAGTGAGGTTCTGTAATACGGGCCTTAGAAATATCCATTAATTTGCAATTTAATGTAAAAAATTCAAAATACAAATATAATAAATAGGTTAGTTTTAAACTATAGAAAAATCAAATAACTTTATATAAATGAACGAGCTTAAAGGCTTGTGCAGACCAGCGCGGCACGCGACGCGACACAAAGGCACCGCTCGCCGCGCGACGAGCGGTGCCTTTGTGTCGCGTCGCGTGTCGCGCTGGTCTGAACAAGCCTTATACAGAGAAAAAGGCAAAAATGCGCCTAATTGTGTGACGTGTGCAAGTGTGGGTGAGAGTGCGCTAGTACGAGAGTGTGAAGTGTGTAGCATTCTCTGTCTACGGTGTAAGGGTTAAAATTTGCATATATTTAGTTCTACTATAGGGTATATCTGTAGTTAACCCTACTCGCGACAGTGTCTTGGGATTGAAAGAAGTGAAATACAGCTTCTTTCGATAACCATGCACATAGAAATTCAATTATAAGTTTGTTGAAGCGTAAATCATAACATTGTCGTAGGTATGTATGAAGTCATTATGTAAATTACTTTGAAATAATATAGGTAATTATATTGTCAATTACCTTTATTAAATACAAAAAGATCACAACAACAAAATCACTGACTGAAGAAAAAGTAATATCAAGATAAATCGTAACAAACAAAAAGTTTTTTTAACCATAATATAGCCTTTGGTCCACGATTAGTTGAATAAAGGTCGTTATTATCAAAATGATCGGAACAAACCACGCTGGTTTTCGACGGCAGCCATTCTGGATCATTCCGACTTTATCTTATATCTACTATCCATTTACTTTTTAATTCAGTATTAATTAGAAATCTAAAATATTAAATAAATAAAAAAGAGAACATGAATATAACTCGAAGTAAGAAATCACATTTAAATTTGTTGAATCGAATGGGAAAGATTTAAATCATATTATGGCAACCCTCGCACTTTAAGTCACTGCTTTCGTTTGTTGAGGTTATTTGTTCCAAGTAACCTAAAATTCGTTTAATAAAAAACGATGTTATTTCAAGTACATCAATGCTTAGGGGTGAAAAGTGATTCCATGAGACTTTTTTTGTGATTTGCTATTGCTTTTATAAGTTTTCACTACACAGGAAAGCATAATTATATTTTTTTTAATCAATGTTAACTAGACGACGACTCATGACGTACTAAGAGCGATGAGCATGGTTTTAGTGTAGGTGTGTGCGTGAGCGGGTGTATTTACTTGCAGGAGCACGGTTTTGTGGCTTCACTTTTAATGTTCGCGGCGCGCCGTCTTTCTTTTTTTGTTGGTCTGAGGGCTGGACGTACGACGCTTTGCGTGAGCTCAGTACAGAACACTCACACTAACCACTCAAGGTCACTGGCATAAATAGTCTTAAACTGATAACTTAGGTACCAGCTGGCAGGAACGAGGTAGCTTACAGACAAAACACATTATTTACATATCAATGTTTGATTTTATCAAAGAACTAACTGAGATTTTATCAGTGGAAACAATCCACTGATAAAATCTCTTAACAGAATTTCTAATTCTATTTACCTGATATTTTCAAAGGACAAAAACAAAAAACACAAAAATCTAAAATGAGAACACGATTTTTTTTGCAATTTATATAGTCTGATTTTAGCGATATTTTTGAACACAGAATACGTGAAGTAGGTATATGTTATTATTAACCACTATTTTATAACCATCTCTAAAAATTCGGGTAGGAAGCAGTTTTTCTTTCCTCCACTTACTATTAGTTTAAGTTGGGAGGAAAAATTATTCAGCTATTTAATGTTTTAGTTTAATTTGTGATTTTCTGTGCCAGTCACAATAAATACTTTTTCTTTCTTTCAAAATAAGCTATCGTGTAGGCTCTTCACACGTCTGTGAGGGAGAAGAAAATGTATCATTGGCCAATGAGATATTTGCTTCAAATTGTTTCAAGTTCGACATTCGAACTTCTATCATCAGCTGCCCAGCCTTTTCTTAAGTAAGTTAGAGTCGGCTTCCAGTCTAACCAGATGCAGCTGAATACCAGTATTTTACATGGAGCGACTGCCTCTAACCTCTTGGGTAGTACGATGATACCCTTAGGTAAAACTGGTTGTCTGACTTTCGGACTTTTGACCACCCGTTATGACTGTCAAAGATCTTCGAATTACAGCCGGGACCAATGGCTATTTACATAGATAGACCTATCTATCGAATAATTGTGTTATCACGCAAAATTATCTAAATTTAAATGGAAACGTGATTTTATTTGAATCTGATTATAATTTTTCAATCGATCATCATTATTGTGTTTTGTATCGATATCGTAAGATTAAGTCTGACACACGAGAGTTCCGCGTCGTTTTGTATCTTTTGTTCAAGTACGTGGGAGTACTTTTAATAAGTATGTTGCTACTTACTCTAGAACTTTTAAGAACACTTGTAAGGCAGCTAAAGCCTTATACATTAGCAACAAGGTTAAATCAGCAGACAATAAAATACAGACAGTTTGGAAAATTATCAATAATGAAACGAACAGAAACAAAAAGCATAATTCTGATTATACACTGAAGAAGTCATGTGGTGGTCTCATTTGCAATAGCAAAGAAGTTGCTCAAGAATTTGTAAATTTCTTTACCAGTATCCCACTTAAAACTACTGAAACCTTAAATTCCTCGCCCTCGCTCTCTTTTGATTTAGTAAGGGCCAACGTTTCAGCATGCCCGATTGAATTTAACTTTAAGCATATTAACCCCATAACAATAATAAAAGCTTTTAAACAAATCAAGATCAAATTGACTGAAGATCTTTGGGGGATGTCCATTAAAGTCTGTACCTCCATAATTGAGACCATAGCGCCTTACTTAGCTTTAATATTTAATTTGTGTGTGGATCAAGGAGTCTTCCCGGATTTAATGAAATACAGTAAGGTAATACCACTTTTCAAATCCGGGGACAGTAAAGACTCCAATAATTATAGACCCGTATCCGTGTTGCCGGTATTCAGCAAGGTGTTTGAAAAGGTAATGCTTAATCAAATGCTCAATCATTTTAACACAAATAAAATCCTTCACGATCAACAGTATGGATTCACCAAAGGACGTTGTACGACCGACGCCGGTGTAACCCTATTAAGACACATTTTTAACGCGTGGGAAGAGGCTCAAGACGCCATAGGGATCTTTTGTGACCTCTCCAAAGCATTTGATTGCGTCGATCACGAAACCTTACTGTTGAAACTTGAGCATTACGGACTTGGAAAACTTGCACTCAATTTAGTAAAATCTTATTTAAATGATAGACAACAGCAAGTTCAAATAAACGGTATCAATTCACTAGGTTTAAAAGTAAAAATAGGTGTGCCACAAGGCTCGATATTGGGTCCATTCCTCTTCTTAGTGTATATAAATGATCTACTCCATTTATTAAAAAATCAACCACAAATGGTGTTATTTGCTGACGATACTTCTTTAATTTTTAAGGTAGATAGACGTGCTACAAATTTTAACGACGTAAATAACGCCCTACTGCAGGTCCAAAATTGGTTCACTGCTAATAATTTAGTATTAAATGGAAAAAAAAACTAAGTGCATAAAATTTTCTTTACCAAATGTCAAAAGTAGTGATTGTGAGATAGTATTGAATCAAGAGAAACTAGAATTTGTCGACAAAACTGTTTTCCTAGGGATCACGCTCGACTCAAGGCTGCAATGGGGTCCTCATTTAACATCTCTTGCAGGACGGCTAAGTTCAGCAGCATATGCTGTCAGAAAAATCCGTCAATTTACTGATGTAGATACCGCGAGGCTAGTCTATTTTAGCTACTTTCATAGTATCATGTCTTACGGTATTTTACTGTGGGGACGGGCTGCAGACATCAAGTCTATTTTTATTCTGCAGAAAAGAGCGATCTGAGCCATATATTATCTCCGCAAGCGCGATTCTCTAAGGAAACTGTTTAAGGATATTAACATCATGACGGTACCTTGTCAATATATCTATGAAAACATCATGTACGTAAGAAAGAATTTACATCTTTTTAGCAAAAGAGGTGATAGACATAATTATAGTACAAGAAATAGGGACCTATTAGTTCAACCAGGTTTCAGACTGGCTAAAGTAGATTCATCTTTTATGGGATACTGTTTAAAATGTTACAATAAAATTCCTCCCCACATACTTCAACTGAATGAGACGAAATTCAAATCTTGTATAAAACGCACACTATGCAGGCAGGCATATTATACGTTGGGGGATTACATCGCTGATAAAAATGCTTGGCTCAATGCTGGTCCTGCTCCACAACTAATTGATTAACATTTGCAAATACTGTTGGAGCTGCTGAAGATTGTAAGAATATCTTTGCATTGTATAAACTCAATCTCCATTGTATTATATAATTGCATAGCACAGGTGTGAGTACTATGTACTAAAGAGTTACCATTTACCGGGTAATATGTCTTGCATTGACTTGAATCTGCCCTGGCGGCTGTGAGTTTGTCATGCTCACTCAAATGTTTCGCTGATGGTGGCGCGTGTGTTGGATCATTTAGCTCCCTTCAAAATGGTTGAGCTAAATGGTGCTAATCCATGCGTCATGTTCGTGAACGGGCGCCGTCAGTTGGGACTGGTCATCTCTTAGCTGCCAGGGCTTATTTTTATTTTTATTTTTTGAATTGCTCTTTGTTTTATCTTTTTATTACGGACGCTTCTAACGTGCACGTCTTTCTACATTGTTCTCACATGTATAATTTCAACATGAATGATGAAACCAATATTTTGTAACAATTTTTTATTTAAAAGAGTGTCCGTGGAGTTTCTTGCTTGTTCTTCTCCATAGGTACCTACTACGCTTTGGAATGGGCAACTAGCTTCATACCTATTTCTGACTGACCGATTCCTTGACAATTCAAAAGTGCCTGTAAATGGTTTAATTGAAATAAATGCTTTGAGTTTGAGTTTTTGAGTTTAGATCGTTTCTTTAATAATAGTTATATTAGAAAATAGTAAACGGTTATTAACTATAATACATTTAATATTATGAGCGTAGTCCTATTGATTATTGTCTATCTATATATACAAAAATCAATTGCCGTGCGTTAGTCTCGCAAAAACTCGACCGATTTCAATAAAAAAATATTGTTTTGTTCAGCTCAATGCTGGGGTAGTTTAGGAAAAAAGTAAATTAAGTAATATTTTTTTTTTTAATAAAATTCATTTAATTCAGACAATTTTTGTCCATATTTTGTTGATACCTTTTACATTCTCTTAAAACTATGTTAGTAATGACTGAAAGTAAATTAAAATAAATTATTGAAAATAAATTAAAATTAAATTAAATAATTGAAAATAAATTTAACTTAAATTAAATAATTGAAAATAAATTAAATTCATACCTAACCGAAAAATCGACAAAATCGAAATTTTGTGTGGAAATTTACTGAAAATCGGACAGGACAACGTCTGTCGGGTCAGCTAGTTTTTTTGATAATATTAATATTAGAATAGGAAACTCGTTTCTTAAGCTGGAATAATGTGTAGATAGTTTTTAACCTGCACCCTAATTCCGTAACACACGATTAATCCTAATCCATTGCTTCATAAATAGGTATGTTTGAAAACAACATAAATAACGCAATGAATGTTGTTTATTATTGTCAAAATGAAACAAATTGTGATTGATCGTGTGTTACGCAATTAGGGTGTTGGCAAGCATGAATGTAACTTTAACAAATTACAATAAAGGATAATTTCCACCAAACGGCTCGGATCGGAACGGATTTTACAATCTTTAAACGATATCAAATCGTCTGCACAGTATTTAAAGTCTATATTACCAAGCCGCGCACAGCAGCTTGACCGCGGGCGACTTCCGCGACACGCAATCGTAGCCGAAAGTATGCAGCGACGCGCGATCGGCTCCGTTCGCCTGTCGTCGCATCCGATCGGATCCTTTCGGCTGTTTTATGATTATTTTCTTCTTCTATAGCCAACAACACTACGTCAACTTCACATTTTCAAAAAGTAGAACACGTCAACACGGTAGGAATAAAATTATTTGACTAGGCGCAGAAATGGATACGTTCGCAAGCGACAGTACGGAGCCGATCGTATGCGTTGACATCCTGCCGGACGCGATCGGCTGTCGCCGCATCCGTTCGTATCCTTTCGGATCCGATGCGATGCGATGCGAGCCGTGCGGTGGAAATCATCCTTTATACAAGATGAAGAAAACAATACGACAGTAAATTACACTTCGTTTATTGACATTCCCAGTCGGCATACAAAAATTCAACCAAATTCATCCAATAGTTAAGTCACTATAGCTAGCCAGCTGATCGGCAAAACCCATAGTCGACTCTTAACTACTATTTTGTTTTAAAAAATCACGTTTTTAATTTCGATGTTAGGATTTATTTGATAGTTTCTAAATACTCTTAAGCGTTAGTATTGCTAGCGTTTTCATTTATTGTCATTTATGTCACGTTAAAGCAGTCGCAGAACGAAAAGGTCGAGCATACTAGGCCTTTTTATACAAGCTTTTTACTAACTTGTTTGTTTGTAAGGGGCTTTTGGTTAAATAATAACAGCCGCACGGGTCGATCTTCAAGGTTAAGCAACGCTTGTCGAGGTCGGTCCGTGGATGGGTGACCATCATAATATAGCACTTTAAGCAGTTGGTCCTGGCTTTCATTCGTAGATCTTTGACACTCGTTACGGGTAGTCATAAGCGTGAAAGTCTGACAACCAATCTTACCAAGGGGTGTCGTGTTACCTAGTGACTGGGTTGTGGAGGTCAGATAGGCACTCGCTAGATTTAAAATACTGGTATCCAGCTGCATCCAGTTAAACTGGAAGCCGACCCCAACACAGTTGGCAAAAAGTACACAACATGATTGTTTAAGTTGCAATTTTTCCGCTGATACCGATTTGAAATACGTACTTACTGCCAAAATAATTAAACGAAACTGCAGTTCGGTAAAATTAAATGTACGCAATATACAGTGTGAGTCTTTATAATGTGCACATATCAAAATGAGGGAATCTATGCTTAATTTTAACGACAGAAAAACTATTTAGAAAAATCTATTTTAACACTTTTTATGGAATTAAAAAAAAAATAACAAAACTGTGTAACTTTTAAACTGAATCAGCTATCGCGATGAAACAAACTCCATAATGATTGGAAGTAAGCAGACGTCCACATAAAATTAAAATTGAGAAAAAACCTACCCTCAATTTAAAATAAACATGTTTTTTTAGCAAAAATCTGTATTTTTTTCATCAATTTTTACAATAATTGTAAAATTTATAAATAAGATGCCCAAGATAATATTTTTTATTGTATACAAAAAAATAAAAAAAAAACAAAAATAAAAATGTTGACCATTTTTTCCGTCGATAAAATTAAGCATAGATTCCCTCATTTGGAAATGTGCACATTATGAAGACTCGCACTGTATTATGTGGCAAAGGAAATTGTATTAATTTAAGATTGCTCAATATATTCGTTCCGCTAGTGTACCTGCCTTTGTGTAAACTTACGGTGGAATGCAAAAAAACAATAGATTTTATGAAATCGGAAATCGTAATCGCTTGACGTAAGTGTAGACGTAAATAATTGATTTACGTTGCTTCAAGATTCTATTCCTTTACGAATTCGTGTGACAGGAAAAGTACACCCAAATATACGAATAATTGCGATTTTTAATTTAAGGCGAAGCATAACTAATTTTATTTCGATTACACATAATTGTAACTACCTTATTTTCCTAATTATTCTTTTCTTTTTCGTACATGAATATTAATATCGTTACCAAGCACATTTGCAGCCGAATTGCTGATAATATTCGCTATATATGTAACTCACATTTGTAAATCACTTTACTAGATATACGATAAAACTTCGATTATCCTATAAAGTCAATATAGGCTATCGTACGATTTTTAACTACACAAGTATGTAATGTTATATCTAATCTTTTATTTTGTAAGATATTCTAAACTCTTGTGGATGACTATAATTTCATATTTCATCATCTGCTAGCGTTTAGGGTTATATCAAAACAGACGTTCTTTTATTCTTTTTTTTTCCTAACCAAGTATGTTGTGGTTGGATAATGGTCAGAAGGATTAACAAAAATAAAAATGATGTGTGTGTGTGTGTGTTATTAAACAAAAAAAGATGATGAAATAATTTAGATATAATATATTAAATATTTTGATTATCATATACGTTAAATATCAGGTTTAAAAAAAACGTATTAACAAGTATTCTATTTTTTGCGTCCGTGCAAAACCGAGGACAGGTCATTGACCCTTTGCCAGAATACCGCAGTGACCCATCGGTGTCAGATGGCATTTACAATTTAGCCGAAACGACGGACGAACAGCTGATGCGTGGTTGGTATTTTGGTTAGTTCTGCTGTGTATTGTCGGTTTGGGTAGTATTCATTTTGTATGGTAATTTCAGTAAGTACAATTTTAGTGACAGTGTAAAAGCTTAGGCTTGTCCTCAATAAACGTAGGTTAGAATTTTTCTAATGAATAAAAAACAAATATATGTCGGTACGCAGAATATTATAACAAATTTAAACGAATGACAGAACTGTCAAAATTTAGAAACGGAAATGAATAAAATAATTCCGGTTGTCTCCATTTTTTTTTATCAATTAAAAAAATCTAATGTAATTTCCAAGTATACCTACTATTACATTTATTTGCATCACTACTCAAAACCCAAATAAAATACGAACAAAAAAAAAAGAAAAAAAAAACATCACCCTTTTGTCAAACTTGCCTTATTTATAGAGTAGTCACTACCAGCCATTTTGAATTGAGCTCATTAATTATTTCTTTTTATAAAAACCATAGGCACAGAACTCCCGTACTTCACACCACACTACGGGAGTTATTAAGCGATTGTGTCGCCACGTATCACAAACACCGACTGAAATGTGTACAAAATCGTGAGTTTTATCACAAGATTGATATCGGTCTAAATGGCGATAACATCGATAATAAAAGAATTGTATAGAGAAATCAGTATGCCCTGATAGTGTTCGGCTATTTAATAATTTTAATTGAATCTTATTGTGTGGACTTCTTTTTATGGTTGCGTTGGTAAATGTGGAAACGTAATATTTTTAATGAGACTGAGTCTTTTATTGTAGGTATTATGAGATAGCAAGGATTTAGAACGTTATTTATTCCATAAAATTGTGTGATATTGTGTGACACTTAATAAAATAAGTATAAAGGCTGTTGTATGCTCGTATATTTATAAAATCTGTACGTCGGAACAGTCGCGTCACTTTTTAGCACCATATTTTGTAATAATGTTATTATGGCAACGTAGCAGTAAATGTCGAAAAAAATGTTTTTTTTTTTAAATAATAAGCCCAGTGTAAGTTAATAGGCCTGTGTCTAATTTTTTTTTGTCCTTCTTGTAGATTATTAAAAAATATTGAACACGTATTTTTTTCTTTTTTGACGTAATCATAAGATTACAGCGATACATTGAGTTAAAATGTGGCATGACGTCCCCGCCTTGCTAGATTTAATACTGGTTTGTGACGTAGCGAGCCCCCACTCCCCAACTTTAATGCGTGTTTTCTAAGTTATTTTTTATTAATATGATAAAGCAAAAAATACGTGTCTAATATTTTTTTATTATCTGAAAGACGGACTAAAAAGAATTTCTTTTTTTTTTTTACCTAAGCGGTATTACTATTATTATTTAGAGAGTTTAAATCAAATTTGTATTTTCAATCTGTAAATAACATAATTTTGATAAAAAAACAAAAGTAAAAAACCACTGGCTGACCGCCAGTGGTTTTTAACTTTTGTTTTTTTTTTTTATTTTTTTTTTTTGTATAGTTACTCCAACGACTTATTCACTAATAACATATTACATAAAAGAACTTATATTATATATTAGCATGGTGAATTTGTCACTTAAAGAAGTACACAGCTTAGACATAGATAAAAAATACATACCAATTAGGAGAATTAATTTAAAATGATTTAAAATGAACTAACTTATTTTTTGTCACAATGAAAGTTAAATAAGAGCTACTTTACCATAGGAAGACAATACAAAGACAATATAAAAGAAAATACAACATCAGATTTACTTAATTAATTAATAGGTAGGTACTTACTCAGTTTTTTTTTTTGTGTTATTATTATACGTAAGACGACTGCAATAAACGTGATCAAATGTTATGAATGGTTGGGGTTCATAAGTTTTTTGCGGAATCGGTAAAAAGTGTCGGCAAAAATGTCAATGTTGCTGCTATTGTGGTCATGGGACCTTTTATCGATAAAAATAAAAACTTAAAGTAGATTCACTGTTGGCAAAGCGCAACACGTCATACTCATAGCTTTAGATATACTATTAACATTAGCATGTCGGTGATGCGAACCAATAAGATTTTCCCCTCCCAAAAATCGCGCAACATTCCTAAGGACATTTTTCACTTCAAAAACGAGTGTAAATTACCCTTCTGCATATTTTTTTACATCTTTGTTTCCCAACATCGGATAAAAGATAAATTATTGCTGATAAAAAATAATAATACATTCAATGAATCAATATTATAATAATTATCTTATCTATAGACTTACAAATCCCGCGCAGATACTTAGTTCACTTCTTGAGAAATTAACTTGAAAAGTTATTGATTCATTATTTAATTGCACTTTGTCGACATCAATCGTCTTTGGTTAATCTCTCGTATGTCGTAATTACAGAAACAATTAAAAAACCATTGTGTCTCGCGTGGATCTACGAATGGTTAATCATGAGATTAGTTATAATTATTGTTTTATTGAACTAGCGACCCGCCCCTGCTCTCACACGAGTGCTTTATCTGAGAAAAAAAAAAATATATATATATAAATTAATATATAGGTATATATTAATGTACCTATATATTATTTATTTTTAAATATTGATGAATTATACACATAACCTTTCTGGAATATATTGTCCAAATGATAGTGAAAACTACATCGAAATCTATAGTGTAGCTTAGAAGAATTAAGCAGATACACAGACAAACAAGAAAAGTGACTTTGATTTTATTATGTATATTAGCTGCTGCCCATGGGTTCGCCCACGTGGACCCTGATTGTTTTTCTAAAATAAAAGTCTAAGTTATATAACAGCAGCTGTCTACAAATGAAAGTCTCGTCAAAATCAGTCCAGCCGTGTCGGAGATTAGCCGAACAAACAGACTATTTTATTTTTTTATTAAAAGGACCGTATATACTTTCATATTATGTATTCATTAAAAACCGGCCAAGTGCGTGTCGGACCAATTACAATGAAGGGTTCCGTAGTTGAGATGAATTTGTCCCAAGAAAAAACTTAACACTGTAGTTGAAAAACAAGTTCTCCCATACATTCCAACTGCAAATGTAAAAGCATAGACTTCAGGTTGGACTGCAGGTTTTCCTGTAATCTATGAGTAAAGAAACATTCTCTGGAATAGTCAATTATGATAAATTTTCTTAAACGTCTTTAAAAGTATTTATACTAAAATTATAAAAAAAAATTGAGATCCTCACAACAAGTACTTTAATTTGATATGACACACGGTACAGTTCACAAAACGTTTTTTTTTTAATTTTCCAAGTAGTCTGCGAAAAGTGACCCTCATATTCAAAATTCATTTATTTACGTTACACGTCCGTATTTGGGTCACAGAAATTCATTATGTGTACGTAGATTCAGAGAAAATGGGCGGTGACAGACGGACAGACAGACACACGAGTGATCCTATAAGGGTTCCGTTTTTTTTTCTTTTGAGGTACGGAACCCTAAAAAACTGTTATTTTGAAATTACAAACAGACACTTCAATTTTATTAGTATGTAATTTATGTATTGTATTTATGTATGCATAGATACATTACAATAGAAGTAGATAACGACCGATCACAAACAAAATGTAGTTATTATTTGAAATATTCTACTTCTGTTACAGCAATCTTAAGTTACCAACATGACTCATTCGGATGTAGAAAATAATGCATTTGTAAGCATACAACCATGCACAATCGTCGCCCGCAGCATCATTTAACATCGGTCCGGGAATGGGTGATCATCTATTCCATACCGAGACCCCTCCGTGCCTCGGAAAGCACGTTGAGCCGTTAGTCCCGGCAGTCACTCGAAGATATTAACATCATGACGGTACCTTGTCAATATATCTATGAAAACATCATGTACGTAAGAAAGAATTTACATCTTTTTAGCAAAAGAGGTGATAGACATAATTATAGTACAAGAAATAGGGACCTATTAGTTCAACCAGGTTTCAGACTAGCTAAAGTAGATTCATCTTTCATGGGATAGGTACTGTTTAAAATGTTACAATAAAATTCCTCCCCACATACTCCAACTGAATGAGACGAAATTCAAATCTTGTATAAAACGCACACTATGCAGGCAGACATAATATTATACGTTGAGGGATTACATCGCTGATAAAAATGCTTGGCGCAATGCTGGTCCTGCTCCACAACTAATTGATTAACATTTGCAAATACTGTTGGAGCTACTGAAGATTGTAAGACCATCTTTGCATTGTATAAACTCAATCTCCTTTGTATTATATACATAGCATTTGCATAGCACAGGTGTGAGCACTATGTACTAAAGAGTTACCATTTACCGGGTAATATGTCTTGCATTGACTTGAATGTGCCCTGGCGGCTGTGAGTATGTCATGCTCACTCAAATGTTTCGCTGATGGTGGCGCGTGTGTTGGATCATTTAGCTCCCTTCAAAATGGTTGAGCTGAATGGTGCTAATCCATGCGTCATGTTCGTGAACGGGCGCCGTCAGTTGGGACTGGTCATCTCTTAGCTGCCAGGGCTTATTTTTAATTTATTTTAATTTTATGAATTGTTCTTTGTTTTATCTTTTTATTACGGACGCTTCTAACGTGTACGTCTTTCTACATTGTTCTCACATGTTATATTTCAACATGAATGATGTAACCAATATTTTGTAACATTTTTTTATTTAAAAGAGTGTCCGTGGAGTTTCTTGCCCGTTCTTCTCCATAGGTACCTACTACGCTTTGGAATGGGCAACTAGCTTCAAACCTATTTCTGACTGACCGATTCCTTGACAATTCAAAAGTGCTTGTAAATGGTTTAATTGAAATAAATGGTTTGAGTTTGATCTTTGACGTCGTTACGGGTCGTCAGAAGCCCGAAAGTCTGACAACCAGTCTTACCAAGGAGTATCGTGTTACCCAGTAACTGGGGTGTGGAGGTCAGAAAGGAAGTCGTTCCGTATAAAATACTGGTATTCAGCCGCATCCGGTTAGACTGGAAGCCGACCCCAACAGTTGGGAAAATGTTAGGCAGATTGTTTTTTTACTATAGGTATTTTCAAGTTTGTAAAGTCAAAAGAATACGTCACGTGAGAAAAGCCGCGGGCATAGCTAAGTATAAGTTAATAAAGACCCAATCTTTCATTTTTTTAACAAATCCAAAGAAATAACAATAACAGCGCTTCAGACATCAAATCCAATTACTAAAACAAAAGCAGTCGTCACGTCAATAACTGTAAATAAAATTCTACACGAGAAATATGATAGAACCCTTTTAGATCAAATTGGCGGTGGAACAATAATTGACATTGTCGTAATGTTATACTGTGGCGTATCTTTTTCTCGCACCCGTGAAGGGAGGGATGATTGACGTTACATGTAATATGGTGTCGTTTGACAATATGAGTAGCTCTTAAAATAATTTAAAAGGAGCAATCATTCATTTATGATCAGTATTATGTGGTGAAACTTGAGATTTGATATACACCAGCAAGAGGACCCAGACAAAGTGACATTATATCAGCGAATAACGACGATGGATAAGTCAAAAATGTATTGACATTGACCGGATTGACATATTTAAGCTAGCAACAGCTTTTGTCAATCCTGTTGAAAAGTCGTTGTAGAAATGCGAAACGCTTTTAAACCGATTGTAACTTATTTATTTATTCAAATAACAATTGCTTGCTGCACTTGCAGTACTGTATTTCTATTTTCTTAATGTCCCTCGGAAATCATCGCATTTCCGAATACAAACGAATGCCAATTTCCATGTCCATCAATTATTAGATTTATCTTGTATAATTATTTAAATTCAGAACTAATTAATTTATTGTTGTTTTGTTTTGATTTTGGTGTGAATTATATAAAGCTGTAAAACAATTTTTCTATCTGTCTTGCCTGGGACTTTAGCAGCTTTCCTATCATTTTTAAAATAAGTTACATTAAGTTAAAAGAGTATTTACTATCAAGTCGATTGAGAGCGTCTGGTCTGCACCATTAAGAACATAGTTGTACTGTAAACACCAAAGCATATAGCAAGCCAACACCAAAATTTTGCTAAAAAACTTCATGCAGACATTTATCATCGATTTACTGCTAGATTTAAAGTCCAGGTTACAAAGTGAGCAGTGGCCCAGTGGTAACGGCCCCGTCTGAGAAGTGGTGCAAAGTGGTAATAGTTCCGACTTACGAGTTGCAGGTCGCACTTTACTTTGTGTAAGTAATTTCATCATCACTGCTCTCAAAACGGTATAGGAAAACATCGTGAGGAAACTGGCATGTCTTAGAACCAAAAATTCGAAGACATGTGACATCTACCAACCCACACTGGGCCTGCGTGGTGGATTACAGCCTGTGTCCTAGAAGTGAGGACATTATAGGCTGATTATGTTAACAAAGTAAAGGCCCCAGTGAAATAACAGTGTGATGAGAAGAGGCATTAAAGTTTTATCTTTAAGGATCACAAACCATCGTCAACCTTAGCTAAGAAAACAGTTTATCTTTCGATCGGGTTTTGCTTGTATAGTAATCGCTTTACCAGTTTTAACAAAAACTCCTTCACCACAAAAACATCTTGAGGAAACCGGCATGCCTAGAGATATTTCTCGACGGCATGTGAAACTAAGTCAGAGGCCCATGGGTGGCGTTAAAACTCTGACACGAGGTTAGTCATTAACTCGAGACAGATGTACTTTAGAGCTGAGCTGCCATAGTAAGTATTGTTTTTATAGAAGTGCTTTACATATCTAATAAGGTGGCGTTAGTGTGCGATAAAAAGGCACCAAAATTAGGCATAGTCTTTTAAATTTCGCGGGCTTCCCTGACGCGTTTCCTTTATAGACAGATTGATTAGAGAACCACACAAAACATTCAAGCAAACCCAATTACTATAACTAGCCATACCAACACTCATTATCAACATGTTGTTTAGCTGTCTAAAGGACAGAGAGCCAGTCGACCAGTTGAGCAAATATGTGTAATCAAACTTGAGGGCACTTTACTGGAGAGTCGAGTGGCAGCGGATTACAGAAACAATAGCATGAACGCGCAAAGTAAACGTAACGTAAATTGAAATAATTTTTTAATCAAAACATTACAAGGCATTATGGTTTAAGGGGCCGTGCACAAAACGAACTTCTGATTCTGACTATAAAAGTACAGTTTTCGTGGTGCTAAACCATTCGTATCAGTCACAGCACCTGTTAATAGTTGCATCACTTTTGCGCTTTCGCAATATGGTATATTTCACCTTTGATTTACTTAATAAACATATTGTTAATCACAAAATAAAACTCTGATTTCATATAATTAATTGATTCAGGCGTGACCTTGCGGAAATCCATTATAAAATACAATAGACGTGGATATATTTAGTAACTTGTTCCGCTTAGCTATTTCTAAAGAGCCATAAAAAACTCCTGAAGAAATCGACACGTGTTTCACCTCTCAACGAGGCATCCTCAGGATGACGATGGACTTGTTGCGAACTCGAACACGGCGTGTTGCCACACCAAGCGCTGAGTGCAGGAGTTTTTTATGGCTCTTTAGAAATAGCTAAGCGGAACAAGTTACTAAATATATCCACGTCTATTGTATTTCTCTGATTTCATCTCAAGATAGCTGAAGACTAAAGTCGGATTTTTTAATTTCTTGATATAGTTTGCTAAATAATAGGAAACAATACATTGCTGAATGGGTTTAAAAAAAATTGTTTTTTTCAACATTATTTTTCTGCTATATTTTGTACAGAAGTTGAACAGCAAATGAACCATAATAATGATATTGCTGACATTTTTGATTTTCAAAATCAAAAGTAGTTCTTGTATCAAAATTATCAAATGTCGTCTCGCGTCATTTTTCAGAAAACTTGTTGCGAATATTAGTGATTTTCCATGAATACTTAATTTATTTGAAAATTCCCTTTCAGCCACATGCAAAACAAAGAACTCGACTTTTCAAATCACAAATAGTTATGTTTAAATTCTTTTTCCCTTTCTCACAATCAATGACCAAAATTGATCAAAATCAGAAGTTCGTTTCGTGCACGGCCCCTTATACCATAATGCTATAGGATACCTTGTAAAAAAATACAACCGACTTCCAAACTACAAAGTAAAAAATAACTTTAATTTCGGAAGTCGGTGTCAAAAAACTAAAATACTGATCCAAAGACACCAACTTCCGAAATTAAAGTTATTTTTCACTTTGTAGTTTGGAAGTCGGTTGTATTTTTTGTAAAAAAGTTTTTTAACTTAAGAAGTGTTGCATCGGCCGCCTACGCTATTATTTCATTTTCACTTAGCGTTATTTCCGTCTTTTTGTCAAAATGATGCGTGATGTTAAATAGCCTGTAACCTTCCTCAAGAATTGGGCTATAAGATGCAAAATAGTAGATTGTTATACAAGGGTCGAAAGGAATCAATTCCCATACGAGGTATTTAGACGCCTGAGTGCAGAGAGGGCGGCTATAGTCCGAATAGGAATTGATGACTTTCACCCCCCTTTTTTTTTTCTTTTTTTTTGGGTGGGAAATTATCAAATAACTTCTCCCGCTCTGGGCGGAGCGGGAGGGCGTGTCAGACTCTTACTGACTAAAACCCACCCGTGTTCCTTCCTATGCCATGTTGCCGGGGGCCACGATTTCCCTATCGGTTTTCTTCGAACCCCCGGCATTGGCATTGGCCCTAGCGGACCCCGTCAATTCTGCTGACATCTCTTTGAGGCGCGCGTGGAACACAACGCGCCGTCGACCCGGGCTTGGTCCTTATCGGACGGCGAGCTACCCATTGCTCACCGTCCGCAAGCCCGCGCCTACGGTGGCCGGAAATCTTCCTGCGATTCCCGACGCCCAGGGCGTCTCCTCCTGCGGCGGTTAGGGGCGCGAGGGCGCGAAATTTGCCTTTCCCTCACGCGCTCCGTCTCCTCCTTCGCGAGCATTACTGCTTCGCAGAAAGAGGTGACGGCCTCCCATTTCCTCTCGCTCCGTAGCATGGCCCGAATCAGGGCCGGACGCGAGAGATCACCGCCGCCGATCGCATCCACGAGGACACGGCGATGCCCTGCCCAAGCCGGGCAGACCTCCACCGTATGCTCCACCGTGTCCTCCGGGCGATCCACACAGTGACGACACCCGGGCGTTTCCTCCCGCTTTATCCTGAACAGGTACCTCCCGAAACAGCCGTGTCCGGTGAGTACCTGCGTCAGGCGGAAGGTGAGGACGCCGTGGCGCCTCTCTAGCCACTCCTCAAAGAGGGGTCTTATCGCCGCAATTGTGGCGTGCCCAGCGCTGGGTTGCGACAATCGCACTCTCCATTCCGCCATGAGATCCCGCCGGAGCTCTGTCCGCTGTGCCGCGACTTCTTGCGGCATCGGAGTTAAGCCCCGGCGCTTCGCCTCCTCGCGCCACTCCCAAATGTGCGCGAGGACCTTTGCCTCCAGATCCCATAGCGGTACTCCGGCAAGGAGGCTCAGCGCCTCGCAGGAGACCGTGCGGTATCCTCGGGCCAGCCGGATGGCCATGACCCTTTGGGACGCGTTCAGCCGGCGGCCTGGCTGCCGCCTCAATGAAGGCGCCCACACCGGCGCCCCGTAAAGGGCCATGGACCGCACGATCCCCGCGTGACTTTCACCCCCCTGGTTTGTTAGGAATGAGATCCTCCATCTCGACCTAAAAATCCCCACCATCCACCAATTTCTCAAACGCTCTTCCAAGCGTTACTTCGATACTGCCGCCAAACATCGCAACCCTCTGTTTGTCGAGGCCACTAGTTACACTCCCTCTAGTATCAATCGAATTCGCCGCCTTAAGCGAATCCTTACCGATCCTGACGAACCCATTACGCTCCTCCAGGAGAGCAGTAGGGAAACCAGCACAGTGTACAAAAACAGACGCCTCCCGTCATTCCGCCGAGGTCCTTTGCGATCGCGACCGCGTCCCCGAGTAAATGATACTCCCTCCCGACCCTTGCTCGATAACGAGGTGCCAACAG
This sequence comes from Agrochola litura, assembly GCA_949152395.1. NCBI lineage: Eukaryota > Metazoa > Arthropoda > Insecta > Lepidoptera > Noctuidae > Agrochola > Agrochola litura. The sequence goes on along the minus strand of OX424497.1, from coordinate 5,195,310 downwards.
TTGTTGCAGCTGAGCATGTAGCTTTACCCGACTAATAATCATGATCAAAACTTTGATCCAGCCCGTCCCATCCTTGATGTCCTCCCTCTGGTTGACGCTCTAAGCCGAGGTTCGTACTCCACAGGGGGTGCCCTTAGCGAGCGTTCACCTAGTTTTAATTAGCATAGTTGAATAACCCTTGGCTGGAGGTTTTAAATGTAGTAGCTTAAGGCACCCACAGGAAAGCCCGGTTAAGTAGTTATGATCTCAGAGGTCGACTAAGAGATGCCCTAAGTAAAAAAAAAAAAAAGCTGACTTTCACCCGTTAAACACTCTACTTTTCATTTCGAATATAAGGAAAGTAAAAAATTTTAGTTTTTCGAAAATATTTAATGATGATAATAATAACTGTAGTACCTATTTACAATTAACAAGAGCGAAGCATTTTTTTTAAATTTTATTCTATTATTTTATTAATATGTAAAATAAATCGTAGCCTACCTAACCAAATTTAGTTTTATTTTTAAAATTAATTCCCGCCCTAGAGGGCGAAGGGAATTACTTCGACTCTTTTCCGCCCAAAGATCGAGCAGCGTCTTCCACACGCTATTCGGATAAAACAAAAACTACTTTCTGAGTATGAGAAATGAAAATAATTTTTCAAAACCGACAGGTAGTTCCAGAGATTAGCGCGTTCAAACAAACAAACTTCAGCTTTATTATAAGTATAGATATGTCGGATCCGGTCATTAGTACGGACACGAAACGAATCGCAAGCGCGCTACTGGCGACATCAAGAGTGATCTACCTACACCAAAAAAGGCGCGCTTCTACAGAGTCGTGATGTTTTAAGGCCACGGCGAGTAGGGCATTCAACCTCTGGTCGCATCGGCGAGAAGACGTCACGGAACTGTTCTCGATTCGTGGTGCTGTTATTGTGTTAGTTGTAATTTGTGATCATTGTGTTAATTGGTGATTTTAATAAACGCCGTCGCACCCAGTGTGTGTATAATTTAGCAAGTGTGATTCATTTGATAGTAAATTATAATGTGATCTGCACTGCAAACTGTTTTTCTATTGCGCATCAACCAACACTACCCACACTACGCCCACAGTAGTTGAAATATCGCTGATAGTAACGACAGTCACATACCCGTCTCCGACAGATAGATATATGTATATATAGATAGATAGACAGATTAATTTGTATTAATGGGTTCCTCAACATATCGCCTTGTATTTGTTTTTTCTATCTTCTTTCTCCTCATAATGATCTGCCTTTTCCCAACTTCGTTAGGGACAACCTCCAGTCTAACCGGATGCAGCTTCTCGGTATAAATTTTTAACCGTGACCCAATTTTTTCACTCCTTTATTCTATCCAAGTCTCTTTTTGTTTCCTCTCCAAACTTTTACAGCACAAAATTGCGAATACATTATGAAAATTTTAATCCCCCGTTAGTATAATCTAACCGAGACTCTAACTTAGTTACGTAACTAGCTAATCAATACCTATAATACGTTTGCGTTGCTGATAAACATAGTTTAAAACCTCTACTGGTGAGTTTAAACTACAAAATTCCTCGCGAGCGAGTTTCTCTCGCGTTAGGGGTGTCTACATCGCCACACGTCACACAAAATCCTAACGTCACACAAATCCTGCATCGCGCAATTGAAGTTTACCGCGCGAACGACATAAATATGACTATCCGACATCAATCTTTGGTCAGTTGCCCGCCAGACACGACACCCGTCTGGTCGGAGGATCCTCATAAGGGGAAATCGCGGTATTTTAAGAGCAATTTTAAAAATTGCTCTAAAAATACTCAGAATTTAGATAAAAATTACTTTGTTCATTTGATGATCGTTCACGTGGTTCTCGGCAAAAGGTCGGTCACCTTTTTTCTTCACTGTGGTGTAGTAAAGTTAAGGTATAATAATTATATGGAGAGTAAATACATAGATAGGATGTGAAAGTTGCAGAATATTGTCGTAAAATAATTCTGTACCTTCAGTGAAAAGTGATGTAACTGGAAAATCATGATTTTGAGAAAATTTATGTTTAAGTTTAAAAAAATCGAACTCTTTGTCTACTTCACTAAAATGAGTACTGATTACTGAAATTGGTAAACAATATCTTAGAGCACGATTTAGTGTAAGAAGAAACAGATTAATTTGTATAGTTTTTTTTTATAATTTAAAAAGAAATCCTGTTGTATCACCTAATACGATATTATATTAAAAGTAGTTTTATGTGTAAATTAATTTAAAATGACTTGAACCATTTTACACATTATTTATTAGTTGATGTTGGATGATTATGTGTAGGTACCTAAATATATCAGTTTGTACTAATTCACATAGATCGCGTAATAAGAGTCACATACATTTGTATTAATATACATTAAGGTATTTGTTCAGTTCACATTGATATTATTTTAAATGTATTTTATTACACATTAATAAATGTAAAAAATGCTTAGTTAGAGCACTTTACACCAAAATAAGCTTGCTCAATTTTAATCTTAAAGGGGTACCAATTAGACCAAAACATTAATACTGAATATTAAAACTGATATAGGTCAAGATCTGATCTTCACTTTTCACTGAAGGTACAGAATTGTGGACTAAGAAATTGAAATAATGTGTCTTCTTTTCATGTAGTTAGTGACTAACCTGGTGTCAGATTTTTTTTAAAGCCACCCCTGGGCCTCTGACTTGGCTTCAGATGCCGTCGAGAAATATCTCTCAGGCATGCCGGTTTCCTCACGATGTTTTTCTTCACCGTTTTTGAAGCAAGTGATGATTATACAATGCACATGAATCCGAAAAATCAGAGGTGTGCCTTGGGTTTGAACTCAAGACTTGGCAGTCCGACCGTTACACCACTAGGCTATCACTGTTAAATAATGCTTATAATAACAATAGCGACCGTTTTTGGGGGCCCATTATTGAGTGTGCAAGTCACCCCCTGCCATTTTCCTGTGTATTTTATATAAAACATTGGTCTGGCAGGGGCCACAGTCTTTCCATAATTCCAGGTAACCAATCCATTATAGCCACCCAAATCCATAGCCCAATATGTTTTGTTTCCATGTTCTGCAATAGTCCTACACCAACCGGGGGTTGTCCTCGTGCACTTGTATAGTGCATACAGGGATAATCGACGGTTGGTGCCTCAACACTTAAAAATGTCTAAGGGGCCTCTGCGAGTTGGCTTCGGCCTCTCGTACGCCTTCTAAATGACCGGGACCCATGGTCCCGAGATTTGTTATAATATAAAAAATAATATCAATAAGTAGTATCTTACCCACAAGTCACATCAGTAGGTAGATCATTTTTGGAGTAGGTAGTGTCTTGTCTCCCATATTATTGACTAAATAGGAGAGGTTTTCGTTGTGTGACTAAAATCAATTGTTAAATAGGTTACCATATCATAATCAGCCTATAATGTTCTTACTGCTAGGACACAAGTCTTCTCTCGGTGAGACGGAGTGGGCCATAATCTACCACGCGGGCCCAGTGTGGGTTGGTGGATGTCACAAGTCTTCGAATATTTGGGTCTAGGACATGGCAGTTTCCACACGATGTTTTCCTTCACCGTTTTGAGAGCAGTGGTGATGAAATGATTTACACAATGTAAAGCGCCTACCTGGGTTCATTCCCACGACCCACAAACTTGTAAGTCGGGGCTGTTACCACTGGGCCACCACCGCTCATGTTAAGTATTTTGGAAATAAATAAATAAAATATTTATTTATTTCCAAAATACTTAAATATCTTAATTAATTTCGATATTTGAAAAATATTTAAGACAGCCTAGGCTCAAGAGTCATAACTCATTTATTGATTCCTTTACCTTAGGTAACTACAGGAAAATCAAGCCAAATGTAGACGAAAAACACTCGAGGGTCATTGTGAAATAAAACTTGCTAAATTAAGACATGGAACTTTCAAAGTTCTTATTATGCTCAGGTAAGGTAAAGTTAATAATATTTTAATTAAATGTTAAAGTATTGTTAATTTCACCGACATGGGAGGTGCTAGGGCGCGAACATGGCTCGGCCGGAAGCTACGAAAGAGCTGCGGCCAAGATTTATGCGTTTTGTTCCCTCCCAGCGTGGGGGACTGTGGGGGTAAGTTATGAACTTGTAGCGTTCTTTTTGAGTACCTACCTATCATGTTTGTTTCCCATAAGTCTCATGTCTCGTGAATGAACCCAGTTTTATTCAAAATATAAACCTGTTTATGTGTTTAGTTCTTCTTTAATTGCCCAATTACATTCGTGACCTAGCCTTGTGATGACCTGGGGAAAGCTCCATGTGCTTCCAGCAATATACCAAAACAGGCTCAGGGGAAAGGCATACAAAGTAGTAGTATTTTATGCAGGGTACATTGAATTAGCCTGTGGTAATTTAACACTACCTTTCCAATCTTGAACAATAATTCCCCTGTTCTACCTTGCTGGCTAAATTCGCTAAGACATGAATAATTTTGAAATAGTTCCTACCCACAGATGAATTTTTGAAGTGAAAACTTCTTTAGGCGCGTTGGGCATTTTTGAGATGGGAAAAAACAATTGAACTCGCGCCACCGTTACCGGCACCTCATTTTTGTAAACGCGATTGTGCTCTTTGTTTATATTACGTTACTGATCAATGTTCTATGCAAGCATTTTTACTTTAAAGGTTTTGGAAGTTTTTTTTTGGTGAACCCGATTGTGCTCTTTATTTAGATAGATTACGGACCAATATTCTATACAAGTATTTTTCTTCCATCAAGGCGATCTTGCTCAAATTTTCACTTCTGTCGGCACTCCCGGAGTGCCATTGTTTTTTTTTAGTTGCTTTGGGTTTTGAGGAAAACTAAATCTTATAACTGCCGCGCCGCCGGCTGCTATTAACTCAAACCACTGCCAAAACAGAGTTGGTTTCATTAATTAATACCTTCGTACTACACACGTTGCTTCCCTCCACAAGTAAACAGTTGACGGTGACTGTTTGCAGTCTCAGGTTGACACACAACTAAATAATACACATTACTTCGTGAGTTCTCGGAATCCGACCTCACTGCCATAAGGACGGGTGAAAGTGGATTCCGCTAAACCGTCTATATTTTGTTCCGACCTTTGCTGTAGAATTGTTAACTATAACCGAAAGAATGAAGAAAAGAATAAGAAAAAAGAAAAATTTAGTTAGGTAAGTTGCGTCTAATATCACGCATCTATACAATTTATACATAAAAGTAACGAAGTCAAAACTGTACACTGAATATTTTTGAAAAAGTAATTGCTACGAGGCATGAATGAGTCTGATGCCTAAAATGTAGGTGTTAGAATTATTGTCAGTTTGTCTGGATGTACCATCGTAGAAAGCCATTACTAACCACCGTAAGGACTATTCTTGCTTGCACGACTCGGCCGCTATAGAACCGGGATAACAGATGTGGTCAGCGTGTGCACGGGATTGTTTTCAAAGTGGTTAGTTGTAGGTTTCCGCGATGGTACCTATGTTTCGGATTGGCGCAAAAATGGTTGAACGGATTCGGGGCACTCAGACGCATAGGGTACGCGTGAGGGAAGCCGCAGGCAAAACCTAGTATAATATAAACTACAAAATAAAAATAAATGAAACGGTATCAGCTCAAAATGAATCATTTTTAAAACAATTGAAAGTGTAACGTGCTGATAGTCCTAAAAACAATTGCGTCATTCTTTCTTTGGAAGATGACAACATACTGTCTGGGCGGATATCATTACTATTAATAATTAGTGATTACGATTTTATCAATTAAGGTTGAACAATAATAATAGTAGGTATGTATGTCAAGTTAAGCTAACTGAAGGTCAACTTCCGCAATTTCAAAATTTCAAAATGTAGTTGTAATTTCATCTTAGTGACAATTAATGTCAAAAGCTTGTAAAAAAGTAGGTTTTTTTTTTGTTGATAGATTGAGGCTAAGGTTTGAATGCGAACGGTCTTAAAAATATGGGAAATTAGGTGCACTACGCGGTTTCACCCGCATAAGTCTCGAGCTTGTGAGAATATCGGAATAAAAAGTATCCTATGTGCTAAACCAGGTCATGTTCTACTGCATCGCCGTGTCCTCGTGGAGGCGATCGGCGTCCGGCCCTGGTTCAGGCCATGGTACGGAGTGAGAGGAAATGGCAGGCCATCACCTCCTTCTGCGAAGCAGTAATGCTCGCGAAGGAGGAGGCCAAACGCGTGAGGGAGAGGCAAATTTCGCGCCCTCACGCCCCTAACCGCCGCAGTAGGAGACGCCCGGGGCGGGAATTGCGAGCCGATTTCCGGCCACCGTAGGCGCGGGCTTGCGGACGGTGAGCAATGGGTAGCTCGCCGTCCGATAAGGACCAAGCCCGGGTCGACGGCGCGTTGTGTTCCACGCGCGCCTCAAAGAGATGTCAGCAGAATTGACGGGGGACGGGAATGGAGATGGAAAATGTTGGGCCCAAGTGAAATAAGTTGAAATATGATCTAAAAATTAGTCATATTTGTTTATCCTCGAATATCAAAAATCAGCTCAATTCTTTGTCTGGAAGCGGAGAAATATGATAAAGATAGTTTTCGTGAGATCATCGATTATAGTAATCGATTACACAACTACAAAAATAAAACCTACCCACTAGGTAGCACTAGGTAATATATAGTTAATTCAAAGTAATTAAATGCACTATACTATACTTTTATACAATATAGTGCATTTAATTTATATAAAACATCATTAATTATTGAAAAACCAAAATAATCATCACCAATTTCATATCGATTAAAATCAGTTTTATTTTTTTGTCTCTGTCACTGGCAGTACATATTCTGCACTGGCAGACTAACATTGACAATTTGACACTAGATATTAGTGGTGGGTCATTCTCGATTTTTTGGCGACCGAAACCGTTTTTCCAATGACGAAAACGGTTGCAGAAAACGGTTAAAGGACGAAACTTTTCCAACATGGAATAGAATTGCGTTTTTGTCGAGCGCAGTGTCTTAAAACTATCAACGATTTGAAATGTATGAAATGGTTTTTTCGCATCACGAACGACAGCATTGACAACAAGTATAGCATTGATTACTGACTATATTTCATTTCAAAAAGTTCACTTTTTAAGAGTTTAATTTTTATTGGAACGACTGTTTTACGAGTGTGATAGATAGTTGAATCATTGTACCCGACTGTATTTTCTTAGAAGTAAAAATCGCACCAAGTAATTCAAAGACTGGTTTGTGCAATGAAGACTGTTTGAAGTTTAACTCAGGACGTAAAACGGTTTCATCAACACAAAACGGTCTTTGTAAATGGTTCGTTGTCGCAACGCTCATCCCTACTAGAACTAGACAGCTGTCACTTATTTCGTGTTTTCAGATATATTTTGAATGCTTTCCCAATTATTTTTCATTTTCAACGATCACTGCTTTGATTTTTACGGATTCTGACCCTGCCTACCTTGTACGACTCTTGCTTTCACATTGGACACCGAAGATCGCTCACACGATTGATTTGGAATTATTCTTTTACGTTTAACCTTGTGGATTGGATATTGTTGAAACTATGGATCGCTATGTGAATTGAGGGATAGCAACTAGTCACTGCAATACACTAATGTATGTATGCATCTATAAATTCACACCATTTACATCTTGTTACTATTCAGGCCCAAGAGTGTATGTAATCGTTTCAGTCTCCTTTTATCCAAATCCATTTATCTGTTTATTTATGAACGTAATTTTTTTTTTTTAAAGAATGTTTTCACCTCCTTTTATTGCATAGTCGCCAAAAGTTAATAAAAATGTTAATTAATCCAATAAAGTAACTAATAAGCTTTTAGAAATAATAAACAGAATCCAAATCGAGCCAATAACATCAGAGATAGGGCAAGCGCTAGGTATTCAAAACATAAAAAAATGTAATATCATGAAAACATTAAAGATAGATCTTTTAATGTTATTTTTCGAGAATTTTTCATGAATATTCAGAAAAATACGGGCGAGCACATGCCGATGGGCGACATTGTATAGTAGTAAGGATGCCTACTGTGGTGGTTAAGTTGTTTTAAAGCTGGTCTTTAAGCACGGACAGGTTAGGGTACGCCGCAGAAGCACTGGTAAGATCAATTACAAAAGAGTGCCTAGAGGGACAATATGGCGTCCTTACTTTCCACCTGACGCAGGTGCTCTCCGGATATGGGTGCTTTTGAAAGTATCTGTCTGGCTGGTAGCCGACAGCCGTTTGCCAAATAATTCTATAACACGCTCGTGGCTAAGCGATAACGATCAGGTAAAGTTAAGGTCAGGTCAGGTAAGTTGCCGCGGTTGGTCCGTGGATGGGAGACCATCTTTACATACCGAGACCCCTCCTTGCCTCGGAAAGCACGTTTAGCCGTTGGCCCGGCTGACATTCATGGATCTTTGACAGTTGTTACGGGTTGACAGAAACCTGAAAGTCTGACAACCAGTCTTACCAAAGGGTATCGTGTTATACAGTGACTGTGTTGTGGAGGTCAGATAGGTAGTCACTCCATGTTAAATACTAGTATTCAGTTGCATCTGGTTAGACTGGAAGCCGACCCCAACATAGTTGGAAAAAGTTTAGATAGATGATGACCTAAACATTGTTTCCGATTGAACTATACTTTTCTGGGTAGCTGGATATGAGATAAAATTATCATGCATTTGACTGGGGAACACCCAAATACTCCGAAATATTTTATTCCGAATTTCGATGTTCCGATTTTCAAAAGTCCGAAATACCTAAGAATTATAATATCTATTATTAAAAATCACGAAATTTATTTTACCGAAAGTCGTAAATGCGATTTGTTTGTTTTCCAATTTTCATACGTTCGAAGAATCAAATGCTCGATGGGTTCTCGGTCCGAAAAACAATATTCCGATTTTCAATACTTCGAATAAACTGCTAAAATTAGGATTCTGATTTTGATTCAATTAGTATAATATTCAGTTACGATACTCCCTTTTTTTCTCCTAAAATTGTTTGTCCGAAAATCATTACCCATAACACGTTTGCCATAAACTTCAGTACCTAACCAAAATGTTCAGAAATTCGTAGTTTTGTTTTAAATAATTATCTTTACTTCTAAAGTTATTCTGCCTTTATCGAGGACTATAATAATTGTATTAGTATTAGTAATATATTTTATAATGTGTATTAATAAGTATTATTAATATTGTTTATTCATTTTAATTCTTATTCTATTACATTTTTAAATATTTCTTAAAATAAAAATTATAAAAAAACATTATTAATATTATTATTAATAAGTATTATATTTTATAATGTGTATTATTCAGAATAATCATTTATAACAAAATTGTTAGTTCTAAAACATTTGCTAAAACTGGAGCTGTGACAGAAACCATGCCTGTTGCATGTTCGCTTGCATGCTGCATGCTTGCTTGCATGCTACATGTTGCATCCTCGCTTGCATGCTGCAAGCTTGCTTGCATGCTGCATGCATGGTGTATGCTTGTTTGCATACTTCTTACAGATAAATAATAACCATATGTTCACAATCAACTGTTTTATTGAGATATAATACTGATAATAACACATGCAACGCCGGAGTCGAAAATCATATTGCTTTTGCATCTTTATTATCTATGTATTGTATCAGTTGGATTTGGTAAAATAATAAATATATGCCGCGGCAGGGGCCGCCGACCGCGCCAGATCTCCGCTATTGTTGGTAAATCATTTGGGCTAGGTTAGGTTACAACTGTGACCAGCGAAAGAAAATGTATTTTTATATTTCGGAATTCTAATTAATCGGTACTTCAATAATCGGAATTCGTATTTTTGATGTTTCGAATTATCATTGAGTCGGACTTTTTGTTATTCGATCCATTGAAACTCGGTATTTTGAGAATAGTAATTATAAACGTTAGGAATATTGAAATTTTGGAATCATAACAATAGGATGAATGATAAATCGGAGTTGTAATATTAAGAATTTTGAACCATTCGGAATTATGAAAATCGGTATTTTGAAATTCGTATTTGTGACCGACGGAATAAAGTTTTTCGTATTTATGTTCGTTGACCGAAATGTATGGTTTTTCTATCAAGAATCTCTCAGTAGCAGCTTGGAGTCTGGATTTGTGCCCGGTTGATGGCAATAGGCTCGCCCCCTATTACGTGGGACTTAAACATAACTGGCGAAATGTGGGTAACACCTCTGCCCAACCCTTCGGGGAATACAGGCGTGATGTTACGTTATGTTATTATCATGCCCTCCTATCAAAATTATATACGTACTTACATATTTGTTGTTGCTGGTACAAAAAATTGCATACCTATTATTAGTCGTGTGTCATGTTTCATCATCCATCAATTACCTTACAAGACATTTTGATTAGTTTCCAATAGGACTATAATCCAGTTTTATTATAATTACCGTAATAAAAAACACAAAAGGCCCACCTAAATGAAATTGAATTTTATGAAGATTAAATTCGTTATACCTATTGGTCGTCTGACAGGCCATTATCTGCCTGCGATAAAAATAAATATAGAATTTCCATTTACACAGCAGGTGTGAATTTCACTCTGATTTTAATTTGTTCTAGTGTTAGTTACATTGCTCATATTGTCATGGAACGCGATGCTTACCGATAGGCAAACGAGTGAATCTAATTGAATCTATGCTGGTTACATTACCTACTTGATTAGCCGAGTTTGTATTAAAAGAATAGAATCTCCCGTTCTCTGCGAACTTCCTATTTTTTTACCTGACGTGGTTGATATCCTTATATTAAGTACTGTATTTATATTTTCTTAATGTCTCTCGAGAATCATCGCATTTCCAAATGCAAACGAATGCTAATTTCCACGTCCATGAATTACTAGATTTATCTTGTTTAATTCATAACTAAGTATTTTATTGTTGTTTTGTTTTGATTTTCGTGTGAACTATATAGAGTTGTAAGACTATTTTCCTATCTGTCGTGCCTGCGACTTTAGCAGCTTTCCTGCCATAAAGTTAAAAGAGTATTAACAACTCTACATACTTCCAAGTCGATTGAGAGCGTCCAGTCTGTACCAAGTGCAAAGGGCAACTGATAGAAATCCGACGACTGACGAAACACGAGGTTTGCTGAGGAACACAAGAACATAGTTGTACTGTACACTGGGAATGACTACCAACCAAAATAACCCACCCCTGCAACTGTACCCTGACAACATCATACAGGCAAGGTCTGAATGACTTATGAACGAGGATACAATTATTGATTTTACAATAAGATTATCTTCTTTAAAACAACAAAAAAGAACTTTATAACTAAGCGCTTTCACAAACTAGACAACTAGTAGCGACGATTTTTAGGGAGGATTAACGTTTGACCCTTGTTTGATCCGAATGGCGGCCACGTGAGGCCTAATATTAATCCACGTGGTGGTGGGCGTGACACTAAATCCCAATCAAAACAATAGCTAAACCCAGAGGGCAGGTGTGTGCGTGATCGTATAGCCACAGTATAGCGATAACACAACGCGTGGATAAGGCTTAAGTGACGCAAGCGCTGAGTTAGCCACTGAATTACTTATTACAAGAATAAAATCTCAAAGCTCCGAGTCAATATAAAACAACAAAGAAAACGAAATAATGAAACATTGTGAAAATCTAAAGATAAAGACGAAATCAAAAGCCCTTGACAAAAATAAATCTATTGAAACATCTTAATCACTGTAGACCTAAATAACAAAACAAGAGTATTTTATGAAAGATGAGACCGAGAACCTAGCAATTTTTACGATTATCCCAGACAAGAGGGGCCCATTGAGTACAGGGAGCAACAACGTCAACCCTCAAACGAAGTAGTCATTGACAAAAATGAAGAAAGCAAAAGTGCCCCTCGTTATGTAAATTAAAACATGTTTTATCCATAGCCCATTTGTAGAGAATTATTTGCAATTTGCAAACAGGATATTTTCTAATTTGTCTAGCGATCCCCCACTACTACTGTTTTTTCCATACTAATGGCTGGATATATTTTCGCATTACGGTCGTCCGTTGTTTCTAAGGTCGCTTGAGAAATGGCAGGCAATTTTGTAAGTTTAAAACAAAAACGGCGAGACGGGATGATAGGGCGGAATGTTTGTAAGCTTTGCTTATAATTTTCTTTTATTGCTGTTCGCAGCTGGTGGTATGGGTTTTATGAATGCATCGTCTTGATTTTTTCATTTGCGACGAACGGTGATATTACTGGCACGCGAGAATTTAGAGTTTCTTTGGTTGACAAACGCGATGCAATGACTCAAAATCCCTAGTCGTAATTTACGAAATATTTCAGTTCTGTTATAGATTGCTATTTAACTTTAAAGGCCCAACTGCTTTATTTTCTCCTTTTTCGTCAAATATTTTCCCAATATTTTCTTTGTTCTCATTAGCAACCACAAAAACTTCTTCCGTCCTCGATTATATTTCAACAACTTATGTTCATAAAAACCAGATTATCACTACAGCAGTTACTATGGACAATCATCAGCATTAAGAACATCTTTTCTTCTTTTTTCTTTTCTTTTTTTTTTCTTTTTATCTATTTTGTTTTATATCTAACTAGCTTTTGCCCGCGGCTTCGTCCGCGTGAATGTCGGAAAATATCCCACGGGAACGTACTACCGATACCGGGATTAATACCTAATAGCCGAGGAAAAGGTCATTGACTCCTACCGCTGCGTCCGCGTTCTCGTCAACCATAATGTGATATGTTTTAAATCATGAATTTAAATGAATGATGACAAGGTATATTTCAATCTAAATTAAATGCTCAATTTAAGTAAGATAGTTTATTGGAAGGATTAAAATAATACCGGTCAAAATAGCTTCGGAAATAACAATGAAATATCAAATTCTGAAAGGTAAAAATGGTTATTGTGGGTCATCCTTAGAAGAAAATTTTATGTATCTTTTGCGGGTTACGCAGCGCACGCCAATAAAGTTCCCAGTCTGCATGATTTTTTCCGACATCTTCAACAATAATCGTCAGCCAATTTACACAAAACCTTAACGAATTATACACTAAAACCTTCCGCATGAATCACTCCGTCCATTGGTTAAAACCGTTTGAAAATCCGTTCGGCAGTTTTTCAGTTTATGGCGTTCAGACAGACAGACAGACGCGGACTTTGTTTTATAATATGTAAGGATTTGTGTTATTCAACTAACCACTCATTAGTAAGCCTTAGTTTTCTTGAAGTCTAGCTTCAAGTTTAGTTATAAACAAAATTTTAGTTTATCTTAACAATTTTAGGTCTTGATAAACAAATCAATCGGTAAACATTTTTGAAAGCCTACTTAATTAAATACAAAGCTTGTGGTAGATTGTCTGTAAAAGATCGCTTTTAGCGATAAGACCGCCCATTGTGTCACCTAATGTAAAATTTCTAAATTAATGTCTGTAATTTTTTTGGTGTGCATAATAAAGAATATTCTATCTATCTAGATTTCGTTAACACTTAGGGATGTTAAATGTTTCAAAAATATCGTTTGCTGTGGCAAACGTGTGGTGGGATCACAAAAATGATAGATGAACTAGATTTTCAGGCTTCTGGTAACCCATGGTCCTTGGGAGTTGCCGTTCAAGTATAAGGGGGCTAACGGTTCGTGTATTCCACAAGGTACCAGATATCTCAACTTGTATAAAATGATCACATATACACTAGCTAGGCACTGACTGACCGCAGCCACAGGTTAGTCCAAATGGTTCACTCCTCAAAAACATTTAAATAAAAAGCGACTCTTGCTACGACACAATAAAGTGCAATTCAGGTCGCATAGCGCTAATTATCTACAGTTATATTCACCTAGAAATTGCTTCTCTTTCTATCGCGTAACTCTTATATCTGCTGACTACGTTACGCTCACTGAATTGGCCCGACAAGACGAGCCTGTCGCGTACTTGCAGCTTCATGCCTTAAATGTGGAGTGCACCTTTTGTACTATTCTATACCATGGCAAACAAATCTAACCTCAAGGGCCAAGACCTAGACACTGTGAGGTTTTAATATGAGATAGAACCTCATATGACTGATTGGCTGGCTTGAATGCTATGTGCTTCCGAATAATCTGTCAAAATATATTTAAAATAGGATTCGTAAGGGTTTTCATTTGTTGAAGGAAAAAACATTCTAGTCTGCCCCCGGGCTCCGCGTACGTGTGTCTTTGTATTAATGATTCAAAATATAGTCTTTGCTCTCGTTAAAAGTATTTAATTTATACACACTAAACGATCCCCGAGCACCGCAGTCAAGCAGGTGCTCACAGTACTTAGTAATAAGATTGATGACACAACTATTCTAGCTTGCTGTTCATTGTTTGCTTCTGACCGGCTCAGGCGGTCGCGCGCCTCTGACTCGCGTTGCTTGTTCGCCGCTCCACCAGTGCGTACCCACACTGTTCGATATACTCCCACAGCCCAGGCGATCAATCTGCTGAACGCCCTGATTGCTCAAGAGCCGGTTGTTACATAGTCTCCGCCTCAGCAATTTCTGTCATCATGCAATGTGTGATGACAGAAATTGCTGAGGCGGAGACTCGCTCTGCTAAGCCTTGTGATAAAACCATAAAACTAGACATTTTAATTATTATGTAAAATCAACATATACCAGTTTTATAAACACATTGACATTGTTGAAAATTATATTCAAAAATGACATGGTTACTTTGTAAAGTATTATATTATTTTAACTATTGTGAATGTGAGGACTATGTGGATATTGTTTTTATTTCTCTGCTAGTTTTAGTGATGGTCTGGCAGTTTGAGTAGTTTATGCGGCCTACCCAAATGTCCTTTCTTTGGTATTGTTCGTCGAGTTGAGCTCCTTAAGTTCTGAGTTGAGCTCCACGATTACTGACAAATGCTTGCACTGACTGGACAGGTCCACTCAAATCTGTGTGGTTCTTTCCTCAAAAGACCTTTTCAGACACTTATCTACATGGTCCTCATATGGCCTGACCAAGATTATGTCTGGACTTTAAAAGAGACTGCGACCTCTGAGTTTGTTTCGGCCTTTCTTCTCAGAGTAGTCAGATAGGAAACGCCGAACTCATCTAGTTTATTTTTAATATTTTTTTTTATATGACGTGTAAAAGTGATTTCGATATCCTACTTACAGAATAAACAATTTCATTTCATTTCATTTCACTGACTTGCAACGTTTGTTTGTAATGTATCGAGTTTTTGTGACGCGTTTTAGTAGTAAGTGCAGCGAGCCGAGCCGCTAGATGCGAGCACTACATCATTAACTGTCGCCTGATTCGCGAATTTCTTTGAAACGAAAATTTCATGTGCTCAAAGTGAGTGTTCGCTGCGTCTTGTGTGTCGCCGTATTGTAACCAAGCTCGCTGCGAATGTTACAATACTGATACATTACAAACAAACCTTGCACTACTTGCAACGTAGGTACCTACAGTTGAAGTACTTTCGCGAAAGTGCACTTTCATACGTTTTTTTTTAAAGTGAAACCTTCTTAAGCGCGTTGGGCATTTTTGAGATGGGAAAGAACAATTGAACTCGCGACACCGTTACCGACACCTCATTTTTGTAAACACGATAGTGCTCCTTATTTATATTACGTTACGGATCCAATGTTCTATGCAAGTATTTTTACTTTAAAGGTTTTGGAAGTTTTTTTTTTTTTTTTGTAAACGCTATTGTGCTCTTTATTTA
This sequence comes from Agrochola litura, assembly GCA_949152395.1. NCBI lineage: Eukaryota > Metazoa > Arthropoda > Insecta > Lepidoptera > Noctuidae > Agrochola > Agrochola litura. The sequence goes on along the minus strand of OX424497.1, from coordinate 5,179,626 downwards.
GATAAGGTTATGGACCCATGTTCTATACAAATATTTTTCTTCCACTAAGGCGATCTTGTTCAAGTTTTCACTTCTGTCGGCACTCACAGAGTCACTTTTTTTTTCTTGCTCTTTCTTTTCTATTAAATTGAGAATCAAACCAAAGATCGCGTAGTTTGGTTACCACACTCGCTACCTAACTACCCAACTACCTACTCAAACAGGATATTTATTATCTAATCGTAATAAAAAGTTCAGTGAATCAATTGTTTAACAAAGTACCTACTTCAAAGTCTTTAAAACATTTGTCTCGTTCTAGCGCAATAGAACAATCATTGCCATCGCCATTATTTTCTCTTACATTGTCTGCAAGTATCGACTAGCGAACTTCGATGGTCCGTTCCATTGATAGGGATGTTACGCTGTCGATAATTGAATTTGTTTTTGTCGATGATATTTATTTTTGTTGTTTTAATTTGTTATAATGGTTATCTATGTAACTGTTTACTGAATACTTATTTTGTAACAATTTTTTATTTGAAAGAGTGTCCGTAGAGTTTCTTGCCCGTTCTTCTCCTTAGGTACCTACCTACTATGCTTTGGAATGGGCAACTAGCTTCATATTTCTGAATGACCGATTCCTTGACAATTCAAAAGGATTTATTTGAAATAAATGCTTTGAGTTTGAGTTTATTTTCATAAACATTGAATATGCAATATAGGTATCTGTGGTTCTGTAAAAATAATTGTCTCAATTTGATGAAGATGTACTGTAGCATAAATCAATGTGCATTATAAGTAAAATCCTTGATCATGGCATACGACAAGCATAGAAACTAGCCTTCCACGAGTTTCTGATAACAAACCAAATAGAATCCTTTTTCATTTATGTAGGTAATCGGCAGAGAAAAATCTAAAAAAAAATATATCATGATATATTTAATTTCATTCAGCAGAGGAAGACCGCGTGGTGGACTCATGTAAATTTTATGTGTGCAGTACCTACCACAACAAAAACATTTGGATGTTTTTTTTTTTTTGTAAAAAGTTTTTATTTTTCACTTTTTAGTTGTGGTACCTACCCCACACAAATTCGAATACCACTACCTGCTATGTAAATAACAGTGACAAGAAGTTATCATATCATCCACATACTAAGTGGGAAAAAATACGTATAATTGAAGCTAACTCAAAAACTACCCAAGCAAAGTTAATAAAATTTATCTACCAAACAAAAAAAGAATCATCAAAATCTATTCATAATTGGCAGAGTAATCGCGTAACAAACATACAAAAAAAAAAAAAACATGCAGACGAATTGAGAACCTCCTCCTTTTGGAAGTCGGTTAAAAAAAGACTTCCAAAACTAAAAGTATTTTACACTTTGTAGTGATTTTTTTTTAAGTCGGTTGATTTTCTGTAAAGTTTTTTGGCGATAGAATTAGGCCCCTACACTATAGATTGGTACAGCTGAAATAATTCAAGTGCACAACAATAGGGATCGGAACTATGTCGCATTCGAAGATAAGTACCGGAATCAGGCTTGTTATTTCCCCTGTCACTGTATTGTTCGATGCCGACTATGATCCCGGATGATAGCGGGGCTAAATTACTGTTACTCCCGGGATCATAAGGGGTAAGCAGAAGCAAAAAGAATAGAATTTTTTTTTATTCGAGTAACCAAGACTCAACAAGATTGTTAGTAAAACTTACGACTATGTTAGTAAGCACAGACACTAAACAAAAACAAGGAAAAGAATACAAGAAATAACGATTGGTCACCGTTGCGACATCCCAAGAGAGACGTCACAATAGTGACCCACGTGTACACAGTCCAGGCGACTCGCAGCCATGCTTAAAGGGGGCTCCCACACAAAACTGCGAATTCGCATCGCATTGCAAAAATTTGCGAGCTTGGCCTAGGCCGTGCGCAGTGCGGACGGTGAGCAATGGATAGCTCGCCGTCCGATAACGACCTGGCCTGGGTCGACGGCGCGTTGTGTTCCACGCGCGCCTCATGTCAGCACAACTGAAGGGGTCCGCTAGGGCCGATGCTTGCTGGGGTTGTGGGTTTGTCCGAAAAGGTTACCGTGGCCCCTGGCAACATACAGGCAACTGAAGGAACACGGGTGGGTTTTAGTCAGTAGGAGTCTGGCACGCCCTCCCACTCCGCCCAGAGCGGGAGAAGTTATTTGATAATTTCCCACCCAAAAAAAAGGTGACTTGCAACCATGCTTAGGGCTTCCACACAAAACAGAGAATTCGCATCCCTTTGCAAAAATCTGCGAGCTCGCAGTGCGCATGGCCTAGGCCGTACTCGCAGATTTTTGCGATGGGATGCGAATTCGCAATTTTGTATGGGACCCCTAAGACACTGTTGGACATCCGGGTAGACCGTTTCCGTAGGATAATTTCCAACCTCCACGCGGGCTAAGCTACGTGTAAAACCTGGTTTTTAATATTTTCCTTGAACTCAATGTGTGATAAACGATCAATACTCCTTTATTTTCGTTATTGTTCACTTTATTAGCATTGTTAAACTAGTTTCGAGACCAACATGAGATCATTATCATGATCTAGAATCGAGAGTTGTCAATCATCACCAGACTTTAGCTGTGCATCGCTGGATAAAGGCTCATTGAATCAGACGCCATCTAAATTGAATAGTATAGAGGTATGAGAAACAGGGTGTAAAGATCACTCATCCTATATAGAAAAGCGAGGATCCTCCAAACAGACGGGTTTTGTATCTAGTGGGCAATTGACTAACGATTTATGTTATATGTCGGGACGTTTTATATATGCTAGTCGCGCGGTAAACTTCGCTTGCGCGATGCAGGATTTTGCGCGACGTCAGCGTGATGCGTAGTTCATATTTGGCAATGTAGATCACGCCACAAGACGCCACAAGAGTACTGAATTCAAGACAGGAATTTCACTAACTAAAGTTAGGTATATATTATGTTTTTTTTTTAGTAGACTAGCTTTTGCTAGGACTAACATTAAACATCCAAATTCAAACAATTCCACTAGCACCCACAATCACAGTACATATCTACTTGTAAGTACACACAGCTTTATTAGAAGGACACAAACCCAATATTTTCCTTCTAATGTTATTTTAGGCCGTGAACACATAGCCGGGGTCGTCATTTGATTTCCTCTAATTACTAGCTTTGTCCAACCGCAATCCTGTACCAGGCCTAGTGAGTGTTCTTCCGTAATTGAGTCCTATGTAGCTATACGTATAGAGAAAGCTTTTTTTCCTTTCGATTTTCCTTAAGTGGGTAACCTAGAAGTATTTTTGTGTAGGTATTTTGGTAACATGGTCAGGTTATTGGAGATAATAGTTGGAGATTATGCTAGAATATTCGTTGATGAGGAAGATACATAATCAGCCTATAATGTTCCCACTGCTGGGACACAGGCCTCCTCTCCTCTCTGTGAGTGGGAGTGAGCTGTAATCTACCACGCGGGCCCAGTGCGGGTTGGTAGATGTCACATGTCTTCGAATTTTTGATTCTAAGCTATGCCGGTTTCCTCACGTTTTTCTTCACCATTTTGAGAGCAGTGGTGATGAAATTATTTACACAAAGTAAAGCGCCTACCTGGGTTCGAACCGACAACCTACAACTTGTTAGTCGAGGCCTTTATCACTGGGCCACCACTGCTCTCCTAGTAAGATGATAGTTAGATGAGTAAGATTAGGAGTTAGTTGCACCACTTCTTCCCAGCTAAAGCACTAAAAAGTGGTGAAGGGTGGGCGTTTTTGGAAGACTATTTTATGTCATTTTGACTTTCATAAAGTGCTGATTCTCAGCCTAGTTTGAATACGTCGCTGTCTCCGGTGAATAAAATCGTAATCGTAAAAACTACATTTTAAAGGAAAAATAAAAAACCGTTTTTTGTGAATATCTTATTAACTAATTATACATGGCGGAATTGTTCAAATACCAAAAGAAAAGTGGTTTTTTACATTCATTACAATACACCCTAAAATCTCGTAACTTCTGAAATAATCGTAGGAAATTAATGAAAAACTTAACAGAGTGTAATCCGACCTCTAAATATCGATTAAGCAATAAAGTTAAAACTAGCGTCATAGCACATTACCATTTTATTCGCCGGGGTCAGCGACATGACTTTTGAATTTTGAATTAAAACCGTTCGTATAGTGCTGATTCTCAGCCTAGTTTGAATAAATGACTTTTGATATTTGAATTAAAACCTTTCCGTCGTGAAAATAATAGCCGGTAAGTAAGGTTAGAAGCGAAGCTGACTTCCTAGAGAAAACTGAATGTATTTAACGTTTAGTCATTCGTTCTCGTTTATGCTCTTGACTATAAATGGCCACGCAAAACCGACTCTGTAACTGGAAAATTGTTTGAGACATGTACAATTTTAACAGTTAAAATTAAAAAACCCCCGACACAAACATTTACTCATTTATCTTTCCTATTCGATCACCAGACCCTAGTTATGTATCTATAACCTATTAATTGAGACCATTCCAATGAGCCCAAACACGAGCCCAAATACCTGTGCTGTAAGTTGGTAAGGGAGTTGGGTATCCAGCAAATTCCAGGTGATGCTGCAGCGTCAGTTCAAGATTACTATGTTCTTCTAATATCATTGAAGTAACAAAATACCAAATTTCAAATCATCAACTAGAAAAGATCTGATAATCTTCAAACGGCTGAAACGATTTTGATAAAACATGTCTAAGAACTACCGCTAGAAAACCTGATTTCAAATAAAAAAACTGCATTCAAATCGGTTCACCCGTTTAAGAGCTACGGTGCCACAGACAGACACACGTGACGGTCAAACTTATAACACCCCTCTTTTTGCGTCGGGGGATAAAAAATACTAGAAGGTCAGGGTCTTCAAATCTGTCTACAGATCCATCTTGAGTGCTGTGGCTGGTCTTATCATTAATTTATCATTAGATGTCCCGTTGAACTTCGTAACACGTGGACAATTTCCATACAAAATTTAGATTTCATCGATTTTTCGGCTCTTCCTTTGGGTTTTTCCTAATTTTCTTTTTTATCCCCATAACGAGGTGAAAAAAAAAAAACAAATCGGTCGAGCCATTTTCAAATTTTTGCAAGCCTTACGCACGGCAATTGACTTATAAATACAGAGTTAGTGGTTATATGTTGGAAATCCATGAAGGAGATGGCATACGGGTCATGAGGGGTCATTTGGGGTCAAATGAACTCTCCTACATCAAGATCTGTCTTACAAACAGTTTTCCACAAACACGTGCTTCATTGACCAATGCATAAACACTTGATCATTCCTGACCACTGTTTCATTTCATCAGCAACCAACGTTCCATGATCCCTCAAGAAACGTATCAACAGAGCAAAATTATTAACAACAATAAGCCCTCGGGATTGGCACGGGTGTACATTTAAATAATTAATGTGGCAAATAGCCCGGGTCGGTAGCCGCGGTCAACGGCTAATAGCCATTCAGAGACCAAGGACTTAGTTTATTGAGCCAATTTCAGTACATTTGTTACCGTGGCGGCTACAAATCGAGACGGCTACGCGACGCGTGGTGATTTCTTCTTGTTAAGTTTGAAATACGATGTTTTATTAAAATCTTTGTGGTTCTGCTAGCTTTTGTTTGGGTGATTTGTGATGCGTACCTAATATGGAACTGAAACATCCTTTTCTTAGAATGAAACTTCTTATATTAATTCTATGTAGACTATTTATTTTTGGTGACATAGCTAGAGATGAAATTGCGGTAATAATAAAACAGAAAAATATAGAGTACTTTTTTAAATTAATTAGAAAAACTTTATTTCTGCTCTCTCTTTTTGGAATGAAGTTATTTAACGCGGCTTGCAAACTGGCAGAAGTCATCACGCTAAAAAGTGTTATTACTTGCGACTGTCGAATCTTCTTCTAATTCAAAGAGAAAGAAAGAGAGAGAGAGAACGCTGGCAAAAAAAGACAACAGAATAGAGTAAAGTGATTACAGTGTCGTGGGATAAAATTATATACATCGGCTCGATTACACTGCTCGATTACACAAAAAGAGAGTGTGAATTTGGTCAAAATGAAAATCCAAGATGGCAGCTGCGATAATTTTCAAATTTTTCGTAATTGGTGTCGTTTTCATAGTTTTCGAAGGTGCTAAAGCCGATCGTGAAGTCAAAACGTGAATCCAGGATGGCAGCAAAGAAAATTTAAAAAAAATCGTCATGTATGTCGTCGTAAATCGATAGTGAGGGTATTTTAAGTCTGTTTTCTTATAAATATTATTATATTCCGAAATGAATCAAAATTTTTAATTTAATTACATATATCAGCAAAACAAAAAGAAATCGATATCCTAAAATCATTATTTCAAGTAGGTGCGACAAGAATTATGATTAAAAAAAATATCATTTGAGCAATTGTTACAGTGAAGCCCCTATTAATGGGATAATCCCGAAACATGCATTTTAGTAAAAACAATAATAAACACGCTTTAAATAATAAATTATATTGAAATTAGTGCGCAGAAAACTGATGCATTCGCTGAAGGATTTCATTATCTTTGTTTGCGATAATACCAATAAGTAGATTATTTTCGAAAAGATTTACTACCTACTAAAATTCGAGCTGTCTACCAGGGATGACTAACTTAAGACAATAAGCGGATATGATTAATCGTTATATGTATAATCGACCTCGTTACGGTTTGACCACTAAGGCGCCATCTCCACGAATGAGAGAATCGGGGTGATGGTGTCGCCTTGCCTAATAATTGCTCTTAAAACTGACATGTCATTATTTGGAAGGTGGCAGTCTTACCACACGCCGATTACTTAAACCAATGTGTGTCCACACACACAATGTAATATGAATGTGTTATATTTATGTTAATGTATATTTATTACGTTATCTATGTGTGTATTTATTGTAACGTAGTAGTGGATTATTTTTGGCTGACTTTCAGCTAAACAAAACAGACTAAGTACTTGAAAATGTGACTGACAGCCAATTACAAGTCTTGACATATAATTAACAGAATAATAATAAAAAAAATCTGTGAATTATAGGCTGATTAGGCTATGCTACCTTATTTTAATTTAGAATTTTTTTTTAAAAGATTTTAAACGATTTAAACCATTAGGTTTTAAACCGTATTTTTGGCTTAAACCGTTTTAAACCAAAAGAATAGAAAGCCATATCCACAAAAACACGCTCATGTTGCCCGGCCCCGGCTAAAACAACGTGAATGCATAAGAATTATCAACAACAATCCAACGCAGCCATCCTCTCTCCTCACGTAGATAACGTTGTGTGTTTGGTAGCAAATTTAAAATAAAAGCAACGTTACATTCGTTATTTATACTCCAATATTTTTTAGAAATAGAAAATCTTGATTTGTCTATATTTTATGTACACAGATGTGTATATTTATAAGAAAATATATTCTAAAAATATGGAGTGGCTGAGGAAAAACCTAATCAGATTATTTTTAGGGTTCCGTACCTCAAAAGGAAAAAACGGAACCCTTATAGGATCACTCGTGTGTCTGTCTGTCTGTCTGTCCGTCTGTCACAGCCAATTTACTCCGAATCTAATGGACCGATTAAGTTGAAATTTGGTACACATATGTATTTCTGTGACCCAAACACGAATGAGTAACGTAAATAAATTAATTTTGAATATAGGGGTCACTTTTGGGGCGCAAACAAGAAAATTAAAAAAAAAAGTTTTGCTAACAGTACCGTGTGACATATCAAATGAAAGGGCTTGTTACGAGAATTTCAAATATATTTTTTATATAATTTAAAAATAAATACTTTTGAAGATATTGAATAAATTCAATGAAAATTGACCATTCCCCCCCCCCCTTATCTCCGAAACTACTGGACCGAAATTTTTAAAAAAAATACATAGTATGGCTCTTTACTCATAGATTACAGGAAAACCTATAAGAAGTCTATGGTTTTAAAATAACATGGTAAATCTCTCAATATTGTGCGTAAAAACTTACATTTCGTCGCTCGGCATCCAATAGGCCCATCTCTCTAGCTACTATAATATCATAATATCAAAAGGACAACCAATTCGGGTTTCGGCGTGGTTTGTCAACAGAAAGTGCAGTGTTGTGCATTAAGCATACTATCACATACTTACTATACACAGCGTGGGACGCCGATATATGCTAGCTTCCTAGATTTATTCAAGGCTTCTGATCTGGTTGCTTATGACGTATTGTGGAGAAAGATGGAGAAGGATAGGTTGCCAACGGAGCTTATAAACATTTTTAAATTGTGGTATAGTAACCAGATTAATAGTGTACGAAGGGCTGGAACTTTTTCCAGGCCATACAGGTTGGAATGCGGGGTGAGCCAGGATTGGTGAGCTCAGCAGCACCAGAGTGGGTTGCTATTTAGATGGTATTTGTGTAAATAATATTAGCTATGCAGATGATATGGTGCTTCTGAGCGCGTCAATCTGTGGTCTCAGAAAGTAATTGGTCGCCAAATGTGAGCAGTATGCCAAAACACATGGTTTGATGTATAACTCCAATAAGTCGGAGATCATGGTTTTTGAGGCTGGGGGTAGACCGGGTCATGTAACACCTGTATTACTCAATGGGACTCCACTACAAAGAGTATTTACGTTTAAATATCTTGGTCATATATTGACCCCTGACCTCAATGATGGACTCGATATTGAGCGGGAACGAAGAGCGTTGTCGGTAAGGGCAAACATGCTGGCTCGCAGGTTTGTACGCTGCTCACTTAAAAAGTTAAAATTACTCTGTTTCGAGCTTATTGTACAACGTTTTACACGTGCAGCCTGTGGGCTAGATATACCCAAAGGTCGTGCAACGCCCTTCGTGTCCAATACAACAACGCTTTCAGGGTATTGGTGGGGCTGCCCCGTTTTTGTAGCGCATCGGGAATGTTCGCGGACGCACATATTAATTGCTTTTACTCAACGATGCGAATGAGGTGCGCAGAGTACGGGCCAGCTCCAACAATGTCCTAAAAAAGATTGCTAGCAGGCTGGATTGCATGTACATAAATCACTACAGTGCCATCTCCCATGGGGTGAAATAAATTTAAACTAGATTACGTGGGGCACTCAGAAAGTTTTGTGATACTAGAAAAAAATATACTACAGGTTATAATTTTTTTATTATATTTTTTCAAAGAACTCTCCATTGGCGTTTATACACAGTTTTATACGTCTAAACCAATTTTTATAACACGTCTTCCAGTCCGCATCAGACACCTCTCCAATCTCCTTCTCAAATGCAGCCAGTGCATCTTCAGGTGATGAAAACTGTTTTCCTTTGAGTTGATTTATTTTGGGGAACAAGAAAAAGTCGCACGGAGCTAAATCAGGACTGTAAGGAGGATGATCGGTGTGCTGTCCAGAAAGTCCCTTGTTTTGAGCGCCGAGTGAGCCAGCGCGTTGTCGTGGTGAAGCAGTAGCCCACGGAGACCAGTGTTCGGTCGCTTGCTGCTTGCAGTAGTAAAAACTTCTGGCAAACATTTGGTAAAATACCATTCAGCATTGATGCTTCTTTGATCTCGTCAGGGTATTGACACCAGATAACCTGAAAGAAAAAAAAAATTGCGATCAACATTTTGCCTGCACTTCTGGCTCGCTTCACTTTGGTAGGCGTTGGTTCATTTTGAAACAGCCACACGGTTTACTGACGCTTAATTTCTGGATCATATTGATAAATCCAAGATTCATCACCTGTAATGATATCTTAAACGCGCCGAGACAAGCCTGCTACAAATTTTGCTATCATGTCTCGGCACGATTCTACCCGAACCTCCTTCTGAGCCTGCGTTAGATTTTGCGGTACCAGCGTGAAACTATCTTCCATAACCGAAGATGCCTGTGTAGAATTTCATGCACACTTCCCGATCCAATCGGCAATATATGCTGAACCTCTTCATATGTAATTCGCCTATTCTCTTAAATTAAATTTTTCACAGCCAGCACGTTTTGTTATGTAACAACCGTCATAGGGCGGCCACTTCTTTCTTTGTCCGCCAAAAATCGACCACACATAAATTCATTAAACCAGCGGAAAACAGTCGTTTTAGAAGGGCTTTTTTCTATGAACACCATTTGAAGTCTTTCAAACGATTCTTCTGGTTTTAGTCGACATTTGAAATCGTACAAAATCATCGCGCGAAAATGTTCGCGTTGTAAATCCAGTTTTCAGTAAGACAGAGTATTTTGATTTAGCTCGTAAAAAAATGTGGAGGGAATTTCGAATTTGGAATGATATGTTTTTTTGTAATAAATAGTCATAGTTTTAATTGACATCAAAACTAGCCAGTATCCTATAGACAAAAACTGTTAGTCGCAAAACTTTCTGAGTGACCTGGTTAAATAAGCTAACATAGTTCATAAGTTTTCTAACACAATGAGTCCTTGTTACTTGAATAAAGAAAAATATCTGGATGTCCATGTTTTTTTGAACGACTTTATCTATAAATGAAACCTAGCTGGATCGATTTATCACTCCCGAAACCCCCTGCATACTAAATTTAATAAAAATTCTTGGAGCCGTTTCCGAGATTCAGATTATATATAGGTACAGTACCGACCAAAAGTCCATGAGCAATCTCACAAAGCAATAGACTGACGCTTCGGTTTGACTTACGACCTTCTTCTATAAGTTGTTACAATACTGTAGACACGCACATTACACACACACACTCACTTTGTCTGCAACCAATGACTAGTTCAATAATCATCATTCGTTTTTAGTTTCATTCGTCTTGTTCACATAAATATTAAAGTTTAGCAGGTAGACCACAAAAAACTAAGTAAATTATTTCGATTTCTGTGGGGTAGATGCAGTTTGTTACGAGTATTTAATTAATAGAACTTTTTTGGTTCGTGGATAATATTGGTGACGAGTATTTAGCGCAGTGTTGTGGTTATTATTATCAAAAAGCAGGCATAAAATATATTGAAGAGATCAGATCAGATCAGAGAATATTATTGCGCTGCGTAAAAGTGAAGTGAATATCTAATGAAACCGGACTAAGTGTGAGTGTTATCATTAATATATTTCATATTTTACTAAACATAAATCTTAATCAAGGGTATTGTTGATAGAACAGAGGTATTGTTGAGACAGAAGATGCCTTTAAAGTTTTAAATTCATTGTGAGGTTTAATTCGATTAGTGAATAATAAATAATAAGGTATTATGTGTAATAAAAACAATGTTTTTCTTTGTTCTAGAGAAATACTGTGAGGGTTAAGAGATATGAGGAAGGGGCTTATTATCGAGTAACAGCGACTTCAAATGGTGAATGAAACAAATGGTTTCATACCAACGAGACATTTTGCTGAATTATTAAAAACACGTCATTATGAACCGTTCGCCGTGCACTCTGAAGGCTTGCATCACTGAAGACCAGCTAGAAAACCGTTTTTGACCTTAAAATATTGACCGTACCAACTTAATAAACAACAGATTCGTTATTGCATGAATTTATGGTAACGAATTTTTTAAGCACGTTTCAATAGGGTGTTTGTCGTATTTCTTGCAGATATACCGAAATTGTTTAATATTATTTTAGTAATAGTATTATTTTAGGATAAAAATTTGAGGTTTAGTTTCAATCTTCTTTTCGTAAAGAAAATGAATACTTAAGCTTTAACCTCAATAACAACCAATATTTACTAAAGTCAAATAAAATGTAAAATAATTAATACAAATAAAATATAAACAAACTGGGCATATTTAACCTTAAAATTACCTATTCTGTAAGTAGTTTTTTACATTTTAAGTAGTCTAATATTCTTATTTATTACTTAATTACTTCGACCATGATCAAAGCTTAATATTTATGGTGAAAAAATCCATTAAAAATTTAAAATATTTCATAATTTAAATATGTCAAAATAATACAAACTGCTTCTAAGTTTCTTGACATCTATTTCACATCTTATTCAGCTGAAGTAATGATAAATAATTGTAGCAGTTTATTAACTTATGTAAAATAAATATAACGAATAAACATATTTTTTTTAATTTTGTTATCATATATCACGCATTTTTTATTCTAAAACCTTTATTGCAATAACAACATAAAAAAGCAGCAATATTTAAAAAATATTATTATCGAAAACAAAAATAATAATATTTGCAAAAAACCGCACTGTGTTTCACGAGATTAGAACCTGAGGCAGTTTGAATTCCATACCAACGCTTAACGCTTTCTGCTATCTGCGCTTGTTAAGTTACTATCGAATTTTAGCAATGCCATTAACTGGTCAAGTTCACGCGCATAGTGCGTGTGTGCTAGCATGTTTAAAGCGACGGAAATATATTGTTGTTTCGTGTAACTGCGTTATCTGTGGTGTGTGTATCGTGTTGCTTACACATACAAATGTACGAGCTATACCGCGTGTTCACAGCAATACGACTCTTAGCGTGCTCATGCACTTTTGAGCGCTTACTGTACCTACATAAATACAAGAATTGCTCGTTTAAAGGTATTAGATTTAGATTATTATTATATTAATGCCGCGAATGTGAAATTTTTAACGAAAATCAGATTTTTGTTTTATTTCATTCTACACGTTGAAATAAGTGACCCTGCAATTTAAAAAAAAAAACGTAAAAAATGTCACTTTTGCGGTATTGGATGGATGCCGAGCGACGATTTGCAGTTGGGATGTATGGGAGAACATGTTTTTCAACTACAATGTTAAGTTTGTCCTTGGGATAAATAAATTCATCTCATTGTGCGTAGTCCGACACGCACTTGGCCGGTTTTTTTATTGATACTTGTTATAACATATTCTTTTAATGTACATTTTAATAAATACACATAATCAAGATTGTTTTCAGTCTGTCTAATCCTAAAAAAGTAGTGTAAGTATGTCAGATGACTTCACGTATATTAATAAAATGGTTAATGATGTCAATTAGCCTTTTTAACTTAATTTTTAAAGTAATACGTAATCAATGTACGGCCCACTTGGTCGTGGTTTTAAACAAATTTAAAACGGGCTTTAAACCACGGATATTGGTTTAAAACAGTTTATTTACAACTATAGTCACGGGTCAAGTTATGATAACTTTAGACGTACAATAATCGAACGTTGATTTCACACAGAGCTTGAAAACGAAATATCATTTCGGTATCATCAGATATTTCCATTATGCTGCGGGTCATTTACTTATAGACAATAACAATGCTATTCGATCCAATAACTACAAAGGACGAGTATAACTCATTACCAACTGCCAAGAGATAGGTAGAATGGTGGTCGCATTGCGAGTTATCAGCATACAGGAGGTCGTTGCTATCCATTATGTGCAACGATTCAATTTATAACTCTTTGAATGAACCGAATCGATTACGACTATTAAATGAGCAATATTTGTTTATATGGGTATATTTTGTAATCACGTTCTCGAAATCGGCTCTAACGATTTCGATGAAAGTTGCATTATAGGTATTTTTGGGGCTCGAAAAATCGATCTAGCTAGGTCTCATTTCTGGGAAAATTCGTTTTCTCCGTATTTTCACCTTAGAATAATGACGGCAGCACGGAATAAGTAAGTACCTACTGTAAGCAATTACAAAATAAATCAAGATATTTAAATGTGATTTTAAGATTTGATTAGTACAACTTGTAAAATATGATAAATGATGATGTGTGTATTTTGTATTTTTCATGTTATGATTAAATACGTAGAAATTAACTTGAGTTCAAATACAAAACATTAATGATTAATATAATAAATAGTTACCATTTTATATAGTTTAACGTCCATCTGTTGACTAAAAATTCACACGCTTTGCCGCATTTTTGTAACGTGGACACGAGGTGTCAAGTAAATTGAATACTGTTTTCTGGGTGATTATATTTTGGACTGTCGAGCTGTACAGTACAGGCTAAGCGTAAAAGTGTAATTATTATATACCTAAGTGTTATTAGTGAAAAGGTTTTACCTCAGAAGTGTCTTTTCTTTCACTACTATCATGGCAGCATGGAATTAGCATGAACTTTCCTATACTATTAAATGAGCATTCTCTATTTTCACCACAGCAGAGCTCGGTCGCCAAGATACTATATTATTAAAGTAATAGTAATGTTTATAAAAATTTATAATAAATTTCCAAATGGCATTAGAAAAGTAAGCAAAACAAATATATTTATTAATAAATTGAAACAATTTCTGGAATCCAAGTCATACTACTCAGTAAAGGAGTTTTTAGATGACAAATCGAGTGCAAAATAAAATTATTCTTTCTCTCATACACCAAACATTATGAAATAAGTAATATAGGAAATCAAATATAAATATGAATACATAAATAATAACATGATTTAATAACAATGGAAATACTTCTAAGAATTTAAATAATAATTACCTATATTATTCTTATGCAATACATAAAATTAATATCCCTAATATACTATACCTATATACACAAACCTAATAATACATACACATACATAACATCACGCCTTGTTTCCCCGAAGGGTTGGGCAGAGGTGTACCTGTAGCAGGTACACCCACATTTCGCCAGTTATGTTTAAGTCCCATGTAATAGGGGGCGAGCCTATTGCCATCAACCGGGCACAAATCCAGACTCCGGGCTGCTACTGAGAAAGTCCAGATAGAAAAACCCAATAACACTTTGCCCGACCCGGGAATCGAACCCAGGACCTCCTGCTCAGCAGTAGCGCTTACGACCACTAGACCAACGAGGCAGCTAACCTAATAATATACAACAATATATACATAATTATCATCATCATCATCAGCCTATAATGTTCCCACTGCAGGGACACAGGCCTCCTCTCTGTGAAAGGGAGTGGGCCGTAATCCACCACGCGGGCCCAGTGCGGGTTGGTAGATGTCACATGTCTTCGAATTTTCGGTTCTAGGACATGCCGGTTTCCTCACGATGTTTTCCTTCACCGTTTTAAGAGATAGTTATACACCCAATTAAACACATCTAATAATTTATAATAATATTGAATTGCTACTTAGCCCTGTTCCTCTTTCCTAATTTTGGTGTGCCCGACAGGGTCAATATTGATATTTTACTTTGTTATACCATCTATGTAATACATATGGAATGCAATAAATAATTGAGTATTGAGTATTAATACACTAGCTTAAAAAATCCTTTACCATGGCCTAAAATTATACATAACTAGCAACCCGACCCGGCTTCGCACGAGTAAAAGAGCATTTATATCCTACTTTTTTAAAGTTAAAACATCTTTAGGCGCGTTGGGCATTTTTGAGATGGGAAAAAAACAATTGAACTCGCGACACCGTTACCGATACCTCATTTTTGTAAACGCGATTGTGCTCTTTATTTATATTTCATTACGGATCAATGTTCTATGCAAGTATTTTTACTTTAAAGGTTTTGTAAACGCGATTATGCTCTTTATTTTTATTACGTTACGGACCAATGTTCTATACAAGTATTTTTCTTACACCAAGGCGATCTTGTTCAAGTTTTTATTTCTGTCGACACTCCCGGAGTGCCACTGTTTTTTTTTTTTCGATTGTAGTGTCATATCAACCTGTTGCGTCGAGCATATGGATTAGATTAAAATGTAACTGATGTTCATCCTACTTGGAGTATTTTACATCGTCATATTTCAACCAATTTACACAAAACTCTAAATTATACACCTAAATCTTTCTCATGAATCACTCCGTCCATTGTTGAAAATCGTATGAAAATCCATTCGGTGGTTTCTGAGTTTATCGCGTTTGAATAGACAGACAGACTTAACTTACTTATTTGTTTTTCTAATATTTAAACATTTCATTTGAAAAATCAAAGTAGCTCGTAATTTAATGATTCTGAACACTATGCACTTTATTTTGTACCTTCCTTTTCCCTTCAGTACAATTTCGTTTTTCTTATACGAAACTATTTCAGCAAAATATGTTTTTGTTCTTTTCAGTACTACAAAATATGTTTCTCTCACTTGCGAGCGTTGGTCTTGTGTCGCATCTAAGCAATGTATAAATCTGCGGGATATTTCCGTAACACACATAAAATGACAATTAATCGCAATTAGTTTTATTTTGACAGTTCACATTCATTGAGGTATTTACGTTGTTGAGCAGACGAATTTTTCAAACCTATCATCATCATCATCAGCCTATAAATGTTCCCACTGCTGGGACACAGGCCTCCTCTCTGTGAGAGGGAGTGGGCCGTAATCCACCACGCGGGCCCAATGCGGGTTAGTAGACGTCATATGTCTTCGAATGAAACCAAACCTATGAAACCTATTAAACCAATGAAGCAATGGATTAGCAATATCCTTCAAAACTCTCGGATTATAATTGAAAGTGTGAAATCTATTGTACTAAATAAATAGTCTTTAAATTCGATTACCTACAGTATCATTGTCATACGATCAATACTTGAATAGTCTATTTAGCCGATAAAACAGCTGGAAATTGTAATTAAGAATTGTAATAAACATTGTGTAACTTGATTGCGACGATCTGGTGCAGTAAAATAAAAGAAGAGTGGACTGTATAACATGTACATTGATAGAAACACCCGTGCGGCTGTTATCATTTAGCCACGAGCCTCTCATCGACCCGTCCGGCTGTTATTATTTAGCCACGAGCTCCTCATCGAACCGTGCGGCTGTTATTATTTCGCCACGAGCCCCTCATCGACCCGTGCGGCTGTTATTATTTCGCCACGAGCCCTCATCGACCTGTGCGGCTGTTATTATTTAGCCATGAGCTCCTCATCGACCCGTGCGGCTGTTATTATTTAGCGACGAGCCCTCATCGACCCGTGCGGCTGTTATTATTTCGCCACGAGCCCTCATCGACCTGTGCGGCTGTTATTATTTAGCCACGAGCTCCTCATCGAACCGTGCGGCTGTTATTATTTCGCCACGAGCCCTCATCGACCCGTGCGGCTGTTATTATTTAGCCACGAGCCCTCATCGACCCGTGCGGCTGGTATCATTTAGCCACGAGCCCCTCATCGACCAAGCCTTTGCCTATTTCAATTATGGTATGAATAATATAAAAAACTTTTTACAAAAAAAAAAAACTACCGACTTCCAAAAAAAACACTACAAAGTGAAAAATAACTTTAATTTCGGAAGTCGGTGGCTTGGGTTTTGTGTTTTCGTTTTTTGCCACCGACTTCCGAAATTAAACTTATTTTTCACTTTGTAGTGTTTTTTTTGGAAGTCGGTAGTTTTTTTTTTTGTAAAAAGTTTTTATTTTTCACTTTTTAGTTGTGGTACCTACCCCACACACATTCGAATACCACTACCTGCTACCAGTGACAGGAACTTATCATATCATCTACATACTACGAGTAAGTGGGAAAAAAATACGTATTTTGTAGCTAACTCAAAAACTACCCAAGCAAAGTTAATAAAATTTATATGGGACCAATTTGGGAGCATACCCTTTCAAACAAAAAAAGAATTTTCAAAATCGGTTCACAAACGACGGAGAAATCGGTGGACATACATAAAAAAAAAAAAAAAAAAACAAACATACGCGTCGAACTTATAACCTCCTCTTTTTTGGAAGTTGGTTAAAAAGATAAAACTAAGGGTGAATTTTTCAATGTTTGTGAATCTTCTTTCGTAAATCCGTCTTCTTAAAATTTCCTAAAATCAATTTGATTAAAATTCAAATTTGAGCATGAGCTCATGAAAATCAAGGCAGATGGAAGAATATGACGATTAATAATACCATTAATCGTAAAACAACGAATTAATTTCTTTAATAAATTAGCCCCTGTCTTGGCAACACCTGTTCTTAATAGCATTATAAAGCGGTATTATTATCTTCAAAGATTATACCGTGTTGTAACCGGCAGATAATAAACTACCACGTCCTGTGATTTAATAGGATTTTATAGGGAATCAGATTGTTACACGACGAAATTGGAAAATCGAGTCTGGCCACGCTAAGTCTGCAGTGGAATAAATGGGCAACCCCAAAAAGTATTAAGGTATACTTTTACATCAGTCAGTTACGTCAGTTTCGGGGTTGTAAGTAGATCTAATGATTTTGATATTTTGCCTTTTGATTTTTGCATAATAGATATGTGTAATAGACTATGTCGTACCTATGCTCTACCTCCATACGATGATAAAACTGTATCAAATCTACACTGCGTCATGCTAAAGTGACTATTCTTTACCAGTAATAAATCAGAATGTAAACAAAATAACCTATCAAAAATAAAAAGACAAACAAAGTATCAAATTCTTTTTTCGTACGACAGGATGGTGTTTCCGTCTATTGATTTTCAAACAGTGATTCTGAAAGAAAATCACGCTATCCTTGCCAAGTTTTTCTTAATTTTAATTTTTAAATTTCTTAATTTCTTAACTTTTTTGTTTTTGTTGTTACCAGTCTTATTCACGTTAGTTTATTTTAATTTCTTAATATAAATAAAATATTCGATTCTATTATTATTACATTATCACAGTGGATCAGAATACCAGCACTGCGGTATTAATTTTTTAAATATCGCAGCCTATGCTGAGATAGGTGGCCTCGCACAGGTCGTTTTTTTTTATTCTTTTCAGTAATTCGAAATTTTTTGTTAGCTTTAGATGCTCATTTTTAAGGTTCCGTAGTAAACAAGGAACCCTTATAGTTTCGTCATGTCCGTCTGTCTGTCTGTCTGTCCACGGTCTAGCTCCAAGACTGTTAGTACTAGAAGGTTGTAAATTGGCATGGATATACATATTAATCATGCCAACAAAGTGGTAAAATAAAATTATGAAAAATATTTTATTTAGGGTACCTCCTCTACACGTAAAGTGGGGATGTTTTTTTTTTCTATCCCTTGGTTTGGGATTTCGTTGAAAAGGTCTTTCAAAAACATTGAGAGTGTGTTACAACTTTTTTTTTTAATTCAGAGATCCGTTTGCGAAATAAGTGCTAAAGTGCAAAATTTTGTTAGAGTCAAGTGTCCCCCCCCCCCTGCCAGCGAAATGGTTGGTTTTAGACATGTGAAAAAATTCACGGCAGTAGCTTATATAACGAATTTAAAAGGAAAACTATCACAGCTGAGTAGGCTTTACAAGTTAACGAGTAATAATCGACCAACTTAAATTTGCGGTTGTAAAAACAAGTTCTCCCATACATTCCGTATGAAAGATTATTTTTTCAACTACAAAGTTAAGTTTGTTCTTGGGATAAATTCATCCCAATTACGGAACCCTACATTGTGCGTGGTCCGACATGCACTTGGCCGGTTTTTTTGTTGTTATTACTGTTTGTATTTCCTGTGCGTGTCCCAAATAAAATATTTTCTTTCTTTCTTTCTTATAGGTAAATACGAAACATCGTATAGGTACATAAAAGATTCGCGGAGGTTACATGCAAATACCATGTCAGGTCCAAATCCTCTACAGTACACATAGACACTACATTTCACCAGATTTACAATGAAACTCTGACTACTTGTCTTCCGAACAGTATTTATTGCTCATGTCTATATCTTTAACATCACTCTATCGCAGTCCACAGCAGTCTTCAGCTGAACAAAAACCTCTCCAGTCAAACAACATTTAACTCAATCCTTAAATACTCTTCTCCAGCTGTAACCAGCCACCCTGCGAAGATCACCACTCCACCTATCCTGAAGGCGTTCTACCTTACATAATTTGTTGTTTCGCAGTCTCCGCTCAAGAACACGTCTTACAGATAATTACTGATGGTATTATTTTGCTGTTCTCATTTTCTTATTTATTCTCTTCTCAAAGTGCACCAAAAAACATTTCACATGCAACATTCATCATAGCAGAACTTTAAGTGCAGATATCACTAGTTATTCTCTGCTAAAACTTTATCTGTGAAAACTCCCAAACCCTTTTAAAAACCACTGTCTTCGTTAGAAATGACAGAAACCTCCCCGTTCAGCATACATTGCACGTCTCTATTGCTTAACCATGCGAATTTATGAAACAATCCGCGTAATGTATATAAAATATTAGAGATCACTATCACGTGCTCATTTTATTAGGCCTATAACATACTGAGCGAATTTTATTGTACTAACATGTAAAATAGGCCGGTACGTAATGCTTCCAATGCTTTTTCAACTGATTCTATTCGGAGTTCAAATGGATGGAGATATTATTTAGAAGTAATATTGAGGGTTGCTTTGCTAAATAGGTTATGTTTTCGTGGTATAAAATGAAATATTTAAATGTGTGATTCTTGGAAAATACACAGAGCATTTTTAAGCAACTTCAAAAAAGGAGGAGGTTCTCTGTTTGTCGGAATACTTTCTTTTATATATGTTCCCCGATTACTCGAAGACGGCTGATCCGATTTGAAAAATATTTTTTTGTTGGAAGGGTTAAACTTTCAAATTGGTTCCATTGTCATTTGGTAACGATCTGATGATGCAATCTTGGAGAAATCGAGGGAACTCTTCAAATATTATAGGCACACCTACAGTGATTTGGGTATTTTTTTATAGTAACTCGTGCATTTGCTCTCGGAAACCACCATATGCTAAAGTGGAACTGATGATGAAGAACACAGATGGCCACCGGAACTTCTCAATAATATGTATTTCACGGGTTGCAATTCGATTACTTTAATATGGTTGGTAAGCAATTGGTGCTCGTCACAATTAGAAAAAAAGAAAGAAAATTCGTATTTGCGTTAAACATGACGCAAAGATAGTTTAAAAAAAACACATAAATAACAAATTTGGGGAAAATATGCGTCACATCCACGCAAAACGGCCATCGCTCAGCATAATGCTGCGACCCCATGCTAGATAGAGCCCCAGCGCTGGTTTTCAGCGACAGCCGGCGCTGACGTGATGACGTCAACCAAATAATAACTCATATAATAAATAATAACCGTAATTCATATAGTGCAGTGGAGCTGATGGTGAAGTACCTGGAGAACTCCTCAACAATTAAAGTCGACATTACATCGACAAAAGCAATATTTTGTAAAAGGTGAAGAGCAGTTGACATTAGGCTATTGTAACTTAGATAAATTGCAAACCAACCCACAAAAAAGTGAATTTATTTTTATTAATATTTACACATAAAAGAAAACACTTTAAAAATATTTTGTTTTGCAATAAATTATCGAGTAAAGCTTGCAAGCAAATATTATATTCTTCTAAAGTTCTTCTATCTCTGCTTATAACAACAATGTAATCACCAATCTTCCTGCCAAACATGGTGATAATGACAAAATGATGTACCATCGAAGAAACCTATAACTAAGCAATTTGAAAACAAAATCCCGTGCACACGACCCTTTTTTTTCGTAGGTAACCGTTACTATAGTGGCCGAGCGCTGCAAGCAGAAATAGTCCTTACGGTGTATAGGTATGGGTTTCTTCGATGGTACATAAAAACTTGAATCGGTCCTAACCCTAATTTTAATAGTATCATAACATAACTCTAAGCCTGTATTCCCGGTTAAGCAAAAGTGTACCTGTGTACACCCACATTTTGACAGTTGTATTAAAGACCCATGTAATAGGGGGCGAGCCTATTACCATCAACCGGGCACATATCCAGGCTCCGGGTTGCTACTGAGAAATTCCTGATGGAAAAACCCAATAAGACTTTGCACGACCTGAGAATCAAACTCAGGACGTCATGCTCAGCAATAGCGCTTGCAACCAGGAGTCAACGAGGCAATCTAAAATCCTGAAAAGTAGATAAACAAAACTATGTTTTCATCGAGAGGTGTTTTTTTTTTAAATAAACACTATTTGCTTTTTATGATTGCAAAGTAGGGATTCTGCTGACGACTAAAGATCAAGCCAAGTAGTGATGCATATTCTGCATAGCTAGCATCTTTAATGAAAGTCTTAATTAAGTAGAACTGTTTCTGCCACTTATATAGACAGAGAAACAAATAAGAAGAAGCGTGCTTTACCTTTAATTAAATTCAAAACGGTATCTGTATACCTGTCTTCATAGTTTGTTCCTTCTGTTTAGTTTGTATACATTTATGAAAAAAAAAATTCCTAATTATCATCGTTTCATTGTTTTTGAGGTTGTTGGGTGCTTAACCGGGCTAACCAGCCAGGAGTTAGGTAAATAAATAAAAATTATGTTTATTTATCTCCACAAATTACATTCATATAGATAATAAGTTGACAGATATTTTATAATTTGTGGGAGATTTGAAGTCTAAATTAAGCCTAGGCATGTATTTTAGAACTCCAGGTCCCCCATTGTAATGGCAGCCCGTCACCTCCTTCTGCGAAGCGGTAATGCTCGCGAAGGAGGAGGCGGAACGCGTGAAGGAGAGGCAAATTTCGCGCCCTCACGCCCCTAACCGCCGCAGGAGGAGACGCCCGGGGCGGGAATCGCGAGCCGATTTCCGGCCACCGTAGGCGCGGGCTTGCGGACGGTGAGCAATGGGTAGCTCGCCGTCCGGTAAGGACCAAGCCCGGGTCGACGGCGCGTTGTGTTCCACGCGCGCCTCAAAGAGATGTCAGCAGAATTGACGGGGTCCGCTAGGGCCAATGCCTGCCGGGGGTTCGAAGAAAACCGATAGGGACATCGTGGCCCCCGGCGACAGGGCAACCGAAGGAACACGGGTGGGTTTTAGTCAGTAAGAGTCTGACACGCTCTCTCGCTCCACCCAGAGCGGGAGAAGTTATTTGAAAATTTCCCACCCAAAAAAAAAAAGAAAAAAAAAGATGTATTCTGTGAACTGCATTAAGATTTTCACACAAAAATCGAAAAAACACAAATAATTTTGGGGTTCCCCATACTTAGAACTGAAACTAAAATAAAATGTTTTCATCAATCCCATACGTGTGGGGTATCTATGGATAGGTCTTTAAAAATGATATTGAGGTTTCTAATATCATTTTTTTCTAAACTGAATAGTTTGCGCGAGAGACACTTCCAAAGTGGTAAAATGTGTGTAACTTCTAAAATAAGAGAATGATAAAACTAAAAAAATATATGATGTACATTAACCATGTAAACTTCCACTGAAAATTGGTTTGAACGAGATCTAGCAAGTAGTTTTTTTTTTTAATACGTCATTGATAATTTCCCACCCAAAAAAAAAAAAAAAAAAAGGTCCCCCATTGTAAACACATAGTAAAGAATTGTCAATGTGGTACAATTGCGAATGGTTGGAAGTGTGTCTGAGTGTATGTTTGTGTGCATGTGCGTGTTGTGTGGGTGTGGGGGGGTGTGTGTGGGGAGGAGAGTGTGATTGTGCGTGTGTGTATGATAATATATAATTTATTATATTTCATAAATATAAAATATAATAAATTATGCATGTGCATCGAAAATTACATTATAAGTAAATAGAAAAGAATATAAATATAAAGAATTTAATCAATAATAAAAACAGTTGCAACAAATATACCTTGTTACTTTATTATCTCAAGGATTTGTTTCGTTTCAGCGTAGCTTCGATTTAGTAACCAGTTGCAGCCAGTTCTTTTATACCTTCGTCAGTTTTTAAATTCCTTCCTTTATCAAATCGGGATACAACCTTTTAATGCCTTGGCACTGAGCAGGCTATTGCATATAGCTTGCATTATCAATCTATAATGTTCCCACTGCTAGGACATAGGCCTCCTCTTTATGAGATGGACAGGGCTATAATCTACCACGTAGACCCAGTGAGGTTTGGTAGATTTCACATGTCTTAATTTTTTTTTGTTTTTGGCCATGCTCACCGATTTCTTCACGATGTTTTCCTTCACCGTTTTGAACACTTTCAGCTGCATTGTAAAATTACCACTGAACACATAGTATAATAATATTAGCCTTTATTAACAATCTTACAATCTAGTTACATATATTATTTAGATAATAAAAAGTTATTCTTCGGACATCGGTTTCCGAAGTATGTTTTGCTTTAGCATATGCCTCCCCCATATTCTTCCATAGTTCCCGGTCATGGGCTTTCCTCTTCCTCATTGGCCCGGCTGTCGCTTTAAGATCGTCGTCCCACCTTCATCTAGACCTTCATCTAAGACGTAGATCCTTGTCGGGTGTCCTCTTTTCCTTTCACCTTCTCTTGGGTGCCATAACCTAGTTCTCCTTTTTGTCCCTGATTAGGTGGCTCGTCCATTTCCATTTCAGCTTTTTTACCTTATATGATACGTCCGCTATTTTTTGAACACACACCTAGTCAATAAATTATTAAATTAAGAAAAAAATAAAACAACTTTTTCGCAACTCTAAAGTTTATCCGGGAAAGAATCGCTTTTAACGATAAGACCGCTAATTGTCTTAGTTTACATACATACCATCACGCCCATTCCCCGAGGGATTAGGCAGAGGTGAACCTACCTGTAGTTCACCCATATTTCGCCAGTTAAGTCCCATGTATCGGGGGGCGAGTCTATTGCCAACAATTGGGCACAAATCCAGACTCTGGGCTGCTACTGAGAAATTCCAGATGGAAAAACCCAATAACAATTTGCCCGACCCGGGAATCGAACTCAGGACCTCATGCTGTGGCGCTTGCGACCACTAGTCTATTGAAGTAGTCAAGTATAATTTATTACCCATATATAAATCATGTTCGCAACATGAGTTATTACAGTTTCAAAGTCAAAGGTGTAATATTTTTTGTTAGTGAAGACTTATTGCGTCTAGGTAAAATTAAGGTGTTGTAAAACTATTTTGTGCAAATTATAAAAGCTTTTGCGCCTGGGTACTTAGTAATTTAGTTAATCCTATACAATTAAATTAAACGAGCAATATTTGTATAAATATAATTATGTGTACCAGACGGAGAAGGGTATGTGTCTCTTTCGTTATTATAAGCCATATTTTAACTTATGTGGGCGTACTGTGGGTAGTGTTGGTTATTGCGCAACAGAAAAACTGTTTGCAGTTCAAATCTAATTATTGTTTTCGGTCATAAAATTAATCACACTAACAATTCACACACTGTAGGTACACGACACAACTATTCGGAATGCGCGACAGTTTCTAAACGTGTTCACTGCTTGACCGCCACCGATCAACTCCGCTCTGCTCCGGCCGGTTTGAGCATTATGTTGTTGACTTTGTCGAACGCCGCTAGACGGCGCTGGTGATGGCGTCCCGATTAGTCAACTCAGTAACGTATATATCCGACATACCTATATATATTTGTAATCACGTTCTCGAAAATGGCTCTAACGATTTCGATGAAAGTTGCAATATTGGGGTTTACGGGGGTGAAAATCGTTCTTGCTGGGTGTCATATTATTTAGGAAAATTCGTTTTATTTATTTTCACAGCCTCGGGAATGTGATACAATGTTGGTATACCTGGATGATATATTTATCTATTTGCAAAGCTGTCAAATATTTGGCTATTTTTTGTTAATTTGTCAATAATTTACAAAACGAAATTATGAAATATCGAAGTACACTAAAATATTGCCTTTGAATTGTTGCCAATTTTCAGAATGCAGGTTCCTGAGATTATTTTATAAACACGCAGAGGTTTGCCATTTTCAAAATAATTTTTAAAAAAAATCCACAACTCATCAGACATCCGTAAAAATTAAGTCGTAATTCCCTTCTATTACATTCAGCCAAAACTAACTTACATCAAATATTTTACTACAGAAAGCAGAACCCAGAAATAAAACGGTTACTTAACCGAAGAAAAAATAAGAAAAATAAATAAAATGTACATAAAAACAACTTTTTATTCACTATTCCCTTCAAAACAAAAATGTATTATATAAATACAGACCAATTTCGGGTGCAAAACAAACGTTGTATACAATTGACACAACGTACTCTTACGTACTAAACCAATCGTAAAATGTTTATTTCTGTCGCTTGTTAGGGGTCCCATGTGTGAGAATTTCTCACGGTTTTTTCCTGTCTACATGGTAACAGGCGTTTTAATACGGAATAGGGAGTCGGCCTGCGCTTTGATGTTGATATCATAAAATACGAGATACAATTCCGCGTATACATAACTGCGTTTATTTTGGCGTTTGCTCTTAGAATGTTTCAGACAGTCTACGATAACGCCATCTAGTTTAAATGTGCTTGTAAACGTAAAGAGTACGGGGGCAAAACAAGGAATGTCACAAGAAAATCAAATATAAGTTAAGTATGGCAACATTTAGGCTTTCGCGTGTATTTTATGTAGCATTAAATAAAAAGCGTAAAAACGATCATAGTCCATCATATCTTCAATATTTTAAAACCCTGTGCAGGTGCAAAACTGGGAATGTCCCTAGTGTAACGGAACGTAACAAGGAATGTCCAACTGTCAATGTCAGTTTTAGAGAGAATACTTTTTGCTGTCGTGATTGCTTTGGAACGGGTGTAGTTTAAATACATTTTTCAGTCGATTTGTAACCCATACATAGTACTAGATTTAGAAATTCCCTGTATGTGTTATGAGTATGAGGCATTCCCTGTATGGGTTAGATGAGACATTCAATGTTTACCTTAAAAAAGTAAATTACTTTTATATTTTTTTTTAATTACATTTTTTAATATTTGCAAAAGTTTATTTGTACCTAATGCTGAACTCTGTAAGGTTAACTTAAGTTCCTATAAGTACCTAATAAAAAAAAATAAGAAAAAGTTATAAACTTTTAAACATTAAAATGTGAAGTACACAAAATCCTGTTTTTGTGACATTACTCGTTTTGCCCTCCCTTGTTTTTTCAAGTGTTTTCAAGTGTCTTTACAGAAATAGAGAGGAAGGCTGTTCGTACGTGTATGTACATAGTCATTACTTACTGCTGTGGGAAAAATCAAGTTTCTTCAAAGACAGACACCGGCGAAGGACAGCACGCGTAGCATGACCACCGTAGAAACGAGTTTTGTCGACGGAAGAATAGACAAAAATGACGTTCCGTGTAGACAGGACGGCAGGAAAGTAGAAGGACTCAACTGCACTTTTTACGAAATTCACTCTTTTCATAATTCGATTCAGAATTCTTTGTTTTGTCATAGGTTTTTTTTCTGTTTGATTCTCAATTTTTATTGATATAAAGTCACGTCAACTACAGAAAAAATCTCAAGAGTGTCAAAATATTGTATTTTGGAAGAAAAAAAATTAGGTACAGTATTTTATATGGAATTTTTCACTTTTTGTATGGAAAATAAGAAAAATGATTACCTACGTGTTGAGTCTTAGGGGTTAAAGGATTTTATAAAGGGGGTCGAAATTTTCATTATTTTTGCGATTGGACACGCCATTTTCGAGATTTAAGCAAAAGAAAAAAAAAGAGACAGTACTGTTTTTGCACCTGAATTCGAGGTGTTGGTGTGAATTTTAGTTCATATTTTATTCCACACCTTTTTAATCCGATTAGAAATAGTCAGAATTAGTTAGACAACCAAAATTTTTAAAATTTTTATATAACCGTGTAAACTTTGCGGCCGTCGAGTAAAAAGTTTTCTACTGTCTTTAGCATGGGGATTACAAAATCAAATTGTCTTCACTACCTTAGTGATTTTGACAGTTTGGGATAGAAAAGTTTCTTCTGAAATAGTCTACATGTAAAAGGACCTAGACAAAGATCGTTAGAAACGATAGGCAAAATGAGAGATTGTAGAAAGATTTCTACGGTGCGATGTCAAAAATGGAGAAACGAAACGTCACTTTGTATAGAAAAAGCTATGTCTATTCTTCGTAGAGATAGAAAGCGTCATGCTACGCGTGCAGGATAGACACCGCCTTCCGCTCTCTCTTCCGCTTTCAGATCTCTCATCACTTATATTTATTTATGGACACACAAAATAAATCAATCTGCCTAGCCTTTTCCCAACTATTTTGGGGTTGGCTTCCAGTCTAACCGGATACAGCTAGATACCATTATTTTACATGGAGCGACTGCCTATCTGACCTCCAAAACCTTAGTTACTGGGTAACACAATACCCCTTGAAAGACACAAGTACCTACACATAAAAGAATAAAATACATAAAGATGCAGAGAGCACAAACTGAAGATACCTACTGCTTATTTCATTAGAAATTTCTTCCAGCAGATCTGCGACAGGAGAGTGGGATGAGAGACGTAGACATAGTGTGTAAAAAGACAATACAGGAAAACTTAAAATAGTTTTGTGCCCGGTTGATGACAATAGGCTCACCCCCTATTACATGAGACTTAAACATAATTGGCGATATGTGAATACACTCTGCTTAACCCTTCGGGGATTACAAGCATGATGCTATGTTATGATTATGTTTATTTTTTAATTAGACTAAAATACTAACCATAACTTAAAACATTCATATTATTATATAGGTTTAAAATAAACATCCATACAAATAACATGCTCATATAGAAATAAATATATCATGTGCTAAGGACGGCCATCGAATAGTTTTAGTCAGTAAAAGTCTGTCTGGCTAAATGATTATGAGAATTTTCCTCACTGTTAAAGAGTAGAGTCTGTTTGCAGCCCATCATGCTATCCGACAAACTATTACTACAATATCAAAAATATTTAAATTAATAGTTAAGCAAATTAACTGCCTACGTAAATTTTCCGTGTTATAGGCATTTCATACAACTATCAGGCATGACAGTTGTATTTTATTATATTAATTATGGGACAGTAACCAGCTACAATATAAAATGTTTACAAATAATAATATAGGCTCAAAAGTAGTATTAACAATATTGCAGCCCACTACATTATCCGCATGTTAACAAAATTAAGATAAGGTAAAAAAGTGTCACTAGATTAGCATTACTCAGATTATAAAATAATTGATAATTAAAATACAATACAATTAATTAATTTTTAAAAAATATATAAAATAAAAATAAATATATTTTTGGATAAAATTTAAAAAATAATGATTGGGTTTATTCCTTATTATTACAAATAAGAATTAAGATTATAAAAAAAATTAAGGAATCAATTTAAATTTAAGGACCATTTATGGAATACAATTCTTAAGACTATTTCTGCAATCAATGCAAAATATACAGCTGTTATCTAGGTATATATCACCAGAACCAATGATATCTAGGCTGGCTTCATAGCTGTCCGGGAGACCCGCACGGGCCGCTCGCACACAGGAGAACCGTACGGGTAGCGCCCGTACCGTATCGTACTAGCTCCCTCATTTCAGAGCGCAGTGCACTTGCTAGCGTTGTACGGGTTCTACCCGGAGCGGGTTGCGTACGGATCAATACGCATTGCTGTGAAACAACGTTCTAGCGCCTCACGTGTGTCTCCGTTTCGGGAGTCCGTACGGGTCTCCCGGATACCCCATTTATGACATTATAAGTAAAAAGACGTTACCTACCCAACATTCGAAAACAGCACAATGTCACACTATTAGATGACACGTGGAAGTAAGACATGTCGTAATTATCAGGAGCGAAAAATAGACAATACGAAGAAAATGTGGCTAATTAGCCAAATGTTGACGTGCCACTTCATCATCAGCCTATAATGTTCCCACTGCTGGGACACAGGCCTCCTCTCTTTGAGAAGGAGTGGGCCTTAATCCACCACGCGGGCCCAGTGCGGGTTGGTAGATGTCACATGTCTTCGAATTTTCGGTTCTAGGACATGCCGGTTTCCTCACAATGTTTTCCTTCACCGTTTTGAGAGCAGTGGTGATGAAATAATTTACACAAAGTAAAGCGCCTGTCTGGGTTCGAACCTACGACCTACAAATTGTAAGTCGCGGCCGTTACCACTGGGCCACCACTGCTCTTTGCCACTTGCGGAGCGTGTATAACCTATCTACCTCTTTTACTTATAATCATTGAACCCCACAGTTGCTGATTTATAACGTTAGCATAAAATATACATTCCATAGTTATCTAGGGAGTTGAATCTCAGCGAAACAAATGACAGTGTCAACATGGCGACTCTTGTTCATTTTGTGTTGTGCACCTTTTATTTTTCATTGCAACCCGCCACCGAACTGCGGAGGGTAGTGGGAGGCTGAGGCCACGAAAATAGAGGATTTGAAATTGACAGTAAACATTGATAACTAGTCAAAAATCAACTTCGTCTTCGACTTTTGATAAATAGGTTTTTTGGATATCAAATATCGTTGAGCTGTGGAGAAGCTATGACGTAGGTACAAGAGGTAATGTCGTTAATGCAATTGAGGTTTTCCAAAGCCGATATAAGTTTTCAACTATCATTCAAGTTGGTATTCCAAACATAGATTTCAGGAAGACCCCTTTACAGTCTCCCCAGAGATGTGCCATAGCAGGCGTTGCACAGAGGGGATTCCGATCGGTCTTTTGAGAGGTAGCTGTACCCATTCCATGTGCAGATGGTGACCGCGCTGCGACTTTTGAAGGTAACCCAGCAAAAAAAAAAGTCAAAACTCAAGTAAGTTCCAACGTAAAGCAAACAAAAGTAAATGACCACAAAACACAATGGCATAATAATAAGTCTTAGCTAACTTAATAAGCCAACTGAAGTCTTAAACTGAAGTTAAGTTCTAAAACATGTTTTAAAGTCTGGCCACGCTAAGTCTGCATAAGTAAAAAAACGGTGAGTCTGCATAAGTAAAAAAACGGTGGAATTTAAAAATCTATAGACGGCAACACCATCCTATCCTCCGAAAAAATAATTTGATACTTTGTTTGTATTTTTGATTTTGATAGGTTATTTTGTATAAATTCTGATTTATTGCTGGTAAAGAATAGTCACTTTAGCACGATGCATAGTGATTTGATACAGTTTTGTCATCGTATGGAAGTAGAGCATAGGTACGACATAGTCTATTACACATAATCTATTAGACAAAAAGCGGCCAAGTGTAAGTCGCACTCGCCCATGAAGGGTTCCGTAGCAGCAAGTAACATTGAATGAAAGGTAAATTGCGGTTTACGATTAATGACGTATTAAAAAAAAAAGTACTTGCTAGATCTCGTTCAAACCAATTTTCAGTGGAAGTTTATATGGTTAATGTACATCATATATTTTTTTTAGTTTTATCATTCTCTTATTTTAGAAGTTACACACATTTTACCGCTTTGGAAGTGCCTCTCGCGCAAACTATTCAGTTTAGAAAAAAAATGATATTAGAAACCTCAATATCATTTTTAAAGACCTATCCATAGATACCCCACACGTATGGGATTGATGAAAACATTTTTTTTTAGTTTCAGTTCTAAGTATGGGGAACCCCAAAATTATTTGTTTTTTTTTCGATTTTTGTGAGAAAATCTCAATGCGGTTCACAGAATACATCTTTTTTTTTCTTTTTTTTTTTGAGTGGGAAATTTTCAAATAACTTCTCCCGCTCTGGGTGGAGCGAGAGGGCGTGTCAGACTCTTACTGACTAAAACCCACCCGTGTTCCTTCGGTTGCCCTGTTGCCAGGGGCCACGATTTCCCTATCGGTTTTCTTCGAACCCCCGGCAGACATTGGCCCTAGCGGACCCCGTCAATTCTGCTGACATCTCTTTGAGGCACACGTGGAACACAACGCGCCGTCGACCCGGGCTTGGTCCTTATCGGACGGCGAGCTACCCATTGCTCACCGTCCGCAAGCCCGCGCCTACGGTGGCCGGAAATCTTCCTGTGATTCCCTACGCCCAGGGCGTCTCCTCCTGCGGCGGTTAGGGGCACGAGGGCGCGAAATTTGCCTCTCCCTCACGCGCTCCGTCTCCTCCTTCGCGAACATTACTGCTTCGCAGAAAGAGGTGACGGCCTCCCATTTCCTCTCGCTCCGTAGCATGGCCCGAATCAGGGCCGGACGCGAGAGATCACCGCCGCCGATCGCATCCACGAGGACACGGCGATGCCCTGCCCAAGCCGGGCAGACCTCCACCGTATGCTCCACCGTGTCCTCCGGGCGATCCACACAGTGATGACACCCGGGCGTTTCCTCCCGCTTTATCCTGAACAGGTACCTCCCGAAACAGCCGTGTCCGGTGAGGACCTGCGTCAAGCGGAAGGTGAGGACGCCGTGGCGCCTCTCTAGCCACTCCTCAAAGAGGGGTCTTATCACCGCAATTGTGGCGTGCCCAGCGCTGGGTTGCGACAATCGCACTCTCCATTCCGCCATGAGATCCCGCCGGAGCTCTGTCCGCTGTGCCGCGATTTCATGCGGCATCGGAGTTAAGCCCCGGCGTTTCGCCTCCTCGCGCCACTCCCAAATGTGCGCGAGGAACAGAATACATCTATTTACCAAGTTTCAACAGCATAGCTCTTATAGTTTTGGAAAAAAGTGGCTGTGACATACGGACGGACAGACAGACAGACGGACAGAGACAGACATGACGAATCTATAAGGGTTCCGTTTTTTGCCAATTGGCAACGGAACCCTAAAAATCAAACGGCAAAATATCAAAATCATTAGATCTACTTACACGTCAACTTTTCGATATCTTGTAAACATTGTCGTTTTAGACTAAGGACGACATCGTGCTGTTCCTTCACATCTTGGAATTTACATATCATAAATTATATTATAACCCCCGCAATCTACTATTAATAGGTTTATGGTTTAACCATTTTTCTACTTTATTTTGTGAAAACAACTTTTATCGTAAGCAATCTGACATTTCAAGTACCGCGAAACTGACATAACTGACTGATGTAATATAAAACTTTTTAGGGTTGCCCATTTATTCCATTGCAGACTTAGCGTGGCCGGACTCTAGAAATCTTTTTGTACAGACGCCAGCACATCAAGCTACCCGAAACTGTCAAATTTTCCCAATCAACTTTAAACCTTACATTTCAGCGATATAGTTGAAAATCTATTATATAAATTTGACAGATTGTAGTAGCCTGATGTGCTGGCGTCTGTACTAACAAAAATTATATTAAGTCACCCTGTACATCATGCTATTCTGTCAAAGTCATGCCAGTTAACTTTTCCCAAAAAATATAATTATCTTAAACAAAATATAACCTCTAAATAATATCTAGGAGTAACGGATTTTATAGGTCCCTATTTTATTTTATTTATGTTCTTGTTTGGGACTGTAAGAACCATTATTTATCCAAATATATGATAACTATTACCATATCTCACGAATATATAATAGGAAGTGATCTACTAAATAGTTTAGACTATGTACTCTTTGGTCTGTACGAAATACAACGAAAAGGAATTTGGGTCTTGGCCAATAAATATTTTTTATATCGTCTGATACGGAATACTTTTACAGCCCCAAAAAACAATCAATCTGCCTAGCCTTTTCCCAACTATGTTGGGGTCGGCTTCCAGTTTAACCGGATGCAGCTGAATACCAGTATTTTACATGGAGCGACAGCCTATCTGACCTCCACAACCCAGTAACTAGGCATCACGATCCCCCTTGGTAAGACTGGTTGTTAGTATTTCGGGCTTCTGACGACCCGTAACGACAGCCCCAAATAAAAGCAAATAAAAAACACAAATTTCATGTAGGAGGTGAGCTAACTGGTATTTAAGAAGCACATCTTCATAGTCTGGTTTTTTAATAAAATAAAAAAACGAAAACGCAAAGAATTCTCACCCGATCTCATTGAAAGACAAAACATATTATTTCAACAACGGTACCCACTCAAAGGTAAACTTGTACTTCCCTAGAACAGAACCAAATCAAAAACAGAACGCCCAATAATTCTAACAATAACAAAAGCATAAATTCCGTCTCTCTCGGAGCCCCATCCAAAGAAATGGCCGTCGCGTTGACGATACTCGTTCCCGGGGCAATGATAAGCGAAATAAATGAGATATCTCCGTGCCGGGACAGTGTCGATACCGGCCAGAATGAATTCCTTCTCGCGAGTAATTGTATGCTGACGTTGAAGCGATACTACAGTAATTTCACTCGGGTTTAAACTATAAATCAAAATTCAAAATGGCCGAAAATCACAGTCGCTCGAAGCAGGCATTGCAAATCAGTCACTATGGGGATACTTGGCGGAGGCCTCCAGCAGTGGATGTCTTTCAACTAACATGATGACAAATCCGATTTTCAACGTCAAAATTTTAGTGTATGTGGTTTAAATAATAACAATAACAAATTAACGAATAAAAGACAGAAGTGTGGAGACGACACGAGTGCGGGTGAATTCAATACTAACAACCTACGATTTTGACATCTCCAAGCGCACTGTTATCGAAAAATCGAGTTATAATTCAGAAGTTTAGTGTATCGAAGAAATTAAATGATTATGGCTATAAAAGATAGTCCACTAAATTGTCTATCCTGTAGCCTTCCCAGGCTTGAGTCTCGAGAAAAGAACCGGCGCAGCAAACTCCCTAGCAACACTTTTCTGTCTGGCATAATCGATTGTGTCGTCAGTCTTTATCAGTCTGACCAGACTAAAATTCCAAATTACTGTAATATTTACTGATATTATCTTTTTATCACACACGTGATTGGCCTAAAACTGAGTCATAAGCTCCTAGCACAAATATTTACGCAATGAAAATAAAAGCTGCCTAAGGGTCCAAAAAATTTCATGCTGCAGAATTTTACTATTACCAAGTACGCTGTCGATATGTGTAGTACAAAATATGCTCACACGACGCTTTTGTTTTGAACGAAGATTGCCGATGTGGATACAATGAATGTGAAAAGGTATTTTTAGGTATTTGCATTACCTACCATTCTTACTACTATTATAATTATGACTACTGTTACCCTATCATGCTCACTGGCTGAAAAAGAGAAAAAGGTATTGAATGAAAAAACACCTACTGTCCAAAAGATTTATAAGACAAAAAAATTCATCATATTATTAATAAACGAATTGCAGAGCTCGTGGCTAAATGATAACAGCCTCACGGGTCGATCGAAGGTTAAGCTATGCTTACCGCGGTTGGTTCGTAGACGGGTCTATTACATATCAAGACCCCTCCGTGCCTCGGAAACTCGGAAAGCACATTAAGCCGTTGAAACCGGCTGTCATATATGTTTGACAGTCAATTCTGCCAACCAGTCTTACCAAGTGGTATCGTGTTACCCAGTGACTGGGTTGTGGTTGTCAGATAGCCAGTCGCTCCATGTAAAATACGGGTGTTGGAAATAAAACAAAGAGAGAAAGTAAATTATAGAATTTACTTATATTTTATAAAGAGAAAAACAATGGTGCGTTACACTCAACGTATTCTAAAAAGCACAAGGAAAAAACGTGTGTTGCCACACGTCAAAAATATGTTTTAAGACACATTAATGTTGTACACATAAAAAATAACAAAAACTATTAAATTCGATTCTAAATTATTATAGATTACTGCAACTAATTACAATAATCTACAATAATTCAGAATATCAAAATATATGTTCACATTGTATTGAACAACGGGTATTCAGCTGCATCCGGTTAGACTGGAAGCTGACCCCAGCATAGTTGGGAAAAGGCTAGGCAGATTAGATTGTTTATTATAAAGCTGTCTATACCTACCTCGATTATACCTACTGTCCAGATAAAGATTTATAATACCAACTAGCTGTTACCCGCGACTTCATCCGCGTGGAATTTTATTTATTTATATAGCTGCTAGTGAAAGTCCCGTCAAAATCGATCCAACTGTGATCAACCAGAACAAACAGACAAAAGTTTTATTTTATTTTTTATTTGCACAAGTATAAAATACTGTTCAAAAGCAGACTTAATGCCTGAGGCATTTTCTACCAGTCAACGTTAGGGTGATGCAGAGACAAAACATGGCAGGTACAACTTAAGGGATAGTTAAATTGAAAAAGAAGAAGGAGAAGTGGGTTTGTCGAGTATAGAACAGCCCTCAACTCTCTGAGCTGATGTATGGGTAACCATTTTAAAAGCAATCGGTGTGCAGACACATGATCATACTTACGAAGATTGAAAACGAATTGAATGTAGTTATTTAGAAGGCGGTCAACTTTGTTGAGGAGATCTGCATTCAGGTCATAGTAACACACATCACCATAGTCTATTATGGGAAAGATTAGGGACTGTACAAGCATTGCCTTAATGTGTGATGGGAGAAGGTTTTTTCAACCGATAGAGCTACCGCAACGTTCCGGTGACTTTTTACTTACAGTCGTGACCTGCTTTCGCCAGTTAAGACATGTGTCTACATGCAGACCGAGATCTTTAACATCGGAGCTAAACGGGATGACTGAGTTGTCAAACATTACAGGTGGCACAGTAAAGCCATTCAACTTCGGCAAATTTATTTTTTATGACATGTCCCGTACTTTGCATGCATTTAGTAAAAAGCTGGTACGTTGACATTACAAACAGATACTTCAATTTGAGTTATTTGTATGTAGTATGTATGTATAGATAATTACATCATATTATTAATAAACGCTTTCGGCTTTGTATTATACATATTTTATAATAAGTCTTATTGGAAATTGTGATGTAACATAATGTAACACCAAAAATTACAAAATGTCCTGTTCATCGTCCTTGTAGCTCTTCATAACTAGTCATAGACATATATAGATTCTAAGCCATCCAAGAGGCCTAAAGAAAGTGATATTTTATCAGCCATAACGATGATGGAAAGTAAACAATGTACAGGACTATTGAAACTAACTATTGAAAGTTGTTATAGAATAAAAAGCGTGTAATGACGAAGCGCTTTGAAAGCTATTGCCTTGCCTCTCGTAAACTACTTGATATCTACAATTTAATTAAGGCGACGACAACCTTTACCTAACTTTTAATGATTTTATACTGAAGATCACGTCTGAACAAGTAGTGTTAATGATTTGGAAAAATATAATTATTTTAAATTAGAGCATGTTTTTAATAACTTAATATATTAATATTTCAGATTATGTTTATATTACATCCTGGAAAAGCCTGGGTTCTGGCCTTGGGGGCTCTCGGGCCTCGACTAAGGGGGCTCCTAAGCTCATGCATGGAGAGGGGCCAGTTCCCACCTTTGGAAAACGGGGAAACTGGTCCTCATCAGGAAGCCGGGGCGCCCAGCGGACTCTCCGTCCGCCTATCGGCCTATTGTGCTGCTCGACGAGGTGGGCAAGCTCTTTGAAAGAGTCATTGCAGACCGCCTCGTCGGGCAGCTGGTGCGGGTGGGGCCGGATCTGGCGGAGAGCCAATTTGGTTTCCGCAGAGGACGCTCTACGGTGGACGTCATCATGCGTGTGCGGGCCTTCGCGACGAGGGATGCTGTGGCCCGGGGTGGGGTTGTTTTGGCGGTGTCTCTAGACACTGCCAGTTCCTTAAACACCCTGCCCTGGAGTTGCATAAGGGGGGCACTCCGATATCACCGGATACCGACCTACCTCTGTCATGTGGTCGAGGCCTATCTGACGGACAGGGCCGTCATCTACCCCGATCACCAGGGAGAGTGGAACCAGCAAGAAATGTCGTGCGGTGTCCCACAGGGTTCGGTCCTGGGGCCGCATCTGTGGGACATCGGATACAACTTGATGCTGCGCACCGACCTAACTAGCGGCGTCAGCGTCGTTTGTTACGCTGACAACACGTTGGTCCTGGCGCAGAGGAGGTCGTACCAGGCGGCGGTCGACTTAGCGACACGCGGAGTTGCGACAATTTTCGACAGGGTGCGGCAGTTGGGACTCAAGGCAGCCCTGCACAAGTCCGAGGCCATGGGTTTTCATGGTCCATGGAATGCACCACCGGCGGGTTCCCAGGTAATGGCGGGAGGGGTTCACATTGACGTCGAGTCGACGATGAAGTATCTGGGACTCGTCTTCGACAGCCGATAGGACTTCGTGGAGCATTTCTGACGTTTGGCTCCCAGACCGGAGCGATTTAACCCAAGCGAGCGACCAAATCTAGTGGGACCAAACGCCTCCTGCTGGAGGCTCTACGCAGGGGTCGTGCGTCCAATGGCCCTTTACGGGGCACCGGTGTGGGCGCGTTCATTAAGGCTGCGGCCATCCCGCTGGTTGCACGCGTCCCAGAGGGTCATGGCCCGAGGATACCACATGGTCTCCTGT
The DNA here is from genome assembly GCA_949152395.1 of Agrochola litura. Lineage (NCBI taxonomy): Eukaryota > Metazoa > Arthropoda > Insecta > Lepidoptera > Noctuidae > Agrochola > Agrochola litura. The sequence continues at coordinate 5,141,791 of OX424497.1, read as the reverse complement.
GAGGCAGCGAGACTCTTTGCCGGATTACCGCCATGGGATCTGGAGGCAATGGTCTTTGCGCACATCTGGGAGTGGCGCGAGACGGCGAAACGCCAAGGCTTAACTCCGCTGCCGCGAGAAATCACGGCACAGCGGACAGAACTTCGGCGGGATCTCAGGGCGTCATGGAGAGTGGGATTGTCGCAACCCAGCGCTGGGCACGCCATAATTGCGGCGATAAGTCCCCTCTTTGAGGAGTGGCTCACCTTCCGCCTGACGCAGGTCCTCACCAGACACGGCTGTTTCAGGAGGTTCCTGTTCAGGATAAGGCGGGAGGAAACGCCCTGGTCTCACCATTGTGTGGATCGCCCGGAGGACACGGTGGAGCATACGGTGGAGGTCTGCCCGGCTTGGGCGGAGCATTGCCGTGTCCTCGTAGAGGCGATCGGCGGCGGTGATCTCTCGCGTCCGGCCCTGGTTCAGGCCATGGTACGGAGCGAGAGAAAACGGGAAGCCGTTACCTCCTTCTACGAAGCGGTAATGCTCGCGAAGGAGGAGGCGGAACGCGTGAGGGAGAGGCAAACTTTGCGCCCTCACGCCCCTAACCACCACAGGAGGAGACGCCCTGGGCGTCGGCAATCACAGGCTGTATTCCGGCCACTGTAGGCGCGGGCTTGCGGACGGTGAGCAATGGGTAGCTCGCCTTCCGATAAGGACTAGGCCCGCGTCGACGGCGCGTTGTGTCCCACATGCGCCTCTAAGAGATGTCAGCAGAATTAGAATTAACGGGGTCCGCTAGGGCCGAAGCCTGCCGAGGTTGCGAAGAAAACCGAAAGGGAGATCGTGGCCCCCGGCAACAGGGCAGCCGAAGGAACACGGGTGGGTTTTAGTCAGTAACAGTCTGACACGCTCTCCCGCTCCGCCCAGAGCGGGAGAAGTTATAAAAAAAAAAGGTCACTGGCATATGCGTATATCTGCGTCTAATAGGCAATATCTAAAGGTACCACTAGGTACCTATAAGGAGCATTAGCTCTAGGAGGCATGAAAGTGTCAAGACATGTATAAATTGTGGTCTCTCCTCCATGAAAATCGCAAGCGCACGACCTCGATTTATAAAAGTCACAATATCCCTCGTACTAGTTGATATTGTATTGCAGTGGATAGCTGTGACAAACGAGTCAGAACTTAAGGTGTAAATATTAAATATCTGGATGAGCGAGCCTAGCTTGGATTTTTCTTTTAATGACTTTTTCTAAAAATGCAATTATTGTATATATATAATCTGAATCTCGGAAACGGCTCCAAGAATTTTTATTAAATTTAGTATGCAGGGGGTTTCGGGAGCGATAAATCGATCTAGCTAGGTTTAATTTTTAGAAAACGTCGTTCAAAAAAAAATGGTCATCCAGATATTTTTGTTTATTCAAGTAACAATAAACTTATGAACTATGTTAGCTTATTTTACCAGGTCACTCAGAAAGTTTTGCGACTAACAGTTTTTGTCTATAGGATACTGGCTGGTTTTGATGTCAATTAAAACTATGACTATTTATTACATAAAAACATAACAATCCAAATTCCCTTCACATTTTTTTACGAGCAAAATCAAAATACTCTGTCTTACTGAAAACTGGATTCACAACGAGAACATTTTCGCGCAATGATTTTGTACGATTTCAAATGTCGACTAAAACCAGAAGAATCGTTTGAAAGACTTCGAATGGTGCTCATAGAAAAAAAGCCCTTCTAAAGCGACTGTTTTCCGCTGGTTCAACGAATTTATGGGTAATCGAGTAATTTTGGCGGACAAAGAAAGAAGTGGCCGCCCTATGACGGTTGTTACATAACAAAACGTGCTAGCTGTGAAAAATTTGATTCAAGAGAATAGGCGAATTACATATGAAGAGGTGAACCTCTTCATATGTAATTCGCTTAATAAATAATTAATTGTAATTCGCCCGATCCAATCGGCAGTATATGCTGAAGCATATACTGCCGATTGGATCGGGAAGTGTGCATGAAATTCTACACAGGCATCTTCGGTTATGGAAGATAGTTTCACGCTGGTACCGTAAAATCTAACGCAGGCTCAGAAGGAGGTTCGGGTAGAATGGTGCCGAGACATGATAGCAAAATTTGTAGCAGGCTCGTCTCGGCGCGTTTAAGATATCATTACGGGATATTTATCAATATGATCCAGAAATGAAGCGTCAGTCGACCATGTGGCTGTTTCAAAATGAACCAACGCCTACCAAAGTGAAGCGAGCCAGAATTGCAGGCAAAATTTTGGTTGCAAGTTTTTTTTCTTTGTCGGGTTATCTGGTGTTAGTACCCTGACGAGATCAAAGGAGCATCAATGCTGAATGGTACGTTACCAAATGTTTGCCAGGAGTTTTTACTACTGCAAGCAGCAAGCGACCGAACACTGGCCTCCGTGGGCTACTGCTTCACCACGACAACGCGCTGGCTCACTCGGTGCTCAAAACAAGGGACTTTCTGGACAGCACACCAGTCAAATTTATAGGTCATCCTCCTTACAGTCCCGATTTGGCTCCGTGCGACTTTTTCTTGTTCCCCAAAAAAAAAAACAACTCAAAGGAAAACAGTTTTCATCACCTGAAGATGCACTGGCTGCATTTGAAAAGGAGATTGGAGAGGTGCCTGATGCGGACTGGAAAATGTGTTACGAAAATTGGTTTAGACGTATAAAACTGTGTATAGACGCCAATGGAGAGTTCTTTCAAAAGATATAATAAAAAAATTATAACCTGTAGTATATTTTTTTCTAGTATCACAAAACTTTCTGAGTGCCCCACGTAATCTAGTTTAAATTTATTTCACCCCATGGGAGATCGCACTGCAGTGATTGATGTACATGCAATCCAGCCTGCTAGCAATCTTTTTTAGGATATTGTTGGAGCTGGCCCGTGCTCTGCGCACCAGGGATGTACACCTCATTCGCATCGTTGCGTAAAAGCAATTAATATGTGCGTCTACGAACATTCCCGATGCGCTACAAAAACGAGGCAGCCGCACCAATACCCTGAAAGCGTTGTTGTATTGGACACGAAGGGCGTTGCACGACCTTTGAATATATCTAGCCCACAGGCTGCACGTGTAAAACGTTGTACAATAAGCTCGAAACAGAGTAATTTTGAAATTTAATTTTTTCTTTTTAAGTGAGCAGCGTGCAAACCTGCGAGCCAACATGTTCGCCCTTACCGACAACACCCTTAGTTCCCGCTCAATATCAGGGGTCAATATATGACCAAGATATTTAAACGTAAATACTTTTTCCAGTGGAGTCCTATTGAGTAATACAGGTGGTACATAACACGGTCTACCCTCAGCCTCAAAGACCATGATCTCCGACTTATTGGAGTTATACATTAAACCATGTGTTTTGGCATCTGCTCACATTTGGCAACTAACTTTCTGAGACCACAGATTGACGCGCTCAGAAGCACCATATCATCTGCATAGCTAATATTATTTACACAAATACCATCTATATAGCAACCCACTCTGGTGCTGCTGAGCTTGCCAATCCTGCCTCACCCTGCATTCCAACCTGTATGGCCTGGAAAAAGTTCCAGCCCATCGTACACTATTGATCTGGTTACCATACCACTATTTAAAGATGTTTATAAGCTCCGTCGGCAACCTATCCTTCTTCATCTTTCTCCACAATACGTCATAAGCAACCAGATCAGAAGCCTTGAATAAGTCGAGGAAGCTAGCATAAATCGGCGTCCCACGCTGTGTATAGTAAGTGTGTGATAGTATGCTTAAGACACAACACTGCACTTTATGTTGACAAACCACGCCGAAACCCGAATTGGTTGTCATGAACATTTTTACAGTTTTATTTATTTGTGTATTAAGCAGACGGTCAAACACTCTTGATATTTTGATATTATAGTAGCTAGAGAGATGGGCCTATTGGATGCCGAGCGACGAAATGTAAGTTTGTACACACAATATTGAGAGATTTACCATGTTATTTTAAGACCATAGACTTCTTATAGGTTTTCCCGTAATCTATGAGTAAAGAGTCATACTATGTATTTTTTTCAAAATTTTTGGTTCAGTAGTTTCGGAGATAAGGGGGGGGGAATGGTCAATTTTCATTGAATTTATTAAATATCTTTAAAAGTATTTATTTTAAAATTATATAAAAAATATATTTAAGATCCTCGTAACAAGCCCTTTCATTTGATATGTCACACGGTACAGTTAGCAAAACTTTTTTTTTTAATTTTCTTGTTTGAGCCCCAAAAGTGACCCTTATATTCAAAATTAATTTATTTACGTTACACATTCGTGTTTGGGTCACAGAAATACATATGTGTACCAAATTTTAACTTAATCGGTTCATTAGATTCGGAGTAAATTGGCTGTGACAGACGGACAGACAGACAGACAGACACACGAGTGATCCTATAAGGGTTCCGTTTTTTCCTTTTGAGGTACGGAACCCTAAAAAGGGACAAAACTACATTTATTTTGCCAGAAGTTTTTTTAAGCACGTGTTTCATTCACGTACACAGCTACGGACCACGTGTTTGCTTTCCTTTATTTACTTACAAATAAAAACTACACTTTAACACAGATGAATTCATTCGGACCTCGCCGCCGAGGTCCTTTGCGATCGCGACCGAATCCCCGAGTAAATGAAACTCCCCCCCGACCCTTGCTTGAAAACGAGGTGCCAGCAGTTGTTGCAGCTAAGCACGTAGCTTTAAATACCCCACATAATAATCATGATGAAAATATAAATTTGATCCAGCCTGTCCTTTCTTGCTGTCCTCCCATCAGCGATGCCCTAAGCCGAGGTTCGTACCCCACAGGGGGTGCTCTTAGCGAGCATTCGCTTAATTTTAATTTAGAATAAGTTCAAAAAGCTCCTGGCTGGAGGCTCTAAGTGTAGAAGCTTATGGCACCCACAGGAAAATCCGGTTAAGCAGCCAAGACCTTAGTGGTCAGTACTGCGAGATGCCATTTAAAAAAAAAACCCAGATGAATACCAGATGCTTTACTACACATTTTAGGTATGAAGCTACAAGTATACGGCGGGCTCGACTTGTCGGGCAAATTCAGTGAGTGTAAACTTAGTCAGACGATCTAAGAGTAACGCCATAGAAAGAGAGGCAACTTCTAGGTGAATATAACTCTAGGTAATAAGCGCTGTGCGACCTGAATTGCACTTTATTGTGTCTGTTCAAGAGTCGCTTTTTATTGAAATGATTTTGCGGAGTGAACCATCCGTATTAATCTGTGACTTTAGTTGATACAAATACAAAATGTCAAGGCAATATCGTTAGTGCCACGTGCGTGTATATAGACACGTGACACTTATGGATTTATTGACAAGATAATACTTAGCTAATATTTAGGTACCTTTAGGCAGGTGCCTAAGGTTAAGGTTAGGTAAGGGTAAGAAGGCTTTTTCATTGAAATGAATGGCTAGCTTTTTCTTCACGGAGCGAAACTGGGTTCTACGTCCACAATATTTAGACTACACTTCGACCTGAATCCAAAATGATCTTTAAGGACAAACAGCATGTGAAAGAGACATGTAGGTGGGTAGTATGAATTACCAAAACTAGGTACCGAGAGTAGTTTGTCAAAGTTTCAGGCTTCAACTGTCTCTAACGACTATCAGTCTGTAATAATATTCATAGAACAAGTTGGACCGACTGTTCTGAAGTATGGTTGGCTCTTGAAGTGTTACTGTTATACCTCACTCCAGGTTAGCCAAAAATAACCTCAAAATTAGCCTTAAACCCAAGAGCAGGTTAATGCAATATTTGTATGTGGGAAAACGAATATCTCGGTCTGCAATATTTCTGGTTTTCATTCAAACCAAGTGGTGGCTAGCTCACTCAGCTAGTTTTAGTGATGGTCTGGCCGTTTGAGTAGTTTATGCGGCCTACCCAAATTTCCTTTCTTTGGTATTGTTCGTCGAGTTGAGCTCCTTAAGTTCTGAGTTGAGCTCCACGATTACTGACAAATGCTTGCACTAACTGGACAGGTCCACTCAAATCTGTATGAAAAGACCATTTCAGACACTAATCTACATGGTCCTCATATGGCCTGACCAGGATTATGTCTGGACTTTCAATGAGACTGTGACCTCTGAGTTTGTTTCGGCCTTTCTTCTCAGAGTAGTCAGATAGGAAACGCCGAACTCATCTAGCTTATTTTTAGGGTTCCGTACCTCAAAAGGAAAAAACGGAACCCTTATAGGATCACTCGTGTGTCTGTCAGTCTGTCTGTCCTTCTGTCACAGCCAATTTACTCCGAATCTAATGGACCGATTTAATTGAAATTTGATACATATATGTATTTCTGTGACCCAAACATGAATGTGTAACGTAAATAATTTAATTTTGAATATAGGTGTCATTTTTGGGACGCAAACAAGAAAATTAGAAAAAAAAGTTTTACTAACAGTACCATGTGACATATCAAATGAATGGGCTTGTTGCGAGGATCTTAAATATATTTTTTATATAATTTTAAAATAAATACTTTTAAAGATATTTAATAAATTCAATGAAAATTGACCATTCACCCCCCCCCCCCCCCCCTTATCTCCGAAACTACTGGACCAAATTTTTTTTAAAAACTACATAGTATGGCTCTTTACTCATAGATTACAGGAAAACCTATAAGAAGTCTATGGTCTTAAAATAACATGGTAAATCTCTCAATATTGTGCGTAAAAACTTACATTTCGTCGCTTGGCATCCAAAAGGCCCATCTCTCTAGCTACTATAATATCAAAATATCAAAAGTGTTTGACCGTCTGCTTAATACACAAATAAATAAAACTGTAAATGTTCATGACGACTAATTCGGGTTTCGGCGTGGTTTGTCAACAGAAAGTGCAGTGTTGTGCCTTAAGCATACTATCACATACTTACTATACACAGCGTGGGACGCCGATTTATGCTAGGTTCATCGATTTATTCAAGGTTTCTGATCTGGTTGCTTATGACGTGTTGTGGAGAAAGATGGAGAAGGATAGGTTGCCAACAGAGCTTATAAACATCTTTAAATAGTGGTATGGTAACCAGATCAATAGTGTACGATGGGCTGGAACTTTTTCCAAGCCATACAGGTTTTAATGCGGGGTGAGGCAGGATTGGCAAGCTCAGCAGCACCAGAGTGGGTTGCTATATAGATGGTATTTGTGTAAATAATATTAGCTATGCAGATGATATGGTGCTTCTGAGTGCGTCAATCTGTGGTCTCAGAAAGTAATTGGTCGCCAAATGTGTGCAGTATGCCAAAACACATGGTTTGATGTATAACTCCAATAGGTCGGAGATCATGGTCTTTGAGGCTGGGGGCAGACCGGGTTATGTACCACCTGTATTACTCAATGGGACTCCACTACAAAGAGTATTTACGTTTAAATATCTTGGTCATATATTGACCCCTGACCTCAATAACGGACTCGATATTGAGCGGGAGCAAAGGGCGTTGTCGGTAAGGGCAAACATGCTGGCTCGCAGGTTTGCACGCTGCTCACTTAAAAAGCCAAAATTACTCTGTTTTGAGCTTATTGTAGAACGTTTTACACGTGCAGCCTGTGGGCTAGATATACCCAAAGGTCATGCAACGCCCTTCGTGTCCAATACAACAACGCTTTCAGGGTATTGGTGGGGCTGCCCCGTTTTTGTAGCGCATCGAGAATATTCGCGGACACACATATTAATTGCTTTTACGCAACGATGCGAATGAGGTGTGCATCCCTGGTACGCAGAGTATGGGCCAGCTCCAACAATATCGCTAGCAGTCTGGATTGCATGTACATCAATCACTGCAGTGCCATCTCCCATGGGGTTTAATAAATTTAAACTAGATTACGTGGGGCACTCAGAAAGTTTTGTGATACTAGAAAAAAATATACTACAGGTTATAATTTTTTTATTATATCTTTTGAAAGAACTCTCCATTGGCGTCTATACACAGTTTCATACGTCTAAACTTTCATAACACATTTTCCAGTCCGCATCAGACACCTCTCCAATCTCCTTCTCAAATGCACCCAGTGCATCTTCAGGTGATGAAAACTGTTTTACTTTGAGTTGATTTTTTATTTTGGGGAACAAGAAAAAGTCGCACGGAGCCAAATCGGGACTGTAAGGATGATGACCTATAAATTTGACCGGTGTGCTGTCCAGAAAGTCCCTTATTTTGAGCGCCGAGTGAGCCAGCGCGTTGTCGTGGTGAAGCAGTAGCCCACGGAGGCCAGTGTTCGGTCGCTTGCTGCTTGCAGTAGTAAAAACTTCTGGCAAACATTTGATAACATACCATTCAGCATTGATGCTTCTTTGATCTCGTCAGTGTACTGACCTGGTCAGTACAAAGAATCCAATAAAAAAAAAAACATAAATTGGTTTTTGAAAAAACACAAAATGACAAAGTTTAAAATGTCAAGATTATTTACTGCTTACTAAATTTCGTTTGTGGAGGTACATTTCCCTGTAGACAATGCTGTGTCCTATACGTGGTGTCTGTGTTGTAGGGAGTAACGATAATCTTGACATTTAAACTTTGCTTTTTTGTGTTTTTCAAAAACCAATTATGTTTTTTTTTTATTGGATGCTGTAGAATGGTAGTAGACCATGGTCTGAACATCGGTTGTTCTAACAAAACTGTGATTCAAATTTCACGGTGTATGCTGAACCTCTTCATAATGTAATTCGCCTATTCTCTTGAATTCGATTTTTCACAGCCAGCACTTTTTGTTATGTAACAACCGTCATAGGGCGGCCACTTCTTTCTTTGTCTGCCAAAATTACTAGACCACCCATAAATTCGGTGAACCAGCGAAAAACAGTCGCTTTAGAAGGGCTTTTTTCTATGAACACCATTCGAAGTCTTTCAAACGATTCTTCTGGTTTTAGTCGACATTTGAAATCGTACAAAATCATCGCGCGAAAATGTTCTCGTTATAAATCCAGTTTTCAGTAAGACTGAGTATTTTGATTTTGCTCGTAAAAAAATGTGGAGAGAATTTCGAATTTGGTATGTTATGATTTTTGTAATAAATAGTCATCGTTTTAATTGACATCAAAACCAGCCAGTATTCTATAGACAAAAACTGTTAGTCGCAAAACTTTCTAAGTGACCTCGTAAAATAAGTTAACATAGTTCATAAGTTTACTAACGCAATGAGTCCTTGTTACTTGAATAAAGAAAAATATCTGGATGATAATTTTTTTTGAACGACGTTTTCTAAAAATGAAACCTAGCTAGATCGATTTATCGCTCCTGAAACCCCCTGCATACTAAATTTAATAAAAATTCTTGGAGCCGTTTCCAAGATTCAGATTATATATACATAGGTATATACAAGAATTGCTCGTTTAAATGTATTATTATTATATTAATACCGCGAATGTGAAATTTTTTAAGAAAATCTGATTTTTGTTTTATTTCATTCTATACGTTCAAATAAGTGACCCTGCAATTTAAAAAAAAATGTAAAAAATGTCACATTCGCGGTATTGGATGCCGAGCGACGATTTGCAATTGGAATGTATGGGAGAACATGTTTTTCAACTACAGTGTTAAGTTTGTTCTTGGGATAAATAAATTCATCTCAACTACGGAACCCATCATTGTGCGTAGTCCGACACGCACTTGGCCGGTTTTTTTTTTATATGACGTGTTAAAGTGATTCCGATATCCTATTTACAGAATAAACAATTTCATTTCACTCGTTTTTGGGGAATAATTATTTATAAAGAATGATTCATTCTGGAATATTAGAAACTTTAAATGCGAGACATTATAATAATATAAGACAGACGACTCTGAATTATGAAGCTACTTTTAGTTTTCTGAACATTATCTGTCGTTGTACCGAGTTTTGTTTAAAACACAGATTTACGACTACATTGTTTTGAAGACCGTCTGCATTATTTTATTCATGAAACGATGATACAAACAGATAGCTGTTTTTATTATATTGTATGTAGAACAATGCAAGTTTTATAGCGTCAATGATTTGCACGTTCAATCGGCAATCGCAGGGTGGCTGGTAACAGATGGATGAGAATGGCTGAGAATCGGGCTCAGTGGCGTGCAAATGGAGAGAGCGACATCCACCAACCCACACAGGGCCAACACAACTCCCTCTCAAAGAGAGGAGGCCTGTGTCCCAGCAGTCAAAACGTTACATGCTGATAATGCTATGCTTATGCTACGTCCAGGAATGTACTGCTCGTGATGATGATGACGATCCTATGCATCTTCAGGGCTTCACTTGTGCAGGACTGTAAGTAGGTATGTCTACGTAAATATTTTTTTTATTATACACTAGCAACCCGCCCCTGCTTTGCTCGGGTCGATCTACCGATTCAAATTGAAACGTCAGAAGCTAGGTGCACAGTTCCAATTGGTCGCTTCCTATGGAGAAGAGCCGACAAGAAACTCCACGGTTACTCTTTTAAAATAAATGGTTTCTACAATGTTTTCAAATTACAGTGTTAATAGGTATGAGAGGACAGTGTAGGCCTATCAACAAGTACCAGGTACTTAGTAAAATAGAAAATGGTTCACAAGTCTGCAGCCTACAACGTTCTCACATTCACAAAATCTAAAAGAAAATAATCTATATAAAAGCTAAACAAAAGCGTATGTAGCGATATGTCAAATTATCCAGATTTTTGTGCTTTACCTTAGTTCAATATAAATTTATTATACATGACGGAGAAGGTAAGTGTCTCTTTCGTTATTAACAGATATATTTTAACTACTGTGGGCGTGCTGTGGGTGGTGTTGGTTATTGCGCAATAGAAAAACCATTTGCAGTTCAAATCAAAGTATAATTTACGATCAAATTAATCACATACTGTTGGTATACGACACAACTATTCGGAACGCGCGACAGTTTCTAAACGTACCCACTCACTTCTCGACAGCCACTGACAAACTCTGCTTACCCCGGTCGAGCGTTATGTTGTAGACTCTGTCAAAATTAAAGAACATTATACAGGATAGCAGATAAAATTAAAAACATTGTTAATTTATGAGTAGTAGGTATGTGCGTAAGGTGGTGCATTGTTATGTAAAAGAGCGCCTCTCGCCATCAAACGTAAAAGTTTGGCGAGTTTAGGATTAAGTAACACCTCTGTATTATAATATGATTAAATAATAATAAAAAAAAAAAAAAAAAGCGCCGCTAGGTGGCGCTGGCGCCCCGATTTGTCGAATCAATGACGTATTTCTGACATACACATAAACCTTCCAGAATAACATAACACAACATAATCAGTCTATAATGTTCCCTCTGCTGAGACACAGGCCTCCTCTCTGTGAGAGGGAGTGGGCCGTAATCCACCACGCGGGCCCGGTGCAGGTTGGTAGATGTCACACGTCTTTGAGGTTTTTGGTTCTTGGACATGCCGGTTTCCTCACGATGTTTTCCTTCACCGTTTCAACCTTCCGGAATAAGTTGTCTAGATTATAGTGAAAACTGCATCAAAATCCAATCAGTAGTTTAGAAATTCTGAGCGGTCATACAAACAGTCACGAAAAGCTATTAACTTTTGGTCGACAAGAGTAGGTAATGTTCTGACTAGGTATATAAATTAGTCTCTATGTAAACATTAATCATAATATCAAATCAATAATAATCAAAGAAAAAACATAATATCTAATATCAAATCTCAAGGTTACTTTCTAGCCGGAATGACGTTTGGTTGCCAGACATATCAGCAAGACAACATGTGGAAGGGAAAACCAGAAATATGTACCTATCAGACAAGGAGATAATATTACGTAAAATATATTTTTTTAAATATTAATCGGTATCTAGGCCTACATAATAATACTGATTTGATGATAAGACGGGGGGAAGTATTAGGATAAGTATTGCAAAGTGGCTTTGAATAATATAGCCATTCCACTAAAATATCTCGATCCTAAGTTTGCGTTAATGCAGGGCAAACTGTTATTGAGTTTTTCCACCTGGAATTTCTCGTTAGCAGGCCGCAGTCTGAAGTTATGTCCGGTTGATGGCTATGAAAATGAAAAAAATGAAAAATGTTTTATTAATTATTATACAACTAAAATTTAACAACTAGTGATTGGAGTCTCCTTTTAAGCAAAAAAGCCTGTGTTAGGAGACTCCGCTCTTCCAAAACTTAAAATAATAACATAAGATTACTTGTTTTAAGTGTTATAAAAACAGGCGGTTTCAAATAAAAAGAGAAAATTAAAACTAGACAAGAAGCATGCAAATGTGTGAGTGAGAGTAGGGGTGTGTGAATGTGAGTATGAGGGTGCGTGAATGTGACTATGACTATGAAGGTGTGTAATGTGAAAATGGGGGTGTGTGAGTGTGAATACTAAGGAGTGTTACTGTGAGTATAAAGGTGTGTAAATGTGAATTTGAATGTTGAATGTGAGCATCAGTGTGTATGAAAGTTGAGTGATAGTGTGAGGGTTTGTTAAATTTAATGTTAAATACAGAGTGCGTGTAAGTGGCAATGAATGAATCAGACTGTATACGACAAGTACGAGAGATGAGAGCAGTAAGTGTAAGGCTTTATTTCATTCCAGTAGCTTCTCCGTGTCAACATAAGTAAGTGGTTTTATCCAGTTAGTTACTATTTTTTTACTTTCAGTTAATTGTTTATTGTATATGTAGATCTCTTTGTTAACTCGATTGTAAAGCTGAGCTGAGCGTTTGTCGTATTGAATACGGGCGAGCTTGGTTTTAGTTTTAGGAACTTCAACTATTATATCCTAGGCTATGAAGTGGCGACTGCGTACGAGAAGACGTAGCCAATCCACTATATGTGGGAATTTGATTTGAAAGCACGGCAGAACCGGTCGAAGTGGCGGCGCTTGCGGGAGACCTATGTCCAGCAGTGGACATCTTTCGGCTGAATGACGATGATGATGATGATGGCAATAGGCTCGTCCCCTATTACATAGGACTTAAACATAACTGGCGAAATGTGGATGTACTATAGACTAAGTAATGTTAGCACCCGGGTATGCTAACACCACTTGTGGGAGAGGTACTTCAATAAATAAAATATTGTTTATAATATGTTGCGTATTTATTTTAAACAATCAATCATTTCTTATTTTATATCATGACATACACGATCAGCTCCCCAGCAGACCCCATTTTTTTCCTTTTCTTAATACGAATTAGCGTTTGTCTCATATTATGCCATCAGCTTACAAAGTAAATACGAGAAAATGAAACCGGCCAAGTGCGTGTCGGACCACGCACAATGAAGGGTTCCGTAGTTGGGATGAATTTATTCCAAAAACAAACTTAACTTTGTAGTTGAAAAATATGTTCTCCCATACGGAATGTATGGGAAAACATGTTTTTGCAACTGCAAAGTTAAGTTGGTTGATTATTACACGTTAACTTATAGAGCCTACTTAGCTGTGCTAGTTTTCCTTTTAATTTCGTTATATAACTACTGCTGTGATTTTTTTCACACATCCAAAACCATTCATTTACCTGGCAGGGGAAGGGGACACTTGACTCTAACAAAAATTAGCACTTTAAAGCTTAATATTTCAATGAAGCTAAATCCAAAAATGGTTTAGCCAAACTCATAATGTTTTTGAAGGACCTTTCCAACGATACCCCACACAATGAGTCAAAAAAAAAACACTACTTTACGTGTAGGATACCCTAAAAAAAAATGTATTTCATAATTTTGTTTTACTTTGTCGACGTAATTAATACCTATGCCAAATTACAGCTTTCTAGTACTAAGGGTCTCGGAGCTAGACCGCGGACAGACAGACAGACAGATAGACAGACAGACAGACGGATATGACGAAACTATAAGGGTTCCTTGTTTACCCTAAAAACTAAAAAGATTTCATGTGGTTTTTTGGGGGTCAACGACCGCTGGTAGTATTGTTACTTGAACAGTGAGTTAAGAAAATCTGTTTTCTTTTGTTTTGGCGTGTTTAGAAGATATCGATTACCATCACGGTCTATGAAGTTAACACAAAAAAAAATGATTTTTTAATACTGATGTATTTAAAGTGACTATACTAACTGCGGTCGATGACTCCACGAAAAATCATTTAATTAATTTCACTTTTGTTTTATCGTGTTTAGATAGGAGGTGGAGGACGAGCTCGTGGCTAAGTAATAACAGCCGCACGGGTCGATTCATCAGGTTAAGCTACGTTTGCCGGGGTTGGTCCGTGGATGGGTGACCATCTTTAGATACCGAGACTCCCCCGTGCCTCGGAAAGCACATTAAGTCGTTGGTCCCGGCTGTCATTCGTAGATCTTTGACAGTCGTTACGGGTCGTCAGAAGCCCGAAAGTCTGACAACCAGTCTTACCAAGGGGTATCGTATTACCCAGTTACTGGTTTGTGGAGGTCAGATAGGCAGTCGCTCCATGTAAAATACTGGTATTCAGCTGCATCCGGTTAGACTGGAAGCCGACCCCAACATAGTCGGGAAAAGGCTAGGCAGATTGATGGGTAAATCCATGCAGGTTAAAGGCTCTTATAGTACACCTCTACCTGACCCTTTAAGTAATTAAATACAAGCGTGATGTTATGTTATATTGCGATATTGGTAGCAATTTTTCAATTCGTTTTTCTCTATAACCGTTCAGTTGCAGGAGGTTTGCTCCCTAAGCACGGGGTCAATAGTTTCGGCCAAAGTTACGGGCGATTCCTACGTCCGTATTAACTACAGACATAGGATTTATTTGGGGCCCGACCTAAGAATGAATGACACCACGTGACAGTGTTCCTACTCCCGGTGTGTCTTCACCTGTCTGAAAAAGTTAAATCGGGTGTAGAGTTCATTCAGAAGTTTCGAACTACTTTCGGATGGGTTATCTTCGTTGACGGACTTAGAGAGTACGCCCCAGTCTTCTTCTTTTTGTGTGGTTAGTGACTAACCTGGTGATAGATTTTGCTTCTATAGATGACTTGGCTTCGAATGCCGTCGAGAAATATCTCTCAGGCATGCCGGTTTCCCACGATGTTTTCCTGCACCGTTTTTGAAGCAAGTAATAATTGCTAATACAAACATGTTTTAGTTCTGGATTTACTCTATTTTGTAAATGTCTTAGAATTTTTCAATGTACCCGTGTGAAGCAGGGGTGGTTCGCTAGTTGTAAAATAATACTATGTCAGATGTTAGTTTTATCTTTCAGTTCAATTAAGAAGAATTTCGTGTACGTATTTTAATTATTATTATTTTAAAATTAATATCATTAAAAATCAATATTATCTAAGTACCTAACTATTATAGAATTTGAATAATCCAAGACAACTGTTTATCGTATGGATAAAAAGATAATAATAAAATTATAAAAGATTTTGTGATAATTACTGTTGACAACTAATACGCTGATGAGTATCATAATTATTACGAAGTCGTAGGTAATACAATTACGCAGGTAGATTAATAGTGTACTCACCAATTATTTGTTAGTAATGTAAAGTGCAAAGTGTCCCTACATTATCGAATCAGAAATGAAGAGAGAGAATCTAGGTAACCGACATAGCCCGAAGAATGGCCATACAAGTGGCAGCGGGAACCTGAAGACGTAGCGTTGAAAGGGCTCCCACAAGGTTAACCGATGACCTTGTGAAGGCCGCAGGAATCCGCTGGATGTAGGAAGCAGAACCGATCGAAGTGGCGGTGCTTGGGGGAGGCCTATGTCCAGCGTGGACGACTTTTGACTAAAATGATGATGACGAAGTGCAAATGCGACCAAACATGAGCATTCATACGTGACCGTGTCAAGCTGGGTATACATAGAAAACTTGTGGAGCTTTTTTATTCGTTGAGCAGTCATGACCACACAGAGCGGTACCTGATGGGGAGAGATACTGCCAATTTATCGCGCTAGGTGTCACATTGTCGCTGGTGTTGTTCTCCTGTCAAATTGTAATAATAAAGGCGTACCTACTCCATTTTCTTACTGATGAGGAAAGTAGAAAACTGTAGGCTCTTTTCCACAGTACACCAAAAAAATTGGAAACCAAGTTTAGCGGCAAGGTTATGTTGCGATCGCTCTAAATTTGATATTTTTTTCAATAGAGAGCAGTGGAGGCCCAGTAGTATAGGCCGCGACTTACAAGTTGTAGGTCATAGATTCAAACCTTGACATGCGCTTTAATTTGTGTAAATTATTTAATCACCACTGCTCTCAAAACGGTGAAGGAAAACATTGTGAAGAAACGAATGAAAGAAAGGCATGTCTTGGAACCAAAAATTTTAAGACATGTGACATTTACCCTCATTACCGTTGGGCACGCGTAGTGGATTACCGCCCATGCCCTCGCACAGAGAGGAGGCCTGTGTCCCAGCAGTGGGAACATCATAAGCTGATTATGCTATGTTTATATTGGTTAGTATCCTCGAAAACATTCAACAGACAGCTGACAGTTACCAGCGAAAGTGGTGAAATCTGTCATAAGCGCTTGGTGCAAACGAAACTAATTAGTTTCCTCTGAAAATTATTGATGGTGCAGGTCAATGGTGCATACAGTACAACGGGTAACTGTCCCTCCCCATTGGCACGACAAAATTCCATAGTGCGGTCGAGCACTTGCAAGACATAGGACCAGCACCCTACTTGTGTAATTGTCTGCTCAACAACGTAAAAAACGTTGAACTCTCAAAATGAAAGCCATTGCTACTGTAAGTGTGTTACGTAAATACCCCGCAGTTTCTCGGACGAAAATTGGAGCAAAATTTATGTTACAAATTGTCAAGCGCGCGTAAACAGCTGCGATTGACTGTCGACAAATCCACACACGCTTGATAATTAGTCACATCAATTTTGTGATAATTTTCGTTCGAGAAACTGACCCTTACCTACTTAGACTTACCGCTCTCGTCTGTTCGAGTACTTGGCTATGACTTCTCCAGATCTAAAGAGATGAATAGTCACCTTTTTTAATATTTTTTTTTTTGGTTGGAAATTATCAAATAATTTCTCCCGCTTTGGGCGGAGTGGGAGGGCGTGTCAGACTCTTACTGACTAAAACCCACCCGTGTTCCTTCAGTTGCCATGTTGCCAGGAGCCACAATACCCCTTTCGGACAAACCCGCAGCCTCGGCAGGCATCGGCCCTATCGGACCTCTTCAATTGTGTTGACATCTCTTTGAGGCGCGCGTGGAACACAACGCGCCGTCGACCCGGGCCTGGTCCTTATTGGACGGCGAGCTACCCATTGCTCACCGTCCGCAAGCCCGCGCCTACGGATGAAAGTCATCTCAATGTGCCGTGAGTTTTTTTCCATCATGGTGATTTAGACTTCGTGAGGAAAGTTTTAAGTATGCAAGTCGATACTGTATGAAAGATGACATGGCTAGAAAGAGTGTGACTACCGAAATGGCGACTAATTCAGCAGAATATGAGGAAAGGGTTTGTTGCGCCGACCAAAAATAAAATTGGTATAAGGCAAGAGAACGATGATGATGATGGTGATTTAGACTTCACCTTGCACCAGCAATGAGCTCTAAATAAATTAAGTGGTCCCTTAACAAAAAAGAAGAGCAT
Source organism: Agrochola litura (assembly GCA_949152395.1). NCBI lineage: Eukaryota > Metazoa > Arthropoda > Insecta > Lepidoptera > Noctuidae > Agrochola > Agrochola litura. The sequence goes on along the minus strand of OX424497.1, from coordinate 5,124,265 downwards.
TAACGTGCAATAACGCACTTCATTATGAAGGATTGGGGATATCATTCATCATCATTTAGCCAACAGACAGTGATAACCTAATGTTGTGACCTTCGGACTGCCAAGTCATAGGTCTCGAGTTCGAACCCAAGGCACGCACCTCTGACTTTTCGGATAAATTTGCGTAATGTATAATTATCACTTGCTTCTAAAACGGTGAAGGAAAACATCGTAAGGAAACCGGTATGCCTGAGAGATATTTCTCCACGGTGTGAAACCAAGTCAGAGGTCCATGGGCGGCTTTAAAACTCTGACACCAGGTTAGTCACTAAGCACACGAAAAGAAGAAGAAGACGAAAGACGTCCACTACGCCGCCACTTCGATCCAGCGGATTCCTGCGGCCTCCACAATGTCATCGTGGATATAGCTATTTTTAAGCTATTGCATAGCTTTTATCGCGGGCTTTGAGCGCGGTGACCGAATCAAGAAATTCCTCCTACCATGTAATGTGTAGCGTTGACAAATAGGAAGTATGGAGGTTACAAATGCTATGCAATAGCTTTACCGTGGCAGTCCCCGAGTGCCAAACGTTTTCTTTTTTTCAAATCATCAACAAAAAAACTAAACTCAAACCATTTATTTTAATTAAACCATTTACAGGCAGTTTTGAACTGTCAAAGAAAAGTCAGTTATACAGAAATATGAAGCTAATTGCCCATTCCAAAGCGTTTGTTTCCTATGGAGAAGAACGGTAAAGAAACTCCATGGACGCCCTTTTAAATCAAAAATATTTTTACAAAATTTCTTTATCTGAATTATTAAAACCGTTTCTCGTCTAACTGACTGTGTCTGTCTACCACAAGATAGATAATTATGTAGATAATAGTTATCTACAGTGATTTGCTGATTATGAAACAAAAATCAGTATGTAATGTTTTGCAGCTGTCCATTGTCCGGCTGAGTAATACCGGAGGTCCGGTTTTAATAATACAATGATATACCTATTATTAAAATATTATGTGAAGAACCCTTAATCAAATCATTTATTTCTTTGCAAAAAATGGGTATAGTACATCATAGGTGTTTTTATAATAAAGTTCTCCATATTTTACCGTCACGTGGGCATGCAAAGGCTTGCAATTCCAAATAAAAAAATTAGAAATATATATTAAATATATATATTTAGTGATGATTTGAATGTGCTTAACTTTTTTTTTATATATTTCTACGCCAGCAATGGTAGTATATGTGGAACATTATTAGTGTAAGATCTCAAAATACCATATACTTGGAAATAAATAAATTATTTATTTATTTATTTATCATTGGAATTACAAAAAATTAAGAATAATTTCAACGTAACAACGAGGGAACTTTTCGTGATAGGCTGGCGATCCACCCCATAAAAAGTAGTAACTACTGCATTAGCAAGAATCGGGAGAAGGCCACTGACTTACCGTTAAAGAAAATAAGTTAAAAAGTTTATACTGCCTACCTACTACAACTACCACCTAGGAGCTCGTGGCTAAGTAACAACAGCCGCACGGGATCCATCAGGTTCAGGTGCGCTTGCCGGCGTTGGTACGATGATAGATGACCATTTCTACATACCAAGACTACTCTGTGCCTCGGGAAGCACGTTAAGCCATTGGTCCCGACTGTCATTTGTGGATCTTTGACAGTCGTTACGGGTCGTCAGAAGCCCGAAAGTCTGACAACCAGTCTTACCAAGGGGTATCGTATTATCTAGTTATTGGGTTGTGATGGTCAGATAGATAGTCGCTCCATGTAAAATACTGGTTTTCAGCTGCATCCGGTTAGACTGGAAGCCGACCCCAACATGGGAATAGGCAAGGCAGATTGATTGACTACAGCCACCACCATAACATATCTATACAAAAACTTCGAAACTACTGATCGGATTCCGAAAATTATTTCACTAATGGGAAGCCACATTATTTCATAGGCTATTAAAAAAAAAGAGAAAAAGGGAGAAAGTCTGCTTTACACGAGTGCATAGCCACGGGCGAAGCGTTAGTCTATTATAATTACTATCAGTAATTTACTACAGTCTTTCCCTGGGTAAATTCTATAACAAGGAGCCGCTAAACATGATAACTCTTTATTCCTGATCTGACGGTTTGCACGACACATTGCACGAAGTGTGCAAAATTCACACTTCGTGCAATTTGTCATGCAGAACGCCTGCATCGTGAATAGAATATAGATGGTGATTTTAAGAATTTCAAGCATGAATGTACACGAACGTATTCGTTTTAAAGCAAATTATTTCCTTAACGATGTTAAATTGTTTGAGTGATTGATTTGATTTAGGGCCTAATAGACACTATCACGTAGCCTTGATACTTCTTATCAGTAGTTGATAAATAATTTAATTTGATTAAAATGAAACAATTAAAACCAATAGGTACTTATTTATCGGCACAAAGGAATTTCCGGTGCGTACGAGAAAAATTTAATTCCATTTTTCGACCTTCACGTAGTTCACGTTCACAATAAATTGAATCCTTGCTAATTTGAAACAAACATATTTTCCCATCAATCGTATTTTACCTTTTCTTCTAAGAAAAGATATAACATACTTTATCAGCCATAGTTTATAAGTATTTTCTGTATCAATTTTTAGTAAAATCCAATCTAGGTCGGAGTTCACTAACTAGACATCCTCTAGCTTTACCAATCTACCAATTTGCAGTAGATGATCCAGAAATACATTTTATGAAAACGTCTTTGCTTTGAGTCAGGATGAAAACTGTAAATAGTAATGGCCACAGATTGAAAAACCCCCGTCAGGAACGAAGTTACGCACGCACACACACACTTGTATATAATAGAAAGAGACAGAGAGAGACAGAGAAAGTCGCATGGAGGGAGCATAACGGTTTTTCCTTACGTGACGATTTTGTACCAGTCAACTCATACCGCAACCCGCGTTAAGGTACTTCGTTCCAAAAAATCTCCTTTCTTTTTATAAAAATGTCCAACGCCACTTCTATTTCTTCTTAAACCACCTTATCTAAAAACTCGGCCTAACCTCTTATCAAAGTTCGAAACTATTCCTGTCTAAAACCATCACAAAAAGGTACCAGTACCAGGCTTAAACTCAAGCGATAAGGTCAGTACGTTTGTTGAACAACTTGAAAAGTTTCCCGAACTTAATTTCCCTTCGGCTAACTTCGGAGAATCTCGGCTGTAAATCTCATCAATTTGTTGGGTATGGCTGTCGGTCGATCGGGCCCGAAGGGAGTGTGGCCAGGCTTCCTTTATTGAATTACGTTCGAATTTGGAACCCTTCGGTTGGCGGGAGATTTTTTTTGCTTGTACGTGACCCCTCCCCGATGGAGGTAAAGTATTTATGACCCTTTATTTACGTAACCTAGGGCCTTAGTTTTTTGTTACGATTGCCTGTTTATTTTGGGAAATGAACCGCTTAGAATTACTTTACATTTTATGAAAAGAATTAAAGAATGCCAAAACTAGCATAGCAAGATGTATTAGTGTATAACTCAATACTCCATATGTATATAGATGGTATAACAAAGTAAAAGATCAATGTCGGGTACAGCAAAATTAGGAGAGAGGAAAAGGGCTAAGCAGCAATTCAATATTATTATAAATTATTAGATGTGTTTAATCATTAGGGTTCTTGAAATAATTAATTCTGATACCAGTAGCATACGCACGCCTTTTTCTTCAGAAGCATTTAAGTACCTAGATATAACATTTTAATACAATAAAAGCCTATGTAGATGAAGCGTCAATTTTAAATGTAATGTCTAATAACTACCTATAATAAAACCGCCAACCAGCGTAACAACTCCAACAACATTATCGATAGTAATTTTAACATTCCTATAGAATATAATGGAGAAGACCTTTAAAACAATAATCCCTCTGAGCAGAACGATCTACCTTACAGTTATAGACAGACCGTCTGTCCCTCAAGACCGTTCCTAACCAATTTAACGAATCCCAAGAAATATCCCTAATTCCATTGGTTCATCTGAAATTCCACTTTGAACTCTGAAATATTGCAACAAATTAACTGAGTAAATATCGCTCATAATGAAAGCGCCCTTTGTTTGTACAGATAATTGGCAAAGATAATATGACATGAAAAGCGAAAATTTAAATAAATTAACGAAATTCCTTCTAATATTCGAAGAGGTCTGTCGTAAAGCGTTTGTATCAACTTTACATTGTGGACTCAACTTTAGGGTATTTAAATAACGATGAAAGGGTAACTTTTGACTTTGGTACGCGAGTCTAATAAGAAACGTCGAGATGCCACATCTAACGATGTTTGTTCCCGTTGTTTTTAATTAATTAACTGCCATATACGTTCTCGTCGTGAATCCGAGCGGTTAATAACGTGTTTAATTTAATGTATTTTTGTATCGTAGGTACGTGGAAATTTTATGTTTTGTTTTAAACTGATGAATTTGTTTTACCTCTTGTGGTTTTCTGGAATGTGTGTGGAATACAACAGTCCTATTTTCATATTACTTTAAAGTAGGTACTGGAATTAAATAGTTGTGGTTTGGGTTTCAAAATTGTATTCAAATGTATTCCACCAACCCGCATTAGGCCCGCGTAGTGGATTACGGCCCATTTCCTCTCACAGAGAATAGGTCCATGTCCCAGCAGTGGGAACATTATAGTCTGATTATGATGATATGATTATTCAAATGTAAGATTACCAATTCATAAAAATTCGACATTCTAATTTTAAGAGCGTTTATTCTGAAAGTGGGCAACGTCGCAAATAGATGTCAAATATTTCGCTGTTTTCATTAATTTGGCGATAAATATTACTGTATGGAAATAAGAAATGTGGCTAACTAGTTCCCTAGAATATTAATAATGAATTGCAATTATAACACTGAATTTTATGTTGTAACAATTTTTGGTGTATAAAAAAGGCATTTAGATAGTTTCCAAATACTTGTTTTACATCTAAAACTAAATATTCGGTTTAACGATATTAATTATTGCATTTTATAATCAATATTTTAGTTCCCTAGTTAGCCACATTTCTTAATTCCATACAGTAATATTGCTAAATTAATCAAAACAGGTAAATATTTGACAGCTATTTACGACGTTGCCAACTTTTAGGATAAACCCTCTAAGATACCACTGAATTGTGAAGGAAACGGACGTGACAACTAAACTTTTCTGCAAAATAATTGATAGTACCTAAGTAAATATTGTTAGGTGTAAAGACACGTTTTATTGCTATTGTCTGTTATTTTTGAAGTGAAAACTTCTTTAGGCGCGTTGGGCATTTTTGAGATTGGACTAAACCATTGATTTCGTGACACTGTTACGACACCAGCTTTTGACCATTAAAAAGACATCAACGCGTTGATTACCACGGTGCCGATTTTTTTTTAAGTTTTCATTTCTGTCGGCACTCCCGGAGTGCCACTGTTTTTTTTCCATTAGTTTTTTCGATTACTAGCTGCGCCCCGCGGTTTCACCTGCATAAGTGTCAATCCCGTGGGAATACGGGGTATCCAATGTCCTAACCCATGTCTTGGTATACCCAAGTGCTAAATTGCATCTAAATCCATTCAGCCGTTCACTTTCGCATTTATAATATTATATTTTAAGTTAGAATGTCCTTACTAATCGACACGTGTCTGCGAATCAGGTGTAACCAATCCTCAAACACAACATCGTACTTATTGCACTTTAGTAAAGGCTAAATTGCATAAGTACGATATCATTAATCATGATTAGCGACCTCTTTTTAGTTAGCATTATTATCGGTGAAATTATTTTGTTTCACCCATTTCCTGATTAAACTTAAGCGGTCAAAATCATTCCTATAGCAGCTATTTCTTAATTTAGTGCAATCCAACATACACAATCCTTATGTCGCGGACCTTGAGAAAATACAATCCGCGAATGTAAATACAACAATAATCAAACATAGCAACATTACAATAATAACTTTATGCAATGGCAACATCGATAGTATGTCACAGGAAACACAAGCAAACTTGTCAAACCAAACCGGCGCGGTAAGAACCAGTATTTTATCTTGTTTGTGTTTAGCTAAAGTTTAGTCAGAAACCGTGTTTACCAAAGTGAGTTTGTGTCAGTTTGTGTCGGGCTTGGAGCCGGCATCGCTGGATTGAAAGCTGAGTATCTAATGTTTAAAGATCGATTAAGTTATTCACTGAAACCAGTGTTCTCGAGAGTGTTGAAACATTGATTAATGATTACTTAAAAACCAATGAAGTTAGCAAACTTTGCATGTTGTAGTTGTATAACTTAAGCTTCTTGAGATCTCAATTAGCACTAGTATGTTTGAGACAGTGAGTAGGACCCTGGCGGGGGCCGCCGTCGAGCGTCCCTGGAAGTGCGCTTCCAGGGACGAAAAGATTGGGACGGTGAGTATGGCCTAACCAGGGGCGAAAGACCCTGGCGGGGGCCGCCGTCGAGCGTCCCTGGAAGTGCGCTTCCAGGGACGAAAAGATTGGGACGGTGAGTATGGCCTAACCAGGGGCGAAAGGCCCTGGCGGGGGCCGCCGTCGAGCGTCCCTGGAAGTGCGCTTCCAGGGACGAAAGATTGAGGCGGTGAGTATGGCCTAACCAGGGGCGAAAGGCCCTGGCGGGGGCCGCCGTCGAGCGTCCCTGGAGGTGCGCTTCCAGGGACGAAAGATTGAGGCGGTGAGTATGGCCTAACCAGGGGCCGCTCTTCAAAGGTATGCTTGACCTTAAAGCTTTTATGAGTGCCCCTTTGGAAGTGAGCTTCCAGGGGCGGAAACCATACCGGTTTCCAGCTATTGAGTAGTGTAATGACAAGATCTAATATTTGACATTTGGTTTCAGTAAATATCAATAATCTAAGATGCCCAAAATATCGAAGTCTCAGTGTCATCGATAATATCTATCTACAGATGGTGAAAGTGGTCTCCCTGTTCAAGTCTGATTACCCTGCGTTCCGTGCTCTGTCTCCATAAAGAATTAACAAGCGAAGCAGATAAAGTAAACCCAGGTACAAGTCACACCCAATATTTTTTTTCTCATTCGCTATGTCTGCCTAAGGTTACACCCTCAGAAGAGATCAACATAATACTCTAGTATCACATGATTCCTGTAAATAGTAGACTTTTAACATATAAAGGCAGACGTAGCGACATGGTGGAGATGCTGGGATCTGAATTGGCCCCAAGAATATAATAAGTGCCAACCGAGCCTAATACAGGCATGGCAGCAGTACTATGAGCATGAGAGAAGTGAATTGACACAACTCTTATCACCAACAGTGGAGAAGAGCAATAATTGTTTAGATATTTGAAGCTATATAAACCACACCAGAAGTGGTGAATAAGATTTAGTTGCAAGATGCACTAATGTAAACAGGGTACACGGGATTGAACGGGAGCCACCGACACCACGACGAATAAATTATCCTTTCAACTGTCATTGGCGAGACACAACAGAATTTTAGTTGTTATCCATCTCAATGAGGCGTCGTGACAGACAATGAGTTGTAGATCTATTTGTAAAGTTTCATACTAGCACTTGTTTGTAACGGAAGTTTTCCGAATGGATCGCTAGATGGCGCTAGTTGCCTCAACGTGTAAATGATTATTGTGAATTATTGTTCAAAAGAAAATATTGTAATTACGTAAGTTGCGTTATTAAAATTTATTTTTTTCATTTATACTGCATAGTAATATGTCATTTAATCAATGCCTTCCTAGTATAAGAAGAAGTATTGGTTTGATCCGGTTGGAAGTTCGTCCATTTTGTAAGCGAAGCATTATTGTCAAATGACTGACGAGACCATTCTTGAATAGAATTTAATTTACCTGGATTAAATACCGCACTAAAGAATTATATAATTCTTATTTAATTCCTGTCTTATTGACAGCGGCTTTTGGACAAACGAACGGATAAACAAAGTTACCTTTCAGTTATGTTAAAATATTATGACTAAATCAGCTGACTTATTAGTCCTTAGGGATGTACGACAGTGAATCGAGTTTTTTTTTTACCCATAATACACTCGCAGTACGTGAAGTCTAAACCAATTATGTAACAAGAGTAAATCTTTAGTAAATTTATTGATTACAATAAAGTTACGTTTGACATTCGTTTTTTTTTCTAGTCAATGTATACTGATACAATAAACTGTAGAGGATCATACTGGAATTTTAATCTAATCGATAAACGAGAAATCGATTGCCGTTACGATTTATACGGTTAACTACCACCGCACTGTTGTCACTGCAGTGTTGCCGTTTAAGCGACTTTGTCGCTGGATCTAGCAGAATTTAGATATGTCCAGGGACTTAAAATTTGTAGAATGGCAACCCTAGTTGTCAGCAAAGTTTTACTTGTGAAGTTCTGACGTACGAACGAAACGAAGAAACGACGAGAAAATTTTGAATACCTTGTTTGCTGAAGTATTGTCATCTGCTGTAAAACACGAAAGTTAGAATCTATTGGTAAGTTAACAATATGGATATAATTCTTAACGACTGAACCTTCCGTTAACCCAGCTACGCGAATTGTGAATTTAATCCGAATGTGAAAAATTAATCACAATTAGAGAGATTTATTTCGTCATCTATGATCGTAATAAAATAAATACCGGAAGGCTCATGAGAATTACCATGCTGCCTTTGTGAAAACATTAAGGATTGATGCGATAATCGGGGATTTACAGAAAACACATCAACCAACTTGAGCTCATCTTGGGCTAGAATTTTGCGGTCTGATACCCACCGGTGAGGACAGCTCCGAGTACGATTCGCTTTGCAGACGAAATCACGGATACCTACACAGCTACGAGGTAAATAGACTTTTACTAAGATTGAAAGATGAGATCATACCGGGTTGGTATCTATGCCATGAGGGTGCATACAAATCACAAAGCTCCTTCAAATAAAGACTACCCACTTACTTCGCGCTTTTCGTATGTGGCTCACACTGACACTATTCTGATGATTTACTTATTAGAAGGTTCAGTGTGCACCGAGTATCTAACTAAGATTGTTAAATAATATGACTAACATGCATAAATAATAATACACCGCACGTAATATAAAGGGAGTATGATTAATACTAAAAGTGAAACTTATCAGTTAAAATTTATAGTAACCATATCTTGTGAAAGTAAATGCTCTTACTTGGAAACAGAAGAGGTAACAAGTACTAGTATTTATTGAGCACCCCACCTAAGAACTTAACTATTTGTTTATTAATACTGTATTATAGGGACACATTTGATTATAGTTACTTACTAAAAAATAATTCACGGCATAGCAGTTAGAATGTTAAGTAATTTTGTCATAAAGATACATTAATTGATCAACTATAGTTGTTATCATGCACATTTAGTTTAGCATGGAGTAATTACATCTTCAAATATTAACTAAGTATATTTGTTAAAATTAAATATGTTACCCACTGTGGAAACGAACTTGTCTGTGTTCAATCGGTTACATTTGAACGGAACACAAACGAAATACATTAAATTAATTAAGACAAATTGAATACTAAAAGGTTGAACCTGTTAAGTTCCTATTAAATCGCTTGCCTTAAAACCACATTCCAAAAATGTCAACTATATTTCAGGATCCATATGAAATTGAATCCAAACACTTAAATACATTTACTAACACACCTCGGATAATTACGTTTCTTGTAAACTTAAATAAAAATGATTACTTTTACACACCAATGTAATAATTATGATAAATTCACTATTTTAACAAACTAAATGAACAAGTAGGTACATACAGAGATACATAGAGTATCTGATAGAATTTCACAAACATCTGAATAGAGACTATTCCGAACAAGGTAATGACATCAGATCACAATGTCTGGATTAATTTATTTATTCCAGAGTAAGTCTATGAGAAAAGGAGAATTATCTTATTATTGTTTGTCGCAATAAAACAATAATTACTAATGCTATGAATTTTAATAAACAGCACTGGTGTGATTCAATTTTCGTTTACAGGACCTGTGCAAAAATGGAAGAATTATTGTTGCACCGCTTGCAATTATTGGTAAATCAAATCGAACATCAGTCTAACTTATCCTCCCGCACCTCTGTACATAACGATGAGTCAAGATATGACGCAGAAATTATAAAGGTTAAACTTGAATCGTCGTTAAAGAGATTTAACGAAGACCTCACAAACTACTTTCGTATGATTAATAACCCCTCCGCTGACGACATAGGAAAAATGAGTGAAGTCCAACTTGAAGCTGAACAGAACCTCGCCGAATTGAATGTGAAAATTAAAATGTTTTCTAAGCGAAACAATACAGTCGGACAGGAGGCCACCCAAGCCAGCACCATTTCTAGCCGCCTTCCAAAGCTAAACTTACCTGAGTTCGACGGGGACGTATTGAATTGGCATCAATTTTGGGACCAGTTCAGTTCTAACATCGACGCAAGAAACATCACTGAGGTCGATAAGTTACTGTACCTCAAAGCATCTGTAAAAGGGGAAGCCAAGCAGGTTATTGACGGTTTCGACACTACTAACGCCAACTACCAGATTGCGTTGAGAACATTGAAAGAAAGATATGGGAAGACTTGTCATTTAGTCGATGCTCATTACTCTGCGTTGTCTAAGGTAAAAACTGCTGATAAAACAACAAATGAGTGCAGGAAAGTACTAAACAACGTAGAACGGCATTTAAGAGTCCTAGAGTCAATGGGTGAAGATATAAATCATAATCACTTGAGGCATTTAATTTTCGAGAAATTTCCTGAAGACCTAATTTATGAACTTAAGATAAAATCGACTGAGAATTCTATTCAAGAGTTGAGGAAACTTTTGGAAATCATCATTACTGCTCGTGAAGATGCGAGTCGAATAACACAAGAACGAAACCCCAAGGTAATTGATAATTACACTGTAGAAACGCTGCATGTCACACAAGAGAACAGTAAACGTCCCATTAAAACAAAGGAAAATATTAGCAGTAATAACGAAACGAGGTCGTCAAAGTTCAAGTCATCAGGAGAACCTCCAAGGAAGAGGACGAAGTTAAGTTGTATATTCTGCAATGGTAGCCACTTCAACGACCAATGCGACATATATAAAACTTCTACAGATAGAAAGACTATGATCAAAAACCGTTGTTATCAATGCCTTCGTCCTGGTCATGGCATCCAGAGTTGCAGATTACAGACGCCATGTTTTCATTGTAAGGAACGTGGGAAACACAATAGAGCATTGTGTCCCAATCAATTTCCTTCTCAAGTAAAGTCATCTACGCTATCAGCGATAAACAACAAAAGAGACACAGTGCTGCAAACGGCAGTTGCTATAGCCTCAAAGGAAGGAGACACTATTCACCAGGTCGAATGTCGAATCTTGTTGGATTCTGGGTCACAAAGATCCTACGTCACTCAGAAAATCGCACGAAAATTAGATCTCCCAATTGAGGAAGAAGAAAACTTATCTGTTTTTACCTTTGGAGCAGAAGCTCCCCGAGAACTCAAAAGTACAGTAGTTAAACTCAATTTGGAAACCCGAGACATGTCTAAACGACCAATTTATGCAAATGTAATACCAATGATATGTAAAGGAATACCAGTTGCACCACGTGAGCTTAGTAACTGGAAACAGAAAGAATTGCTAGCTGACAACAGTTCATCTGACCAGATTGATATTCTCATAGGTAACGATTATTACTACAGTTTTATGAAAACTGAGAAGATTCAAATCAGAGAAAACCTGTATCTGGTTGATTCTAAGTTTGGTTGGATATTATCCGGAATAATGAACCAGGAAACTAAAGAGGCTTTAACGGTAACTACATATTTCCAAACGGAGCTAGATGTAAAGTTAACTAAACCGGACCTGCCAATGGATCAAGTAAACATATCCTGCTTGTGGGATCTCGAGTCCATTGGGATAACCGATTCACCGAAGATAACGAAGGAAGAAGAAGCGATTCGAAGCTTTAACGAGACTACCGAACTCGTCGAAGGAAGATATTACGTACACTGGCCTTGGAAAGAATTTCCGCCCAATCTGACGACTAACTTCGGAATGGCATTCGGCCGCCTCAAGAGCCTAATCAAACGAATGAAGTCCGAATCAATACAGTCATATGATGAAACGCTGCAAGATCAGCGACAGAAAGGAATAATTGAAATAGTTTCCGAATTAAGTGAAACTACAGATGAGAACAGACCTATACACTACTTACCACATCACGGCGTTCAACAACCAGGAAAGCCAACTAGAATTGTATACGATGCTTCAGCTAAAGTTAATGGATATAAAAGCTTAAACGAATGTTTATATTGCGGGCCGATGATGCTCGAAGACCTAACTAAACTAATAATCAGATTCAGATCGCATCAAATAGGTTTATCAGCCGATGTAGAAAAGGCATTCCTACAAATAGGATTACACAAGGAAGACAGGGACGTTACACGGTTCCTATGGCTTAAGAACACTTCCAAACCGGCCACAGAGGATAACTTACTATGTATGAGATTCACTCGCGTTCCATTTGGAGTAATATCAAGTCCATTTTTGCTTAACGCCACCATTAAACACCATCTTATGAAGTCAAAGGATTCTGTCATAAGGAGCGCGGCTAATGACATATACGTAGACAACCTAGTGACTGGTGCACAAACAGTGCAAGAAGCCTTGATTCTTTGTAAACGCTATAAAGATACGTTTCACGATATATCCATGAACCTAAGAGAATGGAGCTCGAATTCTGAAGAATTCATGCATGAGATTTCTGACGCACACCAAAATCAGACCATAAAATTATTAGGTTTAGAATGGCATTTAAAGGAAGATACTTTAAGACTACGTTCTAATAATAACAAACCTAATGCAAATACTAAGAGAGACATTCTAAGAGTAATAGCTTCAGTCTATGATCCTTGTGGCTTCGCCACGCCTACATTATTACCAGGAAAGCTATTGTTACAAGAATTATGGAAAGAAAAGATAAAATGGGACACAACCATACCTGAAGGTTTCGCATCAAGATGGAAAGAAATCAACAATGACCTTAGCGAGATCTCTGAAATCGCATTACCAAGACGTTATATCAGGTTACCTAAAGAAAACTGTGACTTGCATTGCTTTACAGACGCATCTACGCAAGCATACGCTGCAGTAATTTATATAGTATCCAAAGATGAAATATCATTTGTAATCGGCAAGTCTCGCCTAGTTCCAATAAAAGACCAGGAACACCTAAAGATACCTAGATTGGAATTACTGGGAGTACTAATTGGAAGCCGTTTAATGAGATATGTAATCGATTCTCTAAAAATAGAAGTAAGACGACAACTATTGTGGACTGACAGTCAAATAGTTATAGACTGGGTTAATTCAGACAAATTATTGCCACCGTTCGTTGCACGGAGAATTGAAGAGATCAAGAGAAACAAAGAAATGACTATCAGATATGTCCCATCCGATCTTAATCCTGCAGATGTTGCTACAAGATCGGTGAGCACAAAGGAGAGCAGAAGCAAATGGCTAGAAGGACCCCAGTTTCTGACACAAGGATCCGAAACTTGGCCTACAAGCGAGGTAAAGTCCATAATCCTGTTGTCCCGGGAGGGTCTCCCGAGGGAACCTCGAGTCGAAAGACATGTTAATAAAGAGTGTCAAGATACACCGGAAAAGAATATTGACAAGTCGAGAGAACGAGAAAGAAATTTGCAAGCCCAAACGAGTGGATTGTCAAGCAAGCTTGAAACGGTTAAAAGGTTACAAGCCGAATATTTCCCACAAGAATACAATGATGAGGAGACTAACCTAAGTCGCAATTTAAGACTATTTAAAGACGTAGATGGCATCTTACGTTGTAAAGGCCGCTTTATGAATGCAGATTGGACCTTTGAAAAACGCTATCCTATTCTCATACCAAAGGAGAGTGAATTTACCAATAACATTATAATGAAAACACACAATGAAAATTATCATGTGGGTGTAAATCACACCTTGAGCATCATACGTCAATCCTACTGGATACCTCAAGGAAAAGGTCAAATTCAGAAACTTCTGAGACAATGTCCGAATTGCGTGAAACATGGCGGGGGACCTTTTAAGCTTCCACCTACACCAGCGCTACCGCCAGAAAGAGTGAACTATAGTGCACCGTTTACTTTCGTAGGAGTGGACTACATGGGACCACTTTTGGTGAAAGGAGAAAACGGAGAAACGAAAAGATGGATTTGCCTTTACACCTGTCTAGCAGTAAGAGCTATACACCTAGAAGTCGTTCAAGATCTAACGGCAGAAGAAGGCCTACTATCATTGAGGAGAATGATAGCTACCAGAGGCATTCCAACACTCATAACATCAGACAATGCCACACATTTCAAACTTATGTCTGAAATACTGTCAAAACAATACTGTATCAATAAAGAAATACAGTGGAAATTCATACCCCAACTTGCGCCGTGGTTCGGGGGTTTTTACGAGCGATTAATCGGTATAGTTAAAAATTGTATGAAAAAAAACATTGAGAAAACACATGTTGACTCATAGTCAGTTAACTACAGTTGCAAAGGAGATTGAAGCGTCTGTAAATATGAGACCACTCACTAGCGTAGACTCAGAGCTAGAACACGTTCTAAAACCAGCAGATTTTCTTACAATCGGAAAATGTATAACGGTAGAAAGCCCGCCTGAAAACTTTGTCAACGAAGGCACCGTAACCAAAACCGATCTTATTAAAGGTTGGAAGAAAGGATTAGTCATTTTACAAGAATTCAAAGAAATGTTTCTAAACAGATATTTACCAAGTCTTCGTGAGAGATATTGGCATTCACACAAAGAACCAAGAGTAACTGCAAAAGTTACACCAGCAGTAGGCCAGATCGTCCAGTTGAGAGATGATGATAAGATTGATAACGATAAAATTAATGAGTATAAGGAAAAAGACAAAGAAGTATCAAAAGAAAAAAGAGGTGCGGCCACGAGAGCTCTGCAGAAGATCAGAGAGTGGACGCAAAACCTAATGACATTACTTTGATTTCCCGGCCGGGAGTGTCGCGGACCTTGAGAAAATACAATCCGCGAATGTAAATACAACAATAATCAAACATAGCAACATTACAATAATAACTTTATGCAATGGCAACATCGATAGTATGTCACAGGAAACACAAGCAAACTTGTCAAACCAAACCGGCGCGGTAAGAACCAGTATTTTATCTTGTTTGTGTTTAGCTAAAGTTTAGTCAGAAACCGTGTTTACCAAAGTGAGTTTGTGTCAGTTTGTGTCGGGCTTGGAGCCGGCATCGCTGGATTGAAAGCTGAGTATCTAATGTTTAAAGATCGATTAAGTTATTCACTGAAACCAGTGTTCTCGAGAGTGTTGAAACATTGATTAATGATTACTTAAAAACCAATGAAGTTAGCAAACTTTGCATGTTGTAGTTGTATAACTTAAGCTTCTTGAGATCTCAATTAGCACTAGTATGTTTGAGACAGTGAGTAGGACCCTGGCGGGGGCCGCCGTCGAGCGTCCCTGGAAGTGCGCTTCCAGGGACGAAAAGATTGGGACGGTGAGTATGGCCTAACCAGGGGCGAAAGACCCTGGCGGGGGCCGCCGTCGAGCGTCCCTGGAAGTGCGCTTCCAGGGACGAAAAGATTGGGACGGTGAGTATGGCCTAACCAGGGGCGAAAGGCCCTGGCGGGGGCCGCCGTCGAGCGTCCCTGGAAGTGCGCTTCCAGGGACGAAAGATTGAGGCGGTGAGTATGGCCTAACCAGGGGCGAAAGGCCCTGGCGGGGGCCGCCGTCGAGCGTCCCTGGAGGTGCGCTTCCAGGGACGAAAGATTGAGGCGGTGAGTATGGCCTAACCAGGGGCCGCTCTTCAAAGGTATGCTTGACCTTAAAGCTTTTATGAGTGCCCCTTTGGAAGTGAGCTTCCAGGGGCGGAAACCATACCGGTTTCCAGCTATTGAGTAGTGTAATGACAAGATCTAATATTTGACATTTGGTTTCAGTAAATATCAATAATCTAAGATGCCCAAAATATCGAAGTCTCAGTGTCATCGATAATATCTATCTACAGATGGTGAAAGTGGTCTCCCTGTTCAAGTCTGATTACCCTGCGTTCCGTGCTCTGTCTCCATAAAGAATTAACAAGCGAAGCAGATAAAGTAAACCCAGGTACAAGTCACACCCAATATTTTTTTTCTCATTCGCTATGTCTGCCTAAGGTTACACCCTCAGAAGAGATCAACATAATACTCTAGTATCACATGATTCCTGTAAATAGTAGACTTTTAACATATAAAGGCAGACGTAGCGACACCTTATATCACACAACTCAATCAAACAACATATTTTTTTAAGTGGAAACTTCTTTAGGCTTCTTTTTCTTCTTTTTCTTACTTTTGAGTTTAGGAAAAAATAATTGAACTCGCGACACCGTTACCGACACCTCATTTTTGTAACAGCGATTGTGCTCTTTATTTATATTATGTTACGGATCAATGTTCTATGCAAGTGTTTTTACTTTAAAGGTTTTGGTTTTTTTTATTTTTCAAGTTTTGGCTTCTGTCGGCACTCCCGGATCCTATAGCAGCTATTTCTTTATTTAGTGCAATCTAATCCTTATATCAGACAACTCAATCAAACATTTTTTTTTTTTGTTGTTTTTATGAAATGACATCTCGCAAGTCAACCTAGGAGGTTGTCACTTTCCCCACACGGGGTGCGTGTAGTCACAAAATTGTTTGCCCTGGCTGGAGGCCTTAATTTATTGAGTGTGGCTCAATAAATTAAGGCCTCCAGCCAGGGCAAACAAATTATAAACTACGAAAAATTTAAAAACATGTCGTATTAGTTAATCTGTATATATACAAATCGAAAGGTCACTCATTTAGTCGCTGACTAAACAGATAAATAAAATACTCATTGCTGTCAGGGGACCGTTGTGTCGTTGTGTGGAACACTTTTTAATCTAAGAGGTGTAACAGCCTAGGCCATTTCGCAGTTGACCTATGAGATCATGGCTGCCTAATCGGACTTTCCTGTGGCTGCCTTAAGCTTCTACACTCAAAGCCTCCAGCCAGGGGCAAAACTATTCTAAATGAAAACTAGGCGAACGCTCGCTAAGGGCACCCCCTGTGGCGTACGAACCTCGGCTTTAGGGCGTCGCTGAGGGGAGGAAAGCAAGAAGGGACAGGCTGGATCAAACTTAGATTTTCATCTTGATTATTATACGGAGTATTTAAAGCTACGTGCTCAGCTACAACAACTGCTGGCACCTGGTTTTCGAGCAAGGGTCGAAGGGGATTCATATTAAAGCTTACTCTACCTACATATATTCTAAAATCAGGGACAAAAAACCTTCGAAACAAAAAACCACAGACAAACTTATTCCCTTAAAAGACACCCATCTTTGGTGTCACAAAAATCTTGACAAGCTCACGTACCTTTTTTATTTCGCGGCAGGAGAGAAATGATCTGAAGGTATTCCCTCAAGTTGATAACTCAATTTGTCGTTTCTTGCTCGCGGCGGTAAACTTCGGAGGGATTTATCTTTGGTCCGAGTTTAGACTAAGACCACTAAGACAGATCCCAGGTGCAATCTCTGTAACTATTGTAAGGAATAGAAATTTATAGTCAGACTTGTTACTGCGGGCTGCTGTTACACCATGATGTTGTAGGGAAACTTATTATATTTTTGGAGTTTACTCCTTAAGAATCGATTTTCATATAAGCCCCTTTCGGCTTCGGCACGGCTGAGGATTTTAGGTGATAAAAAGCATTATACATTAATTTCATGGCAATAAAGTAGAAATTTCCATGATATATGATCGTAGTAACAAAAATACCGCTTCGGTATGCTTGAGGCTACTGCATCGGCAGCTTTGAGGCTGCTTCAGGCTGCTTCGGGATACTTCGGGATCCTTCGGTACGCCGTCGTCGCGTTTGTAACAACTCTGAGACTGTTTTGAAGAGAAATATTGAGACGCTTCGGCAAGCTTGAGGACGGTGCGGCATCCTTAAGGACGCTTCGTCATCCCTAAGAACGTTGCAGCATGCCAAAGCATAATTGCCGATAGTGTGCGCTTGCATGTAGGATGCCGAAGGATCCTTTTCCTTGCCGATGCCGATAATGGGCGCCGGGCCTTAGGCGCGTTGGGCATTTTTGAAATGAGAAAAAACAATTGAACTCGCGACACCATTACTGACACCTCGGAATTGTGCTCTTTATTTATATTACGTAATGGATCAACGTTCTATGGAAGTATTTAAAAAGTTTTTTTACTTAAAGGTTTTGAAAGTTTTTTTTTTTTTTTGTAAACGCGATTGTGCTCTTTATTTAGACTAGGATACGCACCAATGTTCTATACAAGTATTTTTCTTCTACCAAGGCGATCTTGTTCATGTTTTCACTTCTGTCGGCACTCCCGGAGTGCCATAATTTAATTTTTTTCTGATCCTGCCACCATACCGTACCACCTTTATCTTTATCACAATTTACTTAGGAAAGCATCATAAAGTAAAATTTAAAAATGACTCTGTTGGATACTTCTTCTACGCTCCCAAGAACAATTTAAGTAGCTAAGCTCCTTACCTTTCCTACGCCGTTACGATTCCTCATAACATCAGGTCCTGATCAAACAACTGCGAACATTAATTCGATTACAGTACGGTGTGACTCGGCGGTCGTGGCACCGTGCTCAGTCAATTGGTGAATTTGGAATGCAAATTCGGGACTTGACGTCGCATCGGGTCCATTCCTTGGCTGTACAGTTCTGTTCAGTTCAGACTTACAGACGGACTTACGGCCGATACAAAATAGATTGCTCACTTCACTTGCCGTCTGTTGTTTGGGATTATTTGGAGCCCGAAATTATTGTTAGACGATGACGGTTTCGTAGAACGTAGTTGTAGGTACCTACCTATGCAATGCACTTATACAATGTCTAACTGAATTAATGCACATTATGTTAGTAGTTTGTTTAGAATCGTTTAATGAATCGATTTCTGTAATTTTTAACTAAAGGTATGCCAAAAATGGAAGGAGATGACGCTAGACCCCTATACGTGTGCGACTGTGTACGTAAACACGGCTACACATCAAGCTATACATTTCCAGTTTATGATGATCCGCATTGTGTAGGATTTCCGTGCATTGCGAGGTCAGCTTATACTGGAAATGTATTGCCGTGTACGTAGGTTTATTATTTACCACAATTTTCTCCCATCATCATTATAACTAGCTGCACCCCGCAGTTTTCACCCGCATAATAGGCCTGTGTCCAATAATTTATTTTTTTGGCCGTCTTGTAGATTATTAAAAAATATTGAACACGTATTTTTTCTTTTTTGACGTAATCATAAGATTACGGCGATACATTGAGTTAAAATGTGGCATGACGTCATGCCTTGCTAGATTTTATACGACGTTGTGACGTAGTGAGCCCCCACTCCCCAACTTTAATGCGTGTTTTGTAAGTTATTTTTCATTAATATGATAAAGAAAAAAATACGTGTGTAATATTTTTTTATTATCTGAAAGACGGACTAAATAGAATTTCTTTTTTTTTACCTAGGCAACTACCCAATTCTCGATCCCGTGGGAATATCAGGATAAAAAGTATCCTAAGTCCTCACCCCAGATCATAAGCTACCCATGTATTAAATTCTATCCAAATCTATTCAGCCGTTATAGCGTGAAAGCGTATCAAACAAACAAAAAACTTATTTTCATCATCATCAGCCTATAATGTTCCCACTGCTGGGACACAGGCCTCCTCTCTTTGGCAAGGAGTGGGCCTTAATCCACCACGCGGGCCCAGTGCGGGTTGGTAGATGTCACATGTCTTCGAATTTTCGGTTCTAGGACATGCCGGTTTCCTCACGATGTTTTCCTTTACCGTTTTGAGAGCAGTGGTGATGAAATAATAAAAAAAAACTTATTTTCGCATTTATAAATTATTATAGTTAGGATTTAATAAATAAACAACATTTTATACTTAATAGTAAAAATTCAGCGTATGTATTATGATGTATATGTACCTATTTGTTATTGTATTTATGTATGTAGTTAGTTATTTAATTTAGAAGGTTCCTACCTGATATTTAGGTATTTATTTGGGATCTCCAACTAAGGATACACATACACAATATAATTTTTTATATATATATACATAGTTAGTTGTCTAACAATACAAAATTTTCGTTTTTTCAAAAATCAACCTTTTTATCATACATTTATTGGTCTTGAAAAAAGTTTGTAGCTAGAATAAACTATTGTAAACGCTAAATAATTGTATTAAAAATTTATTATAACATTTTCAGGAAACGAGAACATTTGACTTTTTGCGACGCATCTGAATTTAGCGTTGTTGAATGTCTTGATAGAAAAAATAAATGTGGTGTTTTATTTACAAATCGCTGATTATACAGAGTGGTAGGGACATCGACGCGAAAACTGTTACCATGGATTCAGTATATGATTTTGAACACCCCTGCGTTGAAGTTTTTCGCCGATTAGTAAAAAAAAAATCTGCTGTTCCATACATTTTGACCGCGCGTAGGTGACACTTTTCTATGAAACAACAGATTTTAATTTTTAAATAACTGGCGACAAATTTCAACGCAGGGGAGTTCAGAATCATGTACTGAATCTATGGTAACAGTTTTCGCGTCGATGTCCCTGCCACCCTGTATGTATGCATTTCCTAAATCGTACCTTCCCAAACAAATATACAGCATGTATCCGAAAGTTGTGGTCATGTTTAAGGGTGTGTACAGACCATCAAACAGAACAACTATCCCCAGGACCAACACCGTAATCGCGAAAAAATTATCAACTATCCCATACAAAACCTCAATACCTACTCGACCAAAATGTATGGGACGGCTGATATTTTTGAAGTGAAAACTTCTTTAGGCGCGTTAGGCATTTTTTTATTTTTTTTATTTTTATTAGTATTACTTTACGGATCAATGTTTAATGCAAGTATTTTTACTTTAAAGGTTTTGTAAGTTTTTTTTTAATTGTTCAAGTTTTCACTTCTGTCGGCACTTCCGGAGTGCCACAATTTTTTTTTTGCGCGTATATACACGCTGCACATAGTAGTATAGGTTATATACAAGCTACCAATAAGCCTTCTAAAATAAAAAGTCATATCGTACAGCGATGAACGCTAAACGCGAGCTCGTATCTGGTTTAGTAATGTTTATGCAGTTTGCCGCCGTGTATATCTATTGCATTAGTTGAACACAAATTGAGCTGCGTACTGGTGAAGCGAAAAGTGATTATAATTTGTGGAAAAAAATTGTGGTGCAGATTGTGGTTTAGACTATTAAGTGTTTAATAGTAAACTACATTGCATGTATAAAATGTATTGCATTGCATACATGTATAAAATGCATTGCATTGCACCCTGTCTTTGAATCGTTTAATCTTTCATTACTGTCCAAGGAGAAACTTGTCTTTAGATACATAATCTGAACTGGTTCACTCAAGCGTAATTACCTGGTTTGATGAATTAGTGAAAAGACTTGCCCATCCCCTGAGGTTTTAAGCGTTGGAACCGGTCATGGAAGCAAATTTTGTAGTTGTACTTTCTTGAATTATCTCTTGCACAAGTAGCTATACTGCTGCTAAACCTGATTTGATCAGATAGGAATGTCGACTCCATCTAGCAACTTTTTTCTTTTGCTTAATATGACTTGTAAAAGTGATTCCGATATCTTATTTACAGAATAAACAATTTTATTTCATTTCATAAGGACTTACGAGTATATCAACGACTTCAAACTTACATCAAACTTGGCGCTGATTTTTCCTTCGACAGACATCTTTTATCCGAGGAATAAAATTGACGTTTGATAGTTTAATTTAGAAAAGTAAACTATCTAATATTATTACTACTGTTCTCAACCTATGTCTATGTATTATTTTGCATAAATAAACATTATTATTATTATTTAAACGTCTTTGACATTTCTCGGGACCCACGGGTCCCGGACCTTTGGAAGGCGTATGAGGGGCCGAAGCCAACTCGCAGAGGCCCCTTAGACGTTTTTAATTAAATGAGGTACCAACCGACGATTATCCCTGTTCGCACTATGCAAGTACAGCCAAGGACAACCCCCGGTTGGTGTAGGACTATTGTAAGATATGGAAACAAAGATATCGGACTACGGGTTTGGGTTGCTAAAGTGGACTGGTCACCTGGAACTATGGAAGGACTATGGCCCCTGCCTGATCTATGTTTTATATGCACACGGATAAAATGGCAGGGGGTGACTTGCACACTCAATAATGGGCCCCCGAAAACGGTCGCTAGCACATAGTGTCGTAGCGACAAGGGAGCAACACGTCCTGAGGTGCTTATGAGGAGTGGAGAGGTATTCCACGGCTATCAGGACAATCCCGGAAGTACGGTCAAGATCCCTACCAGCATCTTACTGGAATACTTCCTTCCTCCGAGCACGTTTGCTCTAGCGAATCTCCACTCAAGCCGGCCAATAAAGGCTAGAATGAGGTGGGAGCTCTATTCCTCGTCAGTGTTCACTCCAGCCGGCCAATAAAGGCAAGCCAGAGGTGAGGAACAAGACTTCTCCCGGAGATAGGGTCCGTGGGGTCGCTACTGCCCAACAGCTCGCCACATGCTGCCCTGCGGGTTTTTGTATCTCTCTTGGTCTGGCTCCTCATCCCAGACCCGTTCCGGCAAAGTAAACTCTACCGGCACAGGCCTAGAGTTCGGAGCGCGCAAGCCCCACCACGACGTCAACGTAGAGATACGGCGGTGGGGTTATTATTATTATTATTAAACATTACTTTGAAAATCTTCAAAAAAGGTATAAGACCAATGAAAAATCAGCCTTTAATGGAAAGATTCTCCTCTCGTGTGGTTAATGTCTAACCTGGTGTCAGAGTTTTAAAGCCACCCATAGGCCTCTGACTTGGCTTCACATACCGTTGAGAAATATCTCTCAGGCATGGGCTTTCTTAACGATGTTTTCCTTCACCGTTTTTGAAGCAAGTTATAATTATACGATACGCACATGAATCCGAAAAATCAGAGGTGCGTGCCTTGGGTTCGAACTCGAGACCTATGAATTGGCAGTCTGACGGTTAAACCACTAGGCTATCACTGCTGTCTGGAGAAGAGGAAGAAGAGAAGAAGAAGAATGGAAAAAAAAAAAAAGTTAAAATGAAATGAATGAATGTGATGATGTGTGTGTGTGTAATGTGAAAATGTAGGTATAACTGGAATATTGAGTATGTTTATGTTTTATTTTTTTATTAAGTCTTTATAACCATTTAATTGCAATGCCTTAATTAACAGGCAACTAAGTTCTAAGAACCTACCTATTGTTAACATCTTCAAAATGTTGTACACTTAGTTCGCAATAAAGAATTTGAAAGATTTATTTCTATGAAAAACAGTTTTGTGAACGATTGTACAGTACCGCGTAGTTGTTCAGTTTAGTAGATCTGGTAGCTGAGCGTTTGTTGGTTGTTATGCATCGCTCGCAAATACACGATATTTGTTCGCTGCATAACTACCTACTGTGTAAGGTAAGTAATAGTAGTGTAGTTGCTATCTTCTTTACTACATACATATTCAGACACTTATTTTCGTACAAACGACGTCTCCCTCAGTGTCAACCTATCCTGCTATTCTTAAAATATATTTTCGTTAATTTTTGCAAATGGAATATACTAACTTGTTGGTCACTGACAGCCCTTATAAATAAACTTTCTTTCTCAAAATTAAAACACTGCACTAATGGCATTACTTAACATAGTACAAGACTTAGACGAAAATCTACGAGTAAACTGTCACACCGTTGAAACTATTGAATATTGCCAAACATTAATAAAAAATACCGAGACAAATTTTAATATTCTATCGCTCAATATCAGAAGTTTTCAACACAATTTTGACAACTTTGCAGTAATGCTACAGCGAACTACTATTTGCTTTGATGTTATCATCTTAACGGAATGCTGGCTGTCTGACGGCAGTATTATAGATCCTCTGCCAGGATATAATGCATATCGCACATCGATTCAGCAAAATAAAAACGGAGGACTAATTTGCTTTGTTAAAACTGATTACGATACGGTAGCAACTGAACCTACAATACTAGACGCAGATCGACTTCTCATAACCATCGATGACAAAATCGCAATTCTAGGCATTTACAGATCTCCTTCTTTTAGTAATATTGATCCATTCCTGAACTCACTGGACACATTATTGAGCTCACTGGCAAATAGACAAACACTAATTGTCACTGGCGATATTAATATTGATATTTGCAACACTACCAATAGTCAGTCATCAGAGTACCTCTGTTTAATGTCTTGCCATGGGCTACTTCCTGCCATAACCAGCCCAACTAGGAATAAAGCGTGCCTAGACCACATATTTATAAAGACTCAGAACAAATGCTTTGGGGTTGTTTGCAAGTCTTCAATCACTGATCATGATATAGTTGTCGCTAATATCTCCTTATTTAAACCTTCAACTAGTACTGCAAAGAGATGGATAAGTAAAACAGACTATGAAGCAGTTATTGCTGACCTTAACAGCGTTGACTGGTCTATCATCACAAAAGACACAAATGTTAATACTGCAACCACAGAATTCACAAAAATTGTTTCATCTATTATATACAAACACACACGCCAAGTTAAAATTGGTAGGAAATTGGCATGCATCAAACCATGGATCACCCCGGGATTAGTAAGATGTATGATTCAACGTGACAAACTTCATAATGACTGTAAATCTGACCCTGATGACCCTGTTCGAAATAAAATATATACTCGATATAGAAACTTCTTTTCCAAACTTCTTTCAAAAATCAGGTCTGACTACAATAACCAACAGATTTTTGATAACAAAGACAATCCAAAAAATCTCTGGAAAGTTATAAAATCAATAGGTAACATATCTCCTAGAAACAATGAAAGCTCTCAATTATTGAGTCCCAATAGAGAAAAAGATACACTCAACTCCTGTAACTCACACTTTACCTCAGTAGGAACCCGTCTGGCAGATAAAATACTAGAAAAACTTAATCTATCTCATGAATCTTTAATAAAAACATACACATCCGATGTCTCAAACCCATATTCTCTCCTCCTTGAACCGACAGATGCGTACGAAATTATAAAAATTATAACTGACCTTAAAGTCGAAAGTGCCCCTGGCCCTGACAATATTTCAGTTATGTTAATCAAAAGAGCTTTAAAGTCCTTTATAGAACCAATGATGCACATCTTTAACCTGAGCCTTGAGACCGGTACCTTCCCAGAATGCTGGAAAATTGCTGCGGTTTCCCCAATTTACAAAAGCGGTCCCAAACATGCACCAGATAACTATAGACCTATAGCACTACTAAGCTCTGTTTCTAAAATATTAGAGAGGATAGTTAACTCGCGTCTTATTTCTTTCATTGAGAAAAATCATCTTATCTCTGATAATCAATTTGGTTTCCGAAGGAATAGGTCGACTGAGGATGCTGCCACTCTTCTTGTCAATTGTGTCTCTTCTCATATTGAGAAAAATGAAAAATGCCTTGCCATCTTCCTTGATCTTGCAAAGGCATTTGACACGGTTTCAATTGGCCTACTCCTCAAGAAACTAGAATGGATAGGAATAAGAGGAATTTGCCTTGAATGGTTTAAAAGCTATCTGACAAACCGGAAACAGTACACAAAAGTAAGCTCTTTCACCAGTAACCAACTCCCCATTAACTTCGGAGTTCCACAGGGCAGTGTGCTTGGTCCCACGCTTTTCATTGTCTATATTAATGACATACTAAACCTCTCTGTGAATAATGCTGACATTATAACTTATGCAGATGACACAGCCGTCATATTTCACGGGGAAACGTGGGAACATGTTCACTGTCTAGCACAAGAGGGATTGAAACTAATCGCTAAGAACCTGGACAGTAACCTCCTCACGCTAAATGGCAGTAAAACCAAATATATTGTTTTCTCCAAGACCGCCGTTTCAAAACCTCCGGAACACCTAAAACTCAAACTACATCACTGCTCTTCTAGGATTTCTACTTCCCCTTGTGATTGTCCTCCTCTTGAACGTACCACTTCCATTAAATACCTCGGTATTCTTATCGACGACCACCTAACATTTAAGCAACATATATCTAACCTCTCTGGCAGAATAAGAAAACTGATCCACACCATGCGCAGACTACGAGACTGTCTACCCACAGACACACTACAACACGTTTACCTAGCCCTATGTCAATCTATTATTCAGTATTGTATCAGCGTGTGGGGTAGTGCTGGAAAGACCTACTTGATTGAAGTAGAACGAGCACAGAGAGCGCTTCTTAAGGTAACTTTTAAGAAGCCCTATCGGTTCTCTACTGACTTACTCTATCGTGAAACGAGAGTTCTCAGAGTCCGCCAGCTTTTTATTCTTTCTGCCTGCACCAAAACTCATAAAATTATTAAAAACAGACCCGATTACACATCAATCATAAGCAAAAGAAACTATAGAATCCCTACACCTGACAACACCTCATTGCTAGCTAGACGCTCTCCAGCTTACTCTTTTATTAATACGTACAATAAAGTCTGCAAACTCTGTGATGTCAAAAATACTACCTCATTCAAACCAAAACTCAAAAACAAAACTCTGGTTATGATGACTCGGAACAATTAATCTAGATACCCTGACCTGACACTGAATCAAACGTTACACAAAGGGAACAAATTCGCAAACATACACACACTTACACACACCAAACACCACAATCACACACACAACTTTCACACACACCACACTCACCCCCACCACACTCACATCACACGTACACAAACACGCCAGATATACCCACACCTGGAATCACCTCTCTAGTCTCCACTATGGAATTCGTACCCCGAGCCCCAAGATACAGACTAACTGTCTAGTTTGGGGCTCATTGGTAAATAATATTTTGTAACCTAGCTATAGGTAATATTTTAAGCTACTCATGTCGTCTCAACTTGGTGTTAACCTGTAAACGCTTACTGTATTACCTGGACAATAAACTATTTCTATTTCTATTTCTATTTTCTTAATGTCCCTTGGCAAACTTCGTGTTTCGTCAGTCTTCGGATTTCTATCAGTTGCCCTCTGCACTTGGTGCAGACCGGACGCTCTCAAACGACTTGGAAGTATATAGAGTTGTTAATACTCTTTTAACTTAATGTAATTATTTTTTAAATGGGAAGAACGCTGCTAAATTCACAGGCACGACAGATAAGAAAATAGTTTTACAGCTCTATATAGTTCACACGGAAATCAAAACAAAACAACAATAAAGTACTTAGTTCTGAATTCAAATTATTATACACGATAAATGAAATAAAAAATTGATGGACATGGAAATTAGCATTCGTTTGTATTCGGAAATGCGATGATTCCCTAGGGACATTAAGAAAATATAAATACTGTACATCCCCAAAGAAAAAAAAAACTTGCCCGTTCTTCTCCATAGGTACCTACTACGCTTTGGAATGGGCAACTAGATTCATATTTCTGACTGACCGGCTTCTTGACAGTTCAAAAGTGCCTGTAAATTATTTAATTAAAATAAATACTTTGAGTTGAGTTGAGTTATTAACTCTATATTGACCTTACTTCACTTAAAAGAAAAGAACAACATGCCAATTTTTACTTAAAACAATCCGAGACCTTAACATTTCAGTACAAACAACCAGTATTCAAGTTACACAAATAATATTTATTTGAAAGTTGAAAACTAACAAAACCAAACATATGTATCCCGCTGCCCGCATGCGATACTGCAATCACGACTCAAAAGCGCAGAGCAAACAAAACACTAACTTTACATACACAACGAACACTACCGATTGGAACTTGTCCAAAAGTGGGCTTATTTTTACTGTATCTCATTGTTATTAGCAGTTTTTATGGGTTTTTGTAACGCGATATACATGACGCCTTTATTAACACACAATGTTTTTAGGATTCTGCTGTCGCTGCCACGTGGCAAGTTACCTGTACGCTGCAGTCGTCCCTGACGGGCTACAGAAACGTTTCTGTA
This sequence comes from Agrochola litura, assembly GCA_949152395.1. Classification (NCBI taxonomy): domain Eukaryota; kingdom Metazoa; phylum Arthropoda; class Insecta; order Lepidoptera; family Noctuidae; genus Agrochola; species Agrochola litura. The sequence goes on along the minus strand of OX424497.1, from coordinate 5,096,205 downwards.
GCGCGTCAGGGATGTTCGCTGTGTACAGGTGACTTTTTTGCGAACATGCGTAAAAGTTCCGCGTCACTACTGCGTCAAATGAAAGTAACAACAGTTCACTGAGCATTGTCGCTAGTAAAAATTAAGGCCACCTGATGGGCACCTGTGCGTAGTTCATGTGTCCAAATTTGTTTATGTTTATGTCAAGTTTGTGTATGTTTGTGTCTTTGTCAATTATATCAACATAGTTTATGTAAAACTAACAAAATTGTGGGTACCGGTGTGCCTAAATTAAAGATCATTATCAACATCATCATCATCTACCTCGCCTTTTCCCAACCATGTTGGGGTCGACTTCCAGTCTAACTGGATGCAGCTGAATACCAGTATTTTACATGGAGCGACTGCCTATCTGACCTTCACAACCCAGTTACGGGGTAACACGATACCCCTTGGTAAGACTTTTGGGCTACTAAACACCCGTAACGACTGTCAAAGATCTACAAATGACAGCCGGGACCAACAGCTTAACAAGTCAGGCATAGGTCATGGAAAATCAATAAATATCACCATTAAAGGGAGTGCCTTTACTGGTGATATTTAATTAGCACCGCATCGTTTAGTATTTTCAATATTATTTACTGCCTCGTTGGTCTAGTGGTCGTAAGCGCTACTGCTGAGCATGAGGTCCTGGGTTCGATTCCCGGGTCGGGCAAAGTGTTATTGGGTTTTTCTATCTGGAATTTCTCAGTAGCAGCCCGGAGTCTGGATTTGTGCCCGGTTGATGGCAATAGGCTCGCCCCCTATTACATGGGACTTAAACATAACTGGCGAAATGTGGGTGTACCTGCTACAGGTACACCTCTGCCCAACCCTTCGGGGAAACAAGGCGTGATGTTATGTTATGTTATTATTTACTAGTTTTTTACACAATACCATTAGAGCTTCTTTTAAAATCAAAGGCCATTCTCCTAGGCAGTTTTCTTTCTGTTAGGTCACGAATAAGATACCATGGTTTATATTGTTCCTTATTTTTTTTATTTTAAAGCGTGTATCAGTAATGTGTGGTCATATTTAAGGGTGTAGTACAGACCATAACTTTCTCCATGGAACCAACATCGTCATCGTGACAAAATAATCAGCTGTCCCATAAATTTGGGTCGAGTAGAAGTACTGAAGTTTTGTTTGAGACCACTGATTATTTGACACGCTATATAGAAAATATTCTCTTGTTATATTCAACTCTGCTGATGTTTCGAGCGGTACAGATATGAAGATTAATCTTATTATCAAACTACGGATCTACATCTAATATTACATCACGCCTTGTTTCCCAGAAGGGTCGGGCAGAGGTGTCCCTTTAGCAGGTACACCCACATTTCGCCAATTATGTTTAAGTCCCATGTAATAGGAGGCGAGCCTATTGCCATCAACCGGGCACAAATCCAGACTACGAGTTCCTAACTGAGATCTATACCTAATATTATGAGATTCTAAATAGCATAAGCAATCTCATAGAGACATACTCCCTTTGACAGCGTGTTTACGTTTGAGTGATTCCAATGCATTATTGCACGTTCAGTACGTGTTGCCAGATTACTATTTTCCTTTAAAATCAGAGGTTTCATTTTTGTTTCCGGAAAGTTTATTAATCATAATCATTTAATCATTTGTTAACATAGGTACAATAAAATAGTTGTTATAAAAAAAATATTACAAGCGCGCACGTTATACCAGAAGGCGTACAAATATTCATGCATGTCATCGATACTAAAAATTGATAACATAATTACATTAATCAAACGATAATTGACTTTCTCAAAATAAATGATAAGAAAAAATGTACATATCAAAAAGAAAAAATAAGTTTACTAGGTACGTCAATATTTAAATAAAGTATAAAGAAAAAGTAATGTAATACCTAATTAAAAGGATACAAAAAATTACACGTGCAATGTTGAGTACCAACTACGGTCAAAAACAGATGTCCGTGAACTTGGCAGATCATTTCTCAGCAGAGCATGAAAAAATGTGAGTTCTATTGGCATGCGGGTGAGTTCTAGAGTTCCTTATACTTAAAAAAAATAGTTCTGGCTTTTTTGCCTGAAAAAAGTCGAATGAAAATATGCTCTGCTAACTTCCGTTAGCAGATCATTTTTTCCAAAATTAAAATTTTAAAACTGATTTAGGTGCACAGTGGCAAGCTCTATAGTTCCTAATACTTTTCCGGAAGAGTTCTGCTGAAATAAATTAAAAAAAAAAATTGGCCTTTTACTAGAATAAAAACTTTTTACAAAAAAAAACAACCGACTTCCAAAAAAAAACACTACAAAGTGAAAAATAACTTTAATTTCGGAAGTCGGTGGCAAAAAACGAAAACAAAAAACCCAAGACACCGACTTCCGAAATTAAAGTTATTTTTCACTTTGTAGTGTTTTTTTTTGGAAGTCGGTTGTTTTTTTTTGTAAAAAGTTTTTTTAACATAAATAAAACAGGTTTATATGATTCTAAATGCCTTACTTATAATACTAATTATTATTCATTTTACTATTATCACCACCATTAATTTGTAATATCTACTCTAGTGCCGCCATTGAACCGAAGTAAAACCCACATGTTAGAAAGGTTAGTTTACGACTAATTGTGATAACTTTGACAGAGTGGGCCGATTTTAATTCAAGATACAGATTATGGCTATATTTCCAATTTCCTTAAATCTCTTAAAAAGAAGACACAAAAAAAATCAATATAACATGTGAATTTTAAAATCATCCCCCAAACAGGTAAAATAGGGGGTTTACCTGTTTGGGGGATGATTTAAAAAAAAAAACACCGAAATGTGTACTGCTTTATTTCTTAACAAAAGCAAAAATTTTAATTTTCATATCTCTAACTTAAGAAATGCTGGATTTGCCATACAAACTGTCATCCCCTGTCATCCTCTCATCTCATGCCCTTTAGGATTATTTTTGAGACAAAAAGTACCCTATATCCTTCTCCAGGATGCCATCTATCTCTTTACCAAATTTTATCGAAATCCGTTCAGTGGTTTAGCCGTGAAAAGGTAACAAACATACAGGCACAGTTACTTTCGAATTTATAATATTAGTATGGATGAATTGATGATTGACTGCTTAGCTCTATAAAAGTATAGCATGATGATAATCATTTAAAAGGTTAAATCTTTAACTATCTACTACATTCGTTCCTTATTCAGCCCAGTGAAGTATTGGAATAATTCAACTGTTGTATAGTGGTATATTGTGTTCATTTAAATAATGGTAACCTCATTAAAAAGATTTTTCAACATGCAAAGGTATATTGTGTTCTATCTCTTCTCATTTCCTACGAAATGTATGGGAAGTTTTTTTTGATATTTCTGACTTTTTTCGTACTCAAACCTCAGTTGGCCTAATATAGTTTTTTGATCTTAGTAATAAGAAATAGGATCGACCGGTATCAAAAAAGTTGTTGTGAAAATTGGCCATTTTCTTGCTGACTGTACAATTTTTTCAAAAACTGTGAATGCAAATCAAAATGTTTCAAAAAGTTAAGGACAGTCTCCTAAGACTGTTTTCTTGTAGCAACAACGGTTTTGTACCTGCCCTTATTGCCCCATCTCAAAATCCACCCTGTATATGCTGTGATTGAATGCTTAGCTCCATAAAGGTATAGCGTGATGATAATCTTTTAAAAGGTTAAATCCGTAACTATCTGCAATATTCTAACCTTTTGGCTTTTACAATTTGCGGTAAACTATAGAAGAATACGGACATAATGCTACATTGCTCATTCCCCATAGCAAATAGCGTGATAATAATTTTTGAAAAATCTATTGTGATGTTTCCATTATTTGACTTATAGATTATTTATACCAATTTTGAAGTTAATTACGCCACACAGTAAAATCCTCCACTGTAAAAATGACGTTTCACCCCGTAAGGGGTTGATTTTCAAAAAACCCTGATATATGTTTTTATTTATTTTCAATTTTAATTATTAATACTGAGTTTCAAGTTAATCAGACCGCTCGTTAAAATTCTTCCATACAAACTTTGACATCCCCCTTTAGAAAAAACGAAAAATGGCAAACTTTATAATTTACAAAGATAAGTATTCGTGCCAATAAACTACCTCCCTACCAAATTTCATCTTTTTACGTCAAGTGGTTTTCGATACTTCGTGATGAAGTCAGTGAGTGTGAGTCGCGTAAGTGAGTGAGTGACCTTTCGCATTTATATATTTAGATTATGCATATGTATTTGGAATTGACTCATTACTAACTTTTATTTGATACCAATAATGTATTTTTTTAAACCTATCCCTCCTTTTTTTTATTTGCAGATGCAATATATAAATATTATATAGCCTATGTCACTCCTACTATTAAGACGAACCTAACGACACCTCATACGTTAAAATCCATCAAGCCGTTTAGGCTACAGAGCGTGCCAAAGAAATAGACATACATACATACATACAAACATACATACATACATACATACATACATACATACATACTCTCGAAAAACATTACCCTCCTTCTGGGGCAGTCGGGTAAAAAGACAATCATTTTGATAAAATAGCCGTGAATGACGTAATTTGTGGATTTTCATAAATGTTTTGGGCTAAGATTAATAACAAAGATTCCAGTAACAGAAAAAAAAACTAAATTAAAGCAGAAGATCAGCAGAAGTATCAGCAGAGCCATGTGAAAAAGAAAGGTTGGGAGAAATCGAGGTTTCATTAAGTGTTTAAGTTAGTAGGATCAAAAACGAATTTGAATAGGAATAAGGAGCATGAATGCCTCACTTTCTGATGCATCTATGATAGAACTATCCGACAACATGCAATACAAACCCAGAACTTTGACTGAGGTGTCAGCAGAGCATGGTTGAAAACTTAGATTAGTAAAAATCAAGGTTTAATTTAGTGTCTAAATACGTAAAATCATTTTAAAAAACCAGAACACCTGAAGAGCTGGAACTCTTCGTTTCCTGATGCATATATAACAGAACTAACCGACGATTTGCAATAATAACCCAAAACTCTGACTCAGGTGTCAGCAGAGCATGGGTAAAGATTTAAGTAAGTTGAAATTGACAATTAATCCAGTGTTTCAGTAAAAAATATTATTAAAAAAAAACAAGTAGCACTGAGGAGCGAGAACTCCTCGGTTCTTGATGCATCTATAATAGGACAATGAGAAAACATACTTGAATAATCAAGAACTCTCACTCAAGTGTCAGCAGAGCATGGGTAAATACTTAGGTAAGTTGAAATTTATATTTAATTCGGCGTATCAGTAAAAAATATAATAAAAAAATTGAGTAGCTCCAAGGAGCGGGAACTCTTCGTTTCCTGATGCACGTATAACAGAGCTATCCGAAAACATGCAATACTAACCCAGAACTTTAACTCAGGTGTCAGCAGAGCATGGTTGAAAAGTAAGATTAGTAAAAAACGTGGTTTAATTTAGTGTCTTTATACGTAAAATCATTTAAAAAAACCAGATCACCTGAGGAGCTGGAACTCCTCGTTTTTGAATGCATCTATAACAGAACTAACTGACAATTTGCAATTATTACCCAAAACTCTGACTCAGGTGTCAGCAGAGCATGGGTAAAGATTTAAGTATGTTGAAATTGACAATTAATCCAGTGTTTCAGTAAAAAATGTAATAAAAAAAACAAGTAGCATTGAGGAGCGAGATCTCCTCGGTTCTTGATGCATCTATAATAGGACAATGAGAAAACATACTTGAATAATCAAGAACTCTCACTCAAGTGTCAGCAGAGCATGGGTAAACATTTAAGTAAGTTGAAATTGACAATTAATTTAAGTTTAAATTTCAACTTATCTAAATGTTTACCCATGCTCTGCTGACACTTGAGTGAGAGTTCTTGATTACTCAAGTATGTTTTCTCATTGTCCTATTATGGATGTATCAAGAACCGAGGAGTTCTCGCTTCTCCGTGCTTCTGGTTTTTTTTATTAATTTTTTTACTGAAACACTGGATTAATTATCAATTTCAACTTACTTAAATCTTTACCCATGCTCTGCTGACACCTGAGTCAGAGTTTTGGGTTATTATTGCAAATCGTCGGTTAGTTCTGTTATAGATGCATTAGAAAACGAGGAGTTCCAGCTCCTCAGAAGATCTGGTTTTTTAAAATGATTTTACGTATAAAGACACTAAATTAAACCACGATTTTTACTAATCTTACTTTTCAACCATGCTCTGCTGACACCTGAGTCAAAGTTCTGGGTTAGTATTGCATGTTTTCGGATAGCTCTGTTATACGTGTATCAGGAAACGAAGAGTTCCCGCTCCTTGGAGCTACTCAATTTTTTTATTATATTTTTTACTGATACGCCGAATTAAATATAAATTTCAACTTATCTAAATGTTTACCCATGCTCTGCTGACACTTGAGTGAGAGTTCTTGATTATTCAAGTATGTTTTCTCATTGTCCTATTATAGATGCATCAAGAACCGAGGAGTTCTCGCTCCTCAGTGCTACTTGTTTTTTTTATTATATTTTTTACTGAAACACTGGATTAATTGTCAATTTCAACTTACTTAAATCTTTACCCATGCTCTGCTGACACCTGAGTCAGAGTTTTGGGTAATAATTGCAAATTGTCAGTTAGTTCTGTTATAGATGCATTCAAAAACGAGGAGTTCCAGCTCCTCAGGTGATCTGGTTTTTTAAAATGATTTTACGTATAAAGACACTAAATTAAACCACGATTTTTACTAATCTTACTTTTCAACCATGCTCTGCTGACACCTGAGTCAAAGTTCTGGGTTAGTATTGCATGTTTTCGGATAGCTCTGTTATACGTGCATCAGGAAACGAAGAGTTTTCGCTCCTTGGAGCTACTTAATTTTTTTATTATATTTTTTACTGATACGCCGAATTAAATATAAATTTCAACTTATCTAAATGTTTACCCATGCTCTGCTGACACTTGAGTGAGAGTTCTTGATAACTCAAGTATGTTTTCTCATTGTCCTATTATGGTTGCATCAAGAACCGAGGAGTTCTCGCTCCTCAGTGGTACTTGTTTTTTTTTAATAATATTTTTTACTGAAACACTGGATTAATTGTCAATTTCAACTTACTTAAATCTTTACCCATGCTCTGCTGACACCTGAGTCAGAGTTTTGGGTTATTATTGCAAATCGTCGGTTAGTTCTGTTATATATGCATCAGGAAACGAGGAGTTCCAGCTCTTCAGGTGTTCTGGTTTTTTAAAATGATTTTACGTATTTAGACACTAAATTAAACCTTGATTTTTACTAATCTAAGTTTTCAACCATGCTCTGCTGACACCTCAGTCAAAGTTCTGGGTTTGTATTGCATGTTGTCGGATAGTTCTATCATAGATGCATCAGAAAGTGAGGCATTCATGCTCCTTATTCCTATTCAAATTCGTTTTTGATCCTACTAACTTAAACACTTAATGAAACCTCGATTTCTCCCAACCTTTCTTTTTCACATGGCTCTGCTGATACTTCTGCTGATCTTCTGCTTTCATTTAGTTTTTTTTTCTGTTACTGGAATCTTTGTTATTAATCTTAGCCCAAAACATTTATGAAAATCCACAAATTACGTCATTCACGGCTATTTTATCAAAATGATTGTCTTTTTCTAGTAAAAGGCCAATTTTATTTAATTTTTTTTTTTAAATTTATTTCAGCAGAACTCTTCCGGAAAAGTATTAGGAACTATAGAGCTTGCCACTGTGCACCTAAATCAGTTTTAAAATTTTAATTTTGGAAAAAATGATCTGCTAACGGAAGTTAGCAGAGCATATTTTCATTCGACTTTTTTCAGGCAAAAAAGCCAGAACTATTTTTTTTAAGTATAAGGAACTCTAGAACTCACCCGCATGCCAACAGAACTCACATTTTTTCATGCTCTGCTGGGAAATGATCTGCCAAGTTCACGGACATCAAAAACAGTCATAGCATTTTGTCTGTCAAAAATTCCGAAATGCTGTAGTATGCTTTATTCAATAGTAAAGATTTAAGCCTTTTTTTAAATAAGTTTATGTTTAATTATTTAATTGAACTAGGTATGTGGTTAAATATGATTGGTGCCATACAAAAAACACTTTTTTGCATCAATGCTGTATGAGACCTTTTTACGCTCAAGTTATTGTTCTGTGGTCGAGTTCGTTTGTGATAAAATGATATTCTAGTAAACAGGTCTGGATTGGTCATAACAAATACAGCTACCTCAAAAATATATAAGCAAGGAAATGTCAATAATTTGTATTTAATAAAGAATGTCTAACAAGAATCTAAACTGTGGAGTCTGAACATTGACCTAATGCACCTTTTTTGTGCTTTAAAAACTAATTCCCTATTGGTTGAATTTTGAGACCTTTGGTTGGCGTTTACAACACGTGACGGTTTTGTTTTCTTTGGATTATATTATGTTACCACAAATTATTATATTATATAAAACAATAATAATTACTAGATATTAAGTAATATTGTTACTAACACTATGGACTTTGAAAATAAAAGTATTCTAGAATCTGAACAGTAACTCTGCAAGGGAATAAATGGGCAACCCCAAATGTCAGATTGCTTACGCTGTAAGTTTTTTTTTACAAAATAAAGTATAAAAATGGTTAAACCTATTAAAAATAGAGTGCGGGAGTTATAATATAATTTGTTACCTATAAGTAAATTCCAAGATGTGAAAGAACAGCACGATGTCGTCCTTAGTCTAAAACGACAATGTTTACAAGATATCGAAAAGTTGACGTGTAAGTAGATTTAATGATTTTGATATGTTGTCTTTTGATTTTTGCATAATAGATTATGTGTAATAGATTATGTCCTACCTCTTCCTCCATACGATGACAAAACTGTATCAAATCCACACTGCATCGTGATAAAGTGACTATTCTTTACCAGAAAAGAATCAGAATATAAACAAAGTAACCTATCAAAAACAAAAAGACAAACAAAGTATTAAATTCTTTCTTCGTAGTACTGACGGTGTTGCCGTCTATAGTTTTTCAAATTCCACCATTTTTTTTATTTATGCAAAGTTAGCGTGGGCAAACTCTATTCTCTGATCATTGTGGCGGCATTTACATCACCACATTCGAACTACGCATCACACTGTCGTCACGCAAAATCCAGCATTGCGCAAGCAGATTTATACCACGTGATCAGCATAATTTATAGCTTCCCGGCATCAATCGTTGGGCAGATGCCCACCAGACACGATACACGTCTGGTCACAGAGGATCTTCCCTTTTCTATAGAGATGAGTGAACTTTACAACTTGTTTCTCATACCTCTATATCATCTGTAGAAATGGATAACGGAGTGCATCGGTTTCTAGTTCAAGAGCATTTTCAAATTACACACGAACTGTCCACAAACCTGTGTGCCACCAACTTCATCTACTTAATTACAAAATTCAGGCTATATTTTTTACGTCTACAACCACTGTAAATAAACCAATAGCAGAAGGACTTGTCTATATTGAAATACCTGCGACCTGACAAAGACTGTGAAATATCTATCAATTCCAATTTAAAAAAAAATATTTTAATATACAGCAGATATTTCAAACTTCACCTGGCAACACTGCCTTAAAAGCTTTGAAACGCGATGAGTACAATATTCAGTGACATGACATCAAAGTGATATACAGCTAAGTTACAATAGTTGGGATGTTTTAGGAGCATATCAATTAATTTGATGTATTGAAGAGGACGTTACTGATGCAGTGAGTCACAAGTATTTAATGATCTTAATAATAAGGGATCATGAATAGTGTAGGTAACAATTTATTTCAAACTATGTAATTTAATCTGTTCTCTCTTTAAAAAAATCATATTATAAATATTATACATAGGATAAGACAAAGTCGTTTTTCGTGGTTGTTTTAGGTCTTCTCAACTACACAATGGATTTAGTTTCGATTTTCACTAGCTTTAACCGCAAAACACGTTTTTTATTTTTACTTCATATTCTATAAGGTACCTCTTGAGGTCATGAGAAATAAAGAAAAAGTATTCATTGAGACTTGCACAGGAGATGACAAAAAAAAAACAGTGGCACTCCGGGAGTGCCGACAGAAGTGAAAAATTTAACAATTAAAAAAAGTACTTCCAAAACCTTTAAAGTAAAAATACTTGCATAGAACATTGATCCGTAACTTAATTTATAAATAAAGAGCACAATCGCGTTTACAAAAATGAGGTATCGGTAACGGTGTCGCGAGTTCAATTGTTTTTTCCCATCTCAAAAATGCCCAACAAAAGAAGTTTTTACATCAAAAAATTGTGAGCTATCCAAATATCAAAAAATATTTAGCCTAGGTCATAAGGGGGAGGTGAAAATTGATTTGCTGCTAGAATGTATAATAGATGGTGTATTTATTAGGTATGTTCTTTCACAGACTGCCATCAGTTGAATTGCAGTTGTTATAATGTTTGAGAGGTCACAGAGAAAGGAATACATACATACATATATATAAACTTCTTCCCATGGAAGTAGCCAGAAACTACAGAACGCCACCTGCTACGATCCTTACAGACTCCTTTTTCTTTGTTTATGTTCATAGATCTGGTCATAAACGCGAGTAACGAATACTACATACCTTATTTTTTTTTTGCTTTGGAAATTATCAAATAACTTCTCCCGCTCTGGGTGGAGCTGGAGGGCATGTCATACTCTTACTGACTAAAACCCACCCGTCTTCTTTCAGTTGCCATGTTGCCGGGGGGCCGCGATGTCCCTTTCGGCCTTATTCGCAACCCCGGCAGGAATCGGCCCTAGCGGACCCCGTCAATTCTGCTGACATCTCTTTCAGGCGCGCGTGAAACCCGGCGACCCGGGCCTGGTCCTTTTCGGACGGCGAGCTACCCATTGCTCACCGTCCGCAAGCCCGCGCCTGCGGTGGCCGGAAATCTGCCTGTGATTCTCGACGCACCGGGCACCTCCTCCTGCGGCGGTTAGGGGCGCGAGGGCGCGAAATTTGCCTCTCCCTCACGCGTTCCGCCTCCTCCTTCGCGAGCATTACTGCTTCGCAGAAGGAAATGACGGCTTCCCATTTCCTCTCGCTCCGTACCATGGCCCGAACCAGTGCCGGACGCAAGAGATCACCGCGGCCGATCGCCTCCACGAGGACACGGCGACACATACCTGACGTTTCTGAAGAACATCACCAATAAGGTTACTGTCCGTCTAAGGCGTCTTACTCACATATAATAATTAATAATTATTGTAAAACTATTTCTACGGCAATTTCTGTACACTTACGTACTTGTTAACCTTGAACCAACCTAACGTCCTTGACATAGCCGAGTCAAAGAACTTTCAGTCAATTTATAAGTGAAAATGGTCTCAAATATAATTAAACATTTACAAAGGTTTTGTAGTTGTTGCGAACAAAGGCAATTTCTAAAAGATAGTGTCTAGTTAGAACAAAGCTAATGTTATTAAGGAGTTAGACTAGTGGCATAGTGTATGTGAATGTCTTTTTGTTGTGCCCTTTTTCCAATGTCCCAGACATTGGAAAAATCTTCTTGTGCCAAAAAAATAACCGAATTTTGAATTCATCTTCAAATTTTTTTTTTACCTGCTTAATTATCTTGTTTTAGGTTGTCTATATTTACAATTCTTGATATTTAGCTATATTTAATCTATAATAATACTGGGTGGCCCAAATGGTGACGTAAAATACCCCATGTATGTTCCTCGATTTTTTAAATAAATCTGAATCTGAATCTGAATCTACTTGTCGGATTTGAAAAATTATTTTTGAATTTGATAGCCTAATTCTTGAGGAAGGCTATTAAAGATCACTCTACGACTCTAAATGGTGGGTAAAACCGAGGGTCACAGCTAGTATATTAAGCTATATTTCATGTAAAATACTAATGCCGGCTGTACTTGATAAAGTTTTCCAAAAGGACATCTGGATAACTGAATTTATGAAAGAACCAAAACCTCTCGAATGTCATGCCACGTAGAAAAATACACAGAAAAAATCGTATAATAAACACACAGTATACTAAAACTATAGATGAAAACTCGAAAACTCATAGTTGAACTAATTATTTGGCAGTTTATATAACTTTTTGCATTTTTTCTGACGTTGTGAGTTCCGAATCCGCAATGTTACGGATCCCGACGGACTGCCCCTTCAAAACCGATAATATGATATTTGAGGTAAATGTAAAATCACGCATAAAATATGCTTGAAAAGCATATGCATGATTTTAAATTTTTCACTAGTCAATTTTTCTAAATTTTTTACAAGTATTTGAATTAATTTTTTTACATTTAAGTTTGTAACTTAACGGAGAAATCCAGTTTTTTTGCTACTGATGTTTTACCATAAAGTATCCGCCAAGGCTTGTATTTTGTACAGGTTAACATCATCTATAAACCTATAATTTAATTGTTTCTGAAGTTTCCTACATTGTGTTCACTTTCACGACATTGGTGGTACGTACTTCTCCAGACTATCTAGGCGTTTGTTCGTTAAAATCCAAGTTTTACCAGACACGGGACTACGTGTACCTAAGTCTCCTAACATTTAAGAGTTGGCAGCAAAATCTAATCCACCGAACAATATCAGCCAAGTGCTCATTATTAAGTATGAAATTGGATTTATTTCTGTTTATCGCATTAAACACCACAGTTGGAATTTATCCAATTGTTCATGCGATATCAACTAATATTATAAAGAGAAAAGGTTTGATTTTTGGAACGAAGTTCTTTAACGTGGCTTGTAAGCTTTCAGAAATTGTCACGCTAAAAAGTGTTAATGCTTTGCGACTGTCTTCTTCTAATTCAAAGAGAAAGAAAAAAAGAGAGAGAACGCCAACAGAAAAAAACAAAAGAAAAGAGTAAAATGATTACAGTGTCGTGGGATAAAATTATACACATCGGCCCGAGTACACTGCATGCCGGAGAGAGAGAGGGAGAAAGTTTGAATTTGAGCAAAATAAAAATCCAAGATGGCGGCTGCGAAAATGTTCAAATTTTTCGTCATGGGTGTCGTTATCATAGTTTTTAAGGGTGCTAAAGCCGATAAAGGGTGCTAAAGCCGGTTAAGGTGTAAATCCAAGATGGCGGCTGCGAAAGTTTTAAAATTTTTCGTCATGGGTGTCGTTTCTTACTACTTATAAAAAGTGGTCAAAATGTAAATCAAATATGGCGGCTACAAAAATTTTATTTTTGTTTTAAATCATACGTGAGAAAGAACTTCATACCTGACGGGGGTGACCCGACCGCAAATGTTTTTATTTGTATGTTTGTATATTTGTTTGCTTGTTACGCTTTCACGTTAAAACGACTGAACGGATTTAGATAAAATTTGGCACATGAGTAGACCATGACTTGGGAAATAACACAATACTTTTTATCTCGATATTCCCACGAGATCCAGATTAATGCGGATGAAACCGTGGGGCGCAGGTAGTCGCCAATATAGCACCCGAGTGCATGCGGCGATTCGTCATTAATAATTGTTCCGGCAGTGTTCCAAATATGACGTTACAGCTCCAAGATTCTCTTCTCTAGCAAATGGTTTTGTTCTAGATCTTGGCTCATTTCTTATTCCCATCATATGCTGGATTACGTGTCGGTGATTTCTGGACATTTTTTTAAGTTTTAGTGTATTGGAAATTTTCCAAGAATGGTTTGTAAGAGATTCGTAGTGTGAACATGGTGGATTATTTATTTATCTGAACAATGTACTTATTAAAGTGCGTACTTAGTGGGCCTTTGTGTCGCGTACGCGTGTCGCGCCTGTTTGAAGGAGCTTTTATAGAATTAAATTAAATATTAAATTAAGTACCTGCATAGGCAAAGATGCATGCGCAACCGCTATTAAAATGCATCCGAAACAATATTATAGTGTTTAGGTAAAACAGTAGTAATGAACGCAAACAAATCGATTGAGGGGTGTTTATTCTTAACAATTTGGTTAAATATTTTGGCAGAGAGAATCATATAATAATTTATATGGTAAACTGTGTGAGCGTAAGGAGCATGAAGAAGATTTTTTTTTTACATGACCTCCCTTTCTGGCGCATCAAGTATTATTTTGTCTACATCTCTTTAACTACTTTCCGGTCGCAGGTATGCTGGAAGAGATTTCTATAGAAATAAGCATCACCTTTGTACGTATTTTTCTGTTCCTTTCTTCTTATCTGTTTATATGTGTGTACATAAATTGTTAAATAAATAAATAACTCTTTCTAAAAGTGAAACTTCTATATTATTTCAATATGCAGTATTTTGATGGATCTTATATATGTTATCACTCTTATAATTATTATCTGGGGGAGTTGACGCAATTTTATCAACTTTTAATCCGATTTTAAGCCTTTCCACATGCGTGCTTCATAATAATGTTCAAACACGGAACTATTTACTATCCTGTTTTGAACACGTGTTCACCTGTAAAAACACTTTTATAGTGAAGAATATTTAGGTAGGACCTAGATACATTGCTTCATGTTTTTCTTTTTCTTTATCAATCCTAGCCCTTATTACCTTAACCCAAATCAGTACTAAAGAAAAACTTACCCCACTTTTGGCACAAAATCCTGCAAAACTCCTGACATTGTAAACTTTTCAACTCCAACTGCCTGAACAAAAGTACCGGTGTAAAAAAGTGCTGAAATCCTAGTACTGTAATAAACTACAGGAGAGTTATAGCTGATTATAATAGTGCCTTCAGTCCTGAACATTGTGAACTTACAGTTGTAAAAGTACCAACAAAAGGTACGACTGTAACTGGTACTTTAGTTCTGTGTTTAAAGTTTATTATGCCTTTGTAATGTTGTCAAACATATTGGGTGGGTTTAGTTTAGTACCTTAGTATAAAATCCTGTATTATACAGGCTTTATGTGTGTTTATATGGGAGGACTGAAGTATTATTGTTTAATTGACGGAATTAAAAAGGGGTGATGGATGACTCTGTTCTGCTATGAAAATTCTAGAATCCTAATATAAATACTCCTAGGCATACGAACATAGAAGATTTGACAGTTAGAGGACTAGTTCGACTTGATAAGAGTTACTATTGTTTAGCTATCCGATTCATTGGAGGTTGGGAACTCTCAGTTTTCTGTTATGGTCCAAAGAGCGACAGGAGCTAAATGTGTAAATTATGCATAATAAAACCAGTGGCACTCTGGAAGTACCGACAGAAGTGAAAACTTGAACAAAATCGCCTTGGTGGAATAAAAATACTTGTATAGAACATTGGTCCGTAATCTTATTTAAATAAAGAGCACAATCGCGCTTACAAAAAAAAAAATCCAATACCTTTAAAGTAAAAATACTTGCACGGATCAATGTATCCGTAACGTAATATAAATAAAGAGCACAATCGCGTTTACAAAAATTAGGTGTCGGTAACGGTGTCGCGAGTTCAATAGTTTTTCCCATCTCAAAAATGCCCAACGCGCCTAAATAAATTTTCACTTATGCCTATAATGTTCCCACTGCTGGAACAGGTCTCCTCTCTGTGAGTGGGAGTGTGCCACAATTCACCTCGTGAGCCCAGTGCGGGTTGGTAGATGTCACATGTGTTCGGTTCTAGGTCATGCCGGTTTCCTCTCAATGTTTTGAGAGCAGTGGTGATGAATGGTGGTGCGGTGAGCCAATACCAAGAATTTTTTATTTTGATATTCCTTTCTTGGTCAACACAAAATTTCTCCCGTGAATTCGGTAAAAATAGACAGTCGCCATCTGTCTCGGTACAAAACGACGCTAAAGAGGGACCAATGAAAGATTTTAGTGCTTTACAGTGTCGAGACACAAAACGTTCCGAATCCTGATTGAACTGTGCTGTCTCTATTAGAGATTTGTTTTACAGTTGTCTTTACAATGTGATTTTATTTCCTTTAGGAAGAATTATTTGAATATTATATTTAAAGAATATAAAATTGGAGTTTTACATTGCTATTTGTTACATTTTCAAGGTATCTTTCTCAAAATAGCTATACCTTCACTCCATCGAAGTCTTTATTTATTCATTCTTTTTAAATGTTTTTTTTTTTTTTTTGTGTATGTCCACCGATTTCTCCGTCATTTGTGGACCGACTTTGAAAATTATTTTTTTGTTTGAAAGGGTATGCTCTCAAATTGGTCCCATATAAATTTTATTAACTTTGCTTGGGTAGTTATTGAGTTAGTTATTAGTAGTAGTTATTGAATGTATGTGGGGTAGGTATCACAACTAAAAAGTGAAAAATTTTTTTTTTTTTTACCATAAATACAATATAAGTACAATCTAACACTAAAATATTTTTATTATGTACAGTAAGCGTTCAAAAGTGCATAAGCACGCTAAGAGTCGTATTGCTGTGAACACGCGGTGTAGTCCGTACATTTGTATGTGTAATCAGACGTCTGTGGTGTGTGTGCCCTAAACACACCACAGAAAACGCAGTTTTGCACTAGGTACACACTGTCGTATCGTCGCGGTTTGCGAGCGCCGCACTTTATTGTTAGACACGCATCATACGCGTGACCTTGGCCAGTGTATGGCATTGCTAAAATTCGAAAGTAAATTATATGTGCAGATAGCAGAAGGCGTTAAGCGTTGGTCTTAGATTCAAGATGGCTAAGGTTCTAATCTCGTAAATCACAACGTTGTTTTTGCAAATATTATTATTTTGTTTAAAATAATAATATTTTTTAAATATTGCTGCCTTTTTATTAATGTTGTTATTGCAATAAAGGGTTTAGAATAAAAAATGCGTGATATGTGATAATAAAAATAAAAATAAATTATTCTTTATATTTATTTTACTTAAGTATAGTTAAAAAACTGCTACAATTATTTATCATTACTTCAGCTGAATAAGATGTGAAATAGATGTCTAGAAACTTAGAAGCAATTTGTATTGTTTTGACATCTTATTTAAATTTTGAAATGTTTTAAATTTTAAATGGATTTTTTCACCATAAATATAAAGCTTTGATCATGGTCGAAGTAATTAACCAATAAATAAGAATATTAGACTACTTAAAATGTAAAAAAAAACTACTGACAAAATATTTGATTTTAAGGTTAAGTATAGGTAGTTTCGTTTACATTAATTATTTTAAATTTTATTTGGCTTTAGTAAATATTGGTTGGTATTGAGGTTATAGCTTAAGTATTCATTTTCTTTACGAAAAGAAGATTGAAACTAAACCTAAAATTTTAATCCTAAAATAATAATATTCCTAAAATAATAATATTACTAAAACATTTTCGATCTATCTGCAAGAAATACGACAAACACCATTTTGAAACGTGCTTAAAAAAATCGTTACCATAAATTCATGCAATAACGAATCTGTTGTTTATTAAGTCGGTATGATCAATATTTTAAAGTCAAAAACGGTTTTCTAGCTGGTCTTTAGTGATGCAAGCCTTCAGAGTGCACGGCGAACGGATCATAATGACTTGTTTAATAATTCAGCAAAATATCTCGTTGTTATGAAACCATTTGTTTCATATTCATTCACCATTTGACGTCGCTGCACCTCGATAATAAGCTTCTTCCTCATATCTCTTAACCCTCCCAGTATTTCTCTAGAACAAAGAATAACATTGTATTTGTTACACATAATACCTAGTTATTTATCATTCACAAATCGAATTAAACCTCATAATGAATTTAAAACTTTAAAGGCATCTTCTGTCTCAACAATACCTCTGTTCTATCAACCAATTTATTCAATTTTTTTAATTAATGAATTTATGTTTAGTAAAATATGAAATATTTAAATGATAACACTCACACTTAGTCCGGTTTCATATCTTGTGTAAATAACATTCACTTTTACGCAGCGCAGTAATATTTATCTCCCTTCAATATTTTTTGACTGCATTTTGAAAATAATAACCACAACACCGCTAATAGCTAAATACTCGTCACCAACATTATCTACGAACCAACAAAGTTCTATTAGGTGAATACTCGCTGTCTACCCCACAGAAATCGAAGTAATTTACTTGGTTTTCTGTGGGTCTACCTGCTAAAATTTAATATTTATGTGCACAAGACGAATGAAACAAAAAACTAATGATTATCGAACTGGTCATTGGTTGCAGACAAAGTGAGTGTGTGTGTGTGTACTGTGCGTGTCTATAGTATTGTAACAACTTATAGAAGAAGGTCGTAAGTCAAACCGAAGCGTCAATCTATTGCTTTGTGAGATTGCTTATGGACTTTTGGTCGGTACTGTACAAGAATACGCAAGAAAAAAAAATAAGGGAAGGGCTCATTGGGCATCAAAAAAGTCCGCAGCGCTGTCAGTGGGAAAAATACCCCATTTTTATGTTCATTTTTTAATTGGTGAAAGAAAGAAAGAAAGAAAAACATTTATTTGGACACAGTTCGTGAAACACAAAACACAAATAACACAGTGAAAATAAAAATAAAAAATGTTTTAAAAACAATAGTATGTGCCTCACGGCTGCGCCAAAAAGGTTCATTTCAGCATTAATGCCAGACAGATGCTGTCTGACGCTGGTTTTCTAATGAACCCTTAAGGACCAGTGACGGAGAGTACAAACAGTTTCAACATACTTAATACATAATTTGTATACTTAAAAAACTAAATAAATAAATAAGCACGTAATCAAATATACAACAAAAACAGTCCAAGCATAAAACTGTTCTTAGCGAGCTATGTAGAATCCATGCACCGATACACTCACAAAGCGCTACAAGCTGCCGACCGCAGTGGACAGATACACCGACAGTTTTACGATACGAAAAAATTAATGTATGTTGTTTGAACAAAAAATATTAATAGTTAATAATAATAGAAACCACCCGCATACCCAATATATAAATATTTATTTCATATAAGAGAAACATTAAGGGCGACCATATCCAGTTTCTGTTGCGAATCTATGAGATATTGCCGTAAACGTGTTCTGAACGTGTGGATAGTGCTGGTGGAACTGAGGATTGCCGATATTTTGCCATGCATAGAAGAGATCAATGTTTAAACTACATGCATTTTGAAAATATGCCTTTCAAACTTTAAGCGGAGGAGCGGTCTATAATGGCCTCATTACCTTATGGGCTTTAGGTACATAGAGCTACATAGGAAGCTTGTCTTTTTAAATTTAAGTAACTTACTTTTTCAGTACCAGCCCGTAGTCTAAAGTTGTGCCCGGTTGATGGCAAAAAGTTCGGCCCCTATAACATGGGGCTTAAACATAACTGGCGAAATGTGGGTGTACAAACACCTCTATCTAACTCTTTGGGGAATAGTAGCGTAATGTTATGGCATGTTGCGTTATGTAAATAAATTCCAGTTCAATCATTATGAAATACACTTCAAAAACACGTTTTAAATTATGAACTCAAAAGCCGTGTCCAACAATAGGAAGAATTAAGCAAACTCTTAACAAGGACTCAAAATATAAACAAAATTAACAACTTAAACAAGTTTTCTTGAAGACAGTCTTGCTAATTGCCAACTGCATGAGGTTGCGTTAAACAGTTCTAATTATGCATGTGCCGTATTGGAGCTGTATTGTGTCTCGAAACTTCTAAACGTAGGTGTGAGCAGATTGTGAACTTTAAACTTTTGGAGCTGAACTGCTTCAGTGGTATGAGTAAGTGTGTGTAGTAATATTGTGTTAATTGTATGGATTAAGCAGTTGTAGGTAAATACAAGGAATAAATATGTTTATTTTTTTATTCATGTAGGTCCACGCAAAATATTTAAGACCAGACACTCCAAAGACAATTTCCACGCAAACTCCGCCCTAATGCACCCCACCACTCCACTGTGTGCTAAACGCTAACACATCAGTAAAAAAGTTGAATATCGCGTGCGCTCTTTGTTCGTGTTCGAGCACGTTACTTATTTCGTTTATAACTAAAGTAATAATTGATCTAGACAAAAAAAAAATTACATTTGGATAATAAACTATATTTCCTCACTGTCAATAATCATTTTAGACATAAAAGCCGAGTAATCTTGTTTTTGTTTCAAATAATCTTTAAAAAAGACATGATTTTCGAAAAAAAATGGATCGAGCGAAAATGTTCCAATTACGTAACTGTCTTATATTTCGAAAGAAAAAAATCCAATAAATCATATATACTAAAGTTCCATTTTGTTTATATGCGTGACTTATTCAGAATATTAATGCAAATTAACATACAATTTAAGCCTCCTCGTAGAAATCGTGGCCCCCGGCAACAGGGCAACCGAAGGAACACGGGTGGGTTTTAGTCAGTAAGAGTCTGACACGCCTTCCCGCTCCTCCCAGAGCGGGAGAAGTTATTTGATAATTTCCCACCCAAAAAAAAAGGGAGCCTCCTCTTAATAAAAAAAATACATAAAGAGCACAAAGAGGGATAGCTATAAAAGTATGGGAAGACTAAAGAAACGAAAAATTATTAAAATAAAAAGAAAATGAAAAGGGGTGGGATCCTGGTGTCCTGAAACACAGGCCATGAGCCTAGCTTAGGCACCAGTCTCCCACAATATATTATTACCTATACTCATTTAAATTGTGTATCTTTGTCGAATCTGACCAATGTAAAATAATTTATGTAGGTATATTGTGGTGAGAAATAAAGTGATTGATTGATTGATTGATGGACGGACTGTTTGAAAGAAGATATGGACAGAAAGGTGGTGACTACCGAGATGAAGGCTAATAGAGACAAATTAAATTAAATTAAATGGTTTATTCTGTAAATAGGATATCGGAATCACTTTTTCGTCACGTCATTAAAGAAAAATAAGCTAGATGAGTTCGGCATTTCCTATTTGACTACTCTGAGAAGAAAGGCCGAAACAAACTCAGAGGACGCAGTCTCTTTCAACTCAACTCCAGACATAATCTTGATCAGGCCATTTCAGGACCATGTAGATTAGTGTCTGAAATGGTATTTTATGGAAAGAACCACACAGATTTGAGTGGACCTGTCCAGTCTGTGCAAGCAGTTGTCAGTAATCGTGGAGCTCAACTCAGAACTTAAGGAGCTCAACTCGATAAACAATACCAAAGAAAGGACATTTGAGAGCACATGCTGCGCAGACCCAAAATAAATTGGGACTAGGGCAAGAGAAGAGCATAAAGGTACAGATCCTTTCAACTGTCATTAACGAGACACAATAGAATTTTAATTGTTATCCACCTCAATGAGGCGACGTAACAGATGATGAGATATGGTATATTTGCGGTACGTTAAGCATCTTAAGAGCGTTTATCCTAAAAGTTAGCAACGTCGCAAATAGCTGTCAAAAATTTACCTGTTTTGATTAATTTGGCAATATTACTGTATGAAAATAATAAATGTGACTAACTTATATTATTATGATTTACGAATATTAATAATGAATTGCAATTATAACATTGAATTTGATGTTGTAACCGTTTAAGGTCTAAAAAAGACATTTGGAAAGTTTACAAATACTTTTTTACATGTAAAACTAAATATCCGATGGTTCTAATTCGCTAGTTAGCCACATTTCTTATTTCCATACAGTACTATTGCCAAATTGATCAAAACAGCGAAATATTTGACATCTGTAGGGTTATCCTAGTTGTCAGTTTAGGGTTGGTTACTTTTGTTCTATGGATAGAGGCGGCTGCGTCCGTCAGATTCTCTATGTTTTAAATAAATGAACATTTTTCCTTGTCACACATTTTTCCTTTACTTTAATATCTTGCCTTCTTAAACTGGTGACCCCGACGTGATCAAATCAGTGACATTCTTTGTGGAAAATTCAGCTGTGTTTCAATTTTTGAGGAACAATGGCTCTTCAGGGCGTAGGTCCATCTGCAATGCATGCTGCAGATTCGAAAGTCGAACCGCGAGCAGAAGACGACCGTGCGTTGGCCAGCATAACCGTATCATCGAGAATCCCAGAGTTTTGGGCAGACCAACCGCGACTGTGGTTCGTCCAATTTGAAGCAGTGGTAGACAATCAAAAACTTAGCGATACTGCGAAGTCAAACTTGGTTGTTACGAAATTAAATAAAAGTGCTATACAACAAATCAGTGATTTACTATTAGCTCCACAAGAAACACGGAAATATCAGACCATGAAAGACAGATTGCTCCAAGTTTTTGAAGAATCGGAGACTAGGCAGTTTCAGAAGTTGTTGGGGGAGATGGAACTAGGTACCCAGAAGCCTTCGCAACTACTAAGGCGGATGAGAGACCTGGCGCGAGGAAAGATACCCGACCCAACCTTGCAAATTATGTGGAGTGGACATCTTCCAACGGCGGTGCAGGCTGTTTTGGCAGTTACTGAAGTGAAGGAGTTAGACAATTTGGCTGTCGTAGCAGACAAGGTAATGGAGGCAATTCGACCAACGGATATAGCGATGGTGACAACTAACCCCGTCAGCAAGGACGTCATCAAGGATTCCAGTTCAATGACGGAGTTGGCTGCCACCGTACAGAAGCTGAGCATTGAAGTCGCAGAATTACGTCGCTCGCGTCAAAAGAACAGATTTGGAGCTGGAACGAAACGATATTGCCATTCAAGGTCACGAACGAGAGATGGTAGCAGAGGTCGTAGAAACCCCGAATGGTTGTGTTTCTATCATCATAGGTACGGATCCAAAGCTGCTAAATGTGTCGACCCTTGCAATTGGAAAACAGCAAAAAACGCGACAACGACGGAAAACTAAGTACGATACAACCTGAGGCGGAGGTTTGTATCCATTCGTCAAATAATCGCCTTTGTGTGTTGGACAAAAATAGTGGACTACGATTTTTAATTGATACGGGAGCCAACGTGTCGGTCATTCCGGTTAGTAAGTCAAAAAATATCATATGCGATAAATATAAACTCTACGCGGCTAACGGTTCTGAAATAAAAACATATGGTGTGCGTTCATTAGTTTTAGACCTTAATTTAAGAAGAGCTTTTAGATGGACATTCATCATAGCGGATGTTAAGCAACCTATTATAGGGGCAGATTTCTTAACCCATAATAGGTTGTTGATTGATTTAAGCACGCGGAGACTTATAGATCAAATTACGCGCTTAAATGTTATCGCTTCAGTCGTATGTCACAGAGATTGTGAGTCAGCCATTAAAACGATAGTTGATAATAACGTATGGCACAGGATATTATGTAATTATCCGGACGTGACTAAACCTGTATCTTATAAAGAAATACCTAAACACTCCGTATGCCATTACATAGAAACTACTGGGCCACCGTTATACGCTAAGGCGAGACCACTTCCTCCTGACAGATATAAAAAAGTTAAGGCAGAATTTCAGCATATGATAGAGTTAGGAATTTGCAGACCATCCAAAAGCCCTTGGGCAAGCGCATTGCACGTAGTGCCCAAGAAAAATGGAGAACTTCGCCCGTGCGGAGACTATAGACGGCTGAACGCAGTGACGAAACCGGATCGCTATCCAATTCCGCGCATAAATGATTTTAAATATTTATTGGCAGGTAAGAAAATCGTATTCAGTAAACTTGATTTAATTAGAGCATATCATTTTATACCGGTTGCCCCGGAGGACGTCGAAAAAACTGCAATCATAACTCCTTTTGGGCTATACGAATTTCCGCGAATGACTTTTGGATTGCGCAACGCAGCGCAATCTTTTCAAAGATTCATGGATTCAGTAGTGCTCCGTGGTTTTAATTTCGTTTATAGTTATATTGATGACGTTTGCATTGCAAGCGAGACAGAAGCTCAGCACAAAGAGCATTTGAATGCAGTTTTCCAAAGATTTAATGAATTCGGTATTACAATTAATATTTCTAAATGTGTATTCGGAGTATCGAAAATGGAATTTTTAGGTTTTGACGTATCGACGGACGGAGTTCGTCCACTAGATGATAAGGTGCAAGCGATTGTAAATTTCCCGAAACCCGAAACGGTAGAGCAATTGCGTCGTTTTCTCGGTATGGTTAATTTTTACCGCGCACACATCCCTAGGGCGGTCGATTGCCAATCAGAATTGAATAGTTATTTACATAACAGCAAAAAACGTGATAAAACAGTTATAGAGTGGACTGATAAGGCCAACGAGGCATTTGAGAAATGTAAGTTAAGCTTAATACACGCTGCTACATTATCTTATCCTTTGCCCGATGCAAATTTATCACTAATGTGTGATGCTTCAAACGTCAGTCTTGGTGCCGTTTTACAACAGCAAATTAATAACATTTGGCAACCACTGGGATATTTTTCAAAAAAAATAAAATTAGACCTTATTTAACGGAAGATTTTAGGGTGATAGCTTTCCATTCAGTTCACGATCTTAGTCACCCGGGCATTAAATGTAGTAAACAAATGATTAAACAGAAGTTTTTTTGGCCTAATATGGATAAGGATATTACTAAGTGGGCTAGAGCATGCCCACACTGTCAAAAAGTCAAAATTACAAGGCACACAGTCTCACCAGTAGGAAGTTTTGAACGGGTTGAACGTTTGCAACACCTACACGTCGATATAGTCGGACCTTTATCGACTACAGCTGATGGGTATAGATATTGTGTTACCATGATAGACCGTTCCACAGGATGGCCGGAGGCCGTGCCTGTCCAAAATATCACGGCGGAGACCGTAGCGAGAGTAGTTTTTGAGTGTTGGATATCTCGTTTTGGATGCCCTTCGAAGCTTACAAGCGACCAAGGTAGACAATTTGAGAGCAATTTATTTATTAATCTCTTGAAGTATTTGGGAATACACAAATTTCGCACGACACCTTACCATCCGCAAAGTAATGGCATGATCGAACGATGGCATAGAGCACTGAAAGTGGCTCTCATGGCACGTTTACATGGCAACACTTCCTGGGTTGAGGAACTTCCAGTCGCGCTGTTAGGTTTGCGTGCAGCTATTAGGAGTGACAGCGGAGTAAGTGCAGCAGAATTAACCTATGGTAAAACGATTCGGTTACCAGGTGATTTTTATGACGAATCAAAAATTGGTACTTCGGACTCGGAATATTTACAGTCGCTTAGGGACACTATTAGTAAATTAAGGCCACGACCACCGAATCATAAGAATTCACGGACATTGTTCGTATCAAACGATCTTAGTACGTGTCAAAGTGTGTTTGTTAGGAACGATTTAATGCGAAAATCACTTCAACCACCTTATGATGGCCCGTATAGTGTCATTAAAAGATTAGAAAAGACTTTTGTTCTTAGGATAGGTGACAAAGAAATTACTATTTCTATAGACAGGCTCAAACCTGCCTATGTAATCGAGAATGATAACAGTATTAATGATAGTTCTAAATTAGATTATTCAGATGGAAATGACTTCAGTTTAAATAAAAACAAGGACACTTCCAGCACAGTTTTAAATTCGAAAACAACGCGAAGCGGCCGAGCAATCAAAACTCCGCTACGTTTCACATGAAACGAAATGTGACGCGTTAGTTATCATATCACCCTTAAATCCATTGCAACTTCATTACGATCACATAATAGACATTATACACCTATATACCCTTACCTATTATACTACTTGTTCATTGCTGTGTATATAAGATGAATGTAAATAAGATATGCTGTGTAAATAAAATGTATTTTGTACATTGTTAGCAGTAGCGAGTAGAAATTAGAATAAGTATTAGTTTAGTAGTGGGCAAATTTTTTATTAAAGGGGGAATGGTGTAGGGTTATCCTAGTTGTCAGTTTAGGGTTGGTTACTTTTGTTCTATGGATAGAGGCGGCTGCGTCCGTCAGATTCTCTATGTTTTAAATAAATGAACATTTTTCCTTGTCACACATTTTTCCTTTACTTTAATATCTTGCCTTCTTAAAACATCTATTTGCGACGTTGCCCACTTTCAGAATCAGTTCTCTTAAGTAAAATTTTTACTTTCAGCTTATTTTACCACCATATTTTTCCGACTACGTCATTGTCTACATTTTGAATGGACGCTTCGAAAAGGTGACATAGGGTGTATGTCACCTTTATGGGAAAGGAATTTGTTTAAGAAATGCTAAACATTTTCGCTTTTTGACCTGAATTTGCTGTAAACAGTTACAGATAAGTAGATGTTGCTCGTATTATCACAATCATTACAAATTATTTTGTTGGCTTATATTAACAAACTAACCGTGCAATTATTTCGGGAATATCTGTCTGAACAATAAATTGGCGTCAGAACAATATTTTAATTTCACATCCAACTTAATCGGTATTTGTATAAGCTTATCGATATTTAAAATCGTTTTGTATTTGTTGGTAATATTTTGTTTATTGCATGTCAAATTGTTTGGTAAAGTGATGTTATGTGTCGTGTTATCTAGAATTTATCAATATTGTTTTAAAGTGTGTTTGAACTATTCACATAAAGGTTGCCTTTAAAACGGACGGTGAGCAATGGGTAGCTCGCCGCCCGATAAGGACCAGGCCTGGGTCGACGGCACGTTGTGTTCCACGCGCGCCTCAAAGAGATGTCAACAGAATTGACGGGGTCCGCTAGGGCCGATGCCTGCCGGGGTTGCGAATAAGGCCGAAAGGGAAATCGTGACCCCCGGCAACATGGCAACTGAAGGAACACGGGTGGGTTTTAGTCAGTAAGAGTCTGACACGCCCTCCCGCTCCACCTAGAGCGGGAGAAGTAATCTAACAATATCCCACCAAAAAAAAAAAAATTTGCCTTTAAAAAACTGGCTGAAATCTTTAAATTTATTATCTTTGTAAGGCAAAAAAGTAACAGATTTGAATTATATCTCGTCTCAAATCAAATAAGGAAATGGGAAAAATTAAACAAATGCAGATTCTTATTTTTGCTTCCACTTACCCTACTTTTCAGTTTAATTAAGCTGTTTTTTTATCTCTGGATACATAGTTGTAGCTTTTGACCTAACTTATCATCATCATCAATCATCATTTCAGCCGAAAGACATCCACTGCTGGACATAGGCCTCCCCAAAGCACCGCCACTTCAGCCGATTCTGTGCTTCCCTCTCACATCCAGCGGATTTCTGCGGCCTTCACAAGGTCATCGGTCGGGAAGCCTTCCAACGCTACGTCTTTCGTGGTCGCCACTCCAGAACCTTTCGACCCCATCGAATATCTGTTCTGCGAGCAATGTGCCCTCGCCATTGCCACTTAAGTTTGGCAATTCTTCGGGCTATGTCGGTTACCTTGGTTCTCCCGCGGATCTCTTCATTTGGATCTCCTCAAATGGAGTTGGGCAGGACACCTGGCAAGGTACACTGATGACAGGTGGAGTAAGGCAGTGACTGAGTGGCGTCCAAGGACTGGAAGACTAAGTGTCGATCGTCCGGCAGCGAGATGGACGGGCGACGTTTTTACCATCGTGGGTAGTACCTGGATGAAGTTGGCACAGAAGCGTGGGGATTGGCACAAGGAAGAGAGGCCTTTGCTTTTGCTGAGCAGTGGGTGAAGTCGGGCTGTAGATGATGATGATGACGAGACAGAGTTGCACTTTTATTTACTCCTTCCTATAAGTAAGTAAATAGTGGTAGACTTAATGTGAAGGCCTAAAAAGGTAGCTTATGCATAAGCATAATCAGCCTTTAATGTTCCCACTGCCAGGACACAGGCCTCCTCTCTATGAGAGGGAGTGGGTCGTAATCCCCCACGAGGGCCCAGTGAGGTTTGGGAGACGTCTCATATCTTCGAGTTTTTGGTTCCAAGACATGCCAGTTTCCTCACACTTTTTCCATTCACCGTTTTGAGAGCAGTGGTAATGAAATAATTAACACAAAATAAAGCGACTGGGTTCAACCCTACAACCTACAACTCGTAAGTTGCGGCCATTACCACTGGGCCACCATTGCTTTGAACTGCTCTCAGTGTACGAAGGTTGACTTCATGAAAAATCATAAAGTTAGTAAAACTCAACAAAATCAAAATAGTTACAATGTTGCATCTCCGACTGCTCCATCATCTAGAAAATAAAACTTTTCAAACATTGTCGGTTTATTTTGCTCACGTTTAGAATATTTTCAAGCAAATGGTCACGAATAGACAACTTATATGGCCTGTGAAAAGCAAAACATGTTGGTTTTATGGAACGTCAACAATCCACACACACCCCTGTTTGTACAGACACCCTTACGAGGACCTTGTTAGTTTTAGAACGAACCGAGGACCCTCCAAAAAACTGGTTTAAATACGTCGTTGGCCTTTTTGAATGAGATAGAAAGAGACAGGTGAGTAAATCTTTAGTGATGAGCTTATTGGAATAATGCTATCTCAACATTTTTCTGTATGAATTACGGCTATCATACCGAGGACCTGAAATACACAGCTAAATGTGACCAGCGATGCACATACGAGGACTTTGTGTAGGCCAACCGAGGACCCCTTATGTAAGCCCTGCGACGCCCTTCCGAGGACGTATTTTTACACAATATTTCTTATATCTTGTACAAAGTGCGGACGCTGTGTTAGACTTTATATTACTAAACCGAGGACAGTTTTTCGCGTAGAACTTGTACAAAGCGAGGACATGAAAATCTACCTACCTAAACCATTTTACGTGTAAGGTAAGTTATTGTAGAACGTTCCGATTTATTTATTACACACATTTTCTAAAATAAAGTACCAAGCGAGGACGAGTCTTTACGTTTGTCGGCGCTTTCTAAAAGTAACGGCTTAGTTACCATTTTATGCTGATGTTGTACCTAGGGTCGTTTCTTAATGAAGAAACTCTTCAACAGGAGAAAGAAACTATCATCACTTTTAAATTTGGCCAACGCATTAGGTTTGCGTAGTATAACTGAGATAATAACCAGTTTGTGCCGATGCTGCAGCCAGGATCGTTTCATCATGAGGACACTCCTCAAAAGCTGATAGTATCGTCTTCAAATTGGGCATACGCATTAGGTTTATCTAGTAACACTCAAATAATTACCAGTTTTTGCTTATGCTGCAGCCAGGGTCATTTCCTTATGACGGAACTCCTCAAAAGCTGATAGTATCGTCTTCAAATTTGGCATACTCATTAGGTTTATCTAGTAACACTCAAATAACTACCAGTTTTTGCTGGTGCTTCAGCCAGGGTCGTTTCCTTATGATGGAACTCCTCAAAAGCTGATAGTAACGTCTTCAAATTTGGCATACTCATTAGGTTTATCTAGTAACACTCAAATAATTACCAGTTTTTGCTAATACTGCAGCCAGGGTTGTTTCCTTATGATGGAACTCCTCAAAAGCTGATAGTATCGTCTTCAAATTTGGCATAAGCATTAGGTTTATCTAGTAACACTCAAATAATTACCAGTTTTTGCTGATGCTGCAGCCAGGGTCGTTTCTTATGACGGAACTCCTCAAAAGCTGATAGTATCGTCTTCAAATTTGGCATACGCATTAGGTTTATCTAGTAACACTCAAATAATTACCAGTTTTTTGCTGATACTGCAGCCAGGGTCGTTTCCTTATGATGGAACTCCTCAAAAGCTGATAGTATCGTGTTCAAATTTGGCATACGCATTAGGTTTATCTAGAAACACTCAAATAATTACCAGTTTTTGCTGATACTGCAGCCAGGGTCGTTTCCTTATGATGGAACTCCTCAAAAGCTGATAGTATCGTCTTCAAATTTGGCATACGAATTAAGTTTATCTAGTAACACTCAAATAATTACCAGTTTTTGCTGATACTGCAGCCAGGGTCGTTTCCTTATGATGGAACTCCTCAAAAGCTGATAGTATCGTCTTCAAATTTGGCATACGAATTAGGTTTATCTAGTAACACTCAAATAATTACCAGTTTTAGCTGATGCTGCAACCAGGGTCGTTTCCTTATGACGGTACTCCTCAAAAGCTGATAGCATCGTCTTCAAATTTGGCATACGCATTAGGTTTATCTAGTAACACTCAAATAATTACCAGTTTTTGCTGATGCTGCAGCCAGGGTCGTTTCCTTATGACGGAATTCCTCGAAAGCTGATAGTATCGTCTTCAAATTTGGCATACGCATTAGGTTTATCTAGAAACACTCAAATAATTACCAGTTTTTGCTGATACTGCAGCCAGGGTCGTTTCCTTATGATGGAACTCCTCAAAAGCTGATAGTATCGTCTTCAAATTTGGCATACGCATTAGGTTTATCTAGTAACACTCAAATAATTACCAGTTTTTGCTGATGCTGCAGCCAGGGTCGTTTCCTTATGACGGAATTCCTCGAAAGCTGATAGTATCGTCTTCAAATTTGGCATACGCATTAGGTTTATCTAGAAACACTCAAATAATTACCAGTTTTTGCTGATACTGCAGCCAGGGTCGTTTCCTTATGATGGAACTCCTCAAAAGCTGATAGTATCGTCTTCAAATTTAGCATACGAATTAGGTTTATCTAGTAACACTCAAATAATTACCAGTTTTAGCTGATGCTGCAGCCAGGGTCGTTTCCTTATGACGGAACTCCTCAAAAGCTGATAGCATCGTCTTCAAATTTGGCATACGCATTAGGTTTATCTAGTAACACTCAAATAATTACCAGTTTTTGCTGATGCTGCAGCCAGGGTCGTTTCCTTATGACGGAACTCCTCGAAAGCTGATAGTATCGTCTTCAAATTTAGCATACGCATTAGGTTTATCTAGTAACACTCAAATAATTACCAGTTTTTGCTGATGCTGCAGCCAGGGTCGTTTCTTCTTGATGAAAGTCCATAAAAGTCGATAGCGTCGTCTTTAAATTTAACATACGCGTTAAGTTTACATAGTTTAACTAAGATAATAACCAGTTTGTACTGATGCTGCAGCCAAGGTCGTTTCCTTATGACGGAACTCCTCAAAAGTTAATAGCATCGTCTTGGAATTTAGCATACGCATTAGGTTGTAAAACTAAAATAATTACCAGTTTGTGCTGATTCTGGAGCCAGTGTCGTTTCTTCATGAGGGAACTCTTCAACAGTTCATAGCATTGTCTTCAAATTTGGCATATGCGTTAGGTTTATTTAGTAACACTAAAATAACTACCAGTTTTTGCTGATGCTGCAGCCAGGGTCGTTTCTTCACGAGGAAACTCCTCAAGTCGATAGCATCGTCTTTCAGTTTGGCACATGCGTTAGGTTTATCTAGTAACACTAAAATAATGACCAGTTTTTGCTGATGCTACAACCAGTGTCGTTTCTTCATGAGGAAACTCCTCAACAGTCGATAGCATCGTCTTTAAATTTGGCATACGCGTTAGGTTTATAGAGTTTAACTAAAATAATAACCAGCCAAGGTCGTTCTTTCATGAGGGAACTCCTTTTTTTTGCGTGGGTAATTATCAAATAACTTCTCCCGCTCTGGGCGGAGTGGGAGGGCGTGTCAGACTCTTACTAACTAAAACCCACCCGTGTTTCTTCAGTTGCCATATTGCCAGAGGCCACGATATCCCTTTCGGACTTCTCCGCAACCCCGGCAGGCATTGACCCTATCGAACCCCTTCAATTGTGCTGACATCTCTTGGAGGCGTGCGTGGAACACAACGCGCCGTTGTCGACCCGGGCCTGGACCTTATCGGACGGTGAGCTACCCATTGCTCACCGTCCGCAAGCCGCGCGGACTTGCGGACGGTGAGCAATGGGTGGCTACGGTGGCTGGAAATCAGCCTACGATTCCTGACGCCCAGGTCGTCTCCTGCAGCGGTTAGACGCGTGAGGGCATGACATTTGCCTCTCCCTCACGCGCTCCGCCTCCTCCTTCGCGAGCATTACTGCTTTGGAGAAGGAGGTGACGGCTTCCCATGCCCTCTCGCTCCGTACCATGGCCTGGACCTGGGCCAGACGCGAGAGATCACCGCCGCCGATCGCCTCCACGAGGACACGGCGATGCTCCGCCCAAGCCGGGCAGTGCTCCACCGTGTCCTCCGGGCGATCCACACTGGTAGCACTCGGACGTTTCCTCCCGCCTTATCAGGAACAGGAACCTCCCGAAACACCCGTGTGCGGTGAGAACTTGCGTCAGGCGGAAGGTGAGGACAGCGTGGCGCCTCTCTAGCTGCTCCTTAAAGAGGGGACTTACTGCCGCAATTGTGGCGTGCCCATGAGGGAACTCCACAATTGTTGATAGTATCGACTTCAAAGGCAAACGCGTTTGGTTTATATAGTAAAACTAAAATAATTATCAGTTTGTCCTGATGCTGCAGCCAAGGTCGTTTCTTCATGAGGGAACTCCTCACCAGTTGATAGTATCGTCATAAAATTTGGCATACGCGTTAGATGTATCTAGTGAAATAAAAATAATTACCTTGTTTGAATCGTTTTATAAACTGTTAAGTAAGTTTTCTGCTCATGTTTATCAAAGATGTCGCTGCAACTTGATTATTATTTCAATGAGTATAGCGTTGGTAAAAGTTAGTTAAATAATTCGTTTCAATTTAGAATAAACCTACTTCTATTTCAGTCAAGTTTATGTTGTCTTCTTTACTACGTTCACTTTCTTTATTTTTTTATACTCTTTGTTTGCTTCAAATCTTGGTGTCGACATTTCACGTAGGAAGGCATTTCTACTTTAAATTCTTCATGAAGAGCACATGCATTCAGCTCCCATGACAATACAATATTTTATGGTTCAAATCATAATGTTGTGTAATCTAAGTAGGCACATACTGCAGAAGAAGCCTCCTTATTCCTTGTGCACCTAGTCGCTACTAACGATTTGCTTAAGGATTCAGTGTACCTTCAATTTTCTCTTCCATAGTTGTATTTAAATGATAGCACATAATTCGTCTTGTACACACGAGGAAAACTGTCTAAGCGAGGACTAGAATACACACTGTTCGGAAAATCTAGCAAACCGAGGTCTAAAATACACATTGTTTGGAAAAGCTACCTTACCGAGGTCTTTTGTGTTAAAGTTAACACAAAAGTCCTCGGATAATACAACCAACGTGAAATGAATGTAAAGAGGCTGTGTATGAGGCGACAGTGGCGCCACCTGGTGGATACACAATGCGTGTGTAAGATTATGAAAAATCTTGATCAAACCGAGGTTCAGACCACTTTTTCTTATTAAGTATACAGAAAGGCTCAAAATCGCTTGCAGAATACGAATCTTTGGTCAAGTCAAACCGAGGACCCTCGAAAAGGTCCTCGCTTTGAAAAGGTCCTCGGTCGTGCCTTGTGTATTCATACGCACGTCCTCGGATGGTACTTAAAACAAACACATATGTACCTTCCAGATTTATTCATAAATGTAGAATGCATTCTGAACGCTCTATGTTTAAGTTACAGTCAAAATTTTTGATTACCGTTCGAAGCACGTAGTGTACACGGTTCGTGCGTGTGAGCTTCAATTGCGTAGATCCTTGCACGCGAACAGTTCGCAACATGCGCGCGAGCGATGAATGTGACGCATCCATTCGAGGCGCCTAGCGGGCACGGTTCGTGCGCATACGCTGCGCGTGAGCTGGTGTGGCCTTTGGGTAGAATCACTACAGGAAAAATGTTTTAAACAAGTCACAAAAAAAACTTACGGTACGTCTTACCAGATTTCTAAGTTAACGTAAATAATAGTGGTGCTTACTGGTTCTGGTTTCCTTGAAGCGAAGCATGTTTAGTGCAACTATGAATGGACTAAGAAATGATATGATAATTGCCTTATCACATCATCATCGTTGCGGTCTAAACTTAGGGCGGTTTCTGACTTCAAATGCCTGATAACTGTCAACCTTGCTCTTGCTCAATCAGTCATCGTCGAGTACTTGGGTATTGCGTGACAACATGGGGTGGTGCCCACAAAAACCATGCAGCGACTAGAAAGGGCGCAGACGGTCAAAATACATAGTTTTAAGCACTACTTTAGTAACAAAATTGATCATGGTGTCTGAAAAATAAATAAAGGTCTTTTCTAAAAAACCAATCCGTTATCCGTCATTTGACCTTTGCTCACTTTGTAAAGATTATTTTTTTTATTTACTATTCACACTTAAATTTGTTTTAACAGGTTTAACCCAATACAGCAATGTAGTCACAATGTCCACGGTGTGGCACAAGTCATACAGAGGACAATATGTTATGTGTCATCCTCTGGAATTCCGCCAATGAGCATGTAAAGATATCCACTTGCAGAGAGACGCTGTTGAGTATATTTATTGCCCGCCCCACTGGTGCAAACTTTAACAGGTTTGTACGAGCCACCGTAAGATCTCACGGTTAGGCACTCCTTCTTTTTGGAAGTCGGTCAAAAAATACATCCCATCAACAACAACAACAACAACAATATTAATAAACTGTTTCACCGAACCGCACTTATCAAAGTTTTGTTTCAGTGTGGTTAGTGGAAGTGCTCAGGTGCGATTCGGACAAGTGCTGTTGAAATCAGTGCTCTTAGTGGAATACCTCGTTTGTTGTACTACATACTTTACTCTAAAAACAAAAGCTCTTACGTTTCGACCCAACCTATAGTACAGCGAAACGTCTCTCCGACAGTCTGTGCCTTGTAGAGCAGCAGTGGTGATAAAACACTTCAGGTTCATCAGCTCCAAGATCTACAATAAAGTGAATTAGAGCTTACCTTGTAATGTTTTGAGAGTAAAATTGACCGACTGGTTGGAATCATAGAGATTTCAATCAGTCGGTCAAATTTACTCTCTATATGATGCAACTGCAAAAAATATGGAAACATAAAACTTAACTAGTACAAGCACTCACACACACCCTCACCCACACTACCACTCCACACCGCACCACACCTCAAAATACTCAATTGCATGTTTTTATTTTTGCATATACGATTTTTATTAAAATACCAATGTTAGCTAAACTGTACCCATTTCAAGTTTGTTTAGACGGGCGTTGATAGCTGCGACACAGTTATTAACTTTTGTTGCAATTGTGTCAATTTGTTGTTGCTCCAAATAAAAAACGTTTTGCTTTTTTTACTTAACTGAGGAATGATGTGATAATTGCTTCATATGTTTATGATGATATGATAAAGCAATTATTACATCACTAGCTGCGCCCCACATAAGTGTCGATTCCGTGAGAATATCGGTATAAATAGTATTCTACGTCCTAACCATCCACTACCACCGTGGCACTCTGTAGTTTCTGCCTACACCCATGAGAAAAAAGCGTTAATTTATGTATTTGTACGTGTGTAAAACTTGCTTTAACGGTCCAAAGTAGTTTTGACTGATTTGGTCAAAAGGAGATTTGACTGGTTAACAGTTTTGACAGTGACAAAATGTACACCCAAATTGTAAATGTACTCGTATATCTGTATATAATTTTTTTTATTTTCTTCGAAAGTTAGAGATAATCCATTAAAAACAAAACGTCATTTAAGTACTTATTATACATAGATCAAAATTACTTCCAATCTACTCAGGTTGGGTAGATTGGTACCTAAACACGCAGAACTATTTTTATTTTATAGTATATCTAGTGTTTTCCAACAATGTTATCGTATTCAGGACAGCTGTACACAAATAAACACAGGAAATTGCTCTATAACAACACTGACCAACACTATGATGGAACAGTTAGCGACTATTGTCTATCACATACGCTAAATTGAACTGTCCGGTGGAGTGGGTTTGTGTTGATGTCAGTGAGTTGGATACTCTTTCAACCCAGTTCACACGGCGATGATCTGCACGCTTAGCATGATATGACAGATAAATAATTTTGCCTATTCTTCCGTCGACAAAACCCGTTTCTATGTTGTCATGCTGCGCGTGCTGGGGTCTACTCCGATTCCCTAACCATGAAACTCGTAGTTTCGGCTGAAGTTACGGGCGTTTCCTACTCCGTATCACTACGGACATATATATGATTATAAACTAGTGACCCGCCGCTGCTCCGCAAGGTTTTTACGACTTGCCAAAAATCGTTTTTTTTATTATAATGTAAGTTTAATATTAACTACCTACATTAGATACAAACAACTTCCATATCAAATAAATTCACTGAATGATGGTGAAACACCGCATCAAAATCCGTTGGGTAGTTTAGAAGAAAAACGCGGTCTCACAGACAGACACGAAAACTGACTTAATTTATAATAATGTAGAGATTAGCTAACAATAACAGCTTATCACATTGATCACGTGGAATCTGCAATCATTGTACCGATAACCATTACGGTGAATGGCCTAATAGCGGAGAGCCTCGACCAATACCTCAGGAGGCTCTAATTGCGCGGTTGGGTCAAGGGCTTGATTCAAAAAGCAGTACTCTTGGAAATGGCACGCATAGTGAGAAGGTTCCTCTCTCTAGAGCCCTGACCACCGGCAGCTTAGAATCTGTTCCTGTTGCCGATAGGCTACTATTATTTATAGTTTTTAATGTTTTTATGAAAATATTTAAAAATGTAAACGATAAGTATTTTAAAATAAAGGAAATAAAAACTGCAAACATTAAATAAAAAACAATTTAATATCGATAAAAATCAAATATTCCTCCGTATAACTAGTATTTCTATAGTCTATACTTTGTCATATACGAGTATATGCTCCCCGAAGATATCGACATATCAAAAATTTTCTGAGTATGTAATCCTGACAGCAACGCGAATACCGCCAAATGGCTCCCGCGCCTCTAACGACCAATCAACGCTGCACGTAGAAGGTTATACCGATAACCTGGTCGTGTCCGCTACAGGTTTACCTAAGGTTAGCGATATTATAACTACTCTATGTAAATGTTGGCAGACAAACAACACACGATGGAAAAAAAAGATGGAGTGTCATTCTGTCATAGTGGTTTTTGTTTGAATGGACGGTTTGCTAAATTGTTTTTATACGCAACAAAAAATTGCTTCATAGGAAACATCATTTTTCTTGAGAATTAATCTGTATTCTTAATAACTATCATAATTATTGTCAGGAGGAGCTCATGGCTAAGTAATAACAGCCGCACGGGTTGATCCGACAGGTTAAGCTACGCTTGCCAGGGTTGGTCCGTTGATGTGTGACCATCCTTACATACCGAGAGCACGTTAAGCCGTTGGTCCCGGCTGTCATTCGTGGATCTTCGACAGTCGTTACGGGTCGTCAGAAGCCTGAAAGTCTGACAAACAGTCTTACCAAGGGGTATCGTATTACCCAGTTACTGGGTCAGATAGGCAGTCGCTCCATGTACAATTCTGGTATTCAGCTGCATCCGGTTAGATTGGAAGCCGACTCCAACATAGTTGGGAAAAGGCTAGGCCGATTGATTATCATAGTTATTATAAACCCACAATTCCCGCAAGACTGCTGAACATAGATATAAAAAACAAGAACTATTATTATATAAAAAACGGCTTAGTGATATTTGTAATTTAGAAAAAAAGAAACAATTCCAATGATGAATAAAATATAAAACATCATTCTGTCTCTGTCATCCTCACACAATAGACAGAAACAGCGGGGTAATTGCATAAAACACATGAAATGACAATTGATCGCAATTGGTTTCATTTTGACAGTTCGCCCACGTCCATTACGTTATTTACGTTGTTGAGCAGACAAATTTTTCAAACCAATGAAGCAATGTATTAGCGATATCCTTCAAAACTCTCAGATTGTGATTAAAAGTGTGTGCAAATCAATGTTTTAAATTTGTTTAGCGCTAACTAAACATATTTAGTCATTTATGGTGCAAACGAACCTAAATATGACTGAAAAAGTCATTGCCAGATAGATAACATAATTCATACACACAACACAAAATTAAACACTTAATAATGTATTCAGAATTATTAGTACTTGTACCAACATTTGTATAATATGAACTGTAATTTATCATCAAGTGCAGCTGCTGTTGAAATTAAATACAATTGTACGAATTATGTGAAGAGCTGGGTTAAATCTGCGTATGTAGGTCGCGAGCGCCTGTGGATATTCTTGTTCCGATAGACTATAGAGGTTGAGAATGCATAATGTATCACTTTTTAAATTATTCGGTAATACTGTCTTCACAAATCTAAACTAATATTAAATGTGTTGTTAGTATGTTTGTTTGTAATAAATAAACTAAATTTTTTTTTAAAACAAATATCCCGACAGGCCAATAAAAAACCTGAAATGATGGTGTAAATTTTGTTTGTCCCGCCTGCAATACCAAAATTCTATAAATTATAATGCTTGTTTTTTTCTTTTCAGTTATGTTTTTGCATTCGGGTTTTTTGTTTTTCTTAAATATTTTTTTTTTTATTTCTAGCTTTTTAGTTTTATTTAAATAATATTTACATTGACTCATTACTAGCTTTTATGTGATACCAATAAAGTTTTTTTTTTAACCTGCCTCTCTCTTTTTTGTATTTGCAGATGCAATATATAAATATTATATAGCCTATGACACTCCCACAATTAAGACGAATCTAACGACACCTCACATGTTAAAATCCATCAAGCTGTTTAGGCTACAGAGCGTGCCAAAGAAATAGACATACATACATACTCTCGAAAAACATTCACCCTCCTTCTGGAGCAGTCGGGTAAAAACAACTGGACCGATTTTAAAAATTATTTCACCAGTAGAACGCTATATTATCACGTAGCCGCTGGCGGAAGCTAGTTTATTATAAAACATTGTGTAGTACACGTATTAGAGCAAGATCTTAAGAGCCGGCTGGCCGCCGCGCGCCGGGCCGAACTCGTTGGTGGCGTGGCTAATATGCATGCTATTTATTAGTAAAGTTATTTATTTACTAGCTTCTGCCCTAAACTTCCCTGTATACTACGTTTGTAGTTTTATTCTCAGCAGCCAAAATATACAGAGAGTCAGGAATGGTGACTCGGGAGCAAGCGACGTACAGTTGTCCGTGTGAGAAGCAGCTTGTCCTGAGGTCGACACCCGCAGCCTTCAGTCTTCGGTGTCGGCCCCTGTGACTCGTTGATAATCATCGCAAAGCATACACTCACAGGGAACTGCACGCGCTCAAACTGGTAGTTGTGGGGAATAGTATTTATTTATATACGGTTTTATTTTTCCGTTTTCATTCTCCATAAGTTATTTATTTACGCCCAAAGATTAGTAAAAATTTCTGTTGAAATATGGAAATTTACGCTCATAACTTCCAAACACAGGCCTAGATAACAACAAGACAAATTGATATAATTTAAAATTATAAACGTACACCGTCAAACAGACGAGTGATTCACCAAACTACGTTTGTATGGGAGAATGACCGGAAAGTGTAACCTTAAGACCGCCAGACGTCACTTATTTTCTTCTGAACAAAATGTGTAAGATTGAGTAGTGTTGGACGTACTATGATCGTATGCCTACCTGCTAGTTTGTCCAAACGGCCATTTTCTAGATATCAGGTCTTCGATCAATTATCAGGTAATCAAGGTTCGTTAAAATGGCTACTCACCTCATTTAAACTCTTACAGCTGATTCTTACGCATATATATGTTGTAGAATATCGTTAAAAATCAGTCATCAATACTCCCAGACACTTTCCGTCGGCAGTAGGTATTACCTTACAGTGCTTTAAAGCTCTCAAAAAAATTACTTATATTGTTTACACACATCAAGTAGGAAACTAAAATGTGGATACTATCTGTTGACCGAACTTCATCTGCGTGTATTTGTATTTCATTACTTTTTAATACAAATTAATCTGGGATGAAAGTAGGCGATGTCCTTCTCCAGGTCCTAAGCTAAAACTATATGCCAATTTTTATAACGATTGGTGTAGGGAGTTAGGCATGAAGAGGTCACATACAGACAGATTACTTAATTTAGTATGAATTTACACACTTCGAGTAAGTATACTATAGGAAATAATGAGTCGAGAACACTAAAGATTTTTTTGGAAAAAATACATACAAAGTTATTCATATCTAAAAAATTTATCAATATTGTTAAACACTATATCAGGGTCTGTAACTGTGGGCACGCCACAATTGCGGCGATAAGTCCCCTCTTTTAGGAGTGACTAGAGAGGCGCCGCGGCGTCCTCACCTTCCGCCTGACGCAGGTCCTCACCGGTCACGGCTGTTTCGGGAGGTTCCTATTCCGGATAAGGCGGGAGAAAACGTCCGGGTGTGACCATTGTGTGGATCGCCCGGAGGACACGGTGGAGCATACAGTGGAGGACTGCCCGACTTGGACGAAGCACCGCGGTGTCCAGGAAATGGTATGGAGCGAGAGGGCATGGGAGGCCGTCACATCCTTCTGCGAAGCAGTAATGCTCGCGAAGGAGGAAGCGGATTCCCGGCCACCGTAGACGCGGGCTTGCGGACGGTGAGCAATGGGTAGCTCGCCGTCTGATAAGGACCAGGCCCGGGTCGACGGCGCGTTGTGTTCTACGCGCGCCTCAAAGAGATGTCAGCAGAATTGACGGGGTCCGCTACGGTCGATGCCTGCCGGGGTCGCGGGAAAGTCTGAAATAGATTCCGTTGCCCCTGGCAACATACAGGCAACTGAAGGAACATGGGTAGGTTTAAGTTAGTAAGAGTCTGACACGCCCTCCCGCTCCGCCCAGAGTGGGAGAAGTTATTTGATGATTTCCCACCCAAAAAAAAGGGTCTGTAACTATAAATGAAATTTATAAGCTTACAAACGAAACACCAAGTCAATAAATAAAGTCGTATTTATACATCAATGTAATTTAGAAGCAAATTCACCAAAGTTAAAGACTTCAAGACTTGTACACCGCAATACTTATAAGCTAATGAGTAATAATAAATAAAACATGTGCCTGTAAGTAAATCCATACATTTGCTTGTAAATAACAAAGTTTTGAAGCACCTAGTACCGACTCGAGTGCCACCTAAGTTCTTTTTGAATAGCAAATTACATATTATCTTAAATGTTCCACAGAATGGCAACACAGATTTAAAGAAAAATAACTTTTCGAACAGAACGGAATTATGTATTCAAATATGGAATTTGAAATTCATAAGAAGTCCCTATATTTTGAGAGAAACATGGTTATTTATCGAAACATCTTTCACTGGCAACGCGCTCTAGAAAATGTATTTTTTTTCTCTATTTTTTCATTTCCCCTTTGAATATTCACATTCACAAACGAGTAGTTCGACGTGAATTTTAAAATGTTTAGCACTTTTTCGTGCAGTTTTTCAAGCATAATAATGTTCGTCGAGATGTAGTTATGGAGTATGTCATTTTATTTTATTGCTGTCATATAATGTCTTTAGAAACTGTCTGGAATACGTGAGATCAATAACCTTATCTTGGAACGTCTATGTTCTCTATGTTATGGGGTTTTGGTTTCCGCACTTAGTCCATAAGGTGGACCATTGTACGTGGGCCATGGCGGCCGTTTGGTTGTTATTCCAACCAGCCCACCTCCCTCCAGAAGTTAATTAAAGCTCCTGGCCTGTTCAGAACATCTGCAAAAGATCTGGGTGACCCGAGGGTTTCTGTTCTAATCTGGGTGACGCCTGTGCATTCAAAGAGCACATGCGCGACGGTTTCCTCAGCCTCCATGCACGCCCTGCACAGAGGACTGTCCGTTATGCCTATTGTGTGGAAGTGTTTGTTTAGCGAGCAGTGTCCCGTGATGGTCCCCGTCACCAGACGCAGGCCGTTCCTGTCCAGGCGTAAAATACGCCTGGTTAGCTTGTTATCCAAGGATGGCATGGCTTCCTTGGACTGCCTGCATCCCGGTGTTGAGGTCCACCAGTACTCCGCTTGTGTGTGGGTGTACTCCTGTAGCCACCTGCGTATTTGGTTGTAGGGGATTGGTACGATAGGCTCGGGTCCACAGACTGCCATGCTAGATCCTCTTCTAGCGAGTTCATCAGCTGCATCGTTACCTAGCGACCCGCTGTGTCCTTTTATCCATTGAAGTGTCACAGTGTTGCGGCTAGAAACAGTTACCTGCTCCAGTGCATTATGACATTCTAGTATTAAGCTCGAGGTAATATATTTTTTCCGTAAGGATTGGAGAACAGAAGCGCTGTCGGAGAGTATACGAACGTGGGTGTCAGTAACTTTCCTGGCTTCTATGGCGTGGACTGCCTGTATGATGCCCACACACTCCGCCTGATAGACGGTGTTGAACATACTCAGCGGGCGGGATATATTTATGTTGAGGTCGTGTGAGAAGACTCCGACCCCAGTACCGGAGTCGGTCTTCGATCCGTCGGTATATACTCTCAGCTCTTCCGGGCCTGAGTAGTCACACTGTTCTTCTGTAAGTATTATGTTGTAGTGCTTTTGAAAGTGGTGTGATTTCGGGGCTTTGTCGCAGGGTGATGCCATCATCGGCTGTCGCTTGATCGCATCTTCCTTTATACGCGTGTGCTTTACTCTGGAGTCTTTGCTTAATGTTCCTGATAAATGGAGTCTAAAGGCGGCCAGGGCCGCCTCCTCCCGCACAATTAGGTGCAGAGGCGGCAGTCCAAGCATTGCCTGTAGGGCGGCAGTGGGTGTGGTTCTCATACTGCTGGTGATTGCAACACAAGCAAACCGCTGCAGTTTTTCGAGATCTCTTTGGGCTGTACTCAAGTCTGTCCTGGGCCACCAGACCAGTGAGCCGTATGTAATAAGTGGTCGGATGACTGTGGTGTATAGCCAGTGGGTGATCTTGGGGCTAATCCCCCAATTCCTGCCAAGCAGTCGCTTGCATTGCCACAGGGATATACTGGCTTTTGTAATGATATAGTTCGTGTGTTTTGCCCAGTTCAATTGTTTGTCCAAAAATATGCCCAGGTATTTGGTTTCAGTCGAGAGACTTAGGGTTGTTCCAAAGAATCGTGGTAGTTGTAGTGTCGCTAATTTCCTCTTTTTTGTGAAG
The DNA here is from genome assembly GCA_949152395.1 of Agrochola litura. Lineage (NCBI taxonomy): Eukaryota > Metazoa > Arthropoda > Insecta > Lepidoptera > Noctuidae > Agrochola > Agrochola litura. The sequence continues at coordinate 5,053,573 of OX424497.1, read as the reverse complement.
AGAATCAGTTCGGTTTTTGTGGGGTTCACTGAGAGTTGGTGCTTGTCGCACCATTCCTCTACTATCTTTAGGGCTTGACGCATGAGGTTGCATAGGGTATTTTCGTGGGTCCCGTTTATTATTATAGTTATGTCATCGGCGTAGCCTACAGTGAAATAACCTTTGTCATTGAGTGTTTTGATGAGGCTGTCTACTACCAGGTTCCATAGAAGCGGCGAGAGGACGCCCCCTTGCGGGCAGCCCTTCGCAACGATGGCCCTCGTAGTGTCATTTACTGTGACTTGCACAGCTCTCAATTTGAGCATGTTGGTGATCCAGCCGCTCAGGGTCGAGTCTATGCTGTGTCTGTGGAGTGCCATGTTTATACTATTAAACATGGTTTTGTCAAAGGCGCCCTCAATGTCAATGAAGGCAGCCAGTGCCGAGCATTTGTGGTCCACTGCGCATTCAATTTTAGAAACCACGCTGTGCAGCGCTGATTCTGTTGATTTGCCTATGGAGTACGCATGCTGTTGTTTGTGAAGTGGTTTTACCCGGAGCGGCCCATCTCGGATGTGCCTGTCACAGAGTCTCTCCAGGGTTTTTAGTAGGAAGGATGTAAGACTTATGGGCCTATAAGCCTTGGGTTGTGTATAATCGGTTTTTCCCGGTTTGGGTATGAAAATGACTTTCACCTCACGCCATGCGAGAGGTATGTGTCTAAGTGCTATGCAGGCTCGGTAGACCTCTACCAGCCATGGTGTCAGATAATCTACTCCCCACTGCAGTAGTGCTGGGAAGATGCCGTCCAGTCCTGCCGACTTGTATGGCTGAAAGGTGTTGATAGCCCACTTTACTCGGTCTTCTGTTACTACGTTGCGGGCTCTTGACCAGTCATGATCCGTTGGGGTCCATTCTGGTTCAGCCTCCCACGTTCTGTCCTCTAGGACTCTACAGTCTGGGAAGTGAGTCTCGAGAAGGACCTTACTGGTTTCATGGTCAGTTAAAGTGTACGAGTTATCAGGTTTTTTAAGCGCGCCGAGAGTCCGGTCCTGATCGGTTGATAGGATTTTCCTTACCCTTGCGGCTTCATTGTTAGTCTCGATGGATTCACAGAATTTCCGCCATGCTGTTCTCCTGGCGGTTCTGATCTGTTTTTTGTATGTATATTGGGTCTCTTTGTATATCTCCCAGTCGCCCGGGAGTCTAGTGTTTTTGGCTCTGTTAAATTGCTTGCGTAGCGCCTCTCTGAGTTTGCTAAGTTCAGCGTTCCACCAAGGGTTTCTCTCGTTCTTGGTTCGTGGCGCTCTTAGTTTGCAGCATGCGTGGTATGCTTCAGTTAGATATTCTGATAGCTTTGTTACGGTGTATTCTAATTGTGCCTGATCTTTTATGATTACTTGTGTTAGGTGTCTAGTTAACAGGGAGGCCAGGAGGCGTTTGTACCCGGGAACATTGGTGCGCCTCGGGTTTCGCCTCGATTCGGGTTTCTTAGTGTTAGTAGTTAGTTTAAAGCGGATCCTTCTGTGGTCTGAGCACGAGGGCTCGTCCGATACGTGCCAGTTTGTAATCAGGCTTGCTGCGTTTTCTGTAGCAAGTGTTAGGTCTATAATCGTTTGTCCTCGGGCTGTGACCCAAGTGGGTTCTGAGCCGCGGTTAATAATGTTAAGGTTAGTGGAGAATAAATAGGTGGATAGTACCTCTCCTCTGGAGTTCGGTGCGTCGCTGCCCCAGAGTGGGTGGTGTGCGTTTGAGTCGGTGCAGATGATCAGGTCCAGATTGGCGCGCTCGCAGTGCTGTACCAGGTCGGCCATCTCTTTTGGCGGGCAGTCTGCGCCCTCGCCTGGCATGTATACCGAGGCCAGTACAGCATCTGGAGCGCTACCTGCGGTCTGGAGCCTGACAGCTGTCAGGTCTCTGGAACAGAATTGGGTGAGTAGTGTGATAGGAATTTCTTTGGGTATGTAGACGCAGGTTCTTGGTTTGTCCGATGTGTGAGTGTTGAGAATTATCTTACCTCCGATGTTACCGAGGCCACATATTCTGTTGTTCCTGATCCACGGCTCTTGGATCAGTGCGATGGTTCGGGGCTTCACCTCCAGTGCCCTGCGTAAGCTAGCCGTGGCAGTCTGGCTATGCTGGAGGTTGGTTTGGATTACGTTAAGGGGCGGTGACGATGGTGGAGTGGGGTTAGTCGGAGATGGATCCATCGGACTGTCCCTCCATCTCCCCCACTCTGTACTGGTCGTCGTGTTGATTACCCGGCGATGAGGCAAGGAGTTGCTCGTTCCAGCCAGGTGATGCGGGCGGTAAAGTGTCGACGTCGTCGGCCATTGCCGCTCGGGCCATATCCTCCTCTAGCCTTGCAATGTCCGTGTCGCTCGTCTGTGTCGTCGTCGGTGTTGTCGTCTTCCCGTCTGTGCTGTCGGTCTGGGTGTCGGAGGGTCGGGTCGTGGGCCAGAAGCGTGCGTATATCGAACCTAGTAGGTACGATATCCGACGCTCCCGTCCCAGGACCTTTTCAGCTTCCTCCGGTGGCAGCCCTAGGGTCAGGTAAGTCCCGTAGTGGTCGCCACCGACGGTAGTTGCCCTGTATAGTGACCACCTTGTAATGTCGTACCAGGTATTCTGACGAGTCAGAATACCTTGGAGCCTAGCTACGTCACCTCTATAGCGAGGGACGAAGAGCGAGGCTCGGACACGGGTGGGCACGTCGGTCTGCTTCATCACGGTCAATGTCTGGTCAGTGTCTGGGAGTTTTATATTCGGCACATTTTGGGTCAGCCAGGTCAGGGCGTTGTCATCCTCACACCACATCTGCACTGTGCCTTCCGCTACCCGTGGGTATCCGCGGAAGGCCGGGAGTGGTGTCGACGAGTCTGTGTCCATGAGTATACTTTCCAGGTAAGTCTTTATAAAGTCGGCCTCTACCCTAGTCAGTTCTCTACCGGGGTGGGGAAAGCAGATTGCTACCGCCAGCCGCGCAGGAATATCCTTCGTGGCCCGCGCGTAGGTCCTCTGGCCCCCCTGAGCGGAGTGGACCCTCACACGTTTGGCGTCCCCCTGAAGCGTACTTGGCGAAGCCGTGTCGTCGGGGCGCACCCTCTTCGCCGGCCCTGTTCCACTCGGTCCAGGCTGCGGGTCGGAGGTGCCTGGCAGGATGGTAGTTGCCAGCAACGCCTGGCGTGAGGCTCCGGAACGCTTGCCCCTGGTATGTCTAGGTCGGGGTCGGTCGTGGGTTCTGTCGGTGTCCTGGGGTCGACTGGCGGCCCCGGCAGACTCAGTTGCGTGCGAAGGTGGTTCGCGTTGGGTTGCCCCTGCGCTCACCTGCCCCCGCCCTCTTGGGTCCGCGTCCGGCCGTTTTCCGCGCTGGGTTTCCCCTTCGCGTACTTGTGGCTGGTTGCGTGGCTCCGCGTCCGGCCCCTTTGCGCGCTGGGTTGCCCCTGCGCGTACTCGTGGCTGGTCGCGTACCATCTCTTCAGCGTCCGATCGCGCTTCGCGCTGGCTAATGCCTTCGCGGGTGTTGCGCTTTCGGTCGCCTACTTTCTTCTCCCGGGCTAAGATTTTTCCGCGCTTTCTCAGCGGGCGTACTCCATCAACTTCAACCGGGAGAGTGGTAGAGCTGCCGGGTCTGTCAACTTCCCCCGTATCAGTCTGTCTCTGCTGGTCTTGGTCTCTGTCTGGGTAAGTGGTGCTGCTCCGCACAATGCTCTGTTGCCAGAGGTTCGCAGGAGGCATACACCGTGTAGCGGGTACCGTCGCGTTAGTCGCAGTCGGGGTCTTGTTAGTGGGCGCGTTAATCGCAGCCGCGGTCGTGTTATTGGGCGCGTTAGTCGCAGCCGAGGTCGGGTTCATGGGCGCGTTAGTCGCAGCCTGTGTTATAGGCGCTAGATCAGCAGCCGGCCGCGCTACAAAGCGCGGCATTAAGGAGTCCATGGTACAGGTTGATGCCCCCCCCATAATACGATGGGGGCTAACCGCCGGAGCGGTGTGGGATTCCCCGGCTTGGCCGGGACCCACCTGGGTAGTTACTTTCTCAGTCTGCATGTTCATGGTTGTGGGGTGGGCTTTTTTGGAATCGAGGTTACCCTTCCTCTAGGACCGACGGGATAAAGGGATAGGAGGGAAGGCATTTGGACGGAGGATATGGGTTCCTTGGGGGTTACCCTAGGTCTGGGAGTTGACCTAGGGATTTAGGATCGACGGGATGTGTATGGATAAGGAGGGATGGCTTGGTTAGGTGATAGGTACATAGGAAGGGGGTATGTGGGTTACCCTAAGCCTGGGATTTGGCTTTCGGGAACTTCTCTTGTCCGGGATCTCTTTAGGAAGATGCTCCAAGTGCGGGATCGCCCACTACCGGTCAGTGTAACCGTCAGTGGTCGGTCCCGCAGCCGGAGTTGGGCTATCCGCAACCTGCCCACCCGCTCGGTTGCATGAGAAGAAGTGCCTGGCAGTCTGGGTCGCCCCACCACGGATGTACGTATACATTCGCGTTGGGACGATCCAGCCTTCCCCGAGATCTTGGAACGTCGTGAGAAGGTAAGAAAATGTCTGAATAGTCAAAAATAACGTATGTAAAGTCGGTAATGTCCTTAGCTGAAGTATGTATTGATAAACGTTTTATATAGCACAGCTGTGCTGCTGGGGAGTTTGTTGCGCCACTTCTTTTCCCAGCTAAAGGCACTAGGAAGTAGTGAAGGGTGGGCGTTTTTGGGGGACTGTCTTATGTAATTTTGACGTTCGAAAAGTGCTGATTCTCAGCCTAGTTTGAATAAATGACTTTTGAATTTTGATTTTTTTTTAATTTTATAATGAGTTCTTCAAGCTCTTAATTTTTTTGTGTCATCATTGTTGTGGAATATTAACACGGACAGCTTTTGAACGTCGTGTAGATGTGCTTATCACGTTCAGTTTAATTGATAAGCACATCTACACGACGTTCAAAAGCTGTCCGTGTTAATATTCCACAACAATGATGACACAAAAAAAATTAAGAGCTTGAAGAACTCATTATAAAATTAAAAAAAAAAAAAAAAAAAAAAAAAAAAAAATCAAAATTCAAAAGTCATTTATTCAAACTAGGCTGAGAATCAGCACTAGTTTGAATAAATGACTTTTGAATTTTGATTTTTTTTAATTTTATAATGAGTTCTTCAAGCTCTTAATTTTTTTGTGTCATCATTGTTGTGGAATATTAACACGGACAGCTTTTGAACGTCGTGTAGATGTGCTTATCACGTTCAGTTTAATTGATTGGGCAAAGTCGCAAATAGCTGTCAAATATTTCGCTAATTTGATTAATTTGGCTAACTAGTGAACTAAAATATTGATTATGAAACGCAATAATTAATATCGTAACACCGAATATTTAGTTTTAGATGTAAAAAAAGTATTTGGAAAGTTTCCAAATGCATTTTTTACACCTAAAACGGTTAGAACATCAAATTCAGTGTTATAATAGCAATTCATTGACGAGCTTGTGGTTGAGTAATAACAGCCGCACGGTTCGATTCATCAGGTTAAGCTACGCTTGCCGGGGTTGGTCTGTGGATGGGTGACCATCTTTACAAACTGAAACTCCTGCGTGCCTCGGAAAGCACGTTAAGCCGTTGGTTCCAGCTGTCATTCGTGGATCTTTGACAGTCGTTACTGGTCGTCAGAAGCCCGAAAGTCTGACAACCAGTCTTACCGAGGGGTATCGTATTACCCAGTTACTGGGTTATGGAGGTCAGATAGTCGCTCCATGCAAAATACTAGTATTCAGCTGCATCCGGTTAGACTGGAAGCCGACCCCAATATAGTTGGGAAAAGGCTAGGCAGATTGATAGAATTCTAGTTCACTAGTTAGCCATATTTCTTATTTCCATATAGTAATATTAATTTCCAATTAATCAAAACAGCGAAATGTTTGACAGCTATTTGCGACTTGCCCACTTTCTGTATAAGTGCTCTTTATGAGCTGCCATACAAGCACAAATTACTCAACAAATCAATCCATTTTTTAGTTTCACATCTCAACCAGTGCGGTACTACGTTTGGCAGTTATCATTATGTCGATATTAGTATAGATAAACGTCAACATGGAATGACATTGCGTTGTTTACGAGCGTATCGATAAAATCTGACGCGTTTTCCAGCTGTCCAGTATCAGTAATTTTAGAAGCTGTCTTTATTTGTTTGTATTTCAATTTCGAACGGAATTGTCGTAAAATTTTTGTAGCGATATGATTTATTTTTGGATTTTGTTGTTTTGATTTTGCGTGAAACTTAGGGCGATCACACATCTGGCTGTCGCAGCTAATCTAGTAATATAAAAAAATGTTACAGGAGTCTCCCTGGGAGTCCTCTACGGCTCTGCCCGGAGCCTGGATTTATGCCCGGTTGATATTGGCGATGGTAATAAGCTCGCTCCCTGTTACATGGGACTTAAAAACATAACTGACGAAATGTGGGTGTACTATGGGTGGACCTCTGCCTCACTCTTCGAGAATATAGGCGTAAAGTTGTTAGAGCGTCTATACCTACTAGGAGACTGAAAATTTCTACGACACCTGTGTCATTTGGACTACATGCTCGTATAATTTTTTTTTTCATTTATTGTTCCCGGCCCATATTTGCTGACGTACCTTTGTAAATATTTGAATATAGAATTCAATCTTAATAAAAAACCGGACTAATGCGTGTGGAACTCACGTGGTTCCATACGATGAATCTGCCATGTTTTTTGTCCCACATATAAATTTATCCCAAGAACAAACGTAATATTGTAGTTAAAAATCATGTTCTTAATATTTACTATGTTGTTTTAAGACCATGGACTTCTTATAGGTTTTCTTGTAATCTATAAGTGAAGAATTATTCTCAGTTTTTTTTGGCTCAAAAGTTTTGGAGATGGTAAATTTTCATCAATTTTCTTAAATAACTTTAAAAGTATTTATTTTAAAATAATATTAAAAAACTATTTGAAACTCTCATAATAAACCCTTTTATTTGATGTCACACGGTGTCCGTGTTTGGGTCACAGAAATTCGTATTTATGTGTACCAAATTTCAACTTAATCGGTCCAGTAGATTCGGAGCAAATTGACTGTGACCGACAGATAGACAGACAGACACACCAGTGATCCTATAAGGTTTCCCTTTTTTCATTCGGACGTACGGAACCGGCACGTTTAAACCTGATTCGCTATTCAAATAATTGTTTCATCTCCATTAATGTAGGTACAATCGAAGAAACGCATATATGTACACTGTAAGGGCTATTCTTGCTTGCAGCGCTTGGCCGCTATAGTATGGCTTACCTACGAAAAAAAAGGGTCATGTGCACAGGATTTTGTTTTCAAATCGCTTAGATATGCGTTACCCCGATTATACGGAAATCCTATACAATGCGAGATCAGCATAAACTGGAAATGTATAGCTTGATGTGTAGCCGTGTGTACCTAGGTACCTACATATCAACAAGTTTCAAATGTCTTCATTTAAGTTAGCTGCATTGAATAGTCTGATACAACAACTGTATAAATAATAATAATAATAGCTCGGCTATCATTGTGCCGATTGTCGTAACGGCTAATGGCCTGATGGCCGAAAGCCTCGACCAACATCTCTCGAGGCTCTCGTTAGGCGGTTGGATCAAGCGCCTGATTCAGAAGGCAGTACTCCTCGATACGGCTCGCATTGTGAGGAGGTTCCTGTCTCTGCAGCCCTAACCACCGGTAGCTTGGACCCTGCTCCCGACACCGGCGGAACTCTATTTTTTTATATTTTTAAATGTTTTTTTATCCTTTTATTTTAAGAAATATTTAAAAATGTAATAGAATAAGAATTAAAATGAATAAACGAATAATAATAAAAATAGTACAGACAACTTTCTTTATGACAAATGAGTTTCAAACCCGAGTTTTACCCGCAATAACTGAAAGTATCACAGTAAAGGTCAAGGTATTAACTAACTTTTTACATACGTGAAATGAGCTGAGTCTGAAACTGCCAAAAGTTGCCAGCAATATGCTGTAGCACTGCTGACTTAGCGCCGTGTCTAAATTAAAGTTGCACACAAACACACCCATAAGCATAGGGTGTGTTACTTTGTTCACAGACACACACACATTGAAGTAGGCACAAACATATTTGCTGAAGTTAGAGTGTAACCGTGTGTGTTATGATTATATTATGCAATATTGTTGTAGTCGTAATAGGTAGGATACACAGAAGACTTGCATTTTTTATATTTTGTTGATGATAATTAGATGCAATCTCCGTTGAAACCGATGTGGATCATAGCTTCCGAGCAATGCCAGAAGAAATGAATCAATTCGTGAAACAGTAGGAGAAAAGTTTACGTTATGAAAAAAACAATAACGCAATTTTTGTTGTTCTTTTCAGCACTAGTCTTGGAGCTTTTGTGAGTGTGTTGAAAAAGGTCCGATGTTCAAAAATGGTAGTGGAGGCCGCATAACTACGTCATAAATTAAGGGCAATAAAAAATATAAATAGAATTACCTATCTTTTAGATTTTTGTTTTAAAATGACAAGTAATTTTAACATTTCACACAAGCGTGCTTAAATGTAGCTAAGCGTATTGTTTGTGTAGATAAGACAATACAGATACACCCACACTCACGTAAAACAACAGCCTGTATAATCAACGTCAAAATTTTCCGTGTGTGCAAACACAAATTAGGTTTTAATATTTCACAGAATTCTCTCTTAGTACGAGGCATTCTTGTAGATGTAATTTTCGCGCCTAATAATAGAATAACGGTCTGTTTCTGAGTCCTAATTTTGAAACGAAATATTTTGTTTAAGCTCTTTAATACTCGGCTAAGACTTTGCGCGTTGTTCGAGTAGGTAGCCAACTGCAATAGACCTTTTTGTGAATTTTGAGAGAAATTGTGTGTTTCATTGCTACCTTACAGAATTTAAAAAAAAGATACAACCTAATTGCAGTTTTTTTCAGTCTGATTTCATTCAGCTCCATACTTATACAAATGAAGAGCTCGTGGCTAAGTAAAAACAGCTACATGGGTCGATCCAATAGGTCAAGCTACGCTTGCCGGGGTTGGTCCGTGGACGAGACTCTTCCGTGCCTCGGAAAGCACGTTAAGCCGTTGGTCCCGGCTGTCATTTGTAGATTTTTGACAGTTATTACAGGTCATCAGAAGCCCGAAAGTCTGACAAACAGTCTTACCAAGGGGTATCGTGTTACCCAGTACCTAACTGGGTTGTGGAGGTCAGATAGGCAGTCGCTCCATGTAAAATACTGGTATTCAGCTGCATCCGGTTAGACTGGAAGCCGACCCCAACATAGTTGGGAAAAAGCTATGCAGATGATGATGATGTCTGTTTTCTGCACAATACTCTCTCTGCCGTAAACACAGATGGCAAATGTTTTTAAACTATTATCGTTTATAAGTTTGTACAAAGTAAGTATTTTAATTACCAAACTTATTTATTACCTAAAGTTATTCGAGCCAAAATGGGAAATACTAAAACTCATTTAACATAATTCCAGGCTATGAAGTTTTAAACATTTAATTGACATGTTTGTACGCGAATGTTAAACTACACATAATTAAGCGAAACAGAAATGAGTTTAAACGAACGTCAAATTAAGTTAAATATGGTTTGCGAGTATCAAGAATTAAATGTGCACGACTGTACAAGTTTCTACATTCGACTGACGGACTTGAGTGCTGAAAAAAGTTTTTATTTTATACATTTTCGTGTTGGAGTAGTCGTCAATGTTGGGTATATTGCAGCAAAGGCTGTTGCAGCAATGTAGTTACTTTTCCGCTGCCTTTTCTCCTGGTTATCTAAGATCCTTCTGATTGACGGTCTAAAGGAAAATATCTTTTAGAAAATCACACTTCCTGATCTCAAATTATCAGTGAGCAAGCATAGTTTCACAATACGTGTTCCTTCGAAGAAGACTTTGCACAACAAGGCGATTGTAAAAATTTGTGTAATTTGATTAACTGTGTAAGTGTAATTTATTGTTGAGAAACACACGACTATAATAGGCCTTTTTGTGAATTTTGAGAGAAATTGTATGTTTCATTACTACCTACAGAATTAAATTGCTTGATAAGTCTCTATTCAGCTAATGATTTTTTAAATGACCCTAATCTTTAGATTAAGTTATTGACATTGTGTATTTCTTTATTATTGTTATTATGCTAGTTTTAAATTCTATAATTTTTTGATTAATTAATTTTTTTGCCAATTTTAATTTGACTCTTTGATTTTCATTTGTTTTTTTTTATTGTAATAAAATTTACTTTTAATGTTTGCATGCCTAATTGGTAGATTGTACAGGGATCTCAACATTTTGTGAACACCTTTATTTATGTACCTACTCTCAAAGCGAATAAATGATTATGATTTAAAAAAAAGATACAACCTAATTGTGGCTTTTTTCAGTCAGATTTCATTCAACTCGTGCTCGTGCTCGTGGCTAAGTAATAACAGCTGCACTGGTCGATTCATCAGGTTAAGCTACGCTTGCCGGGGTTGATCTGTGGATGGGTGACCATCTTAACATACCGAGACTCCTCCATTCCTCGGAAAGCACGTTAAGCCATTGATTGCGGCTGTCATTCGTGGATCTTTGACAGTCGTTACAGGGCGTCAGAAGCCCAAAAACTAGAATCAATTATATTTTTGTAAATATTGACGTTCAAAAGTGCCTTTTTGTACCTAATTGAAATAAATTATTTGACTTGACTTGACTTGAAAGTCTGACAACCAGTCTTACCAAGAGGTATCGTATTACCCAGTTACTGGGTTATGGAGGTCAGATAGGCAGTCGCTCTATGTAAAATACTGGTATTCAGCTGCATCCGGCTAGACTAGAAGCCGACCCCAATATACTTGGGAAAAGGCTAGGCAGATTGATTGAAACACACGCTTAAAAAAATATGTCAGATAAATATGTCCGATATAACGCCACAGTACAACACATTACCCCAAATATTAACCCATACCGCGTTAACAGTCGCAATAAAAAAGGTAACAGGTATGAGGAAATTAAAAAAGCAGCCGTGTTTAACTCAGAGCACTTTAAAACGGCAGTAAGCGTTAAATTCTCGCATCAAAATCATACAGGCATTAAAAATATATGTATTATGTAGCTTACAGGCATCCGGGAGTGTTCCCGAGATTTACTATTATAGGCACTTGTTTGAAGCACGTAAACGGGAAATAAGTCCATCAAAAACTGAATAATTTTGTGCCTGTATGAATTTTATGGTGGTGTTGATTTTTGTACAATGTTTTTGTTACACTTTGTTGCGTGTAATGCTGGTAATCTCGTTTTAATGCCTTTACCTATGTACGTGAACCCGTCAAATCCTTGAAAATTATGGAAGTGAAAATTGGCATTGCTTGTTGTTAGAGATAGGTACGTCATTATTGAGAGACAGGAATAAGAGAAGAAGAAAAAAAGGAAAGAAGGAAGGCTGCGTTAACGTTCATACTCGGGGTCACCAATTTCGGGGTATGAGGAACAGGGTGTAAAGTTCACTCATCCACCATAGAAAAGGGAGGATCCTCCGACCAGACGGGTGTTGTGTCTGGCGGGCAACTCCCATTGGTTTGAAGTCGGAATCTTGTATATATGTCGATCACTCGGTAAACTCTGCGCGATGCAGGATTTGTGTGACGTCATGTCTATGATGTATAGTTCATATGTGGCGATATAACCGCTACATAGGAATTCTTTTCATTGCGTGTGTAAATTTTCATCATCAAGATCATCTACCTAGCTTTTTTCCCAACTATGTTGAAGTCGGCTTCCAGTCTAACCGGATGCAGCTGAAACCAGTATTTTACATACAGTGACTGCCTATTTGACCTCCATATCCCAGTTACTGGGTTACACGATACTCCTTGGTAAGACTGGCTATCAGACTTTCGGGCTTGTGACTACCCGTAATGACTATCAAAGAAATACAAATGACAGCCAGGACCAACGGTTTAACGTGCTTTCCGAGGCACGGAGGGGTTTCGATATGTAATGGATGGTCACCCATCCACGGAACGACCTCTGTAAGCGTAACTTAACCTTCAAACGAGCCGTGCAGCTGTTATTATTCATCCACGATCCCCCGTGGGTGTAAGTTTTCAAATGTTTAATTACCTACCTCAGGATTTTTAAAGCAAATGGTAAATTGTGAATCCTTTTCCAGATTTATAATTTATATTTAATGACGTCATTTCAGTTAGGTCAGGTGTCAGGTTTTTTGTCAGTCGGTCCATGTAAAATACTGGTATTCAGCTGCATCTGGTTAGACTGGAAGCCGACCCCAATACAGTTGGGAAAAGGCTAGGCAGATTGATTGATAGAATGACGTCATTTGATAATATACTGTGTGGATCACCAACGCCTCAAATTAATTAATCTTCTCAAAATTCTAGGAATCGTTAACAATATTCACCACATTAACACGAATATGAATCGAAAACGACCATAAAACCCCTTCCGCTCGCTTAAATAAATAAAACCAGTCTTAAATCAGCGTAACAATACCCCAACTATAATAAAGTGTAGAAAAACAAACTAGATATAATGTTCAAGCCTATCAAAACAATTTACACGAATGAATGGACCATCATTATGAGTTACGGCTTACCCCGACCATAATGTATTCTCCTCACAGTAGTCTAACAAAAATATGATGCTGATATCATACGTCTTTAGGAGTATTTGTAATTTTTTATGGCACGACACGTGGGCGACACGACATGACACGGTATCACGATTGGTACAAAATTAGAAAGGGAATTCTGTGTGTGGTATCTAAAATCCAGCCACCGAGAAAATGCATTCCTGAGACCTCTCAGTTGGACACGATTAAGAACAAATAAAGTATAAATTTTTAAAGCACGTATTCTTTTGTACTCAAGTGACAGATGTCAGAATGATGTTTTCATAGTGGTGTAGGTTTGCAAACGTCAAGTCACTGTTGACTTATCAAAATACAGAAAGATAAACTAACTTTCTCTTTTTTTGTCGAGAATAGTAGAGACTGTAACTAGAGTGAACGTTAACCGTAAAACGTTTGTAAACAATCAATGTTTGTGAAAATAAATTATGTTTTTATGTGAATTAGTTTTAACCAACACCACTTTAAAGGGCAAAAAAAATTTATAAACCTCGATGAGTTTGGTGATTCCTATCTGACTACTCTAAGAAGAAACACCAAAACAAACTCAAAGTCCCTTATTGTTCACAAATGTCGTGACGTGCCATCATCGTACCATACAAAAGCGCCCTTTCTTAACAAATACGAGTAATAAAATAAAATAGAACAGAGTTAAGGGGTAAGCATCCATATTTCCGCCTCTGAATTATTTATCATTGTAATTCCTTCTGCGATCAGTTTTGTCGTGTTATCTTTCTTCGGTTTTTATAAGGAAAATCCCTGAGGATCAGGCATTCGTTTTCTGGGCAAAAAACTAGACACTGCGCCGCCTTTGTATGGAAGATTTTGTCTTAATAATGTATCATTTTTTTACCTTTATTTACGGCCATGTTTTACATACATATACATTCTGCTATATTTCCTAGTATTGTATGAGACTTTATTTGTTTTCTATCTAAGTTGTGAGAGGTTTCTTTTCCTTGTCAGTTCTACAGAGTCGTATAAGCAAACTGTGTCTCCTGGACAGAAGCGAAAAGATTCACACTGTACCTAAAGTTATTTAGCGTGTTTATGGTATTTGCTCAACATCCATTAAATACCATACTACAAAAAACAGTAGATTGTTATACGAGGGGCTATAGTAACCCATTCTATCGAGGTAGGTTTACTTCCGAGCTGTAGCGAGGGACTAAATAGAAACCGAGTTAGAACGGCTTTTAGTGTCGTGTGTTACGCTCTACTTTTCACTACGATTGTGAGAAAAAAAAAAAGCAATACAATATTAAATAGTTTTTTTTTTATTATACAATTTGTACAATCTAAATTTTTAAGGATTATTTTTACCCGGTAGGTATGCAGTAGTAAAAAGCTAGTTTTACATAAGAATAAAGACGTTTTCGTTTTTGTAGGCTCGTTGGTTACAGACAAAAATTACTTTTTCCCCTAGAGCAAGATCTGCTATTTTTCCCCGCTCTGGTACGCTACAATGACGAACTTTTTGCGCAAGACGGGTGAAAAATTCCCTAGGCTTGTCAAAATATCTCTTCACAATAAGGTACCGAAATCAGGAATTAGAAAGCCTACAAAAGTTCAGTCACCTCAAACTGTATCAACAGGAAGTCCTGCCAACGAAACCTGAACAATAAAAGCATGAAACTACCCTCCAATCCCCCAAGGGTAGTTTTAACTTTAATCTATGTGGCTGACGACCCAGCGTTCTGGCGATTGGAAAGAAATTGCTTGAATGTGAGCCACCGACCAAAACGCCGCAGGGAATACTTTATTTAATTACCTCGTATCATGGTCCATTTTTATTTCGGAGCGATTTGTGGATTGGATGGAGTTTCGTTATTCGCTCGTTTTGTTGTGGGGTCAATAACACTTGAGCTTTGATAGCGGTTTATCTGTATCGGATTTATTATTTCTCTGTATTCTGTTTGTTGCTGTATTTTTTTTTCACGCTTTTGTTTACCAGAATTTATCACGATTTTTCTGCAAAATAAAAATATTACGGTTTGCATAGACTGGATAAAAACTAAAACACAGGGTGGTATTTGAGATTAGGCAGTAAGGGCAGGTACCTTAACTGTTGTAACTACAGGTTAACGGTCTAAGAAGGGTGTCCTTAACTTTTTGAGACATTTTGATCTGCATTCACTGATTTTGAAAAGAATGTACAGTACCGACCAAAAGTCCATAGGTAATCTCACAAAGCAATAGACTGACGCTTCGGTTTGACTTAGAACCTTCTTCTATAAGTTGTTACAATACTGTAGACACGCACATTTCACACACCCACTCACTTTGTCTGCAACTCATAGTAATGACTAGTTCGATAATTATTCGTTTTTTGGTTCATTAGTCTTGTTCACATAAATATTAAAGTTTAGCAGGTAAACACAGAAAACTATGTAAATTTTTTCGATTTCTGTGGGGTAGACAGATGCAGTTCGTTACGAGTATTCACTTAATAGAACTTTGTTGGTTTGTGGATAATGTTGGTGACGAGTATTTAGCGCGGTGTTGTGGTTATTATTTTCAAAATGCAGTCAAATATAAATATTGTTTGAAGGGAGATCAAATATTCTTGCACTGCGTAAAAGTGAATGTTATTTACACAAATATCTAATGAAACTGGACTAAGTGTGAGTGTTATCATTTAAATATTTCATATTTTACTAAATATAAATCTTAATCAAAGGTATTGTTGAGACAGAAGATGCCTTTAAAGTTTATTCATTATGAGGTTTAATTGAGATTGTAACTACATTTTGATCTGCATTCACTGATTTTGAAAAAAAATGTACAGTCAGAAAAAAAATGGGTAATTTTTACAAAATCTTTTATTGATGCAAATCGATCCTGTTTCTCTTATAGATCAAAAAACTTTTACCGTTCCATTTCTAAATTCCACCTTATATTTAATTAAAAATAACTTGTCTTGTTTTAGAATTTCTTACAAAGCACTTTAAAAAATGTTAATTTTAACATCCGAAGAAATACAGTAAAGTAAAAATCTACTAATTTGTTTGTTTGTCTCCGATTCCAAGAAGTTAGCTGCACCAATATACTAGAACTTTCCAACGAGACTGTTGCAAACGGGCTTAACTTGAGCAAGATCTATGTTGAAGTAGAAATTATGTGAGGTACTTTTATTTGGTGTTTTTATACGCTGTGTATCAGAAACATGAAAAAACAAATCCTTCTCAGCTGTAAAAAAAATGTTTTGACTTTGTTCCAGCAGTAGGCTTGTTTCAACTAATATGGCGGAGAAGGTTCAAAAAAAGGTTAAAAAAAATAAAAAAATCTTTTTTATTAGACAAATTCTGTAAAAATTGAATGGAATTTGTCTAAAAAGGGGGAAAGGTTGCATAAAAGGGTCTTTAATTAATATTAAAGTATTACTTATTGTCAATAAAAAACACGTTGAAAATTTAAGTTAAGTTTACGTTAATACGGTGAACGGAAGAAAACTCACATTGCCAGTCTTCCTAGCCGGCTATGACGGTTATTCTTCATAACCCTACAAGCTAAACGGGGGCTAAACAGAAGACACCTATCAGAGGAGTATTTTTTTATTTTTTATTATTTGATTTGGTAGACGAACATGCAGAGTCACATGAACGTTTTTCATTTCCTAGTTCCTATTTTAAATATGATTCGATCCCTAAAAATACTGACCTTTTCTTTATCCATAGCTTGTCTTATTCCTACTCTAGGCTACCCACACTTTATGCTCTACCGACTTACATAAATACGAGGTTTAGTTCAAAGTGGACGTGTCATGATTAGTTTCTATGTTTTGTACAATTTCTGTACTGGTCTCATGTGTCGGTTACCTTATTAGTTCCACTAGGAAAACTAAGGTAATTGAACTTTGACTTGTTCAGTCATTATAGTTTGACCGAGACCTCTGAACCGCGCTTTAGAAATGCGCGGCGAGGCGGCAGCGTTGACGAATGAGCGGTGGAACGCCGTGAGTGTTGACGAATCAGTGGTCTACAGTGCCCCCCCCCACCCCCATCTCGCCGTGCACATACCTTAGGCGGGGTACAACGGTCTCGGTCAAACTATAGTACGATACTTTTTTTACCTCTTAAAAGAGTTGTCCACTCAAAGTAGACTGTCTGATTACTAAAGTGTTGAACTAGCACTTACCTAACTATGATTCTAATTGTAACGGTGACACTTTTTTTTGTTCAATTTAATAATTAACTGTATTTTCCTTACTTAATAATATTTTAGCATGGAGCTGAAATCGAGCTCAAAATATAACAACGTTTACTATACACAGTGGATTACCCACTACCCAAAAATAATAGAAACCACTTGTTTCGTATTAATAAAATCACCAACACGTATTTAAAAACCAAAATGTTCTCACTCTCAACATTTTATGAGAAAATACCCACACAGGTACTGTATACAGGACACCTACACCCCAACACGGAATATCTCTAAAGATAATCAAAAACAAGCCATGCACAAAAACCAACGAGCCCCAAATATCCTCGCTACACGAACGAAAACCCGATAACTCCCGAAAGTAACGTGGCGTTCCCATTAACGGAATTAGCCGAGTCAGCGAACAGTCTTCATTTAAAAACTTACAGCTTATTTTCTTGCTAAATTGAAAATGTTGAAGAACTAGTTTAAAATCTTCAAGGGGTAATTAATGGGTCTAATGGGGAAGTGTAATTAGAGTAAGTAGTTATTGGTAAGAACTGGGGAAAAATGGTTCTGCTGTTTGCTGTGTGATCTCTGGCTTAAAATATGGAAGGAAAGACGAAAGGAATAACGGGTATTATTCAACTGGTCTCTCGTCAGTGGGAAAAAATTAGTATAAGCTGACCTCATAGTCTATTGAAACTCCGTACTACGCTAGACCCGCTCAATGCCAAAGTATTAGGCTGGTTTCCGGGAGACCCGTACGGGCTACCAGAACGGAGACACACGTGAGGCACTAGAACATTGTTTCACAGCGACACGGATTAGTCCGTACGCGCCCCGCTCCGGGTAGAGCCCGTACAACACTAGTAACCGTATCGTACCAACTCCCTTGTTTCAGAGCACTGCGGGCGCTACCCGTGCGGGTCTCCCGTGTGCGGGCGGCCCGTGTGGGTCTCCTGGACAGCTGTGAAACCAGCCTTAACACCGATGTGCGGTTGACTGTATTTACGTGTCACAGGGCCAGTATTAGAAGACCTGCTTTTGAAACGTAAAGTCACGAGTTCAAATCTAGTTTGTACCAAATCTAATTTTCTCGAAAACCCATGGCACAACTGATGAAGTTCTAAGAAGGTGCGACGAGCTTTAGCAATAAAATAAATTAGACTTACCGTTTTACTTCGTCATTAGAAGGATATATGAATAATATTCAAAGTTCGAATTTTCCATATGTTTTGATTTCCCGGAAATCTTACATGTCACTCCCTCACTTTCGCATTTTTTTTATTTTAAATTATAAATGAGAAAGTGAATTTGTTTGTTTGTTAGGTACGCTATCACGCTAAAACAGCTGAACGGATTTGGATGAAATTTGGCACATGAGTAAACCATGATTTGGATTAGAACATGGGATGATTTTAATCAAGGTAAAACGTTTCCGTGGGATAATTTTTGATAAAATAATAAGAAAAAAAAAACGTGTGGCACTCGGGGACTGCCGCGGTAAAGCTATTGCATAGCATTTGTAACCTCCATACTTCCTATTTGTCAACGCTACATTTGGGATGATGACGTGATGACATAAAACAAAAAAATTACGTTCCCATGACAACATCACGTTGTCGTGGGAACCGTCATTACATGGTAGACGGAGTGGGGGGTGTTAGGTTTTATTTTCGTTACGTTACGGAATTTCTTGATTAGGTCGCCGCGCTCAAAGCCCGCGATAAAAGCTATGCAATAGCTTAACACACTCATTTGTAACAGTTCTAGAATAAATTAATCAATACTAATCAATTTCATTTATTTATTTTAATTGTTCTTGGATTTCATTGTATTTTATTTTATTGATCTTATTTATTAATTTGTGTTTGGCTATGGGTGTTATTTTTTACCTGAAATAAATTAATTTATTTATAATTATTATTATAATAAAAGTTCCGAAGGAGAGAATTACTATTATAAGGTCAAAAGTAACAAGTGATTATAATATGTTTATTAATCTGTGTGTACATGTTGTATTAAAACTGGTCTTGAGTTCCTCAATACAAAATTACCGTTATTACATTTACTGAGGCTCAAAGCATATTTTTTAAGACCTCAGATCGTTTACTTAAAGCGCTCACGTAGTTACAGTGCGTCTGAAATACATAATGTTAGGCAGGCACTTTCTATTTCAGTAAGACCCGCTTTATCACGTGAATACTAGAGCATTTTTTGGAAAACCACTACTTTTTGGGATAGTAAGCTAAAGTTTTGGCAATACCTTGTTAAATAAGTAAGTAGTATAGTTTTTTGAAGTGAAAACTTCTTTAGGCGTTAGCATTTTCGAGATGGGAAAAACAATTGAACTCGCGACACCGTTACCGACACCTCATTTTTGTAAACGTGATTGTGCTCTTTATTTATATTACGTTACGGATCAATGTTCTATACAAGTATTTTTCTTCCACCAAGGCGATCTTGTTTAAGTTTTCACTTCTGTCGGCACTCCCGGAGTGCCACTGTGTTTTTATTTTACGTGGTTCTATGTAATGAATTGGTTGGTTTATCTGCAACAGTAAATTATTATGATTATGAGCATTTGAAATTATTATTATACCAACTCCGCCCGCGGTTTCACACGCCTATGTTTCGACCCCGTAAGAATATCGGGATAAAAAACTATCCTATGTCCTAACCTAGGTCATGGTCTACCCATGTACCAAGTTTCATCCTAATCCGTTCAGCAGTTTTAGCGTGAAAGTATAATAAACAAACTCACCTTCGCATTTATAAAATTATAGTTACTACTATTATTAAATTATTAAAATCATTGTTTTCCAGAACCGGTGACCCTTTGAATAACATCTGATACCAATATTTTCAAATCAGAATTCGATGGCGGACCAACAGTTCTCAGTACCATAACATAAAACATAACATCACGCCTTGTTTCCCCGAAGGGTTGGGCAGAGGTGTCCCTGTAGCAGGTACACCCACATTTCGCCAGTTATGTTTAAGTCCCATGTAATAGGGGGCGAGCCTATTGCCATCAACCGGGCACAAATCCAGACTCCGAGCTGCTACTGAGAAATTTCAGATAGAAAAACCCAATAACACTTTGCCCGACCCGGCACTTTGCCCGACCCTCGTTGGTTGTGGTAGCCAGCAGTAGCGCTGGCTACCACAACCAACGAGGCAGCGTAGCGTCAGTAGCGTTGCAAAATATCCAGAAACACTGTTGATTATTTAGGCGAACATAGCTACATTTCTGTCTTTCATCATAATGTCAGCCAAAAGATGTCTACTGCTGGACATAGGCCTCTCCCAAGCATCACTACTTCGACCGGTTCTGTGCTTCTCGCACTTAGCGGATTCCTACAGTCTCCACAAGTTCATCTGTTCACCTTGTAGGAGGCCTTCCAACGCTAAGTCTTCCGGTACGCGGTCGCCACGTCAGAACATTTCGGCCTCATCGTCCATCTGTTCTGCGAGCATCTCTGTCTAACCTGGCTCTGAAAACATTATTTAATAAACAGATACAGCCTCCTAAGGAAAGCCTCCTTTTGGTAGGATGTGGTAGAGGTTCAATAGTGTGATGAAATTAAATGTTCATTCAATATAACACAGTGAATTTAATGATGAAGTTACTATAACTAAACACGGTTTATCCTTATATATTATAAAACAAAGTGGGGGACTTTGTTTCGGGCTAGTGACATATCATCGCGTCGTGTGTTGAAACAAATATTATCGAATCCTTACACATTATAAAACAAAGTCCCCCGCCGCGTCTGTCTGTCTGTCTGAACGCGATAAACTCAAAAACTACCAAACGGATTTTCAAACGGTTTTCACTAGCGGACGGAGTGATTCATGCGGAAGATTTTAGTGTATAATTAATTATCGTTTTGTGTAAATTGGCTGAAATATGACGATTATTGTCGAAGATGTCGGAAAAAATCATGCCGGCTGGGAGCTTTACTGGCGTGCACCACGTATAACTGTTACAGATACCTCAAATTTATGTTCTACGGGATTAAAGATCTTAAAAAAATTAACAAAAAAGCTCGGGATGGCATATGTCTATCTTCTAAGGATGACCCACAATAACCATTTTTATCCTTCAGAATTTGATAAAAATTTCATTGTTATTTCCGAAGCTTTTTTGACCAGTATAAATAAACAAATTAACAAAAACATATGTTATTTAAATTGGGCATTTAATTTAGATTAAAATATGCCTTAAATCATATAATTTAAATGAATAGTTTAAAAGATATCACTTGATTTCCAAGTTTGTGTGCATGTGTGGGTTACATACCACTAAGAAGCAATTAACGTGGTTATAGAACAAACACACTCAAAACTTATAGCATCACTATATGCTGCTTGTACAGAAATATAACTATTACCAAAACCCACACTTTTAATCTGCTTGAACAGTAGTATAAAGTTGCTTCTATAACCCACACATCAAAAAGACCGCGATTTCAAACCAGTAATTTACATTCCGCCCTTATATTTAGAGCTCTCACAAAAACTATTCGGTATTGGAAGGGTTCAAAGTTGCTAAACTATTAACTTTTGTTTAGTCCCAAACGGTAGGGAAACGCTTTATCATTTCGATGGGGCCTACAAATTCAGTTGGTCTGCAATAAATCTGCTGAGACGGGAGTCGCCAGACTGTAGAAGTTTTTAGGATTTTGCACAGACACACATTATTATACACCATGTATCTATCAGACAGGTGTGGTCAAATTTAAGGTTGTGGTACGTACACACCATCAAACTAAACAATTTTCTCCATAGAACCGACAACGTAATCGCAAGAAAATTATCAACTTCAATACCTACTCGACCCAAATGTAGGAAATGGAATTGTTTATTCTGTAAAGAGGATATTAGAATCACATTTACACGTCATATATATTTTTTTTTTAAATAAGCTAGATGAGTTCGGCGTTTCCTATCTGACTACCCTGAGAAGAAAGGCCGAAACAAACTCAGAGTCCCAGTCTCTTTTAAAGTCCAGACATAATCTTGGTCAGGCCATATGAGGACCATGTAGATTAGTGTCTGAAAAGGTCTTTTGAGGAAAGAACCACACAGATTTGAGTGGACCTGTCCAGTCAGTGCAAGCATTTGTCAGTAATCGTGGAGCTCAACTCAGAACATAAGGAGCTCAAAACGACGAACAATACCAAAGAAAGGACATTTGGGTAGGCCGCATAAACTACTCAAACTGCCAGACCATCACTAAAACTAGCAGAGAAATAAAAATAATATCCACATAGTCCTCACATTCACAATAATTAAAATAATATAATATTTTACAAAGTAATCATGTCATTTTGAATATAATTTTCAACAATGTCAATGTGTATATAAAACTGGTATATGTTGATTTTACATAATAATTAAAATGTCTAGTTTTATGGTTTTATCACAAGGCTTAGCAGAGCGAGCAGTTCAATCCCAAGCTTTTCTATCTTCTAAATAATCTGAAATTGTATAGTACCCTTTTTTACAAAGTTTGGTTTTGATAGAGATTTTAAATCGTTTAATGGGTAAGTTTCGAATGTCAATGGGAAGTTTGTTGTAAAAGCGAATATGGGACGACTGATAATTTTTTTGCAGTATAAGATTAAAAGATACAAATTCGTAATCTTTCTGGTAAACAGAGCTAGCCATCTTTTTCAAGGCAATCGTAAGCTACAAAATCTTTGATTAAATCTACTAATTAATACTTCACAGTAGGTATCTAGGTATCTCAAAAATAGTCGTTTGCACTTCTATGAGTTTTAAATAAGAGTCTTTTACGCACTTTTTCGAGTTTCACTTTGGATTAATCAATACCTTTTACGTTTTATTGATACCGCCAGTCAATCCTGTCGATATCAATTTATGTGTCCACTTTTTTAGCGCAACAGATTTTGCTACAACAAAAAATAGGTCACCTACAAAAATTCTCGAATTCTCGGAATTTAAAATTGTAGCCACCCTATTCGAACGGAACTCGGGATTTTTCTGCTCGACTGTGTTGAAACAGAGCGGCGAGGACGCACTTTCCTTTATCTGCTACGATTGTCCCGAGAATTTATTCTCATGGACACAACTAGAGATGAAAATAATTCATATTGTTGTTTTTACGCCTTGTGCGCGAGTCGGGCGAAATAGCGTCGACGCGGCAGGCGATATTTCGGTCCGACGCACACAGCGCCTTGACGCTCGGACGGCGAGAGAGTCGGACGAATAAATACGTTAGGTATGTCGTAAAGTTATGTTGAATAGAATTGTGAGATTTGTTTAGAACATTTTTATTAGGAAATTCTTTTCTACGTTGCATTTGCGACCTACGTACCCAGAAAGATTCCATGTTCTTTGCGTTGCCAATCGTAGCTTTTAAACCCTCATGGTGCACGCTTTGTTACCGTTATTGGTAATACACGATTTAAAGGTTTTTAAGCCTTGTAACTGTCTCGACACTATTTCTTGACGTCTTGGTAATACCAACATTGATGACAAAAATACTGAACGAGTACTTCCACTGCTTTGGCAGGAAGCAATACAATTCTTTAAGCATGTGTATCTTGTAAAAGGGACTGTAATTTTTTAAGGGTTTTTTTTGCAAATTACTCTACCCTGGATTACGTAGGTGTGTATGTTCATAATGAGCAAGGTTTATACCTCGGTTAGCAATGAGTGAGTTGAATTATGACGTCAAATAATTTGGTGATGGATTAAGTTGCACTTTACGGTGACAAAGGTCTGCTCATTAAAATTCTGGTGATTAAAATTTTATATTACCACATAAAATTAATCAAGTCTATTTACTCTACAACAGGGTAAGGTGGGGAGCAAGATACATTAAAATTATGTATATTTTGCATTAAAGGATGCAGCTTAATTCTTGGCCTATCTAAATTATTGTTGAAAAAGTATCTTGAAAAAAGAAATGTTTAAATCGGTCACAATTGACAAAAAACCAATGAAAATAAAAATAAATACAGCCGCATTGAGAACCTCCTCCTTTTTTAAGAAGTTGGTTAAAAATATCAAATTCGATTCAAATAGAAAATTTTTACTGCCTCGTTGGTCTAGTGGTCGCAAGCGCTACTTCTGAGCATGAGGTCCTGGGTTCGATTCCCGGGTCGGGCAAAGTGTTATTGTGTTTTTCTATCTGAAATTTCTCAGTAGCAGCCCGGAGTCTGGATTCGTGCCCGGTTGATGGCAATAGGCTCGCCCCCTATTACATGGGACTTAAACATAACTGGCGAAATGTGGGTGTACCTGCTACAGGGACAACTCTGCCCAACCCTTCTGGGAAACAAGGCGTGATGTTATGTATGTTAAATGTGTAGAAAAATTTGATTAAAAATAGTTTTACAGAAGCATGCACAACATAACATAAAAAACATAACATCACGCCTTGTTTCACCGAAGGTTTGGGCAGAGGTGTCCCTGTAGCAGGTACACCCACATTTCGCCAGTTTGTTTTAAGTCCCATGTAATAGGCATGCACAAGTAAGATTTTAAACCTATTTATGTATGTGTCATTCGAATTTACCACTACATTCAAAATATTTTATTGAGCCTTATAATAAACTAGCTGCGCCCCGCGGTTACCCGCATAAGTCTTGATCCCGTCTACGCATGTGCCAAATTTCATCCAAATCCGTTCAGCCGTTTTAGCGTGAAATTGAAACAAACAAACTCACTTTTTCACTTATAATATTAGTTATGAAAATTTAAAAAATCTTACATTTATTCATTCACTAACAGATAATGCACAGTCTAGGAGCATGAAATTTTGCGCACGAGTTCCTTTTACAAAGAAGGTGAGCACTAACAGATACCTGTTTATATTTTATATTAAAGCTATTAATTTATCTCAGAAAATACCTACATCATTATTATAATATAGTAGTTTGATAAGTAATGTTACATAATTAATAAATGCTTCCTCTCTCCCAACTCACTTATTTTGCTGTGCCCGACAGGGTCCATATGATCTAATTATAAGTTTACCACCTAAGAATACCACATGTGGAATGCAATAAAAGTATTGAGTATTGAAAGGAATTTTGATAATTCATCTCCTTAACGGATTAAATTGGGGTTGAAAGTTTGTATAGAAATTCGTCATTTTTACCGATGGTATATCCCATCGGCCACATGGCTTGGCTTTTATGAATACCTACATTGATTGTTGTAAGTAGATTATGATACCTACTACAGAAAGTAGGTAGTAAAAAAACTTTACAACTCATAAAATTCCACAAAACACTAGTTATCGTACATAAAATTAAACAGCACATGTGCAATACAATTTTAATTACAACACACTTGTGAATTATTTATTTTAATTAAATTTAACAAGCTCTCGCGCGAGTTAAGCCTTTGTATAAAATTAAATAAATTATACTCGTTAATGTTTTTATCAACCGAATTACCTTCGCATTTCAAATTTCAGGAGCGATTTCAAGAAAATGCTGTTGTTTTTATTTTATTGTTGGCATTTTAAAATTTTCATACACTTGTGTTTAATGAAGACAAAAAATTATATTGTGGCCGCTGAGAAAGTTTACGATCACGTGACTTCTCTTCACTGCAGGCAGCGGATTTCCTCAGGGTAGACGGTGCACAGTGGTCACGTGCTGCCTTGCACACTTGTACAGTTAGGTTTCGGGGAGATTCCTTTACAGTCTCCCCAGAGATGTGCCCTAACAAGCGCTGCACAGAGGGGGTTCCGGATTGGTCTTTTGAGAGGTAACGGTGCCCCTTCCATTTGCAGATGGTGACCACCGGGGTGGTTTAAGTGAGGTAAAAATCCCACACTCCTCGGTCTTATCCCCAAAGCCCGCGCGCCTTTTGAAGGTTTCCCCCCGAAAACAAAAAAAAAAAAAAAAAAAAAAAAAATTGCCGATTAAAAAGACTGGAACCAGAGGCAGGCGAAGTTGCTGTAGCGAAAATTTCCAAATACCTTTTTTACGCGTAAAACAGTTACAATATCAAATTCAGTGTTATAATTGCAATTCATTAGTAATATTCTAGTTCACTAGTTAGCGATATTTCATATTTCCAAACAGTAAGATTGCCAAATTAATCAAAACTGGTAAATATTTGACACCTATTTGCCAATTTTTTGGATAAACGCTCTTAACATCGTAACTATAAATTGTAATGAACTTTTTGACAAAATCTTCTCCTTTAACACACCCAAAAGGATGTCAGTCGTCTTCTTCAGTGGAAGATATTTACATGCTGTTATTGATGTGTCACATGTGACCTCACACATCAAAAGCAATCGAAGCCCTTACACATGCACTCAAACTTAAGTGGAAATGGGCAGACCACGTTGCAAGACTGCATGACAAACGTAAACGAGGAAGACCACACACTTGCTGGGAGGACAAGATCGTGACCTGGATTACGCTGGATGGACGTAGCAAAACATAGGGAAAACTGGCATTCTCTGGAGGAGGCCTTCACCTCAGGGGTTCTCAAATAAAAACAATTTAAAAATTAGTAATCTATACTGTACAACTTAGAGAAATATAAGGTATTTTTTTTTAAATTATTGATTCGTATGAAGTAGCAGGAAAACATGGTGAGCTCTCTCATCTTGCACATATACAAACTTGGTACACTTTTAGCAATATTAAACAAACTATTTAATTAGGTACATCCGCTAAAGGACCGCGGACGCACCGGTGCGTCCAAGTACCCACGCGGCTTACAACTCTATTTGTATTCGCTGTAATGGCTATTATTGTCTGTGAATTTTTGTGTCTATGGTCGGATAAATATTCTCGTCAAATAAATCGACTAAAAGCAAAAATATTAATAGGCAACATTTTAAAAAAATGTTGAAAATCACGTTCCCGCGCGGTAAAATGTCAGTCAAACGTCACTCCCGTTCGCTGTAATAATTCGTTTTTTAATGGTTTTTGTGTGTAAATCGTCGGAAAGTGGTGATATTTTCATTTTGAAGTAAATATTACATCGTTTTAGATATAAATAACATCATGTTATACCTATTTTGACCCAAACAAAAAGTGTAAACAAACATTTGAATGAAAACGTGACCGTGCTGTGATTTTGTGGTATTTTGGTGTGTGATCGTCGATATTTTATGTGTAAGTCCCATTTTTTATACAAAATATTAGATTTCTAATAATTTTAGCATGTTTTTTCACCTAAATACGGCAAAAAAATATTTTTTTGAAACGGAGAAAATTACGTAAGCACTAGAAATTCTAGATATTAAAAATTCTAGATTTTTTGCATTTTTTATTTTCAATGTTTGTCTCTAAAAACGCTTTTGTTAGATAACATAACATCCATAATGTACCCTGCAAAATTTCCTGTGAATTGGTACGCTAGTTTTATCAGAAATCGTTATTACAAAGAACAAAAGAAATAATAACAAAAGCGGGTAATAAAGATAAGTGAACGTTGTTTACAAAGACTGCAACCATTTGAAACGTATTCCTAATCTATTCGAGTAGCAAAAAACATAAACAATACTACTTGAGACGTTATAATGAAACCCGAGTAATTGTTTATTTAAGTGCGGTCGTAAATCTGTCACGGCGCGGACCGCCCGCGGGCCTTGAGCGGTTAATATAAAAACGTTATAGACATTAGACTTCTTGAAGACATGCTTTAGATTTCGAGGCTCAAATCGAACTGACTTAGAAGCTAAGCGACGCTCCAAACACCACGTTTCCAATTTCGTTCCGTTCAAAAAAATCAGTACATTTACGGAACTGTCAAATGAGATACTTTTAAACTTCATAATTACACTGATACAAAAATCATTTGTGGCAAATCACATACTTTTAATTTTTTATTAAGTATTTAAAATCGGTAAATCTTATTAATATTTGGAAATCATGACACTTTCTACCAAGTCCAGTACAAACAAAGCTCCGTATCAGAACCAAAACATCATTATGCTCGGTTCAAAGCTAATCGAATGTCCGTCATAGTGGCTATGATTGGCGTCCACTGTGTACACAAAGGACGACATGTGGCCTCATTCATTCACTCATTCATTTGGTTTGCCTCGTTAATGTGTTTCGATGTCATTGTTTTGTTGTTTTCCTGTATAATTCATCATTTGCATAGCTATTTTCTCTTTAATAAGAGAAAATGACGACAACATAACGGTTGGGTCCGCCATTCAGCACAACTCAATCGTTGAAAACGGTCGAATCGTTGAATTCTGAATCAATTTATCATTAAAACTTTTCATTGAGAAACCAGTGTGACTCGAATTTTTATATGCATAGCGGCACTTTCCGTGGGACATAATGTATGAATGTGCAGAAGTATTAAGAGCATATAATTGTTACAACCCTAACCAGGATTTTTTAATTTTTTTTTTTTCTTTTAAAATTTATTTTTCTTTTTCTTTCCTGAGGTTATAACTTAGGTAAAAGAAACGGGTTTTTCTATGTTGTTCAGTAAGTACTTAGTACTTTTTGACAGGCATTCACTTTCCTCCCATACCTATTAACAGAGTCATTTGGAAACATTGTAAAAGCCAATTATTTGAAAAAAGTAAGCATCGTCTTATTTGGCTAACGATCATACGAACAAACGATGCGATTTCGTCGCATGACGAAATTAAACACACACATTTCTTTAGAATGTCCTAATTGAAACTTGCAAGATATCGCTCGAGCACAGGAGTTACTTAATAACGATCGTACGTTAGGTTTACAGCAACGCGGAGGCATCGCATGATGCCCAATTAGGACGACGCCTAACCGTGGAGATTTTTGCCGGCTCTTCTCCATAGAGAACGACCAATTGAAACCGTGCACCTAGCTACTGACAATACATAAGTGCCTATGTAGGTTTTTGTGAGATAAAATATGTTCAATTTGAATTTGACTTCCTAATCAGAGAAGCAGTCAGTGAGTTCGATGTCCCAAGAACCGCCCGACGCACTCAAGCTCATGAACGCTTTCTAATTTTTCTTTTACTGCCATCATTTTAACTAGCACAAATAAAAGTTCCGTTTTAAGAAAGACAATATGGCCGCCAACAATTAAAACACATTTAAAATATGAAACGGTAAGTTTAAAACAAGTTCTTAATTACGTTTTCGCGTTTCGCGAATGTTTTCATAAACTATTTTCTGTTATTGCTTTAGTTTCTTACTCATGTTTTATTTATTTTAGTTTTGTTTGTATTTGTAATGTGTTTTAATGTCCTTAATTACTGTTTTAGTAAAATTTAAGTAGACGGCTATCAAACCAAAACCAAACCAAAAAATCTTTAAACCATGTGGACTTCCCACATGGTTTAAACGTGTCGTATTTGTAATAACTGCCGTTATCTCGCTCACCCATAGCTACTGATAATGTTGTGGGACATGTATCAGCAAAACACGCGGGTTTTTCTAATAATGATCCCAGACAAGGATTATGAATAAGTTTTTGTGATAATTGCTTTCTCAAATCTAATAACATAGACAGCTCTATAGAATTCAGGCTAAAACTGATTAGAAGAAAATGATTAATTTTCAGATTTATATAAAACTTATTTAAGTGAACCTCCTTTTATGAGCACTATATTTGGCAAAGAATCATTTGGCCAAAAGTAATTAAAAAAGTAAAAGCATCTCTTCACACTCGTACATTGTAATTACGATTCGTTTCATGGCTGTGAGCAATTATGTCAGACGATTGTTCACGCATAGGACTACTACGTTACATCTAGTAGGTATACTTAGTACATAGTCATCAAGCATCGATCTCCAAAGGTTGGGGACCTCTGACCTATCATTTACGACTCGTTAATCGTCTCAACGTCTAATATCTTTAGTCTGCTCCATCAACTTTTAGAAACGGGCAATCTTGCCACTTTTGTGCCAGCTGGACCTTTTCACAGTAGATTAAATGCGGTCAAGATGACTACTCAACGAAAGATATACCCGATTATAAAGTTAACAAATTAGTGGGGTTTTTAAAAATTCTCATAGGTACGCTGGTACCTAAGTTTTAAAATTTTTAAAACTCCCCTTAGCATCTCAACAACTCCCCCCAGCAACTCTTATCAACATAGAAGATTGAATTTTGATTGCAGCACGTTTTCGTACTGTGCCTAACATAAAAAACCGGCGAAGTGCGTGTCGGACCACGCACAATGAAGGGTTCCGTAGTTAAGATGAGTTTATCCCAAGAACAAACTTAACATTGTAGTTGAAAAACATGCTCTACAACTACTTTGCAGTTGGAATGTATGGGACATTCCAACTGCAAATGTAAGTTAATACGTACAATATTGAGAGATTTACCATGTTATTTTAAGATCATATAATTTCTTATAGGTTTTCGTGTAATCTATGAGTAAAGAACCATTCTCTGTTTTTTTTTCAAAATGTTAGTTTCAGTGGTTTCGGAGATAAGGGGGGAATGTTAAATTTTCATCTATATTCTTAAATAATATTTATAAGTATTTTTTTTTCATTAATAAAAAAATATAAGTGAGATCCTCGCAACAAATCCTTTCATTTGATATGTCACACGAAACAGTACGCAAAAGTTTTTTTAAGGGTTCAGTTTTTTTCCTTTTGAGGTACGGAACCCTAAAAATACATATTCTTTTGTATTAATAATGTGTGTGTTACAAAACAATATACAAAATGTGCATTATTTACATTTTGTACTACGCAATACATTATTAATTAATACATTATGTTATGTGGACGATATAAGTTTTATTTTTAAGCATTCAAAGTCTAAAAAGGTTTTCACGTGCACTTACACTAGGTACTAAACGACAATCCTAATCATCATTACATAAGCTGAAAGTTGTTCAACGCAATGCAATCAACGGAGAATAAGGGAAAAAAAAATTATATGAATAGCAATTTTTATTTTTGATAATATTTATAAATAAGCTCACAGTCTTAAAATAATATGCACAACTAAGAATAAAAATCAGCATCCCTATACAACGTGGCAATACTGCCAGTCTTTTGGGCACTTTTTCTGTCGACAGCGATGCGGACGAATTTGTTGATACCCTATGATTCTTTCCCGTCCTTTTTCATATAAACATATCAAAAATAATTTCGTCGATAAAGCAATTAAGACATGAAAAGCATATAAATAGCACACATTAAATCTCAAAGGCTCCCATTAACAATTAACAACTATGATCTCTACTTCCAGTACTCGAAACAAAATATACGACACACTTTCGCATAAATTTAATCTCTTAAACTCACTAACTAAAGATTTAAAGGGGAATATTTTAACTCGCTTAATGTTTCTAGAGAATAAATAAAGGCTTTATCGTCGACTGGAGTGGCATCGAGTACTCTTAGTTGTGCTAATAGAAGGCTGCTAATAAACTGTCCTGGATTCTTGTCTGCAAGCCGATCTCTTTGCTGTTTACTTTGTAGTTATTTATTATGTGATAAGCGAGTGTTTTATTCAAAAGGCTGCGCTGCAAAGTTATGATTGCTGTTTAGAAGTACCTACTGAATACAATACGACTCTTATGCGTTTAACTTTATATCCCCATGCGTGTTGATGATGCATGGTAGAAATCTGTCAAGTATCCTCTTTAATAGAATGATAATTACAAAGAAGAAAGAAAGAAAGAAAAATCGTTTATTTGCAGTAAACATGACGCAAAAATTCACATCCACGCAAATCGGCTATCGCTCAGCATTATGCTACGACCCTATGCAAGACAGAGCCCCAGCGCTGGTTTTCAGCGACAGCCTGCGCCGACGTAATGACGTCGACCGGTGCAGCAAACAAATATTAAGACGCTGTACCAGTACAACTTACTTAAAGAAAAATTATTTCTTGAAATTAAAATGTGATGCAATATACTAAATAGATCTAAAGAGATAAAAAATAAATAGACATACTTTATTCTATGTTACGAGAATATCATCCTCAAAAAAACGTTTTATATAGCGGCAACATTTCGACGCGTCTTATTTGACGTTCAACCAAATTGTGATGTAAGAAATTACAAAATGGCCAATGATGTAATGTGTATAATATTATGCAAAAGTTATGTGTCAGTGCTGTATGCGTTTGTGAGTGACTGTGAAATGAGATGGACCCAATAAAAGACAAAACCTTGGAAAACGGGTGACCCGACATGCCAAACACTTTTTAATTACACATACGTACCTGCACCCCGCGGTTTCACCCACATAAGGCTCGATCCCGTGGGAATATCGGGATAAAAAGTATCCTTTGGTCTAATCCAGATCATGGTCTACCCATGTGTCAAATTTCATCCAAATGTATTCAGCCATTTTGGCGTGAAAGTGTAACAAACAAACTCACTTTCGCATTCATAACATTAGTTAGGATAATGTGTTTGAAAATACATACATTATTTAAAAGCCAAAAGTAAAGTTAAATTTGAGCCGCTCATTATATTTTACTAACACTGCCTAAGCAATGTCCAACAACGATTATGGGTAAATAATGCTGCCAAATTTACATTATAACATTACCTTCAACATTTCCAGTCCAGAATCAGAACCAAAACTATTTAGACACACCGTAATAGGTTCAAAAAGCTTATAAGTTCTACAGACTTGAACAATTCCAACGTCTTAGTTCTCGCACAAATTGAAAAGGAAGGACGCTTGAATGATTGCAGCGGCTGCGGTCTGAACGTTTCAAAAGGGTCAGAATGTTGAACAAGATGTCGAGTTCCTTCAAGTACCATGTAATAGTTGGTATTCACATTCACTTTCAATTTCAATATTTTTTTAGTCTCAGCGTGAAACAGTCACTAATATTTTACAAATTGTTTTTCACTTTTCTTTGTTACTCATGATGTTTGTTTTACAGTTAAAACCATTAGGTAGATAAGCACTTACTGTAACAGTTTTCATACTGCAGAGCATAAGATTCTTGTGATCGTTTGTTATTGCGATACTAGCAAACGGAATAAGTATTAAGATCGTGGCCCAGGTTGGGCGTCAAATAACATTTGGCCCGTGTCGTGCGTCAAAAATGTTAAGATCATAGCTCATGCTGGACGCCAAAAACATTTATCCCATGTAATAAAACATCAATGTAATAATTACCCATGTTTGCAAAGTAATAAATGATTTGATTTGATTTGATTTGATTTGTTGGGCGCCAAAAACATTTAGCCCATATTGGGCGCCAAAAACATTTGGCCCATATTGGGCGCCAAAAACATTTGGCCCATATTGGGCGCCAAAAACATTTGGCCCATGTTGGGCGTCAAAACTGTAACGAAGTTTGATGGTAACGTGAAAGAATTAAAGGATGGCTTTAAACTTACAAGATTACTAAGTTTAACAGCGAATCTAATAATGGTCAGTATATAACCACTGCCCGTCATTCTCATATTCCTATTTTCTTCGTCCCCCTTTGAAACGAGCCTCAACAATGAGGACAGAAATGTACAGATGAGAAATTAACACTGAAGCTTTGTGTGAAACCATCCACAAAAGCATCGAAGTACTCGTAACTGACTACCCAACTTCTAATTTATACGCCTTCATTATTACCAACAGCCCTTTGCTCAACGGAAAGGTAATAATAAGCTATTACGCGTCTCACTGTGTTGATTATCGCGGTTCATATAATTCAAACGGGCTATTAATTTGGCCTGCAGTGTATGGGCTACGATTACGCTCGGCCTGCTGTATATTGTGCTTGTGATGTAATGGCAATTGACTTGATTTAAGTCTGTTTTCAAAGCTACTTCTGTAGGTATTATTTTAGTACGAATTTAGTCTGGTTTCTGTCTACATCATTTTGCACTGTAATGTAAAATAATAAAACAGCCATCCATTTTTTAATGATAGAAATAAATGGGCTTATTAGCTCATTATGGTTTTTGGAGCGTCTCGCAAATCGTTTTTCTTATTGTACATACTGTGATCCATCCGAATTTACAAAAAAATAATTAATGCTTAGCGTGATTATAATTTTAAGACACTTTTGGGTGGAGGTGAAAGATTACCTCGTTCATATTATATTATTATACAAAATTGTAATTAATATACTGACTTTTTTTTTTTTACATGGTCGACTCTTCACGTGACCAGAGGGCTGGCCTATTCTTTGGTCAAAGAATCAGCATTTTTGGGCACTTTTCCTATTGACAGCGACGTGGACGAATTTTTTGATGCCCTATGATTATTTCCGCCCCCCCCCCCTTTTTATATACTTGAACATATTATTATTTTAAGTCTGATAGTTTTTAAATAATGTAAACACGTGTGTGTAAATAGTAAAAATATTTACTGACTTACTTATAAATGACTTCAAATCCAGCTTAGCCCAAAAACGTATCCAGCCAAGACAATAAACAAGTGTCCCCCGCACTACATCGTCAACGTTAATATCTCAGTGGAGGTGACAGATGACGCCTTTATGAGCATTCCTTGGGGACAGTGGCCGACACTGATTTATAGCTTGATCACATCACAAATCTTCGCGGTATATAGAGTAGGTTATGGAGTGTGGTAAAATGTAGCTTCTGGGCAGTCGAGGGGTTTGAACTGACCCCTATTTTGATATGTCACGAGGAATTATTAACACTCACGGCTTTTGGATACATGTATATACATATAAACGTAAGTTTCAGATCTCATTATGAAAAACTCATTGAGACAAAAAAAAATGTTCTTAGATTAACATTTTCCAGTTTTAAGGTTGTGTGTAAGATGGTTTTAAAGAAATTTTTGGATAAAGCAAAAAATACACTGAGATGACCTTTTTTTTTGTACTCCATAGGAGTAGGAATTCCAATAATTAAAATTACACCGATTTCTCCGTCATTTGTGGACCGATTTTGAAAATTCTTTTTTTGTTTGAAAGGGCTCCCAAATTGGCCCCATAAAAATTTTATTAACTTTGCTTGGGTAGTTTTTCAGTTAGCTACAAAATACGGTTTTTTTTTCCCACTTAGTATGTAGATGATATGATAAGTTTCTGACACTGGTAGTAGGTAGTGGTATTCGAATGTGTGTGGGGTAGGTACCACAACTAAAAAGTGAAAAATAAAAACTTTTTACAAAAAAAACTACCGACTTCCAAAAAAAACACTACAAAGTGAAAATAACTTTAATCTCGGAAGTCGGTAGCAAAAAACGAACACACAAAACCCAAGACACCGACTTTTTTTCACTTTGTAGTGTTTTTTTTCTCAACACATGTGGTACCATTTTAGTCAATTTCGTATTGCGTAATGCTGTTGAAAAATGTGATGACCTTGAAAGGGGTCAGCGACATTCTTTGGGGAGCCTGTCTGACATAGATTTATAGTTTGATCACATCACAAATCTTCGGGATATATAGAGTACGTTATAGAGTGTGATAAAATATAGCTTCTCAGATTTCAGAATGAGGGTGCGCTGACCTTCAATTGATTTTGTTGCGTAACTTCTCCAGGAAAAACGTTTAAATGCAATAAACGTTTTAATTACATTAAGGCACCAAGATGATGGCACAATTCCAGTACCTATTTGTGCGGTAATAAGGCTTTCGTATTTTTCAGGTGACGCCTGTTATTTAAGGAAAGTCAGTTTTATAACAAGTTTACATACAGTATATTAGTAAATAATGAGTCATAGATACCTACAAACAATAGATTTTTATGCCGTCAGTCCCGCCTGCCTTTCGTAGATCTTTGGCAGTCGTTACGGGTAGTCAGATATCCAAAAGTCTGACAACCAGTCTTACCAAGGAGTATCGTATTACCCAGTAACTGGGTATTGGAGGTCAGATAGGTTCGCTCCATGTAAAATACTGTTATTCAACTGCATCTGGTTAGACTGGAAACTGACGACAACATAGAAAAAGGCTAGGCAGATGATGAATATTTTTTGTTATCTTTTTATGTACTATATTCAAAAACATTACCCTCTTTTTGGGCTTCGCCGCAGTCGGGTAAAATTATTAGAAATTTGAAAAAATTTAGCTTTTTACAATCGAATAGACATATTATTTACTTTCTACTAATTTCAATGTAAAAAAGTACCTATAATGAGAAAAAAACTCGTAAATGGAGAGACATGACCTTGACACAATAAGAAAAATATCTTCTTCGTGTAATATTAAGAACAAGAAAGGAAATAATTACAATAATTAAGTCAACATGTACAGAACAAATATTATCGTTCACTTTGTTTTCCTTGTTGAAATCAATTTTCCTCATAAATGGGCGGAAAATTGGACAATATAAGATGTAACGAACTTTTACCTTGTAGGTAGTATAGTTCCCTATAACAACTGACCTTGGACAGTGAACATATATAAAGATGTCCAAGGTTATGTCGCACATCTTTTTCTGACGAGTTCTTAACTTTAACCTGCAAGTCAGTTAAAGTCAGTATAAGTCTGCGGCGCGTGAGTCGCCGACGGCACGAAATGTTGCCATTTCAAATATTATATTTGTATAAACATTCAGGACTAGTATTGTATTTATTTTACTTTTTGTTTTGTTATTTCACTCTATGCTGCACCGGTTGACGTCATCACGTCAGCGCCGGCTATCGCTGAAAACCAGCGCTGGGGCTCTGTCTCGCATGGGGTCGCAGCTTTATGCTGAGCGATGGCCGTTTTGCGTGGATGTGACGCATATTTTCCCCTAATTTGTTATTTACGTGTTTTATTTAATCTTTCTTTGCTTCATGTTTACCGCAAATAAACGAATTTTCTTTCTTTCTTTCTTAGTTATTTTATTTTGAACTTTATTCTAACTAACCTAAGATTATTAATAAAAAAAAATCAATTTAGACTCGGTTCTAAAGTTAGTTTTTATACTTTTTAGGGTTTCGTACCTCAAAAGGAAAAAACTTATAGGATCACCCGTGTGTCTGGCTGGCTGTCTGTCTATCCGTCTGTCACAGCCAATTTGCCTCGAATCTACTGGACCAATTTAGTTAAAATTTGATACACATATGAATTTCTGTGACCCCAATACGAACGTGTAACGTAAATTAATTAATTTTGAATATGGATTCATTTTTCCGGGGTCAAACAAGAAAATAAAAAAAAAGTTTTGTGACATATGAAATGAAAAGGTTTG
This sequence comes from Agrochola litura, assembly GCA_949152395.1. Classification (NCBI taxonomy): domain Eukaryota; kingdom Metazoa; phylum Arthropoda; class Insecta; order Lepidoptera; family Noctuidae; genus Agrochola; species Agrochola litura. The sequence goes on along the minus strand of OX424497.1, from coordinate 5,016,722 downwards.
TTGTAAGGATCTCAGTTTTTTTTTATAATATAAAATAAATGCTAGTAAAGATGTTTAAGATAATAATCCCTTATCTCCAAAACTACTGAGCAAGAAGAAATACAAAGAATATTTCTTTACATGAGTAAAGAACCATATTCTCCGTATTTCTTCAAAATTGTAGACTTCTTCAAAATTGTAGACTGCTTCAAAATTGTAGACTTCTTCAAAATTGTAGACTTTATGTTTTCCTGCAATCTATGAAGATTACAGGAAACATATAAGAAGTCTATGGTCTTAAAATAACATACAAAATCCCTCAATATTGTGCGTACAAACTTACATTTGCGGTTGGAATGTATGGGAGACCATGTTTTTCAAGTGAAATGTTAAGTTAGCCCTTGAGATAAATTTATCCCAACTACGGAAACCTTCATTCTGCGTGGTCCGACACGCTCCTTGCCGGTTTTTTTTTTTAACTTTTCTTTACGTCTTGGCTATATTGTTCATGACATATGACACCTAGCCACATTTTATGCCGTAATCAATAATAATGATAAAATAGTAAGTTAATAGATACCTTATATTATACGGCATTTATTACGGTAACCACTCTCCCAAAGAAACTTTGAAATTCAATCGAGGATTATTTATGTTTTATTAGGAAACTAACCCTATAATCGATGCAAATGAGTAATAAACCCAATTAACAGTTCATAAATTTTTGTAATATTATTTTATTAATAAAGGTTTACCAGTCTCGGACTCACACAGTCACCAATTACAGGTTAACCATCATTCTCAGAAATAGTTGATAACACATATAAATAATAATACTAGTGGTTCTAACAAAATACTAACGCAAGTAAGTATTCCACCACATACAAAAAGGCGAGCAATAATACAATCTCATGGCAATTCAGCGAATAAGGCAGAGGTAGGATGCAGGCTTTCCGACGGCGGTGGGTGACCGCCAGCCGCCGTCGATTTCCCATAGGACTGCCATTTAATTACGTTCCCAGACGTTCAGCCCGGCTTTTGTTTAAAGAATCATTTAATTTTTCTTACCGGCAACACGGGCATTGTATGGCGCCATATTGTTTGGTTCTGATGGGCAATTGTTTTGATTTGATTTGAAAGAATGAATGGGAATGTTTTTGAAAGAAGTCAGTAGCCTCTGTTTTTTTTTTTTGTTAAATTCATAGTAGTGTATAATATAATTATATTGCCCAGAATTATTAGTCCCTACCTAACCAAGTATTTAATCCTAACATACCAACCAACTACCAACCCACCAACCAACCACAAACTATTTTTTTTTTGTTCTCTGTAATTTAGTATGCGCCTCAAAATGCAAAGGGAGTACAGTAAATTTTCACAATAGTCCACAACGAGCAAGCGTGGTGATCAAAGCTTGTGCCTTCTGGAACCATCACAAAGTCTGATATTATTATTTAATAATAAGAATAACACACCAAAATAAACAATTCTCCGTATAGGATATCGTCGGTTCACCACATAATAGGGGACTAATGTTAAATTGGAAGGATTACCACAATACGTGGCCGGTCAGTACGTACGTAAACGATCCCGATCGTGTAATGAATTTTAATTAATGTATCAATCAGTACAAATACAAATGTTTGGTATTCCACAAATAACACGGCTGTTCTAAAATTATTGCTTTTATGTCGAAAATGGTAAATGTTTTGATTGAAATTCTGTTGCCATTGTTTAAGTTTCCCGGGGACATTTTGTTATTGTTTCAATTCGTTATTTGCAAAATTAATAATGATTAATTTTGCAAATAAACGAATTTTCAATCTTGTGTTATGTTCTCAAATACCTACCTACTGATGACATTGTGTATGGTGTATACCCATTTTATCCGCTTAGAAAAAAATTCAAATTCAAAAGTCATTTATTCAAATTAGGCTGAGAATCAGCACTTTTCGAACGTCAAAATTACATAAGACAGTCCCCCAAAACGCCCACCCTTCACCACTTCCTAGTGCCTTTCGCTGGGAAGAAGAAGTGGCGCAACAAACTCCCCAGCAGCACAGCTGTCTGTTCAAGTTAGAAAAAAATAATTCTATACAATAGTATGCAAAATAATTTACATTACGCAACACAAAACATAATTTAAATGATTAATTATTGGCCATATGTCAGCTAGCACACGCCAATAAGTACCCAACCTTATTTATTTTGGGTATGGTTGGATATAACGAACTGGGGGTCAGGAGGGATCTCGCAATCATTTCGTATATATTCAAAGTACTTAGAAGGAAGGTACCATCGAAGAAACCTATAACTAAGCAATTTGAAAACAAAATCCCGTGCACACGACCCTTTTTTTTCGTAGGTAACCGTTACTATAGTGGCCGAGCGCTGCAAGCAGAAATAGTCCTAACGGTATATAGGTATGGGTTTCTTCAATGGTACATAATGCGGACATTTTAGGACACATAGGTTTATGTGTTCCGGACAGGTACGTGTGGGACGACGACAGCCACGAGTGCTGGCGAAGCCGCGCGCTCGAACGAATCATTGACGCATGCACTCCACACTCTCAACCTCATAGCTAATGACACGAACCTATTCTGTTGTTCTCTGAGTAAGTTCACAAAGAATGCAGTATTTGTAGTAAGTTACAAAAGTTAATTATAATTATAAGTGTTGTGAAATATCTACAATGTTGGTACTGCCATCTATGGTGTATTTGTGTAAATAAAAAAATAAAAACTTCTCTCTGTGGTTTGTGACCCGAACACGTTGTTTTAATAATAATAAGTTATTAATAAGTTTAGTTAGAGTTAGATAAGTACCTACGGTGTCGCAATAGGTTACACTGTAATGACTGTTTTGAGTAGTAAATAAATATAAAAAAATAAAACTGTTGTCCATGATGTTATAATAAAACCGGCCAAGTGCATGTCGGACCACGCACAATGTAGGGTTTCGTAGTTGGGATGAATTTATCCCAAGAACAAACTTAAATTTGTAGTTGAAAAAAAATACTTTAATACAGAATGTATGGGAGAACATGTTTTTACAGCCGCAAATCTAAGTTGATCGATTATTACTCGTTAACTTGTAAAGCCTACCAGCTGTGATAGTTTTCCTTTTAAATTCGTTATATAAGCTACTGCCGTGAGTTTTTTCACATACCTAAAATCAACCATTTAGCTGGCAGGGGGGGGGGGGGGACACTTGACTCTAACAAAAATTTGCACTTTAAAGCTTAATATTTCGCAAACGGATCTCTGAATTCAAAAATGGTTTGAACACACTCACAATGTTTTTGAAAGACCTTTCCAACGATACCCAACATCAAGGAATAGAAAAAAAACTTGCCCACTTAACAATATTTTGCATAATTTTATTTTACCACTTTGTCGGCATGATTAATATGTATACCCATACCAAATTACAACTTTCTAGTACTAACAGTCTTGGAGCTAGACCGCGGACAAACAGACCGACAGACGACGGACATGACGAAACTATAAGGGTTCCTTGTTTACTACGGAACCCTAAAAAGGTACGATATAAAAAAACTCATTTTAGTTGTGGTACCTACCCCACACACATTCGAATACCACTACCTGCTACCAGTGACAGGAACTTATCATCTACATACTAAGTGGAAAATAAATAAATACGTATTTTGTAGCTAACTCAAAAACTACCCAAGCAAAGTTAATTAAATGTATATGGGACCAATTTGAGAGCATACTCTTTCAAACAAAAAAATAATTTTCAAAATAGGTCCACAAATGACGGAGTAATCGGCGGAAAAACATAAAAAAAAAAAAAACATACGCTACGAACATTTAACATCCTCCTTTTTGGAAGTCGGTTAAAAAAAGATATTTTTGCAGCTCTTAACGATCGAAATATACTTTCAGATTATAGAATATTTTGTCCCTTTTAAAAATCAGGAATCCCACATGCCTTGCAAAACTTTTTAAACATTGACTCTTTTTCATGCAAGAAACGTCTTCCTGGCACAGTTCTCACCAAAAAAGTACTTTTCTTTAAAAGCAAAAAAGGCAAGAGCAAAGTAAGTCACCCGACCTCGTTTACATTACCCCTGAACTTCCGCCAAATGTACTATTTTACATGAGCCCTAAGTGTGTTATTTAATTTATACATTTGTAGCACGCACCTTTTTAGTAGAATGAATTCAAGCTTGCCATTCACTGTCAGACTGACGGCGCGGCGGCGGAGTGACGATTTCCGAGCTTGCACTGTATTAAAATTCCTTCGTTTTCGAATTAGGAATCGTGATCTTGTTGCTGGAATTATTGTTATTCTGTGGAATTTATTTAAGTATGCTTTGTCACTCGTGGTACCTATTAAGCTAGATGTACGTACCGCAAAGGCTGGTTCGAGATTGCTCAGAAAAAGGATACCTGCAAGAATTTGGAGGAGGCCTTTGCCCAGCAATTAAAAACAAAAAATCCTGCTTTAACTAGCTTTTAAATCTAGAACGTACTCGTCATAATGTATTTACTGAAGGTACAAACTGTAAAAGAAGTCGTTTTAAAGCAACCGGGATATGTTACGTAGGCCAGATATTGCTATTACGCAGTACAGCATCTGATCAATACTCGTTCAATCTTGTGTGCCTTGCAGTGGAGGAAAATTGGTACAGACTGATAAAATCATAATAGCCCTGTAACTAAGCTGTTAATATACCTACTAGTGACATAAACATGTTCAAATTGTGAAAAAATTTAAAAAAGTGGAAGTAATTAAGTCTTACCAATCAATCTGCTAATCTTGGGGGAGGCCTATGTCCAGCAGTGGACGTCTTTCGGCTCAAATGATGATGATGATTATGATGAAGCAACCTGCCTAGCCTTTGCCCAACTATGTTGGGGTCGACTTCCAGTCTAACCGGATACAACTGAGTACCGTATTTTAAATGGAGCGACTGCCTATCTGACCTCCACAACCCAGTAACTGGGTAATACGATACCCCTTGGTAAGACTTTCGGGCTTCTGACGACCCGTAACAACTGTCAAAGATCCACGAATGACAGCCGGGACCTACGGCTTAACGTGCTTTCCGAGGTGCAGAGGAGTCTCGGTATGTTAAGATGGTCACCCATCCACAGATCAACCCCGGCAAGCGTAGCTTAACCTGATGGATCGAATCGTGCAGCTGTTATTACTTAGCCACGAGCTCCTCAGTATTGAGGAGTCTTAGTCTTATTTTACTCAAATAAGGAAACTCACCACTTAGATTCACTCATTTTATGTTAATAAGCTATCTTACCTTCTTCAGTTAAAACTCCCCACCACTTCAACCTATCTGATTGCATTAGGGAACGCCAATGTTTATGTAGTATTGCCCCATAAGGGATGGGGTAATAATACATAAACATCGGGATTAAGTTTACCCCATTCACCCTATAGATAATGGGCTGCCAATAATCTCTAAGTTGTTTTAGCAATTTATTTTACAAGACTGTTCTATTTTTGTTTTGCTTCTAAAAGTACATCTTGTTCACTTTTTTCGTATACACCCTGAAATTCCTAAGAACCCGTTCTGAGAATCAAATCTAGGACAAATATGCTCAATAGTCGCCTTCGTGATCATGAAACCAACGAGCCTGTCTAATAAAATTACTGAACCTATTAGGTACGAACATTATTGTAATATAATTTTAAGGCTTTGCAGACAGGCGCGACGCGACGGTTCGATATGATTCTGGTAACAGGCGCCACGTGACGGTTCAACGTGATACTGACATGACAGAACCATTTCCATAAAATTTTCATAGAAATTGTTCTACTAGAGTCGCGTCTCGCTGTCGCGTCGCGTCTGTCTGTGGGAGCCTTTACTAAACACTAAAATACCATTAGCGACGAACTCTAAGTAGTGCTTAAACCCTACGATAATACTGAAAGAACTCCAATGTGTTATTCAAAATGAAATTTTCATTTATATACACATTACCATATCCTAAGAAAATATGAGGGCAATAACTTCACAGATCCAGTTCTATTCGCCACTGGAGTATTAATAAGACAAGCTTTAAACCGGCCTTGTAATATATACCTAACTAAGAGCATTTTTCTTTTTTGTAAGGTTAATTGTTACAACAATAAATATGTAATGTAATGTGTGTAATGTTTGTGTGTATAATAATCTTTGTAGACACAAAGAGACACATAGAAACGCCATTATTATTTTGTGAACTCACTCTCTATCATCTTCGTGTCACTCTATGGACACTTTTTTGCGCGACTTAGTACGGTGAGGGCAAAGCTAACGAAAACAGATTAGGTATATCTACCAGCAGCATAAAATATGGCATATTGAATCACACAGCATATTATACATTCTCAGCATGTAATTCTGCCCTTGCATGTCTGACAATATTTATTTTAAACTAACTACCTTTTCATGAAAAAATGCCCGTCGCATTTCTCCGCACGGCAAAGTCCTCTCTCAAGTGAGAAAGAAAGAAAAAGTATTTATTGAGATTCTCACAGGAAATCAAAAATTAAACTAAAATATGCTCATTAAAACATAAATAAAAAAAAAACAAAGTAAAATTTAAATAAACGCAGAAAGTCCTGTACGAGGCCAGAAGGCTCCTATATCAGCATAAATGCTGCGAGTTACGTTTATCAGCGCTCTATAAACTATTACTACTCAAGTGCGTTCGACCAGTGTGAGGCTTAGCAGAAACGCAAGCAAGTCCGAACAGATATTTTATTTTAGGGCCCTTTATATGGGTCTTATTCCACTGTAAGACCGGACTAAAGGAGAAATGTAAATAAGAATATGTATGGATGATAGGGCGTTGGAATAACATAGGGAAATGCGAATTGGTGTGTAGAATATTACTACTAAGTATGTGGGTTCAGAAAAGGTGTAGCTAGGGAGTTCGCGACTTGACGCGCTTCTGCGATATATATGCGTAGAGCAATTTCTATGAAAACGCGCGCGACACTACACACAGGAGCGACCTGTCGCGCTGTGACACAGAAAATACTCTTGTGTCGTTATTGACGCGGTGCCATACTAAATATTACTTTGGTGTTGCCCGCGATATAGCGGAGCGCTAGCGTGCAAAGTGTTGCGTGGCACCAATATCGCAGAATCGCCACGCGACACGCCGCACGGCAATTCGCGCCAGTCTATATGAGCCTTAATTCGCTAACATAGAATACTTATGTAAAAATCAACATCTATCAATAATTAATGTGCAGACAGGAAAATTTTTTGTTCAGCAAATCGATATCCTCCGTCAATTTACCTTGCCACAGCTATTTCATACAACTTTCAAAGAATGACTGCTGTGATTTAAACATACAGGGTCAAATAAAATTATCTAGCAAAACTCCACAGACGTAATGGGTCGATATCTAAACACGAAAAAAAAATAAAAAAAACGGCTTAACGTGCTTTCCGAGGCACGGAGAAGTCTCGGTATACATAGATGGTCACCCATCTACAGACCAACTACGGCAAGCGTAGCTTAACCGGATGAATCGCCCCGTGCGGCTGTTATTACTTAGCCACGAGCTCCTCCTCCACCTCCTATCTACGATAAAACAAAAATGAAATTAATTAGATGACTTTTCGTGGAGTCATCGACCGCAGTTAGTGTAAGGTCAATTTAAAACCTTGTTTCTAATTTATGTTATTTCCACTAAAACAAAAATCAACCTTACCCAATTGTAAATAAAATTGATTTTAGACTGATTAGCACTGTTGAAAAAGTATAGTATAAATATATATTACGAACGCAGTGTAGTCACAATATCAGTTTAAAAATCATTTTTTTTATGTAAACTTCATAGACCGTGATGGTTAATCGATATCTTCTAAACACGCCGAAACAAAAGAAAACAGATTTTCTTAACTCACTGTTCAAGTAACAGTACTACCAGCGGTCGTTGACCCCCAAAAAACCACATCAAATCTTTTTCGTTTTTATTGTCTCGTGTTTACTTTCACGAAATAGAAACACAATATCAATACGATATTGTGTTTCTATTTTGTGAATGTGAGAACGCTCTGTAGGCCTAGTAGACTGCAGATTTGTTGACCATTTTCTATTTTATTAAGTACCTGGTACTTGCTGAAAGACCTACACTATCCTCCCATACCTAATAATACTGGTATTATTAAATACTATTCACTGCACTGTTATTATTTGAAAATATTGTAAAAGCCAATTCGCTGTCCCCGGCGAATAAAATGGTAATCGTAAAAACCAAATACCAGAAAAAAAATAATATCAGAAGAAAGGTGATTTTTTACATACATTAATTACAATACACCTTAAAATCTCGTAACTTCTGAAATAACCGTAGGATATTAATGTAAAAAATTGACAGATTGTAATCGGACCTCTTAATCTCGAATATGCAATAACCTTAAAACTATCGTAGTAGCACATTACCATTTTATTCGCCGGGGACAGCGAATTATATTAAAAGAGTAACCGTGGAGTTTCTTGCCGGCTCTTCTCCATAGGAAGCGACCAATTGGAACCGTGCACCTAGCTTCTGACGTTTCATAAGTGCCCATGTAGGTTTATGTGAAGTAAAATCTTTTGAATTTGAATTTTGATACCCATCACGTCTGCATAGTTCCGCTAGTTAATTTAATTTAACCCTGTTTAGACAATTTAAATTTTTATTCAATTTGCCTAAAAAATATTTTTCCTGTTTCTATCCATAACCAGCAGCGCCCCGCGGTTTCACCCCCATAATTCTCGATGCCGTGGAAATATCGGGATAGAAAATATTCTGTGTTAATCCAGGTTATAAACTATCTGTGTGCCAAATTTCATCTAAATCCGTTCAGTAGTTTTTGCGTGACAGAGTAACAAACATCCATCCATCCATCCCATCGTCACAAATTTTCGCATTAGTAGTATTTTTTTATAAAAACTAGGATAGTAGGAAGTACCATGAAAGTTATAAAACAAACAATCATGATCTTTTCAGCTTAAAAATCATAAAATAGTAATAAAAGGTACAAAGAAGCCTACTTGGCGAACTACTCATTTAAGAAAAACTTACGCAGATGATGGTTCGTTAGTTAAAATAGTAATTAAAACACAATTACTTCATAATACATTCCACGTTTTAGAAATGAAATAACACAAGTATTTTTTCGTAACATCCTGTGAGAAGGTTTAATTAATTACATTCATTGTTACAAGGGCGGGGAGAGTGATACATTTCATGTTTTTCTTACCCAAATTGTGGAAGTAATTATGTTTTCAGAAATAATGATGATGCTGGTATAGGCCACCAAATAATACAAATACAGAAGACTCAAATTCACAATCTCAGTACGCATAAAATGTGGTTTTGTTTATTTTGACAAGACGTTACATAAAAATTGAAATCGAATAGAAAAAATCTATCATTGAATCGAATCTCTCTAGGACTACATAGTCTTAGAGAGATTCGATTGCTACATCATCGATGACGGTAGCTACAAAAGATCGCTTTTTGCAATAATGCCACCCATTATAACACCCCATGTAATCTCCAATTTAAATTAACACTTTACTTTGAAATTCATATTTGCATCACAAAATATGGTGAAGTGTGTCATCGCACAAGAATATTTATAGTTTTACCAAAAGCAAATAAATAACTTAGACTTTGTATATTTAAAAATATGGTGTACAATAAAGAGTACCCTTTATATTTATTTATCTTTAAAATTAATAAAAATATTACAGCCTATTTTCAATGTAAATCAATTGTCTTGAAAACTGCGACTCACTTAGTTAGTTACAACCTGCCAGCGTCTGTGTGGGATTCCACATATTACCCGTCTGCTTTCATAGCAAGAGTGAACTGGCATCTTCTGGGCACGCTCGTTCCATCATAGACCTCATCTATCGCTCTTTATCAAGCAAGATCGAGGTCAAGAGCAGGCCTATTATGTAATAAGAAAAATATAAAATTAGTTCGTCTATCGTGCGACGAGTCATGGTACAGACTGAATCTTCTGCATTCATCTATTCTGTTCACCCACAAAACAAGTGTGGGTTGAGTAACAATCCATTATAACATGTTTAAAATATTGCTCAAGTCTTTTACATTCTTCTTTTATACTTTGCGCTAGAAGGGTCGTCATGAAGTTTGAACAATTAACTCGTAAAAAGGATAAGCGTTAGAAACACGGAAGCGGATGTTCGTTATTATAACATAATCTTGAAGGCGACGTAGCGAAACGGAATTGTTGAAACTTAGTTATGACAGAGGAGAGGAAATACATTTGTTTGTCATGTGACTTTCGTGAAAGACAAAAGACGATCAATTCACATTTTTTTCTTATACATTATTTCTATTTTCTTAATGTCCCTCGGGTATCATCGGATTTCCGAATACAAACGAATGCTAATTTCCATGTCCATCAATTTATCATCATCATATATTATAATATATAATATTTATTACTACATTTTTTATTTCATTTATTTATTTATTTCATCGATTTATCGTTTATAATAATTTTAATTCAGAACTAAGTACTTTATTGTTGCTTTGTTTTGATTTCCATGTGAACTACATAGAGCTGTAAAACTATTTTCCTATCTGTCGTGCCTGCGACTTTAGCGGCTTTCCTCCCATTTTTTAAATAAATTACATTAAATATAAAGAGTATTAACCACTCTATATACTTCCAAGTCGATTGAGAGCGTTCCGTCTGCACCAAGTGCAAAGGGCAACTGATAGAAATCCGACGACTGACGAAACATAGTTTGTCTGTACTATATTTCTTGTAGAATACATTGTAGTGACATTTCGCGTTGTTGCATAACTTTTTAATTAATCGAGATTTTCAATTCATATTCTTTAAGGCACCTCTTTAGGTCATGAACTATCCGAATATCAAAAAATATTTGGCCTAGATCATAAGGAGGCATGAAAATTGATTCGCTGTTACAATGCAATCTACCTAGCCTTTTCCCAACTATGTTGGGGTCGGCTTCTAGTCTAACCGGATGCAGCGACTGCCTATCTGACCTCCACAACTCAATAACTGGGTAATACCAACCCCTTGGTAAGACTGGTTGTCAGACTTTCGCGCTTCTGACGACCCGTAACGACTGTCAAAGATCCACGAATTACAGCCGGGACCAACGGCTTAACGTGCTTTCCGAGGCACGGAGGAGTCTCATTATGTAAAGATGGTCACCCATCCACGGATCAACCCCGGCAAGCATAGCTTAACCTGATGGATCGACCCGTGCGGCTGTTACTACTTAGCCACGACCTCCTCGCCGTTACAATGTATACTAGATAATAGTGTTTGCCTTTTGGATATAGCACCTAGATTATATTAATAGTAAACATTAACCCTTATCGTACATGTCCTACGATACTCGTAGGACTTAATAAACATAACTGGTGAAATTTGGGTGTACTATAGGGACACCTCTGCCTAACCCTTCGGAGAAACAAGGCGTGTTATATTATTCATAAATATTAAAAAAAAAAAATAACTAATTTTTAAGAGTCCATTATACCTCAGCTCAAATTCTATCTTTATCTCTCTTGCACACTGCTGCTCGCGGATTGAGAGTGAGAGTAAAATGGTTGAAGGTGCCGATAGTTTAGGTAATTTCTTTTTACGGTTAAAATAAGAGTAATTAAAAAAAAAACATGGTGAGTTTCTGCTTTATATTTAGTTCAGTTATTATGCAAAGTTTCATGATCTAATTTCAAGTATTTTTTTAAAATACTAGCGGGTTTGGTTTGGAGGTAACTTTGTATATTTCTTCTGTAGATTTTTTTTATAGAATCGTGTTTTCGTCAAACATAGTAACTTAACATTAATCGTCAACTTTACCATATTATATTTATTTCAAAATTAATGCTGCAGTATATTCGATATAACGGAGGATCATGCTAAGTAATTTGAGGTCTATAGACTCTTAAAAGATTTTGCTTAAATTAAATATGCTTTACCTACAATTCACTAAAACAGCAATATTTAAAACTGCTCTCGAAAATTTGTTAAAATTTTAAATAAATAATTTAAAAAAATGAATAAGCCGAAAATTGAAAAGCGTGATTATTATTTTCAAAAGCCAGTTAGTACAAACATGTTTAAGTATTTATTTGCCTTTGTTTTACGAACTCATGATAAGCACATTTACAATAACTAACTCAAAACGTGAATAACATTTCAATACCTTTTCTGTTCAAAGTTTGAGAATCCACTGCATGCTTAGCTATTTCAAGCCACGATATGCTTTCATTGGCCATGTTTATACAAAATGTGTGACCGTCACTTTATATCTAGTATCTTTACCTCTTAGTTACCATGCATATGCGAGTGGATAATAGCATAGTAATAAGCATAATCAGCCTATAATATTCCCAGTGCTGGGACACAGGCCTCCTCTCTTCGAGAGGAAGTGGGCTGTAGTCTACCACGCGGGCCAAGGGCGGGTTGGTAAAGGATATAGGATTATGCCGATTTCCTCACAATGTCTTCTTTCACCGTTTTGAGAGCAATGGTGAAGAAATTATTTACATAAGGTAAAGCGCCGACCTGGGTGGAACCCTCAACCTACAACTCATAAGTCGGCGCCATTACCACTGGACCAACATTGCTCTTGAGGATAATGTTGGTCTGTAATTTTTGAACCGACTGCAAGTTAACCAAGGTGAGCATAAAAAGGGTAACATATACAGAGCAGAAAGAAGAATTTAACCATCCTCACTACATGTTAGCGATATCAGACTGCAAATTCCAACTTTGCTTATATGACAATCTCTGAATTTGGTGGTGTTTTACAGCAAATAACAAATGTTCAATGGTAAGCCTTCCGTATTGGTACCCTAGATACAAGCTTTATTTAGTTTGGGACCAATGCTAAAACCTTGTAGGTAATCTTTATGGAAATATTTGTGTAACATATTTCCTCTCACTTCAATGTCACTCTGTGGGAATGATTTCGTGAAAAGGGACCGAAGTGTGTCACAGGAAGCCGGAGAAGCACGCGCTATTTGATTTGACCAATGACAGCGCGCAGTGCTAGATTTGTCCGTCAGAAACGACCTTGACGAGGCTCCGCCCCTATAATGTTGCTTATTACCAAGGTGAAGAGCAGTGGTGGCTCAGTGGTAACGACCGCGACTTACAAGTTGTAGGTCGTAGGTTCGAACCCAGACAGGCGCTTTACTTTGTGTAAATTATTTTACGAGTATCACCACTGCTCTCAAAACGGTGAAGGAAAACATCGTGAGGAAACCGGCATGTCCTAGAACCAAAAATTCGAAGACATGTGACATCTACCAACCCGCACTGGGACCGCGTGGTGGATTACGGCCCACTCCCTCTCACAGAGAGGAGGCCTGTGTCCCAGCAGTGGGAACATTTATAGGCTGATGATGATGATGATGATGACCAAGGTGAAATGTCAGATCTGTGACGACGTAAGGATGAAAAATGCCTCATTAATTTTACAAGAAACAACCTAGTGACTAATACAAATTAAATCTCCTGTATAGCCTTTTATAGCTGAGCAATAAATGGACGGCCGCCCTCCCGTCCCAACACTGTTTGGACAAAACAATTTATATTCTGATGAACATGTCTAAATGAATAATGCAACATGTTACAAATAAATTCATCAAAGAGAAAGCGAGTACACAAACGAGCTTTTTATACTAAATCGATTTGGTTTAATAGAATGTCCTGTTTAGAGAACGTGAGAAACAGTTATTATCCATAATACTTTGTGTTGGTGATTAAGTTAAATTGAAACGTAACGGTGGATTATAAATTTCGATTGTGTCGTATTTTGGACATGTTGAATTTTGCATTTTCAGGAATTAGTACTCAAAATTGTTGTGTTGTCAGATAGACAGTCGCTCAATGTAAAATACTGGTATTCAGCTGCATTCGGTTAGACTGGAAGCCGACCCCAACATAGTTGGGAAAATGCTAAGCAGATTTTTTTTGTACTCAAACTTGTAGTCATATTATCATATCATATGTATGGCGGTCAAAAGAGATTTTTTTTTTGGGTTTCAATGAAAGATATACACACGTTAATTCACACAATAGGCTAAACACGTTAGTTACTTTTTTGATAAAAGAAATAAAATTTGGCCCAGACTAAGGCACACAATATACACACAATTACTTCTTCAATTACAGGAGACCACAGCATGCACAAGATAACAACGAAGCTAGCATTATAATATTAATTAACACTTACTTTGTTGGACTAATTTTTTTTATAAAGTTTTGAGTTTTCTGCGAGTGTGCATAGTATTATTTTGTAATTAAAATACTTTATATTCCTTCTCATATTCAAATTTATGTTCTTTGATACATCTCATCTGCTCTCATCTCCGTAGTCACCCTCTTCCTATCATCATTACAATCTTGAACACAATCCAACCATTGTTTCCCTGAGCCCTAATTGCGCCATGAATTTTCGTAAACGATTATGACTAATTTGTTTCATTTTGACAGTTCAACGATATTCATTGCGTTATTTACGTTGTTGAGCAGATTTTTTTTTCAACTATGAAGCAATTGATCGAAACAGATTGTGATTGATCGTGTATTACGCAATTAGGGTACTGATCTTCTTCTATACTTAAGCCACATTTTGTACATTACTGTCTTCTTACCATTCAAAATCTCTGTATGTTCCTATCAAACCTTGTCTCATGATACACAAATCTTCCTCTATACTTAACTCCACATTTTTATATCCTAGTTAACTCCATTTATTATAAAAGTACAAAGACATTAGAAAAGTAACCGCCAAATAACAACAGCTATTGTGTAATATTATTGAAATGAGCTGCATTTTAGAGTTATTTTAAAATGTAAATGGTAAAGAGATTAAATTGCTTTGTTTTATCGTGAAATTACGGAGTTTTATTATACGTTTATATTGAAATAACGAAAGGATGATAACCGTTATTTCTCTGTTATAATAAATGGAGCATATCTGACACAACAGACGTTGTCCTATCCAGATTTCAATCATCATCAGCCTATGAGAGGGAGTGGGCCGTAATCCACCACGCAGGCCCAGTGCGGGTTGGTAGATGTCACAAGTCTTCGAATTTTCGGTTCTACGACATGCCGGTTTCCTCACGATATTTTCCTTCACCGTTTTGAGAGCAGAGGTGATGAAATAATTTACACAAAGTAAAGCGCCTGTCTGGGTACGAACCTACGACGTACAACTCGTAAGTCGTGGCCGTTACCACTGGACCACCACTGCTCTTTTCAGATTTCAATAATTCATACAAATCATCTATAACAAAAATTGTTTAAATTTTTCCCGAATTTTCAAATTTTTCTTTTCCTACAAACTTTATTCGGACTATTACGAATAAAAAACGTATTTTGATTTATTTATATAGATTGTCTAATTTATCATTCTAAATCGCTGTACAAACCTATCAAACCTTGTCTCATGAGACACTATTAATTGTCTATTGTTATGATATCCCCGGGAGGCAAAGCGCATCAGTAAGTTAATATAGTTTCTCTAAATCACTGCTCCACTGACCTCAACCTAAATAGTAACAGCATCATGTTAACAAATACTATGTGGGTCATAGATGATGGACACCGGAGATTAACTACCTAACACTTGCAATGCAGTGACATCTATCCCAGATTTAATGTTACGTCTGGAGTAATAGAATATGTTTTGAGCTAAAAGAAAAAATCTATATCTTTTTAATAAAATAAGTGATAGACATAATTTTAATACTAGAAATAAAGATAAAATTGATCAATCATTTTTCAGATTATCTAAAGTATATACATCTTTTATGGGGTACTGTGTTAAATATTACAACAAAATACCTTGTGATATATTACAAGTGACTGAAAGAAAATTTTAAACTCATATTAAAAGTACTCTTTGTAAACAAGCATATTGCAAATTAGAGGATTATATCCAAGATAAGAATGCTTGGAAACATGCTGGTCTAGCTCCATAGGAGAGTCTAGACAATATCAAACTGGTTACTTATTTTTATTTTATAATTGATTATTATTATAACGTTGATTTTACATTCTGTGATTACTTGAACTCACACACTGACTTATTAGTATTACTTGTGAATTTTTTAAGAATATCGTATAGGTACTTTTACAATGCTTGTAAATATGTAAGCACCTTGTATCCATCACATAATTATTTTTACCTATTGTGGTATTGTAATCTTGTTCCAGGTGCATAGTTTTCACATATCATTATATATTTAAAGTATAAAAATATTATAAAACATCTTAAACGAGTAACGATGGAGTTTCTTGCCCATTCTTCTCCATACGAAAACTACATTTTGGAAGGGGACCTACTAGAATCAATTCTACTTTTTGAAAATGTTGACGTTCAAAGTGCCTTTTATGTGCCTAATTGAAATAAATTATTTGACTTTAAGATGAAAGTGGATTAACTAAGTGATGGTTTTCTATACTAATATTATAAAGAGGAAAGATTTTTATATTCTTGTATGTAACGAATAAACTTAAAAAGTACTAGACCTATTTGAAAAATTCTTTCAGCAATGGATAGCCACATTATCAGCGAGTAACATAGGCTATATTTTATCCCCATACTCCCACGGGAACGGGAACTACGCGGGTGAAACCGCGTGACGTCCGCTAGTATTAAATAATACAGGGTGGTGATTTAGGGACCTTCATCTGTCAAGGGAGTGATTCTACATTCTACAACTTTCACCATAAAACTCATTTCCGATTCGTAAAAAAAAAAACAAATTCCTATAAAACAGTCGACAGACTATTTCGATTCATGTACCTATGAAAAGATTTTTGTTTACAAATCGTATAATATTTGTATTTCATAGCGAAAGTTGTACCTATTGCATGACATTTTTTATGACTCTTTAAGGATAATTAAGCGGAATATATCTAAGTCTATTGTTTTTTAAATCAACATGTCATTTTTAACACAGCTAACTATTTACACTAGGAACTAAATTAAAAGACTAACTAACTATCTGTATAAATAAAAACAAAACATGTCATTATTAAAATATTAAATAAATGTTAAGTTTCTTTTAAAATAAACCATTAAGATGTGGTTTTGACGCAATATTTTCAATTTTTCTTTGTATTATTTTCAATGAACGCAGTCTGACAACAGACTAAAACTGAGATGCCGCCACACCTAGTGTAATTTGTATATACAGGAGGTTCATTCTAGTTTCAACAGTTCAGTAGGAACAACAGGAATACTATACCCTCGTAGACCTACTGGTAAAAGAAAAAAGTAGGTCCACAAGAAAACACCCAATCTTATTCTTTTACAGTCACTTTTATTACTAATAATAATAATTAGCCCGTATTGTCCCACTGCAGGGCAAAGGCCTCCCTTTCCTTTTTCCACCCAACCCGATCCCGAGCCAACATAGACCAATCCCTCCTAAAAGCGTCAAGTTCGTCCCGCCATCTACGCCTGGGTCTTCCACGATGCCGCTGGACGTTTTCCGGAACCCAGGTTGTAGTGGTCTTAGCCCACAATGCATCCGACATGCGGCAAACGTGTCCGGTGTGTTACTAGTTTTTCTAAAAATAACCCACTTTAGCTTTTACGCTTTTAGCAATAAGACTGCTCATTGTGTCACCCGATGTAAAATTTCTAAATGTTTATCTGTAACTACCTTCTGCCCGCGACATCATCCGCGTGAAATTTCTTGTTCCCCCGTCACATAATATATATAACCTTCCTCAAGCATTGGGCTATCAAACACAAAAATATTTTTTCAAATCCGACTGTTCCGTTAGTTCAAGAGATTAACGCGTTCAAATAAACAAAAAACAAAACTCTTCAGCTTTATTATAATTATTCTTTTATTTCATTTAAGTACTTATAAATTATATTTTTAAATATTAGAATAAAGAAAATATAAAAAATAGTTGCCCACCGGTATCGGGAACAGAGTCCAGGCTACCGGCGGTTATTATATTTATTATTATTAACCGGGTAGCAGCCCGGAGTCTGGATTTGTGCCCGGTTGATGGCAATAGGCTCGCCCCCTATTACATGGGACTTAAACATAACTGGCGAAATGTGGGTGTACCTGCTACAGGGACACCTCTGCCCAACCCTTCGGGGAAACAAGGCGTGATGTTATGTTATGTTATGTTATTATTAAATATGGTGTACAAAATAAAGATATGTATATTTAACCCTTATTCCGCCACACACACATAATGCCACATTCAGTTGACAGAGAATGGAAACCAGCGACGTGTAGTGACGTCACACAAAGAGCTGATATTGTCAACCCGACTGCATTTATGTCAATCTGATTGATTCACGCAATAGCTACTGTTAGCAGTGCGTTTCCTTGATAAAGCAACGTCTAATTAGTTAATATAACTTGGTCAAAGATTAAGCCCCAATAGTTGCAGGACCAGTCGAAAAATCGAAGTATTTTTTTTCGGAAAGTTATACATACTCGTATTAGAAGGGAAGATTGAATACTCACGTGGATTAATGCAGACCTGAGGCCCTAGCCAAATTGTGTGACGTAAACGTTACGTAAATTCGAACAATTTTTGAATTGATTTTCAACTATCCTGTAGCACTTTTGTTTCAATTTTTGCGACAAGCACAATGTGTTTTACCTATGAATCAAGTCTTAAAACTAAATAAATTTTCAATTTGAAAAACGTTCGAACTTACGTTACGTTTACTCCGCGCGTTCACACTAGACCCACTGAGCTTAGAATGTCGTGTTTTTTGTTTTTTGGACAGATCAAAACAACAGCCACTGGTGCCGATTCCCTTGTTCACAAACTAAACTAAATTTAAGTTCAGTGCATCTTTTTCTTTCTATTTCATTAAGAAAAGGACAGAAGATAAATTTTAGTTTAGTCCTGTCAAATTAATCAGCGCTTGACGTAAATTTACGTAATTTTAGTAGGCAAGTTTTTAATCACGTCTAAACTTGTATGGAATAGTGACAGGCGCTGATTAATTTGACAGGACTAAACTAAAATTTATCTTCAGTCCTTTTTTTAATGAAATAGAAAGAAAAAGATGCACTGAACAAAGTTTGCCTCAGGTGTGCCCTGTCTTACGTAGTAAAGTTTAGTAATCAGTTAATGCTGTTTTTTGTTTATGATTTTATTTTGTTTTCCATTTTAATTATATGTAATTTAAGCAGGTTGTTTTATGTGAATGTCGTGTACACCTGTAATTAGTATACATGTAAGAGCCCATAACTGTTCACTTTTAATATTTAATGCACAATATAATGCTCTTGGCGTACCTATTTTAAATAAATAAATAAATAGTACAACAACAATTACTCGTGAAATATTCAGTGCGACAAGTACAGTGTTCAGTTATAGTGACGTGACACAAAGCGCGGACACAGTTAACCTATAAATGCACTTGTCAATCTGATTGATTCACACAATACTAACTATCAGAGACAGGAATCTGTGTATTTCCTTGATAAGACGAAGCCTAATTAATTATTGTATCGTGTTGGATGATCAAGTTAGTGTCATCGCCTGTCAGTGTTGAGGGTTACAATTTCCAGTAGTAAATATATAACAGTGAGTAGTGCGTGAGACTACAACTTTTTTAAGAGCTTAATACTAAATACTTGACGTTGTCCTTTTCTTTTTAACAACAAATGAGTTGTGTCAGTGAGTTGGGAGTTTAATCAGCAAAAAATACAGTCACCTAGGTTTTCTATTACATCGAGGCTTAGAAAAGGTTCGGCTTGGTGTAACGTTATCTCTTTCACTAATACAATATTAATTTTATCTACACGCTGTGAATGTGTATAAGTTCAGGAACTCTAGGTACCGTCCGAGACAGGGGCGATGTCGGATTTATGTGTGTACGGTGTGTGTGTTATGTGCTGACGCTACTCGTCTACACGCACACATTCACACCGTGTTTGTACAGTTAGTTACCACAAGTAAAGCGCGCGTCTCTTCGTGAGTTAAAAATACTATTCATACCTCATTCCAAAGCTCGATTTGTGATATTTACGCCTGGTTTTTTCAAGATCATAATTGGTATTCTTAATTCGCGCCGATTATTCCAACGACCATCCTTGCTATTTGAAAGAAAAAAAAACATAGATACAAGGGCTTATAAAAAAGACAAGTTAACCCGAATACCTATATGTAGGTATTCGAGCTAACTTATCTTTTTTACAAGGCCTTGTATCTTACTTACCTTACTAAGGTAAAACACGTCGTGACTGTGACAAAAAGGCTCCCAATCAATAATTTATTTATTAAAACTTTACGCACAAGTAAAAAAAAAATACTGTACAAAGGCGGACTTAATGCCTAAGGCATTTTCTACCAGTCAACCTTAGGGTGATGCAGAGACAAAACATGGCAGGTGCAACATAATTGATAGATAACTCGAATAAGAATAAATAGAGAGTTTTACATAAAATAAAACTTACCTATTATTTTTTCATCAATATCCGGAATCCATCTTGAGTCAAGCACCTGTTTTTCAGCCTGTTGTCAGCATTTCCTTTGCCTCTCCGCTGGTGGCGGCCTCTATACTTACCGTTGGTACTAGTATTTTAAGCGCGCATCGGGTGATGGCCCGATTTACCGTCATTATGGAACTCATGATGCATCAGGTAGACCTTACCTGGATTCCGGATATTGATGAAAAAATAATAGGTAAGTTTTATTTTATGTAAAACTCTCTATTATTTGTTTTGTATCAATATCCGGAATCCATCTTGAGTGATGTGTTTGTTATCACCTGGTGCGCTTAACCCAAAGACGCTATACTGTGTACAAGGATTTAAGAAAAAACTGGGTTAGTAAAAATAATAATGTATAATTATGTAAATGTATAACAATAATTAACAAGTATGACATACTGCTTGTAGCCACATTAAATAACAAAATAAATAACTAACGAAAAATAATGGTAATCTTTCAATGAACAGGATCAAAATAATTCGATAAAGATACAGAATGATTGGGAATATTCAAATCATTTTGCAATTCCCTTTGATAATAATTTTGGAAAGTATGAATCATTTTCCAGTTACCAGTTGCAAGAATTTGATCAATCGGAAAATTTTCTACAAAATTGAGAGAAGCTACTGCAGATCTTACTGACCCTGGAGTTGCATTAATACCACTAGCTTTTAAGAGAGACCTCACCCATCCGCCAATAACAGTTCTAGACGCAGGTTTAATATCGCCTTTAACTGTAATAAACAAATGTTTTATATTTCCTCGACGGTTTAGAGTAATATGTAATAATTGTCTCAAGCAAAAAATCAAATTTAAATGTTTATCTGGATGTTCCCTAAGCCTCCATCCAGACTGCCTATGGTTATGGTTGTCTGTTTTAGAACCAAATGCTGGCCACAATACAATAAAGGTATCTTCATCAACTAAACTATCTAACTAGCTATCAATTCGCAACAATGTAAGATCGTGAACCCTGCGGCCTGATGCTAGCAGTAAGAGAGTAGCCACATGTCTCGATACATGAAATATATTATTTTCATCAAAACTGTAAGAACTCATGTATTGTAATAAAACTTTAGGGTTCCAAATAGGTGGTTTAGCAGATTTTTCTCGTGCGACAGCAATTGCTTTTAATATATGTTTAATAAAGAAATTTGATGACAAATCAATATTTGATGTTAAGTGTGTGAAAGTTGAGATAACAGATTTGTGTACCAAAATAGTTCTATATGCAAGACCTATGTCACAGTGTAAATGTGCTAAGTATCGAGCTACTTGATCCGCATTAGGGTATTTGTAATTAATAGAATGCGACTCACACCATCGCTTCCATTTGCGCCACGCTGGTCTGTAGGTATTGATTGTGGAGCCTCTCCAGCTTGACATAAGGAGTTTTTGTTCTTGATCTGTCCAATCTGTCAAAATATCTGGCCACCCGAAATCAGCCATGCCTCCAAGTGTAGGTCTTTCACTTGCGGCGGATGCGTCCCTGTTTTGGTGTCTATCAGAGTGCGGGCTAGATCTGGAATCAGAAAAGGGGGAAGTCGCGCTCGTTGTTGAACATCTGCCTGCCAAAATACCTTGTTCCATTTCGAGGCAATCAATATGTAGTCTCCGCTGGCTTGGTTTAGGTGTCTGAGAACCCTGGGAATCAGATTTGGCGGCGGAAACAACCAAGCTAGGTCGTAGTGCCACTGATGACAAAATGCGTTGTGGTGTTGTGCTTCCTGATCGTCCACGTCCAATGATGCGTACCTTGGTACTATGTGAGCTGTTCTCGATGCGAAGAGGTCTATCTCCGGCGTGCCCCACATTTGAAAGATTTGTGTCGTTGCTGTCTTCGTGAGGTGCCACTCTGGGTAAGCCTTCTGCCGAGAAAGAGCATCCACCTCCACATTGAATCTGCCCGGAAAATAATGTGCTGTCAGATGAATGTTCTGCTTGTCTAGAACAGCAAGAAGTTGTCGGGTTTGTTGGAGCAGTTTCTTGGATTTTGTGAAGCCCTCCTTGTTTATATACGAGACTACTGTCCGATTGTCGGTTTGCAGCAGTATCTGTGCATTTTGGAGTTGCTGTTGGTTCTGATGTATAGCTGCGTAAACAGCGAACATCTCTTTTTTGTTGGCATGCCATGTCCTTTGTGGTTCCAGGTTCCCACAATATTTATATCGCTGAGTTGTGCCCCCCATCCGATGTCTGATGCGTCTGTAGTCAATAGGTGTGTCACCGAACTCAAATGGATCGGCATCGACTTTCCTATAGCTTGACACCACCACTCCATCTCTGACAGAGCTGGTTGAGGGATAGGTATCAACCGGTACGGGTGTTTCACCGACAGCTGTCGACTGTAGTATTGCAGAGTGCGACAGTGAAGGCGACCTCTCGGAGTCACGAACGTTGCAAAGTTGAGTCTCCCCATTAGAGTTTGGTACTGTTTGAGGGACCACTTGCTTGTCTGGAGCTGTTGGTGAAGTGCATTGCGTAGCGTTAGGCACTTCGGCTCCGACAGGGACTTTGCGTTGCGTTTTGTGTCCCATGTTATGCCGAGAAACTCGAGGCATTGCGTCGGAGCCAGAACAGACTTTTCGAAGTTGATTGTCCAGCCCAGTAAATGCAGAATCTTTATCGTGAATGTGATGTTGTCTTCCAACTGCGATTTTGATTGGTTTGCTAGAAGGAAATCGTCCAAGTATACGACGCACCTGATGTTGTGACTCCTCAGGAATTCCGCCACCCAATTGGTTATTGAGGCAAACGTTCTGGGTGCCGATGAAAGGCCGAACGGCAAACATGTCATTTGAAGTAGCTGATGCTGATGTAAATTTTGATGATAATTTAACCTCAGGAACCTGCGATGCTGCTGTGCGATAGCCACGTGAAAATATGCTTGGCTCAGATCTAGTTTGGCCATCCAATCTTGTTGTTGTAAAAAATTTGGAACACGGAAGTGACTGAATAGTTGAAATGGTTTGGCTACTACAAACTGGTTCAGTTGCTTCAGATTGAAGATAGGACGGAAGGTCTGATCTGACTTCGGTACCAGAAAGAACGTGGAAAGGTAGCTGGGCGTCCGTTCTGCAGGTTCTAGTACACCTGACTCTAACAAGGTTTGAATCTGTATGGTCATATTGGGAGATGTTTTGGTTCTGTAACATTTGAGAACCGCGGGACTCGGAAATATTAGCGGCGGTTTCAGTATGAAGGGTATGCGTGCACCGTTTAACAGCCGGCATATTTTGTCTGGCGCACCTAGATTGCTCCAAACATACTGAAATTGCTTTAGACAACCGCCCTGAAATGTCCGACAGTCATTCGCGACGCTTGTTTTTAGTGAAAGCCTGCGATTGCGATTTCTTTCTCCTAGGTTTGGCTCGATTGTAACTTGTTCGGTTTTTGTTTTGTTGCGAAGCGTGTGAGCCATGTTTTTGTCTTTTATTGAAGTTGTCTCGACGAAAAAATCTATCATCAGCTTGCTTACTAGTCGACGGTTTTTGATTTTGATAAAAAATATTTTTAGAATAAGTTTGAGGTACTGATTTTATTGATACAGTTAATTTATCCACCCCCCCAATTTTTTGAAGGTAGGTTTGAACTGCCTCGTCATTAAAAAGTGATTCTATACTAGGAGGAATTTTATGTAATACCTCGCGATGAAAACCTTCGGAAATCTGCCGCAACGTAGCCTCACGACGTATATTTATTAAATCGACTCTACGACCGCACACTATTTGTAACAAGTCATTGGTAACCGTACTATACGCGGATTCTTTCGAAAATAATGTCTCCACTTTTTCGAATAACGTGTTGGGTGTCAATGTTTCTCTAGACTCATTTGACCAATCCACCAATGATTGTAATGTTTTATGCAATTCGTCTTTGAGAAAGTAAAGCATTCGTTAATCCAGCAAAAGATCGTTCTAATAAATACGAGCGTGAATCTTCTTTTAACATGTCCGATTCAAAACGCTTTAATTCGTCGTTAACATTTAATTCGACAAAACCGGGGGTAGCTGAATATTTCTTTTGTGCATCCGAAAACCGAACGGCATACCAATCATCACACATAAAACGCTGTAGTTCCGTTAATTTTTTGAGAAATGCGTCATTCGCCTTCGGGTAAATCGGATCTTTTACCGTTGTACTGACTTCCGACAAAATCTGAAGTTTGTTGTTTTCAGGTCGTCGTAGGTTTAAGTTATTTGTGGTAACGAACGTATTGTTTTTAGCACTAGAATTCGTATTTTCAACGTCGGAATTTTTCGATAAAAGATTCGTTATAAAGGCCACTTGTTGTGATAAGAACTCAAATTGTGCATAACTCACGGTTTGAGAGTCTCTTCTCGCTCTGCGTTTCTCGGGGCTGGGTCCACTACTCGTAGAAGAATCACTATCACTGTCTTTTGTACTTGGTGTCGGAGAACGAACCCGTTTACGCGATAATGACCCGTCATTAACACTTTCTGACTCTAAATTATTATTAGAATTTTCCATAATAACAACGGAGAGGTAAAAAATTTCACGAATCTAAAACTGAAATAGTTTTACCAAACTTTTAAATGACATAAATAGGTAGAATTATTTCGCGAAGTTTTAAATAACGCTAACAACTAAACGGCGCGAAAAACGACGCTATAAATGACGGTAAATCAGGCCATCACCCGATGCGCGCTTAAAATACTAATACCAACGGTAAGTATAGAGGCCGCCACCAGCGGAGAGGCAAAGGAAATGCTGACAACAGGCTGAAAAACAGGTGCTTGACTCAAGATGGATTCCGGATATTGATACAAAACAAATAATACTAATACATAGAATATGCATACATACATATAAACAAAATAAACTTAGTAAGCAGGCCTAACATGACACACGCGACAATTATCCACTCTCGCGACAATTATCCAATAATCACTCAGCATGATGATTTTCTGATTAGACAAAAAAAAAGGTTAAAATTCCATGTTTTGCTTTCCTTTAATCCAAATCCACGCAGGTAGCCACTCTTTTAACACAATCAACAACCAGAAAATTACTTTCAAGCCGTTTCAACGAATTCTTGATCATTACCATTACCGACTTAATGTTCCAACATTGTGTTCGAAGTGAACGAAGCACCAAAGCTGCTAATTATAATGAGATTTGTATTCATAAGCGTTGTAATACAATATCAATTTGAACTGGGAATTAATGCTCTAAACTCCATATTAGATTTAGGGATAATTTGTGTGAACCTTGTGTTCTGTGTTAGATTCTAACAATATAATTATAGCGATATAACGTTTAGATTTATGAGGAACAGGGTGTACAGTTCACTCATTCTCTATACGTAAAGGAGGATCCTTCGACCAGATGGTTGTCGTGTCTGGCGGGCAACTGCCCAACGATTGATGTCGGGGAAGTTATATAAATGGCATGTGCCCGCCCTTTTCTGAAAGTTCATGATTTTTTTTCGAAAAATAACTTAAACCCCCCCCTTTAAAGTTATTTGTCGAAAAATGTGGGCGGGCATATGCCCCCATGGGCGACATTGTATAAGCTGTTCGCGTGGTAAATTCTAATTGCACGATGCAGGATTTGTGTGACGTCGGGTCTTTGATGCGTAGTTCGCATGTGGCAAAGTAGATGCCGCTACAAACGTTAATAAATAAAGTCCGTGTTTGATAGGAGTTATTTAAAAACAATGATTGGCAC
This sequence comes from Agrochola litura, assembly GCA_949152395.1. Taxonomy (NCBI): domain Eukaryota; kingdom Metazoa; phylum Arthropoda; class Insecta; order Lepidoptera; family Noctuidae; genus Agrochola; species Agrochola litura. The sequence continues at coordinate 4,990,552 of OX424497.1, read as the reverse complement.
AGTGGCTGAGCAATGGACTTCTGTGCTACTTGTTGCTTAGAAACAAACTTAAATAATGTAAAAAAAAAAATATGTTTTAAAGCCCGGAAAAAATATTTATACAGCACCTACCAAACGAGTTGTGTATTTTTTATTTTTGAGTGAAATCCACACACACCGGCCAGTTATATTGCTTGTCCCTGCTGTAACATTTCACTATAAAACTGTAAAGGCGGAGACTAACTTGCAACGTTTGTTTATAATGTATGGAGTTTTTGTAATGCCTTTTGCAAAACCTTAGCAATGCGTTACATTAGCCAGTGCAGCGACCCAAGCCGCTCGATGCGAGCCGCTAGCGAACAAAAACAAAAATGGTGCACGCTTGAGTTAAGTGCTCAAAGTGAGCGTTCGCCACGTTTAGTGTATCGCCGTTTTGTAACAAGTAATGGAGCGCGCTTGAGGCATGTGCTCGAAGCGAGCGTTCGCCACGTGTTGTGTATCGCCGTTTTGTAACCAAGCTCGCCTCGAATGATACGAGTACATTACAAACAGAAATCGCAAGTCAGTTTCCGTATTTACAAAAACATACCTATCGTCAACAAAACTATTAATTAAATTCACACCCACGTAAACCAAAACGGAAATACTTTTCTTTTACCCACAAAGTATCAACAAAGGTTTTCATAATAATTATCATACTCACACATAATGGCTTATTTAGATATGAGACAACGTCACACGGCGGCAAAACGAGCCAAGTTTGCTCCCCTTGGGAAACCCGCTTCCTGTGTATATGAAACATTAATGGTATGAAGCAAATTGACAGCTTGATATACAAGCGTGGTAGTCTTTGTAGATTATGATGGCCATGTTTTAAGGATCGAGTGATAATGTAATACGTTTACTGGCATTTGTTTGCTATACCTTCTGCTTCGTTTCGCTCTTGACAGAGCGGTCGTGGTCACAATGAACTGTGTCCAACCGCAGGTGTAGTCGTTGCCCGCCTCACGATCTCCCTCCATCTGGTTCTGTTACATGACAGTCTGGCACTTTCATTAGCAGGGCCTCCAACCGCGGATTTTATTTGATCAGTCGTCCTCCTCGGCGACCTCCCGCGTGGCCTATTACCTTCCGCTCTGCACCACTAGACGCTCTATGGAGTCATTATTCCGCCCAGAGACATGACCAAAAAACTTTAGTAGGTATTCGAGACTGTAGTAGTGCTGATAGACGCTGTTTGATGCCGAGGTCTTGGAGTATGGAGACGTTTGTGTGGAATTCTGTCCATGACACCCCAAGCATTCTTCTCCAGCACCACATTTCTGGAGCATCTCCTTTTTTCTTTTCCAGTTGTCGTAATGTCCACGTCTCAGCTGCGTAACAAGTGTACGGACTAGCCTGATCTTAGTGGCCTTAGTTATGTTGCGATTCCTCCATATTTTTTTTAGTTTATCTATTGCCCCTCTAGCCATAGCCATACGCCGTTTTACCTCATCCACACAGCTGCCATTGTTCGTGATCATATCATAATATATGTAGATATATCTTGGTGCTATGATCATGTAGCTCGTACAACGTCGCAGTTTGCTTTGCTATACCTACTTAAATCAAAATTCATGAGGAAGCTATGGAAAATAAAGGGATAAGTTCTGTGTCAATTGGGAGTCCCACGGAGAACTCGCTTTATGTGTGTGCAACATTAATCATAAATGAAGCAAATTGACAGCCTGATACTCAAGCGTGGCAGTCTTTGGTGGCGAAATAAATTGAGAGTTCGGCATTTAGGGGTTTATCAGATGTGAAATTAATGTGATTGGTTTGTTGAAACTGGATTTCCTTAATTAACTGTAGTAGCTTTTAGTTTATTCACCTTTCAATTGTCATTAATGAGACACAATAGAATTTTAATAGTTATCGATCTCAATGAGTCCTCGTGATATTTGAACTGGTATAAATGTGATTTCAACAAAAAATAATTAAGCTCTTTCAAGTAAAAACTTCTTATAGAAATCATCCTGCATCTTATCATCTTTATCGTGAGGATGACGAAAACTAATTTTAATAAAAAATTGATTTTTAATAAAAATTTGATTTTTCAATTCAATTTTTTTGAAAATTTACTTTCATGCGCATGTTCAAAATTTCTGGTAATTGATAGTCAAAATATTTATTTCATGTGTTTTTATCTGGTACTAGCTGTGCCCCGCAGTTTCACCCGCATAAATCTCTATCCCGTGAGAATGTCGGGATGAAAAGTATCCTACGTCCTAGTCCAGGTCATGGTCTACCCATTTGCCAAATTTCATCCAAATCTGTTCAGCCGGTTTAGCGTGAAAGCGTAACAAACAAACTCACTTTCGTATTTATAATATTGACTTAGAATAGTTAGGATTTACGGCATAATTGATACACTCAGTATATTCAGGTATAAGTCAAATTATATCTGAACCCACTAATTACCCAAAGACCCCGGCTAAACCGCAGCGTGACCGCCACATATAGTTATTTACCATGCTGCCCAGCGTCGCAGACAAATTACAAGCGTCGGTCAATCCGTCCTTTGTCCGACCCTGACTAATGTGCGATACGGCTGTAATTCCGACTGGCCAATAAGCGCACTGACCGACTACAGCCGTTACTCAGTAACGGGTAGTGTGTGATTTGTGATGCAGTTTCAGTGTTCGATGGTTTTTTGTTTCACTATATTATGTCTGTGGTGTGTATTTCCCTTGAAAGTTTAGGTTTCTACCTGTCAGATTTTGTAGATGTTATTAAAAAAATAAGAGACCGAATAAACTGAAAAACATCACATTATTATTTAAAGTTTTTCGTCGAGGTGAGTCAGGTTATTGAAAGGCTTCCCTTGAAGGTTAAACTTTGATAGTCTCGCCACACATTTTAACATTTGTAACAGCACAACGTGCACATGTAGGGGCAACTTGGCTCGTGTACATGACAACCTGTCAGATCTCTTGACAAGCTGTCACAATAGTAACAGCCCGCCACGGAGCTCTGTAAGGACGGAAGAGTTCGTATACCGCTATAAATTATTGTACATTAATATATTTTTTGGTCTGCGATTGAATACCCTACAGATCTCTTCATTTCTGATTCGAACACGTAGGGAAACTCCAAGCATAGCCCTATCCATTGCCCTTCAAGTAACTTTAAGGCTTCTAAAAAAGGCCGGTGAAGGCCGCAGGAATTCGCTGGATGCGAGAAGCACAGAACTGCGCGAAGTGGTGGTGCTTAGGGGAGGCTCATGTCCAGCAGTGGACGTCTTTCGGCAAAATTAATGATGATTATGAATTGAATATCAATAATTATAACACTTGTCCCCGAAACTCAAGAAGATAACGAACAAATTCTATTAAGCAAATACACAGGTCATCTCATTGTTTCTCAACCAAAAATTGAATCCAAAAAAAATCCCTAACGACTAATTCCACTTACAAAAACAAACCCGTAGACTGAAAGACAAAGATATATTATAATAAATGTATGACGCTCATGGTGTGTCAGGATGTGACGACGTAATCACTTCCACAAAATTATGGTGTCCCTGCGACTAAATTATTAACTCGCGAAGGAATAAGGAACTAAATTAACTCTTTTGTTAACATACGTGTATCACGACGGAGGTAAGTTGAGAAGGTTCATGAATACGGATATTCTACTATTAAATGAGCAATATTTGTATATATATATATTTGTTTGAATGTAAATGTTGAACTATCTTTCACCCGCGTGGATGACGGAAAATATTCCACGGGAATATTCTAAAGTAATTTATTTTATTTATTTAATCTTCAGACAGCTTACAGTTTAATATATATAAAGGTAAGTTATGTACAATAAGTGCTTACAATTGTCATTTAAAAGATTCTACAAATTAAAAACGGTATACCTAAAAGAAAAAATAAATAAAAGAAACATACAAAAAGAAAACTAAAAACAAAATCTTCTTAGATGTAACTTAACAAATTCTTTAAACAAAACAAAATAAATATTTTTTTAATACAAAACATAACATAACGGAATACGATTAGTTCGTTATCAATCAATCAATTGCTAATCTGTAGATTGCCAAACGTCGGGCAATTCGATGATTGCTCTGATTGCGTCGTTTTGCGGTTTAGTAACTCGCAGCCATTGACACAGCACTCAGTACCTACCTAGAAGCAAATGTATTTGTAAACTCGTCGAAGCTGTATTTGACAAACGGCATAGATACAGAATAGTGCAGAACAGCTTTTGCCAATAATTTCACACAAAAAAGGAAACAGGCTTACCTTATATTCATATTATTTCTGCTTACAATCAGCATCGCCATACAGCTTGGCAATGCTGCCAGCCTTTCGGGCACTTTTCTTATTGACAGCGATGCCGACGAATTTTTTGATACCCTATGATTCTGTTCCCTCTTTTTTATACACATGTACATATTATTATAATTATTTTAAGTCTGTTAGCTTATATATTACTAGCTTTTGCCCGTGGCTTCGCCCGCGTGGAGGTCGGAAAATATCCCACGGGAACGTACTATAGAGATGTTATACCTAATAACATAGGAAAACGTCATTGACTCCTACCGCTGCGCCCGCGTTGCTCCGCGTAATTTTGAAACTGTGATATCTTTTAAACTATTCATTTAAATGATATGATTAAAAGGCATATTTAAATCTAAATTAAATGCCTAATTTGAATAACATATTTTTTGGATAAGGATTAATACTATACCGGTCAAAAAAGCTTCGGAAATGACAATAAAATTTTTATCAAATTCTGAAAGATAAAAATGGTTATTGTGGGTCATCCTTAGAAGATAAACATATGCCATCGGGGATTTTTTTGTTGAACTTTTTAAGATAAACAATACCGTAGAACATAAATTTGATGTATTTTTTCCGGTTAACGCAGCGCACGCCAGTAAAGCTCCCAGTCGGCATGATTTTTTCCGACTTCTTCAACAATAATCGTCATATTTCAGTCAATTTACACAAAACCTTAATGAATTATACACTAAAACCTTCCGCATGAATAACTCCGTCCATTGGTGAAAACCTTTTGAAAATCCGTTTGGTAGTTTTTGAGTTTATCGCGTTCAGACAGACAGACAGACAGACAGACGCGGCAGGGGACTTTGTTTTATAATATGTAAGGATAAGGATGTAAATATTATGTTCCGAAATAAATTAAAATCGTTTTCTACTTTCAATTAAATATTCTAGCATTGATAATTTCGAATGTACATAGTCGTAGGTAAACTTCACATGAATTTTAATTTTATATCTTCTTAATTTTTTCGAATTAGACTTCTGTCTCCCTTACCCTCGTTTGCATACCAACAAAGCCTTATTTATTAAATAAACAGGCAACAGTATAAAGGGAATGTATTCTCATTATAACTTGGGGAGGAAACTAATTAATTTTTTAAAAGGAAATTCAGCCACGTTCATTATGATTAATTCATGGAGATAGAGAGAGAATTGCTTCTTAATCAAATAATAATTGATTAAGAGCGTTTAATTTGAAAGTGGGCAACGTCACAAATAGATGTCAAATATTTCGCTGTAATTAATTTGGCAATATACTGCTGAGCATGAGGTCCTTCCCGGGTCTGGCAAAGTGTTATTGGGTTTTTCTAACTGAAATATCTCAGTAGCAGCTTGGAGTCTGGATTTGTGCCCGGTTGATGGCAATAGGCTCGCTCCCTATTACATGGGACTTAAACATAACTGGCGAAAGGTGGATGTACCTGTTACAGGGACAAGGCGTGATGTTATGTTATTACTGTATGGAAATAAGAAATGTGGCTAACTAGTTCCCTAGAATACTATGATGAATTGCAATTATAACACTGAATTTGATGTTGTAACAATTTTAGGTGTAAAAAAGGCATTTGGAAAGTTTACAAATACTTTTTTTTACAAATAAAATAAATATTCGGTGTTACGATATTAATTATTGCATTTCATAATCAATATTTTAGTTCCCTAATTAGCCACATTTCTTAATTCCATACAGTAATATTGCTAAATTAATCAAAACAGGTAAATATTTGACAGCTATTTATGACGTTGCCAACTTTTAGGATAAACCCTCTTAAGGGTCCTTCACTTTTAAAAGTTGAGAAGAAATAGTTTGGCTTGGTATGGGCATGTGATGAGGAGGAAGTAAACCCATGTGACTAAAAGAGTAATCATCTGCCTAGCCTTTTCTCAACTATGTTGGGGTCAGCTTCCAGTCTAACCAAATACAGCTGAATACCAGTATTTTACATGGAGCGACTGCTTATCTGACCTCCACAACCCAGATAAGTACTGGGTAACACGATACCCCTTGGTAAGTCTGGTTGTCAGACTTTCGGGGTTCTGACGATCCGTAACAACTGTCAAAGATCTGCAAATGACAGCCGGGACCAACGGTTTAACGTGCTTTCCGAGGCACGGAGGAGTCTCGGTATGTAAATATGGTCACCCATCCACGGACCAACCCACTGTTATTACTTAACCACGAGCTCGACCTCTCATATGACTAAAAGAGTGATGAATATAAATCTTGATGATGGATGGAGAATGCCAAAGAATATATGGATGAATTGTATGAGGAATGATATTGTAGCGGTTACACCGCCACATACGAATTACGCATCATAGACATGACGTCACACAAATCCTGCATCGCGCAGTTAGAGTTTACCGAGCGATCGACATACATACAAGATTTCAACTTCAAACCGAGGGGCAGTTGCCCGCCAAACACAACACCCGTCTGGTCGGAGGATCCTCCCTTTTCTATGGTGGATGAGTGAACTTTACACCCTGTTCCTCATACCACTAAAATATGAAGGAAAAGGGAGTGAATGATAGCGTGACGGTTGGCAGGGGAGAGTGGAAGAAAGCCATTACACCGACCCCACGTAACAGGGGGACAAGGGCAAGAAGGTGGATGAGTGCTTTACCTCTTTGGAACCACGTGAAAGAATGCCCCGGTGTTTTAAAAGGGTGTTTACTTAAGATATCTTGCCCACGGAAACATACTACCGGAATGAAAAGTATCCTATATGTTAATCCAGGTTATAAACTATCTGTGTGCGAAATTTTATCCAAATCCGTTCAATAGTTTTTACGTGAAAGAGTAACAAACATCCATTCATCCTCACAAACTTTCACATTTATAATAAACTAGCTTTTGCCCGCGGCTTCGCCCGCGTGGATGTCGGAAAATATCCCACGGGAACGTACTACCGAGATTTCATACCTAATAACCGAAGAAATTGTCACTGACTCCTACCGCTGCGCCCGCGTTGCTACGCGTAATTTTGAAACTGTGACATCTTTTAAACTATTCATTTAAATGATATGATTTCAAGGCATATATTAATTTAAATTAAATTCCCAATTTAAATAACATATTTTATTGGATAAGGATTAATACTATACCGGTCAAAAAAGCTTCGGAAATAACAATTAAATTTTTATCAAATTCTGAAAGATAAAAATGGTTATTGTGGGTCATCCTTAGAAGATAGACATATGCCATTGCGGCCTTTTTGTTGAACTTTTTAAGATAAACAATACCATAGAACATAAATTTGATGTATCTTTTTCGTATTAGGCAGTGCACGCCAGTGAAGCTCCCAGTCAGCATGATTTTTTCCGACTTCTTCAACAATAATCGTCAAATTTCAGCCAATCTACACAAAACCTTAATGAATTATACACTAAAACCTTCCGCATAAATCACTCCGTCCATTGGTGAAAACCGTTTGAAAATCCGTTCGGTAGTTTTTGAGTTTATTGCGTTCAGACAGACAGACAGACAGACGCGGCGGGGGACTTTGTTTTATAATATGTAAGGATAAATAATAAAAAATATAATATTACTAGCTGACCCAGCAAACTTCGTTCCGCCTAACAGTCAATGAATGTGCATGTTTAGGATTTTAAAATTTCTACCCTACCTACCCTACTTACCTTACCTAGATATCAAAAAAGCTAATCCACACAAAATGTATGACAACGTGAATTTTCGTCATATTTTTTTTTTCGTGAGTTTTTCCATATTTTCTCACCGTTTAAACCTTCCCTGGACTACGACAAACATTTCAAAACCAAAATCAACTAAATAGGCCCAGCCGTTCTCGAGTTTTAGCGAGACTAACGAACAGCAATTGATTTTTATATATAGAAGATATGTTAGTAGGAAGTAGGATAGGATAAGTGAGATCGTAGGATTGTTGATTTTGTGTAATAATAAAATACTAAAATTGTAATCCTTTTCCGCTTAGTATTTTATTGTATTGTAGTATAAGTGTTAAAGCTGCCATTTACTGGGTACGCCTTTCATTGAATTTAATGTGCCGCCAGGGCACATTAAATTCAAGACTGAGACAGGCTGAGAGTATGTCATGATCACACGAATGTCTCTCTGATGGTGGCATGTGTGTTGGATTATTTCAGTTCCCTTCAAAATGGTTGAGCTGAATTGATGCTGATCCATACTTCAAGTTCGTGAACGGGCGCTGTCAGTAGGGACTGAACATCTCTTAGTTGCCACTGTTAATTTTTTAATAGTTTTTTTTCTTTTCATTACGGAGGCTTTTAACGTGCACGTCTTTCTACATCGTTTTCAAATGTATAATTTCAATATGAATGATGTAATCATATTTTGTAATAATATTTTAATTTAAAAGAGCGTCCGTGACCTACTACGCTTTGGAATGGGCAACTAGCTTTATCTTTCTGACTGACCGACCCCTTAAGTGTCTGTAACTGGCTTGTTTCAAATGAGTTTAAATTAGAGTTGAAACTCTTTTATTTTGGTTATTACTTTTTTTTATGTTGGCACGTGGAAAGCAGGCAGTTTATTTAATATAAACTTAATACTTGCTTGTCATAATAATTATAATTATTTTTGTAGCTAGAATGGTTAAGGTAGCTGCCCTTATTGCCCCATCTCAAAAATCCACATGTATATGTATATAACTCTTGTGTACTTGTGTATGTCACTGAACTCCTCCTACCCGGCTAGATCGATTTTGATGATTTTTTTTATGGTGTTCAGTTCATAATAAAGAGTATTTATTCTATCTGTATATTTTATTGAAAGGTTTGTTAACTTTATTATAGGTTTTTGGCTACAATAAAATAACATTAAGTTTTATCAAAGCCATGTGAGTCTAATTACACACCTGTCCAATCCATTAAGGAGAATTAATAAATGATTCAACGAACTCCATTACCGCCACTGACCAAAACTAGCGAGCGAACGGTCGAAACAATCGACCTTGCTAATCCGTCCAATCAGTTCAACAGAATCGTGTTAAATAACTTACTTAGCCCCAAGCCACGAGCCCGGGATCCGGCTGGATCCGGACATGGCAATGCCATTCTAAACTTGGCTAATCCCAGCTTTGCTTCGGAGTCACCCTGTAGACCCGCTTGATATTAGCAGACAAATACATTGTACGTTGTTGCGATGTAGCGCTTTATTGTGGAAAATAATTGTGAAATTGTTTTAGTAGAACTCATAATCATAAAGACATTACTAAATAAACACACGTACAGTACAATGTGTTTCGGCAAACTTCGTGTTTCGTCAGTCGTCGGATTTCTATCAGTTGCTCTTTGCACTTGGTGTAGACCGGACGCTTTCAATCGACTTGGAAGTATATAGAGTTGTTAATACTCTTTTCACTTAATGTAATTTATTTAAAAAATGGTAGGAAAGCTGCTAAAGTCGCAGGCACAACAGATAGGAAAATAGTTTTACAGCTCTATATAGTTCACACGAAAATCAAAACAAAACAACAATAAAGTACTTATTCTGAATTCAAATTATTATCCAAGATAAATCTCATAATTGATGGACATGGAAATTTGCATTCTTTGTATTCGGAAATGCGATGATTCCCGAGGGACATTAAGAAAATACTTAGTGTAAGTAGATTATATGTATAGTTTTAAGAATTTAATGCGCCACCTACATTTGCTTTTACTTCAGTGTTAAAAATTCCTAATTTCATTAATTTATATGGGGTGGCCATCTACGAAGACGCGCACTCTTCCTAATCATTTAAAGTACCAGTGTGTGCTCTAAACGTACTCTTGTACTGTAAATGTTTAGGAAGAAGAGTGGGGCGCGTCTTCGTGGATAGCACTATCTGTACCATGGGTTCAGTACATGATTCTGAACATAAGTGAAATACCTACGCGGTCAAAATGTATGGAACAGCAATTTATTTTAAGCTATTGCATAGCTTTTATCGCGGGCTTTGAGCGCGGCGACCGAATCAAGAAATTCCGTAACAAAACAAAAATTACGTTCCCATGACAACATCACGTTGTCATGGGAACGTAATTTTTGTTTTATGTCATCACGTCATCATTCCAAGTGTAGCGTTGACAAATAGGAAGTATGGAGGTTACAAATGCTATGCAATAGCTTTACCGCGGCAGTCCCCGAGTGCGCTTTGTTTTTTTTTTGTTAACCAACGAAAACTTTCTGCTCTAGGGGATCTAATCATGTTCTGAATTCATAGTTACAGTGTGCGGGTCGATGTCCCTGCCACCCTGTATATTTCTTTCCTTTTTAACTTATCAAGAAAAATTTAACAAATAATTATGATACTTTTAAAATACCAGCTTTTGTCGGCGATTTTGCCTGCGTGAATGTCAGAAATTATCCCACGGAAACGAAACCCAGGTCAAGGTATATCTTGGCTTGTATAGCTTGGGCGGAGCATCGCCATGTCTTCGTGGAGGCGATCGGCGGCGGTGATCTCTCGCGTCCGGCCCTGGTTCAGGCCATGGTACGGAGCGAGAGGAAATGGCAGGCCGTCACCTCCTTCTGCGAAGCGGTAATGCTCGCGAAGGAGGAGGCGGAACGCATGAGGGAGATGCAAACTTCGCGCCCTCACGCCCCTAACCGCCGCAGGAGGAGACGCCCGGGGCGGGAATTGCGAGCCGATTTCCGGCCACCGTAGGCGCGGGCTTGCGGACGGTGAGCAATGGGTAGCTCGCCGTCCGATAAGGACCAAGCCCGGGTCGACGGCGCGTTGTGTTCGACGCGCGCCTCAAAGAAATGTCAGTAGAATTGACGGAGTCCGCTAAGGCCAATGCCTGCCGGGGCTGCGAATATGGGCCGAAAGGGAAATCGTGGCCCCCCGGCAACATGGCAACATGGCAACTGAAGGAACACGGGTGGGTTTTAGTCAGTAAGAGTCTGACACGCCCTCCCGCTCCACCCAGAGCGGGAGAAGTAATTTGATAATTTCCCACCCAAAAAAAAAAAAGGTCAAGGTATATAACATAACATAACATCACGCCTTGTTTCCCCGAAGGGTTGGGCAGAGGTGTCCCTGTAGCAGGTACACCCACATTTCGCCAGTTATGTTTAAGTCCCATGTAATAGGGGGCGAGCCTATTGCCATCAACCGGGCACAAATCCAGACTACGAGCTGCTACTGAGAAATTTCAGATAGAAAAACCCAATAACACTTTGCCCGACCCGGGAATCGAACCCAGGTATATCTGTGTGCCAAATGTGAAAGGTAACAGACATACTGGGTTACTTACGTATTTTTTAATGTGTGGAAGTATGGATGGATAACGTCATCATACAGCAAAGTAAACCGATGTTAACGAATATATGGTTACGGTTATGTATTGTAAAGATAAAGATAAAAATAAATTTATTTGTTCAAACATGAGTAACATGATACATGAATATGCACTTAAAGATGGAAAAATAGTTTTACCGGTCCAACATGTTTTGCCTCACTCGGCGTACAAAATATTTATACGTTGTTAATTAAATTGGCAATTATAAATTAATTCTTAATGACAGTTTCTTATATAAAATTAAAGTCGAGTGCAAAAATATAGTCAATAATTAAATATACAATTAGAGTCAATACAAAAGTAGTAAATTTTAATTACAGGCAAAATATGTCATATTTAAATCAAATAAATAGTAAAATTCAAAATTTGTCATTTAAAAAGTCAACAATATTATACCTAGTAGCACTTATCCGTAAGCAGTTTTTTAAATGTTTTCTTAAATAAATTGTAAATAAATGTTCTTGTTCTTTATCGTGTGCCTTTTTAAGTAGGTATGTATAATGGAATAGGGAAACATTACATCTTGAAAACCACTCATGAGGTACTCGTGACCGCAAATTAAAAGAGTTACTCGAATTTCAACATTGATCCACCTCACTCGTTCACGCGTCTTCACTTAAAAATTTTGACATTGATATTATTGACGCGAGTACTCGCGAGTGAGTATTGAGTGAGCTATAGAATGAGTGAGGTGAGGTCTCGAAATTTTGAAAACACAGTAAACATTACAGCAGCTATTACTATGAACTCTAAACGTTAACTTTGAACTCTAAAAACATTAGCATTAGATTGGTAATCAAGTGTCATTGATTCGTTTATTTTGGCGATCAAAAATGTATGAGCGAAAGAAAGTTATGTGTATGAGGGAGACGTAAAAATCGGAATCGTGAGTACCTACTTATGAGTCGACGCACCCCGTCCGCCCCGCTGCCTCGGACTATCAGCTGAATTCGGCTGAGTTCGGCTCGTGAGGTGAATACACCGACGTACGACTCCTCGCCTCAAACTCATATAAAAATGATGAGTTACCCATCACTACGTCCAATGAACCATATGTGGTCTGTTCAATTGTTTTAACTATTGTGTCTGCGTATGGGACAGTGAACCTGTTAATATAATAATAATTTTATTTCAGAAGAAAATTTCCATAATTTGTTTTTTTACATTTTTTTTTTTGCGATTTTAAATTTACAATGTTTGCTGTTTGAGAATTGACCGTGGCGTACATCGATGTATAGGAGAACATGTTGTTCTTAGGATAAATCATAACCAACTACGGAACCCTTCATTGTGCGTGGCCCGACACGCACTTGTCCAGTTTTTTTTTTTAATATCAAGGCGTATTTACATATTATTTTTATTTAAGTTCTTTTCATTTTGTGTATCATCGTGTTTTTTCATACCGATCAACACTCACCTACTTATCGTAAACAGTTATTTACTCGAAAACACAAATAAGTGAATCTTCTTCGAACTGTTACTAAACAAGTACTTTCTGAGTTTATCTTGTACAGACGCCAGCACATCAAGCTACTACAATCTGTCAAATTTATTTAAAAAATTTTCAACCTTATCGCTGAAGTTTAAGGTTCAAAGTTGATTGGGAAAATTTGACAGTTTCGGGTAGCTTGATGTGCTGGCGTCTGTACATTACTGACACCAGCACCGTAATTGCGTATCACACTGTATAATCACAATCTCAATGATTTTGAAGGATATTGCTAATCCAATGCTTCATTATGTTCGAAAAATTTGTCCTCTCAATTACGTAAATAACGCAATGAATGTTGTTGAACTGTCAAAATTAAAGCCATTGCTACTGTTACTTTGTTACGCAATTACACCATTGGGCTTGTATTATTTTGATATCGCCAACCCATCTGCGTCTTGAGCAAACGTGGTGATCAATGCTCGTGCCTTCTCTGTATGAGAAGAGGTCTTTGCCATGTAGTAAGACAATGATAAGTTTGGTGTTATGCTATTATTATACCCAATAAAAACTTTATAATATTTTCTTGATCTATAAAAACAAAAAGAGAGAATTCATTCAATCTATTTGTGTACATTCAAACAGACTTGTATGATGTGAGTGTCAAATAATAACTTCATTTTTTGTTCTATTTTTAACCCCCGTCGCAAAAAGAGGGGCGTTATAAGTTTGACCGCTATGTGTGCGTCTGTGGCACCGTAGCTCTTAAGGTACTGGTCGCGGGCTCGAACTCATTGGTGGGCTTGGTCAAAAAGCACGCTATCTCACCTGGCATCGTGTCCGACAGAGATAGTATCAGTGATGAGCAGTTAGACGCTGGTCTACATGCACAAACTCTAGTTCGCCCGCACACAAACACCGTTCAGAACGATTTTAGTAAAACGAGCGCGTAAAAAATTACGTAAAGTCCTTTGGAAGGTGGAGTTTTATGAAAAAACTACTGCATAAATCAATTACGAATAAAGTTTATTATAATCTTCGACAATTGGGCTTTGTCGGAATTTATACTTCTTTTATTACTTATTTACTCCCAAAGTTGCGTTAAAATTAGCAGGAAAAACGAATCTTTGTTGGCTCATAACTTTTTAATTGCTTTTTTTTTACTATTCTGCTTCTGTACAGACAAAATTATAAGACAAAACGATTTCATGTTTTACTTTGGATGTACAATGTGTAACAGTGGAGTAAAAACCCCCCCGAAATTTGTATGGAAAAAGTATCGGCTAGTTGCGCCTTAAGCGGGTGAACCGATTTGAATGCAGTTTTTTTTATTATTTGAAATCAGGTTTTCTAGCGATGGTTCTTAGACATGTTCTATCAAAATTGGTTCAACCGTTTGAAGATTATCAGCTCTTTTCTAGTTGATGAATGGATGTGAGTATCTTCCACAGTTCTGATCGATTTGAAATTTAGTATTCTATTAGTTCAATGATATTAGAAGAAAATAGTAACCTTGAACTGATGCTGCAGCATCACCTGGAATTTGCAGGATACCCAACTCCCTTACCAACTTACAGCACAGGTATCGTGTTTGGGCTCATTGGAATGGTCTTAATGAATAGGTTATAGATAGATGTTGAAAAGGGTCTGGTGATGGATTAAGAAAGAGAAATGAGGAAATATATGTGTGTAGTTTTATTTTATTTTAACTGTTAAAATTGTACTTGTCAATCTTTAGCTATAACAGTATATACCTACCATAGGAATTGTACCTAATAACTGTGACTATTGTTATAAAATCTTTAAAAAATAGAAATAGTCTTATTTCTTCTACATACTGTTCTAAATATTGCTAATTGGCAGTTTTTCAAAGAAATCATTGTTAAAAATACTAGAAATGAAGTCTTAGAAAAACATTTCTTGAAATTATATCACTCAACGAAGTAAACAATCATATTAATGTTTTCCAATGAGTAACAAAAAAAGAGAAAACACATTTCTAAAGTATGATTTCCAAGTAATATGGGCCGATAGGGAATATCGTGGCCCCCCGGCAACATGGCAACGGAAGGAACACGGGTGGGTTTTAGTCAGTAAGAGTCTGACACGCCCTCCCGCTCCACCCAGAGCGGGAGAAGTTATTTGATAATTTCACACCCAAAAAAAAAAAAAAAAGTATACACAAGACACGGTATAATGGTGCAAAAATACTAAATCGTATCGTTACCATTATTTCAAATAAGTATTGTTTCCCCTTTGCTAGACGCACCATTTTTAGGTTTTTACAAAACTATAATAATTACGTCAAGTATTCAAAAATCTACCCTCAATAAGCATGTACAAACTACGCATCAAAGACACATGATCCTGACGTCACACAAATCCTGCATCACGCAATTAGAGTTTACCGCGCGAACACCATATATATAACTTCCCCAACATCAATCATTGGACAGTTGCCCGCCAGCCACGACACCCGTCTGGTCGGAGGATCCTCCCTTTTTTATAGAGGATGAGTGAACACACTGATCCTCATATCTCTAAATAAGCATCATCAAACAGTCTAACCCGAGCTGGTTTTCATCAATTTAAGGTTGAAAATCAAGAATACAGACTAAAACAACATTGCTAAGGCTAGGATTTTCATATCGTAAACGTTCTAAATTAATTATTCAAACAAAATCTTCCACCAAGCAACAAAAAAATACTTTTAATCAGCACTAGCTTCCACCAGCAGCTTCACCCGCATGATATCGCCCGCGTATCTTTATAAATTATAGCCTATGTTACTCAATAAAAATGTAGCATTCTACTGGTGAAAGTATTTCTAAAATT
Organism: Agrochola litura; assembly: GCA_949152395.1. Lineage (NCBI taxonomy): Eukaryota > Metazoa > Arthropoda > Insecta > Lepidoptera > Noctuidae > Agrochola > Agrochola litura. The sequence goes on along the minus strand of OX424497.1, from coordinate 4,974,682 downwards.
GGTTCAGTAGTTTTTAATTTATTCATTATAAACAAAAATACAAATCTTTTCTCTTTATAATATTATTAGTGTAGACAAGCATCATCGGCCAGCTACCAATTTAGAGCTGAAGACCAACAAACAGCATAAATTCTGATTAAAGCAACATTGCTATAAGCCAGGATTCGCTATTGATCAAAAGTTGCAGAGACACCTATTTATTAGTTTGAACTAGTTTCGCAAATCCACTGCCAACCAACACCACAATATTTAGGTTCATTAAGGTTAATTAGGAGAGTTGCCACGACTGCTTAGTGGTTTGTTCTAGTTTGTTCTGAAGGTCCTGTTACTAACTGAACTGAAATTCGGTGTAACGGTGTGCCTGGTTTTCCAAATGCTCTTAAATATCCGAAATATACTTAGCAGAATTTTCATGGATTGCAAAATTGATATGGGTTGGATTCACTAACAGTTACATTATTTTAACAAAAACAATAAATTTACTCAGTTATAAATCTACAATATACAAGTTAACACTAAACATTTGTTTCAGTCTCAATGATAAATTAGGTAATTTTACACTTCTACAACTGTTATTTCATGCCACTAAAATTATAAATATTTTAACTGATACTTGAAACTAACTCCTTGAAAGCTCTTTTGACGCCATAGCTGATCGTACAATCGACTATCCTCTGCTACATAGCATAGAGAGTATTACCGCGCTGATCATTTGTTTGCAGTGTGGCCGTTGGCCGTAGGGGACGATTCTGCCTACATTTTTATACAAAGCGAAGCATTTGTTTAGCTTAGCCATGAGCTGCGGTGGAGTGACGCCTTATTTTGAGTCACAGATGCAATTTTTAAGCTATTGCATAGCTTTTATCGCGGGCTTTGAGCGCGGCGACCGAATCAAGAAATTCCGTAACGAAAATAAAACCTAACACCCCCCACTCCGCCTACCATGTAATGCCTACTATTTTATGTCATCATCCGTCATCATCCCAAGTGTAGCGTTGACAAATAGGAAGTATTGAGGTTACAAATGCTTTGCAATAGCTTTACCACGGCAGTCCCCGAGTGCCACACGTTTTTTTTTTTTGTCATATTTTTTCCAAATCTGGATGTCTAAGATCTGTGCCTACGTCCACATTATAAAAGAAATTCTAGTAGGTACCTACGTTTATTAAAGGTACTTTCTCACATAATTCGCAGCATCATCAACCACTCACATACACAAAAAGAACTTCGTCTCTCCGTCATTGATCGCTTAAGGCCGACAATAGCGCCAGAGGTGCTAACAGCGATTTGTTAGCGCACAATGAATGTGCCGAGATAGCACAGTCAGTGCCATTAATCCTAATAACGGCCTCGCTGTGTCGAACTTTAGATAGCCTTTGAAAAAAACGGCTATAAAATCAAGACGATGAAGATCATTAGATTTTAGAGATACGTTGAGACTTTTAAAGTTTCGATTGAATTTGTATTACTTTATAGCACAGCCTCTAGTATTTGAAGGCGTTAAATAAGATCATGTTGCCGTCAAAACGTAGCAGGCAGATATAGTTCGTTCCAATTTGCAGGTAGTGGGGGCTGGTATAATTCCATGATATAGCAGGTGGTGTAAGAACTCCTCCGTCCTAGCGGACCTCTATGGCGGCTGTCACAAACGTGGCAAGTTGACAGTTTTTGACAGGGTTTACGAGAGACTGGCTTATTGGACCCACCCCGACTACATTCTGGCGCCCAACGTGGGTCGCCAGAATGTAGTCGGGGTGGGTCAGGTTAAGTGAAAGGCTTCCATTGAGGGATAAAACTTTGTATTTTTCCATACATTTTACAACAATACGTGCATATGTTCCAACAAGCCAGCCTCTCGTAAACCCTGTCAAAAACTGTCAGCCTGCCACGTTCGTGACAGCCGCCAGAGGTCTGCTAGGTCGAAGGAGTACGTACACCGCCCGCTATACAATATTTTATTTCTGTAAGTTAGTTTAAAAAGAAGAAAGAAAGAAGGAAAGAAATATTTTTCTTTCTTCTTTAAAAACAACACTTTTACACGTCAAAAAGATAGTTAATCGATTCAGGCGTGACCTTGCGGAAATCCATTATAAAATACAATAAACGTTGATATATTTAATAAGTAGTAGTAGTAGAGCGAGCGAGCGATTTCTGCGTCCAGTGCTCGGTGTGGCAACACGCCGTGTTCGGGTTTGCGACAAGTCAATCGTCATCATGAGGATACCTCGTTGAGAGGTGAAACACGTGTCGATTTCTTACAGGTTTTTTTTATGGCTCTTTAGGAATACTTAAGCGGAACAGATTACTAAATTATCAACGTCTATTGTATGTTACGTCAAAAATAAATAATAATATTTTGAAAACTACATAGATGAGGACGATGTTTCCTAATCGACTACTCTGAGAAGCCCCCTCCCCTTATATTGTCCTCTTTCTCTCTACTAGTTTGCTGTGCCTGACAGGGTCCATAATGACCATGTCTTTGTAAAACCCACAAACTTAGTTCACATTGTGAAATGCAAATAAATATTGAGTACTAGCTGACCCAGCAAACTTCGTTCTGCCTAACAGTCAATGAATGTGCATGTTTAGGATTTTAAAATTTCTACCCTACCTACCTACCGAGATATCAAAAAAGCCGATCCACACAAAATGTATAAGAACGTGAATTTTCTTCATATTTTTTTTTTCGTGGGTTTTTCCATATTTTCTCACCGTTTAAACCTTCCCTGGACTACGACAAACATTTCAAAACCAAAATCAGCTAAATCGGCCCAGCCGTTCTCGAGTTTTAGTGAGACTAACGAACAGCAATTGATTTTTATATATATAGATTGAAACACCCGAAACCCACGTCCTGTCTGGATGTTAAAAGCAACTGTGACCTCTGAGTTTATCTTGGTCAGATCATATGAGAACTCACTCATCATGCAGATGAGTGTCTGAGAAGATCTTTTGAAGTACATAAGCCCACGTTCACACGGACGTAAAAATATCGCGGCAGGATTTTATTGCTCATTGGATTTTCAACTCTCGGAGTTGAGCCGAGCGTTGAGAATCCAACAGAGTGCAAACCAGTGAGTCGAAAAAATATACTATTGGATTTTCAACTCTTGGGGCTAAACAGAGCGAGAGAGAAAATATATCGCCGTGGGAAAAATCACCCGTGCTTACCTGGGCTAAGACATTTCAGCATTGTCTCTAAGAACCTCAGATATTGCAATAACCATAGACAGGGGTGATCTCTAACCATCAGGCGAGCCGCCTGGTTGTTTGTCACCCAATTACCTATCTATATAAAAACGATGATCGAATCAGAAATGAGGAGATCCGCAGGAGAACCAAGGTAACCGACATAGCCCGAAGAATTGCGAAACTTAAGTGGCAATAGGCAGGGCACATTGCTCGCAGAACGGATGGCCGATGGGGCCGAAAGGTTCTGGAGTGGCGACCGCGTACCGGAAGACGTAGCGTTGGAAGGCCTCCCACAAGATGGACCGATGACCTTGTGAAGGCCGCAGGAATCCGCTGGATGCGGAAAGCACAGAATCGGTCGAAGTGGAGGTGCTTGGAGGAGGCCTATGTTCAGCAGTGGACGTCTTTCGGCTGAAATGATGATGATGATGATGATAAAAACAGTCCGTCATTTAAAAACAAAAACAGTGGCACTCCACCACGGCACCTCGGTAATCAACGCGTTGATGTCTTTTACTCCACGCACCGGGGTAATCAACGCGTTGATGTCTTTTACTCCACGCACCGCGGTAATCAACGCGTTGATGTCTTTTTAATGGACAAAAGCTGGTGTCCTCACAGTATCGCGAAATATTGGTTTAGTCCCATCTCAAAAACAATCAGTGAGATATTTTAAATCTTTTTACAGCTTCATCGCTTCACTACTCGTTAGCGAAAACCCTTTTGACTAAGTTTTTACAAATCCTCTTAGGGAAACAGAATTTTCATATTAGTTTTCCCGAACAAAGTGGTGACGAGCTCATTATTATCTAAAACCAGATACTACTTATAAAACATCCTTTTCTAATTAAAACACAACTGAAAATGACCATTATTACGTTACCGTTGTTACGGTCATTTTCAGTTGTGTTTTAATTAAGAGAATACACGTCCACTTTATAACAAAGAGCTTTTGCTACGCCGTAGCGAGCGTAGCCGCATAGCAGTGACACTGTCCTTTCTGCTACGTCGTAGCAAGACTGCGATACTTTTATTGCATTTAATGGGATTTTGCGTTTCTGACTTTATTTATTTTTGTATAGGTACTCTAACGACTTATTCACTAATAACATATTACATAAAAGAACTTATACCTATATCTATTATTATGGTGAATTTGTCACTTAAAGAAGTACACAACTTAGACATAGATAAAAAATACATACCAGTTAGGAGAATTAATTTAAAATGAACTAACTTATTTTTTGTCACAATGAAAGTTAAAATAAGAGCTACTTTACCATAGGAAGATAATACAAAGACAATATAAAAGAAAATACAACATCAGATTTACTTAATTAATTAACTGCTCGAATGCCGTAATTACAGACACAATTAAAAAACCATTGTGTCTCGTGTAGATCTACGTTCCGGCATACCAAGGGTTAATAGATAGGTACTTACTCAGTTTTTTTTTTTTGTGTTTATTATACGTAAGACGACTGCAATAAACGTGATCAAATGTTATGAATGGTTGGGGTTCATAAGTTTTTTGCGGAATTGATAAAAAGTGTCGGCAAAGATGTCAATGTTACTGCTATTGTGGACTATACTATAATTAGCCATAAATCGGTTCATAGGGGCACTGCGGCCAAGGTTTGTTCTTGATGAGGACATAGAAAATATAAGGTGTTAAAAAATTAACTTTAAGAAAGTTGAGGAGTTGTTTGGAATAATAAATAAAAAATAATCACGAACATTTTTTTTCTTAATAACAATCCGTTTCAAAGATATGGAATATTTTCACTACACACAAATTTATTGAATATGCGCACTGTACACCATGTAGGCCGCCGCTGGCGTGGCGCCGCGCTCTCGAGTTCGTTCACCCCTGCGACAGCGCAAATTCGTAAACAGCTGATTCTAATTTTCCCATCACATTTTTCAGACTTTGGACTGGCAATTTATCGAATTTCTTACAAGTAGCTTTATTGGCCATATTAATGAATTACGTAAGCTCGATAAGTTGGTATGTTTAAAAAATTTGAATCAACTTATTCTATCATTTAAACACTATTTAAAATAAGTCTTAATTTTTACCTTATTTACAAAAGGTGCTGAAAATGTCCACCACTTTGTCCAATGCACGAGTGAGCACGGCGTATTACATTATTATACATTATAAATCCGTACTGCGTACAGATCTAGTTATAGTGCGCCTAGGTACAGTGATATTAGTTCAGATAACTTTACACAAGACTTTACATGGAGAGACATCGTAATTTCAATAGTTTTGCTAAGATTAAGAACTTAACATTTTTTATTTACTTAATGTAGAAATACGTTCTCTTAGAATGTTTATTAAAAGATAAGACGATAAACAACTAATTTATTTGACGGAGGACTCTAATTATAATTATTTTTTAAATTAATTATGCTCTATTCTGGTAGTAGAGGAGCTCGTGGCTAAGTAATAACAGCCGCACGGGGCGATCCACAAAGTTAAGCTACGATTGCCGGAGTTAGTCCGTAGATGGGTGACCATCTTTACGTATCGAGACTCCTCCGTGCTTCGGAAAGCACGTTAAGCCGTTGGTCCCGGCTGTCATTCGTGGATCTTTGACAGTCGTTACGGGTCGTCAGAAACCCAAAAGTGACAACCAGTCTTACCAACGGGTATCGAATTACCCAGTTACTAGGTTGTGAAGGTCAGATAGGCAGTCGCTCCATGTAATATACTGGTATTCAGCTGCATCCGGTTAGACTGGAAGCCGACCCCAACATAGTTGGGAAAAGGCTAGGCAGATTGATTGCTCTTTTCTGATAGTTTCAATAAATTTTTTTTGTTGAAGAATTTTCCACACTGTTCAGATATTTTATTTATTTATTTGCTAACATGTAAAAAGCTAGTTAGTAGGCATACATTAAAATTTCATGACTCATTAAGACATGCACCCTGTAAGGGTGCTGCAGCAAAAGTTTATATTTCAAGTGATTAAATTACATAATATAATATTGATTCTAATTGTTACAATTAATTCAAAGTCAAAGTCAAATAATTTCTTTCAATTAGGCACAAAAAGGCACTTTTGAACGTCAAAAACAAAAAATAGAATTGATTCTAGTCACCCCTTCCAAAAGGAAGTTTTCGTATGGAGAAGAATGGGCAAGAAACTCCACCGTTACTCTTTTAAAATGTTTTACAATATTTTGCATACATTAATTATATGTGAAGACGATGCACCTGGAATAAGATTATGTAATAATTACATTTCAATAAACATTATTTATTTAATTATTACATTTTATTTCAAACTAACTTCTGCCCGCGACTTCGTTCGCGTGGAAGTCGTAAGACACCACAATATACTACAATAACAGCCACATTTTTATAAAACTTCCCTGACTACCTAATACGTAGTTTTGTTCTCAGCAGCCAAATATACAAAGAGTCAGGAATGGTGACTTGGAAGTAAGCTACGTACTGTTAGTTCAAATAAATTATCATTATTAATTCGTTCATATTCACATAACATAACTAACATCACGCCTTGTTTCCCCGAAGGGTTGGGCAGAGGTGTCCCTGTAGCAGGAACACCCACATTTCGCCAGTTATGTTTAAGTCCCATGTAATAGGGGGCGAGCCTATTGCCATCAACCGGGCACAAATCCAGACTCCGAGCTGCTACTGAGAAATTTCAGATAGAAAAACCCAATAACACTTTACCCGACCCGGGAATCGAACCCAGGACCTCATGCTCAGCAGTAGCGCTTGCGACCACTAGACCAACGAGGCAGTTTATATTTTTGTATGTAAATATACAATCTAAAATGGAGCACGTTTGCTTATACTTTTACCACATAAGTACCATACTTAGTTGTGCCTCTACTGCTTTGTAAACTTAGTTTCAGAGTACAGATATATTGATCAGTATCTGTGGCATTACTAACTGGAGTACATATCGCGGCATCATTTGCGTTACTGCGCGTTATCAACGCACATAAATGCGGCATCCGCTAGTGAGAACACGACTCTATTGGTAGGGTTGGCAGTGCATGATTATCAAAAATGCCTTTTTACATATTAAGCTTGAATGTTTGAATTGACGCTTAAAACGGTATTGTATCAAATTCAAAACAGACAAACTGGATTAGACAACACCTTGGAGTCACATTGATGGATTTTCAAAAAATTATATATTAACATTATTTAATTGTGGGTGTACCTGCTACAGGGACACCTCTGCCCAACCCTTCGGGGAAACAAGGCGTGATGTTATGTTATGTTATACACCGTGAAATTTGAATCACAGTTTTGCTAGAACAAACGTTATTCAGACCATGGTCTACTACCATTCCACAGCATCCAATTTAAAAAAAAACATATATTGGTTTTTGAAAAAACACAAAAAGACAAAGTTTAAAATGTCAAGATTATCTACTGCTTACTAAATTTCGTTTATGGAGGTACATTTCCCTGTAAACAATGCTGTGTCCCGTGCGTGGTGTCTGTCTTGTAGGGAGTAACAATAATCTTGACATTTTAATCTTGTTTTTTTTTGGGTTTTGTCAAAAACCATTTTTTTTTTTATTGGATGCTGTAGTATGGTAGTAGACCATGGTCTGAACAACGTTTGTTCTAGCAAAACTGTGATTCAAATTTCACGGTGTATATTAACAGTTCGACTGACCGCGTAACGAACCATTGTTTTTCGCTCCATAGATTTCAGCAGGAACCTAATAAACGTGAGGTATTAAGACGCGTAAACCTACATACGTATTAAATGGTATCCAAAACTACAAAGCTTTCTTCCAACCTTTGATTCATTGCATTTAAAATCCTTATCCTTACATTATTATGAAACAAAGTTTCCCCGCCGCGTCTGGTTTTTCAAACGGTTTTCACCAACAGACGAAGTGATTTATGAGGAAGGTTTTGTTGAATAAATCATTACGGTTTTGTGTAAATTGGCTGAAATATATCGATTATTGTCAAAGATGTCGGAAAAAATCATGCCGGCTGGGAGCTTTACCGACGTGCACCGCGTAAACCGTAAGAGGTACATTTAATTGATGTTCTACAGGATTAAAAATCTTAAAAAGATTAACAAAAAATCTACTATAGCATATGTCTATCTTCTAAGGATGACCTACAGTAACCATTTTTACCTTTCAAAATTTCATAAAAATGTCACTGTTATTTCCGAAGCTATTTTGACCGATATTGTATTAATCCGTATCCAATAAAATATGTTATTTAAATTGGGCATTTAATTTAGATTAAAATATGCCTAATATCATATTATTTCAATAAATAGTTTAAAAGATATCACGGATTCAAAATTACGCGTAACAAAGTAATTATGGTTGATGGCAACGTGGGTGCAGCGGTAGGAATCAATGACCTTTTCCTCGGCTATTAGGTATAAAATCCCGGTAGTACGTTCCCGTGGGATATTTTCCGAGATCCACGAGGGTGAAGCCGCGGGCAAAAGCTAGTAATAAATATGAATTCCGCCAGCCCTGAGCGCAGATCAAGACTTCAACCACACGACATAAGCCCGGTACACACAAGTATCGTTCCAAAACTTTCCAGGCAACGGGATTTGCGAGGATTCCACAGTTATCCGTTTTTCACGGTTCCAGCCTTATGCGCGATAAACCGTCGGAGGTAAGCTTTAATATTTATTGTTCTCTCTTAAAGAAAAGGTATTTCGTACTGTGATATCGTAAGCCACTGGCGTTTATGTTGTGGTAGATGAATTATGGGGAAAAAAATGGCAGATTGTTTTTGAAACTGTTCAGTACAATGACATTTTATTTTCAAGAAAATCGTTTTGAAAAGTAAAAACAAAAGTTTTGTCGGTAAAGTACCTATAGTAATCAATTTTTAACACCCTGTCTAACTTAAACTTAGATAGATACAGAATGCCGAATGAGATGCTGCTAAATGATGCATTGTCATACTGATCAAACCCACAAAAAAAAAACTCCCAGTTTTCTATAATTTAATATCTATGAATGATATTTGCATCACTGGCAAGGTAAGTCTACCCATAAAAAAATCGAGTCAAATCAAGTTCAAAATAAGATGGTACCTACTTTTCTACTACGAATTAAATATGATAGCTACAGGCACTTGGATCTTATATAATATTGAAATTGCATTTTTCTTCCTACCCAAAACACTATTTTATTTTAAACTGCACATATCATTTCTAATAAATGGAACTTTCTACTCCATGCAATAAACTCGAGACCAGTACAGAGTGCCGACAACAACAACATACATACATTTTAATAACGTAAATGCTGGTGCACACGTCCGCCACTTGAGCGATGCGGACGTGGAGACTGGTCGAGTTGCTTCTAATTCTGTTGCTCGAGCGACTAGCGTTGAGGGCAACTGAGCCCTTAAAGAAACTAGTTGCTTAAGTGAGTACGCTTGTGTGCTCCTTGCTTTCGTGCAAGCGTGCATTTATTTTGTGTTTAGAAATAATGTTAGTTATGTTGTTGTTATTTTATGTTTTGTTTGTTATGTTATGTTATGTGTATGTATGTTATATGTAAGTTATATTTTTTGTTGTTATGGATGTTGTTTTTATGTTGTTGCTGTGTAGCTACTTATTCGGTATGTTTTATTTTTATTTTTTAATATATCAACAATTCGGTCCTCTTGTAATAGTTGTTACTTTCCAGATCACAAAGTAGGCTTAAGGCAAGGCCTGTTTTACTACCTATGATTAAATTTACATTTAAAAAAATCCCATTAACTTACTTGACAGATAATTTCGTATAAATTCTGTTCCATTTCTGAATTTATTTGGCGAGTATTGGCCATTCGGACATCGCCCCTGGACCCCCCGGCCCCCGGTCCCTAAATATAAGTTACGAGCTATTTATGATCAAAAATTCAATTCGATAGAACAATGGTTCAAACCGTCAAAGAGAGTTCTCATTTTCAAAATTAGATTTGCATTGTTGTGCTATATTTTCGCAGCATTCACTGAAACAACAGAACCGTAGAGGCAGATAAAAAATGACATAAAAAAATAATGAAAGCTTATTCCATTTTTAAAACGATTCTAACCCTTCCAATCGATGCTATCATCCCATCGCACATAAAACCATCGATATATCATGATTCATGAAGGGTTTTTTTTTTCAATTTCCCCTTGTAAACAGAGCTCCCTCCATATTAAAACAAGCCGAGCATTTCAGCAACTTTTCCTGTACAAAGCATAGCATAACATATTGATCGTTGGCTGCCTTGTTGGCTGCAAGCGCTACTGTTGAGCATGAGGTCCTGGGTTCAATTCCCGGGTCGGGCAAAGTGTTATTGGGCTTTTTCATCATGCTGGACAACTAGCGAACGGTGGACTAGGCTCCTGGACTTGGGACGATACAACCAAGAGTTACCTTACATATTTATTTGATTTTGGCCCAATTTTTTGAGCGTCTGTTAACTTTTATATGAAGAATAAATGTGTTCGGTCTCATCAGGAATTTCTCGGTAGCCTACCGGAGTCTAGATTTGTGCCCGGTTGATGGCAATAGGCTCGCCCCCTAATACATGGGACTTAAACATATCTGGCGAAATGTGGGTGTATCTAGATACACCTCTGTCTAACCCTTCGGGTATTAAAGGTGTGATGTTATATTATGTTATGTTATATTGATCGTTTCGATAAAACCCTTGGCTTTTAACAAATTTCTTTTTAAGTGAACATGAAAGACATATTTCGAACAATAAAGACGAAATTATTAAAAGGTTTATTTTGAAAGTGCTTAATTCGTTTTTACTTGATATTCGGGGATCAAACACGAGTAATAGGAACTCATTAGACTTGGAACTCATTTTATTTTGCTTCATTGAGTCTTTGAATTTATATCAAGTGGTGTTGTTAGGTTTTGCTATTAATTTTGGTAATTGTATTTGGTACTGCTTACCTACTTAGCAGGTTACTTTTTTTATAATTTTAAACAAGTTGATGCCCAAAAAGGCTCGACTGGCTGTTCACAATGCTCTGCTGGTGCCCACGCTTATGTATGGAAGTGAATGTTGGGTGTGGCAAAAGAAATATGAAGTAGATAAATGCTGTGGAAATGCGTTCCTTGCAAAGCATGTGGGGTGCGGTTTAAAAGAAGATATAGTTACAAAAATTTAAAAGAGTATGCTTAGATCGTTTGGTCATGTTGAGAGGATTTTTTAAAGGTGACTAATAAAAGTTATTTACAAGGCAGATGTGAGTGGAAACGTCGGGAGGTGAGGACATATAGTGACCTTATTGGTGATGTTCTTCAGAAAGGTCAGGTGCGTAGTACTCGCAACCGACGTGCGTGTATGACCAGATGTATGAACGTAAACGAGGCAAAAGGAGTATATAAGGATCGTAGCAGGTGGCGTTCTGTAGTTTCTGCCTACCCCCGTGGGTAAAAGGCGTGAGTTTATGTATGTATGTTTAAATTAGTCTGAGGGTTTTAGGAGTTCTCAATTTTACTTTGTGAGTTATTTTACAATTAGTTCATTTACATAAACAATCAAACGGGAATAATTCATTGTTTAATTGATGTTTTTTTTTTTTTAAACTCTTAAGTATTCTTATTTTTACTATTTTATTTATTCAGCATAAAATCAAGAAACAACTCGTTCAATAAGCCATGTTTAGGCTTACACTATCACCAAAAACAACTAACCATTGAAACACAAACAGAACAATTCAATTCCAACAAACTAATAATGACATTCGAACAATACGTGTCCGAATGGAAGTCGATCGTAAGCCCGGCTTCGGTATTCATGTCCTTGCTTTCTTTAAGGCTTCCTGAAAGCTGTTTTAAAATTCCATCTAGTGCTAACTGAAAGTCTTGCTGTCGCCACCGATGTACTGGTGGGAGATACGATTCGAATAGTGATTTTTAGTTTCAGTATTCTCGAAGGAATAGTAGTTTGTTTTCTTAGTAAAGTTGGTATAGTGGATTGCTTTATGTGGTGTATAGAGGTGTGGCAGTTAGATTATCTTATCACATTAAATAGTACAGCGGTTATTACAAGTTGTTATCAGTCTGCTAAAATAATAAATTTTACAAAAAAAAAAAAAAATAGGCAATAGGCTCACCCCCTATTACATGGGACTCAAACATAACTGGTGAAATGTGGGTGTAGTATTGACACACCTCTGCTTAACCCTTCGGGGATTACAGGCGTGATGTTATGCTTATGTGAATTTAAACAAAACAAATAACATAAAAATTGGCACGAAATAAAACACCTTTGATAATAAGGCACTAGACAGGCAAGGCGATGGTATCAACAATTTAACACAAACTTTAAGGTATTCTTAATCACAAATTAAGTCTAATGTTGTTAAATACTAAAAACGGTCCCACGGCTAGAATATTAATTATATTAATGTTGTATGTTTAAAATACGAGGTTTCAATTAATGTGATAACCTAATCGCCACACTGTATATGTTAGGTTATGTTTCTTTAGAATGTCATGATTTGCTCATTAGCTCCGATTTTTACTTCTCCACGTTACCGCTCCTAAAAAAAGAAAATACGTTTATTTACAATAAACATGAAGCAAATAAAGATCACAAACAGAAAAGAAAACCAGTTGGTGGAAAATATGTACCTACGTCATCAACTTTTAATATGTAAGTAATTATCAAAACGTAATCTGTTCAAATCACTTGAAACATATGAGTTTGAAAAAGGCAGCACTTAAAGTATTGGTTTGGTAAAGAATGATTACAGTTGCAATATACAGAGGTTATTGCCTAAGCTCAGGTGAGACATCCACTAGTAACACCAAATATTTATAAAATGCACTCAACAATAAAACAAAAGCCACAACTCTTTGTTATATATCCACGTCACACCAGTTTTATATCCGACCCATAGAAACGTATCCATTAGAATGAATAGTTTTATGACACCACCCCGCATACCAAGTTTCACCATAAAAGTGGTCCGATGATAGAACCTTGAGGAAACCCAGGTGGTATTTGCATTATGCAGAGATTCATCAGGGAGGAGTAGTCCCTTGACAATCATATGTTATGTATGAGGCATTTTGTCGGTTATTTTCTTTTATGAGGAAAAAGAAGGGGCATATTAAACTGTTTGAAGGTCGCAGTGAGGCGACGAAAGGCACAGCTAAAGACAACAAATTATTTTGTAACAGTTGAATTAGGAGGAGTCCCGTTACCCTTGTTTTGTATTCATTCGTTGATAACTTTAAAAATAAGAGACATTTAAATGCTGCCACTTTGCGATCACCGATCAATCTGCTAATAGCTGTTACTATAGAGGCAAACTATTTTGACAAAGGAACAAGTTTGACAAAAAAAAAAATTATACTTTATGCAATAAATGTCGACCTTCCTTCTTTGTCAACTCCCAACATAAATACAAAGCGCAGACAAAGCTGTTGATCAAGAAAAATCAACGCACAAACTCGAGACTCATGTAAAATAATAAATTATTCAATATCTGTACCTTCCATAAGTTTATGACATTCGCACATTTCACCCTTGTCATGACTACTTACCTCCCAAAATGTAAGGACATGAGATTCAGACGCCATACTTCTTTGTTTGCCCTCTTCAATATTTGATTTTATGAATGAAGGAAAGAATTCTGCTTTGACGTAAACATGTATGGCTCTTTTTAATGTGATTGGTGTCATTTATTTCAGAATCAAGATGTCAATTAGAAAGAAATAAAGAAAAGAAAGAATAACATTTGTTTAGACACACTTCGTGAAACACAAAATACAAATTACAAAATGAAAAAGTGAAAATATTGTTTTAACAACAATCGTGCGTGCCTCACGTCTGCACCAAAAAGGTTAATTTCAGCATTAATGCCAGACAGATGCTGTCTGTCTGATGCTGTCAATTCATATAAATATTGATAACGTTTGACTTTTGAGATGTTTCATCAGATTTTTATCTTGTCTTTTGAGCCCAATCTCCATGTCCAATGAAGTCGGTTTTAAAGGTTAATTTTCCCATTCACTCACTACCTCATTGGTCTAGTGGTCGCAAGCGCTACTGCTGAGCATGAGGTCTTGGGTTCAATTCCCAGGTCGGGCAAACTGTTATTGAATCAGTAGCAGCCCGGAGTCTAGGTTTGTGCCCGGTAGATGGCAATAGGGTCGCCCCCTATTACATGGGACTTAAACGTAACTGACGAAATGTAGATGTACTATAGGTATACCTCTACCCAACCCTTTGAGGAAATAAGGCGTAATGTTATTGCTATGTGTGATCGTTTTCCCAATCTCAGTCCCAATAGAGTTAGGTTCTCAACTAGAAACTTTCCTGTAAAACAATGAAAATATAACAAACAAATAAACCCCTATGATACCGATAGCCATCAAATTATAATACAGAAAACAACAGTTTCGTACGTCAAATGAATTGCCACAAATAATTCTTACTACCTATATATGAATATAAATAAATATTTAAATTGCATTAACTTCGGTTATTTCCCTAGAGGCGGATAGTGGTGAGAGGCGAATTTAACTTGTACAATACCTGGCCAGTTCAAACTTGTTTTAATAGAAAAAAGTTTGGACAAGTGGAGCGCATAAAGTATGGTAGTTTGTAAGTCGTTAGTCGTGTGGTGAAGAGAAAATATACTTGATGTGAGCGGATAAAACATACAGTGTTATGTCCGAACAGTTTTTTGAGCTCTCCTATTTAAGGCGGTGAAAATATTACAGTTGAGTTAATTACATGCGGACACGGACGTGGGACATTATTATTGGGGTATAAAAAAGCAGCTGGTTTTCAAATACGTGTCCCGTTTTCTAATTATCAAAGTCATATTTTGGGTGTGAAAAGTATATCTTCTATACAGGGTGGCATCGACGCGAAAACTGTTACCATGGATTCAGTACATGCGTTGTAATTCTTCGTCGGTTATTTTTTTTAATCACCTGTTCCATACATTTTGACCGCGTAGGTATTACACTTTTCTATGAAAAAGCAGTTTTTTTTTTTTAAATAACCGACGAAAAATTTCAATGCAGGGGGTTCAGAATCACGTACTGAATCCATGGTAACAGTTTTCGCGTCGATGTCCCTGCCACCCTGTATACCATGCGGGAACGACAATAAGCTAGTAAATGAAAACACGGGTAATACTAGTGCATGGGAATATTTTGAAACCATCAAACTAAAAACAAACAGGATGACGATTGACTTGTCGCGAACCCGATCTTGGTGTGGCAAAACGCCGTGATCGGGTGGGATCATCATCCTGAGGATGCCTCGTTGAGGGGTGAAACACGTGTCGATTTCTTCCAGGAGTTTTTTATGGCTCTTTAGAAATAGCTAAGCGGAACAGATTACTAAATATATCCACGTCTACTGTATTTTATAATGGATTTCCGCAAGGTCACGCCTGAATCAATTAACTATCTTAAATAGTAGATTATAAATGAAAAAAGGGAATTTAATTCGAAGGACTAAGTTGGATCCCGAGAGCAGCGAAGGATTCTAGAGTAGAATTACTAGCGTAGCGAGGGATTCTAGATTAAAATCCTGAGTGGAATGAGGGATACAAGGACCGAGATGAATTTTTCACGAGTTGTGTACTCTACTTTTTACCATTGACTGCGAGAAAATAAATACATAGTATAGCATTTATATTTATCACATTTTATTATACATATAATCCTTATACTTACATACATATTATAAAACAAAGTCCCCCGCCGCGTCTGTCTGAACGCGATAAACTCAAAAACTACCGAACGTATTTTCAAACGGTTTTCACCAATGGACGGAGTGATTTATGTGAAAGGTTTTAGTGTATAATTAATTACGGTTTTGTTTAAATGGGCTGAAATATGACGATTATTGTTGAAGAAGTCTGAAAAAATCATGCCGACTGGGAGCTTTACTGGCGTGCGCTGCGTTAACCGAAAAAGATACATCAAATTTATGTTCTACGGTATTGTTTATCTTAAAAAGTTCAACAAAAAAGTCTGAAATGGCATATGTCTATCATCTAAGGATGACCCACAATAACCATTTTTATCTTTCAAATTTATTGTTATTTCTGAAGCTTTTTTGACCGGTATAGTATTAATCTTTATCCAAAAAAATATGTTATTTAAATTGGGCATTTAATTTAGATTAAAATATGCTTATAAATTATATCATTTAAATAAATAGTTTAAAAGATATCACAGTTTCAAAATTACGCGTAGCAACGCTGGCGCAGCGGTAGGAATCAATGACCTTTTCCTATGTTATTACCCGACTGCCCCAGAAGGAGGGTAATGTTTTTCGAGAGTTTGTATGTATGTATGTATGTATGTATGTATGTATGTATGTTTGTATGTATGTATGTATGTCTATTTCTTTGGCACGCTCTGTAGCCTAAACGGCTTGATGGATTTTAACGTATGAGGTGTCGTTAGGTTCGTCTTAATAGTAGGAGTGACATAGGCTATATAATATTTATATATTGCATCTGCAAATAAAAAAAAGGAGGGGTAGGTTTAAAAAAATACATTATTGGTATCAAATAAAAGTTAGTAATCAGTCAATTCCAAATACATATGCATAATCTAAATATATAAAAGCGAAAGGTCACTCACTCACTCACGCGACTCACACTCACTGACTTCATCACGAAGTATCGAAAACCACTTGACGTAAAAAGATGAAATTTGGTAGGGAGGTAGTTTATACTTAGTAGACGTTCGCTAAGAACGAATTTTTGGAAATTCGCATATACAGGGTGGATTTTGAGATGGGGCAATAAGGGCAGGTACAAAACCGTTGTCGCTACAAGAAAACAGTCTTAGGAGACTGTCCTTAACTTTTTGAAACATTTTGATTTGCATTCACAGATTTTGAAAAAATTGTACAGTCAGCAAGAAAATGGCCAATTTTCACAACAACTTTTTTGATACCGGTCGATCCTATTTCTTATTACTAAGATCAAAAAACTATATTAGGCCAACTGAGGTTTAAAACTTCCCATACATTTCGTAGGAAATGAGAAGAGATAGAACACAATATACCTTAATGAACACAATATACCACTATATAACAGTTGAATTATTCCAATACTTCACTGGGCTGAATAAGCAGCCAACCATCAATTCATCCATACTAATATTATAAATTCGAAAGTAACTGTGCCTGTATGTTTGTTACCTTTTCACGGCTAAACCACTGAACGGATTTCGATAAAATTTGGTAAAGAGATAGATGGCATCCTGGAGATGGATATAGGGTACTTTTTGTCTCAAAAATAATCCTAAAGGGCATGAGATGAGAGAACCTACAGGGGATGACAATTTGTATGGCAAATCCAGCATTTCTTAAGTTAGAGATATGAAAATTAAAATTAATGCTTTTGTTAAGAAATAAAGAAGTAGGTACACATTTCAGCGTTTTTTTTTAAATCATCCCTCAAACAGGTAAACCCCCTATTTTACCTGTTTGGGGGATGATTTTAAAATTCACATGTTATATTGATTTTTTTTGTGTCTTCTTTTTAAGAGATTTAAGGAAATTGGAAATATAGCCATAGTCTGTATCTTGAATTATATAATTTAGTCTATATTTAATTAAAATCGGCTCACTCTGTCAAAGTTATCACAATAAGTCGTAAACTAACCTTTCTAACATGTGGGTTTTACTTCGGTTCAATGGCGGCACTAGAGTAGATATTACAAATTAATGGTGGTGATAATAGTAAAATGAATAATAATTAGTATTTTAAGTAAGGCATTTAGAATCATATAAACCTGTTTTATTTATGTTAAAAAGCCGGACAAATATGAGTAGGATTTACGCCCTAAAGGTTCCGTCTCAAAGCTGTGCTTGATTGGCTGCCTGAATTCCCAAATCAGGATTGAAGGACAAACTTAACTTTCAATTGAAAAATAACTTTTAACAGAGTGGAGAGTACCGATTTGAATGAAATACGTACTAAATGTTACTTCAAGACACGGTCTATAATTTTTGATCCCGGATTGAAGAACAAACTTAACTTTGCAGTTCATAAATTACCAATTTTCGGATTTTCCTCTTTACTTGACCTTGCTTCTCGCCAAACTTCATGCTGCTGGGCCAGCGGAAATTACCAAATAGACTAGTTTATTTGCGAGTGTCAAAATAAGCGGCATAAATTGCCGTTTTTTTATTGCGTTGACTTGGAAGTTTGATTTCGTTACAGATCCAAGAGACCGTAGATCTAAGTTTTTGATATCTATTTCAACTTGATGCCTCTTCGTTCCTGAGAAAAAAGGTCTTGACAGACAACGAAGTAGAAAAAAAATAAAATAAGTCATCATATATGGGTTAAAATTTTTCATTTTGAGATACGGAACCCTAAAATAGATTTATTTTGTGCCTGTTACCTTTTCCTGCCGTAAGGGCTGAACGGATTTCTAAATGAAAGGCATAGGATAGGCCATGACCTAGATAGGTTAGGGCATAGGATACTCTGAATCCCGGTAGCACGTTCCTGTGGGTTATTTTCCGACATCCACGCGGGCGAAGCCGCGGGCAAAAGCTAGTTATTTATATATTAATAAAACTAAAAAGTTTGAAATAAAATAAATTATTAAAAAAAACAAAAAACCCGACTGCAAAAACTCAACAGAAAAGAAAAAAACAAGCATTATAATCTATAGGATTTTGGTATTGCAGGCGGGGGACAAACAAAAGTTTCACCAAAATTTCAGGTTATTGGTTTGTTCCCGCCTGCAATACCAAAATCCTATAGATTATAATGCTTGTTTTTTTCTTTTCTGTTGAGTTTTTGCAGTCGGGTTTTTTGTTTTTTTTAATAATTTATTTTATTAGTTTATTAGGTACTAGCTGACCCGTGCCCACTTCGTTGGGCGGTAAACATTTTAACTTGTGATGAAATTGGCCTGCGATGTTCTCGCGCTTTGGCTAGCGAGCCTCTGCGAGCGCTCAGCGCTAGACTCCCTATCCCTTGTTGCAGAGACATGCTGCCTTAAATCACTGAGACGCTGCGCACGTTCAGCGCTAGATTCCCGAGCACGGACCTGCGATGTTCTCCAGCTTTGGTTAGCAAGCCGCTGTGAACGCTCGGAGCTAGATCCCCAGCGCGTGCTTGCGAAATATTTTCTCTATTCCTCGAGAGGCGCTGATGATTTTCAAGAACAGATTCTTCCGTACGGCGTACTCGAGCTGCTCTTGTCTGGGATGTCTGACGGGAAAGTTGTGATTTCCTTTTAGGCATGATAAACAATCGCTGAAACTGTCCGATATCCCAAAAACAGAAATACCACAGCTTCGAACTCGAAGAATGAGAACGAAGTAGTATTTGTGTTTTAAGAAACCGAGCAACCAAAACAATTTTAAAGACCAACAACATCCAATCCAACCAACTGCGTACAACTCACCTACCTAACGACGAAAGTTTTAAATAATAACTGGAGACGGTGATTAATCCGCGGAAAATCTTAACACAGCGATTCAGAAAAATGACGTAATTGTACAACGCCATCTATGGGTAAATAGATAAAACGTCCGTACAAAGCATGTTCTAATGCGGTTCGTGAATGGACGGCGACATTTTGCGATTTAATAATTTTATATTATCTTCGAAACTATTTAACCAATTGACATACTGTTTTGGGAAAATCGTATCTCTATGATGTTCTTGTGATCATAATAATATTTTTTTCGAAAAGGTTTAATATTTTGTTGTTTAAAAAATCGTCCAAAGGTAAGTACGTCGAAAAATACTTATTTTAACACATAAAAGCTACTATATCTGCTAAAATATAAAAGATAGAAATATGGTGTCGCGGACTTTTTTGTAGAACTATTCAAAGCGGACCAGGTTGTTGTACATTTTCAATTATTTACAACTGTTAAGGCAGCGCATGCAAATAACTCTGTTGTAAGAGCAATTTTTTTCCGCCTGGCTAGACAAAAATTGAGATAGTTCGGCTAATATGCAGGATATCTTTATAATTTATAGCCTATAGCACTCACGAATAATGTAGCTTTCTACCAGTGAAACAATTTTTAAAATTGGTTTATTACTTCCGGAGATTACTCCCTACATACAAACTTACAAACTTACAAACAAATGTTACCTCTTTATAATATTAAGTATAGATATAGATGAAATCTCGGTAATACGTTCCCGTGGGATATTTTCCAACATCCACGCGGGCGAAGCCGTGGGCAAAAGCTAGTCGGTAATAATTATGAGAACAAAGGATTAAATATACTTGTTCCAAATTCAAAATGTTTTTATTCACGCAGTGAATAAAAGAAAGTTTTCAAGCTATCTAAATAGCGTAGTGATGTATCGACTATTCTGCCAATCTTCCGACTATAAAATTGGATGTTATGTGTTTGATTGAATTTTTGTTTGTAATCTGGGACCGTCATTAGTTAGATTATTCATAAATTCTCGCCTTCTTCCCTTGAGGGTTGGTTTACTGTCGTAATTAACGTCGCCTGTAGACCAATGTATGCAGATGAAAATTAAAACTATGTTATTGAGTTGATCGAATAATTTAATTTAAGTTATTTATTAAAAATTTAGAGTAGAGGTATGAGGAACAGGGTGTAAAGTTCACTCATCCTCATTAGAAAAGGGAGGATCCTCCGACCAGACGGGTGTCGTGTCTGGTGGGCAACTGCCCGACCGATAGTCTTATATATGTCGTTCGCGCGGTAAACCCTAATTGCGCGATGCAGGATTTGTGTGACGTCATGTCTTTTTGATGCGCAGTTCTTATGTGGCGATGTAAACTATATGCACAGGTAAAAAAGATACTGTACAAAGGCGGACTTATTGCCAAAGGCGTTTTCTACCAGTCAACCTTAGGGTGATGCAGAGACAAAACATGGCAGGTGCACCACAACACAATAATAAAGTAATGTAACATCAAGTCCGTATACCCCGAAAGGTTAGGCAGAGGTGTACCCCATAATTACACCCAAATTTCGCCAGTTAGGTTGCTTTGTTTCATATAAATGTCATGTACCAGTAATTGGTATTTAAATAAGAAGTCTTTAACTTTTATTATTGAACTAGCTTTCACATGCGGCTTCGCTCGCGTGGAGGTTAGAAATTATCCCATGGGAACGTACTACAAGGATAAAAAGTATCCTATGTGGTTACAGTAAGGCAACTATATATCCTACGTTCAGTCCTGCGGAGACACTCCAACCTTCCATTAGATAAAAATTTGCTTCTAAGACGCCACGGTTTCCCTATATGTAAAACAAACCCTTGTCGTTTTGCATTTTCAAGTCGACAATTGTTGGTTCAAAGTTCACGCATGTATAATAAAATAAATAAAATTATTCCGTTGTACAGATACACATTAAATGAAATTAAAAACAAATTTAAAAAATGGCTCGTATCCTTAAATTATGATGAAACAGAAAATATATTGGCTATACAATCATAACTTTATCAAACCTATCTTGTAACAAACACTCACACTTCACATACACACCTCCCTACACACACACCACACTCATATACACACTCCTAGATACACAACCACAATCATTCATTCCATCTGCTGTGTTAAAAATCACTGTAACCAAACAGAAAAGTCACGGTTGTATTTCATACATTGAGGTCGCAAAATCTCCAACTCCTAAAATACAGGTCTGAGTACCTAGTTTAGGAGCCCGGAAAGCTGACTATAATTTTACAACTTGGTAGTACAACCCTCTTTTTCCTTATGCTATGTACTGTGCTGTTGTATTTCATATGTACTAATAATAATAAACATAACTATTTTTTATATTTTTAAATGTTTTTTTAATAATTTTTATAAGAATATTTAAACATGTAAATTATATGTTTATAGATGAATTAAAGAATAAACATAACAATAATCTAGATTATAAACTGTGTGCCAAATTTCATCCAAATCCGTTGAGCCGTTTTTGTGTGATTGAGTAACAAACTTGGATGTTGTGACACACAAATACACAAACTTTAGGATAGTAAGAAATAGGATATTAGTAGAATAGTAGGATGTACAATGTACGAGTATATTTTGTTGGCGTACCTACCTATTTTAAATAAATAAACAAATAAGTCCCATGTAATATACCAATCGGACACAGGATAAGTAATATCCCAATAGGACACAGGATAAGTAATAATAAAGTAGTACCTACTCAGGCGCCGAGCAGATGATGGACAATTTGTCCCCGGACAATTTTGAATCGTATGGAAATCTAACGCGCACGCGGACAAAATGCCGGAATTTCCATACAATTCCAAATTGTCCGTGGTCTATTCAGCGCCTTATAATCATAATAACAGTCATTGTTTTATCAAATACCATCAGTGCCACATTAACTTCTATAAACAAAGTTACACTAGCTATTCTCACGGCGTGCCATCGGAATGAGAACTCTTTATCTAGCAGAGATAATGCAAAGAAACTTGCAATGGAATCTAGTTGCTATCTATGAACAAATATGAAAAGAGTGTTAAAGAACTTTGCTGGTGGAATAGTAATCTGTTTTTTAACCGACTTCAAAAAAAAAGGAGGAGGTTCTCAATTCGTCGGGATATTTTTTTTTTTAAATGTATTTTCCCCGATTACTCGAATACGGCTGGACCGATTTGAAAAATTCTTTTTTTGTTTGAAAGGGTATACTTTCAAGTTGGTCACATTGTCATTTGGTCACGATCTGATGATGGAATCTTGGAGACATCGAGGGAACTCTTCAAATATTAAAGGCACATCTATAGCGATTTGGGTATTTTTGATGAGCAGTTGACATAAGGCTATTGTAACTTAGATAAATTACAAATCAACCCGCTAAAAAGTGAAAAAAAAAAACTTTTTTACAACACATACAACCGACTTCCAAACTACAAAGTGAAAAATAACTTTAATTTCGGAAATCGGTGTCAAAAAACTAAAATATTGATCCAAAGACACCGACTTCCGAAATTAAAGTTATTTTTCACTTTGTAGTTTGGAAGTCGGTTGTATTTTTTGGTAAAAAAGTTTTTCCTATTACAACACGAGAGGAAGATGCTCTTGTTATGTATAACGCAGTGTTTTTACTAAGTATCGAAACAGTTTTCCTTTCGTCAGATCATGAGCAATATAATATGTATGTATGAAAGCCAATTGATCAATAATCATCAGGCTCATAATTTGTCTGGGTCGACGGCGCGTTGTGTTCCACGCGCGCCTCAAAGAGATGTCAGCAGAATTGACGGGGCCCGCTAGGGCCAATGCCTGCCGGGGTTGCGGTTATTGTCCGAAAGGGTTACCGTGGCCCCTGGCAATGTAGGCAACTGAAGGAACACGGGTGGGTTTTAGTCAGTAAGAGTCTGACACGCCCTCCGAGAAATTATTTGATAATTACCTAACCAAAAAAAAACCGGCTAAGTGCATGTCGGACCACACACAATGTAGGGTTCCGTAGTTGGGATGAATTTATCCCAAGAACAAACTTAACTTTGTATTTGAAAAAAAAAATCTTTCATACAGAATGTATGGGAGAACATGTTTTTACAACCGCAAATCTAAGTTGTTCGGTTATTACTCGTTAACTTGTAAAGCCTACTCAGCTGTGATAGTTTTTCTTTTAAATTCGTTATATAAGCTACTGCCGTGAATTTTTTCACATATCTAAAACCAACTATTTCGCTGGTAGGGGGGTACACTTGACTCTTACAAAAATTTGTACTTTAAAGCTTAATATTTCACAAACGGATCTCTGAATTCAAAAATGGTTTTAACACACTCACAATGTTTTTAAAAGGCCTTTCCAAAAATACCCAAACCAAGGGATAGAAGAAAAAAAAAAACATCCCCACTTTACGTGGAGGGGAGGTACCCTAAAAAAAAAATTTTTCATAATTTTATTATACCACTTTGTCGGCATGATTAATATGTATACCCATGCCAAATTACAACTTTCTAGTACTAACAGTCTTGGAGCTAGATCACGGACAGACAGACAGACAGACAGACGGACATGACGAAACTATAAGGGTTCCTTGTTTACTACGGAACCCTAAAAAAGGCTTATAATTTGTAGTATTTTACGCCTTAAAGTCATAATACTAGCAATTATTGGCACACGTTCCAAAATTGTAAACATTTTTAAGCAGTTCAAGTCAATTATTTTATATTTTAGATTCCTGTAATAATTTACCTAATCTTATCTTTTGGTAGGCTCCACATTGTTTCTTACTTTGCGTGATCTTTAACAACATTGGATTCATTGACATTTACGCAATTTTATCATCTCTCAAATCCTTCCGTTGGTTAATGCGTCATCATTTCTTCTCTTTTCTTCGTCGTTCCCTCAATGCTGAGGACCACATACGACGCGTCTCCAAGCTATACGGGCTTCTGCAAGCATCCTTCCTTCCTTAAAAAAATACACTTACCTCCAAAACTGCATTAAAAACTCGCGGGCGTACATAAGTCGGTTATAAACGCCGCATATGTAAGGATCCTCTACTCAAGTGCGACGTTTCTCTCAACACTACAAACGAACAAGTTGACACTTCACACCTGCCTGGCGTCAGTGACGACATGCTGTGTTCTACAGTTTATTATGAAGACTTGGGCTTTAATTGTGTTATAATTGTATGACTGGAAGGATTGGAAGAAGCTCGAAAGAAGAAACAGATTGTTTTAAAAGTTTAAAAAATGAAGTACTTAGTTCATTTTACGTACTTTTAATTCATTATAATATTAAATGAATAGTTTATTTTTTATCATTGAAGCTAGCATTAAATTTTTCTCCCAGTGACTTTTCACCAAATTGAGAACTAATTCAATTAGAGACTTCCTATGGAAACGGAATCCTTTTTCATATCAAAAAAGGCACCAACTAAATTCAATCCTATCTTTACAGACACTCAAAAAACCAAGCCCAAATAAATAATCTTAGCAAAATGGTCTAGCCAAAACTCCAGATTTGCCCAAACACCACAATTCCATAAAACCCATCACCAATACGTGCAACCAAAAGCCACGAAAACTTTTATCGTTCAACAATAACACAGTAAATACCGCGACTATTAAGTTTTACAGTCGCAAGGACGTACGTGAGACGTCGACGCGACGTAACGACCATGGAACGATCTGTTTACGTCCCCGTAACGTACTCTTAAAGAACACGTGTCGTGCTGGCAATCGTAAAATGTACCTGTGTAGATAGCGTCGGGTTGAGGAAGTACGAAACGATTTGGTGAAGTTCATTTTCACCAAACATTAACATTAAACTACATAATATTATTGTCAGCCTTGTGTTCCCTGAAAAGGTTAATGGATAGATAGGTAGATTGATTTATTAAAAAATACAAAGGTCAGACAAAGTCAGCGAGAGAGAACGCCTATGTGACGGGGGTTACCTCTCTAAGAAAAAACTTTGCTTTTAACAAATATGGACTACAGGTTGCTACAGAAAAATTCTTAATAAGAAATGCCTATATCACGTCAGTTCATGATACAGATTTTTATAGCACGAAGCGTCGCGCGCTTTACTTGTGATAATCAAGTTCACAAACACACTGTGAATGTGTGTGTAATCGCAGGAGCTCTCGGTACCGTCCGAGACAATGGCGAAGTCGGAAGTATGTGTGTGCGAGCGTTTGTGTGTTATGTGCTGATGCTACTCGTGCACTTCACGCACACAAGTAAAGCGTGCGTCACTACGTGAGATAAAAATATTATACTTGAATTACAAACTTATGTAGAGACACTTTAATTAGTGGGGTTACTATAAAAGTAAAGCTTATCTCTATTAAGTACTTAATTAGTTGCAGTGTTTATAGGTTTTGCTATCTAAATTAAAGCATTAAAGCACCCAGAGACAATGCTGAGCGTAGTGGCATTTAATGCTTGTTTTACGAGGGTTTTTATAGGTACTGCATCTTGACGGAGCTGTAAGAAACTGAAGTAATATTTCTTTACTTTCTTGCTTTCAATTAAAACAATTTACATAATTTACAGATCATGCAGAAGGACCTACTCGTTTTATTGAATCGTATTGTGTCGTCATATAATTCATATTCACAGTGAGCATTATGTTCATAGTATATCAACCTAAAAATAATTCCTTTCGTAGTCGCCCACAGGCAAATAAAAAGGCATATTCAATCGCAAACACACAGGCATACCTGATGGGTTTTTTTTTTTTTGTTAGTCTACACTGTCCCACTGCTGAGCAAAGGCCTCCCCCAAATCCTTCCATGCATCCTTTTCCAGGGCCACCTCCATCCAACCCTTGCGGTACGCGTCTAGGTCGTCTCGCCACTTCTTCCTGGGCCGGCCTCAGCGCCGCCGTCCATCGTCAGGCACCCACCGTGTGGAGACTGTTGCAAGGTCACGATGCATGCGACTGACATGACCCGTCTAATCCCATTTTAGCTTGGCAGCCTTTTTGCCTACGTCTAACATCCCCGTTTTGGAGCGTAGGGTGGAGAATATGCAACAGCATATTCTGTCAGTTCGTTATACACCCAGAATGCTGCACTCCTTATAAACTATATGTCGGATCCGGTCATTAGTACGGACACGAAACGAACCGCAAGCGCGCCACTGGCGACATCAAGTGTGATCTACCTACACCAAAAAAAGGCGCGCTTCTACAGAGTCGTGATATTTTAAGGCCATGGCGAGGATGGTATTCAGCTTCTGGTCGCATTGGAATCAAGACGTCACGGAACTGTTCTCGATTCGTGGTGCTCAGTAATTGTGTTAGTTGTAATTTGTGATCATTGTGTTGATTGGTGATTTTAATAAGCGCCGTCGCACCCTGTGTGTGTATAATTTAGCTAGTGTGATTCATTTGATAGTAAATTATAATGTGATCTGAACTGCAAACTGTTTTTCTATTGCGCATTAACCAACACTACCCACACTACGCCCACAGTAGTTAAAATATCGCTGATAATAACGAAAGTCACATACCCATCTCCGACATATATATCACCGCATCCAAACTACCTCTCTTCCTATATCCGCTCACCTCGTTGTTTGGTCTCACAATCGGAACAGTTTTTATGTCCCGTTTACGAGCCGATGTCTGATCATCGACTCAGCTACCTCTACACTCCATAAACGATTGTGATTACTTTTTTATTACATTACCAAAGGAATTATAGGAGTTTTGCTTCGATGTGGAGCTTTTATGGGAGTGGATCTATATAGTTATATGATTGTAATGTAGGTTTATCAACTGCTTCGTAAGTACTTGTGGTAACTTCTTTTGTTTGCTAAACGTTCTGTAGGAAAAGATTACTTTCCCAGGAAAGTCAGTTGGGGAAAAAAAATCAGTGGCACTCCGGTGCTGACAGAAGTGAAAACTTGAACAAGATCGCCTTGGTGGAAGAAAAATACTTGTATAGAACATTGGTCCGTAACCTTATCATAATCGCGTTTACAAAAAAAATACTTCCAAAACCTTTAAAGTATAAATACTTGCATAGATCGTTGATCCGTAACGTAATATAAACAACGAGCACAATCGCGTTTACAAAAATTAGGTGTTAGTAACGGTATCGCGAGTTCAATTGTTTTTCCCATCTCAAAAATGCTCAACACGCCTAAAGAAGTTTTCGCTTCAAAAATTGGTTACTCAATCTATGGAGTAACTGACCAGGCAGCAGTGTCTTCCTGTCTGCTTATGACAACAAACTGCAATCACCAATAGATTATGAAAACGTAGTCTTATCTGACTGTGGCGAAGCCCAAAAGGAGGATACCGGTTTTATGTAATTTTGTCTCTTAAGGGGAAAGCGTCAAGGTAGCCCGCGAAATTCAAATTTTCTTACGTTTTTTACATTTTGCAGGTCAGTGTCAGGTTTTATATTGATTAAAATATGATTCGCGGTCGTAACAAATATGGCTTTACTCAATTATAATCATTACAATCAGCAATACAACTGCAAAAGTGTTAAATGTCATGATTTCATGAAATCATGACATATGACACCTTTATCTTCTTCTTAATCACTATAACAATCAGTGTAATGATTATAATTGAGTAAAGCCATATTTGTTACGACCGCTAATCATATTTTAATCAACATACAACCTGACACTGACCTGCAAAATGCAAAAAACGTAAGAAAATTTGAATTTCGCGGGCTACCCTGACGCTTCCCCCTTAAAGGGATCATTATGAGAAAAACGTTCATCAGTAAAAGTTTCCGGCATGATTCATGATTAACAGAGTATGCATTTCTTTTACTTTTGATGAACCATACCTGAGCTTCAAGTAGGCCTTGTCATAAACTTGAATTAACTTTTGCGAAATTAAATTTCCAAAAAGATTATTTTTTGCGAATAAACTTCAAAACGGATAATGTTCGGTAATAAACTTCAAAACGGGTAATGGTCTTGAGATTTTATAATCCTTTTATTCTGTGTCACTTGCGTATGTAATTCTGGAGGACATTAGTACAGGAGCTCGTGGCTAAGTAATAACAGCCGAACGGGTCGATCCATCAGCTTAAGCT
The DNA here is from genome assembly GCA_949152395.1 of Agrochola litura. Lineage (NCBI taxonomy): Eukaryota > Metazoa > Arthropoda > Insecta > Lepidoptera > Noctuidae > Agrochola > Agrochola litura. The sequence continues at coordinate 4,946,000 of OX424497.1, read as the reverse complement.
ACGCTTGCCGGGGTTGGCCCGTGGATGAGTGACCATCTTTACATACCGAGACTCCTGCGCGCCTTGGAAAGCACGTTAAGCCGTTAATTCCGGCTGTCATTCGTGGATCTTTGATAGTCGTTACGGGTCGTCAGAAGCCTGAAAGTCTGACAACCAGTCTTAACAAAGGGGTATCGTATTACTCAGTTCCTGGGTTGTGGAGGTCAGATAGGCAGTCGCTCCATATAAAATACTGGTATTCTGCTGCATTCGGTTAAACTGGAAGCTGACCCCAACATAATTGGCAGATTGATGTGTATGTAATTTTGTATATTACATAGTACAGTACATTAGAAGTCGCTCTTCTTTTCTGAAAAAATACCTTATCTAATATTTGTTAGTAATTCAATTTGGCAAGCGATCAAACCGCAGCCACCCATTGCGGGTTGACGTGTCATGTTCTGCAATATGCAGTCGCGTGCGGTGGCGTGTCGCCGCAGAAATCACTCTGCGTGCAATGTGGGTAGACTATGATGGGTTACTCTGTACATGATGCCTATGCCATTATGACTAGGAAATCGTATAAGTAGTGGCATTACTACTGGATCGTTGAAACGATGACTTGCAGCGAATGGCGCTGTATTAATTCTATTTGTAGGCATGTCAAAGACGCTTAGATGATAATAAGGCGGTATATTATCTCCTTTTTTGTTCTCCATTTTTATTATTAATCTCATTACCACCGAGCTTCGGACTGCGTATCATCTTTATGCTGACGAGCTAAACCGGGATTTAGGTGTGGTTAAAAACTGGTCTGATCGATTTGGGTTGGCGGTTAATCCTACTAAGTGTCAAGCTATCATTGTAGGGAGCCCCCACACTATGAGGAAGCTGAATGGCTTTACTGTGCCACCTGTAATGTTTGACAACTCAGTCATCCCGTTTAGCTCCGATGTTAAGGATCTTGGTCTGCATGTCGATACGTGCTTGACTGGCGAAAAAGTAGGTCACGATTGTACGTAAAAAAGTCACCGGAACGTTGCGGTCGCTCTATCGGTTGAAAAACATTCTCCCATCACACATAAAGACAATGCTTGTACAGTCCCTAATCTTTCCCATAATAGACTATAGTGATGTGTATTACTATGACCTGAATGCAGATCTCCTCAATAAACTTGACCGCCTTCTAAATAACTGCATTCGATTCGTTTTCAATCTTCGTAAGTATGATCATGTGTCTGCGCACCGATTGCTTTTAAAATGGTTACCCATACGTCAGCGCAGAGAGTTGAGGGCTCTGTCTGTTTTGTATTCTATACTCGACAAACCCACTTCTCCTTCTTACCTGACTTCCCATGTTCAATACCTATGCTCTGCCCATAGTAAAAATCTTCGTTCTACCAACAATCGTCTTCTATGTTGTCCTTCTCACCGCTCCGGTTTTATTCACTCTTCTTTCTTTGTCCAGGCGGTATTTCTTTGGAATGCGCTCCCTCTGAACATCAGGATGGTAACCAGTCGGTTATCTTTCAAAGTGAAGGGACGTGACCATATTCGTAAGAAGTTGGCAGAATCATTGCAGCGCTGATTTGCTGGATTTGTTTTCTCCTCTACCTATCGTTATTTCTCCTGACAAAGATAATTAATTGATTCAGGCGTGACCTTGCGGAAATCCATTATAAAATACAATAGACGTGGATATATTAAGTAACTTGTTCCGCTTAGCTATTTCTAAAGAGCCATAAAAAACTCCTGAAAGAAATCGACACGTGTTTCACCTCTCAACGAGGCATCTTCAGGATGACGATGGACTTGTTGCGAACTCGAACACGGCGTGTTACCACACCGAGCAACACTCAGCTCAGCTCAGCACTCAGCGCTCGGTGCAACAGGTCAACGCATTGTATGCTACACCTGCGCTGCGACAATGCAACGCAACGCAATGGATTCGTACGAATATCCATCTTATGTTCATTCGATTAATGTTTATATTCAAATAAGCAAATGTGTGCACGCTTTTGATAAGGTTATGAACATTCAATTAATGCAAATAAAGTTCATATTCACAGTTCATATATGTGACGATTGCTTCAAAAAATTAAAGTGCACTCTGTGAATTTTGCGCTCAGTCTTAGCAGTGCGAGCGAGGATCTTGTACCAATAACAATAGTTACACCGACAGGCAAGGCGTTCAGTGCCAAAATTGGACCTAAATGGCCCTCGTAATAGTCGTCTAACCGGATTCTCCTATTCAGTACACTTGGCAAACGGATTGATGATAGAGAGAACGATATTACTGGTCATCCTTTACGCCAAAAATTGTGTATTGACTAATTACGCCAAAAATTGTGTATTGACCCGTATTGCTCGAATTTATAACACAGATTTCTCTCAAGTCGATATATTTAACTGTAATAAACCTGCATTCAAAAAACAAATAATAAAAACCATAGACGAAGGCAAATGACAAACTGTTAATAACTTAATTTTTTACTGTTTTTTTCTCTTTAAAATTTAAACTTAACTATAAGTAATACCTAAAATTGCACTTTTTAAATTTAAATATTTCTAAATAGTCCGTTCGCATGTTTTATACTTATCCTAGTTATACAGGGAAACCTATTATTAGCCATACAATACTGTAACACATATTCTGTAACATACTATTATGTATCGCTGTTGGTTGCCTAAATAAAGAAAATAAAAAATAAAAAATCCTTTGCACCTAAGGCAGTGATCTCGCAACTATCATGCTGACTGGCTAACACGCGGCCGCGCTCACTTTGGACATGAATTTGTATCGTACGTGAACGTACGATCGTAGTCGTACTAATTGAGTACGGTTTGAGTGTCCAATAGGTATTGTTCCGGTGATATCGTATTGAACGCACGAAAAATCCCAACAATTTCGGATGTCGGAACTATACGTACGTACACGTACAACTAAGTCGCACGCAGTCTGCGCGCTCCCTTTGTACTTGGACGGTCGGGATCGTTCGTGCATGTTCGTATGTGTTCGCACTAGTAAAATTCGTACGACAACGCGTCCAAAGTGCGCACGGCCAGAGAAGAATCAGATGAAAAATAAAGCCCCATTTATACGATGCAAGTTTCTTGTCTGTGGCATACAATAAATTGAAGCAACAACTGACTGTTTACACGGTGGGACTTTTATTATGTTTCTTCAACTTAAGGTATAGCACAAGCATTTAATTGCACCGTGTAAATCTGTACCCTAATTGCGTAATACAACACAATCTGTTTCGATTTGAAACAGATTGCTAATCCATTGCTTCATAAGTTAGAAAAAAAAACTGCTCAACAACGTAAATAACGCAATGAATGCTGTTGAATTGTCAAAATGAAACAAATTAGGCAAAATTGTTTACGAAAATAAGTTACGCAATTAGGGTACTGGCTTCCCTCGCGTCTGTATTCATCGATAGGTAAGGCAGAGGCGAGGATTAAGAATCTGTCTAAAATACCCTTCAAGTGATTCTTACATAACCCTCTTATTTTATATTGATATTAGGCTAATCCCTTTTGATTTAAATACGGTGTTTAACAACTATAATATTTTACAAACTTACGATATGGAGACCCTCACATAAGTAAGTACCGCTAAAATCTCGTTAACTGTAGTTTAAGGTTTATTAAGACCCCTTTAAAATAACGATACTGTTATACATAGTTATTCTAAGATTAGTTATCTTATGGTCAATATCTGTTTCCATGGAATTGTTAGTGTGGGGCAATATCGATACACTCTAAACCCCTTTACTAATAAATATTTGGATATCTTTAAACGCTTAAATAACACAATTAATTATTATTGATTGTTTAATTAAATCACTGCTTTGGAATGGGCAACTAGCTTCATCTTTCTGACCAGTGAACGCAAATATTTGCGTTCACTGTTTCTGACTGACCGACCCCTTTTCTTTTTTTTTTTTTTTGGGTGGGAAATTATCAAATAACTTCTCCCGCTCTGGGTGGAGCGGGAGGGCGTGTCAGACTCTTACTGACTAAAACGTGCACGTCTTTCTACATTGTTCTCACAAAGTTCAACACGAATGATGTAACCAATATTTTGTAACAATATTTTGATTTAAAAGAGTGTCCGTGGAGTTTCTTGCCCGTTCTTCTCCATAGGTACCTACTACGCTTTGGAATGGGCAACTAGCTTCATTTTTCTGACTGACCGACCCCTTGACAATTAAAAAGTATCTGTAATTGGTTTATTTAAAATAAATGCTTTGAGTTTGAGTTTGATAGTTTGGTCATGTTGAGGAGATGAAAGAAAGGCGACTAAAAAAAGGTATTCACAAACCAGATGTGAGTGGAAACGTCGGGAGGGGACCGCCTTAGAAGGAGACATAGTGATTTTATTGGTGATATTCTTCAGAAAGGTCAGGTGTGTGGTACGCGCATCTGGGGTGCGTGTGTGACCAGATGTATGAATGTAAACGAAGCAAAAGGAGTATGTAAGGATCCTAGCAGGTTGCGTTCTGTAGTTTCTGTGTACCCCCGTGGGAAAAGCTTGAGTTTATGTATGTATACTGATCGTTGTGACATCCAACTTATTATATAAAATAACTAGCTGACCCGGCAAACGTTGTTTTTCCATATAAATGTTTGGGGTGGACCACCCTTATCACTTAGGGGTATGAAACATAGATTACGACCAATTCTTAGACCTACCAAATATACTTATAAGATTTCATAAAAATCGATCAAGCCGTTTCGGAGGAGTATGTATGGCAACTAACATTGTGACACGAGAATTTTACATACATACTAGCTGACCCGGCAAACGTAGATTTGCCATATAAATGTTTGAGGTGGACCACCCTTATCACTTAGGGGTATGAAAAATAGATTACGACCGATTCTCAGACCTACCAAATATACTTATAAGATTTCATAAAAATCGATCAAGCCGTTTCGGAGGAGTATGGCAACTAACACTGTGACATGAGAATTTTATATTTATAGATAGATGTAGAAGATGATTGAGATTTAGTGATGCTAATAAAAAGTCTAATAACTGAATGTCAACTAGAGGTTTACGGGCCCGTTCAATACCGTTCAGTGTTTCTGTTAAATAGATACCTATCTAGTGATAAATTCTTAGTAAAACCTCTTTGTTTGAAATAAGATTCAGAAGCCGATGATTTAATAATAAATCTAATAGCAAGTCCAGTCAGCTTTGACGGAGCCACGCAATGACACAAAGGACAAATTACTAGGTGACTTTCGAGCTATCGTAGTGATAATAGACTAAGCCGACGTTCGCACGGACTTAATAAAATCGCAGCAAGATTTTATCGCGCACTGGATTTTCAACTCTCGGTGCTAAGCCGAGCGTTGAGAATCCTACGCGCTGGGACGCACTCTTGTCCCAGCGCGTTGAAAAAACACACTGTTGGATTTTCAACTCTCGGCGCTAAGCAGAGCAATGAAAATCCAGTGCACGAAAAAAAATCGCCGCGATTTTATTACGTCTATGCGAACGTTAGCTTACTAAACGTTGACGAGGTTTCAGTTATGTAACTTAAGAGCCCATACTACCTCAGCTCAAATTCACTAATTATCTCGCTCGCACCATACTGTTCGCGGACTGCGTGAGAGCAAGACGGAGTGGGGGCTCCAAGGCGCCAATAGTTTAAGTAATTGCTCTTTACGGCGAAAATAATGGTAATAATAAAAACTTTTTACAAAAAAAAAAACAACCGACTTCCAAAAAAAAACACTACAAAGTGAAAAATAACTTTAATTTCGGAAGTCGGTGTCTTGGGTTTTGTGTTTTCGTTTTTTGCCACCGACTTCCGAAATTAAAGTTATTTTTCACTTTGTAGTGTTTTTTTTTGGAAGTCTGTTGTTTTTTTTTTGTAAAAAGTTTTTATTTTTCACTTTTTAGTTGTGGTACCTACCCCACACACATTTGAATACCACTACCTGCTACCAGTGACAGGAACTTATCATATCATCTACATACTAAGTGGGAAAAAAATACGTATTTTGTAGCTAACTCAAAAACCACCCAAGCAAAGTTAATAAAATTTATATGGGACCAATTTGGGAGCATACCCTTTCAAACAAAAAAAGAATTTTCAAAATCGGTCCACAAATGACGGAGAAATCGGTGGACATACATAAAAAAAAAAACAAACATACGCGTCGAACATATAACCTCCTCCTTTTTGGAAGTCGGTTAAAATAAAAATATATAAAAAAAACAGTGGCACTCCGGAAGTGCCGACAGAAGTGAAAACTTGAACAAGATCGCCTTGGTGGAAGAAAAATACTTGTATAGATTATTGGTCCGTAACCGTATCTAAATAAAGAGCACAATCACGTATACAAAAAAAAATACTTTCAAAACTTTTAAAGTTAAAATACTTGCATAGAACATTGATCCGTAACGTAATATAAATAAAAGCACAAACGCGTTTACAAAAAGCACAATCGCGTTTACTATTTTGAAGTATTTTTTAATACCAGCGGTTTATTGTTTGGAGGTAGCGCTGGATTTTTTTTCTATAGATTTTTTTTATGGAATCGTGTTTTCGTCAAACATTGTACAGACGCCAGCACATCAAGCTACCCTAAACTGTCAAATTTACCCAATCAACTTTGAACCTTACACTTCAGCGATAAAGTTGAAAATCTATTAAATAAATATGACAGATTGTAGTAGCTTGATGTGCTGGCGTCTGTACTTAACATTAATCCTCAACTTTAACATATATTTATTTCAAAATTAATCCTGCAGTGTTTTCGATATATCGGAGGATCATGCTAACCAATTTGAAGTATTATAGACCCTTAACATAACATTAAATCACTCCTGTATTTCTCAATAGGGTGCATAGTACATCCATTTATTTGTCCACCCATACATCAAAGTCTCATGCTGTGGGGAGCAAACTCAAACCCAGGAACATTATGCTTAGCAGTCACAGTTGCGACCAATAAACTGACAAGCTATTTGCTAATTTAATAATATAATTAATACTCGCTGCGCCCTAACAGGGTCATGTACTCATAAGTTTTAACCTAGCATGTAACTGACTGTACATTATGCAAAAATAAATAAATAAATAATAATAATACGAGCCTTTTATTGTCCTCTTCTCATACAGAGAAGGCACGAGCATTAATCACCACGCTTGTTCAAGACGGGTTTTATCTACAAGTCCGGGGTTCCTCAGGATGTTTTCCTTCACTGGTGTCAGTAATGTCCAAGATAAACTTAGAGAAGTTATATAGGTACACACGGCTACACATCAAGCTATACATTTCCAGCATAAGCTGACCTCGCATTGTACGGAAATCCTATACAATACGAGATCAGCATAAACTGGAAATGTATAGCTTGATGTGTAGCCGTGTGTACTTGCCCGGATTTTAACCCCACTACCTCGTATCTAAACATACTTTGTAAAAAACTTTACTTTATATATTTTACAGAGTGCGGTATCACTAAACAGAACCACAGTATAATAAAGTAACAGTATTATATCTCGGCAGTGACTTTGAAATATTTACCTACGGCCGCTCGGTAGATTCCGCGTACGCCCACTCGATACTGTTGCGTACAGATCTACATTGAGATTTCGAGGCGCGTCATTTCGGCCGTTTTCTATGAAGATGTAATACTGTTACTTATTTATACTGTGGCAGAAGCCAAATGTCAATTACCCCTATAAAGCCGGTAATCAAATATCATATAACTACCCTCAAGTACCACAGTAAACAATTACTTTACCCCCATAAAGCCGAAAACAATACAATGTCCACAATAAGAGTAAAATGTCACACTGTGATTGGACAAGTCTCGTAAATACTTAACGACGTTGACCCGCTATAACTATCGGTTGAACAGTTAACAGGGCTTAACTGTAGTTTAACTGCCGTACAGTTAACCCTTACAGTGGCTTGATACAATGTTATCGCTATAGGATTAGATGGTGATCTCTATTGATACAAGTTACTGTATGATGGGTTTTATGGGGTGAAGTTTACAAATATCGTTGGTTTATGGAGGTTAGTTGAAGGTTTATATTAATAAAGTTGATAACTTCATGACCGGCACGCTTTGCTATTAGAGTTAATTCTGTTGGATATAAAAAGAAAGGTTTATAGAGATTACTATGGGATTTATTATTGACACCAAATAAATTCAATAAATTCCGCTATAAACCTTTCTTTTTCTGCCCTAATATCCAACATGGTAGCAGAGCGTGGTTAATAACACTCGAAAACGCTCATATTTTGAACAGATTGACGAAGAAAAATCGGTAACTATTTAGTAGTATCACGCCACTGGCAAACATTTCAAAATGGCTTCTTCATCACAATACATGAATTCCATTGAGAAACTTAAGGGGTCAGAAAATTATTCAACTTGGCAGTTCTCGATGCGAATGCTGTTAATCCAACAAATTCCGTGATAGAAAGATTTGATATAGATGCCAGATACTGAATATCAATATTTTTTTGCGGTTGTGAAGGCTGTTTTAATAAGTCCCAACAGGAAAACTGAAAGATTCCTGATAACTCAAGGGGATGTCCAGAAGCGTCTCTTTGGTGTCACAAATAATGGTCACTGATCTGGTGGTGTGATTCTTTCCTCAAAATACCATTTCAGACACTCCTCACCACATGATCTGACCAAGATAATGCCTGGACTTTAAAAGAGACTGTAACCTCTGAGTTTTTTTCGGTGTTTCTTCCCAAAGTAGTCGAATAAGAAACACGGACCTCATCTAGTTTTTAAATATTATCAGCTGGGTCCACACTGAACGATCCAAATTTGGATCGGCTTCCTACGCACGATCCGTTTTGGATCCTCCCATAGGAGGACAGTGTAGGTCTTTCAATAGGTATCAAGTACTTAACAAAATAGAAAATGGTCAACAGGTCTACAATCCACTAAGCCTACAGCGTTCTCACATTCACAAAATAGAAAAGAATCTATACAAAAGATAAATAAATTAATAAAAGTAAAAACCTATTTTAATAAAACGCAATTTGATTGCTATTACAACTGTAATCAATCTGAATAATTATCATCAGTGGCGGGGCAAGATCAAAATTTGATGTGGGCGAGGTACATTTCGCGAGGCTCTCTGGTGGCGCAAGAAGATGAAAAAAAAAACAGTTGAACAGTTGTCAAATTTTTAGGTATAGGTCGAGTTATAGGATAGGCCGTTCAAAAATATTGCGGGTATGTGAAAACCATTTTTCTATTCAGGGATCCGTTTGCGTAATATTAAGCTTTAATACGTTCAGTGCCGGGAACCCTCCTGGAGGGCTTGTGTCAATATATTTATCGTTATAGAACGAGTAAATTTTTTTCGATGCTTTCACGGCTTTTATGTATTGCATAAAAACCTTCGAGGTGCGAGGCCCCTCGGACCGCGAGGCCATAGGCGGTGGCCCACGTCGCCCACGCCTTACGCCGCCTCTGATTATCATGTGGGTCAATCTCCAAAACGGGCGTATTCGTGTGATCGCTCTGGTGCTTTTCAGATATTGATATTTAATGGTAATTATGTATCTCATTAAAAATAATGATATTCAAATGGTACATTTTTGCTATTGGCCTTCAATTTACTCAAACAGTTATGGAAATATTTAAGTTCAAAAAATTTCGCACCCAGAGCAATCATAATTGGTGCCAGAGCGATCATAAATGGTGAAATCAGTGAAACAAAAAAATAAATATTGATAAAATATTATTTATTTAGCCGTTTTCAGTCATATTTAGTGTACGTGAAACAAAAAAATATTCTCTTACATATAATCATGTAAGAGAAATTTATTATTTTAGAAAAAGGTCAAGGCATATTATCAGTCATACATATCAAAAATACGGAATCTTATATATAAAATAATCGCTAAAATAACAAATTAACATAATTATTAAAATCAACTTTTGGCTTAGTTTCAATTCTTTGGACTTAATTAATCACTTCTAGGTAAATGAGACAAAATTCTTTAAGAACTATTAATACCTACAGTCTTTTATAGTTATAAAATCACTTAGACTCATTAAATATTAGTTTTAAAAAGTAATTAAAGAAAACTAACGTTTATAAAGAACAGAATAAAATTCTTAAAAATAAACAATTATAAACGTAACTATTTGTAATCATAATGCTTATTATGACTTAGAATCATGACTAAAATACAGTCTTTTCAAGATTATCTAAGAGATTTGTAATAATCACATTTTTCTTAACTATATATTTAGTGGAAAGTAAAGAATTAAAAAGAACAACACAAAGTAAAATGCAATTCAGATGATCAGATCAGATTAAAATATTGTTTGCAAATTATAATGATACAAATTTTCAAAATACAATTTCTGTAAGGCTTAGTTGATCAACTAACTAAGAAAATAAGGTTTATTGGAAGCTCAGAAAATTGAATAGTCATCAGAGTCGGAGTCGGGTAAATCTTCTGCTGCAGCAACCTTTGTCAAGGTGTTATCGTTTTGCAACGAAGATAAAACTACCTCGGAAATACTTGGAGTAATTAAATTTTCATAGTCAATAGATGGGACTTCTTCCCAAAAACTGTCCGGCAGGTCCGAGTCGTGTAATGATTTTTGACTTTTATTTGCAGTTATAGTTTGTCTATTATTTAGCAGTTGTGGGAGCTGACTTTGCTTCTCCTGATTGCATTTTTTTGAACGCTTAACCAGCGAAGGACGGCTTGTCTTCCTTGATGCCCGTGACATGTTTGTCTTTGAGGTATTTTGGTTCGAGTCGCTATTAATTTGGTAAAAGCCTAAGTGTTTGCCGTGCGGACATCTTGGCCATTCTACGACGCTCAGCCAATTTCTTCCTAAGACGTTTTCCTTCAATATATAATTTATTTCGAGGCATGATTTCAATCTGCAACAATAGTTGCCATTAAATTTTAGAGAAGAAAGGGTTACAATTGTGGTAGCTAAATGCCAATATAATAATATCATCAGGGTAAAATACGTCAAAATCTGTTTATGGGTTTAGGTTATCCGAAGAAACCCAGGAAAGGTTATAAATTAAAGGTTATATGCATAGTTCATCGTTTGTCATTGTAACAGTCCGGTACTACTACTTAAAATAGATTTATAACGTATAATTAATGTAAAATATCATCGCTCTGGTCTTTTTGGACAGAGCAATCAGAGCCATAGCGATCAGAAAAAGTCACAAAATCTTAAATATAGCCGAATTTAAAAGCAGTAGAAAGTTGTGATTACGTCTCATAAAAAACATCATAACGATCACTTAATTCACATAACAAACACAATCACAAGCTTACTATTGAATTTAAATAACGTGCCATAGCAATCATAAAATTCGAGAACCAAATCCAGAGCAATCATAAACTTACCTTCGTAATGTTGAAACGCGGGAACGTGGTACACAGGTATCGTCCTCGGCGGTTAGACCACTACAGGCGTTGCCCCGCGCGAGGGGAATAGAGTGTTTATAACGCGTAACTAGGGATGAGCGCGATGTTTTACCTCAGCGCAGAGCGATGAGATAAAATGCCCGGTCACGATTTTAAATTCAAATTGTGGCAAAAGTATTGTTAATATCACTAAAAATATTTTATTACTTTAAAGATTAACTATTTGTTATGTAATCTAAATAAGTTGTTTCATATGATCCTTCTCATTAAAAAGTTAAAGAATATTTTTTTCATTCATTCGGGAGTTGGGTCAACCCAGAGCGATCAGGATTTTAGGGTTTAAGATTTTTTTTTTAATATTTAAAATAAACTTATTCATAATATTAGCCTTGTATCACGTAGATTAGACATCAAACTGTATATAAAAAAATATTTAGAAAACGTTTTTCGTTTTTAAAATGGGTTTATCCAGCCCGACACGAAAAAAAATGCCTCTGGAGATCGACCCATGTCCACAAAAGTCACTAATAAAGAGTTGAAATTAAATCGTAGGTATATAATGTCAAATTTTCATAGCGCGTCGCTCGACCGATGGTCCTCGTATGCAGTGCGTAGCATCGTTGGGGTGTGTACGGTTAGTGTAACATTGTAACGTTTAATGAATTTCCATAATTTTAAATAACGAACTTGCACGACGTACATACAGACGAGTGAAGCACTGTACCCGGCTTTACCTGTTGTACCTAATCACTAGTTTTCTATATCTCTCCCATCGGTGCAAGCTAACGATACGACAATTTTATCGTAAGCGCAGTGTGTCGCATCCTGCTATCTTGTTCAAAATTAAATGATTAGTCGGTCAGCTAGTTAGTAGGGCTGATTATCCAATACTAAGGGAGTGCCAAGCCACTCAGTGTTTTTCAATTAATTGTGCATACTTAGTCAGTTGATTTAGGCGTGACAATGCGGAAATTCATTATAAAATACAATAGACGTGGATATATTTAGTAACCTGTTCCGCTTAGCTATTTATGGAGAGCCATAAAAAACCCTAAAATTTATATCCACTTCTATTGTATTTTTTTAAAGTGAAAACTTTTTTAGGCGCGTTTGGCATTTTTGAGATGAGAAATACATTAAACTCGCGACACTGTTACCGTTACCGTTACCGACACCTCATTAAAAGTATTTCCTGCACAGTAAAATTGTTCAAATTTTCACTTCTGTCGGCACTCCCGGAGTGCCACTGTTTTTTTTTGTGCATACTTATAAGTTTTTAGTATTTTAACCGATTTTTCTTTTTTTTATGTATGTCCACCGATTTCTCCGTCAATTGTGGACCGATTTTGAAAATTCTTTTTTTGTTTGAAAGGGTATGCTCTCGAGGTGATCCCGTATAAATTTTATCAACTTTGCTTTGACAGTTTTTGAGTTAGCTTCAATAATACGTACTTTTTCCCACTTAGTATGTGGATGATATGATAAGTTCCTGACACTGTTATTTACATAGCAGGTAGTGGTTTTCGGATTTGTGTGGGGTAGGTACCACAACTGAAAAGTGAAAAATAAAAACTTTTTACAAAATAAAACAACCGACTTCCAAAAAACACAAATTTGACAACTGTTCAACTGTTTTTTTTTTTTCATCTTCTTGCGCCACCAGAGAGCCTCGCGAAATGTACCTCGCCCACATCAAATTTTGATCTTGCCCCGCCACTGATGATAATTATTCAGATTGATTACAGTTGTAATAGCAATTAAATTGCGTTTTATTAAAATAGGTTTTTACTTTTATTAATTTATTTATCTTTTGTATAGATTCTTTTCTATTTTGTGAATGTGAGAACGCTGTAGGCTTAGTGGATTGTAGACCTGTTGACCATTTTCTATTTTGTTAAGTACTTGATACCTATTGAAAGACCTACACTGTCCTCCTATGGGAGGGCACAGTGTTACTAGGTATGCCTAGTAACACTGTTATTTAAAAGTATTGTAAAAGCCAATTATTTTTAAAAGAGTAACCGTGGAGTTTCTTGCCGGCTCTTCTCCATAGGAAACGACCAATTGGAACCGTGCACCTAGCTTCTGTCGTTTCATAAGTGCCCATGAAATAAAATATTTTGAATTTTGAATAAATTAGCGCGTTCAGTTCTGTCGCTGAAAACCAGCGCTGGGTTCTGTCTCGGGTTGCAGCATTATGGTGATATTCCCGTTTTAAGTGGATGTGACGCATATTTTCGCCCAAATTGTTATTATTATGTTTTAGGTCTTTCTTTGCGTCATATTTACCGCAAATAAACGTATTTTGTTTCTTTCTTTTTTTTCTGCATCGACCGGTGAACCGATCCTACGTATACGTCCATTGTGTAAACAGTTGTACCAGTTCGCACTGGTCGTCGGTCAGCAAAACGCTACAAACTGACAGTCAGTCAATGCGTATCGTTACATCCAACGCTACGCACCGACGACCGGCGACGAAGACAATTTAATTCGGTGTGCTAGAGCTCACCTTTAGCTACTTACAAAGCATGTTGTACATACTTGTACCTTCCACCCGTAACAGAGAACGCCGAAGCTAAAACGTATGGCGTACTTATGCTGTAATCAAACTCCGCTTACAAACTTTGTGGTGTATAATATGCTGAACAAAGTCTTAGACATTGAAGCCATCTAAGTCTGGCACGACTTACGCATTGAAACTTTGCCTGTTGCCTTATTTGTAGGTTACGAGAAAATAATACTGAACGGGAATTAATTTGCTGGTACATTGCTGAACTCGTGGCTAAGTAATAACAGCCGCACGGGTCGATCCATCCAACATTGTTGGTCCGTGAATGGGTGACCATCTTTACGTACTGAGACTCCTCCGTGCCTCGGAAAGCACGTTAAGCCGTTGGTCCCGGCTGTCATTCGTGGATCTTTGACAGTCGTTACGGGTCATCAGAAGCCCGAAAGTCTGACAACCAGTCTTATCGAGGGGTATCGTATTACCCGGTTACTGGGTTGTGGAGGTCAGATAGGCAGTCGCTCCATGTAAAATACTAGTATTCAGCTGCATCCGATTAGACTGGAATCCGACCCCAAAACAGTTGGGAAAAGGCTAGGCTGATTGATTGACATTGGTGCCGATTCCCTTGTTCACAAACTAAACTAAATTTAAGTTCAGTGCATCTTTTTCTTTCTATTTCATTAAGAAAAGGACAGAAGATAAATTTTAGTTTAGTCCTGTCAAATTAATCAGCGCTTGATGTAAATTGACGTAATTTTAGTCGGCAAGTTTTTAATCACATTGTCATCTAAACTTGTATGGAGTAGTGACAGGCGCTGATTAATTTGACAGGTCTAAACTAAAATTTATCTTCTGTCCTTTTCTTAATGAAATAGAAAGAAAAAGATGCACTGAACTTAAATTTAGTTTAGTTTGTGAACAAGGGAATCGGCACCATTGCTGAACTGGCTTATTGCTCTTTTGATCGCGTGGAGTCCTGGCATCCCCAGGTGAGTCAAAGTTTTATTCGGTTTTTCTATTAGGAATTTCTTAATATTCTTAGCAGCATAGAGTCTGGATTAGACCCCAGTTAATGGTAATAGCCTTTTCCCTTAACAGTACTAAAATGTAACTGAAAATTGGATTTCGAATTTAATATTAGGTCATTACAAAGACTGATATTGAGAGAATACCTTTGGGAAAGCGACCTCAATGTAGTTGGGAAAATGCTAGACAGATGATGATATAAGATAATACTTTGAATGAGTATCTAAAGCTATTATTCCGAACTATGTCATACAATTCGAACTACAGCAGACCTCGGAAAGTGTAGGAAGTGCCTCCGCCCGGTTCCCTTTGACTTTGGAGAAGCTGACTATAATACTGCTGGTCGGTTATTCATCTACAAAATTCCACAAAACAATGGGTTCCTCCTTTGTCAATATTTACTACGTCTATGAATACTCTGCTCGTATAAAATTTATTTGTTTGACATATAAAAACATGATTTTTACTATTTCATTAAATCGATATTTAAAGGGGGAAGCCGACTATTAATAACTTAGTTTATTTAGAAAAAACTAAAATTTTAGTAATCTAAGGTACTGAAACGTGGTCACTCACAATGGGCTTTATCAGAAGGCTAAAAGTCACCCAAAGAGCAATGAAGAGAGCTATGCTTGGAGTTTCCCTACGTGATCGAATCAGAAATGAGGAGATCCGCAAGAGAACCAAGGTAACCGACGTAGCCCGAAGAATTGCCAAACTTAAGTGGCAATGGGCAGGGCACATTTCTCGCAGAACGGATGGCCGATGGGGCCGAAAGGTTCTGGGGTGGCGACCGCGTACCGGAAGACGTAGCATTGGAAGGCCTCCCACAAGATGGACCGATGACCTTGTGAAGGCTGCAGGAATCCGCTGGATGCGGAAAGCACAGAATCGGTCGAAGTGGAGGTGCTTGGGGGAGGCCTATGTTCAGCAGTGGACGTCTTTCGGCTGAAATGATGAATGATGAAGGTAATTGGTGAATTAATATTTTGATAATTACTTTGGAAAAGACTCGAATCAACATTAAAAACTTATAAGTCAAACAAAATAAGTATTAATTAACATACATAATTTTCAAAGAAAAACTCTTAGAAATACAAATTTTCAAAGGAATCCTAACTATCCTAACTAATATTATAAATGAAAAAGTAAGTTTGTTTGTTTGTTACGCTTTCACGCTAAAACGGCTGAACGGATTTGGATGAAATATGGCACATGGATAGATCATGATCTGGGTTAGGACATAGGATACTTTTTACCCCGATAGTACGTTCCCGTGGGATAATTTCCGGCCTCCACGCAAGTGAAGCCGCCGAAAAAAGCTAGTATAACATTTTTAAACAATGTTTTTCCGAATAACAGTAACTGATTTCTACTAATTCACCTGTTTGTTACAATGGGGGTTGTTGATTTCATCTGCGTGTGTATATAAATTATATTAAATACACTTCCTGTTGTTTTCAAGCGTTTTCCAAATCCGGAACGGGGCGTATATCGCTAAATTCAATTAAGTCGCTCACTCCGGCACAAGTTGTAAGCGAAAGGAGGTGAATAATGAAAGATCATCTATTTTCTACTACGGATTTATAACGTTAGCAATTTGGCTCTTTATTTATTAAGAAACTATTGAGTGGTTTTTTTTTAAGAGCTTGAGAAATTTAAATAATAATACAAGACAGAAATATTGTTGGAATTAATTTTTTATTAATAGATAATTTCATGGCATTTATTTTTAAATACGATTGCATAATGTTCGCCGTGGCTACGAGTTACATAGTCCATTCGATCAGTCCAATTTTTCACTACTTTTTCCAATAAATCTGGCCGTATGGCATCAATAGTGGCTTGAATATTGGCTTCCAATGCTTCAAGAGTTGCTGGTTTGTCGGCATAAACCAATGACTTAACATAGCCCCATAAAAAGTAATCGAGAGGCGTTAAGTCGCACGATCGAGGGGGCCAGTTTGCAGGACCACTTCTGAAAATAAAGTTGTCACCAAATTGATTTTAAACTTCGCGAACAGATTTATTTTTTCAAAGTAAATTTCCTCAATTTAGAAGCGTTTTCTGGCGTTAAACGATTCATGTTGAATTGCCAAATCTTACTGAACACAAATGTCAACACAGTTTGACATTCTCAACTGTCAAACCATAGACAACAACCATCGAAACTTCTCATGCAGCTAAAAAAACACCCTTTAGCTGCGGCCTGCAGTTTCACCCGCCTGTCGATCCCGTGGGAATATCGGGATATAAAGTATCCTTTGTCCTAATCCAGATTTGGTCTTTGATCTACCCATGCGCCAAATTTCACACAGTTTGATACGAAAAGCGACTTTAATTTATAATGCAACAAAATAACCGACCTCCAAGAAAAACACTACAAAGTGAATAAAATAAATTATTAAAAAAAACAAAAAACCCGACTGCAAAAACTCAACAGAAAAGAAAAAAACAAGCATTATAATCTATAGGATTTTGGTATTGCAGGCGGGAACAAACCAATAACCTGAAATTTTGGTGAAACTTTTGTTTGTCCCCCGCCTGCAATACCAAAATCCTATAGATTATAATGCTTGTTTTTTTCTTTTCTGTTGAGTTTTTGCAGTCGGGTTTTTTGTTTTTTTTAATAATTTATTTTATTTCAAACTTTTTAGTTTTATTAATATATAAATAACTAGCTTTTGCCCGCGGCTTCGCCCGCGTGGATGTCGGAAAATAACCCACAGGAACGTGCTACCGGGATTCAGAGTATCCTATGCCCTAACCTATCTAGGTCATGGCCTATCCTATGCCTTTCATTTAGAAATCCGTTCAGCTCTTACGGCAGGAAAAGGTAACAGGCACAAAATAAATCTATTTTAGGGTTCCGTATCTCAAAATGAAAAATTTTAACCCATATATGATGACTTATTTTATTTTTTTTCTACTTCGTTGTCTGTCAAGACCTTTTTTCTCAGGAACGAAGAGGCATCAAGTTGAAATAGATATCAAAAACTTAGATCTACGGTCTCTTGGATCTGTAACGAAATCAAACTTCCAAGTCAACGCAATAAAAAAACGGCAATTTATGCCGCTTATTTTGACACTCGCAAATAAACTAGTCTATTTGGTAATTTCCGCTGGCCCAGCAGCATGAAGTTTGGCGAGAAGCAAGGTCAAGTAAAGAGGAAAATCCGAAAATTGGTAATTTATGAACTGCAAAGTTAAGTTTGTTCTTCAATCCGGGATCAAAAATTATAGACCGTGTCTTGAAGTAACATTTAGTACGTATTTCATTCAAATCGGTACTCTCCACTCTGTTAAAAGTTATTTTTCAATTGAAAGTTAAGTTTGTCCTTCAATCCTGATTTGGGAATTCAGGCAGCCAATCAAGCACAGCTTTGAGACGGAACCTTTAGGGCGTAAATCCTACTCATATTTGTCCGGCTTTTTAACATAAATAAAACAGGTTTATATGATTCTAAATGCCTTACTTAAAATACTAATTATTATTCATTTTACTATTATCACCACCATTAATTTGTAATATCTACTCTAGTGCCGCCATTGAACCGAAGTAAAACCCACATGTTAGAAAGGTTAGTTTACGACTTATTGTGATAACTTTGACAGAGTGAGCCGATTTTAATTAAATATAGACTAAATTATATAATTCAAGATACAGACTATGGCTATATTTCCAATTTCCTTAAATCTCTTAAAAAGAAGACACAAAAAAAATCAATATAACATGTGAATTTTAAAATCATCCCCCAAACAGGTAAAATAGGGGGTTTACCTGTTTGAGGGATGATTTAAAAAAAAACGCTGAAATGTGTACCTACTTCTTTATTTCTTAACAAAAGCATTAATTTTAATTTTCATATCTCTAACTTAAGAAATGCTGGATTTGCCATACAAATTGTCATCCCCTGTAGGTTCTCTCATCTCATGCCCTTTAGGATTATTTTTGAGACAAAAAGTACCCTATATCCATCTCCAGGATGCCATCTATCTCTTTACCAAATTTTATCGAAATCCGTTCAGTGGTTTAGCCGTGAAAAGGTAACAAACATACAGGCACAGTTACTTTCGAATTTATAATATTAGTATGGATGAATTGATGGTTGGCTGCTTATTCAGCCCAGTGAAGTATTGGAATAATTCAACTGTTATATAGTGGTATATTGTGTTCATTAAGGTATATTGTGTTCTATCTCTTCTCATTTCCTACGAAATGTATGGGAAGTTTTAAACCTCAGTTGGCCTAATATAGTTTTTTGATCTTAGTAATAAGAAATAGGATCGACCGGTATCAAAAAAGTTGTTGTGAAAATTGGCCATTTTCTTGCTGACTGTACAATTTTTTCAAAATCTGTGAATGCAAATCAAAATGTTTCAAAAAGTTAAGGACAGTCTCCTAAGACTGTTTTCTTGTAGCGACAACGGTTTTGTACCTGCCCTTATTGCCCCATCTCAAAATCCACCCTGTATATGCGAATTTCCAAAAATTCGTTCTTAGCGAACGTCTACTAAGTATAAACTACCTCCCTACCAAATTTCATCTTTTTACGTCAAGTGGTTTTCGATACTTCGTGATGAAGTCAGTGAGTGTGAGTCGCGTGAGTGAGTGAGTGACCTTTCGCTTTTATATATTTAGATTATGCATATGTATTTGGAATTGACTGATTACTAACTTTTATTTGATACCAATAATGTATTTTTTTAAACCTACCCCTCCTTTTTTTTATTTGCAGATGCAATATATAAATATTATATAGCCTATGTCACTCCTACTATTAAGACGAACCTAACGACACCTCATACGTTAAAATCCATCAAGCCGTTTAGGCTACAGAGCGTGCCAAAGAAATAGACATACATACATACATACAAACATACATACATACATACATACATACATACATACATACAAACTCTCGAAAAACATTACCCTCCTTCTGGGGCAGTCGGGTAAAAATAACTGAAATTTCGGATGTCGGTGGCAAAAAACCAAAATTCAAAACCAAAAACACCGACTTCCGAAATTAAAGTTATTTATTTTTTACTTAACTTTTTATGCACACACATATACACAGACAAGAAGAAAGGAACAGAAAAATACGTACAAAGGCAATGCTTATTTCTAAAGAAATCTCTTCTAGCATACCTGCGACAGTAAAGTAGGTATATAAAAAAAGAGATGTAGACAACGTGTGTAACAGTAGAAGAGAAAACAAAAAAATAAATCAAGAAGAAAAAAAAAACATTTTATTTTATTTTTCACGTTGTAGTGTTTTTTTTTTGGAGGTCGGTTGTTTTTTTTTTTGTTTTGTAAAATAGTTTTTATTCATCACTTTTTAGTTGTGGTACTTATCCCACACAAAGAACACCACTACCTGCTATGTAAGTAACAGTGACAGAAACTTATCATATCATCCACTATGTATTATTGAAGCTAACTCAAAAACTGTCCAAGTGAAGTTAGTAAAATTTATATGGGACCACCTCTGAAGAGGTACTAAACAAAAAATAATCATCAAAATCAATTCATAATTGGCGGAGTAATCGCGTAACAAATAAACAAAAAAAAACACAAGTCAAATTGAGGACTTCCTCCTTTTAATAATACAAGAAACCAAGCCCGACAAACAAATAAGAACGGCCAAATTCTCCTCACTTGTACCTGCACCATACCCTCGTAGGCGCCTCTAGCGTGCCCTCGAAACATAAATCGAACCCCGTTAAATCAGGCCTGGCCAATTCTCACGGGGATTCTCCTCTTTAAAATTTACTTAACGAACAATAAGACGTTTTATATAATTTCTAATTAATTATACTGCGCTTCGCCCTTTGAATTTGTCTTTTGAACAACTTAATGAAACTGTTTTAAGCTTTTGTCTAAAGGTTTAATTAAAGTTCTGGGTGTGATGAGTACCCACACTTACATATTTTTTCAAGCGTATTGCCGAATGGGGTTTTTCCCCCTGGAATATGGTAATGCTGTTTAGAAGAGAGATAGATCAGGTGAGACTGTTGCATTCTAGGTACTGCATCGATAAATAGTACTTAAACAAATACAAAGCTGAGCCATTGTCATTACAAAACAATTATTTAACGACGACGATCATCAAAACATTCTACAAATATTATTAAAACCCTATCACATATGTGAAAAAAAAACATGTGCGGTCGAGGGAACGAAGTTCTTTCTCACATTTGATTTAAAACAAAATCAAAAATTTTACAGCCGCCATCTTGGGTTTTCAGATTGACCTCACTATCGGCTTTTACACCCTCGAAAACCATGAAAACGATACCCATGATGAACAATTTGAAAGTTTTCAGAGCCGCCATCTTGGATTTACATTTTGACCTCACTGTTGGCTTTTGCACCCTTGAAAACCGTGAAAACGATACCCATGATGAAAAATTTTAAAATTTTAAGAGCCTCCATCTTGGATTTTCATTTTGTACAAATTCACACTTTCTCTTTCTCTCCGGCCATGCAGTGTACTCGGGCCGATGTGTACAATTTTATCCCACGACACTGTAAAAACTTTACCCTTTTCTTTTGTTTTTTTGTGCCGGCGTTCTCTCTCTCTCTTTTTTTCTCTTTGAATTAGAAGAAGACAGTCGCAAGTATTAACACTTTTTAGCATGACGATTTCTGAAAGTTTACAAGCCGCGTTAAAGAACTTCGTTCCAAAAAAAACCAGCGAGACTTACAGTAGTTGCATATGTAACAGTAGTGTGTTGCAGTAACATTAAAGGGGCGGCGCCTCGTCAAGGTCGTTTCTGACGGCCAACTCAAACACCGCGCACGCTCATTGGTCAAATCAAATACCGCGCGCTTCTTGTTACACACTTCTGTCGCTTTTCAAGAAATCACTCCCACAAATGCAGGAAAACGAGAGGAAAATTTTACACATCTAAAGGTTTAGATACTTTCGTTGTTGTTACGTATAATATGATATAACACGAGCATTTAAAACGTGTTACATTCGTATTAAAATATCACACTCATAATCCTTCCAAATTACAACAAAAAATAAAAATATCTCACCCAACAAATCTTCGTAACAGAATATAAATATAAAACAAACACCCCGGGGCTTCACCACCTAATAAATTACTTGTGTAAATAGAAAAATAAAACTCCCGCCACACTGGATGTACAATAAACACGTAGATTGTGCACTAATACGAAATAATGTTGTTATAATAGGCACAAACAATGATTTATATGCGCTCGCCGGGGCACAGTAGACGGTGTTACAAATGACCCTTAATCGGGTTTATTTACCTGTGGGGACGGATTCTGTAGTGTAGATACAGCTTTATTGCAGGCTTCATTGCAAGACAGTTTAAGTCCATTGTCTTATGATGACTAAATCGTGATGGGAAGTTGTAGACTCCACAAATTCCCATCAAGATATCTCTACGGACATCCTCTACAATGTAGAACATGTCCGTAGAGATATAGCTGTTTATTGCCCTTTAAATATTATGAACACGTACATAGTTTTGAAGATAAGATTCAATCCTACTGAATTGGATTGGATGGATGTTTGTTACTCTTTCACGCAAAAACTAAAAAACGGATTTGAATGAAATTTGGTACACAGATAGTTTATAACCTAGATTAATACATAGGATAGTTTTTATCCCGATATTTTTACGGTATAGAGACTTAAGCGGGTGAAACCGCGGGGCGCAGCTAGTTGAGAATAATTCTCAAGTTAATCTAATCTTCAAAACTATGCAACAAGTGTAAGCTAAAGATGTCTGTAAAATACCTATCGTATTTAGTAATAGATCTATTTTTCTTTTTTTATTACTCCAGTTTTTGTATACAAGTTTTTCTGTGACAAATAAACCTGTTCTTTTTCTTTTTTCTATCTATCTTTTATGACTGCACAAGCTATACACCGTGAAATTTTAATCGTTGTTTTGCTAGAACAAACGTTGCTCAGACCATGGTCTACTACCATTCTACAGCATCCAATAAAAAAATAAACATACTCAGTTTTTGAAAAACACAAAAAATACAAAGTTTAAAATGACAAGATTATCTACTGCTTACTAAATTTCGTTTATGGAGGTACATTTCCCTGTAGACAATGCTGTGTCTCGTGCGTGGTGTCTGTGTTGTAGGGAGTAACGATAATCTTGACATTTTAAACTTTGACTTTTTTTTGTTTTTTCAAAAACCAATTTTGTTTTTTCTTTTATTGGATGCTGTAGAATGGTAGTAGACCATGGTCTGAACAACGTTTGTTATAGCAAAACAACGATTAAAATTTCACGGTGTATATGACTGCGTATTGTAACACCCTATACAAAAGTTTTATAGCATTAGACAAATAACAATAGTTACTGTGTAATATAGATGAAATTACTTCACTTGAGAGTTATTTTTTTAATGTAAATGGTAAATAGAATACATTCCTTTGTCTGATCGTGAAATAACTGAGTTTATTATACGTTTATATCGAAATAACGAAAGAGTGATAACCGTTATTTTTCTAATGCGCGCCTTAACCAAGATCCACGGATGTTACCCAGAAAGCCGCCAATCTTAAGTGGGACTGGGCCGGACATGTCTGCCGCATGTCAGATGACAAATGGGCTAAGATAACCACCGATTTGGTTCCACTAAATGCACGACGACATCGCGGCAGGCCGAGACAAAGATGGCGGGACGAGCTTGACTTCCACCGAAAGGACTGGCCGCACTAGCAAAAGACAGAATTGTGTGGAAAGGGAGAGGAAGGTCTTTACCCGACAGTGGGACAATACAGGCTAGTTACTAGGTAACTCTCAAAAGTTTCTGTTTATAATTTGTTGGTGTATTTAAGTATTGTATGCTTTTCTTAAAGAGGAGTTTGTGCCTAAGTAACAACAGCCGCATGGTTCGATTAATCAGGTTAAGCTACGCTTACCTAGGTTGGTCTGTGGATGGGTGACCATCTCAACATACCGAGACTCCTCCATGCCTCGGAAAGTGCGTTAAGCCATTGATCACGGCTGTTTTTCATAGATCTATGACAGTAGTTACGGGTAGTCAAAAGCCCAAAATTCTTACCAAGGGGTATCGTATTACCCAGTTACTGGGTTGTGGAGGTCAGATAGGCAGACGCTCCATTTAAAATACGGTATTCAGCTGCATCCAGTTAGACTGGAAGCTGACCCCAACATAGTTGGAAAAAGGCTAGGCAGATTGATTGTATTATTTTCTTAAAGAAAATTAAAACCATTTTACTAGCGTTGAACTCATCCAAAACTTTTAATCCTTCACAAATTAACTCTTTATTAAATCGAGTGAACGTTGCACACTCCCACGCATCTCATAAACGCTACACCCACGGATGTTGGCAATGAATGTCACTTCTCATCGTGTAGAATGAATGTTTGAAATGAATTAAGCCGAGACGTCTTTTCTTGTCTGTCATTCGCCAAACTTGCTTTAAATACAAATATTTACAGAAAGAAAGGAAGAGTGTTTTATTGTCATAGGAACATGTGTGTGTATAAAAAAAAACCGGCCAAGTGCGAGTCGGACTCGCGCACGAAGGATTCCGTACCATCACACTAATATTATAAAGGCGAAAGTTTGTGAATGTGTGTTTGTTTGTCTCTTCTTCACACAAAAACTACTGAACGGATTTGGATGAAATTTGGCACACAGATAGTTTATAACCTGGATTAACACATATGATACTTTTTATCCCGATATTTTTACGGGATCGAGACTTCTACGGCTGAAACCGCGGGGCGCAGCTAGGTATCTATAAAAATGGCAAAAAATCACGTTTGTTATATGGGAGCCCCCTTAAGTATTTATTTTATTCTGTTTTTTAGTATTTATTGTTATAGTGGCAACAGAAATACATCATCTGTGAAAATTTCAACTGTCTAACTGTCACAGTTCATGAGATACAGCCTGGTGTTAGACGGACAGACAGACGGACGAACAGCGGAGTCTTAGTAATAGGGTCCCGTTTTACCCTTTGGGTACGGAACCCTAAAAAGATAAGTTAGCTCGAATACTTTTTAGTAAAACAAAACAACCCACACATGCACACAACTATCGAACTCAAGTACGTCTGTGGGTTCAGCCAGTCAGTAAAAGACCGTTCGAATACTACACACAAGCAATGACTAACTGCGTCTCGCGTCATCTCACGTTACTTTATATTATACCTACTCTTGTCAAAGGGACGACGACATGTAGTGAGTTCATGAGTTCGATAGTTGTGTGCATGTGTGGGTTACATACCACTACAGAATTATTAAAAAAAACTTTTTTACAAAAAATACAACTGACTTCCAAACTACAAAGTGAAAAATAACTTTAATTTCGGAAGTCGGTGTCTTTAGATCAGTATTTTAGTTTTTTGACACCGACTTCCGAAATTAAAGTTATTTTTCACTTTGTAGTTTGGAAGTCGATTGTAATTTTTGGAAAAAGTTTTTTTTTTCACTTTTTTGTGGGTGAGTTTGCAAATTATCTAAGTTACAATAGCCTAATGTCAACTGCTTATCAAAAATACCCAAATCGCTACAGATGTGCCTATAATATTTGAAGAGTTCCCTCGATTTCCCCAAGATCCCATCATCAGATCATGACCAAATGACAATGGAACCAACTTGGAAGTATACCCTTTCAAACATAAAAAGAACTTTTCAAATCGGTCCAGCCGTCTTCGAGTAACCGGGGAACATACATAAAAAAAAGGTCCTGACGAACTGAGAACCTCCTCCTTTTTTTAAGTCGGTTAAAAAGACGGCAGGTGCACATTGTGACTGTAACAAGAAGGCTTCCACTCAGCATGATGCTGTGCTATGGGGACCCACAGCACAGCGCTGATTTTCAGTGGTAACTCAAAAACGACTTATGGAAACCAAGTTAGGTATTAAGTTTAGCAGCTTGTTTACTTGGTATTCAGTCTAACTAACAGAAATTGTGTCCTTACCAAATTGCAGACTACCCAAGAAAAGCTACTCCAACCACCGACCTCTTTAAAAAAGATGAACCGAGCGCCACCCTTCGCAGTCACTATCAAGTTATGTAGCAGCACATTTTCCCACAAATTCCATTTGTCGCGCCAGACTGACAGAAAATTTAGCGCGCGCCCATACTTCAGCTCATTGCGTATGCGCTACATTTAAGTAGAACAGCTTTAGCTTACGTTACAGGGTCGCGTGTTGTTATGTACCTACATGTAACAAAATAAAAATGAACTAAAGTTTGTGACTCAGCAACATAAGATAATGGTGACAAAAAACAGTCGTCAAGAAATCGATAGGTACTACAGGGTGTTTCCAATTGCTTTGGTTGGTTTCCAACCTAATTAGGTAGATTAGAAATAAAACTGAACATAACTTTATTAATTCATTTCCAATAGCCAAAAAAATTCAGATGACACAAGACGTCAATATTACAGAAAGAATATAAATTGGGGAAAAATCTTTTACCATAATAAGAAAACTTTCGTAAAACAATTTCTAACTGCAGCGAGACGTGACATAAGCTAAACATTTTGCCGCCATATTCTAAAGACATTTCCCGTCACAGCAGAGTATTCACACTGCGCGGCACGTGCCCAGTTTGCGTGGACGATGGAAGACTCTGTAATATCCGACACGTGTCTTACTACAGAATACAGACTACTATTAATAGTTTATCGATTTTCATGTTCAGGCTGCATAGGTTTTTAGACAAAAACTAACATGCAAACTCGCTCGGTTAACAATGAGTTTTTAAGTCACTATGTATCTAAGTTTGTTCTGTTAACACCTAGGACCTCGGTACATAGATTCGTATTACGTTTGGCTTCGATATAGTTTCACTGGTTACAGCTACATGAATGTTAGTTTGCAGAAAGCATCGTGACGTAAGCTAGACTTACTATTTAGTTTATTCATAGCTAGATTCAGAAATTATTCTTCGAACGTAGTTTTACGTCCAAGGCTACCAAGGAACAATTTATTCTGACTCAAGAGAGCAGCAAAGCTTGCTTTAAAACATTGACGTGTGCAATAGAAGTGACACGGCGTGATGGTCTGAACGTATTGCCAAAAGTTACACAGCTAAAAGAAGTTTAAAAGGAAAATTTTAACACCTGTGCTCAACACAACGGTCGGTCACAAACTAGTCTACCAAAAAAAAACTCAAAGTAACAAACCTACTTGTACTACATACTTACTAATACTCACGTCTTCTTCCTATGGAGATAGGCAGAAACTATCAGAACGCCAACTGCTACGATCCTTACATACTCCTTTTGCCTCGTTTACGTTCACACATCAGTCATACACGCACGCCGGCTGCGAGTACTACGCACCTGGCCTTTCTGAAAAACATCACCAATATGGTCACTATTATGTCCTTCTAGGTCGATCCATCAGGTTAAGCTACGCTTGCTGAGGTTGGTCCATGGATGGGTGACATCTTTACGTAATGAGACTCCTCCGTGCCTCGGAAAGCACGTTAAGCCGTTGGTCCCGGCTGTCATTCCTGGATCTTTGACAGTTGTTCCGGGTCGACAGAAGCCCGAAGGTCTGACAACGAGTATTACCCGGTTACTGGGTTGTGGAGATCAGATAGGCAGTCGCTCCATGTAAAATACTGGTATTCAGCTGCATCCGGTTAGACTGGAAGCCGACTCCAACATTGTTGGGAAAAGGCTAGGCAGATTGATATGTCCTTCTAGGGCGTGCCTTCCCGACGTATCCACTCTTATCAGCTTTGTAAATACCTTTTGTTAGTCGCCTTTCACGTGTAATATTCCGCCTATACTAAAAAGAATAACGTCAGATTTCTCAAATCCGGCCCCATCTAACCAAAGCTCCTGTTTCATACAAGCATTGCAATAACCGAATCTGAATCAATATGGCCGCTCGCCTAGAAGGCATTCGTTCCTCGTATGACGTCACTACACATGTTCCGTCCGGATATTGCAGTGCTCTCAAACTTAAAGCGGAGTTGAGCACTGTGACGTCAGAATATGGCTTAAGAATGAAGCGAGTTGGAATCTCGGTGTAATGTTATGTGAAAATATGGTGCAGATTAGGATTTAAATGTGGAACTGAAGAATGAAAATTGGGTAACTGTAAATGTATGAGCAGCAACATTCTTCTTTGTGCTTACATATAAGCGGGGCTTAATACATAAATGATAACATAATTTAATAATAATGAAAATACTTCTAAAAAATTTATAATAATTACCTACATTATCCTTATGCAATACACAAAATAAAATAACTAATAGGTATACTATACCTATATACGAGTACACAAACCTAATAATATATATAAATATACTTAATAATATACCCAATTAAACACATCTAGCAATTTATAATAATATTAAATTGCTTGAATTGCTGCTGAGCCCTCTACCTCGTCCATATTGATCTTTTACTTTGTTATACCATCTATGTAATATATATGAATGCAATAAAGAATTGAGTACTGAGTCCATCATTTTATTTTATTTTACAGAAAGCTTACAGACTATTCACAATTAAAAACCATTCGTAGGTAGGAAAATTTGCTAATTATGAAACTAGTGTCGTGAAACAAAACCGGGTGTTAGTTAGCTATAGCCCGAAACAGAACAGTCAAGCTTCTGTTTCACGGCACTAGTGTCATAATTTTAACCCCGTTATAAAAACTCTCATCATCCATTCGTCTGCCAATCCTGATAGTGCTGTCCCTTTATTTTTTACCGTTGATTTTAGCGGTAGGCAATTGGGAAGTCTGTTGCAGTTCAAGAGTATGGGGTACGCTGTTGATGTTTACTATCCAGCTATCTTTATCATAAACTTTAGAACATCATCATAACTAACAGCTAGCAAAATCCCATTAAAACAGGGCTAACTACAAACTTTTTCTCTTTCTCTTTCGGTAACATAACCCTGTACCCTAATTGCGTAATACACGATCAATCACAATTTGTTTCGGTTTGAAACAAATTGCTAATCCATTGCTTCATAAGTTAAAAAAAAAATCAGTGGCATTCCGACAGAAGCGAAAACTTGAAAAAAAATCGGCACCGCGGTAATCAACGCGTTGATGTGAACAGTGGATTAGTGTCGCGAAATTAATGGTTTAGTCTCATCTCAAAAATACCCAACGCACCAATAGAAGTTTTCACTTCAAAAATCTGCTCAACAACGTAAATAACGCAATGAATGCTGTTGAACTGTCAAAATGAAACAAATTAGGCATAATCGTTTACGAAATTAAGTTACAATTGCAATTAGGGTTAACTTGGTCATAGAAGACAAATATACTTAATGTTTTTACGGTATCGGAGGATATATTTGGGCAAAACCTGCCGCAATTCATTCAAACGTCACAAATAATAATTCAAAAAGGTTTGATAGAATAAAAGTTGTCGTGTTTAGAATAATTGTTATATTACATAATAGTAATTCTGCTTACAGGCTTTTAATTTTTTTTTTGCGGAAATTTGTGTAAATTTTGTGACATCGCCTTGGATGAATCTGTAAAGGTGTTATAATTGTAATTTAAATAAATAAACTACTGACTCATTTTTATTATAGTCATATACATGAAGAATTTTTCACCAAGAAGATCCTTTCCCTTTTCCATTCGTTCCGTTGCGTTGTCGCTACACATAATGTATCATACAAGGTAATATATATCGAAAAGGTAGTGAATTAGCATGGTGCGACGTTGACCATCATTTGCATTAAGGTCCGCTGGTGACCTTAGATTAATGGACTCGGACGCGTATGTGCAAAGTCTAGTCAAAATAGTTCGAAAATTATATCTGGCCTTAAACAGTACTCTATCTCTATAATATTGCAATTACGTATTAACTGTCTAAATTAGAAAATAAAAATACTAAATAACTTTGTCTCGGCATAAGAATAAAACACACTTCTCCACAAAATATTTGTCATCATTACCTAATCGCAAACTTGACCTTCAAATTAGAATAAGGCAAAGCAATAAGGAGTTTTTAACGACATCGTCAAAAATTTCAGAATAAATTATGGGACTTGAAGGGTATGATTATTATTTATTAATTGGACAACATTTCCGATAAAAGTCCATCAATAATTTCGAAAACGCCTGAGTTCATTTATCGTATATTTTATAATTCAGCCTGTCCCTACACATATTTATTTATTATTATTTATTATTTTTGCAGACTACAATGGTTTATAGTGTTAGTAACAAAAACGCTTAGCCTATGTTAGTACTTAATAACTAAAACAGAACGGGTCCGGTTTGTAAGCGCCCACACTAGTGGGCTGTTTGCCCGGGCGGCTATTGATTGCACATAGCCCTGCATTATTAACTCACATAATATCTTAAAGGATTTAGTTGTGTTATGCTGAGCGATGGCCATTTTGCGTGGATGTGGCGCATATTTCCCCCAAATTGTTCTTTTCGTGTATTAGTTCTTTCTTTGCGTCATGTTTACCGCAAATATACGCATTTTCTATATTTTTTCGTATATGTCATAAAGATCTACTTACAGAAGTAAACAATCATTTCATTTAATTTCCTATTTTATTAAATAGGTACGTATGAGTAAAAATATCCAAAAATTCAAAGAAACAAGTTTTTTTCCTATCCACGATGAAATCCTACCCCTTTTATAAAAGAAAAAGATATTTCTTGTCTTGGACTTGATAAATAAGCTACATTCCAACGTAATTCAAATATACGCGTCCCAAAAAACCGGTGAGTGTCCATTTTTCCCTTCTCCACTTCACACCCCTAGCTTGAGGGTAGAAAAATAACCCTCTCGCATAGTCGGGACAGGGTAGCGTTGGACATTCATAAGATATGACTTGTATACAAATGTGTGAAAAAGGTTCTGACAAATTATGTTTATCATAAATAGCATTTTGTTGAGTGACGTATTCACTTTACTAAGAAAAAATCTTTTCTTTTTCTTTGTTCTTTTACTAAGACATCGTTTGTTTTATGAAATTTGCATTGTATTCGGAAACAGTAGTATACGGAACACCGGTTGCCTTAACATTCAAATGTCTGAACATCCGGCTCGAAGGACCAAATTATAATGGGGTCTAAAGACCATAGGAAGTGACAATATTAAGTAGCCAGATGGTTCTTAATTTACATTTGTGGTTCTTAATTCAAAGTAAACTATGAAATTACTAGCTTTCGCCCGCGGCTTCGCCTGCGTGGAGGTCGGAAACTATCCCACGGGAACGTACTACCGAGATAAAAGTATTCTATATGTTAATCTAGGTTATAAATTATCTGTGTGCCAAGTTTCATCCAAATTTATTCCGTCGTTTTTGCGTGATTGAGTCCAACACACAAACTTTCACATTTATAATGTTACTAGCTGCACTCCGCGGTTTCACCCACGTAAGTCTCGATCCTGTCGGAATATCGGGATAAAAAGTATCCTATGTGTTAATCCAGATTATAAACTATTTGTGTGCCAAATTTCATCCAAATTGGTCCAGCCGTTTGAGCGTGAAGAAGAGACAAACATACACACTCACAAACTTTCGCCTTTATAATATTATATTAGTGTGATTAGTAGGATATTAGTAGGATAGTGTATTATTAGTGGAGGAACATCGTGAGGAAACCGGCATTCCTGTGAAATATTTCTCGACGGCATGTGAAGCCAAGTCAGAGGCCCATGGGCAACACTAACCACACGAAAAGAAGAAGTAGGATAGTAGTATAATATTTTACCGTCTAATGGGTGATTTTATCAACGCTAGATATCTTTATCCACTCAATAATTTTGAATCTTTGACAGTTCCAGACCATCAAAAACTGTCATAATTTTATTACCCGGATAAAAAATATCTGACGTTGGCAAAATTTGCCCTAAACGTCACCAAGAAAAGGACAGAATAAACGGTTAAAAGCTTTAAACACAATTTGATGACAATTATTCAATGAACTGGCCGCAACCTGGTCATTAATACCACTGTCAAAATGGCGGACTTGCTGGCCCTTGTATGTACTTTTGAACGTCAAAATTTACAAAATAATAGAATTGATTCTAGTCGCCCAGAATACGAAAGACCAGAAAGGACAAAACAGGACAACATATTAACTAAACCAAAACCTTCTTTCTGGAAATAAAGGCCAACTGCAAACTACCCAAAATCTGCATAAAATTAAGTAGAATCAATATCACATGCTTCGTGAGGAACGCGATTCTCTTTAAACCACAAAATTGGCTGTGTTCAAATATCTAAAATATGATAATTCTGCGTTCATAGAATGTGGAGGCTAAGAAGTTGGACCGTAAGGTTCCCGGTCCGAACGTTCACTGAATATAAATTAGGAAATAGAATTGTTAATACGAGAGTATAGGGAAAGATATACATGTATGAAAGTCAATTAGGTGAAATATTTGGGTTATGAAATTTAAAATGAGAAGAATTTGAATTGAGCCAGAGAAGCAGCGAGATGGCAAATAAAATAAATGAATAAAGTGGGGAAAATTTTATTCGTATTTACATTATTTAAAAACTATCAGACACTCGGACCCCATGGCCCTAGTGTTTCAACCACAAACGGCTTATAAGTCCTAATAAGATTGGAGTATTTGTGCCATTTGAGGTTTTCCGCACCTGCAGCAGCAGCCCCAGCACAGCCCGCCGTGCTAGGAAGATGAGATGGCGCAAGGGTGTCGACACACGTTGCATCCCACACCAAAGGCCTACCTACCTTCCAAGGCATTATGGTCATTCCGTCTGGTCTCTTCCCATCGTCGGTTTGCGAAGCCATTGGGTTCTAAAACAGCTGGCACTCCGGCGGTGACAAGAGCACGACGGATGATGTCATTGATGCTGGCGTGCCGTGCTATCCGGCCTGCGCTCTTACTGCAGGATAGGCCATGGTGTCCGAGACAATCGACACCTTCACCGCATTGGCAGTGATGCGGAGCCACACAAGGAGCGCCCAGACGCAGACATGTAGCGAGCCGGAAGGTGGTATCACCCAGCATAGTGCCTATGTTGGGTGATGGTAGAATGAACAATGAAAAATGTATTAAACAAAAAAAAATTACATAGATACTCGAAGGACAGTTTCCGATATCATGAAGATGATATAATATTTACATGGACCAAACTATTCTATCTTCAGAAAAAGACATGGGACTTGAATAAAATACATACGATGAGACTTGTGTCTTGATATCTAGCTTCCATATATGCCGAGATAATAAATATTATTTCCTTGATATCTCATTCCATACAGTGTTACAACATCCGTGAACAAAACAACCCAAACCACAGAAGGCTTCATTGCCACCCTTATGAAACCAAATATTTCCTTCAAAACATCCCGACGAATACCTCAGAGTGTAACAGATAACATTACCTATGAACATTCAAAACTGAAGCATTGGAAAGTTAAGCTAAAAATGAGGACGGTCATATCGCCCGGGGCCCCATTTATCCTTCGACATTCCGGACCCCAAGGGCGAAGGGGGGCCGCTAATATACTTCACATAATTAAGGGACACGAATTTTATGATCTCATTTTCTGAACTGGCACTTAAATTAAAAGGGCAATTGGTTATTGTGTTTTATTCTGTTTTATGTTAGAACCTATCTTCTATGTTCTTAAGTGGCACTAGTGACCCGCCCCTGATTCGCACGGTTTTTAAGACTTGATAAAACATCGAGATTTCTTTATCCTATACTTCTAAATGAGAAATATTTGTATAAATATATCTATATGTCGGAAATACGTTGCTGAGTTGACTAATCGTGTCACCAGCGCCGCCTAGCGGCGTTCGACAGAGTCTAGAACATAACGCTCAGACCGACTGGACCAGAGTCGAGCAGAGTTCATCGGTGGCGGTCAAGCAGTGAACACGTTTAGAAACTGTCGCGCATTCCGAATAGTCGTGTCGTGTACCTACAGTGTGTGAATTACTAGTGTGATAGTCAATTGTAATTTAATCTGAACTGCAAAAGGTTTTCCTACTGCGCAATAACCAACACTACCCACAGTACGCCCACAGTAGTTAAAATATGGTTGAAAATAACGAAATAAACACCTACCCTCCTCCGTTAGATATATATTTGTTATTACGTTTTCGAAAACGGGTCAAACGATTTCGATTAAAGTTACAATATAGGGGTTTACGGGGGCAATAAATCGATCTAGCTAGGTCTCATCGCACCTTGTATATTTGATTTGTAATAAGTATGTCATAATGTCACTCCATTTCTATATGCGTCTTTTCTTTTTTGTCTATTAGCGTCTTGTTTTTATCTATATTCATGTAATTTGTTACAATTTAATTGTGCTTATGTGTGTCTTTTGTGTGCACTGAATAAACGTTTTATGTATCTATCTATCTATATATGCATATATATATGTCGGAGACGGGTATGTGACTCTCGTTATTATCAGCGATATTTTAACTACTGTGGGCGTAGTGTGGGTAGTGTTGGTTGATGCGCAATAGAAAAACAGTTTGCAGTTCAGATCACATTTTAATTTACTATCAAATGAATCACACTAGCAAAATTATACACACACTGGGTGCGACGGCGTTTATTAAAATCACCAATTAACACAATGATCACAAATTACAACTAACACAATTACTGAGCACAACGAATCGAGAACAGTTCCGTGACGTCTTGATTCCAATGCGACCCAAGGCTGAATGCCCTCCTTGCCGTGGCCTTCAAACATCACGACTC
Source organism: Agrochola litura (assembly GCA_949152395.1). Lineage (NCBI taxonomy): Eukaryota > Metazoa > Arthropoda > Insecta > Lepidoptera > Noctuidae > Agrochola > Agrochola litura. The sequence goes on along the minus strand of OX424497.1, from coordinate 4,911,377 downwards.
TGTAGAAGCGCGCCTTTTTTGTTGTAGGTAGTTCACTCTTGATGTCGCCAGTGGCGCGCTTGCGATTCGTTTCGTGTCCGTACTAATGACCGGATCCGACATATATATATATCTCATGTCTGGGAAAATTTGTTTTCTCTATTTTCACCGCCTCGGGAATGTGATACAAAGTTGGTATACCTGGACGATATGTTTATCTATTTTCACGCGAGCAGAGCTCGATTGACCAGGTACTTATACATAAGTTTAATATCAATGTATTCTACTTTTATTTGATTTATTTATTTTATTCGGGAAACTTACAGCTAACTTACACAATGTTCTTAAGTAATATAAAATGGAAGGCTATTTACAAGTTTCCACTGATAAACACATAACACAAAAACGAGAAAAAAAAAGGTCGGTACAAAATATATATTAAACATAAATTAGGAAAAAATATACTACACGAAAAATTACAAACTAAAAATCATATTATGCTAATAATTACTTTTCCGTAAAGAAGCTTTTCACCAACAAATGCTTAGGCCGAGACACACTGGTGTTGAATATATCCAAATCATGTTCACCAGACAGTTTATTAAAACGTATAGATTCCCACATTGGGTATGATAAAAGGCTATTGAGTGAGAGAGGGCCGTGAGTTCGAACACCATTCATTGTGTTATTCATGTTAAACCTTGTAGAGTTAGTCACTTGCTACGCCGTAGCTGACGTAGCCATGATGCTACATCGTAGCATATGCTCAAAAGTGGAAGAGGAGAAAATATACACAGTTTGAGTTGCACTATTGACGTACGAACCTATACGACCCATGTTTCATGGTTTGACCTTTGCTACGACAGTGTTAGCCGCATAGCCGCGCTACGCCGTAGCAACTGCATGAACAATCATAAAAGAATTTAAAACAACACCTTTTTCATAAAATAAAAATTGTACTCTATACTGTACTGCCATTTATATATTCTGTAAGAACTAAATTCTATTTCTACACATAAAGTGCAAGAACAAAGCGAGCGTAGTTCACATAAATTACAACAAACTTATCTTTCACATTTTTCTTCAGATATAAGAATTTAAAACCTAGTCGCTAAAATAAAGTACGAGGTAGTCTAGATTTTTTGTATCGTGCTCTATTCAATTCAAGTGAAACCGTAAAATAGTATTTCAGATTAGAATGTGCTGCAATAAAATTTTATTTTACAGGGGTATTGATAGAATTGTTCTAGAGAATAGTGTCGAAATTATCTTTACTGTGTTGTAAAATATATTCAAAAAACTTTTTACAAAAAAAAAACTACCGACTTCCAAAAAAAACACTACAAAGTGAAAAATAACTTTAATTTCCGAAGTCGGTGTCTTGGGTTTTGTGTTTTCGTTTTTTGCCACCGACTTCCGAAATTAAAGTTATTTTTCACTTTGTAGTGTTTTTTTTGGAAGTCGGTAGTTTTTTTTTTGTAAAAAGTTTTTATTTTTCACTTTTTAGTTGTGGTACCTACCCCACACACATTCAAATACCACTACCTACTACCAGTGTCAGGAACTTATCATATCATCTACATACTAAGTGGGAAAAAAAAAAACGTATTTTGTAGCTAACTCAAAAACTACCCAAGCAAAGTTAATAAAATTTATATGGGACCAATTTCAGAGCATACCCTTTCAAACAAAAAAAGAATTTTTAAAATCGGTCCACAAATGACGGATAAATCGATGGACATACATAAAAACAAAAAAAAAAAAAAAAAAAAAAAAACAATCATACGCGGCGAACATATAACCTCCTCCTTTTTGGAAGTCGGTTAAAAATAGTAATATAGTCATTTATGTCAACCACAACCAACCAGCTTGGTCTGACAACCAGTCTTACCAAGGGGTATCGTGTTACCTAGTAACTAGGTTCTGGAGGTCAGATAGGCAGTCGCTCCATGTAAAATGCTGGTATTCAGCTGCATCTGGTTAGACTGGAAGCCGACCCCAACGTAGTTGGGAAAAGGCTGGCAGATGATGATGAGTCATTTAAATCTAAGATATCAACGGCTAATAAAGACAAAATAAATAATATTATAAAGACAAAATATTTGTAGTTTTGTTTGTAATGAATAAACTCAAAAACTACTGCACCGGTTTTAAAAATTCTTTCACCAATAGAATGCCTGAATATTATCACTGAGTAACATAAAAATATCACGCGGGCGAAGCCGCTGGCAGAAGCTAATTTAGAATAAACCTACTTTAAATTGAATCTGTTGCCACGCATGAAATGATGCTCAATGTTCATTAAGTGATGATCAATGTTCATTAAGTGATGATCAATGTTCATTAAGTGATGATCAATGTTCATTAAGTGATGATCAATGTTCATTAAGTGATGATCAATAATTAATTGATTCAGGCGTGACCTTGCAGAAATCCATTATAAAATACAATAGACGTGGATATATTTAGTAACTTGTTCCGCTTAGCTATTTCTAAAGAGCCATAAAAAACTCCTGAAAGAAATCGACACGTGTTTCACCTCTCAACGAGGCATCCTCAGGATGACGATGGACTTGTTGCGAACTCGAACACGGCGTGTTGCCACACCGAGCGCTGAGTGCAGTCTGCACTCAGCGCTCGGTGTGGCAACAGGAGTTTTTTATGGCTCTTTAGAAATAGCTAAGCAGAACAAGTTACTAAATATATCCACGTCTATTGTATTTTTGTGATGATCAATGTCAATTTTTCTCTGTATGAAAAAAAAGAATGATCCGTTTCTCCCCTTGCATTGAAACTAAGAGTTTTTGATGGGAAAGAAAAGACTATTTATCTACACAAATAAATACAAAACCAAAAGGACACTAAAGGGTCGAAGTAATCGTCCATATCGCTGGGAAAGAAGTATTGTAGATTGGTATGCTTCATACATATAAACGTAGGTGAACTCATTGAAAACAACAACAAAAACACAATTTCACATGTACTTCTAAAATCCCTTTTTTAATTTTGTTACATTATGCGCATAGTAACACTCCATCTTTCTCTCTTCTACGTAAGAAAGAGAGAGAGCACTCCAACTTAGAACAAGAGTGAATTTGCAAGTGTATATGTTTCCAACATGGCCCCGGGCGTTTTGTTAAGCCAACGAACTGGTTTGGACCGGATATTACAAGTCGCTTGACGCCTTGACGCGACTCCAATATTGTGCTATTTTGACGTATTTTGCAAAGCTTTTTCTCTTTTTCGTGAAAAGAAATATTAATCATGTTTTAAAAGAAATAAAGAAAATTCTTCTAACAAAATAACTTTAAGATCTTTGTGGGCCAGAGGATTACGGAGCTATCAAGACAAATGTGACTTTAAAATTTTTTGAAACCACTGAAATATTACGAAGAAAAAGAAACACAAAATAATAGACTTACGGCTGATTTTTCAATAGTCAGATAACTTTTATCTGAATAGGAAAATAAAAATGATAGTTTGACATATTTTGTGAACCTGTCAAACCGCCATTTTTATTCTTAAAAGTTATTCCAACTATTGAAAAATGAGCCCTAAGTAGTCTTATCTCAGGAGAAGAAGCTTTTGTCGTGGGACAAACTGTCCGGTCTGATATTCATACCAAAACATCGTACTGCAAAGCACATAGATACATATTTAAAGTCACGCCTTCTTCCCATGGGGGTAGGCAAAAACTACAGAATGCTACCTGCTATGATTGTTACATACTCCTTTTGCCTCGTTAACGTTCATACATCTGGTCATACACGCACGCCGGTTGCGAGCACTACGAGCCTGACCTTTCTGAAGAACATCACCAATAAGATATATGTCCTCCTAGGGCGTCCCCCTCCCGACGTTTCCACTCACATCTGCCTTGTAAATACCTTTTGTTAGTCGCCTTACATTCATCCTCTCAACATGACCAAACCATTTAAGCATACTCTTTTCAAATTTTGTAACCACTTCTTCTTTTAAACCGCACCTTTGCCTTATCACTTCATTCCTCAGCCTATCATTCAAAGTCAAAGTCAAATAATTTATTTCAATTAGGCACATAAAAGGTACTTTTGAACGTCAAAATTGACAGAAAATAGAATTGATTCTAGTCGCCCCTTCCAAAAGGTAGTTTTCGTATGGAGAAGAATGGGCAAGAAACTCCACCGTTACTCTTTTTTAAAATGTTTTATAATATTTTGTATACAATATATAATTATATGTGAAGACGATGCACCTGTATAAAACAATAAGTAAAAAGAATTCAAAATGAAGCAATGACAGATAAATTAATTATGTGATGGATACATGGTGCTCACATATTTACAAGCATTGTTAATCTCAGAATGTAAATACAATGTTATAAAAATAATAAATTACACAATTACATTAACAACCAGTTTGATTTTGTCTAGACTCTAAATTGTCCTATGGAGCAGGACCAGCATGTTTTAAAGCATTCTTATCTAGGACATAATCCTCTATTTTGTAATATGTTTATTTACAAAGCGTACTTTAATTCTGCTACTCATTCATAGACACACCACACATGCTTTGCAAGGAACGCATTTATATAGCATTTATTCTACTTTCATGTTTCTTTTGCTACACCCAACAATCACTTCCATACATAAGCGTATTCCATTTCTAAATCCACAACAACCTACACAAAATCACGAAACAAATTGCAGAACAAAAATACCAACCACATATTTAATAACAAAAACAAACACGACAACAATTATTACATACGACACCCACATCCAATATCTTTACCTAGTCCCAACGGGACATAGCTCGCAGGAAAAACACAACCATACATTCCCGCCATCAAAAAATGAGTGACAGACAAACAAAAACCTTTTACTGTCAGCTACTACTAATATAAGGAACATCGCGCATTTTTTTCATAAGAAATCTCAAAGGACTGTCTCTGAGAGTCGAAAAAGTGATATGGGGGCGTCCCCAAATGGTAGCCATTAATTTGAACCTTGGACATGACTGTGAGGTGATGACAGGCCCATTCTGAGGCATCTAGTTTAGTAGAAAGTTGTTTTTTTGATGATTTTATATGTCATTCGTTGGAAGAACTCGTGGCTAAGTAATAACAGCCGCACGGGTCGATTCATCAGATTAAGCTACGCTTGCCAGGGTTGATCCGTAGATGGCTGACCATCTTTATATACCGAGACTCCTCCGTGCCTCGGAAAGCACGTTAAATTGTTGGTTCCAGCTGTCATTCGTGGATCTTTGACAGTCGTTACGGGTTATCAGAAGCCCGAAAGTCTAACAACCAGTCTTACCAAGGTCAGATAGGAAGTCGCTCCATGTAAAATACTGGTTTTCAGCTGCTTCTGGTTGGACTGGAAGCCACCCCAACCATAGTTGGGAAAAGGTTAGGCAGATTGATTGATATATCAAGCGTTGCTTTGTTTTTTGGGTGGGAAGCGTTGTTTTTTGGGTGGGAAAGTGGAAAATTATCAAATAACTTCTCCCGCTCTGGGTGGAGCAGGAGGACGTGTCAGACTCTTACTGACTAAAACCCAAACGTGTTCCTTCATTTGCCAAAAAAAAGCGTTGGTTTTTATTGATAGGTATGGATTAATTTTTGTTAGTAAATAAATGCCTTTCAAAGTCTAGAAAATGTTTATTTTCTTTTTCAACTTTCATTGACAAGTTCTATGGACTTCTTAGGACCAGCTGGCACGAAATCAGATAAAGTTTAAAATTACACAAGAGTAAACTTGAGAAAACCTGGACTTGTAGTCAATATAATTCTGAAATCGCCAACCCGTCTTGTGCAAGCATTTGCCCTGCAGTGGGACAGTAATAGTTTGGTATTATTTATGTTTATTTTTGCTACAAAACAGCTGTGTATGAGTGAAAATCGTTGTTAGGTCCCATATATAAAGCACATGATATTGCTTTCTAATTGTTATGTGCACAGGATAAAAGATATTTCATTCGATATTTTTTTTTATTACCACTTGAATTTATTAATAATATCGTAGACATAGAAATCAGAGCTATAAATAAATTAAATATGAACTAACACGTGAATTTTGAGATATACAAAATACAAATAAAAATACAACAAATCTAATTATATAAGACATCATTAGTTGGTACTTCAGGGAAGGACTTATTAGAACTTATCAAACTACGAGTATCGAGTATATAATTAGAAAAGCCTTCATTTATTCTTGGAAAACGTTAATTACCGATGAGTTCATAAATAATTAATGTTTGATGGACACTTAAAATTGTTTCAAAGGAAAATAAATACTAACAATAGCTCAATTATTTTATACTTAGAAAACATATTTATTATACTTGAAAGAATTAACATTTGGAAATTCTAATTTTTCTTTTCTTATGTGAGTAAATGTTTGATAAACGTGCCGACAGCGGACTACATGAAGAAATGACTATGCACACATACACAGCAGGAGGTAACTGCAGGCGACGTGTCGCTGCAGTCATGATTCCGTACCCAACCGCAGGAAGCAACTATAGGTGACAAGATTCTGCCAGATAGAGGGAACCGTTTTCATACAAACATTGCCGCCCGGGCACTCGCATGTATTTGACAAGTACAGCATTTTCGATTTATCTCGAAGAAGTCTTGTAAGCTTGAATTTCCTAGCATGTTTAAGAAAAAAAGTGCTGTCGCTCGAGCGTTGGCGGCACTACTGGTCTGCGGTCGGGCTGCACGTGTCGCCTGTCACTCGCCCGTAGCTGCCAACGACGTGTCGCTAGCTACGGAAGGTATTTCATAGAAATTCATAGAAACCAGTCGTGTCGCGGCGACACGTCGCCTGCAGTTGCCTCTTGCGGTCAGGTACGGAATGGTACCTTAAAACTATTAACATATTTTTTTACTCTATGTAATTTACACTATTTCAGAGTATCATTACCATGGAATGTATGTTTATGTTAAAACACAAAATTTCATACAGACAAAATCGCCTTCGCTTTTGCTACCCTACAATGCCGACAAATACTCAACAAAGCACTATTATCATTCCTATTAAATTCATGCAGAAACAAAAACAAGCAGCCTTTTACTTGAAGCGGTGTGAGCGTTACCCCTTTCAGAATATGCAATAGTACATAAACAGGTTGCTCTCAACTTGGACGCCTGAAGAAACCTTTTTACTTTGTTTTTCTAACGTTTGTAGATGTTTACTCAGACGTTTTAGACGAAAATACTGTTTAATAGTTGAGAGTATGAAATAGACAAGCTTTAGAATGCGTTTACATAAATGTGAATATAATTTTTGAGACTGGTTTAAGAATGCATAGGTGTTAATTCATACTCCATAGATTCTTATATTATAAATGCAAAAATAACTCGGTTTGTGTGTGTGTCTATGTATCTGTCTATCTGTGCATTCCCTTTTCTGACTGGCTGAACTTATTTGGATGTTTGACTCATGGATAGACTATGACCTGGGTTAAGACATAGGCTACTTTTTTATCCCGGAAGTGCGTTCCCGTGGGATAATTTTCGACCTCATAAATTAAAGAATGATGGAAAAAAAATGATTTAAAAAACAAAACACCCGACTGCCAAAACACATAGGTACTAACTGAAAAGAGAAAAACAAGCATTATAATCTATAGATTTTTTTTTGTACAATCAAAATTTACACCATCATTTCAGGTTATTGGTTTGTCCCGCCTGCAATACCAAAATTCTATAGATTATAATGCTTGTTTTTCTCTTTTCAGTTATGTGTTTTTGCAGTCGGGTATTTTGTTTTTTAAATATTTTTTTTTTCAAGCTTTTTAGTTTTGTTAAAATAATATACATTGACTCATTACTAGCTTTTATTTGATACCAATAATGTAGTTTTTTTTTTTAAACTCAACTTCCCTTTTTTTGTATTTGCAGATGCAATATATAAATATTATATAGCCTATGACACTCCCACAATCAAAACGAATCTAACGTCACCTCACATGTCAGAATCCATCAAGCCGTTTAGGCTACAGAGTGTGCCAAAGAAATAAACATACATACATACATACTCTCGAAAAACATTTCTGGGGCAGTCGGGTGATAAAAAACGACATTCTTACTTAGCCTGTTATGCATAACCAAGCTAAGACCCCCTTGATTTCAAGCGAGAATGTATTGTAAGAATAATAATCTAACTGAATATCAAACATATTATGAATACAATATAATAACGCTTTTAGGATGTTGTTGGGGCTGCCGAGATGCTGTAGTGCGTCCGGCATGTTTATGGAGGCTCAGATTGATGGCTTTCATGCCATCATGAGAAGGAGAGCGGCCTCCATATTGCACCGTATCCGAGCAAGCTCCAACAGCATTCTGAAAGTAATAGCGGACCGGTTAGACGGTCCTTTTCTTAGACACTGGATCGCACTCCACGTGTCAATTTGATGTCGTTTGTTTTATTTTTGTCGTTTACTAACATAGTTCCTTAGTACTTACTAACACAAATATGGATGATTCTGTAATGGATAGTCTGAAATAAAGTTATTATTTATATTATAATTGGATGTGGCATAATCTATACCTACACACTTGCACGACGATGCTATAACGCCATTCAACATAAACATTGCTAGAAAATACTTGTCGAAAACTCGGTATAACTGGGTACTCTTCCGCATCGCATTACATTACCCATCAACGACTACATTACATGCACCTCGTTCGTACTCAAACCTACCCCTTATTAATAAAGGCACCATTACATCCTATGGTTACTCCACAAAATGAAGTTGCCTTGTATCCTGCACACCCTACACCACGGGGACTCCTTATAAAGTCGCTTAATAGATGTTTTAACCCAAAAACGATAAAGAGGACTCATTTGCATACTAAGTTCGTTAACTTTAATTACTGAGCCCCACGGACATACTTATAATATCTTTGTTACGTCGACTAAGGCTAAGGGGCTCGACATAAGGGTAGAGTTACAGTGTCCTATCTCTTTCTTTCCTAAAATGTTGGAGGGAGATGGCAATATCGAAGATATAGACGGAGGAAATTAAATAAGGAATTAAGTTGGAAGTAATAACGATATTTTGTTTATTTTTCGCTCTCATTTCGTTTATCCGATGTGTTTACGCTTGCTAAATATTTAGGGATAGAAATGTTGTCGCATTAATTTGGACTGATTGTTTACTTTAAAGCAGTAAATGGCACTGTTTGGTCTTAATGTTGACACTAATAATTAAAAAAAAAACTATAATGTTTGTAAGGTACAATGACAGCAATAAATATAAAAAATAGGCAGTCATGGGCATTCCCGACAGAAGTGAAAACTTAAAACTTTGATATGAATGTGTTTTTATTAGTTAATAGTTTTTGAGATCGGTCCAGAAGTTTTTAAATTTATTCGTTACATACAGGAATACAAATCTTTCCTCCTTATAATATTGGTGTAGATGTAGATGTCATATCATCGTAGTAGTATGTAAGAAACATTTTTGTAAAACAAAAAAAAAAAAACTTGAACGGCTCGCCGCACACAGATAAACCCTGAGAGGTTTTCGTTGTGAGGCTAAAACCAAAATGTAATAGGTTAAGTGTTATAGAAATAAATAAATAAATAAATAATTTAAATCAATTAAGGTTTGAATAATTAAAAATATATTAATTTGTAAATTGAAATTATTAACATATTCTGACGACGACATCGTGGCAGGTTGAGACGAAGATGGTGGGATGAGCTCGACTCCTACTGAAAGGACTGGCCGATACTACCAATAGATAGAATTGTGTGGAAAGGGGAGAGGGCCTTTGCCCTCCAGTGGGACAATATAGGCTAATTAGATTAGATTAGATAACATATTCTGGTTTTCACATCTATTGGCAATCCGAGCAATAATTATATGTCGGATCCGGTCATTAGTACGGACACGAAACGAATCGCAAGCGCGCCACAGGTGATATCAAGTGATCTACCCACACCAAAAAGCGCGCTTCTACAGAGTCGTGATGTTTTAAGGCCACGGCGAGGAGGGGATTCAGCCTCGGATCGCATCGGAGTTAAGGCATCGTGGAACTGTTCTCGATTCGTGGTGCTCAGTTATTGTGTTGATTGTAATTTATGATCATTGTGTTAATTTGTGATTTTAATAAACGCCGTCGCACCCAATGTCTGTATAATTTAGCTAGTATGATTAATTTGATAGTAAATTAAAATGTGATCTGAACTTCAAACGGTTTTTCTATTGCGCATTAACCAACACTACCCACACTACGCCCATAGTAGTTAAAATATCGCTGAAAATAACGAAAGAGTCACATCATACCCGTCTCCGACATATAAATATTTTCATATAGTTTATTTATTAATCAAAACATGATGGGGTGTGTACTTTTAAATTAATATTTATCCACTTACTGTCGATTACACATAAAAACACTTTGATTTCAATAAAATTGTCAGGAGCACGCACTCGTGACTTTAAAACTTACTACTATAGTTTGACCGAGATCGCTGTGCTGCGCTTTAGGTATATGCGCGGCGAGACGGGGGCAGTGCAGTCCGCTGATTCGTCAACGCTCACGGCGTCTCAGAGCTCATTCGTCATTGCTGCCTAGATGCGCTTCTATAGGTGGGGGCCTATATAGCACGACAACGTGAGCATGTCGCTGACGCGAATCCATAAGTTTATCCCCTACTAAAAATCGCTCAACGTGCCTAAAGAAGTTTTTTTTTAACCATTGCGTGTAGTAGTAGAATGTATGGTGATTAGAAGATTTTTCAGTATTCCACTTTGGACCTTTACAACTAGTGTAACTATCGGGCGAAGCAAGCTATACTAACATCCTTGACAGTCAAGTTAGTATAAGGACAACACATAAAACATCACGCCTTGTTTCCCCGAAAGGTTGGGCAAAGAGTACACCCACATTTAGTTATATGTTTAAGTCCCATGTAATAGGGAGCAAGCTTATTGATAAGGACAAACCAACAATAATCCTTAATCAACCATCCCAACTTTGACCAACAAACCGCAAGGAGGTACATCGTCTTGCTATCCATTTAGGACTGCGGCTCATTAGGCTGCTTCGCCTCATTTGTTACTCTACTTCCTTGTAAGGTAGAATCGAATATATTGAGTGGATGTTTTAGTATAACTTCCGAATCCGAAAATCCTTGACCAATATAGATGACCCAAACAACCTCGGTTAATTATTTTTGTTAAGAATAAAAGATCCAATAAAATTCAGTGGTAAAGAGTGGAGGCGGTTTTTGAACTCGGTAAAATGAAAGACAGCTTAAAAACAGTTATGTTCGAGGTTTCAAAAGTGCTTCAACTAAATATACTCCAAAAAAAATACAGAGTCACAATTTTTTAAACACCAAAATTATTTTTTATCAATAAAGCACCTCAGACCTATTGGCCGGGGAAGAGACAACACAAAGAAAATTGGAAATGTATGTGGGATACCATTTCCCAGCAGTGGGAAAAAATAGGTTACAACACAATATACGAACTTAATAAAAAATAATGCTAAATTCATCACTTTTATTGTTAACTCTTCAAATTAATTGACACAAACAAAACTCTGTAAAGAAAGATAATAAAGTAATTTCAATTCAAGCAAAAAAAAACACAATGCACTTTTACTGGACATTGCCTTTTCAAGCAAGATGCATATGGTCTATTAACCTCTCGCAATCCTTTCTTTCCGAAGTATTTAAACGAAGTTAAAGCTCCAAGAATAATTACCTCTTCGCACGCCCGACGAAACTTGGCACTTGCTAAATATCTTACACTTGCACTTTACTTAGTTGGTACAATATTACGGCAATGCGTTTTTTGTTAACTTTAAATAAAGTTTAAGTGAGTGTGTTTACAAAAGCAAATCATTGCATTAAAAACCAGTGCTGGGATGATCATTCTCTTGCAATTATCCCAATTTATTTGAAGTTGGTTCAACACAGAATATTCTTTATTATGTACACCATAAAAATTATAGACATTACAACATGTCAACATGCCTTTTTCGTCCATACTTCTCTCTCAATAATCACCCCCTTTCTAGCAATATCATCTTTCATACAATACATCTATCATTTCTGTGGTTTTCTACTCTAATAGCTATCCAATCCACATTCATATTCAAAACTTTTCTCACGACATTTTCCGCATTAATCCGAATCACAACTGATTTACACACAACTTTTCAGCTATCGGTGCCACTCTCAAACTTCATCTTAAAGACTCATTTCCCATTGTATTTTGGATCATTGTCTGAAACAAGCTAGCTAGCCTTATGTCACCAAATGTTACAATTATATTAAAAACATAGCTAGCTATAACATAATTTTTATAAAACCCAATATGTGGTCCTCCAAACACACTTACGAACATGCGAACAAAAGATGTTGTGTTTTGTTTTACAAAACCCACCTCTCACTGAATTTTCCTTCCGTAAAATCCTTACACTATCCTCCTAGTTACCATGCAAAACTATCTCCAAAAACTTTATTTCATTCGCACGGAGCATAGCAGCAAGATTTTATTTTTCAGTGTCTGCTAAAAGGCAGTTTTCTCAACCCCCTACATGCCGCGGGATTGTTAATATTCCGTAGTCGGACTTACACGAGCTAGCAACGTGCTTGGACTAGGAACCATTCCACTTGCCGATGCAATGTCTTTAATAGGACCCATAAATTGAATATACATTAGCATGCGAGCAACTACATGAAAATAGACTGTGTATGTGTATCTGTAATGCAATGTTTCTATGATTGTATTGAATTTTTTTTATTGGAATTGCGAGCAAGGTTTTACATGGATATGAGTTTTTTATAATGTTATATGTTGGCCAACAGCTAATAAACCAACTCAATTAAAAGTAATCAATATCTGCGGACTTGCAACTGCCGAAGGTATAGTTAACCTCCTTTTAATAACATAATAATTACTAACTTAATGGACAGCTGTGCTGCGAGGTAGTTTGTTGCGCCACTTCTTCTTCCCAGCTCTAAAGCACTAAGAAGTGGTGAAGGGTGGGCGTTTTGGGGGACTGTCGTATGTAACTTTGACGTTCAAAAAGTGCTGATCCTCAGCCTAATTTGAATAAATGACTTTTGTTTTTTGTAAATGCTACGTCACTCTAGAGTAAAGGTGCAGTGGTTTCTAGTGGTAGCTGCCGTTACGTACGAGTTGTAAGTCGTAGGTTCGAACCCAGACAGGCACTTAAGTTTGTGTAGGTGTGAAGGAAAACATCGTGAGGAAACCGGCATGTCCTAGAAGCAAAAATTCGAAGACATGTGACATCTACCAACCCACACCGGGCCCGCGTGTTGGATTACGGCCCTATCCGTCTCATAGAGAGGAGGCTTGTGTCCCAGCAGTGCTAACATTATTGGCTGATTGTATGACACTTGCAGGTCATAAAACGACAAGGCCTATTTGTCTATATGACAGTTAGATCATTTCAACCTCAGTAAAGTTTTAAATTACTGGGAATTGTTGTCAAGTCTGGTAAAGCCATTACGAAGTTTACTATACTTAAGCATCGTCACTCTTGACTACACACCATTACCTCTGTGCTAGTCAAGCTTTGTACAAGGAAGGAAAACATCGTGAGGAAAACAGAACCGAAGAACCATGTTTTCCTTCAACATAGATCACTTGATATGAAATACCCGTTAAATATTCAACTCTGCAAGCAACAACATCCTTAACCGTACATGTCAGTGATAACAGTATGTGTGACATATTTGTCACAGATTCCCTCCAAAATGTTTCTCCATTTTAAGGTAAATTAAGTCTGAATTGTGGGAATATGGCGTACCATTCACGTGTTAAATCTTCTGTAACACTCGTTATAAATGATCGAAAGGTAATAAAACATGTTTTATTGCATAATTGAATTTCGTTTAATGATACAATATTTATTGGAATTGGTTTAAGATGATAATGGGGTGATATGGTGACAGCGTTAACAAATAGCTGTAAAATATGGGGACTTTTGTGTGAGGATACCGGACTCCCTGATCTGTATGGCAGCGCTTTTACTAAAAACAACTGGAATGAAGGATCTGGGTGTCAGATTTGACAACAAGCTAACGTTTCATGATCACGTGGTATCGCTAGAAAAAGATTCATTTAGGCGATTAGGTTTTCTTACTGCGCAATGCCAAAATCAATTTTCAATGTAGAAGAAAATAGATGTAATGTCACATGTCACACATGTCATATGTGTGTGTTTTTGTAATGTATTTTTCTTTTTTGTTGCAACCCGCACGAAAAGAAGTACACTTTACTCTTAGAAAAAGTACAAAAAACTTATCTTAGGTTTCTATTCAAACGTTTCAATGGATATTATCCGTTTATATACCCTTCAAACTTTCTTTTAGGTTGTTTAGGGTACAATTCTCTTGAGGTTGGAAGAAAAAATTACAAAATTATTCATATGTGTAAGATCCTTCACGGAAAAACAAATTCTCCTGAACTGCATGGCGAACTGTCCCATCTTTTTGCTCCGATAAACTATAACCGTAACAGGAGGTACTTGACAAGTTATTCGCCGTGCCTCGGAATCAAACCATCGCGCGTCACCCAGTCTCCTGTCCGTCGCACACTCTCTACGCTCAACGCTCTCTTAGACGCTAAGCCTGACTGTGTTGTGTTCGTGAATGAATGGACGAAGATCCTGTCAATATGTCTGGAGTATTGTGAGAAGAGCGTATGACTGTCGAGTAGTTGTATGGGTACTTTTGTCATTGTTCTTAAATAATGTGTGTCTTTAACTAATGTAATTGGCCTTGGTAATTTTTTTTACCCCCAACGCAAAAAGAGGGATGTTTTAGTGGCATGAGGAACAGGGTGTAAAGTTCACTCATCCACCATAGAAAAGGGAGGATCCTCCGTCTGGCGGGCAACTGCCCGACGGTTGAAGTCGGAATCTTGTATATATCTCCATCGCGCGGTAAACTGCTCGATGCAGGATTTGTGTGACGTCATAGTTCTTATGTGGCGGTGTAACCGCTACAGTGTTATAAGTTTGACCACTATGTGTATGTCTATATGTGGCACCGTAGCTCTTAAACGAATGAACCGATTTGAATGCAGTTTTTTGAAAGTAGGTTTTCTAGCAATGGTTTTTAGACATGTTTTATCAAAATCGATTCAGCCGTTTAAATATTCTCAGCTCTTTTCTAGTTAATGAATGGATGTAAGCGTCTTCCACAGATCTGCTCGATTTGAAATTTGGTATTCTGTTACTACAATGATATTAGAAGAACATAGTAACCTTGAACTGATGCTGCAGCATCACCTGGAATTTGTAGGATACCCAACTCCTTTACCAACTTACAGCACAGGTATCGTGTTTGGGCTCATTGAAATGGTCTCAATGAATAGGTTATAGATAGGTGATGAACAGGGTCTGGTGAAGGAGTAGTAAAGAGAAATGAGGAAATGTTTGTGTAGGTGTGTTTTTTATATTTTTATTTACGTTCAAAAATGTGTTAAAATAAATAAAAGTATTATTGTAATACGTTATTTCCCAGCAGCACATAATCATAATCATTTAATCATTTGTTAACATAGGTACAATAAAATAGTTGTTTTAAAATAAATTACAAGCGCGCTATGTTATACCAGAAGGCGTACAAATATCACAGTACGTGAATTTCACCGATGAAGCTAAACGCGATCAGCACCTATATACCGGTTCAAGAACGGACAGTATCATCATTGTTGTTGAATATTGACACAATATAGTACATCTCTTGAACGCGGTTTAGATGTGCTGATCGTGTTCAGTTTCATTGATGAATTCGCCCTTAGCCTTGTTTCTTGATTTCTGAGACCGACAGCTCTAATAGTTGCGAGATTTTAACATAGTTTTAACCAGGGAAACCCTTGGGTCACGTCATCGAATATCTTAACGATCTTGCCAAAATTTTTCACAAGACCGTCAACAAAGAAACAAAATCCATGTACCCACAAAGTATGGAATGTCGCCGAACAGATTGCGTGCTAACAAAACGTAAATATCCTCCTTAAAGTGTCCGGCAGAAGTTACAAGTGTCCGGGCACTGGCGAGCGAGGGTTTATGACAGGAAGAGAGGAATCCATAGTGGAAATGTTAAAGACAAGACAGGCACACATTGTGTTTTGATGTTTATTAGACAGGGGATTGAGACTGCATTGAGAAAATGGTATTGCAATCGCGTTAGTAATAGGTACTTTGGATTATTGCGAAGAAAAACTTTGAAAGATGAAAGTTTAAGTAGGTAACGATTTTGTGGGGTGCAGACTACAATAAACAAAAAGTTTACATCATATGTGTACTTGGGTCCGATATTTCAATCACCAGATAACTTTAAGAATAAAAACGTTTTTAACAAAAAAAAAAAAACAACCGGGTTCCAAAAGTTCTACAAGGTGAAAAACCACTTTAATTTCTGAAGTCGGTGCCAAAAAAACTAAAATACAGATCCAAACACACCGACTTCTAAAATTAAAGTAATTTTTCACTTTGTAGTGTTTTTTTTGGAAGTCGGTTGTTTATTTTTGTAAATAAGTTTTTATTCTTAAAGTTAGATGATTGAAATATCGGAAATCAAGTAGACAAATAATATGTTCATCAATATTTACGTCAATTGTGAACCAATTTTGAAAATTATTTTTCTAGTGGAAGCTTGGAAATTTATATGGGACGGTGGTCCCATATAAATTTCCAAGCTTCCACTAGAAAAATAATTATTAACTTGCGTATTATAATTATTAATTATTGACTTGCTTGGGTAGTTTTTGAGTTAGCTTCGATAATACGTATTTTTACCACTTAGTCTGAAGTTATAATAACTTCCTGTCACTGTTATTTACATTGCAGATAGTGGTATTCAAATTTGTGGGAAGGTACCACAACTAAAAAGTGAAAAAAAAAGTTCTTACAAAAAAAAACCGACTTCCAAAAAAAACACTACAAACTGAAAAATGGCTTTAATTTCGGAAGTCTGTGGCAAAAAAGGTAAATTCAAAATCAAAGACACCGCTCCCGAAATTATAGATATTTTTCAATTTGTAGTATTTTTTTTGGAAGTCGGTTGTTTTACCTATCCCTATTTCTCCTCCTAAATTTTCCTAAAACATTTCCACTAACATTTGTGCCAAATTCGCGTCCGAGTACACAGCTGGCTTCAAAGAGTGACCGTTATAAATTAATTAAGCCACGCAACTGCCCACACTATGTTTGTGCCACAAAAGAGCCGTTGAGGTAAAACAATTGGTCCATTTTGTCCCCCGCGCTGCATGAACTATGTATGTCTCTAGGTTTCGTTTCCTTTGTTCATAAGGATGTGGACACATTTATGCGGGGACACGTTTGAATTGAGCGGTGCAGTTGCACATATTGTGATAGGATGTTTGTGCTAAATAGATGTTGAGTGACTTTTTTTTTTTTTGGGTGTGGATTTTTCAAATATCTTCTCCCGCTCTGGGTGGAGCGGGAGGGCGTGTCAGACTCTTACTGACTAAAACCCACCCGTGTTCCTTCGGTTGCCCTGTTGCCGGGGGCCACGATGTCCCTTTCGGCCCATATTCGCAGCCCCGGCAGGCATTGGCCCTAGCGGACCCCGTCAATTCTGCTGACATCTCTTTGAGGCGCGCGTGGAACACAACGCGCCGTCGACCCGGGCTTGGTCCTTATCGAACGGCGAGCTACCCATTGCTCACCGTCCGCATGCCCGCGCCTACTAAATCGGCTCAGAATTCCCGCCCCGGGCGTCTCCTCCTGCGGCGGTTACGGGCGTGAGGGCGCGAAATTTGCCTCTCCCTCACGCGTTCCGCCTCCTCCTTCGCGAGCATTACCGCTTCGCAGAAGGAGGTGACAGCCTGCCATTTCCTCTCGCTCCGTACCATGGCCTGAACCAGGGCCGAGCGCGAGGGATCACCGCCGCCAATCAATCACACACCATCCATCACAGATTAGTTTTCGAGTTTTTCAAAATACGTAAGGAATTACTGTATTTCTATTTTCTTAATATCCCTCGGCAAACTTCGTATTTCGTCAGTGTCGGATTTCTATCAGTTGTCTTTTGCGCTTGGTGCAGACCGGATGCTCTCAATCGACTTGAAAGTATATAGAGTTGTTAATACTCTTTTAACTTAATGTAATTTGTTAAAAGATGGGGGAAAGCTGCTAAAGTCGCAGGCACGACATATAAGAAAATAGTTTTACAGCTCTATATAGTTCACACGGCAATTAAACAAAACAACAATAAAGTACTTAGTTCTGAATTCAAATTATTATCCACGATAAATCTAATAATTGATGGACATGGAAATTAGCATTCGTTTGTATTCGGAAATGCGATGATACCCGAGGGACAGTAAGAAAATAGAAATACTGTAAATTTTTAGCTGCTTTTGTATAATCCATTATTACAGTGCTTTATCCGTACTTACTGTAGACAATATGCCACAAAACATAGTCACAAAAAAATTGGCAGAGAATTCAAATGCAGGCTTGCCAAATAGTTTCGGACGCAGAGAGTCGAATAACATATTTTTTTCAGTCCTTTACTAAAAATGTTAGGGCAGACATAAAAACTACTCTCGTTACTCTTGAAACTGAAATAGACACGATTTCAAGCAAAATAAAATCAACACAAACACTCGAAACTGTGAGAAACACATCAATAACAATATTATTCTAACACAAATTCTCTGAACGTAAAGAATAGACCAGATGAATAGCCTTTTGACCTTCATTCATATAACTTTCGTATTCTCACGGGTGTGAGAATATCAAAATGGAAACGAAAAATGAGAAGACATTCTATTACAAATAAAGGCTCCTTCCTACAGACAGGCGCGACGCGACGGTGCTACGCGAGACTGGTAGAACAATTTTTATGAAGGTTTCATTATAGTTAAAGCAGTGCCACGTAAAATTTAATCGGAGAGGCAACCGGATGGCGACTGGTAATCTGGGTCTTGAAGAGATACCGAACCCCCCTGTTCAATCATGAACAAGCAATAACAGCCTCGCACCGTCAGCGCTAAGAAATGACCTACTGAGATCTTCGCCTCATCGGTTCGATACATACAAACACACTAAATAAGTATTAATGTGTATGGACCATTAAATTAGTATATAGTTAAGTTAATTACTGTAATAAACTAGTCATCAAGCTGGAGTCGAGTGTGATTTATCTCCGATACTTCCTCTTACTGTGGCCAAGATACCTTTAGCCATCATCGATCCTGTGAGTCTGTGGGATCGGCAGTAAGTAAACCATTTCCTGTGTACATTGCACGACGTACACAAACCCCTATTCCTTCCCAAATTCAGTCTGTTACTGTAGGTCTCCTTGTAACAGACTTCCCGCACTCATAACCAACGTAACTCACGTTTGGTATGGTTTGTATGGTAAGGGTAAGGGTGTTAGGATAACTAGGGTGCTAGGTCATTTTATACGGCTAGGTTTTTAGTCATTAGAGTCGTAGGTAGCTATTCGGTACCAGGCTTGATTGCCTTGAACATAGCCATGCTGTACGCATTTGGGATAAGGCCGTACTAAGTCAAGTCCTGGTGCGCACACCCCCGTACCGTCCGAATGGACCCCAAATGGACGGGGGTGGAGATATGGGGGATGGGAACAAAATATATATATTTTTTTGACATGGCATTCCAAATTATGTGCTAGGAATTTGTGTATCAATGCCATCCAGTTGCTACCCCCCAACATCGTTATAATTGAAATAATGTTGAAACTCCTTACTGATTTATCACCGAAAATGAGGATGAATTTTATTAAAACCAGATGGATGGTGTGGTCTGTGAGACATGTCAAAAAAAAATTTTGGCCCCTGTCCCCCATATCTCCGCCCCCGTCCATTTGGGATCCATTCGGACGGTACGGGGGAGTTCGGAATCACTTCAAGACCCAGATTACCACTCGCTATCCGGTTGCCTTTCCGATTAAAATTTACGTGCCATTGCCTTGAATAATAGAAATGGTTCTACTACAGTCGCGTCGTGCCTGTCTATGGGAGCATCAATGTTTTCGTGATCATTGAAGTGAAGATTTAAGTTCTTATATTGAAAACTAACACTTCTCCCGCGACTTCGTTCGCGTGAAGTTCGTATTTTCTCCCATAAATTGCAAAACCCCTTCCAACCCCATAAAATTAAAATTTATGATAATTTATAAATCATACATATGTCGACGCATCACCTGCCCGCGCTTTTACTTCATTTTCGTTCTTTGACTTTTATCTTTTTGCTCGACAATGAAGAAAGTATTTTTCAAATCTGACTGGTGGTTCCAGAGATTAGTGGTACTAGCAGAAGACATAGATAGTGCCATCCACGAAGACGTGACCCACTCCGCTCCGCTCCGTACTCAAGTACAGCTTACAGTACAGTAATCGCTCATTCCGACGTCGCCGCCGAGGTCCTTTGCGATCGCGACCGTGCCCCCGAGTAAATGATACTCCCCCCGACCCTTGCTCGAAAATAAGGTGCCAGTAGTTGTTGCAGCTGAGCACGTAGCTTTAAATACCCCGCATAATAATCATGATGAAAATCTAACTTTGATCCAGCCTGTCCCTTCTTCCTGTCCTCCCCCAGCGACGCCCTAAGCCGAGGTTCGTACCCCACAGGGGGTGCCCTTAGCGAGCGTTCGTTTAATTTTAATTTAGAATAGTTTTTGCCCCTGGCTGGAGGCTTTAAGTGTAGTAGCTTAAGGCAAAACACACAGGAAAGTTCGGTTAAGCAGCCAAGACCTCAGTGGTCAAAACTGCGAGACGCCCTAGTAAAAAAAAAAGTAATCGCGGAGTGGGGCACGTCTTCGTGGATCGCACTATTCGTAGTTTAAGAATACTAGATAATAGACAGATTAAATTGGAAAAATGTTTTAAATACTATCTAATTTGCTTACCTACGTTTAACACTAAAGACAAAATTAAAATTTCAAACTAAGTTACTGTCTCACGGCATCAGCCCACTGCTGGGCAATAAACAAAGTACGTAACTTACCTACTTACTGTCACCTTGCATCATGACTTCTAGCTCTTTCGATCCAGGGCTAATGTGGACCACTGTTTGTGAGCTATTCGTGCGCGTGCGCAATGGCGCGCGGCTCGTCGCACTCGCGCACTGACATTTTGATGCAGCCGCTGCGGATCGACTTCGAGTCCACCACCTAAGGGGGCAAACTATGTTGGGGTCGGCTTCCAATCTAACCGGATGCAGCTTAATATCAGTATTTTACATGGAGCGATTGCCTATCTGACCTCTAAGACTGGTTGTCAGACTTTCGGGCTTCTGACGACCCGTAACAACTGTCAAAGATCTACAAATGACTGCCGGGACCAACGGTTTAACGTGCTTTCCGAAACACGGAGGGGTCTTGGTATGTAAAGATAGTAATAGTAATTTATTTTCTCTCAAAAAGGTACAAGGGACATGGTATATAGGTTACAGGCAGATTCAAACCTTTATGAGAGCTGCGAGTCTATACTCTTAAAATTACAACATTAAATTGCACTTACGTACTACATACAACATTGTAAAAGCTCCAAGTAATGAGAGGAAGGGAAATTAATTTACCCGACCAACCGTGGCAAGCGTAGCTTAACCGGATCGATCGACCTGTACGGCTGTTAGTACTTAGCCACAAGCCCCTCGGTTGTTAATTTTTGTCTTTTTTTTATAAACAAGCACATAATTAACTAAAATACACTTGATGCAGATACCTACTTTATAAAATGATGTTTTTGTCTCATTTAATTTCCTCTCTTTCTCATTTATCTTTAGCCGTTATTTACCTTCAAAACACGAAGCCAAAATATCTGTCAGAATTACTTCACTTATTAATGCAAAAAAAAATTTAATAAAGAATTTTAAAACTTCGTTTCCGACTTTCTACTTGTAAATTATAAACTCAGAAACGTAAAGAAAAATGAGGGAAACCAATAAAAATGTTGAAAGAGCGAATATTACATGTAGAATTAAAGTACAAACTAATTAAAGTGGTGGGGTCGAGTGGGTAACTGGGCAAGCCGGGAAACTGGGTAAACAAGGCAACCGTAAAGAATTGGATTGCATTAAAGATTCACAGTACGCTAGTCATAAACTGTGTATTGGCATTAGTTTGCTGTGTATTCAGCCTGATGAAGCTTGCGCGAATCACAGTGCATTGTTTAAACTTTGAATAAGGAATGTATTGCTGATTAGCTATTTATTTCTGGTTTATAGTTGGATTAATTCTTCTGAAGGGTATGTGGTTTTGATAGCAACTATTAAATAGATTATTTTGCGAAACCCTCACAGTTGATTACACATCTTCTTAAAATAAATAATAAGTTTATTGTACAAAGATAAACCAGGTAGAACAGCTGGCTCCTGAACTAAGTAAAAGATTCTTGTGTGGCGGCATCTACAACGCCACATGCGAACAATTCATCACGCTGACGTCACGCAAAATCCTGCATCGCGCAAGCAGGGTTTTTTTAATTTTTATATAAATGGCATCTTACAGGTCAACCTAGGAGGTTGTCGGCTGCTTAACCGGACTTTCCTGTGGCTGCTTCAATAAATTAAGACCCCCAACCAGGGCATAAAACTTAGAAACCAAGCGACTACACGCTAAGGGCACCCCCTGTGGGGTACGGACCTCGGCTTAGGGCGTCGCTGGTGGAGGACAGCAAGGGACAGGCTGGATCGGATTAAGCAAGAAGAGTTTACCGCACGACGAGTATATATACAACGTCCCGGCATCAATCGTCCGGACACAACACCCGTCTGGTCGGAGGATCCGCCCTTTTCAATAGAGGATGAGTGAACTTTACACCCTGTGTTCCACACCTCTATACTTGCATCTCAGGAGCCAGACTGTCTGACTTGTACTTATTTACATGATATAAATTAAAATCGATTTTCGTGTATGTCTAAACTTACATATAATGGAGAAATCTCGATGTTTTGTCATGTCGTATCAACCATGCGAAGTAGGAGTCGCTAGTATTTCATAAACTAGGTTGTCATTTTTTTTATGCCAAATAGAGGCCCATCACTAAAATAGACGCTTTGACCACTAAAGCATTATGCTGTTCACGATGAATCTTTACTGCTAGACACAAAACTAGACTACTGCGAGTTAAAAATATACAAGGTTTGCTCGTTGCTCGCTAAATATTTTAACTAAATGTTGTTTTTTCCCGATGCGGGAGTTGAACAAACTTTGGACGTAAAAAAACAAATCAAAAAAAGTTATTCAAGTAATTATTTTAATTTCGAAAACCAAAATGAGGGTGCATTTTTAATTCAAAATTTATCATAAATGAAATCCGTCTACCATTATGATTGACATTCAATTATCTCCTAAACCCTCTTGAGAATAGATTTAAGATATTTAGCTTAATCCGCAATGATTAATTTTCATACATTATTTCGTGTGCCCTTGTAGCGAATCCAGACTTGGGCCAAGAACACATCAATCTGTACGTCTTGGGCAAACCACAGGGTCTCGGGGCAGATTAAGGCATTTCTGTCTAACATAATCATGCGGCTTTTGAAACAATGTGACCACACCATTATACGGCGCTGGTTTATCTAAATTATCGTATATTGTTTTTGAAATGGAGTTTATTTTTGCAAACACAATGGATCGGGTTATCTCTCTAGAGTCTGTTTGGAATCGAATGGGAATGTAAATGTGTGCGTTTTATAAATTTTCAATGAGTTTCAAAAACAATAGACTTGTAGCAGCGATTGTTTTCTAACTTTATGATATTGGAGGAAATGGCACCTATTTGTGCTGAAAGCACTTGCCTCGGTGGAACGCAGAGCCAAAAAAGTGATGGCACTCCGGGAGTGCCGACAGAAGTGAAAACTTGAACAAGATCGCCTTGGTGGAAGAAAAATACTTGTATAGAACATTGGTCCGTAACCTTATCTAAATGAAGAGCAGAATCGTGTTTACAAAAAATAATACATCCGAAACCTTTAAAGTAAAAATACTTGAATAGAAAATTGATCCGTAACATAATATAAATAAAGAGCACAATCGCGTTTACAAAAATAAGGTGTCGTCATGGTGTCGCGAAATCAATGGTTTAGTCCCATCTCAAAAATGCCCAACGCGCCTAACGAAGTTTTCACTTCAAAAGGTTCGACGACGAAACGTTGATAGCCTGTGAAGTCTAGCGCTTCACAGCCTGGCTCATCAGCGTAATGTTGCTTGCCTGTCGGTTTTCTACAGACTGTACTTCGAAGAGTGTGCGCAGGAGCTCCACAACCTGATTTCACAATCGTCCTTTTATTACCGGACTTGGTTCCGCCGTTGGTTGATATCCCGTCCAGTCGTACTCAGCGCTTCTCCTCCACATTTATGATGCGCACTGCCAAAGTGTGGAACTCTCTGCCAGCGTCTGTGTTAACTTCCATATTTATAATCCGTCTGCCTTCAAAGCAAGTGTGAACAGGCATCTTCTGGGCACGCTCGATCCATCATAAACCTCATCCATCGCTTTCCATCAGGCGAGATCGAGGTCAAGAGCAGGCCTATTCTACAACAAAAAAACAGTGACACTCCGAAAGTGCCGACAGAAGTGAAAACTTGAACACGAAAATACTTGCATAGAACATTGATCCGTAACTTAATACAAATAAAGAGCACAATCGCGTTTACAAAAATGAGGTGTCGGTAACGGTGTCGCGAGTTCTATAGTTTATTCCCATTTAAAAAATGCCCAACGCGTCTAAAGAAGTATTCACTTCAAAAATAAAAAAAACAAGAGCTCTTTCGGTACATCTCAAAAACTTTAGTTCAGTAAATGTAATTTAAGTTTCTAACGTTCGGCCCTTCTTTCAGCACATTTTTTTCTTTCATAAATATCTACTTATTCATTTCAGTACTGCATTCATATCAGTTTTCATTTTTCACAACAATCATTCTGGTTAAATATTTAGATGATTTTATTTTGATATTTAATTATATCTATGTATCTGTTGCCCAATCTGAAACCCCAAGAATTGGTCTTGAATACATGATTAACATTCAAAACCACCTCCTGTAATATTCGCAATCAATCAATCAACCCGACAACCGAACACTTGACGCCGTGGAACCCCAACTCAAATTAATACGACACACCGCATTAAATTATTTATTCCATTCCATATCCAATACTGAACCAATATCGTACAATATCGGTACGATATTAAGAAAACAATCGCTCATTCCACGCAGTAATCACGCTAGGGCTGTATTCCCAGCACGCAAGAAACAATTCGAACAGAAAATACATTTCAATTCTTTATTGAATCCTGCCTCCCTCCATAACTTAACTCTCTGGGGTTTTAGCTCGCCATCGGTTTCGTATCGAGGGTGTTAGGACACGGTGCTAGCTGGAAAGCGAGCGTGTTTCGCTGTGTCTTCGAAATTATTAAGTAGGTTCGGGTTGAAGGGAAGCGTGTTAAATTAGGTGGTTCGTGGAATTTATTTGTTTTGATAACCTGGTGTGATCGGTATGAGGTATGAGGAGAGATGCTGTGTTGTGATATTGTGAGATAAATTTAATGTCTCTTCCTCCAACAAGCTAGCTTCCTATTAGCCCTTCCTGTAAGTACGTACCTATACTTACGATAACTAACCTGTTATTGTAGATCCCAAAATCTGAAACAACTACAGAAAAAGCAATCCTTTAACATCCTTGAAATAATGGAAAACCAAATTCGTTTTTCCATTTAAATGTCGCTTCATATTTTTATCCGAACACAAAAATATACCAACCTGTTTCTCTGTTTACGTTTCACAGTGTATCGTCGATCTCGGAGTGACGAAATGCAGCCGATTGCAGCCTCCCTACTGACTTAATCCTCTTTTCACTTAAAATCGTTTCTGAACTCAAATTTTCTCTTTTTTAAAGCTAACTTGCAAAACTGCCTCTGTCATTCGATTTCGTACGTTTTGACGTTTGTTTATTTCTTGTATCGATATTTAGAAAAGTAAAAATGTTGAGAATATTTTTTATTTCCTTATTTGTTTTATGATTTGAGGGTCAAATCACTGCCGCTTTTGTTTGAAATCGAATGTCAATTTTATAACCCTTGCAATACTAATTCCAAAATACCTATATTATTCGTCAACATTATTGCGTTAAGAGGGCGTACAACGGCACACTAGCGCCACTCCTTTAAAAAAAATTTTTTCGTGACTGAGAAAAAAATTATGAATAACGGCTAACTCTCGGTAAGAGTGTCTAGAATTTTTTAATATTTTTTATAAAGTTTCATATTGAGACACGAAGCAACAAAATACGATCGAGAGGAATGTGGCCTCGCTTTATTAATTACACGTATATATAACAATGCTTATTCAGTTTTTGTTCTCAGAATCCATATTAAAATTGCTGTACCTACCTATTAATAAGGTCTGTAATATAAACGAACTCATTTCGGTAAAAAATTACGGTTCACAATTAACCCCGTTCTCCTCACCATCGTATCCGTGAGTCGGCTTGAACCGTACCTCCCAATTTATTCGCGCACACGGCAAACACACCAGTTTTCACTGATTGCGAATGTTTGACCACCGGTCGGTAGGGATAGCACAACAGATTAAGAAGGTTACAAGGAATAATATTTTCCTGTCACTAGTTTTGGTAAAATGCTCAGCTTGAGTTCTTGTCCTGCCTATGATTTTAATTATTTAAAAACACGTCTATCAACCTGAATAAACTTCACCGTCTTTAATACTTAACAAACATCTCACGGATTTAACCCATTGGTACCCATATATACAACGTGTTCCTTTTGATGTCCCATTATTCTAAAGTATAATTATTTATAAATAATAGTTATTTTATAAATTATTCAAAAATTTATAGAACAAGTAAGATAATATAACACTAGACTTTTGATGTGTATTGTATGTTTCATTGAATCAAACCAATCATTCACATTTAAAGCAAAGAAAAAGCGACGTTATTTTTTATTTTTTTTGGAATAAAATAGCCGGTTTTCTTTTTATGTTTCGTTTAAGGTTGTTTTAAAACATAAATAATCGTAAGTTTGTCGAATTACTTTTTACGAAAAAATAAAAGAAAAATTATATGCCAGTAGATTCTTTGACATGATCTTATTAATGCAGACTAGAGAGTCGGTAAACCGCGGCTCGCGAGCCGCTTGCGGCTCTTCAGCCTATAGAGTGCGGCTCTGTACAAATCTCGATGAGAGCGAGCGTAGATACGCGCGGGGGTCGGGGTTTCGGTCATTAAGCAAAATATCAAGTTTTATTCAAATTTAAAACTTTATTTCAAAGATTTATTTCTAAAGTATTTTCAGCAAAAATTTACAAGACTTCGAAAAGTAATCGTTTACTGTACTTTTCAAAGTTGACGTTGTAGGATACCTACATCTCAAATATCATCAAACTTGCTACCAGTTTAGGCCAAACCAGCAACATCAAGTTAACAATATTTCCAATTTTATAATTTTCTTTTTTCCCGTCCATACATACTAACGAACCGATTTCCAAACGACATATGTGAGGATTCATTAATGCACGGAAAAATGTGGAACAACGATCGTTTGTACTTCAAACAACGCCATTTTGTTTCTAAATCAATGAAGCATCACGCGATTGGCTATCGAATTAGCTAAAACCTTTTTGATGTGTAGCATCTTTCCTCTTGCTTTCCTGCAATCTGTGCACAGAACATTATATACCCTAAAAATCTGTGGGAGTGATTTTGTGAAAAGGGACGGAAGTGTGTAACAGTGTAGCGTTGTGTGAGGTCTCAACCGTAATTAATCACAATTAGTAAGTAACTAACCACATCACTAAAAACGTGGTACATCACTAATATTCAAGGGACGCTCGGTCATTTCGACTTCCGCTGGCTTACACAAAGGAAGGTATTCTTTGATTATCAGGATTACTTGTGCCCCGACCTAGGGTGAGTTCCACATTACTTTGGTATTTATACTAGACCCTCTGCACCGGATAACCTATATTGATTTCATCACCTAAGTAGTTATTTCCCGTATGTCAATGTCGGACACGCGGCTGGGGGTTATCCGGTGCACAGGAGATGGTACTATGTATGTATTGCTACTGCATCTAGGCTGTGTAGGGCCTCACTGTGTGTTACAAGCGATCAGCGAGCCATCTGCTATGGTCATAATTGCATTGTGTTTTATGCTCGCGGGTTCGCCAAACTTAACCTCATTTTACATCTGTCAATGTGCCACGCTATGTTTGCAAACTCTCTGCCTGTAAGCCGCTGCGATGTATTGAGCTTCACCTACCATGCTTCCCACACCGTTCCTTGGCTTAGAAAGGGGAAGAAGCTAGCACATCGCATGCGGCTTGCTGATATTTGCACCGCATCTAACACGCGCTCCCTATGGCGCTTCCAGGGCTCTCAGTTCGGGCTGAAGAAAATACTTCTTACCCAATTCTGCACGCTGCTTGCATGCGTGGCTTACTGCACGCTACTGAGGTCTGACGAAGGCCTGCCTACTGCAGAGAGCCTGTGCTGACAGGCGAGCTCTATGACTGCTGACGTCTACTACCACATGCTAAGCCTGCCTACCGCCGAGAGCCTGTGCTGACAGGCGACCTCTACGGCAGCGGACGTGCTAGGGCCGTCCGGCCTACAGCGGAGCCTGTGCTGAGCAGGTCCCCGCGTCTACCACATGCTACCAAGGACGGTACCCTTCCAATTTTACTGTGTTAGTGCTCAGAACAAATCAGTGTGACCTTACCGCGACCTAGCCGTGTAATCTCCAACTAGTACAGAGTGTAAAATATATGTATTAACTTGTCTAGCTGTTTTACTTTCTACCTAACCGTTAACGGCCTGCGCGGCCTACCCTGCGCAGCCCTAGCCGTTACAGTGGCGCCCAGGCTTAATATACTAGTCACACTGTTCTGGACTGAGTCCTAGCACACTTGCTCGTTTTACATCGTTGCGGTATAGATATTAAGTTGTTGTTTTGTTACAGTTTATCATCTAGCCTACTAATAGTTAACTGTTTTTGTTAAAATGGGAACTCACCCGATTAACTTCATACACTTAAGGAAGGCAGAATTAGAATATGAAGTTTTGATACGGGGTGGTGAAGTTGGTACTTGCCTAAATTTACGGAAACAAATTAACAACTTGTGTAAAAAATATACGAGTGATGACATACAAGAATCAGGCATTGATGAAACTGAGGATTTATGTGCAGTAAAGGCAACTATAGGTGAATACCAGCTGAGTCTAGGAGAAATTAACAATGAAGCGGGATTGGTAAAGGGTGTATCATACAAAAATCATATCAAATACCGACTGGCCCGCATTAAACCAACTAACCCAGAGAACATTTTACTAAAACAGAAACTCGAGGAAAAATATAACACACTAGATTCACAATTTACCAAACTAGAAACTAAGTTTAGTTCTGATAGCTCACAACGAACTGACACAACTGCTGCTACAAACACTAACATAACCGTAACATGCACTAGTCACGTACCAAATAAACCAAAATATGATGGCAAAACTTGTGTGCGTTCTTTCATACAAAAAATTGAAGAGTTTAAAATAAGTAAGCAAATAAAAAATAACGATATGTTTAACTTCGCATTCGATATCTTTACGGATAACGCGCTGCATTGGTATAGACATGTAAAACCAAACATCACTTCATGGGAAGAACTATTACAACAATTGAAAGCTGCTTTTGACTGCGATGACTTTGATTATAGATTGCTTACAGAGATCAGAACACGTTCTCAAGGTGAAACGGAAAACATAACTATCTACATATCAATAATGAGCGGTTTATTCAATAGATTAAGTACTAAACCAACAAAAGCAGAGATGTTTGATATCATCACTCACAATGTTAAACCAATGTATGCGGAGGTACTAGCTATCAGCGACGTGCAAAGTCTGGAACAACTAGAGTCGGTCTGTAAAAACTATGAAAAATATAAGATGCGAGCAGCACACTATCAAGAACCAACAAAAACAAACCTTACCACCTTGGCTCCAGAATTTGCTTACGTCAAGCCAACCAATAAAACTACCAATACTAACTCAAAACCATACTACAGCCGCTATAGGTATGGCCGCGGTGACTACTACAAAAAAGCGGAAACATCTGAGGACTCACATCCTGCTCAACCGGTCGCATTAGTAGATAACAAAAGCACGGGTACACCAATTAGAGGTAAACCATATTGCCCTAGGTGTAGATTAAACTCACATTCACTACGACAGTGTACGGCAGACCGTGTCCTAGTTTGTTTTAAATGCGGAGAAAAAGGGGTGAAATACCCAGATTGCACAAAATGTCACCTGCCCAAAAACTAAATAGCGAGGTTTGTTGTAATAGTAAATTTAACGCCAGGCTAAGTAAAACGGAATGGGAAGATTGGCTAGCTGTAATTACAAAATTCAGAACCTGCTACTCTGTATCAACAATCCGCAACAAACCTCACAACGACATAAGGCCTTACGCATCTATACAAAAACATAACATGCCAGTTTGTGGCTTGCTGGACTCTGGTTCGGCAGTTACCATCGTTGGTAAAGACTACCATAAACTCCTCATCAGGGACCTAGGGCTAACCCTGCAGCCTAGGGACCACTTAGAGTCATTTGTTGCCGCTGGGGGACAAGTGCTTCAACCTATAGGTACACTAAATTTACCAATAACATTTGAAGGGAAGTTACACATAATAAAGGCACATGTGGTGCCAACAATAGACACTCCCATCTTGCTGGGAATAGATTTCTGGAACACTTTTCATATATTTCCAAAGAATATAAAATCAGTATTCCTCGTAAACACAAATGAAACAAGTGCAAACAATAAACAAAACTTATATTTGCATACATTTGCACAGCTAACTGAGGAACAAAAAATTACGGCAAATAAAATTAAAACTCAGTTCGAGAACATATCCTCAGGAAAAAAAGGCCTAGGCCGTACTAACCAAATAACACACAGCATCGACACTGGTGATGCACCCCCTATACGACAACGTTACTATAGGATGTCCCCAGAGAAACAGCGTGTCCTCGGTAAGGAACTGGACGAGATGCTTGACCTGGATGTGGTAGAACCATGTGAAAGTCCGTGGTCTTC
This sequence comes from Agrochola litura, assembly GCA_949152395.1. Classification (NCBI taxonomy): domain Eukaryota; kingdom Metazoa; phylum Arthropoda; class Insecta; order Lepidoptera; family Noctuidae; genus Agrochola; species Agrochola litura. The sequence goes on along the minus strand of OX424497.1, from coordinate 4,880,284 downwards.
TCCAGTTCTGCTGACACCAAAAAAGGATGGCAAATTGCGGTTTTGCTTGGATAGTAGGAAACTAAACGCTATAACTAAAAAAGATGCTTACAATTTGCCATACATTTCGGAAATACTAGACAACCTAAGGGATGCAAAATACCTTACTAGTATCGACCTTTACAAAAGTTTCTGGCAGTTACCACTAAGGGAAACTGACAGAAATAAAACAGCTTTCTATATACCCGGCCGGGGAACATACAGATTTAAAACTACACCATTCGGACTAACAAATGCGCCTGCAACGCAACAACGAATGGTAGATAAATTGTTTTACGGACCAGAGTTTGAGAATAGGGTGTTTGCCTTCTTGGATGACATAGTGTTAGTATCACCAGATTTTGAAAATCATATAGCCTTGCTAACTAAAGTATTTAATAAACTATCTAATGCTAACTTAACAATAAACATGGATAAGTGCCAATTCTTCCGGGACGAATTGAAATATCTAGGCTACATAGTAAACTCAAGGGGACTACATCCAGACCCAGAAAAAGTAGAAGCAATACAGAACTTCCCAGTGCCCACAAATCCAAAAGAAGTTAAAAGATTCCTAGGGACGGCATCATGGTATAGACGTTTCGTCCCAAACTTCAGCGCTCTAGCAGCCCCACTCAATAGACTAACAAGCTCAAGTAAGAAGGCTCCCCCCTATGACTGGTCTCAGGAATGTCAGGAATCCTTTGCTAAACTAAAGGAAATACTAATATCAGCCCCTGTACTATCGTGTCCAGACTACACTATCCCATTTGAAGTACACACAGATGCCAGTAACTATGGCATTGGTGGTTTGCTAACACAGATTAGGGATGGGGTTGAACATCCAATAGCATACATGAGTAAATCCCTATCTAAACAGGAGCAAAACTATAGTATCACAGAGAGAGAAGCACTGGCTGTATTAGTGGCATTAGAACATTGGCGTTGTTACCTGGAAAATGGCATCAAGTTCACAGTGTTCACAGATCATTCTGCATTAAAGTGGTTTCTCAAACTTCAAAACCCTTCCGGACGATTGGCGCGCTGGGGAATAAGGTTGTCGGCCTTTAACTTTGATATACAACATAGACGTGGTGCAGATAATACTTTACCAGACGCGTTGTCACGAGCTTGTCCGATCGCAGCTCTCTCACAATCGAACACCACATTGTCAGTTCCGCCTAAACAAACGAACGACACTTGGTACCAAAACATCTACAGTGGTTGCCAACAGAACCCAACGGCATTCCCAAACTACATAGTAAAAAATAACAAATTGTACCGCTATGAAAAAAGTAACTTCGCAATACTATGCGAGTTCGAATGGAAGGAAGTTATTCCGGCGGAAGAAAGGCAACAAATAATAACTAACAACCACGCCGAACCAACCGCAGCACATTTAGGTATCCATAAAACATACAAGCGACTATCACTACGCTACTACTGGCCAGGGATGCATGGTGACGTGGTGAGGTTAGTAACGGCATGTGAAACTTGTATCGCTCACAAACAAGCAAATCACGCTCCCCTAGGACTAATGGGGAAGCCAAAGGAGTGTTCGCGTCCATTCCAAATGCTGAGTATAGACATAGTGGGACCACTGCCGTTTTCTAGACGTCAAAACTCGTATCTATTCGTTGCAACTTGTTGTTTCTCTAAATACTGCCTACTATTTCCCATAAGGAACGCTAATGCTATTACTATAGTACGGCTGTTAGAAGACAATATATTCTTAGTCCACGGCATACCACAATGTGTAATTTTGGATAACGGAACTCAGTTTACTTCTAATGAAATGAAAAACCTATTTAAAAAATACAATATACCCAATGTACACTACACACCAAGATATACACCACAAGTAAATACAGTGGAACGCTACAATAAAACTATAATCACGGCGTTATCCACCTTCATTAATGATGACCAGCGCTCCTGGGACTTACATATACCAAAGGTTCAGTTCGCACTAAACAGCTCTACCAGCGAGGTCACAGGCTACACACCAGCGTTTCTGGTCTATGGCAGGGAGTTAATCGCTGACGGTTCTCACTATCAGGTCACTGATATAAACGAAATAATTTACCAACCAAGGGACCACTATGCAGAGAACTTGGGTGTCCTATCAAGCATATTTGACAAGGTACAGTCAGCTTTGCTGAAAGCATATTCTAGGAACACTTGCAGTTACAACCTTCGCAGGAAGGACGTAGAATACAATGTAGGGGATGTAGTCTGGAAACGTACGTACTACCAGAGCGATAAGGAAAAATATTTCAGCAAAAAACTAGCACCTAAGTTCGTAAAATGCAAGATATCAAAAAAGCTGTCTCCACTGGTGTATGACTTGGTAGATACACATGGAAAACCACTGGGTACCTGGCATATTAAGGATCTAAAGTGGAAAAACCTACAGTAGTCCCGTAGGCCTAGCTAGCTAGCGTTTGACCCATACTGGGTCAAACAATGCCAAGGGACTACGACCACCACATCTCGTGGGAGGTCAATCACCAACAGGGGTTTACCTATTTACCTTTGGCTGCAGGGGTCCTAAGCTCCTTTGGGACCAGTACCTAACTACTGGTCAGTTGGTGATCGCAATCACTATTTTACTTACTACTTTTAAAAAACAAAAACTGAGGTACAAACATAAATGGATTGCGTGAGGTCGCGTGTGAGGGGGTTCTGAATGGAAAACCGACTAACCAAAAATAAATAAAATTATCTAGTATGTTAAAACGGCGTTGCCATAGAGAATGCTGTGGACCCCGAGGGGTGTTTACTTATTTATGGCAGAGTAGGTCTCTATGGTAACTACCCTTAACTGTTGTGTTGTCTATATCATGTACAAACAAGTACATCTTAAAGACTGCACCTACAAGTGAGGTGACCGCACCCAGACAGACAAACAGTAACATCAAACCCCACTAACCCACTAATCTACCACTGCTTAACTAACCTAACATAACCCACCCCCACTAACCCACTAACCTACCACTGCTAAACTAACCTAGCCTAATACTAACAATTACACACAGGACTACACAAACCCTAGGGGCGAACATATCAATACCAGGTACACTTACACTAAGACTCACCGGAAGGAATCCAGCCAAAGTTGTAACTAGCTGGCTATAGAACCAGATAGAGGATATAATAGCAGTAAGATATAGTTCTAGCGGATTTTATACAGGCAAAATCCTCTCTCTGAGGCCGGGGTACTGTAGCGTTGTGTGAGGTCTCAACCGTAATTAATCACAATTAGTAAGTAACTAACCACATCACTAAAAACGTGGTACATCACTAATATTCAAGGGACGCTCGGTCATTTCGACTTCCGCTGGCTTACACAAAGGAAGGTATTCTTTGATTATCAGGATTACTTGTGCCCCGACCTAGGGTGAGTTCCACATTACTTTGGTATTTATACTAGACCCTCTGCACCGGATAACCTATATTGATTTCATCACCTAAGTAGTTATTTCCCGTATGTCAATGTCGGACACGCGGCTGGGGGTTATCCGGTGCACAGGAGATGGTACTATGTATGTATTGCTACTGCATCTAGGCTGTGTAGGGCCTCACTGTGTGTTACAAGCGATCAGCGAGCCATCTGCTATGGTCATAATTGCATTGTGTTTTATGCTCGCGGGTTCGCCAAACTTAACCTCATTTTACATCTGTCAATGTGCCACGCTATGTTTGCAAACTCTCTGCCTGTAAGCCGCTGCGATGTATTGAGCTTCACCTACCATGCTTCCCACACCGTTCCTTGGCTTAGAAAGGGGAAGAAGCTAGCACATCGCATGCGGCTTGCTGATATTTGCACCGCATCTAACACGCGCTCCCTATGGCGCTTCCAGGGCTCTCAGTTCGGGCTGAAGAAAATACTTCTTACCCAATTCTGCACGCTGCTTGCATGCGTGGCTTACTGCACGCTACTGAGGTCTGACGAAGGCCTGCCTACTGCAGAGAGCCTGTGCTGACAGGCGAGCTCTATGACTGCTGACGTCTACTACCACATGCTAAGCCTGCCTACCGCCGAGAGCCTGTGCTGACAGGCGACCTCTACGGCAGCGGACGTGCTAGGGCCGTCCGGCCTACAGCGGAGCCTGTGCTGAGCAGGTCCCCGCGTCTACCACATGCTACCAAGGACGGTACCCTTCCAATTTTACTGTGTTAGTGCTCAGAACAAATCAGTGTGACCTTACCGCGACCTAGCCGTGTAATCTCCAACTAGTACAGAGTGTAAAATATATGTATTAACTTGTCTAGCTGTTTTACTTTCTACCTAACCGTTAACGGCCTGCGCGGCCTACCCTGCGCAGCCCTAGCCGTTACAACAGATAGCCGGAGAAGCGCGCGCTATTTGATTTGACCAATGAGCGCGCGCGGTGTTAGAGTTGGTCGTTAGAAACGACCTTGACGAGGCCCCTTTTATGTTGCTTATTACCTTAATGTTGCTTATTACCAAGGTGAGATGTCAGATGTTACACATCATATGCGACTGCTGTAAGGCTCGCTCGTTTTATTGTATGACATTTTTTTAATTGAAAACTTCTTTAGGTGCGTTGGACATTTTTGAGATGGGAAAAAACAATTGAACTCGCGACACCGTTAGCGACACCTCATTTGTGTAAACGCAATTGTGCTCTTTATTTATATTACGTTACGGATCAATGTTCTATGCAAGTATTTTTACTTTAAAGGTTTTGGAAGTATTTTTTTTGTAAACGCGATTGTGCTCTTTATTTAGACAAGGTTACGGACCAATGTTCTATACAAGTATTTTTCTTCCACCAAGGCGATCTTGATCAAGTTTTCACTTCTATCGGCACTCTCGGAATGCCACTGTTTTTTTTTTTTTTTTATCTGACCTCCCCAACATAGTAACTGGGTAATACGATACCCCTTGGTAAGACTGGTTGTTAGAATTAGCAACGCGAGCGCAGCGGTAGGAATCAATGGCCTTTTCCTATGTTATTAGGTATGAAATCTCGGTAATACGTTCCCGTGGGATATTTTCCGACATCCACGCGGGCGAAGCCGCGGGCAAAAGCTAGTATTTATATGAAAGAAGATGTAGTGTCAAAAATTTAAAAGAGTATGCTTAGATGGTTTGGTTATGTTAAGAAGATGAATGTTAGATGACTAACAAAACGAATTTTGGCAAGGCAGATGTGAGTGGAAACGCCGTAAGGGGACACCCTAGGAGGACAGATAGTGACCTTATTGGTAATGTTCTTCAGAAAGGTCAGGTGCGTAGTACTCACAACCGGCGTGCGTGTATGACCAGATGTATGAACGTAAACGAGGCAAAAAGAGTATGTCAGGATCGTAGCAGGTGGCGTTCTGTAGTTTCTGCCTACCCCCATGGGAAGAAGGCGTGAGTTTATTCAAATATTTACATACTTTATAGTGCACTAAAATATTACAAGACAGAGCCTATTTGTGATGTTGCTCAATTTCAGAATGCGCAATCTTAAGTTAATTAACTTGCAAATTAAACCTAGGGCATGGTCTTGATTTTATTTGGATTTAAGCTGGTGTTCATTAACACATCATTAATCTGTATAGCTCACTACAAAACCAACTTTGTGCCTTTTTAGTCACCATGGATATTTATTTTGCCAGCACTTTACTCTGCAGTAATAAAAATGTAAAGAAACAACCTTTAACGGAAAACCTTAATTTCCGAAATCCCGAAACACTCAAAAAGCATTTTTTATTAATCGAGAACTCAATACCACGCAATGTATCTGTGCTTAACGAAAGTATCATACATATTGATAGGGCGGCCATTTTTAAATCACCAGTGAAACTCGCATTTTGTTCTTTCATTCGCGTAAATGACAGTTATAAAATATTCAGTGGCCGAATAAACATGCGGTGTATTGGAGAATAGCCATTGTGATGTTAATAATAGTGACAAGGTTTTAATAAAATGGAAGTATGACTTTTTGAAGCTCGCAAAAGGTGAATGATTATGCGCTTTTGTAGTTTCCAACGTCACAATACTATCGTGGACGTCCTCGTCCACGTTCATAAAATTTATGGAAATATTTTATAACGTTATAGTGGAAGGAAAAAAGTGTCTTATTTATTTATTTAACAATTTATGTACAGTGCCGACCAAAAGTCCATGAGCAATCTCACAAAGCAATAGACTGACGCTTCGGTTTGACTTACGACCTTCTTCTATAAGTTGTTACAATACTGTAGACACGCACATTACACACACACACTCACTTTGTCTGCAACCAATGAATAGTTCAATAATCATCATTCGTTTTTAGTTTCATTCGTCTTGTTCACATAAATATTAAAGTTTAGCAGGTAGACCACAAAAAACTAAGTAAATTATTTCGATTTCTGTGGGGTAGATGCAGTTTGTTACGAGTATTCAATTAATAGAACTTTTTTGGTTCGTGGATAATATTGGTGACGAGTATTTAGCGCAGTGTTGTGGTTATTATTATCAAAAAGCAGGCATAAAATATATTGAAGAGATCAGATCAGATCAGAGAATATTATTGCGCTGCGTAAAAGTGAAGTGAATATCTAATGAAACCGGACTAAGTGTGAGTGTTATCATTTATATATTTCATATTTTACTAAACATAAATCTTAATCAAGGGTATTGTTGATAGAACAGAGGTATTGTTGAGACAGAAGATGCCTTTAAAGTTTTAAATTCATTGTGAGGTTTAATTCGATTAGTGAATAATAAATAATAAGGTATTATGTGTAATAAAAACAATGTTTTTCTTTGTTCTAGAGAAATACTGTGAGGGTTAAGAGATATGAGGAAGGGGCTTATTATCGAGTAGCAGCGACGTCAAATGGTGAATGAAACAAATGGTTTCATACCAACGAGACATTTTGCTGAATTATTAAAAACACGTCATTATGAACCGTTCGCCGTGCACTCTGAAGGCTTGCATCACTGAAGACCAGCTAGAAAACCGTTTTTGACCTTAAAATATTGACCGTACCAACTTAATAAACAACAGATTCGTTATTGCATGAATTTATGGTAACGAATTTTTTAAGCACGTTTCAATAGGGTGTTTGTCGTATTTCTTGCAGATATACCGAAATTGTTTAATATTATTTTAGTAATAGTATTATTTTAGGATAAAAATTTGAGGTTTAGTTTCAATCTTCTTTTCGTAAAGAAAATGAATACTTAAGCTTTAACCTCAATAACAACCAATATTTACTAAAGTCAAATAAAATGTAAAATAATTAATACAAATAAAATATAAACAAACTGCCCATATTTAACCTTAAAATTACCTATTCTGTAAGTAGTTTTTTACATTTTAAGTAGTCTAATATTCTTATTTATTACTTAATTACTTCGACCATGATCAAAGCTTAATATTTATGGTGAAAAAATCCATTAAAAATTTAAAATATTTCATAATTTAAATATGTCTAAATAATACAAACTGCTTCCAAGTTTCTTGACATCTATTTCACATCTTATTCAGCTGAAGTAATGATAAATAATTGTAGCAGTTTATTAACTTATGTAAAATAAATATAACGAATAAACATATATTTTTTTATTTTGTTATCATATATCACGCATTTTTTATTCTAAAACCTTTATTGCAATAACAACATAAAAAAGCAGCAATATTTAAAAAATATTATTATCGAAAACAAAAATAATAATATTTGCAAAAAACCGCACTGTGTTTCACGAGATTAGAACCTGAGGCAGATTGAATTCCATACCAACGCTTAACGCTTTCTGCTATCTGCGCTTGTTAAGTTACTATTGAATTTTAGCAATGCCATTAACTGGTCAAGTTCACGCGCATAGTGCGTGTGTGCTAGCATGTTTAAAGCGACGGAAATATATTGTTGTTTCGTGTAACTGCGTTATCTGTGGTGTGTGTATCGTGTTGCTTACACATACAAATGTACGAGCTATACCGCGTGTTCACAGCAATACGACTCTTAGCGTGCTCATGCACTTTTGAGCGCTTACTGTACACACATATAAACAGACAGGAAGAAAGGAACAGAAAAATACGTACAAAGGCAATGCTTATTTCTAAAGAAATCTCTTCCAGCATACCTGCGATAGGAAAGTAGTTAAAGAGATGTAGACAACGTGTGTAAGAGTAGAAGAGAAAACAGAATACATAAAATTTAAATATAAACATACAATATGAGAATATACTTAAATACATACTTCTAAAATACATGTCACTCAAATAAATATAAATACTTAATTATAATGAAGTATAAAATAATAAATACATAATATGCAACTATGACGAAGTGGAAAGATAGTGTTCTTTCACTCTTCTTTTAAAAACTGCATCAATCTCATATATTTCTATATATTTTACTGCCCTGTGTGATCGTGATGCCGTGACGTGAACGAACACGATAATATCGTCAGGATAGAAATGATAAAATCGTACAATGGCTGGAGAAAATTTTGAATAGGCAAAGTTAGAGGGACCATCATCAAGAAAAAAGTTTTAATTGAAGAAGAATACATTGAAAATACAACACAAAACATGTTTTCAGCCGGAACCATTTATAAGCAGCTGAAAAAAAAGATAATGTTGCTAATGACTACAGGAAAAAATTAAAAACAAATAAAAAGGTTACAAAGGCTACAATCCCTTTTGACACATTCGTAATGGAACGGAATAACAGAATCATTACTTACACGCGCTTACCTACTGAACAAAAACAGGGAAAATTTACCGCACAAATGAAAAATTCAAAAGATCATATGGTGGAGGCACCGAGGCATTATCTAACTTCACAAACAGCCCGTATTGGCAGTTTGAAACAGATAAGAGCGATAAAAAGCCTGCCGATGATCGACATTGAGCCTCTACGATGAATGGACGAGCCACAAAGGAATATCGGAAAATTGGAATCAATTTCAAAAAGTTTTTTATCGTGATTTTGTGCGGCAGTTCTAATTGCATTTATGTCGTTGTGATGCTTCTTCGTTTTGTTTCTGGCCCTTCAAAAAAGTAAAGTGGTTTATTTGACGAGGCAGTTAGGACCTAAAATTCAGTTTGTTGAATCTTAAGTATTGCTATCATTTGTGCCCTCTCTGAGGGTTTGTTTTCTTTTGATGGATATACAAGCCTGTTCAAGTTCAAAGCCATCATTATTATTTATTCCTGGAACAATATTGAAGACATTCATTAATTCATGATTCCTTTATACCAAAACATCCTCTAGACCGAAGCACGACACACTCAACAATTATTTTTTCGTCAAATATCAAGAACCACAATACAAGACCCCAACAATACGAATCAGTCCTTTCGACAACGATTCAATTAGTCGGCAATTGAGCGCTGGAGAGCTTAACCAAGTCTTGAACGACGCTCAACTCTCGAGCTGACGGAATAGAACGGGTAATGAAGACGGATTACTCCACAAAAACAAGTGAAGGGGAACGAATACAAATAAAAATGGTGGCTGTGTTTGGAGAGCTTGAGGTATGGAGTGTTTGGAAAAGAAATAGGAAATGCATTAGAATTTGTTTATTTGAGAAAGTGCGGTTTTTTGGGGCGGTCCTTTAAATTGTTTATCCTGTCTGCGGGACGTTGTTTTATGTCTCTAGCAGTATAAAAACATTTTTAAAATCCAAGTCACGAGTTTTTATTAACTGAATCTAGAGAAACTGAACGAACCGACAATCCCTATTTTAACACATCATTCATAATACAAACATTCAACAGAACCACCACAACCATTTAACCCGAGTCCTTTAAATCTAAAACAAATCAACTCACAGCAGGACATTTATAGAACTTTTCCCAAGACCTGCCTATTAAACTCAAGACATCCAGTAAAAAATACACGTCCCACGTTATAAAACGCGGTGGCAGAACACCGTGAAATTGCCGGCGTTCCCACGAGAGGGCGCCACCCGCGCCACGTCTTTTTCGACGCCAAGAGGTGTCCGACTAGCCTTTATTCATTTCACTTCCCCTCCTGAGAATTCGGAGTTTGTAGATGTGATTCGTTTTGTGTACGTGAGCCTTATGTTTTGTTTTTCAAGATGTTTGGTTAGATGCATGTATGGGGTATAAAAGAAAAAAAGTTGTGTTTGTATGGTGCGTCGTGTCAGTTTTTGTTCTGTGCCAAGGATTGTGGTAATGGATTTTGGCGGTGGATATGGTTGGCAACTGGATATAACATATTCATAAATAGTTTCCAGTTACTATTCTGAAAGATATGTGTAGTTTATTTACACTAATATTGTAAAGAGAAATTGTTTGTAATGAATAAACTCAAAAACTACTGGACCGATTTAAAAAATTATTTCACCTGTAGAATTCTATATTGTTACTGAGTAACATAAGCTATAATTTATAAAGATATCACGAGGGTGAAACCGCTGGCGGAAGCTAGTAAATAATAAAAAGATAAGGTACCAATCAAGCTATAATACAATTCATTAAAATTGGTTCAGTAATTTTAGCCGTGAAAGCGTAGCAAACAGAAATAATTACTTCAAACTCAAACTCAAACTCAAAGCATTTATTTCAAATAAACCAATTACAGGTACTTTTGAATTGTCAAGGGGTCGGTCAGTCAGAAAAATGAAGCTAGTTGCCCATTCCAAAGCGTAGTAGGTACCTATGGAGAAGAACGGGCAAGAAACTCCACGGACACTCTTTTAAATCAAAATATTGTTACAAAATATTGGTTACATCATTCGTGTTGAACTTATACATGTGAGAACAATGTAGAAAGACGTGCACGTTAAAAGCGTCCGTAATAAAAATATAATATCAATTCAAAAATTTAAATAAATTAAAATAAACCGTGGCAGCTAAGACCTACTTCTCATTAATAACACTAGCATCGTAGACTAGCATGAATTTATAATTAAATCTACTTTGTGACGTCACAAAGCTCGCTTCACAAAGAAGAAGAAATAAATAATAAAAACACAGGTATATTAACTTTGCTAACAATAGAACCTCATTATGACATAATCGAATAATACAATTCTTTAGAACAAAAAGAAAATTCAACATGTTATTTATTACTCGCGTAAATTAAAAGCATCGTTCCTGAAAGTAGTTTCAAATTATTTACTATCATTAGTTTCCTTTGTTCCATTAATTTTGCTCTGCAAATCGCCAGCTTTGCGTCTGAATTTTTGATAAAATTATCTTAGGAATTGTAAGAGGAGAACGTTGGAAAATAATTATTACTGTCTGTAGGTAAGAAGGTAAGGTTTCTAGTTACAAATTGGATAAGGGTGCTCAATTTGCAACTAGAGAGATGGGGATGAAAATGTGGAAAAAGTACTATGAATTCATTAAGGGGGCTCGGTCTCACTTATTTTTGTAACACAAGAACAGTAGGTGAATTAGGACAGGAGCTGCGCAAGAGGCTTTTGCACTAGGGACGCGGGATCGATTTCTGCGTGTAGAAAGTGTTTCTATGGCCATGGAGATAGTTATTTTGAATTACTATAATTGCATCTACGATATAAAAGAAATCCAAGTTGGTCAAGGGTTGCAATCTATACAGAAACAATTTCTTAGATCGCCCGATCTGTAAGTTAAGTCCCTCGGTAAACCTCGTGTTTCGTCAGTCGTCGGACTTCTATCAGTTGCCCTTTGCACGATCGGACGCTCTCAATCGACAGAAATCATTTAGAAATGTTAATACTCTTTTAACTTTTATTTATTTTCAAAATGGTAGGAAAACTGCTAAAGTCACACACACGACAGATAGGAAAATAGTTTTACAGCTCTTTATACATACTAAGTTCACATGAAAATCAAAACAAAACAACAATAAAGTACTTAGTTCTGAATTCAAATTATTATACAAGATAAATCTAATAATTGATTGACATGGAAATTAGCATTCGTTTGTATTCGGAAATGCGATGATTCCCGAGAGACATTAAGAAATAAATAAATAGTTTAAAAAAAACCATACAGACGAATTGAGAACCTCCTCCTTTTGGAAGTCGGTTAAAAACACTAGAAAATCACGCTTTTATAAATGCACGTGTGCCTATCTTCCGGCTTCATCATCAGACCTTGAAACCTAATCGTGGTCAAAGTTCATTACAAGACTTTTCTAAGAAATCCAAAACAGCTATGATACGATTTTCCATCATGAAGTTCCAGCTCATATCTTCCGGCTCCATCATCAGATCAGTTCGACAGTACCATATTATTGTATTGTCATCAGAACTACATATAGCTGCCAATTTTCATTACGCTACGACCCTTGGAAGATGGTTAAATTAGTTACCTTAGATTCCATTACATATTTAGTTACATACAGGTCGACCTAATAAAAGCGTGTTAAAAATATCCCCTTTGGGTGACTGTGTCCGCTGTGTGAGTGTGACTACTTAGTTCTTCTAAACTACTATTTTTAGTTTAGAAAATTAATTCTGGAAGTTATGTGTATAATACATTTAATTGATATTTAATTTAGATACAATACAGAAATCTCAATATTTTGACATGTCGCCACATCAGTACATAGCACCCGTGCGAAGCAGGGATTGGTCGATATTGTTCAGTATAGAAAAATGAAAGAATACGGTGTCCAACAATAGGTGGTTAAGCATAACAGCTTATAATGTTCCCACTGCTGGGACACAGGCCTCCTCTCTGTGAAAGGGAGTGGGCCGTAATCCAACACGCGGGCCCAGCAGTGCGGGTCTGTAGATGTCACATAAGATAAGATAAGATATATTTATTTGCTCAAACATGTGTGCACATACAGAAATAAAAACGTGCATGCAAGATAACATTAAAAAAGTACAGGTTCAGACATGTTTGCCACATATTACGGCGTGCAAATATTAATAATTACGATTGTTAATCATTTTGGTAATCAAGTCAATATAATTAATGTACCCTGAATTTAGCAAACAATAATAAATTATAAATGTCAACAGTAAATAAAAACAATCAAAAAAATAAAAATCTAAGTCAAAATAAATGGTTCTGTCAGACATGTCTTCGAATTTTTGGTTCTAAGACATGTGGGTTTCCCCACGCTGTTTTCCTTCACCGTATTGAGAGCAGTCGTGATTAAATAATTTATACAAGGTAAAGCATATGTCAGGGTTAACCTACAACCATAAGTCGCGGCCGTTACCTCTAGGCCACTACTGCTCGGAAAGGTGGATCAATTTGCCACTATTTAGTTGCCCGTGTCATCACCTGCCTAGCGTTTTCCCAACTATGTTGGGGTCGGCTTCCAGTCTATCCGGATGCAGCTGAATACCAGTATTTTACATGGAGCGACTGCCTATATGACCTCCACAACCTAGTTACTACCCCTTGGTAAGACTGGTTGTTAGACTTTTGGGCTCCTAACTACCCGTAACGACTGTCAAAGATCGACAAATGACAGCCGGGACCAACGGCTTAACGTGCTTTCTAAGACACGGAGGGTCTTGGTATGTAAAGATGGTCACCACAGACCAACCGAGGCAAGCGTAACTTAACCTGATTGATCGTCCCGTGCGGCTATTATTACTTAGCCACAAGCCCCTCAATTTAGTTGCCCGTGTATTACCGCAATAACTAAAGTACTTACTTCGGAATTTGCTAAATATTTGCACTAGCACGAGTGCTTCTTTGAATTAGAAACTAACAGGAGTTAGCTTTGTGCTTTATTTGATAGTTTAAACTATGAACGTGAACGTACAATAGATAGCAGTAGTTTGCTTTACTTTGCAAAGGTGATACTGTGTGAGCAAGAATGATACTTCTATACAAAATGTTACTGGCATTTAGAGTATAAATATTGTTATCGTAATTCGTTTGTTGTTATATTTTATTTGTTATCGTGACAGGTGATAAGGGGTTTATGTCAAGATGATTGACAGCATCCTCGTTTTATTGCTAATATCAGCATACTACACTCTCCAGACTGATATGTTAGAATGCTGATTACAACAATGTATGAATAACATATTAAATAATAATATAAACACTACCGATTTTTGAAGTGAAAACATCTTTAGGCACGTTGGGCATTTTTTAAATGGGACCATTGATTTCGCGACACTGTTACGACACCAGCTTTTGACCATTAAAAAGACATCAACGCGTTTATTACCGCGGTGCGGGCGTAAAAGACATCAACGCGTTGATGAGCACTCCTGAAGAGCCAGTTTTTTTTTTTGCAATATGGATTATATGGCTCCATTATACTTAATTACGAGAGGAATAAGTAACATTACAATTACTCTCTACTTTTCACTACAAACAAATACAAGTTACAAGCAAAAGACTGAAGATTTCCTACAATTTCCGCATCTGTACAGAAAAACCAACACCAATTTTCAACACAACGTGGTTTTACCCTTCCGATGTGGAAAATCTCACGAAAACTTTCAAACTCAAGAATTCTGAAGAACCTAATTTAAAAAACAAGCAACATTATTCTTATCTGGAAGCGTAACTCCGAAACACCTTTATCAAGAATCACCGACGCCACCTAAATTCCAACGAGCCACTCCATCAGCGAAATTAATTTCACAAAAACAATTTAAGTGTCCGCAATAAATTATTTAGCTCCAAGCTAAGTAATAATGTAACGTGAGGCCCTCCTTTATAAATAACCCTGCTAAGCCCAACAGAAATGTTTATTTAGCTTCGTAAATGCATCTGCGCGGAGTAATGCAAAATACTTGATTATTCTAAATCCACAGGACAGGGGCACCTACTCAGAATAACAGCTTCACAATAACAGCCACTGCAATGCAAATTGCTAGAATAATACTTAAATTGAAATATTTCTTGTACACACAAATAATTTTCAACTCTAACACAATGAGGTAAGGATTGTAATGAAATATGTACAGATGAAAATGTTACCGTCATATTATTTGATGAGTTGGGAATGAGTGTCCTGAATAAATTTACAAGTGGTTTACACGATTTGGAAAGGTATGCTTTTAATGGCGCTTCCTTGTTTTAAATTAGCAGCTCGGACACAAATCTGTAATGGGGGCTCGCTCTCTTTGAGGAGGAATTTGTGATGGGTTTTTGTTTTACTTTAAGAGTGCTTTTTAATGTTATGCAGCACACCGTAATTTGCATTTGTGCAACAAAAATAGTGGTCCTTTGACGTCGTAACCTCTATAAATACATACCGTAAAAAACTGCAATTATTTCATAGCCTGGACTAGATATTCAAAAAAATTACAAAAACAATTTTTCACTGATGTTTGGTATTTTACAAATGAAAGTAGTGTAACTGAAACTTCTACTGGCACTGACTATTAATCTACTGCCAACCAAACTGGGCTTCATAATGTATTTTACAATGTAGGTAACGTAGTGGGTAATGATTTACATTCTACATAGTATGGAAAATTGAGTCATGCCGCAACACCGCCGTGTCTGTTTATTTGAAAGCGCATATCTCGCTCATTTCGTGTAAAACAAAGCCCGGTCAGCTAATCATAAGTCATACAATGTGGCAACGACAATAAATGAAAACACTGGCAATACTGATGCAAAGGAGTATTTAAAAACTAGATAAACCCTTTTTTTTTGGGTGGGAAATTATCAAATAACTTCTCCCGCTCTGGGTGGAGCGGGAGGGCGTGTCAGACTCTTACTGACTAAAACCCACCCGTGTTCCTTCAGTTGCCATGTTGCCGGGGGCAACGATTTCCCTTTCGGCCTTATTCGCAACCCCGGCAGGGATCGGCCCTAGCGGACCCCGTCAATTCTGCTGACATCTCTTTGAAGCGCGCGTGGAACACAACGCGCTGTCGACCCGGGCCTGGTCCTTATCAGAGCAAGTAAACCATCGTAATTGAAAACGTAATTTATTCTAACAAACTAAATAGTATAGTGATGGGCTGACAATGGGTTTTGCCAATATTTATTTGACTCAGACCAACTCAGCCTAAACTATTGGATGTAACTAGCTTCTGCCCGCGAATTCGTCCGTGTGCCTATAGCCTTCCTCAAGAATTGGGCTATCCAATGCAAAAAGATTTTTTTAAATCTGACTGGTAGTTCCGGAGATTACCCCCTACATACAAACTTACAAACAAACAAATTTTACCTCTTCATAATTTTTATCACACTAATATTATAAAAGCGAAAGTATGTGAGTGTGTGTGTGTGTATGTTTGTCTCTTCTTCACGCTCAAACGGCTAAACGGATTTGGATGAAATTTGGCACACAGATAGTTTATAACCTGAATTAACACATAAGATACTTTTTATCCTGATATTCTCACGGGATCGAGACTTTTGTGGGTGAAACCGCGGGGCGCAGCTAGTTAAATATATAATTCTTCCGTAAATGTGTTTGTCACCTAACTCCTCCTAAACGGCTGGACCTATTTGGATGAAATGTTGTGTGTATATTTGAATGGGTCTCTGGATGATTTTAAAATTCAATTGGATCCGGTAGGTGGCGCTGTTCGGACAGGACAACGTCTGTCAGATCCGCTAGTATTACTATAGATTTAATTTTTGTATGCAGACTGGGAACAACGTTATCACTACATATTATAAAAGAAAGTCCCCCCGCCGCGTCTGTCTGTCTGAAGGCGATAAACTAAAAAACTTCTGAACGGATTTTCATACGGTTTTCACCAATGGACGGAGTGATTCATGCGGAAGGTTTAAGTGACTGTCTGAGATTATGATTGCAAAAGATGTCAGATAAAATCATGCCTGGAAGCTTTACTGGCGTGCGCCACGTAATCCAATAGAGTTATATGAAAACAATGTATTACGGAATTAATACATTGTTTACCTGGAGCAATGTGCACGATGGGGCCGAAAGGTTCTAGAGTGGCGACCGCGTACCGGAAGACGTAGGGTTGGAAGGCCTCCCACAAGATGGACGATCTTGTGAATCCGCTGGATGCGGAAAGCACAGAATCGGTCGAAGTGGCGGTGCTTGGGGGAGGCCTGTGTCCAGCAGTGGACGTCTTTCGGCTGAAATGATGATGATGATGTTGACTACCTGGACGTTCCCGTACGTGGGATATTTTCCAACATCCACGTGGGTGAAGCCGCGGGCAAAAACTAGTTAGATATACGAAGTTTAATCAAAAGTACAGACATTCACGTCTAGAAGTCAGTCGATTTTTCCGTTCGACCCACAAAGCGCATGGCATTACGATCAGTTAGGAGAGCGGTACAAAGCCGTCTTGTATCCGGATCGATAGACTGTTAAGCCAATTAATGCATTACGGGTGGTACACTAACGAACGGCTGCGGTTACAGCTAACAGGGTCAGATCATTCATGAATAGGAGCTTTTGTCAACGGTTTTATTCGGTTTTTTAACTTGGTCATTTATTTGTTTATGCTTTGTCGTTAAAGGCTCGACTGGCTGTACACAATGGTGTTTTGGTGCCCACGCTTATGTATGGAAGTGAATGTTGGGTGTGGCAAAAACAACATGAAAGTAGAATAAATGCTGTGGAAATGCGTTTCTTGCGAAGCATGTGTGGTCTGACTATGAATGATAGGCTGAGGAATGATGTGATAAGACAGCGGTGTGATTTAAAAGAAGATGTAGTGACAAAAATTGAAAAGGGTATGCTGAGATGGTTTGGGCATGTTGAGAGGATGAATGAAAGGCGACTAACAAAATGTATTTACGAGGCTAATGTGAAGAGAAAGGCCGGGCGGGGACGCCCTAGGAGGACATACACTGACCTTATTGGTGATGTTCTTCAGAAAAGCCAGGTGCGTAGTACTCGCAACCGGCGTGCGTGTATGACCAGATGTATGAACGTAAACGAGGCAAAAGAAGTATGTAAGGATCGTAGCAGGTGGCGTTCTGTAGTTTCTGCCTACCCCCATGGGAAGAAGGCGTGAGTTTATGTATGTGTATGTGTACATATTGTAGTTTTGAAAAGAAAAATAATAAAGCTTCCGAAAAACAAATAAACTTCCGACGACCTGTGGTTGACTGTAATACCAACTAAGCTATGTTAAAATGAATTACCGAAAAATTAATACAAAATGAATCGACAAAAATGTTGTATTATTTGTTCGTTCATGTTTTTGTTTACGTTTTGCTTTGAAAGGATGGCAACTGAAGGAACACTGGTGGGTTTTAGTCAGTAAAAGTCTGACACGCCCTCCCGCTCCGCCCAGAGCGGAAGAAGTTATTTGATAATTTACCAACCAAAAAAAAAAAGTAGGTTAGGTTAGAACTGTGACCACACAACGCATGAGCCAAGCGAGCGAAGCGAGCGGTGCCGTGGCAGCGTCCGACGAGTGTCAGGGTCCGTTTCAGCACAAGAGAATGTAAAACACCACATTCCCAAAACATTTCATTCTCTTGTACCTAAACGGACCCGGTCTTTGTTTGCGCCATAGTTTATAAAATGTGTAAGGTTAATTCTAAATTTATAATAGGTGAGTTACGATAAAAATTACAAACTGTAGTTTTCGGTAAAACGCAATTTAAGTTGGTGGAAAAATATTACGTCAGTAAATGCTGTATTGATTTTTCAGAATTTTCAGTATTTCATTTGGTCGTTTCTTTATTTGTATTCGCTTAAAAGTTGCCGGAAAATTAGTAAGTATATTAGGCGATTATCACACTGCACCGCATCACGCTGCATGTTGCGTGTCAACGAACTAAAATGAACGCGCGTGGGTGCATTTTCTGTGTGTTGGACTGTGCGTGTTTTCTATACAAATGGAGATACTTACAAGCAACGTTAAAACACGCATTCACGCGCTACGCTGCGTGATGCGGTGCAGTGTGCCAATCGCCTAAAGCAGTAAATTTCATATTTTGAGTATGCTCATATTCTAATTTTTTTCAGAGGTTTTATTACTATCCTTTTGAAAATGGATGTTAGTTTTTGAAATATTAATTAGTTTTCTCGTTTGCGAGGAGCTCGTAGCTAAGTAATAACAACCGCACGGGTCGATCCATCAGGTTAAGCTACGCTTGCCGGGGCTGGTCCGCGGATGGGTGACCATCTTTACATACCGAGACTCCTCCGTGCCTCGGAAAGCACGTTAAGCCGTTGGTCCCGGCTGTCATTCGTAGATCTTTGACAGTCGTTACCGAGTCGTCAGAAGCCCGAAAGTCTGACAACCAGTCTTACCAACGAGTATCGTAGGAGTATAAGACCAGTACCCAGTAACTAGGTTGTGGAGGTCAGATAGGCAGTCGCTCCATGTAAAATACTGGTATTCAGCTGCATCCGGTTAGACTGGAAGTCGATCCCAACATAGTTAGGAAAAGGCAAGGCAGATTGATTTGACTTTTCTCGTTTCAATGTAGACAGATTGTTCTTAAAATTAAGAACGTAACTTATCAAATTTTACTGAGGTTCTGTCCGTAGTGCAGTAGACCGCTCGTCAGTGGTAACAAAACCAGTACAAGTTGGTCTCTTATTCTATTGAAACTGCTTTCTACGCTAGGCCAGCTCAAGGTCTGAGTGTTACCACTGACTTACGGCCTACTCTTCATAAGGCCGTTTGTCCACAACCACGTCAACCGGACGTCAACGAGAACGAGGTGACGCACAGTGGGTCGAAACTGCTACATGAGGGACATAGGGTTTTTTTCTGCAAATTCCGTTTAAAAAAAATACTAATCGACAGATCTCGTCATTCTAATGAATAATTGTTCTGAAACGTTTTTCTCTAAAACTATCAGTTTGACCGGAAAAAAATATTTTCTATTTTTGTTGTACGGAATGCAACAGAAACTGCTAAAGTTTGGCCAAGTCTTGACAGATCTTCCTGTAAAACTACTTTATTCTTATTCTTTGGCTTGTTGGCTGTAATTCTACGCTATCAGCGCGCACCCATAGTTGCCCGTTCAAGAGTTATGAGGTTCAGTAAAATTTAAAAAAAAGTAGGTAAAAAGTACTTTTCTATTAATAATCCTCATATAGCAGTTTCGACCCACTGTGTGACGGCGCTGAAGTAACAATACATATATTTCGCAAACACACGTGCACTCACTAACATAGGTACTTATAACATACAGAAACTCTTACAGCAGCAAAACTAACACAAATCACAGCACCATGCATACACTCTTTTTTATATACATACACCGTGAAATTTGAATCACAGTTTTGCTAGAACAAACGTTGTTCAGACCATGGTCTACTACCATTCTATAGCATCCAATTTAAAAAAAACATAATTGGTTTTTGAAAAAACACAAAAAAGACAAAGTTTAAAATGTCAAGATTATTGTTACTCTCTACAACACAGACACTACGCATGGGACACAGCATTGTTTACAGGGAAATGTACCTTCATAAACGAAATTTTGTAAGCGGTAGATAATCTTGACATTTTAAACTTTGTCTTTTTTGTTTTTTCAAAACTAAGTATGTTTTTTTTTTATTGGATGCTGTAGAATGGTGGTAGACCATGGTCTGAACAATGTTTGTTCTAGCAAAACTGTGATTCAAATTTCACGGTGTATATTTAAAGTTTTAGAAATGTACCTTTTCATTTAAAATTGTTAACGGAACGAAGGAGCCTAGATCTCAAAACACAGGGAATTCTAATGTGAGGTCTAGAAATTCAATCCACTTGAATGTAAATTTTGCGAAATAAATTTATTCTTAATCACTATGGCCGCATGTCCACCGCACAACGTCAACGACAAACAGTGTTACGGTCTTCAGTAGTCTAGCCTAAGTACTGCATTACTTAAGATTGAAAGGGAACATGTTAATCCTTAATGAAACTCTTTAATCAATCAAATAGATCACGTTTTGTTTGCAATAAGTTCATATTCCAAGTTTAGTCGGTCAGTCTTCCATAAAAACGTAGATTTTTAGGGTTCCGCACCTCAAAAGGAAAAAACGGAACCCTTATTATAATCACTCGTGTGTCTGTCTGTCTGTCTATCCGTCTGTCACAGCCAATTTGCTCTGAATCTAACTAACTGATTAAGTTGAAATTTGGTACACATATATATTTCTGTGATTCAAACACGAAAGTCTAACGTAAATAAATGAATTTTGAATATAGAGGTCACTATTAGGGGCAAAAAAGAAAATTAAAAAAACCGTGTGGACATATCAAATGAAAGGTCTTGTTGCGAGGATCTTAAACACATTTTCTTATATAATTTTAAAATAAATACTTTTAAAGATATTTAAGAAATTCGATGAAAATTTACCATTCCCCCCCCCCCCACTTATCTCCGAAACTACTGGACCTAAAATTTAAAAAAAAATACAGAGAATAGTTCTTCACTCATAGATTACAAGAAAACCTATAAGAAGTCTGTGGTCTTAAAATAACATGGTAAATCTCTCAATATTGTGCATACAAACATACATTTGCAGTTGCAATGTATGGGAGAACATGTATTTCAACTACAATAGTTTGTGTTTGGGATAAATTCATCCCAACTACGTAAGACGTAACCCTTCATTGTGCGTAGTCCGACACGCACTTGGCCGGTTTATTTTTATGGGATTACTCGTCTGTTTGATGATGTTCGTTCAAAACTAAAAATGATATCAATTTGCCATTATCTACCCTGTATGGAAGCAGAATTAGAAAAGCGAAATTTCCATATTTCAACACTAATTTACGTTTACGTATTTGCGTAGTACTCGCAACCGGCGTGCGTGTATGACCAGATGTATGAACGTAAACGAGGCAAAAGGAGTATGTAAGGCGTAGCAGGTGGCATTCTGTAGTTTCTGCCTACCCCCATGGGAAGAAGGCGTGAGTTTATGTGTGTAATTTTAACTCATATTTGGGCGTAAATTAATAACTTATGTAGTCTGAAAATGGCAAAATAGAAACTGATAGATTATTTATTTAAAAGTTCAAATAATTTTATTTTGAGTAGATACATCCAGTAGTTTTCCCATAATATCTACACGCCCAAAGGACTGTTCATGAAATACGCGCTCGTTTTCGTTAAAATCATCTTCTATTTCACTAAACAAATAAATACAAAATAAATAAATAACTTTACTTATTAGCATAATATTAGCTACGCCACCAACGAGTTCGAGCCGTCGCCGTCGACTAGTGGAACCTGAAGATTAGCATTTAACAAAAAATACGTAACCGATCAGGATCACCAAACAATAACAGCGATCATTGTTTATCGGTCTGACACAATGAACTCAAAACTTAACGCCTCTAAATCCATTTCACGTATAAACACGAGACCTCACAGTTGAACCGAAAAGGCTTAACGATATAAATCTTCAATGAAAGCTACAATGCTGTGTTTACGTCATACCAAGCGGAAATTTACAACGAAATGTAATTACTGTAATCTTTTCAAAAGTGGAGTTTTGTACGGGACGCGTATTTTCAAATGTTACCCCAACCAAATCACTAAAAGTGTGAATGAAATAATTTTTATTCCTTTGTGTGTAAAGCACCAAACGAAATAAAAAGCTTATAAAAAAATGATTATGGTTTAAATGAAAATGAAAAACTAAATATTGCGATCACCAAACCGGTTGCAATTAATTATAGCAACATTCTTTCAACTGCTTAAAACCTCGTGCAGACTAGCGCGACGCGACACCGGTATTGTTCCACCGTGAAGCTTTCTTAGAAATTGTTTTGTTAGAGTCGCGTTGCGCTGTCGCGTAGCGCCATTCTGCACGAGGCTTAACGCATAATCTAACCAGGATAGGTTACATTTAGTTATGACGACTATTTAGCTTTAACCATAATTATAAGAGATAACACAAATAACGTCCACAAAATCCTCTCACCAATCAATAAAACGTGAGTTTTTCCACTACATTTTTCATCCTCGGTAACCATAACTCATTTCAGCTCTACTTGTCTAGGCGACCAATAATAACAGCATTTTGTAAATACGCGTAGGGTGTACCTTTTGTACGCCGGGGTCCCGTTTAAGCAAGGATTATGACGTAGGTGCCATAATACCCGAGAGTGGCGGAGGTTTGACAAATCCTGAATTCTGTTCGTCCTTTGTACCTGTTTGTTAACGAGATTTAAATGCTAATTAAAATAATATTATTTTGCTGCCTTTTAGTCACGTTCGTGAGTCGAGTTTAATGTGGCCTTCTCTAGTGTAATAGAAAAAAGATTTGAAAAAGATAGCCTCATTAGCCAATTTTTTTTTTTTTTTCAACCTTTATGTTACCTCCCCCATACTTCGCCATTCGTCTTTGTCTGCTGCCTTTTCCAGCCAATCAGTCAAGAAAGAGTCTAGGTCGTCACGCCAACGTTTCTTAGGCCTACCTTGGTGACGAGACGCCCGTCTTCAGGCACCCATTGCGTGACGACCCTGGCCCATCTGTCCTGATGCATCCTGTACGTGTGGCCCTCCCAGTCTCATTTCAGCCTTGCGGTCTTATCGCCAGCAGCGGCGATGCCTGTCTTCGAACGAGTTGCGAATTCGACCCGTTAGTTTTATGTTCAAACTCAAACTCTAAGCATTTATTTCAAATAAATCAATTACAGGCACTTTTGAATTGTCAAGGGGTCGGTCAGTCAGAAAGTTGAAGCTATATAGTTGTCCAGTCCAAAGCGTATTAGGTACCTAAGGAGAAAGACGGACAAGAAACTCCACGGACAATATAGAAAGACGTGCACGTTAAAAGCGTCCGTAATAAAAAGTTTTTTTTATAAATTAATATAACCCGTGGCAGCTAAGAGATGACCAGTCCCTACTGAGAGCGCCCGTTCACAAACATGACTCTGCTCACTGCTGTCCAAAGATCTCCCCCATGACTTTCCACTGTTCTCTGTGTGTTGCCTTTGCGACCAATCTCCCGTAAACGCTTGTAAGTTATCACGCCAGCGTTTCCTTGGCCTTCTTCGGCGACGATGCCCGTCTTCTGGCAGCCACTGCGTAACGACTCTGGCCCATCTGTCTCGATGAATCTTGCATACATGGCAGGAATCTTGGCATGGTAGACTGAAGTGAGTTTGGGAGGGCCATCTGCCTATTGTGCCCTAAAATTTTGATGCTGGGAGAGAGGGGAGACTTACCTACATGTTAGTTTTCCTCAGCTGCGAACGATTTCTTTACCATTGGTACAATGATGTGTCTCATATATAGTTTGCTACATTTAGGTAACTTAAATTCCCGTTTTCTTATTGCAATCGACGCCGGTTTACGTCAATATTTACCAGACAACGTTTCCACATTTAAACCAAAATTCCAGCACGATAACCCAAATCTGAACTACACTAAATTCAACCGTATTATAAAGTCAGTAATAAAGATAATATTCGTCTGCTCCTAATGAGCAAAGAGCATGCAACGCTCGTTCAACTTTGAAGCTACGAAAGCAGATACTAAACTTTAATTGTTAGAGATGTTACTCCTTATTTGAACACAAACTGAACACTGTTTGTTCAATATCTAGAGTTGCAATTTCGAATAAGCAAGGAATTGGCTGGAAAGTTTTGTTTCTTTGTATAAGTCCTGTTTTTCCTGATGACCTACTTAAACCTTCAATGCACTCCCAGACCTAAAACTATAGTGCGTTTAAAATTCACCGGATATGTAAGTATCAACATATAGTCCGCGCCAACACTTTTTTATATTATGACGTGTAAAAGTGATTCCGATTATCCATTTACAGCGTTTTTAGGGTTCCGTAGTAAACGAACCGTAAGACGGACATGACGAAACTATAAGGGTTGCTCCCTTATAGTTTCGTCATGTCCGTCTGTCTGTCCGCAGTCTAACTCCCGAGACCCTTAGTACTAGAAAGCTGTAATTTGGCATAGGTATACATATTAATTACGCCGACAAAGTAGTAAAACAAAAACACACATTATTTTTAGGGTACCTCTCATACACGTAAACTGGTGATGTTTTTTTTTGTTTTTTTTTTATCGCATGGTGAGGTGTATCATTGGAAAAGTCTTTCGAAATATTAAGCTTTAAAGTGCAAATTTTTGTTAGAGTCAAGTGCCCCCCCCCCCCCCCCCGCCAGCTAAATGGTTGGTTTTGGATGTGTGAAAAAAATCACAGCTGTAGTTTATACATAACGAATTAAAAGAAACACTATCACAGCTAAGTAGGTTTTACAAGTTAACGAGTAATAATCGAACTTAGCAGTTGCAAAAACATGTTTTCCCATACATTCCGTATGGGAGAACATATTTTTCAACTACAAAGTTAAGTTTGTTTTTGTGATAAATTCATCCCAACTACGGAACTCTTTATTGTGCGTGGTCCGACACGCACTTGGCCGGTTTTTTTTATTTATTATTACCATAAATCTTGTTAAATTCTAATGAAATATAAATAAAATCGAATGCCAAATCAGTCTAAGTACTTTAATATTACTCGTATCAGCCAAATAAAGTCATCAGTCAAAATTAAATTCTAGATAAACATTAATCAACATTTTTAAGTTCTTCTTAAATTCTAATTAAAGGCAAATAAAGTCTTATTCACCTGCTTTTACTTCCCAAAGTAAAACAAAAAAAAAAACAATCTAAACAAAACAAAATTTCTTACAGCAAATCAAATTACAGCTTTCTAGTACTAAGGATCTCGGAGCTAGACCGCGGACAGACAGACGGACATGATGAAACTATAAGGGTTCCTTGTTTACTACGAAACCCTAAAAAAGCTTGATTTTATATACAATTTTTTGTCGTACCTATTAATACTAAAACAGAAAATCCTCAATAATGTAGGGTGTCCGGCCTTTTTACCCAAATGTCCGGCCAAACTGGCTGGTTTGTCCGGCTATTAGGTTTGTCCGGCTATTAGGTTTGGCGACCTGGCAACCCTATCCACATCTATTGCATTTTAGAATAAACAATTTCATTTCACTCAAGTCCCATAGACACGGCGCTAGTGTCTATGTCATTGCACCAAATTGCATTTAAAAAAAGTTGTTTCATAAATTTTTCACCAGACTTCAGTGATGGCGCGAACTCTAGATAAAAACAACCATAGATTTATGAAGCTGTCTTTACTGTCAGAATCTCAAATCGAAGGAGACAAAATGAGTTTAGATAAACTGCAAAATAAGCGGTAACGAACTCACACGTTCCTTAGATTTCTCTCGTTTCAAAACGAGTATGGCTCATTAGGGAAAAGATTCAGTCAGTCAGCAAGTTTTATAGCAAAAGCTTTAATGCATCCCCAAGTACACAGTGATAAAGATAAAGACAAAACAATTTTTGAGGCGCGTTGGGCATTTTTGAGATGGGACTAACCCATAGATCTCGCGACACCATGACGACACCTCATTTTTGTAAACGCGATTGTGCTCTTTATTTATACTAAGTTACGGATCAATTCAAATTCAAAAGTCATTTATTCAAACTAGGCTGAGAATCAGCACTTTTCAAACGTCAAAATTACATAAGACAGTCCCCCAAAACGCCCACCCTTCACCACTTCCTAGTGCCTTTCGCTGGGAAGAAGAAGTGGCGCAACAAACTCCCCAGCAGCACAGCTGTCTGTTCAAGTTAGGAAAAAAAATATTCTATGTGTGAAAAATAATTTACATTACGCAACACAAAACATAATTTAAATGATAAATTATTGGCCATATGTCAGCTAGCACACGCCAATATACCAACCAAAAACATCGAGAACTATACTCAAGCAGAAATAAAAAATAAAAACTATGATATACTAACTATATACTAATGTTCCATGCAAGTATTTTTACTTTAAATATTTCGGAAGTATTATTTTTTGTAAACACGATTGTGCTCTTTATTTAGATAAGGTTACGGACCAATGTTCTATGCAAGTATTTTTCTTCCACCAAGGCGATCTTGTTCAAGTTTTCACTTCTGTCGGCACTCCTGGAGTGCCAACACTTTTATTTTTTAAACATGCCACATGAACTCGTCCTCCCCCTTTGAAGTCGGTTAAAATGAATCAAGTGGCATCTAAAGATAACCAGAACATCATTAAATACAGCATATTGCATAAAAACAAGTCCACTCCTCGCTCAAGACAAGAAGATGGTATCTCAACCCGTCAGTTAGAAAGCGTGTCAACCGACTGGCGAGCAAAGAGTGTGTGTTGTGCTTCCAATATCCGGGTGTCATTCCAGACTGCAGTGTCGCTACACTAGGAATATGGAATAGTGGTTGGTGTTGCTGCGCTTAAAAACACAATATTTACAACAAAAAAAACTTAATTATTAGTCTTAGTTATAAGTAAGTATATTATAATATCACGCCTTGTTTCCCCTACGGATTGGGCAGAGGTGTACTTATAGTGCACCCACATTTCGCCAGTAATGTTTAAGTCACATTCGTATAATAAGGGCCTTAATTGACTTAAGAGAAGGCTCCCTAAATTGTATGTTAATTTGCATTAATATTTTGAAAAAGTCACGCATACAATCAAAATGAAACTTTAGTATATAATTTATTGGATCTTTTTCTTTCCTTAAATAAGACAGTTACGTAATTGGAACATTTTCGCTCGATTAATTTTTTATTCGTAAATCATATCCTTTTTAAAGATTATTTGAAACAAAAACAAGATTACTCGGCTTTTATGTCTAAAATAATTATTGACAGTAAGCAAATATAGTTTATTATGCAGATATAAGGTATTTTTTCTCTAGATCTATTATTATTTTAGTTAGAAACGAAATAAGAATTGAGCCTTACGACATTTAGTTCCGTACTCAAACACGACCTAAGAGCGCACGCGATATTCAACTTTATTACTGATGTGTTAGCGTCTAGCACATAGTGGAGTGGTGAGGTGCATGGGGCGGAGTTTGCGTGGAAATTGTCTTTGGAGTGCCTGGTCTTAATTAAGTCGGCCTTTAATTGCTCTATTGAGTGCAAAACTATGTTTGATTCAACAAAAGTTGATCACTAACACTGCATTTGCACTAGCGAAACATAAACACATGTTGAAAACTCTGTTTTCTGTCAATGTATCGATTCGCGTTCGCATTGTCTCGTAATTTGTTGACCCAAGTTTGTTTGACGTTTCATACATTTTGACAAGTTTAACAAACTAATTTCTTATCAAAATGTTTCTGTAAGAATCTTGCAACATGTTGCCCACTAAATGTTTCGGTGTTTACCGTAAGGGTCAGATCACACCGACAAGTGACGTGACGCAACGTGGCGCGCACTTTTTAAGAAAGTGGTACAAAATATAACTTTATTTATTACACAAAAAGATACACATTTTTTTTAGATTATTCGAAAATGCCTTGCGGCGTAGAGCGATGCATCACGCGCGACGCAGCGGTGCTTCGTCGGTAAGCGCGGCGTGCAGGAGCGGTGGCGTGTAGAGTTGTCGCAGTTCAGTCTCGCTGCGCCGCGCGGTGTCTCATTGCGCAGCAAGGCATCCCGCTGCCAGCGACTTAACGATTCGCAGCAGCGCGCTGCGCAGCGCGAAACCATTGGTCTCTTCAAGCATCGTCGCGTCGCGTCGCGTTTCTGGGTGAACTGACCCTAACATTGTTTGATACGTATTGTTGATAAATATTCAACTAAACATTATTTTATGACATTCTTTGGCTAGATAGATCCGAACAATGTACTAATTCTTTTAAGGATGAGCGCAGGAAACAACATAGAAACGTTACGTATCTCAGTTTTATTAATGAGTAGAATGTTTTTTTTTTCTAAAGTATCCTTTGTTCTCAATCCCGGAATAACACAGAAATTATTCAACTAAACTTCCTGTAATAGACCTATTTAAAATCTGATTACCATACGTGATCTGGAACAAGAACATTCGAATAAACTTCCGGAACGCAGTGAAGTTAATTCGTACTCATTAAGATTATTATTCTGGCTGGCAACCCTGTGAGACGGGCGTGGGCGGAAGAGTCGATCGGCGTCAAACGTCGCGACCGTTCGACGTTCAACATGACTCTGTTACACGAGTTTGTTTGATAGTAGTTTCTGTACTTTGTAACCTGCAGCTCAGCGTGAAATGATGTCGACAGTGCTAGTTAGCTTATTTGTGAAAGGAAATTGAAACAATGTATTTTGTGGAAATATAGATCAAAGAATTCTTATATAATACTAAAACAAAACTTAATTTTTAACACCTTGTACCGCAACTTATTAAATACCTATTGAATTTAAAAAAGGATTGTTTACGATACTTTTCTACTCATATATATTCGTTTCGTAAAACCTGAACTGCAATCTGTGTGATATCATATTGTGAATATTTTGCAGGAGTTACTAGATTATTTTTAACAGGAATTCAGTTTACGTGCGCAAAAACAAAAAAAAATAGTACAATCGCTTAAATTATGATAAATGATTTTTTTTTTTTATAATGGCGATATGTGGGTGTACCTGCTACAGGCACACCTCTGCCCAAGGCACACCTCTGTAAGTAGGTTTGTACAAACACTTTTACACGTCAATCATTTTAAATACTAGATGAGTATGAGTATATTATGATGAGTTGTGTATTTTAAGTTATATTTTTTTTTTTTTGTAATGTGCGTTTATTTTGGGCAGAATAAACAATTTTTCTTTCTTTTTCTTTTTTCTTTATGAGGTCGGCGTTTTCTATCTTCCTATCTTTCGACTACTCTGAGAAGAAAGGCCGAAACAAACTCAGCGGTCACAGTCTCTTCATAATCTTGGTCAGATCATGTGAAGGCCATGTAGATTGGTGTCTGAAATGGTCTTTTGAGGAAAGCACCACAGAGATTGAGAGGGCCTGTCCAGTCAGTGCACGCATTTGTCAGTTATCGTGCAGCTCTACTCAGAATTTAAGGAGCTCGACGATTCCACGAACAATAACAAAAAAAAAATATGAATGTATACCCACAAAATAGTTTCAGCTGCTTGTGGCTTCACCCGCGTTGACCCTTATTCTTGATCTAAAATATAAGTAGCCTAAGTTGTATGTAGGTATGTATATCTATGCACATATAATAAAAAAATAAATGATAATAATAATTTTAATATGTTTTTCTGAAATTGTTATTGTTTTTATAATTTTCTTAGTTTTAATGTTGTATTTCCTGTGCTTGGCCCAAATAATTTTCTTTCTTTCTTTAAAACAGTAGAATCCGGTGTCTGTTTGTCTGTTTGTTTGTTCGCACACATCTCCGGAACTACTGGACGGATTTTTGTGTAATTTTCACAGGTAGACAGATATTAATTTGGAGCAGAATATAGGCTTTGTTTCATTAAAATCGGACGTTGCAAAAAGAAGTTATTATCATACAAGACGGTATTCTGTTCACGACACGTACACAATTTCTGAGAGTAACCTAACAAAAAGTACTAGGTTTACATGAATTCTAGATAGTATTACAATCATTAGTAATAGTATCATACCCCACACACATCCCACACTTCAGACATCCCACACTTAACACACACTAACACCCAAAAGCACCTGAACCTCTTGTAATCCAACCGTCTTCTTACATAATACTTTTAGTCAGAAATTACTTTGTACTTAATTTTTCTCTATAATTATTTTAAAAAATCTTTTAATTATTATTTATTTTGTTTTTTTATTTTTTCTCCAAATTAATTAATTAGTTCACCCAAATAGATAATTGTTTGCCCCGAAGAGACTGGACCCGACACAGGGAATCCTAGGGTCCAGGGAATTTGTAAAAATCTAGCACCTAAGGCTGTTACTCGTTTTTTTTTTTTATATTGTACCGTATTTTTGTGAACTGAATAAAGCTTTTTACTTACTTTACTTTACTTTACTTAAGTATTACCCCTCTGATAGTCATTACGGTTCCATGGGATAATTTTCGACTTCCACGCGAGCTAAGCCCCGGGAAAAAGCTAGTGTAAGTATTATGTATGTATAGATTGAATGAGACCAACATAATGTTCATTAATATGCATATTAGACATAAATAAATATGAGCTATATTCCATTTGAAATAAGATTAGACATTTAAACAAACCTTTTTACAGTCCGCTCAACTGATTCTGACTTCTATACCGTAGGCATAAGGATGGCATTAAAAGCAAAAAAGTGGTTACAACACCAACTGTTTACTGCAGTTGCCATTTCTGATGCCACCAACGCAATAGAAGTCAAAATCGGTTGAATGATCTGTAAAAAAGGTTTAGTTAAATGTCTAATCTTATTTCAAATGGAGTATAGGTACTTTTAAAATATACTCAGAAACATTCCAATAGAAGCAATGCGCAAATGTAACTCCGACATTAACATTGTATCTACGGTACAATACAGTTAATATTAATTGGCAGTTACCTGACGTGCCATGGTGCCACAATGCATACATATTCGATGACCATACATTGCCCGCGGTACGTTAGTCGGCGATATAAAATTCTGATTGGATCACAGATTATATTACCCCCAGAGTTTAAAATAAACTTTATCTACTCTCATAGCGTAATATTTGAATTATAAACTACAAAACGAGTTTATATTGACATACTTTTTAAACACAATACCGAAATTTAAAAATAGAATCACATTATAACACTTTTTCTCTAACAAAATAATGCTATAAATTTTTTTTTTTTTTCTATTACGATACAGGGCTAATCCAAGAAGTTAATATCACCAAAGAGTTTCCATCAACTTTTGTAATGGAATGTTTAAGTGGGGGACAGCAGCATCCGCTGTGTAGCGCATCGTGCGGTGATGTGCGTGCAGGCGACATTCATAATTGTGTACCTTCAGTGAAAAGTGATATAACTTGACATAAATCAGTTTTAATATTCTTACACTAATTTTAACAGTAAAAAGAATTCAATTTTTTGGTCTAATTGGTACCCCTCTAAGATTAAAATTGAGCAAGCTTATTTTAGTGTAAAGTGCTTTAACTAAGCATTTTTTACATTTATTAATGTGTAATAAAATACATTTTAAATAATATCAATGTGAACTGAACAAATATTTCAAGTAGGTACCTTAATGTATATTAATACAAATGTATGTGACTCTTATTACGCGATTTAAAATTTAGGTAGATGTGAATTGGTACAAACTGATATATTTACACACTTAGATAGGTTATAATGCTCTTTTTTTTTTTTTTTTTTTTGGGTGGGAAATTATCAAATAACTTCTCCCGCTCTGGGTGGAGCGGGAGGGCGTGTCAGACTCTTACTGACTAAAACCCACCCGTATTCCTTCCTATGCCATGTTGCCGGGGGCCACGATTTCCCTATCGGTTTTCTTCGAACCCCCGGCATAGGTTATAATGCTCTAAGATTTACACATAATCATCCAACACCATCCAATAAATAATGTGTAAAATGGTTCAAGTCATTTTAAATTAATTTACACATAAAATGAATTTAATATATGTTGTGTTAGGTGATACAACTGGATTTCTTATAAATTATAAAAAAACTATACAAATTAATCTGTTTCTTCTCACACTAAATCATGCTCTAAGATATTGTTTACCAATTTCAGTAATCAGTACTCATTTTAGTGAAGTACCTAGACAAAGAGTCAGATTTTTTTTAAACTTTAACATTAATTTTCTCAGAATCATGATTTTCCAGTTACATCACTTTTCACTGAAGGTACAGAATTATGTTTTGTAGTACTGAATTTCGTGGGATTTTTAAATTTATTCTTGATCTTTAACTTTGGTATTTTATTTAGTATTAGGTTCAGTCCCAATGTATGAGAGTAGATAAAATAGTGTATGAAACTGCACATAACTAGGTATTAAAACACTTGTGAAATACCTACTATTAAAAACCTCGCCTACGGCTTGGTTTTTAAACACACACTCATGTTTTAATACCCCTCACTCATTATTAAATACAATAGTTTCATAAACTACTATTATGACATGTATTCTTGGTATGAAAAAAAAAAAAGTAGCATGAAAACTTAATTATTATTGTGGTATACAATGAAAAGTAATAAAAAAACATTATCTAGTCGTTATTAAAAATAAACGTGAAAAATTGGGCAATACAATTTTTTATGTTTTTTCGAAAGTGGAAAAACTGGAAAAGTTAGAATACATAGGTAGTTAGCCAAAAACTCTTTCATTAATTTCAGATCAATGCTTTCTGTACCTCCCTTAAAATAGGTACTAAAGAAACTCAATTTAAAAATAAGTCTAAGCGTCCCCTCGCAAAACCCATTTTATCAAACCAAACTCCCGAGGAGTATAAACCAAAGATGCTAACCACGACCTCTCCACACTTAAGTTAACTAAACGCTTTGCTTAAAACCATTTTATTCAGCTGCAGGCATTTTCCCATCATTAACGTTTTTTATTAAAGGGGAAGTGGTAATAGCGTCAATGGTATTCGGAGAGTAAGTGCCGGAAAGGGGAGAACCTCAAGAAAAACGGGAAGCAAAAAGTTGAGGGACTGCGATGAGAAGGGGAGTTATTGTAAGGGATAAAGGGGTTGTTTCTGCTAATCTGCGAATGCGGAAAATACCTACATGGTGTGAACATACACACTTAGTTACTCACTTTAGGGATGAGAAATTTATTCGTAATTTGTTATTCGGGAAACGTCGAACGTTCAACTAAACTTTGGAAATTGTAGATACAGTTCACTTCTAGATTCAAATATTGTACTTTTAAATACTTCTTAAAGTTTAAAAAAACTCTATGTGAAACTATGAAAACCCCAATATTCTGTTACTACAATCTCAGTTACAAATGTCGGTTAAGCAGATGAATCGAACATGTATAACTTCTACATGAATGATGATTTAACCAATATTTTTACCAAAATTTGGATTTAAAACGAGGTTTGGAGTTACTTGACAGTTCTTAGATAGCATAGAAGATGAATAGAATAAGAGAAGATCCTAGCTTTGGAATGCGCGACTAGCTTCATCTTGCTGACTGACCGACCCCTTGACAATTTCAAAGTGCCTGTAACCACCTAGCCTAACCTAATTGGTTTATTTAATAAATAAATGCTTTGAGTTTGAGTTCTAACTTATGTTTGTTGTTTTGTTTGTTTTTGTAAAATTCTACTACTTAACCCAAATACAAATAAGACCTCAAAATTAAGGAAAGTAACAAACATTACCACGTAACAAAATTTTCACGTAATCGCATTAACAGTTCGCGTCTAAAACAACAGCTACGTAATAATAGTTTGATATTGTAACATTTCGAGTCAGTGTTGCCAACCTATAAACATTACTTTTGCTGCAGTACCGTTGAGATCTCAAGTCGATAAGCTATAGCGTTAAAAGCGCAATAGCACGAACTATGGCCTTCGTGAGCAATATTAACTAGTGTTATAATTGTAATAAGAAACGAATTGCGTTTTAAAGATTTTTATTTCGTTGAATTTTCATTTCATAGCTCGTTGCTTATCTAGGTGATGTTTTTAATCGACAGCGAAAAGGAGGTTCTTTAGTTGATATGACGATAAATCTTTATGGAACTGCGTGTTCTATTACGAGGTGGCGATGTTTCTGGATCTACTTTACTCTACTACTACTTTTACTTTAATTACAAGATATTAGAAAGAAAGAAAGAAAGAATTTTATGTTAATTATTGATGGGAGGGAAATGAAGGGAGACTCACCGAGTTTAATTTATAAATTGCGCTTCGAACACACCGGCACTTCAAAGAAGACATGCACATTCACACATACAAACACATAAACACACACACAAACACGCACACACAGCCCAACAACACAAACACTGTTTTAAAAAACTTTTTACAAAAAAAAACAACCGACTTCCAAAAAAACACTACAAAGTGAAAAATAACTTTAATTTCGGAAGTCGGTGTCTTGGGTTTTGTGTTTTCGTTTTTTGCCACCGACTTCCGAAATTAAAGTTATTTTTCACTTTGTAGTGTTTTTTTGGAAGTCGGTTGTTTTTTTTTGTAAAAAGTTTTTATTTTTCACTTTTTAGTTGTGGTACCTACCCCACACACATTCGAATACCACTACCTGCTACCAGTGACAGGAACTTATTATATCATCTACATACTAAGTGGGAAAAAAATACGTATTTTGTAGCTAACTCAAAAACTACCCAAGCAAAGTTAATAAAATTTATATGGGACCAATTTGGGAGCATACCCTTTCAAACAAAAAATAATTTTCAAAATCGGTCCACAAATGACGGAGAAATCGGTGGACATACATAAAAAAAAAAAAAAAAAAAAAAACAAACATACGCGTCGAACATATAACCTCCTCCTTTTTGGAAGTCGGTTAAAAATAAGACGCACATACAGTTTCACATAGGCATACTCGTACAACTACAGTTACACAAAGAGCTGCAAATTAGTTCATCAGTCATTTACTGTTATCTTTTCTTCCTAAATTTAATTTTAATCACCTTTTGTAAACAATCGTCTCAATATTGTTAATAATTAAGGGAAAGAGCGAGATAGCCCCAACACAAGTATTATCAATTATAATCCATGTAACTGTTTTGGGACTAATAAACATTTTTCAAACATTTCAAAGAAAAGAAAATAGATTTATTTGTCACAGAAACACGTGCATATACAAGAGTAGGTAAGCAGAAAACAAAATAAGTATAACTTAGTACATCATAATGCAAACATGAGTATAAAACAGAAATAGTCGGCAGCTGCACGTCATGACTGTGACAAGAAGGCTTCCACTCAGCATGATGCTGTGCTATGGGGACCCACAGCACAGCGCTGATTTTCAGTGGTCATCCTACAGTATTAAGTTATCTTGCAACTCTACTTACTTTGCCTCAAGATATATTTTATTGTAAATTATATTTTTTTAAGGTACAAATAAACCTTTTTTTTACATAACATAACATCACGCCTTGTTTCCCCGAAGGGTTGGGCAGAGGTGTCCCTGTAGCAGGTACACCCACATTTCGCCAGTTATGTTTAAGTCCCATGTAATAGGGGGCGAGCCTATTGCCATCAACCGGGCACAAATCCAGACTCCGAGCTGCTACTGAGAAATTTCAGATAGAAAAACCCAATAACACTTTGCCCGTCCCGGGAATCGAACCCAGGACCTCATGCTCAGCAGTAGCGCTTGCGACCACTAGACCAACGAGGCAGTCCTTTTTTTTCTCCCAAAATAAAGCGATATGCAGTTTCTGTGAGGGTAAAAGTAAGTTCAGCAAATAGTCTAATATTAATCTATTTCAATCAATACCATTCAACTTTACATTCCGGACTACGCCGCCAATGTGGAGACAATACGTCGCTACGCGGAACACCGCTACGCCACTATGCTATGTAGAGCATCGCTACGCCACTATCCTATGCTACGAGAATACACCTAAGCTACACAGCCAAGCTACGCCGCGCCGTTCCGCTACGATGCTTTCTTCGAATGCTTATTAGTGCATAAAAGTTTACTGCCCAGTGCCTATCCTCGAGTCTATTATAATTTATTCCGATCCCGATTCCCAAGTCGGTCATAGTGTTAATGGGTTTTTCTATCTGGAATTTCTCAGTAGCAGCCCGAAATCTAGATTATGTGCGTGATAGGCTCGCCCCCTATTACATATAGGACTTAAAAATAACTCGCGAAATGCCCAACCCTTCGGGGAAACAAGGCATCGTGTTATGTGTTTGTTATCGCATTATGACTCTCAAGACTAGAGGATTACCTAAACATTATTTGAATACCAAACAGCAGAACTAAACAAAAAGCACCTACCAACAAACCTCTCGGTCCATTGAATCAAACAAAGAAATCACGCCATTGTCTGCCAAAACAGTAATACATAACAATTGGAAATCAATAATCAATATTTCAAACAAAAGAATAACATTCATAACAAAATCTGTGACCCAACAAAAATGGGGTGTAAAGTGAACAAGAAAAACGGATATTATTTGATCGTACCTACTATGTATCACGCGAATAGGAATGGGGGACTGCGAAAACAAACTCACTTCCAATACCCAATGAAAAATCAATCCATCAAATCCAATAAAAAATCTAGAGCAAGTTATTATTTCGATGGTGTGGGATGATTTGTAGCTGCCTATAGTTTTGTTGTAACTACCTACGCATAAACTTTTATTTGATATTCTCCCTTCACCGCTTTATCTGTTTACTTGTTTAGTTTTGTTTGAATTCGGACGCAATTATTAGGTTGATAAACAAATAACATTCAAGTTTTACGACTGTGGAAATTGCTTCCGTGATTACATTTTCGATAGTTCAAGGTTCAAGACTTTTGTTGATCTTACTTATGATTTAGTATAAGTATCTACCTACTTTTGTCTCGCATGGCTTAGAAATTAAACAAATGAACTTACCTAAGTGAAGTTTGACGTTATCTGAAGAGATTTTGGTACATAATTCACCAGGTAGTCACTCCTATGTAGGTACACACGGCTACACATCAAGCTATACATTTCCAGTATAAACTGATCTAGCATTGTACGGAAATCCTACACAATGCGAGATCAGCATAAACTGGAAATGTGTAGCTTGATGTGTAGCCGTGTGTACTAGCCATCGAACACACTTTTTTGAGACGTAGGTACCTACGGTGGTGGCGCGATAGCCGCGCCCGTCCCGTTACGCCCGCTCATTTTTAGAGGGCTATATAAATAAAATTATTCTAATAACGGGATTGCTTGCAAGAGTTGGGTTTCGGATGCAGCGACTCATGTAATATTATGGTCAAAACTTAAGTTTGTTTTGGCACCCTCAAGATTTACTTAATTCACCAGGATGCGCATATGCGCATACAAATATCATAAAATTATTCCTTGACTGTCCATATCCGATGCTTTCTATAGGTATCCGCTTCAAATTCATTGAAGTAGATTCTCTGAAGGATTGGCGGCCTTCAAAGAATCTGCTGGGACTTTGTGGACAACGAGAGTTCTTTTCCGTGAGCCGACAACAGATTTACTTACCATATTATTGAATTTTAATTTTTACCCCCTCTAGGACCCATAAATTATAAATGGTCTAACACAGAAAAAGTTTACAATTTTAGAACGTTCACGCGACTGTCAATGTCAAATTCGAGAACTCTGAATCGGAATTGCCATCGTGAAAGTGACGTTAAACTGTCTAATTTCTTTACAGTTCAGCTGTTCAAAGTAAAATTTCACGAATAAAAAAAATTAAACAGACGTAGATAATAGCAATTCAAATTCATTGTGCTAAAATCACGTGTACATTATATTATCATATAACATATATGAGTGTCATTGTGAGGCCGGGTAAGTAGGAGAATATAATAATACAAAATATGAAACAAATTAGAAACGGAAGTTCTAGTTTTTGTAATGCAAAGAAAATTGATAAGCTAATAAATGTTTTAAGGTGTATTTAACATCCATAGAAGTATGTCTTCAATGGCAGGAGTGGTAGAGAGTACAATAAGAAGCAAATTGCTATCATCTTTGGGTGCCAAGCATTTAGAAGTGATCAATGAATCCTATATGCATAATGTGCCGAAAGGAGCTGAGACGCACTTCAAAGTAGTGGTTGTATCTGATAAATTTGATGGGTTACCATTAATCAAGGTAAGTCTGTCTGTAAGCTAAAGGATGGCCTATTTTAATAAAATAATTTGAAAAATCTAAACCAAAACCATCAGAACCTGACAACCATTCAGTGACTTGGAAACACTGAGGCTCGTTACAGAACCTCACTCAAACCTGAAGCATTACTTAAAACCTTTTTAATGCCTTTTGATTTGTTGAAACTAGTTTTAAGTAATGCTAAGGTTCTGTAATACGGACCTGAATTTTTATACCTTTGTTTATTTCAACTGTAGAGGATAGCATAGATCTAACCAAGACACACAAATATTATTATTTCAATGATAGTGTTTTTCAACTGAATAAAGGCTGGTCATGAAATGTATATCACCCAGTTATATTGGAGCCAGCCACAATATATAAACTCTTGTTTGTGACTTTTTATTTTCAGAGGCATCGTTTAGTAAATGACATTCTAAAGGATGAACTTCAAAGTGGTGTCCATGCATTGTCCATTGTAGCTAAATCTCCCGAACAGTGGGAAAGCAGTGACAAAGTTGTAGAAAGCAGCCCGTCTTGTAAAGGTGGATTTGGAAAGTAGTCCTGAAAATTTGTGTTCTTTATTAGTTTAATTACTTATTTCTAATTATAATAAAGTATGTTGTTATTTTTAATAATTTTTTTTTCTCTTGACTTTCATACAACCCATCATTATTACAAAAACAATATTTATCTTCAGACCGAAAACCTTTACAAATCACAGGACAGGTATCGAAGAATTTTGGCTACTTCTACGATTAAGGTTACTGCTGTCTGGGTAGCCAAGAAGAAGAAACATATTACCTCTACTATTTAGGTTACCATTTTAACACCTGGTTACCTAAAAAATTATTAACACTTTCCGAGATTATTCTTTGGTGGGGCAGATGCTTATCTTTAAACAATTGTTGTTTGGCCTTTAAAGAAAAAATAAAAATCATCCATCGTCAACATAATTATTTAGTGCATAAGGGCCCATTCTCACGTACCACAACCACACACCACATCGCAGCACCAAAATTTGTGTCAAGCTTGTGGTTACGTGTGAATTTTCATAAAAAAATAGAGGCGAACCACACGTTGTGGTTGTACGTGTGAAACAAGCCTAACTGTACCTAAAGGTGTTAAGGATTTTAAAACTATCTTACAGGAACACAACAGAATAATTTTAAAAAAAGACTACGACGAATAATTCCCATGCATCCTATACCCTTTGGACATGCTTTGCACGGTTTATTCCAGAAATTTTCTAATATTCTAGTCGTTTTTGGCACTCGCCGGCCGCTGCCGCGGCACCGCTCGCTCGGCTCGTAGGGGGTCACAGTTCTAACCTAACTTAACCTTTTAATCCTTACTGGTAGGTATTTGTCGGGTGGGATTTCTGGAATAATCTCTGCACCACGAAACTTTGGGGGACACTGGGACATTGAATCAATAAGTAACATTACTCTATACATAATTGTATTCCACGCAGATTACAATTATGTATAGAGTATTGCGAAATGTGGGTGTACTATAGATGTACCCTCTGCCCAACCCTTCGGGGAAAACAGGCGTGATGTTATGTTATGTACAGTCCGTGCAATCCACGAAGACGCGCCCCACTCCGCTCCGCGCCGTACTAGAGTTCAGCTTACAGTACAGTAATCGCGGAATGGGGCGCGTCTTCGTGGATTGCACGGACTATATGTTATTGAGATTCATAATAAAAATAGATTTTTGATAATAAAAGCTTTATTCTTACACCATCTCTTAACATTCTAATTGGACTTTCATTTTCAACAGATCAATGTGTCATAAACAAGATTATTCTTTTAATACTCTTTAATACAAAATGTATTCATTAAAATACATAGATAAACATTCAATATTTATTTCAATACTACACACAATTTCAATCAACAATAATGATATTATTTGAAAACTGTACAGCATGCACTTTCATAGATTATTAGAATGAATTTGTACACGATTTAGGAGTCCTACACGCAAAGAGCGGTGCGGTGGAGTGAAAGCGTCGTTATAATATGTTCTTTTACCACACAATATGAAATAAATTTATACAGTAGGTACACATAAATAATACGTACATTGTTACAGTTTTGCATTTTTTTTAGTTCCGTAGTAATGGTATAGTTTTTTTCCATCAAACTTTCAATTGTAGTTTTCAGTTCTCTATTTTCTTCCAATAACAAATCTAGTATTAGTCATTTAACTCTACACTCATAACGACATGTACGAATACGGAACCGTGAACAAGAAAAATGTAAAATTAGCTAGCTCACTCTCTATTACGAAATCGTACGTAACATCGTTACGAGCAGATTCCTTCAGGAATCTCGTGTCTAATATAATTTGTTTTCGGTCTCTTCACAGTGATCACAATATTTTTTTGCAGGTTCATTGATCCCTGACCAAATAACATTGCCATCAAATATCTCTATGTGAAACAAATCATCGTCGTTAAGTTTCCAAATAAATTTTGCATAGAGGAAATCGAACAAAACAACGCCGACCGCGCTTGGTGTGTGGAGCTCCATAGTTTACTATTTAAAAAATATTAGTATAATCAGATTAAATATTACATTTATGAATTGATTCATAGAAGATATGATTGATCATAATTTTTGTTCAATATTTACTTTACTCGATATTTTATCTTCGAAAGAATTTACATTTACACTGTAGAAGTGTAGAAGACTTAATTTAATATTGTCAAAAAGCTGACAAGCTTTTGATCTTGGGCCCTCTTCTCATCTCGCTTAGGCGTTAACCGATCGTATGTAGTACGGTGCGCTTCGTTACAATACATAATATGTTAGCGCACCATCTACGTGACTTCAGACAACGCCTAATGCGAAGGCACCCTTATAATACTCTGTTATTTTACTAATTGTTATTCCTTTGCTATAGTTTCTTGCACTGTTGTACAGTGTGTTTCAAATAGTTCACTTTGATCACTGCACTCAATCCATTCACTCATTTCACACCGCATAACGGTGTTAGTTGTATCAGAGGTTAAAGTTGTCCAATCGTAGTTTGCCTTCGTTTTCAGTCAAGTAGAGTAGATCTGCCATGGTCTGCTCACAGATTGCTTCTTCTGCTTTCTCGGACATCTGGAGAAGTATAAAAAGATAATGATCAAATCAAACAACATTACATAGCACCACATCTTGACTCCTCAAAGGGGTAGGCAGGCTTGTAAGGTACACCTACTATTCGCCAGTTTTGTTATATGTCCCATGTAGCCCCGCATCAAAAAAAAAAAATCAAATTTTCTTATTTTTTTTTTTGTAATTTTCAGGTCAGTGTCAGGTTGTAAGTTGATCAAAATATGATTCCGTAAAAAATGTGTATTGAGAGAATTGTAATCATAAAAATCATCAATACAACCTTAACCGAGCACTAATACAGATCAAACAACACAGCCCGACGCGGGGTTCGAAGTGTTCCCAAACGCGACTGCGGAACATGTTGTTCTGTTTCATAGGCTATTTTGCTTGAATACGAAAGTTGATATGTTGTCTTCTCTAGAAGCCAAGCAAAGGCAGAAAAATCCAAATATTTAAAGTATTTTTTTCTTTTTTTAGCTAAACAGTCACACTGTTGATTCTGGGCTAATATACGAGTGCCACCAGCGCCTCAACCAGGTGGGTGACCTCAATAATATAACCATTCAATGGATTAAGGGACACAGCGGTTCGCGGGGCAATGACGCAGCCGACGAACTTGCCAGAAGGGGGTCGAGCATGGCACCAGTGGGGCCTGAACCCATCACCCCACTCCCCTTCGGGTACCTACGCACTCTGGTAAGGAAACGAACCAGGGAACAACATCACAAACTATGGGTGGACCACGGTGAGTGCAGGCAGGCCAAGGAGGCTCTCCCTACAATCGACGGCCGCCTCACGAAACAGGTTCTCCGATTAACAAAACAGCAGCTGCGCACAGTTACAGCTGCCCTAACTGGCCATGGGTCATTTAATAAACACCTCTTTGTCATAGGAGTCACAGACAGTCCGCTGTGCAGAGCTTGCATGGAGGACGACGAGACAGCAGCCCATGTGCTGTTAAACTGCCCGGCGGTCGCCACATACAGGGCAAAGTACTTCGGTAACCCAGGTACCCTACGTGAGATTGTCAGTGACACCAAGGCGTTGCTGGCCTTCTTTGAGGAGCTGGGGTGGATCGAATAACAGATTTTCCCACCCGTACGCAAAATACGCGCTTTGACGTGGAGTTGCGGATACCAGCCCGTATTACCTATTACCTATTTATAGAAGCCAAGCAAAGGCAGAAAAATCCAAATATTTAAAGTATTTTTTTCTTGTCTAGGACATCTCGCAGTTGACCACTAAGGTCATGGCTGCTTAACCGGACTTTCCTGTGACTGCCTTAAGCTTTGACACTCAAAGCCTCCAGTCCAGCCAGGGGCAAAATCTATTTTTTTTTTTCTAGCCTATGCTGTCCCTCTCCTGGGCAAAGGCCTCCCTCCACTCCTTCCACCTTTCGCGAGCCCGCGCGTCCTCCTTTCAGTTTTGACGGAACTTATCCAGCTCCTCCCGCCATCTCCTACGTGGTCTGCCGCAAAAAACTATGCTTAATTAAAACTAGGCGAGTGCTCGCTAAGGGCACCCCCTGTGGGGTACGGACCTCTGCTTAGGGCGCTACACTGGAGGGAGGACAGCAAGAA
Organism: Agrochola litura; assembly: GCA_949152395.1. Lineage (NCBI taxonomy): Eukaryota > Metazoa > Arthropoda > Insecta > Lepidoptera > Noctuidae > Agrochola > Agrochola litura. Next base: position 4,837,202 of record OX424497.1, on the reverse strand, counting down.
GGGACAGGCTGGATCAAAATTTAGATCATTATGATTATTATTCGGGGAATTTAAAGCTACGTGCTCAGCTACAACTGCTGGCACCTCGTTTTCGAGCAAGGGTCGGTATTTAAAGTACACTCACCGGCCTATACTTATACTCGTTCATTGACGGCGCATACTTGAAGTTAGGTCCAAAGTTCACACTGACAGTGACATTCTTATGCAGTGACACGGTAGGGTAATAACACCCTTCGTAAATGTCGCCGAACGCCTCGCCCTGACACTCGCCGTTCTTAAAGTAGTAGATCTTACTGCCCGGTAACAGCTTGAGATTGTTTAGAGATTCTTGTATGTTGTCCTTGTCTTCATAGTAGAGGTGGCTCTTGAATTTTACTAGAGGCTACAGATAAAGAAAGATATCATTGATATTATGTAGTAAGTTCTGGTAAAATTACTATGTCCTTAGCTGATTATCTAGACATGCAAGATTAACTCTCAAATGTCACCCAAAAGTCTATGCTCTTATACTGAAACTGTAATTTTTTATTTATTAAATGCCACGTCAACAACATAAACGGAAAAAAGGTCATGTAGCACTTCAGTGGACTGACTAATGATTACGTCAATAACAAACACGCACAAAATTTGCATATTACATCACAGATTCTGATAACATTTTGTATAAATTATTTTAATTTATAAAATGCATGTACAGTTTACCGGAGGATATAAAAAATTGTGACAATATAAACACATTCAAGCGCAGATTAAGGCAATACACCACAACATTTGAAATAACATAAAACAGACTATGCTTATACAGGGTAATAATCGCGAAAAAAAAATTTTTTTTTCGCGATTTCTTGTTTGGTTCAATAGTAAAGTTGTTCGTAATGATGATTAAAGTCACGTGTTAAAGTTTGCGCACTGGATAAAAACTTATCCTGTATAATGTTTCCAACACCCTAGAGGTTAACTAACTAATTTTAATAGTACTAGATAAAATCACTTTGTATCTCATTATAAGCAAACAACTAGTTTTTAAGTTCTTATGAGAAATAAAGTTCTTTAAACCCATGTAACAAGTTTATGAATTAAAACTTGAATTAAAATTGTAGAGAAATATTAAATTATAACTGTGAAATTGTATTTAAATCAACTCATTCTTTCGCTGTCTGTACTTCCACACAGTGGCGGGGCAAGATCAAAATTTAATGTGGGCGAGGTACATTTTACGAGGCCCTCTGGTGCCGCAAGAAGACGAAAAAAATCAGTTGAACACTTGTTAAATTTTTGGTAGGTATAGGTCGAGTTATAGGGTAGGCCATTCAAAAATATTGCGGGTATGTGAAAAACATTTTTCTATTCAGGGATCCGTTTGCGTAATATTTTAACATGTTCAGTGCCGGGAACCCTCCTGGAGGGCTCATGTCAATATATTTATCGTTTTAGGACGAGTAAATTTTTTTCGACGCGTTCACGGCTTTTATGTAATCCATAAACCTATGAGGTGCGAGGCCCTCGGACCGCGAGCCCGTAGGCGGTGGCACGTCGCCCACGCCTTACGCCGCCTCTGCTTCCACAGCTAAGCATTACCCTTTCCAAATTTTTTTCAAGCACTTACTAAACTAAAAAATGCAGTCATGAGTAATATTGGCAAATCCGATTTTCGATATTCATCTTCTTCTTGAGTTTTAAAGACTTTTAAGTTTTTAAACTGGCCACACTTACCCTGTCTTTGTAAGTATTAGGAGTATACTTGGTGGTGACACTCTCTGGCAATACGACCAGGAATCCTAGCGTGTCGCCCTCTCCGTAACCCATACTGTAGTGCTTGCCTTTAGACTCGTGGAACCTGAAACATTTTGTATTTAGAAGGATATTAGGTTTTTTCATAATGGGAATGCAACAGATGAACTACTCCGAAATGTTGGAGGAGATGGCAAGCAATTCATCTTAAAAACCATAAAATTATTTTTGAAGTTGATCTAGAAGTTGAAACTAACTTCTGTTTATAAGTTAGTTGTATCATCGTTTTTTGGAAACTCTTACCATAGGGGGTTGAACGGTGATGAAAGTTTGTATGAATGTTCGTAATTTTTTGTAAGTTAGAAATGTGGCAAGTTACGTTACGCTTTTCTTTATAAGTAAAACTTTAGTTGTATCATCGTTTTTGTTAACTCATCCTCTAAAGGCTCCTAAAAGTTACCGATGGGAAATTCCATCGGGCACACGATTTATCTCCAAATATAAATGTTCGAATGCTTCATGCTATGCGCGGAGCACGCGCAAGCTGATGTGTCAGAATGGCGGCGAAGTTTGGTTTAGTGAATGATTTTCGTGTAGAACCAAAAAAAGTGCTTGTTTTATTATTTGTGGTACGTTTCCAAAACAAAGCACTAAAGACGATAAGCTGCGCACCTTGGTTCACAAAGAACAATGAAGTCCATGAATACCTTGAAATCACATTAATTAAGGAAGATGTGGAAAGATCATGCATAACCTACAGAAAAAGACTTGAGCGACACAAAAACCAACTCGCTGTTACCCTATTGGACCATAAAAACTACATATTCCGCCTAAAAATGAAACTGATAGCCTCAATTTAAGTAATGCTTAAATTGAAATTTTTGATGAGGAGACATGTCACAGGATGCGTCAAACTCCAATTGACATCGTATTAACCAACAGATCTGATTATAGCCAATGGCTGATCGCAGATGGATTAGAAGAAGAAGAAGAAAAAAAATATATATATTTGTGGTATAATTGAGCCTTACCGGGTGCCCTTGCGGCTCCTCCAGCAGTAGCCGAACTTGTCGTACCCGAGCGGCGCCTGCAGGTTGGCGTAGCGCCGCCCCCAGCCCAGGCGCGCCGCCGCGCCCTCGGGCAGCTCCTCCACGCACACCTCCCAGTACCAGTTGCCGCGGGACACGCCTAAACAACACACGCACTTTATTATATTCTTCAATGTGCAGCCCCGCTTTTAGAACACACGAATCTGCGCCAAATCGATGTGTCTGGATGGAGTACAGACAAGAAACGATATGCTATCATGGTTAAGTTTAGACGCCTCACACGGTTATCTAATGTCTATTCCAAAACTATCTGATGAAAGTGTAAACAAACCCTGTTCAGAGTGTTCAGATTAAATCACTCACTAAAGGGAATAAGTAATACATTCATCTGTATTTAGAAGGTTTCAACTTAATTCCAACAATTTAGAGTCTAGACAAAATCAAACTGGTTGCTAATTTAATTGTATAATTAATTATTTTAACATTTATTTTAGATTATGTGATTACTTGAACTCACACACTGACTTCTTGGCATTACTTGTAAATTTTTTAGAAATATCGTATAGGTACTTACATTTACAATGCTTATAAAAATATATGAACACCATGTATCCATTAAATAATTATTTTTCTGTCATTGCTTCATTTTTACCTATTGTGATATAGTAATCTTATTCCAAGTGCATGGCTTCACATATAATTAATATATACAAAATATTGTAAAACGTTTTAAAAGAGTGGTGGAGTTTCTTGACCATTCTTCTCCATACGAAAACTACCTTTTGGAAGGGGCGACTAGAATCAATTCTATTTTCTGTAAATATTGACGTTCAACAGTGCCTTTTATGTGCCTTATTAAAATAAATTATTTGACTTTGAATTATTGTTTGAAAAACATTATAAAATTGTAATTGAAAAATCATCCAACGAAAATTAAGGTTATAAAATTAACCTCAATTGTCAAATAATTATTGTTAAATTAAAATCAAATCAAAACACTCATTTGTAAGTAGCATTACAAATTGACATTCACGTGTACTATTCGAAGAAACGCATATCTGTACACTGTAAGGACTATTCTTGCTTGCAGCGCTCGGCCGCTATTGTATCGCTTACCTACGAAAAAAAAGGGTCGTGTGCACGGGATTCTGTTTTCAAAATGCTTAGATATGCGTTACCCCGATGGTACGTTTTCTGATCCATTTGTTTACATTTTCATCAAATACTTTTGGAACGGACCATACAGATTTTTTCCAGACGGAACTGATGGTAAAACTGACCATATTAGGTAACCTTTACATTCGGACAACGGGCGTCTGAATCCTATACAAATTGCACCGCCAAGGTAGTTTTAATGTAGAATTCTATTTCTAAATAATACCCTGTTACTATACGAGAACTAAAACAAATAATTTCCTGTTGAATTTAATGAGATGAAATTCATCTGTATTACATTAATCAAGGAAAATGAAATCATGTTATTTCCTCTTTAGATATAATAAAATTTGAACTAAACACAATTTTATATTCATGACAAGTCACATATACAGCTCATTGTTTGAATAAATAATAGTACCTACCTATAACTACATATTACTGTACATAAGGACAGACACAACTAGCTCATTCATAGACATGCAAATTATAACATCAAATTGAAGTTGTGAAAATTACAGACTAATGCTAACTTGTCGAGATATAGCAAATAATGTAAGCGGGCAAGCCCTTTATGCCTGAAGGCTTTTATTTGGGTATTAAGTTCTGTTTACATTTTTGATTTAGTATAGTTTTAGATGTTTTTTGTTTGTGTGGAGCTGACATAAGGCAAATTATTTAATTTAATGTTTTTTGTTGCGTAATGTAAATTACTTTGCATATTATTGTTTAGAATGAAGTTTTTCTAACTGAACAGACAGCTGTGCTGCTGGGGAGTTTGTTGCGCCCCTTCTTCTTCCCAGCTAAAGCACTAGGAAGTGGTGAAGGGCGGGCGTTTTGGGGGAGTCTTATTTAAATTTGACGTTCGAAAAAGTACTGATTCTCAGCCTAGTTTGAATAAATGGACTTTTGATTTTGAATCGGAAAGCACTAAAGTCACGTCGTTGTTGTTATTGGGTTTGGTTTCTGCACTTACTCCTTCAGATGGACTATTGTGCGTGGGCCATGGCGGCCGTCGGTGGTTATTCCAACCAGCCTACCTCCCTCCAGAAATTAATTAAAACTTCTGGTCTGTTCAGAACATCTGTGAAAGATCTGGTTGACCCCGAGGGTTTCAAGGTACCTGATTTAATATAACAAAGCAACATTGTTTTGGGGCATAAGGACCAATATTATCCTTACCATGCGTCGCCCGCACCATGCAGTATCCCTTATCCCCGGTGACCGCTAGCCTGTCTTCAGATATCTTGAGTTGCGGCGCTCTGTCGTGCAGTGCCAGTAACACTATGCCCGGACATAACGACCGGTATAACCAGCCGGGAATCGGCTTTCCACTCCATTCGTTGCTTTCATCGAACTCCTAGATGAAATGTAAGATTTTATAGCAGTGGTACAAGGAATATGTTCCGCAGTCAACTTCGCGGATTTTGTATAGACGGAAGAGAAATGAGTAGGTACTTTAACCTCTCGTATGTCGTAATTACAGAAACAATTAAAAAACCATTGTGTCTCGCGTAGATCCACGTTCATACGTTCACGTTCTCTTTATTTATATTACGTTACGGATCAATGTTCTATACAAGTGTTTTTCTTCCACCAAGGCGATCTTGTTCAAGTTTTCACTTCTGTCGGCACTCCCGGAGTGCCACCAATTTTTTTTTTAATACTTGTTGCCCGTGTATATTATGTTCTCGTTATGTCCAATCTGGCTGGGGAGTCCGATTTTAAAGTACATTTAGTAGAAATTATGACCATGACGGTAGTTTATGATTTAACGGGCTTGAAACTGGTTCACGGTGGACGAAACTCAGTAGTGAAAAGATGTCCTTTAGCATGGAGGACTTTCTTAATAAAACATCAATGTAATAATTACCCATGTTTGCAAAGTAATAAATGATTTGATTTGATTTGATGAACAACTTTAAAGATAATTTAAAATGTTAGAAAGTGGCTTTACTATGTCTGTTCTTCGTTTTTTGTCCTCACCTGTCGGAAAGGTGCATGCGGGTCGGGCTCGGCCAGTATGTACCGGTACCCGTCCTTATTGAAGGGATGTTCCGTGGGGTACCCATGTGAGGGTAGCTTCAAGGCGCCAAGGTCCGCAGTGCGGCCCTTCTTGCCGACGGGGGCCCCAGTGTCGGCGGCCCCACCGACTGCCGGCCGCCGCTTCCCCTGTCTGCCCTTTACGTTGCCCGCTAAAGGTACTGAAAGAGATAGGAGTTCGTCTTCATTGAATAGATCAAAATAAAATAGATTTTACTTCGATCATCAATAACTCAAACTTGTTTCCAACTGATGTTATTTCCACTTAAACGAATATCAACTTTATGCTACTCTACATTAATTTGATTTCAGGATGACTTGGAAAAGTCATATTTTTTTTTTAAGTTGTGCACTATCTGAACTTTATGTGTGGGCGTTAAAGTTGTTTTTCCAAAAAAATATTTGTTTACATGTTTGGAAACTAAATCGCGAACGCAGTTTAGAATGAAATTGGTCGCAAGGTCGTAGTTTTTTGTAAGTGGAAGTTGTTTTCCCTTTAGAAGAAACGGACTCAACCCAAAACGAATATCGCAAAGTTCTCTACACAAAAACAAAGCAGACACTTCCTAATTCCCCAACGACATGTTATTTAGTTATATTTTTAGAATGTGCTAATCAAATACGCAGTCTGATACAAAAACGACCACGAGGGACCATAAATAAACAAATAAATTTTCATCAGCGCAAATTACGTGGGCGTTGGAAGAAAATTAGCACCGCATATGAATACCGTTGCAATTAGAGACAGCTCGCGTACCAAACCCGATTTAATGGCTTGTGTATTAATATGGTGATACAATTCCTATCATTGTAGTTCTGATAGATAACTAACTAATAATTAAAATTACCTTCCTTCTGGGACTGTCAGGACAAAGCGCTGCGAACAATACAGTGAAGAATGCCAAACTACACCTCCGCCCTGTGCATACACGCTCAGACGCACACATTTACAATAAAACTACAATCAAACTACACCTCACTTAGTGAGGTGTAGTTAGCACACATGTTTACGAAGCCGGCTTCAAGTCAGTTGACAGGACTATAACTTGGTTTTTGAAGTGAAAACTTCTTTAGGCGCGTTGCTCATTTTTGTAAACGCGATTGTGCTCTTTATTTATATTACGTTGCGGATCAATTTTCTAAGCAAGTATTTTTACTTTAATGGTTTTGGAAGTTTTTTTTTTTTTTGTAAACGCGATGTTTTTGAAGTGAAAACTTCTTTAGGCGCGTTGCTCATTTTTGTAAACGCGATTGTGCTCTTTATTTATATTACGTTGCGGATCAATTGTCTAAGCAAGTATTTTTACTTTAATGGTTTTGGAAGTTTTTTTTTTTTTTTTTGTAAACGCGATTGTACTCTTTATTTAGATAAGAGTAAGGACCAATGTTCCATACAAGTATTTTTTCCACCAAAGCGATCTTGTTAAAATTTTCACTTTGTCGGAGTGCCACTTTTTTTTTTTTTTTTTTTTTTTTTTTTTTTTTTTTTTTTTTTTTTTTTTTTTTTTTTTTTGGTCTGAGCCCAGGCCTAAATAAGACGGGGTGCGTACAGAAAACCTCCACGTGTGCCTGATACCTGCTGGTCCCTTATGGATACGTTCGGGGGGAAGAGCAGTTGTCAGGCCGGTGCACCCTGGGCATGAACAATATACTCTTCGGAAAAGGTTTGGGAGTTTTTCGGAGAGGGTATTGTTTGTGGCTAATTTCTGCGGGCGGGGGAGCAGCATGCTCCTCGACGTTCTTCCACGTGTCCCTCTGATTTGCAGAGGGCACAGTGGAGGAACGAGGGAGGCGGGTCGCTCCTGATCGATCGACGTTAGTCGATTGACACTGGACGTGACCCAGCCGCTGCGGTGCAGGCGCACCAAAGCGGCTGTCGTTTCTCCCTCAAGAGCGATCTTGAGGGAGAACTTTCGGCGGGTTCGCTGAGCCAGGTTATCTGGACAGCGAACGGAGGCATGTTTAATGCCGCCGCCGGGGGCTTGGCTTAACCGCCCGGCCCAGAGGAAGGACACCTCTAAGATAAAAAACCACCTAATCCTAAGTTTCGAAGCGCGGCGAGAGGATGAGTGGCTGGTGGGGGACCAGTCGTTAGCGCTTCCCCTGTAGATACCTGCCGAACTCTACAGTATGTAGGCTTACCTAGGCAAGAGGCTCTGCCTAGGTGGACATTTATTTCCTCTCTACTCGTGGGAACAAAATGGAATCGATTAAAATAAATACGCAAAACAAAAACCAAGATGACGTGCCAATCGTATTGGCGGAGAAGTTACCGCTTGCCGGCAACGGCAACAAGAGCCGAGGAGGCTCCAGTCCCTTAGGGGACCAAAGTATGTCCGACCAGGACGTAGGACGTGGTGAGGGCTCCAAATTCTGGGGCAAAAGGGCGCGCGGGTCGGAGCGCACAGGATCGGCGGGGCAATCCTCGAGCGAGGAAAGCCTCCCGATCGCGAAGGTGCCGACGGTGAGGAGAGGCCGAGGACGAGCGGTAGCGGGAGCAGCTTCCGCTTCGAGGCCGGGGCGGGACAATCGGGGTCGCCTCAAACGGCCTGATACCCCGGTTATCAGTGCGGAGAGCGACCCCGGGGTCTCGTCATCCGAGGCCTCAACAGAGGAGCCGGAAGTGGTGGTTGCCGCCTCACTGGTGGGCACGAAGATGCGGCCTGACGCCGCGAAGAGTGCTCAGGGTGGGGTGGTCGCCGAAATGGCCCGTCCGCTCCGGGAGCGGGCCAAAACAAAGCCGGACCACCGTGGTGGTAAGCCGGACGCCGCTGGCGGCTCCAATTCGGAGCGAGCGGTCAAGTTCGCGGAGGAGGTAGCGGCCGCGATCAGCGAGGTGGCCTTTAAGAAGACGAAGTCTTCTAGAGGCAAGGCCATCTCCGTGGCCACTGCCTCGATCATGGCGGCTGCGGAGGCCCTCCAACCCGGGCCTCCGTCGGACGGTATGTCAGAAATGCGGGCGGAGATCGCCCGCTTGACAGCCGCCATGGAGCATCTCCAAAAGGAGAATGCGGAGCTCCGAGCGGACTTGGCTGGGCTCCGACGAGCCGGCCCCCGAGAGGTGCCGCAGGAGGGGGAGCAGCACGGGCAGGGACGGCCCGTGACTGCTGAGGACCGGATCCTCAATCTGGTGCGGCAGGAGATGGCTGCTCTGCGGAGCAAGTTTTCCACCTTGGAGGCCATAGTCCTGCGCCCCCCATTGGCGGCAAGCCAGCCGGCCTCGGGTCAGCGGAAGGCGGCGTCATACGCCGCCACCGCAGCTGCCGCAGCCGGACCAGCCTCGTCGGGGCCGCCCAAAGGTGGGGTGGCTGCACAGGCGGCGAGGGCCCCAGCCAAGGCGGTGGAGGCCACGGCGAAAGCGGCGGCGGCTGCTCCAGTCAGGGCGGCAAGGGCCCCGGCCAAGGCTGCGGGGGCCTCGGCAAAGGTGGCGAAAAGGCCGCCCCCACCACCTCCTGAATCTCCTCCGGCCGATGCCGGATGGCATGTAGCCGGGGAGAAGAAGAAGGCTGGCAAGGCGGCAAGGGCGGCCAAGAGAAAGGCGAGGCGGCAGCGGCGCAAGGAGCGAAGCGTCGCAGATAGGCTCCGCGCCCCGAAATCCGCAGCTGTAGTGATTACGCTACAGCCGGAAGCGGAAAAGAAGGGCGTGTCCTATCAGCACGTGCTCGCCAAGGTGGATGCGGCGGTTGACCTAAAGGAGACCGCCAATGGGGTCCGGCTTAAGATCACCGCGACTGGGGCCAGGATGCTGGAGATCCCCGGTGCAAACAGCGGCCCGGCAGCGGACGCTCTGGCCAATAGGCTCAGGGCGACCCTGAATCCGGAAGAGGCCCGAGTGTCCAGGCCCACCAAACGCGCTGACTTGCGCATCCGGGGCCTAGACGACTGCGTGACGGCGGAAAAGGTTGTGGCCGCGGTCGCCAGGACTGGGGGGTGCTCTGCCGAGGAGGTGAGGGTAGGCACCATCCACCCTGACTCCACGGGGATGCGAGCCGTAACGGTGAGCTGCCCCGTGTCGGCGGCCAAGCTAATAGCCGGGGAGGGCCGAAGGCTTTTGGTGGGTTGGGTCTCCGCGCAGGTGAAACTGCTGGAGCCCCGACCTATGAGGTGCTTCCGCTGCCGGGTGGGCGACCACGTGGGAGCGAAGTGCACCTCGGAGGTGGACCGCAGCGACCACTGCTTCCGCTGTGGTCAGCCCGGTCATAAGGCCGGCTCGTGCAACGCCGCGCCGCACTGCGTCGTATGTGCGGCGGCTGGCAAGCCGGCCGATCACCGGGCTGGGAGCAAGGCCTGCGCTCCACCCGCCAAGGCCAGAGGCAAGGGCAAGCCCTCCGCCACCGCCGTCACCGCCGCAGCCGCCGCCACTAGTGCCGCCGCCGCTGCCGCCTCCACTGTCGTCGTCGCCGCCGTTGCCGCCGCGGCGGTGCCCTCACAGGGGGCTAGGGAGGGGGTTGAAATGGAGTGCCAATAACGGCCCCATTACGCCTCCTCCAGGCGAACATCAACCACTGCGCCGCCGCTCAGGATCTGTTGCTCCAGAGCATGGCGCAGTGGTCGATTAACATCGCCGTGGTCGCTGAGCCGTACTTTGTCCCGCCCAGGGATGACTGGGTGGAGGACCTGAGCGGCTCAGTGACCCTCATTTCGTCGGCCGCCGCTGGTACCCCGTCCCTCGAGTCTGTCAAGAGAGGACGGGGTTGCGTGGCAGCACGGTTCGGGGAGATTGTCGTGGTAGGGGTATACTTCTCCCCGAACCGAACTCTCGCCGAGTTCCACAACTCCCTTGTGGAGTTGAGAGTCGTCGTCGTCGGGTTCGGTTCCCTCCCCGTGTTCGTCCTCGGGGACTTCAACGCCAAAAATCTGGCTTGGGGTTCCCGCTTTACGGACACACGGGGCAGGATGGTGGAGGACTGGGCTCTGGAGACAGGCCTGGTCGTCCTAAACCGGGGTTCTGTCCCCACGTGTGTGCGGATGCGGGGTGAATCAGTGGTGGACATCTCGTTCGCCAGCCCCGCTCTGTCGCCGCGTGTAATCGACTGGCGCGTCATAGAGGAGGTGGAGACCTATTCCGACCACCGGTACATCCGGTTTGACGTCTCCACCCAGACCTCGAGCGCGCCGGTCCGACAGGCCCCGAGTGGTCCGCGGTGGGCGCTGAAGCGGCTGGACCGGGAGCTCCTCCTGGAAGCCTCGATCGTGCAGGCCTGGGTGTCATCACCGGACAGGCCTGCCGACATAAACGACGAGGCGGAGTGGTTCCGGGAGGCCATGTCCAATATATGTGACGTGGCAATGCCCCGAGTCCACCCTGGACGCGCTTCGCGCCAGGTGTACTGGTGGTCGCAAGAGCTGGAAGCTCTACGCAGGGCGTGCGTTGCTGCGCGACGCCGGTACGCCAGGCACCGCAGGCTCCGTATCCGTCCTCCGGATACGGAAGCCATTCAGGCGGAGCTGTACGAGGGGTACAGAGCGGCGAAGACCGCCCTCCAAGCGGAGATCCTGCGGGCCAGGGCACTGGCCCGCGAGGAGATGCTGGAGACTCTGAACAGAGACCCGTGGGGACGCCCATATAAGATGGTGCGGGAGAAACTCCGCCCATGGGCTCCCCCGCTGACGCAGAGTCTCCGGCCCCAGCTTGTGGAGGACGTGGTGAGCGCTCTGTTCCCTTCAAGAGGGGAACATACGCCCCCGCCCATGGCTCCGCCCATTGCGGTGCCCGATGCGGACCACACCGCCGACGACGACGACGATGCTCCGGGGGTGACCGAGGTAGAGATGAGAGTGGCGGTACGCAGGATGAGTGCGAGGAATACCGCCCCAGGACCCGATGGCATACCCGGAAGGGCCTGGGTCCTGGCCATGGGGACTCTCGGGCCTCGACTGAGAGGGCTCCTAAGCGCATGTATGGAGAGGGGCCAGTTCCCACTTTGCTGGAAGACTGGGAAACTGGTCCTCATCAGGAAGCCGGGGCGCCCAGCGGACTCTCCGTCCGCCTATCGGCCCATTGTGCTGCTCGACGAGGTGGGCAAGCTCTTTGAAAGAGTCATTGCAGACCGCCTCGTCGGGCAGCTGGTGCGAGTGGGGCCGGATCTGGCGGAGAGCCAGTTCGGTTTCCGCAGGGGGCGCTCTACGGTGGACGCCATCATGCGCGTGCGGGCCCTCACGACGGGGGATGCTGTGGCCCGGGGTGGGGTCGTCTTGGCGGTGTCTCTAGACATCGCCAATGCCTTTAACACCCTGCCCTGGAGTTGCATCAGGGAGGCACTTCGGTATCACCGGATGCCGACCTACCTCTGTCGTGTGGTCGAGGCCTATTTGACAGACAGGTTTGTCATCTACCCCGGTCACCAAGGAGAGTGGAACCGGCGAGAGATGTCGTGCGGTGTCCCACAGGGATCGGTCCTGGGGCCGCATCTGTGGGACATCGGATACGACTGGGTGCTGCGCGCCGACCTCCCTACTGGCGTCAGCGTCGTTTGTTACGCTGACGACACGCTGGTCCTGGCGCAGGGGAGGTCGTACCAGGCGGCGGCCGACTTAGCGACACGCGGGGTTGCGACAATCGTCGACAGAATCCGGCAGCTGGGACTCGAGGTGGCCCTGCACAAGTCCGAGGCCATGGGTTTCTATGGTCCTCGTAGTGCGCCACCGTCGGGTTCCCAAGTATTGGCGGGAGGGGTTCACATCGGCGTCGAGTCGACGATGAAGTATCTGGGACTCGTCCTCGATAGCCGGTGGAACTTCGTGGAGCATTTCCGACGTTTGGCTCCCAGACTGGACCGGGCCGGGGCTGCCTTGAAGCGGCTCCTGCCCAATCTGGGAGGTCCAAACGCCTCCTGCCGGAGGCTCTACGTGGGGATCGTGCGGTCCATGGCCCTTTACGGGGCGCCGGTGTGGGCGCCTTCATTGAGGCGGCAGCCAGGCCGCCGGCTGAACGCGTCCCAAAGGGTCATGGCCATCCGGCTGGCCCGAGGATACCGCACGGTCTCCTGCGAGGCGGCGAGCCTCCTTGCCGGAGTACCGCCATGGGATCTGGAGGCAAAGGTCCTCGCGCACATTTGGGAGTGGCGCGAGGAGGCGAAGCGCCGGGGCTTAACTCCGATGCCGCAAGAAGTCGCGGCACAGCGGACAGAGCTCCGGCGGGATCTCATGGCGGAATGGAGACTGCGATTGTCGCAACCCAGCGCTGGGCACGCCACAATTGAGGCGATAAGACCCCTCTTTGAGGAGTGGCTAGAGAGGCGCCACGGCGTCCTCACCTTCCGCCTGACGCAGGTACTCACCGGACACGGCTGTTTCGGGAGGTACCTGTTCAGGATAAAGCGGGAGGAAACGCCCGGGTGTCGGCACTGTGTGGATCGCCCGGAGGACACGGTGGAGCATACGGTGGAGGTCTGCCCGGCTTGGGCAGGGCATCGCCGTGTCCTCGTGGATGCGATCGGCGGCGGTGATCTCTCGCGTCCGGCCCTGATTCGGGCCATGCTACGGAGCGAGAGGAAATGGGAGGCCGTCACCTCTTTCTGCGAAGCAGTAATGCTCGCGAAGGAGGAGACGGAGCGCGTGAGGGAGAGGCAAATTTCGCGCCCTCGCGCCCCTGACCGCCGCAGCAGGAGACGCCCTGGGCGTCGGGAATCGCAGGAAGATTTCCGGCCACCGTAGGCGCGGGCTTGCGGACGGTGAGCAATGGGTAGCTCGCCGTCCGATAAGGACCAAGCCCGGGTCGACGGCGCGTTGTGTTCCACGCGCGCCTCAAAGAGATGTCAGCAGAATTGACGGGGTCCGCTAGGGCCAATGCCAATGCCGGGGGTTCGAAGAAAACCGATAGGGAAATCGTGGCCCCCGGCAACATGGCATAGGAAGGAACACGGGTGGGTTTTAGTCAGTAAGAGTCTGACACGCCCTCCCGCTCCACCCAGAGCGGGAGAAGTTATTTGATAATTTCCCACCCAAAAAAAAAAAAAAAAAAAGGCCTAAATAAGACGCAACTTACTTCGGAAAATGACTGTGACACAGGTGAGTAACAGAGACAACACCTTACATTTACAAAGTCGACATTATTCTAGAACTCGATGTACCTACCATTTACGGCCAGTTACTTTACTCACTTCGTTAGGAATTTCTCTTCTAGGTATCATTTGTTTAGTTATAGACAGACTCACAGTCACAAACACACAAGACTAGTTACTGACTAAGATCTGTAGGCTATAAAAATATTTGTTCAGTTCGAATCGACATTTATTTGCACAGCCTGCTGTCTACTATGCAATCCCCAAAAGTAATTTCTGGTTGAACTGGTAACATCTCAATAAGATGACGTCATATAAAAGAGAATGAAGAAAGAATCTAAATTCTTGGCAGTGCTTACACAGATTCAGGCAAACAAAACTATGGGAAACTGCTAAATAATGAGAAACATGGCAGGTTAATGTTATAGTATCGCGTCAAGGAAGTGTGCTCTGTCAAGTGTAAACTTGATAGGGTTGCTAACGACGTTTTTGGAATAAAGGGACAATAGAAATAGCGGAATAGAAATATATAAGTCCTTACACATATATTTTCGATGTTTCGTGTTTTTGATATCACACTTTTACAGGTTTCGGGTTTTAACATTATATTATTCTGTTGTTACAGACATACATTTTGTAGATGTTTGTTAATAATTTTCATCGTCGACTAAGTACTTATATTCTTTTTACGACAAGATTATTATATATACCTAGTTTTTTTTTTTAAAGAAATATTATGTTGGCTTGAGTACGTAATTCAAAGCGAATGAAAACTGGAGCAGAAAGGCCAACAGAGAGTGACGTGTGATTAAGTGAATGTGGTGCATTCATAGGGTAAACATCGTGAGCTCATTCCACTACGCTTCAAAATGTCTTCTATTTTTCTCATTCATTACCACACATGTCTCACGTGCCTTCAATATGGCCACAAAATAGGGCTCTTTCATTTTTTATATGGCCGAAAATGCTCACGTGTGCAGTTTCCATTGCTCTTGATCATGTCGTACAGTGCATTTTTTCAGTGTCTTGAACTTTTTTATGTTGGTAGGTAACTAGATTACATTTCTTTAATGCTCGTAGATGGGTGAGACAAGGACAAAGCTTAATATGCGTGCAGTCACGGTAACCACGGCTTTCTAAGAAAAGCTTCGACGTAAATAAGTATTTATAGTCCTTTGTAGGGCTTGATGGGACTATTGATCATTTAAGTACTGGGAGTTTATTCTTAACAATAATAATATATATAGGTATGATAAACCTACGAAGGAAGCTATATAGGCAGTACTGCTACATAAAATCAATCGATTGCGCTATTTTTATCTTCTTCGAAGAATACTGTAATTTCATTGCAGTCATTAAAAACTTACGACGCCATTGAATTCTAGCAACACGGTTATCTAGAAATGACACACATACGATACATTGCTCGTTAAAACAAGAAAATTTCGACATACATTTTCTGCAATGGACACCAAATATATCGAATGAAACACTAAAGATAACGGTTGTGGCTTGGCCACGCTTTTAATTTCCTTATTAAACTGGATTTGATAGCAGAAAAAAACTATTATGGTGGTCATAAACTCCTTTACAACAAGTGATTATTCGATATACAACAGCTAAAACGACTGCAGTTTTATTGCAAAGACGACGAACCAACCTAATTGAATAAACGAATAAAGAGGCAGCTATTATACCACGCCAGACATACCAATCATAACTGCAGGAAACAATTATTTATGCAAGAGGATGTTAACACCATACCAAAGAGCCATTTAAATAGGTACATAACTAAAATCAATTGAAATCTTAACTTACTATCCATGTCGTCAGCACCGATAACTGGACTAACTGACAAATATATTTAGTGCAAGTTTTGATAAGATAAAGAACACGTATCGAGACGAACCTACGCGCGATTACATCGGGGTCTTACGTGACAAACAACACAACAATGTGGAACGCCGAACATAAACAACTCACCAACATCATATTATATGGAATAAAAATAGTTTTAGCCATAAACGCGACGCCAATACATACCTACATATAAGTAAACATTTGTTCAAGGCAAATTACGATTCTGATAACAGATAGCCGTGTCAACTAATTATGTATGCACATAACATTCTAAGGTGGTGTAACAGTGAATTTGAGAAAGAAAAAAATAATCGAACTTAACTCACCAGCCATAAAGTTCAAGGTGATTTTGAAGTGAACTATTTAAATCTAAAATCAATAGAGGAGAAATCGCGCGGCTAACGCGACGGACCTATGTGTACTTATCGGCGAATATACGGCCACACTAACGTAGAATATAGTGTTTTAATGCGGCCGTTGTGTGCGTCGTGAAGTTCTGTTTACATACACCAATGCATAAAGAACAATGTCATTATTCAATAACATGTCTTTGTGGTTGACTCTACTAACAATTCTATGTATGCACCGCGAGCGTTACATGTTTACGCTTTTCAGTGTTTTGGATCGTTTCCAAAGCGACATGTCAGTTGGTCAATTATGGTGTTTACTCCACTCAACAATTTCCAACTTGACGTTATTTTATTGAGGTCAGATTAGTAGGTCGCGCTTGTCATAATCTTTTTTCCTGCGACTGTAAATAATATACTATGAAATGAAATTAAATACTTTTATTTCTGTAAATAGGTTTGTACATACACTTTACACGTCAATAATATTTTAAAAACTAGATGAGGTCGGCGTTTCCTATCTGACTACTCTGGGAAGAAAAGCCGAAACAAACTCAGAGGTCACAGTCTCTTTTAACATGTTAACTGTAAAAAAATTGCCAATCAAGTATTCTAGACATAATAAATTGATGGTTGTTATTGTAATAATAAATCAAATTAACCAACTATAATATGGAATTATTAATCTAGTAGATTACTGACAAATGCGTGCACTGACTGGACGGGTTCACTCAATCTGTGTGGTCTTTCAAAAGACCATTTCAGACACATTTCTACATGATCTGACCAATATTATGTTTGGACTTTAAAATACAATAGACGTGGATATATTTAGTAACCTGTTCCGCTTAGCTATTTCTAAAGAGCCATA
The DNA here is from genome assembly GCA_949152395.1 of Agrochola litura. Classification (NCBI taxonomy): domain Eukaryota; kingdom Metazoa; phylum Arthropoda; class Insecta; order Lepidoptera; family Noctuidae; genus Agrochola; species Agrochola litura. The sequence continues at coordinate 4,820,143 of OX424497.1, read as the reverse complement.
AAAAACTCCTGGTTCGCGACAAGTCAATCGTCATCCTGAGGATGCCTCGTTGAGAGGTGAAACACGTGTCGATTTCTTTCAGGATTTTTTATGGCTCTTTAAAAATAGCTAAGCGGAACAGGTGACTAAATATATCCACATCTATTGTATTTTATAATGGATTCCCGCAAGGTCACGCCTGAATCAATTAACTATATTTAACATGTTATATTTGTATGCCAGTCCATGAAGAAACATGCAAGATCATAATTTAAGACCTTAATTACATTATTTTCAATTTTTTAAAGAGAATCGTCGTCTTTACAGAATTGTCATTGAGCTGTTATTATACAGTTAAATCTTCATAATATCCACTATATATGAGCGTGCTTCCTCTTTAAACTCAAGTTATTTTATTAATATAATCGGCCGTGACAACCGCTATGCATAATAATTATTGTGCTGCAGGTATTGTTATTGCTGTCTGGGAATAATATCAGAATTTAAAATTAAATATTTTTAATTCATTCACATTGATATTGTTAATGCTTCTACCATTCAGCTACTTAATTAAAATCTTGTTTTGAATTTGAATTTTTGCACCTTTTACGCGCATTATATTAGATTCGTCTATTTGGCGTAATAATGTATTTAGCAAAATGTTGTTAGTTTTTTTAGCGTCTCCAGTTATAGTGCAAAGACACTAGATTTCATTTTGTGGATAAACGATCGACCGCGTACGAGAAATCAATTAAACACAAATTCGTGCAAATCTATATAACACAATAATAGATAAATGCACGAATTTGTGAAAAATATTTGCTTGGATATTCGAGCATTATTTTGACAACCTTCTTCGAGATAAATCGAAATTGTTGTACTGGCCGAATACATGCGAGCGCCCGGCCGGCAATGTTTGTATGAAAATCCATATCTATCGTGTTAATCGGCCGAATAAATTACTATGAAAACTCATATCTTTTTGTTTGCAAATAGAGCTGTTTAAAGTAAAGAAGAAACAAATGAACATAATGGGACGTGAACAATTATTATCGTTGTTCGTCATTGATTCTGGAATTTATAGTTAATTTGTTTCTTAGTTTGAATTCAATTCAACAATAGTCTGGCATTTTTTTCGAAATGGTTCGCAGCTATAGATAGTGTAATCCACGAAGACGCGCCCCACTCCGCTCCGCGCCGTACTAGAGTTCAGCTTACAGTACAGTAATCGTGGAGTGGGGCGCGTCTTCGTGGATTGCACAATCTGTAATAATCTTTTACTTAATGCGAACAAAACTAATGTTTTACGTTCTCATTACCAAATGTACCTCAAGTAGGTCTCAATTTAAAACTTGATGGCAAGAAACTAGATGCTATTACGGAAACTGTTTCTACGAAATACTCTAGATTCGAGATTGGAATGGGGCGCCCACATTAGAGCTCTTTCAGGTAGATTAAGTTCAGCTGCACATGCAATAAGAAAAATATGGCAGTTAACTGATGTAGCTAGGTTAGCATACTTTGCTTATTTCCACAGTATTATGTCTTATGGCGTTCTGCTGTGGGGATCGGCAGCTGACGTAGATTCAATTTTCATTTTACAAAAGGGGGCAATTCGCGCCATCTACAAAATGAGTCCTCGTGAGTCCCTTAGAAATAAATTCAAAGAAATTGATATACTGACTCAGCCTTCTCTTTATATCTTAGAAAGTATTTTGTATGTTCGCAAAAACTTAGCGATTTTTCAAAATAAGAAGCGATTTCCATAATATAAATACACGTAGTAAACATGAAATTGTGATACCCAAATTTAGATTAACTAAAACTAGTACCTAAGTAATTTCTTACAGTATCCGCTTTTATAACAAGTTGCCAAAGTCGGTTACAGAACTAAGCGATGGTAAGTTCAAAACCCACATCAAACGTGTCCTTTTAAAAAAAAGCATATTAAAAGATTAAAGACTACGTTGAAGACAAGGAAGTTTGGCAATAATTCCTTCTGCACATGTGGCTTCCCTAGTACCTACCTCATTAATGGCATAACAATGTAAATGTCTATTAACTGCTCCCAAATTACGATGATTACTTTATTTTACTTTTTACATACTTCATTGACATAATCTTTTCATTATTTGACAATGGTGCCGATTCCCTTGTTCACAAACTAAACTAAATTTAAGTTCAGTGCATCTTTTTCTTTAAAAAGGACAGAAGATAAATTTTAGTGTAGTCCTGTCAAATTAATCAGCGCTTGACGTAAATTGACGTAATTTTAGTAGGCAAGTTTTAATCACGTCTAAACTTGTATGGAGTAGTGACAGGCGCTGATTAATTTGACAGGACTAAACTAAAAGTTATCTTCTGTCCTTTTCTTAATGAAATAGAAAGAAAAAGATGCACTGAACTTAATTTTAGTTTAGTTTGTGAACAAGTGAATCGGCACCATTATCTACTATCTAATTTTTTTTATCAAATTAGATTTTCTACAGCTGTAGTGGCAATCATGTCATTTGGTTTAAATAGGTTCTTATTTTTATTATTTTGTTTATCTTTTGTATAGATTCTTTTCTTTTATGTTTTGTGAATGTGAGAAAGTTGTAGGCTGTAGACTTGTGGACCATTTTTTATTTTACTAAGTACCTGGTACTTGTTGATAGGTCTACACCGTCCTCTCATACCTTTTAACACTAATTTGAAAACATTTTAGAAACCATTTATTTTTAAAAGAGTAACTGTGGAGTTTCTTGCCAGCTCTTCTCCTTAGGAAGTGACCTATTGGAACCATGCACCTAGCTTCTCACGTTTCATAAGTGCCCTTGTAGGTTTATGTGAAATAAAATCATTTGAATTTTGAATTTGAATTTCCGCGCGTTATTTCATAAAAATACTATTACAAGCCTTGGCCACAACCAGGCATTGATGGAATTACGTATGTGTGCCTCGGCTTCGCCTCGGCCTACATTTTCACGATCGTCCATTAATGCCCTTGTTGCAGGCTACGATGTACTAATTTTTAAACTAATGTGCAGAAATAAATGCTTAGTCATATTACATGACCTAATAATTATTTCTGCATACTAATATTATCATACTGGCACAATGAGAATATCCCACATTTTGGTAAAAATATTTGCATAGATGAAACTTACCTGTAGCTATGCCCATATCAGTAACCTTGAGCTGCCCCTGCTTGATCATAGCTTCATAGTTGGGCTTGATAGCCGTCAACTCCATATTATATAGCCCAAACATTGGTCCTTGGTTAGCGTCTTCCTCGTAGGTGAATAGTACTTGGATGTCCTTTATGAGGGCCCTCTGTACTGTCGCGTACCAGGATTGGGTTACTCTAAAACATATAATTATATTGTTTTACAAAGTTATACTGAGTGGGTTAAGTAGTTTTAAACTTTCTAGATTCTTGAGGGTTCCAACTGAGATGATTTATTAGCAAAGATTTAAATCTTTATAGTCTAGAACGTAAATTATTATGGGGAGACAAGGAGGGTTTTACTAACAGAATAAACTTAATAAATTAGGCCTTTAAAAGCAAAACAAATTAGCATAGCATAATTTTATTACATTTTTTTTACCTCCTAATAAACACTGCGGACTTTTGTAAGCTTCTGCAAATTTCTGAAATTGACAACTTCATTTTTTTTTCTTTTTCGTCTGAAGTTGTGAGCAGCCAGCATGGTGATGCTGGCTGAAAAAGTTTAAAATAAACTCGAAAACGATTAATTCGAGTTTATACTTTTTCTGAACATTTGAAGGGCAGTGATTGGCATCATGACTATGTTGTGCAACTCTACTTGAACCACTGTTTATTTTAGGCTTTATTTGTGTTACAGGCTACAGCCTACTTTTAGAGATTGGAACATCACACATTTTCTAAGGCATTATTGTATAACCAATATCTATTCTAACGTCATAATATGGGGTAAAAGTACTTTCATTTGTATACAATTTTATAAAAGGCTTAGAGTAATGCTAGCAACTGGTACAACATTATTCAGGACAAGTTTTTCACTATTTAGATTTTGGAAATTCAAGGATTTGTCACACTGGAGGCGTTCTGCGTCCTGCGGTCTGGTCAACTCGAACGCTAGCCGCACCCTATGTGAACTTAATCATGGTCAGTGCAACCGGTCAGCGAACCAGGTCGGTCAGCGATCCGGGCCGGACAACCGCTCAGCGATCTGGGCACGGCAAAAGGTCAGCGGGTAGGACAAACAGCGACCATTTTATAATTGACTGCGTTTAGTGGTGGAAATGTCTGCTGTAGTTTCAATTGAGGAGAATGATTACCGAGGAAGAAGTTTTTTTTTTCTTCAAATTTCTCGTCAGCCGTCCGCTGCCCGCTGCCCGCCAGCCCGCAACCGGGCAGCCCGTCCGCGTCTTTGCCACCCCGACCGCCTGCCCGGTGCATTCCCTACGTTCTTTGCTTGTGCTCGCATAGTCACATAAAATATATATAAAATGCAAATTATGTTCACATAAGGTGCGAGCAGCGTTCGAGTTGACCGGACCGCAGGACGCAGAACGCCTCGAGTGTAAAAAGTCCTTCAATCTTCTAAATCAATTTCTTAGTAAATAACAGGTTCTAAAAACAAAAAATTCCAGAGATGTCGTGGGACACCAGGTTGGAACGAAGTTCCTTTCGCTCTATATTATGTACTAGCTTATGCCCGCGACTTCGTCTGCATGAAAATTCGGGAAACAGACCCCGTCGCATCACATTGCCTGCCCGTGCTATTCCTTCGAAAAGAAAAAAAGTCAGAAAGAACGCTCAGCGAGACTTAGCGTTCTTTCAGACTTTTTTTCTTTTTGCTCGGAACTTCTCCCGCTCTGGGCGGAGCGGGAGGGCGTGTCAGACTCTTACTGACTAAAACCCACCCGTGTTCCTTCGGTTGCCCTGTTGCCGGGGGCCACGATCTCCCTTTCGGTTTTCTTCGCAACCCCGGCAGGCATCGGCCCTAGCGGACTCCGTCAATTCTGCTGAAATCTCTTTCGACGGCGAGCTACCCATTGCTCACCGTCCGCAAACCCGCGCCTACCGTGGCCGAAAATCGGCCTGCGATTCCCGACACTCAGGGCGTCTCTCAAACCGGGCAGACCACCGTATGCTCCACCGTTTTTGCTCGGCACCTAAGGCCTCAGTCTCAAAGTTAGAGGGCAGCGAGGCAGCGGCGGCCTGGCAACGCATAGTTTTATATGGAAACGCTCGCTCCCCGCGCCGCTGCCTTCGAAGCCAGTTACATATAAATCTATGCATTGATAATTTCTAAAAGTTGTTTTGCTGTCCCCCAGTGGTGGACAGTGAGAATAATTTTTATAAGTTGTTTCGCTGTCCCCCAGTGGTGGACAACAGGATAATTTCTAAAAGTTGTTTTGCTGTCCCTCAGTGGTGGACAGCGAGAATAATTTCTAAAAGTTGTTTTGCTGTCCCCTAGTGGTGGCCAAGCAAGTGGTGGACATCGGCAATAATCGCATTTAATATATTACCTTCTTGGCATAGTAGTCATTGCTTCCCAGTACTGATCTATGTATGGTATGATCTCCCGGTCCTTGCTGAACAGAAGTCTGTTGCTGCCTTCTTTTACAGTCTCCTGCTTCAAGTTCGCGATAGCCGTGAGACACATCTGAGGGAATGCTGTGGACAAGAAATGAGGATAGACAACATCCATCAATCTGTTAGCTAAGTATGGTGATTATGGGTTTTTTTATTATATTTTTTTAGTTTTTGTTACCCCTGACAAGCATTAAAAATCTAGATAGCGATATTTGATTAATATTTTGTAACAATATATAGAACATCTTCATGAAATCAATTAAACCTACTTACATTTAACTAGGTACCTACTTAATTAATTAATGATTATACACAGAGGTATTAATACTGTACTTCACTATCATAAGCAGTTCTTAGTGGAGGTCAAATGACAGTTTCATTGTATGACCCGTTAGTGACTATATTCTATTCGACTTAGAAAAAAGGATAATTTTTACGTAAATAACACGATAAAGACGTCATAGCAGCCAGATACTCACGAGCCTGGTTCTTCTTGAATGTTTCAAGTCCAGTTGGAGAGCAGTTCTTGCAAATAAACAAATAGTTTGTCATGAATGGTACCAACTTTCCTAGTTGGTAACCAATACATGATTCGTGGAACCATCGATTGCAAGAAGCACACAGCAACTCCGCTATGTTCAGATTTCGATCTTTCCCGCTAAAAATGATAAAAAGGTTATTGATGAACTCTATCGGAATTTGAAAAAAAGAAGTAAAATAAAGACAGCTTACTGACCAGTAGCAATTTCCTTGAGATTCGTTAGAGGTTTTATTCGATTTATTTCTTTCTGCATTGTCCCCCGGCTTTTGAGATTCCGATTGAATGTTGTGAGCATTGTTGGAACCAGTATCCGACTCGGAGGATTTCTTGTATGATTCCACCGTTGCTGATGACATTTTCAATAATTAGTGGCTTTATCGATCGAAATAGATAAATTCACTCACATTTTATTATTTTAGTCAATAGTAAAGTTTCCAAATTAAAAATAAAATACGAAACTACGAGTTATACAGTGAACAAGGTGAAATGTTTCTGTTTCTTGTAAAATATAACACCAGTAAAAATGGTAACTCAAACAACACTACTTATTGGCGCTAGTGTTGCACGCAAATACTCGTGATAGAAAGAGACAAACACATAACTTGACATGAAGACTATACAATTTTATTTAGAAGAATGAAATCCGTTCAAAAATTATCTAATGTCGTGTAGAATTGAAAAAAAAGATTAAAAAAAAATTAAGTTACAAAGCTTTACCATCAAGGAAGTTATCATCCATTCTTGTTAAAATCACATTATTTTTTCCAATCCATAATAATTTAGGAAAAAAAATAATATTATTTCCAATGAAAAAACAAAACTTAATTTTGTTTGGGGGCCTCACTCATCCATCTGTCACCTTTCAAACCAACAACGGTTGTCGTGGTTACAGATTTGTTTTTAATAAAAAGAATATTATTTGTTTGATAACATAATTGAAACAAAACGATTAGCTGAATTTACGTTATTACAATATCTACAATGGATTCGGTCACAAGCACGGACAACGTATGCATGGACATAAAGATGACTCAAGAGAACATGTTACTTGAAATTATCAGGGAAGTTTGTGGTGAAAATAACAAATTGTCTGATAAACTGAAGGGTAAAGTGAACAGGATTATCGCTGACTGCGACCTCTCGTATTTTTCGAGTCTGCACAGGCTGAGCACAGGGGATGAGAGCACTGCTACTGTGCTAGGTAAGAAACTAAGAATTTACAATATTTTTTAAAGAACCAACTCATTTAAGTACCTAATGTACCGCAAAACGATTTTTTTTTTGTTGTATAGTCATTGTATGTATAATGTAAACCTAGGTGAAGAAGACTGCCCATTTTATGAAAGAGCTGGTGGACACAAGTTTGCCTTAGCTGATGAAGTGATGACCATGAACATGACAAGCTTACTTACATATCAAACATGGAGCTATTAATTGCAGTAGTGTTAAAAAAGAAGGTTTAAATAAAATAATTGAGACCTTCTTTTATAACAACACAAACTGTGTGAAAAATTGCTCATACATAATCAGCCTATAATGTTCCCACTGCTGGGACACAGGCCTCCTCTCTGTGAAAGAGAGTGGGCCGCCACACTGACCCAGTGCAGGTTGGTGAACGTCATATGTCTTCGATTTTCAAATCAAATTAATCAGCGCTTGACTTAAATTGACGTAATTTTAGTAGGCAAGTTTTTAATCACGTCTAAACTTGTATGGAGTAGTGACAGGCGCTGATTAATTTGACAGGACTAAACTAAAATTTATCTTCTGTCCTTTTCTTAGTGAAATAGAAAGAAAAAGATGCACTGAACTTAAATTTAGTTTAGTTTTTGAACAAGGGAATCGGCACCATTGATTGCTTATATACAACATTTTAATTTGTTCCAGGATTCATGCACCAATCTGCAGCTGAGCTAACATTTGATGAGCAAACAGAATTTAACCAGGCAGTACTGCAAAAAATACAAACCAAGCTGCCAGCATTTATTTCAGAGCTGGAGCACCTAAAACAGTCAACCAGCAGTAAGAAACCTCAAAATGATGAGAAGAAGGAACTCCAGGTTTTAAATTCTTTATTTTTTTATTTTAGGGTTCCGTACCTCAAAAGGTAAAAAACTGAACCCTTATAAGATCACTCTCTAGTCCGTCTGTCTGTGTGTCACCACTGATTTTCTCAGGAACACCCGACCTAGCAAGTTGAAATTTATACCAGATACTGAGGTCTAAAGTCCCTATTTTATTTTTTTTCTTAGCCATTATTGTCCCACTTGTGGGCAAAGGCCTCCCTACCCTCTTTCCAGTCTATAGTCCCTATTAGGTGTATAAAAATCAAGGTCCTGAGTCAACACGATAAAAAGATATGGGCAAAGGAGATGTCCGCTTTTTGTAGGGACGTTGGTTTTTTATTCCGAGAAAAATCTAACCAGCATCAAAACACATCTAAATAAAAATGACAAAATATGGAACTAGGAACCACTAAAATAATATTTTTAGACCCCTCCATTTATGAGAAAAATCATAAACTATTTAAAGTACAAATATTTTATTTGTTGATAGTTGCCACTATGACAAATAAGATATAAATTGACACACGGTACTGTCATTACTGTCAATCAATTGACAGTGATGACAGTACCATGTGTCAATTTTGACAAGTTTAGTATTTTATGGGGTGTGTTCACTATAATAACCTAGATAATTAGAAAGGTTTGTTCGTTTCAGGAGAAAATTCTTACTAAAATAAAAAAGATTTTTCTCAAAATTGGAGGTCTTTAAAAATGTATGATATAGTTAAAACCACTAGTTTTTGGTATGTCTATTCAAATATATTTAACTTATCCTGGTTAGAATTATTGAATAATAAAAAAACCATTTTAGGACATGTCCTTTAGATTTTCGCGAAACTTCGTTCGGATTTTTCCCTTTCCCTGCCAAAATTCGTGATTCTAGGTCAACGGGAACCATATAGGTTTTCGACCCAAAACCTATAGGGTACCTACTTCCGGTTGACCTAGAATTGACAATTTTGGTTAAAAGTAAGGTCTTACAGCACAAGTAAAGGGAAAATTCCGAAAAATAAAAAAGTTGACAATTAAGGTAAATTTTGGTACTTAGTTTTCGCGAAAATCTAAATTTGCCCATATCTTTTTACCAATAAAAATGATACCTACCAATTTTATTATGGTGGTATAATGGGTAGGTACGGAACCCTCGGTAAGTCGGTGCGCGAGTCCAACTCGCTCTAGACCGGTTTTTTATCCTTGGTGAGTAACAAATAAATACTTTTTCTATTTTTTTTTCATTCTTTCAGGCCAGTATTGATGACAAACTGACCGCTCTTGAAGAACAAGAGAGTGAGAAAGTGGAGTTGATGATGGAGTGGCTCAACCACAGGCTTCAGGATGTGACAAAGTTCAGCCATGATTCTAGCGAACTGTTGACATTGAAGACTAAGATCCTGGATTATAAATCTAAGTGAGTATGTCTTATATTTTGAAAGCTGCTGGCCAGTTGGCCCCTCTTTTTCACATGGGTATTAGAGGTGATTGGATTGCATCATTGGTTTGGGCATAACAATAAACTCCAATCATCATTAGTTGGTATATTTGCCCTGTGTCCTGATCCATCACCAAAAATCCATTTAAATTGCTAATAAAACTATTTTAATCTGCAGATTCTGTTACAATCTTTAATTCTTACATAATTTTATCATGTTCCTATCCAAGAATAGAATATCGATAACCAGTCTGGTAATGTCCTTCCTGTTCTCTTCCATAAGAATTGGAATTGAGCTGAATGGTGCTAATCCATGCGTCATGTTCGTGAACGGGCGCCGTCGGTTGGGACTGGTCATCTCGTAGTTACCATGGTTTATTTTTAATTTTCGAATTGTTCTTTGTTCTTTGTTTTATCTTTTTATTACGGACACATCTAACGTGCACGTCTTTCTACAATGTTCTCACATGTATAATTTCAACATGAATGATGTAACCAATATTTTGTAACAATTTTTTATTTAAAAGAGTGTCCGTGGAGTTTCTTGCCCATTCTTCTCCAAAGGTACCTACTACGCTTTGGAATGGGCAACTAGCTTCATATTTCTGACTGACCAATTCCGTGACAATTCAAAAGTGCCTGTAAATTGTTTAATTAAAATAAATGCTTTGAGTTTGAGTTTGAATGGCCTTTCTGTCCAAAGAACTTAACAGAGACTTAACAAAGAGGAATTAACAGAGTGGTTCCTCATTTCGGGAAAGAAAGTATTATTGAACCGTATTATTGTATGAGGTAGCCTACTAGCCTGTTTGCTTGCTAGTTATGCCAGTAGTTGAATCCATGATCATCAAGCAATTAAATAACAATGTTCTATGTGGTAGCTATTAAGTTTCATACATATCATTAAGACAGCAGCTAATGACTTGTCTTCTTAATTGCAACTCATCAAAAGATCATGGCAAAATGAATATTATCTTTTGTTGATGTTGGACCATGACCTATGTTCTCAAAATAGGGTTATTAATTATTATGAGGGAGGGTTATTTAATGATTATACCTACGGTTACTTGTGGATTTGTTTTCATAAAAAAGGTTTCATTTTTCTACAAAATTAATTAATGAGATAGCTCATTAATCTTTTTCCTCAATCTTTTTTAATTCGGTAGGTATGTTGCTCAATCCATCTTATAAGGCGCCATTCATAGTTATTACTACACAGTTTAGTTTAGTTATTACATTTGCTATAGAATTTTGGTTCTCAAGAGAGCTTTATAATCAAAACTATCTTACTTTTGAGAAATCAATCTCCACCAACCACGATTATTGCCGCCCGAAGGCACTACTTCAGTAAAAATATAGTGGTATGTGTGTGCAAAAACGGACTGTAATTATTAAACTAAATATTTCCTTTTCAGAATTCTTCACCTACAAATCCTGCAGAACATCTTTACTGAAACGAACCAGTCTATAAAGGCTTACAGTGAGATACAAAAGGACATGAAAGACTCCATTAAAGAGACGGAGCAGAGGATCAAAAACTTTAGGAGTATTATTGATAGTGATGCATAATTTAACACAAGTATCCATCACGCCTAGTTACTTATGTGCTATAGTTTGACCGATACCGCTGTACTGCAACTTAAGTATGACCGCGGCAAGACGGGGACAGTGCAGGCCGTTCATTCGTCAACACTACCCTCCACCTCGCCGCACATGCCTAAGGCCTGGTAAAGAGGTCTCGGACAAACTATAGCAAACTCATCATCCTCCTGCCCTCATACCAATTTGTTTGAGGTAGGTGCTAGTGAAATGAGTTTCGTGAGGTTGTGATTAAAATTACACCTACAGTTTGAGGAACGGTTAAGTTCGGTGGCATAAGGTAAAGAGCCTAATGTAAGACTTTTAAGAGGCATTTCGTATCTTTTTTACAGCAAAGACGTTGCAGTTTTCCGTTCTCTGAAAATATACCTTTAAAAACATCAACTTGTAACACCTTTACTTAGTAAGTTGGTAGGAGATTCTTGTATTCCCAGTGTTGGAATTTCTCGTTATATTATTTTCCCAGTGACCTTGGTTACATTTTTTTGCAGACTGTGTTCGGAAGAAAGAACTTATTGATTTGTGAACGGTATTATTATTTACCTGCCAAGACAGGTAGAATTATTTTGTTTTTGTTAACTATTATTTCTATTATTATTCGTAATAAACCTTCTTTTTAATTATTTACCAAATATTTTTTCTGTTTTCTCGTCTTCCCTTTTGGCTTTATGTGCGCCCCTGTTATCTGTAACCACCCACTTCGAAATTGATTCAGGCACAGTGCACTTTATCACTATAGGTTCAAGGGTGTTCATGATGCTAACGTGTTTATTTTTAGTCAAGAGAGAGCCGCCCTTACGTTTTAATAGGAACAACTATAAGGTTCTTTTGACGCGTGAGCAAAATCGGCACTAGATTATAGATAATACGGGTTGGTATTCGCAACTCCACGTCAAAGCGTGTATTTTGCGTAAGGGTGGGAAAATCTGTCTATCCACCCAAGCTCCTTTTTTAAAAGAGTAACGGTGGAGTTTCTTGCCCATTCTTCTCCACACGAAAACTACCTTTTGGAAGGGGCGACTAGAATCAATTCTATTATTTTGTAAATATTGACGTTCAAAAGTGCCATACATGGGCCTATTTGAAATAAATGATTTGACTTTGACTTCAAAGAAGGCCAGCAACGCCTTGGTGTTACAGACAATCTCACGTAGGTTACCGAAGTACTTTGTCCTGTATCTGACCACCGGGCAGTTTAACAGCACATGAGCTGCTATCTCATCGTCCTCCATGCAGGCCCTGCACAGCGGACTGACTGTGAGTCCTATGACAAAGAGGTGTTTATTAAATTACCCATGGCCAGTTATAGCTGGTGTATTTTCGTTAGTTGGAGAACCTGTTTCGTGAGGCCTGCACTCACCTTGGTCCAACCATAGTTTGTGATGTTGGTCCCTAGTTCGTTTCCTTACCAGAGTGCGTAGATAACCGAAGAGGAGTGGCACGATGGGTTCGGGCCACACTAGTGCCATGCTCGACCCCATTCTGGCAAGTTCGTCGGCTGTGTCATTGCCCAGCGAACCGCTGTGACCTTTGATCCATTGAATGGTTATATTATTGAGGCTACCCACCTGGTTAAGGCGCCGGTGGCACTCGTATATCAGCCCAACGTCCACAGTGTGACTGTTCAGCGCTTACTGAACAGCCATGCTGTCTGAGAGTATACGTATCGAGTGGTCTTTAACTTCCCTGGCCATGATGGCTGAAGCGGCAAGAGAAATACCCATGCATTCGGCCTGGAACACTGTGTTATGGACTCCCAATGGTGTAACTATGTGTATGTTGAAGTCGTCCGAGAAGATTCCAGCACCTGTGCCACTACCTGTTTTGGTCCATCCGTGAAGATGCATAGCTCTGCGGGGCGCAAACCCTCGCATCGCCGATCCTCGTGAAGTTGGATTCTGTATTTTTATCAAAGATTAATTGTTTAGGTACCCGGTCATAATACCGGTCTAATCGGAACTAATTTAGCGCCCGCCGCAATATTGTTTTGTCAATACAATTTCTGTGACAATTTCACAAATCTTTACCAATAACGCCCCCTGTGAATATCATTCAGACGCTAAAAGATCCTTGTAGCACTCAATGGTTTTATTCATAGACGATGATTAAAGAAGATATGAGACGTTTAAACGTCAAAAATGTATGGTTTTTAACAGTTGCTAATCATTACTTAACTTTCTGCAACGTTTACGGATAAAGAGGTAAGGTCTTAGTTGACGGTTCTATAAAAACAGTGGCTGAGTATTGGCTTTCAACCCTGAACGGCTCTTATATTTGCAGTCAACTTAGCCGATCACAGTCCACAGCAAGTGGCTTGTGGAAAGACTGGAAAAGCCTGTGTCCAGGTGCCAACAGGTGCGGTCGCAGCCGAAGATTTTGGGGGGGGGTCACCATGGGTGTCGAGGAATATTTTTGTACATATAATAATATCTCCAGGTCCACATTACTTATGCTATTCAGGGACGCAGTTTTTACATGCGGGGGGGGGCTGCGGGCAAATTAGTCGCAGTAGCAGCACTTTTTGATCAACCAGCCTTGGTTAGGTTAGGTTGTGTTAGATATTTTCAATTCTAAGAACTTTTGAATTGAATGCAGAATGCAAAAGCGAGCGAAGTGAGCTCGAAAATTTTGCACACACTCGGATAGGTTAGATTTTCTTTTGATTATTCAAAAAGAACTAGAAATTAGTTGCTATGTCGACTTATGAAGAAAAGCTCAAGAATGAAGAGAATGTAGAAGGCGCGCGTTGAGCGAGGGAAGCGAGCCTGTAAATGTAACCCGTGGCTGTAGTACAGTTTTAAAAGTTAGTAATACAAGTAAATCATTAAGGCTGCCGACAGCGTGAAAGATTTTGGGGGGGGTCATGACCCCCCCCTCGGACCGCGCCTGGGTGCCTAGTGGTCCAACAGCCACTTACATTAGTCCACCTTCTGCATCCAGTTTGTCCCGGCCATTTGTTTTTAGTAGGTATTTACTTACCTAGATAAGTAGGTAAGTCAGTCGAAAAACCAATCCACAGAAATCCCACAAGAAATACCTAAATTAATAACGATAAAAACATGTTTACCTACCAACCTACCCACAAAACAAACAAGTTTCGCAAATAAATATTTGTTTTGAACCAAACTCGTATGATTCATAAAAATATGTATGTGGTCAATGGCATTTTATCTCTATAACACGTCCAGATAAAAGGAAATTACCTACAAAAAAAAAAAAACATTTATGGGGAAATTAACTACGAAACTCGACGCGGATACTAAAACAAAGTTGTTCCACAGAAGCTGACATTGAGAATTAGATTCAACACGTCTTATAATTCAGTCATCTATTACATGTAGTGGCGAGCACCCGTGCCAATGAGTGTATCAGTGATAACGCGAATGTAAATATACATACCGGAAAATATTGCTTTTATCATGGATATAGTGACTAAAGTATTCAGGTAAGCTCATGCATTTATATATTTTGATATCTACATAAAAAATATGTAGATGCTTACCGAATAGTCGACGACTATTCGGTAAATAACTACATAGGTATGTTTTTATTATTTTAACTGTGAAGGTTACATCTTTATGGTCATTGATAAGTATGTAAACAGCGGAAATTGGTTTGCCTCCAATTAGCAGTTCGATAAACAAATGATTGTTTGTCTATAGTTAGATATTAGCTCTAGTATATACCTAATCATTAGGTATCATAGACGAGAGATTAATTTATTATCCAACAATATTGCTTTTAACAACATTGTAAACTTAACTTAAGTTAAGTAGGTAATCATTCGATCTTTGTTAATTAATAAAAAAAATTACACATAAAAGTCCAACAAACAAATTTAGGAATGTTTTTAGGGTTCCGTAGTAAACAAGAAACCCATATAGTTTCGCCATGTCCGTCTGTTTGTCTGTCTGTCTGTCCGCGGTCTAGCTCCAAAACTCTTAGTACCTACTAGAAAGCTGTAATTTGGCATGGGCATACATATTAATTACGCCGACAAAGAGGTAAAACAAAATTACGAAAAAAAAATTTTTGGTGTATCTCCCCTACACGTAAAGTGAGGATGTTTTTTTTTCTATCTCATGGTGTGGGGTATCGTTGGAAAGGTCCTTCAAAAACATTGTGAGTGTGTGAAAACCATTTTTGGATTCAAGGATCCGTTTGCGAAATATTAAGCTTTAAAGTGATATTTTTTGTTGGAGTCAAGTGTGTGTGTCCCTGCCAGCTAAGGTTGGTTTTGGATATGTGAAAAAAATCACGGCAGTAGTTTATATAACAAAATTAAAAGGAAAACTATCACAGCTAAGTAGGCTCTACAAGTTAACGAGTAATAATCGACCAACTTATATTTGCAGTTGCAAAAACATGTTTTCCCATACATTCCATATGGGAGAACATGTTTTTCAACTACAAAGTTAAGTTTGTTTTTCGGATAAATTCATCCCAACTACGGAACCCTTCATTGTGCGTGGTTCGACACGCACTTGGCCGGTTTTTTAATCTCAAACCAGGGTAAAGAACTTTTGTCCCAATTCAATTCTAGAAATATTCCATACTTGTATGAAAACATACAACTTGAGACACAACATGTGTTTTTAATGTAACGATCGAATGTGTAGGTAAGTTATAAAGGGCCCCCATACACCACACAATTTAAAAGCATGTCAAGGAAGTAAAAATTACTCTCGTTTGATAGTTTCTCTCAATAATTCAATAGTCTTTTTGACGATTCACAACAATAGGAAATTGTATCTAAGTAGGGTAGTTACAAACTGTAGGTATTTGTTTCCTACCCTGCCACCAAATTATTTATTAATTTACTAATAAAATGTCCGCTTGAAGTGATAGATACTTACCTTACTGTTAGAAAATTAAGAGTGTTTGCACTAGACTGGATTATAACTTCTTACATAATGTATTTATGTATGCATCAATTAACTGGAATCGAAAAAAAGCAAGAAAATCATGTATTTTTCCAAAGCTAGGCAAGACTAACTGAAGGTACTGAATAAAATATTGTAAATCCCGTTTTGCGAAGTAAGAAATTATTAATGTAGGCACATTGCACATTGTGTGCAGAAACTTGCCAGACAGGTCGTTCTTCCATTGGTTTTAATCATGTTTAATTTGTTCTCGTCTAATTTGGACGACACTAGCTGGACAGTCATGTCATTTGGTTTAAATAGGTCCTTATTTTTATTATTTTGTTTATCTTTTATATCGATTACTTTCTTTTAGATTTTGTAAATGTGAGAATGTTGTAGGCTGTAGACTTGTGGACCATTTTCTATTTCACTAAGTACCTGGTACTTGTTGATAGGCCTACACTGTCCTCTCATACCTATTAACACTGTAATTTGAAAACATTGTAGAAACCATTTATTTTTAAAAGAGTAACCGTGGAGTTTCTTGCCGGCTCTTCTCCATAGGAAGCGACCAATTGGAACCGTGCACCTAGCTTCTGACGTTTCATAAGTGCCCTTGTAGGATAAGTGAAATAAAATATTTTGAATTTTAGAGTCTTTTACCTAATCTTGTTTGACGTCATCACGTCAACGCCAGCTGTCGCTGAAAACCAGCGCTGGGGCTCTCTCGCATAGGGTCGCAGCATTATGCTGAGCGATGGCCGTTTTGCGTGGATATGACGCATACTTTCACCCAACGTGTTGTTTTCTGTCTTTGCGGTATGTTTACCGCAAATAAACGTATTTTCTTACTTCTTTCTTGTCATCTATGCAATTAAGCGACCTTGACTTTACTGAAGAAGTTTAGTAATATTGTTTAGGTCCTGCTCTTATTTACTCAGCCTATCGCTGGCTGTTGGTTATGGACCTATGGACCTCTCCCAAAATTGCTGACTGTAGGTTATGGACCTATGGACTGCTCCCAAAATTGCTGACTGTAGGTTATGGACCTATGGACCTCTCCCAAAATATAAGTCAACACAATCAATAGAATTTGTTTATTTATCAGGACTACGTTTTTCATAAAAACATTTAGGTTTGGTAATTTAACATTGAGAAACTATTACTGAAAAGCCAATTACCATAATAAGCCTTTTGCAGCAAAGAATCCCGAGGTAATGAATGATCGGCAATGGATAAACAAATCCTTTCCTAACTAATATTATAAATGCGAAAGTGAGTTTGTCTGTTTGTTTGTTTGTTTGTTACGCTTTCACGCTAAAACGCCTGAACGGATTTGGATGAAATTTGGCACATGGGCACATGGTTAGGTTAGGACATAGGATACTTTTTGTCCCAATATTCCTACGGAATCGAGACATGCGGGGTGCAACTAGTATTTAATAAATAAATGCTAGCTTTTGTAAATAATAGGATGGACTTTCTCCAGTAGTATGATGTAATCGCATAATCGCACTCGTGTGTAAGAATAAGAACCATTTATTTTAGGCAAGTATAGACAGTCGCTACTCGTTTATTTCCCACAGTTTATTATTTAAAAATTGCGGAGTGTAATAAGATGAATAGATTCGATGAGTGTTGATTAAGCCGACGTTCGCACGGACGTCATAAAATTGCGACGATTTTATTTCGTGCACTTAATTTTCAACGCTCTGATTTATTACCGAGAATTGAAAATCCAGTGAACGATAAAATCCCGCCGCGATTTTATTACGTCCGTGCGTACGTCGGCTTAGAATCATCTCTTCTTGTCGACGGAACGACAGTTTTGTATTTTCATTCAGAACTTTATGGCCCATTCCTAAACATTAGACACAGCAAGTTAACCTTTATAGTCAACAATTCAATTAAGCTGCATCAGCTTAGAAACATTCTTCATAGATTAATAGGCGTCCGTTTACTAGATTTCGTAACTTGCCCCCGATAGCGCACCTGATAACATATCGGACTTACCGTATACTTACATTCCTTTACTTAGTACTTTCTTACACGTGAATATAGTGCAAGGTTTATGACTGATAGGTACTTTTATTGGGTCGACTATCGGGTACCTAATCGCATTTATCTTTAAAGGGAAATTCCGTCTTGGATTCTCTTCCTCCGGGGAAAGAAGACTTTCACCGACAAAACTCGAGAATGTTCCGTTTTTCTTGCTAAACATATTCTGGAGACCCCGGTACGGCATAGATCGTTGGCATAGGTAGTTCTTGAACCCTAATGGCGAAAAATTGCTGATCATTGGGTCATTATTTCTAAGCCTAGCCTAGCTCTGCCCTCAGAAGGTATCTTGACCTGGAAAAAATGCCGTTTATTAAAGTAATAAACGTTTCTTTAAAAAAAAAAATGGTTTCTACGAACTACGCAGGAATCTTTCTCTGTGTTTGATAACAAAATTCCCGATCATGGGCTGTTTTCCATCTAATCTAACTAGCGTGTATTTTCCCACTGCAGGGAAACGCCTAGCTCCCTCTCCCTTTTCCACACATTGCAATTCTGTCTTTTGCTAGTCTTTTCTTTTCTATCTTTTGGTAGGAGTCAACTGCCATCTTCGCCTTGGCCTGCCACGATGTCATCGTGCGTTAATCGGGACCCAATCGGTGGTTCCATGCGTAGCAATACATATTATATATCGTTTTAATTTCTATGACCGTTATTATAATTTCAGTGCTCTATGTAGGTAAGTGGCCTTGCGTTAAGGTACCTAATCTACCTTGTAATGTGACGGTAAAGTAAGTCAGTCCAGTGCTGGTTTCACGCCCTTAAGTCAGTCCAGTTGACTAACCTACCCATCTATTTTCGGGTCCAGTAGCTTCCCCCGCCTGACTTACTGTCAATCTCGTCTACATGAACCCAATGACTGGGTCCAAAATTCCGAGTCACTGGGTCCAGTATCCAGTCACTGCCATCGTATAAACCAGGCATTAGCCTTCGACTTGGACAGTATCGGAGAGTAAGTAGGCAAACCACATCACATTTAAGTCTATACGTGGCGTACCGTCGGTAACTACTGTTCGACTGTCGAGAGAATGCGTTCTTGACACCTGTCAGTTTCATATTAACGAATGTTTTTTAAGTGAAAACTTCTTTATGCGCTTTGGGCATTTTCGACATGGGAAAAAACAATTGAACTCGCGACACCGTTACCGACACCTCATTTTTGTAAACGCGATTGTGCTCTTTATTTATATTACGTTACGGACCAATGTTCTATAGGTACAAGTATTTTTCTTCCACCAAAGCGATCTTGTTCAAGTTTCTTCTGTCGGCACTCCCGGAGTGCCACTGTTTTTTTTAATTTGATCCTTATTACTACTAGAAATTCAAGTCCAAATGACAGGTGTCAGGAACGCATTCTCTCGACGTCCGGACTGTAGTGATTGATAGGTACTTTGGTACAGTGGTTTGTAGGTACCAGTTTTATGCCTCCTCATCCTGACGCATCCGACACAAATATTTCTAAATAGCGTGATTGTTTGCTACATACGTCATACTGTGTGTGATTCCGTAGGACAAAAGTACAAAACTGCATTAAAGTAAGTCATTGTGTGTTATCATTGTTATTGCATTTTATGAATAACAAAGCAAAGAGGATCATAAAAATGGACCGTTGTACAGAATTCAACGTATTTCTTTGTAAGTGCGTAATACAACACAATCACAATTTGTTTAGATTTGAAACAGATTGCTAATCCATTACTTCATAAGTTTTTTTTTTTTTTTTTTTTATTCAAGTTGGAAATAAAAATCTGCTCAACAACGTAATGAAACAAATTAGTCATAATCGTTTATGAAAATAAGTTATGCAATTAGGGTTGGTACAGAAATCAGAATGTAGGTAAAGGTCATTCGTCATAATTATTTTCTTATTAGCTTCACCTTTGCACTTTCCGTTTGGTTTGTAGTTTGGACTTTGTCGGTCAGTTAAAATATCAAGGAATTAAAATCTTACATAATAATCCTCGTGTACTTAAGTACTTATAAGTTCTGAGTCATAAATTCAATAGAAACATTCCTAATTTCGTGATATCCAATATAACTCACTGCTTTTCATGATAGTCATTGTGCAAGTAGTGCTTTGTCGTACGAAAGTAGAATATGGCCGATGAATCATGGCCGGTCTGAACATGGCTCTCCCAACTTTCGCGTATGTCCTCAATTGTCCTCTCACTGCCACTTTCCTCATGTTACCACTTGGTTCCTAAAATATGTTATTGGGCAGTCTTCTGCGCAAAGTACGGAACGGTCATGAACGTGATTCATCAGCCGTATTGTACCTTACTATGTGTATAGCGAGGGTTAAATCAAAAGCGGAGCGGGAGCGTTTTTATTGCAATAAAAATGATCCCAAAATCGCAGTTGTTACTTATTCAATCAAGTTACTATTTATCTTTAAATATTAGAGCAGTTAGTTTCCTACTGATAAAACCTGTACATACAAAAGTATCTCAATTAAGTAGGTACATACAGCTGCACTTCAAGCTATATTTTCCAGTATAAGCTGATCTCGCATTGTACGGAAATCCTATACAATGCGAGATCAGCATAAATGTATAGCTTGATGTGTAGCCCTGTGTACCTACAGCTGTTTCAGAATAACGTCAGCATGGCAACTTGCGTAGACCTTTATCTTCCAGAAAGCAATCACCTTTTGCCTCAGCTTGCATAGCAATAAGAAAATAATCTATTGAATAGATTAGTCAAATCGTTATTTATTAGCTACAGCAAAACCTTTATCACTGACATTAAATTAAAGGCACTCAGTATTGAATATAAACCATCTAGATTGGACTTGGATTAGACATTATTTCGTTAGCAACAACATAAAAACATAAAATTTTCAGTAAAATACACACTACATACAGACACTTCAGATATTTTTCATGAGGAAACCAGAACAATACCAATCAAGGAGGAAAATCCCTACACTATGCCTACTGTGACTTTGAAACCGATATCTGATTATTCCAGATTGCGAAATTATTGTCCAGTTTCACCTGAAGTGAGGTAATCTGACATTCAAATGATTCGTAGGTAGCCCTAACAGTCGAAGGAGGAGGCGGAACGCGTGAGGGAGAGGCAAAATTCGCGCCCTCACGCTCCTAACCGCCGCAGGAGCAGACACCCAGGGGGTCGGGAATCGAGAGCTGATTTCCGGCCACCGTAGGCGCGGGCTTGCGGACGGTGAGCAATGGGTAGCTCGCCGTCCGATAAAGGTAGTCCTAACAGTGGTGGAAGCCTTTCCCATGAAGTTATAGAATATTCCGCTACGATAATCACGCATGGTAGATTTAAAACAAAAAAATAATACAGGTAGTAGTAAAAAATAGTACAGCGGTCTGCATAATATCTCAACGGCACCTGTGACCGTACATAAAAAGTTCATATTATTAGTGTAGTGTAGGCTAGGTTCTTATCCAAACTAATGCAATACTTACAAAATAGATTTATTTGTTCATTGGTCCAAAATGGCAACAAAACACTTGCGCGACTTCTATTCACCGCTTGAGCTTGACGCCATTGACAAGACAAAATTGTCAGACTGAGTTAACTTGGCCTTTGTCTACCTCCCCCGTCTCACCGCTCACATATAGTTACAGCAATGGCACGTAAAATTTAATCGGAGAGGCAACCGGATTGCGAATGGTAATCTGGGTCTTGAAGTGATACCGAACCCCCCGTACCGTCCGAATGGACCCCAAATGGACGGGGACGGTGATATGGAGGATGGGGCAAAACATTTTTTTTTTGACATTACATACTTTAAAAATTTAAGCTCTAAAAAGTGCATGGAATTTGTGTGTATCAATACCATTCGGTTGCCACACCCCAACATCGTTATAATTGAAATAATTTATACAATTCTTGAAACTCCTTACCGATGATTTATCACCAAAAATTAGGGTAAATTTTATCAAAACCAGACTGATAGCATTGATACACACGAATTCCTTGCACTTATTATGCTGTGGCTACATTGTCGCATTATCGCGAAATTTACTTCGTGCGCTCTCTCTCGCACACCGAGCGACGTCTCGCTGAGCAACAGAGAGCGCACGAAGTAAAGTTCGCGATAACGCGACAATATACGCGCCCCAGCATTAGAGCTCAAATTTTTAATGCCATGTAAAAAAAAATGTTTTGTCCCCATCCCCCATATCTCCGCCCCCGTCCATTTGGGGTCCATTCGGACGGTACGGGGGGGTTCGGTATCACTTCAAGACCCAGGTTACCATTCGCCATCCGATTGCCTCTATTTTATGTGCCATTGCCTTGAATAATAGGTACTTCAGGCAGTGACGAGCAGTCGCATGCGGACTGTATTTAATCTGTAAAAAAATGAAGACCTTTTTATTCAATTTTTGTTATTATTGTCTTTTCCAGCCAATTATCAGCGCTGCTGGGTATCCAATGGGCTCCCGTGGACATTCCCATGGCCCGTCGGCTGCAGACCCTGGCTGCCTTCGTTTGGATCTACCTCATACTCTTTGGAGAAGCTGTCTCAATATACCTGTTCATACAACTGGTCTACTCCAGGTTTTGGTGGATGGGAATACTGTATGGAATCTGGTTCATAAATGATATTGACATTTGCAACCGTGGTGGACGAGCGTAAGTATTTACGATCTCACCTATTATAATTCTTACATATTATTATTATAATACCATTTTTACCAATCGTAACAATCTTTTGGAATAACCCTCGGTATCTCCATAGAGGCTGGGGTGATGTAGGAATCTAAACTATTACTATACTTCGGCATTTGTGCCATTAAAGTTTCAGCACATAAAAAAAAATCTGCCCAGCCTTTTCCCAACTATGTTCCAGTCTAACCGGATGCAGCTAAATACCAGTTTTTTACATGGAGCGACTGCCTATCTGACCTCCACAACCCAGTAACTAAGTAATACGATACCTCTTGGTAAGACTGTTTGTCAGACTTTCGGGCTTCTGACGACCCGTAACGACTGTCAAAGATCCACGAATGACAGCCGGAACCAACGGCTTAACGTGCTTTTCGAGGCACGGAGGAGTCTCGGTATGTGGAAATGGTCACCCATTCACGGACCTACCCCGACAAGCGTAGCTTAACCTGATGGATCGACCAGTGCGGCTGTTGGTACTTAGCCACGAGCTCCTCAGCACATAAAAGTATCATAATTATGATTCTAATAGATATGATTTCAGCGTAAACAATCCATTAACATTTTAGTCGATTTTATTGTTTAGCCGATAGACATGAATATTTTAAACCCGATTATTGTGTTTTTTCTCTACGTGTTTCCATTAACTAAACATGGAAGTGATGATGTTGATGGCCTAGGGAGAGGCACCAAAAGAAGAAACACAGAAAAAAACAATCAAATTCTTACACTAGCTTATGTAATTCCAGGTCAGAATGGGTGCGCAACTGGACATGGTGGCGTTACCTCTGCGACTACTTCCCGATCAAACTAGTAAAGACTGTGGACTTGGACCCTTCGAAAAACTACATGTTCGCGTGCTTCCCACACGGTGTCATATCCCTAGGAGCCTTCGGAAGTTTTTGCACCAACGCTACAGACTTCCGCAAACTATTTCCTGGCATGACTTGTCACCTAATAACTCTAGGAGGACATTTCTTGATTCCATTCTTCAGAGACTTGGCTTTAGCCCTCGGAATGTGTGCCTCTTCAGAACAAAGTCTTCTATATTTGTTGGACAACAAGAAATATGAAGGTAACTGCGCGTGTATGATCATTGGAGGCGCTGCAGAAGCATTGGATGCTCATCCGAAGGAATATAAAGTGATTCTCAGTAGGAGGAAGGGATTCATTCGTGTTGCTATGAAGTCTGGGTAAGTTTCTTTCTCTTTGTCTAGTAGATTTCTTATTTTATCTCACAGCTTGTGATCTTCATGTGATGTGGTGTCCTTGTTGATTGTTTAAGAGACAAATAAGATAATTTTGAAAACAATGGTGCCGATTCCCTTGTTCACAAACTAAACTAAATTTAAGTTCAGTACATCTTTTTCTTTCTATTTCATAAGAAAAGGACAGAAGATAAATTTTAGTTTAGTCCTGTCAAATTAATCAGCGCCTGTCACTACTCTATACAAGTTAAGACGTGATTAAAAACTTGCCTACTAAAATTACGTCAATTTACGTCAAGAGCTGATTAATTTGAGAGGACTAAACTAAAATTTATCTTCTGTCCTTTTCTTAATGAAATGGAAAGAAAAAGATGCACTGAACTTAAATTTAGTTTAGTTTGCGAACAAGAGAATCGGCACCATTGGTGCCGATAAAAAAGGACGAAAAAAAAAAAGGACGAAAAAGGACGGCAGATAAATTTTAGTTTAGTCCTGTCAAAATAATCAGCGCCTGTCACTACTCCATACAAGTTTAGACGTGATTAAAAACTTGCCTACTAAAATTACGTCAATTTACGTCAAGCGCTGATTAATTTAACAGGACTAAACTAAAATTTATCTTCTGTCCTTTTCTTAATGAAATATAAAGAAAAAGATGCACTGAACTTAAATTTAGTTTAGCTTATGAACAAGGGAATCGGCACCAATGTCTATCATTAATGTTCGAATGTAGAATTATGATGATAGCGATTAATATTTTTTGTGTAGGTATATTGTACATAATAGCTAGGGAATAGGCAGGGCTATAGTAACATCATCATCATAATCAGTCTATAATGTTCCCACTGCTGGGAGTGCTGGGACACAGGCCTCCTCTCTGTCAGAGGGAGTGGGCCGTAATCCACCACGCGGACCCAGTGCCGGTTGGTACATGTCTTTCGAATTTTTGGTTCTACGACATGCCGGTTTCCTCACGATGTATTCCTTCAGTTTTGAGAGCAGTGGTGATGAAATAATTTACACAAAGTAACGCGCCTGTCAGAATTCGACCCTACAACCTACAACTCGTAAGTCGCGTCCGTTACCACTGGGCCACCACTGCTCAATAGTATAGGTACCCTTATTTCGTAACTGCCTGCATGCAATAACATGGACCGGAGCGCAGTGACGTCTCAGCAATAGTGTCCCATTGCGAATATATCTTTAACCAATCGATTTACATCAATGCTTTAACCGATCTGAAAATCGAACCTGGTCAGCAATCGCGCTTGCGTCAACAAAACAAGGCAACATGGTCCTTTCACATACAGGGTGGCAGGGACATCGACGCGAAAACTGAAACCATGGATTCAGTACATGATTCTGAACCCCCCTGGGTTGAAATTTTTCGTCGGTTATTAAAAAAAAAATCTGCTGTTTCATAGAAAAGTGCAAAACCTACGTGGTCAAAATGTATGGAACAGCAGATTTTTTTTTAATAACCGACAAAATATTTCAACGCCCCTGCGTTGGTCCCTGGTTCAGAATCATGTACTGAATCCATGGTTTCAGTTTTCACGTCGATGTCCCTGCCACCCCGTATAATTTACCTCTGATTTTGCATCACTGTCAACATCACAGTGATCTTTATTTCCGTTACAATAAGGTTGCTATTGGGGTACTGCAGCCACAAATAATGAACTTTATTGAAACAAAAAAACTCAGTTTACAGAAACTCTGTGTTCGATAACAACTGCATTAGTATAATACTGTGTCGCAGTCATTAACGCCCACCTCCAAAAAGTCCGAGACAAAATCAAAACTAAAACAAATCAAATAAAAAATAATAATAAAAATAAGAAATAAAATAAAAAATCAGAACTTAAAATTAAAACTAAACAATATTTCACCGTAGTTTTATGAGAGATTGTGAAATGAAAGAACTTGTAAGCTTATAGATAAAAGTGGAGGCAACACTCTAAATACCTAAGTGAAGACGACTGTGGTCGGACGCTCTCTTTCTAAATACACACATAAGAACGAGACAGAGATATGTGTTTTCTTTAAGGCTTGTGCAGACCAGCGCGACACGCGACACGACACAAAGACACCGCTCGTCGCGCGACGAGCAGTGCCTTTGTGGTGCGTAGCGTGTCGCACTGGTCTGCACGAGCCTTATCTTAAGTATGTATTCAGAAAAAGAGCGTCCAACCACAGTCGGCTTCACTTTGGTATCAGAGTGTTGCCTCCACTTTTATCTATAAGCTTCTTGATCAAACCTAAACCACAGATTAATAATGTATAACCTAAACTAACGGAATTCTATATTTCGTAATTCTTTTGTTTCCAGGGCATCGTTAGTGCCAGTATTCTCATTCGGCGAGACAGACCTGTTTCGTCCTCCGAACAACCCTCAGAACAGTTTACTGCGCCGGTTCCAGGAGCAGGTGCGCAAGTACACCGGCGTCTCCCCCATGTTTCCCATGGGAAGGGGGATGTTCCAGTACTCTTATGGGGTTCTGCCCATGAGAACGCCTGTGACTGCTGTCGGTGAGTTCAATCATTACGAAGATAATATCTTATTATAGGTAGGTACTTATTTGTAAGAACGTTCTCTCAAAAATATTTCTGATTTACCTGCATTTTTGACAAGTTTTTGACATCGATCAAAAAGTCGGGTAGTTCTTATAATGAAACCAAACGTAAATTGTTCAAAGAAAAATACTTCGACAGAAACTAGATTACCTACTTACGATATACTTATGTACTTTGACGGCACGGTTGGCGCAGTGGTTAGGTTAAGCGATTGACTGCTGCGCTGCGTGTCGCGGGTTCGATTCCCGCACGGAACAAATATTTGTGTGACCTACAAAGTAGTAGTTCCGGGTCTGACTGTTTGTATAAGTGAGTTTAAATGTTTGTAAGCGCACCCACTATACAGGAAATTCCTAGTGCGAGGCAACGTTTTAAAATATATATATATATATACCTACCTACAGGATGGTTCAAAAAGTGACATAAAAAAATTACGACTCCTCATGCCTAGGGGATCCGAAAATACCCCATGTATGTATTTTTGGATACCCCTGGGCAACTAATATATGACGTCACTATTTGGACCATTCTGTATATTATTAAGATATTTGATTTATTTTTATTAAGAAAATAAGAATGTCATTAAAAACCTCAATTAATTCTTGTTGTTATTTATTTCCAGTTGGTGCCCCAATGGAAGTAAAAAGAAACTTGGAGCCGACGAACGAAGAAATCGACGCCGTACACGCAGAGTTCACGCAGCGGCTGAAGACTCTCTTCGAAACTGAGAAGGTCAAGTACTTGAAGTACCACGAGGAAGCCCGGCTAGTCATCACGTAGGCATATTCTTTTATTTTACTGTTACCATTATTCTAACATATTATTATGCCCTAGCACGAACGCGCGACGTAAACGTAGCGTAAATACGAACGATTTTTGAATCGAAACTACAATCATCCTGTAGCATTTTGGTTAAATTTTTTGCATATCACCCATAAATCTCAGACCAAATAAAAAACCAAGACAGCGCTGTCAACAGTGACGTGAGGCCGGTTTCGTAAACATGTGTTTGTGTGCACTTAGTGAGATGTAGTTTGATTGTATGTGTGTGCGTGTGAGCGTGTATGCACAGAGCGGAGGTGTAGTTTTGGCATGCTTCACTGTCTTGTTCGCAGCGCTATGTCTTGGTTTTTTATTTGGTTTGAGCCATATTGACAATAAAATCTTAGAACTAAGTTAATACCTATTGTGCGCTAATTTTCGTTACGTTTAAATCCGCGCGTTCTTGCTAGGCCCAATTCATACGTCTGTGTCGTGTCAGAACGTGCCCCGATTCTGGGCCAAAAAATATTGGCTCGTACATTTTATTATGAAGTTGTTTACAGACACGTTCGTAAATGTGAACTAAAGTACACGGCCCGGTCATGTCCTAACACGGATGAGCGACCTGTAAGCTTAGTCATGCTGAATGCAGCATTTGCCCAGCACAGCAGTTGTGCTATTCTTTAAAAATCTTACCGTCAAATCTTACGTGAAGTGTGAAGTGAGCTGTCAATCCCGAGCGCCAGGTTTTATGACAGTTCATATCAAGCTTACTTCATTTAAGTTTTTACGTTGAGATTTTTACTGGATATCACTACAGGTATGCAGCTATGCTGTCACTTCGGTGATGTCCGCTACCCACGATCTACTCGTATTTCAACCACAGCTTCAATGCATGCCATTTTGTTTAGACCAGCCTTTTAACTAGATATATCAACAAATTCATCATGTCAGTCGTTGATAAAGTCATCAGCACCCGTAACATAACCACCATTGATATGGAAAAAATCACAATCTGTCATTTTGTCTATTCTTCCGTCGACAAAACCCGTTTCTATTGTGGTCATGCTACGTGTGCTGGAAAGCCTGCATCTAATAATTTCTCGGATGATACCAGGCAGAACTAGAAGGATAAAAACAATAAAATTTAGTAAGTATTTCGTTTTACGGTTTTCGGTTTTGTAAATTACTTTAAAAGAAGTTTAAATTTTTCTGGTCTCCTTAATTTCTTTTTCTTGCTTGTTTTACTTTAATAGTTCCTAATTTTTTTCCGTAATAAAAGTTATAGAATGGACATAGGCATTCCGATAGATGGTTTCTTACCTTCCTAGATAAATTTTGAAATAAAAATTAAGTCATGAGAAAAAACTTCGAAGATATGTACGATGATCTATCTCATTTCAAATACCTCTACTGCTTTCATGAATATATTCCAAATATATTTTGCCCCTTAAAATAATGTAGGTTTTTGTTGAATTTAATAGTGTTAATTTTAATTTTAAATATTTCCATGAAGCCTACGAAGTACACATCAGTTAATTTAGTAGAAATACTAATAATACTTACCTTTATAATAGACTGATTGATATTATTATAAAAATTAGTTATAAGTTTGTTATAAATAAGTGGGTAGATGAATAAAAGTGTTTTGTAAGTTGTAAAAAGGCGTTTTCCTTTTATTGTCTAATAGTTTAACGATTGACGGTAGTTTATTGTATCTTCCCCTGTAGGTACTATTGGAACACGATTCGAAATAGGAATAGTCCTATTTCAAATCGAAACCTTAATAACCCCATACGGCACAGTAAATAAACAAAGTGGTCCCAAAATGTATGAATAAAAACAATAAAATTTTACTATTTTTATTTATTTTATATATTTACATTTTATATACAACGTTAACATTAACGAATGCGCATGTCTTAGCGCACGACTCTTTTGAGCATATTTTTATTACTCGGCTATAAACGCACAAAAATGACACGACGTGCAGCTAAAATGAAGCAATGAAAAATGCTTCCAACAGATCTTTTAACAGAAAAAGGTCTAGATCTTCTCAGCTTATAATACATACTTACTACTTCACTAATCCTATTTCTTTCCTCAACGTCCTGCTATGCTCGTCCTCATTTGATCTTCCTTATCAACGTCCACCTGTATGTCTGTTTGTCGCCACATCTGTGCGTTTATAGCCAACATGCCTCCCTTACGTTTCATGATGAAGGTATCATTATAATTATACACAATAATATACAATACGAGCGGGAATGATACAGAGTATATCGGGCATGTTACTACGTTACTTAGAAATAACACATTGATGATGATGCAGTACTTGAAATTTAATATTTTGATGTTAACGCAATGGATTTGGGAGATGATACATAGCGTAGAATATGACAAGCGGTAATGTGGGAGAAATAAATAGAATAGAAGAAGAAAAAGAGATGATAAAGCATGAACTGATAGAAAACATAATTTTTTCAATCAGGGTGGAAGTTAACCACACAATCATCAACGTTTTTATAATAATAATACAAGTATCTAACATCGATCAAACTATTTTCGCACAACAATAAAATATAAAATTCAATTATGAAAGAAGTAAACGTAATGAAGTATCGTAGTACCATGCGGGCGTCAGTCCAGCTCCCGCCCATGGGACAGTCACTCGAAAAAAATGAGCTCTAAAACAAAATCACCGACAAAACAACTATAAAACTCATTGTAACATACAATTTACGAGACAGCTATTATAAACACGCGGCAAGATTTTACTACCGAAATACGTTTAACAACGATATTAAAAAACATGTCCCAATTTCCACGAAAGTAAAAATGATCTCTATTGATAAGTAACATTGTTCGAGAGCTCAGAAAACTCAAACACAAACTTAACAAAGGCTCAACGAAACCTAAAAGGCTATAGACATTAAGTAACAAGAAGACATTATCGATGAAAAATCATTGTATTGAACACGGATTGGATAATGGAAAACGGTACATCTCACAATATTTATATTTCCATACAAATTTCTACCGAGAATACAGTCTTAACGAAACGATCGTACTTCAAAATGCTATTGAATAAGAAATGAAGGTCATCATCAAACCGATCAGTTACAAAAACTCGTCTGTTTCAATCCAGTGTTTTCGTCGTCCACTAAAAATCTCTATAAAAGTTTGATCCCAAGAACGTAAACGTAAAGTTGATCCTTAGTCCATGTCTGAAGAAAGTTTGCATCGGTGGATCGTCAAGGACTAACTGATCATGTTTCAAAGTCGGGTGTAATCTGAGCCTTAAGGCCGATAAGTCACAATCTATATTAAGAAGACTAGAATCTTGCGAAGCTCACGCTTGCTTCGGATGCGGCGCGGGCGCAGGCGGGGCCGGCTTGAAGCACTGCATGAGGAAGGCCGTGTACATCACGAACGCTATCGACAGCGCTATCAGTGCGTACATGAAAATGTTCAGCTCTGGTTGTCGGAATCTGTTCTTTCGGAGCCATTCCAGTACTTCGTCTTCGGACATGAGGTCTCCTGTAAATATTATTAAGGTGAAAAAACAGTTCGTTATAGGATTTCTAGATTTTGAATTGGAGACTATTAAAAAACTACCTGAAATCAATTGGAGAAATCCAAGTTCATAATTGAACCCAGTATTTATTTTCTAAAATCTGTATACAATATACATATATAACTGTGAGAGATTCTTTGGAAAACCTGTTTCATTTCGTGGTCTTACCTCTGTATATACTAGGGAATCTCTTCCTGAAGTACACAATAGCCGGTAGCTTGGTGACTCCCCACTTGCGAGCGTACCGCGGGTCTTCCATCTTCACGAACGTTATGTCCAAGTTATCAGTTTCGCTGTCAATGTTCTCCAATTTGTCTAGAACCGCGCGACTTTCCGTAGATTTTTCGTCTAGAATAACCAAAATCAATTAGTAACTCTTACAAATTAAATTAATTATTCAGCTTCTGTAACTTATTCTACTTACAAAAGTAAACAGCCAAGAATTCGTTCTCCTCCAACAATTTGTCCAGCATCTTACGGTTCACCTCCTCAATTTCATTTTTTATTTCAAAGACGTCCTGAGATGTCAACCATTGTAAGACCCTGTCCACTTGATGGAGGTCCCCATCATACAACATCGGCATTTGCTTACGGAAGTATACCAATGAAGGTATATTCACAATGTTGTAAGTAGCAGCTGCTTCGTGGCTGGCGATCTTGACGAAATCAATACCAAATTGGTCAACTTCTCCGTCAATTTGTTCTAGAGATTCAAGGATTTCTTCACATTCTGCACAGTCATCCTCGTCATCTAAAACGAAAATGTGTATAAGACCTGTTTTTTCTCCTTCTAATAAATAAAGTGGCTCCTGTATGAAAATAATTATACTTACAGAAAAAGACAACTAACAGATGTGACTCGTATAGCAATCTCTCCAACATTCTGTCGTTAACAGACTCAATTTCATCAGCCAATTCTCTGTTTTCATCATCAATGAGCCACTCTAGTATAGATTCTTCGTTTTGTAAATCACCTTCGAATAGAAGAGGGTTGCCGTTCCTACAGAAAATATTTTCTTATTACATAAATTCCATTTTTGTTTCAAAGTAAAAGGTTTTATGCAAAAAAAAAATATTTTGTTATTGAAATCGTAAGCTAAAATATTTCTTACCTGAAATATACCATCGCCGGGAATGTTTTGATTGAATATCTCTTGGCGAGTTGTGGATCTTGAATTTTGACCATGTGAATACCGTAGACATCGCACTCATCGTCAATGCTCTCGAGCCCGTCAAGAATATGGTCGCAAATATGGCAGTTCAGCTTGTCTAAAGAAATATTAAAGGTCATTATTGTTTAAAGTATCAGTGATGACAAAATTGTACCTTATTACGAATTGCAGAGATTTATACTTACAGAAGTATACAGCCAAATACTGCGTGTCTTCTACCATCTTTTCCAACATCACTCTAGTAATAAGTTCGATTCGATCTTCAGTTTTTTGTGTAATCAACCACTGCAATACTTCCTCTTCTTCGACCAGAGATCCCTCATACACATTCGGTACATTATTTTCAAAGTACACCATAACCGGGAAATCTGTCACTCCATACGACTCAGCGATTGAAAAGTCTTGAGTCTTAACAAACTTGATCTCGTGTCTATCGCAGTCATCATCGATATTCTCCAGTTCTTCCAATATCCCCGCGCATTGCTCGCAGTCCAGACTATCTGTAACATCCCGATCTAATGCCAATTAAAGTGTAATAACGTTTTATGAGCAAACCTCATTGGATGGACAAACTGTTTCAGTACTATTTTGTTTGTGCTGGCTGCTACGAAAACCAAAATCAAAATATCATTCTTTATGCGTTTGGTAAATCACAATTCAGATGCGAACGTGGGCTAAACACTTCACACACTCAACACAAGTGGGTGTGGACAGGGAATATACTAACTAATCATAACCAGACCTTAAAGTACCTACTCTTAGTGCGGTCATGCTACATGCAACAAAGGTAATGTCTACACAGATATCGCAGATGGATTGTCAAATCCGCTGTTTTACAAAACCGCTAGTAGTTTTACGAAACAGCTAAGTTATGTAAAATAGCTGAACGACGTTTAGCGGTTTTTCATAATGACTGAACTTTAACACGCAGAATTGCATAAAATTTTTGCATTTATCAATGCAGCTATTGGAAGATGTCTAAAACAGCGTGAAATTAAAGGTCAAATTGTAGGTTTTAGGACAGAATAGAACAGAAGGCGCACTCCGCATTTTAGGTATGAAGCTACAAGTACGCGGAGGGCTCGTCTTGTCGGGCCAATTCAGTGAGTGTAAGTCATAGCGTAGTCAGAAGATATAATATAAGAGTTACGCGATAGAAAAAGAGGCAACTTCTAGGTGAATATAACAGTAGTTAAATAGCACTGTGCGACCTGAATTGCACTTTATCAAAAATAGCAAAAATCGCTTTTTATTTAAATGATTTTGCGGAGTGAACAATCTGTACTAAAATCTGATTTTAGTTCAAAATTTTGTCGGTCGTGGATCTGTGTGCCATAATAACAATAATCGTGTCCGAAACAGAAATAAATAAAACGAGTAATATAAATGAAAATTACTCTAATTCAACAAAAAACATCAGAGTTTTATGAAAGTCAGTCCTAAAAATACAAAATAGCAAAGTAACTGCGACCAATTTGGAAGTAGCGCTCGCCGCCGGCCTCTGCCGCGGCACAGCTCGCTTTGCTCGCTCAGCTCGCGCGCGTTTGTTTACAGTTCTAACCTAAACCAATTGGTTAGCGACTTGCGGTTCCGACCATTTTGGCATTAGTAGCCACATCAAACGCTTATTGAGACTGCAGATAAGCCATTCTGCATTGCGGTTTTGTTTAACGTAGCGTAATGGCAATTCACAACGGAGCTGTTTTGTAAAACAACTAGCGGTTTTGTAAAATAGCGGATTCGACAATCCATCTACGACACAGACATAGGGTCATTCGAAAAGTTTGCGATTGCAAGGGAACATATTTCCAATGAGCACGCCTCTAAGGGGATAGGAGTACCATCTGGGTCCAGTCCCTCATCCTCCTCGTGATCTACACCTTTCTTTTTCGTTGATCTTTTCAGCAATTTTGAAGTGCACATTTCACATAACGTTTTGTTCCCTAATAAAAAGCAAGAGAAATTAATAAAAGATACACGAATATTTATGTTAATTTTATGTACAATCTTCAAAATCTTCTTATGTGTCTTCATGTTTCATTATTTCTTCTTAATATTAAACAGTTGATTAGAATGTGAACACTTAGCAGAGATTAAAATTAGCTGTGTGATGTATGTGCAGTATAGAAGTGTGTATTCGCACACACGCATGCAACTTACAGAAGTAAACGGCAAGTGATCCAGACTCTTCTATCAGATCCAGAAGATCTTGACCTTCCAGGGCCTCTATGACGTCACCAGCTGGATTTTTCTGAGTTAACAACCAACTTAGGAGTTGTTGTTCGTCATATAGATCTCCTACAAAATAAATATTGCTATAGTCACCGTCTTGTCTCACAGTTGACAACAGCTCTATCACAGCAAGAGGACCATGTCATATCATATGAAAACTATATAAAAACGTTTTTAAAGACTGACATTGCCCTTGGAAGAATCCACAAAATCAACTTTACCAGCATAAATAACAGGATCCTTGGAACCCATCTTGAAGAACAACACAGCAGGAAGAGCGAACACTCCGAACTCTTTAGCCATTTGCCTATCATCAATCTTCACGAAATTGATACCGGAGTCATCAGCGTCGTCATCAATGTGCTCAATCTCCGCTAGCACTTTAGGACACTGTTTGCAGTCATTACTGTCTAAAACATGTGTTATGTGCAATACAATTGGATTTGTGAGTATCAGCTTTTTTTATAAGAACAATCTAGACTAATATTTATTATAATCTTTAAAACTTTCTTTAAGAGGAAATGTAATTAAAAAGAAAACTCACAAAAGAATACCGCTACGTAATCTGAAGTCTGCCTTATCTTCTGGAACATTTTCTTATTGACTTTCTCAATATGGTCCGTCAATTCCATATTCTCAGGATTTGTCAACCAATCTAATATTTCCTCTTCATCATCAATGTCTCCATCATAGTTGATAGCTTTCGTTTTCCTAAAGTATGTGATGCCTGGCGGGTTACGGAACCCGTATTTCTTCGCCATTAACCGATCGTAACATTTGACTATTTTGATTCCGTATTCAGCTGCTTCATCATCGATTAATTCCACATGTCGAAGTATTTTTGGACTATCTGGATCTTCTTCTTTATCTAAAATGTACAATTTGGTCAAATTCTGTCCAGAACTTGGTAGAAAGTTAAGAAAGTCAAATTTATAGTCAAGATACTTACAGAAAACAACAGCCAGAAATTCTTTACTTTCGATATATTTGAATAATTGCTCTCTATCAATTTCCTCTATACTCTCATCTTCCTTCTGCTTGACCATCCAGTCCAACACCTCAGATTCGTCCAATAGATCCCCTAAAATAGTTTCATATTATATTTCACGCTGAAAACCCTATGAACTAATCAAATTATTTAAAGAAACCACATCCATATCATAATTTGGGAAACTCACCAGTAAATTCCAATAATTGGCATGCGCGGATACAACTACGGCAATACCATGCTGACATCATTCGTGTGTGAAATGAGTAATGACAGTTTTTGGTTTAATAGAAAAATGTATTTATTTAACAAAAAAAAGTTGTTTCAGCGCCGACTCAACAATTCAACGTAACAAATAAATAAATTAAACATTCATGCGAATTTTCTGCCAAACAATACAACTTACATATCGACATATTTGTCACACAACGTCAGCACTGTTCGACCGGAAAGCTTTAGACGAGTCTAATCACAACATTAGTCTTCATTGCAAACAATAGTTAACAAACAGTCACCTAACTACCTATACAATGCAGTGATTGACTATAATAGTGACAGACATCGTCCAATGCGGCCCGACCCCTATCGGTTACTGAACAAATGATAAATGAATAGATTTATTGCACTGATATCCGGCACTGCGCTTATGAAAATTAATAATCAATTAATTCATTAGTTTAATGTTGATACAAAATATTAAGAACTATAGTTTTTATGTCTATAAGTAGTAAAAAGTAATATTTTATCAAATGTAGCATTACAAAATAATGAGATTCTATGAAGACTAGAAAACTATATGAACATGAAATCCTTACAACAATGATAAGTCTTTCAAGATGTCACGGCAAAATACAATGAGAAATGCCTTGCGTTGTTATTGTTACGTCTCGATTTACATTTAATTTCTAAATATTGGAATCAATTTACAATGAAAATAACGATTTGTACACCTGTTAACAATGTCCCTAGACATCCCAATATTTAGTCCGCTCATGATCTTGAATTTACAGTAAAGCACATTTGTGGGTGTATCAGTGTGGGCTGTATTCGCACCCGTCGGCAGTTGGCAGGGTGCAGTACGACACGACGTGCGAGTACAGTCCAATGTGCAACGTGTTACAACATTCAACCCTGTTAAGTGCTTGCAGGAATCAAGGGACACGAGGTTATTGAAAAGCTAGCAATGTTAATAGCCATGACAAATAGATGCAAAGTTAGACATAGTGATCTATTAGAGCTGGGAGGAGTCAGAATCTGAGGGCCAGTAACGATAACGTTCGTGTCCACTTGATGCCTAGCGTGCACGCCGCTACTTGCACTCATATCCGAGGATATCAGAGCAAGATACTTCTAACATTAATTAAAGTTTACCACCACCAAATATTATTGTCAGACTCGATTAAACCTTTTTTCCCTTTGGACGGTTTGTCTGGTTTGGCGAGAGCCTTGTTTTTGCCCTTGACCGGCTTCTCGGGTTTCTGCGGCGACTGCGGCTGCTTGTCGAGTTTCTTCGGCACCTTGGTCGGCGTGGCCTTCGCTACTTTTGTCGGACTCTGAACTTTAGTGGGACAGCACTGGTAGGGTTCGTAAGTCAGTTTTGGGACGGCCGGTTTCGCCCCCAATCCAATGTAGAAACAGCGATCGCCTGCAGTCAGTAAAAATCTCGTTTACAACCCGTATAAACGGTAATAACAAGTAACAGTTAACTGCGTTAATACTGTGCACGTTTGTAATCATTGCGCCTACAGTTAAGCGCTATTTCTAATGATAATGTTAGTAGGTATAAGAGTTGAAAACATTTATTGGTCATTAAGCGGTCGCGAATGACTGCAGGCGATAGCTAGAGAGTGGTTCCCATGCGGGCCAGTCGACACGCGACCATGCAGATGTGATGCGAGGGGTCGCGGGGCCTACGCTACTCAATTACCTGAGAACATTCGTCTTATTCTACCGAATATACTATCTTCATCGCTATCATCATCCTCATCATCATCATCATTATCATCGTCGTCGTCATCATCGTCGTCATCAACTTGCTTGCGACGACTGACTTTACCTATTTTTGCACGAGCCCCGAATCTTTCTTCTTCTTCTTCATCATCATCATCATCATCGTCATCATCATCGTCGTCGTCGTCGTCGTCGTCATCATCATCATCGTCATCATCATCGTCATCATCGTCGTCATCATCATCATCGTCGTCATCGTCATCATCGTCATCGTCATCATCGTCATCGTCATCATTGTCATCGTCATTGTCATCATCGTCATCAACCTCAGGCGAAAGTTTGCCAGGAATTCGAATTTTGGGTTTACCGACTTTTGTCCAAGTGGCGCCGTCACTTGGGATTTTAGATTTTAAAATTCTTTTGATGGCCGCTAATTTTACATTGTCTTCTTCATCATCGTCGTCATCATCATCATCATCATCATCATCATCATCATTATCATCGTCATCGTCATCATCATCGTCGTCATCATCATCGTCAACGATACCGTTATCATCCTCCTCCTTGGAACTCACTTTGGCTCGTTGACAACATTTATTATCAAAAGTTTCTGCTTTCAGCAATCCCGTTGTTTTCCATTGCGCAGATTTCACATTTTTCGGGGCATTTCTCTTTAATGCATCAACATTGTCACCTTTCGTGAACCCCGATGATTTTTTATCACCATCTGCATTGGCCTTCGATTTAATATTAGCTTTTTTATGTCGGTGGCTATCTTCACCTGCAGGCATTAGTAACTGTCATGCAAAATGACATAGCTCAAACATCCAGCATTTTAGGCGTAAAGTAGTAACACTTGTTTCATAGAGATATATCAAGAATGATGTCATGCATGTAATATTTTTGAATTCATAATATTTTAGACAAATATTTTAACATTAAATAAAATCCCTTGACCTTAAACAGATATAACATTAGAAACGTTTATTATATGGATGTGGATTCTTACTTTTTTGATCTACAAGCCACTGCAGAACCTTATTTTCGTTCTTTAAGTCACCTATAAACAGGATAAAAGATGTTAGATTTCATACTTTAATACATCATCACCACCAAAATATAGTCGCCAACGCCGATATAAACTCATATTAAGGATAATGTACACAGATAATTAAGAAACATTTGCAAACAAAGGGTTGTATCACTTACCGTCATACATGATCGGAACACCTGTTTCGTAGTAAACCAGAGCTGGGAAGCTGAATATACCGATATCTGAAGCGAGTTTGGAATCCTTGGACTTAACGAACTGAATGCCGTGCTTGTCTGTGTCGTCATCAATCGTCTCTAGTTCTTCAAGGATATCGTCACATGTGTCACAATTTTCGCTATCTGTAAGAGGAAGATGAAAATTGGTAAGATTAGTAGGCAATCCAAAGATTCAAAAGTCGATTTGACTCATTGTGATGCTTATAATGGCACCCATTATAGATATAATTATCGTTTCAAGTTTCTTATTGTAATCTATATAGTTTACAATAAAGTTAGTTCTGTTTATCTATTCTATTTCCAAAATTTGCGATAGTGTTTTGTAATCTTCATGGTCGTCTACATTGGTCACATCCTAAGATCAAAATTTGACCAGTAATTCTGGAGAAATGGACACTAATATGTGGCTTGCAGACGATTGTGATAGCCGTTACACTAATAGAAGATTTAATATTCACTTGGGCAACTGCCAGACCACATAATATTTTAAAATGATTTATTACGTTTAATATTTTAATAGCCCAATGGTTTCCCTGACATTTTTATGTAAAATAAAATTCACACTTACAGAAAAACACGGCTAGATGCTCTACATCATTGATGAGATCTTTCAAGGTCTTCCTGTCTACATTTTCAATGACATCAGGCTGAGAGTCATGAAGTTCCAGTACCCATTTAAGGATAGCTTCTTCATGCGTTAGATCACCTTCGTAAATAGTCCTGAACTTATGTCTGTAGAAGGCTAGAGCTGGTAAGTCTGACAGGTCATACTCCTTGTCAATGCCATCGTCGGATGTCTTGACGAAATCAATGTCTTTTTCTTCACACTCGTCGTCAATGTTTTCAAGCTCGCTCAAGATTTTCTGGGACTTTTTGTCGCCTTCCTTGTCTGTAGAAAAAGATTGCAAAGTTTCATAAATTAATTGTTTCTTTTAGTATCATTCTTGCATGGTCATTTGACCATATTTTGTCAATTATTATCTATACCTATACAGTTTTACGCGTCGTACTTTTTAGTTTAAGACTATGAAATTGTAATAGACAAAACTCATAAAAGTACAATACATGCCGTGCGTGCCCTGAGAAGCACCAACAAATTATGAGTAACAAGTCAGTATGGAATCGAAACCTACAGTGTCTAAATCGTTGTTAAAATCAATCGAAAATAGAATCGATTGATTTTCAGTAGCTATCATCCAGTCGTAAAATATCATCAAAAGAATATACTCACAGAAGAACACGACAACGTGGTCGTTTTCTTCTAAGATCTTCTCCAGCATCTTAGAGTTGACCTCCTCGATCTTGCCGGGGATCTCCAGGGTGTCCTCGTCAGTCAGCCAGGCTAGGACTTCGTCTTCATCCTCAATGTCTCCTATAATTGAAACAAAGCATGTTAAAAAAAATTGTTTGCGGGGCCATTATGGCCAGAAATCGCACAAAACACAGAGATTAGAGATTGGAAGGAAAAAGGGGAGGCCTTTGCCCAGTAGTGGGACACAAGATACGCTAGTAAAAAAATAAAATTTAAACTTTTGGGCACTTATCAGCAGTTAATAATATTTATTGTAGGTAGGTATTTTGGTTTTGAAATATTTTAACTTTTTTCAAGCAACTAAGAAACAATTAAAGCATAAAGATGTGATGTTTGGGTGACATTTTCGTCAATGTTTTCGGTATATCTTATAATCATCAAAATATTGACGATTACAGATCATTTTCTTTCATTTCGCACCTCAACTTCAACTAACTATTGTTTCGTCAATTGTTTCCCTAAAAAGAGGATTGTTTATGTACTCATTCTTATACACCGTGAAATTTGAATCACAGTTTTGCTAGAACAAACGTTATTCAGACCATGGTCTACTACTATTCTACAGCATCCAAAAAAAAAAAACATAAATTGGTTTTTGAAAAAACACAAAAAGACAAAGTTTAAATTGTCAAGAGTATCTACTGCTTACTAAATTTCGTTTATGGAGGTACATTTCCCTGTAAACAATGCTGTGTCCCATGCGTGGTGTCTGTGTTGTAGGTAGTAACGAAAATCTTGTTTTTTTTTGTGTTTTTTCAAAAACCAATTATGTTTTTTTATTTTTATGGATGCTGTAGTATGGTAGTAGGCCATGGTCTGAACAAACGTTTGTTCTAGCAAAACTGTGATTCAAATTTCACGGTGTAGATATGTGATAAGCTACTTCAACTTTTCTATTTAATTCTGTAGTTAAAATTTTACTTACAACAGTATAATGCTGTAGTTTCTGGCTTGTCCCATGGAAGAGGGAGAAGAATTTGTGTTTGTATGTATGTAAAAGTGTAATTAAAATTAATGATTCAACTTTGACAACATGACAACTCACCCTTATAAATAAGCGGGTCCCTGTTCCTAAAGAACGCCAGTGTCGGGAAGGTCTTGATGCCGTATTTCTTGGCAAGCAATGTGTCTTCGGTAGTCACAAAGATGATGCCGGTCTCGTCGAGCTCGTCGTCAATGTTCTCGAGTTCATCCAGGATGTTGTCGCATTCTTCACCTTCCTCGCAGTTGCCGCCTGGAAGGAGTTAATGTTATTTGTTATTGGTGGCTATAGGTTCTTGATGATGAGTTTATTTTACCACTTTCGTGGGCGTTTCAGGGCTGTCTTTAATAGCGCTTATTCTCAGAATAATTTGTACCGAACAATTTTGTGAGTATATTTACAGAATAATAATTATAACAGGTTTTGTTTCTTCTGGTTTTTTCAATAAGAATTCGAGAAGCCTGTTATGAGATAATCAATTTAGAAGAAAGTGATTCATTTAAATATTGCTATCAAAATTATATCAAGTAACAAGATACACAAGTACAGCTAATATTTAAAACTAATGAGTACAGTGTTAATAATACTTACTGAAATACACCACCACGTATTCATGCTCCTCAATAAGTTCAATCAAGATCTCATCAGTGACCTCTTCAATGGTCGCACTGTTCTTCTGCTCAATCAGCCACTCCAGTACTTCATCCTCATTCATCAGATCTCCTTCGTATATCGCCGGTATGTTCTCTTCAAAGTACACGAGTGTTGGTAGATGGTCGATACCATACTCCTTGGCTTCGTTCTCATTGTCCATTCGTACGATGACTATGCCTTCCTTTTCTAGCTCGTCATCAATGTTTTCCAGTTCGTTTAAGATTCTGATGTCTTGTTTATCTTCTTTGTCATCTGAAATTATTGTTTTGTATTGTTAGATATACCTTGTTTAGAGTTTCTTTGACGTTCTCAGACTTCATTCTTGATCAAATCGAATGCTTAAATTAGGAATCATTGTAACTTAAACATTTTTACTTTAGATAAGTACCTACATAGCAATCAATTAATGGTATATGTTTTTTCGAAAATATTCGAATGTACTTTTGACTTTCAGATTTTAGGCGTACAAAACATCAACATAAAGTCATGAAATAGTTATTTTGTTTTCCAAAGCTTGTTTAAATTATCGTTAGTGCACCCACTCCCCAATTGCTTTATAGTTTTGCGTCAGAAGTTACGTGTGGAACATACATTAACATCCTAAATAATGATTATTTCTGTCATAAACATAAATTCAATATAACATATAATTTATACTTACAGAAGATCACAGCCAAGTAAGGGGTGCTGATAATAAGTTTGTCCATCATTTCGTCGGTGACTTCAGGGATCTCACTGTGACGCTTCTGGTGGAGTAACCAACCCAAGAGTTCTTCTTCCTTCATCAAGTCACCTTCGTATACGTGAGGAATTCCCCTCTCGAAGAACACCATTGTAGGAATACTCTCAATACCGTACTCTTTCGCCTCCTTATCGTCATCAATCTTGACGAAAGCAATGTCGTTCTGGTCACATTCATCATCAATGTTCTCCAGCTCAGCCAAAATCTTCTGACTCTTCTTTTGGTCCTTGTCGTCTGTAATAAATTCGAAGAACTGTATTTCATTTATATGTCAGTTCTTGATAGTGTTCTGTACTGAATTATGAAATTTCCTATTTTTAGACGTGTGGCAATTTAAAAAGCTGGCATTGTTTCAAGCGACAGACACAGCCAATGTTAAGGCCGTGTGTATAAAAGTTAAAAAAGTACTTACAGAACAGGACGGCGACGTACTGCATTTTGTCGATGATCAGGTCAAGCATTTCGTCGGTGATGTCTTCGATCTCGTCACTCTCAGTCTGATGTTTGAGCCAGTCTAGAACTTTCTCCTCTTCTTCTAAGTTACCTTCATAGTAGGTCGGTATACCCTTCTCAAAGTAAAGTAGCGTGGGGACTTTTTCAATACCGTATTCTAAAGCCTCGTCATCGTTATCAATCTTCACAAATGCAATACCAAGTGTGTCACACTCATCATCAATATTCTCCAGTTCGTTTAGTACCTTCTGTGATCTACGGTCGTTATTATCATCTGTAAGAGAACATTAAAACATGGCCTTCAGTAACTAATCTCAAGGGAAGTTTATGGTCGGATTTTTGCCAAGAAATATACGTACAAAACAACACGGCGACAGTCTTGCCGTCTTTGATGAGACGGTCTAACATTTCGTCGGTGACATCTTCGATTTCGTCCTTCTCTAGTTGGTCGACAAGCCACTCAAGGATTTCTTCTTCATTCTCCAGGTCACCTGGCAAAAGAGATCAAATGTAATTTTTCCTCTTAAGAAACAAAACCTTGCAAAATTTTATACTAATTTTCAATCATTCTTACCATCATAAACGTTAGGAATCTGCTTCTCGAAATAGACGATGGATGGTAGGTCATCGATACCAAATTCTTTCGCCGCCTTAATGTCATCGATCTTGACGAACTGAATACCGTGGCGGTCGCAGTCATCGTCTATCTTCTCGAGTTCTGCTAGGACCGTCATTGATTCATCGTCGCCGTGGTCGTCTGGAAATAGTGTGTTATAGATGTTGTAGAAAAATTTAAAGAAAAAATCAAGAGCTTCACACCTTGGTAAAGTTTCTTAGGGAAACTCCACTGTAACCCGATGCTAATGTATTGTTTGATATCGAGTTTACAAGCTTTTAAAGATATAAAAATATCAGCAAAAAAGTTAATGGATGATCTTATTAGTGAACTTCATATACTCACAAAACAGTACGACAAGGTTGTCAACATTTCCGATTAAGGTGTTCAAAGTCTTTGCTGTAACATCTTCAATGATATCCTCTTCGTCACCGGTAGACTTATTA
Source organism: Agrochola litura (assembly GCA_949152395.1). Lineage (NCBI taxonomy): Eukaryota > Metazoa > Arthropoda > Insecta > Lepidoptera > Noctuidae > Agrochola > Agrochola litura. Next base: position 4,776,456 of record OX424497.1, on the reverse strand, counting down.
GCGATCAACCACTCCAGCACATCCTCTTCTCTGCTCAGCTCACCTGAAATACACATTGAAATATGGTTGGAGTTATCTCCCAAGATAACTAATTTCAAATTAAAAAATAAATAAAACTGAGAAATCGTAAGCAAAAAGTATTTCTGAATTCAAATTTATCCCAAAATACAGGCAACAGGCTAACTAATATTGAAGTCTGGGCTATTACCTGTTATTTACTAGAGCAGTTTACTATCTAACATTAGCCTAAATCTCCATTACAATTCCAGTTATATACGAAAGAAAGTGTTGAGACTTGACGTAAACCAGTAACCGTCGTCATTAACACCATCCGTTTCCTCGATGCGAGCGTCAGCAAACGTAAAATATGAGTCACAAACCTTCATAGATAATAGGTATCTGATGCCTGTAGTACACCAGTCTTGGCAAGTCTCCAAGATTGTACTCCTCGGCTAGTTCCTCGTCGTGGATCTTCACGAAACCGATCCCAAGTTGGTCAGCCTCGTCGTCAATGTTTTCCAGCTCTTGCAGAGCCTTCGCACATTTCTTACATTCTGGCTTGTCTGCAACACGTTACACTCTATTTCATTTTATGATTCGCCCAAATCTCTCTGTGCCTAGTTCATGCCTCGGACGTGAAGCGGTGCAGTTAAGTGCCTAATTATTGCCTATGAATTTGGCTGTGTTAAAATTTAGTTTGCAATTAAAGCTTGTGTCGTGCAAAAACCTATTAGGTTTATGTGTGGTGGTGGTGCCGCTTTGCCAAAAAATCTTATATCTTTATTACTATTATTGTAAGCGGGACTATCTTGGGTGTGCACAACTATGGGAATTCGCAGAAATCACCGTGTACAAACACATTTAATTAAAACTATGTGTCCTCAGGTTCTATACAAAATCTTGCCATTGCAGTGTTAATAATCTTATTTGCCAGGTTCTAAGCCAAGTGTGATGTGAACCTTTGCTTTATTTCAAACGTTTATAAATAGGAAGGCATTGTAAACAACGTTTTTTGACGGCCTGCCGGGGATACGGCACTCTTCATCACATATTTAGGTCAAGGTCACCTTATGATCTTGTTTTTGGACAAAATTTCCAACGTACTGCTATATTACTTATAAGTATTGTTTTATGATGTACACAGATTTGTAATATTTTTTACTGTCGTTAAGGAGGGGGAGAATGTTCGTCTGACGCTGTAGTCGTGACATGTCGGTCCGTCAATCCGAGCTTGCTGGCGAGACGCAAATAGCTCAACCGAAATAGCTCGCCTCACGGCCCGATAATGCAAACGCGTTTTTGATTCTAGCTTTCCCTTAGACCAGATATACGAACAACGTCAATAAAGAAACAGTAAGATTCCAGATAGGCGGTAAGTTATTTCGCAGAATTCAATAATTATTGAAGAGTGTAAAGTAAGCGTTTGTTTGAATGTAAGTGTATCTTTAACTGTTAAAATGATGAAAGTTTATTCGTTAGATTATGACGGTTGAATATAATTTGCTATGTGGGCCAAAATTTTAATTAGACGTATTCATTATCGATTGTTGATTTACACAACGGGGCCCTTATGAACTACACCAATTAACAAATATTATAAAAATATCGTTGCCGGTTCCAATAAAAGCGAGAAGCTTGTATATGACATAAATTAAACAAATACTAGTCTACTAAGCGAGAAGAATTACAGCCAAGCTGACATTAGAAGAAGGCATGCCGCCAGCTGAGAATCTTACTTACTGTTTGACGGGCCGCAACTTTTGTGATCAGGACCTACGTCAAAAACACAATCAAAACACACTGCACAATATACAGACGCATGTTCTAACCTCCACTAACAATTATGATGTACACGACTGAGAGGAAGATTAACTACTCGACAGGGCTACGTCGAAAGAATTTACAGTACAATTTTGATTACGATGGTTAGTTGAAAAATGGCTCGAATTTACCACAATTGCTAAGATACGATACAAGAACACAGAAAGTAACACTCCAATACTTACAGAAGAGAACGGCTACATAGTCTGTGTCCTCGATGATCTTGGCTAGGATCTTTTGGTTGACTTCTTCTATCCGGTCAGGAAGGTCCATTGCTTCTAAACTCGTCAAGAAATCCAGGACGCTCTCTTCGTCCATGAGATCTCCTAGAATTGTCAACGTTTGACGGCACAGATTAGTAAAGTGGAATATATTGTTTCACTCATAGGTAAATAGCAAAGTTTGTTTGTAGAACCATGTGCCTATTTAAATCATTTTAAGCCTGCATAGTCCCAGGACAAAGGCCTCGCTTTCTATTTTGCTACTCCAATAAGCTGTTGTAAAAATAAATGAGCATAGAAACATTTGACAAATCTCCATGAAGATCATTCTGAAAAGCATAGGCAGATAAAAGTGAGGACGTTGCAGAACAAATTGAAGAATTCAGAGAGATTAAATCACGCCTTTTATAAATAGCCGAAATCCGGTATAAGAGCCCAGTTATAAATTTAACAATCAAGGGAAGTTGTCTTGAATCACCGTTTATAATTAGTTGTACAATAAAACGTCAGCTAATGTTCGCAGAGAACTTTAAGCGCTCTTTTAATTTAACAATAATGTTTAAATATAAATATCTGTAATATGCTACGTATTTTTTGGAAGACAAGTAGGTAGAGAATTTGGCTCAGACATTTATACGACCATGTCCTAGCTATTGAATAGCAAACAATAATGATGTGCTCCCAGGACCTGATTCACAATTAATTTTAGAAGTATAAGTTATGTTGAATAAAATCTGGTTTGCATTTTGGGTCAAGCACTTACAGCTGTAAAATATATCTGGTATATACAGCAGAACAATATTTATTATGAAAATGAATAGGTTAATTCTACGGATTCAATTTTTATTTTAGCCTCTTGGTCTCGTCATTCATTTGGACCACCCAGTTAGTTTCATCATCTTCGGTCACGGAAACAGAAACAAGTTTTCAGATTGGCTACCAGTATTATTTAAAAAAACTTTAGGTATTTGTCTGCTTGGCATGACTATGAATCTATAGAAGGTCAATAACATAGTCCTAATTTTGATCAATGATCAAATCTGCTTATTACAAGGATCAGCCTTAATTGCATAAGTAGATTTGTCTGTACAATTTCCAAGTAGATAGTCCAATCGTCCAGTTGTATGCTGCTTCTTAATAATCTTATACAATCCATCAATTATTATCAATGAAAACCCCAAAAAATTCAAAACTTCTCTTCCTGTGATATTCTCCAAAGCTTTAGAGATCGAACGCTTAAGATAGATCAAAATGAAAAAGATTAGTAATTTAGTGACGGTCTGACCTTCGTAAATGATCGGTTCCTTCTCACGGAAGTACGTGAGGGCGGGAAATTTCGTGATGCCATGCTGCTTGGCCAGCCGCTTGTCGTTGATCTTGACGAAGTCCACTCCGAATGTGTCTGTGTCATCATCTATCTTTTCCAGTTCTTCTAGTACCTTGTCACACGTTACACAGCTTCTTGCATCTGTTTAAGAAAATGATTTATTTAGGGTACCGAAATATTCTCTCTCATCGAGTTTAATCTTAGGAGATAGACGAGGAGTCGTCTCCGTTTTTTACCGCCAGTTTTAAGTCTAAGAAAAATGTATATGTCTAAATTAATTAGTAAAAAGCACAAAAAATTTAGTTATAATGTATACAAATAGACGTTCACAACACGTTCCACCGATACCAAGGTTTCCGTGAAATGGAAATACGACATTAAACAGTTCTCAAGAGCATAGCGAATTGACAATCGATATATGCAACTTGTGGCACAATAGCTCCTGCTGTTTTAAAATCAGTGAGCCTAACACAGTCCAAGACAAAAAGTTTTGGGTAAATTGTGTAGGTATATGATTTAGTTCAAATCATGAAGTCGAGAGCTTTTGTTCATTCATAAAATCAATCTACAAATTTTTTATCGCACGTGAATCATTGTAACCACAATATCTAGAGATAAAAATCATATTGGTAATTTTGATATAATATATCAAAATACATTTAATGAAAGGTGCGTGAAATAAACACATAACATCGCGTCTGTTTTCCCTGAAGGACTAGATTTACTGATAATGTCCATACAGACATAAGACACAGTCTGCATCTTTGGCATATGTGGAGCAAAAATACAAAATCTCGTATATCTGCCATCACAACGATTTGATATAACATAAAAATTCGTTATTGCTTCAAAACCTACTAATAACTATATGATTTTTAATATCAGTCCAGTTACCATACAGTTTGATGTCTCAATCGCGGAATCAGAATATCCCAAATACCACGTGGCAGATAAAATGTATTGCATAAGCAAAATATTTTACAAAAATAACGCGTCTTATTCTTAGACCAAGAATAATAAAGTGATGACTGATGTTACTAATCGTGTCTTGAATTTGGCTCCCGAAATCAGTTATGTCGAGCTTGGTGATTTAGTTTGTGTAGCCGATAGATGACGGACATGCCCCGAACTAGACGAATGGATAAGAAACAGCTGTTACATACATTTATGATTGTTCTGAAAATATCTGAAGCTTATAAGTTATGTTCAAAACAGATTTGATATCTTCGATAGTTTTCAATGTAATAATATGAAGTATTGAAACTGAAGTTGAAATCGTTTATGTTGGAGTAAAATACAAAACTTTATATTAAAGAATTCCTCCTCCTTTGCTATATTGTCAATAACAATCTAGAATTCAGAAATGAATTCAGTATTCACATCATGATTATTCCCCAATGTTATTGAAACTCATTTGGATTACATTCAAGATCTATGTTCGACAGGTATCTATTGTTTCTTTACATTACAGCCGTTTGCGTCCGTTGTTGATTTTTACGTGTGTGACGCAATAAACATCATTAACCTTAGTACAAGAATATAAACTCATAAATATAGCGAATGAAGAAGTCGCGACAGCTCCTAGTTTATATTTACGATGTACTAGTGTACGCTCGAGCCCACATAACGTTCAATTCGTGGCCGATGTTGCTTTTAATTTAATAGCTTTTTGCCAGTTTTATGTTACCTCAAGAGCATGAACAAGTTTAACTACAACATCGGCCATATCAGCAAATTATTCATAGACTACTGAAATTATTTAACCAAACGTATGGTAGTAGATAGAAGTTTGGAACCACATAAAGGCGTGTTTGTTCTGATTTAATACGTGGTTTATTTTTGTCTTAATAGGTGCAACTGAGCATCTGGCTTGTATAATAGTAGACTGCCAAAGTGCCAAGATTAGTTTGTCAAAAGTTAATGTTCTAAGCTCTGTGCTTTGGCTCTTCCGTCTGTTGTACAAACATTGTATACCGATTACAATTAGTAAACCTAACAGTTGCTTCTTTATTCATTAATGGTCCGCCTTATTCAAAAGCTTCACACATATATCAATCATTAAAATTATGAGTTTCATACTTATTTCACACATCCACAATTTTAACTTTCAGCTTCCACCCAGCAAGGTTACTTTTAGCACATTCTATAAAAATTGCCATACATCCATCAGCTTTCAAATGACGTGTTGCTTTCATTTGCGTTAGGTCTTGTAATTTTAAGGGGCGAGGTCATTGCCATGTATTAGGCACTGTTCCAACCTCGGGCAGTAATGAGAATTATTTTTATGCAGAATAAAAACCAACTACTAATAGCTCACAACACCTTTGCACAGCTAAGGAACTCAACATTGTAAAGTATGAGAAACATTGAAAGTCCCTACGTGTTAACCTTTCCCCATTTCAAGTCGTGTCAATCTGTTACATGATAATTCTATAGAAATATGTAATGTTCCAGTAACGAATCACCTGAAAATCGCCTTTTGACAAAAACATCAACGTGATAACAATGTATAACCGACATAGCATCGTACTGTCTGCCTACAGCAAGTGCACTAAAAACAACAAAATATGGGCGCGGAAAATTACTAGTTGGTGGGACGACGCCGAGTAGTTGGCTAGGTTCTAACGTAACGTAATTATCTAATGTGTTGACATGGAGAGAACCGGTGAATGGACTACAGAGGAATCAAGTGAGATCAGTTAACGTTAGGATATAGGAAGCAGTTATCACAATGCGAATAATATACTGTTACTATAAGAAAATTTAAAGCTCTAATTTGTTATAAACACAGCTGTTCATCCATGACCTAACACAACATTATAAATAATAAAATATTGAGTCATTATAGGTGTATGTACAATAACACTAATGTGCCTAATAATACCGCGGCCAAAGCTCTGTTGCAACGCCGCCGCATGAGTATGCAGGACATGCAAAACAATTACAACGCCTTCACACGTGATGAAGAACACGGAGTATATTTAGTTGGTAATAAAATTCAGAATAAAAGCATAGAAACTTGAGAATTACTCGCGATCATTTTCTAGAAAGTTCGAATAATGCACTGGGAAAATGCTTTGGCGTATCTAAAGTTCACGCATGTAAAATGTTTTGGAATTAGCCCAAAAGTACACAAATGTAGTCAGATACAGTCTAGGAGCTTTGCTTTGGGCTAATTTGCTTTGATTGTAGTTGCTATATGGATTTCATTCGTGAGTTCAAGATTGACTTCATGATCTGGTAAAAAACAAACATCCGGACCAGCGCAACTGGGTCATGTGAACGATCTTCAGATACGAGTACATACTTTTATGTAAGTAATATATTTTTCTCCGTAATGTTTACGTTATAGTTATCATCGTCCTGCCCTTATTCTAACTTGTTCTGGATTGCAGTATGAGAAATACCTACGTCTTTTTCTTCCATCTATGTTTTTAAACCATTGTAAGCTTTGTCGATTAGACAATGTTATCTTTCAGTAACTTTATAAGTGTGTTTGCTATAGGTACTTTAGTTTTCATAACATCTATTGTTTTCCCAATATTTCAAAAAAACGTTTTCGGTAATAAGCCAACATTTTTTTCACTACTTTTACATCACATCACGCCTCTTTTCCCCGAAGGGTTAGGCAGAGGTGACCTATAGTACCTACACCCTCATTTCGCCAGTTATGTTTAAGTTTCATATAATAGGGAACGAGCCTATTGCCATAAATCGGGCACAAATTCAGAATCCGGGCTGCTACTCAGTAATTCGTGATGGAAAAACCCAATAACACTGTGCCCAACCTGGGAATCGAACCCAGAACCTCATACTCAGCAATAGCGCTTGCGACTACTAGACCAACGCAGCCTACTAACATAATTATCTTCCTTAATTCTCATTCATCATCATCATCATCATCATCAGCCTATAATGTTCCCACTGCTGGGACACAGGCCTCCTCTCTGTGAGAGGGAGTGGGCCGTAATCCACCACGCGGACCCAGTGCAGGTTGGTAGATGTCACATGTCTTCGAATTTTCTGTTCTAGGACATGCCGGTTTCCTCACGATGTTTTCCTTCACCGTTTTGAGAGCAGTGGTGATGAAATAATTTACACAAAGTAAAGCGCCTGTCTGGGTTCGAACCTACGACGTACAACTCGTAAGTCGCGGCCGTTACTACTGGGCCACCACTGCTCTCTCATTATTAAACTTTAAATTATCAAGATTCCATTCCATTGCCACTTGTATACGTAACACATAGTCTATTTTAGTTTCTGGACTATTTAGTTCAATCTCCAGGTTTTTGTTTATTTCCCCGAACGTCTTCCACTGTTAATAGTCCGTTTGTCATTGTATGAAATATTTATTTTTAATTTGCTTTAGATGTATCCAGTTGCGTTTTAATTTTACTTTGTACGTCCCTATGTAAATATTTACTTTTAATTATAATTTATGTTGTTATGAGTTGTAGGTCGTCTTAAGGTTTTGATGCCATATTGATGCCGTTTACTCATATTTACAATAAGTGGGGTCCCTCAGGGAAGCACAGATTCAGATACTTTTGCTAACAATACTACAGTTGATACTTTTTATTGTAACTTTTTAGGTCTTCTGTATTGTGTAGGTATACTTATTCTAATATAATTAATTCTAATAAATTTTCTAATTCCTATTATAATAATATGCGCATATTCTGCTTGCTTCCGTGAATCATTTCAAACATTTTTATTGTGTTATTGGAAATGTTAAATCTTAAACGATTTCATAAGTTCCACAAAGTGCTCGCACAGTTTCTTTTTAGTGTAATTTAAAAGATAGGCCATAGGATATTATAGGTTAATATTTATATGGTCGTAAAGTGTAGATTTATTTGTGTTCCAAAAATTAAGGTAACTTCATATAAAAATTCAAACATGAATATTAAGTTGCATAAGTTTTACTATTACATACAACCACACAATTTAAGTTCGTCCTCGTAATATTCGTCATATCCTACAATCAGTTAATCTTACTTCAATTTTACTTACATTCGCCAATCAACTGAGTTTGTAACCGACTTCCAAAAGGAGGAGGTTCTCAATTCGGCTGTATGTTTTTTGGAATTGATTTTGATGATCTTTTTTTTGTGGGTCATACTTCAGAGGCATAAATTTTATTAACTTTGCTTGAGTAATTTTTGAGTTAGCTTCAATAATACGTATTTTTTCCATTTAGTATGTGGATGATATGATAAGTTCCTGTCACTGTTATTTACATAACGACTGGTAATCGAATTTGTTTGGGGCAGGTACCAAACATAAAAAGTGAAAAATAAAAAATAAATACAAAAAAAGAACAACCGACTTCCAAAAAAGACACTAACTCACACTCTTTTTTGGAAGTCGGTTGTTTTACTTTTACACTAAGTACGGAAAGAGAGAGCAGCCTATTCTTGACAATGAATATAAACACAAAATTTATTGAAAATAGATCGATTTTTTCGTTACGAGCAAGCAATCCAAAAGAAAGCATTTCCCATTTGAAAACAGCACCGCAATTCCGTAATAATACATTTTCTCCCACAATCCGAAGGATTTGTAAATAAATTCCTAATTCATTGCTTTATATGTTTGAAAAATTCGCCTGCTCGACAAAGTATAACGCAATGAATATTGTCGAATTATTAGAATTAAAGGCATTGCAATTGTCAGTGTGTTAGGTACACAATTACCCTGCAGTTTTCAAAAACAAAGGTGAAACAAAAAGTTACTTAGACCATGGATTCTACTTAAGTCTTGTGTATGGATTAAATTAGACAGCTTCATAAGTGAAAAGTCATCCTAAATAGCGATCACTCAAATAATACTGAAGAATCTAGTCAATATTTTTGTGTACATTATCCAGATGTTTACATTAATAATTTGTTACTATTTGCAATTCATACAGTTTATTTATCAAAAATCTTAAATTTCCTCAATAAATTCGAGTTCCATGAAGTAAATTTCTATCATAAACAAACTTGTTCATAAATTGGACAATGTTTTAAACAAGAATAATTTTAGGCAACAGTAGCCATTGCAGTAAATTAAGGTATGTAGGTACTATGTGCACGGTATTTTGTTTTTAAAATGCTTAGATATGCGTTACCCCGATCGATGGTACAATAACTTAGTTTCTGGTGTATTTATCATAACCACGTGGCGTGGCAACACGAACGTTTACTCTTTCCAGTTTCATGCCTGCCTGTAGCAAAACGAGTCTAACTTAAATATAGCTTTTTATAAGTTTTTATTTGTGAACATATATCAGAGTGACGCGAACACCGACCCCGTTCGTATTATATCTTCAGTTATTTCGGTGTCTTCTGATTCATATGGTGAGGAGAAACAAATGCGTAAGAAATTCTCAATGACGTGACAACGTTAATTGGCAGTATGTCTGTTTCGTTCAGGGTAAGATTTCTGTACAGAGCGTGTATGATTGCATAAGACTACATGACAATGACAATAAAGTCGTGTGTCTAGTTAAAGAATGAAAAAAACATACATAACATCACGCCTTGTTTCCCCGAAGGGTTGGGCAGAGGTGTACCTGTAGTAGATACACCCACATTTCGCCAGTTATGTTTAAGTCCCATGTAATAGGGGGCGAGCCTATTGCCATCAACCGGGCACAAATCCAGACTCCGGGCTGCTACTGAGAAATTCCAGATAGAAAAACCCAATAACACTTCCAAAAAAACATTCTGCGAAATATTTAACAGAATCAGTACAGTATTATTCAAAGACAACAACACGGAGTAGGTATCAGTTTTTGTGAACCTGACAATTGATATATTAACTTGTAAATAAGTAATTGACATGATTCAACTTTTTAGAAATTCTTTATTTTTTATCGTCTTATAATAATTTAATGTTAACCAAAGTTCGTTAAGGATATGTGTATACTTTTAATTTTTCTCAAACATTTTGCTTCAGTGAGCGTTTTGATTGAGCTATTGGATATTACCACCTAAAAGTTCCTGAGGCAAAATTCAATTTCCTTGCCAATTTACTTCATTATGATTTTCGCTATTATTTCACCTGTCGTCTGGCAATTTCGTGTCAATTTAAGCTAGAAATTAGGTTCCTAAAATATAATTACCTATATTTTCACGTTTCTCACGATATACAGTATTGTTCGAAGAAGTATTTGAGTGTTTGTCATGCAGATGCTGTAAACAAGACGGTGGTTTCTTTGAATGTTTGATTTCAAGAATATATTTTCCGATTTCATTTAAAACGGTTTTAATCTATCTAGCATCTCCATCGAAAGGCGAAAGTAATTACCTAGGTTAGGCCAAAAAGTTTCAAGCGATATAGGAGATGGATTTAATATATCATAATACTCTTGCCCTTATCTCAATTTATTTAGGGTCGGCAACACCTTCCGTACTTCTCTGTTAGTCGTCATCCCGGTAGTCACCCCCTTTTTATCTATATCATCTTTCACAGTCTATCCATCGTTTCTTAGGCCTTCCCTTTCTCTTGTAGCCATCCACATTCATACACAAAACTGTCCGCACGACATTACCCACATTCCTCCGCATCACATGTCCATAACCAATTTCCACACAGAAGAAGAAGGATTTAAAAAGGAAAAGGATTTAATCTCAAGTGAATATATGATTAACAAGTTCTGGACGTATTTTAAGGGCAAATAAGACCAGAAATTGCAATCGAAAGAGTTGAGCTTTGACAAGCAATGGGACACAAAAAAGAAGACGAAAGCTTTTTATCGTTACGTTTTTGACATTTCTCGGGACCCAGGGGTCCCGGATCTTTGGAAGGCGTACGAGGGGCCGAAACCAACTCGCAGAGGCCCCTTCAGACGTTTTTATTAAGCTTATCGTTACGTTTATTATTAAGCTTGACGCAACGAAAGGGATAGGTATTGAAGTGGTCAAGTGGTCAGGAAAACCATATATTCTAAAAACAATGACGGCAAGGGCAACCCTCCAATGTCAGAATGACGTTAATATTTGACATTTGGCAGTAACAAGACAATATTTGAAAGGTACGGAATGTGGAATGAGGAAGTACGTCGATGAACCAAAACGATCAACGTTACTCTCTTTACTGGTGTAGACTGAGGTGATGAGTAACTTTAATTTTAACAACATAATACGACGACCACCTTTATTCGGATGGAATTCCATGAATTAGGTGACATATATTATTTGAAATAACTCCCCGACCGACTGTTCTAGATAATTGTTAAACGCTCATATGTATTAATAGCGTGTAAAGATAAAATATAATATATGATTGAGTTTATAAAAAGCTTTGAAGGAATCTAAAAAATACTCGTGGAGTACCCCAAGGCAATGACATTTCTGTTGCTGCCCTCAAAATAACAATATATCAATATTGTTGTTTTTATAAATCACAGGCATTTAAATTCTTTTTTAAAATCATCTAGTTCTAGTATGTTCGAGAAAAGACCGAAACAACGGTCCACGTGCTGAGCTTCGAATACGAGATTTAAAGAATCAACATAGTGGAACAGATTTTTATGGAAATAAGGTTTGCAGCATAACACTCTATGAATAATCATAATATGAAATGAATACTACCCACATTTTTAAACCCTCTTAAACCAAGCTTTAACAACATTACATTTTCATTCAGTAAATCAAAATAGAGCGGCAGCTTTATACTTTTAGCAAAATGGCCACCAATACATCAGCTCTCGTTAATTTGTTAAAATTTATGTATTCTTGTACACGAATTGAAGCAATTTTCATTAATCCAGGAATTAATGCTAGCATTCTTGATTTTGGAAGTATTCCAATTAAAACAGTTGTACCAGCACATTTTCGTAATTATGTCTTTTCTGTAACACTTACTAGCCGACCAGGGCCTATTTTTGTAACACAAAAACTTTTCATGACGGCTTCACACTATCAAGGGGCCGCATCTATTTGATTTTATCTGATGTTCAAATTATTCTGGTAATTGTTGTTTAGAACGTTTTAGCCAGATTGTTAAGCTGTCCTGTCGTTATCAATATTTGTAAATTGTTTGAAATGATTGTCTTCGTAATCAATATTTTTGTTACTCGATTTGGCAGATCACTTCATCATTATTTAGTCATTTACTAACACCTCGGTCAATCATGAATTCATGAATCATAATTATTTTACTTATACAGGTACCTACTTAAATTGCTATATTTCCAAAGTTAAGTAAGTTAATTAAGTTTCTACTTATTGGACGAGGTATGTTTTGTTTATGTTTTTGTTTGTACCTATCAATATCTGCAGCATCTTTCCCAACGTGGTTACTCTAATTTAAACTTCTGACTAACAGGAGACCGTCTTAAACAAGATTCTAATAAAACCAAGAAAACGTCTTTCTTAGTTCACCTACAGTTAGCTCGGAACAATTTAGTATCTCAGCCAAGAGACAATCTTGCATCGGTGCCGGCTTCAACAGTGATTTATGACACTTTTTGTGTCTAGAGCAGCGACTGCATCCTTTGGATGAGTGAGAGATGCATTATAGGCATGGCAACGACCACAGATATATCAAGATAATTAATGAATATCTGACGAATTAGCTTAATGCTACATTTGCGTCCAACTCACACACTCATATGCACACACGCACAGCTTGCACTTTTACGAAATGATCATTGAGAGGAATGTGACGTAGCAACAAACAGATCACATCGACAGTTGGCGACAAAAGAAAATAGTCGGAATGCCGATACCACGTAATGAAAGTCTATTTCAGCGGCAAATGCGGTGGCACACAGTTTTAGCCGAGCTAAGAGCGTAGGCGCCTAGCGACCTTGGCGGAGCCAGCATCGGTGGAACGGTGGAAAACGAGACTCGGTACCATTTTAGGCCGCGCCGACGGCCGCAGCGGTCGGCGGCCGGGTCAAGTTTTATTGTCTCCGCGGCTCGGTTGCATAACTCGCGAATCGCAAACCGATCCGCTCGCTTCGAAAATATCATGCGCACAGCCGAAAGCTCGGGTCCGCCGAAGCGGTCTTCCCCTCGGCCCGTCCGAAGATCATTAACTCGACGATAACCCATTTGGACGGGCGCCGTCGCAGACGTTTCGACACGGCGAGGGCCGCCCCCGCCCTGGCCGGCCGCCAGCTTTCGAAAGCTCGCAAAATTAAACGGAGACGCACGCCGGTCGGCAGGCGGCGGGCGAGTGCCACTTACACCAGTACACCGCGACGAAATCCTTCTCTTCCAGCACTCTCTCCAACTGTTTAGCGGTGACCTCTTCGATCTGGGGCTCGACATGTTTGCTCGGGGCGGGGGATTTACGCGCGGTCGCGGCGGCGGCGAGCAGTAGCACGGCCGCCAGAGCCTTCAGCCACCGAGCCATGGCGAGGACGCGCGCGGACTGACGCCCGGCCGCCGCCCGCCCTGCGCAAGCGCCGCCCGCGCGCTCCCGCCCGCGCATGCGCGCGCCCGCACGTCCCCGGCGCCCGCGCTGCTTCGGCTTTGTTTACATCGCGACGCAATGCCTCCGGTGTTGCGAATACCTAACCTCCAAATGCGCTTCGACGTGCAGTGCGGGTACAGATAACATAAATACTTACATATCTACAAACTATACTATAAGTTCTTACCTAAACTCATTATTCATTTAGCACCTGCCGTAGCAATGTTGCAGTTTTACACTGTCGAACCAATTAGCGTTAACAAGTACAGCATGATCAAACGAAAAATACAGTAAATAAACAGTTTTGCACGAGTTCGTTTGGTTTGTGGAAGTCTAATGATGTCGCTGATAGTAAATGGACCGTCAAATCAATAAACTAAAATTAATAGGCTTTAGAAACGGTGGGATTTAGGGTTTAAAAAAAGCTGAAAACAAGCATCTCACGAGTCACGAGTTGCTTGAAAAAGTACGACTCGGACGGCCATTATTGAAAGCGCTAAATCAATTGCTACCGCAGGTTATTGCCACCTATTGGTTGGTGGAAGATGGAATGCAGTGCGCCTTTGTGTCCTCACACGTGTGTACGTGTACGCTGTGAAGAAACTGATTTATGACCGTTTTCACTTAGACTAAGCGACAACAACACTCGGGTCAGCGCCGAAAGTTGAAAATTGAACAGCGCGCTTTTATTTAGGTAGGCAGTAGCTTCTGCCCGCGACTTCGTCTGCGTGAAATTTCGGCCATCGACCCACAGCGTTGCACCGCATCAGCTGCCCGCACTATTACTTCTTATAGATTTACTTTGTACTTACTTAATTATTTTTTTTAGGGTTTCGTAGTAAACTAGGAACCCTTATAGTTTCGTCATGTCCGTCTGTCTGTCCGCGGACTAGCTCCGAGACCCTTAGTACTAGAAAGCTGTAATTTGGGATAGGTACCTATACATATTAATTACGCTGACAGAGTGGTAAAACAAAATTATGAAAAATATTTTTTTTAGGGTATCTCTCCTGCACGTAAAGTGGTGATGTTTTTTTATTATTATTTCACCCATTGTGTGGGGTATCATTGGAAAGGTCCTTCAAAAACATTGTGAATAAAGAGCACAATTGCGTTTACAAAAATGAGGTGTCGGTCCGTTATCCGTGTCACGAGTTTAATTGCTTTTCCTATCTCAAAAATGCCCAACGCGCCTAAAGAAGTTTTCACTTCAAAAACTTTTATCCTCTAGGTATGTCATTATTTACTAGGTAAGTACCTACAATACAGGTGGAAGAAAACGACAAAGTCTTGTTTTGATGAGCTGGATAACGCAGATTGAGAATGGGATGATAAAGGTAGTACGCAATTACGCATCCTTACATAATTATTTTAAAACAAAGTCCCCCGCCGCGTCTGTCTGTCTGAAGCTTAACGCGATAAACTCAAAAACTACAGAACGGATTTTCAAACGGTTTTCACCAATGGACAGAGTGATTCATGCGGAAGGTTTTAGTGTATAATTAATTACGGTTTTGTGTAAATTTGCTGAAATATGACGATTATTGTTGAAGAAGTCGGAAAAAATCATGCCGACTAGCTTTACTGGCGTGCGCTGCGTTAACCGAAAAAGATACATCAAATTTATGTTCTACGGTATTGTTCATCTTAAAAGTTAAACAAAAAAGTCCGCGATGGCATTGTCTATCTTCTAAGGATGACCCACAATAACCATTTTTATCTTTCAGAATTTGTTATTTCCGAAGCTTTTTTAACCGGTATAATATTAATCCTTATCCAAAAAATATGTTATTTAAATTGGGCATTTAATTTAGATTAAAATATGCCTATAAATCATATCATTTAAAGGAATAGTTTAAAAGATATCACAGTTTCAAAATTACGCGTAGCAACGCGGGCGCAGCGGTAGGAATCAATGACCTTTTCCTATGTTATTATTATTAGGTATGAAATCTCGGTAGTACGTTCCCGTGGAATATTTTCCGACATCCATACGGGCGAAGTCGCGGGCAAAAGCTAGTTGATTATAATATAATCAACTAGCTTTTGCCCGCGACATAACGATCAGTAACCACAGAGCATGTAACTTTTCAATGACGATGACGATACAAGTCGACATAAAATAGTCTCACGTGTTGACATTTGGAACTAAATATTTTACTTCAACCCTTGGCGGTTAAAGTAATGCAGACCTATGATGATGGGGCACTAATTTGCCGACAAGTGCTACTAGATTTTGAGTCACCCACAAGCAGCGTTTTTAACAATTTGTTTAAAATTATTTTACTCATTTCCCATTCGAAATCACGCCCTCATTTTGTGCAAACTTTTTTTTGCCAAGCTGTAGGTATAAAAGGGTATAAGCGGCCTACTAAATAAATATTAAACATAATGTAAAGAAACAGAAATAAACATACCCTCTCGTCCTCCTCCGCTCCTGTTTTGGCTATTAATTGACAGAATTTGTTTGATTCATGCTATTATGCTCCGGCCACACCAACGGGAAACCCTGTTAATTATCACGATGATGAACCTTATTCCGTGGGAATAAAGTCTATCATCGCTATAATGCTATAATCAACGGCATTTCCCGTTGGTGTAGCCCCGGCATTACAAAGTCACACTGACTCGAGTTACCTACTTATTTTTTTTAACAATCATTAGAAATTATAAAATAGTCACAAATAAACTATACGAATCGAAAACTGTAGGTATCAAAATCACCATCCAAATTATTAAAAAATCTTTTCTCTTCCCGCGAAAATAAATGCGAGCAAAAGACAACCTATCTCCCCCTAGTGGGAGGACATTGAACTAAAAAAAGTTTTTTATTGGCTCTGTGTCGTTTTTGAACGAACCAATGAACCTTTGATTTGAAAATCGAAAATGTCAACCACTAGTGACGATACACGAAAAGTTCCACCACCGATATCGATAGTAGAAAAGTATTTTTCTCAACTATTATGCTCATGTAGTTTAATTAAGAAAAAAATTGGTTGTCTGTAAAATCGGTTTACGGACTATAATTTTACGTGATAACATCACAAGCCGAACGCTTAGGCCGATCGTGCCTCTCTATCGCTGTTCAGCGCTCTCGCTTGTACGCTCGGCTCAGGCGGAACGTGACACTTTTTTAGTGCGTGCAGCCGGCGTTCATCGATTTATAAGACGTTAGCACGTCAAAAATTATTATATACAATTATCTTGAGTTAAACGTTCCCTGGGCCCGCGTGGTGGCCCACTCCGGAAGTGCCGACAGAAGTGAAAATTTGAACAATTTTACTGTCCAGGAAACACTTTTAATGAGGTGTCGGTAACAGTGTCGCGAGTTCAATTGATTTTTCCAAAGTTTTCACTTAAAAAAAAAAACTTTTTTACAAGAAATACAACCAACTTCCAAACTACAAAGTGAAAAATAACTTTAATTTCGGAAGTCGGTGTCTTTGAATCACTATTTTAGTTTTTTGACACCGACTTCCGAAATTAAAGTTATTTTTCACTTTGTAGTTTGGAAGTCGGTTGTATTTTTCGTAAAAAAGTATTTTTTTTCGCTCTTTAGTGGGTTGGTTTATAGTTACAATAGCCTAATGTCAACTGCTCATCAAAAATGCCCAAATCACTGTAGATGTGCCTATAATATTTGAAGAGTTCCCTCAATTTCTCCAAGATTCCATTATCAGATCGTAACCAAATGACAATGGGACCAACTTGAAAGTATATCCTTTAAAACAAAAAATAATTTTTCAAATCAGTCCAGCCGTCTTCGAGTAATCGGGGAACATACATTAAAATAATATATTCCAACAAACTGAGAACCTCCTCCTTTTTATTGAAGTCGGTTAAAAAATGCTCTCTTGTTGGTTTTATTATAATATTAATAGGTAACCGTTTTTGATTTTTTTCATACTTCATTAAAATTAAAGCTTCTTATTCTAAGGTGGAAGTTCGCATCGTGTGTGATAATAATTATTTTGGAGGCTACTAGAAACGAAACTTCGATATTTTGATTATTTGAACGAATAATAACTATCGATATTCTTCGCCACTGACTCATAACTGTGCGTCCCATCACTAACAAAGATGAGTCAACCAATCAGCGTTTACCGCAAACGTCATTTGTCACGTGGAGGGGAACGCCGGAGAGCGGTTTCCGAACGGAAAAGGCAGCATAGCTAACTTTTTGTTTCGCAGTCTCGCGCTGTTAACAAATTCTCGTGACGCGGCTGGTTCTAATAAAATAAGTTCGAATTGTGAATGTGAAGTGCCTTGTGGAATATACAATGGATATTATTTATTAATTGTCACAGTACTGTGCAAAGTGTTGTATTTATTTCTTCGCAAAGTTTCGGTAAGTTTCGTTTAACTTCAAAGTTTCAGTTTTTCATACGTATGTTTTACCTGGCCGATGTATTGTTTGATTCCGTCACAATCTTATCACGAATTTGTAGCTCGATAGTAATTTTTGTGCTGTTTAGTCAGGAATCTTGAGAGAATCTAGTTAGAATGCAGGTGGGTAGAAAAAATTAAATTTAAGTTAGTGATAGTTTTTTGTTTTAATTTTGCTTACGGTTGACTTTGGCCAGCTCATTGATTGTTCACCTACGCAATTGGCGTCATTACCATAGAATATTTACAGTAGATAATTTTTTTACAGCTACTGGCGAATTTATTTGCCATGAAGTTTTGTTTAGGAACGGTGATAGTAATATTCTGTGTCCCTGACATCAGAAAGCCTATATTATAGTCGTTTATTACTCTAACATCTAGTGAAAAACAAAACCTATTGTTCTATTTACTTCTGAATGTCATAAAAATGATAACAAAGTTTTTTTATATTTCAAAAACTGAATGCCAGATCATGTCGATTTTATTACAAATAAAAATCGTGTAAATATTGTCATATAGCATATTTTTAATATACATGTTATTCATGCTGAGATTGCTAAGAGAATGTACTTTTGCTCCAAGTTTGTTACTGTATAGTCGCAAACATATTTATGGTAGCTATTATCATTTTATTTATGCACTGAGCAAGCATAGTCAGCTTTGTTTGTTCCTCCTTTGTACAACAGGCCCTTTGCAGGGTTACATTTTATGAAGGTTTATTCCATTTATCCACCTTAAAAATCCATCTTAAGGTGAATTTGAGAATCCACCATGAGCCTATAAACTCTGTTTATCTAACTAGGCCTAGGGTGAATTCTCAGGTATACTTTTCTGCATATCTACCTTAGGGTGAATTTTTTGGAGTGGATAAATGGAATAATAACCCTTTAATGAAAGTGCAGATCGGCTTAAGTGTAAATGCTAATGTAGTCTTAAGTCAATCTGCCTCATGGTTTGGACTTTATCCGGGATGAATAAGTATTCATCCTGGATTTGGCATAAGCCATCAGGAATATTTCAAACCTCAATATCTTTATTTCAAACTACTTTCAATCTTTGATCAATAAAATAGCATTAAAAGGTCATTGTGCTTTACTCAAACACAAAAGAAATTAATTGTCTGTCTATAATCCAGATTATTATTATTTGAACAGACAATATCAAGTCTAGTTTAATTTATTTGGTAAACTCTTTTATTACTTACAGCGACAGTTTTTGTAACTCATTATAGTTTGACTATGTATTAAAAAATAATGTTGAGTGTGCAAGTCACCCCCTGCGATTTTAGCCGTGTAAGTATTAACATTGGTCAGGCAGGGGACAGTTCTGTCATAGTTCAAGATACCCAATCTACTATAGCCACCCAAACCCATAGCCCAATATGTTTTGTTTCCATGTTCTGCAATAGTACCTACATACAGAGATAATCATCGGTTGGTACCTTCTCATACTTTAATTGTTTTTAATTATAAATATTAATGAAATATTTTCAATGAGTATATCAAGTCAAATTATTTATTTAAATGAAAATAACCACATAAAAGGCACTTTTGAACATAAAAAATAATCATGATAATCATACCCAAAAAACAATACAAAAATGTTGTATTATTCAAAATTTGCTTCATTAATTCGATAGCAAAAGGAAGCCAGCCACATCTTTATCAGTGTTATTATGTTTGTAAGATTATATCAATGATTTTATCATTTTAGAGCTGATAGCAAGTCTTTGTTCGGAACAATCAACCGCGCGGCCATTGTTTTGTGGCCGACACTAAAACAATAAAAAATTGGCACATCTGGGCCTCAAACAAGGCTAGTTTTGCAATTTTGTACCAAAATTAGGGAAACTGTGTTGAAGGATTTGAGGCTCTGCTTGTGTACCTAACTGCCTTCATTTTTTTGTTACTATATGGACCCAGAGTTGTAGAAGCTTTGTGTCCATAAATTAGGTCTTATACTTGTTAGATTATTTTCAGGACTGCATTCTGCCTTCTTGAAAAAAAAAAATTCATCAATACGAAATGCATATGAAAGTACAAACGGTACTTATTACAAAAAAAATTGTGTCTGTCTGTTTGTTCTGGCTAATCTCCGAAACGGCTGGACCGATTTGGACGGGACTTTGACTGGCAGATAACCGATGTTATAAGGAGTAACATTTTAGCTGCTAGTAAAGTAATACCTAAGAAGGAAAATACTTTCTGCTCTCATAATTTTCAGAACACAACAAAAAATAGGAACCGTAGTTTAACACAGCCCGCGGGCTTGCGGACGGTGAGCAATGGGTAGCTCGCCGTCCAATAAGTACCAAGCCCGGGTTGACGGCGCGTTGTGTTCCACGCGCGCCTCAAAGAGATGTCAGCAGAATTGACGGGGTCCGCTAGGGCCAATGCCTGCCGGGGCTGCGAATATGGGTCGAAAGGGAAATCGTGGTCCCCGGCAACAGGGCAACCGAAGGAACACGGGTGGGTTTTAGTCAGTAAGAGTCTGACACGCCCTCCCGCTCCACCCAGAGCGGGAGAAGTTATTTGATAATTTCCCACCCAAAAAAAAAAATCGCCTTTTCGATCCTAAATTTCCTGACTGAAAATTTAGTCACGAACGAAAGTTTTAATTAGAGACTTACTTACATTTTTTTATTATTTGCTGTTAGAGCTACTGCTGTCGTTTACAGTTCAATATAAGCACAAGCTTATCCTCCTTTTCCATAGATATCGGCAAGGGCGTCGTTAATTGCTGGTGGATCTGTATTAATATCATCATCATCATCGTCAGCCGACCAGCAGTCCACTGCTGGACACGGACCTCTCCAATCCTTAGACCATTCTCCAATCGTAAAACATTAATCTCGATTCTCTCTCACCCAGATGTTATAATCATCCTATAATGTTCCCACTGCTGGGATACAAGCCTCCTCTCTCTAAGAGGAAGTAGGCCATAATCCACCACGCAGGCCCATTGTGGGTTAGTGGATGTCACATGTTCTAGTACATGCCGGTTTCCTCACGATGTTTTTCTTCACTGTTTTGAGAGCAGCGTTTATAATCTTGTCATTGACAAATTATGATATCGGACGTGCAGCGTTACGCCCGGTCTGGGTGAATCCAGGTGACTAAATCGTCACCTAGAGTGACCCTGATCAGAATTGTACCTACGATCATTCGTTATGACGATCTATGCTTGAGGCCAACAGCAGTAAACTTCGCTGACTATAATCCATTTTTCTGACTAGTTTTGTAAATGCCATGTTTCTATCACAAGAATATCTTCTGATATCTAACCACAAACGCCAATGTACGACTTATCAACAAGATAAGTAGGTATGACCAATGAGTAATATTCCAGAGGCTTCCAACCAATATCGTTGATTAACATAGTCTTCTTCGAAATAAGTAAAGTCACCTAATCGATACCTAATTGCTACAAAATACGGAGCCGTTGCAGACGTGGTCTTGATGCGTAAGAACGTAAGTAGGTGCTTTTTTTCCATACTTTCTTCTTTTTGGGCTACCGAAACTATTTAGGCGTGTGCCGGAGTCTACCCAGTAGCTACACACGCCATTGAGTTGAACGTCAGACTTCGCTATGGTTGGATTTATTTCCCAGTCATTTTCAGGAAAGGAAGTTCTTATCATTGTTTACTGCGTTAAGCACTGACATTCCAAAACATACGTGTAATAAACTGCAGGTATAAAATACCATCATAATTATAAATCATTTATGTCGCAAGATAATAGCGCCGGTGTGATAAACTCCAATACTCGTTCGTAGAATAGCGATAATCGCTATCAAACGTATCGTCAACCTGATATTGTAAGGACGCTTATCATAAGGAGTTTAGTGACTACGTGTCAGTACACAAGTGAACATCCAACATGGGCGAATATCGTGCGGGTAAAGCTGGCATCAACGCTGAGGCTCAGGCCAGGATCCACAGCAAATACAACGAAGACATCGCTCATGAGACCCTCGAATGGATCAAGCTGCTGACCGGTGAACCAGCTGACACCGCTGGAACAGCCGCAAATTTGTACGAAGTTCTAAAAGACGGTACTCTGCTATGCAAACTCGTCAACTCTTTGCAAGAGGGCTCAGTGAAGAAGATCAACCAGTCCACTATGGCGTTTAAGTGCATGGAAAACATCAACGCGTTCTTGGATGCCGTGAAGAAGCTGGGAGTGCCACCGCAGGAGACTTTCCAGACCATTGATTTGTGGGAGAAGCAGAACCTGTACTCCGTCGTCGTGTGCCTGCAGTCTTTGGGACGCAAAGCCGGAAACTTCGGTAAGCCTTCCATTGGGCCTAAGGAAGCCGACAAGAATGTCCGTGAGTTCAGTGATGAGCAGTTGAAGGCTGGACAGAACGTCATCTCTCTCCAATATGGCACCAACAAGGGCCAGCAATCCGGCATCTCATTCGGCGGCAGACGCCAAATGTAATATGTTTAATGTAATTAATTTATAATGATTAAAATGTAATAAATATTTTGTATTTTTTTAATGTTCGCCTTTCATTTGTTAAAACAAGGTGTGGTTGATCGTCCTTAGCTAACGTAATCTCAGATTAGATAACACAAATATTTTACACTTCTGCTGTGGACTGAAGTGCTTGGTTGATTTGTTACTAAGAGCCTGTTCATTCTTAATTGTCTTTCATGTTAAATCTTTCTTCTCCTTCATCAATACCTTTAGTGAATCAGCCATTATCTGAATAGATAATGGCTGTGCATTGCATATCACAGTTGAACGACTATACTTTTTCATGTTTGGAGTATGGTATGCTGTTTTACAAGTATCAGGTACAACTTCCGAATTCCGAAACCTTGAAATACCATTTTTATCATCTAACTTGGCAACAGTATTAATTATTGCAATACGGTTTAATATCCTCTAAAACCAAAATTATTTATCAGTTGTGTTATATCAGAACTTGTAAAATCACCTGCTTATTAAATAACTTGGAATTGTTGTTGATGATATTGATAACACAGTAATGTCTAGTCTGAATGAAGATATGACAATTGTAAGAAAAAATCAATAGGCTAATCACGACAGTAATTACTTTACCCTACAAGATTTTGTAAATTGTAGGTACCTACTAACATAAATAGGTGCACTCACCTCATTGTAGAAGCTACTATAGGTACCGACATATCAATGGAAACAAGAAATTGACATCAAAATAGACCAACCTTAAAAATGGAACTAATGAACTGTGCTCATCATAAATTATTCCGAATCAGCGGACGCCATGCACGCTACACACAATATAAACAGAACTAATTCTATTTTTATTTTAGCTTCAGTTAAGCTCGGTAATTAAACCTAATCAACCAGAATTGAATGAAGCAGGTTATCAGTTTCATTTAGCATGAATTTTGCAGGTATTTAACACGATACAAGGAACTGTACATGATGATAAAGATAAAATAAATAATTTAATCTTCACATGACATTCACACGACTAACTAAAGTGACATAATTGTTCATATTCCCAAGGCAATTAGACAATGCAGCCAGTGCTGGTGATAATCCTTGAAAATATAAAAAAGAACTGAGACACAAAGGCTAATTTTACTCACTAGTTAAGATTATTTTAATCACTCTGTTAATAACTTGTTAATATTGCCTCGACCTCTTCTATGAAAGACATTGATGAAACTGCACACCGACATAATATTTACAAAGATGTAAATAACTGTTAGCTCCTGATGGTGTGGTTACTTCAAAGTCTATCAGTACTTAACGAAAACCAGACAGTGAAAGAGATGAAATTTGATGAGAAGAAGGTAGGTACTGAGCTCGTAAAATTCGAAGTGAAAAGGATGATTACCTCAGGTCATCTTGGCTGATGTTGGAAGTCGACATGCTGCGGCTCTAAATAAAGTGGGAAAGGGTAGGAATATGATAAAGAAGAAGCAATATAAACTGTATATCTCGAATATTATTAAGCTTTAGTTCAACGATATATTGAATCAGACGATATTGATTAAACATGATTATCTAAATTAATTGGAAACGCTAATATCTACTATCGGTTTAGCAATTCCGACATTGTTTACGTTTGTGATTCTTGCAAAATGTAGTCATCAACAAAATAAATATTTTGTGTCTTTGACTTTAGCAAAAAATCCCATTTCTTTTACAATTCATTATCTAAATTAGACATCTAATCTGAGTTCCGGCTGATTCCGCAAGGTACAGTGCCGATTAAAAGTCCATGAGCAATCTCACAAAGCAATAGACTGACGCTTCGGTTTGACTTACGACCTTCTTCTATAAGTTGTTACAATACTGTAGACACGCACATTACACACACACACTCACTTTGTCTGCAACCAATGACTAGTTCGATAATCATCATTCGTTTTTAGTTTCATTCGTCTTGTTCACATAAATATTAAAGTTTAGCAGGTAGACCACAAAAAACTAAGTAAATTATTTCGATTTCTGTGGGGTAGATGCAGTTTGTTACAAGTATTCAATTAATAGAACTTTGTTGGTTCGTGCCGTGATAATATTGGTGACGAGCATTTAGCGCAGTGTTGTGGTTATTATTATCAAAAAGCAGGCATAAAATATATTGAAGAGATCAGATCAGATCAGAGAATATTATTGCGCTGCGTAAAAGTGAAGTGAATATCTAATAAAACCGGACTAAGTGTGAGTGTTATCATTTATATATTTCATATTTTACTAAACATAAATCTTAAATCAAGGGTATTGTTGATAGAACAGAGGTATTGCTGAGACAGAAGATGCCTTTAAAGTTTTAAATTCATTGTGAGGTTTAATTCGATTAGTGAATAATAAATAATTAGGTATTATGTGTAATAAAAACAATGATTTTCTTTGTTCTAGAGAAATACTGTGACGGTTAAGAGATATGAGGAAGGGGCTTATTATCGAGTAGCAGCGACGTCAAATGGTGAATGAAACAAATGGTTTCATACCAACGAGATATTTTGCTGAATTATTAAAAACACGTCATTATGAACCGTTCGCCGTGCACTCTGAAGGCTTGCATCACTGAAGACCAGCTAGAAAACCGTTTTTGACCTTAAAATATTGACCGTACCAACTTAATAAACAACAGATTCGTTATTGCATGAATTTATGGTAACTAATTTTTTAAGCACGTTTCAATAGGGTGTTTGTCGTATTTCTTGCAGATATACCGAAATTGTTTAATATTATTTTAGTAATAGTATTATTTTAGGATTAAAATTTGAGGTTTAGTTTCAATCTTCTTTTCGTAAAGAAAATGAATACTTAAGCTATAACCTCAATACCAACCAATATTTACTAAAGCCAAATAAAGTTTAAAATAATTAATATGAACAACTGCCTTTAACCTTAAAATCAACAATTTTGTCAGTAGATTTTTTTACATTTTAAGTAGTCTAATATTCTTATTTATTGCTTAATTACTTAGACCATGATCAAAGCTTTATATTTATGGTGCAAAAAAATCCATTTAAAATTTAAAACATTTCAAAATTTAAATATGTCAAAATAATACAAATTGCTTCTAAGTTTCTAGACATCTATTTCACATATTATTCAGGTGAAGTAATGATAAATAATTGTAGCAATTTGATAACTATACTTAAGTAAAATAAACATAACGAATAAATATTATTTATTTTTTATTATAACATATCACGCATTTTTTATTCTAAACCCTTTATTGCAATAACAACATTAATAAACAGGCAGGATATTTAAAAATATTATTATTGCAAACAAAAATAATAATATTTGCAAAAACAGCGCTGTGATTTACGAGATTAGAACCTTAGCCATCTTGAATCTAAGACCAACGCTTAACGCCTTCTGCTATCTGCACATATAATTTACTTTCGAATTTTAGCAATGCGATACACTGGCCAAGGTCACGCGTACGAGTATGATGCGTGCTAACAAAAGTTATGGAAATATAAGTGCGGCGCCCGCGAACCGTGACGATACGATAGTGTGTAGTGCGAAACTGCGTTCTCTGTGGTGTGTGTACGGCACTCACACCACAGACGTCTGACTGCTTACACATACAAATGTACGGACTATACCGCGTGTTCACAGCAATACGACTCTTAGCGTGCTCATGCACTTTTGAGCGCTTACTGTACGATAAAAATAAACTAACAAACTTGACTAACAAAATATAATCATTTTAGTAGTTTTATTAGCAAAGTTCCCGTTTCACCTTTTAGCAAAATGTCGAGGGTAAATCGCTCCCCTGTTCTTACCTTGTTATTTGATGACGTCATCTTATATTGATCTAACTTTTGCAACCACAGCCGTCGCTAAGGCTTAGCACGAACTCCCAACATCGCCCTACAAAATAATGATAACTATGTTTTGGAGCGCCTATTGAGAATTGTGAACGGTTTACGTAATTGTGTCGTTATATCCGCCGACTGCATAGAACAATACTAATATTGCAAGTCTCAAGGAAACACTGCAATTATATGAACCAAAAACAAGCGGTAATCATTCTTATGACCACAGTAACAGCTCCTAGATTGATGTAGCAAATGAATTCTAGACTCGTGCCACCGCTATCAAGGACAATCAAGCGAGTTTACCTAAATGTGGCTGTAATCGATGATTTCTAATAACTTAATGGTTATTATTGTTATTCATTGGAAATGGAAACGTCGGATCCTTTGATACGGCGTAATGTAAAGCGAGTGGTGAATAATAATAGCAGTATCTTTGAAGATAATCTATCTTTGAACGAGTGTTAGTTTTTGCTAGGCTTTGCAAGACTGCATTTGTTTCCAAGTCACTCGTAATCCAATCGCGAGTGTGATTCATCAGAATTTTAACGAGATGTCTGGACCACAATAATACTTGCTGTAGATAGTCTTCAAACAGCTTCTACAATCTTCGGTACCTCCGATATTTAATTTGCTTTTCTATTCAACTACGGATCTTCAGAATTTCAGATGATGTTGGTAAATGGAATGAAGTGGTTTTTAACGAAATGTGGAATTATGATTAGCAAGGATATTAGTCTTGTATTGAAAGATCTTAGTAGCTTAACATTGGTAAAAGTTCTGCGAAATGTAGCTATGACTGAATACTTGGGACACTAAACCTGATGCCTAATGCATCATCATTAGTAATGACAGAATTGTGGCAATATTTGCACGTTTACAACATTATTAACATCGTTAATTCAATGAATGTTGACGTCACAGTCATTAGCACGGCTGCGAGTGTCCGTCACGGTCGTGTCAGCACCCCACAACGGAAGGTCTGGTCACGCGCTGATAGTAGCGGAAATACGGATATCCGAATAGGACAACGCTAACTTGTCCCCAAGAGTAACAGAGAGAGATAATCACGCACGTGGGCATTGTTTTGTACCAACAATAGCTAATAAGCATAATGTTAAAACAGGAGAAAGTATTGTTAGTCTAAAAGCCCACTTGCCTCCCAAAATTCAATGTCGTGTGGGTTTGCCTTAGTCGTCGCCAATGGCCTTAAATGAGGCTACAGTGACACTTGTAAAGCGTTCTGTACATGTCCGAAATGATAAATTGGAACAAAGAGCTTCTATGGCCAGATAAATAAATGGTATTTTCCAGCTCATTGTAGAAATATGTACAGCAATTCCTATTCACGTCACCATCACAATATGCGTCGTTAACAATTCGGATGCAAACCTGTACAATAGTTCGAAAGTTAAGTTTTAATAAGGAGTCTATTAAAAAACCGTTAACTCATTGCTTTCCATTTCATACACACTGTATGAATATAATTTTATGATACTTATCAGTAGTGAAAGCCTCTGGAAACACCTCGTAAAGTTCTCAGTCGAGGCTATCGCCACTTCAGCACGATGATTTAGCAACATCAGCGTACAAATCTTCGATAGTAACGACCTTACTATTTAGAAAGTGTAAATTTTTAAGCAAAATAGCTATGGAATGATCAGTTTTCGTATTTTGCCTAGTTATTGCAACATCTCCAGACGATTCAGCATTCCCACGTTACACGATATCGATCGTTCTTACAAGGCTTCTGTATGTTACGCTACAGCAATTCAGCTTGCTTTCTTGTTCGAAGGCTCTTTTACCGTTACGGTATCGGGCCCCGGCCGGTCGACCAGATTATCTGGCACTAACGGGATGATATCCGTTTATCGATCGCAATGGCAACTCTGTAGCAAAGTTACAATGCAACTAATTGCACCCAACATTACTTTTATATCGAGGAAGCTCTTACTCTGAATACTGCATTTGCATGCGATTGCACTAATCGTTGTTCCATCAGCAGTTTAGTAGTTTTCATATCTAGGAAATGGTCCATGTTTAGCGTGCAAAATGGTACAATTTGTCTCGATTGTATTTTGTTTTTGTTAAATGGTATTTCGTAAATCTTAGCGGCAAAGAATTTCTTGTAGAGCAACGTTACAGTACAGTTTCCTATTTTTAAAATCACCGTAGCGTGCAGAACAGCTGAGATTTGGCGTGATTCAAGTAATTAATTTGCGTTACGTCACTAAGAATTGCAGTGTTGTACTACTTCCATTACACACGTATATACAGTTAATGTTAAGCGGATAATACGACTTTATGTACGAGTCACTCCACTCACCTAGTTTCCTTTACTTTGGGTATTTATAAAATTATATCATGTTTTGAATGTAATGTTGTTGTATCATGTTTCCGTTATATAATGTCTTCTGGTTTTTATATCTGTTGTTCCGTTTCTGTACCGTTACTTCCTATTTTTATTTTAGTAAGTATCCATGATTACAGTAACTGTTCTTTGTTAACTTTTTCGCTTCTATACTTTACCGCATTTCTAAAAAGCTAACAAGGTTAACACTGCCATGAACATTAATTTTGAATTTACATTTCTATCTCTAACGGATTTTAAGAACATTTCATTTGAATGGTTTCTTTGGCAAACCCATTATCAGAAAATCTTTATCCTACTACTGCTAGTCATTAAAAACCAGGTCAATCGTGTTTCCCATTTCAGTATCATCATGTATCATCCAGAAACTTCCCCTAGTTTATTTATATTCAACTGCGCCATTCAGTTTTCCGTCATTCAACCACGTCATTTTAGCTAGGGGAGTCGGGTATCAATTGATATGGCCCTGTGCTCGCCCCAAGCTGATTTATCCGTTAACCTGCACTGTATTGATACAGCTTGACCTCATTGGTGGTGACATTCGTAATTGTCAATTGCCTTTGATACGTTGGTTGTTAGTTTTAATAGCATGTGCTAATGACAATGTTGATCTGTATCTGATGTACTGATCATTATTGATATTGTCTATTTAGTATATTCGTGTTGCTTTGTAACAGTGCAATCCATCTTCCTCAGATCATAGTTTTTACAGTAAAACGTGTAATGACAAGCAATCCAGACTTCAGAGACATTCCAAGTTTTTCTTTTACTCCAAGATGGACGTTAATGTCATTATTTTCATATTGCAATTTAATACTAGCCACTGCGGTTGTCTGTAACTGTTATTCCTCATGGGAATCACTTACAATTCCATGAAAATTCATCTTTTAGTCACACTTTTAAGAACCGAGTATTGATGTTTGTCACAGCCACTGCGGAAATGTGTGCCTTTAAAAGCGTCTGTAGCTTTAAATTGATTAATGTTCTTAATTAACCTTCAAGTCTAAGAGCATAAACATATTTCTCGATTGTGAATCACGTTCGACCAAAGAACCTTCACATTATAACAGCATTATGTAGCATCAACATTTATTTCTTCATCAGTCATCAGAGTCATCACTTCGAAACCGCGTAGAGTACTTACCGTTACCGTTGATATTATTTTAATTGGAGCAATTTGTGTCATTACGATAAAATAATTTTATTTCGTAACAGGATTTCTTCTACTTGTCTAGAGATTACAAGTGGTTAAACTAACACTTGGTATAAATACTGCCTGTATCATGAATACGGCATGGCAACCGACTGGAACTAATCATGAAGCACTGACAAATAAGAATTTGCTTAAATTGAATTTGCCTAAGAAAAAATAACTGAAAACCTTGCCCCAACATTTTGTCATTACACGGGTGTGTTTTTCTACCATATTGTTCATTAGAATTAACAATCATTGTTATACCGTAGCGGTTTCAGTAATTAAAGGAACGACAGCGCTTGTAAAGCAAATTGTTGATCTGAATAAGATGACTTTTGCGATAAATATTGCAGGCCTGGGGCATTATTGAAACGTAAAGAGGAAGACGAAGAGTTATGCTGTCGTTATATGACTTAGGCAGGCTCGGAAACCACGGAGTCACAGAGTGCTAGTTATTTACGAAGTCCCTATATTATCTTTAGCTTTCAAGTTCACTTATCTCGCTCCTTCTAACGTTTTATGAATATCTTCAACATCCTCAATCCTGTTTTAAATCGCACCTTAAGCTTCAGGTCCATTACATAAATTACTACTTCGCAACAGGAATGATCTCGCATTTAAAAATTGCAAACGGAAATACTAAATCCGTTCCGTGCCGCCGGGGCGGACTGGTTTGTTTATGTATCAGTTCACGTATCTCGAATACGTCCGCACTGTCGTAATTATGCATTTCATTTTTATTCGCAACCTGCTCCACTATTATGCACGCTACAAGCCCATTTGTTATGTCGTTCAAAACTCCCTTACCATCTAGCTACTATGTATGACCAAGTCATTCATTCATATTTAAATTTTCGTCATTTCAGGATTACGTTGAAACTTTAGGAATTTCTACATTATGAGGGGAAAATGTAGCATGTATGAATAAGATCGATCAGCTTTTACGCAGCATAATGTGATTTATAGAACCTACTTTCCTTTATTCATCTAGGCAAATTACATTTTGCTCGTGTAGCTGGACTTTCGCCGATAGTCCGATGCTGATATTCAGAATATCAGTTGTTAGTATTCTCCACACGGTCCCAGCAATTTGCATGTCAAAATGACGTCAGTGTCTGGATTATGGTGGCTTTGGATCTGCCATCGAAGGCACCGTTCAAACTGCATTTTCAATTCCAGATATTATGCTTAACCGTTTTAAGTGACCGCTCAGCAACGATTGCAATAAATGTAAGATTCTCCGAACGTTACATTTACCGCTTGCTGTCGGTACAGTAGGTCCAACTGTGACCGACTTTGTTTGGAACCAGTTTCTTTAGACGTTACCAAAACCGGCGGCGTTGGTCCAACCTTGGCATTGAGGGAACTCTATGACTAATGTTTGCACGCTGCTTTTTTACCTATACACGTTACCTCAAGTGATGTTCGAGGCTCGAGACTTGCGTGATGGAAATTAAATTTTATTTCGTAATAGTAGTTATAGCATTAGCAATAGTTTGCGTGTAAATTGCGTTTTCAAAATTGCCTGTTTGGAACTAGTTCCATAAATCACTGTAGACTGGGTGTTAATTGATTTACATAACGCATGTTGCTAATCGTCAGCAGTTTTAAGCCAGACACCTCAATATATTTGCAGACCAAACTTTGCTTAGTGACGTGGTATTACGTCATATTTTATCAAACCATGTTTTCTTATCGTAACCAAGTTTTCCTGTTAATACCGTTTCTTTTATATTCAATGCAAAATTAATTACTGAGTGCATTATTTCTGCTTCTATATCGTGATTATATCTGCACTAAGCATCTGGTTCTTCTGTGGGTGTTGATCGAAGTCCGGTTTGCTTGGCACATTTTAAGTCAGGTGTTCAATAATGTACCTGTAACCTACACAATACAACTTTACGAACTATTCACTATCGGCGCGCTCATCGTTCCAAGTTCCAACCACGCGTGCCCGATTGTATCTTCGCGAACATGATTTTCACTGTTCCACCGCATTCTCTTAAAATGTCGAAAGTTTTCTATACATATATCTCCTTGTATGTATAATTTCATCTTGTTTAATACATAAGTTACTGTTCCACTTGTCTATACATATAATTTGAAATATGTTGGTCTTGTGTCGGTCTAAACTGATTTATGGAAACTCATATCTCATTGTTTCTTATCCTTGGCAGCGATAAGATAAAAGAGTAACTAATTGTAGTCTGGTTTGTGCATTTTTCATTTGTATTGAATGTTCTGTCGTAATTTTAATAAGACACTTTTAGGTCTCTATTATGCATGCAGTTAAATCGCCATTCATAACTCTGAACGACTTGACTGCATGCTGCGATGCATTCGAGTCTAAGCACACTGGAGGTCTGATCTCTTTTATAGTTCTCTACATCATTAGTTTGTGAATTAAAAAAAGAAAGCCGAAAAGATTAAAAGGCTCATTTCTCATTAGATAAATTAATTTATACATTGATACAATGACCATGCATGATCTGGTCAGACAATTTCCTGTGGTTGTAGGTAAAAGCAAAACAAATCATTGAAGGCATCAATTTGCCAGAAGTAATTCAGATCAATTTTCGTCACGAGTTAAGTAGCGGGCAAATCGCAACCCGACCCCGGAGGTCGGCTAATAGCAATTTAGCTCTGCACCGCTATGAGTCACGGTAGCAGCCAGTCGTGACAATTTCCACATAAATAGTATGAATTATAACCAAGCAGAAGACTCAATTCTGACAGTGCACGATAAAGAAATACACTGTCATAAACTTATTAATTTAGCTCTTGACTAAATATATAGTTACACTGCTAAGTCAATATCAGTGAATCTAATAACTCGGTCAACCGACCATGACTGGGATTGGCTATTAAAACATTAAGAAAAAAATCGATGCTCCTCAAAGTCTCTCTAAGCCATTCCAGTCTGGCATAAACATGTCTATGAGTCTTGTCATCCGAAGCAGTGTTATATGCGAGTTTAGTATCTTTCGAGTGCGTTTCAGTACTAACATTATCAAAAGCTTTCATAGTATCATTTAATTCGTGTATTCCTTTGTTTTAGCTCACTTTTCCATCATTGGGTTCACTATGTTCAGCCTAATTGACATTATTATTATCTCTAGAGTTAGCAGCAGAATCAGTCGAATTATTTCGAGTGTTTGGAATTGTAAACTTTTTTCCTTATACATATTTGCTAATATGTATATGATAGTTTTTTGTTTGCTGTAGAAACATCTGTCGCTATACGATGCGTACCCATAGTGTTCTTAGTATTGACTGTATTTGAAAACAAACTGTTACGATTATTATAGTCATTTATTTGCATAAAGACTGTGATATGTTTGCTATCAGATGCAATAAATTATTAATCAGACAAATTATTTTCAAAAGCTATGTACGTATTTTCAGGACATGGAACTCAAAACTCTAGGAGAGGTAAATGGATTCTAAATGCCTTTTTAGCGAACATTATCCTTATCTAAAATCTACGTTATGTCCAAATCACGACATCTTTCACTTTACACTGTATACTTTCTAAAACATTGTTTTTAACGTTTCCTGAGAAATAGATATCGTCTGTTTAAAAACAGTCTTCTCTAAAATGCTAGTAAACAGTCCGAATTGATTACAAAATTCCGCTGCTACGTACTCGTACAATACGTCTGTTTGCTTATTTTTGTTTGTACACCGCATTATCAACGTGCTTTGTTTCGACCAAGATTGTAGATACGAAACCTGGCGTGCGAAACATTCAACTGCTTTGAACACACTTCCAGTAGATATTGCATTAGCTTCAGAAACTTCGTTTTCATGTAAAATGAAGTTTCCAAGAAAAGTTCAAGTTCAAAACAGTCTTCTTCATTCAATCATGTTTTGGCCATTGTCAGTCTGTTCTCAAGTCAGGTTTGCACGGTAACTTGAATTTGAACTGTGCAAGAAAAGTATTCTTGGTATTGCAAAGTGAATAAATTAACATACGACTGATGACATTAAGTATTATTTTAAAAATGTGATGCGACAAGATTCGAAATTGCTCAAACTTCACGTGCTTGACTGTTTCCTGCAGACAGCAGATGTATATTTATAGCTTCACAAAGAAAGATATTGAACCTACCCCACCCTTAACTTTTAGTACTTTGTCCCAGTTATATCCCAGAATAGCTGTCTGTTGGACATCATTAATAGCAGTTGACATAAGAAAGTAGGAAGGTGCGGTCTACCGGATCAATTTTCTGAAAATGGCACAGTCTGAGGTTGCGAGGTCAGTACGACCAGAAATATCACACCCATGAACTTGAAAGTTCAAGGCGTTTTGAGCTGTAACAGTACACAATAAGGTAGCGATTATAACGGCAAGGGTTACTTGAAGATCTTCGAAGGTTGGTTTGAAGAACAAATGGTCCAAAAATGCGAAAGGTCATTGACATGATTGATGGTACTGTTGGTTTTACTATAATTATCGAAAACACAGCTTAAAAAGGTGTTCGACCCAACGCAGCAGATATCGTGATGATAAGCGTTTTAGCAAATCTCGTCGCTTAGATATGCTTTGTTTGTTTGTACAAGGTTTGGGTGAGCTCGTTTCTGTCTGGTTTTATGTAGAGTATGAAGAATTTTAGTGAACGGTAAATCATCGATCGCATATACTCCGTTCGGGTAAAAAAATATTTGAATTGAAATATTTAGGCGTACTTAGGCGAAAGGAAAGTACCCATTGGAGAATTATAATGCCAAACAATAAATTTAATGAGTGAAATCTGAAGGTTAGTTCTGCTGCGTTATACTTCTAATTTAGATTCACGACCTTCTGATCCGATTCAATCTAAATATTCTAAGATTTCCACCGCATAATAACGGTGAGATAACAATTAAGACTTATTACGAGTTCATTTAGCTTCAATTCTTATACGTTTAAAGTATCAAGGCTAAAGCGAGATAATTATCAATTCATGTGAACATGCAACGCATTGCGCTAAAGAATGCATTCGGGTCATTGTTGGGAGAACAATGTACGATTCACATCATTTTACGTCTTGTACTACAGAACGACGGGAGTTTTCGGACATTATTGTTTGTACAATACCCAATTGACAATGGGGTACACAATGTGTAACTGTATTGTCGCATTGAAATGTGTGAACTGAATGCAGGTAAAAATTTAATGGAAAAACCATACGTGTCGCCGAACCGTGAACCTCAAATCAATTCTGTATAGATGAAAATTTCTGGACAAGCTTGAAAAGCTTTCATGTGTGACAAATTAGTAATGAAGTAACTAAGATGTTACTGAATAACAACCATGAAAAATTATTAATTGACTTGTGACGTCGAAAATAAACAGACATCGGTGAAGAAATCAAACTTATTGAACATGTTCGATCCAAACGTCTGTTCTATTGATTACAAGTGTTATAGCAGATGTGTATGTCTATATATGACTCACTACAGACAATAATAATAACGGAGACCTTTGAAACATGCAACCACCTTTCAAGAACGATAGAAATACAAACAAAAATGGAAATCTTTCAACTTTAAATGAAGGTCATGACGTGAACGATACAATTCTACAGTTATAACATCTTGCCGGCGATTATAAATATTATAATACAAGGATCATTGAATTGATTGCAGTCGCTTACAAGTTATAACGTATCGCATCAACAGATATTGTTTGATATCGAATCGATAAGATTAACGAAACCTTTTGCAAAGTCGATGAAGATTTTGATTGGGTGGTAGTTTTGGTTTTAAAGTGTACGAAGGTGCTGTTTTATTTCAGTGCCCGCATTATTTATTATTTTTTGTTCGTGTGGTTCAGTGAGTGTTTTTCATCGCTACAAAATTCTTCATTCATGTAAACTGAGGTTAGTAGGTTAATAAACTTTATCCTTAACAACCTTTACAATGTTATCATTGCTTAGCCCAATCTTGTAGCTGTATCAGGATACTCTATAATCAATACGCCTTAAAGGTTAGGTAATGCTAAGCCGTTAATTAATATAATTGTATCGGCAATGTGCGTCAAAGATTCATTAGAATTAATCTTTGTGTAGGTGGTTAAGTCGTTAGAGGTTCCATAAGTTCTATGGGGCCGTCGTTGTTCAAATCTCTCGTAGCAGACCGTGGTTGTGGTTTGACCTCGATTCTTTCCCGTGACAGTCAAAATCACGCTTTCGTACGCTTTTCTTGTTCGTTTTATCTCGTTGGGCTGCATAATTTGCATCCGTTTATTTACGCTATCGCATTGTGCTTATTCATACGTTTTGCGCTTTTCTTTTAAAGGTTTAGAATAGTTTGCCTCAGTTGGAACGGCCGCGATTTTAAGAAGGGAAATTCAATGACCAAAAGATAAAGATTCAGTTTCACTTTTCTACGATTTTTTTTAAATGTCGTGGTTTACCTATTTTCTATTGTTAGCATAATTTTCCTCTTCAGCTTATATTTTGTTGATGTTACAAACCTTCAAGTCAACAACACTTCACAGACTTGGTTTAAGTTGCAAAATATTCCTGTTGATTTTTAATGCGTCGCTGAAATTCTGACTGCAATTTCCTTAATTGAGTTCTTACAACACCAATATTGTTGATTTTACGTTTCTCTTATCTTGTATTTACTTGTTATATCAAGTAAAAACTAGTTTTCTCTTGGTTCTATCGGGTGTTCCATAATACATATCTCCCACAAAGAAGATTAGGTACTGCTATCAATACCTACCTATTGTTTTTACACGGGCTGATACTATCATTCTGGTTTCATTTTCCTGTTACTAAAAAGCATTCATTCACAAAGCATTATTGTATTCACCTATACGGAAAGTAAACAGGATTATTTCCTATTGAATCTTCACTTTTCTTTGTCTTTTTATCATCATCAGCTTTCCACTGCTGGACATATATGCATCTTAAATCGCATTTAACTCGATTCTCGGCTGCTCTTATTCAGCTGTTACCTGTGTCTCTTATTTCTCTCTCTTAGATCTTATGTATGTGGACTGATTGTGATAATCTGCGTCTATCGATTACAGATTATCGATCTCAGTGGCATGCGTGACATCAGTATGATCGTGCAGTCGTGTACAAGTTCTATGAAAAAATATGTATTCATCATCATAGCCCATTGTTTATCAGTTAAGTTCCTCATTTCTCTCTTAACTATACGACTTGTGTAAAACTGTTCGGTTCAAGAGTGACAGGTTGACTATATGCAATGAGGATAAATTTTTTAACAATATTTTAGGTATCTGTCTGGTGTGAGGTTTACAAGGCTACTTCGCCTTTATTGTTCTCTCACTACCAATGGTAATGAACTCATAACCACGTACAACACTTCTACAAGCTAATAGAATTTTCATTCTTCCGACTATATAGGTAACAACTTACTATCATTAACATCTAGATATAAACTATCGGCTATAAAAACCTTTAGTTTGGTCCAAGTATCTCTTATGTCCAGAGATATAAATAACTCACAGCTATTAGCTCACCAAGTCACTTTCGTCATTTAACGCAACATGCAATTTTTTTTAGTGCAATCTTCCGTTAAACGATTGGTTGCAACTAAAAAGAGTTCTTATACTCTTGCAACACAAACTCTTTGGTTATTCCCCTTCAGTTTTGACACAAAACGTCACGGTTAAGCGACGCCATCACCAAACGTTTATCTCTTTCATCATTTCCGATAAGCTGGATTAATTTTATCTGACTTTCACCATGTATCAATTTTATTGTTACTGACCTATTAAATTCCTCTTATGTAAACCTCATAAGGTTGAAAACTCTTCCGAAACTTAATCCAGCTTACTATAGTAATCGTCACAGCTTTAAAATTGCGTTTTAAATCTGTTTGTTCCGATAGATTGTGATGAATAAAAGCATGAAATTTCAAGAATATAATTTCACAGTTCGTTGCTCTACTTCTGGTATCTTTGACCGTCAAAAAGCGATCACTTTTGGTCTAGATTTGCTATCAGTGCCTTAATGCACAAGCATCAATTCCCATCCCAACTTAATGGAATTGATGAAGTGATGGTAAGTTATTGCAGAGTTTATCAATTCATAAGATCAGAGCACATTTTTAAAGCGATTCCCTCAATCATCACAAGAATAGCTTCAACGTGAAAGTGAATGTTTACATTTCCCCAGATGTAATTGAACATTTAAAGTAAACAAAATAATAAAAGTCTTGTGTAATTTGGTTCCGTTGAACTAATCTCAAAAGTTACTCGACCGATTCGTATAATCCTTTCACCGTTGTAAAGCCTATTTCATGCCAGATCAGTGTCATCGTAACTTCTGGGCTTTTTTCTTATCATATAACGGTCTCGTTGGTCTAGTGGTAGCAAGCGCTACTGCTGAGCATGAGGTCCTGGGTTCGATTCCCGGGTCGGGCAAAGTGTTATTGGATTTTTCTATCTGAAATTTCTTAGTAGCAGCTCGGAGTCTGGATTTGTGCCCGGTTGATGGCAATAGGCTCGCCCCCTATTACATGGGACTTAAAACATAACTGGCGAAATGTGGGTGTACCTGCTACAGGGACACCTCTGCCCAACCCTTCGGGGAAACAAGGCGTGATGTTATGTATGTATGTATGTATGTAACGGTCAAAATTTTCGAATCTTAAATCCCCATGACCCATGTTGCTCTTCGGTTCTATATCTTTTTAATACCTTGCACATCATCAACATAACGTCCTTATTATGTCTTGGTATCATTGCGAATTCTATAATTAATCACAACTTCATCCCTTGCATCAATAACTACCTACAGTGTATCGCTACAGGTATCTCTTAGATCTTGTGCTGGATACCTCTGGCGTTCTTTAATTTGTTTTTCTTGATTCCATGTGATTCTTCACTTTCACAAAACCTCCAGGGTTCGTAAAACCTCTCGTATTCAAACCAACACGTACCACCCGAGCGTGTTAGGTCATTTTCGGTCGTTTCACTACTCTATTTAAATATTGTGGTAGATGGAAAAATTTTTTGCTTCCGGGCGCCATCCACCGGAACAGCCGCGCAACCATTGTTATATTTTTTTGTTTACTATAAACCCAATTACGTAATACTGTTTACATATATGAAAGTGTTACAGTATATACGCGTTGCTGGTCCGAA
This sequence comes from Agrochola litura, assembly GCA_949152395.1. NCBI lineage: Eukaryota > Metazoa > Arthropoda > Insecta > Lepidoptera > Noctuidae > Agrochola > Agrochola litura. The sequence goes on along the minus strand of OX424497.1, from coordinate 4,737,329 downwards.
AGTGAGTTAATGATATTCTTAGTTTACGTTATGGTTTATGTTCAAGGAATTAAAGCAATTATGATGTACGTACAGCATCATGTTTAGTTATGTAATTGATGTTATCATGTCTGTCTAAATGCTTCCTACTGACAGTATAATTAGCGCGCTATGGGAGTGCGCTCATGTTATGAATGCAACAGTGGCAGATGCTCTTTCAGTCTTTATGTCTGGTTAATTAATATTTTATGAAGGTTCCTTTATATGATATGCGGATTAAGGATACTTGATAGACGTGTAGCCCTCATGAATGAGTCATAACTACTAGACGATTAGATTATGTTCCATTAACGGTAGCACGTTATGACTTTGGTACGTTTCGTAATATTAATTCCTTAAGATGCCTTGATTCAGTACAGAAGATTTTTTTTAAATATTGTTTATAATTAGTGGAAGCGTAAACTTAGCTTATAAATATATACCTAATCCGTTGTATCTCCCTAGTGCCTACTGGGAAAAACAGTGACTGTATTATCACTGGCACATCACGTGGCCACTCGCCACTGATAGTAAATTCTAAATAAAAGCTATAATGATAGGTTGGAGGAAAATGGTAAAAAGATAATTGTCCACTTTTGCCTTATAAGTAGAAAAATGCACAAAAAAACAATATTATCCTATATCGCAATAACCTATATCTCTTTTTACTGAGGCATATTAATGCACGTTATATTGCCAGGTATTATACGACAGAAATTATAAATATAATCGTTAGGGACTCGGTTAAAGGACGCGTCTTTCTAACCAGAGTTAGTTCAACAATGGGTACATAATATGACTATTTCCATATCGTAAAATTGGTGGATATTGTTCATTCTACCGCCATAAAAAGTGTTTGCAACTCTAATCGCAAACATTAACATCTTCCTTTCTCGTTTCCAGTAAACAATGACGATGGATAAGCAACTGGTCTGGGTGCGGGACCCCAATGAGGGGTTCATTCTGGCCCGACTACACGACCTCATGGGGGAGGAAGCAGACGTCTTCCCTGTGGACAACAAGTACCCCAAGAGAGTCTGCAACTTCGAAGACATATTCCCCGCTGGAGATCCTGGGAAGGATGTTGATGATAACTGTGAGTATTGCTTGTTCGTTTTTGGTCCTTCTGACGACGGCTTCTTTGCAAAGCAAAAGATTCTGGAAGATGTAAAAGACGACTAACATTGTATTTGTCAAAATGGACAAAGATATAAAAGGCAGTCTGGTTTGATTCTACGCGATATCTTAAGAAAATAATAGAGTCAAGTAGGATCAAGAAGAAGTAGATAGACTAGCTGAAGGAGACGACACAAATTGAGATTTACAGACTAATAAAGAAGGAGTATTTACTACAAATAAATGGTGATTGCTACTCGCACCAGTGCACAACACCTAAATTATGTAGGTACAGACAGACTAAAACCCGTAACAAAGGCTAAGATGATAATGAGTTAATAACTAAATGACGTAGTAAAATCGCTGAACAGTGACACAAATTAGATGACTCATCATTGCGAAAGATAGCTGAAACTAAAACGTGATAACGAGTTGAGTATTCTATGTGCTATTGTACTTTAATCCTTTGATTTTTTTTGTCCGATAACACAAAATTAAAGCAAATCGAGAAATATATACAGAAAAGCAATATACATACATATATGCACTTGCATATGAAGAACAAAATGACAACATAGAGTGACTTCAAGTGAGGATAATGATGATCACTACAACGACCGTTTCTTAGCCATTAAATTAATACAAACATGCATTGAAGCTGTTTATTCACTTAAGCGGCACAAGTATATTACTATTTCATATATGAGTCTGCACTGACTGTTAAATAAAGGTTAAAATTGAAACAATGCACAAGATTATTTCATGCATTACGTACATAACTGAAGTACGTTGTAAAATTGCTACAAAAAGCAAACTGCAAGATAGAGAACGAGATACAAGACACACAAGACAGACAAGATAACCTAAAACATACTGCTCCGATATTGATCATAGTGGAATGGTAAGACATGCTGAGGTAAATTGTATGCACAAGGTGCTTAAGAAACGCTCGTTGTAAGCAATTTTGAGAGAGGCCTGTGCCATCCAGTGGCTTCGATGATATTTGCTTTCGTCGAAGCCACTGGATGGCACAGGTCGATGATATTTACTACGACATTTTGCTCAGTTCTTGCAGTGACTGAGCAAAATGAAATATAGCTATATGTAATATATTGAATTGACGGTCCTACGTTTCTTACCCACAGCCCATACAAAGAATGATTAATATATATCTAAATAAATGCAACATCCGTCATCCACCGTCGCATCTTACGTTTTTTACTGACAACGATTAATTGACGTAATCATCTTACGAGTTAAAGCGATTAACTTCGACGAGGCATAGAAATCGATCCCTGGAATAGAATCGAACCTGTTTTAAACTAGTTTAGAATTTATTTTTCTCATGGTCTTATAATAATCTTGTCTCTTGCTTACTAATGCCAGATATCTGAATTTACAAGATTAAACCGAGAAGGTTTGAATAGATTTGCTTTTAGAAGAGTCAGAACGAATCTGTAAATATTTGGTCCTATCAGCATTTACTGCATGACTTTAATGCAGGCTTTTGCCCAGGGTGCGCCTTACTTCAAAGCTGCCTTCATTTGCTGGGCCTTTTACGTCGTCAATGGGTAATTCATTGGCTCTTATATCATCTGTCACGATATCCAGTCATTGACTGTTCGGGTCACGAGGTCGTGGTCTGTTTTTAAGTAAATTAAATACAAACAAACCTTGACGAGGTGAAGCTCCGATGCCGAACTAAATTGTCTTTGGTCCTTGTTTACTTGTAGTTCTTTTTGATACTAATGATATTCTTTTTTTTCAACTTTAAGTTTTTTTATTCAAATTAGGCTGAGAATCGGCACTAGTTGTACGTCAAATTACATAAGACTTCACCCAAAACCCTTCACCACTGGTCCTTGATTACTTGTAGTTCTTTTTATACCAATGATATTCTTTTCTTTTCCAACTTTTCAATTCATTTATTCAAATTAGGCTGAGAATCAGCACTTTTTGAACGTCAAATTACATATCGTCGCTCGGCATCCAATACCGCGAATGTAACATTTTTGATGAAAATCATTTTTAAAGTCTGGATCACGTATTTGAACGTGTAGAATGAAATTAAACAAAAATCTGATTTTCGTCAAAAATTTCACATTCGCGGTATTGGACGCCGAGCGACGATATATGACTGTCCCCTAAAACCTTTCACCACTTCCACACACCAGATAATTATTGGACCAGGAGCCTTTACAACCTTTAAAATTAGGCTCGGTATTCTTTTTTCCGTTTTTCAAACTCTATTTATTACTAACTAAATCTATTACTTCCAGGCGAGCTGATGTTTCTCAACGAATCAACACTTCTAAACAACATCCTAACACGATACAAGAAGAATAAGATTTACGTAAGTTATAACTGATTTACCTACTATGACTCACTTCAAATACCTGAAGTTTTCACCTTGAAAATACATACGTAGGTGCTTACCGTAGAAAATTATGTACGAGTATTGATTCCGTTGTTTTTCCTTGTCCAATGACTTTTACTAGCTGTATTTACTACGACGCCGATTATTCAATATTGCTTACTGATTTAAAAAAAATCGTTATTATATGCACAATACACTGAGCTGGAAGACAATGGGGAGACCTTTTCCCAGCAGTGGGATGACAGTAAACCAGTAACCAATGTACAGAAGGACCAAAAAATCCTAACTTAATATTATAAATGCAAAAAAGAGTTTGTTATTTTGTTACGGTTTCACGCTAAAACGGCTGAACGGATTTAGATGAAGTTTGGCACATGGGTAGATCATGACCTGGGTTAGGACATAGGATACTTTTATCGCTATATTCTCACGGGATCTAGACTTGTGCGGATGAAATCACGAGGCGTAGCTAGTTGAAGATATTTCTTGAGATGTAGTAGATTCTATCCTTGACAGATTTCATAACGAAGAACGAAGCCGAACGAGAAACGAAGGCAATAGTATTGGTTGTTATTGATTCAATTTTCTTTTAGTAAACACCTTCTGACAAATAAAACCCATTGTAAACATACGAACCACTGACATCAAAACCAGTGACATCATACAAATTACTCATCATTCAAAAGTAAACAAATAATAACGTAAACTTGTATTTTTACAGACATACGTAGCAAATATCCTGTTAGCTGTTAATCCCTATGAGGACATTAAGGATATGTACTCTTCTACCACCATCAAGAAGTACCAGGGGAAGTCTTTGGGAGAGCTGCCACCTCATGTTTTTGCTATCGGTAAGAGAGTTACAAATCAAATATACAGAGTAGTCCAAATAGTGACGTCATAAAAAAAATGTTTCCGCATGTATAAGGGTATCCGAAAATACCCTATGTATATTCCGCGATTCTTGATAGTTAACGAGGTACAATTATTTAAAAAAAAAAAATATACGTCTTTTTCACATTCTTTTTTGCAATTTTCATTTTTATAAAATATTCTATACTTTCTATTAATTCAAGATAAAAAAAGAATATATCAAAAAGGAGGAATTTACGTTCGAGTGATACTGTAGTTGTAATTTTCGATACCCCTGGGCATGAAAAATCAAGTTTTTTTTTTTATTACGTCACTATTTGTACCACCGTATACAGGGCGGCAGGAACATCGAAGCGAAAACTTTTACCATGGATTCAGTACATGATTCTGAAGCCCCTGCGTTGAAATTTTTTGTCGATTATTTAAAAAAAAAACAGCTGTTCCATACATTTTGACTGCATAGGTATTGCACTTTTCTATGAAAAAGCTGTTTTTTTTTTTAAATAACCGGCGAATATTTTCAACGGGTTCAGAATCATGTACTGAATCCATGGTAAAAGTTTTCGCGTCGATGTCCCTGCCACTCTGTATAACAACAAACGTCGGTTTCCTCATAGTTATATGCTAGGAGAAAGGACCTTAGGACCACATTGTTGTATCGGGGTGTGTCGTGGCGCGCCAGAACGATACCAGCTTCATATGTAAACATTACATTTAGCAGAATCCGACACCACGCACCTTGACACAACAATGTGATTCTAGCTTTAGTCAGCAATATGCTGTAGTAACTGGCCAAATGTGGGTGTACTATATGTACAGCTCTGCCTAACTGCGGAAAGTATAGGCGTGATGTAAGTAAACCAGTACCCTAATTACGTAATACACGATCAACCACAATCTGTTTCGATTTGAAACAGATTGTGATTAATGTTACTATCAATCACAATCTGAATGATTTTGAAGGATATTGCTGATCCATTCTTTCATGATAGAAAAAATTGTCTGCAACGCAAATAACGCAATAGCAAATGTCGAATGTTGTTTAACTGTCGAAAATGAAAGTCATTGCTACTGAAAGTGTGTTGCGTAATTAGGGACTGATCTCTAAAACAACAAGCTCTGGCCGACAGGAACTTTAAAGTACATTGTAATTTATTGCAAAGTAAAGTGACTAGTCCCAATATAATTCCATTAAAACAGTACCTCATTGGATTGCCATATATGGGAAATACCGTTCGATCCCTGGCTCTTTAAGTTTTTTGTACGCATTGGTTTTTGTCCAACTTGCAAACCGAACCTGAGCCAGTCCACATCTACATCTGTCTATAAATAAATAAATAAAATAAAATTCATTTAATTCAGGCAAAACCCATATTACATCAAACAAAATTTAACTAAACTGCAACACACAATAGAACAAAAACCAATAGAATAAAAATAATGTCAATGCAATCTAAATAGGTACACATTACAAAGTTACACAGAATTCAAATAAAAATAAAATGTCAAACTCAACCAAAACAAACGAATGAGCAATACGAATTACAGGGTCACAGAATCGAAATTAATAGATATATATATAGATAATACGGGCTGGTGTCCGCAACTCCACGTCAAAGCGCGTATTTTGCGTACGAGTGGGTAAATCGGTTATTTGATCCACACCAGCTCCTCAAAGAAGGCCAGCAACGCCTTGGTGTTACTGACAATCTCACGTAGGGTACCTGGGTTACCGAAGTACTTGGCCCTGTATGTGGCGGCCACCGGGCAGTTTAACAGCACATGAGCTGTTGTCTCGTCGTCCTCCATGCAGGCCCTGCACAGCGGACTGTCTGTAACTCTTTTAACAAAGAGGTGTTTATTAAATGACTCGTTGCTAATAAATCTGTCTAATGTATTGTCATCAATAAGAAGACAACATAAGTTACATGTTAGAGTAACCCAGAAGAGATAAAAATAGAAGGTATTCTCGAGAATTACCTACTTGTTACCATTAGACAACTTTCGAAAGAAATTGTACTGTTTAATTTAAAGAAAGTAGTTACTAATGTATTATTCAATCTAATTTCCCTTCGTGACGAACTTAATTCGAGGGCCTTATAGCAGACGTCAGTAATTTGTTGTTCACAAGAATCATTATTAAGTCACCTGTTTTCCTACAACGACAATTCTAAACGTAGTCGGGAAAATAAACAAACAACTCTGTATTTCTTTTGAGGGATTAACCGACTTATAAAATTCTTGGATTACGTCACTTAAGGCGACACTAAGCGACTTTAATGATTTTATACTAAAGATCACGTCTAAACGAGTAGTGTTAATGATTTGGAAAAATATATGTTAAATTAGAGCATTTTCTTAATCACCTAATCTGTGAATATTTTAGATTATGTTTAAATTACATAGTGTAATTAATTTGTAAAGTTATTTCTAACGCGGATAAAAAACTGAGAATCACGCAAAAACGATCAAGCGTATTTTTTTGAAAACTTCACCATTTTAAAGATATTGAATTATGGATCTTTTAGTATACGTGTTTTATTAGAATACGTTTTGTTTTACGTATAATAAATTAATAATGCGTCTAATTTGGGACAGCGCTCCTTGATGGGCAAGCCCTATTACTGGCTGGACGTACGACGCGTTGCGTGAGCTCAGCACAGAACACGCAAGCTAACTACTCAAGGTCACTGGCATATATGTCTTAAGCTGAGTGTGACTAAACAGTTAATTTACTTTTTTGGACAAGCCTAATGCAAATATACTCTCGAACCGACCGTACATAGTCCAAAATATACTTTTCTTGCCAACTAAAGCCCCATTCACAATAAACAAGTTTCTTGCTCGTGGCAGAAGCAACAAAACAAATGACTTGAAACTTGCAACTTTTATAGTTGCTTCAATTTACGACATGCAAATAAATCTATTTTCTTTTTGAAGCTTACTCCTTAAGAATCGATTTTCATACAAGGCCCCCGGTATGGAAATTTTATGAGGGCAACGTACCTTGCGCACCTTTCAGTTTACACTTTACTTTACTAAACATTTGATTTCGCGACACTGTGACGACACCAGCTTTTGACCATTAAAAAGACATCAACGCGCGATACATTATTTCCTGCACAATAAAATTGTTCAGGTTTTCATTTCTGTCGGCACTCCCGGAGTGCCACTGTTTTTTTTTTTTTTCTTGCTTTCATCTGGCAGTTAAATCAGTTAACTAATGCATTCCTTATCACTTTACAGCCGACAAAGCCTTCCGTGACATGAAATCTCTCAAGCAGTCGCAGTCCATCATAGTCTCGGGTGAATCAGGTGCCGGGAAGACTGAGTCCACTAAGTACATTCTCAAGTACCTGTGTGACTTATGGGCGAAGGGCGCTGGGCCTGTTGAACAGAAGATTTTGGACGGTAAGTTTATCATGAAATAACATTATTTCTATTTTCTTAATATCCCTCGGGAATCATCCCATTTCCGAATACAAACGAATGCTAATTTCCATGTCCATGATTTATTAGATTTATCTTGTATAATAATTTGAATTCAGAACTATATACTTTATTGTTGTTTTGTTTTGATTTTCGTGTGAACTATATAGAGCTGTAAAACTATTATCCCATCTGTCGTGCCTGCGACTTTAACATCTTTCCTACCATTTTTAAAATAAATTACATTAAGTTAGAAGAGTATTAACTCTGTATAGTTCCAAGTCGATTGAGAGCGTCTGGTCTGCAAAAAGTGCAAAGGGCAACTGATAGAAATCCGACAACTGAAGAAACACGAAGTTTGCCGAGGAACATTAAGAAAATAGAAATACAGTACTATGTTATAACCAGAGGAAAGATATAACCAAAAGCGCCTGATCGTTGAAAAAGGTCTCATGTCAAAGTGTATTTAGTTGCTGAAGGAAAATGCTTATCTTATTCGTTAAAATTAATCAGAAAGCTGATACATTTTTAAGTGAAAACTTCTGTGGGCGTATTGGGCATTTTTAAGATGGGACTAAACCATTGGTTTCGACCTGTTACCGACACCGTGGAGTAAAAGACATCAACGCGTTGATTACCGCGGTGCCGATTTTTTTTCAAGTTTTCACTTCTGTCGGCACTCCCGGAGAGCCACTGTTTTTTTTTTGGTAATCATAACTTGGATTTTTGTTAGCTTATCTTTTGTCCAAGCAGTGATCTGCTTAGTAAAGGTCCCCCTCTCCACTTCTTAAGCCAGCAATATATGTTGGCCAAGCCTCAGCCAACGCGAGCGTAGCCAAATTGATACAAGGCGAGTGTTACGGTCTACATGTTGGTCAAGTTCGAAAGAGACCAATGCCAACTGCCAACGTTCACGAGTTTTTGTGGAGCTATCTACATGTTGACCGACCCTGTTCCGAAGTGAGACGAGTCGTAGCGAGCGATTCCGAGTGGTGGCAAGGCACGCGAAATTAACCGTCTAAACCAGGGATGGCGAAACCTCTTTACATCTAAGTGTCATTTTTTTCAAAGACTCTGAATGTTGCGATGACGTGCCAACAAACCATTTTGACTTAGTGACTCTTGGAAAAATATTTTATAAATACTTTCACAATTCACAATAATACCTTTATTATTTTTATTACACAGTAATGTTAATATTTATTTAAATTAAAGAACAAATTAGTCTGAATTCTGCTGGTGCAAACTAGATGTCTCAAGTATTACCTAAATTCTTGAAATGATGCCGTGCCCAAATCATTTGATTGCGTGCCACCAATGGCACGCGTGCCATTGGTTCGCCACCCCTGTACCCTAATTGCGTAACTTATTTTCGTAAACAATTTTGCCTAATTTGTTTCATTTTGACAGTTCAACAACATTCATTGCGTTATTTACGTTGTTGAGCAGTTTTTTTTTCCAACTTATGAAGCAATGGATTAGCAATCTGTTTCAAATCGAAACAAATTGTGATTGTGTTGCATTACGCAATTAGGGTACTGGTCTAAACGTTGGCGCTCGCCTGCACTCGGCCAGCTAGGCGAGCATCGACGAGCAATGGCGAAGCTAGACGAATGGCCTCTCTATACGTTGGTACTCGCCTTCGGCGGGCTATGACCGACATGTATTGCCGGCTTTAACCCTTCTATCCTGTTGATTCGATTTCTGGTTGCGACTGCTTTGCAAACATGGTCACCCACCAAAATAGAAGCCAAACACTTTAATAAAAATATCATAAAAAGCGACGGAGGCGTTCGCATAGCGTCATAACCAGAGATTAGTACAGATGGGTCACTCCGCATTTTAGATATGAAGCTACAAGTAGGTACGCGGCGGGCTCGACTTGTCGAATTCAGTGGGCGTAGTCAAAAGAGTTACGCGGTAGAAAGAGAGGCAACTTCTAGGTGAATATAACTGTAGGTAACTAGCGCTGTGCGACCTGAATTGTACTTTATTGTGTCATAGCAAGAGTCGCTTTTTAACCGACTTCAAAAAAAGGACAAGGTTCTCAGTTCGTCGGAATATTCTTTTTATTTATTTTTTATGTATGTTCCCCGATTATTCAAAGACGGCTGGACCAATTTAAAAAAATATTTTTTGTTTGAAAGGGTATACTTTCTAGTTGGTCCCATTGTCATTTGGTCATGATCTGATGATGGGATCTTGGAGAAATCGAGGGAACTCTTCAAATATTATAGGTACATCAATAGCGATTTGGGTATTTTTGATGAGCAGTTGACATTAGGCTATTGTAACTTAGATAAATTACAAACCAACCCACTAAAAAGTGAAAAAAAAAAACTTTTATTACGAAAAATACAACCGACTTCAACCGGTGTCGAAAAACTAAAATACTGATCCAAAGACACCGACTTCCGAAGTTAAAGTTATTTTTCATCAATTTTTTTTTTAAGTTTTTTTTTTTCGTAAAAAAGTTTTTTTTTTAATTTATTAAATTTTACGGAATGATCCATCTGTATTCATCTGTGTCATAACTACCTACGTTCAAGCGCTATTTTGTCTGTTAAACAAAACAATAATGTGCAGAAATAGTTGCAGCTTGCAAACTAATCGCCTACGCTTCTCTGAATACATTAAATACTCGTTTCTATAACTCGTCTCGACAACCAGCTGATGTGTTAATGTTAATCATTTCTAGTTTGTAAATAAGCATCACATAATATAACGCAACAATTCTGCAATACTAATCAATTTACTATAATATCTACCGAAACTTGTATCATTGACATAAATACATTATCAATTTTGTTATATCTTTTTTAATTTGTTTGTTTGGTGGTTTCTCCGAAACGGATGTGTAGTTTTTGAAGATATTTTCCCTGTTATTCTGCTAAGCTATTATTTGATAAATATAAGCTACTAGCTTTTGCCCGCGGCTTCGCCCGCGCTCTTCTTCTTTTTGTGTGGTTAGTGACTAACCTTGTGTCGAGAGTTTTAAAGCCACCAGTGGGCTTGGCGTCAAAGTCAAATAATTTATTTCAATTAGGCACATAAAAGGCACTTTTGAATGTCAAAATTTACAAAAAATAGAATTGATTCTAGTCGCCCCTTCCAAAAGGTAGTTTTCGTATGGAGAAGAATGGGCAAGAAACTCCACCGTTACTCTTTTAAAATGTTTTACAATATTTGTATACATTAATTATATGTGAAGACGATGCACCTGGAATAAGATTACAATAGGTAAAAATAGTTAAAAATGAAGCAATGACAGAAAAAAATTATGATTAAATTAAATGGATACATGGTGTTCACATATTTACAAGCATTGTAAAAGTAGGTATCTATACATATTAACAAGCATTGTAAAAGTAGGTATCTATAGGATTTTCCAAAAAAAAAAAAAATACAAATAATACTAATAAGTCAGTGTGTGAGTTCAAGTAATCACTGAATGCAAAATCAATGTTATAATAATTAATTATACAATTAAATTAGCAACCAGTTTGATTTTGTCTAGGAGAGAAATATCGATCAGACATGCCGGTTTCCTCTCGATGTTTTCCCCGCGCTGATATCGGAAATTATCCCTTGGGAACGTACCACCGGGAAAAAGTGTCCTAACCCAGGTCATGGTCTACTCAAGTGCCGAACATTCAAATCTGTTCAGCCGTAGCGTAACGATGATCTTATGATAATATTTAGCCCTATCTTCACGAATAAAATATTGTCACAGGCATGATTTCTTTTTCAAACCAGTACCTATACCTAGTGTTCAAATCGGCACCCTATCGTAAGGTTCTAGACAGACGGACTGCATTTCAACTGCATTCAAACTGCAAATTTGCAGTTGAAATATCTAGAGCCTTTTTTTTTCGCTGCTCTGGGCGGAGCGGGAGGGCGTGTCATACTCTTACTGACTAAAACCCATTCGTGTTCCTTCAGTTGCCATGTTGCCGGGGGCCACGATCTCCCTTTCGGTTTTATTCGCAACCCCGGCAGGCATCGGCCCTAGCGGACCCCGTCAGTTCAGCTGACATCTCTTTGAAGCGCGCGTGGAAAACAACGCGCTGTCGACCCGGGCCTGGTCGGCGAGCTACCCATTGCTCACCGTCCGCAAGCCCATCTGTCTAGAGCCTAAGACACGATCAATCACAATCTGTTTCGACAAATTTTTCGAACATAATGAAACAATAGGTTAGCAATATCCTTCAAAATTATACAGATTGTGATTGATCGTGTTACGCTATTAGGGTGCAATGCAGGACTCTGTTTAGACAGAATTTGGCTGATATTATTATATTATAAGCCTGTGTTGTCCCACTGCAGGGTAAAGGCCTCCCTTCCCTCTTTCCACTTTGCCCGGTCTACTGCGATTGCGGGCCATCTCTTTTTGGGCCTGCCGCGTAGTCGTTTCCTGCTATTTGGGATCCACTGGGTGGTGATTTTTGCGTATTGCTGCTCCGACATGCGACAGATGTGGCCAGCCCAATTCCATTTTAGTCTAGCAACTGTGTGTGGTCAGCGTCCGCTATTTGAGTTTTGAAACGAAGTATAAGAGTTATTAATGTGGTCTGTGAGTTTCCCCCTTCCCAATTGGCAGATAACAATAAATTTTGTATTTTCTGTAATAGACCAACTGTTAGTCTAGTTTTCGTTTTGATAAATATCCGAGCGATTCCGGGGAAGGTCGCTAGTAAAGTTATGTAAATAAAAGAAGATTCGGCCTTCGCTGGCCTTGTGTAACGGTTGCAGTGTTAACATCATGTTAATTAATCATGCAGCACCATTCCTATCGTATTACATGTGTTTTAATTATTTTTTAATGGCATAACTACGTTTAATTATTCAGTACCTGGGCGACCGAGCTCTGCACGGGTGAAAATAGAGATACGAATTTTCCCAAATATGAGACTTAGCTAGATCGATTTTTCGCCCCCGAAAACCCGTATATTGCAACTTCATCGAAATCGTTAGAGCCGTTTCCGAGAATAATCAATCTGCCTAGCCTTTTCCCAACTATCGGGGTCGGCTTCCAGTCTAACCGGATGCAGCTGAATACCAGTATTTTAGAAAGAAAGAAAGAAAAATGCGTTTATTGGCATTACTGCAGAGAAAATACACCTTATAACTATAAAAAACATGGAGCGACTGCCTATGTGACCTCCAAAACCCGGTAACTAGTCGTTTTCAAGAACGCGAACGTGATTACAAACATAATACAAATATTGCTCATTTAATAGCATATGATTAATGTATGCATCAGTAATGATACTGTAATTATATTTTTGTGTTTTGTGACTGAATTATTTCCAGTTCTGTTAATAAGTAGTTGCTTTTTAATTAAACGACAGTTAATTTGTTCTATTTTTATTCAAGTGCGCAATTAGTAATGCTAAGTTGGTTTATGTAAATATGGTCTAGTTTTATGAATCATAGAACTTGCTTTAAAACACGGTTGACCAGTAACCAGTTCGTTTTTAGGGTTCCGTAGGTACCTCAAAAGAAAAAACGGAAACTTTCTAGTATCACTTCGTTGTCCGTCCGTCAGTCTGTCAAGACCCTTTTTCTCAGGATCGCGTTGAGGTATCAAGTTAAAATTAATATCAAATACCTACGTCAAGTCAACGCAATAAAAAAATACAGCCATTTATGCGACATATTTTGATACTCGCAAATAAATTAAAACCTACAGGGTACTTCCCGTAGACCTAGAATCATGAAATTTGTCAGGAAGCAAGGTCTCACAGCACATGTAAAGGAAAAAGTCCTAAAATTGTCAATTTATAATTTTACCACACAAAAAAAAATTGCGATTACAAACTTATATTTGTAGAGAATTGACCGTGACGTATATCGATGTATGGGAGAACATGTTTTTCAACTACAATGTTAAGTTTGTTTTTGGGATAAATTCATCCCAACTACGGAACCTTTCATTGTGCGTAGTCCGACACGCACTTGGCCGGTTTTTATCTTGAATGTCAGACTTAGAAATAAGTTAAGTCGTCAGAGCATTTTGTTATTTATAGACAAAGATGCGGCGATCCTCTTGCCAATATCCTTTACTCGTTATTTACTAGACAGATTTTATACAAATTTATGGTTTAAACTGTTATTATTATTTTAACTCTGTTAGCTTAGTTGTTAACTTTATTGTGCATGCTGTGGTCTCCTTTATGTGAAGGAGCACACATATTTCATACCTATTGTAGTCCAATATTTATGTGTCATTGTCATGTGTACATCTATTATTTGAGATCCTAAATACCTAAATAAATATTATGTCTTTTGGCAATCTTTATTTCCTCCTTTATGACATTTCAAAGTAGATCATTCACTGTCCATAAATTTTTGGGCTAAATGAGAAAGTCAAACAAAAAAAAAAAAATATTCCGTTAGAACATGTTATTCTCTTCCCTTTTCACTATGGGACCAAATCTGTAGGGCCATTCCCTGCGCTGTTATACGAGTTTGAAAAAATACTGTTTTCAGTATGTTTTAGATAAAAGTATAACAGTAATCTAATTATAGTAACAGCTTTTTATGCTAGTAAACATTATAGTTATCTTTTACTGTGAAACTAGGCTTTAGGGTTATTCTCCACATAATTACAGTGTGCGAAATTGTTTTTTTCTCCAGTACTAATTGCTGATTGAAATAGGTATCAGTCATAGGTATCACTAGTATTAACTGGTTTTAGGTCTATTTAGTGAAACCACTATTCACGCAAAAACAGTGATAAAAATAACACATTATTTTAGGTACAGACGCCAGCACATCTAGCTACTACAATCTATCAAATTTATTTAATAGATTTTCAACTTTATCGCTGAAGTATAAGGTTCAAAGTTGATTGGGAAAATTTGACATTTTCGGGTAGCTTGATGTGCTGGCGTCTGTACATAAATAACGGTTGTAAAAAGAAGTTTAACGGAACAAAATGAATGATCTCCTTTCAACGTTCATATTAAATTGACATAGATTACAATTATGATACATTCGATAAAAGATTATCGGAAAAACCTTTAACTGCCAAATAAATAAAATTGTCTAAGTGCCTGTTTGTAATGTTAAAATAACAGCTTTTTACTAAATGTATATGAAAGAATATACGGTAAGTACATAAAACAAAAAAAAAAAAACAATTTTGAATTTTTTGTCTGTCTGTCTGTTTTTTTCCGGCTAATCTCCGAAACGGCTAGTCCGATTTTAACGGGCACTTTCACTGGCAGATAGCTGATACTATAAGGAGTAGCAGCAGCTTGTGATACATAATATTAAGACTTAAATACCATCAAACCTGTATTCATAACCAACTCTTCTTCCACAGCCAATCCGATCCTCGAAGCATTCGGTAACGCTAAAACAACTCGCAACAACAACAGTTCTCGATTCGGCAAGTTTATGGAGGTGCACTTCAACAACAAGTATCAAGTGGTGGGGGGTCATATCTCCCACTACCTGTTGGAGAAGTCCAGGATATGCACCCAGAGTGCGGAGGAGAGAAACTACCATGTGTTCTATCTGCTGTGTGCTGGCGCGCCTCAGGAGTTGAGAACGGCGTTGAAGATCACCAAGCCTGACGATTATTTGGTAAGTTTTAGATAATTTTGTGTTGGATTTAAAAACCTGTTAAAAGTGTACAGCACAATAAAGCAAAAGTCCTACAAGGATTTAAAAATAAAGTGGTCATTTAAAAAAAACTAAAACTTTAGGTCAAAAATTGCCCTGTACCTACTTCGTTTTTCAATAATCGTTTTTAATTGGTAATCTTACAAAAATAATGCATGTAAAAATGATCTTCTTTAATAATTATCGTTTTTATATGATTTAGTGGTGATGCTTTAGTGTTTCATAAAGGCATTTAGTTAAAAGAAACATTCTTCTGTG
This sequence comes from Agrochola litura, assembly GCA_949152395.1. Taxonomy (NCBI): domain Eukaryota; kingdom Metazoa; phylum Arthropoda; class Insecta; order Lepidoptera; family Noctuidae; genus Agrochola; species Agrochola litura. The sequence goes on along the minus strand of OX424497.1, from coordinate 4,721,626 downwards.
AGATGAGTGCAACAGACCGTACTAAAATCTTCCAAAGTCATCTTGCAGTCACCACGCAGATTGAACAACGTAATTTGTCAATAAAAAGAAGTAATTAATGTGAAACAAAAAATAACAAACATAAAAACAACATAACACATAACATCACGCCTTGTTTCCCCGAAGGGTTGGGCAGAGCTGACCCTGTAGCAGGTACACCCACATTTCGCCAGTTATGTTTAAGTCCCATGTAATAGGGGGCGAGCCTATTGCCATCAACCGGGCACAAATCCAGACTCCGAGCTGCTACTGAGAAATTTCAGATAGAAAAACCCAATAACACTTTGCAACAACAAAACAACTGACTTCCAAAAAAAAACACTACAAAGTGATTTTTTTTAAGTCGGTGTCTGGTATGGAATTATCGTTTTTTGCCACCGACTTTCGAAATTAAAGTAATTTTAATTTTTTTTGGAAGTCGTTTTTTTGTGTTCCGTACCTCAAAAGGAAATACGGAATTCTTACAGGATCACTCGTGTCTGTCTGTTTGTCCGTCCGTCACAGCCAATTTGCTCCGAACCAATTAAGTTGAAATTTGGTACACATATGTATTTCTGTGACCCAAACATGGACGTATAACGTAAATATATGAATTTTGAATATGGAGGTTACATTTGGGGGCAAATAAAAAAATAAAAAAGCCTTTTGCCTGAACCGGGAATCGAACCAACTGAACAGCGAAAAAGAACACGATGGCTGGGACCGCTTCAACTTTCCACCCTGTATATCACATACTAGCTTTACCCTCGATTTCGTCCGCGAGCCTATAACCTTCCTCAAGAATTGGGCTATCCAATGCAAAAATATTTTTTCAAATCCGACTGATAGTTCCAGAGATTACCCCCTACATACAAACTCACAAACAAATACCTTTTTATAATATTAGTATAAAAAATTCAAATTCCAACGTGACAATGCCGACTAACACAAAATTACTTTTGCCTGATGAGCTTCTCTTGTTGAATGAATTGTTTATGTTGTGGTGTGCACATAACATTTTAAGTTTCAAAATATGACAGTAATAAAAGTATCAATCAAACTGCCTAGCCTTTTCCCAACTATGTTGGGGTCGGCTTCCAGTCTAACCGGATGCAGCTGAATAGCAGTATTTTACATAGAGCGACTACCTATCTGACCTCCACAACCCAGTAACTAGGTAATATGATACCCCTTGGTAAGACTGGTTGAGACTTTCGGGCTTCTGACGACCCGTAACGACTGCCAAAGATCCACGAATGACAGCCGAAACCAACGGCTTAACGTGCTTTCCGAGGCACGGAGGAGTCTCGGTATGTAGAAATGGTCACGCATCCACGTACCAACCCCGGCGAGCGTAGCTTAACCTGATGGATCGACCCATGCGGCTGTTAGTACTTAGCCACGAGGTCCTCCATTTTGACAGTAATAAAAGTATACAAATTCACAAACAGAATCACCTTACTAATTAATACTTTTATCAACAGTATCTAAAGAACGGCTGCACCCAATACTTCACGACTGCCAACTCTGAGAAGAAAATCGCTGCCAACTGCAAGAGTAAGCAGCAGCAAGCTAAAGGCGGTCTACGAGACCCCATCCTTGATGATGTGGAAGATTTTGGAAGGCTCAATCAGGTATGTGATCTTTGAAATTTTGTCTTGTTTCTTCTGTCTTCTTCTATTGAGTTACGTCGGCAGATAAAGTGAAATTTCGACTACAGATTACAAGGATTTCTGGTGCTTGAATGACGTTGACCTGTACCCTAATTACGTAACTTATTTTCGTAAACAATTATGTCTAATTTTTTTAATTTTGACAGTTCAACGACATTCATTGCGTTATTTACGTTGTTGAGTAGATATTTTTTTCCAACTTATGAAGCAAAGGATTAGCAATTTGTTTCAAATCGAAACAGATTGTGATTGTGTTGTATTACGCAATTAGAGTACAGGTACAGGGGACAGGGTTGTTCGTAAAAAATTGTTTCGTGAAAATTGTATTGGAAAACAATATAGCCGAAGTTAGGTTCGATTTTGGCCTCGAGCCAGGCTAAGCGCACTCCGCATCTAAGGTAAGAAGCTACAAGTACGAGGCAGGCCCGTCTTGTTGGGCCAATTCACTGAGCGTAACGTAGTCAGAAGATAAGAGTTACGCGGTAGAAAGAGAGGCAACTTATATGTGAATATAACTGTAGGTAATTAGCGCTGTGCGACCTGAATTGCACTTTATTGTGTCGTAGCAAGAGTCGCTTTTTATTTAAATGATTTTGGGGTGTGGATCTTCTGTACTATTTTGTGCTACAACTATACCCATGCTATAAATCCTCTATAAAAATTTCTGAAACAGTTAGCTTATTGCCAACATTGAAACAATCAATTTAGTCATAGTAACCATAATAACATCCAAACGAGTGTTATAATGTTAAATACTACTACAAAATTTCATTATGCAAGTCCTTTGCTTTTTCGATCCCTTCCTTACTCATCAAACAGCCACATTCTCACTACTCAATTCGTGGTATCTTTATGAATTTCAAAAAAAGAAACATTTCACTACTACAGCGCCGTATTAAAAAAAAACTTATGGGTTATTCTAATTCACATCGTGTCCCGTAATTTTTGTTCGATATTAGTATACAACACCCTTTTCTTTTTTTTTTGGGTGGGAAATTATCAAATAACTTCTCCCGCTCTGTGCGGAGCGGGAGAGCGTGTCAGACTCTTACTGACTAAAACCCACCCGTGTTCCTTCAGTTGCCATGTTGCCGGGGGCCACGATTATATCGGGCCATATTCGCAGCCCCGGCAGGCATTGGCCCTAGCGGACCCCGTCAATTCTGCTGACATCTCTTTGAGGCGCGCGTGGAACACAACGCGCCGTCGACCCGGGCTTGGTCCTTACCGTCCGCAAGCCCGCGCCTACGGTGGCCGGAAATCGGCTCGCAATTCCCGCCCTGGGCGTCTCTTCCTGTGACGGTTAGGGGCGTGAGGGCGCGAAATTTGCCTCTCCCTCACGCGTTCCGCCTCCTCCTTCGCGAGCATTACCGCTTCGCAGAAGGAGGTGACGGCCTGCCATTTCCTCTCGCTCCGTACCATGGCCTGAACCAGGGCCGGACGCGAGAGATCACCGCCGCCGATCGCCTCCACGAGGACACGGCGATAGTATACAACACCCTAAGGATGCATATCATGGGTGTAGATAAAGTTTTGTATGCAACTGTACATAATTAGGTTTTAAACAACAGTTGCATAAATAACTATAAACACCCACCAGTCAGTAATTCGTTTACTTTTAATGTGTGGTTTATGCTTTGTTAAAACCTTTACATACTATTAATGACAATTTTTTAACGGCTCTTACCGCCAAGTAAACAGTTTTTTCTTTAGATTTATATTCTCACCTTTTTTTGATATGGCTTCTAAAATTATGTAAGCGGTAATAGCTAAATTAGTAAAAAACTTAAATAATTATATGATATTTTTTCTACTTATTAGCTCAGCTTTAGTGCGAGTTTTATACTTACTCGATTGCGTTAACGTTTACTTACGTCAATTTGTATGGAATAATTGTGTGTACCATTATAGTTTAGAGGTATGAGGAACAGGGTGTAAATTCACTTATCCTCTTTAGAAAAGGGAGGATCCTCCATCCTCCGACCAGACGGGTGTTATGTCTGGCGGGCAACTGCCCAACGGTTGGAATCGTATAGTCTTATATGTATATGTCGTTCGTGCGGTAAACTCTAATTGCGCGATTCAGGATTTGTGTGACGTCATGTCTTTTTGAAGCGTAGTTCGTATGTGGCGGTGTAACCGCTATAATAGTAACCCGATTTAACTTATCTAGTTGAACAGACTAGCCTAGTGCTAGGCCTGATCTTGGCTGAAATATAACAATTTTTCCTTTTCCAGGCTCTATCCCGCGTCGGCCTCACAGAAGAAGAAAAAAAAGCAGTGTACTCTGTGGTAGGAGCCGTCCTACACCTCGGTAACGTTCAGTTTGAAGAAGACAGCGGCGCGCGCGGCGGGTGTCGCGTCACGCCGCACTCGGAACAGTCGCTGGCCACCGCCGCGGGGCTGCTGGGAGTGGATCCTGGAGAACTGAGGATGGCGCTAGTGTCGCGCCTCATGCAGAGTTCCCGGGGAGGGATCAAGGGGACTGCTATCATGTGAGTATTACAATTTGTTTGTTGTAGTTGTTATTTGCTACAGATACATTTCAGGTCTAGGTCTTTTAGGTCTTCAATAGGGATGATGCCAATTTTTTTATTCAAAAGTATTGTTTGCAAATAGTGCTTAGAAAATTGATTGCAAAAGCTTTAAAAAAAATACCAAGTTACGTTTTAAAACGAGTAGACAAAAACTACGGAACGGATTTTCAAACGGTTTTCACCAATGGACGGAGTGATTCATGCGGAATGTTTTAGTGTATAATTAATTACGGTTTTGTGTAAATTGGCTGAAATATGACGATTATTGTTGAAGAAGTCGGAAAAAATCATGCCGACTGGGAGCTTTACTGGCGTGCGCTGCGTTAACCGAAAAGATACATAAAATTTATGTTCTACGGTATTGTTCATCTTAAAAAGTTCAATAAAAATGTCCGCGATATGTCTATCTTCTAAGGATGACCCACAATAACCATTTTATCTTTCAGAATTTGATAACATTTTTATTGTTATTTCCGAAGCTTTTTTGACCGGTATAGTATTAATCCTTATCCAAAAAATATGTTATTTAAATTGGGCATTTAATTTAAATTAAAACATGCCTTTAAATCATATCATTTAAAGGAATAGTTTAAAAGATATCAGTTTCAAAATTACGCGTAGCAACGCGGGCGCAGCGGTGGGAATCAATGACCTTTTCCTATGTTATTATTATTAGGTATGAAATCTCGGTAGTACGTTCCCGTGGGATATTTTCCGATATCCATGCGAGCGAAGCCGCGGGCAAAAGCTAGTCCATTATAAAATACAATAGACGTGGATGTATTTAGTAACCTATTCCGCTTAGCCATTTCTAAAGAGCCATAAAAAACCCTGAAAGAAATCGACACGTGTTTCACCTCTCAACGAGGCATCCTCAGGATGACGATTGACTTTTCGCGAACCCGAACACGGCGTGTTGCCACACCGAGCGCTGAACGCAGAGTGAACGCGTAGCTTCTCTATATTTCCATCGATTTTACAAATATTTTCTATTATCTCATTTTACTATGCCTTCTTTGAAATTACATTATTTGTTCGAACATTTCTAATATTAGTCATCATCCCTATTTTAATGAATGTGAAGTATCAAAAATCACCAAAATATAAAAGTTAATAAATAAATTAAATGGCACTCCGGGAGTGCCGGCAGAAGTGAAAACTTGAACAAGATCGCCTTGGTAGAAGAAAAATACTTGTATAGAACATTGGTTGGTAACCTTATCTAAATAAAGAGCACAATCGCGTTTACAAAAAAATACTTCCAAAACCTTTAAAGTAAAAATACTTGCATAGAACATTAATCCGTAACGTAATATAAATAAAGAGCACAATCGCGTTTATAAAAATGAGGTGTCGGTAACGGTGTCGCGAGTTCAATTGTTTTTCCCCATCTCAAAAATGCCCAACGCGCCTAAAGACGATTTCAATTTAAAAAAAAAACTTCCTAAATACAGAAAGAGTATTAAAACCTTATTTTATATTCCCAGGGTACCACTAAAGACGTACGAAGCGAACAACGCTCGTGACGCACTCGCTAAGGCCGTGTACAGTCGTCTGTTCGACTACATCGTGCATCGCATCAACACCAGTATTCCCTTCCAAGCGTCCGCTTACTACATCGGAGTGCTCGATATTGCTGGCTTCGGTAAGATTACCTACCTTTCATGTTACTGTACTGGGACACATTGTAGCCAATAGGCTAATTAGCCGTGGATACGAGCAGGGTTGCTAGCTGCAACTGGATTAGAGAATATACTATGATAAGATGATTTTCACTATACACGGTGAAATTTGAATCACAGTTTTGCTAGAACAAACGTTGTTCAGACCATGGTCTACTACCATTCTACAGCATCCAATAAATGAAAAAACATACTTAGTTTTTGAAAAAACACAAAAAAGACAAAGTTTAAAATGTCAAGATTATCTACTGCTTACTAAATTTCGTTTATGGAGGTACATTTCCCTGTAGACAATGCTGTGTCCCGTGCGTGGTGTCTGAGTTGTAGGGAGTAACGATAATCTTGACATTTTAAACTTCGTCTTTTTTGTGTTTTTTCAAAAACCAATTATGTTTTTTTTTTAATTGGATGCTGTAGAATGGTAGTAGACCATGGTCTGAACAACGTTTGTTCTAGCAAAACTGTGATTCAAATTTCACGGTGTACAAAGATCTCTTTGAAAAAAAATTACACACGTTCTGGGCGTTAGTATAACGACCAATGTCGTACCTGGATACTTTTTCTAGTTAATTTATTATTAATTATCGAAGGATCTATCGACGATGTAGCAAATGGCATTCGAAATCAGGCTTCCAACAATAAATTAGTTTATATAAAATATGTTACAGAAGTTTACAATTAATTTTTACTTCGTTACGTCCCCAGAATACTTCCAAATGAACAGCTTCGAGCAATTCTGCATCAACTACTGCAACGAAAAGCTGCAGCAGTTCTTCAACGAGCGCATCCTGAAGAACGAACAGGAGTTGTACAAGCGAGAGGGGCTGAACGTGCCGGAGATCAGATTCGTGGACAATCAGGACTGTATTGGTAAGGCATTTTTACCTTAGGAACGGGGTGTAAAGTTCACTCATCCTCCATAGAAAAGGGAGGCTCCTCTGACCAAACGGGTGATGTGTCTGGTAATAGTAATATATTTCTCTCAAAAAGGTACAAATTTGGTTCATGGTATTTAGGTTACAGGCAGATTCAAACCTTTAAGAGAGCTGGAGTCTATACTGGATTCGGGACCTGTACGACAGATCTCCAGGCTCACACCCTTAAAGTTACTACATCATTAAATTGCACTTACGTATTACATACAACATTGTAAAAGCTCCAAGTACTGTGAGGAAGGGAAATTAATTTACAAAACAGGAGATGTGTTGTGCTGTGGTGGTCTACTGCTCGAAAATTGATGTCGGGACGTTGTATATATGCTGGTTGCAAGGTAAATTCTGCTTGCGCGATGCAGGGTTTCATGTGACGACAGTGTGGTGTTTGTGAAATGAAACGTTTCTGAAATGAAGATGTCATTTCATGTACCTATTACTAAACTTTGTTCAATTTTATATTCAGATTCAAGATTGCTTATTTTTTTGCTTTATTTCTTCAGATTTAATCGAGAGCAAGAACCACGGTATCTTCCACTTACTGGATGAGGAGTCAAAGCTTCCAAAACCTGAGTTCGGTCACTTTACACATTCCGTACACAAACAACTGGCTGTGAATAATAACAGGTAATGCATAAAATTATAAACAAAAAATTAACATTATTCCATCAAACTTTTAAATAAAAATAATAATAATTCTCTTGCTTCCGCCATAAATGAATAGAACGATACAGTTAAGAGCGTTCATTCAAAAAGTTGGCAACGTCACAAATAGCCGTCAAATATTTACCTGTTTTGATTAATTTGGCAATATTACTTTCACTAAAAACGTCCCAATGGTGTCTCAGGAAAATATGGCAACCCTACTATGAAAGTAGGTAAGAATTTTGAAAGCGTTCCTTCTGCTCGGTTTTTTATTCGTGTGCTTGAAGCGCATACTTTTCATGGGAAATCTGTACAGTCGTAACAATTTTCTTAATGTTCCTCGGGTATCATCGGATTTCCGAATACAACTGAATGCTAATTTCCATGTCCATCAATTATTAGATTTATCGTGTATAATAATTTGAATTCAGAACTAAGTACCTACTTAATTGTTGTTTTGTTTTGATTTCCGTGTGAACTATATAGAACTGTAAAACTATTTTCCTGTATGTCGTGCCTGCGACTTTAGCGGCTTTCCTCCCATTTTTAAGATAAATTACATTAAGTTAAAAGAGTATTAACAACTCTATATACTTCCAAGTCCATTGAGAGCGTCCGGTCTGCACCAAGTGCAAAGGGCAACTGATAGAAATCCGACGACTGACGAAACACGAGGTTTGCCGAGGGACATTAAGAACATATTTGGACTGTACTTGCTTTGTCAGTGTACTCATTTTAAATACTATTATTTCCAGATTACAAGTGCCCCGCACGTCTCGTCTGAAGGCTCACCGCACACTGCGCGATGATGAAGGATTCTTATTGCGTCACTTTGCTGGAGCCGTCTGCTATAACACGGTAAATATTCTAACAATACCCTCTTGTTATTTGAAAATCAGTTATTTTTAACCAGATTATTAACAACACAAACCCTTTACTTTCACAGAACCAATTCATAGAAAAAAACAACGACGCTCTCCACGCGTCCCTAGAATTTCTCGTCCAAGAGTCGAACAGCAAGTTAGTGCAGCAGCTGTTCCAGAACACTGACAACAACAACGCTAAAGGGAAACTCAACTTTATCTCCGTGGGCGCAAAGTTCCAAGCGCAACTGTCGCAGTTGATGGACAAATTGAAGGAGAATGTGAGTTATTATAGCATTTTTGACAGTTCTAAGATTATTTCACTCATGTGGCATCTACATTGCCACATGCGAACTTTGTGGTTCTCATAGCAAGAGTTAAACGGATTCCGCAGTACACATTTTTGTCAGCAACATAGTGTTGACAAGTTTTTGAAATAGAATAAAATATTTCAAATAAATGTCCATATATTTCGCGAATTTATCTCTTACAATGCTGTCGAGGGTTTAAGAGCGTTCATCCCGCGCGGGCTGGCAACGTCGCATTTCTAGAAGTTTTTCGTAATGATTTTATTAAATTAAAGTACTATTTTTTTTTCAACCAAGTACTAGATCGTTGTATTTTATAATTATTTTTAACTTTTACTCTATAGTAAATAAAACAATTTTATCGTAAAATTGTAAATTGAAAATAATTGACAATAGGTATGTCAATTTTTATGAGTAAATACCAAAATAATTGTCAAAAAATAGCATACATAAATACCAATAGTAGCTTGATTTAAATTTAATAAAATAATCATATAAAACCTCTAGAAATACGACGTTGCCAGCCCACGCGGGATGAACGCTCTTAACGGTGCAATCCTCTAATAAAACAGAAGATACTGCAATATCTTATCTCAATAACTTTCTTTCCAGGGTACAAACTTCGTCCGCTGCATAAAACCTAACTCCCGCATGGTGGGTCGCGAAGTCGAAGGTTCTCTAGTACTAACTCAACTGGAGTGTTCGGGAACTATCGCCGTGTTAGAGCTCATGGAGCATGGCTACCCTTCAAGAGCGCCCTTCAATGATCTACACGAGATGTACAAGAAATATCTGCCGCAGAAGCTGCACAAATTATCGGCAAAGTTGTTCTGTGAGGTAAGGATGGGACATTTTAGAATGGTTTTGGAGGAGAGGGAAATGGTTCCAATAGATGTGGTAATCCGATCGTGACAAATTCGTTAGAAGTCGCCATATTCAATGAGACACGCTCTTCTTGTTTATAAACATGATTTCGTTCAATTTACACTTAAATTTTTAAGATAGTAAATTGATTCAGGCGTGATGAACTTGCGGAAATCCATTATAAAATGCAATAGACGTGGATATACGAGGCATCCTCAGGAAGACGATTGACTTGTCGCGAACCCGAACACGGCGTGTTGCCACACCGAACGCTGAACGCAACTGAAATACTACTATACTTAAATTTTTATTGTGGTTTGGATATTACTTTAATGAAGATCTTATCAAATTATTGACAACTGGTTTGTGTTTTGCTAGCCTTCTAAACACACATTTAACTTCACTTCAAAATTATTAATTGAAATATTCAATTGGCAAAAGATCTTTTCAAGCTTCATGTTTCTGAACCATACAAAAATTACCAGTTACATCATTCTTTTGCTCTTATCCCAACTTATTTGGAGTCTGCTCAACATGTAACAATAATTCTCAATTAGAAAGAAATAAAATTTGTTTATTCTGCACAAACAAAACGCATATTACGAAAAAATTACATAAAATACACATACGAAGTAGCCAAGAGGCTCGTATTCAAGCAGTAAAAATCATCTTCGTTGTCTTGTATTAGTCGTTATCTCGGTAGTCTCCCCCTTTCGAGCCGTATCATCTATCACACAGTCCATCCATCGTTTCTTTGGTCTTCCCCTACTCTCTTCTTATTAGCAGTATCCACAATGAGCCAAAAAAACCTGGCACTCCGGGAGTGCCGACTGAAGTGAAAACTTGAACAATTTTACTGTGCAGGAAATAATGTATCGCGCGTTGATGTCTTTTTAATGGTCAAAAGCTGGTGTCGTGACAGTATCGCAAAATCAATTGTTTAGTCCCATCTCAAAAATGCCCTATGCGCCTAAAGAAGTTTTCACTTCAAAAATATACTTACTTTAGTTACTTGTATGATTGATTACTTTTCCAGGCCATAGTCCATAGTCTCGGCCTCTCAGACAAAGACTACAAGTTCGGCGTGACCCGCGTGTTCTTCCGTCCTGGCAAATACTCCGAGTTCGACACTATGATGAAGTCGGACCCGGACAATTTGAAGTCCATCGTAGACGCCGTGCTGTCCTGGCTCGTCAAGTCCCGCTGGAGGAAGTCCATCTTCGCTGTCCTCTCCATTATTAAATGTGAGTAGTTTGCAATTTATTCGGAGTTCGACATTACAGGGCCTTTTTAATTAATTAGATAAACTTCACAGACGTCATAGGCATCTAATAGCAGAATAAAAATAGTCAGTCATGGGGACTGCCGCTGAGGAGCTTGTGGTTAAGTAATAACAGCCGCACGTGTCGATCGATCAGGTTAAGCTACGCTTGCCGCGGTTGCTCCGTGAATGGGTGACCATCTTTACATACTTACCAAGACCCCTCCATGCATCGGAAAGCACGTTAAACCATTGGTCCCGGCTGTCATTTGTAGATCTTTGACAGTCGTTACGGGTACTTAGAAGCTCAAAAGTCTGACAACCAGTCTTACCAATGGGTATCGTGTTACCTATTAACTAGTTTGTGGAGGTCAGGTAGGCAGTCGCTCCATGTAACATACTGGTATTCAGCTGCTTCCAGTTAGACTGGAAGCCGACCCCTTCATAGTTAGGAAAAGGCTAGGCAGAGGATGAGTCATGGGGACTCCCGACAGAAGAGAAAACTTAAAACTGTTATTAGCGCCATCTATATTCTATAGTACAGCACTGTGGCGCGAGCATGTCGATGTCGCGAATCCATAAGTTTATCTACCAAAAATCGCTCATCGCACCACTTCAAAATATCTTGTAAAATTACTAAAAGTAATGTTTGTCCAAGATAAGGCGATTTACACGCTTACGGAAACGTACACACAGACTCACGCGTACCTAAGATAACAAATTCCGTTTACGTACTCGACGTTTACGCGCTTGTCTAGATACTCGGGCTCTTTCTTGCGTCCAGTATACACACAAACGATGTGCGTAAAACACCTTATTTGGACAGGCTCTATGATGTCACTCCTCAACTCCATACTTATCTAATCCAAACAAATTTCCTTTCAACAGTAAAGAACAAGATAGTCTACCGCCGAGAATGCCTAATCCTCCTACAAAAGACGATCCGCGGTCACTTAGTCCGTCGCAAGCACCGCCCTCGGTACCAAGGCATCGCCAAGATCAACGCGCTGCAACACAACCTCAAAGATATGGAGTCTGTGACGTCACAGCTGAAGAAAGAGAAGGATAGTGCGCAGAGGAATATTGAGAACTTGAGGAATTCTATTAGGAGTGCTTGTGCTGCTATAAAGGTGAGAATTTTTAATATACTTATCTCGTATCAGCCCGAATTACTTGTGAAAGCCGCAGGAATCCGCTGGATGCGGGAAGCACAGAACCGGTCGAAGTGGCGGTGCTTGGGGAAGGCCATGTCTAGCAGTGGACGTATTTCGGCTGAATGATGAGCCCGAAATATATGAAAATAGCTCATCCACATCATCATTATTTTTAGCCAGGAATCATCCACTGTGGAGTATAGGCCTCCCCCCTCCTTCCTTCTGCCTTATAGTATATTTATCTCACGAAGCGACGCGCGCTTTACTTATGGTTATCAAGTGTACAACGCCGTGAATGAGTGTGTAAGTGCAGGTGCTGCCGCGGTACCTTCCAAGATAGGGGTGAAATCGAAAGTGTAAGTATGTGTATTTGTATATGTTACATGCACACGTGTTACAAACACGCTGTGAATGCGTGCGTGAAGACGCTAGTCGTCTTCACGCACGCATTCACTGCGTGTTTGTACCCTAGGTTATCACAAGTAAAGCGCGCGTCGCTTCGTGAAATAAAAATACAGTACTTCCCGGTTCCGTGAACACCTGTGCTACATACTGTGGCATAAATATTAGCTTCCCAGCAAAGTCGGGCATTTCAGTTTCGCCACTGGTCGAGCCTATTTTGTTGCACCCAAAACTTAGCGACAACGATAGAAATAAAATTGCGTTGATTGGCACAAAAAATAAAAACATTTGACAAAATGACAGGAAATAATATGCTTGTGTAGCCAAAGGCACAGGCGTATCGTATTTATTACATCCCTTACTATGCAAACTACGCTATACTCTTCGAAATAAAACACGAGCAAACGACAGAAAGCGTTGTTTATTCCAATATATTCCAGTCAGCATTTGCAACTTCCAACAGCAATTAAAATAATCTTCTTCTTCGTCGTTTCAATGATTTTGTGGCGGCGTCTACCATCGTCACATGCAAACTACGAATCACACTGACGTCATGCAAAATCCTGCATCGCGCAATGAGTTTACCTCGCGACGAATATATTTGTATATCCGTCCCGACATCAATCGTCAAGCATTAGCCCACCACACAACACCCGTCTGGTCGAAGGTTCCTCACTTTTCTATAGAGGATGAGTGAATCCTACACCCTGTTTCCTCACACCTCTATACTTCTCTATTATTAATTTTATAAAATGTGTAAAAAAAAAACTTGTTCGATCCGAAAAGGTACATAGGTACTGCAATAAGATTACCAAAAAGTAAAAAAAAAAAATCTTATTATTATTGAAAATAAAAAGTTATTGTTATTTTAATTGACGTTTTTAGTACCAAAATGATCCCAATTCCATTAAAAATTAGCACATTTTCAACAGGGATCATTAGTTATGACTGTGTGTGTTATGACATTAGTTATGACTGTGTGCGGGTGGCTGTCATTTAGTGGGTGGTCTACAACCACCCACTAAATGACAGCCACCCGCTCCCCATGTATGATCCCGGTAAAATGCCCCTTTGAAAAAAAATGCGGGATGTTTTTTTTTTTCTTTTCGTTTTTCCTGAAAATTACCACATAAATAGACTCTCAGTACGATAATTAACAATACCCTCACGGATCAGACAAGGTTTTTGAAGTGAAAACTTCTTTAGGTGCGTTGGGCATTTTTGAGATGGGAAAAAACAATTGAACTCGCGACACCGTTACCGCCACCTCATTTTTGTAAACGCGATTGTTCTCTTTATTTATATTATGTTACGGATCAATGTTCTATGCAAGTATTTTTCTTCCACCAAGGCGATCTTGTTCAAGTTTTCACTTCTGTCGGCACTCCCGGAGTGCCACTGTTTTTTTTTTACACATTGTATACATAAGCTTCAACCAGAATTTGGCTACTACGACAGCGTTAGCGTTGGCCTTGCAAAGGTCTTCCATACTGCAGGTGTTTTTACAAAGAAAACATGACAAGAGGTGAGGCATCGTTTGTGATGTGGCTCCACAGTTGGACTGTGGCCCATCGGAGTACTCCCAGCTGACTGAGTAGTACCTACAACGACCTACTTGGCTTCTTAGTTGGTTACGAGATATCCAGGTGAGTCGTGGTAGTTGGTGGCTCGCTGGGAACTTTTCTGCAGGCTCAACATGGGAATGCTCAGCTGGAGGGGAATGTTAATAGGTAATACGGGCTGATATCCGCAACTCCACGTCAAAGAGCGTATTTTGCGTACGGGTGGGAAAATCGGTTATTCGATCCACCCCAGCTCCTCAAAGAAGGCCTGAAACGCCTTGGTGTCACTGACAATCTCACATAGGGTACCTGGGTTACCGAAGTACTTTGTCCTCGTATGTGGCGGCCACCGGGCAGTTTGCCAGCACATGAGCTGCTGTCTCGTCCTCCACGCAGGCCCTGCACAGCGGACTGTCTGTGACTCCTATGACAAAGAGGTGTTTTTTTAAATGACCCATGGCCAGTTCCAGCTGCTGTAACTGTACGCAGCTGCTGTTTCGTTAGTCGGAGAACCTGTTTCGTGAGACGGCCATCGATTATAGGGAGTGCGACAGGCCAAGGAGGCCTTGGCCTGTTTGGAGAATGTTTGAACAATCACAGTTTTAATCGTGCCGCACTAGAGCTGCCGTCATTTAGCGATGGTAAATGATTTAATAAACTTCTAATGCATTCATATACATCGGGCAGAGGTGTGGGTCAAACTCAAATAGTTCCGTTCTACCGCTAATAACGTTCCTGTATGTAAAACTGTATTCAATGTTTAACTTATATTTCCAGTCCAATGAAAAAATCACACGCGCGGAAATCGACAAGCTATACACAAAGTTGACGAAAGACGTCGAAACACAAATGTCTACACTACAAAAGCTAATGGTTGATCAAAAGAATAGGTGAGTTAATATCATACAACCTGACTGTGATGTGTTCGCGGACGAATGAAAGAAGATCATGTCAGTGTGTCAGGAGTTATGTGAGATGAATGTATAAATTAGCTATACATTAGTTAATGCCTCGTTGGTCTACTGGTCGCAAGCGCTACTGAGATTCCCGGGTTGGGCAGTGTTATTGGGTTTTTCTATCTGAAACTTCTCAGTAGCAGCCCGGAGTTTGGATTTGTGCCCGGTTGATGGCAATAGGCTCGCCCCCTATTACATGGAACTTAAACATAACTGGCGAAATGTGGGTGTACCTGCTACAAGGACACCTCTGCCCATCCCTTCGGGGAAACAAGGCGTGATGTTATGTTTGTGTATGTTATGTAGTTAATGCTAATTTATCTGTTGGCGGATAGCCGTAAAATAAACAACTCAAATGGTCTTTATATCAAAAGGTTGATTGAAATTAAATTGTCGAATGTATTGAGCATAAATGTATTGAAGAAAAGTTTCTGTTAATAAAAATAAGAATTAAATACAACGTACGCATTATCAAATTAAAACTAAATTTTTTAACATAAACAGTGATAAACTACAACTAACTATTTACACTTGGGAGTAAAATTAAATAAATAACTACAGAATTAAATGTACAGACGCCAGCACATCAAGCTACTACAATCTGTCAAATTTATTTAGTAGATTTACAACTTTATCGCTGAAGTATAAAGTTCAAAGTTGATTGGGAAAATTTGACAGTTTCGGGTAGCTTGATGTGCTGGCGTCTGTACAATAAGATAAATGCCGTACTATTCTAGTTCATATTCCAGTATAAGTGACCAGTGTGAGAGTGATAAGCAGTGATAGGAATAGGTAGTGCTTATTTGCCTACACTTCGAAGAACAGAGACGAGACTTCCTTAGGACTAAATTTTTTCCGGGACAACACTTTTAAATGTTTACATAACATTTATAATTTAAAAGTGTTATGTCTAGTCGCAAACTTTAGGTAAATATAGACGAATTACTTATTCCAAATAACATATTTTTTAATGTATTTAAAAGTGTTGTCCCGAATTTCGGGACAGATGTCCCGGAAAAAATTTAGTCCTAAGGAAGTCTCGTCTCTGTTCTTCGAAGTTTAGGCAAATAGGCACTACCTATTCCTATCACTGGTGATAAGTAATGTGAACTTGAATACTTCTTGTCTCATATCAAACATAATAATTACTTTCAGAGATGAACAAGAAAGGTTGCGTAAGATGGAAGCTGAAATGCGCGCTGCTGAAGAGGCTAAAAAACGTGAACAAGACAGGATAAAACAAGAAGAGGAACATCGAAGACTGTGAGTACTAAAGGAAACTAACTGATTCTGAATTATAAATGATGCACATGGAACTTGGAATAAACTGTATAATCGCAATAATACAAATTAAAGGTACAGAGCAAAAGGCACAAAGAAAAGCAATGTCAATATGACAATGGTTCTTTCATATTTGGTTGCGTTCCATTTTCAACAAGTACAACCCGTTAATATACTGGCTGAAGAATAAATACTATTAGGCTATTGTATAGTAGTTGCCAATAAGCCTGATATAGTGGTCGTGGGTCGAGGAGAGCTCAAACTCAAAGCATTTATTTCAATTAAACCATTTACAGGCACTTTTGAATTGTCAAAGAATCGGTCAGTTAGTCAGAAAGTTGAAGCTAGTTGCCCATTCCAAAACGTAGATCTCTATGGAGAAGAACGGGCAAGAAACTCCAAGGCCACTCTTTTAAATATAGATATTCTTGTTGCTTCTATATGTGAGAATAATGTACAAAAAATAATCAAAGCAGTTGAAAATATATGCGCAATATATTCGCGGCGCGCAATGATTATTGACATAACGGTCCCGCATGACGGGAACCTCGTGAAAGCCGAGGAAGATAAACAAATCAAGTATCTTGACTTGGCTCGCGAGGCTGTCGACATGTGGGATGTGGACTCAGCAATCATTGTGCCGATAGTCGTATCAGCCAATGGCTTAATTGCCAAGAGCCTCGACCAACACCTAAGGAGGCTCTCGTTGGGCAGCTGGATTAAGGGCTTGATTCAGAAAGCGGTACTCCTGGACACGGCTCGCATTGTTTAGGAGGTTCCTCTCTCTGGAGCCCTGACCGTAGCTTGTTCCCGATACCGGTTGGCTACTATTTTTCTTTTTTTGTTTAAAAAAATATAAATGATATGTATTTAGATGAAATAAAAAATAACAATAGTAAAAGAAAATAAAGTTTCGTATAATGATCGAACAGCAGAAAGCTAGTCAGAATGGCAATATAAAATGTACATTTGAATTAATCTTATATTACGCATCCAACAATACAAAATCACCTTCCTTTTTTTTTTACAATAGAAGTTCATTTTGTTTCTGTTAGCTTATGTTCGCAGGGACGTAAAAATATCGCGACGGTATTTTTTCGCGCACTGCATTTTCAACTCTCGGCGTTGAGTCGAGCGTTGAGAATCAGAATGCAACTCAGCGCGGCGAAAAACCACTATTGGATTTTCAACTCTAGGCGCTAAGCCGAGCATTGAAAAAAATACCGCCCGTGCGTACTTGGGCTTAGGGTTGCTATTTTACAGGGGATCACAAAATTTCTAATAATTTTGTCCACAATTACTAACAAAGTTTTAAAAAATTGTTTCTTGAAAACGTTTCCTAATCGTAAAATTATAGAAAAAGAACTAAAAGATATTCGCGACCCTGCCAGGATTCGAACCTGGAATCTTCTGATCCGTAGTCAGACGCGTTATCCATTGCGCCACAGGGCCAGTTGATAGCGTGACGAAATAGGTTACTCAATGTTACTGACCTATTTATAGTAACTAGACGTGCAAAAACATTTGTTGTTTCAAAAATATTATTTGCAAAAAACTTCAGGAAGGTTTTTTTTTTTTCGTTACAATTTTGAAAATCTTAACCCAAAGACGGATACAGTGAAAACCGTTTATAACGACTTCGAAGAAACCATTAGATTACGGTTGTTATAGCCGATAGTCGTTATAACCAAAAACTATGTTAAGTAAACAAAAATGTTGGAACCTCAAAATTTTGTAGTAATAACCGGTACGGCGTTTTAAGTATTAGCATAAATAAGTACTTTTTTGTTTATTACGTAGTAATTTTTCACGTCTGTTGTAGCTAATAGGTTAAAGCAGAGGTGTATCTTTTCTCCCTTAAATTAGACAGTATTATAAAACATTGACATTCGATTTCATATTTATAATGTACCTAATTTACTTAATACTCTAGTCACATCATTCTGAATACATTGTATTATAAAATTAATCAAATATTGATACTAAATTAACGAACGGTACTTAAATTGGTTTCAACAAACAGTTTTACACATCAATAAAATATAATATTTAAAAAAACTGGATGAGGTCGATTACCTATCCGACTACTTTGAGAAACAGCGAAACAAACTCAGAGGTCACAGTCTTTTTAAAATTCAGTCATTATCTTGTTTAGATCAGTTGATGACCATGCAGTGCATGTTCATATCATGGGTTCGTCAATATACAATCGGCTGTCAGAGCAATATTGTGAGCGCGACGTCTGACAATGTTTTAAAGCTAAACTCAAATGTTGGCTAAGTCAACGTACGGACGTAATAAAATCGCGGCGGGATGTTATCGCAAAGAGTTCGAGTTTTTTCGCGACTAACATATGGCAATCCTTACATGTTATAAAACAAAGTCCCCCGCAGCGTCTGTCTGTCTGTCTGAACGCGATAAACTCAAAAACTACCGAACGGATTTTCAAACGGTTTTCACCTATGGACGGAGTGATTCATGCGGAAGGTGAAGTGTATAATTCATTAAGGTCTTGTGTAAATTGGCTGAAATATGACGATTATTGTTGAAGAAGTCTGAAAAAATCATGCCGACTGGGAGCTTTACTGGCGTGCGCTGCATTAACCGGAAAAGATACATCAAATTTACGTTCTACGGTATTGTTCATCTTAAAAAGATCAACAAAAAAGTCGGCGAAAATCTTTACATATCACAACTGAGAAAATGTAAGAAAGGAGCGTGCGGCTTGTGTAGGGCTCGAATTTGTACTGCCGCCCGGGTAGCGGGCCTCTCACACACACATTCAAAAACAAAATTCTACACGCAAGCATATCACACCGCTTACACCAACTATATAATTGATTTATATAGGTACGGTACGACGGGGTAAGGTACGATGAAAAATTTCAACGCAGGGGGTTCAGAATCAAGTACTGAATCCATGGTTTCAGTTTTCGCGTCGATGTCCCTGCCACCTTGTATAAATAGATAAATTAAACTAAACTTTACATTTGCAATCTGACAAACATTTAGAAACAATCCTGCCAATAATAACGTTTTGTTATAATACTTGCAGTAAAGCAGAAATGGAGTCCCGTCGCAAAGCCGAAGAATTAGAAAGACTTCGGTTAGAGGAACAGGATCGTATCGCCGCACTCAAAATGCAGAAACAAATGGAAGAAGCTGCTAAAGCTGACCAGGAGAACAGAGAAAGGTATACTACGCTTAATTATCTTACATCTTTCACTAGCTGCTGCGGCTGCTCCCGCGTGGACATAAATTATTTTTATAAAATAAATCAAAGTAGCTTTAGTTACTCCTTATAACGTCAGTGAAAGTCCTGTCAAAATCGGTCCAGCCGTTTCGCAGATTAGCTGGAATAAAGAGACAGATAGAAAGACAAAATTTAAGTTCAGTGCATTTTTTTCTTTCTATTTCACTAAGAAAAAGACAGAAGATAAATTTTAATTTAGTCCTGTCAAAGTAATCAGCGCCTGTCACTACTCCATACAAGTTTAGACGTGATTAAAAACTTGCCTACTAAAATTACGTCAATTTACGTCAAGCGCTCAGCTGTTGTTTATCCTGCTTTGATTATTCTTCAAACAAACACCACCTATTTATATGAAGAACAAAAATGAATGAATATTGATAAAATTCCTGATGATGACAATCAACTAGAAAATAAACAACAACGGTATTTTCTCCTTACTATTATTAGATTAGAACAAGAGCGACGAGACCATGAAATGGCAGTACGACTGGCTAAGGAGACCAATGGACACGTAGAAGGTTCCCCGCCTCAGTTACGCAGGTATGTCCTAATATTTTACTATAGAATAGTTTAATCACTAGCCGATTGAATGTTACAGTCCTTCCACAGTTATTTAAGGGGTGGCCCAATGGTCCAATAGCGCCATTCCTTTATAAAAATATTATCTCGTGACTGAGAATAAATTATGAATAACGGCTAGTAAGGACCCTCGGTAAGTGTTTCACGGCACGGTTGGCGCCTCGTGGGTTCCATTCCCGCACGGAACAAATATTTGTATGACCTACAAGACGTTGTTCCGGGTCTGGCTGTTTGTGTATGTGAGTTTAAATGTTTGTAAACGCACCCACAATACAGGAGAAATTCCTAGTGTGGGGCAACGTTTAAAAAAAAAACAAAAGTGTGTCTAGAAAAGAAAAGCGGCCACATTCCTCTAGATCGAATTTTGTTGCTTCGTGTCTCAATACGAAACAATAAAAGGTATTAGAAAATTCTAGACACACTTACCGAGGGTCCTTAATAGCCGTTATATATAATTCATTCTCAGTCACGACATATTTTTTTAAAGGAGTGCCGCTAGTAGACCTTTGGGCACCCTCTTGACCTCTGATTTTGCATTACTGTCAAAAGCAGTGGTCTTTATTCTCGTTACAATAAGATTGCTATTGTGTTGCAGCTACTGGACAAGTCTGTCAAAAAGTGGTCTTTATTCTCGTTACAATAAGGTTGCTATTGTCAGAAGAAAATAACTGTGAAAAGACTCTACTCGAAGATTGATCTTTACTTAAATCCGATAGATTTCATAATAATCTGTTATGCTGGCGCTTCACTTGGCGTAGCAAATATTTGCGTTGTATAATAGAACTTTCTTCTAATCACCGTAGGGTTTATTATACCTATACTAGAGACCTGCCCCTGCTTCGCACTGATTTCACGACTTGACAAACAATAGAGTTAAAAAAAAAAATGTAAGCTTTAATTATATTAATGTATTATACACATAAATTCTCAAAATTATGGTACCAACCACATCAAAATCCTTTGCGTAGTTTAGAAGTACAACGCGGTCGCACAGACAGACACGAAAAGCGACTTGAATTTCAATTTTGACAAGTACTTATTTTTTCTCTCTTTCTTTCTTCTTATTTCTTATTCTTCTTTCTTTCTGTCTTTCTTCTTATTCTTGTTACTTTCTTTATTCTTATTCTTTCTTTAATTATTCGTTTTTTTTTTTTTTTGACAAATACTGCCGTGTGAAGTGCCAGCATAAGATTAGATGTATGTTATGTTTGGGTATCGTTCTGAAAAACGGTCCTTAGAATATGAAATCTATAATTAATTTCTCGTTGGCTCATTGTAGATCAATATAATATCATTGTATTGAGCTATGATAAATCAAAGACAACTGACCAAATATAGAAAAGGTTAAAGCATCAGAGATTCAAGATATTAAATGGACATAACGACGCCTTAGAGTGAAAATCTCGTAAGTGTAAAAGAATAAATTTTTCAAGTGGAAGAAAAAACTGCGTGCTGTAAAGTTTTTGTACGGCGTTTTTTAAGTTTTTTTATCAATTAACATGGAAATTTAACCTGCTTTTATATTCAAAACTGCGAAAATAAAAGACGCCGTACAAAAATTTACAACACGCAGTTTTTTCTTCCTCCTGAAAAGTTACTTCTGTAAAAGAAGTAACTTACGAGGTTTTCACTCTAAGGCGAGTAAAGAAGACATTATTAAGTATTTACTTGTATCTGTTATAATTTCAAGTATTTACTTGTATTTGATATTATTTCAAGTATTTACTTGAATCTGATATTATTTAATTTCTTCTTTTGAATAGATTGTTTCTTCAGGCAATTTGAACGTGTACTTTATAAACATGTTTTTGATCTCTAAATTAATAATTATGAACAGTATTCTCACTGTACAATATGACATCGTGAGCACCGGTCTGCGAAGTTTCTTCTTGTATATAGCTTTTACACTACAATTTATAATAATGGTGAACATGTTTTAGTAATATTTATGATTATGAATCAACGTTTTAGGTAAAACTGAGTAATTTTCTTGAACAGACACACGCAAGCGGTTTTTTTAACCAATATAATTATTTTTATAAAACAAATAAGATACTGAAATAAACTTTGTGCCTGTCCTATCTATGATAACTTTAATTTATATATATAATAAATTCCAATCGTAAGTTCGGAAGGATAAACAACTATTTTCGAGTTTTTATTTTGAAATAAATAGTACTAAAACGTGTCACCATTCCCGGATGTCCGACTTCAACTAGCGTATAAGTAATATTGTGATATGTTCGCACAGTTTCCCTACCATGGAGTCAATGAATGGAGAGAATAAATTGAACAGGTACTGAGTGAGACAGAACTAACGAATTTCTCTTTCGCACGCTCCGAATTTGGTCCTCTTTCAATTATGTAGATTTTAGATGATATCGAACTACGAGTATAAACGATCGTAATTCACTGTTATAAGTATTGGTATAGGCTCTTTGATATTTATTTACGCGTTATTTCTTTTTTCTACGCGTATAACACCGCCGACCGTTTATCTAAGGGGAACATAACATAACACCTGTATTCCCTGGAGAGGGAGGTGTATATTACGCCCAAATTTCGCCAGTTAAAAAGTTCTATATAATCGGGGGCGAACGTATTGCTATCAACCGGGCACAAATCCAGATTCCGGAATCCAACTGATATATTCGAAACGGAAAATTCAGTAACAGTTTGCCTGACCTGGAGATGGCTGCGTTTCCACCAGAGATGTGCGAGGATGCGTAGCGAGGAATGTTTGTTAAGAACCGATAGAATCGCTTTATTTACCTAGCCCCGGTGGAAACGGTTTAGCGGTGCGAGGTTTTTGTACGTACAAAATAAACGAGGGATGGGTGCGAGGGATGTGTATTAGGGATGGACGCGAGTGAGAAATCGTATCTGAAAAAGTCCAATACGCATCCTGGGACCACTCAGCGGCCTAGCACAAATGTGGTGGAAACACTCACATCGTTTCACAGCTTCGTTACGCATCGTCGCACATCTTTGGGGAAACGTAGCCTAAACACAAGACGTTAAACTTAGCAGTCGTGTTTGCAATCACTACACGAGGCAATCAGTCAGTTTTAAGGGGAAAAACATAAAATGTGATGATCTCTATTGACCGTTTTAGAGAATTTAGTATCTTGTTTTGAGACGGCTATAGGAAGTAGGTACTTATAATAGCCATGGCCACAACCCAGTAGAGTACTAGTATGTACTCATAAACACTTGATAATTGAAAGAGGACCTCTTCCACTGATAACGAACTAACTACTAACAACGGCTATCTGCTTTACTTGAACTTTCTGCACGCAGTCTTAGTGTTGTTAACTGTATCTTAGTGATTTGTTATATTAATTCAACTACTATTTAATGTACTATTTAGTTTATAGTCGTAATTGAGCTGTGTTTCGTAAACTAAGGTTTTTCTGTGAATTATGGGGAACAAAAATAACAGGATGAGGTTTGAAGACAACGACGATGCGCGCGTTTTGGATAATTTTTACAAACGCATTGATAAATATTTATCCGAGTCAGTATGAAAGACTATTTTATGGTTATGGAATAAAGCTTGATTTCTAATATTATAGTGTTTTTAGAAAATTTGTGTTGACTCTTTTACAATCATACGGTAAAGTGAAATATTGTGGGGGAAAAAAATTTATAAGGCTTTAGCAAAACCCCAGATGATGTACTATTTGAATAAACTGTGGCATTTGACGACCCTGGATTAACTACGAGTAATACGACCAGCGGGATAAGTGCGTAACATACTTGCGGCTTTTGACAGTTCAGCAACATTCATTGCGTTATTTGCGTTGTTGAGCAGATACATTTTTCAAACATATGAAGCAATGGATTAGTAATATTCTTCAAAATCATTTACATTGTGATTGATGGTGTTTTACGCAATGATGGTGCTGAACTCAGCTAGTAAGTAGTGATGTGCCGGATCGTTAAAAAATTTGATCCGCGGATACAGATACGGATCATAAGGGTCTAGATCCACGAATACGGATACGGATCTCAACTTTCTTCAGGTTCAGCAGGAATTATTTATGATCCTCATCGTAACTGACTTTTGGGGGACAAAGCTGCCAAGTTACTCCTTTTGAAATACAATTTACCATTACTTCATTCAGTATGACGTATATTTTTCTTAACTTCTTGAAAACAACATAGTTTTAATTGATGATGATCTCACATAATTATTTCAATTAGCATAGTACAAATATTAGAGGTTTGATCTCACTACAAACATAGTTTAATTATAACCTTATGACTTAATTTACTGGTACTTACTCTACTTAAATTATAATAAATATGATTAAATTATTTTTTTACTCATTTGGATTGAAGTTAACAGTATTTCATTGCTACATATCTTTAAAATTTCAAATACGTAATGAAATGTATTAATATAAAAGATCCGTTCAAGATCCGCCAAAAAGTAACGGATACGGATCTTTTTTCTCTCTCGGATATCCGCGGATACGGATACGGATATCCGGCACATCACTAGTAAGCCTCTATCCTAAGAATTCTTTATCTCAAAAGTCTCCTATAAACACATGATTTTAAAAGAGTCATAAAATTGCATGCAAGATTATCAACTGTAATTTAAACACTAGTAATTTATGTACCACTATAATAATTAACAGACCGCACGTAGCATGGTAATACTAAGTAGCATGTATTATAACATGAAATCTTCAACGTTTTCGACATACATTGACGTTTTGTCACGTGGACGACAGGTCTGAACGGGTGCGAATGCAGCAAGCTATGCAGGGCAAGCAAAAGTACGATCTGTCTAAATGGAAGTACTCGGAACTGCGTGATACTATCAATACTTCTTGTGATATTGAACTTTTGGAGGTAAGTGACTTATTAATTAGAACTATGTTATGGGGTTTGGCTACCGCACTTAGTCCCTCAGGTGGACCATTGTGCGTGGGCCATGGCGGCCGTTGGTGGTTATTCCAACCAGCCCACCTCCCTCCAGAAGTTAATTAAATCTCCTGGTCTGTTCAGAACATCTGTGAAAGATCTGGGTGACCCGAGGGTTTCTGTTCTAATCTGGGTGACGCCTGTGCATTCAGAGAGCACTTGCGCGACGGTTTCCTCAGCCTCCATACACGCCTTGCACAGAGGACTACTGGGAGTTGTACAGCTCTGTTCGCCTGATTAACTAGCTTCAGATTACAGCAGCGACAATGCAGCACTGTAGTTTAGATAGGGTTCCATTCTAAAATTATTCTACAACTTATTTTTCATATTCAGTAACAAGCACTATGCTTTTATGCTCCCTGGTTTTTATGCCAATTTAAATACAGGATGGCAGGGACATCGACGCGAAAACTGTTACCATGAATTCGTTGAAATTTTTCGTCGGTTATTTAAATATGAATCCATGGTAAAAGTTTTCGCATCGATGCCCCCCTGCCACTGTATAAGATCAGAATACGAAGAATCGTTTTGAGCGAGTTAATTAATAAACTGAATATTTCGAACGATCAATATCTCTTATTTCAGACGAATGACATAATAGACTCAAGTTACCAAGTCTTCAACGTGTAATAAAGCTAAGTAATGTTTCATATCAGGCTTGCCGCCACGA
The DNA here is from genome assembly GCA_949152395.1 of Agrochola litura. Classification (NCBI taxonomy): domain Eukaryota; kingdom Metazoa; phylum Arthropoda; class Insecta; order Lepidoptera; family Noctuidae; genus Agrochola; species Agrochola litura. The sequence continues at coordinate 4,696,051 of OX424497.1, read as the reverse complement.
GTTCCACCGTCGCCTGAAGGTGTACCACGCGTGGAAGGCAAAGAACGCGCGCAAGACTACCATGGCCGACCAGGAGAGGGCGCCACAGTCCATCATGGATGCTGGTATGTTATTGTATACTTGTAAAATATATTATCAGTGTTTCTACGTCTCGGAAAGAAGCAATAGAGTGTTGGTCTAAGTTAATAATATTCTTATAAAATAAGTGAATACGGAATGAGTCTCAATTGACGAGCTCGTGGCTAAATACTAACAGCCGCACGGGTCGATCCATCAAGTTAAGCTACGCTTGCCGGAGTTGGTCCGTGGATGGGTGACCATTTCTACATACCGAGACTCCTCCGTGCCTCGGAAAGCACGTTAAGCCGTTGGTCCCGGCTGTCATTGGTGGATCTTTGACAGTCGTTACCGAGTCGTCAGAAGCCCGAAAGTCTGACAACCAGTCTTACCAAGGAGTATCGTATTACCTTGTTACTGGGTTGTGGAGGTCAGATAGGCAGTCGGTCCATGTAAAATACTGGTATTCAGCTGCATCCGATTAGACTGGAAGTCGACCCCAACATAGTTGGGAAAAGGCTAGGCAGATTGATTGAGTCTCAATTGAGAGGCACGAAGATATTATTCGTTATTGTACAGCTTACAATGACTTATATGCAATCGTATACGCGGGGCTCGGCCTCAAATTTACTACTACCTATCTTTTTCAAAACGTAATTTTTAAACGTTGGTAACTATTGGTAAAGGTGAGGTACCGTTATGCTTTTTGGAGGTAAGGTAAAGTAGGTATTCTTTTTAACCGACTTCCAAAAAGGAGGAGGTTATATGTTCGACGCGTATGTTTGTTTTTTTTTTTTTTTTTATCTATGTCCACCGATTTCTCCGTCATTTGTGGACTGATTTTGAAAATTCTTTTTTTGTTTGAAAGGGTATGACTATGCTCCCAAATTGGTCCCATATAAATTTTATTAACTTTGCTTGGGTAGTTTTTGAGTTACCCACAAAATACGTATTTTTTTCCCACTTAGTATGTAGATGATATGATAAGTTCCTGTCACTGGTAGCAGGTAGTGGTATTCGAATGTGTGTGGGGTAGGTACCACAACTAAAAAGTGAAAAATAAAAACTTTTTACAAAAAAAAACAACCGACTTCCAAAAAAAAACACTACAAAGTGAAAAATAACTTTAATTTCGGAAGTCGGTGGCAAAAAACGAAAACACAAAACCCAAGACACCGACTTCCGAAAGTTATTTTTCATTTTGTAGTGTTTTTTTTTGGAAGTCGGTTGTTTTTTTTTTGTAAAAAGTTTTTATTCATGGTACACCTGTAGTACCCTCATGTATGTTACAAGTCTTTCTTGAAATTCATCATGGATTTTGACACAGCCTTAGTAATTTTTTACTTTTAGTGGTAGGCAAATGTTGTTCTCAATAATAACAGGCTGAGATAATGTGTTACATTAAATGCAGGAAGATCATCTTTTATAGGCGATGTGCACACACAAAACCTGTATTTTGAATGATCATGACTTGTCTTATTCGCAAGGTACCGTTTTTGCGGGTGGAGGAACGAGGATTGTCCAAAAAGACGAGTGATGTGTTTAGTAGGTTACTTTTTGTTGGGTTTTCATTAAATCATATTGTGTTATGCTCTGTGATGTTAGTTGTATCGTGCTCTATGATGGTACTGGGATAGAAATGTCATTACACGTTACCATACAGGTTGTAAAAAACAAAAATTATTGCTGCAAAACGACTTTATGTTTTGGTGTGAAAAATCAATGCTTACGGCAGCGTTCAATGTAACATTTTGTTTATAGATGCAACGGTCCAAGAATTGTAGGGGTATTTAAAGTTTAAATTTCTAATATTTAGAACTTGTTTTCGTGAAAAAAAGGAAAAATGTTGGATGATGACCTTCAAAATCTCTGTAACCAGAAAGTTCCCAGGTATGGTTCAGTACAAAAAATAATCACAATGATGGGGAGAATAAGTGACTCTCGGCTTCGTTAAGCATATTTTTACACTCGTTAAAATGTATAATGGTTTCCCCAGCCAAGACGCCCCGCCTGCCCCAGAAGGGCGAGATCCTGGGCGCGCGGCACCGCTACTTCCGCATCCCCTTCGTGCGCGCCGGCGCGCCGGGCGGCGAGCCCGAGCGGCGCGGCTGGTGGTACGCGCACTTCGACGGCCAGTACGTCGCGCGACAGATGGAGCTGCATCCTGACAAGACGCCTGTGCTGCTGCAATCTGGTAACTCATCATTCTCTTGCCCTCGTTTCTATTTATTGAAGTGAAAACTTCTTTAGGCGCGTTGGGCATTTTTGAGACGGGAAAAAACAACTGAACTCGCGACACCGTTACCGACACCTCATTTTTGTAAACACGATTGTGCTCTTTATTAATATTACGTTACGGATCAATGTTCTATGCAAGTATTTTTACTTTAAAGGTTTTGGAAGTATTTTTTTAATTGTTCAAATTTTCACTTCTGTCGCCACTTTTTTACTAGGGTTCGGAACGACAGTTCTTTTTCCTCCTTACTCCTTTATTAGTCGTCATCTCGGCAGTCATTCCCTTTCTAGCCATATCATGGTATGTCATCATAATTTTCAACTCGAAATGACCCAATTCTGGGTATAGGCCTCTGTTTAATTCTGCCATACATCCCAATTCCGCCGATTTCTTGTCTAAGTGTTTCCTGTAACATTCCCCTACACGCTTTTGGACGTTTCTGGTTTCTTTAACCTCACCTTGGCCACCATTCTGTAAAAGCTTTGCTCCATCGGCCATCTCCACGTCAAGGCAAGCTGGTATGTTGATTCTAGCTGGCTGATGGTACGCGCACTTCGAGGAACAGTATGTCGCCAAGAAAGATTGAGATGGAGTAACATCCTGAAAAGACGCCTGTGTTGTTACAAGCTGATATGGAAATCAATAATCCATTGAATCTTAACAGGAGAACATTTACTTAATCGAAAATTCTCAGATTATCTCAAGCATTATCGGCATTATAAGTGCCAGGTGCCAGGCTGCTAGGGCTTACAAGAGAAGAAGATTACTTAGCAGGCCATTTCCCTATGTAAATGAAGAGCAGAGTCGTTGACTGTAGCGATTCTTGGGATACAACTATGACCCAGTCTTCCATATGTTCAGTTATCATAATGAAATTAATCACTTGAATTAATTAATATTAATTTATAAAAAAGTATAAAAACATCATTCAACATCCATCCAATAAAATAAACATTTTTTTCTCAGGAGTGGACGATATGCAAATGTGCGAGCTAAGTCTAGAAGAGACAGGCCTCACTCGCAAGCGTGGTGCGGAGATACTGGAGCATGAGTTCGAGCGCGAGTGGGCGCGACACGGAGGACCTACGTACGTCGCGCACGACGCACGCAAGCGTTAGACACGTACGTACACTATATAGTCTGGTCCAAACGTATCTGATGAAACCGTTCCGATCCAGATGACCCCATAACACTCCTCCCGTCATTCCGACTTCGCCGCCGAGGTCCTTTGCGATCGCGACCGCGCCCCCGAGTAAAATGATACTTCCCCCCGACTCTTACTCGAAGGCGACCCGAGTAAGAGTCGGGGGGGGAGAGTATCACTGCTGGCACCTGCCAACAGTTGTTGCAGCTGAGCAATAATACCCCGCATAATAATCAAGATGATAAGCCAATTTTTATCCAGCCTGTCCCTTCTTGCTGTCCTCCCCCCAGCGACGCCCTAAGCCGTGGTCCACACTTCACAGGGGGTGCCCTTAGCGAGCGCTCGCCTAATTTTAATTTAGAATAGTTTTTAGCTGGAGGCTTTGAGTGTAGTAACTTAAGGCAGCCACAGGAAAAGCCCGGTTAAGCAGCCAAGGCTTTAGTGGTCAAAACTGCGAGATGTCAAAAAAAATAAATCTGATGATAATGTAAACAAATGAATCAGAAAACGTACCTATGAATCCTAATTTGTCTTGCAACTTACAAATTGAGTGCTTTGATTTGATTATTTGGTCACTTAAACCTGAAATTCCAATTTTAAATCACCTTAAAAATGTTTTTCATTTGGCAATTTGGGTTTATTTTTTTAACTTCTATTTTCTGCGATAATTTTTCAATTACAATTTAATAATATTATTCAAACAATAATTGTTGCAAGAAGAGGTGAGATATAAAGTTGAAACCTTCATTTAGTGAGCGATTGCGTAAAAAATTTAATTTGAATAAGGTTTGTAGGGAAAATGATCTGATAAAAGTGTTATTTACACTTTCATCAGATAATTTTGGAACATACCATAAGTTATATCGTTTGACGATAACTACAGATATTTATGAAATGAAATGGTTTATTCTGTAAATACGATATCGGAATCACTTTTACCCGTCATATTACAAAAAAAAGCTAGATGAGTTCGGCGTTTCCTATCTGACTATTCTGGGAAGAAAGGCCGAAACAAACTCAGAGGCCGCAGTCTTTTTTAAAGTCCTGACATAATATTGGTCAAATCATGCTCGTCTACTCATCAATGCGTGGCACCATAGCCTTATTGCAATAAGGAAGAAGAGAGTTTGAGAACTCGCACTAAGACTGGTGGACGCGTCATACAACTTCTGTTTGCTTGTCTGTTTGATGCTTTAAGCGTATCAGAAGAAATTTTAAGAATATTGGCAAAACAACAACTTTCCCGTATTCACCAATAAATAAATGAAATTATTACAAGCAAAAAACATGTTGGAAGTTTCGAGTTCCTGTCAAACATTGTATGGAACGTTGACGGGAAATTAATGTTTCGCTAGTGCAAACGTACTGTTACATTATGTCGTTGTGCAATGTTCTACTATAGTCCAGGGATGTTACGGATATCCGTATCCGCATCCGCATAAATTTTGATATCCGCAAAACATCCGCTTCCTCAAGTTTTGATTTTAAAAGCTGCGCATCCTCATAATTTATATGGGGTTGTGACCCTACCTACGTTGTTCGCTCAAATTGTGTTTTTTTTTAAATCGCTCCGAGCTAATGTGCGGGCCGGAGTGTGAGTGACGCGTTCCTATTGCCTGAATTCTCAGTCCCTGTCCTGTGACAGACGCCGGCCGCACGTGACAGTGGTCGCATGATTGTGGTGTCAGGTGTCAAAACAAGTGGGCACGCCACAATTGCGGCGATAAGACCCCTCTTTGAGGAGTGGCTTGAGAGACGCCACGGCGTCCTCACCTTCCGCCTGACGCAGGTCCTCACCGGACACGGCTGCTTCGGGAGGTGCCTGTTTAGGATAAGGTGGGAGGAAACACCCGGGTGTCACCATTGTGTGGATCGGCCTGAGGACACGGTGGAGCATACGGTGGAGATCTGCCCGGCTTGGGCGGAGCAACGCCGTGTCCTCGTAGAGGCGATCGGCGGCGGTGATCTCTCGCGTCCGGCCCTGGTTCAGGCCATGGTACGGAGCGAGAGGAAATGGCAGGCCGTCACCTCCTTCTGCGAAGCGGTAATGCTCGCGAAGGAGGAGGCGGAACGCGTGAGGGAGAGGCAAATTTCGCGCCCTCACGCCCCTAACCGCCGCAGGAGGAGACGCCCGGGGCGGTCGACGGCGCGTTGTGTTCCACGCGCGCCTCAAAGAGATGTCAGCAGAATTGACGGGGTCCGTTAGGGCCAATGCCTGCCGGGGGTTCGAAGAAAACCGATAGGGAAATCGTGGCCCCCGGCGACAGGGTAACCGAAGGAACACGGGTGGGTTTTAGTCAGTAAGAGTCTGACACGCCCTCCCGCTCCACCCAGAGCGGGAGAAGTTATTTGATAATTTCCCACCCAAAAAAAAAAAAAAAGGTTTCAAAACAAGGGCTATTTTTCATACGACATCTACATCCGTACCCTCATCCGCATCCTCAAACCCGATTATCTCGATATCCTCATCCGCATCCTTGTCCGTTATACGACATCCGTTATAACCCTGCTTTAGTCCTTGCGCTCGTGCTAGTCCCCGCCCTCAGTACGCTCGCGGTGACACGGGGGAGGTAGACGAAACTATCACGAGCGCAAGGACTATTTCGGTACACTTGCGGTATCGTAGGCCCACGTTATGTGTACTTTACGACCTCATGTAATTGTTTTATTTTTTTCTCATTTCAGATATCACATTCCAACGAGGACTTAGAAAATTTAGATACGTCGTCGTAAAATCGCAAAGTATTCCACAAACATAGGAATTTGAATTTAAAAAATACACACATTAGATAGATTATTGGATTGAGGAATAACTTAGTGCTTTCAACGTGCCTTCACAGGTTCCTAGATGTATATTAGTGCAATATAATTGAAGGTCACTAAGGTAATTTATTTATGGGCAAATTGACCATACTTATAAAGCAAAGTCAGACTTACTACCACAGGTCTTACTATTTACAATATTAATGAAATTAATTATTAATAAATGAATAAAAATGGATTATTATGAAATTAAAACGTGATAACTTATAACTCTGTGCCTTAAAAATATGTCTTAAAATAGTTTTATATCTTATCTGACTTTGCTGTTTCATATTCATAAGTATAACTAGAAAATCTTGTCACTATGCAGCAATAAACATCTTTTAAATTAGACCTACTGATATGTATTGAAACTGTATTTAAATAAACAGTGCATAGTGTGCATCCTTAAAAAGCTGCATAGTGGTACTCGACGGCTATAAATTAAACAGCAATGCTGGTTTATGCCACTGTAATCATGTATCTTGAAATAGTCCTTTTTCTTCCATGGAAACTTGATTGTAAGCAGTTAGTCGATTCAATAGACTTGCCATAGTCGATTTAATCGACTTTGTAGATGACATTTAATTTTAATCGATCAGTTATTTCCATTCATAAAATATTATATTGTAAAACAAAAGTAGGATCTATACAACCGAAGTAAGTGAATAAGAAAAAGTGACATAATATATTTTTGATTTAATATAGACAAAAATAATTTCTCTTCTGTAGCATAAAATTAATTTGATAACACTGTAAAACTATTGTAATGGACTCCACATCAAAATCACTATTATATATTTAAACATGAAATATTAATTTATACTTATTTTGTGAGTAAACTGTGATTTGTAATTCAGTTATTAAAAATTAGGTCAGTATTTTAAAATTGAGAAAATTATTTATTTAAACATTCCTGTCCCAAGACTGGTGAATGGTAGCTTTTGTATTATTTGAATAGCAGTATGATTATTTTTATCAATTAAGTGTTTTCTGAACAGTATTTAAGCAAACATTCCTGTATTTTGTACTTCGATTGCAGTAAATGTTCATTTTATTTTTGTATGTACAAGTTTTTTTAAAGTACAAGGTTATAAAATCGTGCAAGTGCCTTAGTGTGTTACTCTGATTACATGACCACTCCATTATTGTATATGCTTTACCAAATAAAAACATGATGAGAGTTATTACATGTTTTATTTATTTTTACCTTGTTTAGGGAACCTGTACAAAGTAATTACCGGCCCCTTAGGGGCAGGGTAAGTCACTCAGAAAGCACGCCGATGCTATGGTGTAACTGACACTGCTATGGCCACCATCAGGAATTTTAATTTTGAAAACAACAAATTTATGTCCGTGACCACTGCAGGACCACCAACGCAAAACGCTTCCATATTTAGTTAATAATTAGTACCTAATTGGTACTAATTAGTGCTCCAACGACAAAATTGGTACCTTAGTAGTTTTCGAGTAACTCGACTTTGAAGGTGGTCCGGCCGTAGCCACGCTCCCTTCAGCAGGACCACCTTGAGCGCCGTAAAAGAGGGCATGCTGCAGCTATTCTAAGTATACAAATAATTAGTACCCTTAAATGTTGCGTTCATTGCGTTAAAAAAACAGAACTGAAATATTTATATTTACCGAGAAATCCACGATGATAACTTTCGTGCGCTCGTTCAGCAGGACCACGACTTTGAATGTTGATTCCAAATTTGAGGAGCTTGTCGCTTTCCTCAAACCTACCTAGAAAATTAGTACCTTGCAAGATAAATTTATAGTTCTTCAGTAGTTTACGAGATATACTATGCCATTAGGTGGGGTGGCGGTAGTCATGGTGTTAAATTTTCATTTCAAGATTTCCCTATTAAAAACTCTATGATTTCTCCCCAAATTTATACAAAAATTAGTGCTCTTAACCGCTAAAGGACTAGTAATTTTAACACAAAAAAACGTGTAGGTACTTAATTGAGAATGTATCTCTCTGACATTTATAAGGACTTTAGACCGATAAAATAGAAGTATATTACACATACTAATAGAAATAAATTTTTCTTGGCAATTTTTTGTAAACGCTTCGATCTAGCTCTTGGACTATACCTTAAAATGTAACTCATTATATCTTCTAAACTAAGAACCAACAAATTCTGTGACTGCGAAAAATTGCGGCTAGTTAGAGACTTAACTTGGAAGAAAACAGATCTCCGCTAGTTTTTGAAATATAAATGTGGCCAAGCTGGGGAGATTCTCCCCAGGTCGGCCACCTAGAAACGCTTATGACTCTTGAACCAGTGACCGACAGATTCTGATATTTGGCCACTGATTCCGACTAATGAGCGACAAAATTTGGGAGAAAACAGATCTTCGCTAGGTGCCCTAGCTTTTGAGATTCAAACGGGACAAGCTGGGGTAGGCGCTGCGTCTTTCCATTCTATACAAGGCTAAAACGCAGCCATAGGAAACTGCTCGCGTATAGATTGGAAATCACTTTTTTACTAAGGTCTTCCAATCTATACAAAAGTAGTACGCAAGTACTCGCGTATACCAAAGCTTCGCTTCGTAGTGCCAAATGAACTAACTCATTCCATAGTATACATTGCCAGTACGCATACGGACTAATCGAGTTTAGATTGCGAGAAATTGTGAGCAGGTAACCAACTTGTTTGCGAGGTAATGCACCTTGCGCTAATATTAAATAGCCTGCCTGGCTGCGAGCAACTTGGAAGTACTCGCTCGGCTCGCGCGCGGTTGGTCACAGTTCTAACCTAACCTAAGCCATTTCACCCAGTCACCCAGTTCCCACTTTTGTTCTTTTCTTTTTTTTATAGGCGAAGATAACATTAGTACTGTTGTTCTTGAGATATCCAACTGTGACAGAAAGACGGACAGACAGACTGAGTTGCACCATAAGGGTTCCTTTTTACCATTTTGGTACGGAACCCTATTATTATAGATATTGAACTGTTGTTATTACTATTCCGACATCCATTAAGTGATGTGCACAAGTGTACATCTCCTAAACAGCTCAATACCATTGACAACTTAATTTGGTCGGGTTATACGTGGAGATTTAGTATGGAAAAGCGATGAAATGTAATTTCTCTTAAAATACAACACTTAGGAATCTGAATTTTTGGTCGCTCTAAAACTTCTTTAAACCAAATTTGTGCTACTCTCACAGACACTGCACTAGGTCCATAAACATCGCAAATTTTTTTCGCGGCTTGCGTTGCATTTTTACCTTTTTTGTAGTAAAATTTTAAAATGTATCGAATTTCTTCATTAGATTCACTCATCTTGACGGTACGAAAAACAAATGAAAATCACACATTTTCCTAATTTGAATTTGTAATTAAGTTTTCCTTCAATGATACCAAAACCAGCCAGATACAAATAGTACAGCCAAAGAGATTTTATTACAAGTTCATGCATACTATAAAGGCTTGTGCGGACCAGCGCGACATGCGACGCGACACAAAGGCACCGCTCGTCGCGCGACGGGCGGTGCCTTTGTGTCGCGTCGCGTGTCACGCTGGTCTGCACAAGCCTTAATGCGAAAAGACTTTTTCCCCAACCTATTATACAACCAAGTAGCTGCCACACACAGACATATTATAGAGAGTAGGTAGTCTATTCTAGTATGTCTGTGCTGCTACCTTAGAATGTCTACACCTTCAGCCTTTCTATTTCAATGCCTTCAGCACAAAAAAAAACTGTCATTGTCACTTGTCTGTCACACATTGTCAACGTCAGTGCAAACCGTTGGAAGTTGTGAACTAATAATAGATTATCTCATCTCACCAAACTCTCAATTTTTCGTCGACAAACGTGCAATTTCTTGAACTAAAAATAAAAGAATGCTTACTTCTGTTCCAGAGCCCAAGCGCTATAATCATGAGTTGATGTTTTAATGAGTTTCTCATGTAAAACTCGAGACAAACATGGGCGATTGCGGACGCTACTCGTTGTTATTATTGTTTATTGTTGTATTAATTACTCGTTCACAGCCATTACCGTATGATGGTAAGAAGTAACTTATTTTCTGAAGTATTTAAGTCCAAAATTATATTATAATGAGCTTAAACATCATCAGCCTTTGTCCCACGTTGTGTAACATCGAGAAATGTTTGTTTGTTCTGTTTATACTTGTGTATACAATTGAATACATGAAGTCCTACTAGATTAAACATCCCGTCTTTGTTAACATATTGGAGAATGGCTCCCATCTGCATAATTGTTTGGTCCAAAATGGAGTAATGTTAGTTACTCAGCTTGAGTTAATATGGAATTTCAATAATTCAATTTTACTTTATATAACCCTAACCTCAAGGTGAGCTGTGAATAAACCTTCGAGGTTCTAGAATTCTTATAATAAAATTAAAATTCCAAAGCCAAAGATTTAAATTGAAAAGAAACTTACAAAAAAAAGTTGATGCATCTGCCATTTTTTTTTTAGTCCACTGGCTAGGGGGCCCCACTACAATAGAGAGAGATGTGCCCACCTCTACAAGAAGTACAGATATTTACTGCTACACTGGTACTTCCAAGAACTTGTTTGCTTTATGGCAAACAGTGAAAGTAAGTATTGAATTAATGTTCAACATGAGGATTGTGATTGTTTATTTAATTAATAGACTTAGGTTAGAATAGTGGTGGCCAAGGTAACGGCCGCAACTTACAAGTTGTAGTTTGTTGGTTCTGCTCTCAAAATGATGAAAGAAAACATTGTGCATGTCTTAGAACCAAAAATTCGAAGACATGTGCCATCTAACAAGACGCATTGGGTCCGTATTGTGGATTATGGCCCACTCTTACAGAGATGAGCCCTGTGTCCCAGCAGTGGGAATATTATGGGCTGATTATGCTTATACTAACAGTTACTTGTATGTTGAACCTTTTGCTACTTAGATGTATTGAATGTGAGACTTTTTAGGGTTTCTTAGCCAGATGCAATAACAGAACCCTTAAGGATAATGTTTAGTTCTGTCCCAAAATACTTTTATGAAAAGTTGTTGCTAGCCTTTCATCATAAACATTTAAATCCTGAGATTATAATTTAATATTTGCTTTGATAATATATAAAAGTCCCACTAACCCTAATATCGACATTAATATTTCAGTTCAATATAAAAATTAGTAATGACCAGTTCTGTCAGTACTTTGGGGATAGTCCCGATGAGGTGTACAAGGATTATACAGAGGACAGCTATGGCTGGTCCTCTGTGGTCAATCCATTCCAGAAGAAACCACAGAAATCTGTGTCCATCAGCCTGTTCACCCCTACTTGCATGGCGGTCAACACGAAAGAGAGACACACTATTGAGTTGCAGGTCCTGAGTAAGTATTTGTTTACCAAAATTCTTAAAATATAAAAAAATTGTATTGTCTGTTCCAAAACTATCTGATGAAATGTAAACAAATTTATCAAAAAACGTACCTGTGGATGCCGATTTGTAGTGTCACTTATGAACTGAGTGCTTTGATTTGATTATTTGAATACTTAAACCTGAAATTCTAATATTAAATCACCTAAATATGTTTTTCATTTGAAAATTGAGGTTAATTTTATTGTATAACTGCAAATTTCGTTGATGATTTTTCAATTACAATTTATTCATGTTAATCAAACAATTATTGTTGGAAAAAGTTATGAGATATAAAATTGAAACTAAATACAGTTGAATGCGTTACTAATTCCCTTAAATGAGTGATTGCATAATAATTTAACATGAACAGGGTTTGTTTACACTTCAATCGGATAATTTTGGAACATACTATAACAACTAAGTACACACAGAAAACCTGTTAGGTATGCAGGTATACATTATGATACTCAGATATGTCATTAATGTTAATATGCTTGCTTGTGCCATTGCATTGGTTCATTGTAAGGGTCCATAAGTAGACCTATATGTGAAACAGTTTACTTATGTAATGTAAAAAAATTGTAAGTACTTATAATTATATTAATTGTACTTTAATTTTAATATTTTGACACTGGCAACATAAATGTGTGTGGTACACGGTAGTATACGAGTATGTGAAGCTGTTTAATATTAAGATTGTAATGAACCAAAAACTCAAATATAAATTAGATTAATTGTGTAACTGTAGATTCATGGGCTATAAATATATATAAAATTATTTTATTTTTACAAGCTTTATATTAGCTTGCTTTGTTCTTATGTGTTTCCAGTTAGTCTCAAATTTCATCAATTTTTATTTCATAATAAGTTAAAAAGTATTAAAGTAACTACTTCTCAAAGCTGTCTGCACTATAACTACAGTATGGGCCGTTTTCCTATCATGCGGATTTGTGTCCGCGTGCGTGTCTGTCTGCAGGCCGCACGCATTCTATCGTTTTGTACACACATTTCTTGACATGCATGCCAAACACATGCGGGGAGTTTGTGGGTACATCACACGCGCTTAGCTTACCCGCATACGTAGCTGGTGAAGCACGCATGAGGGCGTGAACCCGTGACATGAAAAAAGCCCTATAACCATTTCATAATATCTGTAATATGCTGAATTGGTTATAGGACCTTTTCCAAACTCTCTGACCCTTAAAACTTTCTTATTATTTTTAGGGGTGGACTTATGGCGCGTTATGTTAATGTTCGCGGGCATATTCCTGATATTCTCGTCACGTGCACTGTGCGCCAATCCGTTGTTCTTCTACCTTTGCGGCATATTCGTCGGCGTGTTCGCTTCTTTTATGGTGTTCGTGTTTTACGTCAGCAAACTACTACCCAGGGTGAGTAAACATGAAATAGGTAATTGTTTATTAATAGATAAAATGTGGGCTAGACAAAAAAAATGTGGCCAGCTATTTAGTCCTCAACTCACAGCACAATTGTGAAGTTTACATTAAAAAGGCTAAAAGACTAATTAAATAAAGAGCATGCAGATTACCAAGGCTTACACATTCTGCAGATAATCAAGATGTACCTGCTTTGATATCTCCCACAATTCTTAAAATTGCCAATGCTTAGGATAATAGTTTAATATATACTATACAGAGGTTTAGGTAGTTAAATAAAGGTAAACAAAAAAAACCACGTGACGAGACAGCTGTCAAGTAAACAACTAAACGTAATACCTGTCACTACAGTTCTCATGCTACGTCACAGTTGTAGTATAAGAATAAATGATAGTTTAACATACATTAATAAAAGAGGAAACTATTGTAAAAATCTAAAATAAATTTAATTTGGTTTTATCGTATTCTTAAACAGGAAAGTGCCATCTATAAAAACCCTTTTTACGATTCGTTTACCTTTATTTAACTAAGTACTGTAAGCACCACGCTTGGCTGCGGTACTTTAGGGATCGTGTAGTGTGTATGAATTAAACACTTTTAAAGAGCAGAGACTATATTCTAAATTATAAATATAAAGATACACGCGAGCGGAGGCCTGAGGCTGACTCCTCTATTTTTTCCTCAACAAAAGAATCCCTCGTGAATTCTATTTAAATATATTCTGACAGATTATTCGGAATAAAGGTTTCATGCCAGCCTGTGATATATATGAGGTTCCAACTCATATTAAAACCTTCACATGAGCTACGCCCTAAAGAATAAGGGTATCCAGCAGATACCTTTATTCAAAGCATCCGAATAATCTCCAACCCTTCCTACCTATACCTAAACGAAACATTACCTAACGATGGAAATTAAAATACATAGTGAGGTCTTTCTCTTACAAGAGAAGGCTTAAGTCAGGACGAACGAATTGCAAAGTCTTGACACCAGACCAGGTGTCAGCCAAGTTAACTGACAATATGTGCTAACATGCACCCACAAAATTAACGTCGTCATGCTTAAACCTTACCACATCAAAACCATCGAAAAAGGTGCGGCAAGCCTCCGAAAACAAACAAACTGATGTGACAGTTCACATCTACCCAGAGGGGGTTTAAAAAAAAAGAACTCCCCATCATAAGCCTTAACTCCATCGGACATAATTGAGCCAAAGGGAACGAAGGTTTAAGAAGTAAGCGTTCACAACATTAATAATTCACGACCATACTCCAGAGGGAAAATCTCAAAACCTCCTCACAAGACAATCTTTATCCAATGTCAGTTAATTCCGACTAAACTGTGAGACCTCAGTCTAAGTTGGACCAATTGTGTCAACTAGACACTCCTTGCAAGGATTATATCCATAAGCGAGGCTGGTGTCAACCTAGACAGAGTATCTCCCTCTCTCCAAATGGGATCACAGTTTCTCAAAAATAATTGCCTCTTAACTCGCATTAATAAATTCTGGAGTACGTTCATGCTAATTTAGACGAGACGACACATAATATTGAAGACGCAGACAGTGGCTCGTTCCCTCAGACTTCTCAGCGATGTGAGGAGTGACACCTCACTCGCTCCCGGCAGCGTCCGATGTTTGCTCCCCATAATATGAAACGAGAAATAAACAAACATGCATCAGCATAATATTACATCTTCCTCACTAAAATAATGTGTCACAATTAAATGATGTTTACATCTACATGACATTGACAATATGACAGTTAAATAAATGACATAAAAACTAATAATTAAATTCCACAGTATGACAAGGTTCTAATCTCTTGGTATGAAAAAATTAAAATAATTAGTTTGGAAAATTACAAAATCCTCAGAATAAAAAGTTTCCATCTATTTATGTCAGTAAAACGGTATCTAAAAATTCCTTTCATCTTTTAATATTTTTCAAAATAAAACCATTACTACCAAAATAACAACCTAGATTTTTATGTGTAAATTTCAGACTACCATTAATTGTCTGTCTGAACCTGTGGTTCATATCTAAACGAATGGGGATGAAGTTCTTAGTGATTTTCTTCATTGACCTTCGTACTAATATTTTGCGAACCCGAAACTTATGTTTACCCATCATCTTCGAGGTTCGAAATTGAAGATTCCGACCACCATCTAAATCTAAATTATTGCTTAATACACGAATATCGTCATCACTTGATGCTGAAATATTGTAAGCCTTTTGTTTCCTGCACCCTATATGCTGCTAATTTTTTGTGGCATTTGCATGGGAATTCTGCCCATAATTCTTTACACACAGATTGAAAACTCATACCCTCGTGGTATGTATAGTTGTAGAAATACATTGCTGGTCCCACCAGAAATGCGCGTAATATAAGTGCCAGGTCATTTTCCTGCCATTCGTTGTCGGCTGCGACAAGCCTGAACTCCTTAATAAAGTTCTCTATGCATATGCCATTGATACCCGAGAAGGGCTGCATTTGATGCGCCATCTCGCTCTACATAAAATAATATTAATAAAACCACTCAGCTATTAATCCGGCGTGGATCTCGTATCCTTTCTCTTTACAGCTTTCCTGGATTAGGCGCCTCCGCCACTTGTAAGCATCACACTTGGCTGCGGTACTTTAGGGATCGTGTAGTGTGTATGAATTAAACACTTTTAAAGAGCAGAGACTATATTCTAAATTATAAAGATACACGCGAGCGGAGGCCTGAGGCTGACTCCTCTATTTTTTCCTCAACAAAAGAATCCCTCATGAATTCTATTTAAATATATTCTGACAGATTATTCGGAATAAAGGTTTCATGCCAGCCTGTGATATATATGAGGTTCCAACTCATATTAAAACCTTCACAGTACCTACCTAAGCCTAATAGAGTATAGTATTTTATTTTATTTTTTTCAGAAAACGCTAACTTACGGCATTCTAATCGGCGGCTGGACGGTCGGAGTGTACCTATTCCAACAAATATGGGAGAACATTCGTACTCTTGTGCTGACTTATCAAACATACATGTTCTGGTACACAATGATAATCAGCTTCACTAGTTTCGTCGTCTGCTACAGAATAGGACCGCCCAAGAATCAGAGAAGCAAGAATTTGGTCATGTGGACTTTGCAGGTAAAAATACAAAGATGCATTGACTCACGCCTTCTTCCCATGGGGGTAGGCAGAAACTACAGAACGCCACCTGCTACGATCCTTACATGGTACTATTGAGCAGTTTTACTAAAACTTATTCAATTGAGAAAGGTTTGGCCAAATAGGCTTGGCCGCGAAGTGGGCCTTACTATACAGGGTGACTTTGAAAACAATCGACAAAGGCGAACGGCAGAATTCGTACAACATACTTTTTTTGTTGTTCTGTGACAGAATTTGTACCACTTATTAAGGCAACTAAACCATTCATTTTCATGTAACATTAGTATTTTTAGAAGTCCGGATTAATTAATTATATCAATTAAAATATTTAAGTAATTAAACGTAATATAATCTTAAACTAAACGTAGTTATGTTTTTAGAAGTTGCCATTTGTAAAATATCACGAGGCTCAAAATGATAAATAATTATTTAAAAATAGAAATAACAGTAAATATAATTAACCATTTACACATTATACCTTACAATGAATAATTATTGCATACAAACTTAATAATTAACTATTTAATGATAGGAATTATTTTCGCCATCAATGTTTTTTTTTGTATTGGCAATTATTTTATCGACAGGTTAGGAAAATCTTTCAGAGCCTCTGTTCAGTTCTTTGCTGTTGTTTTGGATTGTGGTTTGTAACTGCATCTGAGCAATTTAGCAAATTATCTGGCCATTTTTACGTTGAGTTGAGCTACTGCTCCTCCGTACTCTATCTGTTGATAGTACTTTCGCGAAAGGACGTTTTATTAATTGTGCTGTGTGTGTACGTGCTTTAATTATTAAAATGACGAGTTTGCAATGCATCAATTGCAACGTTCGCTTGTCCCGAATAAGAAGGCACGCTTTATCCGATGAGAGTGAAGATATCGTCAATACTATTCGGCTGTGGACATATCCTAGAGATGTAAGTAGTTTCCAAATAACATTTTGCGTACGAGTGTGCCAGTTACGAAGTGATAACTTTTACGTGTTAAAAAGTAGTCCTTACCATTTAAACTACACGATATCACACTAAAATAATATGTGTGTACTAAAAACTAATTTAAACATTATTTGAAAAAATAACAAACACCGTTGTGGTTGTATAAATATTTACAATTTGTCCTATATAATCTACAAACACCTTACATGTATTGTTTACTTGCTTAACTTGGTTGCCTAACTTGGTTTGCCTAACACTGTTATAATAGATAATATTCTGTTAGTACGACTGTCATAGTGTCATAGTCATATAAAGCAATGTTGAGCCGTACTCAAAATCACTTCATTATTTCCAGATAACACATGCTGACCATGTTTGCCATGCATGCTGGCAGCTAGCTACTCATCCACGTTCTTCTGATAATATGCCGAGGAGACGCATAGGCCATCAAAGTGTTTGTGTTGTATGCGGACGATCCATACTAAGAATCAGTCGACGCAGGATTTTGATTGAAGGTGCAAATGAAGAAGAACAAAGAATGGCTAACACAGTTGCTACTTGGATCCAACCACGAGAGGTATAACAACATGTACCTATTATAACTTTTATCAATTTGGTATCTTGATTTAATATATGTGTTAAAACAATGTAAATTATTTCCCACTAATACCATGCATTTTTAAATGCAAGCTTTTCTTTATTTGTATTTTTTATTTTAGCTGCGTTCTGAAGATGAAGCTTGTGTGCCGTGTTGGCTAAGAGCTAGAAGAACTAGGGTTGTTTCACCAAATGAAGATATTCAACCCATTGTACCTGATCATCTGGAGGGTGATAATTTTGATTTGATGTGTGCTGTATGTGGTCAGAGTCTATCCACCCCAACATCAGATCAAGAGTGGAATCCCGACAACACTGCTCGTTTGTTGGAGCACCAGCAGGTATTTATGAAATAATATATTTATAGTAATTAGCTTATAAAAACGTGTCATGCAAAGGGCAATTACTATTTTATGTTGCTAAATCTGGGACAGTCATGATGTTGGCTCTACTAACAACAAAAGGATACTGGTTTTTCCATTGTCACATAGCCCTTCTCTCTCATATTAACACAACATAGATATTTTTGGTAAAGGTTTTCTGTAAGATGAAAACCAATCATAGTATGTCAAGAACTATTCTGTAGCTTAGTCATGTTGGGCGCAATTTATGTCTATCAAACTTAAGTGTTTAATTTGTATTTCATCAATGTTATTTATTTACAGATGTCATCCATGAATGAAGTTTGTGGAGTTTGCTGGGGCCAAGCTCGAGATTTGAGCTTCTATGTTCCAGAAGGACCACAAGAAAGACTCCAACATATTGTGTTGCCGAATATAAGAAGAGCGGCTGAAACACCAAGACACTGCATTTTCCAAGAGTGCATGGAACCAGAGCGAAATATTGTGCCTGATGAAACCAGGCAAGATGTATTGGTTAGGTATCAATATTTTATACCAAGAGGAGCTCGTATTTGCTCCTTACATAGACAGGACGCTAATTATGAAAACCTGTATACTGCTGAGTATAGCCTTAATAGCTTTACTTCCACACACATAGAGGAGATCATTTTTATATTAATGGAAGGGTTAAGTAACATCTCTTATGAGAATATTCAAAACTACCCCGATAACCAAGTACAGTACTTTATAGGCATAAATAAACAACAACATCAACAAATATTAGATGTAACACCCAGGCTTAGGAATCTGCATAGGGGTAGTTTTGCATTAACAGCCTTATTGTGTAAATTAAGGACTGGGGATTCAGGGGACAGATTGTCATGTCTATTTCAAGTTCCGAGAAGGACCCTAGAGACATTAATCTGGCAGCAAGAAATTCATACATTGCCGATCACATTTTTGGTGAGCCTAATGCACCAGCTGATCAAAAACCTGCAATCACAATAGCTGATGCAACATATACATATACACAAAAAAGTAGTAATTACTTGTTCCAAAAGAATACATATTCCCTTCATAAATATAGGAATTTATTAAAGCCATTTATCCTCTGTGCCTCTGATGGATATATTATAGATGTACGCGGACCATATAGTGCCACTACAAATGATGCCACCATAATGAATGATTTATTAAACGAAACTGAATTTAATGATTTTTATAACGAAAACGATATCTTCATTGTAGATAGAGGTTTTCGTGACTGCATGGATAGTCTGTATCAGAAAGGATACATAGGTCATATGCCTGAAACCAAAGAAGACGGCCAATCACAGCTATCTACTCTTGATGCCAACCGTTCACGCTGTGTCACTATTAATAGGTGGATAGTAGAAGCTGTGAATTGCCGTTTTAAGAGAGACTTCAAAATATTCCGCCATGAATATTTTAACCGTGGTTGTCGCAATTTAATGGCAGATTTTAAAATAGCAGCTGCTCTGCTGAATGCGTTTACTCCGCCATTTACAGAAAATATACATGCAGAGCAGTTTGTGTCAATCATATTTGAGCGCCTGTTTTTAACGAATACTGTAGCTGAATTAGTTAGGTTACATAATTTAAACAGGCGCGGTTCCTGGTTTGTACCCATAGATGCGACAACCCTCTCCTTTCCGCGGCTATCCATGGAGGAATTGATATTATTTGCTTGTGGTATATACCAAATTCGCCAGGCTCGTTCATATGTGGGTGAGCATTTTCGCTTTCATGGAGTATATACATTAGAGGTATCTCGAGAGAGAATACATGGCTTAGAGGGAATAAACCCAATGTTGCTTCGTGCTAAAATAAAGTCCCGCCATTCTTCTGCTAGAACTTATTTTGTTTTCATAGTTGCAGAAACAAATATGAATGGTCGGGACGCAATCAAAAGTTATTGCTGTAATTGCATTGTAGGTTTAAGAACAGTGGGATGCTGCTCACATGTTATGAGCATTATTTGGTACCTTAGTTACGCTCGCCATGAAGGTATGACCCGACCTGCCCCTTTCTTAGATGAAATAATATTAAGAATCGATTAGGTACCTAATTATAAGAACAATAAAATAAATGTAAGTTCCTACAAAAACAAAGTTGTTTTATTAACCCACACTCAAAACTCCATCAGCACTTCATCATTCATTATCATCATCAAACTATTGCAGACCGCTGCTGGACGTAGGTCTCTCCTAAAGCACCCTAGTAAATAGGTACAATTCTCATGTCAGTTTGCCAACTAAGGCGATTGGCACACTGCACCGCATCACGCAGCGTAGCGCGTGAATGCGTGTTTTAACGTTGCTTGTAAGTATCTCCATTTGTATAGAAAACACGCACAGTCCAACACACAGAAAATGCATCCACGCGCGTTCATTTTAGTTCGTTGACACTCAACATGCAGCGTGATGCGGTGCAGTGTGATAATCGCCTTAATGATAAGTAAAACACTATAAAGATAGCACCAGCTATCTAGAACATCCTTTTTCACCAAAACAATGTTTAATGTACCTACACGTAATAATATTTATTGGGACATAACCTCAAAAATAAAACTGGTTATAACTTTTAGATCCCAACTTCTAAAAATCTAAGAATTTTAAAAGGGCTTGCCTATCGTATTGACTACCAATTAAAACAAAAAATATCCCAAAACACGATATTTTATTAGGTGTACGAAACTCCCATACAACCCTGCCGTTTGCCTTTAAAGGCCATTTCTATCCATCAAATATAAACAACTTTTACTATGAGACAAATCGAATTCGCAAAAAAAAAATCAACCTTGGACAAAACGGTCCAATCGGGCATGTAGGAGGTACCTTTATATGTGAGTTTGAATTATTTATTTGCGAATTTCCTTAGTCCCATAGTAAAAGTCGTTTATACTTAATAGGTAGAACCCCCCCCCCCCCTTAAATTTTGTCGATTGTTTTCTACAATTTTTAAGGTCAATAGTGGACTGAATCTTGCGATGCTTCACACAGTGCCACCTGTGGTTCCAGTGAGTCGGAACCGGGTGCCACATAGTTCGCGATGAGTTGGAACTGTCTGTGGTGTGGTGATTCCCCAGTGAGTTGGGGTGGCGCTGCGTCATGATCCAGTGAGTCGGATGTGGTACAGCGCCGGGTTGTGGCTGACTGCTGGCGTCGACCAGGAGAGGGTAGAATGGGCTCTGCTTGTGAGGCCGACCGAAAGTGCAGGTGCTATGCCAAGGTTGCTGATGAGGCTGAGGGTGATGACCAGGAATGCGCGTTCGCTGCATGCTGGTGGTCAGGATACCCGTTGCAGTCGTGGGTGCTGGCTGTGTGACTCGCCTCACGAAAGCTTGTGGGAGTGATGACGATGACGTCAGGCTGAAGTAGTTGCACGAAGGCTGCGCTGACGTTCACACTCGGGGTTACCAATTTAGTGGTATGAGGAACAGGGTGTAAAGTTCACTCATCCACCATAGAAAAGGGAGGATCCTCCGACCAGACGGGTATTGTGTCTGGCGGCCCATTGGTTTGTAGTCGGAATCTTGTATGTAATATCGATCGCTCGGTAAACTCTTAATTGCACGATGCAGGATTTGTGTGACGTCATGTCTATGATGCGTAGTTCGTATGTGGCGGTGTAACCGCTACACTTTTATTTGCTATGTTTTGAATATGTTTAAGTTATGAATATTTACATTATAATGTTCTTAAAATTGGCAAGCATGAAGCAGACAAATATTATTATTCTTCCTAGAAGTGCTACCAAATTAGACCCTAAGTTGTTACTTTAAAATCTTAAGCCATAGTAAATCAAGAATGGCATGGCATAATTATTACAAAAAGTACAAATAATAAGTAAAAATTCCCGATAGAAAATCTCGCAAACAGTGAACGTTCAGTTACATTTGACATTTCTATAGACCTCACTCTACAGTAGCGCCTCTAGCGGCGAATTCAAGTGCGATAGTCCTCATAGCACGAACGTGCGAATATTGCGTTTTGAATGCTTCAATCTCTCCGGAGTATTGCAGTCTGGGAAAGTAATTTTGAAATAAATTGACACCCTACGTCAATTTGTCATGTTAGATAGGGTGGCAGGGACATCAGGGATTTATTAAAATAACCGACGAAAAATTTCAACGCAGGGGGTTCAGAATCATGTACTGAATCCATGGTTTCAGTTTTCGCATCGATGTCCCTGCCAGCCTGTATAACTGTGAAATAATTGTGAATAAGACAGTTGTAGCTGCTTATCAATGGGGATTTTCAGCACTGAGACGTTGGTCCGAGTACCTGTCAAAAGTGTCAAAGCGCCTATATTTTCTTTAGCCGAATGAAACGAATGATGAACCTCATCATTTATTTTATATTCGTTGTCGAACTGGAAGACCTCTTGTCAAAGTGTCGCCAACTGGTGGCGTGAATTTTCAGGAAAACCCTTGATTATTTTTTCCCTGAGTTTACAGATTGTCATATCTAAAAGCAAGTTTTAAATCTAATTTCTTATAAATTATCAGTTTTCATAGTCATATAACAAATTTAATCATTTCAGATAGTAGGCGTTCTAATGATATTCTTTAGCAGCGAGTATCAAGAGGCATCTGCCGCCGTCATCGTGACGTCACTGGTCGCTAAGTACTTCCCACAGTCATTAATCAACAGGATGCATGGATATTGGTAAGTGATTTAGTTACATGACCGTAAAACGCGTAGAAACCATTAGGCCGCGCGCACTTTGGTCACGAATTTGTATCATATCTAAACTTATGATCATGGTCGTACGAATTGAGTACGCACCTTGAATACATTTTTCTCCGTCAAATAGGTAGTGTTCCGGTGATATCGCATTGAATGCACCAAAAATCTCAACAAGTTCGGATTATTTTCAGACGTCGGAACTATACGTACGACTAACTCGCACTCAGTCTGCGCGCTCCCTTAGTACTTGCTAGGTCGGGATCGTTCGTGCGTGTTCGTATGTGTTCGGACGAGTAAAATTCGTACGAAAACACGTCCAAAGTGCGCATGGTCTTATAGAAAGGATATTCTGATACATAGATTGAAAAGACCCTTTACTAAACTTTTTCCACTCAATAACGTAGGAGGATATATGTTCAAAGAGTTATTGATTCAGGCGTGACCTTGCGGAAATCCATTATAAAATACAATAGACGTGGATATATTTAGTAACCTATTCCGCTTAGCTATTTCTAAAGAGCCATAAAAAACTCTGAAAGAAATCGACACGTGTTTCACCTCTCAACGAGGCATCCTCAGGATGACGATTGACTTGTCACGAACTCGAAGACGGTGTGTTGCCACAACAAGCGCTGAATGCAGACTAATCTGCGTTTACAACACAACACGCCTGAGGATGATTCGTTGAGAGGTGAAACACGTGTCGATTTTTTTCAGGGTTTTTTATGGTTCTTAGGAATAGCTAAGCGGAACAGGTTACTAAATATATCCACGTCTATTGTATTTTAAGGATGAGATAGTAAGTCAGCGAACTGGCGATTTTGTATTTTATGTTCAACTAGCTTTTGCCCACGGCTTCGCCCGCGTGGATGTCGGAAAATATCCCACGGGAACGTACTACCGAGATTTCATACCTAATAACAGAGGAAAACGTCATTGACTCCTACCGCTGCGCCCGCGTTGCTCCGCGTAATTTTGAAACTGTGATATCTTTTAACCTATTCATTTAAGTTATATGATTAAAAGGCATATTTTAATCTAAATTAAATGCCCAATTTAAATAACATATTTTTTTGGATAAGGATTAATACTATACCGGTCAAAAAAGCTTCGGAAATAACAATTAAATTTTTATCAAATTCTGAAAGATAAAAATGCTTATTGTGGGTCATCCTTAAAAGATAGACATATGCCATCGCGGACTTTTTTGTTGAACTTTTTAAGATGAACAATACCGTAGAACATAAATTTGATGTACTTTTTCCGTTAACGCAGCGCACGCCAGTTTAGCTCCCAGTCGGCATGATTTTTTCCGACTTCTTCAACAATAATCGTCAAATTTCAGCTAATTTACACAAAACCTTAATGAATTATACACTAAAACCTTCCGCATGAATCACTCCGTCCATTGTTGAAAACCGTTTGAAAATCCGTTCGGTAGTTTTTGAGTTTGTCGCGTTCAGACAGACAGACGCGGTGGAGGACTTTGTTTTATAATATGTAAGGAAGAGTATGAAATTGCAAAATCGTGGTACAAAATTGTATAAATTCTAAACTATTTTATCACCTAAGGCTATAAGAAAAACATTAATTGATTCGTTTAAGCATGGTGGAAGTATTCGTTCTACCACAACCATTGTATCTCCAAGATCTACAGAGTACAAATATTGGTACAAAATATGAAAATAGTGTAAATTCATAACTTTATTGTACCCTAAAAAAATATTGGAAAAACATCCATGGTCGTGCCCCGAAGTACCACACTTTAAATGCCAAGTTTTGTCTATAAAGCATTTAACGATTTTGCCAACTGTACTTACCAATCTTCATAATTTTTGTATTTATTTTAAAGGCGTCGCAAGTTCCCGCCAAAACAAAGACTACTAACCAGCGAAGAGTACTACGAGGAAGGCGCTCGAGAAACCAAGACGTCGCTGGAAAACTTAAGGAAATACTGCGCAAGCCCTGACTGTGCGCAGTGGAAGGTTATGCTCAAATTGAACGATTCTAAAAGGTGAGAATCTCGACGTATTATAAAACAATTTTTTCCTTCATGTCATTATCATCATTCATAGTCATGTCATCATCATCATCATCATTTAGTTTAGCCTAAAGGTGCGTTTCAAAACGGTGAAGGAAAACATCGTGAGGGAACCGGCATGTCCTAGAACCAAAAATTCGATGACATGTGACATTTATCAACCCGCACTGGGCTCGCGTGGTAGATTACACCCCACTCCCTCTCGATGAGAGGAGGTACAGACCTCCTCTCACTCCCTCTCGATGAGAGGAGGTCTGTGTCTCAGCAGTGGGCACATTGTAGGCATCTGTTCAAAAATTAGTTGAAGCAACAGATTGTCGTACGCAACAGTTGTCAACAAGGTTGTGGTCAACATTGGTCGATGTCTGTTGCAGCAACAGATTCAACAGTTTCATTTTACATAATTATGTTCCACAGTTGCCTACAGTTATGTCTACCGAACAAGTCGTTACCGCTGCGGCTTTCTTAATTTTGAATTAAGAAAGACAGGACACCGTGGAGTAAAAGACATCAACGCGTTGATTACCGCAGTGCCGATTTTTTTTCAAGTTTTCACTTCTGTCGGCACTCCCGGAGTGTCAGTTTTTTTTTAATTGTCTCATATAAATTATTTTTCTATATTTTATATTCACTGATACACTTCTTCATTTCTAAAGTACTCAATAAAGTGAATAACTTTTTCATTATTTCACAGAATTTCCATTTTTGAACACAAAACGACCAAAAAATATAATTTGTAGAAACAATAATGTTGAATGAACGCATCAGTACAAAAGCAATAAGTTTCAACAAGTCATATTTTGTAGAACGGTCGTCGCTCTGTTGCAAGACTCATTCTGCAACAACAGTGTTGCTTTCAACATGTTGCTTTCCACAAAATCGCCAGTGGTTGAACAGATGTACTTAAATGCACCTTTAGACTTCCACTTCCGGATATAAACAACTCCTATCATCAACAGCATGGCCACAACACAACGACCGGTACTGTGCTTCCCGCATCCAGCGGAATCTCGCCACCTCCTTTGTTATGTTATAAGTTTGTAAAACAGGCTGACTAACTATCTCATCCTTAAAATACAATACACGTTTATATATTTAGTAACCTGTTCCGCTTAACTATTTCTAAAGAACCATTAAAAACTCCTGAAAGAAATCGACACGTGTTTCACACGACAATGGACACCGAGCGCAAAGTCAGTCAGTTTTTCAGTCTGCGCTCAGCGCTCGGTGTGGCGACACGCCGTGTTCGGGTCGCGACAAGTCCATCGTCATCTTGAGGATGCCTCGTTGAGAGGTGAAACACGTGTCGTTTTCTTTCAGGAGTTTTTTATGGCTCTTTAGAAATAGCTAAGCGGAACAGGTTACTAAATATATCCACGTCTATTGTATTTTATAATGGATTTCCGCAAGGTCACGCCTGAATCAATTAACTATCTCATCCTTAACTAATATTATAAATGCGAAAGTCAGTTTGTTTGTTACGCTTTCACGTCTTAACGGCTAAACAGATTTCGATGAAATTTGGCTCACAGGTAGACCATGACCTGTGTTAGGACATCGAATACTTTTATCCCGATAATTCGCTCCCGTGGGATAATTTCCGAACACCACAAGGGCGAAGTCGCGGGAAAAAGCTACTAAACTATAAAGTCTTTTATCAGAAATGTTGATATGCTGCTTTACGCCACATAATCGTATGGCTTTTGCTCTTATCCGGAAGAGCCGTTGATAAAACCCATCAAAGGCCACTGCTGGATTCGTGTCTACTTGTGTAGTAGTAATCAGCTGATATTTGGCGGAAGATCGCCATCACTATAAATATCCGTTTTAGCTCAACATTGATCTGTCATTCGGCAATTCTGCAGCTTAAAATTTCTGGGTGAGATCGGCCATTTGTGGATAACCCGACCGCTGTAAGCGCGGCCTTTTCGAGAACTAACCCTGCGTTCCGAAATGCGCTAAAAGTGATAATATCGCGAATCCGATCAAATTTTATAGTCACAAAAGATAAGGGCTTTTGAGTAATAATTATGACTATTAAATTTGGTCGGATTCGCGATATTATCACTAACGCATTTCGGAATACAGGGTAACACACTTCTGCGGGACGGTCACGGTTACAGCGGTCGGGTTATAATAGAACATGCGTTATTTTTCCAGATTCGCAAGTTTCGTCGAAGGCAACTCCCATTTGAGTGATGAAGAAGTGTTGGATTACGAATCATACGCTTTCTCTCTCGAGCGGACTCGGAAACCGATGCACATGATAAACTCGACGAGAAACATGGAGATATCTAGCGATGATGACGATGACACAGACTATGATGATGATTGAGCTCAAATATGTGACTGAGACTAGTTTTTAATGATATTTAATATGCGTGTGTCCAAAAAAATTGTTTTTGTCTGTCTTGTAGATTATTAAAAAATATTGAACACGTATTTTTTTGACGTAATCAAAAGATTACGGCGATACATTGAGTTAAAATGTGGCATAACGTCACGCCTTGCTAGATTTAATAGTGCGTTGTGACGTAGCGAGCCCCCACTCCCCAACTTTAATGCGTGTTTCCTAGGTTATTTTTTATTAATATGATAAACCAAAAAAATACGTGTCTAATATTTTTTTATTATCTGAAAGATGTACTAAATAGAATTTACCATATTGTATTATATAAGAAGAGGTAAGTCAGTATGTTTCATTTAAGTCACTATTTCTTGAAAGAAAAAAAAATTTTTTTTTTTCATAATTTCTTTTTCTCATGTGACAGAGTTGTCGACGTTTCTTGCTATTTCATAAAATATAATACTGATCTATGTTAAATTTTGACATTTCTATTATTGCACTGTATAAAATCTTATCTACCTCTTCATAATATAAAACATTGGACACTCCTTAAGCTTTGGTTTCCTAGGAAAGCGGTTCCGTCATTTTATAACGGCCGCCATGAAAATCTGTCATTGTCATCAATATTTGACATTAAGTCAATCCCCGCTGCCCCAAGATTTAAATCGCTAGATTTGCCCTCACCGTACTTAGTCACAGGAAAAAGTGTCCATATTGAGAAGAGTGAGCTCACACGTGATTAAATAGCGTTTCCATGACAATAGTCATAGCGTCATTGTGTGTCGAATCAGAAATGCGACCATCTTTTGACGTGGTAAGGCGAATCTACCGATTTAAATCTGCAACAGCCGTCATTGTCACGAAAGCCGTCACTGCGGCCGTTAGTGGCGGCCGCCCCTCTTCTAGGAAACCGTAGTTTTATTCTCGATTAAATGAAGTCACGTTTGATATTTTAATTATATTTTTAAACTTCTCATTTATTTCTAATACCATTCTCAATCTATGTATAAAGTGTTTTAATAAAAATTTAATAAGCCCTTTTCGTTATTTGCTTTTTTAATTGTATTAATATAAATAGTTTTAGGCCCACTACACTATTGACATTGTCAACACTGCTACAATTGAGATGCCTGAATGGCAAAGGAGTTGCAAACTTTTTTTTTACTGAAAAATCTCCTGCCTTTGATAGACTATCCCAGTGCCTGTATACTTAATAGTTTTTTTCCGTGTGAACTACTAAAATTTTATGTAGTACGGTCAGCAGCAGAAGTAGATTAACACTGATACTTTTACACCCATCTAAATAGATCCAAAATTACTTGACACTACTTTTCCGGAGCTAAAAGTTTGTATTATCTGAAATTTTTAACAGTTTTTATTTATACTGTGCTCATTAATCGTGTTTTATAAAACTGTTGTATTAATCGACTGTTGTTGCTGACCTTAACAAAAATAGAATTTGTTCAAGACCTTTACTATTCATCACTCCTTACTAAATTGAAGGTATTCATATCGTAATGTTTCCTTTATAATCTCTTTGTGTGTACACAATTAGGGGTTTATCAATAAATGTTGCTTAAAGTTATGTAATGATTAGCGACTGTTTAACCTTACATTTTTGACGTTTGAACGTCACTTAACTTTAAGCAATCAATCTGCCTAGCCTTTTCCCAACTATATTGGGGTCGGCTTCCAGTCTAACCGGATGCAGCTGAATACCAGTATTTTACATGGAGCGACTGCCTATCTGACCTCCACAACCCCAAGCGTAGCTTAACCTGACAGATCGACCCGAGCGGCTGTTAGTATTTAGCCACGAGCTCACTCGTCACTTAACTTTAAGCAACGTTTATAAATAAACCCCTTTGTTTTCAAAGACTACTGTTACATTTTTGGTGAGAAGTGATTTCTAGTTTGTACGAATTATGCTCAGTTTCTGAGGTATTTTAACCGAAGTTTATCTATTTAATAGTGCTATATGTTCAATATCTTGAAACTGGACATAAATATTTTTTGTGAACTTATTTTTTTTTATAGGTAAGAAGTAAGATACCTTACTATACTAATATTATTATAACTATTGAGTAAAATGATTTCATGTAATTATTATCTAGTTTAATCTAGTCTGAAAAAACTAAACGAATCTTTTTATGCAACTGAATGCGATGATAATTTCTTTAAGTTATTGTTAAGGTCTTTAATGAAATAACCGAAAACTTGGTAAAATTGTAAATTAATATTCGAATATGAAATAAAAAATACCCGCTACTGACAGAAAGTGTTTAGTTTTTTTATAAGTACTTCTATATACCGGGTGGCGCAAAAGAACGTGCATATTGCATCATCTTTTTTGCAGGGGGTAGAAAGCGCGCGGGCGGGGGGGAGCCTACATCGTTGGGTAGGCGGGCTCATAAAGTTTTAGTCCCCATGAGTCACATCGACGGGAAGTGTCGTGCATTTTGCGTGCGCGCATTTTACAAGAACTCTCGTTTATACATTGTTACTAGGCGACTATATTGTTCTGAATATGAACTACGGTGACGGCGAATTAGTAAAGCTCCGAGTGCAAATTTAATTAAAATATGGGTAAAGCGTTCAGAGACAGGTTCAACGTTTAAAACCACAAGCAAAAGGTCATCCAAGAACATGTAGGACCGAAGACAATATTGAGAAAGTTATGCAGTCTGAACGAGAGTTCTCGTAAAATGCACGCACGCAAAATGCGCGACGCTTCCCTTCGAAGTTACACATGGGGACTAAAACTCCATGAGCCCGCCTACCCAACGATGTAGGCTCCCCCCCGCTCGCACGCTTTCTACCGCCGCAAAAAAGATGATGCCATATGCACGTTATATCAAATTCTCGTGTCACAGTATTAGTTGCCATACTCCTCCGAAACGGCTTGATCGATTTTTATGAAATTTTATATGTAAATTCGGTAGGTATGAGAATCGGTCGTAATCTATTTTTCATACCCCTAAGTGATAAGGGTGGTCCACCCTTAACATTTATATGGCAAAACAACGTTTGCCGGGTCAGCTAGTAATTTCATAAAAATAACATAACATAAAATAAAAATTGGATATAATGAGATTTCTGTAAAAATTCAATACATTTTTACACAAACGATTGAAAATCGCGCATCCACTGCTTGTTAAGTTCACATTTCGAGTAGATATTTGTGTACAAAGTGGAGGGTCATACAATTTTAAATTAGTCTGTTTAAGTATACAATAATTTTATGTAGAAAATAAAAAGAGAAAATTTAAACGTAAACGCATATTTTAAGTGCACTTATAACGACTATGTTGCGGTAGCGAATATCACCTCTGAATTTTTGTGACGTCGACAAATTAATTTGTTTTTCAACTAATGTACTATTATTGTACAAAACTAAATCGTACAAATATCAGAATATAATCTACTTATTCCATCCAATAACAGATTGATTGTGTTTGAATTGTTAACATTAAATATAAAAAATAATAAAATTTTGAGAAATGGATGTCGTTTTTCTTTTTTTTTTTTTGGGTTGAATATGTTGCTTTTTATCAATTTGTAGCAACTTTACAAAAGTGTGTTGTGAACTTAGGGGGTGCCCAATGGTCCACTAGCGCCACTCCTTTAAAAAAGTATTATCTCGTCACTGAGAAGGATTTCTATTATGGAATACTAGTCGTTATTCATAATAACGACTAGTAAGAGTAGTAAGGATCATCGGTGTGTCTAGAATTTTCTAATACCTTTTATAAAGTTCCACATTGAGACACGAAGCAACAAAAATTCGATCTGAAGAAAAACGGCCACATTCCTCTAGATCGTATTTTGTATTATCGAAGGCGGTGCGGGTGGGTGCTGTTACCGAGTTTGCTTCGCTGGCTCTTCCAAAATTTTCCAAAGGCCCCATTTTCAGTCCTAAAGTAACGTCCCTGACTTCACGTGTTCTGTTTAGTGTGAAGATGGCAAAAATAAATTAATTCGTTTGCTAAGGCCGCGTCCTATTTAAGTGATCGGCGCGCAAATAAGCGATAGGTCGCGTGCATACGTCACTTTTTGTTCGGTGAACCAGAACGCGTGGTCGCGCCGACAGAGGGCGCTTTCTGGTTTTTCGAACAAAAAGTGACATAGAAAAAAGTTCGACAAATCGTGTATTCGCCTAGGGAAAAGGAATGGGTTGTATTCACCAGGAAATAAAAAACCAGCTAGTTAGTAAATAATTTAATACGAATAGTGTATTTCATCACTTAAACATTAATACAACCACAACATACAAGTTAATAAATTAGCACCATAATTAGTGTAAAAAAATATTAAAGTATCTAAGTGCACTTACATTCTGCAGTGTAAAACAGTGTCGTTGTAAAATTATTTTGAGTAATTAATTAATTCGGTGGCAGTTATAACACAAAGTTTGAGATTTTATTGATCAACATGTTCTTCAGAAAAGTTTTCATCCGTGCTAAAATCGCGCGCGAAAAAATGATCAATCTTGTTTAGCCGCGACGTAATGCGACGATAAAACTTTGTCGATCATTGTATTCGATGCGAGCTAGCTTTTGAAGCGTCACAATTTTCATTCAAGCATTAATAATATTATTATTTAACCTTATTATTAATAATAATGGCACGTTAATATAATTAGTGTCAAGTTAGGCGGCTCTGCTGGCTTTCTTGCTTTTGTCGAGCGTCTGCGGCGGCGGCGGCGGCTTCGCTGACATGTGGCGGCTGTAGAGACTGAATGAGATAAAACGAGGATAAAACATTAGAAATTATTCCACATATTAGATATTAGATGAATACCTAATATTTGTTTGATGTTTGGAAGACAAGCGACAGGCGTCAAAAGGCATTTTTGACGTTCAAAAGTGCCTTTTTGTGCCTAATCGAAATAAATTATTTGACTTTGACTTTGAGGCAATGTAAAGGCCTCATATTTGAAATTTGACGAGCGGAATGTCAGGTTGCGACTCGAAAAATATACTTCCAACTTGGAGGTACTAATAATTTGGTATTTAAAGGTGGATGGACGTACTTGGAAGCCTTGATACCTACTTACTCGATTTTGCAAGTACAGCCCATGCTTAGACCGTGGACCGTACCTGCGCAAGAGTTGCGTGCAACTGCATAGAAAATTAAATGGGGCCTTTGTGGGACTCGGAAGCCTTTAAATATAGGACAAAACACTATCCTATCTAATCAAAACACTATCCACTGCTTCGATTTTAGACTTAGACTACCAACAACTTCTCTATATTTTAGGTCGAATGAATCCTATGTAATACTTACACTTTATAAGTCTCGGAGCGCAGATAGTCCAGCACGTGTGAGGGCCCCAACTTCAGCTGGTCCTCAATGGGCGGCACCCAGAAATTACCCTCCAGTCGCAACACTGACTTGTTACTCGCAAGGTCCAGGGAACCTGTGGAATTAATAGAAAATTATATTATTCAGACAGATTTTATAGAGGACTGCTGCAATGTCGGAGAATGAGGGGGATTAGATAATTACCGTGTTTTGTTAATTTATCACCCTGTACCAATGTCCTAACGGAAAACGACCCGCGTCGCGCGAATGAGCGATCGTTTACATGAACTATGACGTAAACGCGACTTGATTCGGACGCGCGGCGCTTTTGGTTAGGACCTGCTATCTAATTGCGTAAACATTTTCAGTAAACGATTAAGACTAATCGTTTCATTTTGACAACATTCATTGCGTTATTTACGTTTTGAGCAGATTTTTTTCGAACTTATGAAGCAATGAATTAGCAATCACTTTCAAAATGATACAGATTGTGATTGATCGTGTATACACAGCACGAGAATGATGCTTTTCC
The DNA here is from genome assembly GCA_949152395.1 of Agrochola litura. Classification (NCBI taxonomy): domain Eukaryota; kingdom Metazoa; phylum Arthropoda; class Insecta; order Lepidoptera; family Noctuidae; genus Agrochola; species Agrochola litura. Next base: position 4,663,086 of record OX424497.1, on the reverse strand, counting down.
AATTGTTATAACTTTTCAGGCACATATCGCTGCATATGTGTTAACAATTTTGTACATCGCTACACAAGACACCTAAGCACATCAAGCAAAAAACTTATGAATATTTGAATTTGGCGGTCTTTTTTTTTTTTTCTTTTTTGGGTGGGAAATTATCAAATAACTTCTCCCGCTCTGGGTGGAGCGGGAGGGCGTGTCAGACTCTTACTGACTAAAACCCACCCGTGTTTCTTCGGTTGCCCTGTTGCCGGGGGCCACGATTTCCCTTTCGGCCCATATTCGCAGCCCCGGCAGGGAATTTGGCGGCCTGCACTGGCACTTTCGCATTAGCTCTTCTCACAACCATCCTAACTAATATTATTATTATAAATGCGAAAGTTAGTTAGTTTGTTTGTTACGCTTTCACGCCAAAACGGCTAAGCAGATTTGGATGAAATTTGGCACACGGGTACCCCATGACCCTGTTAGAACATAGGATACTTTTTATCTCGATATTCCATAGTGATCGATGCAATATTCCCACGAAATCGAGAATGCGGGTGAAACCGCGGTACAGCAGCTAGTTTCTAATATTTTTTTATATAGTTATAGACAGTTCGTGAGGAGCTCGTGGCTAAGTAATAACAGCCGCACGTTTCGATCGATCAGGTTAAGCTACGCTTGATGAGGTTGGTCCGTGGATGGGTGACCATCTTAACATACCGAGACTCTTCCGTGCCTCGGAAAGCATATGAAACCGTTGGTCCCGACTGTCATTCATGAATCTTTGACAGTTGTTACGGGTCGTCAGAAGCCCGAAAGTCTGACAACCAGTCTTACCAAGGAGTATCGTATTACCTAGTTACTGGGCTGTGGAGGTCAGATAGGCAGTCGGTCCATGTAAAATACTGGTATTCAGCTGCATCCGATTAGACTGGAAGTCGACCTCAACATAGATGGGAAAAGGCTAGGCAGATTGAGTTATAGACAGTTTGTATGAGTATCTTGGTATTATCGCTTACCGATTTCAGGCGGCAGTACGACGAGCCTGTTGCCTTGCAGGTGCAGTTCCCTCAGCCGAGCCAACTGACCCAGCTCACGAGGCACCTCGATCAGATCGTTCTCGCGCATCGATAGCTGGAAATAATGATACCATAATCTATACATATTATAAAACAAAGTTTTCGTGTCTGTCTGTGTGACTACTTAAATACTCTGAGGGCAAAAGCGTCAGGGTAGCTCGCGAAATTCAAATTTTCTTACGTTTTTTGCAATTTGCAGTATTATTTATTTATTTATTTATATATACTTTATTGTACACCACAAAAATACATAACAAAAAATAAATTAAACACTACAAAATCTCAAATATGATTCGCGGCCGTGAAAAATACGGCTTTACTCAATTGTAATCATTACAATCAGCAATACAACTCCATAAGTTAGCAAAGGTGTCAAAATTGTCATAATTTCATGAAATCATGAGTAAAGCCAGAAAAGTAACTACAGAATGGATTTTGATGTGGTTTCACCATCAGTTAGTCCATTTATTCTTGTAGGTTTATATAGTTGTGCATTATTGTTAACTTATTTATAGCACAGAAATCTCGATATTTTGACATGGTCGCCATCGCCACAACAGTAGATTATATCATCTGCGCAAAGCATGGGTGAGTCGCTAGGGGAACACAGGGGTGCAGTTATAAAAAACCTTATTTTGTTCTTTTTAAAGAGAAATACTGATGTCTCTTTCAAAGATCATTGCATTACTATCGAAATGGATAGCTAATCTATCAATTATCATGTTTGCCACTTACAATACGGCCCATCATGGCCGATCCGTACTTTGAGCAGGAGGCTGCTCAATATTTTTTAGGAACCAAATGGTGACATGAGGCAAGTGTGAGTGAGCCTTCAGCCTGCATTCAGACCGGCCATATTGTACCTGTGGCTTTGGGAAAATAGAAGGTAGGTAAGGTATTGTCCTTGTCAAAATCAGTGAGTAACTGCATATACAGGATGGCAGGGACATCGACGCGAAGACTGTTACCATGGATTCAGTACATGATTCTGAAACAAATCCCCACCGTTGTACTTTAAAAAAAAAACAGTGACTGTGCCGACAGAAGTGAAAACTTGAAAAAAAATCGGCACCGCGGTAATCAACGCGTTGATTTCTTTTACTCCACGGTGTCGGTAAATTGCGTGTCGCGAAATCTTTCTATTTTTTTCTTTTTTACAATAGTTTTGGCGCCCCTGTTGAATTGGCGCATTATCGATCGATATAATTTGATTATTTAATTTGTTGCTGCCAAAACTTTCATTTTGAGAAAATCTTCATTTCGCGGGGACTAACTTAGCACATCCCCATAAAAGATTAGCGGGGGGCGGCAAACGGCAGTTTTTGCCCCGCCTCAAAAAAAATCTAGATCCGGGGCTGTCTGTAGGTTATATGTATAGATAACTATTTCAGAGCAAAACAAATTGCTGAAAATAACTTTTAATGAAACAAAATATTATCCTTATTCCAACATGTTAGATGCTTGTGTATGAATACAATGAGTACTTACAAGGAAAAAAATTACACAATAACAATACTTACAATTTGTAAGTTCTTCAGGTTACCAATTTCACCAGGCAGGTATTCAAAATCATTGTCACCAAGATATAATGCACGGAGACTGTCTGAAATTGTAATTGGTTAAATTAGTAATATGCACCAAGTGTACAGTACTACACAACTTAGATGAAGCATAGATTTGAAAATTTGCAGTCTTTCAGTTCAATTTTACGAGTGTTTTTAGTTAGGTATATTCGTTACAAGTTATTGCATTTGCGTAAAGATCATTTTCACCTAAAGCAGTAGGTAATAAATATTGATAATTTTGAAGACGCACTCAGTGCGGATGTTTATCGGTTTTACGAATTTTGCCAATGCTACATATAAGTTGTGTCATACTGTAACAATAAAATTTTGCTTTTATTATGTACAGCTATTAAATATTTGTAAATAGCAAAATGAGCACTTATTATTAGCTTTATTTCCATATTCTTAGCTTTATTTCCATACTACTCTACTCTACCGAATGCTCATTTTTTTTTGTCTCAATCTGCTTAGCCTTTTTCCAACTATGTTGGGGATAGCTTCTAGTCTAACCGGACGCAGCTTAATACCAGTATTTTACATGGAGCGAGTGCCTATCTGACCTTCACAACCCAGTTACTGGGTCACACAATACCCCTTGGTAAGACTAGTTGTCAGATTTTCGGGCTGCTGATCCGTAATGACTATCAAAGATCCAAGAATGACAGCCGGGACCAACGGCTTAACATGCTTTCCGAGACACAGAGAGGTCTCCATATGTAAAGATGGTCATCCACGGACCAACCGTGGCAAGCGCAGTTTAACCTGTGTGGCTGTTATTACTTTTTGTTGTCTATAATTTTTATTAGGGTGAATGCAGTATCTAATTGTTTATTTGCTATCCACATAAAATCCATTAAGTAATAATGAAATATACATACCCATAATAAAGAAATTCCCTGGAAGATTCTTCTCATTCAGATTGTTATAAGTCAGGTCCAAGATCTCCAAAACAGGGAAAGATCCAAAACCCCTTGGAAGCCCAAACAGTCTATTAAGAGAGACATTGAGGATACGGAGCTTTGGCAGCGAGGATAGACTGACAGGAAGCTCTGTCACGTGGTTGTTGGCAAGATTCAGTATCTCCAAGTTAGCGAGATTTGCGAGTGCAGCGGGAACTACTTGTATCTTATTGTGGCTTAGAGTGAGACGGGTGATATTGGTGAGAGTGACTGAAAGAGAAAAAGTTATTGATTAAAAGTGTGCTCTTTGGCAGGCTGTTGATGGTACAGTTTCAGTGATCTGTGATGGTAAAGGTTCAGACCCTAGGGACACACCTCAAGAGCAGAGATCTTGTTATCATTATGGAACACAAATAAAGATATGAAAGATATGGCAGTACTTCATAGAGCAAAGTTTTCTCTAGGGGGTTGCAGTTGTTGGGTTAATAGATTTGTTGGCATTATTCAATCAATTGAAAACACTTATAAAACAGTATACAAGAATGACTACAGGGAAGGAAACACCTTGAAAATATTGTACCGTGATGAATATTGAATGATGTCATGGTTAAAATTAACTCCAGTAACTAATCTTAAATAATGGGTGAATAACTCAATTATTAATCTAAAATGCTAAACTAAATGATTATTATATTGTTCTATTTTTAAATGTGTAGGCGATTTTTCATGCAATGTTCTTGAAACTAATAAAAACAAAACTGTACCTAATATTTCTGATAAACATGCAACCTTGATAAACTTTATGACTGAATAATTCGATTTCTAGAGTGATTTATAAACAGCAATAAGAGTAAATAAGATGTTTATCAACATACGGTGCATAAATAATAAGTACTTACAGAGTGCATCAAAACGAGTTCCCTTTAAACAGGTTACACGACGCCCTTAAAAGGGTAAACAGGTTTAAAGCAATTAACTTACACAATCCAGGTATTTCATCGAGGCTAGAGAGTCCTTTGTCCACCAAATCTATTTCAGGATTATTGTTTTCCTTCGCTTCTTCGATAACTTTTTTAGCTTTCGACATTTTGGCTGTGTTTGGAATACAGGAAACTGGAGGTTGATGACTCATATTATCAACAGCTGTTCTCTCGGTCTAATCGAATCGCGGTTCAGACGGTTCAGTGTTACATTTTAAGCATGCAGTAATATTTGTTTTTTTGTTTGTTTTTATTTCGTGATAATTTTAAGATGATGAAAAATAACCTTTCAACTGTCATTAACGAGACACAATAGAATTTTAATTGTTATCCGCCTTAATAAGGCTTCGTAACAGGTGATGAGATAATTTTATGTACGCATTTCATTTGAGGAGTGACAGAACAAAACATGATATACCTATCCAATTTTTCTCAAAAGCTCAAAAACCTGTAACTTCCAGACAGCTGTAAATTAAAAAAAAAACAAGTGCTATATTATAGAACTTCGTTCAGAAAACCACAAAAACAAAACTGGAACACAACTCTGTTGACATCTGATTGTCAATATAATAGTTTGTACTCTGTGTTGTCAATGTTTGTAGTGAGGTGAATTACACAGTTTTAGTCGGCATATAATCGATTTATGGTGTCGTAGCAGGTGGCGTTCTGTAGTTTCGGCCTACCCATGGGAAGTTGTACCCAATCTCAATCATTCATAATGTTTATTATTTGTCACTGGTTTCAGGAAATGGCAATTTTTTTCCTTAGATAAACAATTTCATTTGCAGTTTTGAGCCACGAAAATTCTTCTCCAAAGCATGTATCAGAAAGGTGTGGCAATGTTTATGGGTGTGGCACAGGCCATCAAACTAAATAACTTTCTTCATACATAGGACATCGTCATCATTTCATCATTTCAGCCGAAAGACGGAGGTACACTGCTGGACATAGGCCTCCCCCAGGCACCACCACTTCGACCGATTCTGTGCTTTCCGCATCCAGCGGATTCTTGCGGCCTTCACAAGGTCATCGGTCCATCTTATGGGAGGCCTTCCAACGCTACGTCTTCCGGTACGTGGCCGCCACTCCATAGGACATCGTAATTGCGAAAATTTTAGCACGCCACCTCAGATGATTAAAAAAAGGTTGTCTTTTAACCATTCTTACAGAAATAGTAATATTTTGTTAAAACAGAAAAGTTTGAGAGTCAAAAGAATGCAGGACGCTTGACCGAGCGTAGCGAGCTCGAAAAGTTTAGCACACCGTGGCGTACAAGAAATTTGGTGAAAAGAAAAGAAAACGGTAGAAAATCGTACCTTTCCGAAGGGGAAAGCCGCCTCGTGAAAAGAAAACTATATCTTTCCCCGCATCGGCGTCGGACAGGTACTTAAGGTTTTCTTTTCACCATTCATACAGAAATAGGACATTGTCGTTGTTGATTTATGCAGAAAGGTTTGAGTATAAGAAGAATATAGGAAGCGAGCTCAAAAATTTTAGCACCCAGTCTCACAACATTTATACAGAAATAGAAGTTATTTTGTCGACCTATGCAGAAAATTTTGAAAACGAAGAAAATGTAAATTATGGAAAAGCGAGCGAAGCGAGCTCGAAAATTTTTGTATTCTACGTTCATATTTTCCTTACGTAGGGGGGCCTCCAACTATGTACAGACGCCAGCACATCAGGCTACTACAATCTGTCAAATTTATTTAATAAATCAACTTTATCACTGATAAGTAATAAGGTTCAAAGTTGATTGGAAAAATTTGACAGTTTCGGGTAGCTTGATGTGCTAGCGTCTGTACAAACTGCCGCTTTGTTACTGAACATTATATTGTGACCTTGTTTTACTAAAAACAGATTTGACTAAAAAGTACTTCTCGAGATTAGAGATTTAGGGGTTGCTAAACTTTGAATAACTTGTAAAACTTTTTTGCGAGGCCCCGTCAGGCGCGTGATCAGCGGCGGTCGCTAACGTCGCCGACGCCTAGCGCCGCCAATGCCTCCCAGCAGCAGCAGCTAGCAGTGTATGGGACAGTTGATAAATTTTGCGATTACAATGTTGGTCCCACGGAGAAAGTTATTCAGTTTAATGGTCTATACGGTACCACACCCATAAAATGATTAAAATGATCTCACCTTTCTGATACATGCTGTCGAATGCACACCGTGCACTCACGCAAATACAAAACTCATATTATCTCGCTGCATGGACAGTACCACAATACATCTTCACTATAAACAAAGAATTTCATAATCTGTCAGTCTCAGAGGCTGTGTTAATTTAGTTGAATTCGAATTAAATTAACTGTCAATCGATCCCGATACAGTACAACACTAAAACCATTAGAGGTGCGCCGTAGTGACCCAGTGTTGCTACCTTAGCCCTTTTCGGGCTACATCTAGCTGTTTTTACACTGGTTGAACCCATTTTCATTTCTTTAGCCCGAACATGGCAATCTAGCCCTAATTGATAAATTGAAATTCACAGCTACCTTAAAATATAGAGACCCAGGAACTAAAAGCAATGACGTCGATTGGGTGGGGATTAAAACGTTTTAAATCAAACTAGATGCTCTCACCAATTACCTCATGAGGCAATAAAAAGAGTGGATGCAATACTCTAAATAATCCTTAAAATTTTCTAACATCTGCGATCAATCGTAACTCTAAACTTCCATAGCTACAGCTACAAGAACTTAAGAACTCGACGAATATAAATGATGCCTTCCTAGTGCAGAAAAAATGCCTAAGAGCAATATGCGGTATCAGTCCTACATCCTGCAGACCTCTCTATAAAAAATTAAAACTTTTAACCTTAACAGGTCTTCTCATAATGCAAGCTGGTGTATTTGTGAAAGAACACTCAAATTTTTTTATAACATGCGACTTGCATTCAAAATATACCCGTCGAGACCCAACACGCCTAAGAATTCCTTCACATCAAAGCACATTAGTCATAAAAATAGCTTTATCACAACAATTAAAATTTTCAACAATATTCCAAAAGAAATACGGGAACTCCCTCTAAAACACTTTAAATCCAAACTACACAAATGGCTTATTGGTAATGGTTTTTATAGTGTAAAAGATTTTTTTGATAAAAAAGTAACAGATAAATTTAAGATAAAACAATTTAAATTATAAAACAACGAGTTTTATTTATATTACTTTAAATATATGTTATTGTTAAGTGTTTAAATAGGTACGAAACCGTACTAACCAATGTTAATAGACATTTTATGACAATAATTAACAAAAAAAAAATGTGTTGTATAAAATTTATCATATAACATGTTTAAATATTTGTATGCCAGTCCATGGCGAAACATGTAAGATCGTAACTATATTATAAGACCTTAATGTACCATGTTTTAAAGCAAATAAATATATTCTATTCTATTCTATAAACAGATTCCTCTGATTTTTATTAATCAATGGGACGAGTACTTACTAAAAAAGCTCTTCTAGCAGTTCTAGCCCATTTTCAGCTTCGTAAGTAGCCCCTCTTCTTTTTTGGAGGTCAGATAGGCAGTCGCTCCATGTAACATACTGATATTCAGCTGCATCCGGTTAGACTGGTAGCCGACCCCAACTTATTTGGGAAAAGGCTAGGCAGATTGATTGAAGTAGCCCCTCTTCAAGAAGTAAGGTGGCAACACTGACTGTCCTGTCATTTATAGATCTTGTTTGTATGGCGAATTATGGTCGATTTCAAAGTTCAATTTAATGAGTGATTGCCTTTTTTGATTGCTCACACTCGCCTTTGTTTTAATTAGTGTCTTTGTAATTACACTTTTTTTGCTGCTAAGCATCATTGTTATCTCATTTACAAAATAATCCTTGTTTGAATAATCGTTATCAGTGTCTAATAACAAGATTATGAATTGTCAAAATTGATTGAGCTAAGCTCTTTAATTTTGATAAGTTGTTAAAAAATACTGTGATAGTTTCTACTCAGCTGTATCCGGTAAGTAACAAAATAAAAATAGTGTTATTGTATGAAATGCACGTGCATAAAAAAACACAATTTATTCACATTAAATAATTTATGAGACTACCGGCGTCGCCCCTAAGACGACCCACTGACCAGCGTTTGTTAGCATTTATTTATTTCCTTGAGCAATAATTCAGCTTGTAATAACTGCTTAGTGTATCTTCATCGTTCGTGTTGGAATAATAAGTAATTTAGGCTCCATGTACACAAAAGATAAGGTTTTTCTTACCAGTGCACTTAGGCAGTTTCCAATCCAAAAGTTGAACTGTACTTTGCTCGATCAATATTATCTTTTCCAAATTAAGCTACGTCAATGAAAATTTTATTGTAATTATTAATTTTATTAAGGCATATCATAATTAAATAATGCATTAAGTAATTAAGAAATTTAACGCTGATCGAGATAAAACGAGTAATAGTAACGTAGATGAAGTTGGTGTAGGTAATCTCATTAAAGAAACCAAATACGAAAGAAAAAAGAAAGAAAATTCGTTTATTTGTGGTAAACATGACGCAAAGAAAGATTTAAAAAAACACACGTATGTCACATACCTATGTCATGCAACGGTTTATATTACTCATTATTATTAGCCAACTGACTAGATTGTAATGCAATTAAAGTGTCACCATCTATGATACTTTATGAAAGGAAAAAAAATGAAATGGTCATAATAATGTTAACAATTACAATTATTTTCCTTTTAAGCTTAGGTATCAATTCCAAAAAACAAAAGACGACAACCAAAAAAAAAAATGAGAAAACTGCAAATATGAAAGAAAAAGTATTTATTGTGACGCACACAACATCACAAATGAAACTATATTATATAAAATAAAAATAATAAAAACATATGGTTCTGTACGAGGCTATAAGGCTCCTATCTCAGCATGATGCTGCAACATTTAAATATAAGTGTTACAGCAATGGTATTCTGAACATAATCTCACGACTCAGACAAAGTCAGTTTTATTTCATAATGATTATTATATGTGCAAAGTACAATGGTACAATCAGCAACAAAAGTCAAAGATAGTCTATATAAATAAAAATGAAACACTTTTCGTTGGTAAGCACATCACTTGAGAATTGCTTGCCGGTTACTTTTGTTTTAAAATGTTCGTAATAGAATTTGATTTATGAGTTCAACGGTCACGAGAACTCATTGAGATTGATAACAATCAAAATTCTGTTGTGTGTCATTAATTACTGTTAAAAGGTTATGAAAAGAAAAATTTGAAAAATTTCAAATTCGTTAAAACTGTTCATCCTTTTTTCATTAGTATTTTTGTATGAACTATTTGTATTTTATTAATTACTCAGTAACAACACTAAACACTGTAGATAAATAAATAATAAGCTAAGTACATGCAAATAAGAAATAGGTACATTATAAGAATATAATATAAAATTTTGAAATCTTGTTTTAAGTTTATGATATTGAAATTTGAACAGAACTACGTCTGTCGGGTCTGTAAGTTTTATATAAAAACTAGCTTTTGCCAGCGGCGGCTTCGCCCGCGTGGATGTCAGAAATTATCCCACGGGAACGTACTACCGGGATAAAAGTACCCTATGTCCTAACTCAGGTCATGGTCTACCAATGTGCCAAATTTCAGCCGAATCTGTTCAGGCGTTTTAGCGTGAAACTATAACAAACAAACTCACTTTCGTATTTAAGCGAAACTGAGTTTAAATATAAAAATGATGATAATTTAATGTCATAGAAGCTGTCTCTGTATAAATATTCTAAAACTGTTCATATTCTAGCAATGAGTGAGCGACCGCAGCCACTGAAGGCCATCAACAGGCTGTTTGAGGGGAAGGAGGCGTGGCAAATAGTCACAATGACTGCATCATCTGTGCTCGCTCTAGTGTGGGCACATAGCTTGTATAATGCACAAGAGAGTAAGTGTTTTACAAAATTATCTCAGTTATTAAAGTTACGTAATAAAAATATATATTTTGAAATAAATGTATGGCGTAGTTTTCTAAAGAATACAGGTACTTACAACAATAAATTGTTACTTAGGTATGTATTTTTTTTTATTAGCTTAGCATCGTTACTAAAACTATCGCAGCTTAGAGTAAAATTCCTCATCAGGAGTAACTCTCTTATTAGTAAAGCAGGTCTACAAGTTTTATATTTTTAAATATAAAAACATTTAAAAATATATAAGAAATAGTAGCCCACCGGTATCGGGGAACAGGGTCCAAGCTTCCGGCGCGGCCGTCAGGCCTCCACAGAGAGTACCGCTTTCTGAATCAACCCCTTAATCGGCTGCCCAACAAGAGCCTCCTCAAGTGTTGGTTGAGGCTCTTGGCTATGAAGCCATTGGCTGTTATCTAATTATAATGACAGTTTAAAAACATTTCATTTTGTTGGTGGTGTTGTTTATTTGGTTTATGGGTGACATCTCCAAGTGTGGAAAATTGGAAATTGTGACTACATTGTTGTAATAAATATTTTTTTTCTTGTCTGACTCATGACTAAAAATAAAATCCAGTAAAATCCACTGTCTTATTTTGTAACCTTGTGATTTTACATCAATAATAATAAATAATGACTTAAACTTGACTTTAATCAGGTCCAAGGATAATTGCAAAATAATAAAGATTTAAAAAATACAATAGACGTTGATATATTTAGTAACCAGTTCCGCTTAACTATTCCTAAAGAGCCATAAAAAAACCCTGTAAGAAATCGACACGTGCCCCCGACCCATCACCATGCTAGGCAAGCCTATCCCTTGGGAGAAGCGAGCCAAGTACCTAGGTGTAGTCCTTGACCACCATCTCTCGTTTAAAGAGCACATACCCAAGCCCGCGCGCGAGCCGCCTGGGTCCTTGGAAGGCTTCACTCAATCCTAAATGCACGTAGCAAATTGTTACTACGGTGCAAATTGCGTATTTACACAACGTGCATTCGCCCAATCACGACCTATGCGGGTGCTGTTTTTGCACAAGCAAGACAGACCCAGTTACATCCATAAGATACAGTCATTACAGAACCTTTGCCTTCGGAAGGCCTCGGGAGCCCCCTGGTTTGTTAGGAATGAGAACCTCCATCTCGACCTAAAAATCCACCAATTTCTCAAACGCTCTTCCAAGCGTTACTTCGATACTGCCGCCAAACATCGCAACCCTCTGGTTGTCGAGGCCGCTAGTTACACTCCCTCTAGTATCAATGGAACTCGCCGCCCTAAGCGAATCCTTACCGACCCTGACGACCCCATTACCCTCCTCTAGGAGAGCAGTAGGGAAACCAGCACAATGTACAAAAACAGACGCCTCCTGTCATTCCGACCTCGCCGCCGAGGTCCTTTGCGATCGCGACCACGTCCCCGAGTAAGTAACGAGGTGCCAGCAGTTGTTGCAGCTGAGCTTTAAATTTCCCAACTAATAAAAACTTCAAAACTCAACTATCAAAAGCTTAAGGCAACCACAGGCCCGGTTACGTAGTCATGATCTCAGAGGTCAACTACGAGATGACGTAACTAAAAAAAAAAAAAAATCGACACGTGTTTCACCTCTCAACGAGGCATCCTCAGGATGACGATTGGCTTGTCGCGAACCCAAACACGGCGTGTTGCCACTCCGAGCGCTGGTCGCACAGTATTTTTTGAGTGTTTATTTTAAAATTTCCGCAAGGTCACGCCTGAATCAATTAACTATAATAAAGATTTGTTTTTTTACCTTCACACCAGGTGTAACAACACGCCTGCGCAAAGAATTCTACAGATGGCTCCGTACAGTGCCCTTAGTGAGGCGTAAAATTGCAGAAAAGATGGCAGAAATCAACAGTGACTTCAGAAAGGATGTCACAAAGAGATTAGCAGGTGTCACTGTGAGGAGGGAACTGCCGGAGTCAGGGCTCGACCCCGAACAAGTCATTGAAGAAGTCAGGGATCATGTGGCTTTAGGTAAGTTTTTTTTATAGCTGGTTCTGTCCCACCCCTGAGCAAAGGCCTCCCTCCACTCCTTTCATCTTTCGCGATCCCGTTCGTCCTCTTTCCAGTTTTGACGGAACTGATCCAGATTTACTGTTGGAATGGTCATGCTTGAAACATACTCGAAAGTATCTCATTCAAATAGACAGGATACGCTTTATTATTTGCACCGAAATTTTAATTGAGTTCATTTGTGTAGTCGATCTTGTAAATGCTTTATCACCCTAAGGCTGACTGTCCATTGGAGCGGAGCTGTGCCAAAATTCCATAAAATCTCCGTTTCCCTTCAGTGGACAGGGATTTGTGAACTAGTTTAAAGATTAATACAAAACCAGAAAGTGGAGCTCGGAAGCGAAGCTCGGAAGCGAAGCTGGGAAACGCAGTGGGGACGTGTAGCGACCGCGGCGAAGCGGAAAAAAACCGGTCGCAGGGTATTGCAGACCGCTCAAATTACTCGTTGCGTGAACTTGGCTTAGCTCCGCACAGTCCGCAACCTCGCTCCGCATTTGTTGAGTGAAATTAAATAGGGGTAGTTTGTGTCTTGTCCAGTTTCCAGTCAATAATAATATATTGTTGAATGAAATTAAATAGGCCTAGTCTGTGTCTTGTCCAGTTTTCAGTCAATAATAACATATTGTTGAATGAAATTAAATAGGCCTAGTCTGTGTCTTGTCCAGTTTTCAGTCAATAATAACATATTGTTGAATGAAATTAAATAAGGGTAGTTTGTGTCTTGTCCAGTTTCCAGTAAATAATAATATATTGTTGAATGAAATTAAATAGGGGTAGTCTGTGTCTTGTCCAGTTTCCAGTAAATAATAATATATTGTTGAATGAAATTAAATAGGGGTAGTTTGTGTCTTGTCCAGTTTTCAGTCAATAATAAAATATTATTGAATGAAATTAAATAGGGGTAGTCTGTGTCTTGTCCAGTTTTCAGTCAATAATATATAATATATTGATGAATGAAATTAAATAGGGGTAGTCTGTGTCTTGTCCAGTTTCCAGTAAATAATAATAATATATTGTTGAATGAAATTAAATAGGGGTAGTTTGTGTCTTGTCCAGTTTTCAGTCAATAATAAAATATTGTTGAATGAAATTAAATAGGGGTAGTCTGTGTCTTGTCCAGTTTTCAGTAAATAATAACATATTGTTGAATGAAATTAAATAGGGGTAGTCTGTGTCTTGTCCAGTTTTCAGTCAATAATAATATATTGATGAATGAAATTAAATAGGGGTAGTCTGTGTCTTGTCCAGTTTTCAGTAAATAATAATATATTGTTGAATGAAATTAAATAGGGGTAGTTTGTGTCTTGTCCAGTTTTCAGTCAATAATAAAATATTGTTGAATGAAATTAAATAGGGGTAGTCTGTGTCTTGTCCAGTTTTCAGTCAATAATATATAATATATTGATGAATGAAATTAAATAGGGGTAGTTTGTGTCTTGTCCAGTTTCCAGTAAATAATAATATATTGTTGAATGAAATTAAATAGGGGTAGTCTGTGTCTTGTCCAGTTTTCAGTCAATAATAATATATTGATGAATGAAATTAAATAGGGGTAGTCTGTGTCTTGTCCAGTTTTCAGTAAATAATAATATATTGTTGAATGAAATTAAATAGGGGTAGTTTGTGTCTTGTCCAGTTTTCAGTCAATAATAAAATATTGTTGAATGAAATTAAATAGGGGTAGTCTGTGTCTTGTCCAGTTTTCAGTCAATAATATATTGATGAATGAAATTAAATAGGGGTAGTTTGTGTCTTGTCCAGTTTCCAGTCAATAATAATACATTTTTGAATGAAATTAAATAGGGGTAGTCTGTGTCTTGTCCAGTTTTAAGTCAATAATATATAATATATTGTTGAATGAACTAACCAAACAAGCAAGATAAGTACTTGCTTAGGATATAACTAAGCAGACACGTTCAGATTTCACTCAATAAAAATATATTGTTGAATGAACTAACCAAACAAGCAAGATAAGTACTTGCTTAGAACATAACTAAGTACATAATATCTCAAAGATTACAATTTAATTCATAACATGTCATGCTTGTTACATATGATGATCCAGCATTTTTTATAATTGTACTCATATAATCACATACATTGTATAACCATTGTGTTAACTTCACAGACAGTGAACAAGTTTTGCAAGTTTATTTATGACCTCCATGTACAAAGGCTCGCTATTGGTAGCCTTTAGCTACCACACAAATACAGACTTCAAATGGAATTGAGAATATCCTTATAAAAAAATCCAATCACTCTACTAAGTTTTTTTTATTTTTCCGGGTGGGAATTTATCAAATGACTTCACCAGTTCAGGGTGGAGCGGGAGGGCATGTCAGACTCTTACTGACTAAAAGCCACCCGTGTTCCTTCAGTTGCCATGTTGCCGGGGTCCACGATATCCCTCTCGGAGTTCCTCGCAACCCCGGCAGGCATCGGCCCTAGCGGACCCCATCACTCTACTAACTGGCCCTTCATTCGAAGCTCCCAGCAGTACGATCATTTGTGTCTAGTAGTTCTAAGGTCGACTGCTAGACAGACTGGGCAGTCAATACTTGCCCCATAGGTCTTGTGTGGTAGCAAAATTTTATTGGGTTTTTTCATTAAAAATTTCTCAATTCCAGTACGAGTCTGGATTTGTGCCTGGTTGGGGGGGACCACACGCTCTTAAAAAGACCCGCTCCCTGTGGCCCCACAGGGAGCGGGTCTTTTTAAGAGCGTTTATTCTAAAAGTGGGCAACGTCGCAAATAGATGTCAAATATTTCGCTCTTTTGATTAATTTGGCAATATTATTGTATGGAAATAAGAAATGTGGCTAACTAGTTCCCTAGAATATTAATAATGAATTGCATTTGCAATCCATTATTAATATTCTAGGGAAGTGTTATTTAACACTGAATTTGATGTTGTAACAATTTAAGGTATAAAAAACTAAATATTCGGTATTACGAAATTAATTATTATTGCATTTCATTATTAATATTCTAGGGAACTAGTTAGCCACATTTCTTATTTCCATACAGTAATATTGCAAAATTAATCAAAACAGGTAAATATTTGACAGCTATTTACGACGTTGCCAACTTTTCGGATAAACCCTCTTAAGTAGCCGCCCGGAGTTTGGAAGTTGGCGGTGTGATACCCCCGTGCCTCAGAAAACACGTGTCGCCGTTGGTCCTGCGCCTGATCTTCCTCCGGTCGGATTGCCGAATCCATCGGACTATGAGAGTGAGGGAAGAAAAATAGCACGTGTTTCCGCATACACACACTATAATATCTCCTGTGTACTTGGCTAGTCTCTGTTGACACTGACCGCCGTGAGCTAAATTCGGTCGGGAGGATATTATCATTATTTGCTCACAGAACATTTAATCTGTACCCAGGTGCCTACGACTGGCAGGGAGGCGCAGTATCAGGAGCAGTATACCACGTGAACCAGGAGATCACCAAGGTGGCCTGTGACGCATACAGCCTCACCGCTTATACCAACCCGTTGCATGCAGATGTGTTCCCTGGTATTAATAAGATGGAGGCTGAAATTGTGAGGATGGCCGTCAACCTGTTTCATGGAGATGAGGATTGCTGCGGGACGGTGAGTTTGAATCCTTTCTTTGTTGATTGTAATAGGTTACTATAGAAAAAGATGTAATACTTATTAACGTTTAGTAACAAATCTGGCGTATCGTACGACCCGCGGTTTTAGGCTAACTGCGCGAGTTGAGAGTATTACTCGTAATAAAGTCCAATAAAAATATATATATGTATCAGTGTTGCCAGATATTTTTTTGCCAAGTCGGGATTCTGAAACTTTTTGAGTGAAAAAGGCGGGATTCTTTCGTCGAAAGCGGGACATAGTAAAAAAACGTACATAATCAGAAGTTTTTAAATATTTATCTTTTTATTTGAGTTTTAAGTTACGTTTACGTGACAATAGATAGCAAAAATAGCCATAGAAAATGTATTTAAATAAAAATATGATATTTTAAATCAGATTTACCCTATCGTTAGGTAGTCGAGTCTTCTTAGTCTTCTGAATAAAAAAAAATAAAAGCAAAAATCAAAGTCAATAAAAGATTTATTCATTAGAAAAATTTGGTGTTTTAAATAATATAATCTAAGGAGCTAGTGAGATTACGCGCCGGGTGGGCGGCCAGTCCACACTTGTCTGTGCCACCCGGCCGCGCTTCCTTAGCATACTGCACGCACGGTCGAGTTATTCCCGAAAAGGCGGGACTGAGCCTGTCCTGCGCGGGGCATTTAATGTTATTTAAAAATCGGGACGTCCTGCCAAAATCGGGACGCCTGGAAACGCTGATATGTATATACATAACAAATATATATATTATATAACATTAACGTTTTTATTCTTCTTTCATGTGGTTAGTGACTAACCTGAAGGCCAATTCTCGTACTTAAAAAAACGTCCACATTCAAGTCGCAATCTATCAAACTTGTCAAAAATATTGGTAAATTGATTGTACTATTGACAGATGAGATGAGAATGCGAATGTGCTTAAAAATGACGGGAATTGCCCCTCTGGAGACCTTTTATTATTAAAAGGCGCAAAATGGTACAAATAAATGTGTATATAATTTATCATTTCAACTATGTATAGGTTTGATGGTAAGCCGACCTTGAGCAAAAAGACAAGAGGTATACCAACATTAAAAAAAAAACTTTAACATTTATGTAAATAAAGGACAACTGACTGACCCTTGAAAGGCTTAAATAAAATGAAAGTAGAAACGACTTATTTTTAACTTATAAAATACCTTGTATTGTTACACTTTCTAATATTCGATTTTATTTTATTGGTCGTAAACGATAGAGTAGCTAGTAAATAATCATATTACAAAACATTAATAAGGATATTCAGTACACTCAGTTCACAGTTGTGCGGAACCTATTTATTTTTAATTTGTAACCAATTCCCATTAAATGCAAGACACAATCGCGGCAGGCCAATGCGAAGATGGCGGGACGAGCTTCACTCCTATGGTAGGAGTTCTACCGGACTGGCCGGCACTAGCAAAAGACAGAATTATATGGAAGAGGGAGAGGGAGGCTTTTGCCCTGCAGTGGCACAATACGGACTAGTTACATAAGATTCGATTAGAGTCTGGCCACGCTAAGTCTGCAATGGAATAAAAGGGCAGCCCAAAAAGTTTGATATATCCAATATTTATGTATACTTTTACATCAGTCAGTTATGTCAGTTTCGGGGTTGTAAGTATATCTAATGATTTTGATATTTTGCCTTTTGATTTTTCCTTAATAGATTATGTGTAATAGACTATGTCGTATCTATGCTCTACCTCCATACGATGACAAAACTGTATCAAATTCACACTGCATCGTGCTAAAGTGACCAGGAATAAATTAGAATATAAAGAAAATAACTTATCAAAAACAAAAAGACAAACAAAGTATCAAATTCTTTTTTTGTAGGACAGGATGGTGTTGTCGTCTATAGATTTTCAAATTCCACCGTTTTTTTACTTATGCAGACTTAACGTAGCCGGACGAAACCGACTAACCGGTTCACACATTTCGACCTCACACAAAGTCAAAATGGTGGGCATTTGTCCGCTACACTTAAAAATATAAGTACCTGTCTAAATCTGAAGCTCTGTACTAAAACGATGTACCTACGCAAACATCGTTCATGACCTTGTAAACAAATTATAATTATCCGAGACGATAACAGAGATAATTGTTTCGCTAAAGGCAACTATAAACACTTGTTGACTCAAAGAATTAAAAATGTAAATTAGCTGTGACGTAGTTCGGTTATGAATGTCATACTTTCAGAATATAATTATGTAGAATGTGTTGGCCTTCGAGAGGTTGTCAGAATCCTGCTTATTTTTAGGTAGGGTAATAGTATCTCTTAGTTGACCTCTGAGATCATGACTACTTAACCGGGATTTCCTGTGGGTGCCTTAAGCTACTACACTTAAAACTTCCAGCCAGGGGTTATTCAACTATGCTAATAAATCTAGGTGAACGCTCGCTAAGGGCATCCCCTGTGGGGTACAAACCTCGGCTTAGGGCGTCAACCGGAGAGAGGACATCAAGGATGGGACGGGCTGGGCAGAATCCTGCCCGTTGCACTATTGACTTGTATTATTCTTGATTGAGGCGTGCCCTTCGTGTACCATAGAAAAACAAATGATACTTCGTATTAGCGAAAGTAGGCGTATCATAAGCCCCGAAACGTGCCTTAGCCAAAATTGGGTTGTAAATTTTGTGGGCTGACTTTTTTGCACATATCAATCAATCTGCCTAGCCTTTTCCCAACTATGTTGGGGTCGGCTTCCAGTCTAATAGAATGAAACTGAATACCGTATTTTACATGAAGCGACTGCCTATCTGACCTCCACAACCCAGTGATTGGGTAATATGATACCCCTTGCTAAGACCGGTTGTCAGATTTTCGGGCTTCTGACGATCCATAACGACTGTCAAAGATCCACGAATGACAGCCGGGACCAACGGCTTAGCGTGCTTTCCGAAGCACGGAGGAGTCTCGGTATGTTAAGATGGTCGCCCATCCACAGACCAACCTCGGCAAGCGTAGCTTAACCTGATGGATTGAACCGTGCGGCTGTTATTACTTAGCCACTACTCCACGAGGTCCTCTTCACTTCTACTCTTTTGCACATGTAACGCGTAAAAAAGAAATCAATCAATTAAAGGTATGATCAATCCGAATTTCAATGTTGTATAACACAGTCCACGATACCAATCAGTAAATTAAAAGCACGGTCCACACTAGTTCTTTTAAAACTAAGCTTAAAAAAATCCTATTGAGCAAATTTCTACATGCCATTGAAGATTTGTAATTCCTATCTGATTTAAATTATTGTATGTTTTGTGTAATTGAATTAATTTTGTAAAATCAATGTTTTTGAAGTGAAAACTTTAGAGTGCAACATGCGCGTTGGGCATTTTTGAGATGGGACTAAACCATTGATTTCGCGACACTGTGACGACACCAGTTTTTGACCATTAAAAAGACATCAACACGTTGATAACCGCGGTCCAGATTTTTTTTCAAGTTTTCACTTCTGTTGGCACTCCTAGAGTGCCACTGTTTTTTTTTTGTCTTGTGTGCTATGCAATTTTAATTTGTTTTGTTTAAATTCAGGTACGCACTAACAGCGCCATTATGAATGCATTTGGAGAGATAGTTTCGCTTCCATAGATGTAATCCAAAATTTCCTTTTCCAGGTAACCACAGGCGGCACAGAATCAATAATAATGGCCTGCAAAGCGTTCCGAGACCTTGCTTACAGTAAGGGCATATCGAACCCTCAAATTATAGTGCCTTCGACCGTCCACTCAGCGTTTGACAAGGCAGCTCAGTACCTCGGACTGTCTGTTAAGACGATACCCGTGAACAAAGATACAATGACGGTCGATGTAGAGAAGGTGCGGAAGGCGATTGGCAGGAGGACTTGTTTGGTAAGTGTTATTAGTCTAATTTTCATCACTCTCTTTTTATTTGCATGTTTTTCAATAAAAAATAATAGCAGTGATAGCCTAGTGGTGTGATCGTCGGACTGCCAAGTCATAGGTCTCGAGTTCGAACCCAAGGCACGCACCTCTGACTTTTCGAATTCAAGTGCGTATAGTATGTGTAAATATTAGTTATGTTAAAAACTGTAAAGTTATGTTAAGAATTATTGAAAAGAAATAAATAGAAAAAGTATATTATCACTTGTTTCAAAAACGGTGAAGGAAAACATCGTGAGGAAACCGGCATGCCTGCGAGATATTTCTCGCATGTGAAGCCAAGTGGGCCCATGGG
Organism: Agrochola litura; assembly: GCA_949152395.1. Classification (NCBI taxonomy): domain Eukaryota; kingdom Metazoa; phylum Arthropoda; class Insecta; order Lepidoptera; family Noctuidae; genus Agrochola; species Agrochola litura. The sequence goes on along the minus strand of OX424497.1, from coordinate 4,642,809 downwards.
CGGCTTTAAAACTCTGCCACCAGGATAGTCACTAACCACTCGAAAAGAAGAATAAAAAATATGTGTTAAGGCAAGGTTCTTACTGTGTCATGGTATTAGTGTTATCATGATCCAGTGGTCAAAGACAGAAACGTCAGTTGTACATCGCTCAAAAATTGCAAAAAAGTAGGGATTGTTTAGTACATACTTCACAATGTCCGGAGTCAAATTCAAACTACTTTTTAATTGGTCCTCCACGGGTGACTATTGTGTCGCATTTGCACTGCTCTGATTACGTACGAAACGTTAAATATTCAAAGTTATTCATTACTCTTTTTCTGTAGATTGTTGTAATTATATGAATTAAATAGCTGCGCCCCGCGGTTTCGCCCGCATAAGTCTCGATCCCGTGGGAATATCGGGATAAAAAGTATCCTCGGTCTTAACCCATGTCATGGTCTACCCGTGTGCTAAATTTAATCCAAATCAGTTCAGCCGTTTTAGCCTGAAAGCGTAACAAACAAACATACAAAGTCACTTTCGCATTTATAATATTAGGATTAGTATTTTTGTTGAGAGGGCCGCCTTTCGAAGACTGCATGCGCAACATTAACTCATTTATTATTCGACCAGTGTACAGTACAAATATGTTCTTAACGTCCTTCGGCAAACCTCGTATTTCGTCAGTCGTCGGATTTCTATGAGTTGCCCTTTGCACTTGGTGCAAACCGGACGCTCTCAATCGACTTGGAAATATAAGAGTTATCAATACTCTTTTAATTAATGTAATTTATTTAAAAAATGGTAGGAAAGCTGCTAAAGTCGCAGGCACACAGATAGGAAAATAGTTTTACAGCTCTATATAGTGCACACGAAAATCAAAACAAAACAACAATAAAGTAGGTACTTAGTTCTGAATTCACATTATTATACACGATAAATCTAATAATTGATGGACATGGAAATTAGCATTCGTTTGTATTCGGAAATCCGATGATACCCGAGGGACATTAAGAAAATAGAAATACAGCACGTAGATGCTCGAACATCAACACCAATTTCGTATTAAATTTATTAGTGAACAATGCTACGCTCAAAATCCAGCTATTAAACTTATTGTCCGCAAACATATCACTTTCCTTTACATTACAATGATCCTTCCTTCCTTACAGATCGTAGGCTCCGCCCCGAACTACCCGTACGGCACAATGGACGATATAATAGCCCTCTCCGACGTTGCCGTAGAGTACGACGTACCTCTGCACGTGGACGCGTGTCTCGGAGGGTTCGTGGCCGCTTTTATGACTGATGCTGGCCATCATGTGCCCGTGTTTGACTTCCGACTGCCCGGAGTGGCCAGTATGTCTGCTGATACGCATAAAGTAAGTTGTATTATGTATACAGGGTTATTGGTAATTTGTTGGCAATCTATTAAAGGGATGTAGGAAAAGGCATTTTCAACCAAATTACCCCTTATGACTACCATTGACCAAAATGTCAACCATTTTCGAGTAATTTGACATTTTATATTTTGAAATGTATGAAATGTCAAATTACTCGAAAATAGTTGACATTTGCATATTAATATTTGTATAATCATCATAATGTCCCGTATTCAAAATCTAAATATTTTATTTCACATAAACCTACCAGGGCACTTATGAAACGTCAGAAGCTAGGTGTACGGTTCCAATTGTTCGCTTCCTATGGAGAAGAGCCGGCAAGAAACTCCACGGTTACTCTTTTCAAAATAAATTGTTTCTAGAATGTTTTCAAATTACAGTGTTAATAGGTATGGGAGGACAGTGTAGGCCTATCAACAAGTACCAGGTACTTAGTGAAATAAAAAATAGTACACAAGTTTACAGCCTACAACGTTCTCACATTCACAAAATCTAAAAGAAAAGAAAAGAATCTATATAAAAGATAAACAAAATAATAAAAATAAGAACCTATTTAAACCTAATGACATGATTGCCACTACAGCTGTAACAAATCTAATTTGATTTAAAAAAAAATAGAAAAGGTAAATAATGTCATTTGGTTATTTGAGGGAAACATGTTGTTGGAATTATTCTATAAACAGTGTAAGTAACATGGTAAACTGGTACCATCAATTTAGCACATGATTCTAGACTCCCACAGTTGTCATTTTTCGTTGGTTATAAAAAACTGGACAAGTGCGAGTCGGACTCGTACACGAAGGGTTCCGTACCACCGTAAAATATTGAACAAAAAACGCTGAAAAAAATACGTTTGTTATATGGCCCCCTTTAATGATTAACTTTATTTAATTTGTATTATTTGGTGTTATAGCGGCAATATAGATAATAGAAATATACAATCTGTGAAAATTTCAACTGTCGACATATTACGGTTCTTGATATACAGCCCGCTGACAGACAGATGGACGGACGGACAGCGCTGGCTTAGTAATAGGGTTCCGTTAGGCACCCTTCGGGTACGGAACACTAAAAAAATATCAGCTTTTTTATACAAAATGCAATACCGATACGGTCAAAATGTATGGAAAGGTGAATTAAAAAAAAAAACGATATTTTCTATGCTGTTGGGTCTAGAATCATGTAGTGAAGTCATAGCAAAAGTTTGCGCGTCGATGTCCCTAAAAGACATCGCTTTAAAACAGCTCCGCTCCGACACGACAAATAACTTATCATTCAAGTTAGGATTTTAAATCAAACGTACTAAAGTCTATTTTACGATGGCTATACAGAATAGTGGACGGCTCGCCGGCCGTCACACTTAAAATAGACTTTAATGCATTTGATATAAAATCCTAACTTGAATGACAAGTTATTTGCCTTGTCGGAGCGGAGCTGTTATAATGAACGATGTCCTTTACATGCACTTTGTATAAATGTGCAACATGATGCCACTAACACAAATGAAGTTGCTGCAACAGAGTTGATCAACTATTGTTTACCGTGAGTAGGTACAGGGCCAAAACTAAGAGAAGCATAGAAACAATTTAAATTATGTTACGGTAGGTATGATAACCGTCTTATCGTTGATAGTCAGATTGGTATACTGATAACATGTTGTCTGATCAAAACTATTGGTAAAAATAAACAATCTGTATAGATCTCTAAGCTAAAATTGCGCGCTTCTCTATTGCAAATGAACACGATTAAGGCGACGATAATCGACTTTTAATGATTTTATACTGAAGATCACGTCTAAACGAGTAGTGTTAATGATTTGGAAGAAATATTATGTTAAATTAGAGCATTTTCTTAGTAAGTTAACATAGGAATATTTTAGATTATGTTTAGATTACATAGTGAAATTAATTTGTAAAGTTGTGTCTTACGCGAATAAAAAACAATCGCGCAAAATCTATCAAGCGCATTTTTCTGAAATATTATACAAAAAGAAAGAAAGAAAAAGAAAGAAAACTTGTTTATTCTGCACAAACAAAACGCACATTTTTTAAAAACTACAAAATACACACAAAACAAAAGTAGCCAAAAGCCTCGTATTCAAGTAGTAAAAAAGTTTGACAATATTGTTCCTAGTAACTATAACACTGGTTCATTGGTTGATGTCAAGGCCACGAACCAAAGACAATATTGCATAATTATTATTGCAATATTGGCAAATGACAACAAAAACATAACAACACAAAAACAAAATGCCGATTGCAGAGATAAGTATCTACTTTTGTAACAAATAACAACAAATATTAATCTGTGCGTCGCATCTGCGCAAGAACAGGTCATTGCTCAGCGAAAAGCTGTGAATTCGGACGAACCTAATTTCTACAGCACTGTGTACAATGGTGCCGATTCCCTTGTTCACAAACTAAAATAAATTTAAGTTCAGTGCATCTTTTTCTTTCTATTTCATTAAGAAAAGGACAGAAGATAAATTTTAGTTTAGTCCTGTAGCGGTTACACCGCCACATACAAACTACGATCAAAGACATGACGTCACACAAATCCTGCATCGCGCAGTTAGAGTTTACCGAGCGATCGACATACATACAAGATTTCAACTTCCAACCGATGGGCAGTTGCCCACCAGACACAACACCCGTCTGGTCGGAGGATCCTCCCTTTTCTATGGTGGATGAGTGAACTTTACACCCTGTTCCTCATACCACTAAAGTCCTGTCAAATTAATCAGCGCTTGACGTAAATTGACGTAATTTTAGTAGGCAAGTTTTTAATCACGTCTAAACTTGTATGGAGTAGTGACAGGCGCTGATTAATTTGACAGGACTAAATCTTCTTCTTCTTCTTCTTAAAATTTATCTTCTGTCCTTTTCTTAATGAAATAGAAAGAAAAAGATGCACTGAACTTAAATTTAGTTTAGTTTGTGAACAAGGGAATCGGCACCGATGTTTTCTATAACCTTCTTAACTCTTCCAGTACGGCTTCGCACCTAAAGGCACGTCAGTAGTCCTGTACAGGAAGCAGGAGTACAGACATCATCAGTACACAGTCACGACAGAATGGCCCGGCGGTGTGTACGGGTCGCCCACTGTCAATGGTATGTATTTAACTGTCGCATAAGGACCTTGTGTGATGCTGATGCTTGGGTGACCTATATCCCTCGCATTTTGGCTGAGTGATGAGGGTTATAACACAGGTTAAAAGGACCTTTAGATTCTGATTTTCAGTCAGAAATAAGTAACGAGTACTTTTGGGTCTGATAGGCAACAAATAAGAAATCAACACAGTATAGCTTTCTAAAGAAAAGTATGCGCTTCGGTAATCTTCGCGTTTCCGAAGTAGCACGAAAGTCGCGCCACAGAGGCAATGATTCAAAGTTTTGTACTACCGCGCGTTTGTATGAAGTTTACTCTCTTTCGGATTACCTACTCCGGCCCCAGATCGTCATTTGTCACTCAAAAGTTTTGAAAAGGTTTTTTGGAATTGCATAGAGTTGTTCTCTCTACATTAGATTTCATCACCACACGGTCGTATTTCCGAAGGTATACGATGATTCCCGAAGTGCATACTTTTCTTTGGAAAGCTGTAAATCCAGAGTTTCGTTTTTGTTCAATTTTGTTTAGGTGAGTATAAACTAGCTAGAGCATTAACTTGTAACAAAATATTGAGCTGCTCTAATGTGGCACGACGCTCGAGGTTTTGTTACAACTTGACATTGCAAACAAACGAGCGAATTTGTGTAACATCTCATCGAGCAAGATAAACGCATCACACGCGATCTGAAGATCCAACTATTCAACGACGAGTTATCGCAAAATAGAAAGGAATGTCACAGATAAATGCTCACTAACCGTGAGCATTACTTCGAACACTGTGTCGAGCATTCGCAGGAACGTTACATTACATGGAAATGCTTTTTAGGGTTCCGTAGTCAACAAGGAACCCTTAAAGTTTCGTCATGTCCGTCTGTCTGTCCGCGGCTTAGCTCAGAGACTGTTAGTACTAGAAAGCCGTAATTTAGCTTGAGTATACATATTAATCACGCAAAATCAAGTGGCAACATAAAATCTTTAAAAAAAATCGTTTGTGTATCTCCCCTCCCCTACATGTAAAGTGGGGATGTTTTTTTTTTTCGTTTATCCCATGGTGTGGGGTGTCGTTGGAAAGGTCTTTCAAAAATATTGTTAGTTTGTGAAAAACTATTTTTGGATTCAGGGATCCATTTGCGAAATATTAAGCTTTAAAGTGAGAGTCAAGTGTTGTCCCCGCCTGCCAGATAAATGGTTGGTTCTGGATATGTGAAAAAAATACACAGCAGTTAACGAAATTAAAAGGAACACTATCACAGCTAAGTAGGCTCTACAAATTAACGAGTAATAATCGACCAACTTACATTTGCAGTTGAAAAAACATGTTCTCCCATACATTCTGTATGTGAGAACATGTTTTTCAACTACACTGTTAAGTTTGTTCTTGGGATAAATTTATCTCATCTACGGAACCCTTCATTGTGCGTGGTCCGACACGCACTTGGCCGGTTTTTTTTAAATTGAGCTTTTGCTTGTATTTGCTTATACATAGAAATACTCGAGAAAATGCTCTACTGACCTTTATGCGAGTCATATTAAGAAGCTTGATTGTAGCAACACTGTTTCACTAGGTCAATGTCACAGTGTCATGTATCGGATGTTCTCAGTTGTTAGCGTGCATTGTGTAAACTAACACTGTTGACATTCAACAAGAACTTGAACTGTTGTTGAATGAGGAAGTGAACAGATCATTAAGAACAATAATGTGAGTTAAGGTCTATTCCCTAGGCATACTCTAATGATTTCACATCCTCCAGATAAGTTCCCGTTAAATGATCTGACAGAGTTTTATTTATCCGTTTTTTTTAAATCTGGCAGAGATTTATTATCTGTTTTTTAATAATCTGGCAGAGATTTATTTATCCGTTTTTTAATTTCCTGGCTGAGATTTAGCTATCTCTTTTTAGGGTTCTGTACCTCAAAGGAAAAAAACGGAACCCTTAAAAGATCAATTCTTTGTTCGTCTGTCAGTCTGTCAAGACCCATTTTCTCAGGAACGCGTGGAGGTATCAAGTTGAAATTAATATCAAATACGTAGATCTATGTTCCCTTGGAGCTCTAAAAAAATCAAGCTTCTAAGTCAACGCAATAAAAATTACGGCCATTTATGTGACATATTTTGACACTCGCAAATAAATCAAAACCTACTGGGTACTTCCTCTTGACCTAGAATCATGAAATTTGGTAGGAAGTAAGGTCTCACAGCACAAATAAAGGGAAAAGTCCGAAAATTGATAATTTATGGTAAACTGTTTTGCAATTACAAACTTACATTTGCAGTTGGAGAATTGACCGTGACGTATATCGATGTATGAGAGAACATGTTTCTCAACTACTAAGTTAAGTTTGTTCTTGGGATAAATCATCCCAACTACGGAACCATTCATTGTGCGTGGTCCGACACGCACTTGGCCGGTTTTTTAATTATCTGGTAGATAATTTCTGTAAAGACATTAAAACAGACCCTAAATGTATAGATAAAGTTCATTTTAACTGTGTTTATAAAAGTGATTTGACGCCTAAATATTTTTCGAGCGTAAATTGCGTTGCTTAAAATGAATCAACCCTTATATACTTTCTAATAAAGTATTTATTCGCAGGCAGCCGCGCGGGTGGTTTAATAGCGGCTTGCTGGGCGACTATGATGTTTGTCGGCAAGAAGCGATACGTGCAGATGACCGACGAAGTTATCAAGACTGCCAGATATATTGAGAATGAGTTAGTATATTAATACAGGGTGGCAGGGACATCGACGCGAAAATTGTTACCATGGATTCAGTACATGATTCTGAACCCCCCTGCATTGAAATTTTTCGTCGGTTATTAAAAAAAATCTGCTGTTTCATAGAAAAGTGAAATACCTACGCGGTCAAAATGTATGGAACAGCAGATTAAAAAAAAAACCCGACGAAAAATTTCAACGCAGGGGATTCAGAATCGTGAAACCCTTTTTTTTTTCTTTTTTGTGTGGGAAATTATCAAATAACTTCTCCCGCTCTGGGCGGAGCGGTAGGGCGTGTCAGACTCTTACTGACTAAAACCCACCCGTGTTCCTTCGGTTGCCCTGTTGCCGGGGGCCATGATGTCCCTTTCGGCCCATATTCGCAGCCCCGGCAGGCATTGGCCCTAGCGGACCCCGTCAAGTCCCTGCCACCCTGTATGATTATTTTTTATTTTTGGCAACTAAAAGATACACCTCATCCCTCTTGGAATATTAAGAACATAGTCGGTGAAGTAACAACATCCGTTCACGTAGTACTCGCGATAATTGTGAAAATATGCCCTCGTAAGCGTTGGACTTGAAGCGATGACATGAAAGTCAATGACAATGACAAAAACAGATCACAGAAACAGCCTGGATTACGCTAGTGATGGAACAAAATTAATATTAGTGTTCAGAAGACGTATTATATCAAACCTCCCTGAATTCCTTCCATCTTTTGCGAGAAATAGTCTGATGTAATGAAGGCTCTCAATGTTATTCCACTTTACTGTTGATTCACAGAAACTTGAACAGTTAGGGGCAAGGATATCATCTGAACCATTTTTCTAACCCCATGCGAAGGTTCGGGTTGTCTTATACCTTGAATAACTCAAACCATTTATTTCAATTAAACCATTTACAGGCACTTTTGAATTGTTAAAGAGTCGGTCAGTTAGTCAGAAAGTTGAAGCTAGTTGAACATTCCAAAACGTAGATCTCTATAGAGAAGAACGGGCAAGAAACTCCAAGGAAACTCTTTTAAATATAGATATTACAAAATCCTAGTTACATTATTCTTGTTGCTTCTATATGTGAAAACAATATTTTAAAAAACTGGCACTCCGGGAGTGCCGACAGAAGTGAAAACTTGAACAATTTTACTGTGCAGGAAATACTTTTCTTTTTTGAAGTCGGTAAAAAAAGGGAAATGTCAATCATGTCGTTGTCATGTCTCAATGTTTGAAATGTCATTAATCCCAAAGAAAATGTATCGCGCGTTGATGTCGTTTTAATGGTCAAAAGCTGGTGTCGGACAGTGTCGCGAGTTCAATTGTTTTTCCCTATCTCAAAAATGCCCAACGCGCCTAAGAAGTTTTCATTTAAAAAATAATTAAAACAATTCTAAATATAAGCCCTGGCAGATAAGAGATGACCAGTCTCAACTGACGGCGCCCGTTCACGAACATGACGCGTGGATCAGCACCATCCAGCTCAACCATTTTGTAGGGAACCGTATGATCCAACACATGCCATACACAACAATGCGACATAACAATGTGATAGCCTAAGTTACAACGCTTTTTATTTAACGATAGCTTTTGTCCGAGACTTCGTCCACAAGCTCATAATTTTCCTCAAAAATTGGGATATCCAATGCAAAAAGATTTTTTCAAATCCGATTGGTAGTTACAGAAATTACCCTACATACAAACTTACAAACAAACATATATACGTACAAACTAACAAATTTTACCTCTTTATAATATTAGTATAGATAAAATGTTTTTTTTTCCAGGGTACGCAAGATCCCAGGTCTGTTCGTATTCGGAAAACCTGCGACGTCAGTGGTCGCGTTTGGTTCCAAACACTTTGACATATTCAAGATGGCGGAGTTATTACACAAGAAGGGGTGGAGTCTAAACGCTCTGCAGTTCCCGTCTGGGTAAGTCTAAGCAATAATTAGACTCGTTAATTAGAAGATACACAAAAATAGGTGTTTTGTCCGGGATTTGAATTAATTGGATCGAAACCTGCAGCCAATACTTTTACCCGACTACCGAAAAGGGTTATGTTTTTGCATACTTGAATCATAATGAAATGCTTTTTACTATGTAAATACAGGGTGGCTGGGACATCGACGTGAAAATTGTTAACATGGATTCAGTACATGATTCTAAACACCTGCGTTGAAATTTTTAGTCGGTTAATAAAAAAAAAATCTGCTGTCATAGAAAAGTGCAAAAAATTTCAACGCAAGCAGGTTCAGAATCATGCACTGAATTCATGGAAACAGTTTTCGCGGCGATTCCTTGCCACCCTATATAATTAAAGAGCAACTGGTATACTCCGTGCGCTCATGCTATTCCCCGCCTGCTCCCGGTGACACGAGTGAGAGCGACAAAGACAACATTGTCAGACTGTTAGCAGCCGACGCCTACCTCCCGCGTGTCACCTAGCGACTAGCACGACCGCAAGGACTATAGGAAATGTCCGCCTCTCTTCATTTGTGTGCATTAAGAATGAATAAATAAATTACCTCCCGCTCTGGGCGGAGCGGGAGGGCGTGTCAGACTCTTACTGACTAAAACCCACCCGTGTTCCTTCCTATGCCATGTTGCCGGGGGCCACGATTTCCCTATCGGTTTTCTTCGAACCCCCGGCAGGCATTGGCCCTAGCGGACCCCGTCAATTCTGCTGACATCTCTTTGAGGCGCGCGTGGAACACAACGCGCCGTCGACCCGGGCTTGGTCCTTATCGGACGGCGAGCTACCCATTGTTCACCGTCCGCAAGCCCGCGTCTACGGTGGCCGATCTTGAGCGTATTTTCCTTATAATTGTTAAACAAAATTGTTGTCTCGGTTGTTCATGTTCTAGTGGTCGCAAGAGCGACCGCTGAGCTAATAGAAAAACGTATGAAAAAAAAATAGGTAAATGAATGGCTCATCAATTTACTCATCTTTTGTGAAGAAATTCCCAGTATTAGGCCGTTCACTAATAACTTAATTAATTAATTTACTGATAATATATAATGTTTGTCTTTAGAATCCACATCTGCGTGACCCACGCGCACACGCAGGCGGGCGTGGCCGAGCGGTTCCTGACCGACGTGCGCGACGCGGCCAAGGCTTGCTTTAAGGACAGCAATGCGCCTGTAGAGGGCAAGGTAAACATTTAAAATTAATTTATTGGCATAACACAGGCTTATAGGATGTTAGAGTCTGGCAAACGACAGTAGACACTCGAATTGTTTGCAAACTTTTTATGGGGCAATGCTATAAGTACTAATGTCTACCTCAATTTGCCAAAACAAAGTGGAGTGTTTTTGGTAATTTGTTGTGATCTTGATACAGCATTTATGACAAAACAGTGACTTTTATGAATCTTTTCACATGGAAGTTTTAGATTCAGATTTCGATTATAGTAGTTAAAAAAATATTACAGAAATAGTTGTTTTTTTTATTCGAATTACTGCATAATACCTAAACACGTTTAGAGGTATGAGGAACAGGGTGTAAAGTTCACTCATCCACCATAGAAAAAGGAGGATCCTCCGACCAGACGGGTGTTGTGTCTGGCGGGCAACTGCCCATCGGTTTGAAGTTGAAATCTTGTATCTATGTCGATCGCTCGGTAAACTCTAACTGCGCGATGCAGGATTTGTGTGACGTCATGTCTATGATGCGTAGTTCGTATGTGTCGGTGTAACCGCTACACACGTATTTTTATTCAGACGAAGTAAACAGATTTTTCGAAATGTCTATTATGATCCAAATCAAAGAGACGTTTCTGTCGCTTTGATTTGGATCATAATAGATAACATGATTTTAAACAAATAATTGTAAAGTATCAAATTAGGTTGTTCCAGGTATGTTATACTAATTTTGGGGTTGCTATGCTGATATTTTTTAAATTTGCCGCGCTTTTTCAGTCTTCTTTCGTTTGCCGGATTCTACAAAAGATTGGACATCAGCATACCTTACGCAGTTTGAAAATAAGTAGACATATTGCCAAAAACTCCAAGATCTAATCCAGAAACAACAATTTTTTTCATATCGATTATCAAAATATTTCTCAACAAATTCTCATGACTTAATTTGTAAAGCCTAGTGGTGAGTTAGATTTTCTCACGAGGCATGGCAGCAAATCAATTTATAGATATTTATTTGCCACTGTCGTATTCAGGGACGAATGGCCGGCGGGTAGTGTGAAAATGAAACCCTTTTTGCCATTTGATCTTAGCCAATAGCAGACAGATCTTACACAAAAATAAATCTGTAATACATCAAGAAACCGGTTTTAAAATACCGGTTTATATTGTTCATAAAACCGTTGTAATACCGTTCATCGATTGACCGGTTAATTACAAAAATGGTTTCGACTAAACCTAAATCATTTTGTTTACCGGTTATTACAGAGAATAGAATTTTAAAACTCGCGCTCACCTGAAGACGCACGCCCGCCGCCGCCGTTTGTCATATTAATTTGCGTATTCGTTGGCGTAGAGCTAGAGCTTTGATATTGTAGGTGAGGATAAGAGAGATGGCGTAGTAGGTAGAACTCGTTTATACCGTTGAAACTCAAATTAACTGGCTAATTTCGCTCAACAAAATCGGAATTTGTAAAAAACTTCTTTTCCGCTACCCGGTTAAAATACCGGTAACCGAAACCTAAACCGTAACCGTTTTCGGTACGAGGTCAATGACGAAACCCAGTTTGTAAAATTAACCGGTTTCCGAGCCCTGTTTCAAACTCCTGCCGACTAATTTGGTAAAAAAAATAGTGGCACTCTGGGAGTGCCGACAGAAGCGAAAACTTGAACAAGATCGCCTTGGTGGAAGAAAAATACTTGTATAGAACATTGGTACGTAACCTTATCTAAATAAAGATCACAATCGCGTTTACAAAAAAAATACTTTCAAAACCTTTAAAGTAAAAACACTTGCTTAGAATATTGATCCGTAACGTAATATAAATAAAGAGTACAATCGCGTTTACAAAAATGAGGTGTCGGTAACGGTATCGCGAGTTCAATTGTTATTCCCATCTCAAAAATGCCCAACGAGCCTAAAGAAGGTTTCACTTCAAAAATTAAATTGTTAGCCGTATTACGCCGCACATACAGAGCAGTGTTCTAAAGCATTTTTTGTAAAATACTTTCTATATATAAATATTTTTTTCACAGATGGCGATATACGGCGTAGCTCAAGAAATATCGGACAGGAGCCTAGTATCGGACATTACGAAGTACTTCATAGACTCGATGTACTACTTACCTAAGGAAGAAGATCAAATGACGCAGGACAAGAGTACAGTCGCCTAATTACATAACACACTCACAACACAATTCATGAATTCAACAATATAGCGCTAAAAGGTTCTTTTGGCGCGCGGCAAAAATCAGAACTAACGCCGCCATCTTGTTTTTTCAATACATTTCACAAAACAATTGCCCAAATGTTTACCAACAGCGCCCTCCTGTCAACGTCATTCGAACGCCAAAAGATCCTTGTAGCAGTGTAGTTATGATGTTATTTATGTTCGACAACGAACTTATACCGTCTCGTTACAGAACGAGTTCTTTAAGGACTCGAAATCTTGAAGAGACCAAGTTAAACCTTCGGCCTGTATTGTATTTTGAACTTTATTTCGAGTAACGTAAAGTTCTTAATACAAAACCACAGATGAATACAGATAGTTCACTCCGAATTTTAGGTATGAAGCTACAAGTACGCTGCGGGCTCGGTCTTGTCGGGCCAATTCAGTGAGTGTAACGTAGTCAGAAGATATAAAGAGTTACGCGATAGAAAGAGAGGTAACTTCTAGGTGAAAATAACTTTAGGTAATTAGAGCAGTGCGACCTGAATTGCACTTTATTGTGTCGTAGCAAGTCGCTTTTTATTTAAATGATTTTGCGGAGTGAACCATGTGTATTCATCTGTGACATAACTAACAACTCAGACGCGATTTTAATGTCAGTTTTTGTATTAAGAACCGTATCTTCGTGGGAATAAAGTTCGTAATCCAAGAACTGGTTCGAAGATTTAAACCTTATCTAAAGATAGTTTTCAAACATAATGAAGCAATGGATTTTGATTTTCCTTAAAAATTAAGGCGATGGTGAGGTAGTTACGGAATAAGGGTGCATAGCTGTAATGTGCGGCCATATTAAATGTTGTAAGAAATACTCTTCTCACAAATGTTTTAGTGGCGTGCTGAGCGGAATGGAAGGAAAGTTATTTGGTTTTTAAACACACCTTTACAAGTAATAAATATGTTGGATCTGGCGTTGGAGATTCCTATCTGATTATCTCTAAGAAATAAACCAAAATTAACAGAGGACAGAGGTCTCTTTCAAAATGTCATTGTGGTTCAGAATTATGTCAGGCGTAATAATTAGTCCAAAGTCATATAAAAAAGCCTAATTACGTAACTTATTTTCGTAAACGATTATGACTAATTTGTTTCATTTTGACAGTTCAACAACATTCATTGCGTTATTTACGTTGTTGAGCAGATTTTTTTTTCGATCTTTTGAAGCAGTGTGTTAGTTAATTAGGGTGCTGTTTCGTCAGACTCTCTAGTAATTATCGTCTTGTAAGCTCATTTCAAAAAGAGTCGAAATGGATGTATTTAAAGCATTAAAAATATTTTGACTAATCTTAAATTCAACACAATGTACAATCTAACAATAAAAAATATATATAAATTATGAATAATTATGACAAAAAGGAAGGAGCTCTTTGGGCATCAAAAAATTGGTCCACATCGCTGTCAGCGGAAAAAGTGGCCAAAAGGCTGGCAGCATTGCCACGTGTATGGCAATGCTGATTATTTGGCCCAGAAATAGGTCAGCCTTGGTCGCGTGAAGAGTCGACTTGTGGTGTTCTGTATTTCAGCACGCCATTGTCTTAAATTTTTCTCAGTATTTAATTATATCTGGTGGCAGATTGAAAAATAATATATTTCTTTATTAATTATGAATAGTACAGTTATTAGAGTATTTTTTGCATTAATTTCCATCTAGTCTAAGAAAATGGTTGCCATTTTGAGATGAAACTGAAAACACACTTTTTAGTCGAAGACTTCTTATATTTTTATACAATGATTATAATAAATTGATTTATAGAAATGTATATGCATTTTGGCGAGCATGCTTTAAACAATATAATTGTGATAATGCTTAAATAGTTAAAAACGAGAACGTTCTTAATTTCCAAGTCTCGAAAAACACCTAAAATATTGACGAAAACCCTTCGAAAACAATATAAGTACAAAAACTTAAAAAAAATCACGGCTTTTCACAAATATGATCCAAAGACGAAGCATATTTAAACAACAATGTTTTAATGTAATAATGCATTTATAAGTAAAAATCTTGTGCTTATGTTATTTTCGACCAAGGTTAAGGCCATAATACCGCGGCTCAAATTCACTCTTTATCTTGCTCGCACACTACTGCTCGCGGACTGAGTGAGGGCGAGATTGAGCGGCTTGGAGAACGCTCCAAGGCGCCGATAGTGTAGGTACCTAATTTCTTTTTGCGGTGAAAATAATGGTATTTAAAAATGAAAAACATAGTATCTGCTTTATATTTAGTTCAGTTACTATGCAAAGTTTCATGATCTAATTTGTTTTTTTTTAATACTAGTGGTTTATTGCGGTTTGGAAGTAACTTTATTATGACGACGAGAAAATCTATGGAATCGTGTTTTCGTCAAAACTATATAACTTATTTATAGTAACCAACTTTACTATATATTTATTTTTTATTTTCTATATAACGGAGGATCATGCTAAACAATTTGAGGTATTATAGACGCTTAGTGCATTTTTAGAACACCTGTGGCTGCCACATAGCGTCTCCCAACTTACCGGCGAATGACGTCACTGAAACTTTTCTATGAAAGTAAGTTGGTATGTTTTCCTAGAGAGCGTTTTACCCTGCTTTCCGAAATGCGCTAAAAGTGATGCGACCAAATTTAATAGTCACAAAATTTAAGGGCTATTGAGTAATAATTGTGACTATTATTAAATTTGGTCGGAATCGCGAACTCAGGGTTAAGAGATGTCAGCAGAATTGACGGGGTCCGCTAGGGCCAATGCCTGCCGGGGGTTCGAAGAAAACCGATAGGGAAATCGTGGCCCCCGGCAACAGGGCAACCGAAGGAACACGGGTGGGTTTTAGTCAGTAAGAGTCTGACACGCCCTCCCGCTCCACCCAGAGCGGGAGAAGTTATTTGATAATTTCCCAACCAAAAAAAAAGGGTTAGACACCATGAAGTCAAACCTTGCTGTCATCATTTTCATGACAGCTGTCACTGCGATCGCTATGTGGCGGCCGCCGCGCCTCTAGGAAACTGTAGCGTTATTAGACAACAATCATGTCATCGGTAAAATTGTTTTGTACAGACTGCTAACAGTTTGTTGGCCGGTGAAATAAATGATTTAATTCATGATAATTATCCATAGTACATTCGATAAGTACGTAAACAACGAACGAGAATTATTGTTGTAATCACAATTAATTAAATATTTTGTAATATAAGGTAAACTGTATAAAAATGGAGTTATGTTATATTTGTATATTACAGATCATATACCTGGATTTGGATGTTGGTTGTATATTTCGTTTTGTTTTAATGTAATTTCATTAAATGTATACCTATTATAAAGTTTTATGTTTTATTAAAACCTTTTTATCGTCTTTTAGGTTTAGTCAGAAGTATCAGGGCAAAGGCCTACCATGCTCAATACACCATCATTGTCAGGAACGAGATAAAGATTGCTTACATAAATTTTGGAGGAATTTGTTCACACAAATGTCCAGTCTTCAGTGTTCTAGAGCAGGCTCAGACGTACATATTATAGACCCGAACGGACAGACCGGCTAAAGGTCATTACCCGGATGGACAAGCGAGTCTACCATAATCTTGCGGTGGCATCTACAACGCCACATGCGAAGTACGCATCAAAGACCTGACGTCACACAAAAAATCCTGACTTCACACAAATCCTGCATCACGCAATTAGAGTTTATCGCGCGAACACCATTATAACTTCCCCGACATCAATCGTAGGGCAGTTGCCCGCCAGACACGACACCGTTAATTACATGCTCTGTGGACACCGTCTGGTTGGAGGATCCTACCTTTTCAATAGAGGATGAATGAATTTTACACCTTGTTCCTCATACCTCTAAATTAAACAGGAATCTATTCGACTTTACAACCTTTGTCCTACGAACTTCTTGATTCACTCTTTTAACTAGGCCATAAATAACAAAGTTCAATCTTTCATAACTTCAATAACTTGTCAAAATTGTACAGACGACATGCACATTAAAAAATGGTAAAAATTAATTGTTAATAGTGCTAAAATGCAATGCATAGCAGTGGTGTTAGCTAGTGCAATAGCGCTTGCCGCCAGTAGCTCGGTCAACTACTGCGGCTCCAGAATGTGTGCCAATACTAATGCACATACTTTCTGCCAGTTCCCTGTGAGTATCCTCTTTTTATTCTTTATATTCCGTTTGTTTATCTCTTAAGGTAATGGCCTAATCGGAGCAGGGCTATCTTGTCTTCGCCCTGCTACGAGCATACAGACGTAGCGTTTCGGCAATCGTCGGACGGAGCCGAATATACAGGTTGGATTCTTGAGACGGGGTAGTAAGGGCAGGGGGTACTTAAACCGTTGTAGCTACAGGGAAACGATCTAAGGAGACTGTCCTTAACTTTTTGAAACATTTTGATCTGCATTCAAAGATTTTGAAAAAATATTCAGTCAGCAAGAAAATGGACAGTTATCACAAAAACTTTTTTTGATGCCAGTTGATCCTGCTTCTTATAAGGATCAAAAAACTATGGGACCAACTGCGGTTTGAATATTAGAAAAGTCAGAAATCGCAAAAAACTTTTTCATATCGTAGGAAAGAAACTCCAACTTACATTTTATTATACCACTGTTGACTGTACGTAGTATTAAATCATGGCATCAAACTAACACTTTTAAAACTACCCTAGGAAGGTCCCAGTCAACAGTGCGTGGGCTACATAAGCGCACCCCTCACTTTGCAAGAAAAGTCCCGAATAATATCGCGACTCAATAGGCGGCGGAATGAAGCGGCTGCCGGCAAGATGAGAGGATTTCCCAGCGCTGGAGACATGCTGAAATTGGTAGGTTACTGAAACGGAATACAGCACTCATTACGACCAACCGCAGAAAACTACTGAACAGCATTCCGAAAGTGGGTACCTTACTTTTAATTGTCAAGGGGTCGGTCAGTCAGAAAGATGAAACTACCACAACAATGCTATGTGCTGTTTGGCATGTAAATGTCCTGGGGTTCCAAGATCGCCTGTTAAACGCACCTTGCCTCGCTTGCTAAACGTTTGGCGCATTCCAAGGTCCAGTACTAGGCCCTTCCTTGCTGTGTGCTATGTTGGCTGTGATCAAGGGCGTCGCCAGCCGATAGTCCAAGGAGGGGCAAGTTAAAGTACCTACAAATCATACTTTTCCCATCCTCCAAGTCAAGAGTCAACAGCACATAAAGCTTTACACTTGTAGTGCGAGTTTTAATTGTACGGCGCACAATGGGGCTAAAATCGACGCTGGTGCTGGTGGATTTTTGACAAATCAGTTTTAACTTGGTAGCCCGATAGGAACTGAGAAAAATAATAATTTCCATTTACAATGTATGGATTAGAAACGTCGGATCGTTTTTCCCAAAAATATTCAGAACTATAAAGCTGAAACATAATAGGTATTATGACTGGGACTACCACCAACAGACAGATATGAATATTATGTCTCCGGACTCCAGATTAGACCCCGTTTAGGAGATATGGAACTTTAAAAAACCAAATAAAAGTCTTCCAAATAAACAAAATTGGGTTTATGTTTGTATGTAGTTTCTTTACAATAAAATACCTTGTATATGACTAAATTCTTAAAGGCTGCTGCCCCCATTATTGCGACGCCCTTTTTTTTTTTTGGCAAATTTTCAAATAGCTTCTCCGGAGGGCGTGTTAGACTCTTACTGACTAAAACCCACCCGTGTTCCTTCGGTTGCCCTGTTGCCGGGGGCCACGATCTCCCTTTCGGTTTTATTCGCAACCTCGGCAGGCATCGGCCCTATCGGACAGCCAGCCCAGTCGGCCCAGTTCTGCTGACATTTCTTTGAGGCACGCGACGCCCTTGACTGTGATAAAATACACCTTTTCTCCAACAGCGTTGGGTTGAGGAGTTGGCTCGTGAGGCGCAGCGTTGGGCAGATCAGTGTCGTCCACCGCGGACACTTGAAGAACATGACGCCTGCCGCAATCTTTGTTAGTTTATTAAGTAGATTTAATTAATATACTTTTGCAAAAGTTTTACTATGATAGTTATTTATGTAAAATACGGCCGATATAATTTGGCAGTTCCGAACTTCGCGCAGAAGGCTGCGCAATAACAGTTTTTAGGAACCAAATGGTGACACGAAGCGAGTGTGAGTGAGAGAACATGCGCGGTAGTTCGTAGTACCTATGTTCAGAACTGCCAAGTTATATCGGCCATATTGCAAGTATGATGTTATCGTATTGATTAGCCGATACGACAGACGTCGCCGCGTCGATTATCTTTGTTCACTGAGGCTTTATTGAAATACACGCCATGCGCTTCAAGGGATTTCCCATCGGCAAAACTGCAATTGGAGAGGCAACCGGATGACGAATGGTAATCTGGGTCTTGAAGTGATACCGAACCCCCCCGTACCGTCCGAATGGACCCCAAACGGACGGGGGCGGAGAAATGGGGGATGGGGGTAAAACATTTTTTTTTTGACATTGCATTCTAATAAGTGCATGGAATTTGTGTGTACCCCGGATGGTATTTTTTTTTTTTTTTCTTTTGTTTTAAATCTTGCAATCAGTCCTTCTGACTATGAGCAGATGTGTTGAGCGGCTATTATTCATGAGGAGATGTACCCCACTAGGAACATCCTCCATATTATTAAATTGGCTTAGTCAACGCCGCCGAGATCTAAGGTCCTGCGCCGTTTCAGGCGATTTAGACAGTCAGGTAATGTGAGCTGGACAGCGAGCTGGTTAGGATGGTTGTCCAGTCTTGTTTTGTATTTGCCTGCGAATGTCTTTATCTCATCCTTCACTGTTGGCATGCTCAGGTATTTGTTTACTTCACTGTTTCTAATGAACCAGGGTGAATTGCTAATTTGCTTAAGGATGTAGTTCTGAGTTCTTTGAATAATATTTATGTTGGAATCACAGCAGGCTCCCCATAACTGAATCCCGTAGGTCCAGACTGGTTTTATGACAGCCTTGTAAAATCAAAATCAAAATCAAAATCAAAATCAAAATATTTTATTTCACATAAACCTACATGGGCACTTATGAAACGTCAGAAGCTAGGTGCACGGTTCCAATTGGTCGTTTCCTATGGAGAAGAGCCGGCAAGAAACTCCACGGTTACTCTTTTAAAAATAATTGGCTTTTACAATACTTTCAAGTAAATTAGGAGCTTGTTGTCCAGTGACAGTTTTGAGTTTCTACCCAGGAGCCAGTAGAGGCCCTTGTATTTGAGGTTGACCTGTTTACGTTTTGTTTCAATGTGTTTCCGCCATGTCAACCTGCGGTCCAAGTGTAGTCCGAGGTACTTAGCTGTGTTACTCTGAGTCAACTCCCTTCCACTAAGTTTAACAGGGGGACAAGTTTCTCTTCGCAGTGTGAAGGTGACTTGCACTGACTTATCAGCACTCACTTTTATACGCCATTTGTCAAACCAGTTGCTTATTTCATCAAGGCTTTGTTGAAGTTTCGCAGTGGCTTCCGCAGGATCTTTACTAGACGCTAATACTGCTGTATCATCTGCATACGTAGCAATAGTAACTCCAGGTGTTACTGGCAGATCTGATGTGTATATGGTGTACAAAACCGGGCCGAGAACGGAGCCTTGTGGTACACCAGCAAGTATCCCGTGAAAACCCGACGAGCAGTCATCTTCTTTGACTTGGAATATTCTGTTGTTGAGATATGATTCCAGTATATGATAGAAACTGTGAGGCAGCAGTAACTTAATTTTATAGAGTAATCCCTTATGCCATACCTTGTCAAAGGCCTGTTGAACGTCTAGAAAGGCCGAAGAGCAATATTCCTTCTTCTCAAGACTGGCACTGATACGTCTGCACACTCTGTGTATTTGTTCAATGGTGCTGTGCTCTGGCCTGAACCCAAATTGGTGGTCTGGAGTTACGGAGTTTTCGTACATAGCACATGAGAGCCGTCGGAGTAGTATCTTCTCTAGAACCTTAGATATTATAGGCAATAAACTAATTGGCCTGTAAGATGATAATTCATGTGCTGGCTTTCCAGGTTTATAGACCATGATCACTTGTGAGACCTTCCATAGTGCAGGAAAATAAGATGTTCTAAAGATACAATTGAATAACGTAGTCAGATATACTATTGCTTTTCGTGGCAATTCTGACAGGATCTTTTTGTCTATGAGGTCAAATCCTGGGGCTTTTTTATTGTCTAGTTGATGGATGGTTCTTGCCACTTCTCCTGGTGTCACTACTTTTAACGGCAAATCAAGTTGGTGGTCTTGTTGGAGAACGTCGTCTATGTCAGCTTCATTAGAGCCAGGACTGGCTTCGTTAGGAACAAATACTTTGGCAAGGTGATCAGCGAAAGCATTCGACTTTTCCTGTTTCGTTTTGGCCCACTTGTTTCTTTCTAGTCGTAGAGGTGGCTTTGGGTTTATTGGCTGGTTCATACTTTTACATGCCTTCCAGAGAGAGTAGTCAGAGTTTGCAGTAGCAGTAAGCTAAGCCCGGATGGTATTGATACACACAAATTGCTCCCAACTCCCCATAATTGAAATAATGTGGGTATACAATTCTTGAAACTCCTTACCGATGATTTATCATCGAAAATGAGGGTGAATTTTATCAAAAACAGATGGCATTGATACACACAAATTCCTTGCATTTATTAGAACTTAAATTTTGAACGCAATGTCAACAAAAATAAAATTTTGCCCCCATCCCCTATATCTCCGCTCCCGTCCATTTGGGGTCCATTCGGACGGTACGAGGGGGTTCGGTATCACTTCAAGACCCCGATTACCACTCGCCATCCGGTTGCCTCTACGATTAAATTTTACGTGCCATTGCCTTGAATATAACGACTGGAAAGTTGGAAACCTGCTACCTAATTACGTAACACATTTTCGTAAACGATAACAACTAATCTGTTTAATTTTGACAGTTCAACAACATTCATTGCGTTATTTACGTTGCTTAGCAGATTTTCTTTTCGAACTTATGAAGCAATCTGTTTCAAAACGATTCAGATTCTGATTAATCGTGTATTACGTAATTAGGGTTACTGGACTTATAATTAATATACCTGAGTCTGAATCCGCCTTGAGCAAGCGCGGTGATCAATGCTTCTATATATGAGAAGAGGCCTTTGCCCTGGACTGGGACAGTAATAGGCTGGTATTATTATTACTAGACTAAAACTTCTCTATCAGATTCGCTGTCTGTGGGCCAGTGCGTCGCCTCCGTGGTGGGAGAGGCACCCGGTCTCCGCGTTGAATCCATGGTCGACATTTGGTACATGCAGAGTATATCGTATAAGGGCAATGTCACCTACTATGTGCCGTGAGTATACCTATTTATGTACCTGCTTCACCTCAGCCTCTCCCAAGCTGCGCCACAACACCAAGTTCTCCGCCTTTCGCAGACACCTTTTTAAGATCATCTGTCGGTCGGTCCATCTATCTGGGGGGGTCCTACACTACGCGCCGATACGCGGTCTCGACTCCAGGACTCGTCTGCTCGTACGTACCTGATTACATAACGTTATTTTTTTAATCATGTAAACCTGAAAGTAAAATGGCTAGTGTGGCAACTGTGTACCGGAACACCCAGTGTTGGTTTAGTAGGACTTCCACAATGTGGCCTGATGACCTGGTGAAGGTTGCAGGAATCCACTGATGACAAGAAGCACAGGACTGGTCGATGTGGCGACGCTTGGGGAAGGCCTATGACCAGCAGTGGACGTCTTTCGGCTGAAATGATGATAATGAAAACCTGAAAGTAATGATAGTAGCGCGGAGAGAAACCAGCTATATAACCTTGTTAGTTTTCATTATATATTTCTTTTTACTCTTTTCCATACTTGTGTACTCCTTGTTGACCTGGCTGCACCACTATACTTCCTTTTATTGCAGACCAAGTCGTAATAGCAGTTTCTACGGAGACTTTGCGCAAATAATTTGGGCACAAAGTTACATGGTTGGCTGTGGGCGCAGTCGTTTCATGGTAAGCCTGTCATATTTGTAATGTAAGAGTAACGGTAAATGATAAATGATTTTATTTCTGTAAGTAGCTTTTACACGTCAATTATATTTTAGAAACTAGTTGAGGTTTCCTATCTTACTACTCTGAGAAAAAAGGCCGAAACAAACTCAGAGGTCACAGTCTCTTTTAAAGTCCAGACATAATCGTAGTCAGATCATGTGAAGACCTTGCAGATTGGTGTCTGAAATGGTCTTTTGAGGAAAGAACCACACGGATCTAGTAGACACGTTCAGTCAGTGCGCACACTTGTCAGTAATCGTGCAGCTCAACAGAACGTAAAGAACTCAACGATTCGACGATCGTTACTAAAAAGGGACATTTGGGTAGGCCGCATAAATTATTCAAACTGTCAGACCATGATTAAAACTAAATGAGAAAAAATAGCAAACAAAAAAAAAACTATTTATTTATATATCTCTCCCTTATTATAACTATCATTACAGGTTCATCACCGATAGCGCGGTCTCTTATAATTATGCTGTCTTTACATAATAAAAATTATTTACTTTTCAAAACTATTTGGAACTTAACATATTACATATTATTTTTTTATTATATTTTTTTTTAATTTAATTTTTTCTTATTATTATTTATTGTTAATTTTTTTTGTATAGGAATCATAACATTACTCACAACAAATAATATATAGGACCATAACTTTGATAAAATAAACTAAAATAAAAATATATGAGAAACTTAAACAATACCGCAACGTTTCATATAACCCACACAGTCTTCACATACACAATAGGTAAGCCTACGTTCATCTGTCCTCGGGGTAGTATTATATTTCAGCTTCTCATTTCCTGTTCTTACAAAAGCCAGGTTATTCGTTTGGTAGAAACTGTTTAAAAGGCAGTCTACCCCACTTTTTAGGGTTCCGTAACCCTTATAGTTTCGCCATGTCCGTCTGTCTGTCTGTCTGTCCGCGGCTTAGCTCAGAGACTCTTAGTAATAGAAAGCTGTAATTTGGCATGGATATACATATTAATCATGCCTACACAATGGTAAAATAAAAAAAAAACAGAACATTTTTTTTTTTGGTACCTCCCACCCTTGCAGTTATTTTGGATATCTGAAAAAATTCACGGTAGTATATAGTTTAAATAACGAAATTAAAAGAAAAAACTATCACAGCTAAGTAGGCTCAACAAGTTAACGAGTAATAATCGACCAACTTACATTTGCAGTTGCAAAAACATGTTCTCCCATACATTCCGTATGGGAGAACATGTTTTCCAACTACAATGTTAACACGTCCCGGGACAGACCGCCTCTCGACGTTATCTTGGTATATCGTTTCGTGACAGTACGGCTAAGGGCGGTGAACTTTATTTCATGTAATCTGGCAAACCATCGACAGCCGTTGCTTGCCCATAACAATCCTAGAGAGCACATGATCTAGTGTCACATCACGCGACTTCATTCGTTCGTAGGTGTCACGGCGAACTTTTTTCGAGTCATTTTTCAACGCAGTACTTCTGCAACACATTCACACCGCCGATAGGCGTAGACTGAGCCATACAAGTACAATGATGTTGATATTTAGTGTCACGGCATGTGCACACGGCCGGTGTAGACGGTATGACAAAATGTATGTGATTTTGAAGTGACATATCATGACATTTGCAAATAGTCAAGTGTCCCGGAACGTGTTAAGTTTGTTCTTGTGATAAATTCATTCCAACTATGGAACCCTTCATTGTGCGTGGTCCGACAAGCACTTGGCCGGTTTCTTTAATGGAGAGAC
This sequence comes from Agrochola litura, assembly GCA_949152395.1. Taxonomy (NCBI): domain Eukaryota; kingdom Metazoa; phylum Arthropoda; class Insecta; order Lepidoptera; family Noctuidae; genus Agrochola; species Agrochola litura. The sequence continues at coordinate 4,618,509 of OX424497.1, read as the reverse complement.
TGCCATCACAATTTCACTAAGTTAAGTAAGTTAATTTACTTTCGTATCGTTGTCAGATACGATTGCAAGGTCGCCTCCGAAGTGTGGAGCGCCTCGTCTGCAACATAGCGCCCCACGGGCCCCCACCGTCGCGCCCACTGTGGTCCCCTGCGGCTCCGGCTGTGTCCTGTCCAACACGCTCACAGAAAGATAGGTTGATGCAAGCGCTTTGTGATTATCGTTAGTATCTCTTTGTGTTTGTGTATAGTTAGATTTGATCCCAGTGAAGAGAAGTCAAGGAAGAAAGTTTTGTACTCAAAACTTTCTACATCTGTGGTTACTGAAAAAAGATGAACACGTGAATATAAAATTCTGTTACCAAGAAATATGAAATAGAACGTCAGGAAACCCAATTTTGAATTTTAGTGAACATGCTGTATATTTGAATTTGTCTAAAATTACACAGATGTCATAATTTCAGAATGGAACCCGAAACAGATAGCAGTCGTCAACTCCTCAATGACGTTAGAAGACCATCTACTATTAGATACGGTCTTAGAAATAGAAAACAATGATACACTGAACTATTTAGGGAGTCTTGACGAGATTTACTTAACTAAGCTGACTATAGCAACGATGCCGAATACTATAACAACACAAGTACATTTCAATTCTATGCAAAGAAGAGAAGTAGTAGAAGTTATCGAAGGTATAGAGCCACAATTGAATATCAGCACAATCAGTACAACTACAGTCCCACCTGAAGCGATACTACCACCAATTTCCGCGCTACCACCAATACAAGAAACAACAATAATAAAAGTTACAAAAGCACCAAAAAAAGTAAGTCTGATTGGAAGACCAAGATCATACAATATGGAAGATTTAACAAAAGTTGATGAAAATACAGAAAGTAAGTGAACTTTTACAAGAATAATTGAATACCTACTTCTACAAATACTTAAATGAGATCATATGTTTGCAGATAACACACCTATTGAGGAAATATCAAAGACAGAAAAGGATTTCTACGCAGAGTACGAATTCGTAGAACCAGACGACGCTAATACCACATCGATTTCTATAAATGTAAATACTACAGAAGTTCCAGAGATAGTCAATAGTGTGTATATAATTTAAAAACATATATGGATTTTGAAGCTAATCATATTTTAACTGATCTTGAAATAAAACGTGTTGCAGTTTTAATCAATCAAGATGTTTTAAGAGATGTTGTCACAAGATTATATCAAAACTCAAGTATGTACGGAGAACCATTACATAACTTTATTGACAACGCTATAGCACAAGCTGGGATATTAAATGTGAATGATAGTGCGGTGGCGCTCTTTAACGGTAGTACACTAGAATTTGGAAATGCATCGATGAAGGATAATCTTGATGAATATCTTTCGGACCGTAAGTTGTTTTGATGCAAGAGATTGTTTTGTGCTACACTGAGGATTAATTTTGAATGTTTAAATGCTTGTAAAAGCATATTGAATTTCTTTTTTTATTCTGTTTAATTTTACGAAAAGGTTTTGTTACTTGATGGTTATTTGTCTAAAAAGCGTTATTATCCATGCATGATGAATTGGTTTTATGTATCGAATTTAAAAACGTTTTCCTAAATATCTGGTGTCCCAGAAATGGTGGGGAAATTGATATTTATAGGTAAACTGTGTTGTCCACAGCTGAAACAGTTCGTGAACTACAAGAGGCGTTGGATCGTATAGAATATGATATGGCAACAAAAGCGGGCAAGGTATATACACCAACATAATTAAAAAAATCGTCTGTAGAAGTTTTATCTCTTTATACGTTTTGAGGAGCTCGTGGCTAAGTAATAACAGCTGCACAGGTCGATCCATAAGGTTAAGCTACGCTTTCCGGGGTTGGTCTGTGGATGGGTAACCATCTTTACAAACCGAGACTCCTCCATGTCTCGGAAAGCATGTTAAGCCGTTGGTAACGGCTGTCATTCGTGGATCTTTGTCAGTAGTTACGGGTCGTCAGAAGCCCGAAAGTCTGACAACCAGTCTTACCAAGGGGTATCGTATTACCCAGTAACTGGGTTGTGGAGGTCAGATAGGCAGTCGCTCCATGTAAAATACAGGTATTCCGCTGCATCCGGTTAGACTGGAAGCCGACCCCAATATAGTTGGGAAAAGGCTAGGCAGATTGATTTGTACGTTTTGAATAATCTTGAACACACTCCTTCCAAATAGATTTGTATTTTCGTTTATACAGTATGTTAAATAACAGAGGGCGTTCCCTTAAACTCGTTAATCTATATCATTAATAGATTTAAATAAAAATATTAGCATAGAAAAATAAGTATAAAAAAATCCGAATTAAAAAAATGGAATAATTGACAATAAATTCGAAACGTCCTGTTTAAAATCAAAATAGTAATGCGGAATATTACCTAGCGTAGTGGCGTTGCACAAAGCGGCAACATCGCAATTTTTGTGTCGCGCGCGGCGCGTATGCCGAGCGTGTTACCTTACCTACCGAGCCGGCCGGGGGAGCGCGCGGGGCGGCACGGCGGCGGCGCGGCGGCGGGCGGCGGCGGCGCGGCGGTTCTGAATGGCGAGCGGCGACTTTGATAAAGGCGGCAAAGTTAATTTAAAAGACAGTGAAATGCACGTCGTCGGGTTGTTATCAGTAGAATTAAATTTAGCAATAACATTTAACTACCCGTCTCAAATGGCCGGCTGACAAAGGAACGCGTCACTGAACGCGCCCCTTGGGCTTGAAAGGACCTATTCGCAAACATAGTAAAAACATAAATTCATGTACCTATCTAAGCCACGTTTCAATAATATCAAAATTGCACTGCACGGCCGCTACGTCGTCATCGGCGTCGTCGCGAGCTTGCGGCCACAAAATAAACAGATACGAGTACAGAAGGTCCACTCACGGAACTAGTACACAAGACACGGTGGTACAGACTTACAGTGTTAAAATAAATTGTATCTAAAAAATAACGGTTAAGTTTAGAGAAAGTTTCATTTAATTATTTAAATCACAGTTTAGGCTAGCTTTTAAATCATAATGATGGTATTGCACGTTAGTAAGTGAATGTTTACTGCAATGTCATAGAAATTAAAAAAATAACTTTATGCAGTTGCATTCGTAATAAGAAGTACTTGCGTTTATTCATTGCAATGTAACAACACAGTAGTAACACGCTCGTTGAACGGGGTACTCCCTGAGCGAGTGTAAAAGCAATTTAAACAAAGAGTGGGCCTTCTGAACTTATTTATTTTGTGACACAGTCGTTTAGTGTCTTTTAAGTACCTATTATGATGTTTAAAAACTTACCTAGATTTTGAACTGCAATATGCTGACCTCCTCTCTCTACACATTGTTGCAATCGCGGACGGTTATTTTGGTGTACTCGTCGCAATAAAAGCGGGTCCTCGCGTATGTGATGATGGCATACACGCCGATTCCACATGCGCGTAAATAGGCTTTTCTTATGACCAAATGACGTTTTCGATGAAGTGGGTGTCCTCCGCGCTTCACTGCAGTGCCCGCTGGCAATACCTATGTTAACCGGCGCGCGAAATCAGCTGGACCAAGCAGCGCTTGCACTTTTTGGAGTGAGTACGGATGCTGTTTGTTTTTCTGACGTGACTAGTGTTCAACAGGCGGCCGGCCCTTCTAGTGCTTGAACCGAGCTCCTCCTCAAAATGCCTTAGCACGTTTTCTTCCTGCCGCACAGAGATCACGGGTCGGGGGCCACCAGAACCACGCGGCACTACTGGTTCATTGTTACGGAGACGCACCAGGACACTCAGGGAATTCCGCGGTTGATTTGCATTGGGGTACCTCTCAGCATACCTCCTCAGAGCACATGCACCATCATAATTACACTCAGCATAAATGAGCACTATGAAAACATACTCTTGAGCACCGTTTTTCACACACGAATGACGAAAGAACACTCATGTTGCATTGCGAAAATAAATGCACATCCGGCCAGCGCGCGATATTAGTTCCGAATAAAATTAGATGGACATTCGGGGGGCAGGGGGCGGGGCTAGGTGCATCAAATAGATCGCCGCACAGCGCACGTGGCCCTTCATTCATAAGTAGTAATTTGCGACATTGCCGTTCTTACACTTTTGAACATGTACGCGTGTACAGAGTGTTTCTTTTAAGTATCAATTTAATATTTTTTGTGAATATTTTATTATAAAAATAAAAAAAGCATTTTGTTTTTGAATGGTAATATTTTTTTTAGCATGTATGGATGCTATACTATTGCGGGTTAACGGGAACGCCTTTCGTTAGTTAACATACTGTATATCAATTGCATATAAAGGGAATCTTGAAGTAGATCTATATGAGACAGGTGTTCTTTGTCCTTTGACATTGTAAAATACAATAGACGTGGATATGTTTAGTAACTTGTTCCGCTTAGCTATTTCTAAAGACCAATAAAAAACTCCTGAAAGAAATCGACACGTGTTTCACCTCTCAACGAGGCATCCTCAGGATGACGATGGACTTGTTGCGAACTCGAACACGGCGTGTTGCCACACCAAGCGCTGAGTGCAGAAATAGCTAAGCGGAACAAGTTACTAAATATATCCACGTCTATTGTATTTTATAATGGATTTCCGCAAGGTCACGCCTGAATCAATTAATTATCTTTGACATTGTTTTTCCATAATTTATAATTAAAATGTAGCCATGAAAAATGTGACATTTACAAACCCGCACTGGGCCCGCGTGGATTATGACCAGTGATCAGAGTAGGTAGAGTTATTTTGGTTCAATGACCACAAACGTCCATGTTAATATGGAAATTCCCCGGGATTCTTACTGAAATACCGGGATTCAAAAAATTTAATTGATTTTTTATTAACAAGGATAAAAGAAAGCTTGTAATGTATTGACAGTGAGCGCACGACGTCAAACTAACATCAGCGAATTACTCTCTTATTTTATGTCTGCGGCTTGACTAAAAGGAAGGTCAGAAGGAAATTGTATTTATTTGTTCGTGTTAATACCGATTTTACTTGTCTATACAAAATTGTTATAGAAAACTAAAAAAAAAATATTAAAAAAATAAAGTTTTTAATTTCATTAACCTGAAACGTGTCCGTCTTATACTTACCCGTCGGAGGAGTGGAGGGATATGTGTTCATAATTCCTTAAGACGTGAATAGCTTTTTACAAAGTAATTTCTAACTTATTTAATAACTAGCTGCGCCCCGCGGTTTCACCCTCTTAAGTCTCGATCCTGTGGGGACATCGGGATAAAAAAGTATACTATGTGTTAATCCAGGCTATAAACTATCTGTGTACCAAATTTTATCCAAATCCGTTCAGTAGTTTTTGCGTGAAGAAGAGACAAACATACACACACACACTCACAAACTTTCGCCTTTATAATATTAGTGTGATATATATTTCATATCCCGGGATTCCGGGAGTGTCCATATTAAGACAACGTATCGCAAGTACAAAAAATAGCTCTACCTACTCCGATCACTGATTATGACCCATGCCCTCGCATAGAGAAGAAGCCTGTTTCCCAGCAGTGGGAACAATAAAGGCTGATTAAGTTTATACTTATTAATAAAAATATCAATTTTAAAAGGTCCGACGAGAATTAAGAGATCCCTCCGAAGATTCAGAAACAACCACGTTTGACAAGCCAATGCTCGAAACACTCCACAACGCGGAGGTAGAGAGAAATAAAACACTGGAAAGAGGTCCAATGTATAACATGGTACTTAAATATATGCCGTATTTGAAACAGTATGAAGGTGGAATACTCCCGACATCTGATGACGCTTCTAGTATAGCAAGTCGTGCGTCCGTCCGGTCAATTATTATTGTTTTAGTTTCTACTCTTTGTTTGTAATTGTTTAGGTGTATTTTAGATATATTTATGTAACTGTTTTGATTGTATTGTTCATAAAGTTTGTTATTTAGTGCTCGTTTTCGTTTTATTTATTGTACAGTATAAATATTTTCTTAATGTCCCTCGGCAAACTTCGTGGTTCGTCAGTCGTCGGATTTCTATTCGTTGCCCTTTGCACTTGGTACAGACCGGACGCTCTAATTCGATTTGGAAGTACATAGAGTTGTTAATACTCTTTTAACTTAAGGCGCTGTCCCACCGCGGCGCACGCTGTGCACGGGCACGCGGCGCATATTAGCTGCGTGGGTTCGTTTATTTGACAACGTGGGTCTACATTTCCACTGTAACACACGCTATACACGGATATTAACCCACGATTATGTACCGTACCAGCTCCCGCAGGGAAGCTACACACGCTTCCGTGTACCGCGTGCGTAGAGTTGACAGCGTTAAGCTGCGTGGGCGCCGTATATTCAAGCAAGCCACGCGTGTAGCAATGACGTCAATTTGTGAGTAGCGTGTCTGTGGGTTGCAGTGGACGTTATCACATAAATTTTCTTGCAAAGTGAAGCTAGACACACGTGTGTAGCCTCTCCATGCGAAGCCTTTAATGGCAGCATTTAATGTAATTTTTTTTTTAATGGGAGGAAAGCTGCTAAAGTCGCAACACGAAAATAATTTTACAGCTCTATATAGTTCATACGGAAATCAAAACAAAACAACAATAAAGTACTTGGTTCTGAATTCAAATTTATTATACACGATAAATCTAAAATCGATGGACATATAAATTAGCATTCGTTTGTATTCAGAAATGCGATGATTCCCGAGAGACATATTAAGAAAATAGTCAGACTGTACGCGTGCGTTAAACGTACAGGAGTGACGTCACGTTAACCCCTGCATTTCGTTACCTTGAATTGTGGCTGTAGTTTGACATGCTAATTGCAAAGCAAACTGGCAGGTAGACTTAAAACGAGTAACCTGAAGTACAAAAGATAACAGTAATAATGGAGATTTTGAGACAGTAAGACAATTAACTTTTCATCGAAAACGTAATTCAAGTCATAATAAAGGGCTGAATAATTCGAACTATATTTTGCTACTATACTTACAGAACTGACCTACCAGCTACTAAATTTTCCATTGTTATATCAGTTATGTATCATTGAAATTAGGACCAAACAACAAAACTTATAAATAAATTCTTGAAATCCTTTAATGATGTTCCAATTAGACTAGGTCACAGTAATATTCCACATCACAGCCTACATCACAACAAAGGATTTGGAGCATTAATGAAAACTTAATGGTAAATGAGCGTCGGTCTCGATCGCCGGTCATCGGCCGCAGTCGAGTTGTGGTCACCTCACGAACTGGTCGTAGTCCGTCGTAGGCGCGTAGCCGCGTAGCACGTCTACGAATTGACGTAGCGGTTTCATGTAGCTGCGTTTTTCACGCGGTGAATGTTTTTGTGGTGAATGAAAATTATTTAGGCGTGTGCTGAATAGTTTTGTAGTCGTGTTGTTGTTAAAATAGTGTTATTTTTCCTTCATTTCCATAGTGTTAATATACCATTTTATAATAAACAAAAAAAAAAAAACAAAGATTACTTTTCCATAAACTAAATATAGTCCATTGAAATACAACAGTCTTAATATACAAAATAAAACACCATCTAAATTTTTACATCAATAAGACAAAAAAAAAAAACATTCGAATTTCGGGTCCTATCGCATCTCTACGGCCTCAAGCTGTTTTTCCAAAATACTATGACGAATGACACGAAGGCTGGTTCGGAACCTCGAGAGTCCACGGCAAGAGGCTCGTGGTCTCGAAGACCTGATGATGTCAAGTTTGAGTTCGGGTTCGGAGTGCCGCTGGGAGCTATGTCTGCTCATCCTGCTTTCCATTCGGCTTGGGATCTTGGCTGGTAAGTAATTTTAGAAAGCAAAATACTCTATCATTTATTGCATTCCACAATGTGTACTTAGGTGGGAAGTTAAAATTCTAAGAGATCATTAACTAACAGTGGTGCCAATTCTCTTGTACACCAAACTATCACTAAAATTCCTTACTTTTGGCTACGAGAATCTTAAAGCTATTCTGCAAAAATAATTCTCTAAATTTAAAAATTATTTTGACACAACTAAAATCGAATTTGACAATCGCAACTCTGCGTGGTACTTGTTTGCCCGACCCCGTGAACTTTTTTAGAGCCGGAGTGTATATGGAATTTTATAGGACTCACCAGTTTTCGGGATATAAGCAAAAGAAAAGAAAAAAAGATACAGTACTGTTTTTGCACCTGAAGTCGAGGTGTTGGTGTGAATTTTAGTTCATGACAACAAATTTTGTTCCACCCCTTTTTAATTGCGACTAAAAATAGTCAGATTTAGTTAGACTATCAACATTTTTGGTGAAAAACGTTAAATACAGAATAGCAAAATTGTCATTTTCACTAAATTAATAACTCAGTGCCATCTTAGTGCTGTCAAACTAAAATTATAGTTGTGTCAGTTTAGTTTATTTCAGAATGGGAAATCTGGTTATTTTTAGTCTAGTTTAGAGGCATTTGTGACAAGAGAATCGGCACCATTATCAACTTCATTAACTTTTGATTTACATTAATTTTATCTCACGTTTATTTTCAATCTCACGTCACCTTTTTCTTTTTCGTGTGGTTTGTTCCTATCCTAGTATTAGAGTTTTTATGCCGCCCATATGCCTCTGACTTGATTTCACATGCCGTCGAGAAAATATCTCTCAGGCAGTTTCCTCACGACATTCACCCTCATCATTTTTGAAGCATGTGAACACACATGAATTCGAAAAATCAGAGGCCTTGGGCTCGAACTCGAGACTTATGACTTGGCAGTCCTACGGTCACACCACTACGGCTATCAATGCTGTTACGTCACCTTATTTTAAATGATAAATGTGATAATGCATGCTCTCTTGCGTTGAAGGTAACCTCGATTTAAAACATTTACTCGATACTTCAAGACTCCCAGATCATAGTTTAGTGTTATGAGAAACAGGGCGTAAAGTTCACTCATCCACCATAGAAAAGGGAGGATCCTCCGACCAGACCGTGTTGTGTCTGGCGGGCAACTGCCCATCGGTTTGAAGTTGAAATCTTGTATATATGTTGATCGCTCGGTAAACTCTAACTGCGCGATGCAGGATTTGTGTGACGTCATGTCTATGATGCGTAGTTCGTATGTGGCGTGTAACCGCTACAATAGTGTCAGACAGTTCAAGGCTCAACAGGATGTCTTTTAAGTTGTCCTGTGTCGTGAATGCAACGTTAGTCCATGCAGGAATCGGCCCACCATCGAATGCACCAATCGTGAAGACAACATGATGACGATATTAAAAGATGGTGACTAAATTAAAGATACCAAGCGTGGGCGTTCTATAAAATGTCACTACTATTTATCACACACATGATAATACTGTTCATTACGTTTTTCTGGTATTAATAAGTATTCAGTATGACTCACAATTCCAATAGACCTGACTAAACAAATAGAATCAATTATACATAACATCACGCCAGTATTCCCCGAAGGGTTAGGCAGAGGTGTACCTATAATACATCCTCATTTCGCCAGTTATGTTAAAGTCCCATGTAATAGGGGGCGAGCCTATTGCCATCAACCGGGCACAAATCCAGACTCCGGGCTGCTACTGAGATATTCCTTAAGGGAAAACTCAATAGCACTTTGCCTGACTTGAGAATCGAACCCTAGACCTCATGCTCAGCAGTAGACAAATGAGGCAGAATTAATTATAATAGGTACGGTAAAATTTATCCACATGATGTTATATGTATGAAAAATGGCTGGCCCTGTAGCGTGTGTGACATTGTAAACAATGGTCTAACTGTACAGCTATACTATACTATACGGATACAACGTAAGGCTAATAGGAGCATAGTACACGCAAGCCGTAGAGCCTTATTTAAAGTTTATCTGTAAAGTGAGTTCAAATTCAAAAGTCATTTATTCAAACTAGGCTGAGAATCAGTACTTTTCGAACGTCAAAATTACATAAAACAGTCCCCCAAAACGCCCACTCTCCACCACTTCCTAGTGCTTTAGCTGGGAAGAAGAATTAGTAGCGCAACAAACTCCCCAGCAGTATATGGTGTTAGACGTGCGAACTTCAAGTACACAACTACGCTGTTTTTAAGTTCGCGAATGTACTCGGCTCGCCGTCGGTGACACACGTGAAGCTTGCTCACGCTCAGCTTGTATCGCGATGTTGTCGAATTTTTCGAACCAAACTAAACAAATTTTACACAAATGTCGGCTCGCGACTCACGGCGATGACAGACGTACGAAACTATGAACAAAGGCGGGCTAAGAGCAAAATTTCAATCCTGTTGGATCGTCGACGAACTTACTCAGCGGTTTTAAAGTCCGCGTACTTAGCTTGACACACGGGCGAGAAAGGTCGCCGAGCCATAAGTACGCGTACTTGCTCGTGCGTCTATTACCCCTTTAAGGGTCGCTTCATGTAAAATACTAGTATTCAGCTGCATTCGGTTAGATTGGAAGCCGACCCCAACATAGCTGGGAAAAGGTTTGCATAAGCTTTTCGTCAGCTACTTTCAGTCTCATACATTTTTGACCATTCCATCATCAGTCTAGGCCCTCTGAGGTTCTCTGTTTGGTATTGTTTAGCAAAGGAGCTGCTATCTTGGTTAAAAATTCTGAATTAGCATTGAAAAGGGAGAGCCAACAAAGAAGGAAAGGAAGACTACAAAAAAAAAACAGTGGCACTCCGGAAGTGCAGACAGAAGTGAAAACTTGAACAATTTTATTGAGCAGGAAATACTTTTATTGAGTTGTCAGTAACAGTGTCGCGAGTTCAATTGTTTTTCCCATCTCAAAAATGCCCAACGCGCCTATAGAAGTTTTCAATTTAAAAAAGTTACCTACAACCTACAATAGTAAAAACCTGAACCTACAAAGTTATTAACAACAACAACATTTTATCTCTCCATGAATTAGCCGAACTCATATAGCCACACGTTCTTTAAACTTGGAATACCAATGATGAATAATGCTTTGTATGTATCGTTAGCTGCATTATCTTCCCACGCATCGAACAACAGATTTAAGTACCAAGGGAAACCTTGGCGTTAACTGCATTATAGTCTCGTAAAAGCCGTTCAACTGAGCTTAATCGTGTGATATGACAGGCAAGGTAGACACATATGTTAGCACGTGTGGCTTCAACTGCATACAATGCGAGATTTCAGCTGAGATATTCCTGTTCTTATATTAAGCGAAGTTAGGTTAAAAATACATTAAGAAATAATGTTCGTCGTTATTAACTCGTTAATGTTTACTGCTAATGATTAACAGCACGTTTGTACTTACCTGTTGCCTTCCTGAGACCAGTGGTGGCCCAGTGGTATCGACCCCGACTTAGGAGTTCGAATCCGGGCCGGCGCTTTACTTTGTGTTATTTTATTTCATCACCACTGCTTCCAAACGTTGAAGGAAAATATCGTGAGGAAACCGGCATGTGTTAGAACCAAAAATTCGAAGACATGTGACATCTACCAACCCGCACTGGGCCCGCGTGGTGGATTACAGCCTACTCGCTCGCGCTAGCCTCTCGACGAAGTGGAACAGTGGTGCAGTGCGAACATTATAGGCTGATTATGCTGCCTTCCTGCTGTTGCACCATCTATACAGAAGGAAGATCTTGCTGGATACGGTTATATTAGTTTTTAGTTCGTACAAAAAGAATAGATGCCGAGAGACGGTAGGTGTGTTGGCAGACCAATAGCCAGACGGATGAATGACATTCAGAAGATCGCGCGTCAGACCTGGTTGAGACGCGCATATACCAGGGAAGCATGGCACAATAGGGAGGTGGCGTGTACTCAGCAGTGCCTGGAATAAAGCTGCCAATGATGATGATAATGTAAAAGAAACAGAGTTCCTCTTGTCAGGGGAAACTACTGTTTTAAAGGTTTCGTACCGAAGGGTGCCAAACTTGACCTAAATGATGTTTATTTCTGTAAGTAATTTTATGTAAACACTTTTAAACGTCAATATTATTTCAGAAATTAGTTGAGGTCGGTGTTTCCTATCCGACTTCTCTGAGAAGACGACGATGATGTTCAAAAGTGCCTTTTATGTGCCTATTTGTAATAAACGATTAGACTTTGACTTTGAGGAAACACCGAAATAAATTCAGAGGTATACAGTCTCTTGTATAGTGCAGACATTTTCTTAGTGAGATCATTTGAGGATCTTGAACCACACAGATTTGAGTGAATCTGTCCACTCAGTGCACGCATGTGTCCGTAATTGAGTAGCGAAACTCGAAAATTAAGGAGCTTAACGACTCGACGAACAATAAATAACCTTTCAACTGTCACTAACGAGACACAATAGAATTTTATTGTTATCCACCTCAATGAGGCGTCGTAACAGATGATGAGTTACGAAAGGATATTTGGGTAGACCGCATAAAGCTGTACCCTAATTGAGTAACACACGATCAATCATAATTTGTATCATTTGGAAGGATATTACTAATCAATTTTTTCGTATGTTCGAAAAATTTGTCTGCTCAGAAACTTAAAAAACGTTATGAATATTGTTGAATTGTCAAAATGATTGTGATTGATCGTTATTAGGGAGCTGCTCTTTCAATACACTGATTGCTCGATGTTCCATAGTGTCCCTATGTAAACGCTATCAAAAATAGCTACTCACCCGATCGTTTTTCAGAATAACGTCAATTATGGTCTCTTTGTTTCTAAGTTCTTTAGCCAGCACTGTTATTCAACACCCCTTCCAAGCATTGCCCATTATTATGCCACACACTCACATTCAGAAATAGTTTTTTTAAGTATAATTACTGTAGAGTACACCCAGTGACCTCCTTTGAGCGCGGCCTGATCTTGCTCGCGATAAAGAAACTAACTACTACCTAGGGCAATATTCACAGACAGCACTTTGACTATTTACTTTGCTAAGTAAAGTGAGCGTCGCATACGAATGTGTTACGGCAATGATGCTCATTGTGAGAATGGAATAATAATAACGACGACTCCCCAATACGATATGTTAATTTAATTAAGTTGTTAAAACATAATGTAAGTAGGTAAAAAATAATATGACATTCGTCAAGTCAAAATCATAACTTTAATGAAAAAACTAAAGATAGCGCGCCTGTTGTGTGCGCGCTTCGGTAGCGTAAACTTCTCGAATATTCCAGGGCTCGACTCGACGTCTGCATGTGTATACATCACACATTCATATGCGAGGCGTTACCAGAATGTAAACATTATTCATATAGCACTAACGTTCATGTTCGAATGAAACGCTTGCTCGCATTCGCTTATGCTTATACGAATATCAAAATTATTTTGCATAAGAATAAGGTTCATATTCGTGTGGAATGCTTACTAAGTAAAGTCATAGTGCGATCTGTGAATCTCGTGCTTACTGACCGCTTTCTTATTATTATGGTTCGTGCGAGACAAAGCTTCGAGGAAAAAATATGTAATTTGAAAATTATGAAGCGTCGACACACTTTCGGGTTGACTTTGAGTTACCCTTATTTTAACGATTCAGCGTATTTTTTTATTTACTAAAAAAACAACTTATATACAGTTTGCACGACACATACAAGTTATCGGTCAATGGTGCCGATTCCCTTGTTCACAAACTAAACTAAATTTAGGTTCAGTGCATCTTTTTCTTTCTATTTCATTAAGAAAAGGACAGAAGATAAATTTTAGTTTAGTCCTGTCAAATTAATCAGACCTTGACGTAAATTGACGTAATTTTAGTCAGCAAGTTTTTAATCACGTCTAAACTTGTATGGAGAGTGACAGGCGATGATTAATTTGACAGGACTAAACTAAAATTTATCTTCTGTCCTTTTCTTAATGAAATAGAAAGAAAAAGATGCACTGAACTTAAATTTAGTTTAGTTTGTGAACAAGGGAATTAGCACGAATAACTGTTAGTAATTACACATCATCATAAGAAAATTTTTATTTAGCGGGCTACCTTAGGAACTTATTAAACAAAGTAAAGTCAAGTAAAGTTAATAAAGTTCTGAGGACTTAGCACGATCGAGCGACGTAAACGTACTTACCGTGAATTCAAAAGATTTTTTTATCGAAAATCCTATAGCATTTTGGTTAAAATGTTTGCAACAAGCCCAATACGTAGGTCATTCATATCTATCACATAGATATGAATAAAGTCTTAAAACTAAGTTAATATTATGTGCGAAATGAGTATTTTCAATTTTAAAATCGTTAAAATTTACATTACCTACTTTTATTCCGCTGGGCGCGTTCTTGTCAGGCCGTTTTTTTTTGCTAATTAACAAAAGGGGATTTTTGTCCATACGAATATGCCAACCCCATCGTACCATATCTACTATTTAATTTTAATTAAAATATGACACAACAACTATATCTATAAACTGTAACAGAAATTCGTCGTTCCGTGACTAGGCACAATAGGCCTGTGTCCAAATTTTTTTTTGTCCGTCTTGTGTGTTATTAAAAAATATTGAACACGTATTTTTTCTTTTTTGACGTAATCAAAAGATTACGGCGATACATTGAGTTAAAATGTGGCATGATGTCACACCTTGCTAGATTTAATACTGCGTTGTGACGTAGCGAGCGGGCCCGCTCCCCAACTTTAATGCGTGTTTTTTAAGTTAGTTTTGATTTAATATGATAAAGCAAAAAATAAGTGTCTAATATTTTTTTATTATCTGAAAGACGGACTAAATAGAATTTCTTTTTTTTACATAGGCAACTACTCTATTTTCACCAGGCCACATAACCTCTTTGTATTCGCTGATTTAGGGTTTTTTAAAATGCTTTGAATCAGCCCAGCGTCCAAAATGTTCAATTTAAATTATTTGATCAAAGATTCCCCTTTATTCTTGCTCTTAACACACTCCATCAATAAATGTTGCACATCTTGAATTTTGTTGCATATTTCACAATGAGCTGATGCAAAGGTCCAGTTATTAAACCTAGTAAAGTTCAGTTTACATAATAGGTACAGACGCCAGCACATCAAGCTACTACAATCTGTCAAATTTATTTAATAGGTTTTCAACTTCATCGCTGATGTGTAAGGTTCAAAGTTGATTGGGAAAATTTGACAGTTTCGGGTAGCTTGATGTGCTGGCGTCTGTACAATAATGAAGAAATAAACAACAGATTATCTTCAGCCATAACTCATTCCTCTGCTATTATTACACGAACACGAAGAAAATACTAAAAAAGTATTTCAGTCTCAAGGTGAAACTCGTTTTTAGGCAGTTTTTCTGTTATTTATTCACACGAGATTGTACCTACATGATAAATGAGGGTCGAGGGCTAAGGTGACGTGTGGTGAGGCACTAAAATTAGCCAGGAAGTTAGGGTGCCCGTCCAGAAAAGGATTTAACTGAAGGCGATGACTAGGATGTTTAAATGATGAAGACCTAGGATATTCCTTTTGGATAACCGTATGTTGTTCTTTAATATCGATCTTGAATTCTTTATAGTAATTTAGGGCGACTTACGAGTTGTCGGTCGTAGGTTCGAACAACGACAGGCGCTTTACTTTGTGTCAATTATTTCACTAGCACAGGGGGCCTACCACCAGCTCATAAAGCAGTATTATTTTAATATAACTTCAGTGTGGGAAAGAGATGAAGCTCTATAGGACGTATAGCTCCATCTCTTTCTCCGACTGAAGTAATATTAAAATAATACTGCTTTTGAGCTGGTGGTAGGCCCCCTGCTCTCAAAACGGTGAACGAAAATATCGTGAGGAAATCGGCATGTCCTAGAACCAACCAAAGACATGTGACATTTATCAACCCGCACTGGCCCGCGTGGTGTATTACGGCCCACTCCCTCTCACAGAGAGGAGGCCTGTGTCCCAGCAGTGGGAACATTACAGGCTGATTATGTTTATGCTTATGCAAGGCCACTGTAAGTTTCTTCACTTAGAAGAAAAAAAAATC
Organism: Agrochola litura; assembly: GCA_949152395.1. Lineage (NCBI taxonomy): Eukaryota > Metazoa > Arthropoda > Insecta > Lepidoptera > Noctuidae > Agrochola > Agrochola litura. Next base: position 4,602,620 of record OX424497.1, on the reverse strand, counting down.
TTTGGTTCTGTGACCATATGAGGTTATGGTGAAAAAGATTTTGCCAGGATGGAAAAAGCAGCATCATATTACAATCATAAATCTATTAAAGGACACTGAATGAGAAAAAATAGAACCTTTATTGAAGTGAAAACTTCTTTAGGCGCGTTGGGCATTTTTGAGATGGGACAAAACCATTGATTTCGCGACACCGTGACGACACCTGATTTTTGTAAACACGATTGTACTTTTTATTTATATTCGTTACTGATCAATGTTCTATGCAAGTATTTTCACTTTAAATGTTTTGTAAACGCGATTGTTCTCTTTATTTATATTACGTTACGGATCAATGTTCAATGCAAGTATTTTTATTTTAAAGGTTTTAGATTTTTTTTATAAACGCGATTGTGCTCTTTATTTAGATAAGGTTACGGACCAGTGTTCTATACGAGTATTTTTCTTCCACCAAGGCGATTTTGTTTGAGTTTTCACTTCTGTCGGCACTCCCGGAGTGCCACAATTTTTTGTTGTTACATGGGGGCGTTTATTGTCCCGCAATGTTAATCTGTCTGCCAAGTTTCATTCTCGTAGCAATATCTTCTTTGTCCGATTTTTTGGGGGCCTATGTTTCCAACAGATTTGGCAGTCACGAAAATGTCGTACCTATAGCCTAGCCAAGCTGCGTTTGTGGTGGAACTCCACTCTTATTGGATTGGTCAACCTGTCAAACTGCATGAGTAATGTCCAGTTAGTTACATATGCAGACTAATGGAAGAGCTGATGTCTAGACCGATGGCTTTGTCCATGGATACACGTACACGGTACACGTTAAGTAATTAAATACTCCTGTAACTGTGTGCGATCGCCTGTTGTTAGTAAATACTTTGTTTTAATGAAGACTGTGTGTCTTTTGTTTTCTGTATGCATTGTCCGATAGTTATTTGTAAGTAAGCTCCTACTCTGCTAGTTGCTAATGCGGAAAGCCATTCTATAAATATTTTGATAATGTTGTTATGAGACTGCTTAAGAAATAGTTACGAAATGAAATGAAATGAAATTTTATTTGCAAGAATTGTCGTACATTACAGTTAGTCGGGTTTTTTAACAAGTTCTAAAACAATTCGCTAAAACTAGCATGCAAAATTAAAAAATAAAATAAGAAGCTAATAAAATTGGAACGTACATAACATACAATTAAGAATAAAAATGTCAGTCATTTGTCAAATTATAATAGTAAAATGTACGTGTAAATCTTTAAAATTTTTCACAGAATAGAAAGATTTTTCTATGAGCCATTTGAATAACGCTGTTTTAAAACGATTGATTGGCAGTTCCCTATATGATTTGGGTAATTTATTATATATCCTTATAACCATTGGAAAGCAACTTCTGTGATATAAGTGGCTTTTCATTGGAGGAATAATTAGCCTATCAGGATATCTTGTATTAAACGTAACAGTGTCTCCAAGACGTTCAAATAATTCGGAGTGCATTTTAACATATTTACAGTATTCAAATATGTACGTACCGGGAACAGTTAATATTTATAAATCTTTAAAAAAATATTTAGGTTTCTACCTACTGATGATGCCATTTTACAAAAGTGTAGAACTCGTGTAATGTTTACATTTACATAAAAAGAAGATTTTAATAGATAGAAAAAACAAACCGTTCTTAGATAGACATAAAAGAATATACAAAATCGGACTTACTACACTATACAAAGTTATGCGTAAAAATAAAATATACGCGTCGACTTGAGAGCCTTTCTTTTGTCGAATTAAAAGGGAATTCCAGAAGTAATTTTCGAAGTTCGCAACTGAATTAGTTAGAAAAATTAATTTGGACAGCCAATGAATACTTTCGCATGAGTTACTACAATGAATACTTTTGAATAAGTCGCCTTTCTTCAGCGAAAAAAAATATTAAGATGTTTCACAGTCAATAAATATCCTTATTTCATCAATTACTTTAACACTCAACCAGGTGACTCATATTCATAATGTATCACTGAAAATTACTCACATGTATCATTCGTGTAAAATTTTAAGTGATACAAGAGCACTTAAAGTATAATTTTCACGCAAACTATTTCGATGTAAACGACCATAACCTAAATTAAAACGTACTTCATTTAACATCAAAGTTTAACGGCCCGTCCATTCGTCATTTTGCACACTCTTCGGGAAAACCCACGCATACCTAAACTTCACACTACAACTCAAAAGTTATCATGCAAATATAGATTATACCTTTAAGCCATAAATGTCATATTGGTGTAGCAGTGTAAGGAAGGATGTCACAACTTGTGATGCTCAGTAAATTGTTGCGTAGGCGTCATTTTGTGTTTAAATCATTGAGTTTATTATCCAATTGCTCTTGACACTCGTTAAGTGATACGTCTCTGTTATAATCAAATTCAGGATTTGCTTGTTTATTCATTTGGTGTATTATTTAGATATTCTGTTACGAGGACACAAAGACTTTGAGGGGTGATGTAGAGTCATGTTTAATCAGCCCATATTCTTCCCATTGTTGGGACACAGGCCTCCTCTTTGTGAGAGGGGCTATAATCCACCACGCAGGCCCAGTGCGGGGTGTTGGATGTCACACGTCTTCGAATTTTTGGTTCTAAGACATGCCGGTTTCCTCACGATGTTTTCCTTCACCGTATTGAGAACAGTGGTAATGAAATAAATTACACAAAGTAAAGCGCCTGCTTAGGTTCGAACCCACGATCTAATTCGTAAGTTGGAGCCGATACCACTGGGCCACCATTGCTCTTCAGGGTCAATTTGTGGGTAATTTCTACTTACCTACATAATATAAATTGGATTGAGGCTCAAGAGCGATGAGGAGAGATCTTAAAACATTAAAATTTAGGATAAGTAGTCCACTTAGAACTCGGCTTCAAAAAGCGTCTTTCTGTTCTGGTCCAAACGCGCATCCTCAAATACTTCGGACACGTTTCGAGGCGTGAGGGTGACTCTATAGAGCGCCTTGTCGTGCAGGGTAGGGTCGAGGGCATTAGACCACGCAGACGCTCAACCATGAGATGCACTGACCAAATTAAATCCGCAGTTGGCGAACCCATGTATGAGTGCACTAAAAAAACACCAAAAATCGGAGTAGATAGCGAGAAATCGTGAGGCGAACCACATCAGCCCCTGGACAAGAAACTATATGAAGACCACGACCGCTCTGTCAAGAGTGCTACGAAGAAGTAGAAGTCAAAAGGAAAGATGCTGAATTAAATTAAGACGAATGGAGGCTGGACAAATTGTTTGACTTTTCGATAGTGGTTCACAGCAATAGACTCGCCTCCTGTCATCTATATCTATATATATAACATTATCGTGTCAAAACGGCTTGATCGATTTTTATGAAATTTTATGTGTATATTTGGTAGGTCTGAGAAACGGTCGTAATCTTTCATACCTAGGGGTAATAAGAATGGTCCACCCCAAACATAAATAATTTATATGGCAAAACAACGTTTGCCAGGTCAGCTAGTATTTACATATAGTACATAATTAAGTCACTTTTCGTGTGTGTCTGTGTAACGTTGTTCGTGCATGCGTTGTGCGTTATTCGTGTCTTGTTCTTCTAAATTACCCAATTTAGTCTCCGATTTTCATTTAGAGAATTTATTCCGGAAGGTTTATGTGCATAATACATTAATTTAAAACTTACATTAATAGAGAATAATTATGTTTTCTAAAGTCCTAAAAACCCTTTCGAAGCAGGAGCAGCTCGCTAGTATAGGATATAAACATTAAAAAAAATCGTATAGGACTGAACATAACTGCCGAAACAAAAACATAACTACAGTTTGAAGCCGTTTGGGGTCGTGACGCTCGGGTCAGGGGTCCGAGTGCGCGTCTCCTCCGACTGGTCGACATATTACGTGACCAGAGGGTTGGCTCGTTCTTTGGCTAAAGAATTAGCATTGCCTTTCAACGTAGCAATGCTGCCAATCTTCTGGGCACGTTTCCGGATGACAGCGGACGAGTACTTCGACGCCTCAGCGTTCTTTTGTTTTTATATTTATTTGTATATTTAGTCATTTAATTTAGTGTTAGATTGTATTTTGTACCAGAATACCCGCAAAATTCCGCGGATTTAATAAAAAATAAACACATTCTCTATGGCACATTTAAGTCATGAGCTATCCGAATATCAAAAAATATTTGGCCCAGGTCTTAAGGTGTGAAAATTTATTCGCTGTTTGATAATAAATATAAGATTTGTAATCTATGGTTGTAATAAAAATATTGCCAAAATGTGGGTGTAATACGTACGTAGGTACCTCCACCTACCCCATGATGCTATGCTACATACATATCCGATGTCCTCAATCACAAGTCCCCGATACGTCTTCACATCGATTGCATTCCTAATGACTTGGGCCGGTGGTTGACCCCTCCACTGTCTAGTCAATGAACTTTGGCATACATTTAGTACAAAGCTGTCAAGTTTACCCCGGGGTAAACAGTAAGGTCAGTTACCTTGCAACGTTGCAACATTGTAGGCGGGTTAGAGTATAAGGCTTTGAAGTGGCGCTCGAAATGTTGAACAGGCTTTTCGTGTGGGGTGGAGTACTAGTTTTTGTTCACGGCTTTGCTTGCATTAGATAATTACTTATTGCTTTCTTGCTAGTATTCCCGTTATGCGCTCCAACTAAGATATATTCTTATGTTAGGAGTTGCTTTGCGTAATTAGTGTGGATATCACCAATGAAACTGAAGCGTTTGATTGAGCTGTTATTTTCAATATTCCACAACAATTTATGACAGTGACAGATCTTGAACTTGTTTTTGATGTGCTGATCGCGATCAGTTTCATTGGTCAAATCCGCCCTAAGAATAGGGTGACCGGAGATTTAGCACAACTCTGTCTGTAGGTATTGCTATAAAAAAATCACCCAGTTTGAACGGGTACGTATTAAAATCCCGAAATTTCATAATAACTATGATTGAAATACCGACGTCCAAAACAACGAAATTGAAAATACCGATAGTTTTAAATGCCGATAGCCGTTATATCGAAACATAAAATACCGATGTCCAAATGGCCGAAAGGATGAAACCCCGAATGGACGAAATCCCGAATGGACAAAATAAATTCTTAAAAATTCTACGATATGGCGACAACATAATTATACACCGGCTTGTAGTTAATAGGTTGAATCTGTTCCAAAACCGAATCGGGGCACCCCGACTTTTTTTTTTTTTTTTTTAATCTTTATTTAAGGAGCTTGGTCAACAAGACTAAGTCGCTCCGTAAGCCTTTCTTATAATTTAAAACTCCATTTTATAAATATAATACATTCTACTTTCATAAGACTAATTATTATCTTCTACAAACACCAATCCGCACAAGTTTATATAATAGCCTCGCTGTTTCTGACAAGGGGAATGCTAGGATGTTATTGCATCTTCCCACCTCTCTAACATCAACACCAAAGTGTGTCAATAACTCAGCTCTGAGATCTTCGTTCCGGACACACTCCACCATGATGTGAAGAACGTCTTCCACTTTCCCGCACTCTGTGCAGTTGGGAGAAGGAACTTTTTTCATTAAGAATGCGAACTTATTTAAGGGGATATGTCCAGAACGAAGCCTGAGAGCTGTAACAATTTCTGTTCTGCCTAAAAAACATGAATCGAACCATGGCGTTTTCCATGGTTCTCCTTGTATTGTTTTATACCAAACACCCTTCTCCACAGACCTCTGATCAAAATGTTCCCTCCAGTTTAAAAAACAATGTTCGCGTATATATCTCATGCAATCTGTATAAAATGGGTGTACGTGCAATGGTATGCCGTCACTTGAAGCCAGTCTTGCCAGTTGGTCTGCCCTTTCGTTACCCACTAAGCCCACGTGGGAGGGGATCCACTGAATGATGATATTTTTTGAATTGGCCCTCAATCTGATAACGGAGTCAATAATTTTGTAAGCTATCGGTGTTCCTCTGAAGCCAGAGGAACAGCGAGCTAAATGTTGAATTGAACTTTTAGAGTCTGTTAAAATTATAAAATTAGTATGTTCAATGGATTCTATGTATGCCAATGCTTCACTAATTGCTAAAAGTTCTAAATACATGATTGAAATATTGTTGGAAATATTAAATTTTATAAAGGTATCAGATTGAGGGTCAAAGAATGCTGTTCCCATGAAATTATTGCCATCTTTAGACCCGTCAGTAAAAATTTTATAGTACCCTGTATATTGGCTTTCAAGGAAGTTTATGCACTTAGTACGTAAGATTGTAGTATCGCATAATCTCTTTGGACTGGTGATGGTATCTATTGTAGGTTTTAGCATGTCTGTTATATTATTGTAAGACATCCAATAGTTTAGTGTGTACATGTCTAACAAATCAGCAGAATGGATTACCATGTCTTTAAACGTATTGTGAATCGTTATAAGTGCAGGAATCTTTTTTCGCCTCCAGTATCTTTGATCTACAAGGGAACCCAGTTCGTTCAGTACTAAAATGGTAGGATTATTAGTCAGAGACTTGGATTTCACCCAAAATTTACCGGCTAGATACATTCTGCGAATACATAGGGGCTGCAAGCATAGGTCGCTTTCCATAACGTGGATAGGGGTGCTTTTTACGTATCCCCCGATAATGCGCATAGCCTGGTTTTGTAATTTGTCCAGCTTATATAATTTAGAATGACAGCTACCATCAAATAGAAAACTACAGTAATCTAAACGACTTCTTATAATTGCAATATATAATCGTCGTAGATGTTTAGGGTGAACTCCCCAACCCGGACCAGCCAAAACTTTAAAAATATTTAAAAATTTCATCGTTCTTTCTGATGTCTCATTCAAATGTTTTCCCCACCTCAAAGATCGGTCAAGCCAAAGCCCTAAATATTTAACATTTACTACTTCTTGTAACGGCACGCCACTAATCATAACGTTGACTTGGGATCTATTTGGACTTTTCTTAAAAACACAAATGTTACTTTTAGAGGGAGAGACATTTAAACCCAATTCTTCCAATGACTTAACCATAATGTTTATCGCTGATTGGAGAACATTACAAGCGGTTTCAATATTTTTATCTATAACATAAATGGCAAAATCATCTGCATATTGAGACACATATGCATCATCCACTGAATTACAAATTTCATAAGTCGCAACATTGAACAACAAGGGAGATAAAGGGTCACCCTGAGCCAAACCACGACCTGTACTTCTTGTGACGTCCAAGTTATCCAATTTAATTTTGAGGTACCTTAAGCTTAGAAAGTTCCACAAATAAGTACATATTTTTGAGCCAACTCCCAATGTATCTAAAATTAATAAAAGCTTTTTTAAATCAACATTATTATAGGCATTATCCACATCAAGGAAGCACGCAACGGTATTAAGATCCCTTGAAAATCCTGATTGGACTCTGGAAACCAGACGTGTCAAACTATCTAAGCAAGATTTAGATTTTCTAAAGCCAACTGTCTCTTCTGAAAACAGACGATTACTTTCAAAGAACCATTCCAACCTTTTACTTAGGATTAAATGTAGGATTTTACAGACACAAGATATTAAAGAAATTGGTCGAAGTGAAGAAACCAAAGTGGGGTCGCGGCCTTGTTTGGGAATAGGGACTACGGTAATATCTCTCCACTGAGTAGGAACAAAGCCCGAAGACAAGAAATAATTATATAAGTTTAGTAGAATGCGTTTTCCTGACGGAGGAAGGTGTTTGATCATAGAAAACGAAATATCATCATGGCCTGGGGCAGTGTCTTTTGGTTTTATACATACCTCAAGTTCATGCATAAGGATAGGTAGCTGTAATTTTAAGTTGTTCGAGGAGAAAACAGGCTGGGCTGGCAGTGCAAAGTCAGGACAGAGGCAATTAAGTAATCTTTGGGCTTTATCTTCATCTACATGGGTTCTCTGGCATCTGTAGCCCTTTAGCCATCTCATTTTTCTCCACATTTCTGCAGAGGAAGAGACCTCACTCAGCGAATCACAAACTTCCTGCCAGTTTTTATTTGAAGCTACCCTCATACGTCTCTGGGTTTCCGAATTACATTCATTTAATATATCTAAATTTAAGGGGGTAGGATTACTTCGAAATTTTGCCAATGCCAATCTTCTCCTAGCTACCGCACGGGACAGGTCAGGGTTCCAGTACGGTTTTGGTTTAAATGTATTTGTAGGATCTAAACAAAACTTAACAGTTGGAATATATTTGTCAGCAGCCTTATTTAATTTATCCATGAACTGATCATAAGATAGTTGAGGGTCCGCGTGGTAGTGAAAATCAATAAATAATTCTTCCAAATAATTACTATATTCCGACCACTTGGCTGATTTAAAATTCCTTTTTTTATAAAATGATGAGGTTAATGTCAAGGCTAGAGAAAGTTTTATTACCAAATGATCACTCCCTAAAAACTCATTCGTGACCTGCCAATCAAACATATGCGCAATATCGGAGGAAGCCATAGAAATATCGGGGCTGCTTTGTTGTAAATGATTCATCACTAACTTAATACGAGTAAATGTACCGTCATTAAGTGTACATATATTCCTTTCACTTATAACCTCGTAGATTTGAGAACCTCTTGTGTCAGTTTTATGTGACCAGTCGGAGTGGTGAGCGTTATAATCTCCGAGGAATAAACATTTATTAGGAAATTGTGAAAACAATTCCTCCCAATCTCTAAGCCTAGTGTGAACCCATTGCGGACAGTAGATACCAACAATATTCTCTAAATGTTTACAATTTAAAATCTTAACATTTATAACTTGAATATCAGGATTACTATTTCTCATTTGACACAACTGTGACTTAATTGATCTATGTGTTAATATCGCAATTCCACCATAACTGTCGCCCCGATCTTCCCTATACACATTATAGTTTTTGATTCTTAAAACCTTTTCTGAATCCAACCACGTTTCACTTACTACCGCTATATGAATTTTTTCCTGACACAACAGGTTTTCAAAAGCCATTAATTTAGGACGTAAGCTTTGTGAATTCCACTGCAATATATTAATTTTAACATTCTTACCGGCATTGTAACTATCCATTAGCAGCAGGAGTAAAATTAAACATCTTTTTTAAACCAGATAAGTCCACAAAACTTGTCACTATAAACGATACAAACCATTGTGTAAACATTTTGAACGCTTTTTCGATTTTAACCTTCCATGTATATTTACTAGCAAACATCACTCGACTCAACTTACTAACTAACATCTTAAACGAGATATTCTTGGTATTTAACCTAATATGAGGCGTGTCATACGAATCACAGTCATCTGATTGTGCATCGACATTAATATTGTTTGATCTCACACTATCGGCTCGGCTCGTCCAGGACTGACGAGCGCGGTGAGTCTTTGCCCCTGCGACTGTGTCCCCGCCACTGTCGATCGATGCCGCGATCGGTTCCGTGGCTCCGCCTTCCCCGTTGTTCATATTAATGTGTATTTCGGAGTCAGATGATTCATTATTTGTTGACCCGCTTGATGCACTTGCACGTTTCTTCCGTTTTTTGTTCTTTTTCTTTTTGTTAGTTTGCGTTGTTTGTGTAGGGTTGTTTTTTGATGTTATAACTGCAGCATATGATGTAGGCAATATTGGGGAACAACTACGTTGCGGGGGTTGCTGGCGTTCATCTATGGAATTCTGTTCATTACGCCTTTGAGAAAAAGGTGGAACATATATTGTAAGTGCACGTCTATAACTGCAATTAAATTGAGACATTAGTTCCCGGATTTTCCTTTCCTTCAAATATGCTGGGCAAGTTTTTATTAAAGCCATGTGATTTCCGTGACAATTTGAACACTTATACGAAGTCGTCTCACAATTTGTATGATGTTTACCACATTTAGGGCAAATAACCTTATTAGAAGAACATAATTTTGATGTGTGCCCATACCGCCAACATCTTGAACATTGTGTGACGGGAAATATATAACTTTCCACTTTGATCCTCAGGTTATGAATATATACATGTTGAGGCAGGGACTTCCCTTTGAAGCAAATTCGTATTGTCTCACTCTCTTGCCAACCAGAAGCCTCAAAATCTCTGCGGTTTAATCTTTTGACTGAAAGGATTTCGGGTCCGTTGCATGATAAACTTCCTAATAATTCGGAATCAGACAATCCGATGTCAATATCTTTTATTATTCCATAGGATACATTAACTTCCCAAGGCATAAATATTCTCCAGCCCAATTTTTCAAATTCCTGACATTTCATTAACTTTTCCGCACATGTTTCGTCAGAAAAACTAACTAATACTTTAAATGGATTTATGTATTTCACACAATTGATTCCAGAAATTCCTTGAGCTTTAAACATTTTGGCCAAGGCGAACTGTTTTGGTAATTTATCTTTGTAAGCTATACTGACATCAATTTTGTTAACCTTGGTTTTTTTCTGAACTCCCACTACCGTCCACTGTTCAGCTTGTCTATCTTCACCATTCACATCTTCACTCCTATCAATCTCGGCATCAATTTGTTCTTGTTCCTTTTGTGTTAAGTCCTCTTCAGTTCTACTTCTACCGTCCGTATCTATCTGAATATGTGTATCCATGTTATTCTCCATTCCGTCTTCATTCATGTTACCACAAGATGTATCATTCCTCACTACACGCATATTGGCAATTGGCGGTTCGCACACGTGCGTGCCGCCGCCGCCGCCGAGTAGCCGGAGTTAATATACTATCGCAAAGTCTCAGGCCGATCACGAGAGTACGATAGACACGTCTTAATCACACCGCTAGCGATTAGACACTGCACACACCCCGACTTTACGTAGTCTATGGCTCCTACCCTAGAGTGTATATAAAACTTTTTTTAAAAACGTTTTTATTTTTTTACTTTTTATTTGTGGTACCTACCCCACCACACACATTCGAATACCTGCTACCGGGAAAAAAAAATACGTATTTTCTAGCTAACTCAAAAACTTCCAAAGCAAAATTATTAAAATTTATATGGGATCAATTTGAGAGTAGGTATACCCTCCCAAACAAAAAAAAGAATTTTAAAAATCGGTCCAAAAATGACGGAATCGGTGGACTTCCAAAAAGGAGGAGGTTATATGTTCGTAGCGCATGTATGTTTTTTTTTTTACACATAAAAAAAAAACATACATGCGCTACGAACATATAACCTCCTCCTTTTTGGAAGTCGGTTAAAAACCGGAGGCGCGGAGGGAGAGCAAACCCCGCCCGCTGTAACAAAGCTTAGGCACCGGTGCGAGCCGTAGCGGCTGAGGCTTGTCGCCAGCAAGCCGAAGCTGTGGAGGTGAGCACAGGTGCTTGCTTATACTGTGTTACGTAAGGGCGAAGGGGTTGTACTTCCCGCAGCGCCGGAGATGATGCAGAAGCAACTCTAATCTAATGTCGGATATGGATCTTCGGGATTTTAAACTTCGGGATATGGATCTTTGGGATTTTAAACTTCGGGATATGGATCTTCGGGATTTTAAACTTCGGGATATGGATCTTCGGGATTTTAAGCTTACGGGCAAATGAACTTTCGGGATTTAAAACTTTCGACCAAACAATCATTCGGCGTTTAATTTTTCGGGATTTCATGCATAGGTATTTTAAAATACGGTCCTTTAAATTTCGGTATTGCAATACGTACCCGTTTGAAAATCACGATCGTCTTAGGTCAACCAGTACTCAAATACAGAGAAGTTAGCTAAAATATATCAGGAAAAGTCCATGCGAACTAAATCCCCTTTTTTATTGCCAAATAGCCATGTGACCTCGATCTCGCTTGATGGGAAAGGTCGACGATATTTTTTTTTTAATCCCCAGGTCTTGAGTAGCTCATTTTTTTTTTTAAAAGTATAAACTCAGCAAGACTAATGTGTGGTTGTAAACTGTGGTGCTGGCACTCATCTTCAGTTCCTTTCAGCAATCCGTACTCTCAATCTTGTCCTTCCGATTTTTCTCCACGTTTCTAACCTTTGATTCCAATCTAGGACACATTAAGCACAAAGTTCAATATAGCCACCACGAGCCACCACCCACCACACATTATATTCTGGTAATTATAGTGCCTACACTTTTGTGGTCATTACTATCACAAAGATTAAATGAGGTTCACCAAAAGTAGACCAGTCAAGGACCTCAAACAAACACAAAATTGTCATTCAAAAATGTATTTGTGTGCCTTTGAATTCTTTATGTACGCGATATAGGGGTCATTTTCCTTGAAACATAATTTTCGAGGGCGGCAAAGTCAAGTTTGTGTGTTGTACGCATCGAATCTTGCGGTCAACTATAGTTTCCGCAAACGGTTGCCATGGCAACAGCCCAATAACAAACCTGTCAAATAGCACACGATTTTCCTACAAGCCGGTTCAACAAAAGTAATGACACACTTTTTCAACTAGTATACCCGTAAAAATTATGTTTTCGTGACCTCAGAGTGACCTCAATGTTGCTTTGAATATTCTTACATATGTACTTAGCAAAATCTGCCCTAAGATCTTTGACAAGAAAGATGGATTTCGGATTCGGTGACTTCTTGGTTCCAAATGTTGGGGGCCTGCGACAGTATTTTCAAACGGATCCATTTGGGTACGTAATATTGTCTTTCATTAGACATTGTTACGGTTTGTTTCATGTTTTTAGGTTAGCTCATTCTAGATTGAGCCATGTAGGCTTCATGTAGGTCGAGAACGTAGATCAGCTGTATTAATTTCAAAATACGACTTCTTCACTTGAATAGTCTTGAAAACGTTCAAGTAGGTTTGAGAACAATGTACAGTATCTAAATTAAACAAGAAATGGAGTACACCTCCTAGACATCGGACATGTAGCGATTGACACTTGAATAATCTAATTTATTTAGGTATATAAAAATCAATTGCCGTGCATTAGTCTCGCAAAAATGGCTCTATCGATTGTGATTAAAATTCGGTAAGTTGCTGTGTGTGCGTCGGAGAAAGTTCCTAATTAAAAAAAAAGACATTGCGACGCATGATGGGGATTAGCTAGTAAGTAAAAAAGCCAGTTTTACACGATGTGATTTAATTGCCAGTGGCATGCAATTAGTTGAACCAACAATAAAAGATGCAATGTCTAAACAGTGTTTCGACGATGCAAATCAGTTATTGCTTCAATTTTATTTGTATGCCACAGGCAAGCAAGTGGCGTCGTGTAAGTGGGGCCTTAGTCAAGTGTCTAAAAAATATATTGTTAAACAAGTGCATACAGAGCCTCAACCCGAGGGTCCGTTTAAAGTCGCCAAGCGAATAAGGGTACCCTGAAGAGGTGTCCTTCTGTCAATGAAGCTCAATCCATTCTTTTGCAGGGCAAATAAGATATCTTCTCTCGCATACTCAAGGTAATAAAGCCATTAAATACGGGCTACAATTTAAATAAAAATGTATGACAAACATTAGGGACTCTGAGGATATTGAGCGGGAGCGCAGGTCCCCACGATGCAAGAGAGAAGTGAAGGTTACGTTATTCAAAGCTTATTTCCGGTCCTTCTACTCGAGCAGCCTGTGGGTGAGACATATGCAGCGAGCCTACAGAGCTCTGCGCACTTCAGGATGTTGTTGGGTCTGCCGCGGCGATGCAGCGCGTCTGGGATGTTTGCTGAAACGCGCACTGATGGTTTCCAGGCCATCATGCGCAAAAAAGCAGCTTCCCTACTGGCCCGTACACGGGGTAGCAACAACGGCATTCTGAACGCAATAGCTGTACGTTTTGAATGTCCCTTTCAAAATCAGTGGGTCATGTCTTGTGTAGGTGTGGCGAGTCATGGCAAATAAAAATATGTTCTAGGTTAAGGTTTCTATGGGTCTATGCCACTCAAAATAAAGTTTTATATCTAGTTGTATTACACATTTAGCCATAAATATTAGCCACGTAAGGTTATTATTTTATAACTTACGCGCCCAAGCAACGTGTTATAAAATAAGGTCGATTTTATAAAGCTTACGCTCATTGTGTTTTAAGGCGGGGATTGCATGAAGAATTATTCAGAGTTGCTTTTCCATTACGATGGTTTCAAAGAGCAATTGCTCGTCAAGATATACTTTGCCCAAAGTTCTGATAAGAGCGGATTCTTAACTGTTTCTACCAACACGTCTGGCAGTCAATTTTTATTCGTCGTTCTCATCTTGTGGGCAAATCAAGTTTTTCTATTGGCTGTAGGCCGTAGATATGCATTGGGTAGACCATTACCCACAGATATCAAACTGGCTTGGTCTGTGTAACTTTAAATAGATTACAATTGCGTGCTATTGATAATCTATTGCCTCTACCACGATGAAATTCAAGACAATAATTGTCATATTTATCAAAGCGAATTAGTGCTCTGATCATGGCTAAACTTAGACACTAATGATTTACGGGTAAGAAAAGAATCGCAAAAACCCTGAATGTCCTGAAACCACGCACACGCAGTGACCAAGCATGGTAGGTAATTAATGCTCGTTCCGCTTGTGCATGAAAACAGGTCGTTGCCCTGCAGGGGACGATTACGGGGTCATAATGAAAACAATCTTAAGACACAGACGCCACCAAAGCGGAGACAAGACGAGAGGAGAGGCGATGTGTTTTAAACAGCCAATAGAATTTAATTACTCACACATCTCGTGTCCACTCAGCTTCAGTGGAGACTACTGAGCGGAGATGTATCATATTCGTATGCTGTGATCAAAGCGGAGATGTGAGCTGTGTCTCGCAGCTCAGGTCTGCTCTAGCCAGCGCACATCTTCGCTCTAACTAGCAGCTTTGGTAGAGTCCGGGCCAAACGAGCATATAGAAAACCACGGGATAAAGACAAATACAAAGATATTTACAGATAGTGCCATCCACGAAGACGCGCCCTCTTCTTTCTAAATGCTTAGCGCTAGTGTTTCAGTATTGTCGATACACACTAATTTCCTATGAGTGGGTAATTAGTAAACACGACAAAACTAAAACACTATCGGTATGTTGCACAATTCTACAGACGCCAGCACATCAAGCTACCCGAAACTGTCAAATTTTCCCAATCAACTTTGAACCTTATGCTTCAGCGATAAAGTTAAAAATCTATTACATAAATTTGACAGATTGTAGTAGCTTGAAGCGCCAGCACTTCACTGTACTGTACTATAAGCGATTAGGAGGAGGAGTGCGGTGCGTCTTCGTGGATGGCACTATTTGTATTTGTAGAATATAGTTTTTTTTTTTTGAGTTATTACGTTTTAAAAGTCTATGACCAAGGTCGATATTTAAAAACATTGCATTTAAAAATGCACGCAGGTCGTGTGTTGGCCTTACCGTCATTAGTTTTTTTTTTATTTGAGGCGTGAGGTTCTCAAAATCTATGACCAAGGCCGAGGTATAATTAACATTGCATTTAAAAATGCACGCAGGTCTGTTGTTAGCTTTAGCGTCAATAGATACAATTTTTTTTGAGGTGTGAGTGAGATTCTCAAAATCTATGACCAAGGCCGAGTTAAACAATATTGCATTTAAAAATGCACGCCGGTCTGTTATTGGCATTAGCGTCAATAGCATTTATTTATTTTTTGAGGTGTGAGGTTCTTAAAATCTATGACTAAGGCCGAGGCATAAGCAACATTGCATTTAAAAATGCACACATGTCTTTTGTTGGCCTTAGCGTCAATTGAAGATTAGTTCAATGTCACAACCATTTAATCAATTTGCACAGTCAGGTTTATTTTTATCCCTGTGGCGTCTTCAATCATTTTAGAGAATTGTTTTAATTTATAGAGTGATTATGTTGGAATTGGTACTGTAATCCTGAAGGTCACGCTGGTAGGTCATTGAAGCCAAATGTTGAAAAAATTGTGTACTGATGTCTTTTCTTCAAAAAATACATTACTGGGAAAAATAAATCAATTTCCAAGAATCTGATGCAGTTTCTGTTTCACTAAGGTGCAGCGCAAACGACACACTTTTTGTGCGATCGATTCTGTGGCGCACGAAAATGTCTTAATTTGTCCCCGATGTTTTTCCGAATGCAGGTTGTTCTATATAGGATGTGTCACTCGATAGTAATTTCTGTCAATTTAAAATTTAATTTAGGAACCATTCCGTAGCTCACATTACGAATAAGATAGGAATTTGAATGTGCGCCACAGACTCGATCGCACAAAGTGTGTCGTCTGCGCTGCACCTAATTATATCTATTATGATGGTAAAAATCTTGACGGTCAGACTCAGTTCTTCTATGTCATTGAAAGCTTTTCATAACGAGTTCGGGGCCTTAGCTGGTGCTATGTTAGTTTTTGGTTATATAGGAATAATTTATATGCAATATTAGCGATTGAATAATTAGGAATTATTGTTTGAGTTCATCATATATTTACTTTAATTTTAACCCTGCTAATCTGGTATCTGTGTTGTATACCGTTAGTCACGAAGTCCTTTTATCCAGCCTTTCCTATCTTATGGTCTCTCGGGAGGTATTGGAATGGTTTTCCTCCTATCTTCAGGGGCGTCATCAGTCTGTTCGTGCTGGAGACTCTTCGTCAGGTTGGTGTGATCTTGCAGCTGGCGTCCCTCAAGGCGATATATTATCCCCTCTTTTGTTCTCCATTTTTATTGATCTCATTACCACCGAACTTCGGACTGCGTATCATCTTTATGCTGACGATTTGCAGCTTTACTGCCAGGCTAGTGTGTATATAATATTCGATGCGATTGAGGAGCTAAACCGGGATTTAGGTGTGGTTAAAAATAGGTCTGATCGTTTTGGGTTGGCGGTTAATCTTACCAAGTGTCAGGCTATCATTATAGGGAGCACTCACAGTATGAGGAAGCTGAATGGCTTAACTGTGCCACCTGTAATGTTTGACAACTCAGTTATCCCGTTTAGCTCCGATGTTAAGGACCTCGGCCTGCATGTGGACACATGTCTTGACTGGCGAAAGCAGGTCACGACTGTAAGTAAAAAAGTCACCGGAACGCTGTGGTCACTCTATCGGTTGAAAAACCCTCTCCCATCACTATCAAGGCAATGGTTGTACAGTCCCTAATCTTTCCCATAGTAGACTATGTTGTGTTACTATGACCTGAATGCAGATCTCCTCAATAAACTTGACCGCCTTCTAAATAACTGCATTCGATTCGTCTTCAATCTTCGTAAGTATGATAATTGTGTCTGCGCATCGATTGCTTTTAAAATGGTTACCCATAGTACGTCAGCGCAGAGAGTTGAGGGCTCTGTCTATGTTGTACTCTATACTCGATAAACCCACTTCTCCTTCTTACCTGACTTCCCATGTTCAATAATACCTATGCTCTGCCCATAGTAAAAATTTTCGTTCGTACCAACAATCGTCTTCTACGATGTCCTTTTCACTGCTCCGGTTTTATTAACTCTTCTTTCTTTGTCTAGGCGGTATTTCTTTGGAATGCACTCCCTCTGAACATCAGGATGACAACCAGTCGGTTATCTTTCAAGGCGTGATGTTATGTGCTGTGAAAGCACGTGAACATTTTCGTGAAAAGTTGACAAAATCTTTGTAGCGCTGAATTGCTGGATTTGTTTTCTCCTCTGCCTATCGTTATTTCTCCTGACAAAAGTTTATTCGGTTTAGATGTATGGATCTATGTATTAGTATGCATTAATTTTCAAGTTATCTATCACTTATGTTGCACCTGCCATGTTTTTTCTCTGCATCACCTTAAGGTTGACTGGTAGAAAATGCCTCAGGCATTAAGTCCACCTTTATACAGTATTTTTTTACTTGTGCATAAAGTTTTAATAAGTAAATAAATATTGTATTGCTTTTGTCCAATTTTAAAAGCTTTCATGGTCTGCAGTTGATGTAATCTGTACCTAATATATTGTAATCTGTAAAATATTATTTTCTTTGGCAGTCCGTCATCCGGTTTCCATCAAATGGCCAGGATGATGGATCGAATGATGGTCGAAAGCCTCCAACCGTTCGGGTACGCGCGAATGTCAACAACTAGTAATGGGAGCGGGGGTAAGAAGGACGATACAAATCCCTCTGAACCTCGCGATGGACTACAAAGAACAGAGCAAAGCGAAATGAGGAGAGAGCGAGCTAAGGTCACTCCCATCAACACGCACGCCGCCACGGGGACACAGCATCCACCCACACAAAGTGAGTATTTAATTCAGATATAGTTGTATGGGTAAAACGAGATGGATTAGTTTTACGTAGTAGTAGATAAAACAGAAAATCTTTGTTAATTTCTGAATGAGGGGAAACAAAATATTGTTATCATTATAATTTACCAAATACTTTACTACATGCATTTGAGGAGCTCGTGGCTAAGTACTAACAGCCGCTCGGGTCGATCTGTCAGGTTAAGCTACGCTTGCCGGGGTTGGTCCGTGGATGGGTGGCCATTTCTACATACCGAGACTCCTCTATGCCTCGGAAAGCACACACCAGTCTTACCAAGGGGTATCGTATTACCCAGTTACTGGATTGTGGAGGTCAGATAGGCAGTCGCTCCATGTAAAATACTGGTATTCAGCTGCATCCGGTTAGACTAGAAGCCGACCCCAACATAGTTGGGAAAAGGCTAGGCAGATACATACTTTACTATATGCATTTCTGTCCTTATCTTTGGATTCATAAAGCCTATTCTCTATGTTAAGATCCACAACAATTAACCGAAAAGCCACTAATGTAATCTTAATAAAGGCAAAAAAAATTAAGATAGAGGACATTTTTGTGCATAGAATCTGACATCTATTAACAAAAAAATTGTTTTAGTTGTCAAACCATCACAGGTAGTAAACATAACTGACAAGCCTGCCGAACAACAGAAGAACCCAGACCCAACCACAGAGAAATGGGCGGGCACGCTACGGCGTCGTGACTACATATTACCAGCAATAAGCAGGAAGGCTTCAAGTGGAAGAATGCAGGTCACCAGATCTGTCGATAGACTCTCTAAAACGGGAAAGACTCGACCCCTTATTCCTATAAAATCAAGACTCAGAAAAAAAGATGTGCCCAAAGAAGGTGCTGATTTCACGATATTTGAGAAAGATGAAAAGGTGTTCGATGCGACAGGGTACGAACTGCATTTGGTGGAGACTTTGGAAAGAGACATTTTGCAGAGGAACCCTGCTGTTCGCTGGAAGGATGTCATAGGACTTGACGATGCAAAGTCTGTTCTGCAGGAGGCGATGGTTCTGCCGCTGGTAATGCCTGATTACTTTAAGGTAAGAAGCATCTTATTATTATCGGCGAAAACGTTTTTGTTATTTGTGGTATGAATTGTAGATGAAATACTAGTTTACAAAGTCAATATTTGGCAGCGCTTTTTTGTTTTATAATCGTTATTAAACACGGAAAACAATAGTCTAGTACTTTTATAGGTAACACAAAAGACGTAAATCTGTATGTAGTCTTATAAACTTAGCTTATAACAGGTGTTGAACAATGACCGTAATTAAGTAATAGTAAAAGTAATCGTTATAATAATTGCCTTTTACAGCAAGAAACGATATTTTGTCATGCCGGGGCCTCACCAACGGGAAACGACATTAATTATCGCGATGATGGACGTTAACCCGTAGAAATAAAGTCCATCACCGCGATAATCAACGGCGTTTCCCGTTGGTGAGGCCCCGGCATGACAGAATATCGTTTCTTGCTGTAAAGGGCTATTTTTAAAACGGTAACAGTATTAGAATATATTTATACAGGGGTATTTTAAATTGGTTAGCTAAACTCTGCAGATGCGATTGGTATCGATATCAAAACATAATAAAATATAAAATGAAAAGATTTGAAATTTTTTTGGGAGCTCAACGACCGCTGTTAGTGTTGTTACTTGAAGTATGAGTTGAGAAAAACTGTTTTTTTTAACCGACTTCAAAAAAAGGAGGAGGTTCTCAATTCGACTGTATATTTTTTGTTTGTTACCTCAGAACTTTCGACTGGGTGAACCGATTTTAATGATTCTTGTTTTATTTGAAAGCTGGTGCTTCCCGTGTAGTCCCATATAAATTTTATTTACTTTGCTTGAATAGTTTTTGATTTAGGTTCAATAATACGTATTTTTTCCCACTTAGTAAATGGATGATATCTTAAGTTCCTGTCACTGTTATTTACATAGCAGGTAGTGGTATTTGAATTTGTGTGGGGTAGGTACCACAACTAAAAACTGAAAAATAAAAACATTTTACAGAAAAAAAATCAACCGACTTCCAAAAAAAGACTGCGAAAAATAAGTTTAATTTTGGAAGTCGGTTGATTTTTTTTGTAAAAAGTTTTTATATATTTTATTGTGTTTAGATATCGAAACCCATCACATCTGTGAAGTTTACACAAAAAAAAAACAGATGTTAAATTTGACATTACAAGTGACTACAATAACAGCGGTCGATGACCCCACAAAAAATCATCAAATTAATATATTTTTTGGCTCATCGTCTGCGGATATATATCGCAGTAAGATGGTTAAAGCCGTGATATACCTAGGTATATCCCTAGGGATATAGGTATATAGCGAAATATAGTTATATGAAAGCGGTTCATAACTGTCGGAGTGCCCTATATTTGTTACAGCGATCAATTTCGACTTAGTAGTTGGTCACAGTTCTAACCTAACCTATTTGGTCGGAATGCCCTAATAGTTATATAACTAGATCGTGCTCGTATCATAGTTATATTGCTAGTAAGAAAGTTACCGCTTTCATATGACTATATTACGGCATAAAGCTATATCCCTAGGCATATAACTATATCACGGCTATGATCATCTTACTGCGACATATACAGGGTGATTGGAAGATGGGTGCAAAGCTTTAAGGTGAAGATAGTATAGACAATTTAGAACCATTTAAGGCATGGTTGTCTTAGACAAAGTCTTACCAAATTTTTTAATTTTTAATAAGGTTTAAAAGACGCATTGTACAATTTTTTTTTTTCTGAGCTTTAAATGTCTGTAAAAAAAATGTCTAATGACACAGAAGCCTAAAACATGTTTTGCTTGATTGCTTACACATTACTTTAATTAAATAAATAAAAAATGAATTCATTTATCATTCAATTTGGCCATAATTATGCAGTTTACATTAAATTTTGAGAATTTCCGAAAAAAAACTTAAAAATTTGGTTAAAAATATTTGGTAAGACTTCGTCTAAGACAACCATGGCTTAAATGGTTCTAAATTGTCTGTACTATCTTCGCCTTAAAGCTTTGCACCCATCTTCCAATCACCCTGTATATGTTGCAGGGATATTGTCAAACCAGTGATATTATAATTTCACTAGTGAAATTATAATTGCACGAAACTTTGTCAACCGCCTCCATTTCTCACAATTTAACGGGCTCATTTCAGTGACATTATAATTCCACTGGACCCACGCAGTGATATTGCAAGGCAGTCATATTTTGACAATTTCACTGCATGTGCAAGCCCGTTAAATTGTAAGACGGTCAATGATTGGTCCGTTTCCAATGAGCCTTACTTATATTATAAAATTAATGAACTTCTACACGTTATTATGCAGATCTTAAAGGCGGATGAAGAAGAGTTGACCAATCAAAACGCACGAAGACCCCACTACAAACTTGACTCATAAATAATACCTAGGGTCATTATAAAATCACTACAGCGTTCCCATAAAATTACAACAACACTAAAAAAAAGTCCGTTATATTGTGACAAATGGAAGCGGTTGACAAAGTGAGGGCAATTATAATTTCACTAGTGCAATTATAATTTCACTAGTGCAATTATAATTTCACTAGTGAAATTATAATATTCTTGGTTTGACAGTTGACAATATCCCTGCGACATTTATAACGATATTTAGAATTAGGACATTTCGAGGACTTGTGTTACGGATATAAATCACCTAACCAATCTTGGTGTAGCCTAGTTTAAATTGACGATTTGCGTGAGGCTAACGGTCAATGCTCATTTGTTAATCCATTCTTGTAAAGTTTGTTTCTAGGGTTCCATAGTAAACAAGGAACCCTTATAGTTTCGTCATGTCCGCGGTCTAGCTCCAAGACCCTTAGTTCTAGAAAGCTGTTATTTGGCATAGGTATACATATTAATTACGCCGACAAAGTGGTAAAACAAAATTATGAAAAACATTTTTTTTTTGGGTACCTCTCGTACACGTAAAGTGGTGATGTTTTTTTTTTTTAAGGTCATTTAAAAACATTGTGTGTTTGTGAAAACCATTTTTGGATTCAAGGATCCGTTTGCGAAATATTAAGCTTTAAAGTGCAAATTTTTGTTAGAGTCAAGTGTCCCCCCCCTTGTCAGCAAAATGGTTGGTTTTGGATGTGTGAAAAAAATCACAGCCGTAGTTTATATAACGAAATTAAAAGGAAAACTATCACAGCTAAGTAGGCTCTACAAGTTGACGAGTAATAATTGACCAACTTAACTTTGCAGTTGCAAAAACATGTTTTCCCATACATTCCGTATGGGAGAACATATTTTTCAACTACAAAGTTAAGTTTGTTTTTGGGATAAATTCTCCCCAACTACGGAACCCTTCATTGTGCGTGGTCCAACACGCACTTGGCCGGTTTTATTTAGGTTCGTGTTGGGTAGGTAATCGAATTATGGGTGGCAGTAAAATGTGAACAGTTTCCACAGTAACTGCTAGGGCTTTGCAAGTAAACTGCGCAGATTGTGATTGAAAATGTGTTACGCAATTAGGGTGCAGGTCTAAATTCAAAGTCAAAGTCGAATCATTTATTTCAAATAGGCCCATGTATGGCACTTTTGAGCGTCAAAATTTACAAAATAATAAAATTGATTCTAGTCTAGTAATTAGACCCCTTCTCTACTTTTTTCGTCAGTTTTTACAAAAGCAAACCGCAGCTTTAAGGCTGCCTGTCCACTGGAGCGAACCAAAGCAGCGGAGCGGAGAAATGTGCCAATATTAACCAATAGGAGCGGAGTTTAGATTATATTCGTTAGTGTACAGTGGACAGGCAGCCTAATAGTTGCGTAATTAGCAATTCCTAAAACAGTGCGGCACGCGACGTACCCGTGTTTGTTGTAAAGAAAAAAAGAAACAAAATTCGTTTATTTGCGGTAAACATGACGCAAAGAAAGATAAAAAAAAACACGTAAATAACAAATTGGGGGAAAATATGCGTCACATCCACGCAAAACGGCCATCGCTCAGCATAATGCTGCGACCCCATGCGAGACAGAGCCCCAGCGCTGGTTATCAGTTGTGACTTCGCGCGTCCAGTGTCGCGCATATAATGTTAATAATACAGTCTGTACTCTCCGCTGGTTCAGGCCTTGGACCAACGTGACTACGTGACCATCGCACGCTATGTTCAACTGAATATCTGGGTTAGAAATTCGCCCTGGATTTTTGAAGGTGTTTAAAATAATGTTGATTAAAGAGTTTGTTGGGTTAATCAAGAAATAAAGGGAGACTTTTGTTACGATTATGCAACGAAAACAAGTCTTCAAAGTTTATTTCTATTATGGTATTATGTGCTAGAATGCTTAATTAGAATTGAGCATTATTTGTGACTTCAGTAAAATGCTCGATGACCTCAGTAGAGCTTCTGAAAGAGTGGGGTCTTAAAATGAACATGGACAAGACAAAGGTCATGTCAAATGCCTACACACCCATTCTCATGAAGATCGCAGACGCTATACTCGAAATTGTTTACCTAGGTCAAACTGTCCAGTTAGGTAGATCCAACTTCGATAAAGAGGTAAATCGTCGAATACGACTCTGCTGGGCAGCGTTCGGGAAGTCACGCAATATTTTCTCATCCCACATACCGCAGCGTCTCAAGACGAAAGTCTTTGACCAGTGCGTGTTGCCAGTGATGACCTATGGCACTGAAACGTGGGTCGCTCACAATGGGCCTTATTAGAGGGCTAAAAGTCACCCAAAGAGCAATGGAGAGGGCTATGCTTGTAGGGAAAGTGTTTTACTACCTCTATCGCAAATTTTTCGGTTTTTATCATTATTTTTACGCAAAAACTAATCGGTAAAAAAATAAAAAAAGGTAGGTAGGTATATGTCTTTTTTAGCTTGTCGATGGTAATTTAGAGTCGGCCCAAAATTTGGCTATGAGTTTTGCACCTTTAGGAGCGTCCATCAGCTCCTATAATGTGCAGACAACGGGATACGCAGGAAACATTAAGAGTCCCATTGTTTGTGGAACAGCAACACATTTTCATATCTTTACGTTCAACTTATACCTCTCATTAGGGCATCCGTCGACCTTGGAAGGGCGTGCTCCTCACGGGTCCCCCAGGCACCGGCAAGACGTTGCTGGCCCGGGCCGTCGCGACCGAGTGCCGCACTACGTTCTTCAACGTCTCGTCTGCTACCCTCACGTCCAAGTACAGAGGAGACTCCGAGAAACTCGTGCGACTGTTGTTCGATATGGTAAGTAACCACACAGTAACAAAACATCACACCGGTAATGCCCGAAGGTTCAAGTAGAGGTGTATGTACCTATAGTACACATTTCGCCAGTTATGTTTAAGTCCCATGTTATAGGGGGCGAGCCTATTGCCATCAACCGAGCACAAATCCAGACTTCGGGCTGTTTATTGAGAAATTCCTGATGGAAAACTCAAATAACACTTGCTCGACATGACAATCAAACGCAGGACCTCATGCTCGCGGAAGTAGCGTTTGCGAGCACTATACTAACGGGGCAGTCAAATTGAATTCATCAAACAAGTTGAGATAACTATGATGTAACAGCTCATCACTTTGTCCTAAAGCTATGTTAAACACTAGGAGTTCTTCGATTATTGTGCAAGGACTTTGCATTTAGAACGTTTTATTATAAGATACATAGACGTGGAGCTGGTGGCTAAGTAATACCAGCTGCACGGGTCGATCCATCAGGTTAAGCTACGCTTGCCGGGGTTGGTCCGTGGATGGGTGACCATCTTTACATACCAAGTCTTCTTCTCCGTGCCTCGGAAAGCATGTTAAGCCGTTGGTCCCGGCTGTCATTCGTGGATCTTTGACAGTCGTTACGAGTCGTCAGTAGCCCGAAAGTCTTGATTGACACCAGTCTTACCAAGGGTATCGTATTACCCAGTTACTGGGTTGTGGAGGTCAGATAGGCAGTCGCTCCATGTGAAATACTGGTATTCAGCTGCATCCGGTTAGACTGGAAGCCGACCTCAACATTGTTGGGAAAAGGCTAGGCAGATTGATTATAAGATACATAAGCACCTCACAGGGAAGAGTGGAAGGCTATTTGGCTCTAAACCTTTGCACAGCAGTGGGAACAATACACAGGTAACCATTATGAGAATATGAAATCTAAAATGAGGATATGATGCATGGCTATGAGAGAATGGCATTTTCTAATCTTTAGCTTCACAAGAGAGATCTATAGCCAATGAGCATATCTTAAACTTACTCCAGGACCCTATACCAGAAAACTTTACCAAGTCTATAATTCTACAAAATTGTAGAAAAAAATGTGTAACATATTAATTACAAATATGAATGAGTTACATTTACAATCTACAATTATTTCGCATTTTTAAAAGCATAACACACGAGCAAGCATTGCTAGGGATAAATTGTAGACTTGTCAACTACTATTTCCATATTTGTAAATTGTAACTTGTAAATAGTAACTAACTAATGCTTGGGGTATCGTGGATGGAGTTTCGTACCAACACCTCTTTACGCCAAACTTGGTATCAAAAAGCGTCTTTCTGTTCTGGTCCAAACGTGCATCCTCAAATACTTCGGACACGTTTCGAGGCGTGAGGGTGACTCTATAGAGCGCCTTGTCGTGCAGGGTCAGGGTCGAGGGCATTAGACCACGCGGACGCTCACCCATAAGATTCACTGACCAAATTAAATCCGCGGTTGGCGAACCCATGTATGACTGCACTAAAAACACAAAAAATCGGAGTAGATGGCGAGAAATCGTGAGGCGAATCACATCATCCCCTGGACAAGAAACTACATGAAGACCACGACCGCTCTGTCAAGAGTGCCACGAAGAAAAATAAATTGTAACTTGTAAATTGTAATTGTAAAGTTTTGTGGTATAATGCTCTTAATTAAATTGCAGGCAGCATTCTACGCCCCGAGCACGATATTCCTAGACGAGGTGGATTCTCTGTGCGCTGTCCGTGGCGCTGACTCCGAACACGAGGCCTCACGCAGATTCAAGGCGGAGCTGCTCATACAGATGGATGGACTAGGTGCTCCTTTGTAAGTCTTATTATAGGTTGAGGAACATGCTAATGTCTTGAAGACCGCTGTAGCACCAAGCTGTAGGAACAAGAGAAAGTGTGGAAAAGACTTTATCAGCTTCACTTGACAGCATTGCTACTAGGTGACAGAAATAGATTTTCTTCAAAGTCATATCATTTTAAATTTCAAATAGGCATATAAAAGACACTTTGGAACGTAAAAATGTACAGAAAAATATAATTAATTATAGTCGCCCCTACCAAAAGGTAGTTTCATATGGAGAAGAATGGGCAAGACACTCCACCGTTACTCTTTTAAAATGTTTTATCTACTCTCATAGCGTAATATTCGAATTATAAAATTCAAAACGAGTTTATATTGACATACTTTATGAACACAATACCGAAATTTAAAAATAGAATCATATTATAACATTTTTTCTCTAACAAAATAATGCTATAAAACAATTTTTTTTCTGTTACGATACAGGGCTATTCCAAGAAGTTAATATCACCAAGGAGTTTCCATTAACTTTTGCATTGGAACGTTTAAACGGGGGACAGCAGCACCCGCTGTAGCGCATTTGTGCGGGGATGTGCTGGTGCAGACGACATTCTTTTGTTTTGTTGTACCTACTGAATTTCGTGGGATTTTATTCTTGATCTTTAAGTTTGATCTTTTATTTAGTATTAGGTTCAATCCTAATGTATGAGAGTAGATAAAGTAGTGTATGAAACTGCACATAACTAGGTATTAAAACATGAGTGTGTGTTTAAAAACCGAGCCGTAGGCGAGGTTTTTAATAGTATCACACGAATGTAGTACCCCTTATTATGCAATAGTTTCAGAAACTACTATTACAATACAACAAGTAAAAAAAACCCTGTCCGATCCGTGAGGGTGTTTTAGGTATCGTACTTAAAGTCTACTTATGTGGTAACTTTCAGTAAAATCGAAAAAAAATCTTCTCATTTTTTTCAATGGGAATTTTACCGGTTTTATACATGGGGTGCGGGCGGCCGTCGTTTAGCGAGTGTCTACAAGTCATAACTTATGACCCCTGTTGAAAATTTGCAAATTTTTTATGAATTTGGCGTTTATTTTGGTACTAAAAATGTGATTTTAAAAGAAATAACTTTTATACTATTATTCATTATTAATTCGATTTTTTATTACTTTTAGGAAATGTTATTGCAGTACTTATGAGCCCCTTTCGGATCCGACAGGATTTTTTTACATATTGTATACATTAAATATATTAAAATCATATGTGAAAACGATGCACCTAAAATAAAGTTACTTAATATAACACAAAAAAAAAAATTAAAAAAATCCCCGAACCAACTTTTTAAAAGGAAAATAAAAATAAACCAAGTAAGATAAAAATGCTAATTATCTTGATAAGATTAGTCTCTTCTACAAACGCATACAAATGTTCCAATCCTGCATCTTTATTACAAACATTATTGTAGCTAGTTACTACATCAAGAGCTTATTTTACTGCCCACATTGATAATAGTGTGGGTTCGTTCCTTTTGGAGTGGCGAGCTCGACAATATGGGTGAATCAAATAGATTTCGATTTGCATTTAAATTTAACAGATACTCCTTAAAAGTTTTGTCCAATTACGTCTTATTTTCAAAGACATGGCAAATTAAATCCATGATGAGGATGATATTCTTTTGTTTTAGCCATCGAGATAAAATCATAATGGTACTAGCGGCGACGAATCACCCGTGGGACATCGATGAGGCTTTCAGAAGACGATTCGAAAAGAGGATCTACGTCGGTCTGCCTGATGGTAAGGCCGCGTCATATTTAAGAGGAGGCTCCCTAAATTGTATGTTAATTTGCAAAAGTCACGCATACAATCAAAATGAAACTTTAGAATATGATTAATTGCATCTTTTTATTTTCAAATATATAAGACAGTTACGTAATTGGAACATTTTCGCTCGATTCATTTTATTTTGTAGTTTATTTAGACAGTCTATATTACTGTGGAAATGAAATGAAATGAAATTGTTTATTCTGTAAATAGGATATTAAAAAAACAGTGGCACTCCGGGAGTGCCGACAGAAGTGAACACTTGAACAATTTTGGTGTGCAGGAAAAACTTTTCTTTTTTGAAATCGGTAAAAAAAGGGAGATTTCAATCATGTCGTTGTCATGTCTTAATGTTTGGAATGTCATTAATCCCAAAAAAAAGTATCGCGTGTTGATATCTAAATGGTCAAAAGCTGGTGACGGTAACGAGTGTCACGAGTTCAATTGTTTTTTTCCATCTCAAATATGCCCAACGCGCCTAAAGAAGTTTTCATTTCAAAAACTTTTGGATGGGTGTCTTTGGTTTTTAATCGACTTCCAAAAAGGAGGAAGTTATTATGTTCGTAGCGTATGTTTGTTTTTTTATGTATGTTCGCCAATTTCTCCGTCATTTATGGATCGATTTTGAAATTTTTTTTTTGTTTGAAACGGTATGCTCTCAAATTGGTCCCATATAACTTTTATTACATTTGCTTGGGTAGTTTTTGAGTTAGCTAGAAAATACGTATTTTTTCCTACTTAGTATGTAGATGATATGATAAATTCCTGTCACAGGAACGGTAGCAGGTAGTGGTATTTGAATGTGTATGGGGTAGAAACCACAACTAAAAAGTGAAAAATAAAAACTTTTTACAAAAAAAACAACCGACTTCCAAAAAAAACAGTACGAAGTCGGTGGCAAAAACGAAAATTCAAAACCAAAGACACCCAACTAAAAGTTTTTGAAATGAAAACTTCTTTAGGCGCGTTGGGCATTTTTGAGATGGGAAAAACAATTGAACTCGTGACACTCGTTACCGACACCGGCTTTTGACCATTAAAAAGACATCAACGCGCGATACATTTTCTTTGGGATTAATGACATTCCAAACATTGAGACATGACAACGACATGATTGATATCTCCCTTTTTTTTACTGATTTCAAAAAACAAAATTATTTCCTGCTTTTTATCTACACCCATGCTATAAAACCTCTATAAAAGTTTCTGAAACAGTTAGCTTATTGGCAACATTATAACAGCCAGTGTCATAGTAACCATTACATCATCCAAACGAGTATTATAATGTTGTACAAAATTTCATTATGCAACTCGTGTCAATGTTCAAACGGGGGACAGCAGCACCCGCTGCACGCATGTGTGTGCTGCTGCAGCCGATATACATACGTGGACTTGTACTGAATTTCGTGGGAATTTCTTTATTCTTAATCTTGAATTACAAACACCCAATGGTTTCAGAAACTTTTATAGAGGATTCATATCATGGGTGTAGATAAAGTCTTGTATGCAACTGTTATAATTAGGTATTAAAACACTCATGTAATAACCCACATTCGTGTTTTAATACCCCTTATAATACAACAGTTGCATAAATAACTATTTCGTGCCTGCGACTTAGCAGCATTCCTCCAATTTTTTAAATAAATTACATTAAGTTAAAAGAGTATTAACGACTCTATATACTTCCAAGTCGATTGAGAGCGTCCGGTCTGCACCATGTACAAAGGGCAACTGATAGAAATCCGACGACTGACGAAACACGAAGTTTGCTCACAAATGTACAGTAAACTATTTTGAAGTATTATAAATAAATACACAGACTGTTAATTTCTCAGAGACAACAAGAATAAGTCTCCTGAAGCTGTGTCTACGAGATGTTGCGCTGGCTGATTCCGTTCATCTAAATGAAGTAGCAGCACAATTGGCAGGGTACAGCGGCTCGGATATCAGTAATCTTTGTAGGTAAGATAAAGACATGTTTTAATTATTAATAGCTTCTGCCCGCAACTTCGTTCGTGAGTCTATAACCTACCTCAAGAATTAGGCTACCCAACGCAAAAGTATTTTTTAATTCCAACTATAATAATAGTTCCGTCGATTACCTCCTACATACATTTAAATAAATTTTACCTCTTTATAATATTATATAAGTACTGTAGCAAACCTTTTAATCTACCAGCGCGAATATAAGTGAGATACCACAAAATGCCGCTACTCGACACTAGATGGTGTTGTCGCGATACGTCATTTTTCTGAATTGCGGTGTCTGTCTCCGCGATCTAATCACGTCCACTAAAATTCACACTAAGACTCCACTATTCAGTTAGAGCCTTAGGCTTACTGTAATTTTTGGTCTAGTGTTTTTTGGCACCCCCTGTGGGGTACGAACCTCGGTTAAGGGCGTCAACCGGAGGGAGTTTTGGTCTAGAGGACCCCCGTGGGGAACGGAACTTTCATCCCTTCTCGTCCTATATATCTATATTGTGTCCCGTGCTACCGTGTACTAGGTTTATTTATTTTTACTATAACTTAGAACGGCAATCTGTTACTGACACCTGTCAGTTGGACAATTTCTAGTAGTAATAAGGATCAAATTCGCAAAACACATATTCGTTAGTATGGAACTGACAGGTGTCAAGAATGCATTCTCTCAACAGCCGGACTGTACAGATGCCAGCACATCAAGCTACCCGAAACTGTAAAATTTTCCCAATCAACTTTGAACCTTACGTTTCAGCAATAAAGTTGAAAATCTATTAAATAAATTTAACAGGTTGTAGTAGCTTAATGTGCTGGCGTCTGTACATTAGCTAAAGATAAAATAAAAGAGACATGTGGCGCTAAATGTGGAGCGGAGATTGTAAGCACTAAGCAGATGAAAATATTAATTACTGAGTTATTGTAGACTGTTAGATGACATAATTATCATAGATAAGATGCAAAATTCACTTGTGTTCATATCTTTGGAAGACAGAGGTTTCAATGATGGCTTTTTGACGTTCTTATGTGTGGTCTACTTGAATTAAATAATTTGACTGCTTAGAATCTGTCCAGAAAATACGTGTGGTAAAACTTGGCGAGCCAAATGGTTGATGATGGACAGCGTGGCACTTCTTTAGCTGTGAAACTAGACCTAGCTAGTGATTTGTTTTCCCTGCAATCTGTGAGTGTGATTTCGTGAAAAGGGATGGAAGTGTGTAAGAGGAAGTCAGGGAAGCGCGCGCTATTTGATTTTACCAATGAGCGCGCGCGGTGCTAGAGTTGGCCATCGGGATGGCACCAACCCATTTTTGCGAGAGGTTGGCACCTACTGTCAGCCAAGATGTCAGATGTTACACATCAATCATATGCGATTACTGTAAGGCTCGCTCGTTTTTTATTTTATATTCAGGGACGCAGCAATGATGACGATGCGTCGCAAAATAGCAGGCAAAACTCCAGACGAAATACGAAAGCTGAACCGATCCGAATTGGAGGCTCCTGTTTCAAAATCTGACTTGAACCTTGCCATCGAGAAGACCAGGTACACGAGAAGAATAATGCCGTTGGATTTTGAAAATTTTGAAAATTCAGCGGCACAATACACCAGTAATTTTAAGCGATGTTTAACTTGTAATATTTTAATGGATGTGAGTGGATAGTTAAGGGCCCATCATTGGGAAAATGCTTGTGGAATACCTATGTCCAGCAGTGTCGTTTATCTGGTATAATGATGACGAAGGTCAACGGTAAAAGCAATTCTATGACCCCAAAAAACTCATCAAATTAATATTTTTTTTTTGTTTTATCATGATTAGATATCGAGACCCACTATGTTTGCGGAGTTTTGCTAGTTAATTTAAATTGACCTTGTTTACAGGGTTATGTTGGTTATACGTCGGCAATCAGTAAAGGTGATGTAGGAGAGGTCATTTGCAACCAAATTACCCCCGATGACCTCTATGCCAATGTCAACCATTTGACATTTTATATTTTAAAATGTATAAAATAAAAATATAAAATGTACTCAATAACCCTGATATACAGAGTTAATGGTTATAGGTAACTATTTTCGAATAATTTGACATTTTATATTTTTAAAATGATAAAAGAAAAATATAAAATGTAATCATTAACCCTGATTATACAGGGTTAACAGTTATACGTCGGCAATCCATTAAGGGGATGTAGGAGAGATCATTTACAATCAAATGACGCCCTTTGACTCCTATGCAAATGTCAACAATTTTCGGGTCATTTAACATTTTATATTTTTATTTCATACATTTTAAAATATAAATTACTAGAAAATGGTTGACATTGGCGTAGGGGTCATCAGGGGTAATTTGGTTGCAAATGATATGTCCTACATACCCTTTACGAATTGCCGACGTATAACCAAAAACCCTGTATATGGGTGTAAAACGCGGGATTAGCAACAATTCAGTTGTGGTTTACAGTGAAACTTTTGAGGTTTCATCCATGACCTTTGGTTTCAGACAAACAGTATCTGACCAAGACGTGAGCCGTTACAAAAACTGGATGACCAAACACGGATCCTCCTAGCGCCGCGCCTGGGCTTTCAGAGCCCTGCTACAGAAACTACGCAACGACTAAACACATCTGCACAGTGACGTGAGCTGCTTCTGTAAAGCCCCATTACCACGGTGCAAGTTTCTTGCCTGTGAACAATAACATTTAAGCAGCTGATGACTGCATCGTATAACTACTGTTTAGACGGTGCAACTTTATGGTTGCTTCAACTATGGTATGCATGCTACAGGCTATAAAATCGCACTGTGTAATCAGGCTTTAGGCTGACGACTTTCAAAAGACTTCTTTGGAATCCGCAGACCCGTTTTGATGTTTACACATGTTTTAGTAGGTTTGACATTGTCAATGTTTCTGTGGGACTTTTGGGACCAATGAGTTCTAGAGTCAGCGCCACCACTCAAGTCAGGCAGCAAATTGTGGAACTACATTTAAAAAAATGCAATTTAATGCAATGACATAGACACTAGTTTCGCGTTTATAGGACTCGAGTGTTGGCGCGGATTCTATAAAGCAGTTTAGATAAAGATAAAAGATAAAGATAAATTAGCCTAGTTCTATTTAGTTCTTCAGGTATTTGCACAAGTCACAAATGTTCGGCTTTTAGTTTTTTCATACACTTCGGTATTTTTAATACGAAAATATAGCAACGTGTAGTACAACTCACTAGAAATCTTGGTAACCCTTCAACTACGTGAAATAACCTAGTGCAAAGAGTGAGTTTACCATTTTCACGATATATTCTTGGCCATATATGAATGAAAAAGTGTTTTGTTAACCACTTTTTATTATTTCATTGGATGCATAAGAGTCAATCAATCAACTGAGCCTATCACAGTCCACTGCTGGACATAGGCCTCTCCCAGGCTGCGCCACAACACTCTGTCTTCCGCCTTCCGCATCCAGTCTGTCTCAGCTAACTTTTTAAGGTCATCGGTCCATCTAGCTGGGGGCGTCCCACACTACACTTGCCAATCCGCGGTCTCCACTCCAGGACTCGTCTGCTCCACCAGCCATCGATCCTTTGACAAAAATCAGCCCCCACTGCCACTACAGCTTGCTCACTCTGCAAGCTATATCGATAACTCCGGTTTTTTTTTCGGATAATTTCATTCCGTATTTTATCCGTCAAAGAAACTCCGAACATAGCCCGCTCCATAGCACGCTGAGCAACCTTGTGTGCTCCCCCTTACACCCCATAAGATAACAGAGCATAAAAGTACAACTGACACGTTTATTAGTGTAAGTCGGAACTACATTTTCAAAACGGGTACGATTTTTTGTCTGTGTATAGTGAAAAAGCGTCAGCCTGATTCAGATGCGTTACGTCACTGTAGATATCGATGCAATATTTGGACTGAATTGAGTGGACTTTAAAAATTATAAGTGTAAATTATAATATGGTGTTCGAGTCGTGATTTGACTAGCATGGAACTTCAAAGCTTTTGTGGTTTGGATCAGTGGACATTGAATAGGTAATATTGTCTGCGTTGTTTTTAAGTAGTGTCGGGTATAGAAGGATGATAAAGACGTTCGGAGTAAGTTACAAATGGAACTTGATGATCTAAAATAATGGGAGCTATTTCATATGAATTCGCCGCCAGCAGCGCTAGTGTGGCGTGAGGTCTCCGAAATGTCAAATATCAGAAATGTCACTGAACGTGCACTGTTTGCGGGAATTTTTACTTATTATTCATAATTTTTGTAAAGATTATGCCATTTCTGATTAATTATGGCTTAAGATTTGAAGTAACAACTCAGGATCTAATTTGGTAACACTTGGAGGAAGAATAATCTTTGTCTGCTACATGCTTGCCAATTTTAGGAACATTATAATGTAAATATTCACTTGATGTTTTAAAATGTATTAAAATAAACATTATATAAAGTAATGGGTTCTTAAACATACCAAATAAAAGTACTGACAGGACCTTACTCGTCAGTGGCGCCAAAAATAAAAATACTGACAGGACCTTACTCGTCAGTGGCGCATACTGGTGAGCACAAAAAAGATAGAGCCCCCATTGAACGCTCCATTTGTTTTCTGCTTCGAGTTTGATGATAACTTTGATGAATTAATGTGGCTTCTATAAAATACAGCAACACCTCACCACTCGGTTAAAGAGTTATAAAATTGTGGCGGTATTTACAACGCCACATGAAATCTACACACCACACTGACGTCATTCAAAATCTTGCATCGCGCAAGCAAAGTTTACCGATCTCTATGACGTCATTGGCGTAAAAAAATATGGCCATATTAATTCAACAGAGTAAAGTTTACATAATTATAGTGATTTTGATATTTCTACATAAGATGCACTTTAAACGAATAGTTTAAAAAAAATGTAAAATAATCAATAAATGATCTACAAGATATAGAAATTGTGGTAGGTACCTATTGATTATAGCGAATCAAAGTTTTTATGTATTAATTTTCTCGACGACTACGAAAACAATAATACTCATGTATACTCATTATGTATTTTCAATATTATTTACAATAAACTGCTTACTTTTAATTTATTGGTTTAAATTGTATATTTTGTAGTACTGTGATGTATTAACAAAACATAAAATTAATCGGTCGCTTTCATCAATCGATTTGTTTATTATAAATTGCTTACTAGCGTTTTATTTTTATGAGGGATTTAGTAGATTTAGAGTATCTTTCATGGCTTTTGTTTTTAGCTTTTTGTTCGAGATTTTTCACAAGGAATTAATCTAGGGTGTGTTTTGTAATAAAAGAACAAGAATGGTCAAAATCTGTTTATTGAGGAATGGCGTAAAATTGTGTAGTTTGTAAAATTTGTCTGTCCGTCTGCGTAAATATTTCAGTGTATAATGTAGCTGTACCGTGCCGTTGATTTACGTGTAGATTAATGATATTAATAAAGCTCTTGTACGAAGTTTGATACAGTAGAGTTTGATTTCACTCATTTCTTGATATGTCTCATAATATGTTAAGGCCACAAATTGGTCCGTTAAAGTTAGTAACAAAATAATAAAAAATAACTAACAAGAAAAATATAATATTCAACTATAATAATATGATTATTAAAATAAATATTTTGGTGTTACATTAAACAGTTTGACTTTGAATGAAAGCCAGATTGTTTAATGTTCATGATTTAAAAAATATATTCAAAATAAGATCAGATTTTAGTCTGAATCTTTAACAAAGTGACTAATTTAGAGATGTACCAACTAGCTGTGTTGAAACTCGATTTAAATTCGTTTCTTGATATCGATTAATTTGATTAATCAGGCAGTTGTACTAGTTTACACATCTCGACTAAAAATTATTAAAATATCACTATCCATGCGATTGTTTTACTAAAAATTACAAAGATGGAACATTCCTTATAATATTTAAAGAGTGAATACTTAATAGTTCGCTAGTTTTGAAGGCACTATAATAATATTTACACGAGAAACGATTGCTCAACAAACATGCGATATAATTTAAAAAGAAAACGTATCTTTGGCTAAAAATAGAGATATAATTGTCGTTTACACGCGCTCACGCCATGTTCTAATGTGTCATCTATTTCGGACTAACGTTTGAGACACGTACGATGCTCTTTTACCTTGAACTACATTTTTCTGTAGATATTGAGCTATTTTTCTTTAATTCCCGGAATCTATTTTTATAATTGTCACTAGGGTAATTTTCGTTTTTCTTTAAATTTAGTTATTACAGAGGGAGTGCGTGTAAAACGGTCCAATAAATTCACTTAAAACAAACAAAAATATATCATTTCGCTTAATCTAAAGTTAAATATTAAAAGAACATTGTATTGTGATTCATAGAATAATGTGAATACTATCACAACTGCGTTCATGCCATACGTCACATGACTCATTAATCGATGTCTTTTGTTCCGATTTTGTACTAAAAGACTCCGAAACTATGTAATTTCGGACATGCCAGTGATTCAATTCATTTGTACAATAACACAACTGTATTTAAAGACAATATTGTTTCGACGATATTCCTTGTATTACCTTAATTTCGTGGGCACGTCTTATAGATCCAATTTCGCGTAAATAATTATAATTTTGTAATATTGTCGTCAAGTACAGGATGTGCTCATTACTTTCTGTCATTAATTTATAAAATTTCACCTACTCTACTTACAATTTCTGAAAAATCTAGCAACAAATTCAGAAGACTACAAAGTTCTAATTTCTAGGTAATCTAAAAATTTCGTTTGTACGTAAATGATATCCGAGAACTAATTTTAGGCTGAAAATAGATGTTGATGCCAGTCGCGTTGAAAGATACAAAACATTTACTTAATTGAGTCGAGTAACGGTAGGTATATCATTTCCTGTAAATAGCCCATAACGTCTATAGGTTTTATTTTAAAAATATCTTTGTCCTGACTAGTTCAAAAATGGCTCTCTAGTGTCGTTACTAAGGCACTTATTCGACTTACACATTGTGAAAGCCAGCATTTTTTAAAAGAATCGCCAGAAAAAATCCGGCAATCTAGGAATCAGTAAGACGTTATAAAATACATGTTGAAATTGATATAATTCAAGCTTGGAACAATGATATCAACAACTTTTATATAGTCCGCTGTTCCACGCCTTAGGAATGCGCGGCGAGGCGGGGGGCAGCGTTGACGAATCAGCGGCGGGCGTCGTGAGCATTGACCAATGAGCGGCCTGGACTGACCCTCGTCTCGACGTGCACATATCGAAGTCATGGAACAGCGGTCTCGGTCAAACAATAGCTGTACAAGGATTTTTTGGCGTATGGCAAAACTCGGAACTAACGCCGCCATCTCGTTTTTTCAATACAATTTCTGTGACAATCTTACAAATGTTTACCAACAGCGCCTCCCTGCTAATGTCATTCAGGCGCCAAAAGATCCTTGTAGAACTCTACTTCAACCAATTGACATTCCACTTGTCCATACAATATTTCAAGACACACTTTGGTTCTACGCGACTGACAGTCCACCTAATTCCAGCATCACCAGCATAGCCGAACACCTTCGCAGGTGGTATGTTTGGCTACTTATCCTAATTAGTCTTGTGGTCACTCGGGCGGGCCGCCGTTGGTTTCTGCTGCTGCCTTGCGCTCATCGTCTTCATTCTCAAGGATGTCAGTGAAGCAGAATGGGGCGAAGGCATAACCTTGACCTTCGTAGAACTTGCTCATGAATTCCACCCTGGAATGAGGAAGTAAGGATTGAATCTTGGAGATGAGTTTTTTAGCTTTCGAGACAAGAAATCAATCTGGAAATGTTAGCATTGCTATTCAACGTGGCAATGCTGCCAGTCTTCTGGGCACGTTTACGGATGACAGCGATGCGGAGGACTACTTCGAGTTTCTCTTTTGTTTTTGTATTATTTGTTTATTTAATCTAGTGTAAATAAGTTAGTTGTGTTAAATCTAATACCTTTAAACAAGGAATTCTTGTATATATAATCTGAATCTCGGAAACGGCTCCAACGATTTTCATGAAATTTAGTATGCAGAAGGTTTCGGGGTGATAAATAGATCTAGCTAGGTTTCATTTTTGGAAAACGTCGTTCAAAAAAAAATCCTCATTCAGATATTATTGTAAAAATTAGGTTTAAGTATTTGATCCTTAATAAAATGTTAACATTGATCTGGAAATAGATTTCTCTAACAAAAAACTATAAGTAGCTCAGGCCTCGCCAATTTAGTAATATTACATCAGAATTTGATTTTCTAAGACGTTGTTAAGTCGGACGGTTACTATTCGTTTTATCAATAGGTGAACAAGAAACATAATTATAATGGGAAAAATGGGAACTTTGCCTACATTATTCTCATAAAACACTGGAATGAATTTGTCTCGTCCAATTCACTTGATATCCATATTTAACCCAATCTATAACAACAAACATCGCAAACGCGCATGTTACTTTAGGTGTATGAGGAACAGGGTGTAAAGTTCACTCATCCACCATAGAAAAGGGAGGATCCTCCGACCAGACGGGTGTTGTGTCTGGCGGGCAACTGCCCATCGGTTGGAAGTTGAAATCTTGTATGTATGTCGATCGCTCGGTAAACTCTAACTGCGCGATGCAGGATTTGTGTGACGTCATGTCTATAATGCGTAGTTTGTATGTGGCGGTGTAACCGCTACATTACTACGGTTTTTTTGTATGTTGTTAGGTCCCCTGAGAGTAGTTTATACCCAAGTTTGCAACCCTAAAAACCTTGTGCTACTCTCATGGTGCTCGAAAAACTGCGATATTCTGGCACTTGTTTCAGTTTTTTTGTAAAATATACCTTAAGACCGCGTTTTTAGGTATCTTTATTCCATATTTTTGTGAAGCAAGTTTTTGCTAAAATTTTTGGTTGCGAAGATACAACTAGTCAAAGATGGGCATTATTATGGCTTAGGTCCTTAGGGGGTAAGCCTGCCGGGGTTGCGGAAAAGTCCGTAAAGGGATACCGTGGCCCCTGGCAAAATGGAAACTGAAAGAACACGGGTGGGTTTTAGTCAGTAAGAGTCTGACATGCCCTCCCACTCCACCCAGAGCGGAAGAAGTTATGTGATAATTTCCCACCCAAATAGAAAAAAAAGGGTTTAATATACAGATTAGATTGTTTTTATAAAACTTAACCTACCAATGCAACCGCAGCGTATGTAAGAAAGCAGACAGGCCCTCCATGAGAACCAGGATGGCCAGCGTGAAGAACGCCCACACCGCGAATATGATGTACATCTTGATGGAGTTCAAGCCCGGACTTCCCATGCCATTGACGAGGACGCGCTGCCAGAGTACCGCTGACAGCTCTGATGAAAAAAAAAATATATACGATGCTATGAATTTCTGGAATAGTTTATTTTGTTTTTATGTAAACTTAATTGTACACAAGATTTATACATTACTAGCTGCGCCCCGCGGTTTCACCCGCAGAAGTCTCGATCCCGTGGGAATATCGGGATAAAAAGTATCCTATGTGTTAATCCAGGTCATAAACTATCAGTGTACCAAATTTCATTCAAATCCGGTCAGCCGTTTGAGCGTGAAGAAGAGACAAACATACACACACACTCACAAACTTTCGCCTTTATAATATTAACCTAATTAACTTAATTGTACACCAGATTTATACATTACAAAAAAAAAAATCGGCTTCCAGTCAGGGTTTCATAGGATGCAACAGCACTTCTTGAGCGTCCGAGTGGTGATGTGGTGATTAAAGTAACATGATAAAATAACGACGGTTTCTGGTCCCTCAATAGGCTTATGTTCTAAAGTCGATGATTACCGACGGAAGTGGTGATGTGAACTTCACCACAACCAAAACTTATGGCAAACGAAAACGAAAAGTGTTTTCGGCATGGGTCCCACCATTTATAATAAAATACCAAATATTTTAAAAAATTACCCAATCCAAATGTTTAAAAAGAAACTGACAGCCCTATTGCTTGATAAGTGTTACTATTCAATTAATGATTTTTTAAATGACCCTAATCTTTAGATTTAATTATTGACATTGTATATTTCTTTATTATTATTATTATGCTAGTTTTAAATTATATAATTTTTTGAGTAATTTATTTTTTTGCTAATTTTAATTTGACTCTGATTTTTATTTGTTTTTTTATTGTAATAAAATTTCCTTTTAATGTTTGCATGCCTTATTGGTAGATTGTACAGGGATCTCAACATTTTGTGAACACCTTCATTTATGTACCTACTCTCAAAGCGAATAAATGATTATGATATGATTATGATATGATATGATATGAAACTACCCACAAACAGGTTCATCCTATCTTAGACTCAGATTTTAAGTCATTTCACATATAAGTATTTGTATTCATGTAATTACTGCACTTTGCGGTATGACCATTTCCATAGATAGTTACAGACAAACTATGTTCTTAATGTCCCTCGGCAAACCTCGTGTTTCGTCAGTCGTCGGATTTCCATCAGTTGCTCTTTGCACTTGGTGCAGACCGGACGCTCTCAATCGACTTGGAAGTATATGGAGTTGTTAATACTCTTTTAACTTAAAGTAATTTATTTAAAAAATGTTAGGAAAGCTGCTAAGGTCGCAGGCACGACAGATAGGAAAATAGTTTTACAGCTCTATATAGTTCACACGAAAATCAAAACAAAGCAAGAATAAAGTACTTAATTCTGAATTCAAATTATTATACAAGATAAATCTAATAATTGATGGACATGGGAATAAGCATTCGTTTGTATTCGGAAATGCGATGATTCCCGAGGAACATAGAGCAGGACAAAAGATATGTGAACTCACGCGCATGAGCGAGCGACAGCGCCCACAGTCGCAAATATGAGGCGGTGTGCGACACCGCACCGAGCACGTACTCGATGGTGTGGATACATTGAGTGATCAACTCCTCAGCCATGCCTCCGTCGTGACCTTCCTTCTCTTCCACATCTCCACTTTCTACGCCTTGTTCGTATTGCTAGAAAGAAAAGTTGAAGATCAGGCTCTCAAAAAAAGATCTA
Source organism: Agrochola litura (assembly GCA_949152395.1). Classification (NCBI taxonomy): domain Eukaryota; kingdom Metazoa; phylum Arthropoda; class Insecta; order Lepidoptera; family Noctuidae; genus Agrochola; species Agrochola litura. The sequence continues at coordinate 4,561,632 of OX424497.1, read as the reverse complement.
TTATATAAATAGACTAAGACAGAAGAAAAAAAAATCGAGTTAATGTGTTCAGGATTTAGAGAGGTGAAAGTAAGAAATGAGCTTCTAAGGTTAAAGAAATGTCTTCCAAGTTAGGCTACATAACAATGGGACACATCAATATTATATCCAGCCTTTTTCTATTAACTACGGGGTATAAGCTTCCCTGTTGCGACATTTTTACCCTTTTTACATCACTCTTGTCCCTTCACTTTTAAGGACATTGCCCATTATAACAGCACCGCTCCGACATGGCAAATAACTTATCATTCAAGTTAGAATTTTAAATCAAGTGCAAAAAAAAAAATATATATATATATAAATAATAGGTTCAGTGTTTTCATGTAATTTGTCAATCAAAAAGAATAAAGTGCCAAAATAAATATTGGCAATAACCAAATGTGAGGCAGGAGCGGGTTTTAGCCGGTAAGAGTCCGGCACTGCCCAGACTGGCTCACAAGTGATACAGTCTGGGCGTCCATGAGGATTTCCCGATCCTGCCAGAAAAAAAAAAAAAAATCAAGTGCATTAAAGTCTATTTTACGATGGCTATACAGAATAGTGGACGGCCCGTGGGCAGTGAGCAGTCCGCGAGCCGTCACACGTCGCGCCGACAGCGCTTCAATCGAGGAGCCTGCTCCCCGGCGAAGAAACGCCCACAGGCGGTATGCATGCACCTCGCCGTCCACGCGGTGACGTGAACAACAACTTGTCACCTCACCGGTGGCGTACCGGTAGCAAGCGGTTGCCTTGCTTACGGCGCGGTGGCGACTAGATTTTTCGAGGCGATGCCGGGGCGTTACCGTGCTGGAGCAGTGCTGTTATAATGAGCGATGTCCTTTAGACATTTATGATAATGCCTATATGACTTCGAGATATGCGACACTATCTAGAAACCCAATCACCCTATCAACCCCAACATTATTTAGCTTCAATCACGAAAATCTCACCTTCCGTTTCTTAGCTAGCACCATCTTATACAATGGCTTCCCGAACAGCATGATGGGTATGCACAGAAAGCCGACCGCTAGGAACGTCTTCTGAACCTGTTCCTGACCAGTGTACATCATTGCACGGCAGGGCGGTTTGTCCTCAGAACCCTTCATCAGCACCATGTTGATGAAGATGATAAGGACTGAGGGGGCGCAGGACGTGCCTAGAGCGGGATCTGAAAGAGGAGTAGTGGTTAGTGTGCTTTGTACATAAGATCACGCCTGTAATGCCCGAAGGGTTACAGCAGAGGTGTATGTACTGTGAAGGTTTTAATATGAGATGGAACCTCATATATATCACAGGCTGGCATAAAACCTTTAGTGATCCGAATAATCTGTCAGAATATATTTAAATAGAATTCATCAGGGGTTTCTTTTGTTGAGGAAAAATAAGGGAGTCAGCCTCAGACCTCCGCTCGCGTCATCATCATCATCATTTCAGCCGAAAGACGTCCACTGCTGAACATAGGCCTCCCCCAAGCACCTCCACTTCGACCGATTCTGTGCTTTCCGCATCCAGCGGATTCCTGCGGCCTTCACAAGGTCATCGGTCCATCTTGTGGGAGGCCTTCCAACGCTACGTCTTCCGGTACGCGGTCGCCACTCCAGAACCTTTCGGCCCCATCGGCCATCCGTTCTACGAGCAATGTGCCCTGCCCATTGCCACTTAAGTTTCCCAATTCTTCGGACTATGTCGGTTACCTTGGTTCTCCTGCGGATCTCCTCATTTCTGATTCGATCACGTATCCGCTCGCGTGTATCTTTATATTTATGATTTAGAATATAGTCTCTGCTCTTTAAAAGTGTTTAATTCATACACACTACACGATCCCTAAAGTACCGCAGCCAAGCGTGGTGCTTACAGTACTTATAGTATACCCACATTTCGCCAGTTATGTTTAAGTCCCATGTAATAGGGGGTGAGCCTATTGCCATCAACCGGGCACAAATCCATACTTCGGGCTGCTGCTGAGAAATTCCTGATGAAAAAACCCAATAACACTTTGCCCGACCTGGGAATCGAAACCAGGACCTCATGCTCAGCAGTAGCGCTTGCAACAAATAGACCAACAAGGCAGTCGTTTTGCTTTTCAAACGTTTGTTAAGATAACTCTAATGTATGAAGGAGTAGCTCAAATATCAATGGGCTTCCTTCAAAATCTTATGACAAATTAAAATCACGTTTTATTACTCGTTGTATTAAATGAAGAAGATAAATGAATGCTGTGATGGCCTAGAGTGGTGTGACCGTCGGACTGCCAAGTCTTAGGTCTCAAGTTCGAACCCAGGGCACGCACCTCTGACTTTTCGGATTCATGTGCGTATTGTATAATTACCACTTGCTTCAAAAACAGTGAAGGAAAATATTGAGAGGAAACCGGCATGCCTGAGAGATATTTCTCGACGGCATGTAAGTTAAGTTAGAGGCCCACGGGCGGCTTTAAAACTCTGTCACTAGGTTAGTCACTAACCACACGAAAAGAAGAAGAGATTAAATGGTATCTGATTTAAAACCCATCAAGTTACTATTTCTAACTGTTCTCGTTCGGCATATTTTAATATATTCTTTTAAATTCCTTGAGCATATGTACTTAGGTAAACTCAAAGATTCATTTTTCTTCTTAGCGTGTCGATGGCAAATATTGTTTGGAAAGAAGTTTTTTTTTGGCTCAGCAAAGCTAACACTGAAGTAGACTCATGTGTACAGTTGACAGGGTTAGCGCGCCTCGCGGTTTCACCCGCATTATGTCTCGATTCCGTGGGAATATTGGGCTAAAATGTATCCTATATATTAATCCAGGTTATAAACTATCTCTGTGCCAAATTTCATTGAAATCCGTTCAATGGTTGGCGCAGTGGTTAAGCGATTCGATTCCCGCACGGAACAAATATTTGTATGACCTACAAGTAGTTTTTCCGGGTCTGGCTGTTTGTGTAAGTGAGTTTAAATGTTTGTAAACGCACCCACAATACAGGAGAAATTCCTAGTGGGGGGCAATGTTTAAAAAAAAAAAATGCCAGTGACACTCCGGGAGTGCCGACAGAAGTGAAAACTTGAACAAGATCGCTTTGGTGGAAGAAAAATACTTGTATAGAACATTGGTCCGTAACCTTATCTAAATAAAGATCACAAACGCGTTTACAAAAAAAAAAAAAAACTTCCGAAACCTTCCATCCTCACAAACTGACTAACCTGGTGTCAGAGTTTTAAAGCTGCCCATGGGCCTCTGACTTGGCTACCTCCACATGCCGTCGAGAAATATCTCTCAGGCATGCGGTTTCCTTACGATGTTTTCCTTCACCGTTTTTGAAGCAAGTGATAATTATACAATACGCACATGAATCCGAAAAGTTAGAGGTGCGTGCCTTGGGTTCGAACTTGATACTTATGAATTGGCAGTCTGACAATGATAAAACTAGCTATCACTGCTCAGCGGTTAATATTAGTAGGATTAAAGATTATTTAAGTTAATACTGTAATACAGTACAAATATGTTCTTGATGTCCCTCGGAAAACCTCGTGTTTCGTCAGTCGTCGGATTTCTATCAGTTGCCCTTTGCACTTGGTGCAGACCGGACGCTCTCAATCGACTTGAAAGTATATAGAGTTGTTAATATTCACTTTGTAGTGCTTTTTTTGGAAGTCGGTTGTTTTTTTTTTTTTACTTTCTTAAAAGCAATCTGTTGATGTAATTTATTTAAAAATGGGAGAAAAGCCGCTAAAGTCGCAGGCACGACAGATAAGAAAATAGTTTTACAGCTCTTTATACTTAGTTCACACGGAAATCAAATCAACAATAAAGTACTTAGTTCTGAATTCAAATTATTATACACGATAAATGTAATAATTGATGGACATGGAAATTAGCATTCGTTTGTATTCGGCAATCCGATGATACCCGAAGGACATTAAGAAAATAGAAATACTGCACATTATTTACCTGTCGCCACAGCCGAATACATAATCCACTTCAGAAACATCAGCAAACATAGATACCAAAACAGGAGCAACAGAAACAGAATCTGCGGTAGATACTGAAGAAATATCATCTCCCGCTTCTTGAAGAAGCTGTGGAACAAAAACAACGTTAATTATAACGTCATCACTTTTAATCGGAAACTCACTAAACATTCTAGTTTCTATGAATACAGTAATTACTTGAAGTTTACCACACTCATTGTTACACCGAACGCCATATGTATCACGCCGAATATTATCGACAGTTTCATCTTGAACGAGTTTAGGAATATTATGTTGTTTGAGGCGAACTGGAAATAAGAAAGTGTATTGTTAGTTGAAATTGGAATCTGTTTTCATCATAAAGGTACCATTCCGTACCCGACCGCAGGAGGCAACTGCAGGTGACGTCTCGCCGCGACACGACTGGTTTCTATGAATTTCTATGAAATACGTTCCGTAGCTAGCGACACATCGTTGGCAGCTACGGGCGAGTGACAGGTGACACGTGCAGCCCGATCGCAGACCAGTAGTGCCGCCAACGCTCGAGCGACAACACGTTTTTTCTTAAACACTTCAAGCTTACAAGACTTCTTCGAGATAAATCGAAAATGCTGTACTTGTCAAATACATGCGAGTGCCCGGGCGGCAAAGTTTGTATGAAAACGGTTCCCTCTATCTGGCAGAATCTTGTCACCTACAGTTGCCTCCTATGGCTGGGTACGGAATCATGACTGCAGCGACATGACGCCACGTTGTGTCACCGCGACATGACGCCGCGACACATCGCCTGCAGTTACCTCCTGCGGTTGGCTACGGAATGGTACCTTTACAGTCCAGACATGCGCGAGAGAATGCGTTCCTGACACCTGTCAGTTGGACAATTTCTGGTAAAGGATCAAATTCGCAAAACATATATTCGTTAGTATGAAACTAACAGGTATCAAGAACACATCCCCTCATCGGCCGGATGGCAGATATAACTTTTTACGTGATTACACGGATTTTCTTACGATTATAAAAAGGCTAAAATGTATTATTTTTTCATATTGATGAGCATTCAGTTTAAGGTAATATTAAGGTTCTCACCTGCCAAGCAGGGTCCAATCCAAATGGATACGGCGTCTGTATATACGCTGTTTTAGGATCCAATTCTAACATAGTATGATTCTGTAGAACACCATCTTCATAAACATTCCGCCAACTAGTTCCAAATATATTCAGAGACTTCGAAAACATGTCGTTGTATATCAAACCAGTGTATATCGAAAATATTCCCATGAGGAGTATAATGTATCGTCCGCCAAAGAAAATGTTCCATATTTCGTTGTCTGTCTTAGTTTTGGCGAATTTCTTCTCGTAAATGACTAGGATTGCTGCGAAGGCCGTCATGATGATTCCATGGCCGACGTCCCCGAACATCACGGCGAAGAGGAACGGGAATGTTATGATCGTGTATAATGCTGAAACGATTAAAAGGTTTGTTAATTTGTGAACTAATTGAAAGGTAGGTATGATTTTAGAACAGTAGTGCTATTCTGTAAACATCTCACCGTGTTATCTTAGGTGAAGTGAGCGTGGAGTGAGCTGTCAGTTGCTAAGGATTGACACTATTGGCAGCTCACTTCGCCTAAGTTATCACGGGGAGATTTTTACAGAATAGCACTACAGTACAAGCTACAAAAGCCTTGACAGCCAGGAATAGGAATAGTCATAAATATATTTTTGAATGCCTTGAAATATAATATTTTAAAGGCTGATGCAGATTTGGGCGGGCTGCAGCGCATTGCAAAAATTGTCCTACATCATTTTTTGTTAGCGCAAATCTTGTACGAACCATACAAAAGTTTTATACAAAATTAATTTTTGAGTGAAAACTTCTTTAGGCGTGTTGGGCATTTTTGAGATGGGACTAAACCATTGGTTTCGCGACACTGTAACGCAATTTACCGATACCGTGGAGTAAAAGACATCAACACGTTGATTACCGCGGTGTATTTTCAAGTTTTCACTTCTGTCAGCACTCCCGGAGTGCTACTGTTTTTTTTTTCTGTCTGTAATGTATCTTGCTTTTATTGCTTGCTTAAGTCGCAAATATAGCATTTGAATTTTGTGTTACGTGTTACGATTCACGCACGGCTGAGATCAACAGCATTATTATGTTTTCATGATGTTTACCTGGATTGACTTCTCTGTAGCTGGCGATTCCATAGGAATCAATGAGGTTCTGGAAACCCCTGGTAAACTTGTTGGTTTTGTTGAATGTTGGAGGGATCTCGTTTGTTGGTACGTAGTGTAAGATCGAGGGAATCGGGCTGCCACTTGCTTTCTGTAAAAGAGACAAACCGTTTAACATTACTTGATTTTGACCTTTGACCATTTAACCTATTGTGTCCCATAAACTTTTATGCCATAACAAAAACTTGAAAAAACTTTTGTTTCTACTACGATTAGCCTTTTTCGGATTAAGTTATTTCAGACTAAGGTCCATAATTTTGTTAGTATATTGGTGTTAGTAACAATGTTGCTTAAATAAATAGGTTAGTATTGTTATTTCATTACAAGATTATTTACAAGATTATTTATTTATGCAGACCTATGACTGTCCCCACCCAGTGTCCCTGAAAGGGACAGTCCGGTCTGGCAGCGATAATATTTGGAGGTATTTCACGGATGGGCAGACCCTAACAAAACTGGCCCTTTTATACAAATGTGAAGAAAAATGCTGCTATTACGACCTTATTTTATATGCTTTATAAACTGTTGTTTTTATTTTTCAATGTTTGTGTTTTAATATTTAGTCTGTGTTCTTTCTGTGCAATTCCCAATAAATACTTTTAATTTATTTATTTCTGTTCTATTCAAATAACCAGACAAAATCATTTGAAGTTCTGTAGAAGACAACAGAATTGTACACTTGTACAAGCTCCACACAAAACAGAAACAATTGAGCATAAATTTTTACCACTCCATTTTCTAGCGCCTTTTGCACCGCAGTGAGATCTCTCCTTGGCACCCAGCACTCTGCGATGAGGCACTTCTTCACGATGTCCATACTGAACATGTTCAGTGTGTGGTAGATGGCCTTCTCCTTGCGTACAGCCACCATCCAGGTGCTGATGTCGCGGGCTATGTTGGTGAGGACCAGGCGACGGTGGTTCTCTGTCTGTTCTAAAACCTGGAAGAACGAACAGAGAATAGGAATAAGTGGAGTTATTTCATATCAACTGGAAAAAAGACATTTTGAAAAAGGTTTATACGCAAGGTGGTCTAGCAGCTACCTTTTTACTGACTAATCTGGTCTTTTCATCGTTCCCAATTTGACAAGTTGGCTATATTGCCATCTTGTTCTCGGTATAAAGTATAGAGCACTCAGTAGCAGTAGTGAGAGTACTGCTTGTAGCAGTAGAAGAGGATTCCGATGTCATAACGAGACCAATGCAGATGCAATCAAGTCTATATTAGATTTTCTTAAAACACGTTATTCTAACTATGAAATTCTAAATACATCTTAAGAAAATTGAACTCTTCCACTGTTCTGCTTAACATATACCAGCAACTGCATTACTCCCAATAAAATTTTAAATCTGTAATCATCCAGAAAATACACACCATTTCCAAATCCTTGATCCTGGATCCCACACCAGCCAGCATGTCCAGCTGGTCCTTGTACGTCGGAGGGCATGGGTACAGCGTGGCCTTGAACCCAAAGCAGACCTTCTTTACGCGCAGCTTGATCTGCTCCCCGTGGAAGAATACCACGAACACTGTCTTTAGGAGCTCATGACCCTGGAAAGGGAGAGAAGGGTTTTAAGATATAGAATATCAAAGAGAAGGATGCAAGAGTTTTGGGAAGGAGTTTTTTACAGTTTATTTTTATTTTGACATGTTTTCCAACTGTGACTCAATATTTGCTTAGTTCTTACTTTCTTCAACTTAGGCTTTCTAAAATTATTAACTGCTTGTTGTTTGCTCTGGAAAAAACTTACATCAATGCAATGAGCATAATCAGAAATAAGCTATTTCAAGTTTTTTTTCTTTCGTATCTATTATGAAAATACCCCAATTATGTTTGTTTTCAGCAACGCTGGTTTAGAGGTGGACTGCCCAAAGTGCCCAAGAGTGTGCCGGACATACTCTAAAAGAAAGAAAGAAAAAAAACAAAAAGAAAAAGAGAAAGTCGTGGTAGAAAGTCGTACTCTTGGCATTGAAGCCTGATAATTTTATCAACAGCACAAGACAAATTGGCTGCAGAAATGAACAGATTACGAAAAATTTATGTGTTTTCTTTAATATTCCTGTCAGTGTAGAAACATTATTTACATTAACAATCATAGTTTCCGGTACATGCGAATGTTTTTAAGATTATTTTGTTTCTAGTTTTTTTTTACATATCTGTGAAATATCTGTGTTAGCAACGGAAGTATTAATGGCGTAGAACTCATATTTCAAAAAATATTTATTTTTCGAGCGTTTCATTGAGACTGGATGTTCACATATTAATCATCATTATTTAGGTAGACTCAGTGCTGAACATTACTATGAAGATTTAAGAGGGTTTTGCCACAAACATCATCAGCACAACACACACAATCAGCTTATAGTGTTACCACTGCTGGGACACGGGCCTCCTCTCTTCGAGAGGGAGTGGGCTGTATTCTACCCCGTTGCCCAGTGCAGTTTGATAGATGTCACATGTCTCCGAATTTTTGGTAGTCTGGTTTGGTTGGTTCATAGGACTGACGGATAAATGACTAGGGTTTGACCAGATTTACAAGGCACAGTGGCTGTAAGTGCTTTTTTTAAATTGTCTAGCGTAACAGTGGTGCTGATCCACGCGTCATGTTCGTGAACGTGCGCCGTCAGTTGAGACTGCTCATCTCTTATCTACCAGGGCTCATTTTTAATCTTATATTTTAAATTGCTTTTGATTATTTTTTGTATATTGTTCTCACATATAGAAGCAACAAGAATAATGTACCCAGGATTTTGTAATATCTATATTTAAAAGAGTGTCCTTGGAGTATCTTGTCCGTTCTTCTCCATAGAGATCTACGTTTTGGAATGGGCAACTAGCTTCAACTTTCTAACTGACCGACTCTTTAACAGTTCAAAAGTGCCTGTAAATGGTTTAATTGAAATAAATGCTTTGAGTTTGAGTTCATGTTCATGAGCCTTTCTTCTCAGAGTAGTCAGATAGGAAACGCCGACCTCATCTAGTTTTTAGGGTTCCGTAGTCAACAAGGAACCCTTATAGTTTCATTATGTCCCGTCTGTCTGTCTGTCCGCGGTCTAGCTCCGAGACTGTTAGTACTAGAAAGTTGCAATTTGGCATGGGTATACATATTAATCATGCTGAAAAGTGGTAAAATAAAATTACGAAAAATATATTTTTTTAGGGTAAAGTGGAGATGTTTTTTTTTTTCTATCCCTTGGTGTGGGATATCGTTGGAAAGGTCTTTTAAAAACATTGAAGATGTTCAAATCATTTTTTAATTCAGAGATCCCTTTGCGAAATATTAAGCTTTAAAGTGCAAATTTTTGTTGGAGTCAAGTGCCCCCCCCCTGCCAGCTAAATGGTTGGTTTTAAATATGTGAAAAAAATTCACGGCACTAGCTTATATAACGAATTTAAATGAAAAACTATCACAGCTGTGTAGGCTTTACAAGTTAACGAGTAATAATCGACCAACTTAGATTTGCGGTTGTAAAAACATGTTCTCCCATACATTCCGTATGAAAGAATTTTTTTTTCAACTACAAAGTTAAGTTTGTTCTTGGGATAAATAATTCATCCCAACTACGGAACCCTACATTGTGCGTGATCTGACATGCACCTGGCCGGTTTTAAAAAAAAATATGATTGATGTGTAAAAGCATTTGTAAAACCACCATAATAAAAATAATTTATCATTTATCTACAGAGACTAACCTTTATAACCTGATGACGTGTTAAAAAACTCGTAGTTATATTTATGCCCGATAATACGTAAATGCCGTAAGGCTTGCCATTATGTACTGACCTAAATGTCGAAATTAGGGTGAACGGAAGCACGCCTTCGTACTATGGGGAATGTATGGGGATTATAATCGGGACAGTTATATTATGTTGACCTTGGTATAACGTATATACATGTTTTATCATGAACAAGTAAAACCAGCCCTTCAGTCCTTTGAATTGCGTGAGTTCCTACTATAATTTTCACCCTTTTAAGGGATCGAACATTTAAAGTAGCTCCCTTGGGAGTGGCTGAGTTATTTTTCCTAGGCTTTGTTTTAGTTTCGAGAGGCTTTGAAAATAATAGCCGTCCTTTATCCATTTCTTATGTAGGGGCGACTAAAGAGGTATATGAAAAAGATGGACGGTAGCCCTTTGTGTTAATAACAACAAACTACTAATATCTTCGAAGCCCTAAAGGTAATATACTATTTTAAAGTCTCTCTTTAAGAATAATAAAATAATAAGAATCATAACATGAATTTATTCGCAAGAATTAGAGTGTGTAAGTAAAGTGTACAAAAGTTGAAAATAAACATGTACAGGAATGGACTTTTATCGCCTGATATTACGATGATAGTTCTATGCCATCGGACAGGTCGCTTCCGATCTTACTAAAAATGTCGACTATTTTCTACGCAAGTGTATCTAAATATCAACAAAAGCAAACCCAAGCAAAGAGATTAAAGTCAAAACTTCTCCTGAAAACAGTAAATCATTCAGTTTTCCAAACTTTTCTGTAGACAAGGTCACTGCCCCATTTCGTGAACGACAGAGATTTATTCCTAACGACGTTTTGACGCATTCCATATTCTAGCGTTTTCCCAGAACGCTTATAAAAGCTTTGTAATGGGTAACAGCGTCTAGAAAATCAATATGAACCAGGGGTTAACGACCGGCCACTTGTGGGCTCCCATATAAAATACTGTGGCGTTTTATTGCTACCTAGACGCGTCTAGATTTGTTGGTTTAAGGCTGTTAAGTTGTTACAATTAGGAAAAAGAATTGGATTTAGAATAAGACTCATAAATCTGCTTCTTTATAATGCGCTGTGCGCTTTTGTAAATTGCAGATAATATAGTTTCAATGTCATAACAAACATTGTTTGCCAAGTACTGGAAAGGACGGACAGAATGAATCAATTAGGTAATTCAGATAGCGGTCCTGTGGATATAGGCCTTTTTTAAGACAAAGACAAAAGACAACACAAAGGATAAAGTTAAAACAATTTATTGACACCTCTCAAACGGTAGTGGTTAAGAGAGTGCATCATGAGGGCCTAAAACTGCAGAATCATAATATGATAAATATGATAATATTAGAATTCATATTAAAAGTCACAAACTGACAATTAATAATATTATCTGCGTTCAATTCATATAACGCAATTCATCTGTTCGACAGTTTTGTATTATAATGAAATAACATAAACTGTAGAAATAAAAAAATAAAAATTTAATTTGATTAGTAAAAACTGTAAAGAAAATTATTAACCGATAAAATTACGGTCTTAATTTTTTTCATGCGGCAATATATACACCAAATATGATTCTGATATGAATTGAATTGAATATGATTAATATGTGTCACCATAGAGGAATTGCTAATGATCTGCTGGGAATTCAGAAAATTAATTGCTTTTAGGGGAATTGCTTAAGGTGGCAGTTTTAAGCCCACTGGTTTTTTGAAGATCTACTGAACTTCCATTGTCTGTAGCATTATAGCCTTTTCCTGAGTAGGTGTGTATATTGTAGATGATTTCTATCTGAATACCATCAATTTCAAAGTTGACCTTTCTAACACCATTATCGGCTTTAAAAATTCCCAAATATCTTTTTAAACAGTGATTAAGCTTTCCCTAATGATTACTTTTCATCGCCTGAAGTACCTACTAAAAAATATTCTTTGTAACATGCGGTTTGCGTGTTCAGGTCACGTGAGGCCAGCGAACATTTTATGAAGCCTTCATACATGTTATTAAACGAATAATTTTGATTTAGATAGGTCATCGCCATTATGGCCGGAGGTTTTTAGGTTTACGGCCACGTGTGGTGATGAGGAGCTCTTTGGTCGGTAATTGATATTATGGGCTTTTATTTTACACACTAACAATATCTTTCCACTTCGTCCAAGTTGCATAAGTATTTATTATTTAAAATTACAATTTAATTATGCAGGGTGGGTCATCGACGCGAAAACTGTTACCATGGATTCAGTACAGTACATGATAATTCTTCGTCAGTTATTAATAAAAGAATCTGCTGTTTCATAGAAAAGTGCAATACCTACGCGGTCAAAATGTATGGACCAGCAGTTTTTTTTTAACAACCGACGAAAAATTTCAACACAGAGGGGTTCAGAATCATGTCCTGAATCCGTGGTAACAGTTTTCGCATCGATGCCCCTGCCACCCTGTATTGTAGTGATATATTTTTAGAAGTATGTATCTATGTACGTATATTCTAATATTGTATGTTTATGTTTCAAAGAGTTCACTTTTCAAGAGTTCACTTTTTATTGGAAGGACTATTTTACGAGTGTTGTTGTTGTTGTCAAAGATAGTTGAATCCAGAGATGTGACTTATACACAAATACAAAATAAGTATCTTGTATTTAGATACATTCTTTTGGTATCTTAGTATTTTGTAAATACTAAGTTTGATACCTTTATTAATTCCGTACGTTTTTTTTTTACATTATGGCATCATATCATCATAAACATAAAACTGAACGCCTCCTTAAAACTTGAATTTATCAACTTTTCAAAAGGCTGCATGGTCTAGTAGCGACAACAATACAGGATCTACTGGCAGCACAGCTGACTTAGAAACACTTGGTTACAATACTTAAATAATAAAGACACCAATCTAACGAGTTTAAATGTTTATGCTATATTTTTTTTTGCCTATTTCCGCCCCTGTGGAGCGACTCTTTTCTTTTGAGGGATGATAATGAAACCTCATAAAAGAAAAATGAGTGATAAAACTGGTCTTACTTAAGTCTCAAATAAAACCTTAAAAATATAATATTTTCTGACATTTATGCGAATAATCACTTGATCACTGTTCATAATTAATTTTAACAATCTAAATAAACCTTAAAATTAATAAATGTATGTTTTTTTTCAAAAAGTATTTTATATCTTAAAAGTATTTAGCAAATACGTATCTTGTATCTGTTATTTCAAATAAAGGTATTTTGCATCTTGTATTCCAGATACTTTTTGAGGTATCTTGTACATCTCTGGTTGAATCATTGTACCCGACTGTATTTTCTTAGATGTAAAAATCGCACCAATTAATTCGAAGACTGGTTTGTGCAATGAAGACTGTTTGAAGTTGAACTCAGGACGTAAAACAGTTTCATCATCACAAAACAGTCTTTGTAAACGGTTCGTTGTCGCAACGCCCAACCCTACTAGAACTAGACAGCTGTCACTTATTTCGTGGTTTCGGATGTGTTTTGAGTGCTTTCCCAATTATTTTTCATATTCAACGATCACTGCTTTGATTTTTACGGATTCTGACCCTGCCTACCTTGTACGACCCTTGCTTTCACACTGGACACCGAAGATCGCTCACACGATTGACTTTGAATTGTTATAATGGATTGTTTTTAAATTGTTGATTGGATATTGTTGAAACTATGGATCGCTATGTGAATTGTGGGATAACAACTAGTCACTGCAATACACTAATGTATATAGTATTTCACACTAAGAAATGCAGTCAATGAGAGATACGGCTATAGGTTATAAAATACAATAGACATGGATATATTTAGTAACCTATTCCGCTTAGCTATTTCTAAAGAGTCTAGAAAAACACTGAAAGAAATCGACACGTGTTTCACCTCTCAACGAGGCCTCAGGATGACGATTGACTTCTCGCGAACTCGAACACGGCGAGTTGCCACACCGAGCGCTGAACGCAGACATCTGAATTAATTAACTATCTGGCTATAGGTTAGCCAACAGGGCGCTACAGGGCCACTTATTCAATCCTCAACCAGTGTCGATTACCAAAGATCTACACTCAACAGCCCACAGACTTTCCAACACCCCACAACAACAACGTCAATTATTTATTAGATTAAAGAACAGTATAACAAAAGATAAAACGTAAAATTTACTTACCATTCGTGCCATAATGTTTCCGAGGTTTCGGAGCGAACCGTTAGAGACAGAAATAGATAATTTGCTATTTGATTCCAACGATATTGGCAGACAATATATATTATTTAGTTAACGGTGTCTCTATAAATTCTGCCAGTTTTGCCTTCGATTCTGTGATATTATTTAGTATATGTGCTATCACTTTGGATAACTAGATATAGTTATAAACAGTGATAGTCAGTGGTGTGACCGTCGAACTGCCAAGATCTCGAGTTCGAACCCAAGGCCTCTGATTTTTTGGATTCATGTGGGTATTGTATAATTTTATCACTTGCTTCAAAAACGGTGAAGGAAAACATCGTGAAGAAACCAGCATGCCTGATGCTCCGGCCACACCAACGGGAAATGCCGTTAATTATCACGATGATGGACCTTAATCCGCTGGAATAAAGTCTATCATCGCGATAATTAACGGCGTTTCCCGTTGGTGTGGCCCCAGTATGAGAGATATTTCTCGATGGTATGTTAAGCCAAATCAGAGGCCCATGGGCGGCTTTAAAACTCTGACACCAGGTTAGTTACTAACCACACTAATAAGAAAAAGACTAGATATAGTTATAAATATACTGACTGCTTCATTGGTCAAGTGGTCGCAAGCTACTGTTGAGCATGAGGTCCTGGATTCGATTTCCAGGTTGGGCAAAGTGTTATTGGGTTTTTCCATTTGGAATTTCTCAGTCTGGCTTCATGCATGCTTGATGGCAATAGGCTCGCCCCCTATTACATGGGGCTTAAACATAACTGGCGACATGTGGGTGTACTATAGTTACCTCTGCCTAACCCTTCGGGGGTTACAGGCCTTATATCATGTTATGTTATAAATAGATGTATAATTGTTCAACAGCTGTACAAAAATCTCCTCTCATAAATAAAATTAACGAGCATTACGCTCGCTCATATTAAGATAGTTAAATTTTGGTCAGCGGAGCCGACCCCAACAGTTGGGGCTAGGCAGATGATGATATATGCCAAATAAAATACGATCTTATTCTACAACTACCTCAAAATACGTATGTTTAAAAAAATACATTCATCCATACATTTTGACCGTGTAGGTATTGCACTTTTCTATGGAACAGCAGTTTTTTTTTATAACCGACGAAAAGAAGATAAGAATCATGTCCTGAATCCATGGTAACAGTTTTCGCGTCCCTGCCACCCTGTATAAGACCTTGACCTTTAACCTATGTTTTAGAAATAAATAATTCTAATTCTAAATGACGCGTCCCTCTACCGAATATTACGCAGACGGTAATGCGGTAATGCGTTAGTAGGGCGCGTAATTGCATAGTAGACAAGCTGTACCTATGACAGACATCTCTGAAAGCAATATAACGACGTAGGTACGGAGCAGACAATATGCAACCAATATAGGAATCATTATTATATGGAAAGGGTTACCGATGTCATAGCCGGTAAGCTAAATATACGTCTAAATGCGTGGGCTTGCCGCAAAGTTCAAGGGTTAGCCGTGAACTTGATTCGAACTCCCAACCTTTCCAAAGCACGTCAAATCTGAAAAGAATCAATACAGCTATTCGTTTATCATGTTTGAAGAATAAAGAATATTCGGGTGGTTGAAACTATGTAGAAGGAAACGTAGAACTTTCAACGATTTGAAACTGATCAATCCTAGTTGAATAAATGGGCCTTATAGCGGCGGTGTACGTACTCCTCCGTCCTAGCAGACCTCTGTGGTGGCTGTCACTATCGTGGCAGCCTGACAGTTATGATAAGACTTGCCAAGAGGCCGTTGGTAGGCATGATAAGTTGAAAAATATGTCGCAAAAATATAAAGTTACTACTACTACTATGGAAACCTTTCTGTTAACCTGACCCATTCCGACCACAGCCTTTAAATAACTTTGCAATTTAGATCTACTACGTAAAAATTTAAGATTCAAGGATCAACTAATAATACCATCAACTATCAATTTAGCCTGAATTTGCAAATTTATAACAGCAACCCCGGAAAGTAAAATGGCCTTTAAAAAAATAGCATCCACGAGTCAAATCGGCCGAGCCTTTTCCCAACTATGTTGAGGTCGCCTTCCAGTCTAACTGGATGCAGCAGAATCCCAGTATTTAACATGGAGCGACTGCCTATCTGACCTCCACAACCCAGTTACTGGGTAACACGATGCTCCTTGGTAAGACTGGTTGTCAGAATTTGTAGGCTTCCGACTACTTGCAACGACTTTCAAAAATCTACGAATGACAGCCGGGACCACTACAGAAAAGGGCTGTTCGAGCTATTACAACCTAGGTCCAAGAGATTCCCTTAGAGAAAAATTCAAAGAAATAAATATTCTGACTGTAGCCTCACAATATGTTTTTGAAAACCAATTGTATGTACACAAAAATATATCAAATTTTAAGAATATATCAAGTTTGTTTCGGCCTTTCTTCTCAGTCAGATAGGAAACGCCGAACTCATATAGCTTTTTTTTTTTTATATATGACGTGTAAAAGTGCTTCCGATATCCTATTTACAGAATAAAACAATTTCAATTCGTGCTGCTGTTATCATTTAGCCACATGCCCCACACGAGGAAATAGCATCCACAAGTATCAGTGAAATGTACACCCACATGACAAAATAAAAGAATCTGTTGTCGGGTAGGGTACCCAGGGCAGTGACTACAAATTCTTTTATTTTATATCTATAGTAATTGTGAATACCTTACCGTAATAGGATCCTTCAAAGGCTCATCAATCTGCGCCTGCTTAAAGAAGATATTCCCATGCGATATTCTCCACAGCATCTTCTCGAAAGCTGGTATCCTGGCTGTCGTCACCACTCCAGCGATGAACCCAAGATGTCCCAACACCGCATCATTGTTGTATATCTGTACTGACGCTGATATCTTCCGCTGGGCGCTGTGGTCTTGGAAGAAAGTCTGCATTTTCTCTATCAATGTCTTCAGCTCTATTAGGGAAAGGTAGTCGCTCTTCAGGTTTCGTGCGTTGCGTGTTATCTCTTGGATTTCTCCTTCGATGAAGTCGATCCTTTCCTGGAACATATAAATTGGCTGGTAAGAATCTGTTTTGCTGTTTGGGAATACGTTGAAAAACACAGAAATTTATCGTTTACCTTCCTATCAAGGCTGAACGGTTAAAAAGTAAGTGTTATATTCCACTATTGGCAGGACAATTGGCTAATGAAATATTTTTTTATTACTACAGGCACAGATTAATACGGATGGTTCACTCCGCAAAATCATTTAAATTAAAAGCAACTCTTGCTGCGACACAATAAAGTGCAATTCAGGTCGCGCAGCGCTAATTACCTACAGTTATATCCACCTTAAAGTTGCCTCGCTTTCTATCGCGTAACTCTTAGATCTTCTGACTACGTTACACTCACTGAATTGGTCCAACAAGTCGAGCCTGCCGCGTACTTGAAGCTTCATACCTTTTTTTTTTTAGCTGCGAAATTATCAAATAACTTTTCCTGCTCTGGGCGAAGCGAGAGGGCGTGTCAGACTCTTACAGACTAAAACCCACCCGTGTTCCTTCAGTTGCCTGTGTGTTGCCAGCGGCCAAGGTATCCTTTTCAGACTTTTCCGCGACCCAGGCAGGCATCGGCCCTAGCGGCCCCGTCAGTTGTGCTGACATCTGTTTGAGGCGCGCGTGCAACACAACGGGCCTGGGCCTGGACCTTATCGGACGTCGAGCTACCCATTGCTCACCGTCCGCAAGCCCGCGCCTACGGTGGCCGGAAATCGGCTCTCGATTCCCGACGCCCAGGGCGTCTCCTCCTGCGGCGGTTAGGTGCGTGAGGGCGCGAAGTCTGCCTCTCCCTCACGCGTTCCGCCTCCTCGTTCGCGAGCATTACCGCTTCGCAGAAGGAGGTGACGGCTTCCCATGCCCTCTCGCTCCGTACCATAGTCTGGACCAGAGCCGGACGCGAGAGATCACCGCCGCCGATTGCCTCCAATAGGACACAGCGGTGTCCCGCAAAAGCCGGGCAGACCTCCATCCACTGTGTCTTCCGGGCGATCCACACAATAGGCGGTAGCTTCTAAAAGGCGGAGTGAACCATCTATGTTCATCTGTGGTACAATAGGACACTAATGGATATTCGAATGGAATGCAGACAAATGACGATCGCAAAGTATCATGAAGGCAATGGTTAATTCTACTGCCAAATTACTTACATATAATATCAAATTCGACTCCTAAGTTTTCCACAAGGTACCGTAGGAATATTAATGAAAATCTGAATGTTTCCATATGCTTTCAGAATGAGTTGTAAAACAAAATGGTTCCGTGGAATATGATCCTGATAACTGTTGGCACATTTGTAGAGGCCATTAAATAGTAATGGTCACACAAATGAATTTCATGGAACTCGTAACAAATAGTAAAATCTTGGTATTAATGACCACTTTAAGTTATTGCAATGCATTGATCGATGTAGGAATTTTCGCTTGCTATTCAAGAGAATGTTTTATTATGTATTTGACATTTTATCATTTATGCAGATCTGGGTCTTTATCAATTACAATTGCATTATTTTGTTCACCATGTTGTGACACAGCATTGAAAATATAGCATTTATAGAAAGTGGGCAACGTCGCAAGTAGCTGTCAAATATTTTACTGTTTTGATTAATTTGGCAATAAAACTGTTTTGAAATAAGAAATATGGCTAATTAGTGAACTAATATATTGATTATGAAATGCAATAATTAATATCATAACACCGAATATTTAGTTTTAGATGTTAAAAAAGTATTTCTAAACTTTCTAAATGCCTTTTTCACACCTAAAACGGTTTCAACATCAAATTCATTGTTATAATATTGTAATTCATTATTAGTATTCTAGTTCACTAGTTAGACATATTTAGTATTTCCATAACAACATAACATAACATCACGCCTTGTTTCCCCGAAGGGGTCACCCACATTTCGCCACACACACACATTTTTCCATACATTGTAATATTGCCAAATTAATCAAAACAGGTAAACATTTTCTAAAGGATTTTCATTTCTAATAAGCCAAAGATTACAGTGAATTTATTTGGATAGTCAGGTATTAAAATGTTTACTAGATTTAGAAATTACTAGTCAGAAATAGAAATCGATCTAGCTAGGTCTCATATCTGGGAAAATTCGTTTTCTCCGTATTTTTACCCGAGCAGAGCTCGGTCGCCCAAAGTTTAGAACAAGATAATGAATAATGACATGGCAGCATGGAATTAGTAAGTACCTACTAGCATGGCAGCATGGGATTAGTATGGACTATCCTATACTATTAAATGAGCGTTCTCTCTAATTAATTATTCTCGATAACTTTTGAGATTAGTGGTAGAAAATAGTGAAAACATTAACATTAATATACTAACTAGCACCATGATCTAAAAACGACTACTAAATCCACTAGGAGTGACTGCCAATCCATTTCAACAACTCAACACACAGTATGAAGTCATTACCACACATACGGATCCTTCCATCCATTCATCCATCCATCCTTAACCGCCTATTACGACATCCTCAGACAACTACAAC
This sequence comes from Agrochola litura, assembly GCA_949152395.1. Classification (NCBI taxonomy): domain Eukaryota; kingdom Metazoa; phylum Arthropoda; class Insecta; order Lepidoptera; family Noctuidae; genus Agrochola; species Agrochola litura. The sequence goes on along the minus strand of OX424497.1, from coordinate 4,541,970 downwards.
ATGATGTCATGGCAACTCATAAATTACAATAACTCGGTACTGCGATCCCCGCTTCAAATATATCCTGCGCTTGTGGAGGGATCTAATTGGTGTAACCTTGCTGCTAATAATTTTTTCACAGATGTGTGAGGATTAATAGAGTTATTTATTATACTGAGACTAAACATTCTGTTGTGTTTAGTAATTACGGAGTAAATATTTTAAATGGGTGTTGATGGAAAAGTCCGGTTCTATGGGAAATCGCAAGACGTAATTGAATTAACTAATACAATTTGATGAAAATTCTTGTAGACCTGGATTTTTTTAATGACTACGCCGCACAGTATAGTCCGCGCAATCCACGAAGACGCGCCCCACTCCGCTCCGCGCCGTACTAGAGTTCAGCTTACAGTACAGTAATGGCGGAGTGGGGCGCGTCGTTGTGGATTGCACGGACTATAACATTTTAAAGGTACAAATCGTCGCTCGGCAGCCAATACCGCGAATGTGAAATTTTTGACGAAAATCAGAATTTTGTTTTATTTTATGCCTGCATTTAAAAATGTTCTTCGTCAAAAATGTCACATTCGCGGTATTGGATGCCGAGCGACGAAATAATACAGAGTTTAGAGCCCATGTTGAAGTTGGGGTCTAAATGCATTATGTCCAGCCTAAGCCTTATCTAAAGGCTTAGGCTAGCTAAGTAGTACCACAGATAATATAATACTACGTAGTAGTAGTACTCATTATGATCATTGTGGGAATCGAACCCTTGACCCATAAACCACTTGCCCAACTACTGCATTGACTCCACCCACAAACCCATTAATTTCTTAGTGTTGTGTTTCACAAGACGGAAACTTTCAACATCCCACTTCTGTACAAAATTTCATGAGAATCTGTTCAGCCGTTACGGCGCTATTGAGTAACAAACATACATCTGAACGTCGTATTTATAGTAGTAGTATTATAGTGTCTGGTCTGGCAATAATTATTACTAATAACAGATGTTGGTGTGCGTAAGCTGGATTAATAGTGTTGTTCTTACGTCGTACATCACTATTAATCTTACTCTTAATGACCCTGGTATGTTTTTTTTCAGTAGTATTTTAGTATTTTTCTCTGAGAAGCTATCAACAATCCTTCTTTGTATGTCTGTCGTTGTCTTCATTTATTAAAGACGGATCGTATCGGTAAATAGTAACTGTACTATATACTCGTATATCTATTACAAATAAATTCAATTGAAATGTCTGTTTGTAATGTCAAAATAACAGCTTTTTACTAAATGCATATTATGAAAGTATATGAGATGTAAAAATAACCCTGTCCGTTCCGTGAGGGTGTTGCTAGGTATCGTACTGAGAGTATATTTATGTGGTAATTTTCACAAAAAAAGAAAAAAAAAATCGCCTCATTTTTTTCAATGAGGAATTTTTGCGGACATGGGGTGCGGGCGGCCGTCGTTTAGCGGGTGTCTACAAGTCATAACTTATGAAGTTATGATTCCTGTTGAAAATTTTCAAACTTTTTATGGATTTGGGGTAATTTTGGTACCTACTAAAAAAGTTAATTTTAATAGCAATAACTTTTCTACATTAAATAATAATCAAATGAAAATAATCACTTTTAGGTAATGTTATTGCAATACCTTTGTGCCCCTTTCAGATTGGACAGGGTTTTTTTACATGTTGTATACGGTACTAACAACAAAGAAAAAAAAATGTTTTTTTTTGTCTGTCTGTCTGTGTCAGTTTGTTCCGGCTAATCTCCGAAACGGCTGGACCTTTTGACGGGACTTTTACTGGCAGATAGCTAATGTTATAACGAGTATCTTAGGCTACTTTTGTTTCTAGTGCTGGGACTCAAGCTTCTTCTCCGTGAAAAGTTGTGGGTCGTAATCCACCACGCGGGCCCAATGCGGGTCAAAGTGGATGCCACCATTACTATCCATAACTTTTTATTTATTTCATGTCTTCAATAATTTAATTTCTACTGCTCCCAAAACGGTGAAGGAAAACATCGTGAAGAAACCGGCATGTCCTAGAACCAAAAATTCGAAGACATGTGACATCTACCAACCCGCACTGGGCCCGCGTGGTGGATTACGGCCCGCGTGGTGGATTACGGCCCACTCCCTCTCATCGAGAGGAGACCTGTGTCCCAGCAGTGGGAACATTTTAGGCTTATTATGCTTCAAAATAATATTGTCTCTTATAATTATAATTGTGTCAGTTATTTTAAGACGATACACGTCGTTATTCTGGGGAAGTCCCAAAGAAAAACAAATGTTTCTAGCATGAGTCATAATTATGTTTTAAACGGGTTGTTGAATTGTAATTAAAAATGTAGGTTATAAAATTAACTTTATTTAATTTTGTCAAATAAAACACATCTTTGTGCTGATATAAAATTAGAATTTCGTGTTTAAATCTTCAAATAATCAAATCAATGCCCTCAATTTGTTAGTGGCACTACTAATTAGCATCTACAGGTACTTGTTCAGATCCATTTGTTTATATTTTAATTTGATACTTTTGGATAAAAATATACCTTATTTGTTACAAACGCTCATAGCTTTAGTTAATTTCTTTTAGGTTACCCCACTTCCTTTCACAGAAAGGATCTTTAATATGTTGATCTCCCTGGGACTAAGACTGCAGCGGTCAGGTTTCGGTGGGGGAGGTGGCTCAGGCACCTCACCCGCTACTCATTGCAGTTTGCGTGCCATCTCACTCACTCATGGACACTCATAGACTCACGTACCTCTAATATGTTGATCTCCCTGGGGCTAAGACTGCAGCTGTCAGGTTTCGGTGGAGGAGGTGGCTCAGGCAGCTCACCTGCAACCCATCGCAGCTTGCGTGCCATCTCACTCACTCATGGACACTCATAGACTCACGTAACTTTAATATGTTGATCTCCCTGGGGCTAAGACTGCAGCGGTCAGGTTTCGGTGCGGGAGGTGGCTCAGGCACCTCACCCGCTACTCATCACAGTTTGCGTGCCATCTCACTCACTCATAGACACTCATAGATTCACGTAACTTTAATATGTTGATCTCCCTGGGGCTAAGACTGCAGCGGTCAGGTTTCGGTGCGGGCGGTGGCTCAGGCACCTCACCCGCTACCCATCGCAGTTTGCGTGCCATCTCACTCACTCATGGACACTCATAGACTCACGTACCTCTAATATGTTGATCTCCCTGGGGCTAAGACTGCAGCGGTCAGGTTTCGGTGGAGGAGGTGGCTCAGGCAGCTCACCTGCAACCCATCGCAGCTTGCGTGCCACCTCACTCACTCATGGACACTCATAGACTCACGTACCTCTAATTTGTTGATCTCCCTGGGGCTAAGACTGCAGCGGTCAGGTTTCGGTGGGGGAGGTGGCTCAGGCACCTCACCCGCTACTCATCACAGTTTGCGTGCCATCTCACTCACTCATGGACACTCATAGACTCACGTAACTTTAATAAGTTGATCTCCCTGGGGCTAAGACTGCAGCGGTCAGCTTTCGGCGGGGGAGGTGGCTCAGGCACCTCACCCGCTACTCATCGCAGTTTGCGTGCCATCTCACTCACTCATGGACACTCATAGACTCACGTAACTTTAATAAGTTGATCTCCCTGGGGCTAAGACTGCAGCGGTCAGCTTTCGGCGGGGGAGGTGGCTCAGGCACCTCACCCGCTACTCATCGCAGTTTGCGTGCTATCTCACTCACTCATGGACACTCATAGACTCATGTACCTCTAATATGTTGATCTCTCTAGGGCTAAGACTGCAGCGGTCAGGTTTCGGCGGGGGAGGTGGCTCAGGTAGTTCACCCGCTACCCATCGCAACTTGCGTTCCATTTCACTGCAGCGCCGGACCTCGCTGACGTAACGACGTTGGAAATCGTTGACGTGGGGGTTTAACTGTGGAAGACAGAAAATAAAGTATGAATAAGAGAGGTAAGGGCGTAGCTTTTTTGCGGAAAAATATTATTATTAGTTCCTATATCTATAAATAAAAAAAAAAACTGACGGCGGGCAAATACAGAATAGGGTCATACAGGATAGAGAACACAATACTGAATAGATGATCACGTTGTTTTTGTTATAATTCAATATCTATGCCCTACAATTTCTCGGAACTATAATATTATACAAAATTCAAAATCTGCCTAGCCTTTTCCCAACTATATTGGGGTCGGCTTCCAGTCTAACCGGATGCAGCTGAATACCAGTATTTTACATGGAGCGACTGCCTATCTGACCTCCACAACCCAGTAACTGGGTAATACGATACCCCATGGTAAGACTGGTTGTCAGACTTTCGGGCTTCTGACGACCCGTAACGACTGTCAAAGATCCACGAATGACAGCTGGGACCAACGGCTTAACGTGCTTTCCGAGGCACGGAGGAGTCTTGGTATGTAGAAATGGTCACCCATCCACGGACCAACCCCGGCAAGCGTAGCTTAACCTGACAGATCGACCCGAGCGGCTGTTAGTATTTAGCCACGAGCTCCTCAAATATTATGCAAAATTAAAGGAGTGAATTAAAAAAAAATTGCAGGCTTGTCATTTTCAAGGCCCTTTATTTACCATTTACATGTAGATTTCAAGGTTTCAGTATCATTAGAAGTTATTAGTTCCCACTTAGGGTGGCCATACCAAGTATACTCTTCCATTACTTTTAATGACCATCATAATAATAAATATTGTTGATATTCTATATAATAATATGATAGTCGTTAGATATGAATGCATTTTATTAGAAGTATCATTTTATTCGCAATGAGCCAATTTCTTCTCAAGTCTGAATACAGACTGCTTTTAGGGTTCCGTACTCAGCTAAGGAACCCTAAAAAGCTGTCAATATTGTCAATCCCTTGCAATGATGCAAGGGATTGACGCTCAATTACCCTATTTTCACAATGTGATTTTTTCAGAATACGTCGGCTGTTACAAATTGACGATTGGGTTCAGAAGTTCAATTTTTTTACAGAAGAGACCGGCCTCTATGACATTAAAGGGATTTAAAAAACAGTGGCACTCCGGGAGTGCCGACAGACGTAAAAACTTGAACAAGATCGCTTTGGTAGAAGAAAAATACTTGTATAGAACATTGGTCCGTAACCTTATCTAAATAAAGAGAACAATCGCGTTTACAAAAAAAATACTTCCAAAAACTTTAAAGTAAAACTACTTGCATAGAACATTGATCCGTAACAAAATATAAATAAAGAGCACAATCGCGTTTACAAAAATGAGGTATCGGTAACGGTGTCGCGAGTTCAATTGTTTTTTCCTATCTCAAAAATGCGCGCCTAAAGAAGTTTTCACTTAAAAAATCACATAAACCTACATGGGCACTTATGAAACGTCAGAAGCTAGATGCACGATTCCAATAGGTCGTTTCTTATGGAGAAGAGCCGGAAAGAAACTCTAAGGTTATTTCTTTTAAAAGTAATCGGCTTTTACAATATTTTCAAATAACAGCGTTAATAGGTATGGGAGGACAGTGTAGGTCTTTCAAAAAGTACCAAGTACTTAACAAAATAGAAAATGGTCAACAAATCTACAGTCCAATAAAATTTGGACCATAGATAACAAAACAGCTATAAAGCCGTTATGAGTTAACAATAACCGTCCTTGCGTCAAGGTTCACGAACATCGCAATATAACCGAATATCGGCGATCAATTACAATTTATCTGCATTTTATTGGAGGCCGCGCCTTGACGAATAACGTGGACGTAAAAGTTATGGTTGACTCCTCCTGTTTTATAGCTTTCTTCTTTATATCGGTATCATATGCTGGTTAATTTGAGCCGAAGAGGCTTATAATATTTAATATAAAAGATGTTTTCCAGTTTTTTATTTAGGGAATTTAGCAGCTGTCCGCGTGACCCGTGCGGGCCGCCCGTACCGGCTCCCGGAACGGAGACACACGTGAGGTGTTAGAACGTTGCGTTGTTTCACAGCGACGCGGATTGGTCCGTACACGACCCGCTCCAGGTAGAGCCCGTGCAACGCTAGTAACCGTATCGTACTAGCCCTCGTTTGGATTTTTTTGTTTTTTTATCTGTGGCCTCTCGCAGTTTTGACCACTAAGGTCATGGCTGCTTAACCGGACTTTTCCTGTGGTGGCCTTAAGCTTCTACACTTAGAGCCTCCAGTCAGGAGCTTTTAAACTATTCTAAATTAAAACTAAGCGGTGCTCGCTAAGGGCACCCCCTGTGGGGTACGAACCTCGGCTTAGGTCATAAATAAATAAATAAATATACTAATTAGGATAACAACATTATTAAGATAACACATAACATCATGCCTGTTTCCCCCAAAGGGTTACACAGAGGTGTAGGTACATATCAGAGATGTTGCGGATGCAGATTTTTGCGAATGCGAATTTTTGTTGGTTCACATTCGCGGATGCGCATCTTAAGTTGATGGATATAAGACTATTTCGTGAAAATGTGACGATTTAGAGCTATATTGATGATTTAACTTATTATAATATCCATTTTGTTGATTATAATTTTACTTATATTCACCCTTTTCAACCCACATCTCCATCCGCATGACCTTCGCAACTAAATAATGCGAAACCTTCGCAATTGCGGATTGCGGATACGAATATTATTATTTACAGTACACCCACATTTCACCAGTTATGAGAGCTGTCGCTTGTTTCGCATGTTAGTTTTAAGATACGATAATTTTATTTTGGAAACATGGTGACAAAGTATAGGAAACAATAAATAAGTTCAGCCGTACCAGTAGGCATGCAATAATTTAATAAAATTAATTTCAAGCTAAAAGTGAATAAGAACACCTTTTTTATAGAAAAAAAAAAAAAACGTTTCACAAAACGAATAGACGAAAACAACTTTTTTTCAGTTATGTTAGAAATTAGCTTAAACTGCTAGTATGCTTATCCGCTACATAATTTTCTTCGAACCCCCGGCAGGCATTGGCCCTAACGGACCCCGTCAATTCTGCTGACATCTCTTTGAGGCGCGCGTGGAACACAACGCGCCGTCGACCCGGGCTTGGTCCTTATCGGACGGCGAGCTACCCATTGCTCACCGTCCGCAAGCCCGTGCCTATGGTGTCCGGAAATCTGCCTGTGTTCCCGACGCCCGAATGTCCCTTGGGTCATAATCCACCACGCGGGCCCAGTGCGGGTTGGTAGATGTCACATGTTTTCGAATTTTTGGTTCTAGGACATGCCGGTTTTCTCACGATGTTTTCCTTAATCGTTTTTCCGTTTCCACTTTTCCACTAAAAAGCTAAGTATTGCAATAAAGGTTTCTTATAGGGCTGGCCAAGTATTATTGGGTTTTCCCATCAGGGGTTGATGGCAATAGGCTCGTCCCTATTACAAGGGAGTTAAAACACAATTTCTACGTAAACTCCGCTCCCATGCACCTCACCACTCCACTATGTGCTAAACGCTAACAAATCAGTAATAAAGTTGAATATCGCGTGCGCTCTTTGGTCGTGTTCGAACACGGAACTGAATGGCGTAAGTCTCAATTCTTATTTCGTTGATCTAGAGAAAAAATATCGTGTGACTGGATAATAAACTATATTTTCTTACTGTGAATACTTATTTTAGACATAGAAGCCGAGTAATCTTCATTTTATTTATATAATCTTTAAAAAAGACATGATTTTCTAATAAAAATTAATCGAGCGAAAATGTTACAATTACGTAACTGTCTTGTACATGTAAAGAAAAAGATCCAATAAATCATATACTAAAGTTCTATTTTGATTGTATGCATGACTGTTTCAGAATATTAATACAAATTAACATGGAATTTAAGGAGCCTCCTCTTAAAAAATAACTGGCGAAATGTGAGTGTACTATAAATACGCCTCTACCGAACCTTTCAAGGATTAAATGCGTGATGTTATGCATAGGTACATCACGTCAACAAAGGTAGGTAATGCTCGTTATGGCCACATCCAACAAAGGTATTGTTTAAAGTTATTCCAAGTTTCATTATAACAAATGTATTGTTTCCTAAGTGGGACCATGCGGTCATAATAAAAGACATTATTATATTAAGCACCATTTTGTTCTTATCACGATAATGGATTTATAAAGCGAACGTTGTTAAAATGTTAGTAATAAAATTTCTCCAGAGCGTAAACTTTATAATTGGCTAGAATAGCTTCTGCCCGCGACTTCGCCTACGTGAAATTTCTTGTTCCTCCGATCCAACCCGTCGCATCGGGAATCCCCCTTTTGGCATAAAATGTAAAGACATAATATTGTTTGGCATAAAGTTTAGTTCGAACCCAGACAGGCGCTTTACTTTGTGTAAATTATTTCATCATCACTGCTCTCAAAACGGTGAAGGAAAATATCGTGAGGAAACCGGCATGTCCTACAACCGAAAATTCGAAGACATGTGACATCTACCAACCCGCACTGGGCCCGCGTGGTGGATTACGGCCCACTCCCTCTCAAAGAGAGGAGGCCTGTGTCCCAGCAGTGGGAACATTATAGGCTGATGATGATGATGATGATGATAAACTTTACACATAACTTTTATTGGCATCATAATACTTTGGCACAATGCAAAGGTTAACATAACTGTCATTTGGTCTAATTTGTTTTGGCATAATTTGGAGTTACATAAATTTTTAAGGCTTTCTATTTTTGGTATTTTATCGCCTGCGCTCGCTATTACTTCGTGTCCACTTAGCGTTCTTTCTGACATTTTCCCATTTTACCGAGTCCTTAGGGTCTTCGCGTGATGTTAAATAGCCTATTTAGAAAGCTATAGAGCCTTCCTAAAGAATTGGGCTATGCAAAATACATTTTTCAAATCCGACTGGTTCCAGAGATTAGCGCGTTCAAACAAACAAAAAAACAAACAAATTCTTCATGCAGCTTTATTATAAGTAATGCATAGATCATAATCTCGCGTTTTATATCGATTTTATGTACAAAATTGATGAATCAAGAAAGTGACATGATACTGTAGAATGTCTGTGAAAAACGAAAGTACATTATGTATATCGTCTATCTTGAATTTAAAATGAAAGCGGTGCTCAACGAAGGCCGGACAATATTACAGCTCCGATAATGTAATATTTGTGAGATTGCATACTCGCCAGCTACCTAATATGCAGAGCTGCGTCTTTCCATTCTGTACTAGGCCTGAACGCACGAGTGTGAAAATAATCGTGTATAGATTGGAAATCAATTTTTTACTAAGGTCTTCACATCTATACAAGGGTAGAACGCAAATACTCGCGTATGCTTCGTAGTGACCTAACTAACTACCTTATTCCAAAATGTACAGTGCCAGTACGCATACGGACTAATCGCGTATAGATTGCGACAATTTGTGAACTAGTAGCCAACTGGTTTTTGCGATGTAATAATGCACCTTGCGGTAATACTAAATAGCCTCCCTGGCTGCGAACAACTTGGAAGTAGTGCTCGTCGGCCGTTGCCGTGGCACCGCTCGCTTCGCTCGGTCGTTTCGCTCGCTCGTTTCGCGCGCGGTTGGTCAAAGTCAAAGTCAAAGTCAAATCATTTATTTCAAATAGGCCCATGTATGGCACTTTTGAACGTCAAAATTTACAAAATATTAAAATTGATTCTAGTCGCCCCTTCCAAAAGGTAGTTTTCGTATGGAGAAGAATGGGCAAGAAACTCCACCGTTACTCTTTTAAAATGTTTTAAAATTGTTTGTATATGCACGTACATCAGTTAAATAATATTACCTATATGTGAAGACGATGCACCTAGAATAAAATTACTATACCACAATAGGTAAAAAGAATTAAAAATGAAGCAACGACAGATAATTTAATATGTGATAGATACATACATGGTGCTCACATATTTACAAACATTTTAAAAATAGGTCACAGTTCTAACCTAACCCATTTCACCCAGTTAGAATATTTGTTTATTTTATTTATTATACTATATCTTTAAAACTCTTTTCAGGCGTAAGTGATGTCGTATAGTTTGTAACGTGGACGCGCGCGTCCACGGTACAAACTATACACGAGCAGTACGTAAAATTCGTGTATACATTGTTATCACAGATTTAAAAATAGCATTACAATGTATACGCGAGTAGTTTCCTATGGCTGCGTTTTGGCCTTGTATAAATTGGAAAGACGCAGCAGAGTCTTGGGCCATAGGGAATTGATAAAGGGGTCACCAAGATACCTACGCATAGTAAAATTGTCAGGTTAATTATTTTCAAACTCAATGCTTGAGTACGTGCCTTGGAAAGCACGCTAAGCCGTTGGTCCCGGCTGCCATTTGTAGATCTTTGATAGTCGTTGGTCAGAAGACCAAAAGTCTGACAACCAGTCTTACCAAGGGGGATCGTATTACCCAGTAACTGGGTTGTGGAGGTGAAATGGGCAGTCGCTCCATGTGAAATACTGGTATTCAGCTGCATCCGTCTAGACTTCGAGCCGACCACAACAAAGTTGGGTAAAGGCTAAGAAGATTGATTTTTTGCTGAGTATGTGAGAGAACTGCAGATGAAGTAGACGTGGGGAAAATACTAATATAATAAGGGCATCATCTTCAAGGCGGATCTACAATAATTATTCAACGTTTTTAAAATTATCTTTCAAGGACACAACTGCCATCTATACATATAATATTCTCGTGTCACAATGTTAGTTGCCATACTCCTCCGAAACAGCTTGATATATTTTTACGAAATTTTATATGTATATTTGGTAGGTCTGAGAATCGGTCGTAATCTATTTTTCATACCCATAGTAGGTGATAAGAGTGGTCCATTCCAAACATTTATATGGCAAAACAACGTTTGCCGGGTCAGCTGGTATTTATTGTATAAATTGTAATTACAAAGCCATGATAATGATATGATATGCACATCATATGACTTTAATGTAGTCAACAAGGTGCCTCTTGATAACACTTTGCAATGTGCGATGTAAAATGAAGTAGTCATTGTCGTTTCAATTAAAAACAATAATTCTTTATACAAGTGGAAACAATTGGACGGGTCAGGCGTATGTGGGATTATGAGACCGGGTCTTAAGTGGGATACTGTCTTAAAGATAGCTTAGACATCTACGAGTTATGTCTACTCCTTCACCAAATCAATCAATAGGTACACACGGCTACACATCAAGCTATATATTTCCAGTTTATACTGATCTCGCATTGTATAAAATTTCCGTACAATTCGAGGTCATCGAATCAAAATCAGATTCTTATTTTTGAAGAGTCAGTTGCAGACCAAAAAAAAAAGAAAGCTTATACGGGATTTGTCTACCTTGATGTGTAGCCGTGTGTAGGTACATAAAAACCGCCCAAGTGCAAGTCGCACACAAAGGGTTCCGTACCGTATAAAGATCGAGGAAAAGACGCCGAAAAGACTACGTTTCTTGTATGAGGATTGGGACCCCTTAGTTTTAAACTTTATTGAATTTTTATTAAATAGAAATACACAATCTGTGAAATTTCAACTGTCTATCTATTACGGTTCATGAGATACAGCCCGCTGACAGACAGATAGGAGGCCTGTCCAGTGGTTGAAACAAGGCTACCAATGACGACGATAGTGAGGCCTAAATACAGTGCTATTTGAGGGAGCTGTGTTTGGAAGCGAGAAGAGAAGATGTTGAGTTATACCTATATGATTAATATGGATTATGTAAATGTATGTTTGTAAACAAGACGTCTCTCTGTGTATCTGATAAGTGCATTTAGGTATAACTCGGGAACCACATAGAACTACGTGATTGGTTTTTAAATTCATAGGTATAAATGGTAATGTTCTCTGGTTTGGTTATGATTTGTTATGTTAAGCGTGGTTAGGTAACATATTACTCAGCAGCTAGTTGTGAATAAGAGACCTATGAAGATAGAAGAAAAAAAAATGGCAGTGGCAGTGAAAACTTCAACAAGATCGCCTTGGTGGAAAAAAAATACTTGTATAGAACATTGATCCGTAACCTTATCTAAATAAAGAGCACAATCGCGTTTACAAAAAAATATATTTTCAAAACCTTTAAAGTAAAAATTCTTGCATAGAACATTGATCCGTAACTTAATATAAATAAAGAGCACAATCGCATTTACAAAATGAGGTGTAGGTAACGGTGTCGCGAGTTCAATTATTTTTTCCCATCTCAAAAATGCCCAAGGCGCCTCAAGAAGTTTTCACTTAAAAAATTTGGGACACGCACAGGAAATACAAACAGTAAAAAAGGAGCATTTAAAACTAACAAAATTAACATAAAAACAAAAAAAAATATACAAAAAAGACCTGTGCGAGGTTAAAAAGGCTCCTTTCTCAGGAAAATGCTGCGATATAAAAAAAAATTATACTTTAGCGCTGGTATTCTGATACATTACATGTACACATACATAACCAATAAAGATGATGACAAGTATAAATTTACTGGTACTTTTTTTTTTATCTTTATTAATTTGAAGGGGTTTTATCACTTAGTGATAATGTCACCCCCGTAACAGAAAACATTCAACAACTTAAAACTAAACAATGGATAATAAACAGAAATTATTATAATTACACTTATTTGTTTTGGTAAATAACCAACAACAAACGGTACTTGTTGATAGGCCTACATTGTCCTCTCACACCTATTAACACTGCAATTTGAAAACATTGTTAAAACCATTTATTTTTAAAAGAGTAACCGTAGAGTTTCTTGCCGGCTCTTCTCTATAGGAAACGACCAATTGCAACCGTGTATCTAGTTTCTGACGTTTCATAAGTGCCCTTGTAGGTTTACGTGAAATGAAATATTTTAATTTGAATTTGACGTAAGTTTTATTACACAATACCAGTAATTTTACTCTTATCAGCATCCACGTATTGAGTGTTATCTCAACCGCTGACCTGCGTGTTATCTTTGACCCTTAAATTACGATACTGCACTTAGTAAGGAAAAAAACATAAAGTAAAATGTTAACCCAAGTGACATTTAGAAAGAAAGAAAAAATGTTTATTTGCGGTAAACATGACGCAAAAAACAGCTTAAGACACAAAAATTAGAAAAGGTTGGGGGAAGCATGCGTCACATCCACGCAAATCGGCTATCGCTCAACATTATGCTGCGACCCTATACAAGATAGAGCCCCAGCGCTGGTTTTCAGTGACAGCCGGCGCTGACGTAATGACGTCGATCGGTGCAGCAAACAAATATTAAGACGCTGTACCAGTTCAGCAAACTTAAAGAAAAATAATTTATTATAATAAAAAAATCTTTTTCTATTTATTACTGTAGATGAATTGTATGGATGGATTAATGAAAACTTTACTTTTATGAACGCATAAACGGATACCGGAGGCTTTTGGCTACTTTGTATTTTATGTCATTGAAACTCAAACTCAAAGCATTTATTTCAAATAAACCAATTACAAGTACTTTTGAACTGTCAAGGGGTCGGTCAGTCAGAAATATGAAGCTAGTTGCCCATTCCAAAGCGTAGTAAGGTACATATGGAGAAGAACGGGCAAGAAACTCCACGGACACTCTTTTAAATCAAAATATTGTGACAAAATATTGGTTACATCATTCGTGTTGAAATTATACATGTGAGAACAATGTAGAAAGACGTGCACGTTAAAAGCGTCCGTAATAAAAATATGAAAACAAAGACAATTCAAAATTAAAATAAACCGTGGCAGCTAAGAGATGACTAGTCCCTACTGACGGCACCCGTTCACGAACATGACGCATGGATCAGCACCATTTAGCTCAATCATTTTGAAGGGAAATTAATGATCCAACACACACGCCACCATCAGTGAGCATGACATACTCTCAGCCCCCAGGGCACATTCAAGTCAATGAAAGACGTACCCAGTAAATGGTAGCTTTATGGAATGTACATGGTCACAGTGCTCACACATGACTGTGATATGCAATTATACATTTTGTTGTAAGTACCTGGTCGACCAAGCTCTGCTCGGGTATATCATCCAGGTATACCAAAGTTGTATCACATTCCCGAGGCTGTGAAAATAGAGAAAACGAATTTTCCTAGATATATTGGATTGATTTTTCGCCTCCGCAGACCCCTAAATTGCAAGTTTCATCGAAATCGTTAGAGCCGTTTTCGAGAACGTGAATAGAAAGATAAGCAATATTTGTAAACAAATATTATATTATATATTTATTTGTTTACATATTCCTTTCTTTCTTCTTTTTCTTTTTAATATATCCTTGTAATTTTCATGTCAATGAAGTGATAGAGCAATAGAATCTTATTTCATTTTATGATCAGTCGGTCTATTTTGTAAATTCTCAAGGTGAATACTTCGGTGAAGTGAGCTGCAATATTACACCATATGCTTCCTTACCCAAACCATTAGATCCACCTACTGAAGATCTCCCACCTGGATATGAGTTGCCTTGGGTAGCCTGGATGTCTTTAAACAAACTCCGTACCCAAGTTAGCCGAAGCAAGGAAAACCTGTTCAGGTGGAGATTCATAGTCGACTTCGCCTTGGAATGTAAATGTGGTGCTGTTCCACAAACAATGGGATACTTAATATCTTGTCCTGCGTGTCTTGTCAGCTGCACGTTACAGCAACTGATGGACGCTAGTGATGGCGCCAAACACGTGGCCGAATTCTGAGCCGAGTTCATTTAGATTGCCATCGACATACTAAGAAGAAGACTAGATGCTAGAGATTGACAATATTGACATTATTCCACTTGATGATTTTATTTTGTTTTTTGAAGTGAAAACTTCTTTAGGCGCGTTGGGCATTTTTGAGATGGGAAAAAACAAATGAACTCGCGACACCTTTACCAACACCTTATTTTTGTTTGTAAATGCGTTTGTGCTCTTTATTTATCTTACGTTACGGATCAATGTTCTATGCAAGTATTTTTACTTTAAAGGTTTTGGAAGTGTTTTTTTTTTTGTAAACGCGATTGTGCTCTTTATTTAGTTAGATAAGGTTACGGACCAATGTTCTGTACAAGTATTTTTCTTCCACCAAGGTTGATCGAAGCACCAAGGCGATCTTATTCAAGTTTTCACTTCTGTCGGCACTCCCGGAGTGCTACTGTTTTTGTTTTTATTCGTGACATCACTGCGGGCCCCTATATAAGTTTATAGTTTATGGTAGGCCCTATCAGAATACCAGCGTTGTGACGCTTATTTTTAAATGTTGCAGCATCATGTAGAGATAGGAGCCTTTTGGCCTCGTACAGGACTTTCTGCTTTTATTTTCAGTTTACTTTGTTTTTTTTATTATTTTACTTTTTTATGTTTAGTTAAGTACTTAGTTGTTATGATAAGTTTAATTTGTGATCTCCTGTCCGAGTCCCAATAAATACTTTTTAAGCCCATTTCACCGAGGTATTCACGGTAAGACTTTTAGAGGATATTTCGACTGTTGAGTTTTAAATTATTTGTTCTATTTTTGGACCCTTATATTGGCAAAATTTTAAAAAGCCATTAATAAAGAGTTAAAAAGTTGAAGTTGATACGACACATTATAAAATAATGATTTCAGAGCTGTGAGTAAATAAATAAATCGAATGTTGAATCTGATTATTGATATTGTTAATGAACTAATTACAGAGTATAGATAAAGCAAGTAGGTTTTGAAACCGTAAACAAAATCAAACTGGTTGTTAATTTAATTGTGTAATTTATTATTTTTATGACATTGATTTTACATTCTGTGATTACTTTAACTCACACACTGACTTATTACTTGTCTACTTTTACAATGTTTGTAAATATGTGAGCACCATATATCTACATAATTAATTTATCGGTTATTGCTTCATTTTTCATTATTTTTACCTATACTCCATAGGTTTAGGTAGTTAAATAAAGGTAAACAAAAAAACCACGTGACGAGACAGCTGTCAAGTAACCGACTAAACGTAATACCTGTCACTCCAGTTGTTATGCTACGTCACAGTTGAACTCTTCAATTTAGCAACGTTATACTTCGTTGACGTTTAGAAATTGGGTTCTTTACAATAGACAGATTACAAAATCTTATAAACCAGACAAAAAAAAAGTGCTCAAGTAGTTACATCTACGAAAACTAGTTGAAGAATAAACGATAAAGTTTAACATACATTAATAAAAGAGGAAACTATGGTAAAACACTAAAATAAATTTAATTTGGTTTTATTGTTTTTTTAACAAGAAAGTGTCGTCTATAAAAACGCTTTTACGATTTGTTTACCTTTTTTAACTACCTAAACCTATGGAGTATAGTGTGGTATAATAACTTTGTTCAAGGTGCATCGTCTTCACATATAATTATATAATTAATGTAACAAAAATATTGTTAAACATTTTAAAAGATTAACAGTGGAGTTTATCGCCCATTCTTCTCCATACGAAACTACCTTTTGGAAGGGGCGACTAGAATCAATAATATTTTTTTGTAACTTTCAAAAGTGCCATTTATGTACCTATTTGAAATAAACGATTTGACTTTGACTTTGTATAAGAACTAATTACTCTCAAACAGAGTATAGATAGGTTTTGAAAAAGGTAAAAATAATTAAAATCTGATCTGCATAAATCACTGCCATAAAGTTTTATCATACCACGTGAAAGTATATATAACGTGAGCCATTTCACCAAATACTTGACAAGACTGTACACGAGTGGCTGATAAAATTGAGTGCATTCTTTTAAGAACTGTACCATTGGTTTGGTACCACTTGGCATAAGTAGGTACATAGTGCCCACTTTAATTTTTGGTCATACTAATAGGTGTCTTCATAATTATCTGCCTAGCTTTTCCCAACTTTGTCGCGGTCGGATTCCAGTCTTACCGGATGCAGCTGAATACCAGTTTTTTAACCGATTTCCAAAAGGTTCTCAATTCATCTGTTTTTTTTTTTTTTGTATGTTTGTTACACGATTACTCCGCCAATTATGAATAGATTTTGATGATTCTTTTTTTGTTTCGTAGATAATAATTCAGAGGTGGTCCCATATAAATTTTATTAACTTTGCTTGGGTAGTTTTTGAGTTAGCTTCAATTATACGTATTTTTTCCCACTTAGTATGTAGATGATATGATAACTTCTTGTCACTGTTATTTACATAGCAGGTAGTGGTATTCGAATTTGTGTGGGGTAGGTACCACAACTAAAAAGTGAAAAATAAAAACTTTTTACAAAAAAAAAACAACCGACTTCAAAAAAAAAACACTACAAAGTGAAAAATAACTTTAATTTCGGAAGTCGGTGACAAAGAACGAAAATTCAAAACCAAAGACACCGACTTCCGAAATTAAAGTTATTTTTCACTTTGTAGTGTTTTTTTTTTGAAGTCGGTTGTTTTTTTTTTGTAAAAAGTTTTTTACATGGAGCGACTGCTTATCTGACCTCCATAACCCGGTTACTGGGTAACACGATACCCCATGGTGAGACTGGTTGGCAGACTTTCTGGTTTTTAACGACCTGTAACGATTGTCAAAGATCCACGAATAACAGCCGGGACCATGGGCTTAACAAGGAGTTTTTTGCCCGTTCTTCTCTATAGGAACTTACTACGCTTTGGAATGGGCAATTATAGCTTCATCTTTCTGACTGACCGACCCCTTGTCAATTCAAAAGGGCTTGTAATTTGAAATAAATGGTTTGAGTTTAACATGCTTTCCGAAGCACGGAGTGGTCTTGGTATGTAAGGATGATCACCCATCCACTGACCGACTTAGGCAAGCATAGCTTACCGCGATCGACCCGTACGGCTGCCATTACAAGCCTATATTAAAAGCAATAGGTGTCTAAAAGCATGTAATATTCATAACATAATTGACATTTAGTATAATACTATCAAACCGGAATGAAATTATCCGGAAAAGAACCGGAGTTACCGTGCTTTTTTTTTTGGTTGGGAAATTATCAAATAACTTCTCCCGCTCTGGGTGGAGCGGGAGGGCGTGTCAGACTCTTACTGACTAAAACCCACCCGTGTTCCTTCGGTTGCCCTGTTGCCGGGGGCCGCGATGTCCCTATCGGTTTTCTTCGAACCCCCGGCAGGCATTGGCCCTAGCGGACCCCGTCAATTCTGCTGACATCTCTTTGAGGCGCGCGTGGAACACAACGCGCCGGAGTTACCGTGCTTGCAGAGTAAGCAAGCTGAAGTGGCAGTGGGCTGGCCATGTTTGTCAAAGGACCGATGGCTGGTGGAGTAGACGAGTCCTGGAGTGGAGAGCGCGTATCGACAAGCGTAGTGTGGGACTCCCCTCAGCTAGATGGACGACCTTAAGAAGGTGGCTGGGACAGACTTGATGCGGAAGTCGGAGGACAGGGTGTTGTGGCGCAGCCTGGGAGAGGCCTATGTCCAGCAGTGGACTGTGATAGGCTGAGGTGATTGATTGGTTGTACTCTTATGCATCCTGTGAAATAATAACTCAAAGCTGCAGTGGCTATTTCTTCAAAAGGTCCTTCCGGACATTGCCCTGCAACCCTAATAATATATAATAATGTTTGGACTTTAAAAGAGACTGTGACCACTGAGCTGGTGTCGGCAGCTCAGGCGTACTGTTATATCCGTGGCTGGCGTGAATATGTTGACATGTCTAAAATGGCAATTTTTCAGGACGGCCATTTTAAAGGTTTGACCTCTTCTGGTAAATTAGTTTACAGTATGTGTTTTAGTTGTTTTAGGGGTTAAGTTGATATAACGAAATATCAATGTTCGTTCACAAAACCATGTGAATCGTTAATTTGACATGTTACCACCATGTTAACATAATACCATAGTCGATTGCTCCAAAAGTTATTTATATTTTGAGCTGTCAATTTTTTTCATGTAACTTCCTAATGCGTAGAACGTATTAAGCCAATAAAAAAAAACATACAAGTCGAGATGTCAATGTATTCACGCCAGCCACGGCTATATTCTGTGGCTTAGGGATGCCGGCGCAAACTAGTTTAAAAAAAAATTACGTGTACAAGTGTCTTATATGATCTTGAGTCTGGCAACTCTAAGTCTGCATAAGTAAAAAGACGGCGGATTTGAAAATCTATAGAAGGTAACACCATCTCGTCCTACGAAACAATTATTTGATACGTTTTGTCTTTTTGTTTTTGATAGGTTATTTTGTTTATATTCTGATTTATTCCTGGTAAATAATTAATAGTCACTTTAGCACGATGCAGTGTGGATTTGATACAGTTTTATCATCGTATGGTGGTAGATCATAGGTACGACATAGTCTTATTGAGTTATTACACATAATCTATTATGTAAAAATCAAAAGGCAAAATATCAAAATCATTAGATCTACATACTCGTATAACCCCAAAATTGACATAACTGACTGATACAAAAATATACCATTTACAAAACTTTTTGGGGTTGCCCATTTATTCCATTGCAGACTTAGGGCCGGCGCCCATTTGCTGGCATGGCAAGGGATTTTTTTGCGACGAATAGAAATATGATTTAAAAGCATGACGATAAAATTTAAATTCCAACGGCAACGATGCCGCGGTATCCTTAAGCATGCCGCGACGTCCTTAAGCATCATCATTGAAATTTCAATTTGACTGTCATACATATAAGTTTTATTTCTATTTCTATTCGCCCTTAGCGTGGCCAAACTCTACTTACAGAAATAAACAATTTTATTTCATTCAAACAATGGTTATTTATTGCTTGTTAGTATATGAGGATATTCCATAGTGCGGTAAGGGGATTGAATATGATATGAATTACGCAAACCAACTTATGACGATTTTATTCATTATTACCTTAACAATAAAGTTACTTTTATGGTCCTCATGTAGTAGTTTTCCCTATGCGTAGTTGATTTAAGAGAAATATGATGTTAGTTGTTTTTTTTTAAGGTACTGGCAGCAAACAAAATCGGGGAAATTCGTTGGTGGCATTTAATTTGATAAAATTGACTATCAACTTAAATTGCCGTTATGAAAGGCAGAGTTTTTGGAGAACTGTCTATGCAGGTAATTTTGACGTTCAAAAAATGCTGATTCCCAGCCTAGTTTGAATAAATTACCTTTGATTTGATTTTACACATTCTTTCACATATTCAAATCACAAATGTCATTCTAAAAATTAAATGGAATGATTTTTATTTCTGTAAGTCAGTTGTATGTAATAGCAAAATGAAGTAGTGTATCAATTCGATTAATAATTTATAAAAAAAAATCTAGGTGGGGTACAACCGTGGTTTCACCCATTTGAGCCGCCAAGCAACATTGTTGTTACCGGGAAGTAAATATATTATACAAAGGTGTCGGGGTCTCTATGGGGACATAAGGAGTTTGTTGCGCCACTTCTTCTTCCCAGCTAAAGCACTAGGAAGTGGTGAAGGACGGTTTTGGGGAACTGTCTTATATAAAATTGAAAAGGGCGCTAAATGATTTTTTAATTATCAAAACTTATTACACGATTGACGATTTTCTTAATGATGATTCACTAACTAATTGACATACTATTACCCTAATTGACATAATTATTGGTTCGCTTACTTAGTCTTATTTTATATATTTTTATTGCTATGACCACACTGACATTTTTATTAAATTTTTTTGTAATTCCAATGTTCTGCATATTTCTATTTTTTTTTTAATTTGGAATTGTAAACCTTTGCATGCCCATGTGACGGTAAAATATGGAGAACTTTATTATAAAAACACCTATGTACTATACCCATTTTTGCAAAGAAATAAATGATTTGATTTGATTTGTAATTTTGACATCCAAAAAGTGCTGATTCTCAGTCTAGTTTGGATAAATTACTTTTGATTTCATTTTACATTTTTCAACAAATTCCTTGGTCTTGGAATATCCATACATAGTTTTTACCAACAGATACCACTTTGATTAGACGTGGGTCAACCAATATCCCCTGGAATGTTTCCGCAGCCATCAATATTTTCATTATTTTTATCGATAAAGGGTGTGTTTATTTTGATACGAGAGTGCGTTACAATAATGTAAGTCTTGTAAACTGTGGGGTTTTGCCGCTGTCAATATTGTACACTTGTACACGTAACTGTGCTGTCTTGAAAAATATTAGATGCTTATGTTTTGGTAACTGCGTGTACAAAGTCGACAGTTTAAACTTTGGTCGTCAACCAGTACCTATTAGTTCCTAAATAGGTTCAAATAGCTTACCTATTAGGTCAGACTAGAAGTCAACCACAAAACACTTGGAAATAGGTCAGAAAATTACGTTATTTTTACATTCTAGACTAGATTTTCCTCTTATATGGTCTACTTGAGCGTGCCATGAGTTGTTCACGCGGGTTTTTACTGAGCACCTAAAATCTATGCTTTGGCTTTTGTGTGAGTTCAAGGACAAGACGCTCAGTAATAAAGATAACCTAATCAACATTAATTACTTATACTTAATACCGCCTAGACCTTCACCGGAGTGAAACGATCAATCGTTAATAAGCTAGCCTTCACGAAAGCCATTTATAAATCAGTAGGAATGTCTGAATTGAACAAAAGCCGAACCTGGTGCAATCGATAGTTTGTTGACGAATTTACAAAGACAGAAGTCCCATTGAAATTAAATTGTTTATTCTGTGAATAGCATATCGGAATCGCTTTTACACGTCATATAAAAAAATTAAAAAAAGCTACATGAGTTCAGCGTTTCCTATCGGACTACTCTAAGAAGAAAGACCGAAACAAACTCAGAGGTCGCAGTCTCTTTTAAAGTCCAGACATAATCTTGGTCAGGCCATATCAGGACCATGTAGATTAGTGTCTGAAATGGTCTTTTGAGGAAAGAACCACACAGATTTGAGTGGACCTGTCCAGTCAGTTTGCATTTGTCAGTAATCGTGGAGCTCAATTCAGAACTTAAGGAGCTCAACTCGACAAACAATACCAAAGATAGAACATTTGGGTAGGCCGAATAAACTATTCAAACTGCCAAACCATCATTAAAACTAGCTGAGAAATAAAAAAAAAATACTTATTACTAAACAAGGAATAAAATACCCTATCTACGATATTTAAGGTACTTTCCCTTCATGTCCCATAATTTTGGGACGCCCTGTATAACACTAGAGCAGTTACGCACTACGTCCGATCTCAATCCGAGAAGTGTCGATATGTCCGACGTAGCCATAGTACTATTTGTATGAGGGGTTGTGCACTAGATCCGAACTCTGTCCGTCCGAATTTAGAACATTCCCATTTCGGACTGAATTCGAATCTTGAATTCGGATTCGGATTGGACGTAGTGCAAAACCGCTCTTAGGACGTTTGTCCGTCAACGAAAACGAGATGACGGCGCCGAAGTAGCGATACATTTACTATGGCCAGTCCTCCGCACACCACCGGACGTTAAGTTCGGTTCGAATAACCTCGTTTCTGGCGGTGGCGGTGGACAAACGTTGTAAGAACAGCTTCTTTAGTAAGAATGCCAGTCGTCGCAATTGGAATAAGACATGCAACTAACACGGGTGATTTTGAAAAGGTTTTTATTATGGCAAGTTCAACTCAGATCCTATTTTCTGTTGTGACCGTCAAAGAACCTGTAGGCCTTTTGTACACACATTTTTTGGCTGTCGTGAAAAACTACGGTTTATTCGCCGTGTTGTATGGATCACTATAGAAGCTTGTTGAGAGACACGTTTTTCCTGTGGAGCGGTTTATTCGTCGTCGTACCGGAGAGAAACCGTGCTGTGTACAAAGTGCCTTATTCAGTGGCAACATCAAGTACGAGCTGTTTTATATCACTGTCCTTCATTCTGCCTGTGTAGTCAATGTCATCTTCTACGACCTTTTTTAACGTACTGCTTTATCTATTTGCGTATTTATTTCCTTTTTGGAACGAAGTTCTTTAACGCGACTTTCAGTAGGAGTAAACTGACAGAAATCGTCACGTAATGAAAATGCGTTATGCCCGAAAAATTCAGTTTCAAGTGTCAAAAGTTTTTGTTTTTGTTTTAAGTTGAGACCATACTAGATGGCTCTGTCTTAATCCTGTACTATTAAATGAGCAATATTTGTATAAAAACGGCTCTAACGATTTCGATGAAAGTTGCAATATAGGGGTGCAAAAAATCGATCTAGCTAGGTCTCATGTCTAGGAAAATTCGTTGTCTCTATTTTCACAGCATCGGGAATGTGATACAACGTTGGTATACCAAGACAATATATGTTTATCTATTTTCACCCGAGTAGAGCTCGGTCGACCAGGTACTACATAATATACAGTGATAGGAACTTCGTTCCAGGTGTTCCGCGACTTCTGGAATGAAGAACGATTTTTTTGAGCCAATCTGTTTTGAAGACAATTGAAATTTTAACATGAACTCATAAAATCATTTCAGCAAATTAAACGAAACGAACTATTTAGGCCTTCTAAACAATCTGTCACACGACACTGACGACACAGGTCACGAAAAACAGAGACACTCCCTCGATTCGTGCATAATGGTCGACGTGGCACGCGAAATCAGGGGGGTGGACATGTCGGCCCAAATATTATCCAGGTTTGAAGCGACCGAAGTATCTGCTATCCTTCTCTATGTTATAGGTACATGGTGACCTAAAATAACGAATATTAATTCGTTTTCGTGACGTCTAAACCGCGAGGTGAAACGGGGAAACGGAACGGAAAATAATTTGGGAAAGTGGCTTGAGGTGTCCCTGAATGACTTTAGTTTTATATGTAAATAAATGAAAGAGGCAATTTTGCCAAATTCCTTATGGCTTACCGATCGTTATTGGTTAATGGCGGGATTCTTGTATCTTTGCCAATATTAAACTTCAACATGCTTTTGAAGAGGGATAGGTATTTTGTCTAAACTGAGTTTCTTAAATTAACCAAATTCCACAAAGTTTATTGGGTTTTTCTATCAGGAATTTCTCAATAGCAGCCGAGAGTCTGGATTTGTGCCCGGTTGATGGCAATAGGCTCGCCCCCTATTACATGGGACTTAAAACATAACTGATAAAATGGGGTGAGCTATAGTTACACCTCTGCCTGTTATGTTATGTTGTTATTGTTTTACATTATGTCTTTCAAAACAGGATTTAAGAATGCTGTAAAATACATAAGTCTTTAAACCTTGCACTAGTTTGAACAAGGCTAAGGACAACCATCATGTTATTTTCCGTCTCTTCCAAGTTCTAAAGTTTAAGTACATTTTTATCGCTGCACAGAATAATTTGGACAAACATCTTCCAAATACTTTAAAATTTCACACGGGGAGTGTTCATGTCAATATAGTTCATGAGTTTACAATTTGAACTCCTGACCTTTGAAATGGCATTTCGTATTCATACGCAAGTCTTGCATAACATATCTACGATCATTTGTTCCTAAATATAGACCTGGTAATACGTCAGAGTGAACGAGAATGAATGAGTGAATGACTGAAGCCAGAACTATGATATTATCAGCAAATGGAGGAAATAACATGTAGACCTGATAGGTGCAAACCCTTAATCGTTTACGTCAATCATAGGTGGAGGTGCAGCTATTCTTGTTTCGATCGATTTAGGTCTTAACTATAGATATGGCAATGCATGTCTGGAAGCTCCTTAATGTCTTGGAAAATGAACAGTCATGCTGGCCCGGCCTGTCAATAATGGACAGAATTATGTTGTCAGAAAGATGAGGAGTTGCTTATAAACTTAACGTCATAATACTTTTATTTTGCTTTTCAGTTATCTAATAGCAGGGAGAGCCTAGTGTTGTGACCGTCGGGCTGCAGACTTGTGTGACTTTTCGGATTTATGTGCGTATTGTATAATTGTCACTTGCTTCAAAAACGGAGAAGGAAAACATTTTGAGGAAACCAGCATGCCTGAGAGATATTTCTCGACGGCATGTGAAACCAAGTCAGAGGCCCATAGGCAGCATCAAAACTCTGACACTAGGCTAACCATACGAAGAAGAAAGAATAAATTATCTAAGAATGTTTTGAATTTTGAATTAAATTGTTAAAGAACCTTTCTGGGTTTATCCATTTTTGCATCATAAAATATACCTACAACGTATGACCATGAATATCTTGAGCTTGAATGCTGAATTTCTGGCAGTAATTAATCCTAAATAATATTATAAATACGTATGTGAGTTTGTTTGTTACGCTTTCATGGCTAAACAGCTGAACCGATTTTGGGCATACTTTGATAGGACATAGGCACGGGCGAAACCGCGGGCGGAATCTACTACAAAATATTTATGGCTTATTTATTCATTTCTACAATGATAATCACAAAACTTCTTCAAAATTATCAGACATCGACCTATGAACCAAGGAACCGATTAAACCTCTTCAAAAAACATGTGTGCAATTCACACGTGGTAGAAGGGAAACCTTAAATTTTTTTAAATTTTTTTTTGTACGCGCACAAACTCTTATTAAAACACGTACAACGCTGAGGCCCAAGCAAACTACCACTATGCTTTGGTAAACACGAGTGGAGGGGGTACGAAGCAGAGCACAAAGAGAACCACGAACATAAGAAACACTGTATAATGCTTTCTATCTCATTTTCTCCCACGTTAAATCTTATGAATTTATGTGTCTGTCTCTTTTTACTGTCACTTTTTCGTTTCATCGACTTTTAAATCACAACGATGCTAAAGAAGTTTTCACTTCAAAAAATCCGAAGAAATCTCACAAAACATGATGAACATGACATTTATTTATTATATAGGACAAACTACTCAATACAAGTTTCGAGTCGGTTATCATGTTTGATTTGTTTAAAGTAAATACAGATATTGATAATAATGTCTAATGGGCGATAAGGGCGGTTGCTCTCAACGGGAAACGCATTACTATAATAATATTGAATGAAGAAGACACACACACACACACAGAAGGTTTAATCATACAACATTATTTCGTACACGTGAATTGAAACAAAAAGCGCGTGCAATGACTAATGGACCAAGCGAATAGGTAACAATCAACAGCCCTGTCTTGAATTGTCATTCCACGTTTGATTGAAATCGTCGCTCGTTAGGTTAGATATACAGAGAACCGGTATGTAGAACATGAAGGTTGTCGGCGCATCACGTATGCACGTGATTCACAGCGGGGAAAGCCCGGGATCTCGGGGTACCGAATTCGCTACCAAAGTCTTTCAAACATTGAGTCTATGCAATGGTCCTTCGAGCCGGATCGTTGAATGGGCTGATTCGGACTTAATAACAAAAAAAATTGGATTGTATTTGTATTAAAATAGATGTAATACTATAAAAACATGAATAACGTATATAGAAGACAGTACAAAAAAATACAGCTGATGGTAGCGGGTTTGGTACCCTGAGACCCCGCGCTTTCCCCGCAGTGAATCACGCGTATGTGATGCGCCGACAAAAGTACTGACATTATTTTGTACCCCAACCCCATAGAGTGAGATAGCACGTTAGCTGTTATCACATAACTTGGCTGAATTCAATAGGTACTGTTTAGTTCTCAGTTTTGAAGAATTAAACTTACCTAATTCAAGTTGACACTGTCATTTTTGGTTGCAGTATCTTTGAACTTTTTGATACTCTGATTAATATACTCGTAGTTAATTGATTCAGGCGTGACCTTGCGGAAATCCATTATAAAATACAATAGACGTGAATTTCTTTCAGAGTATTTTATGGCTCTTTAGAAATGGCAAAGGGAACAGGTTACTAAATATATCCACGTCTATTGTATTTTACTCTGATTAATTTATGTGTGAAGCTTCTGTTATCATTTATTTGTGGTCCGTTGCCTGATCTGTACTTAAAGTAATAAACAAGCTTATTATGAGTTATTGCATATCGATACGGAAGGTCGGGATTGTTCGAAACCAGTAGGATATAAAGCGTTAGGGCGGTGTTACTATCAATATAACATTTTATTTACACCGCCCGATTTATTGATAGTGTAGGAATATTTTTAAATTCGTCAGGAGTAGATGTACATTTGGGGCATATCACATAAACTATGTTTAGTACGATATTTAGATATGTATGAAAAAGATATAGTATATGAAGAAATAACGCCCATATGAATCCATAGCATAATCAGCCCATAATGTTCCCACTGCTGGGACACAGGTCTCCTCTCTTCGAGAGGGAGTGGGCCTTTATCTACTACGCAAGCCCAGTGCGGGTTTGTTTGTAGATGTTTAAATTTTTGGTTCTAGGACATGCCGGTTTATTCACGAGAAACGGTGAAGGAAAACTCTTCACCGTTTTGAAAGGTGATGAAAATTATTGGGTGCGTAACGTTTGAAATAATAATGCAAGTTCTAATGATCATATGACCTAATTTCACTTAATACACCAAGTTTTAAATATATTTTTTTTAGCCTTTATTGTGTCCTACTGCTGGGCAAACGCTTCCCCTATTTTTTTAATATAACGATGAAATGATATAATTAATTATTGATATAATTTCATTTTACCTAATTTTATTTGGTATAATGAACATTTTCTATAATGCACATTTTAATTAATATTTAATTAGTATAATATTCAGTTAATATAATATTCAAAATCTAAAAGTAACGTTTAATATATTCGATTTTAAACGCCTGCCATTTGGGTTAGGTTAGTTGGGCTTGGGTTGGGTAGCATTTGGGTTAGGTTAGGTTAGAACAGTGTGATGTTTCCTGATATTTACTTATTCATTACAGAATTTTGGCTGAAAATAAGTAAATATCATAACCTTCCTTTTTGCTTCGCCGTAGACGGGTAATTTTATTTATTTTATTTATTTATTTATTTATTTATTGGATCTCCAACAGAGGCTACACAATTACATGCAAGATTACAAATACAAAGACAAATACTAGTGTGCGCTTCCAATTATGGGAGACCACATAATTCTCTTATAATCTAGGTAAAAACATTAAAGCTTGACAAAGTGAGATAATAATAATGATAAAATAAATCAAACATAAAACACGAAAATAATCATAAGAGGAAACAAAATTAAATACAAAACAAATTAATAATAAAAACATTAAAAAAAAATAATTATATAAACAATAACCATAAAGGACTATAAAGGACCACAGACAAAGATAACAGTGATTAAGTTAGTGTTAAAGTCTTGGATATTATGACTTTAATCTTTTTTTTGAACTTTGACATATTGCTTGTAATATCCAATTCATTACGCTTCGATACTTCGTTATACTGTCTACAGAGCCTTGGCAAAACGGCGAAGTGTCCGAGGTTTGTTTTGGATCCCGGCACATAGAAGAGGTTATAGTTACATTTACGCGGCAATCGAGATGGTGCACTTATCTGCAGCTTTCCAAGAAGCTCGCTACAGTCAACAACCCCATTGAACAATTTGTGTAGAAATGTGAGATCTAGAACCCTTCTTCTATCTAACAACGACGACATTTTATAATGCTGTAGTCTCAAGTCGTAGCTCCTGATTTTTTTTGCGAGATGGTCTTTATAGCATAGATGGTATAGAAAACGTCTTTGTACACTTTCCAGGCGTTTAATATTCAGTTTCGTTTCGTAGTAATGAAAATTAGGTCAACTGAACATTACATAAAAAGAGCATTATACAAATTTGAAAATTATATGAAATTAACGTTGTACTAAATGTTATTAGATCCAAAAAGGTTATATGAAATATAACATTAGATCACATGAAATTAGGTTATTTATTTTTATAGCATATGAGAATTATATCATGTGAACGTTATTTTAAGTGATATTATACTATCTGTTATTATGCCATATATTACACACCCGAAATTATTAACACAAAGTAAAGAGCCTGGCTGGGTTCGAACCCACGACCTACAACTCCATATTCTTCTTCGATTGCGTATGCACAAGCTTAACCACATAAGAACAGTTCGCCTTTGGTAAAACGACAAGCCCGTCAGAAAGATTAGTACCTACCAGCCGGTTATGTAATTTGCAGTATTTAGTCGCCTCTATCACCCACACAAAGACTAGGGGTGGCCTATAATTCGCTGAAGCATACTCACGATGTAAACTACAGGAATTAGTAACCTGTAATAACACCTACGAGAATTAGCTTGATGACAGACTAAACTCAGGTCATTATTTTAATAGTCCCCTTAGGGTGATACCGACCGTGTGACATTAGTGCACTGACACGTGTGTACTAGGTTCTGTACGGGGTAACCAGTGGGGTAATTGTGTAAGACACTAAAGGACACAAGGGATAGCTCACATATCAACTCGGAAAGGGGTCGTCACCGTATCGACTCGAGCCATTCAGTATTCTTTGTATGAAACTCCCTACTGCAACGCACACTATTCGGAATCGTAATGTAATCGCCACGCCTAGGGACAAGCTCACGAACCGCAGCGATACGGTGACTATCCCTTTCCGAGTTGATATGTGTGCTATGACCTTTACCAATGGTTTTCATTTTGACAGTTCATCAACATTCATTGCGTTATTTACGTTAGTGAGCAGACAAATTCTTCGAACTTATGAAGCAATGGATTAGCAATATCCTTCAAAATCATACAGAGTGTGATTGATCGTGTGTTATGCAATTAGAGTTCTGGAAACGTATGCGTGAATTAGAAGTGTCCCTATGATCACGCAATCATTAGGGATAGACAACATAAATTGTGCTGCAATACGTTAAATTTTTTGTATTAAGATTAAGCTATACGATAATTGTCACAAGATATTGGTATATCTATGCAAACCTAATCTTAACAGCTCAGCCAATGATGACTGGTCTTTTCTGAGCATGAGTCTCCCAACTAATGATCCCAATAAATGATCAGATAGCATGTTGTCACAATCTGGTATGCTTGGCAGATGGATGCTGCTCGCCTTAACTGATGCTGATTCACATTTTCGTGTGGTTTTTGACTAACCTGGTGTTAGAGTTTTCATGGGCCTTTGAAATGGCTTCACATGCCATCGAGAAATATCTCTCAGGCGTGCCGGTTTCACCGTTTTTGAAGCAAGTGGTAATTATACAATACGCACATGAGACTCATATGATTTCTTTTTTGTGTGGAAAATTTTCAAATAACTTCTCCCGCTTGACTAAAAGTGACCACCCGTATTCCTTTAGTTGCCATGTTGCCGGGGGGCCACGATTTCTTTCGGCCCGTATTCGCAGCCCCGGCAGGCATTGGCCCTAGCGGACCCCGTCAATTCTGCTGACATCTCTTTGAGGCGCGCGTGGAACACAACGCGCCGTCGACCCGCGCCTGGTCCTTATCGGACGGTGAGCTACCCATTGCTCACCGTCCGCAAGCCCGCGCCTACGGTGGCCGGAAATCTGCCTGTGATTCCCGACGCCCAGGGCGTCTCCTCCTGCGGCTCCTGGGCTCCCTCACGCGTTCCGCCTCCTCCTTCGCGAGCATTACTGCTTCGCAGAAGGAGGTGACGTCCTCCCATTTCCTCTCGCTCCGTACCATGGCCCGAATCAGGGCCGAACGCGAGAGATCACCGCTGCCGATCGCCTCCAGAGAGGTGTGAGCCTTGGGTTCGAACTCGAGACCTGTGACTTGGCAGTCCGACGGTCACACCACTAGGCTATCACTGTTTAATTGCTGATTCACTGATAGAGGTGGCTTTTCGTAACTAAAGGTCTGTAACTGCTAGTATTGATAAGTTGAATTTGTGTTGATAGTAATGAAGTAGAACCATAACACACATTCATTGTTTTCCATCTACACTCGGCTGCAGATATATTATGTGTTACTGTAAACATCTGTAGATACTTTTAGATACACAAACAGTGTTCAGTGAATAGGGTGAAGGACAGGTTAGGAAGAAGTAATAAAAAATGTAAGGTAAATGCCGTGTGGCCGGTGGAAAATCGATCTCACTTTTTAGTAGGTATGTGTTTTGAACACGCAGATGCTACATAATCTAATCTATCCTAATACATTGAACAGAGAACTGGGTAAGCGAGAAGACTCTAAAAATTAGAGTAATAGCCAGGTTCCGTCATTTTAACCCTCTAAAACCTCTATAAGTGAGAATCAGAAACCTCTATCAGAGAAAGTTGTTTTTCACTCGTGGACCTCTATAACTGCGACTGCTAGGTGCCTGTACCTTCCAAGCGACAGTCGAGTGTAATTTAACATCTGCTATTAATGAGTCATTCTTATGTTTGTTCCTCTCAAACTTTCCCAACCGGCTCAACCTCTATAAGTGAGAGAGGCCACTCCTGTACCTCTACCTATAAGCTAGAAACTTGAGTTAGTCTGTAAGCGAAAAAGAGATCGCGGTCCCTTGAACTTTTCCCTATCCAGGTTTGACTGATTATGAAGAGGTAAAATATGTTTGTTTGTTTGTAAGTTTGTATGTAAGGGGTAATCTCTGGAACTACCAGTCGGATTTGAATAATTGTTTTTGCTTTGGATAGATCAATTCTTGAGGAAGGTTATAGGCTCGCGGACGAAGTTGCGGGCAGAAGCTGGTGATTGATAAACACACAATGATAACTTTAAAGTAAAGGTCCAATTGGCAGTCTCAAGGTGTTACTTTGAATGAAAAATATCAGTTTTCACTCAAATGGACAACTCACCAATTAAAGGCAGTTAATAAGTTAGTGAAGATAGCTACAAAACATTAGCCATAATTAAACTAAGTACACACGGCTACACATCAAGTTATACATTTCCAGTATGAGCCGACCTCGCATTGTACGGAAATCCTATACAATGCGAGATCAGCTTAAACTGTAAATATATATAGCTTGATGTGCAGCCGTGTGTACATCTTTTTAGGGATTCTTTCTTATTAGAATATGTATGTTTAGGTTAAGGTATTTTTCTATGGGCCTGTGTAGCCTGCAATAAATGGTATTATTATTTATACGTCTTTGACATTTCTCGGGACCCAGGGGTCCCGGACCTTTGGAAGGCGTACGAGGGGCCGAAGCCAACTCGCAGAGGCCCCTTAGACGTTTTTAATGAAATGAGGCACCAACCGACGATTATCCCTGCTCGCACTATGCAAGTGCAGCCAAGAACAACCCCCGGTTGGTGCAGGACTATTGTAAGACACGGAAACAAAGATATCGGACTATGGGTTTGGGTTGCTAAAGTGGACTGGTCACCTGGAACTATGGAAGGACTATGGCCCCTGCCTGATCTATGTTTTATATGCACACGGATAAAGTGGCAGGGGGTGACTTGCACACTCAATAATGGGCCCCCGAAAACGGTCGCTAGCACATAGTGTCGTAGCGACAAAGGGGCAACACGTCCTGAGGTGCTTATGAGGAGTGGAGAGGTATTCCACGGCTATCAGGACAATCCCAGAAGTACGGTCAAGATCCCTACCAGCATCTTACTGGAATACTTCCTTCCTCCGAGCATGTTTGCTCTTGCGAATCTCCACTCAAGCCAGCCAATAAAGGCAAGAATGAGGTGGGAGCTCTATTCCTCGTCAGTGTTCACTCTAGCCGGCCAATAAAGGCAAGCCAGAGGTGAGGAACAAGACTTCTCCCGGAAGATAGGGTCCGTGGGGTCGCTACTGCCCAACAGCTCGCCACATGCTGCCCTGCGGATTTTTGTATCTCTCTTGGTCTGGCTCCTCACCCTAGACCTGTTTCAGCAAAGTAAACTTTACCGGCACAGACCCAGAGTTCGGAGCGCGCAAGCCCCACCACGACGTCAACGTAGAGATACGGCGGTGGGGGTATTATTATTATTATTATTTATACGTCTTTCACATTTCTCGGGACCCAGGGGTCCCGGACCTTTGGAAGGCTTACGAGGGGCCGAAGCCAACTCGCAGAGGCCCCTTAGACGTTTTTAATGAAATGAGGTACCAACCGACGATTATCCCTGTTCGCACTATGCAAGTGCAGCCAAGGACAACCCCCGGTTGGTGTAGGACTATTGTAAGATATGGAAACAAAGATATCGGACTATGGGTTTGGGTTGCTAAAGTGGACTGGTCACCTGGAACTATGGAAGGACTATGGCCCCTGCCTGATCTATGTTTTATATGCACACGGATAAAGTGGCAGGGGGTGACTTGCACACTCAATAATGGGCCCCCGAAAACGGTCGCTAGCACATAGTGTCGTAGCGACAAGGGGGCAACATGTCCTGAGGTGCTTATGAGGAGTGGAGAGGTATTCCACGGCTATCAGGACAATCCCGGAAGTACGGTCAAGATCCCTACCAGCATCTTACTGGAATACTTCCTTCCTCCGAGCATGTTTGCTCTTGCGAATCTCCACTCAAGCCAGCCAATAAAGGCAACCATGAGGTGGGAGCTCTATTCCTCGTCAGTGTTCACTCTAGCCGGCCAATAAAGGCAAGCCAGAGGTGAGGAACAAGACTTCTCCCGGAAGATAGGGTCCGTGGGAGTCGCTACTGCCCAACAGCTCGCCACATGCTGCCCTGCGGGTTTTTGTATCTCTCTTGGTCTGGCTCCTCACCCTAGACCTGTTTCGGCAAAGTAAACTTTACCTGCACAGACCCAGAGTTCGGAGCGCGCAAGCCCCACCACGACGTCAACGTAGAGATACGGCGGTGGGGTTATTATTATTATTATTTAAAGGTTTTTAGGTCTAATAAGAAAGAATGGAGTAGTCAAAAACATTTACACAGAGTTCAATTAAACTAACTAGCGAAACTTTGTAGACGTGATCTAAACACGATATTTTTTAGGGTTCCGTAGCTGAAAATGAAAAAAACAGAACACTTATAGGATCACTCGTGTGTCTGTCTGTTTGTCTGTATGTATGAATTCATCCCAACTACGGAACTCTTCATTGTGCGTGGTCCGACACACACTTGGCCGTTTTTTTTACGGTCAGCGACCGCTGATGATGTTGTTATTTGAACCATATATAAACTCATGACTTTTTCCCATGGGGGTAGGCAGAAACTACAGAACGCCACCTGCTACGATCCTTACATACCTACTCCTTTTGCCTCGTTTACGTTTATACATCTGGTCATACACGCACGCCGGTTGCAAGTACTACGCAGCTGGCCTTTCTGAAGAACATCACCAATAAGGTCAGTATATGTCCTCCTAGGGCGTCCCCGACCGGCCTTTCCCTTCATATCTGCCTTGTGAACACATTTAGTTAGTCACCTTTCATTCATCCTCTCAACATACCCACACCATCTCAGCATACCCTTTTAAATTTTTGTCACTACATCTTCTTTTAAATCACACAGCTGTCTTATCACATCATTCCTCAGCCTATCATTCATAGTTATTTGAACTATGAGTTGAGAAAATCTGTTTTCTTTTGTTTTATTGTGTTTAGATATTGATTGATACCAATCACGTCTATGAAGTTTAAAAAAAACAAACTGATTTCTTAAACTGATATTTCATGTACCCTCAAAAAAGTCATCAAATTTTTGTTTTATCCTGGTTAGATCATGTCTACGGAGTTTTGCTAGCTATTTTTATTTGACCCTGTATTAAAATTTCAACAATTAAGAAAAAAAAATATGTTAACAGTTAAATTGAAGATTCAGTTTCATCAGACAGGCAGGTGTGCACTATAAAAGAAAGTTGTCAAATTGCAGATCAGATCTTGGAACTGTGCCAGGAAAATGTTTCAAAAGAATTGCAAACATTTTTTTTAAATTTATTTAAATTAAAACGCCGATTTTTCAACAAGCAATTTGTGTTTAATTCATGTTAAACAACTTTTGGATGTGTTGTATCTAATTTTCTGTTATGGTAAAGTTATAACAAAACTCGATAAATGTATGGTTAAACTGAAATTAATACTGATGTAATTTTACTCCGCGTTTATGAATACGCTTTCGCAAAAAGCAATAATCCCTACTTCTCAAGACTTCAATCTCATTTTCATCTGGTATGTTCCTGATGTATGGATTGTGTAAAGCAGTGACTCCCAAAGTTAACTTGACCGCGACCCACCTAACAAAGGCTTCCAAATTTGGGACTCACTGGCTGTCATGGAGAAAAAAGGGGTATAACTATATTTTATATTCCAGACCCATATTTTGAGAATCACTGGTGTAAAGAATGATATAAAAGAAAACCGGGCAAGTGCGAGTCAGAGTCGCACTTCAAGGGTTTCGTATCACCGCACAATATTTAACACTACATATTTTTTTAATACTTACTTTAGTAAAAGAAACACGTTTATCGTATGGGGGTCCCCATAATTTTTTTTTTTGTTTTAGCGGCAATAGGTTTACACAATCAGTGAAAATTTCAACTGTCTACCTATTACGGTTCATGAGATACAGCCCGCTGACAGACAGACGGACAGTGGTGGCTTAGTAATAGGGTTCTGTTTGGCAGCCTTCGGATACGGAACCTTAAAAAAGGAGGGAATGACGGTTAACAGGGGAGAATGGAAGAAGAAAACGACCCTAAGAAACATAGTGTTGTGCCGATTCCATGGGACAAATGCAGGAAGATGACAATGATGATGATGAAACTTACATCTCTAAACTGTGCTATTCCGGCCTCACCCAGCTCGTACATGGATACGTATGCTGCTTCAGGCTGCACGAACAGCTGGCACAGCACCATTTCCTCACTCCTGAACATCGACCCCATGGTGACTGGTTATCTGAGGAAGAAAAAACAGTTGAATTGCGGAAAAAAATATAAACTAAAATGAGAGTATTTGTTGCATTTTGGAATATCCAACATAACAATTTACAGCTGGGATTTTCAAATCATTCCCGGTTGGTATCTTGTTTTACTTTAAATTTTTCTATATATTTGGTCTTTATTAAAACAGGGCGTTTATTGTTTTTGGAAAGAGAATTTATTCATGGCCTGCAAAAAAAAAACAGTGTCACTCCGGGAGTGCCGACGCTAGTGAAAACTTGAACAAGATCGCCTTGGTGGAAGAAAAATACTTGTATAGAACATTGGTCCGTAACCTCATCTAAATAAAGAGCACAATCGCGTTTACAAAAAAAAAATACTTCCAAAACCTTTAAAGTAAAAATACTTGCATAGAACATTGATTGGTAACGTAATTTAAATAAAGAGTACAATCGCGTTTACAAAAGTCAGGTGTCGGTAACGGTGTCGCGAGTTCAATTGTTTTTTCCCATCTTAAAAATGCCCAACGCGCCTAAAGAAGTTTTCACTTAAAAAAATACATGATGCGTTTACAAATTGGCAGACACTTAACAGATATAAGAAACTGCTGAAATGATAACAGTTCTCATTTCAGCAGTATTTCCTTCTATAGTTACAAAAAACAACATTATTTTCAGTATATACCTGTGGTGTCACCTCATAGAATATCAATCCACTTACTAATAAAAACATGTCCAATTTGCGTAATACCAACTATTATACCCTCATTGTAGAGGGCCATCAGTGCCCCTCTTGACCTAGCAACGGATCACTTCCCGCCCATTACATTGCCTCTAATCTGCCTCACAACACGCCCAACCTTAGCTGACCTGCGACTTCATACTTCTACACTTACACGAGAGGCCAACTTTAATTAGTCGGCTTATATGGCTAGGATCTTGATTTGACGGATACAGGATACTGTAATCATACATTCATACATGACCTGAGTCTGTGCTGGTTTACGTTTTGATATTCAAGGAGCATTTGATTTGTTAACAGCTTCTCTCATGTTGGCACGAACTGTATGAGAATTATGATATCAGTGGTATCGGCCACGACTTACCGTGAGTTAGAACCCAGGCAGGCACTTTACTTTGTGCAATTAATTTCATCACCACTGCTCTCAAAACGGTGAAGGAAAACATCGTGAGAGAAACATGTTCTAGAATCAAAATATTCGAAGCCATGTGACATCTACCATCCCGCACTGGGCCCGCGTGGTGGATTATGGCCCACTCCCTATCACAGAGAGGAGGCCTGCGTCCCAGCAGTGGGAACATTATGTAAAAATATGAGAATAGACCTCGTGGTAAAAAAAAAAAACAGTGGCACTCCGGGAGTGCCAACAGAAGTGAAAACTTGAACAAGATCGCCTTGGTGGGAGAAAAATACTGGTATAGAACATTGGTCCGTAACCTTATCTAAATAAAGAGTACAATCGCGTTTACAAAACCTTTAAAGTAAAAATACTTGCATAGAAAATTGACGCGTAACGTAATATAAATAGAGAGCACAACCCCAAAAATGCCCAACGCGCATAAAGAAGTTTTCACTTCAAAAATATTTGCCAATCACCTAGTCGATACCGGGACTGACTGCCGAGGGTACGCGAAACGTGCATAATAGTTGCTTCCCTTCATCGTGTGTGACTGCCACTCTTGATGCATTTTTTTAATATACCTTAAGGCCCTTTGCACACACAGGTTTTTCTTGCTGAGAAAAACTACGGTTTATTCGTCGTGTAGGCACGATCGTCAGTGTTGTATGGATTACTATAATAATAATAAATTCATTTATTTCAGGTAAAAATAACACCCATAGACAAACACAAATTAATAAATAAGATCAATAACATAAACGTAAACGAGGCAAAAGAAGTATGTAAGGATCGTAGCAGGTGGCGTTCTGTAGTTTCTGCCTACCCCCATGGGAAGAAGGCGTGAGTTTATGTATGTGTGTATGTATCAATAACATAAAATACAATAAAATCCAAGATCAATTAAAACAAAATAAAATAAAATGACAATAAATTATGTTAAATCGAAATCAATAAAAAAAAAAAATGAAAACAAAATAAATCAAATTAAATTAAATCAAATAATATCAGAAATAAATACATATTACATACATAACAAGCACAGACAAAAACGAACACTCACACTATGGAAGTTGTTGACAGACACGTTTTTTCTACGGCGCTGTTTATACGCCATTCCGTAAAAAAATAAGGGCCTAATTCCTTCTTTCTATTTGTGTTTTGAAGGTTAGATTTCAATCGTTCCTTTTTAAATATTGATGGTAACTATTTGATTGTCTCATAAGGTCAGTCTTTTGTAAATAGAACGTTTAAAAAGTTCTAAGCATAGTTCTCATTTATAAAACGTGAGTTATGACGTTTTTAACTTTTAACCCTTTTGAATGTGACTCAGTAGTATTCTGTGGTAGCAGATTCGAATCGTTCAAAGAACAATAAACTGTAATCTACTAATATTTTATTTTTTCTGTAGGGCATCGCGTAGTTGACCTCTGAGGTCATGACTATTTAACCGGGCTTTCCTGTGGCTGCCTTAAGGTTGAACTAGTCGCGGGCTCGAACTCATTGGTGGGCTTGGTCAAAAAGCACGCTATCTCACCTGGCATCGTGTCCGACAGAGATAGTATCAGTGATGAGCAGTTAGACGCTGGTCTACATGCACAAACTCTAGTTCCCACGCACACAAACACCGTTCAGAACGATTTTAGTAAAACGAGCGCGTAAAAAATTACGAAAAATCCTTTGGAAGGTGGAGTTTTATGAAAAAACTACTGCATAAATCAATTACGAATAAAGTTTAATAAAATCTTCGACAATTGAGCTTTGTCTGAACGAGCTTTGTTTTGGAGATTTTATACTTCTTTTATTACTTTTATTTACTCCCAAAGTTGCGTTAAAATTTGCAGGAAAAACGAATCTTTGTTGGCTCATTTTATGTTTTACTTTGGATGTACAATGTGTAACAGTGGAGTAAAACCCCCCCGAAATTTGTATGGAAAAAGTATCGGCTAGTTGCACCTTAAGTCTCCAGCCAGGGGCAAAAACTATGCTAATTAAAACTAGGCGAGCGCTCGCTAAGGCCGAGGGTCGTACCACACAGGGGGTGCCCCCTGTGTGGTACGACCCTCGGCTTAGGTCGTCGCTGAGGGGAGGACATTAAAGATGAGACGGGCTGGATCAAAGTTTTGATCATGATTATTAATCGGGGAATTTAAAGCTACGTGTTCAGCTGCAACAACTGCTGGCACTTCGTTTTCGATCAAGGGTCGGGGGGGGAGTTTCATTTACTTGGGGTCGCGGTCACAGAGGACCTCGGCGGTGAGGCGGGAATATCGGGTATCTGTGTTTGTGCACTGTACTCGTGGCCCTACTAGACTCCTGATGGATCGTAGTGGGGTCATCAGGGTCGGCGAGAATAATAATTACCTACGGCCGCTCAGTAGATAAACCTTTCGCGACCTTGGGCGCACTCGAGACTGTTGCGTACTGATACATACTGAGATTTCGAATCGCGTCGTTTCGGCCGTTTTCAAGAAAGACGTAATACTGTTACTTATTTATACTGTGCCTAAAGCCAGTTGATTGGAATGTATTTGGGCATGTCAAAGTGTGTTTGTAAACAAACCCAGCTTAGCCTAATTAAGTTAATTGTGTATTTACTTAAAGTTTATTGATGTAACATTAACTGTGTGTGGGTGTTAATACCTTCGGAATTTCCTGTCAGTAAGCCTTAGTAGGCAGAGATAATTTACCACTTAAAGGTTTCCTTACAAAATAAATTCTCTAGTCTTTGGTTAATTACGCAAAACAATACATACTAACTTATTCTTGGTTTATATTTAAATGAGTACTTGCTTACCATGAATTAAAATACATAGACACTACCTATTCTGACATATTAAGGCATAGAATATTCTAGGCTTAGTCTGAAGGTAAATGGTACAAGCGACCGTCGTTTAACCGAATACATAACTAACATTAATCTTTGAACTGTTATCCGACATTCGCACGGACGTAACAAAATCGCGGCGGGATTTTATCGCGCACTGGATTTTCAACTCCTCTTCTTGAGAATCCAACGCGCTGGGACGCACTTTCGTCCCAGCGTGTTGATAAAACACACTGTTGGGTTTTCAACTCTCGGCGCTAAGCAGAGCGTTGAAAACGAAATGCGCGAAAAAAAATCGCCGCGATTTTATTACGTCCGTGGGAACGTCGGCTTAGAGGTGACTTGCTACGTCATTGCTTATTGTGTGGCGGCATCTACATTGCCACATGCGAAGTACGCATAACACTGACGTCACGCGAAATCCTCCATCGCGAAAGCAGAGTTTACCGCGCGACTAGTATACATTGTGAGTCTTTATAATGTGCACATATAGAAATGAGGGCTTATCTGTGGCTATCTGTGCTTAATTTTAACGAAGGAAAAAATAACAAAAATTTTTTTTTTTGCCTTCATAAAGTAATTTTACGATTATTGTAAAAATATATGAAAAAAAATCTAAAAAAACATGTTTATTTTCAATTGGGAGTAGTTTTTTTTCCACAATTTCTTCCAATCATTGGAGTTTGTTTCATTGCTATAGATTATTTTGTTTAAAAGTTACGTTTTGTAAAAAAAAAAAAAAGATTTTTTAAAATATTTTTTCCTTCTTTAAAATTGATTACTAGACATTTATCATGAACTTGATCCGTTTCCATCAAAGATAGATAAATCTTCATGATCATAGATTGTAATCGCGCATTCGCGTCTGAAGTTCAACTGGTAAAAATAGTCTTGTGCAAGCCATGCAAAGAGACATAAACGGATATGAAATCTTATTTGTGAGCGAGGTGACAAGGTCTTCCAGCTGTAACAAGTTTCTTCCGGTTAGTTTTGTCTTGTTAGGATTGATAACTCAGATATTTTGTTACTTTACCGATTGCATACATCTAACTAAGCTTTTCGGCTTTTGCACTTCCCGTGCATATGACACGCTATCTGCTATTGACATTATGACACGCTACATGCTATTGACATTATACACGCTACATGCTATTGACATTATGACACACTACATGCTATTGACATTATGGCAAGCTACATGCTATTGACATTATGACACACTACATGCTATTGATATTATGACACGCTACATGCTATTGCCATTATGACACGCTACTTGCTATTGACATTATGACAGGCTTTTTACTACTGACATTATGACACGCTACATGCTATTGACATTATGACACGCTACATGCTATTGACATTATCATGAGGCTAATAAAAGTTTTCGCCCTAGTACTCACGCCCTAAAGTAAGTATGGAGACAAAAAACATGTATACAGGGTGTCAGGGACGTCGACACATAACCTGTTACCATGGATTCAGTACATGATTAGAGTTATTAAAAAAAATATTGCTGTTCCATACTTTTTGATCGCGTAGGTGTTGCACTTTTGTAGGAAAGCTCTTTTTTTTAATAACCCACGAAATGTTTCAACGCTTGACGGTTCAGAATAATGTACTGAATCCATGGCAACAGGTTGAGCGTCGATGTCCCTTCTCTACGGAATCTTTCCTATACCGAATAAAGGCTATATTTGTGTGCTTGAAGTATTAAATAAATAAATAAAAATTGTACTGATTGTGTTGACTGAAAATAAAACGAGGTCTCCATTAGTGAAGTTCTGATCTCCAATTGACTTCTGTTATAGGAGTCAATTGTCGAGAGTAATTATGTTGTTTCTTTGAATTAATTTTTTTCGTTCCCAGAGGTTCCCAGTTCCATCAAATTAAAGACTTTAAAGACAATTGAGGCAAATAATTATAACGACAGTGATAATTTTCTCACATACATTTAACACAGCAATTAATTGTGCACACTTTCAAATCAGTCCTACTGCTGGACCTGCCAGTCTTGCTGATGCTTTTTTTAATGACAAAACTTTTAAATAAATGTTGCTGTTTATGCGTAATTTGTTATTATAGGTTTATGTTATTTTTGATAATTTATATTCTAAACCTATTGTTGCGTTATGTGTTAGATTATTCTATGTTTAGATTCACCTACCTACTGTTTTTACTAAAAACCAAATTGGAAAAAGTTTCTATTGTTTGAGAATTTTGCATGCTGTTAGGTAAAATGCCTATGGCATTGAAACGTGGTCGCTCACAATGAGCCTTATCAGAAGGCTAAAAGTCACCCAATGGGCGATGGACAGGGCTATGCATGGAGTTTTCCTACGTGATCGAATCAGAAATGAAGAGATCCGCGGGTGAACCAAGGTAACCGACATAGCCCGAAGAATTGCCAAACTTAAGTGGCAATGGACAGGGCACATTGCCCGCAGAACAGATAGCCGATGGGGCTGAAAGGTTCTGGAGTGGCGACCGCGTACCGGAAGACGTAGCGTTGAAAGGCCGCCCACAAGGTGGACCGATGACCTTGTGAAGGCCGCAGGAATCCGCTGGATACGGGAAGCACAGAATCGGTCGAAATAGCGGGGCTTGACTTTCACTATGGGACCAAACCTGAAATCGCGAAAAAATAAAAATCTGCTGTTCCCTACATTTATGTTCGCATAGCTCGTTAAAATATAGGGAACAGCTGATTTTTTTTTGCGATTTCACGGTTAGTCCCATAGTGAAGGTTGTTCATAATGATGAGTACAATGACTCCTAAGAGGATGCCCATGTTTTCAATTTCACCCTGTATAGTTTTGGGGTTATAATCTGAAAAATACTGTCGCAAGTGCTACAGCTAAGCTTGAGGTCTTGGTTCCGATTCCCAGATCTGGCAAAGTGTTATTGTGTTTTTCCATAAAAAATTTTTTAGTAGCAGCCTGGATTCTGGATTCGTACCCAGTTGATGGCAATAGACTCGCCCCCTATTACATGGGACTTAAACATAACTGGCGAAATGTGGGTGTACCTTAGGGGTTAGATTAGATATAATAACATAATAACAAAACAGGCGTGATAATTATGACGTTATCCTAATCCAAACTAATGTTATAAATGCGAAAGGGAGTTTGTTTGTTACGCTTTCAACGTAAAACGGCTGAACGGATTTTAATGAAATTTGGCACATGGGGAGACCATGACCTGGGTTAGGACATAGAATACTTTTTATCCCGATATTCCCACGGGTTCGAGACTTATTAGGGTGAAACCGCGGGGTGTAGCTAGTGTTATAATATCTGTGGCAGTCCTTAGCGTGTTAACACACGTAGGTATAAAGTTTCAGCGTGCATCCAGTTGATGCTCGTTACCGACTAGACTGCGACCCACGCACTTGGATGCCGACACTCCGACATCCAGACATAATGCAGTGATGGCCTTGCGACATCTTTATTATTATAACTCGCTGAGTCCAATGTACTTTTCTCAGAAATGTGACTTTTTACTTGAGATGTCACGTTTTTGTGGTTGTGTTTA
Source organism: Agrochola litura (assembly GCA_949152395.1). Taxonomy (NCBI): domain Eukaryota; kingdom Metazoa; phylum Arthropoda; class Insecta; order Lepidoptera; family Noctuidae; genus Agrochola; species Agrochola litura. The sequence continues at coordinate 4,499,022 of OX424497.1, read as the reverse complement.
CAATCAGTCTGACATACTATTGGTGAATTTCAGCATCATTGTTGGGGAATCTTGACACTGACAGCTCTTGAACGCAGTGAAATCAGCCCTAATATGAACTATTTGTCTACACAGTCTTAGGCAAAAAAGTGGCGCTCAAAGTCTTCCCCAGATATGAAAACTTTAGAAAAAAATGTAATTTTCTAAATGTCTTAACTACTGATGAGTTTGAATACAAACTGATGTTAATTATTTTGGTGCCTTAATACTGACACTGACACATGTTTGTTTGCCAGGTGCATAACATTATTATTGGGCACGTCACAATTGCGGGGATAAGTCCTCTCTTTGAGGTGTGGCTTCAGAGGCGCCACGGCGTTCTTACCTTCCATTTGACGTAGGTCCTCACCAGACACGGTTGTTTTAGGAGGTTCCTGTTCCGGATAAGGCGGGAGGAAACGCCCGGGTGTCACCATTGTATGGATCGCCTGAAGGACATGGTGGAGCATACGGTGGAGGTCTGCCCAACTTGGGCGGAGCACCGCCGTGTCCTTGTGGAGGCGATCGGTGGCGGTGATCTCTTGCGTCCGGCCATTGTCCAGGCCAGGGTACGGAGCGAGAAGGCATGGGAAGTCATCACCTCATTCTGCGAAGCAGTAATGCTCGCGAAGGATGAGGCGCAACGGAGGGAGAGGCAAACTTCGCGCCCTCACATCCCTAGCCGCTGCAGGAGACGCCCTGGGCGTCGGGAATCCCAGGCCGATTGCCGGCCACCGTAGGCGCGGTCTTGTGGACGGTGAGAAATGGGTAGCTCGCTGTCCGATAAGGACCAGGCCCGGGTCGACGGCGCGTTGTGTTGCACGCGCGCCTCAAACAGATGTCAGCACAACTAACGGGGCCGCTAGGGCCGGGTTCACGGGAAAGTCCAAAAGGGATACCGTGGCCCCTGGCAAAATACAGGCAACTGAAGGAACACGGGTGGGTTTTAGTCAGTGAGAGTCTGACACGCCCTGAATTGCACTTTATTGTGTCGTTGCAAGAGTCGCCTTTTATTTAAACAATTTTACGGAGTGAACTATCAGTATTCATTTGTGGTTATGTTTAGGTTGCGTAAAATAGGGTAATTCTTTTTGGAAATAGATCTTCATTTATACTTTTGTTGTGGCCCTAATCGATTCTATTCGTTGACTACACGTATGCGTGCTCAAGCAGTAGAATGAATGCCAAAGCACCACTTGAAATCACGTTTGGTCTAAATACTCTACAATACATTTAAAGTACTTGAATTATTTCGGCTTCGGTTCGGAAGTCTCATGGATTCTAAATGTAGATGTTTGAATTTCAAGGCCGCGTATAATTAACATTTCAAATCTACCCTTACTGTGACCTTGACACTGAAATTATGCGACGGTGTAAGTAAAAAGTCATGCGTGAGTTTTGAATAAAGACAGACATTATGTCAGGCCTTGAGGGTAAGGGTTCCTGTACATGACGCCGGAGCCGCACCGGCGCCGGGCCGCATGTTTGTGTATACAATATATATCACCCATGCGACGCACCGCCACGCCGCAGCAGCGGCGGCGCTGATTTTACATTTTCATTCTGAAATGTTTTCTTTTTTTTTTTTAACTTGCGGGCTCATGTAGCTACGGTGTCATGTACCTACTGGAAACAGTGTCTATCAACATAATTAATTTATCTGTCATTGCATAATGTTTTATACTTTGTACCTATTGTAGTATAGTCATTCGAAGCCTCCTCGAGGTGCATCTAGGACAGTCAGCCTCTTGAACAACTTGTCTGATTGGGTAATCTTTTTAGCACGGCATTAGTTTTTTCTTACATATCTCAAGCCGCAGTGCACATATCGAAATGAGGGAATCTATGCTTAATTTTATAGCCGGAAAAAATATTTAAAAAATCAAATATTCAAATGTCACTTGCGTTTCATCCCTCCTCATCATATGCCAATAAAAACGATTGCCTCTCAACTTTTACCTATGTATTTATATTAGAAGTTAGGAGACCACACATTACGCAGAAGATGTGAGAAAAAAGGATAGATTTCAAACGCGTAGATTTCCTCGGAGACGGAATAGGGTGGATTAAAAAGTGTGACAGAGTGTAGGGAACTTTTGTCTAGTACTAACTGGGGAAATGAAGGAAGTTAAAAGACATCTTCCCTTCCCCTTGTTTTACAGGTAGTAAAGGATTCAATCGAGCAAACCAAACTGATTTAGCATTTACCAATGCGTCTACCAATCGTAGCAGTTGCATCAAGAAATTAATGGTCTAGTAATAACGGACCGTTGCCGTGTGAACGGGCCGTATGTATATGGAATCCGAATACTCACGTGTGTGATCGTAGGCAAATGTTTGTACAGAAATAGTACCTACGTCTTGTACGATATATTACGTAGTCTTACGACCGGTTACGTTCTACGTGGCGTTGAATCGGATGTAGGTTTTATTTTTATGACTATAGATGTGATAATTAATTGATTCAGGCGTGACCTTGCGGAAATCCATTATAAAATACAATAGACGTGGATATATTTAGTAACTTGTTCCGCTTAGCTATTTCTAAAGAGCCATAAAAAACTCCTGAAAGAAATCGACACGTGTTTCACCTCTCAACGAGGCATCCTCAGGATGACGATGGACTTGTTGCGAACTCGAACACGGCGTGTTGCCACACCAAGCGCTGAGTTCGAGTTCGCAACAAGTCCATCGTCATCCTGAGGATGCCTCGTTGAGAGGTGAAACACGTGTCGATTTCTTTCAGGAGTTTTTTATGGCTCTTTAGAAATAGCTAAGCGGAACAAGTTACTAAATATATCCACGTCTATTGTATTTTTTTTTGACTATAGATGTGTGTAATGTGTGTATCCAGGTTTTGTGGTTGACTAAGAATAGATTTTACAATCTCTTCCGTTTCGTGTTTGAGATAATAATTCAGTAGAAGCAGATTTTCTAGTGAATAAGGTCGTTAATTGAGGTCACAGGTGGGATAATTATTTTGTCTACAGATAACTGGGTGTTTGTACGTGAGAGATTTATTTCTGTAAACGCACCCACTGTTTAGAAGGAATTCTCGTGTGTAGCGAAGCTTTAACAAAAAACAGGAAAAAATAGTTTTGCCAAACGAAAGCTAGAATTAACGAAAGGTTATCGTTTGTTTAAGTTATTCGGACTATGAAACGCGAACATGGGATTTTTCTTACCATTTTATTTTCTCTTTGATTGTAGCCAGGCATTATAGAAGCTAGCTAGCTAGCTAACTAGGTGTTAATAGAGTACCAAGCTTGTGCATGCAATGACCCGGGGCCAGGGTGATTGACATTAGTTAACTGTATAGGCGACATAACTCAATCAATTAACAAGCGCAATGGCGAAAGGCAAGTCAGGGAGCAGAAAAACAAAAAACTATCGTTTGAAAAGAAACTCTCTTTAAAACCTTTTAAGTACTTGAAGAATCTAAAACAATTGCTGAAACTATAACGTTGCCGGTTAGGGTTTTGTTTTTAGATTAGATTAATGTTTCAGAAGATTGAGTAATGGACGATTCATAATATATTATAGCGATTGTTTGCATTGTGATTATTGATCCTTATGATTCCGTTGGCTGACTACTAAACTTATTTTTTATCGGCAGCTAGACATAGTCAAACCTATACAACAATACCTATCATGGAATGAAGATTACCCTCACAACAAGGTTAGTTGTACCTACAAATGTGTGCAGGATACACTGTATGCATGTACAGGGCCTACACAAAGTGTCATGATAGAATGTCACTTTGTCTAAGACACAAAGACAGACCGATAACGATGATGGAAAAGTCAAAAATTTATGCGATTGACATAATATTATAAGCTACCGTAAACTTTATGTCAATCCTGTTGAAAGTCAAGAAATATGAAACGCTTTGAAAGCGATTGCCACGTTTTATTTATGTTCATGTAACTCAGTGATTTATAGACGGATTTGCAAAATTATTTATTCGTATAAAGAGTATACTTTCAAGGTGGTCTCATTGTCATCAAGTCAGGATCTGATGATGGAGTCCTGGAGAAATCGAAGGAACTCTTCAAATATTATAGGCACAGCTATAGCGATTTGGGTATTTTTTTATAGAAACTCTTGCAGTTGCTTTCGGAAAGGACCATTTGGTGAAGTGGAACTGATGATGAAGATCACAGATGGCCACCGAAACTACACAATAATAAGTATTTCACGGGTTGCGATTCGATGACTTTAAAATATGGTTGCCAAGCAATTTATGCTCGTCATAATGCATAATGGAGAAGTGAAGCTGATGGTGAAGTACCAGGAGAACTCCTCAACGATTAACGTCCCTGCATCGGGAAAAGCAATGTTTTGTAAAAGGTGATGAGCAGTTGACATTAGGCTTTTGTAACTTAGATAAATTACAAACTGACCCACTAAAAAGCGATAAATAAAAACTTATTTACAAAAACAACCGACTTCCAAAAAAACACTACAAAGTCGGTGGCAAATAACGAAAATAAGAAACCAAAGACACTCACTTCTGAAATTTAAGTTATTTTTCACTTTGTAGTGTTTTCGGATGGAAGTTGTATACCTACCTACATCACAGTGTTTTAAAGATTCGAGTAAAACTATTTAGAATCTGTCACTATAAAACTGTTCCGTCAAGGAGAAAAAAGTCGTTCTGTATTATATTAATTGTGGTGTTAATAAATGTATTCCATCCATATAGCCTCTTGATATCAATAGTTTTACTAAATGTATATAATATACGGTACATATAAAAAAAAAAAAAACATTTTTATCTGTCAGTTCAATCTCTAAAACGGCTGGACCTATTTTGACGCGACTTTCACTGGCAGATAGCTGATGTTAGGAGTAACGTAGGTACTTTTATCTTAGAAAAAAGAATTAGGGTCCACTCTGGCGAAGCGGGTAGCAGCTAGTAGAAATATATTATGATGATGATGACTACCAAAACAACTTGAGTCATTTTGTTTACATGATACATAGTCTCTAGACTATGAATCATTCTTCATGACTATGATCATGAAGAATAATAAATTACAAGCAATTTGTCAAGTGTCATTGAGATTAATGTTTGGCACTTAAACTATCGAAGTCGGATCATTAGCTATGTCGAAGACATGCTATAGGTATCCATTGAAGTAATTTATTAGTCTTTTAAAAATGCAGTTCAAAAGGTTTAGGACAGCGTATTGCAGTGTCCGTATTGTATAATTATCACTTGATTCAAAAACGGTGAAGGAAAACATCGTGAGGAAACCAGCATGCATGAGAGATATTTCTCGACGGCATTTGAAGCCAAGTCAGAGGCCCATGAGCAACTTTAAAACTCTGACACCAGGTTATTTACTAAACACACGTAAAGAAGAACAGCTTGAAGCAAAGGGACATTCAGTAATAGTTTAGCTTCAAAATTACATCTTTAAGACTGTCATTAGAAGGATTTTGTCGCTGTTTCTGGGCGGCGGCGACTTGTTATTGTTTCAGTTTTTGAGGTTTCAGCCGAAAGAGAATAACATAACAAGACGCCTGTAATCTGTAATACCCGAAGAGTTACCGAAGACAGAGGTGTACTCATAGTACACCAACATTTAGCCAGTTATGTTAAGTCTACAAAATACTGGTATGCAGCTGCATCCGGCTACACTGGAAGCCGACCCCAGCATAGTGGGGAAGATGATGATAGCAGTCACACCGTGTCAAGCTAGTTTTCAGATGCATGCGGATTATAGGAAACCAACTCGAATATAAAAAAAAATTACAAAAAAAATCAACCGACTTCCAAAAAAAACATCACAAAGCGACGACAAACATAAAAATAAAAAAAATACGGTCGAATTGAGAACCTCCTCCTTTTTTTGAAGTCGGTTAAAAAGAAATAGGCACTAGATGATTTAGCCGAATATCTAATTATCTACTAACGATCTGCATTAGGTGCTACAAAAGACAGAATAACAATAAACAGCAAAAAAAAAAACTGGCGAAAATGACAACATCAACATAATTATTACGACAGCCACAATCACGATTATGAATTACACGTAATCTGAAACCTGCGCGAAATGACGTCACGCTTGATAAAGACAAAATGCAGTTTTTTAAATTAACTTTTTTATTGGCCGTGTCAGTTGTATTGTGTTCATTGTAATTGACGGCGCGTGAAACTTGCGCTTTGTTTACAATTCATGCTGTTGGTGTTGCAAATAACCGGAGAGATGTTACATAGCGTATTACGTATTGGGTTTTCTTCTGACTTTTGAGAAGAATTTTAGGACTAGTACCTACCCCAATTGCGTAAGACACATAAAATCACGATTGATCGTAATTGGTTTCATTTTGGCAGTTCACCAACGTTCATTGCGTTATTTACGTTGTTGAGCAGACGAATTTTTCAAACCTATGAAGCAATGGATTAGCAATATCCTTCAAAACGCTGGGATTGTGATTGAAAATGTGTTACGCAGGTTATAGATTAGTGCCATTCACGAAGACGCGCCGAGGCCGCGGACTCGAAGTTAGCGGGTAGCGGGGCGGCGGTGGCAGCGGCGCGTTCAAATTGCCTAGATTTATATGCAACTGGCTTCGAAGGCAGCGGCGCGGAGAGCGAGCGGTTCCATATAAAACTATGCGTTGCCGCGTCGCTGCCGCCGCCGCTCCGCTGCCCGCTGACTTCGAGACTGAGGCCTTACTCTTCTTCCTACGCGATTACTGTACTGTAAGCGATTGAAGAAGAATGGGGCGCCTCTTCGTAGATAGCACTATCTACAGGTACTTATATTACTGGTACAAAATATATCGTGAGGAAAATTTTGAGTATGAATGTGGATGGTTTTACGTCCACTGCTGGACATAGGCCTCCCTCAAGCATCGCTATTTCGACAGCGGATTCCTGCGACCTTCACCAGGTGGCTCATTGATGAAAGATAACATGACTAGAAAGCAGGTGATTTCTGAGATAATTGCTAGAAGTAAAGTGGGTGATAGAGGTGCGAACTTAAAGTACGCGGTTTTTAAGTTCGCGAACTTACTCGCCATCGATGACACACGTGAAGCTTGTTCACAATGTATCGCGATGTTGTCGAATTTTCTGAACTAAACTAAACAAACAATACACAAATGTCTAAACAAAATGGCGGCTCGCGACTCGCGGCGATGACAGACGTACGAAACTACGAACCAAGGCGGGCTACGAGCGAAATTTCAAACCTGTTGGATCGCCGACGAACTTTAGTCCGCGTACTTAGCATGACACACGGGCGAGAAAGGTCGCCGAGCCATAAGTACGCGTACTTGCTCGGCTATTACCCCTTTCAGAAAGAAGATATACTGCGTCGACCACAAAAAAATTGGGATGAGGGCTGGAGGACGATATTGCTGCGATACGGCTATGTAATTCTTTAGATAATCTTGGACCTCAGACCAAATAAAAAACCAAAACATAGCGCAGTCAACAGTGACGTGAGGTCGGTTTCGTAAACATGTGTGCACTTAAGGGGGAAGCGTCAGGGTAGCCCGCGAAATTAAAATTTTCTTAGGTTTTTTGCATTTTGCAGGTCAGTGTCAGGTTTTAAAGTGTCAAGTGTCAAAAGTGTCAAGTTAGCAAAGGTGTCAAATGTCATGATTTCATGAAATCATGACATTTGACACCTTTGCTAACTTATGGAGTTGTATTGCTGATTGTAATGATTTTAATTGAGTAAAGCCATATTTGTTACGACCGCGAATCATATTTTAATCAACATAAAACCTGACACTGACCTGCAAAATGCAAAAAAACTAAGAAAATTTGAATTTTGCGGGCTACCTCGACGCTTCCGCCTTAATGAGGTGTAGTTTGATTGTAAATGTATGCACAGAGCGAAGGTGTAGTTTTGGCATGCTTCACTGTATTATTCGCAGCACTATGTCTTGGTTTTTTTTTCGGTCTGAGTCTTGGACACCAGTTTTTGACGGTCATGGAAAATATCGCGAACGCGTCCATAAAAGCAAATCAACGTGTAGAAATAGTGGTTATCGTTGTTATGAGGAGTGGATTTATGTGTTTGAAGAAAATAAGCATTTAGTATGACCTGCAGTTAAACAGTAGTTACATGCTGCTATGGTTTTTGTTTGTCGTGTAATCGGGTTAGTAGGTCGCACACAAAAATTTACTACGATTGCAGTATTTGAGCGAGTCGCTTCATTTGAAATATTTTTCGTAGTACTGATTTTGCAACATTAGTTCATACTAATGTTGCAAAATCAGTACTACGAAAAATATTTCAAATTAAGTAAGTTTCAAGAAGTTTCACACATCATTATAATTATTGTCAAACAATTTAGGTATGAACCTAAATTGTTTGACAATAATTATAATAGAGGTACACATTTTAATACACATTTTAATAGAGGTACACATCATTATAATTATTGTCAAACAATTTAGGTATGAACCTAAATTGTTTGACAATAATTATAATGATGTGTACCTCTATTAAAATATGTTGTAGCAATACTGCTTAAACTGCAAAAAAACCGGCCAAGTGCGAGTCCGACTCGCACACAAAGGGTTCCGTACCGTATTAAAAGAAAAAACACATTTCTTGTATGGGGATCCTCTTTCATTATTAACTTTATTAAATTTTTATTATTTAAAAACACAATCCGTGCAGATTTCAACTGATTAATTATTACGGTTCATGAGATACAGGCCGCTGACAGACAGAAGCACGGACTGACAGCAGGGGCTTAGTAATAGGGTTCCGTTTGGCACCCTAAGCTCAGAACCGCGCTACCACCGAGCTGCCTGGCTCATTTGTACCACGTGTATATGCATATGCAGGGCCGTCTTAACCATATTGGGCGCCATGGTGCGAAAATCAGCCAGCAAAAAAAAAGCAAATTTTTGTGTTAATTTTTTTTTAAAAATACCTACTCCACAATAAAATGAAGTACATTTACAAACATCAAATTAAATTTATCAAGTTGACAAACTTTTTAATAATATTGTGTCGTCTGTTTTGAAATTTACGTTCGATTTCTATACCAATCAATCGACTTGATCGGGCTTGTGCCCCCTAAGAACTTGCGCCCGGGCGCTAGGTACGCACCCCTTGCACCCCCGTGTAAAGACGGCCCTGTGCATATGTGAGAGAAGTAGCATGCTGAACAACCGTGCTAAATAACCGTGTTGTTGAAAACAGCATGCTTTTTGTCACCCTGTTAACTTTATGCTTCTGCCCGCGATTTTGTCCGCGTCAAATTTAGGCCCTCGACCCACAGCATCGCGTCGCCCACCCGCGCAAGGACTTCGTTTTCCCTTAGCGTTATTTTTAATTTTTTTTAAAGTGAAAACTTCTTTAGGCGCGTTGGGCATTTTTGAGATGGGAAAAAACAATTGAACTCGCGACACCGTTAGCGACACCTCATTTTTGTTAACGCGATTGTACTCTTTATTTATATTACGTCACGGATCAATGTTCTATGCAAGTATTTTTACTTTAAAGGTTCTAGAAGTGTTTTTTTTGTAAATGCGATTGTGTTCTTTATTTAAATAAGGTTACGGACCAATGTTCTGTACAGGTATTTTTCTTCCACTAAGGCAATCTTGTTCAAGTTTTTACTTCTGTCGGCACTCCCGGAGTGCCACTGTTTTTTTTTTCTTTTTGCTTGGCTCCTAAGGTTCCTAGCGTGATGTTAAATATAACCTTCCTTATGAATTGAGCTATCAAATGCAAAAAGAATTTTTCAAATTCGACTGGCAGTTCCAGAGATTATCGCGTTCAAACAAACAAACAAAAAAACAAACTACAGCATTATTTCGTTTATTTATCTAGTTTCTTATTAATTTTACATTTGTAAATATTTCTTAAAATAAACAGAAAAAAGAAACATTAAAAAATATAAAAAAATAGAGCTCCGCCGGTGTCTGGAGCAGGGTCCAAGCTACCGGTAGTTAGGGCTGCAGAGACAGGAACCTTCTCTCAATGCGTGCCGTATCGAGGAGTACTGCCTTCTGAATCAGGCCCTTGATCCAACCGCCTAAAGAGAGCTTCGAGAGATGTTGGTCGAGGCTTTCGGCCATCAGGCCATTGGCCGTAACGACAATCGGCACAATAATAGCTGAGCTCACATTCCACATATCGACAACCTCGTGTGCTAAGTCGAGATATTTTATTTGTTTCTCCTCTACAGCATTATTATTTTCATATATATTTAAATATCTCGGGACCTTAGGGTCCCGGTCTTTTGAAAGGCATACGAGGGGCCGAAACCAACTCGCAGAGGCCCCTTAGACAATTCTATATGTAATGAGGCACCAACCGACGATTATCCCAGTATGCACTATGCAAGTGCACCCAAGGACAACCCCCGGTTGGTGTAGGACTATTGCAGAATATGGCAACAAATCTATTGGACTATGGGTTTGGGTGGCTTAAGTTGACTGGTAACCTGGAACTATGGAAGAACTATGGCCCCTGCCTAATCAATGTTTTATATGTACACGGATAAAATGGCAGAGGGTGACTTGCACACTCAATAATGGGCCCCCGAAAACGGTCGCTAGCACAAAGTGTCGTAGTGACAAGGGGGCAACATGTCCTGAGGTGCTTGAGGAGTGGAGAGGTATTCCACGGCTTTCAGAATAATCCCAGAGCCCGGAAGATGGTCAAGATCCCTACGAGCACTTACTGAAATACTTCCTTCCTCCGAGCACGTTTGCTCTTGCGAATCTCCACTCAAGCCGGCCAGTTAAGGCAAGAATGAGGTGGGAGCTCCGTTCCTCGTCAGTGTTCACTCCAGCCGGCCAATAAAAGCAAGTCAGAGGTGAGGAACAAGACTTCTCCCGGGAGATAGGGTTCGTGGGGTCGCTACTACGCAACAGCTCGCCATATGCTGCCCTGCGGGTTTTGTATCTCTTTTGGTCTGGCTCCTCATCCCAGACCTGTTCTGGCAAAGTAAACTGTACCGGCACAGACCTAGAGTTCGGAGCGCGCAAGCCCCACCACGACGTCAACGTAGAGATACGGCGGTGGGGCATTATTATTATTATTATAGATTATAGACTAAATAGATTGTGGTAGGTTCCTAACTGGTTGAATTGCTAACCGACGCGCGACGGTCATCTGTTCAAATATTGAAGGTTCAAAGTTGATATTTGATTATATTATGTTGCGTTATCAAGTTTGAACCAACTTTTTTATCAATAGTTTGTGGCAGTATGAGGATAATAAATTGGTTGGCTCATTGTTTCTCAGTTCACATAAAATTCTCCTCCATTTATTTATTAATAGGTATTCATTCCTTTGGGTATTGGTGGTTTTTCCAACGTTTACTGAATTTTAATTAACTAATAAAACTTTTTATTGGTTTTTCTTGTTTAGAAATACTTAAACATTATTATCTGATCTATATAGCTATAGAGCAAGAATTTTAAAATACAAATTATTAATTAAAAGGTTTGTAATTGAGCAAAAATATATTAGAAGAAATAGATTTTAAAAGATCCCTAGAAGAAACAAACAGACTTTTGCAACCATTTTACCGGAGAATTTTTATTAGGTACCTAATTGTTCAGAATTGAAATAACTGAAATTATAATTTATTTTATTTTAGTACATATAATAATATAATTTAGTTATAGATAGACTTCTAATTGAGCCAGATATTTGCCAAAACAATCACATGCGAACCGAAGCGACTCCAAGAGTAAGTTAGTACCTATCTTTGAGTTTGGCAGCGATCGAGCTATACATTACTGAGAATCATCTGCTGCCGTGATCTTGGACCAATCGGCTCTGTAGTTGTTTGCGATATTATGTAGTTTGGATGTACTTGTGTAATTTGTATGACGCTCAATATAATGGGTTTGTGTTATGCAGGATACAGACCTCTTCTCATAACAATTCAAATATGGAATAAGCTAACCTTTTTGGTAAAAAGAACAGAACGAAAACTGTTTGCAATGCTGGCTGGAAACTATTAAAAACGTTATTAAACTAATGAACTGAAAATATTTCGTAAATGGAATTCCATCAATTTCATTTCGGTCATTAGTCATTTGTTTTAAAATGTTTTCATACAAGCTGCCTTGCCAAGTTACGGACTTTTCTTTATTACGTAGGTATTGTAGTTTAAATAACCTGCAAAATAAATTCCGTGGATCAAAACAAAATACACGACACACCAAACAAGTGACTAACAAAACTATTTTAGCGCGTTCTAACTTCCAAAGTGTCATCTCATCTCGTGTCAGCGGACGGCGCGGCGATAGTTCAGCACTCGAGCAGTTGTCACGGCCGGTCGTTCCCGGATGGAAGAATTAGCTCAGGCAGTCAGACCCAATTCCCAGGCAGACTTGCAACGAGACGTTAGGCATTGTATTTTTACATTTGGACTCCATCCAAATAGTACTCCCGAGTTATCAAAAATTCTAATTCCCATTGATACGAACGTACACCGTTAAACACAACTATTAAGGAGGTCTTGATTTTAAAAGTTATTTTTGCTGCCATTAATTGTATTGCCCGATTAAATAAATCAACACTAAAGTTTCGAAAGGTCATCATGTCTGTTTAGTGTTATTGATAAAATTACATCGTTAGCAGAAATAATTATTTAGTTTATTAAGTAAAATTTTCACGTCTAGTGATGGAACTTACCGGTGACGGTTAATCACTGAACTGTTATTTTTGTCACTTATGTTCACTTGGGTGTTATTTTTTTTTATATTGTTGTGTGTTCGTATATAGTTCGGTACATCACGTAACTTGGCGCGTTGCCGGCCGGACGAGCGGTACGCTCGGTCGTGTCGCGACTACTGCAGCGTTTGATTGTATACCTACCTTTGTAGGGCTGGGAAATAAAGGATTTTGTCGGATATTTATTATTTCGTTAATTTTTGTAATATCTGGAATAGAAGTAGAAGCTGACTTTAAGCGTAGATACCGGGTGGGTTTGTGAAGTAACCTTGTTTTCTCCCAAAAAAAAAGAATTAATTGAATTGTAATTTTTTAATGAATTTAAAGTAATATCCACCTAAATGAGTAGCTACGAATAATGTTTTGATGATAAGTTTTGTCCTATCGTAAGAATAAATCTGACATAGGTACATAACACATCCTATACTATTAAATGAGTAATATTTGTATGTATATAAATTATACATATTTGTAATTACGTTCTCGAAAATAGTTCTAACGATTTCGATGAAAGTTGCATCAGAAGGGTTACGGGGCGAAAAATCGATCTAGCTAGGTCTCATATCTGGGAAAACTGGTTTTCTCTATTTTCACAGCCTCAGGAATGTGATACAACGTTGGTATACATGGACGATATGTTTATCTATTTTCACCCGAACAGAGCTCGGTCGGCCAGATACTATTTAATTGCGAGTTCAAGGGCTACGGCAATCTTATGCAACAGGTACTACATAATAAGATTACCATGATATTGGTTTAAAGGAAAATCATTATAATTATAAATTGTTAAGCCACATTTTTTAACAACACGACTAATCAAATGATTCCCTAAATATGTAGGGATTTAGGTATAAACGTTGCTTAAAATTAAGTAATGATTAACGACTAATAACCTTACATTTTTGACGTTTCAACGTCACTTAACTATAAGCTACGGTTAGCTTATAAGTTATATGAATTTATCGTATTTTTTATATCCGTGATCACAATGAGCATATCCCATCCCTACGTCCGTCAGTTCCACCGAGCAAGTGGCAACCGTGTGCCGTCAATTTAACTAATATAAAATAGGAGAATGTGCGTCCGGTGATCTCATGAAACTCATTATCATCCGTTGATGACCTATTTCGAGCTGTTACTGGCAAAACAAATGAATTAAACAAAAAAAAAATTAAACGTGGAGCTTCTTCCCGAAAAAGAACTGTCGTTAAATTGTAGTCTGGCTGAAAAGAATGACATAAAATACGGTCAAGTTCAAGAGCAATTTGCGCTGCAATTATTACTTATCTCAGTCTTCGATTTCCAGACATAGACAAAAGTGTGTATTTTGTCAGAATTAGGCGTTCGTGTTTTATTTTATGATGTAGGTACGGTCAGCACACATGGTCTTACACATGGTTCTTTTAAATCCTATGAACAATATTTGTATATAAAATAAATAATAATAATACCATTTATTGCAGGCTACACAGGCCCATAGAAAAATACCTTAACCTACCCCCCCCCCCCTCCTACCCCTCTTACCTTTTATATATACAAATATATTTGTAATCACGTTCTCGAAAACGACTCTAACGATTTCGATGAAAGTTGCAATATAGGGGTTTACGTGATCGAAAAATCGATCTAGCTAGGTTTCATATCTAGGAAAATTGGTTTTCTCCGTATTTTCACTCTAGCAGAGCTCGGTCGCCTGAAGTTTAGAACAAGATGGCTACCTTAGATATGGCAGCATGGAATTAGTAAGTACCTACTATCATGGCAGCATGGAATTAGTATGTACTGTACGTAGAATTAGTATGAACTCCTATTCCATTAAATTAACATTCTCTATTTTCACCCGAGCAGAGCTCGGTCGACCAGGTACTGATTATAAGAAACACTACTTATCAGCATTTCATATAAAAACTAAGAGTGTGTATTATCTTAATTAAACAATTGCTTACTTTTTAAATATTATTCTCATTTTTTTATACTGAAGTGTTCATCGACTTATCTTGCTGAGAATGTTGAGTTTCTTTCTGAGTTTTATTTTTAAGGTAAAGGGTTGGGAGTTTGGTAGCCCTCTATTTAATCAATTATTATTTTTTGCAGAACAGCCTTCAATACTGTTGTCGTGAAGAAGGAACTGGAGAGGAACTTAATGAAACAATTAAATATCAAACTGAAATACCTCAAAGCTGAGAAACTTTGGAGGAGTTCCAAACCAGTATTCTTTTCCTAAGGATATGGACTTCAATACCTCCGCGTTATTATAATTAACATAATGATATTCTTGTTCATTCGTTTGATTGATCAAGATGCGTATCTTAAGTACTGCGCTATGTGGTCTACGGCGCAGGTCCTGCGACCAACAATAGGTCACTTTATATGTAAATTGCAAAGGGATTCAATAGCGATAATAACAGATGCAAAGTGTACTTACAAACATCCATATAGCCCTAACACGTCCCTCTTGAAGGTAGCGGTCCCCACGTCTAACCCATTACAGTGCAGAACCATCATCTTCCTGACCTTGTCCCGGCACAACACATTTTCTCTTTCCACTCTCCCCTGTCAACCGTCACGCTATCATTCACTCCCTTCTCTTTCATATCATTCCTCTCACAATCCATCCATATTTTCTTTGACCTTCCTCTCTCCCTCTCCATCCATCAACATTTATTTATATTCATCACTTTTTCAGTCATATGCGTTTCCTCCCTCTTCATCACATGCCCATACCAAGCCAAACGATTTTCTTTCAACTTTTCTGTCACTGGCGCCACTTTCAAACACAAACTCAAACTCAAAACTTTTGGATTGTCAAAGAGTCGGTCAGTTAGTCAGAAAGTTGAAGCTAGTTGCCCATACCAAAACGTAGATCTCTATGGAGAAGAACGGGCAAGAAACTCCAAGGACACTCTTTTAAATATAGATATTACAAAATCCTGGGTACATTATTTTTGTTGCTTCTATATGTGAGAACAATGTACAATAAATAATCAAAAGCAATTGAAAATATAAGATTAAAAATAAGCCCTGGCAGATAAGAGATGACCAGTCTCAACTGACGGCGCCCGTTCACAAACATGACGCGTGGATCAGCACCATCCAGCAAAACCATTTTGTAGGGAACCGAATGATCCAGCACACTCGCCACCATCAGCGAGACATTTAAGTGAGCATGACATACTCTCAACTTTAAACTTCCCCTTTTATACTCATTTATTGCTTTATCCATTTTTGTCCATCAATCACATCACACATCCATCTCAACATTCTCATCTCCACATACAATATTTCGCCCAGCATTCCGATCCATAAGGCCTTATCACGGACTTGTAAATTTTCACCTATAACTTGAAGGGCATCCGTGGGTCGCAAGTTGTTCCTGTGACCTGTCGCCATTTCATCCATCCTGAATTTACGTGCGTTACGTCTTGGTCTACTTCTACTTACGAGTATTATCAGAATACCAGCGCTGCGTCATTTATTTTTTTCTTAAATGTCGCAGCATATGCTGAGGTAGGAGCCTTTTGGCCTCGTACAGGACTTTCTGCTTTTATTTTAATTGTTTTTATTTTTTAATGTTTTTTATTTTTATTAATGTTTTAATGAGTGTATTTTAGTTTAATTTGTGATTTCCTGTGCGAGTCTCAATAAATACGTTTTCTTTCTTTCTTTCTTTACTTACAGTGCAGGATCATATTAAGGGAATCAAGCTTACCTATGTACTAAAGCAGGATGTTTATTTTTGTACTGAGTTTATAAGAAAGAAAAGATATGTATGGTTTAACAAGTTAATAGACTTAACTGGGTTCTGATAATTATTTTTATAGGAAACTAACTTTTGCCCACGGCATCGCCCGCGTGGATATCGAAAATCATCTCACAGGAAATTACCCGGATAATAAGTACCCTATAACCTAACTATTCGTAACCCGGGCTATGGTCTACATGAATATGTAAAGAGCAACGCACAGCGGACTGAACTCAGCAAACTAAACCAACTAGTATCCGTATCATATCGCAAATACTGTCGAAAATGAGAAAGTTGAGAAAGTAAATCATAAACCAAAAGAAACAACAAGCGAATTAAACAAAAAAAAAAAAACGAAACCAACCAAACTTAACACAGGTTTAGATTATAGAAGCGAACATGCTGGCTCGCAGGTTTGCACGATGCTCACTTCTTGTTAAGATAAACACTCTTTCGAGCCAGACTCTTACTGACTAAAACCCACCCGTGTTCCTTCGGTTGCCCTGTTGCCGGGGCCACGATGTCCCTTTCGGACCTTCACGAGCAGCCTGTGGGCTAGATATACGAAAAGATCGTCAACGCTCTCCTCGTTTAGTAGTATAATAACGCGTGGAGTTCAGTATAATAAATAAGGATGCTAGTGGGGCTGCCCCGCTTCTGCAGTGCATCGGGGATGTTCGCGGATGCGTGAATATACTTAGTTGTAAGTGTTATTGGGTTTTTCTATCTGAAATTTCTCAGTAGCAGCTCGGAGTCTGGATTTGTGCTCGGTTGATGGCAATAGGCTCGCCCCCTATTACATGGGACTTAAACATAACTGGCGAAATGTGGGTGTACCTGCTACAGGGACACCTCTGCCCAACCCTTCGGGGAAACAAGGCGTGATGTTATGTGTATGTGTGTGTAGTTGTAAGTGTTATTAATCATTTCTGAGTCATACGATACTTAAGTAAAGATAATTCTATTATATTGTATAGAAGGTAGGTACATATATTTTATATCCTATTCACGCAGTTTATACGAAATAAAATCGAGTATAATAATTTATGGTCATGCTAGCCGCTTGCATGACCATAAATTATTATATTCGTCCAAAAAAGCATAGCAAGATTGTTTATCGATATGCTAATGGAGCATAATCGCGATTCGCAATCTGCAAGTCAAGGTAAAATGGTCGTTGAGGGCGGGGATACCCCTGAAATGACCTTAATGAAAATGTTACAAATACCAAAAAATATATAAGTATGGCTAATTGGTTGATTCGCACGAATTTACTCGAGGCGCGAGCTAGTGTACTTTTGTGCCAATTGCCTAATACGTATTTCTGTAGTTGTCGATTCGCCCACACAAAAATTAACTTCGTACGAATCGCATCAGGAAAAAATATATATTAACAGTCGATTCGCCCATTTTGGGCAAGTATAAATTCGTGCGAATCGACAATAACCCATCTATACTAATATATAAAGCTGAAGAGTTTGTTTGTTTGTTTGCTTGAACGCGCTAATCTCAGGAACTACTGGTCCGATTTCAAATTCTTCAAAATCTTTCATTATCGAGGAAGGCTATAGGCTATATATCATCACGCTAAGACCAATAGGAGCGGAGCACCAATGAAGAATGTTTCAAAATCGGGTTTTTTTTTCCTTTTGAGAGCTTCCGCTGCGTGCGCTGCGTAAACGGTTAAAGTTTCGCAAAAATAATGTACGACAGAATTGTTCCCCTTTAAAAGTTCTAAAAAAAGTCCGTTACAGAATATGTCTATCTTTTAAGGTTGGCTCACTATAACCTTTTTTATGCTAAACAAATTTGTTCTAAAATTATGCATTATTTGCGAAGGTGTTTTTATAAACATGAAATTAATCCTTATCCAAATAAATACGCCCAAAGTACTAATCCACGCGGACGAAGTCGCGGGCAGAAGCTAGTATTGCATAACATCGTTTTGACAATGAATAGGTACTAGTGTATCTGCTTATCAGCACTCTTTGATAAGGGCTTTGATTATTTTTAAAAGGATAATAATAATAAATATGGTTGCGTGCTCATTGCGTTATTGCGTGAATAAAATATGCATGTTAGGTTAGTGGTTAGGCTTAGCGGCCTGTGGGTGAGACATACGCAGCGAGCCTACAGAGCCCTGCGCACTCAGTACAATAATGCGTTCAGGATGTTGTTGGGTCTGCCGTGGCGATGCAGCGCGTCTGGGATGTTTGCTGAAGCGCGCACTGATGGTTTCCAGGCCACCATGCGCAAAAAAGCAGCTTCCCTGCTGGCCCGTACACGGGTAGCAACAACGGCATTCTGAACGCAATAGCTGTACGTTTTGACTGTCCCATTCAAAATCAGTGGGTCATGTCGTGTGCAGGTGTGGCGAGTCATGGCAAATAAGAATAAATGTACTTATTAGGTTAAGGTTACTATGGGTCTATGCCACCCGAAATAAAGTTTTATATTATTATTATTATAGCAATGAGAATAATCAATTAATAAGAAGAGAATAAAAGTCATAGATGCCCTGCAACACGCTCAAGCACTGAAGTGGAGGTCGGGCAATCTGGCGCGATGAGAAGACGAAAGGTGGACTCTTAGAGCAACCGCTTGGAAAGGTCCAAACGGAAAGAGAAGAGGCAGACCAGCAAAACGTTGGCAAGATGAAAAAGAGGAACTGGTTGGCAAGTCATGACTTGAGAAAACAGAAAAAAGAAAAAAAAAAATTACGGCTCATTCGCAAAATGTCTACTTCGCAAAATGTCTACCGGTCGTAAAATGTCTCTTTCGCAAAACGTCGCTTTCGCAGAGTGTCTCTTTCGCAGAATGCCTCTTTCGCAAAATGTCGCGATAGTAACTTAGGTTAATAAAATATTTTATTAAAGCATAGTAACAAAATAATAAAAGTCTTCATTTTGATGCTTTTTACTTTAGTGTTACATTTATAACATAGTTAAAAAAAAAAAAAAACATTTATTGAAGTAAAGTAAATCCTGTAAAATGCAAGGAATAAAAGGCTTTTATTTATTATTTAAAGTAAAGTAAACATCGTAAGGGAACCGAGGTCTAATATCCCGCGAAGAGAGTCTGGGATTGCTTTTTTAATGTAATCACATATTTTCAGCAGTTACCGTTTTAAAACTCCACTTAGACAGCTAGCCCAATGCCCTATTCAAATGCTAATAAACTGTAGAATTTTATCATCTAAAAAAAAAAGACTAGGCACATAACTATTCTCCTTTTCGAGGTAAGACTCTTCTCTTACCCTCTCTAGTTTTAACGACCAATCAATCTGCCTAGCCTTTTCCCAACTATTTTGGGGTCGGATTCCAGTCTAACCGGATGCAGCTGAATACCAGGATATTACACGGAACGACTGCCTATCTGACCTCCACAACCCAATTCCTTGGTAACACGATAGGTAGGAACTTGATCAGCCATTCTGTTTATAATTTTTTTAAAGAGTGACAGTGATATCTTTGGAGCAGGTAATAGATGAAGTGTCTACTGGTCATCGGTCGCGACCTTTTTTAACTCGTTGAGAGTGGTTCGCTCCACTTAATACCGGAAAATGGTACCTACTGACGTCACTGTTACCGAATCATACTACTACAAACAAGCGTTGCGACGTCGCATCGCAAAAATCAGCGACGGCATCTTAAGATTTTCTTAGGAAACGCCCAAAGCTACTGCGTTGCGACGTCACAACGCTTTTATGTGTTTACACGATGCGTTGCGGCGCCGCACCGCAAGAATTTCACCTCATTGGCGGTCACACGGTGATACAGAGAAAGAAAGAAAGAAAAATGCGTTTATTGTCATTACAGCAAAAAAAAAAAAACAACTATAAACAAAGAAAACAATGCTCCACTGCTTCGCGGTGCCGCTCCGGCGCTGCAACGCGTATGCGATGTGACACCGCCCCGCTGGAACGCACCGTGTAGCATACCAAAGATATTTGTATGTAGGACGCCGCAGCGACACCGTTCCGGCGCCGCAATGCACCGTGTGCACCGGCCTTGAATCAGTGCTGTTTAGCAGGCCGCCAGGTCTTAATAAAAGCTGTCAAAGCTTTACAAAATTTTTAGTTGATTGACCGAGCGAGCGTAGCGAGCGAAGCGTCTCTGGATCAGGTCTGGCAAAATTTGCTTTCGTGTGTCAGTTTGTACGTACTCGTCTACAGGTCGTATTTTACAACCGATCTGGACGAAATTTAGTGTAGAGGTTTAACGAATTTTTTGTAATTTTTAATCGTCGGGGATTTTTGATTGGAGGGCTACTTCCTCCAAAATGGGGCAAAAAGGGGGGCTACTGGATATCTCCGCCTTATGAGATCCGATTTCAATGGTTCTTTTTTTATTTGAAAGGTAGTAACTCTATGTCTCTATGTAAGGATCGTAGCAGGTGGCGTTCTGTAGTTTCTGCCTACCCCCATGGGAAGAAGGCGTGAGTTTATGTATGTATTGTACAATTTTTTTTGAGACTAACATAGAGTTACATACAGTGCCGACCAAAAGTCCATGAGCAATCTCACAAAGCAATAGACTGACGCTTCGGTTTGACTTACGACCTTCTTCTATAAGTTGTTACAATACTGTAGACACGCACATTACACACACACACTCACTTTGTCTGCAACCAATGACTAGTTCAATAATCATCATTCGTTTTTAGTTTCATTCGTCTTGTTCACATAAATATTAAAGTTTAGCAGGTAGACCACAAAAAACTAAGTAAATTATTTCGATTTCTGTGGGGTAGATGCAGTTCGTTACGAGTATTTAATTAATAGAACTTTTTTGGTTCGTGGATAATATTGGTGACGAGTATATTTAGCGCAGTGTTGTGGTTATTATTATCAAAAAGCAGGCATAAAATATATTGAAGAGATCAGATCAGATCAGAGAATATTATTGCGCTGCGTAAAAGTGAAGTGAATATCTAATGAAACCGGACTAAGTGTGAGTGTTATCATTTATATATTTCATATTTTACTAAACATAAATCTTAATCAAGGGTATTGTTGATAGAACAGAGGTATTGTTGAGACAGAAGATGCCTTTAAAGTTTTAAATTCATTGTGAGGTTTAATTCGATTAGTGAATAATAAATAATAAGGTATTATGTGTAATAAAAACAATGTTTTTCTTTGTTCTAGAGAAATACTGTGAGGGTTAAGAGATATGAGGAAGGGGCTTATTATCGAGTAGCAGCGACGTCAAATGGTGAATGAAACAAATGGTTTCATACCAACGAGATATTTTGCTGAATTATTAAAAACACGTCATTATGAACCGTTCGCCGTGCACTCTGAAGGCTTGCATCACTGAAGACCAGCTAGAAAACCGTTTTTGACCTTAATATTGACCGTACCAACTTAATAAACAACAGATTCGTTATTGCATGAATTTATGGTAACGAATTTTTTAAGCACGTTTCAATAGGGTGTTTGTCGTATTTCTTGCAGATATACCGAAATTGTTTAATATTATTTTAGTAATAGTATTATTTTAGGATTAAAATTTGAGGTTTAGTTTCAATCTTCTTTTCGTAAAGAAAATGAATACTTAAGCTTTAACCTCAATAACAACCAATATTTACTAAAGTCAAATAAAATGTAAAATAATTAATACAAATAAAATATAAACAAACTGCCCATATTTAACCTTAAAATTACCTATTCTGTAAGTAGTTTTTTACATTTTAAGTAGTCTAATATTCTTATTTATTACTTAATTACTTCGACCATGATCAAAGCTTAATATTTATGGTGAAAAAATCAATTAAAAATTTAAAATATTTCATAATTTAAATATGTCAAAATAATACAAACTGCTTCTAAGTTTCTTGACATCTATTTCACATCTTATTATTCAGCTGAAGTAATGATAAATAATTGTAGCAGTTTAACTTATGTAAAATAAATATAACGAATAAACATATTTTTTTAATTTTGTTATCATATATCACGCATTTTTTATTCTAAAACCTTTATTGCAATAACAACATAAAAAAGCAACAATATTTAAAAAATATTATTATCGAAAACAAAAATAATAATATTTGCAAAAAACCGCACTGTGTTTTACGAGATTAGAACCTGAGGCAGTTTGAATTCCATACCAACGCTTAACGCTTTCTGCTATCTGCACTTGTTAAGTTACTATCGAATTTTAGCAATGCCATTAACTGGTCAAGTTCACGCGCATAGCGCGTGTGTGCTAGCATGTTTAAAGCGACGGAAATATATTGTTGTTTCGTGTAGGGCAAAACTGCGTTATCTGTGGTGTGTGTATCGTGTTGCTTACACATACAAATGTACGAGCTATACCGCGTGTTCACAGCAATACGACTCTTAGCGTGCTCATGCACTTTTGAGCGCTTACTGTACATACATTGTATGTAACTCTATGTTAGTCTCAAAAAAAAATGGTGAAGATTTGATGAGGATCTTCGGCATGATGAGCAGAATAGCTTCTCAAAATGTAGTAAATTGCTCACTATTGATTAAAACCTATTAGTTAATTTTTCAAGCTGGCCTACAAATTTTTACTCATAATTTTTCTGGGTGTTAGGGTTCTGTAGTCAACAAGTAACCGATATAGTTTCACCATGTCCATCTGACTGTCTGTCTATCTATCCGCGGCTTAGCTCAGAGAATCTTAGACATACATTAAACACGCCGGCTGACAAAGTGGTAAAATAATATCATGATAAATATGTTTTTAGGGTATCTCTCCTTCCTACACGTAAAATGGGGATGATTTCCTATGTTATGGGGTATCGTGTGGGTGTGTTGAAAACTATTATTTTGACTCAACAATTCTTTTGCGAAATATTAAGCTTTAAAGTGCAAATTTTTGTCAAAGTCAAGTGTTGTCCCCCTTTTTTTGGGTGGGAAATTATCAAATAACTTTTCCCGCTCTGGGCGGAGCGGGAGGGCGTGTCAGACTCTTACTGACTAAAACCCACCCGTGTTCCTTCAGTTGCCATGTTGCCGGGGCCACGATCTTCGGATTTCTTCGCAACCCCGGCAGGCAAGTGTTGTCCCCCCTGCCAGCAAAATGGTTGATTTTGGATATGTGAAAAAAATCACGGCAGTAGTATACCTATAATATATAACGAAGTTAAAAGGAAAACTATCACAACTAAGTATGCTTTACAAGTTAACGAGTAATAATATGCCAACTTACATTTGCAGTTGGAATGTATGGGAGAGCATGTTTTTCAACTACAATGTTAAAGTTTGTTCTTGGGATAAATTGATCCCAACTACGGAACTTTTAATTGTGCGTAGCCCACGCGCTTGGCCGGTTTTTAAATCCTTTAATTGTGCGTAGCCCACGCGCATGGCCGGTTTTTTAATTTGAATTTGACGTATTGATCGATGTCATGTTTTTTTGGTAGAAAAAAAAAAACAGATCATAGCCGTCAAATCATAGTCAAGTGCGTTGGTACTAGCATAAAATATTTTCGAACGTTAAAACTACGAACTATTGCAGGTCTACTCCATAAACACAAAATCCAAAGATTCGGCGGAAGTTACGCATGCGGATTATTTTGGGGCCTGATCAACGACAACATATGTCTATGACGACAACACAATTTGACAGTCTGTTGACACCCAATGTTTTTGCCCGTTCAAAAAAGTTAATTATCTTTTATTCGGGTGTGCTCGCTGGTTGAGGGCAAGAAAGGCCGATTACGGCGCAGCCATAACAAACACCGTACCACTCCTGCAAGCGAGGATTGCTGAGCTGCAGTGCTCACCATCCTCGTGCATATTTCCCGGTTGGTCCCACAGACATCGAGAGAAAAGGAGTCTAATCAGTGCCGAAAGAAGAGCGTTGCAGTCGAACAAGACTATAAATTTTAATTTCGACATCCTCCAGGTTCCCGCACTGCAAAAAGTGAGGCCTTTTGCAGCGCGGGAACCTGGAGCTCAGAATTTTGGCTGGCTGGAGTTGTATTTAGATGTTACAGAGAAGCATGACCAAAACTAAACTCATGTGGTATGATAATATGTTAAGGTATTTATGTAAATTTTCTTTTATCACTAGAAATAAATGATATACCTACTCGCCTATTATTATTGTACCACCAAAATGATGCGGTGTTTTAAAAGCATTAAAAAAACGAAAGATTTCAAAGGTTTTTATTTTTATTTTGTTCAATGTAAATCTTATACTATAACCAAAAAAAATATACTATACATAAAAAATACATTATACATAATATTCACAAGTTTACACGAATAGTCGTCGTCGTGTAGGTATTATAGCGCACTGTCCGCGAGCTTATGAATCACCATTTCACCTCTCGCCCAGTCTTCTTGATTTTCGATAGATGTTTGTTACTTACAAAGAAAGAAGTGTAAAACGTAAAGAGTATACTGGGTACTGCACCAACGCAGTGCTGTACTTCAGCACTGCGCTGGTGCAGTACCCAGTACACTCTTTACGTTTTATACTTCTTTTTCTCGATCTTGATAACCCTTGATGTTATTGTGGTAGGTAGTCATCAGTTCACTTAATGCATTGTTATTTTAGTCATTCTGTTTTTGTATAGGTAATTACTTAATTTATGTAGATAGCCAAAGTAAACAAACAATAAAGTTGACAAATAAATCGTTGACATTGACAATTAATCGGTATCAGCCATGCATTCCGCTGTAGCAAATATGTACCATCGAAGAAACCTATAACTAAGCAATTTGAAAACAAAATCCCGTGCACAAGACCCTTTTTTTTCGTAGGTAATCGTTACTATAGTGGCCGAGCGCTGCAAGCAGAAATAGTCCTTACGGCGTATATGTATGGGATTCTTCGATGGTACCAAGGAGAACTTATTTCAATGTTAATAATAATAAAATATAAATGGAGTTACGATCAATAATGATGATAATATTGATATCTAAATGTTGCTCAAAACCTTTAATAAGCTTAACAGTCATTTTTAATAGGTACACTCTTCATCTTTGGTTGCGTTTAAAAAGTAGCATCTTTATGTGGAATGGATTGTTTCGCGCGACGTAAATGGCAACATTTTTGTCCTTTGACTCGTGATGTGTACAAACGACTATCAAGTAGTGAGAATACAAGTATCTGGATAATACCACCATTCTAAAAGCGACATAGGTAGACGAGCGACATTGGCGAATGCGACAAGTACGAGTGCAAACGCGAGAATTGACCTCCTGGGACCACCTTCTCATCACAAAACTAGAGAATTCTAAAAATAATTTTCAGAATTACGTTTTACAATAAGGTCACCAGATGGCGCTACTGTACACCGCTAGATCGCGTTGTCGTTGTCGCTTGCCAAATAGTTAGGTCTCGTCGAAGATTTTGTGTGACTGAGTTTTGTTAGGTGTAAAGTAGCTTCAAAAGTAAAGTCTCGTGTTTAACAGATAGTAGTTAGTTAGTTTTTGGGTTAGTTTATTTCTGTTTTATTATCGTCTTGCCAACCATGCTTTTTAGTAACCTACAGCTGCAGTCGAGTTTTTTTGTTATGTTGGATAGGTATATTAATTGTAGGATTTTCAACTGACATGGTTATTTTCACTACTAAAGTTCTTTAAAACGGGATATTTAGGCAACATGTTTTTTTTAACAAAATATCTTATTTTAAATAAAAAAGTTTAAGCTCGCGAGGTCTACTGTTCGCAGAACTACTAGTCCTAAACTTGACTAAAAACGGGGGATAAACTTAACGGGGATTAATAATTGAGTTGCGTTTGATTGGGTTCCTATTTAGCCAAAAGATTGCTATAACGTTTTCTTTTAGATGTAATCTTCTACTTAATAAAAATCTTAACTTCATTTATTCACTCACTGACAACGCCCAGCCTGAACGACTTGGTCCAGCATGAAATTTTGCAGAAAAGTTCCTTATTTGTAAAACGAAAGTGAGTGCTATGAAATGATGTGAAATTATGATGAAAGTTTGCATGGAATTTCGATATTTTTGCCGAGGGGATGCCGGTGATGTCCCATAACTTGTAGACAATAAAAAGATGTGACCTAGTGTCCCATTAGACCGCCGTAGTAGACCCGACCACAGCCACCGGTGGATGTCACGCGGAACGTCCTTCGGTACCACGCAAACGAAGGTGGTCGGTGGCTGCCACGAGTGGTCAGTGGCCGCCACTAGTAGTCGGTGACCGCCACCGGTGGCGTGTCGCGGACACTGAGTCGCGAGTGGACGCCACTCGCTACACGTGTGCGGTGATTCCATACAAAACGTGTTAAAAATCATGTAAACAGGTTGTCGCCAGCCACCGGTGGCTGTGGTCGGTGGCCGTTTAGCGCGGAGCCTAAGATTTACCATGTTATTTTAAGACTGAAGACCGAATTTTAAGATAGCAGTGGCAGCCTGTGGTAACGGCCGCGACTTACGAGTTGTAGGTTGTAGATTCGAACCCTGACAGGCGCTTTACTTTGTGTAAATTATATCATCACCACTGCTCTCAAAACTGTGAAAAAAAACAACGTGAGGAAACCGGCATGTCCTAGAACCAAAAAAAATTAAGACATGTGACATCTACCAACCCGCACTGGGCCCGCGTGGTAGATTACGGCCCACTCCCTTTCACAGAGTGGGCCCAGCAGTGGGAACATTATAGGCTGATTTGTGCCCGGTTGATGACAATAGGCTCGCCCCCTATTACATGGGACTTAAACATAACTGGCGAAATGTGGGTGTACCTTCTACAGGGACACCTCTGCCCAACCCTTCGGGGAAACAAGGCATGATGTTATGTTATGTTAATACAATACCTTTACTACTTAAAGTAAAGTGCATGTATGCCCGATACGACTCTTGAGTAATGACTATCTTATCTAAGCTAAACTCTAACACTTACTTAATCACGTTCGTAGATAACAGGTGAATGGTCGGTTGCATTCGCTACTGCAACTGCAGAAACAATAGATAATATTATCAATTATTACGTTAATAAATAATGTAGGTACATGCACATCTTCGAGTCAGACGACACTAATGAAATTAGGTATCTTTATAGATAAATAAATAGAATATGTATGTATGGCTATCGTAGAAGTTACAGATGGTTAATTGATGCAGGCGTGACCTTGCGGAAATCCATTATAAAATACAATAGACGTGGATATATTTAGTAACCTGTTCCGCTTAGCTATTTCTAAAGAGCCATAAAAACTCCTTAAAAAAATCGACACGTGTTTCACCTCTCAGTGAGGCATCCTCAGGATGACGATTGACTTGTCGCGAATCCGAACACGGCGTGTTTCCACACCGAGCGCTGACCGCAGACTGATCGAATGTCGATTTCTTTAAGGAGTTTTTATGGCTTTTTAGAAATAGCTAAGCTAAATATATCCACGTCTATTGTCTTTTATTCTATCTGCCGGATCGGTGTTACGCAATAAAACGTTAAGCCTACAAAATGGCTTACGATGTGGCTATGACGGGGCCTACGTAGTGGCCTACAAACAACGTAGCCTACGACGTGGCCTACTATGTTGCTACGACGTACCTGACGACGTAGCCTATACGATGTGCTTACGGTGAGGCCTACGATATGGCCTACGATGTGGCTCCAACGAAGCCTACGATTTGGCTACGGTGAGACCTATGATATGGTCTAGGACGTAGCCTATGATCTGGCCTACGACGTGTCCTACGATGTAACTACGATGTATTACTAGTCAGCTTGACATCAATCCTCGACCTATTTTCCTGAGTATTTTCTTACTCTGGTTACCAAACTCCTGTCATCAAGGTTGCCAACCGCAACCATCAGACTGTTGCGTGTTGTGGCGCATCCATTGTGTAACAATCGTATAAAAATAAATACGAAATCAAAACATGGACCGTAGTCTGCGGTCGCGTCAGGAATAAACTAGAGTACGACATACGTCACGCAACAAAACCAACATACCCTGACCTCTGATATTAAGCGAAAGTTCTCTTAATACTCCCTTTTAGTTAAAGACTGGGGGCCGTAGGGAAGGTCTGCTTAAAGTGGTATCGTGGACAGAATATGGGTCGGGTCAGCGATGTCAGCGGCTGTTCTGTTATAATTAGTTTAACCGCTTTACTGTGACACTTTAAACGTTTACACTGAACTCGAAAGGGGATACTGAATCCTTTCATATGGTAATCAGCTGTTGCAGTAAACTTCCCGTGTTTTGCCTGATCCAGTCACTGATGGTAAATCTTTTGGTAAAATTGATTGATTAACTATAATAACTAAGATGATTGTTGTCATATTCTTGAGTGGAGACCGCGAATCGGTAGGTTTAAAGTGCCGTCACTGGAGCGATAAGTTTCATAGGGTGGTAGGTATGTAATATGTAGCAAATAATATGTACCATCGCGGAAAGCCATAACTAACCACCGTAAGCCGACATAAGCACGGGCGTAATAAAATTGCGGCGGGATTTTATCACGCACTGAATTTCGTTGAGAATCCGCTGGGATGCACTCTCGTTCCAGCGCGTTGAAAAAACACACTGTTGGACTTTCAACTCTTGACGCTAAGCAGAGCGTTGAAAATCAAGCGCAGGAAAAAAAATTGCCGCAATTTTATTGCGTTCGTGCGAACGTCCGCTAAGGACTATTCTTGCTTGCACCAATCGGCCGCTGTAGAACCGGGGCGGTAACAGATGTGGTCATTGTGTCCACAGGATTTTGTTTTCAAAGTGGTTAGTTATTGATTTCCGTGATGGTACCTAGGTAGATGAATGAGTGGAGTATAGGATCGAGTTCATGAGCGTGCAATTGGAGAGGCATATTTTCCAGGTGGACAGATATAGGCTGAATGTTGATTCAACACTATCACGGTCACAGTTTGACATTTGTTTTATCTTGCTTCACCCAATTTATCACTGTAGCCTGATATCAATTCCGGGATCTCTCAATGACAGCGTTCATTGTGAAATCCTGGTATCAATCTTGATAGTGTAGTCTCTACATACCTACGTTTACGACACATTTAAGGATCAACGGAGAATGCCATTAACACGACTCTCCATTGATACGACGCAGTCCAGGATTAGATCAGGATCACCAATCTGTGGTCAAACATCCACATTCATTCACAATACTAATTTATTATGAATTGTATAACGATATGCAGGTATTACAATCACTCTGCTTATCCTATAATACACAGTCGCAATGATGAACTTGAAACTGAAACAACTATTACTGCCATCTTGTAGTACAAAATAGAACCGTTTGCGTTGTAACAGTGTAAATTGTTCTTACATTCGCCAATAGATGTCGTTGTTTTCAATTCTTGTATTCTTTCCAATATACGATGTAAACAAACGCATTTTATGTTTTGTATAGGTACTTAATTTATAAGCAAATTAGAGAGTGGATAATGAAATAAGAGTTTTACTTAAACCTTGAAATAAAAGTTTAATAAATAACTAGGAACTCGATTCAGTTCACGAACAGTCCATATTATTATTTCAATCAGCAAGACTGCACCCGTGGTTTGGATGCCCTACCCACAAATCTAAGTCATAAAATAGTTCAGACGATTTTATCCTAATTAATATTTGGACTAGGTAAATTAAATTAACAGAAATGTGGACACAAATATTGTTCTAACATTAGCACACAGTGCCAGTGATATAATTAGCCGAAGACTGATCTTAGCAAATAACTTTAAAGTAGGTGACAAAATTGTCTGAGACATGCGAAAATCAATGAAGGAGAGCCATTAAAAACTTTTTACAAAAAAAAAAAAACAACTGACTTCCAAAAAAACACTACAAAGTGAAAAATAACTTTAATTTCGGAAGTCGGTGTCTTTGGTTTTGAATTTTCGTTTTTTGTCACCGACTTCCAAAAAACACTACAAAGTGAAAAATATTTCACTTTGTAGTGTTTTTTGGAAGTCGGTGGTTTTTTTACATATATTTAGGTAAGTACAGACGCCAGCACATCAAGCTACCCGAAACTGTCAAATTTTCCCAATCAACTTTGAACCTTACACTTCAGCGATAAAGTTGAAAATCTATTAAATAAATTTGACAGATTGTAGTAGCTTGAAGTGCTGGCGTCTGTACAATAAGATCGAAGAAACGTATATCTATACACTACAAGGACTATTCTTGCTTGCAGCGCTCGGCCGTTATAGTAATGCTTACCTATCTACGAAAAAAAAGGTTGTGTTGTCTTTTTATATTTGAGTTGGTTTCCCATATCCGCATGCCTTTAAAAACTAGCTTGACACGGTGTGACTGCTATCATCATCTGCCCAGCCATTTCCCCACTATGCTGGGGTCGGCTTCCAGTGTAGCCGGATGCAGCTGAATACCAGTATTTTACATGGAGCGACTGCGAATCTGACCTCCACAACCTAGTTACTAGGTAACACGGGTATCGTGTTCTTGGTAAGACTGGTTTTAAGCCTTTTGGGCTTCTAATTACCCGTAACAACTGTCAAAGATCTACAAATGACAGCCACAAGACCCAGGCCGCCAGGGTCTTGTTGTTGGGCCTAAACATGTAGCAGACGGTCCCACGAATCCGCCATTTTGTATGTTCAACCGTCCGCATAAGCTTTGCGTTTGTATGAAAATAGTCCTTATCCAGTATGCAACTTTTCTAATACCTATTCTAACCTCAATTGGTCCAATTCCATTCGTCATCCTTTAGAGTGGATGTATTCAATACGGATTTTTATTTAATGGTAGCTGAAAAGGCGCATGCAATTTGTTCTCACGCGTGTACGTCACCCGTACAGATATTCCAGTTGATTAGGCGCTGAGAAAGGCGTACCGGTAGGTACTCGCCTCTCCTTGGAGGACGTACAGAATACGAAAGCCATAATATTATGCTACCTGTGGCTTTCGCACGAACGCGCGGAGTAAATGTTACGTAAATTCGAACGATTTCAAAATTGAAAATACTCGTTTGACTCATCAATATTTTCTTATTTTTAAGAATTTATTCATCATCATCAGCCTGTAAATGTTCCCACTGCTGGGACACAGGCCTCCTCTCTGTGAGAGGGAGTAGGCCGTAATCCACCACGCGGGTCCAGTGCGGGTTGGTAGATGTCACATGTTTTCGAATTTTCGGTTCTAGGACATGTCGGTTTCCTCACGATGTTTTCCTTCACCGTTTTGAGAGCAGTGGTGATGAAATAATTTACACAAAGTAAAGCGCCTGTCTGGGTTCGAACCTACGACCTACAACTCGTAAGTCGCGGCCGTTACCACTGGGCCACCACTGCTCTTAGAATTTATTAATATCTGTAAATAATCAGCCTGTGATGTTCCCTTTGCTGGAACACAGGCCTCCTTTCGGTGAGGGAGTGATGGGCTGTAATCCACCACACGGGCCCAGTGCGGGTTAGTAGATGCCACATGTCTTCGATTTTTTTATTCTAGGACATGCCGGTTTCCTCATGATGTTTTCTTTCACCGTTTTGAGAATAAGTGGTGATGAAATAATGTACACAAAGTAAAGCCCCAGTCTGGGCTCGAATCTAACGACCTAAACCCAGGCGCGGTCCGAGGGGGGGGGGGGTCCTGGGGGTCATGACCCCCCCCAAAATCTTTCACGCTGTCGAGAGCCTGAATGATTTACTTAAATTACTAACTTTTAAAACTGTACTTACAGCCACGGGTTACCGTGGCTCAAGTACTTACGTGCAGTTACGATAGGCATATTTTCCAAAAACATTAAGAAAATAGGCAGTCGTGGGGACTGCCGATAGAAGTGAAAACTTAAAACTATGAAATAACAGTGTTTTCTTAAAATTTTCCAATTAATTGTTAGACCAAAAATTAAAATACAAAATTTAAATGTTCGGTCCTACAATAATTAATTGAAATTAATATTATTAACATTAGTCTGGTTTTCACATATATCGGCACTCCCGAGCAACAACAAGCGCAACACGTCATACTCATAGGTGCTGTGCTGTTAACAATAGCATATCGGTGATGCGAACCTATAAGATTTTCACCCAAAATCGCCCAATGCGCCTGAAGAAGTTTTCACTCCAAAAAGTCAATAATAAAAATAGAGTATCTTGGATGCAAGAGCGAGCGACGCAAACTCGGTTTGGGCACCCCGCTCGTATGTAAGGTTTGAAAGTCTAAGGTTAAGGCCATCAGATTCCTGCCCGGCTTGGGCGGAGCAACGCCGTGTCCTCGTGGAGGCGATCGGCGGCGGTGATCTCTCGCGTCCGGCCCTGGTTCAGGCCATGGTACGGAGCGAGAGGAAATGGCAGGCCGTCACCTCCTTCTGCGAAGCGGTAATGCTCGCGAAGGAGGAGGCGGAACGCGTGAGGGAGAGGCAAATTTCGCGCCCTCACGCCCCTAACCGCCGCAGGAGGAGACGCCCGGGGCGGGAATCGCGAGCCGATTTCCGGCCACCGTAGGCGCGGGCTTGCGGACGGTGAGCAATGGGTAGCTCGCCGTCCGATAAGGACCAAGCCCGGGTCGACGGCGCGTTGTGTTCCACGCGCGCCTCAAAGAGATGTCAGCAGAATTGACGGGGTCCGTTAGGGCCAATGCCCGCCGGGGGTTCGAAGAAAACCGATAGGGAAATCGTGGCCCCCGGCAACAGGGCAACCGAAGGAACACGGGTAGGTTTTAGTTTCTTCATAACTCGACAAAGTTAGTTCTATTTCTGTATAAAAGAAAACAGCTTTTCTGGTTGGAGTGCAAAATTTTCAGGCTCGCTTCGCTCGCTCTTGCCTTCTACATTCTCTTAATTCTTGAACTTTTCTTTATAAGTCGATAAAGCAACTAATTCCTAGCTCTATTGGAATGATCAAAAGAAAATCTAACCTATCCGTGTGTGCAAAATTTTCGAGCTCGCTCCGCTCGCTCTTGCATTCTGCATTCAGTTCAAAAAAGTTCTTATGATTGAAAATATCAAACAAAACCGTACCTATCCAAGGCGGGTTGTTCGCGCGCTCTTCTCAATCTACTGTTCTAATACCAACTATCTATCAAAAAGTGCTGCGACTACTACCGATTTGCCCGCAAGTACACCCCCCCCGCCGCATGTAAAAGATGCGTCCCAGAATAGCATAACTAATGGTCGGTCTAGTGGTCGCAAGCGCTATTCGCGTGCTCTTTTGGGAGGTACCTCCCTGAAACTTCCTTAGTGGTACCCATGGTGACCCCCCCCAAAATTTTGGGCTGCGGCCGCGCCTGCCTAAACCTCGTAAGTCGCGGCCGTTACCTCTGGGCCACCACAGCTCCTCAATTTATATCTTTGGGTTACTTATACTTATTGGGGTTGTTCCAAAAATTGTAACCAAGATGCTATATAAGAGGATAGTTGTATTTTCAGATAAAAAAATCGAATTTACGTTACGTTTCGTTTATGTTACGTTTACGTTACGTTTCGTTTACGTTACGTTTACGTTACTTTTACGTTACGTTTACGTTACATTTACGTTACGTTTAAGACGCGCGTTCGTACCTCCTGTGGCGAAGCTTATTATCAGACGGTGTAAGCCTGTAACAGTACCGGTACGTGTGAAAGCTTTCACACTTTTCCATCACATACCCGGCAACGAGCTGGAAGAAAAGGCACTTAGACTTGAAAAAGCACTTTAGCTCTTGCCGCCGTAATTAATGAGTGAAATACCTCAGAGTACCAAGCAGGTCACCCAAAGCAAAGCTGACAAATTGCAGCGTCATAATACATCATCTGAACTTTATTTTGTACAGCATCAATTAACCTAGCCTTTTCCCAACTATGTTGGGGTTGGCTTCCAGTCTAACCGGATGCAGTTGAATACCTACCAGTATTTTACAAAGCTCCAGAAACTAGGTAATACGATACCACGGTAAGACTGGTTGTCAGACTTTCGGGCTTCTGACGACTCGTAACGACTGTCAAAGATCCACGAATGACAGCCGGGACCAACAGCTTAGCGTGCTTTCCGAGGCACGGAGGAGTCTCGTTATGTAGAAATGGTCACCCATTCACGGGACAAGCCCCGGCAAGAGTAGCTTAACCTGATGGATCGATCCGTGCGGCTGTTTATTACTTAGCCACGAGCTCCTCTCTTGTAAAGTCTCGTATAATTTGGAAACACAGTTACGCATGAAGCCGACCTCAACATAGTTGGGAAAAGGCTAGGTAGATTGATTGAGTTACGCATGACTGTTTCAGCTACATGTTATGTGTATTATTATTATTGTATATAAAGGCATTAACGTGGTCTTTATCAGAAGAGGTCTTATTGTCTCTTATGCATGGGTATGCGGGCGAGGAGATCAGGAGATGTAAGTAAATGTTCCCCCGAGTACGTGAGGCGCGTGTGCACATCAATTAACTCACTGCAGTGCTGGGCTATGATCACCTTTATCCCAGTCACCATAAAACACCATTAATCAATGCCGGCTTCGATCCGTCTTTTCGATCTACCTTTTTTTTGACAGACGGCCGCCTCCTCAGTACCCGGGGTTACGTCAAGTTGACAGCTGTCATAATGGTTCTAAAATCAACTCCGTAAGTTTGGCGTCGTAAAACCTTTAGACGCGCCGTCATAATTATTACGTGTTTTGTTTACCTCAACACATGCTAAGTGTTGCGGTAACTTCGCATTTACACCCACAAACAAGTTATGATACTTGTTTTAACATATATCATGCAATGACATTGTTTCAGAATAATATGTTATTGTGAACTATTTTGTCCACCTTTTCGATATAATTATTGATATTTATGACGAGTCATCCACAAGTTTTGTACACCCACTAAAACTAATGTTTACAACTTGTTTTAGGTGTAAACCATAAATGAAACTAATAGATAGATACAATATGTAAAATACATTTTATATAAACAACAATAAAATAACAAAATATGAAAAAAAAAACATATATAAAAAATTCTTTCTATTTCTGATTCTGTAAATAAAATTTTCACGCTGTATTTGTTAGCCACAGGAGATTCAATTATCTTACTATAATAGGTGTTAATTAATTGCACGTCATTAATTGTCTAGGAGCTAGTGGCTATCGGCCTCTTCACACTAACGATTACACTATACAATCAATACGTTTACTATGTTGGTATAATTAAAGTTGTTGTTGTGTGTTGCTTAGAGTTTAGAGAGTAGGTAGTAAAGTGATGCTCCTCGTCAGAGAAAAGAAACAAAGAAAAGAAAGAAAAGAAAAGAAAAAGAAAGGAAAAGAAAAGAAAAAGAAAACTCAAAACTCAAACTCAAAGCATTTATATCAATTAAACTATTTACAGGCACTTTTGAATTGCTAGTTACCCATTCCAAAGCATAGTAGGTAGGTTCCTATGGAGAAGAACGGGCAAGAAACTCCACGGACACTCTTTTAAATCATAATATTGTAACAAAATATTGGTTACATCATTCGTGTTGAAATTATACATTGCACAATACAATACATTTATAAAGAAAAGAAAAATTAGAGTTGGGAAAGAAAAAGAAAGAAAGAAAATAAAAATTAAAGATGGGAAAAGAAAAAGAGAGAAAGAAAAGAAAAACAAATAAAAAAAGAAAGGGAAAGATTTATCAAAGGCTGACAACTAGACTAGAGCATACCAACACCTTGACGTGGGATGGACGGTACTGATAAGTAGCACTGCTCTGCTTTATTTTGACGATATGGGTGTCGATGTCGGTGAAGTTACAGGCAATACTTTCATGCTATTTCCAAATGAGTCTAAGATGTACTAATTACTTTTCATCTGGATTAAAAAGCTTATCGATACGCGACACATTAAAATGAAATACAGCAATGATGTAGGCACAAATAGTAGATTGTTATACGGGGGGCTAAAATAACCCATTTTATCAAGGTAGTTTTACTCCCGAGCATTAGCGAGGAAGTAAATAGAAACCGAGTTATAATGAGTTTTAGCGCCGTGTTTTTCACTACGATTGCGAGAAAATAAAATAATACAATACAATAATAAAAGTATACTTATTTTATAAAAAAAAAATACAATTTGTTCAATCTGAATTTTTAAGAAACTTTTTATCCCGGTATGCGGTAGAAAAAGCTAGTTTTACATAAGAATAAAGACTTTTTCGTTTTTGTAGGCTCGTTGGTTACAGACAAAAAAAAAAAAAAAAACTTTTTCCCCTAGTGCAAGATATGCTATTTTTTCCCCGCTCTGGTACGCTACAATGACGGACTTTTTGAGCAAGAGGAGTGAAAAAGATTTTCCTCTCGAAACTACTACAAACATACTCCAAATCAATAAATAAAGGGATTTAAACAGAACACCTGAAAAAAAACAACACTTAACATTTTAATTCCAGTGTAACACATTGCGACAAATCCCGACATCATTACAGCAAAAAAAGTGTCGAGAGTACACAAAATATGACGAGCAAAACAGTCGATTTAACAAAAACCGTTTACGACAACTCCAAAGGGAACTTAATGAGCAATTCGAAAGCTCCGAATGTTAATGAGAGACGGACTCGCGGGAAACAGCACCAATTTGTGGGAACGCAAAACTGACGGTTGATTACATTATGGGTACGAGCACTGTAAGTTGCGTGATTTTCCGGACGGTCTTGATTACATGTTGTTTTTTATACAGGGTTTATTTTATTTTTTAATTTTTCGAAAACTTACAGTTTATGTACAATAATGCATTTGTTAATAACACGAATATGGCCAATAACAAGTTTTTACAAATAAGTAAACAAATAATTATGTGTTGACAGTTTTAAATATTGGGAATTATTGGGGTTGTTGGGCATTGTTGGATTTTGGTTAATTTATTGTATTGGTCTTCTCTTCTATTATCGGCAAGGCCGGCAATATAAGAATACTTCATCATCATCATCATTTCAGTCGAAAGACGTCCCCTGCTGGACACAAGCCTCTCCAAGCACCGCCACTTCGACTAGTTCTGTATTTCCCGCGTCTAGCGGATTACATCATACAGCTACATCTTCTAGTAGGTACGCGGCGTTTGGCCCCTTCGGCCATCTGTTCTGCGAGCAATAGCTCATGCTGGTATAAACAATATTAGCTAGTTAGCAAAACAGTAGCGGTGTTGACTTCCCAAGTTGTTCCGGATTTAATTCAATTATAGATATTACTAGAGGTTATTTATTGTTAAAGCTGTGCCTCTTTGAGGAATTAACATAACACTGGTTTTTCTTAAGAAGTAGGTAATAAAAGTCGATTCGTCACTTTTGAGATGACAAGCGACACGTACTTAGACAATTTCAGATTATTTATAGGATAAAAAAGCTTGGGATTGAACTGCTCGCTCTGCTAAGCCTTGTGATAAAATCATAAAACTAGACATTTTAATTATGTAAAATCAACATATACCAGTTTTATAAACACATTAACATTGTTGAAAATTATATTCAAAATGACACGATTACTTTGTAAAGTATTATATTATTTTAACTATTGTGAATGTGAGGACTATGTGGATATTGTTTTTATTTCTCTGCTAGTTTTAGTGACGGTCTGGCAGTTTGAGTAGTTTATGCGGCCTACCCAAATGTCTTTTCTTTGGTATTGTTCGTCGAGTTGAGCTCCTTAAGTTCTGAGTTGAGCTCCACGATTACTGACAAATGCTTGCACTGACTGGACAGGTCCATTCAAATCTGTGTGGTTCTTTCCTCAAAAGACTTTTCAGACACTTATCTACATGGTCCTCATATGGCCTGACCAAGATTATGTCTGGACTTTAAAAGAGACTGCGACCTCTGAGTTTGTTTCAGCCTTTCTTCTCAGAGTAGTCAGATAGGAAACGCCGAACTCATCTAGCTTATTTTTAATATTTTTTTATATGACGTGTAAAAGTGATTTTGATATCCTATTTACAGAATAAACAATTTCATTTCATTTCATTTCATTTCAGTAAATAATTCTTGAAATGTAATTTAACTGAAATCTTAGATTCAAACCCTACACCCAAAATTTGGTACAAGCATAGCACTTGACACAGCAAGTGAACTAATCCTCGGTTCCTATAAACGAAAACGAACCGTTTTGTTTACCAATTGTACTGTTTTATTGCCAAACTACAAGCTAATTTCTCTATTATTACAAAGCTATGAATGAGGTCTTTGCTTCATTATTGGTAAAGATAAAAGACTCT
Source organism: Agrochola litura (assembly GCA_949152395.1). Lineage (NCBI taxonomy): Eukaryota > Metazoa > Arthropoda > Insecta > Lepidoptera > Noctuidae > Agrochola > Agrochola litura. The sequence goes on along the minus strand of OX424497.1, from coordinate 4,460,501 downwards.
TAATATAAACCATTAACTGACCGTAAAATATTAGAATCGGTCATAAGACAACCAGAATAACAAGAAACAAATTCGATCGAACTCCAACAAACAAATCAACCCAATACAGAGTTCTTCAACACAGTGGTCACCCTACACGTAAGGGCAAATATCTGCCCCAAGCCCCATCCCGCAAGGAGGCTGGGCGGGCCCGCAGTCTCGGTGCGACCACCGTAGTGTTATCACGCGTGTGTTACTCCCCACGAGCCTTCCCGCCTTACGAAACGTCGCCATGGACGGACTGACGAGCAATTAATTCAACACAATGGAATATACGTCACAGCTAGGTAAAGGATAATTTTTTTATTCAACAATTGTTCTGTTACAAGATGGTCGTTTGATGTGTGTTGTAAAAAAAATTCGGAGATGGTGAGTGAGATTTTCTTTGATTAATTTAAGGGTCGTACGGTTTGATCTTGGCTCGTTTAAAATAATGTTAAGAGATCAATGTGTGTTTGTTGAAGGATAGTTTAAAATATACTTGATCAATAAGACGATTTTTTTTATGGCTTTGTTTATCATTTCCAATATCTTATTGTAGTCATCTTTAACGTTTTGTTTAACATCTTATAGTATCTAAACGTTTTTTTTTACATAATTACTATGTTCTATTTTCAAAATATCCTGGCAGATTATGACCTTATGTTAAATGAATCATAATTTTCCATTCTTTTGTAGATTCCTTCATCTGTTGCATGTTCATAGAGATTGTGTATTTTTTGTACATTTTTACGGTTGTAACATTGACACTGATTTATGTGTGTTTTTATTGCACATACAAACCAAGCAATGGGACTTTAAACATAGTAGAAAAACGCGGTAAATTAATAGACATCAAACAGTATTTACTAACAATGTGTATCAAGTGTGATTATCTTAGTATAGATAAAAGAAAATCACAGTAATAACAACTTAAACTGAAAGCATTTGTTTCAAATAAACCATATTTGACAGACGATTTTGAATAGTCAAAGAGTCGGTACATAAGGGGGAAGCGTCAGGGTAGTCCGAGAAATTCAAAATATTCTTACTTTTTTTTTTTTGCATTTTGCTTGTCTGTGATAGGTTTTATGTTAATTAAAATATGATTCGCGGTCGTAACAAACATGGCTTTACTCAATTATAATCATTACAATCAGCAATAGTGATTAAGAAGAAGATAAAATGTCATGATTTCATGAAATCATGACATTTGACACCTTTGCTAACTTATGGAGTTGTATTGCTGATTGTAATGATTATAATTGAGTAAAGCCATATTTGTTACGGTCGCGAATCATATTTTTATCAACATAAAACCTGACACTGACCTGCAAAATGCAAAAAAACTAAAGAAAATTTGAATTTCGCGGGCATAAGTTAGGCAGAAAATTGAAGCTAGTTGCTCATTCCAGAACGTAGATCTCTGTGGAGAACAACGGGCAAGAAACTTCAAGGACACTCTTTCAAATCAAGATATTTCAAAACCCTGGGTACAATATAAAAGTTTGTAAAAATGTTTGTTAGGTACTTTGTCACTCATAAACGACTGAACGGATTTGGATAAAGAATAGACCAGTACCTTAATTGCGTAACTTATTTTCGTAAACGATTATGACTAATTTGTTTAATTTTGACAGTTCAACAACAATCATTGCGTTATTTACATTGTTGAGCAGATTTTGTTTTCCAACTTATGAAGCAATGGATTAGCAATCTGTTTCAAATTGAAACAGATTGTGATTGATCGTGTATTACGCAATTAGGGTACTGGTTCTGGATAATGATCAAGGTCAAGTACATGAAGTAGGTTCTCTAGGATATGACTGAAATTGCGGGTATTAGCTAGTTTATTTTATTGCGGATTCTGACACCCTGTTATTAATGTCTACAGCCATCGGCCTTCTACATACCTACATTTATACGAAAAGATTCCCAAGGGAATAATGTTTTACATTATGCCCAGTATTTTTTTTTGTGCCCCCGTTAGACACTTTTTGAGAAAACAATCAATTACCCACAAATTTTAACGGTCTCTAAATATCGTTTTGTCTCTGTATTTTTCTAGCTACATAATATTATTTAGATACAAGAAAGATGCAGTTTTATATAAGGAAAACGTAGATACTGCTTTTGTCTAGCATTTATGAATTCATAATAACTGTTATTATTCTCGTAGATATTAACACTAAATACGAGGTTTTAGTATAAACACCAACTACTTTGAGGGAAAATTGTGGAAAAATATTAGAAGCAAGATAAATCAATTCTTTTTAACATAGACTACATAGTTAAATAAATAAATCCTTATATGACATGACAACTGACTTCCAAAAATAACACTACAAAGCGAAAAATAACTTTAATTTCGGTGTCTTTGGTTTTGAATTTTCGTTTTTTGCCACCGACTTCCTAAATTAAAGTTATTTTTTGCTTTGTAGTGTTTTTTTGGAAGTCGGTCAATTTTGTTGTAAAAAGTTTTTATTTTTCAGTTGTTAGTTGTGCTACATACCCCACACAAATTCGAATACCACTACCTGCTATATAAATAACAAATAACAGCGATAGGAACTTAACATACCATCTATACACTAAGTGGGAAAAAATACGTATTATTGAACCCAACTCAAACACTATCCAAGTAAAAGTAATAAAATTAATATGGGACCACCTTGAGAGCATAATTTTTAAAATCGGTCCATAATTGACAGAGAAATCGGTGGACATAAATAAAAAAACAAACATACGCTACGAACATAACCTCCTCCTTTTTGGAAGTCGGTTAAAATGTAACTATTATGTACTATCTTGGTATGTATAAAAAACTTATTAACATAAATTTTTGACAGTTGTTACGGTCAGAAGCCCGAAAGTTTGACAACCAGTCTCAGCAAGGGGTATCGTGTTTACCCAGTAACTGGATTGTGGAGGTCAGATAGGCAGTCGAGTCGCTCCATGTAAAATACTGGTATTCAGCTGTACCTGGTTAGATTGGAATCTGACCCCAACTTAATTGGGAAAAGGCTAGGCAGATGCTGATATCTTGGTAAATACATAAATACTTATTACACAGGGTGGCAGGGACATCGACGCAAAAACTGTTACCATGGATTCAGTACATGATTTTGAAACCCCCTGTGTCGAAATTTTGAAGTAGTCCACTTAGAGCACCCGTCCGAATAGCACCTGCGCGAATAGCACCTAGCCTAGTCCACGAAGAGCACCCAGGTGCTCTTCGTGGATTAAAATTTATTTTTACATTTTTGTCAATAACATAATTCGTGTAATAATAACATAATTCGTTTTTAATTTGCGGTATTATTAGGTAAGATTTGATTAAAGCTGATTTTGCAATAAAAGTGATATGTGGAGACTGATTATGATATATTAAAAATAAGAAGTGTTATTATTTGGCAAAATTAATTATTGTTATACTAGTGATTTTTATCGATACCTTTCATTTAATAACGTCCTGTAAAACAAATACATCCCAGCACTAGGTTGCTGAGTCGTAGGTGCTCTTCATGGACAAAAATTTTAAAATAAATTTTAATCCACGAAGAGCACCCGGGTGCTCTTCGTGGACTAGGCTAGGTGCTATTCGCGCAGGTGCTATTCGGACAGGTGCTCTAAGTGGACTACTTCGAAATTTTAAGTCGCTTATTAAAATAAAAATCTGCTGTTCCATACATTTTGATCGCGTAGGTATTCCACTTTTCTATGAAACAGCTGCTTATTTTTTGTAATAACCAACGAAACTTTTCAACGTAGGGGTTTTCAGAATCATGTACTGAATCCATGGTAACAGTTTTCGCGTCAATGTCCCTGCCACCCTGTGTATGTAGATTTTCACGTCAATCACTAAATGACCTCCCCTTTTGAAGTCGGTTAGCATTCAAATAGTAGTACAACATTCCATGATACGTCTCGGGTTGTTTTATGATGATCAGGAAAGTTTGACAGTTTATAGTTCGCTCGCAACGCAATATAAACATTCTACATTTAGTTGGATACAAAGCAATTTTCCCTCAGTTCTCGCACCTGCGTCTGTTTACCGCTTTGTATGATAAACAGAAACAATATACTTTGAAAACGTGAATTTATCAATCGATAACAACGTACCTAGTTCTAATGCTTATATCTCACATGGACACCATGGTGGCGTAATTATGATCGCGCTGTCAAGAATGTATGATTGGTTGAGCAACTAAGCGGACACCAACAGTCTCCCCAGAGATGTGTGTAATAGGCGCTGCACAGAGGTTTTGGAATTTAATAATAATTGCATATAAAACATAGATCAGGCAGGGGCTATAGTCCTTCCATAGTTCCAGGTGACCAGTCCACTTTAGCAACCCAAACCCATAGTCCGAAATCTTTATTTCCTTAACTTACAATAGTCCTACACCAACCGGGGGTTGTCCTTGGCTGCACTTGCATAGTGCGAACAGGGATAATCGTCGGTTGGTACCTCATTTCATTAAAAACGTCTAAGGGGCCTCTGCGAGTTGGCTTCGGCCCGTCGTACGCCTTCCAAAGGTCCGGGACCCCTGGGTCCCGAGAAATGTCAAAGACGTTTAAATAATAATAATAATAAATTCTTTATTGGCATACAAATATTACAGAAAAATTTTAGACCCTGGCTCCAGAGCTAAGTTAGAGAACCTGTATTTCAGGAGCCAGTGACTCAGGAATGGTTTTTTGAGAGGTAACGGTGCGGCCCTTCCATGTGCAGATGGTGACGACCGGGGTGGTTTTAGTGCGGTAAAAATTCCACACTCCCCAGTCTTATCCCTAAAGCCCGGGCGCCTTATGAAGGTATCGAATCTTACCAAGGGGTATCGACTAATTATTTATAAAATGATAATCAACCCAGTCACTAGGTAATAACCTAGTGACTGGGTTGTGGAGGTCAGATAGGCAGTCGCTCCATGTAAAATACTGGTATCCAGCTGCATCCGGTTAGACTGGAAGCCGACCCCAACATAGTTCGGAAAATTCTAGGCAAATTGATTTTGTTTTTGACAGTTGTAATGAAATGACTTTATCACGACCAATAGGGTAGTTGCCTGGGTAAAAAAAAAAAAACTATTTAGTCCGTCTTTCAGATAATAAAAAAATATTAGACACGTATTTTTTGCTTTATCAAATTAATCAAAAATAACTTAGAAGAAAACACGCATTAAAGTTGGGGAGTGGGGGGCTCGTTACGTCACAACGCACTATTAAATCTAGCAAGGCGTGATGTCATGATACATTTTAACTCAATGTATCGTCGTAATCGTTTGATAACGTAAAAAAAGAAAAAAAATACGTGTTCAACATTTTATTAATCTAGAAGACGGACAAAAAGAAAATTTTGGACACAGGTCTATTGACATAGTATGTCAATTTGATTATCAATTAATTTTTTTGACAGTAGCGAAGGATAAATCAGTGGTTTCTATTATTGCTTTGAAGCAAGGAAAAGGTATAATGGAATTTTTTTGGTTGGTAGAAAAATTTATACCCTCTTCTAAACTACTTATTTGATAAGGGTCAGGGTTAACCCTACACTTTTTGGGGGCGCATATATTAAATTTACTATATTGGTTTATTATGTTCGCGATAGCAAAATATATAATTTGTATACAGAAAAACAGATTTCCCCAAAGGATAGAAATGATAGATTACGGTATAAAACATTTATTTCCCAATATAATACAATGCACTTATCATGAGAAATACAAGTTAATCTTAATACTAAATACACGAACTTATGAAGAACGGTAGGAACTCGTAAAAAATCTATTATGTAGTCGATGCACAAAAAGCATTTTTTTTGGGTAACAAGAAAAAGTGAGTGTACTTATTACATATCGTTTCTCGATAGCAAGTCAATGGTGCCGATTCCCTTGTTCACAAGCTAAACTAAATTTAAGTTCAGTGCATATTTTTCTTTCTATTTCATTAAGAAAAAGACAGAAGATAAATTTTAGTTTAATCCTGTCAAATTAATCAGCGCTTGACGTAAATTGACGTAATTTTAGTAGGCAAGTTTTAAATCACTACATATCGTTTCTCGATAGCAAGTCAATGGTGCCGATTCCCTTGTTCACAAGCTAAACTAAATTTAAGTTCAGTGCATATTTTTCTTTCTATTTCATTAAGAAAAAGACAGAAGATAAATTTTAGTTTAATCCTGTCAAATTAATCAGCGCTTGACGTAAATTGACGTAATTTTAGTAGGCAAGTTTTAAATCACGTCTAAACTTGTATGGAGTAGTGACAGGCGCTGATTAATTTGACAGGACTAAACTAAAATTTATCTTCTGTCCTTTTTTTAATGAAATAGAAAGCTGCACTGAACTTAAATTTAGTTTAGTTTGTGAACAAGGGAATCGGCACCAATAGCAATTATACATTGTTAATATTTTAATAGTAGCAAACTGTCGATATTTTTTCATTTGTTAGCGTTTCAAAATGATTAGACAGATTAGAACATAGATGTATTTTATGCCTTGGTATGTATTTTAAATTAGTAATAATTTAATGTTGTGTAAGAAATAACACCGACTTTATAAATAGGTTATTGATTTAAAATCATCAGATTCTATTGAATATTTATTGTGAGTCTCTGATAGATAACTAAGAGTTGAATCTAACATACATTTATTTCCTTGCTAACGAAGATTTGTAAAGAAGCAAACTTATAAGAGAAGCTGCACATTAACAGTCCCCTATATTCTATAAAGTTGAGTTAAGACTGTAGCAACGCAACTTAGCTCTTTAACTAAAGTCAATTTAGATGACGACGTGGGGAGTTTTACAAACCGAGGGCACGTTACTTTGTACAAAGTTTATAAGAAGGCCTCAAACCTCCATCCCTGTGTTAGGAAAGTTTGACAGTTTGCGGTGAAGCTTATTTCCAAGTTCCGCCTGCGGTTTTAAAAGGTATGCTATATTTTGTTTAGCGTACCGAAGTTCTATGTTTTCTTTTATTATGATAAACTATCGTAAAGTCATCAAAAATGATAATCAATTCAAAGTCAAATAATTTGTTTCAATTAGGCTCATAAAAGGCAGTTTTGAACGTTAAGAATGTACAAAAAAATAGAATTGATTCTAGTCGCCCCTTCCAAAAGGTAGTTTTCGTATGGAGAAAAATGGGCAAAAAACTCCATCGTGACTCTTTTAAAATGTTTTACAATATTTTGTATATATTAAATATATGACTAATAAGATAACTATACCAGAATAGGTAAAAATAATTAAAAATGAAGCAATGGCGGAAAAATTAATTATGTGATGGATACATGGTGCTCACATATTTACAAGCAATTAGCAATTTATATAATAATTCAAGCACAGAAATGTAAGAGGCGGACTTAAAACCATGTTTTCTTTTATTATGTTTATCGTACTGTCGTGTTATTGAGTATCATTTTATTTTATAGATGTTGACGTGGAGAGCCTTACAAACCAAAGGCACGTCACTGTACAAATAAGCATTCGCTACAGAGCGCTTGGATAACAAAGTTTATAAGAACTGCTTAAGCCTTAAGCCATCCCTCTGACAGGAAAGTTTGACAGTTTGCAGTGAAGCTTCTCAAGTCTTGCCTGCGGTTATAAAATGCTACGTTTTTTTAGCGTACGTCTTGTTTTGTTTTATTATGTTTATCGTACTATCGTTTTTATTGACTGCAGTTTATTCTAGTTTTGCGGAATGGGTACCGCGAAATGTAGCAGCTGGTTGTTCTCTAGTGTATTGTAAAATGTCGAGTAGGGAAGGGGTTTACAACTAGTGTAAAAGGGGTGTGGAATAGCCACCTGTCACTAAAATAGGCATTTTTAACTAATATCAAATTCAAATAGTCTTTATTTACAAACTATTTACTATTTTACAAAAAAAATTGTACTTACAGGGTCAAACTAAATTAGGTAGTTAGCTTTTTTTTACACGATTTATTTTTAATTTTCTTATTTTTAATGTTGTATTTCCTGTGCGTGTCCCAAATAAAAAAAAAAATATTTCTTTCTTTCTAGTGAAACTTCGCAGATGTGATGGTATATCTAACTAAATATGATAATTTCAAATTCAAATAATTTAATTCGAGTAACATAGACTCAGAATTTAATAACTACACATTTACAAAAAAAAAAAAAAAAATAAGGTTAAAATAAAATTAAGTACACCTAAAATTACAAACAAAATTCAAATCACAATTAAAACTGAAATTAAATTAAATAAAAAATAAACAAAAAAAAATTATGATTTTTTGGGGGTCGTCAATCGCAATGAAACTTAGTTGAAATAATATCAATTTAAAAAATCCGTTTTTTTTATTTAAACTTCACAGACATGATGGGTATCGGTATCTGAATATGAAAATATGCTGAGCTGATGCTGTTTTGGCATTATAATCATTGTTTTCTATTTTGTTCATAGTTATAAGGTGTATTTTTCTGCTGTAATGCCAATAAACACATTTTTCTTTCTTTCTTTTATTTATATAGCATCAAAAACTGATTTCTCAACTCATACTTCAAGTAACAAAACAACCAACGGTTGTTGACCCCAAAAATCCCTTAAAATCTTTTTGTTTTTATTTTGTCGTATTAAATTATACCACGTCTGTGGAGTTTCGCTACCTATTTTAATTTGACCCTGTATATTAGTTAGATATCGATAATAAGTTTGTTTTGCTTTCCAGCATAGGCCTAACCATAGATATAAGAAATAGTTCTATGGGCCTAAATTATCAGTTAAATTTTAAACTACACACTTCATACGATCATTTGAACTACACAATTTATTCATTCTAAATACTAGTTCGTATAATAATTTTTGTAATATTTAAATTCATGTAGGTATACAAGGCTACACATCAAGCTATACATTTCCAGTTTAAGCTGATCTTGCATCGTATAGGATTTCCGTACAATGCGAGGTCTGCTTATACTGGAAATGTATAGCTTGATGTGTAGCCGTGTGTACAACCCTCGTTGTGTTTAACAATATGCATTATAAGTACTTTATGCATTACTCTATTTAATAAAAATTCAAAATGCCTTCAATCCATCAATAAAATCCATTCTCCATTAAAATCTTTAAAATAATTTAATAATACCCCAATATGTCTGCCGTATTATCGGGCCGTTACGGGTCGTCACAAAAAGCGTACGTTTCAATTCAACCCTCTGTGTGCAACGGCCCTTTTTGTTACCCATAGTGATGTACCCTTTGTTACAATCACGTTTAAGTAACAATAGGGATGGGAATGCAAGGGGATGCACCCCTGCGAACTGTATATTAGCTTTATTCAGGGTTTATCTTATCGATGCCTAATATATGGGCAATGCTTTATCGTATCTGTTTATTAGAGTGAGTAGAAAATTGGTGTGACGCACTTTGTGTTTGTTTTTGTTTTGGGTTGGGTAGATGGTAGGTTTTAAAGCAACAAGCCATCCATCAATCAAGCCATATACCATCTTTACACTTTTTTTTACAGTTATTTTACTCTTCTGGAATAATATTGTAAAACTTTATTATGATTCTATTTTTTTTTTGTGATAGGCTTCTTAAAATAAATTAATAGCAAAAATATTAAAATAATAAAAAAAAGTGGCACTCCGGGAGTGCCGACAGAAGTGAAAACCTGAACAAGAGTATTATTTTCTTCCACCAAGGCGACTTGGTGAAAGAAAAATACTTGTATAGAACATTGGTCCGTAACCTTATCTAAATAAAGAGCATAATCGCGTTTACAAAACCTTTAAAGTAAAATCCTTGCATAGAACATTGATCCGTTACGTAATATAAATAAAGAGCACAATTGCGTTTACAAAAATGAGGTGTCGTCACAGTGTTGCGAAATCAATGGTTTAGTCCCATCTCAAACATACCCAACGCGCCTAAAGAAGTTTTCACTTCAAAAATGGTGCTTCATTTCACTAAAAACATCTAACGGGCTTCAACGACTTCATTTTCCTCGAGACCCCAGGGTCAAGAGTTAAGTCAATTAAAAAAATAATAAATATAAAATCATTTTATTTCGGACAGCTAAGAGATCAATAAATTGGTAGTAGCAGGTTTGTACTTAAATCACTATTGTTAGTAACATAAACTAAAGATAAATTAATGAGAAGACCACCCATCAACTACACACAATGAGAAATGGAAACTAGGGTATAAGTCTTCTCACAAATTGCCTTATTATGGCGGAGGAAGTATCTGTAACCCTAGCCTTCAGGATTCTATTGCGACTGCCTCTTACTCTGATCAAGAGTCAGGCCATTTTTTTTGCGGATGATGGCATGAAAACCATCGGTATCAGTTACCGCGAACATTTCTGAGGCACTGTAAAAATATTATTGTATTGCATACGTAGAACATCCAGCGATCTTTTCGAGTAATTGATCCAAAGATTATCGGTGTATAAACTCTGACTATATGCTTTAAAAACCTAATCTTTACTTGGTCAGTACACCGAGCAAATCTTCATGCTAAAATATTATCCCTGACCGCCAAAGCCCTACGCTCCCTCTTAATGTCGCCATGGTCACTGAGGTCATTGGTAAGAAAATGCCCAAGATATTTCAACTTTGTGACTCTACGTATTGCCGTACCGTTTATGGCAAGTTCGAGTGTACTTTCCCGGCAGTTACCAACTATCCCAAAGACCATAAATATTCAATTTTGTTGGCATTATAGACCAGTCCATGTGCAGCAGCGTAGGTCTCAGCACGATCGCTCCCGGCGACGGACCCAGCAACACCATGTCACCCACATAACTGATGTTGTTGCAACTAACACCACCCAGTATCCGACACGCATGCTACTGTGGTCGGCAATGGGGTCATTCACATATTATAGATTGAAGAGCCGGGGAGACGACAAACCACCCTGCCTCACCCCGCACTCCAACCCATTGATTCTGAGAGCGCATTAGACCATTTAACACGGTTTGTCTGACTACGATATAAAAATTGCAATACATTGAACAGTTCCTCCGGTACACCCCTACTCCTCAATTTGATTCAACGCACGTCATAAGAAACGAGATCGAAAGCCTTGGAGAGATCAATGAATCGGGCGTACTATGGTTAGTGTAGTATTTGATTATACCACAAGGGGGCTAAACAAGATCGACTGTAAACTCTCATTATCTTGCTTCGAATGAACAGCTTTAATAAAATGTATGTACTGTCTTATTGTTACAGTATTTATCTTGGAGACTAAATAATCCAAGCCCATATTAAATTTCGAAGAAAGTCCAATATAAAACAAAATTTTCCATCACACTTTGGCATATAAACAAGGATAAGCCTATCCATTATTTCCAAAGACCTTGCTTAAATTATCATTGATCTGTATTCAAACCACTTTGGTACGCGTTCGCCTAATCCTTGAAGGATCACAAGGTCTTATTTTGATTGTATCTTCCGAACATTTAACAAGAACAACGGAATATCGATGAAGCTCAGTATCTAAGACTAATCTCGTGTCAAGGTGAGAACATTATGTTTCTATCTTATGTACGTGCGTTGGGCAATTGCCTAAATACAAAATTATTTTTTATTTATTTAACCATTTATGTACATATATGTATATATAAACAGACAAGAAGAAAAGATAAAATCCTAAGAGAATGACCCTAGAGTCTTAGTTTCACAGTAAAAAACATATTGAAATAGTTATATAAGCAACTGTTGTATAATAAGGGGTATTAAAACACGAATGTGGGTATATAATAGTATCACATGAGTGTTTTAATACCTAATTATAACAGTTGCATACAATACTTTATCTACACTCATGATATAAATCCTCTATAAAAGTTTCTGCAACCATTGGGTGTTTGTAATTCAAGATCAAGAATAAAGAAATTCCCACGAAATTCAGTACAACTGCACGTATGTACGTCGCCTGCAGCAGCACATCACACACACATGCGTGCAGCGGGTGCTGCTGTCCCCCACTTGAACGTTGAAACGAGTTGCGTAATGAAATTTAGTATAACATTGTAACACTCATTGGGATGAGGTAATGGTTACTATGACACTGGCTGTTTTCATGACGGCAATAAGCTAACTGCTTCTGAAACTTTTATAGAGGATGTATAGCATGGGTGTAGATAAAGTATTTTTCAAACTCGTATAACAGTGCAGGGAATGGCCCTACAGATTTGGTCCCATAGTAAAAAGTGAAGAGAAAACATGTTCTACCGGAATATAACTTTTTTTTTGTTTGGCCACTTTCATAATTTAGCCCCAAATGAAGGATCTCCTTTTGGTAATTTTTTACCAACAGCGTTCAATTATGTTATCATGTTTTCAGTATTTAATCATTCATCCTCTGAACTCTTGAATAACGAATGGCACAAAACGTTTCATTTGCCCATCACTACTCGCATTACCCTTGAGATAAAGTGTGAAATATTCCTCTTCGTTACACCTCTATGGATCAATAGTTCTGATTTGAATATCACGCGAGAGATCGAACAAAAGTACCCATAATATTTTCATACAATTTCTGCGAATTTGATTCTTAGTATTACTCTCTTTTGGGAAATACCAAGACAGGTTTTCGACAAAAAACAATTGCCTTCCGGGTTTATAAGCCTGAGGGAACTCGAGTTTTTTCATACGATTGATGTTATTTCATTTACAAAAGAAATGTTGGTTGTTCAAGATAAATTTGCAGTGATAGATGAGCCGCTTGGGGTTAAAAAAAGAGTTGGATATTTTTGCCAAGAACTATGTTGGTGTTTTCGAGGATATACCTTAACGTCAATAGGTAGATGAGACCATGATCAATGTTCAATTGTTTTCTTGCATAGTTATCTCATTTTGAGATCATATATTTTGTTTGTTACTTTTGTTATGTTATGAGTTATGACATAATATTACGACTGGTGTAGAAGTATGGATGATAAAATTAGCAATAATTTATTTTATGAGCCGTAATGGATTTTTGTACTGGATGTGGATTGCACTTATATATTTGGTACTACTTAGGGTTTATGTTAAATTATACAATTTTAAAGAAATTATTAATTGTTCGATTACAATGTTTCTATACTGGAAATAAAATTTATAACATATACCTAGCTGGCTTGTCGGATTTAGTCTCTGTTTTTAAGCTATTGCATAGCTTTTATCGTGGGCTTTGAGCGCGGCGACCGAATCAAGAAATTCCGTAACGTAACGAAAATAAAACCTAACGCCCCCACTCCACCTACCATGTAATGACGGTTGCCATGACAACGTGATGTTGACGTGATGTTGTCATGTGTTGTCATAGGAACGTAATTTTTGTTTTATGTCATCACGTCATCATCCCAAGTGTAGCGTTGACAAATAGGAAGTATGGAGGTTACAAATGCTATGCAATAGCTTTACCGCGGCAGTCCCCGAGTGCCACCCGTTTGTTTTTATTTTAGCATAGGTATCATGTTTACTAGAGCAGTTTTTGTTTATGAGAGCAGTGGTGGCCCAGTGGTAAAGGCCCCGACTTACGAGTTGTAGGTCGTGGTTTCGAACCCAAACAAGCGTTTTAGCGTTTTTTGTGTAAATAATTTCATAACCACTGCTCTTAAAACGGTGAAGGAAAACATCGTGAGGAAACCGGCATGTCCTAGAACCAAATTGGAAGACATGTGACATTTACCAACCCGCACTGGGTCCGCGTGGTGGATAACACTCCCTCTCACAGAGAGGAGCCCTTTGTCCCAGCAGTGGGAATATTATAGTCTGATAATGCTATAATATTTAATTAAAATTCAGTCATTCAGAAACAATCCATAGGCATAAAGGCTTGTGCAGACCAGCGCGACACGCGACGCGACTCAAAGGCACCGCCCGTCGCGCGACGAGCGGTGCCTTTGTGTCGCGTCGTGTGTCGCGCTGGTCTGCACAAGCCTTAACTTGCAACAGAAACACAAAATCAATGTATCTAGCCTTTTCCCAAGTATACTTGGGTCGGCTTCCAGTCTAATAAATAATCGAATGCATCTGAAGACCAGTATTTTACATAAAGCGAATGCTTGTCTGACCTCCACAATCCAGTTACTGGGTAACACGATACTCCTTGGTAAGACTGATTGTCAGACTTTTGGGCTTCTGACTACCCGTAACGACTAACAAAGATCTACGAATGATCCGGGACTTGCAACGGCACGGAGGGGTCTCGATATGTATTGGATGGTCACCCATCCACGAACCGACCGCAGCATGCGTAGCTTAACCTTGAATCGACCCGTGCGGCTGTTATTAGCCACGAGCCACGAGTCCCTCCAACAGAAACACAAAGTCAAATATTTTCATCTGTTTAGTTCTAATAAACCCTCGTGCAGACTGGCGCGACGCGATGGCACTACGTGACAACGGTAATAAGGATGATAACAAAAAAAAAAAAATTCCGTCTGGTAGATTATAAAAAAATATTGCACACGATTTTTTTATTTTTTTACGTTATCAACAGATTACGGCGATACATTGAGTTAAAATTTGCCATGGCGTCACGAGTATGCAGATTTTATACTTACTTGTGACGTAGCGACCCCCACTCCCCAACTTTATTGTGTTTTGTCTAAGTCATTTTTGAAGTGAAAACCCTTTTAGGTGCGTTGGGCATTTTTGAGATGGAATCATGGGACTAAACCATTGATTTCGCGACACCATGACGACACCTCATTTTTGTAAACGCGATTGTGCTCTTTATTTATATTACGTTACGGATCAATGTTCTATGCAAGTATTTTTACTTAAAACGTTTTGTAAACGCGATTATGCTCTTTATTTATATTACGTTTCGGATCAATGTTCATGCAAATGTTAAAGCAAAAAATACGTGTCTATTAATTTTTTATTATCTGCCCGACGGACTAAATAGAATTTCTTTTTGTTGACCCAGGCACTATTCCTATTGTTCTACCGTGAAGTTTAAAAAAAAAAAAAAATTTAGAGTCGCGTCGCGTCAATCTGCACGACCGACGCTTTATGCGTTTTTCTCAGTAAACTATTTTAGTACCGACAAAAAGGAAGTTTTGTAGTTACGTTTAAAATAAATCAATCAATTGAATACATTTTCTTTTATTAGTCGGATGTTATTCTTATGTTATTTGTATGTGTGTTCATAAGCAGCCGATGAAACGAGTGACTCATTGACTAAGGTTAGAGTTTAATGTTACTAGATATATTCGTGTATCTGGGTGTAGTAATATGTGGCTTTACCATTTAAATCTGGTTTTAATAATACAATGTCGTCCATCGGCATGTGGGGCGCCCGCATTTTTCTGAATGTTCTTGAAAAATGATCAAAAAATAACTTTAAAAGAGGGGTCTATCTTGACTTTTTTTTTTCAAAATTCCCCTTCTATGATTTTATGAACTTTCACTTGTGTTTATTTTTTAGAAATTTTTTTTTTCACCTCCGTTTTTTTTTGCATAGTTGACATATTTTAATAAAACTGTTAGTTAATCCGATAAAAAATCTCATAAGCTTTTAGAAATAATAAACAGAATCCAAATCAAGCAAAAACATCGGAGATATGGCAAACGCTAATCAAAACATAAAAAATATTAAAGATAGACCCCTAGTTTTAAAGTTATTTTTCGATAATTTTTCATGAATATTTAGAAATATTCGGGCGGTCACATGCCGATGGGCGACATTGTATAGTACCTGGGTGACCAAGCTCTGTTCGGATGAAAATAGATAAACATATCGTCCAGGTATACCAACGTTGTATCACATTCCCGAGGCTGTGTAAATAGAAAAAAATAATTTTCCCAGATATGAGACCTAGCTAGATTGATTTTTCACTGAACTTAGCAACTCTTATATTGCAACTTTCATCGAAATCGTAAGAGCCGTTTTCGAGAACGTGATTACAAATACATGTTGGATCCGGTCATTAGTACGGACACGAAACGAATAACAAGCGCGCCACTGGCGACATCAAGAGTGATCTACCTACACCAAAAAATGTTGTGATGTTTTAAGGCCACGGCGAGGAGGGCATTCAGCCTCAGGTCGCATTGGAGTCAAGACGTCGCGAAACTGTTCTCGATTCGTGGTGCTCAGTTATTGTGTTAGTTGTAATTTGTGATCATTTTGTTAATTGGTGATTTTAATAAACACCGTCGCACCCATTGTGTGTATAATTTAGCTAGTGTGATTCATTTGATCGTAAATTATAATGTGATCTGAACTGCAAACTATTTTTCTATTGCGTATTAACCAACACTACCCACACTACGCCCACAGTAGTTAAAATATCGCTGATAATAACGAAAGTCACATACCCGTCTCCGACATACATATATATTCAAATATACAAATATTGCTTATTTAATAGTATAGGATTCCCATTTATATCTGTCTAGGCAGTGTCATACTCAATATATTTGTAACAGCAGAAAGATAGGGTTGGAATAAAACTATATCCCTGTTACGGCAAGCCAATTTTTTTTGTTCAATAACAGAGTTCTTTCGCTTTGGTAAGTTGAAAGAAAAAAAAAAGAAAAAAGCGTGTTTATTTGCCCCTAATAGGAGTCATAAAAAATAATAATAATACAATTGGGGAAATATGCATCACATCCGCGCAAAACGATCATCGCTCACCATAATTCTGCGACACGTGCGAATTTCAAAATGTAAGAAACTAAAATAAATTTAAACGTAATTTCCCATCCAAAATAAACCTTCACGTCCTCCGGTCCACTCTCAAACGTGTCCATTTCATAAATTTTTCATCACAATGTCCACTATATCCTCTAAAAGTGACTCCACAGGTTGGCTCCGATCTATCCTCGCTAGTCATTTGCGATTCAATGAGTTGTCTGGCACTCTGTCCTCTGGCCAGGATAGTGGATCAATTGACAAGATTGCTGTTTTGCATAAGCTCGGATGTTACGTCCGGTTCTGTTTAGAAAAGATGCTGGGAATTGAATATTTTGAGATAACAGCAATACTTATTATTTTTGTTAATGTCCTTTTTTATTTTTTGGGTGGGAAATTGTCAAATAACTTCTCCCGCTCTGGGCGGAGCGGGAGGGCGTGTCAGACTCTTACTGACTAAAACCCACTCGTGTTCCTTCGGAAGCCCTGTTGCCGGGGGCCACGATCTCCCTTTCGGTTTTCTTCGCAACCCCGGCAGGCATCGGCCCTAGCGGACCCCGTCAATTCTGCTGACATCTCTTTGAGGCGCGATGTTGTTGATGTCCTTCAAAGAGGTTTGGTGTGTGGCATTTGCAAACGGCATGTGTATGAACATGGATGAAGCAGATGGAATATGTTAGAATCGTGAGATGTTCTGTCAGTAGTGCCTACCCTGATGGACACAAAGTTACGTGTGTCCAATGAAACAATAGCAGTAATTTACATAGGATTTGTTCGGAGTAACTTTCTTTAGAGTGTCGGGGTTAAGTACCCATCAAAATGGAAATTTTGATGCCTAGAAAGGTACGTTACAATTAATTGAGCATTTAGTACGTAGTTTTAAAAGTAAGTAATTAGCACATAGGGTCGACATAGACGAACATAATATTATGGGGTCATCGGCTATTATAGGTAGCCATTCGAATATTTATTATTTATTTATTTATATCTCCCATAAAACTATCATTGCAGGTTCATCACCTAATGTGATAGTGCGGTTTCTTATAATTATCCTGTCTTAATATAGTAAAAAATATTTACTATTTAAAACAAATAATAATAATATGTTTATGTTTTAATAAAAAATATTAAAAAATGTAAATGATATATGTTTAAATGAAATAATAATATTCATTATTATATTGAAATGGCTGCAATAGTTCATCTACTCGACTACCCAAAAGGCAAATTATTTTAGTAACCGTGTTACTGTATAAAAATATCCTAAATACAACAAATTACGAATATTATTATTTTCCTCTCTGTTATATGGGACAAGCTTATCGCCCAGTCCTATACCATAACTATCTGATATTACAACACACAATATAGGATGCCATAACGACCTAGCTTAACAACGTACAATAAAAAGGAGGCCATGTGTTATGTTCCTAGATAGTGTGCTAATAAAGCATATGCGATAAAAGCTAGATATAAAATGAAATAAGTAAATGTAGGGCCAGCCATAATCTGTTAGTTCTCGGTGAAGGTAAACCGGGTAAAGGTGTGCGCGACATTGGGGAAATATCGTATGAATGGTATAAAAAATATATTTACCTTTTTGTGGTTTTCTTAGGCCAAGATTAGCATTAACCTCTCGAATGTCGTAATTACAGAAACAATTAAAAACCATTGTGTCTCGCGTGGATCCACGTTCCGGCATACCAAGGGTTAAAGGAGACAGAAACGATTACAAACACTCTTGGGCCTCTATATTACGAGATGAAAATGGTGTGAATTTATATATTCAAACATATATTAGTGTATTGCAGTGACTAGTTTCTATCCCAAAATTCACACAGCGATCCATAGTTTCAACAATATCCAATCCACAAAGCGGCGGTAAAATCCAAAATAACAATATCCGCTCAGTAGTTTTTGCCTGAAAGAGTAACAAACAGCTATCCATCCATCCATTCAAACTCACAAACTTTCGCGTATACCGTAATATTGTAAACTTCAATTTGAGTTACAAATAATACTTTGTAACTACAGAAAAATGATCTTCTTTAAACGACAGTGAAGTCACAAGCACTACAGCTACATTACATAAATTATGAATCCTAAGTTAAATATTTATGTAAGCTTCACACCGATCTAAACTAGTCCTAACATACTATTTATTGCGTGTCACTTGAATGATCAAATACTGGACGTGTTAGCTGTTTCAATATTTTCTTTTCCCATACACGTTATTGAGAGCTGATGTTTGAACAGATTATTTTTGATATTGTCACGTGGTTCAATGTCATAAGATTGTTTGCGATTGTTTTAAACTTGGACATTCAGAACTACCACGCTCACGACTTCGTCTACGATCCAGGATGAAAAGTAGTCGATATCCTTTTCCAGGTTAAGGTCTATCCATGTGCCAAATTTCATCCAAATCTGTTCAGCCGTTTTAGTGTGAAAGCATAACAAACAAACAAACAAACTTTCGCATTTATAATATTAGTTAGGATAAAATTGATATGTACATAAATAAGAATTTACCTATACCTAATCTATTTAATAAAAAGCGGCCAAGTGCGAGTCAGACTCGCCCATGAAGGGTTCCGTAGCAGCAAGTAACATTGAATGAAAGGTAAATTGCGGTTTACGATTTATGATGTATTAAAAAAAAACTACTTGCTTCTCGTTCAAACCAATTTTCGGTGGAAGTTTACATCACACATTTTTTTTAGTTTTAATATTCTCTTATTTTAGAAGTTACAGGTTGTCACTACTCTATACCTACATGTTTAGACGTGATTAAAAACTTGCCTACTAAAATTACGTCAATTTACGTCAAGCGCTGATTAATTTGACAGGACTAAACTAAAATCAATCTTCTGTCTTTTTCTTAATGAAATAGAAAGAAAAAGATGCATTGAACTTAAATTTAGTTTAGTTTGTGAACAAGGGAATCGGCGCCAATGTCATGGTAATAATGGCAATGGGCATAGCCGGCCATTTTGCGATCCAAGGGGTTATGTCCAAAGTTCGTTTGCGTTTGATATTTTATAGGATATTGGCATAAGTCCTTTGAGGGTCGACATAGTTCCACTTGTTTTCTCCAAGAAATGATTTCCGAGAAAAATATTTTCGCAAAAAGAACATTTCCATCTTTCCATTTCCACCGGCTATTAAATAAATTTGAAAGAAAAATCAATCTAAGAATTTAATTAAAAAACTGTCGATGTATGTATTCGTCGTTTTTCTTAATATCCTGGCAGCGGAAATAATTCTCAGCGCGTGCCATAAAAAGAAAGACTTAATTAAAAGAAAATCACTACTAGCGATGAAAAGAATTTTCCTTCAGAAAGAACCTCTCGACTTTTATATAGAGGAAAGAACTTTTTTACTATTCGAGTATTTAATTAAGCTGCTTTTTGTACAGTGTCAAAAGGACACACTATTCGAATCTGTGGACTGACGTGTCAATCCAAAACACTGTATCTCAGAAATACCTATTTCGTGAAAAGGTGTTTTTAAAACTTTTTAGGGTTCCGTAGTAAACAAGGAACTTATAGTTTCGTCATGTCCGTCTGTCCGTCCGCGGTCTAGCTCCGAAACCCTTAGTACTAGAAAGCTGTAATTTGGCATAGGTGTACATATTAATTACGCCGACAAAGTGGTAAAACAAAATTATGAAAAAGATTTTTTTTAGGGTACCTCTCCTACACCTAAAGTGATGTTTTTTTTTTTTAACCCATGTTGTTGGGTATCATTGGAAAGGTCCTTTAAAAACATTGTAAGTTTGAGAAAACCATTTTTGGATTCAAGGATCCGTTTGCGAAATATTAAGCTTTAAAGTGCAATTTTTTTTTGTTAGAGTCAAGTGTGTGTCCCCCCTGCCAGCTAAACGGTTGGTTCTGGATGTGTGAAAAAATCACAGCAGTAGTTTATATAACTAAATTAAAAGAAAAACTATCACAGCTAAGTAGGCTCTACAAGTAACGAGTAATAATTGACCAACTTAACTTTGCAGTTGCAAAAACATGTTTTCCCATACATTCCATATGGGAGAACATATTTTTCAACTACAAAGTTAAGTTTGTTTTTCGGATAAATTCATCCCAACTACGAAACCCTTCATTGTGCGTGGTCCGACACGCACTTGGCCGGTTTTTAAACCATACATATAATTAAAATACAGTGTTTTGGATGTGCTCATATTTCCTTCTACATACCTACTATAAAATAAAATAAATATTAATATAGGGATATGTAACTGCCTCGAAATAATCGAATGAGCGCTATTAAAGCAAAGTACTGTAACTCGAGTTACAGTGTATTGGATTAACACATCAGGGAGTAGGTAACTAGGCTAGGTAGATAGGGTTCCAGTCTTAATAACGTCAGAATAAATATAATTACAATAAATAACGAAAAAAAATAAAGAAAAATTGTTTATTCTGCAAAACATAACGCATATTACAAAAAAAATACATACAAAGTAGCCAAAAGCCTCGTATTCAAGCAGTAGAAGTTTGACAATTTTGTTCATTGGTTGATGTTAGGGACCAAAGACAATTTACATGATTATAATACTATCGTCATCGCGTCGGGGGACGGCATGCTATGGTAGAAAATACATTTTTATTCGCCATCCCCCGACGCGATGACAATTGTTTTTAAATATTACCTAAAACTTATTTAACCTAACAGGGCTAATACAGCTCTGTTCGAGTTTCAGTTTTTTAGTCGGACTAACTATCAAACCAGATACTTTCTTGTTTAACTTCCTTTGTTTTGGAAACCACTCGAAAATGTTCATTACTGCTAAATTAATACCACAAACTGCTATCTTAAAACCAACCACCACAAGCATTCACTTGCTGTACCAACCATTTGGCCAAACAAACACACAAAGCCAAGCTTTCTAGGCCAGTCCGGTCCTTTGACATAAAACCCCGCTTTCTTCAGTAAATTCAGGCTGTATTCAAGCTTGAGATTGTACAAAGGCGTCACAGCTACATGCTCATTAAGTTTTCAGTGGGGGAAGCTCGTACGTGCTTTGGGAGATTACTTGGTATTGTGAGCAGAGGAGATAAGTATGCAAGCCAACTTTCTATGCTTTTAGCAGAGTGCATGTGGTGAATGACTCAGTTGTGTGTTCACTCAGACTCAGACCAGTACCCTAATTGCGTAATACACGATCAATCACAATCTGAATCGTTTTGAAACAGATTGCTAATCCATTGCTTCATAAACTGCATAAAAAACTCTACTCAACAACGTAAATAACGCAATGAATGTTATTGAACTGCCAACATGAAACAGATTCGCCTTAATCGTTTACGAAAATGTGTTACGTAATTAGAGTACTGGTTTTGTAGAATCAATCGCTAAGCATTTATTTCAAATAAACCATTTTCAGGCCGTTTTGAATTGTCATGTAGTCGGTCAGTCAGAAATATAAAGTTAGTTGCCCTTACACTGCATGGACAGTGTGCTAATATACAAATAATCTGTTTCATGCAAATAGTGATGTTATAAACTTAACACTTAACACTTTTCTTCCTACAAAATGGTTGAGCTGGATGGTTTTGATCCACGCGTCATGTTAGTGAACGGGCGCCGTCAGTTGAGACTGGTCATCTCTTTTCTGCCAGGGCTTATTTTTAATCTTATATTTTCAATTGCTTTGATATTTTTTTGTACGTTGTTCTCACATATAGAAGCAACTAGAATAATCTACCCAGGATTTTGTAATATCTATTATTTAAAAGAGTGTCCTTGGAGTTTCTTGCCCGTTCTTCTCCATAGAGATCTACGTTTTGGAATGGGCAACTAGCTTCAACTTTCTGACTAACTGACCGATTCTTTGACAGTTCAAAAGTGCCTGTAAATGGTTTAATTGAAATAAATGCTTTGAGTTTGAGTTTGAGTTTTGCCGTGACGTACAGTAAGCGCTCAAAAGTTCATGAGCACGCTAAGAGTCGTATTGCTGTGAACACGCGGTATAGCTCGTACATTTGTATGTGTAAGCAACACGATACACACACCACAG
The DNA here is from genome assembly GCA_949152395.1 of Agrochola litura. NCBI lineage: Eukaryota > Metazoa > Arthropoda > Insecta > Lepidoptera > Noctuidae > Agrochola > Agrochola litura. The sequence continues at coordinate 4,437,843 of OX424497.1, read as the reverse complement.
ATAACGCAGTTTTTCACTACACGAAACAACAATATATTTCCGTCGCTTTAAACATGCTAGCACACACGCACTATGCGCGTGAACTTGACCAGTTAATGGCATTGCTAAAATTCGATAGTAACTTAACAAGTGCAGATAGCAGAAAGCGTTAAGCGTTGGTATGGAATTCTAACTGCCTCAGGTTCTAATCTCGTAAAACACATTGTGGTTTTTTGCAAATATTATTATTTTTGTTTTCGATAATAATATTTTTTAAATATTGCTGCTTTTTTATGTTGTTATTGCAATAAAGGTTTTAGAATAAAAAATGCGTGATATATGATAACAAAATTAAAAAAAATATGTTTATTCGTTATATTTATTTTACATAAGTTAATAAACTGCTACAATTATTTATCATTACTTCAGCTGAATAAGATGTGAAATAGATGTCAAGAAACTTATAAGCAGTTTGTATTATTTTGACACATTTAAATTATGAAATATTTTAAATTTTTAATGGATTTTTTCACCATAAATATTAAGCTTTGATCATGGTCGAAGTAATTAAGTAATAAATAGGAATATTAGACTACTTAAAATGTAAAAAACTACTTACAGAATAGGTAATTTTGAGGTTAAATATGGGCAGTTTTTTATATTTTATTTGTATTAATTATTTTACATTTTATTTGACTTTAGTAAATATTAGTTGTTATTGAGGTTAAAGCTTAAGTATTCATTTTCTTTACGAAAAGAAGATTGAAACTAAACCTCAAATTTTAATCCTAAAATAATACTATTACTAAAATAATATTAAACAATTTCGGTATATCTGCAAGAAATACGACAAACACCCTATTGAAACGTGCTTAAAAAATTCGTTACCATAAATTCATGCAATAACGAATATGTTGTTTATTAAGTTGGTACGGTCAATATTTTAAGGTCAAAAACGGTTTTCTAGCTGGTCTTCAGTGATGCAAGCCTTCAGAGTGCACGGCGAACGGTTCATAATGACGTGTTTTTAATAATTCAGCAAAATATCTCGTTGGTATGAAACCATTTGTTTCATTCACCATTTGACGTCACTGCTACTCGATAATAAGCCCCTTCCTCATATCTCTTAACCCTCACAGTATTTCTCTAGAACAAAGAAAAACATTGTTTTTATTACACATAATACCTTATTATTTATTATTCACTAATCGAATTAAACCTCACAATGAATTTAAAACTTTAAAGGCATCTTCTGTCTCAACAATACCTCTGTTCTATCAACAATACCCTTGATTAAGATTTATGTTTAGTAAAATATGAAATATATAAATGATAACACTCACACTTAGTCCGGTTTCATTAGATATTCACTTCACTTTTACGCAGCGCAATAATATTCTCTGATCTGATCTGATCTCTTCAATATATTTTATGCCTGCTTTTTGATAATAATAACCACAACACTGCGCTAAATACTCGTCACCAATATTATCCACGAACCAACAAAGTTCTATTAATTAAATACTCGTAACAAACTGCATCTACCCCACAGAAATCGAAATAATTTACTTAGTTTTTTGTGGTCTACCTGCTAAACTTTAATATTTATGTGAACAAGACGAATGAAACTAAAAACGAATGATGATTATTGAACTAGTCATTGGTTGCAGACAAAGTGAGTGTGTGTGTGTAATGTGCGTGTCTACAGTATTGTAACAACTTATAGAAGAAGGTCGTAAGTCAAACCGAAGCGTCAGTCTATTGCTTTGTGAGATTGCTCATGGACTTTTGGTTGGTACTGTACAAACGCTGTTTGCGCAGTTAATACAGACATCTTGTGCTTTAAAAGTACACTTTGTAAACAAGCATAATTACAAATTGGAGGATTATATCCAAGATCAGAATGTTTGGAAACATGCTGGTGCTGCTCCATAGGACAATCTAGAGTCTAGACAAAATCAAAGTGGTTGCTAATTTAATTGTATAATTTTTATGACATTGCTGTGATTACTTTAACTCCCACTCTGACTTATTAGTAAAAAGTCTTATTAATAAAGTATTTTTTTTAGGAATTATCGTACCTGTACTTGTAATTATCTATCACATAATTAGTTTATCTGTTATTGCTTCATTTTAAATTCTTTTTACCTATTGTGGTATAGTAATTTTATTCTAGGTGCATCGTCTTCAGAAATATGATTAATATATGCAAAATATTGTAAAACATTTTAAACGAGTAACGGTGGAGTTTCTAGCCGATTCTTCAACATACGAAAACTACCTTTTGGAAGGGGTGACTAGAAAAAAATCTTTCTTTTTTGTAAAATTTTGACGTTCAAAAACGTATGTGCCTAATTGAAATAAATTATTTAACTTTGACTTTAAGAGTGCCAAGATTCGTACTAGATTGATGTGAAAGGAACGTGGTGGTAAGCAAGGAACCATTAGGTCACAGTAATGCTTTGGTGCACCTCTGCCATACCCCTCGAGGAATACCGGCATGACGTTATGTTTGTAATTGTGAGGTGTTAATCTTAATATGAAAGCACCTTCTGTCCAATCTCAGATTTAACCGTTCGTTACATTTTCGGGTTTCTGACTACTCATAATGGCTCACGGCTCATGGTCACTGCAGGGATTCAGCAGAATATCAGCGTCAGGTATATTTGCCTGGCACATGCTGAGCTGGACTCCCATTTGAGAGTCCAGCTCAGCACCTTGAGACGCACACCGCACTTTTTATGTTCATTGATCCATTATTTTACATTGTGTCATCATAATGTCTTGTTTTCTTCCTTTTTTTTATTTGTTTGTATATTGTCACCTTGCGGCTATTTCCTAATAGCTAATTAGTTATTATTTTATCGTGCTATTATATGTTATGCTGTCTTTTGTGTGCACTATATAAACGATTTATCTATCTATCTATCAACATAAATTGTTTGTTTGATATGCTAAACGAGATACAGGCCGCTAGCTAGCTATTGTTATGTAAATTCTTGAGGTGCATCAAGATACTGACCATTGCAAGCGTATTGTTATCACGCAATTACACTCCATTGTAATTAACGTCTCGTTGGTCTAGTGGTCACAATTGCTTTTGTTGAGCATGAAGTACTGGGTTCGATTGCCAGGTCAGGCAAAGTGTTATTGAATTAATGAAATGCACCGACCCCAGCGTGGTTTAACCAGACTCGATAAATCGAATGAACCCCAAGGTTTGCACTAGCCCCTGGCTTCATGGGACTACAGAGGCCATTGCATATCAAGGAGTAGACCGAGGGCTCGATAATGGATAATGGTTGGGAAGACGTAGCGGATATGTATCTTAGAGTAGGCAATGGAGTTGTGGAGAGGCGGGTGATATTTATCTATGGATGGGCATTTTTTTACGACAGCGCTGCTAGTTTGATTTAGGTTCAGCTCCAGCTTCACCGGTGCATCTGCTCTTTCCTGTTTCCAATGTCTTCATCTGAGGCGTTATTGGGTTTTTATATCTGAAATTTCTCAGTAGCAGTCCGGAGTCTGGATTTGTGCCCGATTGATGGCAACAGGCACGCCTCCTTTTACGTGAGATTTAAACATTACTGGCGAAATGTGGGTGTACTATTGGTACACCTCTGCATAACCCTTTGGGGAAACAAAGCGTGAGGCTATGTAATTAACGATTCGGGTGAACAAATTTGACATTCGGAAACTCCAATGCAGGCAGACGATGAGACGACCAAGTGTAATTTAACTTGCGTTATCATCACTTTGTTGATTGATTTCTAGATGTGATTGCAATATTATGATGTTTTTAGTACTTTTGAAATAAATGGTTTCTAGATCAAAACTCATTTATTCAAACTAGTCTGAGAATCATCACTTTTCGAATGTCAAAATTACATAAGACAGTCCTCCAAAACGCCTACCCTTCACCACTTCCTAGTGCTTTATTTGGGAAGAAGATGAGGCGCAACAAACTCCCCAGCAGCACAGCTGTCTGTTCAGTTAGGAAAACTTGATTCTATACAATAGTATGCAAAATAATTTACATTACGTCACATCTTTTTTGTATCCTATGCAGATCGGTACAGTCATGCATTTACTTCATGTCTATAGTATTGTAATTGTAAACAGAACATAATGTATGTATCGTTATACTATACCAGCTTTTCCTTTCTATTAGCATCAATATATTGATGACGCAATTGATGGATCACCGACTAATTTATATTATGATGAAAAGTGGTCGGGAATGTGGTGTCGTCCATTATCAGTATAATTTTATCATATTAATTTCCTTTTCTGTTATATTTATAACATGAGTAGAAACTGTATATTATTTACGATGTTTCCGGGAACAGTTGGTCTATTCTATGTTATCTTATAAAAGCAACTGTGGGATTATGTCAAGGGGTTGGGTAGAATCATCTTCTCATTTCTTATTGATATCAACTTACAGCCTGTGGTCATCATTTAGTTTAATAAACCAAATAATAATTTGATATTATTCTGAAAATTCTTTCTTCTAGCTTTCTTTATTTGATCTTTATTTTTAACTGACTTCCAAAAGGAGGAGGTTCTCAATTCGTCTGTATGTTTTTTTTTTTTTGTTTTTTTTTTTTGTATGTTTGTTACGCGATTACTCCGCCAATTATGAATAGATTTTGATGATTCTTTTTTTGTTTGGTAGATCATACTTCAGAGGTGGTCCCATATAAATTTTATTAACTTTGCTTGGGTGGTTTTTGAGTTAGCTTCAATTATACGTATTTTTTCCCACTTAGTATGTAGATGATATGATAACTTCTTGTCACTGTTATTTACATAGCAGGTAGTGGTATTCGAATTTGTGTGGGGTAGGTACCACAACTAAAAATTGAAAAATAAAAACTTTTTACAAAAAAAAAAAACAACCGACTTCAAAAAAAAAAAACACTACAAAGTGAAAAATAACTTTAATTTCGGAAGTCGGTGACAAAGAACAAAAATTCAAAACCAAAGACACCGACTTCCGAAATTAAAGTTATTTTTCACTTTGTAGTGTTTTTTTTTTGAAGTCGGTTGTTTTTTTTTTGTAAAAAGTTTTGTTGATCTCATCTATCCTCTTCAAACGAAATAGTATTTGGCAATAGAAATTGTATTGGAAAGACTGTCTTTTGTTATAAACTTCCCAGCATAAATGTATGTAAAGTAGAATTTTAATCTCGCTTGGCCTGCAAGAGGAGCAGTGGTGGCCCAGTGGTAACGGCCACGACTTACGAGTTGTAAGTCGTGGGTTCGAACCCAAGCAGGTGCTTTAATTCGTGTAAATAATTTAATCACCACTGCTCTCTGAACGGTGAATGAATTCATCGTGTGGAAACCGGCGTGTCCTAGAATAAAAAATTCGAAGACATGTGACATCTACCAACCCGCACTGAGCCCGCGTGGTGGATTACAGCCTACTCCCTCTCGACGAGAGGAGGCCTGTGTCCCAGCAGTGGGAACATTATAGGCTGATTTTGCTTTGCCTACAATGATAAACACTCCTACCAAAACGACTCTTTAAAAATCCCAAACCCCAACGCTATTCAACTAACTTTAATGAATACAACTATTACGTCAGTTAAAACTCGTTGAGTTAAACTTTCAGTTAAACTTTAACCCGTTGATTCAATCCTGGGATCTGTTAGTTTCATCACGGTGGTATTAAGTTGCATCTATGCGACGCTGGTAGGGTTATCTTGGGTGTATGGTTGATGGTACAAGCAGAGAGCGTTTTTGAAACGAAGATGGAAATGCATGCAGTATTATTTTGTGTATGACGTGTAAAAGTGATTCCGATATCCTATTTACAGAATAAACAATTTCATTTCATGTAGGTCGGTTTTTTAAATAGTTAAATATGGTTTTAGTTTTGGAGAGAGTTTGAAAGCAAAGCGATCTTTACATACTATTAATAAAATTATTTTTAAGTTACTTTACAACAGTATTCAAAATCTACCATTCTTGTGTGATAAAGAATAAGAAGAGGCTGCATTTTTTATAAACTACTTGTCCGTTTTGAGACATTGCCTACTGTATTTCGTTCTGATTGGAAAGTATTGCGTGGCTTTCTAAACCTGCACCATGTAATAGTTGATCTATACTGTGATTTTTAATTTGACTAAAATGACATTTGGTGTCGGCATAAAAATAACCTAGTAAATAATCTAGTTACCGAGTGATTCTCACCAAGGACCACTGAATCATTCACTGCAAAAGGACCTTCACTGTTGTCGTGTTGACTTTGTAATATTAATTATTATTAATTACGTTTTTTCTTTTTAAACAGGTCGATCCCACTGTCATTTTGGTCGAGCAAATAAAAAATCTGAGTTTAGTTGCCAAAAGGTTGAATTTTCCAATGTCGCAGTTCAATTTATGAATTTAACTAAATGGAAGCTTTTACCCGAGTAGGTACATTATAGTGTAGGTAACCGGTCCAGATTTCGATTGTTTGCTCAAGTTCAGTTTGGTGTCCTACAATACCAGCTATACATTCTATATCTATGTTTGCAGTCCGAACACGACAGCCAGTTTCTTTAGTTTCATCATCATCATTGGAAGGAAGCCTTGTTCCACCCACTGTAGCTGAGAATAGATGTCCTCCCTTTTGTGCCATGCTTCCCTGGTCTGTGCGAGTCTCATCAGTCATCTTCCCCGCGATCTTCTGTAGGTCGTCCACCCACCACCTGACTTTAGTTTACATACGTTTAAAGTCGAATTTACATTACCAAACTAGTTGCGCAACTTAGTTATTCGTTGACAGTTTCACGTGTAAATCTTTTCACATGTGAAAGTATCAATAAATAACTAACTAACCTGGTGTCAGAGTTTTAAAGCTGCCGTTGGGCCTCTGATTTGGGTTCACATGCCGTCGAGAAATATCTCTCAGCCGGTTTCCTCACGATGTTTTCCTTCACCGTTTTTGAAGCAAGTGATAATTTGGATACGCACATGAATCCGAAGTAGAGGTGCGTGCCTTGGGTTCAAACTCGAGACCTAAGACTTGGCAGTCTGACGGTCTCACCACTAGGCTATCAATGCTATCATTAACTACACGAGATGAAGAATAAATAACTGAGTTTGTGCAATTAATATCATAATGTAAATTCGGCGTAATTATCGTAATGCAATGATACTATTTCGTTCAATTTCTTTCCACTTGCACCCAACAACAAGTTGATACTGATTACTTGTACAGATTTCAATCAGAGCCCGAACAATGTTGATTGTGTGTTGCTGGAAATGAGGGCGCCGATTGAGCCGCTTCTTCATTTTACGACCGCTCAGTGTTACTAGTATGAGTCCCCCTTTATTATCTCGTTGATGTTAAAACCTTTTTGTGGGTATGAGTTTCAGTGTGCCAGTTACTTGATATTCTTTTGTTTTTGAAAGAACAGTCGTCTCAGTTTCTTTCTGTAAGGCTGGTTTCACAGCTGTTCGGGAGACCGCAATGCTCTGAAACGAGGAAGTTAGTACTATGTTGCTAGCGTTGTACGGGCTCTACCCGGAGCGGGTCGTGTACGGACCAATCCGCGTCGCTGCGAAACAATGTTCTAGCGCCTCACGTGTGTTTCCGTTCCGAGAGCCCGTACGGGCAACCCGCACGGGTCTCCCGGATAGCTGTAAGACCAGCTTTATGTCTATCGGTAGAGCTATCTAAATTCCTTGACATAGTTATGTAGACGAACCTCGTTTGGCAAACAAAACTTAACTTTAAGATTTTCTAGTCCCTCTTTCCCACTATACAGTGTCAGCATAGATAACATCACGCCTGTTATCCCAGAAGGGTTAGGCAGAAGACCTATAGAACACCCACGTTTCGCCAGATATGTTTAAATCCCATGTAATAGGGGGCGAGCCTATTGTCATCAACCGGGCACAAATCCAGACTCCGAGCTGCTACTGAGAAATGCCTGGTAGAAAAACCCAATAACACTTTGCCCGACCTGGGAATCGAACCCCGGACCTCGTGCTCAGGGGTAGCGCTTGTGACCACTAGACTGACGAGGCACTGTAGAAAACGTCGATATCAAATTTTGTTACTTTTGATAATATCTTCTCCATACGAAAATTACCTTTTGGAAGGGGCGATTAGAATCAATTCTATTTTTGTTTTGTTAATTTTGATGTTCAAAAGCGCCTTTTAAGTGCCTAATTTAAATAAATTTGACTTTGACTTTAATTTGGGCGATATTTTTTTATAAAATTAATAACAAGCTAGATACAATATTCATGCTGACTAATCCAAGCTGTAACGTTCCTTTTATTACCTCAGCGCTTTTAATGGAAAATTTATTGGCATGAATAGCCCGTCTATCTGAAATTAGTATCTTGGAGGAACCGAATCATCTCACTCTCGACGTCTTATTTTCAGAAATCTGCTGAAACCAATTTTTATTTTAACATCTTCGAGTAATGGAAGACCTGAGGGCATTGATTAAGTGGCATTCTATTAGCGATAACGTTGATGGAGAAGTCAAAAATGTATTGGATTGACATAAGTTACCGCGATGCTATTGCATGCATTTCACATGTATAATTTCAACATGAATAATGTAACCAATATTTTGTAACAATTTTTTATTTAAAAGAGTGTCCGTGGAGTTTCTTGCCCGTTCTTCTCCATAGGTACCTACTACGCTTTGGAATGGGCAACTAGCTTCATCTTTCTGACTGACCGACCCCTTGACAATTCAAAAGTACCTGTAATTGGTTTATTTGAAATAAGTACTTTGAGTTTGAGTTTGAGCTATCGAAAAGGGGATTAGGCCGAAGGTGGAAGCGAGCTTCACTCAGAATCCTCAACCACAGAGGAATAGGCATGATGCCTGGGTCAAAAAAAAGAAATTCTATTTAGTCCGTCAGTTACATAATAAAAAAGATATTAGACACGTATTAAATAGCAAAAATAGCACATTACTATAGTAAAAATAGCACATTACTATAAATAGTAAAAATAGCACATTACTATAAATAGTAAAAATAGCACATTACTATAAATAGTAAAAATAGCACATTACTATAAATAGTAAAAATAGCACATTACTATTTTATTCGCCGGGGATAGCGATGTTATCGACAGACTTAGATAAGATGGTGGCAGCTAACCAAACCGAGCAGAAATTTTTGCCCCGCTGGGAATCGAACCCGGGACCTTTGAGTATGAGACAGGTGGTCTTACCCCTAGACCACAGAGGTTGAAAATACGAACCGTTTGTAGCAATACGAACTTGTTTGAACGCGATTGCCACTTGTATGGGCCCTCTCGTTTCACCTTTAATTAATTATTATACTTGGTCGTGTATAATTTTAATATTTATTCATTTTGAATGAAAACCCGAAGGACCGGCTCTTGCTTGTTTAGTAACCGTTGAAATGATTTATGAAGTGTCAAAATTTAAGCTCGAAACGAGGGGTGGGAAATCCTGATCCCGTTATTTATTCTGGCTTTAGTTGTAAATAGGAGGATTATAAAGAAATCCGTTTTCGAAACTGTTGAGATTAAACATTTTAATACACGGTTGGTCAACAAAGATAATTCTGAATTCTGTAGTATATAGTTCGATTCAAGCTTAAACCGCTCTGAAGTGCGCTACTCGCTGCGCTGTACCCCACCCCTCACCCCCGCTGACCCTTGCATTCGTTACTGCGCAGCGACTCGCCTCATGTTCCGAGCCGCCATTAAGTTTGAATCGGACTGTACCAATGATGTATTGTAATGTTTAACCGACTTTGAAATATAATGTGTATATTACTGTGTATCAGATATTATCCGTCTATTAATTTTTAGTTTCGTTTCTTATTTTATATGTACCTACCTAAATATTCAAAGTCAAATAATTTATTTCCATTTGGTCATTTAAAGGCATTTGGACTGTCAAAATGAAAATGAAAAAATGGAAGAATGAATGGAAAAGATGGAAGGATGGGGATGGAGAAGAATTGGCAAGAAAATCCATAGACTCTTTTTAAATTTTTGTATACCTACATTAAAAGGGTGGCAGGGACATCGACGCGAAAACTGTTACCATGGATTCAGGACATGATTCTGAAGACCCCTGCGTTGAAAGTACACGTCGGTTTAAAAAAAAGAACTACTATTCCATATATTTTGACCGCGTAGGTATTGCACTTTTCTATGAAACAGCAGAATCATGGACTGAATCCATGGTAACAGTTTTCGCGTCGATGTCCCTGCCACCCTGTACAATTATACAACATGCCGCTACAATGGCGAATTTAACACACGGGTAGGGCTAGTGGCCAGTAATCATAAAAATATAATAAGAAAAAATAATTCGTTAATTGAAAAATTTAAATATTCTGACGCTCGTTGACATGGGCTCTCTCTTTCCTTCAATTCGCCTTCTCTTTGCACGTTATTCGTTTTATTTTCATTGATGCGATGTTATGATCCGTGATCCCGGTAAATGACCTCTTCGCTACAGTTGTTAAGATGCTATTTTAGAAAATTGAAAATAAATCAATAAATAATAACATTTAATGAAATTAAAACATCTCCATAAAAAGAAAACGCTAATCCGTATACGTGTGTTAAATTAATGTCACCATTAAAGCGTCATGCTGTATGTGAAGACGACCTCGATCGTCCTCCTAAATGATTCTCGCCGAGTTGTTTTACATGGTATGAAATAGTCGTATTAATTCTAACTTTCTTTCAGTAAGATCTTGAAGAGCTCTTCATTGAACAATCGTGTTGACTAGTCGTGCTCTATCTTAATCTAGTGAAACATGGCATGTTGTCATCGCTTGCCGCTTGAGCTCTTTACAAAATGGACCTTTTATAACAAAACATAACATCACGCCTTGTTTCCCCGAAGGGTTGGGCAGAGGTGTCCCTGTAGCAGGTACACCCACATTTCGCCAGTTATGTTTTAAGTCCCATATAATAGGGGGCGAGCCTATTGCCATCAACCGGGCACAAATCCAGACTCCGAGCTGCTACTGAGAAATTTCTGATAGAAAAACCCAACAACAGTTTGCCCGACCCGGGAATCGAACCCAGGACCTCATGCTTAGCAGTAGCGCTTGCTACCACTAGACCAACGACGTACACGTATTTATTTTAGTTTTAGAAGTTTCCTTTAATGTGAAGAAGGGTTTTATCTTATGCCCAGTTTCATGAACCCTAGGCGACAAATATATAAATGTATTGCCTAAATAAAAGCGGGTGAAAATTAAAATGTTGTATGATAAGTAATGAAAATGGGTATCATGATCTGTCTAGCCGTTTCCTAACTATGTTGGGGTCGGCTATCAGTCTAACCGGATGCAGCTAAATACCAGTATTTTACATGGAGCGACTGCCTATCTGACCTCCACAACCCAGTAATAAGATACCCCTTTGTAAGACTGATTGTCAGACTGTCGGGCTTTTGACGACCCGTTACGACTGTCAAAGATCCACGAATGATAGCCGGAACCAACGGCTTGACGTGCTTTCTGGCACGAAGCGGTCTTGGTATGTAAAGATGGTCACGCATCTACGGAGCAACCGCGGCAAGCGTAGCTTAACCTGATCGATCGACCCATGCGGCTGTGATTACTTAGCCACAAGCCCCTCATAAACTAAGTAATGAAAATGGGCATATGATATTTATTTGTATTAAGAGTGTTCTAAGTAGCAAAGAGTAAAATATTTTTGAACTTAAAACGCTAAATGGAATAAAGGAAAAGGCCGGTCGGGGACGCCCTAGGAGGACATATACTGACCTTATTGGTGATGTTCTTCAGAAAGGCCAGGTGCGCAACCGGCGTGCGTGTATGACCAGATGTATGAACGTAAACGAGGCAAAAGGAGTATGTAAGGATCGTAGCAGGTGGCGTTCTGTAGTTTCTGCCTACCCCCATGGGAAGAAGGCGTGAGTTTATGTATGTATGTATGTATATATATTTTTTTTTAAAATGTGGAAAATTATTATTTTTTGTCTTTGATAGCAGTTTTTCTTAACTCTAAACATAGCGAAGTGGTTCCAGAAAAGCCTCTAATCGTTTCAGATTTGTTTAATCTGGTCCATCTCAATGAATCACCATGTAAACTGACTAACAAACCGTTGCCCTTTGAATACTAAATTAGGTATAGCATAAGGACGGTAGACATATAAAATTTATGTCATCAGCTTATAAATTAGTGTTTATAAACGTAGCCTCATCTGTTCATGGCACATTGTATTGCGTTAAGGAGTGGTACCGGTCAATTAACAGATATAGAACAGAAGATCCAACCATTCGTAGAGTTTAATCTTCAAAATAATCTGTTTAAAACCTTTTAGGGGATAATAAACTAACATAATGTCTATTATCATAGATCTTAATTAGATGATCATAGATTAAATGTAGACATGAATCGACTGTCGGTTTTTAGCGCGAACACAAAGGCACTCGTATTAAAAACGAGATTCGCGTTGAGTTTGTATGCCGTCCACACGGGTGCGTCTCATAACGTATAAACTCATTTGGTCTAATTTCATTTTATTATCGTTCATAAGATATAATCAACGTGAGATATACCAACTGTTGATATAATTTCTTTACTTATAATATTTATTTATTCTAAACCTTAATTAGTATAACGTTGTTTGATATAACGTTTATGTAATCGAAAATCATTTGGTCTAACGTTTAATATGTATATTGTTTATTTAATCGAAAATCATTAGGTCTAACGTTTAATATATATAAAACGTCATTATGGTTAACACCCCGACTCAGAGTACCCCGACTCGGATAGGTTAGGTTAGAAGGCTAAGCCTTAGCCTTCGTGGTTATTTTTTTTTAAACCACCCAGAAATAGGAGCCCCGCAAAGCGGGGCTCCGTCGACTTATCTTAGCACAGGTGGTAATTAGTTACTAGTTATGCAAATTTGCTTTGTGTTTTTAAGTTAATCAATCGTTTATTATATTAACTAATCGCTATATTAAATAAAATTATAGGTACCGTTGTTATATGTTGTTAATATTAGAGATTTTTTTGTTATATCGTCTATTACTTACCCCGTCCACACTATTCGTATTACAATTCACGATACATTACATTACACACGACCCGGTTCAGAATTCGCGTTACATTACATTACACACGTCTGGACCCGGTTAAAGACATCCAGGAATGAAGTCGATGTAATCCATTCTCAATCTTCTAAAGTTTTGACCAAATGAATCCATTTCTGAAATACGGTCTGTATTTCAGAAATGGATTCATTTGGTCAAAACTTTAGAATATTGCAGAACTTAATAATTATGTGGTTAAAATTTTGATAAAGTTAAAGATTGTTTTTCTTTAAAGGGTCGGTAGTGATTACAGGAGCTCGTGGCTAAGTACTAAAAGCCGCACGGGTCGATCCATCAGGTTAAGCTACGCTTGCCGGGGTTGGTCTGTCGATGGGTGGCCATTTCTACATACCAAGACTCCTTTGTGCCTTGAAAAGCACATTAAGCCGTTGGTCCCGACTGTCATGCGTGGATCCTTGACAGTCGTTACGGGTCGTCAGAAGCCCGAAAGTCTGACAACCAGTCTTACCAAGAGGTATCGTATTACCTAGTTACTGGGTTGTGGAGGTCAGATTAGCAGTCGCTCCATGTAAAATACTGGTATTCAGCTGCATCCGGTTAGACTGATAGCCGACCCCAACATAGTTAGGAAACGGCTAGACAGATCATGATACCCATTTTCATTACTTATCATACAACATTTTAATTTTAACCCGCTTTTATTTAGGCAATACATTTATATATTTGTCGCCTAGGGTTCATGAAACTGGGCATAAGATAAAACCCTTCTTCACATTAATGGAAACTTCTAACACTAAAATAAATACGTGTACGTCGTTGGTCTAGTGGTAGCAAGTGACCCCAACAGATTGATTGGTCGGTAGTAATTACAAAAAATAGTAACTAAGAGATCCTATTACAAGTGCCTTGTCCTTGTCTCATAGATTTTTCAGAATGTACCTACTGTAATCTTTACATCATCACTAAACAAGTCTCATTGCTAATATAGTATCAACAGGGTACGAATTAGACGACCTAAATATAATCCCTTCAAGTTTGCTCACTTTACATAGAAGACAAATTAATCCAGGTAACAGCAGGTACCTATATAAAAGTGGTTCATTATTCGATTTAAAAAAAGCGCTAAATCTTATAAGTAAGTTTAATTGCACAAGTCAATTTCCACAAGCAACTTGTCCCGTTTAAAAAGTTAAGGCAAGTGGACTTGCGACTTTTACCAACTTCAAACTGCCTCCAGCAGAATTCTATTAAACTTAGTTCAATAGATTTCATGAAGTTGTTTAGATGCAATTGAAAAACATGTTCTCTTATACATTCCAACTGCAAATGTAAGTTTCTACGCTCAATATTGAGTGATTTACCATGTTATTTTAAGACCATAGACTTTTTATAGGTTTTCCTGTAATCTATGAGTAAAGAATCATTCTCTATATTTTTTTCAAAATTTTAAGCTCGGTTGTTTCGGAGATAAGAGAGGGAATGGTAAATTTTCACCTATTTTCTTTAAAAATATTTACTAAAAAAATATAATAAAAATATATTTGAGATCCTCACAACAAGCCCTTTCATTTGATTTTTTCACACGAAACAGTTTGCAAAACAATTTTTTTTTAAATTTTCCAATTTTTTACGGAATAGTTACCCCCATATTCAAAATTCATTTATTTACGTTACGCGTCCGTGTTTGGGTCACAGAAATTCATATGTGTACCAAATTTCAACTAAATTGGTCCATTAGATTCGGAACAAATTAGCTGTGACATACGGACAGTCAGCCAGCCAGACAGACAGACACACGAGTGATCCTACAAGGGTTCCGTTTAAAAAAAAAAATAATAACCAATATCATAAATAAATACATGTTGGCTCGCGTTGTCCCATTATCTCACTTCATAATTAGCGATGATGCAGTCGATAATTCAGATGGTGGACGTTTGACTTAGGTACCTATTCACTCGAGACGTGATCATTCTCAGTTTAAAGAAGGCTCAGACTC
The DNA here is from genome assembly GCA_949152395.1 of Agrochola litura. NCBI lineage: Eukaryota > Metazoa > Arthropoda > Insecta > Lepidoptera > Noctuidae > Agrochola > Agrochola litura. The sequence goes on along the minus strand of OX424497.1, from coordinate 4,422,821 downwards.
TCGGAAGGAAGTGATAAACACACACTTTCAATAGTTTGTCTCATTCATACTCACCGTATTACTACGCTATATGCTACTAACATAGTATATCTACTGCCATTGCAAATTGCTTGCGATCCTCAACAATGCACAGACCTTTGTGGGCTTGGCGAGTCAATTGACAACGTGAAGATAATTTCGATCTCTGAGGAGAAGACCACGTGAATGTCAAACACGTGTCACTGCAGCCATGCAGAGACTAGAGTCCGTGCTGCCGCGTGATTGCACCACATTGTATAAAATAGTAGCGCTCCGGGAGTGCCGACAGAAGTGAAAACTTGAACAAGATCACCTTGGTGGAAGAAAAATACTTGTATAGAACATTGGTCCGTAACCTTATCTAAATAAAGAGCACAATCGAGTTTACAAAACATTTAAAGTAAAAATACTTGCATAGAACATTGATCGGTAATGTAATATAAATAAAGAGCACAATCGCGTTTACAAAACCTTTAAAGTAAAAATACTTGCATAGAACATTGATCGGTAACGTAATATAAATAAAGAGCACAATCGTGTTTATAAAAATTAAGTGTCGTTACAGTGTCGCGAAATCAATGGCTTAGTCCCATTTCAAAAATGCCCAACACACCTGAAGCAGTTTTCACTTCAAAAAAATAAAGTTCCACAATTTTCCTCCGGACTACAGTGGTGGCGCGGACTCTATAATAATTGATAGGTAGGGAAATGCACCTTTTTATAAGTGTCAATAACTGAGGATGTCTTGTAAACCGGTGGTATACAAATATTATGTTCACTGATCGATTCTCATACATAATTTCTTCACGATATCGTTTTTTCTTCTGTGTAGAATGATGTTTAGAATAGGCGGCACTTTACAATTTGATTCATTATATTCTGTATACTTATAGGTCAAGTACAAGATATATTGTGTCGAACAATATGCTAAGTATTGTGGAAGCTCGACACCTTTTTCGCATCCTTAAATCAACAACTTTAAAAATACGTTGTTTATGCCTCTCCCTAATCATCTGCCTGTAGGCCTAGGTAAACAATTACACTCGGTAACAAGCGGTTTAGTTCTGAAACAAACAAACCGACATTTTGATGAGTTTGTTTTCGTCGAAATTGCTTTTAGCCGCGCTCTCCGCAAACATTCGTTAGAGTTGCGTGCGGTTGTTCTGTGGCTCTATATCAATGGTCCAATTTATAGTTTTGTAATACTTTTTGTTTGCAGTATTTTCTTCTGTTTTGGATTGGATTGGTTTTTAAGCAATTACTGACGTGGTAGATGAGTACCTGAGTTAAAATTTTAGAAAGAACAAGGATAACTAAATTAAAGCTTTGAGTTTGATGTTAGGAATCTCACAATGTATCATTGCATCGAAGGGTCGATATGCCTCAGGGCCTCGTCATCCTTTACAAAACCATCTAGTTTATAAAACCCTTCATTACACTTTCAATGTTTCGTCTCCTGATTTAATATCGTAAACCGTATGAACTTTTGTTTTGTTGCACCAAATAACAAAGTCTTATTTATTACAGGTCGAGTAAACGGTGACGTTATGACACAAGCCCACGAGCCTCTCAACATAATGGACGGCACACAAGCTGACTACTCTACAAAGACCAAGCGCGGTATCTACCTCTCCAAGTGTCTCGCCTTCATCATTCTCGTGATCTTCGTGCTAGCCCTCGTCACAGCCTCCCTCCTAGTCTACAACTACGCAGCATGCCCAAAAATAGACCAATTAGCGAACGTCACGAAATACGAACTTTGTCACTGTGACCAATCAAAACTCTTAGTGTTACCGTTACCGACAGAAAGCAGTAGATCAGTCATACCTTTAGAAACTACGACTCATTCTTCAGTTCCAAATGTGACGAACCTTTGGCTGCCAAGTCAAGTGAAACCAGAACGATATTTCCTTAATATTACGCCATACATTTATGAAGGGAACTTCACTTTTGATGGAGAAGTCACTATATTTCTAGCAGTGCGAGAAGAAACAAAAGAAATTACCTTTCATGGTGTAGAACTTACGATAAACGATGTTAAAATACACGAGAAAGATGATGAGCATTTGATATACATTGTCAGAAAGCTGGAAGACGCGCCGAGAAATTTCCACATTCTAACTTTAGGGTCCACGTTATTGGTTGGAAAACAGTACATTCTGTCCATCAAATACACTGGCTTATTGAACGACAATCTACATGGATTCTACAGAAGTTCTTATGAAGAGAAAGGCGTAAAAAAGTAAGTATACATGCATTTGAATAAAGACTTTAACCAAGATTTTAGAAAAAAAAAAAACTCTTTTTGAACCTTACTGGCTAATGATGAAGTAATATGAACGATTACATAAAATAACACACACAGGTATTCAATATGACAAATTCACATAGTAGCAAAAGTATTGAAGTTTCTTCTATGTTTTCACTGTATTCTTTGAACCATAAGGAACGAGTGAAGAATATAAATTATAATGATTATTAGAGCACAAGGTTACTAAAGGTATTTATTTGAATTGGCAAAATGCCTGGCAACGGTGATGGATATATTTTTGTACGTAGGTACTTGTTACCTTATATTTATGTCCCTTCCAGTTGATTGAATCATGATACGAACGAAATGTAGGCAAATATGTGAATATGTATGTATGTAACGTTTTTATGGATGGTTACTCCATCTGGGGCAATTTTTCAGAAAGCTTTCAATTCTAACGATACCTCAAATTAGTGCATGATATATCGACACAAACTAATCTAAATATTTCTAAATAATCTTATAGTATACTAAGGATACTTGAAGCAGTTAAATACCAAAAATCTTTACCTTTTATTCCCCAAATTAAGGCTTTGAAGACTTCCTTACCGCTTCGATTTTAGTGGTGTAGAATCAAAGTATGTAGTAACGAGTAAAATAGTTTAGTATGTCAGTATTCTTCATCGTGGTATTGCTATGGTAATTTATTTGCGTCATAGCATATGTCTAGTTATTAAAGATGTAGTTCCAACGGTCGATGTCGTTCAGTTCTACATCCACTTTGAATAACGAGTTAGGTAGGTAGGATAGGTACTCTAGTTATTGAGATTAATACATAACAATTATTTTAATGCCATGCACTTACTAGGAGTGATAAGCATTTTTATTAGTTTATGGGTACACGTCTAGACATTAAAGAATCCATAGATAAAAATATATAGGCTCAATGACTGTCCAAATTAATGTTTGTGAAAATACCAAAAATATTCATTATCATGATTTTCTGGCATCCATCAAGGACATTACCACAGATATAGATATACCTAGATAACGCAAGAGCAACTACTTCGCGTGCCATTTTCGTGCCCAGCTTACGTACAATAATCGTAAGCTGACACTTTCGCGCTCAGTCTGCATCGGTGCCACACTTGTCGGAAGTCAGTTAAAAAATTTAAAATGGTTAATTACGCTGTTATAAATTGTATAAACTGTGCAAATGCGAGGAGAAACAATAAAATAAACGTTTTCTAGTGCTTGTGACGTCATAGTAGGTAGTCAAAAAATGGCACGCTTGGTTTTCATACAAATCGTGATACTTGCGTTATCTAGGTCTATCTATATCTGTGGACATTACTTACTTGCACTTTGTTCTTAACGTCGGCAACGCATATATTATGCAGTTTCTTGGGTGATTTTTATGCAAACTTAGAGGTTGTTATTTATAACAACATTTGCAGGGTAATTGCGTAACCTAACACACTTAAAATGGCAATGTCATTAAATTTGACAGTTCAAAAACATTCATTGCGTAATTAATGCTGTTGAGCAGACGCATTTTTCAAACACATGCAGCAATGGTTAAGGAACATTATCAGAAATATTATTAGGAATATATTCCTCTTATGTGTAATTGGAAGTGCTGGATGATGTCCGGTATTTTTTTTATGAGCAAGAACATAGCATAACTCGAAACCTCCCACAAAATACTCTAAAAATATTCCTTCAAGCAAAATAATATCCCATAATGTAAAATAGTCGTCTATTAAGCAGGAGGCACGTTCTTCGAGACGACTCGGCTCGTCACATGAATACACGTGCGGTATTGAATACGAACGATAGATTAGCAGCTATAAAAATATACTTTAATATGTTCCTCTGGTACAATGGAGGTCCTAATTACTCTCCTCGCGTATTGCGTGTATTGAATAGCATAGCGAATTTTGAATGGCATGGTCATTGTTAATTGCGTATTTTTCATGTGTGGTTTAAAATCTATAATCTATATTTAATACAAGTTCACTAAGTACACTCGGCGTCACGAAAATCGCACCTCTTTAAGAATTCCCTTCAAAGTCATTTTAACCCTATTAATCAATGGTATACATATGACTATAAGGTATCATTGGAATGGCAATTTATTTGAATTTCAGAATAAATCAATAGATTTGGTTTTTTGTTTACCAGGGAATAAAAAAAGCAAGCTAATGCAAATGATTAAAAAGTTAAATTTAATTTTATCAGCAAAAATTGCAACAAAGTCCATAAAAACAACTTAAAACCTAGTGTTACCCGCCGTAGCCTTGATGACTGCTTCTTGTATACGTTTTTTATTAGTTGTGAAACGCAATTTACGAGAGATTTTGCATCCGTCAAGGTCGAATTAGATCTAACGAGCGAATGCACATCCTATCCCCAGTCTACCAAATTCTTTTCATGTAAACAGGGACAGAACATTCCTTCCGTGGATGGGTGACTATCTTTACATACCGAGACTCCTCCGTGCCTCAGAAAGCACGTTAGGCCGTTGGTCTCGGCAGTCATTCGTGAATCTTTGACAATCGTTATCGGGTCGTCAAAAGCCCGAAAGTCTGACATTCAGTCTTACCAAGGGGTATCGTATTACCCAGTTACTGGGTTGTGGAGGGCAGATAGGCAGTCGCTCCATGTAAAACACTAGTATTCAGCTGCATCCAGTTAGACTGGAAGCCGACCCCAAGTAGTTGGGAAAAGACTACGCAGATTGATTGATTGAGGAACAGAACATTCCTTCCTTGGTCTCCCTCTACTTAAATATCAAGAATATCAACAAAATAATTCTCTAGCTCTTGTTCTGGTTATATGTTCGTTTAGTATAAACCCACCTTAAAGACGTCTTTGTCATAAGATTCAGTTGAAAACTCAGGCACTAGTTGTCTGGCATTTATGCTGAACTGGGCCTATTTGGTGCAGTCGTGAGCCACATAATATTGTTTTAAGTTTTTTGTTTTTGTGTGAATATTGTGTGCCATAACCTGGGTAACCTGGTTATTATCACTTGCTTCAAAAACGGTGAAGGAAAACATCGTGAGGACACCGGCATGCTTGTGATATATTTCTCGTTGGCATGTGAAGCCAAGTCAGAGGCCCATGAGCGGCTTTAAAACTTTGATACCAGGTTAGTCACTAACCACACGAAAAGAAGAAGACTTTTTTTCTTTCTGTTAAGTTCAAATACTCAAAATTTGATTAAAGGTGAAGAAAAATAAAAAGGGATACAAAAAAAAAAATCTGTAATGTATATCGTCACTGGAAAGGCAAAAATACTTAACGCCATATAAATAATGTGGTGGTTAAGTAATTTTGCCTTTCCAGTGACGATATTTATAAATTAATACGTTTCTTTAATGGCGGATACCAATATTCCAAAAAAGATATAGCGTAACTGTTCATTCCGGAAAATTAAACCGTTCCACGCTATGGAAAAGTAGAAGTGAATCCACAAGGGTAGATTTAAGGAGGATATCATATATCCTAATTATGAGATATTCCATTCCGCTCATGGCTGGTAACATTAGACAGTCAATTTCCCAGCGGTATTCTGGATCAGTAGATTCAAGGAGAAGGAAATAGACCTTTATTTGCGTGCTTGACAACGAATAATGGAAGTAATACTTCAGGTGTAAATAATTATAGTCTTAATTTGGCACTAAATGTAGATAACCTACCCTTTAATATCATTTTTGTCACAAAGTATTTTGGTACAAAGTATTAGGTCCCCCCCACCTATGAAATCAGCGTTTTGTATGGAGAATTTTAAAGAAGTTGCATTTTTCATACTAACATTTTCCTAATTTATATGTCGGAGACGGGTATGTGACTCGTTATTATCAGCGATATTTTAACTACTGTGGGCGTAGTGTGGGTAGTGTTGGTTAATGCGCAATAGAAAAACAGTTTGCAGTTCAGATCACATTATAATTTACTATCAAATGAATCACACTAGCTAAATTATACACACATTGGGTGCGACGGCGTTTATTAAAATCACCAATTAACAAAATGATCACAAATTACAACTAACACAATAACTGAGCACCACGAATCGAGAACAGTTCCGCGACGTCTTGACTCCAATGCGACCAGAGGCTGAATGCGCTCCTCGCCGTGGCCTTAAAACATCACGACTCTGTAGAAGCGCGCCTTTTTTGGTGTAGGTAGATCACTCTTGGCGCGCTTGCGATTCGTTTCGTGTCCGTACTAATGCGTTCGTTTTAAAACTTTTATGCACTAATGTTTAAAAACTAAGATAACGTAATAAAATTAAGCGACAAATAGTAGTTTTGGCTAAGTTAACAAACAAATAGTGGTCATTTTTGCTAACAAAATGAGGAGTAATTTTTAAGGTATTTTTTATGTTTAGAAAATTATAAGTAGTAAGGTTTTTTACTATTGGTAGTTGTCCATGATGGTCATTATTCGATATAAAACCAAGCAATTGATGAATATTTTAAATCATAGAAGTGACGAGGTTCTCTATTTGTGAGAAAAAAACGCCAATTTCATAGGTGGGGACCCAATATTTACGTCTTTCAACCTAGTAGTGTTTTCTGCAACATCACTTGTGGATAATAAATAATAATACCATTTAACTAGATAGTATAATTTATTATTAATACAACACAACAATTTCTCGCCAGTCATTATACTTTAGACTTAACCGCGTTAAATTTTCAACTTAAGGTGCGGAGCCGACCGTTGAAAATCTAGAATTATACGTTCTAGAACATTCCCAATGTTTTCAAATAGCCTATGGTTTAAAACCTCTTTAAATGTGTGTTCGGCAGATGGATAGCAGTCACCCAGTTCCAGGCTATGGACGCCCGCCGTGCGTTCCCCTGCTGGGACGAACCAGCCTTGAAGGCGAAGTTTACAATCAGCATCGCAAGACCAAACAACATGACGTCTCTTTCTAACATGAACCTTGTTAGCAAGAGTAAGCAGTAAGTACAGATCAAAGAATATAACTGCGTATTTTAAAGTTTGTTGTTTTGAAATATGCAAGGATAATTTAAATGGCCTAAGAAATGATTCCGTTTGATGAAGAGCCTTAAATTTGATTAAAGTTTTTTATATTACCTAAACATAACATACCATATAATATCATGCCTGTATTACCCGAAGGGTTAGGCAGAGGTATACCTGTCTGTAATGTTTTTAAGTCCTATGTAATAGGGGCCGAGCCTATTGCTCTCAACTGGCAACAAATTCAGACTCCGGGCTGCACTTAAAAAATCCTGATGAAAAAACCCAATAAAACAAAATCATAACGATGATATTTTTTTATCAAACGTTTTCTTTACAGCGAATATCTACAAGACTACACATGGGATCACTATGCAGAGTCCCTACCGATGTCGACATACTTAGTGGCATTCACGGTAACAGACTTCAAGAACATGACGAACGACAAATTCTCTGTCTGGGCAAGAAGTGAGGCTGTGAAGTCAGCTGCATTCGCTCTAGAAATAGGGCCAAAGATACTGAAGTATTTGGAGGAGTATTATAAGATTAAGTTTCCGTTGCCGAAGATAGATATGATTGCGTTGCCGGATTTCAAAAATGGAGCTATGGAGAATTGGGGATTGCTCACTTTTAGGTAAAGGAAATTATTTAAACGTTTGACTTCTTATTGTAGATGAATTAAGAAGTTCTATAATTATTGAGAGCTTTGATGTTACGTTAATTGGCAATTAGTAAGAAGCCTGTTTTGAAAGTGACTTTCTGCTTGCTAATAATGATAATACAATGAATTCGTTTGATGTTTTGCCGTGTGCCAATTATTGTGCAATAAATGCCGACCTCTGGCAGTAGACTCAACAACATTATAAGGCATTTGTAAAGAAAATAACAAAATGAAGTTAGTAGTAATAGATAAGAGATAGAATACGCTTTATAGTACACCAAAAGTTATGTTACTACCATAACCAAATCGATAGACCCAAAAGACAAGCTCCCCAATAACAATAATGAAACTAAACCCGAACCGGTAAATAACATCAGCTCCGTTAAATCTGGTACAGGGGTGCGTCCTTTGATGGATGAATGAATCGCAACACTTCATTATCGGCTGGGGACCGACCGTCTATCATCCCTTTGATTTGGGGAGAGGGTCGCAGGGCGTTCGCGTATTGTGTTGGCGACCGAAGATTTTGGCACAATACTGGTTTTGAGTGTTGGCGAATTTGTTTCCTTTTATCCTTGTTAAATAAATGGACTAATTTGGGGACGGTTTTGTGGTAAAATAACGAAATATGAATGTTGATGAATTGCGTGGGATGATTTCCAAATGTTGCATATGTTTATAAAGATTTTGCTATAAATGTAAAGAAATAGGGATCATTAATAATAAAACAAGATTAGGGTGCAAATAAGTACAAGTTTACCCGACCAAAACGGTGTTTATATTTTTATGTGAACTCTCCTTACATACAATTTCGTCGATCAAATAATTGGACACACAAACGCGTCTGGGAACCTCTTAAGGCGACGAAAACCGACTTTTAATGATTTCATACTGAAGATCACGTCTAAACGAGTAGTGTTAATGATTTGGAAAAAAAAAGAAGTTAAATTAGAGCATTTTCTTTATAACTTAAAATACGAATATTTTAGATTATGTTTATATTACATAGTGAAATTAATTTATAAAGTCATGTTTAGTGCGGATAAAAAACTAAGAATCACGCAAAATATATACAGGGTGATTGGAAGATGGGTGCAAAGCTTTAAGGCGAAGATAGTACAGACAATTTAGAACCATTTAAGCCATGGTTGTCTTAGACGAAGTCTTACCAAATATTTTACAAATTTCTTATTTTTTCTAATCGTATTGTACAATTTTTTTATTTTTTCTGAACTTTAAATGTCTGTAAAAAAAATGTCTAATGACACAGAAGCCTAAAACATGTTTTGCTTGGTTGCTTACAAATTACTTTAATTAAATACATAAAAAATGAATTCATTTATCATTCAATTTGGCCATAATTATGCAGTTTACATTAAATTTTGAGAATTTCCGAAAAAAAACTAAAAAATTTGGTTAAAAAAATTTGGTAAGACTTCGTCTAAGACAACCATGGCTTAAATGGTTCTAAATTGTCTATACTATCTTCACCTTAAAGCTTTGCACCCATCTTCCAATCACCCTGTATATCGCTACCGAGTGTATTTTTCTGAAACTTTCATCATTTTAAAGATAATTTAATAATCTTAGTGGTAGTATCTTCTTCTTTTAGTATTCGTGTTTTACAAAAGGTATATTATTTGGGACAGCGCTTCTTGATGGGCGAATCTTATTACTGTCTGGACGTACGACGCGTTGCGTGAGCTCAGCACAAAACACGCAAGCTAACCACTTAAGGTCACTGGCATATATCTACGTTTTAACAGATGTCTGAGTAACAGTTGTGTCTGTTGACAGTATTCATTTATCAACTATTTTTTTATATCTTAAACTAAATGTTTCAGAGAAATATCAATGCTGTACGAAGAAGGCGTATCAGCCAGCACCGACAAAGTCCATGTGGCAACTGTAGTGGCCCATGAGATTGCTCACCAATGGTTCGGCAACCTTGTGACTCCTGTCTGGTGGAGGGACCTGTGGCTCAATGAAGGTTTTGCTACATATGTGGAGTATGTTGCTGTCAATGCTGTGAGTACACTGAGTTATGATGTATCGGATCTAAGTCGCGCTTCAATAGGATGGTATCTTATTGGCGGTATCTATTGGACGATTCAGAGCAGGACAGGAGGTTTAATTAATATGCAAGATCATCAAAATATACCGGTTTTATATACATATTGACATTGTTGTAAATTAAATAAAATGTTCATCGAGTCGTTGAGCTCGTGGAGCTCCACTGCTGCCAAATGCTTGCACTAACTGGACAGGTCCACTGAAATCTGTGTGGTTCTTTCCTCAAAATACCACTTCAGACACTAATCTACATGGTCCTCATATAACCTGACCAAGGTTATGTTTGGACTTTAAAAGAGACTGCGACTTTAGAGTTTATTTCGGCTTTTCTTCTCAGTGTAGTCAGATAGGAAACGCCGACCTCATCTAGCTTATTTTTTTTACATGACATGCAAAAGTGTTTCCAATATCCTATTTACAGAATAAACAATTTCATTTCATTTGGACCAAGCTGGACTGATTGCATCATATATAACTTCCTCACCAAAAAGCAGGCCATATTTTATTGGTCGGCAGGGTCTCATAGAAAATATCTAGATGATTTTTATTTGATGAGATCAAATAAAAATCATCTAGATATTTTCTATCTGCACGTTATCCAGGATAATAATACTCTCTATTTCATGCATTAATTGTGAATTATTGATTAGCAATTTTGTTTAAATTAAATTAAAATGTTTTCTTTAATTCTGTTTGTGCTACCAATTGATTTAAAAATATTATCTATTCTAGGTGGAGAAATCTTGGAACATTACGGAATTGTGTGTTCTGGACATCGTCCAGAACGTGTTTCAGCTTGACGCCCTCAACTCCTCACATCAGCTGTCTGTTGAAGTGAGCGCCTCTGAAGAAGCTGACGCTATATTCGACAAGATTTCCTACGGAAAAGGTAAACGAAGATTCTCAAGTTTAAATGTATGTTGGTTTTAGCTCAATAAACGTTAAAAAAATATATTTGTGGCTGCACTAGAATCTTTTAAATTTACAAAGTTAGCGGATGTGTGCTCGCTTAGAACACGAAGAGACAAAGAAGATTTGTATTGGCTGTTACAATGTGATGAGGTATTTGGTATAACAGCAGAATTTGCTGACGTTACTTTGAAATATTCCAATGACTCTCTAATGGGTTTACGGACATAATAACATAATTCCTATTGTGTTTGTTGTATTACAGGAATTATGAATGTAGGTACCTGTTGCCGAATATTGTTCATCTGTAATGCCTGTACCTTAAAACAATTTATCTATATCATAAATGCTATTCATTTTATATTAATTCACTCGTGTTATAATAATGTTGCATGCCTACTCGTAATATAAGATAGATTGTACAAGGATCACCCATATTTTAACTGTTACATCTTATTTACTGTACCTGCAATCTATGCAAATACATTTTTACTTACTTACTTACTGTGAATATCAATGTACAGACGCCAGCACTTCAAGCTACTACAATCTGTCAAATTTATTTAATAGATTTTCAACTTTATCGCTTACATTTAAGGTTCAAAGTTGATTGGGAAAATTTGACAGTTTCGGGTAGCTTGATGTGTGTAAAATGCAGTTACGCCAGTTTACGCTTTATGATATTTCCGGAATTGGAAACCAAACCTATTTTTCCCTAGAAAAGGATAGGAAAACTAATATTTCATACATTTTCCACCCAGGATCAGCCCTCCTCCGAATGCTGAACCACGTCCTAAAAAGCGATGTCTTCAACGATGGAGTTACCGACTACCTGAACTCCAAAATGTACGGCAATGCCGAACAGAGGGACCTATGGAGCGCCCTAACCAGTGCAGCTAGGAGGAAAGGAGACTTCGATGCTGATGTGGCAGTGGTCATGGACTCTTGGACCTTGCAGACTGGGTTCCCAGTCCTGACTGTGACGAGGAATTATGAGAATGGGACGGTGTACTTTAATCAGGTTTGTTGATTTTATGCATCGACCTTAATTTCATTCATTCACTGACAGACAACGCACAATGTTAACTGCGCAAGAGTTCCTGATAATGTAGGTGAGCACTAAGGAAGGATTTTTAAAAATACTTCACCTAAAGGGGTTAAGTAGGGGATGAAATTTGTATGGAAATGTAAAGTAATTTTTGACATGGCTTGATATGAATAAAATCGAAGCAACATAATTTGGGAACAAAGGTAGGTTCATACTGTTTGAATTTCAGATCAGAGCTTTTAAAATTAAAATTCTAAGCTATTTTTTTACCTAAGCGCTTTATTTACCAAAACGTACTTTAATAAAGTCTTGATTTTGAATCGATTAGTGCTTTAAACACTGAATAATGTCCGGACCAAAATGAAGCTCCACTAACGCCATCTAGCAATGATCTCACAAGCTTTAAAACATCTTATGAGGCAACTTTAATATCACAACGTTCGATAGATGTCGTTACTATGAACATCTATTGATTTCAGTTTTTTTTACAGATATGAATGCCACGCGACACTGGGTTATAAACTGATTATATTGTCCTCGTGAGTCGTGTGTAACGATAATTTTATTACAACATCGTTCGATAGATGTCGCTACTATGAACATCTATTGATTTCAGATTTTTTTACTGATATGAATGCCACGCGACACTGGGTTATAAATCAGTTGTAAACCGATTATATTGTCCTTGTGAGGCGTGTCTAACGATTATTTTTATTAATCGATGATCATAAACGGATTTAACGACCACGATAATACTAAATACTGATATTTTACAGACTGAATTATCTAATCACCCACATAATCACCAACTGGAACTATCTTTTCATTTGGATCATTAGGCACTAATCTATGATTTGATTTGTTAATTCCTAATAAATATTACGTAGGTTAATATACTTACTTATATATACAATTTATGTTATGCAATACATTAAAAAACATTTGAATTTAATCTTGATGATAGACTCACGTATTTGTACTTGAAATATTTATATTAGAACTTTTACGTAATTTTCAAAAAGTTTATCAGAAATGTGTTTAGTAGATATATGTCCATTCCCTGACTGACAAAATTGGTCTTAATTAAAAAAAGGTTGCGATAAAGCAAATTGTGTTCAGCAGAATCTGCTGCACATAAGTCATTCACCTTGTATGTAAGAAACATTTTTAATTCAATTCAATTCCTTTATTCAATTTAATTATTTTTTTCAATTCAATTAATTTTTTCAACTCAATTAATTTATTAATTTTGTGAATATGGGTAAAAATTATACAGATATTTTACAAATAAATGTCTTAAATTATTTTTTATCGGTTGTACGATATGAGGCGAGGTAAAAATAATTAATTGCTATTAATAAATTGCTTAGCTTCAAACTAAACCGTAATTTGCTACACGTTTGATTATTCAAAGAAAAATCCATGCATTAATTTATTTTTTAGGGCATTTATTTAGGTCATTAATTTTGTGTCTAAGGCCTTATTGCTAATCATGATTACAATCGACTACTATCGTATAGATTCACGTGGTAGATGTCACGTGGACAGTGACTTTTGATTTACTAATTACGCTTTACATAATAAATATACAAGCGTCACGCCAGTAATCCTAGATGAGGATTGTAAATGCGTAAATTAGGCTTTCAAATCAGCTAAAAATCATACTCATCAAATTGGCGAACAGAATTAAAATATTCTTTCGTATTACCTTATCCGACCATCATTTTAAAGTTGTAAACTTAGAGCTTTTTAATACTTCTTATGATATAGTGCTCATTTATTTATTAAAGCATGGCACATCAATGAAATATTTACAAGGATAGTAATAATAGGTAATCATGAGTCATACTGTGTAAGTACATCACTTAAGCACAACATTCATATTAAAAGGTGAACAATTGTTCGATTTTATTTTGTTAGATCTAATCACGGTTTTTAAAAGTCCAACGAAAACTAAATTAAACATTTTATATTGCAGGAACGCTTCGTCTTAATCAACGACACATTCGAAATTCAAAAGTCGCCAATATGGTGGATCCCGGTATCGTACACGACGGCTTCGGAAAAAGATTTCGAGACTACCCAACCGAGGTTATGGTTGAAAGGCGAGAAGTCTTTAACTGCTAGCAATATCACCATGAAACCTGATGAGTGGTTCATTGCAAATGTGCAACAGACAGGTATTGCATAACATCACGCCTGTATTCCTCGAAGGGTTAGGCAGAGGTGTACCTATAGTACACTCATATTTCGCCAGTTATGTTTAAGTCTAATGTATAAATAACGTCTATCTTAGAGCAGAAAATAAAAATGTGCTAGTTTTACTGTGTTATAGCCAGATTTGATCTGAGCACAGCATAACGAAGAAGACAAATTAAAATTAGTGTCTACGAGACTGAAGGCTTTCTCAGGAAACTAGTAAAGTATTCTAAACTAGACGTGGAATTCTTCAGTCACTCAGTAAAATCAGATTGCGTTACAAATACGATACATCATTTTCTATACGAACATTTTTCAACATTACTTTGTTTTTCTTTTCTATCATAATCATCAAAAACTTACACTCTTAAATAATCCTTTACAGGTTTCTACCGTGTCAACTATGACTTACAAAACTGGAAGCTCCTTATCAAAATACTTAAGGACCCTTCCCGTTTCCAAGAGATCCATATCATCAACAGAGCTCAGATAGTTGACGATGCTATGAACTTGGCCCTCACTGGCCGGTTGGACTACAGAACTGCACTGGATGTCACAAGCTACCTCTCTCATGAGAGAAGCTATGTGCCTTGGAAAGCTGGGTTGTCGGCTTTAGGGTATATTGACACGATGCTGTCAAATGGAGCGCATTATTTGGAATATGGGGTGAGTAACATTAAAAATGACTTTAAAATGATTTTTGTTAAAGTAAGCTACTGATATTTCAACTTTGTAAGCCTCTTGAACGTGAGGTTACGTACTCAAAGTGAGCAACATTTTATTTACTGACGGTGATTGGATTACAATGTCGGATATAAAATAATAGATGGCGTAAACAGCTGGTACCTTGGACAGAAAAATAAAACGTATAACATTATAATTGTCAACAGATGGCGCTAGTAGTCTTTAAATGGTCTTACCTAATTATCATGAATCTAAATTGGTTTGTTAGTTGAAAATGTAATGTTAAGTTACTTTACACGTTTTGTTAGATAAGTAAACTAATAAGTAATTAGTAGTTTAACCTTCACCAAATCTTAGTTGAGTACTTTTCGGCGGTCTCTCTTCTTCTGTAGATATTTGTCAGGATTAGCTGTTGGACATCAGAATGTGGCCGGGGTGGGTCAGGTTATCAAAAGGTTTTCTTTGAGGGCAAAACATTTGCATTTTCGCCATACATTTTTAACCGACTTCCAAAAAGGAGGAGGTTATATGTTCGACGCGTATGTTTGTTTTTTTTATGTATGTCCACCGATTTCTCCGTCATTTGTGGACCGATTTTGAAAATTCTTTTTTTGTTTGAAAGGGTATGCTCCCAAATTGGTCCCATATAAATTTTATTAACTTTGCTTGGGTAGTTTTTGAGTTAGCAACAAAATACGTATTTTTTTCCCACTTAGTATGTAGATGATATGATAAGTTCCTGTCACTGGTAGCAGGTAGTGGTATTTGAATCTGTGTGGGGTAGGTACCACAACTAAAAAGTGAAAAATAAAAACTTTTTACAAAAAAAAACAACCAACTTCCAAAAAAAAACACTACAAAGTGAAAAATAACTTTAATTTCGGAAGTCGGTGGCAAAAAACGAAAACACAAAACCCAAGACACCGACTTCCGAAATTAAAGTTATTTTTCACTTTGTAGTGTTTTTTTTTGGAAGTTGGTTGTTTTTTTTTGTAAAAAGTTTTTATAACACAACGTGCCCTTGGAAGTCTAGTATCATGAGACAATGTGTGAAACCTCTTCACAGGCTGCCACACTAGTGTCAGTCCGCCTCGGAGGTCTGTAAGAACGAAGAAGTTCGTCTACGCTTCGTTTTATCCATCTTGATCTGTCCACCAGATCGGAAGCCTGACGTCAGTGCAAGTGCACTTCAACTCTCATATCTACTTACGTCAATGATCAAATCCCATGATACCGTTATCAAATTAGTGTTAGATTAATATCTATCTGTTACAAGAAACCTGGATAGTTATAATGTGTTCAATAAAGATTATAATAATGACATTAGGTCATATCAGTTGTTGATAAGCATAACTCCGTTAGAATTACAATGCTGATGGAAGATATCCCGACTTTATAGTAGTAGGTAAATAATGATTATGTTAATAATGATTGGGTTTCAGGTTATTATAGATAAGCAAATAGGCACACAATACTTTGTAAACATCATGCTTCTGCCCTTGTGTAAATTTATTTGAGTTCGGTACAGTATTTCTTCCATACATTTCTGCAAGCCGTCATCTTAGTATTCACTCGCATTATGTCCATCCATATTGTCTTTTAAGCAATCTATCCATCTTTTCATAGGTCTTTCTCTATTTTTAAAATCATTCAAATTAATACTCGAAAACTTTTCTCGCGGCAAGTCATAACTTAACGTTCATATTTATTTAAATTGGAGCCCACAGGGACATAGTAGACACGGCTATAGTTTCTTCTAATACAATAAATAATAGAATTTCTCGCTGTATCATTAATTGGTGTTGTTCTTTAAAAAATCTAGTTTCATTTTTTTTTAAGTTTAATATTCAGTTTACTACTTGAAACTGCTAACTGTCAACATTCACAAGATGGCGCTAGTAGTACGTAATTCGTAGGTGCCATTCAATCATGCATGACTGTTCGCTATGTAATATTGTTTTTTTTTACAACATTAGTTTCCTTGCTGGGGTAGGGCAAATTAAAGGTTTAAGGTCAAGACAAATTAAAGGTCCAAGGGCCTTAGATGAAATCGGTTCGGTTCAGTTGTAGGTAATTATTGTTAATGAAGTCTATTATCATCAGCCTATAATGTGCCCACTGCTGGGACACAGGCCTCCTCTCTGTGAGAGGGAGTGGGCCGTAATCCACCACGCGGGCCCAGTGCGGGTTGGTAGATGTCACATGTCTTCGAATTTTTGGTTCTAGGACATGCCGGTTTCCTCACGATGTTTTCCTTTACCGTTTTGAGAGCAGTGGTGATGAAATAATTTACACAAAGTAAAATGTAATTAAGTCTATCCAAGGTACAAACTATCTAAATGAGTGAAAGTTGTATAATTATGACTAGTTGCCATCAGCCTACAGAATTCAGTGGCTTAAACCGAATGTAGGTAATGATGGCGATTCAATCTTTTGACTGAACAGGGGAATACCCTGCATGAAATGGCAACACAATTATTATATCATACATAAAAATGTTTGTTGCTAGTCCATGCTTAAAATTATCTTTAAAAAAATCTAGTTCATAAAAGAATTAGGGTTAAAGAATTTTACCGGCTTGTTAACGCGTTTTTGCTTGTTATCATGTTTTTATTATTGTGTAGGTATTAGTATGCATTTGGCAAATTCCGATGATTATCGATTATCGTTTCTTTATCAGAACTTTGGAAATCTATGAATCACGTGATGAATATAAATCGAAATGTACTGAAACTCACGCTGATTTTCCTCTTATGAACCAAAACGGTATTTGTACCTACAGTACAGTAACCGCACATCATTAGCAACATTTGCACTATGAAAATCGCTCTTATGGCTACGTCATAAAAGCGTTGTCAATGTCAAATTGTTACCATTACGATGGATTGTATTGTATCGACATTGGCAGAATAATCGACATCGGCTTTGCCATTTATTAAAAATAGAATAGAACGATGGATTGTACCTACTAACACAAACATTAGCTTTAACACAACCCTGAATGTGATGTGTTTGCAGATGAACGGAGTAAAATTATGCATATACATATGTCTGGTGTTCTGTGAGAGAAAATATGCTGGGGAGTCCACTGTTCCATGTTAGTTTTAAATTAAATGATATCAATCAATCTGCTTAGCTTTTCCCAACTATTTTGGGGTCGGCAAATACCCCACAAAAATACAACAACACAACACAATACAACACAACAATATACAATACAATAAAACAACACACACAAAATACAATAGTATTGTAGTATACAATATTATGTTGGGGTTAAAAAATGATATCCAAAATAATTATTGTCTACGTAATTCAATGTTAACTTATGTAATTGGTGTTGTACCGGTAAATAAAATGTTGAAGAAAACCATTTCATGGGATTCTTTGAAATAAGATAAGATAATATTGTCATTAAAGAACGATGAAACAATAAGGAAAATTTTGCGCAATGCACACGGAAAAATAATCGTGTAAACGACGTCAAGTCACCAAATCGACTTGTTACGATATTCTGACCTGCCTCACGTTTGAGGCACGTACCTAATAGGCATAAAGACACATGCACATAAAGTAACTTGCACTCTTGTACAAGTTACATACTTTTGTGCAAAAGTCACATTACAGGCATGTGTATGTCTAGCTTAATGATGCGTACGCAAGGTGTGTTAATAGATACAAATACCTGACGCCGATCGTAAACGGTACAGATTAACATCAAATTATGCAAGAAAGTCATGACGATGTTCCAAAAAAATATAATATGACGTCTGTAAGAGTATGCCCAGAGGGTGGTAACAGAGGTACATAGCTCCAAATTTCACCAGTTACGTTGCTAGGAAAGCCTTTTGCCACCAACCGGGCACAAATCTCGACTTGGCTTCTACTAGTGATCATGATGTGGAGGTGTCATTGACTGCAAAATTTATTGTATTGAAGCGTAACCGTTTATGAATTTTATTTAAATTAATATTATAATTAGTCTAGTCGTGTGGCCGTCTCGGACTGCCAATACCCAAGATCAACCAACCCAAGGACCCAAGGATCTCCAGTTCGAAACCAAGGCACGCACCTCTGACTTTTCGGATTTATGTGCGTATTGTATTGCACTTGCTTCAAAAACGGTGAAGGAAAACATCGTGAGGAAACCGGCATGCCTGAGAGATATTTCTTGAAGGCATGTATTTGAAGCCAAGTCAGAGGGCCCTTCATGGGCGGCATAAAAACTCTGACACACAGGTTAGTCACTAACATCACGAAAAAAAAGATTATGAAACGTACATAGTTTAATCTGATCTTAATGATTATTATTAACTCTGATACAGCGTCCAGGTATTTTAATTTAATAGATAACTTTTGATTAATACGCTTTTAATTGTTTTGATTGTAAAATTGTGCGCAAATAAACACGTCATGTCGTGTTATTATTGCATTTATTTGTGTAATTACAAAGTTCCTTTTAGAGGGGCCCGTGGCTAAGTTATTACAGTGCGGCTGTAAGACTCAGGTTAAGCTAAGGTTGCCGCGGTCGGACCATGGATGGGTGACCTCTCCATGCGGTGGGATCAACGGCTTAACGTAGTGTCATTCGTAGATCTTTGACAGTCGTTACTGGTCGTCAGAAGCCCGAAAGTCTGACAAATAATCTTAACCCAGTAACTGGGTTGTGGAGGTCGATGTTCGTGAGATAAAAATACTGTATTATTCACGTTATTTGGAAAGTTTTGTCGACTTTTTTTTTCACTTTTATATAATTTTTGACGTGTTTTCTACAAGTTTTGTATACAATAAGTCAAGTAGTACGATAGACAAAAACAGCACAACATGAAGAATAAGAACATGTTTTATACCTTAGTGTAAACGTGGAGTTAACATTATTGGTATTATTTACTAGCCTCTGCCCGCGATTTCGTTCGCGTGGAAGTCGTAAGAGACCACAATATACTACAATAACAGCCACAGTTTTGTTCTCAGCAGCCAAAATATACATACAAAGAGTCAGGACTAGTGACACGGGAGCAAGCGACGTACAGACAAACTATGTTCTTAATGTCCCTCGGCAAACCTCGTGTTTTGTCAGTGGTCAGATTTCTATCAGTTACCCTTTGCACTTGGTGCAGATCGGACGCTCTCAATCGACTTGGAAGTATGTAGAGTTGTTAATACTCTTTTAACTCAATGTAATTTATTAAAAAAATGGGAGGAAAGCCGCTAAAGTCGCAAGCACGACAGATAGGAAAATAGTTTTACAGCTCTATATAGTTTACACGGAAATCAAAACAAAACAACAATAAAGTACTTAGTTCTGAATTAAAATTATTATACACGATAAATCTAATAATTGATGGACATGTAATTTAGCATTCGATCGTATTCGGAAATCCGATGATACCCGAGAGACATTAAGAAAATAGAAACACTGTACAGTTATCCGTGTGAGAAGCGGTTGTCTTGAGGGCGACACCCGCAGCCGTGTATAGATTACGTTACAATTTTGGTTTAGGTACAGTGTATTCTATCTTCACGATAAAATTATTGCACGAGAGTTAGATACTTGACAAAAAATCCAAGATAGATATTTGCTTCCAATAATATTAAGGCTAGTAGAGTCAAAGGTTTTTGCCATGATGCTTATCGTGCCATAGCAATTGTAAACTCGCCTGAACTTTATTATCTCACCGCAATCTACCCAAACGTGTGCTTGTGGATAAATATTTTTAATTTTGTAATCGAAATTGTTTCGAGTATGACCATTCCACTTGAAAAAGTTTCAATATATATATATTTTTTCATTCTATCGGCTTCTTAGTTGACGTAAAAAAACAGATAATTATGATTACTTTAATTCTGTCTGTAAATAAAAAGAAAAGAGTTTTCAAACAGTCAACGCTGTTAGAAAAGTGAATATTGAGGTCTTTCTTTTTCCTGTGATTAGTGATTGTTTTAAAGCCCCCCATGGGCTCTGACTTGATTTCACATACCGTCGAGAAATATCTCTCAGGTATGCCGGTTTCCTCACGATGTTTTCTTTCATAGTTTTGGAAGCAAGTGATAATTATACAATATGCACATGAATCCGAAAAGTCGGAGGTGCGTGTCTTGGGCTTAAACTCGAGACCTATGACTATAATATTGAGGTAAATGTAATGTATAAAGTCAAAATGCGTAATTTGTATATGTTACATAACATAACATTACGTCTGTTTTCCGGAAGGGTTAGGCTGTGGTACACCCACATTTCGCCAGTTATGTTTAAGTCCCATGTACTAGGAGGTGAGCCTATTGCCATCAACCGGGTACAAATCCAGACTCCGGGCTGTTACTGAGAAATTCCAGATGGAAGAATCCAATAACAGTTTGCCCAACTGGAAAAAAAAAACTTTACAATAAAACATACAAATAAGAATAAAACTTACACAAGGTCTAATAAAGTAGGTTTTATACTTGCTTTATAGCTTTATGTGTAACAATACCTTCGCTCAATAGATGTCGCTAGTTGTTGCGCAAATATATAAATTCTTCATGGATGACTATTGCGATCAGTATTATCATTAAAAGTTGATAACACTTTTTAATCCGATTTTGATTATAACAAAAATATAATGAGTCAGTCAAAGATTGTAATCGGTCGATCGAAGGTTATGAGTTAGTCAGACATCTAGGATTTTCGAATTTTACATCCTTACCTAGTTAAAATATTGGGTTCGAAATTCAAAAGTTACGCGACGTTGGTTTATAAATGCTTCAAAGAGTTGGGCAGACGAAGTGTATAACTCATCATCTGTTACGACGCCTCATTGAGGTGGATAACAATTAAAATTCTATTGTGTCTCGTTAATGACAGTTGAAAGGTTCCACATTTCGCCCGTTATGTTTATAGTTCCATATAGGTAAGAGGTAAGACTGGAAGCCGACCCACGGTGTTCTTTTTGCCCAAAAAAAGTGATATTCGCTTTTTATTGAAGATTTACACTAAATATATCATTCCAAATGCAAGAGTAGAACACCCAGGTGTCAATTTCCCATACTTTATTTTTTTTTAAATATTTTAGTTTTCGTGACCTTCACACTGAAAATACTAAAAATAATTCGTAAAAAAAAATCTATACATAACTTTTTGTTTTTTGTATTTAAGTTTTATAAAGCATTTTTTGGTGCACATTATCCAGTTTATATTTATTCAAAAATGTTGACCAAACCTTCAAAAGATTTTTTTTTGTTGAAATCAGTATTTATTTTTTTATAATTTTTCTAGCACGAAGTAGAAACCTCTATCTAGCATAAAAAGATTCCTTGTACTAAGGTTTATCATCCACAAAAATATTACATTTAACTTCGGCCTAGGTTTCGAGAAAATTATTTTTAAGTGCAGAGGTCAAAGTTCCAAATATAGGGTTATCACAAAAAGGATTAAATAAAAAAAAAAAAATCTGGTACTTTATATTGTTATTAAAAACATTTAGCAATCTAGAATTTGGTGTTTATTCTAATAGATTGGCTTCGTTGCTTAAGATTATTGAATCCATATTTGACGCCTCGTTAATCTCGTCCTGCGAGTAATCTTGTTCATTTTCTGACTGTAGACTTTTTGATTGTACATTCTCGTCTGCATGCCAGGTACTTTCCACATCAACAGCCTTTAGAAGACCCAGCACCGCAGATGACAGAGGAAGACTTTTACAAAATTTCTGTCGACAACCCTAATACAAATATTTAAAAATCATTTTCTCGAAACCTAGGCCGAAGTTGAACGTAATATTTTTGTGGATTATAAACCTTAGTACAAGGAATCTTTTTATGCTAGATAGAGGTTCTACTTCGTGCTAGAAAAATTATAAAAAAAATAAATACTGATTTCAACAAAAAAAAATCTTTTGAAGGTTTTGTCAACATTTTTGAATAAATATAAACTGGATAATGTGCACCAAAAAATGTTTTATAAAACTTAAATACAAAAAACAAAAAGTTATGTATAGATTTTTTTTTACGAATTGTTTTTAGTATTTTCAGTGTGAAGGTCACGAAAATTAAAATATTTTTTAAAAATAAAGTATGGGAAATTGACACCTGGGTGTTCTACTCTTGCATTTGGAATGATATATTTAGTATAAATCTTCAATAAAAAGCGAATGTCACTTTTTTTGGGCAAAAAAAACACTGGCGACCCCAACATAGCTGGGAAAAGGATGATGATGATAGGGAATTTAACAATTTTTCAAACTAGAGGATCGCACAAGGACCAAAGCTTTATGGATTTGTTCTTCTTCTTCCAGCATTACGTCCTCCGTCTTCTCAACGATGCTGTAAAGGAAGTCGGATGGACGGTGTCTTCGAATGAAAGCGTCATCACGTCGCAGTACCGAGTAGACCTGCTGGCTTCAGCCTGTCACTTCGAACACCCTGACTGTCTGGAGAATGCTGTCAGGATGTATACCAACTGGATGCTGGCGCCGAACCCTGATGCGAGCAATGAGTATGTATGATTTGAAGTCGGGAGCGTAAATTAGACTGTTCAAATCTGTGACATATAGGTAGAAGATTTTTAAATTTATCACACGTTCACAAGTCAAGTTCTTTTATTGCATAATAACAGCACTCTCTCTGGCCAGGACAAAACTTAGTAGCACCTAGCCAGAATTTTAATAAGACTTCCATCGTTTCAGAATTCACGTAGACCTCCGCGGCATAGTCTATTGTGTGGGAGTGCGAGCTGGCGGCGTCAGGGAATGGACCTTCGCATGGGAGAGGTTCAGAGTGGCAACAGCGCCGTCTGAACGACAACGACTGCTTTCTGTGCTCGGATGTACCAGATCACCCTCGTTGCTGCATAGGTAGTTTCATTACTTATTCTACATAATTATCTACCTACTTGAATTGATTAATTAAATGTAGAGTGTGAGGTCTTTGTATAAATTCTCACTTCGATTAAAACCTTAATAAGTTCTGTTAGGCAATTTGCAGTAGCCAGGATTTTTGACTTGACCTAGAAAGGTACCGAAGCGGAGCGTAGACCATAAGTGAAGTGATCATTGTTATTTTTGTGGCCCTTATTCTACTTTGGTGCACTGAAAAACGTTGGAAGAATTGGAGCAATAAGTCATGATTCAAAATTCAAAAGACATTTATTTAAACAACGCTGATAATCAGCACTTTTCGAACGTCAAAATTACATAAGACAGTCCCACAAAACGCCCCCCCTTCACCACTTCCTAGTGCCTTTAGCTGGGAAGAAGAAGTGGCGCAACAAACTCCCCAGCAGCACAGCTATCTGTTCAAGTTAGAAAATAATTATTCCATACAAGAAGAAGAAGATTAATTTATGTATGAGATACTCTCCAGGTACTTAGAGATGTCACTGCGCAACGACAGCGGCATCAGAAAGCAGGACATCGTACGAGTGTTCTCTGCAGTTGCAGGGACTGCAATAGGACAGCCAATCGCGTTCAACTTCATTAGAGCTAATTGGCAGAGGCTTCGATCATTGTAAGTAGATTCCTACAAGGATCTATTGGCGTTTGAATGACATTGACAGGGGGGCATTGTTGGTGAAGATTTGCGAAATTGGAAAAATGGCGGTGCTAATTCCGATTTTGGCCACACGCCAAAAGCTCCTTGTACCGTTGTATTGGATTTGAACTTTCAACCACCTCTGTGGTCTATGATAAGACCATCTGTCTCAGACCGAGAGGTACCGGGTTCGATTCGCAGCGGGGTTCACCCACATAAGTCGTGATCCTGGAATATCGGGATAAAAAGTATCCTGTGTGTTAATCCAGGTTATATAATATCTGTGTGCCAAATTTCATCTGAATCCATTCAGTAGTTTTTGCGTGAAAGAGTAACCAACATCTATCCATCTATCCATCCATCTTCACAAACTTTCGCGTTTATAATATTATTATTATTATAGTAGGATTACTTTATTAGGTATCGGATGAGTTCATGTCCTGTTGCTTGTCTGATACGATAACGGATTTCATTTTGATATTAATCATTATTTACAATGTGCTTTGTCATAAGTGAGCCATCACTATCATTTATTAATACTGATGATTTCATGTCTTTCAGTAGGTATGTAAAACAGAAAACATTTATTTTTATTAAAAAAATAGCGGCTTTTATGTAGTTGAGCCAGTTGGGCCACAGGAACCGGCTGTTATAATGTTATGTAACAGGCGGTTATAATGTTATGTACCAGGTGGTTATAATGTTATGTACCAGGTGGTTATAATGTTATGTACCAGGTGGTTATAATGTTATGTACCTGGTTATGTACATGGACAGCCCCGTTGGTCTCGCAGTCGCAAGTGCAACTGCTGAGCGTGGTCCTGGGTTCGATTCTCGGGTCGGGCAAAGTGTTATTGGGTTTTTCCATTAGGAATTTCTTAGTAACAGCTCGGAGTTTGGAAGTTGGCGGTGTGATACTCCCGTGCCTCAGAAAGCACGTGTCACCGTTGGTTCTGCGCCTGATCTCTCTCCGGTCGTGTCTGACCGTCGTCCCATCGGACTATGAGATTGAGGGAAGAGAGAGTACACCTGAGTCTGCGCACACACTTGTGCACTAGATTGATTGCCATGGCCGAAATTCAGTTTGGAGGACTATTTATGCACCTATATAATTACATTTTCTACGTATTAATGTAACAGGACTTATTTTCAACTTTTCATAATTAGGTATTTTTAAAAAAGTTTAAAACATAGATTCTGTTTTTGAAGTGAAAACTTCTTTAGGCACGTTGGGCATTTCGAGATGGGACTAAACCCGCGATACTGTTACCGAGTTTACCGACACCGTGGAGTAAAAGACATCAACGCGTTAATTACCGCGGTGCAGATTTTTTTTTTAATTTTCTCTTCTGACGACACTCCCGGAGTGTAACTGTTTTTCATCTTTGTCATTTTTTTCAGTGTTGGGTCGCTATCTACTATTAACTTGATTGTTAAGCTCGTAACCAGACGATTGAACCAGGAGCATGAATATGACGAGGTAAGTCATGCCAGTTTGACCCTATTTTAACAACCTCTTGTTACATACAGTCTGGCCGCCAAGAGAATGCGTTCCTGACACCTGTTAGTTGGACAATTTCTAGTTGTAATAAGGTTCAAATTCACAAAACACATATTTGTTAGTATGAAATTGACAGGTGTCAAGAACTTTTGACGGCCGAACTGTACGTGCGACTCACATTATATCTCTTTCGATGCTCATACTATACATCCAAAGTTGTCTTGTAAATAATGCCATCAGGCAAACATTACACCTTTAAAATTAACTTATCTACATTGTTTTTTTTGTGGTGTAGGTATAGTAGACCACAAGTCAGTGGTAACCAAACCAATCTCTTGCACTGTTTGTCCACCGTACCGAGAATGGGACGTCAACGAGAAACGAGATTACGCGGCCATAGTGTTTCACCTCTCAACGAGGCATCCTCAGGATGACGACGCGACAAGTCAAACGTCATCCTGAGGATGCCTCGTTGAGAGGTGAAATACGTGTCAATTTCTTATAGGGTTTTTTGTGGCTCCTTAGGAATAGTGAAGCGGAACAGGTTGCTAAATATATCAACGTCTATTGTATTTTGTAATATAACTTTACAGTTTTCAGCATAGCTATTTACATTAGGTACTATATTAAAAGACTAACTAACTATTTTGTAACAATATTAATTATTGTATTTCATAAGCAATATTTTAGTTCACTAGTTAGTGATATTTCACATCTCCATACAGTAATATTGCCAAATTAATCCAAACAGCGAAATATTTGAAAGCTATTTGTGACGTTGCCCACTTTCAGAATAAGGACATCAAGTATCAAGTCCCCAGTACCGAATTGATCATCGTGAAAACATTTAGATGAGAATTTGTTTTATCAGAGATAACTTTCACTGTTCCGGAACCTCATTATGAATTATTCATTTGTTTTATCATATTATGCCAATCACATCAACAGAGCTTATTACAGATCAGTGGAATAAAATTAATCGTATTATGATCGATGTGTCATGCAAATCACAATAAAATGAGCAGGGTTAATAAATCCGTAATGCGTTGTGTCATCCAATTAAGGTATATGACTGCTATCACATCTGCTGAGTCTTTTCCCAACTATGTTGAGGTCAGCTTCGATTCTAATAGAACCCGACGATCATTTTCAATATAATGTTGTTTATTTATTTCAACTTTTTCTATAGTCAGCATAATGGTGCCGATTCCCTTGTTCACAAACTAAACTAAATTTAAGTTCTGTGCATCTTTTTCTTTCTATTTCATTAAGAAAAGGACAGAAGATAAATTTTAGTTTAGTCCTGTCAAATTAATCAGCGCTTGACGTAAATTGACGTAATTTTAGTAGGCAAGTTTTTAATCACGTCTAAATTTGTATGGAGTAGTGACAGGCACTGATTAATTTGACAGGACTAAACTAAAATTTATCTTCTGTCCTTTTCTTAATGAAATAGAAAGAAAAAGATGCAGTGAACTTAAATTTAGTTTAAATTGTGAACAAGGGAATCGGCACCAATGCATGAGTTGTGGCAAGTGCATGTAAATTAATTAACCTTGCACATTTTATTGTATTCCGCATGACACACATCGATCATAATATACAGATAAATTTTATTCCACTGATCTAAAATAACTTTTTTTGATTTGCAAACCATGATAAAACAAATGAATCATTCTACTTAAGCGGAGTTACCGGAACAGTGAAAATTATCTCTGTTCAAACAAATTGTCATTGAAATTGTTTCACGTTGATTAATGCGATTTTGGCGGCTTGATCCTTGATATCCTGTTCATTAACACTTAGTAATTTTGCTCACTTTGAAGGATCAATCTTAATCACATAAGGACTATTTAATTGCAAATGTCAATTAAGTATAACCACGGACTGAAAGCGGTTACGGTTAAAGGTTAAGATATCTAAATAAATACGGTAAATATACCGGTACCGGTTTAAAATAAAGGTTGAGTTATACCGATACCTTTATAAACAAAGGTTGGGCTAAACCGTTATGTAACCTTTACAAGATTACGGTACCGAGACGGCGCGGCGCGGGTTTACACAGTCGTGTCCTTCCGATCGGAAATAAAAACCAGTACCGAGTTACAATCAGCAAGTGATTGACAGACAGTGTGGCGACGGTGCGTCAAAGAAAACCCCTATTTATAAAGGTTAAGGTACTGCAACCGAAACATTTATCAAGGTTATAGTACTTCAACCGAAATATACCGTTATGCATTTCCAACGTTAAAGTTCCACTACTGAAAAAAGAACGGTATCGAAATATTTCGGTAACCCTCATTTAACGGTATGACGTCATACTGAAATTTAAATGTACCTTAATTTTTGGGTAATTCAGTCTCTGGGTATAACTTACATACATAGCGTTCACGTATGGTCACATCTTGTAATAAGTTTACAGACCAATTGCATTCTTGCTTCTTCTTTTTTGTGTGGTTAGTGACTAACCTGGTGTCAGAATTTCTATGCCGCCCATGGGCCTCTGACTTCATTAAAATGAAGAATTATTTAGTGAATTTATTCTTCTGGCTGATTCCATTAAAATCTAGGTCGACAGATGAACCTATGTTTAAAAAGAAGAGCATGAAAATGTTTTTGTGCCCAGATTTTTTTTTCTATATGCAGCTTCATTTGTTGACTCTACAAACAATAATTCATTCTTCCACAGTTGAAAAGATTCGTCACAGAATCTTGCAGTGACTTGGGCAGGCCGGTTCAACAAGTATTGGAGACCATATCTTCCAACGTGCAATGGAGGGATCGAAACTATCACACCATTGTCGACTGGTTGAGGGCGGCAGACCAAGCATCTAGTTAAAGTAGACTAAGAATATTCTAGATTGAAATAGTCAATATCATGACAGCATTAATGTACAGTTAAATACCCGATTCCTAATGATCTACAGCGGCTGGTTGGGGTTAAAACTTACTTGCATTTTTGCCAAATCAAAGTGTAGTTGCCATAGGTTGGCTAAGGAAATCTTTCAGACGTTTAGATGTTTAAAAGTTGCCTTCAGAATCTCTTTTTAAATTTACGATTGGTAAGTAAAACAAATCGTTGTTGGATTTAGGAATCGGGCATTAGAGTACACGAACATTATTTAACGACGGCTCTAAAGTCGAGGTCCCTTTCTAACGCATATGTAAGTATATGCCGTAGCGTGATCTCTCTCTCTGAAATCTGTAACGGAGTTCTAGTGTGCCGTTTCTGAATAATTGTTCAGTACATTTTGTTAAGGATAGTCAAATCTATGTACCTAAGTAAAGTATTTTACATTAATTTTATATTTGTTCTAAAGAGGAAAATGGAATGGATAAAAAAACAGTATTTGCAACGGAACGCAAGTTTTATAATGTATGTGGATACTGAGCAGTAGAATTATGATCTTATGCAAAACTGACACCTATGAAAAACTTGTATTTTAACAGCCAAATTCGAATAAAGTCAATATTATTATGAGATATTTATCTTTAAGTATTTATAAGACAAAAAAATGCAATAGATCTGATCTGTGTTTATTAAGTCTGAGAGACGGATATGAAATTAGATGTCTGCGACATTCGAACCTAGAATGTTTCTAAAATATGATGCCTCAATTTAGGAGTTGAAAATCTTAGGATGCCACCACGATTAAGCTAACGGAATGGTTTCTTGAATTTTCAGAAGGCCTAATTGAATTAATTTATGTTTTTGCATGGACTTAGTACAACGATGACACACAACCTACAGCTGCTGACAATAGGCATGATGCCTCACAAAAAAAAAAACCATTTAGTCCTTCAGTCAGATAATTAAAAAATATTACACACATATTTTTTACTTTATCATGTAAATAAAAAAATACTTAGATAAAATGCTTTAAAGTTGGTGAGTGGGGGTCGCTACGTCACAAGTAAGTATAAAATCTACATACTCGTGACGTCATGGCACGTTTTAACTCAATGTATCGCCGTAATCTTTTGATAATGTAAAAAAAGAAAAAAAAACGTGTCCAATATTTTTTAATAATCTAGCTGACGTGACCAGTAAGCATATATATGCTCAGTGATCTGGGAGGTACGAAAAAAAGGTAGCCCGAAATCTCAATCAAATAATTTAATTATGTGAGCGGCCTAAAGTGTGTTCTTTCTTCTTGAATTCTTGTTGTGTTGCATTTCATGTTTCATTGCATAGCAACAGAGCCTGATTTAGATGTATGGAGCTCATCTTTTCGTGAGCTTGACTCATCAAAAGATAAACTTGAGCCATCTAAATCTGGCTCATTTCGTTAATTTGCTCAGTTACAGTCACGTGTTACTTTTTGCTTCACAAAAGCTTTAAAATAACCTCAAACGTTGCTTATTTTTATTGAAAAATGACAATAATTTTCTCCTATTCTCGTTTTTTCTTTGTTATTTTTCTGATCTTTCATTCTGATTCATTTATCAGTATTAAAGCTGATCGCGATCTCAAATCAGCTTAGTTCTGAAGCTGATCACAAAAAATCTAAAAGCTGCATTCATAAATTTTATCAATCGCTTCATTTTTGGTTTTGTCTACTGATAAATCGTCTTTTATTAGCTAGGTAACAAGAGAAACTACATAACACATAAATGTGTTTTCACATTATGCGCGCTGCATGGTTGGATTTTCAACTTTCGGCACTGGGCCGAGCGTTGAAAATCCAAAAGCACGTTTTTATTTTGACATTCGTTTAGATGTCGCTTAGTGATAGTGAAAACGGGCATTAGCTCCGTTGTTTTAAATAATTATCAGCTCCCTTGAATGTCCAAACATCTATCCATACCGTTAAGTGCAGAACTTTCATAACATTTTACCAGCTTATCAGAGATAAGGTTTACCTACACATACTAAACATATATTAATAAAGTTTTATCGTATCATTATCTCAATACACGTGCACACAAGAACACAAGAATATTAGAATACACTGTTTTTATATTTTTTCCTCATATAAAAAAAAACCAGTTATCTAAAGGTGCTCACCAGAAGCATTCACCTGTAATGTAAAAGTTTTATCGTACCCTTATCTAAAGGTCCCCCTCATGGGAACAATCAAATTCAAATTATTTTATTTTACATAAACCTACAAGGGCACTTATGAAACGTCAGAAGCTAGGTGCACGGTTCCAATTGGTCGTTTCATTTCACCTGTAATGTAACGTTCAAAGTCAATCATTACGCAGTGCGCAATGCCTGTAATATTTAATCTGATATGTTACATTACAGGGGAATGCTCGTCAGACAGGGAGGCAGTATTGTAACGTAAAGCTCAAAATCGAATCTGTTATGTTACATTACAGGTAAATGCTCGAGGTTAGGAAGTACCTTAATGTAAGCAGAGCAGTGGTGGCCCAGTGGTAACGGCCGCGACTTACGAGTTGTAGGTCGTAGGTTCGAACCCAGACAGGCGCTTTACTTTGTGTAAATTATTTCATCACCACTGCTCTCAAAACGGTGAAGGAAAACATCGTGAGGAAACTGGCATGTCCTAGAACCGAAAATTCGAAGACATGTGACATCTACCAACCCGCACTGGGCCCGCGTGGTGGATTATGGCCCACTCCCTCTCACAGAGAGGAGGCCTGTGTCCCAGCAGTGGGAACATTTATAGGCTGATGATGATGATGATAATGTAAGCATTCATTTAGAAACTCAGCAGCTTTGCGGATGAGTCGATAGCTCACTTCAAGCTTAGCTTTAGCATATTCTATTAACTTATTTATCCTTGAATGCTAGCAATCAATATCATTTCGAAAATAGTGAGTATTTGCTTGCCTTTCTTTTGAAATAGAAATCATTTGCGGTTTTTAAGTTTACTGGTAATTAAAGAACAAAAAAAAAACATATATTTTTCGCGACAGCTTTTAAAATAATTTATAATCTAAATTAATATTTAAAAGAAAACTATTGTATTAACTTATCTTAAATAGTTAATTGTATGTAAATAAAACCTAAACTTTGTACTATTTAGCTCTATTTCTTATAATAACTTTCGTAAATTAAAGTTTATAAAAATATGTGGTTTATAAAAATGGTGTTTTATTTTTTACATTTATTCTTCATTTTCTTTTAACTCTGGAACCCTCAAATATGACCTCACATTTCTGATTTACGCTGTACAGATAAACACCTACGTCTATGTGGTGGTCGGATCGTAGAAGTTGCCTTAGAAAGAAAGCTAGAAAGCTAGAAAGCAGCTAGAAAGGGTAATATATCGCAAAGTAGTTGCATTTCACGCCGCTAGTAGCACCCCGACCAAATGGGTTAGGTTAGAACTGTGAGTCATAGTTCTAACCTAACCTGGTCTTGGTCACAGTCTGTGACCAACAACGCTACGTCCAAGTTGGTCGCAGTTACTTGACTATATAGTATTTTTAGGACCCTCACATAGATATTATTCGAGTAGGAATAGGTCCAAAGAAATGATTACCAGATTATTTTTTTACGCATATCTAGGTCGATATGCCCAATCATATGTACATATATATCGCTAGGCAAACCGTCGAACGCTGAGCGTTTAACGATATGTCGGATGTTAGATGGTCAAATTATGAAATGGCGCCACAATTATGATATGGCCAGGCAGATCACGATATGGCCATTTCTACGATTGGATCACGACATCTATAATATTTCTTGTGACAAAGAGGTCATCTGCCTAAAAACATCCGCAATAGGTACCAGTAGAGATGAAGCTGAAATATTTTTTATTTTTACCTATTAACATAATAATATCATTAAATCACACCTGTAATCCCAGAAGGCTTTGGCGAAGACGAACCTCTAATACACTCACATTTCGCGAGTTATGTTTAAGTCCCATGTACTATGGGGTTAGCCTACTGCCTTCAACCGGGAACAAATCCAGATTCGGGGCTGCTACCGAGAAATTCCAGTTGGAAAAATCCAAGAACAATCTGGTGACCTGGGAATCGAACTCAAGCGCTAGGGACCACTAGACAAGAACTTTGACCAGCCACAAATAGCAGTACATAAATATGTAAACCTTTATAGAGACAATATAAGACTGATGTTGTATCAGCGGGAGTGTGCGGCGGGAGGTTCGACCGCCAGTCACTGCGCACCGGTCGATTCGAATAATAGTGTTCTGGTTTCGGGATTTTCTGAACAAAATATATAACGCTAGTGGTATATAAACAAACACTTATTTAGAAAATAAGAATGGTGGAAGTGCTTCACCGTACCAACTGTGGAAGTCGAAGGGTAGGTACACTTTAACAGCTAGATTGACGATAATATTAGAAGGTGGCTGGGACAAACTGAATGCCTGGGGCGCAGCTTGGGAAAGCCCGATGTCCAGCAGTGAACTACGAAAGTCTAAGTTGATTGATTAAGA
The DNA here is from genome assembly GCA_949152395.1 of Agrochola litura. NCBI lineage: Eukaryota > Metazoa > Arthropoda > Insecta > Lepidoptera > Noctuidae > Agrochola > Agrochola litura. The sequence continues at coordinate 4,389,587 of OX424497.1, read as the reverse complement.
AAATACGTTCCTAACACCTGTCAGTTGGACAATTTCTAGTAGTAATAAGGATCAAATTCGTAAAACATATATTCATTAGTATGAAACTGACGGGTGTCAAGAACGCATTGTCTCAATGGCCGGACTGTAGGCGAGCGCAAGATCCTTTTGCTTCTTTCTTTTATTAACTTTACATTAAAAACACTAATCTGTTGAACAAGACAAGTAATAATAGTTGGCAAAATGATAACAAATTACATTAATATGGTATAAAAACAAGATGCCAATAAACAAAAAAGAAAAGACTCATATAGAAATGGAGTGACATTGTGACATACTTCAAATCAAATATACCAGGTGCGGTGTGCGTCTCTAGGTTGCACCAAACGGGAGTCCAGCTCAGCATGTGTCAGGCAAATATACCTGACGCTGATATTCTGCTGGATTCCTGCAGTGACATACGGATGACAATAATGACACCATACTAGTTAAAACTTATTACTGTCATGTCAACTATTACAAAACAGTCTGCTTCCGAGGCTATCGCACTTTAACACCAAACAATTAATCTACAGAGGATTATAATACCCAATTAAAATAATTATTTATTTAAAAGTGACGTTAAACCGATATTAAATTATCTTTAAGCACAATCAGTTAGTAACTCATACTTATCTAGACAAAACTATAACTAATCAGCCAAATGAAATGATAAGCATGTAGGCAAGTTTGATAATTTTAATAACAGCAAAGTCGCGGGCTTTTTTACCGAATACCTACAGTTTCTTTAAGACCTACTAGATGGATTATGCCTGGATTTTGAAAAGCTAATCAACACGCATATTAGATAACAGACTGTCTGTCAAACCCATTTCAAGAGACAATATAACATTTTAACAAAGATCGGTCCTTGGCAGCTCTGGACAGAGAGAGGTGGAAGGAGAGTAGGCCTTTGCCTAGCAGTGTAACTACACGGGTTAAAAAAAAGCTATTCAAAATCCGTGTTCTGACACCTGAATGACTGCTGTGGTGGTCTGGTAAATATCGCTTTTAGCAACCTTTGTATCGGCCTTTGTACCCATCTACACCATTACCGTAGAATTAGCAATATTTTAAAAGAGCTGGGTTACAATTTTGGTGTAAAATAAAGTATATTCTATCTATCCTACTGGCTGTGTCTTAGAATCATCATCAGCATAGGTCTCTCCAATTGCACTTCATTCAGCTCGATTCGCGGCAACTCTCATCTAGCTGCTTCCAATAACCCTGCGATGATTGTCGCTCCTAGATGGAGCGACAATCATCGCAGGGTGATGCCTGAGAGCGTCTTCCTAACGTTAGCCGATTCGCGGACTCCACTCAAGAATACTTCTACCCCAACGCCCAAAGGTCATCGGTTCAGCTTGTTTATTCTGTGAGCTATGTCGTCAACTTTGGTTCTCTGCCAAATCATCTCGTTTCGGATTCGAACTATCAGAAAGACTCCAAGTATATATAGCCCATTTCATAGCTTGCGGAGTGACCTTGAATTTATGAACCAGCCGTACCGTGAGTGTTCACGTTTCAGCTCCGTAAGGTCTTAGAATTCGTAAATATTATTCTTCAGTGTCCGCAGCTATGCGGCTGGTGATTTAACTGACCTGAGCACTGAGTTATGTCATTTATCATTCGTTTCCAGAGAATATCTCTAATTGTCTTTACGTCAACTCTCACTTCGAGCACGTTCAACAGCTTCCTCCTAACAAGGCTGTAGAATTATTTATTTAGGGCAGAGATTCCTTGTGTCGTGGAAGACATGGAGTCCATAGAGGCCTGTATGTTCTGTTGGACCTACAAGTTTAACACATGTTCGTAACCCTTGATCTAATGCATGAATGCTCTTGCTGTGAAAGGGATTTTTTGTCACAAAGATTTCAGGATCAGGCTTTGAATTAGCTATAACCTTTCCAGATACTGTTTGATCCTTACCTTCCACGCTATTTACTACAATTCGTTTTATAATCCCAGAGACTAATTTGACAGGTGCAAATGTCAAACTCCGAATTGAAAAAACAAACAACAATCACTTGAAATGTCAAATTAGTCACTGGGATAAAAAAACCAGCCAAGTGCGAGTCTCGCGCACGAAGGGTTCCGTACCATTATCTATAAAAACGGCAAAAAAATCATGTCTGTTATATGGGAGCCCCCTTGAATATTTATTTTATTCTGTTTTTTAGTATTTGTTGTTATAGTCCGCGCAATCTACGAAGACGCGCCCCACTCCGTTCTGCGCCGTACTAGAGTTCAGTTTACAGTACAGTAATCGCGGAGTGGGGCGCGTCGTCGTGGATTGCACGGACTATATATCGGCAACAAAAATACATCATCTGTGAAAATTTCAACTGTCTAACTATCACGGTTCATGAAATACAGCCTGGTGACAGACCGACAGACAGACAGATGGACGGACAGCGGAGTCTTAGTAATAGGGTCCCGTTTTACCCTTTGGGTACGGAACCCTAAAAACGAACTTTAATTATGTCCGTTTTGTATACTAAAGCTAACTATCAGTCTTAGTATGTAGACTGATAAGTCTTCATTAGATCATAAATCGTGATAAAAAAATAGAATGTCATCATAGAGTTTTTCCTGTTAACAAAATATTAATATTGATATCGGTATAATAACGTGTGGAATTAGTTTATTATTTTAATAAAAGATGGCACTGGTAGTTGCTCGTTCGGCCGTAACGTAAATCATAATTATTTTGATAACGATTTCAGTTTCTTAGCGGACCGACCATTGAATATTTACGAGTGCTATTTTCTATGTTACTTTGGCGGAAACTCATATTTTTAACAAAATAAGTTTTCATTCGCTGACCACTGTCTCTTAAGATACAGGTCACCCTAGTTTAAGAGGCAGGGCTCACCCAATACATGTACAGACCCTGTGGTTACAGCATAATTATGTAATACCTGTCTTTACTCTTATGTCAACCAGTTGTAATCCATCCTTTACCTAATTTTTAACCATAACAACTACATAATGTATTTTCGTCTGTAACCTATTTGAAAATAAATAAATTTTGTTAATTATTATAAAAAAAAAAAGTTCTTATAACTTATTCGTATTCATTTTTTGCATTCTATATTGTTTATTAGATGTGATAGATAATGGCTTTTTATGTACAAAAGGACATTATGGACCCTGTTAGGGCATAGCTACATAGACTTATGTTGCTGTATGTTGTTGTTGTATGTTGTTAAGAAAAAGAAACCGGCTAAGTGCATGTCGGATCACGCACAATGTAGGGTTCCGTAGTTGGGATGAATTTATCCCAAGAACAAAAGTAACTTTGTAGTTGAAAAAAAAAATCTTTCATACAGAATGTATGGCAGAACATGTTTTTACAACCGCAAATCAAAGTTGGTCGATTATTACTCGTTAACTTGTAAAGCCTACCCAACTGTGATAGTTTTCGTTTTAAATTCGTTATATAAGCTACAGTCGTGATTTTTTTCACAGATCTAAAACCAACCATTTAGTTGGCAGGGGGGGGGGACACTTGACTCTAACAAAAATTTGCACTTTAAAGCTTAATATTTCGCAAACGGATCTCTGAATTCAAAAATGGTTTTAACACGCTCACAATGTTTTTGAAAGACCTTTCCAACGATATCACCACACCAAGGGATATCCTCACTTTACGTGTAGGGGAGGTACCCTAAAAAAATTTTTTTTCATAATTTTATTTTACCACTTTATCGGCATGATTAATATGTATACCCGTGCTAAATTACAACTTTCTAGTACTGACAGTCTTGGAGCTAGACCGCGGACAGACAGACAGAGAGACAGACGGACATGACGAAACTATAAGGGTTCCTTGTTTACTACGGAACTCTAAAAATTAAGAAATTATTCTCTCAAATGCACAGACTCATTCTTCTCTTTCTACAAAAACTGAGTTTTTGCGAAAGAATAAGAACGAAATAGTTTTTTGGAAGAACAAAGGGTGGGTAGACTTGAGCCTCACCGCTATACTAATATAATAACGAGGTTAAATTTGTAAGTTTGAATGTAGGGGATTGCATACCGGAAGACGTAGCGTTGGAAGGCCTCCCACAAGGCGGACCGATGACCTGGTGAAGGCCGCAGGAATCCGCTGGATGCGAGAAACACAGAACCGGTCGAAGTGGCGGTGCTTGGTGGAGGCATATGTCTAGCAGTGGACGTCTTTCGGCTGAATGATGATGATGTAGAAGATAATCTTCGAAATGACTGATCTGATTCCGAAAGTTCTTTTACTGATGGGAAGCTCCAACATTGACAAGTGTCATATGATACATTTTATGTATAAACAAGGAATTTCACGCGGAAGATGTAGCGGGTGGAAGCTATATAAGAAAGAAGTCAAATACGCATTCTGTACATCAGACTAAGTAAGATTTCACAAAAATAATTGTTGAGAAACAACTTTTATTTTTGGTGTGGAAAATCGCTGTTTACGCTAGCGCTCAATAAAACGCACGCAAAGTGCTTAAGGGTACATGAAACGGCACAGGGCTCGTGAGGTATTCAAAGTTGAATTGTACCATTCAAAACTTGTTCTCGTATAAAAACCTCAGAAAAGGTAAGGTCCAGTACAAAAAATAATCACAATGACGGGAAGAACAAGTAACTGTCGGCTTCTTTAAGCATCTTTTGATGCGGCAGCGGCTTGTGGCTAAGTAATTACAGCCGCACGGGTCGATCGATCAGGTTAAGCCACGCTTGCCGCGGTTGGTCCGTGGATGGGTGACCATCTTTATATACCAAGATCCCTCCGTGCCTCAAAAAGCATGTTAATCCGTTGGTCCCGGCTGTCATTTGTAGATATTTGACAGTTGTTACAGGTAGTCAGAACCCCGAAAGTTTGACAACTAGACTTACCAGGGGGTATCGTATTACCCAGTAAATGGGTTGTGGACGCCAAATAGACAGTCGCTCCATGTAAAATACTGGTATTAAGCTGCATCTGGTTAGACTGGAAGCCGACCCCAACATAGTTGGGAAAAGGCGAAGCAGATGATGATGATTGAAGAAATAAAGGCATTAACAGAGATAATTGAAATTATGTAAGTATTATATAATGCAGTGACAAGAGCGTATCTCATCAGTGAAGAAAACTTAATTTAAAAAGAAATACTTTCTTGTAAAAATAAAATAGTGGAACTCCGGGAGTGCCGACAGAAGTGAAAACTTGAAAAAAAACGACACCGTGGTAATCAACGCGTTGATGTCTTTTACTCTACGGTGTCGGTAAATTCCGTTACAGTGTCGCGAATTCAATGGTTTAGTCCCATCTCAAAAATGCCCAATGCGCCCAAAGAAGTTTTCACTTCAAAAATGACAGCAAACGAATGGACCAAGTAGTCACTGAAGGCTTTGAACATCTCCCATATAGGGTGGATTTTTGTGACGGGACACTAAGGCTAGGCCTTGTAGTTACAGGAAAACAGTCTTATGTGACTCCTCATTTTTTTGATTAAAAAAAAAAATGCGAAGTCAGCAAGAAAATTGATAATTTCCACAAAAATACAGGCGTTGCCTATAACTGTGCCTATACCATGTATTTATAGTTATTAAGCTATAGTTTGACCAATACCGCTGTACCGCGCCTTAGGAAGGCGCGCGGCGAGACGGGGGAGCAGTGCAGGCCGCTAATTCGTCAAAGCTCTCGGCGCACGGCGTCCCGCCCACCGCTCATTGGTCAACACTACCCCCCCCCCGCCTCGCCGCGTATTCCTAAGGCGCGGTACAGCGGTATTGGTCAAACTATAACTAAGCTTTAAAATGCGATATTCTTCAATAGTCTGTTAAAAATAATGACATAATTATATGCATTCCTATCATCACACCGCTTGTAAAAAGCACAGCTGTTATTAAAAAAAAAAAAAAAACTTGTGTGGTCGGGGGACCCCCGTCAAGAACAAAGTTCCTTATGTGAACTCGCACTCACACACACACTCGAATATAATAAAAACAGAGAAAGAGACAGAGAGAAAGAGAAGTCGTATGGAGGGGCATAACGCTTTTCTTTACGTGACGATTTCTGCCACTCAACTCCAACTGAAAGCAGCGTTAAAGAACTTCGTTCCAAAAAAAGGCATTGTCAATAGCTCGTGGTATTCTGATTTTAAGACCCACAAAAACAGGACAACAAACTCACAAAGATGATTGTCATGTGATACAGAGGAGTAAGAATATTGTGGCTTTATGAGCAGGGGAAGACCAAAGAAACGATGGATGGACTGTGTAATATTATGACTAGACAGGGGGTGACTGCTAAGAAGTCAACTTATAGAGAGGTAAGGAAGAGGAAGACATGCTGCATCCAAATGAATTGGAATAAGGGCATGAGAATGATTAGTTAGTACCACAAGAAAAAACATCCCCATTACATTCCGGAATGTATATGACACGTGAAATGATAGATAACATGAAATATGTACTTCAAACTTTTGTGTAATAGTTTCATTAAAATACCGGATTGACTGCACTAATCAGCTCACACAAAAGATATGGCGATAATTTTCGAAAAAATATCTCCGTTTTATGATATTGTTGATAATTCTTGATACTATATCGTTGGTGATTACGTATTGATGTGTATATTTCAATAATTTGATTACAATAATCCAGTTGCGGGTTTAGTGCCCGCTTCAGTGGTCGCTGGTATCCAAGGTAAGTTAAATTATTGGGTATATTATAGCAAAGTGAAATATGATAAAATTACGTCTACTGTACTTAAATAATTGAGTAGAAGGGCTATATTTGCCTGAATATTTGTTGCTATATTAAATATCATAATGAAAATAGACACGATAATGGTAAGGTCAAAGACTACACACTTAATAGATGATAGTAATTTATGGTTCAAGTCCATGAATTGATGAGCTAGATTGTGGGTTAGTGTCACAGTATAATTTTATGCAATAACCAGTTTCAAATAATTCGAAAATTTTTATCAAATCTTGTTTACCGTCACTTTTCTTTGGTGTGTTTAGTGTTTGTGATTACGTAAAGCTTGAGGTCTATATAATACAAAAAGACAAGTTACAAAGTAAATATTCTGATTTGTTTTTCTACAAATTGCAAGTGAAAATTCTTGTAATTTGAATATTATCAGTTGCTTCAGTCCAAAAGTAAAAAGTGGCCTATTATTTTAAGCACTCTATGAATTAATCTACTGCCAATAACTTTTCTAATTCTCCAAAAATTTGAAATGGTGACGTATCAGTAAATAAATAAGGAAAATATTCGTGAAATAGTTTATTTCAGACTGGCAGGTTTACGTCATATCCAATTTTTTTAATAATTGTAAGTTGATACTAATGTAAATTTATGCCTACTGAAACTAAAATAATAAAGCCAGTCAAAAATGATTTTAATTTACGAGTAGATTCTTAATTGTGTATATACGTGATACATAAAACTATAGGCATTATACACATTAATTATCTATGTCAATTTATCAAATTGCTGTAAGGTAAACCTAAGCCTGAAATTACACATTCGATTTATTTCGTCCAGATAAAATTATTTCGATAACGATGTTTTTATAATGATTAATAAACTTTATCAGTTTTTTTTAAATAAGATAAGAAAGAATGGAAGAAGATACAAATTACAGGAATCATCAAGAATTAATAAATTTTAATCGGTTGACCTTCAATATTGATGCTAATTCATGGGTAGTGTATGCCTACCTAATAACTAGCTTGAATATCTTTCAGTTATTTCAATGTCAAGCTGCCAATCATACTAATATTGTAATTGAAACAGTTATGTCGATATAAGTTTTTATCTCACACACCAACCCTCAGAAATACTCTTTGTACTAACATTAAAAATTCACTTTCAGATGGTGGCGATAAAACTTGTAGTTTTATCCTTGGCTTGCGTCTGCGCAACTGCAATAGCTGATATTGCACCAGTGCAAGTGACGAGAAATACCATCTTCAGAGATGAACGCTTCGAAGGCGAAGTGTTTGAGAATGTTGATGCCTTCGATAACATCGAGCTGAGTACAAACACTAGTTCACCGTACAGACTACCTACCACCACCGCACCCTCGAATTACAGGATGCGTTGGAACATCGATCTCTCAACACTTCGTTATTCTGGTTTTGTAAATATAACTCTTCATGCAACACAAGCTGACGTTAACGAGATCGTCATCCACTGTGACCATGTATCAGTAACTAATCTAAACCTGACTCAAGGAAACACAAACGTTTCTGTAACTTACACCATTCAGAAGGAATATCAATTCTTAAGGGTCGCGTTAACCGATGGCGTTCTGCAGTACAATGCGGCAAACCCTGTTAACTACATTTTAAGTATCGAATTCAACGCAAATATGCGTGATGATATGTACGGTATTTATTACAGTTGGTACAGGAACCTTGGAACTGACACAGGAATAAGGTAAAGAGTTCGATAATTAAACAAAGTTTTAATGCTGTACTTTTAAAGACCATTTTCTTTAAAAACGAATCTAAAATGTAATTTATCTACACCCATGCTATAAAACCTCTATAAAAGTTTCTGAAACATCTGAAACTAAAAGTTAGCTTATTGCCAACATTAAAACAGCCAGTGTCATAGTAACTATAATATCATCCAAATGAGTGTTATAATGTTGTACTAAATTTCATTATACAACTCAAATTAAAAAAAAAGAACATCGTCATGCACGCGCCTTTCACTACCACAGCGCCGTAATAAAAAAAAACTTTTAGGTTATTCGAATTCACGTCGTATCTCGCCATTTTTGTTCGATAATAGTATTGCAAAATTGTATTACTTTGTTATTTACAAAAATGAGTGATACAAGCTTTGAAAACACACCTCCAGATATTTCCGATGCAGCAAAAGACATTTCTAACCAATTAATACCAGAAAAGTCGAAAAAACAATATTGTATAACACCCTATGGTTTCAGAACCTTTCATAGAGGATTCATATTATCATGGTGTAGATAAAATCTTGTATACAACTGTACATAATTAGGTATTAAAATACTCATGTGATACTATTAACCCACATTCGTGTTTTAATACCCTTTATACAACAGTTGCATAAATAACTATTATATAATGTTGCTAAGATGGTATAAGTTCATAAGTATTTAATTTTCAGATGGATGGCCACTACACAGTTCCAAGCTACCGCTGCTCGCTATGCATTCCCGTGTTATGATGAACCCAGCTTTAAGGCCACCTTCGATGTCACCATCAGACGCTCCTCGGGCTACAGGAGTTGGTTTTGCACTAGGCTTCAGAGCAGCGTCGCCACCACAGACGCAAACTTCGTGTAAGTAAACATACAAATATGTTTTTCTTTTGATTTTAAGTCTACAGTTGCTAATTTTTATTGACATTGACATTTTCTTTGTTTTGCAGTGGTTACTATGACGATATTTACCATACTACCCCAAGAATGTCCACCTATCTGCTCGCATTAATCGTCGCTGATTATGCCGCTATTCAGGAACCTGCAACCGGTCCAGTGATGCACGAAGTTATTGCAAGGCCTGGTGCAATCTCTACTGGTCAAGGAGCCTATGCGCAGAGAGTCGGACAGGACCTTTTGGCTTGGATGAGCGAGCACACACAATATAATTTCTATACACAAAATGCCAACCTGAAGATGACCCAAGCCGCTATCCCCGATTTTGGAGCTGGTGCCATGGAGAACTGGGGATTACTTACTTATAGGTAGGTTACCCTACCTACGCTTACAAAAGAAAAAGTGCTGTAATTAAATTTATTCTACGAAACATAACTTACAAGATTAGTTTTGGTTGACAAAATCGATTAAAAACTATAGTACTTAGTAGTCATTTCTTTTTTTTTCAGGGAAGCTTATCTTTTGTATGATGAAAATCATACCAACAGCTATTTCAAGCAGCTCATCGCTTATATTCTTTCCCACGAGATTGCACATATGTGGTTCGGTAACCTTGTTACCAATGACTGGTGGGATGTGCTCTGGCTGAACGAAGGCTTTGCTAGATACTACCAGTACTTCTTGACTGACGCGGTACGTGATGTGTTTACCTTTAACAAATTAAATGTCTTCATAAGTTATTTGTTAAAATACGTTGCGATTTAAGACAAAATACTTCGCGTCAAGTTTTTCTATTTGATTTTTGAGTAAATTAATTTAGCAGAGAGTTTTGAATGTTGTACGTGTTTTTGGGTTTCAGGTTGAGACAGAAATGGGTCTTGGTATTCGTTTCATCACCGAACAAGTGCATACATCACTGCTTAGTGACTCGTCTAACAACCCTCACCCTCTGACTAATCCTGGTGTTGGCAGCCCTGCCTCTGTCAGCGCCATGTTTTCGACCATCACTTACAACAAAGGAGCTGCTGTAATCAGAATGACTGAGCATCTTCTTGGCTCCACTGTTCATAGAGCAGGACTCAGGAATTATCTAAGAGATAAGTAAGGTTTCGGTTTGATTGTTTTAACTGAAATATTATAGCTAAGCTCGAGTATTGTATAACGTATATAACGTATATTTGTTGTGGCTATGAATAATAATGAAAACAAAATTAAGATTTAAAACAGAAATAAGACTTGGTTTAAATATTCACAGGCATTTCGGTACAGCCAAACCTATTGACTTGTTCAATGCCCTGGACCTAGCAGGTCGATCAGCCGGCGCTTTCAATGCTTATGGAGAAAACTTCAATTTCGTGGACTATTTCAATAGTTGGACAGAACAGCCTGGACACCCCGTGCTTTATGTTGAAATAACCCACAGCACTGGACAAATGTCCATCTACCAGGTACAGATTATTCAAGAGTAGTACGAGTATATATTAGAATTTTTATGAATGAGATAATTTATTCTCCTTTCCATCGTAAATATTTTCAGTACTAATCTCAATTAATTCTTGCAGCGACGTTTTAACATTAATACCGGTTATTCCTCCGCAAACACGAAATACATCATCCCCATCACTTTTACTTCTGCACCTTACATCGACTTCACGAACACGAAGCCATCTCATGTCCTCACTGAAGCGGTGACCGTCATTGACCGCAACGCATATGGTGACCACTGGACTATCTTGAACATTCAACAAACTGGTAAGTAATACTTTGTTGAATAATGAAAATAATAAGATCTGAATTGTATATTATATTTATTTTTATTAATTGTATATATTATTAATTTTAGAAAATGAGAGTCCAATGAAAACACGCTTTCATTAGCTGACATGTAGATTGTATTGTGATGTAGATTGACATGTATCTATTTAACGGAATCTTTCAACGTTATTTTCACCAACTTCTAATTTGTCATATCGAAATACAATAATACATAGTTTGAATGATTAATGCAAAAAGCGTGGAGCACTTTTTGGTTGTGTGTACTTTTAATTAATGTATACAAAGCGGTCCACATACTTTACATACGTTACACATACAAAATAAGTGACAAGCTGCATAGGTACTTATGTCGTAATTTAGACTTTAAGGCTACACACAGTGCCGGCAGCACGCACCGCCGGCTTTTGCTGAGCGGCACGCCTTTGTTTGGCGACTCTTATGTGCGGCAAGCCGGGCGCACTGCGGCTTGCGCGGCGGCAAGGCCGAGCTTCTTTTTTTTTTATACGACATAATTATTTATTATTATTATACATACATATATTATCTTTATAACTCATAATGAAGATGTTATTTTCATTGGTCACAGGTTTCTACAGAGTTAACTATGATGACTACACCTGGGACTTAATCATTAGGGCCCTAAGAGGCAATGACAGAGCCATGATACATGAATATAACAGAGCCCAGGTAAACAATTTCAAACAAGTTTGAAGCATTTTGATAGCTTATTCTGTTTACAACAATAGGCTTGTGTCAAAAAACTTTTTGACCGTCTTGTAGATTATTAAAAAATATTGAACACGTATTTTTTATTTTTTGACATAATCAAAAGATTACGGCGATACATTGACTTAAAATGTGGCATGACGTCACGCCTTGCTAGATTTTATACTGCGTTGTGACGTTATTTTTGGTTAATATAATAAAGCAAAAAATACGTGTCTAATATTTTTTTATTATCTGAAAGACGGACTAAATAGAATTTCTTTTTTTTTACCTAGGTAACTACCGTATTTGAGGGTATTTAAAAAGTGTGTTGACAATAACCTTCAATTGTTATTGCTTTTCCATTTGGCGGTAGCTGCTGTGTGATTTAGATCACAATAAAAATCCACTATATCTCGCAATAACGATCAATGTAGGTAAATGTGTTTACAAACAAAAACTTCATTTAAATTGAACTATTTCCAGATTGTCAACGATGTTTTCCAATTCGCTCGCTCCGGCATCATGACCTATGAACGGGCCATGAACATACTCTCTTTCCTTGAGTTTGAGACTGCGTACACTCCGTGGGTTGCTGCCATAACTGGTTTTAACTGGATCAGGGCTAGACTTCAAGGAACTCAGTACCTGACTCCACTTAACGTTAGTATTTTGAAAAATAAAAACATTTTATCAACGTTACTTTTTCCTGCTTTCACTACGAGTTTGACGATAGACTAAAATAATTTGGAAAGTTTTCGTCTCTAGTTTTTTTAATACTTTTTAGTTGTGACTTGTTTTTTAAATCGTTTTTCTTCAACAGAATATTATTATTCAATGGTCTTCGTTGGTGATAAGCCAGCTCACATATAATCCTCGCCCTGCTGATACTTTCATGGATTCGTACTTGCGTTATCAACTGGCGCCAGTGCTGTGCAACCTCGGTGTTCAAGCTTGCCTCAATTCTGCCTACACACAGTTTGATCAACTGCGAACCAACGGAGTAGAGTGAGTATAAACTAATTGTATATAAAAGATAACATTTTTTTTTTTAATTATGTAATTTAAAGAAGTATAAACAGATATAAATAAAATAAAAAAAAACATTTTAAAGTACCAACTGAACACAGAAAATAAAATATTTTTTTTTCCACACCAAAGCCTTTACAGTAAATGTTTTTTCTTATTGAACACATGTTTTCTAGCTGCGTAAAAGTATTACCACAGGAAAAGCCCACTCTACTACAAACTACGTCCTGAAAAAAAAATTGATAACCCTGATAGCTTTTTTTAATGTTTTTTTTCTTTAAGCACTAGGTGAAATGATTGAAAAAAACAAAAATAGGTCATAGCTTTTGAACCGTAAACATTACACCGACATTCTTCATTCTTAAGTTTGGAAATGACCTTGCCCACGCCCCTATTCGATTTGATCCATACTTCTAGGGACACCTTGTATATGTACTATCGCGGACAGGCATATCTGGAGAACTATTCCTGCTGCTTGCATCACTCGGCCGATATAATAACGCTTACTTACAAAAAAAAATGGGCGGTAAGCAGATGTGGTCATCGTGTGCACGGGATTTTGTTTTCAAAGTGGTAAGATATGCGTGACCGCGATAGTACCTTAAGTATTTTTCAGAATAATTAGTGATATTGAAAATTAAACTGAATTTTATGTACAGGCGTTAAAGTTACTTTTTCAAAATCACTCACCCACAATCTTGATAAACAGGGTGCCAGTTGACAGCCGCAACTGGGTATACTGCAACGCTCTACGAAGAGGCAATGCGGCAGACTTCAATTTCTTATGGAACAGGTTCCTGACTGAAAATGTCTACACAGAAAAGATCCTGCTCCTTCAAACTCTTGGCTGCACCAGTGATGACGCCTCTCTTAGAACGTAAGTTCACAAATCGTTATTATTTTTGTCATAGTTTCCTTCAGTTTATTCACAACTATGCTCACGAATCGTGAGAAATTATTGATACGTGGAAAAATAACAGAGACATCACAAAATCACGCAATATTTTATACAAAATCGTCAATGGCAGATGATTTGTGAGAAAATATAAATACGTGCAATAAATACAGAAGCATCACAAAAACACGCAATATTTTATACAAAATCGTCAATGACATTGTTTGTCATGATAATTCGTTTTGACGAATCGTATTAAATCACTATTCAGTTTAAATGTGACCAGATATTCGTCATCGACGAATCAATTAATAATGAATCGTCATGAGGGATGTTATAGATACCTACTTGTGTGTGAACCGTAAACCACTCAAGAATATCATTTTAAAGGGGTCCAGACACTATTAGTAATAATGACATTACTATTACTTATGATCACATCATCATTACAACCACCACACTGTCAGTAGAAATGACGTTATTTGAATGTAATGTCATTATTACTAGCTAGTTAGTAAGTCCCGCGGTTTCACCCGCATAAGTCTCGGTCGGAATATCGAGATGAAAAGTATTCCATGTGTCAATCCAGGCTATAAACTATCTGTGTGCCAAATTTCATCTAAATACGTTCAGCCGTTTGAGCGTGAAGAAGAGACAAACATACACAGACACTCACAAACTTTCGCCTGTATAATATTTGTGTGATGTGATAGTGTCTGATCCCCTCAAGTTTGGAAAAAAGAGGAATGTTTTTATCCGTTTTTATTTATTCAACTATTTATGATTTCACATTTTGCAGGTTGTCTCGTTGGTCTAGTGGCTGCGAGTGCTACTGCTGATCGTGATGTCCTGGGTTCGATTCCTCGGTCGGGCAAAGTGTTGTTGAGTTTTTCCATCAGAAATTTCTCAGTAGTAGTCCGGAGTCTGGATTTGTGCCCGATTGATGGCAATATGCTCGTCACCTTGGGACTTAAACCTATCTGGCTTTCGTGTGATCCAGGCTTTCGTATCCTATACTCCTTTATTCGTTTTCAGGTTCATGGACGCGATTATTGTGCCCAACAACATAATCCGTCGTCAAGACTACAACACCGCCTTCAACACTGCTGTTTCAGGCAATGAGGAAAATACCCAGAAGGCTTTCAGTTACATTCAGCAGAACCTGGCTGCTGTTACCCTTGCGTAAGTACACACTATAATTTAAAAACTGGTCAAGTGCGTGTCGGACTCGCGCACCAAGGGTTCCGTTCCATTATACCGCCATACTAAAATTGGTATCATTTTTATTGGTAAAAAGATATGGGCAAATTTAGATTTACGTGAAAACTTGTAAGTACCAAAATTTACCTTAATTTTCAACTTTTTTATTTTTCGGAATTTTCCCTTTATTTGTGCTGTAAGACCTTGCTTTTTGCCAAAGTTCGTGATTCTAGGTCAACGGGAACTACCATATAGGTTTTCGACCCAACACCTATATTGTACTTCTGGTTGACCTAGAATTGTCAATTTTGGTTAAAAGCACAAGGGAAAATTAAATATCATATAAGTTTTCACGTAAATCTAAATTTGCCCATATCTTTTTATCGTGTTGACTCAGGACCTTGATATTTATACACCTAATAGGGACTATAGATTTCAGTATTTGGTATAAATCTCAACTTGCTAGGTCAACACGTTCCTGAGAAAATCGGTTGTGACACACGGACAGACAGACGGACAAGAGAGTGATCTTATAAGGGTTCCGTTTTTTACCTTTTGAGGTACGGAACCCTAAAAACGGGCGAACTTTACAGTAGTCGCATATGATGTATAACATCTGATTTCTTAGCTGACAGTACCAACCTCTCGGAAAATGGGTTGGTACCATCTGACTGCCAACTCTACCGCCGCGTGCGCTCATTAGTCAATTCAAGTAGCGCGCGCTTCCCTGGCTTCCTGTTACACACTTCCGTCCCTTTTCACGAAATAACTACTCTACAGATTGCAGGAAAGCGGAAAGATGTTACACATCAAAAGTAAAATAATTAAAAAAATTGTGACTTAAAATTTATGAGCAGCCACAGACTACATCAATATAAAAAAATTGCCAAACTTAAGTCTTCTGAACCCGTGCATTTTTCTGGCACAAAAAATATTCTAGGGATTAGTGTAGCTTTCTATATGAGTTTTTTTAAATTGATTCCGTCTTACAAAAATCTTTACCTGATTATAATCTAAGTATAGATAAGGATATAATTAATGAATTGTTTGTTCTTTTCTAGCTTTGGAACCCCACAGACGCCACTGTCCTACGTCGCAAATAGGCTGAGGACCGAAGCCGAAGTTCTTGCTGTAAGATACTTTACGAATATTTTTGAAACCTTTGTCTTTCTCGTGGACCTAGTGGTCACAACACAGCTGCTAGGTTCAATACCTAGCAGTGCCAGTTCAGGCGTGTGTTTAAAGTGTTTTCGAGATTTTTCATGAGGAACTTCTCAGGAATCTGGATTTGTGCCCGGTTATTATGAACAGGCTCACCCTTTAAAACGTTTCGAAAAATGTGGGTATTCTGTACACGTCTGCCTTTTATTTCCAAAAATACAGGCGTGACGTTAATTATGGTCATTTTCACTCTAGCCTTACGTTATATATTTATTATTAAATCATATTTTCTTTTTTCCCACAGTTCCAAACATGGGCAAATGGCACACAAACTCAATTGGGTACTTCCTACAACGACGTATACGATTATTCCGTGAGCGCTCTTCAGAGCATCAGATTTGCCCCCACTATCGCTGGCGACTTGAACAATTACTTCGAGAACGGGAACCAGGAGCTTGCCACCACCAGTACCGCGGCTCCCACGGTGGCACCAACAACCGTTAGTCCATCAAGCTTGACCGAGCCAACTACTCCTGCAATCCCTGATTCAGCAGTCACCACTTTTGCGTCTCTCTTCATGTTAGCGCTTGCTGCTGTCGCTCACATTATTCTATAAGCACAAATCTCTAAAACCTGATTTACAGGGTATGATATAATTGCCTGTTGTATATTATAAGTTACAGTGACAATGTTCTTTAAACGGTGCACAAAAGTTGTACCGTCTAAACAGTGTTTAGCAAGTAATTTGTTGCTTCAATTTTATTGTATGCCACAGGCAAGAAACTTGCATCGTGTAAATGGGGCTTAAGCCTTAGGGATGAAGGGTTTTTTTGTAGAATCCCGAACATAGACAATAAGTGAGTGACATTTCGTTTGACAGATCGTTTGAATTTCGTTCGATTTGAAGTGCAAGACAACTGCACGTGTTAGAAATGTTACAGAAATAATGTTAAATACATATTTGTGATGAATTCAAATGTTTTATTTTATTTTTATAAATATGGATTTAGCTTAGATAGGTAATCGTAATAGCCTTATAATTTATCGTCAGAATTGTAAATAGGCTTTTGTAAATTATTAAACGTATATTTTATATATTTTTTGTTTATTTTATTTTGTCTCGATAATTCCTTTAGCAGGAAAATGGGAAACATAAGATAAGGATGTTTTTTATGAATTTTGGATTATAGCTTATCACAGTTATAATGATAATATTATATTACTGATTATTCCGCCGCAGTAGTGATAAGATATTGATTTGTGCTTTAATCTGAAAATAAAAACATCCAGGGTAATTATTTTACACTGTGTTTAACTAACATATATTTTATTGTTAACAATACCTATCAGTCATCATCATCTGCCTACCCTTCTCCCAACTATGTTGGGGTCAGCTTCCAGTCTAACCAGATGCAGCTGAATACCAGTATTTTACATGGAGCGACTGCCTATCTGACCTCCACAACCTAGTTACTGGGTAATACGATACCCCTTGGTAAGACTGTTTGTCAGACTTTCGTGCTTCTGACAACTCGTAACGACTGTCAAAGATCCACAAATGACAGCCGGGACCAACGGCTTAACGTGCATTTCGAGGCACGGAGGGGTCTTGGTATATAAAGATGGTCACTCATCGACGAATCAACCGCGGCAAGCGTGGCTTAACCTGATCGATCGACCGGTGCGGCTGTTATAACTTAGCCAACTGTAGTTGGGGCTTGCCAACAATACCTATCAGTATGGTTACTAAATATGAGTAAGTATACAGTGCTGTAAACTTTTTATTTGGATATACTATCATTGGTTAGGCCCTGAAAAGTTTCTTCTACACTTACTTGTAGTGTTGCATTGTTTGTAAAGTTAATTATAAATCTCGTGGTCTCGTGGTCTCAAGCGAGACTGCTAATTGTGGGATTCTGGGTTCAATTCCCAGATCGGGTATAGTCTTCTTATTTTCGTGTGGTAAGTGACGAACCTGATGTCAGAGTTTTAAAGCTGCCCGGGCCCTTGGCTTCACATGCCGTCGAGAAATATCTCTCGGGCATGCTTTCCTCACGACGTTTTCCTTCAACGTTTTTACCAGACTGCCCCAGAAGGAGGGTAATGTTTTTCGAGAGTATGTATGTATGTATGTATGTTTGTATGTATGTATGTATGTATGTATGTCTATTTCTTTGGCACGCTCTATAGCCTAAACGGCTTGATGGATTTTAACATATGAGGTGTCGTTAGGTTCGTCTTAATAGTGGGAGTGACATAGGCTATAATAATATTTATACGTATATATTGCATCTGCAAATACAAAAAAAGGGAGGGGTAGGTTTAAAAAAAACATACACATTATTGGTATCAAATAAAAGTTAGTAATGAGTCAATTCCAAATATATATACTTACATATTTATACATTAATAAAAGTAAAAAGTTTGAAATAAAACAAATTATTAAAAAAAACAAAAAACCGACTGCAAAAACTCATAACTGAAAAGAAAAAAGTTTGAAGCAAGTGATAATTATACGGGTATTGTCGGGTATAGTATTATTGATTACCATTACTAAATTATTATTCTAAGTAGCATGGTAGATAAGTAAGCAAGATGTCTACTGATCTGATCTGATCTGACTGTCAGATTGCTGTCTCATCGAACTATGAGAGTGAGAGAAGAGGGAGTGCTTTTATATTGTTGCATACATTAAACTTGTGCACGATAATATTTTACTATCTTATTCGTACTTGGCTGGTCTCCGTTGAGATTGGCCGCAGTAACCGAAATACGGAAGTTAAATAGCTTAAGGGCTAGGAAGATGTTAATGTATCGTGGTCTGACCATTAGATTTATCTGAAGAGCAATTCCCTGTTTTCTAAGAGTGTCCGCCTTCTAATCTCAAAAAAACCTTATTTACGGACCTACATTTTTGTCATTATTTTATTAAACGTTTGAAATTTGTTCGAGACGTAGTAGTAGTGTTATTGTTCTTACGCATAGGAGCGTTTAGTGTTCGTCAATGCGTTAAGACGCAGATATATGTTAGTGACCTTGAGCTTGCGTGTTCTGTATTGAGTTCACGCAACGCGTCGTACGTCCAGCAAGTAAAAGGACTCGCCCATCAAGGAGCGCTGTCCCAAATTAGACGCATTATTAATTTATTATACATAAAACAATAAGAGATCAATAATTAAATTATCTTTAAATAAGTTTCAGAAAATTATTTAAAGATAATTTCTTTATTCGCGTTTGACATAACTTTACAAATTAATTTCACTATGTAATATCTAAAATATTGATTTATTAAGTTATTAGAAATGCTCTTATTTAATATATATTTTTTCCAAGTCATTGACACCACTCGTTTAGACGTGATATTTAGTATAAAATAATTAAAAGTCGGTTTTGGTCGCCTTAAGTGCGAGAATTGACTTCTGAACCCTTTAACTTCAAAATATGTAACTGATAGCAGTTTAGTGTAACATTTTGGGCTGGCAAAATTATAATTGCTTTAATTTACACGCTTAAGCAGAGCAGTGGTGGCCCAGTGGTAACGGCCGTGATTTACGAGTTGTAGGTCGTAGGTTCGAACCCAGGCAGGCGCTTTACTTTGTGTAAATAATTTCATCACCACTGCTCTCAAAACGTTGAAGGAAAACATCGTGAGCAACCCGCACTGGGCCCGCGTGGTGGATTATGGCCCACTCCCTCTCATAGAGAGGAGGCCTGTGTCCCAGCAGTGGGAACAATTTATAGGCTGATGATGATGACACGCTTAAGAAAACAAACAATAATTTATTGTTGAAAATTAGGTACATTGAGGAAAAATCTAAAAACATTATAGTTGATAAGAAATTGTCACGTTATGGAAGATTAACAGATCTGTTGTATTTGATAAATATAATTTAAATTTTAATTGATAATTGTTTGTCACTGATTGATTGTTATTATACCTACAACATAGGTCACCCATTGTCAAAAATGGTTTTCACACCCCTGCAATAATTTTGAACGACCTATGCCACGACACTACACACCAAAGAAACCATCCCCACTTTATCTACCTTCAGGGTAGGCAGCTTTTTAGCATGTACCTACTACAGTTCGTTTTTTAATCCGAGAGACTAATTTGACAGGTGCAAATGTCAAACTCCACATTGAAAAACAAACAACAATCACTTGAAATGTCAAATTAGTCTCTGGGATTAAAAAACGAACTTTAGAGTATACAGACAGACGGACGGACATGGCAAAACTTTAAGGATACATTGTTGACTACGGAACCAAAAAATATAATAGACGATGATATATTATTTAGTAACCTGTTCCGCTTAACTATTCCTGAAGCAGCAAGATATATTCAAACTCAAAGCATTTATGTAATTAAACCATTTAAAAGCACTTTTGAATTGTCGAAGGAGTCGGTCATTCAGAATGATGAACCTAGTTGCCCATTCCAAAGCGTAGTAGGTTCTTATGGAGAAGAAACTTCATGGACACTCTTTCAAATTTGATTGTTCATCATCATCATCAGCCTATAATGTTCCCACTGCTGGGACACAGGCCTCCTCTCTGTGAGAGGGAGTGGGCCGTAATCCACCACGCGGGCCCAGTGCGGGTTGGTAGATGTTACATGTCTTCGAATTTTCGGTTCTAGGACATGCCGGTTTCCTCATGATGTTTTCCTTCACCGTTTTTGAGAGCAGTGGTGATGAAATAATTTACACAAAGTGAAGCGCCTGTCTGGGTTCGAACCTACGACGTACAACTCGTAAGTCGCGGCCGTTACCACTGGGCCGCCACTGCTCAATTTGATTGTTACAAAATCTTTATTTGTACAATATCTCAGCAGTGCAAGCCCGAGGCGAGGCGAGGCTAGGTTCCTAGGCTAGGCTCTTGATGTGTCTCTGATGTTGTTTGGGGGTGATCTTGCCTGTCTCTCCAAAGCAATAACTTATAAATACAACAATAAAGCTACTTATTAAAACATTTGCACAATTTCAGTCAACCCGTCTCTTAGAAAATTAGTGACTAAAACATCGATTTTTATTTCGGTTTATCTGTGACGCATTTTAGTATCAGAAAAATGAGGAAAAAGATTATATAGATGCATTTTTTAACCTACTTCAAAATAGAAGGAGCCATGCATTCGGCGATGTATTGTGGTGTGTAATAAAGAGTATAAATGTAATCTTAACTTCAACTTATAATCTAATCTAAATCTACGCGATCAATAAGATAAACTGCACGATATGAAAGAATGTGTTTTATCCACATTTCAAATTGAAATTTGAAAAAGCTTTTGAAGTGAAAACTTCTATAGGCGCGTTGGGCATTTTTGAAATGCGACTAAACCATTGATTTTGCGACGTTGTAAAGAAATTTACCGACACCGTGGAGTAAAAGACATCAACGCGTTGATTACCGCGGTGCGTGGAGTAAAAAACATCAACGCATTGATTACCGCGGTGCCGATTTTTTTTCAAGTTTTCACTTCTGTCGGCACTCCCGGAGTGCCACTGTTTTTTTTCCATTATTTTCAAACATAAATTATTTGTTGTTTTTACAATTTTACTCGCCAAACTTTCAAGTTTGATAGCGAGAAGTGCTTGTTAATATACTCAAATAATCTAGTAAAAACTAAGCTTAAAACTACCAATTATGCATTATTTCACTCAAGGATCAATGACACCGGCACGGACAGATTGCGGACGAGCTGCGGACCGAACACTGACAGATTCTAAGTACGTATCCGTCTGGAGGTGTTCGTGTCCGGAGCCGCGTCCACAACCCGCCCGCGCCGGTCCGACCAAACCCTTAGTTGAATCACAGATTAATCATTAATGATAATGGTGCCGATTCACTTGTTCACAAACTAAACTAAATTAAGAAAAGGACAGAAGAAAAATTTTAGTTCAGTCCTGTCAAATTAATCAGCGCTTGACGTAAATTGACGTAATTTTAGCATGCAAGTTTTTAATCACGTCTAAACTTGTATGGAGAAGTGACAGGCGCCGATTAATTTGACAGGACCAAACTAAAATTTATCTTCTGTCCTTTTCTTAATGAAATATAAAGAAAAAGATGCACTGAACTTAAATTTAGTTTAGTTTGTGAACAAGGGAATCGGCACCACTGTGTGTTAATTTAATTCTTGGTACAAACTGAATCCTCGTTAACGAAGAATAAACTCCAAATTTTTTATTTAAACATACCTTTACTTAATTTAGGGTTTTGTCTTAACAGATATATTTCTATTAAATACTTTTGGCAATAATCAATAATCAAATATCTAAAAATATTTATTTCAAGACACATTTTGTTTTTTTTTTCTAAGTACCAACAGCCGCACGGGTCAATCCATCAGGTTAAGCCACGCTTGCCGGGGTTGGTCCGTGGATGGGTGACCATTTCTACATACCGAGACTCCTCCGTGCCTCGGAAAGCACGTTAAGCCGTTGGTCCCGGCTATCATTTGTGGATCTTTGACAGTCGTTACGGGTCGACAGAAGCTCGAAAGTTTGACAACCAGTCTTATCAAGGGGTATCGTATTACCTAGTTACTGGGTTGTGGAGGTCAGATAGGCAGTCGCTCCATGTAAAATACTGGTATTCAGCTGCATCCGGTTAGACTGGAAGCCGACCCTAACATAGTTGGGAAAAGGCTAGGTAGATTGATTTTGATTTTGAATATTTATACTATGTATATACAACTAACTATTATTATATATTATGTACAAGTATGTAAAGGAAAATATAAATATAAAAATAAAGGGAAGAGCTTATTGGGCGTCAAAAAATTCGTCCCCATCGCTGTCAGCGGGAAAAGTGCCCGAAAGGCTGGCAGCAATGCCACGTTGGATGGCAATGCTGATTCTTTGGAATAAGAATTGGCCAACCCTCTGGCTTTTTAGATATTTTCTTAGTGGGTACTCTTTGGGTTCTTGTTACCAGTAAAAAAAAGAATTAAATCATCATTTCAGCTGAAAGTCGTCCACAGCTGGGCATAGGCCTCCCCCAAGCATCACCACTTCGACCGGTTCTGTGTTACTCGCAACCAGTGGATTCCTGCAGTCTTCACAAGGTCATCGGCCACTGCCACTTAAGTTTGGCAGCTAATGCCAGTTTATAATTGATGGGAAAAGGAAAAGAATGACAATTCGCTATGGCTTTTACTGTGACGTACATTCAATACCTATCAACATCATCATCATCAGCCTATAAATGTTCCCACTGCTGGGACACAGGCCTCCTCTTTGTGAGAGGGTCCGTGGAGTTTCTTGCCCGTTCTTCTCCATAGGTACCTACTACGCTTTGGAATGGGCAACTAGCTTCATCTTTCTGACTGACCGACCCCTTGACAATTCAAAAGTGCCTATAATTGGTTTATTTGAAATAAATGCTTTGAGTTTGAGTTTGAGGGAGTGGGCCGTAATCCACCACACGGGCCCAGTGCGGGTTGGCAGATGTCACGTCTTCGAATTTTCGGTTCTAGGACATGCCGGTTTCCTCACAATGTTTTTCTTCACCGTTTTGAGAGCAGTGGTGATGAAATAATTTACACAAAGTAAAGCGCCTGTCTAGTTTCGAACCTACGACCTACAACTCGTAAGTCGCGGCCGTTACCACTGGGCCACCACTGCCTATAGTCAATACAGACAATACCTATAGCCTCATGATAATAATTTAGTATCACCAAAGACCTTGTACATTTAGTTTTATCTTTGCTGGACTTTGTCATGTGTTATGAATCAGATATTGATCGAACTATAGTCTATATGCCACATGAATCTGCATACAACTACGTCGTTGGTCTACTGATGGCAAGCACGATTGCTTAGTGTGAGGTCCTGGGTTCGACTCCCAAGTCGGGCAAAGTGTTTTTAACCCCCAACGTAAAAAGGGTTGTTATAAGCTTGACCTCTATGTGTGTGTGTCTCTGTGTCTGTCTGTGGCACTGTAGCTCTTAAACGGTAAATCGATTAGAATGCGGTTTTCTAGCGATGGTTCTTAGACATGTTTTATCAAAATCTGTTCAACCGTTTGAAGATTATCAGCTCTTTTCTAGTTGATGAATGGATGTGAGTATCTTTCACAGGTCTGATCGATTTGAAATTTGGTATTTTGTTACTTCAATGTTATTAGAAGAACATAGTAGTAACCTTGAACTGCTGCTGCAGCATCACCTGAAATTTGTTGGTTTTCCAACTCCCGTACCAACTTACGGCACAGGGTAGCGTGTTTGGGCTCATAGGAATGGTCTCAATGAATAGGTTATAGATAGATGTGATCAGGGTCTGGTGATGGAGTAGGAAAGAGAAATGAGGAAATGTTTGTGGATGGTAAGGCTCGGAGGAAGCCGCATACCGATTGGTGCTAAATTAAAACACTGCACAAGCTACTCTTCCCATTCGTATGGGAGGCCTCGGCGTCCGCAAAATTTATATTTTTAGCTTATTCATATCCTCGGTCTACGGCAATGAGAAATTAATCAGGAGAATTCTAACCTCCACACTGATTAATGCAACGAAATCTCCGATTTCCGGCCACCGTAGGCGCGGGCTTGCGGACGGTGAGCAATGGTAGCTCGCCGCCCGATAAGGACCAGGTCCGGGTCGACAGCGCGTTGTGTTCCACGCGCGCCTCAAAGAGATGTCAGCAGAATTGACGGGGTCCACTAGGGCCGATGCCTGCCGGGGTTGCGAATAAGGCCGAAAGGGAAATCGTGGCCCACGGCAACATGGCAACTGAAGGAACACGGGTGGGTTTTAGTCAGTAAGAGTCTGACACGCCCTCCTGCTCCACCCAGAGTGGGAGAAGTTATTTGATAATTTCCCACCCAAAAAAAGGCTTCCTCACGATCTTTTTCTTCGCCGATTTCAGTGATGTCCAGGATAAACTTTTGAAAGTAGAGTCGGCGCCACCACTCAAGTTCGATAGACGCGGAACTAGTGTATATGTCATTACATCAAATTGCATTAAAAAAAAATGTAGTTCCGCAATTTTCCGCTGGACTTCAGGGGTGATGCAGACTATACATATAAATTGAAAAAGCTACATGGGTACTTGCCCATATTTGAAAACTCGTACATGACAGACAAGGCCTTAACCACTGTGCCATAAACTAAAGAATAACAAGTGAACTTAGGAAAAATACTAAATAATTGGAGCAGTGATCATGAAGTTTCAAGTTCCAGAAGACAACAGGTCGATAAGGAAAGGAACAAATTGCAGGACTCTCTCACTTTTTAAGTTCAAGATATTTATGATGTAATTTAATCAATCTGCCTAGCCTTTTCTTTGTTGGGGTCGGCTTCCAGTCTAACCGGATGCAACTGAATACCCGTATTTTACATGGAGCGACTGCCTATCTGACCTCCACAACCCGGTAACTGGGTAATACGATACCCCTTGGTAAGACCGGTTGTCAGACTTTCGGGTTTCTGACGACCCGTAACGACTGTCAAAGAGCCACGAATGACAGCCGTGACAACTTAACGTGCTTGCTTAACGGGTTTTCCGAGGCACGGAGGAATCTCGGCATGTAAAGAAGGTCACCCATCCATGGACCAACCCCGGCAAGCGTAGCTTAACCTGATGGATTGACCGGCTGTTATTACTTAGCCACGAGCTGCTATTATAAGGTAATTGTTCAATTAAATAAATGAGTAATATAAATAATCGAAACGAACGATAAAATTCGTGAAAACATTATTATACATCAAATCCGTTTCAGCTTTTTTGAAACATATAGGTACATAATGCTCGCTATCAAAATAATTATTATCAGATGATTAAGTAAATTGTATTTTTTGGATAAGATATACCAGTTTATATAGAGATAGATAAATTAGTATCAGCGACGGTTATTCCTGTTTCGAACCAGCGCGACAATGGTATGTTTTTTTTATGTATCAAATTACAAAACCAAAAAAAAATGTTTAAATATAAATTTTAATAGTGATATATTCTAAAAAACTAAGGCAATTAGAATCATTTACATAAGAAGTACTGTAGATAGATTTAATTGTTACGCAATCGTTTTGATAAAAGTGTTTTCCGTTCGATTTTTGTCGAAGACCAATACTGTACCAACACTTATTGTAAATAAATGATTATGAAGTGCGACAAAACTTAAAACGTTGTTTTAAAGGAAAATTGTGTATATCCAGCATATAATTATGAACTTCGTTAGTGTAATCTGTTGGTATTATTTACGTTAAATTCTAAATTGTAGAAAATTGTGAACTGCTACAAACCTTTTCCAATTTAACACAGTATTTTTTGATACTTAATAATCTGTCCATGGGAAACCGACAAATTGTGTACTGGTATCAAACTTGCTTGCGACGTAACGCACCTTGCGCTAATACTAAACAGCCTGCCTAGCTGCGAGCAACTTGGAAGTAGGGATTGTAATCCGGAAAACCGGATCCGGTAATCCGGTGGATCTGGCGTCATTTAACGTTTACTGGAACCGGTACCAATATACCGGATCCGGTCACCGGATCCGGTGATAGCAATTTATGGCAAAATAATTGCGCTGTTGCATGAGTTGGTACTTTAAATGTGTGGTGTGTGCGTGCGAGTTGTTCGACGCTGAGCCGCCCACCACGTGCGATTATTCCACTCCTCGCTCGGGTCACAAATGTGTGTTTTGTTTTGTTTGTCGCTGCATGATTATTTGCTGACTACAAAGCCAGTGTAGAAGCTGAAAGGGCCTTTTTGGCCACAGGCTATATTTTTAGCTCTATATGAAGTCGATTGGCAGATGACACAATTAATACTATTTGTTATCTACTTTTTTTTTTTAAACAAAACATATTTTTCGATACTGTATGTACAGGCACGAACAATAATATGTATACACTAAGCAACTTTAAAAAGTGATTTTTTCCTACTGTGTTGATTGTAATATTACGTTGTAATGAACATAGTATTTTGGAACCTATACAAATATGAAATAGGTCTTATCTCCAAGTTGCAGTCGTAATTCCACGAGAAAATCGCTTTTTAATTTTACAAAGTGTTTACATATTATTGCTCTGTCGTGACTGAACTTAAAATAATTATTTATCGTATCGTTGATTAAACCAAATAATTATTTATCTCATTATTGTAATAATTGTAAGCATTCTCAAATTATTGTGATCCCAGTAAATAGTAATGACGCAAGGTTGAATTATGTTAGATTTTATATAAAGCCAAGTATAATTATAAGTTCCAACATGAAAAGTAAAAGTTAATTTCATATAAGTTTTTTTTAATAAAAAAACCAATTTATAACACTTACTTGATTAACTCATAAACAGTCCATTTTGGAACGAAAAGGCAAAATTATTCTGATTTGATCAATCCGGTCGGATCCGGCCGGATCGATGAAAATCCAGCCGCATCCGGCCGGATTGGAAATTACACTGGATTGCAATCCCTACTTGGAAGTAGCGCTCGCCGGCCGCTGCTGCGGCACCGCTCGCTTCGATCGGTCGGCTCCCGCGCGGTTGGTCACAATTCTAATCTAACCTAATCCATTTCACCCTGTTCACAATTTTTCGACAGTTATAACCTAACGGTTCTCACAATGTTACGGAGACATAAAGATCCCTTTGTGTTATTGACTGAACTTAAGTTCCTATACTGAGTAAGGCCTCCCGCACATTCAGCGGGCAGTTTTTGTTACAATTATTGTAAATGCGCAAATCATGCGGCCAGCGCGTAGAGGCTAGCGCCCGTACAAAGATAAAAAGAAAAACCGGCGAAGTGCGAGTCGGAATCACACACGAAGGATTCCATACGGTATTAAGATCGAGCAAAAAACGCCAGAAAAAAATACGGTCCTTGTATGGAGAAGGAAATTGTTCAAAATCGAACGCGTTCTCTGTCGCCGCGACGCGTAATCGAGCGAAAATCACTTTTTATTAGAACAGCACCTTAAAAAAATGTGAAAAACAATTTTTATTAAAGGATGTATCTAAAAGAAGATATTACAACTTACAGTTTACCTACTTAAATCAAATTTTGTTAACATTATTTTAATTTTTTTTTTTCTAGGCGAGTCGCTGGTTAAACCTCCTTCTGGGGGTAGCCCTACTGCAGGGCGTTTTATCCTTTGGACCCATCGACGAGACAGACGAAGAATGGATCGAATACAAGAACTTGTTGAGGAATAGCGCTTACCGTCTGTCCCGTAACACACGCCCGATCAACTACCAAGTCCACCTGACACCACACTTGGCTAGTGGCGAAAATCAATTTACCTTTGACGGTGAAGTGACCATCACGATTACCGCACTAGTAGCAGTAAACCAAATTGAACTTCACTGCAATGATTTAACCATCGAAACTGTGTTCGTCGCGGCTTCCACTACCCCTCTCGTTAACATAGCTACAGCCGGTCAAACCTTCGCATGCAGTGAATTTAGTACTTTGCAGATTAATACTACCCCAAATTTGGCTTTGAACCAACAATACATCGTCAGAATTACGTTCAAAGGCCGTCTGCAAACAAACATGAGAGGTTTTTACAGGAGTTGGTATAATGACGCCACAGGTACCAGAAGGTAAGCGGCCAGCATTTTTAGGGTTCCGTAGTAAACAAGAAACCCTTATAGTTTCGCCATGTCCGTCTGTCTGTCTGTCTGTCCGCGGTCTGGCTCCGAGACCCGTAGTACTAGAAAGCTGTAATTTGGCATAGGTATACATATTAATTACGCCGACAAAGTGGTAAAACAAAATTATGAAACACATTTTTTTTAGGGTACCTCCCATACACGTAAAGTGGTGATTTTTTTGAGTTTGGGAAAATCATTTTTGGATTCAGGGATCCGTTTGCGAAATATTAAGCTTTAAAGTGATAATTTTTGTTAGAGTCAAGTGCCCCCCCCCCCTGCCAGCTAAATGGTTGGTTTTGGGTGTGTGAAAAAAATCACAGTAGTAGTTTATATAACGAAATTAAAAGGAAACCTATCACAGCTAAGTAGGCAAGTAGGCTTTACAAGTTAACGAGTAATAATCGACCAACTTAACTTTGCAGTTTCAAAAACATGTTTTCCCATACATTTCGTATCGGAGAACATGTTTATCAACTACAAAGTTAAGTTTGTTTTGGGATAAATTCATCCCAACTGCGGAACCCTTCATTGTGCGTGGTCCGACACGCACTTGGCCGGTTTTTACTTTTAGTTCAAATATATTTCTTTACTACTTCATTTACAGAGCCTATTCAAAATACAAAAGTCATTTATTAAAAGTAGACCGAGAATCAGCACATTGCTATTGGCAAATGCAGGTTAAGGTGTAATCAATACATTTGCTTCCTGCCAATGTGTTGTAAAATTTTCGGTAGGTAGCTGAAAGCTGACCCTTCAACATAAATAAATTAAAAAGCACTTGTGAGTCCGTTGATCATAGGTTTTAATATATTAGTATGAATTTACAGAAAAGAAAATATGAATTAACAATCAAGAAATTAAAAAAGTAATGTGGATAATAAAAATGCGAATTGTCGTTAGTTAATCATTGACAAAAAATATTAAAGTTTCGCTCAGAAAGCGAATGACATTGACTAAAGAAATTTTACGGCGTTTTTCCAACAATATTATTTTCTTCTTTTAATCAAAAAAGGTAACATGTAAACATTTTTTTTAGGTGGATGGCTACTACCCAGTTCCAGCCCGGCCATGCTCGGCAAGCTTTCCCGTGCTACGACGAACCTTGGTACAAGGCCACCTTCGACATATCTATAACCAGAGATATTGAAGGTTTCAGCCCCACCATATCAAACATGCCCATCGCAAGCTCCGTTGAATCGTAAGCATTAGCACATACACACTACACACACAAACACACCCCCACACAACACACACAAACTCACCCCCACACAACACACACACACTTAATCTTAGTCATTACCAAAAAAAAAATGCCTATACCGACCTACTCGTATCTTTCTTTTCCAATTCACAAGTAAAACAACCGAAAATCTTTTCAGATCGGTAACCGGGAAAATAAGGGAGAATTTTTTTAGAACACCTATTACTTCTACGTACTTGCTGGCTTTCATTGTGTCCGACTACAGACGAGTGGCTACAAACAACAATAACTTTAGACCTTTCGACATTTACGCTCGGGAGAATATTGGCAATACCGGAGCATACTCTTTGGCTATTGGTGAGCCTCTTCTGGATGTTATGGAGCGCTATACTAATTACGCTTACTACACAATGGCTACAAACATGAACATGAAACAAGCTGCTATACCAGATTTCTCTGCGGGTGCTATGGAAAATTGGGGTCTTTTGACCTACAGGTAAAATATCATAATATTTTTACCGAAGAAAACTTGATTAACAGTAACTAATAAAGTAATCAGAGTTTAATTTGAATTCGTTTCACCGAATTCCTTTGCTAACATTTCCATTTTTATCATTTTCCACAGGGAGGCTCTCATTCTCTACGACCCTGAAAATACCAACAATTTCTACAAACAACGTATAGCTAATATTATTGCTCACGAAATTGCTCACATGTGGTTCGGAAATCTCGTCACTTGTGACTGGTGGGATAACCTCTGGCTAAACGAAGGATTCGCTAGATTCTACCAGTACTACTTGACTGCCATAGTGAGTTATATTATTAGGGTTCCGACCTTAAAAGTAAAACGAAACTTTTTTTTATAATTTCATTGGGAAAAAACCCATAAAGAACCCAGTTTTTCTTTTTTTTTTTTTTTTTTTTCCCAGTAATAATTATAAAAATGTCATGTTGATTCCAAGTTTTACTTCTTTTTTTGGTAATACGAAAGCTCCACACGTTATGAACGAATAATTTGTACTAAAACATAAAATAAGAGCTACATGAATGCGTATAAACATTTATCTTTTTTTTATAAAGTATTTTCTTTTTTATATTTCTTAAAATAATATAAGTTTTAATCTTAAAATCTTATCTCATCACCAGGTTTCACCAGAGATGGGTTTTGAAACTCGTTTCATCACTGAGCAGGTGCAAGTATCCTTGCTCTCGGACTCTGCTACCTCTGCTCATCCACTCACTGACCCCAGCGTGTCCGACCCAACAGGGGTCACTGCTCACTTTTCACAAATCACCTATGGAAAAGGAGCCAGCGTCCTCAGAATGACACAACACTTGCTGGGCAACGAAACTTTTGTGAACGGCCTTAGGAGCTACTTGGTCGCCAAGTAATAATAAACATTTACTGATATTTTTATTCTTTGATGCTACTAATTTTATCGATTGCTACTGAAATTCTAAACATACAACTGGAATACTGTAATATGGAACTTTTGCTTCAGTTACAATCGTTTATATATTTTTTTTATTTTCCCAGTGAATATTCTACCGCTGAGCCTTCAGATTTGTTCCTTGCTTTGCAAAATGCTGCCAGCGCATCCGGTGCACTGGCTAATTATGCTGGTGTCACCGTCAGTCAGTACTTGAGTACCTGGACCGAAAAACCTGGACATCCTCTGTTAACTGTCAACGTAAATCACGTAACTGGAATTATGACTGTTACACAAGTAAGTTTTACGAGACTCGCCAACTCTCAAGAGAGCCACTATATGTAGTAAAAATTTACATAAAATTTATTCCACGAATAAGGACACAGGACTTCGTGCCTTACGCTGCTTTCTCTACCAGCTAACTAAGAGGCCATTCTGGCAATTATACACATCTCATTAGTCAAGATTTGAGAGTTTAACAACCGGTATCTGGAACGAAATTCAACGATGTGTCACAATTAAACGCAAGTCAAGTGAATTCAGGCAAACAATCACAGCAGTTGACGCGCGTTTGACAATTTGTTTCCTAATTTTTGTGTTTCGTTCTATAAACCGGGCGTACGTGTCACAATCTATTGGGTTTCTAGAATTGTATTGGTTTAATTTCTAAACTTCTTACGAAATAAATTTTACTTTTTAGTCCCGTTTCTTCTTCGATGCGAATCAGCCTGCGAGCACTGATCTATGGCACATTCCCATTACTTGGACTAGAGGCGTATCTCCTGACTTCGGGGACCTTAAGCCTTCTCAGATTATGACAGTTAGAGAAGTGTCCATCAACAGAGGAAGCCTTGGAAACGAATGGGTTATTTTCAACAAGCAACAGTCTGGTAATTTATTTGAATATAAGCAGTATTAATTCTTATTGAAGTGAAAACTTCTTTAGGCGCGTTGGGCATTTTTGAGATGGGAAAAAAACAATTGAACTCCCGACACCGTTACCGACACCTCATTTTTGTAAAAGCGATTGTGCTCTTTATTTAGATAAGGTTACGGACCAATGTTCTATACAAGTTTTTTTTCCACCAAGGCGATCTTGTTCAAGTTTTCACTTCTGTCGGCACTCACGGAGTGACACTTTTTTTTTTAAATCATCCTATTATATTAAGAGACCAAATGAAATCGTTCTCAATGATTTGAAAGTTCTGTTTTTATACTGGTGAATATTTTTAGGTTTCTACAGGGTGAACTACGATGAAACCACTTGGGCTCTTATCACTCGCGCTCTTAGGGGTACCGAAAGGCTGCAAATACACGAATACAATCGCGCGCAGGTACGTAAATTACTCTTATTAGGGCTGATTTTTACCCGACTACAGCGAAGCCACAAACGGAGGGTTATGTGTTTGACCTGTATGTATGTGTCCGTATCTATGTTTCCTCGTAACTACAAAACGGCTGAACCGATTTCAATGAATGATATGTCGTTAGATTCGTCTTTATTGCGCCAGTGTCACTGGGTATATTAAAATTATAAAAAATCAAAAGGACGGATTATTGGCGCAAAAATGTATGTTTACAAAATATAAAAAAAACTTCCAATCCTATCAAATAGGGTATCAAAATAAAGGGCTTTAAAATATTCCAAAAATATGTGAGTAATCATAAAACAAACCCGAACTTTTGAAGTGTGAGTAAGAGCCCGTTTTTTTCTTTTTTCAGTTATGTATTTTTGCAGTCGGGTTTTTTAGTTTTTTTTATTTACTTATCTGTGCCAACGAACGTCTAAATAACTTTTATCCGGGGAATAAAATTGACGTCTGACAAAACCGTAAAAAAATCATACTATTCCTCGTATAAAGATATTTGGCGTTGAAAATATGAGCCTTAAAGATTGATAATTTATCAATAGCAGCCCGGAGTGGCTTTTATATTAAGGACTAGCTTCTGCTCGTGACTTCGTCCGCTAGCCTATAACCTTCCTCAATAATTGTGCTATCCAATGCAAAAATAATTTTTCAAATGCGACTTGTAGTTCCGGAGATTACCCCTACATACAACTTACAAACAAACAAAAAAAAATCCTCAAAAAACTTAGGGGTGACCTAAGGGCCCGGACACACGTTGACGATGAAACGTCGAATACATTTTTTTTTAATGTATTTTAAATTGATCCGGGTTTATACATATTCTTTTGTTTCGTTTCTAGATTGTTGATGACGCATTCCTGCTAGCCAGATCTAACATCTTGACCTACACCAGAGCGTTTAACATCCTCTCCTTCCTGAGATTCGAAGACCAGTACGCTCCTTGGCATGCTGCCATAGCTGGATTCAACTTCGCTCTTAGAAGATTGGCTTCCGGCAATTTTGCTCTAGGCAGACTCAGGGTAAACTCAATTTTAATTGTGACGTAGCAAAGTACAAATTTCTTATATGAGTATGTATATTAAAATTATTTTTTAGAGTGAAATCATTGATTTGAGCGCGGCGATTGTTGCCCGCCTGGGCTACAACGAGATTGGAAATAGCGGTACTTTCATGGATGATCTCCTGCGCATGCATGTGATGACTTTCCTCTGCAATGTTGGACACCAGGGTTGCATCACTGCGGCCAGAACAAGCTTCGAGGCCTGGAGGAATGGTACACAGTAAGCACGACAGGTTTTTTACATAATGAAACGAAGAAATTACGAAGAAGTACTTACCTATATTTCGCGACAAAAGTCGTTCACACTTCAGTTTTTGAAACCTTAATTATTAAGCTAAATATTATTAAAGAATAAAAACTTTTAGCTATTTTATGAAAGCCGAAATACAATGTTTCGAAAATTATTGTGTAAATTTAGATAAAGTGGTTAAGTAGCTGTGGTAATAGGGTAGTTGCCTAGGTAAAAAAACAGAAATACTATTTAGTCCGTCTTTCAGATGATACAAAAATATTAGACACGTATTTTTTGCTTTATCATATTAGTCAAAAATAATTTAGAAAACACGCATTAAAGTTGCCACATTTTAACTCAATGTATCTTTTGATTACGTCAAAAAAGAAAAAATACGTGTTCAATATTTTTTTTACTATCTGAAAGACGGACTAAAAATAAAAAATTTGGACACAGGCCTATTGACTTTAGTCACTGAGCGTACGTTACGTCTTTTTTTTTTCATTTTCTTTTTTATAATAATTATCTTAAAACCTAACTTCCTCTGTTTCTTTTACAGGAGCATTCCACCTAACATGCGTCCTTGGGTATACTGCAATGGTCTCCGCTACGGAACTTCTCAAGATTACGACTTCTTCTGGAACAAATACCTCGAAACGAACTTGGCTAACGAGCAGGTGGTGATGATTACAGCGGCAGGTTGCACCCAAGACCAGCCCAGCTTGAACAGATTCCTCGCTAATATTGCTTCTGGATCTGATGATAACATTATTATTAGACCTCAAGACTACAGCACCGCTATTAGTTCAGCTGTCACTAGCAACGACAACAGCGCTATGAGGGTCTTCCAATGGCTGCAGGGTAATCTCCAGAGGGTCACAGCCACGTAAGTACAATGTTGTGTTACTACTTTTTAAATAGGTA
Source organism: Agrochola litura (assembly GCA_949152395.1). Taxonomy (NCBI): domain Eukaryota; kingdom Metazoa; phylum Arthropoda; class Insecta; order Lepidoptera; family Noctuidae; genus Agrochola; species Agrochola litura. Next base: position 4,354,648 of record OX424497.1, on the reverse strand, counting down.
ACCGGTATTGTAATCTACTTTTGTCTCTTCTAGGAAGTGGTTAGATTTGTAAAATTGGTTGCCTCTAAAACTGCACTCACCTTAAGGCTCCCGTAGATAGCGCGATGCGACAGCGCAACGCGACTCTGGTGGAACAATTTCTATGAAAACTTCTCGGAAATTGTTCTATCGGTGTCGCGTCGTCACGTCGCGCCTGTTTGCGAGAGCCTTTATCCCTTCTTCTTCCGATTTTTTACTATACCAGTTATTATAATCTAACTGAAGGGCAAGCTAGATAAGCTAGAGCAAAATATTTTTTACGTAATGACCATAATATTTCGGAATTTTGCATTATTGGTTTTGTCTAGTAAATGTTACCATCAAGAACAAGATCGGTTTATAGAATTAGTAGGTACCTTAAATTAAGAAGATTAATTTTTAGAAGCCTTGCTTCTAGTTTCGTGAACAATAAAGTATATTCTATCCATTGACATTTTGATCGTCATTATAATAATTTAGTATTGCTATTATCCTTACTGATTGCAATTATTTTAATTTACAGACCCGGCGTTCTCAACACCATGCTGACCTCGATTTCAAACCGTCTGTCGACTGCGGCAGAGATCAATGCGGTAATTTTTTTTCTACTATATGTGGATTCTTAGATACATACCCTATTTATTATACAGTTTTCTATGTTAATTTATATATTGGACCTCAAAGCTCTTCTTAACTTCTTCTTCATAATTTCTAGATGGAAACTTGGTTGACTGCAAACCGAGTAACAATCGGAGAGTCAGCCTTCTCTGCCGGTAACGCTGGTGTCAGGAATTCACGTGATATTCTCACGTTCTATGAAGCTAGAGTGGGCGAATTCAATACGTACTTCGACACAGGATTCAACGATCCACTCGAACCTACTACAACCGTTCCTACGACCATACCAACGGTAGCTGAAACAACCACACCAACGACAGAGCCTACAACTCCAACAACAACAGCTGTTCCTACAACAACATCAGAGGCCCCTACCACTACGTCTGATGCCCCTACTACTACTATAACAGCTGCTACGACAACAGCTGCTACGACAACAGCCGAGCCAACACCATCTCCAGCACCTGATTCAGCGAATATTGCTACTCTTAGCTTCTTCACTTTAATAGTGACACTTGTCATTAATATGGCCTAATTTTATAAACTACTTTTATTGTTATGAGTAATATAGTGTATTTTTGTAAGAATATTTTTGTTAAATAAAAATGATATTTTTATATGTTTTAATAAAGCTATTTATGTGAGTCGATTGTTTAGTGTTCGATTATTTGAAGGTCTGTCATATTTTTTTTATGGAAATTTCGTTTTGGACAAACAAGCCAGGGACTAATAACAAACGTGCTGGGAAGATAACGAATGACGTCATTACACTTAATATGACGAAACTAGGTCTCGGGACTTGCGGCAATCTTAAGAGGATGCTCCCTAAATTGTATGTTAATTTGCATTAATATTCTGAAAGAGTCACAATTAAAATGGAACTTTAGTATATGATTTATTGGATCTTTTTCTTTCCTTATATAAGGCAATTACGTAATTGGAACATTTTCGCTCGATACATTTTTTGATGATAGAGAAGATGATATGAAACAAAAACAAGATAACTCGGCTTTTATGTCTAAAATAATTATTGTCAGTTAGAAAATATAGTTTAATATGCAGATATAAGATATTTTTTCTCTAGATCAATTATTACTTTAGTTGTAAACGAAATAAGAATTGAGACTTACGACATTTAGTTCCGTGCTCAATCACGACCAAAAAGCGCACGCAATACTCAACTTTATTACTCATGTGTTAGCGTTTAGCACATAGTGGAGTGGTGGGATGCATGGGGGCGGAGTTCGCGTGGAAGTTGTCTTTGGAGTGCCTGATCTTAATAACACCCGAGTGAACATCACCTATTGTAGATAACCGTATCAACATGAAGACGATTAAGATAATGTTTAGCTTACTATAGGCAGTGTCGATAATTAAGCAATTATACCTTCATGATAAAGTCTAACTGTGTTGTGAAATGTAGATTATTATCTTCTTTAGCAGTTTGTACTTGTTAATAGGTACCTACATAAGTTATTTGAGTATACATCATCAACTAAGGGAGAATCCAACCACAGTTTTATACCTTACTAGCTGACCCGACAGACACGCTGTCCTGTCCCTGCATCGGGAAAAGCAATGTTTTGTAAAGGGTGATAAGCAGTTGACATTAGGCTATTGTAATATAGATAAATTACAAACCAACCCACCAAAAAGATTTTTTTTTTTACAAATTTAGGACTGGTTGGGTTTTTTTTAAGTTTTTTTTTAACTTTTTGGTGGGTATAATTATTGAGGAGTTCTCCAGGTACTTCACCATCAGCTCCACTGCACCATATGAATTGTGACGAGCATCAATTCCTTACCAACCATATTAAAGTAATCGAATCGCAACCCTTGAAATACATATTATTGAGTAGTTCCGGTGGCCATCTGTGTCCTTCATCATCAGTTCCACTTCACTAAATGGTACTTTCCGAAAGCAAATGCATGAGTTACTATAAAAAATATCCAAATCACTATAGGTGTGCCTATAATATTTGAAGAGTACCCTCTATTTCTCCAAGATCCCATCATCAGATCGTGACCAATGACAATGGGACCAACAAGAAAATATACCCTTTCAAACAAAAAAAGAATTTGTCAAAGCGGTAGGTACACCCGTCTTCGCGTAATCGGGGAAAACATAAAAAAAAATCTGACGAGCTGAGAACCTTCTTTTTTGAAGTCGGTTAATAAACATGGTTGAGCAAATGTTAATTATTACCTTAACTTTAAGCAACTTTTATCAATAAATCTACCCAAACTTATCCATCCATATTTTACTATTATAAATAGGAAAGCATCTGTCTCTGTGTGTCTGTTATCTTTTCATGCTTAAACGGCTGTACGGATTTGGATGGAATTTAGCACACGGATAAACCTGGATTAGGACAGGAAACTTTTAAAAGTTTAAAAAGGAAAGGAAGGATTAATCCTTCCCTGCCTAGACTACAGGACTTATGATCCTGCAGTCTTCAAACGATGTGCATAAGTACCGGCAGCTCAATAGACGCATCTCTAAGTCCTTGTAATGCGACCTCCGCTGTTTTAATACGGACCGAAATAAGATGATTATAGAATTTTATGATTGTTTTTTATTTTTGATTATAACACTATTAAGAGAAAAATTCTTAGTTTATTTTTATTAGTTACTAAGTTTATTAAGTATTTGGCCTTTGAACTATAGATACTGAAAATTTTGAAGGCCAAAAACTTTTGTTTTGATATATATATAAAAAAAAAAAAAAAAAACTATAGAACGCCTTTCATTTATTTTGCGGTCGAAGAAATTCTATTGTTTTTGCAATCACTTTCATAATAGTCTGTATATACATGGGGGAGTCAGTTCCCCCACGAAAATAATTGTTAGCCTAGATAGAAAAAGCGTGTGGTGATAAGAGTTAAGAGCATTTTCTAAAATTGCGCTTACGATTTTGCATTAAAAATAACATAAAAAGGAACTCCGGAAGCTTTTTAAATTCATACAAATTATAATAGTAATAAAAGATACCCCACCCACTACGTTGACGTCGTGGTGGGGCTTGCGCGCTCCAAACTCTAGGTGTGCCGGTAGAATTTACTTTGCCGGAACAGGTCTGGGATGAGGAGCTAGACCAAGAGAGATACAAAAACTCGCAGGGCAGGCAGTAGCGACTCCACGGACCCTATCTCCCGGGAGAAGTCTTGTTCCTCACCTCTGGCTTGCCTTTATTGGCCGGCTGGAGTGAACACTGACGAGAAACGGAGCTCCAACTCATTCTTGCCTTAATTGGTCGGCTTGAGTGGAGATTCGCAAGAGCAAACGTGCTCGGAGGAAGAAAGTATTCCAGTAAGTGCTCGTAGAGATCTTGACCATCTTCCGGACTCTGGGATGGTTCCGAAAGCTGTGGAATAACTCTCCACTCCTCAAGCACCTCAGGACATGTTACCCCTCTGTCGTTACGTCACTTTGTGCTAGCGACAGATTTCGGGGGCCCATTATATTATTGAGTGTGCAAGTCACCCCCTGCCATTTTATCCGTGTATGCCATAACATTGATCAGGCAGGGGACATAGGCCTTCCATAGTTTTAGATAACCAATCCACTATAGCCACCCAAACCCATAGCCCAATATGTTTTATTTCCATGTTCTGCAATAGTCCTGCACCAACCGGGGGTTGTCCTTGGGTGCATTTGTATAGTGCATACAGGGATAATCGTTGGTTGGTGCCACATTTAAATTAAAAACGTCTAACGGGCTTCTGCAAGTTGGCTTCGGCCCCTCGTACGCCTTTTAAAGGTCCGGGACCCCAGGGTCCCGAGAAATGTCAAAAAAAGGAAGATAATATGCTTGCTCGTCTCTGGCGCATTGAATCCGAAATTTGGTGATCCGGTAATGAACTAAATTAGTCGACATAGTCCACAGAAAAGACAGAGTGAAGATTTTCGCAGGGTGGCTAGTTGCAGCTGTATAAGAGTTACCTAGGAACGAGTTATAGCCAATTTCAATAATTTACGGACCGTTATTGGTTAAAATTAAGACTCTTGCATCTTTCACCAATAATTAAGCAAACACCTAATTACTTTGCATAGTAGATCTTCTCATATGGTTGTAGCCATGACAGGCAAAATTAACTTACGGCTCTATTTATATGCCCAGTTTGGCAATAAAAAACGTTACCATAGGTAAACAAAATGATTCGTTTTTGTTTACAGGCACCGAAGAGTAGATAGAGCAGTAGTGGTAAAAATAATAATTTATTAGTTTGGGGAATTTTGCAACAATTATGAGAACACCAAATGAATCATTATGGCCAATTACAAAGCTCTCCTCTTTATTTTATATCAAGTAAGAATGTGATATCAATAATGAATTCAATCAAAGCTTAAGAGATAAAGAATAAACTTAAAATGATAACTTTGTATGACTTTGTACCAGGCGCATTTGAGTATGCAGCCGACAAAATGGGCACTGGGTGAAGATCGTTGTGATTCTTTTGGAAGCGCAAATGTTGTCACGATGCTTTATAGACGGCCTCTGACCAGCAGCGGACGTCTTGTCGCTGAAATGCTGATGATGACTTTGTATTATAATTGGATGCCTTAGTTCTAAAAGTCGCTAAGTCCATTTTTATCGATATTGAGTTTACCAGTCCAAAAAAAAAACTTTTTTTTTTGTCTATGGTCTCATCCTTTTTTAAATTAAATGTCAGTAAGTAGTTTTTTCCAATTCCTAAAATCACTAAATCCATTGAACTGAATTCAAGTCACTAAATCTATCAAATTTAAGCAAAAAATACAGAAATTTATGTGAAAAGTCATTAAATCCATGCATTTTTAAACTATATCCTGGTCATACAGGTGAACGTTTATTTTCACTGTTTTGAATTTAAATTATTTAGAAGATTAGAAGTGAGCTTTAAATCGTGTTAAAATAATGATAAAAATAAGTTTATAGTTTTGTTATTGTTTGGTTGTTTGTTTTTATTTTAAGGTCATTAGTTAAGATAATATGTCCCTAACTCCACCAATTTTGCGATAAGTCCTGCATGTTAAGTATTTAATACTGATCATTATAATAATAATACATTTTTTAAGAACATTATATTAAAACCCATTAAACTATTGTTTAATTTTTTTTACAAATTTATTTATAAGTACGGCCATTTTCTTAAAACATTTTTTTTGCACTTTAAAACAAAGAAAATGGATTTAGTGACTTTTAGAACTATAGCATCCAATTATGATTTATTTTTATTTCATATTGTTACATTGAATTCAGTTCACTGTCTCTAATACTAAAATATATAAATACAGGGTGGATTTTTGAGATGGGGCAGTAAAGACCTTAACCGTTGTCGTTACAAGCAAACGATCTTAAAGCCAGGCCTTAACTATCTGACACAATTTGATCTGCATTCACAGATTTTGAAAAAAAATACAGTCAGCAAGATTATGGGCAGTTTTCACAAAAACATTTTTTGATGCTGTAGCGGTTACACCGCCACATACAAACTACGCATCAAAGACATGACGTCACACAAATCCTGCATCGCGCAGTTAGAGTTTACCGAGCGATCGACATATGTACAAGATTTCAACTTCCAACCGATGGGCAGTTGCCCGCCAGACACAACACCCGTCTGGTCGGAGGATCCTCCCTTTTCTATGGTGGATGAATGAACTTTACACCCTGTTCCTCATACCACTAAAATGCCAATCGACTCTGTTTCTTATAAGGATCAAAAACTCTATTAGCCCAAATGAGGTTTGAGTACTAGAAAAGTCACAAATCGCAAAAGATTTTTCCCTGCAGGTTTAGAAAAACTCAAACGGCGCAAATATAACAACCTTATTGGTAGCTATATATTTGAGTCGTTTGGGGTTGAAACACTAAGGCCGTGGAGTCGCAAGTGCTCATCGAGTATTCGGGACATCGCCAAGCGGCACTCTTCACGTGACCAGAGAGCTGGCCAATTTTTAGGCCAAAGAATCAGCGTTGTCATCCAATGTGGCAACGCTGTCAGCCTTTTGGGCACTTTTCCCACTGACAGCGATGCGGACAATTTTTTTTATGCCCAAAGAGCTTTTTTTCCCTTTTCAATTTTATTTTTTTCCTTTACATACTTGTACATTAAATGATGATTATGAAAAACGCTAGTTTCATTGTTGAAGTTTTCTTTACGGCTAGGCATATATATGAATTGTTGTAGAAAGTTGGCATCATGTTTTTTAATTATATTGAGAAATCTAACGGTTATTAGTTTGTTTTTTGAGGGTACAGGAGGATGCTGTTGTTTTTTTTTCGAAAAACAAAAATATGGAGATTATGAAGTCTGATTGAAAATAGGATGAGAATTTATCGTAGTAAAATTAGAAGCTAATAGCCAGCTTGTTCAGAGCAGTGATGACCTAGTGGTAACAGCCGCGACTTACGAGTTGTAGGTCATAGGTTCGAACCCAGACAGACAAGCGCTTTACTTTATGTAAATTGTTTCATCACCACTGCTCTCAATCTCAAAACGGTGAAGGAACACATCGTGAAGAAACCGGCATGACCTAGAACAAAAAATTCGAAGACATGTGACATCTACCAACCCCAACCCGCACTGGGCCCGCGTGGTGGATTTCGGCCCACTCCCTCTCACCGAGAGGAGGCCTGTATCCCAGCGCTGGGAACATTAGGTATAGGCTGATCATGCTAGTCAGCTTGTAACTTGTAAAAGTGGTAATAGATTGATGTGGTGCATAGTGGTTTTTCGAAAGCACATAATATCTTGCTTGCGGATATACATAAAAAGACGACTCAATTCCTCCAATGAGTAATTAGCAGTGAATAAGTACATATCATATCGATACCGGAAATTTCAATTGTCGTAAAGGACATTTTGCCGAAAATGAGTTATATACATATTTGGAATCAGCGTCGCGAGCTCTATCGATTGGTATATTTGAAATATTTCTATCTTTAAAAAAAAGCCCTTTACGACCTGGGTTTTCAACAGCTCTTGCTCGATTTTTTTTACTATTTGGGATGTATCGTAAAAATAATTTTCAATAGGGAGCGTAAAGTCATGTTTTAATTATTTATGAGGTCGTAATGTCATTTTTGCATTGAACTTTTTATACGACATTAAAAACAATATCGATACCAGAAATTTCAATTGTCGTAAAGGATATTTTGCCGATAACGAGATATTATTATTACAAATCAAAATGTCGTAAACATCTTATTTGTTAATCGAGACCCTTACGACCTAATATATGCTTTGCTTTATCTCCGTAATTAGGGCGTAAAGGTCGTTTGTTTTTTACTGTCCTTTACGACCCTAATTTTAAGAAAAAATAATTTTTTGTATCGTTCATAATGCCGATGTTACGACCCGTGATGACTAGTTGCGCGAAGCTACGATGCCTAGGGCAACGGGGGTGTAAGTAACGGGTGCGGGAGGACATGCCTCCGGGTGATGCTGTCTTTGCGCCTGGACCTGAAATAAAGAAAATCACTCAGACTACTCCTATTGACGAGGTACTTACCGCTGACGTTATCCAGGACATGCCTCCGGGTGATGCTGTCTTTGGCCCTGAACCTGAAATAAAGAACATCACTCAGACTACTCCTATTGACGAGATACTTACCGCTGACGTTATCCAGGACACGCCTCCGGGTGATGCTGTCTTTGGCCCTGAACCTGAAATAAAGTAGATCACTCAGACTACTCCTATTGACGAGGTACTTACTGCTGACGTTATCCAGGACATGCCTCCGGGTGATGCTGTCTTTGGCCCTGAACCTGAAATAAAGAAGATCACTCGGACTACTCCTATTGACGAGATACTTACCGCTGACGTTAGCCAGGACACGCCTCCGGGTGATGCTGTCTTTGACCCTGAACCTAAAATAAAGAAGATCACTCAGACTACTCCTATTGACGAGGTACTTACCGCTGACGTTATCCAGGACATGCCTCCGGGTGATGCTGTCTTTGGCCCTGAATCTGAAATAAAGAAGATCACTCTGACTACTCCTATTGACGAGATACTTACCGCTGACGTTATCCAGGACACGCCTCCGGGTGATGCTGTCTTTGCGCCTGAACCTGAAGTAAAGAAGACCACTCAGACTATTCCTATTGACGAGGTACTTACCACTGACGTTATCCAGGACATGCCTCCGGGTGATAGAAGAGATTTCAATGCCAGGAAGTGTAATAGAACAGATTTCAATGAAAATAAACCCATGCTTACCTGGCACATGTGCTAGAAAATGTTACGAAGTATCAGAGAATAGAAGAATGAGCCTATTTAAATATTTCTGGACTCTAGATGTTCAACGTCGAAAAGACTGGATCGTAAGAGAGTCTGACACGCCCTCCCGCTTCGCTCAGAGCGGGAGAAGTTATTTGACCATATGCCACCCAAAAAAAAAAAAAGATGTGCACAACCGATTCCAATCAAAAGAAAAAAACTAAATGTGTAGAAAGCAGAAGAGGCCAATCATTTGAATACGTTATAAACGAAGGTGAAGGATCTAGATCAGTTTGTCAAAAGTTTTTGACTAACATATTAGATATCACCCAAAAGTTTATTTTATATACAGTAAAAAATGCACATGAAAATATGGCAAGCGTAGAAAAGAGAACATGTCATGCAGAGAAGTATAGTGATGAAGATAAAGCGTACGCAAAAGCCTTCCAGCCGTTCCTTCGCATTATTGTCGTAAAAAGAGTTCATGTCTATATTCACCTCAAGAATGAAAAAATGCTACAAATTTATTTAGAAAAATACGCCGTGTATAACTGTACATTCTATGAAAGCGAAACCAAAATAGGACATTGTTATATGTATATGGGGAGAAAGCGTTGGGAAAAGGGGTGGCAATGAAATTGCTACTTGTATTTATAAATTCCTACTAGAAATTGATAAAAATGTTTTACTTTATTGTGACTCTTCCCTGGTCAGAACAAAAATAAGATGGTACTCACAGCCCTACACTACTTTTTACAGAATTCAAAAAACATAGAAGTAGTACAAATAAATTACATACTACCTGGGCATGCTAACATGCCCGTCGATTCAATGCATGCAGTTATTGAACGCGAGGTTGACGAATTATTGTTTGGAGTCCGAATCAATGGCCTACGTAAATAGAATCTGCAAGAAAACGTCCTGAACCATACAAAATTAACGTTTTGGAGTACTCCGATTTTATCAACTGGGACAGCTTGGTGTCTCAACAATTTACCAATACTTCTCAAAGGCAAATACAGCTAAAAGCAATGCGCATTGTCACGATCAAGAAAAAAAAATGCTAAAAGTATGGAATTAAATTATGAATTTAGAGGAAGAGGATCAAAAGGAAAAGGCAAAAGAAAAAATCTAAAAGACAAAACCAAGATCTATCAAGTGCCGACATAGTAGAAGATACTTCTAGTATTGGTTTACCAACACTTTATGATAAACCTAACCCTATACCAGTTGCCAAGTATAACGATTTAAAGCTTTTATGTACTAAACTGTACCAAAGCTGAAAACGCTTTGGTACAGTTTAGTACATAAAAGGAGTATTTAGATTTAGTCTTTAGGAACTGTTAAATACATTCTTCCTGAAACTGACGAGGAAGACGATATCGACACAATTGATCTCTAAGATTTTACTTTTAAAATGTTTATCTGATGTTCCCAGCGGGACACGGTTGTTTTAATTTTATTGTTATAAAAGACCACTATGTTTTGAAAAAATATTTAATGTTTATGTTTAATTATTAATCATTTTAAAAGACTGAAGTTACTTGCCATTTAATTATACTTTAGAATGTCAATTGTTTGAGTTTTCAGTTCTCGAGGGCAAAATTTGTTATTATTTTAATTATATTTTAAGTTTAATACTGTATGGATAAATATTGTTTGAGTTTTATTGATTATTATTAAAAAAATAGTTAGTAGATTAGTTTATTAGCAGATTATTAAAAAAATTGACTTGTTTTTCAGTATCGCAACGGTTATTTGAGATTTAAATAAAAAAATACCATCACATTTTATTTAAGTTTTGAGTTCCTATTAGAATAATATTTAGTGGTTATCACTATGTTTCGAAAAAAATATTTAATGTTTAAGTTTAATTACTAATAATTTTAAAAGACTGAAGTTACTTACTGTTTAATTAATACTATAGAATTTCAATTGTTTGAGTTTCGAGGTCTGGTGGGCAAAATTTGTTATTATTTTGATTATTTTAATTTTATTATTAAGTTTTAAGACTGATTTTTTGATTTTGATAAATATTGTTTGAGTTACATTAATAATTAGTAAAAAAAACCAGTTAGTAGATTAGTTTATTAGCTGATTATTCTAAAAAAAATTGTTTTTCAGCATCGCAACGATTACTTGCGATTTAAATGAAAAAATAGCATCAAATTTTATTAAAATTTTGAGTTCCTATAGGAATAACATTTTTGTTACTTTTTTTACAAAATATTTTGATTAATAAATAAAAAAACCTTTTATTTCACTTAGTTTTACTACCTATTGTAGATATTTCTTAACTAGATCATTAGTTTTTTTGTTCCTTTTACCCCCTTAGTCTCTGATTTAATTGAGTTGTACTACCCATTAATGATCAAGATTAGTCCTTTGCGACTCATCTGACTTTACTATACCCAAATTTTCGTGGCTGTAAAGTACTTAAGTTCAATTTTTGTGGGCTGTAAAGGACTCTCATTTTCGTCAATAATTAAGTTTGGTTTATTTTGTTAATTTAAAAGGATAGAACACGAAAAAATGGTTAGGGTTTCTTTTGACACCATGAATATAGTACTTTGTTTGAAAAAGATATAAGATAAAAACAATTTATTTTTTTGTTTTTTGGCTCTACTGAAAAGTCGTGTTTTGTCCTTTACGACAATTGAAATTTCCGGTATCGATATATACACGAAAAACAAAAAGTATCTTATCTCATGATTATGCGATAACTGTGGATTTCAGCAATGCTTTTGATTAAACTCTGTTCATCGAAAATGTTAATGGTAGGTACATAAAGATAAGTAAATAATTATTGATAAATATATAATATTTTAACTATGCCTCTCTAGTCGCTCGTTTGGTACCGTCCGGGGCAGCTATGGGTAAGTCGTATTTTAATACAATAATAATTGATAAAGTAAAGTAGCCCAGCCTTACTGATAAAGCGTGATACGCGAATAAATTGCGATGCATTGAGGTGATGTTTTTTTTTCCTTAATTACTGTGTGATGTGGAAATATAAATGCATCAAAATGCTTAAACGATTAAATTTAATCCTAAAGTATTTATAATTAATTCCAAATTCGATACTCAAGGATTAAATTGAATCGTTGATGGATTTTGATGCATTTATGAGCATAAAACCAAAAAAATTAAAGATTTTGTCCTTGAACTTTGAACCTATAGATTTAGCACCAAAATCGACCTACTTTAAATATTAAGTAAAACAAATAAGTGCGACACTTACTATAAAATTCTATTAAAATTATTTTTATCTTCACCCTATTCTCGAACAGCCATTTACATGAGTTTTTCCGTAGGTACCAACATGTTGCTTCCGACCGTCCTCTGTTTTCTCCTGGGGTCGGTCATCGCCATCCCTCAGGAGGACTTCAGGTCTAACTTGGAGTTTCTTGACACCGACTCCGAGGTAAACCTAGACAGATACCGTCTGACTGACGTTGTGCAGCCTACTGATATTGATGTCGACCTTGACGTGAACCTCAACACAGCCCTATTCACTGGAATTGTTCAGATGAACGTTTATGTAAGTATATTTTGAATCAACCCTTTATGCTTGGTTTGTGTTCTGCCAGATTAACTTGTAACTATGATTGCAAGAAACCTATCTCTCACAACTCTTGCCCAACTTGGACCCGCTGTGAGATTTAATTCGTAGAGAGATAGAAATCAGTGGAAGTTGTTAGAGGAGGTCTTTGCCAAGAGACACACTGAACTTAGAGACATTCTGTAAACTACTACTGAAAAGAAAAACCACAATAAGAAGAAAAAACAGAATGAAAGGCCTTATATTATTACTATTATAAGAATCACCCCCTTGATTCCGCCCCACCCTCGCATACTCGAAATGGACTTTGATTGTAATTGATTGCAATAGTCTCTACAGACGACAATTGTGGCCTATGTCCAACAATAGATGTCTATAATGAAGATAATGACGATGATGACGATGAAGAATTTATAGGTAATGAAAATAATAGTGACTGCCTGCCTTTAGTGGTTGCACTTGCGACCTCAAGAACTGACTAAATACTGTGCATGATGTTCAGGGATATTTGGTCCTTGTACCGAGAAACATGTTATTGGGTTTTTTCATAAAGGAAAATTTATGAACACGCCCGAAATTTCGCTTTTAGCTCGGCAATTTATATTAGGTGGTCCTTATATGAGACTTATTACGTAACTAGTGAAATGTGGATATCAGTAATACCTCAGACTACTGCAGGGAATAAAGGCATTATGTTATGTTTGTTATCAATATAGAAACTTTTAACTCTGTATCATGAGTGAAAATATAGTAGGTTATATATTTTGTGATAATTTGCGCAATGTTTTTTCTCAGTGAAATGTGTGTGAACTTATTTCTAAACATGTTATAGTTTGTTCTACTAATAGATTATGAAAAAGGCAAATTTTTACATTGGACTTCTATCAAGATTGTTAAAAAAAAGTGTCACGTTGTGTCCATCCATTTACTACAACTAAATGTAATATTTCAATACGGATCTGAATAATGATTTAAATATATTTTGTATCAAATTTTTACAACGCTTTGCCGATTATCGTTATCCGATGATAAACGAGTCCCATCGTAATTATCGATTACTATCGTATCTTGAAACTAACACAGACACAAATTATTCGTGACTAAGTACTATTTTTTATAACTTATGACGGCATTTATATCTAAATCCGTATTGCATTAGTATTTTATAATTTAATTGATTACTTAAATGGCATATTGTAGGTACCTAATGTACCGAAAACTACATTTTTATTAACCGACTTCCAAAAAGGAGGAGGTTATATGTTCGACGCGTATGTTTGTTTTTTTTTTTTTTTTTTTTTTTTTTTTTTTTTTTATGTATGTCCACCGATTTCTCCGTCGTTTGTGGACCGATTTTGAAAATTCTTTTTTTGTTTGAAAGGGTATGCTCCCAAATTGGTCCCATATAAATTTTATTAACTTTGCTTGGGTAGTTTTTGAGTTAGCTACAAAATACGTATTTTTTTCCCACTTAGTATGTAGATGATATGATAAGTTCCTGTCACTGGTAGCAGGTAGTGGTATTCGAATGTGTGTGGGGTAGGTACCACAACTAAAAAGTGAAAAATAAAAAACTTTTTACAAAAAAAAAACAACCGTCTTCCAAAAAAAAACACTACAAAGTGAAAAATAACTTTAATTTCGGAAGTCGGTGGCAAAAAACCAAAAACAAAAAACCCAAGACACCGACTTCCGAAATTAAAGTTATTTTTCACTTTGTAGTGTTTTTTTTTGGAAGACGGTTGTTTTTTTTTTGTTTGTTAGATATTTAGTCCTCATATATACATCTATATATCGTCACATCTTCCTATGAGGCAATGATAGGTAGGATTAAAAATTTATTATTCTTAGATTAAAAACATCAATAGAGTCAGAAAAAACACAAACCTGAAGAAGGCTTTGCCATATTAACATACAACACAAATCCAACACTAGATAAACAGACACATTTATATTCAAGTCCAAGAAAGAAAAAGTGTGTCAATGTTTTTTTTTCATAATTTTTTCACCCTGAATCGCAAAAAGCGCAGGTCTTACGTGCAGTGAAGCATGAAAAAAATCAGGTATCCTATACGCTTTGTCAATTTGTGTGAACACACAAGTATGGGACACCTGATTTTTTCGCGATTTCAGGGTTGTTTCCTTATTGATAAAGTTGCCCCTTAAGGCGCAATTAGCCGATACTTTTTCCATACAAATTTCGGGTGGGTTTTACTCCACTGTTACACATTGTACATCCAAAGTAAAACATGAAATCGTTTTGTCTTATTATTAATTTTGTCTGTACAGAAGCATGGTAAAAAAAAAGCAATTAAAAAGTTATGAGCCAACAAAGATTCGTTTTTCCTGCTAATTTTAACGCAACTTTGGGAGTAAATAAGTGATAAAAGAAGTATAAAATCTCCAAAACAAAGCTCGTTCCAACAAAGCTCAATTGTCGAAGATTATAATAAACTTTATTCGTAATTGATTTATGCAGCAGTTTTTTCATAAAACTCCACCTTCCAAAGGACTTTTCGTAATATTTTACGCGCTCGTTTTACTGAAATCGTTCTGAACGGTGTTTGTGTGCGTGCGAACTAGAGTTTGTGCATGTAGACCAGCGTCTAACTGCTCATCACTGATACTATCTCTGTCGGACACGATGCCAGGTGAGATAGCGTGCTTTTTGACCAAGCCCACCACTGAGTTCGAGCCCGCGACTAGTTCAACCTTAAGGCCTCTGCCTCGAATCTTGCGGGTAGCGGGGCGGTGGCGGCGGCGGCGCGGGAGCAGCGTGCTCAAATGCATAGATTCATATGTAACTGTTTTCGAAAGCAGCGGCGCGGGGAGCAAGCGGTTCCATACAAAACTATGCGCTGCCGCGCCGCCACCGCCGCCGCCGCCGCCGCCCCGCTGCCCGCAAGATTCGAGGCAGAGGCCTAAGAGATTTAGGGTACACAAAAACTAAGGTTTTATACGTTTGTTCCATCTGAGACTTTATCCATTATATTATTATTCCACGTGTCGTGGTGGAATAAATGGAATGGCTTAATTTTGGAGTTTTTTTATTAATACAAGAAAATAGAAACGATGGAATTAATTAATTAACAATTTTATTTTCTTTCCAGGTTCAGGAAGACAACCTCCAGCAGATTGTTTTCCACCAAAATGTGGTTTCAATCACAAGTGTAAATGTTATCAACAACGCCAACAACCAGCACGTGAACCTTCAAGTCCCGAATCCCTTCACCACCGATTCCTACTTAGAGCTCTTACACATTAACTTAGCTGCACCTATTAATAGGGGCAACTATACCATCACCGTCCGATACAACGGAAGGATTAACACCAACCCGCTCGACCGAGGCTTCTATAGGGGCTACTACTACCTAAACAATCAACTGAGGTGAGATTTGATATTGTATTTAAAACTAGCTGCGCCCCGCGGTTTCACCCGCGTAAGTCTCGAATCCTGGAATATCGGGATAAAAAATATTTTATATGTTAATCCAGATTATAAACTATCTGTGTGCCAAATTTCATCTAAATTGGTCCACTCGTTTGAGCGTGAAGAAGAGACAAACATACCGGACACACACACACACTCACAAATAATATTAATAATATTAGTGTGATTAGCGACCCGCTCCTGCTTTGCATGGTTTATATGACTTGACAAAACATCGAGATTTCTTAGTTATATGTAACTATAATAATAATACACATAAACCTTCCGGAATAAATCCTCCAAACAATGGTGAAAACCTCATCAAAATCCGTTGCGTGGTTTAGACGAACAACGCGGACATACAGACAAACACGAAAAGCGACTTTAGTTTATAGTACGTATAGAGTAGCTATTGCCTGCGGCTTCGCCCGCGTGGACCCTAATTCTTTTTCTGAAATAAAAGTAGCCTAAGTTATTCCTTATGTTATCAGCTATTTGAAAATGAAAGTTTCGTCATAATCGGTCCAGCTGTTTCGGAGTTTTTTTTTTTGCAATAACTGCCAATTTTAAGCTGTTATTTTGACATTACAAACAGACAGTTCAATTTCATTTATTTGTATGTATATGTATGTATGCATGTAGTATTTATAGATATAGATGTATAGATTTACCGATCAAATCATTATTCTCCTGCTCTTATCCCTATGTTTATTTGGGGTTGGTTTTTTCTTCCATAATGTCGAGCAATTGTTCTGCATTAAGTTATCCGTTAAATCAATCAATACATATTAAAAGAAAATTCCTGACTCACTCACTAAATCACTTACTGACTCATTAACGCCCAGCCCGAACCCATCTAGAGAGCTGAAATTTTGTACAGAGGTTCACGGACTTTTAAAATTCCCACTGGATAGGAAATTTACGGTCGGATAAGAATAAGAATATGAATAAATTTATTGAACAAAGTTTACATTCAGGTGGATTGAATTCCTAGACCTCACACTAGGATTCCCTGTGTTGTGAGATCTCTGCTCCTTCGTTCCGTTAACAATTTTAAATAAAAAGGCAAAACAAAACACTTCTAATACTTAAAATAGTTATAAAAAAGAGTGTATACATGGTGCTGTGATTCGTGTTAATTTTGTTGGTGTTGTAAGAGTGTCTGTATGTTATAGGTACCTATGTTAGTGAGTGCACGTGTATTTGTGAATTGTCAATGTGTATACTGTGAGTTTTAACTTAAGCTAGGAAACTTTCTGTGATATCGTAGTCCAGTGTAAGAAGCCAGTTTGTTACCGTCACTCTGCATATTTTTTGTGTTAGTTTTAGTATTTTGTGTAGACTATTGAGTTTCGCGTATATGTGTGTGGACTCATATAGCCATAAGACCTTCGAATCGAAATCTCGATACACGTACACATAAATAAACTCACGCCTTTCTCCCATGAGTGTATATAGGATTTTGAAATAGACGAGAAAGCAGCCACGAATAATATACATCTACACCATATTGGATGATTGATTGATTTTACTTTTGAATTTTTTTGCAGGTTGTACGCCACCACTCAGTTCCAGCCGTTCCACGCCAGGAAAGCTTTCCCATGCTTCGATGAGCCCCAATTCAAGTCCCGCTTCACAATCTCTATCACTCGTGACCGCGCCCTTAGCCCGTCATACTCCAACATGGACCGCAGTAGCGTTCTAGAGTGAGTGTAGTAATTCTGTACTGCGTAGTTTTACTTTTAATTGCAGGTGACTTTTATGTTAATTAGTATAGATGTAATATGGATGCAATTCTTAACACGTTAGTGAAAATTGAAACGTTTTACATTTGAAGCTGAATATGTTAACTGTTAATAGTAGTAAAAAAAAATATGTAAATGAGTTCAAGTTAGCACCATATTCCAAAAACATGTAAATTTTACCTACTAATATTTTGCAGGTAATTTAAAATTTAATCATGAAATGGAAAGATGATTTATAATGCACAGGTTAACAAAAAACATTGCAAAGGCTGTCTCAATACCTAAGACATTTCTAACATGTAGATTTTGTTCATATGAAGTAACATCACTTGCGAATTTCTTGTGTATTTTATTTTCAGTAAAATTCTGCATGTAATTGTGGCATTTTTTAAATCTGATTTTAAAACTCCAACAGAATGGGCGACCGTATTCGCGAAACTTTCTACCCTACTCCAATCATCTCTGCTTACCTGGTTGCTTTCCACGTGAGCGACTTCGTCGAAACTGAATTAACCAGCACCCCTGCCAAACCCTTCAAGATCATCTCCCGCCAAGGAGTCACCTCCCAGCACCAATATGCTGCCGAAATCGGCCTCAAGATCACCAACGAATTAGACGATTACTTAGGTATCCAGTATCACGAGATGGGACAGGGTAACTTGATGAAGAACGATCATATCGCTCTTCCTGACTTCCCCTCTGGTGCTATGGAAAACTGGGGAATGGTTAACTACAGGTATGTTTAAGATAAATTATACAACTGTTTAATGTCAAAGTTTATGTTGCATGTTCACTATAGGTGCAACAATATAAATGTTCACTTAATTGTCTTATTTTCATGAAAATACCTCAAAATGTTTATCGTCGTTTCATTTTAGGGAGGCGTACCTCTTATATGACCCAGAAAACACCAATTTGAACAACAAGATCTTCATTGCTACTATCATGGCCCACGAGCTTGGACACAAATGGTTCGGTAACCTAGTTACTTGCTTCTGGTGGAGTAACCTCTGGCTTAACGAGTCTTTTGCTAGTTTCTTCGAATATTTCGGTGCTCACTGGGTAAGTTTTAAAATTGTCTTGTATATTTTTATCATCCATAGATAATTCAATGTCACATCTAACTTTTGGATAGGCAGTACAATTTAGTTAATTTGTTTGTATTTTAGACTTTCAAAAGCGTCTATTAATGATCTCATTGAAATGTATGATTTGGCTTTGACACACTTTATTTGATTACAGGCTGATCCCAGCTTAGAATTAGATGACCAATTCGTGGTTGACTACGTACACAGCGCGCTCAACCATGACGCTGGCGCAGGCGCTCAGCCCATGAACTGGACCGGAGTCGCCAGCAACCCCTCCATTAGTGCCCACTTCAGTACCACCAGCTATGCCAAGGGAGCTTCCGTCCTCAGAATGTTGGAGCACTTCGTCGGCCCTAGGACCTTCAGGAATGCCCTCAGATATTACTTGAGAGATAAGTAAGTTCAAGTATTTTTTTAAACCTACAGCATTGTATACATGAAGAGGCAAAATTAAATGTGCGTCAGTTTTGTTTGGCCAGTGACGTCTATATTCTTGAATAATCTAATCAATTTAAGTATGATTTATTAGTGATAAAATACTGTTAATATACGTTATGTATGTAGCCCTTACATTCAGATAACCATTACTAATATTTTTAAATGTTAATATCCTTTTTTTACCATCGATTCTTCTAAATTAGTGCATTAATGGTATTTACGACCAATAACAATGTTCGATAATTTAGTTTCTCTAATTTTCTCTAGTGCTTACGGCCTTGGTACTCCTAAAAACATGTATGACGCCTTCCAACTTGCGGTTTCTGAGGATTTCACGTTCCGTCGTGATTTCCCTACCGTCAATATCGAAGCAGTGTTCGATAGCTGGGTCCAGAATGCGGGCTCCCCTGTCGTGTCCGTCATCAGACACGCTGAAACCGGTGCTATGACCGTCACTCAGGTTAGTTGTATTTACCGCTTTAAATGGTTAATCCGTTTTAGTTCTTTTGAATGGTGTGTTTTTATTGTGATATCAAATGCTTGGGTAAGATACAGAGACAACATTTTGCGAAAAATTATGCTTCGATTTGACAAGACAGTGCATTTTGGCGTGATTTGGAGTTTCTGTATATTACCCTTCACGGGTCTTATTTTCATAATATTGTTCTAATAGGTCTTAATTGTTATTCTGCATAGAAAAAGTTTTTTGTTCGATTACTTATACTATTATAATTCTGGTTACAGAGCCGTTATCTACTCTCTGGTACTCTGGCCGCCCAGACGTGGCAGATTCCTCTTACTTGGACCCAAGCGGGTCAGCTTAACTTCAACAACACCAGACCTGGGCATATCCTCACTACACCGTCTACCACCCTAACCAGCACTCCAGGAAACAACTTTGTTATTTTCAACGTTGCTCAGTCTGGTACGTATAAACCCAAAACACCTTATTATTAAAATTGCTTGGAACGTCTTGAAAGAAAGAAGAAAAATTTGGCACAGCAAAAATTTACATGAAACACGATAATAAAGCGCAAAGATGTTTTGCCTCATAAAAAAAGATGTAGTTGTGATAGTTTTGTTGATTTTTTTATAATATCGGGTTCTTTTTAGAGGCGAAGAGCTGTAAATTAAAATAAAACAGAAAAATCTTTTAATATCCATAAAATTAGCTTTAGTCGACAGATAATTTATGGCATTAATGTTTGAATATGATATCGGCCATGTGGCCGCCGCGGCTGCCGCGAATGCCTAATTTACTGAGAGCTTTAACTTTTATAATGCCTTCATTTACAAAAGGAAACATTTGACAAACAACTAATGTCACGAAATCTGTCCACCTCATTCATGCGATTTGACGCCATTACATTATTTTCTCTCGGGAGATGTAAAGTTGGAAGTTAGAAGTTGTTGGTTGGTTGGTTTGTCATGGACATGGATGTGTACACCGACAAACCAGAAATAATGGAGCACTTAGATGCCAACATTCGACGCGTTATTGCCAAAATACAATTATATTGGCAAGCCGAACCTTTAGCGTAGACATATATTTACGATTAACATAAACATAATTTTTATTCTAGGTTTGTACCGTGTCAATTACGATACCAATAACTGGGGGCTTATTTCAACTTATCTGAAGAGTAACAACAGGCAGAACATTCACAAGCTGAACAGGGCTCAGGTACTTACCTCTACAATCTGAAAAACATGAATCTCTTAGTGTTGTAATCGAGTAAAAATTATAACCGCAGTACTTCTCAGACAAAAATATTCATCTTTACACTACATTGCCAATATTATTTTTTATTGTGTTCGTTATAACTTTGTAAGCTTATAGCATACCTACTTAGAGAGTAATGTCACAGATGAATAGAGATGGGTTACGCAATAGAAAGAAAGGCAACAACACAAAAAAAGACAACAAGGTTAATTAGCGCTGTGCGACCTGATTTGTACTTTATTGTGTCGTAACAAGAGCAGCTTTTTATTTAAATGATTTTGCGAAATGTCCCATCTGTATTAATCTGTGGTAATGTAAAAAAATGACTATTATTACAACATTGTTTAAAAGTAGCTGCAAGCTACTTGCCTGTAGGTATATAAATAGCTTGTTCAAGATCACATTTCGCTACCAAGAAACCAGTTCTGTTTAACCTTGCATGACTTCTAAAATATATTTTTCATCTGTTGCTAGATCGTCAACGATGTCTTGTACTTCGTGCGTTCCCACTCCCTCAACAGGACCATCTCATTTGATGTACTTGACTTCCTGAGGAGCGAGACTGACTACTACGTATGGAACGGTGCTCTTACCCAGCTCGACTGGATCCGGCGCCGCTTTGAGCACATGCCTAGAGTTCACGAAGCCTTCTCTGTACGTATCACAATATTAATAGGTTTTATCGCACAAAAGAGTTTTTAAATATCTTTTGGGAGCTCGTGTGCTGGCTTATAGTAATGCAGTAGTACCTGATCGACCGAGCTCTGCTCGGGTGAAAATAGAGAATAGTAAATACTAATTCCATGCTGCCATGTCATTATTCTAAGGCAGCCATCTTGTTCATCAACTTTGGGCGGCCGAGCTCTGCTTGGGTGAAAATATGGAGAAATCGAATTTTCCCAGATATGAGACCTAGCTACATCGATTTTTCCTCCCCGTAAACCACTTTATTGCAACTTTCATCGAAATCGTTAGAACCGTTTTAAAGAACGTGATTAAAAATATACATATTTATACATATAAATATTGCTCATTTAGTATGGGATAATAACATAATATTCAAACTGTACATACTACAACTTATGGTAATAGCTCGACAGCTATACCGCCTTATACGAACTTCTCATGTCATCTGACGACACACAAATCCTGCATCGCGCAAGCAAAGTTTACCGCGATCTCACCATAATGTAGGCACCTCCGGACGGCAGCCATCGGGCAATAGATCAATCAATACCACAATTGTCAGAAGAATCCTCCTTTTTCAATGGAGGATGAGGATCTTTCCACCTTGTTTCTCATGCCTCTAAAATCCAGTAATCCGCGACTGAAACGCGAAGAATATATGCAAAAAAATACTGTTTTTAAAAGTTTGTTTCTTGTTTTGCAGAGTTACATGCGTGGACTCCTGAATAACGTCATCAATAACCTTGGTTACAATGAACGTGCCACCGACTCCACCTCCACAATCCTCAACAGAATGCAGATCATGAACGTCGCCTGCAATCTCGACCACAGCGGCTGTGTTGCAGACAGCTTGGCGAAATGGAGAGCGTTCAGACAAAACGCATCTGTTGCGTAAGTGATGGTGTTCTCTTTCGATTTAAAGGCGCCACTCCACAGCAGCCCACGGCTTAGCTACACATGTTTACTTAGCTTCGCTTTGTATGAAAATGTAGGCCGGATCGTCCACTGTGACCCACGGTCAAGCTACGTACAGTCTGACTATTTTCCTAACGTCCCTCGGGAATCACCGCATTTCTGAATACAAACGAATGCTAATTTCCTTGTCCATCGATTATTAGATTTATCTTGTTTAATAATTTGTATTCAGAACTAAGTACTTTATTGTTGTTTTGTTTTTCGTGTGAACTATATTGACATGTCAATCCAAGACACTGTATCTCAGAAATACCTATTTCGTGAAAAGGGCTTTAAAACTTTTTTATAGCTGTAAAACCATTTTCCTAGCTGTCGTGCTTGCGACTTTAGCAACTTTCTTACCATTTTTAAAATAAATTACATTCAGTTAAAAGAGAAGTCGATTGAGAGCTTCCGCTCTGCACCAAGTTCAAAGGGCAGCTGATAGGTATCCGACGACTGACGAAACACGAGGTTTGCCGAAGGACGTTAAGAACATATTTGTAATTGTACGAATGCGTGGCTGGCAAAAAAAAATCGCGCAGCTAACGTGGAAAACCACTCTGTGCACATGCTGCATAGCAGTGAACGAAAGACTATACGATGAATTGCATAGCACATGGTTATTGAAGGAAGAGCTATGATGACGTCTCATTTGAAATTGCAGCAATTTCTGAGATACGACGAATATGTATAAAACGAGTAATAATTTTATTTTATGGTATTTCTTTTATTAATATACTTGTCTAATCAACATGTATATGACTGCTTCGTTGGTCTAGTGATCGCAAGCGCTACTGCAGACCCTGGGTTCAATTCCCAGGTCGGGCGAAGTGTTATTGAGTTTTTCCATCAGGAATTTCTCAGTAGCATCCCGGAGTCTGGATTCATGCACTGTTGATGGTAATAGGCTCGCCCCCTATTACATGGGACTTAAAGATAACTGGCGAATTGTGGGTGTACTATAAGTCCACCGCTGCCTAACCCTTTGGGGATTACAGACGTGGTGTTATGTGTTTTTATTAATATATTTGTCTAATCAAGGTATTAATAATCTGTTTTTTCCAGGGTCCCAGTTAACCTCCGTCGTCACGTTTACTGCGTGGGACTTCGTGAGGGCGATGCCGAGGACTACCAATTCTTGTTTGCAAGGTACAACGCCTCGGAGAACACCGCTGATATGGTGGTCATTCTCCGCGCCCTTGCTTGCACCAAAGATCAGGCTTCTCTTCAGCAGTAAGTTTTTTAGTTCATAATTAGTAGCTTTATGATGTGACTGAATTTAAACATCAATTATTCAAAATGAGAATGTTTAACTACGCGTCAAACAAATTTTCGCGGCCGCCATTTTTGATTTTTATTTCGACCCCATTGACCCCCAGACTCGATCGTCATGTCAAAATAAAACGTGTTGTTTTTATAATTACCTCATTGTTAATTTTTTTCATCGATCAAAATAGATTTAAATAGAGTTAACAGGGTTGAGGTTAAGGGTTCATATATCCAGTGGACCAAAATATGTTTTGAGTTTAGCAAATTTCATCAAATTGTAGATCGTTTTTGATTTTTATAAAGATTCACCAGTAGACGACCAGTAATTTTTTCGGATGCACAAGTCAATTAAAACATTTGATAAAAAGTGATTAAAATAAAGATGAGTTTGGATTTATTTGACGTTCTCAAAAAGAGGCGCAATCGTTATATTTGTGTGTTTAATAATATTTAAAGGAGAACAAAATGGGAATTATTACAGGTTCGATTAAATACATGCTAGTTCAAAATCGATGAATATCATCGATTCGAAAATAAAATAATTTAGAATTCCAAATAATTTACATTTTACACCACTTTAGCATTATGAGTCTAAGCTGATTTCTAATTGACCACTTGTAATAAAAAAATCCTTCAAATTTTTTTATTGCAATGGAATTTATATTTTGTAACAATTACCGGAGATTCTAAATTTCATTTTACATAAAACAGCAATTGTTAATTATGTTTATTCATTACAGCTACCTGCAGCAGAGCATGTACAATGACAGAATTCGTATCCACGACCGTACCAATGCTTTCTCCTTTGCCCTGCAAGGTAACCCAGAGAACATACCAGTCGTCCTGGGCTTCCTCAGTAATAACTTACGATTGCTTATATCCACGTAAGTATTGTTTATTTTTATTATAATTTTTAATACAAAAATAAAACAAGAATATTTAAAAAAATATATAAAAAATTAAGATTTTTTATTAAATTTAATGCGCGCGTATGTCACCAATGGAACTGAACGCATTCAGCACATCTTAACCGCATTAAAAGCTGTTAGTGTCAATATTTTACAACAATGATTACGATTATGATTAATGATTTCAGTTTGATAGGTAAAATTTGTCCTAAAAGTTTAAGTAAATTTGACATGTGTTATGGTTTTTGACAGATATGGTGGTGAAGCTCGCCTCAACCTGTGCATCAACGCCCTCACAGCACATTTGACCAACTTTCAGAACATCCAAACGGTAAGTGTTGTTTATTAAAACTGTTTTATTTTGTAAAGTTTCAATATTTAATACAAACACAGGAAAAATAACACATTGTTTGGATGTGTCAAAAGGAAATATGCGTAATGAGCGTTTATTTTGAAAGTGCGCAACTTCGCAAATAGATGTCAAATATTTCTCTGTTTTGATCAATTTGGCAATAGTACTGTATTAAAATAATAAATGTGGCTTACTAGCAAACTACAATAATTATTATAAAATGCAATGAATAATATCGTAACACCGGATATTTGGTTTTAGGTGGTAATATTTTTTTTTTAAACTTTCCAAATGCCTTTTTTTAACCTAAAATGGGTAGGTAAAACATCAAATTCAATGTTATAATTATTGCAATTCATTATTAACATCCTAGTTCGTTAGTTAGCCACATTTTTTATTTCCATACAGTAATATTGCCAAATCAGTCAAAATAGGAAATAATTTGACAGCTATTAACGATGTTGCCAACTTGTAGGATAAACGCTCTTAAGTCGCCTCTTTATATTAGTTTGCTTAAAGTAATAAATAAAATGTCGTTTGTTTAGTTTTCAGTTCTTAAGTTTTTTTGCTATTATATGTTTCTATTTTCAGTTCCGGAATTGGTTGTATGGTGCCCAATTGCAGTTGCCAAGTTCTTCTTTCGCCGCTGGTCAGGCAGTAGTAGACGCAGCCATACAAAATTTGAACTGGGGTAACGACGCTGGTCTTGAAATCTTCAACTTCGTTGTAACCAGGGGCGCTTCTTCTACCATCCTTGCTTCTTCAGTCCTCCTCATCGCAGCAATGCTTCTACAAATGTTCCGTTAATTTATTTAATTTAAATTAGAAATTAAATAATTTAACCTTATTTTTTAAGAAAGTTGTGTCTTGACGTACAATCTAGAAAATAGTTTTCCAACGATTTTTAATATTAATGATTGTAATAAAATTATATTTATAATAAAGTATTTTTGTAAATAAATAATATGTATATTTTTAGTCATTTATTACCATTTTTATTTATACCAATTTTATCCTGATGGCTTACAATAATAACTAAATATTTCAGCACCATACACTACACAAACTAGTACACAAGAATTAGATCACACATAATTCTGAAACATTTTGCTTTTGCTATCTGGGATTATGTCCTTTGCTACCCAAATCACAAGATACAAAGTGCTTTGATAACAATATTCGTATTGCATGTTGTAATAGTGTTTTGGCATACCTGCTCCCTGAGAAAGTAAAATTACTTAATAATTTCTTTAAATATAATTTGGAGGGCAAAACATAACCGATGGGTACCTTTCTGCCTCCGATAGAAAAAAAGACGGATACATTGCCGGAATCAGAAAAAAAAGGCGCATCTGCCTGATATGTAACTCAAATCTGGAAAAAAATTTTAGATGCGTCTTTTTTTCTATCGGGGGCAGGTTTGTACTCGTATGTTTCAGAGTTTCGATAGACGGGTTAGAATTCCGATTTGATTGAAAAAAATTACACTATGGGTCCATAAGATAAAGTAGGTAAGTACATTAAAATAGCCAACACAAGTGGTGATAAAATGTCCGGAACGCCAAAACTCAACTACTGCAAGTTATTTTGCTAATCTAAACTTCGCATCAAATCATACGCTGGTGGCGTTTCTTCAAATTCAAAAATGACGATTTCAAGGTTGATTGAAAGTTGATAGATTGTTAGATC
The DNA here is from genome assembly GCA_949152395.1 of Agrochola litura. Taxonomy (NCBI): domain Eukaryota; kingdom Metazoa; phylum Arthropoda; class Insecta; order Lepidoptera; family Noctuidae; genus Agrochola; species Agrochola litura. The sequence continues at coordinate 4,327,955 of OX424497.1, read as the reverse complement.
AACCGCGATTAATTTCATTACTTTGGTGATAAGTAACTAAGTTAGATTAAGTAATAAACGTTTAGGCTTGTCAGAAGCTAGATAAAAATGTTTCGTAGGTTTACAACGATTTGCGATAAAAAAACACCGACACAAACAAAACCTCTAAAAAATAATACATTTAATGTTTTGACCCTTTAAGTTTAATATTTTTGGCTGGGAAATTATCAAATAACTTCTCCCGCTCTGGGCAGAGCGGGATGTCAGACTCTTACTGACTAAAACCCACCCGTGTTCCTTCAGTTACCATGTTGCCGGGGGCCACGATACCCCTTTCGGACTTCCTCGCTACCCCGGCAGGCATTGGCCCTAGCGGGCCCCATCAGTTCTGCTGACATCTCTTAGAGGCGCGGGTGGAACACAACGCGCCGTTGACCACGGCCTGGTCCTTATCGGACGGCGACCTACCCATTACTCACCGTCCACAAGCCCGCGCTTAAAGTGGCCGGAAATCGGCTCGCGATTCCCGACGGCGTCTCCTCCTGCGGCGGTTAGGGCATGAGGGCGCGAAATTTGCCTCTCCCACACGTGTTCCGCTTCCTCCTTCGCGAGCATTATTGCTTCGCAGAAGGAGGTGATGGCCTCCCATGCCCTCTCGCTCCGTACCATGGCCTGAACCAGCGCCGGACGCGAGAGATATATACGTATATATATTAGAATATATATATATATTATTCCAAATGGGCATAGGCTATCTATTATGTAAATATATACAAAGAGAAGTACTTAATAATACTATTGAAATACTATCATGAATTTATGCAAGCCCATGTGGTACTTTTTGTTAAGTTACTGTTCAGAACTTGTGCACAACGTGTCCTGAACTGAAATTGCACCCGTGCGAAGCCGGGACGGGTCTGCTAGTGACCCTTCCCGATATATACTATAATTTATAATACTATTAATATAATATATATTAAATATAATATAATATTATAAAGAGGTAAAATTTGTCTGTTTGTATGTATGGGGTAATCTCCGGAATTACCAGCTGGATTTGAAAAATTATTTTTGCATTGTATAGCCAAATTTTCGAGGAAGGTCATAGGCTCACGGACGAAGACGTGGGCAGAAGCTTATAATATAATAAAGATAATAAAGCCGTAAAGTTTGTTTGTGTGTTTGAACGCGCTAATCTCTGGAACTACCAGTCGGATTTGTAAAAAATATTTTTGCATAGGATAGTCCAATTCTTGAGGAAAGGAGGATGCTCAGGCTCCATCGAAAAAAACCCAGCTCTGGGGGAAAAGAGATGTAACTCAAATCATCAATAATAATAAGTAATAATGGACGAAGTTATGATGTCTAACAACTACCGGAAATATATTGTGAAGGACGGCACGGTTGACATCTGTCGGGCATGCCACTGGCCCGGAGAATCAATCCAACACGTTATTTCTGGCTGTTCTCGTCTGGCTAACGGAGACTACTTGCATATGCACAACCTTGTAGCCAGGATTATCCACCAGTAACTTGCTCTGAAATACAATCTTGTGGAATCGGAAGTACCGTACTATAGAAACGTGCCCGACCCAGTCCTCGAAAATGGCAATATCACATTGTATTGGGATCGATTTATCATCCATGACAGGACTATTGTTGCCAATAAGCCAAACATAGTGGTGATAGATCAATTAGAGCGTCGCACAATGATTATTGATATAGCGGTCCCGCATAACGAGAACCTCGTGAACGCTGAAAAAGATAAACAGCTTAAGTATCTTGACCTGGCTCGTGAGGTTGTTGACATGTAGGATGTGGATACAGTAATCATTGTGCCGATAGTCGTGACGGCCAATGGCATAATAGCCAAGAGCCTCGACTGACATCTGAGGAGGCTCTCGTTAGGCAGCTGGATCAGAGGCTTGATCCAGAAAGCGGTACTCCTGGACACGGCGCGTATTGTTAGGAAGTTCCTCTCTCAGGAGCCCTGACCACCGGTGGCTTGGACCCTGTTCCCGACACCGGTGGGCGACTATTTTTATATTTGTAAATGTTTTTTAATTTTTTCACAAGAATATTTAAAAATGTAAATAGTATGTTTTAAAATGAAATAAAGGAAGTAATAAAATAATAACCCGTTATGACCGTGATCCTTATTGGCAAATATAATTATAAAAATTGCCAACTTTATTAATGAGGCGTCCATTAAAAAAATCGTTTAATAAATTATGTTAATTACTTTATTCAAAAATATGATGTTGAAATGCGAGCTTGGCTCATTTTATATTATATAATATGTATACATTTATTGTAACAGAAATTTCGATAGTTTGATTTAAAAATGGTCAGGATTTAAAAGCATCGTCACGTGAAAATACAATTGTTAAAAGCGATACTATGATATTGATTCGATAGTTTGGAGTCCTATTATAGTATCGCCATCAGCGCTAATTTTACTATCAAGATATACGTGAGGACACTTTCCATACCATTGGTTTTGCCTTAGCTCTCGATAGTTAAATATCGATATGCAAACACCTTCATGCTTTTATTAATCATTATAAATCATTATTAATCATTCATGGGCACCAGTTTATTATAAAACTGGCAATTTTGATATGTTTGCCAGTAAGGATCACAATCACAACCGGTTATTATTTTATTGTTGATAATTTGAGATACATCTCTTTTAGGTCGAAGCTGGTTTTTATTTAGCATTCTCCTTTCTAAATTTTGTCAAGTCGTAAACACCGTGCGAAGCAGGGGCGGGTCGCTAGTAAATAGTATAAAACTAAGTCGGTTTTCATATCTGTTTGTGTGAACGCTTAAGTTTAGTTCTTCTAAACTATGCAATGAATTTTGAAGCAGTTTTCACCATCATTTAGAGAACTTGTTCCAGAAGGTTTATATGTGTTTGATACAATTAAATTCAACAGTACAGTAAAACTGGCCATCATTGCCCATAGCGGATATCTTTGCCCGAACACGAAAGATAACTAAAATTTTGAATTGTAAATAAATATATATTTAAATATCTCGGGACCTTAGGATCTCGGTTTTTTGGAAGGCGTACGAGGGGCCGAAGCCAACTCGCAGAGGCCCTTTAGACAATTTTATATGTAATGAGGCATCAACCGACGATTATCCCAGTATGCACTATGCAAGTGCATCCAAGGACAACCCGCGGTTGGTGTAGGACTATTGCAGAATATGGAAACAAATCTATTGGACTATGGGTTTGGGTGGCTTAAGTTGACTGGTGACCTGGAACAATGGAAGGACTATGGCCCCTGCCTAATCAATGTTTTATATGTAAACGGAAAAAATGGCAGGGGGTGACTTGCACACTCAATAATGGGCCCTCGAAAACAGTCGCTAGCACAAAGTGTCGTAGCGACAAGGGGGCAACATGTCCTGTGGTGCTTAAGAGGAGTGGAGAGGTCTTCTACGGCTATTAGGACAATCCCGGAAGTACGGTCAAGATCCCTACCAGCATTTTACTGGAATACTTCCTCCATCCGAGCACGTTTGCTCTTGCGAATCTCCACTCAAGCTGGCCAATTAAGGCAAGAATGAGGTGGGAGCTCCGTTCCTCGTCAGTGTTCACTCCAGCCGGCCAATAAAGGCAAGCCAGAGGTGAAAAACAAGACTTCTCCCGGGAGATAGGGTCCATAGGGTCGCTACTGCCCAACAGTTCGCCACATGCTGCCCTGCAGGTTTATCTCTCTCGGTCTGACTCCTCATCCCAGACCTGTTCTAAAGTAAACTCGACCGGCACAGACACACAGAGTTCGGAGCGCGCAAGCCCCACCACGACGTCAACGTAGAGATACGGCGGTGGGGTTATTGTTATTATTATTATTTTATTTTAATTTATGTTATTTTCTAAAAAAAATGGAATTGAAAATAAAATTTTGGTTCGGGCAAAGATATCCGCTATGGGCAATGATGGCCGGTTTTACGGTATTAGAATAGAATAGAATAGGTCTTTATTTGCTTAGAATGTAGGTACATAAAAATAAGTTGTTAAATCATAATCAATGTATATTGAACTCGTGTGAAGTATGGACGAGTCGCTAGAGTAGGTAATAAGAAAAAATATTAATGTGATTAAGATAATCCAAGTTCTTATCAGAAAATACAACTCACCAATAAGGGTTTTGATTGTCATATCCACGTTAGAGATTAGACTTTAACAACTTTTTTGGAAATAAAAACGTCAAAGTGTAATTCTAATAATTGAGTTTAGGAATAGATTATTTCATTATATAATCTTGTACACATTTTAGTTTCAGTTCGAGAAAAAATCAACATTTACCAAATTCTAACTAGATTATAGTTCAAACATACATGTCGGAGACGGGTATGTGACTCTTTCGTTATTATCAGCGATATTTTAATTACTGTGGGCGTAGTGTGGGTAGTGTTGGTTAATGCGCAGTAAAATTAATCACACTAGCTAAATTATACACACACAGGGTGCGACGGCGTTTATTAAAATCACAAATTAACACAATGATCACAAATTACAACCAACACAGTAACTGAGCACAACGAATCGAGAACAGTTCCACGACGTCTTAACTCCGATGCGATCCGAGCTGAATCCCTCCTTGCCGTGGCCTTAAAACATCACGACTCTGTAGAAGTACGCTTTCTGGTGTGGGTAGATCACTTGATGTCGCCAGTGGCGCGCTTGCGATTCGTTTCGTGTCCGTACTAATGACCAGATCCGACACGGCCATCCTGCTATGCATACGTCCTCATGTGTTGACCTGAAACCAAAACTCAACAACAGTGCCTGTTCGACTCGGCAATTCTGACCATTTACGGGTTCCAACTTTTGAGATAAGGAAACTTTAATCCTTAACACTTTACAAAACAATACTTTTTTTAAGAATCATCAACCAGAGCCAGGTAAATACTATCGTTTTCCACATTAACAATCGTCTTTTTCACTAAGAGCCTTATAAACCCACACACGAGTACACCACTCTAACGCCACGGCTCTCCAGCCGACTAGCAATCGCATTGCTCTCACACATCCATCACATGGATCAAAACTATGGTCTTTCAGACCCCGATCTCCGCCAGTAACCACTGGTGCGGTCGCACACAATACGGCCGTTAGAGAACCCTACTCGCGTGGTTCCCATAACTTAGGTTTGCTCATCACCACTGTGATCACCATCTACTTCGACTGGTACATAACCTACTGGCATCTTTTTCACCTAACGTAAACGTGAACTTCTGTAAAGTTTGTTTATTTAACTAACATCACATTTCTAATATCATTCTACCAACTTCCATAATGACAAAATCCATTTAAAACAACAGCTTAACAATTCGGTTACAGTCAAATTGTAGGTAGGGATTACAATTAAATAAGCAACATGACAATCAGATCAGAGTCCAGGCACTATTGAGGATTATGTACACTGATACTTTAAGAATTGACCCAAAGTTATTAACCAATTAACAAAGCTCCAGGTATTTCATTCGCGGTCAACAATCACAGCTATAACATAGCTCCCATTGTCACATGGGTGTGTAACGGTTGATATAATAACAAAAAATCTAACGTTCACTTGACCTAATTTCAGTTAATATACTTTTGTTTAATATAACGATCAGTTGAGATAATAAATTGTTGATATAATTTCATTTTATCTAATTTCTTATGATATAATAAACATTTCCTATAATGCACATTAAACATAATATTCATGTAGTATATTATTCATTTACTATAATATTCATAATCTCTAATAACTTTTAATATAATTTAGAAAATCTGATACGATTTTAAACGCCTGCTAGTATGGTAAAAAAATAACGTACTTTTTTTTTTTCTTCGCTTTATACCCTATACACCTACCACCCTCAACTATTGTAACCAGTAGAAATTGGATGCAATCTGGACTTTAGGGCACCCCGACTCGGACAGGTTAGGTTAGAAGGGGATGGCGGGGTCGTGTGAGCGAGCGAAGCGAGCGAATAGACCCCGCCATCCCCTTCGTGGTTATTTTTTTATAAACCATCCAGAAGTAGGAGCCCCGCGAAGCGGGGCTCCGTCGACCAAGCCCACCCTCGACCATGCATTGAATATTTTAAGATTTGGTCAGGTGCCATTTGAGTTAGGTTAGAACTGTGACCATTAAACATGAAAATTAGGTCAAAAGAACATTAGGTCAAATGAATGTTATATAAAAAGAATATTATACATATTGAAAATTATATAAAATGAACGTTATACTAAATGTTTTATATTAAATGAAAATTATATCATATGAAACATTAGGTCTTATGAAATTAGGTTATATGATTTTATAGCATATGAAAATTATATTAAATGAACGTTATTTCAAGTGAAATTAGAGCATTTGTTATTATATAATACATTACACACCCTTGTCACATACGCACTTCCCGACTATGGCTATGATACTCTGATACGGTCTCCGACCCAACGAATCGAGAACCTGTGCATCTCACACAAACAATTCAATTCGACTCTACCTTGTCTCGTCTTACTCAAGCTTAGTTTGATTACGCTCTTCGTTTTCTAATAACACGAAATCCCCAAAAGAAATTTTTGTTACATCTACCTTTTTCTAATATTCTTTGACGCAATCTCGCGGACTTCATCAACGTCCTATCATACTAATTATTTAATTACTTTGCAAGTATGTGTTGGGAAGCACATCCCAAAATCAAAACAAATAGAACCAAAAAACGTCAAGTTGGTGTTCGCTAATCGTTACGCTACATAAGATTGGTTCTGAGCTGAATACACATGTTTGACCAATACCAGTCAACGCAACAACGTTATTAACTGGTTTATCACTTCATTTAGCGGCACAACTCTTCTTTACTAACGAGCATTCAACACTAGAATCGTTAACAAAACAATACAGCTCACCTTTTTATTTTAACGTGCCTGAGGGTAATTGTGCGACGCAAACTTCCACTCGCTGTTCACTGCTGCAAAACGTGCTCCACCATCCGATTGGCTGCTTGCTGTTCTTGCACCGGGTCCCAATGTGTCCTGGTTTCCCACACGTGAAGCACCCGAAGGGCTTCGCTGACGGCTGCTTGGCTTGATACTGAAGACGTCATAGATCTTCCTCTGCCATCAATCGGCTTGGCTTGGCTGTCGCGCATCATGATCACGCATAAGCGCTTGCATGTTTTTATTTTAATATTCAAAAATGGCACGCCAACGGTCATTTACAACTTTTTTATTTTGCGCCTGAATCAACACGAATCCCACTTCTGATGTCGGAGACGGGTATGTGACTCTTTCGTTATTATCAGCGATATTTTAACTACTGTGGGCGTAGTGTGGGTAGTGTTGGTTAATGCGCAATAGAAAGACCGTTTGCAGTTCAGATCACATTATAATTTACCATTAAATTAATCACACTAGCTAAATTATACACACACTGGATGCGACGGCGTTTATTAAAATCACCAATTAACACAATGATCACAAATTACAACTAACACACTAACTGAGCACCACGAATCGAGAACAGTTCCGCAACGTCTTGACTCCAATGCGACCAGAGGCTGAATGCCCTCTTCACCGTGGCCTTAAAACATCACGACTCTGTAGAAGCGCGCCTTTTTTGGTGTAGGTAGATCACTCTTGAGTGGCGCGCTTGCGATTCGTTTCGTGTCCGTACTAATGACCGGATCCGACACATAAATATAAATCCAGGCCTTCTTCCCATGGGGGTAGGCAGAAACTACAGAACGCCACCTGATACGACCCTTACATACTCCTTTTGCCTCGTTTACGTTCATACATAGTTCAAACATTGTACATAGTTTAGGGCAAATTCATAACATATAAAAACGTGTGCGGTCGGGGGAACCCCGTCAGGATCGAAATTCTTTCTCACGTATGATTTAAAATAAAAACAAAGTTTTTGCAGCTGCCATCTTGTATTTACATTTTGACCCGTTATCGGCTTTAGCACCCTCGAAAACTATGAAAACGACACCCATGACGAAAAAGTTGAAAACTTTCGCATTTGCCATCTTGGATTTACTTTGAAAATTTTCAGAGCCGCCATCTTGGATTTTCATTTTGACCTCACCATCGGCTTTTGCACCCTTGAAAACCATGAAAACGATACCCATGATGAAAAATTTGAAAATTTTCAGAGCCGGCCGGATCTTGGATTTTCTTCATTTTGACCAAATTCACACCTCTCTCTCTCTCTCATACAGTGTACTCGGGCCAATTTTATCCCACTGACACTGTAATCACTTTACTCTTTTCTTTTCTTTTGTTCTGCTGGCGTTCTCTCTTTCTCTGTCTTTCTTTCTCACACCTCTCTCTCTCTCTCATACAGTGTACTCGGGCCAATTTTATCCCACTGACACTGTAATCACTTTACTCTTTTCTTTTCTTTTGTTCTGCTGGCGTTCTCTCTTTCTCTGTCTTTCTTTCTCTAGGAATTAGAAGAAGACAGTGGCAAGTATTAATGCTTTTTAGCGTGACGATTTCTGAAAGTTTACAAGCTGCGTTAAAGAACTTCGCTCCAATAACCCTGCTAATAAAATGAAATTAAATGAAATAATTTATTCTGTAAATAGGATAACGGAATCATTTTTCCACGTCATAATATCGACCTGCGATTCGAATAAAATTGTAGCTCGAAAATGAAGGTCGAGAAGGAAAGGATAAAAGAGGTATCCGTTAGACTTTCAGGTTTAAAAAAAAAACAGAAACATACATTTTTCAATCCTCATCCATCGGTATAATTCTTTTTTCGGTAACTAGCCTAACAAAGATTTTTGTGAGAGTTACGATAGTGAAATATCTGTGAAAGAAAGTTGTAACTTCGCACACAATATTATAACCTGCTTTTAGTACGTTATTTCTTGTACGAAGAATAACGTAACAATTGATACCGAAGACATCCTAGGTTTTTTACCCGACTGCCCCAGAAGGAGGGTAATGTTTTTCGAGAGTATGTATGTATGTATGTATGTATGTATGTATGTATGTATGTATGTATGTATGTTTGTATGTATGTATGTATGTCTATTTCTTTGGCACGCTCTGTAGCCTAAACGGCTTGATGGATTTTAACGTATGAGGTGTCGTTAGGTTCGTCTTAATAGTAGGAGTGACATAGGCTATATAATATTTATATATTGCATCTGCAAATAAAAAAAAGGAGGGGTAGGTTTAAAAAAATACATTTTTGGTATCAAATAAAAGTTAGTAATGAGTCAATTCCAAATACATATTCATAATCTAAATATATAAAAGCGAAAGGTCACTCACTCACTCACGCGACTCACACTCACTGACTTCATCACGAAGTATCGAAAACCACTTGACGTAAAAAGATGAAATTTGGTAGGGAGGTAGTTTATACTTAGTAGACGTTCGCTAAGAACGGATTTTTGGAAATTCGCATATACAGGGTGGATTTTGAGATGTGGCAATAAGGGCAGGTACAAAACCGTTGTCGCTACAAGAAAACAGTCTTAGGAGACTGTCCTTAACTTTTTGAAACATTTTGATTTGCATTCACAGATTTTGAAAAAATTGTACAGTCAGCAAGAAAATGGCCAATTTTCACAACAACTTTTTTGATACCGGTCGATCCTATTTCTTATTACTAAGATCAAAAAACTATATTAGGCCAACTGAGGTTTGAGTACGAAAAAAGTCAGAAATTGCAAAAAAAACTTCCCATACATTTCGTAGGAAATGAGAAGAGATAGAACACAATATACCTTTGTTTGTTGAAAAATCTTTTTAATGAGGTTACCATTATTTAAATGAACACAATATACCACTATACAACAGTTGAATTATTCCAATACTTCACTGGGCTGAATAAGGAACGAATGTAGCAGATAGTTAAAGATTTAACCTTTTAAATGATTATCATCATGCTATACTTTTATAGAGCTAAGCAGTCAATCATCAATTCATCCATACTAATATTATAAATTCGAAAGTAACTGTGCCTGTATGTTTGTTACCTTTTCACGGCTAAACCACTGAACGGATTTCGATAAAATTTGGTAAAGAGATAGATGGCATCCTGGAGATGGATATAGGGTACTTTTTGTCTCAAAAATAATCCTAAAGGGCATGAGATGAGAGATCCTACAGGGGATGACAGTTTGTATGGCAAATCCAGCATTTCTTAAGTTAGAGATATGAAAATTAAAATTTATGCTTTTGTTAAGAAATAAAGAAGTACACATTTCGGCGTTTTTTTTTAAATCATCCCTCAAACAGGTAAACCCCCTATTTTACCTGTTTGGGGGATGATTTTAAAATTCACATGTTATATTGATATTTTTTGTGTCTTCTTTTTAAGAGATTTAAGGAAATTGGAAATATAGCCATAGTCTGTATCTTGAATTATATAATTTAGTCTATATTTAATTAAAATCGGCCCACTCTGTCAAAGTTATCACAATTAGTCGTAAACTAACCTTTCTAACATGTGGGTTTTACTTCGGTTCAATGGCGGCACTAGAGTAGATATTGCAAATTAATGGTGGTGATAATAGTAAAATGAATAATAATTAGTATTTTAAGTAAGGCATTTAGAATCATATAAACCTGTTTTATTTATGTTAAAAAGCCGGACAAATATGAGTAGGATTTACGCCCTAAAGGTTCCGTCTCAAAGCTGTGCTTGATTGGCTGCCTGAATTCCCAAATCAGGATTGAAGGACAAACTTAACTTTTCAATTGAAAAATAACTTTTAATATAGTGGAGAGTACCGATTTGAATAAAATACGTACTAAATGTTACTTCAAGACACGGTCTATAATTTTTGATCCCGGATTGAAGAACAAACTTAACTTTGCAGTTCATAAATTACCAATTTTCGGATTTTCCTCTTTACTTGACCTTGCTTCTCGCCAAACTTCATGCTGCTGGGCCAACGGAAATTACCAAATAGACTAGTTTATTTGCGAGTGTCAAAATATGCGGCATAAATTGCCGTTTTTTTATTGCGTTGACTTGGAAGTTTGATTTCGTTACAGATCCAAGAGACCGTAGATCGAAGTTTTTGATATCTATTTCAACTTGATGCCTCTTCGTTCCTGAGAAAAAAGGTCTTGACAGACAACGAAGTAGAAAAAAAATAAAATAAGTCATCATATATGGGTTAAAATTTTTCATTTTGAGATACGGAACCCTAAAATAGATTTATTATGTGCCTGTTACCTTTTCCTGCCGTAAGGGCTGAACGGATTTCTAAATGAAAGGCATAGGATAGGCCATGACCTAGATAGGTTAGGGCATAGGATACTCTGAATCCCGGTAGCACGTTCCTGTGGGTTATTTTCCGACATCCACGCGGGCGAAGCCGCGGGCAAAAGCTAGTTATTTATATATTAATAAAACTAAAAAGTTTGAAATAAAATATATTATTAAAAAAAACAAAAAACCCGACTGCAAAAACTCAACAGAAAATAAAAAAACAAGCATTATAATCTATAGGATTTTGGTATTGCAGGCGGGGACAAACAAAAGTTTCACCAAAATTTCAGGTTATTGGTTTGTCCCCGCCTGCAATACCAAAATCCTATAGATTATAATGCTTGTTTTTTTATTTTCTGTTGAGTTTTTGCAGTCGGGTTTTTTGTTTTTTTTAATAATATATTTTATTTAAGTGAAAAGAAAACGTACCTTTCTATCTGTTGTGATAATATCTCGGTGAAATCATAACGTAAGTAAGTTTCTATAAGCCACAAGCGTGATTCAGTTGGTGAAAGAACATTGTAAGTTGATATATTATACGTTTCGGTTTCACTGAGATTCTTGGTAGGCGCTTGAAAACTACTGTGATTTTTTAAGTATAACTCTAAATACGTTTTTCTTTCGCTAACACTCATTAATTGGAGTCTAATTGTAAAAAGTTACAATACTATAATATTGGATAACTTTTTTTTTTTTTATAAAAATGTTTACATACATCGATGTAGGTAGTTACTTTGACAGGTACCAGGATTGAAAAATCTCGTAATAGTGTATCAAGATTTGCAATTTTCTTCAAATCAAGGGTCGATATAAATAAATAAGCTACATGGAGTCGACATTTCCTCTTTGACTACCCCTGTGAAGAAATGCCGAAACCAACTCAAGGGTTAATCTCTTTTAAAGTCGAGACATAATCTTGGTCAGATCATGGGAGGATAATGTAGATTAGTGTCTGAAATTGTCTTTTAAGGAAAGGACCCCACAAATTTGAGTTGACCCGTCCAGTCACTGCAAGCATTTGTTAGTAATCGTGTAGCTCAATTCACAATTTAAGTAGGTCAACGACTCGACGAACAATAAGAAAGAAAGGACATTTGGATAGGCTGCATAAAGTACCTACTCAAACTGCCAGACCATCATTATAACTAACAGAGAAAGAACACAAAAAGAAAAAAAAAATACCTACACATTCCTCACTCATATTCATAATAATAAAAGTAAAATACTGCGAGCTATCAAGAAGAATTTATTGTAGGGCTTAGTTCTAGCCAAAATGTTTACCAACTTATCAACCTGCAATTAAGGCGATATTGTACCGATATGCGGATTATTATATCATTATCAGTGATTGATGATATCATTAACTCTTTTATTGACTTCATCGGTTTCGATGGACCAGTCAGTTTATCGCAATCGGCATTGTTAAAGGACATTCTTGATATTAGGTTAGTTTGAATATATTTATTTTTTCTTACTTCTATTGACGAGCCATCTGCTGCTTACTGAAACAGTAGATTTATTGAATTATTGCCAGCGACACCAATTCCTACTTCTTTGATTTAGGTAATCCTGTTTCTCTTTACAGAAATGTCCAAAATATTATTAGTAGCCTTGAGCCTAGCGCTTCTGGCGTTCGCTACAGGCGACCATCCCATATCCTGGTACAAGGAATTCCAGGACTTTGCCAATGATGATGTTCCCGTGACGAGGGATGCGAATGCGGAGCAACTTTACAGACTACCCACAAACGTGGTCCCTTTGGATTATGATATTTATCTCGATCTCTACTTCGATGAGAATACTGAAAGACCGTTCAGTTATGATGGCAAGGTCCACATTATTATACAGGTACGTGATAACTGATAAGATCTACATATGTATTAGTACTAACAGCTAACCGCACATCAGTGTAACAAATAGATATTGACAGCGCCTTTACCTACCTAATTATGACATTGTTTCAATTTATTTAAGTTTATTCCTATTGTGTTTATTGTATTACAGATAATTATGTAAATCTGTAAACTCATGTTATCATAATGTTGCATGCCTAATATAAGGTAGATTGTACAAGGATCACCCATATTTTAACTGTTACATCTTATTTACTGTACCTGCAATCTATGCAAATAAATTTTTACTTTACTTTACTTTACTATACTTTATATCATAGCCATAAGGGTTATTTTTGTAGTGCAAGTGTTACTACTGATGTGTGGTTGACTTTATTTACTGTTTTGTAGTGATAGTTACATCATATTATCATACACAGCCAAATATATTTTAATAAAATGATATAGATTTCTTTGGCGATCAAAACATTCAATAAATAAACGAGTTGCTTACTCGTATATGTTGATCAACACCAAGTGATTCGAGATCCAAAGTGATCCGAGTGTGGTATTCGATTATGATGATATTCTTTACTTACAGGCTACAGAAAACAACGTACAACAAATAGTCCTCCACTCGAATGTGGATCAAATAAAAACAGTTACTCTGGTAGATGGCACAGGGGCTTTGGTTTCGTTGGATAGCGATACACCACATGAAACTGACGATTTGTACCATTTCTTGAGAGTCAATCTTGTGGCCCCATTGACAGCTAAAGTTAATTATACTCTCAATGTTGAATACACAAGTACTATGAATGAAGGTCCCATGAAGAGAGGTATTTGGCGAGGGTGGTACACCGATGATGATGGTAAAGAAAGGTACGCTTTTTTTTTTAAACTGTTTAATTAGACTAGATCTCTGAGGTTAGATTAACTTTATTATTATCAATGTCAATGGGTTGTTTTGATCAACTTATTTGTTTATTTACATTTGGAAGATCAACTTCTGTTATGATAAAAACGCGTTTTATAATTTTACTAGCTGCGCCCCGCGGTTTCATCGGCATAAGTCTTAATCCCGTGGGAATATCGGGATAAAAGGTATCCTAGGTCCCTAGGTCATGGTTTACACATTTGCCAAGTTAACAAACAACATACATACATACATAACATCACGCCTTGTTTCCCCGAAGGGTTGGGCAGAGGTGTCCCTGTAGCAGGTACACCCACATTTCGCCAGTTATGTTTAAGTCCCATGTAATAGGGGGCGAGCCTATTGCCACCGGGCACAAATCCAGACTCCGAGCTGCTACTGAGAAATTTCAGATAGAAAAACCCAATAACATTTTGCCCGACCCGGGAATCGAACCCAGGACCTCATGCTCAGCAGTAGCGCTTGCGACCACTAGACCAACGAGGCAGTTACAAACAAACAAACTCACTTTCGCATTTACAATATTATAAGTGAGGATAGTTAGGATTTCACGTATTTTTTTTTTTAACGCTAAACAATTCTCTCCCTTTTTGTTATCAATCTTAGTCATAGTGCATATAGTATCGTAATCGATAACATACTAGGTACCTTAATCCAGCACATTAAGGAGATCAATAAAACTTTGGATTTTATTCAATTTTATTTTATTTGGTTCTTACAGGATCTACGCCACAACCCACTTCCAGCCTTATAATGCCAGACAAGCGTTTCCCTGCTGGGACGAGCCCCTCTTCAAGGCCGTTTTCAAGCTGCACATAAGCAAGCCAGCTGAGTACATCGGCACTTTCTCAAACACTGTCGTTGATTTTCACGGACTGTATGTATTCTGTTGTTGGCTTAATTTTTGTGTGTATTGTAAGGGTCTGTTTCCCGTATCCAGACAAGACCTAGTTTAATTAGTTATCAGTAATAATTTCAAATAAGTACTGTATTATTTTCAAATTACTTGTCGGAGTGTGCCTATTCCGAGGTGGTGTAACACTGTTTAATTTGTTCCTTTTTAATGCAATCTTAATTTTCAGGTTGGTTAACAATCGCATCCGCACTGACTTTGCGGCCACCCCCATAATGTCGTCATACCTCGTAACGTTCCTCGTCAGTGAGACATTCACTGTGCTTGCCGAAGACACAACCTTCAACCCTCCAATCAGGATCATTGGTAGATCTAACACGGTTGGTCTTGCCGACCACGCTTTGGAACTCGCGGTCAAGATGACAGAGTTCTTCGACAATTACTTCGGAATTCCCTACGCGACTTTGCATCCCAATTTGTTGAATGATCATATTTCGTCTCCTGACTGGGCTTCGGCTGGTACTGAGAATTGGGGTATGGTTAGCTACAGGTCAGTGAATAACTTTTTTTACTCTAATGTTCATAATTAAATTTTTTTTTTTATCAAGTAATAAGGTTAAATCAATGCAACCAAAACATAATGAAGATGAAGATGAAGCTGCAATTAGCAGATTTTCAACTTACATTGTTTTGTCAAATTCCTGTTTAACATAACAATTTCACTTTAATGAAATTGTTGCCGCTAAGTAATAACAACCGCACGGTTCGATTTATCAGGTTAATTTACGCTTGGGGTTGGTCCGTGGGTGGGTGACCATCTTTACATACTGAGACTTCTTCGTGCCTTGGAAACCACGTTTAGCCGTTGGTCCCGGCTGTGATTCGTGGATCTTTGACAGTCATTACGAGTCGTCAGAAGCTCGAAAGTCTGACAACCAGTCTTACCAAGGGGTATCATATTACCCAGTTATTGGGTTTGGAGGTTAGATAGGCAGTCGCTCCATATGAAATACTGGTATTCAGCTGCATTCGGTTAGACTGGAAGCCAACCCCAACATAATTGGTTGAAGGCTAGGCAGATTGATTGTCGTTTCAGAAAAAGAAGGTCACACTGATGTATGTGTAACGACGCTTTGCAAAGATTAACTTTACCAGAACTGAATGTGTATAACTTCCATGAAAGTGTTAAATTGAAATCTTGTTTTTAATTTATTTTCAGGGAGCTTTACTTGATCTTAAATAAAAACGAGACGATCATGTCCATCGAGCATTACGCGGCAACCCTGGTTTCTCACGAGCTCGCTCACAAGTGGTTCGGCAACCTGATCACCTGCTACTGGTGGAGTAACACGTGGATCAATGAAGGCTATGCTAGCTACTTTGGTTATATTGCAACTAATGCGGTAAGCTATTGTTTTGTTCCATACTTGTGAAAACGTACAAACGTCGAACACTAGAAATAAGGACAAACTACGAGCTCCCTTTCACCCGGCTACATAAGGTTCATAACTCATTTGTTGGGCTTGGTATAACCTTTTATAACAAGCTACCCTCTTTTTTGCTAGATCTGCCTTTTAATGCGTTTAAAACTAAAGTACAATCCAACCTTTGTTCAAAGGCATACTATTGTATCAACGACTACTTAAATGATAAGAATAGTTGATCACTGTGATTAACTCAAGACAATGTTTATGTTCTTTCTCCAGAATTAGCTTACCTACTGACGGTTTATATCATTTTTTATTTTATTTGAATTTATAAGTAATTTTATTTTTTTATTTTTTACGAGTCAATTTATTTTTATTTTATTTTATTGTTGACATAATCTGCTCATTACAATGTTTTTATTATGAGCTGTATTGCAATTTGTGGTTAGCTAGCGACCTCGACAATTGATCATACTATTTTTAGTCTGAACAACCGGCAGCAAGTTCGTCATGCTCCCTTAAGCCGTGTACGCACGTACGAACACGAACATAGCGAACATAAACATCAAATCTGAACATTTGGTTCGTACGTATGGACGGCATATTCGAACACGAATGCGAACATAGTTCGAGTCGAGTTCGCGCACAACAGTCGTGAACTCTATCTTAATAGCCATGACGGCCGACACCGACACCGTCCATACAGGATATACTAAAAGGATCGCCGCAAATATGTTTGACGAACAGAGTATTCGATGTTCGTTAGTGGTACGCACGTGCGAACCAAGTTGTTGCGTATCATGCAATGCAACAAATTTGTTCGTACGTGCGTACAAGGATGTCACTGCTTACGGTAGCGTCGGGGGTCGGGTTGCCTCCTTCCCTCAAATATGGCGAGGGGGGTAATGGCTGATCTTTGCGTTATGCTCGTGAACGGGTGCTGTTTGTGGTGACTGTCCGTCTCGCTGATCATGGTTTTGTTATTGTTACTATTAATTAACTGTTCATTAATTTTACCTCGATGGTCCTAGTTTATCATTTATAATTTTCAATTACAGCTTTATGTAAGCGGGCACGCCCTTTGTGCTTGGAGGTTTTTATTTAGATATTTAGTTCTGTTTACGTTTAGTTGTTTTTTTTTTTAATTCTACTTGAGTATAGTTCTCGATGTTTTTGGTTGGTATATTGGCGTATGCTGGCTGGCATGTGGCCAATAATTTATCATTTATGTTATGTTTTGTGTTGCATAATGTAAATTATTTTGCATACTATTGTATAATGTGGAATATTTTTTTTCTAACTCGAACAGACAGCTGTGCTGCTGGGGAGTTTGTTGCGCCACTTCTTCTTCCCAGCTAAAGGCACTAGGAAATGGTGAAGGGTGGGCGTTTTTGGGGGACTGTCTTATGTAATTTTGACGTTCGAAAAGTGCTGATTCTCAGCCTAGTTTGAATAAATGACTTTTGAATTTTTTGAATTTTTCTTCTTTTAAGTATCTACAAACTCGCACAAATCAGAGAGATTTGGAAAGAAAAAGGGGAGGCCTTTGCCCAGCAGTGGGACACAATATAGGCTAACAAAAAAAAAAGTATCTACAAAACTTGAACAACATATAAACTTGAATTTAGAATCTTAGATTATCTAGTTTTGATATTACGAATTCAACGTAATATGAGGTAAAGTTTGATTTTCATTGCAATCAAAATCTTTAGAATATTTTGTGACAAACAGTCGAAAAAAAAAAACAACTGAGGCTAATAAAACTAAAGTAGGTAAGTAGGATAGTTGAGTAAGTGGCAATGAAATGGAAAATGTCTAAGGTGCTATTTTGTATATTTTCGAGAACATTCAGCAAGAAATGGTCGAGAACTTCATTTTGTAGAATCACGAAACTCATAACAGTAAAAAAATCTCTCTTCTCTTCCAGATGTTCCCTGAGTACGAATTTCCTGACCATTTCAACAGTCGCTACCTACAGACGTCCTTAGCTTTCGACTCTGGTGCCAGCACGGTTCCTATGAACCATGACGTCAACACCCCAGCTCAAGTTACTGGCCACTTTGGAACTATCAGT
This sequence comes from Agrochola litura, assembly GCA_949152395.1. Taxonomy (NCBI): domain Eukaryota; kingdom Metazoa; phylum Arthropoda; class Insecta; order Lepidoptera; family Noctuidae; genus Agrochola; species Agrochola litura. The sequence continues at coordinate 4,309,592 of OX424497.1, read as the reverse complement.
TACTCGAAAGCCGCTTCATTCCTCAGAATGACTGCTAACATTATTGGATTGGACACCTTCCAAAAGTCTTGCAAATACTTCCTTATGAACAAGTTAGTATGATTTATCTTGGGTAACTTTCAAAATGAGATCGTTTCATATTATTTAACTTCTGTGGGAAAACTTTAACCACGGTGTAAGGGAGATTGTAGATTTTATATTTTTAATAATTTACATACAGGTTGTAAGAGACGCTGGTGGGTCTAGAATCGTGTACTAATTTCATGGTAACAGTTAGCACGTCGATGTTTAATAATAATTAAAAAAATATAAAATCTCAGACGTAAAACTTATGAGTAACCTCTTTTGCGGAAACGTAATTTTGTTTTTGAATATATAATTAGATAGGCAGTCGCTCCATGTAAAATACTGGTACTCAGCTGCATCCGGTTAGACTGGAAGCCAACCCCAACATAGTTGGGAAAAGGTTAGGCAGATTGATTGAAGTAAATAAAATCTCATCCATAGATAACTATTATATAATAAATAGTGTACCATAGTCCCGCAGACCTATTGATGAGAATGTTGAGATGCATGTGTGCAGTGACGAAATTGATAAAGTTAGAAATGGGTGTATAAGGGGAAGTTTAAAAGTGGCGCCAGTGACAGAAAAGTTGAAAGGAAACAGTTTGGCCTGGTATGGGCATGTGATAAGGAGAGAGAAAACGCATGTGACTAAAAGAGTGATGAATATAAATGTTGTTGGATGGAGTATGAAAGAGAAGGGAGTGAATGATAGCGTGACGCTTGACAGGGGAGAGTGGAAAAAGAAAACGTGTGCGCCAACCCCACGTAACATGGGACAAGGGCAGGAAGATGATGAGTCCTGCCGACCTATTTTGTATAAATCTCACTATGAAAACTAGGTGAAGTTAGCTATCAATAGTGTTAATCCCTTGGATCAGGTAGAGTCACAGCTCACTTCAAGCTTACTTCACCGCTGCTATTAACGTGGCCACCTACTGGGCACACTAATTCAAAAAGTACCATTGAATAAAAAAAAACAGCCAAGTGCGTGTCGGACCACGCACAATGAAGGGTTCCGATGGGATGAATTTATCCCAAGAGCAAACTTAACATAATAGCTAATGTAAGTTTGTACGTACAATATTGAGAGATTTAGCATGTTATATTAAGGTAGGCACTTCTTATAGGTTTTCCTGCAATCTATGAGTAAAGAACCACTCTCTGTATTTTTTTCAAAATTTTTGGCTCATTAGTTAGGAGGGGGAGTGGTCAATTTTCATCTATTATCTTAAATATCTTTAAAAGTATTTAAATGAAAATTATTTTAAAAAAAATTGAGATCCTCGAAACAAGTCCTTTTATTTGATATGTCATACGGTACAGTTTGCACTAATTTTTTTTTTAATTTCTCATTTAACCCCCAAAAGTGACCCCAATATTCAAAATTCATTTATTTACGTTACACGTCCGTGTTTATGTCAGAGAAATACATATGTGTACCAAATCAAAACTTAATCGGTCCATTCGATTTGGAGCAAATTGGCTGTGACAGACGGACAGACAGACACACGAGTGATTCTATAAGGGTTCCGTTTTTTCCTTTTGAGGTACGGAACCCTAAAAAAGAATAAAAACACTATACTGACAGACTATTCTAATGTTTTTGCAGTCTCTACGAGCCTACCAATCAATACGACCTATTGGAAGCCATGACTAAAGCTATTGAAGAAGACGGAAGCTTAGCGGATTACCCTGATTTCAGTTTTGCGGAATACTATAGTGTTTGGGTCAATGATCCAGGATATCCTATTTTAGGTGTTACTATCCATCATTCTATTGGACAAATAACGCTTACGCAGGTTTGTACTGAGCAACATTTAATAAGAAAGCCGTCTGCTTTATGGGATTCCCACCAGTAAAAATAACTAACTTCCATACAAACTTTTATCCCCTATTTACCCCTTTTTTTGTGTGGGAAATTATCAAATAACTTCTCCCGCTCTGGGTGGAGCGGGAGGCCGTGTCAGACTCTTACTGATTAAAACCCACCCGTGTTCCTTCGGTTGCCCTGTTGCCGGGGGCCACGATGTCCCTTTCGGCCCATATTGGCAGGCCCTAGCGGACCCCGTCAATCCTGCTGACATCTCTTTGAGGCGCGCGTGGAACACAACGCGCCGTCGACCCGGGCCTGGTCCTTATCGGACGGCGAGTTACCCATTGCTCACCGTCCGCAAGCCCGCGCCTACGGTGGCCGGAAATCGGCTCGCAATTCCCGCCCCGGGCGTCTCCTCCAGTGGCGGTTAGGCGCGTGAGGGCACGAAATTTGCCTCTCCCTCACGCGTTCCGCCTCCTCCTTCGCGAGCATTAACGCTTCGCAGAAGGAGGTGACGGCTTGCCATTTCCTCTCGCTCCGTACCATGGCCTGAACCAGGGCCGAACGCGAGAGATCACCGCCGCCGATCGCCTCCACGAGGACACGGCGATGCTCCGCCCAAGCCGGGCAGACCTCCACCGTTTGCTCCACCGTGTCCTCCGGGCGATCCACACAATGGTGACACCCGGGCGTTTCTTCCCGCCTTATCCTGAACAGGAACCTCCCGAAACAGCCGTGACCGGTGAGGACTTGCGTCAGGCGGAAGGTGAGGGCGCCGTGGCGCCTCCCAAGCCACTCCTCAAAGAGGGGTCTTATCGCCACAATTGTGGCGTGCCCACCCTATTTGCCCCCTACAGGAGTTAATTGTAAAATCCTTCCTTTGTGCTTACCTCCATTCTATAGGGAAACCTGTACAAAATATCAAGCTTCTAGAGCCAGCGGCAGCGGTTTAGGCTAGGCATTGTCTCTGTCAGTGAATTTAAGATTTTTATTAATTAGATGGTAGTAATTGTATGGTAATATTTAATGCCGTCCAAAAAGAGATTTAGTTCTAGTGTTTTAGATAAACAAAAGTTGAGCAACAGTTGCTAAACCATGTTCCAATTGTAAAATAATATTAAAGTTATTTTTTCCGAACAGTAACACTAGAACACTCCGTTTGTTTTACCCCGGGTTCACACTCTCAAGGCAAGACGAGGTGAAATGAGTGCGATAGTATAAATGGCGCCCTCGCCTCCTCTCCTCATCTCTCGTCTTGCCTCGCGCGCGCTCCGCTCGGTGTCGGTTTTTGACGTGTAACGTCTTATAAATCGATGAACGCTGGCTGCACGCACGAAAAAGTGTCACGTTCCGCCTGAGCCGAGCGTGCAAGTGTCAAAGTCAAAGTCAAATAATTTATTTCAATTAGGCACAAAAAGGCACTTTTGAACGTCAAAAACAAAAAATAGAATTGATTCTAGTCGCCCCTTCCAAAAGGTAGTTTTCGTATGGAGAAGAATGGGCAAGAAACTCCACCGTTACTCTTTTAAAATGTTTTACAATATTTTGTATACATTAATTATATAATTATATGTGAAAACGATGCACCTGGAATAAGATTACTATACCACAATTGGTAAAAATAAAAATGAAGCAATGACAGAAAAAAATATTATGTAATGGATACATGGTGTTCATGGTGTTGGTGTTCAGTGAGAGCGCGGAACAAGCGAAAGCGCAGAGCAAGCGATAGAGAGGCACGATCGGCCTAAGCATTCGGCTTGTGACGTTATCACGTAAAATTATCGTCCGTAAACCGACTTTACAGACAACCAATTTTTTTTGATCGAAGTCAAAGACGCGGGGTGCGAGGCGTAGCGGGCAACTGAATAAAACGAGGGTGTGGATTGGTGGCACTGGTGTAGCCTCCGCTTGCCGCGGCTCGTGCAAGGGTCTCCACGAGGTGTACTCGCGAAAGTGTGGACCCGGGGTTATAGCTTCACAAAACTGTCACTGCAACAATACTGCGCTGCTTTTGTTTTCCATGAATACGAGGTCTTATAATAACTACGATACGTGAGCATAGTACGGTACGAACGCGTATTTTTTTGTCTCAGTTAGTTTTAATCATGGTCTAGCAGTTTGAGTAATTTATGTGGCCTACCCAAATATCCTTTATTTGGTATTGTTCGTCGAATCGTTGAGCTGCTTGATTTCCGAGTTGAGCTGCACGATTACTGACAAATGCGTACCTACACTGCTTGGACAGATCCACTCAACCTGGATGGTTTCTCCTTAAAAAGACCATTTCAGACACAAATCTAGATGGTCCTACGTACGATTATGTCTGGACTTTAAGAAACTAATTTCTGAGTTTGTTTCGGCCTTTCTTCTCAGAGTAGCCAGTTAGTAAACGTTGACCTCACGTCGACGTTTTAAGACTGTATCCATAATTATGGCGGATACTAATTGTGCTTGTTGCAATAAACCAAAATGCTACACATTTATAGGATAGTGGTTAAACGATTAAAACTCATTTGAATTTACGTTACAATTACGTCACCCGTTCATGCTAGAAGTTAAGATTTACATTAGCTGTCATTTAATAGAAACACGGTTTTTATTGTTCCGTAGTAAACAAGGAACCCTTATAGTTTCGTCATGTCCGTCTGTCTGTCTGTCTGTCCGTGGTCTAGCTCCAAGACTGTTAGTACTAGAAAGTTGTAATTTGATATGAGTATACATATTAATCATGTCGACAAAATGGTAAAATTTTTTTTTTTTTAGCGTACCTCCCCTACACGTAAAGTGGGGATGTTTTTTTTTTTTTCTAACCTTTAGTGTGGGGTATCGTTGGAAAGGTCTTTTAAAAATATTAGGAGTGTGTTAAAACCATTTTTGAATTCAGAGATCCGTTTGCGAAATATTAAGTTTTAAAGTGCAAATTTTTGTTAGAGTCAGGTATCCCCCCCCCGGCCAGCTAAATGGTTGGTTTTAGATATGTGAAAAAATTCACGGCAGTAGCTTATATAACGAATTTAAAAGGAAAACTATCACAGCTGAGTAGGCTTCTTAAGTTAACGAGTAATAATCGACCAACTTAGATTTGCGGTTGTAAAAACATGTTCTCCCATACATTCTGTATGAAAGATTTTTTTTTCAACTACAAAGTTAAGTTTGTTCTTGGGATAAATTCATCCCAACTACGGAACCCTACATTGTGCGTGGTCCGACATGCACTTAGCCGGTTTTTTTTCTAAAAATGTCTACAACTTACAGGAACGTTTCTTCCTGAACAGCAACCCCGATGAAAAGATATACCCTATCCCCATAACGTTCTCGTCGAGAAGTAACCGTAATTTTACGAATCTGAAACCCATTCGTATGATGACTCGGCAAAGTGAGACAATCACAAAGAATTCCGGGGAAGAATGGGTGATATTCAACAACCTACAGCAGGGTATGTGGTTTTCTTACTACTTATTTAGTGCTCAAATACACGAGCGGTACGTTACCAATTGCAGAGTAACTGCAGCCGTCGACAACAACAACAACAACAGCAACAGACAACAACAACGGCAACAGACAACAACAACTGAGATAAAGGCAGGACGATGATGGTATATATCAATGAATGATTGTTAAATTAATAAATGAAAAATGATAATTTTGTTTCAGGGCACTATAGAGTAAATTACGATCCTAGAAGTTGGACTCTGATTAGTGACGCCCTACACAATGATCTAGAATCAATTCACCACTTAAACAGAGCACAGGTAAGCATCTTTCATTTAATAACGTCCTGTAAAACAAATACATCCCAGCAGTATGCTGCTGAGTCGCAGGTGCTATTCGGACGGGTGCTCTAAGTGGACTACTTCATATTTTTGTCTTACTTCAATTTTGAAATATTATCAAATGGTTACAGGTCGTTGACGATGTGTTCGCTCTGATGAGGTCTGGAAGAATGGAATTGGCCTTCGGATTCAACATCCTGAGGTTCCTAGCTAAAGAGTCCAATTTCCACGTGTGGGACCCAGCTATCAGTGGCTTCACTTGGTACAGAAACAGACTGAGGCACTTGCCTGAGCAACAAGCTGAGTTTGATGTAAGTGATACTTTGAAGACATATTTTGCAGCCTGTAAAGGCAGGAAATTTTTATTTTATGAAAGCGACTACCAACTTAAATTGTCCGTTTATTCAAATCACAACTGATTCTTAGACAGTTGTATGAAATGGCTATAACACAGCAAATTGACGGAGTAGGTCAATTTGATGAACAACTTTCACTTTATTAAACGCAGCTGCACTTGCTTGGGTCATATGATTCCTAACCTACCACGGAAGAGTATAACTCCCAACCATAACCTACATGAAATACAAATCAATTTATTTTCATTGAAGTGAAAACTTCTTTAGGCGCGTTGGGAATTTTTGGCATGGGAAAAAAAAAATAACTCGCGACATCGTTACCGACACCTCATTTTTGTAAACGCAATTGTGTTCTTTATTTATATTACAATGTTCTATACAAGTATTTTTCTTCCACCGAGGCAATCTTGTTCAAGTTTTCACTTCTGTCGGCACTCCCGGAGTGCCACTGTTTTTACGTCTCTTGTTCAAAAATATTATTCAATTCCAGCAAATCATCTTAGGTTTGATGGAGCACGCCATCACCACATTAGGTTTCGAGCCTACTGCCGATGAGACCCCAACCACTAGCATGGCCAGACAAGCCATCTTGCACTTCGCCTGCACTCTTGGCCATAAGGAGTGTAACCAGGATTCCTGGGACCGCTTCGTTGACTTGAGAGATAATCAAGTGCCGTGAGTGTTTTAGTCAAACCGTACCTTTTGAAAACGTTGGTTACTTTTGAATCAAAATCCAAAAGTCATTTGTTCAAAGTAGGCTGAGAATCAGCATTTACATAAGACAGTCCTCCAAAACGCCTGCCCTTCTCCACTTCCTAGTGCTTTAGCTGGGAAGAAGAAGTGGCGCAACAAACTCCCCAGCAGCACAGCGGTCTGTTCAAGTTAGAAAAACTTGGTTCTATACAATGGTACTTATGCAAAATAATTTACATTACGCAACACAAAATATTAAATTAAATCAAATTATTTGCTATATATTAGCTAGCACACGCCTATATACCAACAAAAAACATCGAAATCTATACTCAAGCGAAAATAAAAAATAAAATTTAAACATAACTTAATACGCAAGCCAGCAAGCTTAATATGAAAGCCTTCAGGAATGAAGGGCGTGCCAGTTTACATATAGCTATTAAAGCTGTAACTTGAAATCACAAATGATAACCATCGAAGTAAAAATAAATAATAAACAGCCAATGCTGTCGCTATAAAACTCGTACACACGGCTACACATCTAGCTATACATTTCCAGTATAAGCTGACCTCGCATTGTACGGAAAGCCTATGCAATGCCAGATCAGCATAAACTGGAAATGTATAGCTTGAAGTGTAGCCGTGTGTACGTCGACGCGTCACATTTTTGATGTAGCTATTTGCATTATACAATATGATAAGTTTCTAAGATTGGTTAAACCCATCGTCCACGACACTACGCAAAAGTAACGTATTACAATTGTAACAAACTCATGACGCAACTTACTAACGCATTATTAACGTTTTACGCATTAGTTTGTGATTGGGTGCGTTGTGTACGGACCGCAATTGTAATACTAGAACTGTGACATTCTGGATACTTAGTCATCATTAAGTTTGTAACTGGTTACTTTTAAGGAGCGTCTCGGTCGATAGACCTTAAACTTGTTCGTTGACGCGTCACATTTTTGACATCTCCATTTGCAGCATTTCTTTGTTACAGGATCAACGCTCGTGTGCGTCGCAACGTGTACGTTACAGCTATGAGGGAGGGAGACGTGAATGACTTCGACTATTTACTTAACCGATTCAGGGAGTCGAACTACGCCAATGATCAGCTTGAAATGTTACGAGGAATGGGCGCTACGAAAGATCCCGTATTGTTGACCAGGTGACATGCTTTCATTTGTGGGTTCTGTGTATCGTAAACAACTTAGAACGAAAGACTACGCGAAAGATTTCGAAGCTTTCAACAAGGAATGTCATAAAAAAACTTATAACGGGAACTGGTAACAAACTCGATAAGGATTGGCCCTTTTAAAATCACATGCAAATAAATAAATAATATTTCACTTTAACAATAGATCTTAATGATTGCTTTTCTGCTTTTAATCAAATTAACAGTATATTATTTATTGTATTCCAGATACCTACAGCTGACTCTAACAAAAGAAGTGAGGTCACACGATAAACTCAACTCTTTCAACTATGCTCTGCTCGGCAACCAAGAGAACGTTAAAACCGTCTTGGAGTTTGTTAAAACCCACATCGATGAAATCAGAGAAGAGTGAGTATTCAAGGATATACGTGTTCTAAAATTTTGCAGATATACGATAAAGTGACATTTAAAATCAAATTACCAAAAAGAAATTGTACATTTATTAAATTAAAACCACCGATTATTCGATCCTAGAAATAGCATGTCTGTTAAGGCCCTAAGCGAAAAACAAAAATATTGCGAGGGCGCCATTCATAAAAACAGAACGGTTTGAAAAAAGAATATCAATCTTGAAACCGGTGTCCTTATTAACATTCAAATCCGAATACTGATTTGTGTTCGAAATAAATTATGTTGGTTATTGGGTTTTTCATATAAAATTTTACACACTCACGGTTGACGGTAATAGGTAAGCTGTTTATCTATCCACAACGTATAACGTTAAATGCGCAAAACCTCAGACACCCCAGCTGATTTTTTATTCAATTGACCTATTTCATAGAGAAAAAAAATCATTAAAAATTGTAAAGGTTTTATGTGCTGTTTTAGTTTGTAAGATTCGTATTTGCATTGAAATAAAAGCTATTATTATCCCGCGTGTTTGTTTACTTATTTTGGCGGGTTTGCGCTTTTGTGATGGCTTGACCTATTAATAAATCGACACGGTAACGTTTTTAATGAAGCTTTTTTTTTAAATGTGACCTATATTAAAAAGAGGTTCAATTAATTCTGCTCGTTATTCTGATCAAACTATTTTTAGGTTTTCGCATTTAACGTTACATGTTGTATATGTGTTTAAATAAAACCGGCCAAGTGCGTGTCAGACTACGCACAATGAATGGTTCCGTAGTTGGGATGAATTTATCCCAAATACAAACTTAACATTGTAGTTGAAATACATGTACTCCCATACATTCCAACTGTAAATGTAAATTTGTACGCACAATTTTGAGAGATTTACCATGTTACATTAAGATCATAAACGTCTTATAGGTTTCCCTGTAATCTATGAGTGAAGAACCATTCTCTCTATTTTTAAGCTTTCACTTCTAAAACTAAAAGTGCTTTCTTCTATGAGATTTTTGTATGACTAAGACCTTATTGAACTTTTGATAAGACAACGTCTGTTGGGTCAGCTAGTTATAAATAGTACCTACTAACAGAAAGTGGGTGTAGTATATGGATACACCTCTGCCCATAAGGAGAATACGTGAGGCGTGATGTTTTGTTACGTGTTTATTCCCATTTCTTAATCTAAATATTATTTTTACTTTTAATTCAGGTACATTGAAGACTCTCCTCCTCGACCAGTGCACAGCGCGCTGTCTAACGTAGCTTCGTATTTGGATGAACCTGGATTAGTTGAAGTAAGTATAATGTTTTAATTTCTTTATGTTCATTATCATTATCATACAACAGTATCATATCCGTTTCAAAGCTGCCACGCTTAAATGGAATTGGGCTGGACACATTTGCCGCATGTCAAACGATCAATGGGCCAAACTTACGACCCAGTGGGTCCCGCTTAGTGGCAAACGACATCGCGGCAGGCCCAGACGGAGATGGCAGGATGAACTGGACTCCTTTAAGAAAGATTGGTCCTTGGAAGCTCTGGACAGAGAGAGGTGGAAAGAGGGTAGGGAGGCCTTTGCCCAGCAGTGGGACAATAATGACGAAGAAAAAAAAAAAAAAGTATCATATAGCAGTGACCCTAGTGGTGTGACCGTCGGACTGTCAAGTCATAGCGGTCTCGAATTCGAACCCAAGACACGCACCTCTGACTTTTCAGATTCATGTGCGTATTGTATAATTATTACTTAAAACGGTGAAGGAAAACATCGTGAGGAAACCGCCTGAGAGATATTTCTCGACGGCATGTGAAGAAAGGCCGGGCCGAAAGGTTCTGGAGTGGCAACCGCGTACCGGAAGACGAGCGTTGGAAAGCCTCCCACAAGATGGACCGATGACCTTGTGAAGGTCGCAGGAATCCGCTGGATGCGGAAAGCACAGATTCGGTCGAAGTGGCGGTGCTTGGGGCTATGTCCAGCGGTGGATATCTTTTGGCTGAAATGATGATGATGATGTGAAGACAAGTCAGAGGCCCATGTGAGGCATAAAAACCCCGATACCATACCCGATGCCTTCTCTCTAAGTTCGTCAATGAAGATACAGGCCCATCCAAAAGTAGTTCGATACTTCGGAGTGAATCCTACACCCGATTAATTATCTTTTTCGGACGGGCAATAACACAGAGTTGACCTCCAGATTAGTCACTAACCACACGAAAAATACCTCAAAACTTTAAAAAATTACAAAGTCAGCAGGAATGTGAGTACCATGATTAGGCAATTTTTGCCAGTCATCTAAGGTGCTCTGTCCTTGTATTTATCAAATTGGTCTTTCAATGTATCAAGCCAGAAATCAAAGAGGGCGTTAGTTTCTTATAAATTATAGAAAAATAGAATAGACAAATGAACGGTGAATGGTTTCTTGCGCACGTAAACAGAGCAGCTCTTCAATATTCTCCCGATTTTACTAACTCACTATAATGTTCGATAATATTGCAATAACGACCTAGCATTTCTCCTGGCAGCAATGCAGAAATACAAAAAGCAAGTAATTTATGCCCATTGTCTCTGCGAAGCATCAGACCAATAAAATAGGCATGACCATGTATTTACTAGCTGTCTACAGGGTCAAATCAAACAAGCTGGGCAAACTTCTCAGATGTGATGAGTAGCGATACCTTTTAGGGGTATGAGGAACAGGTTCACTCATCCACCATAGAAAAGGGAGGATCCTCCGACCAGACGGTTGTTGTGTCTGGTGGGCAACTGCCCATCGGTTTGAAGTTGAAATCTTGTATGTATGTCGATCGCTCGGTAAACTCTTACTGCGCTTTGCAGGATTTGTGTGACGTCATGTCTATGATGCGTAGTTTTTATGTGGCGGTGTAACCGCTACATCACTCCCCTCCGGAGACCGGAGGTCGATAGTGGGCTGAATCTTGCGATGCTTTACGGTGCCAGCTGTGGTTCCAGTGAGTCGGAACCGGGTGCCACATAGTTCGCGGTGAGTCGGAATTGTCTGTAGTGATTCCCCAGTGAATCGGGGTAATTCCCCAGTGAGTCGGGGTGATTGCGGTGATTCCCCAGTGAGTTGGGGTGATTGCGTTGATTCCCCAGTGAGTCGGGGTGATGAGGCTGAGGGTGATGACCAGGAATGCGCGTTCGCTGCATGCTAGTGGTCAGAATACCCATTGAAGCAGTGGGTGCGGGCTGGCTGTGTGACTCGCCTCACGAAAGTTTGCGGGAGTGATGATGATGATGACGTCACGCCGAAGTATTTGCACGAAGGCTGCGTTGACGTTCATACTCAGGGTCACCAATTTAGGGGTATGAGGAACAGGGTGTAAAGTTCACTCATCCACCATAGAAAAGGGAGGATCCTCCGACCAGATGGTTGTTGTGTCTGGTGGCCAACTGCCCATCGGTTTGAAGTTGAAATCTTGTATGTATGTCGATCGCTCGGTAAACTCTAACTGCGCGATGCAGGATTTGTGTGACGTCATGTCTATGATGCGTAGTTCGTATGTGGCGGTGTAACCGCTACAACCTAAACACGACAAAATACAAATTAAAAAGTCACGTTTGTGAAGTTTACACAAAAAAAAGTTTTTTTTTTTAAACTAATATTTCAAGTGACTAGGTACCTACTCTATCTGTGGTTGGTGACCCCATAAAATGACTTATCAAATTAACTTCGTTTTCATTTTATCATGTTTAGATATACCCATCAGGTCTGACGAGTTTCGCTAGATATTTTAATTTAACCCTGTAGATGTACGCAGGGCGAGACATATTGCATGCAAGTTATTAATGTCCAGTATAAGCTGACCACTCATTCTACGGAAAACCTATACAATGCGAGGGCTGTTTAAACTGGAAATGTATAGATTAACTAGCTGCGCCCTGAGGTTGCACCCGCACAAGTCTCGATCCCGTGGGAATCATCATCATCATCATCATCTGCCTAGCCTTTTCCCAACTATGTTGGAGTCGGCTTCCAGTATAACCGGATGCAGCTGAATACCAGTATTTTACATGGAACGACTGCTTATCTGACCTCCACAACTCAGATAAGTACTGGGTAACACGATACCCCTTGGTAAGACTGGTTGTCAGACTTTCGGGCTTATGTCGACCTGTAACAACTGTCAAAGATCTACAAATGATAGCCAGGATCAACAGTTTAACGTACTTTCCGTGGCAAGAAGGAGTCTCGGCATCTAAGATGGTCACCCATCTACGGACCAACCAAGGCAAGCGTAGTTTAACCTGTTGGATCGACCCGTGCGGCTGTTATTATTTAGCCACGAGTTCCTCAGAATATCGGAATAAAAAGTGTTCTATGAGTTAATCCAGCTTTTAAACTGTGTGCCAAATTTCATCCAAATCCGATCAGTAGTTTTTCCGTGAAAGAGTAACAAACATCCATCCATTCATCCTCACAAACTTTCGCGTTTATGATTTTAAAATTCAAAATTCTAAAGTCATTTATTCAAATTAGGCTGAGAATCAGCACTTTTCGAACGTCAAAATTACATAAGACAGTCCCCCAAAACACCCACCCTTCAACACTTCCTAGTGCCTTTCGCTGGGAAGAAGAAATGGCGCAACAAACTCCCCAGCAGCACAGCTGTCTGTTCAAGTTAGAAAAAAATGATTCTATACAATAGTATGCAAAATAATTTACATTACGCAACACAAAACATAATTTAAATGATAAATTATTGGCCATATGCCAGCTAGCACACGCCAATATACCAAACAAAAACATCGAAAACTATACTCAAGCAGAAATAAAAAATAAAAACTAAACGTAAACAGAACTAAATATCTATATAAAAGCCTCCAGGCATAAAGGGCGTGCCTGCTTACATAAAGCTATTTAAAGCTGTAATTGGAAGTTATAAATGATAAACTAGGACCATCGAGGTAAAAATAAATAAACAATTAATTACTAGTTACAATAACAAAACCATGATCAGCAAGACGACCAGTTACCACCAGCAGCACCCGTTCACGCCATTACCCCCCTCGCCATATTTGAGGGAAGGAGGCAACCCGACCCCCGACGCTACCGCAAGCAGTGACATCTAAGGGAGCATGACGAACTTGCTGCCGGTTGCTCAGGCAAAAAATAAAAATAATTATCAATTGTCGAGGTCGCTAGCTAACCACAAATTACAATACAACTTTAATAATTATTATTAATAGGATATTATATTATCAGGATACATAGTAGGAAGTAGGATTATAGTAGGATGTGTCATCGTGTCTACATAAATGATTTAATTATTCACTGATTAGGTAGACAAATACTTCGGATAAGATTATCTACAGATAAAGTATGATAATCTATTGGTAGATATTACTTTTACTAAGTCCAAGACCTACACGATTGTAATCAATATCCTCCTATTCTAACCTTATCTAGAAATGCTATCAGGATATTACTAAATTATCATAGGTCCGTAAGCTTATGAGTACTAATGACTCAATATACTTATTTGTTCTAACAGATTGGTAAGACAGAGGTCAATGTTAACGCTAAACATAACCTGCTGAATGAAAGAATATAGTCGAGGTCAAAACATTTGACAGGTAACCCGCACTGAGACCAAGTGGTGGATTACGGCCCACTCCCTCTCACTAAGAGGAGGCCTGTCAGGGTCCATACATTTTCGGGTCTTTCCTGAAAGTGCTTAAGATCTTTAGTTCTAGCAATATCTATTATTATTTCATATTTTTTCAGCACTTTCAGATCTAAACATCTTATATTCATTATACTTTAGACCACTAACTAGATTCTTTTGAAGAAGACCGATAATAGTACATTATTGCTAAGGCTGTGAAATAGGCAATTGCTGGTCGAGTATGAGTTTGAATGCCGAGCCGTAGGCGAGGACTTCACTAATACGAGACAGGAAATTGCCATTTTCGCCGAGGCATATATAGTGCTTTTCTCAAAAGAATGTAGGGAAATGAAACATACTATTTATATTATATATTTAATTTAATTAATATTAAAAGTTACAGTAGTCATATTGGGGCAATTACTAAAAGAAAATGTTATTGATTTCCCCGGTACATTTATGTTTGTTTGTTGAACTTCTGTTGAGGTTTACAGGTTGAGATGGATGGCTGTGGATTTAGATGTTGGCAAGTGGCCAGCGGGTGGATTCTGTTTCCGAATTAGGTTGCAATGTGATGTTTTGATTTATTTTATTATTTATACCAGTTTTGTTTTCACTTGAGTCCTCAATGTAGCCTTCAGCCACTTTATTGGACTTCCAACCTCCGTGTCTTTTCAGAGTCATTAAATTCGCTCCAGAATCAGCTAGAAGTGCCAAGAATGATAAAAGAGATCCAATCAAAGAGTATTTAATTACCCCAGCACGCCGTTTCATACAACATTGCTGGAGCGTTGTTATGTTCCAAATTCAAAAAAACGCTCCTGCAATGGATTAAATTTTCTTTGACCATAAATTCGATACTTTGCGTGTTTTTTTTCGAAAGTAATGACAATATTTCCATGCATGTTTGAGAAAAGAAATATTTTTCATAAGGTCTGCTACTGAGCATGAGGTCTTGGGTTCATTTCACAGGTCGGGCAAAGTTTTGCTATCAGAAATTTCTCAGTAGTAGCCCGGAGTCTGCAATTCTGCAGCAGTTGATGGTAATAGACTCGCCTTCTACTATACTCCATCTGAAATAAGATTAGACATTTACTAAACCTTTTTTACAGTCCATTCAACCGATTTTGACTTCTATTGCGTTGGCGGCATGACAAATGACAGCTGCAGTAAACAGTTGGTATTGTAACCAATTTTTTGCTTTTAATGCCATCTTTATGCCTACGGTATAGAAATCAGAATCGGTTGAACGGACTGTAAAAAGGTTTGTTTAAATGTCTAATCTTATTTCAAATGGAGTACCTATACATGAAACTTGGCGAAATGTGGGTATACTATAAGGTACATATCTGCCTAACCCATCAGGGAAGACAAGCGTGATGTTATGTTGTTGTTTTTCAAGAACTAACTGTGTATTACTTCTTTTCTTGTCTTTCAATTATTTTTTTATTTTTCTGTCTGTGTTTTTCATAACATTCAGTTTATGTACTAAATACTTTTTCTTTCTCTTGCAGTACGAGGATTGGCTTCGCTCATCACAATCGGGCATCCCTCAATACTCTTCTGCACTCAGCGCTATCACATCTGCTCGTACTAACATAGCTTGGGGCACGGCCAATTCCGAACAACTCATTAAAGCAGCCAGGGGAAGCGCGACCATGGCAGTGACTTCGTTTGCCATGATAGTTACTATGGCTCTCATCTTACTGGTTGTTTGATTGTTATAGATTTAAGCTATGTTGTTGATGTTTTTATTGTTAAAATTAAAATTATACAATGTTTTTTATCTTAGTTTTTCTTTATCATGTGGGGGTTTGGGGGCACGGTAGTGCCCCCGTCAAGTCGAGCAAAAACAAACAAACGAAGGCACAGCCGTATCATCCTTTTCTCTGAGTCATTCAGGACATTTACGACCCCTCTGTAACTTCGTTGTGGATAAAGCTAGAAGCCTGAATTTTCAGTGACCGTGAGGGCATAATACATATAACTAGGTATATTCCCAAATAGTATTCAATTTGAACCTGTAGTTTAAGAACTATTGCAAGTCAAAATTCCTTAATTTTGTCACTGACACACTTACTCACTCACCGATCATCAAAATTCTAAGGTAGGTACTTCTAGCATACAACTAGCTTCAAATTTTGAACTTTGAATAATTAGTGTTTAGCCAATAAAGCAAAGAAAAACTAACATCCCCGTTTTTTTTTTGGGTTATAAATTGTCATATAATTTCTCTCATTCTGGGCGGAGCGGGAGGGCGTGCTAGACTCCTACTGACTAAAACCCACCCGTGTTCCTTCAGTTGCCATATTGCTGGGGACCACGGTATCGCTTTCGGACTTCCCCGCAAGCCCGGCAGGTATCGGCAGGCGCGCGTGGAATACAACGTGCCGTCGACCCGGGCCTGGTCCTTATCGTACGCCGAACTACCCATTGCTCACCGTCCGCAAGCCCGCACCTACGGTGGCCGGGAATCGGCCTGCGATTCTATTCGATGCCCAGGGCGTCTCCTGCGGCGGTTAGGGTACGAGGGCGCGAAATTTGCCTCTCTCTTACGCGCTCCGCCTCCTCCTTTGCGAGAATTACTGCTTCGCAGAAGGAGGTGATGGCCTCCTATGCCCTCTTGCTCCGTACCATGGCCTGGACCAGGGCTGGACGCGAGAGATCACCGCCGCCGATCGCCTCCACGAGGACACGGTGATGCTCCGCCAAAGCCGAACAGACCTCCACCGTATGCTCCACCGTGTCCTCAGGCCGATCCACACAATGGTGACACCCGGGTGTTTCCTCCCGCCTTATCCTAAACAGGAACCTCCCTTTTTCAAAAACCAATTATGTTTTTTTTTTTTTATTGGATGCTTTAGAATGGTAGTAGACTATGGTCTGAACAACGTTTGTTCTAGCAAAACTGTGATTCAAATTTCACGGTGTATAATGTCTATTAAATGCTATTTCTAGGTTATCCACTATTTACCGGACATCCTGTATATATTTTTCTAAAATATAAAAAATGTTACTATAGAATGACCGCGTTTCCTCATAAGGCACTTTCCCTCCAGGAAACCTTTGCTTCAACTTTCTACCCGATAAAAAAAATGTTTCATTGTTTTTTTTGTCTCATAGACGTTCTCATAGGTATTATTCATCCAATTTTGATAGAACTTGGAAGATTTGTTCTACCGTCCTAACGAAAAGTACAATAACTCGAGTATTGCGCCGAATTGAAATAAGTACATATTCGAAATTTGCAGAACGAGATCTATAAGTATATTCTTTTTTAACACTTTTTACGTATCTATGACGAATTTGCCTTGTATACCATGTATTATATAGTGTTGGAGATACCTACAAACAAAACAAAATTAAAATCTTTACACGCGTTTTTCTCGAAATCAGGTTTAACCTAGTTATTGCACTTTTCGTAAAGACGGCAGTGTTGTGTAGCTCGCCCATGAAGGTTTTTGAGTTAGTAAAACTAAAGCTTGTGCGAGCGAAGCTGCAGGCAAAGGCTAGTAAATCAAGTAAAGGTAAAAAGTTCCTTTCGCTGTGTTATATATTAAATACAAGGTGTAATGAAATAAATCAACAACTTTTGAGAGTAACCTAATGAAAAAACTGACGCTTGTAGCACGTATGTGTATGTGAAAGAAGTGAAAGTTTTGTATAACTCAAAGGATTTATTTTAAATAAACCAATTACAGACATTTTTGAATTGTCAAGGGGTCGGTTAGTCAGAAAGGTGAAGCTAGTTGCCCATTCCAAAGCGTAGTAGGTACCCGTGGACAAGAACGGGCTAGAAACTCCACTGACACTCTTTTAAATCAAAATATGGTTAGAAAATATTGGTTACATCATACACGTGAGAACGATGCAGATGCAGTGTGAGAGACAGAGTATTATATCTTTCTTCTCTCTCTTGTAACGAAATGTGCCTAAAAGCGTCCTTGAAATTTCACTCTCAATTTTCGTCTAACTATCGAATCCAAGAGACTGAATCCACGTTGTATGGCAATGCTTAGCCTCTGGCCAAGGTAAAAGCCAGCCCTTGGGCACGGGAAGTGTCAACCAGTCGTTTGGAGATTTCATTGAACAGATCGTGAGCACTGGCTTTTACCTTGGCCAGAGGCTAAGCATTGCCATATAACGTGGTAATGTCGCCAGTCTCTTGGGTACATTACCAGTCGACAATGATGCGGAGGAATTTTTTGACGCAATATTTTAGTTTGCTTATAGTTTTAGTTAGGTTAGGATATTATGTTTTTTTTAATGAAAAAAAAATATGTTTGACTATACTATAGAGATTATAAACTATATCGAATCTACAACTAAGAAGTTTCACTACAAAAAAAAAAAAAAAAAAAATCCAGGCTCAATGAAATAAATTAACCACTTTTGAGAGTAACTAAATGAAAAAAAGTAACACTATTGCTAAACTGTTGTACCGGTCAAAATGTTACACTTTTTAGGGTTTCGTAGTAAACAAGGAACCCTTGTAGTTTCGTCATGTCCGTCTGTCTGTCTGTCTGTCCGCGGTCTAGCTCCGAGACCCTTAGTATTAGAAAGCTGTAATTTGGCATAGGTACACATTAATTACGCTGACAAAGTGGTAAAATAAAATTATAAAAAAAAAATGTTTTTAGGGTACCTAAAATGGTTGGTTTTTTTTTTTTTTTACCTGTGGTCTGGGGTATCATTGGAAAGGTCCTTCAAAAACATTGTGAGTTTGTGCAAACCATTTTTGGATTCAAGGATCCGTTTGCGAAATATTAAGCTTTAAAGTGCAAATTTTTGTTAGAGTCAAGTGCCCCCCCCCCCCTGCCAGCTAAATGGTTGGTTTTGAATATGTGAAAAAATCACAGCAGTAGTTTATATAACGAAATTAACAGGAAAACTATCACAGCTACGTAGGCTTTACAAGTTAACGAGTAATAATCGACCAACTTAACTTTGCAGTTGCAAAAACATGTTTTTCGATACATTCCGTATGGGAGAACATATTTTTCAACTACAAAGTTAAGTTTGTTTTTGGGATAAATTCATCCCAACTACGGAACCCTTCATTGTGCGTGGTCCGACACGCACTTGGCCGGTTATTCCTTCTAGCTCTCATTTGCCAAGTGTGCAAAGTACCTATATAACATACGTACAGAACCTCGTTGCAAAACCCTAACTTGTTCTTGGAAATTCTTAGCATAAAAATAAAAATAAACCGTCCAAGTGCATGTCGGACCACGCACAATGAAGGGTTCCGTAGTTGGGATGAATTTATTCCAAAAACAAACTTAACTTTGTAGTTGAAAAACATTTTCTCCCTAAGGAATGTATGGGAAAACATGTTTTTGCAATTAGCAATCTGTTTCAAATGGAAACAGATTGTGATTGATCGTATATTACGTAATTAGGGTACTGGGAATCATGGCACAAAAGGGAAGAGGCTTATACTCCTCAGTAGGTGGTAGAGATGTGTCCCTCACTCATGAGGTGCCTCGTTTGAGGCACTCGTGACCGCAAATTGAAAGAGTTACTCGAATTTCAACATTGAACCACCTCACTCGTTCACGCGTCCTCACTTAAAAATGTTGACATTGACATTGTTGACGCGAGTACTCGCGAGTATTGAACTATTGAGTGATTGAGTGAGCTATAGAATGAGTGAGGTGAGGTCTCGAAATTTTGAAAACACAGTAAACATTACAGCAGCTATTACTATGAACTCTAAACGTTAACTATGAACTCTAAAAACATTAACATTAGATTGATAATCAAGTGTCATTGAATCGTTTATTTTGGCGATCAAAAATTTATGAGCGAAAGAAAATTGTGTGTATGTGTATGAGGGAGACATAAAAATCGGAATCGTGAGTACTTATAAGTCGACGCACCCGTCCGCCTCGCTGCCTCGGACTATCAGCTGAATTCGGCTGAGTTCGGCTCGGGCTCGGCTCGTGACTACTCGTGAGGTGGATACCGACGTACGAGTCCTCGCCTCAAATGAGGGGTACCTCGTGAGGACCTCGCGAGGTAAAATGAGGTACTCCCTCAACCTCATATAAAAATGATGAGTTACTCATCACTATTGTTAACACACCAATAAGATGTACGAGTATTATTAGGTGTATTTCACAAATAAACTTTTAACACATGTCATGTATGACTTTAAGCCGGACAACCGTGCTATGGGCAAGTGTATCTGCAAGCTGGGTAACTAACCGAGGTTTTCTGAAGTGTCAATTAGTCAGCCTTATATATTTGTATATAATATTTGTATCTACTTACGTTCTTGAAATCAGCTCCAACGATTTCGATGAAAATTGCAATCTAGGGGTTTATGGGGGCGAAAAATCGATCTAACTAGGTCTCATATCTGGGAAAATTTGTTTTCTCCGTATTTTCATCCGAGCAGAGCTCGGTCGCCCAAAGTTTAGAACAAGATAATGAATAATGACATGACTTTATTGATATTAGAATAATGATCATGGCAGTATGGAATTAGTAAGTACCTACTATCATGGCAGTATGGAATTAGTATGTACTATCCTATACTATTAAATGAGCATTCTCTATTTTTACCAGACCAAAGTTAGGTCACCCAGGTACTGTAGAATAAAACGAAAAAAAAAACAAAAAAGTTCAATACCTATGTTAACACGCAACAAGGCACACATTTACCTGAAATAGCAGAGGGCAGGGCAGAATTCTCGTAGAAAAAATGGCCGATGGGGCTAAATGGTTCTGGAGTGGCGACCGCGTACCAGAAGACGTTGCGTTGGAAGGCCACCCATAAGGTGGACCGATGACCAGGTATAAAGGTCGCAGGAATCTACTGGATGCGAGAAGCACAGAACCAGTCGATGTGCGGTGCTTGAGGGAGGCCTGTGTCCAATCTTTCGGCTGAAATGATTATGATGATGACATATATTAACTGCAAAGTATACGGTACACTTTGCTAACTTAATATACAACCTTATATTTTATTTACTTTTAACCTGAAAGAGGTCCATATTCATCATTATTAACGACTTTTAGGTGATATGGGACCAAACCTGTAACACGAATGATACTATGTCAGCTTTGTTGAATTTTGTTTGCCCTAAAATATAAAGTAAACATACATAACATCACGCCTTGTTTCCCCGAAGGGTTGGGCAGAGGTGTACCTGTAGTAGATACACCCACATTTCGCCAGTTATGCTTAAGTCCCATGTAATAGGGGGCGAGCCTATTGCCATCAACCGGGCACAAATCCAGACTCCGGGCTGCTACTGAGAAATTCCAGATAGAAAAACCCAATAACACTTTGCCCGACCCGGGAATCGAACCCAGGACCTCATGCTCAGCAGTAGCGCTTGCGACCACTAGACCAACGAGGCAGATAAAGTAAAGTATAGCATAATCAGCCTATAATGTTCCCACTGCTGGGACACAGGCCTCCTCTCGGTAAGAGGGAGTGGGCCGTAATCCAACAACGTGGGCCAACTGCTGGTTAGTAGATGTCACATGTCTTCCAATTTTTGTTTCTAGGTTTTTTTTCACCGTTTTGAGAGCAGTGGTGATGAAATAATGTGTACAAAGTAAAGCGCCTGTCAGGGTTCGAACCTAAAGAAATCGTGGCCCCGGCAATATGGCAACTGAAGGAACACGGGTGGGTTTTAGTCAGTAAGAGTCTGACACCTGACACGCCCTCCCGCTCCGCCCAGAGCGGGAGAAGTAATTTGATAATTTACTACCCAAAAAAAAAGGTTCGAACCAACGACCTACAACTCGTAAGTCGGGGCTGTAACCACTGGGCCACCACTGCTCATACGTACACCGCTCATATATATGAGAAGTATTGTTTTGTGTAAATAAGAATGTCCGCAATCAGAGGCATCATAAGTTACCAAACCCTAAAAAAAGCTGAAATGTCTCATGCCTGTTACTACAGCAAAGCTGCTTGGCAGCAGGAATAGGTATGGCTATCACAAACATGTTCACTCAAATGTTATTGGATGGCAAGGAAGCCGAGAATCTATACTGTTTGGCAAATTGTACAAAAGACCGAGGAGTATAACCAGCCGCTGTGTATGGCGTTTGTGGATTACGAGAAGTCCTTCGACTCTATCGAAATATGGGCAGTTCTGGCCTCTCGGCAACGATGTCGAATTGGCTGGGGCTACATCAAAGTGTTGAGATGTCTAGATATGACGCTGCCACGATGACTGTTCAGATCCAAGATCAGAAAACTAGCCCCATCCAAGTGCTCAGGGGGGTGAGACAGAGGGATGTGAGTATGTCTACCTAGGGCAATTTCAGTTCGGTAGACACAACTTTGAGAAAGAAGCCTACAAGAGGGTAAAGTTGGGTTGGTTAGCGTTTGAAAAACTTCGTCAAGTCTTCTCGTCACAAATCCCGCAATGTTTGAAGGCTAAGGTTTTCAACCAGTGCATCTTCCCAGTTATGACATACAGTGCTGACACGTGGACACTGACAGTTGGGCTGGTTTACAAATTCAAGGTGGCTCAGCGCGCTATGGAGCTTGCTATGCTCG
The DNA here is from genome assembly GCA_949152395.1 of Agrochola litura. Classification (NCBI taxonomy): domain Eukaryota; kingdom Metazoa; phylum Arthropoda; class Insecta; order Lepidoptera; family Noctuidae; genus Agrochola; species Agrochola litura. Next base: position 4,287,165 of record OX424497.1, on the reverse strand, counting down.
GAGTTGCTTTGAAAGATAAAATCAGGAATGTCGAAGTTATCCGGAAAAGAAACGGATTAACCGACATAGCTTGCAGTATAAGCAAACTGAAGTGGCAGTGGGCTGGCCATGTTTGTTGAAGGACCGATGGCCGGTGGAGCAGACGAGTCCTGGAGTGGAGACCGCTTATCGACAAGCGTATTGTGGGACGCCCCCCAGCTAGATGGACGACCTCAAGAAGGTGGCTGGGACAGACTGGATACGGAAGGCGGAGGACAGGGTGTTGTGACGCAGCCTGGGAGAGGCCTATGTCCAACAGTGGACTGCGATAGGCTGAGTTGATTGAAGCAAGCCCAGACTGCTCTGCTGATCTTAAGAGGTCACCGCCGCTTATGGACATCTGCAATACCAAACGCAACGTTGCAAAACATTTTTAATTTCGCAGGCTACCCATGTTTTTTCAACCGGGGTTGTAAAGAAGTCCGAAAGGGATATTGTGGGTTCCAGCAACATGGCAACTGAAGGAACACGGGTGGGTTTTAGTCAGTAAGAGTCTGACACGCCCTCGAGCTCCGCCCAGAGCGGGAGAAGTTATTTGATAATTTCACAAACAAACAAAAAAATAATACCTATGTTTATGCTATGTTTTGTTATTTGGCGTAATTATATTAATATTATTTTTTCTAAAATTTATGTAATTTCGCCAAAAACAAATTATAGGGACATGGCAGTGGTAGATATACATTATATAGTAAAAATATATTTGGATTAGTATCTCCAGGGAGAAAATAGAGGAATACGTTAGTATGGAATGGACGCCAACGTCCACGTGACCGCGTTTACTCTTAAGGAAGAATTTTGTTTCATCATTGCACAATACACAATTCTAAACATGAAAACAAAACAAAAGTCCGGAATGCTCTGCCTTACGTCATAAAGCCTATGAGTAACAACATATATAGATAAAATCCAAATTCATCAATTAACTATTAACACTAGGATGTACTACTGTCGAAATATTTTCCATCCAGATTCCTGCTATAACTTAACAACTTCGCACTTAGCCCTCAAAATATCCAATTTTGGGTAAAAAAAAATCGCTAGTCGACATTTTATACCTACCTGCTGTCAGTTACTATGGGTAACTAAAATGAAGTAACTGCTTGGCTAAGTCCCAGGACACGATACATTTTTTTTTATTGTCTCCTATCTTCGTTCGAATGTGAACCTTCGGTGTGAGATGTTTGTATAGAATCATGTGTACCGGTAGTCATTTATTTCTTTTGATTTTTAAAGGCTTTCAAACAAATCGAGAGGGCTAAGTTTTTAGTCGTTTTGCTATAATTTTATCTAATTATTTATCGAAAGATAAACGTTTTTGGATAATAATCGTTTATCAAGCCTTGCGACTGATATTGGTACCATAATCCTGATAAAATTTACAATATAAATAATATATTATAACTGATTATAACCACCAGATATTACTGACTTTGAATTCATTTCGCGTGGTGTAACTGTTGAACAGGTACGTTTTCACGAGAATTTTATTATGCCTATTTTTGTAACTGCAGTTATTTAAATAATAAGGGTACGAAGCGTTCAGACAGAAACAAAAAAAAAAAATGTTATAACAAAATATTCTTTGGACTTTTATAAAATTTTAATGTGCCACGTAAGTTAACCAAAATGGAGGTTTCGAAACAGACCATTCATATTACTTAAATTATTTCGTCTTGTTGAGTTTTGCATAAGGTCTAATTGCATTGAGACCTTGTAAGGTCATGTTATATAGTTATATTTATAATGTAATTGTAATTTTGTAATTTTATAATTTTCTTGTAATTTTATCAAACAAAAAGAAATGAGAAACTTCATGCATAAGTTTTTTTAAACAGCAGCGTAACTTGTTTTCTTACATGCAATAATAATAATTATTAACAAACAATTCAATTTCAGCACCATGCGTTACATCAGCCTCATACTACTAGCGCTTGTCGCTACCATTAAGGCTGACATTCCTTTGCCATTGGATTTCGAAGTAGTAGAGTCCCGTACCACTGCTGCATCCGATGCCTACCGACTCCCCGAAGACTTGGAGCCCAAACACTATGACGTAGAAATCACACCTTACTTCACAGCCAGTGTTGGCAAAGCAATTTTTACTTTTGATGGTACTGTCAAAATTACTGTTGAGGTAAGTAAACAGTCTTACCAGGACAATTTTATTAAAAACTAGCTTCCGCCCGCCTATGTTCTGTCCCAGGGTTCAAAGTATTCCCATACCAAATTTCATTAAAATCGGTTCAGCCGTTTAGCCGTGAAAGCGTAACAAACAAACATGCAAAAAATCGAATATTTTCTCTTGATAATTATATACTAATCAGTAATCTGTCAAAAGTCATGCCAAGTTTTGGAATTGAAAATAAATACCAAATTGTAGTGACACAGCTGTGGTCATTAAGATCAAAATTAATATTTCAAATAATTAATTTCACAGGTAAAGACAGCTGGCCTCAATGCGCTCATCATTCAAGAAAACGTTTTAAGCATTGAGAGCATATCTCTAATGACCTTAGCTGGCCAAGCTGTTCCACTACATGCCACAAATTCATTCGAACGCATCAGAGAGTACCACTTCCTGAAAATCAACTTGCCTGCTGGAGAAACCTTGGTTAATGGGGCTCAGTACATCCTGACTGTGAACTATGTCGGTAACATCAATGAAACGCCTCTTTCTAGAGGTGTGTTTCGAGGAAGCTACAGGGACGATGACGGTCAACTGCGGTAAGGACAATATCTTATTCATGGTCCACTGCATGACATTTAAAAAAATGGCTAATTCCCGTATCGCCGCTTTCTCAATTCGCCACTACAACAAAATAAGTAACTATACTCCATTTGAAATAAGATTAGACATTTAAATAAACCCATTTTACAGTCCGTTCAACCGATTTTGACTTCTATACCGGAGACAAAAGGATGGCATTAAAAGCAAAAAAGTGGTTACAATACCAACTGTTTACTACAGCTGCCATTTGTCATGCCAGCAACGCAATAGAAGTCAAAATCGGTTGAACGGACTGTAAAAAAGGTTCAATTAAATATCTAATCTTATTTCAAATAGAGTATAGGTTCTTTACTTCTTACACAAAAATGTCGATTCGTAACATACTCAATTTAATCGTCGTTGAAATGAGACTAAATGTATGGATATAAGAATAGTTTCAAAACTACACTTTTCTTAAGGTATTTTGTTATGGTAGTGAAGTAAATCGGGAAAGTGATGGCACGGAGAGATGCCAAAAAAAAAACAGCTAAAATCCTACTCGTTTGTTGTTATTTTGTTATTATTTATCACATGAATTCAAAACAGCGATGAACTAAGTGTCATGAAGTTGCCAATTTGTTTTGCCAATCATGTTTGAGTTTTTATCGAGATTACATTATTTTTTATTTTTGCAGTTGGTACGCAGCCACCCATCTGCAGCCCACTAACTCGAGGCAAGCATTCCCCAGCTTTGATGAGCCTGGCTTCAAGTCTACCTTCAGGATCATCATCAACAGACCAGCGAACTTTATTGAATCTTACTCTAATATGCCGTTGGCTTCCAGCGTTCTGTGAGTATTTGTTTTTACTGAAAATATATCCATCCATCCATACATTACATTTTTTGTATTATTAGATGGATATTAATTCATACTAATAATACAAATGAGTAACTCTGTCTGTCTGTCGGTCTCGAATTTAATTCAAATAAAGGTGAAGCTAAGCGAACATTACAGCCGCATCGGGTAGCCGCGCATTGCAAAGCTCTACGCAGCCCGGTCGCATAAATACAAAGGCGGATGAAACACAGACAGTAGCTGTTCTGTAATGGAGCCGTGTCTGTATGAATAAAGTATTACAAACACGATTACACCACCGACATTTGAAAACTGTCTGCAATGTGATTGGCTTAGAAAGGCATTGTTTTAACAGAAACGACTGCAATATAGGTTATAAGTACTCGCTTTGTCTACACTGCAGGTATCAAACTTGCTTGTAACGCACCTTGCGCTAATAGGTACTAAGTAGCCTGCCTAGCTGCGAGCAACTTGGAAGTAGCGCTCGCTGGCCGCTGCGCGGCACCGCTCGCTTCGCTTGCTCGAGTTGCGCGCTGTTGTTCACAGATCTAACCTAACCTAACCCATTGCACCCAGTTATTTTTTTTTCTATAGTTTATAATCTAACGGAAATAATACTATAGGTATCTGGGTTGAATTCGGCTTTTTGTTGCCTTATACCAACAAATACGGTTGCACTACAAACCGCTGTGTTGCAGCTGGGTTCGAACGGACTATTACTGCTTTAAGCCATTCGCAAGATAATGCAGCACAGACTATAGGTGTCTGTGTTGCATTCGCCTTTGTATGTACACAGCCAGGCAGTATACGATAATATACGTACAATATGGCGCGGCTTGCCCAAATGTGCGTCAGCCAGCTACCTACTAAAACAACAGACATTTTGTTTACCGCATCATCATAATGCTTTACAATATAACATACAACCACTCTTCCTAGAATTGGTTTTAAGTTAACAGCAATCAATAGATTTATCTCTGGGTAGGATAAAGTACAACACCCAGGACTTTCAGAATATCAGATAAAAAATATTATTCAAAGATAATGAAAGTGGTAAACGATGTGGAAGATAATGGACTCAGATCAATAAAAAATGAATAACAATAATTAGAGGTTAAAAACGTCGACACACAAGACCTAATATTAAATCATCCGAGAAAAATAACACTATGAACTAAACTATACTCCATTTGAAATAAGATTAGTAATTTAAATAAACCTTTTTTACAGTCTGTTCAACCGATTTTGACTTCTATTGCGTTGTAGGCATGACAAATGGCAGCTGCAGTATACAGTTGGTATTGTAACCACTTTTTTGCCTTTAATGCCATCCTTATGCCTACGGCATAGAAGTTAATATTGGTTGAACGGACTGTAAAAAATGTTTGTTTAAATATCTAATCTTATTTCAAATAGAGTATTATATGTATAATAATTAAATACATCCACAGAAATAAAAATGTCTATTATTATTTCAGTAATCCCGATACCGGTCGCTACAGGGAGACCTTCCATGTAACCCCAAGAATGTCAGCGTACTTGGTTACCTTCCACATTAGCGAAGGCTTCGTAGTAATTGCTGATAACAATGATGCACTAAAGCCATACAGAATTCTGGCCAGACCCAACGCACGTGGTCAAGGAGCTTATGCTTTAGAAGTTGGACCTCCTCTAACAGACTGGCTTAGTAAGTACTTCCAGATCGAGTACTATGAAATGGAGGAAAATATCAAGAACGATCAGCTCGCGTCACCTTACTGGGCTTCAGGAGCCACTGAGAACTGGGGATTAGTGACTTACAGGTATTTTGTTTTATTTTAGTCTTATTTAAAGAACAAAAAAATCCTTATTTTAAAGCAATTGGTGAACTGTTTCTCAGTTGAAGTTTCGTGAAAATGTTACACTCGTTGTGCCAGACTACTACTAGATGGCGCTATTCCAAACTATAGAAAAGAAACCTTCAGTTACAAGTTTTTTTTTTCTATAAAGTGTTGTTTGGTAATTATATCTTAAGTAACATAAAATATAACATCACGCCTGTTCTACCCGAGGGGTTTAGTAGGATTATAGTACACCCACATTTCGCCAGTTAAAACTCAAACTGGTTTATTATAACTTTTGTTTTATTTTAGGGAGCTCCGCCTCTTATACGAAGAGGGTGAAACCAATGCCGTGGACAAGTTATCCATTGGTACGATAACTGCTCACGAGCTCGCTCACAAGTGGTTCGGTAACCTGATCACCTGCAGATGGTGGGACAATGTCTGGATCAACGAGGGTTTCGCGAGCTACTTCGAATATTTCGCTATGGATGGTGTAAGTGTAACAGCACCGCTCCGACACGGCAAATAACTTGTCACTCAAGTTAGGATTTTAAATCAAACGCATTAAAGTCTATTTTACGATGGCTGTACAGAATAGTGGACGGCTTGCCGCGCGGCCGCTCACTGCCCGTGACCTGTCATACGTAAAATAGACTTTAGAGCTTTTGATTTAAAATTCTAACTTGAATGTTATTTGTCAAGTTATTTGCCGGGTCGCGCAATGACAACCAATCGCCATGACCCTTGCATAGCCCTTTTTAATAAATCACTAGTTTTTGCCGGCAATCATTCTGGCCACAAATGCGATAATCGAAACCCTTTTTTTACACTGATCTTTCACGTTGCCTTTTTCCAGGAGACAACTTCTACATTCACATTGTAAAGTTAAAAAAAAACTATTTTACTTGCTGATGTTAATCGTTTAATTTATTTTTTCCCAGGTGTACCCAAACTTAGAGTTGGCAGATCAGTTCAATATTATGTACCTGCAGAGTGCGCTATCTGCTGACTCTGGAACGACCACCAGAGCTCTTCAGCACACTGTCAACAGCCCCGCCGAAGTCACTGGTCACTTTAGTGGGATCAGCTACTCCAAGGGAGCTTCACTACTTCTCATGCTGAAGAATTTCCTCACTGAAAATACTTTTAAGAAGGCTTTGAACTACTTCTTAAAGGAAAAGTAATTAATTTTCTTGATTTTACTAAGATGAAAGTGATATGAAAACTAAAAATGTTCAGATATTTAAATTAAGCAGAGAGTTATCACTCTCGCGACAAAAGTTACAAAAGATAGCCACTTTATTTGGAAGAAGTGGCACAAAATAAGTTTAAAATACTTACTTCTATCAGCTCGCTCATAAAACGAATATTTACCATAGATATTTGTTTTATAACCGAGCTAATAAAATTATTAATGACCACATCAATTTTAAAATTTTTTGAGCTTTAAATTGTGAAATTCTCGAATGAACTGTAGTTATTTAAAAATATTTATATTTTCAGTTCTTACGAGCATGCATTCCCAGCAGACCTCTACCGTGCCTTTGCCAAAGCCGTGTCGGAAGATGGAGTACCTTCCACAACCTTCGATATTACCAACTTCATGAAATACTGGGTAGAGGAGCAAGGATACCCTGTTCTCAAAGTTACCGTCAACTCGGAAACTGGTCGCATTGACCTTGAACAGGTAATCATTTCGTTCAGGTGTTTAGTCAGCAATAGACGGATAGTACAGTACCTATTAAAAAAGTGGCACTCCGAGAGTGCCGACAGAAGTAAAAACTTGAACAAGATCGCCTTTGTGGAAGAAAAATACTTGTATAGAACCTTATCTAAATAAAGAGCACAATCGCGTTTACAAAATCTTTAAAGTAAAAATACTTGCATAGAACGTTGATCCGTAACATAATATAAATAAAGAGCACGATCGCGTTTACAAAAATGAGGTGTCGTTACAGTGTCGCGAAATCAATGGTTTAGGTCCATCTCAAAAATGCCCAACGCGCCTAAAGAAGTTTTCACTTCAAAAATTACTGAACAGACACAATTATGAAAATGCTGAATGTAGAGCGGTATTGTAATTTTTTAATAAACCTATGTTGATTTCTTCAGAATAGGAAACAAATGAACAGTTTTATATACACAGAACCTTGAAAATAACCTACAAGTATTTGAACACGGGTATTTACTTCATGCTCTTTTACCATCAGAACCGGTTCTTCATCAGCGCAACTGCCACACCAACAACTCAAGTTTGGCCTCTGCCCCTGACCTACACAACTCAAAGCAACCCTAACTGGCAAAACTTACAGTCATCCAAAGTGATGACCACGAAGACTGACTTCATTGATAATGCAGCAGGAAATGGATGGGTTATATTCAACGTTCAACAGAAAGGTAAGAACATTAATAGTAATAGTCAGATTGCCGTCTCATCGGACTATGTCTGTGAGGGAAGAGAGCGAGTACCACTGTTAGAGCACAAACTGGTGCACTATAATATTTCTTGGGTCGATGACTAGTCTCCGCTGAGATTGGTGGACATGACCGAAAACGATCAGAAAGACGATAATACGGTGGTCACATGAGGATCCTGAGAGCAGAGGTAGCCCAGTGTTAATATATATATATTTTCATTTATTGCGGATCACACATAAAGGTACATACAATCCATATAGTATTAGTAACAAAGACTTAGAAACTATGTTAGTAAAACTTACAAACTAACCAAACAACAACTAATAACTACGTGGGTCAACACATGTTGGCACGTGCCTCCGCATCCAGTGCCTAATAAAAGGGTTGTCCACCTTGTCGACCAATGTTTTTAGGATGCTGTTGGAGCTTCCGCGCAACCTACCCATTATTGACGCCGCCCGCTTTCTCATTAAGGCATGAAAATCGTCAACTCGGGCTTCCGCGAACATCTGCGAAGCGCTGCAGAAGCGTGGAAGCCCCATCAACATGACCCCAACTTGACCCCGACTTACGAGTTGTAGGTCGTGGATTCGAACTCATGCAGGCGCTTTTCTTTGTGTAAATAATTTCATCACCATTGCTCTCAAAACGCTGAAGGAAAACATCGCGAGGAACATTTTCTCCCTTAAGGATTGTATGGGAAAACTTGTTTTTGCAACTGCAAATATAAGTTGGTCGATTATTACTCCGTTAACTTGTAGAGTCTACTTAGCCGTGATAGTTTTCCTTTTAATTTCGTTACATAAACTACTGCTGTGATTTTTTTCACACATCCAAATCCAAACATTTAGCGGGCAGGGGGGAGGACACTTGACTCTAACAAAAATTAGCACTTTAAATTTCGCAACCGGAATAATATTTCGCAAACGGATCCCTGTATCCAAAAAATGTTTTTGAAAGACCTTTCCAATGATACCTCACACCATGGACAGAAAAAGAAAAAAAAAACATATATTTTTTAAAATTTTGTTTTACCACTTTGTCGGCGTAATTAATATGTATACCCAAATTACAGCTTTCTAGTACTAAGAGTCTCGGAGCTAGACCGCGGACGGACAGATAGACGGACATGACGAAACTATAAGGGTTCCTTGTTTACTACGGAACCCTAAAAATTCGAGGACATGTGACATCTACCAACCCGCACAGGACCCGCGTCGTAGATTGCAGCCCACTCCCTCTCGAAGAGAGGAGGTCTATGTCCCAGCAGTGGGAACATTTATAGGCTTGAATATGTTTTAGGATTCTGGGTTATTGGATTTTCCCTCAGAACATTCTCAGTAGCTAGTCCGGAGAGTTAGTGGCAGTAGGCTCGCCTTGCAATACATAAGACTAAAGAACACAACTGTACGAGTATAGTAGGTACCTATACAATATACATGCCTGCCTTCTTCGGGAAATATTGACGGGATATGAAGCTATTAACTCGTGTTTATTTTTCTAGGTATCTACCGTGTGAACTACGATGAAAATAACTGGCGACTGCTCGCGAATGCTCTTAATACGGATTACACCAGCATCCACCATTTGAACAGAGCACAGGTATGAAACGATTTTATTTTTTATAGGTTTGCCAAAGTTGGTTACAATTTTGGGAGTCTGAGTCTAAAAATTGTAAAGGGTGTAAAGTTCACTCATCCAACATAGAAAAGGGAGGATCCTCTGACCAGACGGGTGTTGTGTCTGACGGGCAACTGCCCAACGGTTTGAAGTCGGAATCTTGTATATAAATGTTGATCGCTCGGTAAACTCTAATTACGCGATGCAGGACTTGTGTGATGTTATGTCTTTTTGATGCGTAGTTCGTATGTGGCGGTGTAATCGCTACACACATACATTTTGGGACATTTTATATTTTAAAATTACAGAAATCAAAATATTATTATCTCAAATTACTCGAAAATGATTAAAAGTCCGATCGATTTGAAGTCGTTTTTTATTTTCATTATTAAACATTTTAATTTTATTTTAACCAAACCATATTAATTTTTTTTCTAGATTGTCGACGACGTGTTCGCGCTCATGCGTTCTCAGCAGATGTCGTATGCACTCGGATTCCACGTTCTTGAATTCTTGAAGAAGGACACAAGCTTCTACTCCTGGTACCCAGCCATAAGTGGCTTTAACTGGCTCAGGAACAGATTCCTACACCTTCCCCAAACATTGGCTCTTTTCGATGTAAGTATAATATACAGAAGAAAATGGCAAGTTCATGACTTCTACACCCAAAAAAAATAGTAATGGAAAAAAATGTGTACGATTCAAATTAATTGTTCAGCAAATTGAGTATCTTTAAATTGTCTGTATATTCAAATCAAAACTGCCATTCTTTGGCAGTTGTTTGAAATGACTTTTTTATCACTACAAATTGATTTAGGTTAATTGGTCGACGGCCAATTTATGTAACAATTAATTTCTCTGACCGTACATAGTATATTTTTAAGAAATTAATTTCCTGTTGTATTTTCATGCTGATTTGGAAACTCAAGAATATGAAGTAGGTACGTATCGACCACAATGATCTTAGTTTGACTTTGAGTTTGAAGTTTCTATTCTACATAACATAACATCACGCCTGTAATCCGCAAAGGGTAAGGCAGAGGTGTACTTATAGTGCACCCACATTTTCCCCTGTTATGTTTAAGCCCCACGTAATAGGGGGCGAGCCTATTGCCATCAACCCGGTTCAAATCCAGACTCTGGGCTGCTACTAAGAAATTCCAGATACAAAAATCCAATAACATTTTGCTCGATCTGGGAATCGAACCCAGGACCTCATGCCCAGCTGTAGCGCTTGCAACCACTAGACCAACGAAACGGTCAAGGTTTTATTCTAATAATTTAATAAACACCATTGTAAACCACTGAAACACTACTGCAAATTTTAAACATCATAAATAATTTATAAACACCACTGTTTTACCTTATGAGCCGTATTGATCACTTTTAGCAAACCGACTGGTGACCAAAATAAGAAGAACACTTGAAATAATATTCTTGACGTTTTGGAAGTCACTATTTAAATCATGGACACCAAGATTTCAACAAAAAAAAACGAAACTTCCACAGATTCTGTTGTTTTAATTTTTTTATTTATTTTCTAGACATATCTCCACGAACACCTTGAGGCTGTGATCGCTAGCGTTGGTTACGACGTGGTTGACAATGAGCCTCTCACTAGGACCTTGAACAGATTCTACCTACTCACCTTCGCTTGTAACATCGGACATAGAGGATGTGTGAACGATGCCACAGCAAAATTCCAAGCTTTAATCACCAATAGCGTAGCGTAAGTATTAATTTTAGAATATTTTTTATTATTAAGATTTAGATTTTTGATCGGTTCCTGGATAGGTGACCATTCCTTACATTTCAAGACCCCTCCGTGCCTCAGAAATCACGTTAAGCAGTTAGTTCCGGCTGCCATTTGTAGATCTCTAGCGATCGTAGATCTCCATGTGACAACCAGTCTTACCAGGGGTATCGTGTTACCCAGTAACTGGGTTGTGGAAGTCAGATAGGCAGTCACTCTATGTAAAGTACAAGTATTCAGCTGCCTTCGGTTAGAATGGAAGCCGACCTCAACAAGGCTAGCCGGATTGATTGAGTATTGATGATTTTTTTTTTTGGGTGTTGGTACAAGATTGCCAAATGATCATGATTATTAGAATTCCATCAAAATATCGTTTATCCTAAAAACTTTGAGAAATCCCAAAGGTTTTGGTAAAGACTCATACAAAAATAAAAGATAATTAAAATTGATTTTAAAACAACACTCATTGCATTAATTAAGAATTTTGCAAATGGATAGCCTATTAGAAGACGATAAAATATAGATACATTACCAAAGCACATGCGAGCATATATCGCGTGACTAACTGCAAAGTCTCATCATGCAAAGTAACGGCTTAATAAAGTCAAGAGGAAATTGGCCAGGCCCATAACCAACATCAATTTGTTGTATAAGTTTTATAAATCTTAAATAAAATCTCACCGTGTTTCTTAAGGGTTCATGTGTGTAGATATGTAGTTTCAAACGTCTTACATTTTCTTAACAATTAATTAGGTTAATATCTTCATGACTAATAGCCAGTTGCAGAAACGAACTTAAAATTTTAAAGCTGTCATTAAATAGTAATCTTCCATTAACTGGTTTTAACTTGTTGCAGTAAGCAACATTAGACTCGATTTTAATGGTACTTTGATGAAATCAATTCAATCATTGGCGTTAATGATACGTTACGCAATAGGGTAATGTTTGTCTTTATGCAACTGGTTGTAAGCCTTTTAAGTTATCATTAAAAATATTTTTGTTTTGTTCCCAAGCAATCAAACCTTGGGCCAATACTTCTCAGCTATTAGGTACTGTTGTCTTCTTAATGAGTGATTGTTTTGGGGTAACTCCATAGTCACCCCATAATCATAGTTATCATGCTTGATTCCATAATCAACAGCATGATACCGTTGTTTTTCGTTACCAGCCTATGTTTCTTTCTTTAACCTGTAGTAATAAATACATGTATGATTTTCGCCATTCGCGTTCTTGTTACCCTTTTTGCCTACTGTATCTTTCCTTTTATCATCGTACCTCAGCACGCACCATCACCTTCCTAATATCATATTAACAGTATCTTCTGAATTACTTTGCATTTCTGTTATTCAAAGGATTTACTACAATCAATAATTATCCTTTTTTCAGCGTCAACCCCAACTTGAGACGCCACGTATTCTGTCAAGGTCTCCGCGCCGGTGGTCTTGCAGAATGGACCTTCCTTAACAATCGTCGTCAAGCTTCCAATAATCAGGCAGATGAGGTTGCTATGCTCAGAGCCTTGGGATGCACCACCAACGATGAAGCAAGGCAGCAGTGAGTGTCATCTATGTGATTTTCACATATATAGCGCTATAAGGTTTTTTTGGCGCGTGGTCAAAATCAGAACTAACGCTGCCATCTTGTTTTTTTAATATATTTCAAGTGATATATTGCAAAACAAATGCACAAATGCTCACCAACAGCGCCTCTCTGTCAACGTCATTCCAGCGCCAAAAGATCTTTGTAGCAGTGTAAATGATGATTATGATGATTCTATTGTTAAAGAAAAACATATTCAGGTTTAAAAGGTTCATTTGCTTTAAAAAAATGAGAAGAAGCCTTTGAATACACGGTGGAAATATCGAGAAAGGGACATTGTGACACAAACTTTAACTATGGATTCAGAACATGATTCAAGAACCGCCAGCGTTGCAATTTTTCGTTGGTAAAAATAATGAAAATAAAATAGAGTTTTCATATTATATAAATGCAAAACCTACGTGATCAAAATGAGTGTATAGTTTACCAATACCTAAGGGTAAGGCAAACGCTTGACGGTAGTCGATTTCTCTTGAACTGCTACTTTGTACTTTATAATATACTAGCTGACCCAGCAAACTTCGTTCCGCCTAACAGTCAATGAACACATTCATTGTTAGGATTTTAAAATTTCTACCCTACCTACCCTACCTACCTACCCTACCTACCTACCCTTCCTACCCTACCTACCTACCCTACCTACCTACCCTACCTACCTACCCTACCTACCTACCCTACCTACCTATCCTACCTACCTACCCTACCTACCTACCCTACCTACCTACCCTACCTACCTACCCTACCTACCTACCCTACCTACCTACCTACCCTACCTACCTACCCTACCTACCTACCCTACCTACCTACCCTACCTACCTACCCTACCTACCTACCTACCTACCCTACCTACCTACCCTACCTACCTACCCTACCTACCTACCCTACCTACCTACCTACCCTACCTACCTACCCTACCTACCTACCCTACCTACCTACCCTACCTACCTACCTACCCTACCTACCTACCCTACCTACCTACCCTACCTACCTACCCTACCTACCTACCCTACCTACCTACCCTACCTACCTACCCTACCTACCTACCGAGATATCAAAAAAGCCGATCCACACAAAACGTATGAGAACGTGAATTTTCTTCATATTTTTTTTTTTTCGTTAGTTTTTCCATATTTTCTCACCGTTTAAACCTTCCCTGGACTACGACAAACATTTCAAAACCAAAATCAGCTAAATCGGCCCAGCCGTTCTCGAGTTTTAGTGAGACTAACGAACAGCAATTGATTTTTATATATATAGATTATTAATCTTCTTTAATATGATATCAGGTATCTACGAAACATCTTGAATAGCGACTTCGTGAAGGCTCAAGACCGAGTGAACGCTTTCACTTTCTTCTACATGGGAGACCGTTCCAACGCTAAGTTCGCTCTGCCGTTCCTCAGGGATAACATTGCCGCCATCAGAACTGCGTAAGACACTTTCATTTGTATAATTATTCATTAAATAAACAATACCACTCAGTGCTCCAAAACACAGATTACTAAAGTGGGACTGAGCTGACAGCTGCGGGCCAAAGTAACCACTATGTGGAGTCCTGATACAGCCAGAAGGTGGCGCAACAGAGCCCATAGAAGATGGTGTGACGAACTGGACAAAACAAACAATCAATGATCCACATTAGCTCTAGATCGAAAGAACTGGAAGTCATGGGAGAGGCCTTTGTCCAGCAGTGAGCTGATGCAGGCTAACAATAATAGTAAAATATTGATTAATTGTATACCTAGGGATACGATGATACTGACCTACTTGAGGAGCTTGTGGTAATAATAGCTGCACGGGTCGCTCCATCAGGTTAAGCTACGCTTGCCGGGATTGGTCCGTGGATAGGTTGGACCATCTTTACATACCGAGACTACTCCGCGCCTCGGAAAGCACGTTAAACCGTTGGTCCTGGCTGTCATTCGTGGATCGTGACGTTACGGGTCGTCAAAGTCTTACAACCAGTCTTACCAAGGGGTATAGTATTACACAGTTATAGGGTTGTGGAGGTCAGATAGGCAGTTGCTCTATGTAAAATACTGGTATTCAGCTGCATCCGGTTAGACTGGAAGCTAACCCCAACATACGAGTAGTTGGGAAAAGGATAGGCAGATTGACGATGATATTTACTTGTCGCAATCAGAATTAAGTTAGATTCTATTCATAGTCTTCCAAACAATCTTTAATTGTTGTAATTACGTGGTAGTCAAATATTGTCTTATGAAAAAAAAAAATGAGGATTTAAAAATGTACAAAAATGTAGTTACATATTGATTTGCTCTGAACGGTGGTACAAAATGATAATATACTTTTAATGCAAGCACCTAAATAGTATAAATCGTTTTCTGAAAGAACAATGCTAGGTACCATTTTAGGATTCTAGCTTTAAGCTTGAGCGAGTCCTCATGAATTGGTGCTTTTGCTATTAACTATAAAGATTTATTTAATGTTTGCAGTGTCGTACTCCCAGCGTGGTTCAACAGCATTCTCTCCAACATAGCCGGTTATTTGGACGCAGATGGCCTGACGGAAGTAAGTAATCATCAAATATAAAATTGGCATACGAACAAACACGAAAACTACGTTTTTGAATAGAAGAATATTGCATTAAAATCTCATAAATGCCATTATTATAATTGGTAAAGAAAAAAAAACTCGTAAAAACAATGAACTAAATTATTATTTAAACTCAAATAAATAAAATTTAAGTGTTTGTTTGTAATGTTAAAATAACAGCTTTTTACTAAATGCGTATGAAATTATGTACGGTACTGATATTTTTTTTTTTTTTTTTAATTTGTCTGTCGGTCTTTTTGTCTGTCTGTCTGTTTGTTCCGGCTACTCGGACTTTCACTAGTAGATAGCTGATGTTGAATTTGAATGCCGACAAATCAACACTAAGATTTAAAATAATCACAATGTAATTTTGCGTATAAACCTACATTTATAATTTATTTACAAAAAGTTTTAATAAAATATCGTCTCTATTCCTAGATGGAGTCATGGCTCAACGCTAACCAGAACTCCATTCCTGAATTCGCTGTTGGTCTCAGTGCCATACAATCATCTAGGGCTTCTATGCAGTGGGGTACCGATAATGCTGATCTGATCATAGCGGCCGCTGATGATGACGACGAAACTACTACAGTATCGACTTCCGAATCGACTTCTGAATCGACTTCCGTATCGACTTCCGAATCGACTTCCGAATCGACTTCCGAATCGACTTCAGAATCAACGTCAGAACCGACTACAACAGCTAGTACACCAGACCCTAGTTCAGCAGCAATCTACATGCCAACAACCATGCTTTTGCTGTGGACAGCACTCGCTATGCTGTTGAAATAATGTAATTAATGAATTGAATAAAAGTGTAGTCGAAACTGCGTAACAAAAGGACGTTATTCTCTCAGGAGCTCTGTCACCGGCACAAAATATTTTATAGTAATGTTATTTAGAGATAAGTAAAATAGTAATGAATTTTGTATATATGAGTAAAAATTTATAAATTAAATTTCTGCTAAGTTGTTATTGTTTGGTTTGGTTTTAAAATCCTGTGCATTTATAGAATGATTTAGCATTGATAAAAAACCTAGTGTCGTGATGGCCTAGGCCTATCCTCTCATGCATGAGGTTGTGGGTTCAAATTCGGGCAAGTACCAGTCTGACTTTTTCAATTCATATTAAAAGAAAGAAAGAAAGATTTTTTTTTATTTCGGACACGCACAGGAAATACAACAAAAATCATAAAAACAATAGCAATTTCAGAAAAGAACATTAAAAAAAAATGTAATCAAAATAAATTAATAACAATACTTAATTAGCCCTGACCACTAGTAGCTTGGTTCCCGATACCAGTGGGCTATTATTTTTTATAATATTATTTTATATTAAAATATTTAAAAAAAGTAAATTATATGTATATAGTTGAAATAAAGATAATAATAATATTAATGTACTTTCTGAGTTTATCTTTGATATTACTGACATCGGTAAATGAAAACATCGTGGAGAAACCTGCTGTCTAATTGCATAACACATTTTCGTAAATGATTAAGACTAATCTGTTTCATTTTGACAGTTCAACAACATTCATTGCGTTATTTACGTTGTTGAGCAGATTTTTTTTCGAACTTATGAAATGAAGCAATGGATTAGCAATCTGTTTAAAATGATTCAGATTGTGATTGATCGTGTATTACGCAATTAGGGTGCTGGACTTAAAGTTAACTCCTTTTACCCGGCCCAGCTTCTCACGGGTAGCATTAAGTACCTAGTTACTTACGTTTAATACTAAGGCCGCGGACTCAAGTCAAGGCTTGTTCAGACCAGCGCGACACGCGACGCGACACAAAGGCACCGCTCGTCGCGCGACGGGCGGCCTTCAGCGAGCCTTCAGCGAGCAGCGGGGCAGCGGCGCGAGAGCGGCGCGTTCAAATGCATAGATTTATATGGAACTAAGGCCTTTGCCTCGAATCTTGCGGGCAGCGGGGCGGCGGCGGCGGCGCGGGAGCGGCAGGATCTAAAGCGTAAAATCAAATGGACCGGCCCTCGAAAACAGCAGCGCGGGAGCGGCGCGGCGGCGGGCAACGAGCGGTGTGCTCCAGTCAAGCGGTGACCGCCCCGCACGTCTGCATTGTAGTGTTGTGCAATTTATTTTTGTGACGTGTCGAAATGTCCTCGGACGTGTTAGAGCAAATTATTTCAGCAATTTTTGAGAGGACACCGATATGGAACAGCAAAGATGTGTACCATAAAAATAGAAGAGAAAATAACTTGTCATTCAAGTTAGAATTTTAAATCAAATGCATTAAAGTGTATCTTCGATGGTTATACAGAATAGTGGAAAGCTCGGCGCCGGCCGCTCACTGCCCGCGAACTGACACACGTAAAATAGACTTTACTATTCGGGGCGGACACAAATCCAACAAATCAAAGATCTTAAATATCGGTCCAGTCGTTTTTGACTTACGAATTATGGAACTACCCCTACTTTGTTTTATAGATATAGAGATACCTGACTAAAATTGCCAACCCGTTTTGAGCAAATGTTGTGATTAATGCTCGTGCATTCTCCGTATGAGAAGAGGATTTTGCTTTACAGTGAGACAATAATAGGCTGTTATTATTTTTAAAAGTCTAGTAGGTAGGAATTTCTTAGTGTCAAAATTTTTGTCTGCTATGAAATATGTATGTACTAGCCTTACTCTTTGATTTCTTAGGACCCTATGATTACAGATTTAGGGCACTTCGGGAATCACTTGATGCAAAGTACTTTATGCTATTGAAATGAGAATTATTTATTGTGGATCCGCAGTTGTAGCCTAATAAGAACTAAGAAATCTCTTATGGAAAAGTTCTTATGGAATAAATCGAACTTAGAGACATGATTTTATTCTGATTATAGATTATACATATCTGCTGTAGTCACTAATCATATTTTGATCAATATATAGTCAGACACTGACCTGCAAATTGCAAAAAACGTAAGAAATTTTGAATTTCGCGGGCTACAACTGAACCATCTATGAGTTGTTTCGAAATAAATATTTCGATATAAGTACAAACCTTCACCTATTTTGGATAGTTTTCAATATCTACTCTCGATAGATATCCACCGTTAAATAATATCAATATATTAAACGCTTTGTACAATGTTATCGCTCTTATCTTATGTCAAGATGTTTCTGTCCTTAAAATTAAGAGAGAGTAATGTTCTAGTTATAGTAAAATTGTTGGTAATGTTTGTTCGTTATTTTAATATCGTCCATTATCCGTTGAATAAGGAAAAACATCGAGATATTTGGTTTACGGTATTGAATGACTAGTATGCTGATGCACTGATAATATTCGTTATAATTTTACAAAAACGAGGAAGAAATTCTGTAGATTTGATACAAAAAAATTTACAGCTTGTTCGTCTGGCGAAAAAACACAAAAAAATATTAGGAGAAGAGAAATCAACTTTCACTCGCCTCCTCCTCGCTATTCTAGGTTCAATTTCTAGGTCAAGCAAAGTGTTATTGGGTTTTTCCATCAGTAAATTCTCAGTAGCACCCCGGAGTCTGGATTTGTGCCCGGTTGATGGCAATAGGCTCGCCCCCTATTACATGGGGCTTAAACATAACTGGCGAAATGTGGGTGTATTATAGGTATACCTCTGCTTAACCTTTCGGGGAAAACAGGCATTATGATACGTGTTTGCACTCGCATCTTTAGAACGGAGACTTACATTGAAGATACTAATTATCATAAATAATAATATGACTACTATTATGTTGTAAAATTATCATAAATCCTATCCTATACTAATATATGAGTAATATTTGTGTAATCACGTTCTCGAAACCGGCTCTAACGATTTCGATGAAAGTTGCAATATAGGGGTTGACGGGGGCGACAAATCGATCTAGCTAGGTCTCATATTTGGGAAAATTCGTTTTCTCGTTATTTTCACCCGAACAGAGCTCGGTCGCCCAAAGTTTGGAACAAGATGGCTACCTTAGAATGTCATTGTCACAGAAGAATGACATTCTAAGGTAGCCATCTTGTTCCAAACTTTGGGCGACCGAGCTCTGTTCGGGTGAAAATAACGAGAAAACAAAGTTTGGAACAAGATGGCTACCTTAGAAGAATGACATGGCAGCAATGAATTAGTTAGTACCTACTATCATGGCAGCATGGAATTAATATGAACTACTTTATTTTCACCCAAGCAGAGCTCGGTCGACCTAGTACTGGAACTCAAACATAACTGGCGAAATACGAGTATGGGTGTACTATAGGTACACCTCTGCCCAACCCTTCGGGGATTACAGGCGTGATGTTACGTGTTTACACTCGCATCTGTAGAATGGGGACATAAATTGAAGTTGCTAATTATCATAAATAATATATGACAACTATTTTCGTATTTATGACTACTATTATAGGTACTGTAGAATTATCATAAATAATAATTTATACTTCATAATAGAACAGTAAAATCCATAAGACATGACTAGTACAAAAGATGAGTGGCGCACTATCATGAATGATAACACCACACTCAAGATGATGCTTATCAGTCGCAGAGTAACACACAAATATCTGATGCTATAGTTACATTCTACACAGTTTGCACAGTAGTTGATAATAGTGAACATGGCAGGTTAGTTCATTTTATTTATATCTTTTACACATTATATAATTATTAATATTATAATGCAGAGCAGTGGTGAGCCAGAGGTAAAGGCCGCAACGTGACCGAATTCGAACCTAAGCAGGCACTTCACTTTGTGTAAATTATTTCATCATCACTGGTCTCATAACGGTGAAGGAAAAAATCGTGAGGAAACCGGCATGTCCTAGAACCAAACATTCGAAGACATGTGACATCCACCAACCCGCACTGGGCCAATATAGGCTCATTAAGCATTATTATAATTATAAATATACTCATTATAAGAGTAGAAAAAGTCCAAAGAAACAATTGATGAATTTTGTGAAAGATGATACGGCTAGAAAGGAGGTGACTGCTGAGATGATGACTGATAAAGATGTATGGAAGAGGAAACTTGCTGCGTCAACCACAATTATAGTGGGATAAATGCAAGAGGATGCTATAGTTATACGAGCATGTATTATCCTACAGCAGGACAAAGTCTCTCAACAGTGGAAATATTAATATTTTTAATATCAAAATTTCGTTTTAGGCTGAAGATAAGACTAAAGCCGAAGCTTCTTTTTAGTTTTCGGTTGGAAATCCATTTTCGGTCGGACACTACATAAAACATAATCTGTGCAATGTGTGTGTCTATACACCTATCCTATATTCCAACGTGGTGTATACGGTTCCCTATCCATTTGCATAAAATTATAAGACATAATATAATATAGCATACAACTGTTTATCCTAATTATAATTATGCATAACATTACTAACGCATAAAAACTAACGTTCACTAAACAATAATTTTCAAGCATAACATTCTAAAGCATACATTTATTTATGCATAATGATATTAAAACATACGTTTTAAAGGCTTAACAAATACGCATAATAATTAACTCCTACAATGTTAGACACCAAAGCACTTTTTTTTTAAATATGTATGTAAAACATATCGGCGGATTAGGGCTACAACGAAAAAAAAAAAAAAAACAGGGCACCACCTTAACTTATTGATACACTATGTAGCGGTATATCACCCTCACAGATAAAAATACCCCGCATAATAATCATGATGAAAATATAAAGTCTGTGCCTTCTTGCTGTCCTCCCATCAGCGAAGCCCTAAGCCGAGGTTCGTACCCCACAGGGGGTGCCCTTAGCGAGCATTCGCTTAATTTTAATTTAGAATAAGTTCAAAAAGCTCCTGGCTGGAGGCTCTAAGTGTAGAAACTTATGGCACCCACAGGAAAATCCGGTTAAGCAGCCAAGACCTTAGTGGTCAGTACTGCGAGATGCCCTTAAAAAAAAAAAAAAGTACAGTAATACAGTAGTACAGTAATACATTCATTCCATACTCAACCTGCATTTGCGTCTCATTTTTATACCCTGCGTATTTAACAACTACATTACAAAAATAATATTGGTTATAGTTACTTCTTTTTATTTTTCAGTTTCAAATAACCGTCAATAGAATCCATTATTCCTATGAATTTTTATGCCTTAACACTATTATGCTAATAGTCATTACGCCTAGTAACATTATGCGAATTAAAAATATACCAATATAAATGTAATAAGCCTACAAGATAATTATCTCAAAATAAATTATGTGCCAAAAGCAATAAAATTATGCCAAAGTATTATTATACTAAAAAAAATTATACCAAAATAGTTAGGAATGCCAAAGTTTAATAGGAAAAAAAAACATTATGTGAAAAGAAGGGATCCCAGTGTAGGTATATCACCAGATGTGATGGTATGTCTACAAATTGCTATTACCTCCTGTCTAAAAGAAGAAAATACTATTGTTACTCCTGCGTGTGCTGGTCCTAAATTAAATCATCACAAATATTTTTTTTGCAGACATGTATCGGAATCTGCTGGTTTTAGCAATAACATGCTTAAGTCTATCAAACGATGCCTTCGCTACTGACACCAACTATCGACTGAACACACCAATAGTACCATCAGAGTACCAGATATTGATAACACCGTACTTCGACACTGGTGACGCTAACCAGTTCACTTTTAATGGGATCGTCAGCATACTGTTTACAACTACTGCTGCCACCAATCAAATTAAACTTCACTCCCAAGATCTTACCTTCAGTTCTGATAATATAATAGTTGCAGTCAATTATACACAGACGACTATAGCACTAAATGCTACAAATGGTCTAGAATTTAACACAAACTATACGTTTGCGTATATCAACTTAGAAAGCAATTTGGAAATCGGCTCGGAGTATGTTTTGCAAATCATGTACAAAGGACCAATAAGAACAGATCTAAATGGTTTCTACAGGAATCACTATTTCCAGAATGGAGTCAAAAAGTAAGTTCTATTGTCACACTACATTCATTTGTTTTACGCCTGAGCCTTTGAAATGACCCCAGTGAAGAAAGTTTTATATTTCAAAGACAACATAAAATTTAAGTTCTTTATTGTTGGAAATAACTTTTTTATATCTGCTAGTTCTTTATTTTTATAAAACGGTATGTAATTACAGTAACCACATCATACCATAATGAAAATATTTTACATTGGAAACTATAAAATCCTTTTCGGGGAATTACAAACTTGACGGCTATTTGGAAGTGATTATCTAATAAATACTCAATAATCAATGTAAGACATAGTAAATACTAAATAATCTTATAAACCTACTTATAAGTACCTACTTGGCACAGTTGGCACGTGCAGGTAGTTCCATTGTAAAACACTTGAGCATTATCATGAGGACAATAAATTAAATTGGCGTTGTCGAACAGTTGAATTAATATTGTATAATAGACTATGGTGCACCGGCACACACAGTGCTGTCGGTCAAGCCGCGGTGCGCGTGGTTTGCTGCACAAAGGAGTGCCGTTCGGCATTAGCCGGCGGTCCATGCCGCCGCTGCCGAGCGTTCGCGCACTGCATCTGATCCGAATCCGAATTACAGATCCGAGTTCCATCCTAATTGGAAATGTTCTAAATTCGAATAGATGGAATTCGGATCTAATGCGCAGCTCTTCATACAAACGGTACTACGGGCAATTCGGATCACCATTTCTCGGATTCGAATCGGATTTAATGCGCAAACGCACTAAGGGCCATCGTCCATGACGCTTATCAAAAGTAACTTGTCACCAATGAGTAATCAGAATGTCATACCCTAGTTAAAGACGCGTACGGTCCGCCATCGAAATACTAGTGACAACACACTGACTGAGTCATTGGTAATTGTTTGTAACACATTATTTTTAAGAAGCGTCGTGGATGGTCTCAGCTAAACGGAAAGAGGAAAGAGAGTGCAGTATTTAATTTAATAGCTAAATTCCTTTTGGCTACATAGGAATAGACAATTAGAGTACAGTTAGCCAACGATCGCACGGACGTAATAAAATGGCGGCAATTTTTTTTCGTGCACTGTATTTTGAACGCTCTGTTTAGCGCCGAGAGTTGAAAATCCAACAGTGTTTTTTCAACGCGTTGGGACGAGAGTGCATCCCAGCGCGTTGGATTCTCAACGCTCAGTCTAACACCGAGAGTTGAAAAAGTAGTGCGCGAAAAAATCCCGCCGTGATATTAACGGTCAACTGTACCCTAATTGCATAACGCACTATCAATTACAATCTAAATCGTTTTGAAGGATATTGCCAATCCATTGCTTCTTATGTTCGAAAAATTTGTCTGCTTAACAACGTAAATAACGCAATGAATGTTGTTGAACTGTCAAAATGAAACCGCTTGTGAGTGATCGTGTGTTATGAAATTACGGTGCTGAAAACGATGACTTTCAATTTTACATTTTTAGGGTTCCGTAGTAAACAAAGAACCCTTATAGTTTCGTCATGTCCCTCTGTCTGTCTGTCCGCGGTCTAGCTCCAAGACTGTTAGTACTAAAAAGTTGTAATTTGGTATAGGTATACATATTAATCATGCCGACAAAGTAGTAAAATAAAATTACGAAACCTTTTTTTTTTAGGGTAGGTACTTACTTTTTTTTCTGTCCCTTGGTATGGGGTATGGTTGGAAAGGTCTTTCAAAAACATTGTGAGTGTGTTAAAACCATTTTTGAATTCAGAGATCCGTTTGCGAAATATTAAGCTTTAAAGTGCAAATTTTTGTTAGAGTCAAGTGTCCCCCCCCTCCCCTGCCAGCTACATGGTTGGTTTTAGATATATGAAAAAATTCACGGCAGTAGCTTATACAACAAATTTTAAAAGAAAACTATCACAGCTGAGTAGGCTTTACAAGTTAACGAGTAATAATCGACCAACTTAGATTTGCGGTTGTAAAAACATGTTCTCCCATACATTCCGTATGAAAGATTTTTTTTTCAACTACAAAGTTAAGTTTGTTTATGGGATAAATTCATCCCAACTACGGAACCCTACATTGTGCGTGGTCCGACATGCACTTGGCCGGTTTTTTTCTTTCATTATAATTCAATTCATAATTAATTTTACCAGACGAGACAAAGCCTCAGGCTTAGTTGGGCTTTGCAAAAAATAACAATTTCTGTTCATTATGCAATAAAAACAGAAGAGAGAAAAACATTCTCAGTAGGTAACATTACCTCATTTATGCCAAAGCAAACATATTTGATAATGCTGAGATCTCTTATCAAAAAAACACATCCTCTGCAAGTATAGGCGTTTTGACGATAAACATAAGCTGGTATTAAACGTCTGAAGATAAAGGTTTACATTAAGGATATTTACTTTTGCAGAATTTATTAGATTAGAAAGTTGTGGATTCATCATTTTAGGTCATAAAATTTATATATGTTGACTTTTACATTGTACATTTTCATGTTATTATGTAAATTAAAATGACTGCCTCGCTTGTGTATTGGTTACATGTCCGACTGCATAGACCCCTGTCCTGGGTTCAATTCCCGGATCATGCAGTGTTATAGAGTTTCTCAATAACAAAAGCCTCCTCGCTAATCTAGGTTCAATTCCTAGGTCAAGCAAAGTGTTATTGGGTTTTTCCATCAGGAATTTCGCAGTAGCAGCCCGTGAGTCTGGATTTGTGCCCGGGTGATGGCAATAGGCTCGCCCCCTATTACATGGGACTTAAACATAACTGGCGAAATGTGGGTGTATTATAGATACCCCTCTGCCTAACCCATCGGGGATTACAGGCGTGATGGTGTGTGTGTGTGTGTGTGTTAAAAGTTACGCCTTGTACCTCGTAGATTTTTTTTTTTGTCAGAAATTATCAAATAACTTCTCCCGCTCTAAGCGAAGCGGGAGGACGTGTCCGACTCTTACTGACTAAAACCCACCCGTGTTCCTTCAGTTGCCTGTATGTTGCCAGGGGCCACGGTAACCCTTTCGGACAAACCCGCAACCCCGGCAGGTATCGATCCTAGCGGAGCCCTTCAGTTGTGCTGGTATCTCTTTTATATGGAACACAACGCGCCGTCGACCCAGAACCTTTTAGTCTGGATTTGCATATAAGTCAAATTAATACCCATCGATATTACATGGGTCTTATAACATATTTTTTCTTTGTGTACAACACTGGACAAAAACAGACGTAGTAGCAGAACAACTGTTTTGTTTGCGAAATATATGAAATTCTTAGTTTTTTTCAACAAGGCCATAGGATCCTATAGCCGTCCGTGTACGCACGTACGAACACGAACATAGCGAACACAAACATCAAATCTGAACATTTGGTTCGTACGTATGGTTCGTAGGTTCGAGTCGAGTTCGCGCAGAACAGTGGTGAACTCTATCTTAATAGCCATGACGGCGCCGTTGGAAGTGGTCGATTGATGTGAGTGATAATACTCATAGCACGCGAATAAACTTGACGGCTGCTGGTCGAGAACTGAGGTACGGGTAGGATTAGCTACTTCTGCCGCCCCGCCCGCACCCCACCAAGATCTATACGAACAGTTTTGTTTCGTAACATTTATTAAAGCTCTTCGAACACCGTCCATACAGAACATACTAAAAGGATCGCCACAAAAAATGTTTGACGAACAGAGTATTCGATGTTCGTTAGTGGTACGCACGTGCGAACCAAGTTGTTGCGTATCATGCAACGCAACAAATTTGTTCGTACGTGCGTACACGGCTTAAGAGTGTTTGATAAGTATTAAGTTGGCCAGGTCCTCATTATCACGATGTATATTCCAGATGGCTGGGTGCGACTCAAATGGAACCGACTCACGCAAGAAAGGTGTTCCCTTGCTTCGACGAGCCTGAACTGAAAGCGACGTTCGTAATTGGAATCGATCGTCCTGCTAACTATCAGCCATCGTTATCTAATACTGAAGTGGAACGGAGAGAAAATTTGTAAGTTGCTATACAAATAAATTACTTTCTTCCTTATTCCTCCTTGTTCCTTTTTAGGGTTCCGTAGTAAACAAGGAACCCTTATAGTTTCGTCATGTCCGTCTGTCTGTCTGTCCGCCGTCTAGCTCCAAGACCCTTAGTACTAGAAAACTGTAATTTGGCATATTAATTATGCCAACAAAGTGGTAAAACAAAATTATGAAAAACATTTTTTTAGGGTACCTCCCATACACGTAAAGTGATGATGTTTTTTTTTTTTTGTCCCGTGATGTGGTGTATCATTGGAAAGGTCTTTCAAAAACATGGTGAGTTTGGGAAAACCATTTTTGGATTCAGGGATCCGTTTGCGAAATATTAAGCTTTAAAGTGCTAATTTTTGTTAGAGTCAAGTGTCCCCCCCTGCCAGCTAACTGGTTGGTTTTGGATGTGTGAAAAAAATGACAGTAGTAGTTTATATAACGAAATTAAAAGGAAAACTATTACAGCTAAGTAGGCTTTACAAGTTAACGAGTAATAATCGACCAACTTAACTTTGCAGTTGCAAAAACATGTTTTTCCATACATTCCGTATGGGAGAACATGTTTATCAACTACAAAGTTAAGTTTGTTTTTGGGATAAATTCATCCCAACTACGGAACCCTTCATTGTGCGTGGTCCGACACGCACTTAGCCGGTTTTAATTATTACAAAACATTCTGTGCTGGGATGGATGTCATATGGCTGGTATTTGCATTATATGGTCAGTGTCGAGTATGTTCAATGAACTCATTGTCGATGCTAATATATTAGCTTTTTTTTTTCTTTTTTACTAAATTAATTGGTACAGTTAATCTGCTGGTCTTATGCAATGTGCACCTAAGTGCACATTGCATAAGACCAGCAGATCACTCACTCTTTTGACACCTAAGTGTCAAAAGAGTGCTTTGGCACTCGTACTAGGATAGTTCTTTAAACAATTTAATTTTGAATACAGAGGGAGTAAGTATGTGTGTGTGTATATGTATGTTGGGGTGTGTGTGTGTTTGTGTTTTGTAGTGTGTATCCTGAATTCCAGAAGGTATGAGTATACGTTGGTCAAAAAGTCAGTTAACAGTATAAGTCTCTCAGATTCTTCGTAGGCGAGACCTTTTAGCCAGTTACAGCGTTCCTGCAATGCTGTCAGGTAAGTAGGCACTTATCTAGAACAGCACAGCCACAGAGTACATTGAATATACTGAGCACAGCTGTCATTATAGTTAAAGTATTTGCTTTGGTCTGCTACAAAGAACAAGGGGGTGGATTGCTTTATTATTAATTTTATTTATTAGGGACAAAAACACCTACCCATCAAAGATGATACCTACAGCAAAAATTTTTTTTGTTAATTTGCAGGTAGCTTCAAAAATCAGCAGAAGTAACTGTTAATCTTACAAATAAATAGTTAATTGATTCAGGCATGACCTTGCGGAAATCCATTATAAAATACAATAGACGTGGATATATTTAGTAACCTGTTCCGCTTAGCTATTTCTAAAGAGCCATAAAAAACTCCTGAAAGAAATCGACACGTGTTTCACCTCTCAACGAGGCATCCTCAGGATGACGATTTATTGTCTTACAAATAAATTACACTTAAATTTTATTATTATTCTAGGACCAATGGGTACATCAGAGAGATTTTCTATCCAACGCCGAGGATGGCAACTTACCTAGTTGCATTCCTGATTTCTGAGTTCGAAGCTGCAGCCTCCATCCAAAACGGGACCCAAGAGTTTGGTGTCTACACGCGACCAGACGCGAAGAATCAGAGTGAATATGCTTTCGAAGTTGGCAAGAAGGTTGTGGATGCTTTAGGCACATACTTTGGTATTAACTACTACTCGACTAATAGCCATTTGAGGTTGGATCATGTCGCGTTGCCTGATTTTAGAGCCGGAGCTATGGAGAATTGGGGCCTTATTAAATACAGGTAGGTACGAAAAGTCTCAAGACGAAAGTCTTTGACCAGTGCGTGTTGCCAGTGATGACCTATGGTACTGAAACTTAATCGCTTACAACGGGCCTTATCAGAAGGCTAAAAGTCACCCAAAGGGCAATGGAGAGGGCTATGCTTGGAGTTTCCCTACGTGATCGAATCAGAAATGAGGAGATCCGCAGGAGAACCAAGGTAACCGACGTAGCCCGAAGAATTGCGAAACTTAAGTGGCAATGGGCAGGGCACATTGTTCGTAGAATGGATGGCCGATGGGGCCGAAAGGTTCTGGATTGGCGACCGCGTACCGGAAGACGTAGTGTTGGAAGGCCTCCCACAAAATGGACCGATGACCTTGTGAAGGCCGCAGGAATCCGCTGGATGCGGAAAGCACAGAATCGGTCGAAGTGGAGGTGCTTGGGGGAGGCCTATGTTCAGCAGTGGACGTCTTTCAGCTGAAAAGATGATGATGATGACGAAAAGTTTTCTGGAGCTGAGTCATTATGAGATTAAAGTAATCAGTCTGCCATTTCATTACATAGTAAAGAGGTTGTAAGGGAAAAAATAATCAAGCACTTGTATTATTTATTCTTATTTATTCCGTGGGAAAATCCTCATGGATATTCTCCGTGTAGGAAGAACAGAGGATTATGTTGGACTTCTACCGACTAAAACCCCACAGTTCGTCTTAGTACCATGAGTCGGGGGCCCGGGAGATACTTGTACATTGGCCGCACCCCCGACAGATATTTACATTTCTAAAGCCAAGTTTGGTGCAAGCCTTACGGCAATAGTTACAGAAATTACTCTGTGCTTAGGATAATGGGCGTAACCGATACTTTCTGTCTTCTTAAGCAATTAGCCAAGAATAAGCTCTTCATTTTGTTACAAGAAAAATACTCTTTATTAAAAATCTTGCAGGGAGGCTTTATTGCTGTACGTTCCCGAGGATTCCACGCCATACTTCAAATACAGGGTCGCACAGATTGTGGCCCATGAGACCACGCACATGTGGTTCGGAAACCTCGTGACCTGCCATTGGTGGAGCAACACCTGGTTAAATGAAGGCTTTGCTAACTACTTCCAGGATTACATCACTGCCATTGTATGTATTAAGTGTCTTGGGTTCAATGTTTTATTTTATTTATTTTATTTTATTATATTCGGGAAACTTACAGCTAACTTACACAGTGTTCTTAAATTATATAAAATTGAAGGCCATTTACAAGTTTCCACTGATAAACACGTGACATAAAAAAATTGAAAAAAAAAGGTCAGTACAAAATACCTATTAAACATAAATTAGGAAAAAAAAATAGCACACGATAAATTACAAACTAAAAATCTGATTTTGCTAACAATTACTTTTCCGCAAAGAAGCTTTTTACCAACAAATGCTTAAGCCGAGAAACACTGGTGTTGAATATATCCAAATCATGTTCACCAGACAGTTTATTAAAACGTCTGCACGCACGGATTAGAAATGAATTCTGCCCGGTTTTGCGACCAATTCATCATTAAAATCATTGTAGTGAAGTAGTCCTTCCTTTTCTAAGTATTTTCTTGTCTAGGTACCATTTTTGTTATCTTTCAAGTGGTGTGATCGGTGTCAGTTGATCTATTAAAATAGATGAATGAAATTTTTAAACGACTTCCAAAATTTTGAAAATTAATTAATTCATTTCATTTGGTAGAGGAATCTTGCGTGGTGGTCCCATATAAATTTGATTAACTTTTCTTGGGTAGTCTTTGAGTTTGTTTCAATGCGTATTTTTCCCACTTGTCTATGAAGATGATGTTATAATAAGTTCCTGTCACTGATATTTACATAGCAGGGAGTGGTATTCGAATTTGTGTGGGGTAGGTACACACGGCTACACATCAAGCTATACGTTTCCAGTATAAGCTGACCTCGCATTGTAGGGAAATCCTATACAATGCGAGATCAGCATAAACTGAAAATGTATTGCTTGATAAGAAGCTGCGAGTACCACAACTAAAAAGTGAAAAATAAAAACTTTTTGTGAATAAAAAAAAAAGCAACAGAATTCCAAAAAAAAAAAAAACACTACGAATTGAAAAATATCTTTCATTTTTGGTCACCAAATTCCGAAATTAAAGTTATTTTTAACTTTTTAGTGTTTTTTAGAAGCCGGTTGTTGTTTTTTTGAAAAACGTATTTTGTAAATCATGACTCAAAATAATGATAAATTGTTTTCTACCCTTCGTCGATATCGAAACCAAAATAAAAAGACAAAACATCTATGACTTGAATTTTGAATCAATCATGTCATTAACCCCAGCAAATACTTACAATAGGTTGATCCAGAAGTGGGTTCAGCCAACCAGCTGGTTATCGGATCAGTATACAGTGCCTACGATGCCGACAACGCTCCAACTTCTCCACCAATCACGAACAACAATGTCAACTCTCCCGCCGAAATTAGCGGCCATTTTGGAACCATATCCTATCAGAAAGCAGGCTCCGTGATCAGAATGATGCATCATTTGATTCAGGATGACGCGTTCAGATATGGATTGAACTTCTACTTGACGAATAAGTAAGTTACTTGTTTATTTTTAAGTAGGACTAAGACATATAAGGTTAAGTGGGTACCTGGGCGACCAAGTTCTGCTCGGGTAAAAATAGAGAAAACATTTCCCAGATATTGAGACTTAGCTATATCGATTTTTCGATATAGCTAAGTCTCAATACGATTTCAATGAAAATTGCATTATAAGGGTAAGCCCTTATAATGCAATTTTCATTGAAATCGTTGGAGCCGTTTTCGAAAACGTGATTACAAATATAATAAGTAAACTATTTACAAATATTGTTTATTAAATAGTACCTATAGGATATTATTATAATGGTCTTTAATCAAAAGTATATAATGTGTTTCTCTAGGTGTGCCAAAACAGCTTATCATTCAATTTAAAACTCTAAAAGGTCGAGAAAGGTAAAAGTATAGTCTTTTCTTACTATAAATGTTAGCTATTGATAATTATGTGGGTTAGTAGGTAATAGGCCAGGCTGGTAGGCAGGTAGAGGCCTTCTTCTTATGTCAAATTACAAGTCACCCTGTACAATTAGGTACATACAATTTAAAAAATATGTATTTTAAATATTTTTTTTAATACATTTTTAATATTTTTTTTTATAATTAATAAAAAAAAAAATATTAATTAAAATATTTGTCTACTCTAGTGGCCTATAGCTGGGTATGTACAAAAATTTCATAGACCGAGATAAATTAACGTTACTCAGCACGCACTTTTTTGTTCCGTTTTTATCTTGCACTTTTAGTTTGACAGTTGTGCGACAGTGACAAGAATAATGCTAAGCCAAAGTCCATGCTAAGTAAGTAACGTTTTTAAATTTCGGTCATTGATTTCGTTAGTTCGACTTTTGGCCATTGGTTCAGATAAGTTTCTGGCAGCGACGTGGCGGCTGACCACGGAAGATGGAACTGGCGGTTCCGTCTTCCGTGGTCAGCCGCCGCTCCCCGAATGCGGGAGAAATAAGCCACGCCCATCAAACTACTATTTATTTTCGAGGTAGGGCCTTAAGAAAATTGGTGATGCGTTTATTATTTATACAGATACCCAATTCAAAGAGAAACGCAAGAGAAACATTTTACTAACATGTTAAACAGCAGTCACATTGTCTTCGAAGTCCTCTTAAGCTGGAGATGATTCAGGTCTCTTCTTCACCGTTCCCTCAATGCTGAGGATCGCGATCACATACGACGCGTCTCCAAGCTATGCGGTCTTCTGCACTGTGAACCGCTTGGTAAATGTTGCCTCCCACAACCTTCTTGATCGCGTCTGATCATCTTGCCGGTGCTCTGCCTCGAGCGCGTTTTCCTTCCACCCAGCTTAGTAAAATAAGCCTTTCCAGGCCATGCTTAGATGAACACATTATATGTCCGAAAAAGCCGAGGGCACCTGGCATATTGGAGATAGCCGCTTGGTGATGTTGGGTTCCCCCAGTATGGATTCATTCGTTTTCATAGCGGCCCATGGCATACGAAGTAGCCTCTGCCAACACCACATCTCGAAAGTATCGATCCTAATGTTTACACGGCATAATTCAGGTCATGTCTTTCATGGTTATGTCTTCTTGTGTAAATGAATGAAGAATTTGCGCAAACAAAAGTCAAAGAGCAAAAGAAAATATTTGTTTCTCCTACTTTTATAATACTGTGACATAACAATAATCACTATTTAGTTCGTAATTGCTAGGTTAACATTCGTTGAAGTTTTTTATTGATCGATTGCTTTTACTATCTGTTACAGCTCATTCAGTTCCGGCTACCCAGAAAAGCTGTACGAAGGTCTTAACGAAGGAGTTCGCGCTTACAACTCACTCTCATCCTACCCTTCTTCTACGATAGCTGACGTCATGGGCTCATGGATCTCCCAGGCTGGCCATCCTGTATTGACAGTGTACATTGATTATGAGACTGATATTGTTACTTTGACACAGGTATGCACTATTCTAATCTAGTTTTAAAAAATCTATTGCGTTAATATAAAGCCAATAGAGTCTAGAATTAAATTGAAGTCATTGTATTTTTATTTTGTAAAAAGGCGTGAACACTATTCTTATGTAATGCGACTACAACACAAGTGAGTCCAGTGTGAATCTGCCTTAAGAGGGTTTATCCAAAAAGTTTTCAACGTCGTAAATAGCTGTCAAATATTTACCTGATTTGATTAATTTAGCAATATTACTGTATGGAATTAAGAAATGTGGCTAACTAGGGAACCAAAATATTGATTTTGAAATGCAATAATTAATATCGTAATACCGAATATTTAGTTTTAGATGTAAAAAAGTATTGGGAAACTTTCCAAAATATGCCATTTTTACACCTAAAATTGTTACAACATCAAATTCAGTGTTATAATTGCAATTCATCATTAATATTCTAGGGAACTAGTTAGCCATATTTCTTATTTCCATACAGTAATATTGCCAAATTAATCAAAACAGCGAAATATTTGACATCTATTTGCATCGTTGCCTACTTTCAGAATAAACGCTCTTAACGGGGAAGCGTCAGGGTAGCCCGCAAAATTCAAATTTTCTTACGTTTTTTGCATTTTGCAGGTCAGTGTCAGGTTTTATGTCGGTTAAAATATGCTTCGCGGTTCATATGATTTATTTATTTTTTGATTTTTTTTAATTTTGTCGTAGAAAAAAAAACAGTAAACTGAAACTATGAGCGAGAGCTAACGCTGTAAGGTCTCCTTCATAGTTTACCGATCCCACTGCATTGGAAAAAATGGTTTATTTTTCAGAAACGCTACTACGTTAATGGGTCTCTGTCATCAAATGAAACGTACAAGATACCAATAACGTACACCACGCAAGCCGCCCCAGACTTTGAGAACACTAAGCCAGTGTTCATCATGGACGAAGCAGTATTTCAATTTAAAATAGCTAATATCAGTCAAGACCACAGCTGGGCTATTTTCAACGTTCAGGAAACAGGTGAGTTTCCAAAAGAGGGAGTATACGGGGTGGCAGGGACATCGATGCGAAAACTATTACCATGGATTCAGTACATGATTCTGAACCTCCCTGCGTTTAAATTTTTCGTCGGTTATTTAAAAAAAAAAACAGCTGTTTTATAGAAAAGTGCAATACCTACGCGGTCAAAATGTATGGAACAGCTGTTTTTTTTAAAATAACCGACGAAAAATTTAAACGCAGGGAGCGTCGATGTCCCTGCCACCCTGTATTTTTAAGGAACAAGTTAATTTATAAATAAATATGCGGTTTTGTAATTGAAGTTTCTGCCAGTTTGATAACTATCATTGTTCGGCTACTATCGATTTAGGTACATGGCAGGCAATAAATATGGTGGTGGAAAAATAAATACCCGGGTGAAGCTAGAACATAATTATACCTAACTTTACATTTGCATAGAAAATACAAAATTAAAAAAAATTGGTTGTCTGTAAAGTCGGTTTACGGACGATACGTTTACGTGATAACGTCACAAGCCGAACGCTAAGGCCGATCGTGCCTCTCTATCGGTTGTGCCGCGCTCTCTCTTACACTCTCGGTTCAGGCGGAACGTGACACTTTTTCGTGCGTGCAGCCGGCGTTCATCGATTTATAAGACGTTATCACGTCAAAAAGTTCATTTATAAATAATATGCGGTTTGTAATTGAAGTTTCTGCCTGTTTGATAAGTGTTCGACTACTATTGATTTTGTTACAGGCAATAAATATAGTGGTGGAAAAAGAAATACCCGGGTGAAGCTAGAATATATACCTAACTTTACATTTGCTTATAAAATACAATATAAAAAAACAATTGTTTTTTTTCTACAGCAGTATTTTTACACCCTTAATTAAAACGTTAATTGTTAACAGGTTTATACAGAGTGAACTATGATGACCACTTATGGACTTTGATTATATCAGCTCTGAAAGGAAACAACAGTCAAGTCATTCATCCTTTGAATCGTGCCAAGGTTTGTATAAGTACCTACTGTATTATTTAAAACATAATAGTTGTTTACAGTAAATACATATTTATGTAGGGCAAAGGCGACTGCTTTGCATTCATCACGAGGTTGTTATAAAATATTTTGGTGTTTTACCGAAATACAAAGATGAGATTCTCATAACCCTAAATGTAAAAATAAATCTACAGCAAGTTTATTTACTCCCAAGTCCACAGTGCATAATTCAGCTCAATTCATCTCATTAATCTCTTGAATTTCATTTATTAAATATTTAAAAATGTAAACAGTGTTCGTTTACATTTTTAAATATGTTTATTAAAAACATCTCCTTACTATGCGTGCCGTACCCAGACATGCAATGAGAGCCTCCTAAGGTGTTGTATCGGTCCAATGATTGCCATATCCAAATCCCACATATCGACAGCCTCGTGTGCTAAGTCAAGATACTATTATTAAGCTCATTAATCTTATGTAGAAACATTGAACTACGATTTACTTTAAAAAAACACTTCGATGCCTTTTGAGAACATCACAATCTATCTGCTAAGAACGTCTACCGCCATCTATTGACGACATTTTGCAATAAATCGACAAATCTCGCTAATGAGCCGACTGACCGATAGACCACATCATTATAACTCGTATCATCTAATAAATCAAAAAGTTATACTTAATCTGAAGGTTATACTGTTTGTAACTTCACCCCGCGTTCATTAATAAGGGTTCTAGAAGTTCTAGCTTCTATCGACATTTTGCAAGTTAAAAAAAAAAAACGATTAAATAAACTACTTTTCTTATTTTTTTTAATTTTATTAAAATTATTTTATTTGTATTGGTAATTGTTAATTAAGTGTCTACTGTTTTTGATAATATATAGGTATTAATAATGATTTTATGGCATTGTACTTATTGTATTTTATGACATTTTATAAGGTACTAATTGTAATTTATGAAATTTTATATGGTATTTAATTGGAATTTATGACATGGTATAATTTTAATATTAATTTTGCATGCCTGAATTGGTGCAACATAGTGGACTGCGCATTCACTTGATATCTACAAATGTATGATTATGTACTGTGTTGAGCAATAAACATTTGAATTTGAACTTAAATTTGAATTTCTTTTCAGATTATAAACGATCTCTTTGCATTCGTGTACTCGGATGAAGTACCATTTGCCACTCTCTACAGCGCTTTAGACTTCCTCCAAGGAGAGACTGAGTACTCCGTGTGGTACGCAGCATTACGAGGCTTTAGCAAAGTGTGGCAGTTGTATCTCGGAGATACCGAAGCTTTGCCTTCCGTTGAGGTAAGAGTTGAAAGCTTATTTCTAAGATAAAAAGTGTTGCCATCTGTTAAAATAGTTTGACTGTTATGCTCAGGCCAAACTGAAGCTAATCCCGCGTGGGATGCGGGTCGATATTCCCTGGCGCCGATTGTGTCAACTAAGTTGTATGGAGGTGTTCAAACTGGCGCGAATAGTCGCGTGACTTCCTAATCATTGTAATAAAGGACGCGCGCAGTCGCGGCCTGCGTCCTTTGCAGGATTCGCCTCATTGTGGCCAGAGCATTCTGTGCTAAAGAGCTATCTTCGCTCCAATTAATCCCACATTGTTGTGCTAAAGTAGTATGTATTTACCTTGGCGTTAGTTAGATAAAACTCGAAATCTTTGAATGTAGTTTTTTTTTAGCTCTATAAAGTTTCAGATTCATCCAAACTAACCCTTCTTCAACAGAACAGCCTGTATGCAATAAATAACATAATGGTGCCGATTCCCTTGTTCACAAACTAAACTAAATTTAAGTTCAGTGCATCTTTTTCTTTCTATTTCATTAAGAAAAGGACAGAAGATAAATTTTAGTTTAGTCCTGTCAAATTAATCAGCGCTTGGCGTAAATTGACGTAATTTTAGTAGGCAAGTTTTTAATCACGTCTAAACTTGTATGGAGTAGTGACAGGCGCTAATTAATTTTACAGGACTAAACTAAAATTTATCTTCTGTCCTTTTCTTAATGAAATACATAGAAAGAAAAAGATGCACTGAACTTAAATTTAGTTTAGTTTGTGAACAAGGGAATCGGCACCAATATCATTATTATAATTTTAGGACTTCATACTGCGTTACTTAGACCATGGAATATCAAGTTTGGGATATGAAGTAAGAGCCACAGACAGTTTCGAAGATTTGAGGAACCGCATGCAGCTTTTGGAGTTTGCATGCAAGTTAGAACACAGTGGATGCGTTGAGAAGACTGTTGCCTCATTCAAGGCTTTGAGACAGAATGGCACTGAGTGAGTATACACTGAAAGTTGAGATTCATGTCATGATTATTAACATAAAGCTATTTAAACAATGCAAGTTTCTGGCCAGTGACATTTAAGCAACAAATCGTCTATGCACTGTTAGACGGTGCCATTTTTACTATTACTTTAACTTATTATAGTATGTCCAAAACAATTAAATCAAACCGTAAAAAATCAGGCTTTAGTGTTAAAATTGTAAAAGACTGTGCCAGTGAGGAAATGTTGTGGATCTAAAACATTTTGCTCCTACATACCTTTACAAAAAATTCAAATAAGGTTTAGGCCAATTACATGTAAAAGTTTAGAGAAATTAAATCATTCTTTGGCCAATAAATTATGTGTTCAGAGTTTTAATAATATAGGTGACCCAAATGAGTTCTACGCCGAGTTCTTTTCACTATTAAACACGGAATTTAATGACACTTTTCCACTAAAGACTAAAAGTATTTACACAAAGTTCTTATTTAGTGATTGGGCGACTCCAGGTATTCGTAAAAGCAGGGAAAAACTATTTGAACTTTATGGCTTAAAACAACATATGAATAATACAAGCTTTCATAAGTATGTTGCAAAATATTCAAAAACTTTTAAAAGTGTTTGCAAAATAGCTAAAGCTCTTTATATTAGCAATAAAATAAAATCAGCTGATGATAAAATAAAAACTACCTGGCAAGTAATAAATAATGAAACAGGTAGGAAAAAACAGCGAAATACTGAATTTAATTTAGAGACTGCACATGGCCCCATTAACTCAGATATAGAAGTAGCTCAAGAATTTGAAAACTTTTTTGCTAATATTCCCCTTAAAACTACTGAAGCTTTAAATTCCTCACCCGCGCTTTCTGCTGCTTTACTTAGACAAAATGTGAAGGCATGCCCTTTAGAGTTTAGGTTTCAGCATACAAACCCCCAGGCTGTTATAAAAGCTTTTAAAGATCTTAAAATTAAATCAACAGAAGATCTCTGGGGAATGTCTGTAAAAGTCTGTAGATCTATTATCGAAACCATTGCGCCCTATCTAGCTTACATATTTAACACCAGTGTAGATCAAGGAGTCTTTCCGGATCTCATGAAACACAGTAAAGTAGTTCCATTGTTCAAATCCGGTGATAGTAAAGAACCCAACAATTATAGGCCTGTGTCAATTCTGCCAGTTCTCAGTAAGGTGTTTGAAAAGTTGATGCTCAATCAAATGTTACTTCACTTTAATAAAAATTCCATCTTTCATAAACAACAGTACGGTTTCACCAAAGGGCGTTGTACTACTGACGCCGGTGTCACCCTAATAAAGAACATTTTTAATGCCTGGGAAGAAGCACAAGATGCCATTGGAATCTTTTGCGACCTCTCGAAGGCGTTCGATTGTGTAGACCATGAGACACTTCTGCTGAAACTAGAGCACTATGGGATTAGGAATACAGCTCTTGATTTATTTAGATCATACCTGAAAGATAGAAATGTTAAAGTTCAGGTAAACGGCGTAAACTCATTAGGGTCTGAAATGGCAATGGGCGTTCCTCAAGGTTCGATATTGGGTCCATTCCTCTTTTTAGTTTACATTAATGATTTACCCCAATTACTTCAAAATCAACCGAAGATGGTGTTATTTGCAGATGACACATCATTAATCTTTAAAATAAACCGACGGTCACAAAATCTTGACGACGTGAATAGCTCTATTCTGCAAGTCCAAGATTGGTTTACGGTAAATAATCTGGTACTTAATAAAAAAAAAACCAAATGCATTAGATTTAAATTACCTAATGTTAAAAGTAGCGAATGTGACATCATATTGAATGGAGAAAAACTGGAATTTATTAATCAAACAGTTTTCCTAGGAATCACGCTAGACGAGAAATTACAATGGGGACCTCATATAACATCTCTTGCGGGGCGGTTAAGCTCGGCCGCTTATGCTGTTAGAAAGATAAGACAGTTAACAGATGTGGAAACCGCGCGTTTGGTCTATTTTAGCTACTTTCACAGCATTATGTCGTATGGCATTTTACTGTGGGGTCGGGCTGCTGACATTGAATCCATCTTTATTTTGCAAAAGAGAGCTGTCAGAGCCATTTATAATCTACGTCGCCGCGAATCTCTCAGGGAACTTTTTAAAAGGATTAATATTATGACGGTACCTTGCCAATTCATCTATGAAAATATTATGTTTGTAAGGAAAAATCCACATCTCTTTAATAAAATAAGTGATAGACATAATTTTAATACTAGAAATAAAGATAAACTAGATCAACCATTTTACAGATTATCTAAAGTACATACATCTTTTATGGGGTACTGTGTTAAATGTTACAACAAAATACCTTGTGACATATTGCAATTAAATGAAAGAAAATTTAAAACTCATATCAAAAGTGCACTTTGTAAACAAGCATATTACAAATTAGAGGATTATATCCAGGATAAGAGTGCTTGGAAACATGCTGGTCCTGCTCCATAGGACAATTTAGAATCAAGACAAAATCAAACTGGTTGCTAATTTAATTGTAAAATTGATTATTTTGTGTTTTATGACATTGATTTAACATTCTGTGATTACTTTCTCACACACTGACTTATTAATTACAAAATTTTAGGAAAATCGTCTACTTTTGCAATGTTTGTAAATATGTGAGCACCATGTATCTATCACATATTAAATTATCTGTCGTTGCTTCATTTTTAATTCTTTTTACCTATTGTGGTATAGTAATTTTATTCTAGGTGCATCGTCTTCACATATAATTATTTAACTAATGTACGTACCTAGACAAACTATTGTAAAACATTTTAAAAGAGTAACGGTGGAGTTTCTTGCCCATTCTTCTCCATACGAAAACTACCTTTTGGAAGGGGCGACTAGAATCATTTTTAATATTTTGTAAATTTCGACGTTCAAAAGTGCCATACATGGGCCTATTTGAAATAAATGATTTGACTTTGACTTTGACTTTGACTTAAATGACAGGTCAGGTTGATGGTAAATATTATTTTTAAGTCAGAAAAGACATGTAGGATTGTACTGTAAGCACCACGCTTGGCTGCGGTACTTTAGGGATCGTAGAGCAAAGACTATATTTTAAATTATAAATATAAAGACACACGCGAGCGGAGGCCTGAGGCTGACTCCTATATTTTCCTCAACAAAAGAAAACCCCTCATGAATTCTATTTAAATATATTTTGACAGATTATTCGGATCACTAAAGGTTTTATGCCAGCCTGTGATATATATGAGGTTCCATCTCATATTAAAACCTTTACAGTACC
Source organism: Agrochola litura (assembly GCA_949152395.1). NCBI lineage: Eukaryota > Metazoa > Arthropoda > Insecta > Lepidoptera > Noctuidae > Agrochola > Agrochola litura. The sequence continues at coordinate 4,246,879 of OX424497.1, read as the reverse complement.
TACAGTAGGTGTAAGGTATCGATGTTCCATTTGAGAATGCACGCTACAACCCATCGTGTATAAGTCTTTCGGTCAGCCACTGCGCCAACAATCTATTCCTTGATAAGGATTTCGTTTTCATAATTACTCAAACCATTATCGTTTGAAAACGATATCATAATCATCAGCTCAACATCGTTATCATCTCTGATGTTACCGTTAAAAATCAAAAAGACTTCTTTTAAAAATCCTTGACTTCTTTACCAGGGTAACACCAAGTTTGCGACCTGTGGTATACTGCACTGGACTGCGTCATGGCAATGAGGATGACTACGACTTCTTGTGGAACCGTATGCTGCAGACCAACGTGGCCAACGAAGTCTGGGTCATTGAAGATGCCTTGGGTTGCACTTCGAATGAGGAGATGCTCAAGAGGTAAAAACATCATATTTTTCAATTGTCTTGGTAATTTCAAAATTGAACTTGAGTGAAAAACATGTTAGTTAATAGTCATACTAGATGACCCGTTGATTTTCGTACCACGTGAGTTATTTTTCGGCTGCTCCTTTGGGTTTTTCCTAATTTTCTTTTTTCCTAAACCAATCCAGTATTGACACGAATAAAACAAACAAAAAACAAAAAAAAATAGTTCGAGCCATTTTCTAGTTTTTGCGAGACTAATGCACGGCAATTGTTTTTTTATATATCTATATAGGTTTGAGGTAATTCAACAAAAAATCCCGTAAGTGGCAAATATTTAAGTATGATTTCTAAAATATTATGCTCAAAAGCATTTCTTTGTGATGGCGACTTTAGTGATGTGTGTAGTTAGTTTGGTTTTGTAAGTTTTCAAAGTTTTGACTAAAAATCTCAAAAAGGAAAAAAAAACGTGGCAATTTCTTATTGTTTCAACGATTTTGTTTTAGTTTGACTTTAGTTTCAAAAGCAGACCATGACAGTTCCTCACGTATGTACCTATGTTTCAGATATCTGGCATCAGTTGCAATGGCTGACACTCCGATCAGAACCCAGGACCAGACGGTACCCTTGACGAGCGTCCTGAGAACCTACGGCAATCTACACATCGTTATGGATGCCCTGAAATCAAATTACACACTATGGAGTACTATGTAAGCATTAATTTTTAACCGACTTCAAAAAAAGGAGGAGGTTCTCAGTTCGTCGGGATATATACATAATATTTTTTTTATGTATGTTCCCCGATTACTCGAAGACGGCTGGACCGATTTGAAATATTCTTTTTTTGTTTGAAAGGGTATACTTCCAAATTGGTCCCATTGTCATTTGGTCACGATCTGATGATGGGATCTTGGAGAAATCGAGGGAACTCTTCAAATATTATAGGCACATCTGTAGCGATTTGGGTATTTTTGATGAGCAGTTGACATTACGCTATTGTAACTTAGATAAATTGCAAACCAACCCACTAAAAAGTGAAAAAAAAACTTTTTTCCAAAAAATACAACCGACTTCCAAACTACAAAGTGAAAAATAACTTTAATTTCAGAAGTCGGTGTCTTTAGATCAGTATTTTAGTTTTTGACACCGACTTCTGAAATTAAAGTTATTTTTCACTTTGTAGTTTGGAAGTCGGTTGTATTTTTTGGAAAAAAGTTTTTTTAAGCTACAAAATAATTATGGGGCGAATAAGGAATATCATAAGTGGGGGCGAACATTGCGAACAAACCAACATTGATCAAGAAACAATATAATGTAGAAACACGTTTGGAGTTCAGAATTCGCCAAGAAACAAATGAACGCGTTATGTCAAACAGCGCTGTTTTTCAAAAGCGACGCAATGCTTGCTATGTACGGTGTATTTTGAAAGACATCAATCATATTAATCGATGTTCCAGTTTCGCTGTTGAAAAAGTTGAAATCTTAGTTTGTTGTTTTTACTATTTTGTTATGATTATACTGATTGGTAGCGCTTTTTTACTTGTTCTTCTTTGTTTTCATGGAACTATTTTCACTTCGCAGATACCCATCCATGGACACAATTTTAAGCACAGTTGCGTCAGTTCTTCACACAGAAAGTGACTTCACTGAGGTAACTATATTTCAAGTTAATGAATGCTGTCACTGTTCTCAAAAACATTGATACTGTCAGTTTAGAGTCAGATGCCTATTCATGCCAATGACGCCATTCACATCACAGAATACGGGATTACCCTTTTATTATTAGGTAGGTACCTATATTAAAATACGTATCTAAAATAATAATAAATTTCGCTGTTTTGATTAATTTGGCAATATTACTGTACGGAAATATGAAATGTGGCTAACTAGTGAACTAGAATTTGAATAATGAATTGCAATTATTACACTGAAATTGTAACCGTTTTAGGTGTAAAAAGGCATTTGGAAAGTTTCCAAATGCCTTTTCTACAACTAAAACGAAATATTCGGTGTTACGATATCAATAATCAATATTTTAGTTCCTTGGTTAGCCACACTTCTTAATTCCATACATATGCCAAATAAATGAAAATAGGTAAATATATGACAGTTATTTACGACGTTGCCAACTTTTAGAATAAACCCTCTTAAAGTGACCTAGAAATCGGCCTTCTAGAGATCACAGAAAAGGTATCCTACGAATATGTTTATAGCAAAAAGTAGCACGAAATCATCAATAACACTGAGTTAAAACGCCAGGCGATAATATACTCCTATTATTATCGCCTCGATCTCTTTATTAATAATTTTATTTTTATGTCTTAAAAAAAATTGTTAGAGGGGAGCATTTTACTGTATAGCTTAAAGTAGGTATACAGTAAATCCGATCCCCTGTAACCTGCAAAAATATTCCGCAAGCCCCTAATCGCCGAATCGCTTTGAAATGTAAACACAAGACTAACCTTTTAGTCTGTCCGTCCCTAATTGAGGGCCCGGTGACCCAAATGACTGTTTATCAAACACTACATTGGAGGGCTATCCACACTCATTACCTGACGCCGTCATGTTGGCAGAGGGATGTGTCAATTTCACTCAATTGGTACTCGCTAATGATCGTTTGTGTTCACTAAATTGTCGTGAACATTTCGTTGATATGTTGATTCTGTCTGAGAATTTGCAACAACCTGTGGGTGTTGAAATTTTTTTGTCAAGAAGAGTAGGTGTCACAACAAGAGAACAAGAAGTAGCGTCTTTGTTTTAAAATGTCGACTAATTGGGACTTTTTGTATGGAGTAAAATTTTGGCGACCAATCGGAACAGTCACAAGTCATACATTACTCCTCCTGTTTGCTACTAAAAACAAAACACGATCACCAATACCTACAATCATGATCTTCCACGGAAATGACCGTTCACTATTAATTTTTTTTTTAAAGTGAAAATTTCTTTAGGCCCGATGGGCATTTTTGAGATGGGACTAAACCATTGATTTCGCGACACTGTAACGACACCAGCTTTTGACCATTAAAAAGACATCAACGTGTTGATTACCGCGGTGCGTGGAGTAAAAGACATCAACACTTTTTTTGGCACTCCCGGAGTGCCAATGTTTTTTTTTTTTTGTTTCATACTTATACCTGACACATTTTTAGTGTGCTTACCATTCCTTTTCGTGATCTTTTTTCTAAAGCGCTTAATGCATTTGCATTAAGGAGTTCGTATATATCTATACAAAACGCTTCACATCCGTTCCCACATTTGTATAAACGAAAGTCCGTACTTTGAGTATCAGTCACAACATTCATTGTAATGGGTTTCCCATTATAAATGAATGTTCTGACCTAAATACGATATCGTTCCGATGGATGGATTGTGAGTGAAAGTCTTCATATTCATCCCATTGAGTTTGGCAGTCAGCCAAGGAGAAAACACTGGGATTCTTGATGACGTAAGATCGTGATTTTATAATTACCTGCTTTAAAAATATAAGATCAGCTGCTGCTGTAGAAATGGTTTCATGGCTTTCTCCCGGTTCATATACATCCAATCCAGTCGTTTTGATGATAGGTCTGTCTATTATGTTAAATTATTCAAATAAAGAAAGTCAGTTTTTGGTATTGAAGTTACAGAATTACGATAACTCTACTGTAGGTACACTGCGGTTCATCAAATAGTACCTATGCCGAAATGTTGGCTCCACTGTTGTAGGATGAACACTAATACGCTTCGGCGCTACCTAATAGGTCAGTGTTAAAGTTGAACAGTGGAGCCAACATTACGGCAAAGGAACTATTTGAGAAAACGCACTATACTATGGTGACAATTTTTTTTAATGACAGATACTTATAAGAGTAATGATTATAGTCTTTATCAACTATAAGTAACAGTTGCTACAGATATAAAAATATTAACTGATGCACTATCTAATTATAATGTGGAATTAGTCTTGTAGTAAATATGACTAACAATATTAAATTTTATGACTGCAATTAGACTTCATTTCGTTGTTTTAGTACAAGATAATTGGTTCAACCTTGCTAATTTAACTGCCATAATACAATGTTAGGGTAAACAACACTATTATGCGCTAGATAGCATGTATTATTGTTTAAATATCGTACACAATGATAATTTTCTAGACTAAGATTTGCCTTCACCCATCGACATACAGTTTTGCCTTCCCTGGCAAATGAAGACAGTTTCATTTTTACAATCTTTTATTTAACTTGCCTTGTTAACATGTTAGTTAGTTAGCAAATCTTGCAAGCTGAATTAAAACCACTTCCTTTTATCCTACGGAGTTGAAATTTTACATGTTGGTTCAGTTTTGAAGACAATGTATTTTTTTATGATGCATGATCTGATTTGAAAGCCAGGATTGACTCCAGACGAAGGAACTACACAACAGTTTACGGAACAGACACTAAATCTAATATACGCATTTAACTATGACAGTCCGTTCTAAAGTCTACCATGACCTGGCTACAGCAGTCACACCTAATCTGTTCGATTTATGCCCTAACACTGTGACTCCGGATTTTTAATTAGTCTGTGTGTTTTGTTTATACCTTTTTAGATGACTTTTTTGTCGTAGTTAGGTTTTAGTCTTATAACTTTTATTTTTATTGACCACAGGAGTCTTAGTGGTCCTTTGATCTACCAGAGGATCTTCGCTTAGGTACCTACCAACTAACACTTACTCGATTATTCAAAAGTTTAAAATAGTATGATTCAAATTAATGCTGTAACTTTTTCTTCAGTTTGAATCGTTCCTGTCATCCTGCACTGAGTGTACTGAGGCTTCGAAGACTGCTGCCAGGAGTTCGCTGGTACAATCCAGGGCCTCCACGTCCTGGGCTAATAGCCACAAGGCTGATATCCTCAAGTCTATCAAGACTTCAGGCTCATATTCAGATGCAACCGTACCATCTGTTATCATGATTATTCTTGGATTTGCTGTTTTGCTTATCACTGAGTTTTAATTAATTTTTAATACCTACAGTATTATTTTTGTAATCTATTGGTTAGTTTAGTTTGTAACTTCGATTTAAATGAAGAGGTAGATAAGTATCTATTTGTTTTATTTTTAATTACTTTTTTTATCTTTTTAGTTTTCGAATATCAATGTGATTTGTTGTACAAAGAGTTTATCTGCAGTAGATATGAACCTATTTAGAATAGAAATAAATTGTACAGTATTCTGTAAGTGTACAATTACTATAATTAGTTTTATGTCCAAGGAAGAGATTCTTCTCCACTAAAATGTTCAATAAAATTATGTATTAATTATGGAAATAAGTACTTAATTATAGGATACCTATGTAAATAATTTTTAAGATAATGTTAAAATAAAAACCTATTGCACCTTTTATCTAATATTTTAATTTGTTTTCTGTTTTTCTTTATTTTGTTTCTTTTTCTAAAACACCAGATGGTAAGTGGTGATAAATATTATGATTTGCAGTAGTGCACACCTGCTCATATATAGATTTTTTTGGGCATTCTAAGTAGCACACGACGCCGACGTTACCGATGACGATCTTGACGAAGGATTTTTCTCTATTCTTTTGCATATTGTACGTATTTCAACGTTTATATAACAAATTATATCTAACATAATTATTTGCTGTGCTTGTTCACTTGACATAATAACAAAAACATCACTGTTTTTTTTTTTCGGAAAACGTAGGTCGTTATAATCCGAAAATTCCCAAATTAATCTCCTATTCCGTATATTCAAAAAAAATACACGTCAACATGATCGTAGATGGGCCACATTAACTGCTCAATTTATTTCTTCTAACCAAATGTATTTAATCCATAGATTTAGAAGCGGTCAGGGAATGTCAGGTAATAAATCTTAAATCGTGACCTCCTTACGTAACGTATGTGCTTAAATATAGTAATAGTGATGGGCGTATATGGCCGGGATTATAAAATAGGATTTTTATACACGATCTTGAAATAAATTATAGTACATTATTTTTAGTTTTTTTAAATTTATCTTTTGTAACGAGCTGATTGGTGCATCTCCTAAGCGCTAGTTTTTACGGTTTCAAGTTGGTTTTGATAAGCCTCTAGGGATCTGAGCTTTTAGGGTAAACGATTAATTAAAATAAACTATTTTTTTATTAAAGTAGATTATGAATTCGATAGGAAATTAATATCTGACCAGACACGGCTCTCTTTAATAAGAAAAAATAAGTTCAGATTGTTGAAAAAGACACCTCTGCCTTCTATCAATCATCGCAATTCTGTCAATGAAGGTCAACGATAAAATCTTCAACCAACCTAACATAAACATAACTTTTTTTTCTCATAAACATGGCATTAGTTGTCGTAACATATCGAAGTATCCGTGGGCCGGTAATCTGTATAGAATAGTTGCTAAGTGCGCCACCCACGTGTCGCTTCCAGTCTTCCAGATCAATTGTCTCGTGTTACCGTTAGACCATTGTTAGGTGTTGTATGCAATTGGGACGTGGGTAGTGGACATCGGGATACGAGATTTTGATTTATTTTGTAATGTGTTGCTTGGTAAATTGGATGTTGATTTATATGGACATTCTTATCGTATGGAAATTCGTTCCGATGCAACGAATTTTCAAAAATAATTAATTATGCAGCAATGCATTATGAATATCCTTCAAAATCCTTGGGATTGTGCTGGTATTGTAAGTGGGTTACGCAATTGTGGTGCTGCGTGAAAAATTACACATTGAAGTCATGACTGAAGAGGTCACTTCTAGGTAAGCGTGCATCATCGTCGACTGCAACAGGAATAGTTTATTTTGGTTCTGGAGCTGAAACTTTGTAAAAAGTATGGTATATCTAATATGTGAATATACTTAATTAAATTTATGTAAGTATTTTTTTTTACTAAGAACATCTCTATCAAGGTCAATATCATCTAGGTCAATATCTGAGATAAAACATGGTCATTTCTCAGAAAGTTGTGCTGCACATGACTCTTTATTGTGAATATAAATTTTGCAAAATAAACAATGTTATCATACTCCAAAAATACTTACTTCAATGAAACCGTACCGAATTAACACTTGAAGGTGAGGGACAAACAAAAATAAAATGAAATCCAATGTTACTTGGTCTTTGACATTATAATTAAAATCCCCTCAAAGCTGCGGGTCATACAAGAACTCAGGGGACGCGGAAGCTCAAGTTTAGCTGGTTTGGCAAGACCGGCGCCAAGTTTCGATCTATGGAGAGGAACAACACTACAAGCATTTACGCGCGCGTCGCGTTCAGACGTATTGGAACGCTCTCTTTGGCGGGAAATTCGAAAAACGAACGATGAAATTGTGACTAGATAAAAATAAACAAACCTAATTCTAATGCGAGATTAGGCTGAAAATATTTGATGCCGTTGCCAAAAAAAAATAAAATGGCGGGTCCAAAAATTTTTCGCGCGTTTTTAATTTTCTGTATGTTTTCGTTGACAAAAGGAAATATTGTGGTGGACGAAGAATGTTTAAATTATACAGTGTATCCAGTGCAGTACGAGCTGAATATTTATCCATATGTGTACGGGTACCATTCTTATTATGACTGTGAATTAACAATAACTGTAATAGCGAACGCGCCTAATGTGAAAATTATACACTTGGATGCACAAGATTTGGAATTGGGAAGCGATTCAATCAAAGTTTTCGATGGAACTCGGAATATAATAAATACTAAAAAGCCGTTTGAATTTAATGGGTTAACAAGTAAATTAGACATTAATTTGAATGAGCCATTGAAGATGTACCATGCGCTTGACAGACAGTTTTATTTTATCTACATTACGTTCAGAAGAAATATAAAAGAAAACAGTACGGGTGTGTTTTTGGTGAAATATTACGATGAACAGAGTAAAAGTGACTAGTAAGTAAATCTTTAATTTGTGTAATAATATTTATTTAAACATATTATAATAAACAAGACAGACACAATATGATTAAATATGTAGTTAAGTACGTGTTTTATAATTAACACATAAAAAGCCATTCTTTCAGTAGGTCCCTAAAAAATAAGGGAAACTGCTTAGATTTGATGTCCTACACATTTGGGTCATTGGGTCGTTTTTTAAGTAGGTATATTTTGATACATACTTAGGTATTTTTTTTGCTTTTAACCAATAGTTATGAAGGATTTAAGTAATTCCTGATAGACAAGGCTCCTCATAAAGGCTGAAGAAAAACATTATGAGGAAACCGGCATGTCCTTGAATAAAAAAAAACAAAAAAACGTGACATATATGGCCAACCCGCAATGGGCCCGCGTGGTGGATTGCGGCCCACTTCCTCTTACTGACAGGAGGCCTGTGTCCCAGCAGTGATTTAATTATGATAGATATCTAAGGCTTATTCTGCATCCAATGTTGTTCCTGTCACGTCCATAGCAGCCGTTTTTAATGATCAGCAAGATGGATTTAAAGCGCGAATAGTTTGATGACAATACATTGGCTAATGATCATGAGGTCGTGAGTTCAACTCCTGCCTCGTTAAACTATTGCGAAGAACCCACATCTAATATTCCAAATACCAGCATCTTTATTTTTTCATAGTGGGTGGTTGAAACGTCGTTTTATACAAACTCTTTGGATTCTGGGTGTTTGGGCATGTTGTCAAACAATTTCGTTGCATTCAGCCAGCTGTAAAATTTAATTTTCTTTATTATTTGACATGAGTTGAGCTAAAAACAAAACACAATAACAAGTTTTTTGACACATCATTTTTTTGTCGCATTAAGGCTCTTTCAAACAGGCGCGTGTCGTGCTGGTCTGGACAAGCTTTTATCTGGCGCTGAAATATGATATACCTATACTCCATTTGAAATAAGATTAGACATTTAAACAAACCTTTTTTACAGTCCTTTCCACTTATTTTGACTTTTATACCGTAGGCATAAGATGGCATTAAAAGCAAAAAAGTGGTTACAATACCAACTGTTTACTGCAGCTGCCATTTGTCATGCCACCAACGCAGTAGAAGTCAAAATCGGTTGAACAGACTGTTTTTTTTTTTTATCTTTATTAATTTGAAGGGGTTTTATCACTTAGTGATAATGTCACCCCCGTAACAGAAAACATTCAACAACTTAAAATTAAACAATGGATAATAAACAGAAATTATTATAATTACACTTATTTGTTTTGGTAAATAATAGGTTATAGGTTTATTTAAATGTCTAATCTTATTTCAAATGGAGTATACGTAAACATAGTCATACTAAGGTAAAACGTATTTTTTTCGACCAGAAATTCCTGTGACCGACGCAAAAAATTACTATGATCCATATCAGTACTGGCTTGTCCATGGAATGTCAAAAGTAAATGATGACTTTATATGCAATTGCAATTGTCAATTTTTACGTGATTGATACACATTGATGCGCAAATTGATCGTATACCAAATGCAATTATAGCGATTGACAATATTACTATAATACAAATTGATGGCAATTTATCAATTGCAATTGATCGTTTCGGGGAGCATGGAGCTGCAGCAGATGACTTGTCGCCACGACACTACTATACTCCATTTGAAATAAGATTAGAAATTTAACTAAACCTTTTTTACAGTCCGTTCAACCGATTTGACTTCTATTGCGATGGCGGCAAGACAAATGACAGCTGCAGTAAACAGTTGGTATTGTAACCACTTTTTAGCTTTTAATGCCATCCTTATGCGTACGGTATAGAAGTCAAAATCGGTTGAACGGACGGTAAAAAAGGTTTGTTTAAATGTCTAATCTTATTTCAAATGGAGTATAGTTTCTATGTATTTCTATGAAATATATCTTCCGTAGCTGATACGGTATTTCATAGAAATACTAGAAGTGTCGCAACGATACGTCGTCTGCTGCTGCTGCCTGCAGTCGGCGGTACCTTAAAACTTCAAAAACCATGAATCAACATTTGATATGTCCATAAATTGTTAGTTACTAGTTTAGTTAGTTTATTAGTTACTTAAAACTATGTTAGTGATCATTGATAATATAATTAAATTCAAAATACATAAAATTCAAAATAGAAATAATAAAATCACCCATGTCAAAAAAAAAAACATCATCTCGTCACGTGAAGCTAAATGAATCTACCCAGTACTGCAGACTCTGGCCTCTCAGAGATCATTCTTAGGATTCTGTTGGCCCTCTCCCGAATCCGGCGCATCAGAGAAGCTGTTTTCTTATGCATAATGGCATCGACTCTTGCGTCAGCAAACATGCCAGACGCGCTGCAGAATCGAGGGAGCTTCACCAGAATCCTAAAGGCGTTATTGTATTGTATTCTGATCGTTATGGTATTTTATGATGATCGTGTAAAATTTATAAGTACAAGAGTTCTATGCTAGAGAGTATACTTAGATGGTTTGGTCATGGTCAGAGGATGAGTGGAAGGCGACTTACAAAAGGTAGATGTGAGTGAAAATGCCGGGAGGGGACACCCTAGGAGGACATTATAGCGACCTTATTGGTGATGTTCTTCAAAAAGGTCAGGTGCGTAGTATTCGCAACCAGCGTGCGTGTATGACCAGATGTTTGAACGTAAACGAAGCAAAAGGAGTATGTAAGGATCGTATAGCAGGTGGCGTTTTATAGTTTCTGCCTACCCACTGGGAAAAACTTGTGAGTTTATGTATCTATTATAGTTGTATCTTGATGATCAAGGGATCTCGAATCGTAAGCAAAAACTCGAGTCTATTTTCAAAAAAATACTAGGTCTGACGAGAAAATAGAGCGTGTTCAAAATTTATAACCTTACATAGTGTTGTGACCTTTTAAACTATTGTCTGTGGAACGGCTTGGACTCGCATATCATTTAGTGATGTGCTAATACGATGATGCGAAACAAATTGTATATGCGCAAATGTTACGCTGTTGCTATGCAAAAAAAAATGCTAATGACTTCGGTATCTGTCTGCTACTTCTGTATGCATATTTTTTGCATTGGATTTTAGTTTATTTCCTTCTTTATAGTTATAATATTAGCGTCGTAATAGTTTATAGTACGACACAAATTTTCCTGTTATATTTTTGTCTATAATTTTGTTATATGGTACGTAAACTTACTTTCAAAGTCACTCTTGAGTTACTGAGTTGACAACACCGGTCCTTGTAAAAACTATATCTACTCATTCATAATCACTGTATGCTTTTGCTTCGTTGTTCGGGTTCTATCAGGAAAGAAGTCGAGTTGCTAAAACCTTCGTTAGTTTTCAAATAGATTATTTTATCCAATCAGGACCAGCACCTTAATTGCGTAAGATACTTTCAATCACAATCTGAATGATTTTGAAGGATATTGCTAATCCATTGCTTTATGTTTGAAAAATTTGTCTGCTTGACAACGTAAATAACGCAACAGGATATATAGGTTTTCAAGCTACGGCACTGAGCAGACTATTGCATTAAATTAAAAACTATATTAGTCACTTGAAAACAAAGGTCAAAATAGCATATACCTTTAACCAATGTCTAGTTGACAAACTTAAACTATTTTATTGGCCTGGCCATTTCTTGAAATGGCAATGTGTTACAGTTTTTAATATTAAGTCTGTAATGTTCCCACTGCTCGGGCACAGGCCTCCTCTCTGTGAGATCCCAGTGAGCCGTAATCTACCACGCGGGCCCAGTGCGGGTTGGTAGATGACACATGTCTTCTAATTTTTGGTTCTAGGACATGCCGGTTTCTTCACAATGATTATCTTCACTGTTGTGAGAGCAGAGTTCATGAAATAATTTACAAAAAGTAAAGCGCCTAACGCCGTCGAAACCACGACCTACAACTCGTAGGTTGGGATTGTTACTACTTGGTCACCACAGCTCTACTGGGCTACAACTGCTCTTAGACCTTAACATGACGAACGTATTTTTACTGTGAATGTACCTAAAAAAAATCTTCATGGCCTGCGTTGGCGTCGACATTGAGAAAAACAGTTTTTCTAATGATGCTAGCATTAGAAAATGGCTACAAATAAACTAAATTATTATAAACAATTTTCTATTTATGACAGATTGTTTATCATTAAACTATTCTGCTGCGCTAATTAGAAGTGCAGTAAGGAGGTTATTCGTAGTTTCAAGTAAATGGCGCCTAAAGTTTTTTGATCTTTACGAGGTTTCCAAACCTATAAGTAACTCAATTTTACAAAAATCCTAACTGCGTTTCTAATTAGCACGGCAGTATTGTTCATGTTTGTTTTTGAAACTTCCAGTCGCTCCATGTAAAATACTTGTGTTCAGCTGCATCTGGTTAGACTGGAAGCCGACCCCAACATAGTTGGGAAAAGACTAGGCAGATTGATTGATGTTCTTGAAGCGGTCAAACTCAATGGCGAATGAAAATAGTGTTTTTAGTTCTCGAAATAAGACTATGACTAATTAGTGAATTGGTCACAAAATAGACTTGAACAGTAAATAAACTGTTTGTTCTAATGTTTACGCGTGTTTTGTATTTGTAACCGATTGTTTATTTTGTATATTTCTTGTGTTTTATTTTTACGAATAAAATCAAAATACTTGAAAAATAATTATCAAGAATTTCCACATAGACATCGATTTTGATTTACTTGGTGATTTTAGTTTTTGTCACTTTGTTGTGCCTCGGAAAGCACGTTAAGCCATTGGTCCCAGCTGTCATTTATAGATCTTTGACAGTTGTTACGGGTCGTCACAAGCCCGAAAGTCAGACAACCAGTCTTACCGAGGGCTAACGTATTACCCAGTAACTGGGTTGTATAGGTCAGATAGGCAGTCGCTCCCTGTTAAATACTGGTATTCAGTTGCATCCAGTTAGACTGGAAGCCGACCCCAACATAGTTGGGAAAAGGCTAGGCAAATTATGATGAGTATTGTCACTTTAAAGTTCACTTTTTGGCTGTTGTGATTTTTAAACTGTTCTAGTATTTTTTACGTTTTACTAGTAGGACAACATCATTGACTTTTATTTAAAGCTTTATTAGAAATAACCAGGTTCTTTTTAAGACTAATAAGCAATTTTAATCTAACTTTTTTTTTTTTTTTAATAGTGTTTATTGCACCTTACACAAGTCCGTTGTTTCACTTTTTTAGTTTGATATAATAATAAAAACACTTTGTTACTGTGTGTGTCATTGTCACTATTATTTCTACACTTTCTACACTAAACTAACTCAAATGATTTTGTTCCTTTTAGTCTTCGCACTATGTTTGTGTTGTCTAACAGCTGAATTGCCTCGACGTTCACATGTCGGTGCAGTCAAAATCATTGACTGACATGCGGCGAAACTACTATTTAGCTAACTAGCAGCAAACGTTTTCTAAATTTTATCTAGAAAGATCTTAAACTAGTCTCAATTCTTCACAGTAGATCCTACATATTTCTCAAGAATCGTTTTCTTACAGCAACAGCTTATGTTATTCTTATTATCTACAACAGATCGGTGCAGAATTCAAGGAATGAAGCATACCCAAATATCAACACATTCTTCTAAGTATTTCGTCTATATTTTCAAAAGAGCATTCCTAATGACGTAACTTCAGCTGTTGCTAATTTTATTTAGCGCAACCTTGGATGCATTGAATCAGTTCATTCAATTAAATGGTAATTATCAAATTACGTCATCGACAGAACGGTGTCGTCGGTTTACGGAGTGTATCATTTGGTATTGTTTTCATACTTTAATTGACTTAAATATATGCAATAAAGTAACGATCATTATACATATCTTTAGTTATTTGTTCTTGATAATGAGATCAAGGTCTTCTTAATGACTAGTGAAGTTTATTTTAACTATCCTTATTCTTACATATTATAAAACAAAGTCCCCCGCCGCGTCTGTCTGTCTATCTGAACGCGATAAACTCAAAAACTATCGAACGGATTTTCAAACGGTTTTCACCAATGGACGAAGTGATTCATGTGGAAGGTAATAATTCATTACGGTTTTGTGTGAATTGGCTGAAATATGACGATATTGTTGAAGAAGTCGGAAAAAATCATGCCGACTGGGAAATTTATTGGCGTGCGCTGCGTAACCCGCAAAAGATACATAAAAATTATATTCTACAGTATTGTTCATATTAAAAAGTTCAACAAAAAATCCGCGATGGCATATGTCTTATCTTCTAAGGATGACCCACAAAAACCAATTTTATCTTTCAGAATTTGATAAAAATTTCATTTTTATTTCCGAAGCTATTTTGACCGGTATAGTATTAGTCCTTATCTAATAAACTATGTTACTTATATTGAGGATTTAATTTAAATTAAAATATGCCTTGACATCATTTCATTTAAATGAATGGTTTAAAAGATATCACTGATTCAAAATTACGCGTAACAAAATAATTATGGTTGACGAGAACGCGGGCGCAGCGGTAAGAGTCAATGACCTTTTCCTCGGCTATTAGGTATCCCGGTATCGGTAGTACGTTCCCGTGGGATATTCTCCGACATCCACGCGGGCGAAGCCGCGTGCAAAAGCTAGTATTTTCATAATTAGGAAAAACACTCTCTTTTATCAATAACAGTCAGTTTCTCAAAAGAAGTTGGATATTACAAGCTAACAAATAAACTGGACACAGTAAACGCTCAACTGTCGATTTGCCTTTAAAAATCTATAACAACAAAAATTCTATTGTTTCTCTTAAATAGATCCGGGTAGGAGATTCAGTACTCACACTCTCCACTCATAATCTATTTATGTCGATTGTGGATTGTGTTCCTAAAATACAATCACACTGCAACTGTGTTTCTCAAGTCAATGCTATAGGCCAAAAGCGTTATTCATACTTAATGAAAATGGGCTATTCAAGCTTACAATAATTATGGCATAATGGCTACACACAATAATAATGATTATCTCTTAGCTGCCACGGCTTATTTTAATTTAATTTTTGAATTGTTTTATTTTTTATTACGGACGCTTTTAACATTCTGCATCGTTCTCACATGTATAACTTCAACATGAATGATGTAACCAATATTTTGTAACCATATTTTGATATAAAAGAGTGTTCTTGGAGTTTCTTGCCCGTTCTTCTACATAGGTACCTACTACGCTTTGGAATGGGCAACTAGCTTCATCTTTCTGACTGACCGACCCCTTGACAATTCAAAGTGCCTGTAATTGGTTTATTTGAAATAAATGCTTTGAGTTTGAATCCATGATTATTATTAGTTTAATCCTGATAAAGCTGGACTGAAGAATAATCTTAAACATAAGGAAAAAAGACAATGCTTTAATTTATGTGTCATGCATTGTGTATATCTTTTGTTGGAGATCCTAAAAAAATAAATAAATAAGTGTTAATACAATAAACAACTTATAACAATACACATACGTAGATATATAAACTCACGCCTTCTCCCCATGGGGATAGGCAGAAACTACAGAACGCTACCTGCTACGATCCTTACATACTCCTTTTTTATTGGCTGAATACGAGGCTTTTGGCTTTTTTGTATGTGTGTATTTTATGATTTTTTTTTATGTGCGTTTTTTTGTGCGGAATAAACATTTTTTCTTTTTCTTTTGCGTCGTTTATTTTCCTACATCATATAATAACAATAATTCATTAGTACTATACTTCTATACTAATAAAAAGAGCTAAAATTTGTAAGTTTGTATGTAGGGGGGTTATCTCCGGAACTACAAATCGGTATTGAAAAAAATCTTATCGCATTTGATAGCCCAATTCTTGAGGAAGGTTATAGACTACGCGGACGAAGTCGCGGGCAGAAGCTAGTCCTAAATAATCCTACTTATAATATTATAAATTCGAATGTGAGTTTGTTTCTTTGTAACTTTCACGCTAAAACAGTTGAACTTATTTGGATGGAATTTGAGACCATGTAGTATCACTTGTAATTTTTATTAGGAATATCGTATAGGTACCTACTTTTACAATGCTTGTAAATATGTGAACACCATGTATCCATTACATAGTTATTTTTTCTGTCATTGCTTCATTTTTAATTATTTTTACCTATTGTGGTATAGTAATCTTATTCCAGGTGCATCGTCTTCACATATAATTATATAATTAATGTATACAAAATATTATAAAACATTTTAAAAGAGTAACGGTGGAGTCTCTTGCCCATTCTTCTCCATACGAAAACTACCTTTTGGAAGGGGCGACTAGAATCAATTCTATTTTTTGTTTTTGACGTTCAAAAGTGTCTTTTTGTGCCTAATTGAAATAAATTATTTGACTTTGACTTTGACATGACCTGGGTAAGGCTATAGGCTACTTTTCATCTTGGATCGCAGATGAAGTCGTGGGCAACGGGTAGTGATTTATAAATGTATCTTTATCTAGCAATCACACTAGATACTAATCCACCTACGCGAATACTTGTCCAGTATCTATTAGCATTTACTAGTTTTTATTCAAACTCAACATGTCTATAAGGCCGAGAACCATATACGTCCGACCTTCTATCCCACGTGCAGTCTGGATCAGTATCTATCAATGATTATGGTCAAAATCTATAAATATGAAGTGTTTTTATTGTCTGTTGGTATAATGCTTTAGTACTTTGTGTTAAGACGCAGATATATGACAGTGACCTTGAGTGTTCTGTACTGAGCTCATGCAACGCGTCGTACGTCCAGCCAGTAATAGGACTCGCCCATCAAGGAGCGCTGTCCCAAATTAGACGCATTATTAATTTATTACACGTAAAACAAAAAGTATTTTAATAAAACACGTGTACTGAACGATCAACAATTAAATTATCTTTAAAATGGTGAAGGTTTTAGAAAAATACGCTTGATGGATTTTGCGTGATTCTTAGTTTTTTATCCGCGTTAGACATAACTTTACAAATTAATTTCACTATGTATTTAAACCATAATGAAATATGCCTATATTAAGTTATTAAAAAAATGCTCTGATTTAGCATATATTTTTTCAAATCGTTAAACTTACTCATCTTCAGTATAAAATCATTAAAAGTCGGTTATCGTCGCCTTAATAGTTTTAGTTTGTGAATGGATTTTCGTGCTATTGTTTGGTAAAATGAGTGTTGGTGTAAAGAAATTAGTACCTAATCGAAGTGTTTTAATTAACGTATTGAGGAGATATTGGAGGTTTTATGATGATCTGAACTGCAATAAAACATTCACTTTGAAATGATGAACTAAAATTGTAATTTACACACGGCTACATATCAAGCTAAGTATAGATTTACAGCATAAATTGATCTCGAATCGCGACGATAGGTCGTAGTGGAGTTAAATGAAAGATGAGTGAGTGGACTGTATTATAGCATGAGATTTATGAAAATAAGGAAAGTACAAAACGGTGTCGGTCAACCAGCAAACAAGAATTTAAAAGAAGTAAGCGCAGCCGTGCCTGAAGGCGTGCAACAGCTGACTCCCGAGGCGCGGGGGCTCGCGCTTGGCTGTGAGGCCAGCTGACTCGCCGCTATCCCGCATCCCTCGTCCTCGTTCACTGCCGCCAGCGCGCAGCAATGTTGAGAAAAGAGGCCTCAACAATAGGGTTTCCGTACAATGAGAGGTCAGCATATACTGGAAATGTATAGCTTGATAATGTAGCCGTGTGTACTGTCTTACTTCACTTTTCAATCAATGGAGGATTGTATAAGGTCAAACAATGCAGTACCAATTATTAAAAATATAAAGCAACTTTTATTTACGAAGAAACGACCACTTACTTAGTTGACAACGTCCCGTTCCTTAACTATCAGTACCTTCTACGTCTTCCTAGCTTTTTCAAACAATTATGACCTTGACAATTACGGCGTGACCTTGCGGAAATCCATCATAAAATACAATAGACGTTAATTATTCCTAAAGAGTTATAAAAAACCCTGTAAGAAATCGACACGTGTTTCACCTGTCAACGAAGCATCCTAAGGATGACGATTGACTTGTCGCGAACCCGAACACGACGTGTTGCAACGCTGAGCGCTGGACACAGAGCCTCGGCCTCTGTGTCCCATGCTGGTGAAACACGTGTCGATTTCTTACAGGGTTTTTTAAGACTCTAGGAATAGTTAAGCGGAATAGGTTACTAAATATATCTACGCTTATTATATTTTTAACTATGTTGGGGTTGGCTTCCAGTCTTACCATATGCAACTTTAGGCTGCCTGTTCACTGGAGCAGATAAGAGAGAAGAGGAGCGAAGCCAATATTAACCAATGTAATCTAAACTCTGAAGCGGAGTTTAGATTCTATTGGTTAATACAGGCACAGCTCCGCTCCGCTCCTCTCCTCTCTTCTCCGCTCCAGTGGACAGGCAGCCTAATACCAGTATTTCATTATTAGTCCCTAATTCATATAAAATCAATGAGTACAAATAAATCAATTAATCCGTAAGTTCCACTTAAAACCAGACATGTGTATACTTTTGTCGTATAATTACCCAAATAAATCGTCTGCCCAACCGTCTCGCTTCGTTACTCATACCAAATGGGACATACACTGTGTTGCAGGTAATGTTTAAACATCTGACAATCACTAAAACGTCTGCTTGAAACCCGACGCAACGTGAATGCTAAATGTTTTGACGTAAGCGTTAACAGTTGATCATATTATGCGGTGATTGATTAAGTGTTTTATCGGTCTTTAAGGAATACTGGCCATCAAAACGTTGAATAGTAATTGCATGGTATTTTTCCTTATAGGTTTTCTGAGTAATAAGGTCATACACATCATGAAGGGTATTTGCATGTATAATGCAATTTGAACCAATGTTAAGAGGGTTTATCTTAAAAGTTGGCAACGTCGTAAATTGCTGTCAAATATTTATCTATTTTGATTAATTTGGCAATATTACTATATAGAATTAATAAATATGGCTAACTAGGGAATTAAAATATTGATTATGAAATGCAACAATTAATATCGTAACACTGAATATTTAATTTTAGATTTTAAAAAAGTATTTGAAAACTTTCCAAATGCTTTTTTTACACCTAAAACAGTTACAACATCAAATTCAGTGTTATAATTGCAACTCATTATTAATATCTAGAATATTAATATTCTAGTTCGCTAGTTCGCCACATTTCTTATTTCCATACAGTAATATTGCCAAATGAATCAAAACAGCGAAATATTTGACATCTATTTGCGACGTTGCCCACTTTCAGAATAAACGCTCCTAATCACTATGTAGATTAACAAGCCTTTGGGTAAATTAAAAATAAATTTATTCTGGATAATTTTGTTTATTCCTCTATATTTAAAATAAAAAAATAGCAAATAGATTGACACTGAAATAATCGCTTTTTAAAATCGTGAGTGCTCCCAAACTTAAAAAAAAACATGAAGTAGGTACATAATACTATAGACATCACCGGCCATGTTGTTAATTATGTGTGTCAAGTATAACAAAACTAGACCTTTTATTTTTTGCCGTATTTCCAACACACTACAGCGTACCCACACAGACACTTCCGGACGACACACGACCTTGGTTCATATCTTGAGCAAGTTAGTTTCTTGCATGGTTTGTTTTTAGGTACTAAGTATTATAAGTACATAAGCAGTGACATAAAAGGAGACAACATCTTTTTAATGTGGGAAAACTACTTGGATATTGCAAAAATGGAGTTAAAAACACATATTGCTATCTAAGGCGGTCCATGTCTATGGTAATAACTACATACTCACCAACAAAAATACTCATAACATAATTATTGTGGAATGATTTTTGTAGACTTCGTTTAAGTACACACGGCTACATATCAAGCTTTACAGACCTCTCATTGTACGGAAATCCTATACAATGCGAGATCAGCTTATATTGCAAATGTATTGCTTATGTAGTCGTGTGTACAGGAATATCATTTAATTCGTAATATCTCATTCAGAACTGTTTACTACTTTCAACATGATTCTGAAGATGAACAACATACTAATCTACCATCACTACATAAAGTTATAAAACCAAAAAACCAAACTACAAAAAAAAAACAAGTTATGAGGAAACAGATGAACATACATACATACCGGTCAAAATCATAACCCTCCTTTTTGTTTCGCCGTAGTCGGGTAAAAAAGGAATCCCCTGCCGCGTCTCTCTGTCTGTCTGAACGTGATAAACTCAAGAACTAACGGATTTTCATACGGTTTTCACTAATGGACGGAGTGATTCATTAAGAAGGTTTAGGTGTTTAATTCATTAAGGTTTTGTGTAAATTGACTGAAATATGACGATGATTGTTGAAGATGTCGGAAAAAATCGTGCCGACTAGGAGCTTTACTGGCGTGCGCCGCGTAAACCAATAGAGTTCTATGAAATCCCCGGTAAAAATCCCGGTAGACCCAGTAGTCCGTTCCCGTGGGATATTTCCGACTTACATGCGGGCGAAGCCGCAGGCAAAAGCTGTAATTGATAATCACGGTTTGATTATAAAGGTTAGCATAGCTGTGGTGGGCGTCGCTAACTACATATTTTCCTATTTTTATGTATTTATGTACGTGAGACCTTACAACGCCACCCACTAAAAGTAATAAAGTTAATCTGTAGACCACCCATATCTCATTACATTACACTAGGTTCTGCCCGCGACTTCGTCCGCGTGAAATTTCGGACCCCAACCGAAAAGAAAGAAAGAAGAAAGAAAAGAAAGAAAAGAAAGAAAAGAAAGAAAAGAAAGAAAAGAAAGAAAAGAAAGAAAAGAAAGAAAAGAAAGAAAAGAAAGAAAAGAAAGAAAAGAAAGAAAAGAAAGAAAAGAAAGAAAAGAAAGAAAAGAAAGAAAAGAAAGAAAAGAAAGAAAATAAAGAAAGAAAATACATCCCAGCCCAGCCAGCCAGTTCGCGCTATTACTTCGTTTTCGCTTAGCGATCTTTCTTGACTTTTTTTTCTTTTTGCTCGGCTCCTAAGGGTCGTAGCCTGATGTTACATAGCCTATAACCTTCCTCAAGAAATTCAAATTCGACTGGTAGTTCCGGAGATTACATACAAACAAACTAACAAATACCTCTTTATAATATTACTAGCGGACCGAGCGAAGAATTATATAAATGTCGCAGGGATATTGTCAAACCAGTGAAATTATAATTGTACGAAACTTTGTCAACCGCCTGCACATCATAACATCACGCCTGTTTTCCCCAAAGGGTTAGGCAGAGGAGTACATACATCCACATTTCGCCAATTGTGTTGTCGTATGTAATAGGGGGCGGGCCCATTGCCATCAACCATGTACAAATCCAGAGTCCTGGCTGATGCTTAGAAATCCCTGAGGGAAAAACCGAACACTTTGCTCGACCTGGGAGTCGAATCCAAGACCTCATGCCCAGCAGTAGCGCTTGCGATCACTAGACCAATGAGGCAGTCTAGAACCATAAAGAGTCAAATACCTGTCGAGAATGGTGGTCAGGGTGCTAATGAAATCTTGTAATATCCAGGTATACATCCACATACAACTCTCAATAAATACACACATCTTCTTCTTCGTTTTGCTCTTGACAGAGCGGTCGTGATCACAATGAACTGTGTCCAATCGCAGGTGTAGACTTTGCCCGCCTCACGATCTCCCTCCATCTGGTTCTGTTACATGTCAGTCTGGCGCATTCATTCAAATCCGTGGATGGAGGCCCTGTTGGCCTCCATCCACGGATTTTATTGGATCGGTCCACTTCATCGGCAACCTCACGCGTGGCCTATTACCTTCCACTCTGCCCTGCACCACTAGATGCTCTATGGAGCCATAATTCCACCTGGCGACATGACCAAAAGACTTTAGTACTCGAGACTGTACTAGTGCTGATAGACAACAACATATATATCGAGGGTATTCTGGCAAAACCGGATAAGTGCACAATATATAATAATGAGAAAAAAGCAATTTAAGTTTTGAGTGATCATAGTTTAATGTTGAAGCATATTAAGAACATGCTATCAATACTTGTAGTTAGATATATTATCAAAGAAGTTTTTTATAGAAAAATTATATAGTAATTGTCATTAAATATGAAGAAAAAAGGATAACTTCGCGTCAAGGTACTGCAGTTATTTCGTTTTACCAGAAATTTGTAAATGAGCTGTAAATCACTAATAACACAAAGTATTAATACCTGATATACTAATAAGGGATCATTGTACGACAGTGACTTAGTTCATGATGAAATAACTGAAATAATCTTGCATTTACGACGGCAATATACAGAATTGGTCAAAGTTATCCGTTTTTACCTGTAAATGTTTTGAAAATTGCTGTATTTTTAAAACAAATAAGTAATATATTTTTTTAAATTATTATGCTTTAATTAGTTTAAACAGCTTTATCGCGTAGGTAATTAAAATAGAAAAATATCAAAAGAATCCAAGAATACCTAAAATTACACATCTTCCTCGCAAGACAGTACATTCTCCTCTTCAACATCTTCAGGAACACTTCCTCCGGTATTATATTCTTTTTAATCAAATACAATTAATCCTTTTTTATGGCCTCCGATATACTTAGGTAATGATTCTTCATATTTTTTTTTAAACTCACTTGGAAATTCATGACGTTCCTTTCTTTTTGTTCGTGTAGCTCTAGTCTTTCCTTCTTTGCCAGTAACGTCTATGTAATTAAAATTCTCACTCATGTCGTAGTTAAAATAAATTCTTTTTTTCCCCTTTACGAATCTCAGTCGTATAATTTTAAGCTACTGCACTCTATTTCTTCCATTGTCCTTTTCTTTGTTATGAATTATCTAAGAAGCCAGATCTTTCAAGTCATAAAACTCATGATATTTAAACTCTTTTGTTTTGTATGACTCTTTGACTATCTTCTTCTTTTTAATAACATGCACTCTTCTACGCCTTACACGTTGGCTTATTGCAATCCAGTCTTGCATGGAATATACGGAAGTTCCTTTATTTTGTGATTCAATAGCGCTGTGCATAGAATTAGCCTCAAACTCAAACTCAAAGCATTTATTGCAATTAAACCATTTACAGGCACTTTTGAATTGTCAAGGAATCGGTCAATCAGAAATAGGTATGAAGCTAGTTGCCCATTCCAAAGCGTAGTAGGTACCTATGGAGAAGAACGGGCAAGAAACTCCACGGACACTCTTTTAAATAAAAAATTGTTACAAAAAATTGGTTACATCATTCATGTTGAAGTTATACATGTGAGAACAATGTAGAAAGACGTGTACGTTAGAAGCGTCCGTAATAAAAAGATAAAATAAAGAACAATTCAAAAAATTAAAATAAATTAAAAATAAGCCCTGGCAGCTAAGTTATGACCAGTCCCAACTGACGGCGCCCGTTCACGAACATGACGCATGGATTAGCACCATTCAGCTCAACCATTTTGAAGGGAGCTAAATGATCCAACACACGCGCCACCATCAGCGAAACATTTGAGTGAGCATGACATACTCACAGCCGCCAGGGCACATTCAAGTCAATGCAAGACATATTACCCGGTAAATGGTAAGTCTTTAGTACATAGTGCTCACACCTGTGCTATGCAATTATACCTATAATACAAAGGAGATTGAGTTTATACAATGCAAAGATGGTCTTACAATCTTCAGCAGCTCCAACAGTATTTGCAAATGTTAATCAATTAGTTGTGGAGCAGGACCAGCATTGAGCCAAGCATTTTTATCAGCGATGTAATCCCCCAACGTATAATATGCCTGCCTGCATAGTGTGCGTTTTATACAAGATTTGAATTTCATCTCATTCAGTTGAAGTAGCCTCCATGTATGTATGACCGGATTCCAAAAACTTTTGCTCAATCATCTGTAGATTTTCGATATTGTGAACAGCCCATAAAAGCATAGCAGCCACATATTGATTTCTATTTTGCCCTAGCAAGTATCAGAAAAAAGACTGATTTCGGTTACATTTGATGGAACACATTCAGATAAATAATGCAATAAAATGGTTCCGATTTCGCAGCTACCTTTTTATCGTTCAGTTCGGACCATAGGAAACAGTATGCATTATTGGGTAGACCTGCTTCATAAATAGTGAGGTTACACTTTTGTTTAACACAAGCTCACAGTTTATCAGAGTATTTAAATAAAAATCTCGATGAAATGTAACTGTGCGCACGCGATGATGTTGGACTGAGACTAAAAACATTAGTAAGCAGAACCGACTAAGTGAGCCTTATCTGCATTTGTTATTGAAGTGGAGCATCAAAATGTCATTACATGTAACATGCAAAACATAACAAACTCACTTATTCTGTTTTGCCTTTTAATAAAACGAAATAAGTACTTTTATGTTAACAGTGAGAACCAAATAAAATCCAATGTATTGATTTGCATGTAAATATAAAATAAAAAGATTAATAGTGGCTTTTATGAATAAAGAGAGTAAATGCTTTTATTTTGTTATCACTGTATTTTATTATTCATGTTGTTTAATAAGAGATTATATAAGTTTTTTCTTTTAAGTTTGAAGAAAAAAATGTTAGATAACTGCTTTACACAGAAAAAAAAACTGCAATAAAAGCTTCCGCAGTTATACGGTTTTGCTAGATAAAAAAAGCAGAAAAAACTAAGTATGCCTATGTATATAACAATTTTTTTTTTAATTTTGCACTTATTCTGTTCTGCCAGAATACCCTCGATATGATAGATAAGACAAATATACACATAGACAACGTAATATACAGTGAGGGGCTTGTAGCTAAGTAATAACAGCCGTACGGGTCGATCGATCAGGTTAAGTTACGCTTGCCTCGGTTGGTCCGTGGATGGGTGATCATCTTTACATGCCAAGACTCCTCCGTGCCTCGGATAGCACATTAAACCGTTGGTTCCGGCTGTTATTTGTAGATCTTGACAGTCGTTACGGGTAGATAGAAGCCCAAAATTCTGACAAACAGTCGTACCAAGGGGTATCGTGTTGCCTAGTAACTAGATTGTGGAGGTCAGATAGGCAGTCGCTCCATGTAAAATATTGGTATTCAGCTGCATCCGGTTAGACTGGAACTCGACCCCAACATGGTTGGGAAAAGGCTACGTAGATGATGATAGACAACGTCAAAACATACAATAGGTACCATAAATATAACACTTTCACATGCCTGCTACGTTTATGCGTAGGTAACAAATACAAAAAAATGAGTCCACCTCCTCACAAGAATAGGTCAAGGGGTTATGTTTTTCCGTAGGTAATGTCATGATATGTAGGTTAAGTTAGGTAGACAGGAAAATCCAATAACGTTGGATTCGTCAAGGATATTGAACTCATGCTTTCTCGGAAAATCTTGACCTGTTTAACTTTGTTAGTGGTGACTAGGCTAGGTAAGAGTCCAGATTATTTAAAAAAAAACAAAAAAATCCGACTACAAAAACACATACCTGAAAAGCGGAAAACAAACGTATTTACTTTATTTTGACCTTTTTAGCTTTATTAATATACAGGGTATCCAGTAAATAATGGATAACCTTGAAATAATATTTATTCGAGCTTATAGACGTACTAAAAAAAAATATCCCAAGTAGTGGATACCTTTTTTTTTGAGTGGGAAATTATCATATAACTTCTCCCGCTCTGAGCGGAGCGGGAGGGCATATCAGACTCTTACTGGCTAAAACCCACCTGTGTTCCTCCCTTTCCTAAGATGTTTAACTAACTTTTTTTTACATTATTTTACATTCTTCTTCACCACAACCACAAATTAATAAATTCCATAGATTATTTGTTGTTGTAATATTGTACGTTGACTATACCGATAGAGAAGCAGTAAATAATGTGACTAGAAATAGAACAGTATTAAAAAAGAAATCGTCAAATTAATCCTTCCCTTCCTTTTTTTTTGTATTTGCATATGCGATACATACCTTTATCCTATACTATTAAGTGACCAATATTTGTATATATGTACCTACTTATATACATTTGTAATCACGTTCTCGAAAATGGCTCTAACGATTTCTATGAAAGTTGCAATATAGGGGTTTACGGGTGCGAAAAATCGATCGGTCTCATATCTGGGAGAATTCGTTTTCTCTATTTTCAGCAGAGCTCGGTCGCCCAGGTACTAAATATTTATACAGGGTGGCAAGGACATCGACGCGAAAACTTTTACCATGGGTTCAGTACATGATTCTGAACGCCCCTGCGTTGAAATTTTTCGTTGGTTATTTAAAAAAATCTGCTGTTTCATAGAAAAGTGCAATACCTACGCGGTCAAAATGTATGGTATAGCAGATTTTTGTCACTCCCACAGTTAAGACGAATCTAACGATACCTAGCTCATATGCTAAAATGAGAGCGTGCCAATAAAAATAGACATACATACATACATACTCTCGAAAAACATTACCCTTCTTTTGGGGCAGTTGGATAAAGTAGTAGAACGCTTTTTAGGGTTCCGTAGTTAACAAGGAACCCTTATAGTTTCACCATGTCCATCCGTCTGTCTGTTTGTCTGTCCGCGGCTTAGCTCAGAGACTCTTAGTACTAGAAAGCTGTAATTTGACATGTTTAACTTTAAAGCAACGTTTATAAATAAATCGCTGATTATTTTATTTTACTTTTTTACATACTTCATTGACATAATCTTTTCAGTATTTAACATTATATGTATACCTACAATTTTCTATATTTTTTTTAAATCAAATTAGATTTGTTACAGCTGTAGTGGCAATCATGTCATTTGGTTTAAATAGGTTCTTATTTTTTCTTATTTTGTTTATCTATCTAATCTAAATATATAAAAGCGAAAGGTCACTCACTCACTCACTCACTCATCACGAAATATCGAAAACCGCTTGACGTATGAAGATGAAACTTGGTAGGGAGGTAGTTTATAGTTAGTAGACGTCCGCTAAGAACGGATTTTTGGAAATTCGACCTTTAAGAGGGTGAAAAGGGGGGATTTTGTTTGTATGAAAAATCTTATTCCTTGAGTTAATAAACTTGAAACTTGGCACGAATACTTATCTATTTAAATTATAAAGTTTTCCATTTTTAGTTTTTCTAAAATACCCTCTAAAGGAGGATTGGGGGGTATCAAAGTTTGTATGGAAGAATTTTAACGAGCGGTCTGATTAACTCGAAACTCAGTATTTATAGTTAAAACTGAAAATAAATAAAAACGTATATCAGGTTTTTTTGAAAATCTACCCCTAACGGGGTGAAACGGGGTATTAATTTTTACAGTGAAGGATTTTACTGTGTGGCTTAATTAACTTGACAATTGGTATAAATAATCTATAAGTCAAATAATCGTAACTTCACAATAGATTTTTCAAAAACTATTATCACGCTATTTGCTATGGGGGATGAGCAATATAGCATTATGTTTGTATTCTTTTAGAGTTTACCGCAAATTGTAAAAAGGCTAGCCAAAAGGTTAGAATATTGCAGATAGTTACGGATTTAACCTTTTAAAAAATTATCATCACGCTATACCTTTATGGAACTAAGCAGTCAATCATAGCATATACAGGGTGGATTTTGAGATGGAGCAATAAGGTACCTTAACCGTTGTCGTTACAAGAAAACAGTCTTAGGAGACTGTCCTTAACTTCTTGAAACATTTTGATCTGCATTCACAGATTTTGAAAAAAATTGTACAGTCAGAAAGAAAATGGCCAATTTTCACAAATCTTTTTTGATGCCGGTCTATCCTATTTCTTATTTATTACTAAAACCAAAAAACTATATTGGGCCAACTGAGGTTTGTTACTCCAAGACACGGCCTATGAGTTTTTAACCCCAGATTGCAGAAAAAACTTAACTTTGCTGTTCATTATAGAACTATAAATTACCAATTTTCGGATTTTCCTCTTTACTTGACCTTACTTCTCGACAAACTTCATGCTGCTGGACCAACGGGAAGTACCAAATAGACTGGTTTATTTGCGAGTGTCAAAATATGCGGCACAAATGGCCGTATTTTTTATTTCGTTAACTTTTTTTTTGGTTGGGAAATTATCAAATAACTTCTCCCGCTCTGGGTGGAGCGGGAAGGCGTGTCAGACTCTTACTGACTAAAACCCACCCGTGTTCTTTCAGTTGCCTATATTGCCTGGGGCCACGGTAACCCTTTCGGACAATAACCGCAACCCGCAACCGGCAGGCATTGGCCCTATCGGACCCCGTCAGTTCCGCTGACATCTCTTTGAGGCGCGCGTGGAACACAACCCGCCGTCGACCCGGGCCAGATTCTGTAACCATCTCACCGTGGTCCTTATCGGACGGTGAGCTACCCATTGCTCACCGTCCGCAAGCCCGCGCCTACGGTGGCCGGGAATCGGCCTACGATTCCCGATGCCCAGGGTGTCTCCTTCTGGTACTATGCTATTATGATGCCTCCTCTTTCGTGAGCATTACTGCTTCGCAGAAGGAGGTGATGGCCTCCCATGCCGTCTCGCTCTCTACCATAGTCTGGACCAGGGCCGGACGCGAGAGATCACCATCGCCGATCGCCTCCACGAGGACACGGCTGCTCTGCCCAAGCCGGGCAGACCTAAACCGTATGCTGCGCCCGGGTGTCACCATTGTTTTCTCCCGCCTTATCCTGAACAGGAACCCGAAACAACCGTGTCCGGTGAGAACCTGCGTCAGGTGGAAGGTGAGGACGCCGTGGCGCCTCTCTACCACTCCTTAATGAGGGAACTTATCGCCACAGTTGTGGCGTGCCCATTATTGCGTTGACTTGGAAGTTTGATTTTCGTTACACTTCCAAGAGACCGTAGATCTAAGTTTTTAATATCTATTGATATAAATTGATGCCTCCACGCGTTCCTGAGAAAAGGGTCTTGACAGACAATGAAGTCATCCTTTAAGGGTTTTAATGTTTACATTTTTAGGTACGGAACCCTAAAACAGATTTAATATCAGCCTGTTACCTTTTCATGACGTTACGACTGAACGGATTTCTAGATGAAAGGCATAGGATAGGCCATGACCTGGGTTAGGACATAGGATACTCTGAATCCCGGTAGCACGTTCCAGTGGGATATTTTCCGACATCCACGCGGGCGAAGCCGCGGGCAAAAGCTAGTATTTTATATAGGTAGATTCTTTTCTTTTAGATTTTGTGAATGTGAGAAGGTTGTAGGCTGTAAACTTGTGTACCATTTTTTATTTTACTAAGTACCTAGTACTTGTTGATAGGCCTACACTGTCCTCCCATACCTATTAACACTGTAATTTGAAAACATTGTAGAAACAATTTATTTTGAAAAGAGTAACCGTGGAGTTTCTTGCCAGCTCTTCTCCATAGGAAGCGACCAATTGGAACCGTGCACCTAGCTTCTGACGTTTCATAAGTGCCCTTGTAGGTTTATGTGAAATAAAATATTTTGATTTTGATTTTGAATCCCTTAAAGTTGGGCGACAAGCCGTTGATGTATCAGTTAACAATTTAAATTTTGATTTTTATTCTTATTTTATTACTTATCTTTCTACGTGCCCGTGTTTCTGTGAAAAATAAACCTGTTTCGTTCTTTTTTTTAAGCTTTGTATCCACTAGGCAATATTTGGCGCACGACATGTTGCACGAAAACAATCAACCAGCCGCGCGTCATATTGCGCACCAGCTGGCAACGTCGCGCGCTATTGTGCAACGTTGCCGAATATGTTGCGAGTCAATTGTTGCGCTAGTGAATACGAGGCTATATTTACAATAAATTTCTCGGTGCCAAACTCGTCTAAAAACACGCCGTCAACATTACGTGTTTAGTTATAGTTGTATAAGGTTTTTAATATGTATTAGTTTATTATTGTATAAGATTATTTTGTGTATTCTATTTATGGGCCTTAGTTGCCTGATAATAAAGTGATTATTATTATTATTGTATCCCCTTTCTGTTTCAGTTACATGCTCACAACAAGACTATCTCCGAATAGAGCGAAGTACTTCTTCCCGTGTTTCCACAACCCGAGGTTTGAAGCTGTGTTCAAGTTCAAAGTGTACATCCGGAAACATATGCAGGATAAACAGATGTACACTAATACCACTCTTGTCATTGCTGAAGAACAGAGGAGACATAGGTAAGATACTAAATATAGAGAGTATAAATATAAATAACGAATGGAAATAAAGATAATAATACAATGTCAAAATTAAATAAATATCAACGTCAAATAACTTACAATTAATCATTAAGGAATTCGTCAATAGTATAATAACATTTTTCCAATAATAAATGTCTTAATTTGTTTTTAAATTGAATAATATTTAAGTCCTTAATTCCATTTGGCAATTTATTAAATATTTTTGGGGCCATGCAAAGTATGCTTTTATCCATCAAGGCGGTCTTTGATGGTCGAATGCATAATTAATGTCTATATACTTGTCTAATCATTTTATAGCGATGTTCAGATACTTTTCTGAATAGATGCATGTTCTTTTTAACAAATAAAGCAGTCTCAAATATCTCAAACAAGCAAGGTAAAGTCATTATTTTTAACAATACAAAATAAGGTTTGCAGCTACAAGTTATTTTTATACCGGTAATAGCTCTGATGAATCTTTTTTGCGATTTGAACACCATGTCCCTATTGCAGGAGTTACCCCAAAACATGACTCCATAGCGTAGTATAGAATCGACATATCCATAGTATGCAGTGACTGCCGCTGCTTGATTGACTACTTTCTTTACTTTATACAAAGCAAAAGTAAACTTACTAATTTTTTAAATTAATATTGAAGTATGTTGCTTCCAATTTAGTTGATTGTCGATTGTTATGCCTAAAAATTGTGTATTTGCAACTTCTTCAATTTTTTCATTATTAAAGCTTCCGAATTAGCTACTCTTTGACGAAAATTCATAATTTTTGTTTTCTTCAAATTTATAATTAAGTTGTAATGTTCTAGCCAGTTAACGGCTTGTTGTAATGCATTGATTATGTCAGCTTCAAAGTCTTTATTATTTTTGTCAAGTTTAACAATGATAGTATTGTACTATAACTAGGTACATAGTTTAACCACGTTATGCTTAGGTATTCGACATAGCGATTTCTCACAATCTACATTTACATTAATATTATAAAGAGGAAAAATTTGTATGTTTGTAATGAATAAACTCAAAAACTACTGGCCCGGTTTGAAAAATTATTTCATCAATGGATAGCTACATTATCAGCGAGTAACAGAGGCTATATTTTATCCCCGTACTCCCGCGGGAACGGGAACTACGCGGGTGAAACCGCGTGACGTCCGCTAGTCTGCTATAAAGACACTAAAGTCACTACTCTCTAAGATCCAAAAAACCTCCACAAATATAGCTTGTTCAACGGGCCATATATGTGTTATATGGACCAGAAATAGGTATGTATTGCCATACAAAATAATAAGTTCCGGATTTGGGAGCGACCCTTGACCTTACGTCCAGATGGTGCTTCACCGCTGCACTATTTATTGGGTCAACATACATACCTTACCTTTTATGAAGGGACATGTTTGTACCCAAGTGGCATCACGTGTGGTATCAAACATTGATGACTCCACAATCTCAGTGGGTATCAATATTTGACCCTAACATACCGATGCCGATGTTTGGGAGTTATTAATTTATTTGGATGAGTTAAGAAAGGTGTTGTGTACTTAGAAGTAGCACCATGATGTTGATTGAAAGATTTTGGGAAAATTTCGTTGACTCTAAACACAAAGTAGCAAGTGCTGTATTATGACGTTTTAATTCATCACGATTCAAGTATGACAGAAAGACGGAGCAATACACGGTGGTAGGGACACTTAAGCTGTTACCATGGATTCAGTACATGATTCTGGACACCAAAGAGTAGAAATTTTTCGTCGGTTATTTTAAAAAAAACTGCTGTTTCCTACAAAAGTGCAATAGGAGTCAAAATGTATGGAACAGCAATTTTTTTTAATATTGACTTTAATTATTATTTTATGTAATTATGACATTGCTTTTAAATGACAAATGTATTATTATTCCTATTAATTATTTGAGTTGAGATTGAACTATTTAATTTAATTAATTTTTTCCTAATCTTAAATTCTTAATGAGTTGACATTGAAATTTTTACTGTAGGTAATTTTTATATTTATCATGCATGATGTCATACTTATATTATGAATGTAATTTTTTTTTGTGTCATTTAGAATATTTCAAACACAATGTAAATTGTTTGTGAATAGATTAATTCAATTGAATAACCAACGAAAAATTTCAACGTCCCCTGGGTCCAGAATCATGTACTGAATTGTAACAAGTTGTGCGTCGATGTCCCTGCCACCGTGTATATGATCGGTCGCACCATCCCTTTTTCGGACGGGCACCTATTGACTCCGGCCATTTGTCAAGAAAGCATAGGCAATTTTTGACTTCCGTGTGTCAACATTTCTTGTTTCCCACAGTCAAATCTCTTCTAGATAAACGAAAAGAAAACACCTGGGTTAACGTAATTGCCTCCCACATAAATATATGTTTTTACTTATGGAATAGTTTTCTAGTTTTCCAAAAGATTATCATGATTTCTCTTCACTTCCAACTTGGGTGGTGGGCTAATCGGAAATAGAAAATATTTTCAACTTTCCACTTTTTGCCGGGTGATTGAGCTTTAAACCTGTAAAGACAGTTCTTACTGCAAGCGATCTTATGTTCTTATAAAATGTTGTAATTGGGATTAATACGGGACACTTAACGCCCATAGACGTCATATCAATAAAACTTCTATTGTGTCTTGTTCAGTGTCCTTGAAAACATTAACATAGTTACGATAAGATTAAAGAGCAGCATTGTCATTCAACGTGGCAATGCTGCCAGCCTTTTGTCCACTTTTCCTGGTGCAATCGATGAGGGTGAGGTTTTTGATGCTCTTTTCCCTCTTTTTATACAAGTCATGTTCATTACATTATTTTAAGACTATTAGTTTATAAATGATGTATATATTCTTAAATATAATTTAAGTATTAAAACAGAGTTACATAATTAGGTAGGAAAAATATAATTGTATAATGAATTATATTAGTTTGAACCTTCAAATTCTGTAGAACCGATTCTTGATTTTTGGTGATAAAAACCTACCATGGAGTCCAAAAGTATTCCATAACAGTCCTTTTCTAAAGATGTGCAATATTTTTTTAGTCCAAAATATTTTTTTGTCATTATTGCGAAGAGTAAAAAAAATAAGTTACGTATTTGAACAAGAAATCTACGGTCAATATTAAATCGTGTCCCGCTCACAGTAACACCGTGGGTGCCGAGACGTTTTACCCTATATGGCGATCGCTCCAACTCTAGTCACTGAGAATTGTGTCAATTATTGTGGTCAAGACGTGCGTCGTGACCGGTAAGGTATGTTGCGCACACGTTTGATTGAGAAAATCAATTTTGACGTATACCTGCCTATGAGTCAGTTCATAATCTGGTGGTCAGTTTCCAGTCTAACCGGATGCAGCTGGGTACCATGTAAAATACTGGTATGCCTGCCTGCCTGGAGCAACAGAAGATCTGACCTCCACAACCCAGTTACTGGGTAACACGATAACCCTTGGCAATACTGGTTGTCAGACTTTCGGGCTTCTGACTACCCGTAACAACTGTCAAAGATCTATGAATGACAGACGGGACCAGTTTGATATGTTATGGATCGTCACCCATCCATGGACCGATCTCGACAAGCGTTGCTTAACCTTGAAGATTGACCTGTGCGGCTGTTTTTATTCCACCACAAGGCGCAGTGCTCTTAGTACATACCTACCTATAAATTCAAAATTGGGTCCATAATTAGAGACGTATTATTAAAAAAAAACTAGCGTTGAACCACCTTGTTTTCATTATGAATCGCAAATTATTAATGAATATGAATATTCATGAGTGTTTTTATAGTATGTGATGAGTAGGTATGAGGAGCTCGTGGCTAAGTAATAACAGCCGCACGGGTCGATCCATAACGTTAAGCTACATTTACATACCGAGACTCCTCCGTGCCTCGAAAAGCACGATAAGCTGTTGGTCTCGGCTGTCATTCGTGGATCTTTGACAGTCGTTACGGGTCGGCAGAAGACCGAATTCTGACAACCAGTCTTACCAAGGGGTAGCGTATTACCTAGTTACTGAGTTGTGGAGGTAAGATAGGCAGTCGCTCCATGTAAAATACTGATATTCAGCTGCATCCGGTTAGACTGAAAGCCGACCCCAATATAGTTGGTAGTACTAGGGTACTACCAACTATAAAAGTATAAAAGTACCCATAAAAGTACTAGGGTAGCAGCACCCACATAGAGATCACTTAATTCTTCAACAAGAATACCAGACAGTCTTCAGACGATAATGGACCAATTTATTATCCAATCTCGTATGCCCACGTTAAAACCGATCACGCACGCGATGCTCCCATTGTTTCAAAGTAATCAGTATCCTTTTTGTTTGAATAAATAAATATAATTACTTTTTAGTACCGAGCAGTCTTCATTTGGTGGTATCTACTAAGTTGGTTTAGAGTTATCTTAGCCAAAGAATATAAATTATTACTTATGTCTTAGCTTAGATAATATGTCGAAGTTACTTGTAAGTCTCTACAAAACATTACACAATAATACATTTGAGGATTTCTTTTGCAAAAAACAATAACTTTTTTGTAGCAGCACAGAGCTAAAAAAAGATATAGACATTAGTCTTGTATTCATATCATGAATACCATGACATTTTCAAAATTAGTTAATGTGAAGAGGCCTTGGCCTAAGTTAGGCACCAGTCTTATTTTTTTTAAGCCTATGACTGGCCAATATTGTTTTTTGTTATCTTATACTATTAAATGGGCAATATTTTTATAAATATAT
The DNA here is from genome assembly GCA_949152395.1 of Agrochola litura. Lineage (NCBI taxonomy): Eukaryota > Metazoa > Arthropoda > Insecta > Lepidoptera > Noctuidae > Agrochola > Agrochola litura. Next base: position 4,211,781 of record OX424497.1, on the reverse strand, counting down.
ATTTACACATACACATAACATCACGCCTTGTTTCCCCGAAGGGTTGGGCAGAAGTGTCCCTGTAGCAGGTACACATATATATTTGTAATCACGTTTTCGATAACGGCTTTAACGATTTCGATGAAAGTTGCTAGGGGTTTACTGGGGCGAAAATTCGATCTAGCTAAGTCAATCTGTTTTCTTTATTTTCACCCGAGCAGAGCTCTGTTGCCTAGGTACTTATATTATTAAGATATCGTGGTGAGAAAAAAAAAAGTAGATATCAAAATAAATTACTCTTTAGGTAGTTCAAATTCTATGAAATAGAATCTCATACTTTAGTCTTCCAATAACCTATATTCCTTACTCACCGCTTACGACACCTAAGCGTGAAGATGAGGTGGCAGATTCCAGTTAGGGAATAACATGTACATCAATAAAACTCCTAAGTTGACCTATAGACTCATTATTCTCTTTAAATTACATCACCGCATTGTTCATACCTAGAGAACTAAAATATCCATGTTTTAATAATTGCCGTTTGTTTCTTGTGACTCGTAGGTAAGTACCATTGTATTTTGCTTGATGAAAGTCTAAATCCAGCAGTAGGCGTATTTTGACTGATATTATGATGCGAATTTGCCAAACAAAAATAATAGTAGCCAGTTACAATACAAATTACGTAAATAAATATTGTGGTTCAAGCTATCGATGGTCAGGACTCAAGAGAGACTTCAGAACAAAATGCTCCACGCGTTCGACATGTTTCTTATGTGTAAACAAAGTAGGTTATAATGTTTTTTTCTTTTTTCTTTTCAGCGTTGATAAGGACTACATAATAATAGAATACATGCCCTCACCACAAGTTGGCCTTCACCAAGTTGGGTTCCACTACTCGAGATTCGCGAGCAGCCTTGCGCAAGCCCAACATACAAACGACACATTAATCCTATGGGCACCTATCGATGAGTTACATGACTACAAATTCATTCATAACTATGGAATAACAATTATTAATCTAATACATGAATATTCAAAGGATAATCGGCCGTTAGTACAAGGTCCGATCAACTTGATAGCAGTGCCGGCCATAATCAGTGGTTATGAAATTGGAAGTTGGAATTTACTCACTAATGGGTAAGTGATTCAGAGGATATGAATCCTCAATGGTGCTAATTTTGTAGACTATGTTCTAACTACTAATAACGTTGCCTCAGAAGCTAAAACCAATCTTATGGAAGAACGAGTTTTCAGAAAAATATGTACCTACCTACTAAATACATCATCCCATTCAAGATTTTGACTTTCTGACTAACTAACCGACTCTTTGACAATTCAAAACTGCCTGTAAATGCTTTAATTGAAATAAATGTACGCGCGTGCTACCACTAGACCAACTGCCTCGTTGGTCTAGTGGTAGCAAGCGCTACTGCTGAGCATGAGGTCCTGGGTTCGATTCCCGGGTCGGGCAAATTGTTATTGGGTTTTTCTATCTGAAATTTCTCAGTATCAGCTCGGAGTCTGGATTTGTGCCCGGTTGATGGCAATAGGCTCGCCCCCTATTACATAGGACTTAAACATAACTGATGAAATGTGGGTGTACCTGCTATAGGGACACCTCTGCCCATCCCTTCGGGGAAACAAGGCGTGATGTTATGTTATGTTATGTTTATGAAATAAATGTTTTGAGTTTGAGTTTCATCTCATTTCAATCATGTAGAGGTTTTTACGTCATTTTCACGGTATTATTTGTAGTATGTGTTTGTAGCCATGTTTGTTACATATTTGATTCTTGAATTAAAACGATTGGATAAATGAGATTTATGAAATTTGATATTGAAATTTTTGTAGGATAGTAGCACGACAACCACCGAAGCTACAACCACGAAGTTGCCGTTCTATAATACCTAAACGAAGCAGATAACTCCAAAAAGTTATTAGCACAATCCAGCATACTGACCACGAGATTGTCGCAATATTTACAAAACATACCGGCGTTACTAGACAAACACATCATTCGGGAAAAACGTTTGACGTCGATGTTTCAAAGAATATCTCACTTCCTGTACACACGACGATATCTAACACATTTCCAGTATAAACTGATCTCGCATATATCGGCTTTCCGTACTATCAGAGCTCAGCTTATACTGCAACATATAGCTTGATATATCGTCGTGCGTACAAGAAACAGTCGCAAAACTTGACCCATATTCTAAAGTTAGGATCTGAGTATATTCACCAAGGTTAGCTGGTGAATAAGAGCAGATTAAATCAGCTGTTATAACAATGTACCGTCTGTTCTGTTCCTCTGTTATTATTGCTCTAATATTTATGAGAATATTGGAATTCGCGTCATCGGTAATTTTGAATCACTTTGTAGTTTTATATGTGGTTGTAAAGGATTTCATATTTATATTAATTGATTATCGGTTGGCAAGTTACACTACTGATGGAATATATGATATTGTGTGAGAAAATATATTCATATCTAGTTGCCAATTTAAATATAGGTGAGAGTTTTTTTTCAGTTGTTGTGAGTCATGGTTTTCATAACATATTAGAAGACGCGTTGACTCACATAGTAACAGCACTTTTAGCATGGTGTTTTGTTTTTCGAACAATAAAAATGATTTGCGAAATTGTTTAGAAAGAAAACATTAATATTTATCTTCTGTGATATTTTAACTTTTCGGACATTCACCACAATCGATTCATGATTGAACTAACTATACAGTCTTCTGAGTCAACTACAGAATACAAAAACACATTTTCAAAGTTTAAAAAAATGCTGCTCTTGTCACTTTAGTTCTGCTAACTGCAAAAGTTCCAAATAATAATCGGTAGGTAGCATAATTATGTCTAAAAATTACAATTACTTTTCCCTTTTTTCAATCAATCATTCTTTAAACATTACAGAGCCCATCGAATAGTCAACATAGACCAATTCACAAGCATCAAGCAGATAGAATACATGACCTTTGAATTGGCCCAGCAGCTGAGCAGGATATGGCTTGGCAACCCAGGAGAGATCGTGAGGACGAGGTGGAAGGAGGAGTGGTTCAAGGAAGGCATGGCTACCTACTTGGCTTATTACTTCTTGACCCAGGTGAGTACTGATGATAAAGATGATTAAATTCCAGGCTGAATTTTCTCCTTGCCCCATAGCCCACTTATATATAGTTCAGGATGTTTTTTTTTTCGTACTACTGTGTCTGCTTTGCGAACATTTGAAGGGTGACGTTAGACGTGTATTAATACGGTCTATACTCAAACTTACTGGTTATTGTCAGTTTGAATTATTCTACTGCTAGGCATAGGCTATTTACCCGACTGTCTCAGGAGGAGGGTAATGTTTTTCGAGAGTATGTATGTATGTCTATTTCTTTGGCACGCTCGTAGGTTTAAAAAAAATATTACTACATTATTGGTATCAAATTAAAGCTAGTAATGAGTCATTCAAATATATATATTAATAAAACTAAAACGCTTGAAATAAAGCAAATTATTTATATATATTTGTTTCTTCATGACTTTCAGTATATTTTAGGACAGAGCTAATTTTCAACTTGCTTCTTGGTTTTGTCTAGCTCACCTCGCTATCTTTTAGTGGTCTACCGCGACGCTTAATGGCTGAATCAGAGCTTCAGACAATATTTATTTTACACTCAGACTCATCTTAAAAATAAGACGAGCACTTGCCTTGAAATTGTATATTTCTATGAAAATATATATTATGGCGCAGAACTCTGCCCTTGATAAATACTTATAGGTCTCAATAATTGTATGACATGCTTTTCATACAAATAATACGATAATTTGGCAACTATTTTCGTAACCCGATTAGCAAGCAAAATTTACAAAAAAAAAATACTGGATAGCGTGATCCTGAATATTGCAAAAGCAACATCAAATCGCCACTGAATAAAAGCCTTCCATATTTTTTTTGCTATCAATTGCGATCTAGAACCATTATGAATAAATTACCAGCAGCATATAATTGTAACTCGCTTCAGAGCAAAGGAAGAATTAACATTGATCACCTTGGAGATTTCCAAAAGTTGAGCCTAACCCATTTTAGAAAGATCCAATATCATTATTATCTTAGGCTCCGCGCAAATGGGCCACCAAACACCGCCACCAGTGGCTGTCGCGCGCCACCGTCCTTTGGTACCGCGCAAACGAAGGTGGTCGGTGGCTGCCACTAGTAGTCAGTGGCCGCTACAATTTGTCACTCCTGCTGTATCTACATATATCTCACGGTGGGTTTCGAGACGAAAGGTTTGATCGCGCTCCTAATAATTCGTAAATGACGTAGACGACGTCGGCGCCAACGCCTATATTAGGTACACCAATTTTAGCGCCACCGGTCGCGAGTGGCCGCCACAGGACAGGTGGCGTGTCGCGGACACTGAGTCGCGAGTGGACGCCACTCGCAACACGTGTGCGGCGATTCCATACATAACGTATTAAAAATCATGTAAACAGCTTGTCGCCAGCCACCGGTGGCTATGGTCGGTGGCCCGGTTGCGCAGAGCCTTAGCCTCCATGTACGGCAATACTTATATCCGGAGAATACTGAACAGTAAGCCCCGCTTCCAATTCGACTTACATTTGTACTAGTAGAAAACTTTATCAAAATTTTCCATAGATAAATATCATATTCCGTCATCTATATTTGACAGTACAATTACGGCATGCAAACACCGCACAGACGTCTTCTAGCTGGCTATGGTCTCCATATGAAACACAAAGCGATGGCTGTAGACTGGAATCGAACTACCCCTGCATTGGAAACCTTCAAGTCTTCGCTGGCCATAGAGATACCGTCAAGGTATAAGGAACTGGTGGCCATGAAGACTGGAGCTATTCTGTGGATGTTGGAAAACTGGGTGGATTCTGAAAAGTTTCATCAGTCGTTGGTGCATTATATTAAATCCAGGTGAGTTGTCTTCAGATAGATACAGTACAGTAATAAAATTGTACCTTCAGGATTTATGTCAGACTAGCTGCTGCCCGTGAATTCACCGCGTGGTCCCTAATTCTTTATCTAAAATAAGAGTAAATTACTCCGTTATCTGTCAGTGAGAATTCCGTCGAAATCGGTCCAGCCGTTTCGGAGATTAGCCGGAAAAAACAGACAAACAAAAAATTTTAAAATTGTTTTATTTGTTAAAAGTACCATATATACTTTCATATGCATTTAGTAAAAAGCTGTTATTTTGATATTACAAAAAGACACATTAGATTTATTTGTACTGATGTATAGATAGAATTTCTGTTAAATTTTTCGCCACCATCACTCTCTGAACAACGTAGTAACCTGCTTTGGTTAGAGAGTAAAGATATTATAAAAGGACACTGCATTATTAAACACATGCCTAAGTTAGGATAAGGAAATTCTATTCCGTCTGTAGTTATCTGTATAGTATCTGATTAGATCCTCCCGATCCTGATCTCTCTCCGGTCGTATCGGATTGCCGTCTCATCGGACTATGAGAGTCAGGGAAGAGAGAGTGCACCTGTGTCTGTGCACACACTTGTGCACTATATTATCACCCGCGCCGAAGGCTAGTCTCCGCTGAGATTGGTCGCTACGGCCAAAATACGGTCGGAATTCGTTTTTTTTTATATCTCACTAGGTACAAGCAATTTGCACAGTTCTTCGATGTCCGGCTGCAGCTTTCCTCGATTTGGAGCCACCGTCATAAAAATTACGTGCAACAAGTATATTTAGACACAAGAATGCCTCTTAGAGAAGCCAACCTTAGTCGAAACCCTGATAGTTTTAGCAAATTATTCATCCATTGTTGATTTGAGAAAAACTGCTCATTCCACAATACATTTGTTTTAAAGTTCCATATACTAGAGGTTAAGTTTATTGCCATAAACCGGGCACAAATCCAAACTCTGGGCTGCTACTGAGAAATTCCTAATAGAAAAATAATACTGAGCAGTGCAGTGGTGGCCCAGTGGTAATGGCCCCGACTTACGAGTTGTAGATCGTGGGTTCGAACCCAAGCCCTCTATCACCACTGCTCTCAAAACAGTGAAGGAAAACATCGAGAGGAAACCGGCATGTCCTACAACCAAAAATTCGAAGACATGTGACATCTACCAGCCCGCACTGGGCCCGCATGGTGGATTACACTCACTCTCTCTAGAAGAGAGGAGGCCAGTGTCCCAGCAGTGGGAACATTATAGGTTGATTATGCTAATAACACTCCCTCGGAACGGGTACAACCTCGTGCTCAGCAGAAGCTTTTGCCAACACTATACCAATGAGGCAGTCTTAAACATAACTGGCTTAATATGGGTGTACTATAGCTACACCTCTGCCTGACCCTTCGGGGAATACAGGCGTGATGTTATGCTATGTGTGTATTTCTCTCTCTCTCTCTCTCTCTGTATTGTTCTCTCTTTCCTTTTTAAATTACAGGAGAGGGAAATACATATCCCTGCAGGACTTCACGACGACGTTAGACAAGGATACGATCGAGTGTCTCCACCAATTCTTCAACGGTACCACTGCATCTAAGATCCTTGGCTCCTGGTTCAGACGGCGAGGGTATCCCGTGATTAACGTCCAGGTCTTGAGAGATCGGGTGCCTAATGCTGTTCAGTTGAAGCAGGTTCGTAAAAAAACTGTATTTTAGAAATAAAAGACAACTGGCTTTTAAAAAATCTTTCAAATAGTCACTGTAAACTAAAACATAAAGGCGGAGACTGACTTGCAACGTTTGTTTGTAATGTATCATTCGTGGCGAGCTTGGTTGTAAACATTTTTAATACAATAATTAATGGGCGAATCGATAAGTTTCCGATTTAGTCAATCACTAGCGTATAAATGGTGCCGATTCCCTTGTTCACAAACTAAACTAAATTTAACTTCAGTGCATCTTTTTCTTTCTATTTCATTAAGAAAAGGACAGTAGATAAATTTTAGTTTAGTCCTGTCAAATTAATCAGCGCCTGTCACTACTCCATACAAGTTTAGACGTGATTAAAAACTTGCCAACTAAAATTACGTCAATTTACGCTGATTAATTTGACAGGACTAAACTAAAATTGATCTTCTGTCCTTTTCTTAATGAAATAGAAAGAAAAATATGCACTGAACTTAAATTTAATTTAGTTTGTGAACAAGGGAATCGGCACCAATGTAAAATAAATGGCTTTCGTAAAGCACAACGATGTTTTCGTGTGAGTGATTTGCACGGTGTATTGTAAATGCACGCTGTGTTTGATGGCATAAAGTTTATAATTGATGGTGTAGTACGTTCTGATTTATGAATGGCAAGTGTTGTATCTATTAGATTTACTGATTTGCATGTGTAGTTGTCGCGACGTGGTGGGGACAAACTGGAGACTTTGGGTTTCGATACATTTTCAACTACCGGGCATATCTCCTTCTTTCTTATATCTATGGTTTTTATAAAATGACACCATTGCTTTGCTCAAAATAAAATAAAATTTCCAATTATTCCATGATTTTCTTCCAGAGGCAGTTCAGCTTCACCCGCAGTAACCGCATAGACACCGACTACCTAATCCCAATATCGTACATGGTTCAGAAGAACCAGAACTGTTACAACTGCTACCAGCCGAGGTTCACCATCGGGGAACAGACGTATACCTTCGGGGAGAATTTGAATGGTGGATGGATTATACTTAATAGAAAGGGTTCAGGTAAGTAGACAAACACTCAATAGGAAATTTTCAGGTAAGTGGACAAACACTCAATAGAAAGGGTTCAAGTAAGTGGACAAACACTCAATACGACGGGTTCAGGTAAGTGGACAAACGCAGGTCCTCACCGGACACGGCTGTTTCGAGAGGTACCTGTTCAGGATAAAGCGGGAGGAAACGCCCGGGTGTCACCACTGTGTGGATCGCCCGGAGGACACAGTGGAGCATACGGTGGAGGTCTGCCCGGCTTGGGCGGAGCATCGCCGTGTCCTCGTGGAGGCGATCGGCGGCGGTGATATCTCGCGTCCGGCCCTGGTTCAGGCCATGGTACGGAGCGAGAGGAAATGGGAGGCCGTCACCTCCTACTGCGAAGCAGTAATGCTCGCGAAGGCGGAGGCACAAATTTCGCGCCCTCGCGCCTCTTAACGCCGCAGGAGGAGACGCCCTGGGCGTCGGGAACACAGGCAGATTTCCGGACACCATAGGCGCGGGCTTGCGGACGGTGAGCAATGGGTAGCTCGCCGTCCGATAAGGACCAAGCCCGGGTCGACGGCGCGTTGTGTTCCACGATCGCCTCAAAGAGATGTCAGCAGAATTGACGGGGTCCGTTAGGGCCAATGCCTGCCGGGGGTTGCGAATGTGGGCTGAAAGGGACATCGTGGCCCCCCGGCAACAGGGCAACTGAAGGAACACGGGTGGGTTTTAGTCAGTAAGAGTCTGACACGCTCTCCCGCTCCACCCAGAGCGGGAGAAGTTATTTGATAATTTCCCATCAAAAAAAAAAATGGTAAGTGAACAAACACTCAATACGACGGGTTCAGGTAAGTAGACAAACACTCAATAGGAAGGGTTCAGGTAATTGGACAAACAGTCAGTTGAAAGGGTTCAGGTTAGTGGACAAACAGTCAATAGGAAGGGCTGAACCCTACCTATTGAGTGTTAAAAAAGTGGACAAATACTGCATGGATCAAATCAAAAGTTATTCTTATTTATTCAAATTTGGCTGAGAATCAGCACTTTTTGAACGTCAATATTCCTTATGATAGTCCCCCAAAACGCCCACCCTTCACCATTTCCTAGTGCTTTAGCTGGGAAGAAGAAGTGGTGCAAAAAACTCCTCAACTGTTAAGACGCTGACAAGAGCTAAACCGTGGTCTCTGTTGGACTGCATAGAAAAGAAAGAGAAGTGCGATGACACAACGCTTGTAATTAGTTTATAGCGAAATTTATGAAACAATTGTTTATTTACTTAAAATTGAGTTGAGTAATCGAAAATAAAAAACAACCAAGTTCTGCATTCAAATAAGACGTTCTTGTTATTAATTAAAATACCGACGTACGTTGACATTTATTACAGACATTTTGGATTGGAACTGCAGGGAAAAGTTTACTTTACCGTTAATGTGTATTGAGTTTTTTTTAAACCAAAATATTGCTTTGGTTCACCTAAATCAACCTAAAAATCTCTTAATTCTTTCAGACTTCAAACAAAACCGTCCATAAAATACCAATAAATGCGAACCATTAATTGAGCCGCAGTGGCTACTAATAATAAAACGGCTGAACTTGACAAATCCTTGGCTTAGCAATGAATCTATTTCTGTCATACCCACGCTCGTAAAACTGTGCAGATTTATTCACGATACATTGCATTTTGTAGACGAAGTAATGCATAAATTTTGTGACGTTGGTAATACATCATGTAGTTTATATCTATATCTTATGTAGTTTTTTATTGTTTTTGCCGTTTTCTGGACTCTTTTAACGTGTACTCTTTTTGACATTGTTCTCACATAAATAATTATAAATTCAAAATGAATGATGTTACTAATATTTTTGTAACAATATAGTTTAAAAGAGTGTCCGAGGAGTTTCTTGTCCAATCTTCTCCATAGGTACCTACTACACTTTGGAATGAGCAACTAGCTTCATCTTTCTGACTGACCGGTTAACAATTCAAAAGTGCTAAATGTTTTAATTGAAGTAAATGCTTTGAGTTTGATTCTGGTGGAGTTAATGTCGTTGCAGATTGAATGTCTAGTGTAACTAAAAGTAACTGTTTAGTGCTAAGCTATCGTAATATATTCTCCGTTATACTCTTTAATATTTTCTCAAATTAGGCCTCACTATTGATAAGACGATAAAAATCAAATTATGAATAAGAATTTCGTACTGTTACGATTTTTATTTATGAATATTGATACTTTTCAGGGTACTATCGAGTCAACTACGATGCAGTTACTTGGAGGCTGATAGCAAAGACTTTGAAGGAGGATATGACAACAATAGATGAACTAAACAGAGCTCAAGTAAGTTCCAAGGGATCACACATCATACACTCTGCAATCGTCACTTTTTAGTATCAGATGAAAATGCTATAGGTAGCTATGGTAAAGTAAGCACAACAAAGAGAAAATACTTGGACAAGACCCCTGGCATCTCAGAGCACAAGATCTCCACGATGATATAATTGAAAAAATAATCTCACTGACGATCACAATTATGGACAATTCAAACAATCAATTCAATTAATCTCAAACAGAATTTATAGGCAAAATTGAATATATAAATAAATCGGAGAGGGGCAAACCGCTCTATAAGGATAATGATCCAATACAATACTTTTTCCCGATATTTCCACGAATCCCACGGAATCAAGACTTATGCAGGTGAAACTGCGGGGCTCAGTTAGTTTCATATATTTGTCCTAATGTGTAATAAAGTTTTAAAAAATTGTGAATAGTTGTGTAATATATGGACATTAGCATTTTAATGTTAACAATAATAGGTAAATAATAAGAATAGTTTATATGAACAAGGTAATTATTACCAGAAATATTTTTATTATCTTGGCAAAATCTAGAATCTGCAAAATTCTACATTCGCTTTTTTAATAACTGGTGGTTGACCTTGACGTAGTGCTAATTATACACTTTGATATATTCCAGATAGTAAACGATGTATTTGCTCTGTACGTGGCGCGTGACCTAGACGTTCAGCTTGCAATGGATATACTAGACTATCTAGATAAAGAACGCAGTCCTATAGTATGGGAGTCGGCCATGTCTGGATATGAAATGCTGATCACTGAAGAAGCTTATTGTAATATGACCAGACATCAGTATTGGGAATGGGAGGTAAGACATGTTTTAAATAAATGTATGAATGCTAGCATAGTAATTAAATAAAAGATTGTATGGCTAGGAAAAGAAGTGAATACTTAGAAGAAAAAAGAACGTACAGCGTTGATCACAAATATTTTGAAACAAGGACAGGAGGATAAATCAGAGAAATTGAATGGGACTGTAATTCCCAAATCCTTTAGTAACTTCAGTAGCATGAAATAAACTTATTTATTTATTTAGTACATGGAGGACTTACAGCTAGTAAAAACAGACAAAAAGGAGACCATAGTCATCAGAGAGCCAATTACAAATCCTCACGTATAGAATAATTTATGGTGTGAACAAAAAAACAAAAACCACATCGCCTTAATTAGAGAAGCAATATAAATACTTGGCTAGCAATTATATGACTAAAGTAATAGAGAAAACAATAAAAAACAAGAACAAATAATATAACCTACCGCTACTTGAAGAATTTGAGGCTTAAGCACCTTCTGGCCGAATTCACACTAATTGTGATTGGATCAAAATCATATTCCTTGCAAATATCATTGAAATTTCTGCTTGTGCGCACAATGTAACTGTTCTGCCTATAATTCGAAGATGTATGAGGTACACGTATGGATGGATTAAAAAGAAGTACTTTACAAGGCAAATTAAAAAAAAAATTGAAAATATATATTGTTATTGAGGATTTTCAACAAGAATAGACAATCTGCAATTTTACGTCGATCCACCAGTGGCAGCAGGTGATACTTCTTACAGAGTCCAAGATAATCGGTTGACTGATATGCAATCTTTTGATGTAAGCAAAGATGATATAGTTAGAAGTGAAGATGATTATATTTTGATATCCCTTATCTCTAGGGTATTGATGAAACCATGTCAAAGTATCATCTGGCATGTGAATTATTTTCAATATTTTTCGTTTTTTTTTTTTTAATTTTTTCATCCAAAATAATTCGACAGTCATGATAATTTATGTAAAACACCCTTACATGAAATGTAAAATTTAAAAAAATATTCAGACTATTTTTGACCATTAAAAAAAATAACAACGTCGCATTTTCTGAGCTTCAAATAAGAATGCTTAGTTTGAATGAAAATGATTTACTCGTACTTATCAACGAAATTTAGATAAACACATCGAGAGTGTTATGTTATCTTCAAAAATATTTTTGGAACACAAGTTCTAGGACTTTTTGTATTATTTTTACTTATAGCATATAACCTTAGTGTAATGGGACATCAAAGAGACGTTAAATGCGCAAAATCTGAAAATAGTTTGATCAGAATAACGAGCAGAATCAATTGAACCACTTTTTAATATAGGTCACATTTTTAAAAAAATCTTCATCGAATACGTTGCCATGTCTTTTTATTAATAGGTCAAGCCATCACATGCGCAAACCCGCCAAAATAGGTAAACCAACACAAATTGTTGTCGACCAATTTAAATTTTCTATAATAATAGCTTTTATTTCAATGCAAATACGAATCTTACGAACTAAAACAGCACATAAAACCGTTACAATTTTTTTATGATTTTTTTGTCTCTGAAATAGGTCAATTGAATAAAAAATCAGTTGGGGTGTCTGAGGTTTTGCGCATTTAAAATTACACGTTGTACCTATAAGTAAAATATCTACATACAGAAGATTATAAAACTAACGAGCATCATCATTCTCTTACCCTTATTCCTTTTTACATATTTGGAGACCGCACACCATATCTTCTTCCTCTATACTTCTCTATCTCATCTCAGTAGTCATCTCCTTTCTAGCTATAATATCTTCCGAACAGTTCATCCATCGTTTCTTTGGACTTCCCCTACTCTTAAAGCCATTAACAATCATCCTCAAAACTTTTCTCATGACATTTTCCTCATTCCAAAACAAATAATATCAGAATTGGAACTAACAAAATATATATCTTCAACAATTGCAGAGCTTTATGATCAAGAAGATATCTCCGATCTACGCGCAGCTGACGAAGAGTAAGAACAATGAGCATCTAACGCGACTGTTTAGAAGTAATATAGTGCAGCTGGCGTGTGAGCTGCACCACGTGCCGGCGCACGCGCATGTCAAGAGGATGTATGGGGAGTATAGGACGGGGAAGTATACGTGAGTATCATAAAATATTATTACATTCTTTTTTATCCTATATTCAAATTCAAATTATTTGAGACATGAGTCTATAGTGTAGTAACAACAAAATAACTTAATAACTAGAATTAGTAATAAGGAGAAAATACAAAAAAAAATATATACAAAAAAACTTGTATGGATTCTTACCCAGTGGCGCAGCAGAGGGGAGGCCCACCGATCTGAGAACACGCTCAGGAGACCGTTGGTAGTGGCGCGTAGTCGGCCAGCTATGGAGGTGGTTCTTTTTCTTATTATGGTGTAAAAATCGTCTGTGCGCACCTCCGCAAACATTGTGGACGCACTAAAACGCCACAACATCCCGACATCCTAAACGCGTTATTATATTGGACACGCAGATCGCTGTATGCCCTCTGCGTATAACTGGCCCAAAGACTGCACGTGTAGAAAGATTAACAGAAAGCTTTAAAAAGAGTGACTTTAACTTAATTTGTTCCACTTCTTGAAAAAAGGTCTCCTACTGTCTCTCTATTTCTGCTCCTTTCTCTGCACGCGTAGCATGACCACCATAGAAAAGTTTATCTGTCATTTTGTCTATTCTTCCGTCGACAAAATTCATTTCTACAGTGGTCATGATACGTGTCAGTCCGTTAAGAACTTCTACTTACTAATGCTCGGTTCTTATAATCAACTAGCTTCTGCCCGCGACTTCGTCTTCCTCAAGAATTGGGCTAGTCAATGCAAAATTCAAAATTGGGCTATTTAATAAAAGTTGTATATCTATGTGTACGTATATATAATAAGATACCAAGTAATCTCAAGACATCAAATATGAGATTATTCAAAAATAAATTGCATGAATGGTTGTGTAGTCATAGTTTTTATAGTGTCAAAGACTTCTTTGAAAATAATAAATGTTAGGTAAATTATGCTTGTGAAAATTTGTACGCTTATGACTGTTAAGCAAAAACATGTATGCTCTTGTTATTTTTATACCATCTTTTTATACCATGTTTTTAAGTAAACAAATATTATTCTATTCTAAAAATATTTTTTCAAATCCGACTGGTAGTTCCAGAGATAATCTCCTACATACAAACTTACAAATAATCAAACAAACATACGAACAAACAAGTTTTACCTCTATATAATATTAATATAGAAAAATAATCGTTTTACTTATCAATGGTAGTTTTTTGTATTGCCAAACTGGGCATATAAATAGATTCATAAGCTTTTATCTGTTATAGCTACTTCCTTATGGGAGGGTCAACTATGCAAAGCTATTAGATTAATAGAATATTCTTCTTCTTCTTTTCTCTTCTTGCTTCTTCTTTCTTTCTTCTTCTTCTTGATCTTTCTTCTTTTCTTTCTTATTCTTCTTTTTTCTATTTCTTCTTTCTTGTTCTTTTTTCTATGAGGTCTTTGCTTCTTTTAATAAAGGTCGTAAATTATCGGAATCAGCCATTAAGCTACAATGCGGTTTATGATGTTCGCTTTTATTTTGAAATCTATACCTACACACGAGTATTGTAGATTCCAAGGTTATAGCATGGCTATTGGGAGCAAGGACTTTGCCACTGCATATCGTTGCGCCAGAATTTCTCAAATGGGGTAGGCAAAGACTGAAACCAAATTTCACCAATTCTGCTGTAACTCTAACTCCGATATAATAGAAGTCGAGCTTATTGACTGCATATGGTCATCCACGGATCAACCCCGGCAACCGTAGCTTAACCTGATGGATCGACCCGTGCGGCTGTTATTACTTAGCCACGAGCTCCTCACCCCACACCACCTCCTCGAGCCTATTGTCATTCACCAATCAATAAAGATACCAGAATATATTCCAAAAAATATGGAAAACCCAATTGGTATTTAATGCTTTGTTCAAAGCAAGCAAGCTTCATGTGGATGACCTATTCTATTATTAACGCTGGCGTACGGTTTAATGTTTAACTAGGCGTACACATTTACACATTTTCCGAAAGGAAAAAAACCTGACGTTCGTATCAGGAACAAAAAAAAAATTCTAATTCCGAAGAATCAGGAATCCTAATCAGGAAACCGGACGTATGCGGTCAACCTTAAACCAGTAGGTTTGGCAAAGCCACAGATGAATACAAATGGTTCACTCCGTAAAATCATTTAATGAAAAGCGACTCTTGCTACGACACTATAAAGTGCAATTCAGATCACACAGCGCTAACTACAGTTTTATTCACCTAGAAGTTACCTCTCTTTCTATCGCGTAAATCTTATATCTTCCGACTACGTTGCGCTCACTGAATTGGCCCGAAAAGACGAGCCCGCCGCGTACTTGTAGCTTCATACCTTAAATGCGGAGTGAATCATTTGTATTTGTCTGTGGCAAAGCTTATTATTTGATAATAAACAATAATAGCTCAATTACTTATTTTTATGTTTTTCTTTAGCTCCTATTTCAGATCGAATGTTTCTTTTACAATAATTCCTGATTAATCTCTTTTTGTATCAGCTCAAATATTATTTTCCAGCCTATTTCCCGACTGTCGCATTTCGTATTTCTTCGTGTTGGCGAACGAGACGTACAAAACGTACAAACTGAACCCCATCGAACAGGACGACAAGTGGATTGCTGACGAGAAAATGTAAGTGTTTTTTTTGTTGTAATTACTGCTTTATTTTACTTCCTCAATATTTTGTTATCGCACTATCCTTAGAGCGTGTATCCTGAAAGTGGTTCACTATACAACGCGACATTTGAATCACAGTTTTGCTAGAATAAACGTTGTTCAGACCATGGTTTACTACCATTCCATAGCATCCAAAAAATAGATAAACAATAATGGTTTTGTAAAAAAACAAAGTTACAAAATTCGAGATTATCGTTATTCCCTACAACACTGCCACTTTTACTTTAAAGTCAATACCCTAGATAACCTCAAAAAAACAATTTCCAAAAAAAATATTTTAGCAAAAATCAGTTTCCAGGGGTTTTTCAGGTCTTTCTAGTCATGGATTTAGTATGTGTTTATAAAAATTCGAAATGGCGGATACAAAACGGAGGCCCAAAAAAAATTTGCCCAAAAAAAAAAGACAACGTACCGAAACCACAATCGTTATACGAGATATCGAACTAATACCACAATCGAAAAAATAAACTCTGGTTCAGAATACCTCAAAAAAGCATCAAAGAAAAGGCATCTCGCGCACTAGACGGCCACGACTTGGCCGTTGCGACCAAGTGCGTGATTTGTATCAGTTTCTATAGTTTACCTGGTCGCTGCGACCACTGGTCGTGGTCGTGGCCGTCTAGTGCGCGAGATTCCTAAAATAGTTCTCAAAATTATTATCGACTTTATTACTTACGACTTTAAATCGATTTCAGTATAGCAATAAATATTTGTGCTGCCTAAGATCTGCAGATAGCTGTGGGGGGCAGCAGAAAATAAACCTTACTACTGTTTAAATTATTGACACTTTACCTTAACTTTATTCCAGACGCGCGAAAAACCATTTTTTCGGCAAAATCCCACTCGGTGAACCTAGACCAATGCCTATTGTGATGTCTACTACTGAAAAGGTAAGATTAGTATCCACTCCCCTCGGCCGTTGCTCAGCTTGTAGTTTTAAATTCCTCAGTAATAATAAGTACCTGGGTGACCGAGCTCTGCTCTGGTGAAAATAGAGAATGCTCATATAATAGTATAGGAAAGTTCATACTAATCCGTTTATAGTACCTATTTATTCCAAGCTGCCATGATAGTAGATACTTACTAATTCCATGCTGCTATGTCATTATTCAATATTTTGTTCTAATTTTTGGGTGACTGAGCTCTGCTTGGGAGAAAATACCGAGAAAACCAATTTTCCCAGATATGAGACCTAGCTAGATCGATTTTTCGGCCCCGTAAACCCCTATATAGCAGCTTTCATTTAAATCTTTAGAGCCGATTTCAAGAACGTGAGTACAAATATATATACTTACAAATATAAATACAAACATTGCTCGTAGTATAAGATAGGATTATCCAAGTTCGATCCAGCCTGTCCCTTCTTGCTGTCCTCCCCCAGCGACGCCCTAAGCCGAGGTTCGTACCCCACAGGGGGTGCCCTTAACGAGCGTCGCCTAGCATATACATAATTAGTACTACGCCCTGGCTGAAGCCTTTAAGTTAGTAGCTTAAGGCAGTCACAGGACAGCTCGGTTAAGTAGTTACGATCTCAGAGGTCAACTACGAGATGCCATAGTAATAAAAAATAGTATCTGCTATTATATATATATAATCTATTTTTATGATTTTATGGATTTATACTGGAATGATTATTATAAAATAATGTTGATGGATGGAGAGGGAGAGGAAGACCAAATAAAATATGGATAAATGGATGAATGGATTGTGTGTGCGATGATGAAAGGAAAGAGAAAGGAGTGAATGATAGCGTGACGGTTGACAGGGGAGAATGGAAGAAAAAAACGTGTGCGCCGACCCCACGTACCAAGAGACGAGTGCAGGAAGATGATATTGGATTTATGCTAGAAGGCTAAAAACAACCTCAAACGGCGAAAATATTTGTATCATATTGGGAGTTATATGTTCAAGCGATTTGGGGTTGAAACATTAGGGCCAAAGGGTCCGTGTGCCCACTTTGTTTTTATAGATATAGCCAAGCGGTTGGTCGACTCTTCACGTCCAGAAGACGTGCCTATTTTTTGGGCCAAAGAATCAGCATCGCCATACAACGTGGCAATGCTGCCAGCCTTTTGGGCAATTTTTTTTGTACCGTTTGGTTCTTTATATGTCTAGATAGTGTCGCGCTGTAAAATAACTATAACAAACAAGCCAACTTTTTTATTTTGATGTGCGTGATAGCTACGTCTTACACTTGCACCACGTCGTTGTGCTTTTCTAGTATGCGTGCATTAAGCGGCCAACAGTTGGAAGCAATTTTTTTTCGACGGTTTCATAGCTTTGATTGTTTATTTAGACATATTTTTATCTTTGCTTGTTCCGTAAAATGACAGGTATATTTTTTGTTTCTATTTTTTACAGACAGCTGAAGCTGTCACCGAAAAGCTGCATACGGATGGAGCATCGTCAGTAGAATATTCAATTATGATTATATTTATTGCAATTTTTATGAACATTTTCACGAGGTAAATCATTGAAATCTTAATAGGAAGATATTTAATAAAAGTAAACACTTAGTTCTAACAGTTTTTTAAAATGAGATAACTTTCATTTGTTTTGAATTAAGTTATTTATTTATTAGTTAATTATTTAAGATTGTTGTTTTTTATGTTTTCCAAGACTGTTCCCGCCTTAAAATACTGGTTTTGGATTTTAAAATGATTTCTATAAAATAATTTTAAATTGTCTAGTGACTACTTTTTCAATATATTAATTTGAATCTCGACAAAAATATTGTCATAAAAACTAAATACTTAGTTAACTATAATTCAATGTTTTTTTTAAATGATGCTTACCAAATATAATAATATTATTTATTATATTTATTCAAACGCTTTTGATCAAACGTGTAAAAATAAGGTGATTTCTATTTTTATTAAGTCACATTCCCTCATTTAATTTTATGATCTGCGATCACTATAAACAAACCGTAGGTACAAACAAAAACACGGAGAAGTAATATATTTTTGTAAAATTAAATCAATTTTGAATATTAACAATTTAACAGTTTAGTAATTCTAGTCATAATGTATTTAAAAAAAGGAAACAAAAAAATTAATTTTTAAGTCTCAATCAATTTATTTAAGCTTTTACATAATTATGCAATTTGTAAATATTTTTATTACTATATTGTATTAAAATTTTAATGTGCCTTAGTCTTAAAAATTTAAATTATCCTAATAAAATATGAATATAACTTGATTAATATAAATAATATTAATTATATGTTTTGTATATTTAAGTGACTTGTTTTATTTTTGTTGTTTTCTAACATTTTAAAGGATACTTATTATGATTCTAAGTCATTAAAGAATTCTTTCAACCTTAATTTTATACTTTAGGAAAAACGGATGATTAAAACGAAAATTAAAACTTGAACATATTTTTATTAATGAAAAGAACTTGACAAAAATTGAGAAAAATATTGTCTTTAAGACTATAAAAAGTTACAAAATCTTTCGGACGAAGTAATGGCGGAATAAACTCCCCAGTCTGACACGAAACCAAAAAACATTATCGATCTTATCTTTTTACTTTCATTTTATTCCGCCACTATTTATGACACAGACTTCCATAACTCACAGCACTAAAGTGCATTTTCGGCTAACCATGTGTATACATAGCTCTTGAAGTTCGTATCCCAGAGTAAATGCTGATAAACTTGGTCGAGAGCTCGCTCCGCCGCTAATTGAGAGTCGTCTAAATTGCTGTGCATACTTTCTACCCAGATTGAGAACTGTGGAGAGAAATAAAATGTTTAGATGTGGCAATAGCTAAATGCATGAGGCGCGGACTGAGGCCGCAGCGTTGACGTCCACGACGGACGATCCGCATGGGGATCAAATTTTGTAAAAATCAGAGACGGGGCGCGGACCGTCCGCGAAATAAGTAGAATAACATCACGTCTTCAATTCGATAACATAGTTTTTGTTTTTTTCCTCTAATCGCATTTGAGCTAAGTAAGAGATAAACAAGATCATTAGTAATGTGCAGTCTACAAGGTAAAAACAAAATGCCGATCATCGAATAAGTAGAATCTTAATCAGTTTTTGATTGCTTCTTGACATCTACTATTAGAAGTAAAGTCCTATATTCCAACATCAACTGAACTATTACATGTTATTTTAGTTTGGAAACTTACTTTGTAACTTTGGTCTTCGTCAGCGATATTATCAGCAAGAATGAAAATCACCTCTTCAAGTTTCTGAGGACCACCGTACCTGAAATAAAAAATCATATTTATTATGAGGTAGCTATTATATCAGTCCCTAAGTTCACCTTGAGTAGACCAACTACCACCATGCTAGGCGACAGTTTTTAAAGTGAAAACTTCTTTAGGCGCGTAGGGCATTTTTGAGATGGGAAAAAACAATTGAACTCGCGACACCGTTACCGACACCTCATTTTTGTAAACGCGATTGTGCGCTTTATTTATATTACGTTACGGATCAATGTTCTATGCAAGTATTTTTCTTCCACCAAGGCGATCTTGTTCAAGTTTTCACTTCTGTCGGCACTCCCGGAGTGCCACTGTTTTTTTTAACAAAAGAAAGAGGCTTTTTAAAAAGTGTAGTGGCATTTTAGCCACCGTTGTATTACTGGAACGCAATCAGCTGTCTTATTTTATAGTAGGTGACCGAATCAGCTCTTGTTGTTTACTTTAGGTACCTACTTAAATGGATACGGAAATACACATACATTTTCCTGATTTGTGAAGTTCTTATTCTCATGAAGTTGATCGCTAAGTTTGCATTCGCGTAACTGCTTCTTGCCACTGCAGCAAAGATCTTCACTCGTTCCTCAACACCGTATGGGCTATCTGCTGCTATAGTTTGCTCGAGTAATCTAAAAGAAATAACAGTTCCATTTGAATATTGGTAAAATACGAAAGTCATAAAATCTAGCTCAAAAGTACAGTAGGAAAGTCTACGAGGTGTTATGAAGGCAATGCAGTGAATATAACGATGAAATAGATTTCGATTATGTGGTTGTGCCTAAGATCGTTCCTAGTGGCACGCCAAACTCATTTCTTGGTAAACCTTACGCTATTGATCTCTGAAGATCAATAACCCACAGTGGTAGGCATAAAAAGCTGGGTATCGACTCAGACATCCTACCCAAACGTACAACTTGGTAGATACTTACCCACTTATAAAAGCTTCGTCTTGCGAGCAAGCCAAGGACTCCAAAATGACGAGTCTCTCATAAAGGGACAGTTCGATCTCCAGTCTTGCCTTCAAGGCTTCTATAATTTTTTCGTCACCTTCCCTTGTCATCGTACAGTACACAGCTGGTCTGATCTCATGAGGGATGTTGGGATTACTGGAACCAAAAGGTCATATAATTAAAGTTTCTGAATCATGGATTGGTAAAAATGGAAGTCTAATAGTTTTCTTGCTAGCGTTTGATTAGGTATGGCCAGAAACAAATGATGAAGATTATCAAATTGTTTGTTTTAAATTGAAAATGCCAGTTTATTTTACAGCTTTTACAGGGGTTTTTATAGCCCTTTTATTTCTTCTGCGAAATATTTGTTTCGTGAACTTTTTAGTATGTTATGCAAAAACTTATAAGTACTGTTTTTTAAAATACGAGACTCACACTTCTTCATTGTTGTGAGGATCGTAGAACCAGTTCTTGGCAGCGGCTATGCAAGGTTGGTACTTAGCTCTGCAAGCGTGGTCCATCACCAAGCCCCGAGTCAACGTCTGCATCACTGGCTCAAAGGTAACCACTTCAGGGTTGAATCCTATATTTTCTTCAAAAGCTCGTATTGTTTTTTGAACTATTTTCTGCAGCAAGAAAAATTGTTATTTATAAATAAAATTTTCGTCATTCTAATTATAATTTACGATGGTCAGTGTCACCGCCTTCTGTATACTTCTGCAATACCAATGCAATTGCCACCACAGAAACAAAGCTTCTTCTATTGCATGCTTTTTTGCATTTTTGCCTTTTAAGTTCCCACTTTTTTCTTGTGACAGGATTTAAAGAATTTTAAACTGCCTATAAAATAATCTCCTGCTTACCAAGTAAATATCTTGATCTAAATCGTCGTTGACAATAACGTAGGCTTCCAAGCGTTTCCTCAAGAAGTCCATGTTTCTGACAAAGGCTTTCCATGGTGCGTATTCGGTTTCATGTTCCATGGTTAGAACCAATCTGAATGCGATGTCATAGTCTAACCTTCCTGTTCTAGCTATGTTAAGAACATCGTCTACAAGCTGTGAACAAAATGTGATTATGATAATATTTTATTCATTCATCAACATTTACTTTGCTATGTTGCTACTTTCATTACCAATATAGTACCTATTTTACAGTTAAGTATGCTGGTCCTGCTCCACAACTAATTGATTAACATTTGCAAATACTGTTGGAGCTGCTGAAGATTGTAAGACTATCTTTGCATTGTATAAACTCAATCTCCATTGTATTATATAATTGCATAGCACAGGTGTGAGTACTATGTACTAAAGAGTTACCATTTACCGGGTAATATGTCTTGCATTGACTTGAATCTGCCCTGGCGGCTGTGAGTATGTCATGCTCACTCAAATGTTTCGCTGATGGTGGCGCGTGTGTTGGATCATTTAGCTCCCTTCAAAATGGTTGAGCTGAATGGTGCTAATCCATGCGTCATGTTCGTGAACGGGCGCCGTCAGTTGGGACTGGTCATCTCTTAGCTGCCAGGGCTTATTTTTATTTTAATTTTTTGAATTGTTCTTTGTTTTATCTTTTTATTACGGACGCTTCTAACGTGCACGTCTTTCTACATTGTTCTCACATGTATAATTTCAACATGAATGATGTAACCAATATTTTGTAACAATTTTTTATTTAAAAGAGTGTCCGTGGAGTTTCTTGCCCGTTCTTCTCCATAGGTACCTACCTACTACGCTTTGGAATGGGCAACTAGCTTCATACCTATTTCTGACTGACCGATTCCTTGACAATTCAAAAGTGCCTGTAAATGGTTTAATTGAAATAAATGCTTTGAGTTTGAGTTTTGAGTTTGAGTTTGAGTAATACGGTAATACGGTCGAAAATCTAGAACAGTTAATTCTCAAGTCATACTTATGATGCAGTTTTGCTTTATTACCCATTTTGTCGTCTTGATGTCTGAGAAAGCTCCGTTTGGTAGCAAAGAATGCTTGTGTAATATGAAAGTACAAAGTGCTGCCTTGCATTTAAGTATCCTACATTTTTCGTAGATAATTAGCTCTATGTCAGAATACAGGGAATTTTTGTTACTTACCGTAGCACGATTAAGTGGATGAATTTGTGCCCTAGTATTTGGTTCTTCAAGAGCTTTAATAATTCTTTCCCAAAGATCAAGTCCGTAGTTGACGCGATAGTATCCTGATAAAAGCAAAGAGTAGTTAACAATCATCAAAATTAATTTCATCATCTGAAAACATACGAGGACACGTCTTCACTTTGTTTCTGTATATTTTTCGGATGAACTTAGTCAGTATTGTAGCGCTTGAAGAGAGCTAGCTTGTAGAGCAATATTGTGTGAGGGCGTAGAATAATAGATGATCACTATTTATTATATTTATTTTATATTTGTCATATTATCTCAGAGAAACGCGCATCACTCTTCTACGGGTCTATTTTAACACTCTCGTTTTTTCTTAAACAAAAACTTATTATTAATACGCTTTTATTAGCTGTGTGTAGGTACTTTTAATAAATTTAAACAAAAAACGCTCCACGCTTTTTGATTTAATAATTGGATATAAAAGAAGTGACAAGCTGCATTGGTACTTACATCTTAACTAGTACAAGTCAATTTTATTATTTTATGGTCGTATAAAAAGCGTGTTTTTTTTAGTCATTAATTAAACTTATTTTTATTTAATATTAATTCCAAATTCGCTTGAATGATCGAATGCAACCAGAGTTATTTTTCTACCAGCCTGTACGACATAAAGTCGCCTTTTGCATGTAACCTTTACAGTACATAGCTTTGTTGAAGTCCCAAGTGCACGAAATACGTGCGTACGATAGTAATAATTTTTATTATGCATAAAAGGGAATTAAAGGACGTTTTATTGTAAGCGCGCGCGCATTTCTTTGCAATCATGCTTAAATAATTACGTATCAGTAACACGGGTAATTTAAGTAAATACCTAGATTGTATAGAAATAGCAAAAATTTCCCGCGCAAGCGCACTATTGGTGCCAGTTTTGTTTTTGTTAGAAAAAAAACACGGAGCTATACAAAGTGTACTATACTGATTTTTAATTCAATTGACCTATATCAGAGAGAAAAAAATCATGAAAAAAAATTTAAAAGTTTTATGTGCTGTTTTAGTTCGTAGGATTCGTATTTGCATTGAAATAAAAGCTATTATTATCCCGCGTATGAGAAAATTTAAATTGGTCGACAAGAATTTGTGTTTCTTTACCTATTTTGGCGGGTTTGCGCATGTGATGGCTTGACCTATTAATAAATAGACACGGCAACGTTTTTAATGAAGATTTTTTGAAAAATATGACCTATTTTAAAAAGCGGTACAATTGATTCTGCTCGTTATTCTCATCAAACTATTTTCAGGTTTTGCGCTTTTAACGTTACACGTTGTATAAATATATTAGGACCAATAATATTTTTCTTTTACGCAACGGAGCAATGATGAGAGTAATGCTACCCTTTGAGTATTTTTTTTATCTTACCTTGTCCCTGAATATTGAAAAGAATCCAGTCGTCATCGAGAGGAACTGGCAACAAAATTACACCTGACGTGTCTGGCATTATCGTTTCAGGATATATTTTTTCTCCATAAAAGTTACGTTCTTTGCCAGTAGTATACGTGAGCGGCACTTGGTACCACACATTGGGCTTTTTGGAGAAACCAAACCTCTCCTGGAAAAGGTAATTAATATACAACAAGGAAAACTTATTAAAAAGTATCAGTTTCAGTTAAATAGATGCTTTTTTCCCAATATGCTGCTGCGCCCTGCTGTGCCTACGACGCAGCTGTATCTTTCGCGTCTGCATCACTCCACTACAACTAAGGAAGTCGTGCAGTATTTAAAAGTGAAGACCAACTGGACTCTGAGGGTTGAAAGGTTGGAATCGGGCCACAACATCAACTTTAAGTCATTCGTGGTACGAGTTCCAACCCACCATCTACAGATTTGCCTGAAAGAGGACTTTTGGCCGAAAGGTGTCGTATATCGACGTTTCCGAGGACGGTTACGCGACACCACGCAGCGATACACGACGCCGTCAACATTACGTGTATAGTTATAGTTGTATAAGGTTTTTAATATGTATTAGTTTATTATTGTATAAGATTATTTTGTGTATTCTATTTATGGGCCTTAGTTGCCTGATAATAAAGTGATTATTATTATTATTATAACAGGCAGGCTCATGCCTGCATGGCACGCGTAGCATGATTACTGGAGAAATGGAGGAAACGACATACAAATGAAAGGTTGTAGAAATATTTTTACGGCACGATGTTAAAAATGAAGAAAACAAATCGCAGTCACTTTTTATAGAAAGATATAATAAAATAGGCAACAGCCAGCCAGCAACTAGCCAACAGAAGTGAAAACATAAAACTAATATTAGCGCCATCTATATTCTATAGTAGAGTACTACGGCGCGCTGTGGCGTGAATTCATAAGTTTACCCCCTACCAAAAATCGCTCAACGCGCCTGGAGAAGTTTTTTCTTCAAAGAAATAGGCATTTATGGGGACTGCCGAAAAACTTAAAACTGGTATTAGCGCTATCTAAATTCGATAGTACAGTACTATGGCGCAAGCATGTCGGTGACGCGAATCCATATCAAAAATCACTCAACGCGCATAGAGAAGTTTTCACATTAATTAATTAATAAATTTAACATTTATTTTCGAGTAAGATGAACCCACTGCGTTAGTAGTAACGTCTCTGATTTATATATATTAGTCTATGGTAACGTCGATTGTTGGGGTTTGGAACGAAATCATAG
The DNA here is from genome assembly GCA_949152395.1 of Agrochola litura. NCBI lineage: Eukaryota > Metazoa > Arthropoda > Insecta > Lepidoptera > Noctuidae > Agrochola > Agrochola litura. The sequence continues at coordinate 4,186,233 of OX424497.1, read as the reverse complement.
CGTGATCTAATATTAATTTTTGTCAAGAGTTGTCACCGCGCTCGATAGATGGCGTTGGCGTCGAATTAGATCGCGCTATGGTTTCGTTACCGCGAAAAGTGTAAGAGATCAGAATTTTATTTTTTTTGTGTGAATCTATTGTGAACCTATTGTGTTCTTGGGATATAATATACGCTATTATACCGATATAGTGCTATATTATTTATTCCTCGCCGTAATTGGACCCTTCTTAGTGAAGTATAAAATACATGGTCCTTCGAATCGGATTGGTCGGGAGTGTGTGTGGTGGTTTCCAGAGGTGGTAGTGTATCACCACCCTTCGCGTCGTTACTGGGCAGTGGATCGCTGTCCAGATCAGCCCCTTCAACGGGCACCAGGTGAGGTGTCCAGGAGTTGGAGGAGGAACCGATTGGAGCCGGGAGCAGCCAGGTGGAGCGTGGACGCAGCCAATCTGGTACCCAGCAGTCGGAGGATCGTCGCGAGGGAGGATTTCGTCGAATAGAGGGCGCCACTTGTATGGTGCAGTGCTGCGCGCTGCGAAGAAGGCGCTTGCGGCTCGTGGTGCAGTACAGCACGCGTGCCGGCTGTGGCTCGGGTGCAGTACAACAATAAAGTGTCAGTGAGTGAAAATAAAAAATCGTGAGTACATTTGAAATTATAACTTAGATCAGGAAGTTTAGTGTTTACATCAATCAAGAATCTCAAAAAGTGCGCGTAATTTGGACTTTAAATTTAACATTAACTTTAATGGTTTTTATTAGCTTAGGACTTGTAATTGTTTTATGTGAAAAGCGGTTCTGACGGGGAATCCATGCCCGATTTTAGAACCAAATAAAAGTTGTTCCAAACACTTGTAAAATTTTGGGATTTGTTGGGTAACTTTAAACATAAAACAAATCTATTTTTTGTGACTTGTGTTTTGATTGTGTTGATAAAAGTTGTGCCATAATTGTTGCAAAATGGAGCCGTTCTGTAGTATACAGGAAGATGTTAGTTCTAAAATGATTAAGGCTAGATCAAATTTTAAGAAAGCTCCTAAAGACCGTTTAACTACTTCATATTTAGAGACACGACTTGAAAATTTGGAACAATTATGGAACGCATTTACTTCTAATCATAAGGAAATATTAAGCACGATAAAAAAGCCTGAATTGGCTAATTCGAGCTATGTTAAAAATAATCTTTATGATGAAGTTGAAGAATTTTATGTGGATTTTAAAAGTGATTTAAAAGAAATGTTATCCGAAAGAAAGTTTACTGATTCGCGTACAGATTCTAATATTTGTTCTAAAACAGAAGGGAACCTCAGTAGAGTAAGGTTGCCTGAAATAAAAATTCCCTCTTTTTCGGGAAAGTATTCGGAGTGGCAAACATTCAAAGATTTGTTTGTGGGTTTGGTGCATGAAAACAAATCTTTGGATGATGCACAACGCTTATTTTATTTAAAGGGTCACTTAACAGGGGAAGCTGAACAGTTGTTACGAAATATCAATGTTACATCAGATAACTATAAAATTGCTTGGTCTAAGTTAGAAAAAATGTACAACAATAAAAGGTTTCTGGCAAATAGTATAATGAAAAGATTGTTAAGTCAAAAGACATTATCGTTTGAATCGGCATTGGAAATAAAGCGACTTATTACGACTACTGTTGAATGCTTAGAGTCAATTAGTAATTTAGGGGTAGATGTGTCTTCCTGGGATCTGATTGTGATACACATAATTAGTGGAAAGTTAGATAAAGAGACCAGGAAAGCGTGGGAACTTAAGGCGGCTTCAGACGCAAGCGATGAATTACCTACCTTTAAACAGTTTTCGGAATATTTAAATAATCGGTTTAGAGGTCTAGAAAATTTAGATAAGGTCGATAACAAAGACAGACATTCAAACCAAAAAGGGACTCAGTCGTTTCATGTAGTAAAAAAGTCGGTTGCATGTGCGTTTTGCTCGTCAGCCGATCATAAAATTACGTCCTGTCCTAAGTTTGGAAAGGAGTCTAATGACGCTCGGCGTAGTTTTGCTCAGGAACATAATTTGTGCTTTGTTTGCTTATACAATAATCACTCTGCTAAACATTGTAAAAACACTCTAAAGTGCCAGGTGTGTAAACGCCGCCACCATTCTTTGTTACACCCAACAGGTGTTTCTGGGTCTGATATGGGCGAAGGTAGTAATAGGGCTCACGAGGAAACCTCATCGTTGATGAAGGAGGATAATAAAACTAGTAACGTTGAAAGGGCCGCGCAAGCGGAGGGGTCGAGCAAGCCACTGGTTTCCTGTTTATCCACAGGAGGCGGTCGAAAAACCGTCTTATTAACTACTGCTTTGATCGAGGTGAAATCTAAAGACGGCTCGTATCGAATAGTTAGGGCTTTGCTGGACCAAGGATCACAGGGTTCTTTCGTTACAGAATCCGTGGTACAATATTTGGGTTTAAATAAAACTCCATCGCGACAAACAGTGATTGGGGTAGGTGGGGAGAAAAGTGCGACTGCCAAGTCCACTGTAACCCTTAAAATGAGATCTAGAATAGATCCCACGGTCAAGATAACAGTCGATGCGTTCGTCTTGAAATCGGTCACTGCCCTTCTCCCAGCTACGAAAGTAACTAGGGTAGAATGGGTTGAATTGGCCGATGATGATTTGGCTGATCCAAAATACGATAGGCCTAATAAAATTGATGTTTTGTTAGGTGCTGAAATTTACAGCCAAGTCATCCAAGAAGGAATCAAACGAAACGTAAGCGGAACTTACTTGGCACAAAAAACCACGTTAGGGTGGATATTGTCGGGTACCTTTGAGTTGGATCACTCAAATTATCCCGCACATATTACCGTCATGCATTTAAGTCTTGATCCCGATGAGTTGCTTCGAAAATTTTGGGAGTTAGAGGCAGAACCATCGAGAAGGAAAACGCTAACGGAGGATGAAAATAACTGCGAAAAATTATACGCAGATACAACAGAACGCGACAAAGGTGGCCGGTATATAGTAAGGCTACCATTGCGCGACGGGGACCCGGTCGACAAGGTTGGTGAATCGAAAGTTATTGCTGAAAAAAGATTAAAGTCGTTAGAAAGTAAATTCAAGAAAAACAGTAAATTCAAGGAAGATTATTCGAAGGTTCTCCAGGAATACTTACAGCTAAATCACATGAAAAAGGTTTTAGAAAATGACAAGAATAATCCGAAAGCTATTTATTTACCACACCATGCTGTTGTCCGGGAGGATAAAGTAACGTCTAAGGTTCGCGTCGTATTTGATGCCTCCTGTAAGGGATCAAAGGGAGCTTCACTTAATGACTGTATGTTAGTTGGTCCTACATTGCAGGCGGAACTTCGGCATACGATTATGCGATGGAGAACGCACCGAATATGTCTTGTAGCTGACATAATAAAAATGTATCGGCAGGTGTTAGTTCACAAAGAAGACTCAGTACTACAAAGGATCCTCTGGAGAGAAAGTCCTGAAAAGGAAACAGAAGTGTATCAAATAGAAACGGTAACATTCGGCACGGCGTCGGCACCATATCTGGCAGTACGGTCACTTCAACAGGTGGCGTACGATGAGTGCTCAGATCAGCCCGAAATAGCCAAGATTATTCTAAACGATTTCTACATGGACGACGTGATGACAGGATCTGAAAATATAAAAAGCTGTTTTAATATTTACACGGAATTAAGCAAAGTGTTAGACAAGAGAGGTTTTCCATTACAAAAATGGAGGAGTAATAGTCAGCAATTACTGAATAAAATAAGGGATGGGAAAGAAACTACAGAGGAAGAATTAAGGATAAAAATAGATGATGTAACGAAGATTTTAGGACTTACCTGGAACTCGAACAAAGACTTCTTTCAGTATTCTGTAGAACTCCAACCGTTGACTGCACCTGTAACGAAAAGAAAAATTATCTCCGAGATATCACGTCTATTTGACCCTTTGGGTTGGTTGGCACCAAGCATTGTTTTAGCCAAAATATTTATTCAGAAATTATGGTTAGCGGGATTAGAGTGGGACCAAGAAATTCCAAAAAACTTAGTACAAGAATGGATTACTTACCATCATAGTTTGGCCAATTTGGTGAATATTAAAATCCCACGATGGTTGCAACAGGAAAGTACCAATTTGAAGGCTGAATTGCACGGGTTTTCCGACGCTTCGAAATTAGCGTATTCGGCAGTCATATACCTGAGAGTAGTGGATCACAAAGGGGATATTCACATTTCATTAGTCACGTCGAAAACGAAAGTAGCGCCCGTTAGACAAGTGTCTATTCCACGATTAGAACTTTGTGGTGCTACTCTCCTTGCTAAATTAATGGTGGAAGTAGGAGAAGTATTGAACATACCACGTGACAATTGGCATGCATGGACCGATAGTGAGGTGGTGCTAGCTTGGCTCAACGGACACCCAAGTCGCTGGAAAACGTTCGTCGCAAATCGAGTTTCTGAGATTTTAAGTCTGTTAGATACGAAATATTGGTCTCACGTATCAACGAAACATAACCCCGCAGATTGTGCATCTCGCGGAGTTTCCCCAGCTGATCTTGAATCTACGGCTTTATGGTGGAATGGGCCGGATTATCTAAGACAGCTGGTGGTGGAGTATAAAAGACCCAAACACCTTATCACACACTTAGAAGAAGTGAAAGTTCACACGACTTCTTTGGAACGTGAAGGTTTGTTTGAGTTTTCGTCATTATCCCGATTAGTCCGAGTTGTTGCTTATTGTCGGCGATTTTTAAATCTAAGGAGATCAGTAACAATCAGACATAATACACGACATTTATCCAAATTAGAACTTGAAGTTGCTCTAGAAACATGTATCAAAAAATGTCAACAAGAATTTACCGAGGAAATGGAGGATTTAAAGAGTGGTAAAGTAAGAAAAAAGTCCGGTAATTTAAGGTCGTTAAATGCTTTCGTGGATTCAAAAGGAATCATAAGAGTTGGAGGGCGACTTGAGATGTCTCAATTAAGTTATAATAGAGTTCATCCTATATTGTTACCAAAGCAGTCTTTTCTGACAGTTCTATTAGTGGCAGATGCTCACGAAAAGACGATGCATGGTGGTCCGCAACTTATGGTGACATACTTGCGTTCCAAATATTGGATTATTGGTGTCAAGCAATTGGTTAAAAAACATGTTAAAGGATGTATTAAATGCATTCGATATTCGTCTAAAGTTAGAACGCAGTTAATGGGACAACTGCCTTCGGCACGTGTTACACCTAGTAAACCATTTCTATATAGTGGAGTAGATTACGCTGGCCCTATTAACATTCGGGTATCGAAAGGTCGAGGTAATAGGTCCTATAAAGGCTATATAGCATTGTTTATATGCATGGTCACTAGAGCAGTACACTTAGAGGCGGTCAGTGAATTAAGTACTAGAGGTTTCCTGACAGCTTTCAAAAGATTCGTGGCAAGACGTGGTCGATGCAGTGACTTACATAGCGACAATGGGACAAACTTTGTGGGAGCGTCACGCGAGTTACTCTACTTATTTAACGATGAGAAGTCCAACCTCAATCCGGAACTAGCAGAGTACCTCGCTAATAATGGCACAGATTGGCACTTTATCCCGCCCCACGCACCTAATTTTGGTGGCCTATGGGAGGCAGGAATAAAATCGACCAAGTACCACCTTAAAAGGGTTATTGGGAATTCTACACTGACGTACGAAGAGATGGCAACAGTGCTGGCTCAAATTGAGGCTTGCCTCAACTCCAGGCCTTTATCGTATGTCGAAGATCAAGATAAGTGTGTCATTTTAACGCCAGGGCATTTCTTGATCGGAGAACCACCCGTTTTAGCACCAGATTCAAATTACGAAAGGTCCAATGTGAGTACCTTAAAACGCTGGCAGCTTCATCAGAGGATGATGCAGGATTTTTGGCGTCGTTGGTCGCAGGATTATTTAAACCAATTCCTGCAACGCCATAAATGGGCCAATAAAAATCCAGAACCATCAGTTGGGGAGGTCGTGTTAGTAAAGGAAGACGGTTTGCCTCCAGGCAAGTGGTTATTGGGTAAGGTTGAACAGACGCATCCGGGTCCTGACGGAATTACTCGGGTCGTAACCATACGCACACAGGCTTCAGTCTTTAAGAGACCTACCTCTAAATTGTGTGTGTTACCTATTTGCCAGTAATCAGTTAAGTTAAGGTCAAGTTTAAATTTTGTTGTACTTAAGATTTGTTTTATTTATTATTTTTCTTTGTTTATTATAATGTAAAACCAAGGGTATGATATTTGTTCTGATAAACCCTATATTGTGTTAAAACCTACTACCAAGGACGCAAACTTTTATTTAAAGGTTCCCGGTCATGGTCAGGCTTGATATAAGCCGGACGTTTGTCACGGTGGGCGGTAATTAAGGACACTTTGTCAATATGTCCTTGGTGGGCGGTATGTTGGGGTTTGGAACGAAATCATAGCGTGATCTAATATTAATTTTTGTCAAGAGTTGTCACCGCGCTCGATAGATGGCGTTGGCGTCGAATTAGATCGCGCTATGGTTTCGTTACCGCGAAAAGTGTAAGAGATCAGAATTTTATTTTTTTTGTGTGAACCTATTGTGAACCTATTGTGTTCTTGGGATATAATATACGCTATTATACCGATATAGTGCTAAATTATTTATTCCTCGCCGTAATTGGACCCTTCTTAGTGAAGTATAAAATACATCGATAAAAGTGGTGATACTATGCGTGCACGCTGGTTGTGCTACTCCTTGATTAAGCGCATCAATAGAGTGTAAGGATTCTTCGGTTCCTTAGTTTTTTTCTATTATAATATGAGTACTTAAAATTTCAAATGACACAGCTAGTTATTTAAAATGAAATCAATTTACCTGGATAATTATCAGTATATTACTGTTTAGCTGTAGTACATTTAGTAATGGGTATCCGTTAGTCTTAGTCCACGGTTCCAAGAACTCATTGACATCACTAAGCAAACCGTTGTTGTTTCCTATCCATTCGCTATAAACAGCATCTATGAAGTTCATCGAGTTGACTGATCCAAACCCTCTGGGAAAAAAGACATGGTTTAAGAAATTGGTCGGGCAAAGCTGGACTGGCCACGTTCTTATTAAAAATGAGGGGTGGGTCGTTACGTGATTTTTGTGAAACGTAACGTAACTAGTGACTTCGAGGACGTCACCGGTTTTGAAAACTAGTGATTTTAGTAACAAGTTATTTTTCAAATTCTATTCTCATTGAAGTGTTACTGTTATTTGCGAAACGAAAATGTAAATGGTTACCTACGTAATACGTTTCATAACACAAGCTTGTTTCGTTTCACTCTTTTCATTCGATCACTGCATTGTGATGGAACTAGTTACAAAAATCTCGTGTTTGTGTGTGACTCGAAACTAGTTATTCCGTTACATGCCCCGTAGCCGGTTATTGTAACTAGTGACGTTAAATAACGCCCATACCTATTAAAAATCATTTACTTATTATGCAACAGAAAAACTTGCGGAAATGTAACATCTCGAAAAACACACACACATGACACACAACACACGCTCACCCTCTTTTACTCAACATTAGGTACTCACACACCCTTTACTTACGAGTATCTCAAATTATTTAAAAAAAAAATAGGTATCTTTAAATATTTATTAAAAAACCTTTGTTATGCATTCGTCTTGGGGCAACCTACCCTCTCACTAGGAGTCGGGTGTTGGTAGCTGCGCCACAGTTTTAACTATTGCGGTTATCATCGTTTTACATTTTTGTCTTTGTATGTATTTGTTTTTGTTCCCAATAAATGATTTATTATTATTAATGCTTCTAGACATATTTTGTTTCAAATAATGTGTGATTCGTCATCATATTAATTTCAAAAGAGTTTCAAACTTTGATAGAAATGAATGGACTCCTAATCAAGGTTTGCAATTCTTTGGTAATTCTTAAATAACCGTACACATAGTTTGAATGTTTTTCTTTTGTTTTGCGCCTTATTCGACCAAGCCACGCGTGTAGCAATGACGTCATTAATCTTGTATTCGTGCGTAGCGTGTTCGTGGGTTGCAGTGGACGTTATAACATACATTTTCTTGCAAAGCGAAGCTAGACATACGTGCGAAGCCTCTCCGTGCGCAGCGGTGGGAGAGCCTCACCCCTGCGCTCGGAGGGGCTCAAATAAGACGCCCACGCAGCTCAACGCTGTCAACGCTATGCACGCGGTACACGGAAGCGTGCGCCTGCGTAGCTTCACTGCGGGAGGTGGGCCGTGGTAACATAGTCGTGGGTTAAATTCGTGTATAGTGTGTGCTACAGTGGAAACGTAGCTAAAATGCGCCGCGTGCCCGTGCACAGCGTGCGCCGCGGTGGGCCAGTGACTTAAATCAGACAAAGAAAAAGGTAAAAAACGCCTAAAGTATGAATTAGATCTTTTAAGACTTACCCTGCATTCACAAGTGCCCTCGCTGCCAACTGGATGAAGTCAGTATGTGCATCACCAAGCACAATCCTCGTCATTCTCATTAATGCTGGAGCCTTATACTTCAGAATTCCATTCACACCGATATGGTCTCTAATCGCTTCATCATCGAACAGATCATCTTCTGGTTCTAGTACTCCTGACTTCGAGTACGAATCACGAAGTAAGCTCTCTTGTATCACTTCAGTGACGAATAAGGTATTGACGTCTAGCTGATGTCTGAGCAAGCCCAAGCCGTGGTAGAACTGAGAAAAAAGTAATACGTGTGTAACCTGTTTCAACTAAAGAAGTAATTAATTATCTTATAACTCAACTATGCGATTTCAAGAACCTACCAATCTCATCATTTCCCAGCTTGCATGCGAAGCAAGGCCCGACACGACCCATTCGTACCGCCAGTTTTGTGGGTAGATCACATACCCAAACCATTGCTTGGCCATTGCTTCTGCTAGTTTCGGTAGCGCTATACTCCTCTGCTTAACGGCGTGGTTTGATTCCATGAACACGTAGGGTTCCCTGATAACATAGTGTGATCAATTTTGAAAGTAAATATTAGGTACCTACATATTATAATTAAAGATAATCTGAAATTGCTGCAAAAATAAAGTCGAGTATGGCCCATAATCGACTTTACCAGGATGTGGCACCTAAAATCGCAGTTCTGACCGTGGTGCGGTGAGGGTTTCTTTTGTGGCGCCATCTACAACGCCACATGTGAACTACGCATCTGGAGCGTGACCCGGTAGGCCGGACGCCGGAGAGGATAAGATATTCCATGAGTAGAAAAGAGACAAATATAATGAATATGGATATGTTCTGAATTAGAACTAAATATATGAAAAAAAACTAAATACATCCTAAAATTTCGTTGCAAAATTCAAGATATTATTAGGTGATGTGGCCAAATAATGCTCATGACGCACCTTGGTAAAGTTGCGCATGAGAAACATGGATATATGCCGTGCCCATGACAAGCTTGGTATATATGGAGCCGCATTGAACGTGATAAGGGGTGTTAGCTAGCCTCAATCAAAATTATAATTTCACAATAATTGGTAAATTTAATGAAATTGAGGTCAAGAGCAGATAATGAAAAAAAATATGTTAATTTAGAGCATTTTTAATAACTAAATCTGTGAAAATTTTATATTTAGTTTACATAACATAATGTAATTAATTTGTAAAGTTATGTCTAACGCGGATAAGACACTGAGAATTACGCAAAAACTATCAAGCATATTTTTCTAAAACCTTCACCATTCTAGAAGACTATTAATTTTTTAAAGAAAATTTAATTATTAATCTTTTAGTATACGTGTTTTATTAAATAACCTTTTGTTTTATGTACAACAAATTTATAATGCGTCTAATTTGGGACACTCCTTGATAGGCGAGTCCTATTACTGGCTAGACGTAGGTACAACGCGTTGCGTGAGCTCAGCACAGAACCCACAAGCTAACCACTCAAGGCCGCTGGCATTTAGTGATAGCATCTTAATGCCTATACCATTTTCATCATAGTCATTGTGTAATAACTGCTAAGACTTACCAAATACCGATTGAGGAAAGAGCATTCCAATCTGTTGACACGTCTGGAAGAGCCACAATATTCATTCTACCATCTTGATCCTGAACGATTTCTGTGTATTGCTTGTTAGTCCATTCATTCAAGTTGGTGTAGAAGAAGTTTATAGCTACTCCAGCTTGAGCATCCTGATTATAGATGCCTCCTCTTCCATATAGAAAAACGTTTTTAGTTGGTATGTTGATAACGGAAAAGTTGTGAGCTATCATTCCCCAAAGATGTGGCGGCCCCACCAATGGACGAAATTGATTTCTGAAATAATAAGTCAATAAATAGTATAGTTGAAACCAGATTCATACATGGTCAATGGTATGTGATGCGGAGGAAACAGGGTCAAGTAGTAAGTAAAATTTTGAAAGCTATTGGAATACATAAATACTAGAGAAACCTTCTTCTTTTCGTGTGGTAAGTGACTAACCTGGTGTCAGAGTTTTAAAGCCACCCATGGGCCTCTGACCTGGCTTCAAATGCCGTCGAGAAGATGTTTACCTTCACCGTTGTTGAAGCAAGTGATAATCATCATCATCATCATCCTATAATGTTCCCACTGCTGGGACACAGGCCTCCTCTCTGTTAGAGGGAGTGGGCCGTAATCCACCACGCGGGCCCAGTGCGGGTTGGTGCAAGTGATAATAATTATAGAATACACACATGAATCCGAAAAGACAGAGGTGCCTGCATTGGGTTCGAACTCGAGACCTATGACTTGGCAGTCCGACGAACACACCATTAGGCTATCATTGCTACTAGAGAAGTGGTAATGATGAAGATGGATGGATGAAAAATTTAAATTATTTAAATTTATTATTACAATATTAGGTTTATTACCACCGTAGTTTAAGCAAACTAATAATAATCGAGAATAAAAAATAATGTTAACTCCAATTTTGAAATAAGTCAGAAAGATAAAAAACTTATATTTTAGCAATTCTGAATAAAATACGCGCAGCGGAATAATTGTACGTATTAATGTCATAACTGGCTTATCCCACCGTCTCTGGGAAGGTTAACTATTGCTTTTTTTTACGAAAAATCTCCTTTTCTCTACTTCCTAGGTGTAGTGGTGGCTCAGTGGTAGCGGCCCCGACTTACAAATAGTCGTGGGTTCAAACCCAGGCAGGCGCTTTACTTTTTGTAATTTATTTCATTACCACTGAACTCTCAAAACGGTGATGGAAAACATCGTGAGGAAATCAGAATGACATAAAAACAAAAATTTGAAGACATGTGAAATCTATCAACCCGCACTGAGCCCGCGTGGTTGATTACCTGTGTGTGAGGAGGCCTGTTTCCTAGCAGTGGGAATGTTATAGGATGATTATGCTATGTTATGCTCAACTTATACAGATTGTTTCGAAGTACTTACTCGCTATCGTTCTCCAGCAAAGAATTTGACACTATTATGAAACAGTCATATAGTGTCACATTCTAAATGAAAACTTAAACCTCTTGTGGTTGTGACTGGGTTAATGATGTAGTAGCACATTATAGTTTTGAAGAAGGTAAATAGGTAGTACTTACGCGCTGTTCTCTTTTAGTTGAGAATTCGCCAATAAATGTGTGTAATCGAGGTTGTTGAACTTGAAACTTATTATTGATATCTCTGTAGGCTCGTCCATACAAGGGAACACGCGTCTTGCGTAAGTCGGATGAAGATTCATTGCCACGTAGGTGCTGCGAATTTAGGTAACGTGATTATTAATAATTTAAACTAACAAAAGCGGCTATTTTGGCCGATTTTTCAAGCAATAATTTTGTCTGAAGAATAAATACGGTGGTTTGACATATTTTCTATAAAAAACTGTCCAATCATCATATATACTCGTACACAGATTAAGGAACGACTTTCATATGATTAAAAAGTCGGCCCCAAATCCGATAGTAATATAATTATAGTTAAAAACAATTATTACTTTCCATTGTATTGTCCCAAGTGGAGCCCAAGTCCACCGTTTGATAGTTGACCACTATACTCTATAATTACTACAAATAATGTAGCCACAGATGTTGGGTAGATATATAGTTCTTGATCGTAAACATCGAAGTCAACGTCAACGGCATTTGCACTTGAAAACACTCCTATTTTCACAGATTTGATATCTAGGCCATCAATATGTAGGACTATATCGTCTTCCCGCGTCTCAGCGCTAATCTGAACATTAAGAACAGCGCGTCCATAGAATGAATCTCCGTTGACTGTTATTTCCAATTCATAATTCGTTACTGTTTGGCCAGGTCTTACATTTCGGCTGAGGTAAGCATCATGAGTTGCATTCACTGCTTCTTCTACAACAGTCAGTTCATGTTCTTCTATAAGTTTGTTTACAACGGGGGTTGCAGAGTTTTTAGTGTCGGTATCGGTTGTCGGTAACGATTTTGCAACCACGTCAAATAGGATTACCGATGAAAAGAAGATGCACTTCCACTTGACCACAGTTTGAACCATTTTTATTGAATTTCAATGGTAGATTACTTCACTCTCACACTCCCATTGGTCGTTTCGTTAGATAATCTTGAATAGAAATAATGAGGAACAGTCGCGGTAGATATAGCTTATATACATTTTACTAATTTTTATTACAATTAATGATGATGCAGCTATATGTGTGATAAAGTAATTTTTTAATCATAATACCTGATTTAACTTATTAATATAAATGCGAAAGTGTGTTTGTTGGTTTGTCCTTCTTTCACGCCGCAACGATATAACGAATTTACGTGATTTTTACTCAGTTATAGTTTATGGGCCGGAAACCATGGGTTAAATAAATATTACTTGTAACTAGAAACGACAAAGAATAAGAAATAATAAAACCTATACAGGGTGACAGGGACATCAACGCGAAAACTGAAACCATGGATTCAGTACATGATTTTGAACCCCACTGCGTTGAAATTTTTAGTCGTTTATTTAAAAAAAAAATCTGCTGTTTCATAGAAAAGTGCAATACCTATGCGGTCAAAATGTATGGAACAGCAGATTTTTTTTTTAATAACCGACGAAAAATTTCAACGCAGGAGCGTTCAGAATCATGTACTGAATCGGGTAGATTTCAGTTTTGACGTCGATGTCCCTGCCACCCCGTATTAGTGCTACGATACAATATGCAGCAAGCGAATTTTCGATTTATTTTGGTACAAAGCCGTAAAAAGCAATGAATTTGTGTTTTGCGACGTTATCAGTCCAGGGCGACGTTATAGAATCAGAATTAATTTACAACTCATTTTTTATAATTTATTAGTTATCTAATGAAGCGAGTGTAAATTATTTCATCACCACTGTTCTCAAAACGGGGAAAAAAAACATCGTGAGGAAACCAGTATGTCCTAGAACCAAAAATTCGAAGACATGTGACATCTACCAACCCGTACTGAGCCCGCGAGGTGAATTACGGGCCACTCCCTTTCACCGAGAGGAGGTCTGTATCCCAGCAGTGGGAATATTATAGGCCGATTATGATGATTGAAGCGAGTTAAAACTTCATCATTTTACCAAATGCCATCCATTACTGGACATAGGTTTTCCGTAAGCATCGCCGCAAAAAATAAGTATATAACTTAATTTTTTGTTTGTTACTTTTGTCTTTGACTGATTTTTATCTTTAGGTGTGTCACATACAGATAAAAAACAAATGTGTAATCCTATGATTATTTGATTTGGATTGTTTTTTTCCTGTTAACTGTGGCAAATTATAAAGTTTTTGATCTTTATTAACTGCTTTATCAGAAGAGCCACTGATGTGATTCTTCTGATAAAGCAGTTAATAAAGATTATGAGATTGATGATTATGAGATTTATCGTTTCAGTTGTACTTTATTCCCAATGTGTGTTACTAGCTGCAGCCCGTGGCTTCGCCCACGTGGACCCTAATAAGAATAAGAATTAGGGGTTTCTAAAATAAAAGTAGCCTAAGTTACTCCTTATAACATCAGCTTTCTGCCAGTGAAAGTCCCGTCAAAATCAGTCCAGCCTTTTCGGAGATTAGCCGGAACAAACAGACAGACAGAGAGACAAATAAAAACAAACTACTTCTAAAAAAACCAGTAGGTACAAAGTGAAAAATAACTTATATTTCGGAAGTCGGTGTCTTTGGTTTTGTATATTCGTTATTTGCCACCGACTTTCGAAATATAAGTTATTTTTACTTTGTAGTATTTTTTTAGAAAGAAAGAAAAAGTATTTATTGAGACTCGCACTCAAATCACAAATTAAACTAAACACCTTCATTAAAAACATTAATAAAAAACAAAGTAAAATTAAAAATAAAAGCAGAGAGTCCTGTACGAGGCCAAAGGGCTCCTATCTCAGCATAAAAAAAAATGACGCAGCGCTGGTATTCTGATAGGGCCCGCAGTGATGTCACGGATAGATAGATACAGAAAGAAATATTAAATTAAATAAAATAAAAATAGATATGTGAAATATTCTAAAAATAAAATATAAGTAGTCCGCGTGTCTGCACCCGACGTAACGTCAGTTACTTGTCTATGCCTAAATCGGTTGCTTTTTTTTGTAAATAAGTTTTTATTTCTCGCTTTTTAGTGGGTTGGTTTGTAATTTATCTCAGTTACAATAGCTTAATGTAATCACCTTTTACAAAATATTGCTTATTCCGATGCAGGGACTTTAATCGTTGAAGAGTTCTCCTGGTACTTCACCATCAGCTCTATTTCTCTATATGCATTGCGACGAGCATAAACTTGGCAACCATATTAAGTAATCGAATCGCAATCGGTGAAATACTAATTATTGAGTTGTTCCGGTGGCCATTTGTGGTCTTCATCATCAGTTCTACTTCACCAAATGGTGCTTTCCGAGAGCAACTGCACGAGTTACTATAAACAGTAAAACGTTGAGGAGTTCCCTTGACTGTCCTTCGTCTTCATCATCAGACTCCTTTTAGTGGCATGTGGAACAGGGTGCAAAGATCCACCATAGAAAAGGGAGGATCCTCCGACCAGACGGGTATTGTGTCTGGCGGGCAACTGCCCATCGGTTTGAAGTTGAAATCTTGTATCTATGTCGATCGCTCGGTAAATTCTAATTGCGCGATGCAGGATTTGTGTGACGTCATGTCTATGATGCGTAGTTTTGTATGTGGCGGTGTAACCGCTACACCCTAATGACAGTCACAACCACAGATATACACAACCCATCTGGATGTAAAGTTCTCATCAATACAAATGGACCAAGTCCAAACACCAAGTAATTGCTTTAAATCGTTGAGGAGTTCCTTCGACTGTCTTTCGGCTCCATCATCAGATCGACTCCAGACCTTCATTAAATAGTAGCTTTAAAATACTTAATGAAAAAATTAACAAAACACTAGTCACCGCTACGATTTTCGAAGGTTCTCCTCAATTTTTCTGGGATGCCATCATCAGATCCTGGTTTCCTTATCATGGTACGACCCTTGGGATATCTTCTTTCCAACAAAAATAATCATCAAAATCGGTTCATAAACGATGAAGTTATCCGCGAACACACAAAAAAAAAATATATATATACGGATGAATTGAGAAACCTCCTCCTTTTTTGAAGTCGATAAAAAAATTATAAGTACCTTATTCAGTAAAAAGCTGTTATTTGGATATTACAAACAGACATTTCAATTGTATTCATTTGTATATAAATTGAGTATTGATTATTTGTATTGATAACGTGACAATATTAAAAGATTTAAATGGAAATACGTTATCGTGGACGGTTAAAAGCGTCTTCATATACCTATTTCCATACATTTTATTTTCCCTGTGTTATCGTGATGCTGTGACGTGGACGTGGATGTCTTCGATAATATCGCCGCATTATTTGTCAAAAAGCAGGTCATTGCTAGACAACCCACTATTATACGTATAGTTGCGGTTCATAATAATTAGGGAAAACTGGACTGGACTGCTATTTCAATCAATCTGCCTAGCCTTTTCCCAACTATGTTGGGCTTCCAGTCTAACCAGATGCAGCTGAATACCAGTATTTTACATGGAGCGACTGCCTATCTGACCTCCACAACCCAGTGACTGCGTAATCCGATACCCCTTAGTAAGACTGGTTGTCAGACTTTCGGGCTTCTGACGACCCGTAACGACTGTCAAAGATCCACGAATGACAGCCAGGACCAACAGTTTAACGTGCTTTCCGAGGCACGGAGGAGTCTCGGTATCTATGTTCTATGTTCTATGTTATGGGGTTTGGTTTCCGCACTTAGTCCGTCAGGTGGACCATTGTGCGTGGGCCATGGCGGCCGTTTGGTGGTTATTCCAACCAGCCCACCTCCCTCCAGAAGTTAATCAAAACTCCTGGTTTGTTCAGAATATCTGTAAAAGATCTGGGTGACCCGAGGGTTTCTGTTCTAATCTGGGTGACGCCTGTGCATTCGAAGAGCACGTGCGCGACGGTTTCCTCAGCCACCATGCATGCCCTGCATAGAGGGCTGTCCGTTATGCCTATTGTATGGAAGTGTTTGTTTAGCGAGCAGTGTCCCGTGATGGTTCCCGTCACCAGGCGTAGGCCGTTCCTGTCCAGGCGAAATAAACGCCTGGTTAGCCTGCTATCCAGGGATGGCATAGCTTCCTTGGACTGCCTGCAGCCCGGTGTCGAGGTCCACCAGTACTCCGCTTGTGTGAGGGTGAACTCCTGTAGCCACCTGCGTATTTGGTTGAAAGGGATTGGTACGATAGGTTCGGGTCCACAGACTGCCGTACCAGAACCTATTCTAGCAAGTTCGTCAGCTGCTTCGTTACCTAGCGAACCGCTGTGTCCTTTTATCCATTGTAGCGTCACCGTGTTGCGACTAGATACCGTTACTTGTTCTAGTGCATTGTGACATTCTAATATTAACTTCGAGGTAATATATTTTTTCTTCAAGGATTGGAGAATAGAGGCGCTGTCAGAGAGTATACGTATGCGAGTGTCCGTAACTCTCCTGGCTTCAATGGCGTGGACCGCTTGTATGATGCCCACACACTCCGCCTGATAGACGGTGTTGAACATTCCTAGCGGTCGGGATATCTTAATGTTGAGGTCATATGAGAAGACTCCGACCCCGGTACCGGAGTCGGTCTTCGATCCGTCAGTGTAAACCCTCAGCTCTTCCGAGCCTGAGTAGTCACACTGTTCTTCTGTAAGTATTATGTTGTAGTGCCTTTGAAAATGGTGTGATTTCGGGGCTTTGTCGCAGGGTGATGCCATCATTGGCTGAAGTTTGATTACATCTTCCTTTATGCGTGTGTGCTTAATTCTAGAATCTCTGCTTAGATTTCCTGATAAATGCAGCCTAAAGGCGGCCAGAGCCGCCTCCTCCCGCACAATGAGGTGCAGAAGCGGCAGCCCAAGCATTGCTTGTAGGGCGGCTGTGGGTGTAGTTCTCATACTGCTAGTGATTGCAACACAAGCAAATCGCTGCAGTTTTTCGAGATCTCTTTGGGCTGTACTCAGGTCTGTCCTGGGCCACCAGGCCAGTGAGCCGTATGTGATAAGCGGTCGAATGATAGTGGTGTATAACCAGTGGGTGAGCTTGGGGCTAATCCCCCAATTCCTGCCAAGCAGTCGCTTACACTGCCACAGGGATATGCTGGCTTTAGTTGTGACACAGTTCGTGTGTTTTGCCCAGTTCAGCTGCTTGTCCAAAAAGATGCCCAAGTATATGGTTTCAGTTGAGAGGCTTAGGGTTGTTCCAAAGAATCGTGGTAGCTGTAGTGTCATCAATTTCCTCTTTTTTGTGAAGAGAATCAGTTCGGTTTTTGTAGGGTTCACTGAGAGTTGGTGCATGCTGCACCATTCCTCTACTATTTTCAGAGCTTGACGCATGAGATTGCATAGGGTGTTTTCGTGTGTCCCGATTATTATTATGGTTATGTCGTCGGCGTAGCCTACGGTGAAATAACCGTTGTCATTGAGTGTTTTGATGAGGCTGTCTACTACCAGGTTCCATAGCAGCGGCGAGAGGACGCCCCCTTGTGGGCAGCCCTTCACAACGATGGCTCTCGTAGTGTCATTTACTGTGACTTGTACAGCTCTCAATTTGAGCATGTTGGTGATCCAGCCACTCAGGGTCGAGTCTATGCCGTGTCGATCGAGGGCCGTGTTTATACTGTTAAACATGGTTTTGTCAAAGGCACCCTCGATGTCAATGAAGGCAGCCAGTGCTGAGCATTTGTGGTCCACTGCGCAACCAATTTTACCAACCACGCTGTGCAGCGCTGATTCTGTTGACTTGCCTGTGGAGTACGCATGCTGTTGTTTGTGAAGTGGTATTACCCGGAGAGGTCCGTATCGGATGTACCGGTCACAGAGTCTCTCGAGGGTCTTCAGTAAGAAAAATGTGAGGCTTATAGGCCTATAAGCTTTGGGTTGTGTATAATCGGTTTTGCCAGGTTTGGGTATAAAAATGACTTTCACCTCGCGCTACCCCCCACTGCAGCAGGGCTGGGAAGATGCCATCCAGCCCTGCCGACTTGTATGGCTGAAAGGTGTTGATAGCCCACTTTACTCGCTCTTCTGTCACTATGTTGCGGGCTCTTGACCAGTCTTGATCCGTTGGGGTCCATTCTGGTTCAGCCTCCCACAACCTGTCCTCCAGGATTCTACAGTCTGGGAAGTGGGTTTCGAGAAGGACCTTACTGGTTTCATGGTCAGTTAGTGTGTATGAGCTATCGGGTTTTTTAAGCGCGCCGAGGGTTCGAGTCTCGGTATCTAAAGATGGTCACCCATCCACGTACCAACCCCGGCAAGCGTAGCTTAACCTGATGGATCGACCCGTACGGCTGTTATTATTTAGCCACCAGCTCCTCGAGCACGAGCTGGACTGATATTTACTACCTTAAATTCTTGCTGAAAAATTGTGTCATAGAACACGTTGGAAATACTAACTTGTGTACTTTCTAAGCACTTTCTAATAATTTATTATTATAAAAAGTAATAATGGCTTTAGGAAGACGAGAAATAAACAACTGTTTCGTTCTTAACCAATTTATTTACGTTTTTATATTAGGTATATTTTTTGCAATATGTACATATTACAAACAATAACATTATAAGATTTTTAAATAAAAACTAATGTTAATATGCCTTAAGTCTAATGCTTATAAGAATATTTAAATAATTTTAAATTCATAATTGTTTAGTTTTGTATAATTGATTTAACTACGTTGTTTTATTAATTTATTTTTTAAACCTAACACTAAATTTGAGGCAAGAGGACGCGTTTGCCCCAGATTTAGTTGTTTTTCCCTAAGTATTATCTTACAAATTATACGATAAAAATATGAGTGAAAATGCAGTAAAAAAATATTACTACTCTACCCTTATCAATTAAAATATTAAATAAGAAACTTAATATAAACTATCTCCTAGAAAAATAAAACTTTAATAAACTATTTATAATAAAATTAGACAAGACCCAATTTAGGAAGGGATACATAGAAATATAATAACGTGTTTGCCTCCAGCAGGGATTTAACACGGTACATACCTATTTTCATGCTTTTATTATGAACCAAGATGTCAAACAAATGAGCTAAAACTCTACTTGAAGAATTGGTTCAAAAGATAATAAATTTTTCCTTAGCGGCCACTTTTATCTAACATTCAAATAATTAGGGATATTATTATGTCATTCTGATTACAGAATTAAATATGATTAGGTATTATAAACTCTATTCTAAACGATTACATTTTGTTTACATCTACTCTTAAATTAAGTCACTTTGTGCAATTCTGGTATAACTAACCTTAATTTAAATTACTTACAAACTAATTTGATTAACATTGGTCATACATTCTTATTACAAAATATGTAGCAAGATGTGATCTTTCATTAAGGCTTTTTCGAATACAAACTTTAATAACACAATCGTATTAAATAATAATAAGATGTATTTTAAAAATTAATAAAGCTGTTGTATTATTCTGTAAGCCATTTAGAAACTGCGAATAATATCAGTTATGATACTTTTGAGTTCCTTTCTCGATCACCTTATCATTTAATTAATAATAACTAAAATTTATTATTTTTACAAACATAATTTAGTATAACATTAAAATATTTTGTAACTTATTTCAGATAAATTATTTTTTAACTTATTATAGCTTGTATTGTAGAGTTTTTTTTTTAATTATTCTTCTAACACCTATATTAAATTTTTATCTGTAATTTTAATAAATTTGATTACATAATAATGTTTATAAACATTATTATGTAATCAAATTTATTAAAATTTAAAAATTTAAATTATTATTTTTAAATTAAAATTTTAAGTATAGTAAGTATATTTATATACTTACTATACTTAAAATTTTATATCATAGAGGCATACATTCGAATATAAGTTGAAGAATTAAAAATAATAATACCTATCTTACATTATTTTTTGAAGATCAACAATCTGTTTGACGCTTGCTACATGTTTTTCCAATTGAAATTAATAAAAAAAAAAATTATAGCATAACTATATATTTTGGTTGACAATCTACTCCTGCATTTCGATCATAAACAAACTCAATTATTTTAATTGAGTTATGTTTTCTTTTCTTTATCAGAATCAAAACCAGCGTTAACAAAATCAATACCAATATTTTCAAAAACAGATCCTTGATCTTCAAATTGCTTTACTTTTAATGATTTAACACCGCTACCATTATGGATACACAGAATGCCATAACTGACAGCACCAAGGTTGGTGCATGGTTCTCATCTATCCATTCATATACATAGTCCCTGTCCCTTGCATCCCAGATCAGATTCTCAGTAATTTGTTGAACAGCTCGGTCAGCAGCCATTTGGGAGTCATCTAAATTGTTATTCTGGCTCTCTGCCCAGATTTGGAACTGTGGAAAGATATACATTTACTTTTAGAAGTAGCTATAGCTCAACAACTAGGGCACGGGCTGTAGAAGTCGTGAATTCGATGCCCTTGCGTTGCTACAAACTAATAATATTGATTGTCGAATAGGAATGTCTAGAATTACGTCTCAGTGAATTTATTTCAACATTTCTGCTCTTGACATTTAAGTAAGTAAGGGAATCGGTTATTTTTCTATTATCATTAATATTGTATGTATTTCAATCTCGATACTTACTTGTTCACTGAGGTCTGCATCAGCCATATTATCAGCAAGAATGAAAAACACCTCTTCAAGTTTCTCGGGACCACCGTACCTGAAAAAAAAATTAAGTAAGAATATGTGAGAAGCTGTAATACTACATTTATGTCAACCTCCAAATAAACATTGGCCAGCCGAAAGACCCCTGGAGACGAAAAAACACGTACATGTTCCTGACTTCTGCTGTTCTCATTCGCAAGAAAGCGCGAGCTAAGTGTGCATTCGCGTAACTGCTTTCTGCTACTGCAGCGAAAATCTTCACTCGTTCCTCAACAAGGTAAGGGCTATCTGGTACTATAGTTTGATCTAGTAACCTGTAAGAAATAATAGCTTCATTTAAATATTAATGAACTACAAAAAGAAAATATCTGTATTAAAAAGAGCAAAGTAAAAAGTCGAAGTGCTTTACTCCATTGGTCTCTGAAGATCAATAATCACAACGACGGAACAAAAAAGCTGGTTATATGACTCACCCATTTATAAAGCCTTCCTCTTGCGAACAAGCCAAGGACTCTAAAATGACGATTCTCTCGTAGTGGGTCGGTTCGATCAACAGTCTTGTATTCAATGCTTCTATGACTTCTGCGTCGCCTTCTCTCATCATCGTACAATATACCGCTGGTCTGATCTCATGAGGGATGTTGGGATTACTGGAACCAAAAAGAGCGATTTGAAGATTGCCAGCTTTATGTTCAAGACCTGTCCTTCATGACGTCAACACTGTCAAGCCCCGTAGCGCGACATTGACGCGCGCTCCACGTCACTCAAATTTATTTTTTTATTATTAAATGCTGCCTAACGATATTTTAGGTTTTGAATAATTTAGTTGACGAGATCCGTCAGGCCATAGGGTGAAATTGCCCACAGACGATATTAGCCCTAATTTAAACAGTGAAAATATAAATGATAGCTAAGCCGCGTGAGTCGGCCGTCGCTTATAAGTGACGCTGGGGCTTTACGATTGGGTGGAAAATCGTCGCTATTAAGCGACAATGGAGCTTTATCGGTATTCTGAAGTTTTTTTTTCTGCATGATACTTAAAGGTTTGTTCATATTGTGTCTTCAAATGCGGTCTTGTAGTTTTTTCTCTTTAAGTTTTTTTTCAATTAATCCATTTACACTTTTGAACTGTCAAGAAAACTTGATTCTTCAGGCAAAAACTACTTACAAGCAACGGTTAATTATTTTATAATAGTCAAGATTTTGATTAATTTAATTTTCAAATTTCTAATTTATTAACTGTGAAACTTACTTAATTAGCATAATAAAAAAAAATTAAGTACATGTTTCAAACAACTGCTTCAAATACTCACACTACTCCATTGCTGTTAGGATCGTAGAACCAGTCTACGGCTGCGGCTATGCAAGGCTGGTAGTTGGCTCTGCAAGCGTGGTCCATCACGAGGCCTCGGGTCAACGTTTGCATCGTTGGCTCAGTCGTAGCCACATCAGGATAGAATCCTATTTGATCTTCAAAAGCACGTATTGTTCTTCGAACCATTCTCTGAAGAAGAAAGAATAATACTTAGGCATATCGTCCACGACGCTACTCAAAAGTATCGTGTTGCTAACTTAAATCACGATAAGAGTAGCCAGAATATAACAGCACTAATATTTCCATGGTGGTCCGTACACGCTAGTTTTGTGAATGATTGAGTGAGTTTGTTGTGTGTTACTTTAAAGTATCATTGTGAATGATGAACCTTAGTATAATTTTTTAACTGAAACTTTTTGTCGTCTCCTAGTCATATATAATCACCGTTAATATTTGCATATTCCGTTAAGAATTAGCCCGACTGACTTACCAAATAAATGTCTGGATCTAAATCTTCGTCGTCATCCACAAAGGCTACCAAGCGTTTCCTCAAGAAATTCATATTTCTTACGAAGGCTTTCCACGGTGCGTATTCGGTTTCATGTTCCATGGTCAAAACCAACCTGAATGCGATATCGTAGTCTAATCTTCCTGCTCTAGCTAGGTTAAGAGCATCATCTACTAGCTATGGACAAAAAGTGATTAATAATAATTAGAACAGAGTATCAATACATTGTTTGTTTAGACAGTAGGGCTATGGGTTTTATTACTTCACTTAAATATTGACATCACTGAAACGTTTTGTGTTTATGAAAGAAAGCAAGAATATTTGATTAAAATAGATTTATATTTAACTGTTGTTAGGGTTATATTTTTCAAAGATTATTGCTCCAAAGTCAGAGAAGAAGTTATGTTTTCATTACTTACGGTAGCACGATTGAGTGGATGGATTTGTTCCCTCATCTCTGGATCTTCAAGAGCTTCAATGATTATATCCCAAAGGTCAGGATCGTAGGTCACTCGATAGTACCCTGATTACAGCAAAGAGGAACAGTCATCTCTACAGTATTTTCACAGTTACTTTACTTCTGATAGCAGCGACCCAACAGTAACCTTATTTAAATGACAATAAAGATGACTGTCATTTTGATAGCGATTCAGAATCAGAGGTAAAATAACAATAATTGTGTTTGAAAGCAGAAAATTTTAATTTCTTTGGAAATAGTTCTTGACATTGTTAATTTGTTTTTGTTTGTTATTTGATATGGTTTATGAATGAACTTTAAAGTCAATAAATATGACATTATTTATCGTAAAATCATTTTAAAAAACCAGGGGCCGAGACGTATTGAAAATTGATAGAGTCAGCAGTGTTCCAATGCGACAATGACATGAAGCCAGTATTACTTATACAAAAAAAACCGGCCAAGTGCGTGTCGGACTACGCACAATGAAGGGTTCCGTAGTTAAGAATGTTGAGATGAATTTATTTATCCCAAGAACAAACTTAACATTGTAGTTGAAAAACATGTTCTCCCATACATTCCAAATGCAAATCGTCGCTCGGCATCCTATACCGCGAATATATACACTTTTACATTTTTTTTTTAATTGCAGGATCATTTATTTGAACGTGTAGAATGAAATAAAACAAAAATCTGATTTTCGTAAAAATATCATATTCGCGGTATTAATATAATAATAATCTAAATCTAATACTTTAAACGAGCACTTCTTGTATATATGTATATTTTATCTGAATCTCGGAAACGGCTCCAAGAATTTTTATTAAATTTAGTATGCAGGGGGTTTCGGGAGCGATAAATCGATCTAGCTAGGTTTCATTTTTAGAAAACGTTGTTCAAAAAAATATGGTCATCCAGATATTTTTCGTTATTCAAGTAACAAGGACTCATTGTGTTAGTAAACTTATGAACTATGTTAACTTATTTTACCAGGTCACTTAGAAAGTTTTGCGACTAACAGTTTTTGTCTATACGATACTGGCTGGTTTTGATGTCAATTAAAACTATGACTGTTTATTACAAAAAAACGTAACATTCCAAATTCGAAATTCCCTCCTCATTTTTTACGAGCAAAATCAAAATACTCTGTCTTACTGAAAACTGGATTTACAACGAGAACATTTTCACGCGATGATTTTGTACGATTTCAAATGTTGACTAACACCAGAAGAATCGTTTGAAAGACTTCGAATGGTGTTCATAGAAAAAAGCCCTTCTAAAGCGACTGTTTTCCGCTGGTTCAACGAATTTATGGGTGGTCGAGTAATTTTGGCGGACAAAGAAAGAAGTGGCCGCCCTATGACGGTTGTTACATAACAAAACGTGCTGGCTGTGAAAAATTTAATTCAAGAGAATAGGCGAATTACATATGAAGAGGTTCAGCATATACTGCCGATTGGATCGGGAAGTGTGCATGAAATTCTACACAGGCATCTTTAGTTATGAAAGATAGTTTCACGCTAGTATCGTAAAATCTAACACAGGCTCAGAAGGAGGTTCGGGTAGAATGGTGCC
This sequence comes from Agrochola litura, assembly GCA_949152395.1. Taxonomy (NCBI): domain Eukaryota; kingdom Metazoa; phylum Arthropoda; class Insecta; order Lepidoptera; family Noctuidae; genus Agrochola; species Agrochola litura. Next base: position 4,161,237 of record OX424497.1, on the reverse strand, counting down.
GAGACATGATAGCAAAATTTCTAGCAGGCTCGTCTCGGCGCGTTTAAGATATCATTGCGGGTGATGAATCTTGGATTTATCAATATGATCCAGAAATGAAGCATCAGTCGACCGTGTGGCTGTTTCAAAATGAACCAACGCCTACCAAAGTGAAGCGAGCCAGAAGTGCCGGCAAAATTTTGATCGCAAGTTTTTTTTTTTTGCCCGGTTATCTGGTGTCAGTACCCTGACGAGATCAAAGGAGCATCAATCCTGAATGGTTTGTTACCATATGTTTGCCAGAAATTTTTACTACTGCAAGCAGCAAGCGACCGAACACTGGCCTCCGTGGGCTGCTGCTTCACCACGACAACGCGCTGGCTCACTCGGCGCTCAAAACAAGGGACTTTCTGGACAGTACACCGGTCAAATTTATAGGTCATCCTCCTTACAGTCCCGATTTGGCTCCGTGCGACTTTTTCTTGTTCCTCAAAATAAAAATAAAACTCAAAGGAAAACAGTTTTCATCACCTGAAGATGCACTGGCTGCATTTAAGAAGGAGATTGGAGAGGTGTCTGATGCGGACTGGAAAATGTGTTATGAAAATTGGTTTAGACGTATAAAACTGTGTATAGACGCCAATGGAGAGTTCTTTGAAAATATATAATAAAAATAATTATAACCTGTAGTATATATTTTTCTAGTATCACAAAACTTTCTGAGTGCCCCACGTAATCTAGTTTAAATTTATCTCACCCGCATTCCAACCTGTATGGCCTGGGAAAAGCTCCAGCCCATCGTACACTATTGATCTGGATACCATACCACTACTTAAAGATGTTTATAAGCTCCGTTGGCAACCTATCCTTCTCCATCTTTCTCCACAATACATCATAAGCAACCAGATCAGAAGCCTTGAATAAATCGAGGAAGCTAGCATAAATCGGCGTCCCACGCTGTGTATAGTAAGTATGTGATAGTATGCTTAAGGCACAACACTGCACTTTCTGTTGACAAACCACGCCGAAACCCGAATTGGTTGTCATGAACATTTACAGTTTTATTTATTTGTGTATTAAACAGACGGTCAAACACTTTTGATATTATAGTAGCTAGAGAGATGGGCCTATTGGATGCCGAGCGACGAAATGTAAGTTTGTACGCACAATATTGAGAGATTTACCATGTTATTTTAAGACCATAGACTTCTTATAGGTTTTCCTGTAATCTATGAGTAAAGAGCCATACTGTGTATTTTTTTCAAAATTTTTGGTCCAGTAGTTTCGGAGATAAGGGGGGGGGAATGGTCAATTTTCATTGAATTTATTAAATATCTTTAAAAGTATTTATTTTAAAATTATATAAAAAATATATTTAAGATCCTCACAACAAGTCCTTTCATTTGATATGTCACACGGTACTGTCAGCAAAACTTTTTTTTTAAATTTTCTTGTTTGCGCCCCAAAAGTGACCCCAATATTCAAAATTAATTTATTTACGTTACTTATTCGTGTTTGGGTCATAGAAATACATATGTGTACCAAATTTCAACTTAATCGGTCCATTAGATTCGGAGTAAACTGGCTGTGACAGACGGACAGACAGACAGACAGACAGACAGACAGACAGACCGACAGACAGACAGACAGACAGACACACGAGTGATCCTATAAGGGTTCCGTTTTTTCCTCTTGAGGTACGGAACCCTAATAAATAAATAAAGGTCGACGGAACGAATAACACCATTCCATTTTCACAACTGAACAACAACGGCTTTAACACTTAAAAATACTACCCCTATTATGTCGAATATTGAATTTTAATGCTTACCTTGGCCTTGGATATTGAAGAGAACCCAGTCTTCATCACCGAGATTAAACATCAAATTTAGAGATTGGTCGAACATGTCGATTGGATATATTCTTTCTGTATCAAAGTTTGGAGCTATACTGGTGGTGTAAGTAATTGGCACTCGAATCGGGATGAATGGTTTATTGGAGAAACCAAAACGCTCCTACAAAACATACAATTTTTTTTATTAAATATTCATCAGTTTAGTTTTAATCACTGCATTATGCTAAAGGAATTTTAATCTGCCTGCCTGCATTGAAACCACTTTTGTATAGATCACAAAGATGAAGTGACATATTTATTTTCTTAATTTTTTGACATCACGCCGTAGAAATATATATACAATCTGTATTTTGCAGCTTTTTTTTTCGTTTGTGCGGTGTTTATGCTGATTGTACTAGTATTTGCGAGTGTGACTGCAGAATTTTGTTACCTGAGCTAAATATACCAAATTATTACCTGAGTAAGCGACACTCCAAAGCCTCGCATACGTGTTACTCTTATCAGTGGGTATCCATTGTTCTGAATCCACGGTTCCAAATACTCGTCGAAGTCGCCAACCATACCGGTATTGCTTGATCCAAGCCATTCGCTGTTCACAGCATCTATGAAGGTTAACGAGTTCACCCAACTTAGCGATCTGGGAAAAATACTTGATTTATGAAATAGGCCGGATAAGTTCGACAATCCACTCGGGTGGCTGGAGCGAGAAGCTGAGAACCAAGATAAATGGCGTGTAATTGTCGAGGCCTGTGATCAGCAGTGGACTACTCTATAGCAGTCCACTGCTGATCACAGGCCTCGACAATAGATTACAATAAAGTTCGACCAGGATACTGCTTTTTTACCCGACTGACCCAGAAGGAGGGTAATGTTTTTCGAGAGTATGTATGTATGTCTATTTCTTTGGCACGCTCTGTAGCCTAAACGGCTTGATGGATTTTAACATGTGAGGTGTCGTTAGATTTGTCCTAATTGTGGAAGTGTCATAAGCTATATAATATTTATATATTGCATCTGCAAATACAAAAAAAAAGGGAAGGGTAAGTTTAAAAAAAAAACTACATTATTGGTATCAAATAAAAGCTAGTAATGAGTAGAAATAAAATAAAAAAATATTGAAAAAAAATAATTAAAAACAAAAAAACCCGACTGCAAAAATTTTGTTTGTCCCCCGCCTGCAATACCAAAAGTCTATAGATTATGATGCTTGTTTTTCTCTTTTCAGTTATATGTTTTTGCAGTCGGGTTTTTTGTTTTTTTTATTTTTTTCATTAGAACGTTTCTCACTAGCGGTCTGGAATTGCGTTTTGAACCCAGTTAGTCCAGGCAATATTTTACACAGCACAACTTCTATATATCTTTTAAATTATTCACGGTTATGTAAAAACACAATATTTTAGTTTTCCCGTATCGTTTTTTTTTTTCGATGATCGATACGGCTATGATAACTTTATGATGCATCTGACGATCCATTATCAGTTGACAGATGATAATAATATGCTTTGAAATTCGTCTTGATTTGATGTTAAATAAATATTTGTTGAAATTATATATCTAGAGAGAAGTAGCTTTAAAAAGTAAAACTTAATATATTTTAAATGTTACTCTTTTGTTTTTTATTCTAAAAGAATAATTTAACTCTAGTTAAACATTGATGTACTTTATTGCTTTTATCAATTTTTTTCAATTAAACAAAGAAAATGATGTTATTTTTGACAATCAAAAACCCTGCAAACATAATGCCAAACATCGACCAAAAAATGCCTTAAGTATAAATAAGTTATTTTAAGACTTACTGTCTATTCGCAAGTGCACTCCCTGCCAACTGAATGTAGTCAGTATCTGCACCACCAAGCACAATCCTCATCATTCTCATTAACGCTGGAGCCTTATATTTCAGAATTCCATTCACACCAATATGGTCTCTAATTGCATCTTCATCGAACAAATCACTATTTGGCTCTAATACTCCTGAAGATAGGTAGGAATCGCGGAGTAAGCTCTCTTGTATCACTTCAGTCACGAATAAGGTATTGACGTCCAGCATTGTGACGTCTGTTCCCATACCGTCACCTTGGAACTGTAAAAAAGAATAACAAAAGATATTTTAAAACATCATCTTCGTTAATTTAGTGGAGTTTACGGTATTATAAGTCGTCTAAATTTTCTGAAAGACCAAATCCTTCTTTAGCTTTTTCCTTTGCAATATAACTCTCTCGAGTAGCAAAGCAATAGTTATTTTGGTTTAGTTTTCTTTGCACACATATCGAAACTGATGTAAAGCAAGGCTAACCGCATTGGCTTTATTTTTTTCATACCGTTATCGGTGCCAACCAAAGTGCTATTAAACTTGGGTTAAGATAATGAAAGTTAATTAATAATGTTGGCTTAGAAATTTTGCCTTTTCTATATTGCTCTCGTTTTTTTGTCAGTTGTGTGACAGTGACAGAAATAATGCTTAGTCCAAGCACGTGCTCTGCTAAGTAACGTTTATTATTATCTAGAGATAGATTTTCAAAACCTACCATTCTCAGCATTTCCCAGCCTGCATACGACGCGAGGCCTGAAACGACCCATTCGTACCGCCAGTTCTCCGGGAAGATCACGAATCCAAACCATTGCTTGGCTATTGCTTCTGCTATCTTCGGTAGCCCTATACTTCTCTGCTTCACGGAGCTGGCCGTTTCCATGAACACGTAGGGCTCCCTGAGAACATCCACACTTATAGATAATTTGCGGACTGACGCTAGTATTTTATAAAGGTACTTCTAAACGGTGTGAAACACGACCCCCCGACGCTTGCTCGAAAACGAGGTGCCAGCAGTTGTTGCAGATGAGCACGTAGCTTTAAATACCCCGCATATGATGAAATCCAAGTTTGATCCAGCCTGTCCCTTTTTGCTGTCCTCCCCCCAGCGACGCCCTAAGCCAAGGTTCGTACCCCACAGGGGGTGCCCTTAGCGAGCGCTCGCCTAATTTTAATTTAGAATAGTTTTTTGCTCCTCGCTGGAGGCTTTAAGTGTAGAAGCTTAAGGCACCCACAGGAAAGTCCGGTTAAGCAGCCAAGACCTTAGTGGTCAAAACAGCAAGACGGCCGAGTTAAAAAAAAAAAGTGCTGGCACTTCGGGAGTGCCGACAGAAGTGAAAACTTGAATAAGATCGCCTTGGTGGAAGAAAAATACTTGTGAGAACATTAGTCTGTAACCTTATCTAAATAAAGAGCACAATCGCGTTTACAAAAAATAATACTTCTAAAACCATTAACATAAAAATACTTGCATAGAACATTGATCCGTAACGTAATATAAATAAAGAGCACAATCGCATTTACAAAAATGAGGTGTCTTCATGGTGTCGCGAAATCAATGGTTTAGTCCCATCTCAAAAATGCCCAACGCGCCTAAAGAAGTTTTCACTTCAAGAAATGCGAGGCATGAGTTTCGAATAACTGTATCTAGATACCAGTAAACTGCTCTAACTTCGCCTGGCGTCCTATGTGTGCCTATAATGAAAAAGATGTAATATATTTTTCATTTTACTTGTATGGCAATCGAAACTTAAAGAAAGCTCTATTTGAAACCTCAAAGTTTCGATTGCCATACAAGTAAAATTAAAAAGATATTACAGCTTTTTCATCATAGGTGTTTCATAGGACACCAGGCAAAGTTAGGGCAGTTGACGGTACCGTTTTTTTTTCAACCACGAGATGGGGAACCTCTTGGCCTGCATCTCACCTGATGGTAAGTGATGATCAGGCCAAAGGTAGAAACGAGCTTCACCCGGAATCCTCAACTACAGAGAAACTGGCTATCTTACGTCCAACTGAACAATACTGCTATCATTGTTGTTATAGCGACAGACTTAGATAAGATGGTGGTAGCTAACTAGGAGGGCAAGGAACAAGCCAAAATGACCAGAAAATTTTGCCCGCGCTGCTGCACTGGGAATTAAACCCAACTTCTGGGTCTGAGACAGATCTGAACACTAGACCACAGAAGCGGTTATATATAGATGTAAAACTGCAAAGACTCACCAAATGCCAACCGTAGAAAGAGCGTGCCAATCTGTTGACACGTCTGGAAGCGCTACAATATTCATTCTACCGTCTTGATGCAGAACAATTTCTGTGTATAGCTTGTTAGTCCATTCATTTAAGTTGGTGTAGAAGGAGTTAATAGCTAGAGAAGCTAAAGCATCCTGATTGGAGATACCTGCTCTTCCGTATAGTAAAACGTTTGCAATTGGTATGTTAATATTGACAAAGTTGTGAGCTATCATTCCCCAAAGATGCGGTGGCCCCATCAATGAACGGAATTGGTTCCTGCAATAGTAAAAAATAGTTGCATACAGGTAAAAAGTGTGTGTTACAAAATTTTCAATGTTTAACTCTCTGTCCTTCCACAATAAGTTATATACAAATATAATTTATTTATTTAATCATTTATTTAAACACATAAATAAACAGAAAAGACAAAAAAAAAAAAAAAAATTAAAGATATTTAACAATAATGATAGATAATAGTTAAGAAATAAATATAACAAACCATATTTGTATAGTTAGTTATTTTATTTAATACCTTTTGTGAATAGTTAGTCGTACAAAGAATTTTTTAAATGATAAAACAATAAGAGATCTTAAACAACTTGTAACGGGGTTCAAGATGAAGTAGCACATTATAGTTTTGAAGAAGGTAAGTAAGTAGTACTTACACGCTATTTTCCTCAAGTTGAGAATTCGCCACTAAATGTGTGTAATCCAGGTTGTTGAAAGTGAAGCTCACTATTGACAATTCTGTAGGCTCGTCCATACAGGGGAACACACGTCTTGCGTACGTCGGATGCAGATTCATGGCCAGGTATGTGCTAGAAATAAAAACGAGTTAAGGTAATATGAATAACATGTTTTGTACAAAATTTTCTTGACAACCTCAACCTCGATAAACTTTTAAGTCCTTATAAAGTTAGAACAAAACAAGATTTATTTTTGGACCCCGATTTGAAAAATGGTAGGATTATTTTTTTGATAATTGCAACAGCGTTGTCAGAAACAATAAAGAAGTTTGAAAAAATGTGATTGAAATTAAATTGCTTTTTTAAGTTCTCTTGGAAACGTATCAATGTAAGTATTCAAAAAGTTTTATGATGAACCATGTGAGTTCATCATACAAACATTTTTATTGGAATTTCTAATATATGTGACATATTTGTAAATAAATGACGCGGGACTGGTTCCACACTCGTCTCTTACAAGAGAATAATCGGTAAAAGATGTTTTTTTGCTTTTCCTTCATTGAAAAAATAAGTTTACAACAAAAAGGGCCGATTTTGAAATCGTCAGATAATAATCAGGAATAATATGCCGGTTTGATAGCTTAAATGTAATAAAACATAAATTCCTCCTTGTTTTCCCCAAAGGATTAGGAAGAGCTATGTATAGTACAACGCATGACAGCACAGAGACGCTTTGGCGACGATGGCCACTGCTAGAGACATACTCTATATAAACCAATCGTGTTAGTGAGCGTTACCGCTTACTCATAAAAACTGATTCTCCTTGAAAATTCTAACTATACCCGTGACAGTCATTGCGCTCAATTGCACAAAATTCAGACACTAATATTATATGTAAAGGCATCTTTAGTTGCAGCCGGCGATACAGCGATTCCATGCTCTGCTCTCTGTATAACCACATTTTGTCAGTTATGTTTAAGTACCATGTAAAAGGGGGCAAGCTATTGCCTACATATATCTAGAATCCGGATGGCTACCGAAAAATTCCTGATGGAAGTGAACACATTCATTTTTTATTTAAAAGTTATCAGACGATTGAAAAATTGGCCCAAAATCAAATAAATATAGGTAATAGTATATTAATAAGTTATTACTCTTGATTGAATCGTCCCAAGTGGAGTCCAAGTCCACCAATCGCTAGTTGTCCAGTATACTCTATAACGACAAAATATGATGAAGCCACAGACGCTGGGGAGATTTGCAGTTCCTGATCATCGATATCAAAGTCAGCATCAACGGCGTTTGCAGCTGAAAACACTCCTGCTTTCACTGATCTGATATCTAGGCCATCAATGTGTAGGACTATATCATCTTCCCTCGACTCCGTAGTTAATTCAATCCGGAGAACAGCACGCCCATCGAATGAATCCCCGTTCACAGTTATTTCCAATGCATAACTCTGTACTGTTTGACCGGGTCTAATATTTTGCCTGAACATTAAGTCACGAGTTGCATTCACTGGCACTTCCACAAAGGTCACATTTTTGTTTTCAGCTGTTGTTTCACTATCCGTTATGGCGAACCCTTCTATAGGTTCAATCACAACGGGAGTTTCAGAAATTTTAAAACTTGTGTCTGTGTTTGTCAGGGAGTATAATTGCGTGTTTATCGGTAAAGATTTTGTGAACACGTTTAAAAGGATTATGGATGAAAAGAAGATACACTTCCACTTGAACCTTGTCCGAACCATTTTTAATGGGGTTTTAATGGCCGGTCACTTCACTCCCCACACTCCCATGCGTCGTGTCGCTGTACAGTCTTGGAAGAAATGGAACGGTGAGAAAGGCACGTAAAATTTTAATCGTGAAACATCTCTAGAGATATGAGAAGTTGCCGATAATGTCTCAACTAGGTTTAAAAAGATAAAATTGAAGATGGAATTTCAGTTTTGTTGGAAATATATAGACTTATCGTTAGATATTGAGATAGTGCAAACTGCCAATGCACAGAAAACTGCTAAATAATAAAATAATGATAAATGATTATTTATTAGACTGTCATTACCACAAAACAAAACTATGTCAAAACGGAATTCAATTTATATTTAATTTAAACGACCCAAGTAACTTATCACCCAAACAAAACAGAGTTTATGCAAAATCCAAAAAAAAGGTCACGTCTTTTAAAGACCACGGCGGATCGATGAGGGGGTTTAAACCCGCGGTCAAGATAACGGATATTTTATTTGCATCTTTCCTGATATACGAACGAACCAAACAGTTGGTTAAAGGTTTAATGTAAATGTGAGGAACGCCGTGTTTTTTAAAACAATGCCGACGAAAAAAACGCCGTCTGTCAGCTCACAATGACGCGGTATTGCGATGATACGCAAGTAAGTACATAGTAGTGATATTTATCGGTAAGTCGACAAGACCGCAGTAAAGCTCGCAGGACTAGCCGACGTATTCGGTAAGAATCTAACCACTAAAACTTAGGTAAGCTTGAAGTGACCTGTTAATAGTGTCAATCGGACAAGTGAACTTTGGGCAAACGTGACGACGTTTGCCCAATGATCGTTTCACCGAAAGATCGATTGCCAGATGAACGTTTGGACCGAAAAATAGACTTAATTACATGAGAAGTCAGAACTTTTTGGGATAAAATAGTCAAACACTGAATTGGCATGTTTTTGTTAATTGGATGATTATTTTCTTAAGTTCAATTCTTTTAAGCACTCTCGAACCAGGATTATTTATTAGAAAAGAGTAAAAGACAGACTCCAAAATAAAATAAAAAAACTAGTAATGCAGCTAAGTCGTAAACTGTCATCATTTTGAGATACCTAAATATAATCGTGCTAGATACTAACTAACACCCTGGCCACTAAACTTATCATAATTATTACGAAAAAGAAAAAAAGGTGGTAAAATATTTCTTGCACTCTCACTTTCTATCTCACATACACATATTCTCGCTTAAGCACACACAAACTCACCCTCACATGATCATACACTAAGGGCAGATTTTTCCAACGTCTGAAAACTTACAACCGTGGAATTATTAAATTGACGTCGGACAGTTTTTCTATTGAAAAACTATCAGAAATTGAAAATTATTCCTCGGTCTTTAACGTTGGAAAAATTGGCCCTTAAACTCACAACTTTGTTATGTTATATTTAATTTTTACTCTTAATTTTTATTTAGTTTTTTGTATTGTGAAGACAACCATTTTTACTTTTACCAAACATGTTTTTAAAATAATTAATTAAATGGTACTCGTAAACCCTGGATATTGGTACCCACGATACTGACTTGCCTAGTTTGGGGTCAATGTAAAGCCCTTGTAATATTTTTGACAAGGTTTTTTTTATTAATACATACTTAATAAGATTCACGTATTCCTATATAGTTATGAACAGCGACATATAAGTGAACGAGTGACAACGAGAGCCGTAGCGAGAAATAAGTTAATGATCATTTAAGATTATTTACTTATTGTGAAAGTACGATAAACAGTTCCAGTCAGTGTCTTTGAAAGACGTTGCGTACTTACAAAACTCTTATCTAGCATTATTTTAGAGAACATAGCCCTATCAGCAAACGAAGCGGTTGGCATCATCATAATTATTTAGGCGAAAGCTCTCTACTGGACGTAAGCCTCCCACACAAAGCCACAACACCCGGTCCTGTGATTCCCGCATCCCGCGGCCTACCACCAGCTCATAAAGCAGTATTATTTTAATATTACTTCAGTGGGAGAAAGAGATGGAGCTATACGTCCTGTAGAGCTTCATCTCTTTCTCACACTGAAGTAATATTAAAATAATACTACTTTATGAGCTGGTGGTAGGCCCCCAGGTCTTTGGTTCATCTTGAGCGCGTCCACGCTGCGGTGTCGCGGTGTTTGACAACCAAACTAAACCGTAGTAGATGAATGAATTGCAGTCTCAACAGATTTTTTTTGTTCGTCACAAACTGCATTTTACTATATCACTTAGATGACATAAAAACTAATACAAATACAATAACATTCAATTGGAATTATTTTAAAGAATAAAGAATATTTGAATTCGAGAAAGGGGGTTATTTTATATAAATAATACTTTAGATAAAATCACCGCCTATGCTGCCTATGCCTATACATGAAGTTTAAAAAAATAATACTCACTTGTCCCCATAATGTCCTGCGTACAGTCCTTTGCCAGCCACTCCCAAAGATCCCGTATATTCAATTATAAAATTGAAAGATGTGCCGGGAATTCCAGGCTCTATCTCTAGAGTACCCTCATCTTCATCAACATCGAAATTAGCTTCAAAGATATTATTAGATCCTTCAAATAAGGAGAACGTCACAGAGCTAACATCCAAATCAACCATGTAGAACAGGACCGGATCTTCTCTTGTTGTGGAATCAGTTATAGTCACCGATATTGTTGCTTTTCCACTAAATGTGTCTCCAGCAACATCTGCTTCTATTTCTACAATATATGAATTAATAGTCATTCCAGGACGAATTTGATTCACGAAACTTGCATCATTTCTGAGTGTCTCAGTTAAATTAACCACTTTTAAGTTTTCTGCTTCTACTGCTTTTGTAGCAAAGGCAGTGAGTTCTTCAGTTTTCACATTATTAATATCAACAGGCTTACTTAAAACTAACACTATTTTAATTAGAAACACGAAACTAAATAGACCCATTTTGACTACACTTTATTTGGATGGTAGTTTTTCATCGAATTTACGCAAATGCGTTTACTTCGATGACTTATAAAAAACTGATCAGATTTTTCTTAAACTAGTATTGTGTAAAATTGATTGTTACACTGTTCGGGCATTGGAAACCCAAAGATAAAATATTTACAGTGCGTTGCAAGATTAGTAACCTACTTGAATATTGAGCGACTATGTATTTTTATCAATGGAAGTTTTTTTCCTTCTCACTTGTCTAAAAACAGTTGAGTTGATTATTTTTAAACTTAAACTCAAAGCATTTATTTCAATTAAACCATTTACAGGCACTTTTGAATTGTCAAAGAGTCGGTCAGTCAGAAAGTTGAAGCTAGTTGTCCATTCCAAAACGTAGATCTCTATGAAAAAGAACGGGCAAGAAACTTAAAGGACACTCTTTTAAATCAAGATATTACGTTCCTGTATAAACTTTAACTTAAACTTTGACTGTACTGTAAACACTTTTCACTTCACGATTGTAACAATTTGGGCTATAATTTATCTCGCATCGCACATCGGAATGTGGCTTAATCTACGTTCAGTCAGCACTCTTAACGTTATTTAAATTCTGATTATTTGGAGATAATATTGTAGTACTAACAAAGTATTTTACCATTTAAGTAAACAGTCCTTTAGTACAAATAGCCTCACAAAGATGTATTCAACGACAATTAAGTATTCATTTGAATGTCTAAAATTTGTGTTTCATACTGTATCAGCACTATACTGAGGGTAGTGGTGGCCCAGTGCACAGATTACATATAGTACAGATACCCAATCCCATACAAAGAAATGACACCACCCTAAAACTGGCTATTGAACTGGCATATTTTTTTTTCTTTATTTTTTCATCAGATGGCAGCATCAGCGGCTCACTAATTACCAAAACTGTAGTTTAATAACGCCATCTAGGAGTCCGTGTAGATACTAGGTGGCATCGATACTATGTAGCATCGATACTACTAGATGGCGTCGTTTTAATGTTATAGATTCTCTTCATCGCACATCGCACCACAGAGTACATTGAATATACTCATCGCACCGTGCGTTCAAGGACAAGTAATAACAATACAACAAAAAAACTATCTCGAGTTGGCGGAATAGTTTCATTTTGTGCTAGCAATTTTCACGCTGATGCGAATGCCTCGTTTATGTTTTTAAGTAGGTACTTACCTATTTCAATGCTTAAATCTAGATTTCTTCTCCTCGATACCAAAATCTACTATTGCTAAAACTGAAAACACGCCTAAGTCGCATTTTAAGGTGATTTTTTCAATAAATACTTATTCATTTTCTCTTTATTTTACGTCTTTAAACAGCTATTTTTTATTGATCCTATGGTCAGATCGTTACGATTTTTGCACATAATATAGCTTACATATTCCCTTTTTGGTTTACATAACAATATTTAATATATCTTTAATAGCAAAAAAGTTTCTAGAACATTAACTCACCAAAAATTAGTTTGGCACATTCTCATTATACAAAATTATCAATATCTTTAAAACCCGTGGACCGATTTAGACAATTCAAACGGAATACATGGTTTTACATATAATCCTTTCATTTGGCACTAAAATTACGTAAATATCTCCGTAAACAAAAAACCTCATTTTCAAGTTACGTAATTATACTGAACATTTTTCTTCGAACATTAAATTTTACAAAATCACATCTTTACTTTATCTTATTAGATTCTAACAAGAAAACTAATAACTAAATTCAAATAAAAAACTAATTAGAACACCATAAAACATTTAAAATTCTAACCAGAAACTAAAAAACTTATACTTACAAAAATGGCAAAAGTTCACCTAGATCCCGCCGCTACTTGCGCTATAGTGCACAGATAGGGTCTCGACTTACTTTTTCAAACTAACACTTTTAAACTTATTCTTACACTACGCTGGCACATGACTCAGTCTTATGTATTATATAACGAAAACACTCGGCGTCCGTTACAAAAATTGTAATGCTAAAAAGTGTAAAAATAAAATTTAAGTACTTAAAAACCTTTTTTAACAAGCATTTAATGAACTAAAAAGTACCTACCAAATAAAACTTTCGTAAACATAAAAAAACTTTTTACAAAAAAAAACAACTGACTTCCAAAAAACCACTACAAAGTTAAAAATAACTTAAATTTCGGAAGTCGGTGGCAAATAACGAAAATACAAAACCAAAGACACCGACTTCCGAAATGTAAGTTATTTTTTACTTTTTCTCGCTTTTTACTTAGTGGGTCAATTTGTAATTTACCTATCTAAGTTACATTAGCCTAATGCCAACTGCTCATCACCTTTTACAAAATTTTGCTTTTCCCGATGCAGGGACGTTCATCGTTGAGGAGTTCTCCTGGTACTTCACAATCAGCTCCACTTCTCCACATGCATTGTAACGAGCATAAATTGCATTGCAACCATATTAAAGTAATCGAATCGCAACCCGTGAAATATTTATTATTGAGTAGTTCCGGTGGCTATTTGTGGTCTTCATCATCAGTTCCACTTAACTAAATGGTACTTTCCAAAAGCAACTGCTAAGTTAACTGCACGAGTTACTATAAAAAATACCCAAATCGCTATAGGTTTGCATATAATATTTAAAGAGTTCCCTCGATTTCTCTAGGATGCCATCATTAGATCCTGGTTTCCTTATCATGGTACTATCCTTGGGATATCTCCTTTCCAACAAAAAAAGAATCATCAAAATCGATTCATAAACGACGAAGTTATCCGCGAACACACATTAAAAAAATAACCTTTTTTTTTAACTCGATTAAGGCCCCGTGCCGCCGCACCGCACGAAATCACAGATTTTGATCAATTTTGTTTATTCGTTGTAAGGGGACGAGAATTTAAACCAAATTATTTGTGATTTGAAAAGTCCAATTCTTCGTCTTGTACATAGGGGAAAGGGATTTTTCAAATAAATTAAGGATTTGTGGAAAATCACTAAAATTCGCAACAAGTTTTCCAAAAAATGACGCGAGACTGACGTTTGATCGTTTCGTTAGAAGAAACTGCTTTTGATGTTGAAAATTAAAAAATATCATCAACATCATTATATGGTCTACTTGTACATAGGGAAACCACTTTTTTCAACATTCATACAAAATATAGCAGAAAAAAATGTTGAAATAACGTAACTTTCTCAAAACTTCAAGCCCATTTTTTTTTTTTTAAATTCTCAGAAACACTTTTAAGAAATTTTAAAAATTACATATTAATCTTAAGTTAATTGTTTAATAGAATCTAAATTTTATTTTATAAATAAACAATTACTTCATTACGTAAATAAATGGCAAAGTGAACTATATAAACGATCGCGGAAAACCTATTCCGTCAGTAGCGAACGGGCCTTCCCAGCGTGAGGACTTTGCGTCGCAGCACGCACACACGCACGTACGTGTCCGATGTTAACATATTCCAGAAATTGTACGTCGACTACCACATTTTGATCCGCATTTTATTTTAAAGTACTTTGCTTGTTTTTGAAGAACATTAAAATGCATGCCTGGCAATAAATAAAATACGTGTGTGTTCGTAATTCTTCTTATCCTAAACAGCTTGACTGATATAGATGGTTTTTTTTTAATTCTTTTTGTGTCACTTGGATGGTTCATAACTATAGTTGGACCGGCGTGGCGCTGTTGTCGCAGGACAACATCTGCCTGCTGGGTTCACTAGTTATATTTTGACTTTAGATTTCATAGTTTTGAGTGATTTTTGGTAGGGGAAAAAGTTATGGGTTCGCGTCACCGATATGCCCGCGCCGATATGCTGTTGTAGCAATAAGTGAAGTATTTTTGGAACGAAGTTCTTTAACGCTACTGAAGACTACTTTAAGTCAAAATAAAGATCCAAGATGGCGGCTGCGAACATTTAAAAATATTTCGTCATGGGTTTCGTTTTCATAGTTTTCGAGGATGCTAAAGCTGATAGTGAGGTCAAAATATAAATTCATGATGGCGGCTGTGACAATTTTCAGATTTTTCGTCATGGGTGTCTTTTTCATAGTTTTTGAGGATTCTAAAGCAGATTTTGATGTCAAAACGTAAATCTAAGATGGCGGCAACTTTTTCGCGCAAGTGGGTTCGCGCAAGTGTCTTTCGCGAAAATGTCTTTCGCGCAAGTGTCTCAGATCCCTTTATGGATACTGGTGCCAATTCTCTTGTCACAAATTAATTCCCCTAAACTAGACTAAAAATCACCAAAATTTCGTTCATTCCTGTCAAACGATGATTTTCCAACGTGAAATAATTATAGAATATATTTTATTTTGACAGCACTAAGATAGCAATATGGTGCCGATTCTCTTGTATACCGAACTAAACTTACTAAACTATCACTAAAATTCCTTACTTTTGGCTATGAAAATCTTGAAGCTATTCTGCAACAAAAATTCTCTAAATTTAAATATATTTTGACATACTCAAATTGTATTCGACAATCGCGAGTCCACGTGGTACTTGTTTGCCCTACCCCGTTTTTTTTAGAGCTGGAGGCGCACTGGGGACAGCCTTGACGTTTTATATAGAATTTTTAACTTTTTGTAAGGAAAATAAGAAAAAATATTACCTGCATGTAGAGTGTCAGGGGTTTAAGAGTTTTACAAAGGGGATCGGAATTCTCATTATTTTCGCGATTGGACGCACCATTTTCGAAATAAATGCAAAAGAAAAAAAAAGATACAGTACTGTTTTTTGCACCTGAAGCGAGGTGTTGGTGTGAATTTTAATTCAACACAACTAATTTTATTCCACACCTTTTTAATCGCGATTAAAAATAGTCAGATTTAGTTAGACATGGTGCCGATTCTCTTGTCACAAATGCCTCTAAACTAGACTAAAAATCACCAAAATTTTGTTTATTCCTGTCAAACGACGATTTCCCATTCTGAAATAGACTAAAGTGACACAACTTAACTATATTTTAGTTTGACAGCACTAAGATGGTACTGAGATATTCATTTAGTGAAAATAGCAATTTTGCTATTCTGAATTTGACGTTTTTCACCTAAAATTTAGATTTTCTAACTGAATCTGACTATTTTTGGCGATTAAAAACGTGTGGAATAAAATTGAAAGTCATGAACTTTAAATTCACATCAACACCTCGATTTCACATGCAAAAACAGTACTGAATCTTTTTTTCTTTTGCTTATATCTCAAAACGGTGTGTCCAATCGCAAAAATAATGAAACTTTCGACTCCCATTATAAAACCCTTAAACCCCAAATACTCTCATGTAGGTAATATTTTTTCTTATTTTCCATGCAAAAAGTGAAAAGTTCCATATAAAACACGTCGAGGCTGCCCTCCATACGCGCCTCTGGCTCTAAAAAGATTCACGTGGTTAGGTATCACGTGTGGAGTCGCGATTGTCAAATTTGATACAGCTGTGTCAAAAAATTTATTTTGCATAATAGCTTTGAGATTCTCATAGTCAAAAGTAAGGAATTTTAGTGAAAGTTTAGTTAGTTTAGTTCGGTGTACAAGAGAATCGGCACCAATCAAAATTTTTGGTGAAAAAAGTCAAATTCAGAATAGCGAATTTGTCATTTTCACTAAATTAATAACTCATTCAGGTGCAAAAACTGTACTGTATCTTTTTTCTGTTCTTTTGCTTATATCTCGAAAATTGTGTCTCATCGCAAAAATAATGAAAATTTCGACCCCCTTTATGAAACCCCATAAACCCATAAAACTCAACATGTAGGTAATAATTTTTCATGTTTTCCATACAAAAAGTATAAAATTCCATATAAAACATAGCATTTTTATGTTGATTGTTATAAATATACTAAACGAATATACACAAACATTCCAGACTTATTTCATAAGCGTACCTACGTAACTTAACTAAATACCGTCTATAGGATCAAAACTGTTTAAGCGATCAATACGCTCGATGTTCAGGCGTGTGTGCGTGAACGGTGCACACAAACATAGCATCGCAAGAATTTACTTAAACTCTGTCAAGTGAATTCACAGCACGGGGCCTTAACAAAGTTCAATGTTTACGAAGTTTTATTTGGTACTTTTTAGTTCATTAAAAGCTTGTTTTTTAAAAGGTTTCTAAGTGTTCGACAGAAACTGGTTTTTACGACCGAAACCAAACCGAATTTCGGCAAGTCTCAGTTTCGGCCGAAACCGAAACCTACTTACAAGTAAGTATCATGTTTTGAGGGAATAATAAAAAAAACGTTATTATAATCAGACAGTTTTTTTTTTTTTTTTAATAAATCACTAAAATCACAACAAACAAAACGAACTGCAAACACACGACATGATTAGGCACATGGACGCGGCAAAATGTCTTCGTCGCTTACTGGCTTGAATGGAATTTAATGTGTGTGTAAACATGACCGATCACAGCGCGAGAACTCCCAAATGCAGTTACGGTTTCGGTCGTAGTTTCGGCAGGTTTGCCGCCGAAACCGAAACTTGTTTTTTTGCCGAAACTCGACCGAAACCGAAATCGAACTTTCGGTCGGACACTGAAGGTTTTTATTTAAATTTTATTTGCTTTTAATGCCATCCCTATGCCTACGGAATAGAAGTCAAATTCGGTTGAACGGACCGTAGAAAAGATTTGTTTAAATGTCTAATCTTATTACAAATAAAAAAACGAACGGAATATTTTTATAAAAATATTTTAATACACTCATGTTACACGTTGATAATGTAGCTTTCTATAGGTGAAATAATGTTTAAAATCTGTTAACTAGTTTTTGAGTTTATCCATTACAAAGAAACATAGGTCTGGTGCGTAAGTACTCGCGACCAGCGTGTGTGTATGACCAGAGGCCTTAGTGTGTTTCTTTAACTTTACGCATCGACCGCGTTCGGCGCTCCGATTAGCCCTTCATCAGTGAAGGCCAGTGAAGAGCCAATCGGAACATCGAACATCGAACGCGGTCACTAAGTAAAGTCGAGATGGTTAAAAGAAACTCACAATAGGGCCACTGATGTGCGAAGAAGTCCGAAAGGGAGATCGTGGCCCCCGGCAACATGGCAACCGAAGGAACACGGGTGGGTTTTAGTCAGTTAGAGTCTGACACGCCCTCCCACTCCACCCAGAGCGGGAGAAGTTATTTCATAATTTCCCACACAAAAAAGGACCACTGATGTAAGAACGTAAACGTGGCAAAAGGAGTAGGTATGTAAGGTTCGTAGCAGGTGGCGTTCTGTAGTTTCTGCCTACCTCTACCCCCATGGGAAGAAGGCGTGAGTTTATTTATTTATGTACACAAACATACAAAAAATCAAATGTCTCTTTATTATAAGTACGTTTCGTACAATCCTTTTGCAAAGAAAGTTTTATAGTTCTGGATATAGAAATATTTAAATAATGCTAATTATGTACGTAAAATTTGCAACGATTGTGACTACACCGACTACACAGGCGGGATTCAAGTTCTTGCTAGACACACACATATTATGACAAGACAAATTGAGTAAAGCGCCATCTATTGCAAATACCTCTAAGCAAAATGATTAACAGATGGCTACTTTTCACTACTTTAATCACTCTATGGGTTCGAATTTGAAGTAAAAGGTTTCATTTATCCTTCTTGTTGAAAATACGTGATTTAGGAGTGTAAATAGATATATCAACATTAAACAAGGAATTTATGATTTTTACTAATCTTAATTCAGCCAAAATCTGCCGTTTACCGCTTTTTAGTCATTGTTAATTTCATGATTGTTACCTATGCTGCCATCTATGAAATTTTTATCATGACTAATTATAATTTGTTCGAGTTGAGACCCCATGCCCAGTGGTAACAGCCCCGACTTACGAGTAGTAGGTCGTGGGTTCGAACATGGGCAGGCGCTTTACTTTGTGTAAATAATTTCAGCACCACTGCTCTCAAAACGGTGTAGGAAAACACCGTGAGTAAACCAAAAATTCAATTCCGGGAACCAAATATTCGAAGACTTGTGAAATCTACCAACCCACAGTGGGCTCGCATGGTAGATTACAGCCCACTGCCTCTTGATGAGAGAAGGCCTGTGTCCCAGTAGTTGGGAACAAAAAGGCTGATTATGCTATGCTAATACTGTAACAATGTGTAGCTAAAAAACTTTTTACAAAAAAAAAACAACCGACTTCCAAAAAAAAACACTACAAAGTGAAAAATAACTTTAATTTCGGAAGTCGGTGTCTTGGGTTTTGTGTTTTCGTTTTTTGCCACCGACTTCCGAAATTAAAGTTATTTTTCACTTTGTAGTGTTTTATTTTGGAAGTCGGTTGTTTTTTTTTTGTAAAAAGTTTTTATTTTTCACTTTTTAGTTGTGGTACCTACCCCACACACATTCGAATACCACTACCTGCTACCAGTGTCAAGAACTTATCATATCATCTACATACTAAGTGGGAAAAAAAATACGTATTTTGTAGCTAACTCAAAAACTACCCAAGCAAAGTTAATAAAATTTATATGGGACCAATTTGGGAGCCTACCCTTTCAAACAAAAAAAGAATTTTCAAAATCGGTCCACAAATAACGGAGAAATCGGTGGACATACATAAAAAAAAAACAAACATACGCGTCGAACATATAACCTCCTCCTTTTTGGAAGTCGGTTAAAAATTAAGTACCAATGTGTAATTTGTTTACAACATTATGAAAATAAAAAGGAAAAAAAAATCATCATTGTTACCATAATTCGCACCTCAAGTGTACAAAAACGTCGTATCATAGTGGCCATCCATTCTGGATTATCTTTCTTGAGCAATGTAGTTTAAGATTACAGAGCTTCAAGATGAGTCAGGGCTGTTTGAAGTTTTCAAGTGCTCGGATAGATCGGACTTACCTATGATGCATTAGTTTGAGGAGAGTCTGATGTATGATGCATAAGTGAATGAGTAATCGATTCACTTCTTTTGTTTAGAGCCGAGAGAAATTGATCTCCAACTGCTTGTGGTTAGACCACCTGTGTCAGACCCAGAGGTCCCGGGTTCGATTCCGTTTTTCGATTGGTTTTGTTGGTGGTATTATATATTCTAAGTCCACCTGGCTAGCTACCATCATCTTATCTAAGGCTGTCGCCATAACAACTATGTTAACAGCATTGTTGTTTTTCGGCAGTTGGATGTAAGATGGCCAGTTCCTCTGTGGTTGAGGATTTTGGGTGAAGCTCGCTTCCACCTTCGGCCTGATCATCACTTACCATCAGGCGAGATGCAGGCCAAGAGATCAAAGTTGTGGATAAAGAGATATTATTGAGCCTAAGTGCAAAAATCTTCCAATGTATATGTTACCGTATAATTATGAACTTCGTTAGTTTATAATCTATCGGTATTATTTCCGTTAAATTATAAAATTGTAAACTGTGACAAATCATTTACAATTTAACGCATAATTTTTCGATAGTTTATAATGTATCCACGAAAAACTGACAAATTATGAACTGGTATCAAACTTGCTTGCGACGTAACGCACCTTGCTCTACTATTAAATAGCCTGCCTGCCTGCGAGCAACTTGGAAGTAGCGCTCGCCGGCCGCTACCGAGGCACCGCTCGCTTCGCTCGCTCGGCTCGCGCGCTGTTGGTCACAGTTCTAACCTAACCTAACCCATTTCACCCAGTTCACAATTTTTCGACAGTTTATAATCTAACAGAAATAATTCCGACAGATTATAAACTAATGGTTCTCACAATCTTACGGTGACATATACACGTAATGATATACCTACTTGCGCAAGTCTAAATTTGTGCAAGTAAATCATTACGTGTATGGCAACTATTATAATTTATACCCGCACCATTAATAGACTTTAAAAATCGTGTAACAATACATTTCCAGGAGTTGAATTAACAAAAAAACAATTTTACAAAAATATTTTTATTGTAACAAACATCGATGTCAATTGTGTAAAAAAAACTAAGAAATACGTTTGTATAAAAATATCTTATAATAGGTTTTTTAAACACTTATTTTAATAACAACCTTGGTTTCATCCGGTTCAGCTCGAGTAGTTAAATAAATTCAACATTTTACCTCGACAATATTTTTGTTTTGGTTTTCATTTTTATACCAATGTACTTAAATTATTAGTATGCATCTACGTTCAAAATGGCTTCTTAATTTTTTTTTTTAACTATGTTTATCATTATTATTTTTTCTGAAAAATTTACTAGTGTGAATTCTATACGTATAGCATGAAGTACTTGTGTCCCCTCAATAACAAAAGTTAAATTCAGTTCAAGCCTAAACACTTATATTCACAAGCAGCCATTGTCTAGACAAAAGGCAACGGCTTTTTAACATATATAAATAATGAAGCTGGTAAAAATATTGATCTAGTCAGTTTTAATAAAGAACTCTTCGAAAAATAAGAAGCTTAAAAAAAAGTAGATGGCAAAGATAAACTTATTAATAATTGAAAATTGTAACTACAACGGAAATTAGAACAATGAGGCCAGACACTAAGGCAGGAGCACTATTTTCTCCGTTGTCTCCGTAGTTGTTTTCAAGCCAAGATTCCACTATCTCGGCGTTTTGACTACTCCATGTAATGGAGGCTGCGATGTTCTCTCTGATGCCATTGATTGAAGCCAACTCACCAGCTGTCAATATGCTTTGGTGACGGTCAAACAAATCGTCGATCTGTGGAAAAAAAAAGAAAAATTTAAGTACATTTAAAATAGATACTTGAGCGATGATGGACCACATAAGATTTTACATCATAATCATTATTTCAGCCGAAAGACGTCCACTGCTGGACATAAACCTCCCCCAAGCACCGCCACTTCGACCGATTATGTGCTTTCCGCATCCAGCGGATTCCTGCGGCCTTCACAAGGTCATCGGTCCATCTTGTGGGAGGCCTTCCAACGCTACGTCTTCCGGTACGTTTACGTAAAGAAACAATTGTATCTTCCCTCCGCATTTCTATTTATTTGGATACATATCAGGAGAATTAATTTTTACTTCTATTCATCTTCTTCATCTTCGTCTTGTTGATGATTCATCTAGCTCTATAATCGTCATGTCTGTCTCCGGTTCTGATTTGTCACATTCCAGTTTTTCATCATTAGATCTTCCACTTCACTCTCATTCAACTTTCACATTGACATTCATTCTTACAAAGTTTGAGGTTTAACCTTTTTGTTTTTTGCCCGGTACAATTAAATACGGTCTTAAAACATTAATCAATAACATATCAATCTAAGTTCTGCCGTTATGTGGAATACCTATGTTTCTACGTACCTTTTGGTAATGTGCTTGGCTTGTAAGTCTCCTGGAGAAAGCATTCAAGATGTTCGTTGTGCCGGTCAGACCTTGCACTCTGTAAAAAAGACATAAGATTAATTTGATGATTCTAGTGATGATCTACACTTCTTTTAAAATAATAGTTATTATGTTATATAGCTTGAGTTTCTGGAACACTGAATTGATTTTTTGATCTGTAATATCTCTTCTCTTTTCCTGCAATCTGTGGGAGTGATTTCGTGAAATGCGTAGGAAGTGTATTACAAGAAGCCGGGGAAGCGCGCGCTAGAGTTGGCAGTCAGAAACGACCTTGACGGGGCTCCGCCCCTTTAATGTTGCTTATTACCAAGGTGAGATGTTAGATGTTTCTCATCATAAGCGACTACTGTAAGGCTCGCTCATTTTTGTTTTGTTTGTACATTATATTTGTACGATACATTTAAATCCATAAAGTGTGTAAATGTACTGTAAAATGCCTCTTATGATAGAATGTCTCCAACGTCTCCAGAATTATGGTGTTCCTGTTATTTTACTTTCTGCAATGATTAAAGAGGTAAATTAGAAGTTCTTCCCCGAACTAATTCTTTCCCAAAGAGTTCAACTTCAGACTTTGTTACCTTGTGTATAAACATGTTTTTACCTTGGTTGGATTGCAGCAAAGTGTTCAATGACGAAGTCTAGGGCTGCCTCCGTACTGTTGGGGCCTGCGTTCGTGACTGAGACCAAGATGGTATGTCTGTCCTGCTCCCTCACTGCAGATTCGTCGCTGATAACCTGGTTCAAGTAGCTGGTGGACAGAAAAAATCAATTATTAGATCAATCAATAGGCTAGAAATCGTCTATCGGACTGTGGTTTTAGCGACCATTTGTGACACCCAAAAAGCATTTTATTTACTAGATGACCCGGTGAACGTTGTACCGCGTAAGATCGATAATATTGGCCGCATCGTGAACGATTTGGATAATTTAGATTGTTTCGATTTTTCGGCTGTTTCTTTGGGTTTTTTCTAGTTTTGAGGCAAATAACATAAACAATAAATATCTAATCGGTCGACGCAAATTTTCGACGTTTTGCGAGACTAACGCACGGCTATTGATTTTTATATAATTATATAGATTTACTAGCGACTCGTCCCTGCTTAGTATGGTTTTTAAAACTTGGAAAAACATCGAGATTTGTTTAATATAATGAATGTAAAAAACCTAGTGTATTATACACATAAACTTTCCAGAATAAAATCCGAATCCGAATGATGTTGAAAATCGAATCAAAATCCGTTGCGTAGTTTAGGAGAACAACCCAGTTACACAGACAGACACTAAAAGTGACTTTATCATATAATAAAACTAGCTTCTGCCTGCAACTTCATCCGCGAGCCTATAACTTTCTTCAAGAATTGGGCTATCCAATGCAAAAATATTTTTTAAATCCGATTGGTAGTTTCGGAGATTACCCCTACATACAAACTTACAAACAAACAAATTTTACCTGTTCATAATATTATTATTATATTATAGTATAGTATATAATAATATAGTAAAGATATGTATAGATAGATTTATTTAGAATGTCCAACAAAAGATATACCTACACATTTAATTGGCAGCGTAGTGGTATCCTTTTATCTGTCACTCATCTACATCTACAATAATATTATAAAGAAAAAAAATTTGTAATGTTTGTGTTTGTATTTTTTGTGTAATGAATAAACTCAAACACTGCTGAACCGATTTTAAAAAATATATCATCAGTCGGATGCTATATTATCACAGAGTAACATAGGCTATAATTTATAAAGACATCATGCGGGCGAAGCCACTGGCGGAAGCTAGTGTAAAATATTGGTACTCAGCAACATTCGGTAAGACTAGCAGCCAAGATGATAAGGCAGATGATGAAATTAAATGTTTATGTCTGTAAATAGATCATTTAACCCTTGATACATTGGTACGTGGATCCACGCGAGACGCAATGGTTTTTTAATTGTTTCTGTAATTACGGCATTCGAGAGGTTAAAACACTTTTCCAGACGTCAATTTCTGTTATCTGAAATTTAAAAATGCCGACAGCGCTTTCCTTTCTTTAAATTAAATTAATCAAATCTGCCTTGCCTTTTCCCAACTATGTTGGGGTCGGCTTTCAGTTTAACCGGATGCAGATGAATACCAGTATTTTACATGGAGCGACTGCCTATTATCAGTAACTGGGTGATTATAATACCCTTTGGTAAGACTGGTTTTGACGACCCATAACGACTGTCAAAGATCCACGAATGGCAGTAGGGACCAATGGTTTAAAGTGCTTTCCGAGGCTAGGAGTTTCAGTATGTAAAGATGGTCACCCATCCACAGACCAACCCCAGCAAGCGTAGCTTAACCTGATGGATCGACCCATGCGGTTGGTATTACTTATCCAGAGTTCCTCAAAAATTAAGTAGAGTAGTCAATAATTTGCCAAATACTCGATTCTATTGTATTGGTTTACGAAACACTTTAATCTTAATTTCACTATCAGATTTCCTTTAAAGATAAGCTCGAGTATTGCTCAATATACCTTCATGCTACCGATGGTAAACTTTCCGATGTATCTTGTATGTAAACTGCCTTATCTAGTATTGGTCGTAATCTTTTAGTATCTACATGATAACGTGGTAGATATCGTTCGATTCGTATTTTGGTAGATGGAATAGCCCAAACGCGTGTAAAATTACTTTGGTACAAAACGGATTATGGAATGAGGATCGCCGATGTCATTTATTCATCTCCATGGCTTCACACATCAAACCAAACCATAATATATTCACACTACTCGTCTACTAAAATTTAAGCTTATGCTGGCACTTCATTTCCAAGATTTAAATCGTTAGATGTGCCTTTACCGTACTAAGGTCGCAAGAAAAAGTGCCCATAGTCCAAAGAATGAAAGATAGATATGATTTTCAGCATGAGAGAGCAACCCAATAGTATTCAAATGACTTTGACAAAAAAAAAACGTGACCATTTTTGACCATATTTGTCCAAATATTCGCGAGATCCTATGTCACTGAATAGTCTATTAAATAAGTAGTAACATAATAAGTGCTAAAAAATCAGTTAGATGTTTTTTTCCAATAATTTTACCTAAAAAGCTTGATTGATCTTAACAAATGAGGTATAATTAAATTTTTCTTGATCCCACGAGTGATACTGGCACACATTGCTGAAATAATGTATTAAATATTTTTTTTTTTCAATCATTCAGCTATAACTATTTACTGACAGATATTTTTTCAAGTAATTCCTAATAAAAAAACAGTGACACTCCGGGAGTGCCGACAGAAGTGACAACTTAAAAAAAATCGGCAACGCAGTAATCAACGCGTTGATGTCTTTTACTCCACGGTGTCGGTAAATTCCGTTACAGTGTCGCTAAATCAATGGTTTAGTCCCATCTCAAAAATGCCCAACGCACCTAAAGAAGTTTTCACTTCAAAAATACTTCGTATTTAATAGACTGTTCAGTTACATAAGTCTCGTTAAAATCAAAGTGCAGTGCCAGCATTACTAAGTAAAACACAACTTACAAAGTACGCCTCTCCTCATTAGAAGTGCATCCAAGAGCGTTCAACAGGATGGATTGTTCACTGGGGTCTTCGGTATTCTTGTACAAGTCCCAGAGGAAGTTGAAGTTGTCCACGCTACCTCCGCGGAGGCCGGAGCAGTAGACCAGGGTTTGGATGTCAGGGTTCAGGCGCACAGCTATGTAGGAATTTGAAGATAATTAGACAATATTTTGATTCAAAAGTCAAATCATCTATTTCAAATAGGCACATGTATGGCACTTTTGAACGTCAAAATTTACAAATTAATAGAATTGATTCTAGTCGCCCCTTCCAAAAGGTAGTTTTCGTATGGAGAAGAATGGGCAAGAAACTCCACCGTTACTCTTTTACAATGTTTTCAAAATAGTTTGTATACTACGTACATTAGTTAAATAATTATATGTGAAGACGATTATACTATACCACAATAGGTAAAAAGAAATGAAGCAACGACGGATAATTTAATTATGTGTTAGAAACATGGTGCAAAACATTATAAAAGTAGACGATTTTCCTAAAATTTTGTAATTAATAACTCAGTGTGTGAGGAAGTAATCACAGAATTCAAAATTATACAATTAAATTAGCAACCAGTTTGATTTTATCTTGATTCTAAATTGTCCCATAGAGCCAAATAATAATAATAATAATTGTCCATTGCTCCATAGAGCAGGACCAGCATGTTTCCAATCTTGGATATAATCCTCTAATTTTTAATATGCTTGTTTACAAAGTGTACTTTTAATATGAGTTTTAAATTTTCTTTAATTTAATTGCAATATGTCACAAGGTATTTTGTTGTAACATTTAACACAGTATCCCATAAAAGATGTAGGTATGCACTTTAGATAATCTGAAAAATGGTTGCTCTAATTTATCTTGATTTCTAGTATTAAAATTATGTCTATCACTTATTTTATTAAAGAGATGTGGATTTTTCTTTGATGTCTTGGTTGATGTCATGTGTGTTCAATTTTTTTTTGGTCTCGGACTTGCCAATTTTCCTTTCGATGTTTTCCTTCACCGTTTTGAGAGCAGTGGTGATGAAATAATTTACCCAAAGTAAAGCGCCTGCTTGGGTTCGAACCCACGACTACTCGTTAGTCAGGACCGTTACCACTGGGCCACTACTGCTCGTCTTTAACAAATGTGGAAGATGTTTATTAAAAAAAAAAACTTAGGTAGCTCAACCCTAGTAAACTTTATCATATTTATCTGGCCGAGATGGAAAACCGTTACTTAGCACGCGGTTATGCTTAGATATGTTCCTGTCACAATCTTGCAATTGTTGTTTGACAGTTGTGCAATAGTGACAGAAAAAAAATGCTATGCTATGCTAAGTAACGTTCTCTTAATCTTTATAAGAGGAAATAAACAGCACTCAGTGGTATAGACTCTTGGCGCAGCCGTGAGACACACGTCCCTGCAAATTTTTACATCGCACTTTATACTTTTTATTTGTTTTTTATTTTTATCTGCTGAATTATATACAACATGTATAAAACCCTGTCCGATTCTTGAGGGAGTTCTTAAGTATCGTACTGAGAGATATCGTCTATTCATGTGTTTCCACCTCCTAAGATACAGGTCTGCGTACCTAGTTTAGGAGCCCGGAAAGCTGACTATAATTTTAAACTTGGTAGTACAACCCTCTTTTTCCTTATGCTATGTACTGTGTTGTTGTATTTCATATGTACTAATAAACATAAACTTTCAAACATGAATTTTCAAAAAAAAAAAAAAATAACGCCGCATTTTTTTCCAAAGGGGAAACATTGGGCGTGGGCGGCTGTTATTTAGCGGGTGTCTACAAGTCATAACTTATGAAGCCTGTTGAAAATTTGCTAATTTTTTAAGGAATTGTGGTAATTTTGGTACAAAAAAGGTTAAATAGCAATAATTTTTTTTTATTTTCTATAATAATAAGATTTTTTATTACTTTTGGTATTGTTATTGAAGTACCTATATGCCCCTTTCGGATATATTTTATTTCTTTCTTTCTTTATATTTTTACCAGTAAATCTAATTTTAGTGTCTTATAAATACTTACTCGGGTTATTCCTGAAACTTTCAAGCTTCTCCTGAGCCTTTTCGATGCAGTCAGAATTGCCATAACGGCAGTTCAGGTCCAGAATGATGTTCCTGTGGTAAGGAGTCACGTGTTCCTCTTCAGCCGCTGCATCGAAGCCAAGTTCTTCGTATAGAGACGAAGACAGATGTAGAACGTATTGCTGTAAAAGAGAAAAAGGTTTTAAGGTTTACCGAAAGGTTTATTCAAGCAAGCGAATTCTGGAACACTTTAGAATTACATAATCATACAAAATATACAATACTCGTTGGTCTAGTGATGGCAAGTTAGACCGTTGAGCAATGGGTCAGAAATTCAGGATTCATTGGCTGGGCAAAGTGTAATTCGTTTTGTTTTAGACATGGGTTCGTTGAACATGATAGGTTTTTGCTTGTCTAAGTACTGAGTTTAAATGTTGTCTTGTGTTGCGCTCTTAATTACAATAAACAAGCTGACACTAAAATATTTATATAATGTGCAAGTATAATAATATAATAAAAATGTGTTATTGAGTTTTTCCATAAGTAAACTCGTAGCTAAGATTTATACTCGGTTAATAACAATGGGCTCATCCACTTTTACAAGTGACAACATCGCTGATGAAAGGGTCAGTTTACTCGACAATTTCTCCACCCTCTAGGGAAACACAAGTGTGATTTTTTGTTAATAAAATACACAAGAAAAAATCAAAATCTCGTATTATAACTGTTCATATTCTTCTTAGTGTGTCGATGGAAATTTAAATGTTCTCGACCCAGAATTCGGCTAAATGTTTGGCGCCATCACTAGCGTCCATCAGCTTCTGTGACGTGCAGACGACAGCACACGTACGACAAATTAAGCCTAAGCGTATACTGAGACGAAGGTGTCGCAGGTCCACGCAGCGCAGGGCAGAGCAGATTTTGTAATGCATGAACGTACTGACAGCTGCGTACGCTGCGGCGCAGGCACGTGCGACGTGTCTGACCTGCTCTGCGTCTCGTTGTAGAGCCGGCACAGATTTCTGCGCGACGCGTGCAGGTCGTCACTTGTTTTTTACCACTGATGTTTCAAAGACAGATTGTTTGTACTAGTTAGGACGCGAACGTGTCTGTCGCTCGCGACCTATATCTGCCTCACCTGCCCTACCCAGCAAAATCTGTACTGTACTGTGCTGCGTCACCTGCGTTTCAGCATACGCTTAGCCTAAGTGTCTCAACGTCTGTTTATTCATATAACTTGTTCACGTTACCAATTTACCACCTTTACTGGTTTGGTACATCTGAAAGATATAAAAAGTAACTGCCATTTACCTGGAATAGGTTGTACGCGGGAGAAGCACTGAGTACGGAATCGAGGTATGTGAATGCAGGGTTGATGGCTCCCCAGGGAATGTAGTCCTTCTCCTTCTCCAGGTAACTTGACAAGCGGAAGGCGTACTCGTAGTTCTGGTAATAGAAATATAACATTAAAACAACAATAAAGTAATCATAGAAAAAAATATATTTCTTTACTTAATGTATGTATAAACCTATATACATATAAATAAATAAAATTGAAGTGTGTTTGTAATGTCAAAACAACAGTTTTTTACTAAATGCATATAAAAATATATACAATACTATGTTTACTAATGTTTTATACAAAAAAAAAACCTTTTTTTTTTCATCTTTGTGTCTGTTTATTCCAGCAAATTTCCGAAACTGCTGAACCGATTTTGACGGGACTTTCATTGGCATTGGCTTTTACTTTTATTTTCGAAAAATAATTAGTGTCCACGTGGGCAGCTAGTTATGACTATAAGGATAGATAAATATTATTTATCAATTTTACACTTTGTTACACTATTTTACCCCCGATGGTAACGCATATCTAACCAATTTGAAAACAAAATCCCGTGCACACGACCCTTTTTTTTCGTAGGTAAGCGTTACTATAGCGGCCGAGCGCTGCAAGCAAGAATAGTCCTTACAGTGTACAGATATGCGTTTCTTCGATAGTATATACTAATGCAATTGCTTTTCACAAGTTACCTACGTATTCTTACCAACTTAATTTGAAGTTTATTTACTTGTTGTAAAATGTAATTTAAGCTACATAAACTTTTCATCAAGCATCGACTTCTTAAGCTGTAAATTTCTTCTAACACCTTGATTTCTATCATAACCTGTGTCCTTGTATGCATTTAGATTCAATACAAAAGCCATTATCAACAAAATTGGTTGTCTGTAAAGTCTGTTTACGGATGATAATTGTACGTGATAACGTCACAAGCCGAACGCTTAGGCCGATCGTGACTCTTTATCGCTAGTTCCGCGCTCTCGCTTGCACGGTCGGCTCAGGCGGAACATGACACTTTTTCGTGCGTGCAGCCGGCGTTCAGCGATTTAAAATCTACTATAAATAAAATATCTTTCATTTTACTTTTAAGTTTGCCGCGCAAATTTTTCCACATTTAAAAATAAATTATAATTTGAAGTGGACAACGATACGTAAAATCTTAACTGTCCGTTGTCCCCGTTGTCCGTACGTACGAATCCCCCATACGGGAAGTAGTTTTAATTATTTTATCAAATTCCCTTTGTCCCCTTTAACGGGGACAAAATTACGGGGACAACGGGAATACACGGACGTTATCACGTCAAAAAGCTTTGTTCTCTCTTTTAATTCCATCTGATATTCTTATAAAGCATAGCGAACGAAATACGTTGCAGAGACCCATTCGTATTAACAAAATGTCTTCGTTCATCTAACGTGTTATTTGGAATCCTCAAAGCTCCGTATATTGAACATCTCAGTGCATTTCTATTTGCATAGAAGCATCTACTGGGAATATGCAACGATTCCTTCGGCCCGTTAGTCAGAATCCATCATCCGATGTTATGGAATGAAAATGTTGGATTTTTCGAATTGTCTGCAAACTAAATATTCGTTTTGAAATAATAAAGGTGATTGTGTGATGAAAAAAAAAAAAACAACTGGTTGGCTATAAACAAATAAAAAAAACAGTGGCCTTCCGGGAGTGCCGACAGAAGTGAAAACTTGAAAAAAATCGGCACCGCGGTATTCAACGCGTTGATGTCTTTTACTCCACGGTGTCGGTAATAGGTCGCGAAATCAATGGTTTAGTCCCATCTCAAAAATGCCGAATGCGCTTAAAGAAGTTTTCACTTCAAAAATCGAAACTCTTTCTATGAAAAATACTTAAATAGATACTTTAAGCTAATACCTTATTTGCCCTGCAGTAGGACAATATTAGAGGCTAGAATACTTACAAGAGATCCATCTATGAAGGCATAAACAAAACAAAACAAAGTCTAGATGAGAATCGTAAAAATGGTTCTTAAATCAATTACAAATCTACACATAAAAACTTCACTAGTTACATAATGTATTGGATCGCTAAGTTCCCTTCAAAATGTTTGAGCTGAATGGTACCTACTAATACATGCGTCATGTTCGTGAACGGGCGCCGTCAGTAGGGACTGGTCATCTTTTAGCTGCCATGGCACATTTTAATATTTGAATTGTTTTTTCTTTTTATTATGGACGCTTTTAACATGCACGTCTACATTGTTCTCACATGTATAATTTCAACATGCAACCGACATTTTGTAACAATATTTTGATTTAAAAGCGAGTTCCTGGAATTTCTTGACCGTTCTTCTCCATAGGAACGTACTACGCTTTAGAATGGGCAACTAGCTTCATCTTTCTGACTGACCGACCCCTTGACAGTCAAAACTGCCTGTAATTGGTTAATATAAAATAAATGCTTTGAGTTTGAGTTTGAATGAGTCAAGAATATTTAAAAACCTCTGCTCCAACTTTGAGACAGGAACAAAACCCACAGCGAAAGCATAGTTGCTCATAAAAACTTGATCAATGCTCTCAGGCTCGTGCAATTTGTATAGCACAAGTTGCAGCCGGCTGAAGCAGAATCTCGTTACTATTCTGTTCAGACCAGCAGTTAATATTGCAAGCCGCAATCCTGTTTTATTCCACTCCAATTATCGCGGCAAATTGAAATACCTTTTGTGTGCATTCGGCGTAATGTTTAAAAGGAGAATGCAATTTTTAAAGAACTTTTTTCGTATTTGCTGTGGTTTATTGAAACTGGGTCATTGTTTTATACATTATGGTATACGACTTCTACTTATGTAGATGCATTTATTAATTGCGTGTAGGTATGCATGCATGCCAAGCTTACCTTAGGGTAATCAAGTGGAGCAGTGGTGGCCCAGTGACTTACGAGTGAAGGTCGTGAATTCGAACCCAGACAGGCGCTTTATTTACTTTGTGTAATTTGTTTCATCACCAATGCTCTCAAAACGGTGAAGAAAACGATGAGGAAACCGACATGTTCTAAAAACCAAAATTCAAAGACATGTGACATCTACCAAGCCGCAATTAGCCCTCGTGGTAGATTACGGCCCACTCCCTCCCACAGAGAGTATGCCTGTATCCCAGCAGTGGGAACATTATAAGCTGATTACATAGGTTAATCAATAATTGTGGGCGTCAGTGCCTACATAGTAAAGTTTATATTTCCCGACAAATTCTACTCTTTTTCTTTTTTTTTGAGTCGATGGTAAATTACTAAATGAGTTGGGCCCAGTAGATGGCCACGCCCGTCAGTGACACTTTAGATACACGACATATCGGTCATGGTTTGGTCAGGATATATAAAATATCCATCACTTTTGATTGGTGCAAAAAATATAACACTGTCTAAAATACTTGTTTACAAAAACGGAGCCATCTTTGTTTTCATAATAAATCTGGTCTTCTTACCAAACGTCCATTCCTGGCTAGGTTGAAGGCATCATCCAAGATCTGTGCACGGTTCAGCACGTGGATAACCTCGTGGGTGTTGTTGAGGGCATTGGCTAAAGCGGCCCAGTTCTGGGTATCGTAGTTCACTCTGTAGTAACCTGAGGAAGAAGATGAAATGCTTTAATTGTAATAATGAATAGAGATACTACATAA
This sequence comes from Agrochola litura, assembly GCA_949152395.1. NCBI lineage: Eukaryota > Metazoa > Arthropoda > Insecta > Lepidoptera > Noctuidae > Agrochola > Agrochola litura. The sequence goes on along the minus strand of OX424497.1, from coordinate 4,128,100 downwards.
ATGAATCGCAATGCGAGACAGCTTTATAAAAACACTAGCTGCGTCACGCGGTTTCACCTGCATAAGTATCGATCTCGTGCGAATATCGGGATAAAAATTATCCTATGTCCTAACCCAGTTTATGGTCTACATATTTGTCACACATTCAAATCCGTCTAGCTATTTTAGCATGAAAGTGTAACAAACAAAAAAACAAACACACAAAAAATCTAATTTTTTCTTTGTTTATTATTAGTTTAGATATATTATATTCTACTCACATTACCTGACTGTCTAAATCACCTGAAACTGCGCAGGACCTTGGATCTCGGCGGCGTTGACTAAGCCAATTTACTAATATGGAGGATGTTCCTAGTGGGGTACATCTCCTCATGAATAATAACCGTTCAACACATCTTCTCATAGTCAGAAGGACTGATTGCAAGATTTAAAACAATAGAAAAAAAAAGATATATTATTAATATTATGGTATACATGCATACGCCATTTATATCATCTTTCTATCCGTTAAGAGTCGGTCAATATTTTACTGTCAAAAACATACATATTTTCCCTTGATAGTAAGCTTATATTTTCTCTTAGCTACCGCATAATAATGATCAATCTCATACTTTTCAATTTATTTGTTTCTTTTAGTCGGATTTAGTTCCAACATTTTTGCCCTTTACACAAAAGTTTTCATAATAAGTACAGTTATCAACAAAAGTTAATTAACACTCTGTTTTCTAAATATTATTTTTTTATGGAAAATGGGAATTCGTCGGACTGCCAAGTCATAGGTCTCGAGATCGAACCCAAGGAACGCACTTTAAGACTTTTTGGATTCATTTGCGTATTTGCTTCAAAAACTTTGGAGGAAAACTTCGTGATCAAATGTCTGAGAGATATTTCTTGACGGCACGCGAAGCCGAATCAGAGTACCCCGGGCGGCATAAAAACTCTGACACCAGGTTAGTCACTAACCACACGAAAAAGAAAGAAGCAGATTCGGAAAAGAAGTTCGAAAGAATATTCTTAGAAATTACATTAAATGCTAAAAACCAGATAATTGAATCATTTTGTGTCAATTTAGAATTTTTGATGATAATTAAAGTAGCAGTGTTAATCGACTTTGGTCGCTGACCGTAACATATCTTAATTACTGATACTTACCAGTTTGCTGTTTATTGACGATGTACCATTCAGCAGCCGACAATCCGGGAATATCGAAGGACCTAGCAGGGAAGGTTGGAGGCAACCAATCTTGTGGGCTGGTGTCTGAGAAGTCAGGGTTGGTGGACAGGACCCAGTTGACAGGCACGTGCCAACGGTCGTTGGATCGCAGGGTATTATCTGTGAGGTACCGAACCTGGGAAAGAAAACATTGGTTGAGGGCTGGTGAAAAGATATTTCTGAGTAGAAAAAATGCATTTGCATGTGTGCAATTCCCAGACGTAGGAATTGCACATGCTCCATAGAGCATAGAGCATAGAGCATGTGCAATTCCTACGTCTGGGAATTGCACACATGCAAATGCATTTTTTCCTTCATATCCAAACTTTTCCAAAAACCAGTTGTATATCAATGAGGAATTATTGTAAACCCAAGAGTAATGTGAAACACAAAAAAAAAACAAATTAATTCGAGTAAATTTAAAAAAAAATAGATAACAAGTTGCTGGAAAAGCTATAGTTTTTGTTTTAGCACTTTTTTATGTTTCTTCGCAAGTATTATTTAAATTTTAATTTGTGTTCATCGATATTTTCATCAATTGTGGACCGATTTTGAAAATTATTTCTTATTTGCAGAAGAAGCTTGCGCGGTAATCCCATTAACTTTGCTTGTGTTTTTAAAGAACGTCTGCTAAATATCTCTTGGTAGGCAACAGTGCAGTAGACTACAATATCCCAATATTACCACAGACTGGTGAAGTTACAGTCTTCGAGTACATAATTGAATAGTTCTAGGTCATAGTTTTGACCTCGCATCGTTCGACGCTACGAAGTTTGGCTGTAATATAGAATATCAAAGATACGGTGGGGTTCGTCGAGCGAAATAACGTTCAAAGTGTCTGTGCCCAAAATATCTATACTTATAAATTGCTCACTTTAGAAACCTTCAAACGTTTTAAACACTTAATATGATTTTGAACTTTAGTGAACTCGATATCATGGAGATGTATTTTTCCAGAACATTTTCAGTTTTGTATTGATATTGGTAATTTCTGTTTTAAAATAATACATTTACCGAGTTTTTTGACCTATTGCAAGAACTTTTTTATCTACACTAATATTATAAAGACAAAAAATATATATTTTTGTTTGAAATGAATAAACTCAAAAACTAAAGGAGAGCTTTTAAAAATTATTTCATCAGTAGAATGCTATGTACATTTTCACTGAGTAACATAGGCTATAATTTATAAAGACATAATGCGGGCGACCGACGCCGCTGGTGGAAGCTAGAATTTTATAAAGCGCTCGCGATGTTAGCAATTTTGGATCGTCATAGTTGTGTTGTCGATTATCTTAAACGAAGTATGTAACGACTATATTCATTTGACTTTTTGATGTGTTACATCTTTCCTCTCGCAATCAATCAAAATCTAAATCTGAAAAAAATCTTAATCTAAAAAAATCTAAATTTAAAAAAAATCTAAATAATATAATCTGTGGGAGTGATTTCGTGAAAAGGGAAGGAAGTGTGTCACAGGAAGCCGTGCAGCGCGCTTTATTTGATTTGACAAATAAGCACGCGTAGCGCTAGAGTTGGCCGTCAGAAATGACCTTGCAAAGGCCCCGCCCGTTTAAAATGTTGCTTATTATTTACCTTAATGTTGCTTATTACCAAGGAGATGCAGATGTTATACTCGTACATCATAAGCGACTACTGCAAGGCCCGCTCGTTTTTTTAACTGTACCAATGTTTTCTTGCAAATAAATCTTGAATCTTAAATCTCATCTTTTATATAACAGAAACGGCTAAGAAATTGCATTCATTGCGAAGCGGCGGCGACTGCATTTTCGTAACTTTATTCAACAAGTCTTCAAGGTGTAATTTTATAAAATATTATTCCTTGTTCTTAAGTTATTAATACGTTTGCAACTAGTTAAATTCTAACATTACGCTTACTTAGACTACATCTATATTGTTCTCATGAGGAGACGTCAGTTGAATGTTCAGCAAGAATAGTATTTCGCATTTTGTCAGTGTTGGAGTATTGACACCATGCATGGCATGAAAAAATCACTTTTTTAAAATGAAGAATGTACCTATTGCTTTTTTAAACAAGAAAAAAAAAGAAAGTGAGTTTTTATGTCATGGTGTTCATACTTCGAGTATTAACACTTATTTAGAGGTTATATCAGTCCAGTCATGACCTCTAAATAAGTGCAGTCGCAGTCAGCATTGTATAATTGCATAACACGTGTGAGTAGGTACTATGTACCTACTATAAAGCTACCATTTACTAGGTACCTACGTCTTTCACTGACTTGAATGTGCATTGGCGGCTGAGAGTATGTCATGCTCACTCTAATGTCTCGCTGACGGTGGCGTGTGTGTTGGATCATTTAGCTCCCTTCAAAATGGTTGAGCTGAATGGTGCTAATCCATGCGTCATGTTCGTGAACGGGCGCTGTCAGTAGGGACTGGTCATCTTAGCTGCCATGGCTTATTTTAATTTAATTTTTGAATTGTATTATTTGTTTTATTTTCTATTATGGACGCTTTTAATGTTCTGCATCGTTCTCACATGTATAACTTCAACATGAATGATGTACCAATATTTTGTAACCATATTCTGATTTAAAAGAGTATCCGTGGAGTTTCTTGCCCGTTCTTCTCCATAGGTACCTACTACGCTTTGGAATGGGCAACTAGCTTCATCTTTCTGACTGACCGACCCCTTGACAATTCAAAAGTGCCTGTAATTGGTTTATTTGAAATAAATGCTTTGAGTTTTTTCCATTTAAAAATCACAAATTTTTTTGATCAAATTCAAAAACAATTAATTATGATCTTTTTCTTGACTTGAATTTATCAAACCTGCACAAAAACAAAACAGATAATAAATTACAACGAATTTAAAATCTTAAATCTGTGCGAAAAGTACTGCTACGGCACCTTACTCGTTATTTGTAAGAAGCTCAGATAAAACAAAGCCTGCATAATCAGCTCGGCACAGATCCACTCTTGGCTCTCCAGAGAACATTGTTACTTATGATTTATTACGAATAAGTACGAATACTGCTTATCAAGGAATCCATTCTAGAATTACTTATTTCTTAGCAAAATGCTTGTCTTAAAAATAAAGTAAGTCGTAGGAGATTGAATCATTGTCACAAGGAAAAAAAGTGGTGGTATTCCGGGAGTGCCGACGGAAGTGAAAACTTGAACAAGATCGCATTGGTGAAAGAAAAATACTTGTATAGAACATTGATCCGTAACGTAATATAAATAAAGAGCACAATCGCGTTTACAACAATGAGGTGTCGGTAACGGTGTCGCGAGTTCAATTGTTTTTCCCATCTCAAAAATACCCAACGCGCCTAAAGAAGTTTTCACTTAAAAAAATTGTATTGAGAATAATACAGTAATAACATGTCTCTAAAAGGCATCACAAAAAACATATTTAAAATTCATAATAGCTTCTGTGAATGAAAAAAAAAAAAAAAAACTCTATATTTGAGTTCAACAGTCTGTTAGCTTTTTGTGTTTATTTTCTTTTCAAAAATCGGTTGTAAAACCACAGATTAATAAGACGGATGGTTCACTCCGCAAAATCATTTATATAAAAAGCGACTCTTGCTACGACACAATAAGGTGCAATTCAGGTCGCACAGCGCTAATTACCTACAGTTATATTCACCTAGAAGTTGCCTCTCTTTCTATCGCGTAACTCTTATATTTTCTAACTAGTTTACGCTCACTGAATTAGCCCGATAAGACGAGCCCACCTCGTACTTGTAGCTCCATACCTAAAATGTGGAGTGCGTCTTCCGTAGTAAAACTCCTGATCATTCAAATGGAAAATGACCAAAAAATTTGGTGTGATCCACAGATCCAAATGACCAACTATGCATACATACATACAAAAACTCACGCATTTTTCCATAGGTATAGGCAGAAACTACAGAACGCCACCTGCTACGATCCTTACATACTCCTTTTGCCTCGTTTACGTTCATACATCTGCAGGCACACGCGACAAGTACTCACTTTCGCGCGAGTAATTGTCGTATATTTCTGTCACTTTTCTCGTTTTCTGACATCTCTGTCACACAAAATGCTCAACTCGTATTGTCAAACTTGGTGTTTTCTCAACAAACCCTAACATGGCACCTTACTATGCGTTCGCACTGGCAAAACATCACAACAAAACATGTTGAAATCTCTAGTGCCTGTTAAACTTTGTATGGAAAATTTACAGAAAATACAGGATTCCAACATGTTTCGTTGTAAATGTTTCGCCAGTGCAAACGCACAGTTAGTTAACTCAGTTTTTGACAATTCAACACAACATAATCTGCGATTTTGTCGTATTTACTTGTCCTCGATTTTGACGACGAGAAGAGTAGACAAAATTAACATACTATATATTAAAAGAGGTGGACGTATAATCATTATGTGTAGTACCTACATACTAATTCCATGCATAAAATTGGATATATGAAACGGTACCTCAAGCCGATGTAGCTATCATAAAAATAATTTGTTTTTAATCATTTGCAGCATCGGTCTCTCGTCACGATATAAAGAAGTGTCAAAGTGCCTTTTTCGAGTTTACTCGTCGTTAACGGTCATGTTAGGCATTAGAATGACGTCAGAATCGTAGAGAAATTTCGACAAAACGAGAAATAGTGTTCTTGCGCTTGTCATGTTAGCCCTGCTGATCATACACGCAAGCTGGTAGTGAATACTACGCACCTGACCTTTCTGAAGAACATCACATGCACACCTCTGCCTATGAATACTGTCCAATACAATCATTGTAATCCACAACGCAATAACAACTAATTCAGTTGCAAACAGTAGCAGTCGGAATAATATATTTAAATGCCCAAGCTATTTAGTTTTTCCTCCTCCTGTAAAATCGTGAAAAATAAGATACTCGGTATTTACAAACTTCTCTTACCCGGTCTTGCACGCACTCCGACGTTCTGTTTTTAGAACACAACTAAAGCTGCATCCTTACCTGTGAAATAACAATGGACTGAGCAGTAGCGGCGCTCCTGGTAACGGTGAGGACTGGGAAACCACCCTGGTTGGCCCATCGTTGCATCACAGTATTTAAGGTGTAGGGGATGGTGCGGCCAGACGCGTCCAAAGCCTCCTGGAGGGCAGCGTACAGGTCTAGGGGCGATGCTGCGTCACGGGTGCTGGAAGGCAAATTGAAAGTTTCATTCGAATTCAGAATCTGAGATAATTATTTAGTTTTTGAACAAAAATCTCTATTATGATTGTGCTAAGTATGGCTTAGAACAATTAAAATTCCATTGTAAACTGTAAAGAAATCCTATGTCTAGCAGAAGACTGTTTTAAACTAATTATAAGTTCGACCTCAATTATTTTTGAAGTTTTTGAGATGTGAAAAAACAATTGAACTCGCGATATCGTTACCGACACCTCATTTTTGTAAACGTGATTGTGCTTTTTATTTATATTACGTTACGGATAAAGTATTTTTCTTTCACCAAGGTGATCTTATTCAAGTTTTCACTGCTGTCGGCACTCTCGGAGTGCCACTTTTTTATTTATTTATTTTTATTTATTTTATCCACAACGATCTAACTTACTTGTTTCTAATATAAATGACCAGCCCTTGACGGAATACTTCAGGAGTGAGGAAGTGTTGCATCATACGGATCACGGAACCAGCTGTAGGACAAAAGATACAAATTATGAATTAGTAGAGATAATGATCGTTTACGTCTCTCACGACCGCAACCAACCGCTCGGAATCCGTTGGATGCTAGAAGCACAGAACCGGTCGAAGAGGCGGTTCTTGGGGGAGGCCTATGTCCAGCAGTGGACGTCTTTCCGCTGGAATGAAGACGTCTCTCACGTGCCTATTTAGGGTTTTTCCCGACGAGTTTCATAGTAACCAAGAGAATTACACCGTTAAAACACCGTTGAATTTACACCGTTGTCGTGGCTTGTGCCTTATGGTGATTTTTTCTTCAAGAATAGAATAAAATATCGTTGTTTTGCATCAAACATGGTAGGTACGTAAAAGGTCTCAAATATAAATGGGTCCACATATAAACTTCATAAAAATATATGTCAGAATTAAAAAGCGGTCAGAATTTGAAAAGTCTTAAATTTAATACTTATATGATTCCACATATTTTTCTAACTTACAGTACGCAAAAAATTACTTAAATTATAAAAATACTCGGTCCATATTACTAGTGAGATCATTTGATGAAAAAATACCTTAAAATTAAATTACAATGATTACTACTGAGATTGTAATATTTTTGATTGGCGCATTTGATAGTCTCCGCTACCTATGAACATTTACAATACCAAAGGCATCACACAAAGCGTGGGGTCAAAAATAAAATGTCTCAGGTGCCTATTATTATTAAACAAACTGAAACACACTAACGGTACCTACTAGGTGGTAGAAATGTATATTAAGGTGCTGGCTAGTCTTAAAAAAAAATCCGAATCTATATGTTCTCCAAATCAATAGTTTGTGGTAGCGGAAAAATATATGATAGTCTTGAACATATTTCTCAGAACATGATTGTTACGTTTTGAAAAAAAAAACTCGATATAAATTAACAGTAAACTAACCTTTTACCTTCAGTTATAATCCAAAATATCTGTATATGTCAACGTACATTGGTATTTAATTAATAACAAGAACCTCTTATTTGAATGCAGAACTTGGTTGTTTTTTTATTTTCCATTACTCAAAAAAAAATTGAGTAAATACTTAGATAATAATTGCTAATAAATATTTTGCAATAAATTACAAACATTGTGTCACCGCGCTTCTCTTTATTTTCTATGCATTCCGACAGTCACCAAGCTTTAGCTCTTGTCAGCGTCTTATTATAGTGTTAGAACTTCCCCGGATGAGCTGCTTTAGGAAATTCTCTAATTTGTACGTTACACAATTGAAATAAAGTTCATATTTTTTTTAAATCATCTAAATATTTTTATTTATTTTTACATATGAAACGGTTCTTTTTCATGTCTAATTAAGAACGATATGAGGAATGTTATCTACCCAAATATTAAGAGTATGTAAAACAAGAAAAATATGAAAAAATAGCTGTTTATTCTTTTTTATTGATAATTTAAATAAAACAGAGGTTACAAAAATGTTATTTAAGTACTATAAATACAATTATATAAAATATTTTATAAACTAATTTATGGAATTAATAACTGAACGTATTGGTACAGTAAACTAACATAAATTTAAATAACAAAAAAACATGAAAAATATCACTAAATATTACAAATTTATTTATCGCTATTTTGCAATAAATTACAAACATTTTGTCACCGCGCTTCTCTTTATTTTCTATGCATTCCGACAGTGACCAAGCTTTAGCTCTTGTCAGCGTCTTATTATAGTGATAGAACTGCCCCGGATGAGCTGCTTTAGGAAATTCTCTAATTTGTACGTTACACAATTGAAATAAAGTTCATATTGCTATGTATCATATCTTTACAAAAAATCGCTTCCATTTCGTTCCGTAGCAACATAAATTGAGCCTTACCTCACTGCCTTCAAACAAGTAGTCTTCTCTAATATTACTGAGTTACCTACATTGGCATCTCATTTCGCCAACGTCATAGATATGTTGACATATCCAATATCAAACATGCCAACAAGATTATTTCGACGAGATGATTGCCGCAAGGTTCGCAATAACGCGTTGTGATCCAAAATGGCGTCGGTAAATATATACTCCCCAATAAATATTTGTGCACCTATTCATTTGAAATGAATTTTATGAGCCCCAAAAGACCTCATAAAAAAATGAATGTGATGCGCCGCGGATATTATATTTTCTACTTTTCTCATATGCAATATTAGGATTTTGTCACACAAGTCGGTTACGCTGCTTATCACCCATATCGAAGTGCTCAGTCGATCGAAAAACAGGTCACTGTTACAAAGATCGTAATCTTTGACCTGATTCTTTGGGCTAAACTGTTGCTATTCTATGATGTAAGTATCAACCCTACCCTCAAGCTAGATGAACAGAAGGCTGATTCTCGTACTTAAAAAACGTTGACATTCAAGTCGCAATCTGTCAAACTTGTCAAAAATGGTGGTGAATTGATTGTACTTTTGACAAATTCCGAATAAGATGCAAATGCGATCGTTTTTAAAAATTACGGGAATTGCCCCTCTGGTCTTTGGGTTTACAGATATAAATGTAGAACCATATAGTAACCTTATTGGTGATGTTCTTCAGAAAGGTCAGGTGCGTAGTACTCGCAACCGACGACGCCGTGCGAGAAGTATGAACGTAAACGGGAAGAAGGCGTGAGTCTATTTTTATGTATAAACGTATAAATTTTACATAGCGTGACTTATTGGGCAGTCTTATCATTAAAAGCGACCTTTTAAAGACAGCCTATATATAATTTTTTTCAATCTGGGTCAGGCCTAGCCTTTTCCCATCATAGTTGGGGTCGGCTTCCAGTCTAACCGGACGCAGCTGAATACCAGTATTTAACATGGAGCGACTGCCTATGTGACCTCCACAATCCAGTAACTGGGTAATACGATACCCCTTGGTAAGACTGGTTGTCAGACTTTCGGGCTTCTGACGACCCGTAACAACTGTCAAAGATACTCGAACGACAGCCGGGACCAACGGCTTAACGTGTTTTCCGAGGCACGGAGGAGTCTCGGTATGTAAAGAAGGTCACCAATCCACGAACCAACTCCGGCAAGCGTAGCTTAACCTGATGGATCGACCCGTGCGGCTGTTATTCCTTAGCCACGAGTTCCTCTATTCGGCGAAATGATTGATAACAAATATTTTGTTGATCTTTTTCACACAAGTCTGAATTCCAGACGAATACTGAACTATTTGTCTAGATCTTTCATCGCTCTTGATTTTGTAGATGGCTTGATGACGTCACAGTCATGCGTTCTAATTCTTCTATGACACATTTCCTCCGTCATTCTCCTATGATAACAATATCAACAATATTCGATACTAGATCAAATAGTATTATAACAAATAACCGGGTGTTACAAAAGTCGTTTCACATGTCAGTCGGTGAGATAACTAGTTGCTGATAGTGGTGATAAGAGCTGTATCGCTAGTTTCTCAATTCTGATAACAAAAGAGAACGTTTTGCGAAAATAAATCATGTTGAGGCCATGCAGTGAGCGTTGTGCGGAAGGTCTATCGCACGCCGACCGCGAACGACGACGCGACGCGGCGACGTGTATCCGTCCGACACCGATGACGGCCGAAGGCTATTTTCGTAAATATACGGGCGCAGTCTCGCTTGCTGAACATTTTGGCAACCGGCGGCGTGTCGGTCGTCCGTCGTGACGTCACCGCTGTCAGTAGCATCTGACGTTTTAAACTTTTAAAGAGACCATAGCCTAGTAAGATTTCGATTGACCTGCTTGTAAAATAACAATAACCAAAACCAAGGAAAGCTATATTTGTAGTCTATGTAATATAATGTTGTGTATTTCTTGCCTTTTTTTAGAGGCGGAGAACTTTAAACCTATATTTAATATATAAAGCTGAAGAGTTTGTTTGTTTGTTTGCTTGAACGCGCTAATCTCAGGAACTACTGGTCCGATTTGAAAAATTATTTCAGTGTTAGATATCCTATTTATCGAGGAAGGCTATAGGCTATATATCATCACGCTAAGACCAATAGGAGTGGAGCACCAAAGTAACTATTCCACGCGGACGAAGTCGCGGGCAGAAGCTAGTTTAAATATAAAGCAGAAAAATGTTTTTAATATACCATGAAATTGGCTTCAATGGACAGATAATTTTAGGGCATTAATGTTTGATTATGATTTCAGGCATGTGGCCGCCGCGGCTTAATCTAAATGTAATCCTTTCTTGTTGGTAGGTTCATAATATGCATACCAAAAGGCTGCACGAGACTTCATGCGGGACATTTTGGAAAAATCCATATGATTTATTGTCCACTACACTAATAATGATATAGGTAATCACGTCTACCGAAAGCTGTTTCATCAAGGAATGATTTTTCAATGCTTGACAAGAGTTACGCGTTGTCATAAACCCCCGTTTCGTGGCCCCAGCGATTCCAATACGAATCGTACCAAAATTCTTTGTCACTCGAGATTTGACACATGATATATCTCGCACGTTGAAAAAACAGGAAACAGAAAAATACCACTTTCTAGTGTGCATTGAAACAAAAGTAAACAAAGTACTACGTTGAAATAATAAAAATATTATGTAAAATATTATGAACATAATTTTCCACTTAATTTAAGTATCAGAATGCCTAGTCATATAGTTTGTGACGTTATTATAGCAAATAAAAAATAAACACAAAGTTATCTAAATGGATACTTAGTTACTTTATTTATTTATTTATTTATTTACTATTTACACTTACATTTCTTTTAACAGGTTTAACCCAATACAGCAATGTAGTCAGAATGTCCACTGTGTGGCACAAGTCATACAGAGGACAGTATGTTAAGTGTCACCCTCTGGAATTCCGCCAATGAGCATGTAAAGATATCTACTTGCAGAGAGACGCTGTTGAGTATCTTTATTGCCCGCCCCACTGGTGCAAACTTTAACAGGTTCGTACGAGCCACCGGGACTTTAAACAGCCTCTCTCTCGGCCCTTGTCGCAGCCTACTGTTTGGAACGAGCAATCCCAAAGATTCCAGTATTTGAGGATTATTCAGCATACCACGAAAAACCATAAAAACATATTTAACTAGTGCAAAATTGCGCCTTACCTCCAACTTATAGTAGCCAACCATCCCTATTACAAAGAGGGTTGGATACATAAGTGGATAGAATGGGTAGACGCCAAATTGCTTCATATAAAGGAACCGGGTAAATTTATTTTGCATTTTTTCTACCATCAGACAATACTTTGTTTCAAATGGATTCCAGATAATAGCACTCGTTTCCAAGTTACTTCTTACTAAAGCATTATAAAGTGATTTCACAGCTGTTGTGTTAGTAAACTCCCGGGTTTCACGCATTACAAATCCAAGATTTTTGAAGGCTTTCTTACACACCTGTACGATATGTGTGCGAAACGACAAATCTTCGGAGAAAGTGACTCCAAGATCTCGCACCGTCACTACCCGCGGTATGGCGTGCCCGTCCATGCTATATTCGTGATGTCGGGGGGCCACGGCCCGCGTAAAAGACATCACACTACATTTTGCCACATTAAAAAATAGTTTGTTTTCAATACTCCACCCTACTACACTATCAATGTCCCGCTGCAGCAGTTCACAGTGCGATGGATTGGTAATTTGCATGAACAACTTCAGATCGTCGGCAAATAGTAAGCAACCGGCATCTTTCACAATTTCAGGAAGATCATTTACCATTATAATAAATTCCAACGGTCCTAAATTAGTACCCTGGCTTACCCCTGTAAGGGTGCAATACGAGTCTGAAGTGAAGCCTATCACTCTGTCAATATAATGATAGTTACGTTTACATTAGTCTGAAAGCTATAACAAAATATTGGTATCTTTATTACTTGTAATTTGTATTCAACACTTGCTTGTGGTAAAATATTTAAGGGCTTTTTTCACAGCGTGCAGACAGAGACTATCAACCAGATATTATATTAAAAAAATAAGGACAGACAGAGATGGCGTAGCAGGAGGTAGAAGGAGAGTTGGGAGGCCTTTGCCCAACCGTGGGATAATAACGGTTAGTAATAAAAAATCTTGTCTGTAGTTTCTGCCTATTAATACCCATGGGAAAAAGGGGTTGGTATGTACGCATGAAGTTGAACACTATAATGTTCCAGATAACTTGAACTTACTCGGATCATCATCATCATTTCAGCCGAAAGACGTCCACTGCTAGACATAGGCCTCCCCCAAGCACCGCCACTTCGACCGATTCTGTGCTTCATCGGTCCATCTTGTGAGAGGCCTTCCAACGCTACGTCTTTCGGTACGCGGTCGCCACTCCAGAACCTTTCGGCCCCATCGGCCATCCGTTCTGCGATCAATGTGCCCTGCCCATTGCCACTTAAGTTTGGCAATTCTTCGGGCTATGTTCGTTACCTTGGTTCTCCTGCTCTTACTCGGATAGCTCTCCATTTTTATTTTCTTTTCTACACAAACAGGACTATGAAACCGATTAAAAGATTTAACTTACATTTCTGATAAGCCACCGCGTTGAAAGTTCCGAGGATCTCGGAAGGCGTGTAGACTGCATGGGTCATGGCGTTAACACTAAGGACCGCATCGGATTGGAACACGTTCTGGAGAGCCAGTACGAACTGGTCCATCATACGCCATTCTGGAAGGACCTGGTGTAAAGAACAAAACGTCAGAAACTCAGAATCAATAAACAAAAGCTTCCTTAAGTAAAAAAAACGAGGAATAGCCATGAGTTTGGCTGCCAGGTTGGTAACAGAACTATACCCCAGCCCTCAAGATATCCCAGGCCGATTCCCGGCCACCGTAGGCACGGGCTTGCGGACGGTGAGCAATGGGTAGCTCGCCGGCCAATAAGGACCAGGCCCGGGTCGACGGCGCGTTGTGTTCTACATGCGCCTCAAAGAGATGTCAGCACAATTGACGGAGTCCGCTAGGGCCGATGCCTGCCAGGGTTGCAGGAAAGTCCGAAAGGGATTCTGTGGCCCCTGGCAACACACAGGCAACTGAAGGAACACGGGTCGGTTTTAGTCAGTAAGAGTCTGACACGCCCTCCCGCTCCGCCCAGAGCATAATTTCCCACTCAAAAAAAACCCTCAAGATGTGTTAACTATCTTGTACGTCCAAATCCACGGGAATCTTCAAGAACTACTTTGATGACATAATTGCTCCGCAGTATTAAATTTCGCCCAAGCATTAATTCCGAGAGGAACTATTTAGTAATTACAAAGGTAAGTACCTACCCAGTCACTTCAGTGACTGAATTTTGAGAAAAGGTAAAGGAGATGCCACTTCATCGGATAAAAAATAAGGAAGAAATAAATGAAATATTGGCATTAAAGCAATCTCCAAATAATTCCTACATTAATTTCCTAAAATACTTATCAATTCTCTTTTTATACTCACTAATCGTCTTTTTGTGATGTGTCTACCCAGCCTAGTAACTACGATAGAATAGAATAGAATACTCTTTATTATGTACCCCATAAACATTACAGACTATGATAAACCTAAACAATGGGTACAGAAAGACCAGAATGTTAAAAGAAGATCAGTGAGTAAGAAACAGTGATCATCATTAGAAGATCAAAAAAAAATTAATCAAATATTCCCCGAAAATGATGTTATCAAATTACCAAATCAGTAGCGAAGTTCTCGAAGAAGTTGGCGAAACCTTCGTTCAACCAGGTATAAGTCCATGAGAGAGGTCCCACTTCGTTTCCAAACCACTGGTGAACGTTCTCGTGGCAGATGATCCTGCCTACGTTCTGCTTGGTTGCTGTAGTTGTCACTCCCTCTGTGACCAGAAGGGCTACTTCTCTGAAAGGGAAAAGAGAGTCATGCTTATTGTGTGGTTCCTGGCAAAAATATGGCGAATGGCAACTAGGCCAACTACCATTTGGTGACTGGTAAGTAAGGGAAGACGACGAAACAGTGGAAACCCCAAATAAGTGGGGATGAGGACAGGAAAATGAAAATCATGATGATTACACATACGAGTATGAGAGAAAAAAGGTTAATAATGTCACTTATGATCTATCTAGCCGTGTGTGATTATAAAGATGATTATGGGATGTTTATGAATACATATTATACTGTTTTTATTCACGTGTGTGTTTTGAAATTGCGTTAAAGTTCTTCAAACTTATAATCTATAACGATGTCTCTCTTCCCTTTAAATCCATCCAAAGTTTGTCTTCAAAAGATCGCTTTTAGCGATAAGACCGCCCATTGTGTTACTCTTTGTATACATTCATAATATCTGTAATTTCGCATAATAACGAATAATTCTATTTTGTTTTATTTTTTATGAGTCATTGTTTAACACATTCTTTTTAATATGAACTTCAGCGTTTCCTTGACTTATTTTTTACAAGGACTATCATTGTATGTATTCAACTTATCTATCAATATATCAACCTGATGCATAAAATCTCCCTTGACAACAATGCAGCGTCATAATTCAATACAATTCACATCTGCCTTGCAGATTCGTTCTATAAAAGGCTTATGGAACACTTCACTGGATCGCTACTCTGTATTTATGGAATAACTAAGTTTATTGCCTGTTTATTACTTGTCCCATCTTCAGTTAGTGGGTACTACAGGGGTATCAGAATCGTTTTAAATGTCAACGATTTGAGACTGACGGGAAGTTGTTCAGTAGACCCTTGAGACGCACACCGCACCTTAAGATAAGATAAGGTAAGGTCGACTCTTTACGTGACCAGAGGGCTGGCCAATTCTTAGGCAAAAGAATTAGCATTGCCATCCAACGTGGCAATGCTTCCAGCCTTTTGGGCACTTTTCCCGCTGACAGCGATGCGGACGAATTTTTTGATGCCCAATGAGCTTTATTTTTAACTTTTTCCTTTACATACCTACTTATACATAGTATATAGTAGTTAGTTGTAAATATGTTTGTGAATATTAAATATGTAAAAATGCAATAAACATTTAAGATAAGATAATTTTTATTTTGTAAATCATGAGTACATAAAGAAGGTCTTATAATTAATATGAGGTGGCTATTTGATTATTCCGAAGTATGTCATAATGTCACTCCATTTCTATACATATGTTTTTTCTTTTTTGTGTATTGGCATCTTGTTTTTATATATATCCATGTAATTTGTTATCATTTAATTGTGTTTATGTGTGTCTTTTGTGTGCACTAAATAAATTTTTTATCTATCTAAGTGTAGTTATAACAATAAGAAAAAAATAGGTTTATTTGTCATAGAAACACGTGCATGCAAAAAGATAATTAACTCTACGGTAGGGGAAGCCGATCCTTATGATACCTAATATAAGAAAAACTTTATCAGTCTTAGGTATTTAGGATCACGGATCAGTCTCGGTATGGTTACCCATGAAAAAAGGGTTCCGTAGTTTGGATGAATTTATCCCAAAAACAAACTTAACTTTGTGGTTGAAAAACATTTTCTCCCATATTGTATGGGAAAACATGATTTTTGCAACTGTAAATATAAGTTGGTCGATTATTACTCGTTAACTTGTAGAGCTTACTTAGCTGTGATAATTTTCCTTTTAATTTCGTTATATAAAATACTGCTGTAATTTTTTTCACACATTCAAAACCAATCATTTAGCTGACAAGGGGGGGGGACACTTGGGTTGCGACAATCGTCGACAGAATCCGGCAGCTGGGACTCGAGGTGGCCCTGCACAAGTCCGAGGCCATGGGTTTCTATGGTCCTCGTAGTGCGCCACCGTCGGGCTCCCAGGTATTGGCGGGAGGGGTTCACATCGGCGTCGAGTCGACGATGAAGTATCTGGGACTCGTCCTCGATAGCCGGTGGAACTTCGTGGAGCATTTCCGACGTTTGGCTCCCAGACTGGACCGGGCCGGGGCTGCCTTGAAGCGGCTCCTGCCCAATCTGGGAGGTCCAAACGCCTCCTGCCGGAGGCTCTACGCGGGGATCGTGCGGTCCATGGCCCTTTACGGGGCGCCAGTGTGGGCGCCTTCATTGAGGCGGCAGCCAGGCCGCCGGCTGAACGCGTCCCAAAGGGTCATGGCCATCCGGCTGGCCCGAAGATACCGCACGGTCTCCTGCGAGGCGGCGAGCCTCCTTGCCGGAGTACCGCCATGGGATCTGGAGGCAAAGGTCCTCGCGCACATTTGGGAGTGGCGCGAGGAGGCGAAGCGCCGGGGCTTAACTCCGATGCCGCAAGAAGTCGCGGCACAGCGGACAGAGCTCCGGCGGGATCTCATGGCGGAATGGAGAGTGCGATTGTCGCAACCCAGCGCTGGGCACGCCACAATTGCGGCGATAAGACCCCTCTTTGAGGAGTGGCTAGAGAGGCGCCACGGCGTCCTCACCTTCCGCTTGACGCAGGTACTCACCGGACACGGCTGTTTCGGGAGGTACCTGTTCAGGATAAAGCGGGAGGAAACGCCCGGGTGTCGTCACTGTGTGGATCGCCCGGAGGACACGGTGGAGCATACGGTGGAGGTCTGCCCGGCTTGGGCAGGGCATCGCCGTGTCCTCGTGGATGCGATCGGCGGCGGTGATCTCTCGCGTCCGGCCCAGATTCGGGCCATGCTACGGAGCGAGAGGAAATGGGAGGCCGTCACCTCTTTCTGCGAAGCAGTAATGCTCGCGAAGGAGGAGACGGAGCGCGTGAGGGAGAGGCAAATTTCGCGCCCTCGCGCCCCTAACCGCCGCAGCAGGAGACGCCCTGGGCGTCGGGAATCGCAGGAAGATTTCCGGCCACCGTAGGCGCGGGCTTGCGGACGGTGAGCAATGGGTAGCTCGCCGTCCGATAAGGACCAGGCCCGGGTCGACGGCGCGTTGTGTTCCACGCGCGCCTCAAAGAGATGTCAGCAGAATTGACGGGGTCCGCTAGGGCCAATGCCTGCCGGGGGTTCGAAGAAAACCGATGGGGACATCGTGGCCCCCGGCAACACGGCATAGGAAGGAACACGGGTGGGTTTTAGTCAGTAACAAAAACTCTAACAAAAATTTGCACTTTAAAGCTTAATATTTCACAAACGGATCCCTGAATCCAAAAATGGTTTTCACATACTCACAATGTTTTAAAGGACCTTTCCAATGATACCCCACACCATGGGATACAAAAAAAAAAACATCCGGTGTAGGGGAGGTAAGCTAAAAAATTTATTATATTATTATTTTGTTTTACCACTTTGTCGACGTAATTAATATCTATACCCATGCCAAATTACAGCTTTCTAGTACTAAGAGTCTCGGAGCTAGACCGCGGACGGACAGACGGACATGGCGAAACTGTAAGGGTTCCTTGTTTACTACAGAACCCTAAAAATGAGTTTCATTTCAATATAGGACAGGGTATTTTGAGCTTTTTTAATGTTATTATTTAGATATTTTATGCGAACTGTGTAAATTTTTCTATCAATACTCTTATCTTATTTAAATAATAAACATAAAATAAAGGCCTTGAATTTATTTCGACTCTGATAAACGTCGTTTTTCAACTCAACGCTACTTGTAACAACAGACACACTTTATGACGTTTTATGACGACTATTGACATACGATACGAAGCCATAAATTGGAGTATTTATGGCTTATAATAAAATATTTCTCTTTCGCTTGATAAGTATCTACATTAACACTTATTTTATTGCCGTTTTTACGGAACTCTTAACTCACTCAAACGAATATAAACTGTAACAGCTTTGGATTATAGTTCAAAATTGGTTGTTTGGTAAATTTGTTCTGATTAATTTCGTATAACGTTATGAAAATATAAGAACAATAAATATCTAAGTTATAACAGTATTTAATATCCTGGTCCTGAGAGTTTTTGCTGACGAAGGCTTGAAGAAATGATAAGCAATATGAAATTAATAAAATTGTTTTAGAAGATTTCTTTGAACAATTTAAAGGGATGTCATCTACAAGATTTGTTGTATTATTTTAATACAGGCATCACCAACAGCCTGAAATTTCGTGTGTTAAAATCATGGAAATCAAAACATCAAAACATCTCAGAAACCTACCTTATTAAGTAGGCGTTTAAAATACGGTGATAACCATATAAAGATAAAGTCGACATATTGGTCTACTGTGAGCAGGGGGCTCAGCAGTCGTACTTGCGTCCTAAGTTTATTCCCAAATGTTCCTGACGTCACATCAGGCCACATAGCCCACCGCGATCGCGGGCTGCCGCCTCTCACTCGCTCGCCGACACCTTAAGTGTGCGCACACATCGGTCGTCTCAATAAAATTGTATTCAGTACCAAAGAAATACAGTACTTGTCATGGTATCGAAATAAAGTAGTTTTCAAGACGAGAACTTGTTCGAAGTCAAGACCACCAGCAGCACACCTGGAGCTTGATACTCAACACCAAGACAAGCTTAGTGTTATTGGGTTTTTTTTATTAAAAATTCCATAAAAAAGGTGGCCAGTATGCCATTACATTAGGCTCACCTCGTATTACATCATCATCGTCATCGTCTTCCTAGGGGCCTACCACCAGCTCATAAAGCAGTATTATTTTAATATTACTTCAGTGTGGGAAAGAGATGAAGCTCTACAGGACGTATAGCTCCATCTCTTTCTCCCACTGAAGTGGCCTTGTCCTATGTTACTTGTGGTCGGCACAACACGTTTTCTCTTTCCACTCTCCCCTGTCAACCGTCACGCTATCATTCACTCCCTTCTCTTTCATATCATTCCTCACATAGTCTCACTCCTTATTACACGGGACTGAAAACATGTCTGGTGGAATGCGAGCCCCATCCTTGCCTACCCTTTGTTATGTTGTTAACTAAATAAGGCGACTACTAGCTAAACACAAGTTTTATAATGCCTAAAAGTATATGATCCATTGCAGTAAACAAAATCAGAAAAATATATGATATTCTTCAGGATATATGCTAGTTAGGTAGTGTGTTGAAAATATAATACAGATACGATGGAAAAAATCACAAAGATACCTCTAATAATTTCTTTTAACGATTAAAAACCATTTACATGCAATGATTCTGATTTTTTGTCAGATTATTCTACAAGCAACATATTAACGTAATAGTGTTTTAATATTTTTGTCCGCTGCTCTTTCTTTTCTATGCAGTCCAACAGTGACCGCGTTTTAGCTGTTGTCAGCGTGAAATTGTATCTATGAAAATTCGTCATTTTTGCCGATGGGAAATCCAACTTGTAAATACATCAAAACCAGATACATACCTGTAAATAACCAATCCCCAGTTTTCCATAGCACCAGCAGCGAAGTCAGGAACAGCAGCCTTATCCAACTTCGGGAACTCGTATTCAAACTCAGTGTACTTCTCCAACTCTACCATATTCCTTTGCCCAAACTCTAGAGCAAACGATGCCGTGTGCTGGGTTTCAGGTCTGGAAAACACCTTAAAGGGTACGCGATATAGGTCCTTGTAATCAGACTCCACTTGGTTGTCGATGTGTGCCAAGTTTGATACCAGGTACGCCAGAAGATATGTGGACATCACTAAGGTATCTTGAAATTCATGCTTGTTGTAGCCGGTTACTCCCGGTCTATAAAAATAAGGAATAGGGTAAAAAATAAGAAATTCTATTTAGTCCGTCTTTCAGATAATAAAAAAAAATTAGACACGTATTTTTTGCTTTATCATATTAATCAAAAATAACTTAGAAAACACGCATTAAAGTTGGGGAGTAGGGGATCGTTACGTCACAACGCACTATTAAATCTATTGGTCTATAAAAATAAGGAATGGGGTATAAAATAAGAAATTCTATTTAGTCCGTCTTTCAGATAATAAAAAAATATTAGACACGTATTTTTTGCTTTATCATATTAATCAAAAATAACTTAGAAAACAGGCATTAAAGTTGGGGAGTAGGGGATCGTTACGTCACAACGCACTATTAAATCTAGCAAGGCGTGACGTCATTCCACATTTTAATTCAATGTATCGCCGTAATCTTTTGATTACGTCAAAAAAGAAAAAATACGTGTTCAATATTTTTTAATAATATAGGTAAAGACGCCAGCACATCAAGCTACTACAATCTGTCCAATTTATTTAATAGATTTTCAACTTTATCGCTGAAGAATAAGGTTCAAAGTTGATTGAAAAAATTTGACATTTTTGGGTAGCTTGATGTGCTGGCGTCTGTACAAGACAGACAAAAAAAGAATTTTGGACACAGGCCTATTATTGTTAGAAGTCTGTAAGAAGAAGAAGTGAAGTTACTGCTGAGCATGAGGTCCTGGGTTCGTTTCCCAGGTCTAGAAAAGAGTTATTGGGGGTTTTCCTATTCCTGAGTAACAGGTCGGAGCTCGGAGTCGGGATTTGTGCCCGGTTGACTTGACGGTGACGGTGAACTTAAACATAACTGGTAAAATGTGTGTGTACACATCTGTCAAACCCTTCAAGGAAACAAGCGTGATGTTATGTTGTTTGAGTTTTTATTTTCAACCTTATTGTTTTTTTTCAGATCGTTGCAGATAAAAAAAATATTTTTTTGCAATGCGGGCTTGTAGAAGTTAACGTTGTTGACATAGATTGTCGTGGTTGTCCAATAAAATAATTGGGGTCTGAAGTAACACTCAGGAATTTTTTAGAGTACCTAATGTTACTATTTTCTTTTACGTACATAAATGATTTTAAATAGATAAAATTATAGGTTGTAGTGGGTTGCCACATTTGATTCGGCAGTATTTGATTTTGCCGTCCAGTTGGGCTTGTTAATGCCCACCGAACACTGACGCAAAAAAGTTTTTGAAGTCGGTTGTTTTTTTTTTTGTAAAAAGTTTTATTTTTCACTTTTTAGCTGTGGTACCTACCTCACACAAATTAAAAAACCACTACCTGCTATGTAAATAACAGTGACAAGAAGTTATCATATCATCTACATACTAAGTGGGAAAAAATACGTATAATTGAAGCTAACTCAAAAACTACCCAAGCAAAGTTAATAAAATTTATATGGGACCACCTCTGAAGTATGATCTACCAAACAAAAAAAGAATCATCAAAATCTATTCATAATTGGCGGAGTAATCGCGTAACAAACATACAAAAAAAAAAAAAAAACATACAGACGAATTGAGAACCTTCTCCTTTTGGAAGTCGGTTAAAAAGTAATATTGAACTCGACCGCATACTGTTAATTCTTTGCCCCTTGTTCTAATCTTGCTTATAATACCAACCTATTACTGTCCCACTGAAGTGCAAAGCGCTCTTCTCATACAGAGAAGGCACCAGCATTGATCACCGCGCCTGCTAAAGACAGGTTGGCGATTACCAAATTGGGTTATCCAATGCAAAAAGAATCTTTCAAATCCGACTGATAGTTCCGGAGATTACTCCCTACACACAAACAAACAAACAAATTTTTTCTCTTTACAGTATTAGTAGGTATAGAAATATTACACATAGAAAATTTTACTTACTTTAGGGAATCCTCAATTGCCCTTTTAGGCATGTTACTCTCGACCACAGTGTACGCTGGTGGGGAGTAGATCGTGGTCCTGAAGATGGACTTGAGAGAAGGTTCATCATAACACGGGAACGCGCGGCGAGCAAAGGTAGGCTGCAGTTGGGATGTTATGAGTTTGCTGCAAAGTGACGGATTGGTGATTAGAAATTTCTAGAAATATTTTCGCTTCGTCGACAGAAGATAAGACGAGAAAATTCGCTTATAGCTTAAACAAAATTGTGTTAAATGGGGTTAATTAGCGGGTATTAATTACACTTTAATATTATTTTTGTTATAATCTAGATATAATAATATGAAAGTGTGAACTGTTTCCATATGGATATATGAATTATTTGTGAGCTTCGGTATAGTAAATATTTCTTAAATTTCATATTGCATATTTATTTATTTATTTATTTAATACTTCAAGCACACAAATGTACAGAGGCGGACTTAATGCCAAAGGCATTTTCTACCAGTCATATGAGATTGATCCTAGATTTATGATAGTGTAAATATCCCCCTTATACAGAAGTCCAAAAATTTACTAGTTGTACTAAGTACTTAAGGTGTTTTCAGTCACATCTACTGAAAAAGGCTGATGCTGAGATATGTAATAGGATGCTTGTAAAGATTCATGGAATTGACATAAGCTACTTAGGAAAAAGTTCCAACATTATTGTGAACTTAATTTTAGTATGATAGAAATGTCTGCTAAGCCCAGTATTATTTGCAGAAACACAGACTTTGTAGAAATGTGAATAATGCATTATGTATGAGAGGTCGCCAGACATAAACTTTTACAATATTTTCCTTGTGTTGACTTCTTTTTTAGAATTCCTAAATCTTCTGCTACTGTTGGCTGGAAAAGATACTTTTTTGGTCAACCTTTCTTAACACTAGGATTTGAGTTAGCCATATATAACGTGGATATAGTAAAATAATTATAATATTACACTAAACTGCTTCAAGAACCGACCGGACAGATTAGATATCTCCAAGCTATTTGAAACACGTATCAGCTAATTATCTGCTAGTGTGTCTTTAATTGGTATTTCATTTCCTTGACTTATAGAGCTTCTGCGAGTTGGCTTCTGCCCCTCGTATATTAGCGTATGCTACCAAAGGTCCCGGACCATATGTGATCCTGAGGTATGCGAAAAACTTGAAAATATAATAATAATAATAGTATAAAATATAATATCATTAGTTATTTATTTAATTTAGTACTTAGTGTAAATAGTTAGTTGTGTTAAATATTGTAAAATAAATAAAGATTTAGAATAAAAAATAAAAATGTACAGTCAAAATCTTCAAGATCAAAAAAAACCCTTTGTATTAGGTAGTATTTAGGTAATACAAATATTTCTGCAGTGCAGTAGCTCCTTACAATCAAATCATGATGATTTGTGTTTTCAAAATACCTATATTATTTTTGAATGGTATAGTTGACATATTACTTATGAGAAATCATATGATACCTAGTTAAGATGTATGCCTAAATTCCCATAGCCATGCCGAGTTTAAAGTGCAATGATTCTATTTTTGAGTATTGCGTAATACACGATCAATCACAATCTGACTAGTTTTGAAACAGATTGCTAATCCATTGCTTCGTAAGTTCGTAAAATAATCTGTTCAACAACGTAAATAACGCAATGAATGTTGTTGAACTGTCAAAATTAAACAGGTAAGTTAATTCTATAGCTGGTCCAAATCGATACCTACGGCACATGGAATGCAAGTCTGGACTTGGAAGGTAAGTGTACCTATTGACTTACCAATGTACAAATATCCAAAACCAAGTAATTTTAATTAGAAAATTCATGGCTACTAATTTAAATACTTTCATCTAATTAAAATAACTCCATACAAAAATACTTACTTTGTTATCACGTTCCCTTCGGTCCCTTCACTCGTGTACGTTGACACGTAAATACCGAACATATTCTCAGCGTACTGCCCAACATAGCGCTTGATTCTTATAGTGTGCGGCTGCAGAATGGTCATGTTTTGGTTCAACGTAATTCTGAACAAATGAGTATCGTTTAGGGCCAATGTATGGCTTTCGTACAAGTTGGCTGTCGGTACTCTATCGCTGAAGACTTCAATGTCTTCGGCATTGATAACCATTTCCATAGCATGGAGGACTATTTCGTTGGTGGTGACTAGGGGTATGATCCTGATGTCGACTGCTCCGGTGAAGTATTCTTCATTGTCTGGGTTGAGTGTGAGTATGACGTCATAGAATGTTGGGATCGTGTCTCTGGGGAGAACGTATGCAGCTGCCCGTTCCTGGTCAGTCAGAGTGGATAATAGCTCGGTTGAGGGCTCAGCTATGGGCACGGCGAATGCCGCCCCGATGACTGTTAGTAGTGCTAGTAAATACATTTCTGGAAAAGAAGAAAAAATGGAATTAATAGGTATTACCAAGAACAATTCATACTAGATTAACTTTCATCAAATATCGTTTAACTTTCTAAATGAGTACCAGATGTGATTCAAATGCAGAGTTTGCTAATCCAAATTAAAAGTCATTTACTCAAAATATGTCGGTAATCAGCACTTTTCGATCTTCAAAATTACATAAGACAGTCCCCCAAAACGTCCGCCCTTCACTACTTCATAGTGTTTTAGCTGGGAAAAGAAGTGGCGCAACAAACTCCCCAATAGCCCAGTTGCAAGCGTTTTAGTTAGAAAAAAAAAACAGTGGCACTACGGGAGTGCCGAAAGAAGTGTAAAATTTGAACAAGATCATCTTGGTGAAAGAAAAATATTTGCATAAAACATTGATCCGTAGCGTAATATAAATAAAGATCGCGCACAATCGCGTTTTCAAAAATGAGGTATCGGTTACGGTGTCGCGAGTTCAATTGTTTTTTTCCCATCTCAAAAAGGCCCAGCGCGCCTAATGGAGTTCACTTCAAAAATGCCTAACTAATGCCTTGAAAGATACATTATTACGGCTTATTCCAGAAATTTCCACCGAAAAATCCCCACACGTGGGGATTGTAATTTTTTTTCCCAGAAATCCCCACTAGTTAAAAGATTAGGTTAGGTTAGAACTGTGACCCCCTACGCACGAGCCGAGCGAGCGAAGCGAGTGGTGCCGCGGCAGCGGCCGGCGAGTGCCAAAAAGGACTAGAATATTAGAAAAAAGGCTGAGTTTATTTAACTAGTGGGGATTCTGGAAAAAGAAAATAACAGTTCCCACTGGTGAGGATTTCTGGAATAAACCATTATTACCTCTTTGTAAATAAGAAAGGATTACGAAAACGAAGCAATACAGTTTTTATTTTATTGAGAAAGATAAAATTGTTAGTTCGTCATAATCTACAGCTTGACTTCACCCATTTTCGTTGCTTATGCCAATCCCCACGCTCTAGTGCCAGTGTTACTTATAAACAATTAAGTTGACAAATCATAAGAATCATCAATTTCGGTAGATACAACCGTAATTATAACACTAATTTACATATTTCATAGCGTTTTGTTCATAACTAAATTGTAATGATGAACAAAAACTGGTAATGACATGTATTTTTTAATCATTTTAAATATTTAGGTAAGATTAGATATTTATGATCATAACCCAATTTATATTAGCACGCGACTAATAAGTATGCTTTACAACATCACGCCTTCCTCGAAGAGATAAGCAGAGATGTACCTACAAAAGTTCATGAGATACAGACGGACGGACGGACGGGCCGTTTGGCACCCGTCGGGTACGGAACCCTAAAAATTATCTACTTTATTAATATTTTCTTTATTTCGGACTACACATACAAGTACACACAACCACTTAAAAACTATGCTAGTAAACTTTTACAAACTAAAACAACTAAAACTGACGTGGCCCAGCACACGTTGGCACGTGCCTCCGTACCCAGTGCCTTATAAACGGACTGTCAACTTTGTCTAATAATGTTTTTAGGATGCCGTTGGAGCTTTCGCGCAACCTACCCATTATTGACGCTGTTCTCTTCCTCATAATACCATAAAAATCGTTAACACGGGCTTCCGCGAACATCTGCGAAGCGCTACAGAAGCGCGGAAGCCCCATCAACATCCTAAATCCATTATTATACTGTACACGCAGGACGTTGTAGGCTCGCTGAGTATATTACTTAAGCATTCATATAAAATTTTTGGGCAAAAAACATTAGAAATTTAGAATTTCGCGGGCTACATTGAAGAAATTACTTTCAGTAATGCGAAAGTAGTGTCGGACCAGTTCTCAACTCCAAATTCTCAATTCACAAACCGTGTGCTAGCATCTGTTCCTGATACCAACGTTTAAGAAAGAGGTGGAACTTTATATGTATGTTAAGTTATTGCCTGATGAGTATTCGCTGATTACTTCCAAACAACTTGATGACTGGCATCATTTAAACATTTTCTAGAAGAAGGCTTACGATATTTAGTCACCCGAGTCAAGCCGGGGTGTGTCACTAGTATTTCAGAAAATATAGCATAAAGTAGTGTCTAGAAAGCACGTCTACCTAAAGGTGCTCCCTCAACGCGAGCATTCGCCTGTAATGTTACGTTCAGAGTTGAGCGTTACATCAGTGAGGTAACAAAAGCGAGCATTACAGTGCGCAACCTGTAATGATACAATTCGAGCATTACATCAGTGAGGGAGGAGAACCGAGCATTAAATTGCGCAACCTGAATGATACAATTCGAGCATAACATCAGTGAGGGAGGAGAACCGAGTATTACAGTGCGCAACCTGTAATTATACAATTCGAGCATTACATCAGTGAGGGACGAGAACCGAGCATTACAGTGCGCAACCTGTAATAATACAATTTGAGCATTACATCAGTGAAGGACGAGAATCGAGCATTACAGTGCGCAACCTGTAATGATCCAATTCGAGCATTACATCAGTGAGGGAGGAGAACCGAGTATTATAGTGCGAAATGTCTGTTAATATTTAATCTGAAATGTTACATTACAGGCAAAAGTTCATCTGTCAGGGAAGCAGAATTTCAACGTAATCCTCAAAATCGAATCTGAAATATTACATTACAAGCGAATGCTCGTCAGTCGGGGAGCACCTTAAATCAGCAACGTATTATTATTTCAAAAGTGTGTTTGTGAGTTGGTAACACAGTCACGTCCCAAGTCCCTAGGGAAGGAATGCACCGCTCCGAATTTGCATAGATGATGCTTCCATCCTCTCCTCAAGTTGTTACTATGTAGAACTGAAACACGTGATTTGAACTTTGTGCAACTTTAATACCTAGGCAATAAATGTCACTAAGGAAGTGAGGACAGAAGGGCAAAGGAAGAGATAAAAGGGTTCCGTAGATGGGATGAATTGATCCCAAATACAAACTTAACATTGTAGTTGAAATACATATTCTCCCATACATTCCAACTGCAAATGTAAGTTTGTACGCACAATTTTGAGAGATTTACCATGTTATTTTAAGACCATAGACTTCTTATTTTTGGTTTTCCTGTAATCTATGATTAAAGAGCCATACTCTGTAGTTTTTTCTAAATTTTAGGCCCATTAATTTAGGAGATAATGGGCGGGAATGGTCAATTTTCATCGAATTTCATAAGTATCTTTAAAAGTGTTTATTTTAAAATTACTAATTTTTTTTTATAGATCCTCGCGACAAGCCCTATCATTTGATATGTCACACGGTACTGCTAGCAAAACTTTTTTTTTAAATTTTCTTGTTTGCCCCTAAAGTGACCCCTATATTCAAAATTTATTTATTTACGTTACACGTTCGTGTTTGGGTCACAGAAATACATATGTGTACCAAATTTTAATTTAATCGGTCCATTAGATTCGGAGCAAATTGGCTGTGACAGACGGACAGACAGACACGCGAGATCCTATAAGGGTTCCTTTTTTTCCTTTTGAGGTACGGAACCCTAAAAAGAAGGGATACAACATCTAATTTTATATTTATCCTATACATATTATAAATTAAGTAATTAGGCTCGTGACTAAATAATAACAGCCGCACGGATTGATCGAAGGTTAAGCTACGGTTGCCGCGGTCAGTTTGTGGATGGGTGACCATCTTTACATACCAAGACTCCTTCGTGCCTCGGAAAACACGTTAAGCCGTTGGTCCCCACTATCATTCGCAGATCTTTGACAGTCGTTACGGATAGTCAGAAGCTCAAAAAATCTGACAATAAGTCTTACCCAGGGGTATCGTGTTACCCAGTAACTGGTCACGACAGTCCATGTAAAATACTGGTACTCAGCTATAACCGGTTAGACAGAAAGCTGACCCCGACATAGTTGGGAAAAGGCTAGGAGATTGATTGATTGACATATTATAATAATTAAAATAGCTTTTCGTGTCTGTTTGTCTGACCGCGTTGTTCTCCTAAACTACCCAACGGATGGTTAAGCGGTTTTCACCATAATTTTGAGGATTTATTCCAAAAGGTTTATGTGTATTTATTAAACTAACATATAATAAAGTAATGAGGACTGCCTCGTTGGTCTACTGCTGAGCATGAGTTCCTGGGTTCGATTCCCGGGTTGGGCAAAGTGTTATTGGATTTTTCTATCTGGAATTTCTTAGTAGCAGCCATTAACGAGTAGCGAGTAATGCTCGTAACTGAAAACGAGTTGGCGAGCAACGAGCAGCGAGTGTTTGGTTCCGATAGTTTTGTCGCTGGGCTATCAGCGAGTGTCAGTGTAACGACAATTACTTGCACCACTCGCTCGGGATGAAATTACCGCTGTTTGGTCTCGGCGTGTGTTCTGACCGCCAAGCGAGCATGGCTGAGCAAGTATCGCTGAGCGAGTATAGTCTTTGATAGCTCTTGTCGCTCAGCGACAAACTAGTGGAGCGAGTCCTCGCCGGAGTTGTGAACAGTCAGCGATCAACTATTAATATATGCATCTCTTTTGTTTACATGGAATGTATATCTATTGTACGTTTCTTGAGCGAGGAAATAGCCAATAGATAGTCACTTCCTCGCCGGCGGTGGGACAGCTGCCAAATCACAAAAAAGGCTATGCGGGCAAGAATACGGCTAATCAATTGAAGAAAAAAGCGTTATACCTAGTATTACTGCTTCTTTTGTTCTTTACGTCAATTACTTAGGAGTTATTAGATTTTTTTAACTAAAAAAAATTATAAACAATTTTCAAACATCCCGGAACTGCAATCGCGAAAGGTTTAGGTACTATCGATATAATATCGTTTAACGCTATTGGTATTAAGTTTATTGAAAGCATTAGTTTATCGGAATACACGTGCTTAGCGATAATAATAATTAATGCTAATTCACTAATAGGGGGATAATTATATTACAGTGGTCAGTATCGCGAAAACCTTTTTACCCGGTAAGGTTATGTTTTCACGCGTATTTATATTTATCTTTGTGTGTGTGATTCTTTATACCTATCCTCGAAGCATCCTAATGTATTTTATTCCAGGTGGATCGTCTTCAAGTATAATTATATAATTAATGTATACAAAATATTGTAAAACATTTTAAAAGAGTAACGGTGGAGTTTCTTGCCCATTCTTCTTCATACAAAAACTACCTTTTGGAAGGGGCGACCAGAATCAGTACTATTTTTTTGTAAATTTTGACGTTCAAAAGTGCTTTTGATGTGCCTAATTGAAATAAATTATTTGACTTTGATTTTAATGCTGGAGCTACGAAAAATCCTTATGGAATAAATACCCCATCTTAAAACAAAAAAATTCAATCGGTTTTTTGTTTATCAATCTAACTTCATACGTAGGTACTTTTCTTAGAGATTACTTTGATATGCGGATAGACGGCGCATACCTACATTGATAACAAAAAGTTATCTTTAATATTGATAAGATTGTTTAACAGTCCACTTGACATGGCCAAAGACGGAGTTACCCAATCGTTTGAAGAATTTAGTCTCAAAATTTTGGAGACTTTTGCTGATAGGTATTATTATGTAGAAGAATATTCACAGCCTTACGTAGGTACGATCGACGAGCGTTTATTCTGAAAGTGGGCAACGTTGCAAATACATGTCAAACATTTCACTGTTTTGATTGATTTGGCAATATTACTGTAAGGAAATAAGAAATGTGGCTAACCTAGAATATTAATAATGAGTTGCAATTATAATACTGAATTTGATGTTGTAACCGTTCTAGGTGTAAAAAAGGTATTTGGAAAGTTTCCAAATACTTTTTTTACATTTAAAACTAAACATTTGGTGTTACGGTCTTAATTATTGCATTTCATAACAAATATTTTAGTTCCCTAGCTAGCCACATTTCTTAATTCCATACAATAATATATTCCGAAATAAATCAAAACAGGAAAATATTTGACAGCTATTTACGACGTTGCCAACTTTTAGGATTAACCCTCATAAGCAATTTTGAAACAAATTTCTTCTCCACATAGCAGGCGCATGTCACATTTTTGAACTGTCATATTCATTCAAAACGATGGCAATGATGAGTCGGAAAAATAAAAAGGTGCACATTAAAATACATAATTTAATCCTTGATTTTACATTCTTTATTACGAACCCAGTATTCTGGGGCTACATTGTCGCGTTATGGCGAACTATTCTTCCCGTGCTCTCTGTTGCTCAGCGAGACGTCGAGCGGTGTGCGAGAGAGAGTGCGCGAAGATAGCTTGCGATAACGCAACAATGTAGCCCCAGCATAACAGCTGGACGGATTTTAATACATGAGGTGTCTGACGGCTCGCCTGGGTCGTCCGGTTTCATTTTGATAAAATTAAAATTGCGGATTTTACACGTCGATTTTAATATAACACACCCAAGATTGAACAAAAATCTTCATCTTTTCGTGGAAGTGGTTGGTGTTAGAATTTTTAAGCCACCCATGGGCCTCTGACTTGGCTTCACATGTCGTCGAGAAATATCTCTCAGGCATGCCGGTTTCCTCACAATGTTTTCCTTCACCATTTTTGACGCAAGTGATAATTATACAATAACAACATGAATCCGAAAAAACAGAAGTGCGTGCCTTGGGTTCGAACTCCAGACCTATGACTTGGCAGTCTGACGGTCACACCACTGGCTATCACTGCTCTAAAAAACTGTCACCAACTGCATCGGACTGCTTGCTTGATCAAGACTTCTTTCAAACTTAATTGTAGCCCTTGGTCTTGGTCAATTACACCGGCAACAGATGTTAAATTTGGCTATGATTTCTTTACAATGTTATTACCTACTGTGAACATTATCATCATCATTATCATCATCCGCTAGCCTTTTCTCAACTATGTTGAGGTCGGCTTCCAGTCTTACCAGATGCAGCTGAATACCAGTATTTGACGTGGAGCGACTGCCTATCTGACCTCCATAACCCAGTACTGGGTAACACGATACCCCTTGGTAAGACTAGTTGTCAGACTTTTTGGCTTCTGATGACGTAACGACTGTCATCTACGAAAGGCAGCACGGAACAACGGCTTAACGTGCTTTCTGAAGCACGGAGGGGTCTTGATATATAATGGATGGTCACCCATCCACGAACTGGCCGCGGCAAGCATAGCTTAACCTTCAGTCAGCCCGTCCGGCTATTATAATTTACAAACCCTTCTGAATATCACCATCATCATTTCAGGAATCACCCATTGCTGGGTAAAGGCCTCTTTACTTTTGTGATTAAAATACCTATGTAATTTATTCTCAGCAAAGAATAAATCAACCTTTTTCCATTATGCATCATATTGATGTCGACGATGAACATTTAGTCAGGGTCGATCTTCAAGGTTAAGCAACACTTGCCTAGGTCTGTGCACGAGTGGTCATCTCTTACATAATATCAGGACCCCTTTTATTTTATTTTTTTGGGTGGGAAATTATCAAACAACTTCTCCCGCTCTGGGTGGAGCGGGAGGGCGTGTCAGACTCTTACTGACTAAAACCTACCCGTGTTCCTTCAGTTGCCATATTGCCGGGGGCCACGATTTCCCTTTCGGCCTTATTCGCAACCCCGGCAGGCATCGGCCCTAGAGGACCCCGTCCATTCTGCTGACATCTCTTTGAGGCGCGCGTGGAACACAACGCGCCGTCGACCTGGGCCTGGTCTTTATCGGGTGGCGAACTACCCATTGCTCACCGTCCGCAAGCCCGCGCCTACGGTGGCCGGAAATCAGCTCGCGATTCCCGACGCCCTGGGCGTCTCCTCCTGCGGCGGTTAGGGGCGTGAAGGCGCGAATTTTGCCTCTCCCTCACGCGTTCCGCCTTCTCCTTCGCTTCGCAGCAGGAGGCGACGGCCTCCCATTTCCTCTCGCTCCGTACCATGGCCCGAATCAGGGCCAGACGCGAGAGATCACCGTCGCCGATTGCCTCCACAAGGACACGGCGATGCTTATCCCAAGCCGGGCAGACCTCCACCGTATGCTCCACCGTGTCCTCCGGGCGATCCACACAGTAGTGACACCCAGGCGTCTCCTCCCGCCTTATCCTGAACAAGAACCTCCCGAAATAGCCGTGTCCGGTGAGGACCTGCGTCAGGCGGAAGGTGAAGACGCCGTGGCGCCTCTCTAGCCACTCCTCAAAGAGCGGTCTTATTGCCGCAATTGTGGTGTGCCCAATATCGGGACCCCTTCGTTGCTCAGAAAGCAAGTAAAGCCATAGGTCCCGGCTCTGATTCGTAGATCTTTGATAGTCGTTACGGGTAATCAGAAATTGGAAAGTCTGATGACCAATCTTTTCAAGGGGTATCATGTTACTCAGTAACTAAGCTGTGGATGTCAGGTAGGTCGCCCCATGTATAGAATAGAATAGAATTATCTTTATTCAAGTATCGTATGACCCACAAATGATTAATAACATTTGGAACTAAATTACAAAAACTGACAAATAGTAGTGGATCACCGCTGTGACAATCCATGTGAGATGGCACAACAGCGACCCACGAAAACACTTCCTAGGTGACTTGAAATCATGCTTAGGATACTGTTGGAACTGCTCCACACCGTGCGCACCATGGAACTGTACCTTTTGCGCATGGTTGTGTAGAAACAATCTACATGCGCATCCGCGAACATCACTACGGAAGCGGGGCAGCCCCACCAGCATCCTAAACGCGCTATTATACTGAACGCGGAGAGCGTTGTACGATCTTTGCGTATTTCTAGGCCACAGGCTATTGTAAAAAGATGCAGAGTAGGCTCGAAAGAGTGTTATCTTAACAGGAAGTGAGCATCGTGCAAACCTGCGAGCCAGCAAGTTCGCTCTAACCGACAATGCTCTCCGCTCCCGTTCAATTTCGTCATCGTCTTTGAGATTGGGGGTTAATATATGACCTATTTATGGACCCTTTTTAAAAGTGTGCCATAAAGTAAAACAGGTGGTACCTTATAAGGGATCTTACCCCCAGCCTCAAAGACCATGATCTCTGACTTCTTGACGTTATATGCCAGGCCATGCAACCTAGCATACGCCTCACATTGGGCAAGTTTTCTAACCCACAGATTGACGCGCTCAGCAGCACCATGTCGTCCGCGTAACTAATACTACTGGTATTTAGCTACATTCGATTTGATTGGAAGCTGACCCCAATATAGTTGAGAAAAGGCTGGGCAGATGATGCGTTATTCTAAAGTAAATAATACTTTTCGGTCGTCCGGCGGCTAGTTGGGCGGACGACATTGTTACCATCGCGGGGAGAATCTGGATGAGGCTAGCACTGGAACGTGGGGATTGGTACAAGAAAAGAGAGGCCTATGCTCAGCAGTCAGGCAGTGGAAGATAAAATACTTTCCAGCGGATTTAATGTGCTTAACTCTTGGCTCGCATCCTCTTGTTGCATGCCGTCCTATCAATCCGATAACATTTTATCATCAAATTGAGATAAAACTCATGAACTCGTGAATGAATGTGTTCGTGCATATAATAGATGATTTCTGAAAAAGTCTATGGGTGTATTCCCAGCTAAAGCACTAGGCAGTGGTGAAGGGCGGTCGTTTTGGAGGACTGTCTTATGTAATGTTTACGTTTGAAAAGTTCTGATTCTTCAGGCTAGTATGAATAAATGACTTTTGAATTTGATTCACGCAGTGGTCGTCCACGCAGGTCGGTACAGACAGTTTTCAATACTTTTTGCCAAATCAGCGCGAACCAGTGAGAACTGGTGCCGACTAATTCAGATAGGAATTTGTCAGCGCTTATCGGCAACGGTTCGCGCTCATCGCTTTTCTACGTCAATACACCCTAAATAAATATATGATAAGTAATGCCATCTATTGATGTTGGGGTGAACTATTGACTTGTTGCAAGTGACATACTGTTTGCCCACGTTTACGTTGAAAACAAGTATCACATCTTGTGTATGGTTATAAACAAGATGTGATACCTACTTGATATCGTGTATAAAACATATACCTTATATACATAATTATATTGTTGTTTCAGACATTGTATTATAACCATTTTGTTCACCTTTTTGCTTTTTTTTGACAAGTTTTCTACAAGTTATGTACAGTATTTCTATTTTCTTAATGTCCCTCGGGTATCATCGCATTTCCGAATACAAACGAATGCTAATTTCCATGTCTATCAATTATTAGATTTATCGTGTGTAATAATTTGAATTCAGAACGAAGTACTTTATTGTTGTTTTGTTTTGATTTCCGTGTGAACTACGCATATATAGAGCTGTAAAACTATTTTCCTATCTGTCATTCCTGCGACTTCAGCAGCTTTCATTCCATTTTTTAATAAATAACATTAATTATAATTTTAAAAGAGTATTAATAACTCTATATACTTCCAAGTCGATTGAGAGCGTCTGGTCTGACAAATTAGGCATAATTGTTTAACTCAAACTCAAAATCAAAGCATTTATTTCAATTAAACCAATTACAGGAACTTTTGAATTGTCAAAGAATCGGTCAGTTAGTCAGAAAGTTGAAGCTAGTTGCCCATTCCAAAACGTAGATCTCTATGGAGAAGAACGGGCAAGAAACTCCAAGGCCACTCTTTTAAATATAGATATTACAAAATTCTGGGTACATTATTCTTGTTGCTTCTATATGTGAGAACAATGTACAAAAAATAATCAAAGCAGTTGAAAATATCTGATTAAAAATAAGCCCTGGCAGATAAGAGATGACCAGTCTCAACTGACGGCGCCCGTTCACGAACATGACGCGTGGATCAGCACCATCCAGCTCAACCATTTTGTAGGGAACCGAATGATCCAACACATTCGCCACCATCAGCGAGACATTTAAGTGAGCTTGACATTCTCTCAACTGCCATGCTCTTTCAAGTCAACATACATCTTAATTTCAAGTCAACATACATCTTAATTTACAAAAATAAGTTACGCAATTAGAGTACAGAACTGTAAAACGTACTTATTCAAAAAGATGACGTGCATAAATTAAACTTGTAGGTAAATATGATTATTTACTTTATCAACATTCCGTATCCTAATTTACGACAGTAAAGATTACAAAGAATTTATCTGATAGGAATCGATATATTTTACTTAGTTCACTGTATATATTTATTATGCATAGATATAATTATTTATATATTGTATGCAGGAATCTGTTGAATGCGGGAAGCAGTGGCGGTGCTTGGGTAAGGCCTATGTCCAGCAGTGGACTTCTTTCGGCTGAAAAGATGATGATGATGCCTAATTATATCGCAATATATATTTAAATGTTGGAAATACTTTACTAAGTTGACTAATGGCGCCAGCGCCGCCTAACGGCATTCGATAGGGTCTGAACATAACGCTCGGACCAGCTGGAGCCGGAGCTGAACAGAGTTCATTGGTGGCGGTCAAGCAGTGAACACGTGTAGAAACTGTCTCGCGTTCCGTATAATTGTGTCATGTACCTACAGTGTGTGAATTGATAGTAAATTATAATGTTGTGATCTGAACTGCAAACGGTTTTTCTATTGCGTAATAACCAATACTACCTGTTAGTTAAAATATGGCTAATAATAACGAAAGAGACACCTACCTTCTCCGTCTTTTATATATGTATATATATCGCGATATAATTAGACACATCTGTTCAAGTGACGGGACTTATATCCCCTTTTATAATGGTCGCAAAAGGTGATTAAAAATAAGATTGTTACTAGTAATAACAGTCAGCTATAATCTATTCACCGGCCAGGCATGATGAATATCATTCATGTTCATCATCAGCCCAGCCTATTCCCAATTATGTTAGGGTCGGTTTCCAATCTAACCAGATGCAGCTGGTTACCAGTGTCTTACATGGAGCGATGGTCTATCTGACCTCTACAACAGACGACGATGACCACTATGATTGGTTATTGGGAGGCACGTATACAGCTCAAATTCACTGATTGACATGATGATCCTAGAGTTAATAATAAGACTAACCAGAACAACTTGATGATTAAGTTCAGTTCAAGCATCAGAAATGATTACTAAAAGATTTTATTGGTAATCGTTCTGAGGAATAGAAGGTTGTGGACTCACACTCTTCGCGTAAGCCCACTAATAATATTAAGCACATTTAGCTTGATTAGAAGGTCAAACCTATCAAGGCAACACAGGAATAAACTCCCAAAAAATATATTTTATTCAGCTATGGAAAAGCTACCCTTTAATCATTATTATTATATCAGATGGGTTTGGAAATATTTTTAAGATGATCTATTTAAATATCAAAACAATTTTTAAAAAAACCGACTCACCTATGTATTTACATGAACACTACTTAAATGAAACTAAATAAATGACCTACAATATCTATGGAACGTGACACAATCATTATCATTGATTAATAAAAATAATCTGCCACGATTATGATAAGTCTTTAATTTGATACATATTGTGTACCGTGATTATGCTTTTCTGTCTTTTCACAAGTAATTCTAATTATAAAAGGATAATAATAAAACTTCCGAAAAAAAATTAACTTCCGAAAATCTGTGTTTCACTGTAATACTAAATTTCCAAAAAAAATACTAAACTTCAAAAAAAAATACTAAGTTTCCGAATAGTCAATATGTTGTGCTACAAAAGTTAGTGACATAAACAAA
Source organism: Agrochola litura (assembly GCA_949152395.1). Classification (NCBI taxonomy): domain Eukaryota; kingdom Metazoa; phylum Arthropoda; class Insecta; order Lepidoptera; family Noctuidae; genus Agrochola; species Agrochola litura. Next base: position 4,090,813 of record OX424497.1, on the reverse strand, counting down.
TCACTGCAAAACCGACTCCGCGTAGTCTTGTCTGCCCTACCTCTAGAGTGTAATTTAAGCCCGCGTAGGCGCGGAGGGGTGAGGCAGCCCGCGAGCTGAGGAGCAGGTGGTGAGCGTTAAAACCATCTACGACGATAAGCTCGCGTGGGACCGCCAGAGCCTCGCAGCGCCGGAGCCGTGACAGAAACCATGCTTGCTGCATGTTACATGCTCGCTTGCATGCTGCATGCATGGTGTATGCTTGTTTGCATGTTTGAAAAATTTTACGTCAGCAAATTCTGTATTGTTTTTTCGGAATTTTCAGTATTTCATTTGGTCGTTTCTTTATTTGTATTTGCATATAAGTTGTCGGAAAATTTGTATTTATAGCAGTAAATTTCATATCTTGAGTATGCACATATTACCCATTATAAAACACTTACAAATTATCAGGTGCAGAATATGGCTGACCGGAACGATTAGCCTCTGTAAGTATCTATCTAGCTGACTGGCTAACGACTTAACTTTTGATCACGGCATGGGGTATTTTTATTTATAAAGTTTTATGAAGATCAGGCATCGCCCTGATCACCCGATCAAGGCTCTTTTTTATAGACCTGACATATTAGTCAAAGAATTACAAAATTGACACATCTTCACTACAGGTGCTGTTTATTAAGGCAGAAAATGTATGAAGGAAAATTGTCAAATTGTTGATTGTCGGATTGTCGTCTGTCATTCTGTCACCTGTCGGTTTAAATCCTGGTGCTGCCAAGAGAGACCATTGAACATACCTAAGCTTATGAGGTTTCGTTGCTACAATAATACCCAAAGTAAGGTTAGGTTAGGTTCGGAGCCGACTTTTCGCTGCCGGCTGTCGTTCGTACGAGGGTCGGGAGCGCCGAGTCGTGGGATGCGGTGATCTCCTAGGGAGAGGGAGATTGAGACTACTCTCCTGATCCGTAGCAGGCGGACCGGGCGTCGACGGAGGGCGGACAACGTCCTCTTCCAGCCCCCGTAAACAGGTCCGGAGGGACGGTGAACTTGGGGACGTTTGCCACCCCCCATCCAGCAGGACCCGAGGTAGCGGTGCGTAGTGTTCCACGCGCGCCCCTATTTGACGTCACGAGGGGAGTCTCACACCTCACTCCCCCGCGGGCATGAAGTGGCCTGCAAATGCGGGCCGGCACAGTCGGGGATCATGGAAGGCGCACAAGATCTCATGATCCCCGGTCCAAGTGTGGGAAGGGAACACCTTCGCTCGCCCCAGGGCAGAGGACATCCATGAGGATTTTTCACCCCGGAACAATAAAAAAGAAAAGATTTGGTTCGGTAAAGAATTATATAGCCTTAACGAACCAAAAGACAACTCAATCTATGATTTTATATAAGTACCAAATAATCAGGATTACACCGAACTTATCTTAATTATTCTGATTACGATATTTACTTCTTTATTGTTGTAGACAAATTGATATCAATATTGGACTGCGAAGAATTAATAAACACACGTATTACCTACAACGAGCCATATTGTTGACCATGGTCTTGTTGAAGCGAATCTGGTTGGCACATAAAAATAAGTATCAAGGATTTGACAGTTTTTTTTTTTATAAAAAGTTTCCTTGTATTTTCAGAAGGCGCAATGCCTTGTCGGTACGCACCCCGAAGACGTGATGACTTTTGAGACTATTATGTTCTATTAATAAAAAACTATTCTCAATCAAAAATCAAATCAAACAATAGATGTCTATTATTTTAACATTTCATCATCATCATCATCATCAGCCTATAGCAGTCCACTGCTGAACATAGGCCTCTCCAATTATAATAAAAAAATTGCACGCCATTCAGCTCGATTCTCGGCAACTCTCATCCAGCTGCTACCAGCCACCCTACGAAGATCGTCACTCCACCTAGCCTGCCTCCACTCAAGAACACGTGTACCCCAACGGTCATCGGTTCTACGGCTGATATGGCCGGCCCACTGCCACTTTAGTCTGCTAATTCTGCGAGCTATGTCGATAACTTTGGTTCTCTGCCGGATCACTTCGTTCCGGATTCGATCCCTCAGAGAGACTCCAAGCATAGCCCGCTCCATGGCTCGCTGAGCAACCTTAAATTTATGGACCAGCCGTACCGTGAGTGTCGATGTTTCGGCTCCGTAGGTCATAACAGGCAGGACGCACTGATTGAAGACCTTCGTCTTTAGGCTCTGTGGAATACGCGACGAGAAGACTCGACGAAGTTTCCCAAACGCTGTCCAGCCCAGCTGAATTCTTCTGTTAGCCTCCCTCTCAAAGTTGTTCTTACCAAACTGCAGAGTTTGGTAAGAACAACATTTACATACAATAAAACTCATTTATATCCGTAAGACATCCTCGTAACCGAACCGACGACCGACGCTGGTTTTCAACTGGACCTTATAGGTCCAGTTGAAAACCAGCGTCAGACACTAGTTGTCTGGCATTTATGCTGAACTGGGCCTATTTGGCGCAGCCATGAGGCACACAAAACCTATTTTAAGTTTTATTTTTTGGGTGAATATTGTGTGTAGTGACCGACTGAAGCTTCGTTTTTGGCCATTTTCGGCCAAAAAATCATGATTCGACCATATTTTCGTTTTCAGCCATAAACTAGCCGAAGCTTTGGCCAAGCCGAAAATCAGAAGTTCGTGAATTGTCGCGCGTCATTCGCCCTACTTCGTAAGGCTCGGCAATATCAGGTGAATCAATACAACAAGAAATACACGAAATTTTGTATCCTCCAATGGAATTATCGTGTTTTATTTCTTTAAAAGCCTATATAAATTTCTCTCCCTAGGAGTAAAAAAAAACAAACAAGATTTCAGTGTACAGCGGAAGAATATTCAGTCTCGAGTTCGAACCCAAAGCACCTCTGACTTTTCGGATTCATGTGCGTATTATATAATTATCACTTGCTTCAAAAACGGTAAAGGAAAACATCGTGAGGAAACCGGCATGCCTGAGAGATATTTCTCGACGGCATGTGAAGTTAAGTCAAAGGTCCATGGGCGGCTTTAAAACTCTGACACCAGGTTAGTCACTAACCACACGAAAAGAAGAAGTGTACAGCGGAAATATTAATATTTTTTTATGTCTAAGTCATTTTCGTTTTCGGCCAAAAATCAATTTTCGTTTGGACACTAATTGTGTGCCTAAATCTGTGTCAAATTTGTTATCTTTCTTTCTTAATCAACTCGACCTAAGGCAGTCCACTGCTGGACATGGGCCTCTCCCAGGCTGCACTACATCTACAACACTCTGTCCCCCACCTTCCGCATCCAGTCTTTCCCAGCCACCTCTATAGGGTCGTCGGTCCATCTAGCTGGGGACGTCCCACACTATGCTTGCCGATACGCGGTCTCCACACACAACAACCACATCAAAGCAGCAGAAATCAAAGATATTGGAACTAATTGCCGGGATGCAAAAAAGCACAACATCAGTATTCTATAATTGTACATACTAGTTATTCTTTTTGGTAAATAATGTTAGCTTTGTAGCGGTTACACCGCCACATACAAACTACGCATCAAAAAGACATGACGTCACATAAATCCTGCATCGCGCAGTTAGAGTTTACCGAGCGATCGACATACATACAAGATTTCAACTTCCTACCGATGGGCAGTTGCCCGCCAGACACAACACCCGTCTGGTCGGAGGATCCTCCCTTTTCTATGGTGGATGAGTGAACTTTACACCCTGTTCCTCATACCCCTAAATTGGTGACCCCGAGTATGAACGTCAACGCAGCCTTCATGCAATTACTTCGGCGTGACGTCATCATCATCATCACTCCCGCAAGCTTTCGTGAGGCGAGTCACACAGCCAGCCAGCACCCACGGCTTCAACGGGTATCCTGACCACCAGCATGCAGCGAACGCGCATTCCTGGTCATCACCCTCAGCCTCATCACCCCGACTCACTGGGGAATCAACGCAATCAGCCTCATCACCCCGACTCACTGGGGAATCAACGCAATCACCTCAATCACCCCGACTCACTGGGGAATCACAGCAATCACCTCAATCACCCCGACTCACTGGGGAATCACCACAATCACCACAATCGCCGCAATCACCACAGAAAGTTCCAACTCACCGCGAACTATGCGGCACCCGGTTCCGACTCACTGGAACCACAGCTGGCACTGTGTGAAGCATCGCAAGATTCAGCCCACTATCGACCTCCGGTCTCCGGAGGGGAGTGATGTAGCGGTTACACCGCCACATACAAACTACGCATCAAAAAGACATGACGTCACATAAATCCTGCATCGCGCAGTTAGAGTTTACCGAGCGATCGACATACATACAAGATTTCAACTTCCTACCGATGGGCAGTTGCCCGCCAGACACAACACCCGTCTGGTCGGAGGATCCTCCCTTTTCTATGGTGGATGAGTGAACTTTACACCCTGTTCCTCATACCCCTAAAGCTTTAAATAATATCTCGTATGCCGTTGGTCTAGTGGTCACAAACGCTACTGCTGAGCATGAGGTACTGAGTTCGATTCCCAAGTCTGGCAAAGTGTTATTGGGTTTTTCTATCAGGAATTTCTCAGCAGCAGGCCGGAGTCTTGATTTGTGCCCGGTTGTTGATAAGGCTCGCATGGGACTTAAACATAACTGGCAAAATGTGGGTGTACTATAGGTGCACCTCGCCTAATCCTTATTAAATTAAAAATATAAAAAGCCTCTTTATTTCATGCAGTCTTTGAATACAGTGCAAATAATTTAAAATTACAATTACTAATGCTAAATTTCATGGATTATAATTATGGAACATAGTTTATTATTATTAAATAAAATGATAAGTTTCAAACGCTTATTTGACATAGTGACATAATAACAAATGACTGAGATTTTTGAATTTTTAAAAATAAATAAAACTTTTGATAACGTTATAGTTTAGTTATTAAAATTCACATTATAATAATCAATAAATAATTGCACAAAAAAATTATACGTAATAAACTTGAAGTAAATAATTGTAAATTTCCAAATAAATAAATAACACTTAAATTAAGATGCATGAACCCCTCTATGGGTAAAGGCCTCCTCCAGAGACTTCCATTCATCTCTATTTGACGTGGTAAAAGTCCAATTTTTGCCAGCAACTGCCTCTAACTCGTCTTTCCATCGTGTTTTTGGTCTAACCTCTGCGCCTGTAAACGGTGGGCCCTCTCCATGTTGTGACTGATTTAGTCCACCTATCGTCATTATATCTGGAAACATGTCCAGCCCATTTCCACTTTAGGCTTTGAGCGAAGGAAACAGTGTCGATTACTTTTGTCTTTTTCCTTATAGCAGAATGTTTTTTCTTGTCTAGTAGTTTTAATTTCAGAGTACTTCTTTCTAGCGGTCTTTGACAAGAGGTTAGTTTTCTTATGGCTACAGAGTCAAAAAACCATATTTGGCAACCGTACGTGAGGCAGGGTAGAAAGCAGGTATCCATAATTTTCCTTTTCTATTGAATATAGATATTTGACTTCATGATTTCTTTATATGACCAGTATTTTTTCCATGTTATCGTGATTCGCCTGTCTATTTCTTAAATTTTATTGTTCTTGCTAAACGATACAAGTTTGCCCAGGTAAATAAAATCGTCTACGTAGTCCACCGGAGAGTCGTTGAGTGATATAGGTATCTTTAGATAGTTCGACATTCTTTTTGTTTTTAAGAGGTTCATTTCTAAGCCAATCTCTTTACTTACTTCGTGAAGCTCTGCCAACATTGCTTGGAGCTCTGTAGCATCTTCAGTAAAAATGACTATGTCATCGGCAAACCGTAGATGGGACAGGAGTTTCTCATAAATTTTCAGGCCTTTCTTGGTCCATGGTAGATTATTCATGATACTATGCATACCGCTATGACCTCTAATCCTTATTACAGGCGTGATTTTATCTATATACTCTAAATACTAATAGAGGAGCTCGTGGCTAAGTACTAACAGCAGCTCGGGTCGATCCATCAGGTTAAGCTACGCTTGCCGGGGTTGGTCCGTGGATGGGTGACCATTTATATACCGAGACTCTATCGTCCCTCGGAAAGCACGTTAAGTTGTTGGTCCCAGTTGTCACTCGTGGATCTTTGACAGTCGTTACGGGTCGTCAGAAGCCTGAAAGTCTGACAACCAGTATTACCAAGGGATATCGTATTACCTAGTTACTGGGTTGTGGAGGTCAGATAGGCAGTCGCTCCATGTAAAATACTGGTATTCAGCTGCATCCGATTAGACTGGAAGCCGACCCCACAAGAGTCGCAGGGCAGAAGCTGGTCTTATAATATCTCAAATATTTATGAAGCGAAAACTTCTTTCCCATCTCAAAAATGCCCAACGCGCGGGCATTTTTGAGATGGGAAAAAACAATTGAACTCGCGACACCGTTACCGACACCGACACCTCATTAAAAGTATTTCCTGCACAGTAAAATTGTTCAAGTTTTCACTTGTATCGCACTCCCGGATGCCAGCTTTTTTTTACCGTCGGATTTATTTTACCCAAGAAATAAAGTTTACATACGAGTGTAAACTTAGCAGACGATTGAAAAAAATCTGCCCTATAACTAGCTACGGCTGTACATATTATCGACTGGTCTTCTTTAAAACTCACCGTTGCGTTGACTCGCTCTAGTTATAAATTCATACAATTTAAAACAGTCTCACAATTTGCAGGAGAGCACTTAATTTCCTCGACGCGCTTCACCGACACAAGTGACAGTACACAAACTGCACAAACAATCTTCACGATGGATTATTTTATGTATTTTCCTCAACGAGCTCATTATTCGGTTTATTTACGTTACAGATTGTTAATTTTGGTTACTAAAGTGCCACCTGTATTTCAACCCAGCATTTGGTTCATCGTCGAATGTTTATATGAGGGTTTGCCTATTACCCAAAACTTTGTTGAAAGCTGGCATAGCAGATGGAAGTCGCAAAAAAATATATATTTGCAAAACCATCGAAGAACTGCAAAAAGAGCAAAAGACACACAATGTGAAATTGAAAGGATTAAAGACCAAATAATTAAGAAAAAATCGAAAAGTAGATTTTATACAAAACTGCAACAACATTTGTCAGGATTCGCTTACATAAGTCAAATTAAGAAATAGTGACTATAATTAAGTGTGTTTGTCACTAATGAGTCTAATTGCATAGTGACATATTGATATATACATATGACATATAAATAAATACAACATGATTAAAGATAAAAATAAAAACCAATTTCCATTTTTTTATTTTTTGTAGTTATACTATCGCCGCAATGTTTGTCAATGTTAGCGCTTTAGTTTGTCGAGCGAAAATTGTGTCGCGTTATCGTTCGTCGATCAAAAGTTTCGTCGACCCATCGTTTATCGTGAAAACAATTTGTCGCACTAATGTTTCCTTTGCCCAGCAGTGAGACAAAATAGGTTAACAAAAAAAGAAAAAATGTTCGTCGAACTTATGTGCTGTCGCACCACTGATGGTCAATCTATCGTACTGTCGCCCTAACATTTGTCGTGCATTTGTTAGTCGCAACAATGATACGGAGTCTCCATCTGGTAGAGTGCCCCAAATGTCTATTCACCTGCACCCTTGACGATTTGAACGCCGCAATTAATGTGGTCACCAGTTGGGCCCAAACAGTGGCAACATACCTACCATATATGCCAGATTGAATTTCGGCTATAGCGACCACTCTCAGTGGAGACCAGCCTTCGGTGCGGGATATATTATAGTGCACAAGTGTGTGCGCAGACACAGGTTCGATGGGACGGCAATCCGACACGACCGGAGAGAGTTCAGGCGCAGGGCCAACGACTTAACATGCTTTCCGAGGCACGGGGTATCACACCGCCAACTTCCAAACTCCGGGCTGTTACTAAGAAATTCCGAATGTAAAAACCCAGTAACACTTTGTCCGACCCGGGAATCGAACCCAGGACCCCACGCTCAACAGTTGGGCTTGCGACTACGAGACCAACGGGGCAGTCATATAGAATTTTTACCGTCGATAAAAAAAGGAGAACAAAAGAATTTGACTATGCACTTACTGTATCTTACTAAGCAGATTGTTAGAATAGTGTGCAGAACTATTTTGAACAATGTTCAGGCACTCACCAAAACTATTTAAACAATTTTCCAAGAATAATCACATCACTGAACAAAAATAAAACAAAATAAAATCAGATAGACGTTGTTTTTAGAACTAAATAGACGCAGACTGCAGAGTGAAGGTGAAGTACCTTCAAAGATGTATTAACAAAATTGCAATCTAGCTGCACGTGTTAAAACAATAAGATAATTAATAATATGTATGGCTGGTTACTTTAACAGCAAATATAAAATTGTGTAGTTATTACATTTCAAACAAAACACGCTTGTTTATAGTATTGTGATTTGAACCTTTTTTTTATTTCCATAAATGTCACGTTAACGCGCGTTCATGATTTGCAACAATTATTTTATGTTCTAACTATAATCTTTAAACATTATTTACATATTAATGATAAAATCTTTGTTGCAGGAAACTATTGCAGTTTCCCTAGTCCCTGATCGTGTTTTTATAATGATTAGGAATTAGAAGGTTATTGGATTTTTCTATCAGGAATTTCCCAGTAGTAGCCCGGAGTCTGGATTTATGCCCGGTTGATGACAATAGACTCGCCCTCTATTACATGGGACTTAAACATAACTGACGAAATGTGGGTGTATACTATAGGTACTCAACCCTTCGGGAAAACAAGGCATAATATTATGTTTGTGTATTATTTTATCATAGTGTTATTTTAGAGTTGCACATTAACACAAATTAAATCGATCCTTATCCAATACCAGCTGCGCCCACGGTTTCGCCCGCATAAATCTTCATTCCGTGGAAATATCGGGATTCTATATGCTAACCCAGGTCGTGGTCTACTCAGGTGCCAAATTTCATCCAAATCCATTATCCAATCCATCCTGCCTCGTTGGTCTAGTGGTCGCAAGCGCTACTGCTGAGCATGAGGTCCTGGGTTCGATTCCCGGGTCGGGCAGTGTTATTGGGTTTTTCTATCTGAAATTTCTCAATAGCAGCTCGGAGTCTGGATTTGTGCCCGGTTGATGGCGATAGGCTCGCCCCCTATTACATGGGACTTAAACATAACTGGCGAAATGTGGGTGTACCTGCTACAGGGTCACCTCTGCCCAACCCTTCGGGGAAACAAGGCGTGATGTTATGTTATGTATGTTATCCGTTTAGCCGTTTTAAAGTAAAAGCGTAACAAACAAACTTACAAATATGTTAAAAAAAACTTTTCTTTTTATTATAATATATTAGTTTATATTAAACTGCTGTTTCGTGGGTGAGTTTTGTAGAAAGGCCACTGAGAGTCGTTAATTTTACTAGCAAATACCTCCAGCAAAAATGCTCAAACTCAAAGCTATAAGCACAAACTTATCAAGCCATCCTGCATTCCTGTACAGTTAACGAGCCCACTTACTTCCTATCATACCGTAGTTTATATTCAAGACGCGGTCCATCTGATGTTATTCGTTGTGCCATCGCAAGACGAGGGTCGACCGCATCAAGATTCGTGTGGAAACGTTCAGGTAGTATACCACTTTCACGTTATTAGCTTTAACAGTTTACTCAGTGTCTACACAATGGTGAGGAATGGGATCATTTGTCTTAAGTCTTTCCTTTCCTGTAGAAGGCCCCATGGGCACGCTTCAGAGAAATGGGTAAGTGTGATGACTATTCTTGTATACCCCATACTTTGTTATATACACCATTGTTTATTAGTGAGGTTTAATAGTTTATAAGTAAACGGAACCATCAAAAACAAAGGTAAAGTCAGAAAGATTCATTGTTAAAAGGGTTTATCCTAAAAGTTAGCAATGTCATGAATGGCTGTCAAAGATTTACCAGTTTTGATTAATTTTGCAATATTACTGTATGGAATTAAGAAATGTGGCTGACTAGGGAACTAAAATATCGATGATGAAATGCAATAATTAATTCGTTTTAGATGTACAAAAAGTTTTTGGAAACTTTCCAAAAGCCTTTTTTACACCTAAAACGGTTACAACATCAAATTCAGTGTTTTAATTGCAATTCATTATTAATATTCTAGGGAACTAGTTAGCCACATTTCTTATTTCCATACAGTAATATTGCCAAATTAATCAAAACAGGGAAATATTTGACATCTATTTGCGATGTTGCCCACTTTCAGAATAAATGATCTTAATTAAATTGACAACCAACTTCAATTGTCCGTATATTCAAATCACAACTTTACTTCTTATTTCTCTTTCTTCTTCCTTCGTGGATATTAATTTCCTTGACAATTCAATTCCCTGACTGTATGTACCTGTGGCGACATCTACATTGCCACATGCAAACTACGCATCAAAGACCTGACGTCACATAAAATCCTGACGTCACACAAATCCTGCATCGCGCAATTAAAGTTTACCGCGCGAACGACATATAAGATTATCCGACATCAATCGTTGGGCAGTTGCCCGCCAGACACGACACCCGTCTAGTCGGAGGATCCTCCCTTTTCTATAGAGGATGAGTGAACTTTACACCCTGTTCCTCATACTTCTATATACCTAATTGGCTGCTCTCACACATAATTCGTGTCTAACTTATTAAAATAACATGATATCGGGAACAGCAAGCAGGATCCATGTTGCATGGATTACAGCCAAAATAAAACAAAAGATTAATGCTTTTTTTTTCGTGTGGTTAGTGACTAACCTGGTGTCAGAGTTTTAAAGCCGCCCATAGGCCTCTGACTTGGCTTCACATGCCGTCGAGAAATATCTCTCAGGCAAGCCGGTTTCCTCACGATGTTTTCCTTCACCGTTTTTAAAGCAACACGAATCCGAAAAGTCATAGGTGCATGCCTTGGGTTCGAACTCGAAGCCTATGACTTGGTACAGCGACGGTCACACCACTAGGCTATCACTGCTATTAAAAAAAGATAAAGGCTAATTATTATTGGCCTATCTTTCTTGTCTCATTTCACTATGGAATTTCTATAGATAAAATCGAATTTCCTAGACTAGTCTGAATGACGCACGAGTTTACATATTTACTTGGCCATGTAAATCGTTTCAAGGTTAATAGGTTCAAATCCGGGTAAGTAGGTACCAATGTGACTTTTTCAGTTCATACGTACTTTCTAAATTTATCTTAGACATCACTGATATCGGTTAAGGAAAACATCGTGAGGAAACCTGGACTTTTAAAATGTCTGTAATCGCCAATCTGCCTTGAGCAAGCGTGGTGATCAATGCTCGTGCCTTCTCTGTATAAGAAGAGGACTTTGCCCAGCAGTGGGACAATAATAGGCTGGTATTATTATATCAGCAAATCGTTTTGATCTAATAACCAAATAAACTCCTCTTCAAAGAGCATTAAAATAAAATTCGCCGGCTCCTGAAAACACAATGACACTTAAAGAATATTCCCAACTATGTGGGTCAGAAATAATAGTGATATTATGCGCAGACTCTCAAAGGGAATATGCGGAGTTTTCACTTTGATGTCAGTAAAAAGATAAGTGTCATTATCGTAGTTATATTCACAAGTTGTTTTTTAGAAAGAAAAAAATCATTTATTTAACTTTTTCTCCCACTGTATCATACAAACATAGTTTCAACTTACTTTGGGGAAAGCCTATTTCCACAAAAAAAAACTATATTAATGAAATTAAAACTCTGAGATTCTTTTTGTAGAAAAACATAATATTTTGCCACGAAGCCTAACAGAATATCTATCTACTTCAGGGTTGCTAAAATAAGATCAGCTGGTACGGAATTTTCTCTTTTAGAAATTAAAAGAGTCATAATAAACCAGATAAACTGTACCAAAAAAAACTTTATAGAAAAAAAACAACCAACTTTCAAAAAAAACCGGCCAAGTGCGTGTCGGACTACGCACAATGAAGGGTTCCGTAGTTAAGAATGTTGAGATGAATTTATTTATCCCAAGAACAAACTTAACATTGTAGTTGAAAAACATGTTCTCCCATACATTCCAAATGCAAATCGTCGCTCGGCATCCTATACCGCGAATATATACACTTTTACATTTTTTTTTTAATTGCAGGATCATTTATTTGAACGTGTAGAATGAAATAAAACAAAAATCTGATTTTCGTAAAAATATCATATTCGCGGTATTAATATAATAATAATCTAAATCTAATACTTTAAACGAGCACTTCTTGTATATATGTATATTTTATCTGAATCTCGGAAACGGCTCCAAGAATTTTTATTAAATTTAGTATGCAGGGGGTTTCGGGAGCGATAAATCGATCTAGCTAGGTTTCATTTTTAGAAAACGTTGTTCAAAAAAATATGGTCATCCAGATATTTTTCGTTATTCAAGTAACAAGGACTCATTGTGTTAGTAAACTTATGAACTATGTTAACTTATTTTACCAGGTCACTTAGAAAGTTTTGCGACTAACAGTTTTTGTCTATACGATACTGGCTGGTTTTGATGTCAATTAAAACTATGACTGTTTATTACAAAAAAACGTAACATTCCAAATTCGAAATTCCCTCCTCATTTTTTACGAGCAAAATCAAAATACTCTGTCTTACTGAAAACTGGATTTACAACGAGAACATTTTCACGCGATGATTTTGTACGATTTCAAATGTTGACTAACACCAGAAGAATCGTTTGAAAGACTTCGAATGGTGTTCATAGAAAAAAGCCCTTCTAAAGCGACTGTTTTCCGCTGGTTCAACGAATTTATGGGTGGTCGAGTAATTTTGGCGGACAAAGAAAGAAGTGGCCGCCCTATGACGGTTGTTACATAACAAAACGTGCTGGCTGTGAAAAATTTAATTCAAGAGAATAGGCGAATTACATATGAAGAGGTTCAGCATATACTGCCGATTGGATCGGGAAGTGTGCATGAAATTCTACACAGGCATCTTTAGTTATGAAAGATAGTTTCACGCTAGTATCGTAAAATCTAACACAGGCTCAGAAGGAGGTTCGGGTAGAATGGTGCCGAGACATGATAGCAAAATTTCTAGCAGGCTCGTCTCGGCGCGTTTAAGATATCATTGCGGGTGATGAATCTTGGATTTATCAATATGATCCAGAAATGAAGCATCAGTCGACCGTGTGGCTGTTTCAAAATGAACCAACGCCTACCAAAGTGAAGCGAGCCAGAAGTGCCGGCAAAATTTTGATCGCAAGTTTTTTTTTTTTGCCCGGTTATCTGGTGTCAGTACCCTGACGAGATCAAAGGAGCATCAATCCTGAATGGTTTGTTACCATATGTTTGCCAGAAATTTTTACTACTGCAAGCAGCAAGCGACCGAACACTGGCCTCCGTGGGCTGCTGCTTCACCACGACAACGCGCTGGCTCACTCGGCGCTCAAAACAAGGGACTTTCTGGACAGTACACCGGTCAAATTTATAGGTCATCCTCCTTACAGTCCCGATTTGGCTCCGTGCGACTTTTTCTTGTTCCTCAAAATAAAAATAAAACTCAAAGGAAAACAGTTTTCATCACCTGAAGATGCACTGGCTGCATTTAAGAAGGAGATTGGAGAGGTGTCTGATGCGGACTGGAAAATGTGTTATGAAAATTGGTTTAGACGTATAAAACTGTGTATAGACGCCAATGGAGAGTTCTTTGAAAATATATAATAAAAATAATTATAACCTGTAGTATATATTTTTCTAGTATCACAAAACTTTCTGAGTGCCCCACGTAATCTAGTTTAAATTTATCTCACCCGCATTCCAACCTGTATGGCCTGGGAAAAGCTCCAGCCCATCGTACACTATTGATCTGGATACCATACCACTACTTAAAGATGTTTATAAGCTCCGTTGGCAACCTATCCTTCTCCATCTTTCTCCACAATACATCATAAGCAACCAGATCAGAAGCCTTGAATAAATCGAGGAAGCTAGCATAAATCGGCGTCCCACGCTGTGTATAGTAAGTATGTGATAGTATGCTTAAGGCACAACACTGCACTTTCTGTTGACAAACCACGCCGAAACCCGAATTGGTTGTCATGAACATTTACAGTTTTATTTATTTGTGTATTAAACAGACGGTCAAACACTTTTGATATTATAGTAGCTAGAGAGATGGGCCTATTGGATGCCGAGCGACGAAATGTAAGTTTGTACGCACAATATTGAGAGATTTACCATGTTATTTTAAGACCATAGACTTCTTATAGGTTTTCCTGTAATCTATGAGTAAAGAGCCATACTGTGTATTTTTTTCAAAATTTTTGGTCCAGTAGTTTCGGAGATAAGGGGGGGGGAATGGTCAATTTTCATTGAATTTATTAAATATCTTTAAAAGTATTTATTTTAAAATTATATAAAAAATATATTTAAGATCCTCACAACAAGTCCTTTCATTTGATATGTCACACGGTACTGTCAGCAAAACTTTTTTTTTAAATTTTCTTGTTTGCGCCCCAAAAGTGACCCCAATATTCAAAATTAATTTATTTACGTTACTTATTCGTGTTTGGGTCATAGAAATACATATGTGTACCAAATTTCAACTTAATCGGTCCATTAGATTCGGAGTAAACTGGCTGTGACAGACGGACAGACAGACAGACAGACAGACAGACAGACAGACCGACAGACAGACAGACAGACAGACACACGAGTGATCCTATAAGGGTTCCGTTTTTTCCTCTTGAGGTACGGAACCCTAAAAAAGCACTACAAAGTGAAAAATAACTTTTTGTTGTAAAATTATGTTTTTTTTTTTAAGTTTTTATTTTTCACTTTTTAGTTGTGGTACCGGTAGGTTACCACACACATTCGAATACCACTACCTGCTACCAGTGACAGGAACTTAACATATCATCTACATACTAAGTGGGAAAAAAATACGTATTTTGTAGCTAACTCAAAAACTACCTAATCAAAGTTAATAAAATTTATATGGGACCAATTTGAAAGCATACCCTTTCAAACAAAAAAATAATTTTGAAAATCGGTCCACAAATGACGGCGAAATTGGCGAACATACATGAAAAAAAAAACATACGCTACGAACATACAGGGTGATTGGAAGATGGGTGCAAAGCTTTAAGGTGAAGATAGTATAGACAATTTAGAACCATTTAAGCCATGGTTGTCTTAGACGAAGTCTTACCAAATTTTTTAATTTTTAATAAGGTTTAAAAGACGTATTGTACAATTTTTTTTATTTTTTCTGGGCTTTAAATGTCTGTAAAAAAAATGTCTAATGACACAGAAGCCTAAAACATGTTTTGCTTGATTGCTTACACATTACTTTAATTAAATAAATAAAAAATGAATTCATTTATCATTCAATTTGGCCATAATTATGCAGTTTACATTAAATTTTGAGAATTTCCGAAAAAAAACTTAAAAATTTGGTTAAAAATATTTGGTAAGACTTCGTCTAAGACAACCATGGCTTAAATGGTTCTAAATTGTCTGTACTATCTTCGCCTTAAAGCTTTGCACCCATCTTCCAATCACCCTGTATAACCTCCTCCTTTTTCGAAATCGGTTAGTAAGCAACAAACTTAGATTTTGTTTTCTACAAAACTCATAAGATATTCACTAGTAATAATAGTTCTTATTCACTCTTCGATTTATGGCAAGTTAAAGAGTTTTTGTATTTGATATATAATATCTATCCTCTCACTTTTCGCTTTCCTGCAATTGATATCAAAATCTCAATAATCTAGTCTGTGGGAGTGGTTTCGTGAAAACGGACGGAACTGTGTCACAAGAAGCCGGGGAAGCGCACGCTGTTGGATTTGACCTATGAGCGTGCGCGGTGCTAGAGTTGGCAGTCAGAAATTACCTTGACGAGGACCCGCCCCGTTAATGTTGCTTATTACGAAGGTAAGTCGTCAGATGTTTTTTCTACCAGTAGATTAAACAGGTATTTCGTAAATCTGCGTTTTAATTCAATTACCTTTTTACTCTCAACGCAAAGATCCGCTACACTTTCACATTAGCTAGTTATCCATCCTTCAGACGTTTGGTATTCAAGCTGACTCGGCCGTCATTCAACTTGCAGCCGGAGCACGGACCGCTCATGGTGGACCGGTGCTCAAATATTAAGGAACAAGCCAACGAGCCGTGGTTAGTGCTCTGATGCACGGTTCTATTATGTATAGAGGTGAACTTCTTAAGATGAAAGCGCTGGGATTGTACACGAAATTCAAATTTTCTTACGTTCCTTGCAATTTGAAGGTTTTATGTTGATTAAAATATGATTCCTTTAAGTATTTACAGAATTATAATAATAAGAAACATCAATACAACTAAGTTGGAATTGGCCTCAAATGTCATGATTTCACGAAGTACTCATTCAATAAAGTAAAAAATCAATCTACTTAGCCTTTTCCCAACTATGTTGAGGTCGGCTTCCAGTCTAACCGGATCCAGCTGAATACCAGTATTTTACATGGAACGACTGCCTATCTGACCTCGACAACCCAGTAACTAGTTAATACGATACCCTTTGATAAGACTGGTTGTCTGATTTTCGGGCTTCTGACGACCCGTAACGACTGACAAAGATCCACGAATGACAGCCGGGACCAACGGCTTAACGTGCTTTCCGAGGCACGGAGGAGTCTCGGTATGTAAAGATGGTCACCCATCCACAGACCAACCCCGGCAAGCGTAGCTTAGCCTTATGAATCGACCCGTGCGGCTGTTATTAGTTAGCCACGAGGTAAATAAAGTGATAGCCATTAAATGTATATTTTTTTAATATTATTGTTGATACCTATTTATTTGAACTTGGAGAATTGTATTGCTGATTTTAATGTTTATTACCTGACATGCAAATTGCAAAAAACGTGAGAGAATTTGAATTTTCCGGGTTACCACCGCGCATACCAATTAAAAGCTATTTTAGCTGCTTCTGCATCAATCTGCAGAAATTAAACTAGTAACTTTATTACAGCTTTAGAGTTGAAATTCTTACTAATATTATTAATGCGAAAGTGAGTTTATTTGTTACGCTTTCACACTAAACGGCTGAACGGATTTGGATGGAATTTGGCTCATGGATAGACACAAGACGACGAAAAAGGACATTGGATATATTATCCTCATATTCTTGCGGGATCGGGACTTATGCGAGTGAAATTGCGGGATGCTAGTTCTATATAAAAAAAACTATTTATAATGTTTAATCACTTTGTCGTAACTCATCCTTTATGTATTCAGATAAAAAATAATTTCGCTCGGATCATTGAAACAATGTGTTTCAATCAATTAACTCAGCTTATCGCTGTCCACAGCTGGACGAAGGCCTCTCCCAAGCTGTGGTTAAGAAATAATCGCATCTTCTTATCAGCATACAATAAGCAGCTGCATCCGTTAGATCATTGCCGTTTAGTTATTTTCATGACTGCCTCGTTGGTCTAGTGGTCGCAAGCGCTACTGCTGAGCATGCGGTCTTGAGTTCGATTCCCGGGTCGGGCAGTGATATTGGGTTTTTCCATATGGAATTTCTCAGTAGTAGCCCGCAGTCTTGATTTTTGCCCGGTTGATGGCAATTTAATTTAATTTAATCATGTAACTCAAGCAACAAGACTCACAGTGTTAGTAACTTACAAAATATGTAAGTAAAACATTAACACAGAAACGATTTGTGACATCACTGCTGCAAGGCGATAGGCCCAGTCGATACCTTGAAGCAGTGGCTCACAAATGCACAATTTAGCCTGCTTGATACCATATACAGGATGCTGTTGGTGCTGCCCCGCACCCTACTGACCAGGGATACGTACACGACGCTTTCACATTATAGTGTAGAAGCAGTCAACACGAGCTTCAGCAAACATCCCTGATGCGCTGCAGTATTGAGGCAACTCCATCAGCACCCTTTTTATTTTTATTTTTTTTTGGGTGGGAAATTAGCAAATAACTTCTGCCGCTCTGGGTGGAGCGGGAGGGCGTGTCAGACTCTTACTGACTAAAACCCACCCGTGTTCCTTCGGTTGCCCTGTTGCCGGGGGCCACGATGTCCCCATCGGTTTTCTTCGAACCCCCGGCAGGCATTGGCCCTAACGGACCCCGTCAATTCTGCTGACATCTCTTTGAGGCGCGCGTGGAACACAACGCGCCGTCGACCCGGGCTTGGTCCTTATCGGACAGCGAGCTACCCATTGCTCACCGTCCGCAAGCCCGCGCCTACGGTGGCCGGAAATGGGCTCGCGATTCCCGCCCCGGGCGTCTCCTCCTGCGGCGGTTAGGGGCGTGAGGGCGCAAAATTTGCCTCTCCCTCACGCGTTCCGCCTCCTCCTTCGCGAGCATTACCGCTTCGCAGAAGGAGGTGACGGCCTGCCATTTCCTCTCGCTCCGTACCATGGCCTGAACCAGGGCCGGACGCGAGAGATCACCGCCGCCGATCGCCTCCACGAGGACACGGCGTTGCTCCGCCCAAGCCGGGCAGACCTCCACCGTATGCTCCACCGTGTCCTCAGGCCGATCCACACAATGGTGACACCCGGGTGTTTCCTCCCGCCTTATCCTGAACAGGTACCTCCCGAAGCACCCGTGTCCGGTGAGGACCTGCGTCAGGCGGAAGGTGAGGACGCCGTGACGCCTCTCAAGCCACTCCTCAAAGAGGGGTCTTATCGTCCATCAGCACCCTGAATCTGTTATTGTATTGAACGCGAAAGGCGCCGTATGATTTCTGAGTATAATGAGCCCACAGACTGCAAGAGTAAAAAGACGTGCAATAAGCACTAAATACAGTGTGAATCTTTACAATATGCACATTTCGAAATATACTTAACTTTATCGACGGAATAAAAAGTACTAAATATTCTTTAATACATTTAATAAAGAATTTAAAAAAAATGTAACAAAACGGTGTAACTTTTAAACTTAATGATCTTTCGCGATGAAACAAACTCCATTATGATTGGAAGTAATTAGGCGTCCTCATAAAAAGAACATTGTGAGAAAAATCCTACCCCCAATTGAAAATAAAGATGTTTTTTAGCAAAAATGTGTTTTTTTTTGTATAGTGTGTATAAACATAACTATACAGGGAAATAAGGCGTGATGTTATGTTATGTTATTTCCATGAAAAAATTAAAGCAGATGAAACGTTTACGAAGTCTCAGTACCTATCTATTGTTGTCGATAGAATCAAAAACGTCTTGGAAATGGCCAGAAATTGTCCTCTTATCAGCCGTTTATTTACCCTATAAATTGTAGTTCCCGATAAGACTGTTCTATATTAAGGTACAAACGATCTACAAATTATTAGGGTACACTTAATTTATTGAACTCAGTGCGTTAGGTTAATTTTATTTTATTATAGCTGCTTTTGGAGATTTTGCAAGTAATATTGACATGAATGCAAGTTTAAGTGATTTTCTGCAAACCCATACTGATTTTGGGTACCACTAAACGTCTGGGTATCCTATATTCAGTACCTATTCAGTTTAAAAAATTTTGAAGAGAAAACTTCTTCAGGCGTGTTGGGCATTTTTGAGATGGGAAAAAAACAATAGAACTCGTGAAACTGTTACCGGTTACCGACACCTCATGAAAAGTATTTCCTGTACAATAAAACTGTTCAAGTTTCACTTCTGTCGATACTCCCGGAGTGCTACTGTTCTTTTCTCCTTTTTTTAAAATATGCCTTTTACAGTCAGTTAGTGCACATCCTTCAACAATAAATGTCATTTGTAAGTGTTCATACATCAAGAAAAAACATCAACAAATACTAAACTGAGACGTCTTCAAAAGAATTGATTTCAGCATCTCTGTTTATCAGTAGAATCGTCTATCCTTCCACTTATTTCGCGAATTGAAATGCCTATGGACGCTTATCAACAGATTGAAGGACATTTTCGCTTTTAGCTAGAAAATGAAACTGTAAATAAATGTTGGTCGTATTTTGTTGGCTTTTTGCACTTTAATAGTGGAATTACGGAACAACAATAAAATATCGTATTAATCATGCTTGATAAAAATGTCTTTATAGGTACCTAAGTGAACATAATATAGGTACAATATAAATAAATAGATTGACCTATACACATTGTATTCAGATAATAACAATCAATAAATGAGTAATAACATAAATAAATATAATTACTAATACGGCAGCAAAAAAAAAAAGAAACGTAATTACAAAGATAGGATCTAATCTTAAAAAAATAGTAAGTTATAAGATTCTTCACTCTTACTTATTTAAAAATTTGCTGTGCCCGATAAGGTCCATAATTGTTTCAATTTATTTATTACAACCACCTGTAAGTGTTAATTAAGGATTGCAATAAAGATAAAGATATCGGAAACAAAATTTAAAAAAACATGATATTTTATTTCACACAAACCTACACGGGCACTTATGAAACGTCAGAAGGTACACGGTTCCAATTGGTCGTTTCCTATGGAGAAGAGCCGGCAAGAAACTACAAGGTTACTTTTTAAAAACAATTGGCTTTTACAATATTTTCAAATAACAGTGTTAATAGGTATGGGAGGACAGTGTAGGTCTTTCAACAAGTACCAGGTACTTAACAAAATAGAAAATGGTCAACAAATCTACAGTCTACGAGGCCTACAGCGTTCTCACATTCACAAAATAGAAAAGAATCTATATAAAAGATAATTAAAATACAATAGACGAATAGACTCGACAACACGCTGTGTTCGAGTTCGCAACAAGTCCATCGTCATCCTGAGGATGCCTCGTTGAGAGGTGAAACACGTGTCGATTTCTTTCAGGAGTTTTTTATGGCTCTTTAGAAATATCTAAGCGGAACAAGTTACTAAATATATCCACGTCTATTGTATTTTATAATGGATTTCCGCAAGGTCACGCCTGAATCAATTAATTATCTAAAAAGATAATTAACAAATTATTTTTAATGATAACTAGTATTGTACCTTTACTTTGCTTTGTTACTTAAAATATATAAAAAATTGCTTACCTTTTAATAAACCAGAGGGGTGTGGACGAGGGTGCTTGAAGGACCAATTAAAGGATTTGTACGTGACAATAATTTAACCACTTAAGTCTTTCTTGAGAATCTTCTGCTGGAGAAGGGTTTCTGGTGATAAAAAAGACAAGAACCGAACCGTACCAATTATTTATTTTAGACTGTGGTATTTGCGCCTCTAGCAAATATTCGACGATTTGTGTAAATATAGTATAGTAGGTAAACAGTAATATTCATCTGTCCCCTTTTTTTTTTTTTTTGGGTGGGAAATTATCAAATAACTTCTCCCGCTTTGGGTGGAGCGGGAGGGCGTGTCAGACTCTTACTGACTAAAACCCACCCGTGTTCCTTCGGTTGCCCTGTTGCCGGGGGCCGCGATGTCCCTATCGGTTTTCTTCGAACCCCCGGCAGGCATTGGCCCTAGCGGACCCCGTCAATTCTGCTGACATCTCTTTGAGGCGCGCGTGGAACACAACGCGCCATCGACCCGGGCTTGGTCCTTACCGGACGGCGAGCTACCCATTGCTCACCGTCCGCAAGCCCGCGCCTACGGTGGCCGGAAATCGGCTCGCGATTCCCGCCCCGGGCGTCTCCTCCTGCGGCGGTTAGGGGCGTGAGGGCGCGAAATTTGCCTTTCCCTCACGCGTTCCGCCTCCTCCTTCGAGAGCATTACCGCTTCGCAGAAGGAGGTGACGGCCTGCCATTTCCTCTCGCTCCGCACCATGGCCTGAACCAGGGCCGGACGCGAGAGATCACCGCCGCCGATCGCCTCTACGAGGACACGGCGTTGCTCCGCCCAAGCCGGGCAGACCTCCACCGTATGCTCCACCGTGTCTTCAGGCCGATCCACACAATGGTGACACCCGGGTGTTTCCTCCCGCCTTATCCTAAACAGGAACCTCCCGAAGCAGCCGTGTCCGGTGAGGACCTGCGTCAGACGGAAGGTGAGGACGCCGTGGCGTCTCTCAAGCCACTCCTCAAAGAGGGGTCTTATCGCCGCAATTGTGGCGTGCCCAGCGCGGGGTTGCGACAATCGCACCCTCCATGACGCCATGAGATCCCGCCGGAGCTCTGTCCGCTGTGCCGCGATTTCTTGCGGCATCGGAGTTAAGCCCCGGTGTTTCACCTCCTCGCGCCACTCCCAGATGTGCGCGAGGACCTTTGCCTCCAGATCCCACGGCGGTAATCCGGCAAGGAAGCTCGCCGCCTCGCAGGAGACCGTGCGGTATCCTCGGGCCAGCCGGATGGCCATGACCCTCTGGGACGCGTTCAATCGGCGGGCTGGCCGCAGCCTCAATGAACGCGCCCACACCGGTGCCCCGTAAAGGGCCATGGACCGCACGATCCCCGCGTAGAGCCTTTCATCTGTCCCCTTAAGCACACTTGCACAGGGGCAAATGAATAATGAATGAATATCTTCTGCTTCTTGGTCGCGTACCTACTTCATTACTGAAAGTCGTGACCCTGAAAGGCCTTCATGGCTTTATGTATGATGTTTTTCTACTTCGTTCAAAATTCAAAATTCAAAAGTCATTTATTCAAACTAGGCTGAGAATCGGCACTTTTCGAACGTCAAAATTACATAAGACAGTCCCCAAAAACGCCCTCCCTTCACCACTTCCTAGTGCCTTTAGCTGGGAAGAAGAAGTGGCGCAAGAAACTCCCCAGCTGTCTGTTCAAGTTAGAAAAAAAAAAAACTATATAATAGTATGCAAAATTATTATGCAACACAAAACATTATTTTAATTATAAATTACTGGCCATATGTCAGCTAGCACATGCCAATATACCAACCAAAAACATCGATACTCAAGCAGAATTAAAAAAAAAAAAGCTAAACGTAAACAGAACTTAATATCTAAATAAAAGCCTCGAGGCATTACCGGCGTGCCCGCTTATATGAAGCTGTAATTGGAAGTTATAAATGATAAACTAGGACCATCGAGGTAAAATAAATGAACAGTTAATTACTAGTAACAATAACAAAACCATGATCAGCAAGACGACCAGTCACCACAAGCAGCACCCGGTCATGAGCATAACGCAAAGTTCGGTTCTCTACTTCTCTCCGGACGGTCGTAACAGAAAGTCCAGTGAAGGCGGTTACTTGGTCTGACCAGCGGTTAAGTGACCGGCCGCGAGGTCTATTTTCTTCTACCTTGCTCATACATAGAAATTTAATAATACAACATTGGAATAGCATAATCAGCCTATAATGTTCCCACTGCTGGGACACAGGTCTCCTCTTTTTGAGAGGGAGTGGGCCGTAATCCACCACGCGGGCCCAGTGCGGGTTGGTGGATGTCGTATGTTTTCGAATTTTTGGTTCTAGGACATGCCGGTTTGCTCACGATGTTTTCCTTCACTGTTTTGAGAGCAGCGATGATGGAATAATTTTTGACTCCCAAAAATAACGCCATTGGGAATCAACATGACATTACTACTGGCAGCCGAGATTAAAAACATCAGCTGCCGGCACAGCCGGCTCCCATGGACACCGGTGGCACGGCGTTTATGGAAACCCTTCCACTATTCAGAACTACAACTAACTAACCCTAACTAAAGTATCTTTTTCTATATATATTCTAGTCGTTTTTGGCACTCGCTGGCTGCTGCCGTGACACCGCTCACAGGGGTCACAGTAAATATTTTTACTCGCAAAAAAAGATTAGGTTAGACCCAACTTTTTTTTGCTAGTAAAAATATTTAACCTAATCTAACTAGTTCGGTTCCGGGTACTTAGTACTTGATTACTGGAAATATATTAATGGAAAAAAATTACGCTTTATTACATGTTTTTTTAATAATGCCTACCCCGCCTATCTTCTCCAATATGCCAAATTGCCAACCCTGTTTTCCACTTTTTTTTTCAAACTCAGCGCCGGCAGCCAATTCAATTTGAGAGCCGACACCGACAGCGGAGACACTCTACAAAAAGTTTTATAACCATCTAACTATCTACAATCTACATCTTAGAAATCCGTTCAACCGTTCAGGTGTAATAGAGTAACAAACATCTCCAACAGCTGCTTTTTAATATTTTTGAAACAAGTTCTTGATATTTAGTATTTAATAGATAAGATTTAACTCATCGTCCGGCCAACAGTTTTCTAGCCAGACATTCACTATTTTTCATCTTTGAATTCCCAAAAAATTAAACATGTTTGTTTAAAATTAAATGAAAGAAAATGAATGTTACATTAAAAACCGGCCAAGTGCGTATTGGACCATACACAATGAAGGGTTTTGTAGTTGGGATGAAATCCCAACAACAAACTTAACTTTGTAGTTGAAAAACATTTTCTCCCATACGGAATGTATTGGAAAACATGTTTTCAGAATTGCAAATATAAGTTGGTCGATTATTACTCGTTAACTTGTAGAGCCTACTTAGCTGTGATAGTTTTCTTTTTAATTTCGTTACATAAACTAATGCTGTGATTTTTTTCACACACCCAATACCAACCATTTAGCTGGCAGGGAGGGGAGACACTTGACTCTAACAAAAATAATCATTTTAAAGCTTAATATTTCCCAAAAGGATCCCTGAATCTAAAAATGGTCTTTGCATACTCATAATGTTTTTAAAGGACCTTTCCAATGATACCCCAAACCATGGGATAGAAAAAAAAAAACATCACCACTTTACGTGTAGGGGAGGTACACCAATTTTTTTTTTTTTTTTAATTTTGTTTTACCACTTTTTCGACGTAATTAATATGTATACCCATGACAAATAACAGCTTTCTAGTACGTCTTGGAGCTAGACCGCGGACGGACAGACAGACGGACATGAAACTATAAGGGTTCCTTGTTTACTACGGAACCCTAAAAACGATATCAAACCACCTGCGGTCGTGTGTAAGTATTAAATTAACGCTTGTGACTGCATACAATTCGAAGACATGTGTCATCTACCAACCTGGATTGGGCCCGCGTGGTGGATTATAGCCCCCCTCTCACAGAGAAGAAGCCTGTGTCCCAGCAGTGGGAACATTTATAGGCTGTGATGATGATGACTGCATAAAACACTCCATCGTTACAACATAATAATTATTATAACATAAATGTTTCAAACTTTTGCAGGGCTTACATACCTACTACATAAAACAAAGTCCCCCCAACGCGTCTGTCTGTCTGAACGCGATAAACTCAAAAACGACCGAACGAATTTTCGTACGGCTTTCACCAATGGACGGAGTGATTCATGAGAAAAGTTTAGGAGTATAATTCATTAAGGTTTTGTGTAAATTGGCTGAAATATAACAATGATTGTTGAAGATGTCGGAAAAAATCATGTCGATTGGGAGCTTTAGTTGCGTGCGTCGCGTAAACCAATAGAGTTATATGAAAACAATGTATTACTGAATTAATACATTGTTTACCTGTATTACACATAGTTTACTTTTAATCCCGGCAGTACATTCCCGTGGGATATTTTCCGACATCCACGCTGGGCAAGTCAAAAAATCAAAATCAAAATATTTTATTTCACATAAACCTACACGGGCACTTCTGAAACGTCAGAAGCTAGGTGCACGGTTCCAATAGGTCACTTCCTATGGAGAAGAGCCGGCAAGAAACTCCACGGTTACTCTTTTCAAAATAAATTGTTTCTACAATGTTTTCAAATAACAGTGTTAATAGGTATGGGAGAACAGTGTAAGCCTATCAACAAGTACCAGGTACTTAGTAAAATAAAAAATGGTACACAAGTTTACAGCCTACAACGTTCTCACATTCACAAAATCTAAAAGAAAAAAAAAGAATCTATATAAAAGATAAAACAAAATAATAAAAATAAGAACCTATTTAAACCGCAGGTAAAAGCTAGTTATAAATAATACAGAAATAATGTAACTATAATATATCGATTCGTATTTTCGGCAGTGAATATTTAGGTACAAAAGAATTCGAATCTAAGACACACTAAAACATACGACATAAGAGAATATAACATAACATAACATCACGCCTTGTTTCCCCGAAGGGTTGGGCAGAGGTGTCCTGTAGCAGGTACACCCACATTTCGCCAGTTATGTTTAAGTCCCATGTAATAGGGGGCGAGCCTATTGCCATCAACCGGGCACAAATCCAGACTCCGAGCTGCTACTGAGAAATTTCAGATAGAAAAACACTTTGCCCGAGAAAAACTAGAATGACGCACTGCTGGGCAAAAGCCTCTTCCTTATTATCTTTCCAATTAAAATAATCGTCACATAACAGCACGTTCACTTTAAATAGTTCTTAATCCTAAATCTTATAACAATTACCCAAGAAAGTCATAATAACAGCGAGCAAAATTAGGTCGTCGTACTTCAAAACCAGTTCATTGCTCGTAAAATAATGTTTCCGATTGTTTTACAACCCGTCTTAAGAAAACATTCAAAGTTATGTGCAGTTTGGATTTACTAGGCGTAATTTTTTTAATAAATTTTAACAATTTTAGAAACCTTAAACTGCAAAAAAGAGCATTCAATGTCCTTACAATAAAAACATAAAGTAAGTGATTTGTTTTACCACTAACGTCGACGTTAGACGTAAACTAATGTACTACAAAATTTTACTTGTAATTAATCTTTGATAAAATCTTTCCTTATACCTCATAATAAATTAATAAATCACGCATTATGTATCTGAAGTGTCCATTAAAATCTCGTCCATGCCGTTTAAACGGTCAATCAACGTTGCCTGTTGCGTCTAGCGCCGTAGCACCGTAGCACCGCTACGCTTCGTAGCTTCGTAGCCAGTTATCTTGCGCGCCTCAGCCTTTCCGCTCGCGTATCGCTCCGCGTCGTTCACTCAACTAACCCACTTTCTATTCGTCAGTTTCAACAGTGAATAATTTTCGAACTTCGCATTCCATTTTCAAATGGATAGAGGGTTTTTGTTTTTCTATTCAGTGGCCAGTGTTTAATTATGAATGTTTTCGGAGTTAGTTCTTATCGGTAAGTTCGATTTTTAAATATTTAAAGTAGATTTGTTTGATTGAGGTTTTGTTAAATGAGTTCGGTTTTTAGAAATATTAATCTGAAAATAATTAAATTTAGTTTAACTTTAGATAAAAAATCATATGAACAATATACAATCAAACACTAAATTAAATGACTAACTGTATACATAAATACAAAAACAAAAGGCACACATCCGAAAATAGGAAATACCTACCATGATTTTGTAAAAAAAATGCTTTATTCATATTTTCAGTAATATTTTAATCTAAAAAGCTTGACAAAGTCGTGAAGGATATGTAGCTAAAGTACTTAGTTAAAGTTTTACATAGTCATGTTCTGAAACATTTATGAAATGGGTTTTTTAGTCTCTCGGGTGCAAGAATCTAAAAGTTTCAGTGAAAACTACAATCCTCATAGCAAAGTAGATGATAATTCTAAAGTTTCATTACTTTAATATGTAGTTTTTGTCGTCTCGATGAATTAATACAGAATATTAACATATTTGATATTTTATTCTCTTGGTTTAAGTTTTTTGTTACGCAATTATAATAATTATAAGTCTAACAATAAATATCTTTATTATTTTTTGAATATAAACGAAATATTAACGGGCCAAAATCTTAAACGAAATTTTAAGCATAATTTTAATTTATTTTATGTGAAGAAAAGGCTTTGAAACGTAATAATTTGCAAAAATATGCCTACCTACCATATTATTACAGTTCACTTCTTAGTATATCATAAAAAAAAAACATTTTCCCTACTCAATTTCCTTCTCAAATCATAAAAATCCCAATCTAATTTAATAAAACAAAAGACCAATCTAAAATATTCAAATCACGAAAAAACAACTGAATTTTAAGAAAATATTTTGATAAAATTATTTATTCACACAAAAAAAACAGTATGAATAGTCGTTCGTAAAGAGGCTGCTTGAAGTCATGCCTTTGTCTTTGAGCACAAATGAGTTTTTTTATTGTACATTTTAATTAATAGCGACCACCTACTGCAAAAGAATCCTGTGTCGAACGAAACCAGTATTTTCAAGTTAGTTTTTGGAAAATACGACTGTGAACATACCATAAATTCACGCTTGTATCGTCCGTGGGCGTAGGCACAGATGTTATAGAACAGGGAGCCAAGTCTACTAATTTTGCAAACATTATGCTGGCTCTTCATGATGAGTTTTTGACAAATTTGCCATACAAAGTCTGCCAAAAACTCACAATGGAGAGATCATTGCAATTTTTCAGACTTAGGCCCCAGGTTGTGGCAACATTTTTGAAGTAAAACCTTCTTTAGGCGCGTTGGGCATTTTTGAACTAAACTATTGATTTCGCGACACTGTTACGTAACGCAATTTACCGACACCGTGGAGTAAAAGACATCAACGCGTTGATTCAGATTTTTTTCAAGTTTTCACTTTTGTCGGCACTCCTGGAGTGCCTGTTTTTGTTTTTTTTTTTCGTTTATTTATTGACTAACCATGTGTCAGAGCTTTTATGCCACCCATGGGCCTCTGATTTGGCTACACATGCCGTCGAGAAATATCTCTCATGCATGCCGATTTCCTCACAATTTTTTCCTTCACCGTTTTTGAAGCTACTGATTATTATACAATATTCTCAAAGTCAAGACTTATGACTTGGCAGTCCGATGGTCGTAGCACTAGACTATCACTGCTTTTACCCACTTTAACTTCTCGCCACCCGGGAGCTTCGTTTTGCTCCATTTTTTTTTAAATCCTAAATAAAAGAAGTGAGTCTATTGCTATCTCCCGGACACTCTATAATCAGTAGTCGTGCTTCATACCACTACTGGACTAACAAAACAGCCAAAAAAATATAGATTTTGTAAATACATCTGCAAATCCTTCTTTGAATAACATTTAGATATTCATCGCCGACTCCCGTCGACTTACGGCTAAGCTTTCCTTTACCACTTCAGAATAATTCATCTTTTTAGGGTTGCGTTGATAGAATATCTAAACGAAATTGGACTGCATACTCTCTTCGACCACGACTCTTAAACCCTTGGCTTTCCAATGAGTTGACAATGGTTTGATGATCGTAGTTTGTTACTAGGTATTAGCAGACAGGTGGACGTTGCAAAAAATTTTAACGGTATTTTTTAATCTTATTTCTTAATGTCCTGAAGATCAGAAGCCTTTTGTGATACGAAACTGTGTCTTTCTCTTATTCACCGTTTCATTAATTTATTATTAGCCCGTATTACGAGTATCTCACTGCTGGGCAAATGCCTCCCTTTACTTCTTTCTACGGTTTCATTTACTGCTTTAATGGTGATTTTGACAGTATAGTTATGATTTTGACATTATTATGGATTGTTTTGACATTACTAGTAGTAATTATATCCAAAATTTACCAAATATTATTATGTACTAACACTAGTGTTTAAGATGTGTATGTAATTACTAACAAATTGGATTGTATGTTTTGAAAATAAAATTATTTGATTTGATTTAATTCTAAATAAGCAGCATTTAGATCAAGCTCTAAAATGCATACCGATTAAAATTTATAAAAAGTGTGTATGTGTCAGCTCCGACGTACGACTGGAGTTTACTCCTTAATACTTTGAATATGCAACAGGCAAAGAGGGTAAATAAATGTATCTCTTAAAAAAAACAGTGGCACTCCGGGAGTGCCGACAGAAATGAAAACTTGAACAAGATCGCCTAGGTGGAAGAAAAATACTTGTTTAGAACATTGGTCCGTAACCTTATCTAAATAAAGAGCACAATCGCGTTTAAAAAAAAAAAAATCTTCCATAACCTTTAAAGTAAAAATACGTGCATGGAACATTAATCCGTAACGTAATATAAATAAAGAGCACAATCGCGTTTACAAAAATGAGGTGTCGGTAACGATGTCGCGAGTTCAATTGTTTTTTCCCATCTCAAAAATGCCCAACGTGCCTAAAGAAGTTTTCACTTCAAAAAACCCTATGTTTTACTCCATACCGGGGGCCTTATATGAACATCGATTCTTAAGGAGTAAACTCCAATAAAGAAATGTATACTCCGAATTAAAACCTGTATACGGGAGAACTAAGAACTCACTTTGAAGTCACCAGCACACAATAGACTTAACACAATCACTTCAATATCCGGATATGAGTTTGAGAACACTTGAATAGGCTTATGTTCTCAAAGAAGAGCTTTATGTCATTATGAACGAGACAATAGGTTAGCTGTTGGGTGTTGGCGCTTGATCGAAAGGTGGGTAACTTTGCTAAGCCCTTACGGGTCGGGTAAACCCTACCGTATCATAATTATGGGCTTGGATGTTTCTTAGAGGTTTCATTTGAAAAATATAATATTATTTTAAAGCTTATATTTATCAGAATAGCATAATCAACCTATAAAGTTCCCACTGCTGGGACACGGGCCGTCTCTCTGTGAGACGGAGTGGGTCATAATTCACCATGCGGGTGGTCAGTGCGGGTTGGTGGATGTCTTCAAATTTTTGGGTCTAGGACATACCGCTTTTTCACGTTTTGTTTCATTTTGAGAGCAGAATTTATCTAAGCAATGTGGAAAAATGTTTTTTACCCCAAGTCAAAATCATTAGCTCATAACACAGTAAGTATAGAAAAGAAAACTAAACTTTGACACAAGCCTACTCCTAGAAACCTATGCATATATATATATATGGGTGGGTAAAATTTTTACCTAGGTACTTCAATAGGCCTGTGTCCAAAAAAAAATTATTTCGTCCCTCTTGCAGATTATTAAAAAATATTGAACACGTATTTTTTCTTTTCTGACGTAATCAAAAGATTACGGCGATACATTGAGTTAAAATGTGGTATGACGTCACGCCTTGCTAGATTTAATACTGAGTTGTGACGTAGCGAGCCCCCACTCCCCAACTTTAATGCGTGTTTTCTAAGTTATTTTTGATTAATATGATAAAGCAAAAAATACGTGTCTAATATTTTTTTATCATCTGAAAGATGGACTAAATAGAATTTCTTTTTTTTTACCTAGGCAACTACCCTATTGTTTTGTTAGGTACCTACAATTTTAGTCCCTGTTTCTCTGGGCGTCCATTCAACCTTTTCATGACATATAATATCTATGTACTACATAATTAATCAATAAAGAAAGTATGTAAAATTGCTTGGCTAACATAATGCACTGTGTTGACGCTTTGTATGCAAACGGTAGCAAAGCAAATATGAATTATACGGTTTATATGCAGCAGTTATAGAATATTATTTTTACCTAAAATATTTATGTATTTTTTAAATGACGTTTCAAGCAAGACGAGTTCTAAAACATCAAGTTTCTTTCTCACTCCATTTTTAAAGTTCTCTTAATTTTTCTTCCTGTTCTATCATTTATATTCAGGGATAATTTAAACTAAAAACTACCTGCTCCTGCCACCACCCAATATTGCTGGGTTACAGTATTTCTTCTGGGAACTCGTACGGATCTGAATGAAATATTAAGTCAATACTTTCAGAATGGTCTCATGATTATAATTCTAATGAACTTCTACTAACCACTTTTTTAATAGAAAATGTATAACTTTCAATGACATAGCGTTGGAAGGCGTCCCACAAGGTGGACCGATGACCTTGTGAAGGCCGCAGGAATCCGTTGGATGCGGGAAGCATAGAACCGGTTGAAGTTGCGTGGCAGTGCTTGGGGGAGGTCTATGTCCAGCAGTGGACGTCTTTCGGCTGAATGATGATGATGACACCTTCCAAGAATGACCACAAATGGAAACTAACTCATAAGTCTATCAAAATTTCCTACAGATGCGCGAAAATCCGTAAAAAAATGTGAAAACCGTTGATTAAGAAGGACGGCTCCTAGTAGGCGATCGCTTGACGGGTTCTACTTAAATGATCATCGTCACCATTCACAGCCCAACGTCACCCACTTATGGGCCTACATCTCTCTTTTTTTCTACCAATGCCCTTGATCCTATGTCAGCCACATCTAGGTTCTACTCACGATGGCAATATTTAAATAACAACTATTAAATGCTGCCTCGTTGGTCTAGTGGTCGCAAGCGCCACTGCTGAGCATGAGGTCCTGGGTTTGATTCCCGGGTCGGGCAAAGTGTTATTGGGTTTTTCTATCTGAAATTTCCCAGTAGCAGCCCGGAGTCTGGATTTGTGCCCGGTTGATGGCAATAGGCTCGCCCCCTATTACATGGGACATAAACATAACTGGCGAAATGTGGGTGTACCTACTACAGGTACACCTCTGCCCAACCCTTCGGGGAAACAAGGCGTGATGTTATGTAACTATTAAATGAAATGATTTTATTTTTGTGTAACCAGTTAGCCAACCAGTCTTACCAAGAGGTATCGTATTACCCAGTAACTGGGTTGTGAAGGTCAGATAGGCAGTAGATCCATGTAAACTATTGGTATTCAGCTGCATCCGGTTAGACTGGAAGCCGACCCGAAAAGGCCTAGCAGATGATTTCTGTAAGCTAGTTTGCACAAACAGTTGTACACATCAATCATTTATTTTAAAATTGGGTTAAACAAAAACCGCATAGAACACAGTATGATTACCTACTTTAAAACAACCTTATTATGAAGCCAAAGGCTTACTCTAAGCTGCCTTCGTGCAAAAGTAATTTATCCAACTGTAGCTCCAGCCTAACACGGGTACCTACCTACATCTCACAGTCTGTTTGACATGGGGAAGATGTCTGCATTCACATGATGAATAGTTCTGGTTTAGTACGCACTCGTACTGTTTGTTTATATTCGGGTAATTTGAGGGTTTTTACAGAAGAAAGTTACATTGCATAATTAATAAAGGAATGTAATGATAAAACTACTGTTTGCATACAACTTCACTAACATAACATAACATTACATCTACATTTTGCCAGTTATGTTTTAGTCTCATGTAATAGGGGGCGAGCCTATGATCATCAACAGGCACAAATCCGGACTCCGAGCTGCTACTGATAAATCCTCGATAGAAAAACCCAATAAAACTTTGTTCGAGCTGGGAATCGAACCCGAAAGACCACGAGCGAGGCTCGTGGTCTTTCTGTCTCCTTCCACTCTTAACTAAAGCAAAGATAAAATCTTTTAACTTTACTACTGCATCATCCAACCACATTAAGAATGATTCCAGGGCGTAATCGTGGGTTTTGTTTATCTTTACAGACATTATAAAACTCATAATAAGAAGCACTAAGTCCTAGATTAATAAATATTACTAAGCACGTGTAGAATTATTTCTGTCAGTGTCACAGAACTACAAGAGCAAGATAGATAGAGCATAATTAGCCTATAATGTTCCCACTGCTGGAACACAGGCCTCCTCTCTGTGAGAAGGAGTGGGCTGTATTCCACCACGCGGGCCCAGTGCGGGTTGGTAGATGTCCCGTGTCTTCGAATTTTTGGTTCTAAGGCATACCGGTTTCCTCACGATGTTTTCCTTCAACGTTTTGAGAGCAGTTGTGATGAAATAATTTACACTAAGTAATGCGCCTGTCAGGGTTCGAACCTACGACCTACACTTGTAAGTCACGGCTGTTACCACTGGGCCACCACTACTTTCCGATAGACAGAGACAGGAACATATCTAAGCCGAAGCACGTGCTAAGAAACGGCCTAAGACTCGGCGCAACCATGCTTATATACTTATTTGTGGGCAGAAATTTTGGGTTACAATTGGGTCAATCGTCAGTGCAGTTAGTTAATTATCAGGAAGTGCGATTACATTAACAAACACGGCTTGTCACAACGAAGCCTAAAACGAAATAAACATGGCTAAGGGAAATGCATGCAGCATCTCTTCATAGACAATGAGCCGGCAACCTGTTACGTTGGTATACGCAAATTAGGGAATGTTAACGTGAATTTGATACTCCTAAGTACATGTGGTGTTTATAATTCTGTAAATTGCAGTCGCAATTTTGGGTTGTCTAAAGTAATAAAAACCACTAACGAGTGTCAAAGGATACGATTTGATTTTAAGAGTTGTATCCTTAAAGTTGGCAACGTCGTAAATAGCTGTCAAATGTTTAGCTGTTTTAATTGATTTGGCAATATTACTGTATGGAATAAAGAAATGTGGCTAACTAGGGAACTAAAATATTGATTATGAAGTGCAATAATTAATATCGTAATACCGAATATTTATTTTTAGATGTAAGAAAAGTATTTGGAAACTTTCCAAATGCCTTTTTTACACCTAAAACAAATTACAACATCGAATTCAGTGTTATAATTGCAATTCATTGTTATTAATATTCCAGTTCGCTAATTAGCCACATTTCTTATTTTCAAGCAAAAAATATTGCCAAATTAATCAAAACAGCGAAATATTTTACATCTATTTGCGATGTTGCCCACTTTCAGAATAAACGCTCTTAAACAAAAAATGCAACGTATGTATGCTTAAATAAACCTTATAAGTCTTACTTCAATAACACTATATCAGGATTTTTTAAGAGGTGAGATATTTCGGAAGTGTTAGTATATTTTTTATCAAAAACTCCGTTAAATTACCAAATTCACAACCAATCATAACTTCCTTACAAAATTAATGAAAAATTGCTTTTATTTACACAGCAACTTTGGTCACCAGTATTACCAATGCACAATATGGTACTGGCTGTAGTTTCAGCTATATTAGACGATAAATCACGTTATTCTGGTGTTCGATTTTTAAACGTGACTGGGGGAGTTCGAACACTTTTTTTAACAGTCGTTTCGAATTCACTGGCCGTTCAGAAGCGAATTGCGTCGTAGATATTCAATTCTGTAATTAAAATTTTGATATTCCCTCGTAATTGCAATTTTGGTAGAGCTTTTGCTAGCAAAATTTTGAAGAAAAATCGAGTTGTTTTTATCGATTTCAAAATTTGGTACCTTGTTTCAGGAGCCAGTGACTTCTTCCATTTAGGTTACAATTAAGCAATTAGAATATGCAGCAAAAGGTGATAAAATTATCGTACTTAAAATTAAGTTTAATAATAAACATTTAATCTAAGCACTAAAAAATAGAATAAGAAAAATAAAAAAACTTTTTACAAAAAAAAAACACAACCGACTTCCAAAAAAAAACACTAAAAAGTGAAAAATAACTTTAATTTCGGAAGTCGGTGGCTTGGGTTTTGTGTTTTCGTTTTTTGCCACCGACTTCCGAAATTAAAGTTATTTTTCACTTTGTAGTGTTTTTTTTTGGAAGTCGGTTGTTTTTTTTTTTTGTAAAAAGTTTTTATTTTTCACTTTTTAGTTGTGGTACCTACCCCACACACATTCGAATACCACTACCTGCTACCAGTGTCAAGAACTTATCATATCATCTTAATACTAAGTGGGAAAAAAAATACGTATTTTGTAGCTAACTCAAAAACTACCCAAGCAAAGTTAATAAAATTTATATGGGACCAATTTGGGAGCCTACCCTTTCAAACAAAAAAAGAATTTTCATAATCGGTCTACAAATAACGGAGAAATCGGTGGATATATTTAAAAAAAAAAAAACAAACATACGCGTCGAACATATAACCTCCTCCTTTTTGGAAGTCGGTTAATCAAAAGTAATCTTGACTGAAAAAAATTACATGAAAACGGATAATAAAATATGTAGAATATTTCCAGGGTACCTACATAGGTTACCTTGGCATACATAATAGTCATTTTCATATCGGAAAATGTTGATAGCCAATACTAAAGTCTACAGCTGATTTAGAATTCAACAAGTACCTATCTATTTTTAATCTCGAAACAAATACTTTCGTAAGAATGTACGTTTACCTCAGTGTTCAATTTATCTTCCTGCCACATCTATAAAACATCGATCTACGTTGAAAATACAGCGTGTATCCATCAGCGGAGTGCATCGTGATGCAATATCCGTTTCATTACATCTCATCAGATTGTACCCACTCCATGACGTCACCACGTCGCTCTCATCAGATAGTTCCCGGTGATGTCAGTCACAGACCCGCTGCAGCTGCTGGTAGTGATGTGGCAAATCTGTTATGAAGATTGAGAAATCTGTAATAAGTGAATAGTTTCTGTTAAACTGTTACAAATATATTGGGCGTGTGATATCTTCTATTTTAATACGTAGGGGTTGACATGCAGTGTATTAAATGTTTGTTTGTAGAAACTGCTCAATAGAAGATGAATAAATAACAGAAAATTTTCTACAAAAGGTGATAATCATTATCTTATAAACAAAATCATGTGATGAAAATCTAAAAAGTAAATATTTACATGTCTGAATCGATCTAACTCAATCATTTTAAGGCTATAGAGTCTTGAGGTGTCTGTCAAAAACATCGAAAGCTTTCAAACCTTTTTACTTCAATATAATTAAATAAACATGGAAAATCTAGCATTCATTCCAAACGAAATCGAAACACCCGAAAACTTCAAACATATGAACGCAATAATAATATTGCTAATATTTATCGCGTCGCTTATAAGGGATAGCTCATAAAATATTTGCGAAACTGCCGTCCGATGCCCGATCGTGAAATAGTAGGACATGTTCTAGATTTAGTGTGCGCTTAACGTTGTACACTGACCCTTATATTTCAACGCCAGCGGTTGCTTTTGTTACTAATTTTTTATCAGAATTGACTTGATTGAAAAAAGCGTTTTATCTTTAGTAGATTGATTTGAGAATCCC
This sequence comes from Agrochola litura, assembly GCA_949152395.1. NCBI lineage: Eukaryota > Metazoa > Arthropoda > Insecta > Lepidoptera > Noctuidae > Agrochola > Agrochola litura. The sequence goes on along the minus strand of OX424497.1, from coordinate 4,054,235 downwards.
AACTACCCTTAGTAATATTATAAATGCGAAAGTAAATTTGTTTGTTTGTTACGCATTCACGCTAAAACGGCTAAACGGATTTGGATGGAATTTTGAAGTTTAAGACAAAAGCTACTTTTTATCTTGACATTCCCACGGAATTAAGACTTAAGCGCGTGAACTCGCGAAATCACAGGGCGCAGCTAGTATCATATACATCATCTACACCTCTCCGTGCAACTGTACACAGCGGATCGCTAGGTAACGACGCAGCTGACGAACTTGCTAGAAGAGGATCTAGCTCGGCAGTCTGTGGACCCGAGCCTATCGTGCCAATCCTCTTCAACCAAATACGCAGGTGGCTATAGGAGTTCACCCTCACACAAGCGGAGAACCTCGAAACCGGGCTGCAGGCAGACCAAGAAAGCTATGCCATCCTTGGATAGTAGGCTAACCAGGCGTTTATTACGCCTGGACAGGAACGGCCTGTGCCTGGTGACGGGGACCATCACGGGACACTGCTCGCTAAACAAACACTTCCACACAATAGGCATAACGGACAGTTCTCTGTGCAGGGCGTGCATGGAGGCTGAGGAAACTGGCTGTGCTTTTTGAATGCACAGGCGTCACCCAAATTAGAACAGAAACCCTCGGGACACCCAGATCTTTCACAGATGTTCTGAACTGACCAGGAGTTTTGATTAACTTCTGGAGGGAGGTGGGCTGGTTGGAAAAACCGCCAAACGGCTGCCATGGCCCACACACAATGGTCTACCTGACGGACTAAGTGCGGAAACCAAACCCCATAACATAGAACATAGACCTCTCCGTGCCTCGGAACGCAGCGTAAAGCCGTTGGTCCCGGCTGTCATTCGTAGATCTTTGACAGTCGTTACGGTTACCAAGGGGTATCGTATTAGGTACCCAGTAACTGGGTTGTGAACAGGCCACATGTTAAGAGGCATCCAAAACAAGTCGAGTAATTTTGTGACTGAATGGTATCCCAGAGATGGCAAAATGAACAGGGGAAGACAATATAAAAGATGGGAGGAACTGAAGCTTACAGCGGGTCCAAATTGGAGAAGAGTTGTGAGAGATAGGACTCACTGAAAGTTTAGAGAAGGCCTTTGCTAAAAGGCACATTGAACTAAGAGACATTCTGTAAACTAAGGAAAAAGACCACAACGCAAAGATGTTCAAAATAGAATGAGCTTATTATTATTATGCTCGTCGCTCCATGTAAAATACTGGTATTCAGGTGCATCGTTAGACTGGAAGCCAACCCCAACACAGTTGGGAAGGCTAGGCAGATTGATTTGTTGTGTTTCTGGCGGGAATCGTACTCAAGTTCTTTGGCGCAGAAGCCTTAAACCAATCTCGCATTGCAGTAAAATAACTTTTACTGTAGAATTAAATAAATAAAAAGCACAGCTTCATAAACTTCAAAGTTAACTGTACTTATGCATTAACTAGAGCGTAGCGCACCTAGTTTCAAGTTGTTTTTCAGCACTGAAACTTTGATTAGCTAGAATATAATTATTAGTATTCAGAAGTAGAGTTTGTTGTGTCTTTTTAACAAACATCAAAATTTTCTTCGAAGAGGTCGATCAAAAGTTTTTTTAACTTAAAATCTTCAGCTTTAGTAATCTGAAAAGTTATGATTAATGGGGTCATAACTTAAATATAACTGGTGAAATGTGGGTGTACCTGCTACAGGGACACCTCTGCCCAACCCTTCGGGGAAACAAGGCGTGATGTTATGTTATGTTATGTAATAGGGTCACATCAATTATCTATTGTTGCGATACACCCGAGAGTCACACGTGCATCGCAATGTGTCGCCGAGTTGCTAACTTTTATTCTTAACAATGAAAGAACACAAACAATAAACCATTAGATATCAAATAAGCAATTATATGTAAAACTTCTTAGGCTTCTTCTTCTTAATCATCATCATCAGCTTATAGCAGTCCACTGCTGGGCATAGGCCTCTTCAATTGCACGCCATTCAGTTTTATTCTCGACAACTCTCATCCAGCCACTACCAGCCACCCTGCGAAGATCGTCGCTCCACCTAGCCTGTGGGCGTCCTACCTTACGTTTGCCGATTCGCGGTCTCCACTCAAGAACACATCTACCCCAACGGTCATCGGTTATACGGCAAATATGGCCGACCCACTGCCACTTCAGCTTGCTTATTCTGTAAGCTATATCGACAACTTTGGTTCTCTGCCTGTCTGTTCTTCATATAACAACTAAATAGGCGATTATCGAGAGGTACATCTGCCGAGCATGGCAATTCTAACAATATCCATGTCTTAAAATTTGCAGTGGTTTTAAGTAGGTCTAATGTTCGGACTGAGATTATGAGTTAGAGAGCTGAATAAAAAAAATAGTGGTACTCCGGGAGTGCCGACAGAAGTGAAAACTTAAAAAAAATTGGCACCGTGGTAATCAACGCGTTGGTCTTATAAATGGTCAAAGTCAAAGTCAAAGTCAAAGTCAAAGTCAAATAATTTATTTCAATTAGGCACAAAAAGGCACTTTTGAACGTCAAAAACAAAAAATAGAATTGATTCTAGTCGCCCCTTCCAAAGGGTAGTTTTCGTATGGAGAAGAATGGGCAAGAAACTCCACCGTTACTCTTTTAAAATGTTTTACAATATTTTGTATACATTAATTATATAATTATATGTGAAAACGATGCACCTGGAATAAGATTTATATACCACAATAGGTAAAAATAAAAATGAAGCAATGATAGAAAAAATAATTATGTAATGGATACATGGTGTTCACATATTTACAAGCATTGTAAAACCTATACGATATTCCTAAAAAAATTACAAGTGATACTAATTCGTCAGTGTGTGAGTTCAAGTAATCACAGAATGTAAAAAAAAAAAAATGTTGTAATATTTAATTACACAATTAAATTAGCAACCAGTTTGATTTTGTCTAGACTCAAAATTATCCTATGGAGCTAGACCAGCATGTTTCCAAGCATTCTTATCTAGGATATAATCCTCTAATTTGTAATATGCTTGTTTACAAAGAGTACTTTTAATATGCGTTTTAAATTTTCTTTCAGTTAATTGTAATATATCACAAGGTATTTTGTTATAACATTTAACACAGTACCCCATAAAAGATGTTTGTACTTTGGATAATCTGAAAAATGGTTGATCTATTTTATCTTTATTTCTAGTATTAAAATTATGTCTATCACTTATTTTCTTAAAAAGATGCAGATTTTTCCTTACATACATAATATTTTCATAGATGAATTGGCAAGGTACCGTCATAATATTAATCTTTTTAAATAGTTCCCTGAGAGATTCGCGACGACATAGATTATAAATGGCTCTGACAGCCCTCTTTTGTAAAATAAAGATGGATTCAATGTCAGCAGCCCGACCCCACAGTAAAATGCCATATGACATAATACTGTGAAAGTAGCTAAAATAGACCAAACGCGCGGTTTCTACATCTGTTAACTGTCTTATCTTTCTAACAGCATAAGCGGCTGAGCTTAGCCGCCCCGCAAGAGATGTTATATGAGGTCCCCATTGTAATTTCTCGTCTAGCGTGATTCCCAGGAAAACTGTTTGATGAATAAATTCCAGTTTTTCTCCATTCAATATGATGTCACATTCGCTACTTCTAACATTCGGTAATTTAAATCTAATGCATTTGGTTTTTTTCTCATTAAGTACCAAATTATTTACCGTAAACCAATCTTGGACCTGAAGAATAGAGTTATTCACGTCGTCAAGATTTTGTGACCGTCGGTCTATTTTAAAGATCAATGATGTGTCATCTGCAAATAACACCATCTTCGGTTGATTTTGAAGTAATTGGGGTAAATCGTTTATGTAAACTAAAAAGAGGAATGGACCCAATATCGAACCTTGAGGAACACCCATTGCCATTTCAGACCCCAACGAGTTTACGCCGTTTACTTGAACTTTAATCTTTCTATCTTTCAGGTATGATCTTAGTAAATCAAGAGCTGTATTCCTAATCCCATAGTGTTCTAGTTTCAGCAGAAGTGTTTCATGGTTTACGCAATCGAACGCCTTCGAGAGGTCGCAAAAGATTCCAATGGCATCTTGTGCTTCTTCCCAGGCATTAAAAATGTTCTTTATTAGGGTGACACCGGCGTCAGTGGTACAACGCCCTTTGGTGAAACCGTACTGTTGTTCATGAAAGATGGAATTTTTATTAAAGTGACGTAACATTTGATTAAGCATCAACTTTTCAAACACTTTACTGAGAACTGGCAGAATTGACACGGGCCTATAATTGTTGGGTTCCTTACTATCACCGGACTTGAACAATGGAACTACTTTACTGAGTTTCATGAGATCCGGAAAGACTCCTTGGTCTACACTGGTGTTAAATATGAAAGCTAAATAGGGCGCAATGGTTTCGATGATAGATTTACAGACTTTTACAGACATTCCCCATAGATCTTCTGTTGATTTAATTTTAAGATCTTTAAAAGCTTTTATAACAGCCTGGGGGTTTGTATGCTGAAACCTAAACTCTAAAGGGCATGCATTTACATTATTTCTAAGTAAGGCGGCAGAAAGCGCGGGTGATGAATTTAAATTTTCGGTAGTTTTAAGGGGAACATTAGCAAAAAAGTTTTCAAATTCCTGAGCTATTTCTACATCTGAGTTGATGGGGCCATGTGCAGTCTCTAAATTTAATTCAGTATTACGCTGTTTTTTCCTACCTGTTTCATTATTTATTATTTGCCAGGTAGTTTTTATTTTATCATCAGCTGATTTTATTTTATTGCTAATGTAAAGAGCTTTGGCTATTTTACACACACTTTTAAAAGTTTTAGAATATTTTGCGACATACTGATGAAAGCTTGTATTATTAATATGTTGCTTAAGGCCATAAAGTTCAAAAAGTTTTTCCCTGCTTTTACGAATACCTGGAGTGGCCCAATCACTAAATAAGAACTTTGTGTAAATAGTTTTAGTCTTTAGTGGAAAAGTGTCAATAAATTGCTTGTTTAATAGTGAAAAGAACTCGGCGTAAAACTCATTAGGGTCAAAAATATTATTAAAACTCTGAACACATAATTTACTTGCCAAAGAGTTCAAAAGCTGGTATCGTCACAGTGTCGCGAAATCAATGGTTAAGTCCCATCTCAAAAATGCCCAAAGCGACTAAAGAAGTTATCTCTTCAAAAAAAAATTGCTTAATTTAAAAGCTGCTACCCCTTGACCGTTACGCGCCTTTTGAAGGCTGCCGTGTTACAGCACCGCACCCGTCAGTAGCCTTTTGAAGGCGCCGTGTTCCGCGTCGAACAAAAACGCGCCAAATTGCCTGCCAAAACTATTTCTTCCTGTTTTAACTTATACAAAGTGTAGGGAAAGGATAAGGAAAGGCATATAACATCACATGTCAAACATCTGGCAACGATTTCGCGCCGGAATGATCGTTTTAAAAAGTCTGTGGGGAATGCGCAGTGCAAAAATGGCGACGGACGTGTTTACATTTAGTTTTTGTTGATATTTTAAATGTTTATGTTACGCAACAAGCCTTTGTGTTGTGTTTATTCATTAGTAGAATGCATAAGTTAGTAGAATGTTCATTTAGATTTGAATATAGTGCAACGATAAATGTCAAGTGATCCAAAGTGTGAGCGTTTTTTTTTGCGGTTGTGTTTTGTTTTGGTTTCAAGTTCAGTGATGTAAAAAGTGATAATTTTAACAGCTATCACTCTGTCTGCGATAACATGTGGCCTAAACAATAGATAAGCTACGATAATGCTGCTTTGTTTGTGTCTCTACGGATAAAAACAGGTACATAAAAACGATTCTTTGTTTACGGTGTCGAGTTACACGGCGGCCGCCGGAACTTTGTATAATATTTTATTGCTTGTGGTTTGAAAAAAATGTATGGGGATGTATGGTTTTTTTTATTTATTAATGGGAAATAGTGAATCTTAAAGCAAACAACATAAAAACTTTTTTTTATTTTCCTTTAATTTTTTTTTAAATAAATTTATTTTTTTCGAAAAATTGGGAAAAGCCCTTCCCTGTGTTTACATTAAAATTAAGAATTATTACGAAAAAAAAACTGTACACATCCAATTTTAAAGTGTAAGCTTCTTTCATTACGATTCCAACGACATAAGTTATAAAAACAGCTCGCATACAAAACTTTTGAGATATCGTCATTTTAATCTCAAGTGGCCCTGCCCTTTAACCCTTGTGAAAACTAGCGCTTACCTAAGTGGACACGTGACGCTTATCGACGGAGGGGTTAAGCACATTTATTTCTATCCTTGCTCCCCTAAAGTGCATAACTATATCCCTACTTACTCATCCAGGCGACTATATACATAGGCACATGATTCTACACGCTCTGCTTCACCGGCCCTAAAATATAATTACCGTTGGCAACATATCTACAGCTTCGTGCAGGTGAGGCTAACTACCAACTAATTCCATTAAATCCTGTAACTGCTTGGATACTAGCTGAAGTTGACTGCGCCGTAATGTCGTGGGACTGTAATTAGTTAGTTAGCTATTGAATAGCCTATCAGGATGACGGATTGTTATTTAAAGAAGGTTTAAATTTTAAAGTATGGCTGTGGTTTTTAGAAAGTGGTAACCGTTTTTTAATTAGTGCGTTGCCAACCAATTCCTTCGGGTTTTTGATGTAAAATGTCTTTCCTCTCGCTCTCCTGCAATTAAAATCTAAATAATCATAATTATCTGTGGGAATGATTGGTGAAAAGGGACGGGAATGTGTCACAGGAAGCCCCAAGCGCGCGCTTTTTGATTTGACCAATGAATGTACGCGGTGCTAGAGTTGGCTGTCAGAAACGACCTTGACGAAGGCCCGCCCCTTTGTTGTTGCTTGTTACCAAGGTGAGATGTCATAATCATAATCATTTGTTAACATAGGTACAAAAAAATTGTTGTTATAAAAAAAATAATTATGCTATGTTAAACCAGAAGGCGTACAAATATTCATGGATGTCATTGATACTAAAAATTTATAACATAACATTAATTTCAGAAGTTACACATCATATGCGACTACTGTAAGACTCGCTTGTTTTTTATTATTTTATTCTTGTTTATACTAGATTTCAGACCATGCGAACATAAGGCATAAAAAAAACTACTCGTAACAAGTAAGCAGGATTTATTAACTAGAGTCCGCTAACCGTAATACTTTAGTATAGGTTTTATATAAGGTTCTATAGTGTTTACATGCACTCTGAAAACAAATTAGTGGATAAACCATATTAGTATGACACCAGGCATAAATATAGATAGACATTGGTGCCGATTCTCTTGTACACCGAACTAAACTAACTAAACCATCACTAAAATTCTTTACTTTTGACTATGAGAAACTCAAAGTCATTCTGCAAAATAAATTCTCTAAATTTAAAAATAATTTTGACACATCTAAATCGAATTTGACAATCGCGACACCACACGTGATACCTAACCACATGAATCTTTTTAGAGCCGGAGGTCCGCAGAGGGGGCAGCCTCGACGTGTTTTATATAGAATTTTTCACTTTTTGTATGGAAAATAAGAAAAATTATTACCTACATGTAGAGTGTTGGGTGTTAAAGGGGGTCGAAATTTTCATTATTTTTGCGATTGGACACACCATTTTCGAAAAATAAGCAAAAGAAAAAAAAAAAGATTCAGTACTGTTTTTGCACCTGAAGTCGAGGTTGGTGTGAATTTAAAGTTCATGACAACCAATTTTATTCCACACGTTTTTAGTCGCGATTCAGATAAAGTCAGATTTAGTTAGAAAATCTAAATTTTTTGAAAATTTAGATTTTCTAACTTTTTAGATATTAATTTAATGAAAATTGCCATTTTCATTAAATTAATATCTCAGCACCATCGTAGTGCTGTCAAACTAAAATCTAGTTAAGCTTTGTCACTTTGGTCTATTTTAGAATGGGAAATCGTCGTTTGACAGGAATAAATTAATTTTGGTGATTTTTAGTCTAGTTTAGAGGCATTTGTGACAAGAGAATCGGCACCAATGTCTGATTCTGACAACATAACATAAAAATAATGTTTCAGAAGCCGATTTAAAGTGATATAAGAACCAAAGGATTGAAACAAAATATTTTTATACAATCCTTGTTTCACTGTATAACGCAGCTCTAACGGCTTCTGAAAACTGAATTTAAAATATTCTTAAAGTCGCCTCAGTAGTTGTTCACCGACAGCTTAAATGCTTTGGGGTTCAGTGCCAAGATTCACTTTTATCGAAATAGGTATTGTTGAATAAAGTGGAAAGTCTTTGTTTATTATAAAAGAAAACAATATTTTCGTGTTATATTCATGCTGCAGAAAGTAAAACAAACGATCCACTGTATCAAAAATATCGGAAAGATATTGTTTCGGAGACACATGTACAGTCAGCCGCACAGTCATGATATCACTTGCACTATGCAAATCGCCCTAACTGTTACGGAATAAAGGCGCTGTCAATATCGAATTGTAAAGAGTCCCCGAAACGATCAATTGCAATCAATTGCAATTGTAGTAATATTGTCAATCGCTTCAATTGCATTTGGTGGACGATCAGTGTGCTCATGAATGTGTATTAATCACGTAAAACTGCTGTTGATCGTTCCGGGACCCTTTACCACGGATGGGCAGTAGACTGTATCTATTGCACTGCGTACGGCAAAACGGGTTTTGTCGACGAAAGAATAGACGAAATAACAGATTCACAATCACAATCTGTAATTTTGTCTATTCTTCCGTAGATAATACCCGTTTCTATGGTGGTCATACTACGGCTGGTCGTTCCGTTCGCGTCGCGCTGTGCGAAAATATGCATTTACCGTAGTCTATTAAATAATCTGTTTCCCAGTACACCCCCGTCACACGTCAAAACAAACTCAATAAACTAGGAACAGATATAACTTGAAGCTTGCAGCTAAGTTGCACTGCAGGCGACCCGGTTCACTGACTGAAACATAATCTTGATAGATGAGATTTTATTAGCGAATAATCAAAATAAAATTTAAAAACAATAATATTGCAGATAATTATTAACTTAAATGGGAACTTTTAATGTTATCTATAAAGTATACTGTAACTACTGTGTACAATTTATTTGAACAAATACTAAATTCTAATTTAAAGATTAGCCCTCTGGCTCAAAAAGTGGAGGATAAAAGCCAACGAGACCAAATCGGTAAATGTCACATACACTAGGAGGAAGGATACCTGCCCATCAGTACACTTAAATGGAATACAAGTGCCACAAGCTGAACATGTCAAATACCTTGGTTTATACCTCGACAGACGTCTTACTTGGAAAAAACACATTTTCACAAAACGGAAACAACTTGGACTGACACTAAGAAAGTTCTACTGGATAATTGGTCGAAAGTCACAATTACATCTGGAAAAAAATACTCTTATACAAAGCTATAATCAAACCTATATGGACCTATGGCATTCAGCTATGGGGAACAGCATCACACTCTAAAGAGATCATCCAGCGATTTCAGAACAAGCTTCTAAGAACAATCACAAACGCCCCATGGTTTGTACCGAATGAAGCTTTACACCATGATCTGAAAATACCGACAGTCCAAGAGGAAATAAAAAGCTATATAAAGTCGTATAAAGAAAGAATAACTTGCCACCCAAATGTCCTGGCAAACCACCTAATGGATAAAAACGGAATACGCAGGCTAAAACACAAAATTCCACAGGATTTAATCGGACAAAATTAGCTGTTGCTTCATGAATACTAGGATGCGTCATAGGACGCATACCAAGCAAGACAATAATAGCTTGTCCTAAAATTACTGAATGTCCTGTTATAGTGACAGATTGTAAGAAAATGGAGACCAAAAAAAAAAAAAAGATTTATAAAGGTGCTTCTGTTGTGAAATAAAGCAACAAGTAATTGTTATCCACCAAATTCGGAAATTTGATAATACCTATGAAAATCATGGTGTATATGCGGCGAACCTTCTCATTGTAACCAACTTACGTCTACTTATCAGAATACATAAAATAATCAGCCAAAAATATTTCCACTACTGAAACTCAGGCCTCCTCTCTGTGATGGAAAGTGGACCGTCCACCATTCGGGTCCAGTACTAGTTGGTTGGTGGATGATTTAAATAAATAAATTTGAAAATTAAATGTTGTTCAAATGAATTAAAATGTTCGACTTATATTGACTTCCGAGGAACAAAAAAAAACAGTGGTACTCCGGGAGTGTCGACAGAAGTGAAAACTTGAACAAGATAGCCTTGGTGGAAGAAAAATACTTTAATAGAACATTGGTCCGTAACCTTATCTAAATAAAGAGTAAAGCAATCAACACGTTGATGTATTTTACTCCACGCTCCGCAGTAATCAACGCGTTGATGTCTTATACTCCACGGTGTTGGTAAATTGTGTTACAGTGTCGCGAAATCAATGGTTTAGTCCCATCTCAAAAATGCCCAACGCGCCTAAAGAAGTTTTCACTTCAAAAATTGAACTACAAAAATATATCTATTAACATAGGTATCTATATTTTACAGTCACACGTTCAAAATATCGAGTCACAGTGATAACTTGAAGCTTGCGGCTAAGTTGCACTGCAGGCGGCCCAGTTCACTGACTGAAATATAATCTTGGTAGATGAGATAAGCAATTTACATAAATACTAAAAGTATAAACACAATGTACCTATTAACACATTTTATAGTCGCTTCTGTAAGATATGAAATAACAACAAAAGCAACAAGTAATATTAACCATATTTGGAGATTCAATAATAATAAAATATTTATGGATATCCTTCTCATTTCAATCAACTTACAAGTACCAAGTCGTAGTAAATAACAATAATTGTCTTCAAATATTCCCTCTTCCAGGTCACGCAGGCAAAATACGGGTTGGTGAATGTCACATGTCTTCAAATAATCGATTCATGCTGATTTACGAACTTAAAAAAATAACTTTAGAAAAACTTTTTTTACCATCTATTAATTTATGTATTTTCCACGTCAAAACAACGATCTTAACTTGAAGCTTGCGGCTAAGTTGCACTGCAGGCGACCCGGTATCTGACTGAAACATAATCTTGATAGATGAGACTCGATTAGCGAGACCAGGATAGACTAGACTTCTTACGGCTAATTCAATCTCAAAGACATCGGTTTAGATTTGTTCTGCTTTTGTTTTTATTGTAGTTTTGTTTAGTTTGTTTGTGTGGATCTTGTTACTTAAACGTCTTTTTTTATTTACCAACCGCTGCTTTTAGTAACGAGTCATCATCAAGCGCCTTATTCTACCCACCGCTGAGTATATGGCCTTTTGTGCTATGCTTTCCTGGTCTATGCGAGTCTCGTCCACATCTTTCCTACGTTTGGTAATGAGTAACTTCTTCTTCGTTTTGCTCTTGACGAAGCGGTCGTGGTCACGATGCACTGCGTCCAATCGTAGGTGTAGTCGTTACCTGCCTCACGATCTCTCTTCATCTGGTTCTGTTAGATGACAAAATTAAAAAAAAAACTAATTCAAATTTCAAAAGTAATTTATTCAAACTAGGCTGAGAATCAGCACTTTTCGAACGTCATAATTACATAAAACAGTCCCCCAAAAACGCCTGCCCTTCACCATTTCCTAGTGCTTTAGCTGGGAAGAAGAAGTGGTGCAACAAACTCCCCAGCAGCACAGCTGTTCTGGCGCATTCATTAACAGGGCCTCCAACTGCGGATTGTATTTGATCGGTCCGCATCATCGGCGACCTCCCGCGTGGCCTATTACCTTCCACTCTGCTCTGCATCACTAGACGCTCAATGGAGTCATAATGAGTAACTTATTATATTAGAATAAAAGATTTGGAAACCAACTTTAACTGTAAATACGTTAGTTACAAGGGACGACGAAAAACTGTTGGTACAATCCCCTCCGCTGTTTCGTCCATCTTCGTGAATTAGCGCAACCTATTACGCAACTTCTGGGTAGTCCCGTAACCCGATATCGTGCGAGATCACCGGTGACTAAAATGACGAATCTCTAAAGTTTTGTATGGGAGCTGTCTAACACATTTTAATAACAAGGACATCGAATCGCCAGGAATTTTAATTTACCTATCAATTACAATAACATTTATAATCTAAGTAACTACAAAGTCTAGACACTACCTACTAAAGCCTAGATATGAAAAAACGATAACGTTATCTAAAATGATTATCAAATGCTCTATTACGCACAATTTTAGACATAATTAAAGTCGCTTTTCATGTCTGTCTGTGTGACTGCGTTGTCCTTCTAAACTACGCCACGGATTTTGATGCGGGTTTCACCGTCATTAAGATAATTTATTCCGGAAGGTTTATTTGTTTATACAATAATATTAAACTGACATAATTATTATAAATAAATATCAATGTTTTGTTAAGTCGTAAAAACCATGCAAAGCAGGGGCGGGTCGTTAAGACGATACAAAATGACAACTAAATAATTAAAACAGTCGACTCCAATAAATATAAACAACTGACTCTCGGAAATTAAACTGTCCCCATTAATTTAGACTCAATTCTCTATTAAGTTGCCAGCGAAACCAATGATTTAGTTCGAAATAGGAATTAATTGGACGGTGTTTCCACGTGTGTAAAATATGATTTTATGCTCAAATGAGTACGCGACCCTAGTGATGTCGTTCTGGGCTAAAAATAGGCAACCCCTGCTTTTCCTGTAGAATTTGTATGTAGGGTTATGTTGGATGGCTGAGCAGGGACATGACGAGAAGGTTTCAATGTTTGAAGGTCGTGCGGTAATTGGGTCGTTTTAAAATCGGAATATCGTCATGTTCTGGTTATCTTCATATTCCCTGTACGTCAATGAAGCCCCTCCACGATAATTTTAGAGATTAAGAGCTATCAGTTTTAACAATAAAACTGAGCAATACAACGGAAGAAAGTTATTGCGAATAAAAAACTTTTCAAACCTACCAATATTTTCTGAGAGCTTTTTTTTATCGCTAAATTGGCCTCCTCCTGACCTCGATATCAAAATCAAATTATCAATCAATCATCTCTCGAAATCAATCTATGACACTGATTATCTCAGTAAATGTAATTAAAACCTACCTCTAATTTAGATGAGATGTGTGGTGGAAAATGTAGTGTGCCTGTATTTGCTGGTTATTACCAAGTCGATGACAAAACTAATTTATTTGTCAAAAACAAGAAAAAAACACGAAAATTGATATTTTCGTGTTAACTTAATAATAAAATATAAAAAAACATAAAGTTTATAAAAAAACTTGCGAATTCTGTTTTTCTCTTTTTATAATAATCTCTACAAATCTACACAAAAAAAACTCCCACTCCTACTCTTTTCCCAACTATGTTGGGGTCGGCTTCCAGTCTAATCGAATGCAGCTGAAAACCAGTATTTCACATGGAGGGACGACCTATATGACCTACACAACCCAGTAACTAGGTAATACCCCTGTAAGACTGGTTGTCAGACTTTCGGGCTTCTAACGACCCGTAAAAACTGTCAAAGATCCACGAATGACAGCCGGGACCAACGGCTTAACGTGCTTTCCGAGGCACGGCGGAATCTCGGTATATAATAATGATGGTCATCCATCCACGGACCAACCCCGGCAAGCGTAGCTTAACGAGCACCTACTCCACACTAAATCATTGTAAATCTACACTAATTCCTACTTAAAACAATACCAAAAATTCTTGTTTTCATATTTGCGCAACAGGCGGTACCCAGCCGATACAGTTTCATTACTACCCAACACCTGTCACCCACAACTTCGCGTTTTACGTCCAAACATAAATTGGAAATCTCTCTTGCTTACGTATCTTAGTTTTTCGATGGAACACCATCCGATTTTTATTTGGGCTGCTATAAATCGGTAATGTTTGGGTATTAACTTTTGTGGTCTTACTAAAGTTCCGTTGCCGGGTTATTTCGACAAATTCATCAGGCTTTATTTTCGTATTAGTGTTTAGCGGTACCTATTAGAGGTTATACTACTGATGTATTCAGTTTATTGCCGTGAACTGTTGGACATTTAACTTGCCCAAAACCTGTATCTGTTATAATATACACAATATACCTTCTTTTTTTTGATCCACTGTTCCTCCATGCTTAATTTTCAATTAAAAAAATAATATTGTGTAGGTAGGAACTTATATTCTTAATATTTTGGTCAGGATCACTTAAAAACATGTAAGGTTTGCTGTAAGGTACCCTTGAATATTCTTCGACTACCAGGAGGATATTTATTTACTTCATTGCCGTAAAATGCAATACAGGATTATCTCAAAAGTTTTAGCTAATATGTACCTATTATATACTTCTTTTATTATGACCAAGGTCATCCTCTAGCTATTTTTAGCAATACCTAAATAACACTCCGTAAATTCATAACATCATGCTTCAGGGAAGAACTACTAACACTTTCAAGGTTGGCTGGTAGTACATTTTATTATAATCTAAACAACCATAAAACATTTCCTCCTCTGCATTGAAAAAAATCCTCCTCTGCAGCTACACCACAGCTATTTCAGTAAGTGCACGTTTAGAACACCATTTATAATTGAGTAATATATTTGTCATAAATTTTCGTGCTACATATATATATTTTTAATCTGTTTTATAATACCGCATAGTAAATATTTATGACTCTCGACTATGACAAAGGCTGCATATTTTGCCCATGTATGCTCTAACGCATTATTATTTAAATGAATGCATGAGCCAATGAGAATTTTTAATTTATGTATTAGACTTCATCGTTCTTGCACACAATGGCCTTTTCTGGTTAAAAATTGCATATCCTTCACGAGTGTGAGTGATATGCAATTTTACGGTACTGAGTAGTACCGTGTTAAAATCAATCAATCTACCTAGCCTTTTCCAAACCATGTTGCGGTCGGTTTCCAGTCTAACTGGATGCAGCTGAACACCAGTATTTTACATGGAGTGACTGACCTCCACAACCCAATTACTGGGTTTAGCTTGTCCACCCTGAAATCACACGCCCGACTACCGCATTTAAACACACGGTAATGCGGATTTTTTGGACAAGCTATAACAGACTGGTTGTCAGATTTTTGGCCTTCTAACTACGTCAAAGATCTCCGAATGACAGCGGGAACCAACGGCTTAACGAGCTTTCCGAGGCACGAAGGGATCTTGATATGTAATGGATGGTCACCTATCCACGAATCGACCGTAGCAATCATAGCTTAGCTTTCGATCGACTCGTGTGGCTGCTATTATTTACCTACATAATCTAGCTTATAAAAATATCCCTGTTAATTTTTTAATTACCATCAGGAGTGTGATCAAACGTAAGCCTACAAATAGAAAATATGGCCTCTGAAACATTGCACTTTTAATTAGGAAATTCTGAATTTTTGCCTAATTAATGACAAAAGCCTTCTGATAAGGCCCCTTTGTGAGCGACCACGTTTCATTACCATAGGTCATCACTGGCAACACGCAATGGTCAAAGACTTTCGTCTTTCGTCGGGATGAAAAGATATTGCGTAGCTGGAGTGGCGACGTGGTGATGGTGGAGTGGTGGTTGGTTCTGGAGTAGCGACCGCATACCGGCAGACATAGCGTTGGAAGGCCTACAACAAAATGAACCGATGATCTTATGAAGGCCGTAGGAATCCGCTGGATGCGGAGAGCACAGAACCGGTCGAAGTGGCGGTGCTTGGGGGAGGCCTATGTCCAGCAGTGGACGTCTTTCGGCTGAAATGATGATAACGATGATGAATGACAAAAAAACTCGCACTTTATTACATGGGTATCAATATGTGGATTGAATGTACTACTACAAGAAAAGTGTGAAGTTCTGAACGTAAATCTGATTCATTATAATCAGCCTATAACGTTCCCTCTACTGGAACACAGACCTCCTCTCTGTCAGAGGGAGTAGGCCATAATCCACCACGCGGCCGGGCCCAGTGCGGGTTGATGGATCTGAATATTAGATATTTTATAAAACAATTACTTTTACCTCAATTCGTTGGCATGGCAACTGAATCTTTAAGTAAATTAAATCTTACAGCTAAGCCTTCATTATCCATCAGTCTTTTGAACGGTGAACTGAAACAAAAGAAAGTTTTAACAATACGTAATCATTTTGCTATTCATAACAGATCGGAAGAATATTTGAACAACTTTTTTTTGTATCCTTTTTTGGATAACGGAACAAAAGGATTTAATTTCATCTTTTCTTATTATTTAAGAGACAAGAGTCAGAAAAACACAATTTTGATTACTAGCACAAAAATAAGAGTGAACAGGAGTTTTCTGGACACGCTCTTTTCATCATCAGACCACATCCATTACTTTCCATCAGGCGAGATTGAGATCAAAAGCAGGCCCATTCTGTAATAGAAAATTAAATTTTAAAAAACCTTTGTAATGCAGGCAGTGGAGATAAGCCATGAAAACGTAAAGAAAAATAATTACATGCTAGTTAATCACATGCCTTCAGACAATTTCTTTAGCAATTAGTTACACTATAAAAGTACGTTTACGTGGTTGTGACAAGATGGTTTGCAATCAGCATACTGCTGTGCTATGGCGGGAACCACAACACAGTGCTCATTTTCAGTAGGCACCTTGAGCGAAATATGGATATCAAGCCAATTGTATAGCATAATTAAATACAGACTTAATTTCAACGTATAACAAGTTGCTTACTCATTCAAAATTGGTCATAAATTTAAAAATATTGTGCTGACATTTCTTTGAGGCGCGCGTGGAACACAACGCGCCGTCGACTCGGACCTGGTCTTTATCGGACGACGAGCCACCCATTGCTCACCGTCCGCAGGCCCGCACCTATGGTAGCCGGGAATTGGCCTGGGATTCCCGACGCCCAGGGCGTCTCCTGCGGCGGCTAAGGGCGTGATGGCGCGAAATTTGCCTCTCCCTCACGCGTTCTGCCTCCTCCTTCGCAAGCATTACTGCTTTGTAGAAGGAGGTGACGGCTTCCTATGCCCTCTCGCTTCGTACCATGGCCTGAACCAGGGCCGGACGGAAGAGATCGCCGCCGATCGACTCCACGAGGACACGGCGGTGCCTCGCCCAAGCCGGGCAGACCTCCACCGTGTCCTCCGGGGCAATAGGCCCCCTGACTTAAACATAACTGGCGAAATGTGGGTGTGCTATAGGTACACCTCTGCCCAACCCTTCGGGGAATACAGGCGTGACGTTATGTAGTGTTTAGACAAAAATCAAGGACACAGACGAAATCTCAACACAAGAACTAGCTAGTTAGTTAGCTATAACATTGCTTTGTGTAGAATATTAGACAGTAGATATAAACTGAGCCCATCATCTATTTCTATTAATTTCTAATCCACGAGCCAATTTGCATGCTAACCACGTTTCAATATAGTTTGTTACAGTGTTTTAGTTTAGTCCCTTTTACATTAGAATAAGTGAAGTAGTTTTATTATAAAAGTAGCTTCCGCCAGAGACTTTGCTTGCGTGATATCTTTATAAATTATAGCCTATGTTACTTAGTTATAATATAGCATCCTACTGGTGAAAAAATGTTTTAAATCGGTCCTGATGTTTTTGAGTTCTCATTCTAAATACTATACTCATTACTTATAACAACACAATTGTTTTTATTTCTAATATTAGTGTAGATGAGCAGTATTGTTATTATGTAAACTTTGAGTGTGAGAATTTCTTAATTTTTGTTTCCGGGTTCCTACATGATAACCATTTAGCTGTGATTGCTTTGTAATTTTACATCCAAAGAAAAAGTGAATGACTTTGCACTCAGTATTCTACGAGTATTCAGGGGGAAAGTACATGAATTTGAACAAGTTTTGCAATGGGCCCAACTCATAAATAGAGAAAAAAAACTTCAAGTACATAAATGTATTCACAAAGGCGGACTTAATGCCATAGGCATTTTCCGTCTTCAACCTTAGGGTGATGCGGAGACAAACAGTGGTAGGTCGTAAACATCTCCGGTTTCAAACAAAATTTCAAAAGCTACCCAGTCAAAATGTATGAAAGGTTGGTCCCCTAGAAAAGTAACGAAATTTATATTAAAACCCATCTGAATCTTGCAGAACCCAAAAAAACAGACAACATAGTACCTAATTACGAAATGAATTTGTAATTGAAAATCGTCGGCTTAATTCGGAAACTTTGTAGGTTAACTCCAGTTTATTTGGATTAAAATTTTAATGTCAATGTTTAACATTTCGGATTTCGCCTGCCAGCAGACTTCCATAGTGGTTCTTTTTTTAAATCAATGAAATGTAATTTTCGTGAGTGCTGTCTGCCATTTTGTTAAAAATATAAAATCTTTAGGCCCATTTCATATTTTATTTTTGCGCAAGTTTATGCTTCAGTGGTTTACTTATAAAACGTTTACGTATAAAAAAATATACGACGAGATATAAAAATCTCCTAAGTAAGTAGGTAACTATTTTGTTTCTTACAAATTTACTATTTTACCATTTATTTCTGGAGGCCTCTCTCGTAGTTACATTTTAATCGTGTAAAAATATTTATTTGGACCAGCAGTTATTTAATATTTCATTTTAATTCTATCTTATTATATATGTTCATAAATAACAAAAAAAAAAATGTTAGTGTTTGCCTAACTTATCAGATTATCAGCTATAAGTTTACATTTAAAGCTTTCCTACATTATTTAAAACAAAACAACCATTATATCGGTCCTTTGTCGTATATACTCAATAATATTACCATTAGCAAACATACATAATATGTTATTTAAACCAGATACCCACATCGCACGTGTCATATTAATAATACACCAAAATCATCCTTGAAACACGTTCCGAATGATGATCAAAACCACATCACAATCCTTACGGTATATTTCGAAATTAATCTTACATTAATCACGTGTATTCCGAATACCACGAACTGAGAACATATTCGAAAATATAATTAAGGATATTTTATTTCATTCCTGAAAATAAGTCGAAAACAAAACAGAGCTGTGGTTCAATAATTTTTATTTTAAATTTTTCGATTCGTATTTCGTGTATTTTGCTCTGCGGTCATTTGTCATAAAAAGTCAGTTTTAGTAAATGCCAATAAGCCATTGGAAATCCAAGATATACTGTCACAATATAGAACGCGGCGAGTACCTATGTCAAAAATCAACAAAAAGAAAGAAAAATTGTTTATTCTGCGCAAACAAAACGTACCTACATCACAAAAAAATTACATGAAATACACACATACAAGGTGGCCAAAACCCTCGTATTCAAGCAATAAAACTATTCAGACCAACTCCAAGAACATCTAATAGATTGATCACGAGTACGATAAAAAGATAGAAAGTAGACAGCAGATATTCAGATGGGATTATATGTAAATACATTTGATCATACCAAAAGCAATTTAGACCGATGTGGGTCAGAAATAGTGATATTTTGCACAAGGTTTGCAAATGTATAAGTTATCCCAAACGATGCACGTTACAGACGTTGCGGCTTATATTGCAGGGATATTCTGGGTATTAGATTTAATCTCGTGGGTTTAGAAAATGCAATTTTGAAGCAATTGATTTTTCTATTCCAGTATGCTCCATAAGGTATACGGCGAATGGGAATTGCACATTTTGAGTGCGATGGAGTTATAATAGAAAGTGCAAATAATGAGAAAATAGACGTAGCAGCAGATAGTATTTCTTAAATAACGACATTAATGTCAACTCCAAAGATTATTTTGAAGGTACTATAAACGTTTTCCAAAATAAATTGTATAGGTACGTCTCGATATGATATTCATATTTCTAATCCATAAAGCAATTAATGTAAATTTTTCAATAGATCCAAAATCATAACTTAGACAAAGACATTGACAAAAATAAATCCACAAAAAACCACAACTCTTTTAATCTCTTAACGAAGAAACCATTAATCACTAGCAAAAATAGCCAGACCGTAATTGGAACTTCAATATTAAATTCCGTTTCTTGGAATTCACAGCTCCACTCTCCTCTATTGTCAATAATTTCTCAAAGAATCCCAAAGGGTTATTTAATATTTCATAATCATTGTCATTTCACAGATTTTTCATTCAGGTAACAAGGAGGTCCATTAAATCTGCCCTGGGTCCTGAGTTTTTAATGATTAATTATTTGCTAACGAGGTCAGTTACTGTCAGATAGCGGTGTGAATGAGGCTATTCTTTGCTTTCTAGATGACGTTGTTCGTCGTGGATAGTTGTGAATAGTTTGATTTTCTATTGTAATGTGGAGTCAGGTATTCATTCTAGCATTTAATTTATATTTTCTTTTCTTTCTTGTAGTACTTTGTGAGAAATAATAAACTTCTATCGTTTCTTTCTTCTTTTGACATAGTAATTTAGAATGAAATTTGCATTCATGTTTATATTCCCTTTTGTTTTAATTTCATACTCTCTTCATTTATTTAGTCTTTAAGTTACACGTCACAAACTTGCTGTAGCTTCCATATTATAACTTTGAGCCAAAACAAAATTAAATTGTATCTGTAGATGTGCCTTCACTTACCTCTTCTTTCTTGTATCTGCAGCTATTTAATTCGCTTATAAAAAAAATTACTGCCTTTAGATTTTTAATAGCTAAATATTGAGTGAATATTCTAGACTTTCGACACAAACTCCACAAAGGTCAATCACCTAAAATTATTCACATAAAATTCATCGGCGCGCATTAATAGTAATAATGCAGTACCATCGGCACTGACCTTCAAACCCCTTTTATTTTACCCTGGCTCGCTCCAGTACACCTTTTACTACGTGGGGAACACTAAAATATAATGTGAAACATTTTCAGGTGAAAATGTAGGAGTTTAGGGCAGATAAAAGAGCTAAAAAAATAAAAATATTAACATTTTCGAAGAGTCATCCGTTACTTCATCACTTCAGCCTTTTGGCTGATGCACTACTGGACAAAGGTTTAACCCAAGCACCGCCACTTCGACCGGTTCCGTTACTTACTGTCATGTAAATTACTGCAAATAAAACCAGTGTGGAAAACACTTCTGTACGTGAAGCTGAATCTTAAAACTAATGAAAAAAATGCCTAAAACAAGTTAAGGTGGAAAAAAAGGTTTTCACTTATTAATATAATTCCAGAATATAAAAACCCAACTACTGAAAAATCTCGCTCTATAATGTATGAAACAAGAAAATACAAAAATGGTCAAGGTAATTATAATTTTGGTAGGTGTACAGGCATACTTTTTAGAGCGTGTTTATTTTTTTAGTTCATGACTTTATGTCCTCTAGAGGACGCCATATTGCATTTAATGTGCAGTCACATAGCTTATAACCAGGGGACAATCAATACGCTTCCAATGATACCTCAATTGTCAAATTATAATGGGTAGTTTAAAAGTTATGAGGTAAAAGATGAACATACATACAAACCAGTCAAAATCATAACCCTATTGAGGTAAAAATTAAGTTTCACTTAGACAGTTTTTTTCGCTTAGTCGTATAATTACGGTGAAGTAAAACGATCGCCCTGAAATATATACGTAAAACCTTCTTCATAAATAACGTAAATAAACCGTAAAACATTCTTTGATATCGGTTCCCAGTTATATTTGTATCAGCTGCCCTTCGTCGTGTGGTATCAATATGAGGTCGCTAAAGTGTTGCAATAAAGGGCTCGGTTTGATGAGCGTATAAATAATAAGGGTGTTATGTTTATGACGCAGCTTATGAAGTAGGGAAAGTTATTTGTTTCGTTTAGGTGGTTTGTTTTCATAATCCAGTACCGCCATGTGAAGTGTGCAAGTGCTGGGCGAATAACAACATTTTTGATTAGTCAAAGTCAAATCATTTATTTCAAATAGGCACTTGTATGGCACTTTTGAACGTCATATTTACAAAATAATAGAATTGATTCTAGTCGCCCCTTCCTAAAGGTAGTTTTCGTATGGAGAAGAATGGGCAAGAAACTCCACCGTTACTCTTTTAAAATGTTTTACAATAGTTTGTATAGGTACGTATATTAGTTAAATAATTATATGTGAAGACACATCTAGAATAAAATTACTATACCACAATAAGTAAAAGTAGACGATTTTCCTAAAATATTATAATTAATAAGTCAGTGTGTGATGAATTATAACACACTAACTTCCGCCAGCGGCTTCGCCCGCGTGATATCTTTAGATATCTTTATGAATTATAGCCTATGTTACTCAATAATAATATAGCGTTCTATTGGAGAAAGAATTTTAAAATGGGTCCTGCAGTTTTTGAGTTTATTCATTACAAACAAACATACAAAAAATCAAATATTTTCTCTTTATAATATTAGTTCAGAGACATACTATCACGCCTGTATTCCCCGAAAGGATAGACAGAGGTGTACCTATAGTACACCCACATTCGTCAGTTATGTTTAAGTCCCATGTAATAGGGGGCGAGAATTGCCATCAACCGAGCACAAATCCAGACTCCGGTTTGCTACTGAAAAAATCTTGATTGAAAAACCCAATAACACTCTGCCTGACCTAGGAATCCAATCCAGGAGCTCATGCTCAGCAGTAGCACTTGCGACCACTAGACCAACGAGGCGGTCCGTTTTGATTATGAAGCAGTAGCAATTAATTGATACAATGGAAAATATTTCTCACAGTGTTACGCTCGCACGTACAATGGTCCACCTGAACGACGAAGTGAATGGTCCACCTGAAGGACTAAGTAAATGGTCCACCTGAACGACTAATTGAATGGTCGACTTGAATGATTAGGTGAATGGTCCACCTGAAGGACTAAGTGACTGATTAACCTGAACGATTAAGTAAATGGTCTACCTGAACGACTAAGTGAATGCTTCACCTGAAGGACTAAGTGAATGGTCCACCTGAAGGATTAATCGAATGGTCCACTTGAATGTTTAGGTGAATGGTCCACCTGAAGGACTAAGTGAATGGTCCACCTGAAGGACTAAGTGAATGGTCTACCTGAAGGACTAAGTGAATGGTCTACCTGAAGGACTAAGTGAATGGTCCACCTGAAGGACTAAGTGAATGGTCCACCTGAAGGACTAAGTGAATGGTCCACCTGAAGGACTAAGTGAATGGTCCACCTGAAGGACTAAGTGAATGGTCCACCTGAAAGACTTAGTGAATGGTCCACCTGAAGGACTAAGTGAATGGTCTACCTGAAGGACTAAGTGAATGGTCCACCTGAAGGACTTAGTGAATGGTCCACCTGAAGGACTAAGTGAATGGTCCACTTGAATGATTAGGTGAATGGTCCACCTGAAGGACTAAGTGACTGGTTCACCTGAACGATTAAGTAAATGGTCCACCTGAAGGACTAAGTGAATGGTCCACCTGAACGACTAATTGAATGGTCCACCTGAAGAACTAAGTGAATGGTCCACCTGAACGACTAAGTGCGGAAAATAAACCTCTAACATGTCGTAACATTACATATTTCTCACAGTTTGTGTGACTTAACTTAATTTAGAAATTGATTTTAGTTCAGTGAAATAGAAAAAATAAATTATTGGCATACTGAAACTTGTTTATCATCCCAGCAGGTGCAATTCACTCTATTGTGAGTTTTTAATGAGTCAATAAGCAGATAAATTACCTTTTATTTTAAAGTATTACACAACGGCCATAAAATAAATAATATCTTATTAAACCCATCTAGTATTTGACTAAACTAGGTAACCAGAAAATAGGAAGAGCTCTGACGCAAATCATCAACATACATTCAGAAGATCAAATACACACTCGACTATAATAACATCCGACTCATAATGTAACCACGGACGTGTACTGCACCAACCGATGTACACGACCTACGTTATATCTTGTAGCTGATAGTCCTTGAGATAGTCCATTTCCAGTCGAGTAGGCGAGCCAGTGAACCATTGAGTCGTCGCTAAACATGTTTATGTACGCATACACACTGAGGTACGCTGGAGACATATGAAGAGATAAACGTAGTACTCAGATCCATTTCGATATTAAATTTATCGTTGAAAAAGTCTTTGCTGCACGAGAATTTGAGTTCAAAGACGCTGAAGGACCAGAGCTACTCAAAAAAAATCTCGATATAAAAAGAAGAATTGAATAATTTGAGACAAGAAACCTATTTTATATGTATGCTGTAGCAAACTAAATGCGACATAATTTCAGTAACACTCATTTTGAGCAGCTAAATTGTCCAGAGGCCCTAGTGCCATCTCGACTTTACGCATCAACTGCGTTCGGCGCTCCGATTGGCCCTTCACTCGTGACGTCATTGGGGTTATAAGAAACTCACACTAGGGCTTTTGAACTCTCGACTGATCCCTTACCTTTAGATGCTAAAGGTTAACTTTGACAAAGTGGATTTTTTTCTTTTTCTTGTGGTTAGTGACTAACCTGGTGTCAGTGTTTTTGTGCCGCTCATGGGTTGCCATGGCTGAGTAGAAGAGAACTAAACTATTGAGAGAAGGTGGACTTTATTATTATCTTGATTGTCATATTCAATAGAATAGCCACAGGTTTTATAAAATTTTCCAAGCATCTACTAAAATATTTTCCACTGAAAACTCACTGACCTATAAAGTTCCAATAAAACGTACCGAGACCAAACAAAAATAATTCCCACCTACATCCTCGGTCCACTGATCAAACTGAAGCGTTTCCTTTACAGATGAAATAAAGCCGTGATCGCATGGACGACGCTGCCGTTCCGGGCCGTCTCGGCGGCCGGACGACACCCGTTCCCCGTTTGGCACATTCCTTATCTATAACGGTGAGATTTGAATAGCACGACAGTGAGGGAGGTACATAATAGCTATTCAATGAGACATGCATTCTATTTTGATGTTTGCATTATTTTGCATGTCAAGGGTGTTCTAGCAATGTATAAAATTAAAATGGAGGTCATAGAGAGAGGAAAATATTTCGAATGATTGTAAATGCCTCGTGGTCGCAAGTTTTACTTCTAAACATGAGGTTTTGGGTTCGATTCCCAGGCCGAGCAAAGTGATATTGGGTTTTTCCATTAGGAATTTCTCAATAGCAACCCGGAGTCTGGATTTGTGCCCGGTTGATGGCAATAGGCTCGCCCCCTATTACATGGGACTTAAACATAACTGACGAAATGTGGGTGTACCTACTATGGGTAGAGCTCTGCCTGACCCTTCAAGGAAACAAGGCGTGATGTTATATGATTGTATTGTGTGACTGATTTAAAAACTTGGTGATACTAAATTAACGATGTAGAATGTTAAAATTCATGAACTAAAGATGCAAAAGTTCTAAAATATTGCGACATGTGAATAAGTATAAAAAGTTTGAGCAAGAGAATTTATTTCGACTAACGAAAAAATAGATTAATTTTATTTAGAACATCAACATGTTGAACCTTATATTCTGGATAATTATTGACAAGAATAGTTTTTAAACTTATATAATTCTAAACGTTGCTAAATATTTTGTTCTTCAAAGACTCAATTCAGTCTTTGAAAAAGGTTAACCGATAAAAATTAGCTTTACAATTTTGTTAATCATAATTATATGGAACGCGTTTCCTTTAAAATATTTGTACGCAAGTCTATGGCGAGACATGTAGATCATAACCCTATTTTTAAGACCATTATTGTACCATGTTTAATGCAAATAACATAACACATAATATAACATAACATCACGCCTTGTTTCCCCGAAGGGTTGGGCAGAGGTGTCCCTGTAGCAGGTACACCCACATTTCGCCAGTTATGTTTAAGTCCCATGTAATAGGGGGCGAGCCTATTGCCATCAACCGGGCACAAATCCAGACTCCGAGCTGCTACTGAGAAATTTCAGATAGAAAAACCCAATAACACTTTGCCCGACCCGGGAATCGAACCCAGGACCTCATGCTCAGCAGTAGCGCTTGCGACCACTAGACCAACGAGGCAGTAATGCAAATAAATATATTCTATTCTATCAATTTACAAAGCCACATCATCTTAAGTTTTAAATACAGTTTTGTTCCAGACGCACTGAGATCCGGTAGCGGAACCAGACCACTCAACTCAGACAATAATACCAGCCTTCAATACCAGTATGAATTCTACGGAGACCAGTCTTGACGTCAACCGGTCCACGCCGATCTATACTATTGGTACAAGCTTTATTACGCAATGGTAAGAATTCTTTTTAATATTATTTATTTCACGTCCGTCCTTCTGCTTACCAGCCCGATCTTGTGATCATTTTAACGCAGTTCCCGTAATCCGATTGAAACAAGTTTGTAGCACACCCGTGTCTTTTAATTATAATGCACGGTGCTAACTTTTCTACGCGTTTTTTTTCCGGCATTGTCTCGACCAATACTTATTTCGAGTCGCTGAGACATCGGAGTAGTTTTTTGAAGTGAAAACTTCTTTAGGCGCGTTGGGCATTTTTGAGATGGGACTAAACCATTGATTTCGCGACACTATGACGACACCTCATTTTTGTAAACGCGATCGTGCTCTTAATTTATATATTACGTTACGGATCAATGTTCTATGCAAGTATTTTTACTATAAAGGTTTCGGAAGTATTATTTTTTGTAAACGCGATTGTGTTATTTATTTAGATAAGGTTACGGACTAATGTTCTATACACGTATTTTTCTTCCACCAAGGCGATCTTGTTCGAGTTTTCACTTCTGTCGGCACTCCCGGAGTGCCACCACTTTTTTTTCCCGTCCTCATCAGGTGATCCATATAAATTCTTTATACGGTTAGCTTCCCTACGAAATCTTTTACAGGAACGAATACAGATCCTATATGTATACTATTCCATACTCTGTTTAAATGCCAATTTTCCACCAAATCTATTCAACCAACATCCGAATATTCGCAATTTTAATATCACTGGAAACAAAATGAAGAATTCATAGCAGTTGTAGTTAGATTCCTCGTTCGCTTAAAGCTATTGTGTACACTTGAGTCACGTGTACGTTTCGGGATTGGCCGAACAGTTCCGGAACTAAACGAAGCCTGCTCATGAAATCTTCACGTGGCTTGTCTGCACGTGAACGTCAATACAATCGAAATATGAATCGAATAAAATTATAAACGGTTCCTTCGTATTTGTTTAAAAGATCGATTTAGGAACTGGGTTTGCTTATTTTGAGTTGAGAATCGAAATAGCCTCAGTTTAGTCTGTTAGTAACTGATCGTGTGCTATTAAGCCAACGGCCAGTTCCAACTTCTATTTGTAATGGCCTCAATCTATGTGCTTCAACATGTGCCTTAAGGAGGATCACGAGATCTAATATTCAGGTTCTATTATTTCTTGAATATCCAAGTAATAATAATGTAATCCTAAGTGAAGCATCCTTACTGTTTGAAAAGCTACCAAGATAATAAAAATGTGCACAGCAATAAAGTTCTTACATTACAAGCATTTCCATAAAATGCAAATTACACAGCACAGCGAGCAAGGACCAAGTACAAACAAACTACTCGTAGGTAATAAAGAATCAGCAAGAATAACCCACACAACGTATTCATAGTTAAGAATGTGTTTAATGTAAACAGCTCGTAAAAATAAAAATATCATACTATAATCCCTATAAAACAGGCAAATGGTCCCTGTATGTCCCATTACAGTCTCTGAATACTTGATTTTACGATCTAGTGTGGGTATGCTGCACTAAATTCAGCTTACTATGAATTATATAACATTATAGTGGGTCCTGCAAAAGAAACTGTACTTGTGAACATGAAACTATGTTGTATTCATGAAGAGAAAGTCAGACTGGTAAAATTTTGTTCTTGTAACGGTTTATGTTGCACTTTCTTGAACTGTCGTCCCTTTTAAAACAACGAAAAGTGGTCCTGTAAATTTTACCTTTACTCCATTTGTTTGAGAAGAAGTTTGTAACTTCATCAATAAACAAACGGTCAATGGAATTTGGATAAAAATTGGTACACAGATAGATTATATCCTTGATATGATACTTTTTAGTATATCACATTCTTAAACTTTCCCTAGGATCCGAATGTAACTGCACAGCTAGTTGATCGTATTTTGTTTTTTGTTATAATTTCACGTTGTGTAGCAACGTGTATCTTGGAGTCACGTGCTTACCTCGGAGCCAAAACATAATACCTACCCTTCGGGCAGAAGTCTTTCTTTATGAAAGTCGGCAGCTGTGGACTCGGAAACCGAACCCAAAAATTATTCCGGTTCGAATCAACAAAGAGAAAGTCATTATTTGTTGATTTATATTTTAACAAAAGAAAAAGGAGCAAAATTATATTTAACTACATTTTCCTTTTAAGCATTCTGATTTTGTTTACTATTCAGATTTTTTTACTTCAGAGATAAACCAAAACATTGTCATCGTTGTTTTGTTTTCCATTTTGAAATCACAACATAATCTCTAAAGAGCTTATTGGGCTTTTACTGAAAACTACTTAAAAGATTCGAACAAAAATATGCATATTTACAAAAGATTTTGAGGTGAAAATGAACGAAATTTTTTCGTTGCTTCTTCAAACTAAAATGCGAGGGAAAAGCAAGCAGTTTGTACCCTGTTGCGCTTAAATATTTCTACAGAAATTTAATATTGTGATTATTACTAATATTGTGTTTGTTGTTGCTGAAGTATCGGCAGAAACTGTATCAAATCAAAATAGCTCTTGCTGTCGGAAAACATAAGCTAATATGAGCAAGGTGACAGCTTACTAAGCCAAAGTGCACCGAACGTCCGTTTTATTTAACTATCGTGTGTGGAAGCAATTTTACCGCACATCAAAAAAATTACACGGTCAAGATCCAGCTGCAGGCCAATAAAAGAGACATCACCATTCTACATATTGAGTCATTTCTGAGGGACAGACTTCATTTTTCTGGACGTCGTAAAGCTCACACAAATGGCTAGGGGTCTATCGCAATTGTCCTGTGGGTATATTACAGTCCTTTCAGCTTTATGGTCACAGAATGTGGACCAAAACTGATGAGTCTACAATTTAATAAAGCGTAAGCGATCTACCCGAGTGACGATATCGCTCCATTCATCGAGATAGCGTTTCCTTGATTGCAGTGTTTCATTACTTTCCATTTTTAAAGCCTTTGAAAATGTTTTCTGTGCGATTTCTAAAGGAGATATTCTTGGTCCTAGGTTAATTTTCGATGGTTTGGTTCTAAATCCACTGTCATGTTTTGAAGTGGATTAACACTTTCCGGGACACTGAAGGAGACACAATAGAAGTTTTATTGTTATGACGTCTATTGGAATTTAGTGTCGGAGAAAGAATTAAAAATATATCGCACAATTTGAAAAATAGTAGTTGACTGGGCAATATCAAAACTTATGTCACATAACAAAATAATATGTACATACGGATACACATCAAGCTATGCATTTCCAGTTTATGCTGATCTCGCAATGTATAGGATTTCTACACAGTGAGAAGTCAGCTTATACTGGAAATCTACAGCTTGATATGTAGCCGTGTGTACATACTGCAACATTTTACGAATAAAATAAAAACGTATTTAAGCCCTCATTGTGAACGTTGATACGTAATGTAAAATTGTTTACCTATATTTTATTTTCGACAAATGAATTTAGTCGTTGATTGATGATAACTTTCAACGGTAGCGGCAGAGATTTTTTTATTAGGTTATTAATTGGGTCGAATTACGTTTTTCTTAATTTACTTATAAAAAAAGTTTTAGGATGTACAACAGGTCCAATACTTTATTTTATATCTGTTAAGGTAAATAAATTAAGTTTAGGTACATTTAACAATAATTGTGTAAAATGTTGTCTTCATTGTTCAAAAAGGTGATCGTGTTCTATGACAAAAAAATTATTTATTTTTTTATTTATTTAAATAACACGGGAGACTTACAGCTAAAACAAACAGATCAAGGACAGCACAATAGCCTGAAAGCCAATTACAGGTCTCCACTTATAAGAAACAGAAAAAAAAAAGTAAATTCAAAGGACACTCACGAGTTACTATATACTACAGCATAATTACTATGTTGCTCGCACTGCATAGCAACCATCATAACAAAATTTACTATATGAAAAAGTTACGGCTTAAGCACTTCCTGACTGACGACACACTAGTTATAAATGGATCTATATCGTACTGTTTACAAAGCCTGTTTAAATTTCTGCTTGCACGCACAATGTACGAATTTTGCCTATAATTGGTCGAAGCAAATGGCACGCGCAAAGGTGGATTGTATCGCTTAGACTTCGTGGGAATGCTGAAATAAAATTTTGTCAAAATATCGGAACAGTTTATAGTATTGTTAAAAATTTTCAACAAACACACACAATCAGTAATCTCGCGGCGGTTGAGTAAAGGTAATATATGAAATTTTTTACATAGCTTATGGTAGTTTTCCGAATGGTACGGTACTTTTTGATGATAACATAGATACCTTATGAACCTTTTTTGGATGCTCTCAATGCGGTTAATATATTTGTGGTAGCATGGGTTCCATATTTCCGACGCGTATTCCAAGTGGCTTCTGACTAAAGTGCAGTATAGAATTTTTAGAGTTTTGGCTTGAGTGAAGCACTTGGATAACCGCATTATGAAACCCAGTGATTTTGAGGCCTTAGCGACTATTGCATCAACGTGTGTTTCAAAACTGAGCTTGGAATCGTGGTGAACCCCCAGATCACGGGTGGAGTTTGATCTAGGTAGAGCTTGATTACCTAGGGTATACGATGTTGCAATGATTGAGCGCTTCCGAGAATACGTAATAACCGAGCATTTGGCGGGATTAAGATCCAGCTTGTTTCTTTGGCAG
This sequence comes from Agrochola litura, assembly GCA_949152395.1. NCBI lineage: Eukaryota > Metazoa > Arthropoda > Insecta > Lepidoptera > Noctuidae > Agrochola > Agrochola litura. The sequence goes on along the minus strand of OX424497.1, from coordinate 4,023,453 downwards.
TAGTCTTCTAGGCGACGCAGATCATTTTGAAGCGCCGTTACGTCCATTAGCGATGATACTGTGGCATAAATTTTCATATCATCAGCAAAACACAAAAGATTAGATGAATTCAAGCAAGAGTCGATGTCGTTAATATAGATAATAAATAGCAATGGACCAAGCAATGAACCCTGTGGGACTCCACTAGGAACAGGGACCCAGCTAGATATATAATTATTTAGTACTACTGCTTGGGACCTGTTGACAAGGTAAGAGGAAAACCATCTGAGTAGATCGCCACGAATTCCCATGCTATTTAACCTGGATATCAGAATGCTATGATCAATTCGATCAAAGGCTTTGCTGTAGTCTGTGTAAACGACATCAACGTGCTTACCGTTGCACATGGCATCAGTTATAAATTCATTAAGGAGAATCAAGTTGGTGACAGTAGACCTCCCTTTTAAGAAACCGTGTTGGAACGAGCTAAATGAATTTTTTAGAGCAATAAAAACCTGATTATATATTATTCTTTCAAAGACCTTTGCTATAATACACAGTTTAGATATCGGCCTATAATTCGCTATGTCTGTTTTGACACCTTTTTTATGTATAGGCGTTACAAACGCAGATTTCCATATTTGCGGCACAACACAGGCATTCAAAGATTTTCTAAATAAAATTAAAATAGGTTCCGCTATAGAAGATGCACACCGAACAAGAAGTTTGGATGGGATGTTATCAGGACCTGCCGATTTGCATGTATCCAACTTACGAAGCAAATTAATTATTTCGTCAATATCAACAATGATACTGCAGATATCAGATGTGAGGTTTGACGAATCGTTAGAAAGAATAGGAGAAGAGCTTGGATAGCTAACACTGGGATTAGACAGAAAAGTAGAATGGAAGTATTCGGAAAAAGCCTGACAGATAGATTCACCCGTCCGCAAGGTATCACTATTATAGTTCAAGGTGCTTGGGACTGCGTTTGAGTTATGACGTTTTTTTACAAAAGTCCAAAAATATTTTGGGTTATTTTTAATTGAAGTTTCTGTTAAAACCAAATAGTTGCGGTAGCATTGAGATTCCAACGTTTTCACTCTTTCACGAAGAAGCTTGAATGTTAATTCGTCAGATATATTACCATAGGTTTTGAATTTTTTTAGGTATTTATATTTTTCTTTAATTGTTTTAATAAGTGACGAACTATACCACGTTGGATACTTTTTAATCCGAAACAGTTTTTGTGGAATATATTTTATTTGAAGATCAAAAATAAACTGATTAAAAAAGTTAACTGCATCATCAATTGATCGCGCGGAGAACTCGGTTTCCCAGTCAGCCGCACAAATGTCTCTGTTGATAGATTCATAGTCCCCTTTATCAAACAAGAATTGAGTACGAGGCGCACATTGCAGCAGAGGTGATACAGATAGGTCCAAATTAATTAATAACGCTGGGTGATAAGCATCAATAGGTACCAGTGGGCTAGAACATTCGGTCACATTTGCTTTTTCATTGGAAAGGACGAGGTCTAGGATTCTACCAAACCTATTAGTTACCGTGTTGTACTGTCCAAAATCAAGAGTGCATAATTCATCACAAAGCAAAACTTCGTCGTAACTGTTAGGATTCAATGGGACAAGCGATAGGTTGTCAGATGGAACCCAGTTAATACCGCTCATATTAAAGTCTCCTATTACGAGAAATGTATCAGAAATATTATTAATAGTTGTTTGGTTTAATTTAGTAAGAAAATTAGAGAGTTGTGAAGAAAAAGAAAGGCCCAAGTTTTGTTGGCATAAGTAAATATCACAAATATGCAAGGTTATTTTGTTCCGTGTGATACGATTTTTTAAGTATATGGATAGCCAGAGGTCCTCTGCTGTAGAATGAAAATTAGGTTGACAAATAACTGATAATTCTCTACGAGTAGCAATGAGTACCCCCCCACCACGCGATTGCCCGGTTAAAACATAATCCCGGTCGCGGCGCCAAACAATGTACCGATCATCAAAAAACTCAGAATTTGAAACGCCATCCAATAACCAAGTCTCAGTAAGCACTATGATATCATACGAATTTAGTAACATTTGACGATAGAAAGAATGAGTTTTAGTTCTAAGACCTCGAACGTTCTGATAATATATGTTTAAGTTGTTACCGTTATTAGCCATTGAAAATGTAGTCAATAATTGAATATAGAAACGATACGAGTATAACAGTAACATCATTCATTAAACAATAATGTAAATTAAAGTAAAATAAAAATATTAATATGCAAGGAAGGTAAGCCTTAAAAAAAATTGCGCGTGAACATAAATCATACGACATTAAGTAGTAAACAGCTGTGCGAAAAAGCAAGCAGTAGTGCGTGGTGCGTACAAGCGAGAGCGAGCCAAACATATTTAAATGCATTAGAGCTTTGAAGTAAACAGCGCGATAAGAAACATAAAGGATTTCTTTAGCTAGACAAAGGAGAGGTGTCGAGCTCATTAGTGCGATTGAGGTGCTAAACCTTTTGTATACAAATAGTGAGAAACTTAGGGTCACAAAAAATAGAAGCGATTGAAATGTAATAATAATGCAATGAAATAAAATAAAAAAACAACTTAGTAAAAATAGGAAGCAATTTACACAATTTTGTTTAAATCAGACTCTTTACGTACAATAGCTACTTTACAATTATACAATTAGCATTTTTTAATATATGGATTTTCCCATGCTTTACCCAAACGAACTCATAATATTTCTCCTTGGCCATGGTCTTAACCTTACTTAAGAGCTTCTTATACTCCACGCTCAGGTGATCATTGACATAAATACGCTGCGATGTGCCCTGAAACCCGATATGGGATGTGGATAGGACGTGCAGCTGCGATAAAATCTTCTTTCACATAACGGTTTAGAAAACTCACGATAATCAATTTTTCATTAGAATTGAAAATAGGCACTCTAGAGATATAATTCACCTGTGATTTGGGGCAGCTGTAATTCACCTTCCGGCCGATCGCTTCAATAATGGAAAAAAGATTTTCGTCCTTTCTTATAGGAACACCTTTAATTTCTATATTGTTTAGTCGGGATCGCTGTTCATATTTTGCGAGTTCGAACTTGGATCTCTCTAAATCAGTCTGCAAACAACTCACTGTTTCCTGAAGCTTGTCAAGTTCTGTTGCTTTTGCTTCAACCTCCGCTAGTCGAGTGTCAAATTCAGCAAGTCTACCACTAGTACCTTCACATGTAATTTTTAGCTCAGTTAACTCATCCTTGATTACTCGAATATCATCTACCAGGGTCGGCAAATTAAGTAACTGGCGTTTCATGTCACGAATTTCACTCAATATGGTTTCGAGGGAGGCTGGTTCAGGAGCAACCAGAGCCGGGGATGACGTTCGACAAGTGGGGCACTTCCATTGCGCCATTCTGCTGGCGCCGAGTTTTCTCCATCCGGCTTCAGAAATATTTGCACATCCAAAATCCAGATGTTTTTTGCAGCTCCCACATTGGACTCCGTCATTGAACTGCACGTTACAAGTTGCGCACGTTTTCATTATTGAAACTCAGTATCAATAAAATTATATACCGAAGCAAAACTAGCAAAAATTTTAAATTGATGAATAAGTTAAAAAAAGGTTGACGATCTATTATTTCGAGCGACGCGTACTATACTAATGAATGTCCACAGAATAGTGAATTATGATGTCATATGGTTATATTTGTTTATTGTTAATTAAAACGGTAACACCAATCACATTAATTAACATAGAAATTGGTGAACAGGTAGGGTAAACAAAAATATTTCAAATATTATCATATAATAGAGGACAACCTAGCATACTTACTCTCGCAAAACATCAGACATACACGCATAATTCTGCTCCATTCATCAGCAAACAGATCACATTCAGGATTGGTGGTCAGGAGGGCATTTAGCATCCTTAAAGTACGACATACAGGGGACTCAGCTCGGGCGACAGTTTTAGATAACGGCGGCGCAAACAGATCGCGTCGACGGCTTTTTTATTTGACGATGCCCGATGTATTTGTCGGGAACAAATAGCCGACAGAAAAGATCATGTAGTTCGGGACTGTCAATGCGTCCTCTAAGAGTTTTGCAGGCTACTGCGAGCTCTAGAAAGCCTCGTCGAACCTCCAATGAGTTGAGGCCCAAAACTCCTAAGAGGTAATTAGTAGGGTACATGTAAGGAAAGAAGTGAAACGTCTTTTTATACAGAAATTTCAGGAAAGTTTTTTGTACCTTTTCCAGCGTTAACGCGTGAGTCGCTGTGTAGGGATGCCAGATACAGGCACCAGCCTCAAGTTTGCTACGAACCAAAGTGGTGTACAGAAGCTTAACTACATTTGGGTTGTGAAAGTCACGAGCATTTCGCAAAACTAAACCCAAACGCCTAAAAGATTCCCTGGCAAGAGTGAAGACATGATCTCTAAATGTCAGACCAATGTCAAAGGTCACGCCCAGGTCCCTTATCTTGGTGACACGACTTATTACTTCACCATCCAATCTGTAGTTATAGTGGAGTGGTTGACGTTTTCGACTGTACGTCATGACGTAACACTTACTTTTATTGAAAGAGAGTTTACTGACCATACTCCACTCATATATAGCATCAATGTCCCTTTGTAGGAGTATGCAATCCGTGACCGTATCAATTTGAACTACTAGTTTTAGGTCGTCGGCGTAGAGCAAACATTTAGCGAACCTAACCTTATTTATAAGATCATTGATCAAGATAAGGAAAAGTAGCGGACCAAGCACGGATCCCTGACTCACGCCTGAACGGGTATTATAAGGTTCAGACTCAAAGCAACCATGCCTAACAAATTGCCTGCGGCCTCGCAGATAGTCCGTAAAGAAGTTCAGAAACTCAGACGAGAAACCTGATGCTTCCAATTTCATTAAGAGCACGTCATTGTCAACCCTATCGAATGCTTTGTGGAAATCGAAATAGAGGACATCCACTTGCCCCCCACAGTCCAAAACCCCAAAAATATAATCAACGTTAGTCATCAGATTCGAATTAACTGAGTGGCCTTGGCGAAAGCCGAGCTGGGCATCAGATAGAAATGCATTTATACGTTTATAGATGTACGTGTGGAGTATGTGCTCGAAAACCTTTGCAAGAGTTGGCAGAACAGCAATAGGCCTGTGTTCCACCACAGATAGAAGACAGAGACAGAAGGGCTAGATTAAAGATATGGCAGAGAGGAGTTGCCAGGATATCGTGACATCCTTTGAGGATAAAAGCAGGGATGGAGTCAGGGCCGATCGAGGTTTAAGTTTAGCAATACCTTTAACTACGTCTTGTGGGGTCAACAGAGGGAGACGAATGTTATTTCCTGAGTAGTAGGTCGGCCTGAGATTTTTTGGGTTTAATTCAGGAGAATCAATTAAGAAAACGCTGGAAAAGTACTGAGTGAACGCTTCCGCAGCTTTGATACCCGAGTAAACTATACCGTTGTGCACAACGTTAGGCTCGAAACCACCCTTCGATCGCAGGCTGGAGACATGGTGCCAGAACTGTCGTGGATTACTTCCTATGTTGTTCTCTACAGTACCACAGTATGATTTATAGGCTTCTTGAGTTCTGATTTTTAAATCTGAACGTAGAGCACTAAATTGAGCATACATAAGGTTACAGCGAGAAAGTTTCCATTTGTGATGCAATTTGTTCTTACGCTGAGTGTCGACTAAATCTCTTGTAAACCAAACTGGTTATGTAACCTTCGGGGTCCAATCTATTCAAATAATCTTAGAAATTTCTCATTCACAACGCGGCGCTAGTGTCTATGTCATTGCATCAAATTGCATTTAAAATAATGTAGTTCTACAATTTTCCGCTGGACTTCAGTGATGGCGCGGATTCTATACCTTAATGTTTAAGATGACATTACTAAATACATCTTTGTCTACAGGAAACTTCAGAAAATGAGACAAAGAACGTGTTTAACTACAGCTGGCGGTTACCAGGAGTGCCACGGCGAGTACCTCGTAGCCAATGGCACCAATTACACAGACATTTACTACTTCAACAACACCTTTGAGAATATTCTCACTGTTAACGGTGGATTGGTGAGTTTCTTCTTTGTTTTTTGCTATATTGTTGTCTTTAAGATGATTGGTTGCTGTTCTTATTTTAATTTTGCGTGTTTTTATGATTAAAACAGTTTTAAAATATATAGTCATTGCTGTCATCTATCAGCTCGTTGCAATATCTTATACCAGTAGCATTAAGATTTTCTAATATCAATTCGTCCAAGAAAATTCTGTTATTTGGTGCATTATTTGAAAAAAAAAACAAAAATATCCTGGATCAAATTCTGTTTTTACCACGCCAATCCCAGTCAGAATGTCTACCAGTTTTTTAATATACTAAAATAGGTACTGCATGTGTTCAATGGCCACACATTATTCTCTATTCAGTTGACAAATTTCTTTGAATCGATTATTCCGACTCATTCATTAACTTCGTTATCCGCTATTCGATAAAAAGAGGAACAAATATTAAATTAACTTTCAATGAAATTGAAGTTTAGAAGTAGTTTATCGATACAAAACTAGTGCAAGCCACTAATGACCAAAGTTAGTTGTTTCGTTATCGACTTTAATATGAACTAGGAGAAAATGTTTACTGACTTACCTACAGTTGTTCAGACTGTGGGAATTTTTGCACAATTTTCCAACTTTTATTCCATGTTTATTTTTCTACTACTCATTTGAACTTAAACGTTTAAAAGAATTCAAATAAATAGAGAATAAGTCTGAATCGATTACTGTTCTACACGGAGTTAAACATCGCAATAATAGACGCATATAATAGAGTACAATTGAACGACGATTTAATATCAATTAGCTTGCACTCACACACATTACACACATGAAATTCCCACCTCTGTTGTAGGTTCAATGTGGGGTCTTAATCGGTACGAATTTCAACGCAAGCGTATTATGTTTAATACAAGAAGCACACAGACGGTGTTTTTCTACAAAAGTTTAATTTCCATTACACCAAAATTCTGTCGGATTTATTTGAAAATTAACCTTTTCTAACTTGATCAACATCAAGACTTTTATCAAATCTATTTCTAAATTAATTAAAACTTCCTAACTTTACTAAGTAACTGATACAATGAGGTTCATTATTCTTTCATACTCTCAACTTCGTTAGATAAAAAAGGATTAGCTCTTCCCAATCTTCGTTATCCCATTCACTAAGTTTAATTGCACTAATATCGGCCTCTTCTGATAAGAACTTGAACCGTTAATGAATAGGCAGCTTTCCTTATTGTGTTTTATTGAATGGGACAAACACAATGGAGTATTTGACCATGAGAAAAAACTTTCGTAATCATGATGGCGGATTTCGGATATTAGATATTGTTTAGAAAAATAGGTAATGATTTAGTAGGAAAAGTGATCAGAGGTACATAATGAAGAACTTTTCATGTAGTAGTCAATTTGAGATGAAAATGTATGAGACAAATAAATAGTTTAGGACATGCCAGTAAAAGAAATTCGTATCACGAAATGACGTCGGTAATCTACCTGGAAACAATGCCATATAGGATACATACAGAGTGGCAGGGACATCGACGCGAAAACTGTTACCATGGATTCAGTACATGATTCTGAACCTCCCTGCGTTGAAAGTTTTCGTCGGTTAATTTAAAAAAAATCTGCTATTTCGTAGAAAAGTGCAATACCTACGCGGTCACAATGTATGGAACTGTTTTTTTTTTGAACGCAGGTGCTTCAGAATCATGTAGGTACTGAATCCATGGTGACAGTTTTCGCGTCGATATCTCTGCCACCCTGTATACACTTGTATAGTCAAGACACTTGGATATCAATATGTAGATTAAAACATAATGGATAATTGGAAATTATATTTGAAAGCTAGAAAAAGTCAAAATCCTATGGGACTCTCGGGATAAATAGTAACCTACCTACCTAGTACCTGGCCCCATCAGAATGCCAGCGCTGCGACATTTATTTTTTAAATGTCGCAGCATATGCTCAGATAGGAGCCTTTTGGCCTCGTATAGGACTTTCTGCTTTTGTTTTAATTTTATCTTGTTTTTTTTTTATTTTATTTATTTTTTATTAATGTTTTAAGGTGAAGGTGTTTAGTTTAATTTGTGATTCCCTGTGCGAGTCTCAATAAATACTTTTTCTTTCTTTCTTTCTTTCTATGTCCTAACCTAGGTCATGTTCTACCCATTAGCCAAATTTCATCTAAATCCGTTCAGCCGTTTCAGCGTGAAAGTATAACAAACACACAAACAAATTAACAAATTCACTTTCGCATTTATAATAATATAAGTTGATTAATCGTCTTTTGTATCTCTTCAAGCAAATTTCCTTAAATTCAACTTTTAAGTTAATTAGGTGATCAGCAACATGTACAGTGGGCTGCATCAATTGGGTATCCCAGTTGTATTAAAATTTTGATACAACTAGGGTACCCAATTGATGCAGCCCACCGTACCAACAATGAAAATATCTAAAGTATTAGCAGTCAAAGCATTTTCCTATGCGTGTGATAAAACAATCCAACGGGCTTTAAAAAACCTTGAAAAAAGGGGTCTTCTATTTCTGCCTACCCCTTTTAAAATAGAAGGGGTAACAAAGGTGCGACTCAATGTTTAACGGTGCAGACAGTTAATCGATTGTATATTATCGACATCGGTATCATTGTGTCACGGCCGTATGTAGGAATGTGTAAATAGTGTGTACTGTACACATAAGTGAAGTGTGTACTTTTAAGTGCCTAACGCACACTCCATTTAAAAGTGTGTTTGATTGGTGGGTTTGATGGCTGTCTCTTTTTGGTAATGTTTGGAAGGTGTTGAAAGCTGTTCGTTATTTTGAATAATTCATGACAAAATATTTTTTTTAATAAAAAACATGTGCGGTCGGGGGACCCCCGCGGCCCCGTCAGGAACGAAGTTCTTTCTCACATGATTTAAAACAAAAACAAAAATTTTACAGCCGCCATATTGGATTTTCATTTTGATAAAATTCACACTTTCTCTCTCTCTACACAGTGTACTCGGGCCAATGTGTACAAATTTATCCCACGACATTGTAATCACTTTACTCTTTTCATTTGTTTTTTTCTGCCGGCATTCTATCTCTCTCTCTTTCTTTTTCTTTGAATTAGGAGACAGTCACAAGTATTAACACTTTTTAGAGTGAAAGAAAAAACGTTTATTTGCGGTAAACATGACGCAAAAAATAGTTTAGAATACAAATATGACAAAAAGTTGGGGGAAGCATGAGCAGATTTCTGAAAGTTTAAAAACCGCATTAAAGAACTTCGTTCCAATAACTTTCTATAATATAAAATACTAGCTTCTGCCCGTGACTTCATCCGCGTGAAATTTTTTGCTCCCCCCACCGCGTCGCATCGCATTTTCTGCATCATTACTTCGTTTTAGCTTAGTTTTCTTTCTGACTTGTTAAAGTGAAACTTTTATTACATCGTCTCAAACTTTTTCGTCTGTGTGTTGCATGTCGCATGACGGTCGGCCGCGGAGTAGGGATAAAGTGAAAGGCGCTCGTCAGAGCAGTCAAGGCCAATATGGCGGCGCCTACAGTTCGCTTAAAAGTTTCACTTTTACCGTGGTTTCATAAAACCACACAATCCTTTTTTTTTGTTTTTGCGGACTCCTTAGGGCCCTAGCGTGATTTGAAAATTGGGCTATCAAATACAAAAATATTTTTTCAAATCTAACTGACTGGTAGTTTCAGAGATGAGCGCGTTCAAACATATAAAAAAAAACAACTTTCAGCTTTATTATTAGTATATACAGGGTGGCAGGGACATCGACGCGAAAACTCTTATCATGGATTCAGTACACGATTCTGAAACTTCCAGCGATTAAATTTAACGTTTGTTATTAAAAAAAAACAGCTGTTTCATAGAAAAGTGCAATACCTACGCGGTCAAAATGTATGGAACAGCAGTTTTTTTTTTAAATAACCGACAAGTAATTTCAACGCAGGGGGGTTTAAAATCATGTACTGAATATATTGTAACAGTATTCGCGTCGATGTCCCTGCCACCCTGTATAGATATACAGTGGCATTGTGTCATGAATGAAAAAGGAATATCAGCCTTACATATTGTTCAATTTATGTATCTTTACTAAAAAATAAGAATACCTACTTGAGAACAACCGGGACTAAATCAAATCTAATTTCTGATTATTTGGTTTAGGACTTGATAAAACTCTAAGCACTACAAAGAGAAAACAACAAACACAAAAAAATAAAAACACATACAGACGAACATAATTAGGTTTAACCTTTTTATAACCTTTTTTGAAGTCACTTGCTTTTTTGAAGAGTCTCTATATTATTTATAACTTCGTGTTGTTCTGAACAAAAGTTATCTTATTTATTTTGTAGATTTCCATTCATTAATTTACAAAATTCCAATAACTGAACAGAAACTTGTGACTAAATCGGACACTTTTAGTACTGAAACTAATTATTCATAAAACAAACTAAGAAAGTAAGTAAGAACTCGATCACTTCGATCTATATAGAGCTCTAAACCAATTTCTTGGCAAAACAATAGTAGGTATGTTTGATAAGAAGTTTACAAGATCATTACGAATAACGTTAAGAGCTTTGTTAAAGACAATTTCTTGTAAAATACAATAGACATGGATATATTTAGTAACCTGTTCCACTTAGCTATTTCTAAAGAGCCATAAAAAACCCTGAAAGAAATCGACACGTGTTTCACCTCTCAACGAGGTATCCTCAGGATGACGATTGACTTATCGCGAACTCGAACACGGCATGCTGCCACACCAAGCACTGAACGCAGAGGCGCAGTGCTTTAGAAATAGCCAAGTGGAACAGGTTACTAAATATATCCACGTCTATTGTATTTTATAATGGATTTCCGCAAGGTTACGCCTGAATCAATTAACAACAATTTCTTGTTTTAAAGGAGTCTTTTAGCTGGAATTTCTAGTCGCATTCACTCTAATGGCGTTGCCTTTATTGGCAGAATGTAAATGTATTGCAATATAGCGAAAATGTACTAGCGCTTTGGTTATTGCAACTGTCATAATTGGGGTCTTTGTTGAACCATTATAATGGTATCAATTTTAACTGCGAGGGGCTGTATGAAAGTAGAATAACCGATTGCCCTTACAAAGAATCATTTTTTTTTTTAAACTCAGATTACAAACTTTATTGACATTAAATAAAACATAACAATTTCAAAGTAATTGTAATATACACAGTGACATTTTAGTCGACTTACAAAAGCAGCCCACTTCATATATCCAATGACTACAAAATAATAATTAAAAAAAATGTAATAATTTTTTAATTGCTTCTAGAGGTATCTTATGCATTGAAGACGACTAAAATGTCACGGTGTATATCATTATTTTTTTAATGAATATTTAGTAGTCATTGGATACATGAAGTGGGCTGCTTTTGTAAGACGACTAAAATGTCACGGTGTATATCATTATTTTTTTAATGAATATATAGTAGTCATTGGATACATGAAGTGGGCTGCTTTTGTAAGACGACTAAAATGTCACGGTGTATAGAAAGTTGTCCACCAGTAAGGTATCGAATTTGTATTATAACAATCTGCCAGACAAGTTAGGACAGCTGAATACACAAAAAAGAATCTGCTTCTTTTTCACAGTGATACCCTTTTTAAACGACTTCAAAACAGGAAGACGTTCTCAATTCAGTTGTCTTTTTTTTTACCTCAAACCTTCGTCATTTTATAAACCGATTAAGAAAATTATTTTTGTTGAAAGGATTGTTCCCTTATAAATTTTGTCTAGTTCTGATGAGTGGTTTTTGAATTAATATTAATAAATAAACAATAATACGTACCAATTTTTTCCACTTAGTGTTGTATGTTGATGATGTTACAATAATTCCTGTCAATGTTATTTACATTGCAAGCAGTGGTACAAATACGTATACGAATTTATGTGGCATAGGGACCACAGCTAAAAACTGAAAAAAAAACCATTTTCGCAAAAAATAAAAACGATTTCCAAAAAACACTATAAAGTGTTTTTACCATTTTATTTTTGCTATTTTACCTGAACCTAACAATAATAAATTATATTCTGTTCTGTCTGTATTAACCTCAACATTATTTGTCTAGCAACCAGTCCTGCCACCGTTCCCGCTGTGGTTGGCGGCCATCTTTGCCACGTGCCTCGTCCTTGTCATCCTGCTGACTGTTAGCGGCAACGTCCTTGTACTCCTTGCCTTCCTGGTCGACAGGACTATTCGCCAGCCCAGCAACTACTTCATCGCTTCGCTTGCAGCCACTGATCTGTTGATTGGTAAGAATAATATTAGTTTTAGAAATTAATCTAAGGGACCGTTCAAGTATTACGTAAGCACTATAGGGGGGCGGGGGGGTCTATGCTTTGCTTATTTTTGATGACATGGGGGGTGGGGGGGTCTAGATGGTGATTACGTCAGCAGTAATTATTTACTTTTTTACACATATGGCAACCCACACATTGTCTATGCTTGAAAACGAAACGCATATTCGGGGATTCCCACAAATAATGAATACGTTTAGGTACTCGCTTAGCACCGAGTAGGGAAATTACCGCGTGCAACCGAAAAAATCAGAATACTTGTATTAAAAGAAAAATGCATATACCGATGATTACGTAAGCATGGGAGGGGGGTAAGAGCTTTGCTTACTTTTGCTGACAAGGGGGAGGGGGGGGGGGGTAAATAATTGTAATAAATCTGCTTACGTAATAATATACTTGAACGGCCCTTAAGGAAAAAAAAATATTAAGGAATAAAAATGGCGGTTGGACTTTGAAGAGCTTTTGTGTGGAAAATATGTCAAACCGCCATATTTATTCTGCAGATAAAAATTATAAAGACACTTTGTCTGTCTGTAACACTTTTTGATACTATCATAAAGACGACAGATATGTAATTATTGACAATCATTATTAGTGATCGATCGTTATTTTAAAACTTTTTGAGTCTTCAGCAATTTAATTTTTTGTGAATCGTTCGTTAGCTACCTTTATTCGAAAATTATTTGGAAACCTATTGTGGTGATTTGTACTTGACGAAACACATCATAAACGACTATGTGTTGTATTAAAATAATTAACATTAATACAGCTCGCTTCTCAGTTGCCTTTATATTATCCGTACAAAGGCTTCTTTGGTATTTGGCGTTATATAAAAAAAAACGCAGGCAGAAAACAACTACAATAAACTGAGTCGGAATAAAGAAAGTATTTTGTGCATTTATCAGGTTTCCTCTGTGAGTAGCTTTTAGTTATTCAAAGCGATTAAAAAGTCTAGGTTTGTTTTGAAATTGTAGTTTGAATTCTTTAACTCAACTGCAGTTTAGTTTTTATTCATATTTCGATTGTTGCCAACCGCTTTTTCATAGTAAACGGAAGTTATTTAAAGGTTTTTTCAAACCACAAAGGGAGTAAAGTTTGTATTAGTAGCCCAGTTGGAGAAAATAATTTAATTAACTATATTGAAATATTTCTGAAAGCAAAGTTTCAAAACACGGCAAATAAACTGCCCATCAAAATAAACTAAACTTTTATTGTAAGGAAAACCTGTCCCTGTTTTGAAACTAAATTAAATTAACCATTTATTTGATTTATTATTTTCTATTTATTCTCAAAAACTTTTAACAGGAACATTGTTATAAGCTTTTGATAAATTAATTCTGACTAAAAGGTATTCCGAACCTGAGAAGCTTGACCCTTGATATTTCAGTGTCTAATAACGACGAAAGTGTTTAATAGAACATTATTTTCCATTGTCTACAGGTACTTTGTCGCTTCCATTCTATACTGACTACGTTCTAAAGGGCTACTGGCATTTAGGGCCCCTACTATGTGACCTCTGGCTATCAGTCGACTATACAGTATGTCTTGTCTCACAATATACAGTACTACTTATTACTGTAGATAGATTCTGCAGCGTGAAAATAGCAGCGAGGTATAGAGCTTGGCGAACTAAAAACAGAGTAATATGGATGGTAACAGTAACATGGATAATACCAGCTCTACTATTCTTTACGACAATATTCGGGTGGGAACATTTTGTTGGGTACAGAGACTTACAAGAAGGCGAATGTGCTGTACAGTTTCTGAAAGACCCAATATTTAACACAGCTTTAATCATTGGCTATTATTGGACGACGCTGTTCGTTTTGATTGTACTTTATGCTGGAATTTTCAAGACAGCGTATGATATGCAAAAGAAGAGTGAAGCGAAGCAAAGGAAGATGCAGTCGATGGTGGCTTTGAGTGCTGGTGTTATGACAGGAATGGCTGGTCGAGCAGCTGGAATGGCAGCCTTATCAAAAGCAACTATATCCAGTGAGGATCAAATAAAAGTATCAGAGGCTATGCGAAAAGATTCGACTTCTAAGGGGTCACTCGCAGCGCCGTTGCTAAATCTAGGTGGGTCCAGTGACTCTAATTCGAGTCAAAAATCTTCGGCACATAAAAGTAGTGCTACCGCCACAGGTACTTCCACTACAGCTGAGTCTGATGGAGATAAGAAGGAAGATCAGGTAGAAGCAGAGAGGTCAAGTAGTCCTGCGTTTGATTCCGATGAAGAAAGCACTACCCAGACAAATGTCAAGAAACGGCCGTCAGTTGCGAATTTAGTGATGCAAACAGGTGCTATACAACTGTTAAATAACATGCGTCTTAACGGAGGGATGATGATTAAAACAGAAACACATTTGAAAACGTCACCAGTATTGAAACATGAGTGTGAAAAGTCAAAGACGTCACTATCACAGATATCAGAAAAGAGTTTGCTTGATACTGATAACCCAGATACATCACAGAGTCACGACAATAATTCTGTACCAAATGTGCTACTGTCTACCGCTAGTATTATGTCTCCCCTATCATCTGGTATAACAACACCGTCCGAACAAAGAGAAGTATCGACAACAATTGCTCAAAGAATTATTCCACCCCCATCTGAATTCAGGTGTAGTCCTCCAGTTTCCGAAAGTCCGCCATCACATTCAGAATCATCACGTACTAGAACTGTAAGGCTTGTGAAAGGTGACGGTACGTCATACGACATGCTTGTAGGTATGGATGGAGCAGACTTGAGGTATATGGATGAGAGTTCCGTCAATGTACCGTCACCTACATACGAGAGTCCACCCTCTTCCGTCACTTTCGCAACTGCAACTGAACCTTCATCTCCCCCAACGTTAAATTCAGGTAACGAAACTAACAAGTCTTTATTACAAGCAGCTTTAATACGAGCGACCGCCGAAGCTCAAGTTACACAACCAAAAACGAATTTCTCCCCGCCTCCCCCAATTAAAGTGAATACCGAGGTGAGTATAACTACAGGGGAGCGCTCCAAGCCTGTAATTACTCTCGTATCGTCGTCTTCCAATAACAATGAACCTCAACCCCCCAAGTCGGCTGAAGCGAAAACGTCTCCATTGAAACTAAATACCGCAATAAGTCCAGCGGTTGAAAATAGTGATGTATCAAGTACTGTAGTTACTGGGTCAGGCCGCGGCGACTCTAAGAAAGAGTTCGTAAAAAACATAGGAAAAAAATTAAAAGTTAAACGTTCAAAACGGGACGGCCTGTTTCCGAGCATCGGTCGGCAGAAATCGAAATCAGAAAACAGAGCTAGGAAAGCTTTTAGAACTATATCGTTCATATTGGGTGCGTTTGTTGTTTGTTGGACTCCATATCACATATTGGCTTTGGTGGAAGGATTCTGTACGGACCCGCCGTGCATTAACAAGCACTTGTACATGTTCTCGTACTTCCTGTGTTACGCAAACAGTCCTATCAACCCGTTTTGCTACGCGCTGGCCAACCAGCAGTTCAAGAAGACTTTCACGAGACTTCTCCGGGGAGACTTTCACATCACCTAGTCCATGTATGTCGGTCACCGCAACGCGTAAACAGGAGAACCCGACCGAGTGTCCCATGGCAAATGTTTTACGCACAATTTTCATTCAATAGAATGATAAAAATAAGACAATACCAATATTAATGACTCTGTAGTTGAATGCTTTCAATGTATAGACATGGAATCGTGTAGAATACTTGTATTAAATGTATAGCGATTTCAGCTTTATAAAAGCAAATCTTTAATAATGTAAATAGTAATAGGTATATTATTATTGTAATTTTTTTAAATTTCTTTGAACGTTCAGAACTGACAATAAATTGTTAGATCGTGTATATAAATGTTAATTAAAAGTCTCTTCATATTTCTAATTAATGTTATAGTTAATTATTATAATGTTAGTTTAGGGAAATAGAAATTGCTTCAAATGATGTCGAAGACATTGTGGTAAAATAAATGTTTGTAGATTTATATGAATAATAATTGTTTGATAATTAAATAAGTATTCAATAAAGCCATGATAGTATTGTGTGTGACAATGAGTTGGTACTTCTAGATTTAATATTAGATTTAAATGGAAATAATTTAATTAAATGAAATCAAATAATCTTAGTTTCGAATAAAATCAATTATAATTACGGTAATTCAATAATCTAAAACTGCAAAATGAAATCATAAATTCTGATAAAATTATAGAGCAAGACAAACTCACTCATGGTCACATACTAAAATGATATTACGCTTCAAAGCTTTCAGCCGTGAGCCCTGCTAAAGTTTTCTAGCGTTTGAAATAGTCAATTAAAATAATATTTGTATAGAACTAACACAATGCGGGCCTAAACCGTTCTAGGTATTAACAAACTAGTTTTTGAAGTATCCGTAATAACAGTCATAGTTTTTCAATGTAAACTGGATTATTCATAATTTATTTGTTAAGTAAGTTTTACGAAAATGCTTCAGATTTTGAGTGTGATGATTTTTGAGTAGTTAAAAAAAACTTAATAAAAAATGTTAACCACGGATAAGTTAGTATTTCTATTCTTTTAGACTGATATTTTTATAATACTCGTAAGGTATGTAAATACATATCAAAAAAGTTGACTTAAATAACCATCGAAACTTGAAGCATTTTCAAACAGAATTTTATAGTTGCCCATATTATTATGAATGTATAGTCGCTTTAAATAATCTGTAATTTATAACATCGTTTGTGAGTATTTCATAAGTTATTGCAAAATAAAATGAAAGACAAAAGTGAAATAAAATTAGTTAATAATTATTAAAAAATGAAAAATAGAATTATGATAGCCAGTACAAGCAATCCGTTTTCAAATGCATTTATAGAAATAATAAAAATGTAAACGTTTAATGTCATGCCCCGATAATAATATCATAGAAAATGTATTTTACTGTAGAAAAAACAATATTTAAGTACAATTTTATTACTGCTCGAGACAAATGAGTTTATTTTAATCCATTTTGTCGCCCATGGTCGTTATATTCTTACTTTTCAACGTACATTCTGGTATTATAAATTCATTATTATTATAATTTAAAAAAATATGTACTTATTAATTATTTGTTTCGTTTTTTTGTACTATGAGTGACAAACATCATTATTGTGTCCTTTCATTATAATTATTAATTATTGTTTGAAATACTCATTATAAAAATAATTAAAATATGTAAATAATTTTTTTTAAAGTATTAAAAATGATCATGGGCAGTATGTGTTTAGTAAAGTAATATACATCTAGTGTTCTCGCCTTAGAACAGTGTCAATAACTACTATATAAAATTGTACATACGCTTTGTATACCTACTGTCTGTTCATTTTATGTCGGAAAATAAAAATTGTAATGAATAAAAATAGTAATTTCATGCCGTTATTTTATTAGCCTATAAACGTTAATTTCCCTACTGTGAGGTTAAAAAATAATTAATAAAAGAAAACGAAAAGCCGTAAAAGAAAATCTTGACATAAAAAAAACGTATGGCACTCGGGGACTGCCGCGATAAAGCTATTGCATAGCATTTGTAACCTCCATACTTCCTATTTGTCAACGCTACACTTGGGATGATGACGTGATGACATAAAACAAAAATTACGTTCCCATGACAACATCACGTTGTCATGGGAACCGTCATTACATGGTAGGCGGAGTGGGGGGTGTTAGGTTTTATTTTCGTTACGTTACGGAATTTCTTGATTCGGTCGCCGCGCTCAAAGCCAGATAAAAGCTATGCAATAGCTTAAAAAGTATTTTTAATGAATTAAAAATAAACGGTTAATAAATTTTTCGATATTCTTAGTTAAAATTGCAGACAACCTGTACAAAAAATCCAAATCAGACAACATCCGAAAAATAAATCCAATTCGAAAATGTTCGGTAGTCTAAAAGTAAAACACGCGAATAAAATGAAACTCTATTGTCGAAAGCTCAGTCGCAAATCCCCTTTTAGCGTTTAAAACGTGTACATCGTTCTCGGGGCATCAATGTGTGATCGAAATTGCAGAGTTTTCCCAATGGGATTAGAGATTTGCCGTTTGGAAAGGCAATAAAAATTGAACGAAGGAAATTACAAGCTGTTTTGATACCTTTTCTGAATGTGAACTAAGTTAAAAGAATACGAGTTTCACAGTTGCAAGGTCCTTAAGGAATTAACTTTAAGACAGTACTAGCTGCGCTCCGGGTTTTCACCTGCATAAGTCTCTATCCCGTGGAAATATCGAGATAAAAAGTAATCTATGTCATAACCCAGGTCAAGGTCTAGCCATGCGCCAAATCTATACTAATATTATAAAGAGGTAACATTTGTTTGTAAGTTTGTTTGTAGGGGGTAATCTCCGGAAGTAATGAACCAATTTAAAAAATTGTTTCACTGGTTGAAAGCTACATTATTCGTGAGTGCTATAGGCTATAAATTATAAAGATATCATGCATATTAGCCGAACTATCTCAATTTTTGTCTAGCCAGGCGGAAAAAAATAGCTCTTACAGCAGAGTTATTTGCATGCGCTGCCTTAACAGTTGTATATAATTGAAAACAATGTATAGCAAACTGGTCCGTTTTGAATAGTTCTACAAAAAAGTCCGCGACACCATATTTCTATCTTTTATATTTTAGCAGATATAGTAGCTTTTATGTGTTAAAAAAAGTATTTTTCGTCGTACTTACCTTTAGACGATTTTTTAAACAACAAAATATTAAACCATATCGAAAAAAATATTATTATGATCACAAGAACATCATAGAGATATGATTTGCCCTAAACAGTATGTCAATTGGTTAAATAGTTTCGAAGATAATATAAAATTACTAAATCGCAAAATGCTGCCATCGATTCACGAACCGCATTAGAACATGCTTTGTACGGACGTTTTATCCATTTACCCATAGATGGCGTTGTGCAATTACGTCATTTTTCTGAATCGCGGTGTTAAGATTTTCCGCGGATTAATGACCCTCTCCAGTTATTATTTAAACTTTCTTTGTTGGGTAAGTGAGTTGTACGCAGTTAGTTGGATGTTGTTGGTCTTTAAAATACTTTTGGTTGCAAGCACAAATACTACTTCGTTCTCATTTTTCGAGT
This sequence comes from Agrochola litura, assembly GCA_949152395.1. Classification (NCBI taxonomy): domain Eukaryota; kingdom Metazoa; phylum Arthropoda; class Insecta; order Lepidoptera; family Noctuidae; genus Agrochola; species Agrochola litura. The sequence continues at coordinate 4,003,945 of OX424497.1, read as the reverse complement.
TCGAAGCTGTGGTATTTCTGTTTTTGGGATATCGGACAGTTTCAGCGATTCATGATCATGCCTAACCCTAAAAGGAAATCACAACTTTCCCGTCAGACATCCCAGACAAGAGCAGCTCGAGTACGCCGTACGGATGAGTCTGCTCTTGAAAATCATCAGCATCTCTCGAGGAATAGAGAAAATATTTCGCAAGCACGCGCTGGGGAATCTAGCTCCGAGCGTTCACAGCGGCTTGCTAACCAAAGCTGGAGAACTTCGCAGGTCCGTGATCAGGAATCTAGCGCTGAACGTGCGCAGCGTCTCAGTGATTTAAGGCAGCATGTCTCTGCAACAAGGGATAGGGAGTCTAGCGCTAAGCGCTCGCAGTGGCTCGCTAGCTAAACTGTGAGAACATCGCAGGCCCGTGCTCGGGAATCTAGAGCTGAACGTGCGCAGCGTCTCAGTGATTTAAGGCAGCATGTCTCTGCAACAAGGGATAGGGAGTCTAGCGCTGAGCGCTCGCAGAGGCTCGCTAGCCAAAGCGCGAGAATATCGCAGGACCGTGCTCGGGAATCTAGAGCTGAACGTGCGCAGCGTCTTTCTGATTTAAGGCAGCATGTCTCAGCAACAAGGGATAGGGAGACTAGCGCTGAGCGCTCGCAGCGGCTCGCTAACCAAATAGTGAGAACATCGCAGGCCCGTGCTCGGGAATCTAGATACATACATACATACATATGCAATAAAAACAAAACCCTCCTTTTGGCAGTCAGGAAATAAATCATAGCACTCAGTACTAACCGAACCATACTCATAATTTCATCACAAGTTAAAATGTTTACCGCCCAACGAAGTGGGCACGGGTCAGCTAGTTTAATATAAATCCGTTCGCCTGAAACAACACAGCAACACACGAAACACAGGATTACATAATTCAGACACGTCTTAGGAATATAATTTACATTTAAGCAAATCTGTACAAGTTTTTATGCCTTGTATTTGAATAAATATTCTCATTCTCACCCGTTTTAGCGTGAAAGGGTAACAAACAAGCAAATAAAAAACTCATTTTCGCATTTATTATACTTTAAATAAAAAATATAATTAGGATTAGGATGGCAAATCATGAATTTACAACCTGGAAGGCACTGTTCAAGACCGTGTGGAGAATCTTAGATGGTACCTATTTGATGAATTTCAACAGCAACAAAGCTAAACTTTTAATCATCACAAATAGCACAATAAATCATTAAAACTCCTTCTTTTATTGAATGTTCAGAACAGACGCATATTAAAAATGAATCTAAATCATCTGCTTAAAAAAGTGTAACGTTTGTTAAAGGTTCACATTTTGTAAAATAGCCAAAAACCATCATCGCAAATGTGAAAACGCCTTTTTCAGTAATGAGTTCTCGGTCTTACAGGAAATGGATAATAAATTCCATCCAAAATTCCATCAAGGTAAGTAATAATGTTTTATTTTTATTTGAAATTACTGTAATCAAATGGTTTCCGCATATCCTTAAGCTTTGGTAAAAATCTTCAAATTCTTACGCATTTTTTACGTTATGAGACATGCAACTTAGGTTACATCATACAACTTAATTGTGTGCTCAAAGCTCTGTACCAAGTCAGAGGCCCATGGGCGGCTTTATAACTCTGACACCAGGTTAGTCACTAACCACACGAAAAGAACAAGAGCACTGTACCGAGATCTGAGTCTATAAAACATTAAATTAAATTAATTGGTTATAAATTCTAATTATGATTTACAATGTATTAGTATTTTCACTACACGACCTAAATAAAAAAAGGAATGTAGAGAAAACAGTAGAAAGAAAATTAAGCTCCACACCGAATCTAAACGAATACTAAAGTAAACACTAACTAAAATAAATAAAAGCGAAGCAACATGTATAATAATTTCTTTGCATTGAGTAGAATCGGTCTTCTAATGAGCGGCCCAATAGCAAGCAGCTAAGATTCAAAACATTCAAAACATTACATGTGTATAACTCACGTATTTACTGATAGATTTTTACGGCTTAAAAAGTTACGCAAATTATTGTTCATGTACCTACATTGTTTGCTTATTTATATAATAGAAGCAAATAATGTGGGTGCATGGATAATATACATGAATAACATAAAATAAGTAAATACCAGTTAAATTTAAGTGATTAAAGAGTGTTTTTATATCGAATGAGAGTACCAATACAAACCATTTCTGGTTTAATGATACAAAACAAACATGAACATAAATAAAAAAACGGATACTGAAAAGACTGGTGACAAATTACTAACCCAAAAGTCCCAAAGGAAACTCCCAAAGAAATCAAGGTGAATCAGATTATCAGTGACCCTGATTCTATTACAAAACAACCGAGTAAGTAATCAGTGAAAACAAATGAAAAAGAAACGTATAAAATTGGTATAATTTGTCTCAGGAGGTGACAGTGTCGTGACAAACACCATTATGCTGAAGACGAAAATAAACGAAGGTCCGTTCCTAAGGTCAGATTCATTTTGATGACAACTAGGGTGGATAAAAGGCTCATTTATCGGTTATCGTAGGGAATTACGGAATGTAGTCAGCGCTTGATTGGTGGGCGTCAAATTGCATTAGTATAGCCTTAATAGTTTGTGATTATGATGGAAATTGTTATCAAGTCGATGACATTAAGGAAAGTACCTAATGGTTGTGTGGTTTTGATATGCATAGTTGATATCAACAATTTAAACAGTAGTCTGCTGTATGATTTTAAAAACAAATACGAGTATGTTGATAAAGTAGATGCAAATTAACTCCACTAGTTGTGCCCTAGTTGAAAAACATTACATATCCAGACCACTCCGTGCCTTATGCTGGGGCCACACCAACGGGAAACGCCGTTAATTATCGCGATGATAGACTTTATTTATTTATTTATTAAAACTTTATGCACAAGTAAAAAAATACTGTACAAAGGCGGACTTAATGCCTGAGGCATTTTCTACCAGTCAACCTTAGGGTGATGCAGAGACAAAACATGGCAGGTGCAACATAAATGACAGATAACTTGAAAATGAATACATACTAATACATAGATACATAAATACATACATATAAACCAATTAAACTTTGTCAGGAGAAATAACGATAGGTAGAGGAGAAAACAAATCCAGCAAATCAGCGCTGCAAAGATTCTGCCAACTTTTCACGAATATGTTCACGTGCTTTCACTTTGAAAGATAACCGACTGGTTGCCATCCTGATGTTCAGAGGGAACGCATTCCAAAGAAATAATAATATTCCGACGGGTTAAGGTCCATCATCGTGATAATTAACGGCGTTTCCCGTTGATGTGGCCCGAGCATCAGAAAGCACGTTAAGCCGTTAGTCTCGGCTGTCATTCGTAGATATTTGACAGTCGTTACGGTGGTCAGGAGCCCAAAAGTCTGACATCTTACCAAGGGGTATATTGTGTTAAACTCAAAACTCAAACTCAAAGCATTTATTTCAATTAAACCATTTACAGGCACTTTTGAATTGGCAAAGAGTCGGTCAGTTAGTTAGAAAGTTGAAGCTAGTTGCCCATTCCAAAACGTAGATCTTTATGGATAAGAACGGGCAAGAAACTCCAAGGACACTCTTTTAAATATAGATGTTTTAAAATCCTGGGTACATTATTCTTGTTGCTTCTATATGTGAGAATATGTACAAAAAATAATCAAAAGCAATAGATTTAAAATAAGCCCTGGTAGATAAGAGATGACCAGTCTCAACTGATGGCGCCCGTTCACGAACATGACGCGTGGATCAGCACCAGTTACTGGATTGTGGAGGTCAGATAAGCAGTCGCTCTATGTAAAATACTGATATTCCGCTGCATTCGGTTAGACTGGAAGCCGACCCCAACGCAGTTCGGATAAAGCAAGGCAGATTAATTTTGCACTAGTCGAAAAATATGTGATAACTAAACTTCACATAGCAGGAAAACAATATTTATTTATTTATTTAGGATCTTCAACAAAAGATGTACACAATATATAACACATAATTAAAGGACAACATCGGGTATTAAGTAGGTGTACTCCTTCACTTATAGGAGACCACAGCATGCACAGTAAAATAGAATCGGATTGTATTGCAAACATGAACGATATTCCAAGCTTTTGAAAAAGGGTTTCAAATAACATCCCATCTCTATAAATCATTTTAATTCCTTTTAGTAAAATTTTGTTGTATTTAAAGGCTTGTGGGGAAAATGAGAACAAGCCTTCATCGTTAGCGGTGGAGATCGTTTAGAACCTCATATAAAACAGGCCGAGATAGTCGTCGTAACGCGATGACAATAGTGTTGATGGTGATGTGTATGGTCTAAGGTAGGAACGACTACATAATTAATATATTTACTTATAAAGCTCGTGGCTAAGTAATAACAGCCGCACGGGTCAATCCAACAGGTTAAGCTACAGTGGGTTGGTCCGTGGATAGGTGACCATCTTTATATACCGAGACTCCTCCGTGCCTCGGAAAGCACGTTAAGCCGTTGGTCCCAGCTGTCATTCGTGGATCTTTCACAGTCGTTACGGGTCGTCAGAAGCCCGAAAGTCTGACAACCAGTCTTACCAACGGGTATCGTATTATCCAGTTACTGGGTTGTGAAGGTCAGATAGGCAGTCGCTCCATGTAATATACTGGTATTCAGCTGCATTCGGTTAGACTGGAAGCCGACCCCAACATCGTTGGAAAAAGGCTAGGCAGATGGATGGATAAAGGTACCATCTACTATTTGACTAAAGCCGATGTTATCTACTACGGTAGATAACATCGGACGCTATACGGACATCGCATTTTGTTTTTGTCAGAGATAAATTATATCGTTGTCTCATCCGATGTAATAGAAAAGTTTATATTTTTTAGTTAAATCCAGATTTTTGAGAAAACCCATCAACATTGCTTTTCAAAGTCGGAACCTTATATGCTGAATTAAATGATAGTTTACCTCATTTGAAGACCATTTGTTTTAATGTGTAATGAGTTCATAACATCATCCGTTCGCCGCATCTACAACATCTTGGGCTATGAAAAAATCATCAATCAAGGCGTTTTCATAATTATTTTAAAGGTCGCTCCGCTTTCCGCTCATAACTTGTCCAGTAATAGCTGTCAACTCAAACAATACATAGAAGGAGACGGTATTATAAATGACTGTCTCGCTTCAATTTGTTCTGTGGTATTGTATTGTCAACTGGTATATTCCGTTAAATAATATTCTGTGTATTTAATTCAATTTAAACACCTTGTTATTGGGTTAGCAATAAACCCTTTGTCTATATTTGACCCAATTTTGAATTTACTTTACAATTTGTATAGCCAATAGGTAGTTGGTGTTGGGTTTTTGTGGGGAAGTTGGGAAGAAGAGGAAGAATGTGGGGAAGTTTGAAAATGGCGTCAGTGACAGAAAAGTTGAAAGGAAAGGTATGGGCATGTGATGAGGAGGGAGGAGACGCATGTGACTAAAAGAGTGTTGAATATAAATGTTGATGGATGGAGCGGGAGAGGAAGGTCAAAGAAAAGATGGATTGATTGTGTGAGGAATGATAATAAAGAGAAGGGAGTTAATGATAGCGTGACGGTAGTTGGTGTAGGGGTGTAGGTAGCTTAGTCACATTTTTACTGAAACTCTTTTTTATGCTTGCCATAAGATATTTGTGTTACCGACAGATCAAAATGTTGCCATTTTAAATACCATATTTATTAATTAACAGGACTAAGTATTGTGTTTATTTTATTTTTATATGCTGCACTGGTTGACGTCATCATGTCAACACCGGCTGTCACTGAAAACCAGCGCTGGGGTTCTGTTTCGCTGGTCACAGCATTATGCTGAGCGATGGCCATTTTGCGTGAATATAACGCATATTTTCCCCCAAATTATTCTTTTCGTGTATTTGTTCTTTTTTTGCGTCATGTCTACCGCAAAAAAACATCTTTTCTTTCTTTCTTTACATTTTTTTTTAAATTCGTATTACATTTTTAATAGATTCAGTTTCACATGCGTAATGTTTAAGTTGGTTTTTGACAACAAAATAAAAAAAACTTAAAAAAAAAGTGCACATAATAAGAACCATAAAACAATACTATATAAAATGTCTTGAAAATTTGATAAACACTCGTGAAAGCTTCTTAGTCCCAACTGCACAGAACATAGATATAATTTTTGTACACAAAAATCTAGAATAGATATTTGAAGTGAAAAGTTCTTTAGGCGCGTTGTGCATTTTCGAGATGGGAAAAAACAATTGAACTCGCGATACCGTTACCGACAGTTCATTTTTGTAAACGCGATTGTGCTCTTTATTTTAGACAAGATACGGACCAATGTTCTATAAAAATATTTTTCTTCAACCAAGGCGATCTTGTTCAAGTTTTCACTTCTGTCGGCACTCCCGGAATGCCACTGTTTTTTATTTTATACCAATATATATAGGTAGAATTTACTCTCTAAGGACGTGTATAGACAAACCAGATCATGTACCCCAATTTGCCTTACCTACCTAGACCTAGTATAGATTCTAAACGGCATAAACCGTCAGATACACCGCTGCGTGTAAGACCAGCTTAGCTGCGAGATACACGCAAACCAGAGGCCCTTGTACGAACGCGCGACTTAAACATAATGTAAATTCGAACGATTTTTTCATCCAAAATACAACCTATGGAATTTTGATTAAAACCTTTACGACAAGCATAATTATTATCACTCATAGGTATGAATAAGTCGTAAAACTAAGTAAATATTATGTGCGAAGCGAGTATTTTTGTGGCGGCATCTAAAACTCCACATGTGAACTACGCATCACACTGACCGCACGCAAAATCCTGCATTGCATAAGCAAAGTTCGACGCGCGACTAGCATATAATACAACATTCCGTCATTAATCATCGGGCAGTAGCCCACCGGACACAACACCTTTCTAGCCGGAGGATCCCCCCTTTTGTCGAGAATAAGAAACTTTACACCCTGTTCCTCATCCTATTCTATTATAAACGCGAAAGTTTGTGCGGATGGATGGATGTATGAATGTTTGTTACTCTTTCACGCAAAAACGACTGAACAGATATTGGTGAAACTTTACAGTAATATAGCTTATACATCAGAATAACATAAAGGCTATAATTTTTATAGGTGTGCGGGCGAAGCCGTGGGCAAAAGCTGGTACCTCTACTTATAAATTTTCATTGTTAAAATCGTTCGAATTACATTAGTACTCCGCTCATTCACGCCAGGCCTACAGTAGGTACATCCATAGTTATAGGCGTACATCTCAGATTATGACTACGCACTAGAACAAAGCGGCTCAACGCGGGCTGTGACAACATCATGTATTGTTGTTTATACGGGATAATGTTTATAATATTGTGAGGGATTGTGATTTTTTCTTCTATTTTTCATGTAGGTATGTGTGTTTTTGAAGGAGTTTGGTATAAAAACGGAAATTATACATACCTACAGCGTATAGAAAAAAACTAGGCGTATCCTACGCCCCGAAATTGTACTGTAAAAGCTCGATTTTGAACGCGTTTGAATCGGGGTTTGGTATGTTTTTATTTGTTTGGAATCACTTACTGGTTTCTTCTGGCACAAAATTGTATACATTTTGTTTTATGTCTAACTTCAATAATTCCACTATTTATATACGATTATACACAAATTATCAAATACAAAAACCCAGTATAGTTTCCAAAAACAAATGTTCTAAAATTGCTTTATTCCTATCTTAAGAGCGTTTATTCTGAAAGTTGGCAACGTCGCAAAATAAATGTCAAATATTTCGCTGTTTTGATTAATTTGACAATATTACTGTATGGAAATAAGAAATGTGGCTAACTAGCGAACTAGAATATTAATAATGAATTGCAATTCTAACACTGAATTTGATGTTGTAACCGTTTTAGGTGCAAAAAAGGCATTTGGAAAGTTTCCAAATCCTTTTTTTACATCTAAAACGTAATATTCGGTATTACGATTCGATATTATTGCATTTCATAACCAATATTTTATATAAAAAAAACTTTAATGCAAAAAAAAATATTACAAAGCGTTTACATTGGCCCCAAACTAGGCAAGCCTGTATCTTGGGCACCAATATGGAGGTTTTACCATTTAAACATTTATTTTAGTTCCCTAGTTAGCCGCATTTCTTAATTCCATACAGTAATATTGGCAAATTAATCAAAACAGGTAAATATTTGACAGCTATTTACGACGTTGCCAAATTTTAGGATAAACCCTCTTAATCGCATGTCCCTTGGTGACAGACAGCCCCATAAGCGTCAACGTCAAACGGCCGTCAAACTCCGCTGACCAATTTGCACGATTAAACGTGACCAATATCACTGCAGACTCTTGCAAGCGCTTTGTTGGTTAACGATCCAATTTACCGTGAATAACGTTCATAAATGACTTGCTACAGTTTCCATTCTGCATTAGTTTCATCATATATCAAGGCTTCTTCTTCTATTAAATGGTTTGTAAAGCGTTAGTTCCGTATTTTAGAACCTTTAGTTAGATACGTATTTAATAGTTGGTGTTTTCCAAGCTTAACATAAAAAGGAAATATTCCTGGAAAACTCACTGTTCCGTTTCCAACGTGAGATTTTTCAATCTTCTATGACAGTTTTCCCATCATGTACGGTGTGTGTAGGTGAAAAACCACTCATGAAAATTCTGGCCCATCTATACGAAACAGGCGCTGTTTCGTCGAGCCCATTTTCTACTAAATAAACTTCTTATTATAAAAACACCAGACATAATATATCAGCCGGGTCTAAACAGACCCTCTTTTGATGCGTACGATTGCGAAAAACATCAGGAAAGCAAAAAATAACGTAATAGGGCCCTATTACGCGGCCAACTGGCGCTGAAAAATATTATGGAAAAAAATGCCGACCAGAAGAACTCTACTTTATTTTACACGGCTGTGTAAATAACTGTATCTTGCTGAAAAATTTTGGCTAATTGGGAAATATGCCCAACGCGCCTAAAGAAGTTTTTTCTTTAGGCGCATTGGGCATTTTTGAGAAGGGACTAAACTATTGATTTCGCGACACTGTAACGGAATTTACCGACACTGTGGAGTAAAAGACATCAACGCGTTGATTACCGTGGTGCTTGGAGTAAAAGACATCAACGCGTTGATTACCGCGGTGCCGATTTTTTTTCAAGTTTTCACTTCTGTCGGCACTCCCGGAGTTCCACTGTTTTTTTTCTATACTATCCTAGTACTTTGTATTTGTGCTATCCTCTACATTTTTATGCTATCCTAGTATTTATGGCATCGCAGTGCACTCGAATTACTCGAAGATCAGACTATCTATGCCAACGGACACTTCACTTCACTACGAGTCTTCACCTGGCACTCTCTTGCTCACTCTTTATCTAGGAGATGTAGAAGAGAGAAAAAGAGACGTTAAAATCCTTCTGTGTGGTATAAAAGAAAAGTTACCCAGATAATACACCAAATACTCGGCTGAAAATGACATGTTCACAGTTAAGTCTGTCCCTAAGATCAAACCAAACAGTACAATACAACATTGTCACCGCTGATGTATATTCAAAGCATTTGTGACTATAACAGGACACCTTTGGTCTCAAACTACAGATACTATTATACCCGATATGCCAAGGGTAGGGACGGGACGGTTGTAGTAAATTATACGATACGCCCCATTGTTCGCGAAATGAACATGTGACAGGGTAGGGAATGATGAAGGTGGAGGGCAGTAGGGTAACTAACGTGTTTGAGAAAGTACAATGGCGTCCATGGGCAGGTGCCCGCCCATATATTTCTGAATATTCATAAAAAATAACTTGTTCTCCCTATGGTTTTATGGACTTACACTTGTATTTTTTTAAATAAACACAGATTTTTTTAGAAATGAAATGTTTTAACCTCCGTTTAATTGACAAATTTTAATAAAAATGTTAGTTAATCCGATGAAATAGGTAACTCATAGGCTTTTAGAATTAATAAACAGAATTAAAATCGCGCCAATAACATCGGAGATAAATGGCAAACGCTAATCAAAACAAAAAAATTAAAAGTAATTTTTCGAAAAAATATTTAAAAAAATACGGGCGCCCCACATGCCTATGGGCGACATTGTATGTACTGGCAGCTTCATTAGTTGTACTCGCGAAAAAAACTCTTTAAAAAGGGGGAAACTGTTATTTACAGTCAGTAAACAAGTTAGTTTCTGAAACTATTTATCAAAAGAATCTGGAATGATAGCTTGAAATAAGCATCTACTTCACTTATGACTAAAGACAAAATTATAGATTACTGAAAGATTTCCACGGCGCAATGTCAACAATGAAGAAAACTAAGGTGAAAGAAAGTGACATTTCTTATGTCACTTTGTCTTCGTAGAGTAGAGATAGAAATTATCATGCTAAGCGATTATTTTTAACCGACTTCCAAAAAGGAGGAGGTTATATCCGTGGCTGGCGTGAATATGTTGACATGTCTAAAATGGCAATCTTTCAGGACGGCCATTTTAAAGGTTTGACCTCTTCTGGTAAATCGGTAAATTACACACACATAACATAACATCACGCCTTGTTTCCCCGAAGGGTTGGGCAGAGGTGTCCCTGTAGCAGGTACACCCACATTTCGCCAGTTAAATTAGTTTACAGTATGTGTTTTAGTTGTTTTAGGGGTTTAGTTGATATAACGAAATATCAATGTTCGTTCACAAAACCATGTGAATCGTTAATTTGACATGTTTTTATCAAGTAAAACACGTAAAAATGCGAGATGTCAACATAATACCATAGTCGATTGCTTCAAAAGTTATTTATATTTTGAGCTGACAATTTTTTTCATGTAACTTCCGAATGCGTAGAACGTATTAAGCCAAATAAAAAAAAACATACAAGTCGAGATGTCAATGTATTCACGCCAGCCATGGATATGTTCGTCGCGTATGATTGTTTTTTTTTTTTTTTTTTTTTTTTTTTTTTTTATGTATGTCCACCGATTTCTCCGTCAATTGTGGACCGATTTTGGAAATTCTTTTTTTCTTTGAAAGGGTATGCTCTCGAGGTGGTCCCATATACATTTTATTGCCTTGGCTTCGATACTTTTTGAGTTAGCTTCAATAATACGTACTTTTTTCCAACTTAGTATGTGGATGATATGATAAGTTCCTGTCACTGTTATCTCTAAAGCAGGTAGTGGTTTTCGAATTTGTGTGGGGTAGGTACCACAACTAAAAAGTAAAAAATAAAAACTTTTTACAAAAAAAAACAACCGACTTCCAAAAAACACTACAAAGTGAAAAATAACTTTAATTTCGGAAGTCGGTGACAAAAAACGAAAATTCTAAACCAAAGACACCGACTTCCGAAATTAAAGTTATTTTTCACTTTGTAGTGTTTTTTGGAAGTCGGTTGTTTTTTTTTGTTATACTTCATCTTTGCATTAATTTTAAGTGGGTTTTGTCTTGAAACAGCTAGCAAAATGTTACATGGTAATAAATGACACTGTAATACCATGTCATCATTTTGTATTTGGAAAACTCGAAATCTTTTATATGTAACATCTTTTCTCTTGATTTCCAGCAATCTGTGGGAGTGATTTCGTAAAAAGGGACGGAAGTGTGTAACAGGAAACCAGGGAAACGCGCGCTATTTGATTTGGCCAATGAGCGCACACGGTGCTAAAGTTGGCCGTCAGATGGTACCAACCCATTTCTTTTTAAATAATTAATAGAAAACCAAACTAAAGAGTACCTACATCCAAATATCTGTTAATATTGCTGTGAACATTAAGTATCTTAATACGAAGACTTCTGTATCATAACTGTACAGTGACACATGCTCATAAGCATGGAACCATTGTTAAACATATACTTTCTTGTGTGTAGAAGATAATAAAACTTATATTTGTTTGTAAATGAGGTGCAAGTACAAACATCATAATGGAAGATTGCTAATTAGGTATGGAGGTATAACAGGATAAAGGAAGCATAACTTATTATGATTTAAAACTTCGAAGAATGTTGGTATGTATGCTGTGAGGTGAAACATGGAATCCAATGTTTCTTTCAACTGAATATATTCAAAAAGAGACTAAATGCGTCGTATTCTTCAACCAGCAGAGCTCAATTTCAAACCACCTTACAACTTCTCTCGTATACCACTAGATATGATTGCACAAAGATTAAACAGCTGATCGCATTCAATTAATTCGCGAATAAGTAAAGTAGTGCCTGGGCGACTGAGCTCTGCTCTGGTAAAAAAAAAAACAACCGACTTCCAAAAAACACTACAAAGTGAAAAATAACTTTAATTTCGGAAGTCGGTGTCTTTGGTTTAGAATTTTCGTTTTTTGTCACCGACTTCCGAAATTAAAGTTATTTTTCACTTTGTAGTGTTTTTTGGAAGTCGGTTGTTTTTTTTTGTAAAAAGTTTTTATTTTTTACTTTTTAGTTGTGGTACCTACCCCACACAAATTCGAAAACCACTACCTGCTTTAGAGATAACAGTGACAGGAACTTATCATATCATCCACATACTAAGTTGGAAAAAAGTACGTATTATTGAAGCTAACTCAAAAAGTATCGAAGCCAAGGCAATAAAATGTATATGGGACCACCTCGAGAGCATACCCTTTCAAAGAAAAAAAGAATTTTCAAAATCGGTCCACAATTGACGGAGAAATCGGTGGACATACATAAAAAAAAAAAAAAAAAAAAAAAAAAAAAAACAAACATACGCGACGAACATATAACCTCCTCCTTTTTGGAAGTCGGTTAAAAATAGAGAATTCTCTTAGTATACGACGGGCATGCTGAGATGGTTTGGGCATGTTGAGAGGATGAATGAAAGGCGACTAACAAAATGTATTTACAAGGCTGATGTGAAGGGCCGGTCGGGGACGCCCTAGGAGGACATATACTGACCTTATTGGTGATGTTCTTCAGAAAGGCCAGGTGCTTAGTACTCGCAACCGGCGTGCGTGTATGACCAGATATATGAACCTAAACGAGGCAAAAGGAGTATGTAAGGATCGTAGCAGGTGGCGTTCTATAGTTTCTGCCTACCCCCATGGGAAAAAGGCGTGAGTTTATGTATGTATGTAGTATAGGAAAGTTCACAGTAATTCCATGGATAGTACATACTAATTCCATGCTGCCATGATAGTAGGTACTTACTAATTCCATGCTGCCATGATAGTAGGTACTTACTAATTCCATGCTCCAGTATTTATAGTGTATTATCTATGTTCCATTCTGCCATGTCATTATTATCTTGTTCTAAACTTTGAGCGACCGGGCTCTGCTCGGGTGAAAATACGGAAAAAACGAATTTTCCCAGATTACCTAGATCGATGTTTACCCTCGTAAACCCCTATATTGCAACTTTCATCGAAATCGTTAAAGCCGTTTTCGAGAACGTGATTACAAATAATATATATATGCAAATATAGGACTCCCATTTAATATTAAAGAATAAGAAAATAAATAGTTCCTAAACGTTTTACCCAAGCTGTAACAGCTATAAGGTTTTAGAATGATTAAAAGAGGACTTTCGTAATAGCGGATTATTATGGCACTTGTAAGGCACAAACTTGCACTTACTTTTTGTAAAATATGGGAATCATCATCATCATCGTCATCATCATCATCATCATCATCCTGCCCTTATTATATTTGGGGTCGGTGAAACATATGTTTTTCTTCCATGCTTCATAATATAAAAATAATAAAAATGCTTTCAGTTTTCTAAGAAAATAAAATGGCATTTCCTTCAAGTAGTTGACTATGATAGCTTAATTGTTTGAAATAACTTTTACTGAAACAAAAATCTCTACTTCACAACCCGTTTTAAGTCCTAAGTGTGACAGTGCAACTCTGGAAACAAACTCCATCAATTTTAAAATCATACAGTTGCAACAGTTTGATAAATACTTCAAAAACATGCTAGGGAGGGGGTGGATACTAAGATAAGAGCCGATAGACCAAGCCGTATGGAAGACATGTGATGCTGGCCCTAAATACGTAAATTATGAGGATAATATATCTAAATTCTATTGCCACCGTGATGTCTGTGAAGAACTTTATATTTATAATTTATTTTAAGCAGAAAAAGAAAGAAAGATTCTCAAAAAAGACACAAAAACATGAGAACAACATGTCTTTGTGTCTTTTTTGAGAATCTTTAAACCTAAATGCTAATAGGCTAATTAAGTCAAAAACTGATTCTTTGTTCAGTCATTTTTCGCTGGCATAACTCTCCTGGTAAAAAAATGAATATTTCGAATATGTTATTGCCCTCCTATATAAGCAGCAGTTTTTTATACATCTAATGTCGGGAGCTAGGCTGCACCACGGTAATCGAGCCTCGTTCGATACAACTACCACTTTCTTTTACCAACCACCCACGCAACACTAGACCTTAACTTGGCTACATACAGTCCAACCTAATCGCAAAACATTCTTCAATAACTTTGTCCGATATAAGTCAACAAAGTTTACGATGCAGTTCCTCCACGCGATTTCAAATCTTACTACTACCAATTTAAGGTAGTTCGAAGGTGTAATAAGTTGATGTGATATCATGTGCCGCCGTTGCAATTAGCGCATCGTCGTCCCCATTCTGTTATTGCAAGTGGAGGTTTCAGCGCCATCATGGCATCCTTATAATTTACGCAGGCTGTTCGTATAGGCTTTTTATTATAATATGGGCTGTGGAAGAAGAATGTATGATTAGGAATTAATTGAGTGCATGTGCTTGTGTGTGTGTTGATGCTTTTGTAGAGGAACGTGTGTGTTTAGTGTTGAACACCTAATTTCCTCAGAGTTCCTTATAATTTCTGGATTTATGAAGATACTTTCAAATGCTCAGTGCAGAATATAGAGACAAACAAACACAAATTCAAGTAGACAAACAGACACAAATTCAAAAAATTATAAATATTTTTTAATTATATTTTCGAAATCGGAATCGTTTCGACATTTCGTAGCAATTTTTTTTAAATTTTCAATGTACTGTTGCGACTTCGCTACGATTTTATTAAATAGTATACCTATCTAAGTTATCTTCTATTGGGTTTTGATCTTCCCAGAAATTCAACCAAGCAACTGTTGCACTGTTGCTACTTTGCCTTCCCAAGATGCGCCAAAAGCACAGAAATGTCGTCTTATACTCTGCATTAGAGATGGGCTGAGTGATGATTTTTCTGTATCAATGACTGCATGACAATGACAAAAAAATATCGATGACGGGAACAATGACAAAATCATCAATGATTTTTATTTGAGAATATGATCACGTCACTTCAAATGATTGTGGAACGGCTTTGTGAAATTATCATTATTTAGTAGGCATTGGTCGTACTTGTCTTAAGGGTTATCCTCTAAGTTAGATTGCGAAATTAAATTTTTCTTTGTTTGCGACATTCATGGCAGTGTATTTGAAATAGTATTGATTAATAATCATGGAAATTTTCAATATGTTTTCATTAGCGATATTTGCTGTTTTTTTTTTTTGTATTTCATGGCAGTCTGGCGTTCTTGCAAGTAAATACCTGGTGTGAAAACTTGATCGCGTAAATACGCACCTTCCCTACAAGTACCTACATAATATTTCAATCTTAACTTCAAACTTTTTGTATAAGTATGGTCGTCCTCGTTTAATCAAAACAATTATTTACGAAACACAAAATGCTACATAACACTTGCCGCGCTTAAACAACGCAAGTGATAGCATTGTTGCAGTGACGTGCGCCTAGCACCGGGCATTTTAACGAAACTGTGAATTCTGTGACGTAAGTATCGCCGATCACGCAGCCTCGCAACGTAGCATCTGAATCACCGAAGTTCTCGTTCATTCATGAAATGATTTAAAAGCATTGATGATTTTGTCGTTGTCATTGCATGATGAAATGATTTTAAAATATCGATGATTTTTACATGTGACATGATATCGGACCCAACTCTACTCTGCATCCAACTAAGAGAAACCCTGAGCTGCTTTTATTTTTCGTCTGCGATTCTCTCTCCAACACGTATATGCTCCAATGGATAAATTGGTCTTTCAGCAGACCGATCCAGCCTACTGCCACTTTGAATTGCTGAATTTTGCAAATATAATTTTAAACTACTTCAAACTGTGTTTCGCCCACAAATTGAAAAAAAAAAAGGATTGTGTGGTTTTATGAAACCACGGTAAAAGCGAAACTTTTAAGCGAACTATAGGCGCCGCCATTTTGGCCTTGGCTGCTCTGACGAGCGCCTTTCACTTTATCCCTACTCCGCGGCCGTCCGTCACGCGACATGCAACACACAGACCAAAAAGTTTGAGACGATGTAATAAAAGTTTCACTTTAAAAACAATTGAAGTACAGAGTATGTGACACTTTCGTCTATTTTTTTTCC
Source organism: Agrochola litura (assembly GCA_949152395.1). Taxonomy (NCBI): domain Eukaryota; kingdom Metazoa; phylum Arthropoda; class Insecta; order Lepidoptera; family Noctuidae; genus Agrochola; species Agrochola litura. The sequence continues at coordinate 3,987,536 of OX424497.1, read as the reverse complement.
AATGTAAGTAGTATATCTTTTCGACACGTGGTTTGATTCTCCTGTTATAAACCACTATAGCCATATTAATTTTAACCCATAATTTTATTTATTTGATTTACACGGCTTAAGAAACCAATTACATCAATTAAAGCATATACAGGTCGTCCCAAAATTATGGGACATGAAGGGAAAGTACCTTAAATATCGTAGATGGGGTATTTTGCTAAAAGAAGACTTTATGTTATTTTTAAAAGTTAGTAATTCTGCATTCAAAGATTTTCTAAAAATTACTTGCCTCGTCTGGTAATCGAACCGACTTAAATGTAAAAAAAAACACCGCTACTTTTTTATGATGCCAATCGAAAGAATGACCAAAAACTAATAACTCTTCTTAAGTAACATAGTATTTTAAAAGAAACGAACAATGTAAAATGTTTGAGTGAAATTTCAAGAAAGTTATTGATTGCCGACGACGACGTTCGAAAAGTAGTGAATGTTTTCCTACTTGGATTGGTACAAATGGACCGATTAGATGGCCGGCCAGATCCCCGGACCTTACACCATTAGATTTCTTCTTTTGGGGATACGTGAAAGCTATGCTATACAAAAAACGATACGAGAACGGGCGAGTTACAAACAGAATTGTGCCATATCATATCGAATATTCACCATAAAATGATAAGAAAATCAACAGGCAAGCGGACTCATTAAAAGATTGGCGATTTGCGTAAGACAAGAGGGATCACATTTTGAGCATTTAATTAATTAATTTACAAAAAAAAATACCCACTTAATTGACTACGGCAGTTTCATGTATGTTTTTAATTTGATTAAAATGATTAATTTCACGCTGTTCCTTTCTTTTGAAATACTATGTTACTTAAGAAGAGTTATTATTTTTTGGCCATTCTTTCGATTGGCATCATAAAAGTAGGGGTGTTTTTTTTTACATTTAAGTCGGTTCGATTCCCAGACGAGGCAAGTAATTTTTAGAAAATCTTTGAATGCAGAATTACTAATTTAAAAAAATAACATAATGTCTTCTTTCAGCAAAATACCCTATCAACGATATTTAAGGTACTTTCCCTTCATGTCCCATAACTTTGGGACGCCCTGTATACTAAGTACAAACATAACACATAAACGAATAACAACAATTAAATACTATTATTCTCACAAAAATGTAGGCACATAATCATGAAATTGGCAAATTTATTATCGAACAAATCGCAGTCCAGGCTGGCTTCCACGAGATTATTTAGTGCGGTCAACACGCGCGGTAAGGGAGACGCAGTACGGGCTGCTTTCCGACACGAAGGCACGCCTAGCAGTCGATGCCTTACCCACAAGTCCACAACTACATTATCTCTATTAGCCAAGCCAAATAGCCTATAATAAATTGTTAATTTTGATTCAATTTCCCGCATCAGTATAATTAAATTATGCTCAGGCAAATTAATGATATGCTCACTAATTATATTTGGAATATGCAGTTAAAATAATGTTAGTTTGAACGAAACATCAATTTCAACCCGATAAATTAATCTGTTTGCCGCGTGGAAACCTAAAACACTTGAAAATATGAAATGACTGAAAATCCATACAAAAAAATCAAGGTATTAGCGCAGACAGAAAGAGAGGCAACTTCTAGGTGGATGTAACTGTAAGTACCGTTGTGCGAACTGAATTGCACTTTATTGTGTCGTTGCAAGAGTCGCTTTTATTTAAATAATTTTGCAGAGTGAACCATCAGTTTTCATCTGTGGTATTGGTCTTACCATTTTAGACAGCAACTTGTATCAACTCTTTCATAAGTGCCCATTTAGCTTTATGTAAAATAAAATATTATAATTTTAAACACTAAAATGGATGAAGCTTCTCCTTTTGAGTAGGTTTTTTTATGAGGATTTTATTTTGATTTCAAACTTTATGGTTTTTAGCCATCTTTTTAAAGTCATACTCAAATGTTTTGACACAGATAATATAATACTACGGTTTTGATAATTCATCATTATCTACCTAGCCCTTTTAACTATGTTGGGGTCAGCTTCCAGTCTAACCGGATGCAGCTGAATACTAATATTTTACATGAAGCGAATGTAATACTCGTATCTTTTGTAAATTAGCAAGTAGGTACTTACTTTTATTTCGTACTAGTTCTTCTCCACTTGATTTTTGGATTCCGCTATCCATAATCCAATAGATACCAACATAGTTATCTAATATGGGTTGGAAATTATCAAATAACTTCTCCCGCTCTGGGCGGCGTGTCAGACTCTTACTGACTAAAACCCACCCGTGTTCCTTCGGTTACCCTGTTGCTGGGATCCACGATTTCGGACAACTTCGCAACCCCGGCAGGCTTCAACCCTAGCGGGCCCCGTCAGTTCTGCTGACATCTCTTTGAGGCGCGCGTGGAACACAACGAGCCGTCGACCTGGGCCTGGTCCTTATCGGACGGCAAGCTATCCATTGCTTTGCTCACCGTCCGCAAGCCCACGCCTTCGGTGGCCGGAAATCGATCTGCGATTCCCGAGTCGTAGTCCTCTGAGATTGTATAATGGTCGACGTCCGGCAACGTACTCCTGAGTATTACGGAAAGGATAACTAACATTTTATTAGGAAAGCTTGTTTTTTTGCAAAAATTTTGGGTACCTACCTACAATTTTTTATATACGTATTTAAAAATACAAATTCCTTCGATATCATTATCATTACTTTGTACAAAAGATGTCCACTAAAGGCCAAACGGATAACTAATATTAGGAAGGCAATATTATATTTTTTTTAAATGAAAACTTCTTGAGGCGCTTTGGGCATTTTTGAGATGGAACTAAACCATTGATTTCGCGACCTGTTACCGATACCGTAGAGTAAAAGACATCAACGCGTTGATTACCGCTGTACCGATTTTTTTTTCAAGTTTTCACTTCTGTCGGCACTCCTGGAATGCCATTGTTTATTAAGTAGTCCTTTTTTATGCTAACGCTATTATCATGATCATTTTGCCCAATAAACTTTCATTATAATTATGACTGTTTGAACAGTAAATACACAAACTTACGCCATTATCTAAAGACGCACACAACAGAACGCCCCCGCGTACCGTGCCAGTATCTTATATACTCACCCTTATGCTTCAATACTTTATTTTCCAACATATACATACACGACGAGACAGTTACAGGTACTACGCAGTCGACCTTTAACTAAAGTAATACTGACCATAATATCCTAGTGAAAATTAATCAAAGTAACTCTAATAGAACTAACCGCTATCTACTAAAACATCAATTAATTCCAAAATGTAACTAAAACCGCTAAACCACGTTCATAATAGCGTGCTCGCGTCAACATGTGATCGGTTTTCATAATAACCGCACGGAACGCTAAAAGCTATTGAAACATGCGGAACCGCTCTCGCTTGCAACCGGACATCGATTATGTTAATACGGCCATTAAATTGCAAATATCCTACGTGGCCGATTTATAACTTTGTCTCGAGCGACTAACGATAGTGATGACAATCGCTTTGTTTGCCTTCGAGATTGGCTATAAGGAAGTTTTAAGGAAATTAATTTTTCAGCTACTGGATAAAACTTGCCGTTAAAAAATCTACGAAGACTACACTCTCAAACCTGACTTGTGTGTGACTGTGTTGTGTTCGCGGCCGAATGGAAGACGATCATGTCAGTTTATCTGAAGTTCGGGTTTCCCTACTTGAAATCGAATGACGTGAGATCGAATAATACTCGAAATCGATAAATTATGAGTGCGACAGTTCACTACCTTGATGCATCAAAATCTCGAATAACTATAAGCTCGAAAGATCGGCAGCGCGAAGAACCTTGAAACATTATTTCTTGAGCGACCATCTAATCGATTTACAGAATAGTTGAAACAATATATGCGTAGAAAATATAAATCAACTATGATCATGAAAAATAATGATGGTAATAAAATAACATTACAAGTTAGCTAATAGGTAATTAGAAAAGTTTACTTCCTACCTATTTGGGAAAATAACTAGGTATTTGTCGATTCAAGTATTATTCGATCTCACGTCATTTGATTTCAAGTAGGGAAACCCCTGAAGTTCTGTGAGATGAATATAGGATTGTATGTCAAATTTTATCTTTAGCTAATGTAATTGGCATATAATCATTTTTATCTAGTTATTGTAGAGCTTTTTATCTGCATAGTTTTAGCTTGCAATCTCCGTAAGTTTGTTAGAAGTTGATATATGGAATAATTAAGAGACAAGCGTTATTTTGGATTAAGAATAGAAGAAAAATAGTAGGAGTCAGTTTAGCTGACATGTGGATGTCATGATATAAAAAAGGAAAAAAAAAACAGTGGCACTCCGGGAGTGAAAACTTGAAAAAATAATTGGTTGTCTGTAAAGTCGGTTTACGGACGATAATTTTACGTGATAACGTCACAAGCCGAACGCTTATGCCGATCGTGCATCTCTATCGCTTGTTCCGCGCTCTCGCTTGCACGCTCGGCTCAGGTAGAACATGACACTTTTTCGTGCGTGCAGCCGGCGTTCATCGATTTATAAGACGTTATCACGTCAAAAATTTCCACCGCGGTAATCAACGCGTTGATGTATTTTTAATGGTCAAAAGCTGGTGTCGTCACAGTGTCGCGAAATCAATGGTTTAGTCCCATCTCAAAATGCCCAACGCGCCTAAAGAAGTTTTCACTTCAAAAATCCGTGGATATCTATTTATTTTATCTGAAAGATAATTATGTTTTATTGAAGTACCTTTCCCACAATATTTAATGACTATAATCTCAAATGTAAGGTTTAGTAATGGTCTTGTTCTTTTCGTGTGGTTAGTGACTAACCTGGTGTCAGAGTTTTAAAGCCGCTCATGGGCCTCTGAATTGACTTAACATGCCGTCGAGAAATATCTCTCAGGTATGCGGGTTGCCGGTTTAGTTTGGTGAATTTATTGTGTAGTCCAAGATAGCGAACTCCTGGCCAAAAGCAATCGTAAAGTAGCCGAAGTAAGAACCTTTTACCGTTCAAAGAGGATTGAATCCAATCATTATAGTGAATCTTTCAGACTGTCATGTTCTTATTTAGGAGTTTACGTTTTTTATCTTTTTAACCCCTGATGCATTAAGAAGACTCTTGTCTGTGCTGACCTTAGAAAAAAAGAAAATTATATGCCTGACGATTACCGCCAGTATCGGCATCTATACTATGTTCTATTTTAATTGACCGCTACTTCGGTTCGCACTTCAACAAAGTGCTGTGTCCCGGGAACGAATTGTTGGCTCAGACCCAACACACTAATGACGCTTGTTGCTTCCCTACCCGTAATATGAGTTGGTAGAAGAATATTCGATGTCGAATAAAATTGCTTTTCATCCCATACATAGTTCTAACGATATTAAATGAAAATGGTGTTATATTGCATATTGCTGTCTTAGGTATTTTATTTGAAAAAAATCATCAAGCCGATTTCCAGCCACCTTAGGCGCGGGCTTGCAGACGGTGAGCAATGGGTAGCTCGCCGTCCGATAAGGACCAGGCCCGGGTCGACGACGCGTTGTGTTCCACGCGCGCCATAAAGAGATGTCAGCAGAACTGACGGGTTCCGCTAGGGCCGATGCCTGCCGGGTTTGCGAAGAAGTCCGAAAGGGATATCGTGGCCCCCGGCAACATGGCAACTGAAGGAATACGGGTGGGTTTTCGTCAGCAAGAGTCTGACACGCCCTCCCGCTCCGCCAAGAGCGGAAGAAGTTATTTGATAAATTCCCACCGTAAAAAAAGGTGTTTTATTTGCATGAAAATAAGTATCGAATATCATATTTCGCCTGTTATGCTTCAAGACCCATTTACACGATTCAAGTTTCTTGCCTGTGGTATAACATAAAATTAAAACTACTAACGACTGAAATGAATGATTATTGAAACTAACGAAAAAACAAAGTAGGAGATCTCAGAGGTCAACTTTAAATTCAAATTCTCTATTGCGAAATAAGTGTACAGAATTTTAAAGATGTTAACAATAGGTAGGTTCTTAGAACTTAGTTGCCTGTAAGGCATTTCAATTTAAATGGTTATAAATATTTAAAAAAAATATATACAAACTTCAATATTCCAGTTAAACAGTTTACATTATATTATACTATCATACTATTCTTATAATTTATATCACATTTTATTAAGTATCACAATCATTTTAATATCAAATAATTATTTTTCTGAGGAGATGGCGGGACGAGTTGGATAGGTTCCATCAAAACTGGAAGAAGGACGCGCGGGCTCGCGAAAGACGGAAAGAGTTAAGGAGAGGAGTTTTGATGAAATAAACTAGTTAACTAGGATATGGAAGTAAAAACGTTGTTTGCACAGAGATTATTTTATTACATAGTGAATGACACAAGTCATAAACATAACACATGTTTGAATATCAATTTGAAATGTTGTTGTCTACTAAAAAGTTTCACAAGGAGGCTTTTGCCCAGGAGTGGGACAGCGTAGGCTAGTAAAGAAAATGGTGCATCGTGTAAATACTGTTTAGATTAGACAGTGCAACTTTTATTATTGCTTCAACTCTTGCAATTAAATCGCATTGTGTCATCAAGCTTAGCTCTCATATATAAGGGACGACACAAAAAAAAAACAAATAAGTAAAACAAATTGTTTTCATTCACTTCCTTACCATAATTTTAATTTAGAACAACGACAGCCCTAAAACAATTTAAAAGTCAATTTATCCCTATATTGAATTTTATTTTTTTAATCTCAAGTTTTGTAAAGATAAAGCTCAATCTTTAGAAGATTAAATTACAACAACACTTTATTTACATTAAATTGATTAATAAAGACGAACGAAGTAGGAAACAATGATGTAGCGAAACAAGAATGGTCAGTTTTCAATAAATATTTTTTTATTCAGTGATGCATTTTTATTACGTAGACTCGAAATGAAAGTATAACAAATAATATCCGGTGTTTGCTTTCAGGAAATTAGTTTCGTTATTGTTAAAGAATATCTTTTATCTACTCTCATAGCGTAATATTCGAATTATGAACTTCAAAACGAGTTTATATTGACATACTTTATAAACAGAATACCGAAATTTAAAAATAGAATCATATTATAACACTTTTTCTCTAACAAAATAATACTATAAAACAATTTTTTTTCTATTACGATACAGCGCTAATCCAAGAAGTTAATATCACCAAAGAGTTTCCATCAACTTTTGGCGGGGGACAGCAGCACCCGCTGTAGCGCATGTGCGGTGATGTGCTGGTGCAGGCGACATTCATTTGTTTTGTAGTACTTACTGAATTTCGTGGGATTTTTAAATTTATTCTTGATCTTTAACTTTGATCTTTTATTTAGTATTTGTTTCAATCCCAATGTTTGAGAGTAGATAAAGTAGTGTATGAAACTGCACATAACTAGGTATTAAAACATTCGTGTGATACTATTAAAAACCTCGCCTACGGCTCGGTTTATAAACACACACGCATGTTTTAATACCCCTCATTATGCAACAGTTTCATAAACTACTATTATAATAGACTGTAGGTACTTGCAATAAATTGCAATGTATTGTTATATGTATATTGTAGTTTCTGCTTACCTGGGCTAAGCTTGAGTTATAGCTTTATTAGCTCTATGTAAACGAGCACGCCCTTTATTGTTTTTAGGGTTCCGTAGTAAACAAGGAACCCTTATAGTTTCGTCATGTCCGTCTGTCTGTCTATCCGCGGTCTAGCTCCGAGACTTTTAGTACTAGAAAGCTGTAATTTAGCATGGGTATACATATTAATTACGCCAATAAAGTGGTAAAACAAATTAATGAAAAAAAAATTTTTTTGGGTCCCTCCCTTACACGTAAAGTGGTGATGTTTTTTTTTCTATCTCATGTTATGGGGTACGATTGGAAAGATCCTTTAAAAACATAATGAGTATTTACAAATAATTTTTGGATTCAAGGATTCGTTTGCGAAATATTAAGCTTTAAAGTGCAAATTTTTGTTAAAGTCAAGTGTTCCCCCCCTGCCAGCTAAATAGTTAGTTTTGCATGTGTGAAAAAATCACAGCAGTAGTTTATATAACGAAATTAAAAGAAAAACTATCACAGCTAAGTAGGCTCTGCAGGTTAACGAGTAATAATCGACCAACTTATATTTGCAGTTGCAAAAACATGTTTTCCCATACATTCCTTATATAAAGTTAAGTTTGTTTTTGGGATAAATTCATCCCAACTACGGAACCCTTACTTATGCGTGGTCCAACACGCACTTGGCTGGTTTTAGTTTTTTTCGGCTGTGTATAGATTTCGATGTTTTTGTTGGTATATTGGCGTGTGCTAGATGACATTATAGCAAATAATTTAATTTCATGTTTTGTGTTGCGTTATGTAAATTATTTTGCATACTACTGTATAGAATCAAGTTTATCTAACTGAACAGACAGCTGTGCTGCTGGGGAGTTTGTTGCGCCACTTCTTCTTCCCAGCTAAAGTACTAGTAAGTGGTGAAGGGTGGGCGTTTTGGGGGACTGTCTTATGTAATTTTGACGTTCGAAAAGTGCTAATTCTTAGCCTAGTTTGAATAAATGACATTTGAATTAAAAAAAATTGAATTTTGATGGATGCTGCAAAACATTTATTTGTGCTAAGAATAAATAAGCCAATAACCCCAGAATACATTTAATGCAAGCTCACAATTCGCCATTGACAATACTCAAAGGACTATTCTGTAAGTCACTGGGGAAATGTTCTCGATTCGACATTTCCAGGTCGACACGATAGACATATCGATGTAGCCTTATGTTTGACAGAACATTGCTGTACAGTTCCCAAGAGATTTACAGAGATGTGACTCGGGACTGAAGCATTGAGGATACGTTATGCATCGGTGAATAGTCATAGGTACACACGACTATACATCAAGCTATACATTTCCAGATTATACTGATCTCGCATTGCATAGGATTTCCGTACAATGCAAGGTCAGCTTATACTGGAAATGTATAGCTTGATGTATAGCCGTGTGTACTATCGGAGAAACGCATATCTAAATAATTCGAAAACAAAATCCCGTGCACACGACCTTTTTTTTCGTAGGTAAGTGTTACTATAAATCAGCCGAGCGCTGCAAGCAGAAATAGTCCTTATGGTGTTTATACATATATGCGTTTTTTCAATGGTACCTACAGACGTAAAGCTTTGCGTAAGTTCTAGTTGGGTAATATGCAATGATATTGTGATTGAAAAGTAAGGGTCGCTGACTTTTTTTAAAGTGCATAGTGCTTATTGTACCGTATATATAATAATAACATAACACATAACATAACATCACGCCTTGTTTCCCCGAAGGGTTGGGCAGAGGTGTCCCTGTAGCAGGTACACCCACATTTCGCCAGTTATGCTTAAGTCCCATGTAATAGGGGGCGAGCCTATTGCCATCAACCGGGCACAAATCCAGACTCCGAGCTGCTACTGAGAAATTTCAGATAGAAAAACCCAATAACACTTTGCCCGACCCGGGAATCGAACCCAGGACATATAATAATATGTATGCTAAATCTTTTTTATCGTGCTTGTTAGTGATCCTAAGATTTCTACTACTTTTTCTGTTTTTACCCGTGAGAACCTGTATTTGGCTCCATGTTTCTTAAACAACTGTTATCCATTTGTTATAGCTGTTGGTTCTCCTATTAATAAATAAATATCAATCTGCCTAGCCTTTTCCCAACTATGTTGGGGTCGGCTTCCAGGCTAACTGGATACAGCTGAATACCAGTATTTTACAAGGAGCGACTGTCTATCTGACTTCCACAATCCAGTAACTAAGTAATAAGACTTCTGACGATCCGTAACGACTGTCAAAGGCTTAACGTGCTTTCCAAGGCACGGAGGAGTCTCGGTATGTAAAGATGGTCACCCATCCACAGACCAACCCCGGCAAGCGTAGCTTAAAATGATGGATCGACCCGTGCGGCTGTAATTACTTTAGTCACGAGCTCCTCATTAAAAAATAAGGGTATCACAAATATTTTAATGTTTTTGCCGAGTTGATTGATAAATTGATTAATTTTAGTAAATATAATACAAGACGTATTTCAGCCATGGCGCATCTCAGCGGAGACCAGTCTTCGGCGCGGGAGATATTATAGTGCGCAAGTGTGTGCGCAGACACAGGTGCACTCTCTCTTCCCTCACTCTCATAGTCCGATGGGACGGCAATCTGACAGGACCGGAGAGAGATCAGGCGCAGGACCAATGGCTTAAAGTGGTTTCCGAGGTACGGGGGTATCACACCGCTAACTTCCAAACTCCAGGCTGTTACTAAGAAATTCCTAATGGAAAAACCCAATAACACATGCCCGACCCGAGAATCGAACCCAGGACCACGACCACGACACTAACGGGGCATTTAGTATTCTAAGTAAGTGTATAGAGCAGTGGTGGCACATTGGTAGCGGCCGCGACTTAAGAGTTGTAGGTCATGGGTTCGAACCCTGATTAGCGCTCTACTTTGTGTATCCACCACCACTGCTCTCAAAACGGTGAAGGAAAACATCGCGAGGAATCCGGCATGTCCTAGAACCAAAAATTCTAAGACATGTGACATCTACCAACCCGCACTGGGCCCGCGGGGTGGATTATTGCCCACTCCCTCTCGAAGAGAGGAGGCCTGTGTCCCAGCAGTGGGAACATTATAGGCTGGTTATGGAGAAAGTAAACACCTGACGTAAATAACTCTGCCCATACCTTCGGGGAATACCGACATGATGTCGTGAATGTTTCTTTTAAGTATTTCTATTGACGTCAAGAAATTTATTTTTCCTCTAACTCATTTCAACATGAACTCACCTAGCTAGCTTACATACCTCCTGAATTATTCGAAAAGCCTCCCTCCATTTTTATTTCCAGCTACACGAAGGTAAAGCCAACGCACTATGTTTTATTACACCGCACAATTTTTCGTCAAACTGGCCGCTATAAAAGTGGATGTCGAAAAAGCGAGAGCCAAACTCAAAACCGTTTTAACATCGCCCATCCAACCGCATTAATGGCTGGTTTTTGAACACTGCACTATATTTGGTATAATAACATTACGAACATCGTAGAGCCACAGTGAAAGAGAAGGGAGTGAATGATAGCGTGACGGTTGACAGGGGAGAGTGGAAAAAGAAAACGTGTTGCGCCGACTCCAAGTAACATGCATTAAAAAGGGCGCTAAACTAATTTTTAATTAAGAAAACTTATTACACGATTGACGATTTTCTTAATGATGATTCACTAACTAATTGACATACTATTACCCTAATTGACATAATTATTGGTTCGCTTACTTAGTCTTATTTTATATTTTTTTATTGCTATGACCACACTGACATTTTTATTTAATTTTTTGTAATTCCAATGATCTGCATATTTCTATTTTGTTTAAATTTGGAATTGTAAACCTTTGCATGCCCATGTGACGGTAAAATATGGAGAACTTTATTATAAAAACACCTATGTACTATACCCATTTTTGCAAAGAAATACATGATTCGATTTGATTTTGATTTGACAAGGGCAGGAAGATGATAATGTAGAGCCACAGTGTAAAAATTGAAGCAGCATTGACTTACTGACTCTGTGTGCAATACAAAGAACGAGAGAACTTTGGTAGAAAGAAAATGTTTTTGTTTTTGTTTAGGTTATCTAAAACGTAACATAATATCACGCCCGTAATCCCCGAAGTGTTAGGCAGAGGTGTACCCATAGTAAACCCACATTTCGCCAGTTATAGTCCCATGTAATAGGGGGCGAGCATTTTGCCATCGACCGGGCACAAATCTAGACTCGGGGCTGCTACTGAGAAATTCCTGATGAAAAACCCAATAACACTTTGCCTGACCTGGGAGTTGAATCCAGGACCTTATGCTTAGCAGTAACGCTTGCAACAACTATACCAACGAGGCCCTGAGATATATTCTGTTTTTTTTATATATTTCAGACTCTCAAAAACTATGTTTTAAAATCATTTTTCAAACCGAGTATTTTCCAAGTAGCGTCTCATGACGCTACTTGGAAAATACTCGGTTTAATTAATACGCAGCTGCAAAATAACTACGTAAATTAAAAATCTCTTTTTTAAATTCTGAAGTCTTAAAAAGAGTGTAAATAAATATTCCAATACCTGAAAGAGAACTTAATTAGATACTGTGGAACTCACAACAGACTGTTTTTATTCTTATAATTTTCTCAAAATGCGTCGTTTGATTCACGATAAACGAGAAAACAAACAAGATTTACCACGAATCATATCATAAAACAAACTTATTCTTTTTGTGTGGTTAGTGACTAACCTGGTATCAGTTTTAAAGCCGCCCATGGGCCTCTGACTTGGCATCAAATGCCGTCGTGAAATATCTCTCAGTCATGCCGATTTCCTCACTATGTTTTCCTTCACCGTTTTTGAAGCAAGTGATAATTATACAATACACACATGAATCCGAAAAGTCAGAGGTGCGTGCCTTGGAAAAAACAAAATAAACAGCTGACTTTTCTGCGAACTTTTCTTAGATTTTCCGTAACTTGAGATAACCTTAAAGTCTACTTATTGCTAGTAATCCAACAGAGTACGTAACGAAACTTTCCCGTGGCAACAACTATCAAAATAATAACACACTTAACATTTTCAACACGTACCTCACCTTCAAGGAATGCTAGTTTACAAGACTCAAACCATTATCTAAATCACAGCCACAAAGATATATTTACAAAACAATTCATCTAACTTCAAGACGTTAAATACATATTCAGCCATTACTGAGCTGTGTAATAAGAATTCAGTGCGAGCAGCTTGAGCAACGAGCACGCTGAGCAACAAGCAACAAGAGCAATAGTTGGAAACAAAGCTCGCGTTGTCGGCGAGCAATGAATTAAATCCACAACGCTGGTTTTAAATGAAACGCTCTGCTTTATTTTGGAACGGGGTACGTGGCATTGTGTTTTTGCTTGAATATTTTGGTCGATCATCAACATGATTTTCAATAGTGGATAAAAAGAAAGAAAGCAAGAAAATACATTTATTTAGCACAAACTCAAAGGCATAATATAATACAAGGCAGATTAAAAAAAAAAGTGTAATGTGCGATGTACGAAATTAGAAGGAAAGTGTGCCTCACGGCTGCGCCAAAGAGGCCCAGTTCAGCAAAAATGCCACACAACTAGTGCCGGAAACTGGTTTTTAACTGGACCTGAAGTGTGAGGTAACGGATATAAATCAGTTTTCTAATGCAAAAACTACGAACGAGATATATGTACAGTGAATGACTTGCCGCTGGATCTCATTTTGTATTTAAGTAGTTACGTTACTTACTGTGATTTATTTGGCTTGGTAACTGCTGCGTAACTGCTGTTTATTGTTATTCGATCTATGCGAAGTAGTTTTTTATGCCTTTTTACTGAGTATACCTTACCAGCACTCATTTGGACTCTTCCCAATTTTATCAGAATCGAATTTTAATCCAATCAGCAATTCTATCACGAATGCCATAATGAGTGAGTGAATTTTAAATTAAAAATAGGTACTCGTTTCACACATAAAATGAAAAAGGCTAATTGCATTTAAGATGCAACTTAGCTGATTCGGTCATATCAAAACCGTTGTCAACAAAACTTTGTCAGGACCGTCTGTATTGTTCGGTTATAATTTAGTCACAGACTCGCAGCACATGCCCAGTTCTACTGTTGTACAACGAAACGTTTCCTAGAGTAGGCCCGCCAGGACAGACCACTAGTTATGTCGACTTTCTACGAGGAGGTTTCTTCTATTTTTGTCATGTTTCTGTTATGTATTGCAACTTGCACACTGTGTTATATTCATGAAAACTATACATAAACAATCTTGCCTACCGTGGATGGAGTCCGTGGAGGCGGTTTTTCACATGGTACCGCGATAGTCGGTCGATAAGTTCTGTTGGGAGTAAAATTAAAAGCATGTTTTTTTTTATTACAAAGATTTATTAACAATGAAATACAAATACATAATTTATTTAAGCTAAAACTCTAAAAATAATAATAACTTTTAGAGTTTGTTGGTTTATATCCTAGGAGTCTCCAAGTCTCAAGTGATTAGAGGTCTTCTAGACCAGCATAAATTAGTGCTCAAAGTCATGCACACCAAATATTTTGTACAAGTGCGTATCGGACCATGCACAATGAAGGGTTCCGTAGATGGGATGAATTTATCCCAAGAACAAACTTAACATTGTAGTTGAAAAACATGTTCTCCCATACGGAATGTATGAGAGATCATGTTTTTTCAACTGCAAATGTAAGTTGGTCGATTATTACTCGTTAACTTGTAGAGCCTACTTAGCTTCACAGCTAGTTTTTTTTTTTAAATTTCATTACATATACTGCTGCTGTGAATTTTACAACGTATCCAGAACCAACCGTTTGGGTGGCAGGGGGGGAGACACTTAACTGTAACAAAATTTGCACTTCAAAGCCTATTAATTTCTCAAACGGATTCCTGAATCCAAAAACAACCGACTTCCAAAAAACACTACAAAGTGAAAATAACTTTAATTTCGGAAGTCGGTGACAAAAAACGAAAATTCAAAACCAAAGAAAGACAACGACTTCAGAATTTTTTTTTTTTTTGTAAAAAGTTTTTATTTTTCACTTTTTAGTTGTGGTACCTACCCCACGCCGATTAATATGTATACCCATGCCAAATTACAGCTTTCTAGTACTAATAGTCTTTAAGCTAAGCCGCGGACAGACAGACGGACATGGCGAAACTATAGGGGTTCCTTGTTGACTACGGAACCCTAAAAAATGAAGGGTTTGGGCAGTAATTTAGTACCTACATTGATGTAAATGCAAACAAATGATAGAAATGAAATTGCCTTCTAAAACATTTCTGATAGCAAGATTCATGACCCTAAATGCTGTGAAGGAAAAATATTTCTTGTTAACAATTCTCTCTATCTCTCTATCTATCTCTCTCTATATCTATCTCTCTATATCTCTCTCTCTATCTATCTCTCTATATCTCTCTCTCTCTCTATCTCTCTCTCTTTCTCTCTCTCTTTTTAATGGTATCTCTATCACCCAATAGAAAACAACCGAACAAGGAACGACCCGTTTCGCCATTTCGTATTTCATCACAGCCTTTTGTTCGTCAGGCATCATTCATCCACGGAGTCATTAGTGGAATGTTTAAACGTTTTGTTTGCACTTTCGCTTAATAATCACGATATTGTACAGCGCTTCTCATTTTTCATGTCGTTGCTGCGACGAACTGTTTAAGTATTCAATTTTGTGGGAGAAGACGGGAAAGTGATTTGAAGAAGTGTTATTACTTTTAAAGCTTAATGTTACTTTTTCTTGCTTAGTGGAACTTTTTAGGGGTCCGTACATCCGACTGAGAAAAACGAAACCCTTATGGATCACTCGTGTGTCTGTCAGTCTGTCTGCCCGTCTGTCACAGCCAATTTTCTCCGAATTAACTGATTAAGTTGAAAATTGGTGCACATATCAATTTCTGTAACCCAAACACGCGTAACGTAAAGTAATGAATTTTTAATATGGGGTCACTATTGGGAGAAAAATAAAAATAAAAAGTTTTGCACTCTTTACTCTGTAACATATCAAGTGATAGGGGTTACTGTGAAGGTCTCAATTTTATATAAATGTATGTTCCTTTTTCTCTTCTATATAGCTAGGAAATAGTAAGATGAAGAAAGACAGGAGAAAATGCTAACCCCGTGTATATACACTGATAATCATTTACATTCAATCGTTATCAAGGAAAATTACATTATCTTGCTTGGCAAATGGGTTACTGATCGTAGTCTGTTGCAATGATATAGTTTACAATATTGATACAGCTTTGTAACTATGTTTCATTTGAGACCAGACTGAGGGCATGACCAATTGACCAGATGGAAATGTCAAAAATGTATGGGACTGACAAAAGTTACCGAAAAGCTAGTGAAGGTCAATCTTGCTGAAGGTCTTCTCAGGCTAAAATATTGACGATGATGACCTGCCTACATATAGTAAATAAATAAAAAACAGTGACACTCCGAGAGTGCCGACAGAAGTGAAAACTAGAACAAGATCGCCTTAGTAGAAGAAAAATACTTGTATAGAACATTGGTCCGTAACTTTATCTAAATAAAGAGCATTGCGCTTACAAAAAAAAACTTCCAAAACCTTAAAAGTAAAAATATTTGCATAGAACATTGATCCATAACGTAATATAAATAAAGAGCACAATCGCGTTTACAAAAATGAGGTGTCGGTAACGGTGTCGCGAGTTCAATTGTTTTTTCCCATCTCAAAAATGCCCAACGTGCCTAAAGAAGTTTTCATTTCAAATACACATCGTGATACGATTCATTTAAAATCACCATGCTCGGCGAATTTAAGACATTTCCTTTTCCTGAGACACCATAATTGGCCTAATCTAACAAAACCACATACCATACTGAATAGGTATCTAATTTTGAATGCCCTTTCACACAACCCCACACTTGAGTTGCCACACACAATGATACGGGTAATCTATTTAGTTTAATAACGTATTAGAATGGATCATTGAGTTTGATTATAATGTTCGAGCTACATCTGTTGCTACGCTAGCGGAATTAAGGGTGCATTTACACCATGCGGTGAACAGGTGAACTTCACTGCAATAACAATCATGCTGGGCATGTATGGTGGTAAGCGTAGCTTACTCGCGTGACTGAATCAGAAATGAAGAGATCTGCAGGAGAATCAAGGTAACCGACATAGCCCGAAGAAGTGGTAGTGGGCAGGGCATCTGTCTGGAACTGATGGCCGACGGGGCCGAAAGGTTCTGGAAGAGCAACCGCGTACCGAAAGGAGTAGCATTAGAAGACCTCCCACAAGGTAAGACGATAACCTTGTGAAGGCCGCAGGAATACGCTGGATGTGAGAAGCACAGAACCGATCAACGGGGTGATGCTTTGGGGAGGCCTATGTCCAGCAGTGGACGTCTTTCGGCTAAAATGATGAATGATGGTCGAGTTAAATCTGTCACTAGGCTAGTGCTTGTGCTTTTTTTTTTTACCTTTTTTTCAACGTTAAAATAAATTACAAAAACTATTGGCACCTTGGACCCTATTCCCCGCCGCTCAGTCTCGCTTTCACTCAGTTCGCGAGCAGTATCGTGCGAGTGAGATACGGAGTGAATTTGAGCTGAGGTATAATAGACTCTTAACGATGAAAAGGGAATTTCGCAATAAACATCAGTTTCAAGCTTGGCAATTAGGGTGGTAAGCGCAGTTTGTTGTTATTAGTAGATGGGAGAATTCTTGCAAATAGCAAAAACATGATAACCTAAAAAAAAATGTGAAGTATGCTGTCGTATCATCTATGTACCTATATCTCGTATACATAGTTTAAAAAGTCGTTTTTTTTCGCGATGTTTGATGAGGTTCTCACCATCATTTAGCGAATTTATTCCGGAAGGTTTGTGTTTACAATACATTCATATTTAACTTACCTACATTACTTAAAGCTCAGAAATTCCGATCGGGTCGCAAACTTGATAGAGTTTTTAATTGTTTATTATACGTAGGTATAATTGCACACAACTTGATATGAAATCTTTTACCTACACGTACCAACATTATTTATTAATTCTTCAGAAAGCTTACAGTTTAATATATATAAAGGTAAGTTATGAACAATTTCGCTTACAATTGCCAGTAACAAGCTTCTACAAATCAAAAACTATGTACCTAAAACTAAAAAAAAAGAAATGAAACACAATTTTTTAAAATTAAAAACTTCTTTAATTATAACTTAACAAATTCTTCTTTAAAACAGAACAACAGAACATTACAAAATAAATTATCTATTACCTACAATATGTTTAAACGTGTTTGAAACTTAAAAATATATAAAACACTTCACTAAAACAAAGTAAAACACATCAAAGCTAACAAGACATGTTTTATGAACGCTTACACCAATTTTCTAATTACATCTTAATAAAATTTCACCCAACGATCGAACAAACTCTCATAATTCTAATCACAGGTGCCATTGCTAATGAAAAATAATTAGTTTCTAATTTGATCTTTATTGCTTTTCTTCTAAAAGATGGTTATAACGACTTTATTACGTAAAAGTCAAAGGAGATTGTGGCTAAATAATAACAGCCAAACAGGTTGAACGAAGGTTAAGCTACGCTTGCCAAGGTCGGTCCGTGGATGGGTGACCATCCACTACATATTGCGACCTCGCACTTTGGAAAACACGCTAAGCCATTGGTCCCGGCAGTCATTTGTAGATCTTTGACAGTCGTTACGGGTACTCAGAAGCCCGAACGCCTGACAACCAGTCTTGTCAAGGTATTTCGAATTACCCAGTAACTGGGTTATTGTGGTCAGATACGCAGTTGCTCCATGTAAAATACTGGTATTCAGCGGCTGAAAGTCGACCTCAACATAGTCGGGAAAAGGCTAGGCAGATGATGATTACATAAAAGTCAAAGCTATTGATTACGAAAGTTCGCGTGCTGTTTCGGAGCGATAAGTTCGCGTGTGAAACGCCGCAGGCTTCTGCTGTACGTGGCGTTTGATACGCATTATGCTGCGTTCCCACGGCCCGCTTTCTCACAGGCCAGATCGTGCCAGGTCAGGCCAACTAGCCGTGGGAACGGTCGATCCGATGAGGCCTGTGGTGGGAATGCAGACAGGCCTCGACAGGCCGTGGGACTACGGCTTTAGAAATAGTGTGCTTTGTGATAGTTAAAGCCACGGTCCCACGGCCTGTCGAGGCCTTTCACACAACATTCCCACCACAGGCCTCATCGGATCGACGCGGACGGTTCCTCTGTGAGAAAGCGTGCCGTGGGAACGCAGCATAATAAGGACACAAACTTGCGACGTTCAGTCTTTACTCTCAATTTAAATAGATGTCAAATGTCAACGAAATGCTTAATACTTTTTGTCACACGTAGGTATTATACAAAAGCTGCGTATTACGTGCAGAATTTACAGAATTACATACATTCACATTTTATCTCTATTCTGCGTATTCGTATTTCGGAAACTACTGCGTCGAATAAACCACTGTCGAATACTAACCGACACGCTTCAGAGACTCAATGGACAGCAATTGTTCGAAAGTGAATGAGAGTGTCCAACACCGAAGCAACAATTCAGTTTCGTGTGGGCTCGAAACAAAAGGTTTGCTGAGCGGAAGCGACCAAGCGTTCTGTAAATACGTCGCCCAAATTATTTTGCGTTCAAACCGCTTCGTGTGTCCGCTCCCTTATTGTTGTCGCGATAAAAATAGCTAAATACTAAGTAAAAATATTTCTGTTCAAATTAAAAGGTAGTTTTATCTTGATTTAATTGGGAATTATGGTTTGTGGAGCGTGAACACAGGTCATTCGATTCAATGTTGAGTCGTTGTATAGCGAATAGCATGACGCCATAATGAGGAATGAATGGAGGTCACGGATTGAAATGTATAGAAATAATAATTAAGTTGTTGGTGGTTGATACAAATGATAGAGTTGAATGTTTGATTTCTACAGTTACATTTTTGTAATGCAAGGAAAAAGTTCGGCACATAGCGCGGGTAGATAGTCCGCTAGTGTTGGTGTTAGCCGATCATACAAGATCTGTTTTAGTAATTAAGAACTAACACAGGCTAAGTAAGATTTTACCAACACAGTGGACCTCATTTGTAGTCTGAACAAATAAATAAATAATAATAAAAGGTGTTGAACTCCTTAAGTTTCAAAGTTAAGTAACACTTTGTTAAAATTCAATTATGTTAATTTTATTACTTAGCAGTCAGGTGATTGGGCACTCAACGCATGCGTATTTCTCTTAAAAACTAGACTCAATTTATTGTACCTAGTGAAAATACTGCTGAAAATGATAAGCATCTTCGGTATGTACAAGAAAACAATTACGATCAATGCAGATCACCGCTGCCGATCGCCTCCACGAGGACCACGGCGATGCTCCGCCCAAGCCGGGCAGGCTCCACCGTATGCTCCACCGTGTTCACCGGGCGATCCACACAATGGTGACACCCGGGCGTTTCCTCCCGCCTTATTCTGAACAGAAACCTCCCGAAACAACCATGTCCGGTGAGGACCTGCGTCAGGCTTAAGGTGAGGACACCGTGGCGCCACTCTAGCCACTCCTCAAAGTGGGGACTTATCGCGGCAATTGTGGCGTACCCAGCGCTGGGTTGCGACAATCGCTCTCTCCATGACGCCATGAGATCCTGCCGGAGCTCTGTCCACTGTGCCGTGATTTCTCGCGGCAACGGAAGATAAGTAACTCTGACCTTGACTTTTTCGATTAAAAAAAAACATTTTCTCCAATCCAAATTTAACCGACAAATCACGATCGAAAATCGAATCAAGTCATATCGCCAGCAAGCAGGCGTACAAGATGCAATAAAGCGCTATAGCGCTGTACAGCGCTGACTACCGCTGAATGTCGTTTTAACTCAATACACAGCCTATCACCAAAAGGCAACGTCTTAAAATTGACTTTGCCACCGTAACAAGGATCGAATAAGTTTACACAAGCGTTCCGCGTAAACGAGATTCATCCGCGAACATTTTAACACGATAAAGTCACGGTAAATATTTTTCCAATATTTTCCTTGACGGAAACAAAGTGGAGAGTGTAAAGTAAGTTCAGTTCGTGCGTTTTTGAGATGTTTATTTAATGCAAATGCTTGTTCAATCTGCAGGAATGATATTTTGTATTTACAGGGCAACAGACCGGGGTGTCATAGCCATCATCTACGCATTCTGTACATCAAATTAAACAAGTTATTTTTGGTGTAAAATTAATTGTGGCTAGGTAATAACAGCTGCACAGGTCGATCCATCAAGTTTAGCTACGCTTGCCGGGGTTGGTCCGTGGATGGGTGACCTTTACATACATTTGACTTTACATACCGAGACTCCTCCGTGCCTCGGAAAGCACGTTAAGCCATTGGTCCCGGCTGTCATTCGTTAATCTTTGACAGTCGTTACGGGTCGTCAGAAACCCAAATGTCTGACAACCAGTCTTACTGAAGGGTTTGTGGAGGTGGTATCATATTACCCAGGTATTGGGTTTTCAGAGGCATGTAGCTAAGTAATAACAGCCGCACGGGTCGATCGATCAGGTTAAGCTATGCTTGCCGCGGTTAGTCCGTGGATGGGTGACCATCTTTACATATCAAAACCCCTCCATGCCTCGGAAAGCACGTCCAGCCGTTAGTACCGGCTGTCATTTGTAGATCTTTGACAGTCGTTACGGGTAGTGAGAAGCCCAAAAGTCTGACAACCAGTCTTACCAAAGGGTATCGTGTTACCTAGTAACTAGGTTGTGGAAGTCAGATAGGCAGTCGCTCCATGTAAAATACTGGTATTCAGCTGCATCCGGTTAGACTGGAAGCCGACCCCAAAACAGTTCGGAAAAAGCAAGGCAGGTTAATTTTGCACTTGTCGAAAAACATGTGATAACTAAACTTCACATACCAGGACAGCAATAGAATCGGATTGTATTGCACTGCAAAAATGAATGATATTCCAAGCTTTGAAAAAGGGTTTCAAATAACATCCCATCTCTATAAATCATTTGAATTCCTTTTAGTAAAATTTTGTTATATTTACCCCAACATAGTTGGGAAAAGGCAGATTGATTGATTTTTGGTGTAAAATTACTGTTACAGTACACGTAATGTAACACATGCAAATATTCTGCTTATGGGTGCATTGAACCCACGTAAAGGTACAGGGGTCGTGGGGGTATTTAAAGTTAAGTTATAACGTTTCAAACTTGTTTTCGTAAAAAAAAATCTTTCATCTTTATCGAGTGGTTAGTTACTAACCTGATGTCAGAGTTTTTATGCCGCCCATGGGCCTCTGACTTGGTTTAAAAATATGTTTGAACTTTGGCCATAAATATCTCCGTAACCAGAAGGTTTCCAGGGAATGAACATTGAACATGTGACTCGCGGCTTTGTTAAGTGTGTTTTAGACCAGTTAAATATTATGTATTTCAGTAATTATAACCTGACTGCGGCGAAGTCAAAACGGGAGGGGTTTTATGTGTTTGACCTGTATGTATGTATGTGTGGCCGTCTCTATGTTCCCTCGTAACTATTAAACGGCTTAATTGATTTTGATGAATGATATGTCGTTAGATTCGTCTTTATTGCGCGACTGTCACTGAGTAGGTATGTTAAAATTTAAAACATCAAAAAGAGAGGATTTTTGGCCCCAAAATATAAGTTTTAAAAAATATACAAATTATATGTTTAAATGCAATTTGGAATGAGAAATGATAAAAAAACTAAAAAGCTGAAGTTTATTTTATTTAAAAAAGAAAGACGTGTGGCACTCGGGGACTGCCGCGGTAAAGCTATTGCATAGCTTTTGTAACCTCCGTACTTCCTATTTGTCAACGCTACACTTGGGATGATGACGGATGATGACATAAAACAAAAATTACGTGATGTTGTCATGGGAACGTAATTTTTGTTTTATGTCATCATCCGTCATTACATGGTAGGCGGAGTGGGGGGTGTTAGGTTTTTTCGTTACGGAATTTCTTGATTCGGTCGCCGCGCTCAAAGCCCGCGATAAAAGCTATGCAATAGCTTAAAAATATTGTTATTGCTGGCGGCTCACAAACAAAAGTTACACCATATTTTTCAGGTTATTGGTTTGTCCGGGGGCCTGCAATACCAAAATTCTATTGTGTTTCTCTTTTCAGTTATGTTTTTTTGCAATGAGTTTTTTGTTTTATTTTTTCTCGCACTTGTCACAAAATATACGAGTAGGTATCTCGTACTGTAGTAAAATCATAATCCAACCACGTAGGTGGGCACTGCGTGGTTTACCGCCCAGAGTGCACTGGACATTTCAAAGTATTAAACTCGTGAAGGTTCTTCACCCCTGTATTTCTGCATAATAGCTGAGAAAACCAGAGCGGCTAGTAGATATCCCAAAAGAGCATAAAGATCACAGAGCGTTGAAAACAGCTCTGAGACCTGGAATTATAATAAATCTTATGTCGTAAAAATGGTAACACTCGGGAATTAGTTTGCGGTGAGCACGTGATCGGGCGACTTAAAATTATAACCAGCCAGAGCATTTTTTTCTGACTAAACTCCATTTATTATAACAGCGACTTCTGCCTGTAACTTCGTCCGCGAGCTTATAATCTTCTTTAAGAATTGGGCTACCCAATGCAAAAATAAATTTTTCAAATCCGACTTTTCTTTTTTTTTTTGGTGCGAAATTATTAAATAGGTAACTTCTCCCGCTCTGGGCGGAGCGGGAGGGCGTGTCAGACTCTTACTGACTAAAACTCACACCCGTGTTCCTTCAGTTGCCATGTTGCCGGGGGCCACGATCTCCTTTTCGGACTTCTTCACAACCATCGGAGATTACCCCCTACATACACACTTGCAAACATACAAACAAACAAATTTTATACTTTTATAGTATGGACTAGCTGCGCCCCGCGGTTTAACCCGCATGTGTCTCGATCTTGTGAGAATATCAGGATAAAAAGTATTCTATGTCCTACTCCAGGTCATGGACTACCCATGTGCCAAATTTCATTCAAATCTGTTCAGCCGTTTTAGCGTGAAAGCGTAACAAACAAACAAACTCACTTTCATATTTATTATATTATTAGTTAGGATAAGACAAATAACGGTTTTCACCCTTTCATTATTACTATATAAACGTATACTAAACTCCATTATTTCACATTTTATAAAAAAACCAATGAAATATAATATTTATTTAATAACTCTAAAGTGCAGTAATTTCAACAACATTACACTTTAACTGTCGTTATTTAAGTAGCCGTTTTTTTGTCTAATGGAGTACATAGTAAATTCCAAGGCCAATCAATTTCGAAACAAAATAATACGTACTTTTATCGCCATCTTTAATAAAACAATCTGTCACATAAAAGTTACAAAGACAAACAAAACTTGTACCACTCCACCACATTCACTACACCGGAACTCAAACAGATTACTTGCGAGATGCGCGTCTGAACTAGACGTTACTCTTATCGTCAACCGTAGTCGTCTCATGTGAGGTGGCACTTAGTATCAAGTACAGAGGTGAAGGTTACCTCCGTAATATTGTGTCGTACGTATTTGAAGCTGCCAAAATTGGCGTGATACGGTTAATAGAATGTCTGGTACGAAAATCGAAGTTGAGGTTTATGTTAAAGATATTGAAGGAAAATGTGAATTTTCGTGTGTATTATAAAGTGTTCATAACACAGCGTGTACACCAAGATATAAAACATAATATTCTTCATGTTTTGTTTACTAGTTTTGTTATTCGTTTACACCAAAAACAAATTGTAAAGACTAGTTGTAAAACTAGTAAAATACGTGAACAAAATAGTTAAATATACATGTCTAAAAAAACAACGTCATTACGATACATGTTTCATACAAGAAATATAAGGTAAAATCTAAAAACTAATTATGGGGTTATAGTGTTTAATAGCAGATGTTCCGATGTAAAAACTTCTTTTTTGTTACTCTTTTCTATCCCACTACTGGTCAAAGGTCTCCCCATAGACTTCCATTTCCCCAGACTCCTTTTCTGTCCGCAAGCCCGCACCTACGGTGGTAATTGGCTCATGATTCCCGACGCCCTGGGCGTCTCCTCCTGCGGCGGTTAGGAGCGTGAGGGTGCGAAATTTGCCTCTCCCTCACGCGTTCCACCTCCTCCTTCGCGAGCATTACCGCTTCGCAGAAGGAGGTGACGGCCTGCCATTTCCTCTCGCTCCGTACCATGGCCTGAACCAGGGCCGGACGCGAGAGATCACCGCCGCCGATCGCCGATCGATTGGTTGAACATGGTCTTTTATTTTTGAATATTTATTTTATTTTATTTTTTTGGATATTGACAACATTTAGGGGTTCAACATGGTCGGGGGTAAAGATTGTAGTGGTTGAACATGGACTAAACCACAAAAAGCAAAACCGACAATGCTGTCTTCAATAGGTTTAAAAGCATTGCTTTTTTTATTACCTATTTTATCGTTCTGTTGGGCAGAGCTTTCCCCCGCTAAGTTTCCAATTTTCTTTGTGATTTGCCTTCTCTGGCCAATCGGTCGGGAAAGAGTCCAAACAAGTCCGAATAATATATCCATTTTTATTTCCCAGTACTATTTTTAGCAATCCCTACTAAATTTGAATTCGGCGTCACATTTAGGAGGAAAGGAATGTCCATCCGTTTGTCAGTTTACGTTTCAACACGTTGTGCCGTCCTGTGACGCCGGGATATGGGGATTGTAGATTTTTGACGTCATTTATGTTTATTTTTTTAAACCACAATATATGTCAATAATGAGTTAGAATGTACTAAAAGCTATAACAATTAAGCAGTAGTAGAGCATCTTTATGAAAAACCACGTTTACGAAAATAATAAAATCATAGTTATTTCTGCTGCTGAGCCATATGGCGTTGCTATGTTCCGGTTTGGACGGTACAAGTGCCGGTTTAATTACAGCACGCGTAGCATGAGCACCGTAGAAACGAGTCTTGTCGACGGAAGAATAGACAAAAATGACGTTCCGTGTAGACAGGACGGCAGGAAAGTAGAAAGACTCAACTGCACTTTTTACGAAATTCACTTTTTTCATAATTCGACTCGGAATTCTTTGTTTTGTCATAGGATTTTTTTTCTGTTTAATTCTCAATTTTTATTGATAGTCACGTCAACTACAAAAAAAAACTTAAAGTGTCGAAGTATCGTATTTTGGAAGCAAAAAATATTACAGTATTTTATATGGAATTTTTCAGTTATTGTATGGAAAATAAGAAAAATTATGACCTACACGTTGAGTCTTATGGGTTTAAGGGTTTTATAAAGGGGGTCTAAATTTTCATTATTTTTGCGATTGGACACGCCATTTTCGAGATATAAGCAAAAGAAAAAAAAACAGATACAATACTGTTTTTGTACTGAATTCGAGGTGTTGGTGTGAATTTTAGTTCATATTTTATTCCACACTTTTTTAATCGCGATTAGAAATAGTCTGATTTAGTTAGACAATCAAAATTTTTAAAACGCTCTCTTGTAAAATCATGATTTTGTAGATAACCGTATATACTTTGTGGCCGTCGAATAAAAAGTTTTCTACTGTCTTTAGCATGGCGATTACAAAATCAAATTGTCTTCACTACCTTAGTGATTTTGACAGTTTGGGATAGAAAACTTTCTTCTGAAATAGTCTACATGTAAAAGGACCTAGACAAAGATCGTTGGAAACGAAAGACAAAATGACAGATTGTAGAAAAATTTCTACAGTGCGATGTCAAAAATGGAGAAACGAAACGTCACTTTGTATAGAAAGAGCTGTGTCTATTCTTCGTAGAGATAGAAAGCGTCATGCTACGCGTGCAGGAAGATACGACATTCCCACTTTGTCTCTAGGGTAAACCTAGACATCTCAATTGCGATGCCTCTCGTATTACAAATGTACAAGTGACTACTTACCACCAAATAAAGAAAAGTATTGATTGGGACTCACACAGGAGAAATTGGTACACACAGGAGGTATTGTATTTATTTTATTTTTGATTTGTTATTTCACTATATGCTGCACTGGTTGACGTCATCATGTCAGCGCCGGCTGTCGCTGAAAACCAGCGCTGGGGCTCTGTCTCGCATGGGGTCGCAGCATTATGCTGAGCGATGTTAAATGCAAAAATGTTTGTATGTTAAAGGTCACAGGTCAGGTCAGGACAGGTCGACTTATCATCATTATGAAAAGCCTTAAAAATAAAGTACCCCAGAAATTGCTGCTTTTACAGCTCTTAAACCAGCTCGATTAGTCCGTAGAGATTATTTTCGATTAAATATTTTATGCCGCGTCGCAAAGCTCCTAAAAGCAAATTTTCTGGATCACTGGACAAAATAATGCTTAAAGATTGAGTCCATCGATATGACATAAACGCGGGATTCGTTTTAGGTCAGGAGTTCGTGTCATTGCGTGTTTATTTAGTGTTAAAAACTTGTTTTGGTAGACTGATTAAAATCTAGATCATAATACGCAATTACAGGTCTACTGCATGAGAGGGCTGCATTTAACCAATCTTATTTTCTTCCAGCAGACCTAGAATAGCGGGATGAGCTAGGCGTCTATGATAAAAACAATAATAAAGACCAGTTTTTTGGATTAGAATATGGTTCTCTATCTAAACCAACAAAGATTTTTAAGTTGAGTGTTGACATAATATGTTAGTACAATCTGATTATTTTTTAATGTCCCTCGGGAATCATCGCATTTCCGAATACAAACGAATGCTAATTTCCATATCCATCAATTATCAGATTTATCGTGTATAATAATTTGAATTCAGAACTAAGTAGGTACTTTAATAATAATAATAATAAGCCCCCTAAACAACCACACGTCCTGATTGACCATCTAATCACGTGGAGGGCGGACACACGATAGAAAAATTACTGGCGTGGCTAACGTGGCTCTGGAAACCCATTTAACATGGAGATCGAAGAAAATACGTATAGGACCGCTACCCGAGGGCAATCGTCGGGGCGCACCTGGGGCCGATGCTGGGTGTCTCAGCATGCGACCCATCGGCGGTGGGGGACTGAGCAGGCGGGTTCTCCCCGACAAAAATACTACAGCCGAACCGACAGACAGACTAGACAATAGTGATGACAGTAGAGCAGTAATATCCGCTTTGGATGTTTCGCAGGCGGCGTTAGCTTCTCAGTCTGCGACCACCAAAGCGGGAAAACCCAGAGTGAGCATGAAATGGACTGAAGATATAAACATATTCATCATGCGTACTTACTATCATATTACGAAACTTGAAGAGGACAGAACCATGTATTGCACACAATTATTCGAAAAATTTAAATTACAATACCCAGAAATTAATGTAACAGAACAAAGAATAGCAGACCAAAGACGGGTTATTATCAGAAATAAGTTGTTATCAGACGACACTTTAAATAGAATTAGATTTGAAATTGCAGAACAACTAAAAAACGAAGAAGAAGAAAATATAAATCTCACGCAACTAACTAACACTTTACAGATAACTCAATCGCTTATAACATATAATCCTTCCATTGAACACGACACTAGGTCAGGGACTGAATACTTTGCCACTGAACTAACCACACCCACACAGCACAACAATCAATCTACTACGGATAATCTTACATTAATACCAACACAGAATGATATAGAGTTTGACCCTTCCTTAGTAGAATCTTTAAGTAACGAATTAGAATCAAATATGTTAAAATACAACGGAATGGATCCTGCGTGTAGACCTTTATTACCAAAAATTAGAACATCTCGTCAGTTGTCGGATATCATCAGTATGTTTAATCAAGAAATTATTCCTTCAAAAATATTATCCCTAGAAAACTTAAGCGACACACATTTTTTAATATATTCTGTAGCTATTACAGTTGCAATTCACTTTAAATTAAAAATAAATATAGATAGAACTAGTAATAATAATAGAGTAATGAACGATCCACCATGGCAAAAAAGATTAGAAATGGACATTAATCAGCTAAGAAAAGACATAAATAGACTAACACAATATAAAAACGGCAACACGTCAAGAAAACTTGAAAAAAAAGTCAAACTAATCATTAAAAATACTAAACAACACAGTTCACATGAAAACTTTAATAAGAGAATAGAAGATCACCTAGATACGTTAAAACAAAAACTTCTAGTGAAGAGTCATAGACTAGCACGATACAAAAAAGCCAAAGAAAGAAAGGATAACAATAGATAATTTAAAACAAGTGAGAAACAATTTTATAGAAAGCTTAAAGGCAACAATACGACTATCCTTAACCCTCCATCTCAAGAGTCTTTAAAAGAATTCTGGCAAGGAATCTGGTCAGACAGCACTGAACATAACAAAGAAGCTGAATGGATACAAAAAGAAAGAGTCCGATCAGAAACTATGAATGAAATGCCGTTTGAAGATATAGATGCTCTTGAAATAAATACAATTATGAATAAAACACATAACTGGAAAGCAGCAGGAATAGATGGTATACACAATTTTTGGATAAAAAGGCTTCACTCACTTCATATAACGTTAGCAGAACAAATAAATGATATTTTAAAAGGCAATCAAAATATTCCAGAATTTTTGACTAAAGGAGTCACATATATGATCCCAAAATCAAATAGAACCCAGGATCCTTCACAGTATAGACCAATCACTTGCCTGCCAACCTTATATAAAATCATAACGTCTTGTATAACTAACAAAATTATTAAACACACTGAACAATACAATATCCTAACTGAAGAACAAAAAGGATGTAGGCGCGGTCATATGGGGTGTAAAGAGCAATTAATTATAGATTCCACTATTTTAAAATACGTCCAGAGATCTAGAAAGAACTTATTCATAACTTACATAGATTACAAGAAGGCATTCGACAGCGTTCCGCACTCATGGTTGATCGAAATATTAAACATATATAAAATCAATCCATTAATTATAAATTTTCTTAAAAATACAATGGGATCCTGGAGAACGACACTAAAATTACAGACTAAAACAACAAACTTATCCGTAGACGAAATAGCGATTAAAAAGGGTATTTTCCAAGGGGACTCATTAAGCCCTCTATGGTTTTGTCTAGCCCTGAATCCACTCTCCCAAGCATTAATTGAATCGAAATTAGGCTTTGATATTAAGAACGGCAGGTCGATATTGCACCAAATTACACATTTACTTTATATGGATGATTTAAAACTATATGCTAATAAAAATACAGATTTACACGGTTTATTAAACATCACAACAACATTTTCGAAAGACATAAGAATGGATTTTGGACTAGATAAATGCCGGAAACTAAATATAGAGAAAGGTAAGATTATAGAAGGAAACTACTCAACAGACTCCGAAGAAGTAATTGAAGCGATGAAAGACGAAAAACTATATAAATATTTAGGTTACAATCAAGCACGATTGTTAGAACATAGGACTATTAAGGATAAACTGAAAAAAGAATACAATTGTAGAATACATTCGTTATGCAAAATGCACCTATCTAGTAAAAATTTGTTCAAATCCATAAATACCTTCGCGATTCCTATACTTACTTATTCTTTCGGTGTAATAAAATGGTCTAACACAGAATTACATGCTCTCGAAGTCAAAACAAGAACCACACTGACACAACATAGATATCACCATCCCAAATCAGCAATAGAGAGAATTATAATGTCCAGAAAAGAAGGTGGCAGGGGACTAATCGAAATATCACATCTTCATAAAAGACAAGTCATAAACTTAAAACAATTTTTCTGGCGGAAGAAAAACAACAGTCAATTACACAAAACAATTATAGAGATAGACAAACAGTATGCACCACTGAACCTTAGTGATGATAGCAATATTGAGACAATAGATAAAGCGAGACATAGAGAAGAGATACACAGGAAGTGGAGACAAAAAGAACTACATGGAAGACATCCCAACGATTTACACCAAACATATATAGATAAAGAGGCTTCTAATAAATGGCTAGAGTTAAGTGAGCTGTTTCCTGAAACAGAAGGGTTTATGTTAGCCATTCAAGATCAAGTCATAAATACAAAAAATTATAGAAAATACATAATAAAAGATAGTACAGTAAGAAATGATTTATGCAGAAAATGTCACAGCAAACCTGAAACAATACAGCATATCACAGGAGCTTGTATCACACTAACTCAAAACGACTATACGCATAGACATAATCAACTTGTTAATATCATACACCAAAAACTCGCAACTAAACTTAAACTCATGCAAGATCCCTACACACCATATTACAAGTACACTCCTAGACCTGTTTTAGAAAACAAATTCTACAGAATATATTATGATCGCACTATAATTACAGACCACACCATATATAACAACAGACCTGATATAACACTAGTTGATAAAGTAAGCAAACACACATTTGTAATAGATATAGCAGTCCCAAACACTAATAACATACAAAAAACTATCACAGAAAAAATTAGGAAGTATACAGAATTACAAGAGGAAATTACCAGAGTTTGGAAAATGAATAGAGTCACTATAGTCCCAATAGTAATATCAACAACAGGTGTTATCCCGAAACAAATTTTCAATAGTTTTAATGCACTCAATCTATCCAAATACACATACCTAACACTACAAAAAGCTGCCATATTAAACACTTGCCGCATAGTAAGAAAATTTTTACAACTTGATTTAGATAATAATTTCACTGCAGTACAGAGCAATTTACCTTCTCAAAATAATAACTAGAATCTCACCTTGGTTCACACCCGTGAGATTCTGAAAATACCAGGAACTAACCTGAGAAAATTAAATTTAAAAACCAAAATAATAATAACCCCACCGCCGTATCTCTACGTTGACGTCGTGGTGGGGCTTGCGCGCTCCGGACTCTAGGTCTGTGCCGGTAGAGTTTACTTTGCCGGAACAGGTCTGGGATGAGGAGCCAGACCAAGAGAGATACAAAAACCCGCAGGGCAGCATGTGGCGAGCTGTTGGGCAGTAGCGACCCCACGGACCCTATCTCCCGGGAGAAGTCTTGTTCCTCACCTCTGGCTTGCCTTTATTGGCCCGGCTGGAGTGAACACTGACGAGGAACGGAGCTCCCACCTCATTCTTGCCTTAATTGGCCGGCTTGAGTAGAGATTCGCAAGAGCAAACGTGCTCGGAGGAAGGAAGTATTCCAGTAAGTGCTCGTAGGGATCTTGACCATCTTCCGGGCTCTGGGATTGTTCTGAAAGCCGTGGAATACCTCTCCACTCCTCAAGCACTTCAGGACATGTTGCCCCCTTGTTGCTACGACACTTTGTGCTAGCGACCGTTTTCGGGGGCCCATTATTGAGTGTGCAAGTCACCCCCTGCCATTTTATCCGTGTGCATATAAAACATTGATCAGGCAGGGGCCATAGTCCTTCCATAGTTCCAGGTGACCAGTCCACTTTAGCCACCCATACCCACAGTCCAATACCTTTGTTTCCAAATTTTACAATAGTCCTACACCAACCGGGGTTGTCCTTGGCTGCACTTGCATAATGCGAACAGGGATAATCGTCGGTTGGTGCCTCATTCCATATAAAATTGTCTAAGGGGCCTCTGCGAGTTGGCTTCGGCTCCTCGTACGCCTTCCAAAAGACCGGGACCCTAAAGTCCCGAGATATTTAAATATATATAAAAATAATAATAAAACATGGACCCGATGTAGATTTACTAGCGTCCGTGACCTGGCTACGTTTTGGTGACCTCTTCGGGGAGACCAAAGGTTTTATCTGTGCAATTATGGATGAAGTTATCATGACGAACAATTACCGGAGATTTATTGTGAAGGATGGCACGGTTGACATCTGTCGGGCATGCCACCGTCCGGGAGAATCAATCCGACACATTATCTCCGGGTGTTCTCGTCTAGCTAACGAAGAGTACTTGCATAGACATAACCTTGTAGCCAGGATTATCCATCAGCAACTTGCTCTGAAATACGGCCTTGTGGAATCGGAAGTGCCGTACTACAGGTATGTGCCCGACCCAGTTCTCGAAAATGGAAATATCACATTGTACTGGGATCGATCCATCATCACTGACAGGACCATTGTTGCCAATAAACCTGATATAGTGGTGGTGGATCGAGTAGAGCGGCGCACAATGATTATTGACATAACAGTCCCGCATAACGGGAACCTCGTGAAAGCCGAGAAAGACAAACAAATCAAGTATCTTAACTTGGCTCGCGAGATTGTCGACATGTGGGAACTGGACTCAGCGATCATTGTGCCGATAGTCGTATCAGCCAATGGCTTAATTGCCAAGAGCCTCGACCAACACCTAAGGAGGCTCGCGTTGGGCAGCTGGATCAAGGGCTTGATTCAGAAGGCGGTACTCCTGGACACGGCTCGCATTGTCAGGAGGTTCCTCTCTCTGGAGCCCTGACCGCCGGTAGCTTGGACCCTGTTCCCGATACCGGTGGGCTACTATTTTTTATCTTTTTAAATGTTTTTATATTTTCTTTATTCTAATATTTAAAAATATAATTTATAAGTATTTAAATGAAATAAAAGGATAATAATAATAATAATTATTTATTTATTTCCAAGTATATGGTATTTTGAGATCTTACACTAATAATGTTCCATGTTGTTGTTGTTTTTTTATTTCCGTGTGAACTCTATAGAGCTGTAAAACTTTTTTCGTGCCTGCGATTTTAGCAGCTTTCCTCCCATTTTTAAAATAAATTACACTAAGTTAAAAGAGTATTAACAACTCTATACTTCTAAGTCGATTAAGAGCGTCTGGTCAGCACCAAGTGCAAAGGGCAACTGATAGAAATCCGACGACTGACGAAACACGAAGTATTCCGAGGCACATAGTTATACTATGTTAACTTATAGTGGGAAAATATTACAAACTTATCTAAATATAGGAAGAAAAATTAAATGCTGTTCTTAGGTAAATGCATCCACTTGAGAACTTTTGGGATTTTTGTATAAACTCAATCAAGACCACAGGACAACTTCTGTCGAGTCAACTAGTAATAAATAAACAAAAACTAGGATGTAAACTTAACGAATCTTAATTATTTTACTTCTACACCTTACAGGGACGAGGACAGAATTGTAATATTTTATTTGGAATTCAGTAGATTTTTACCAAATAAAAATTTATGATTAGTCTGATTTATTTTTCTCATCTAAAACTTAAAGCCACTTAACGTCTCTCTTTTGTAAACTACCTACTATTAAAGGCATACTTAACCTAGAACTTTCCAAAGAATGTGAAACCTTTCTTCCCAGGTGCTATAATTTCAGTATGCTCGTTACTCGTTATCACACCCTAAATTATTACTGTACTTAGTCTACTTTCAGAAATCTTCGGGGGTAGGAATTGTGCTGTTCTTATTTTCACTCTTTAGTTTTATGGTTTCATGTTTACAAAGTGGTTAACCTTGTAAGGCCAGCGGTCTCTCACTTAGTACTAAAATTAATTAATAGGGCCACTTAAACCAAGACCATTTTTGACTAAGTAATCTTAACTACCCAAGGTCCTTATTTTATTTTATTTATTAAGCAGAATGTTAGGATCACATCAGTGCATTACTCAACAAATAATTATAATTTTATTATTCTTAATATTAAATTATTCATTGAGGAGCTCGTGGCTAAGAAATAACAGCCGCACGGATTAATCCATCAGGTTAAGCTACGCATGCCAGGGTTGGTCCGTGGATGGGTGACCATCTTTGCATACCGAGACTCCTCCGTGCCTCAGAAAGCACGTTACGCCGTTAGTCCCGGCTGTCATTCGTGGATCTTTGACAGTCGTTACGGGTCGTCAGAAGCTCGAAAGTCTGACAACCAGTCTTACCAAGGGGTATCGTATTACCCCGTTACTGGGTTCTGGAAGTCAGACAGGCAGTCGCTCCATGTAAAATAGAGTATAGTTGGGAAAAGGCTAGGCAGATTGAATTTGATTTAATTATTCTTAGTCTTTAAAATAGGCCGTAATGACAAGTGGATTCCAAAATGCCCTGGGCCTTAAATAGTACAAAATATGTCATTATAAAATTATCATACAACACGCATTTACGTTCTTCATTAATTTTTTTACACGTATTTCGTTCGTACGTTCATACAAATCTTGAACATCCAAGTAACCCTTCATTCCTTCAAATCCACTTGAACCCGATTAAGTTCTTTAACTGCCAGCTCATCGATTTCAAAATATCTCGTCTAGAGTCTAGATATCCCTCGACCTACAAATTAAATCAAGTATGTCTAGCTTGACTACGAATCTACGAGAAATCTATTTTAGCCCCATCTACGTCCGTATCTGTAGATATACAGGACGGACGGATTCGTTCGTGGGTAGTTAAAAATTAAGATTGTATGAGATCGTTCTGCCATATGGTTCGAGGTTAGGTACTTACTCTACGTTTTTTATGTGCATAAAAAATCTTGCTTGGAAAATGTCTTCAGTTACACAGCATGTTTCAACAGACACTATGTATGTAAGTTCTTAGGAATCGCATTTTTTTAAATTGCATCTTTAGAGAAGAGACGTTTTAGTATCTACATATTATACGGTTTACAAGATTTAATTTTTTTGGTCACGGGTTTATTTTTGTAAATGTAAATAATGAAAAATAAATACGTGTTTTTCAAACTGGGGCAACTTAGTAGGAACTGGAATGTTTACATAATTTACAGCATAAATAAATAATTTATGCTGTAAATTATGTAAACATTCCAGTTCCTACTAAGTTGCCCCAGTTTGAAAAACACGTATTTATTTTTTATTAAAAAGCCCCTAAATTGGGCCCCAAATGAAAACACACAATAAATTATATTAATGTAACAAGCGCACTGCAACCAATGCTATTTCATAATAGCCAAAAGGCTATTTGCTCGGGCAAGGTCAAGACCAAACTAACACACAAAACATACCTTAACTCAACACTTTCATACAATGGCCAAAATATGCGGCATCATAACGCTCACATACCACGAGGGTTAGCAGACATCTTGAAGTTTAATTCCATATCAGTTATGTGGAATATGTTCAGGTAAGCAGCTTTCCCTTTGTAGCCAGGATCAAAGGATATACTTGGGTCGGTGCGGATTAATACGACGTATTCAATTGTATATGCGAGGTACGTGTCGCTGGATGGGACATGGAAAAATATTTGATTATAATTGTTGAGTACGCAGAAATTGGATTGGAAGTTCTTGATGTTTATTTTCGTGTAGCCGTGGTGAGTTGTGTTTGTAAAATTGATCATGATTTGTTTGAAAACATCGAGATTTCTCGGCTATATTTAAGTTAAATATCTCTCTAAATTAAGGTGAAAACTGCATCAAAATCCATTGGGCGACTTTGTTTGACAATATGTGTAGATATTGTAGATGTTGTGTATTACCTACTCAAACTCAAACTCAAAGCATTTATTTCAATTAAACCATTTTACAGGCACTTTTGAACTGTCAAGGAATCGGTCAGTCAGAAATATGAAGCTAGTTGCCCATTCTAAAGCAGGGTAGCACCTACGGAGAAAAACGGCCAAGAAACTCCACGGACACTCTATTTCGACAACGATTTCTCGTGAAACACCGACAACGTTTAAAATAATATATTTTTTTTATGTATTTATTTATTTAAATCACAATTATAACACCTTTACAGACTCATCCAAGGCGATGTTATAAGTCACAAAGTCTATATAAACTTTACAAAAAAAAAATAACCTGTAAGCAGAATTACAAAGCATTATATAATATTAAGTTATATAACGATGTTTTCCTTCACCGTTTTGAGAGCAGTGGTGATGAAATAATTTACACAAAGTAAAGCGCTTGTCTGGGTTCGAACCGAAGAAACTGAGGAAACCGGCATGTCCTAGAACCGAAAATTCGAAGACATGTGACATCTACCAACCCGCACTGGGCCCACTCCCTCTCACAGAGAGGAGGTGTGTGTCCCAACCGTGGGAACATTATAGGCTGATGATGATGATGATGAAGTAATATGACAATTATTATATCCTATCCTTGTCACTTCTAGTAGTGTCATTCATCTGTAATCTAATACGACCCACAATCTGCAGAGATTATGACACTAAAATACGGGTCCTTTGATAACCGCAGCTGTTCCGCTATCAGGATTAATATTGGAGTTTTTATGTTAGCGTGCTCTTATTTCATGATCTTAATGAGTTTTATTTCTTTTGAGAAGCTACGTAATAATAGCTGCACGGGTCCATCCAACAGGTTAAGCTATACGCTTGCCGGGGTTGGGTGACCATCTTTACATTCCAAGACTAATCCGTGCCTCGGAAAGCACGTTAAACCGTCGGTCCCGGCTGTCATTTGTAGATCTTTGACAGTTGTTACGGGTCGTCAGAAGCCCAAAAGTCTGACAACCAGTCTTACCAACCAGTGTTACCCAGTACCTAACTGGGTTGTGGAGGCAGTCGCTCCATATAAAATACTGGTATTCAGCTGCATCCGGTTAGACTGGAAGCCGACCCTAACATAGTTGGGAAAAGACTAGGCAGATGGTGGATGAGTTTATTTCTTTTATTCTTAATTAATTTTGTATCATCTGTGTAGAGCAGTGGTGGCCCAGTAACGGCCGTGACTTACGGGTCTGGTTGTGGGTTCGAAGCAGGCACTTTACTTTGTATATATTATTTGATCACCAAAACAACTCTCAAAATGGTGAAGGATAACATCGTGAGGAAACCGGCATGTCTTAGAACAAAAAAATCGAAGACATGTGTCATCTATCAACCCGCACTGGACCCGCGTGGTGGATTACAGCCCACTTTTCACAGGAAGAGGAGGCCTGTGTCCCAGCAGTGGGAACATTCATCATCATCATCATCATCAGCCTATAAATGTTCCCACTGCTGGGACACAGGCCTCCTCTCTGTGAGAGGGAGTGGGCCGTAATCCACCACGCGGGCCCAGTGCAGGTTGGTAGATGTCACATGTCTTTGAATTTTCGGTTCTAGGACATGCCGGTTTCCTCACGATGTTTTCCTTCACCATTTTGAGAGCAGTGGTGATGAAATAATTTACACAAAGTAAAGCGCCTGTCTGTGTTCAAACCCACGACCTACAACTCGTAAGTCGCGGCCGTTACCACTGGGCCACCACTGCTCTTGGGAACATTATAGGCTGATTACGCATCTGTGAAGGGTGGGCGTTTTTGGGGACCTGTCTTACATAATTTTGACGTTCGAAAAGAACTGATTCTCAACCTAGTTTGCATAAATGACTTTTGAATTTGAATTGAATTTGTGTAGTAAATTGTCTTTTTGAGTACAAATATCGATATGGACATACTGTCTTTTGAAGCAAGAGATGGAACTTTTTTAACTAACTTTTTGTAGTCACCATGTCAGATATATTTGTGCATGCTTTAGATACGTTATAGAATAGAATAGAATATCTTTATTTTGCATAAAATATGGTCCATAAAAGGTTTTAAATATAAATTATTTATTTATAATAAGCTTATAACAGTCTTAAACTTAAAACTATGCCCAAGAAAATCGTTTTCACGGTTTGTCTATGGGAACAGACCTTACAAAAAATTATAAGTTTGTAACATAGCGTACTTTAAATTATATTGCTTGCTTACACAGGGTTACGATTTAGTGACCTTCATCCGTCAAGGGTGTGATTCTACCCGTCATAATACACATCTTTCGCTACTTAATTCATGTCACATCATACGATTCGTAAAAAAAAATACTTTTGGTACAGTAAGCGCTCAAAAGTGCATGAGCACGCTAAGAGTCGTATTGCTGTGAACACGCGGTATAGCTCGTACATTTGTATGTGTAAGCAACACGATACACACACCACAGATAACGCAGTTTTGCGCTACACGAAACAACAATATATTTCCGTCGCTTTAAACATGCTAGCACACACGCACTATGCGCGTGAACTTGACCAGTTAATGGCATTGCTAAAATTCGATAGTAACTTAACAAGTGCAGATAGCAGAAAGCGTTAAGCGTTGGTATGGAATTCAAACTGCCTCAGGTTCTAATCTCGTGAAACACAGTGCAGTTTTTTGCAAATATTATTATTTTTGTTTTCGATAATAATATTTTTTAAATATTGCTGCTTTTTTATGTTGTTATTGCAATAAAGGTTTTAGAATAAAAATGCGTGATATATGATAACAAATTTTAAAAAAATATGTTTATTCGTTATATTTATTTTACATAAGTTAATAAACTGCTACAATTATTTATCATTACTTCAGCTGAATAAGATGTGAAATAGATGTCAAGACACTTAGAAGCAGTTTGTATTATTTTGACATATTTAAATTATGAAATATTTTAAATTTTTAATGGATTTTTTCACCATAAATATTAAGCTTTGATCATGGTCGAAGTAATTAAGTAATAAATAAGAATATTAGACTACTTAAAATATAAAAAACTACTTACAGAATAGGTAATTTTAAGGTTAAATATGGGCAGTTTGTTTATATTTTATTTGTATTAATTATTTTACATTTTATTTGACTTTAGTAAATATTGGTTGTTATTGAGGTTAAAGCTTAAGTATTAATTTTCTTTACGAAAAGAAGATTGAAACTAAACCTCAAATTTTAATCCTAAAATAATACTATTACTAAAATAATATTAAACAATTTCGGTATATCTGCAAGAAATACGACAAACACCCTATTGAAACGTGCTTAAAAAATTCGTTACCATAAATTCATGCAATAACGAATCTGTTGTTTATTAAGTTGGTACGGTCAATATTTTAAGGTCAAAAACGGTTTTCTAGCTGGTCTTCAGTGATGCAAGCCTTCAGAGTGCACGGCGAACGGTTCATAATGACGTGTTTTTAATAATTCAGCAAAATGTCTCGTTGGTATGAAACCATTTGTTTCATTCACCATTTGACGTCGCTGCTACTCGATAATAAGCCCCTTCCTCATATCTCTTAACCCTCACAGTATTTCTCTAGAACAAAGAAAAACATTGTTTTTATTACACATAATACCTTATTATTTATTATTCACTAATCGAATTAAACCTCACAATGAATTTAAAACTTTAAAGGCATCTTCTGTCTCAACAATACCTCTGTTCTATCAACAATACCCTTGATTAAGATTTATGTTTAGTAAAATATGAAATATATAAATGATAACACTCACACTTAGTCCGGTTTCATTAGATATTCACTTCACTTTTACGCAGCGCAATAATATTCTCTGATCTGATCTGATCTCTTCAATATATTTTATGCCTGCTTTTTGATAATAATAACCACAACACTGCGCTAAATACTCGTCACCAATATTATCCACGAACCAACAAAGTTCTAACAAACTGCATCTACCCCACAGAAATCGAAATAATTTAGTTAGTTTTTTGTGGTCTACCTGCTAAACTTTAATATTTATGTGAACAAGACGAATGAAACTAAAAACGAATGATGATTATTGAACTAGTCATTGGTTGCAGACAAAGTGAGTGTGTGTGTGTAATGTGCGTGTCTACTACAGTATTGTAACAACTTATAGAAGAAGGTCGTAAGTCAAACCGAAGCGTCAGTCTATTGCTTTGTGAGATTGCTCATGGACTTTTGGTCGGTACTGTACATGAATCGAAATAGCCTGTCTACTGTTGTAGAATTTACTTTTTTTTTCACGAATCGAATATGATCAGTTTCATGGTGAAAGTTGTTTAGTATGAAAGGTAAAATCACCCCCTTGACGGTTGCATGTGTCTAAATCGCCACCCTGTATTAATAGATATTACATTAACATAAGTACATGTAGGGACAATGGTTCCAAATATTTTGCTTGCATGCAAAAATTAAAGTTTAATTATAAAAAATTCTTATTACTAGTGAAGTCTTGTGGGTACACGATTTATTTATTTAGCTAAAGAATTTGCTTTACAAGCAACTTTCTTTACATTTTACTACCAACTGATTTCATTCAAGAGCTGTTTCATATCTTAGTACCCCTCTCAAAGCAACATCTCAACCAATTTAGCGTGATGCGATGCATTTCACCAGCTCAACTCTAAAAGCTCCACGAAATATCTAGATTTAAAACTACGTTCTTACTGGCTTTACATTTCCTTGTAACGCTCAGTTCCGACATGACGTGTGACGTCACAATATAGGTACAGTGGCGACCTCATTACGGATGCGTGCAAATAGGCCGCCAAACAGTCTTCGTGTGTTGTTTGTGTTTCGAAATTATCTTGGAACGGCACGTATAGGGGTCGGTCTGTCTGTAAATAAATGTTGTCATGTGCCATCTGATGTTTAAGGTCAAGGGAATGTTTTCGAAGTTTTCTGTTTCGTAAAATTATGTAATACTAGCAGCGCCCTGCGGTTTCCCCGCATAAGTCTGCCGCAGAGACCAGCGCTCGGTGTGGAATCACGCCGTGTTTGGGTTCGCGACAAGTCAATCGTCATCTTGAGGATGCCTCGTTGAGAGGTGAAAAACGTGTCGATTTCTTACAGGGCTTTTTTATGGCTCTTTAGGATTAGTTAAGCGGAACAGGTTACTAAATATAACAACGTTTATTGTATTTTACATTTAGAATACAAGTTAGGGTAGGATACCTACAATTTTCAGCAGCACTGATGAAGCCTAAGTATATTAAAAGTCCGCGTTATATAAAAAGGCGCAGCTTTTAAAATAAAACTGAAGTACGGAAACCAACAGAAATGAGATACCTTTTTTTTTTTTGAGTGGGATATTATCAAATAACTTCTCCCGCTCTTGGTGGAGCGAGAAGGCGTGAGACTCTTACTGACTAAAACCACACCCGTGTTCCTTCAGTTGCCATGTTGCCCGGGGGCCACGATTTCCCTTTCGGCCCTTATTCGCAGCCGCGGCAGAGAAATGAGATACCTGGGTGCATTATAAACAAAAGCTTTCAAAAATGTAACCGTTTACTTGAAAGGACAAATTTGAGGATTTATTCCTTAAAGTCAAAAGTTCCTTAGCAGGTACTTACATATCCTACACAGGGTGGATTTTTGAACCGTCCTTAACCGTTGAACCTACAGGAAAACATTCTTATGAGACTGTCCTTAACTTTTTGAGTAATTATTAACTGCATTCACCGATTTTCGAAAAATTGACAGTCAGCTAGAAAAACGTCAATTCTCACGTTTTATGTTTATGATATCAATCAATGCAGTTTCCAATAAAGATTAAAAGACTCTTTCGAACCAACCTAGGTTAGAGTACTAGAAAACCAACAAATCGCAAAAAAAAACAGTGGCACTCCGGGAGTGCCGACAGAAGTGAAAACTTGAACAAGATCGCCTTGGTGGATGAAAAATACTTGTATAGAACGTTGTTCCGTAACCTTATCTAAATAAAGAGCACAATCGCGTTTACAAAAAAAACTTCCAAAACCTTTAAAGTAAAAATACTTGCATAGAAAATTGACCCGTAACTTAATATAAATAAAGAATACATTCGCGTTTACAAAAATAAGGTGTCGGTAACGGTGTCGCGAGTTCAATTATTTTTTCCCATCTCAAAAATGCCCAACGCGCCTAAAGAAGTTTTCACTTCAAAAAACTTATCCCATACTGCCAATACTTCCTTTGTTTAAAAAATCAACCCTGTTTATTGTGGAAAGCAAGACGTTCAAGCACTATCCTCTAATATCTATTACTTCGCCCAACGGGGTACCTAGACCTCTTCATCTCCCAGCTAAACCTTCCACATATAGCTGTCCCATAAATCGTCCAAGATTTCGGACAGCGAATTAATTAATTTATGTAAACTTAGTTCCAGTAACTAGTTGTGAGTGAGCGTTCTTGAATGTTCGGTCATTAATCCACGCCG
Source organism: Agrochola litura (assembly GCA_949152395.1). Classification (NCBI taxonomy): domain Eukaryota; kingdom Metazoa; phylum Arthropoda; class Insecta; order Lepidoptera; family Noctuidae; genus Agrochola; species Agrochola litura. The sequence goes on along the minus strand of OX424497.1, from coordinate 3,945,103 downwards.
GGTGCTGCGTCCAAGTTATTGCACCGTTTGAGATTCAAGGAGGCTGCTAATGGTTTAAGTCATAGTCTTGTCTATGGTCTTGTCTTAATACTTCTTCTTGTGCGTTGGCGGTGAGGAGCAACATGCCCGCCCGTAGGTTCACTCGCTGCACGGCAGACGTGAAAGTCGGTTTATTTAAGGCGTTCTGTCAGTCCTTCTACTCGAGCGGCCTGTGGGTGTCATATACGAGCCGAGCCTACAACGCCCTGCACGTACAATACAACAACGCTTTCAGGATGCTGTTGCGGTTGTCGCGGCGTTGTAGTGCCTGTGGAATGTTTGCTGCAACGTACACAGATGGCTTTCACGCTATCATGCGTAAGAAAGCGGCTTCCTTACTACAACGCTTGCGTAACACTCGTAACAGTATCCTGAAAATTATTGCTGGTAGACCGGACTGCTTCATCCAAAGACACTGGGTAAAAATAGCAATAGGTTTGCGCTAAATTAGACTAATTAATTCAATTACTAACAAAGCATCTAAGCACAATCTGTAACTAACCACAACTTATGGACTAATTTAATAAGGTTTTGTATTGAGCTTGTAAAATTGTGATGGTAGAGTCCACGCCAGAACTTAAGTCGGATACACGTGGCGCTACTGTATATGGCCTTGCATCAAATTGCATTAATAAAAATGTATTTCCACAATTTTTCGGGCTTCAGTGGTATCGCGGACTCTATGAACTGTAATACTTTCTGAAATAATTGTCTATGTGTGTGATTTATGGTATCCAAAGAGAATGTACATATATATTGGGCCCATTTTTTTATGCGACGATCAACCTATTCATACATTTGTCATCGTCTTATCTTTATTAAATACTAGCTTTCGCCAGAGCTTCGCCCGCGTGATATCAGTGATGATACTGATATAATATAGCATACTACTGGTGAAATAATTTTTTAAATCGGTTCAGTAGTTCTTGAGTTTATTCAAAAATACAAATCATTTCTCCTTAGAATATTTGTGTAGATTGTATTGTAGCTCTCTTAGCTGTTCTTTTATTCAATGTTTTTTTTTTTCATATATGTAGATACTGCCAATTTTTATATAAAATTGAACCCAGTCACACCTTTTAGATAGAATGTTTACGAATTTACACATTGAACCCAATATGAATCCAGGCCACGTTTAAATCTACACATAAACGCTGTTGAGTTAGATCAAAATGAAAAGAAGAGTCCTTTTCTCCGGATATTTATTTTCTAAATCGAGCAGCTTCCAAATCGGTTTCAAAATTAAAGAAACTTTCGATTTAAATTTTTTTTAATTTCAAATAAGGCTGAATATCAGGACTTTTTGGCTGTCAAAATTACAGAATCTATGTTCTGTAATTTTGACAGCCAAAAAGTCCTGATATTTAGCCTTTTTCAGCGGGTGTTTTGGGGCTATCCCCAAAACACCCGCCCTTCATCACTACCTATTAGTATCTTAGCTGGGAAATAGATTTACTTTGGATTTAAATCAATTTTGTGACTCTGTAGCCGTGAGCAGTGGTGGTCCAGTGGTAATAGCCGCGACTTACGAATTGTAGGTCGTAGGTTCGAACTCTGACAGGCGCTTTACTTTGTGTACAGTACGACACAACTTAGATGTAGCATCGGCAAAATTCGTAAAACCAATCACCATCCGAACTGAGTGTGCCTTCAAAATCACCGATCTTTATTACTGCTTTAGGTGAAAATAATCTTAACGCAAACGCAATAATTTGTAAAGTCATAACACAAATAAATTCGAAAAATTTAAATGAATGAATACAAATTTTCAAACTTATGCTACACCTAAGTTGTGTGTTGTGTATGTTGTTCATTATTTCATCACCACTGCTCTCAAAACGCTGAAGGAAAATATCGTGAGGAAACCGGCATGTCCTAGAACCAACAATTCGAAGACATGTGACATCTACCAACCCGCACTGAGCCCGTGTGGTTACGGCCCACACCCTCTCACAGAGAAGAGGCCTGTGTTCCAGCAGTGAGAACATTACATGTTTCGAAAGGCCGCCCAAAAAAGTCCAATAAACCCTATGACTTACGAGTATCTCTTAATGTGATATTATGGTGCTATCAACACAAAAGCAGATTCATTTCACAATACCGACGACAAAAAGCAAGTACCACCCGCCAAAATGAAATCACTCACAAATGCAAATCACATTAGCTGACTGTACTTTTTTCTCTGTACAGTCGCATCCGAAATAGACTTTTGTTACAATAAAGTGCTAACTGAGCTGACTGTGTTCGAGTGTATTTACATAATTTCATTTGGTTTAACGAATACAAATAGTCGAGCTTATTCGACAATTGTCGGTAAAGAACTTGACTCTACGTGCTTATTTTGTATTTTTGTTAAAAGTTTTTGTATTTTTGTGAGTCAAATATGGGATGACAAAGACAAGATTTTGGCCTTCTCACTTCTGTATTCTGTGGATTTGCTTAAATTACAAGTTTGGGGAAAATAAAACTGCACCAGTCAATAATATTTTCCCCGAATTTGGAAGCATAATAACATTATTACTCTTTTTTTAAGTGTTCAGATACAAATCTCACACACAACGAAGCACAAAAGTTCACGGCTGTTAATATGGCACTTGAGTGTTTAAAAAAGTTCTGCTTTATAAAGCCATTAGAGCCATATATCTCATTATATACAAGTACATGGGTGACCGAGCTCTGCTCTAGTGAAAATAGAGAATGCTCATTTAATAGTATAGGAAAGTTCATACTAATCCATGTATAGTACCTACTTATTCCATGCTGCCATGATAGTAGGTACTTACTAATTCCATGCTGTCCTTTCATTATTCTAATGTCATTATTCTATTGTCATTATCCTAATGTCATTATTCTAATGTCATTATTCTCATGTCGTTATTCATTATCTTGTTCTAAACTTTGGGCGACCGAGCTCTGCTTGGGTGAAAATACGGAGAAAACTAATTTTCCCAGATATACATCCTATATGTGTGACAATTTCTGTTAAAACCCTTTTTTTTCTCAATGTCCCCGTACACATCTATACCTGATAAGAAGGAAAAGAAGATCTTATTGCTTTTCTGTCAAAAATAAGCTTCATAACATCACGCTTGTATTCCTGGAAGGGATAGGCAGAGGTACAGTAAGCGCTCAAAAGTGCATGAGCACGCTAAGAGTCGTATTGCTGTGAACACGCGGTATAGTCCGTACATTTGTCTGTGTAAACAGTCAGACATCTGTAGTGTGAGTGCCGTACACACACCACAGAGAACGCAGTTTTGAACTACACACTATCGTATCGTCACGGTTCGCGGGCGCCGCACTTATATTTCCATAACTTTTGTTAGCACGCATCATACTCGTACGCGTGACCTTGGCCAGTGTATCGCATTGCTAAAATTCGAAAGTAAATTATATGTGCAGATAGCAGAAGGCGTTAAGCGTTGGTCTTAGATTCAAGATGGCTAAGGTTCTAATCTCGTAAATCACAGCGCTGTTTTTGCAAATATTATTATTTTTGTTTGCAATAATAATATTTTTAAATATCCTGCCTATTTATTAATGTTGTTATTGCAATAAAGGGTTTAGAATAAAAAATGCATGATATGTTATAATAAAAAATAAATAATATTTATTCGTTATGTTTATTTTACTTAAGTATAGTTATCAAACTGCTACAATTATTTATCATTACTTCACCTGAATAATATGTGAAATAGATGTCTAGAAACTTAGAAGCAATTTTTATTATTTTGACATATTTAAATTTTGAAATGTTTTAAATTTTAAATGGATTTTTTTGCACCATAAATATAAAGCTTTGATCATGGTCGAAGTAATTAAGCAATAAATAAGAATATTAGACTACTTAAAATGTAAAAAAATCTACTGACAAAATTGTTGATTTTAAGGTTAAAGGCAGTTGTTCATATTAATTATTTTAAACTTTATTTGGCTTTAGTAAATATTGGTTGGTATTGAGGTTATAGCTTAAGTATTCATTTTCTTTACGAAAAGAAGATTGAAACTAAACCTCAAATTTTAATCCTAAAATAATACTATTACTAAAATAATATTAAACAATTTCGGTATATCTGCAAGAAATACGACAAACACCCTATTGAAACGTGCTTAAAAAATTCGTTACCATAAATTCATGCAATAACGAATCTGTTGTTTATTAAGTTGGTACGGTCAATATTTTAAGGTCAAAAACGGTTTTCTAGCTGGTCTTCAGTGATGCAAGCCTTCAGAGTGCACGGCGAACGGTTCATAATGACGTGTTTTTAATAATTCATCAAAATATCTCGTTGGTATGAAACCATTTGTTTCATTCACCATTTGACGTCGCTGCTACTCGATAATAAGCCCCTTCCTCATATCTCTTAACCGTCACAGTATTTCTCTAGAACAAAGAAAAACATTGTTTTTATTACACATAATACCTAATTATTTATTATTCACTAATCGAATTAAACCTCACAATGAATTTAAAACTTTAAAGGCATCTTCTGTCTCAACAATACCTCTGTTCTATCAACAATACCCTTGATTAGGATTTATGTTTAGTAAAATATGAAATATTTAAATGATAACACTCACACTTAGTCCGGTTTTATTAGATATTCACTTCACTTTTACGCAGCGCAATAATATTCTCTGATCTGATCTGATCTCTTCAATATATTTTATGCCTGCTTTTTGATAATAATAACCACAACACTGCGCTAAATGCTCGTCACCAATATTATCACGACACGAACCAACAAAGTTCTATTAATTGAATACTTGTAACAAACTGCATCTACCCCACAGAAATCGAAATAATTTACTTAGTTTTTTGTGGTCTACCTGCTAAACTTTAATATTTATGTGAACAAGACGAATGAAACTAAAAACGAATGATGATTATCGAACTAGTCATTGGTTGCAGACAAAGTGAGTGTGTGTGCGTAATGTGCGTGTCTACAGTATTGTAACAACTTATAGAAGAAGGTCGTAAGTCAAACCGAAGCGTCAGTCTATTGCTTTGTGAGATTGCTTATGGACTTTTGGTCGGTACTGTACCTATAGAACACCCACATTTCGCCAGTTATGTTTTAGTCCCATGTAATAGGGGGCTCGCCTATTGCCATCAACCGATCACAAAACCACTACTGAGAAATTCCAGATGGAAAAACCCAATTATAATTTGCCCGACCCGGGAATCGAACCCTAGTCCTCATACTCAGCAGTAACAACTACTAGACTAACTAGGCAAACCACCCAAAATGAGCTTCAAAGAACTATAAAAACGTAAATTAACGAATTACAAAAATAATAAGGTCATCAGATAACTTGAAGCTTAATTAATTGATTCAGGCGTGACCTTGCGGAAATCCATTATAAAATACAATAGACGTGGATATATTTAGTAACTTGTTCCTCTTAGCTATTTCTAAAAAGCCATAAAAAACTCCTGAAAGAAATCGACACGTGTTTCACCTCTCAACGAGGCATCCTCAGGATGACGATGGACGTGTTGCGAACTCAAACTCAGCGTGCCGAACTCTCTTTATGGCTTTTTAGAAATAGCTAAGCGGAACAAGTTACTAAATATATCCACGTCTATTGTATTTTACTTGAAGCTTATAATGCCAATGCATTCCACAACTATTCTTGACAAATCCTTTACTGCCCAGGCTGTTCGCTTGTGGAATGCGAACTGGTAATCCAGTTCCAATAAAGCGCGCGCAATCGTTGCCTGTTTTTACAAGACTCGTTTACATTACAGTACCTACTTTTATTTTCTCAATGTCCCTCGCCAAAGTTCGTATTTCAGTTGTTGTCCTTTGCACTTGGCGCAGTCCGGACGCACTCAACCGACTTGGAAGTATATAGAGTTGTTAATACTCTTTTAACTTAAAATGTAATTTATTTAAAAATGGGAGGAAAGCTGCTAAAGTCGCACGCACGAAAATTGTTTTACAGCTCTATATAGTTCACATGGAAATCAAAACAAAACAACAATAAAGTACTTAGTTCTGAATTCAAATTACTGTACACGACAAATCTAATAATTGATGAACATGGAAATTAGAATTCGTTTGTATTCGGATATGCGATGATTCCCGAGAGACATTAAGAAAATAGAAATACTGTACTTGTCGTTATGATTTTGCTCTCGTCATTAGCTGTTACGATAATCGTCTTTTTTTTCGTTGCTGTATTTATCTGTCTATCTATTATGGTATATTGTACTCATATACTTATATTTGTACCAAAGACAGGCCCATTTTATGTCCAGAAAATCACTGTCCATTCCATGGTTGCCTGGAAGTGATCGCAGTAAGCGATAAGGCCGCCCATTGTATATTTTGTAGTGTATTACTTTTTTTTTGTATATATTTATTTTGTAAGTATATATAAATAATAAAACACTTTCAAAAAACCCTACCTAAGGGGAAATTCCCGTAATTTTCAAGACCGCATTCGCATCTCATTTGCAATCTGTCAAAAATACAATAGGTATATTTATTTACCAATATTTTTGACAAGATTGACAGATTGCCACTTGAATGTGAACATTTTTTGAGTACGAGAATTTTTTGGCCTTCAGTTTTCATCTGCAAAAGGCCCTTATAAGCCCTTGCATAGATAGTTCAATCAACCTTGCATCCCCAATCAAATTCCACGTTCATCCTAACCCAAGCCAACCACACGCCGGTAGTAGCACTAGTACAACAAAAAACCAATCTTACTTCCACGACATAAAGTCGCTTTTAACGTCAAATTGTTTCCATGTGTGTTCACCAGCAAGATGTACCCAGAAAGGAAATGCCCTAACAAAGTTACGAGCGCACTACCAACAAAATTTGTTTGTTCCACATTGCGCGGTTAGTTCGTGCATTATTCTATTAGGACCCGCAGCACACGGTAATGGATCTACGGAAGCGGCTAAACTATCTCGCTCATAACAAACTGTGTTTGGAGTTTGTGGGCTTTCAGGGTAACATTGAGGGGTAATTGTAGCTGTTTTGTGGAAGATAAATAATACCATAGTGTACCTCTGAAATTGACAAGATTTTTTTTTTTTTAAATAACGGGGCCCAAAACCCACTCACACAAAGGGTCCCGTATTATTGTATAACATTTAGCAAAAAAACATGTTTCTTGTATTGGGACCCACTTTCATTTTTACTTTATTTAATTTTTATTATTTGTTGTTATAGCTGCAATAGAAATACACAAAGTGTGAAAATTTCAACTCTACCTATTACGGTTCATTAGACACAGCCCGCTGACAGACAGACGGACAAAAAGCGGAGGCATAGTAATAGGGTTCCGTGTGTCACCCTTTGGGTGCGGAACCCTAAAAATACTTATTTTGAAAGACGATCTCACACATGAGCTAACTCAGCTAGCAGTTAAATAGATTTCTTTATCTAAGACTAGCGCCCGGTTTCTGGAAATAAAATCAACACAAAAATTTGCTAGCAAATTGTCAAGCGTGCGTAAGTTATGATTGGTTGAAGTTGATTGATGGTTGATTGTCAAAAGACAATTGCATCACTTGACTTGCGTTAAATTTTGACGCGTCGATAATTTTCGTTCCAGAAAACGGGCGTAAAACTTTTTTGCGATGTTTTGTCCTTTGGAAGAAAAAAGAAAAAGAAGGAAAAATTGTTTATTCTGCACAAAATAAACGCACATTACCCAAAAAAAAAATACATAAATTATAAAATATACTATACATTCGCCAAAAGCCAAAAGCCTCGTATTCATATTTGGAAAGTAATAAAAAGTTCGACAAATTTTGTCTATTGCTTACTTATGTATGTGTGTAAGAAACATTTGGATTTGGTAAGCTGCTGCTGTATGGTGCATTTTACCTCAAATTTAACTTATCTAATTTGGTTCGTTACTACCGCTTTCTTAAGGTATGATTCCGAACATTACGAATACAATTAATGTATGAAAATATTATGTGTGTAAAAATCCACATCTTTTTAATAAAATAAGTGATAGACATAATTTTAATACTAGAAATAAAGATAAACTCGATCAACCATTTTTTAGATTATCTAAAGTACATACATCTTTTATGGGGTACTGTGTTAAATGTTACAACAAAATACCTTGTGACATATTGCAATTAAATGAAAGAAAATTTAAAACTCATATTAAAAGTACACTTTGTTACAGCATAATTATTACAAATTAGAGGATTATATCCAAGATAAGAGTGCTTGGAAAGATGCTGGTCCTGCTCCATAGGACAATTAAGAATCAAGACTAAATCAATCTGGTTGCCAATTTAATAGTAAAATTTATTATTTTTTGTTATACGACATTGATTTAACATTCTGTAATTAGTTCCTCACACATTGACTTATTAATTATAAAGTTTTAGAAAAATCGTCTACTTTTACAATGTTTGTAAATATTTGAGCACCATGTATCTATCACATAATTAAATTATCTGTCGTTGCTTCATTTTTAATTCTTTTTACCTATTGTGGTATAGTAATTATATTCTAGGTGCATCGTCTTCACATATAATTACTAACTAATGTTCCTATACAAACTATTGTGAAACAGTATAAAAGAGTAACAGTGGAGTTTCTTGCCCATTCTTCTCCATACGAAAACTACCTTTTGGAAGGGGCGACTAGAATCAATTCTATTATTTTGTAAATTTTGACGTTCAAAAGTGCCATACAAGGGCCTATTTGAAATAAATGATTTGACTTAGACTTTGAACAACGTCGCACGCTGCATTGCAGCCGCGGCAGTTCTGCGCGTCAGTGCTGCCTGCCACGTCATTCCGAGCACCGCGGCGCGGCACTGCTGTTCGTGATTTACTTCTCAACAGTTGTCAACATTCACATGTTATCGCTGTAATGAACGCCGAACTACTGGTGCTGCGGAGGCAGGGCGACACTGCCGTGCAGCAGTGCCGTCGCAGCAATGACGCGCAACATTGCTGCCATGCTCGGAATATAAACCTATAGAAAATGTTTGGGGACCGTGCAGCATTGTTTGGAATCATAACCTTTAGTTAAATATTTCACCAATTAAAATTAATACTAACTCTGTCTAAAATATGCTATCTGCGACATCTTTTCCGTGTAAAATGTAACCCTAACATTTCCGTTCTCGATAGCTACGAGCCAAATTTCCAAATAACCCAATAAGCCAATGTATACATAGATGTAATATCCAACGAAGTGGGATCGCGGTCTTAGGCTGTTCACACACATTCGGGCTTCTGCTCAATTGAAAAACGTGACGACGAATAATAAGCAGTGTGCTCTAACGTTTATTTTGTAAACAACGTGTGATCCACTTGTTGTGTACATGACCTAATAAAGGAGAAAGATACTGTACTTAACTACTTGTTGCTTGTATTTGAAGCGTCGGTCGTGAAACAAGGAAAATAAAATCACGGTTAAATTCGCCGAAAGTCTGAAATCGCCAACCCGTTTTGAGCAAACGTGGTGATCAATGCTCGTGCCTTCTCTGTATGAGAAGAGGCCTTTGCCCTGCAGTGGGATAATAATAAGCTGGTATTATTATTATTATATTCCCCGAAAGGGTAGGTAGAGTTGTATTACACTCTGATTTTACAAGTTACGTAAAAAAAAAAAGCTGGCAAATTTTGCGCCCTCACGCCCCTAACCGCCGCAGGAGGAGACGCCCGGGGCGGGAATCGCGAGCCGATTTCCGGCCACCGTAGGCGCGGGCTTGCGGACGGTGAGCAATGGGTAGCTCGCCATCCGAGTTGTGTTCCACGTGCGCCTCAAAGAGATGTCAGCAGAATTGACGGGGTCCGCTAGGGCCAATGCCTGCCGGGGGTTCGAAGAAAACCGATAGGGAAATCGTGGCCCCCGGCAACAGGGCAACCGAAGGAACACGGGTGGGTTTTAGTCAGTAAGAGTCTGACATGCCATGTCATGAGAAGTTATTTGATAATTTCCCAAGCAAAAAAAAAAAAGGGCTAAAAAGCTAGCGAAACTGCAGACGTGATAAAAAAGATTTGGTGTGTTTTTTTTGGTCAAAACTGCTGGTAGTTTTGTTACTAATTGAAGTATGAGTTGAGAAAACTGTTTTTTTTTTGTTTTGTCATGGATAGATATTGTATACCCATCACGTCTGTGAAGTTTACACAAATAAAACTAATGAACTGATGATTTGTATTTGATTTGCTTGACATGTGTATGTATTTTAATGTGTGTGATTTTAATTAATTGAACGTTCGAGTATTATTTTATTGTGTATGTGTTTTATATGCCCCCTATTACTTGGGACTTAAACATAACTGGCGAAATCTGGGTGTACTATAGGTACACCTCTGCCTAACCCTTCGGGGATTATGAGCGTGATGTAATTTACATAACATTACTTCACGCTTATAATTCCCGTGTTTTATATGTTAATTTGATGAAATTAAATGTAATGGATTTTGTCTGAAAATAAATGAATTATTAAAATTAAAAATAAATATGTATATTAATTTATGTTTTGTTTTATCATGTTTAGATATCGATACAGATCACATCTGCGGAATATCGCTAGATAATTTAATTTGACCCTGTATTAAGTCATTCATAATAGGAGACGCACTTAGCTTAGCTTGCTAGGCTGTTATGGAGGGATTCCTATTTATATATATTTTATTAACAGTCATAAAATGTAGTAGAATAGCTAAAAAACAATATCTAATTGACATAAACATAACATAACATCACGCCTTGTTTCCCCGAAGGGTTGGGCAGAGGTGTCCCTGTAGCAGGTACACCCACATCTAGTAGATTTAAATCTAGCATGCATATTTTTAGAAACCCTTACAAATAGGTAACACTTACTATTAAAAAAAAAATGTTTTACAAATCCTAAAAATTAAAGAAATGAAAAAGTTTCGGGAAAAAATAATGAAAGAAAAATAAACAATGTTATCTAGTCTGTGAGTCATGTTATTGACTGAATCTATGATTAATGGCCTATTACAGAATCGTAATTTGACAAAAAGCATTGCATCATTGTTCATCAACATCGTTTTTCAACCGTAGGAAAATCCAAACATACCAGTAAAACTTAATTTCAGCGCAATTATAAACTAGAAACATACATAACTCACGCCTGCTTTCCATGGGGTAGACAGACTCTATAGAACGTCTCCTGCTACAATCCTTACATACACCTTTTTCAATTAGGCTGAGAATTAGCACTTTTCGAACGTCAAAATTACATAAAACAGTCCCCCAAAACGCCCACCCTTCACCACTTCCAAGTACTTTAGCTGGGAAGAAGAAGTGGCGCAACAAACTCCCGAGCAGCACAGCTGTCTGTTCAGTTAGAAAAAATTGATTCTATACAATAATATGCAAAATAATTTACATTACGCAGCACAAAACATAATTTAAATTGTAAATTATTAGCCATATGTCAGCTAGCACACGCCAATATACCAACCATCCATCGTTCAAACATCTAGTCATGCACGCACGTCGGTAAATAAAGGAAAAAAAAATGGCTTCTACAAGCACAAACTGGCATACCATATTTATACCAGAACTGTACTCAAAGCCATTAATTCCCAAATCATAATAAAAAAGAAATACATATAATATTTATTAGCACGGATACGACCTACACAAGCCTAATATATTTTATCTCGTTTCGAACGCCGCCCGAAGCAGTTAATGAAAAATCGATATTAGGCTCGCGTGGAGTCGGCTACCTAATTACTGAGTTAGCAGGTAAACTTGCTTAGTAATAGTATACCTTATGTTTAGTTTAGCAACTGTTTGGTAGCTTTGCAAGAAGTTTGCACGCATGTTTATTTTTCCTGCATGCAAGTGATCGCAATTCTTAATGCAGCGTGCAAAAGTGTTAGAAAATTTCAATTTAATATTTACAGCTTCGTATTTTTATAGCAGTTACCTATGCTAAACTAATTAAGAAGAATTAAACAGAACAAAAAACGTAGGACGTAGCAACAAAAAACGTTGTTTTTAAACCATATTAAAAAGTTAACGTATCAGTGATTTACAAGAAAAAAAATCTAGTCCCCCATTTTACAACACCAATCTTATAAAAAAGGTTTACAGTTTAACTTTATGATCAACCCTTTATTTACGAGCTCATAAAATCGCGATACATTTTCTTATTTCACAAAGACACTTCGTTGTGACGGTCAGCCATAACGTATGCGTAAAAACTACATACAATTTGAAGCACCATTCCAGCCTTTTGGCTTTTGAAATACCCATTTTACTTGCTTACGTTCATTGAATTAGACAACCATATTCTCCAAGGGACCAAAATCTTTCTTTCTTTAAATTTATTTAAACAAAATTGTTGATGACAATCTACCTTATCACTAACTTCTACAACTGTTTTGCCTTATCAGACATTGGAAAAGCAAGGATAGTATTACAAAAGCCGATATTATACCTTTTATATCGTTCGAAAACATTAATTCTAGTATTTTCATTCCGCGCACACTCCCTCAGAATATGGAAAACATCATCAACCCACCGTGTGGAGACTGTTGCCCAACGGTCACGATGCATGCGGCTGACATGCGTGCCTGAGGAAAGACGGCGGCGCCGAGGTCGGCCCAGGAAGAGGTGGCAAGACGACCTAGACGCGTACCGCAAGGGTTGGATGGAGGTGGCCCTGGAAAAGGATACATGGAAGGATTTGGGGGAGGTCTTTGCTCAGCAGTGGGACAGTGCAGGTTAAAGGAAAAAAAAAGAAAAAAAAATCATCAACCACTCCAAAAACATCACAATTTGCAGACTAAGCTCTCCTCATTACATTAAGTAATAAAACTTACTTGATGGAATGTGCCCAAAATCATAACCGAATAAATAATCAACCGTCCCATACATTTGGGTCGAGTAGGTATGTATGTGACAATTAAGAATTATTTTTTTCGCGACATTGACGCAAAATCAAAGGTAAAATAACTGTGAAAGGACTGTACGACTCCTGCCCAGATATTTCACTTCATTAGGGTCGTTTTTCAGAGGGGCTTGTGGCTAAGTAATAACAGCCACACGGGTTGATCGATCAGGTGAAGCTACCCTTGCCGCGGTTAGTCCATGGATGGGTGACCATCTTACATATCAAAACCCCTCCGTGCCTCGGAAAGCACGTTAAGCCGTTGGTCCCGGCAGTCATTTGTAAATCTTTGACAGTCGTTACGGGTAGTTAGAAACCCAAAAGTCTGACAACCAGTCTTACCAAAGGGTATCGTGTTACCTAGTAACTAGGTTGTGGAGGTCAGATAGGCAGTCGCTCCATGTAAAATATTAGTATTCAGCTGTATTCTGTTAGACTGGAAGCCGACCACGTATTTTTCTGTTCCTTTTGTCTTGTCTGTGTATTATTTGTGTGTACATAAATGGTTAAATAAATAAATAGTTGGGAAAAGGCTAGGCAGATCATGAGGGTCGTTTTTCAGTCTAAACGACCTTGACCTTACCTACTTTTAACCTTGTCATACTTTACGACGGAAATAGATAGATAGATAGATAAAACATTTATTTAGTGCACACAAAAGACACACGTAAACACAATTAAATTATAACAAATTAAATAAAAACAAGATGACAATGTAAAAAATAATAATAAAGAAACATAAGTGTAGAAATGGAGTGACATTATGACATACTTTGGAATAATTAAATATATAAGGTGCGGTGTGCGTCTCAAGGTTGCACCAAATGGGAGTCTAACTCAGCATATGTCAGGCAAATATACCTGTCGCTGATATTCTGCTGGATCCCTGCAGTGACATACGGACGTCGAGCAGACGAGATAAATTAGTGTTGTGATTGTGACAAAGTGTTATGCGTGGAGTACAATTATGTAAGTACTTACAAGTACCCTCAATTTAAATTATGTACCTATCTACAACAAGTTTTGCATTGGGAAAGGTTTTTGTTCGTTAATGTGTCGATTTTGTTTTGATTACTTGATTATTTATAAAGTATATAGTCATATGTATAATGTTTAAATGAATAATCTTAATATAATATTATAGTGGCGTAGGTGCAAGTAAAATAAACGTTTTGGCTAGTATAAAATAATAATGTTTACAGTAAATAAATATGTGTGATCACGAGTTACGCTAAATAAACGGATTGAGTCGGGAAGAACACGACAGCCAGTTATATAATAGACGTGTTCGTAACAGCCATACCCAGTTTTTGCTGAGAGGTAATAAGAAACTGCCGCAGTCGAACTCTGAAGGTACCAAGACATTTAAGATTCCTTATCGGCGGGGGAATATTGTTCCAGCATTTGGATGCGGCGTATCGAAAACTTCCTCTGAAAGCAGCTGTCTTGTGTGATTGAGTGGAGAGTTGCTGCGAGCACTGCCTACTTGCGCATTCTCTTCTACTAGTGATCCAGCTCAGTTTATTGTACAGGTAGGACGGCTGCTTATACTTTATTACTCCAAATAATAGGCAAGCTAAGTGCAACTTACGCCGTGACTTCATCTTAAGGATATAGTGCTTATTTAAGAATGGCGTTACGTGACATCTTGGCGGGATTGAGAAGCAGAATCGAGCGCAAGCGTTTTGCACCCTCTGGATCAGTCGATCAGTTCTTACCAGTAGTCGAGGGCCAATAACTGTGTCCGCATAGTTTAGATTGGATAGCACGAGTGACTCAACCAGCTGGATCCGCAGCTCCTCTGACAGATAAGGCCTTATTTTATAAAGGACCTTAAGCCGGTAGAAACAAGTGCGCACTGACTCTGCCACGTGCGCTTCGTATCTCAACCCAGCGTCCATGATCAAACCCAGATTACGTGCCTCACTGACTCGACTGACCGACTCACCCAGCAGGGTAACGCTGAGCGTTGCTGGCACTGCACTGATTTGGTTCTTGGTTCCAAACAGCATGTATTTGGTTTTAGTGGGGTTAAGTACCAAACCGTTATTTTCAGCCCAACATGCTATCCTGTCCAGATCATCGTTTAGATCCTTTATCGCGTTGTCATAGTCACTTGGCTTAAAGGAGATATAGACCTGTACGTCATCAGCATAAATATGGTACCTACATCGCTTCAGGGAATTTATGATATCCGCACAATACAAGATAAAGATGATGGGGCCCAGTATAGAGCCCTGTGGGACTCCCCTGCAAACAGAAGTGAGTGACGAAACAAGAGATGAGCCATTGCTTAGTCGTATTTCCACACACTGTTGACGGTTGGTTAGATAGCTTTGGAACCAGTGTATCGTATTTTGCTCAAATTCATAATAGTTAAGCTTTGACAGAAACAAATCTATATTTATGCAGTCAAAAGCTCGCGAGAAATCAAGTAGGACAAGAAGTGTGCATAGGCCCTTATCCTGTGCCGACAGAATATTATCTGTCACGTCCAAAAGAGCCGTAGAAGTACCACGCTGTTTGCGAAAGCCTGACTGTAGCTCAGGCAGAATGTGTTTATCTTCTAGATATTTTGACAGTTGCTGGCATACCGCTTTTTCAGCAATTTTAGAAAGGCAAGGCAGAATACTAATAGGCCTGAGGTCTTTCAAGTCAGTCGGATTTGTTTTTTTAGGCAGTGGCCTAGCGATAGCAATTTTCCAGATCTCAGGGAATGTTGCTGAGACAATTGAGCTGTTCACAATGTCAGTGATGGCTTTTAGTGTATGTGGGAGTGTAAGCAAAAGCATATTTAGGGTCAACTTATCACAGCCTTCAGCGTTAGATTTTAGCTGACGGAAGTATCGCAAAACCTGATCAGCAGTTACTGGTTGTAATGCAAAGCTATCATCACCATAACGATGAGACTCAAAAAAAGTTCGTTGCGATATATTGCAGACAGGGTTACCAGGAACGTTCAGAAAGTGAAATGACAAAGGATATGTCAATTGAGAAGGAACGAGTTTAATATGTCCAAATCCAAAAGCGATTCATGTTTGTGTAAGGTGTTTGTTGAAATATTAATACAAAACAACTACCGCCAGTAAATTAACTGACAACTGTCAGGTGTTTCTATATATTACACGTGCAAAATTTTACTGATAGATATAAGTACCCAAAACTCATTTGACCAAAAATCAATCCGTATATTCTAATTACTACTGTCATTAAACAGTTGCATTAAATGGGTTTACCACGGCAAATTAATGTATTATGTCAATTAAAAAAAAAATTACAAAAAAAAAACAACCGACTTCCAAAAAACAACAAAAAGTGAAAAATAACTTTAATTTCGGAAGTCGGTGTCATTGGTTTTAAATTTTTGTTTTTGTCAACGACTTCCGAAATTAAAGTTATTTTTCACTTTGTAGTGTTTTTTGGAAGTCGGTAATTTTTTTTTGTCATTTTTTTTTTTTTCACTTTTTAGTTGTGGTACCTACCCCATACAAATTTGAAAACCACTACCTGCTATGTAAATAACAGTGACAGGAACTTATCATATCATCCACATACTAAGTGAGAAAAAGTACGTGTTATTGAAGCTAACTCAAAAATTATCAAAGCAAAGTTAATAAAATTTATATGGGACTACCTCGAGAGCATAACCTGTCAAAAAAAAAAGAAATTTTCAAAATCGGTCCACAATTGACGGAGAAATCGGTGGACATACATAAAAATATAATAAAAAATAAATATACGCGACGAACATAATAACCTCCTCCTTTTTGGAAGTCTGTTAAAAAACAATCAATTACCCAGACTGTTTATAAATAAAACTAAAATAACGATGCAACAAAAGTTCCTGAAGTGAACAATGAGTAAGCGTCTTGTATCGTGCGATACCCAAGTTGAGCTATTACTAACTAAAACTTCCAGATCGGCAAGATAAATAAGATGGCTGCAATTTAAAACTGGGCTCCTTGACAGCGCTTGTGCAAGTAAGTAGTAACTTGCAAGCTTTTGTTGCTCAGTAGTTTTATATGTACCAGTTGGAACATTTGTATTTAATGTTGCTTTTTCTTCTTTTCGTGTGGACTAACTTTGTGTCAGAGCTTTTAAAGCCGCCCATAGGCCTCTGACTTGGCTTCATATGCCATCGAGAAATATTACTCAGGCATACCGGTTTCCCCACGATGTTTTCGTTCACCGTTTTTGAAGCAAGTGATAATTACCTATACAATACGCACATGAATCCAAAAAGTCAGAGGTACGTGCCTTGGGTTCGAACTCGAGACCTCTGACTTGGCAGTCTGTCGGTCACACCAGAAGACTATCACTGCTCTATGTTGCTGTTTTGTGCATTGGCAATAAAATAGTGCTTATTTTTTAAAACTAATTTTAGTGAGCATAATGTTCCCGTATAAGTTGGCTGCAATTTAAAACTGGGCTCCTTGACAACGCTTGTGCAAGTAAGTAGTAACTTGAAGGGTTTGCTCAGTAGTTCTCTAGATGTCAATTGGAACACTTGTTAGTTAATGTTACTATTTTGTGCGTTGGCAATAAAATTGTTTTATGAAACTAATGTCACATCATGTTTTTTTTAATGTTTAAGA
Source organism: Agrochola litura (assembly GCA_949152395.1). Taxonomy (NCBI): domain Eukaryota; kingdom Metazoa; phylum Arthropoda; class Insecta; order Lepidoptera; family Noctuidae; genus Agrochola; species Agrochola litura. The sequence goes on along the minus strand of OX424497.1, from coordinate 3,927,599 downwards.
GTGGTTTTTTTCATTTTTATGTGTGTTCGCGGATACCTTCGTCGTTTATAAACCGATTTTGATGATTCTTTTTTGTTGGAAAGGAAATATCTCAAGGGTGGTACCATGATAAGGAAACTAGGATCTGATGATGGCATCCCAGAGAAATCAAGGGAACTCTTCAAATATTATAGGCAAACCTATAGCGATTTGGGTATTTTTTATAGTAACTCGTGCAGTTGCTCTTGAAAAGCGTTATTTGGTTAAGTGGAACTGATGATGAAGACCACAAATAGCCACCGGAACTACTCAATAATAAGTATTTCACTGGTTGCGATTCCATTACTTTAATATGGTTGTGTTGGAGTTTGCACATCACAGAGCATAATCTCCTTACTAGAAATGTACAGTTGCTATGGAGTTTTTTTCCAAACAGACTTGTCATTCCTTAACCGATTCGTATTGTATATCATCTGCTAGCTAATATATTATTTAACAAGTAATTTGGCATCTTCATTGTATTTCCTTAGTTACACTATGTACTGTACCTAACCAGGTACCAAACTATCAATTGGTAGCAGAGCGTGGTTTGTTCGAGAAACGATGTCGTCATCGTATCGTATAGAACCACTGAGTAAAACTAACTATGATACCTGGTGCGTACAGGCTGAGGCCATCCTAATAAAAAATGAGCTGTGGGAATACGCAAGCGGTGCCACAAAATTATCTGTGAACGCGACTGCCGAAGAGACAGAGAAGTTCCAGAAAAGGGACACGATGGCCCGTGCTGAGATAATGCTATTGATGTCTCCACCTCAGCTCAAGCAGGTAACTGGCTGTAAAACATCAAAAGAGGTTTGGGACAAACTAAAGTCTATTCATCAAAGTTCGGGACCTGCACGAAAAGCAACTTTGCTTAAACAGCTCGTTCTGAAGAAAATGGCTGAAAAAGACGATGTGCAGGATCACTTAAGCAATTTTATGGATGTGGTCGATAAACTAGCGACTATGGCTGTGGAAATCCATCCAGAACTATTAAGCATTATGATACTGTATAGCCTGCCACACAGTTTCGAAAATTTCAGAATTGCCATTGAAACTAGAGACAGTTTACCAAGCCCAGATAATTTAAAGATTAAGATTATTGAAGAAAGTGAAGCCAGAAAGAATAGCAACAATAGAGATAACACGGAAGATGCTTTTTATAGCAAAAATAAAAGACAAGGAAGTAACAATAATAGCGGAAATTTCAAGTTCAGATGCAATAAATGCAAAAGAAAGGGACATAAGGCTTCTGAGTGCCAAGCAAGAGCCGGATATAGTGAAAATAAATCAAATCATGGAAGTTTTAGTGTGCATCCAATTTGCCTAACGACTGCGAACCATTTAAAGAAAAATATTTGGTGCCTTGACAGCGGATGTACATCTCACATGTGCGGCGATGGGGAGAAATTTGACACACTAAACAATGAGTCTGGAACATTCAAATTGGCTTCCGATCAGTATGTCAGTCAAGTAAAGGGCAAAGGAAAAATCACGGTTAGAGTGAAAGATGGACACTACGATATAAATAATGCTCTATATGTACCAGAATTGTCCATGAACTTGATATCAGTTGGAAAAGTCACTGACAACGGATACACGGTCGTATTCCAGAAAGATCAGGCATTAATAAAAAACAGCGGCGGCAAGATTGTGCTCAAGGCAAATAGAGAGAATGATTTGTATTACATGAGATTTGACGAAGTAGAAAAGGCCAACTCAGTAGAAGAAGATACAAATATTATGAAGTGGCACAAGAAACTCGGACATTTAAATGAATCTGACCTGAAAGCAGCATCCAAGAAAGAACTAATAAAAGGATTAGAAATTAAAGAAAAGGAAAAGTTGGGAGACTGTGAAACTTGTCTGAAAGGAAAGATGACGAGCTTACCATTTAATACCTCAGATGGTATAAAGACAAGAGAGCCACTGGAAATTATTCATACCGACGTGTGTGGACCTATGCAAGTTGAAACTCATGCTGGATCAAGATACTTCGTGACCTTTATTGATGATTTCACTAGATATTGCTGCGTATATTTCATGAAAAATAAAAGCGAGGTGTTCCAGATATTCACAGAATACAAAAACATGGCGGAAAATGCATTAAAACTTAAAATAAAATATCTACAATCAGACAATGGTACCGAGTACAAAAACAAAAACTTTAATGATTATTTAATGCAACATGGAATACAACGCAGATTAACGTCACCCTACACACCTCAAAGTAATGGACTTGCAGAGCGTAAAAATCGGACATTAGTCGAAAAAGCGAGATGCCTAATGCTTGAATCAAATGTTCCAGAGGAGCTGTGGGCAAATGCAATTCATACAGCAAACTATGTAACGAATAGATGCCCAACTAAAGCCCTGAATGGACAGACGCCTTTCCAAAAATGGATTGGTCGTGAACCATCTGCAAGACACCTACATATATTCGGGCAGAAAACATTTGTCCTTAGAAAAGGACCTAAAAGAGGATGGAAATTTGCTCCTCGAGCTACCGAAGGCGTATTTGTTGGATACGCAAAGTGTGCCAGAGGGTTCCGAATCTTCGTTCCTGATTCAAAAGAATTCATAATAAGCAGAGACGTAAAATTTGTAAATACCATGTTTTACGGAAAAGACTGTGCAAATTTTGAAGAAACAAGGGAAAATAGAAAAGATATCAATAAAAGAAGTACTGATCAAACAGTAAAATCTAAAAGGCAACATGAAGAAGAAACAATCGAGAAAATAAAAATCGACGTAAAAATGAAGCATAAATCGCCAAAACCTGACGCAGTACCCAGTTTTTCAACGCAGTATGAGACCCCATCATTGACACAACTTGGTTCTCCACCACACGATGTTTTCGGAGATACGTTCAATGATGCACTTGATGAATTTAATGAAAATGTCGATGAAGCAGTAGTCGAACATCATGAAGAACATGAAGCAACCGAAGGCGAAACAGTTCATGATGATGCCAATAACAGAAGACAATCTCAAAGAAAAAGACAATGGCCAATATGGGCTAAGGACTATGAGATGGAAGGCAGAAACGACGAGGAAATGGCTAATAAAATGTATCTATGCGAAGAAGAAGAAGAAGAGGGAAATGAAAGGTACTGGCATGATGCCATAAAAGCAGAAATTAGAGCACATTTAAAGAACGGTACGTGGCATATCGCAAAACGAGAGAAAGAAATGAATCTTGTAGATTTCAAAATGATATTAAAAAAGAAAATAGGTCCGAAAAACACGGAAACAAAGAAAGCGAGACTAGTTGCAAGAGGATTTAGGCAAAGACCTGGAGTTGACTATGATGAGACATACTCACCCGTTGCAAAGCTTAGTTCAATCAGAAGCGTCATCGCTATATCTGTGGAAGAGGACTTGAAACTTAACCAAATGGATGTCACGACAGCTTACCTAAATGGCGTGCTAGATAAGAAAATAGCAATGGAAATGCCAGACTACTTGGAAGAATATGTGGCAGAAATAATGGTGGAAGAAAGTGGTAACAATAATTTGACACTTTTCCATCAAGCTAAGAAAATGTTAGAGGATTTAAAAAACATAAAAGGAGAGAAAATATGCCATCTTGAAAAAGCACTCTATGGCCTGAAGCAATCAGGTCGACAATGGTACCTAAAACTGAGTAGCGAGCTAGAAAAAATGGGGTTTCTCCCATCAGAAGCTGATCCTTGCGTATATATATTGGAGAAAGGGGGAACTAAAATGATGATAGCAATATACGTAGATGATTTGTTAATAGCTTACTCCTGCGACTCAAAACTAAAAGAAATAAAAAAGGTGTTAAATGAAAAATTCGAAATGAAGGATCTAGGAGAGCCTGAACAACTTCTAGGAATACAGATTAAAAGGCAAGGACGAAACGAAATAAAATTATATCAAGAACGGTATATCGAAAAAGTGTTGAAGAAATTTAACATGGAAGACTGTAAGTCAACAACTACACCAATGGAACTTAATCTAAAATTACAGAAAAATGAAAAATGTGACGGAAAATTACCATACCAACAATTGATTGGAACACTGATGTATTTAGCCGTGGCCACCAGGCCTGATATAATGTTCAGTGTGAGCTATTTATCACAATTCAACAGTTGTTTTGGAGAGGAACATTTTAAGAGCGCGAAGCGTGTACTACGTTATTTAAAAGGGACCAAAGACATAGGCCCGTGCTACAAGAAAACTAAAACGGAGTTGTATGGTCAAGCTGATGCAGATTTTGCATCTTGCGCGATAGACCGAAGATCGTACAGTGGCTATTGTTTTAAACTCGCCGGTGCTCCCGTTAGCTGGGAAAGCAGAAAACAAAAGAGTGTAGCCTTGTCAACTGCGGAAGCAGAGTACACGTGTGTGGCCGAAGCTGCTAAGGAAGCAATCCACTTAAGACGTTTAATAAACGATATATCACAATGGAGGCAACCCATCGTCAAAATATATAATGATAACCAGGCCACCATACAATTGACGAAAAATCCTATGATTGGCTCTAAGACAAAGCATATTGATACGAAACTACATTTCATACGACAGCTGAAAGAAGTTCAAATAGAATACCGTCCAAGTGCCCATATGGAAGCAGATATGTTAACTAAGAGTTTATCTGGACCAAGGCTTAATGGGTTGAGATTCTCACTTGGTTTGATATAACGATCATGCTAGTGATAAGGGGGGTTATGTTGGAGTTTGCACATCACAGAGCATAATCTCCTTACTAGAAATGTACAGTTGCTATGGAGTTTTTTTCCAAACAGACTTGTCATTCCTTAACCGATTCGTATTGTATATCATCTGCTAGCTAATATATTATTTAACAAGTAATTTGGCATCTTCATTGTATTTCCTTAGTTACACTATGTACTGTACCTAACCAGGTACCAAACTATCAGGTTGCAATGCAATTTATGTTCGTCACAACGCATATAGAGAAGTGGAGCTGATGGTGAAGTACCAGGAGAACTCCTCAATGATGAACGTCCCTGCATCGGGAAAAGCAATATTTTGTAAAAAGGTGATGAGCAGTTGGCATTAGGCTAATGTAACTTAGATAAATTACAAATTGACCCACTAAAAAAGCGAGAAATAAAAACATTTTTACAAAAAAAACAACCGACTTCCAAAAACCCACTATAAAGTGAAAAATAACTTAAATTTCGGAAGTCGGTGGCAAATAACGAAAATACAAAACCAAAGACACCGACTTCCGAAATTTAAGTTATTTTTCACTTTGTAGTGGTTTTTTGGAAGCCGGTTGTTTTTTTTTTGTAAAAAAGTTTTTTACTTCATCGTTCTGTTACCCAAACATGCACACTAACGAAAAAGTAATAGAAATGTATTTATTAAATAAACGTTAAAGAAGTTAATTATAGGAATATACATACAATAGTCAATTATTATACAACCTATTTAAACTAGGTACTAAATTAAATAACTTCCTATACAAATAAAAAACAAAAGGGCACTTTGGCGTACTCCTCCACATCGCTGTCATCCGGAAACGTGTGTTCTATTGTTAATTCGAAGAAATATTCTTGTAGGTATCTCATCAAAAAGTATGACCCCAACTTTTCCATTTCATTATTATTTTATAATATTTTTCAACCCTAATCTATGAAAATAATTTTATAACTTGAGTCACGGTATTTTGTCCTTGTTAGCCTGATTTCTTTTGTACACAGAAGATTATCATCATTAAAGCTCGAATTACGGCAAAGAATGCAAAGTCACGGAGCTCACTTGCCGTTCTTGAATTTTATTTTAAAAAGTTAAGGAAAAAACTTTGAAGTAAATAAAAATTCGTGATGTTGAAAACTCTTTGAGTTTAAAGTTAATTCCAAGTGAAGTGCATGCCTTTCTGTAATTGCAGGCTGAGTTGCTTGACCTCTTGTGGTTTTATCGAGATTTTTCCGACCGACTTTTCTTTGTGTGGGCGATTTTGAAATAAGTTTATTAAAACAATCGCATTATTTTGAGTACAATTATAGGCTCAAAAATGAATCTCATTATAACCAATACGGAAAAAAATGTTATTTCGTAATTACTTTATTAAAAGACACATCATGAAATAGGTTCCTACATTCATTTTGCATTTTGAAGCAATAAGGCATATTTTACTGACATTAAGCCAACGATCATCAAATATAATAATAATAAACAGTTCCCGATACCGGTGGGCCACTATTTTTCATATTTTTAAATTAATTTATTTTTATTTAAAAATATAAATTAGGTATATGTAAATAATCAAATACTTAAAGGAAATAATAATATAATTTATATAATCTTGAAAATATTAACCGCTGGTGTACGGATAACTTAATGACCCTTAACGCCACTAAATGTCATCAAATCACTTTTACTCGAAAGAAAAAACCTGTTATAGGTATTTAAATATACGCTTAACAACACCAAACTAGAATCAGTGAGTGAAATCAAAGATCTAGGAGTTACAGTAGATAGCAAACTGCAATTCACATCCCACATTGATACCATAGTAAAAAAATCTGCTCAGATGCTTGGTTTCCTTAAACGTAGCGCCAGCTGTTTCATGCGACCCCAAACTAAGTTGCTTCTATTCAAGACGCTAGTAAGAAGTAACTTAGAATACGCATGTACAGCGTGGAGCCCGTCATATACTGTTCACTCTCAACGCATTGAACGTATCCAACGTATGTTCACGCGCTCCTTGGCATTTAGCACTCGTGGTATTTCTCATAGATGCCCATATAACCAGCGGCTTTCTTTATTTAAAATGACTTCTCTCCGAGACCATCGAGTAATGCTTAGTATTTCATTTTTGCATAAAGCTGTTAACGGAAAAATTTATTGTAGTCACCTCCTAGCAGAAGTTCCCATCACAGTTCCACGTAATAGACTCCGTGCTGTCCTAACTAACACATTTTATCCACCATTCTGTCGCACTAATATCGGTGCCATGGTCCGCTAGTAAGAACTCTTAACCATTACAATATGCTCAACAAAAACTTACTCGTAGATTCAAGTCTGGACATATTTCATGACTCCTTGGGTGGTATTCGGAAAAAAAAACTTAACAATTATCATTTAGTTCATAAGTTATCTTAAGGTGAAATTATGTGTTTGAATTAGAATTATGTGTTATATTGTATTCATCCCCTTAATTTAATTTGTATTCAGTTGTATTTTGTTTGATGAAGTTGTGTTTAAATGTTCATAATCATAATCATCATTTATTGCATTCATGTAGTTTACAAGTTGTTACAAGTTTAAATAGGTTTCATACATGAACCCTGCTAGGGCACAGCAATATACATAGTTTAATGTGCTACAGTGTCACAATATTAAAACCACTGTGCTTAATCAATTACCTAATACTAATTTTACATGGTTATGAGATGTGCATCATTTATCATTTAAATATAATATAAATAAGTTACTGTCATGATATAATATAGGATAGGGTAAGAACAATTAATTTGTCATCAATTCCATTCATAAATTAAAATAAGATAAAAATTAAAATTAAAACAAATAGCGATAACAATAATAATCATGAAACAACACATCATATCATAGGTAAGTAGTAAGTCAAGATTGTAGGTGCTGTGTGTATTGTGTACAGGTCTGAATTTCAATGTCAAGATTTACTTATCGTCAAAGAATTCCTTTAGAGTGTAATACGATTTTAATATAAGGTATTTTTGGAGACTGTTTTTAATCTTACTGTCTGGAGAATGTTTAAATCTTACTTTTAGTTTATGAGCTGTTTCTGTCCAATATTGTTATTCCTTAAATGTTATGTGCACATATAATTTGTGTATACATTAGCAGTAATACCTTTCTTAATTATAATGATTATCTTTAATCCAATTGTTGAATGTATATGCTGTTGGTGTTCTTTATTAAATTAATAAATAAATAATTTATTTCTGAGTATATGGTACATTAAGATCTTAATAAACAGCTTCACATGTACTACCGTTGCCGGTGTAGAAATATTAAAATTAATATCCTCATTAATAAATTATAAATTAGTTCGAAATGAAAATAGATAATGTCATGTAAACTCACCCTCATCCTCACGAAATACCTAAACATAACACACAACAGAAGCCCAAAACCATAAATTATGTAAACATCAATATAAAAATATATGAGCAGAGATCCTTGACTATAAAATTTTATAAGGAGGTGTGTCTGTGTAAAAAAGCTTTAATAAAACCGTATAGGCTATAAATGAAAATATTCACGTCCCATCGTTATTGGTAGGTACTTGTGAAGACTTAGCCTAGATAGAAATACTTGCAGACTGCTTGGAGATAACATAACATCACGCCTTTAAAACCCAAAGGGTTACGCAGAGGTGTACCGATAGTGCACCCACATTTCGCCAGTTATGTTTAAGTCCCATGTAATAGGGGGCGAGCCTATTGCCATCAACGGGGCACCAATCCTGACTCCGGGCTGCAACTGAAAAAATTTCTGATGGAAAACCCTAATAACACTTTGCCCGACCCAGAATCGAACCCAAGACCTCATGCACAGCAGTAGCACTTACGACCACTGGACCATCGAGGCAGGCTTTAACAGCAAAATGCATGCAAACTACTTGTAGATAGAAAGAAAGAAAAAGTATTTATTGAGACTCGCACGGGAAATCACAAAAAAAAAAAAAAAAACTTGTAGTACTCGGAGACTGCCGCGGTAAAGCTATTGCATAGCATTTGTAACCTCCATACTTCCTATTTGTCAACGCTACACTTGGGATGATGACGTGATGACTTAAAACAAAAATTACGTTCCTATGACAACATCACGTTGTCATGGGAACCGTCATTACATAGTAGGCGGAGTGGGGGGTGTTAGGTTTTATTTTCGTTACGTTACGGAATTTCTTGATTCGGTCGCCGCGCTCAAAGCCCGCGATAAAAGCTATGCTATTGCATCACTCATAAAAACATAAATAATAAAAAAATAACAATAAAAACAAAGTAAAATTTAAATAAAATCAGAAAGTCCTGAGATGAATAACAATGCGAAATTGCTACCGAACGGTGCAGGTTGAGCTCAGGACGAGCTGCTTCTCACATGGAAATCTGTACGTGTTGCTTACTCCGGCGACACCAGTCCTGGCTCTCTTCATGTTCTGTCTACTGAGACCAAAACTACAAACGTGTAGTATACAGGGAAATTGTATAAAAATGTGGCTGTTATTTTAGTATATTGTGGTGTCTTACGACTTCCACGCGAACGAAGTTGCGGGCAGAAGCTAGTGTGCCATCAAGCCAGAAATATGCTTCCATGTAAAGTTCCGTTTTATGCTGATTTGATTGTGACGGAATATTTTATTCATTGTACTTGGTGTTGCCGTAGATTTGTCTGCGCGAAAACTATTGTTATTTTACTTTACTGTGTACTATCTGTAGGTGTACGGAATATCAAGTTACTTTTCTACTGTAATTTTATTAATTTTATCATCGGTTCGGCAATCTTAAAATGACAAAACAAAACCGATATTTTTTATTTTTTTAGAACCGATTAGAATTTTGTATTTCACGAAAAATTTACAATTTCAAGCATGCTTAAATATGTTCCTACTTTTTAAATTCTTCATTATTGTATTTAATCCACATTTTTGCCTGCTCTTTTGACATGCCACCCAAAAAATTTAAAATGACTTCAGAGTTGTAAAAATGCCGAACATTTCATGAAAAAGAAAATAATGAAAATGGGAAGAAATTAACAACCAACGAATTACGTAGTATTTCTTATAGCTTGCAAAGTTGACTCTATCACAATTCTATTCTACTTCATAAACGTCTTACTACAAGGATTCTCACAAAACGAGAAAGTTGAAATAAATTGTGTTCAGAAAAACCGGTAACATTTCTTTGCTTAGAATATTCAGTGAAATACAGCTTCTACTTGGATATAGTCGTACTAAATCTTGTATCCTTATCTTTTAGTTAACACTAGCTTCCGCCAGTGGCTTCGCCCGCGAGATATCTTTATAAATTATAGGCTATGTTGTTATTCACTGATAATATAGCATTAAGGTGGTTTTATACCGGCGAGGTGAGGCGTGGATGGGATGGGCGAGAATTAAAATTCAAAATTTAAATTCAAAAGTCATTTATTCAAACTAGGCTGAGAATCAGCACTTTTCGAACGTCAAAATTACATAAGACAGTCCCCCAAAAACGCCCACCCTTCACCACTTCCTAGTGCCTTTAGCTGGGAAGAAGAAGTGGCGCAACAAACTCCCCAGCAGATTGAAATCACGCTCACCCTTTTACACCGAAAGATGTCCAGCGCTGCCTCGCACCGGCTCGCGATGTCTCGCGCCGGCTCGCGCTTTCTCGCGCCCGCTCGCGATGTCACGCACCGCCCGGCCAGCCGTGTCTGGCGCACCGGCCAGCCGAGAATATATATAATATAGTATGTAGAGATGTCTCGCGATGGTCGGAGTGAGACGGCGCGTGCCTGCGCGTGCCAGCGCGAGACATCGCGAGTCAGCGCTTGACGGTAAGAGACCGTGCGGGTCCTCGATGGCCGGTGCGAGATTTGTATATTAATTTTACAAATTAAATAAATGCTCTATTCATACAGCAATAAAGTTCAATATAATACTAACAAATATTTCAATTCTCGCCTCGCAGATCCTCGCGCATCTAGACCTTTTATACCAAAGATAGATAGGGCGTGGATAGAAATTTTGCCATACCAATTTCAATTCTCCATCCCATCCACGTCTCACTTCGCCGTTGTAAAACCACCTTTAAACTGTCGAATGAAGTTGCTCGTTGTCTCCCGACCCTTGCTCGAAAACGAGGTGCCAGCAGTTGTTGCAGCTGAGCACGTAGCTTTAAAAACCCAGCATAATAATTATGATGAAAATATAAATTTGATCCAGCTTGTCCCTTCTTGCTATCCTCCCATCAGCGATGCCCTAAGCCGAGGTTCGTACCCCACAGGGGGTGCCCTTAGCGAGCATTCGCTTAATTTTAATTTAGAATATGTTCAAAAAGCTCCTGGCTGGAGGCTCTAAGTGTAGAAGCTTATGGCACCCACAGGAAAATCCGGTTAAGCAGCCAAGACCTTAGTGGTCCTTAGTGGTGAGTACAGCGAGATGCCCTATAAAAAAAAAAATTGCTCGTTGCTTCAGTTTTAATTATTTTTACCTATTGTGGTATAGTAATTTTATTCTAGGTGCATCGTCTTCACATATAATTATTTGAGTAATGTACCTAACCTGTACAAACTATTGTAAAACATTTTAAAAGAGTAACGGTGGAGTTTCCTGCCCATTCTTCTCCATTCGAAAACTACATTTTGGAAGGGGCGACTAGAATCAATTCTATTATTTTATTAATTTTGACGTTCAAAAGGGCCATACAAGGGCCTATTTGAAATAAATGATGACATAATGAATGACTTTGAAATTTTGCAACATTATAACATAAATTAAACATAATAAATAGCAAGAATAATTACTACAACAAATTTTTGTCGCAGTCAGTAAAAAATGGCTTAATGTGAATAATATTATGTCAAACTAATATACTTAGTTAAATAATTACAAAAAATTAAAGACATACAAATTAACATAAACTGACATGCAAGCATTCGATTTAAAAGTGACCTTTTAATGAACATTATACAAATGACCATGTTACCACATTACTTTATTTCAAAGCAAATAATTAAAATATTAGTAGTATAAGTAGTTTAAGTACCTAGTTTAACTGTTAGTATTACTAGTTTTTTTTTTTTTTTCTTTAAATGACTTAACCTTGCCCTTGCTTTTTGGCCTCGTACAGGACTTTCTGCTTTTATTTTAATTTTACTTTGTTTTTATTGCTTTTTATTTATGTTTTTATGAGTATATTTCATTTTAATTTGTGATTTTCTGTGCGAGTCTTAATAAATACTTTTTGTTTGTTTCCATCTTTCTTTACTTACATTTTTTATAATTCAAGATTTATTTTTTTGGGTACATTTCTGCCTAATCCTTCGGGGAAATAAGACGTGTTGTTATGTTATGTAATTTAAGAAAAGCCAAAGCAATTTTAATAATTGCGTCTCGTTGTCGGCACGAACTCTTTTGAAACGTGAAAATAAACATGAGTAATTATTCATGGAGTTTGTATACTTAAATTACAACGTAACGTTCCCGCGATTTGCAAGCAACAATGCTTTACCTTACAACTATGTCAATACAAAACCAACCTTAACTTTTCTTCTGTAGAGTCTATTTTCACTCTAATTGCAACACTTTGTTGTACCCGTATCATGAATGTACTGTACACACTTTGTCCACAGTTTTGCGGCATGCGGCGGGCCTTATGTCTCGAAATTTATTTTCAAAAAGTGTGCAAAAATGCTTGTTTTTGAAAGTCTGCCTCTGTTTTTTACAGAGCTTTATTTTGTAAAAGAATTACTGAGTATAAAAGTGGTACGTACACAGCTTTCCAAATACAGCTGGAAATGACTGACAAAATGCATTCTCGTAGAATTACTTGTTGAACTTTTGAATTACTGCTGGTGAAATTGCAGGTTCGTAAGACTTTTCAACTTTACTAAAATTGGCAACGTATCTACAATCTCTTGCCGAACCTAAAGCAAGTGATTACTGCCACCTGTCGGTATCATTTTCCATCGGTAGGCCCGTTAACCTATTTACCAACTAATTTAATTATTGAATGATTAAACACTAACTTCCGCCAGAGTTTCGCCCGCGTGATATCTTTATAAATTGTAGCCTATGTTACTCAGTGATAATATAGCATTGTACTGGCGAAAGAATTTTAAAATCGGATTTGTATTTTTTAAGTTTATTAATTACAAACAAAATACAAACCTATTTCTCTTTTTAATATTAAGTGTAGATTAGTTAATTGATTCAGGCGTGACCTTGCGGAAATCCATTATAAAATACAATAGACGTGGATATATTTAGTAACCTGTTCCGCTTTGCTATTTCTAAAGAGTCATAAAAAAGACTCGTTGCGAACCCGAGCACGGCGTGTTGCCAATCCGAGCGGTAAACGCAGAACGTCAATCGTCATCCTGAGGATGCCTCGTTGAGAGGTGAAACACGTGTCGATTTATTTCATTCGTTTTTATGGCTCTTTAGAAATAGCTAAGCGGAACAGGTAACTAAAAATATATCCACGTCTATTGTATTTTAAGTGTAGATTAATAAAAACAGATACACAGAACAGATACGTATATTCAAGAATAGTTTTCCATTAAGATATATCTTAGTGGCCGGCCAGAGTCAGGATCTGTGCCTGGTTGATCGCAAAATGACGGCCCTATTACATAGGGCTTCAACATAACTGACGAAATATGTGTAAATATATATATAACTTTATTTCAGACTATCCATTACAGAATCATCCATATTTGTATTAATAAGTACTGAGGAACTATGTTAGTAAACCACAAAAATAAAACAAACGACATCAAATTGACACATGGAGTGCGATCCAGTGTCTAAGAAAAGGACCGTCTAACCGGACCAGTATTACTTTCAGAATGCTGTTGGAGCTTGCTTGGATACGGTGCAATATGGAGGCCGCTCTCCTTCTCATGATGGCATAAAAGCCATCAATCTGAGCCTCCATAAACATGCCGGACGCACTACAGTATCTCGGCAGCCCCAACAACATCCTAAAAGCGTTATTATATTATACACGAAACGTCAAAACCTCTGCCCAACCTTTAAAGGAATATAAGCGTGATTATGTAATAAAAACCTTGACACAATAACAAACAAGTCTCAAACTATTAAAGTCTACGGTTCAAAAAGGGATCAGACCGTTATGCCCGCAGAAACCACGATACACAAACAACGACGAGGTGGTCGAGATGGATTAGAACCAAAACTTTGTTTACGTCAACAAGTGGAACCACAAAACAAATTTAATAATACAGTTCTAATGTAGTTGATTGTTTGTTAATGTAATCTTGTGTAAGTAAGTGGAGGTTAATAATATAAGTTGGTTATAACATTAGAAATGAGTTAAGTTCATAATCTTTATCATTGAAACCGCCTCTGTGGTCTAGTGGTTAGACCACCTGTCTCAGACCCAGAGGCCCCGGGTTCGATTCCCAGTAGTAGCAAAATTGTCTGCTCGGTTTGGTTGGTGGTACGGCTTGTTCTAAGTCCGCCTGGCTAGGTACCACCATCTTATCTAAATCTGCCATAACAACAATGTTAACAGCATTGTTGTGTTTCGTCAGTTAGAGGTATGATTGCCAGTTCCTCTGTATTTGAGGATTCCGGGTGAATCTCGCTTCCACTTTAGGCCTGATCATCGCTTACCATCAGGTGAGATGCAGGCCAAGAGCTTTTTTCTTTAAGTGAAAATTTGAACAAGATCGCCTTGGTGGAAGAAAAATACTTGTATAGAACATTGGTCCATAACCTTAAATAAAGAGCACAATCGCGTTTACAAAAAAAAAATACTACCGACACCTTTAAAGTAAAAATACTTGCATAGAACATTGAACCGTAACCTAATATAAATAATAAGCATAATCGCGTTTACAAAAATGAGGTGTCGGTAACGGTGTCGCGAGTTCAATTGATTTTTCCCTTCTCAAAAATGTCCAACGCGCCTAAAGAAGTTTTCACTTCAAAAAAATTCAAATCTTTTATTTCAGACCCATAAGTATAGTCCATTTGGTTAGTATACACACGACTTAGAAACCAGTTTTGGTACTTACATCTACCAGAAAAACAACACAAACTATTCATGAACACGCCACAGTGGCATGTAGGCGTACCCAATGTCCCAGTATGGGGCTGTCCCACCTATCAGCTATAGTTTTCAAGATGCTGTTGGGGCTGGCGCGTACCCTGCGCATAATGGAAGCGCAATGCTTGCGCATGATGGCGTGAAAGCCATCTATTCTCGACTCTGCGAACATGCCGGAAGCACTGCAGTAGCGCGGCAACCCCATCAACACCCTGAAATCATTATTGTACTGTAAAGATAGTCACTTGTTGTTGACTGGCTACTGGATTTCGACTATCAAAAGACCGAAGACTTATTTGCATACTGACACCTCACCACACACACACACACACACCCCCACGTAAACGCGCATTTCGCACCCACAGTCATAAGTACAACCTAATTAAGCTATAATAATATTTTTACGTCACGAGTTCACAACATTTACGTTGACATGACCTCTCTGTAATGTTCCACGTTTGAGGACTGACTCCCAAAATACAAGCCCTGGGCTACCACCAGCTCAAAAGCAGCATTATTTTAATATTACTTTAGTGGGAGAAAGAGATGGAGCTATACGTCCTGTAGAGCTTCATCTCTTTCCAACACTGAAGTAATATTAAAATAATACTGCTTTATGAGCTGGTGGTAGGCTCCCTGACTTAGTTTGGGTATCAGTTTCAGTACCTAAAGCAAAAATAAATAAATCTGTATCTATCTGTGTAACAAATTCTTGTGCCTGAATGCTCCCATATTGTGATATAAATAAACTTTATCTACTCGCATAGCGTAATATTCGAATTATAAACGAGTTCATATTGACATACTTTATTAACACAATACCGAAATTTAAAAATAGAATCATGTTATAACATTTTTTATCTACTCTCATAGCGTAATATTCGAATTATAAAATTCAAAACGAGTTTATATTGACATACTTTATGAACACAATACCGAAATTTAAAAATAGAATCATATTATAACACTTTTTCTCTAACAAAATAATGCTATAAAACAATTTTTTTTCTATTATGATACAGGGCTATTCCAAGAAGTTAAAATCACCGAGGAGTTTCCATCAACTTTTGCATTGGAACGTTTAAACGGGGGACAGCAGCACCCGCTGTAGCGCATGTGCGGTGATGAGCTGGTGTTGCAACAGTTTCATAAACTACTATTACTTTTACTGTTTTATTACGTCATGGACCTTTTTCCATCTTCGCATTTCGCTATTTCTGATCCTATCCAAACTTGAGACCACATATGTTATGTTATATCACAAAGTTGAACTCTATGCTGTTGTAGAATTGCCAACTTTCAGCTCGGTTTGGCTTCCCTATTTTATGCTCCGTTACATTATTCAATAAGCTTGTTATATTACTCTGCTTGGATGGTGTTGTTAATGATTTGGTAAATTCGCCATGTGATTTGCTTAGAGGGCTTTATTTTAGATTCTTGAATGTGTATGTAAACTTACTACAGAAATACAGTAATTTTTAGAAACATAAAAAATCATCACATGCCGAGATTTATCTACATATTTATTTCGCTATAACGGTTGTGTTACAATCAATTACAGTAACTTAATTTATGAAAATAAAAGGGACAATTATAACCCATATTACGAAATAAGTTTTATAATGTATTTTTTATTTAATTACTAACACTAGTTTCATAAGTTTTACTGTACTAACATTCTATGGATTTCAGTCTGAAATAAAAAGTTTTTTTTATTTTTTATAACACAAATTAAAACATACAAAATAAAAACATGAAAACATTAGTAAAAGGAGATGGCAGGATGAGCTGACCTCCTGTAACAAAGATTGGTCTTTGGCAGCTCTGGACGGAAAGAGGTGAAAGGTATGCGTTTGCCCAGCAGGTGGACATAAAAGGCTAATAAAAAATAAAATCCTTAAAAGTTTTTAAAACTACGATTATTACTTAAACCATTATGGAACGCTTTGAGTGACCGTTTAGTTTTTCCCATACATAAATAATTTAATAAAGAAAGAAAGAAAAAGAAAGAAAAATTGTTTATTCTGCACAAAATAAACGCACATTACACAAAAAAAATACATAAATTATAAAATATACACATTCGCCAAAAGCCAAAAGCCTCGTATTCATATTTGGAAAGTAATAAAAAGTTCGACAAATTTTGTCTATTGCTTATGTCAAAGCCACTAAGGCCAGACCATAGACATGTCAAGTAACAGACACCAAGGAAAATTTACAATTTTGTTTGCATTATCAAATGAAAACAAACAACAAACATTCAAAACATAAACATAATGCAGATTATAATTTAATAATAATAATTTTATTAAAATGATAGAAGTCAGAAACACTGGAATGTTTCATAAAAACTCCTTTAATGTACCCCAACTCTACAAAATGAAGGTGTATTAAAAAAACAATGTATTCCCAATAGAAAATCTTTTACCCTTTTGATCCTCGGTAGGTGTTGTTGTTAGTAAAGTCGATGTTAGCCTTAACGTGGATAATCCTTTTTTTTACACCGGACCATTTATCCGGACTTAGGCGAGGTCTAAACTCACGGACGGTTTTTCCGAGTGGTGTATTCGCCGGTATTTTTTTAACGCTAAAAATAGAAAATGGGTTTCACATTGTGTTGAAAATAAAGTTAACAGAAGAAAGAAAATGGTTTATACGATCATTTTTGTATTTTGAAATAGAGGCTTAAAGTACCTATAGTAGGTATAGGTATTTTTATTTTTACTAGATGACCCGATGAACTTAGTACCACGTGAGACAAAATTTAGTTTTTCGATTTTTCGGCTGTTCCTTTTGGGTTCTTCCAAATTTCCTTTCATACGGAAATATATTTTTATTTTTATAAAGATTAAAAAATACGCTTTTAGGCTTGGCAATATGTAAATTAATTAAAAAATATAAAGGTATTCCTATGTACATTCTAATAATAAATACCTATGCATTATTTATTAGACCAACCTCCCTATTCTATTACACCTACTTTTAATAACATGAAAATACGTAGGCATAACCGTCTGACGAAGTCCAAATAACAGGAAATCAACATTAAATTTAAGACATACCAATCTACACTGGACTCAAACATAACTGACGAAATGTGGGTGTACTATGGACACACCTCTGCCTTACCCTCTTAGAAACAAGGCGTGATGTTACCAATCTACTTGTCCTATTTATAATACTCTACTTTATATAATTTTTCCACTTTCGTATTTTCTCTCCACTTACAAGAACTCGTTATATTTAGTTCAGTCGGCATCCTACAGCCATTCTCTTATAAAAATCATCATCATCATCGGCCTATAAATGTTCCCACTGCTGGGACACAAGCCTCCTCTCTGTGAGAGGGAGTGGGCCGTAATCCACCACGCGGGCCCAGTGCGGGTTGGTAGATGTCACATGTCTTCGAATTTTCGGTTCTAGGACATGCCGGTTTCCTCACGATGTTTTCCTTCACCGTTTTGAGAGCAGTGGTGATGAAATTAACTTACACAAAGTAAAGCGCCTGTCTGGGTTCGAACCTATGACCTACAACTCGTAAGTCGCGGCCGTTACCACTGGGCCACCACTGCTCTGTTTATAAAAATAGCTGCTACCAATATAATGTAGCAGTATCTAATTCTCGTTCCATTAAGAATCTCATGCTAGGGTAGCTATTACAGGTAACGAGTGTAGGTACAACACTAATGTGATTGCGCAGCACTATGCGTCTGATAAGCGAGGCTTGATCGCTCTCTTAACACACTTTGTAACTTCTATTAAACGTCATTTATAAATACCTGCTTGTTATTTTCGTTTAGGGTTAAATAAACTGCAGCTTTTTGCTGAATCTGCGAAAAATTTGCTGGAAAATATTTGCAAGTTTGAATATTTGTTGATTACACCTTGATGGATTTGAAGGAAATTTGGCACACGCATAGACGACACGATCTGGGTTAGGACATAGGATATTTTTCATCTCGGCAGAAAGTTCCCGTAGTTTTAATTTTCCGACTTCCAAGTGGATTAAGTCGCAAAAGCTAGCTAGAGGGTCTAGATATGGGACATTGGATACGACTGGGTGCTGCGCGCCGACCTCCCTGCGGCGTCAGCGTCGTTTGCTACGCTGACGACACGTTGGTAATGGCGCAGGGGAGGTCGCACCAGGCGGCGGCCGAACTAGCGACACACGATGTTGCGACAATCGTCAACATGATCCGGCAAATGGGACTCGAGGTGGCCCTGCACAAGTCCGAGCCATGTGCTTTCATGGTCCTCGGAACGCGCCACCGTCGGGTTCCCAAATGACGGTTCACATCGGCATCGAATCGACGATGAAGTATTTGGGACTCGTCCTCGACAGCCGGTGGAACTTCGTGGAGCATTTCCGACGTTTGGCTCCCAGACTGGAGCGGACCGGGGCTGCCTTGAAGCGGCTCCTGCCCAATCTAGGGGGTCCAAACGCCTCCTGCCGGAGGCTCTACGCGGGTGTCGTGCGATCCATGGCCCTTTACGGGGCACCGGTGTGGGTGCGTTCATTGAGGCTGCGGCCAGCCCGCCGGTGGAACGCGTCCCAAAGTGTCATGGCCATCCGGTTGGTCTGGGGTTGCCGCACGGTCTCCTGCGAGGCGGCGAGCCTCCTTGCCGGATTGCCGCCGTGAGATCTGCAGGCAAAAGTCTTCGCACACATTTGGGAGCGGCGCGAGGAGGCGAAACCCCGGGGTTTAACTCCGCTGCCGCGAAAAATCACGGCACAGCGGACAGAGCTCCGGCGGGACCTCATGGCGTCATGGAGAGTGCGATTGTCCTATAGTAGACCATGGTCTGAGCAACGTTTGTTCTAGCAAAACTGTGATTCAAGTGTATAAATATTTATTATCACGTTTTTGAAAATGGCTGTAACGATTTCGATGAAAGTTGCAATATAGCGGTTTACGGGGGCGAAAAATCGATCTAGCTAGGTCTCATATCTGGGAAAATTCGTTTTCTCTATTTTCACCCGAGCAGAGCTCAGTCACCCAGGTACTTAGATTTATATAAACTACCGAAAACCATATGTCAAACCTGTTGATAGTCGTAGAAATACGAAACGCTTTGAAAGCTATTGCCACTTATCTCATTCACAGGACTCACAAAAAACCGAGTTCATTGAACTTTCTAAAAACTTTAACAGCGTAATTAGATACCATAGTCATTTATCCCCAGTCATCAAAAACTATCTTCTGATCAGTACAATACTTATTCTTACAAAACAATTGCAAAGCGTTCATTAAAATGCACTGGCCACTGGCAAAGGAAATTCTTTGTGCCGTGGAGTTGCAGCTCGTAAAGACTTTATTGTACGCGACTATTAAACGCACACTTGCAGGCTTTATATGGTTACATAATAGAGACTTGAATGAAGTTCTCTTTATGCATTTTTGTTCTACTAAAGCTTTTACACAATTTTTAAGCTATTGCATAGCTTTTATCGCGGGCTTTGAGCGCGGCGACCGAATCAAGAAATTCCGTAACGAAAAAAACCTAACACCCCCCCACTCCGCCTACCATGTCATCATCCGTCATCATCCCAAGTGTAGCGTTGACAAATAGGAAGTATGGAGGTTACAAATGCTATGCAATAGCTTTACCGCAGCAGTCCCCGAGTGCCACACGTTTTTTTTTTTTTTTTTATTTAAGCTTGTGGTAAGGCTTGGAGGTCGAGTTCAAGTAATATATTAACATACCAACGGCATTTTTTTACTTATGTAAATTGGCTAGTCAAAGTAACTAGTAGATATTATCGTCATCCACCTAGCTTTTTTCTAACATTGTTGGGGTCGGCTTCCTGAACATACCAGTACTTTACATGGAGCAACTGCCTATCCAACCTCCACAACTCAGTTACTGGGTAATACGATACCCCTTTGCAAGACTGGCTGTCAGACTTTCAGGCTACTGACTAACCGTAAAATTGCAGATGATTTAACACTGAATTATTATAATAATTCAAGTACGTATTAATAAAATTCACTTTATATGCAAATCTAATTTGAGTCATCCACAATAAAGAATCGATAAAGAGGTTTTTTTTTTACCACACCAGAGAAAGTCTTGGCCTGCATCTCACCTGATGGTAAGGTGATGATCAGGCCGAAGGTGGAAGCGAGCTTCACCCGGAATCCTCAATAGAGGAACTAGCTATCTTACTTCTAACTGCCGAAACACAACAATGCTGTTAAAACATTGTTGTTATGCGACATACTTAGATGAGATGGTGGTAACTAGCCAAGCAGACTTAGAACAAGCCCTACTACCAACCAAATCGAGCAGAAAATGTTGCCCCCACTGTGAATCGAATTTGGGACCTCTGGGTCTGAGACAGGTGATCTAACCACTAAACCCCAGTACTGCAAAAGTAGGAATCAAACTTACAAGATACCATTCCCCTGTCAGTACCTTAACGAAAGGGCCATATCCAAATAAAATAGATAAATGAACCCTAAAATAATTAAAAACTACTCCCAAAAACTAATAAAACACAAAAATTCTAGGAAAAAACTTTACCTTTGGCACATCAAAGCCTGCTTTCAATGTGATAACAAATCAGCCAAGTTTCGTGTAACAAACTTTGTTCAAATACTTAATACTTTAAGTTAGCAAGTTGTAGTAGAAACTCTTCGAAATTAGTTTGTGTAGTAACTTTAAAAGGGTTTTATGTATAAACATTTCAAGGTTAAAACTAAACCTCTATCAAAGTTTGGTAAACACAACGTGCCGCTATAATGGCGACATTCATTTAACACACCCGGGTAGGGCTAGTAGCCAGTTATAATACAAATTAAAAATTCGTAAAATTAAAAATTTCAAACGCTCGCCTTCTACTAGGGCTCTCTCTTTCCTTCAATTCACCTACTCTTTGCACGTTATTCATTTTAATTTCATTATTGCGATGCTATTATCCGCGACCCCGGCAAATGACCTCTGCGCTACAGTTCTTTAAGTACAGGTTGCTCCAAGGTGCTATTTCAGATAATTGAAAATAAATCAATAAATAATTAAATCAAAATATCTTCATAAAACGAAAACGCGAAATCGTATACGTGTGTTAAATTAATATCTCCATTAAAGCGGCACGCTGTAGACAGTTTGTGTGTTCTTGATGTGATTTATCTTCGGAAAAGTGACCAACTTCCATACAGACTTTAATCCCCTATTTACACAATGTGTTACAAAAACCCTATCCAATCCAAAAAAGGCACATAGGTACTGCAATAACATTAACAAAAAGTAATAAAAAAACTTACGAGTATTTTTACTGAAATTAAAAAAGTTATAGTAGCTATTTAAAATTCACGTTTTTAGTACGTACCAAAATTATCCTGATCCCATTAAAAATTGGCAAAGGGTCATAAGTTGTGACTTGTAGACACCCGCTAAACGACGGCCGTCCGCGCCCAGTAAAATTCCCCATGGAAAAATAAATGCGGCGAATTTTTTGTCTTTAATCCTGAAAATTTTCACATAAATAGACTCTCAGTACGATTCTTAACAACACCCTCACGGATCGAACAGAGTTTTTGTAACACGTTATATGTATTATCTCTTTAGGAGATGAATTTTCTAAAATCCTTCCGTCCTTGTAAGGAAATCTTGTTCAAAATTTCATGTTTCCAGACTTGGCGGTTTAGGCTGTGCGTTATTTTTCAGTGAATTTAAATGAAGAAGATACTACTAATGTTTGAAGTGCGCTATCTCAGGTTTTATTAGAATTACAGAGC
Organism: Agrochola litura; assembly: GCA_949152395.1. Taxonomy (NCBI): domain Eukaryota; kingdom Metazoa; phylum Arthropoda; class Insecta; order Lepidoptera; family Noctuidae; genus Agrochola; species Agrochola litura. The sequence goes on along the minus strand of OX424497.1, from coordinate 3,905,077 downwards.
TACGGCTGCGCTCAAATAGTATCAAATGTATAATTTGTTAATTTTATATGGTTATATTCCTGCCTGAATTAAAGTATTTGAATTAAATTGAATAATGTACAGGGTGACTTATACGTAGGATGCACCTTTTAGAAATTATAAGTAAAAACAAAAAGAAGAAAATTTCGAAGTTGTTCCAGCACCATGCAGTTAGCTGGTCTTTTGTAGCTGCAAACTTGGTTCTATTGGTATCTATCAACACAACATCGCAAAAAAAAGTTTGCGATCTAAAGCTATTTTTGTGACTGGCCTATAACGTGGTTGATGTTTTTGACATCGGCTTTCGAAACAATAATTGGTTTTACAGTGAAATATTTATTTACTGTTACAGTTGTATTTTTATGTTTATTTTTCTGATCTAGCTCTAACTGCCTAGCGAAATAATATAGGCAGCTTATTTATATTGAACGTACGCCTTCAAAGCTAAAAAAATGCTTGTACGTAAAACTTTAACTAGGTATCCATGGTACGTATGGCTTATAACACTTTTAGGAACTCCAAACTCCCATTAAGGCGTTTTAATAATAAAAGAAACAAAGACAAATTTGTCACAGAAACACGTGCATACAAAAACATAATCCATCATCATCATTTCAGCCGAAAGACGGCCACTGTTGGATATAAGCCTCCCCCAAGCACCGCCACTTCAACCAGTTCTGTGCTACCCGCATCCAACGGATTCCTGCGGCCTTCACAAGGTCATTGGTCCACCTGATCTTCAAAAGCCTCGTTAAAAAATAATAATTAACTCGAGTAATACAATAATATAAAAATAAAACAAAATAGATCTCAGTAGGTACATATATAATCACGAGCACAAAACAGAAATAGTGGCTGTTTAGTGTCCTTAAATGCGTTAAGAGGTTGAATTGTTTGTAAGAGGTAATCTATATTTCACTATTGCCGTGTGCTGCAGGATGTTTCATGGTATAGTTGCCTTCCACGAGGACGAAGTAATTTAGAAAAGTCCACAGAAATATGTTTTCATCGGCTGTAACCAGCCCGAGGCTTCTCAAAGGGAACCAGTCACCAAATAGTAAACTTTACCGATTAATACCAATGACACTCCATTGGGTATTCTCAATATTGACCGCAATCAAAGTTTCACCAAAGTATTTCAAGTGATATCTTAATTTGACGACGGTTTACGTTTCAACGATTTTATTTTAGCTAATATTTATGTCGGTTCATTCGCGTTTAATATTTTATTGAAATATGAAATGAAGTCGTGGTGGCCAGAGAAGTAAACCCCCTTTTTAAGCAACTTGGTTTCAAGCATGTGACCTCCAATATTTAAGATTGCTTAAACACAAAGTGAAGAAACTTGGACTTAACATTGACCATGACCATACAAATGCGTGTCGCGCTCACGCCGCGCCGCCGGCGCCGGCGCCGTTTGGTTTCATAGGAAATATTTATTTTTAGTAACGAAAATAAGAATGTTTGAAAAAAAACACAGATATATGTCGTTTGAAATGAATATCGTTTTTATGTTATGGGTAGACATTAATAATTCATGAATTTATTTCATAAAGTATTTTACTACAATACTTCAATATTCACATGTAGAATTCATTTGTACGCGATCTAGTTTAACAAACATTTTTTGCATAGCTTACTTACATTATTTGAAGGCGTAATAACACCACCGACATGTGAATGTCGAGGCAATTCAGCTGCTAGACAACACGGACATAGTGCGTAGGCTAAAGAGAACTAAACCATTTGAGTTAGTGTAGTGTGTAAATAGTGAATTAATAAATAGTAAAAAATGCTGTGCTATACATATAATACAAGAACAAAGTGTTTTACCAATTATCAGACACTAAGAAAGTGCTACGAAATTGACCTTGTGTAAAAGTGCAAATTGACACTATTCTTAGATATAACATAATCTATCTCGTAAAATATTAAGTTAGAATTAAATTACTTATTAGGCTAGATTGTAATTAATTACTAAGAACGTCAATTCTGATTAATACAGAAAAAAAAGGCGTAATAACAGATTTAAAAGTCACTAAAATAATTATATCTGCTATTTATTCGTTTGACAAAAAAATAGAGAGTCCTCTTTAGAACCTTTGTTTTAATAAATTGATTGGATGATTCTTCCGATAATCCTCTAATCATAATCTACCTAGCCTTTTCTCAACACACCTAGCCGATATTTTCCCTTAAATCATTTTACTTTTTTTACTAAGAACCAGTGCAAAATTATCAATAAATACATTCTCAAAGTTCTCTAATCACAACAAACAAGCATAAACACCAATTTATTCCATGACCGATACACTTAGCCCCTCGAGAACGTTACCACTACAAACTTGGCAGGGCTTAATTATAATGGTCGCTTAATCTAAAGGGATACGTAAGTTAATTAGCTGGACTAATGAAGCTAATGCTGTTAATATTAGTACTGAGGGTTATTAGATTTGATCATACTAATTTGGGTAGCTGCAGTGGTAATATTACTGTTCTTACCGTGGCGGCTAAGCATGAGTTTATGATATAGATTCTCATCTCATCATAGAGATATGGCACTAGATTACTGGTTTAGATAGATTATCATAACAAATAAACTTTTCTCAAACATGGTTGGAAATTCGAGCATTATTTTGACAACCTTCTTCTAGATAAATCAAAATTGCTGTACTGGTCAAAAACAAGTGGCCGGCAATGTTACTATGAAAATCCATAAGGGCAATAGCGCACTAGCGGCCAGGCCGTAGCGGCAAGGTCAATGTCGTTGTCGATCGCACCTGGGCCTCAAATCTGCTATTACAATAGCGTCAGAATGGTCTATCATTGATTTCATAATTGTTGATTTTGACAAGTTTGGTAATCTACTAATAAAAAGGCGTCATTATGACTTTCCAACGGTCAGCCACTGACACTCCATTGAAAGAAATGGCACTTATTGGTAATCTCGTACATAATGATAAATGAATGACTGACTTACATAGGCGGTATCATTGGTCGTATTGTACGACAATGCCATTATAACACAATTCTATTACGAGACCATTGACCGACCAATGATCGAATTTAGCAGATTTACGAACTTTTAGCAAAATGACAATGGGATCGTGTTGGAATGACGAATTTATAAAAATAGCCGAGTTGGGCCGCTGGCTGCGTGCAGCCAGGTGCGCGGGGTCCATAGCGATTTCATACTAATGTATCTATCTCGCTGGCCGCTAGTGCGCTCCTGGCCTAACTGTCATATTTAGCGGCAAAATAAATTACTATGAAAACTCATAACTATCGTGTTATTTAAGAATGGAACTAACTTTTTGCTTCGACCCCTTTGAGGTTTAATGTAAACTAGAGCAGACACCGCGAACAAAATTTTTGCGCCACAACTTGTGGTCCATGGACCACAAACATCTCAGTCACTACCTGACGTTTATGGTGGCCAGTACGCACCGCGCAGTTGTCACACTTGACATCCAAGGGATACATTTTTTGCTCACCGTGTCAGCTCTAGCTTACATTGAATCTATTATCGAAGATTTTATTTAAATTTCGAACTGGCTTAGCAAATAGAGCTGTTTAAACTAAAGAAAAAAAAACAAATGAACATATTGGCGATGAAAAATTGTCTTTGCTCGTCCTTGATTTGATTTTGTTGAATTTATAATTAATTCACTGCGTGGGAGATACATTTATTATATATATTATGTACAAGTATGTAAATAACTTATAACTAATTTGATAAAAATAACAAAATTATATACTGACTTAACTAAAACTATTTACAAACTAATTTACAATTAATTTACTTAGTTTGAATTTCCGCGCATTGTTTGAGAAAAGTACTATACAAGCCTTGGCCGCAACCAGCCATCAATGCAAATTGCTGGCCGCGACAGTAATATACTATATCTAAGAAACAACTATGTATAACGGAGTAGCTCCTTGTTTTACGCTAAGTGAAGAAACAAGTGTGCCAACGCTTACCAACAAGCCAATTTACGTAGAGGTACGCCTTTAAAAAATGGATACCAGCCAATTCCAAAAAAGCTAACATAAAGAAAAAAATGCAAAATGTAACAGGTTGCTTGAACCACTACTGGCAGATAGTACAGTCATAATTCTCTAGCACACTTGACATTTACGACTTGCACAAGATGTTGAATAACTTAAAATGTATGATGTTCTTTTTATTTTGTATTTTTTAAACTTGGTCTTTTTCTTTGTGGTAGTTTCTCGCCATCTACTCCGATTTTTTGTGTTTTTAGTGCACTCATACATGTTATATAACACGTCCACATTATTTAACACACATTTTTTTTTAAGTTTTATATTTTATTTATCAATTATATTTATTAATGTCATAATTACTCTAAATTATAATAATAAAAACCGCATCAACCTCCGTTTCGTCGTTTAAAAGAACGCATTCACACGATTTTTCTATGAAATGAAATCGATTATTCTGTAAATAGGATATTGGAATCACTTTACACACTAGGAGAACAGTGGTGGTCCAGTGGTAACGGCCGCGACTTACGAGTTGTACGTCGTAGGTTCGAACCCAGACAGGCGCTTTACTTTGTGTAAATTATTTCATCACCACTGCTCTTAAAACGGTGAAGGAAAACATCGTGAGGAAACCGGCATGTCCTAGAACCGAAAATTCGAAGACATGTGACATCTACCAACCCGCACTGGCCCGCGTGGTGGATTACGGCCCACTCCCTCTCACAGAGAGGAGGCCTGTGTCCCAGCAGTGGGAACATTATAGGCTGATGATGATACATGGGTTCGCCAACTGCGGATTTAATTTGGTCAGTCTATCTTATGGAGCGTCCACGTGGTCTAGTGTCCACTCTACCCTGCACGATAAGGCGCTCTATAGAGTCACCCTCACGCCTCGAGACGTAAAACTCGAATCACCTACTGCTGGATATAGGTTTCCCTTCCTTACTGCCGTTCTTCCCGGTTCCGTGCTTCGCTAAACCAACTGTAGGTATATTGAGAAGAATAGAATGCTTTGACCACCAACCTATGTTACTCTATTCAATCTGCCTAGCGTTTTCCCAACTATGTTGGGGTCGGCTTCCAGTCTAACTGGATGCAGCTGAATACTAGTATTTCACATGGAGCGACTGCATATCTGACCTCCACAAACCCTTCAGTAAGACTGGTTGTCAGACATTTGGGCTTCAGACTACCCGTAACGACTGTCAAAGATTTACGAATGACAGCCGGGACCAACCGATTAACGTGCTTTCCGAGGCACGGACGGGTCTTGCTATGTGATGGATAGTCACCTATCTACGAACCGACCGCGTGAAGCGTAGCTTAACCTTCGGTCGATCCGCGCGGCTGCAATAATTTAGCCACGACCCCTTACCTATGTAACTCATTAATTGATCAATTTCCTAGTGGTGTGACCGGCGGACTGCCAAATCATAGGTCTCGAGTTGAACCCAAGCCAAGCACCTCTGACTTTTCTGATTCATGTGCGTATTGTATAATTATTACTTGCTTCAAAAACGGTGAAAGAAAACATCGTGAGGAAACCAGCATGTATGAGAGATATTTCTCGACGACATGTGAAGTTAAGTCAGAGGCCCATGGACGGCATAAAAATTCTGACACCAAATTAGTAACTAACCACACGAAAAAGAAAAAAAACAGAGGCACTCCGGGAGTGCCGAGAGAAGTGAAAACTTGAACAACTAAAAAAAATACTTCCAAAACCTTTAAAGCAAAAATACTTGCATAGAACATTGATCCGTAACTTAATATAAATAAAGAGCACAAACGCGTTTACAAAAATGAGATGTCGGTAACGGTGTCGCGAGTTCAATTGTTTTTTCCCATCTCAAAAATGCCCAACGCGCCTAAAGAAGTTTTCACTTAAAAAAAAAGAAGAAGAATCAATTTGAGATATGTAATAGAAACAACTGCGAAATTCCACACTCATTTATTCACTAACTACGTGTCAGTATCATGGGCATTAGATAAAGGCAATTATTTTGATAAAAGCAATCACTACCACTATAAGTCTGCGATAGTCAATTGTTATTTGACTCGAATTTGTCCTTGAAATAAATTAAAGCTAGTCACTCAACATTCAATTAACCTGTGAAACCTTGAGTTTTATAAAGCATTCAACGGTTTTCATACAAAATAATATGACTATTACCTATTCTAGAAGACGACGTACAGTTCTAAAAAGAAAAGGCTAAGCTCGGCATTGTACGTAGCCTACATAATACAAATATCGGTGCCATTTGCTTTTATATGAAACAAATTCAATATCTAGAAACTTACGTAAACACTTTTATTCGATGTACTCTCTGTTCGAGACGCCATATTTTATGTTTACCTACATATTACTAAATGATGTCTTTTCTGACTTAAAATGATATTTTCATAGTATACTTACTACTGCTCGTTGGTCAAGTGGTCGCAAGCACTACAGCTGAGCATGAGGCTGGGTTCAATTCCCAGGTCAGACAAATTGTTATTGGGTTTTACTACTTTCTCAGTAGTAGTCCGGAATCTGGATTTGTACCCGGTTGATGGCAATAGACTGGCTCCCTATTACACGGGACTTAAACATATCTGGCGAAATGTGGGTGTACTATATGAGTGATTTTATGTTGTTATGATACTTACTAGAAATAAAGAAAAAAGGAAATTTTATTTGACCTAGGTTAAGGCACCAACCAGGCACACAACATTCAAAAACAAAATCAAAACAGAGAAAGCTTAAAAGCTTAAACTGTCAAAGATCCACGAATGACAGCCGGGACCAACGGCTTAACGTACTTTCCGAGGCATGGATTAGTCTCGGTATGTAAAGATGGTCACTCATCCACGGACCAACCCCGGCAAGCGTAGCTTAACCTGATGAATCGACCTGTGCGGCTGTTATTATTTAGCCACGAGCTCCTTTTCCTTCCTATTTTGGTGTCATCATTATTCCGAATTCACGATCATTTAAAAGTCATAGACCCGAAAATATTCAGCGCGGCTCGATTTAGGATTCCAGGAGTGTATTTAAATTGAAGAAAGGTGACTGAAAAGGTAATTGAATAAGTTATTCGAAAAGAGAATTCGAGAATATAAATAAGTTGATGAATACTTTTGGTCCTTGGGTACAGCTTTAACAATCCGTTGTATCTTATGAAAGTCAACTGTAAATCTGCAAAATCTCCGAACCGACTATAAAAGTGAATTCTGTTCAAAATCCACCATCAACTAACTGTATGCATTACACTTCTCGCTTTGTTCATCAAATAAAATCAAACAGCCTAAGGTTGCATAACATGTACGCGAACATGGCGACACTATCGCAGTATTAGGGCCACGTTTCAATTTGCTTGCCTAATTGAGATTGCTTTTCGCATATCAATTTGATTTGGAGCCTATCTACCTGCCTTTGCGTCCGACATTGGGTTCTAGCCAAACCGACTTTGTGTTATATCTTTATGGAAGGAAACTGCCGGGATCAGGAAACTTGAGCTTGCTTCTAAATATCGTTTCAAGGTAGTAGAGGCAATAAATTTTAGCGCACTGGATATTGGAATTTTGGTTCTCGTCGTAAGAGGTTTATTGACCTATTTCTTAAGCACCAGCGTGAAGGTTTTTGTGTAGAAGATAATGTATGAGTAAAGAATTGCAAAACTTGGCAAAAGTGGCAGTGAGCAGCACATTGCTCGCAGAACAGATGGCCGATGGGGCCGAAAGGTTCAACCGCGTACCGGAAGACGTAGCGTCGGAAGGCCTCCCACAAAGCGAACCGATGACCTCGTGAAGGCCGCAGAAATCTGCTGGATGCGGGAAGCACAGAACCAGTTGAAGTGGCGGTGATTGGGGGAGGTCTACATCCAACAGTGGACGTCTGTCGGCTGAAATGATAATGATGATGATGATGAATGTATGAGTGTGACTTTTTCAATAATATTATGTGTTTTGGCCGCTTTACTTACAACTTATGAGAACATCATAAAAACTAGATTTTTCCAGGTATTCTGTACTGCGCCCCTTTGATCCATCTCATGTGGTACGAGCATTTAGTACCAGTCTTTTTAGTACCATGAAATTACCAACATGTAAAAGCAGATACAGCTTTACTTAAATTTTTCAACCTCGTACCTTTTTATCCCAATATTTCCACGGACTGAAACCACCGAGCGCTGCTGGTACAAAATAAAAAACAAATCTATTTATGTTCGGATTTGCTACACGTGATCATGGATTTCTAAGGGCCCGTGACATTTCGCAAAGGTTACGTGCTGTCGGCTCGACCTTGATATTGTCATTATTACTGTATCAATCAATATCGAGGATAGGGCTGACATTGTTAAACGAAAAGCTGACAAGGCTGAGACATGTTTTAACTTTGTTAATGTTATTTACTTATTTTTATATCAATACACACGTTACACGTGTCATGATTTCCAAATATTTATAGTGATTTTAAAAACTAAATATAAAATTAAAAGTAGGTATATGATTTGCCTCAAATGATTTTTGTATCATGAAGTTTATTTAAGAGTATCTCATTTTGACAGTTACCGTAAAAATACTGGTTTTTTAACGGAATTGGAAACATGATGTTTGGAGCGTCGCTTAGCTTCTATGTCAGTTCGGTTTGAACCTCGAAACCTAAAGGTGTCTTCAATAAGTCTAAAGTCTATAACGTTATTATATTAAGTACCTAATTAAATAGTTTGTTAAATAATGCAAAAAAGTGTACCAAGTTTTTATGTGTGCAAGATTATAAATACAGAAATATTAGTAATGAAATGATGTATCATTACACACGTGTATGATGCACTAGCTTCTGGCCGTGACTTTTTCTACGTGAAGTTTCTTGTTTTAACATAAAATCCTATGACACTCGGCAATACTGTAGCTTCCAATTACCTATTTAAAGAATTTTCGGAATTGGAGCAGTAGTTCTGACGATTACCCCCTATATACAAACTCACAAATTTTACCTCTTTATAATATTATATATTAATTAATATATATTGCTATCCAACGTAAGCTTAAAAATGTAATACTTAACTTTGTGACCGATGGAAGGAATGGATGGAGGCCTTTGCCCAGCAGTGGGACAGTAATAATCTATACATAGAATACGAAGTCAAAACTGTACATAGTTTTTTTTTTTGACTGAGTCTGGGAACTATTTTAATGTCGTTTTTTGATGTGTAACATCTTTCCTGCAATCTGTGGGAGTAATTTCGTGAAAAGCGACGGAAGTGCGTAACAGGAAGCCGGGAAGGGCGCGCTATTTGATTTAAACCAATGAGTGCGTCCGGTGCTAGAGTTGGCTGTCAAATGGCACCAACCCATTTTCCGAGAGGTCGGTACTGTCAGTTAAGATATCAAAAGTAACACATCATTATACGATTACTGTAAGGTCCGCTGGTTTTTTTTAGTCTGTTTTTCAGAATGTTACCGGATAGATTTTGTTCAAATTTTGCATAGATATTCCCTATAAATGTGGCCAGTCTGTAGGCTATAAATAAGCACGCTATTTGCTATGGAAGATGAGCAATATTGAATTATGTTCGTATTCTCTTCTCCTCTTGTTTACCGCAAATATTAAAAAGACGATCCAAAAGGTTAGAATATTGAATATAATTATAGATTTAACCTTTTAAATAATTATTATCACGCTATTATACCTTTACGGAGTTAAGCAGTCAATCATAATATATATAGGGTGGATTTTTGCGATGGGGCTTTATTGTCCTATCTTGTAGCGACAACGGATTAGGGCAAGAAAACAGTCTTAGGATACTGCCCTTCACTTTTTGAAACAGTTTGATTTGCATTCACAGATTTTGAAAAAATAGTGACTCTCCGGGAGTGCTGACAGAAGTGAAAACTTGAAAAAGATCGCTTTGGTGGAAGAAAAATACTTGTATAGAACATTGGTCCGTAACCTTATTTAAATAAAGAGCACAATCGCGTTTAAAAAAATACTTCCAAAACCTTTAAAGTAAAAATACTTGTATAGAATATTGATCCGTAACGTAATAAATAAATAGCACAATCACGTTTATAAAAATGAGGTGTCGGTAACGGTGTCGCGAGTTCAATTGTTTTTCCCATCTCAAAAATGCCCAACGCGCCTAAAGAAATTTTCACTTAAAAAATACTGTCAGCAAAAAAATGGGCAATTTAAAAAAACTTTTTTCTTGCCGATTCCTCCTGTTTCCTAGTGGCCCCTAGAGAAAGTTGTTACCCCACCTGTATAATCTACTTCGACAATGCTCTGAACAAAAATCTGCTGATACTTTCCATTATCTATAGTTTCAAGTAGCGTAGTCGATGCACACAAAACTTGCTAAACTTATTGACTCACAAGTATTCAAAGAACAAAGTGCAAACTTGCACAAGATAGTGAAATTGAATTTTCCCTGTGACTGGCACTACGTGAGTCCATCTTTATGCTCTCGGTGTCCAAATAGGTAAGTTATGATCCAAGCATTTATCTTTTACTGATCTTAAGAAATGCATTATTGTAAGAAAATTAATGCCATATTTAATAAGCGTTAAAACGTGTTTTTTTTTTTTGGAATGAAGTTCTTTAAACGCGCTTATAAACTTTCAGAAATCGTAACGCTAAAAAGTATTAATAATTGCGACTGTCTTCTTCTAATTCAAAGAGGAAGAAACAGAGAGAGAGGGAGAGAACGAAGTGATTACAGTGTCGTGCGATAAAATTGTATACATCGGCCCGAGTACACTGCATACCGGAGAAAGAAAGAGAAATCGTGAATTTGGTCAAAATTAAAATCCAAGATGGCGGCTGGGAAAATTTTCAATTTTTCGACATGGATATCGTTTTCATAACTTTCGAGGGTGCTAAAGCCGATAGTGAGATCAAAATGTAAATTCAAGATGGCGGCTGCAAACATTTTGCTTTTGTTTTAAATCATACGTGAGAAAGAACTTAGTTCCTGACGGGGGTCCCCCGACCACACACGTTTTTTTTTTAAATTCTTTATTTCTTGTTCCCTTTTATGCTAAGAACATCAGGATCGATTCCCGCACGAGATACGTTTCGATAAATGTTTGCATAGTCCACAGATAGATGTCCTCAAACTAGATTTTAGTAAATAGTGTAGTATATAACTCTAAACGCACCCACATGTAACAGGATAATGATGGCGTAGAACATCGTGTTTTTTGTTTCGAAATAGGATGCTATTGCTTTTAATCCTTTTGACCCATTTTCTCTTAACACCCACGGAAAGTATCCCTATCATTATCATCATACACCCACTGTTAACGTTCTAATCGCCTTTTAACCCTTTAATGATCGCAGGTAATTTGTACCGGACTTTATTTTCGTGCGTCAGTGTCCGCGACCTTTATAAGGGCGTTTCGACAAAAGGGCGTTTTGTGTCGGTTTTCAACTCGGTGCACATTGGTTAATGATACAAATAGTATCGGTGAAGGAGATTAATTCAGATGTTGGAAAATATTAAAGAGTTGACGGGGTTGAAAGATTAGAAAACTCGAATTCAAACAATTTACATGATATATTTATAATGATATTTTTTTTTCTTTTTTTGTCTCAAACAGAGCACCTGCCATCTAATCTCTTCACCACTGGGTTTAGTTGACCGGTAAAGAAAGCCTAAGGCATTAAGTCCGCCTTTGTACCTTATTGAGTGTGAAACGTTTAAATAAATTTATTTATTTCAATTAAACCATTTACAGTTGAATTGTCAAGGAGTCGGTCAGTCAGAAATATGAAGAAAGTTGCCCATTCCAAAGCGTAGTAGATACGTAACTATGGAGAAGTACTGCCAAGAAACTACATGAACACTCTTTTAAATTATATTAGTAACATCATTAATGAGAACCATTTTGCGCGGTATTTAAATACAACAACTGACTTTTTTAAAGAAGTACAAGTGCATGGGTAATTTCAGATAATAAAACTGTATGACATATCCTCTTATGAGTCAATTTCTGAAGAGATAGCAACAAAAGATTAATTCAAAGGTTAATTTAAATATAAATACATAATTAACACCCCAGTTTATTTAATTTTTGAAAGTGAAGAACAAGCCTGCTTAACTTTGGTTGTAATTCTATTGTTTCAAAATCTCTGAACATAACTAAAGATTCCTGTAAATTCTAACAGAGCTCAACCTTAGCTTTAGTGTTGAATCCACTTTCACCGACTTCTGAGAACTGACCGTGACCTCGAATTTAGACACAAATTTTCAGAGCAAGCAACACTTATTCTACTTTCAGCCTTGTAGAAATACAGCAGGATTATTTGTGATAGTTTTTATTTTTTTTGGATAGTTACTACATAATATCGTAACATAACATCACGCCTGTATTCCCCGAAGGTTTGGGCAGAGGTGTACCAATAATACACCCACATTTTTCTAGTTATGTTTAAAGCCATCAATCGAATTCAAACCCAGACTCCAAGCTACTACTGAGAAATTTGAGATGGACAAAACCCAATAATAATTTGGCCGATCCGGGTATCGAACCCAGAACCTCATGGTCAACAGTAGCGCTGGCGACCACCAGACCAACGAAGCAGTCTATAGAAGATAGTTACTAATGATGTGGAAAGGTGTTGCTGTTCAGCGCGTTTTTGTTGCGCTGAACAGCAACACCTTTCTACACCATTAGTAACTATCTTCGTGAAGAAAAGCTGTAAGTACGATAATTATTTAAAAAGAACAAAAATAAAACGATTTTGAACATACTCGATGGTTAAGCAAGGATGAGCAGGAAGTGGTTGGTTGGTTGATGGTTTGGTTGGTAGGCAAGCTTTATTCATAACTGGCCCAAAATATTACAAAATTAAACAAATTGTGTCGACTGCCTCGTTGGTCTAGTGGTCGCAAGCGCTACTGCTGAGCATGAGGTCCTGGGTTCGATTCCCGGGTCGGGCAAAGTGTTATTGGATTTTTCTATCTGAAATTTCTCAGTAGCAGCTCGGAGTCTGGATTTGTGCCCGGTTGATGGCAATAGGCTAGCCCCCTATTACATGGGACTTAAACATAACTGGCGAAATGTGGGTGTACCTGCTACAGGGACACCTCTGCCCAACCCTTCTGGGAAACAAGGCGTGATGTTATGTTATGTTATGTAAACAAATTGTTTACTTTGTTTACGCAATACCTATTATGCAAGTACTAAATTTTCAAAATTAGTTTTGTTCCCAACACAACGATTTTCATGTAACAAAATTTCCAATACATGCAGTATACGATGTAAACCTATTTCTAGGGAAGGATAGGGAAATTCGCACGATGTAAGTAAACAAATTTGTTCGGGTCGAGCCGGGCGGTCTAAAAATCAGCCGCCGGCAAACATCGATAGTGGTTACGTTATATATCGGAGGGCAAACAAATTTAGTTTTAGGTGATATCTATTGAATATGTAATTTAATTTAGGGACTTTGTGAAGTTAGTAAGGAGTGGGTTTATTTTCTTTATTGGATTGGACCCATAGGTTTTTGGAGCAGATAGGTCCTTATACATGTAAAAAGGCAACATTGCGGTTTAAAAAAAAGACAGTGACAATTTTTTGAAGTGACGTTTTTTTTTTTTTTGGAAACAATTGAACTCGCGACACCGTTACGACACCTCATTTTTGTAAACGCGATTGTGCTCTTTATTTTTATCACGTTACGGATCAATGTTCTGTGCAAGTATTTTTACTTTAAAGGTTTTGGAAGTATTTTTTCTGTCGGCACTCCCAGAGTGCCACTATTTTTTTTAAGTATGCTTAGATGGTTTGGTCATGTTGAAAGGATGAATGAAAGGCGACTAACAAAAGGTTTTCACAAGCTAGATGTGAGTGGAAACGTCGGGAGGGACGCCCTAGGAGGACCCTAGTGACCTTATTGGTGATGTTCTTCAGAAAGGTCAGGTGCGTAGTACTCGCAACCGGCGTGCGTGTATGACCAGATATATGAACGTAAACGAAGCAAAAGAAGTATGTAAGGATCGTAGCAGGTGGCGTTCTGTAGTTTCTGCCTACCCCCATGGGAAGAAGGCGTGAGTTTATGTATGTATGTATGAGTCCTTGAAAACTGTCAATAGGTATAACTTTGTATACAAGCTATATGAAACGGATATCTAAGGGTGAGTCCAGATTAAGAAACATGTTATATACACGTCCACATTATTTAACACACATTTTTTTAAGTTTTACATTTTATTTATCAATTATTAATGTCATAATTACTCTAAATTATAATAATAAAAACCGCATGAACCTCCGTTTCGTAGTTTAAAAGAACGCATTCACACGATTTTGCCTCGACGTACTTTCTATGAAAAGAAATTGTTTGTTCTGTAAATAGGATATTGGAATCACTTTTACACACTAGGAAGCTAAAGGCACTAGGAAGTGGTGAAGTGTGGGCGTTTTTGGGGGACTGTCTTATGTAATTTTGACGTTCGAAAAGTGTTGATTCTCAGCCTAGTTTGAATAAATGACTTTTGAATTTTAACACGTCATATAAAAAAAAAAATTGAAAATAAGCTAGATGAGTTCGGCGTTTCCTATTTGACTACTATTTATAGATGTATTATTTTAATTTATGTAATACACAGATATTGGGTATTTATTTTAGTTTCTCATTAATTACAACACAACGCACACACACATGTATGTCCAAATATGTTATTTGATTTAGTATGAGCTTTTTTATAGGTACATATTATTCTATCTTACATTACCTTTAATTTATTTATTAAAACAGACTGACACTTCCCTATTTGTGTTTATTATTCTAACGTATGTCACTCGTGGGTTGCAGCTGAAAATCTGTGTCAGGAGCTGAGGCCCTTTTGGCATTATAATCATTGTTTTCTGTATTTATAGTTTTAAGGTGTATTTTCTGTAGCAATGTATTATTTTTTTTTCTTTTTCTTTAACATGGCTAATCTCTATATTGTAACATGACAGCGATGCGGACAAGTACTTCGACGGCTTTTTGCCCTTTTTTTATAGTTAGTTAGTCATTTAATTTAGTACCTAGTGAAAATAGTTAGATGTGTAATAAAATGTACCATATAAAGTTTTACCTAACAATATTAAATTTACCTAATCTTTCGAAACATGTTAAATAACCATGTTTTATAATATGTTACGTTATATAGGGTTGTCTCATTTTTAACCGACTTCCAAAAAGGAGGAGGTTATATGTTCGACGCGTATATTTGTTTTTTTTTTTTTTTTTTTTGTGTATGTCCACCGATTTCTCCGTCATTTGTGGACCGATTTTGAAAATTATTTTTTTGTTTGAAAGGGTATGCTCCCAAATTGGTCCCATATAAATTTTATTAACTTTGCTTGGGTAGTCTAAAAAGTGAAAAATAAAAACTTTTTACAAAAAAAAAACTACCGACTTCCAAAAAAAACACTACAAAGTGAAAAATAACTTTAATTTCGGAAGTCGGTGGCAAAAAACGAAAACACAAAACCCAAGACACCGACTTCCGAAATTAAAGTTATTTTTCACTTTGTAGTGTTTTTTTTGGAAGTCGGTAGTTTTTTTTTTTGTAAAAAGTTTTTTACGAATACAGCTCAGGGAGACTTTAGAAAATATTTTTGAGATTAATAGCAAATTGGGCAGTACGTCATCAATATTCCTCACACTTTTTATGAAAGTTACTCAAGACTCGGCCCTTAAGTCAAGAGACGAGTTCCGAATCGTAAGTTTTTGGTTGTAATCGGGTTTTGGAGCGTTTCCCTCGGCCTTTCCTTCGGGGAATACATAAATATTATATTTGTTTTTCTGCGCTGTAAACCATTCTGAAAAAGACCGCATCACGTTCATTTCTACTCTAAGATACTCTACTTTAAGATTATACAACATGTAAAAAAAACCCTGTCGGATCCGTGAGGGTGTTGTTAAGTATCGTACTGAGAGTCTATTTAAACGTGGTAATTTACAAGAAAAACTAAAAAAATGTCGTCTCATTTTTTTTTCTACGGGATATTTTATTGAATTTTACATGGGGTGCTGGCGGCCGTCGTTTAGTGGGTACAAGTCATAACTTATGATCCTTGTTGAAAATTTGCTTATTTTAAATGAAATTGTGTTAGTAAAAATGTTATTTTTAAGTAGCAATTACTTTTTATTTTCAATCATAATTACATTTTTATTATTTTTAGGTAATTTTTTCTTGTTTGAGTAACTTTAAGGTAATTGTTTTCTTCCCTTTCGGATCGGACAGGGATTTTAATACATATTGTAGGTATCTCGTGTTTTAGAAAGAATGGACATTATATCTTTCTATACAAAGTGATATTTCTTTTCTTCTATTTTGAAATCGTCGAAATCTTTCGGCGTCGAAATCTTTCTAAAATCAGTTTTTTTGTCTTTTAAAACAGCACAACACAGATTTTTAGTGCACTATCCGCCTTTACATAAATAAATAACAAAGAGACATTTACACATGTCATACAAAAGATAGTTTAAATCTTCAATGCTACCGACCCTTCATGGTCATCTAACGACCAAATCCCACAAACACTGACCGTAGCTAACCTCCGTGGAATCCATATCACAAGCCTCTGAACCACAAGCCCACGTTCAATCAAAACTAATCCGTACGAACACTACACAGTAACCACAACGCGGCAACTTTACCGAACCGAACTTTAAACCAAAGTTTAGTCCTAATAGTCCCCTTGTACACTCGATTAACCTACAGTAGTGGGTAGAACTTAGGTAATGGTGTTTCTACGGAGAAAAGGCATAATTATTGTGAATGACTGTATTTTATATAAATAGTAAAATAAATGCAACCAAAGTATGACTTCGAATAAAACAAAAAAGTATTTTGTGTGAACAATATGAACAAGACTACATCGTAGCGTACGCTTTACGTGCGGGCTACGCCATAGCAAAGTACTTGCTACGCCGTAGCACAGCGCGTAGCGTGGCGTAGCGAGACGTTTTTTTACGTTTGTTTGTGAACACATTTTTTTTATTACAAACATCTCGATTAATTTCAACATCAATAATTTATATTTAATTTACCAAAAGTTTTAAATCGAAATCTAAAAAAATATGATTTTTTAATGTAGTTCCCTATTCCGCCGCCTGTGTTGTGCCACGACCGATTTTTTGACGTTTATTCTCAGAAACCACTGAACCGTTTTTGATGGAACGTATCGTGTGTAATGGATCATTGATTTGAGGTTGCGTGAGTGGGTTAAGGGAAAGATTGAGTGAAAAATGTCGTGTCAAACACACGTAAGAACAAATTAAATTGTGCATATTATTTATTAATTAAGTAAAACATAAGTATAAGTAAAATATAAGTAAAACATTTATGCATATTATTTATTAATTAAGTAAAACTATAAGCACGAGTAGAAAAGATACCGCTTAAAGCCTTCCTAAGGAATAGAAATACCAAATGCTAAAAGATTTTTTCAATTACGAATAGTAGTTCCCGATATAAGAGCATTCAAACAAATAAACAAACTCTTCAGCTTTGTGAATTATTTTGAACAAACTTTACTTCTCCAGATTACAAAATATATCTCCTTTGTACCAGTGACCGTTAAAATGTGTAGGGTTCTATCAACATAGTTAACAACAACTGTGTAAAATGTAAAGTAAGTTGTATACAGACTATTTAATACAGTTCAACAAAGTCTCCAAAAAAATCTACACAGCCTGTTCAAAAACCCAAATCCAAATCAATATACACCCCTATTCCGCGAATATTTGTACACTGGATAATAAAATTACAGCTGCCGAAAATGAACCTCTGCTATAGCACGGTACAATTGAAAGGTTACATCGAGGTGCAGTCAGGGCACTGTATTGTCTGCCGGGGTCGCGAAGAAGTCTGAAAGAGATATCGTGGCCCCCGGCAACATGGCAACTGAAAGAACACGGGTGGGTTTTAGTTTAAGAGTCTGACACGCCCTCCCGCTCCGCCCAGCGCGAGAGAAGTTATTAATTTCCCACCCAAAAAAAAGAGCACTGCATTGTACAGCAGATTGACATACTTAGGTAATTTCCCGTATTATTAAAGTGAAACTTTTATTACATCGTCTCAAACTTTTTCGTCTGTGTGTTGCATGTCGCGTGACGGTCGGCCGCGGAGTAGGGATAAAGTGAAAGGCGCTCGTCAGAGCAGCCAAGGCCAATATGGCGGCGCCTATAGTTCGCTTAAAAGTTTCACTTTTACCGTGTTTTCATAAAACCACACAATTTTCTTCTTTTTATTAGTATTACCATTTCGTAAGAATGGCAAAAAATTACTGTTGTGCTTTTTTTCAACTAGCTTTTTCCCGCGGCTTCGCCCGCGTGTAGGTCGGAAATTATCCCACGGGAACGTAATATCGGAATAAAAAGTATCCTATGTCCTAACCCAGGTCATGGTCTACCCATGTGCCAAATTTTATCTAAATCCGTTCAGCTGTTTTAGCGTAAAAGCGTAAGAAACAAACAAATAAAGAAACTCACTTTCGCAATTAAAATTAGTTAGGATTTCCTTATCAATCAAGCTTCCTGACTTAACCAAATCATACGAGCAAAACTAGTAATATTCATCGCTTTCTTCACGAGTACGATCTTGACTACACCAATTATCTTGAGTTCTATTAGGCTTGTGTCTCCCATAAAATTCATCGATCGCATACAGTATTTCACGGCGTCAAGATGGTTGCTCTGGAAATGTTCTGATTTGAATAGAATAGAACATAATTTATTTGCATTAGAACATGGTACAATAATGGTCTTAATAATAGGGTTATATCTACCTGTTTCGTCATGGACTGGCGTACATTTGATATTTTGCCTGCACCTTAAAAAGTACTCCGTGACGGTTACACTGACGTCAGACGCCTCCAATACATGCCAGTTGGAGTCAATGAGGAACCGAGTCACATTATTCTGGAAACGACCGTATTTTTTTTTTGTGACGAATTTTTCCTATGGAACCTCTAACTTGTTTCGTACTATACCCAATACTGTGCCAATCTGGGTGTTTGAGTGTATTTCGGTGCCCATAAAAGTCTCCACTTTACGAGTCATTCAATAAGACGGTGTCAACACTACGTATTTGTTTAGGCTACCAATAAATCTGCGTGTGTTTGGTGGTACTTTTAGTGGCGTGCGGCTTTGGAGTTTATTTTCAGGATGTGTTGATTTGTATTACTTTGAACATGACTTGGGACAGGGTAAGTTTTTATCCAGTGCGCAAACTTTAACACGTGACTTTACTCATCATTATAAACATCTTTTACCTACATTTTGACGAGTTACTCGAACATAAATGTATGGAACAGCTGATTGTTTTTCGCTATTTCAGGTTTCGTCTCATAGTAAAAGTTGTTCATAATGATCAGTTAAGTCACGTGTAAAATTTTGCGCACTTGATAAAACTTATCCTGTATAGAACGACGGGCAAATTGTGAAAAGTAACAGTAATATACTAAAATATAAAATAGCATATTTTTTAAAGTGACACAGAATTAAAATAAAAAAGGGCAGATTTACTTTATTAATTAGTTCCGACCATAATCATAAATTACTCCAGTAAAACCTAATAACTTTTTGGCACTGTTTTCCTCTTTTACATTATCTGTTACTAAGGGCAAAATTCTTCCATTAGACCATAACTGCTAAACATTACTTTTTAAAGGCAAAGTATAAGACGAACAAGATATAATTATTATACGTAATTATTGGATTGGCCCCACCATGGCCTTTTGAAACAGATGGGTACTTATAGAAATGATGTGATAAGACAACGTAGCGGTTTAAAAGAAGATGTAGTGACAAAAATTTAAAAGAGTATGCTTAGACGGTTTGGTCATGTTGAAAGG
Source organism: Agrochola litura (assembly GCA_949152395.1). Lineage (NCBI taxonomy): Eukaryota > Metazoa > Arthropoda > Insecta > Lepidoptera > Noctuidae > Agrochola > Agrochola litura. The sequence continues at coordinate 3,885,211 of OX424497.1, read as the reverse complement.
ATGAATGAAAAGCGACAAAAAAAAGGTATTTACTAAGTAGATGTGAGTGGAAACCCTGGGAGGGTAGCCGCCCTAGAAGGACACATAATGACTTTATTGATGTACTCTCAACCGCCGTGCGTGTATGACCAGATATATGAACGTAAACGAGGCAAAAGGAGTATGTAAGGTTCGTAGCAGGTGGTGGGCGTTCTATAGTTTGTGCCTGCCCCATGGGAAGGTATGAGTTTATGTATGTCAAAGATAAGAATCATAACAACACCATAACCTTTACAAATTCAAACTATTCGCTACCAGCTTCTGTAAATCCAATGCTGGTGTGCGATCACCGGTTCACCACTTGGTCGACTCATACAATAAACAATTTAGTGACATCGACTTACTATTTCATAACCGAAATACTTTTAAAAGTAATATAACATAATAACATAACATCACGCCGTGTTTCCCCGAAGGGTTGGGCAGAGGTGTCCCTGTAGCAGGTACACCCACATTTCGCCAGTTATTTTTAAGTCCCATGTAAAGTAATATAAGTAGCTAAAATTCTGAGGGATCAGCAGTAGATCGTATGCTTTAACAAATTTTATTATTTTTATAAGACTCGTAGTATAGGTACAATACACAAACAAAAGTTTTATTTTATAATTTTTAGTTTATTTTGCTCTGACTACAGTCATGATTGCCATCAGTTTGTAAATATCTAAGTTGTAATCTGTGAAAAATATAGTGGGTAGTATATTATTATTTAAAAGCAATACGTCGTTTTCATCAGAAGAGGTCTTATTGTCTCTTATGCGTGGGTATGCGGGCGAGGAGATCAGGAGATGTAAGTAAATGAAAGTCAATAATATTCTGAATAATCACAAATCTCTGATCACATTAAGGAATGAACAATAATGTAAACGACGTTCCCCCGAGTATGTGAGGCACGTGCGCACATCAATCAACCCACTACACTGCAAGGTTAGTCTAGTCACCCTGATCACCAGTCGCTATAACACAGTCATTAATTAATCAATGCCGGCTTCGATCAAGATTCGCGATCTTTCCTTTTTTGACAGGGGGCCGCCTTCTCAGTACTCCGGGTTAAGTCAAGTTGACAGCTGTCAAAATCGTTCTAAAATCAACTCCGTAACTTTAGCGTCGTAAAACCTTTAGGCGCGCCGTCATATTTGTTAAGTTCAACACATAACATAACAATCATACCTTGTTTCCCCGAAGGGTTGGGCAGAGGTGTCCCTGCCTCGTTGGTCTAGTAATCGCAAGCGCTACTGCTGAGCGTGAGGTCCTGGGTTCGATTCCCGGGTCGGGCAAAGTGTTATTGGGTTTTTCTATCTGAAATTTCTCAGTAGCAGCTCGGAGTCTGGATTTGTGCCCAGTTGATGGCAATAGGCTCGTCCCCTATTACATGGGACTTAAACATAACTGGCGAAATGTGGGTTGTTAAGTTTATTTTTAATATACCACTGTTTGATTTCGATTACAAAAAAAAAATCTCTTCATATGATTGCACATTCACACGGAACGCGAGCGAAGCCTTCCGTACTTACACCTACGGAAGGCTTCGCTTATCTTCCCCACAAGCCATAAAATCTACTGAGGGAGTTCACAACAGCGTACAAACGACTATCGTGTCATAATATGATAGATACTTGGTGGAATGGCATTAAGAGGACGTATTTTGTTGCATAAATGATGAAAATTGGGACATTCTTAATATGTGAGAGCTAGAATCGTGTTAAGAGATTAAGCATGTATTATCGTAACATTGTATTCCCCAAAGGCTTGAGCAGAGCTGCACCTATAGTAACTGTTCTGTTGGTGTATCACAAAAACAAATCGATTCGACTTCAACACTATAGTCTTTCTCATTCGAACTCATAAATATAATTTATTACTATTCGAGCACTTGACTGAAATCCTTACTTTCTCATAGTGTCTGTACAATTCTTTCAGCCTTGTGTGGGATCACACGACTCACGTAATATTAGCAAAACACACCTTCTAATATTATGAAGAAAAGGATAATAAACGCATTATTGAAATCCTTAGTGCCTTTCTTTCAGAGTCCCGTTTTAACCCCCATATTTCGCCAGATAATGTAATAATTCCGCTAAATTTTATACCTCAGGGTAAATTATTATTTTTATAAAGAAAAGAAAACCAGATTGGTGAAAAAAAAACAAAATGCAGGATTGACAGAATATTTCAAGCACATTAAACCAGAGAATGCACGACACTATCGTCCTGTAATTTTGACACCTTTCTGTTGGACTGAAATTTCCCTAATAAAAGTAAAACTATGAGTTTATTGCCCGTTCTTCTCCATATGTATTCATTCTACGCTTTGGAATGGGCAACTAGCTTCATCTTTCTGACTGACCGCATAATCAGCTTATAACGTTCCCACTGCTGGGAACCTGGCCTTCTTTCTGTGAGAGGGAATAGGCCGTAATCCACCACGCGAGTCTTCGAATTCACATGAGTCACACATGTCTTCGAATTTTTGGTTCTAGGACATACCGGTTTCCTTACGATATTTTGACTGACTGACTGACGCCTTTTTTTTTGGTTGGGAAACTATCAAATAACTTCTCCCGCTCTGGGTGGAGCGGAAGGGCATGTCAGACTCTTACTGACTAAAACCCACCCGTGTTCCTTCAGTTGCCATGTTGCCGGGGGGCCACGATGTCCCTTTCGGCCTTATTCGCAACCCCGGCAGGCATTCGCCCTAGCGGACCCCGTCAATTCTGCTGACATCTGTTTGAGGCGCGCGTGGAACACAACGCGCCGTCCGTCGACCCGGGCCTGGTCCTTATCGGACGGCGAGCTACCCATTGCTCAACGTCCGCAAGCTCTAGTCCTACGGTGGCCGGAAATCTGCCTGTGATTCCTGACGCCCAGGGCGTCTCCTTCTGCGGCGGTTAGGGGCGCGAGGGCGTGAAATTTGCCTCTCCCTCACGCGTTCTGCCTCCTCCTTCGCGAGCATTACTGCTTCGCAGAAGGAGGTGACGGCTTCCCATTTCCTCTCGCTCCGTACTATGGCCCGAACCAGTGCCGGACGCGAGAGATCACCGCCGCCGATCGCCTCCACGAAGACACGGCGATGCTCTGCCCAAGCCGGGCAGACCTCCACCGTATGCTCCACCGTATCCTCCGCGCGATCCACACAATGGCAACACCCGGGCGTTTCCTCCCGCTTTATCCTGAACAGGAACCTCCCGAAACAGCTGTGTCCGGTCAGGACCTGCTTCAGGCGGAAGGTGAGGACGCCGTGGTGCCTCTCTAGCCACTCCTCAAAGAGGGGTCTTATCGCCGCAATTGTGGCGTGCCCAGCGCTGGGTTGCAACAATCGCACTCTCCATGCTGCCATGAGATCCCGCCGGAGCTCTGTCCGCTGTGCCGCGATTTCTTGCGGCAGGACTGACTGACCCCTTGACAGTTCGAAATTGCCTGTACTTAATTAGTTTAACTGAAATAAAGGCTTTGAGTTTGAGTTCACTATGAGTAGTAATCCTATGGTTGGAACAACTTTCTCCTTGAAATCCCATATCATATCATATCCTATACCAACGCTCCTTCCTCAATAACGGTCTAATGCAAATGACATTATAATAGCTTAAACAATTCTACAAACTTTTCCTAACTTGAAAATACTTTGAAACACAGATAATAAAACTTTTCTCGGAACATTTTAATACGTTAACTTATGAAGTTAGCAGACAAGAAGCGACTAAATTAAGTAGATTATAAAACTTGACATATCAGGCTTTGTTTAACCATTTATTTGCCAAAACTAAGGCATTTGAGAAAGCTTATTTTTTTATAGCTTAACATCAAACTTCATACCATAAACTAAGTAACACTATATGTCTATCTGTGTCTTTTCACGCCTAAACGGCTGAACGGATTTGAATGACACTTGGCACACGGATGGACCAAAACCTGGGTTAGGACTAAGGACACTTTTTATCCCGATAATACGTTCCCTTAGGATAATTTCCGACCTCCACAAGGGCGAAGTCGCGGGCAAAAGCTAGTCTTTCATACATTTCACTGCTTCTTAACAAGTGTAGATATGAGATAAGAAGATAGTACTATCAGAAGTTCTATTTCACTCTGGAAAACCTCATCACAAAAGTCAAACTAACTTTCCACATAAGTAAACGTTTAAAACTTGGTATATACGAGTACAAACTAGTACACAACAGTTGTCACAAAGTTCCGTGATCATGCTTAAAGATATCGCGACAGACGACGTGCACTCGCTCACTTACGACTTATATAAGCGTGTTATTAGATACAGTACCCGGACCGTTAAAAAGCTGGAAACACACTACTGTGTCCTATTGTGTCGTGTCACAAACATATCGGTTTCATACATTTAGTATGGTTAGAAACACATTATTACAGTGTTTTGTGTCGCAACAATACACTGTAATACGACACAATAAGACAAAGTAGTGTAAGTATTTCTAGGCACGTTGTGTTTTGGAAAGAGACACAATGTGAGTGACAGAGAGAACGAAACTATACTCCATTTGAAATAAGATTAGACATTTAACTGAACCTTTTTTACGGTCCGTTCAACCGATTTTGACTTCTACTGCGTTGGTGGCATGACAAATGGCAGTTGCAGTAAACAGTTGGTATTGTAACCACTTTTTTGCTTTTATTGCCATCCTTATGCCTACGGTATAGAAGTCAGAATCGATTGAACGGACTGTAAAAAAGGTTTGTTTAAATGTGTAATCTTATTTCAAATGGAATATAATGGCTTTTTGAATAAAAGGAAATTTATTTATTTATTTATTATTTATAATAGATGTGCCGTAATTACGACCACGCACATACTAGTGTATTTACTAAACTGTTTCTTCTTGGAATCTATGTAGTTATGAGCACCGTAATTTTTTCAGAATCGGGAGTAAGTATGTAAGTTGATCTTGCATCAGAGTTATTCTCGTTACGATAAGGTTGCTGTTAGAGGTTAAAATACTTTGAAAGGATATTTTCTGTTTTACAGGCGAATGTAAATAATTTTGTTCGATTAATAGATAGACGAAAGTCTTTGACCAGTGCGTGTTGCCAATGATGACTTATGGCTGAAACGTGATCGCTCACAATGGGTCTTATCAGAAGGCTAAAAGTGACCCAAAGGGCAATGGAGAGGGCTATGCTTGGAGTTTCCCTGCGTGATCGAATCAGAAATGAAGAGATCCGTAGGAGAATCAAGGTTACCGACATAGCCCGAAGAATTGCCAAATTAAAGTGGCAATTGCCAGGGCACATTGCTCGCAGAACAGATGGCCAATTTGGCCGAAAGGTTCTGAAGTGGCAACCGCGTATCGGACGACGTAGCGTTGGATGGCCTCCCACAAGATGGATTGATGATCTTGAGAAAGCCGCAAGAATCTGCTGGATGTGGGAAACACAGAATCGGTCAAAGTGGCGGTGCTTGGGGGAGGCCTATGCCTGCCCAGCAGTGGACGTCTTTAGGCTGAAATGATGATGATGATGGTAGGTTTGGAGAACAAAATAAGTGTGTCATCTGGGTATTTCTATATTTTTAATATGTTTCATTATTTCTAGGGAAATTCTTATTAGTTTTTTTTCATTAGAAGTTTATTTAGCATTTGATTCATTCACTTTGAATATTGTTATTTCGTAGAAACATTCAATGCGTCTACCGTTTTCTTGAAACACTACACGGGTTTCAAGTACTCAACAATCATAAAAGCACACGGAAAGCGTCCAATTTGCTATGCTTATGACTATTAATTTCTACCTCTATCAATTATTTTGTATTATCAATAATAATGAGAACCGGTAAAAGGCATTAACTGTGTTATGCACGTGCGTGACCAAGCTCTGGTTGACAGAAACTACACTTTTCGAATTTGGCTTAATTAACACGCTTTTATTAGGTCGACCTGTATATAACTAACTATTTAATGGAATCTAAGGTAATTAATTTAACCATCTTCCAAGGGTCGTAGCATAATGAAAATTGGCAGCTGTATGTAGTTCTGATGACAATACAATAATATGTTACTGTCAAACTGATCTGATGATGGAGCCGGAAGATATGAACTGGAACTTCATGATGGAAAATCGTATCATAGATGTTTTGGATTTCTTAGAATAGAAAACTCTTGTAATGAACTTTGACCACGATTAGGTTTCAAGGTCTGATGATGAAGCCGGAAGATAGGCACTGGCAATCCATGATGAAATATCGTATCATAGTCGTGTTGGCGCTTGTGAGAAAGGCCACGTAAGTGCATTTATAAAAGCGTGTTTTTCTAGTGTTTTTTAAACTATTAATTTATTTATTTTAAAGTATATTTTCACGCTGAAGGAAGTAAGCAAAATAATACACCGTGATTTTAAATTCACTGTTAACCTTTCAGAAGGTGAAAGTACTCATGATTATAAATATCTTTCACAACGGGACCAACTACGACATAGTAAAAAAAATACATCTGTTTCATATATTTTCATCGGGTAAATATCGCATTTTACATATATTTGGAACACAAAGGTGTAGTTTTTGCTCAAATGTTTTGTTAAATGTTTTATTTATTTAACAGTTCATATACACACATATAAACAGACAAGAAGATGGGAACAGAAAAATACGTACAAAGGTGATGCTTATTTCTAAAGAAATCTCTTCCAGCATACCTGCGATAGACAAGTAGTTAAAGAGATGTAGACAACGTGTGTTAGAGTAGAAGAGAAAACAGAATACATAAAATAAAAAACTGAACTATTCACTAATTTAAATATAAATATACAATATGAGAATATACTTAAATACATACTTACATATCACTAAAATAGATATAATTACTTAATTATAATGAAGTATAAAATAATAAACACATAATATGCAACTATGACGAAGTGGAAAGATAGTGTTCTTTCACTCTTCTTTTAAAAACTGCAACAGTTTTAATTCAGGCTAAGTAAGAAACATTGCAAAGACAATCATAGAAACCCCATCCCTAAACACAATAAACTTCTAATTCAACACCAATTTGCAAGATTAAAGTACGTAGACTTCAATTGACTAAGTGGTCTTCGCAACAATGATCTCATTACTTAGCTCTGAACTAGTCTGTTCTAAGAGAGTTCTTAAGTAAAATTAGTCCATCTTGGACTAGAGGCTAACATTACCCTAACTTACTACCCCTATGCTACACAAAGACTCCCCGTACACTCTCATTCATGAGCTGCGGAAATTACAGTAAGGTAAGTTTGCTATAGCGTTGGTTGTGCCACAGACTGCCCACTACCTCCAGTAGTCATTGCCCAAACATTTGATAAGACTTAAGTAATGACATGGGCAGGTAATTTTTTTTTATAGTTAATTAAAACGGTACAACACCAATTACATTAATTAACATAGAAACATAAAAGATTAATAATGACAATTTTGTAATGTATAATGTAATTAAAACTAACATGGAACAGTGGACTTCCCTGCATACTTTTTTGTACAGAACACCTGAAATGATATACGCGTTGGATCCGGTCATTGGTACGGACACGAAACGAATCGCAAGCGCGCCTGGCGGCATCAAATGATCTACCCACTCCAAAAAGCGTGCTTCTACAGAGTCATGACGTTTTAAGGCCACGGCAAGGAGGGATTCAGCCTCGGATCGCATCGGAGTTAAGACGTCACGGAACTGTTCTCGATTCGTGGTGCTCAGTTATTGTGGTAATTGTAATTTGTGGTCATTGTGTTAATTTTTAATTTTACTTACCATTATCTGTAAATTGTTTACTTGTGGGTGGATCGACAGGGTCCTTACTTAAATTATAGGTAACTTTAAACATAACTTTATGGCCGTCCACTGTCTCTTAAGATACAGGTATACCCTAGTTTAAGAGACAGGGTAACGTAATTTGTCAACAGATGTTCCATGTACTTCATCAACATGTTCTACCATAAAAAGTAGTTACATAACTTTGTACAACTTGCTTGTAACTAGTTTAGCTTTGTTTTTCTCACCATCTGTACCTTCTTGGTCAATAAACAATTTATTTATTTATTTGTGATTTTAATAAACGCCGTCGCACCCAGTGTGTGTATAATTTAGCTAGTGTGATTAATTTGATAGTAAATTATAATGTGATCTGAACAGCAAACAATCGCTGATAATAACGAAAGAGTCACACCCGTCTCCAACATACGTATAATTTTATTCCATTCATCCGCAAACACATCACATTCAGGGTTGGCAGTCAAAAGGGCGTTGAGCATCTTCAAAGTACGACACACGGGGGATTCAGCTTTAGCGACAGGTTTGGATGACGGTTGCGCAAACAAATTGTGCCGGCAGGTCGGACAGTGTCCGGTGTCATGTTCTATGTCGGACATTGTTCTTTCATAGATTACTTTTTAACAAAATTTCAACTAAGAAGTATCCTAAACTACACTGACGAGCAATATAAAAAGCCACTAACTTATCACGAAATATTTCCGAAACCACGAAAGATAGCTTCTTGAAGTAAAAAACCGGCCAAGTGCGTGTCGGACTACGCACAATGAAGGGTTCCGTAGTTGAGATGAATTTATTTATTCCAAGAACAAACTTAACAATGTAGTTGAAAAACATGTTCTCCCATACATTCCAACTGCAAATCATCGCTCGGCATCCAATACCGCGACTGTGACATTTTTTTTTAAATTGCAGGGTCACTTATTTGAACGTGTAGAATGAAATAAAACAAAAATCAGATTTTCGCAAAAAATTTCACATTCGCGGTATTAATATAATAATAATACCTTTAAACGAGCAATTCTTGTATATACCTATGTATATATAATCTGAATCTCGGAAACGGCTCCAAGAATTTTTATTAAATTTAGTATGCAGGGGGTTTCAGGAGCGATAAATCGATCTAGCTAGGTTTCATTTTTAGAAAAAAAATTATCATCCAGATATTTTTCTTTATTCAAGTAACAAGGACTCATTGCGTTAGTAAACTTATGAACTATGTTAACTTATTTTACGAGGTCACTTAGAAAGTTTTGCGACTAACAGTTTTTGTCTATAGAATACTGGCTGGTTTTGATGTCAATTAAAACGATGACTATTTATTACAAAAAAACATAACATTCCAAATTCGAAATTCCCTCCACATTTTTTTACGAGCAAAATCAAAATACTCTGTCTTACTGAAAACTGGATTTATAACGAGAACATTTTCGCGCGATGATTTTGTACGATTTCAAATGTCGATTAAAACCAGAAGAATCGTTTGAAAGACTTCAATTGGTGTTCATAGAAAAAAGGCCTTCTAAAGAGACTGTTTTTCGCTGGTTCAACGAATTTATGGGTGGTCTAGTAATTTTGGCAGACAAAGAAAGAAGTGGCCGCCCTATGACGGTTGTTGAAAAAGAACTGGCTGTGAAAAATTTAATTCAAGAGAATAGGCGAATTACATATGAAGAGGTTCAGCATACACCGTGAAATTTGAATCACAGTTTTGATAGAACAAACGTTGTTCAGACCATGGTCTACTACCATTCTACAGCATCCAATAAAAAAAAACATAATTGGTTTTTGAAATAACACAAAAAAGCAAAGTTTAAAATGTCAAGATAGACTTAAGTTTGCAATGTACAAATTGTAAAGTAATAGTGTACTCATTGTTGAAGAGCCTAATAATAAATAAATTAAAAGATTATCGTTACTCCCTACAACACAGACACCACGTATACGTTTTTTCAAAAACCAATTTGTTTTTTTTTTATTGGATTCTGTAGAATGGTAGTAGACCATGGTCTGAATAAAGTTTGTTCTAGCAAAACTGTGATTCAAATTTCACGGTGTATACTGCCGATTGGATCGGGAAGTGTGCATGAAATTCTACACAGGCATCTTCGGTTATGGAAGATAGTTTCACGCTGGTACCGTAAAATCTAACGCAGGGTCAGAAGGAGGTTCGGGTAGAATGGTGCCGAGACATGATAGCAAAATTGGTAGCAGGCTCGTCTCGGCGCGTTTAAGATATCATTGCGGGTGATGAATCTTGGATTTATCAATATGATCCAGAAATAAAGCATCAGTCGACCGTGTGGCTGTTTCAAAATGAACCAACGCCTACCAAAGTGAAGCGAGCCAGAAGTGCAGGCAAAATGTTGATCGCAAGTTTTTTTTTTTTTCTACCAGGTTATCTGGTGTCAATACCCTGACGAGATCAAAGAAGCATCAATGCTGAATGGTATGTTACAAAATGTTTGCCAGAAGTTTTTACTACTGCAAGCAGCAAGTGACCGAACACTGGTCTCCGTGGGCTACTGCTTCACCACGACAACGCGCTGGCTCACTCGGCGCTCAAAACAAGGGACTTTCTGGACAGCACACCGGTCAAATTTATAGGTCATCCTCCTTACAGTCCCGATTTGGCTCCGTGCGACTTTTTCTTGTTCCCCAAAATAAAAAATCAACTCAAAGGAAAACAGTTTTCATCACCTGAAGATGCACTGGGTGCATTTGAGAAGGAGATTGGAGAGGTGTCTGATGCGGACTGGAAAATGTGTTATGAAAATTTGTTTAGACGTATAAAACTGTGTATGCCAATGGAGAGTTCTTTCAAAAGATATAATAAAAAAAATATAACCTGTAGGTAGTATATTTTTTTCTAGTATCACAAAACTTTCTGAGTGCCCCACGTAATCTAGTTTAAATTTATTTCACCCCATGGGAGACGGCACTGCAGTGATTGATGTACATGCAATCCAGACTGCTAACGATATTGTTGGAGCTGGCCCGTACTCTGCGTACCAGGGATGCACACCTCATTCGCATCGTTGCGTAAAAGCAATTAATATGTGCGTCCGCGAATATTCCCGATGCGCTACAAAAACGGGGCAGCACCGACCTATTGGAGTTATACATCAAACCATGTGTTTTGGCATACTGCTCACATTTGGCGACCAATTACTTTCTGAGACCACAGATTGACGCGCTCAGAAGCACCATATCATCTGCATAGCTAATATTATTTACACAAATACCATCTATATAGCAACCCACTCTGGTGCTCCTGAGCTCGCCAATCCTGCCTAACCCCGCATTCCAACCTGTATGGCTTGGAAAAAGTTCCAGCCCATCGTACACTATTGATCTGGTTACCATACCACTATTTAAAGATGTTTATAAGCTCCGCTGGCAACCTATCCTTCTCCATCTTTCTCCACAATACTTCATAAGCAACCTGATCAGAAACCTTGAATAAATCGATGAACCTAGCATAAATCGGCGTCCCACGCTGTGTATAGTAAGTATGTGATAGTATGCTTAAAGTACAACACTGCACTTTCTGTTGACAAACCACGCCGAAACCCAAATTGGTTGTCATGAACATTTACAGTTTTATTTATTTGTGTATTAAGCAGACGGTCAAACACTTTTGATATTTTGATATTATAGTAGCTAGAGAGATGGGCCTTTTGGATGCCGAGCGACGAAATGTAAGTTTTTACGCACAATATTGAGAGATTTACCATGTTATTTTAAAACCATAGACTTCTTATAGGTTTTCCTGTAATCTATGAGTAAAGAGCCATACTATGTATTTTTTTCAAAATTTTTGGTCCAGTAGTTTCGGAGATAAGGGGGGGGGAATGGTAAATTTTCATTGAATTTATCAAATATCTTTAAAAGTATTTATTTTAAAATTATATAAAAAATATATTTAAGATCCTCGCAACAAGTCCTTTCATTTGATATGTCACACGGTACTGTTAGCAAAACTTTTTTTTTTAATTTTCTCGTTTGCGCCCCAAAAGTGACACCTATATTCAAAATTAAATTATTTACGTTACACATTCGTGTTTGGGTCACAAAAATACACATGTGTACCAAATTTCAACTTAATCGGTCCATTAGATTCAGAGTAAATTGGCTGTGACAGACGGACAGACAGACAGACAGACAGACAGACAGACAGACACACGAGTGATCCTATAAGGGTTCCGTTTTTTCCTTTTGAGGTACGGAACCCTAAAAAGCAATATTCAAGTGTATTTACCGCATAAAAAAACACCTGTAAACTGTTTTCAAGATTTTTAACTTCATGTAAGCTAACTTTATGGTTTAGGAGATATTTTGTTTTTTTTTTTTGGCACTTTGCAAGTGACTTTCTGAATACGGCAGTTAAAGGACAAAAGTAAGGTCCTCTTCCCTTCATCCCGCATAACCCTGCAAGATTGTTCTGCGAACACGTTTGCATTGACAGACTGTAAGCAGTTAATCTAGATAGACTGTGGCTGTACTATTGTATCATATGAGTAGCGAGTGCTTTGTTTAGTATGTCGGCGGGATAAGATAACGAGTGGTAGGCCTCAAACTGATGGGTGCTGTTTGCGTCTGAAATCGTCAACATATGACGTGAATGACAATAGTAGCAGTCAACTGCGGTCATTTTTAACCGACTTTAACTTTAATTTCGGAAGCCGGTGGCAAAAAACGAAAATTCAAAACCAATGACACGACTTCCGAATTTTAAGTTATTTTTCACTTTGTAGTGTTTTTTTTATTGAGAGCAAGTTGTTTTTTTTTTTGTGAAAAGTTTTTTGATGTGGCAGTTTCTGTGTCATGCTTATTTGCATAACAACAAGTCAATAAATAGATGGAATGAAAAACCGGCCAAGAGCGTGTCGGACCACGTACAATGAAGGGTTCCGTAGTTGGGATGAATTTATTCCATGGGCAAACCACAGATTACATATAGTACAGATACCCAATCCCATACAAAGAAATGACACCACCCTAAAACTGGCTATTGAACTGGCTTTTTTTTTTTTCTTTATTTTTTCATCAGATGGCAGCATCAGCGGCTCACTAATTACCAAAACTGTAGTTTAATAACGCCATCTACGAGTCCGTGTAGATACTAGGTGGCATCGATACTATGTAGCATCGATACTACTAGATGGCGTCGTTTTAATGTTATAGATTCTCTTCATCGCACATCGCACCACAGAGTACATTGAATATACTCATCGCACCGTGCGTTCAAGGACAAGTAATAACAATACAACAAAAAAACTATCTCGAGTTGGCGGAATAGTTTCATTTTGTGCTAGCAATTTTCACGCTGCTGCGAATGCCTCGTTTATGTTTTTAAGTAAGTACTTACCTATTTCAATGCTTAAATCTAGATTTCTTCTCCTCGATACCAAAATCTACTATTGCTAAAACTGAAAACACGCCTAAGTCGCATTTTAAGGTGATTTTTTCAATAAATACTTATTCATTTTCTCTTTGTTTTACGTCTTTAAACAGCTAATTTTTATTGATCCTATGGTCAGATCGTTACGATTTTTGCACATAATATAGATTACATATTCCCTTTTTGGTTTACATAACAATATTTAATATATCTTTAATAGCAAAAAAGTTTCTAGAACATTAACTCACCAAAAATTAGTTTGGCACATTTTCATTATACAAAATTATCAATATCTTTAAAACCCGTGGACCGATTTAGACAATTCAAACGGAATACATGGTTTTACATATAATCCTTTCATTTGGCACTAAAATTACGTAAATATCTCCGTAAACAAAAAACCTCATTTTCAAGTTACGTAATTATACTGAACATTTTTCTTCAAACATTAAATTTTACAAAATCACATCTTTACTTTATCTTATTAGATTCTAACAAGAAAACTAATAACTAAATTCAAATAAAAAACTAATTAGAACACCATAAAACACTTAAAATTCTAACCAGAAACTAAAAAACTTATACAAAAATGGCAAAAGTTCACCTAGATCCCGCCGCTACTTGCGCTATAGTGCACAGATAGGGTCTCGACTTACTTTTTCAAACTAACACTTTTAAACTTATTCTTACACTACGCTGGCACATGACTCAGTCTTTTATATAACGAAAACACTCGGCGTCCGTTACAAAAATTGTAATGCTAAAAAGTGTAAAAATAAAATTTAAGTACTTAAAAACCTTTTTTAACAAGCTTTTAATGAACTAAAAAGTACCTACCAAATAAAACTTTCGTAAACATAAAAAAACTTTTTTACAAAAAAAAAACAACTGACTTCCAAAAAACCACTACAAAGTTAAAAATAACTTAAATTTCGGAAGTCGGTGACAAATAACGAAAATACAAAACCAAAGACACCGACTTCCGAAATGTAAGTAATTTTTTACTTTTTCTCGCTTTTTACTTAGTGGGTCAATTTGTAATTTACCTATCTAAGTTACATTAGCCTAATGCCAACTGCTCATCACCTTTTACAAAATTTTGCTTTTCCCGATGCAGGGACGTTCATCGTTGAGGAGTTCTCCTGGTACTTCATAATCAGCTCCACTTCTCCACATGCATTGTGACGAGCATAAATTGCATTGCAACCATATTAAAGTAATCGAATCGCAACCCGTGAAATATTTATTATTGAGTAGTTCCGGTGGCTATTTGTGGTCTTCATCATCAGTTCCACTTAACTAAATGGTACTTTCCAAAAGCAACTGCTAAGTTAACTGCACGAGTTACTATAAAAAATACCCAAATCGCTATAGGTTTGCATATAATATTTAAAGAGTTCCGTCGATTTCTCTAGGATGCCATCATTAGATCCTGGTTTCCTTATCATGGTACTATCCTTGGGATATCTCCTTTCCAAAAAAAAAAAGAATCATCAAAATCGATTCATAAACGACGAAGTTATCCGCGAACACACATTAAAAAAATAACCTCCTTTTTTTGAACTCGATTAAGGCCCCGTGCCGCCGCACCGCACGAAATCACAGATTTTGATCAATTTTGTTTATTCGTTGTGAGAAAGGGGACGAGAATTTAAACCAAATTATTTTTGATTTGAAAAGTCCAATTCTTCGTCTTGTACATAGGGGAAAGGGATTTTTCAAATAAATTAAGGATTTGTGGAAAATCACTAAAATTCGCAACAAGTTTTCCAAAAAATGACGCGAGACTGACGTTTGATCGTTTCGTTAGAAGAAACTGCTGTTGATGTTGAAAATTAAAAAATATCATCAAAATCATTATATGGTCGACTTGTACATAAGGAAACCACTTTTTTCAACATTCATACAAAATATAGCAGAAAAAAATGTTGAAATAACGTAACTTTCTCAAAACTTCAAGCCAAATATTTTTTTTTTTTTAATACTCAGAAACACTTTTAAGAAATTTTAAAAATTACATATTAATCTTAAGTTAATTGTTTAATACAATCTAAATTTTATTTTATAAATAAACAATTACTTCATTACGTAAATAAATGGCAAAGTGAACTATATAAACGATCGCGGAAAATCTATTCCGTCAGTAGCGAACGGGCCTTCCCAGCGTGAGGATTTTGCGTCGCAGCACGCACACACGCACGTACGTGTCCGATGTTAACATATTCCAGAAATTGTACGTCGACTACCACATTTTGATCCGCATTTTATTTTAAAGTACTTTGCTTGTTTTTGAAGAACATTAAAATTTTGCATGCCTGGCAATAAATAAAATACCGGTGTGCGTGTGTTCGTAATTCTTCTTATCCTAAACAGCTTGACTGATATAGATGTTTTTTTTTTAAATTCTTTTTGTGTCACTTGGATGGTTCATAACTATAGTTGGACCGGCGTGGCGCTGTTGTCGCAGGACAACATCTGCCTGCTGGGTTCACTAGTTATATTTTAAATTTAGATTTCATAGTTTTGAGTGATTTTTGGTAGGGGAAAAAGTTATGGGTTCGCGTCACCGATATGCCCGCGCCGATATGCTGTTGTAGCAATAAGTGAAGTATTTTTGGAACGAAGTTCTTTAACGCTACTGAAGACTACTTTAAGTCAAAATAAAGATCCAAGATGGCGGCTGCGAACATTTGAAAATATTTCGTCATGGGTATCGTTGTCATAGTTTTCGAGGATGCTAAAGCTGATAGTGAGGTCAAAATATAAATTCATGATGGCGGCTGTGACAATTTTCAGATTTTTCGTCATGGGTGTCTTTTTCATAGTTTTTGAGGATCCTAAAGCAGATTTTGATGTCAAAACGTAAATCTAAGATGGCGGCATATTTTTCGCGCAAGTGGGTTCGCGCAAGTGTCTTTCGCGAAAATGTCTTTCGTGCAAGTGTCTCAGATCCCTTTATGGATACTGGTGCCAATTCTCTTGTCACAAATTAATTCCTCTAAACTAGACTAAAAATCACCAAAATTTCGTTCATTCCTGTCAAACGATGATTTTCCAACGTGAAATAATTATAGAATATATTTTATTTTGACAGCACTAAGATAGCAATATGGTGCCGATTCTCTTGTATACCGAACTAAACTGAATAAACTATCACTAAAATTCCTTACTTTTGGCTATGAAAATCTTGAAGCTATTCTGCAACAAAAATTCTCTAAATTTAAATATATTTTGGCATACTCAAATTGTATTCGACAATTGCGAGTCCACGTGGTACTTGTTTGCCCTACCCCATTTTTTTTAGAGCTGGAGGCGCACTGGGGGCAGCCTTGACGTTTTATATAGAATTTTTAACTTTTTGTAAGGAAAATAAGAAAAAATATTACCTGCATGTAGAGTGTCAGGGGTTTAAGAGTTTTATAAAGGGGATCGAAATTCTCATTATTTTCGCGATTGGACGCACCATTTTCGAAATCAATGCAAAAGAAAAAAAAAAAGATACAGTACTGTTTTTTGCACCTGAAGCGAGGTGTTGGTGTGAATTTTAGTTCAAGACAACTAATTTTATTCCACACCTTTTTAATCGCGATTAAAAATAGTCAGATTTAGTTAGACATGGTGCCGATTCTCTTGTCACAAATGCCTCTAAACTAAACTAAAAATCACCAAAATTTTGTTTATTCCTGTCAAACGACGATTTCCCATTCTGAAATAGACTAAAGTGACACAACTTAACTATATTTTAGTTTGACAGCACTAAGATGGTACTGAGATATTCATCTAATGAAAATAGCAATTTTGCTATTCTGAATTTGACGTTTTTCACCTAAAATTTAGATTTTCTAACTGAATCTGACTATTTTTGGCGATTAAAAACGTGTGGAATAAAATTGAAAGTCATGAACTTTAAATTCACATCAACACCTCGATTTCACATGCAAAAACAGTACTGAATCTTTTTTTCTTTTGCTTATATCTCAAAACGGTGTGTCCAATCGCAAATAATGAAAATTTCGACTCCTATTATAAAACCCTTAAACCCCTTATACTCTACATGTAGGTAATATTTTTTCTTATTTTCCATGCAAAAAGTGAAAAGTTCCATATAAAACACGTCGAGGCTGCCCTCCATACGCGCCTCTGGCTCTAAAAAGATTCACGTGGTTAGGTATCACGTGTGGAGTCGCGATTGTCAAATTTGATATAGATGTGTCAAAAAATTTCTTAAATTTAGAGAATTTATTTTGCATAATAGCTTTGAGATTCTCATAGTCAAAAGTAAGGAATTTTAGTGATAGTTTAGTTAGTTTAGTTCGGTGTACAAGAGAATCGGCACCAATCAAAATTTTTGGTGAAAAAAGTCAAATTCAGAATAGCGAATTTGTCATTTTCACTAAATTAATAACTCATTCAGGTGCAAAAACTGTACTGTATCTTTTTTCTGTTCTTTTGCTTATATCTCGAAAATTGTGTCTCATCGCAAAAATAATGAAAATTTCGACCCCCTTTATGAAACCCCATAAACCCATAAAACTCAACATGTAGGTAATAATTTTTCATGTTTTCCACACAAAAAGTATAAAATTCCATATAAAACATAGCATTTTTATGTTGATTGTTATAAATATACTAAACGAATATACACAAACATTCCAGACTTATTTCATAAGCGTACCTACGTAACTTAACTAAATAGCGTCTATAGGATCAAAACTGTTTAAGCGATCAATACGCTCGATGTTCAGGCGTGTGTGCGTGAACGGTGCACACAAACATAGCATCGCAAGAATTTACTTAAACTCTGTCAAGTGAATTCACAGCACGGGGCCTTAACAAAGTTCAATGTTTACGAAGTTTTATTTGGTACTTTTTAGTTCATTAAAAGCTTGTTTTTTAAAAGGTTTCTAAGTGTCCGACAGAAACTGGTTTTTACGACCGAAACCAAACCGAATTTCGGCAAGTCTCAGTTTCGGCCGAAACCGAAACCTACTTACAAGTAAGTATCATGTTTTGAGGGAATAATAAAAAAAACGTTATTATAATCAGACAGTTTTTTTTTTTTTTTTAATAAATCACTAAAATCACAACAAACAAAACGAACTGCAAACACACGACATGATTAGGCACGTGGACGCGGCAAAATGTCTTCGTCGCTTACTGGCTTGAATGGAATTTAATGCGCCGAACATGACCGATCACAGCGCGAGAACTCCCAAATGCAGTTACGGTTTCGGTCGTAGTTTCGGCAGGTTTGCCGCCGAAACCGAAACTTGTTTTTTTGCCGAAACTCGACCGAAACCGAAATCGAACTTTCGGTCGGACACTGAAGGTTTTTATTTAAATTTTATTTGCTTTTAATGCCATCCCTATGCCTACGGAATAGAAGTCAAATTCGGTTGAACGGACCGTAGAAAAGGTCTAATCTTATTACAAATAAACTAAAAAACGAACGGAATATTTTTATAAAAATATTTTAATACACTCATGTTACACGTTGATAATGTAGGTAGCTTTCTATAGGTGAAATAATGTTTAAAATCTGTTAACTAGTTTTTGAGTTTATCCATTACAAAGAAACATAGGTCTGGTGCGTAAGTACTCGCGACCAGCGTGTGTGTATGACCAGAGGCCTTAGTGTGTTTCTTTAAACATAACTTTACGCATCGACCGTGTTCGGCGCTCCGATTAGCCCTTCATCAGTGAAGGCCAGTGAAGAGCCAATCGGAACATCGAACATCGAACGCGGTCACTAAGTAAAGTCGAGATGGTTAAAAGAAACTCACAATAGGGCCACTGATGTGCGAAGAAGTCCGAAAGGAAGATCGTGGCCCCCGGCAACATGGCAACCGAAGGAACACGGGTGGGTTTTAGTCAGTTAGAGTCTGACACGCCCTCCCGCTCCACCCAGAGCGGGAGAAGTTATTTCATAATAACCCACACAAAAAAAGGACCACTGATGTAAGAACGTAAACGTGGCAAAAGGAGTAGGTATGTAAGGTTCGTAGCAGGTGGCGTTCTGTAGTTTCTGCCTACCTCTACCCCCATGGGAAGAAGGCGTGAGTTTATTTATTTATGTACACAAACATACAAAAAATCAAATGTCTCTTTATTATAAGTACGTTTCGTACAATCCTTTTGCAAAGAAAGTTTTATAGTTCTGGATCCAGGAATATGAAAATAATGCTAATTATGTACGAAAAACATGCTAATAGATTTTTTCAATACTTAAATTTTTAATGAAACAACTAAACGTAAAATTTGCAACGATTGTGACTACACCGACTACACAGGCGGGATTCAAGTTCTTGCTAGACACACACATATTATGACAAGACAAATTGAGTAAAGCGCCATCTATTGCAAATACCTCTAAGCAAAATGATTAACAGATGGCTACTTTTCACTACTTTAATCACTCTATGGGTTCGAATTTGAAGTAAAAGGTTTCATTTATCCTTCTTGTTGAAAATACGTGATTTAGGAGTGTAAATAGATATATCAACATTAAACAAGGAATTTATGATTTTCACTAATCTTAATTCAGCCAAAATCTGCCGTTTACCGCTTTTTAGTCATTGTTAATTTCATGATTGTTACCTATGCTGCCATCTATGAAATTTTTATCATGACTAATTATAATTTGTTCGAGTTGAGACCCCATGGGCAAACTAAACATTGTAGTTGTAAAACATTTTCTCCCATACGTTCCAACTGCTAATGTAAGTTTGTACACACAATATTGAGTGATTTACTATGTTACTTTAACACCATAGACTTGTTATAGGTTTTCCTGTAATCTATAAGTACAGAACTATTTCCTGTATTTTTTTCAAAATTTTAGGCTCAATAATTTCGGAGATAAGGGGGGAAATGGTAAATTTTCTTAAATATCGTTAAAAGCATTTATTTTAAAAAAAATAATTTGAGATCCTCACAACAAGTCCTTTCATTTGATGTCACATATTACAATTTGCAAAACTTTTTTTTTTAATTTTTCAATTCGCCTTCGGAAAATGACCCCCATATTCAAAATTCATTTATTTTCATTATACGTCCATGTTTGAGTCACAAAAATTTATATGTATACCAAATTTCAATTTAATCGGAACCCTAAAAATGTCAATAATTAAGTACTCTGTTAACTAAGACTTAACCAAATGACAAGAGACGAAAACTATAATGACTATTTATACAGAAACTACAACTTAATAAGGTTCCACTAGGACCACAGAAACTGCCCTAATTTTCCCTGCGACAGCTGCATAATATCCTGATCACTTAAAAAATATCACGATTTAATCGCAACAACAAAATCGTAAAAATATCAAACCGCCGATCATAATCATAACAACATCGATTTCGTCAACCATGAAACCGAGGTACCGACGACATTGTCGAAACTTATCGTGTTCCTCGTTAAATGGTAATCGATACCGTATCGAGCAAACTTGAGTATCGCATGACGAGGAAGCGACGCAAGGTCAGAGCTGAGAAGGTTACCGAGAGCGGTGCAGTGTCTATGTATTTACTTGATTTTATTTTTATTTATTTATTATTTATTTATTTATTTACTATTTACACTTACATTTCTTTTAACAGGTTTAACCCAATACAGCAATGTAGTCAGAATGTCCACTGTGTGGCACAAGTCATACAGAGGACAATATGTTAAGTGTCACCCTCTGGAATTCCGCCAATGAGCATGTAAAGATATCCACTTGCAGAGAGACGCTGTTGAGTATCTTTATTGCCCGCCCCACTGGTGCAAACTTTAACAGGTTCGTACGAGCCACCGGGACTTGCAACGGGATTTGTAAAAGAAGCTTCATTTCAAGGCTAAGTAATAACAGCCGCACGGGTCTATCAATCAGGTTAAGCTACGCTTGCCGCAGTTGGTTCGTGGATGGGTGACAATCTTCACATACCAAGATCCGTCCGTGCCTTGGGAAGCACGTTAAGCCGTTGGTCCCGGCTGTCATTTGTGGATCTTTGACAATCGTTACGGGTAGTAAGAAGCCTGAAAGTCTAACAACCAGTCACAAAGGGTTATCGTATTACGCAGTAACTAGGTTGTGAAGGTCAGATAGATAGTCGCTCCATGTAAATTACAGATATACAGCTGCATCCGGCTAGACTCGAAGCCGACCCAAAAATAGTTGGGAAAAGGCTATGCAGATTGATTGTAAAAGAAGCTTGATTTAATTTGTCAAGGACGTGGAAGGTACCTAAGCCTGCGCTTGCTGCATTCCGGGATAGGTGGATGGGTGACTATTATTTATACTACAAGCCGCATTTTAACCACCAAAGACCATATTCGTTTCCTTGGTTACACATTTTTTTTCTAGCCTGACCTGTCCCACTCCTAAGGGACACATAATCTAAGTTATTTTGAACTGTTATAAAATTTGTATTCTCTATGTGTAATAGACAAAAGTATAGATAGAGGTATGAGGAACAGGGTGTAAAGTTCACTCATCTTCTATAGAAAAGGGAAGATACTCCGACCAGACGGGTGTTATGTCTGAAGGGATTGATTTTTTTTTTTTTAATGGCTTCTCGCAGTTTTGTCCATTAAAGTCTTGGCTGCTTAGCCGGACTTTCCTGTGGGTGCCTTAAGCTTCTACACTTAGAGCCTCCAGCCAGGAGCTTTTTAAAACTATTCTAAATTAAAATTAAGCGAGTGCACCCCCTGTGGGGTACGAACCTCGGCTTTGGGCATCGCTGGGGGGAGGACAGCAAGGAGGGACAGGCTGGATCAAACTTGGATTTTCATCATGATTATTATGCGGGGTATTTAAAGCTACGTGCTCAGCTGCAACAACTTCTGGCACCTCGTTTTCGAGCAAGGGTCGGGGGGGATGGGATTGATGTCCGGACGTTGTTTATATACTCGTCGCGCGGTAAACGCTGCTTGCGCGATGCAGGATTTTGCGTGACGTCAGTGTTATGTGTAGTTCGCAAGTGGCGTTCTAGATACCGCCACAAAAGGTTTAAACAATATTATAGCATACGTAGTGAGTACCTTTAAGGAAAGGATTTTTAACCGACTTCCAAAAGGAGGAGGTTCTCAATTCGACTTTATGTTTTTTTTTTTTGCATGTTTGTTACGCGATTACTCCGCCATTTATAAATTGATTTTGATGATTCTTTTTTGTTTTGTAGGTAATACTTCAGAAGTGGTCCCATATAAATTTTATTAAGTTTGCTCGGGTAGGTACCACAACTAAAAAGTGAAAAATAAAAACTTTTTACAAAAAAAATACAACCGACTTCCAAAAAACACTACAAAGTAAAATAAATAAAATAAAATAAAATTGTTTATTTCAATTACAAAAGGCATTTAGACACAATAATATTGGAGATCACCTTTTAAGCAAGGAATTGCTTGTGTTAGGAGACTCCGCGCTTCCAGTTATCACTATCTTATGCAATTGAATGTAGACAATGTAAACATGCAGAAAAATAAAATAAATGGGTAACTTAAAATTATACACAAATGAAAGAGTGAATGATTTGCAAATAAATGAGCGTTATGCATAGAAAAAGGGCCAAGTCGCGCGTTTACGTGTGATTATGTGTGAGTATGGGTGAGAGTGTGAAGAATGAGGGTGTGTAGTGTGTGAGTTATAATTAGCATATTTAGTTATATGTGCTATCCTTTAATATCCTGCTAAATATTAAATATAAATACGGAAGTGTAATTATTTTTATTTTTATTAGGTATATTTATGTGTTAGGTTTGGCACTTAGGTAGACCATATTTAGGTTCACTGGGTTAGGATACAGGAGACTACCGCCACGACTAGTGGTGGTTAATAAAACGTATAGCGCCAAAACATAACACGATATGTGTACAAAGCATCTAGCGTTTGCTAGATCGACAATGACTTCGCGCTAGAAAATATTACTTCAACAAACTAAACGTCTAAAAGTCTAAACGTGCACAGCGGAGCCAGAACGGGATAGCAATAAAGTTTTATAGTCTGGCACAGCGCGTCGGATGAACTCGGGCAGCAGTCGGCCCGCGTCGTCTGTTATTCTGCAAAATAAATTCTCTAAATTTAAAAATAATTTTGATACAAGTAAATCGAATTTGACAATCGCGACTCCACACGTGATACCTAACCACGTGAATCTTTTTAGAGCCGGAGGCGCTCAGGGGGGCCACGACGTGTTTTATATGAAATTTTTCATATTTGTATGGAAAATAAGAAAAAATATTCATTATTTTTGGGATTGGACACACCGTTTTCGAGATATAAGCAAAATAAAAAAAAAGAAACAGTACTGTTTTTGCATCTGAAGTCTGAGGTGTTGGTGTGAATTTAAAGTTCATGACAACCAATTTTATTCCACACGTTTTTTTTTTAAATCGCGATTAGAAATAGTCGGATATAGTTAGAAAATCAAAATTTTTACACTTTTCACCTAAATGTTCATTGATTTCTAACGCTTCATGAGAAAAATATTTTATTCTTTCGTGTACAGCGCATTGTGAGATAAAATTCACCGCGCAACATTAAGTCCATCTAGCGTGTTGGCAAATAAAATGATAACGTCTCTGCGTTGAGACTGCGGACGAGTTTTGTAACAACGTGTTATAATGATAGCGTATAAAACATATAGACATATTGTTATTTCTATTTCAATGGTATAAAATAACACGCTAGAAAAATATATTTCATAGTCTATAACACGTCTATAGTTTCTAGCGGATTTGAACATCACTAGTCCCGACGCCCCCAAGGGATCGGGACCCACTCGGGTGAAACCGGAAGGTGCAGCCAGTATCAGTTTAAGTGTAAGTGCATGCTAAATAGTAGCTAGTTGTAATAGCAATCATTTAATTGCGTTTTATTTGAAATAGGTTTTTTACTTTTATTAATTTATTTATTTTTTGTATAGATTCTTTTCTACTTATTTTGTGAATGTGAGAACGCTGTATGTAGGCTTAGTGGATTGTAGACCTGTTGACCATTTTCTATTTTGTTAAGTACTTGGTACTTATTGAAAGACCTACACTGTTCTCCCATACCTAGAAATACTGTTATTTGAAAGTATTGTAAAAGCCTATTATTTTTAAAAGAGTAACCGTGGAGTTTCTTGCCGGCTCTTCTCCATAGGAAACGACCAATTGGAACCGTGCACCTAGCTTCTGACGTTTCATAAGTGCCCATGTAGGTTTATGTGAAATAAAATATTTTGATTTTGATTTTAAAGTGTAGGTTAGCCTTGCGACAATGTCTTGGGATCGGAAGAAGCATAATAAATTTTCTTCTACTAACCATGTACACAACAACCCGAATGCAAATAATTTGGTCATTGATGCGTAGATACAAAAGTCTCAACATTGTCGTAGGTTTTAGTCTTAAGCCAATCGATTACAGCTTTTTTACAGTCGCGGAGCTTCATGGAGTGTATACGTAGTTCTTTATTTAGCAAGTTGTATATGTAGGACGATTGCCTTGGGTATTGTCTTTTAGCGAAAGTAGATCTAACCTTGACAGTTGGAGCGACTAAGTAGCTCCTTCTCTTTCTAGGCTTAGAAGGATCATATGGGAGGGATGTGTGCTTTTTTTGGGTTCCCTCCCTAGTAAACAAGGAACCCTTATAGTTTCGTCAAGTCCGTCTGTCTGTCTGTCCGTCTGTCTGTCTGTCTGTCCGTCTGTCTGTCTGTCTGTCCGCGGTCTAGCTCCGAGACCCTTAGTACTAGAAAGCTGTAATTTGGCATATGTATACATATTAATTACGCCGACAAAGTGGTTTAACAAAATTATGAAATTATGAAAAACATTTTTTTTAGGGTACCTCTCCTACACGTAAAGTGGCGATGTTTTTTAACCCTTGGTGTGGGGTATCATTGGAAAGGTCCTTCAAAAACATTGTGAGTTTGTGAAAACTATTTTTGGATTCAGGAATCCGTTTGCGAAATATTAAGCTTTAAAGTGCTAATTTTTGTTAGAGTCAATTGCCCCCCCCCCCCTCCCCCCCTGCCAGCTAAATGGTTGGTTTTGGATATGTGAAAAAAATCACAGCAGTAGTTTATATAGCGAAATTAAAAGGAAAACTATCACAGCTAAGTAGGGTTTACAAGTTATCGAGTAATAATTGACCAACTTAACTTTGCAGTTGCAAAAACATATTTTCCCATACATTCCGTATCGGAGAACATGTTTTTCAACTACAAAGTTAAGTTTGTTTTGGGATAAATTCATCCCAAACTACGGAACCCTTCATTGTGCGTAGTCCGACACGCATTTGGCCGGTTTTAGTATAGTTGAAGCAAATAAAGTTTCCTTACAAACAAAAGATCAGATAATAGGTAGAGGCTTTGGGTAGGGAATCTATAGGGTTTAAAGAACCATGACCATAAACAAGGATCTCTGCGCCCTCTCCAGTTCTAAATTTTTTATTTTTGTTGTCCCTCCCCAGCCAGGCAAACAGTAAGTGAGGCGCCACCTGGGTCAGTGATATGTATACTTGCTGCAGAAGCCGCTTTGAAGCCACATGTCGCAGTGCTTTAAAAGTCAAAGTGAAAAATTTATTCGGAAGTCGGTGGCAAAAACGAAAAATCTAAACCAAAGACACCGACTTCCGAAATTATTTTTCACTTTGTAGTGTTTTTTTTTTTGGAAGTCGGTTGTATTTTTTTTTTTTTTGTAAATTTTGTTATTCTGTAATACGTCATATGTCCTAGAGCACTGTTTTTTGCTTCAAACCCAAATTAATGCATCATACCCTTATCCAAATAAAGCGAGTTATTTAATGTTTTGAATGTTCAAACTGTTCTTTCTCTTGTAATTGTTAAAATTCGCTTAGGAAATAAGGTACAAAAATATTTTTAAGGAACAGATGTTTTAAGGCATTAGACCGTAGTACCGTGTAATGGTTTTTATATTAGGTCCAACATTAGCCTAATGATCAAAACAGCCTGTCTGTGCCTGCCTACGTACCTACATTTGTGGTTACAATATCTCCCTTAATTAAATTCGAATCGTAATACTAATTAAGGAATGGTACTTACAACAACCCGTCAGTTTATGTGCAAATAATCTTAAAGCTGATGAAACACATGTTCCTATAATTTGAATGTAGACGGAGAGATCATAAAGCGCTTTATTGCTTGAAGTTTATTTTATGTGGACTTGTATTTGAGGTTTTAGTATGTTCAGTATGGTTCAGAACAAGAGTTTGGATTCAATGACTACCTTAGTCGTCTTGAAGTCTTGGGTTCAATATCCGGGTCAGGCAAATTGTTATTTGGTTGTTTGGTAACCTCTTCAAAACTCTCAGTAGCAGCTCCGAATCATGATTTTGCCCGGTTAATGGCAAGTTCGTCTCCTAGTAGGTACGAGAACTTTACAACTTGGCTTGTTACTGGCAAAATCGTTTTAAAACAGCGTTATTCAAATGGCTCATACAAAAATCTTTCTATTATGTGAAAGAGTACCTAAATTTAAAAGATTTACACTGACATTTTACTATTATAATTTGACAAATGATTGACAATTTTATTTTTATATAGTAACTATGATGTATGTTCCAATTCTATTATTATTATTTTTCAAACGTCTTTGACACATCTCGGGACCCTGGGGTCCCGGACCTTTGGAAGGCGTACGAGGGGCCGAAGCCAACTCGCAGAGGCCCGTTAGACGTTTTGTATGAAATGAGGCACCAACCGACGATTATCCCTATATGCACTATACAAGTGCACCCAAGGACAACCCCCGGTTGGTGTAGGATTATTGTAGAACATGGAAACAAAACATATTGGGCTATGGATTTGGGTGGCTATAATGGATTGGTAACCTTGAACTATGGAAAGACTATGGCCCCTGCCTGACCAATATATTATAAAACATACACAGGAAAATGGCAGGGGGTGACTTGCACACTCAATAATGGGCCCCCGAAAACGGTCGCTAGCACAAAGTGTCGTAGCGACAAAGGGGCAACATGTCCTGAGGTGCTTATGAGGAGTGGAGAGGTATTCCACGGCTATCAGGACAATCCCGGAAGTACGGTCAAGATCCCTACCAGCATCTTACTGAAATACTTCCTTCCTCCAAGCACGTTTGCTCTTGCGAATCTCCACTCAAGCCGGCCAATAAAGGCGAGAATGAGGTGGGAGCTCTGTTCCTCGTCAGTGCTCACTCCAGCCGGCCAATAAAGGCAAGCCAGAGGTGAGGAACAAGACTTCTCCCGGAAGATAGGGTCCGTGGGGTCGCTACTGCCCAACAGCTCGCCACATGCTGCCCTGCGGGTTTTTGTATTTCTCTTGGTCTGGCTCCTCATTCCAGACCTGTTCCGGCAAAGTAAACTCTACTGGCTCGGGCCTAGAGTTCGGAGCACGCAAGCCCCACCACGACGTCAACGTAGAGATACGGCGGTGGGGTTATTATTATTATTATTATTATTTATACGTCTTTCACATTTCTCGGGACCCAGGGGTCCCGGACCTTTGGAAGGCTTACGAGGGGCCGAAGCCAACTCGCAGAGGCCCCTTAGACGTTTTTAATGAAATGAGGTACCAACCGACGATTATCCCTGTTCGCACTATGCAAGTGCAGCCAAGGACAACCCCCGGTTGGTGTAGGACTATTGTAAGATATGGAAACAAAAATATCGGACTATGGGTTTGGGTGGTTAAAGTGGACTGGTTACCTGGAACTATGGAAGGACTATGGCCCCTGCCTGATCAATGTTTATATGTACACGGATAAAATGGCAGGGGGTGACTTGCACACTCAATAATGGGCCCCCGAAAATGGTCGCTAGCACAAAGTGTCGAAGCGACAAGGGGGCAACATGTCCTGAGGTGCTTATGAGGAGTGGAGAGGTATTCCACGGCTATCAGGACAATCCCGGAAGTACGGTCAAGATCCCTACCAGCATCTTACTGGAATACTTCCTTCCTCCGAGCATATTTGCTCTTGCGAATCTCCACTCAAGCCAGCCAATAAAGGCAAGAATGAGGTGGGAGCTCTGTTCCTCGTCAGTGTTCACTCTAGCCGGCCAATAAAGGCAAGCCAGAGGTGAGGAACAAGACTTCTCCCGGAAGATAGGGTCCGTGGGGTCGCTACTGCCCAACAGCTCGCCACATGCTGCCCTGCGGGTTTTTGTATCTCTCTTGGTCTGACTCCTCACCCTAGATCTGTTTCGGCAAAGTAAACTTTACCGGCACATACCCAGAGTTCGGAGCGCGCAAGCCCCACCACGACGTCAACGTAGAGATACGGCGGTGGGGTTATTATTATTATTATTAAACATTTATTTCAGACCAGGTCCATATTCTTGTTAGTAACAATATACTTAAAAAGACTAATGTTAGGATATTTACACAAACACAAACAAAAATAAAAACACATATGTATACCACAAAACAGATTAAACTGTGACATGAAGCCGCATCCACCTTCGAAACATGGGGGACTCCCCCCGATCTGTAAAAACACCCAGTATAGAGTTGGGACTACCACGAACGCGAGTGAGCAGGGAGGCACATCTTTTCCTTACGACAGCGGCAAATCCATCAACCCGCGCCTCAGCAAACATCCCTGACGCACTGCAACGCCATGGCAGCCCCAACAGTACCCTGAGTGCATTGTTGTATTGGACACGCAGGTTGCTGTATGCCCGCTGCGAATAACTGACCCACAGGCTGCAGGTATACAAAGATTGGCAATATGCTTTAAAAAGCGTGATCTTAACCGCATTCGTACACCGTGCAAACCTGCGGGCCAGCATGTTACAACGGACAGCCAGCGACCTGCGTTCCCTTTCTATGTCCAAATTATCACTTAAATCATCGGTGACCCAATGACCCAAATATTTAAATTTATACACCCTGCACAGTGGAGTGCCATAAAGTGACACATTCGGAAATGCTGGGTAAGAAAAACCACTTGCTTTGAAGAGCATTAGTTCACTCTTCCCAACATTATACCTGAGCCCATGAGACACCGCATATGATTCACAGATAGACACTAGCTGCCTCAAGGCACTAATTGATGGACTCAGTAACACCATGTCGTCTGCGTAACTAAGGTTGTTGGTACACACTCCGTCAATATGACATCCGACCATGGTGCTGCTGAGTTCAGCAATCAGCCGGTTTATGTACAGATTGAACAAGCGAGGTGAGCTTAAACCCCCCTGCCTCACTCCGCATTTCAACCGGTACACACTCGACAGAGAACCGTTCCACCTCACACAATTGCATTGATTGCTATACCAATACTTAAATATGGACATAACTTCAGTAGGTAAAGAAGTTTCAGACAGCAACTTATCCCACAACATGTCATAACTGACAAGATCGAATGCCTTCGATAGGTCTAAAAAACAGGCAAAGACAGGCGTTTTTCTATCCTTGTAGTACACAGTCTGCTTTAAACACAATATAGCGCTTTCAGTGGACAGCCCCGGCCTGAAGCCAAACTGAGCGTCATGTAATTGGAGATGCTTAGCCAATTGTTTGTCAAGCAGACTGTCCAGTACCTTGGCTGAAACAGTTGCCAAGGATATAGGTCTGTAGTTGGAGACATCAGAAGCATTTCCAGTTTTATTTTTAATAACAGGGACCACAACTGTAAACATGAAGCTATCTGGTAAATAACAGTGACTGACACACAAATTAAGAAACATGGCAAGTACACGTGGCAAGTGCACCCTGGCGTATTTCAGATGTTCGATACTGACGCCATCGTGACCTGGTGACTTACCTCTCTTCATTGATTTTACCACCGATGCAACTTCCTTAGGAGTAAATCGAACATAAATGTCCCCAGAAATAGCCTCAGCATCGACAATCCGAGTCGTCTTAACAAGAGGTGACTCAACCCTAAAGTGTTGCTTAAATAAGTTAGCTATTTCTGTCGACTCGTGCACGCCCGCCACGCTCACCGGAAAACTCGACCGCGGATTTAACTTATTGGTTGCCTTCCAAAATGCACCAAATTGCTTGTCTGACTGATGTTTAGCTATTATATCCATTTTTATTTGTTTTTCATTGTCCTGGCAATATTTAAGCTTGTCTTTAAAAACTTTTCTGGATTGACACATGTTTGTGTAATTGTACCCCGATGTAGGTTTTTTATGTAGTATCCAAGTTTGATAATGCATGCGGGCCTCCCTGTGAGCGTCACGTACATGCAAATTCCAACCAACCACATATTTCCTTTTACAGCGTATGTTATTAGAACCAATATACGTAATATCTGCGCCTTCTTTCAAAATACATATTACCGTGTCGTACATTTCATCTAACAGTCTGTGGTGGCTAGTATCAGAGCACATTCCATGCGAACAATAACGAAATTCTGTAGGAAAATCTATTAATCTTAATTTTGAATGACAAAAGTTTGTATACTCATCAATTTGTTTAACATTTCTTTCACCCCAAATGACCTTATTACAAGAGTGGGTTTTGCTCACTGACTTAGGTATTATTAAATCTATGTTACACTCAATAACCAAAGGAATGTGGTCCGACGAGTAAACATCATACAAAACAGTCGTTTTAGTTACTAATTGTCTCGCTGCACTACTCACCACACAATGATCTAACCAGCGCAGCGCACCGTTAGCTGTGCTTTCAAATGTAAAAGTATCATCCGGCAATAATTCCATGTCCACACACGACCACGATTGTTCCGTACACACGGTTAACAGTTCATTTGCAAAACGCTCACCCGGGTGAGCGTTAAAATCACCTAATATACAGACCGTTTCCGTGTCACTGTTTTCAGTAATCGCAATAATTTCACTCAAACAAGTAGTAAATTCTATTATATTATCACTCGAGTCTTTCGGCATATAAACCGAGAAAACTAACATAGACCGATCTGCATGATCAATTTTAATAGCAACTAAACGATCGCTATTACACGACAACACTGACACTTTTGAGAAAGCCGACTTCCTCCACAACAGGGCAACCCCTCCGTAGGGTCTGCCTATGAGTACTCCGGCCGACGTATCAACAGCAGACTTCCCTGTATACGCGAAGTCATCGTGTATTGTGCCTAAGTAGGCTAAATCATGAGGTAACAGCCAGGTTTCCTGCAGCGCGATGACGTCAGCCACTCCGCATAATCTTCTCACACAATCAGCTGATCGAGTGACATTTTTGCAATTAAACGTTGCTAGGTATGTGTTCTTTATTTTCGTATCCATTATTCCGAGGTGCGTTTTCATTCAAAAACCTGTTGTCTGTTCTATTCTTAAAGTGTATAAATCTTCTGAAAGCAATACCCTCTGGCCACAAGTTGTCGTCTAAAAATGTATTTATTTTGTGCTTAGGAACAAACAATTTGAAAGCATTATATTGCCTATCAGTCTTCATATTAATTTTTTCCAAAGTCACTACTTCGTTAACTTTACTTTGTATGTAGTCGCATATGTCCTCCTCAGTAGTTTCCTTATTTACATAGGATATAAATAAGGGTATTTTCACATCTGCAGCACGAAACTTTATTGGAACATTTGCTACAGCTTTTCCTGTCAAACCAGTGAAACGATTTCTATGTCTTGATTTCTGCACCAATGTCCAATCATCCTCCCTTTTATTTTCTTTCCACCTGCCATTGCTTACAATCTCCGCCATTGTCTGCTGCTTCTCCGCACTCGCAAAACCAGTCGGACGCTGCGAGGCGGGCAAGACAGGAATAATACGCTTCTCACTCGCAGTACTAGCAGGCGGCATAACACATGAACGTTCATGACTCATACAACTGGGGCTTGGTTGACACGGGGATGGTGCACAGGTCGTATTATGAGAAACACTTAAAACCTCTGAGTTATTGTTTTCAAAATACCCTCCTATTTTGGTATTCACATTCAAACTTGGTAACCGCGGCAGCGTCGACTGGCTTGTATTCAAATTCATGTTTTCCAGCTGCTGCTTAGTCACATAATCACTTTTGATCTCGTTCACATCAGATCGTAGTACCAATAAATCCTTCAACAACTTCGTCACGTCTACGTGATCGAAGCAAACTGGCGGCAATTTGTGAAGGTCATATGCCACAAAAATAGGGATTTGTTCAGGATCCATGGTTTTAAATACCGTAATCATGTCCTCCAGGTCTTTCTGCTTTTTGTTTTTACGCCTCGACACGAGTTTTAGGCTTGTCTTCGTAGAAACAAACAATAACTTTTTTGCCTCATCAATATCTTCCTCAGAAAAGGCCGACGAGCATATTTTAATTAAACCTTCATTGTCCACTACATCATGCCTATTACGTATGAAGGCAAGAACTTCCGAGATAACAACATTACAACTCGCACACTTGACCGTATTTGCACAATTCACAGACATTTTTAACACAAAAAATCGGCGACCGCACATCAATGCGCGCGCGCGATGACTGTATTAGCTGCTTATTTAATTTATGTAATTTTGCATGCTAGTTTTAGCGAATTGTTTTAGAACTTGTTAAAAAACCCGACCAACTGTAATGTACTACAATTCTTGCAAATAAAATTTCATTTCAAAATTCGTACTATTTAAATAATTAGTATTTTGTGATGAATTCACTTAACGTTGATTTATAGTGTACTAGCTATGCCTCGCGGTTTCACCCGCATAAGTTTTCATCCCGTGGGAATCTCGGGATAAAAAGTATCCTATGTCCTAACCCAGGTCATGGTCTACCCATGAACCAAATTACATCCAAATCCGTTCAGCCGTTTTAGCGTGAAAGCATAACAAACATACTTTCGCATTTATAATATTAGTTAGGAAGTCCACCTCAATTAAATCTCATATATTCTCAAATATTACTCAATTAAATTAAATCTATTGTACCGAATACTGCTCCAATTGATTATAGTATCGAAGTAACAAACCACTATTATTGGTATCGAGTACACTAGATTTAGCTTATTAATAGTCAGATTACCTTTATTGTAAGGAAGGGTTCAATTAATAAGATGAATGGAAAGCAATATTTCACACTAAATAACTAAAGCAAATTGCCCTTTGAAGGAAATCATTAGTAACAGAATATTAGGGTACGGACAGACTACCAAATAACTTTAAAGAGTTACCTAACAATTTATTTTTTATAAAGTTAAAATCATGGCTATTGGAAAAACGATTTTATTCTATAAATGAATTTATTAATAATGTTAATAATCTATGTTAAATTAATGTAATGATAATATTAATAAGGAATGTATTGTTAAATTAATTAATAATAGAAACATTTAAAGCATGCCATTGGATATAAATATAATACACACATAACATAACATCACGCCTTGTTTCCCCGAAGGGTTGGGCAGAGGTGTCCCTGTAGCAGGTACACCCACATTTCGCCAGTTATGTTTAAGTCCCATGTAATAGGGGGCGAGCCTATTGCCATCAACCGGGCACAAATCCAGACTCCGAGCTGCTACTGAGAAATTTCAGATAGAAAAACCCAATAACACTTTGCCCGACCCGGGAATCGAACCCAGGACCTCATGCTCAACAGTAGCGCTTGCGCCTACTAGACCAACGAGGCAGGTCAAAAAAACAGGCAGGCAGGATAAATATAATACTCTAGCATTAAATACATTGTTATGTTTTGCATGTCAAATGTTTGACTTTGTATTAAGAACTTATTACTGACTATAAGACCAACACTGTACCAATACTTATTGCAAATAAAATGATTTGATTTGATTTGAATATAACTTGGTATTGTTACAACGACTTATTTTTAGGTTTCCGTATCTCAAAAGGAAAAAACGGAACCCTTATAGGACCACTCGTGTCTGTCTGTCCGTCTATCTCAGCCAATTTTCTTTAAATCGGTCCATTGACCGATTAAGTTGAAATATGGTACACATATCAATTTCTGAGACCCAAACACGGGTGTGTAACGAAAATAAATGAATTTTGAATATATTCACTTCGCGGGGTAAAATTGAAAAATTAAAAAAAGAAGTTTTGTTTGGCTTGTTTTGAAAATCATTTTTTTTAAATTATTTTAAAATATATACTTTTAACGATATTTATGAAAATAGACGATTTACCATTCCCTTCCTTATCTCCGACACTACTGAACCTAAAATTTTGAAAAAAGACAGAAAACAGTTCTATATTTATAGATTACAGCAAAATCTCCCAATATTGTGCGTAAAAAGTTACGTTTACAGTTAGAATGTATGGGAGAACATGTTTTTCTACTACAATTTCAAGTTTGTCCTCGGAATGAATTCATCCTAACTACGAAACCCTTTATTGTGCGTGGTCCGACACGCTCTTGGCCGGTTTTTGTAAGATAAGAACGGATGAAGTTTATCTTTTTAAAACAAATATAATACAACTGATAACATAATCACGTAGACCTTGCATTAATTACTTAGAAATTGTAAAGTAGCCCAAAGTATTGAAACAGATGACTGCTAACATAAAATCGATATAGAAGACAGAACTAATCTTCTACTAGCAGACATAATATATGTGATCACAGTATAATTATAATAAGCACTTAGAAATACACTACTGCCCATCTCTTTGAGAGGATTCTTAATTGTCTTTAAAATCCAAGTCATGAAGAAGTGGCAATCTTTTCACAGGTCACAAGTAACAACACCCATTTCAGTTATGCTTGCCTGGTACCTCCTCTCAATACTACTCAAACTTTTCATTGTTTCCTTATACAAAAAGTATAATAAGTTTCTCATAAACAAATATAAACTTAACTAAGTGCCATACTATAGCCATAACTTTACCTTTAAAGTTGAATATTGAAAAGTAGCTGCTAAGTTTCTCGAGAACAAAGCGCCTGAAATAAATGAGCGAGTGAGTTTGTAGACGGGCATTCATCTCGACACCTTATCTTTCTAAAACATAGTTTTATATTTAGAACAAGTTTCAGTTTTTATTCGTTTTTTTTTTAAAGAAACTTAAAGGCGATATGAGAAAAGTTTTGAAGAGAAAAGGTTTAGTTTTTCGCTGAACAGATTACCAAAATGCGGCGAGGGAGAGCTGAGAAAAATACGTAAATATATTACCTAAAAAACCGGCCAAGTTCGTGTCGGACCACGCACAATGAAGGGTTCCGTAATTGGGATGAATTTATGCCAAGAACAAACTAAGCATTGTAGTTGAAAAACATGATCTCCCATACATTCCAGCTACAAGTTAGTTATATAAATGGTTAGTAAGCAAATGTAAGTTAGTATGCACAATATTGAGAGATTTACCATGTTATTTTAAGACCATAGACTTCTGATAGGTTTTCCTGTAATCTATGAGTAAAAAACCACTCTCTGTATTTTTTTTAACGGACATAAAGGGAGGAAAGGAAAATTTTCATCTATTTTCTTAAATATCTTTAAAAGTATTTATTTCAAAATTATTTAAAAAAAATATATGCTTTCATTCTATACGTATTTTTTTTTTCCTGTTTGCCCCAGAAAGGTATTCAAAATGCATTTATTTACGTTATATGTCCGTGTTACAGAAATTCATTTGTGTACCAAATTTCAACTAAATTGGTCCTGTAGATTCGGAGCAAATTGGCTGCGACAGACGGACAGACAGACAAACAGAGAGACAGCCAGCCAGACAAACGCACGAGTGATCCTATAAGGGTTCCGTTTTTCCTTTTGAGGTACGGTACCCTAAAAAAACGTATGTCAGCTAATAAGAATTACACCTAGCACAAATTGCTTAGATTGGAATGGCTTCCAAAGATTAAATTATGAAGATAAGATATTATATTACTGTTGAGTGACTTTTGTTACTTATCTAAAAATGAAAATACTAAAAATATTTACATTTAAATGTAGGTTTCAAAAGGTTAAAATACTGTGCTAAATAAGCCTACCATATTAAAATTTCAAAATAAAGACAGACAAACGCACCTCAAACACAACCGCGACACAATTAACAACAGAACAGCTTCATTGTATTAATAAAACGTACATAATTATATTTATTCAAAGCACTTTATTATTCGGGAAAGTAGTTGGTATAATGAATCATCTCTCTGGGACAACCGACTGGCTTCGAGGTTTCAAAGGATACGGAAGTGAAACGGGTTGACTGTAATAAAATATTTTCTTTACTAAAATGTAGCGAAGATAAAATGTGTTGGCATTTTCTGTGGGGCTGAATTGTAAAGACTGGCTAGTCAGCATTTACCATTTTAGAGCTAGCTAAGGTGTGCCAAATGTAGTTCGTTTTTGTCACTTGAAGAAGGTTTTTCTGTAGGCACTTAAGCCACTTGTATTTAGGTATTTATTCAAGTATTTACTTTGCGTCTGTTTGGTGAGTTTCAAAATTAAACGTAGATTTTAGTCTTAACTCTTAACTGTACCTGCTCATAAATATCTACACTTTAAGTAGCTGGGCGACCGAGCTCTGCTCTGGTGAAAATAGAGAATGCTCATTTAATAGTATAGGAAAGTTCATACTAATTCCATACTGCCATAATAAAAGGTACTTACTAATTCCATGCCGCCATGTCATTATTCTAAGGTAGCCATCTTGTTCTAAAGTTTGAGCGACCGAGCTCTGCTAGGGTGAAAATACGGAGAAAACGAATTTTCCCAGTTTAGCTAGATCGATTTTTACTCTCGTAAACCTATATTGCAATTTTCGTCGAAATCGTTAGAGCCGTTTTCCAGAACGTGATTACAAATATATGTATATATATACAAATATTGCTCATTTAATAGTATAGGATAGGATAAGATGGCTGAACCATTTTATTAATGTAAAATGAGGATACTTTATTACTTAAGATTTTCCGCACTTGTCCAGCATTGGGATACATACAAACATAAGCTCACGCCTTCTTCCTATAGGGGTAGGCAGAAACTATAGACGCCATCGACTACGCTCCTTATACATACTCTTTTTTTCAAATTTACGTTCATACGCACGCCGGTTGCGAGTACTACGCACCTGGCCTTTCTGAAAAACATCACCAATTAGGTCACTATTATGTCCTCTTGGCGTCCCTCCGAGCATTGAGATAATGCAGGCAAAATATTATTATTAATTATTAACAAGTATTTTCATTTAACCTAACTCTGATCACTCCACAATCATTGTTTGTATTTCTCTCATATTCGTATGAAAACGTCCGGTTTTTGCGTAGTTTTCCAAATCAATGGAAAAAAATTGTCGGAAGTTTGGCAACATGTGGACTGCTCAAAAACTTGGCGCGAAATTCACGGGTATGTTGTGTGGACGAACGCTGGCGCGTATTTCCAATCTATACAAGGCCAGAACGTAGCCATAGGAAACTGCTCGCGTATACATTTTAATGCTATTTTTAAATCTGTGATTACAATATATACACAAATTTTGCGTATTGAAAATGTATAGCTTGTAACGTGGACGAGCGCGTCCTGGTTCCAAACTATACTGCAACACTTACGCCTGATAAGTGTTTTAAAGATGTAGTCTATAAGAAAAAGAAAAGAATAAAAGTGTGAACTGGGTGAAATGGTTTAGGTTAGGTTAGAACTGTGACCAACCGCGTGCGAGCCGAGCGAACACAGCGAGCGGTGCCGATGCAGCGGCCGGCGAGCGCTACTTCTAAGTTGCTCGCAGCCAGGCAGGCTATTTAATATTAGCGCATGGTGCATTACGTCACAAACAAGTTGGTTACCAGTTCACAATTTCTCGCAATCTAAACTCGATTAGTCCGTATGCGTACTGGCACTGTATACTATGGAATGAGGTAGTTAATTTGATCACTACGAAGTATACGCGAGTATTTGCGTACTACTCTTGTATAGATTGGAAGACCTTAGTAAAAAAGTGATTTCCAATCTATACACGATTAGTTTCACACCCTTGCGTTTTGGCCTTGTATAGAATGAAAAGACGCAACGCTGGCGTTTGTTTTTGTTTCGGGTTTGAATGTAGAACGCTTGAACGTAAAAAAAACTTCAAGGCGATGATTCCTTAAATAGCACAAGTTTCAAGGCAGCAGCAGTGGTGGACCAGTGGTATTGGCCGCGACTTACCGAGTTATAGTTCGTAGGTTTGATAGGCGTTTTACTTTTGTAAATTATTTCATCACCACTGCTCTCAAAACGGTGAAGGAAAACATCGCTAGGAAACCGGCATGTCCAAGAAATGTGACATCTACGAACCCGCATTGGACCCACGTGGTGGATTACGGCCCACTCCCTCTCACAGAGAGTAGGCCTGTGTCCCAGCAGTGGGAACATTATAGGCTGATTATGTATGTATGCTGTAAATAGCACGATAAAAATCAACTTCTAAATAAGGCTTTAGGATCTGATGGAGCTTAGTGGGCTTTGGTGTCATAAAAAAGCTGACTCAACTAGAAAGGCGAAATGTCAAAA
This sequence comes from Agrochola litura, assembly GCA_949152395.1. Taxonomy (NCBI): domain Eukaryota; kingdom Metazoa; phylum Arthropoda; class Insecta; order Lepidoptera; family Noctuidae; genus Agrochola; species Agrochola litura. Next base: position 3,846,685 of record OX424497.1, on the reverse strand, counting down.
AATAAGAGCAATAATCTTAAATAACCTTCATAATATGTTGAAAATATGACTCAGTAAATTAATCAATGATTTGTAAAATGATTAATGTACGTAAATGTATTTACAATCTTTCCTAAAGTTAAAACCGCGCCCGCACCTACCGACCGACGTTACCACCTTAACAAAAGACCTTTTTGTAGTTCCATCAATCAGTCACAAATGTTCCCACAACACTAAACTTTGTCACACATACAAAACTACCCTATTTGATGAAAAAACTAACATAAAAGAAACTTGTCCATACAAGAACATTATCAAAGTTGACCATTTTAATAACGTTGATTGATTACTTTCTAATGAAATGGATGGTAAATAAACGATTACAGGGGTTTTAACGATAACATTATGCGTATTTGTGTGAGTGTATAAAAAAAAAATTATAAATCACATCCATTTTTAAAGTACTAAATGTATCGAAAACATTCTGACAAATTAAAGGTGATTAAGATTATTTAACCCTTCGTATGCAGATCCACGCGAGACACAATGGCTTTTTAATTATTTCTGTAATTACGGCATACGAAAGCTTGAAAAGAAAAACTTATATTTTAATTACTCTGCGGTGCTTACTGTAAAAAATGTTTCCTGTTCACCCTACCTTGTCGCCCGTAACTCGTAGCACAGAGCGCTACGCCGTAGCACATGACGCTACGGCGTAGCAAATCCGTGATTCCAAAAACGGCAAACCTTTTGATTACTGCAATCGTTTTAATTTAATCTCAAAATACCACAAACAAAATAGAAACAAACTTAAAACTTCTTTGTTAACACCATAATCAAATCAAAAAGTTTTAATCCACTTAGTGACGCAAACGCAAAGAGATCTTTACTCCGTATGATACAGACAAAATCTCTTCGAAACTCGTGTGAAGACTTCAGAAGTTAGACAAAGAGTTGCTAAGCTATTCGTATCGTGTATCCGAATTATATTTTGTACACATTTTTATCAAAAAAGTCGGGCTTCACGAGATTTAGAAGGTTTAACAAAATCTTTTCGGTAAAAGTTTTATCTGGAGTGTGAACTTGGCGATTAGGTTTTTAGGGGGGACTATTGCGTTACTATGTATTAGCCAAAAAAGAGTAAGGCGATATCGATATGTTTTAAGGCTATATAATTGGGTAGTTGCCTAGGTAAAAAAAAAGAAATTTTATTTAGTCCGTCTTTCAGATAATAAAAAAATATTACACACGTATCTTTTTGCTTTATCATATTAATCAAAAATAACTTAGAAAACACGCATTAAAGTTGGGGAGTGGGGGCTCGCTACGTCACAACGTCGTATAAAATCTAGCAAGGCGTGACGTCATGCCACATTTTAACTCAACGTATCGCCGTAATCTTATGATTACGTCAAAAAAGAAAAAATACGTGTTCAATATTTTTTAATAAACTACAAGACGAACAAAAAAATAAATTATTGGACACAGGCCTATTACATACTTATAGCATAACTATCCTTTGCCCGTGGCTTTGCCGCGTGAATGTCGGAAATTATCGCACGAACGTATTACTGGGATAAAAATTATTCTATGTTCTTTTTTAACCACAGCGGGGAAGCTCTTGACCTGCATCTCACCTGATGGTGAGTGATGATCAGGCTGAAGGTGGAAGCGAGCTTCACCCGGAATCCTCAACCACAGAGGAACAAGCTATCTTACCTCTAACTGCCGATACATAACAATGCTGTTAACATTGATGTTATAGCGACAGACTTAGATAAGTTGGTAGTAGCTAGTCAGGCAGACTTAGAAAAAGCCAACTGAAACCTATCCCTAAGTCCTAACCTAAATTATGGTCTTTATATGTGCCAAAATTCATCGAAATCCGTTCTGTACTGAACTATTAAAGTAACTCTTTCTGTCTAGACAGAGTTACTTTCTCATTTATAATATTATCATGAAAACATGAATATTATTAATATAACATCTGCCTCGTTGGTCTGGTGGTCGCAAGCGCTATTGCTAAGTATGAGGTTCTGGGTTCGATTTCTTTTTTTTGGGTTTTCCATCAGGAATTTCTTAGTAGCAGTCTGGAGTCTGGATTTGTGCCCGGTTGATGGCAATAGGCTCGCCCCCTATTACATGGGATTTAAACATAACTGGCGAAATGTGGATGTTACTATAGATACACCTCTGCCCAACCCTTCGGGGATTACAGGCGTGATGTTATGTTATATTATGTAACATCTACCTGTATTCGCTGAAAACATAGTCAGAGGTGTATTATAGATTTATATTTCTTTATTTTATAGATTTGTAGTTCTTTATTTTATATTTTGAATACATTACTTTATTAATTAATTATTTATTAATCACATGTTCTTTTCTTTTTTTTTTTAATAACTTATTAAAAGTTAATCAGTTCGATGGTCTAAAGCACCTCTTAAAGTTTCTAAAGTTATTTTTAACACCTTAGATAGTTTCACATATCAGCAGATATTGTTGAGTCCCACTAAAAGGAAGCCTATTTGATTTGATTTTAAAGAAAATTAACCAAACCCTTAAGAACATTGACGCAAAAAAAAAATAACTTAAAGATAGGTACGTCAAGATTACGAAACACAGAACTTTCTACCTACATGTACATACATACTCACAAGTAGACAGATACTTTTATATCCCTTTACTAGGTACAGTAAATACTCCAGACAGTTACTGTAATACTGAACCATCTCCGTACAGTCTAACGCAAATCAGTGATAACAATTTGACTGACAGCGTCTTTATGTCCTAGCATTAAGGGTGGTTTTCGTAGTGCAATTGATGACTGATGTGTGGTTGACGGTACGTAGCAGTCGTAAAACACGTCCTTTGTACGCGTACGGAGAGACAAACTTTTTTTCATAATCACGAACGTGAAATGCTCCCCGAGACGCAGTTTGTGAGGTTTATGCTTTTTGTAAATATGGAAGGCGGTGCTCAAACCCGTGTTTATAGAGGGAGGTGTTTACAGAAATGTAATATACTGTTACATATAATTTTGGGAGAAAAGTTTATAACCATATACAAGATGTACAGATCGGATTGGTATTTTATGTATATTTTTTTACATAAAATAACTTCAGGCCTATTATCCTCGAAGGGTAAGGCAGAGGTGAAACTGTACACCAACATTTCGCCAGTTTTGATTATGTCCCATCATCCCATGTACAAAGGGACGACTGTATCAATATACTCATCCCCTATTATAAATATCAGCCAGGCACAAATCCAGACTCCGGGCTGCTACAGAGAAATCCTTGATGGAAACATCCAATATGCGCTGCTGGGAAGTTTGTTGCGCCACTTCTTCCCAGCTAAAGCACTACGAAGTGGTGAAGGGTGAGCGTTTTTGGGGGACTGTCTTATGCAATTTTGACGTTTGAAGAGTGCTGACGTTCAACTTAGTTTGAATAAATGACTTTTTAATTTTGAATAACACTTCGTAAGACCTGTAAATTGAACCCATGACCCCATGCTTAGTAGCGTTTGCAACCACTAGGCCAACGAGGCGGGATTTTTTGTTAATGATAAAATTGTTCATGGATATAAACATTAATCTTCAATTTTGATTAACGAAACGGGTTAAAAATTAAATGAAAACAAATGAAATTGTTTATTCTGTAAATAAGATATCGGAATCACTTTTACAAGTCATATTAAAAAATATTAAAAATAAGCTAGATGAGTTCGGCGTTTCCTATCTGACTACTCTGAGAAGAAAGGTCGAAACAAACTCAGAGGTCGCAGTCTCTTTTAAAGTCCAGACATAATATTGGTCAGGCCATATGAGGACCATGTAGATTAGTGAAATGGTATTTTGAGGAAACAACCACACAGATCTGAGTGGACCTGTCCAGTCAGTACAAGCATCAGTCAGTAATCGTGGAGTTCAACTCAGAATTTAAGGAACTCAACTCGACGAACAATACCAAAGAAAGGACATTTGGGTAGGCCGCTTTAACTACTCAAACTGCCAGACATCTTTAAAACTAACTGAGAAAGAAAAAAAAATATCCATTCACAATAATTAAAATAATATAATACTTTACAAAGTAATCATGTCATTTTGTATATAAATTTTAACAATGTTAATGAGTAGTTTTTGAAAAACTACCCTTGTGTGGAATAAATCATTTCAATAGATTTTCGGGGAGTATGTGAAAAACTGATCCGGTTATTATAAGTGAATGAGCATATGGTTTGATATCTACAAGACATCATAGCTAATTACTTTTGCCGGGTCTCCCTTGTTTTACCGAAAATAAATTGCCAAATTATCACTTCCCAAACAAATTTTCGCATAATTTCATTTGCCAAATTATTACTTACCAAAAAATCTCTTTACAAATAATTGTTACGAAAACCTATGTTTGGCAAGTGAACGTTTGAACAATAACTTGTTTACCAACTAGTACTTTTACCAATTTTTATCTAGTCAAATATTTCAGTTGGTATAACATATTTTACGCAAAATTAAATAAGCCAAATATTTTTTCTCTCGATAGCCTCCTAAAAATAATCTCTTTTTTCCATATTTTTTTCTATATAATCTAGTCGTTTCTGGCACTCGCCGGCCGCTGCCGCGGCACCGCTCGCTTCGCTCGCTCGGCTCGTGCGTAGGTGGTCACAGTTTTAACCTAACCTAACCTAACCATTTTTTTTTAATTAATAACCTACTGTAACTAGTTCCATAAATAACCTAATGTCTAGTAACCATAAATTTGACTTGTTTCAGACAAATTCAAGCACATAAGCTTACAAAGAAATACGCAAATGACATCAAATTTAACAAACAAATTCCCAAAAAAATCTTATTTTTGCCTTTATATTTTTTTGTCATAACAAATCATTTGACTAAACGTTTATTGCCTAAATATTGTTTGCTGTAATAAATCATTTGATTAAAGACCAAAAGCCTTAATGACATTATCCTTGGTAACAATCTGCCAAGTAAACATTTGACCAAATGAAAATGTGCGTACTAAAATTATTCCAAATATTACATTGGTATAAAAAAAGGTTGCTAAAATTTGTTTGGGTAGTGAAAATTTGGCAAAATCTTTTCGGCAAAACGGCAGGATCCCACTTTTGCCACTAAGACTAATATAGAAATAAACCCATACAAAAAAGTAATTAAACCATGAATGAAAACGTATCACCACCTTATTACTGACTACCATGAAAGAAGCCTTTTCATAATAAAACGTTCACGCTCGCTAATCCCCGGGGACAGGCTGTAAGATAGGTTGAACTAACAGGGAATGAATGGAGTGGCAGGCGGCTAATCCGTAAATTGACAGGCGATTATATTCGAGCACGGCTTAAGTATCGATTTAATTGAATTCTTGATTAGATTGTTGGTTTAGAGGTGCTGTGGGGACTCGATGAGTAGGTATATTTTACCATTGTATGCCAACTTGTCAGTTTTTTGGCGCTGAGCAAACGATGGACAATTAGCCGACGGATAATTTATTGAAATCTAAAATTTGGAATCGTATGGAAATCACGTAGGACAAAATTGAAATTGTCTGTAGACAAAATGTCCATCGGCTGCTCAGTGACATAGTGATAAGACTAATGGGTGTCTCAATTAACATATATTACAATTGCAATGCCAACTTGGCGGGTAATAATAGCATCTAGCGACAAGATGGCATTGTAACACCCTATTTAACTATTTAAAAAAAACGACAGTTTATGTCAGTGTATGTCTTGTGATATATGTATATTATTGTATTTAAATTGCACACAGTAACATTATATAATTAAACCATGTTAAACTCAAAACAATAATGTAAAATTATAGGTAATCAAAAATTGATGGTCTACAATAAAGAAAATTATATCTTTATCTTTAAAATGATGTCAATACAAGGATTAATATTGTGTTTTTTATGTTACCATGAAAGATGTCCTAACAAAATGTCGATAAAAAAGAAAATGAGATTGTCGCATTTATTTTGTATGCGTAATTTTATGGCAGCATAAAATAAGAGCCTACATCACCATGTGAACTCATTTAATATTTTATTTAAAAATCTACTCTTCTTTCCAGCCAACACATCACTTTTTAAATATAATTAAATGTAGCTCTGCCATGTGGATTTTCGTTCTAAACAAGAATATAATATTGACCTGAAGTCATAATCTGAAATTGCTTACATACAGTAACATACAGTGGCAGCACTTTGAAAGAAAGAAAGAAAGAAAAATAAGTTTAATTGTCACAGAAACACGTGCATAAAAGAAAAGAATAATAAAATAAAATAAAACAATAGATTTAAATAAAATCACGAGCACAAAACAGAAATATGCGGCGGCTACTGGCACGTCATGACTGTGACAAGAAGGCTTCCACTCAGCATGATGCTGTGCTATGGGGACCCACAGCACAGCGCTGATTTTCAGTGGTCACCCGAAAAAGTCGCACGGAAACCAAGTTAGGTTTAATGAATTAAATAAAAATAGATAATAAAATAAAATAAAACAAATAGTACTTAGAATATAATGCTACTTTACAACCAATTATATTATTAAATATGATTAAATAACACAGATAAACTATCCGCAGGCATTACCGTGCGTGCATAAAAAATTTGGAGAAGTCTATCCAGCAGTGGACGTTTTTCTACTGAAAACTTGATGAATGATGAACATACAGTTAGCAAGCGTACTGATCCAAGCTCCCCCTTCATATCCGAATGAAAAAAGCCTTTGCCCTGTATCAAGACAATTACAAACCGCTATTACTATCCGCCATCACAAACTTTTAATCTGTTCCCAACTTCTCTTCACGTTTTCCTCCACCCGTTTGAGTTGACAACAAGGAAAATTATAATCGCTTTCATAAGCCTAATAAATCTTGATAAAAATATGCATTGGAAACTCGTAAGTAAACATTTATTCATGGCTGTTTAACTTTTTCTGTTGTTTGCTGGGGATCCGTTTACGAAGTCAGCATCAATCCTTGTCAGACTTGAGGAGTTTGCATGAAATGTATAGAATTATGTTTACAGGGATCGCTTTGGAATTGATTTGTGTTGTGTTAAAGGAGAAGTATAGATAGGTTTACTTATTCTAATTAGATTATGATAGTGTTGAGTGGTATTTGTAATAGCATTAGTTACTACACATGGCCTACAAATTTTCCCAACTTTCTTGGGGTCGATTTCCAGTCTAATCAGATGCAGCTGCATACCAGTATTTTACATGGAGTGACTGCCTATCTGACCACCACAACCCAGTTACTGGGTAATACGATACCCCTCGGTAAGACTGGTTTCCTACTAATACTTTGTATACACCGTGAAATTTGAATCACAGTTTTGCTACAACAAACGTTATTCAGACCATGGTTTACTACCATTCTACAGCATCCAATAAAAAAAAACATAAATTGGTTTTTGAAAAAACACAGTTTTTCTGCAGTTATAATTTTTTATATGTACCAGGGGGCCTACCACCAGCTTATAAAGCAGTATTATTTTAATATTACTTCAGTGAGAGAAAGAGATGGAGCTATACGTCCTGTAGAGCATCATCTCTTTCCCACACTGAAATAATATTAAAATAATACTGCTGATCAGATTCTAATTATTAAAAGGTCAAGGAAGCACAAACAAGAGGTATGATTTTTTTATGAAATATAGATCTCTTATTTGATCTTCTTTCTCGTTGGACTTGTTTGGCCTTCCTTCTCGCTGGACGATCTCTTGTTTGGCCTTCATTCTCGTTGAACGATCTCTTTTTTGGCCTTCCTTCTCGCTGGACGATCTCTTGTTTGGCCTTCATTCTCGTTGAACGATCTATTGTTTGGCTTTCATTCTCGTTGGACGATCTCTTGTTTGGCCTTTCTTTTCGTTGAGCGATCTCTTGTTTGGCGTTCCTTGACCCTCTTGCCTAAACGTTTAGGTTCAGTCACAGCTAAAATATATTCTAAATTGACCTTAAGGTCAATTTTCGCGACACGATAGAATCTGTTTTACCAACTCAGCAGTGCAGAGCAGTGATAGCCTAGAGGTGTGACCGTCGGACTGCCAAGTTATAGGTCTCGAATTCGAACCCAAAGCACACACCTCTGACTTTTCGGATTCATGTGCGTGTGTGTGCATATGTGTGCGTTTGTGCTTAAAAAACGGTGAAGGAAAACATCGTGAGAAAACCGGCATGCCTGAGAGATATATTTCTCGACGGCATGTGAAGCCAAGTCAAAGCCCATGGGCGGCTATAAAACTCTGACACCTGTTTAGTCTCTAACCACACTAAAAGAAGAAGACCGACTCAGCATTATATATTGCTTCATAATTTCAATACCACAGAACGAATTCGAAAACTGTAAAAGTTATAAAAACTTCACTGTGCCTTAAAAAAGTAGAAGAAAAATGTTGCTGAACCTCGTTTCGTTCTAAGTGAGGTATTAACATCATTCGTCATTTGTCGACTCACTCAGCATAGAATATGTTGGGTTATGCTAAAATCTAACCAAGCATAGCAACGCAACATGTGTGTATATATACTGTACTTCCTAACGCTAAAGTGACAATTCGACCCTCACTAATATCCAATTTGCATGCATATTTCCCTCTGTAGAGCAATTTTCAACAACAACGTCAACCCACAAAACGAAAGTATCAACATCACAAAAATCCTAAAACATTAACATAAAATTGTCATAACACATTAAATCAAATTCAAACCTAACCATACATTGAAACTCCTACTTTGACTAAACTAGAATAAGGTCGAAAGTCTGTTGTCTAATTTTGTCTTTATCAGGACCACAGGGCAATAATCTGGTGCTTCTTATATCTGTTCGGGTGAGCGGTAGTCATTAAATGTACCCTTTTTAATATATTCATTTTAGGGCTCCCTTAAATCGTAAGGATTTTCATAAAAGATAAAATTAAACCTATTTATGTAATTTAAATGGTTATTATAATTTTGATAATGTTAATTTGTGGATACATTTAACACCTTTTGCTCATTTGATTCCTGCCAGTACACACGGCTACACATAAAGCTATACATTTCCAGTATAAGCTGACCTCGCATTGTACGGAAATCCTATACAATGCGAGATTAGCATAAAAGCCGTGTGTACTATCTACATAGAAAAGTCCAAATGTTAATAAACTCAAAAATAATGTAGGTATCTAAAATCAGGGAAACCTTTAATTATTTAACTTCTAACTTACACAATCTGAGTTACCAAGGACCCAAACATAAAAAATGGTGTTAAAGCTTCCATAATTGATTTCAAATGTCACGTTTCGAATTTATTACAATAGGCATCCTTTTTGAACGACCATATAATACGACATCATTGTTAGTTGTAATCAATGCCTTGATTAAGTCACAGTTCAACTGAATAATTTATAGTCCCGCGGTTTCACCCGCATATGTTTCGATCCCGTGGAAATATCGGGATCAAAAGTATCCTATGTCCTAATCCAGGTCATGCCAGATCATGTGCCAAACTTCATCCAAATCTGTTCAGCTGTTATAGCGTAGCAAACAAATAAACAAACAAATTCGCATTTATAATATTAGTCAGGATAGTAGATTTATAAGGTTTCGGCTTTTCTTTACCTCTAAACCTAAAAAAACAAAATTGTGATAGAGCTTCACGGGTGTTTAAAAAAAATGGGATGATTAGCAAATTGACGATTAAAATGTTATTCCGTCCAAAAAACATGTAGGTATTGTTAGCTAGCATTCCGTGGCTGCCTCGTTGGTCTAGTGGTCGCAAGCGCTACTGCTGAGCATGAGGTCCTGGGTTCGATTCCCGGGTCGGGCAAAGTGTTATTGGGTTTTTCTATCTGAAATTTCTCAGTGCTACTGAGAAATTCCCGGAATCTGGATTTGTGCCCGGTTGATGGCAATAGGCTCGCCCCCTATTACATGGGACATAAACATAACTGGCGAAATGTGGGTGTACCTGCTACAGGTACACCTCTGCCCAACCCTTCGGGGAAACAAGGCGTGATGTTATGTTATTCCGTGGCTTTTTATTATTGTGGCACCTAGAAAGAGACTTCAACAACTGCCCTGCCAAAAGACGAACTAAAAAATAATAACCAAGTTGTATTAAATAAATAAAATTGTCATTGCTGTCCCCCGGGGACCGTTGTGTCGTTGTGTGGAAGAACAATGACAATTTGATGTCACTCGGGATGATGTAAGAATTCTAACGAGACCCCATACATCCAAATCTGATCAGGCATTTAAAAGTTATGGTGGAACACAAAAACTCACGCATTACACTCCTTTTGGGCAGTTGTGTATTAAATCGTACAATATCATGCATTTATGTAGTATTAAAGCCATGCCATCACAACAGCTATACTAATGCCGCTAACACAATATGTCAGGCTGTTGCGCTAAATCAGATTAATGACCGGATACAACATAATATAAATGAAGCAGTTAATGACGCTGAAACAGGTAGATAAATGAGTCATCCCACTGTTAATAATAATGCCGGCAACATTAACCTTCTATAGCTAACCACTACAGGTATAAACAGATGATATTACAACATACATAACCATAACCTACATATTCTTTTTTATTTTTATTTTTTATCTGACACAAATTTATTTAAGTATGCATACACGAGTGAGAAAGCTCCGACACAAGTACTATTGTAACTTACTGGGGCTGCCTCAATTTATGTATGAAACAATGTTTTAGTCGAAATAAATATTTTGTAAAAAAAATATTTTGTATTTTTGTATACACACATTACAGTATAAAACTGATTTACATCCGTCACAACTCACTTTCAGGTCCAGTTGAAAACCAGCGTCAGGCACTTATTACTGTCTGGCATTTTTGCTGAACTGGGCCTTTTTGGCGCAGCCGTGAGGCACACTCCCCAGCTAATTTCTTACATTTATTAGATTTTTATTTTTTATCTGCTGTTAATTATAGTGTGTGCTTTTTGGTCTCTGCTAAATAAATGTATTTTCTTTCTTTCTTTATTTATATTAATAGCTGCTATTTTTTACGGTGAGCTAAAAAAACCACTGATGGGGTCCCATTTAAAGCTAGGCAACATCGCGATAGACCAAGATGAAGATTGAGGGACGAACTTTACTCCTAACCAAGGCACAAATTATTCGCCGTGCCTTGGAGTCGAACCGTCGCTCGAGCCCAGTCTCCTGTCCCTCGTACACTCTCTACGCTGAACACTCTCTTGGACGATAACCCTGACTGTGATGTGTTCGCGAATGAATGGAAGAAGATCCTGTCAATATGTCTGGAGTATTGTGAGATGAGCGTATGACTTTCATGTAGTTTGTCTTTAACTAAATGTAATATGGCCTTGGCCGTTTTATGTTAAAATAAATAAATGGATTGGCCTGCAATGGCACAAGACAGACATTTATGCAAAAAGGAGAGGAAGGCCTTTGCCAAGTAGTCTAACATAACGGGCTAAATAGATTAGATTAAATCAATTATTTTCCTGGGGAACATAATGGTCACACCACAAAACTTGCCAAAGTTGCAAAACTTGTAGACGTATAGCGTTAGAAGGCTGCAGGAATCCGCTGGATGCGGGAAGCACAGAACCGGTCTGTCGAAGTCGAAGTACTTGGGGGAGGCCTATGTCCAGCAGTGGACTTCTTACGGCTGAAATGATGATGATGACAAAACTTGCCATAACCATTATAACAATAGGTATTTAGCCTATAATATATTATTGCTGGACATAGACTTCTTTCCAAGTGCAAACCAAAAAAATCCGTAGCTAAAATATGGAAAGGCACTTCAGAAAGTTAACTGTTAAGAAGATAGCAGTCATGCGCTAAGAGCATAAAAGGTTCAGTCAGTGACAAAATTCGATTAACACTTCAGTATTATAAATCTTAACTAGCTTATGCCCGCGACTTCATTCGCGTGGAAGTCGTAAGACACCACAATATATTACAATAACAACCCACATTTTTGTAGTTTTATTCTCAGCAGCTAAAATATACAGAGACTCAGGAATGGTGACTCGGGAGCAAGCGACGTACAGTTGTCTGTGTGAGAAGCAGCTTATCCTGAGGTCGACACCCGCAGCCTTAAGTCTTCGGTGTCGGCCCCTGTGACTTGTTGATCGCAAAGCATACGCTCACAGGGAACTGCACGTGCTTAAACTGGTAATTGTTTGGAATTTGTGGTATACACGGTATAAACACTGCATATATATTAATAAAATAACATCGTAACAGAAGTAACATTAAAAGAATATTAACTCTTAGCTCTTATATGACATAAACCGTATCTATAATATGCCAAAAGTCTATACGAGCAAGATTTTTTTGTACCCCAAAGCAAAAGAAACGTTCAAAATGACGGGCGTCGGGCATGTCAGTCAGATAATCAGAAACATTTTGTAAACATCCCAACATTACCATTTATTGACATTGCATTATTCATGAAATGACAGCAATACGTTAAAGTAATCGGTTCCATTTACAATCTGCCAATAAAGTCGGAAAACCAAAGCGTAGTTCAGTTCTAACTGTACACACGCAATGATTGTGTATTTTAAGACGAAGAACGACTAACTTTCGATAGAAAGAAAATATAACATTGTGTCCTAAAGAACATTACATGACACCACGCCTGTAATACCCGAAGGGTTAAGCTGGGGTGTACTTATAGTAAACCCACATTTCGCCAGTTATGTTTAAGTCCCATGTAATAGGGGGCGAGCCTATTGCCATCAACCGGGCACAAATCCAGATTCCGGGCTGCTACTGAGAAATTCCTGATGGAAAAACTATTTACTCAGCAGTAGTGAAGTGTTACGCGATAGACGCAATAAAAAACGACTTTGAACGTGGACGACTTGTATTACTGCCTACCTCGGCACTTCCTTAATATATCAAGGTACAACACAATGAAAAATGACTACGGACAAGATGTACAAAAGAAACAGATATTACACAAAATACTAAAGTTAAGTAGCGAGATCTAGGGCTTGGAGGAAGCCTAGATTTTTGGAGTTTAGCGGGCCGTGCGTTCGAGTTCAGCTGAGAACGTGCACTGAGGTCACTGAACCCTGGGAATGATTTTTTGCAAATCATATGTGCGATTCGTTTCACTGTCTGAACGCACGCTCCGTTTCTCCCACATATTAAATAATTACATTTTAATTAATAGATGTGGAGTGTGAATATAATTGTTAGATTTGTTAAATATGTTTATAGATATTATGTGTGTTGTAAATATAGTAAATAAGTAATAGTTGTAAATATATTTTTGTTAGTCATGTTTAAGCAATAGATAATGATATTATTCCTCGTTTGTTGTCTATGTGAATGAAGTATGAATGTGACAGGTTGAAATGTCAAACGAGAAATATGATGTAAGAGGTTATGTATTGTTTGTGTAGTGTTTACAATTTTAGCTACAAAATTAAATTGGATTTTAATTTTCAAACCATATACGGTAACCGCTACACTACTCCCCCCCTGAGACCGTGGTTGGTAAATTACGGGCGATAGTAGTCCGGGAAATGTACTGTTCGCCCGGAACGGGTTTTCCTTTTGGCGGTAGCGTCTGTTGGCGGAGCCACCTGCGTGTCTGTTGGCGTCGGCGAGTTAGGCGTGTTGCTCTCATTATTGAGGTAAGCGGGTTTTAATCTGTCTATTGTGACGGTACTTTCTTTCCCTTTTACCTCAATTTTAAAAGTTTTCTCGCCCCATTGCAGCACCTTGAATGGCCCGGTGTAAGGTGGGTCGAGTGGTCGGCGCACGGCGTCATGACGTAGGAAAACATGCGTTGCTGAAGCCAAGCTGCTGGGCACGTAAAACGGTTTTTGTCCGTGTCGACTCGCCGGTTCTGGTGACAGCTTCGCCATTTGATGTCGGAGTCTCGCCGCGAAGTCGGTGTAGTCTACGGTGCCGGTGAGTGTTGGATTGATAAACTCCCCTGGGAGTCTTAAGGGCTCCCCGTAGACTAACTCGGCTGCTGACCCCTTTATGTCTTCTTTCCAGGCGCTGCGGATGCCCAGCAGCACCAGAGGAAGAGCCTCGGACCAGTTGGTGTCTGTGTGGCATCGGATGGCCGCCTTCAGCTGGCGGTGTAGGCGTTCGACCATGCCATTGCAGGCTGGGTGGTACGCTGTGGTTGGGCGGTGCTGGCTACCGAGCAGCGCTGCGATGGAGTGGAACAGCTTGCTCTCGAACTGCTTGCCTCTGTCGGTAGTGATGCGATGGGGGCAACCGAAGCGAGACACCCAGCCAGCGATGAAGGTGCGGGCACATGTCTCAGCCGTGATATCGGCGATGGGATATGCCTCAGGCCAGCGAGTAAAGCGGTCGATGACGGTGAGGCAATATCTGAAATTATTTGAAATTGTTAGTGGCCCTACTATGTCCATGTGGACATGGGAAAAACGTTGGGAAGGAACAGGGAACGGAGAGGTGGGAGAGGATGTGTGCCGCGAGACCTTATTTCTCTGGCACTCTATGCACTCTCTGGTCCAGGCCCTGCAGTCCTTCTTCAGGCCAGGCCAAACGAAGCGTGAGGAAATCAATTTGACCGTGGCCTGTCTGCCAGGGTGGCTCAGCTGATGAAGCTTCTGGAACACCTGCCTTCTGTAGGGTTCTGTAACATAAGGGCGGGTGTTACTGGTGGAGACATCGCAGAGTAGTTCCACATGTGAGTCCGGGAAACGCACTCTTTGGAGCTTAAGTGAAGTGGTGTTGCTCTTCAGGTAACCTTGCAGCTCAGTATCGCTCTCCTGGGAACGTGCAAGAGCCGTGTAGTCGAAGGTTGGCAACGTTATTGCCTCCAGACGCGACAGTGCGTCCGCTACAACATTGTCCTTGCCTGCGACAAACTGGATGTCCGTGGTGAACTGGGCTATGTAGTCTAGGTAGCGGAACTGCCGTGGTGAGCAATTCTCCCGACTGTGTGCGTACGCGTATGACAGGGGTTTGTGATCCGAGTATATGGTGAAGTGCCTACCCTCAACCATGTGTCGGAAGTATCGAACTGCGTCGTAGATGGCTAAGAGCTCCCTGTCATACGGGCTGTACTTGCGCTGCGATGAGGACAAACGCCTGGAGAAAAACGCCAGTGGCTGCCATGTATCTCCAGCCTTCTGCTGCAGTACTGCGCCTATTGAGGTGTCCGACGCGTCTGTGAACAAGGCAAGCTCAGCATTGGGGTTTGGGTGCGCTAGCAATGTAGCCTGGGACAAACCATGTTTGCAAGCAGCAAAAGCGTCCAGCATTTGTTGTGTCATGCTAATTGGCTGATTTCCTTTGGTTTTAGGCCCTGAGAGAACGACATTAAGCGGAGACTGCAAGCGAGCGGCTACTGGGACAAAGCGACGATAGAAGTTGAACATACCCAGGAAGCGACGCATCTCCTTGACGGTCTTGGGAGCTGGGTAGTCCTGGATCGCCTGTACCTTTTCTGGCAGGGGACGAACACCTTCTGCGGACAGCTCGTGTCCTAGAAAGGTAATGGAGGTCCGGCCGAACTCACATTTTGCAGAGTTGATGAGGATGCCATAGTCGGACAAACGCTTCAAGAGTTGGTGCAGGTGTTCGGTGTGCTGGGCTGCCGTCTCTGAGAACAGGAGAATGTCATCTAAATAGCAGTAGCAGAACGACAGACCACGGAGTACTTCATCCATGAAACGCTGGAACGTCTGTGCTGCGTTCCTGAGACCAAACGTCATGTATGGGAATTCATACAGCCCGAACGGTGTGGTGATCGCAGTCTTGTGGATGTCAGCTGACTGGACAGGTATTTGATTGTACGCTTTAATTAGGTCAATTTTACTGTAAATTCTGCTGCCAGCCAGCTGATGAGAGAAATCCTGTATGTGCGGGATGGGGTACCTGTCCGGGACGGTGCGGGCATTTAGTGCCCTGTAGTCTCCACATGGCCGCCAGCTGTTGTCCTTCTTGGGAACGAGGTGGAGAGGGGATGACCATGCGCTCTCCGACGGTCGTGCCGTGCCGTTCGCTAGCATCGCCTCGAACTCCTTCTGAGCGACCTTGAGCTTATCCGGTGCGAGTCGGCGAGGTCGACTGAAAATGGGCGGTCCTGGGGTAGTGCGGATGTGATGTACGGTATTGTGACTAACCTGTCTTTGTTTTCCCGCAGGGCGCGTGATATCCGGATACTGCCGAAGAAGCTCGTGGTACTCCGTGCTACCACCAATGGACTTGACTGAGGCGATGTCTGCTGCTGAACCGGCCGCTGCTGACGCCGTGGCGGACAGCTGGGTTAGCCCGTCGATGAGGCGGTAATGTGTCAAGTCTATGAGCAAGTTGTAATGTGCCAAAAAATCTGCACCTATGATGGGTTTTGTGACGTCAGCGACCACGAATTTCCACGAATAAACACGGCGGAGCCCTAAGTTCAAGTGGAGCTCGACCCAACCGTATGTGTCGATGGCAGTACCGTTGGCCGCGAAAAGCTGATACGTCGTCTTGCTGCGCCGCTGCTGTAGTGCTGTACGTGGGTACACACACAGATCGGACCCTGTGTCCACTAGAAATGTGGTTTTAGTGGCCCGGTCAGTCACGAATAGGCGGCGTGGTTTATTGGGGCAGCCGTTTGCCGCTACTTCCGGCTGCCGGTGGCATTTCCCGCGAACGTACACGGTGAGTTGCACCGCCTGGCCTTATTGCCGAAATTGTTATGGTACCAGCAGTGCTCCTCGTTCCACGGGCCTCTGGAGATTGAGCGGCTACGCCGGCCTGGGGTCGTATCTCTGCTACCACGCCTAAACCTATCTGACGATCGCGAGCGGTGATGTACGGGACCACGTGTTTGCAGAGCCGCCACCTGTCTCGTTAACTCCGCTATGCTCTGTTTCAGCTCGCTGATCTCGCTGCAGGTGCTCGTACTTGCCACGGCGGGAGGTGATGTGAGCGCCGGTGCGGGCGCTGGCGCGATCTCGTGCACGCGGTCGGCTAAATCTGCGATAGACTGGAGAGCGAGATTAGGCTGCGACGCGATAACCGTCTGTATGTTGGTTGGCAATCTGCTCGCCCACAACGTGGACAGAAAAGCCTCCGGCACGTTCGCTCCAGCCAGGGTCTGAAGGTGTCGCAAAAATTGAGAGGGTTTGCGGTCGCCTAGCTCCTCGTGGGTGAGGATTTGTTGCACCCTTTTTTCTCGCGAATCAGAGAGCCTACGTATAAGCTCGGCCTTCAGCATTACGTACTTGTCCTGGGCCGGCGGGTTCTCTATGATGTCCCTTGCCTCCACCATATAACGGTGGTCCAGCTGGCCCACGACGGTATAAAATTTTGTACTGTCCGCGGTAATACCGGCGATCGTGAACTGACCTTCGACCTGGGCGAACCAAAGTGCTGGCTCCTCTGGCCAAAATGGCGGCAGCTTCACGCTGACTCTGCAGACGTCCTGCTTCTCTGCTGTCGCTCCTCCAGTCATCGCTCCTGCTCCGGCCGGCATGATGTCTCCTTCAGGCTTCTGTGTTCTTTATCGGGGTCACCAATGAAGTGTTACGCGATAGACGCAATAAAAAACGACTTTGAACGTGGACGACTTGTATTACTGCCTACCTCGGCACTTCCTTAATATATCAAGGTACAACACAATGAAAAATGACTACGGACAAGATGTACAAAAGAAACAGATATTACACAAAATACTAAAGTTAAGTAGCGAGATCTAGGGCTTGGAGGAAGCCTAGATTTTTGGAGTTTAGCGGGCCGTGCGTTCGAGTTCAGCTGAGAACGTGCACTGAGGTCACTGAACCCTGGGAATGATTTTTTGCAAATCATATGTGCGATTCGTTTCACTGTCTGAACGCACGCTCCGTTTCTCCCACATATTAAATAATTACATTTTAATTAATAGATGTGGAGTGTGAATATAATTGTTAGATTTGTTAAATATGTTTATAGATATTATGTGTGTTGTAAATATAGTAAATAAGTAATAGTTGTAAATATATTTTTGTTAGTCATGTTTAAGCAATAGATAATGATATTATTCCTCGTTTGTTGTCTATGTGAATGAAGTATGAATGTGACAGGTTGAAATGTCAAACGAGAAATATGATGTAAGAGGTTATGTATTGTTTGTGTAGTGTTTACAATTTTAGCTACAAAATTAAATTGGATTTTAATTTTCAAACCATATACGGTAACCGCTACAGTAGCGTTGGCGACCGCTAGAGACCAACGAGGCTGTTCTATTAGTGAGTAAAACTTGACTTTAAATGTCAAGATAAGACGCAAGAACTATAGAACCAACTTAAATCATTAAACTGTCGTTGTTTAGAAACCACGGTTTTAAATCAACTTTTAAAATAAATATATCTCTCTCTAATATATCAAATATATCAAGTATTTATTCACGAAGATCGCAGTGAAGACCTGGGTGAGACTCGCACAGACCAGGGAAGCATGGCCCAAGAAGGAGGAGGCGTATACTCAGCAGTCGGTAGAACAAGGCCGCCAGTGATGATGATGATTAATTCAAGATAAACAAGGCTTTTCCTTTCAGATACAAGCAATTACACCGGTGAGTAGCAGAAGGAGATGAAGTAAATCGCATCTAGGTCTACTTAATTCAATCAGTTTGGCAACCGTGCAGTGATAGCCTAGTGGCAGTCTGAAGGATACACCGTCAGACTGCCAAGTCATAGGTCTCGACTTCGAACCTAACCCCTTCACGAGCACTCCTGGAGATCGATAACAATTAAAATTCTATTGTGTCTCATTAATGACAGTTGAGCTCCTAAGGCAGGCACCTCTGAGTTTTCAGATTCAAGTGCATATTGTATAATTATCACTTGCTTCCAAAACGGTGAAGGAAAACATCGTGAGGAAACCTGAGAACATGCCTAAGAAACATTTCTCGACGGCTTGTGTCAGAGGCCCATGGGCGGCTTTAAAACTCTAACTGAAGGTTAGGTTAGGATCCTCGAAAGACTTCGTGCGACCCTCTACTTTTTTGCTACTATATAAAGCGTTGATAAGATCTCAATTAGAATACGCGATTCCTATCTGGAATCCGTTCTACCTCAAATATAATATTAAATTGGAATTAGTACAGAAAAAGTTTTTACGTACTGTAAACTATAAATGTTATCATTCAAGGATTCCTTACACACAATTATTACAGCAATTTAATATTTTAAGTTTAGAATCTCGGCGATTACTTTTGATGGCCATGATGCTACATGGTTTGTGTAACAATAGATTTGACTGTATTGAAATCACAAATAAGTTGCGCTATACAGTGCCTAGAACTGTTATCAGACGGGCAGCGCGCGTGCCCCGGCTGTTCCACGTAGATTCATGCAGGACTAACGCCGGGGCACGAGTGCCCCTTCGTCAACTTGTTGAAACCTATAACACGCACTTCATGGACATAGATGTCTTCTCTCTTTCAAGTAAAAAATTTAAAACACTAGCTATAAATACTCTTTCACCACAATCTTAACCTATCAATAATTTTTAAATTCAGTTAAACATAATAAGATACTATTGTATATACATTTCCTGAGTTACTCATCTATTAACTCGTGGACAATGGTGTGGGTTATATGTTTACCTATTTGTGTTACGACTCATAATTTGAACCTTAACATGTAACTGTTTTTTTGTCCCTAATAAATAAATAAATAAATAAATTAGTCACTGACCACTTGAAAAGAAGAAGAATCAGTTTGGCGTCCTTTGGATACCCTAGCAAACCAGTTGATGTAAAATTAATACAGCTTTATAATGTTCATACAAAACTGCAAAAAGAACCATGAGCCGATTTCGACAGCGGGTAGACATGAGCCAATACCCGAACGCCGCAAATATTTGCCAACAGCCATACCCCTTTTAATTGGCAAATATACCACCCGCATTCTATTTTTTTATTGAGTTTTGGGATATAAAAATATCATAGTCCGTACTCGGTTGCGAATGCCGATTTAATTTGTTTAAAAACTCGTTTGGTTATAACGCGGGCCAATTTTAAAAAGAAATCAATGCATTTTTTATGCAAACAACAATTATTGTGGAAAAGCCGAAAGTATTTAGTCTAATAGCTACCAGCATTGGCGTATGATGATAAGTAGTACACAGGTCAGTATTTGTACGAGTTAATTTTCATAAATTTTTAGGGTTCCGTGCCCAAAGGGTGCCAGCAGAACCCTTTACTAAGGCACCGCTGTCGGTTCGTCTGTCAGAGGGCAGTATTTTTAGAACCCTAATAGGCAGACACTTGAAATTTTCACAAAGTGTGTGTGTGGCCGCTAGACAACAAATAACAAAAATAAAATAACTTGGAAAATTTAACGAAGAAACGTACTTCATCGGCGTTTAAAAAAAATGTACTTAGTATTAAATATTCTACAGTGTTACTGAATCTGAGGTATATATATACGAAGTAGTACAAGAAGCAAAGCTAAGACAAACTTATGGAAAAGCAAAGTCAGAAGCTAGAATGAGTACATTCAAAATACATGAATGATTTTAAAGCTACATGAAACCTTTCCAATATTTTCCACTTGTCTGTTGCAAAAACAAACAATACAAAGGCTTTAAAATTAAAACAATATTTAATAACTTAAAATCTCACTTGAATAAATACTCGACCAAAATCATCTGATATCGTATTAAGTATCAGTTGGCCGCAAATGATCGAATTCATTATCGTTTACGGGACACCACTGGTCGGAAACCGCAAAACGTTTTATGAACAACCGGACAGCGAGTATCTTGGACTCTATTTTTTAAGCCATAAGGTGGGAAACAGGTTGTGCTAGTTGATCAAAGTTTGTGGGAGACTGCCGGTAATCAGGTTACTAACAATATTCAATTAGGGACGCAACAGTCTCGTGAAAATGCTGTAGGGGACGGATATTGGTAAATGAAGGAGTAAATAAAATTATTTAGAAATATGTTTTGCATTTTCCATTATAATGCCTTTAAAATCTATATAAAATAGAAACGAAGTCCAAACGGTATAATGAATATTAAACAAAAAAATGGCAATGGCACTCCGGGAGTGCCAACAGAAGTGAAAACTTGAACAAGATCGCCTTGGTGGAAGAAAAATACATGTATAGAACATTAATTAGTCCGTAACTTTATCTAAATAAAGAGCACAATCGCGTTAACAAAAAAAAACTTTTTTACAAAAAATACAACCGACTTCCAAACTACAAAGTGAAAAATAACTTTAATTTCGGAAGTCGGTGTCTTTGGATCAGTACTTTAGTTTTTTGACACCGACTTCCGAAATGAAAGTTATTTTTCACTTTGTAGTTTGGAAGTCGGTTGTATTTTTTGGAAAAAAGGTTTTTTTTTTACTTTTTAGTGATTTGGTTTGTAATTTATCTCAAAACTCAAAAACTCAAAGCATTTATTTCAATTAAACCATTTACAGGCACTTTTGAATTGTCAAGGAATCGGTCAGTCAGAAATAGGTATGAAGCTAGTTGCCCATTCCAAAGCGTAGTAGGTACCTACCTATGGAGAAGAACGGGCAAGAAACTCCACGGACACTCTTTTAAATAAAAATATGTTACAAAATATTGGTTACATCATTCATGTTGAAATTATACATGTGAGAACAATGTAGAAAGACGTGCACGTTAGAAGCGTCCGTAATAAAAAGATAAAACAAAGAACAATTCAAAAAATTAAAATAAAATAAAAATAAGCCCTGGCAGCTAAGAGATGACCAGTCCCAACTGACGGCGCCCGTTCACGAACATGACGCATGGATTAGCACCATTCAGCTCAACCATTTTGAAGGGAGCTATCTAAGTTACAATAGCCTTATGTCAACTGTTGATCAAAAATACCCAAATCGCTATAGATGTGCCTATAATATTTGAAGAGTTCCCTCGATTTCTTCAAGATCCCATCATTAGATCGTGACCAAATGACAATGGGACCAACTTGAAAGTATACCCTTTCAAACAAAAAAAGAATTTTTCAAATCGGTCCAGCGGTCTTCGAGTAATCGGGAAAAAAAAAAAATCCCGACGAATTGAGAACCTCCTCCTTTTTTTTGAAGTCGGTTAAAAATGAGGGGTCGATAACGGTGTCGCGAGTTCAATTGTTTTTTCACTTCAAAAAAAGTCATTGCTACAAGGAAACGAGTCTGATGACGAAAATATAGTATTTAGAATTTTTGCATGTATTCAAAATTCATCGCAGGTTTTTATGATGAATAGGTAGTATATTTAATAGTTTTTTGGTGATCCACAGGATTGAAAAAGTGATTTTATGAGCGACGCCCGGATATCGCGTTCTTTTCCTAGGCAAGTTCAATATTATGTACTTTTATTTCATCGGCACCACCTCTTATATACATGATCCAAGCACACATATAAAACGCCTTATTCATGGGAAAAAAGAATATGAATTCCCTTTTCACGGCAACAATACAGCAGAAAATTGCGTAGCACATTTCCATATTTCACAAGAAGTAATATTGAATACAACGTTCGAGTTCAAAAGTTTTTTGCAGCATTAAAATGTCGTTAACCACACAAAATCGTACGTACACATATATCATATGTATTGACACTGTGAAACTGCATGATTTTTTAATTTTTGTGGCTAGATATTGCTCGTATTTTGTTTGAATACCCCGAAGTATTTCCTAAAGGGTTCGGCAAAGACCCCTTTGCCCCCTTTACTGGCGAAATTTGGATGTACTATTGGTAGGTACCCACCTACCAATAGTACATCCAAATTTCGCCAGTTATGTTTAAGTCCCATGTAATAGGAGCGAGCCTATTGCCATCAACCGGGCACAAATCTAGACTCCAGGCTGCTACGGAATAAATTCCAGAGGCAAAAACTTAATATCGACGATCTCGTGTCTTGTTTTGAAGTTTGCTGTTGCATTGACTGAATAAAATGCAAGGTAATGATCATATACTACGAAAATAAAAAACAAAATAACTACTTGCCAACGCGGAATGGAACGAAGCATGCTGAATATTAAAAAGCTCCAAAAAATTCGACACACAAAAATTAGACAAATAACCAAAGCCAAAGATGCTTTAAGCTTTGCTAAAAAACTAAAGTGGAAGTGGGCAGGGCACGTAGCGAGGCTAACAGACGAGAGGTGGACCGGCAGGGTAACTAAATGGAAGGGCCCACAGGGTAAGCGCCTCAGAGGCAGACCTTATATGAGATGGGAAGACGAAATAGTCAAAATCGCTGGCCCCTGCTGGCCACAAATAGCGCAACACAGAGATAAATGGATTTCTTTAGAGGAGACCTTCACCTGAGGAGGGGTTCTTGCAATTAACAATAGTATCAAGATATAGATTGTAAAAACTAGCATGTATTAATTTTCTTTTCCAACCAACTTTTTTAATCTATTATTAAGCTGGATTTTATAACGCAAGAAATAAAAGGCTTTTTATTTTATATTTTATTTTAATGATCATAATGCTTTTACTGACAAGATCACTGAGATAGTTTAGAAAAGGGCATATAAATAATTTCCTTCGTAGCTACTTGAACCTGTAGTAATTATCTACCTAGCCATTTCCCAACTATGTTGGGGTCGGCTTCCAGTCTAACCGGATGCAGCTAAATACCAGTATTTTACATGGAGCGATTGCCTATCTGACCTCCACAACCCAGTAACTGGGTAATAATTATAAACAGTTATTAATAATAATAGTAATAATGTTTTTTTTAATCATTTTATAAGAATATTTAAAAATGTAAATCATATGTTTATAAATGAAATAAAGGAAATAGTAATAATTAACAAACAGACAGATAGGTACATACTTAGAATCTGTCAGTGTCCGATGTCCGCGGCTCGTCCGCAATCTGTCCGTTCCGGTGTGATTGATCCTTGATGAAATTAGTGCATAGTTGATAGTTTTAAGGTTAATTTTGCTAGATTTTGTGTACCTGTAAACAAGCGCTTCTCGCCATCAAACTGGAAAGTTTGGCGAGTAACACTGTAGAAGCAATAAATAATGTACCTGTGTTTGAGAATAATAAAAAAAAAAAAAAAAATACCCTTTGGTAAGACTGCAAAAGTGGAGCTCGTGGCTAAGTAATAACAGCCGCACGGGTCGATCCACCAGGTTAAGTTACGCTTGCCGAGGTTGGTCCGTGGATGGGTGACCATCTTTACATAACGAGACTCCTCCGTGCCTTGGAAAGCACGTTAAGCCGTTGGTCCCGGCTGTCATTCGTGGATCATTGACAGTCGTTACGGGTCGTCAAAAGCCTGAAAATCTGACAACCATGGTTGTCAGATTTTCAGGCTTCTGACGACCCGACAAATTAAATCAAGCTTCTTTTACAATCAATCTACATAGCCTTTTCCCAACTATTTTTGGGTCGGCTTCGAGTCTAGCCGGATGCAGCTGTATATCTGTAATTTACATGGAGCGACTATCTATCTGACCTTCACAACCTAGTTACTGCGTAATACGATAACCCTTTGTGACTGATTGTTAGACTTTCAGGCTTCTTACTACCCGTAACGATTGTCAAAGATCCACAAATGACAGCCGGGACCAACGGCTTAACGTGCTTCCCAAGGCACGGAGGAGTCTCGTTATGTAAAGATGGTCACCCATCCACGGACCAACCTCGGCAAGCGTAACTTAACCTGGTGAATCGACCCGTGCAGCTGTTATTACTTAGCTACGAGCTCCACTTTTGAATCAGTAGTATTGTGGTAATATCCTTGGTACTTACTGTAAGTAAATAAGTGAGCTATTAAATGCAAAATATTAAAATAATAGCCTTTCTTAATATTCTGAAAACGGTTTTACTTCACGGCTACATTAACATTAATTTATCAATCTTCACCTCATCTCATCTCATTAATGGACCACCAAAAAAATGTTGAAATCCATTAAGTCTCATAATCCCAAGATGACGCGTACTGGATTACTTAAAACTAAGTATAAACTTGGCCGTAAAGAAAAATTTACCTACTACCGGTCGAATAAAGTTTGAATTCCTTTATCAGGGGAAAGTTGAAGGTTGTCTGCGTCGGGTGTATGGCATGCCCAGTTTCTGTTGATCCCTCAGAGTGCTCATACAAATACACTACCAGGTATATACATATATTTATAGTAATACGGGCTCGTAACTAAATGATAAAGGTTAAGCTACGCTTGCTGCGGTTGGTTCATGGATGGGTGGACGACCATTACAGGTGATTGAGGTGAAATTTGATTCTATACAATAGTACTTATGCAAAATAATTTACATTACGCAACACAAAAAATTAAATTATTTGCTAGTACACGCCAATTTACCAACAAAAAACATCGAAATCTATACTCAATCGAAAATAAAACTAAACTTAATACGCAAGCCAGCAAGCTTAATATGAAAGCATCCAGGCATAAAGGGCGTGCCAGTTCACACATAGCTATTAAAGCTGTAACTCTACCCTTCGGGAAATGCAGTCGTGAAATATAAAAAAATCTACTAGTTTTACGGAGGTATCTAGGGCAACTTACACTGGTGGTTAGTACCCATGTGTATTTCGACGCGTTACAAATAGTCAGCCGCAGACGATTCTGACAAAACCGGCTGCATTTTGCCCGTTTATACGTCAGCAGACGTCAGGCCTTTTGTTGACGTTCGTGTTATTTGGTTAATTTAATCTGTCTCGTTTCGCGGGTTTGTTGTTTTGTTAAAGAGGAATCCATTTCGAGTATTTTAGTTTGTAGGAGTCTTTTGATGCCATTTTACTGACGATACCTGTACAACTGTCTTGATGGTTCGACTTGATGCTGTGCATGGTGTTGTTCTTTCATACAAAACAGTGATTCTGTTTGTATTTCCTGTTCGTGTCCCAAGTAAAATATGTATCTTTCTTTCTTTCTATTTTTTGCATAATTTGAAACATGACCTTTCTTTTTTTTGCATTTCAAACAAACACAAAAAAAAAATTTGAATTGAAATCTTTTTTAGGCGCGTTGGGCATTTTTAAGATGGGGAAAAAACAATTGAACTTGCGACACCGTTACCGACACCTCATTTTTGTAAACGCGATTGTTCTCTTTATATATATTTCGTTACGGATCAATGTTCTATGCAAGTATTTTTACTTCAAAGGTTTTGGAAGTTTTTTTTTTTTTGTAAACGCGGTTGTGATCTTTATTTAGAAAACGTTACGGACCAATGTTCCATTCAAGTATTTTTCTTCCACCAAGGCGATCTTGTTCAAGTTTTCACTTCTGTCGGCACTCCCGGTTTGCCACTGTTTTTTTTAAAACTAATATTTCAAGTAACTAGACTATCAGATATCGATACCCATTCCGTTTGCAGAAAATCGCTACCTAGCTAATTTTATTTGACCTTGTATTTCTACTGTGATTACCTAACCTCTAAAAATTTATTATTCCTATTTTTGAATTGCTAACCACGTTGATAAAGACCATTAAAACGCATAGATCTTTCTAGAGGACCTCAATAAAAACTGCAAAATCAAACAGACATAAGTGTCCTATCAAAACCTT
The DNA here is from genome assembly GCA_949152395.1 of Agrochola litura. Classification (NCBI taxonomy): domain Eukaryota; kingdom Metazoa; phylum Arthropoda; class Insecta; order Lepidoptera; family Noctuidae; genus Agrochola; species Agrochola litura. The sequence goes on along the minus strand of OX424497.1, from coordinate 3,820,197 downwards.
ACCCACAAGTGCTTCAAACCCAAGTTATCCCAAGTCGTAAACCCTACAGTATAGTTTTATGACTTGCTCAAGAATCTGTCGTACCCTGCCCCTGACAGATGTCACTCTGTCCGCTCCAGACAGGGTAAGTATACCGCTCATAGATTCCGTTCTGATTACTTGTAGTAGATTCTATGTTATTGTTCTATTGAGTCTTGTTGTAGACAAAATGTAGTGCTTTCAAGCTTTAAACGAATGAAAATATTAATGAAGATTTATAGAAGGACACTTAGGACTAAAAGTATCTTGTGGCTTTCTGGAGCCACGGAAAATGCGAAGAGAGATTCTTCAGAAATAAAAAATGCTTAAACAGATTGCATGACCAATTGATCGTTAATTGGACCGATGACCTGGTGAAGGCCGCAGGAATCAGCTTGATGCGGGAAGCACAGAACCGGTCAAAGTGGCGGTGCTTGGAGGAGGCCTATGTCCAATGTCCAGCAGTGCACGTCGTTCGGCTGAAATGATGATGATGATCATTAATTTGTTTAACAAGCATTGTACCTAAGTAGGTATTATCCAAAAACTGTAGAAATGAAAAAACAAAACGTGTGGCACTCGGGGACTGCCGCGGCAAAGCTATTGCATAGCATTTGTACCTCCATACTTTCTATTTGTCAACGCTACACTTGGGATGATGACGTAATGACATAAAACAAAAATTACGTTCCCATGACAACATCACGTTGTCATGGGAACCGTAATTACATGGTAGGCGGAGTTGGGGGTGTTAGGTTTTATTTTCGTTACGTTACGGAATTTCTAGATTCGGTCGCCGCGCTCAAAGCCCGCGATAAAAGCTATGCAATAGCTTCATATAATTCTTTATAAACTTGAGACACGAATTTAAAAATAATAATATTATCACTTTAAAGTACGTACCATATCGAATGAAGACACAATCTTAATAACTCTGAGGAACTGGCGACGATTTCATGGATGGTTGAAAGCCTTTCCGTTACATTAATCCCGCCAACGACTGAAATTTGGATAAAGCGGACCGCTGAAAACCAGTTTTCAGAGTACGGATGAGTATTGCATTCATTTTCGACTTGTCCAGTAAATTAATTTGTAGTTTTCATTTAAAATTGTCGCTTGGCATGTTTAAAGTCTTTTGGTTAATAATTTTGGGAGTTTTTACAGGTTTTTGGATAGAATTGAAATTTTCTTTATGGAATACGTAATTAGCATTTATAAACCAGTACCCTAATTGCGTAATACAACACAATCACAATCTGTTTCGATTTCTTTCTATTTGAAACATGATCTGTTTCTATTTGAAATGGATTGCTAATCCATTGCTTCATAAGTTGAAAAAAAATTGCATAACAACGTAAATAACGCAATGAATGTTGTTGAACTGTCAAAATGAAACAAATTAGGCATAATTGATTACGAAAATAAGTTACGCCATTAGGGTACTGTTTGTTGTTTTGTTATTATACTACTAACTCAGTTGATTTGTTTTTTTTAGTCTATAATTAATATTCTGAGACATAGGACCTTAATAACATTATTCTAAGTTAGTATCTATTAGCTATGGAAGTGAGATAAGCAGTAGCTCCATGTAAAATACTGGCATTCAGCTGCATCCGGTTAGACTGGAAGCTGAACATAGTTGGGAAAAGGCTATCCAGGTTTTTATCAATCAACTATCGATATGCTGATATAAAAAGTCAGGAAGTGAAGGGTAAATTTGCCAAGTCACTTAAGCGGTTCTTTCTCAGGAGTTTGTAAGCGATGTTCTTAGGAAAGTGGTATGCAGATTGTTGGGGAAAGCAGATGAGCGATTTGGTAGTTTATTTTATTTTTATGATATAAGTCATTTGATGTAAGGATATTTTCGTTTGTTACTATAGATGTGCACGCAGTAAGTGGAAATTAAGTGTCCGCACTAATAAACCTTATTTATAATTTGATTTGTTCTGTTCCCACAGACAAACCGTGGAAACGGTTTTGCGTCGTTCTTAAGTTAAGATTCTTATAAACTTTGTTTGATAAATAAATAATAAAATAATATACTTACGCTGTAGCTGTAAAATACGCAGATAATAATGATAATGGTACGTGTTCAACAAAATAAATGTAGGATTTTATATGAGATAATAATTATAAGTATATGACGACCTTTTCTAACAGAGATGTCTTTAATACCGTGTTTTCATGGTTCCAACATATGCAAAGGTTCACGAAACGATTAAGTTAGTTTAACGTTTATTTGTTTATCGTATTAAACCGTTGTTCTAGGAAAATCGACTATAATTATCGTCATTGTTACCCTTGTTCCACACACTACTGTTGAACTAGCCAGAGCAAAAGGGAAATATTAAAAAGCGTTCATTTAAACAAATAAGGAAGATTTATTTATTAGGTTCAAACCATAAATATAAGCACAAATATAATAACTACGGCAATACATTTATAATTATATTATTACAATTCTCTGTACTTACTTACAGAGCTCCTTACACTTTCACGGTTCAACCACGACTGCCTTGCTAAAATGGCGCTACCACATAACTTTAAAAACCCCTCCTTGTCAGACTCAAATAGTCTATTGACATCATAATATCCGGTGGCGCCATTTTAGCATTTTAAACAAATCAAATAACCTTTTAATATTACCAAATACAATAATTGTGCTATTTCAAAAATACTGTAAATATCTTAAAACTATAAAATATATATAAATAGCTAACACTACTGAGTAATAAAAGAAAAGAAGATTTTTTTTTTCAACTTAAGAGGCAATGGATTATCAATCTGTTTCAAATCGAAACAGATTGTGATTTTATTGTATTACGCAACTAGGGTACGGGTTATTGGTTGGTGAGTACCTTTAGGATTTTGTCTGAGAGTGACCTTCTGTGCCATGCCTCTCTTGTTGTGCGAGTCTTACCCGCGATCTTTTGTGCGTCGTCCACTCACCCATTGGACAGTAATACCAAAGAAATAATCGTTATTAATTAATAGTAACAGATTCCATAATCAGAACAATTTCCCAGCATTCGTTTGTCAGCGTGCTCAATATTCGCCAAATTTTGCATTTTGCAAGGCATTCGTTTGATACAGAACTGTACTGTAGCCACCTATTAAATATTATATAATAGTGCTTGTGGTTCAACTTTGACGGATGTGGTTCAAATCAAAAGATTCAATTCAATCAAAAAGTTGAATTACAAGCACAGAATAGTACACAAGGCGCACTCTACATTTAAGGTATGAAGGTACAAGTACGCGGTGGGCTCGACTTGTCGGGCCAATTCAATGAGGGTAACGTAGTCAGAAGATATAAGACTTACTGCGTGCTTACACGATAGAAAGAGAGGCAACTTCAAGGTGAATATAACAGTAGGTAATTGGGTAGTTGCCTAGGTAAAAAAAAAGAAATTCTATTTAGTCCGTCTTTCAGATAATAAAAAAATACTAGACACGTATTTTTTGCTTTATCATATTAATAAAAAATAACTTAGAAAACACGCATTAAAGTTGGGGAGTGGGGGCTCGTTACGTCACAACGTCGTATAAAATCTAGCAAGGCGTGACGTCATACCACATTTTAACTTTATGTATCGCCGTAATCTTTGGATTACGTCAAAAAAGAAAAAATACGTGTTCAAAATTTTTTTAAATCTACAAAACGGACAAAAAATATTTTTTTTTGGACACAGGCCTATTAGCGCTGTGCGACCTGACTTGCACTTTATTGTGTCGTAGCAAGAGTCGCTTTTTATTTTTGCGGAATGAAACATCTATATTAATATGTGCTACAAGTAGAAAAAAATTGTTTTATAGTGAAGAGATATTTTAAAGTCGCTATCTATTCTTCTGTCTCAAAAGTCAGTCAGTCCTCAGCAGCAGCCTAACAGCTTCCAACTTGCACCAGCAGTCAGCTTAACTTTAATACTATTGTAGTACACACCGCGGCGGCCACAGCATCTGAAGTTGAGCTGCAAATATTTTCATCTACTCTTATTTTGTTCGTGTCCCAGCAGTGGGAACGTTGTAGGCTGATTATGCTTATTTGGTTTCAACTCCTAAACCATTTCATTTTTGGTGACAAAACTTCTAATTCTGTCCTATAACATTGCAAGACCTCACCAATCTAAAATGCAACAAAACACAAACAATCAAACACAACAACAAACACACGCACACGCATTTGTGAAACAAATGCAATTTTTTATTCTATTTTAGAGTTAGGTCTACTAACAAAGGTACTTTATATTCATGAGTATTGTCACACTTTTTGATTGTGAGAACCTTTAGTTTTCAGTATTATTTCCGTTAGATTATAAACTGTTGGAAAATTGTGAACTGACTGGAATGGGTTAGGTTAGCACTGTGACCATATGCGCGCGAGCCGAGCGAGCGAAGCGAGCGGTGCCGTGGCAGCGGCCTGCCAGCGCTACTTCCAAGTTGCTCGCGACTATTTAGTATTGGCGCAAGGTGCGTTACGTCGCAAGCAAGTTTGATACCAGTTCACAATTTGTCTACAGTATATAATCTGACGGACATAATACCAATGGATTATAAACTAACGAAGTTCATAATTAAACGGTGATACAAGGCATTTTGAATAAATTGATAGAATATCACAGATGAGATATGTATCGGTATCTAATATCAATGAAACAAAAATGGATGGGAAGGTGAATTTTTTCATATCGCGCTTGAAATTATTTCAAGCACGATATGCAAGAGTTGACCTTGTCATCCATTTTTGTTTCATTACCTAATATTATAAATGTGAAAGTTTGAATGTTTGGATGTTTGTTACTTAATCCCGCAAAAACAGCTGAACGGATTTGAGATGGTTGTACTTAAGAGGGCCCTTCCCGATCCGTCTATCATCAACGCAAGCTTGGTCAAAAAGGATGTTGTTTCATCTAGCGCAAGTGAGAACTGCTAACAAGCAAGTGAGAACGCGATAACATTGTACGAAAAATAACGTGCGGAAAGTTCATAAAACTTGTTTCAGGAAATACGTGTTTTTGAGTAAGCTTTACTAGTTTGTGAAATAAATGTTTGTCATTTAGAATCTCCATTATATGTGCAAGGTTTCTTTGCAGATGTTTTCTTTACTTTTACAATCGATGAGTACATTATGAAAACTGTGTAACTTTTAAACTAAATCATCTATCGCGATGAAACAAACTCCATTATGATTGGAAGTAATTAGGCGTCCACATAAAATGAAAATTGAGAAATTAACTACCCTCAATTGAAAATAAACATGTTTTTTTAGCAAAAATCCGTATTTTTTTCATAAATTTTTTCAATAATTGTAAAATTTATAAATAAGATGCCAAAGAGAAAAAAAACAATAAAAAAAAAAAACATTTTTTTTTATATTTTCCCGTCAGTAAAATTAAGCATAGGACATTTTAATATGTGCACATTATGAAGAATCACACCGTATGTACTACTATGATGATATTTAACAAATTCGGGTAACTGAATATATTACAGGATTTGAATTTTTGGCAAACAGGTAGACCGTGACTTATAATTTTCAACCTCTATCCTTTCGAGGCTAAGCCGCGGATAAAGTTAGTAAACCAAAAGCTAGTGATTTATAAAAAACAGTATTGTTACTTTTTTATGCCGATACAATTCTGTCTTTGAAGTTTCGCCAATGAATTCAAAAAGAACTTGTATAACTCTATCTTTAGGTAGGTAATAGGTAATACGGGCTGGTATCCGCAACTCCACGTCAAAGCGCGTATTTTGCGTATGGGTGGGAAAATCTGTTATTCGATCCACCCTAGCTCCTCAAAGAAGGCCAGCAACGCCTTGGTGTCACTGACAATCTCACGTAGGGTACCTGGGTTACCGAAGTACTTTGCCCTGTATGTGGCGACCGCCGGGCAGTTTAACAGCACATGGGCTGCTGTCTCGTCGTCCTCCATGCAAGCTCTGCACAGCGGACTGTCTGTGACTCCTATGACAAAGAGGTGTTTATTAAATGACCCATGGCCAGTTAGGGCAGGTGTAACTGTGCGCAGCTGCTGTTTTGTTAATCGGAGAACCTGTTTCGTGAGGCGGCCGTCGATTGTAGGGAGAGCCTCCTTGGCACTCACCGTGGTCCACCCATAGTTTGTGATGTTGTTCCCTGGTTCGTTTCCTTTCCAGAGTGCGTAGGTACCCGAAGGGGAGTGGCGTGATGGGTTCAGGCCCCACTGGTGCCATGCTCGACGCCCTTCTGGCAAGTTCGTCGGCTGCGTCATTGCCCCGCGAACCGCTGTGTCCCTTAATTCATTGAATGGTTATATTATTGAAGTCACCCACCTGGTTGAGGCGCTGGTGGCACTCGTATATCAGCCCAGAATCAACAGTGTGACTGTTTAGCGCTTGCAGAACAGCCATGCTGTCTGAGAGTATTTATATATCTTTAGGTAATATAGTGTACCAGTTAGTTGCATTAGGAAATTTATCGACAAACTTGTATAACGTCATGTCTTGACCTATATTCTTCCTCGCCTTCCTAACTTTAACAATATTGAAATTAATCGTTCCTCTTTGAAACAAATAGGAAGCTACTAACGGGTCAATCATAATTTCGTTTCAATATTGCACGGTGGTTATTGTGCACGTTCAGGAAATTCAATCGTTGGACAATATTTATGAGTGTAACAAGAGTTGTGTCTATAGAAAGAGTATTGATATAAAAGGATCTTCAAAATGAAAAAAGATAGAATGAAGATAGGTATTTATTGTGGTCTTCGATCCGATTCCCCCCGACCCTTGCTCGAAAACGAGGTGCCAGTAGTTGTTACAGCTGAGCACGTAGCTTTAAATACCCCGTATAATAATCAAGATGAAAATCTAAGTTTTATCCAGCCTGTCCCTTCTTGCTGTCCTCCCCCCAGCGACGCCCTAAGCCGAGGTTCGTACTCCTCAGGCTCGTAGTGAGCACTCGCCTAGTTTTAATTTAGAATAGTTTTTGCCCCTGGCTGGAAGCTTTGAGTGTAGAAGCTTAAGGCAGCCACAGTAAAGCCCGGTTAAGCAGCCATGACCTCAGTGATCAACTGCGAGATGCCCTAGTTAAAAAAAAAAAAAATTGATCCGATTCTCAGTTAATTTTGTAATGATTTGCATGTCAAATATTATGCTTTGGAACTGTGGAAATCAGTTTTAGAACGTCGATTATTTTCAAGAACCATTTTTATCATCGATATTATTTAACAGAGTTACCTAAAAGCATAACAGTCTAAAATGTCAACAGTCTAAAGTTTTCACTAAAACTAAATAGCTCTCGAAAGGTCAAAGATTTCAAGTCTCACAGACCTGTTATTTTACACCACAAAAATCAAACAAACTAAGAAAATATTACATATAAAACAGTGGCACTCCGGGAGTGCCGATAGAAGTGAAAACTTGAACAATCTTACTGTGCAGGAAACAATTTTAATGAGGTGTCAGTAACGGTAACAGTGTCACGAGCTCAATTGTTTTTTCCCATCTCAAAAATGCCCAACGCGCCTAAAGAAGTTTTCACTTCAAAAAACATCCATAATTTGACAAAATATCAAATAACCCTGAACTTATAATAGTCCTAGCAACATTTCAACAAGTAAGTATTACAGCCCTAATATTTTGTACTTAACTTTTATGTTCCGCTAACGCAATACGATTTGTGGTTACAGCTCGAGACTTTGATTTTGATGTGGCTAGGGTTGTCAAGCGTGGAATTTTGTTTTGAGAACTGTTTAATGATTGAAATAGTCTGTTGCGATAGTTACACGAAATTGATTGCAGTCGTTTTGATTGGAACTACTTTCAGATTCATATTATTTATTTGTAAACATTGGTAACAGATACACAGGTGTGTGAGATGTTACATTTTTTGTAAGTCCTCTATGCTTTGCCATTGGGCGTACAAATGTTAGTATCAATTTTAATTATTTCATTATTCATTTCACACTATCAAATAAAATTTATAGAATGAACTAGAGTGTTGGCTAAATCAATATAATACAAGTAACCTGACAATTAATTAAAAACTACAATGTCAAAACAACTACTAAATTCAAAATTCGTAAATTCGTATTCCTTTTTTATCCCTTAAAATTTATTTTTTCAAACACTAACTTAAACAACTGTTTTTCTCTCTGCCTCTCATTTTGTTAGACTAGGAGAATATGTTAAGGTGGTGAAATCAACTATCTTTATTATTCATTTTCACTTAGCTCTTATTGTTAAAAAAGCAGACTATAGTTTGACCGGGACCGTTGTTCCCCGCTTTAGGTATGTGCGTGGCGAGACAGGGGGTAGTGCAGGCCGCTCATTCGTCAACGCTCACGGCGCACGGCGTCCCGCCCGCCGCTCATTAGTCAAAGCTGGCCCCCGCCTCGCCGCGCATTCCTAAGGCGCGGAACAGCGGTCCCGGTCAAACTATACCCATAAAAACTAACCAAAATCTTGTTTGCAACAACAAAGTAACAACAGCACAAATTAAAAAAACAAGATGTGTCCTATGACCACACGATAGAAGTGAAAACTTACTACTGAAAGCGAGTATGCGTCATTTAGTGTCGCCGACCGACTGGAGCCGAGTATATTCGATTCAGTTTCGTTAACTGTTCAGAAAGAGCGCAAAACATTTTTCACTTGAAAAATCCTACACTGTCTGCACACAGCCATCGATCTTTCTTACAACCCAACATCAACAACATCTCAACATTATTCATCATCTATCTTCCCAACATTATTATTACCAGTCTAGGATTTTTCTCATTTACCTTTCGTGACGTCCCTACTGTCATGAGGCGTGTCAGCCTTGACCTTGAGCTGTCAACACGCGATGTAACCTGGGTTGTCTCCAAACAATGTCGCTGTATTTATTCCCCGTTACAATGTTGTGGCAGGCAGTTGTATTTACAATTAGGTAGTATTTACAGCAGTCAAGTACCTACTTGCATGATTTTTTGGCCCTTAAAGTTTTTAGTATAATTTTAGTGTAGTTACTGAAATATTAAGAACACTTTATCGTAAGTCAAAAAACGATATTTTTTTCTAAAAGTTCTGTTTCTCAACCAGAAAAAGATTTTTTAATATTTTTTTTTGGAAATAATACATGTATTAAGAGAATGTTTATTAATTATATTAAAATTATCAGTTTCAACATCCAAAATATGAATCATAAGCAAACTTCAATAAGCAACGATTTTCCAGATGCCGCCGCGATGCTAAATATCTAGAAACTTGCCCTGCCTGAAAAGATTAAATTAGTAATCAGAAAAAAAACTTGTGGAATCAGAATAAAAAAAATACAAGTTCAACTCAATTACACATCTACATTAAATTATAAAGAAAAAGATTTGTATTTTTTTTTTGTAATGAGTAATCTCAAAAACTACGGAACCGATTTTAAAAATTCTTTCGCCAGTAGAATGCTATATTATCACTGAATAACATAGGCTATAATTTATAAAGATATCACGTGAGTGAATCCAGAAGCTAGTCGTTAATATTTTTAATATCTATAGATATCAATTTATCAAATTGACAAGACCATAACAGACAACAAAACAAAAATCGTCTACGCGTTCCAAAATTCAAAATACTCAGACAAAATATGTAAATTCCGGAGCTCCTTATCGAGCCTAACCTTAAAACCACTTACCCTACACCACATCACTGGTAAACAACTAGTAACAACTAATAACCGACTAATATCCCCAGGTGTTTGCCAGTTGCCGACAAGCAATGTCCTTATTGAGTCGGAACCCGTCACGACCTCCAATCAACCTGTTGATTGGCCCTTAAGTGGCTGTCGCTCTATCTACTGAGTAGCACCAAAGAATAAGAAACAGTAAAGAACCGAAACTCATGTAGGTCACTTTTGATCCATCGAGTAATTTATATAACTAGTGGTCGCCCAGTGGTCGAAATTCAACCATATTCATTTCAATTTTAAGTTGTATATACTAGTTCCATGCTGCCATGATAGTACATACTATATACACCGTGAAATTTAAATCACAGTTTTGCTAGAACAAACGTTGTTCTACTACCATTCTACAGCATCCAATTAAAAAAAAACAATTGGCTTTTGAAAAAACACAAAAAAATAAAATTAAATATTTCAAGATTATCGTTAGGTACTCCCTACAACAGACACCACGCACGGGACACAGCATTGTCTAAAGGGAAATTACATAAACGAAAATTAGTAAGCTGTAGATAATCTTGACATTTTAAACTTTGTCTTTTTTGTGTTTTTTAAAAAACCAAGTATGTTTTTTTTTTTTATTGGATGCTGTAGAATGGTAGTAGACCATGGTCTGAACAACGTTTGTTCTAGCAAAACTGTGATTCAAATTTCACGGTGTATATACTAGATTATACAAGTCTAAATAGCTTTAATATATTTAGCTTTTGACTGCCTCCTTGGTCCAGTGGTCACAACCGCTACTGCTGAGCATGAGGTCCTGGGTTCAATTCCCAGGTTGAACAAAGTTTTATTGTATTTTTCCATCAGAGATTTTCGCCCGGTTGATGGCAATAGGCTCGTCCCCTATACATGGACATGGGACTTAAACATAACTGGCGAAATGTGGGTGTACGATAGATACACCTCTGGCTAACCCTTCTGGGATAACACGCGTGATGTTATGTTATGTTATTAAGCTTTAAATGAACAAAGCAAAAATAAATGGCTAAACATTTCCATTGTGGTTAATTTTAAGCACTATCTGAAATATTTTCCGACCCCCTATTGTGCAAGTTTGTCAATATTGTCGTGATCGCGCGCTGAATTAAAGAAATAGCGCACATATCAACTCGGAAAGGGATCGTCACCGTATCAATTCGAGCCATTCAGTATTCTTTGTATGAAACTCCCTACTGCAACGCACTCTAATCGGAATCGTAACGTAATCGCCTCGCCTCGGGACAAGCTCACGAACCGCGGCGATATGGTGACGATCCCTTTCCGAGTTGATATGTGTGCTATGACCTTTAACGTCGCAAGCAGTGATATAAAGGAACTGTCAGTATTCATAAAACGTTTTGATCAGGAGTTCTGCTTCTACATATTCTTAGTCTATGATGGAACTATTGCTGGTTAATTACTAGGCTTTAGATGTGTGGCTCGACTTGTAGCTTGGATTGAGTGTTCTAGCCATTTTGTAACTATAACGATGCGTGTTTTAGGGGGCGGAGAGACTTGTGGGTAAGTAAAAACAGACGTACGGGTCGATTAGCTACGTTTGCTGCGGTTGATCCGTGGATGGCCATCTTTACATACCGAGACCCCTCTGTGCCTCGGAAAGCATGTTAAGCCGTTGGTCCCGGCTGTCATTCGTGGATATTTGAAAGTCGTTACAGCTCGTCTGAATCCCGAAAGCCTGACAACCAGTCTTAACAAGGGGTATCGTATTACTCAATAACTTTGTTGTGGAGGTCAGATAGGCAGACGCTCCATGTAAAATTCTGGTATTCAGCTGGATCCGGTTAGACTGAAAACTGACCCCGACATAGTTGAGAAAAAGGCAAAACCAAAAATATTTTATTTCACATAAATTTACAAGGGGACTTATGAAACGTCAGAAGGTGCATGGTTCCAATTGGTCGTTTCCTATGGAGAAGAGCCAGCAAAAATTCCACGGTCACTCTTTTAAAAATGTAAGATGTGAAAATTAAAGATATTTGAATGTTTATTACTATATCATGCATAAAAACAGATTAAACTTATGCTGGATTAACACAAGGAATAACTACCTTTTATCATGTTTTTAAAGAAGTTCCCATAGGACAAGTTGAACCGATAGGCAACAACAAGTTTTAAAATAAAAAAGCTTCATCATCATCATCATCATTTCAGCCGAAAGACGTCCACTGCTGGACATAGGCCTCCCCAAAGCGCCGCCACTTCGACCGGTTATGTGCGTCCCGCATCCAGCGGATTCTTGCGGCCTTCACCAGGTCATCGGTCTACCATGTAGGAGGCCTTCCAACGCTACGTCTTCCGGTACGCGGTCGCAACTCCAGACCCTTTGGACCCCATCAGCCATCAGTTCTGCGAGAAATGGGCCCTACCCACTGCCACTTAAGTTTGGTAATTCTTCGGGGTATGTCGGTTACCTTGGTTCTCCTGTGGATCTCTCCATTTCTGATCCGATCACACTTTTAAAATGTTAATAAAGATTCTAAATCTCCCGTAATTCATCTTTCTAAAAATAAAATCGTAACTACTTAAGATTGATATTTTTTTTTAATATGTATTTTTCGGAACAAGTTTATTTTATTTTTGTGAAAATTTAAAAAGTATGGGATTTCTTTTTCCGTTAAAAAAACATAATGTAGATAAGTACTGTTAATAATAGTTCCATCGGGTATAAAAAGTCAAATATCTAAACGACCCAAGCAAACTTAAGTAAGAAATCGGAGCTGACTGAAATAAATTAATTTCCGTCTGCGTGAAATGAAATCCAATTCCAAACGAAATAAATAAGGTAAAAACAAGGAAAAATACTGGAATGAGAAAATCTCGTCGACACACTACTTGACTTGAAGAGCTTTTTGTTTATTAAGTAAGACAATATGACCGGTTTTATGTGTATATTTAATACAGTAATAAAGCTCTTGTTCAAACACGACTTTGCATCAGACTGAATTTTTTTTTAATGCCCTCAGAAATTGGGGTCATACCAACCTTATCATTCAAGACCATTCCTTTCATACGTCTGTTGGTATTGCAAAAGAAACTTTATGTCTGAATTATAAAGTTAGTTTCTATTTATTACAATTTGAAACTGTAGTCTGAAAGTCTTGAGGTGTCGCGCTCTGATTGGTGTTCAATGTCTCTTGACCAATGACTTTATTTTCACGCAATAATGTTCTCAAAAATATTGTTTAATCTAAAATCATTTACAAAATTATGTTGTTTTCTGATATTTTTAGCTCACAACCATTCTACAATGCAAAATTCCTATGGTATTTTTCTTAATGTCCACTAGCCTATTCGAAAACCGAACTTATTTGTTTCACAAATCAATAACTTTAAAAACAAAATGAGTTCGCAGATTGAACGGTGTCAAAAGTGTGATCGTGGATTCACACCTCGACACATTGTTCAAGCACCAAACAAACTGTTGTTTCATGGATTCACTTCTTTGCCAAATAAATCGCTGCAATGAATAAAATAAAGCGGCTGTAAGCTGTAAACAAAGCTGAAAGTAAATAAGTATGCAATGCTGCAGAGTTAACAATTTGTAACAAACCAATGCATGCACTGCGATGCATCTCGCAGTCAATGCGCGCTTGTCCGTACTTATCCGACCACATACCATGTTAATGTGGATAAGAGTTTTTAATGTAAGGTTTTTTTTTAAGTGAAAACTTCTTTAGGCACGTTGGTCGTGTTTGAGATGGGACTAAACCATTGATTTCGCGACACTGTAACGACACCAGCTTTTGACCATTAAAAAGACATCAACGCGTTAATTACCGCGGTGCCGATTTTTTTTCAAGTTTTCACTTCTGTTGGCACTCCGGGATTACCACTGTTTTTTTATGAATGTGCCTTTTATTCATCTACAATTCGAAGCGAGCAACTAACTTTCTTATTGTGCGTACAATTAATGCGAAACGTATCATGAAATGTAACATACGTTGAAATGAACATGCCGTCCAAATATTATATGCAATGGCATCATGAAATGTAAAACACGTTGAAACAAATCCCCTTGTTGTTGTACGTTTCCCAATCCTCTCCTCTGTCGTGGATTCCGCACGTGTAATCAAGTTTGAATAATAACTATTTGTATATTGGTTCAGTGCAAAAATTAAACCTTTATAAAATGTTACAATGCGCCAAAATAGTTCATGATCTTGGAAAAAATGGGCTTTCACTTTCCAAATCATAAAAACAATATTCACGACCTAACATAACTAATATCATATCCATGTCTCATCCTCGTCAACATATTCCAAGATATAAGCGAATCGCTTCTGAGTATCCCATGTATGCACGCAGCGAATATTGAGTGGATTCTCGTGTTCCCCATATCGGTGTATTATGAATATTTAAAAAGGATTTTTATTTTTATTTCAGTAAGTAGGGTCTTGTAAAGAGTGAAAGGCAATCGAGAAATGTATGAGTGAATAGTTGAATGATTATTATTAAAAGGTGGTGCATTGAAGTAGCTTCCACGAGTGGTGATATATATATTTATAACGTATAGTAAAGCTGCACGGGTTAATCCATCAGGTTAAGCTAAACTCACCGGGGTTGGTCCGTGGATGAGTGATCATCTTTACATACCGAGACTCCGTGCCTTCGTTGGTCCGGGCTGTCATTCGTGGATCTTTGACAGTCGTTACGAGTCGTCAGAAGTCTGACAACCAGTCTTACCAAGGGGTATCGTATTACCCAGTGACTGGGATGTGGAGGTCAGATAGGCAGTCGCTCCATGTAAAATACTAGTGTTCAGCTGCGTCCAGTTAGACTGGAAACCGTTCCAACATAGTCGGGAAAAGGCTAGGCAGGTTTTTGATTGAGTTCGGTGCACCTTGAGCCATCAGCCCCGCTAACTCCTTGCTATCTGGTTTATCTATACATATTAACCAAACAAATTCGCTGTTCGTGTGACCGCGTATGTGTCTGTGTGTTGTTGTACTAAACCACGCAACGAATTTTGATGCGGTTGTCGCCAGCACCAACTTGGGCTCGCGTGGTGGATAACGGGCCTCTTTCTCTCACAGAGAGGTCTGTGTCCCAGCAGTCGGAACGTTATAGGCTGATAAAATTATCCTATCCTATACTATTAAACGAGCAATATTTGTACATATACCTATTTTGTTTGTATATAGATGTGTACTCAGCAGCAGCTTCTTGAAATCGGCTCTAAGAATTTCGATGCAAGTTGCAATATAGGGGTTTACGGGGGTGAAAAATCGATCTAGCTAGGTATTTTCAGTCGAGCAGAGCTCGGTCGTCCAAAGTTTAGAACAAGATAATGAATAATGACATGACAATTATAACATTAGAATAATGATCATGGCAGCATGGAATTAGTAAGTACCTACTAACATGGCAGCATGGAATAAATACTATACATGGATTAGTATAAAATTTCCTATACTATTGAATGAGTATTCTCTATTTTCACCAGAGCAGAGCTCGGTCGCCTAGGTACTATATTGTATGTCTCCATCATTTATAGATTTTAGAGACTTTTTCCAGAAGATTTTTGTGCATAATACATTGATATTAAACTTACATATAATAAAGAAATCTCGATGTTTTGTTAACGTCAAGTCGCGAAGCAGTGTCGCTAGTACATATAATAATAAGGCTTGAGCTGTTCTTGTAGGTATAATTCGTGGCGTTACAAGAGAAACAACAAGAATACTACTGATGAACATAGCCTAACAAACACCATTGTACATTCTGACGATGTAGCAATAATAGTAGCTGTTTTGAAAATATTTTTGTAAAAAATATTAGTATTTATTGTAAAACGAATTCGGAATGATTAACAAAAAGTCGCATTCAAAACAAAAACCTTTGTGAGCATGAAAACAAACATTTTGCAATAACAAACTCGCGCCAAAACGCCCAGCTCAATGGTCTAGTGTCCATTTGATAACCTAAAAAACCTTTATTCACAACATACATTTTAAAATCTCAAACGAAACCAAAGTAAATGTCACCGCACAATTTAAAACTCAGTCTTATTTTTAAGGTAGTAAGACTGTTCTGGAGTGCATCTTTTTTATCTTTGAAGCGGCAGCGGGGGAGATTGCATTTTGTTCATACGGCGTTCATCTAGGGGTCGACGGGGCAGAGCTAAGAGAGGTAGGACGCAAGCCACGGGCGGATATCGGCTATTTCCTTTTAAAGCGCAAAGGCTAGGTCGTGATAAATAGGTCTTTGGGTACTCCAGAAGCTTGCTTATAGATTTAGTTCTAAAATATTGTAACCTACTGCAATGTCACTGGGAGTTTGGTAGTTGACAAACGAACTTAGAAGTAATTGTTTGATTGGTGCAGGGATTTTAGTTTTGTGATTATTAAAATAAAGATTTATTTTTATAAATCTGTATTGTCCCACACTTCAGGGCATATGACCTTCCCTCCTTCCACTTTTACCGGTCTACTTCAATTGTGGGCCAATCCTTTAAGAAGGATCTCATCCTGTCATATCTTTTTGAGCCTGCCGCGTAGTCGTTTCCTGCTATTTGGAATCCACTAAGTGGTTGTTTTTGCGTATTGCACCGACATGCGATAGAAGTGGTCAGCCCAGTTCCACTTTAGCCCAGCAGCTGTGCGGCCAGCGTCCACTATTTGTGTTTTGGAACGAAGTATAGAATTTCTAATGCGATCTGAGATTACAATCATAATTATGAAGAAAAAAAACAGTGGCATTCCGGGAGTGCCGACAGAAGTGAAAACTAAAAAAAAACTTCAAAAACTTTAAAGTAAAAATACTTGCATAGAACATTGATCCGTAACGTAATATAAATAAAGAGCACAATCGCGTTTACAAAAATGAGGTGTCGGTAACGGTGTCGCGAGTTCAATTGTTTTTTTCCATCTCAAAAATGTCCAACGCGACTAAAGAAGTTTTCACTTCAAATTTCGGAAGTCGGTGGCAAAAAACGATAACACAAAACCCAAGACACCGACTTCCGAAATTAAAGTTATTTTTCACTTAGTAGTGTTTTTTTTTTGGAAGTCGGTTTGTTTTTTTTTTGTAAAAAGTTTTTATTTTTCACTTTTTAGTTGTGGTACCTACCCCACACACATTCGAATACCACTACCTGCTACTGCTACCAGTGACAGGAACTTATCATATCATCTACATACTAAATGGGAAAAAAATACGTATTTTGTAGTTAACTCAAAAACTACCCAAGCAAAGTTAATAAAATTTATATGGGACCAATCTGAAAGCATACCCTTTCAAATCAAAAAATAATTTTCAAAATCGGTCCACAAATGACGGAGAAATCGGTGGACATACATAAAAAAAAAACAAACATACGCGTCGAACATATAACCTCCTCCTTTTTGGAAGTCGGTTAAAAAATAAACGCTTCCAACGTTACCCCATTTGTCATAAGTTCTAAACTACTAATCATAATTTGACAAATGGGGTAATTTGTCAAATTATGATTAGTAGTTTAGAACTTATGAGGGAACAGATGAATATATATACATACCGGTCATAATCATAACCCTCCGCCGTAGTCGGGTAGTAAAAATACCTTTCAGTAGCATTAAATAAAGCTAAATAGCAGTTATAGTGCCAAAAAAGATCAGAGGGCCTAGACAAGTGGTATAATTTTTTATTTTTTTTCTTTATGTCATCTCATAGCTGGTCTCTAATGACCGTAGCTATTGAACCGGGCAATCCTGTGGATGCATCAAGCTGCTACACTTATTGCCTCCAGCCAGGGCACACATATAGACTAAGCTAAAAGCTTTAGGATAAACGCTCGCTAAGGGCACCCCCTGCGGGGTACGGGCCTCGGCTTAGGGCGTTATCCGGAGGGAGGACATCAAAGATGGGACGGGCTGGTGGTAATCGGTTTCAAAGCGCTTCGTATTTCTACAAAGACTTTCAACATGATTGCCATATAAAGGTTCAATTCCGTATCCGACCGCAGGAGGCAACTGCAGGCGACACAATTGGTTTCTATGAATTTCTATGAAATACCTTCCGTAGCTAGCGACACGTCGTTGGCAGCTACGGGCGAGTGACAGGCGATACGTGCAGCCCGACCGCAAACCAGTAGTGCCGCCAACGCTCGAGCGATAGTCACGTTTTTCCATCTTCTATCTACTGACTGGAATACGGGCAGTTGCCGCCTGCGGTCGGGTTTGGAATGGTACCTTAAGTTTTTCGGTAACTTATGTCAGTCCCATATATTTTCACTTTTCCATCATCGTAAAGGCACCATTCCGTAGTAGACCCCAGGCGGCAGCAGCAGGCGACGTGTCGCCGCGACACGACTGATTTCTATGAAATACCTTCCATAGCTTAGCTATCCTTGCCAAGTTATTCTTAATTTTAATTTCTTAACTTTTTTCTGTGACCTTCCTGTGGCTGACTACCAACTAAATAACTATTTTCTATTTACTAAGAATTTCATCTTATTATTTACTCAAGAGCAGTGGTGGCCCAGTGGTAACGGCCGCGACTTACGAGTTGTACGTCGTAGGTTCGTACCCAGACAGGCGCTTTACTTTGTGTAAATTATTTCATCACCACTGCTCTCAAAACGGTGAAGGAAAACATCGTGAGGAAACCGGCATGACCTAGAACCGAAAATTCGAAGACATGTGACATCTACCAACCCGCACTGGGCCCGCGTGGTGGATTACTCCCTCTCACAGAGAGGAGGCCTGTGTCCCAGCAGTGGGAACATTATAGGCTGATGATGATGAACTTTTTTATTTTTGTTGTTACCAGTCTTATTTACGTTAGTATGTTTTAGATTATTTTATTTTAATTCTAGTTTTAGTATATTCAATTGCAAGGCAACAAGGTATTGTTATCAATGTTATGTACTCCGTAATTGTTATGTCCATTAGTCCTTTAGTTATTAAGAAAATTTGTAGCACAAGTTTAATGTATGTGATATGGCTGCGCTTTTCCAAAATAAATAAATAACCTGTTGCCTTCTTTTTTTGGGTGTAAAATTATCAAGTACTCGTAACTTCTCCCGCTCTAGGCGGAGCGGAAGGGCGTGTCAGACTCTTACTGACTAAAACCCACCCGTGTTCCTTCCGTTGCCATGTTTCCGGGGGGCCACGATATCCCTATCGGCCCATATTCGCAGCCCCGGCAGGCATTGGCCCTAGCGGACCCCGTCAATTCTGCTGACATCTCTTTGAGGCGCGCGTGGAACACAACGCGCCGTTGAGCCGAGCCTGGTCCTTATCGGACGGCAAGCTGCCCATTGCTCACTGTGCGCCAGCCCGCGCTTACGGTGGCCGGGAATCGGCCTGCGATTCCCGACGCCCAGGGAGTCTCCTGCGGCAGTTAGGGGCGTGAGGGCGCGAAATTTGCCTCTCCCTCACGCGTTCCGCCTCCTCCTTCGCGAGCATTACTGCTTCGAACTAGGAGGTGACGGCCTCCCATGCCCTCTTGCTACGTACCATGGCCTGTACCAGGGCGGTGAAATAGTACCTTAATTGTTGATAGAAAGTCACTTTGTCTACAGTGTGTTCATAATAACTTGTCCCGTGAACCGATTGGTAGTAGTAGTGTTCTGTCAGTCGCCATTTTGAACTCTACTACAATGAAACTAAGCTTGACAAGCAATAATGCCAACATAATGCAAGGGACAAGTTATAATGAACGGTCTCTATAGTCTAGCTAGACGCTCAAGTAAAAATACACTAGCTACAGGGAAAAACTAGTTAAAAAGAGAGGTGAAAACATCCAATACCTAATCTCCAAAATTAAGTTTGGTGACCCAGTCAAGCTTAATACCAATATACTAAGACATATATTTATCTTACCTTTACTGATCCTCGCTGCAAGTTTCTACCTTCAAACCTCCAACCCCTTCCTCACTCCGCCGAAGCACGTGGGATCATATGAATACGAAAACAGGCCCTTCATTCAGCCCCCAAGAAGAGCCTCGTTACGATCTCTGGCTCAAATGGAAACTATTATCGTGCTACTTCGCGCTAGTTCCCACAGGAGGCTTCAAAAGGACGGGTTTTGTGTGAGCTGGATGGAGAACTGATTATAAGTGGCAGTACCAAGTGTGCTAATTAGGAGGGTTATAATCAGTTGGAAGGTGTTCGAACAATTTTAAACCGTACTACACGCATGTGTGTACTTTTATCTATGTGTGTGTGTGTATAAAAATCAATCCTTTTGAAATCTATATGATATAGCTAGTTAGTATCGAAATAAACCTATAAGAATCTACGTCCTTACAAATGAAATTAAACCGTATCAACAAGGAATAGAAGAATTGATCAAGAAATGTTGAACTGCATTTGCCAAGAGAGACTATTTATTCTTGGCAGATCGAAGTAATTCCGTGAATTGATTAGTTAACATAAACCGTCTGTACTTGCAACAATACTGTCTGTCAAGACAACAATTCAGTCAAAGTCCGAAAGTGAAATAATAAGTCTTACCCAGTCTATCTATTCCGTAAAAATGTCACCGTGAAAACTTAGGTGAAGTGAGCTTGAAGTGAGCTGTCATTCCACATGATGCTAGCAATTGGCACTATTGTCACCTCACTTCGAGCTCACTTCACCTAAGTTTTCACGGTGACATTTTTACAGAATAGATAGACTGGACATCAGTAATAGATCAAAACCCAAGGCCGATAATATACTGCACAAATTAATGAAGGAAGAAACCACAGAGGTGCCAAAAAGTACTCAGTCCTACATTTTCTTTTTTTGCCAGTAATATGAATCCACTATTAATTAGTTTTTTTGAAAGATTTAGGTATCGTGGCAACATTTCCTTTACAGTTAATTATCAGTAGCAGTCACGGATTTGTGCTGAGTCCGGTTGATGGCAATAGGCTCGCTCCCTATTACATGGGACTTAAACATTACTGACGAAATGTGGGTGTACCTCTGCCTAACCCTTCGGAGATCACAGACGTGGTGTTATGTTAAACTGTTGGCTATAATTGAAAAACAAAACAAAGAAAGTTTCCTCAAAGCCAAAGTTCTATTTACACTAACTGAACTACTCAGTCGGATTGCGAGTGGTTTTCCAAAAGGAATGCACACGAAAATGTAACACATTCACGTATTTGCCTCAATGTGCACACGTAAATATGGCGCTGAATATTTTTAACAAACAAGGATTGAAATGTACAGGAATATGAATTTGTATCGCGCTCAAATGCAACGCAAAAGGGCTATATTCGTTTATCATAATATGTTCAAAAAACTACTGATGGTAAAATAAAATGAAATTAAATACATAAGAAAATAAGATACATAAAAGTCTCGTTATTTTTTAAGTGAAAACTTCTTCAGGCGCGTTGGGCATTTTTGAGATGGGAAAAAACAATTGAGCTTGTGACACCGTTACCGACCCGTCCGTAACGTTATTTATATTAAGTTACGGATCAATGTTCTGTGCAAGTAATTTTATTAAAGTAAAAATACTTGCACAGGTTTTGGAAGTATTTTTTTTTTTTGTAAACTCGATTTTGCTCTTTATTTAGATAAGATTACGGACAATTTTCTATACAAGTATTTTTCTTCCACCAAGGCGATCTTGTTCAAGTTTTCACTTCTGTCGGCACTCCCGGAGTACCACTGTTTTTTTATTATTTCAGATCAATTCTTTCACAACTCTGAAAGAAAATAATTATAAGTGCCTACCACTAAGTTACATTGAAATGTGAAAAGGAATATCAGGTAAAAATCATTTCCATTTCACTCAGGATACTCAAACGTATTGATAGCGAAAAAACTTTTAAAATGAGTTACTACAAATTTTACCTCTACCAAAGCGGCTCAAAGGACAACAAAAGGTACTTCAAAGCTTAGAGCCCCAATATTTCACAAAGTATTTAGGTCAAATTTAATAGTTAAAATACGATCTAACGAAACAGGGAACGCTCATCAATTTAGACCCACAATTTCAATACCGTCCATTCTCTTCAACAAAACGTTTAAAGTTGGGAATAACAAACACATCGCCAATAATCCCAACTTGGCCTGTAATGAGATTCCAGTCGGGATTCAAGCACCATTAGGTGCCTTAATTGACTCTCAGGGTAATGGCAGCTTGCACCTGCCCGCAATTTAATACTGCCAGAGGAAAAAATAACAAAATTTTTACATTCATCATAAAAATTTACGGATTGTACTGCGTAATAAAGTTTTTTGCTCACTTTAAGCGGTTTTTGGGAAAGTTGGAATTTAATTTTAAGGAGTTGGTTTAATGTCTTTTGCCTCAAGTGGCTTAGAATGGTCTACTTGGAAGTTTCTAGCTTGAAGTTCAAATATTTATATCTAGAAGCAAATATATTTTGTCTGGTAGTTATTGGGTTACCTACTCTGACCACGCCAGCTCGATATAAATCGTCAAAGTGGACTAGAAATAAATAATTTCTTTCGTGAGCGGTCTTTGAAGGCTGACACTTACACAATAATTTGAGGATTTCCTCTCATTATTTTCCTCAATGGTTGGCGAAAATGCGTAATTGACCATCGTAGCGTTCAATTATTTTGGACAATGGATTGTCAGTTATTCCTGAATGAAAGTTTAACTGAGTGTCAAGGGAAACTTCGAAAATTTCTCAGGGGTTAACAAAAATTATACAATCAAATGATTACATACACAATGGCAGAATGTATTGATAAATATGTTTTGAAAGAAAACTGCCGTTTTGCTTATTTGAAATATAATTTAATCAAATATAGACTATTCTGTCTACTTTTAACCGACTTCCAAAAGGAACAAGTTCTCAATTCGACTGTATGCTTTTTTTTTGTTTGTATGTTACGCGATTACTCCGCCAATTATGAATTGATTTTTAATGATTCTTTTTTTGTTTGATATAAATAAATTTGATGGGTCTCATATAAATTTGATTAACTTTGCTTGGGTAGTTTTTGAGTTAGCTTCATTAATACGTATTTTTTTCCACTTAGTATGTGGATGATATAATAAGTTCCTATCACTGTTATTTACTTAGCAGGTAGTGGTATTCGAATTTGTGTTAGGTAGGTACCACAACTAAAAAGTGAAAACTAAAAAGTTTAAAAAAAAAACAACTGACTTCCGAAAAAAACACTACAAAGTGAAAAATTACTTTAATTTCGGAAGTCATTTGCAAAAAACGAAAATTCAAAACCAAAGACACCGACTTCCGAAATTAAAGTTATTTTCACAATGTAGTGTTTTTTTTTTTTGAAGTCGGTTTTTTTTTTTAAATTTAAAACTTTAAGTTTTACTCCAAAACTAAATACAAAACGAGACAAGAATATTCAATACTGAGATATGACTATTGTGAGACAGCTAATGTGCCTTTAATACTTTTATGCCTACTAATATAATGCCTATATAATCTGTTTCGACTTACCCTAAAGCACCGCCATTCGTTTCAGAGTTGTGTGAAAATAATTACTCCATTATCTTCATATTTCAAGCGAAAATTTAACTTTTTTTAATGGACCGGAATTTGGTAAATGGCTTTGCAAAGGATTCGGTTCTTTAACCTATGTAGGTACTCTTTTAATAAAATTCGTTTTTGTGAAAAAATAAGGAAGATAATTTAAGATCTCTTAGGCTAACACTAAAATAATGATGTAACTATAATATCTTGTAACAATATAATTTAAAAGAGTGTCCATGGACTTTTTTCCCCGTTCTTCTCCATAGGTACCTACTACGCTTTGGAATGGGCAACTAGCTTCATATGTCTGACTGATCGACTCCTAAACAAATCAAAAGTGCCTGTAAATAGTTTAATTGAAATAAATTCTTTGAGTTTGAGCTAGGCACAAACGAGCCACCGGTCGCGGCCACCGGTAAGGACCTCCTTAAGGATCAATAATTAATTAATGAGTATAAATCCTAACTGAAAAAAGCGTAAGCGAGAGTTTGTTTGTATTTATTTGTTAGTTTGTTACGAATTCACGATAAAATGGCTGAACGGATTTGGATAAAATTTGGCACATGAGTAGATCATGACCTGGATTAAGACATAGGATACTTTCTATTCCGATATTCCCAAGGAATCGAGACTTATGTGGGTGGAACCGCGGGGCGCAGCTAGGTAAATATAATTGTTAGTAAAAGATTGAGTTCCTAATATTATAAAAACGTCAACACTCACACAACATTATGACAATACGTCACGTTACGTTATGACATTATGTCAAGTATAACCTAGGCATAGGATAATGTGACATCTTTCTGCGCCCTAACAGGGTGTCGCTTAGCCTATTAGCTTGTAACTGTGTGTACATTGTGCAATAAATAAGTAAAACATGAACCGAAAGAAATAAAACGTTACTTTCTGCTTTTTTTTTTCGGATGGTGTTTTCCAATAGGAATATCTTAGTAGCGGTCCGGACTGTAGTTTTGTACCCGATTTATAGCAATAGGTTCATCCCCAATTGTACTGACCACCTTTACCTACCCCTTTGGAGAAAACTGTCGAGGTATTTCCACTCAGAGCACTGATTTCGATGGCACTTGACCGAACGGCACGTGAGCTGTTCTACTATACGCATGGAAACAAAATTTAGTGCGGTTCGGTAGAACAGCGGGTCTAAAACGGCCACATTAAGCAATTCCTCTAAAAGCAACACATTTACTGAATTCCAAGCTATTCCTCTATGGTGATACATATTTTAGCTGAATCATATTCAATTCGTGTCAGAATCATATTTGGTGTAAATATTGCCGCATAAAAAAATGAAGACCGTAATTTTACCGGTTAATAATTTTCTTTACAGTTTTTATTAATCAAATGAGATTTTTAGTTTTTATTTCTACAGTTTAAATGTTATTTCATTATAATACAAAACTGTCAAACACATGAATAATTACGTTAATATGAATTGAACGCAGATAATATTATGAATTGTCAATTTGTGACCGTTTGTGTGATTCATAATATTTTCATATTATGATTCTGCCAAAGCGGCTGTTTTAGGCCCGAAGTTTATTACTGTCGTGATGTTAGGTTAAAATAAATAAGGAGATAAAAAATTCTAAACTTGAATAATAAAAATCACTACATCCAGATAGGATCAAACCAATACAAGAAACAAATCGCATTTCATTTGTTTTCTCAACTCGTAAAATTGTTTTATTCGTAAGCTGTAAACGATATATACCGATTGAAGAGCACTGTTAGATCAATTTCTTAGACTTGTGTAAAGTTTGCAGTTTATAGTGATTGCTTTAGATGCTACCACGATGAAATGTTTTATAGCTAGCGAATAGTTTTACAAATCTAAAGGAAATAAAAGTAAGAAAATACGTGCTTTTAGTTTTAAATCTACTTTGTATTCACTATGGTTTCCGTCTGGGTAGGCCACCATCTTTCTGGTTATATTTGTTATAAGATGTGAATAAAAGATTTAGTCAAATAGATGAGCAGCAGATTCCTTATGCTTGCTAATAACAACATTTATTGCAGATACTAAATTGATTCAGGCGTGACCTTGCGGAAATCCATTATAAAATACAATAGATGTGGATTTATTTAGTAACCTATTCCGCTTAGCTATTCCTAAAGAGCCATAAAAAACCCTGAAAGAAATTGACACGTGTTTCACCTCTCAACGAGGCATCCTCTGGATGACGATGGACTTGTCGCGAACCCGAACACGGCGTGTTGCCACACCAAGCGCTGGACGCTGAGAGTATTTATTGCTTTATAAAAAACGCACGGTTTTTGAACGGTTTTTACGACTTGACAAAACATCGAGATTTCTTTAATTATGTAAGTCAAAATCTGTTATGTCGTTTAAAAGAACAACGTAGTCACACAGATAGACACGAAAAGTGACTTTAATTTTTAATCATTATGTTATACACTGACGAACAATATAAAAAAACGAGCAAGCCTTACAGCAGTCATATAAGATGTGTAACATCTGACATAAGCAACATTAAAGGGGCCGCCTCGTCAAGATCGTTTCTGACGGCCAACTCGAGTATCGCGCGCGCTCATTGGTCAAATCAAATAGCGCGCGCTTCCCCGGCTTCCTGTGACATACTTCCGTCCCTTTTCACGAAATCGTTCCCACAGATTTGATTATTTAGATTTTGCTTTTGATTTTGATTGCAGGCAAACGAGGGGAAAGATGCTACACATAAAAAACCACTAACTTACATAACATAACATAATATCACGCCTTGTTTCCCCGAAGGATTGGGCAGAGGTGTCCCTGTAGCAGGTATACTCACACTAACTTATCATGAAATATTTCCGAAACCACGTAAGATAGCTTCTTGAAGTTAAAAATGTCATTTAAGCATATTTAATAGCGCATAAAAAACACATATAAAACTGTTTTTAACGTGTGTGGTTTAGGACATATTTAATTTTTTTTGGCACTTTGCAAGTGGCTTTTTTATATTACAGTCAGTGTATGTTTATTTAGCGCAATACTTTTGGCAAAATATGTAAAAACATTTCTCAACTATTTATTACAAAAAAAATAACTGAAATTTCTCAGTAGCAGCTCGGAGTCTGGATTTGTGCCCGGTTGGTGGCAATAGGCTCGCCCCCTATTACATGGGACTTAAACATAACTGGCGAAATGTGGGTGTACCTGCTACAAGGACACCTTTGTCCAATCCTTCGGGGAAACAAGGCGTGATGTTATGTATGTATTTATTACAAAATAATATTTCGGACTGGGAAGCCTGTTACCAGAAATGTCCACCCATTTTCTGCCCAATACTGTCAATGATTAATATTTTGGCATACCAAGAACGATCCACAAAACTTAGTTTCAGTACTTAGGTTAGTCATCTGTAGACATGGTTTTGCGGGATACTTAGGTATTTCATCAATAAGATTAAAGTACATTATCAGCTTACTAAACAACGTCAAATTCTTAACTTAATACACAAAGCAGCTAATCCGCTGAAGCGGCGGTTAACCTAATATGTTAAATGAACTGACTCTCGTTTTGAAAGCGCTTCGTACAATCGCTGTAAGCGCTGGAAAGGTTACACACGAGCGAATGAGTTGTGAAACCTTTTTTCCTTTGAAACTCTTTTTTATTGTTAAAAGATGTCAAGGTCCTTGATAATGTTGAAATTTAAAAATGTGTTACAGTACAAGTTGTTTTCCTTGTTACGAAGGAAACCAATTTCTGGAAAATGACTTGATATTATTGTTGCCTCTTTCACCACCTACCTCGGTCTCGGCGATACCATATTTAGATAGTTAGGGGACGTCCTTTAATGACGTGAGGTTTGAAAAGGGGGAGGGGGTCACGATTAATCACAATAAGTGAGGGATGAGTGTGTTGGATCATTTGGTTCCCTACAAGATGGTTGAGCTGGATGGTGCTGATCCACGCGTCATGTTCGTGAACGGGCGCCGTCAGTTGAGACTGGTCATCTTTTCTGCCAGGGCTTATTTTTAATCTTATATTTTCAATTGCTTTTGATTATTTTTTTGTACATTGTTCCCACATATAGAAGGAACAAGAATAATGAACCCAGGATTTTGTAATATCTATATTTAAAAGAGTGTCCTTCGAGTTTCTTGCCCGTTCTTCTCCATACGTAGAGATCTACGTTTTGGAATGGGCAACTAGCTTCAACTTTCTGGCTAACTGACCGATTCTTTGACAATTCAAAAGTGCCTGTAAATGGTTTAATTGAAATAAATGGTTTGAGTTTAATGGGATAATGATGAGACATGTAATTTTTCGTGTGACGAAAAAAAATTATGTGCGACGACAATAATGAATGAGCCTGGAAACCTTTAATATCATAGTGCTTAGAGCTTCAAATGCAGTAAATACCAACAAAATTCTAAATTTGATTAATATTTTTGGTTTTTGAGAATCTAATTTTATTATTTCTTTTTAATAAAACAGGTCCTAAAAATATCTGATCTATTCAATAATAAAAATTGCACGTGATACTAGGAAGGGTAGCTTTAAACCTCACGACATATCACCAAGGGGTGAATAGCAGCAATGATTTGTCATGTAGTTAGCAATAGATCAGTTTCGATTATAAACAGTAGTATTCTACACTTATATACACTACACTATATCACCTACTTCTACTACGACTTATAGCTACGAATTTCGGAGCCTATCAACGTGCTACGAGAACGTTACGAAACCGCTACGAAAGCCATATATCCGTAGCGGTGCCCACAACTAAATTTATAACCCTAATTCGCTTTAATTAACTTTCCTTAACTGCCAATTTAACTTTTAAACTCTATGTTGTATAACTTCAAGCTCAGTGTATCACTCATAACTAATTTACATTGGTGGAACGTGGCCCATTTGACAAGGGCTAAGAACGGCTATTTGTCATCAAATGCTGTCTGCTCAGAATATTAAATGCTGTTAATTATTTTACTTTAATACTCAATTATGAATTGTTTAATGGAGGTAAAAGGAGTGAAGCCTTTTTATACATTTTAAGGGATTATTTATAATTAGTGGATTTATGAAAATTAGGATAGGGACGATGCAAATAAAAATGTGAAACGTTAGGTTTTATTTATATAATCTCACTAAATACCAGAATAAATTATCAATCTCATCTGGTCATCAAATCAAAAAGCTTGACTGATGCAGAATTAGGGGTAAAGACTCGCAGGGGTCGCGGGAAAGTCCGAAAGGGATACCGTGGCCCCTGGCAATATACAGGCAAATTAAGTAACACGAGTGGGTTTTAGTCAGTAAGAGTCTGACACGCCCTCCCGCTCCACCCAGAGCGGGAGAAGTTATTTGATAATTTCCCACCCAAAAAAAAACAGTGGCACTCCAGGAGTGCTGACAGAAGTGAAAACTTGAACAATTTTGTTGTGCAGGAAATACTTTTAATGAGGTGTCGGTAACGGTGTCGCGAGTGCAATTTTTTTTCCCATCTCAAAATGCACAACGCGCCTAAAGAAGTTTTCACTTAAAAAATGGAGTAAAGACTCGTCTGTCCCGTCCGTCGTCGACTCACCACTACGAAATTAGAATCAGAAAGGAGATGTTATTTTTGGCAGGTCACTCGACTCTTTTCTCAAAGTTCACTATTATTGCCAGTACACAATTAAGTACTGGGTCAAATGTAAATACATAAATCCGAAACCTAAAGCGCAAGCCACACTGGGGACGAAGCTAAGTTATTTTAGATTCGCTCATTTGCTCGCGTGTTTGCATACTTCAGTTCGCACTGCGAACTATAAAACCGAAGTATGAAAAGACGCAGTAGTTACATGAGCAAAGCTAAACGAACTTAGCTTCGTTCCCAGTGTGGCCTGTGCTTTACAGTCTTGAGCTAATAAGAACCGTGTTTCATTTGTTTTTACTGGCTCGTTCATCTTCTTTTTTGCAGTAGTGCTTTGCAGCTTTTAGCGCATAATTTTCAATAAATCTTAACTTTTTTTTACATCACTCATTCTAATGGCCTGCTTTATCACCTCGAGTAAGTTCAGGTTAACTTTATTGGTAGATAATTGACTACAAATCCTGTCCTATTTTTTTAAATAATTAATTTGGTAGGTGACTCCAACGACTATCAATCTGACATCTACAACCCAGTTACTGGGTAACACGATACCCCTTGGTAAGACTGGTTGTCAGACTTTTACCGTGGTAGGTAGTACCTATCCCGAAATTAAAACGGGTCTTAAATGCCAACATATTTTGCAGTGAACGCCAATACTACTCCCTCCCCACAACTGGCTAGCAGTTTGAAACAAAGTAACTGATACCTACAGGATAGTCATTTACCTGCCTATCCCGAAATCCTCACGGTGCTGTGAAGTTAGATTGAAAGGCTCGAGTGGTTAATAGCTGGTGCCAATCCAGAACAGTATTGTTACATCGGGTAGCCGTTAGAGTATAAACATTATAGAGCGAACAGATTGAAGTTCAAATATGCACGTAATGTTGTAAGTACATCTTCATATTTGATCTTTTAAATGTTATTAGAGAATTTTGCAGTTATTGATATTTGGAGGGGCTCGGGCTAAGAAATCACAGCTGCACGGGTCGATCTATCAGGTTAAGCTACGCTTGCCGCGGTTGGTCCGTGGATGGGTGACCATCTTTACATACCAAAACCCCTCCGTACCTCGAAAAGCACGTTAATCCGTTGGTCCCGGCTGTCATTTGTAGATCTTTGACAGTTGTAACAGGTCGTCAGAAGCCTGAAAGTCTGACAATCTTACCAAGGGGTATCGTGTTACCCAGTTACTGGGTTGTGAAAGTCCAATAGGCAGTCGCTCCATGTAAAATACTGGTGTTCAGCTGCATCCGGTTAGACTGGAAGCTGACCCCAACATAGTTGAGAAAAGGCTAGGCAGATGATGATGGCAGTTATTGACATTTAATTTATACCTAAATATGAAAATTAAACAAAACATAAATACCGTTTTGTTTAAGGATCAAGGTAAAGGGAAAATATAGTCAACCTATGAAAAAGTGGTGGTGCCAGCGGTCTTGACTTACGAGTTGTAGGTCGTGAATTCGAACCCAGGCAGGCGGTTTACTTTGTGTAAATAATTTCACCACTGCTTTCAAAACGTTGACAGAAAACAACGTGAGGAAACCGGCACGTCCTACAAACAAAAAAAACGAAGACATGTGACATCTACCAACCTGCACTGGGTCCGCGTAGTAGATTATGGCACTCTCTCTCAAAAAGGGGAGGCCTGAGTCCCAGCAGTGGGAACATTATAGGCTGTTTATGCTTATGCTATGAAAAAGTTATATGGAAAGCCTAGTTGAAGGGTACAGGGGTAAAACGAAGAATGTCACAAGAAATTCAAATATAAGTTAAGTGTGGCAACACTTAGGTTTTCGCGCGTATTTTTATGTAGCATTAAGTTAAAAGCGTAAAAACAATTATAGTCCCTCATATCTTCAATATTTTAAAACCCTGTACAGGTGCAAAACTGGGAATGTCGCTAGTGTAACAGAACGTTACAAGGAATGTCCAACTGTCAATGTCAGTTTTAGAGAGGATACGTTTTGTTGTTGTAATTGCTTTGGAGCCGGTGTAGTTTAAATACATTTTTCAATCACATATTTGTAAATATTAGCAAAAAGTTTATTTGTACATATTGCTGATCTCTGAAGGTTAACTTAAGTTCCAATAGGTAATTTTAAAAGGTATAAAAAGAAGTTATAAACTTTAAAACATTAAAATGTGAATTACACAAAATCTTGTTTTAGTGACATTCCTTGTTTTGCCCCTGTAGCCTTCAGTTTAGACCCACCCTGTTGGCTGGGACATTGATTTTCTTTGTTATTTATATCCTGTCAAATATCTGTAACTAATAGTAGACGCAAACTTGTGTGAATTGGAGTCTTTCGTGATGTAATGTACTGTTTGACCTCAGACCAAATAAACAACAAAGACATGGCGCTGTCAACAGTGACGTGAAGCCGGTTTCGTAAACATGTGTGCACTTAGTAAAGTGTAGTTTAATTGTTAATGGTTGTAAGTGTGTGCGTGCGAACGTGTACGCACAGAGCGGAGCTGTAGTTTTGGCATACTTCACAGTATTGTTCGCAGTGCTTTGTCTTGGTTTTTTATTTGGTCTGAGTGTTTGACAATTAATTTTTTCATGCGCTCTATGTCTCATTAATACTCTTTACCTGCCTATACAGTGTACAACGTATTGTGTGGCTACACGTGGAGTGGCTATTGTTAGGCTGTAAGACAGGTGCCTACAAGTGGAATCAATAATCAGATGTAACATTATATTGTACTGAACTAGGAGAATACTAAAGATATATATATAGTGAAACTAATGGTTTCAATATTAAATGCAGATTTGAACTTTAATAGTTATAACGAAAAAAGTCTATCCTGATGAGTGTAAGTTAAATTTTTCTTTGACACCACGACATAAAATTATAAGTTGTTAATGTTTCTTTACACGTTTTGGTTATATGATTTGTAAATCATTATCTAATCACGAGAACTTAACCTAACACCATAGTAAATAGAGCAGATAAAAAATCCCTATTGTTTACAAAAAACAACTGACACAAACGTAACATCAACAAAAAAAAACAGTGGCACTCCGGGAGTGCCGACAGAAGTGAAAACTTGAACAAGATCGCCTTGGTGGAAGAAAAATACCTGTATAGAACATTGGTACGTAACCTTATCTAAATAAAGAGCACAATCGCGTTTACAAAAAAAATACTACCAAAACCTTTAAAGTAAAAATACTTGCACAGAACATTGATTCGTAACATAATACAAATAAAGAGCACAATCGCGTTTACAAAAATGAGGTGTCGGTAACGGTGTCGCGAGTGCAATTGTTTTTTTACATTTCAAAATTGCCCAACGCGCCTAAAGAAGTTTTCACTTCAAAAACCAGAAAATACGTTAGAAAAGCGAACAAAATGTCACTGGCCAGCGAGAAAATAGGCTCAACTCCAGTGGCCGTTTTGTACCTCACGTCATTTTGTTACCGCGATTCGGTACGTTGGAGCCGGCAGCCGACTGGCCGTCAGGACCGTCAGAGGCCTTTGTCATGCAAATGTGCGTCAATCGGCCGCTCACTCCTTCACGGCAAATTGGCCGTGTCGGGAAACCGCGCGTCGGTAATTGTTTGTCAATGGAATGATGCTAATTAAGTTTGGTGGACGGGATTGTTAGCCGTTTAGATGTGGGCTGCTGAAGGGTTCATGTTGATAATTGATTTGGGGTAGTTTACAAATTATTGGAACTCATTTAAGATATGTTTACGGAAGTTTATTTTGCAGTCAATTTAGAGTAACACGAAATAAGAAATCTTATTTTAAAATCGGAATTCCTTGAAAATAATCATCTAAAGATTGTGATGGCAAAATATTTATGAAGAATCAACGTTTGAAAGTAAAGATATTTTATGAGAGTGATACTTTTATCAATCAAGATCGGTAAATGTTTCATATGACTTAATCTAGTTCGTATACGACCTGCTTTCCTAATTAGGTGAACCTAATGACACTTTTGCTTTAATTAATTTTCAACAGGACTGTTTAATTTGCTCCTAATTAAGGGGCCCAGTTTGGACGTTGATTTATATGAGATCTAAATGAAAAGCTACCGAAGGTATATTTTATACTCTGTAGTAATTTGTGGAACTTAATAATCTCTCGTTTTGGATCTAAATTATTTTTATGGCTATAAGGAAAAATGTAGACGAAAGTGAAAACAGTTATTCGGTACGTGATTATGAACTCCCCTGCGTTGAAATTATTAATTGGTTATTTTTTTTTAATCTGCTGTTTCATAGAAAAGTGCAATACCTACGCGGTCAAAATGTATGAAACAGCTGATATTTTTTAAATAACCGACGGTATATTTCAACGCAAGGGGGTTCAGAATCATGTACTGAATCCATGGTAACAGTTTTCGCGTCGATGTCAGGGATATCCTGTATAGCTAAGAAGGAAGTGAACACGATGGAGAATATAGACCCTAAATTGATTGTATAAAGGCAGAAGAATAGTGAAGGATCCAGAAATCAGGCACGATGGAGCCGTGTCTAATAAAACAGTAATGGATTTAAAAAAAAACAGTGGCACTCCGGAGTGCCAAAAGAAGTGAAAACTTGAACAATTTTATTGTGCTGGAAATCTTGTGTAGAACATTGGTCCATAACCTTATCTGAATAAAGAGCACAATCGCGTTTACAAAAAAAAATACTTCCAAAACCTTTAAACTAAAAATACTTGCATAGAACATTGATCCGTAACGTAATATAAATAAAGAGCACAATTGCGTTTACAAAAATGAGGTGTTGGTAACGGTGTCGCGAGTTCAATTGCTTTTTCCAATCTCAAAAATGCCCAACGTGCCTAAAGAAGTTTTCAATTAAAAAATCAAACACTCCACTATTGTTTAAACGATTGTCACTTGCAGAGTGACAGCTGCACTGTTGTGACGACGCCTCAGTCTAGACTATAGTATCGGTGATAATACAGCACTCTTAGTATACATAAACAATGTGTTCCTTTGTTAAATTTTTTTACGTTTTCATTTTTCACACAAAATAATTCGACAAAGTCACGACTATTTATGTGAAATATGACAACGTCGCATTTTCTTAGCTTTAAATACGAATAATTGGTTTGAATGAAAATGATTTACTCTTACTTATCAATGAAACTTAGATACACACATCGAGACTCTGTTATGTTATCTTTGAAACTATGCATTTTTGGAACACTTGTTCTAGGACTTTTTGTGTTATTTTTACTCATAGCATAAATCACCTTAGATTTATGGGACATGGGTTGTAATAAGGGTGTAGCACAATATCGATATTGATTGTATTTTTATTGATTTATTTGATCTTAATAATATTAATTTATTTGAATTTATTATTAACTTATTGATTTTATTGTTATTTTTATTATCACTTTAATTATTAATAAGCAAACTATTTGCTGTGCACACCTTTAAGTGACAAGTTCGCTGTAGTTTGTAAGTTATAATATGAAAATGTTTTTGTGATCTAGTCGTTGGAGTGCCATAATAAATAAATAAATATCTCTTCCACGTGGAGGGATTTAAACTGAACTGCAAGGTCTTTGGGATAGAAGGGACAAATAACATTTAAGTACTTAAGCAGGTTGAGCACACAGGCAGAGTTCCACAAATACTATCCACGTGATATAACTACTTGGTCCATGCAAGAGTCAAACTTGCATACCATGGCGCACATCCGAATCAAACCGGCGACTGGTTACTTAGAAACCGAACGCTTAGATTCGAAATAAAAGAAATAATTATTACTACTAAATAATTGAAACTAGCTGACCCAGCAAACTTCGTTCCGCCTAACAGTCAATGAATGTGCATGTTTAGGATTTTAAAATTTCTACCCTACCTACCCTACCTACCGAGATATAAAAAAGCCGATCCACACAAAATGTATGAGAACGTGAATTTTCTTCATATTTTTTTTTCGTGAGTTTTTCCATATTTTCTCACCGTTCAAACCTTCCCTGGACTACGACAAAAATTTCAAAACCAAAATCAACTAAATCGGCCTAGCCGTTCTCGAGTTTTAGTGAGACTAACGAACAGCAATAACATGGAACTTAAACGTTACTCGCGAAATATGGATGTACTGTACCTAAGTACACCACTGTCTATAGGGGTGATGTTATATATTACTACCTAACTGTAGCCAAATATAGTAGGTCTATTCTTACAGTCTTTGGCTACAGTCAAACAGTTCAGAATTTCAAAATTAAAATTAAAACTTAAGTTATTGGAACGAAGTTCTTTAACGCGACTTGTAAACTTTGAGAAGTCGTCACGCTAAAAAGTGTTAATACTTGTGACTGTCTTCTTTTAATTCAATGAGAAAGAAAGAGAGAGAGAGACAAGTCCGGCAGAAAAAAAATCAAAAGAAAAGAGTGAAATCATTACAGTGTCATCGGATAAAATTGTGCACATCGGCCCGAGTACACTGCATACCGGAGAGAGAGAGAAAATTTGGTCAAAATGTAAATCCAAGATGGCGGCTGCAAAAAAAAATTGTTTAATCATACGTAAGAAAGAACTTCGAACCCCGACCGCACACGATTTTAAAAAAAGTAAACACTTTATCAAACATTTTAAACGCCTAATTATAAGTTTCATTAAAAGCAATTACACTCATTTTGTTTGGCCAACTAAATCAACAACGCCGCCCTTAATCTATGCGAGACTAAATGAAATTTTCATTCTGAAAATTATTACCTTGTTAAAACGGGAAGATTCATTAGGGGGCGTCAGACGAGTCGTGACAAAATCGCTGAACCCGGTACACTTCGCCATGGTAATTATGCCCCGAAAACAATTGAGGAGTCAGCAGATTACAAAGTCTTACAAATTATTATGTGGATATTGCAAAAGGAGTATGTAAGGATCGTAGCAGATGGCGTTCTGTAGTTTCTGCCTACCCCCATACGAAGAAGGCGTGAGGTTATGTATATATTTTTGTATGTATTTTGCAAAATCTACTTAATAATCTTACTTTAGTACTATGACAGGTGATGATCGTGGACCGCGTTAAGAAAAACTCGCCCGATGTCTCTGAAATTGCGAACTGCGACGTGGTCCAGTCCTACTATCTTGGAGCGTTAACCTCAAACGGGGTGGATGCATAGAGGAAATTAAGAGAAGTATGGTGATAACTAAATCAACAATGGACAAACTGAAAAAAGTCTGGAGGAACAGAGATATTACAAAAGCCACTAAGATCCGGCTTGTTCTAATCTAGGTTTTTCCGATGTTCCTTTACGCTGCTGAGACGTGGACGCTAAATGACATCGAGAAAAAGAAGATAGTCGTTCTGGAAATGTGGTGCTGGAGAAAAATGCTTGGGGTATTGTGGATGGAGTTTCGCACCAACACCTCTATACGCCAAGAACTCGGCATCAAAAAGCGTCTTTCTGTACTGGTCCAAACGCGCATCCTCAAATACTTCGGAAACGTCTCGAGGCATGAGGGTGACTCTATACAGCGCCTTGTCGTGCAGGGTAGAGTGGAGGGCACTTGACCACGCGGGCGGTCATCCATGAGATGCACTGACCAAATTAAATCCGCAGTTGGTGAACCCATGTATGAGTGCACTAAAAACACCAAAAAATTGAGTATTTGAGAACGAGAAACTACATGAAGACCACAATCGCTTTGTCAAGAGTACTACGAAGAAAAAGAAGATACCGTGAAACGAAAGGTTACAACATTATATTCTTGATTGTTTATTAGGCAAGACGGAAATAATCGTATCATTTCAGCAATAGATAACGTAACGATGAGCATCCATCATATCTTATGTTGATTTTCGCTACGTGAGAAGACTTTATAAGAGCTCAATAAAATTGTCATTAATGAGACACAATTGAATTTTAATTGTTATCGATCTCCAGGAGGGCTCGTGACAGTCAAGGGGCTAACAAAATGGATTGTCTTTATATCCAACTAGCTTTTGCCCGCGGCTTCGGCCGCGTGGATGTCGGAAAATATCCCACGGGAACGTGCTACCGAGATTTCATACCTAATAACATAGGAAAAGGTCATTGATTCCTACCGCTGCGCCCGCGTTGCTACGCGTAATTTTGAAACTGTGATATCTTTTAAACTATTAATTTAAATGATATGATTTAAAGCATATTTTAATCGAAATTAAATGCCCAATTTAAATAAAATATTGTTTTGGATAAGGATGAATACTATACCGGTCAAAAAAGCTTCGGAAATAGCAATTAATTTTTTATCAAATTCTGAAAGATAAAAATGGTTATTGTGGGTCATACTTAGAAAATAGACATATGCCATCGCGGACTTTTTAGTTTTTAAGATAAAAAATACCGTAAAACATCAATTTGATGTATCTTTTTCTGTTAACGCAGCGCACGCCAGTAAAGCTCCCAGTCGGCATGATTTTTTCCGACTTCTTCAACAATAATCGTCATATTTCAGCCAATTTCGACAAAACCGTAATGAATTATACACTAAAACCTTCCGCATGAATCACTCTGTCCATTGGTGAAACCGTTTGAAAATCCATTCGGTAGTTTTTGAGTTTATCGCGTTCAGACAGACAGACAGACGCGGCGGGGGACTTTGTTTTATAATATGTAAGGATTTATTTAAACTTTTCACACTCAAAAAGGTACAAAGGCGGACTTAATGCCCAAGGCATTCTCTACCAGTTAACCAAGGGTGTTGAAGAGATTAGATGGCAGGTGCTCTGTTTGAGTGGAACAAAGAAAAAAATCTATATATATAAAATTCTCGTGTCACAATGTTAGGTGCCTTACTCCTCCGAAGCGGCTTGATTGATTTTTATAAAATTTTAAATGTACATTCGGTAGGTCTGAGAATCGGTCGTAATTTATATTTCATACCCCTAAGAGATAAGGGTGGTCCACCCCAAATATTTACATGGCAAAACAACGTTTGCCGGGTCAGCTAGTATATTTATAAATATATCATAATGCACTTGGCATTTATCAACGGTACATGCAAAATCGTACAACTATAAATAAAATGCTGTGTCATCCCAATGTAGTAGCAAAGTCGTGCATAGTCGAGAAAGACAGGCCATGTCAGTCGATTCCGCGACACAATGAAGAATGATCCGGAGTTTTAACAATGTTTTCCACAGTAAGAAACAATGTAGAGAGAGCATACTTTTGCTTTTGTTAAAAACCATTGCAGTACACTTAAAATTAATACCTAGGCACATTTCTTTCAATTATGCGGCACTTGATACAAATTACGTGGTGTTTACCACGTTTCAACCTCATTTACATAACGATTGCGAACAAAGCAGAGTTTGCTACCGGTGCTCAAAAGCCTGAATTAAAACAGTAAATACCGGTATTTCTTAAGTTGTTTAATGGATACCGGTACTTTATCGAAACCGATTGTTTAAGAGTAGAGTTACCGGGATTGCCAAACTGCAGTAGCATTCTGAAATTACAGTTATAAAATACGTCACATGATATAAGTATTTCTTCCTGTACCGGTATATTGCCGGTATTATACCGTTATATAATAACGGTACCTACTCATGAAAAGTAACCGTATTGATACCGATTCTCCCTGGTATTTGGGTACCGGTATCCGGTCACAAACGTCAGAACCGGTTACTGAAAACAGCGATATTCCAATCCTTGGTTGAAAGTCGAATAATTTGACCTCTAACGACATTAAAGACATTGTAGGAAAATCCGAAAATATATTATTGTGTGCCTAAAATTACCCCTAATGTTACCGAAAGCCAAGGTCACGCGAACAAAATGTAGCTGATTTAACAAATAACTATGAGCAATTAAGGTGAGCAAATTAGGGCATTATTTAAAACACATTAGGTTATAATGGGGTAGTTAACTGGTAATATAAGGTTTTATCATCTTAGCCCGTTTGTTTTGAACGATTAGGGTACCTATTTATTAAAATTACTAATAACGGTAACTGTTTTTTGAAGTGACTTCTTTAGGCGCGTTGGGCATTTTTGAGATGGGACTTAACCATTGATTTCGCGACACTGTAACGTAATTTACCGACACCGTGGAGTAAAAGACCACAGTTCCGATTTTTTTTTAAAGTTTTCACTTCTGTCGGCACTCCCGGAGTGCCACTGTTTTATTTTATTTGTAATTCTTGTTTGTGTTTTCTCTGTCTATATTTTATTTTATTTGTAACGTGATCGAACTACAAACGTCATGAAAAGATGTTTCGCCCACCTCAGAGTCAAAGAAAACCACTGCCTGTAATTCCACAATAACGTACCAACACCTAAAATAGACTTTCATTATAACAGACTTGTACAAATTCCAAGTCAAACAATAGTCTTTTAGGTAGGTATCCAAGAGGAGGCGGAATGCGTGAGGGAAAGGCAAAATTCGCGCCCTCACGCCCCTAACCGCCGCAGGAGGAGACGCCCTGGGCGTCGGGAATCGCGAGCCGATTTCCAGCCACCGTAGGCGCGGGCTTGCGGACGGTGAGCAATGGGTAGCTCGCCGTCCGATAAGGACCAGGCCCGGGTCGACGGCACGTTGTGTTCAACGCGCGCCTCAGAGATGTCAGCAGAATTGACGGGGTCCGCTAAGGCCAATGCCTGCCGGGGTTGCGAATAAAACCGAAAGGGAAATCGTGGCCCCCGGCAACATGGCAACTGAAGGAACACGGGTGGGTTTTAGTCAGTAAGTAAGAGTCTGACAAGGCCTCCCACTCCGGCGAGAGCGGGAGAAGTTATTTGATAATTTCCTACGCAAAAAAAAAAAGGTACGTATCCAAAATACGCTCTTGGAGTATGCGGACACCATCCGGTCTTACTAACAGTATTTTTATCTCACAAAGCGACGCGCGCTTTACTTGTGGTTATCTAGAGAAACACGAAGTGTGTGAAAGCTCAGCTGTCGGTACCGTTGGAAGTGTTTGGGTGTGTGTTATGGGCTGACGCTACTCGTCTGCACACACTCATTCTCCGGCGTGTTTGTACACTTGGTTACCGCAAGTAAAGCGCGTGTCGCCTCGTGAGATAAAAATATTATACTAGGTAAGTATTTCAGGGTGTATCGCAAAAAACAATATTGTACGCACAAGATCTCAAAGGAACAATAATAAGAAAAGATTTGTAGTGCCCACTTGTAATAACTATTATGGTCGAAGATGTAGACGTTTTTTAGTTCCAAGTATTTTTAATAACCTTCCAGTCGATATAGACAGTACTGTCGCAAAAACCTCTTTTAAAAATAAAATACATAAGTATCTCATGGCTTTGTACTTAAGTAATAAATGTGTTTTGTCAAAGCCTAAATGTAGTGAATATTTGAAAAACAAAAATATGTGCTAAAAAGGAGTTACGTCTGCCAACAAACTGCTGTGCAGTTTGGCAGAGGTAAGTTACTATGTAAAAACAAGTATTGTTGTGAATAAACACTTTTTCATATTTTATTTTTTTCATGTCATTATCTTCTAAGCGTTAACGATAGTAGTTATTCCTAGTAACGTGTCTATGTATAAGATAGACAAGATCATTTACCTGTATTCATGTAACATCATATACCAATTAGTAGGGAATCTAATCAGAGTGGAAGATTACCACCCATACCTGCTAATAATCCCCAAATAAGTATTTCCGGTTACAATAAGATCATCTAATACCCAGTTTCTATAACCAAAACGGATACGTTTATTTACTGATTGTAGCTTTTATGGAAAACTAAATAGGTACTTGGTTATTTTTAGGTTTTATTCAATAATCATAGATAAGACCTCAGCCAAGACACGTTATTTAGAAAACTAATTAATTATATTAATTGAGCAGTGGTGTCCAAGTGGTAACGGCCATGACTTACGAGTTATAGTTCGTAGGTTCGAACCCTGACAGGAGCTTTACTTTGTGTAAATTTTTTCATCACCACTGCTCTCAAAACGGGGAAGGAAAATATCGTGACGAAACCGGCATGTCCCAGAAACAAAAATTCGAAGACGTGACATCTACCAACCCGCACTGGGCTGGATTTCGACCCACTCCCTCTCACTGAGAGAAGGCCTGTGTCCCAGCAGTGGGAACATTATAGGCTGATTGTGCAGATCATATATTGATGAGATAATAATATATTGATGAATTAGCTCATTTTATTATCTTTCATTAAAAATATTTAACCAATTTGTTCCACAAATTTTAGGTTCGTGTTTGGTTTGCTTCAAATAATCCGCGTTTTAGCATGGCAATAGCGGTCATTGACCCACCTACATTTTCTAGATTTTATATTTCTCAAATATTGAAATAAGAAGTAGTCCACTCAGAGCACCCGTCCGAATAGCACCTGCGACTCAGCAACCTACTGCTGGGATGTATTTGTTTTACAGGACGTTATTAAATGAAAGATATCGATAAAAATCACTAGAATGTTTATAAATTACACATACTTACGTACAAACGAAATTTGTTTTATCGATATCTTTCGTTTAATAACGTCCTGTAAAACAAATACATCTCAGCAGTAGGCTGCTGTGTCGCAGGTGCTATTCAGACGGGTGCTCTAAGTGGACTACTTCTGAAATAAGTCCGTTAACGACCTGAATCAATATCTATCGTGATCTTCAACATGTGAAAAACCATACATAGTTTATTGTTTGGGTTCCTACATAGAGATATTATGGAGAGGGCCATGACCGCTATTGCCACGCTAAAACGCGATAACCATAGTACCTACTCCTCCTATTCTTTCGTACAAAATTCAATACCCTACACAGACAAAACAACAAGAGTATTTCATCTCCTATAGAACGCATATCACCCATGTCCTCTATCCAACTCATCGACACATTCCCGTGAAAAATGTTCACAAACGCGAATACTAATGAAAACGAGCAGATCAATTAAATTCCAACCATGAAAGCTGAAACGATATGCGACTCTGTTCGTGTATTAAATTCAAATAGCGTTTTTAAAATATGTGTAAAGCCATTATGAATTGCTCTTGTTGGTAATAATTATGAACTGAATTAACAAGCTTTTAACTGCTTTATACGGAAATTATTTTTTTTCTACAATAAGCGGTACTTAAATACGGAGTGATTACTGTGCATCGAAGTTAATAATGACACCGATTTAAACGATTATCTTAATGAGGCTACAAACTGCAGTGGATTGAGCTTTAATTTATTACATGTAAAGTCATCAGTAGTCAACCATTCAAACGATTGATGGTCAATTTGTCATAAAAAAATAGGGATAAATACTTAATTCTTTAATCTTTTGGGGCTCTTGGGGGGTTCTGCAGTGCATCGTGAAGGCTCGTAGAATGGAATACTCTACATTCTTCCTTAAGAACAACAGTGTAGAAACAGTCAGTGGACTGTACACCATTGTTTGTAAGAGATGCGCACCCCTGCTCTGCAGAGTGCGAGCCAGCCCGAACCAGCGTCAGGTTGATAACCGCGGGCCGCCTGGATTCTTTCTACTTGAACGCTGCTCAGCGGTGCATGTTTGAAAGATTCCAGCGAAAATCCCAATAATTTAAAGTTATGTTTACTAATATATTTGAATAAAAACACTTCTTGGGTCCTCTTGACCCAAGAAGTGGTTGCCCGAATAAAGAAATTATTATTATTAATCCACTGACAGCCGTGGCTGAACCAGATATGATCATCACTGTTCATAAAGTCTACTAAAAGACCCTTAACTTAAGGCATACCAGTCAGTAGTTTTTACTGTGCAAAATGGTCATCGCTGCTTCTTATTCGTCTTCTGGTAAAGCAAGCTGCATCGTAAATACTTACATCAGGTCCAGATCAGGTGATTAACGTGCGCGATACTGCGACTGCGAGGTAATGTATTGGCTAGTATTTTAGATAAGCGCGTCTGTACTGCATATCCCTTCAACTGACAGCTGTCAAACGCATTAAAAAAAAGTCTGATTGAAAGGGTATCCGCATGTAAAACCCATTATCTGGCCAAGGTCTTACGGTTGCTTATGTCAGCTTGTGCAATGGAACTTGCTAGTAGGACATCCCCCATTCGAAAAGTAGATTTCATGTTCTTTTTCCTCAGTTTGGCTTACAAATAAGCAAGTTAACAAAAACCGGTCAAGTGCTAATCGGACTCCCGTTCGGATTCCATGATTTTTTTGAGGAGTCTTGAATGAGAGATATAGTTTATACTTTTATTTTTTTAGTGTTTCTGTGAAATTCAACTGGTTACTTAATATACAGTCCTAAAGATAGATCACCCTGTGTAGACAGACAGATAGCGTAGGCCAGGGAACCTCTCTACATCTACGTGCTAATTTTTTCCAAATACATATTGAATGTTGCCATGACGTGCCAACAAACTATCTTGACTTAGTGACTCCTGGAAAATACTTTCACAATTCACAATAATACCTTTGTTATTATACAGTAATTTTAGTATTTATTTAAATTAAAGAACAAATTAGTCCGACTTCTGCTGTTGCAAACTAGATGACTCAAGTAAATAAATTCTTGAAATGATGCCGTGCCCAAATCATTTGGTTACGGGCCAACCCCCTTTTTTTTTTTTTGGGTGGGAAATTATCAAATAACTTCTCTAGGATCCTGTATTAGCACCATTTGGAAACGCATTCTATAAAATGATTCAACCTCATCCTTGTATTAAAAATTATAAGACCAAAACATCCGAGATATAAATAAAGCAATTTGAATCGATAGTCAGTTGGGCTCACAAGTTAAATGAGTTGAAACTCAGCCAGCACAAGTTGCGGTTTGCTCCGATAGCAAGTGCCTACCAATTGATCTTGCATTCGCGAATTTAATTTTTGAGTAATGTTGAGGCTTGTGTGGATCACTTTTTAATCTAAGAGGTGGACTGCAATGACAATTTTATTTATCTGTTTAGTCAGCGAGTAAATGAGTGACCTTTCGCTTTGTATATACAGATTAACTAATACAACTTGTTTATTACTTTTAGTTCGTTTTTTGGCAGGGCAGTTGTGTTTTTTAATTATTTATTTTTATTTCAAAACATACAAACGTACTACAAAATAAAAAACCGATCAAGAGCGAGTCGGACTCGCGCACCGAGGGTTCCGCTATAATAAAATTGGTAAAAAAATTGGTTGTCTGTAAAGTCGATTAACGGACGATAATTTTACGTGATAACGTCACAAGCCGAACGCTTAGACCGATCGTGCCTCTCTATCGCTTGTTCCACGCTCTCGCTTGCACGCTCGGCTCAGGCGAAACGTGACACTTTTTCG
Organism: Agrochola litura; assembly: GCA_949152395.1. Taxonomy (NCBI): domain Eukaryota; kingdom Metazoa; phylum Arthropoda; class Insecta; order Lepidoptera; family Noctuidae; genus Agrochola; species Agrochola litura. The sequence continues at coordinate 3,776,274 of OX424497.1, read as the reverse complement.
TGCGTGCAGCCGGCGTTCATCGATTTATAAGACGTTACCTATCACGTCAAAAAAACAATCCACGTTTGTACACATGTCCCGCGCTGCGTCTAGCAGAGAGAGGAATCGTTGTGAAACTATGTAAATTATTTTTGTTAAAAAGATAAAACGAAACTATGATCTAATCTTCTGTCTTCTGCTTAATTACTATCTGTTACTTATCCCGGTTTATGAAAGCTTGCTTAAATAGTCAACATGAGAGTTAAAAGTAGGTTTTTAATTAAATGAAATTAAACCTTTTAATGTCCAGATAAAATCCACAAACAACTTTCAATAAATACCACATAGATAATATAATATACGAATTTTCTTTTTTTTCTTTCTTTCAATACCATAAATATAACACATTCACATTACACACACGTTATCAATTAGGTAATCACTGTAGACTCAATTCTAACCTCTAAACTCAATTTGGGAGGAGCGTTTGTAAATAAACGCTCCTCCCAAATTGAGTTTCCCTTTTTCTCTTGTTACTTGAGCCTTTCACATTCGCATTACGAGCCAATAACTGGTCACGAATAACCATATGACACGTAACAATATAATGTAATAGCCTTGGAAATTGGCTCATTTCCCTCATTCCCTACCGCTATATTTATTTCCTAAAACACCTTTTGACATGAAAGGAAATTGAATATGGTGAATTTATGCATAATTTGCGTTTTGGTTTTAATAACTGGATGAGAATTGGAAAAATTACAATCACAGATTTCATCGATTTTTTTTTTCAAGGAGAATGTATTTATATTCGAAAAGATTTAGGTATGAGAAATTAAGAATAGGGGAAGATCAAAGAAAATTACAGCTGATAGAGATGTGTGCAAGAAGACATACAATAGTCAACAGTATGCAATAAGAATGATGACAAAGATACACAGAAGACAAGAAGAAAGATGCAAGACATATTTTTTTCATTTTTTACGTAATCGAAAGATTACGGCGATACATTGAGTTGAAATGTGGCATGACTTTGAGATGTCGCGACGCCCCCACAAGGGGGCGTGGCGAGCGCCAGCTTCGTCCTTCGCCCGCGGACTCAATACATTAACCCATCAATATGGGTCCCTCAATCTGATTCGTCTCGGACGGCGTAATGAAAACGACCGCATTTGGTTAAGCAAAATGCGTCAGTGTAAATAGTTGCTATAAATATTTCTGTAGGCGCGCCACGACGCTAACTACTGTAGCGCCGCTTTCTTCACGACATCCCAGCGGTCTGTCCCTGCCAGGTGAGACCCCCAGTTGCCTGAGGGAGGTTCAACGAGAACGACCAGCGACGGAGATGCCGACTCGACGCTCCTACAGGTAGATATGTAGTTTCCCCCTCACTCCGCTTACAGATCGAGCCGTTTACGGATTGAGGGGTAGACAGTCGTGTATGTGTGAGCGGCTAGTGTTGTAGTATAACACCGCTCAGTGTCAACGCAAGTCGCGGCCCACGTCGCGCCCGCGCGTTTTATGTATAGGTGTCTGTATAGTCATGAATGTCTGTGCTTAGTTACGTGACGTGCCTATATTAACCTAGAACACGCCACGCAACAGATGTATGTGTACATCTGTAGTCTTATTTTATCGAGTAAGCTGCGTGTAACCTAGGTGCTGCTCGAGGCGTCAATCCGGTGGATGGGGTCAGAGGTCCGCTAATCTGGCATGACGTCACTTGTATGTAGATTTTATACTTACTTGTGAAGTAGCGAGCCCCCACTCCCCAACTTTAATGCGTTTTATCTAATTCATTTTTTGTTTATATGATAAAGCAAAAAGTACATGTCAAATATTTTTTTATTTTCTGACTGACAGACTTAATAGTTTTTTTTTTTTTACCCATGCATCATCCCTTTTATCCTAATATTACAGCAGGGCGCTTCTCACTCTTCTCATATAGAAAAGTAACAAACATTGAACATCGCACTACAGTCTAACTATTTTCTTAAGGTCCCTCGAGAATCATCGCATTTCCGAATACAAACGAATGCTAATTTCCATTTCCATCAATTATTAGATTTATCGTGTATAATAATTTGAATTCAGAACTATGTAAGTACTTTATTGTTGTTTTGTTTTGATTTTCGTGTGAACTATATACAGCTGTTACATAATTTTCGTGCCTGCGACTTCAGCAGCTTTTCACTCATTTTTAAAATAAATTACAGTAAGTTACACAGGATAAACAAAACTTGTGTTAATAAATAAGGCTTAGACTATGTTAGTAGCACTTCACTATACACTAGCTTGACTTAGTGCCGTCTTGTGGAACTTGTCTGCGGAAGCGACGGAACACCACGTCTTGTGGCCAAAAGTCTTCTTGCATGACGAGGGGCAGATAAAAAATCGGTACACGCACGACGAACGCCTTGAAATTGACGTTCCGGTCCGACTCTAATAACTGTACCCTCGGCGCGTACCTCGTCTTTTGGCGCACGTACTCCACGATGTCTTCCACCTTAGTGGTGTAGTGCAGGCGGGAGATGTACACCGGTGTGTTCGGCTTTGCGGCACGCAGGCTAACTTCGGGGCCCGTAGGAGCTTTGCCGCAATGATTCTTGTTCGTTCGCGATCGGCGCTTCCTCCTTTGTACCGTCACGAAACCGTCATCATTATCAGCCATATTCGGTGCCTTTTCAGGCAAGGGTTTGATACTAGGAGCGCCAGAGGCACTCGCGGTGACGCTTCGCCAGAGCTACAGACACTGGCAGCGGGGTAGGGCGAGGGGCTTGGGCGGCGGTACACAGAGGAGCCGCAGTGACGAGCACGGGGCTGCGGGGCACGTCGGCGGGGCGCTCTGCAAGCTCAGCAATCGACGGATGCGCTGGCGACGAAACTGCTGACGCGGAATTCGACACCGATACATCGAGGCCGGCTCAGCGACATGTGTTTACGTTTGACGCATCGACAGGTGACCTAATTACCGCCACACTGTTGCACAAATCGCTAAATTCGTTAAGCAAATCAGTGACGGTGTTTTGAGATGCGTCTAATTTCGTTAGCACATCCACGAGGCGAGCCTTCAGAAAGTCAATGTCCTTCAGAAGGCTGGTTACATCGACGTGGTTGAAGGTGACAGGAGGAAGCTTGTGTAGCTCCTTCGCCACAAACGTCGGCACATCGTCAGAGTCGGTCTCCTTGAACAGCGTGATTATATCCTGCAGGCTCCTCTTGGTCCCGTCACGCCGGCGGACGAAAAGAGTATTAACAACTCTATATACTTCCAAGTCGATTGAGAGCGTCCGATCTGCACCAAGTGCAAAGGGCAACTGATAGAAATTCGATGACTGACGAAATACGAAGTTTGCCGAGGGACATTAAGAAAATAGTTATACTGTAACTTGGTGTTTTCATACTCTATTTCTATGATGTTTTTCGAAGTATAAAACTTTGCTGCTAATTTTACTGTTATCATAACCTAATTGAATGATTAACAATAAATCTTTGATACCAATCCATGAAATTCCGATAACCTGCGACCACTAATTTATAAACTGTCTTGATTAGAATTGGTTAGCTGTCCAATTACATGGCAAATTGACTATAGACACGGTCATTAATCTTGAAGATCTCTGGTACTGTTAATAACTGAAGTTATATATTACTAGCTTTTGCCCGCGGCTTCGCCCGCGTGTATGTCGAAAAATATCCCACGGGAACGTACTACCGGGATTACATACCTAATAACCCAGGAGATGTAATTGACTAATACCGCTGCGCCCGCGTTGTCGTCAAGCATAATAATGTAGTTACGCGTAATTTTGAAACTGTGATATCTTTTAAACCATTCATTTAAATGATATGCTGTCACGGCATATTTTAATATAAATTAAATGACCAATTTAAATAACATATTTGATTGGATAAGGATTAATATAATACTGGTCAAAATAGCTTCTATTTTTTAACCGACTTCCAAAAAGGAGGAGGTTATATGTTCGTCGCGTATGTTTGTTTTTTATTTTTCTTTTTATGTATGTCCGCCGATTTCTCCGTCAATTGTGGACCGATTTTGAAAATTCTTTTTTCGTTTTAAAGGGTATGCTCTCGAAATGGTCCCATATAAATTTTATTAACTTAGCTTCAATAGTTTTTGAGTTAGCTTCAATAATACGTACTTTTCCCACTAAGTATGTGGATGATATGATAAGTTCCTGACACTGTTATTTACATAGCAGGTAGTGGTTTTCGAATTTGTGTGGGCTAGGTACCACAACTAAAAAGTGAAAAATAAAAACTTTTTACAAAAAAAAAAAACAACCGACTTCCAAAAACCACTACAAAGTGAAAAATAACTTTAATTTCGGAAGTCGGTGACAAAAAACGAAAATTCAAAACCAAAGAAAGACACCGACTTCCGAAATTAAAGTTATTTTTCACTTTGTAGTGTTTTTTTTTAAATTATTATTAGGCACATGGGTAGGCCATTACCTGGGTTAGGACATAGGATGGGACTTTTTATGCCGATAGTAGGTACGTTCCCGTGGGATAATCACCGACCTCCACGCGGGTGAAGCCGCGGGCAAAAGCTAGTTTACTATAAAAGATGCACATCGTTGTTCAGAAGATGGTTCACTAATTGTTCTTTTCTTTTCTGTTTTTATTGATAAAATAGCCAGTCGTGTCTACTTTTTTCATGGGACCAACATTGTAATCGCGACCAAACTAAACAACTTTCGTCATGAGACCAACTGACAACAACAACCAACTTTCTTCATGGGACCAACATTGTAATCACGACCAAAATAAACAACTTTCTTCATGGGACCAACATTGTAATCGCGACCAAACTAAACAACTTTCTTCATGGGACCAACATTGTAATCGCGACCAAACTTAACAACTTTCTTCATGGGACCAATATTGTAATCGCGACAAAACTAAACGACTTTAATCGCGAATAAATTATCAACTGTCCCATACAAAACTTCAATACCTACTCGACCCAAGTGTATGGGACGGCTGATGATTTTTTTGGCGATTACGATGTTGGTCCCATGGAGAAACTTGTTCAATTTGATGGTCTGTACTACCTTAAATAAATGTCCACTCCTTCTGGTACACGCTGTGGGTAAAAAGTATTTTTTTTTTTCTTCTTTTGCCACTACTTTTTTCACTGAGCCGATGTCAACTATTCTGCCAGTAACATTTACTTTCATAATATCGTCGGCCGTAGGTTCAATTGAGGTAAGGGACAAAATACGATTTTCCAGGAGAGGCCGACAAAGTTTTTTTTTCTGACTAAATCGCCCATAACTTTTTTTCTTATTAACTTTTTTTGGGTCTGTTTTTCTTACGTTAGAATTTTTTCATACTCACCATTCGATAGAGCGAAAATTTCTGAACAAAACTGTATACTCAACTCATTTTGGGTATTTTGTCACTTACCTCAATTGAACCTACGGTCGACGATATTTGACATCGCGCCTTACAAATCTTTTTACAATCTGTCATTTTTAACCGACTTCCAAAAGGAGGAGGTTCTCAATTCGTCTGTATGTTTTTCTTTTTTTTTTTTTTACTCGATTACTCCGCCAATTATGAATAGATTTTGATGATTCTTTTTTGTTTGGTAGATCATACTTCAGAGGTTGTCCCATATAAATTTTATTAACTTTGCTTGGGTAGTTTTTGAGTTAGCTTCAATTATACGTATTTTTTCCCACTTAGTATGTAGATGATATGATAACTTCTTGTCACTGTTATTTACATAGCAGGTAGTGGTATTCGAATTTGTGTGGGGTAGGTACCACAACTAAAAAGAGAAAAAAAAAACAACCGACTTCAAAAAAAAACACTACAAAGTGAAAAATAACTTTAATTTCGGAAGTCGGTGACAAAGAACGAAAATTCTAAACCAAAGACACCGACTTCCGAAATTAAAGTTATTTTTCACTTTGTAGTGTTTTTTTTTTGAAGTCGGTTGTTTTTTTTTTTGTAAAAAGTTTTTTTTTTCAGTTTCTACGGCGGCCATACCAGACGTGCTTTAATTGCATAGAAAAAAAAAACGGCTGTATAAAAGAGATATTATGCCTGTTGTCTATTCCTCGTAGAAGCGCTCACACTACGCATGCTAGTAACCTTTCACCTTCCACCTTTCGTGGTAACATTTATACCATTTTGTTTTTTTTTTTTTGTATAATCCTAATATCCATTTATTTTAAATTTTATTTACTAATTGTATTTTATGTTTTCATAAGTTTTTTCTAGTTTATAACGATGTTGTTTTGTGAATGCTGTGTACTCAATACTCAATACTCAATTCTTTATTGCATTCCATATGTATTACATAGATGGTATAACAAAGTAAAAGATCAATATGGACCCTGTCGGGCACAGCAAAATTAGGAGAGAGGAAGAGGGCTAAGTAGCAATTCAATATTATTATAAATTATTAGATGTGTTTAATGTGTATACCTTTATCAGGCTTACATACCAGTACATTTATTATGTTATTCTTCTGTTTTTTTTTTTTATATGTACTGCTGTTGGTATACCAAATAAATAAATAAAATAAACATTTTAAAAGAGAATCTTTTGAAAGGATCAGTTTAGTGTTACGTATTATGTATGGTTCATGACCATAAAATATTTTGTTTCTCTATTTTATCCCTGAAATTAACTTAGACAAACTTAACCTGTTACTTAATAAACTTTACCAATGCAGCTCGTGTTTCATCAAGATTTACCTAGCAAAGTGCAATAAAGTGCAACATTCTGAAGGAAATTGAATTGCCTTGCAAGAAAAAGTAACAGGCACTTGAAATAGATACTCGCTACATTGTTTTTTTTAGTAATAGTGCTGGCAATTTATTTTACCGTCGATCTTTTAAACAGGAAGCACTTAAGGTATGGCACATTGCTCGAATTAAAAATAAATGATATATTTTACCAACTTCAAAGAAGATTCCGACGAATTGAGAACCGGAGGAGGTTCTCATCTTTTTGTATATGTTCAGCGATAATATTTCTTAATATTGGGTAATTACATTCCTAATTAAAACCTGTTGTGTCATCATAAATACACAATGTACATAAATTCACGACTTCTTCCCATGGCAAAAACTACAGAACTCCACCTGCTAATTTAATTTAATTTAATATCTTTATTTTAGATACAGTCCATATTTTCTACAAAGCTACCGTTAGTAAGGGTTGTTAACTTGTTAGTAGTATACAAAAACTACAATAAAAGGTGTTAGTAATTTGTTAGTAAACAAAACATGTTATACTATAATCCTACTTCCTATTTCTGTGCAGGTGTACACCTGCCCAGTACACATTAAAAAGGGGTGCGTCTCATAACGTATAAACTCCTTTGATCTAATTTCATTTTATTATCGTTCATAAGATATAATCAACGTGAGATATACCAACTGTTGATATAATTTCTTTACATATAATATTTATTTATTGTAAAACTTAATTAGTATAACGTTGTTTGATATAACGTTTATGTAATCGAAAATCATTTGGTCTAACGTTTAATATGTATATTGTTTATTTAATCGAAAATCATTAGGTCTAACGTTTAATATATATAAAAAACGTCATTATGGTTAACACCTCGACTCAGAGTACCCCGACTCGGATAGGTTAGGTTAGAAGGCTAAGGCGGGAGCGAAGCGAAGCGGAGCTCCCGCCTTAGCCTTCGTGGTTATTTTTTTTTTAACCACCCAGAAATCGCTTCGTCGACCTATCTTAGCACAGGCGGTAATTAGTTACTAGTTATGCAATTTTGCTTTGTGTTTTTAAGTAGGCGTTTTCATCATATTAGACCAAATAAGTTTTATATCTTTTGAGTGGTATGTCAAACGATTTTATATTTAATGTATGTTATGTCAAACGATGTTATATTTAATGTATGTTATGTCAAACGATGTTATATTTAATGTATGTTATGCTTATAAAAAATAGTTATTTTAAAATTATATCAATCGTTTATTATATTAACTAATCGCTATATTAAATAAAATTATAGGTTCCGTTGTTATATGTTGTTAATATTAGAGATTTTGTTGTTATATCATCTATTACTTACCCATTAAAAAGACTGTCGATCTTGCACGCTAAAGTTCTGAGGACAGTGTTGGTGCTACCACGGACTCTGCTCATCATCGATGCTGTTTTTTCCTTATGAAGGCAAAGAAGTCATCGATAATGCAGTGCCTCCGCAAACATTGCGGAAGCACTGCATTACCGGGATTTTCTCAACTAAGATCCTTACATACTCCTTTTCTTTCGTTTACGTTCATACATCTGGTCATACATACACGCACGCTAGCGCCGGTTGCGATTAAACCAGTTAAAATTTTCGGTATGTATTTTATATCTGCACTTGAAGTCAAAGACTATTATTGTATCTGTGACCTTCCTGTGGCTGACTACCAACTAAATAACTATTTTCCATTTACTAAGAGAGCAGTGGTGGCCCAGTGGTAACGGCCGCGACTTACGAGTTGTAGGTCGTAGGTTCGAACCCAGACAGGCGCTTTACTTTGTGTAAATTATTTCATCACCACTACTCTCAAAACGGTGAAGGAAAACATCGTGAGGAAACCGGCATGTCTTAGAACCGAAAATTCGAAGACATGTGACATCTACCAACCCGCACTGGGCCCGCGTGGTGGATTACGGCCCACTCCCTCTCACAGAGAGGAGGCCTGTGTCCCAGCAGTGGGAACATTTATAGGCCGATGATGATTTACTAAGAATTTCATCTTATTATTTACTCACAACAGCCACGCAATGTATTCTCCAAAATACACCAAGAATGTCGAAAGATCCCCAATATCGTAAGTTATTTACTTGCCATGTCGTTGTGGGAAGCCGGCAAAGTCCCAATCGTCACCCGCTGAGCTAGCGTAGCGTAATGCAGCGTAGCGTAGCATAAGGCCTGATCCGCATTTGCGCAATTACCTTCACGGTGGCGGACGGGTGTAGGTACACGAACCAAAATAACGTGAACCTACCCTACATATCAGCGGAGCGTTTGTTGTGCCTGCAAGTTTTAAGCGGTGAGCGGCAGATTTTTTTTCGAGATGCATAAATATTTTGCAATAAAAAGTTCGTTCGTAGTCTCCTGTTGAGCCTGCTTCTATTCAGTTTATTTTAAACCTTACTCTACAATGCAGTTTTTGAGGCAATAGACGAGGTTTTTAAGCTATTGCATAGCTTTTATCGCGGGCTTTGAGCGCGGCGACCGAATCAAGAAATTCCGTAACGAAAAAAACCTAACACCGCCCACTCCGCCTACCATGTAATGACGTCATCATCCCAAGTGTAGCGTTGACAAATAGGAAGTATGGAGGTTACAAATGCTATGCAATAGCTTTACCGCGGCAGTCCCCGAGTGCCACACGTTTTTGTTTTTTTTGTTTTTTTAGCTTTTTTTCACCATTGTTTTGGTAGCATCGTCGATTGCTTAGTAGAGAAGTAATAAAAAGGCGTTTGCTACAAAACCCGGCCAAGTGCGAGTCGGACTCGCACACGAAGAGTTCCGTACTGTACTAAGATCGAGCAAAAAACGCCGAAATACGTTTCCTGTTTCTCCTTTAATTATTAACATTATTTAATTTTTATTATTTGATCGGAAGCCGACCCCAACATAGTTGAAAAAAGGCTAATGGTGTTGTCATAGCGGCAATAGAAATACCTACACAATCTTTGAAAATTTAAACTGTGTACCTATTACGGTTCATGGGATACAGCCCGCTGCTGACAGGCAGACGGACGGACGGATAGACAGACAGAAGGACGGACGGACAGCAGAAGCTAAGTAATAGAGTTCCGTCTTCTACGTAAGTCGGCGCTGACAAGGAACCGGTCTAACTCCTTGTCATCAGATATGTTCAAGCGTATATAAGCAATCATATAATGGTAAAATATAATGTCAAATATGTCAAGTACTTTGGTATACCTGGACGATATGTTAATCTATTTTCACCCGAGCAGCTCGGTCGACCAGCTGCGTTGATTTATTTAATCTCAAGAGTTTTCAGACACTTAAGAATTTCTTGCACCTACTTGGTTTTAAAAATACAAAACATACATACGTGCGGAGACTTACAAACCCATCAGGACCCAATTAATTTGCGCTGAACAAAACCGCTCGTAAAATTTTCTAAAATTTGCTCCTCCCGCTTTTTACTAGGCCCACACACCAAAAAAGCAGTGTGCGCCGGTAGCGTAGGTGACCCATCTACATCAATAAAGCTATACGGAGCCATGACATTGTTTAGTGTGCGCGCCGCTTTAAAAGCAGTGCCCTACGCGCCTCGCTAAACGGTTTAACTATTCAATTACTAGAGTTTTGTATGCTTGTAGGCTTTTAAGTGAGTTTGGAAGGCTGTATTAGTTTATGATATACCCGTTTATGATATTTTTCACGATGTTTACTTTGCATTACGGCAGCAAAATCTCGGTTTTTGTTGGTATACTTCTATTTTTTATACCCAGTAAGTACTGATGTGGGTAAGTGATGAAATCTTCTATCGGGGGATACATATACGATGTATCCCCCGATAGAAGATTTCATAAATACCCACCTACTAATGACCAACTAGCTTCATCTTTCTGACTGACCGACCCCTTGACAATTCAAATGTGTATATGGTTTTCACACGACGCCGCTCACCACCGCTTTGTGGAAAGGCCGTGAGTGCGCCTGTCCGCGCGGATGGGCTTCTAGTAGTACAACGCGCGGATAGTCGGCAAGCGCGCCTAAAAAAGTGCAACACACCCATATCCCACAGTCATCCGCGCTGTGGTGCGGTTTACGGTGTCTCGCGTGCTAAGCGCCGCCACGCCGCTATAATACCGGACGGAACCGACGCGAACGCAGCTCGTCCGTACGTTCGGACGGTGTATGTGTGTGAAATAATTGCTTTGAGTTTGAGCACATTACAGACTGCATTTCTTTACCATCTTCAATGTATTGGCACCCAGAGAACATAAGTACCTAAGTATCATTGAATTCGAGCTAAATTATATTTGCTAATGTGCACGTGTTTCGGTGGCAATGAACCAACTTTTCTTTCTTTTATTTTGTTTCTTTGTAATATTTTCTGTTGACACTGGCCTTATCAAAGCCCGTTATTTCCTCAGTCTTCCCCGAATTCGGTGAAAAAGGAATATGGTTCACGGATTTACTTTACGAAAAAAGAAAACCGTATACAGCAAGCTTTAACAGTATAGAAGAATATTGATGTAATTAATACTTTGAAAGAAACATTATACAAATATAAAATAATTGTAACTACCTAAAATCAAATCCTATGCCAGTAATTTGACTGGTTGACGTCATCACATCAGCGCCGGCTATCGCTGAAATCTAGCGCTGGGGCTCTGTGTCGCATGGGGTCGCAGCATTATGCTGAACGATGGCCGTTTTGTGTGGATGTGACGCATATTTTTCCCCAAATTGTTATTTTCGTGTTTTTTTTTCTTTGCGTTATATTTACAACAAATAAACGTACTTTCTTTCTTTTTTACTGAAGTCCTACCGGTAGAAACTAGACAACTTAATAAAGGGATACACAGCGACGTTCAGAAGTAAGAGAAAAAAATCTTTATAGTAGTCCCCGCAAGGCGCTGGTAACCGTTTCCGTTCCCAATAAAAAACGTCAAGACTCCCGGCTGAGGAGGGAAGTAAAAAGGCTCGGTCTTTTTAGAAAATGTACGGAGGAAAATGTACTTAAAGATAAATAAAAAGCGATGGGGTTGGTTTTTTAGATAAATATTTTTGTTGGATGCTTGGATGCTATATAGGTTATTATGTTTTCTGTTCCGTTGGTCTCGTGGTCGCAAGCGCGACTGCTGAGCGTGGGGTCCTGGGTAGGATTCCCGGGTCGCGCAAAGTATTATTGAGTTTTTCCATTAGGATTTTTTTTGGTTAAGTAGTCCCGGAGTTTGAAAGTTGGCGGTGTGATACCCCCGTGCTGAAAGCACGTTAAACCGTTGGTCCTGCGCCTGATCTCTCTCCGGTCGTGTCGGATTGCCGTCCCATTGGACTATGAGAGTGAGGGAAGAGAGAGTGCACCTGTGTCTGCGCACACACTTCTGCACTATAATATTTCGCGCGCCGAAGGTTAGTCTCCGCTGTGATTGGTCGCTATGGCCTAAAAATTCGGTTCGGAGGACTATTATTATTATGTTTTCTAAAGTAATATTATGTGTGAAGTGTGAACTTTTTTGGAACGAAGCTCTGCACACTTGGCGACTGAGAGCTAATCCGAAAAAAGTGAAACATTTTAACCGTCAAGACACTTATGTTACGTAACAAAAGTGCTGTGACGGTCAAAATGTTTAACTTTTTTGGAACGAAGTTCCTTATCGCACGTTATACTCTGCACACTTGGCGACTGAGAGCTAATCCGAAAAAAGTGAAACATTTTAACCGTCAAGACACTTATGTTACGTAACAAAAGTGCTGTGACGGTCAAAATGTTTAACTTTTTTGGAACGAAGTTCCTTATCGCATGTTAAATACTCTGCACACTTGGCGACTGAGAGCTAATCCGAAAAAAGTGAAACATTTTAACCGTCAAGACACTTATGTTACATAACAAAAGTGTTGTGACGGTCAAAATGTTTAACTTTTTTGGAACGAAGTTCCTTATCGCACGTTATACTCTGCACACTTGGCGACTGAGAGCTAATCCGAAAAAAGTGAAACATTTTAACCGTCAAGACACTTATGTTACATAACAAAAGTGTTGTGACGGTCAAAATGTTTAACTTTTTTGGAACGAAGTTCCTTATCGCACGTTATACTCTGCACACTTGGCGACTGAGAGCTAATCCGAAAAAAGTGAAACATTTTAACCGTCAAGACACTTATGTTACATAACAAAAGTGTTGTGACGGTCAAACTGTTTTACTTTTTTGGAACGAAGTTCCTTATCGCATGTTAAATACTCTGCACACTTGGCGACTGAAAGCTAAACTGAAAACCGGCCAAGTGCATGTCGGACCACGCACAATGTAGGGTTCCGTAGTTGGTATGAATTTATCCCAAGAACAAACTTAACTTTGTAGTTGAAAAAAAAAATCTTTCATACAGAATGTATGGGTGAACATGTTTTTACAACCGTTAACGAGTAATAATCGACCAACTTAATTGGTCGATTATTACTCGTTAACTTGTAAAGCTTACTCAACTGTGATAGGTTTCCTTTTAAATTCGTTATATAAGCTACTGCCGTGAATTTTTTCACATATCTAAAACCAGCCATATAGCTGGCAGGGGGGGGGACACTTGACTCTAACAACAATTTGCATTTTAAAGCTTAATATTTCGCAAACAGATCTCTCAATTCAAAAATGGTTTTAACACACTCATAATGTTTTTGAAAGACCTTTCCAACGATACCCCACAACAAGGGATACAAAAAAAAAATCCCCACTTTACGTGCAGGGGAGGTACCCTAAAAAAAAATTTTTTTCATAATTTTATTTTACCACTTTGTCGGCATGATTAATATGTATATTTATGCCAAATTACAACTTTCTAGTACTAACAGTCTTGGAGCTAGACCGCGGACAGACAGACAGACAGACAGACGGACATGACGAAACTATAAGGGTTCCTTGTTTACTACGGAACCCTAAAAAGTGAAACATTTTGGCCGTAACAACACTTTTGTTTCGTAACAAAAGTCGTCACAGTCAAAAAGATACACTTATCGTATATTCCAGATATCCCACGACACACCTCGTTGTTTTTGCTAACAGTAATTAATCACAATACACATGCTGCGACGATCCCAAATAAATTTGGATAAGGACAAAAGAAACAAGACTAGGGAATTACAAATCTTTCTGTGTCACTGACTATCTGCTTACTAACTTACTTTGAATAACATACCGCTGCTCTTGTAAACTTTTATTTACCCATTTATTTATCAGCTGTCGCTGATAATAAATACAATTTATTTACGGGGGTGAGTTTTTTGCAACCCTTGTAAACTTTGTTTTCTTCTTTGATTATTTATTCGTCTAGATCTCAGAGTGTCGCACTACAAAAGAACTAAAACAAACATGCCAATTTTTTATGCTGGTGTGCGTGACAGCTACGTCTTACACTCGCGCCACGTCATTGTGATTTTCTAGTGTGCGTGCATCTAGCGGCCAACAGTTGGGCGTTATTTTTTTCGACGATTTCACAGCTTTGTCTATTTATATCTTTGATTTTCTTATTATTTTAATAAAATCAATGTTTTCTGATACCTAATCCAAAAGCTTAACTTTTTTCATCAGTGTGGAATAATGGAATAAAGTATATTCCACACAATTATTCAAAAACTAATGAGACTACATTGAATTAATACGATAAATACCAAAAATAACAAAAACCCCAACCCCAACTCCTTATGAATGTGGGGACTATTCAATCGAATTATCTAAACACATGAGTCGATTTGAACAACTCAATCAATCTAATAATCTAGATTGATGAACATCGATTTGCATGGCATTGAAAAAGCTTTTTAATTTTATTTCAGTCTTTGGAAATCCTTTCGTGTGGGAGTGATCTAATAAATTATACCTTTCGTTTACTCTGAGGGCTTTTAGCATTTACATTTTTTTTTCACCTTGGGTTTGAACTGCAAAGTGTAGCAGTACCTACGGCCCTTTAACACACGCGTTTTGGCCGCCTTTTGGCCTCGTACAGGAATTTCTGCTTTTGCTTTAATTTTACTTTGTTTTTTTTATTTTATTTTTTATTAATGTTTTAAGGTGAAGGTGTTTAGATTAATTTTTGATTCCCTGTGCGAGTCTCAATAAAATACTTTTTCTTTCTTTCTTTCTTTTTCATGCCGTAAAAACTACGGTTTATTCGCCGTCAAAATGTAGGTATGGTCGTCAGTGTTGTATGGATCAGTAAGGAAGCTTGTAGAGAGACACGTTTTATCTACGGCGCGGTTTCTACGCCGTACCGTAAAGAAGCCGTGCTGTGTACAAAGGGCCTAAGGAGAAATAACCTAAACTTGATGATAAATATGGAAGTTGTAGGTAAGCTTTACAAACTCGATTACGATCCATTCCCTCGCTCGGAATGGTGACGCTGGACGCTTTTGATTTCAATTTCTTTTTTTTTTGTGTTTCCAGAACGTTTTCCAAATAAAGGTTCAATTTTTTTTTTTTTTTTCTTATATATTTATACGAAATACCTCATACAACACTGTATATTTTTGCTGGTTCATCATCATTTGCCAAGCCTTTTCCCAACTATGTTGGGGTCGGCTTTTAGTCTAACCAGATGCAGCTGAATACCAGTATTTTACATGGAGCGACTGCCTATCAGACCTCCACAACCCAGTTACTGGGTAATACGATACCCCTTGGTAAGACTGGTTGTCAGACTTTCAGGCTTCTGACGATCCGTAACAACTGTCAAAGAACTACAAATGACAGCCGGGACCAACAGCCTTTCAACTGTCATTAACGAGACACAATAGAATTTTAACTGTTATCCACCTCAATGAGGCGTCATAACAGATGATGAGTTAACGTGCTTTCCGAGGCACGGAGGGGTCTTGGTATGTAAAGATGGTCACCCATCCACGGACCAACCGCGGCAAGCGTAGCTTAAACTAATAGATCGACCCGTGCAGCTGTTATTACTTAGCCACAAGCCCCTCTGCTGGCTATATTGTGTAAAAAAGAAACAGCAAATTCTTCCATCTCACTCTCTCCTATCCAAACTATCCGTCTGTCCTTTTTAATATACCAAATTGCTTCAAAAACGAAAACAGCGAAGCATTTCAGCAAATACGTATCTTATTTTTCATTAAAAACCCCGACTATAAAGCGGGCTATTCACAGCAGTCGGCTGGCCGACAATAATCGCGACAATAGTATAGTATTGTGCCTGCTACGGAGTTTCTGACAATGCGACTTTCATTTTTTTTTGCAACGTGGAGTGATGCGATTGTTGCGAAATGTGCTTTAGTAGTTTTTTTGCGTAATATTTTGTTGAGTGTGTTAGAACGCTAAATGTCCCACTGCAATGCCAGGCCTCGCATAAATTATCATCACGGTCGCTCGTCGTACACAATATCAATATTTAAAGCTGATTTACACGAGTCGATTTAATTAAGTGTAGTATACAATTCAATTGTATAGTATGCCACAAAGAAGAAACTTGCATCATGTCAATGGTGCTCTCGTGGTAGTGAAAGCCTAGTGGTGTGACCGTCGTACTGCCGAGTGATAGGCCTCGAGTTCAAACCCAAGGCACCTCTGATTTTTTGGATTCATGTGCGTGTTATATAATTATCGATTGCTTCAAAAACGGTGAAGGAAAACATCAAACTCGAACTCAAAACTCAAAGCATTTATTTCAATTAAACCATTTACAGGCACTTTTGAATTGTCAAGGAATCGGTCAGTCAGAAATATGAAGCTAGTTGCCCATTCCAAAGCGTAATAGGTACCTATGGAGAAGAACGGGCAAGAAACTCCACGGACACTTTAAATAAAAAAATATTGCAAAATATTGGTTACATCATTCATGTTGAAATTATACAAGTGAAAATAATGTAGAAAGACGTGCACGTTAGAAGCGTCCATAATAAAAAAAAACAAAGAACAATTCAAAAATTAAAATAAATTAAAAATAAGCCGTGGCAACTAAGAGATGACCAGTCCCAACTGACGGCGCCTGTTCACGAACATGACGCATAGATTAGCACCATTCAGCTCAACCATTTTGATGGAAGCTAAATGATCCAACGTCGTCATCGTGGGGGAACCGGCATGCCTGAGAGATAATTCTCGACGACGGCATGTGAAGCCAAGTCAGAGACCTATGGGCAGCTTTAAAACTCTGACTCCAGGTTTGTCACTAACTACACGAAAAGAAGCAGAAGAATGGTGCTCTCAACATTTTATTCCGTTGATTATGTATTTCTTCAACCCCTTTCTCGTTCTAACAAGAAAAAATCCTTGAAATTCAATCATATCAGCAATCAATCCATATTTCCTGCTCTATTTGCCCACTAGTGATCCCACTGCAGTTATTATTTTTGCCCAACTAATCGGAATCTAGCATGACCTACATCCTTCAATGGTAGATATAAAATTAATTAACGGGATTCAAGACGTAGAGTAAAAAAAATCTTTTAAATTCAGTTAGACCAAGATTATGTTTAGCTTATTTACGCAATGGGTATAAACTATTTACTTACATTGATACAAGTTAGCTGAATTCAGTCAAGTCAGTTAAATTCAGTGACTTAGTTGATATCAAAATACTTACAAACCAATTAACAAACTATTTTGCGTACAAAAACTTTAAAACATCTGCTAAACTCAAAATAAATCTAAAAATTATAGGATATTATAACTTGTAACCATCAATCATTTGATGTTTACAAGTTATAATCGTTATTTTTAACTTTTTCCTTTACATACTTGTACATAATATATATAGTAGTTAGTTGTAAATATGTTTGTGTATATTAAACTTTATTATTTGATGAAAAAAGAAATCATTCGAAGTTTCCAATGTTGCAGAAGATATGAGACAAACATTCTGATGGAACAGAAACCCAATAAAAATATGAGGAAACCATCAAATTGGAAGGAAAATCTTGTCCAACTGATTTTTCTATGCTATGTCATCGGTGAACAGCGAACGACCAATTAAGAATTGATTTGGAATGCTGACGACTTCGACTTCAGATGATTTAGTTTGTTTTATAGAAAACCAATTGATTTAATGTGAAGATTTCTTTGATTGAACACGAAAAAAGGAAATTATTCTAGTTAGGTTAGGTTACTTATTATTTGTTTTAAGAACGATATCTTTTGCATAACTATATTTCTTTTTATGTGGTCGGCGAAATGATGCCAAACGACAC
Organism: Agrochola litura; assembly: GCA_949152395.1. Taxonomy (NCBI): domain Eukaryota; kingdom Metazoa; phylum Arthropoda; class Insecta; order Lepidoptera; family Noctuidae; genus Agrochola; species Agrochola litura. The sequence continues at coordinate 3,758,380 of OX424497.1, read as the reverse complement.
TTTTTAATTTAAATAAGACAGGTCTATCACTATGTCTCGAACGGAGAATTATGGACATGTGTATTCTCCCCATTCTCACATATGGTGCTCAAACCTGGTACTTGGCACTTCAGCAGAGGAATTAAAGACTAAACAAACTAACCCATGTGAAGTTTGACCATAATTACCTACATCATGAGCGCCTGCATCCGAAGAGATTTATAAACCCACCCAACCCTGCTTTTGCAAGATATTATAATTATTTTAGATAAAAAGCCCCCTAAAACGCGCGCGGGGGTGACGGTCTCCCACCGATCTATGGAATTTCTTCTTTTTATTTAACGTATCTCTAAAAATTGTATTCGATGCCTACTACATTTAGGAGTTTATTACCTGGTGAATTATGTTAGTCTCGTAAATGCAGCGTCTAATTGTTATGATTGGTGACAGGCTAACTTTAAGGGATCCCCGAAACGATCAATGTGTATCAATCACGTAAAAAATGACAATTACAATTAATTGATCGTTTCGGGGATTCCTTAAAGTTAGCCTGTCACCAATCATAACAATTAGACGTTTAAAACCAATCACGTTGCTTCGCGATATAAACACATTACCTATCCACAAAATAAGGCCGTGCACACTTTGGACACGAATTTCTATCGTACGTGAACGTATGATCGTGGTCGTACGAAGTGAGTGTGCACACTGAATACGTTTTTCTCCGTCAAATAGGTAGTGTTCCGGTGATATCGCATTGAACGCACGAAAAATCCTAATAATTTCAGATTGTTTTCGGAAGTCAGAACTACACGTACGACTTAGGGAGGGTTCACATCTGACGGAAGATGCGTCGGACGTAACTTCGTTAGTACGGTCGACACACTAACGCATCCTCGGTTGAGTGTGAAAGGTTGAATGTTTTCTAATATAATTGTCTGTTCTAGCGTTACGCGACCGATAATACACGATGCATGTTCCGTCAGATATGAACCTTCCCTAACTCGCACTCGCAGTCTGCGCGCTCCCTTAGTACTTGGAAGGTCGGAATCGTTCGTGCGTATTCGTAGGTGTTCGTATAAGTAAAATTGGTACTAAAGGGCGTCCAAAGTGCGTACGGCCTTAAGGCACGAACGGTTTTTTTATTTTGAAACTGCCTCCTTTTATTTTCTCAACAGGTATCCCCCACTATATCACTAAACCTTCTACGAGTACTACCCTCAATTTATCATGTACGAACAATAAATTTGTCTTTACAATACATTAATTTTTCTTATCGGCAACACCGATACTGCTGGAGGTAATTGAGATTGCATGATATATCGTCTTATTCGCACCGACTTTCGGAGTCGTGGTCAGTCTACTGGAAGTCGGCTTGAGATTTTGTGGATTTAAAATATGTATTGTGGTGATGTTGGTACAGAGTGGATAAGATGTGTACCTAAATAGAAAGAGATAGAGTAGATATTTCTACCGAACCACACCAAGTCGATAAGCTCGTCACTTGATAACGACTGAACCATTTGGCTATTCTCTATTTTTAAATTTTCATAATTGTTCTAATTAGGTAGTACATATGGAAAGAAAAAATTGATAAGCTTCCCGGAAATTTTTCAAATTCAGGAATAATTTAATGACATTTTTCTATGGGTTTTTTTTATGAATTATTCAAAATTCAACAGGATGTCTGTCGGGTCAGCTAGTAAAGAATGAAAAGGAAAAAATGTTTTATGTTGTTGTATTGTCTTTTTTTTTTTGTTTTTAAGAGTAAATTTCTTTAGGCGCGTTGGGCATTTTTGAGCTGGGACTAAACCATTGATTTCGCGACACTGTAACGGAATTTATCGACACCGTGGAGTAAAACACATCAACGCGTTGATTACCGCGGTGCGTGGAGTAAAAGACATCAACGCATTGATTACCGCGGTGTCGATTTTTTTTCAAGTTTTCGCTTCTGTCGGCACCCCCGGAGTGCCAGTTTTTTTTTTTGTTAAAATTTTAGTTCAAGTGATTTCTAAATAATAAGCCTTTAAGTATTGCTCGGGGATATTCAGCAGTCTGCCAAGCATGGATGATTTTTTTCGTACCATAACCATACGCAATCCAATAAACATTTACAAGTAAAAAATATTGTATCTTCAACTAACGAAGCAGTCGCAGGTGGGCTGAAGAAATAGAATATTTTAAGAACTTTACCTTAGTATGTCCCAAGGGAAGTACTTAAAAATCATCCCTATCCGTAACCGTCTTCACTATGGAAATCTATGGGGAAAACCCGTTTTCAAACAGCGAACATTTCTTGGAAAGAAAATTTGGACGAAGCTAGCCTGCACCGTCCACAAATATGGAAAACATACTGAATGAACCAAACTACCGAAATAATTATAAACAATCATGGGGATTGCCGACAGAAGTGGAATCTTAAAACTTTAACATGTATTATGCAAATAAATTGTTTGATTCGATTTGAACCTATGAAATCACAGTTTTTAGGGTTCCGTAGTAAACAAGGAACCCTTTTAGTTTCGTCATGTCCGTCTGTCTGTCTGTCTGTCCGCGGTCTAGCTCCAAGACTGTTAGTATTAGAAAGTTGTAATTTGGTATGGGTATACATATTAATCATGCCGACAAAGTGGTAAAATAAAATTATGAAAAAATTTTTTTTTCAGTGTACCTCCCCTACACGTAAAGAGGGGATGTCTTTTTTTTTTTTTCTATACCTTAGTGTGGGGTATCGTTGCAAAGGTCTTTTAAAAACATTGAGAGTGTGTTCATGCCATTTTTGAATTCAGAGATTCGTTTGCGAAATATTAAGCCTTAAAGTGCAAATTTTTGTAAGAGTCAAGTGTCGTCGTCCCCGCCAGCTAAATGGTTGGTTTTAGATATGTGAAAAAATTCACGGCAGTAGCTTATATAACGAATTTAAAAGGAAAACTATCACAGCTGAGTAGGCTTTACAAGTTAACGAGTAATAATCGACCAATTTAGATTTGCGGTTGTAAAAACATGTTCTCCCATACATTCTGTATGAAAGATTTTTTTTTCAACTACAAAGTTAAGTTTGTTCTTGGGATAAATTCATCCCAACTACGGAACCCTACATTGTGCGTGGTCCGACATGCACTTGGCCGGTTTTTTTTATAAATTTTAAATTAATTATAGAATTATTATTTTTTAACAATTGAGTAGGACAGCACATGTCATGACGTCAGAAAATAATAACATAACAGGGTAAAAATCATTTAAAATGACCATTTTGATCGCAAAATTTGTCCACACACGTTATTTTATGACAAAATTATTTTTACTATGTAAGAAGCACCTATTAGTACTCTGATATTATATTATCTAGCTATGCTACACAGATTTATATAACTGTTGTCCATAATAAACACATTATATTTCTTTTTTTTCATCGAACTCGGATAATCTTCATACAAAATAATTTGTCCTCTTCACGGGCTGCGTAACAAAAATTATGTAAATAAATATAGTAGCTACGGTATTTAATTATTGAGGAACTTTTTGCCAAAATGTTGTTAATACCCATTGATTACGGTAAAAAAAAATTTTATGTTAATTATTGGAAATATTAAAATTTTGGGTACAAAGTAATGTCCATTGTTTTATTCATTTTTGTTATTCATTTTTGTACCAACAAAATTAGGTATTATTTAGAATTTTTAAAATGGCTAAACTCAAACTATACCTAACGAGCTAATCACATGCCAGAATCTAATATGAGTCGGCCATTTTGTTCTCCAGTGAAAATAGTGAATGACGCGTATTTCTTTGTTGGCGAGCAAAATTCCAATTTTAATTTATCAGTTTTGTTTTGTTTCAAACAACACAGGTAAGTGAGCACTTATATTATATAATTATTCAGTTAAGCACGTTATTGCTGACATTTATTGAAATGCAAGGTGGTTGGAACTCATTGTGATTTCTGTTTCAAAGCATAGCGGTTTTTCATTTTTGTTATGATTTTAGTTGCGTTACAAAAATGAAATAACAAACATGAACTAAAGTCGCAATCACATTGCTGATAAAATTTTATTATTAGAGCATGATTCTAATCTTTTTCTTTTTGTATATTTGAGTGTATTTTTGTATATAATATGGGTGCTTTTCTCTTTCTGTTTGTTACGTTCATATTGTAATAGCACACAAATTTTTATATTTTCGTGTTAAAAGCTTTTGTTTTTCGTGTTGAAAATCCTCGTGGATGTCCTCCGCCTTGGGAAGGAAGGGTCTGTCAGATTCGTACTCAGTAATACCATCACACATGCGTCGGGAGCTGCGGGTGCACTTTGACTTCCGCTGTTTTGGACTAGTCTTGGCGACCCCGCCCGCGGGCCAGGCTGGGGAGTTAGGCGTGGGCTTCCCTATACATCTTAGAAAGGTGCGTACCCGTGGACCTGCGTCCGTAGCCTAGTGCAACTAAAAATGGCTTCAGTGGCTGATGTTTGGTCAAAGTGACAAGGTTGAAGTGTAGCACACTCACTCACTTAGAACATGTCTTTGAACCGACTTCAAAAATGGAGAGGTTCTCAATTCGATTAGATATTTTTATGTATGTTCCCTTATAACTTATCTATTTAGAAATCAATTCTGATGATTAATATTAAATTTTTAAAATTTTACGGGATATCTCAAGGGTTTTTTTTTTTGAGGTTTGAAATCATCCAATGACTTCTTCCGCTCTAAGGTGGAACTGGAGGGTGTGTCAGCCTCTTACTAACTAAAACCGCACCCGTGTCTTTCAGTTGCCTTTGGCGTTCTAGGACTACAGGTTTCTACCCGGTATCGGCTCTGCTGGGCTCATGTGGTTTTGCCGATATCTTTTTGAGGCGCGCAAGGAACACTACGTGCCGTCGACTACTCGGGCTCGGTTCTTACTGGACGGGCGGACGGCGAGCTACATATTACTCGTCGTCCGCTAGCCCGCATCAACTGTGGCCGGGGATTGCCACGTGACTTCAAACATTTGCTGCGTTTTCAGATTGGATTTTCTTGTCTATCTATTTAATTGCCTACTTTCTGTTTTATTATTCTTCCGTCATCAAGTTCGTTTGTCTGTCTAGTTAACTTTTATCTATGTCTTATTTTTATGACTTTTATTAGTCTTTCAGTATATGCTCGCCGTCAATCGTCACCTTAGTTTGTCTAGCTTCTTATATGTTTGTTCATTTATGCATATTATTAATGTTTGTTTGTTTGGTTCTCTTTCCGTTTGTGCTTACGGTATATATCTTTATAGAATGTCAATGACAGCAGCTGAACGTTAACGGCTATATAGGCAACGCCTTAAAGAATTAAACCCAGATAAGTTTGAAGAAATTCGATTGAAAAATTTGACTCGAATTAAGAAGAAATATGTGCCAGTTTCTAAACTAACAGAAAACTAAAAGTCAATAAGAAGAAGGAACTGGAGAAAACTTAAGAAAAACCACGAGAACAAACATAAGTCACAAATAAAAACATAAACAGCTCAAAAGAATACCAACGATACTATAAAAGACAATGAAAAACAAAAAAACATTATAAATAAACAAAGAAAACAAATACAAGCGCTAAAAAAGAAAACTATCGATAAAAAATCCTACTTAATTGTCAGATGACTGCCTCAGAGCAGGGGAATCTCGTAATACACGAAGAGCCACAAGGCTTCTGCAACTGTTTCGATATTAAAAGACATTGCCTGCTAAAACTTCGTTCCAGAAAACGAACTCGGTTAACATCCGATTCAGATGACTGCCTGCCTTCACCATTTAAAAGACAAACACATAATATCAATATGTTGACTGATATCTCGAATTCCGAAAATATAACCACACCGGTTTCTTCAAAATATAACCCGACTGTTCAAGAAGATACATTAGGTACAGATTACGATGATTTAGACTCTTTAGATATTTTTGAATTGTCACATACTGTTAATACACTGAATCATCTAAAGATAAAGTCAAAAACAATCTATAGCAAATGAAAACCCCAGTGGATGCAGACCATACGTATGCCACCGTGACAAATAAAGAAAATAGTGATGATCGGAATGAAATAACAAATAAAAATAATAATAATAATGTGGCGCCTGTGACTATTCTGTCTAATGTTCGAGTAAATTATTCATTTAGTGTTAGATCACTAAGAAAATGATGAGCAATACAAAGAGATAAAATGTATCTTCTTGTAATCTTAAAGTAGATTTGAAATTCTTGATAGTTCAGCATCTAATTTTGTATCTTCAAAGATTTTTTTTTTTTCTAATTCAATTGAAAGTGAGTAATGTTTATATTGTTTTCTTTTTATTTTACGAAATGGTTTTTATTTTTAAATTGATGATTATTTCATAATACAAATCATGTTTTTCATTGTGTTCATGACAGTAGGATATAATGTCTCGATATTTTAAACACCTGTTAACCTTCCTATTTCCTTTAAACATCTTTTTTTTTAAAGAACTACCTTTTTGTTAATAAGTTATCATAAAGTATTTATTTTGATGTACTCGTAGGTTGGATCAGTGTTGACTTTACAAAAGTTAATAATGCCGCGTACGATTATGTTAGAAAATATAGAAGTTTGTTTCTATTGCCCTTTTTTCAAGTATATTTTAATGAATACTGTTGACAAAAATGTCTATTTATATTCATGTCGTCGATTTATTTTAGATTAATAACTTTATAATCTGAGAAAAATTACTGATAACTATATTACGTTGATCCAAAAAAAAATGGTTTTTATGAGAGAAAAGAAACCATATATATCTCCTATAATTAATTAATTAATAAAACAAATCATAAAAGAAGTATAAAGTGTTTTATTGCGGAACAACACCTTATACGAAATCAATAACATAAATAACAGTCAGACTATAAATGTGCATTGTAAACAAGCCCTAATATTTCATTTTTGTTATTTTTTGTTACGCGTTTCATTTTTGTTACATTTTCATTTTTGTTTAATTTTTGGAGTGTATCCCATCTGGCCCGGTGACTTGGCCCGGCACCGGGCCACATGGGACAAAAAAGTTTTAACTGGCCCGGTGATATGTTTACCGGGCCAGATGACACAAATCAAGTGCCATCGTCCCCGGAAAGGGGAGAAAAGAGGATACGCCTCGTAATTTGTGAAATACTAACTATATGCATCTATGAAAGGGATTGAACTTATAAATCAAACTGCTGAAACATTTGCTGAAAAGTTGTCAGGCAAACGTAATTCTTGTGTGGTCGATATGTTACGGCTAAAACCCGAAGTGCGGCTACACCTAGTTTTAGCCGGCTAAAACTAGGTGCGGCCGGTAGCAGTGGGATAAACTTGCCTAAATGGTTTCTGGCACTCGCCGGCCGCTTCCGCGGCACCGCTCGCTTCGCTCGCTCGGCTCGTGCGGTATGTGGTCACAGTTCTAACCTAACCTAACCTACCATTCAGCCATTTACATTTGCTACAACTAAATTTATTCCAATTATACTAAGCAGTTTGATTTATAAGTTCAATCCCTTTCATAGATGCATATAGTTAGTATTTCACAAATTACGAGGCGTATCCTCTTTTCTCCCCTTTCCGGGGACGATGGCACTTGATTTGTGTCATCTGGCCCGGTAAACATATCACCGGGCCAGTTAAAACTTTTTTGTCCCATGTGGCCCGGTGCCGGGCCAAGTCACCGGGCCAGATGGGATACACCCAATTTTTGTCGCAATGGTCATTTTAAATGATTTTCACCCAACATCACTGTACGGTTCGTACACTTGCAGAGTTGTTCTTGTTTAGATTGAAGAGCGTAAAGAAAAGATCACTTGGATCCCGCAAAAAAAAGCAGGAAAAAAAAATATGTCGCACGTCTGGTGCAAGTCATCGCGTCAGCAAAACATGTACAGTGTAAGACTGTACAATCACGCCTGTAATTCCCCGAAGGGTTGGCAGTGGTGTACCTTAGTAAGTAGGTATCACCCACACTTCACCGGTTATGTAATGTCCCAAGTAAATGGGGGCAAGCCTATTGCCATCAAACGGGCACAAATCCAGACTCGAGCTGTTACTGTGAAATTCCTCATAGAAAAACCCAATAACACTTTTCCCGATCTGGGAATCGAACCCAAGACCTCATGCTCAGCAGTAGCATTTGCGACCACTACACCAACGAGGTGGTCAGAAAATAATAAATAATCAAATGAAAAATAACTTGAACGGGTCATCATCATCCTTAGCCTTTTCCCAACCATGTTAAGGTCGGCTTCCAGTCCAACCGGATGCAGCTAAATACTAGTATTTTACATGGAGCGACTGTCTATATCACCTCCACAACCCAGTTAGGTACTGGGTAATACGATACCCCTTGGTAAGACTGGTTGTTGTCAGACTTTCGGGTTCACATTCTCAATTAAGTAATTCGGTATTGCAAACTTTCGAAGTTCCATACATCGTGATTATAAACGTACACCGCATACATTCTGACTCACGTAAATCGTAATTTGTAATCGTAATACAGTACATCGGTGTTTTGAAAATGAAAAATGTTTACAAAACCAAAACAGTTACATGGATTATAAATGAGACATCCCCAGTAAGTAATTGATAATACTTGTGTTGGGGCTATCTCGCTCTTTCCCTTAATTATTATTAACAATATTGAGACGATTGTTACACAAGGCGACTAAAATTAAATTTAGGAAGAAAATAAAATGACTGATGGACTAATTTGCAGCTCTTTGTGTAACTGTAGTTGTATGCCTATGTGAAACTGTATGTGCGTCTTATTTTTAAAACAGTGTTTGTGTTGTGTTGTTGTTGTGTGTGTACGTGTTTGTGTGTGTGTGTTAATGTATTTGTATGTTTGAATGTGCATGCATTTTAAACGTCGAAGTTCAGTAGCACAGTCGTAACAACAAACTTAACGTAACTTGAACGGATAAAAGGGAATTAAGTACCTTATAGATTTGAATCACAGCGCGTAAAAAACGTCATGGACTGAATTAAAACGTCCCGGATCTGACACGCAGAGATTAAGCGCAGGTGTGCCAACCCAAACATGTTCCGGTAATGGAAAAAGTCGATACATCAATTTATTTGCTGGAACTGAAGTAAATAAATGAGCAAGGAGGGATGAAAAGGGAAACCGCTAATCTTTTTGCTTCTAAATCTGAATGCGTACTGACTTATTAATATGGCGCTGGGCGCCTACCACCACCTCTTATAGCAGTATTATTTCAACCTTACTTCAGTGTGGGAAAGAGATAGAGCTATAAATAGTAAATAAAAACAGTGGCACTCCGGGAGTGCCGATAGAAGTGAAAACTTGAAAAAAAATCGGCACCGCGGTAATCAACGCGTTGATGTCTTTTACTCCACGGTGTCGGTAACAGGTTGCGAAATCAATGGTTTAGTCCCATCTCAAAAATGTACAACGCGCCTAAAGAAGTTTTCACTTCATAAATCTTGTTTTTTACTCATATAGGGTTGGTAACATTTTCCTGAAAACTAAGTATTAGGCAACAACACGCTACAGTGATAATTATATGTAGGTAACTGACATAGTGAATTATTATATTATTATATGGACATTAGTACTCTAATCTGTCAGCTATCATTTATAACCGACTTCCAAAAAGGAGGAGGTTACATGTTCGTCGCGTACGTTTTTTTTGTATTTTTTTTATTTTCCTCCGTCAATTGTCAACTAATTTTGAAAATTATTTTTTTGTTTGAAAGGGTATGCTCTCGAGGTGGTCCCATATAAATTTTATTAACTTTGCTTCGATAGTTTTTGAGTTAGCTTCAATAATACGTACTTTTTCCCACTTAGTATGTGGATGATATGATATTCTTGTCACTGTTATTTACATAGCAGATAGTGGTTTTCAAATTTGTGTGGGTAGGTACCACAACTAAAAAGTGAAAAATAAAAACTTTTACAAAAAAAAACAACTGACTTCCAAAAACCACTACAAAGTGAAAAATAACTTTAATTTCGGAAGTCGGTGACAAAAAACGAAAAGACACTGACTTCCGAAATTAAAGTTATTTTTCACTTTGTAGTGTATTTTGGAAGTCGGTTGTTTTTTTTTTTTTGTAAAAAGTTTTTTAGTACCCTGTTATACCTTGACTTGCATCACCATTAATACTGCGCATTTACGCATTATAGTGTACAAACAATCTACACGTGCCGCCCCAAACATCCTTGACGCACTGCGACGCTTATTCGCTTGCGAATATTTCTCCCACAAGCTGCGTGTATAGAATGCTTGTACAGAATACTCTAAAGAGCGTCACCTTTACATTTGCAGTACAACGTACAAACCTGTATAGCTTCTGTATAGCTCCATCTCTATTCCACACCACCCACACTAATAATCTGCTAATTATTATAGGTGGTGTTAGGCCCCCTTTTCTTTGGGTGGGAAATTATCATATAACTTCTCCCGCTCTGGGCGGAGCGGGAGGGCGTGTCAGCCTCTTACTGACTAAAACCCACCCGTGTTGCTTCAATTGTCTGTATGTTGCCAGGGGCCACGGTATCCCTTTCGGACCCTGTCAGTTCTGCTGGCATCTCTTTGAGGCGCGCGTGGAACACAACACGCTGTCGACCTGGGCCTGGTCCTTATCGGACGGCGAGCGACCCATTGCTCACCGTCCGCAAGCACGCGCCTACGGTGGCCGGGAATTGGCCTGCGATTCCCAACGCCCAGGGCGTCTCCTGGTGTTAGGCCCCCTGAACTGGTTACTCGAGAACGTGGGGTTTGTTTAGTTAAAGGGATTTTTATATATTTTTTATTAAAACAATGATAAGCTCATGGATTACTCCTGCCAGCTTACAAATATTGGTTTAGGGATCGATAGGTACCAAGAATAAGGGCCAACTTTGATCCAAGAGTCCATTGATGCATTAAAAAAGTCTGATATGATCAGCAAGAAAACCACTTATGGAATCCAAGCTCAAAACTACCAACATTGCTTGTTCATTTCCGAATATTTCAAATTACTCGCAGGGTAAGTTCAAGAAATAGTCTCGAAACAGTGTTGCATGTTGAACACATCCATCATCTGCATTGCCTTTTCCCAACTATGTTGGGGTCAGCTTACAGATCCGTCGGTAAAACTGGTTGTCGGACTTTCGGGCTTCTGACTACCCGTAACGACTGTCAAAGATCTATGAACAACAGCCGGGACAACTGCTTAACGTGTTTTCCGAGGTACGGATGAGTCTCGGTATGTAATAGATGGTTCTCCATCCACGGACCATCCTCGACAAGCGATACTTAACCTTGAAGATCGACCCGTGCAACTATTATTATTTAGCAACGAGCATATTATATCAGTATCTGAATAAATACATAACATACCTACATAGAATTTATTCCTGCGTAATTTTTTTCAACAAGTAATAACTTCAAAGCCAGGGAGTGTGAATTTGGCACAGGTTAACGTCTTAATAGAATACGCCACACACATAATTCAATCAGTTGGCACCGAATTTTGCTTTGTGTACCAACATTACGAGAAAAATATGTTTATTTCTTTACGTGGCACCTTTGATCCGGGTTTATTAAACTTGTGGATGGTATACAGGGTCAAACTAAATTAGCTAGCAAAACTCCACATACGTGATACAAATTGATATCGAAACACGATAAAATAAAAAAACGGTCAAGTGCGTGTTGGACCACGCACAATGAAAGGTTCCGTAGTTGGGATGAATTTATCCCAAATACAAACTTAACATTGTAGTTGAAATACATTCCAACTGCAAATATAAGTTTGTACGCACAATATTGATAGATTAACCATGTTATTTTAAGACCATAAACTTCTAATAAGTGTTCCTGTAATCAATGAGTAAAGAACCATTCTCTGATTTTTTTTATAAAATTTTAGGCTCAGTAGTTTTGGAGATAAGGGGGGGAATGTTCAACTTTCATCTATTTTCTTAAATATTTTAACTGTATTTATTTTAAAATTATAAAAATAATATATTTCAGATCCTCGCTACAAGCCCTTTCATTTGATATGTCACACGATACAGTTTGAAAACTTTTTTTAAATCTTCTTATTTGCCCCCCAGTGACCCCCATGCTCAAAATTTATTTATTTCCGTTATACTTCCGTGTTTGAGTCACAAAAATACATATGTGTACCAAATTTCAACTTAATCGGTCTATTCAATTCGGAGCAAATTGGCTGTGACAGACGGACAGACAGACAGACACATCACACAGGAGTGATTCTATAAGGGTTCCGTTTTTTTCCTTTTGAGGTACGGAACCCTAAAAACGAGCGAGCCTTACAGCAGTCGCATAATATGATGTATAACATCTGACATCTCACCTTGGTAATAAGCAACATAATCTTTACATCCCGAAAAAATAATTCGAATATTCAAACACCACAAAAAAAATATTCAACCGTTGTCATTTTTTACTTTTTCTTTGTGAGTCTCAATAAATACCTACCTTTTCTGTCTTTATTTAATGAAAAGAATGACTGCACAAAATTTGTAATCAACGGTTTATTTTTACCTATAGCTTACGCCAGCGGCTTCTTCTTTCTAAATTATAGCCTATGCTACCCAGTATATAGCATTCTACTGGTGAAAGAATTTTTAAACCGGTCCAGTAGTTTTTGAGTTTATTCATTACAAACAAAAATACAACAAAATCTTTTCTTTGTATAATATTGTTAGCATAGAAGTGTAGATTGCACTCACAATTTAGCTAACACATTTTCTCCCTTCACTACCATAATATAAAAATGACACTCAAGACTTAATTAAATACTTTCAAGCACACTGCTAATGAGTGTTGCCACGTCACATGTCAATAGCTCCTCCTCTTATTAATTTTGTAAGGGGCAACTCTCGTGCTGATGTTTTAGTGGCCCTGATGAAAATATAGGTCATTGGACGATCTTCTTTTGTTATTTTTTAACAGAGTATATGTGACCTCTTTTATTTTTTTATTTAGTGTTATTTTTTTTTAACTAAGGCCCTTTCCTCACTGTTCGGTGTATCAGCGGTGCGGGATCAGTATGCTTGGTATACTCGGTACCGAAAGCTTATCAAATGTATTTTTTTCAAATTTATTTATTTTGGGACAACTAGATCCAAAGGTTAGTATACAAAAAAAAAAACTTAGAAACTATTGTTAGTACTTAAATACAATTACAAACGACAACACTCATTACATACATTCTATACACAAATGCCCCTGTGCTGAGACATTCCGCCCCGTCTAGATAACCAATAGGGAGATATTGTACCTCCCTAAGAGATCATCAGACTAACGAAATGCCTCAACACATGTGCACGTACATCTTCAGCTATAGTTTTCGTTTTTTTTATCGAGTGCCTATATTTCAATAAGCGTTTCCTGATTGACTCGGTATGTGCGAGAGCGGGGCGGGATCGTTTCGGTATACCGTGTCTCGGTAGAAACGTCCAGTGCCCGCTCCGTATTTTGAGACACGTCACGTGGTTTAATTGAAAATCCAATTTAATATTACGAGTATAAATGCAAAAGTTTGTGAGGATGGATGGATGTTTATTACTCTTTCACGCAAAACTTACTGAACGGATTTGAATGAAATTTAGCACAGAGATAGTTTATAACCTGCATTAACACATAGAATACTTTTTATCCCGATATTCCCACCGGATCAAAACTTATGCGGGTGAAACCGCGGGGCGCAGCTAGTGCATATTTTTTTTTAATTACCGGATGTCGCCATGTCTGCACGGTCCTCATATGGCTTGACCAAGATTATGTCTGGACTTTAAAAGAGACTGCGACCTCTGAGTGTGTTTCGGCCTTTCTTCTCAGAGTAGTCAGATAGGAAACGCCGAACTCATCTAGCTTATTTTTACAATTTTTTATTATGTTTACAGAATAAACAATTTAATTTCATTTCATTTCGCCAATAGCGCTTTCGTTTTTTTTGTAAACGGAGATAAACATAACACGATCGTCGATTTTCGTAATCGAAGACGACATTTTCTCGCGAGGAATTAAGCGGTACTGCATAAATTATACGAAAAACATAACGTCTGGCCTACAGGCAACTGAAAGAACACGGGTGGGTTTTAGTCAGTAAGAGTCTGACACGCCCTTCCGCTCCACGCAGAATGGGAGAAGCTATTTGATAATTTACCACCCAAAAAAATAAAAACAAAGGTCCGTAAATGAAAGCAGTGCGGTATCGTTTCGGTATACAGAGCATACTATACTGAACCGATACCGCACCGACCAATGAGGCCTATCTGTACATGTTAAAACAACACACATAATATATCATCACGCTTGTAAACCCCGAAGGATTAGGTAGACGTGTACCTAAAGTACACCCACATCGACTCAAATATGATAAACTAGCTGCGCCCCGCGGTTTCACCCGCATAAGTTTCGATTCCGTGGGAATATCGGGATAAAAAATATTATATATATTAGTCGAGGTTATAAACTATCTGTGTGCCAAATTTCATTAAAATCCATTCAGTAGTTTTTGCGTGAAAGAGTAACAAACATCCATCCATCCTCACAAACTTTCACATTTGTAATATTAGTAGGGTAGGATTGTAGGATAATACATAATAATAAAATAATAATATAAGTAGGATAAAGTCTGTTTGATGGACTTTTCAAAAGGAAAATTAATTTCATGCTGATTTATTTAAATAAACAACTACAAAGCTATGAAAAGGTCTTATCGTCACTGGAACATACATGCACTAAATACTGCAAAAATGACAGTGAAATTATTGAATTCAATTCATAGAACTGTATTTTATTGTCGTTTTATTTCCATTAGCGTGTGCGTACAGTTTTGTTTATGTAGCAAGACCAAGTAGGTAATGATGGTATTTTGCACCATCGCATCGTCCACCGTTGATAAAAAATCATGAGTGGTTGTGGTGGCAGCATAAACAGTATGACCCTGTTTTACACCAAAAAATAAAATTTAGTTCCCAGTTTCCAACCCAGCAATGTCAAATAAGCCATCTCAGGTATGAGACGAGAACCGATGGAACTTCGTGGAGCATTTCTGACGTTTGGCTCCCAGACTGGAGCGGGCCGGGGCTGCCTTGAAGCGGCTCCTGCCCAATCTAGGGAGTCCTGCTGGAGGCTCTATGCGGGGGTCGTGCGGTCCATAGCCCTTTACGGGGTGCCGGTGTGGGCGCGTTCATTGAGGCTGCGGCCAGCCCGCCGGTTGAACGCGTCTCAGAGGGTCATGGCCATCCGGCTGGCTCAAGGATACCGCACGGTCTCCTGTGAGGCGCCGAGCCTCCTTGTCGGATTACCACCATGGGATCTGGAGGCAAAGGTCCTCGCGTAAATCTGGGAGTGGCGCGAGGAGGTGAAACGATTTCCGGCCACCGTAAGCGCGGGTGAGCAATAGGTAGCTCGCCGTCTGATAAGGACCAGGCCCTTGTCGACGGCGAGTTGTGTTCCACGTGCGCCTCAATGAGATGTCAGCAGAATTGACGGGGTCCGCTAGGGCCGATGCCCGCCAGGGTTGCGAAGAAAACCCAAAGGGAGATCGTGGCCCCCGGCAACAGGGCAACCGAAGGAACATGGGTGGGTTTTAGTCAGTAAGAGTCTGACACGCCCAGAGCGGGAGAAGTTATTTGATAATCACCCAACCAAAAAAAGAAAAACAGTTTTGAGACGTGAAGACATGTGTAATAATATATTTTCGTAGCATTCTTCCATATATAAACAGGAAACGAACATAATGCAGTTTTTCTCACATGAAACCTCAATAAAACATTAATCACAAAATACAAAATCTGACTGTAATATTAACTTCCTTAAAAACCATAAATTCAAGTAAAACATTCACATTTGTAATGTCGGAAAAACAATTTTCATATTTTACAAGAACGCATTAGAGTGAAATTGAAAATGTGGAGTACAAGGAATTATGGAGTAGATTAGCTACGCGGTCGTAGTCTCGTAGGCTGTAGCTACGCGGAAGCGTAGCAGGGTGCTACGAAATCCTTCACCCCGTTTGTAATGATTATGTAACTTGTACTTAGTAAGAAAGAAAAATATTTTATTTGGGACACGCACAAGAAATACAAACAGTAATAAAAAAATTAACAAAGGAGCATTTTAAACTAACAAACAAAAATAATAAGGTTCACCCTTGTTTGGTCGAACAACGTTTTGTCGAAAATCACTTCGGCGAATTTTAGTTGCAATAAAGTCATTTCGTAAAATTATTCATTTGACCGAATAATTCATTGGTAAATTTTTATTTAGCATAATTATTTATTTGAACTAATTTCATTTGAACAAATTTCATTTCACCGAATTTTCAAATGCACTAATTTTATTTAAACTAATGTTATTGTTATGTCATTTAGATAAAATTTTAAGACCTAATATAACTTGGCATACTTTTGTTTGTCCTAATTATATTTTCGCATAATATTATTTACGCATAACAGCTTACGCATAATTTCTCTGATCATAATAATGATAAAACATAACATTCTATAAATCTAAAGCATAAATTTATTAAGCATAACATTCTAAAGCATAAGTTTTTTTCGCTGTAAGAAACATGCAAACAAGCATAAATATCATGCATGCAGCAAGCATGCAACATGTAAACAAGCATACACCAGGCATGCAAGCAAGCATGCAGCATGCAAGCAAGCATGCAGCATGCAGCAGGCATGGTTTCTGTCACGGCTCCGGCGCTGCGGGCCTCCGGCGGCCTCACGCGTGCTCGCCCCTACGCGCCTACGCGATTTTAAATTACACTCTAGGGGTAGGGCAGACAAGACTACGTGGAGTCGGTTTTGCAGCGATTCGGTTCTGTCACTAACTTTTGTAGCACAACATAATGATTTTTTAAGACAATACTTTAATTTTTATTTTTTTTCACCAATAGAATATTCGATAAAATACATGTTATACCACCTGAACACTACATCAAATGAACATTATACCTTTTGATCAATAGCGCAAATGTTGTTATCGCAAATAAATATTCGATGAAATGAAAATTATGTTAATCGATATTATACAAATTGATTATTTTCTTAAACGTTGTTCGAATTAGTAACATTACATCAAAAGTTGTTATACCAAACAAGGGTGAACCAAATAATAACGACCTGTGCGAGGCCAAAAAAGCTCCTATCTCAGCATAATGCTGCGATATTTAAAAAAAAAACCGCAGCGCTGGTATTCTGATAGGGCACACGGACACACCTACGGACATTTAAATCCAACTAGGGGATTACAAAATAAATAAAACAATAAAAATAATAATTACTGAAACTATTGTTTAAATTAAAAGAATCGACGCACGCCCGACGTGACGTTCCAACATCACTTGTCCATGGTATGGACTATTATAATATAATCTATGGTGACAACCGAAGGGACGCGCGCGGGAGTTTATTATCTATTGGACGAATCTGCGATGCAATCGGCTGTCAATTTAACTGTGCAATGTATTTTTGGAGTAAATAAAGAAAAAATTATATAACTAGTACAGTAACTAGTTTCGTATGGAGAAGAACTTTGGAATTTCTTGCCTATCTACCAAACTACCTTTTGGAAGAATATAGAATCAATTCTATTTTCTCGTAAAAGTTTGACTTTCAAAAGTGCCTTTTTATCTTTTTATCTTTGACCCTCATAAGTCTCAATTACATCGGAATATTGGGATAAAAGTATCATATGTGTTAATTCAGGTTATAAACTATCTGTGTGCCAAATTTCATACAAATCCGTGCTGTGGTTTTTGCGTAAAAGAGTAACCAACATCCATCCATCCACACAAACTTTCGCGTGTATAATTTTAGTAGGATTTATTCTAACTGTAAATAATTATTGTGGATTCACAAAAATACCAACACATCTATCATTTATCTCGTCTGCTCGACGTCCGTATGTCACTGCAGGGATCCAGCAGAATATCAGCGTCAGGTATATTTGCCTGACATATGCTGAGTTGGACTCCCATTTGGTGCAACCTTGAGACGCACACCGCACCTTATATATTTAATTATTCCAAAGTATGTCATAATGTCACTCCATTTCTACACTTATGTTTCTTTATTTAATTTTTTTTACATTGGCATCTTGTTTTTATTTAATTTGTTATAATTTAATTGTGTTTACGTGTGTCTTTTGTGTGCACTAAATAAATGTTTTATCTATCTTATCTATCTATCTACATAAGTAAAAATCTACAATACACTCTTACTCATCTCGACCAATCAAATCTCAATAAATATAACCCTCAATACTTACTTCCTTACTAACATATCAACATCTAAATATCATAACTTAACTAATATCTAGTAAGACGGTTAAACTCCGTGGTTAACTAGGACAAGCACAGTTAGCTTAGTTGAAGACCTTGGCAGGAATATAATTATAGTAATAATATTGATATAGCAGAACTTGACTCAAATTGTTACAGACAAGGATTTTAACACCCGTGTTCAAGAACAGTATTTACCTTATTATTGAAGCAACTCTATATTAAGTAAGATGTTTCTCAGCACGTTTAGCATGACCACAATAGAAACGGGTTTTGTCTACGGAAGAATAGACAAAATGGCAGATAAACAATCACAATCTGTCATTTTGTCTATTCTTCACACCTTAAACCTGTTTCTATGGCTGTTATGCTACGCGTGTTGGCGCGTTTGTCATGGCGAGTCATTCGTTTTTCAGAAATAATACTCAAAGGACGTTTTTCTGAGCGTATTTTATGTTGTTTTATATATTCCACTAGCTATTACTCGCGGCTTCGCCCGCGTGACTTTTGCTAAAATAAAAGTAGCCTAAGTTACCTCTTATAACAACAGCTGTTAGCCAGTGAAAGTCCCGTCAAAATCAGTCCAGCCGTTTCGGAGATTAACCGGAACAAACAGACACACAGACAGACAATTTTATTTTTTATTTTTTATAATTACTTTAAATACTTTCATAAAGTATAAAGCTGTTATTTTGACATTAAAAAGAAATACTTCAACTTTATTTATTTGTATGTATATGTACATAACATGTAATATAAACCCTTTCCGATCCGTGAGAGTGTTGTTAGGTATCTTACTGAGAGTCTATTTATGGGGTAGTTTTTTTTTTTTTTTTCTATGGATAATTTTACCTAATACATGGGGCGTGGGCGGCTGTCATTTAGCGGGTGTCTACAAGTCATAACTGCCTGTCGAAAATTTGCTAAGTTTTTATGTATTTTGGGGCAATTTTGGTACTAAAAATTTGATTTTTAACTTTTTTATTTTCAAAAATTAGTATTTTTTTTTACTTTTAGGCAATCTTATTGCAGTACCTACTAGCCCCTTTGGTATTGGAAAGGGGTTTTTTTTACATATTGTATATATATAGAGTATAGATGATAATATCCTGAGGATGCCTCGTTGAGAGATGAAACACGTGTAAATTTCTTTCAGGAGTTTTTTATGGATCTTTAGAAATAGCTAAGCGGAGCAGGTTACTAAATATATTCACGTCTATTGTATTTTAGAATTTTACAGCACTAGTATTTAAATGGCGACCTGTACACGACGCAAACTTTATGGACGATGGACCTAAGGAATACGCTTAACTACTTTTTTTACGAAAAAGAAGTGGTTCTTGGCGTAATAAAAAACTTCTGATACATTTAACTATCTTTACTTCATCAAACAATATTCCCTGCAGCCGGTAGTTCCTGGTCAGGTTTCTGACAGGCCTGGGCTCCACAACGGTTGGGACAGCACTTGAGGGCTCGGGGGCAGTCGGAGTCACCGGTGCACATGTGGGTACAGACCCAGGGGCCTCGGGGGAACTCTGGGCAGAGGCCTGGCTTCACTGAAATATTGAAAGGAATTGTGAATTAGTGGAATTAAAATAGTATTTACTTAAAAATATTACATAAAAAATCAAAAAACAATAGCACACATATAAACTCGGAAAGGGATCGTCACCGTATCAACTCGAGCCATTCAGTATTCTTTGTATGAAACTCCCTACTGCAACGCACTCTAATCGGAATCGTAACGTAATCGCCTCGCCTCGGGACAAGCTCACGAACCGCGGCGATATGGTGACGATCCCTTTCCGAGTTGATATGTGTGATTATGACCTTTTAAGATGGATCCGCAGTGGTAACCCGCAAAACCCAAATTTTCTTACGTTGTTTGCAATTTGCAGATCAGTGTCAGGTTGTATTTTGATTAAAATATGATTCGCAACCATAACAAATATGTATTTACAGAATTATATCATTAGAATCATTAATACATCTCTCTAAGTTTCATTTGTTCCATTGAATTACTTTTTCATGAAATCATGGCAATAGGGATGATGCCTGGGTAAGAAATTCTATTTAATCCATCAGTCAGATAATAAAAAAATATTAGACACGTATTTTTTGCTTTATCATATTAATAATGGTGCAACCTATATTACTTAATGGTGTACCTCTGAGTCGTGTTGCACAGTTTAAATATCTGGGACACATCGTGACTGAGAATTTGAGTGACGAATTAGACATTGAGAGGGAGCGCAGGGCGTTGTCGGTGCGCGGTAATATGTTGGCACACAGGTTCGCTCGGTGTACTGCTCCTGTTAAGATAACAATGTTCAAGGCATTCTGCCAGACGTTCTACACGAGCGGCCTGTGGGCAAACTTTACACAAAAAGCCTACAATTCCTTGCGCGTTCAGTATAATAATGTGTTCAGGGCGCTGTTTCGGCTCCCTCGATGCTGCAGTGCATCCGGCATGTTTGCTGACGCCAGCGTAGATGATTTCTACGCAATAATGCGTAAAAAAGTTGCGTCGGTGGTGCGACGAGTACGGGGGAGCCCGAATAGCGTCCTGAGGATGATTGGCGAGAGAACCGATACTGTTCTGCTCAGTAGGTTCACTGAACTCCATGTTTTGCGAGACCGATGAGCCTACTGTGCAGGGGTAGACGGTGTGTCTGGTTTCTTCTTTTTATTTTAGTTACTAACATTAGTCTTAAGCGAAATTATTGTTACTAACAACCTCAAATTGCCTTGCCTATGGACTTTTTTGTCTGAAATAAATGATTTTTATTTTATTTATTTTATTTATTATTAATAAAAAATTACTTGGATAAAACGCATTAAAGTTGGGGAGTAGGGGTCGCTACGTCACAAGTAAGTATAAAATCTACATACTCGTGACGTCACGGCACATTTTAACTCAATGTATCACCGTAATCAAATCATTACGTAAAAAAAAACAGTGGCACTCCGGGAGTGCCGACAGAAGTGAAAACTTGAACAATTTTACTGTGCAGGAAATACTTTTCCTTTTTGAAGTCAGTAAAAAAAGGGAAATGTCAATCATATCGTTGTCATATCTCAATGTTTGGGACGTCATTAATCCCAAAGAAAATATATCGCGCGTTGATGTCTTTTTAATGGTCAAAAGCTGGTGTCGGTAACAGTGCGCGAGTTCAATTGTTTTTTCCCATCTCAAAAATGCCCAACGCGCCTAAAGAAGTTTTCACTTCAAAAATACGTGTCCAATATTTTTTAATTATCCACCAGACGGACTAAAAATTTTTTTTTTTTTTGTCATCCCTATTGAGAACAATTCCTCGCTTCGTCACTTGTGAGGACAATTGTGTGACGGAGAAGCAAGTGACGTAGCACAGTCGCCCCGCCGCGCCATTCTCGTGACTATATAAGTACAAAGATATTTACGAGCATCAAGGATGTAACGTAAATTGAGTGTAAGCTGTAGTCAACAATACAGGCACATGACACAACATAACACCACGCCTTGTTTCCTCAAAGGGTTACGCGGAGGTGTACCGCAGAGGAGGAGGCGTGCACATGACACATCACAGCTTTGTCTGCGGGATTGCAATGTCCAATGTCTCTGGTATTCTCCTTAGGCGGCGTTTACCACTTGACATCCACACGCGTTGTCGACGGAAGAATAGACAAAATGACAGATTCACAAACACAATCACAATGATATAAGTAAAACTTATCTCTATATTGTAACCTTATAATTTGTAACCTTAAAATATGTTCTCTCATTAAATGTTTGTAATAATATTACCTAAGTAAATATAACTTTAAACATATAAACGCAATAATAGTATTTTAAGAAAATAGCTACCTACTTACCAAAAATATAATTATTTATGTTATTATTATTGACTTTTATGCGAATGTGATAATTCAGTTTTCATGTGTAGTTTTGTTTTAATTTTTAGTTTTCTGCGACTTGTATTTTTAACTTTAAGTATTAGCTATGTATCTAAATCTAATAATAAATTTTGCTGTGCCCTGACAGGGTCTACAACGGCTCTTAGCTTTAAGCCTTTTGTTAACATCTTGTTTTTACCATGTGGAACGCAAATAAATGAATATGAATCTGTTATTTTGTCTATTCTTGGGTCGACAAAACTGATTTCTATTGTGGTCATACTAAAGTGCAGGTAGGCCGTCAACTTGCTTACCATCTAATAAAACTTGGCTAATTATAATGTATCTAACTAACCCTGGTCCACAAAGTGCCTCTGCGTCATAGCATCAACGCACATAGCTCCACCACACGCTGTGGGACAACACAGCTGCTTCTCATTGGTGCAAGCATTGTCAGGTCCACATGATGCATCACACACGTCCACTGGTAGCGTCGGGGGACAGGAACCGGTGGTGGTCTCGCATGATGAGAATCCCACCAGAAATAAAGCTGGAAAATTAATAAAAAAACAAATTTAATTCGAACGAAAGACTCTTTACCCTGTATCCTAACCAAAAGCGTCTGTGGAATACTCGATTTGTATCAATTATGACGTACAAACGCGACTTGATTGATCGCGCGAGTAAGTCATATAGTATATAGTCAGTATCACTCTTTATTGTGAATACCATAAAAATATTGATATACATTTTTCATAGGGTGACACAATCATTGTGGGCAGTCTTATCACTAAAAGCGATCTTTTACAGACAACCTTTGGATTGATAACAGAGAGAAGGAGAGACAATAATGCAGATAGCCAGTGGTGTACCATTTACATCTATATCTATGTATGTATGTATGTATATGTCGCAGGGATATGGTCAAACCAGTGATATTATAATTTCACTAGTGAAATTATAATTGCACGAACTTGTCAACCGCCTCCATTTCTCACAATTTAACGGGCTCATTTTAGTAAGAAAGAAAGAAAAATAGGTTTATTTGTCACAGAAACACGTGCATACATAAAAGACAAGAGTAATCAAAGAATAACACAAAATACATAACAAATCACGAGCATAGAACAGAATTTACTTAGGCGGCAGCTGCACGACATGACTGCGACAAGAAGGCTTCCACTCAGCATGATGCTGTGCTATGGGGGACCCACAGCACAGCGCTGATTTTCAGTGGTCACCCGAAAAAAAAAAAGATGTACGGAAATCGAGTCAGGTTCAGTGATTTTTCCATTAAATGTGTAACAAAATAAAATAAACAGTGCTTAGAATATACGACAACTATACAACGAATTATAATAATAGGTAAATATGATTAAAAACATAAAAAAAATAATCCGCAGGCATCACCATACGTGCATAAATAATGCAGATTCCTAACTAAAACATATTATTACTACACGAGGATATACAAGTGTTTTAGTGACATTATAATTCCACTGGACCCACGCAGTGATATTGGAAGGCAGTAATATTTTGCCAATTTCACTGTATGTGCAAACCCGGTAAATTGTGAGACGGTCAATGATTGGTTTTTGTGTTTACAACAGTTTTTTGCAATTGGCGGATGAAGAAGAGTTGACCAATCAAAACGCACGAAGTCCCCATTTAATTACAAACTTGACTCATAATATACCTAGGGTTATTATAAAATCGCTACAACAACGCCCGTTAAATTGTGAGAAATTGAGGCGGTTGACAAAGTTTCGTGTAATTACAATTTCACTAGTGACATTATAATATCACTGGTTTGACAATATCCCTGCGACATATATAAAAAATTCCATGTGTTAGTCTCGCAAAACTCGAAAATAGCTCGACCGATTGTGATGAAACTCGCATGACAATCACTTTCGTTTAGGGCACGGCCTTAGGATATGTAAAAGTAAAGTCGATCTCGTAATTACTTCACTACCCTGAGGTTGAATGTCACTTGCATGTCATAAAACATCAAGGTCTATTTTGGCCTGAAGATCAACGTGACAGTTAGATAGTTTCAACCTTAGCGAATTTTCAATTTACTGGAAATTTTTGTCAAAGCAAAATACGAGTTCGATTATACGTCACACATCGGGACAACTGTGTTGGATAAAAATCCTTTGAATAAAATGTCGTGTTTCAGAATACCGTTTGATCCACTGCAATGATCAAATCACCCACGATCCTTCTGTGGGTGCTGTGAATTGCGACAAAGGGATCATAACAAAGGGATGGGCTGAATATTCCTACATGCGAATAACAAAATTCTGCAATGGCACACAGGAAAATAATTCTAGAATAGAATATAATATTTGTGTAGGATGTATGTGCGATAAGATGGACACATAGCATTTAAGCCTTCTGCCATTTTGGCATGCAAACATGAATGAACTTAAAATTGAATTTTAATTTAATTATTGTCATTTAAAATAACAAAAGGGTTTTGTTTGAAATGGAGTAATTTAAGCACCAAAAAGGAAAAAAAACCGGCAAAGTGCGAGTCGGACTCGCGCACGAAGGGTTCCGTACCATTATCTAAAAAATTGCTGTTTACGATTTATGACGTATTAAAAAAAAACTACTTACTAGATCTCGTTCAAACCAATTTTCGGTGGAAGTTTACATGGTAATGTACATCATATATTATGTTTAGTTTTATCATTCTCTTATTTTAGAAGTTACAGGGGGGGGGACACATTTTACCACTTTGGAAGTGTCTCTCGCGCAAACTATTCAGTTTAGAAAAAAATTATTTTAAAAACTTCAATATCATTTTTGAAGACCTATCCATAGATACCCGTACGTATGGCTCTGATGAAATTTTTTTTTGTGTTTCAGTTCTAAGTATGGGGAACCCCCAAAAGCCATTGTTTTTTTTTTCTATTTTTGTGTGGAAATCTTAATGCGGTTCACAGAATACATCTACTTACCAAGTTTCAACAGCATAGTTAAAAAGTGGCTGTGACATACGGACGGACAGACAGACAGACAGACATGACGAATCCATAAGGGTTCCGTTTTTTGCCATTTGGCTATGGAACCCTAAAATCTCTTAATAAAACAAAGAACAAAACAAGTTATTTAATAAACCGTTATTAAGATAGATTTCAACGGATGAACATAAAACAATCTCACTAACGATTAAAAGGTAAGTACTACGCCATTCACAAATCCAGCTACTTCATTTCCATAATCATTACGAAAGACAAGCGTACTTCGATAAACAATTCTACTTACCAAGTTTCAACAGCATAGTTAAAAAGTAGCTGTGACATACGGACGGACAGACAGACAGACAGACATGACGAATCCATAAGGGTTCCATTTTTTGCCATTTGGCTACGGAACCCTAAAATCTCTTAATAAAACAAAGAACAAAACAAGGTATTTAATAAACCGTTATTAAGATAGATTTCAACGGATAAACATAAAACAATTTCACTAACGATTAAAAGGTACTACGCCATTCACAAATCCAGCTACTTCATTTCCATAATCATTACGAAAGATAAGCGTACTCCGATAAACAATTTATAAAGATCTCAATGATCAGAATTTCATAACTTTTGTCTTCGATTCGAATGAAATATTCGGTGCGAGGTGCAAAAGCCCCCATATAAATCATTAATGGCTTTGCTTAGGCACCTCTCCCACCTCAGACTATTAGCGAGAAGCGACTAGAGCTAGCAAGTAGAAACGAGTTGGCTTGCAACGAGCAGCGAGTGTATAGTTCGGATAGTTATGTCGCTGGGCGAGTGCGGCGAGTAGAATGACTGCCGAATAACTTATTGGTATGTATATGTACCAAGCTAGTCTCTAAGCGAGTATTCTACCCGTCAAACGTTGCTGAGCGAGTATTTTCTTCGACAGCTCTTGTCGTTGCGACTAACTAGTAGAGAGAGAGTTCTCGCCGGCCAGTGTGAACAGCCAGCGATCAACTATTAATACCTATATGCATCTCTTTTACTGGACCTACATCTATTGTATGTTTCTTGAATGAGAAAAAAGTCGAAAGCTGGTCGCATCCTCGTCTGTGGGTGCTTTATGAAGCTCATTGCTATCCCAGAATGTTCAGTCAACAATCGTCTTAAGTTGAACAAAACATTGACTTAACATTGTTCCTAATAACAAATACGTACGTCGCTTGCTCCCGAGTCACCATTCCTGACTCTCTGTATATTTTGGCTGCTGAGAATAAAACTACAAACGTAGTAAACTGTATACTACAATAATAGCCACATTTTTATTAAACCTCCCTGTAAACTGCGTTTGTAGTTTTATTCTCAGCAGCCAAAATATACAGAGAGTCAGGAATGGTGACTCGGGAGCAAGCGACGTACAGTTGTCCGTGTGAGAAGCAGCTTGTCCTGAGGTCGACACCCGCAGCCTTCAGCCTTCGGTGTCGGCCCCTGTGACTTGTTGATCGCAAAGCATACGCTCACAGAGAACTGCACGCGCTTAAACTGGTAATGGTGGGGAATTAGTGGTATACGCGCTACATACACTGTCTCGCCATCGCCACAACCTGTTAGAATTTCTGTCTCGATGAGGTTTCTCTGCAAAGACATGACTTTGAGCCGGCAGTTTTATAAAAATGTGGCTATTATTGTAGTATATTGTGGTGTCTTACGACTTCCACGCGAACGAAGTCGCGGGCAGAAGCTAGTTATAAATAAGTAAGAGATGTTTCCTAACATATCTGTAAGAACTTTATAATCCAAACTAGCTGCGCCCCGCGGTTTCACCCGCAGAAGTCTCGATCCCGTGGGAATATCGGGATAAAAAGTATCCTATGTGTTAATCCAGGTTATAAACTATCTGTGTGCCAAATTGCATCCAAATCCGTTCTGTAGTTTTTGCGTAAAGAAGAGACAAACATACACACACACACACTCACAAACTTTCGCCTTTATAATATTAGTGTGATAAAAAATAATAAGGAAGACACTGGGATCTGTTTTTGTTACTTTAAAGTTTCAAAATGTTAGGTGTGTGCGGGGGTGTTGGTAATTTGACAGGATTAAACTAAAATTTATCTTCTGTCCTTTTCTTAATGAAATAGAAAGAAAAAGATGCACTGAACTTAAATTTAGTTTAGTTTCTGAACAAGGGAATCGGCACCACTGTGTGTTTTATACGCTGTATAGTGTGATTAGAAGTTAGTCTTTTAAAAGGTATGAATTGCGTTATATCAATCTTTTTAAACATTTTTGTTTATTTTAACAACTAGTTATAGGGATGACGACAAAAAAATATTTTTTGTTCTTCTGATAGACTGAAAAAAAAAATTTGGACACGTATTTTTTATTTTTTACATAATCAAAAGATTACGGCGATACATTGAGTTAAAATGTGGCATGACGTCACACCCATGTAGATTTTATACTTGGTTGTGACGTAGCGAGCCCCCACTCCCCAACTTGAATGCGTGTTTTCTAAGTTATTTTTGATTAATATGATAAAGCAAAAAATACGTGTCTAATATTTTTTTATTATCTGGCTGACGGACTAAATAGAATTTCTTTTTTTTTATCCAGGTATCATCATCAATATCAGTATGGTTCTGTATCATACGTCCAAGTTGCATTATTGGACGTATGGTTGACCGACACAATTGAAAAAAAATCTAAACACACAGCAAAAACTTAACCAATTATTTTGGCCACAAAAATATTTCTGCTGATACTCTTGATAGACCACACACTAAAAAGAAACCAAGAAATAAACAACACACATTAAGTAATTCGAAATTCAACATTCAATATTCTTTTGTTCTCTTAAATTCTACATGCACAAGCAAAGTATTTTTTAAATTGCAAAAATATAAGCTGTTATTACTGTAAAATAAATTAATAGTTTACAAAACACTTGAAAAACACGCTTTTATAAATGCACTTACGTGGCCTTTCTCACAAGTGCAAACACAACTATGATACGATATTTCATCATGGAATGCCAGTGCCTATCTTCCGGCTTCATCATCAGACCTTGAAACATAATCGTGGTCAAAGTTCATTACAAGACTTTTCTAAGAAATCCAAAACAGCTATGAAACGATTTTCCATCATGAAGTTCCAGTTCATATCTTCCGGCTCCAACATCAGATCAGTTCGACAATGGTGCCGATTCTCTTGTACACCGAACTAAACTAACTAAACTATCACTAAAATTCCTTACTTTTGACTATGAGAATCTTATAGCTATTCTGCAAAATAAATTCTCTAAATTTAAAAATAATTTTGACACATCTAAATCGAATTTGACAATCGCGACTCCACACGTGATACCTAACCACGTGATCTTTTTAGAGCCGGAGGCGCGCAGGGGGGGCAGCCTCGTCGTGTTTTATATGGAATTTTTCACTTTTTGTATGGAAAATAAGAAAAATTATTACCTACATGTAGAGTGTCAGGGGTTTAAGGGTTTTATAAAGGGGGTCGAAATTTTCATTATTTTTGCGATTGGACACACCGTTTTCGAGATATAAGCAAAAGAAAAAAAAAAGATTCAGTACTGTTTTTGCATTTGAAGTCGAGGTGTTGGTGTGAATTTATAGTTCATGACAACCAATTTTATTCCACACGTTTTTAGTCGCGATTAAAAATAGTCAGATTTAGTTAGAAAATCTAAATTTTAGGTGAAAAACGTCAAATTCAGAATAGCAAAATTGCTATTTTCACTAAACTAATATCTCGTTGCCATCTTAGTGCTGTCAAACTAAAATATAGTTAAGTTGTGTCACTTTAGTCTATTTCAGAATGGGAAATCGTCGTTTGACAGGAATAAACTAAATTTTGGTGATTTTTAGTTTAGTTTAGAGGCATTTGTGACAAGAGAATCGGCACCAATACCATATTATTGTATTGTCATCAGAACTACATACAGCTGCCAATTTTCATTACGCTTCGACCCATGGAAAATGGTTAAATTAGTTACCTTAGATTCCATTACATAGTTAGTTACATACAGGTCGACCTAATAAAAGCGTGTTAATATATACTAAATTAAAAAGTAATAAACTCACCAATTAATAACACACAATAAGACATTTTGTACACACAGTAGTCACAAACGTTTTGTAAATGTCACTAGCTTTAATTGTGTATTATCGCGAACGAATGACACAAATAATAACGTGATCCACAGACGAGACGGATACACAACCGATCAATAACGCGGAATAAACTCTATCTAATAGATATTTTTATTTTGTTTTTAACTGGATGCTCTTAACACAATAATTAATTGTTTTATGGACCTATAACTTTTTAAGACTACGTTTACTCATTCGCTTCGCCATTTGCACGAATTTGGTAAATGCGTTGTTGACTTGTTACACTTCTGTGTAACTGTAAACTTGTTTTTAGTTATTTTGAGATGGATTAAACACAGTATCCAAAAATCTTATCCACTTATCTAATTATTTTGGTACATTACTTTTATAAATAATATAATTAATTGGTGTTGTACCGTTTTAGTTAACGATAAATAAATAATATATAATAATATATTTTTATTTCAGACCAAATTACCTACAAGATCCTTGACTTATGCATTGATATTTATAATTGAATTGTTGTTTTATTTTATTTTATTTGAAACTAAGTAATTGTTTTCACGCCTGTAATACAATTTTGTTACACGCTAATAGTAACACCATACCTACATAAACAATCTTTTACCGAATTAATGCACACAATGAAAGCAGTTTGTTCAGAATCGTTCACTGAATCGATTTCAGTTCTTTTTAATATATTACGTAATTTTTTATCCCAAAAATAATTAAAACTACGTAAATTACAGTCACACTTCCACTGTATAGTCAAAACAAACCAAAATGGACGAAGTATAGTACGCGCCACAAAAGATGAGACTTGACCGCTCCTCCTGCGCTCTTTCCGCCGCCCCGATGACGCCCCGGCGCAGACCTCATACCGCTAAAGAGACCTATAAATCGTCTACTGCGCAAGTCAAACCACGTGGTGTGTCAATTCTCATCTTTAGTGGCACGCACTGTACCTACTACGCTAGACACTCATACGTGTGCGACTGCGTGCGTGAGTAGATTTGTAATGTGAACACAATAGGCCTGTGTCCATTTTTTTTATTTTTAGTCCGTCTTTCAGATAATAAAAAAATATTGAATACGTATTTTTTCTTTTTTGACGTAATCAAAAGATTACGGTGATACATTAAGTTAAAATGTGGCATGACGTCACGCCTTACTAGATTTAATAGTGCGTTGTGACGTAGCGAGCCCCCACTCCCCAACTTTAATGCGTGTTTTCTAAGTTATTTTTGATTAATATGATAAAGCAAAAAATACGTGTCTAATATTTTTTTATCATCTGAAAGACGGACTAAATAGTATTTCTGTTTTTTTACCTACGCAACTACCCTATTATCTCAATCAGTATAACTAATTTAATAAATAAACAATGTTTTAGTAAAAATTCAGCGTATGTATTATGATTACTTATAACATAATATTCTAATTGGGGTATTTGGTGGTGTGCGTTAATTCCGGGACATATTGTATGATCAGTACCATTATGTTGGTCACCTTAAAACACTGTATGTTTCACCCGTTCATGTCACCGTGATAACTCTGAGAATCCGTAAGTAATAACTACATTACACAGAATACCAAGAACCTAAATAAACAAACACTAAGACATAAATGAGGAAAACCACGTTGCTAGAACAATAACGAACTGTATTCATATAACTGTTCCAGACTCCATATTTATTATAACTGTTCCAGACAGCCCCGGATCTACGGGAGAGCAAGCCGGGGCCGAGCTTCAGGGGGCGACAAATTCAAGCGTAGCAGACAAGTGCACCACCCAGCATCAGCACACAGCAATTTTGCAATAAATTTATAATCGCGCAGCACACTTACAATCTTTCTATTTTTTTTCTTTTTACAACAGTTTTGGCGCCCCTGTTGAATTGGCGCATTATCGATCGATACAATTTGATTAATATGTTGCTGGCAAAATTTTGATAAAATTTGAATTTCGCGGAGCTAACTTAGCGCGTCCCCATAAAAGATTGGCGGGGGTGGCAGACGGCAGTTTTTGCCCCGCCTCAAAAAAAATCTAGATCCGGGGCTGGTTCCAGAAGAGAAAAACAAAACTTTTCCCAGCTATGTTTGGGTCGTCTTCCAGTCTAACAGGGTGCAGCCCAGTATTTTACATGGAGCGACTGCCTATCTGAAATCCGCTACCCAGTTACTGGGTAATACGATACCCCTTGGTTAGACAGTTTGTCAGATTTACGGGCTTGTGACTACGCGTCACGACTGTCAAAGATCTACAAATGACAGCCAGGACCAACGGCTTCACGTGCTTTCCGAGGCACGGTGGAGTCTCGGTATGTAAAGATGGTCACCCATCCACGGCCCAACCTCGGCAATCGCAGCTTAACTTTCGATTGACCCGTGAGGCTATTATTATTTAGACACAAGCTCCTCTAATAATTTCTTAGTTCAAAAGTAATATCCTAGTTCTGAAGATTATGTCGTGTTTGCTTGCAGGGGACCCCCCCATTGCCAAACATGCACAACTTAAAGCAATGACTACCAAAACTTTAATAACTGTATGCTGAAATTTCATATCTGCATGCTAACCTTAGCAAAACCTCTTCAAATAAGTTTCCACCTTAATGCGTTTCAAATAGGTTTAAACTTGAATGATCAGGTTCCGTCTGATTAAACTTAAGACTAATGCACATAAAGATATTCATATCGTTTCATAGTGATTTTAGTTTCGTTTCTTATATTAGCTTTCTATTAAAGTTTCGGTGTATGCGTTCAGTTTCTTCGTGTGAAATTTTTGAACAATATAAGCTACAAAGGTTCTCCTCTTATATGAGACTGTAAAATAGAATGTAGGTAACAAGTTCAGTGCCGGAAGCCCTCCTGGAGTATTCACCTAGTCGCATAATAATATGGGATGCCGGGAGCCCTCGCGGAGGGCTCATTTTAAATGTAGGCTTTTCTTAGCGAATACAGCATTATAAACCGTGAAAATATAATGTGATGTATATTTTAACAAGATTTATTAATATATGCGTTGGTTTTAAAATCAAAGCATTTTTTTTTTCACTGTTGCAAATAATCACAAAAACAAAAATTATGTTGGAAACTACGTATAGCAACAAGACCCTCTAAAACACTATTTTACTTCGTTTTACAGTGTTTTATAACACGGTTTTATACCTAATGCCGTTGACCGTCTGCGATGGTTAACTTCAGCGCAAACGTAATGCCGGCAACCCTCCCGGAGGGTTCATTTCCAATATGTATGGCGGCATGGCGTATGAGTTCTATGAAAAGTGGGTGGAGTCGAAAATGTTAAAATATTTTCGAAACAAGAAACTAGAATGTGTAAGTATTTGATTCATGGCAAGTTTTTTTTTAGAAAAGAAAGGAGATCGCCAAGAAAAAGTCAAGAGGCTGTTTGCTAATAACAAAAAACTGCTATAAACGAATCTGAGATATCTGATTAAACATCAGTAACTTAGCAATAACTGTTAACTTCCAAATATTTAACCTAGTTATAAGTTAAATGTAATAATACTTGCTGTGCCCTAACAGGGTCATGTAAGCCTAGCCTGTAACTGAGTGTACAGTAAGCGCTCAAAAGTGCATAAGCACGCTAAGAGTCGTATTGCTGTGAACACGCGGTATAGCTCGTACATTTGTATGTGTAACCAACACGATACACACACCACAGATAACGCAGTTTTGCACTACACGAAACAACAATATATTTCCATCGCTTTAAACATGCCAGCACACACGCACTATGCGCGTGAACTTGACCAGTTAATGGCATTGCTAAAATTCGATAGTAACTTAACAAGTGCAGATAGCAGAAAGCGTTAAGCGTTGGTATGGAATTCAAACTGCCTCAGGTTCTAATCTCGTAAAACACAGTGCGGTTTTTTGCAAATATTATTATTTTTGTTTTCGATAATAATATTTTTTAAATATTGCTGCTTTTTTATGTTGTTATTGCAATAAAGGTTTTAGAATAAAAAATGCGTGATATATGATAACAAAATTAAAAAAATATGTTTATTCGTTATATTTATTTTACATAAGTTAACACACTGCTACAATTATTTATCATTACTTCAGCTGAATAAGATGTGAAATAGATGTCAAGAAACTAGAAGCAGTTTGTATTATTTTGACATATTTAAATTATGAAATATTTAAAATTTTTAATGGATTTTTTCACCATAAATATTAAGCTTTGATCATGGTCGAAGTAATTAAGTAATAAATAAGAATATTAGACTACTTAAAATGTAAAAAACTACTTACAGAATAGGTAATTTTAAGGTTAAATATGGGCAGTTTGTTTATATTTTATTTGTATTAATTATTTTACATTTTATTTGACTTTAGTAAATGTTGGTTGTTATTGAGGTTAAAGCTTAAGTATTCATTTTCTTTACGAAAAGAAGATTGAAACTAAACCTCAAATTTTAATCCTAAAATAATACTATTACTAAAATAATATTAAACAATTTCGGTATATCTGCAAGAAATACGACAAACACCCTATTGAAAAGTGCTTAAAAAATTCGTTACCATAAATTCATGCAATAACGAATCTGTTGTTTATTAAGTTGGTACGGTCAATATTTTAAGGTCAAAAACGGTTTTCTAGCTGGTCTTCAGTGATGCAAGCCTTCAGAGTGCACGGCGAACGGTTCATAATGACGTGTTTTTAATAAATCAGCAAAATATCTCGTTGGTATGAAACCATTTGTTTCATTCACCATTTGACGTCGCTGCTACTCGATAATAAGCCCCTTCCTCATATCTCTTAACCCTCACAGTATTTCTCTAGAACAAAGAAAAACATTGTTT
Organism: Agrochola litura; assembly: GCA_949152395.1. Classification (NCBI taxonomy): domain Eukaryota; kingdom Metazoa; phylum Arthropoda; class Insecta; order Lepidoptera; family Noctuidae; genus Agrochola; species Agrochola litura. The sequence goes on along the minus strand of OX424497.1, from coordinate 3,724,317 downwards.
TTATTACACATAATACCTTATTATTTATTATTCACTAATCGAATTAAACCTCACAATGAATTTAAAACTTTAAAGGCATCTTCTGTCTCAACAATACCTCTGTTCTATCAACAATATCCTTGATTAAGATATATGTTTAGTAAAATATGTAAATGATAACACTCACACTTAGTCCGGTTTCATTAGATATTCACTTCACTTTTACGCAGCGCAATAATATTCTCTGATCTGATCTGATCTCTTCAATATATTTTATGCCTGCTTTTTGATAATAATAACCACAACACTGCGCTAAATACTCGTCACTAATATTATCCACGAACCAACAAAGTTCTATTAATTAAACACTCGTAACAAACTGCATCTACCCCACAGAAATCGAAATAATTTACTTAGTTTTTTGTGGTCTACCTGCTAAACTTTAATATTTATGTGAACAAGACGAATGAAACTAAAAACGAATGATGATTATTGAACTAGTCATTGGTTGCAGACAAAGTAAGTGTGTGTGTGTAATGTGCGTGTCTACAGTATTGTAACAACTTATAGAAGAAGGTCGTAAGTCAAACCGAAGCGTCAGTCTATTGCTTTGTGAGATTGCTCATGGACTTTTAGTCGGTACTGTACATTATGCAAAAATAAATAAATAAATAGGTATACTTACGCCCAATTTTTCGAAACGAAAATGATCAACGAGTCAAAATTAAATGCAAGTCAAGTGTTGTAAACGTCAACCAATCACAGCAGGTCATCCGCGCTTGGCAATAATGTTAGCAAATTTTTGTGTATATTTTCTGTCCAGACCGGGCTGGCAGGACCGGGCGTTAATCAGCCTGAATACATCAGAAATATGGGTGCCAATTTGGATAAAGGGTAAGCCAATTGATAGTTCAGTATTGCCCAAGATGCGACATTTCCACTTATGCAAGTTTCTGATAACTTATTTGATCAACTTATCTTCATTTAGCTACTAATTTATAACATCACAACAGCTGACATAAGAGTTAACACCTAATTTGCCAATCAGAGACTCGATGAAACATAATTCATTTTGTTTCTTAATTCGTTCATACAAGCCTGTATTATCCCAATGCATACCTAAGCACGTTTGATGTTAAGCCATAATTTTCACCCTTCAAAGTCCTCATTAACTAAAATGTCCTAACCTTGCTCCCTAAAGGTAAGTCGCAGTCGACCGGGTAAATAACAAGAGTGTGTGACGAGCATTAAGGTCAGGCTACACCGTGAGCTAAGCTGAATTAGCTTAGCCCATGTAGCTAAGTTTGCAACTAGCTGCGAGCTAATCTAAATCATGTTAGCTAATCAGCTAAAACATCAAACACTATGGATTACCAATGGAATTTCCAGAATTCTTAAGTCCAAACAAATATTTAATGATAATGATAAATGATTTTATTTCTGTAAGTAGGTTTGTACAAACACTTTTACAAGTTACTTATATTTTAAAACCGGTCAAGAGCGAGTCGAACTCGCGCACCAAGGGTTCCGTACCATTTTAAGAAGTCCAGACATAATCTTGGTCGGATCATAAGAAGACCATGTGAATTGGTGTCTGAAATGGTCTGTTGAGGAAAGAACCACACAGATTGACCTGTCCAGTCAGTGCACGCATTTGTCAGTAATCGTGTAGCCCAACTCAGAATTTAAGGAGCTCAACGATTCGACAAACAATACCCTTTCTATTGCAACAAAACACCTTATAGAAAAAGTGACAGCAAAGGCAGTCTAAAATTGGACCGTATGTTGGCTTTCCAAGCACAGAGATTAAAAGAAGAATGGAAAGATCTTCACACCTTTCTAACTCAGCTAGGATCGTTGGGTTAGGTAGCACACATACTCGTATTTCAGTAAGTTCACTTAGTTAGTAAGAAAAGATGTCGCAGTTTTCTTGAGGTGAGCCAAGCTAAGCCAGCTTATCTTGCGGTGTGACCTCTTCTTTACTGTCGTAAAGGTTATCTTCAAAACCCACGATATTTTAATACTAGGAATCCGTTCTTTGAATGTTTGAGGCCAATCAAATCTTTATCTATGGAAGGTCACTGGTGTAGAGTTCGTTGATTTGCGTAATGTTTATAATTAATAATGTACTTACGCATTTTTTTTGTAATTGATAAGCATGGTGTGAGCTTGTTGAATGATGCGTAATCTCTATTAGATAAGGTGACCGCAAAAATAAACATATTACTTACTTATTTTCAGGTGATGCCATGGGATCCAACACCAGTTTGTCAGGAATCCTTCTATCTTCGATCATATTTCCTGAAAGCTGTTAATAGTAGTGGATATCCTCAAATAACATGAATAACAATTGTGGATTTGTAAAGTAATCGATTTCTACTATTATCGTCTGTTTTAGTAACATGTTACCATGTTGCGCTACTAGATGGCGTTAGTAGTAACTATAGAGATCATTTTAATTTCAACACCTCGACCAATCAATATCCAATCTTGGAATGCCTTAGTGTTTGGGCTATTACCGCTCATTTTAAAGAAGATTAAGAAAAACACTTTTGGATTGAATAAATCCAATCCATACATTCATATTTATAAATGCCAAAATAACTGTGTCTGTCTGTCTGTACCTTTTCACGCCTAAAATACTGAACAGTTATCTAATTGCGTAACACATTTTCGTAAATGATTAAGACTAATCAGTTTCATTTTGACAGTTCAACAATATTCATTGCGTTATTTACGTTGTTGAGCAGTTTTTTTTTTCGAACTTATGAAGCTATGGATTAGCAATCTGTTTTAAATTGATTGAGATTGTGATTGATCGTGTATTATGCAATTAGGGTGCCGATCGTTATGTTTGGCAGATAGATAGCCGGACGGACATAGGCTATTTTTCTTCCCGTATATTTGTCAAAAAAATACAAAATACACGCATATAAAGCGTGTAAAAGACAGTCTATACTAATATTATAAAAAGAGAGAGCGAATTTTCTGAGTTTGTGTAGATGTGGAGAGTAATCTCCGGAACCACAACTCCTATTTGAATAGTAGATTGTTATACGAGGGGCTAAAATAACCCATTGTAACGAGGTAGTTTTACTCCCGAGCTTTAGCGAGGGAGTAAATAGAAACCGAGTTATAATGGGTTTTAGCGCCGTGTGTTACACTCTACTTTTCAATAAAAAGAAAAAAGAGAAAATAAAATAATCCAATACAACATTAAATAGTTTATTTTATATAAATGAACAATTTGTACAATTCTGGATATTTAACGAGATGTTTTTCCGGCAACTTAATTTCAGTTCTCTGTGAAGATGTTCTCACTAGATGATGACATTTTCACTGTTGTAAATTATATTACGGTCACCAATTCAATTCGTAATTAGAGAAAAATTCTAAAGATTTCGCGCCAATGTCTTTTTTATTTCTTCTGTAGTCGCAACGCAATGCACGCATTCTACAGAAGAGATAGCCACATTTAGTTCCATTTTCAAAAATAAAATGTTCTTTTTTTTGTGAACCAGTAATAAGTCTAGTTCATAATCATGATTATTCTATATAAGAATAAAGACTTTCGTTTTTCAAAGCTCGTTGGAACAGACAAAAATTAAAAAGAAATTACTTTTTCCCCTAAGCAAGAAATGCAATTTTTTCCCCGCCCTGGTACTCTACAATGACGGCCTTTTTGAGCAAGAGGAGTGAAAAAACTATTTCACCATTTGAAAGGTACATTAGTCCAGGCTATATTGTATCTTAATAATACTAACGGAATAGGTACTACCTTGAATTCATGCAACCCTAGTACTTTTTGTTTGGTTACTACTGCTCAGAATTTGTGCTCAAAGTTTCGTGAACAGAATACCATCTTCACATATAAATTGCACCTGTACGGAGCCAGGCCGCGACGCTAGTAAAAAATAAAACCAAAAATATCCTCTTTGCAATACCAGTCACAAGATTCATTTTCTATAGAACGCTCTCTTGAATGTGTTTGAAAACACTTCGACCTCTAATTCACAGTGCTCAATGAAATTAATATTGCTATAGTTCGAACCTAAAATGAATATGAAATCATTCGTGTTAACTGATCAAAGTTGAAGATGGAAGAAATTATCTATTTGATTTATTTATCATAATATATGATATTCAACATTGAATCGTTTATTTTGAAAGAAACTTGGGGATTGCCTAACTCCGGCTTACTACAGTGAATCGTATAGAAAATTTAGAGGAACCTCGTGCAGTTGCACTGAATTAAGCGCAGTTCTTTGACCAAGCACTTTCTTTAAAAACCTACTAGAATGAGTTAAACTGTTTGCGCTGTAGGATAGTGCGGGTGACAGGTGACAAAAAGGGTAAATTTATTAAGTAATTTACTACTGTTATTCGGTTCGGTTTCGGTTGTTTGTTGTTCCGTATTATATACATACTGTCGTATGTACGTATCATAGTCGTAATTTACGACTATGATACGTTTATTATATTTTACGACTCGTAAAATACGGAATTAGTAATGTAAAACTGTAGTAAATACAATAAATGACATGTCCAGTTTCTGCCCTCTGGTCGTGGTCTGAAACGATAATGTTCATGATCTAAGGTTTTACAGTAGATTTAAAAATTTAGATTTAAATTATTATGGATTTATAAATTCAGTAGAGGTTGCGCAACATAATTCTCAAAAAAACAGTACTCAAATATAACTTCCGCCTCGCCATTTTTAACGGGAAGTACTAAAAATGTTTTTGACGTTCCATTTTATCCCGTAATTACCTTTAAAGTGTGTGAACAATAACTATAAGCCGCTTATTTTAGATCTAAGGTATTTATGTAATTATTGTAATGTTGCGTATAAAATACGACAATATAACTAACATGTTTTTGTGTACACATCAAAAGTGTTTTTTTTTTTAATTACCCACTTCTTAAAATGAAGGTAAGTATTTATTATTTCTTTGACATGACATTGACATATTATTTTGAATTGACCAGTTTCTGCTCGCTTTGCAGTTCCAAGTTGCGTCTTACTGTGCGATTATTTTCTGATATTGATATTTTCTTATAACGACCATTGCTATTCTACACGGACTGATATCATCTAGACACGATTACTATTGCTGCTCATAAAGGATTATGTTTTGCTACTTGATTTGGATATTATGATGAGGTGCATCAATTGTGGCATCGCTGTGCAGTGGATTCGCAGATATATCGTGTCGAGGCTGGCGTTACCCTTGCAAGTGAGACTCGCTCGATAGTTAGCAAATCAGGTACGCCTCTATACTACGGCAGTCGCGTAAACCATGCAGTAAAGATAATATTTTGAGCTGTTGTGTTATAAATTGAAAAATACAATGATATTTGCTATTGTTCCAGCTCCTATTAGATGGATACGCTTGTTACGATTGTTTTAATTGATTAAATACCAAAACTGCTGACAGTGGGAGATTACTAGACCATACAATGGTCTGCCGTGGATATGGTGTGTCAGTCGGACTCGGAAATCCAAGACACCGACGTTTTTATACTGTTGCAGTGGACGGCCCCTTAGTACCCCAAGACACCGACGTTTTTATACTGTTGCAGTGGACGGCCCCTTAGTACCCCTTATTTCCAATGATAATAATTATCAGGTGAATATTTTTTTTCCCCAACTACGTTTTTATTATATGTAGGTAAAGTCTTTGGAAGAAAATGGCTAAAAACATGGGACAGATCTCTCAAATCTGGAACAACGAACGATAGAAACGACGATCATGAAAGATTAAAGGAGTGTTTGTCATGTAAAACTCAACATAAACATATAACATCACGCCAGCGATTTCCGAAGGATTTGGGCGAGGTCAACTCATCCCACATTTTGCCAGTTATGTCATATCATTTTTAATAAAATGTATTTTAATAATATTTTCAGGATATGGCAACAATTATTCATGCCTGTTGGGTTCGAGCGAATCGACGCCTGATTCATGAGGCATCAAAGGACTTGCAACAGGATGTTGTTCCATCCGTGGAACATGGATCATCAACACCGTCGCCACCGCTTTCTTTACAAACAACACGCTCTATTATTTGCTGAACATTTGGACTATCCTGACCAAGTGGGTGGAATTTATATAGGAGGGCTCCTGCTATTCTTAAATCAAGCATGAGATTACGAGAAGCAACATAAAAAATATCTTAGGCGAAATATTTTAAAATCTCTTTTGAAGCGACCATTTATTATTTCAACTATTCATCTACATAACGTAACCTTTTGACTTTGATTGACCTGTGAGTAAGTTAATTGCTGTTGCCTCACATATAAAGGACTCTGGTTTAAATACTTTGTCATTGAAACCTTCTAGAAATGGAATCGCATCCCGGGATCCTCTATCTAGTAGGTATACAAATATCGTTTGGCCTAAGTTGCGAAACGGACTATCTCCAATTTCGAATAAACTTTTTATTATGTCAGCATCGCTTTGTGTAGCATCATATGGCCCTAAAACATCAATTATTTATGTCCATCGCAGGAACAAATCACGAAAGGTTTGATAAGATTATCGTACCTACTTATGCAAACTGTAGTTAGAACTCTGCTGTAAAAAAATATGTATCAATGTAGAAATAAGCCCAGCGCTCTGGGGTAATGAGTGCGACATTCTGTCGCATCATCTATTTTTTTATTTAAGTGTCTCTGTATACCTACAATAAAAGAATTTATTTGGCAATAAATACATAGTTTTATTTATTTTAATCCCAATTCAATACCAACAAGTAGGTAAATATAAGTAATATTATGGGTATTGAGGATAGACACCAAAATACGGAATTGAAGAAGATAAAAATATCATTTTATGTGTATTTATGTATTCAATATACATAAGAATTTGGGATTTAATAAAACAATAGTAAAGCACTTGTTTAATAGGTGCTTTACACTTTTCTTACACAACTAAAAATATCCAAAAACAACTGCAGAATCTGATCTCAGATCAACAAAATATTAAATACACCAATTAGTACATGTGCTCACTCACAGATGGCGTTATAATAAAGAAAAATCCCTAACGTATAAACCTGATTTTGACCAGTTTTCGCAAGTTTTTGAATCCTGAAACTTATTAATTGATAAACTATAAAATATGACAATTATAATAATATAACAATCAGTATTGAACATTGGTTTTGACTACCTAGGCAAACGTCCATTGCCCCACCAGACATGTCCTTTACCCTTTTTATCACCTGTCACCCCCATGCTACAGCGCTAACAGTATAAAGTTGCTTTTAACTAACGATGCTTTTGCTATGGCCAACTAGACTAAGTATCAAAATATTTTCGTAAGAATATCAAGTTATTTTCTTTTCCCCTGTAGTACCTAATTTTACTGTGTGTACTGCTATCCATTTTTTTTGCGTTAGATCAACTGCCATGATCATATTACTTTGGGACACATTAAAAAATCAACAGCAAATAAAACTCCACTCTCTCATAAACCTATTTCATAAAATAATATATTACTTAAATAAAACAAAACAAAATCACATGTTGATAAACTTATCATCTTTAACATCACTACTAGCTAGATAAGTGTCCAACCATGCTTCAATGACTGGTAAGTTTTGTGCTGACCATTCTGCCTCTACCCTGATGTTCCTCATAGACTTCTCTATGATGTGCTCAGCGGAACCAAACTGTCCTTGATGACTCACATACAGTTGTGTTACCAGTTCCAGACCTTCTTCTGTTTTGAATTGAGATGTGGCTGAGGTGATGAGGTTGTCCCAGAGGTTCGTTCTGCTTACGTATCTGTAGAATATATTAAACTGTTACAGCAAGAATGCTGGAGCATGATCTTTACCAAAAAGTATTTTTCTTCCCCCGTATTGAAACAAATTATTTTAAATAGTTTATGTCGTGTTAAGAAAAAATACAGTCAGCTAAATTTTTGCGGGGCTGATTACCTCTCTCTGAATTTATTTTAATGCTTTCAAAGAAGGCATTGACTAGGTATCGTGAGGTTGTAAAGAGAGCCAGGGTTAATCGAGGCAGACAGAAGGAGATATGGCATACATTTTAAAGTTAAAGCCCGAACTAACTAAACAAGCTCGAGAAACTTCCAAGTTCACTTTGTTTTGGCTCGCGCTTCCAAGCTAAATTATCCAGACAGGGCTAGACACAAATGAGGAAATTTGGTGGCTGTGGTGCATAGCCATTAGGCTGGCAACCTCTCTCTACCTGTGCACTCCGCTGCTAAGCACTTTGAGTGATGCAAACGCGATTATATGGGAGGCTGTGACCATAGGAGATAGGCGGACGCGGTGCGATGAAGCAGTTCGAAGAATCTTATAACTGATATTGGTAATTGACGGTTAAACATAGCGATGTCTATACTTTTAACTCAATGTCTACTAAAGTCAAAGTCAAATAATTTATTTCAATTAAGCACATAAAAGGCACTTTTGAACGTCAAAATTTACAAAAAATAGAATTGATTCTTGGCGCGCCTTCCAAAAGGTAGTTTTCGTATGGAGAAGAATGGACAAGAAACTCCACCGTTACTCTTTTAAAATGTTTTACTACTCCGTCACTATATCTTCTTATTACCAGTGTTTTTTAAATAAAGATTTTTCTGTTCAACCCGTGTTCTTGAGCTGATGTTGTTCTACCTAGCCTTTTCCCAACTATATTGGGATCGGCTTCCAGTCTAACCGGATGCAGCTGAATACCAGTATTTTACATGGAGCGACTGTCTATCTGACCTCCACAACCCAGTAACTACGGGTAATACGATACCCCTTGGTAAGACTGGTTGTCAAACTTTCGGACTTCTGACGACCCGTAACGACTGTCAAAGATCTACGAATGACAGCCGGGACCAACGGCTTAACGTGCTTTCCGAGGCACGGAGGAGTCTCGGTATGTAGAAATAGTCACCCATCCACGTACCCAACCCCGGCAAGCGTAGCTTAACCTGACAGATCGACCCGAGCAGCTGATATCCTGTCAATTTATTAATTATAAGTTTACATTTTTTTTTTTTACAATGCTTACTCTGCGTCACTTAAGTGACTTTGCTTTGGACAGTGCAATGAGACAAGTAACTGCCAATCGTAGTAGACAGCGTTATAGCCTTATATGGCTTTGAAATACCCTCTAACAATGGATTTATGTTCAGGAGTCTGCTTTTTAGTATATTATACCCATTGCTTTCAAACTGACGTGTTGCGATTGCGATTGCCAATAGGCCTGTGTCCATTTTTTTATTTTTAGTCCGTCTTTCAGATAATAAAAAAATATTGAACACGTATTTTTTCTTTTTTGACGTAATCAAAAGATTACGGTGATACATTGAGTTAAAATGTGGCATGACGTCACGCCTTGCTAGATTTATTAGAGCGTTGTGACGTAGCGAGCCCCCACTCCCCAATTTTAATGCGTGTTTTCTAAGTTATTTTTGATTAATATGATAAAGCAAAAAATACGTGTCTAATATTTTTTTATTATCTGAAAGACGGACTAAATAGTATTTCTGTTTTTTTACCTAGGCAACTACCCTATTTGAGTTTCCGCAGTGTTTTAAATTTTCTAAGAATTAATTATCTAAACTAAAATTATAAAGAGAAAATATTTGATTTATTGTACGTTTTTTTGTAATAGATAAACTCAAAATAAAAAAAAGCTACATTATTTATCAGCAAGTAACATAGACAGTATTTTATCGACTTCCACACGAACGAAGCCGCGGGCAGAAGCTAGGTTTTTATAACTGTCAAATATGTTACTTAACTTGCTTGATAACAAACATCAATATTACATTAAAGCAAATATACAATATTTCAGGTTCATTCGATATTGATCACGTGACAAGCTTTGTGAATATTGAATGTACTATAATGAAAATCATAATTATGTATTTTTTTTTTTTGTAAGAAAACTTTGAGACTCAAAACACTTACTTTTCCTTCAACACTTCCCAATTGTTGCAAAGGAAGTTGAACAGCGTAGTGTACCCCGTCGCCGAACCCGTCAGCATACTGAATATTAGGAAAGCATCCGTCTCCGTAAAATTCGCGTGACCCTGCAGCAGCGTAATGTTCAGGAGCCTGTTAATCTTTTCCTCAGATTCTGGGCATCCAGCCAAGGTCTTCAGGAGGTATGTTCTCTCACTCTGCTTCCGCGATGGAGGGAAGTTTATGACCCTCTGCAGACCGAACTCCCACTCCTTCATGGTACCCCATTTGAAGACGGGGCAGATGCACTGGTTTGATAGGCTGGAATGGAAAGAGGTTTAAGTTATTATTTTGAAAATACGTTGCAATATTGGAGTGAAGAAGCCGATGGCGAGTGATTGGCTTCTGGGCTATGAGTCATGTCTTCGATTTTGTTACGAAACAACGGATGTACACTATTTCTATTTTCTTAATGTCCCTCGGGTATCATCGCATTTCCGAATACAAACGAATGCAAATTTCCATGTCCATCAATTAATAGATTTATCGTGTTTAATAATTTGAATTCAGAACTAAGTACTTTATTGTTGTTTTGTTTTGATTTCCGTGTGAACTATAAAGAGCTGTAAAACTATTTTCCTATCTGTCGTTTCCGCGACTTAAGCAGCTTTCCTTTAATAAATTACATTAAGTGAAATGAGTATTAACAACTCTGTATACTTCCAAGTCGATTGAGAGCGTCCGGTCTGCACCAAATGCAAAGGGCAACTGACAGAAATCCAACAACTGACGTAACACGAACACGAAGTTTGCCGAGGAACATTAAGAAAATAGAACTACAGTACGTACCTAAGTCAAGACAAATTCCTATTGGGCCTTTTTTATAAGAAAAACCGTCTTGAGAAAATAGATATTTCCGAAGAAAATATTTAACTTGTGGCGTAAGAAAATGGACCTCATATTAGAATGCGGTCTGGTATAATTACATTCTATAGAACACTCCTATTACATACATCTTAAACATATTATTTGTAAGCAAAGGCGACTAACCTATTATGTCAAGCGTACACAAAACATAGTCAGCAAACAATCAGATGACAGTACAATGGAGGCAGACGCCATTTTGTGCTTCACGGAACACATTGGTCCCTAACATGACGATGTTAATATGTTTTGTAAATTCCACTGTTTAATGTGTTAGCAGGAATACAAGAAGATGGGTAATAACCAAAAGATTCGTAGTACATTATTCTGGAATATTGATGTGTGTGGTGATATGGCCTAGTTCTGGGTTTATTTTTACAGCCAGGAGAAGGGACCACTCAAATTTGCCGGGGTTGCGGGTTTTTCCGAAACGGTTACCGTTGCCCCTGGCAACATACAGGCAACTGAAGGAACACGGGTGGGTTTTAGTCGGTAAGAGTCTGACTTCTCCCGCTCCGCCCAGAGCGGGAGAAGTTATTTGATAATTTCGCACCCAAAAAAAAGCGGCTGTAAGCGAGAGCAGGGTGGCCCAGTGGTATCGGCCCCGACTTACGAGTTGTAGGTCATGGGTTCGAATTCTAAAACAGGCAGGCGCTTTACTTCGTGTAAATAATTTAATCACCACTGCTCTCAAAACGGTGAAGGAATACATCGTGAAGAAACCGGCATGTTCTAGAACCAAAAATTCGAAGACGTTTGACATCTACCAACCCGGCCCGAGTGGTAGATTACAGCCCACTCCCTCTCGAAGAGAGGAGGCTTGTGTCCCAACAGTGGGAACATTATAGGCTGATTATGAAGCAACTATGACCTACGGTACTGAAACGTGGTCGCTCACAATGGGCCTTATCAGAAGGCTAAAAGTCACCCAAAGGGCAACGGAGAGGGCTATGCTTGGAGTTTCCCTACGTGATCGAATCAGAAATGAAGAGATCCGCAGGAGAACCAAGGTAACCGACATAGCCCGAAGAATTACCAAACTTAGTGGCAATGGGCAGGGCACATTGCTCGCAGAACTGATGGCCGATGGGGCCGAAAGGTTCTGGAGTGGCGACCGCGTACCGGAAGACGTAGCGTTGGAAGGCCTCCCACAAGATGGACCGATGACCTTGTGAAGGCCGCAGGAATCCGCTGGATGCGGAAAGCACAGAATCGGTCGAAGTGGAGGTGCTTGGGGGAGGCCTATGTCCAGCAGTGGACACTCTTTCGGCTGAAATGATGATGATGAAGCAACTGTTAAACCATACATTTTGATGTCTCTTAGCTTTAAGTAACGTTTATAAAGAAAGGGGTCAAGTCACAACTGTACAACGTCAACAGGGCAAAGTAACATGGTGCTTCGAGGTGCTTTTAAAAAACATTTCCCTGACAGTACGGATAAGAGGAAATTACAAGAACTTCCATCCACATGCGATGTAATTAAAAAACACGAAACCTTATACTACATGACCATGAATTAAGGTCACTTCAAACAATTTGTCTCTCTTCAATGAAAAACATGGAACGCCAGAGGCTTATAAAACGTAATAAACAAAATCATACGCGTCATGGAATTCAAAAAGAAATCTATTTCGGCTTTCATCTCTCTTTTTGCGGATATGGGTCGAAAGGGACCCACTTCAAATGCTCTGCGGGTCACATGTTCAAAGTTAATTGAGTTAAATATTTGTAACCCACAAAAGTACAGTGGGCGGAAACGATTTACTCGATTTTTATCTTTGAAAATGCCTTTTCTACTTTAATTTTAACACATGGATTGCCTGATAAGAGGAGCTCGTGGCTAAGTACTAACAGCCGCACGGTTCGGTTAATTACTACGCATCTAATATTGCTGAAGGAAGGCGTTTCCACTCACATCTGTCTTGTAAATTTGAACCCTTTTGTTAGTCGACTTTAATTCATCCTCGCAACAGGACCAAACCATCTAAGCACACTCTTTTGAATTTTTGTCACTACATCTTCTTTTAAACCGCAATGTTGCCTTATCACAGAGAACCACAGATTATCAAAATAAATCTGTACCAATATTTTTTTTAACAACTCAAATTGACGCCGCGTCTCCAGCCGCCTATTTTATCACGGTTCTCGCACAAACTTTGCCAATTAATTTTTCCTAACATTTTTATTTCACGTTTCACGAATTCCACGATTTTTTTATATTGAATTTCTGATTCTGTATTGTTCTGAATTTAGAACAAAAACTTCGTTATTTTTGTAAATTCAATAAATGAGACCAGCACCAGTTTTGAAGGATATTGCTAATCCATTGCGTCATAGGTTTGAAAAAATCGTCTGTGAAACACAATGATCGTGGCTGAACTATCAGAATGAAGCCCATTGTGATCAATTGTCATTTTTTGTGTGCTATGCAATTACAATTACAGCTGCACTATTACTGTGGCATTACTATAACTAACTTATGCATTTTGTGACGTAAATTAGAAATAGTCTAAGGCCTAAGGTAATATAAACTTGATCTACAAATACGCCATTAGCCATTTAGGTACCTATTAAAACTTTTTTGGCAATAAAGTCTTTATGAGTTATTATTGCCAAAAAAAAAGTTTCTAACTTTTTAAACTTGCTTTCATTCTGCAAAATAATCGTAAAAGTATCGAGATTTGGTCTTCTAGAGAATGTATGGGGAAGTGCAACTACGAAATCACCTTAACCGGCATTAGGAAAAAAAAACACATAACATCACGCCTGTTATTAAGGATAAGGTTAGGCAGAGGTGTACCTTAGAAAACCCACATTTCGCCAGTTATGTTTAAGTCCCATGTAATAGGGGGCAAGCCTATTGCCATCAACCGAACAAATTGTGTTGACTTTATAATGAAATTACAAGGGACAATAACAGTATCGACATCTTCGATTCTCGAACCGCTGCTTTCAAAAGACATGTGCGTACTCTTTCTTTTTAATATTTTTATTTTTATTAATCTTGTAACGCTTTAAATGATGTAACTTTTTGTCACTTATGTACTTTACCTGGCGAGTTTGATCTCCTACACATTCCTTGCCTAAGCAGAAGTGTGTCGGAGGGCAGACGCATAGACCTAGCTGTAATTTTGTGAACTAAGCTTTTTACTGTAGTTGTCATTTTTTATTATTATTGTTGCTAATCATGTTGTGCGATTACGCTTTGGGTGATAATCAGGTCGAAACCTATAATGTGAACCTAGTGATATACTGTGATTGTTACCTGTTGTAGTTGCCTTGTGAATAAAGAAATAAATAAACCGGGCACAAATCCAGACTCCGGGCCGCTACTGAGAAATTCCTTATAGAAAAACCCAATAACCCTTTGCCAGACCTGAGAATCGAACCCAGGACCTCATGCATTTTAATTTAATCCTGTATAAAACATGATGCACTTACGGATTCCCTTCGTCAGGGTTCTTGGCTTGCATCCACTTGCTGAACTGGTCCTGTGCGTCCCTGATGCAGGGTTTGTACCCAGCTTGGCAGAGGAAAGTCTTGGTCAAGGACCTGAGGTTCTTGCGCCAAGGTTCCTCGTCTTCCTTCTCGTCTTTAGCCAACTCCTCGTAGAGAGGACTGAGAAGTACTCTGACGTAAGCCTAAAAGTAATATATAGGTAATTACAGTAATGTCTCATAATGTCTACATTTGCCCTCAAGTTATTGAAAAGAAAGAATGTTGATCTAAAACGTACTTAATTACAGAAAAAAAGAATCACACCAAAAACTTTTAAACGGGAAAGGAGACAAACTAAAAAGAAAATTATACATTGTTTCATTTTAATTCTTAAAGTATAAATAAACTACAGTGTCGTGTTGTGTTGTGTCGCGTCAAAAGCATACGATTTGTTTGTTGACACAACACACTGTAATAATGTTTTTCTAACCATACTAAATGTATGAATCCAATACGCTTCTGACGCGACACGACACAACACGACATAGTAGTGTGTTTCAAGCTTTACCAATAAATCATATTACTAAGTAACAGCTAACATTTAATATTATTACTTATTAATAAAATTCTAAAATCGCCAACACGTCTTGAGAAAGCGTGGGAATGAGAAGAGGTATTTGCCCAGCAGCGGGACAATAAAAGGCTGGTATTGTTTTATTATTATTATAATCATATTACCTGGAACTTTCCATGCAGACACTGACAGATATGTCTGCCAAGGTGGTCAATCATTGTGAACACGGGATCCCAAACGAGATGGTGCCTCTCATTCTTCAAGAACAGCGTCATATTGAAGGCAGTGACAAAGGACAGCTCCCCAGCATAGGCCAGATTCCATGCATCATGGAGTAGCTTCGCCCTGGTCAGTTCTGGTATAATCGTCCTTTGGTCGCTTTGAAGGAAGTTTGAAAGGAGGTTCCAGTTGTCTTGGTCGTAGTTGACGGGGTATGGCGCTAAAAATATTTGAAATTGGAATTATTGATGTTCTTTTGACATTATCATTTAACTGGTATGATACTGGCCAGGTGCTATCCAGGTGGTACCTTTTTTAAAACAATGAATTCGATGAAAAAACTTATGTATCTGTATTCTGCAGTATACAACCTATTTCTGCCGCGATAATGTTTTCGATAAAGGTACCTTTACCGTATGTGTGCCAGTGTAATAAAAGATTTGGCACGTGCTAGACATTTTGAAAATCGTGTCTAAGTTGGCAGCGATGCTTAAAGGCGCTCCCTCACTGGAGCATTCCCCTGTAATGTAACAATCCAAGATTCGATTTTTAGCATTATGTTACAATACTACGTCACTGACTGACGAGCATGCGCCGTGTGACTGACACTGGCATGGCCACCATCAGGGTTTTTTATTTTGATAGGTAACACAAAAAAATTGTCGCTAATTAGTCGAAATTTGTCGCCAAATATCAAAATTTGTCGGTCATGGTTCCAAAGTTATAAGGGTTTATAGCTTGGCCCAATTGAATCTTAAAAGCTAGGGCACCTAGCGAAGATCTGTTTTCTTCCAAATTTTGTCGCTAATTAGTAGATTTTTTTCGCCAAGTCACAGATTTAGTCGGATCTTTAGTTTAGAACATATAATAGAAAGAAAGAAGAAAGAAAAATAGTTTATTCTGCACAAAATAAACGCACATTACACAAAAAACAAAAATAAATCATAAAATATAATATACATTCACCAAAAGCCAAAAGCCTTGTATTCAGATTCGGAAAGTAATAAAAAGTTCGACAAATTTTGTCTATTGCTTATGTCAAGGCCAGACACCAAAGACAATTTACAATTTTATTTGCATATTTAAATTACTTTCCTCTACGGTAGTTCAATTTTTAAGTATAGTCTAAGAGCTAGATCGAAGATTTTCATTAACACTTCCATCTACTCGTAGCTCTTGGACTAGACAATTTTTTGTGTTATCTTAATTAAAATTCCTGATGGCCTGGCCTTGTAGCCATGCCTGTTTCAGTCACACGCATTCCCCTATAATAAAACAATCTTAGATTCAATAAGATTTGCATTCATGTTACAAATTCTATCACGGGTGCTCACTTTAATGCTCAGTTCTCCTTACTCACTGATGTAATGCTCGAATCTGAACCGTTACGCGCCTGATGTTTATAATGGTGATGATCAATTACCAGGAGATTTTTCTATCCAGCAAAATGCAAAATAACGTATCATTTTAGCAGTGCGACAAACTTGTATTGGAAAATGTTGTAACTGTTAACATTAATTATTGTTAAAAAATCACATGGGACCCGTAAAAGTTTAAAACAACAGTAATGGGTTAAGTTTATTAGTCCCCAAACATTAAATAAAGAGATAAAATGTGTTATTTGAAAGTTTGTGTAGCTAGGTACAAAATATTAAAGATAGGTATCTCATGTACAAAAATACTTTCAAATAAATTATGTATGTGTGAACCTCCTGAGATTATCTTATCTGGCTGATAATTGTTTTTTTAACCGACTTCCAAAAAGGAGGAGGTTATATGTTCGTCGCGTATGTTTGTTTTTTTTTTTATGTATGTCCACCGATTTCTCCGTCATTTGTGGACCGATTTTGAAATTTTTTTTTTCCTTTGAAAGGGTATGCTCCCAAATTGGTCCCATATAAATTTTATTAACTTTGCTTGGGTAGTTTTTGAGTTAGCTACAAAATACGTATTTTTTTCCCACTTAGTATGTAGATGATATGATAAGTTCCCGTCCCGTAGTGGTATTCGAATGTGTGTGGGGTAGGTACCACAGCTAAAAAGTGAAAAATAAAAACTTTTTACAAAAAAAAAACAATCGACTTCCAAAAACAAACACTACAAAGTGAAAAATAACTTTAATTTCGGAAGTCGGTGGCAAAAAACGAAAACACAAAACCCAAGACACCGACTTCCGAAATTAAAGTTATTTTTCACTTTGTAGTGTTTTTTTTTTGGAAGTCGGTTGTTTTTTTTTTAATGTTTTTATTTATCTTTTAGAAGTGAAAACTTCTTTAGGCGCGTTGGGCATTTTTGAGATGGGACTAAACCATTTATTTCGCGACACTGTGACGACACCATCTTTTGACTATTAAAAAGACGCGTTAATTACCGCGGTGCAGATTTTTTCTCAAGTTTTGACTTCTGTCGGCACTCCCGGAGTGTTTTTTTTCTGTGCTGAATAGACATGCTCTTGACCTAGATCTCGACTGATGGAAAGCTATAGATAAGGTAAAGATCTGGATCTAGACAGATCTGGAAGTGCCCATCGGTATATTTCGGAACAGGCCTCTTACTGACTTACTAATAATATTTTCTCAATCCCACAGAGTGTTTACTCAAAACAACATTCAAAATCTCAAACATTATAAATATTTCATAGAATCATCCATCCGAAACATTACAGCCTACAATATTCAAAGCGCATTGGACCGTCTTCATTGAGCCAGAGGTGCAATTAAGTCGAGTTTCTATCAAAAGTCAAGATTACAATACAAAGATAAAGATATGCTAATACTAAGGCCATTTCTCTATACCGTTTTGGACAAAGAAGCAGAGAGAAATATATTAAAGTGAGTAGCCCCTGATCTTTCTGTCGTCTACAATTCTGTTTCGTAATTAAATGGAGGATGTATACTAATGTTTTTGAAATATGCTTTGATATTTTCTTGCAGTAACTCTGTAACGTTTCATCTTTCATAACTAAATGAGAAATATTGAATAATAAAGTGCTTTAGCTTTATAGAATGTAGTCACCCGGAAAGACGATCGTGAGATACAAAAAAGAAATGAAACAAAATAAGTTTTTTTGCGGTACACATGACGCAAAGAAAAAACACTAACACAAAAACTTTTTACAAAAAAAAACAACCGTCTTTCTAAAAAACACTACATCGTAAAAAATAACTTTAAATTTTGGAAGTCGGTGTCTTTGGTTTTGAATTTTCGTTTTTTGCCACCGACTTCTGAAATAAAAGTTATTTTTCACTTTGTTGTGTTTTTTTTTTTCAAGCTGGTCGTTTTTTTTTGTAAAGAGATTTTGTGTTTGTATTCTTTCTTTGCGTCATGTTTACCGCAAATAAACGTATTTTGTTTCTTTTATTTTTGTATCTCACGACCGTCTTTCTGGATGACTACATTCTATAGCTACGAAAAAAAAACATACATACGCTACGAACATAGAACCTCCTCCTTTTTGGGAAATCTGTTAAAAAATAACAAGTTGGGGGAAAATACGCGTCACATCCACGATTCCACGCAAAACGGCCATCGCTCAGCATAATGCTGTGACCCTGTTTACACAGACAAACAGAACCCGAAGTCGTCATAGTACACAAGGGTTCTGTTTTGACCTACTAGGTACGAAGCAACCCTTCGAGTTTCATACAAGAGACTGAAGTGAACACATAGAAACCGCCAGGACTCTGACATTACTGACCGCTTTTTTATCTACTCCTACAATATTTTGACAGTTATTTTTCCTCTGATTTTGCATCATAGTGATCTTTATTATCTTTGATATAAGATTGCTGTTAGAGGTAAAATCATTTTAAAAGGAAGTCTACAGTAATTGCTCTTTTTACTTTATCTTCAATAATGCTACCCATGCTTTCCACTTACCAATTTCTTCGGGGTTGATAATCAGGAACTTGTCCTTGTCAGGCACGTCGCTGATCACCAATGCTGACTTTTCCTTCATCCAAGCTGGTGGGACGGTCTTCTTCGCTTTCAAATTGCATTCTCGGGTGACTACCACGGGTAACCACCACGACATGGTATCGGCTTCAGGAACATCGTGTGGTCTTTCACGGAGGTAAACTTTCTGTGAAATATGGGAAACTATGAGTGCGACGATCTAAAATGGTGTACGAAAACGGCATATCCTTAAACCAATTTAAAACCCATTCATAATTTTTAAAGTCATCCCAAACAGCTTGAAAAAGATACAAGTAACGCCATCTATCGTTTAGTGCTGGAACTACTGAAGCAAGGTAAAGACGTGTCGTGCACTCCGAAGGATGTTCTCAATATAGTTCACTCAATTCCATTTTGTTCCTATTTAGATCGTGTTTGAGTATTAAAATGGCTTAACTGAGGTTAACATCGAGAATTTCAAATAATTTGAGACCTATGTAGGCCCAATAAATATACCTGGTAAATGCTGTTGGTGTATATGATTTATGAAGTGGAGACGCGAACTCAATGTGGATTTTCATGATAATTCACGCCACCAGTTGGCGCCACTTTGACAAGAGGTCTTCCATTTCGTTATTGAATATAAAATCTATGATGACGTTCATCATTCGTTTCATTCATTCGTTCATCATTCAGTCACGACTAAAGAAGATATAGGTGCTTTGACACATTTGACGGATGACCTGACCTCAGTGCTGCCACCTAGTGAACGTCATTTCAGAAAAGCCTCATTTATGCGTATCATTTTGCATATAGGATCAGTTTTCAATCTCCCAAAAGCGATAAAACAAAAGAAGATCTCACCTGAGTAACAACAGCTGTATTATTCTCATAGTGTCTCAAGACATTGACCAGAGGTAGCCTGTCCTTATCAATCCAGCTCTTAGCCACGGTCTTAATGTCCACCCAGTCCGGAATCTTGCTGTCTTGTTGAGCGGCCGTGTTCAGGGCATTCCAGATGTCGTCGCCCGAAAAGGTTTTGAATTTACTGTTGGAAAAGTTTATAATTATGAAAATTAAGTGGGTATTCAATTATTTTTAATTAGAGTAAGGGACGGACACGGTACCATAAAGATGCAAAATTGGGTTATTTAGTTGAGGTACAATACACCTCAATCATGGCGCTGGCCGTCTCCTTTTTATAAGCATTTTATTAACTTACTTCGTTCGTATGTATTTCTAGTTACTCTGTTTTTGAAGAAGAAGCCGTGTCTTCACTAAGGAAGAAATGTCTCGCAACAGATGTCTCCAGATACATTACGAGAAGGGACTTAATGTCTCGCTCCACTTCGCAAGATATGTATGACATAGAATACGGTGAAAAAGAGTGTGTGATAAGATGTCTGGCGACGTCGCATGACTTCTCCTGATGTCTCTAGCAAAACGAGTTGCGTAATATTTTGTTCCGTAGTAAAAGCACGGCTGTAATTACCGTAATTACTCAAGAAGTTAACGCAAAATATTTGGGAATGTACTTGGAGAGAAGAATGATATGGCAAAAGCACATCTGGACCAAAAGAAAGCAACTTCTTCTTCATAGATGGAAAACTTCGTAACCTCAACTGGTAAATTGGACGCCACTCACAACTAAATGACAACAGCAAAATGTTGTTACATAAAACAATATTAAAACCCTTCTAGACCTACGGCATACAGTTGTGGGGAACCGCTAGTAATAGCAACATTGACATACTAGAAAGATTCCAAAGCAAAACACTAAACACAATGTTCGGTATCCCCCATTGTATCTGCCTAGCCTTTTCCCAACTATATTGGGGTCGGCTTCCAGTCTAACCGGATGCAGCTGAATACCAGTATTTTACATGGAGCGACTGCCTATCTGACCTCCACAACCCAGTAACTGGGTAATACGATACCCCTTGGTAAGACTGGTTGTCAGACTTTCGGGCTTCTGACGACCCGTAACGACTGGCAAAGATCCACGAATGACAGCTGGGACCAACGGCTTAACGTGCTTTCCGAGGCACGGAGGAGTCTCGGTATGTGGAAATGGTCACCCATCCACGGACCAACCCCGGCAAGCGTAGCTTAACCTGACAGATCGACCCGAGCGGCTGTTAGTACTTAGCCACGAGCTCCCACATTGTATTAGCAATAAATACATGTACCTAGACCTCGGCACAAAAACTGTCCGGCAATAAATAGTCCAAAGCAGCCTGAAGTACTAGGAGAAGCCAACGACCCACGTGAATGAACTTCCGCAGACTCTGAGCGGAAAAGGTGGACTCCAACATACTCGCCTGAGGAGACATGACATCCCCAATCTCACCAAAAGATTCCCACAATGAGACAATGAGAGAATTTGCTGGAAAGAAACTTTTCAACAGTTTATGGCTCTCGTAGATCACATTTGAAACAGATATTTATCAGCCAAGGAAGTGGCTTATTGTTCAAAGAGCAGATTGCCACGTAGCAGAATCTACAAAAAAAAAAAATTACCGTGATTCCAAGAAAATCCTGAGCCCTTTCTTGAAGGTCTCCTCTCCTAACGTATAGTTGAACATGCGGAACAGCAGTTCGATCTTTGTGCAAGCCGTCTCCTGCTTCATGCCGGTGATGCGGGAGTGAGGGTAGCGCTTGCTGAACTCGTAGTATAAGGAGTACAGGACTGTGAGAGGCCACTTGCCTTCCATTTCGGAGCCGTTGTTGATCTGTTTGGAGAAATTTTACTAAGAGCGTTTATACAGAAAGTGGGCAACGTCGCAAATAGTTGTCAAATATTTCGCTGTTTTGATTAATTTGGCAATATTACTGTATGAAAATAAGAAATATGGCTAACTAGTAAACTAAAATATTGATTATAAAATGCAATAAATAATTAATATTGTAACACCGAATATTTAGTTTTAGATGTAAAAAAAGTATTTGGAAACATTCAAAATGCCTTTTTTACACGTAAGTGTTATAATTGTAATTCATTATTGATTATAGCTCACTAGTTAGCCACATTTCTTATTTCCATACAGTAATATTGCCAAATTAATCAAAACAGGTTAATATTTGACAGCTATTTGCGACGTTGCCAACTTTTTGGATGAACGCACTTAAAAGGTTTTTTTTTTTAACTGATACCTTGATTAACCATTGGTGGGACATTTTTTAAATCCAAAACATAAGTATGAACAAAATGAATAGTAACTTTTCTGGTAAAATAAAGGAAATTAATTTTTATTGACTTCCAACTTAAATAACCCGTATAATCAAATCACAACTGTAATTGTTTGACAGTTGTATAAAATGACTTTAGAGGCAAACAGGCCCGACACGACTTAAATAAAACAATTTCTATGAAAACTTCACAGTGGAACAATTACCGGTGAAGCGTTGCGCCGTTGCGTCGCGCCAGTCTGCTCGCTCGAGGCTTTACACGGTAAGTGTGTCAATTTGATAAAAAATATATTTCCCTGACTGTAAATTGTCATCCAGTATTCTTCTCAAGGTTTATTCAGAATTAACCATGAAGGTATACCAGAGTCTCGTCTATGAAAATGTTTGGTCAGCAAGTTGGATGTAATATCAGTAACTACTAAACAGTATTCACATTTTGAAGTTTCAAAGCATTTTTATAGCAGTTTTATATTTTTAGTGTTCAGTTACCTTGAATGCAGTAGCAGCAGAGATATACCCAACGAGGGCCTTATTAAGATGAGCATCAGTCCACCACGCGGGTGTGGTCAGAGCGCCGAGCCACTGGTACGACAACTCCTGAGCGAGCTGAATGTAGCCACGGCTGCTGAGGTCACTCTCCCTGAGAACATGCGGGATAGAAATATCTTGCCGTTCCTTTCTTTGGTTTAGCCTGATTTATACGGTGCGATTTAATTGATTGGCATACCCTAAGTTGAAGCAACAATAAAAGGTGCACTATCAACAGTGTTTAGACGATGCAAGTCATTTGTTGCTTCAATTTTATTGTACGCCACAGGCAAGAAACTTGCATCGTGTAAATGGGGCTTCAAAGAAATCCTTTCCCCTTCTCCATATACAGGTTGAAATTGAGTTCATGAGCATCCTCAAAAATCTGCTGTTCCCTACATTTTGACGAGCTATGCAAAAAATACAATAGACATAGATATACATTTAGTAGGTAACCTGTTCCGCTTAACTATTTCTAAAGAGCCATAAAAAACCCTGAAAGAAATCGACACGTGTTTCACCAGAGCGTTGAACACAAAGACTCTACGTTCAGAGCTCGGTGTGGCATCACCCCGTGTTCGGGTTCGCGACAAGTCAATCGTCATCCTGAGGATGCCTCGTTGAGATGTGAAACGCGTGTCGATTTCTTTCAGCGGTATTTATGGCTCTTTATAAATAGCTAAGCGGAACAGGTTACTAAATATATCCTCGTCTATTGTATTTTAAATTCCGCAAGGTCACGCTTGAATCAATTAACCTATGCAAACATAAATGTAGGGAACAGCAGATTTTTTTTTCTCGATTTCAGGTCTTGGCCCCATAGTGAAAGTTGTCCATAATATATATAGTCCTCTTCACCGTATCCGGCGACAGCGACCCAGACTAATTTTGTTTTTTCCTTTCGTGAGCTCTCTGATGACTAGCAAAACCAAATTTGGTCTTGAAAACCCGGTCAGACCGTGTGCAAAAGAGCTGATCAGCATCATTGTATGTGTACGCATATGAAGGCTTTGGGCGATTTTTGCGTGTTTGGCGCTTTTTGTCTAAGTCTTCAAGACGACTGGCTTCAAAGCATTCAGTTGCTTTGTGGATTGAGGTGCGCCATCTTTCTCGGTTTCGAGCAAGCTCCTGCCAACGATCAACAGGTATGCCGCAGGTCGTAAGGTGACGTTTAATAAGTACAATGACATCTTACGAGGATGCCCATGAATTCAATTTCACCCTGTAAAGATAATGCCATCTACGAAGAAGTACCGGGGACTCCGCTCCGCTCCGTACTAAAGTGCAGCTTACAGTACAGTAATCGCAGAGGGGGGCGCCTCTTCGTGGATCTGTAACGGAGTAGCTATTCCTTGCCATAAGGCGAATTTTTGGAACAGCATAATTCGCCATCAGTATCTATCGGTTTAAATTGGTAATAGGTATTTACAAAGCAGATGTGAGTAGAAACGAAGGGCGGGGACGCCTTGGGAGGACATATAGTGACCTTATTGGTGATGTTCTTCAGAAAGGTCAGGTGAGGTACTCGCAACCGACGTATGTGTATGACCAGATGTATGAACGTAAACGACACAAAAGGAGTATGTAGGGATCGTAGCAGGTGTCGTTCTGTAGTTTGTTTGTTTGTTTGTAATATGACTACATTAAAATTTAAAAGGGCGCTAAACGAATTTTAATTATGAAAACTTATTACACGATTGACGATTTTCTTAGTGATGATTCATTAACTAATTGACATACTATTACCCTAATTGACATAATTATTGGTTCGCTTACTTAGTCATATTTTATTTTTATTTATTTTTTTGTGATTCCAGTGATCGCATATTTCTAATTTTTTTTATTTATTTGGAATTGTAAACCTTTGCATGCCCATGTGACGGTAAAATATGGAGAACTTTATTATAAAAACACCTATGTACTATACCCATTTTTGCAAAGAAATAAATGATTTGATTTGATTTACCTAGCCCCATGAGAAGAAGGCGTGAGTTTATGTACATTGTTCAAAACATCATGATAAGCATTAGTTAGAAAATTCAGGTGAAGGTTTGCCATGCGTTGGCATTGAATTAGAAGGCAGTTTGTTTACGATAAAATACATTCATTATGTGGTACACTTTACACATTACTTGCTATTCGAATTTTGAAAGGTCTCAATATAAGAAAGGTAAGTCTGAATATGCGTACGCGAAGTTAGAAGACTTCTAAAATACAGGGTGGCAGGGACATCGACGCGAAAACTGTTACCATGGATTCAGTACATAATTCTGAATCCCCCAGCATTAAAAATTTTCGCCGGTTATTTTTAAAAAAATCTGCTGTTTCATAGAAAAGTTAATACCTACGCGGTCAAAATGTATGAAACAGATTTTTTTTTAAATAACCGACGAAAAATATCAACGCTGGGGGGTTCAGAATCACGTGCCACCCTGAAATAGGGACTAGAACGCGCAACGTAAACGTAACGTGAATTCGAACGATTTTTTTTATCGAAAATAAAAGTGTGGCGACATCTAAATCGCCACATACGAACTACGTATCACACTGACGTCACGCAAAATCCTGCATCGCGTCCCAGCTACAATCGTCGGGCAGTTGCCCACCAGACACGACACCCGTCTGCTCGGAGGATCCTGCCTTTTCCAAAGAGGATGAGTGAACTTTACACCCTGTTCCTCATACCTCTATACAACTATCGAGTACTTGTTTTAAACATTAAAATTATTTGAACTTACGTTACGTTGACTTGTTCATGATTTGCCGACAGATCTATTTAGATTCATTCCTTCAAACTTTTTGTTTACTAAGCCACGCTAACAGTACCAAGATACAGTGCCAAGTTGCTTCTCTATTAAGTTCTCTATACTAACTTACCTGAACACAATAAGTCCCCAGTTATCAGCAGGCTTGACTCCCTGATAATTGGGCAGTGCAACGATGTCTAATCTCTTCAGAGGTAAGGGCACTCGCCAGAACGCAGACAACTCTTTGAACACTCGCACCACCTTCTCATTGATGCCTGCAAGCGCCTCCAAGTATTCTGGTCGACCCCACACGCGAATTTCTAGGAGGAAAATTATGGAGATCATGAAGTGTAATAAATCTAATAATTTAAACCAATAAAACTATGTTGATATTTCTTTTTGAGTGGGCTTAGCGGGTACCTTACAAAAAAGTTCTTTACAATCACACCCAGTTGCACAAAGACTAACATTAATGGCCCATTACATAATGGATCATGAACGCTTATGATTTGATTAATTTCATCAAATAACCATTAAAATAACATAACATCACGCCTTATTTCCCCGAAGGGCTGGGCAAAGGTGTCTCTGTAGCGGGTACACCCACATTTCACCAGTTATGTTTAAGTCCGATGTAACTAGGGGCGAGCCTTTTGCCATTAAAATCAACCAACAAATACGACCAACCATTAAAATCGACTCTAATATTGCTTTCTGCAACAAGTTTTCTACAACAAGTCAATAGAAGATTAGGATTTAATGACAGCTTTAAAAGTTAATGTTCGTTTCTGCAACCGGATGTTAATTGCTTATCGCTAATAGTTAAAAGATAAATTGAATTTTGTGAGTTTTCCAATAACCAGAATTTACGTAAAATTTTCTACATTTAAAACAGGTAAATGTGACATAAAACACTGCGTGTCTACGGGATCACAACATACTACAAACACACAACACAACAACAACGATACTTACATAATAATCTCAAAAACAAACAACATAACATATTTAATAATTTCTCACCAATATCATTGCCGGCGTCATCCTTTACTTGCGTTGAGTTGTCCAGCTGCTTCAGGTTTGCTATGACCAAGCCGAGAGTGAATGTAGACATTGGAGGGGTCTTCTCAAAGTGGTCGCACACCGCGTCCGGTTCATCAGGACTGTTGGACAGTTTTTCCATTACAGAAGACTTTTAAGACTAACTGAACTGCATCGTCCTGCTTCGATGCAGTTCAATGCGTTGTTGAAAAAGAGGCACATTACGACTTACGTACATACCTACGTAAGATAGATTCAGCAGTAAAATGTAAAGCAACCAACTTACATGTTCTCAGTCCTAGCTACAGGCACATTGCTGAGCGCGATCATGTCTCTGGGTCGAACCACGCTGAGTTCAAACGGAGTCTTGTATCCGGGTTCATCGAAACATGGGAACATGCGACGAGCGTTGTTCGGACGAAGTTGGGTGGCTGCTACGATCCTGAACAAAGGAAGAGGAATTTTACTGTTGTTATGTTTTGCAAAAATCAACTTATCCTATGTCTAAATCTTTAAGCCTTTCGGACATGAGCACTTAGGCTGGTTTTACAGCTGTCCGGGAGACCCGTACGGGTAGCGCCCGCAGTGCTCTGAAACGAGGCAATTAGTACGATATGGTTGCTAGCGTTGTACGGGCTCTACCCGGAGCGGGTCGCGTACGGACCAATCCGCGTCGCTGTGAAACAATTTTCTAGCGTCTCACGTGTGTCTCCGTTCCGGGAGCCCGTACAGGCGGCCCACGCGGGTCTCCCCGGACAGCTGTGAAACCAGCCTTACATTTTTTTTAAATTGTTAAACATATTCTTATGGCAGTCGTGGGCTGCAGAAAAAATCAGTGTCAGGTGGCATACCTAGTATTTTAAGTATTAAAAAAAAATTAAGGTATTTCATTTGTATTTATGCATTTTCTTTCTTTCATTATTTTTAGCAAATTCCAAAGTATTGAAAATAGATAATAACAAGTTAATAAATAAACGAAACGAAGTTTTTCATGGATCTACATCTACGATTATTATTCAACTTCAGCATCTCATAAAACTTCTGCAGATATATTTTACAATTTAAATTACCTTTCCACCTCCTGCTCGGTCATATAGCTAGTCTTGAAGAACGCTTCAGTGGTAGTCGTCTCCAGGATTCCCTTAAAACTGAACTTCAAGACCCCGGAGGATCCTGTGGGGACTGTCCTCTCCAAGGACAGAGTCACTATCGGTTTCTTTGGATCCGTTGATAATCTATTGATGGTGATTCTTCGGGACTCTTTACTAAAAAAAGGTATAGAAATTGTTTTATGCTGTCAGAAGGTTGTTTCTTTATTGAAGAACTTATAATCAGGATATAACTTCTAAAAATATTAAGACCGTGCATTCTGAAAGTGGGCAATGAATGTCGCAAATAGATGTCAAATATTTCGCTGTTTTGATTAATTTGGCAATATTACTATATGAAATATGGCTAACAAGTGAACTAAAATACTGATTATGAAATACAATAATTAATATCGTAACACCGAATATTTAGTTTTAGATGTAAAAAAAAGTATTTTGAAAGTTTCCAAATGCCTTTTTAGGGTTCTGTAGTAAACAGGAACCCTTATAGTTTCGTCATGTCCGTCTGTCTGTCTGTCTGTCCGCGGTCTAGCTGCAAGACTGTTAGTACTAGAAAGTTGTAATTTAGTATGGGTATACATATTAATCATGTCGACAAAATGGTAAAATAAAATTATGAAAAATATTTTTTTTAGGGTATGTACCATCGAAGAAACCCATACCTATACACCGTAAAGACTATTTCTGCTTGCAGCGCTCGGCCACTACAGTAACGGTTACCTACGAAAAAAAAAGGTCGTGTGCAAGGGATTTTGTTTTCAAATTGCTTAGTTATAGGTTTCTTCGATGGTACCTCCCCTACACGTAAAGTGGGGATGTGTTTTTTTTTTCTATCCCTTGGTGTGGGGTATCGTTGGAAAGGTCTTTCAAAAATATTATGAGGATGTTAAAACCATTTTTAAATTCAGAGATCTGTTTGCGAAATATTAAGCTTTACAGTGCAAATTTTTGTTAGAGTCAAGTGTCGTCCCCCGTCCCCCCGTCCGCCAGCTAAATGGTTAGTTTTAGATATGTGAAAAAATTCACGGCAGTAGCTTATATTACGAATTTAAAAGGAAAACTATCACAACTGAGTAGGCACAAGTTAACGAGTAATAATCGACCAACTTAGATTTGCGGTTGTAAAAACATGTTCTCCCATACATTCTGTATGAAAGATTTTTTTTTCAACTACAAAGTTAAGTTTGTTCTTGGGATAAATTCATCCCGACTACGGAACCCTACATTGTGCATGGTCCGACATGCACTTGGCCGGTTTTTACACCTAAAACGGTTACAACATCAAATTCAGTGTTATAATTGCAATTCATTTATACTAATAATATTTTAAAGAGGAAATATTTGTATTTTTGTATGTAACGAATAAACTTAAAAACTACTGGACCGATTTGAAAAATTCTTTCAGCAATGGATAGTTACATTATCAGCGAGTAACATAGGCTATATTTTATCTCGTACCATGGGAACGGGAACTACGCGGGTGAAACCGCGTAACGTCCGCTAGTTTTTTTAATATTCTAGTTCAATAGTTAGCGATACTTATTGAAAGACCTACACTGTCCTCCCATACCTAGAAACACTGTTATTTGAAAGACCAATTGGAACCGTGCACCTAGCTTCTGACGTTTCATAAGTGCCCATGTAGGTTTATGTGAAATAAAATATTTTGATTTTGATTTTGATATTTCATATTTCCATACAGTAATATTGCCAAATTAAACAAAAGAGGTTGCCAGCTTTTTGGATGAACGCTCTTAAAGACAGTCTTTAATAGCAATGGTCATGGGAGGATAAATAAATAAAAAAATGCCCGGTGCAACAATGCTTACTGATATTGTAGATATTTCAGTAATAAGAGATTTTTTTAATACAGGGTGGCAGGGACATCGACGCGAAAATTGATACCATGGATTCAGTACATCATTCTGAACCTGCATTGAAAATTTTCGTCCGTTATTTTAAAAAATCTGCCGTTTCATAGAAAAGAGTACCTACGCGGTCAAAATGTATGGCACAGCTGTTTTTTTTTAAATAACCGATGAAAAATTTCAACGCAGGGAGGTTCAGAATCATGTACTGAATCCATGGTAACAGTTTTCGCGTCGATATCCACACTGTATATTCGAGTAACTTCGTGAGCATTAAGTAGTATGTGTGACAGATTGCAGACCAGACGTCCCCCTTCTCTATGCTTTTAACATCTTAAGACTGTTTTTGAAATGTATCACAAAGAACTAAATTAGGGAAAATGATTACAACATTAACAACTCACGTGTCTCCAGGAAAATGAGCTCTAACTTCAGACTCCAAGATTTCAATTTCATGTGCGGAGTGCACAGAGATCTCATTGCTATCCTCCAGCCAAGTGATATTGATGGCCACATGGCCCTTGAAGAGTCCGTCTTCGAGGTAAGGTTCAAGGTCCAGGCGGTAAGCAGTGGGCTTTACTGTCTTCTCGAGTCGGGTTTCCATCGATAAACCATGGGCATTATTGAGGTCTATGCTGCGGGCTTTGATTATGTGGACTGGTTGAAGAACCTGAGGGTTGAAATTCAGATTAGGATCCCTTTCGAGTTATGTTGTTATCTATGGAAAGTTCGTACACACGGCTACACATCAAGCAGCACATTTCCAGTTTATGTTGATCTCGCATTGTATAGGACTTCCGTACAATGCGAGGTCAGCGTATACTGGATGTATAGCTTGATGTGTAGCATTGTGTACTTCAAAAAGTAATTGGAGAAATGTTTATTGCAATAAAAGTTGGTCAAATGAACAGCGGGCGTATTCTGTTGGGGCAATAAAAAAAAACTTTTCCCCCAAAAATCTCGTCGTACCGTAACACTACAGTACCTTTTCTAACTTGCCCAGTCGGTAAATTTCTAATAACCTTTCGCCTTTCCTAGAAAAATTGTATCCATCTTTATGAACTGCCAAACAAATCAAATACAATGAATATGCAATCGAATTCAAAACGTGTCATGAAATGAATACGTAACAAAACGTTAAATTTAAACAAACAAAGTAACATTTCGAATGACTTTATTTCGACGCACGCTATTTCGAAAAAAAATACGAGTGGTACGCCATTTCGAAAACACGTTAGGTCGAATACCGCTATATCGAATGACGTTAATTCGACGCACGCTATTTCGAAAAATTGTTTGAATGGTACGCTAGTACAAAAGTCTTGGTATCGAAATCCACTGTTGCGAATAGCATATTCCAATCTGAATATGTCTGAGGATCGAACTCGCGACCCCGATAAAGCCTTATCTTTGTATTGGGTTTGGGAAACAAGAGAAATGAGAAGTATTATTTTAAGTTAACTTTTTACTAATATTAATCATATATACTTAGTAGTATAGACAACTTGCTCAGTGTCAGTTTTATCATCAGACAAATTCAGATTGTAATATGCTATTCGCAACAGTGGATTTCGATACCAAGACTTTTGTACTAGCGTACCATTCAAACAATTTTTCGAAATAGCGTGCGTCGAATTAACGTCATTCGATATAGCGGTATTCGACCTATCGTGCTTTCGAACTGGCGTACCACTCGTATTTTTTTTCCAAATAGCGTGCGTCGAAATAAAGTCATTCGAAATGTCATATCACTCCCGGTAAAAATGTACCTGTTTTACAAATGAATCTTATGTACCTCATGATTTCATAATAATTTATCGCACCTCGAAACAAATATTTGCTGAATACCTCATAATTATAATACAACAAGGTAAACGAAACATATTGAGGATAAAAGGATTAATAAAGGTTAATTCATTTTAATTCATTATCGGCTACCGTTGAATACCTATGAACATAACATAACATAGCATCACGACTGTAATCCCCGAAGGGTTAGGCAGAAGTGTACAGCCACATTTCACAGGTTTGTTTAAATCCCATGTAACAAGAAGCGAGCCTGTTGCCATCAACCGGGCACAAATCTAGACTCCGGGCTGCTACTGAGAAATCCTTGACGGAAAAATCATCGTCGCATAATCGATTTTTAAACTGGTTCTAGATTCGCTTGAATGATCGAATGCATAGCATAATTAATATAATAACGCCTTCAGGGCGCTGTTGAGGCTTCCACCTTACTGTAGTGCGTCAGGGATGTTCGCGGATGCGCGCACTGACGATTATTTCGCGATCATGCGCAAAAAAGTGGCATCAGTGATACGCAGATTGAGGGGAAGCAGCAATAGTATTCTGAAGGTGTTTGCAGAAAGGCTAAAAGGGCCTACAATGGATACATTTATCAAACGGCATGTCAGACATGGAACTTGATAAATCTTCCTTCTCTAATCTTGGCTGTATTTTTATTGTGTATTTGTGTTTTTATTTTTGTACTCATGTGTGTCTAAGTGTTACTACTAACATAGATTTTAAGTTTGTACTGATTACTAACACGCTATGGGCCGTCGACGCCTGAAAATAAACGATTTTTATTTTTATTTTTTATAATCAACCTATAATGTTTGCACTGCCGGGACACAGGCCTCCTCTCTGTGAGAGGAACTGGGCCTTCATCCATCACGCGGACCCAGTGCGAGTTAGTGGATGTCATACGTCTTCGAATTTAAGGTTCTAGGACTTGCCGGTTTCCTCACTAAGTATATCTTCCGTCACCGTTTTGAGAACAGAGGTAATGTAATAATTTACACAAAGTAAAGTGCCTGTCTGGGTTCGAACTTACGAACTACAACTCGTAAGTTTCGGCCGTTTCCAATGGACTACCACTGATTGAACGCAACCAAGGTCATTTGTCTGCCAGCCAGCATGATGTAAGGTTCCCTTTTGCAGACAATCTTTACAGTACGTACTAAGTAACGTTTATCAATTTTGGCCTAAAGGATTGTTCAAACTGAGGGAAATCCCGTGAGGGATACGGAACGCTACTGCGCGCATCGACTGTTTCTTAACATAAAAAAGGAGAAGGTTAAAAATACAATAGACGTTGATATATTTAGTAACCTGTTTCGCTTAACTATTCCTAAAGAGCCATAAAAAATCCAAAAGAAATCGACACGTGTTTCACCTCTCAACGAGGCATCTTCAGGATGACGATTGACTTGTCGCGAACACGAACACAGCGTGTTGCCACACCGAACGCGAAGGAGGAGGTTCTCAGTTCATTTTTTTTTTTTTTTAACTGACTTCATTTATTATGTTCTCCGATTACTCGAAGACGACCGGACTGATTTAGAAAATTAAATTTTTGCTTGAATGGGTATAATTCCTAGGTGGTCCCATATTTTATTAACCTTGCTTGCTTTCTAAATTAAACTTATTTTTCACTTTGTAGTGTTTTTTTTTTTTTTTGGAAGTCGGTTGTTTCTTTTGTAAAAAGCCAATATTTTTCACTTTCAAAGTCAAAGTCAAATCATTTATTTCAAACAAGCCCATGTATGGCACTTTTTAACGTCAAAATTTACAAAATAATAAAATTTATTCTAGTCGCCCCTTCCAAAAGGTAGTTTTCGTATGGAGAAGAATGGGCAAGAAACTCCACTGTTTTCTGTTACTCTTTTAAAATGGTTTACAATTGTTTGTATATGTACGTACATTAGTTAAATAATTGTTATATGTGAAGACGATGCACCTGGAATAAAATTACTATACCATAATAGGTAAAAAAAAAAAGCAACGACAGATAATTTAATATGTGATAGATACAATGGTGCTCACATATTTACAAACATTGTAAAAGTAGACGATTTTCCTAACATTTTGTAATTAATAAGTCAGTGTATGAGCAAGTAATCACAGAATGTAAAATCAATGTCATAAAACACAAAATAATAAAGTTTACAATTAAATTAGCAACCAGTTTGATTTTGTCTTGATTATAAATTATCCTATGGAGCAGTTTAGCTTGTAGTTGTGGTAAATGATTAGGAAGTCACGCGACTATTCTATACACGCCAGTTAAGCACCCCCATACAAGTTAGTTGACACAGTGCGATCGACTTTCGTCCCGCACTCCACGCGGGATTTGCCTCAGTTGCCTGAAGTAGTGACTGATACGATCATACAATCAAATGCAACCTTCTTTCTAACGACTAACGTTTACATCACACAAACCCAGGTTGCGGAACGCATAACAGTTATTTACTGCAAAATGTAGTGCAGCATGATTTGAATATAATGGACTATCTTTAGTTCAAGGTAATATAAGCAACAGGCGATCAAACAGTTTAGATTTTGAAAGCTAAACACTTACATCGTGGTCTGGGATTCCCCATCCATCCATGCTAATTTTATAAATCCGAAAGTAACTAAGTATGTCTGTCGGTCTGTCTGGTTTCACGCCTTACCGGCTACACGGATTTCGATGAAATTTGACACACAGCTTGCTCATGACCTGGATTAGGACACAGAATAATTTTTATCCCGTTTACATTTTCCCGTGGGATTATTTCCGTTCTCAACGCATGCAAAGCCACAGGCAAAAGCTAGTTTTTATTTAAGTCTGGATAGCCGCCAAAGTATTCCAATGTTTGTTAATTTACGATGTATTTAGAAGCTGGAAGGTGACTCCTCACTTTTTCGCAAAAGATGTTTTTCTAAAAACGTTTTTCTAAAAACTCTGGGTTTGTTATTGCTTACTTGGGGATAATTCATGAAATCGCACGGATTTCGACCAGTTTACAAAGAATTTACACAAACGATGGATGAAATGTTCGATGAGCTCTTTTTATTAAAAATAATTTTACAAAGCCTGTGCTATTGGGGTTTTCCATTAGGAACTTCTTGGTAAAAGCTCGCTGTTCGAATTTAAGACCAGCATTTGCTGTGCTAACCTTCTATGTACTAGAGGGCAAGCATAAATTGCCAAATTGCTAGTAACAAGCATGACATATGTAAGTTACTAGCTGTTATCCGCGACTTCGTCTGCAATCCAAGATGAAAACAAAAAGTCTATGTCCTTACCCAGGTCATGGTCTATGTGTGTACCAAATTTCATCCAAATCCGTTCAGCCGTTTTAGCGTAAAAGCGTAACAAACAAACTCACTTTCGCATTTATAATATTATTATTATACTAACTGCACCCTGCGATTTCACCTGCATAAGTCCAGATCCCGTGGGAACATCGGGATAAAAAGTATCCTATGTCCTAATCCAGGTCATGGTCTACTTATGCACTAAACATACGAATCTGTTCAGCCGTTTTAGCGTGAAAGCATAACAAACAAACAAATAAACTGTGGCGGCATCTACATCGTCACATGCGAACCACGTAACAAAGACCTGTCGTCATACAAAATCCTGATGTCACACAAATCCTGCATCGCGCAATTAATGTTTACCGCGCGAACACCATATACAAGATGGAGACGACATTAATAACTACGTATATCTAATGACTTCTTAGTCCGCATACGAAAATCCAATCAAATATATCCAATAGTTTAGTTACTATAGCTAGTCAAAGATTGGCAAAACCCGTAGTTGGCACATCACTACTATTTAGCTTGCTTGAAAAAATCACTTTTTTAATTTCGATGCTAGGATTTATTTGATGGTTCCAAAATACTCTTATGTATTAGTATTGCCAGTGTTTTCATTTATTGTCGTATTGTCATCTCCACATTGTATATAACTTCCCCGACATCAATCGTTGGGTAGTTTCCCGCCAGATACGACACCCGTTTGGTCAGAGGATCCTCCTTTTTTAATAATAGAGGATGAGTGAACTCTACAGGGTGTAGATTCCTCATACCTCTAAAATATTAAGTCAAGATAGTCAGGATTACATAAATGTCAAAATGAAGGTGTAGAATTTTAGATCGACCAGTACCTACCTACACCCTGATTTTGTCACTGAGAGGTGTACCTCTGCCTACCCTTTGGTGGCGTGATCGAAGAAAGAAAACAAATATTATTTATTGAGACTTGCACAAAAAGTAACAAATTAAACTAAAACATATTCATTAATAAAATATTAATTTAAAAAGCAAAAATGAAATTAAAATAAAAGCAGAAAGTCATGTACGAGGCCAAAAGGCTCCTATCTCAGCATATGATGCGACATTTAAAAAATTAATGTCGCAGCGCTGGTATTCTGATAGGGCCCGCAGTGATGTTACGGATAGATAGATACAGAAACAAATACTGAATAAAATAAAATAAAAATATATGTATATGTGAAATACATTAAAAAGTTAAATATATGTAGTCTGCGTGTCTGCACCCGACGTAACATCAATTACTTGTCTATGCCTTTAGTGTCTGTGGTACTCTAGGCATCGTTGATGTTGTTTGTATTGCCAGCTCATCGCTCCACGTTTAGCGGCCAGTTATATTTGCTGCAGCTCTAACAATCGCTAACCAGACTAAATTAATGAGCCATGGTCGATGTTTGCTCTCGTCTACCGTGACGTCATGCGTGGAATGCCTTCAGTTTGATTATGGAACTACAAAACTATTACAAAAAAAACAACCGACTTCCAAAAAAACACTACAAAGGGAAAATGTCTTTCATTTCCGAAGTCGGTGTCTTTGGATCTGTATTTTAGTTTTTTGCCACCGACTTCAAAAGAAAATAACAAACCACCAACCAACCAACCAACCAACCACCAACCTTCTCCTTTTTGAAGTCGGTTTTACATTGTATTCTGTTCTCTGTTTTCAGCAGCTAGAGGACTTCTATCTAGCAATGTGATCGTTGTTTCAAGTTTTAAACAAAATATACGACAAAGCAGTTATTTGGTAACATTCTTCTGTCAAACCAAATGTTCTTGCTTTTATTTTTATTTTTCTATACTTGCCCACTGCTGGCAAAGGTTTCTCCATAAACTTTCACATCTCTCTTTCTCTTCCATCTTCACAAAGTTTGAATATTTTGCAGGACATTCTTCGTAGGTAAGTTTTACAACCTCATTTTCTTACCAAATAGACGAATGAGGATTTTTTTTTTCTATTAAAATACTTAGCAGGGATGTTATGGATATGAAATTTCGGATCTGGATACGGATACGGATATAGAAATGATATTATACCGGTTTCGGAAACGGTTACGGATATAAGATTATTTCGGATTATCCGTTAGTTTCGGAGAGTTTCGGTTACGGATTATTACATTTTTAAGAAATTTTAATGTTATAATATTATCTGGCAATGACTGACTAGTAATGACTAAGCAATTGCAATAATAAACAACAAGTGACGCGCGCGGCTAGTTTATCGGCTAGGCTGGGCAGAAAAACCTATCATAATGTGTCTCATTTAAACACCGCCCCAATCCGAAATTATCCGAAACGTTTATAACGGATTCGGTTACGGTTACGGAGCTCCTTAACATCCCTGATTCTTCGTTATAATTGTAACACACTAACATAGCTTTCATATTTTTTGGCTCCTAACTAACATATGGAGCATTGTTGTCTAAGTAAATAAATTAATTTAATTTAATTATGGAGTTTTAGTTCATAAAAGCATTTAGTCCATAAAAAGTGATAGCCTAGTGGTGTGACCGTCGGACTGCCAAGTCATAGGTCTTGAGTTAGAATCCAAGGCACGCACCTCTGACTTTTCGGATTCATGTGCGTAAGTTATCACTTGCTTCAAAAACAGTGAAGGAAACCGGCATGCCTGAGAGATATTTCTCGACGGCATGTGAAGCCAAGTCAGAGACCATGTGTGGAATAAAAACTCTGACACCAGGTTAGTCACTAACCACACTAAAAGAAATAAAAGAACATAACAATAAAAACTGTGACACTTATAGAAGGGTGTGGTGAGTGTTTTACAAAACTTTGATAACCACTAAGTAATTTTGGCTTAAACTCAAATCCGTTTTTAAGTACTATCCTTGATGTAATAAGCCAACTGTTATCACCTTGTATAGGTACATTTATGATGCCTAAGCTCTTCTAGGAAAAATTAAAACGGACATTTTGTCATATTTTACTAACACTATGGTCAACATTTGCGCTGAATTTGACCAATGACACAATTTGAAATGCCTACACAGTGACGGTATAACAAATCATGCAGTTGTTTGATTTAAAGGAGAACAGAAGCTAAAAAAAACAATGGCGCTCCGGGAATGCCGACAGAAGTGAAAACTTGAACAAGATCACCTTGGTGGAAGAAAAATGCTTGTATAGAACACTGGCCCGTAACCTTATCTAAATAAAGAGCACAATCGCGTTTACAAAAAAAATACTTCCAAAACCTTTAAAATAAAAATACTTGCATAGAACATTGATCCGTAACGAATTATATATAAAGAGCATAATCACGTTTACAAAAATGAGTTGTCGGTAACGGTGTCGCGAGTTTAATTTTTTTTTCCCATCTCAAAAATGCCCAACGCGCCTAAAGAAGTTTTCACTTCAAAAATGCTCAGATATTTACGCATTTAGCTAACCAAGCGGAGGAATCCAGCACCCTCATCTGCCTAGCCTTTTCCCAGCTATGTTGGAGACGGCTTCCATTCGAACCGGATGCAGCTGAATACCAGTATTTTACATGGAGCGACTGCCTATCTGACCTCCACAACCCTGTAACTGGATAATACGATACCCCTTGGTGTGACTGGTTTTCAGACTTTTGGGATTCTGACGACCCGGTACACGACAATCAAAGATCCAAAAATGACTGCCGGGACCAACGGCTTAATGTGTTTTCCGAGGCACGGCGGGGTCTCGGAATGTAAAAATTATCACCCATCCACAGACTAACCGCGGCAAGCATAGCTTAACCTGATCGATCGACCCGTGTGGCTGTTATTGCTAAGCCACGAGCCCCTCCAACACACTATGGAAAATAATTGCGTCAAACAAAGGATCTACTTCTTCAGGCTTTCAGAAATGTCATGTTTGGAAGGTACTTGCTGGTACTTTTGAATGCTCTTTTTAAGTTGCATGCGCGAGCGCCCTATGATTTAACAGTTAGGTAATAGGGCGCTCGCGCATGCAACTTTCAAGGTTCATCTATTACTTAGGTCCTAAGTAATAAATACACCTATGATGACACAACAAAGACGTAAAAAAATTAAATTAGGTAAGTTTATTTTGCTTACAAATTTAGAATAAAAAAACGACTATTGTCCGTTATCACCGACGCGTGACAATACTAAAAACACTTACAAAAACTACTTAAGTATGGATTTAGTTAACGTTATAGAATTTTTAAGTAATTCATCACGGCTGGAATTGTGCCCGGTTGATGGCTATAGGCTCGCCCCCTACCTATTACATGGGACTTAAAACATAACTGGCGAAATGTGGGTGTACTACTGGTACACTTCTGCCAAACCCTTTGGGGAAACAAGGCGTAATGTCATGTGATCACGGCAAAAAAGTTTGGACTGCAGGCAAGAAATAAACATATTAGAAGTTAAAAAAATACAATAGACGTGGATATATTTAGTAACCTGTTCCGCTTAGCTATTTCTAAAGAGCCATAAAAAACCCTAAAAGAAATCGACGCGTGTTTCACCTCTCAACGAGGCATCCTCAGAATGCACCGAGCGCTGAACGCGTTCAGCGCTTGATGTGGCAACACGCCGTGTTCGGGTTCTCGACAATTCAATCATTATCCTGAGGATGCCTCGTTGAGAGGTGAATGAATACGTGTCGATTTCTTTCAGGGTTTTTAATGGCTCTTTAGAAATTGCTAAGCGGAACAGGTTACTTAATATATCCACGTCTAATGGATTTCCGCAAGGTCACGCCTGAATCAATTAACTATATTAGAAGTTCTCATAACAGCAGCCTGGACTCTTGATTTGTTGTCAGTTAATGGCAGTAGGCTCTTCCCCTATTGCACGACTAAAGCCCCATTTACACGAAGCAAGTTTATTGCCCCTGGCATACCATAAAATTGCATCAATGGACTAGCACCGTCAAAACAACACGTACAATTCTTGCGCGACACGGGCAATTTAGTTACCGTTCAAAACTGGTATAGGTGTAAACAGCACGTACAATAAAATTGCATTCAACTCTAGCAGGAAAATTTTCTATCATTCAAATAAGGGCGTTTTCAATTTAGACGTTTCGTGTCGGACCGCTGCGGTGCCGAAGCGGTGCGTTTGTCGTATTGCGCACGGATGGTCGTTTGTTTTCACACAAAGCGCGCGGTACGGCAACAGTGGAGCGTCGGTACCGCGAACGCTCGACAACAGGACGGCAACGTCGCAAACTCCACGTGTTCATTTCGTCAGAGTCCATGGCTTAACTGTTGTCAAATATATTTAAAATATCACTAGCATACAAACGCACGGCAGTCAGATACGCTTTCAATTTAGGCGTATGGTATCGGACTGCTACCGTACTGCAGCGGTCCGGCAGCGGGCTATAACCAGCGGCACGGTAAACGTACGGCAGCGGTCCGACACGAAACGTCTAAATTGAAAGCGCCCTAAGTGCGGAAACGAACGAAATAAGTTTAAAAAAATCTTAAGAAGACATTTAATAGCATTTAATGAAATAATGGCTGCGCAAATACTGGCAATACTTGAATCAAGTCTACAAGATCAAGCAACTCTTTGTTTACACGACGCAAATCTTGCAAGCAATAATTGCCTTGGTGTAAACAGAAGTTGCATGCAATGATTGAATGACAAAACTTGCATTCAATTATTGTATGCCATTTTATGGAAATCACACGCGTGTAAACACTTGCATGCAATTCTTGAATGGCAATAATTGAACGTGCTTTATTGCATGCGATTATTGCTCTTGAACGTTCCAGAAACTTGCACTGTGTAATTGGGGCTTTAATCATAACAGACGAAACGTGTGTGTACTAATTCTACACTATATTGCCTACCCCTGCAGGAAATGCAAAACTTAAAAATAAAATTTTGCCAATATGGATAACAGCAAATGATGACAAAAAATATACAGGCGATATCATGTTTCTACATAACACACAGAAAACACATGCCCTTACAAATTTATCACCATTCTTTCGATGTAAGCTGTACTGTGTGTACCTACGATCTACTCTGTAAATATATATGCTATGTAGGTACTGTAATCCGCGTCAATATAAGTTAACAAGGAGGCAATCAGGATGTGTCGTCACGTACCTTATCCGGCGGCAGAGAGTTCGCAACTCGGAGACACAGGCAGACTAGTGGAAGGACGTGGCCCAACATAGTGGTCTTTACGTCTCCTGTTTGTTATTAGAACCTAGAAAAATAATGCTGTTAGAGTCGAATGTTGTAACGCAATAAAATTCACCACATAAGTTAAATTTTTAAAAATGGCAGTGGCACTCCGGGAGTTCCGACAGAAGTGAAAACTTGAACAAGATAGCCTTGGTGGAAGAAAAATACTGGTGTAGAACATTGGTCCGTAACCTTATCTAAATAAAGAGCACAATCGCGTTCACAAAAAAAAATACTTCCAAAACCTTTAAAGTAAAAATACTTGCATAAAACATTGATCCGTAACGTAATGTAAATAAAGAGCACAATCGCATTTACAAAAATTAGGTTTCGGTAACGGTGTCGCAAGTTCAATTGTTTTTTCCCATCTCAAAAATGCCCAATGCGCCTAAAGAAGTTTTCACTTAAAATATATATATATGTGAACTGATAATACTACTGAATATTGTCCACAGGGCCGGTTCGGTACTATTAAAGGAAATAGCACACATATCAACTCGGAAAGGGATCGTCACCATATCAACTCGAGCCATTCAGTATTCTTTGTATGAAACTCCCTACTGCAACGCACTCTAATCGGAATCGTAACGTAATCGCCTCGCCTCGGGACAAGCTCACGAACCGCAGCGATACAGTCACGATCCCTTTCCGAGTTGATATGTGTTATACCTTTATAGACAAAGGGAACTGCTTGTAAAGAATTGTCTTCTCAGTAGAACACGATCATCTTGAAACTTGACCAAAGGAAGGGTTGTATAGATTCACACAAGCACTATTTATTATAATTAAAGTTAACGTTTCGAAGTTACAATAGCTGTTTTCTCTAGAAGTATGCAAAGATTGTAGCAGGTGGTGTTCTGAGGTTTCTGCCTACCCCCATTGGGAAGAAGGCGATAAAAACATTCGATGTTCGCTTTTGAACATAACAGACGCATAACAAAACAGTTTCATTAAAAAAAACTACAACACACACTGCTATCAACAACCCTAGTCTGCTGAAAGGAAGATGCTACTCCAATCCTCTAAACAAATAATTAAAACTTCAAACTAGAAAATGCCAGGTGAAATCTTTGATGGGAAGCACAACTTTTCATAAACACACAAAAGAAAATAAAACGCACGTATTCGAGAAAGGATTTTACTAACTACGATGCAAGTTTAAGCAAGAAAATTTCCTTTATTAGTGTGACCAAACCTCTTTTGCAGCGATTGCACAATAACACCTTCATTATTTTAGTCTAGAACAGCCTATTTCTGCACAAAAGCCTCCTCAGTGTACTAACTGCCTGGTTTAATTGAAAGTCACATCTTCAACAAAAGACCAACATTGCTTCACGTGTAAGCAAATGCCCAGAGGACATAACAATGCAAATTGCCAAAGAGGTTACTGGTCCACAATAGTAAGTAACCTACTTCGAAGGACACTCAAAAATATAAAACGAAAAAAAATAAAAAAAATCTGTACCTCTCCAAAAAGCACTGGCCTAAATTTCCGTCAAAAATATTTAAATTAGGAAAAGGATTTAGAAAAAATATTAAAAAAAAAATAAACCAAAGAGGTTTTACTTACGTGTTAGGTTGAACGTGTGCAGATTGCCACTGTAGTGTCCCAAGCGTTGGTCCCCCTCAATTGTCAGCAGGATATGCCTCATTTGCACTGACGATTCAACTGTTGTGAACCTCTTACACTCTATTGCTAATGTTATTTACGCGTCATATTGTACCGACAATTTGTTTTCAATGCTCCTATCACGCATTATTCGTGAGGATGAGTTATGGGGAAGAAGAATGCGGGAAGGACAGGAAGACATCTTGGATTGTGCTAATTTGGAATACGTGCGTACGTAGTAGGTTCCACCACCCATCGAATTGGTGATGGCTAGAAATAGACTTGATAATTTCCTACGAGTGTTTAGTAGATCTAGTAAAAGGTAAAATATTGTTTTCCTATACTTAGACTTGACGTAAGACGTGATGGATTCACACTATCCTCAAGAAACTCGTGGACGATCTCAAAGTTCCTCAATTTATTATCTGTGATGCAACGTGGGTGACATCCAATTATACCCTGCCCTACTCTGGATATTTCTGTGTCACATAGCATTCTTGTCTATTTCCTTTCTTAAGGTAGGTACTGTATACAAACAGTGTTACAATAACCTGATCTTTATATCTTTAGGTAGTCCTTGTTCAGGAGAGTTTAAGAACCTATAAAATTCAAAGACAAGAACAAAGCGTCACTTAAAATCACAGAACATCGCCGGAGGTGATGCTGCGAAAATATTATTAGTGTCCCCGAAAGTAGGTATGTATAGATCTCTTATTTTCAGATCACTTTGAATTTGAACATAGTGTTAGTCAGTCAGTTATAATTATAAAATACTAGCGGACGTCACGCAGTTTCACCCGCGTAGTTCCCGTTCCCGTGAGAGAACGGGGATAAAATATGCCTATGTTACCCGCTGATAATGTAGCTATCCATTGCCGAAAGAATTTTTCAAATCGGTCCAGTAGTTTTTAAGTTTATTCGTTACATACAAAAATACAAATCTTTCCTCTTTATGATATTAGTATAGATCTAAAATAAAATAAAACTGGCCAAGTGCGTGTCGGACCACGCACAATGAAGGGTTCCATAGTTGGGATGAATTTATCCCAAATACAAACTTAACTTTGTAGTTGAAAAACATCTTCTCCGATACGGAATGTATGGGAAAATATGTTTTTGCAACTGCAAATATAAGTTGGTCGATTATTACTCGTTAACTTGTAGAGCCTACTTAGCTGTGATAGTTTTTCTTTTAATTTCGTTAAATAAACTATTGCTGTGATTTTTTTCACGTATCCAAATTTAACCATTTAGCTGGCAGGGGGGACACTTGACTCTAGCAAAAATTAGCACTTTAAAGCTTAATATTTCGCAAACAAATCCCTGAATCCAAATATAGTTTCACACACTCACAATGTATTTGAAGGACCTTTCCAAAGATACCCCACAAAATGGGATAGAAAAAAAAAAGTCCCCTCTTTACGTGTACCTAGGTGAGATACCCTAAAAAAAAATTATTGAAAACTTTGTCGGCGTAATTATTATGTATACCCATGCCAAATTACAATGATGCAATAGTGGCCGGTTTTACTGTACACAAATAATTCAAGTGAAAACTTCTTAAGGTGCGTTGAGCGATTTTTGGTGGGGGGTAAGCGCTGTACTATAGAATGTAGATGGCGCTAATACCTGTTTTAAGTTTTCACTTCTGTCAACAGTCACTATGACTGCCAATTTTTTATTTTGTTGGACAAGAAGTGATTCGACGATAGTAAATAATAATTATCCGT
Organism: Agrochola litura; assembly: GCA_949152395.1. Taxonomy (NCBI): domain Eukaryota; kingdom Metazoa; phylum Arthropoda; class Insecta; order Lepidoptera; family Noctuidae; genus Agrochola; species Agrochola litura. Next base: position 3,680,265 of record OX424497.1, on the reverse strand, counting down.
GAACTGTCTGTAAAGTCGTTTTTTATTTCAATTTAATTTGATGCGATTTTAATGAACGTTAATGACTTTACGTGTACCTAACAAAAATTTAATGGAACCGCTTTGTGGTTTCATTATGATTCATAACGGAAGGTCCAACATTTTTGGGAAAGTTCGGGGAAATAATGAGTTTAATAAATTCCTGAAATCGCTTCCACGTTTAATAACATGATCCATACATTCTTAATTGGAAAGAATGTGATTTTTTTTATTGACCTTAAGCCCCATTTACACGATGCAAGTTTCATGCCTGTGGCATACAATAAAATTGAAGTAACTTGCATCGTCTAAACACTGTTTAGACGGTACAACTTTTGTTATTGTTTCAGCTTATGGCATGCCACAGGCAATGAAATCGCACTATGTAAATCAGGCTTTATTTTCAGAAAAATAATGTTCTCCTTAGAAACGTACGATTGACTTATCCTTGAAATTATGACGAATCTTTGGATTGAACTATTTAAAACATTTATTTATTTATAAAAGAATTGCTTGCTGCACTTACAGTAAACACCAAAGCGCACAGCAAGCCAACAACAACACTTAGCTTAAAAACTTCATGCAAACATAATATTCCACAAAGATTTACTGCTATACCTGAGCAATCAGGGCGTTCAGCAGATTGACGTGAACAATAACAACAACAATCATAACAACACACATTAACAACAAACCAAACAACACTACCAACATAAACATGGTAAAGATTATACCTTCCAAGAAGAGATAGGTACTTCAACCAATGCAATTCCTAGAAAAACCATCAGCCTATACCTATCATAGTATCCTTCAAGTGCCCCCGCTGGAGTCTGAGCTCCCCATTAAACTATACCTTGCGGTGTAAGTCTCCAAATCTCGACTAAATAGGTTACACAGAGTTACAGTTAATAATAATAAAATACCTCTCCACTCCTCATAAGCACCTCAGGACATGTTGTTCCCTTGTCGCTACGACACTTTGTGCTAGCGACCGTTTTCAGGGGCCCATTATTGAGTGTGCAAGTCACCCCTGCCATTTTATCCGTGTACATATAAACATTGATCAGGCAGGGGCCATAGTCCTTCCATAGTTCCAGGTAACCAGTCCACTTTAGCCACCCAAACCCATAGTCCAATATCTTTGTTTCCATATCCTGCAATAGGCCTACATCAACCGGGGGTTATCCTTGGGTGCCCATGCATAGTGCGAACAGGAATAATCTTCGGTTGGTGCCTCAACACTTCAAAATGTCTAAGGGGCCTCTGCGAGTTGGCTTCGGCCCCTCGTACGCCTTCCAAAGGTCCGGGACCCCAGGGTCCCGAGAAATGTAAAACAACCAAAATAATAATACCATTTATTTCAGGCGTCACAGGCCCATAGAAAAATACCTTAACCTAAAGATACATATGTAATGGCGAGGTTTTCCGGGTCAGTAGGCCTTTGAAACGCTACCTCTGCCTCCCCCAAATGCAGCGCGAAGAATTTATTTACTATATACCGCCAAACATTTTGTGCAAAATCCATGCCACAGTATAAAATATTTGCAGTTGATCAACTGAATTAGTTTTTCTTAACTTCGATTTTTTTTCCTTAGGTTTACATTTTATTGTACCTGTACGGTATAGTGAAATAAAATTTTACTAAGCAAGCGTGCACCATCGTCGACGCATCATCTTTTACCATCAAGCGAGATAGATAGGCCAACGCAATCCTAAAAAAGTACCCACACGCTTGCTTAAATTCAAACACAATGACAAATGGATTGAATTACTACGATAAAGTCCACTTTACATTGCTAGAGTGACAAGTGACGCATTCGTGACAAACGAGCAGCTATCAAAGTAATTTTCTAATTAAAATCTCAACGAAACGAGTCAACTCTCTGAACAGATTCATTGTACAGTCAGCCTAAAAGTGTTCTCCCCCTAAGGTCGTAGTTCATTTCTACGTCACTAGCGACCCGCCCCCACTTCGCACGGTTTTTACGACTTGACAAGACACCAAGATTTCTTCATTATACAGTGCATATATCGAAATGAGGGAATCTATGCTTAATTTTATCGATGGAAAAAATATTAAAAAAACTTTTTTTCATTCTGTTAGGTATCTTATTGAGAAATTTTACAACTATTGTAAAAATGTATGAAAAAAAAAACGATTTTTGCTAAAAAAACACGTTTATTTTCAATTCAGGGTAGTTTTTTTTTCCACAATTTTTATTAGGACGCTTAATTACTTACAATTATTATGGAGTTTGTTTAACTTTCATCGCGATAGATCATTCAGTTTAAAAGTTACACCGTTTTATCACAAAATTTTCAAAAATTCCACAAATTAAACATACGATTCCCTGACTAAAACCCACCCGTGTTCCTTCGGTTGCCCTGTTGCCGGGGGCCACGATCTCCCTTTCGGTTTTCTTCGCAACCGGTATTGCACTTTTCTATGAAACAGATGTTTTTTTTTTTAAACCGACAAATAATTTCAACGTAGGGGGTTCAGAAACATGTACTGAATCCATGACAACAGTTTTCGCGTTGATGTCTCTGCCACCCTGTATAGATATCGATACAACAATAGAATATAATAGAATACTCTTTATTATGTACACCATATGAATATCACATTATGTTAATTTTCACTGACAAAATTAAATCGAATAGTAATTTACTAAGGCAACCCAAGAATACGCTGCGGAAGGCGAGGGACCGATCGTATGTGGCAATCTTTGGGGAAGGCCTTTGTTCACTCAGTGGACCCTGAAATGGTAATAATGGTGATAGTGACGTCACACGTTCTTTGTTTAAATTGCCGAGTCAACCATAGAGATATTTTCATTTGCAAGAAATATTCTCATAACAGATAAACCACTTTCTTTACCGACCGTACCTACACTTATGTATGTATGTATGACAGATGTGTGAACCGTTCCCATTGAACTTGACCTGTACAATAGTACATACATATGTAATTTTTATTGCATTTCCCGGTATTTATGTATATGAAAACATAGACATAAATAAACAGACAGATTTTCCTCATCAATTATTGTATGCGTGTCGAAAGTGCATATGAAAACACGACTTTGATTCTAAAATTACAGGAAAATAATAATGATCCCACACTGGCTATACCTGCCTACGGGTGCATGAAGTTTTTTTCTGTATTAATAAATCAAATCAAATCAAATCAAATCTTTTTATTGTGGGCATAGGTTATACATACAGATGTTAGGTAAATTACAGTTCCATTATGTCCTGCCTAATAGGCATACAATAATTATATCAACATGCAGTTAAAAATAAAAAATAAAATCTTAGGCATCACATAAAAAGTAAAATCTTGGATCGTGTAGTAAGCTTTGTCAATTAAAAAATTACGCAATTTATGTTTAAATAGTGGCAGTTCCTTGGTGCTTAAAATGTCCACTGGTATCTTATTGTAAATTTTAGATGCCATTCCAAAAAAACTTTTGCCCATAAGAGCAGTTCTTTGTGGTATACTAGATATTTTCAGTATATACCTTTTTGATTTCAGTTCACCGAATAGATTTTTATTTATTTTAACAAATAGTGCAACTTCATAGATATAAGCTGATGGAAAGGTTAAAATGTTAAATTTTTTAAAATATGGTTCGCATGATTCTGGAACAAAGATACCAGCCATTGCGCGAACGCATCTTTTTTGCGCTTTAAACACTAATTCTTTGTTTGTGGCGTTGCCCCAGAATATAATGGCGTATTTTAAGGTTGATGATACGTAGGCATGATAGGCAGTTAATAGAGCTGATAGATCGACAATTTTGGATAATTTATATAGAGCATATGAGTACTGGTTCAGTTTACTGCATACTGTGTCAATGTGTGTTTGCCATGTCATATCATTATCTATCCAAAGTCCTAAAAATTTTACGCAGCTGACTTGTTCAATTACTGTACCATCATGTTGAACGTTGAAGTAGTTTTTATTCTTTCGCGGGAATGTGACTAATTTAGTTTTTTCTAAATTGATGACCAGGTTATTATTTGTGAGCCAGTTAATTATTACATTAAGGGTATTATTTACGTCTGCTTCAAAAGTATCCATATAAGATCTAAAGTCCTTAGTAATGGATTACAATCTAGCCTTTTTTTTGGTTGGGAAGTTATCAAATAACTTCTCCCGCTCTGGGCGGAGCTGGAGGGCGTGTCAGACTCTTACTGACGAAAACCCACCCGTGTTCCTTCGGTTGCCATGTTGCCGGGGGCCATGATCTTCCTTTCGGTTTTCTTCGCAACCTCGGCAGGCATCGGCCCTAGCGGACCCCGTCAATTCTGCTGACATCTCTTTGAGGCGCGCGTGGAGCACAACGCGCCGTCGATCCGGGCATTACAATCTAGCCAAATAGGCTAATAAGTAATTTAACTCATAACATAATCTAACTCGTAAAATGTTAAGTTAAACTAAGAATAGTGTTATTTGCACTTTTACTCAAATTCGTAGCACTTTATTAGGGTCTGATAATTGTTAAAAACACTTTGTTCAAGTGTTACATGTATAGCACAGCATTGTAGCAGCACGAAGTATACAGGGTGGGAGGGACATCGACGCGAAAACTGAAACCATGGATTCAGTACATGATTCTGAACCCCATTGCGTTAAAATTTTGGGTGGTCACTTAAAAAAAATCTGCTGTTTCATAGAAAAGTGGTCAAAATGTATGGAACAGCTGATTTTTTTTAAATAACCGACGAAAAATTTCAACGCAGAAGGGATTAAGGCAAGAAAAGAAAATAAATCGCTATCGTCAAGTTTGACTAACTAATGTAAAAGCGGTACAAATGAAAAACACTGGCACCCCACTGACACTGGCACACTCACAGAAGTGAAAACTTGAACAATTTTACTGTGCAGGAAATAATGTATCGCGCGTTGATGTCTTTTTAATGGTCAAAAGCCGGTGTCGTAACAGTGTCACGAATTTAATTGTTTAGTCCCATCTCGAAAATGCCCAACGCGCCTAAAGAAGTTTTCACTTCAAAAATTGCTGATAAAAAAGCTCAATAACACTTTTCTCGACCCAGTACCAACTCAGCAGTCACACATGTCAATCCCTATATTATTAAAATTCATCTGCTTTAGCAAACGAGGAACAAGGCAGGGTCATTTACCAAGGAGATCGGTAGTTCAGCTAATATATTCATATAGCTTAGCTATTGTTTAAAGAAGGCGAACATTGGCATTAGACCAAGCATACTAAATCATCCGTGACTAATTATGTTTCAATGTTCATCCCGCATTGGAACACTCACAAGGCGTTGACAGCTCATTGAAAGGACTTTGAAGACTAACGGCTAAATTTGCAAATGCAACTACATCAATTTTCGCCGTTTATTGTCCTCCTGTCGCAAAATACAATGTTGCCCTGGGCATGTGCCCGCCCGCATTTTTCTGAATATTCATAAAAAAATATCGAAAAATAACTTTAAAAGTCTATCTCGATCTTTTTTTTTTAATTTTTTTTTTAATTCTCCTATGATTTTATAAACTTACACTTGTGTTTTTTTAAAGAAAACACTGTTTATTTTCAGATTTTTTTTGACCTCCGTTTTTTTTTTGCATTGTCGACAATTTTTTACAAAAATGTTACTTAAACCGATAAAATAACTAATAAGCTTTTAGAAATGATAAACAAAATCCAAATCAAGCCAAAAAGATCGGAGATAAATGGCAAACGCTACTCAAAACATAAAAAATTAAATAACATGAAAAATATTAGAGATAAACTTTTAAAGTTATTTGTGGATAATTTTTCATGAATATTCAAAAAACTACGGGCACATGACGATTGGCGACATTGTATATCGTCACGCCGGTACTCCGCTAAGTGTTAGGCAGAGGTGCTTCTTGTCACATAGGGACTCATAAAAACAAAAATCATATTTTAATTTTAATTTTTTGAATTGTTCTTTGTTTTATCTTTTTATTACGGACGCTTCTAACGTGCACGTCTTTCTACATTGTTCTCACATGTATAATTTCAACATGAATGATGTAACCAATATTTTGTAACAATTTTTTATTTAAAAGAGTGTCCGTGGAGTTTCTTGCCCGTTCTTCTCCATAGGTACCTACTACGCTTTGGAATGGGCAACTAGCTTCATACCTATTTCTGACTGACCGATTCCTTGACAATTCAAAAGTGCCTGTAAATGGTTTAATTGAAATAAATGCTTTGAGTTTGAGTTTGAAATACAAGGGATTTTAGACCACTGACTAATAAAATAAAGGTAAGGAACTCGATCCCAGCCTGTTGCATTGTCAATGCAACCCGTTTCTTCGATGCTTTTCACTTTAACTCAAGATAAAACGAAAGGAGAAAATACATTTATTTAGCACAGACTAAAAGGCACACAATGTAATATAATACAACAGATAAAAAAATCAAATAAAAAGTGTAAATAACGATATAAGAAATTAGCTGGAAAACGTGCCTCACGGCAGCGCCAAAAAGGCCCAGTTCAGCAAAAATTCCAGACAACTATGTATAATTAGGTATGTATAAGTGCCTGACGCTGGTTTCCAACTGGACCTTAAGTGTGAGGTGACTGATTTAAATCAGTTTTATACTGCAACGTATGCATACTTATATAAAATTTTGTGTCAGATAAAAAATTATAACGAATATGTACTTAAAGTGTGATTATAGTTTGTTTTTAGCACAATAAATAAAGACGACACGATTATTAGATACTACCTAATTATTATGATTATGTTTATGATTCATAAATTTAAAGATCTTTTTATGTTTTGTTTTAAAGAAGATTTTTTTTTTTTTGTTTTGTTTTAAGAACATTTTTTGTTAGGTTATACTTAAGAAGATTTTGTTTTTATTTTTGTATTCTTTATCTTTTCTTTCTTTTTAATTTTAGGTACATAGTTTTTAATTTGTGGAAGCTTTTAAATGGCAATCGTAAGCGCTTAATTGTACATAGTAAATAGATATTAGACTGCAAGCTTTCTGAAGTATAAAAAAAAACATACAGATGAATTGAGAACCTCCTCCTTTTGGAAGTCGGTTAATAAATAAATAAATAAAATTGCAAAACAAAACAAAAAAGACTAATAAATAAATGAGGCAGACGCAAGCACGCACGCAAAATCACAAATTTAAATACAGCTAAATCAAATCGATGGTGGACATTTTAAATGTCGTAAGGGAGACATTGTATTCCCTGTCCCAAACGACATATGAAATTTCCACCATCGAAATTATTATAACTATTATACAGTAGGTTTGTTGATAGATGTTCATAAATAACTGTTTTTCATGTTATTTATTTGTTAAGATATAGGTTTTATTTAATCACACTTGTGTCTGTAATTCATGAGCTGAGCCTTTCCTACATAATTTGCTACCAAGGGCAGACGCGCAATTTTTATGACATTAGCGGCTAAGTACTGATAACGGCTGAAATTTCATACTAACGATCACCTTCAAGGAAGCAGCACCCTTCTTTATTGAAGGTATACATAATACATTGTTATTAGCTTAAAGTAGGCTTTTGATAGCATCATCCTTGAATCCGTACATGTTCCAAACTTCTTAACATCGTTATCATTTCAGCCGAAAGACGTCCACTGCTGGACATAGGCCTCCCCCAAGCACCGCCATCCACTTCATAATCAAAGTATAAGTGAATGAGTGTGTACGCAAGCAGTAGGCTGCTCTCTGTTATTGATGTAAAGGCTACGCGACTCAGGCGGAACCATTTCTATGAAAACTTCACGGAAATAAGGTAGTTGCATAAGTAAAAAAAAAATCTGTTTAGTCCATCTTTAAGATAATAAAAAAATATTAGACACGTATTTTTTGCTTTATCATATTAATCAAAAATAACTTAGAAAACACGCATTAAATTTGGGGAGTGGGGGCTCGTTACGTCACAACGCAGTATTAAATCTAGTAAGGCGTGACGTCATGCCACACTTTAACTCAATGTATCGCTGTAATCTCTTGATTAAGCCAAAAAAGAAAAAATACGTGTTCAATATTTTTTAATAAACTACAAGAGGGACAAAAAAAAATTTTGGACACAGGCCTATTATTCTACCGGTGTCACGTCGCGCTTGTCTGCGGGAGCGTCCAAATCGCAATAATCCAACAGAGGGAGAAATACGAAACGATTTGAAAGCGATCAGAAATCAGAAATCAGAAATCATTTATTTGTCAATAATGTAGGTATACATATATGATGGTTATTTTGATGAGAGTCCCGATACATTTTGCCTTACGGCATGCAAGATTATTTAATATAATACATTTACTAGACAAAAAAAAAATACAAAACATAAACAACCATAAAAAGGAAAAAAATTACAAAGAAAACAAAAAAGGATTCCATTCACTAAGTAACATTCTTTGTTAAAAATACTTAATACTATTTCGATTACAAATGTCAACAAATTTTAATAAATAAATAAATAATAAATTAAATTTAAAATGACAATAATACTTGTCTAAACAAGTGGCGATCGCTTTCAAATCGTTTCGTATTTCTACGACTTTCAGCGAGACTCATAAGCTTTTCATTAGCTCATAAGTACGGTCAGTCCCGTACATTATTTTTTTCCATCACCGTTATCATTGATAGAATATCACCTTGTCTAAGGTCTCTGTCCCAGCAGTAGGAACTAATATTCTCACTGATTTGACCTCATCCCTATAAGATTGGGATTGGGTCGCAATTCACCACGGGGGCCCAGTGCAGTGTTATAGATATAGTCACCTTTTATAACATCGGAAGAGTAGATGACTAATTAGGCCAGATAAAGATTAATGATGATTTATTATTAGATTATTGGGTTTTTCTATCTGAAATTTCTCAGTAGCAGCTCGGAGTCTGGATTTGTGCCCAGTTGATGGCAATAGGCTCGCCCCCTATTACATGGGACTTAAACATAACTGGCGAAATGTGGGTGTGCCTGCTACAGGGACACCTCTGCCCAATCCTTCGGGGAAACAAGGCGTGATGTTTATGTTTGTTGTGTAAATACAAAATCTTCTACGTTAATGCATTATCAAAACAGTTATTACTATCCCGCAAATTCCAAGTCGATCACAGTTTTCACAGGGCGAGGTAGATATTTCATAACAATATGTTCGAGAGCGGATCGATGATCGCAAATGTTCGCGGGATCTATTTTTACCCAAAGCACGCTCTACGCAATGGGATTCTTTTTATTTTGGTTGTGGATGCCAAAGTCAACAATCGATTCATGGAAATCCATAGGAACAAAATTTTGGGAAATATTTGAGAAAAAGAATACTTAGTATTTTTAGAAACTTTCGTTAATAACTCAAAACAATTAATTAACTTGAAATGTGAAAATTGGGAAAATATTAGGTAACATTTTCATAACTTTTCTAACGAACCCTTTTTGTTTTTAATTAAATTTTGCTTCGTGGAATCTGGCTGGTGTAAAAAATTTCAATTGAATTAGGAGGTTTGAAAAATGAATTTTAAGATTAGAAACTAAATATACCTAATAAATAAAATAATATTTAGGTTCTGCTGGTTGTTTATTTATATACATATAAAAAACGGAAGACGTAGCGATGGAAGGCCTCCCACAGTGTGGACCGATGGCCCTTTGAAGGCCGCAGGAATCCGCTGGATGCGGGAAGCACAGAACCGGTTGAAGTGGCGGTGCTTGGGGGGGGCTATGTCCAGCAGTGGACGTCTTTCGGCTGAATGATGATAATGATGATATACATATGTACTTTATTGTACACCAGAAAAATACATGAGAAGAAATAATTTAAGCAATACAAAACATACATTGGGTGGCCTTTTAGCTTTCTGCGATTTCCCATTTACCCAGAAGCAAAAAATAATCCATCATTACCTAATTCCTCTAATCACAATGACACAAATCATATTTAGCGTACCTGGGCAACGTAACAAATTAGTAGTTAGACAAAGCGTAGGTTCCATACATTGGGACCCACGCAGACGCATACGCACTGTGCAGTCAACACCACGAAAACCGCCCTTACTGCAACGACATAAAGACACTGTCAATGTCATATTGTTATCAAAGGCGTGCGATACGATAAACAGTTATGAGGAAACGAATAATCAGAAAGTAGGTTGTGTACCTTGAGTCGCTGGTTCTGATTAAACCTCCTTGATTAGGTACTTGGCCAGGCTAGGTCATTTAGGGCATCAAGGTGGATGTATGAACTGATGAACTGCAATGTCACATGTCACCATGCATATTTGCAATTTCGAAAGTACCTATGTATAAACCTATGTTCAGTAGGTACCTAGTATTAACTATAAAAATCTTTTTACAAAAAAAACAACCGACTTCCAAAAAAAACACTACAAAGTGAAAAATAACTTTAATTTCGGAAGTCGGTGTCTTGAGTTTTGTATTTTCATTTTTTGCCACCGACTTCCGAAATTAAAGTTATTTTTCACTTTGTAGTGTTTTTTTTGGAAGTCGGTTGTTTTTTTTTGTAAAGATTTTTAATTTTCACTTTTTAGTTATGGTACCTACCCCACACACATTCAAATACCACTACCTGCTACCAGTGACAGGAACTTATCATATCATCTACATACCAAGTGGGAAAAAAATACGTATTTTGTAGCTAACTCAAAAACTACTCAAGCAAAGTTAATAAAATTTATATGGGACCAATTTGAGAGCCATACCCTTTAAAACAAAAAAAGAATTTTCAAAATCGGTCCACAAATTACGGAGAAATCGGTGGACATACATAAAAAAAAACATACGCTACGAACATATAACCTCCTCCTTTTTGGAATTCGGTTAAAAAATCAGTGGCTTTCAATAAAAGATAATTTTTAATGGCAGAAAACGTTTTCTGACCAAATAAAATATCTAGCCCTGGAATCAATAAAATCTAAAAAAGGATGAAGCAGAGCATGGTCTTAGTAGTGTTACTTAATCTGTGGTGAAACAACTTACAAGAGAAAGACCAACTGGGGCAAAGGCAACAAGCCAGAAAGCCGGAAATATGATTCGTAAAAAGAATATGTGCAAAGTCAACGGAATTTTTACTCTCACCGACGGTTAAGAATAAGAAATATTAAAAAAAAATACCTGTTACCGACATCGTCGTCACTAGTTGGTTTTAGCCGAAAAGGTATTCGTCATCGTTACACTTTCTTAGAACGATAAGGAAACAAAATAAAAATAAACATAGTTGCGGTTTCATCTATTGAAGCCTTATTCTGCTTATATTTGTTTTGGTATTCCCTACCGCAAGATATCTATCTACCTGTCTATGGTCCTAAGAAATAAATGAATACCTAAAATTATAAACGGCAAAAAACCAACAACAAATTTTATTGTATTCTGCCTGAATTACTTATATTGTAATAAATTTTTGTTACGTCTTTCGGTAGACAAAACTATGGCACAAGGTCAACGGTAGCTACTTCAGAGCATTCATTGGCCAGTTAAAAAGAACTCGCGATTCAATACATACAAGTTTATAATGATACAGCTGTGGTTTTAAACACAGGTGTGCTAGGGATCAACTTATAATGGTCTCTGAATACGTAAATTACACTCACTGGTTCATGAATGGTTCATATCGCCATAGATTGGAGTCGTGCACGCTCGCTGTTTGGTTTATTTGAATTTCGAATTATGTTTTGTTTTTAATTCCAACAAGAATTTTTGTGCTTATTACTTTTTTTTATTGGATTTGGAAGTGACAGTGTTTTTTTTTTTGGATCTTCTCATTGGACTGTGACGGTAGGTTTTATTCCTTTTATGTTTTTTTATTACAAAAAATATTTTGGTCAATTTTAGTTATTTATAAGGTACAACATGTAAAGCATTATGGAATATTATTGTTTATACGTTTATTATTAGCGTATATTGTGCGGTTATTACAATGTCCTCCCTCTTTGTATTCAATGAATCAGTTACTGTTCGATCACGAAACAATTGCCAGCTAACAACAGCTAGAAAAATAGTATTAAATGATTTAACGAATAAATGAATAACGTTATTATGCCATTGACTTAGTCACTTGACTGTTTAAATCGGTATAATTGAATTTGACTAAAGCATTTCTTAGTTACAAATCAATATTATTAAAATACTGGTATGAAAGACTTCTATATAATATATATGTTTTAAATGTGCGTTGTGTTGTGTGATGAATTGATAATACTTAGTAAAATTATAGTAACACCGACTAAAAAATTAACTAACAAGCTATCGTGAAAGGTGGGTAAAATTTTCTCAACCGACAGTTCTACCCTGCATTATAAAACCTTTTGTTTTGTGCAATTGTTCATTTAACTTGCAACTGAACGGACATATTGTATATTTAAGTATACAGGGTGGCATACATCGATGCGAAAACTGTTACCATGGATTCAGTAAGTACATGGTTCTGAAACACCATGCGTTGAAATTTTTTGTCGGTTATTTTAAAAAAACTGCTGTTACATAGAAAAGTACAATGCACGGTCAAATGTATAGAACAGCAGATTTTTTTTTTAATAACCGACGAACTGAAAATTTTAACGCAGTGGGGTTCAGAATCATGTGCTAAATCCATGGTAACAGTTTTCCCGTCGATGTCTCTGCCAGCCTGTATAAATGAGAAATTAGGTATGTTTACCTACCTTGTGATGTTGAATGACCTCTTTTCTTTTCCTTATATATTATTTTCCTATTACTATCACTGCATTGTCATAGGACTGAACCTGCACCCTAATTGTGTAACACACTTTCAATCACAATCTGCATGACTTTGAAGGATATTGCTAATCCATTGCTGCATATGTTCGTAAAATTTATCTGCTCAACAACGTAAATAACGCAATGAATGTTGTTGAACTGTCAAAATGACAGCCAATGCTACTGTTAGTGTGATACGCAATTATCCCGCAGCTTACATTTTCCCACTATCATTCAGCCCTTATTCATTTATTTGTGGTCGCAAACATCACGCCTGTTCTCCCCGAAGGGTTGTGCAGAGGTGTACCTATAGTACTGTAAAGTTTATGCAATAATTAACCTTATGTTGTGCAGGCTGTTAAGAAAACAGCTCTGCGTTCGAACTCTGACAATTTACATTTAATAGGATTCGAATATGTTTTTGTTTGATGAAAACTAGCTGTCGAATAGTACCTATACGCGTTTTTATAAAATATTGTGTTGAACTCAAATAATTATACGAAACACAATATTCGAATATTGCTTATAATTGTACCTCCACCTCACCCTCACTACACATTTACGTTAACATTTTAGATAACGTCCTCAGACGTTACAGTACACAGCAGCATGTGTTTTTCTTCCATATTTATCTTTCAGCCATCACATCAGTATTCACCCCTTAAATCAAAATTAAAATTAGGTTGAAAATCACTTTTTGAATATGAAAATTACATAAGACAGTCCCCCAAAACCCCCGCCCTTCACCACTTCCTAGAGAAGAAGGATTTTTTTTTTTTAAAGCGTACATTCTGAAAGCGGGCAACGTCGCAAATAGCTGTCAAATATTTAGTTGTTTTGATTAATTTGGCAATATGGAAATATGAAATATCGCTTTAAAGAAAACTATTTGCATTGTCAACTTATAAAATGCACGCTCTTAAATACACAGACTTGTCAAATAATTTAAGTATTATCTAAACAAAACCCATAAATTGAATGTTCTAAACACAGACAGACCTTATCAACAAACTGTCCCCAAAATACTCAAAACTTTTTCAACGAAAGGTATTTTCACAGCAATGAAAAGAATTTCATACATCTTGTGGATGTTCTGCCATACTCCTACCCACATATTTCTCGGCCATCTGGTCCAATTAGCTATTCAATTAATCTATTCGTAGCGCCATGCAATCATCACTACCAAACAAATACTTGTAAACGAAGCGTAATTTAACATTTTTTACACCTGTATTTGAACACACACAGATAATTTTTTCTATGTAAAACATGGACCGATAAACTTCTGCATGGCCATGTTTCTGGGGTGTTTTAACTACTTATTATATAGCACTATTGGTTCAATAAGACAAAGATTGTGGGTATATTGAGCGTATATTCAGAAATCGGGCAACGTCTCAAATAGCTATGAAATATTTCACTGTTTTGATTAAAAAATAATAAATAATCTAAGTAGCCGAACGCCTCGTAGCCGTCGACAAAAAAAAAACAAACACTCCTGATTTACTTTATCAAATTACTGGCGGTCAATGATGTCTTGGCTGCAGTAAAAGAACGATATTTGAAATCAGAAGCTCGTTTATACTTGAAAGTTGGTAGTAGATTCTGGCGCCAAGATGGCTGCCCCCTGCTGTTAATAATAGTACCTAATCACCCAGTTGGCACAGATTTTATTGTTGTTTTGGTAAAGTTGTAACCGCAGTCAATGAAACATGAGGTAAATTATAATGACAGGGAAATAACACTGTTTACTGAAGGAAAATCGTCTAAAATTAATAATGAATGTCATTGTTAATTTTTATCAAACCCTTTTACAATAGGCACGTAGGTTAACCCAACCACTTCCATTAACCATAGATGGCGTCATAATAATTAAAAGTAGGCTAGAATTTTGTTATTATACCTACAGGGTAAAAAAGTAATCAGCTGTTCCCTACATTTATGTTCGCATAACTCGTCAAAATGTAGGGAACAGCTGATATTTTTTTCGCGATTTCTGGTTTGGTCCCATAGTAAAAGTTGTTCATAATGATGAGTAAAGTCACGTGTTAAAGTTTGCGCACTGTTTAAAAACTTACCCTGTATAATTTAACTTATCCTTTTTCGCAATAAAGTACAATTAAAGTTACATAAATGAGGAACCCGCAACCTACCTAGCCTTTTCCCAACTATGTTACCAGTATTTTACATGGAGCGACTGCCTATCTGACCTCCACAACACAGTCAAAGTCAAAGTCAAAGTCAAATAATTTATTTCAATTAGGCACAAAAAGGCACTTTTGAACGTCAAAAACAAAAAAAATAGAATTGATTCTAGTCGCCCCTTCCAAAGGGTAGTTTTCGTATGGAGAAGAATGGGCAAGAAACTCCACCGTTACTCTTTTAAAATGTTTTACAATATTTTGTATACATTAATTATATAATTATATGTGAAAACGATGCACCTGGAATAAGATTTATATACCACAATAGGTAAAAATAAAAATGAAGCAATGATAGAAAAAATAATTATGTAATGGATACATGGTGTTCACATATTTACAAGCATTGTAAAACCTATACGATATTCCTAAAAAAATTACAAGTGATACTAATTCGTCAGTGTGTGAGTTCAAGTAATCACAGAATGTAAAAAAAAAAAAATGTTGTAATATTTAATTACACAATTAAATTAGCAACCAGTTTGATTTTGTCTAGACTCAAAATTATCCTATGGAGCTAGACCAGCATGTATCCAAGCATTCTTATCTAGGATATAATCCTCTAATTTGTAATATGCTTGTTTACAAAGAGTACTTTTAATATGCGTTTTAAATTTTCTTTCAGTTAATTGTAATATATCACAAGGTATTTTGTTATAACATTTAACACAGTACCCCATAAAAGATGTTTGTACTTTGGATAATCTGAAAAATGGTTGATCTATTTTATCTTTATTTCTAGTATTAAAATTATGTCTATCACTTATTTTCTTAAAAAGATGCAGATTTTTCCTTACATACATAATATTTTCATAGATGAATTGGCAAGGTACCGTCATAATATTAATCTTTTTAAATAGTTCCCTGAGAGATTCGCGACGACATAGATTATAAATGGCTCTGACAGCCCTCTTTTGTAAAATAAAGATGGATTCAATGTCAGCCCGACCCCACAGTAAAATGCCATATGACATAATACTGTGAAAGTAGCTAAAATAGACCAAACGCGCGGTTTCTACATCTGTTAACTGTCTTATCTTTCTAACAGCATAAGCGGCTGAGCTTAGCCGCCCCGCAAGAGATGTTATATGAGGTCCCCATTGTAATTTCTCGTCTAGCGTGATTCCCAGGAAAACTGTTTGATGAATAAATTCCAGTTTTTCTCCATTCAATATGATGTCACATTCGCTACTTCTAACATTCGGTAATTTAAATCTAATGCATTTGGTTTTTTTCTCATTAAGTACCAAATTATTTACCGTAAACCAATCTTGGACCTGAAGAATAGAGTTATTCACGTCGTCAAGATTTTGTGACCGTCGGTCTATTTTAAAGATCAATGATGTGTCATCTGCAAATAACACCATCTTCGGTTGATTTTGAAGTAACTGGGCAATACGATAACCCTTGGTAAAACTGGATGTCAGACTTTCGGGCTTCTGCCGACCCGTTACAACTGTTAAAGATCCACGAATGACAGCCGGGACCAACGGCTTAACGTGCTTTCCGAGGCACGGAAGAGTCTCGGTATTTAAAGTTAGTCACCCATCCACGGACCAACCCCGGCAAACGTAGCTTAACTTGATGGATCAACCCGTGCGGCTGTTATTACTTAGCTCTAAATGAGGAACCCTATCGACTTTAAAACTATGGAAAAGCGGACTAAAGTTTCTTAATGTTGCACTAGTGGACGTCTTTCAGCGGAGATGATAATAAAACTAAAGATAATCAGCCAGAGACACGTTAAGATGAAAAAAACCTTTAAAGTAAGAATACTTACGTAGAACATTGATCCGTAATGTAATGTAAATAAAGAGCACAATCGCGTTTACAAAAATGAGGTGTCGGTAACGGTGTCGTGAGTTCAATTATTTTTTCCCATCTCAAAAATGCTCAACACGCCTTTAGAAGTTTTCACTTCAAAAAAAGAAGCAATAGATACACCCTACCTAAATGTTGGAAGCTGTGCGCTATCCATCCCACGCAATTATCATTGCCAACTGTCACTCCAGTTTATCTACTAACTTTGGATTGCCATACGTAAACATTTCACTCTATAACTCCCTTTTGAAATCTAAATCAAAAATCTAAAGTCATTTATCAGCACTTTTTGAACGTCAAAATTACAGATAGTCTCCCAAAACGCCCACCCACCACCATTTCCTAGTGCTTTAGCTAGGAAGAAGAAGTGGCGTAACAAACGCTAAAAGAACTTTAGACGGAAACATTATCTAAGACGATCAAGAGACCTTTGTTCAAGAATTGAAACCACAATAAAGTGAAGATAAATGAGCTAATTTTAGCAAGAAAACTAGTTGAAGGTCGAGGACCTGTCTTGAAGAACTATAAGCCGCGAAGGTACCACATAAGGTATAAGTGCATGATGCGTTGCATCTCATTCAAACATCCAACATTCCCTATTCCACATAAGAGAAAGGAAAAATAACTTTTTAAGAGTAGAATTTCCCAAAGAAGAAGCAAAGACATAATATGGTACAAGTGTATGCTGCACCCCGCCAACTTTAGAATAAATGAATAACTTGAAAGAAGAATTTCCCAAAGAAGAGGAAATGAGATAATATGTATGAACAGAATTTAAACTACAGTAAAGTGAAGATAATCAGCTCATTTCAGCAAGGATACTAGTTGAAGGTCGAGGACCCATAATGAAGAAAAATAAGCCGCGTAGGTATAAATGCATTCTGCATCCCGCCATCTGTAGTATGAAGGGAAATGAATTATTGTCCTCAAGTAGGTGATATCACTACAAGAGCAGCTATAATCATGGAACATGCTATGAGCAATGCTTTAAGTGATAATAATTGCCTGTTTGACGTACCTGTTTTATGCGGAAAACTGGAGGAAGACGTTAAAATTGAGAATCAAGGGTATGAAAGATTACGAATTGAAAATTTCGTAACTGAGCAAAATATTAAAACAAAATGGCCACCTTCTGGTCTCATAGGTACTATCAGGCAAAGGCAATTTAAAGAAGATGCCAAAATAAAAAAGCAGGAATAATTAATCTGTTTAGCTGCCAAGAGAGCATGATTTTTCGACGCTAGATTGCTTTAACAATCCGCTACCTACTGCTCTTGAACTGCCTCTTTAGCAGAATCATAGTATGATAATAATATGAATCACACAAACTGTCACAAACTGACAATTCATATAACGCAATTCATCTATTGTGACAGTTTTGTATTATAATGAAATAACATTTAAACTGTAGAAATAAAAAATAAAAATTTCATTTGATTTATAAAAACTGTAAAGATAAATTATCCGGTAAAATTACGGTCTTCATTTTTTCATGCGGCAATATTTATACCAAATATGATTCTGATATGAATTTAATTGAATATGATTCAGCTAAAATATGTGTCACCATAGAGGAATTGCTGGGTATTCAGAAAATGAATTGCTTTTAGAGGAATTGCTTAAGTGGCCGTTTTAAACCCGCTTTACGTCCCTTGCCTTATATTTTAAGATCCTGCAGTCCCTCTTAACTTCTAGGAAGGAATGGGAAGTTATCTTTCCCACATCTATTCCTTCCTCTTGACAACAAATTGATCAAATTCGATGCGGGTTCTCAAACAGTTTAGTGTTAGGGATACATTGTTTGATGTTCGGCATTTTCCATTGGTGGTTCTTGGAAATATGGATTTGTATGGCTAGCAAAGAACTTAAAGTAAATGCTATATAGTAGATCTATATTCACTTAATTAGAGCCTATACCTACCTATCTTTATTATCTTAGCAAGTCCATAGCAACACTTGCAACCATAAAGGTATAACTGAACTTAACTCTCTAGCTATAAATCATCATAATCAGCCTATATTGTTCCCACTGCTGGGACACAGCCCGCCTCTCGCTGAGAGGGAGCGGACCGTAATCCATCACGCGGGCCCTGTGCAGGTTGGTGAATGTCAAGTATCTTCGAATTTTCTGTTCTAGGACATGCCAGTTTCCTCACGATATAAACATACACAAGTTTAAATACCCAAATATACGTTTTTCAATCAGTCTTTTAAAGATCATCATCATTTCAGCCGAAAGACGTCCACTGCTGGACATAGGCCTCCCCCAAGCACCGCCACTTCGACCGATTCTGTGCTTTCCACATCCAGCGGATTCCTGCAGCCTTCACAAGGTCATCGGTCCATCTTGTGGGAGGCCTTCCAACGCTACATCTTCCGGTACGTGGTCGCCACTCCAGGACCTTTCGGCCCCATCGGCCATCCGTTCTGCGAACAATGTGCCCTGCCCATTGCCACTTAAGTTTGGCAATTCTTCGGGCTATGTCGGTTACCTTAGTTCTCCTACGGATATCTTCATTTCTGATTCGATCACATAGGGAAACTCCAAGCATAGCCCTCTCCATTGCCCTTTGGGTGACTTTTAGCCTTATGATAAGGCACATTGTGTGCGACGACCACGTTTCAGAGATATATTCCAAAGATATCTTACTTTATTTAGTAGATAATCTGACATTGAAATTTTGATGGCAATTTTACGTCTACTGTTGACGAAACCACTCTTAAATTATGAATTGGCTTCCAAAGTCTCCTCAAAAGATATCACTGGAATGAATCATAATACCTTATTTTTTATAACAAAGTCGCCACAGTGCGATGTTATCTGAGTACCCGTATGCACATTTGACACAGCGACGCATTGGACACAGCCTCTACGGTATCGATCGATGGCTGTTCTGCCTATTATATCGTGATGGTTGAAATCTTTGGATTCGTTGTAGTGTTAATTTGAAGGCCAAGTTTTTTTATAGAAATAAATGAGAGAAATAGACCATTCTTGATAAAAACAATGTCAACCATCATTTGTAGTCCACAAGAAATCCCTTTCCGTAGCGTACGCGAATTAAACTTTTAATTTTGATAGCCCTATCAACCCTATCATATTCTTTTAACAATCTTTAAAATAATCTGTTGTCACAAGATGAACAACTATACTTCTTAAGTGGGAAGGCTGTTGTAGCCCGGGAAGTATTTTTTTTTTTTACGTTTTCTTCAAGTTAGAATTGACCTCAAATGTCATTTCATGAAATAGTCATTCAACAGGGTAATTTGAACTTAAAGAGTTGTGTTGATGATTTTCATTATTATAATTCTGAAACTACATACGCGAATCATACTTTGAACAACATAAAACCTGATACTGACCTGCAAATTGCAAAAAACGAAAGTTCATTTTAATTTCGCGGACAACCGCTTTCGCCGTAAGGGGAAACGCTCCAATTTCAAAAAAGCCAATTCCATTTGAATTTAGTAAAGTGACAATATTTCGCGCTTAAACTAAACGTGATCAGCACATCTAAAAACTGCGTTCAGGAGCTCTCAGTGTCGATATTGCACAATAATGATGGCTCTTGAACGCGATTGGAATGTGCTGATGGGCTGGTCGTGTTCAGTTTAATTGGTGAAAAACATAATCCCTTAGAATTTTACCTTTATCAGTATACCACGAACACGACACAAATAAATCTCTAGAATCAAGACTAATTCTTTTCCGGTTAACAAACATCAAACATACAAAAACCAAGACGATGATGGTAACTTAAACTACAAATATTAAAAACAAAATATTGTGTTCAATATAAATCATATAAGTCAATACAATATACTACGTAAAGTTGCTTTTCGATGAACATAATGGCTCTCGTTATGTGTTATGTTTAACATCACATTATTTATGGGTTTCAACTACGTTTTAAAATAAACTATGTTTTTTAAATACCATAACATCACGCCCGCTTTTCCCAAAAGGGTAGACAGGCGATTTTTTTTTTTATTGTGAAAACTTCTTTAGGCGCGTTGAGCATTTTTGAGATGGTACTAAACCATTGATTTCTTGACACTGTGACGACACCAGCTTTTGACCATTAAAAAGCCATCAACGCGTTGATTACCGCGGTGCCGATTTTTTTTCAAGTTTTCACTTCTGTCGGCACTCCCGGAGTGCCACTGTTTTTCTTTTGTTTTTTTTTTAATTTCAATATTTAAATAATAATTTCCAAGTATTTAAATGAAATTAAGGAAAATATATTAATAACTGACTCGAGACTCTTGTTACGGTTAGATCAAGGGCCTGATTCAGAAGGCAGTACTCCTCGTTACGGTTCGTATCGTGAGCAGGTTCCTGTCTCTGGAGCCCTAACCACCGGTAGCTTGGATATTTTGTTTAATATTTTTAAACGTATTTTATATTTTTTTAAATTTTTAAATGTATATATTATATTATGGAAGAAAATGAATAAATGACATAATAATAATACATTCCATGCCGATTTCGGCTACGGTGACTGTTTCTGTTTCCAACAACTGTGATTATTATTATGTGGCTCTCTGGTGCATGTGGCAAATGTGTACCTATAGGTACTGGCGAACACCATACATCCAAGCTGGGTGTATGGTGTTCGCCAGTTATTATAATGGGGCCCATAATACTGATAAATTCCTATTGCAAAAACCCAATGACAGTTTTCCCGATTATCGAACCCAAAACCGCTCAGAAATCGCATTTGCGACCTCTACACCAACGAGGTAATCAACTATGTTTTTTTTAAAATAAATAATCCGATATATATTTCTTAAGTGAAACTACACTTTCTTGACCTTCTGAGTTAGGTACTAACGGATTTCTAATTGTTACGGAACATCAACTTCTGGTTTATTTGACTAAGCAGCATTTCAAAACTGACCATGGTATGGAACCAATCCAATAAGTATCACAGAGTGCCAATTTGGCATGCAATGTGATTTACAGTAGACACAGTACGTAGTGACACGCAAGATTGATATTACAGCTAAAATTATTTACGCGAGAAAAATAATAGTACCGTGCGACCGTGCTCTGCTCTGGTGGAAATAGAAAATGCTCATTTAATAGTATAGGAAAGTTCATACTAATTTCCGTGTATAGTATATACTAATTCCATGTTGCCATAATAGTGGGTACTTACTAATTCCATGCTGCCATGTCATTATTCTAACATGATTTTGTTCTAAACTGTGGGCGACCGAGCTCTGCTCGGGTGAAAATACGAAGAAAACGAATTTTCCCAGATATGAGATCTATCTAGATCGATTTTTTGCCCCCGTAAACTCCTACATTGCTTCATCGTTAGAGCCGTTTTCGAGAACGTGGCATGGACATTGACGCGAAATCTTTTACCATGGATTCAGTACATGATTCTGGGTGGGAAATTATCAAATAACTTCTCCCGCTCTGGCGGGAGGGCGTGTCAGACTCTTAGTGACTACACACCCCATCCGTGTTCCTTCAGTTGCCATGTTGCCGGGAGCCACGATTTCCCTTTCGGCCTTATTTGCAACGGCATCGGCCCTAGCGGACTCCGTCAATTCTGCTGACATCTCTTTGAGTCGCGCGTGGAACACAACGCGCCGTCGACCCGGGCCTGATCCTTATCGGACGGCGAGCTACCCATTGCTCACCGTTCGCAAGCCCGCGCCAACGGTGGCCGGAAATCGGCTCGCGATTCCCGACGCCCAGGGCGTCTCCTCCTGTGGCAGTTAGGGGCGTGAAGGCGCGAATTTTGCCTCTCCCTCACGCGTTCCGCCTCCTCCTTCGCGAGCATTACTGCTTCGCAGAAGGAGCATTTCCTCTCGCTCCGTACCATGGCCCGAATCAGGGTCGGACGCAAGAGATCACCGCCGCCGATCGCCTCCACGAGGACATGGCGATGCTCCGCCCAAGCCGGGCAGACCTCCACCGTATGCTCCACCGTGTCCTCCGGGCGATCCACACAGTGATGACACCCGGGCGTTTCCTCCTGCCTTATCCTGAACAGGAACCTCCCGAAACAGCCATGTCCGGTGAGGACCTGCGTCAGGCGGAAGGTGAGGAGGCCGTGGCGCCTCTCTAGCCACTCCTCAAAGAGGGGTCTTATCGCCGTAATTGTGGCATGCCCAGCGCTGGGTTGCGTTTCAGAATCATGCACTGAATCCATGGTAACAGTTTTCGCGTCGATGTCCCTGCCACCCTGTATATACACAAATATTGCTCGTTTAATAGTATAGGATAGGATAGGATATGGCTCGTTTAATAGTATAGGATGTATTTTCAAAGACACCGTCAAAGCATTAGGCGCCAAGGAATCGGACAGTCATGCTTACGTGACCCTTCCAAATTGTAGATGGAAAAAAAGAAAAATTGATTTGTTTGTCACAAAAAACACGTGCATACAAAAAAAACCGGCCAAGACCATGTCGGACCACGCACAAAGAACGGTTCCGTAGTGGGGGTGAATTTATCCCAAGGACAAACATAACATTGTAGTTGAAAAACATGTGCTCCCACTCGCATACATTCTAACTGGAAATGTAAGTTTGTACGCACAATATTGGGAGATTTACCATTTTATTTTAACACCATAAACTTCTTATAGGTTTTTCTGTACTCTATAACTATATTCTGTATATTTTTCAAAATTTTAGGCTCGGTTGTTTCGGTGATAAGGGGGAGAATGGTAAATTTTAAAAGTATATTTATATTCATGAACACAGAACATAAATAATCGACAGTTGCACGTCGTGACTGTGACAAGAAGGCTTCCACTCAGCATGATGCTGTGCTATGGGGGGCCCACAGCCACAGCACAGCGCTGATTTTCAGTGATCACCCAAAAACAACGAAAAAGAAAGTCCTTGAACAATTTGTATCTGATCAAGTCATGTCTAACTGTCTAAGTATAAAAATAGTTGTCTTACTGAACTTCGAAGTTTAAAAGTACGTTTTACGTGAGTTAGAAACATACGCAATGACGAATTACATCATTGAGAATGTTCATAATCGTAATGTACGGAACTTCGAAAGTTTGCTATGACGAATTACTTAATTCAGAATCTTCATCAACGCGATGTACGGAACTTCGAAATCTTGCTTGCTATCACGAATGACTAAATTTCGAATGTTTACCATCGAGATTCTGAGCGAGTAATTCGCTTTAATGTGTTTAGATGTAAGGATAACTTAACAGGCCGTCACCTCCTTCTACGAAGCGGTAATGCTCGCGAAGGAGGAGGTGGAACGCGTGAGGGAGAGGCAAATTTCGCGCCCTCACGCCACTAACCGCCGCAGGAGAAGACGCCCGGGGCGGAAATCGCGAGCCGATTTCCGGCCACCGTAGGCGCGGGCTTGCGGACGGTGAGCAATGGGTAGCTCGCCGTCCGATAAGGACCAAGCCCGGGTCGACGGCGCGTTGTGTTCCACGCGCGCCTCAAAGAGTTGTCAGCAGAATTGACGGGGTCCGCTAGGGCCAATGCCTGCCGGGGGTTCGAAGAAAACCGATAGGGAAATCGTGGCCCCCGGCAACAGGGCAACCGAAGGAACATGGGTGGGTTTTAGTCAGTAAGAGTCTGACACGCCCTCCCGCTCCACCCAGAGCGGGAGAAGTTATTTGATAATTTCCCACCCAAAAAAAAAAAAAAAAAATGGATAACTTAATAAAAATTTGGTAGAGGTCAAGTTCAGTTCATGTTAATTCTGTGTAACTAGCTAGATACTAACTTGTTAATGTGTGAAATTTAATGATTACAAATGAACTAGGTAGGTATAGGAACACAAAAAAAACATGATGTCAATTAGTAGTTTAATAAAATTCTAAATATACAAAAGTACCTACAAACATGACACAGATTATTTTAAACTAAATTAACATTTTTCTCCAAACGAAGTATAACGTAATATAATTTGAAAGTTATTAGAAAATATTATAAAACATACATACATACACAAACTCACGCCTCCTTCCCATGGGGATAGGCAGAAACTACAGAACGCCACCTGCAACGATCCTTACATACTCCTTTTGCCACGTTTACGTTCATACATCTGGTCATACACGCACGCTGGTTGTGAGTACTACGCACCAGACCTTTCTGAAGAACATCACGAACAAGGTCACTATTACGTTCTCCTAGAGCGTCCTCTCACTTAGTCACCTTTCACTCATTCTCTCAACATGACCAAATCGTCTTAGTTATTATTGGTGATATCCTTCAGAAAGTTCAGGTGCGTAGTACTCGCAACCGGCGTGCGTGTATGACCAGAATTGTATGAACGTAAACGAGGCAAAAGAAGTATGTAACGATCGCAGGTGGCGTTCCGTAGTGTCTGCCTACCCCCATGGGAAGAAGGCGTCAGTTTATGTATGTATGTGTGTTTTATATTATTTTCTAATAACTTTCAAATTATATTACGTTATACTTCGTTTGGAGAAAAATGTTAATTTAGTTTAAAATAACCTGTGTCACGTTTGTAGGTACTTTTGTATATTTAGAATTTTATTAAACTACTAATTGACATCATATTTTTTTGTGTTCCTATACCTACCTAGTTCATTTGTAATCATTAAATTTCACACATTAACAAGTTAGTATCTAGCTAGTTACACAGAATTAACATGAACTGAACTTGACCTCTACCAAAATTTTATTAAGTTATCCTTACATCTAAACACATTAAAGCGAATTACTCGCTCAGAATCTCAATGGTAAACATTCGGAATTTAGTCATTCGTCATAGCAAGATTTCGAAGTTCCGTACATCGCGCTAATGAAGATTCTCAATTGAGTAAATCGTCATAGCAAACTTTCAAAGTTCCGTACATCCCGATTATGAACATTCTTAATTAAGTAATCCGTCATTGCGCACATTCTAACTCAAAATCGTACTTTTAAACATAATGATAGCAAACTTTCGAAGTTCCGTACATCCCGATTATGAACATTTTCAATTAAGTAATTCGTCATTGCGTACATTCTAACTCACGTAAATCGTAATTTTAAACATCGGTATTTTTTAATCTTTGAAATTCACTAGGACAGTCTATAAAAATTGCATCAATTTGTGGTGAGAGTTTTCAAAAACCGTAGTTGTAGTAGTTTCTGGAAGCAAATTAAACATCCTCGTTCTTCGGGTTAAGTGCGATCATTACAAAAAAATTGGCGACTTCCTGACTTCCTGTCACCAATATATTTTATTATTGACTAGCTGCTGCCCGCGGCTTCGCCCGCATGGACTCTAAATATTTGTCTTAAAAAAAGATGCCTGAGTAACTCCTTATAAAATCAGCTATCTTCCAATGAAAGTCCCGTCAAAATCAAACCAACCGTTTCGGAGATTATCCGGAACAATCAGACAGACAGACAAATTTTAAAAAAATTGTGTTTTCGTTGTATATACTTTCATATGCATTTAGTAAACAGCTGTTATTTTGACATGACAAACAGACACTTCAATTTTCTTTATTTGTATAGATATCCCATATACTGCCTCGTTGATCTCGTGGTCGTAAGCGCTACTGCTGAGCATAAAGAAAGAAAAATGCGTTTAATGGTATTACAGCAAAAAAAAAAACAGAAAACAATGCTTATAATATAATTCATTGATTCAGGCGTGACCTTGCGGAAATATATGATAAAATACAATAGACGTTGATATATTTAGTAACCTGTTCCGCTTAAAAAAAACCCTGTAAGAAATCGACACGTGTTTCACCTCTCAACAAAGCATCCTCGGGATGACGATTGACTTGTCGCGAACCCGAATACGGCGTGTTGCTACACCGAGCGCTGGACGCAGAGACTATAATGCGAAAATAATTAAGCGGAACAGTTTACTAAATATATCAACGTCTATTGTATTTTATAATACTTCAAATGCCAAAAGGGCCTCAGCTCAGCATAATATCAGATGGTAACATGAGATATACCACCAGACGTTGATTTGAGGTCGTGGATTGGAGACCCAGGTCGATCAAAGTATTATCTGGAATTTTTCAGTAGCAGCTCGGAGTCTGGATTCGTGCCCCGTTGATTGCAATAGACTCGCCCCCTATTACATGGGACTTAAACATAACTGACGAAATGTGGGTGTAATACAAGTACAGCTGTGCCAAACCCTTTGGGGAAACAAGGCATGATGTTATGATATATAATCTGACCACAAAATCTTGTATAATTGGTGTAGCTGCGCGAATCGTCAAAGTAAACCAAGTGAAATGGATTGCTATGGTGCCTGTAGACAATGCCAACACAAATCGTAATTACACATTTCTTTGAATTTAACGAGTTGCTCGTATTATTGTTCGTATTACTGGGTATCACAAGGTCGTTTTTGCAGTAATTGATACTGTGATTGTTAACAAAGGTCGTCCTTCCTTGTCGCGTAGAATTTGAATTTAATACCGACACCTGTAAAATTTTGATAAAGTATTAGTGACTGTGCGTTTGGACTGGCGAAACATTCTCAACAAAACATGTTGAAATCTTTACTTTCTGACAATTTTCCATATACATAGGTACTGTGATTGTTTACAATGGTCGTCCTTTCTTGTCGCGTAGAATTTAAATTTTATACCGACACCTGTAAAATTTTGATAAAGTATTAGTGACTGTGCGTTTGGACTGGCGAAACATTCGCAACAAAACATATTGAAATCTTTACTTTTTGTCAATGTTCCATACACATGTTTTGTTGTGAATGTTCCGCCAGTGCAAACGCACAGTAATAAGTACAATTTTTTGCATGACAAATGGTAGAATGTACTCAGTACGAAACATAATTTAAAAACAACTCACCTGTACACACGGCTACACATCAAGCTATACATTTCCAGTATTATTGTCCCACTACTGAGCACAAGCGTCCCTACTCTCTTTCCACCTCTCTGTTCAGAGCTGCCAAGGACTAATCTTTGTTAAAGGAACCCAGCTCATCCGGGCATCTCCCTCACTTAATTCCTCTTAAAATTGCGACTAGAACGTCAATTTTCTACTAGAGTCAAATACATACTACAATGTGTGTCCGTGCTGTTTACTTTTATATAGCTTTTAGTACATAGTCTTCCCAATAACTGTCACATCACCCTCGTTAATTAAAAAAACAATAAGATATTAGGAATTTATTTATCTATCTCTGAGGTTATAACATTTAATTAAATTTCATAGACAACAATAGTCAATTTACATAGACGACAGACTTGATATTTTATTTTAATGGGCTCTAATTTGAAACAATTTCATGATTTTGAATTGAAACATCCATCTTTTGTGATTTATTTTACGACACGAAAGAAATTTCCATTTAATATTCTGACATCTACTTATTTAGAACTCTCAAAATAAAATAATAATGTCGTTGAAACAATTTTTTTTTCTCATTACAGTAAAGAAACAATTGTTTTTTTTTTTTCACCTTGTGATAATTGATGATCAGTCCGAAGGTGGAAGCCATCTTCACTCGGAATCCTCAAGTAGTACAGAGAAACTGACTATCTTACCTCTAACTGCCGAAACACAACAATGCTGTTAACATTGTTGTTATGGCGACAGACGACAGACTTAGATAAGATGGTGGTAGCTAGCCAGGCGGACTTAGAACAAGCCCTACCACCAACCAAACGGAGCAAAAACTTTGCCTCAGCTGGGAATCCAACTCGGGATCTCTGGGTCTGAGACAGGTGGCCTTCCCACTAGACCACAGCGGCGGTATTTTTTTAAATTACACAACATCCTATGTCCCAGCAGTGGACCCATGAATCCCATTAGGATAATTGCTATGGTATCCTATCATCATAGCCATCGCCTTGCCTTTTCCCAACTACACTGGAGTCGGCTTGGCTTCCATTCTAACCGACTACCTATCTGATCTCCACAACTCATTTACTGGATATCCTATAATTTAGATTACTGCTACTATGTTATTAATTAGACAAAGGCAGTATTTTATAATGATAATGAAAATGTTTTATTGACATAAAAAAGTTGTTACCTTTTAATTTGAAACCCTGACTCCTTATCTAGGTAGTACACACGGCTACACATCAAGCTATACGTTTCCAGTTTATGCTGATCTCGCATTGTATTAGGATTTCCGTACAATGCGAGGTCAGCTTATACTGGAAATGTATAGCTTGTTGTGTAGCCGTGTGTACCTGTGTTACAGGAGTCAGTGTCTTCACCCGTTTTTTGAACATTAACAATGTATGCAATAAAATTAAAAATTAAATAACTTAAAATTTAGGGAACCAATTTAGAGCATGCATGCTCTTGAGTCGTTTGTGTGCGTGTGTGTTTGTTGTGTAATGTGATCAATAATCTTCAGAATCTGCTGGGAAACCCATATTCAAAACGCCGCGCCCCGAGAGCAGAAATACCTCATGATCAGATGACTGTCAAAAAAATAGGTACTATCGAAGAAATGCATATCTAAGCAGTTTGAAAACAAAATCCCGTGCACACGACTCTTGTTTTTCGTACCTAAGCGTTACTATATCGGCCGAGCGCTGCAAACAGAAATAGTCCTTACGGTGCGGTATATGCGTTTCTTCGATGGTACCTCACTACCTCATGATAAGATTCGTTTTATTAGAAAAATTCGTTAGTCATCATAACCCATCGAAAAAGTTAAAACTGTTTTTAGTTTTTTTCAAAGTTCTTGTCTGCTTTGTTTTTGTATATTTCTGTTTTTGTCTACTTCTGTTTTTGTTTCTGCGAAAATATTTTATTTCTACGCTAAAAACCGGTAGTGATGATCAATCGTTCTTAAAATAACAATCAGCCATGTCGCTTCTTTATTTATTTAATCTCAAAAATTAATAACCGGAGAAAGTTAAACAAATGAAGGAAGTTCACTTAAAAAAACCTTCCAAAATGACATAACGTTTGCACCGTTACAAAAATTCACAGACACAGCAGTTTTTGAGAAATGATCGTACGTACATACACACGTCTATTGGCTGTCAATCCTGAAAATTTGTTCAAGTTTATGTTAATTTGCGACTGAAAGGGTGGTGAAGGTTATTATTGTAAAATTGTATGGATTTAGATGTTATCATGTAATTTGAGAGTGACAGGCGTGATTTGGGATTTATTTTTATGGATAAATGAGCTATCACATTACTACACGTGGTGATAGCAGCCATACTTGTCACCTCGACACGTGGTCAATGTTATTGGCACAACTGTTTTATAATAATTCGGAAATCTCATTACATTTTTGACGCTCTTGAATTAATGCTATCGACGATAATTAGGTATGAAAAAACAACCGACTTCCAAAAAAAGTACTACGAAATGAAAAAAAAAAATTCGGATGTAGTTTTTTTTCACGTTTTTGTTATGGTACACACAGCTACACATCAAGCTATACATTTCCAGTTTATGCTGATCTCGCATTGTAAAGGATTTCAGTACAATGCGAGGTCAGCTTATACTGGAAATGTATAGCTTGATGTGTAGCCGTGTGTACTTATCCCACACCAATTCGTATACCACTACTTGCTTTGTAAACAACAGTGACAGAAAGTATTATAACATCATCAAGATAGACAAAGTCGTTAAATACGTATTATCGAAGCTAACTCAAAAACTACCCAAGCAAAGATAATGGAACCATCGCGCAAGCTTTCTCTACCAAATGAAAACCGAATGTTCAAAATCAGTCCACAATTGACGAAAATATCGATGATCGTTCATCGATATTCTTTTTTAAATATTTGTTTAAAAAAATTAACATAATAACCTCCTCATTTTTTGAAGTCTCTTAAAAATTCCTTTAACAATATCCGAGGAAGGTTCAACTTCAATAACACAATACTGTAAATCGTCAAAAGCTTATGTTACTAGATTTTTTTTTTTAAATTGCTCCGTATGGGAATCGGTCACGTTGCGTTGGTGAAGATGCCAATCATACTCAGAAACACGCAATTCGAGCCGTCCGCGTCTTCGTCGGTACCAAACTGATTAGCAAAGATATACCTAGATATATCTAGACTGTCATAGACAGTCAAAGTTGTGAACTCGTCGAAAAAAATAGCGTCTAACTGTTAGCCGCTAATTGCATGCACACTAGAAAAGCACAATGACAGCATTGACAGCACAATGACGTGGCGTGAATGTAGGTAAGTAGCTGTCACCTGTCACACACACCAGTTGGCTTGTGTGTTTTAGTTCTGTTGCAAAGCGACACTCTATCTAGACTTATAATCAAAGCTGTACCGTAATTGCGTAACTTATTTTCGTAAACAATTATGCCTAATTTGCTTCATTTTGACAGTTCAACAACATTCATTGTGTTATTGAGCAAATTTTTTTTCCAACTTATGAAGCAATGGATTAACAATCTGTTTCAAATCGAAACAGATTGTGATTGTGTTGTATTACGCAATTAGGGTACTGATTAATTTCAATACCAAAAATAACAAAGATAGAAAAAGTGCATTGGCATCACAAGCTGTTCTACAGATCGTACGGATATGAGAAAGATAAGAACCATTTTGATAACATGAAAATCAGAATTCAATAGGTACGGCATTCGCAGAAAGGCTGGAAGGTAAACCGCCCATAGAAAATTCCTAAGCCAGATTTTAATGAAACCTGATACAAAATAATATCAATAACATAACATGCTTGTATTTCCCCGAAGGGTTTGACAGAGGTGTACAACCACATTTCGCCAGTTATGTCCAGTCCCAAGTAATAGGGGGCGAGCCTATTGTCATCAATTTGCCCAACCGATTTTATTAGGCTGGTGTGCGTGACATGTGACACTCGCGCCACGTCATGGTTCTGTCAATGCTGTCATTGTGCTTTTCTAGTATGCATGCAATTAGCGGCTAACAGTTGGACGCTATTTTTTTCGACGAATCGTAACCGGGACTTCGTGCTCAGCAGTAGCACTTGCGAGCACTGGATCAACGAGGCAGTCAAGAGCGTTTATTCTGAAATTGGGCAACGTCGCTAATAGATGTCAAATATTTCGCTGTTTTGATTAATTTGGCAATATTATATTATATTTATAAATGTAACGTGCTAACTAGCGAACTAGTATATTAATAATGGATTGCCATTATAACACTGAATTTGATGTTGTAACCGTTTTAGGTGTAAAAAAGGCATTTGGAAAGTTTCCAAATACTTTTTTTTTACAAACTAAATATTCGGTGTTACGATTTTAATTATTGCATTTCATAGTCAATATTTGACAGCTATTTATGACGTTGCCAACTTTTAGGATAAACCCTCTTAAAATAATATTTAGAATAAAATTGTTTTTAGTTCCACAAACGTTTTTATCGTTCAAACGGTTATTATGACGATGAATCATGAACAATAAACCACAGCTGTGTGTAACCACAGAGTAAAATAATTGGATACTTTAACGTCACCGCATGTAATGTGTTTGATAATTACCTATCTGCACCGTGTCGTAATGACAACTTGACTGTTTATTAATAACCGTTCATAGAAGGTCCGAATGTACCTAGTAGTACATTACACAGGATCTACTCTAGTATGACTGTAATGGCAAAATACGGTGGGAGCCAATGGTGCCTACTGTGGGTTCAGAGGCCTGCGGGGTAATTGCGTACCTAATGCAGGCCTCCCATGGTGCGCTATATTTTGGATGCACGCGCACCGTGGAAAGAGCCTTGGTATGCGGTGCATGGTCGTCGGACGTACGACCTAGTGCGTGTGCGTCCGCAATATCGCGCACCGTGGGACGCCGCCTTTACACACATAAACTGACAATTAATCGCATTTTCTTTCATTTTGACAGTTCAACCACGTTTTTTGCGTTATTTAAGTTGTTGAGCAGACGAATTTATTAAACCTCTGAAGCAATGGATTAGTAATATCCTTCAAAAATCTCAGATTATGATTGAAACTGTGTTATGCAATTAGGGGGCTGGTTCTACTTACCTTATTACCTACCTATCATAGCATGCCAATGCAAATGCCATGGTATGCCATGCCATGGTATTCAAAAGCCATATAACAAGCTTATGTTACTAAGCCTATCAGCAGACCCAGGGGGGCCTTTCATTTTTAACTTCAACAGAAATACACAATCTGTGAAAATTTCAACTATCTACCTATTACGGTTTATGAGATACAGCCCCTAAAGACGGATGGATGGACGGATAGCGGAGGCTTAGTAATAGGGTTCCGTTTGGCACCCTTCGGGTATCTACGGAACCCTAAAAACGTTAGTTATTACTTATTTATTTAAATCAAAATTTTGTTTGTAAAACCAGCTTTGAAACTTTCAAATACAACATAAAAAATGCATTTGCTACAAGCACCCAACAAAATGTTTTTAAGGGAATAAAAAATTAAAAAGACTTTTTTTTCTTGATACTTTAGTGACACCTATAAAACTGACAAATTTGTATATTTTTTTGTATTTAATATGGGTCTAGAACCTGATTTTTTTCTTATTTAAAGAACTTGATACGTTATTTTTCTCAAAATAAGTTGGCAACCTTATTTGTAGCACTCTAGATTTTGAACATTTTTGTTAGATACGGAAATTGTGCTTCTGTGCTCTGCCCCCGATAGAAAAAAAAACGCATCTAACATTTTTTCCAGATTTGAGTTATATACATTGCCGGAATCAGAAAAAAAAGGCGCGTCTGCTTATCAATATAACTCCAATCTGGAAAATATGTTAGATGCATCTTTTTTTCTATCAGGGGCAGTGCTGTATGTCCGTGAATTCAAAATTGAGCATCACTGGGTTCGGTTTTACGATAACACAGTTGGGTGATACTGGCTTCCCTAATTAATTGTTTTATTTACTTACAACTAGGTACGATGTATTTCCCATGTTGTTTTTCCCACTCGATCAATACCTATCATTTATGTCATGCTTTAGGTACCTACCAAATTCATAGCTGTAGGTTGTTGAACTGAACAACGGCCACATTAAGCTTCGATCAATAAGACATTAAGCAATTCCTCTAAAAGCAATTAATTTTCTGAATTCCCAGCAATTCCTCTATGGTGACACATATTTCAACTGAATCATATTCAATTCGATTCATGTCAGAATCATATTTGGTGTAAATATTGCCGCTGCGGCAATATTTAAACATTGTTTAAATATTGCCGCAGCGGCAATATTTAAATTTTTTTCATGTTATTTTACCGGATACTTTTTCTTTACAGTTTTTATTAATCAAATGAGATTCTTATTTTTTATTTCTATACTTTAAATGTTATTTAATTATAATACAAAACTGTCAAACAGATGAATTGCGTAATACGAATTGA
This sequence comes from Agrochola litura, assembly GCA_949152395.1. Classification (NCBI taxonomy): domain Eukaryota; kingdom Metazoa; phylum Arthropoda; class Insecta; order Lepidoptera; family Noctuidae; genus Agrochola; species Agrochola litura. The sequence goes on along the minus strand of OX424497.1, from coordinate 3,646,230 downwards.
ACGCAGATAATATTATGAATGGTCAGTTTGTGTGATCCATAATATTATCATATTATGATTCTGCCAAAGCGGCCGTTTTGAGCCCCGTAGTCTTAACAACCGTGTTAGCCGACGTTCGCACGAACGTAATAAAATCGCGGCGGGATTTTATCGCGCACTGGATTTTTAACTAACAGAATATTATATGTAGCCTTTATCCATTTATCCACGAAGTTGGTATTCGCAACTCTGACAATGTCTTCTGCCCAACACATTTTACCCAGAATATTAAACAGGGTGGCAGGGTAATCGACGCGAAAACTGTTACCATGGATTCAGTAGGTACATGATTCTGAAAATAAATAAATAAATAAATTATTGGTTATAAAAAAAACTGCTGTTTCATAGAAAACTGCAATACCTACGCGGTCAAAATGTATGGGACAGCAGATTTTTTTTTTAAATAATCGGCGAAAAATTTCAACGCGGGGGTGTTCAGAATCATGTATCTACTGAAACCATGGTAACAGTTTTCACGTCGATGTGCCTGCCACCCTGTATATAGCCTTTATCCACGAACTTGGTATTCGCAACTCTGGCAATGTCGTCTGCCCAACACATTTTGCCCAGAATATTATAGCCTTTATCCACGAAGTTGATATTCGCAACTCTGGCAATGTCGTCTGCCCAACACATTTCACCCAGAATATTATAGTCTTTATCCACGAATTTAGTATTCGCAACTCTGACTATGTCGTCTGCCCAACACATTTTGTCCAGAATGTTATAGCCTCTATCCACGAAGTTAGTACCTATTCCCCAAGAATATCAAGGTGGAACATAACTATTTAAATCAACAGTAAATGCCAAGTAAGAAGTGCCCCATTCACCCCGATCGAATCATTGAATAAATTCAAATAAAACGCATGTTTTGCATAAGAACTCACGCGCATCCTTCATCGTTATCGCTTCGATGTGCACACGTGCGTAAGTTTGCTACTGATATAACATGATGCACAGATTTTAGATTCCCATATACATGACGTAAGATTAACAACACATTGGTTTTCATCAACAACAGTGTTGATTGTTCGGTAGAGCAGCTGTTCTGCCGGATCCTTCAACCAAGCGGAAGTACAGACGCCAGCACATCAAGCTACCCGAAACTGTCAAATTTTCCCAATCAACTTTGAACCTTATTATTCAGCGATAAAGTTGAAAATCTATTAAATAAATTTGACAGATTGTAGTAGCTTGATGTGCTGGCGTCTGTACCTATGCGGCAACTGCAGCTGTCGACGAGTGTCGATTGCCTCTACCGTTGGCGGGTACCGTTCGTGTATAAAAGCACTAAAGTATCTTTTGACGAAAGACCTTCGATAAGTCCCCAAAAACTAGATATTCATCGAAAAGGGACAAGTTGATTATTCGACTGCCCCTTCTCCGCTTTCTGGCCAAGAGTTTTCCCTACTGTTTGTTCGAAATTCGAAACGTTCAAAAGTCAGTCTGAACTAGAAGCTTAGGTAGGTACGAACTTTAATGAGCCTAATTGTAACCACGACATAAATAATGTATCTATTATCCACCTATCTTTATGCAATTACCCTCATGATAATATACACCGTGAAATTTGAATCACAGTTTTGCTAGAACAAATGTTGTTCAGACCATGGTCTACTACCATACTACAGCATCCAATTAAAAAAAAAACGTAATTGGTTTTTAAACAAACACAAAAAAAAACAAAGTTTTAAAGTGTCAAGATTATCGTTACTCCCTACAACACAGATACCACGCATGGGACACAGCATTGTTTACAGGGAAATGTACCTCCATAAATGAAATTTAGTAAGCAGTAGATAATCTTGACATTTTAAACTTTGTCTTTTTGTGTTTTTTCAAAAACCAATTTATGTTTTTTTTTTATTGGATGCTGTAGAATGGTAATAGACCATGGTCTGAATAACGTTTGTTCTAGCAAAACTGTGATTCAAATTTCACGGTGATTTCCTAATCATCAATTCGATGCACTACCCACTATTATACACATCGCGTGTCTTTGTAATCGAAAAGATATTACGAATCACGTCAGGTGATTCACTTAAAAATAATTAGGAAACCACTCACAGTTACCAATAAGTTCAATAATTCAAGAACTATTGAGAAAAGCCGGGTGACGAATTCTAAGGCTTGCTTCACAGCCGTTAGCAACTATTAATTTGATTTAAATATAATATTAAAAAAATCTAATTAAACGAAGAGTTTTAGCATCTAATAATTAGGTAGGTGAAGGTCGTCAAACAGCTATTTACTTAATTAATATAAAAGCCCGTTAGACTTAACAGGCAACTAACTGTATTGATTGTACGAAAACATTCGGTAACAACGCTAGTTTTGTAGACATCGCTCATTTCACTATCGTAACGCTAACTAGGTAAAGTAGTGCAAGTTAAACTCCATGTTTCTTAACCTAAAAACCTGAATGAAGTGCTCTTATCGATATGTTAATGGAGTAATTGTTTCAGAATGAATTAACAACATGGCGCTCTCAACGAGCCGGCAACAGTTCCTGGCGTATGAATCCCAAACACCAGAAGATATCCAATATGGAAGAAAAGGCGGAATTTTCGTGTCTAACTGCATTTGTGTCACTTTCATCATTTTCGCAGTGATAGTCGCAGTCATAGTGGGCGTCATTGTGCATTTTGTCACCTACTTCAAGGTAAATCTGAGCATAATCACGTCATATTTTTTATGTTCGTAGGTACTATATAAAAATGTGCTCAAGCCGGCTGTTATCTAATCTACCACTAACTCTATGAGACGTTGCCCGATTTCAAGTTCAATTGCTATCTTGTAATAATATTTCTTATCAACTTTAATTAAAAGCTACCGTCTTTTATATGTATTTTTTATCGAACTTAATTCCGCAGTTACACGCTATTCCCGCCTTTTGCGGATGGAAGCGGTATGAAAAATCATAATATAAAGTACTTTGTCCGGAGTAAACGCGATCTTTGCCAGATAGACTAAGCTCTGAAAAAAAATAAACGTCAAAATGACAATCGATCTTTGAGTGGTTGAAAGTGTTTGGTGTGTAGTAACGATTATTCTAAATAAATTAATAAAACACCAGTTTTCATCGATAGTGCAAAAATGAGAAACTTATAATAAGGAGCTTAAGTTATCTGTAATACTACTGCATTTTATAACCTGTGATATTTTTAGTTAACGCACAAAATGTTTTTAAAAACAATTTTCGTTTTATTTATTTTTAATGGAGTTATTATTAGTGGAGATCAGAAAGTAAGTAAAGTAAAGCCTTTCCTTTTTATTATTACAATAGCACTGTATTGTAATCTTGGGTCTTTTTAGGAAAGTTTATCTAGAATAGCAACAACTGACAAAATATTAAAATAAAGACTTTTCACATTTTTAATACAAAAGTCTACTTAAAAATAGGTACCTAATGTTATAAATATAGCATATAAATCAATGTCTTGCAAACCTTAAATTTAAATAAATTCCCTTTAAAAAAAAAATGTTTGATGGGAATGTGGTTCTCGTTTTCATTAGATCTTACAAATAGAAGGTCTGAAAATTGCTATGTAAATAAAACCCATTTAAATTATCCCATTTATTTTACTATAGTGGTCCAAGAACCTACAACATTTTCTTATTTATGTATTACATTATAAAACTATTACCTTGCAATTATTTATCATATTTTGCAACAGGATGCTCCTCAGTTGCCCAAAAGTGTTTGTGATATTGCATTAAGTATAAAAGCAGTAAATATGTTCTTAAAGTAAATCTATTACAATCAACGCAAACTTCTATCTTTTTCCTGCACACTGCCAAAGAATTTACCCATTTTTTGTGTACATATGCATACGCAGCCAGTCAGCTTCCGCAGTTTACTAGATTAATCTCTAGTAAACTGTGCAAGCTGACTAGGTGCATATTTCCCTCTTATTTATGAAAGAAGTATCCCTTAAAACAGTAAAGTAATTTTAAATCTATTCTTGTTTCAGCTCTCACAAAAAACTGTAGACTTTTGGGATGAAACTGAACCATTTGGGCAAACAAATTCACCATCACCAGACCTCAGACTCCCTTCTATAGTAGTGCCAAGTTTTTACAGACTGAAACTAAAAGCCGAACTAGAAAATTCAACATACTCCGGTGACGTATACATAACTATACGGGCCAGTAGGAGTGTCAAGGAAATAATATTACATTCTAAGAACCTCAGTATTAGTAGCAATGCTAAGCTTACAGAACAAATATATGAGAAAGTTGAGACTTTACGGTCTCCTAAAGTCAAACGAGAGGTGAGTGAGGCAACGGTAACAGCAGCGGACAATGTTACTGCCACCGATGTTCCTACAACTACAGCAGCTGCTGATCAAAATGCTACAACAGCAACTGTATCAGAAACAACTCCAGTTGTCAGCAATGAGACAACTTTAAGAACTGAAACAACACAAGCACCCCTACCAGCTGATACAGAAATAACCCGCAGTGCAGTACGGACCATCAGAATATTGTCCATAGTGCAAGGCACAGGGGACAGACTGATACTGCCATTAGAATCTGCATTGAAAGCTAACGTAGACTACGTACTACAGTTGTCCTTTGAAGGAACGATTTCCAATTCCATGACTGGATTTTATAAGAGCACATACATTAATGATAAGCATGAAGTCAAGTAAGTTTTTTTTTTATATTACTATTGGTATATCCATCAGGTATTTGGCTAGTTATTTGAATAATTCAATTGAGTATTGACACCGACATTATGGCAGTCATTAGGAAATCTGCATGACAAAAAACTTGGTAACAAGTAATAATATTTAAAAACTGTTATTGAAGTAAAGCTTGAAGTGTTGTCTATGAATAGTGCCTAAAATACCATATCTTTCCTAAAAGTTAATAGCATAGGGTTTTATCATAAATTGTTTTAGTGTCATAGTGTAAATCAATGAAAATTAACCATGTCATATAAACATAGTAAACAAAGATCTCCTTTTGTGCCAAACTCGACTAAATATGACGTAATACTAGAGATTGTTTAGTAAACCGCGTTATCATTCAGAAACTGTACTGATAAATCTTAGCTGAATCATTTTCTTAAGTGACTTGTAGAATTCATTCATAAATATTACTTAATTGTTTGCAACAGTTAATTGTATGTTGTCTTGTCAAAGATACAGAGAGAATTCTTCATAGTTGACCAGGAGGCAAATAAAAAAAAGTTTTTTTTGCACAACAAGACAGGGTCATCAGTTCCTTGCCATGGATCCTAGATATTTTTCTATTTTAGGTACATACAATATAACCGATGACTCATGACCGATCCGAACTTTGTGCAGAAGGCAGCACAATAACATTTTTTAGGAACCAGAGGGTGACATGAGATGAGTGTGAGTGAGAAAACATGCACGAAAGTTTAGAGAGCGTATGTTCAGACTGGCCATGATTCGTCGGCCGTATTGTACCCTGGAAGAAGGTCAACGGAATGATGACCCATGCACCCAGTACCTACTTGTCCTCCAAACGCTAAGCAACATTTGAAAACAGAAATCAAGCAGCACTATTCTGCTTCATAATTTTGAAATATTTATTGCCATTTTGCCCACAAATATCGATGCAGGAAGTACAGGAACAATTCCTCGCTAAAAATATAACAAAATTCTTATCTTTCAGAAACCTAGGGGTCACCCAGTTCGAGCCGACATCGGCGCGGTCTGCGTTTCCTTGTTTCGACGAGCCAGCTTTCAAGGCCAAGTTCGAAATCAGTATTGGTCATCCAGAAACTGTTACTGCCTTGTCAAATATGAAGATTGTTACACAAGAACCAATGTAAGTTGTGTTTTTATCGCAAAATATTTAATCTAATGTGAGACAAAAAAAAGGTTGCAGCAGCTCCATGTAAAATACTGGTATTCTGCTGCATCTGGTTAGACTGAAAGCCAACCGCAACATAGTTGGGAAAAAATTTAGTGATTTCGCCTAATCACTATGTCTAGGCGAATTTGGTTTGACATCATCACTATGATAAGGTGAAAACGCTTTGGGTTTGAAAGCATCCAGATAGGCCCAAAAGTGAAGCAGTAACTTCTTCTGGCATTTGAAACTAAAGTCTGGCCACGCTAAGTTTGCATAAGTAAAAAAACGGTGGAATTTGAAAATCCATAGACAGCAACACCATCCTGTCCTACGAAAAAAGAATTTGATACTTTGTCTTTTTGTTTTTGATAGGTTATTTTGTTTATATTCTGATTTATTCCTGGTAAAGAATAGTCACTTTAGCATGATGCAGTGTGGATTTGATACAGTTTTGTCATCGTATGGAGGTAGAGCACAGGTACGACATAGTCTATTACACAATCATAATCTATTATGCAAAAATCAAAAGGCAAAATATCAAAATCATTAGATCTACTTACAACCCCGAAACTGACATAACTGACTGATTTAAAAGTATACCATATATAAAACTTTTTGGGGTTGCCCATTTATTCCATTGCAGACTTACCGTGGCCAGACTCTACCATGCTTTTGAAAGTAACATAGAAGCTTTGGATCCCTAGCTGAGTGTGTGTGTGGTGGCATTTTATATGAACATAGATCGAAAAAAAAAAAACGAAAAAAAACTAAGTTAATTGTTCACCTCGGGAACCCTAAAGTGACCAAGAGAAACTATAAAATCAATTGAATACGCCTCGACGCACAAATTGTTTTATTAATCACTACACACAGATATGGCAATATGTACTCTCATAATCAAGTTTTTTAATTAGTTAATTTCGAAACTTGTCAACTCATTCTTCCAAGAAATCACATCAATAATACACACGATATTTTTGATTGTTTGGTTTCAGAAAAATTTACGAAAACTTTATTTTAAAATCGATTTTATTTTACTAGCGATCAATATTTAATTTTCTTTTTATCAGTTTTGCACATATCTAAACTTTTAGAATCTTGAACAAATAGAATCCTTTATGGTTCCCGATTTTGGGTAAACTGCAAAATAATTGATATGAGCATTATATCAGTCGTCAACTTGAAGACAAAAGACTGGACAAGGATGGTAATCAAAGACCAATATTCAATTGAATTTGATGATGAGAGTTTTCAAAAGACGACCCAGGAAAGGCTACAAGATTCTTTTGGCGCGTGGACAAAATCGGAAATAACGCCGCCATCTTGTTTTGTCAATACAATTTCTGTCCCAATTGCCGCCCTGTCAATGTCATTCCGGTGCCAAAATAATCCTTGTAGTACTCTACATAGGTACCTTCGTAAAAAACTGCTTACCAAACCCCTTTGGTGGAAAAATTACAAAGACTATATTAATACAATTTCTCCTCCCACAGTCCCGAGCAACCTGGCTGGCAATGGACCCACTTCGACAGATCAGTCAGCATGTCAACCTACCTAGTCGCCTACGTACTCTCAGACTTCAAATCTCTAGAAACAAGTTACACGAGCAAAGACAACATCACTATTCCTATCAAGATATGGACGAGACCCGAACTAATAGCGAAAGCGAAATACGCGTCAACCATAACGCCGAAACTTCTCGCGTACTACGAAGATGTTTTCGGAGTGCCATACGCGTTAGATAAGATGGATTTGATCGCTATTCCTGACTTCTCCAGCGGCGCTATGGAGAATTGGGGGCTGGTTACTTTCAGGTGAGTTTTGTTACGTTTTTATGTTTTGTCTTGCTTGTTTGATGTGCATGCTGTCCTTGACATTATCCAGTTCCAAACCACGGCTATACTTATCAAAGAAGTAGTCTCGTCCCGTCCACTATAAACGTCTAACCCTCGTACGTACAGACGCCAGCACATCAAGCTACCCGAAACTGTCAAATTTTCCCAATCAACTTTGAACCTTAAAGTTCAGCAATAAAGTTGAAAATCTATTAAATAGATTTGACAGATTGTAGTAGCTTGAAGTGCTGGCGTCTGTACGAGCGACTTTTTAACGTGATGTTTTTGACGTGATAACGTCTTATAAATCGATGAACGCCGGCTGCACGCACGAAAAAGTGTCACGTTTCGCCTGAGCCGAGCGTGCAAGCGAGAGCGCGGAACAAGCGATAGAGAGGCACGATCAGCCTAAGCGTTCGGCTTGTAACGTTATCACGTAAAATTATCGTCCGTAAACCGACTTTACAGACAACCAATTTTTTTTATTTTATCGCAGACTGATTTCTCAAGTTTCGATGTTAAGGCGAGCATTAAAAATCCAACAATGTATACCAGCGAGTCAAAAAGGACAATGTTGGATTTTTAACTCACAGCGCTAAACAGTGCGTCGAAAATCCAGTGCGCCATAAAAAAATAACGCTGGGTACGAGGGCTTATAAAATCACGATATATGGCCAGCATATTTTCCAAATACGACACATATGTATATCGGGCAATTTTGAATAATACGATGTTTCTATTGGGACGAACGTGTCCCCAGTTCTAACCAACTGGCTTGAGCGAAGAAAGGAAGATGTAACCGCATAGGCACCGAATGTCTATTGTAACAAGTCGTTATGATTAATCATACAACTTTGTAGACTATTATTAAATTTAGAATACACCTGTGTATATAAAGAAGTTGTGTCACGCGGGAAATACGGTAAATGGAATGACGTAAATAATGACATAATGATATAAATTCCTATTGTTTTATTTTACAAGCGTTATCGTGGCATGCCTGACAAAGTTCAATTACTTTGTGACATCATGAATTGTGGTTTATGAGTTAAAATGTAAAGTCTATTCAAATCCTTGATTCCAATTGATGTTATTTCCACTTGCTTATATAAACTGTGTTTTACTTTATTTATGAGTCCATAATACCTCAGCTCAAATTCACTCCTTATCTCGCTCGCACGATACTGCTCGCGTGTTGAGTGAGAGCGAGACTGAGCGGCAGGGAGAAGGCTCCAAGGCGCCAATAGTTTAGGTAATTTATTTTAACGGCGAAAATAATGGTAATTAAAAAAACGTTTTATCTGCTTTATAGTTCATTTATAATACAAAGTTTCATGATCTAATTTGAAGTATTTTTTGATACCAGTGGTTTATTGTTTGGTTTGGAGGTAACTTAGATTTCTATCAAGAAAATTTTATAAAATCGTGTTTTCGTCTAACATTGATCCACCTCTATAAAACAAATGTAAGTGGTAATAATAAATAAATATTGCACATTGAATAAAAATTCAGGCAAATAAAGCAAGTTTTAATTTAGATCCGACCATAAACCTTCACTCGCCATAGGCATCTTCTTTTAAATCATCATCACCAGCCTATAAATGTTCCCACTGCTGGGACACAGGCTTCCTCTCTGTTAGAGGGAGTGGGCCGTAATCCACCACGCGGACCCAGTGCGGGTTGGTAGATGTCACATGTCTTCGAATTTTCGGTTCTAGGACATGCCGGTTTCCTCACGATGTTTTCATTCACCGTTTTAAGAGCAGTGGTGATGAAATAATTTACACAAAGTAAAGCGCCTGTCTGGGTTCAAACCTACGACCTACAACTTGTATGTCGCGGCCGTTACCATTGGGCCACCACTGCTCTTTTAAATGTGCTATATTTATGTAAAAACATAAAAGTAACTAATACTGGTTAAAACCGGTAAAAGAATAATATTTCAAACACATTTCTTGACGCATGCGTAACATCGATCTAATCGCAGTAGAATTTTAACTTGGCGTAGCGATAGGAAACCGTTTTTAACGCCTTTAACGAGTTTCAGTGGCCATACAAAACTAGAGAGCGTAAGTCAAAGGAATATGTATTTCAATAAAAGTACACATATATCATTACTCATTCAGGACTCATTAGTTAAGGTATGAGGAACAGGGTGTAAAGTTCTAGAGGTGGGCAAAGTGTATCATTTTTGCGATTGGATCATTTGCACCTGGATCACTGAAATGATCCGAAACACTGATATGTTTAATTTGGCTCATTTGGATCAACGGCTCAAAGGATATAAAATACAGAATGTTATGTATACATTACGTTAAATCTGTGAATGTATGAGTGATACACATCTCATTTGGTATCTCTTTCCGACCGACTTGTAAAGATTGTAATTATGTCGCCCGCTCACTCGCGACTCGCGAGTCAAAAAACTATATATGTTCTGTGGCGACGCGTCGCGCGGAATGAGCCAGAGCAAAGTAATGTTTCAGATCCAAATGATGCGTTTGAAACGTTGTTACTGAACCAATCTTTTGAATCACCTCAATGATCCGGATCAGTGAGTCGGTTCCGTAAAGAGTTACACACGCCTATAAAGTTCACTCATCCTCCATAGAAAAGGGAGGATCCTCCGACCAGACGGGTGTTGTCTGGTGGGTTACTGCTCCACGGTTGATGTCGGGACGTTGTATATATGCTAGTCGCGCGGTAAAGTCGGCTTGCGCGATGCAGGATTTTGCGTGACGTCAATGTTATGTGTAGTTGGCATGTGGCGATTTAGATGCCGTTACAAAAGCATTAGACTGGTGGCCGATAAGACCGGTTAATACAAATCCCACACGTTCCACTATTGATTCTTAGCACATATTTAATCGAAATCCGTCTATAGCTACTAACTACGTAAACAAACAAACGAACTGCCCACATGATTTAAAGCAAACAGTCGGTTAGTATTTAAAAATCAAATTCGAGGACGAAGCACCGATCAAGACACATTGAACTGCAGTTAAAGACTCAGAAAATTATATAAGCCCTGTTTTATTCACTCATGTTTTATAAAATAAATATAATCTATACTAATATTGTAAAGAGGATTTGTATTTTTGTATGTAACGAATAAACTTAAAAACTACTGGACCGATTTGAAAAATTCTTTCAGCAATGGATAGCTACATTATCAGCGAGTAACATAGGCTATATTTTATCCCCGTACTCCCACGGGAACGGGAACTACGCGGGTGAAACCGCGTGACGTCCACTAGTATCTTATATAATAAATATCTAATATATATATCTCTTTACAATCATAAGACAAAATGCACGTCCACTGCAATGAGCAGTCAATTGAGAAATGGCCATATTTTCCAATCAAACTCAAACTCAAAGCATTTATTTCAATTAAACCATTTACAGGCACTTTTGAATTGTCAAGGAATCGGTCAGTCAGAAATAGGTATGAAGCTAGTTGCCCATTCCAAAGCGTAGTAGGTACCTATGGAGAAGAACGGGCAAGAAACTCCACGGACACTCTTTTAAATAAAAAATTGTTACAAAATATTGGTTACATCATTCATGTTGAAATTATACATGTGAGAACAATGTAGAAAGACGTGCACGTTAGAAGCGTCCGTAATAAAAAGATAAAACAAAGAACAATTCAAAAAATAAAAATAAGCCCTGGCAGCTAAGAGATGACCAGTCCCAACTGACGGCGCCCGTTCACGAACATGACGCATGGATTAGCACCATTCAGCTCAACCATTTTGAAGGGAGCTAAATGATCCAACACACGCGCCACCATCAGCGAAACATTTGAGTGAGCATGACATACTCACAGCCGCCAGAGCAGATTCAAGTCAATGCAAGACATATTACCCGGTAAATGGTAACTCTTTAGTACATAGTACTCACACCTGTTCTATGCAATTATATAATACAATGGAGATTGAGTTTATACAATGCAAAGATAGTCTTACAATCTTCAGCAGCTCCAACAGTATTTGCAAATGTTAATCAATTAGTTGTGGAGCAGGACCAGCATTGAGCCAAGCATTTTTATCAGCGATGTAATCCCCCAACGTATAATATGCCTGCCTGCATAGTGTGCGTTTTATACAAGATTTGAATTTCGTCTCATTCAGTTGAAGTATGTGGGGAGGAATTTTATTGTAACATTTTAAACAGTATCCCATAAAAGATGAATCTACTTTAGCCAGTCTGAAACCTGGTTGAACTAATAGGTCCCTATTTCTTGTACTATAGTTATGTCTATCACCTCTTTTGCTAAAAAGATGTAAATTCTTTCTTACGTACATGATGTTTTCATAGATATATTGACAAGGTACCGTCATGATGTTAATATCCTTAAACAGTTTCCTTAGAGAATCGCGCCTGCGGAGATAATATATGGCTCTGATCGCTCTTTTCTGCAGAATAAAAATAGACTCGATGTCTGCAGCCCGTCCCCACAGTAAAATACCGTACGACATGATACTATGAAAGTAGCTAAAATAGACTAGCCTCGCGGTATCTACATCAGTAAATTGACGGATTTTTCTGACAGCATATGCTGCTGAACTTAGCCGTCCTGCAAGAGATGTTAAATGAGGACCCCATTGCAGCCTTGAGTCGAGCGTGATCCCTAGGAAAACAGTTTTGTCGACAAATTCTAGTTTCTCTTGATTCAATACTATCTCACAATCACTACTTTTGACATTTGGTAAAGAAAATTTTATGCACTTAGTTTTTTTCCATTTAATACTAAATTATTAGCAGTGAACCAATTTTGGACCTGCAGTAGGGCGTTATTTACGTCGTTAAAATTTGTAGCACGTCTATCTACCTTAAAAATTAAAGAAGTATCGTCAGCAAATAACACCATTTGTGGTTGATTTTTTTAATAAATGGAGTAGATCATTTATATACACTAAGAAGAGGAATGGACCCAATATCGAGCCTTGTGGCACACCTATTTTTACTTTTAAAAAACTGTTCAATTTGCTGATGGATAGTTTGTCACAATTTGTTGCTACCAGGAGCTTTGCTTTTCATCATGGCTCTTGTCACCACGGACTGGTCGGTATAAACACCATGCCCTGAGCACTGCTGGATAAGCCTATCTCAAAACACAAAGGCCGCGCGCATTTTGGACACGAATGTGTTTCGTACGTAAACGTATGATCGTGGTCGTACGAAGTGAGTGTGCACACTGAATACGTTTTTCTCCGTCAAATAGGTAGTGTTCCGGTGATATCGCATTGAACGCACGAAAAATCCCAATAAGTTCGGATTGTTTTCGGACGTCGGAACTATACGTACGTATAACTCGCATTCAGTCGCACGGACGATCCCGACCTTCTAAGTACTAAGGGATAGTACTTGGAAGGTCGGGATCGTCCGTGCGTGTTCGTATGTGTTCACACGACCTTTTCAGACACTAGTCTACATGGTCCTCTTATGGCCTGACCAAGATTATGTCTGGACTTCAAAAGAGACTGCGACCTCTGAGTTTGTTTCGGCCTTCTCAGAGTAGTCAGATAGGAAACGCCGAACTCATCTAGTTTATTTTTTTGTTATTTTTTTTATATGACGTGTAATAGTGATTCCGATATCCTATTAACAGAATAAACAATTTCATTTAATTTCACGAGTAAAATTCGTACGAAAACGCGTCCAAAGTGCGCACGGTCTAACACTGTATTCTTCCACTGAAGTCGAAAAGGCCGGTAAGTTTCTGATAAAGCCATCTCCCCAATACATTATCATGAACCCTTTTTCCATAACGTTATCTAAATCGTTATGAGTTTGACGTATTCTAAGGCCGTGAATAACCACTTAACCTAGGGTAATTATACTTTACCAGTTCCTTATCACCGGAAAAGATAGTTGAAGTTGTAAAAAATATGTAACGCATATAGAGATAATTTTTTGTGGCGTCTTAACACTTTGTCTATCAAAAAAAAATACAATAGACGTGGTTATATTTAGTAACTTGTTCCGCTTAGCTATTTCTAAAGAGCCATAAATAACTCCTAAAAGAAATCGACACGTGTTTCACCTCTCAACGAGGCATCCTCAGGATGACGATGGACTTATTGCGAACTCGAACACGGCGTGTTGCTACACCAAGCGCTGAGTGCTGAGTGTGAGTCTGCACTAAGTAGAGCACTAAGAGTATTTTATAATGGATTTCCGCAAGGTCACGCCTGAATCAATTAATTATCTTTGTCTATCAGAAAATTAGGATAATTTTAGAGGTTATCACCAACTGTTTACTCATAATATCATAATTATAAGGAACTTAAGACAGATATAGTCCGTGCAATCCACGACGACGCGCCCCACTCCGCGATTACTGTACTGTAAGCTGAACTCTAGTACGGCGCGGAACGGAGTGGGGCGCGTCTTCGTGGATTGCGCGGGTACTCTTTTTGTATACCGTAATAAATTACACAAGAGAAATTATTCTGTTTTTATCACATGTATATCAGATGCTTTCTAGAAATCTATTTAAATCATGACAGCTTACTTTAAATTGGGTAGTTGATTAACTAACCTGAAATTTCCTCATTTCCAGCACCCACCTAATGTTAGCTATAAAGACTCGTTTCTTTCTTAACCTACTTCAAAAAAAAGTACAACCGAATTGAGAACCACCTCCGGTTCTCGTATTTTTTTTTAATGTTTGTTACCTCAGAACTCCGCCATTTATAAACCGACTTGGAAAATTCTTTCTTTGTGAAATGTCGTATACTCCAGAGGCGGCAAAAAACGAAAAAACCAGAACCAAAGACAGTGACTTTCGAAATTAAAACATTTTTTTTACTTTGTAGTTTTTTTTTTGGAAGGAAGTGGTTCTAGTTCGGTTGGTATTTTTATTTTTGTCTGATCTGTGACTTGATTAGAAAAATCCATATTGGGCCAATTTTGACCAACTCTGCAATTATTAAAATCCTAATAACATTCTTTATTTCCTCCAACAGAGAAACCACCTTACTCTTCGATGAAAACGAGAGCGTTCCCCGCGACAAGCAGAATGTAGCCATCGACATAGCGCACGAGCTCGCTCACCAGTGGTTCGGAAACCTCGTCACCATGCGATGGTGGACCGATCTCTGGCTCAACGAGGGATTCGCGACTTATATCGAGTATGTTGGAGTGGATCATGTAAGTATTAGCAAGCAGACTATTGGCCTGTGGCATCTACATCACATTAAAGACCTGACGTCACACAAAATCCTGACGTCACACAAATCCTGCATCGCGCAATTAGAGATTACCGCGCGAACACCATATATGTAACTTCCGCGACATCAATTCTTAGGCAGTTGCTCGCCAGACACGACACCCGTCTGGTCGGAGGATTCTCCCTTTTCTATAGAGGATGAGTGAACTTTACACCCTGTTCCTCATGCCTCTAGACCAGTCCAGACCGAATTTTGACCATAGCGACCAATCTCAGCGGAGACTTGTCTTCGGCGCGGGAGATATTATAGTGCAGGCGTGTGTGCGCAGACACAGGTGCACTCTCTCTTCCCTCACTCTCATAGTGCGATGGGACGGCAATCTGACAGGACCGGAGAGAGATCAGGCGCAGGACCAATTGCTTAATTAACGAGCTTTCCGAGGCACGGGGGTATCACACCGCCAACTTCCAACTCCGGGCTGTTATTAAGAAATTCCTAATGGAAAACCACAATAACACTTCGCCCGACCCGGGAATCGAACCCTGGACCCCACGTTCAGTAGTCGCGGTCACGACCACGAGACCAACGGGACAAGCAAACTATGTAGTTAGAAAAAACGCAAAGTTTTCTCAGCGACATACGGCTCTCCCAAAAGCTAGTGTCTTGCACAAGTCAATATTACTGCTCATCGATTCGCTCATATCAGCTAGTTAGCTTCAACTATCCAGACACCGAATAGTTCCAAGAACAGCCTTGCATTTAATTATTTAAAAATTTAAACCAAAAAATACTGGACAGCCATGGGTTTTTGAAGTGAAAACTTCTTTAGGCGCGTTGGGCATTTTTGAGATGGGACTAAACCATTGATTTCGCAACACCATGACGACACCTCATTTTTGTAAACGCGATTGTGCTCTTTATTTATATTACGTTACGGATCAATGTTCTATGCAAGTATTTTTACTTTACAAGGTTTTGTAAACGCGATTATGCTCTTTATTTATATTATATTACGGATCAATGTTCTATGCAAGTATTTTTACTTTAAAGGTTTCGGAAGTATTATTTTTTGTAAACGCGATTATGCTCTTTATATAAATAAGGTTACGGGCCAATATTCTATACAAGTATTTTACTTCCACCAAGGCGATCTTGTTCAAGTTTTCACTTCTGTCGGCACTCCCGGAGTGCCACCATTTTTTATTTCAAAACCTGTTCAATTTCAAAAAAATGGTGATAAAAACTTATTCTAGAAACCCTATCCTTTGTCCAGGTGGAACCTGAATGGAAAATGTTCGAATCTTTCTCCCGTGACAAAATGGACCTCCTGCGATCCGACGCGCTGAAGAACACCTCTCCTGTATCTCGGAAAGTGGAGGACGCTTCAGAGATATCGCAGAAGTTTGACGAAATATCGTACACTAAGGGGGCTAATCTTATACGGATGCTGAACCATACGATTTCTGAAGACCTATTCCATCAGGGACTTGTTGTTTATTTGAATCAGTGGTGAGTATCATACCATAATATTATGGAAAATTTAAAAGTTGTAAGTTACAGGCGTTGAAAAACTTAAAAAAACTAAAAATTTCAAATAGCTTTTATATTTGTGTTTTATTTACGTGTATTTTGGCATTGAGAAAATGTATGTTGCACTAAACGCCAAATCCTGCAGTGGTCGCGGTCATAAAATGTGGGAGCAAGTTGACATGACACTCCAGCATAAGCAGCATAATCTAATCAGCCTGTAATGTTCCCACTGCTGGGACACATGCCTCTCTGTGAGAGGAAGTGGGCCGTAATCCTCCACGCAGGCCCAGTGCGGGTTGGTAGATGTCACATGTCTTCGAATTTTTGGTTCTAGGACATGCCGGTTTCCTCACGATGTTTTCCTTCACCGTTCTGAGAGCAGTGGTAATAAAAATAGTAACACTAAGTGAAGTGCCTGTGGGTCCGGACCTACGACCTACAACTTGTAAGTCGCGGCGGCTACCTCTGGGCCACCACTACAGCTCCACTCTGCTCTCTAGTGCTGGGCAAAGGCAAATTCCACTGTAAGCTCTTTTAACCATCTCTTAATTGTTCACCAGGAAATACTCAAACGCTGAAGAGAACGACCTCTGGCACGCAATGGCCAAGGCTACTCCATCAGACCCGTCACTGAAAGATCTCAACGTGGTTGACTTCATGAACTCCTGGACCAAGCAGGCCGGGTACCCCATCGTTAATGTTAACAGGAACTATGAGAAGGGAAATGTTCAGTTTGAGCAGGTAAGAATTAAGACAGTCATCGTCATCTGCTTTAACCACAGTACAGAAGATTCACTCCGCAAAATCATTTAAATAAAAAGCGACTCTTGCTACGACACAATAAAGTGCAATTCAGGTCGAACAGCGCTAATTATCTACAGTTATATTCACCTAGAAGTTGCCTCTCTTTCTATCGCGTAACTGTTATATCTTCCGACTACGTCACGCTCACTGAATTGGCCAGACAAGTCGAGCCCGTCGCGTACTTATAGCTTCACTAGCTGTGCCCCGCGGTTTCACCCGCATAATTCTCGATCCCGTGGGAATATCGAGATAAAAGTATCCTATGTTTTATTCCAGGTTATAAACTATATGTGTGCCAAATTTCATCCAAATCCGTTCAGCCGTTTGAGCGTGAAGAAGAGACAAACATACACACACACTCACAAAATTTCGCCTTTATAATATTAGTGTGATACCTAAAATGCGGAGTGCGCCTTCTGTACTATTCAGTACTTTAACTTATCTATCTATATACAGGCTGGCAGGGACATTGATGCGAAAACTGATACCATGGATTCAGTACATGATTCTGAACCCCCTGCGTTGAAATTTTTCGTCGCTTATTTTTTTTTAATCTGCCTTTTCATAGAAAAGTGCAATACCTACGCGGTCAAAGTGTATGGAACAGCAGATTGTTTTTTAAATAACCGACGAAAATTTTCAACGCAGAGGGCAGAATCATGTACTGAATCGGTAACAGTTTTCGCGTCGATGTCCCTGCCACCCTGTATACTAAAAATAAAGCTGAAGAGTTTGTTTGTTTGAACGCGCTTATCTCTGGAAATACCAGTCGGATATGAAAAACTTGCATTTGATAGCCCAATTCTTGAGGAAGGTTAAAGGTATATTTAACATAACGCTACGACCCCAAGAAGCCGAGCAAAAAGAAAAAACGCTAAGCGAAAATTAAGTAACAGCGCGGAAGGGCGATGGTACGGGGTCAGTCGGGGGATCAAGAATTTTAAGTGTCCCAATAAAGTTAGAGTTGGTTTCCAGTCTACCCAGATGCAATTTTTTGAAGTGAAAACTTCTTTAGACGCGTTGGACATTTTTGAGATGGGAAAAAACAATTGAACTCGTGACACCGTTACCGACACCTCATTTTTGTAAACGCGATTGTGCTCTTTATTTATATTACGTTACGGATCAATGTTCTATGCAAGTGTTTTCCACCAAGGCGATCTTGTTCAAGTTTTCACTTCTGTCGGCACTCCCGGAGTGTCACTGTTTTATATGCAGTGGCAGTGGCTACCATCACAATTCCACAGCCCGAATTTCTGTGCAATACTACAGTTCGAGAAGTCGTCTGAAGAAACCATAATATTCTGCGACAAGATTTGTATCTGCATTTTTTTATGCAACGTTTTTTACGCTGATAACATCTGCTCTCGTAATCAGTGTAACTTAACCCTTAGATTGACTAATGAACAAATAAACCATAATAGTAGACAGAAATGCTGATAAAGCATTAAAATTGACTGAATTGGCCTTCTGATCTGCAAATTGCAAAAATGTACCTATGAAAATTTAATTTCGCGAGCTACCTTAGCGTATCCCCCTTAAATCTTTTTCTTTGAAATCCATAAAAAAAAACTGGCACTCCTGGAGTGCCGACAAAAGTGAAAACTTGAACAATTTTACTGTGCAGGAAATAATTTTCTTTTTTGAAGTTTGTAAAAAGGGAAATGTCAGTCATGACGTTATCATGTCTGGAAATGTTTGGAATGTCATTAATCCCAAAGAAAATGTATCGCCCGTTGATGTCTTTTTAATGGTCAAAAGCTGGTGTCGGTAACAGTGTCGCGAGTTCAATTGTTTTTCCCATCTTAAAAATTCAAAAAACAATATTCCATGTAAAAATAATGTTTTCTTTTCTTCTTTACATCAGTCTATCTATTGCATTGTATCAAAAACATAAATAATTAATAATAATCACCATTGTTCCACAGCGCCTCTTCACCTCCGCAACAGACCCGTACCAGAAGATGGTAGACCAACTCTGGCACATCCCCATCAGCTACACCATAGTGGACTCGCCCATAGACACGTGGACCACTAAACCCAAGTCCTGGCTCAAAGGACGCACCAGTACTGTCGATATACCTATCAATGATACACAGGCGTTGTATGTTAATGTTGATGCTATCGGTAAGTTTTTATGTTGTTTAAGTAAATTAATATCAGCTGGCAGCTTATTAAGGATGATTTCCACCAAACGGATCGGAACGGATTTTACAATCTTTAAACGATCTTAAATCGTGTACACAGTATTTAAAGTCTATATTACCAAGCCGCGCACAGCAGCTTGACCGCGGGCGTCTTCCGCGACACGCGATCGTAGCCGAAAGTATGCTGCGACGCGCGATCGGCTCCGTTCGCCTGTCGTCGTATCCGATCGGATCCTTTCGGCTGTCGTCGCGTGCGGTCAAAGCCGTGGCCGGGAAATAAATCATCAATCCATATTTTTCTTTTCTGTTTTTATGATTATTTTCTTTCTTCTAATGCAATAGCCAATAATACTCCGTCAACTTCAACTATTAAAAAAAATTAGAACACGTTAACACGATAGGAATGAAACTCTTTGACTAGGCGCTGAAACGGATACGTTCGCAAGCGATGGTACGGAGTCGATCGTATGCGTCGACATCCTGCCGGACGCGACCGTCTGTCGGACCAAAAAAAAATTAAGGTAGCACCAAGCAAGCCATCTATCCACATAGTAGTGTCACCTGTGTAGCTAGAAAAAGATGCATACAACTTTTTGACGTAGGAGTGATTTCGTGAAAAGCGACGGAAGTGTGTAACAGAAAGCCGGGAAAGCGCGCGCGGTGCTAGAGTTGGCCGTCAGAAACGACCTTGACGAAGCCCCTTTAATGTTGCTTATTACCTTAATGATGCTTATTATCAGGTGAGATGCCAGATGTTACACATCATGTGCAACTAAAAAATCTGCCAGTATTCAATCTCTAATTTATTCTCTAGGATACTACCGAGTAAACTACGACAAGAAGAACTGGCAGTTGCTGAGCGAAGCTCTGAAGACCGGCAGCATAAAGTCCCCCATTACAAAGTCACAGCTTATCGACGACGCCTTCAATCTGGCCAAAGTGTCTCAGCTGAACTATAGTTATGCACTAGGTTTGACCACCTGTGTCATCAACGGTGAAGACTCAAAAATGGTCTGGGATCTTTTGTTGAATAATATGGCGTTTTTGAAACATAATTTAAGGGCGACCTCTGGCTATGTGCAATTCCAGGTGAGTTGGTTTATACATAATATTGATGCAAAATTTCTTTGGTATTTTGTTAAGTGGGATCTAATTTTAGTCAAGGCTGGTAAAAAAGTTGTTTTTTTTTTTATATATGATTAATACGATAGTTCGATCGTAAGTAATTAGGATTTATTTCTTTAATATTGTCCCACTTTTCATGTTCAGTAGCTTTATGTCTGTCTGAAGTCTTTGTGTATAAATCACTAATTAGAAAATAGTCACAATGTTGTAAATAGTTAGAAATTAGTCCGCAATCCTAACTAATATTAATAATACGAAAGTGAGTTTGTTTGTTACGCTTTCACGCTAAAACGGCTGAACGGATTTGGTTGAAATTTTTCACATGGGTAAACCATGACCTGGGTTAGGACATAGGATACTTTTTATCCCGATATTCCCACGGGATCTAGACTTATGCGGGTGAAACCGCGGGGCGCAGCTGGTTTAATATATTTTACTGTCAGAGCTTTTGTGGTAATATTTCCGTGGCTGGCGTGAATATGTTGACATGTCTAAAATGACAATTTGTCAGGACGGCCATTTTAAAGGTTTGACCTCTTCTGGTAAATCGGTAAATTAGTTTACAGTATGTGTTTTAGTTGTTTTAGGGGTTAAGTTGATATAACGAAATATCAACGTTCATTCACAAAACCACGTGAATCGTTAATTCGACATGTTGTTATCAAATAAAACACGTAAAAATGCGAGATGTCAACATAATACCATAGTCGATTGCTCCAAAAGTTATTTATATTTTGAGCCGTCAATTTTTTTCATATAAATTCCTAATGCGTAGAACGTATAAAAAAAAAGATTTTATGGTAGCACTCTTTCACAAATACAAAACAAACTTTATCTTAAACGCAATAGGGTTCATTTTATAGTGGCCAAATAACTCAATTATTTAGACTTATGCGCGAATTGAAAGAAAAAAGTAAAAAGAGGTTTCAACATCTAATTCAAAGTTGGGGACCAAACTCTTTTCATAAAATCATAACCAAGAAATTACTTACATTTAAAATTATTTTCGTTTCCAGGATTACATGCGAATAATCTTAGCTAAACAGCTAGAACGAGTCAACTACGGCCTTTCCAAACCTAAAGACGACAACGAAGCGTTCCTTATAGAGAACCTTGTAATGTGGGAGTGTTACGTCGAGTCACCTCGGTGCCTCAACTGGGCCAGGGAGCAGTTCAACAACTGGACTAAACAGGCCGATATTAATAATAACCCGTAAGTAATAATAACAGATGTACAGAACAAATATGTTCATAACAGGGTTGTAACATATGTCATATAACACAAGAACAAAGTGTTTTATCAATTATCAGACCCTAAGAAAGTGCTACGAAATTGACCTTGTGTAAAAGTGCAAATTGACACTATTCTTAGATATAACATAATCTATCTCGTAAAATATTAAGTTAGAATTAATTTACTTATTAGTCTATTAGGCTAGATTGTAATCAATTACTAAGAACGTCAATTGTTATTAATACAGAAAAAAAATATATAACGGATGAGGATTCGGATGAGAATTTCGAGATAATCGGGTTCGAGGATGCGGATGAGGATACGGATATTGGAAAATTCATTATTGAGGATGCGGATGTCGTACAAAAAATAGCACTTGTTTTTAATAGTATTTATTTTTGTATTATAAGTTGTAATCATTTGGTAGATTCATCATCAGCCTATAATGTTCCCACTGCTGGGACACAGGCCTCCTCTCTTTGAGAAGGAGTGGGCCTTAATCCACCACGCGGACCCAGTGCGGGTTGGTAGATGTCACATGTCTTCGAATTTTCGGTTCTAGGACATGCCGGTTTCCTCACGATGTTTTCCTTCACCGTTTTGAGAGCAGTGGTGATGAAATAATTTACACAAAGTAAAGCGCCTGTCTGGGTTCGAACCTACGACCTACAAATTGTAAGTCGCGGCCGTTACCACTGGGCCACCACTGCTCGGCTGCTTTGGTAGATTACCGTACCGTAATTCGCCTGCAAAAAACTTCACTTTTACGCGCAAACAAAAAGTAAACAATAACACGCCACCCGGCACTCAGTAACTCAAATTGTGACATGTGGAACCACAGTCGTGCCACCACTGCCACGTGCGGCCGATCATCTGTCATAAGATAAGGACATTGCGAATTCAGCCAATAGGAACGCGTAACTCATTTACCGGCCCGCCCATTTAGCATAGCACGAGTTTTTAAAATCCGCATAGAAATTATGAGGATGCGGATGAGTAGCTTTTAAAATCAAAAGTTGAGGATGCGGATGTTTTACGGATATCAAAATGTATGCGGATACGGATATCCGTTACATCCCTGGTTCATAATGTCCCTCGGCAAACCTCGTATTTCGTCAGTCGTCGGATTTCTATCAGTTGCCCTTTGCACTTGGTGCAGACCGGACGCTCTCAATCGACTTGGAAGTATATAGAGGTGTTAATAATACTCTTCTAACTTAATGTAATTTAAAAATGGTAGGAAAGCTGCTAAAGTCGCAGGCACGACAGATAGGAAAATAGTTTTACAGATCTATATAGTTCACACGAAAATCAAAACAAAACAACAAAAAAGTACTTAGTTCTGAATTCAAATTATTATACAAGATAAATCTAATATAATTGATGGACATGGAAATTAGTATTCGTTTGTATTCGGAAATACGATGATTCCCGAGGGACATTAAGAATATAGAAATGCTGTAGTTGTAATAGAACCCCGTCGAAGTATGAATAGCACACATGTCCTTAAATATCAGGTATATATAGACTTTTTTTTACAAAAGGAAAATAGTGTCTGTCACTCTCAGTTATTTCAGTCAATAGCCTCTCGATCTTATTTAAATGTGCCGTTCTGTCACAGATGAATACAGATGGTTTACTCGGCAAAATCATTTAAATAAAAAGTGACTCTTGCCACGACACAATAAAGTACAATTAATAAGTTATAGTAAGAATATACTTACTGTTATATTCACCTAGAAGTTGCCTCTTTTTCTATCGCGTAACTCTTATATCTTCCGACTACGTTACGCTCACTGAACACTGCTCTTGTAGATTATTAAAAAATATTGGACACGTATTTTTTCTTTTTTTACGTAACCAAAGATTACGACGAAACATAGAATTAAAATGTGTCATGACGTCACGAGTATGTAGATTTTATACTTGTGACGTAGCGACCCCCACTCACCAACTTCAATGCGTTTTATCTAAGTATTTTTTTATTAAAATGAAAAAGCAAAAAATACGTGTCTAATATTTTTTTATTGTCTGACTGACGAACTAAACAGAATTTCTTTTTTTTAACCCAGGCAATAGGGATGCTATTGGCCCGACAAGATGAGCTCGCCGCGTACATGTAGCTTCATACCTGTTTCTGAAGTGAAAACTTCTTTAGGCGCGTTGGGCATTTTTAAGATGGGAAAAAATAATTGAACTCGCGACACCGTTACCGACACCTCATTTTTGCTAACGCAATTGTACTCTTTATTTATATCATGTTATGGATCAATGTTCTATGCAAGTATTTTTACTTTACAGGTTTTGGAAGTATTTTTTCTTGTAAACGCGATTGTGCTCTTTATTTAGATAAGGTTACGGACCAATGTTCTATACAAGATTTCCTGCACAATAAAATTGTTCAACTTTTCACTTCTGTCGGCACTCCCGAAGTGCCACTGTTTTTTTTTTTTAATTTATTTTCATGGTTTATTGTTAAATTCCAGTATCCCCAGCTACCTGCGCTCGCTCGTGTACAACATGGTGCTCCGTCACGGCGGACGCACGGAGTTCGACTTCCTGTGGAACGTGTTCGTGAACTCGACCGACCCCAACGTGAAGAGTCTCATCATCAACAATCTGCCCAGCACTAGGGAAGAGTCGCTTATTACTATGTGAGTGCTACTTCATCTGCCTTTTAGTCTGCACCAAATAAATGTATTTTCTTACAAAATCTCGGCTGGTTTCTCACGAGAAACGGGTCGAGATTTTGTTAAGTGTGCGTGCGGCGACGCATAGATACTATGGCCCCACACATACAAGCCGCGCGCGGTGCGTTTCTATGAAGATAGCTTACTACCTCTCTTTATACTATGTCTCGGATCTCAATAATTAACCGAGTTCCAAAAAGGAGGAAGTTCTATGTTCGTAAAATCGTGACTGCATCACATGTACTACAATCCGTAAAGTACGTATATTTTAATTTCCACAGGCTTCTCGAAAAGTCCCTATCGGAGATCCCCAAGCAGTACGCAGTAGCGGCGTGGAGCGTAGAGGCCCCGATAGGCACGCGCCTGGCGCAAGACTTCCTCATACAGAACTTCCACCAAGTGTACACCAAGTTCACTGAGATGGACGCCTTCACCTTCCCCGCAGTGTTGAGCGGGTCCTTCGGGTTTATTTCTACTGAGGAAGAACTTAGCAGGGTATGTATGCAATTTGTAAAAAAAACCGAAAGGTGCTCATAA
Organism: Agrochola litura; assembly: GCA_949152395.1. Lineage (NCBI taxonomy): Eukaryota > Metazoa > Arthropoda > Insecta > Lepidoptera > Noctuidae > Agrochola > Agrochola litura. The sequence goes on along the minus strand of OX424497.1, from coordinate 3,621,276 downwards.
TATTACCTAAAAGTAATAAAAATCTAATTATTATTGAAAATAAAAGTTATTGCTATTTAAAAATCACATTTTTAGTACCAAAAATACAAAATACAATAGACGTAGATATATTTAGTAACCTGTTCCGCTTAGCTAAGCGGAACAGGTTACTAAATATGTCTACGTCTATTGTATTTTATAATGGATTTCCGCAAGGTCACGCCTGAATCAATTAATTACCAAAATTACCCCAAATTCATTAAAAATTAGCAAATTTTCAACAGGGGTCACAAAATTCCCCATTGAAAAACAATGGACTGTATTTTTTTTTTCCTTGAAATTTCCTCCTTAATAGACTCTTAGTACGATACCTAACAACATCCTCACGGATCGGACAGGGTTTTCTTTTTACACGTTGTTGTTTTAACTCATCATCTGGCTAGATTTCCCCTGTCTGCCTTTTCCGAACTATCTGCTTTTGATAAAATTCACCCTTATTTACGGTGATAAATCATTGGTAGAGAGTTTCAAGAATTATATACATTTTTTCAATTGTATTGATGTTGGGGAGTGGCAACCGGATGGTATTGATACACACAAACTCCATGCACTTATTAGAGCTCAAATTATGAATGCCTTGTCAAAAAAAAAAATGTTTTGCCATCCCCCATATCTCCGCCTTCGGACGGTACGGGGGGGTTCGGTATCACTTCAAGACCCAGATTACCACTCGCCATCCGATTGCCTCTCCGATTAAATTTTACATGCCATTTTTTTAACTAATTTATTTATCAGTTTTGTGTGCAATAATATTACTTTTTTTCTTTCAGCTAAAAAGCTTCGCTCTCAAACACAAGGAGCAGCTGATGCCGATGTCTCAGACTCTTCAGAAGCTGGTAGACACAGCCACCTTCAGGATCGAATGGCTCAGGAAACACGCCACCGGTATCAGCAAGTGGTTCCAGGATTATGTTTCTGGTACGTAATAATACTTGAATAGTTGTATAGAATGTTAATCTTTCTACAATCTGTAGTGTATGGTTAAAATAAAGACTCATTCAAGCGTTTGGAACATATCCTTTTTGGGAAAGAATACATAGAAACGTTTTAATTCCTCGAATCATTTTTTTTAAGAAGTAACAAGGACTCCCGTCCACAGACCGTCAGCGATTTTATTACATTTCATTATAGGTAATAAAACTTTGACATAACGCGACTTCTAGCAATTCACGTAATGTCAAAGTTCGCTTTGCAAAATTATTCATATTTGTATCTGGTATTAATTACCGCGACTCTGGTTCGACCTTCGAGAAATATATTAAGAAAAATCTTTAATTAATTAATTAATTCACTGATAGACAACGCACAGCTTAAACGAGAGAAATATAAAATGTAGCGCAAGCGTTCCTTATATAATAAAGCGCTAAGGAAAGATTTTGGAAAATTCACGCCTTAAGAGGCCGATATATGCTAGCGACCTTGAGTAATTAGCTTGCGTGTTCTGTGCTGAGCTCACGCAACGCGTCGTACGTCCAGCCAGTAATTGGACTCGCCCATCAAGGAGCGCTGTCCCAAATTAAACGCATTATTAATTTACTATACGTAAAACATTAAGGTATTCTTATAAAACACGAATACTAAAAGATACATAATTAAATTAGCTTTAAAATGGTGAAGGTTTCAGAAAAATACGTTTGATATTTTTTGCATGATTTTCAGTTTTTTACTCGTGTTAGATATAATCTAAAATATTCACAGATTAAGTTATTAAAAAAATGCTCTAATGTAACATATATTTTTTTACAAATCATTAACACTACTCATTTAGACGTGATCTTCAGTATAAAATCATTAAAAGTCGCTTACTGTCGCCTTAAAGGGGTTAAATTGAGGATCAAATTTTATTTTGATATTCGTAATTTTTGCCGATGAAACTTATGGACGACCATTAATTCATTTTTATCTCTACAGGGAAATCCCCACTATCACAAGTAACTCCTGTCCCACCTCCAATCGCTCGCTCGGACAACACAACCTCTAACGTCACACCCCCGTCTGACGTCACCACTGCTGCGGCCAACATCACTGCGGCCGCGACGGCCGCTCCTGCGACCAAGTAATAGTATGTCCGCATCCTACTTGTAGGTACATGTAGTGGAGAGTTAACGTTCCTATGTAGATAGATGTTGGTAAAAGGTTAAGGCTCGGAAAGTTGGCAACGTCGCAAATAGCTGTCAAATGCTATTCAGCCGAAAGACGTCCACTGCTGGACATAGGCCTCCCCCAAGTACCGCCACTTTGACCGATTCTGCGCTTCCCGCATCCAGCGGATTCCTGCGGCCTTCACAAGGTCATCGGTCCATCTTGTGGGAGGCCTTCCAACGCTACGTCTTCTGGCTAATATTGCTGTATGCAAATATGAAATATCGCTTTAAAGTGAACTAAAATATTGATTATGAAATGCAATAATTAATATCGTAACATAGAATATTTAGTTTACATATTTAAAAAAATATATTTAGAAACTTTCCATAAAGTAGTTTTAGATGTGAAAAAAGCTTTTACGAACTTTCCAAATGATCTTTTTACAACTAAAAAAAACAGTGGCACTCCGGGAGTGCCAACAGAAGTAAAAACTTGAACAATTGTGTTGTTCAGGAATTACTATTATTTTTTGAAGTCTGTAAAAAAAGGGAAAAATCAATCATGTCGTTGTCATGTCTCAATGTTTGGAATGTCATTAATCCCAAAGAAAATGTATCGCGCGTTGATGTCTTTTTGATGTTCAAAAACTGGTGTCGGTAACAGTGTCGCGAGTTCAATTGTTTTTTCCCATCTCAAAAATGCCCAACGCGCCGAAAGAAGTTTTCACTTCAAAACTGTTATAACACCTAATTCAGTGTTATTATTGCAATTCATTACTCATATTTTAGTGCACTATAGAGCGATGTTACCATTTTTATTTATTTAAAAAAACAGGTAAATATTTGACAGCTATTGACGACGTTGCCAACTTATAGAATGCACGCTCTTAAGTGCAGACCATTTCATTCTAAGAGATAAGAGTGTTCAGAGTGTACCAAAGTCATTTAATTTGCCATTCCGAATATGAATTTATTAAATTAATCAATTTTAAATAATAATTTAAATTATTATTTAAAATTTAATTTAATAAAAAATACACCATTTTCAATCAAAGGGTATTCTAAAGTGATTTTATTTCCTTATGCAATTGTGTAACCTTAGTTTAAGTGAATAAAGTTGAGTTTTAATTATTTCACTTCAATGGTCTGCGCTGAACCTTTCGCAGTTATGTGAAAGTATACTTGCGTTTGATTAGACAACACAGTTGTGATAAGGAGCGATTACCGCGTTACGTCAGTTGAATTACCAGCAATTTGTGTCGCATACTTAAATAAATTAAATACCTAGTAAAAACTCCTTTGTCATATTGAGAATATCCATCCAACTCGAAATAAGGATCTCATATTGATAAAGTTACGGTCGAAACTAATTACGAAACCTTAAATCTCCACGGACGAGAGAATCGCGGCGATAGTCACTCTGTGCCTTCAAATTATCGCCGTGTGGAGATTGATTCAAAGAGTTTATATTGAATTTGATGGCACGGCAAGACTATCGCTGCGATTGTCTCACCGGTGCAGACGGCACCTAAAATTTAATTTTAAAAATCTCTAGTACAAACGCAGCCAGAGAGGCACCGAGTTTCAACCAGATTTTTTGTTGAAACAGTTAGTGTTCTATTTAAAATAGTATAAAATAAAATGATGTAAAAATAGAGCTTACACTGTTGGTAACTTTAAGTTGTTTGTCAAAAGTAATATTATTAATTTTATTTAGCAGTATACACAAGAAGCGAGCTAGTCGCTAAAAATATAGGTCACCGATTAATGAAAAATAAATCATGCTTTTTCATTTATAATTCATTTATAATGGCAATGTTTTTACTACACACAACTTTTAAACTTTAACGTAAATCAAGTCATAATCTTATGTGCAATACACAATATGAATAATATCTATAGGTATTAAGCTTCGGTCAAACCTGCGCGACCACAACGCGAGACGCGAAGCGGGAGCGTCAGCATCGCGAAACTTAACCGTGTAACTCAGGCCCGCTTTGCCGACGCGGTGTTCCCGCGGTACGGGCGCGCCATGTATCAACACGAGCGGCCGCCGCGCGTCAGACGCTCCCGCTTCGCGGTCCCGCGTCCCGCGTTGTGGTCGCTCAAGTTTGGCCGAAGCTTTACAATTAAATTACATCTACTTTGTAAGACTCTTCGTCAGTCAAATTCACTTGCTCTCATATTATTACTTCTCTGTAATCAGGACAGTATGTTCGAGATTTGATACTGACGAAAATATATGTAAATAAAATTAAGCATAATCGATAAAGTTACAACTCGATAATCGCTGCGAGTATCGATTCTTTTTAGTGCAATTTATTTTCTTAAACCTATATTTTAAGTCTCCTGTATTTTAAATAAATGTATGTTCTCTATTTCTATCCTTTTATGTATTTCTATGAACTTTTAAATACTTAAGATATTATTTATAAGTGTTATTTTAAAGTGTGTATTTTATAATATTTGCCAAATTAGATAGTGCATATGTTGAGCCAAAGCTTAATACATAATGTCACAAAAATAACTATATTATTAGAATATATTATTCGGCAAAATAACTGTACTTATTGATTAATTTTAATAAAAATGTCGATAAATTATTTTAATGAAAATATCCAAAATGTTGGTTTTGTATTTAAGCATCACTTCTTAGATTTAGTACAATAAAATATATTTAATGTTACCATAATGATATGTGGCCATACTATAAAATGATGATCTAGTAATTGAATCTGTATACAAAACACGCACAAGATTTTAACTTACACTGATTAAGTTAAACCTATTAAGGCGCTGATAAGAGACAAACGCTAAAAGTAATAGCCGTCTTAAAACAAAAATTGCCAATTCTTTAGATTATGGTAGCGGAAAAAAAATGTTAATCTTAAACATATTTTACAGAACATGGTTGTTCCCAAAACACGTAGATACCTATTGAAAAAAAACTCGATACAAATTAAGGGTAAACTAACCTTTTACCTTGAGTTCCAATCCAAAATTTCTGTACATGATTCTGAACGTCTGCGTTGAAATTTTTCTTCGGTTATTAAATAAAAACAACACCTTTTCCATACATTTTGACCGCGTAGGTATTGCACTTTTCTATGAAACAGCAGATTTTTTTTTTTAATAACCGGCGAAAAATTTCAACGCAGGGGGGTTCAGAATCATGTACTGAATCCATGGTTTCAGTTTTCGCATCGATGTCCCTGACAGCCTGTATAAACGTGTGTTGGTATTTTAATTAATAACAAGAACGTCTTTTTTTAATGCAGAAATTGGTTGTTTTTATTTTCGATTAGTGCACAAATTTATGAGTAAATAGATAATTGCTTCATATTTTGAAATATATTACAAGCGTTGTGTCATCGCGCTTCTCTTTCTTTTCTATGCAGTTCGACAGTGACTGCGGTTTAGCTTTTGTCAGCGTCTTAAGGCTAAATACCTTAACAGTTAAGTCTACAATGATAAATCCGACAAAAATAATGCTAGGCTAAAAAAACGGCAAGTTGTCTAAAATTAAATCCAATTAAAATGTGGAAAGTTTTGAGAGTCGGTATACAATATTAGTATGTAAGATTGGATGGAGGAGTTACAGACAAAAAGGAAAAGAAGTATGATAATCTCAATAGTAGAAGATACCATCGCCCGCGTGATATCTTTATAAATTATAGCCTAAGTTACTCAGAGATAATATTGCAATCTATTGATGAAAGAATTTTTTAAATGGGGCCAGTCGTTTTTGAGTTTATTCTTTACAAACAAACATACAAAAAATCAAATATGTTCTCTTTATTATAATATTAGTTTAGACAAAGTAGAGTTCAAAACGAAATATGCGATAAATAAAAAAATAAAAACAATATTGGCATGACAGTCGCCAACCGAAAATATGCATTATCCTAGGGTTGCATATTCTTTTTTGCATATAAAAAATATGCAAAGTTAAATATAAATTACGCCTTACATTCCTTTTTCTTTTTGTATTTATTAAGTACAGTTGGCAACACAATCTACTTAAAATCTTACTTTTAATCTCCCTAGAAATAAATGTATCAATGTGTGCTGTGTACTTTATACCAAAAAAATTTAGAAGTATAGTAAAACCTAGGATGTATACTCCTCTGCCTAACCCATCGGGAAATTGTAGGCGTGATGTTGTGTTATGTAAAATCTAGAAAAAGTTTTAATTAATTTTTTTTTTTTATTTTGTATCTTTTTTCTTTATTTTAGTTGTGAACATTAATTAGAACTAACTATATACAGAGGAAAAAATAAAATAAAATTAATTTAATTAATTGTGTTGCTGACTGTAGGCACCTACATTATTATTCATATAATTGTTCCTATTTATAATTTTAAACCACTCGAATTTAGATAATCTTATTTATTAAAAAATATTTGTCTAAACTTTTATAATAAGTGTTTGCAACTTTGCATGTGAAGGCTTAATGTTGAATAAATATTTAATTATTATACAAGTATTTTATTACACCACTTAAAAAGTCCAGCGACCTACACCACAAAACACTAAGCCACATAATTGTAACTGAAAACCATACAAATATGTAAATTGTAGTGACAAGTCTACAATTTACATATTTGTAATTTCTGTGTGAAGGCGGTTTCCTACGGTGCATGACATTGCGGGCGGACGCGGACCAGCCCGGCCGGCCGACGACCACGGACAGCCACGCAGCGCACACCAAGGCTCTTCCCACTGTCTGTGATATTGCGGACGGACGCAGACCAGCCCGTTGAGATTGGATCCATTTTGTAATTATGAAATGCAAAGTGAAAGAAGCTCGCACCGGATCGGACGCAACGCGACGGCCATTTGCACTACTACGGACGATGGTCTTCCCATGGTGGGTCGGTGCGCGCTGGTCCGCGTCCGTTCGTAATACCACGCAACGTCTGCCGCCTTTACGCTACGGCTACATTGTCGCAATAAAGCGAACTACACTTCGCGCGGTCTCTGTCACACACCGCTCGACGCCTCGCTGAGAAACAGAGCGCGCGAAGTGTACTTCGCTTTACCGCGACTATGTAGCCGTAGCATAACGCAAAATTTTCTACAATCCTAACAATTTTGTAGAATTTTAGACTTGTATAGTTTTGCGGTATAGGGCCTTGCACCCTAATTGCGTAAACAGGATCAATTAAAATCTATTTAATTTTGACAGTTCAACAACATTCATTGCGTTATTTACGTTGTTGAGTAGACAAATTTTTCGAACATATGAAGCAATGTATTTGCAATATCCTTCAAACTGATTTAGATTGTGATTGATCGCGTGTTACGCAATTAGCGTGCTGAAGACGGGTTTTCTACGGGTTTGGTCGACGGAAGAATAGACAAAATGACAGATTGTGATTGTTTGTCTGTCATTTTGTCTATTCTTCCGTCGACAAAACCCGTTTCTATTTTGGTCATGATAAGCATGCTGGTAGGCAAATACTTAATAGAAAGTTTAAATATACCAAGTTACACAAATTTGAGAACTAAGTAGGAAAACTTATGGCATACATTCTTTTGTAAGAGAATAATGACTAATCACCTGCCTAACCTCTCCTCAATTGGTATCCAGTCTAACCGGTTGCCGAAGAATACTAGTATTTGATATGAAGTGACTTTATCTGACCTCCACAGCGCAGTTACTGGGTAATACGATACCCTTTGGTAAGACTAGTTGTCAGACTTACGGGTTTTTGACTACCCGTAACGACTGTCAAAGTTCGATTCAAGTAAAGTATTCATTAAAGTAGTTTTAGACAATCGTCATCTATTGTCTAAAAAACTTTCGGAAAAATCTATGCATACAGGATGTTCTTCTAAAAACAAGGTAAAAACATGGCATTTGCCACTAGATGGCGCTAGAGAAGTTCAGTTTGTACACCCTCATAATTTATTCCCCTAAAAATTACTAGTACCGTGTTTATTAAATTTTTAACTTAAGCGAAATAAAAGTTCATTTAACTAGAAAAAGGAAGTTGTAAAAGTCTCAATAAAAACCGTCAGTAAACCAAAATATCAATACTCACCTTTAAATCTATGAAGATAGAGCTTCAAATACAAATGAAATCACCACTTACAAGCATTGCATTTATACAAACATATTATATTATGTAAACCATACTCGATACATTCTCGATGCCTCCCGCATGCCACGTCATTTTCCCTCCCTATCGTAAAGTATGGCAGCACTGACCATCAGCGCGAAAATCAATAATCTGCTTGTAAACAACTCGAACCAAATGTAGGGCAAACAAGGATCCTTACACAATTTTCATATTCCGCAATTATTGTTTCGTGTAACCTTTTCGTTTAACCACATTTTAGTTCTTAGTGAGTGTAAAATAATTTAGCAAAGATGGATACAGCGAATGTCGGATATTCTTACCATTTGCCGTCAGGCGGCTGGAACTATAAGATCCGTAACACATTGTCGCAATTCAGTGATTTGTTCAGCGAATTTAATAAATATATCGCACCGGCATATCATCATGATCGATGTGAAAGGTATTTTATGGTTCTTTTTTATTATTTTTTGTAGTACCTATGTAACTGCGTAATTTAATATTTATATATACCTACCCCTATAACTAAGACAGGATTCTTTTAGAATGGGGGACAATTTTTTTTAAAGTGTACCTTACTCATTGTAGTTATCATTACCTATTTTTATTAAGACTCATTTAACTTGTATTTATTTTATTTTTATCTCCACCAAATAAGTATCTATACTTAACATGTTTTATACATATTTTCAGGTCTGTTCAAATGAGAATATATTCGATGCACAAAGGGGAATTTGTGATGGTATTTATTGCGTTTTTCGCTTGTTTCGGCTTAGGAGTATTTATAGGACTGGCAGGTAAGATGTTTTACATTTTATTAGTTAAGGCAGGTTAATACGAGCCCAGTAATGTGACAGTACAGTAAGTCTTAGCATGCACTGCGGTGCGTTTTGCTGCCGCAAAATCTGAAAAACGCATCGCAAGTCACCGCACCGCAGTGCGCGCTGGGACTTAGTCAGTCCAGCGCTGAATTGCAACTGGGCTCGTGTACACACTAGTTTCAACCCAGTCTAGTGCTGACTTCGCGCCCTCAAGTTAGTTCAGTTGACTCACCTATCCGTCTGCTTACGAGCCCAGTAGCTTCTCCTGTCTGAATTATTTACTTACTGTCGATCTCGTCCCACTGATTGGGCCCGAAATTCAGAGTCACTGGGTGCAGTCACTGCCATTGTATAATTAGATTGCCTTGTCCACAGGAGCGGAGCGAGGCAATGGAGCGGAGAAATGTGCCAATATTAACCAATAGGTTCGCCTCTGAAGCGGAGTTTAGATTCTATTGGTTAATATTGCCACATTTCTCCGCTCCGCTGCTTCGCTCCGCTCCAGTGGACAGGCAGCCTTAGGCTTGGTAGTTTTTATTGGTTTCATTGCCTAAATGTCTAAGGACCTAAAGCGCGCAGTATTTTCTTAATTTAAGTATATTGAAAAATACAATAGACGTTGATATTATATTTAGTAACCTATTCTGCTTAACTATTAACCCGAACACGGCGTGTTGCCACACCGAGCGCTGGACGCAGAGAAACCCAACTCTGTGTCCAGCGTTCGGTGTGGCAACACGCCGTGTTCGAGTTTGCGACCAGTCAATCGTCATCCTGAGGTGAAACACGTGTCGATATCTTACAGGGTTTTTTATGGCTCTTTAGGAATAGTTAAGCGGAACAGGTTACTAAATAATATAACAACGTCTATTGTATTTTATAATGGATTTCCGCAAATTCACACCTGAATCAATTAACTATCTTATGTATATTCAAATTAGCCATTATTAAAAGGTCGAAGACCTTATTAGTATAAGGGTGAATATTTGAAGATAGACATATTCAGGATTCGAAAATTAAGTTCAAATAATGCTTCCAATTACAACTTTTATGGAATTAACGTAAAGTTTATAGTGCAGATTAACTAAATAAATCAAACGCACGGTATTTGAACTTCTATATAGGTCTGAATCTGAAGCTGAAAATTTTCGTCGAACGGTGATGAGATATGAAATACACGGTAATTAGTGTTTAAAAATGGTAATTATACTTCGTGATTGGTAATAATTATAAATAAAATGAACAATTTACTTAAATCACATATTTATTTATTATTTAGGTGACATAATAAATGACATCAAACTTAGCTATATAACAACTTGACTGAATTAAAAAAAACTCAAAAATCAACCGGTTTTCCTAAAAATCAATAATATTATCTGTCTAGTAATTTCAATAAAATCAACTAAAACACTGGTTCAAAACTCAGTGTAAATAGAACTCAGACCTATACATGTTCCATCTAAGATATTTCTTAAGCTCGATGAGATATTATATAAAAACTTAAAAGTATTTATGCTTAAATCCGAATCAGTCTCCTTTCATGGCCAGCAACCGCGCATGTAGTTACTTAATCATAAAAGTAGTAGATCTGCAAGATCATCACACGCCTATCATAAGAAACAGAAAAATACAAAAGATTTGCCGTTTCTATCAAACTTTGGTAAATATGGACCTTGACTTAGTTTAAAAAAATAAGTAAAATATCAACAAAACTTCTCCAAATAAAATTTTCTTCTTAGCTTCTTCTACTTTGGTTTTGTCTGCAAGTAGTGCTGTTACTTTAGAATTAGGACTCTGCAGTCGTTTTTTCAGTTTCATAATAATTTTCCTTTACGCATTATTTTTTCGTTGCAGGGACTCTAATTGTAATTTGTATAGTTGATCTTTTTTTTCTAATATGTAGCGCATCTTTCTCAATTTGCTTCTTAAGTTCTTAACTAATGGTTCCTGTAGATCGTTAGATGTAGAGGGTTGTGGCTCATTTTCACAAATTGGGTGTAGTCTTCTGGGTCTATTTTTATATATTTTCTTCGCTGTCACTGGAACTTGGTGTATTTTCATTCATATGTTTAATTCCTTCCTTTATTAATTTCTTTTTTTGAAAATGTTTTCTAAAGTTTTCTCTCCATTTCTTTCTCTGTAGCCTTCTAGCTCTTGGCATCATTTCTTCAACTGACAAAAGTTTTTCTGTTCTCTTAATTTTTTGTATCGTTGTCGTTCTTTTTCTTTTTCAATGGCGTATAAAATAGGGTCAGCTTTGATTTTAGCGTATCGATTCCGGCGTGCGATTTTGGCTTTAGCCAATATTTCCTCCTTCAATTGCTGTTTTTTCCGAGGCATGTTTACTCTGAAAAAAAAATAAGTTAGCGGTAGGTGGGTAGTCAGTATGCAGGTTTATTTTGTTGCGGAAGTGTCAGTTCACACCGAATGATCAACAATCAATCACTTCGACCTTGGGCTGGCCTAGCGGAGTAAGAAGTTTCAATATAGGTACCTAATATGAAGCCAGCTTATACTAGTACTAATTACCATTTTCAGTTTCTCATTACCGTTCGCCAAAATACGAACGGGAAAAATGGTAATTATATAAACGGTAATTAGGAATTTGTACACTCTCTCACATTATACGTTCTTTCTAGAACTTAATAACTTGGGAACTTAATCAAAGCAAAGAGTTTCCTATGGCGACTATTACAGTGCATAAAAAGGATAAATAAGAATAATAGACTTACCACGGGCAACTCGAACGGTAAGGAGATTTTTGTTTGCCAAACACGATTTCTGGGCGATTAATGTACGCTACAGTTGACGCCAAAACACTCTTTGACGTGTGACCCGCACGAGTCGTGACGTGAAACTAAGCGCGACCGCTGAGTTACTCTTTCAGATACCAATAAACTACGCGGAAACAAAATAATCCTGCGACTGTTTGAACAAATGGTAGTGAGCATAAAGTGTTGGGACAATTTTCAAAGTCGTTAAAAATTACTTAAAAGTGTTCTTTAGTGTGTATAGTTTTGTTAATTGGTAAAGCATGTCGTGTACTATCTAAATTACTACAAAAAAATACGATCTTTAGGGTTTATTTATAACTTTTCGAGCATGAACTGCTAAAATTTGGAAATTGGGACACGAATGGTGATGAGATTTGAGGGACGTTTATGAATATAACTTATTTGTTTATAACAATAGGAATATGTTATGTCCATCTGTATATAGTGCTGGAACTATGTTTTACGTGAAATAAACAAAAACATAACTTTATATCTCACTAAGTAGTTATTTGGGGAGGGCCGCGTAATATGCATATGTTCAAAGAATCACCCATAAACTTGCTGAAATTACGACTTGAAATAGCTACCGGTATCACTATTAAATTTGATTAGAGTTCCTATCTGAAGACTAATTAGTTAACTATATTTTTTAATAAATAATATTACGTAAGTACTTCAACTGTAACGATTTTTATACTTGTAATTCAAATTTACCGCTAATAATAAACGCGCAATCACTATAGATAGGCACATAATAGAAAGGTATTATTAACATCTAATTTAATTCATTGGTTAAGCACTCTTTCCAATGAACTGTATGTAGGTAAATATTTAAATCAGCTTTTAATTAAATTATTTAGTTGCTATACGTAAATGAGTTTGTATCGGAACGAGCAGTACGCAAGATATTTTATAATAATACGAATCCTATCAAAATGATTCCTCGTTTCCTTCTATGGAAGATAAAGGAGTAATCAGAAATGTAGATGTAAGGCCGGTTTAAAACCAATTAAACCAATCCATTTAAAACGAAAAAACCCGTTTAAAACCGAAATAAACCATTTTTTTCGATTTAAAACTGTTGGTGTTGATGACTATGTTTTTCTTAATTACCTATAACTACATTTCCTTGATTTTACCGAGGTAGTGGTAAAATTTTTTTTTCAAATAATCAATTTGATTCGGTTTTAAACCAAACTCACACTCTCGCACTCTCGTTGACGTCGTCACTCGTGACTCGACGCAACGTTGCCAGCTCGCCTACCCTACACACACATGCGCCTACATAAACTGCCGTGCGCGGCCGCCGCGCCGGGCACGCACGTACTTTTATTTTTGTAGGTGAGTTTTCAACCGTTTAAAACAATTTATTTGGGGTTTAAAACCGGCAACATTTTATTTAAAACGTTTTAAATCGGTTGTTTTACATCTATAATCAGGAATCAATTTAACACTCATAAACAGCAGTCTTTATCATAAAAACTACATTTAAACTCAAAAAGGAAATATTTAATCCTCTAAAAACTTTTTAAAATTCTAATTATGTACGCTTTTTTAAAATAAATGAGCCTCTAAAACAAACTCTTGTCGAGGAAAGGCCAGAAGGTTAAAAAAGGCATTTATTATATTAGTAGGTATCCATTAATATTGTTAGGTCAAAATGGAAATTATTTAGGATTGGATTTAAATACATACCTTTTAAAAATATTTCTAATTATTTTAGGGCCATCACCGACTATGACGACCTCAATCAAAGCCTCCACCGTGCTAACGAACGGTAGCACTATATATCAGGGCCCGTTCCACCTGCACAGCAAGGCCTTAGGCCTTCGCGCGCAGCAACTGTGGCTCATGGCGGAGATACTGACCAACAATGATGACGGTAAGAAAGAAAGAAAAATAAGTCCAATAAGACTCTCTAGTCTCTAGCACTATATACCACACTAGAGAACTGTATAAAAATGGTTGTTCCACCTGCACAGCAAGACCCTAAGGCCTTTTAACGGCGAAGACCTAAGTCTTCGCACACAGCAACTGTGGCTCATGGCGTAGATACTCACCAACAATGATGACGGTAAGGGCCTTCGCACACTGGTGGAGATTCCTCTATCCTCCAGCGCACACTGACAAGAAAAATCCTCTGCGATGCCGCGAGCGTTCGCCAGCTTACCGAAGCATCTGCCGGTATGCCGTGGCATGCGGCGGTATGCTCCAAGGTCGATATGGCACCGAGCATTGAAATATAAACTTTATTCCGATTGGATAAGTAGCTAGCAGACTCAGGCGCATACCGCCGCCGCTGCCTCCCGCCGCCTCCCGCCGCGGTATCCTCCAGAGAAAACTGCGCTGCGATGCTCCAAAGTCGATCACCGAGCATTGAAATTTACACCTTATTTCGATTGGATAAGTATTCAATACAATTGATAAATTTAAAATTCTCTCCCGTCCCGTCTGCCAGTTTGCGCAGGCCCTAAGACTCTCTGTCTCAAGTAATACCAGACTATAGAGCACTATATACCAGGAGCTCGTGGCTAAGTTATAACAGTTGCACAGGTCGATCCATCAGGTTTAGCTACGCTTGCCGGGATTGGTCCGTGGATGGGTGACCATCTTTACATACCGAGACTCCTCCGTGCCTCGGAAAGCACGTTAAGTCATTGGTCCCGGCTGTCATTCGTGGATCTTTGACAATCGTTACGGGTCGTCAGAAGCCCGAAAATCTGACAACCAGTCTTACCAAGGGCTATCGTATTATCCAGTTATTGGGTTGTGGACAGTGAACGCAAATGCGTTCACTGGTTGTGGAGGTGAGATAGGCAGTCGCTTCATGTAAAATACTGGTATTCAGCTGCATCCGGTTAGACTGGAAGCCGACCCCAACATAGTTGGGGAAAAGGCTAGGCTGATTGATTGAGAGCACTATATACCAGGGCCCGTTCCACCTGCACAGCAAGGCCTTAGGTCTTCGCGCGCAGAAATTGTGGCTCATGGCGGAGATATTCACCAATAATGTTGACGGTAACTGTGATTTCCTGCCAAGATCAGAACTGGTAGGAACAGACGAAACTAAACGCTACTTTTCAAAGACATGTTTATGGTGTATTCCCATTGTGCATTCCCCACTGGTAAAAAAGAATCAAAAATATAAGCAACTAAAGTAAACAATAGTGGTTCTTGTTGGCCTTGGCCCTACGAGCTTGTGCTGTCGGTACTGGACATATGGCAATAGAAAAAAAGGGAACACCCTAAGAAAAAGGTTAGAAGATTTGAGTTTCGACAATTCAATACGGTTTTAGCAATTAGGTACTTTTTGACTCAAACTCAAAGCATTTATTTCAATTAAACCATTTACAGGCACTTTTGAATTGTCAAGGAATCGGTCAGTCAGAAATATGAAGCTAGTTACCCATTCCAAAGCGTAGTAAGTTCCTATGGAGAAGAACAGGCAAGAAACTCCACGGAAACTCTTTTAAATAGAAAATTGTTACAAAATATTGATTACATCATTAATGTTGAAATTATACATGTGAGAACAATGTAGAAAGACGTGCACGTTAGAAGCGTCCATAATAAAAAGATAAAACAAAGAACAATTCAAAATTAAAATATATATTTATAATAAAAATAAGCCATGGCAGCTAAAAGATGACCAGTCCCAACTGACGGCGCCCGTTCACGAACATGACGCATGGACAGGCAATTTAATCGTCATTTCTAAACTTAATTAGAAGTAAATGGTTTCTATTTTTCAGAGGAGATATTCGATAAGAGCTTCCAAGTTAGTATTTCAATAGAGGGTGTATTGGCAGACCATAGTACGGAAGAAATACTGTCAGAAGCTGACGCTCCTAATAGGTGAGACGAAAGTTTACTAAGTACAATTTTGATTTACTTGTGTTTGCGAAAGAGTAGGTAAGCACTTCTAAGTTTCCAAAACTATAGCAGATAGTAGTATGTAGGTATTACAGTTCGATTCAAACTTAATGGCCGCTCTAAAGTGCGCTACTCTCTGCGCAGTACCCCACCCCTCACCCCCGCTGGCACATGAATTCGTTACTGCGCAACGACTCGCCTCATGTTCCGAGCCGCCATTACGTTTGAATCGGGGTGTATTACCTATGAGGTGAGAATTGTATTTGATAAGATCATACTAAAGTTAAGAATTGATTTGTTTGTGCAAATATTTCTCGACAGCAATCTAAACTAATATTATGAAGAGAAAAGATTTAAAAAAATATTTCACCACTTGAATGCTATATTATCATTGAGTAACATAGGCTATAATTTATAAAGATATCACGCGGGGAAAGCCGCTGGCAGAGCTAGTGTTATAGAAAACGGAGAAATGGTTTATATCCCTTTTTTTCAGCTTAAAATTTTTAAAGTATTCGATCAAATTGCTGAAAATCAATCCATTTTGCGATGCGTACCCTAATTGCGTAATACAACACAATGACAGTTTGTTTCGATTTGAAACAGATTGCTAATCCATTGCTTCATAAGTTGGAAAAAACAATCTGCTCAACAACGTAAATAACGCAATGAATGTTGTTCAACTGTCATAATGAAACAAATTAGGCATAATTGTTTACGAAAATAAGTTACGCAATTAGGGTACTGGTCGCCCAGATTTCTCTATCCCTAACTTACCAAGAAACTCAGAACTTAAGGCCATATTTCAATTGCAGGACTCAACATCTCAAATGCAAGAAGCGTGTCTGCGACGAGGTTATGATCCTACACATCTTGTGGTTGGACTACATGCACTATGTATTTAATATTAACTTTTTTGGCCTCAAGGAGTTCCACCACCGATATTTTATTAGGGACATTAAATTCTATGTAAGTATCGAGACCTAAGTTGGGCACAATTCAATCTTTATAAGCTTAGTTATATGAACATTTTAGAAAAGTTGATATTGCAAGTCAATTTTAGTATTGCATCCAGAGGTTATTATCGTTATATAATAATAAGCTCGTTCGTTAATAAGCAAGAAAAAAGGATTAGCAGGCCGAAAAGTATTGGCTAGGCGATCTAGGCGGACTTTTTTAAGAGACACTGGCCAGAAACGGCGAGAAATAAAAGTACTGAGGACGAATATATATCATATTTGTACCTAATAGATAGAGAACCAAGGTTATATACAGCTTTTGGATAACAAACCGACACTTCAGAAGAATTTGTATATTTAGTGGGTAGCCTAAGGCTATGCGTCTTTTTATTCCATCCCTAAATGAATTCGAAATAACCATCAACTAAGGATATTTACGTCAGAACTTTATTCCAACTTTCCTAACAAAAACTAACAATTTGTTTTTGATTTCAGTTCAAGACCTACAATCCAGCATTTACACAAATGGAGACGTGGTTTAGGTTTATATTCGTGATGACGTCATTCTTCATGACGGTAAGTCTGTACAAAAGATCTTTGTTATTGGCAGCCCCATAGTCTGAAGACAACCCCGTACCACATACCAGATGGTTCACTCCGCTAAATCATTTAAATAAAAAGCGACTCCTGTTACGACACAATAAAGTGCAATTCAGGTCGCACAGCGCTTCCGGTATCACCGGATGCCGACCTACCTCTATCGTGTGGTCGAGGCCTATCTGACGGACAGGGCTGTGGAAGAGTGGAACCGGCAAGAGATGTCGTGCGGTGTCCGACAGGGATCGGTCCTGGGGCCGTATCTGTGGACATCGGATACAACTGGGTGCTGCGCGCCGACCTCCCTAGCAGCGTCAGCGTCGTTTGTTACGCTGACGACACGCTGGTTCTGGCACAGGGGAAGTCGTACCAGGCGGCGGCCGACTTAGCGACACGCGGGGTTGCGACAATCGTCGACAGGATCCGGCAGTTGGGACTCGAGGTGGCCCTGCACAAGTCCGAGGCCATGGGTTTTCATGGTCCTCGGAATGCGCTACCGTCGGGTTCCCAGGTAATGGTGGGAGGGGTTCACATCAGTGTCGAGTCGACGATGGAGTATTTGGGACTCGTCCTCGACAACCGGTGGAATTTTGTCGAACATTTCCGACGTTTGGCTGCCAGACTGGAGCGGGCTGGGGCTGCCTTGAAGCGGCTCCTGCCGAATCTAGGGGGTCCAAACGCCTCCTGCCGGAGGTTCTACGTGGGGGTCGTGCGGTCCATGGCCCTTTACGGGGCACCGGTGTGGGCGCGTTAATTGAGACTGCGGCCAGCCCGCCGGTTGAACGCGTCCCAGATTGTCATGGCCATCCGGCTGGCCCGAGGATACCGCACGGTCTCTTGTAAGGCGGCGAGCCTCCTTGCCGGATTACCGCCATGGAATCTGGAGGCAAAAGTCCTCGCGCACATTTGGGAGTGGCGTGAGGAGGCGAAAGCCGGAGCTTAACTCTGCTGCCGCGAGAAATCATGGCACAGCGGACAGAGCTCCGGCAGGATCTCATGACGTCATGGAGAGTGCGATTGTCGCAACCCAGTGTTGGGCACACCACAGCTGTGACAATAAGTCCCCTCTTTGTGGAGTGGCTAGACAGGTCCCACGGCGTCCGCCTGACGCAAGTCCTCACCGCACACGGCTGTTTCGGGAGGTTCCTGTTCAGGATAAGGCGGGAGGAAACATCCGAGTGTCACCATTGTGTGAATCATCTGGAGGACACGATGGAGCATACGCCCGGCTTGGCCGTGTCCTCGTGGAGGTGATCGGCGGCGGTGATCTCTCGCGTCCGGCCCTGGTTCAGGCGATTGTACGGAGCTAGAGGAAGTGGCAGGCCGTCACCTCCTTCTGCGAAGCGGTAATGCTCGCGAAGGAAGAGGCGGAACGCGTGAGGGAGAGGTAAATTTCGCGCCCTCACGCCCCTAACCGCCGCAATAGGAGACGCCCTGGGCGTCGGGAATCGCAGGCCGATTTCCGGCCACCGTAGGCGCGGCCTTGGTTCCACGCGCGCCTCAAAGAGATGTCAGCAGAATTGACGGGGTCCGCTAGGGCTGATGCCTACCGGGATTGCGAAGTAGTCCGAAAGGGAGATCGTGGCCCCGGCAACATGGCAACTGAAGAAACACGGGTAGGTTTTAGTCAGTAAGAGTCTGACACGCACGCCCTCCCGCTCCGCCCAAAGCGGGAGAAGTTATTTAATAATTTCCCACTCAAAAAAAAAGGTCGCACAGCGCTAATTTCCTACAATTAGTTTATATTCACCTAGAAGTTGCCTCTCGTTCTATCGCGTAACTCTTACTCGTACATCTTCTACCTGAACACGTTACTCTCACTGAATTGGCCCGCCGCGTACTTGTAACATCATACCTAAAATGCGGAGATCGCCTTCTGTACTATTCTGTGCCCTTACGTATGTCATTTCTTTAACAGAACATTGGTTAAAAGATCACCAAGTAAAGTCAATTCACTATGAAAATTATTGTGTAGTTAGCCATTTTTCAACCGAAAACGAATGATACATGGCGGGTCATTAATATTAGTAAAAAATGATATTCAATCGAAAGAACGAAAAGACATCTTCGGACTGTCTGTTGAACACACCATTGAATTGTCCTGTGTTGAGCTTGATAAGCATGTTATAGTATGCGTATACAGACCTCCAAGTTACCAGAATCTATCTATGTTTGATTCTGTAATGGAAGGTTTGCTAAATAAACTTAGTGCTACTAGTAATTGAATAATCATATGTGGTGATTTTTATAAGTAACTCGACTACTGGCAGATCATTAAGTCTTTTTAGGTCATTTGATTTGTCAAATATTTTTATTGAACCAACCCGAGTGACTGCTTCTTCTGTCACTTGTATAGATAATATTTTTTGTAATTAAACAGGTAGGAAAAAACAGCGTAGTACTGAATTTTATTTAGAGACTGCACATGGCCCCATCAACTCAGATGTAGAAATAGCTCAGAAATTTGAAAACTTTTATGGTAATATGGGAATATTAGCAAAAAAGTTTTCAAATTCCAAAAAAAAACTTTAGGGAAACTTTGTAAAGTCTTGGAAATGGAATGAAACTAGTGATAATGATACCATACGTATTTCTTTATTTCCTAAGATATATAACATATTAACTTTTGTACATAGTCGTATGCGCGCTATACCCAATTTATAATGGACCAATCAGAAAGGTCGTGCACCTTTCGTATTTCGGTCCACGGCTCTTACGCATCTTCATATATAAAGACGCAGCGCTGCGAGCGCCGTGTTCAGTCACTACTCGCATAGTTGGAGCAACGTACTAACAGTCCGGCGGTTCTCAGTGCGCGGCCGCGCACCGTCGTGGTCGGATGTTGATGCTGTATGTACAGACGCCAGCACATCCAGCTACCCGAAACTGTCCAATTTTCCCAATCAACTTTGAACCTTATATTTCAGCGATAAAGTTGAAAATCTATTAAATAAATTGACAGATTGTAGTAGCTTGAAGTGCTGGCGTCTGTACAAAACTAATAAAGCCGTAAATTCCTCACCCGCGCTTTCAGCCGCCTTACTTAGAAATAATGTAAAAACATGCCTACAAACCCCTAGGCTGTTATAAAAGCTTTTAACGATCTTAAAATTAAATCAACAGAAGATCTATGGAGAATGTCTGTAAAAGTTTGTATATCTATCATCGAAACCATTGCGCCCTATTTAGCTTTCATATTTAATACCAGTGTAGACCAAGGAGTCTTTCCGGATCTCATGAAACACAGTAAAGTAGTTCCTTTGTTCAAATCCGGTGATAGTAAAGAACCCAAAAATTATAGGCCTGTATCAATTCTGCCAGTTCTCAGTAAGGTGTTTGAAAAGTTGATGCTCAATCAAATGTTACGTTACTTTAATTAAAAAAAAACATCCTTCATGAACAACAGTACGGTTTCACCAAAGGGCGTCACTGTCGCCGCTGTCACCCTAATAAAGAACATTTTTAATGCCTAGAAAGAAGCATAAGATGCCATTGGAATCTTTTGCGACCTCTCGAAGGCGTTCAATTGCGTAAACCATGAAACACTTCTGCTGAAACTAGAACACTATGGGATTAAGAATACAGCTCTTGATTTACTAAGATCATACCTGAAAGATAGAAAGATTAAAGTTCAAGTAAACGGCGTAAACTCGTTGGGGTCTGAAATGGTAATGGGCGTTCCTCAAGGTTCGATATTGGGTCCATTCCTCTTTTTAGTTTACATTAATGATTTACCCCAATTACTTCAAAATCAACCGAAGATGGTGTTACTTGCAGATGACACATCATTGATCTTTAAAATAGACCGACGGTCACAAAATCTTGACGACGTGAATAACTCTATTCTTCGGGTCCAAGATTGGTTTACGGTATATAATTTGGTACTAAATGAAAAAAAAAACGAAATGATTAGATTTAGGAGTAGCGAATCTCACATAATGAATGGAGAAAAACAGGAATTTATTCATCAAATGGTTTTCCTAGGAATCACACTAGACGAGAAATTACAATGGGGACCTCATATAACATCTCTTGCGCGGTGGCTAAGCTCGACCGCTTATGCTGTTAGAAAGATAAGACAGTTAACGGATGTAGAAACCGCGCGTTTGGTCTATTTTTAGCTACTTCCACAGCATTATGTCGTATGGCATTTTACTGTGAAAACTCACATTAAAAGTACACTTTGTAAACAAGCATATTACAAATTAGAGGATTATATCCAAGATAAGAATGCTTGGAAACATGCTAGTCCTGCTCCATAGGACAATTTAGAGTCTAGACAAAATTAAACTGGTTGCTAATTTGATTGTATAATTTATTATTTTTATAAAATTTATTTTACAGCTGTGATTACTTGAACTCACACACTGACTTATTAGGGTTACTTGTAAAAAATTTAGGAATATCGTATATTTTTACAATGTTTGTAAATATGTTCACATATTTAATTTATCTGTCTGTCGTTGCTTAATTTTTAATTCTTTTGACCTATTGTGGTATAGTAATCTTATTGCAGGTGCATCGTCTTCACATATAATTAATGTATTCAAAATATTGTAAAACATTTTAAAAGAGCAACGGTTTCTTGCCCATTCTTCTCCATACGAAAACTACCTTTTGGAAGGGGCGACTAGAATCAATTCTATATTTTGTTTTGACGTTCAAAAGTGCCTTTGATGTGCCCAATTGAAATAAATTATTTGACTTTGACTTACCAACCAATAAGAAGATAGCATATGTTTTACTGTCTAGCCTTTTTGATCTGTCTAATGGTCGCAAGTGCAACTGCTGGTTGAGCGTTGTCCTGGGCCTCGATCCCCGGGTCTGCAAATTGTCATTGGGTATTGCAATTTTCAGAACCTGGCTGGATTTTAGAAATAGGCTCGTCCCCTATTTCATGAGACTTTTAATACTTATAACTGGCTCCTACTATCCTCTGCGGCTTCGGTAGGTGGTATGACGATATCCTTTTTATTAACAATTGGTTTTATTTTCAGTTCTGGTTTGCTTACACGATGCGAAAATATCCCATGTCCGACTGGTCAATAGAACAAAGATGGATCTACATTTTATTGCCGTCCTTACTTACTTTCAACGGTGAGTACCAAAATAATAATAATTATTAATAATATAAACGATAAAAATGTGAAAGTCATGAGCAGAAGTGAGAAGTTCTCGAGGCCGCTCTATAATAACAGTCGATGTTATAATGTAGGCATAGAGGGCGTAGGCGTATTTAAAAAATGTGGGTGTGAACAGTTCACAATCACACCGTTTCTTCGGGCGTTGCGGTATGCACAAACTGCAGAGGCATGTGCCCGACACTCTTGTGTCGAGAAAGGATTTAATACATACACGGTGTAGGGAACAACGACACGCAAGTATTACCTACCATTGTTCTAAAAAGCAACTGTTCCACTCATGTTGACCGTGTAGGTATTGCACTTTTTTATGAAACAGCAGACGTTTTTTACTGAATCATAGTAACGGTTTGCGTCCCTTCCACCCTGTATTTGAGTTCATAATAAATGATCGGATTATCTCACGTCCAGCTTCTTTATTTAAACAAAGGGAATCCACAATCGAACGTATAGGTACTCCCACCGCACCTACGTATAGTTAATATCAAAGCCGTCCTTATATAAAATGTCGGGACGTGCGCGATTGCCCGGGAACCGGTTTCCGTCGCCCCCTCGGCACATTGCACGATGTTCGAAGCGACGAGCGATGTACGTACGTCAGTGGTAACACTTGATCTACGAAAAGCGCCCTTATTGCTAGTACGTTAAGGCACTTTCAATGTTAAATTGTGAACATAGACATGCTGTTGACGTACGCACTTCACAGAATACTCATTAGAGCTGCACTCTGACAAATCGATTCTGAATGTTCGAGACTTTTGAGTCACTCGATACCGTGACTGTGAAGACAGTCTACGCTTGTCTACCCACACGCAGTACGTACCGCGAGTTAGGGCAGAATGAGTAAGGGCCTTTTTATGAGCTCTCATCAAGCTAAAATGTCAAATTCCATTGCTTATAATAGCTCTTACTAAGGTTGGAATATGATTTAATCTTGCTTGACTATCACTTCTCATTTTTGCCTTCGATAGTATCGATTTAAATGACGGCTGTTATTACTATCGATAGATTAACAATATATCGATCTATTGACTCACAACAATAGTCGCGCCTTTTTTAATACCCAATAATTTTTCATCGTGCTCACTCTTCTCAAAACTAGCTACAAAGATTTTAATAAACATGTGTGAACTAAAAACCCTTGCAAGCTACCAACTGTCCTACCGCACCTTGCTATTCCATAAATAGAATCTATCGGACGGACCCAACCTCAACCGTATTTTTTGTCCATGATTCTTTTGCGACGGCATTAGGTAGACAGTTCCCTTTCCTTTATGGAATACAATACCAGGCTGCCACTAGAAATAACTTGTGGTTATGAAATGTACCTACATTATGTGCAACGATCTCGATGCACGCAAACGATGCAATAATGTAATCTATAGTACCTATCTGCAGCCAAGAATGTAGTGCCTTAGATATTTTTCTGTTCTTATAAAAAGAAAAGGTAAAGTAATAGGTAGTTAGGTACCTATACCTACTTACTGGAAAAAACAGTCGGATGTATGGCGTTGCGTTTCACCATAGCAAAGCAAGGTGCAAAGAAAGTTGTGAAACGCATGGAGAAATTAGTTCTCATAGAGAAACAGTTACCTACCTTGCTAGGTATAACAGAGAGGTTTTTCTGCGGCACTATTAACTGCACCTTCGAATAATAAAATAAATACTAAAAATTAACTGATTGTGAAAGTGACTTATCCGGGTCACAACTTAGATCGGACGTTAGAAATAAATTTTTAAGTGAGCTAAAAATTTGGAGCATTCCGTCTCGGAACCAGTTTCAAAGTGGAGCGAGCGAAGCGAGCTTGAAAATTAGAGCATTCGACCGAGAAAGGTTAAGTTTTCATTTCGATTTTACTAAGAGAATGCAAGAGCGACCGAAATAAGGTCGAAAGTTGGAGCATCCTAACTGGGATACTATGTAGGTTAAGCATTCATAGTGATTTTAGTAAGAGGAATGCAAGAGTGAGCGAAGCGAGCTCGAAAATTCGAGCACCTTGACTTGGATAGGTTAGATTTTCTTGATTTGAAAGAGCTTGAAAAATAGACCGCACCGGTAGCTTAAAGTCTTTGTATGCTATAAACAACTTACGTTAATTTTAATATTTTTAGGTATTCACTTATTAAGTCATTACGGGCCTCTTATCAATAATGATTTGAATATATGTAGTTTTGGATAACTTTATGAATTTTGGCTCCCACACGTCGCGTCACGGCGGTAGCTACGTCCCTGTACTTACATCATCATCATTATTGGGATTAGTCATCGCAGGTTGGTTGGCGGAACCATACTGCGACTTTAACCTTACCATAGGTACTCGATTGAAGATGACGTAATTATATCTTTTCTTCACGGCCTATTTAATTAGGGGCATCAACCAATTAACTGGACCTACCCACATCTCACAATTTGTGCCACGAGATTAAGGTCCTCCACCTAGATCGATAACTTCCTTTTAAAAACATGTCACCATTATAAGTCTATGTGTTTTTATTTTCAGATCCCTTGTACCCCTTGAGATTTTTCCCGGGGGCCATCATGGCGCCTCTGATCGGGAACTTCTTCCAAACTGCATTTCTTGCCGTAGTTATGATATCGTGGCTCTCACAGTATCACGGACTTAGACAGGTACGTAAACAGTAGGTATGTAAGGCCATTTTTAGGATTCCGTACCCGAAGGATGCCAAAAGGAACCCTATTACTAAATCTCCGCTGTCCGTCCGTCTGTCTGTCAGCGGGCTGTATCTCATGAACAGTAATAGATAGGCACTTGAAATTTTCACAGATTGTGTGTTTCTATTGCCGCTATAACAACAAATAATAAGAATAAAATAAAGTTAAAAATTAAAGGGGTCCCCTTAATCTGCCCAATCTAGGAAACTGTCGAGTAGCGAATCTGCTTAATTTCGAATCTATCCAATCCGGAATCTGTCCTATACCGAATAAAGGCAAGAAACGTGTATTTTTTTTTAAGTGAAAACTTCTTTAGGCGCGTTGTGAGATGGGACTAAACCATTGATTTCGCGACACTATGACGACACCTCATTTTAGTAAACGCGATTGTGCTCTTTATTTATATTACGTTACGGATCAATGTTCTATGCAAGAATTTTTACTTTAAAGGTTTTGTAAACGCAATTATGCTCTTTATTTATATTACTGGTATATGTCTGGTGTTCTGTGAGAGAAAGTATGCAAGGGAGTCCACTGTTCCATGTTAGTTTTAAATTAAATTAATGTCAATATTGTAATTATTTCTATGTTAATTAATGTTATTGGTGTTGTACCGTTTTAATTAACTATAAATAAATAAATAAAAAATTACGTTACGGATCAATGTTCTATGCAAGTATTTTTACTTTAAAGGCTTCGGAAGTTTTTTAGTTTTTTGTAAACGCGATTGTGCTCTTTATTTAGATAAGGTTACGGACCAATGTTCTACACAAGTATTTTTCTTCCACCAAGGCGATCTTGTTCAAGTTTTCACTTCTGTCGGCACTCCCGGAGTGCCACCCCTTTTTTTACTAAATCTGTTATTTTGTCTATTCTTCCGTCGATAAAACCCGTTTCTATGGTGGTCATGCTACGCGTGCTGGACGATTTAAAGAGACCGAAACGAGTTTTGGACGTTTTTCGTTTGTTTCGTTATTTTTTTCTGTATTTGAAATCAGACGTCAGACCATAAGCGAATTCGTTTAAGGATTTAAAGAATGAATCCTAAGTATAATAATAAAATATCCTAATATTATAAATGTGAAAGTGAGTTTGTTTGTTACGCTTTCACGCTAAAACGGCTGAACGGATTTAGATGAAATTTGGCACATGGGTAGACTATGACCTGGGTTAGGACGTAAGATACTTTTATCCCGGTAGTACGTTTCCGTGGGATCATTTCCGACCTCCACGCAGGTGAAGCCGTGGGCAACATGTAGTACAACATAATATGAAAAACTTTACTGCCTTTGCTCCTTTTCCTAACCTCACCGCAATCATACTTCAGACGTATGAGGCACAGAGTGTAAAGTTCACTCATCCTCTATAGAAAAGGGAGGATCCTCCGACCAGACGGGTGTCGTGTCTAGCGGGCAACCGGCCGAGGTTTTTTTTTTTTGTTTGCCTTCTCATACCTGACGTCCTGACCTCCGAGGTCATAACTACTTAACCGAGCTATAGCCCGATGATTGATGTCGGAAAGTTATACTATATATTAAGTCAATCGCGTGGTAAACTCTGTTAGGCGATGCAGGATTTGTGTGACGTCACAATACCTATCAACTATATTTATAATAAACTTATTGTATTTCAAAAAATCAATAATTTCTTCCAGAATGACAGAGGCCTCGTCTCCTTCTACTTGTTCAAGTTTGTACTGGTGGGTCTGTGCGTGATTCCCGCCTTCATGCTCGGCAACTGGCAGAAGTTCAACAGCTACCTGGACCCTACCTTCAACTACATGATGGACCCAGATTATCCAGTAAGTGTAACTAAGTATTATTTTAACGGCACTCTGTGCAATTGGCGAAGTCTTCGGCTAAAGGATGATTTCCACCAAACGGCTCGCCTCGCATCTGATCGGAAAGGATACGAACGGATGCGGTGACAGCCAATCGCGTCCGGCAGGATGTCGACGCATAGGATCGGCTCCGCACCATCGCTTGCAAACTTAAATAACAATCCGAAAGTTTTGAAGAATCTTGCTTATCCATTGCTTCATAGGTTTGAAAAATTCATCGCCTCAACAAAGTAAATAGTCTGGCCACGCTAACTCTGTATAAGTAAAAATGTGGTGGAATTTGAAAATCTTTAGACGGCAACACCGTCTGTACTACGAGAAAAGAATTTGATACTTTGTTTGTCCTTTTGTTTTTTATAGGTTATTTTGTTTATATTCTGATTCTTTCCTGGTAAAATCACTTTATCACTTTATCACGACTCAGTATGGATTTGATCGTTTTGTCATCGTATGGAGGTAGAGCATAGGTACGACATAATCTATTGTCATGCAAAAATAAAAATCAAAATCATAAGATCTACTTACACGTCAACTTTTCGATACCTATCTTGTAAACATTGTCGTTTTTGGCTAAGGACGACATCGGGCTGTTCCTTCACATCTTGGAATTTACATATCATATTATAACTCCCGCACTCTATTTTTAATAGGTTTAACCATTTTTCTACTTTATTTTGTGAAAACAACATAAAGCGTAAGCAATCTAACAGCTCAAGTACAAGGGAAAGTGACTGATGTAAAAGTATACCTACCTTAAATAAAACTTTTTGGGGTTGCCCTTTTATTCCATTGCAGAGTTGGCCAGACTTTAACGCAATGAACACGGGTACGAACTGTCAAAACGAAACCCATTGCGACCAATTGTAATTTGTGTTAGGTTAGGTTAACGCATAACTAAGCAGTTTGAAAACAAAATCCTGTGCACACGACCCTTTTTTTTCGTAGGTAAGCGCTACCATTGCGGCCGAGCGCTGCAAGGAGAAATAGTCCTTACGGTGTATAGATATGCGTTTCTTCGATATAGTCCGCGCAATCCACGAAGACGCGCCCCACTCCGCTCCGCGCCGTACTAGAGTTCAGCTTACAGTACAGTAATCGCGGTGTGTGGCGCGTCGTCGTGGATTGCACGGACTATAGTACCTACACAATTACCCCAAAGGGCCCCAAGTTCTAAAGTCTATTTCTGAAGCTATAAGCTATCGACGCAGTTAATTTTGCCACTGATCGCTTCTAGGATTTGAAATGAAATCAGCTCTTACCTAATTTCTTTTATTTTAACTTTCAGCTCGTGAAACTATGGTTCTTCTGTGCAATCACGATATACTTCTTATACCTAATAATATTGATCATAAAGGCGTATAGTGATTTGAGGAATATGCCATTTTTCGGTAAGTCTCGCAATGATATCTTACCACGTTAGCCTACAGCCAGCCCGTCCCATCCTTGATGTCCTCCCTCCGGCTGACGTCCCTAAGCCGAGGTTCGTACCCCAGTGCCCTTAGCGAGCGTTCACCTAGTTTTAATTAGCATAGTTGAATAACCCCTGGCTGGAGGTTTTAAGTGTAGTAGCTTAAGGCACTCCCAGGAAAGCCCGGTTAAGTAGTCATGATCTCAGAGGTCAACTACGAGATGCCATACCAAAAAAAAAAGACGTTAGCCTACAGCTTCCGGGTGTCAACGCCCAAAAGACTGTTTTTTTTTTTAACTTGTTCTCCTAACATCCATTTATTTCTTGCAGACATCCGACTCCGCTGCTTATCAATAGTGGTGGGTACTGTGACGTCCATCATAACAGTCCTGGCCCTACAAGGATGGGGCCCCGCAGCGTTACAGGACCACTGGGCATGCCAGCCGAAGATACACTTCGACACCTCAGCACCTTTCATGGCCCTCTACGGACTGTTCAACTTTTATATTTACATACTGGCCTATTTGTTCTCTCCTGGCGGCGGAAATATTCATGGTAAGAAATTCTATAAGTTATGAATTTAAACTAGCCCCGACCCCAGCCCGCGCTGCTGCTGCTGAGCCTGTAGCTTTAAATTCCCCTAATAATAATATTAATCCAATCTAGCCTGTCCCTTACTGACCTCCCCAGCGACGCCCTAAGCCGAGGTCCGTACCCCACAGGGAGTGCCCTTAGCGTGTAGTCGCTTTAGTTTCTAAGTTTTATGTCCTGGCTGGAGGCCTTAAGAGGCACCCACGGGAAAGTGCGGATAAGCAGCCTCCTAGGTTGACCTGCAAGTTGCCATTTAAAAAAAGTGTTCGTTGTTGAAGAAATTTGTTTGGAGCTCGACAAGGCTTGTAAGAATTTTTGAACTGGCAAAACTTACATCACTACCTCGGGATACCAAATAATATATGGAAGTTTAATTTTTAAACTGAAAGCGTGTAACTATCGCGTTTTTAGAGTTCCTAAATGTTTTAACTAGTATCCGACCGAAACGCGATAATTATTATCCGAAACCGAAACCATAACCGAACCTTCGGCTCCTCTTCTAGTTTCGGCCGAAACCGAAACTTATCAAATTAAGAAAAAGTTAGTTTAATTAAATGACATTATTTTCTGAGATACGTTTTTTGTAGATTTGTTAAAAATAATTAATTTGATTAAGGATTTTGCAATTTTCAGATTTATTTTATCAACAGAAAAAAAATTTTTTTTTTCCATTATGTGTGAAAAACTGTCAAAATTTCAGAATGAGTCCTAACTTAAATGAGGACCTTAACTTAATAAATATGCTAGTTAGCTTTTGTAATTAGCGATTTTTCGGATGCTCGATATACTTAGCGGCAATACTTTATCTCTCCGGCAAACAATTCAGCAACGTTAGAAAACGCAATTTTAAAACCGCACTCAAACGGAATGAGTCGCCAAAACGCGATGCAGCATCGAAGTAATCGCAGAAACGTGTGATTTTGCTATTGTAACCGAACGCACAGTAGCTAAGATGCATCTGTAGACCTTGTACCTATCAATCTTCCAAATAGCTCAAAAATCCGTACTCGCTGATACTAAAAGCAGCATGTCTATTAGGAACCTAAATGACTTCTATTTACTTGCCGAAGATTCTGCCACTTTTTGGACGAAACCGAAACTGCGGCCGAAACCTGATTTTTTGACCGATGCGGGCCGAAACCGAACATTCGGTCGGCGTCGGACACTAGTTTTAACGATGCTAAGACACTGTTATAATTGTTGTTGATGTGCCTTGCTTAGTAAATAAATAAATAAATAATTACCTAAATTCCGAAGCCAACCCATTCTAAAATATACCATAATGTATTGTTTTTGTTTCAGAAACGGCCATAACCAAAGACAACCCTGCTTTCTCTATGATCAACGATTCAGACGAGGAGGTTATCTATGGTTCGGATGAAGAGAGCAGACGTCCACTCAACTCCCACCATAGGATTACTACTGACGAAGATCTATGAATAATTATAATTAATTATAAACTTAAAATAATATTTTCCGTAAATGTAATTTTTTCTTGTTATAAAATTCTAAAACTAACATTAGAGGAGACTTCTTTTATTTAAATATCCCTTTATCTTCTACTTTAGGCAATCAACATATACTATGTAAGGTTTTTGTTCGTTCTAATTTACCACAATAGGAGCTTATTTAGGCTACAGGTAACACCCATTACGCCCACTTTTAATAGACAAAGACGGTGCTGCCGCTCGACGCTTGTGAACAATTTCTTCTTCTCGGCGACCGGCCAACTTGCCCAGTCGCCCGGTCAAAATAATTCAAGCCTTCTAAATTGTCGCATAACACCAAATAAAAGTAAATGCGTAGCACTTAGACAAAGGCTAGTCATTAACTAGTGTCATTTTTATCTCAAGTGCCTACCTAATTAATGTAGGTATAGGTAGATAATTGATCAACAAATTAGTCTTACAGAAAAGGGCATTTATGGATTAGATCGATGATAAAATCAAACCGAAGATGGCTTTGCAATAAAGACATGATCGTCTTGTTATGAGAATACATCTACTTTATAATAACTGCATCAGCATTCTGATCAGTAAATGAAATCGACGACCGGAATTCTAGGAAATTTGCTCAAAAAGAGCGCGAAAAGAAGCCTCGGTTATTGTTGTAGAACATAATATTATCTATATCCACAACACTATCTATAAAATTATTTAGATAGGTCTCTTCATTCAGAAAGTAATGTATTATTTAATGCTGTTTTAAATTCATATCTCGGCATGGCGCTCTGACGTAGCAAGAGATATGTGAAGTTGCCCTCTGATAAAATAGAAAAACTATTAACACCTATGAATGGATGAAACATTTAGAATAGAATATTGTTATTTATTTATTCACTCAACGTCAAATCACGATGGCTATTAGTCATGGAGGTAAGCCTCGCAAACTGCCAACGGCAGCGGTGTCAATGACCTAAGTTCCTGGTTGTTTGTAACATAGCGTAGTGGTGTATTACTGAGAATTAAGTAATCTCGGTAAGTTGCAATATAACGTCAGTTGCTACGCTAGAAGACCGACCTACGCGTAGATACTTAGTTGGTAATGTAGTATGGGTATTTTCCTATCTTGGTTCATTCATTACATAGATTTTCTTTAAAAAAAAATTAAATGCGTCTACTGCTTTTAGATCGAATTCGGCTCAAAGTTGGAATCAAAGGGAGGCAAACGTTATAGTTAAAGCAATTGCACGTAAAATTTTATCGGAGAGGCAACCGGGATGGCGAGTGGTAATCTGGGTCTTGAAGTGATACCGAACCCCCCCGTACCGTCCGGATGGACCCCAAATGGACGGGGACGGAGTTATGGGGGATGAGGGGAAAACGTTTTTTTTTTTTGACGTGTCATTCAAAATAGCTCTATGTGCAAAGAATTTGTGTGTATCAGTGCCATCTGGTTGCCACCCCCCAACATCGTTTTAATTGAAATAATGTCTTACGCTCTTGAAACTCCTTACCGATGATTTATCACCGAAAATGAGGGTGATTTTATCAAACCAGCTTTTTTGAATGCCATGTCAAAAAAAATGTTTGACCTTTGGCCCCCATCCCCCATATCTCCGCCCCCGTCCATTTGGGGTCCAATCGGACGGTACGGGGGGCTTCGGTATCACTTCAAGAACCAGATTACCACTCGCCATCCCAGTTGTCTCTTCGATCAAATTTTAACGTGCCATTGCTTTGAATATTACCTTTTCTCGAAACCTACTAACTCTTCCATGTAAGAAGGTAACAAGGTTGTCCTCTTTCAAATTGGATATCAAACCGGACCGGCAAACTACACAAAGATATGATATGCCTACATGCTATTCGCTTACTCGATTTAAGGCTAGGTTTACCATATCGGAAGATGCGATCGTCGATTGTCGAACCATACTTACTGCACATAAAAACACTGGAGCCTGTAGACTTGTAATCTGACGAGCATTCTGAAAGCAGGCAACGTCGTCGCAAACATGTCAAATATTTTGCTTAATTTGGCAATGTTACTGTATGGAAATATGAAATATGGCTAACTAGTGAACTAAAATATTGATAAAGAAATCCAATAAGTAATTAATAACGAACGTAACACCGAAAATTTAGATTTAGATGCAAAAAACCGGCCAAGTGCGTGTCGGATCACGCACAATGAAGGATTCCGTAGTTGGGATGAATTTATCCCAAAAACCTTTTAGGGTTCCGTAGTAAACAAGGAACCCTAAAAAGTATTCCAAATTCCAATTTTACACCGAAAACGGTTACAACATCAAATTCAGTGTTATAATTGCAATTCATCATTTAATATTCTAGTTCACTAGTTAGCGATATTTATTTTTTCCAAACAGTAATGCCAAATTAATCAAAACAGTACCCTAATTGCGTAACTTATTTTCGTAAACAATTATGCCTAATTTGTTTCATTTTGACAGTTCAACTTTCAAACTTGTGAAGCAATGGATTAGCAATCTGTTTCAAATCGAAACAGATTGTGATTGTGTTGTATTACGCAATTAGAGTACCTACAGGTAAATATTTGAGTCATTTACGAAGTTGCCGACTTTTTAACCGACTTCCAAAAAGGAAGAGGTTATATGTTCGTAGCGTATGTTTGTTTTTTTTTTTTATGTATGTCTGCCGATTTCTCCGTCATTTGTGGACCGATTTTGAAAATTCTTTTTTTGTTTGAAAGGGTTGCTCTCAAATTGGTCCCATATAAATTTTATTAACTTTGCTTGGGTAGTTTTTGAGTTAGCTACAAAATAAGTACGTATTTTTTTCCTACTTAGTTAGTATGTAGATGATATTATTTTTTTTTGAAGACGGTTGTTTTTTTCTTTGTAGTGTTTTTTTTTTGGAAGACGGTTGTTTTTTTTTTGTAAAAAGTTTTTTAGAATGAATGCTTTGGTCATTCTAGACATAATATATTATGTAATACGTAGGTACTTACTTACTAGTTGGAACATGCCAATCGGATCAGTAATTCAGTACCTTGATACTTCGGTACAGTAGAAGTATGTTCTTATGGCGGATTCCTATAATTTACGAACCGTTATTGGTTCAAATTAAGACTCTTGTATCTTTATCAATAATGAAGCAAAGACCTCATAGCTTTGCATAGTACAGTCACGAGCACTAATATTTTTACAATTATAAACTTTTTAGAGTTATTTTCTCCTACTGTATTGATTGTAATTGTATTTTTTTAGGTATATAGTATTTTGGAACCCACAGTCCCACACTACATAGGGCTTATGTCTAGTTGCAATATTTTTTCCACGAGAAAATCATTTTTAATTTTGCTAGGTGTATGCATATTTTTGCTCGTGACTGTACATCCTCCCATATGGAAGTAACTATCACGGGTAAAATTAGCTTACGAATCTATTTAGGTATATACTCAGTTTAGCAATAAAAAATGCTACCATTGGTGAGTATAACGATTCGTTTTAGTTTACAGGAACCGACCATTAATGTCCCTCGGCAAACCTCGTGTTTCGACAGTCGTCGGATTTCTATCAGTTGCCCTTTGCACTTGGTGCAGACCGGACGCTCTCAATCGACTTGGATGTATATAGAGTTGTTAATACTCTTTTAACTAAATGTAATTTATTTTAAAAATGGTAGGAAAGCTGTTAACGTCGCAGACAAGACAGATAGGAAAATAATTTTCAAGCTCCGGATCTAGGAGGGGGGCAAGCCGGGGCCCGTGCCCCGGGCGCCAACTTCAGGAGGCGACAAATTCAAGCGTAGCAGACAAGTGCAACACCCAGCACACAGCAACTTTGCAATAAATGAGACGCGCAGCACATTTATAATCTTTAAATTTTTTTTCTTTTTTTACAACAGTTTTGGCGCCCCTGTTGAATTGGCGCATTATCGATCGATACAATTTGGTTAATATGTTACCGCCAAAATGTTTATTTAGAGAAAATTTTAATTTCGCGAGGACTAACTTTGCGCATTCCCATAAAAGATTGGCGGGAGGCGGCAGAAGGCAGTTTTTGCCCCGCTAAAAAAATCTAGATCCGGGGCTGACAAAACAACAATAAAGTACTTAGTTCTGAATTCAAATTAAACAAGATAAATCTAATAATAGATAGACATAGAAATTAGCATTCGTTTGTATTCGGAAATGCGATGATACCCGAGGGAATAAAGAAAGGAAAATAGAAATATTGTACATAACTATAGACTGAGAATAAATAGATTTCCAGACAAAACTGACCCAATGACGACGCCCGAACAGCGAAGCACGAAGTCTGATAACTAAAGTCAAATAGTAACCGAGTCCTGTAAAAACCCCACATCTACCTCAAAACATGAAAACCTTCTGAATATTAGAGCTAGTTTATTTTTTGTCTGACTGTAATACTGATAGAAATCATCTAGGATAACAATGTTACGCAGATTAAGAGCCCGACTAATATCAACCACCACCGAACAAGGTGCAAATCAAGTTTCAAATTCCAAATCAGATTTTTTCAGATCGATACAGACAAACTGTGACTGTCCAAGGTCGATACAGACTGTCCCAGATCGATACAGACTGTCCCAGATCGATATAGATTGCCACAGAATACAGAATGTCCCAAATCGATACAAGCTGTCCCAGATCGAAACACGCTGTCCCAGATCGATACAAACTGCCCCAAAACGACACAAACTGTTCCAGATAGATACAGACTGCCCCAGAACGATACAAGCTATCTCAAATCGGTCTGTATCGATTTGAGATAGCTTGTATCGTTCTGGGGCAGTCTGTATCAAATTATTACAGACTGTCTGAAATCGATACAAAATGTTCCAGAACGACAGCTGTCCCAGCCCGATACAGACTGTATGAAATCGAAACTCGCTGTCCCAGGTCGATACAGACTGTCGCACATTGACAGAAACTGTCCCAGATAGATATAGATTGCCCTAGATCGACGACAGACTGTCTCTAATCGATACAGACTGTCTGAAATTGCTACAGACTGTCTCAAATCGATACAGTGTCTCAAATTACTGTAGACTATCCCAGATCGACACAGACTGTACCAAGTCGAAACACGCTGTCCCAGATACATACAGACTGCCTCAGATCGATACAGACTATCCCAGAACGATAAAAACTGTCTCAAATCGATACAGACTCTCAAATCGATACAGTGTATCAATTACTACAGACTGGCTCAAATCAATACAGTCAATCACAGATCGATACAGAATGTCCCAGATCGAAACACGCTGTCCAAAATTGATACAGACTGCCCCAGCAGATCGTAGACAGACTGTCTCAAATCGATACAGACTGTCTCAAATTGCTACAGACTGTCTCAAATCGATACAGTGCCTCAAATTACTATAGACTGTCTCAAATCGATTCAAAATGTCCAAGATGGATACAGCCTGTCTCAGATCGATACAGACGGTCCCAGAATTATACAAACTGTCTCAAATTGATACAGACTGTCTCAAGTCGATACAAACTGTCTCAAATTACTACATACTGCCTCAAATCGATCAAAATATTCAAGATCGATACAGCCGATCTGGGACACAGATCGATATAGATTGCCATAGAAATAGGTCCCAGAACGATACAAACTCTCTCAAATCGATAATATAGACTCTCAAATTGCTACAGTCCCAAATGGATACAGCCGATCACAGATCGATACAGACAACAGACTGTCCCAGATAGATACAGACTGCCTCAGATCGATACAGACTGTCTCAAATCGACACAGACTATCTCAAATCGACACAGACTGTCTCAAATCGATATAGACTGTCCCAGATAGATCCAGACTGCCCCAGATCGATACAGACTGTCTCAAATCGATACAGATTGTTTCAAATTACCACAGACTGTCTCAAATCGATACAGACTGTCTCAAATTACTACAAGCAGCCTCAAATCGATTCAAAATGTCCAAGATCGATACAGCCTGTCCCAGAACGATACAAACTGACTCAAATCGATACAGACTGTCTCAAGTCGATGCAAACTATCTCAAATCGATACAGACTGTCTCAAATTACTATTGACTGCCTCAAATCGGTCAAAATGTCCAAGATCGATACAGCCTGTCCCAGATCGATACAGTCCCAGAACGATACAAACTGTCTCAAATCGATACAGACTCTCTCAAATTGCTACAGTCCCAAATGGATACAGCCGATCGCAGATCAATACAGACTGTCCCAGATCAACACAAACTGTCCCAGATAGATACAGACTGTCTCAAATGGATACAAACTGTCTCAAATCGATGCAGACTGTCTCAAATTACTACAGACTTTCTCAAATCGATACACTGTCTAAAATCAAAACAGACTGCGATATATCGATACAAGCTATCACAGAACAAACCAGGCTGTTCTAGGCCGAATCAGTCTACCACAAACCTAAATTATTCCCAGATTGATGCAGACTGACTGTCTCAAATCGACACAGACTGTCTCAAATCGATAACAGACTGTCTCAAATTACTACAGACTGTCTCAAATTACTACAGACTGTCTCAAATTACTACAGACTGTCTCAAATTACTACAGACTATCTTAAATCGGTACAGACTGTCTCAAATTACCAGACTATCCCAGATCGACACACTGTCCCAGATAGATACAGACTGTCCTAGATCGAAACACACTGTCTCAGCTCGATACAGACTTTCCCACATCGACACAAACTTTCCCAGATATATGCAGACTACTCCAGATCTATACAGACTGTCTCAAATCGATAAAAACTGTCTCATTTTGATACAGACTGTCTCAAATCGATTCAAAATGTCCAAGATCGATACAGCCTGACCCAGATCGATACAGACGGTCCCAGAAC
Source organism: Agrochola litura (assembly GCA_949152395.1). Lineage (NCBI taxonomy): Eukaryota > Metazoa > Arthropoda > Insecta > Lepidoptera > Noctuidae > Agrochola > Agrochola litura. The sequence continues at coordinate 3,584,075 of OX424497.1, read as the reverse complement.
GATACAGACTGTCCCTGATTGAAACACGCTGTCCCAGATCGATACAGACGGTCCCAGATTAACACAAACTGTCCCAGATCAATACAAACTGTCTCAAATGGATATAAACTGTCTCAAAACGATACAGACTGTCTCAAATCGATACACTCTCTAAAATCAAAACAGACTACGATAGATCGATACAGAACAAACCAGGTTGTTCTAGGCCGATTCAGTATACCACAAATCAAAATTCGATACTCGGCTTACCGAGACCGACACTGAGTGACCCAGGTGGATACAGGATGATCCAGGCAGAAATGCTGCCGCAAAAATAGCAAAACAGTAACGTGTTCTGTAGTCACGTGCGCATAATTCAGTCACATTTGAGTTTCCTAACAGCACGTGCTCATAAATGTCATATTAAAGCTTCTTTAAATTACTAAAATGAAATTACAAGCGTCGAAATATTTACGTTATGGTCGAACGCACATTGATAAGTTATCTGCAGCAGTATATTGATGTCTAAACGAAACACCCTCCATAATCACGTTGAAACAAACGCTTACCATACAACAGACTTAAATGCAATTTTTAATGACATCGCAACTTGATCAACGTGGAAAACACAAAAGAGGTTTAGAAGTGACCGGAATTGGTTGGAACTGTGTTAAATAAACCGCCAATTTATTAAAAAGTTATAAAATTGGTAGCTGCACAGCCGTACGCGTTGAAGAACATGCAACGATTATCTGCTCGATTTGGTGATTGCGAATTTTTTACGAACGAGGTTTACGTTCCGAAGTGTAGTTAATTTTTAGGTCCGAAGTCCAAACTGGCCGCAGCCGGTTATCCGTTAAAACCATTTAAAATATTTCCATTACTGGAGAACAGAAACAAAATATTCGTAGCAAAAATCCGCATCTGCCGCACAGTCATCAAATAAAATAACAAAGGGAGTTAAGACTGTTACGAGCCTTGTTCTAAATAAAAAGTAGAAGAAAAAAAGTAAATGTAATCACGATTGTAGCTCCTGCAAACAATGGATCAGATTGCAACATCTTTTCAACATCCGTCGCTCCCTTCTCATGCTAAACAATCTCCAACCAATTTCTCATGCGTCGCTGCCTTCTTCTGTTCCGCAAATGCAGTTAGTAAAACATCAATGATCGTCACTGTCGAACAGGGGTCAACCTATAAAGGAGCCGAGAAAGGCATTCCGAGCTGTCTGAAGACGTCAGTAATTGTGGTGTGCAACTGAGACTAATGCGAAAATGATCCGTCAGTGACTCCGTACATCTTGCGCTGCTAGGTCATCTTTTTTGATACAGCACTCTCGCAAGAACATTTTAAAGACCATCCTATGAAATTAGTTTGCCCTACATTACAATAAGATCCGAATCCGCGTATCGCATTTCGTTGTAGACCTTCTAATTACACCCTTGTGTATAAATAAACTTCTCGCATGACATTTTGCTCAGAATAAATGTAATACGAGAAGCTACAGCTAAATATAATGCCACACTCATGAGGAAATCGTCAGCAGTGATAATATTCACATTAACGCGTCATCATAGGTAAACTTTAAAACTAGGTCTGTTATTATCTGCCAGCCTAACATTACGTCTTTAAAAAAAAAATATAACCTCACAAAATAATAACACTTCAAATTGGCGCCATTTTGGACATTCTTTTGAAATATGAAATGGCTGATCTCACTATTTGCGAAATGCGCAAACGCACTCGCACAGCACATGAATGGAAGACATTACACAACTACTGTGTCCGCCATTTTTATTACAACGGTGCCATCCCTAACATGTGTCTATCCGCCATTTTGTGATGTTTCGAGTTTTCGACAAAATGGTGAACAACAATGCTTTTCAAACGTGGACATGAAATGAAACCTTATTCTTGACGTTAAAATTTTAATCTCGAAGGAATAATAAATAATAATTAGCAATGTCCCTAATGATAATATTATTACAATTGGAAATTCAATCTATGGATATAGTCTGTAAATTGTTCAGAGGATGCGTGTGCGCAATGAGAATGACGGGATGAGGTTGCAGCACAGCAGCGGGTAGAGGGCGCTGGCGCGCACCGCAGGGCTCCGCGGGCAGCGCCTGCGGCGTGGCAGCCGTGCGCCGCAACACTGCGCCGCCGCGCATCACGCACGTCACTCCCGCACGAGGGTCACAGTTCTCATTTACACTAGAAGTCTCATCATCTGAACACAAGTCAATCACTTCACAATCATTGTCCAAACGCTTCAACGGGTCCAACATTATCTCCGAATCAGCTGGCTGATCGCAGTCCAGTCCATCTACAAAAACAATGTCCTTATCTTCCATCTGTGGTTTACTCTCCCTTTCTTTTCTCAAGTTCTCGAGGTATTCCTCTATACTTTCTTCTGACATCCTATCTATATGCACTGTGACCGGTTTACATTTGAGGAGAAGCAACTGAGCTTTAATATCAAGCGGTCTTTTATTTCTCTGATTAGGAAATACATAGTTTCTGTTCCAGTAGCTCAAGGGCCGTCTGTACCTCACAGGGAACTGCTGGTTTTTTACTTTAACATTATAATTTTTATTCAAAGGAGTTGTGGTGCAGCAATACCTTTCAACCCTCTCCCTAGAGAAACTTAAGTCCCTCTGGGCATTTGTTTTAGCATTCCGTCTGTAAGCCAAGGAAGAAAATGGATATAGTATACCCCGGTCAATGCTGGTAGTAGTTCTAAGGTGCTTTGTAGTGATCTTCTGAGGCTTACTGTCAGTATCAGTATAAGAATTCACAGAATCCTCAAATTTTTGACCCGATGGGTAAAGTTTTAAAGCAGAAAGAAACTCTGGTAACCCACTGCTACAAGTACTTGTTGGGATGGTTGCATTATTACATAGCCTCTCATGCGCTCTCAGTACATCAGGATTGTCAAAGTGGCTGTCACAGTTATCACACAGGTATATATCAGCAGATTTAACTTGTGTATCTTCAATGGTCTTGGGAGTTATTTTGTCATAATGTAGATTCTCATTTCTGAATGTTACTAGGAGTCTCCCATTGGGCCGGTAGTAAAGAGAAGTGGTGTGGTCTCTGTTGTCAACATACCTGAGCCTGTTGCGCGGGTACCTCGCGAGCTGCGCAGAGAACACCAACAGGAATGCACTCTTGTGGTACTCGTAACATTTCCTCACTAAAAGCTTCAATTTTATGGCCCACTCCTTGGGCACCTCGCTGGGTCTCACAAAGGGGTGCGAAAACGCGACATCTTTAGGCCACCACGGTGGTTGGCGAATGTCTTTCGCAGTATCATGTCCCCAGGAACAAGTCACCATGAATGTTATGAACTTCTCCAGCTCAGCCGCCGTGATTAGCGACAGTGCTGTCGGGTTGCCGTTAGCAAAAAGAAGCGGCAAGTTGGCGATCATGGTTCCCGCTGACGCTTATGGTCATCGAAACCTGAGGGAGGCCAGCGCTTGCGATGTCAGTCCGCGCAGGTTCACAATAACGGTTATTTCGTTACAGTCCATTTTAGCGGTGGCAATCGGGAACATTTATCACTCATAAGGATCGCCACAATTGTAGGAATACTCTAAACACTATTACTAAACACTAATTGCAACTAAATTCACGAAATTGTTCAGAGCGAGAGCGCTAACTAAAAAGAGAAAGATCCATAGATCCACCACAGACTTCATAGATCTTTGTTACGCCGATTTTGCTGCATACTGTACGAGCATCGTCGATTGAGACGCGAACAAGTACGACGCGACACAAAAAGATATCGAGTTTTATTTTAAAAAAAAAACTATATCTATAGCGCGTAATAGAAAGACGCACCACGCACGATTCGTTCTTTCTTTCAATAATCCTCCATTTTGTATTTTTCAAAATCATTCCAATTGGTGATTAATTTGAACATTGGTCGACCAACCAATCACAATTCAGAAAGAAGTGAGTCTCCTTTGTTTTTTTCGTTTTGTGTGTCATGTTTATTATCTGTATGGCTGTATGCCTTTTTCTTGTCACTGTGCTTTTTACGATAAGAAAAATATGAATTAATTTGGAAGAAATATAAAATGTGATAATATTTTTTATTTTTTGTTAATATTTATTTATTTTTTACATTAGGTATGATGCCTGGGTAAAAAAAAAGGAAAATCTATTTAGTCCGTCAGTCACATAATAAAAATATATTAGACACATATTTTTTGCTATAAATGTTAACGTATAAGGATTTTGTGTAATGTTTCGAAATATCAACAAATTACACACAAACATTTGCTTTCATACAAAATATCGTGTTTGCATACACAAATGGCCTCTTTGTTGCGATGTTTTTGTGTAAAAACACGCACAGGAGACCTGGCTTTCGGTAGCTATTATTTATCTGCCCTGCAGGGGACAACACAGACTTTTATTTTATTTGTATATATACAACGTGTTTTTTTTGATATCCCATAACTCTAGGGTATGATTGAGGCCATATCAAAGAATCAACTGGCATATGAGTTATGTTCCAATCCTTCGTTATTTTTTTTTTTAATTTTTCATACAAAATAATTCGGCAAAGTCACGATTATTAATGTAAAACACCCTTACGTGAAATATGACAACGTCGCATTTTCTTAGCTTTAAATATGAATGATTGGTTTGAATAAAAATGAATTACTTGTATTTATCAATGAAACTTAGATACCTAGACACATCGAGGGTTTATTTGTACGGTAAGGTAAGTAACCTCGCAAAAGTAAAGATTCGTCATACTGGTGACAATTTTTGACCTAATTTAATTATGATTGATGAAATCTCCGAAACGATGCATTTTTGGACCACCTATTCTAGGAGTTTTAGTATTATTTTTACCTACAGAATATAACCCTAGAGTTATGGGATATCAAAAAAAACAGGTTGTATATATATACAGGGTGATTGGAAGATGGGTGCAAAGCTTTAAGGCGAAGATAGTACAGACCATTTAGAACCATTTAAGTCATGGTTGTCTTAGACGAAGTCTTACCAAATATTTTTAACCAAATTTTTAAGTTTTTTTTCGGAAATTCTCAAAATTTAATGTAAACTGCATAATTATGGCCAAATTGAATGATAAATGAATTCATTTTTTATTTATTTAATTAAAGTAATGTGTAAGAAATCAAGCAAAACATGTTTTAGGCTTCTGTGTCATTAGACACTTTTTTTTACAGACATATAAAGCTCAGAAAAAATAAAAAAATTGTACAATACGTCTTTTAAACCTTATTAAAAATTAAAAAATTTGGTAAGACTTCGTCTAAGACAACCATGGCTTAAATGGTTCTAAATTGTCTATACTATCTTCACCTTAAAGCTTTGCACCCATCTTCCAATCACCCTGTATATATTAGTTTGATCGAGATGGCCCTGGAAAAGGATACTTGGAAGGATTTCTGCTGGCCAGCGGTGGGACAATGCAGGCTAGTAAAAAAAAAACAATCTTGTGTGGATGACGTAGTGCGTGTGGCTCTCGCCGAAAAAAGCAGAATTCGCTTATTTTACTTTACAACTTTTTACCAAAAAAAATTTAGTTCTGTAATTTATGGTTACGTACGCAAGTAAATTTGGGACGTGGGGTCGAGGCCTTTTGCTGACATAGTTATAAGCACCGATGCCGCAAGTGGTACCCCACGGTAAAGGAACGGACATGTTGTGTGTGACAAACTACGTTGCTGATATTCTGTAGCAGCCAGCTATCACCCAAATCAAACTATCGACAATCGATCTCTTCTACCACAGCCCTCTCCGCCCTCTAATGTCAATGTCAAAAAAACTAATGTCTTCCGTGGAAATTTGATTTGTCAAATGTCAATGTTGTCAACTTCATGTTTCATTCCTAATCTCCTCCTCTGTTGTTATCACTTTGATAAACCAAGAAAATACTATAAAATAAAAAATAAAACAGAACAGAAATTGTAAAAAAATACACCCATGGTCTTCTTTGTTTGATACTATTAAAAATGCATTCCCGAAATTAGAAAATCTTGAAAATGGTCGGTATCGACAAGTGTTTGCCATTCAAATTTTATTAAGAATATTCTAAGTCATAAATATAATTGTTTCACAGGAGCACAACAGTGCTGACAGTTCTCCTAATTCTCCATCAAAGAAGTTTCCGGAAGTGACTGACTATCAGTAAGTATAGTAATGCCTCCTTGAACTAAAACCAGAATGTTGTTTTTTCTTTGTTCAAGGTTTTTGCCGTAAATCTCTTCGACTTTTTGAAAGTCTACCGTTATTAATTATGACACCTAGCTTTATTATTTTATTAAAGTATAGAAATGAATGTTCACTGTGTTTTGAGATACCTATGTGGAAAAACTCGCTTTAACTACATAAGTGATGATCCCTATTAACAAATCCTTATTTGCAATAGGTTGGAGCTCCCAGCATGGAATGTGGACAGCCTGAAGGCTATAGCCATCCAGCAAAGGTTGCCTCGCCCCCGCAGCTTGGCGTGGGCCATCCTGCTGAATGCTCTGCCTCCACCAAACATGGATATTGTATCCAGGTACTATTTGTGTTCTCATTTAAACTTATATTTAATTACAATGAAAACAAATACAGTAAAAACTGTTTATAATGACTTTGCTTAAAACAACGTACTGGTTATAATTACAAAATTTTGAGGTCCCAGCATTTCTGTTAACTTAACATAGTTTTACTACGTAATCTATTGTGATGTTATTTACTGTGATTGTTTCCTTTGCTCTGTTGGTCATTGCTTTAGTTTTTACATCACAATAGATTACGTAGAAGATTATACTATTTAGGACAAATAATCACAACAAATAACATATCCAGCAAAGAGATAGAAACACGAATAGGGCATGCGTGGAAGAAATACTGGTCCTACAAAGAAATTATGAAAGACAAGAAAATAAACATCTCTGTTAAAGGAAAACTTTTCAACACCAGCATCCTTCCTATACTAACCTACGGATGCCAAACATGGGCCTTGACCAAAGCCCAACAGACAAAACTTCGAACGTGTCAGCGTGGCGTGAAAAGGAGTATGATGGGGAAAAGGAACATAGAAAGAACTAATCACAGTGTCATCAGGAAGGCAACAAAAACACAAGATGTAGTACTGAAGCTCAGAAGATTAAAATAGAGATGGGCCGGCCACACTGTCAGGGGAGAAGAGAAATGGAACAAAAAAGTAACCCTATCATATCCTAGGGAGGTGAAGAGAAAGAAAGGGAAACCTTTGAAAAGATGGCAGGATGACTTTGTGAGGACGGCGGGAAAGTCATGGACTAGACAAGCAAGGAACAGGGAGAATTGGAAGGGGATGGAGGAGGCCTTTGCCAAAGGGCACACAGAGTCTTAAAACTAAGAAAAAAAAAAACGTTTTTTTAACCAAAATTGTAACTCTGAAAGAAGGCTATAAATAAATAAATAACATAGTTTTTGGTTATAACAACTATCGGCTAAAATGACCGTAATCCGACGGTCCCTTCAAAGTCATTATAAACAGTTTTGACTGTAATATGCTTATACTTGACACAGTTGTTTGAAGTGTCCACACACCTGCACTTCTGATGACCTAAAGAATGCCACTGATGCCGCGATTGGCATGGCCACCTACTGGGCCATGTTTTACCATCAACTCGAAAAGTAGAAGTTAAAGTATCAATAATAGATTATTTTACTTAGACACCTACTGCCTGTTTCCGTGTCAGTATAGACACTATCTACCACATAAATTAAGATATAGAACAAAATTTGTACCAATTAATCTACCAAGTACAGTTAAATTTACAAACTTAGCTGTGTTAACACATTTATTTTGTCAACATTTTTGCAAATAAATTCTGATCCTGAAACAGGTCATAAAACTCAGATTGTAAATAGCTATACTCCATTTGAAATAAGATTAGACATTTAAACAAACCTTTTTTACCGTCCGTTCAACCGATTTTGACTTCTATACCGTACACATATGGATGGCATTAAAAGTAAAAAAGTGGTTACAATACCAACTGTTTACTGCAGCTGCCATTTGTCATGCCACCATATAGCAATTGAAGTCAAAATTGTTTGAACGGGCTGTAAAAAAGAATTAGTTAAATTTCTAATCTTATTTCAAATGGAGTATAGTTTAATATCTACACCCGAAGGAAACTTACTTGAACAGACAGCTGTGCTGCTGGGGAGTTTGTTGCGCCACTTCTTCTTCCCAGCGAAAGGCACTAGGAAGTGATGAAGGGTGGGCGTTTTTGGGGGACTGTCTTATGTAATTTTGACGTTCGAAAAGTGCTGATTCTCAGCCTAATTTGAATAAATGACTTTTGAATTTTGAATTTTGAAACAATTCCCTTTCCTTAAAAATAACGCAATTATGTTGGGGTCGGCTTCCAGTCTAACCGGATGCAATCGAATACCAGTATTTTACATGGAACAACTGCCTATCTGACTTCCACGACCCAGTGGCTTCTGACGACTCGATTTGTACCAACTGTCAAACTATAACATTATAATATTTCTTTATAAACATGACATTGGCTAATGCACAAATCATGCGAAGCCAAAAAAAAATCTTTATTCCAAAGAGGAATGTGTATCAACAGTGGGTAATATTGTTGTTGATCTGAGTCACACCTTTGAATTTCAAAGTTTGTAAATATGAGTCATGATTATTTCGTAGATCTTTTAAACACTATACACAAACAAATGTCCATTTAAACAACACTATAAATGTTAGTTGAAGGCCTGCTTACACCACAAATCACTAAATGCTAAACTTCTTTAGACGCGTTGGGCATTTTTGAAATGGGACTAAACCATTGATATCGCAACACTGCTGTAACGCAATTTACCGACACTGTGGAGTAAAAGACATTACCGCGGGGCGTGGAGTAAAAGACATCAACGCGTTGATTACCGCGGTGTCGATTTTTTTAAAGTTTTCATTTCTGTCGGCACTCCCGGAGTGCCACTGTTTTGTTCACCACAACGGCGATGCTCTTGACCTGCATGGTAAGTGATGATCAGGCCGAAGGTGGAAACGAGCTTCACCCAGAATCCTTAACTACAAAGGAAGTTGAAACAGATGAGAGTATACACATACGAATCGAAGACCGACTCCGGTACCGGAGTCTTCTCACCCGACCTCAAAATAAATATATCCAGCCCACTGGGAATGTTCAACACCGTCTATCAGGGGGAATGTGTGGGCATCAAACAAGTGGTCCACGCCATAGAAGCCAGGAGTGTTACGGACACCCACATACGTATACTCTCCGACAGCGCCACAGTTTTCCAATCCTTAGAGAAAAAGCTAACACTAGAATGTCACAATGCACTAAAACAAGTAACGGTATCCAGCCGCAACATGGTGACACTGCAATAGATAAAAGGGCACAGCGGATCGCTAGGTAACGACACTGCTGACGAACATGCTAGAAAAGGATCCAGCACGCCAGTCTGTGGACCCGAGCCTAGCGTACCCATCCTCTTCAACCAAATACGCAGGTGGCTACAGGAGTTCACCCACACACAAGCGGAAAACTGGTGCATTCCAGGGAAGCTATGCCATCCTTGGATAGCAGGCTAACCAGGCATTTATTACGCCTGGACAGGAACGGCCTGCGCCTGGTGACGGGGACCTCACGGGACACTGCTCGCTAAATAAACACTTCCGCACTATGGGCTTATCGGTCAGTTCTCTGTGCAGGGCGTGCATGGGGGCTGAGGAAACCGTCGCGCACGTGCTCTTTGAATTCACAGTCGTCACCCAGATTAGAACAGAAACCCTCGGGTCACCCAGATCTTTCACAGATGTTCTGAACAGACCAGGAGATTTAATTAACTAGACTTAGTAGCTAAGCAGGCGGACTTAGAACAAGCCCTACCACCAACCAAACCGAGCAGAAAACAAACCAAAGCGGGACCTCTGTGTCTGAGACAGGTGGTCTAACCACTAGACCACAATTGACAAAAATAGAATTATGTTTTAAATATGTTTACCGGTAAACGAATTTAGTGATTTGTTTTGCAAGTGAGCCTAGAGTGGTTGACATTGCGGCCTTTTTAGTTTACATTGGTTCAGTCACGATACAGTTGCGGTTTACAGAACACCACGCGCGTTTGCATCGTAATCGTGTTTTGCTGCAAAATAAATTGGACGTGTGAAACTGCTCTTAGAAATCATTGACTCTCAGAAATGATTACACGCCCTGGTCCTGAGTTTCTTCACAGAAATGACCTGTTAGTTGAATATAAAAGAATACGTGTCTTACGAATTTATACTTTATTTATTCCTAATCGTGTCCAACTGAGAGGTGTTAGGAACGCATTCTCTCGGCAGACGAAGTTTAAGGGAAGTCCTTGAAGTCAGAAATTTGGGCCGCCTTAATTCGTCCATTAAAGGCGAAAACGTCAGGGTAGTCCGCGAAATACAAATTTTCTTACGTTTTTTTGCAATTTGCAGGTCAGTATTATGTTTGTTGTATGTTGATCTAAATATGATTCGCGGTCGTAACAAATATGGCTTTACTCAATTATAATCATTACAATCAACAATACAACTCCATAAGTTAACAAAGGTGTCAAATGTCATGATTTCATGAAATCACAGCCATGACATGACAGCCAACTCCCTCTCACCGATAGAAATGATTCTGAACCACACTGCGTTGAAATTTTATGCCGGTTATTAAAAAAAAAATTGCTGTTTCAAAGAAAAGTGCAATACCTACGCGGTGAAAATGTAGGGAACAACTGGTTTAAAAAAAAATAACCGAAGAAAAATGTCAACGCAATGGGGCTCAGAATCATGTACTGAATCCATGGTTTCAGTATTCGCGTCGATGCCACCACGTCGATGTATGCGCACAGAATGATGCGCGCGTAATTCCGCTGATCTTGGCGTCTGTACTGTTTTCCCGTTCAGATATGGCACATTCATAACATTTTTACTTTGCTACGATGGAGCAGAAATACGCTCGTGAAATTCCGCTTTTGTTTGTCCCTAGTTTAACATCTATGTATCTTTCTTCTTTCAGTCTAAAATCTCATAGAAATTTCTACAATGATTTGAGTGACAAGCTTTCAATGGACCCGAGGGCGGTCATCGGCGACGATCCACTCTCACAAGATGATGAGGTAGGTAACAACTTGCATTGCCATTCCAATGAGACTGCTTGTAGTGATGTGCCAGATATCCGTATCCGTATCCGCGGATATCCGAGGAAAAAAAAAAGATCTGTTTCCGTATCCGTTACTTTTTGGCGGATCTTGAACGGATCTTTTATATTAATACATTTCATTACGTATATGAAATTTTAAAAATATGTAGCTATGAAATACTGTAAACTTCAAACCAAATTAATAAAAAATAAAAATTTGTCATATTTATTATAATTCAGGTAGAGTAAGTACCAATAAATTAAGTTTTAAGGTTGTAATAAAACTATCTTTGTAGTGAGATCAAACCTCTAATATTTCATCAATTAAAACTATGTTGTTTTCAAGAACTTAAAAAAAAAACGTAATATTTAATATTGAGTAATGGTAAATTGTATTTCAAAAAGAGTAACTTGGCAGCTTTGTCCCCCAAAAGTCAGTTACGATGATCATAAATAATTCCTGCTGAACCTGAAGAAAGTTGAGATTCGTATCCGTATTCGCGGATCTAAACCCTTATGATCCGTATCCGCGGATCACATTTTTTAACGATCCGGCACATCACTAACTGCTTGTAGCGAAGTTGCGCGCTGTGTTACGGTAAAATGAACCTTCTATGTTCTATGTTCTATGTTATGGGGTTTTGGTTTCCGCACTTAGTCCATAAGGTGGACCATTGTACGTGGGCCATGGCGGCCGTTTGGTTGTTATTCCAACCAGCCCACCTCCCTCCAGAAGTTAATTAAAGCTCCTGGCCTGTTCAGAACATCTGCAAAAGATCTGGGTGACCCGAGGGTTTCTGTTCTAATCTGGGTGACGCCTGTGCATTCAAAGAGCACATGCGCGACGGTTTCCTCAGCCTCCATGCACGCCCTGCACAGAGGACTGTCCGTTATGCCTATTGTGTGGAAGTGTTTGTTTAGCGAGCAGTGTCCCGTGATGGTCCCCGTCACCAGACGCAGGCCGTTCCTGTCCAGGCGTAAAATACGCCTGGTTAGCTTGTTATCCAAGGATGGCATGGCTTCCTTGGACTGCCTGCATCCCGGTGTTGAGGTCCACCAGTACTCCGCTTGTGTGTGGGTGTACTCCTGTAGCCACCTGCGTATTTGGTTGTAGGGGATTGGTACGATAGGCTCGGGTCCACAGACTGCCATGCTAGATCCTCTTCTAGCGAGTTCATCAGCTGCATCGTTACCTAGCGACCCGCTGTGTCCTTTTATCCATTGAAGTGTCACAGTGTTGCGGCTAGAAACAGTTACCTGCTCCAGTGCATTATGACATTCTAGTATTAAGCTCGAGGTAATATATTTTTTCCGTAAGGATTGGAGAACAGAAGCGCTGTCGGAGAGTATACGAACGTGGGTGTCAGTAACTTTCCTGGCTTCTATGGCGTGGACTGCCTGTATGATGCCCACACACTCCGCCTGATAGACGGTGTTGAACATACTCAGCGGGCGGGATATATTTATGTTGAGGTCGTGTGAGAAGACTCCGACCCCAGTACCGGAGTCGGTCTTCGATCCGTCGGTATATACTCTCAGCTCTTCCGGGCCTGAGTAGTCACACTGTTCTTCTGTAAGTATTATGTTGTAGTGCTTTTGAAAGTGGTGTGATTTCGGGGCTTTGTCGCAGGGTGATGCCATCATCGGCTGTCGCTTGATCGCATCTTCCTTTATACGCGTGTGCTTTACTCTGGAGTCTTTGCTTAATGTTCCTGATAAATGGAGTCTAAAGGCGGCCAGGGCCGCCTCCTCCCGCACAATTAGGTGCAGAGGCGGCAGTCCAAGCATTGCCTGTAGGGCGGCAGTGGGTGTGGTTCTCATACTGCTGGTGATTGCAACACAAGCAAACCGCTGCAGTTTTTCGAGATCTCTTTGGGCTGTACTCAAGTCTGTCCTGGGCCACCAGACCAGTGAGCCGTATGTAATAAGTGGTCGGATGACTGTGGTGTATAGCCAGTGGGTGATCTTGGGGCTAATCCCCCAATTCCTGCCAAGCAGTCGCTTGCATTGCCACAGGGATATACTGGCTTTTGTAATGATATAGTTCGTGTGTTTTGCCCAGTTCAATTGTTTGTCCAAAAATATGCCCAGGTATTTGGTTTCAGTCGAGAGACTTAGGGTTGTTCCAAAGAATCGTGGTAGTTGTAGTGTCGCTAATTTCCTCTTTTTTGTGAAGAGAATCAGTTCGGTTTTTGTGGGGTTCACTGAGAGTTGGTGCTTGTCGCACCATTCCTCTACTATCTTTAGGGCTTGACGCATGAGGTTGCATAGGGTATTTTCGTGGGTCCCGTTTATTATTATAGTTATGTCATCGGCGTAGCCTACAGTGAAATAACCTTTGTCATTGAGTGTTTTGATGAGGCTGTCTACTACCAGGTTCCATAGAAGCGGCGAGAGGACGCCCCCTTGCGGGCAGCCCTTCGCAACGATGGCCCTCGTAGTGTCATTTACTGTGACTTGCACAGCTCTCAATTTGAGCATGTTGGTGATCCAGCCGCTCAGGGTCGAGTCTATGCTGTGTCTGTGGAGTGCCATGTTTATACTATTAAACATGGTTTTGTCAAAGGCGCCCTCAATGTCAATGAAGGCAGCCAGTGCCGAGCATTTGTGGTCCACTGCGCATTCAATTTTAGAAACCACGCTGTGCAGCGCTGATTCTGTTGATTTGCCTATGGAGTACGCATGCTATTGTTTGTGAAGTGGTTTTACCCGGAGCGGCCCATCTCGGATGTGCCTGTCACAGAGTCTCTCCAGGGTTTTTAGTAGGAAGGATGTAAGACTTATGGGCCTATAAGCCTTGGGTTGTGTATAATCGGTTTTTCCCGGTTTGGGTATGAAAATGACTTTCACCTCACGCCATGCGAGAGGTATGTGTCTAAGTGCTATGCAGGCTCGGTAGACCTCTACCAGCCATGGTGTCAGATAATCTACTCCCCACTGCAGTAGTGCTGGGAAGATGCCGTCCAGTCCTGCCGACTTGTATGGCTGAAAGGTGTTGATAGCCCACTTTACTCGGTCTTCTGTTACTACGTTGCGGGCTCTTGACCAGTCATGATCCGTTGGGGTCCATTCTGGTTCAGCCTCCCACGTTCTGTCCTCTAGGACTCTACAGTCTGGGAAGTGAGTCTCGAGAAGGACCTTACTGGTTTCATGGTCAGTTAAAGTGTACGAGTTATCAGGTTTTTTAAGCGCGCCGAGAGTCCGGTCCTGATCGGTTGATAGGATTTTCCTTACCCTTGCGGCTTCATTGTTAGTCTCGATGGATTCACAGAATTTCCGCCATGCTGTTCTCCTGGCGGTTCTGATCTGTTTTTTGTATGTATATTGGGTCTCTTTGTATATCTCCCAGTCGCCCGGGAGTCTAGTGTTTTTGGCTCTGTTAAATTGCTTGCGTAGCGCCTCTCTGAGTTTGCTAAGTTCAGCGTTCCACCAAGGGTTTCTCTCGTTCTTGGTTCGTGGCGCTCTTAGTTTGCAGCATGCGTGGTATGCTTCAGTTAGATATTCTGATAGCTTTGTTACGGTGTATTCTAATTGTGCCTGATCTTTTATGATTACTTGTGTTAGGTGTCTAGTTAACAGGGAGGCCAGGAGGCGTTTGTACCCGGGAACATTGGTGCGCCTCGGGTTTCGCCTCGATTCGGGTTTCTTAGTGTTAGTAGTTAGTTTAAAGCGGATCCTTCTGTGGTCTGAGCACGAGGGCTCGTCCGATACGTGCCAGTTTGTAATCAGGCTTGCTGCGTTTTCTGTAGCAAGTGTTAGGTCTATAATCGTTTGTCCTCGGGCTGTGACCCAAGTGGGTTCTGAGCCGCGGTTAATAATGTTAAGGTTAGTGGAGAATAAATAGGTGGATAGTACCTCTCCTCTGGAGTTCGGTGCGTCGCTGCCCCAGAGTGGGTGGTGTGCGTTTGAGTCGGTGCAGATGATCAGGTCCAGATTGGCGCGCTCGCAGTGCTGTACCAGGTCGGCCATCTCTTTTGGCGGGCAGTCTGCGCCCTCGCCTGGCATGTATACCGAGGCCAGTACAGCATCTGGAGCGCTACCTGCGGTCTGGAGCCTGACAGCTGTCAGGTCTCTGGAACAGAATTGGGTGAGTAGTGTGATAGGAATTTCTTTGGGTATGTAGACGCAGGTTCTTGGTTTGTCCGATGTGTGAGTGTTGAGAATTATCTTACCTCCGATGTTACCGAGGCCACATATTCTGTTGTTCCTGATCCACGGCTCTTGGATCAGTGCGATGGTTCGGGGCTTCACCTCCAGTGCCCTGCGTAAGCTAGCCGTGGCAGTCTGGCTATGCTGGAGGTTGGTTTGGATTACGTTAAGGGGCGGTGACGATGGTGGAGTGGGGTTAGTCGGAGATGGATCCATCGGACTGTCCCTCCATCTCCCCCACTCTGTACTGGTCGTCGTGTTGATTACCCGGCGATGAGGCAAGGAGTTGCTCGTTCCAGCCAGGTGATGCGGGCGGTAAAGTGTCGACGTCGTCGGCCATTGCCGCTCGGGCCATATCCTCCTCTAGCCTTGCAATGTCCGTGTCGCTCGTCTGTGTCGTCGTCGGTGTTGTCGTCTTCCCGTCTGTGCTGTCGGTCTGGGTGTCGGAGGGTCGGGTCGTGGGCCAGAAGCGTGCGTATATCGAACCTAGTAGGTACGATATCCGACGCTCCCGTCCCAGGACCTTTTCAGCTTCCTCCGGTGGCAGCCCTAGGGTCAGGTAAGTCCCGTAGTGGTCGCCACCGACGGTAGTTGCCCTGTATAGTGACCACCTTGTAATGTCGTACCAGGTATTCTGACGAGTCAGAATACCTTGGAGCCTAGCTACGTCACCTCTATAGCGAGGGACGAAGAGCGAGGCTCGGACACGGGTGGGCACGTCGGTCTGCTTCATCACGGTCAATGTCTGGTCAGTGTCTGGGAGTTTTATATTCGGCACATTTTGGGTCAGCCAGGTCAGGGCGTTGTCATCCTCACACCACATCTGCACTGTGCCTTCCGCTACCCGTGGGTATCCGCGGAAGGCCGGGAGTGGTGTCGACGAGTCTGTGTCCATGAGTATACTTTCCAGGTAAGTCTTTATAAAGTCGGCCTCTACCCTAGTCAGTTCTCTACCGGGGTGGGGAAAGCAGATTGCTACCGCCAGCCGCGCAGGAATATCCTTCGTGGCCCGCGCGTAGGTCCTCTGGCCCCCCTGAGCGGAGTGGACCCTCACACGTTTGGCGTCCCCCTGAAGCGTACTTGGCGAAGCCGTGTCGTCGGGGCGCACCCTCTTCGCCGGCCCTGTTCCACTCGGTCCAGGCTGCGGGTCGGAGGTGCCTGGCAGGATGGTAGTTGCCAGCAACGCCTGGCGTGAGGCTCCGGAACGCTTGCCCCTGGTATGTCTAGGTCGGGGTCGGTCGTGGGTTCTGTCGGTGTCCTGGGGTCGACTGGCGGCCCCGGCAGACTCAGTTGCGTGCGAAGGTGGTTCGCGTTGGGTTGCCCCTGCGCTCACCTGCCCCCGCCCGCTTGGGTCCGCGTCCGGCCGTTTTCCGCGCTGGGTTTCCCCTTCGCGTACTTGTGGCTGGTCGCGTGGCTCCGCGTCCGGCCCCTTTGCGCGCTGGGTTGCCCCTGCGCGTACTCGTGGCTGGTCGCGTACCATCTCTTCAGCGTCCGATCGCGCTTCGCGCTGGCTAATGCCTTCGCGGGTGTTGCGCTTTCGGTCGCCTACTTTCTTCTCCCGGGCTAAGATTTTTCCGCGCTTTCTCAGCGGGCGTACTCCATCAACTTCAACCGGGAGAGTGGTAGAGCTGCCGGGTCTGTCAACTTCCCCCGTATCAGTCTGTCTCTGCTGGTCTTGGTCTCTGTCTGGGTAAGTGGTGCTGCTCCGCACAATGCTCTGTTGCCAGAGGTTCGCAGGAGGCATACACCGTGTAGCGGGTACCGTCGCGTTAGTCGCAGTCGGGGTCTTGTTAGTGGGCGCGTTAATCGCAGCCGCGGTCGTGTTATTGGGCGCGTTAGTCGCAGCCGAGGTCGGGTTCATGGGCGCGTTAGTCGCAGCCTGTGTTATAGGCGCTAGATCAGCAGCCGGCCGCGCTACAAAGCGCGGCATTAAGGAGTCCATGGTACAGGTTGATGCCCCCCCCATAATACGATGGGGGCTAACCGCCGGAGCGGTGTGGGATTCCCCGGCTTGGCCGGGACCCACCTGGGTAGTTACTTTCTCAGTCTGCATGTTCATGGTTGTGGGGTGGGCTTTTTTGGAATCGAGGTTACCCTTCCTCTAGGACCGACGGGATAAAGGGATAGGAGGGAAGGCATTTGGACGGAGGATATGGGTTCCTTGGGGGTTACCCTAGGTCTGGGAGTTGACCTAGGGATTTAGGATCGACGGGATGTGTATGGATAAGGAGGGATGGCTTGGTTAGGTGATAGGTACATAGGAAGGGGGTATGTGGGTTACCCTAAGCCTGGGATTTGGCTTTCGGGAACTTCTCTTGTCCGGGATCTCTTTAGGAAGATGCTCCAAGTGCGGGATCGCCCACTACCGGTCAGTGTAACCGTCAGTGGTCGGTCCCGCAGCCGGAGTTGGGCTATCCGCAACCTGCCCACCCGCTCGGTTGCATGAGAAGAAGTGCCTGGCAGTCTGGGTCGCCCCACCACGGATGTACGTATACATTCGCGTTGGGACGATCCAGCCTTCCCCGAGAAAAAAAAAAAATGAACCTTATTAGTACAAAATAAATTACCAATTCAATTAAGTCTCTTCAGATTCTCGTCAGTGGAGTAGGTTGGGTAGCCCGCATATACTTCGCCATAGCAATTACCACAAGGATTTGCAGGCAGGTCAATGTTACATTATCCACTGAATTTGATACCGGTATGTAACCTCTTTTACAGAGTTCAATAACTTACACCACATGTTACACTCATCAAGGTTAAATAATATTTGTTTTAAGTTATCGGATGTCTGTGATATTCATTGTTTAAGTCAAGTTATAACAGCAAATATGTACCTACCTATTCCATAAACAAATTCTTGTTTCCAATGATGATATTTTCTCTAAAGTAAATATCAACTTTAATCTAGTGTTAATTAAGTGTGTGTATTAATTAGTATACTTCATGACTAGTAATACTGAAAAAAACATTAAAAATGAAGTTGTAGCGCAAACTGAACTTTATGCGTGGGTGTTAAAGTAATTTTTCAAAAAATACATATTTGTTTACATATTTGGAAACTAAATCGCGAATGCAGAGTATGTACCTGGCTGTAGATAAGGCACATCGAGTTTAAAAGAAAAAGTGTGTGTTGTGGAACACCCGTTTCTCTGTACTAGTTGCGCCCCGCGGTTTCACCCGCCTACGTCTCGATCCCGTGGGAATATCGGTATAAAGTATCCTATATCCTAACCCAGGTAATGGTCTACCCATGTGCCAAATTTCATCCAAATGTGTTCAGTTGTTTTAGCGTAAAACCGTAACAAACAAACAAACTCACTTTCGCATTTATATTACTATTATTTAGGAAGGATTAATACAGAGGCATCTAGTATAAGTTTAGAAGCTAAAAACTTATACTAGATGGCGCAATATTAAAAAACAAAAACTTTTGAAACATGAAACCTAGAAACTGATTTTTTCGGGCATAACGCTTTTCGTTACGTGACGATTTCTACCAGCCAGCCGCGTTAAGGTGTAAGCGCCAGGGTAGCCCGTGCAGGTGGAGGTCTGCCCGGTTTGGGCGGAGCATCGCCGTGTCCTCGTGGAGGCGATCGGCGGCGGTGATCTCTCGCATCCGGCCCTAGTTCAGGCCATGGTACGGAGCGAGAGAAAATGAGAGGCCGTCACCTCCTTCTGCGAAGCGGTAATGCTCGCGAAGGAAGAGGCGGAACGCGTGAGGGAGAAGCAAATTTCACGCCGTCACGCTCCTAACCGCCGCAGGAGGAGACGCCCTGGGCGTCGGGAATCGCAGGCCGATTTCCGGCCACCGTAGACGCGGGCTTGCGGACGGTGAGCAATGGGTAGCTCACCGTCCGATAAGGACCAGGCCCGGGTCGACGGCGCGTTGTGTTCCACGTGCGACTCAAAAAGATGTCAGCAGAATTGACGGGGTCCGCTAGGGCCGATGCCTGCCGGGGTTGCGAAGAAATCCGAAAGGGAGATTGTGGCCCCCGACAACATGGCAACCGAAGGAACACGGGTGGGTTTTAGTCAGTAAGAGTCTGACACGCCCTCCCGCTCCACCCAGAGCGGGAGAAGTTATTTGATAATTTCCCAATAAAAAAAAACGTAGCCCATGAAATTCAATTTTTCTTACGTTTTTTTTCTGGCCAGTTTCAGGTGATCGAAATACGATTCGGGACCGTACCAAATATGTATTTACAGAATTATAATAATTAGAAACAACAATACAACTCTCTAAGTTAAAATTGACCTCAAATGTCAGGATTTCATTAAATAAGTAGTCACTCAACAGGGTAATTTGAACTTAGAGAGTTGTATTAATGATTTTAATTTTTTAAATACATCTATGTTACGGTCGCGAATCTTATTTTGATCAGCATACGACCCTGATACTGACCTGCAAATTACAAAAAAACGCAAGAAAATTTTAATTTCGCGGGCTACGACTGTGGATCCTCCTTCGTTCCAAAAATATTTGCCTTTATGGAGCGTCATTGCGAAAGAGACATTCTGAGAAAAAAAGATTTATCGAAAGGGTCATTTTGTGAAGTAGTCATTTTGCATAATCAGACTATAATGTTCCCATTGTTGGGACACAGGCCTCCTCTCTGTGAGAGGGAGTGGGCCATAATCCACGCAGGCCCAGTGCGGGTTGGTAGATGTCACATGTCTTCGAAGTTTTTGTAGTTCTAGGACATGCCGGTTTCCTCACGATGTTTTCCTTCACCATTTTGAGAGCAGTGGTGATCAAATAATTTACACAAAGTAAAGCGCCTGTCAGGGTTCGAACTTACGACCTACAACTCGTAAGTCGCAGCCATTACCACTGGGCTACCACTGCTCCCTAGCGGTCATTTTGCGAAAGTGATATTCTGAGAAATGGAGATTTTGCGTCCAGGAGGCATTTTGAGAAGTGGTCATTTTGCGACTGAACCATCTCTGTCACTCATGACAAGAAAGTCAAGAAGAAGAAGAAGTCTCTTTCTGCTCGATGTGAAATTTTACGCCTGGGGAGGCTTTTATTCAGCAGTACATATCTCTCGTCTCAATGATGAATAATGTCTATAGTATATGTTTTGTTTCAGAGTGTCTGGAAACAACATTTCTGTGATAATGAGCTCAAAACTCTAATACTCCAAGATGTGGTCAGGACGTTTCCTGAGGAGCTGTACTTTAGAGATAAAGATGTGCAGGATTTGATGGTAAGACTGTGTTCCAATTTTATAGCATCTTAACTAAAGGGCCGTTGTTCAAACGTAATTAAGCGTAAAGAACCAGCATGTAAATAACTTGTCCACTGTTTATATAACAGATAACCTATGTTTACATTAAGAGGAGGCTCCCTAAATTGTATGTTAATTTGCATTAATATTCTGAAACGCATATAGTCAAAATGAAACTTTAGTATATGATTTATTGGATTTTTTTCTTTCCATGTACAAGACAGTGAAGTAATATTGTAATATTTTCGCTCGATTAATTTTTTGTTCGAAAAGCATGTCTTTTGTCAAAGATTATTTAAATAAAATGAAGATTACATTTTTAGGCTTTTATGTCTAAAACAAGTAAGTATTCACAGTAAGAAAATATACTATCCAGCCACAAGATATTGTTTCTCTAGATCAATTATTACTTTGGTTAAAAACGAAATAAGAATTGATATTTACGCCATTTAGTTCCGTGCTCGAACACGATCAAAGAACGCACGCGATATTGAACTTTAATACTGATGAATTAGCGTTTAGCACATAGTGGAGTGGCGGAGTGCATGGGGGCTGATTTTGCGTGGAAATTGTGTGCAGAGTGCCTGTTCTTTATTGATTGACATCTCAAGTATTCTGGAAATGAGAAAGTAATGTACCTACTTGTTTCGTAAAAGACGGACTACCTCGCTCATAACCTAGGCGCAATTCTCGTTGGACCCGTACCTCAGTTCCTCACAAAATGTACGCTCCTCTAGTGACAAACTTTCCTACAGACGACGTTATGACTTTCAGGACAAGAAGGTTGATGTTACTAGAGATGTCTAGTTGCCTACTACTATCAAAATTAACCTTATAATATACTATTATGTATACTTTTTCCACTCCTGTTCGTCATTGGAAAATTCGCACTCAACCAATACTCTCACCGTTGTCTATGATTGTAGGTCCGGATCCTATTCTTCTGGGCGCGTTCCCACTCAAACGTGGGCTATAGACAAGGCATGCATGAAATCTTAGCTCCGGTGTTGTTTGAACTGTACCTAGATAGGAAGTTTGCGCCTGATAATCTAGGGTAAGTATTTATCTGTTTTACTATTTTTTCGGCTATTCTTGTCTTGGCCAGAGGCCTCAAAATACTCGATGGTTTATTATAAATGGACTGTTTTTTTTTTTCTTGCAGAGAGAAGTTAAAGTTTATACTAAAAGAAGACTGTTTAGAGCACGATAGCTAGTAAGTATTTATAATTAGATTTTAGCTTTTTTTACACGTATTCCATCACTAATATTTATCGCATCTCAGTGGCGTTCCTTTCATACAAGCCGAAAAGCCCGGCTTGCATTCTAAGATGAGCCCACCAAAAAAAAAACTACACCCGTAAAGCAACCAAGTCATTCATTCATGTCGCAAGAATTGATAAGAATAATAACATTAAACTCCGCGCTGCACCGTATCAGCCGCGCGCTTTAGAAGCTACGATGCCAGGTTTCCGTACTCAAAGAATAATATTTAAATTCCGCGCCGTTTTCATCACGCACGTTGCCAAACTATCTCAGTTGCGATCTCACTCTAACACTATAGCGTTAAGCAGGACGCGAGATCGCATCGATGAATGAAAGCGTCAATTCTGTGGTACATTGCATTGCTTTCTCGCTCACACAAGGGGGCTTCTTATGAGGCTTCATACCTCTCATCTTTCGCATAGAAATTGTTAACGTTGTTGGTACCATTAGTATGTACTCATTTCGCAAAATGTTCTAATTTTTAAGCCCGGCTTTAGATTTTTTATGAATGGAACGAATCGTGTATTTGATTTTGTATAATAGGAGTAAGGCAAGTACCTATGTCGTTGCAAGACGCTGCGCAAGACGCTGCGCAATGCGTGATTTTCTATAGAATGTACTCAAAACAAATTAGTTCAAATTTGTTTTGAGCGGCTATTTTTTTTGCTTTGTATTTTTTTCATTTTCTGTGAATTTAAGTGTTGTGAATTGTGATTAGTTTTTGCTGTGATTGTTGAAGTGATTAAAAAGTTTCTTATCATTAAAATTAATTCGGAAACGCATGCAACTGTTCCTTGTGAAGGACTAAAGTGTGTGAAATTGTTACTCGGCAAGGTAATTTTATCATCAAAATGGGAATTCGGAAACTGTGTTCGTAAAGGTATTTATATTGATTTTTCTGACAATAAGTAATTATTTACTTCACCGTAACCAACCTCAAATTATTGTACCCATTTCTCGGAATAGAGAATAGATTGAAATAGGCATTCGATTGTCTATTACACAAACTTATGTAGGTACTAGTAGCTGGTGCCATGAAAGCATATGACTAGTGTTGTTTTTATGGCAATGTAGTTTTGGAAAACCACTGAAAAATTAACCATCCTTTTATGTTATTACATCTCATTGAGATCACAAAACAATAATGTTCGTATCGAAGAGATTCTTCATAGGTGTTTTGAAATAAAGATTAGAGTTGGCTATTGTCATTATGATTATGATAAATTTTGTTTAGGTAGGTAATATCTCATGTTAAAATTATCAATCGATACTATGGGAGCCATCTTTTGATTCAAAAATTTTGCATGAGACAAGCGAATATGAATTATGGTAAAAAGGTTCGGCTACGCGTAATTACGCGCATTCGTGGCGATAGATGGCGCTTATGACAATTACGTGCCTAAAATAATATGTAGAACTTTTCGCATTTGAAAGGTTTTCTAACCAAAATTATAATAATGTTGTACCATGAACAACATAAATGAAAATAAGTCAATCCCTCACTTGGCAGATTTTTTTTTTCGTAAAAATCTGTCGGCTTGCCCTAATTTTGACCCCTAGGCACGCCACTGTCGCATCTGAAATGCACAAACATGCTGATCCACACAGTTGTAAGCCATGTAAATATTATTTTCTGTGCGTGAATCAGACTCGGAACCCATTCGCTGAACTCCTGCGTCAAAAAGGTCCATCGGCCATCTTTGTCAGTGGCGCCAAAACATTTTTTTTACGTCTACCAGTATGTGATACGATTTAATGAAAAAACAGTTTATTTAATACGCATTAACGTTGTTTTCAGCATGCTTTTCAGTACAATAATGAAAGGTTTAGAAAGGTTCTACACAACAGGCGATATCGTTCCCACGTCATGTGGCAGACTGCCCATCTCTAAAATGTCTCATGTGAGTATGCAACAGGAAAAATAATATTAATTATGAATGTACAATATTGTAAGATTGTATTTGCATGAGGAAAATAATATACAATAGTCCTGTATTTCTAAGAAAAGGTTATTGTTGTTGTATAAATAAATGTGCATAAAAGGATGCACCAGGGTAGATGGGCCAGGATCGTCATACAGTGAGTGTCTGAAGACGGGCGTCGTCACCGAAGTAGTCCTAAGAAATGCTGGCGTGACGATTTGGACTCGTTTCTGACCGATTGACCCAAGAAGATAAAACACAAAGAAACGCCTCTGTGGTGTAGTGGTAAGACCACCTTTCGCAGACCCAGAGATCCCGGGTTGGATTCCCAACGGGGGCAAAATTTTCTGCTCGGTTTGGTTGGTAGTAGGGCTTGTTCGCCTGGCTAGCTACCACCATCTTATCTAAGTCTCCATAATAACAATGTTAACACTTCACAGAATTGTTGTGTTTCGGCAGTTAGAGTAAGATAGCCAGTTCCTTTGTGATTGAGGATTCCGGGTGAAGCTCGCTTCTACCTTCGGCCTTATCATCACTTAGCATCAGGTGATATGAAGGCCAAGAGCATGCCCGTTGTGGCAAAAAATATAATTGGAAAACTATGGGGGAGACCTTTGCCCAGCAGTGGAACAAAATCAATAAAAAAAAAAATTGGCCTTAAAATTCGCTTCCACTCAAGCCTAAACAAAGTTATAGTTTGACCGGGACCGTTGTTCCTCGGCATAGGTACACACGGCTACACATCAAGCTATACATTTCCAGTATAAACTGACCTCGCATTGTACGGAAATCCTACACAATGCGAGATCAACATAAACTGGAAATGTATAGCTTGATGTGTAGCCGTGCGCGGTGAGACGAGGGGTATTGCAGGCCACTCATTCCTCAACGCTCACGGCGCAAGGCGTCCCACCTGCCGCTGATTCGTCAACGCTGCCCCCCCGCCTCGCCGCGCATTCCTAAAGTGCGTAACAGCAGTCCCGGTCAAACTACAGAACCGTAATGACGAATTGCGTTAATTTATGAGCTAATAATATATTCGTTTTGCACAAACTATTTCCAAGTGGGATAAATAGATGGCATATATGTATAGTTGTCTTAATTGCTGTATCACGATAAGGTTAAATGTCGCTTGCACTTCATAAAACGACAAGGTCTATTTGTCTATGTAACAGTTAGATAGTTTCAACCTTAGTTTAGTTTAAGTTTAAATTTAGTGGGATTTATCAAAATTGATAAAACAGTGACGAAGTCGACTATAATATGTATACAGGATCAAAATAAATTAGCTAGCGTAACTTCGAAGACATCTATTCGTAATATCTTAACAAATATACAAATAAAAACAAAAAAAATTGACGATCGCTGGTATTGTTGTTACTTGAAATATGAGTTGAGTTGAATCATCGATAGAAAACCTGCTTTCGGTTTTCTAGCGATGATTCTTAGACATGTTTTATCAAAAGCGGTTCAGCCGTTTGAAGATTTATCAGCTGTTTTCTAGTTGATGAATGGATGCGAGTATCTGCCACAGGTCTGATCGATCATGCTGAGGTCTCCTATATATAAGTGACGGAGTACACCTACTTGATACATGATCCTTACCTTGTGCTTTATTTATGTGTCATATTATATGACAAGTCATATATTGACATGTTATGTATTTTGTTGGAGATCTTAAATCAATAAATAAACTGATATTTCAAGTACACTCACTGTGTTCCCAAAAAAAAAATATTTTTTTGCTTTATCATGTTTTGATACCGATGTCCATCACATCTGCGGAGTTTTGCTAAATAATTAATTTGACCCTGTATACCTTTTTATTATGACAACATTTGTATTTCAGAATCCTAACGAAGTAATAAGATATTTGGATAAACTGAGAGAAGAATATTTAGTGCCGTTGGATCTCGAATTATCTTTACATTTAGTTGAATGCAACATATCTATGGAACTATTTGGAATGTAAGTTCACATTCAAATAAATATTATAAATTAAGTATATGTTGGAGCAAATGATTTTCTGACATTGAATAGTAAACTTTATTATCAAGGTTATAAAGTGTAAACAAACCAAGCAATCATCTTAGATATCTGCGTCGATGTTCGTACAAATTTGCACTTTATGTCACTAAAAACAAAGTTTATTTTTCAAAACCAATAACCACACTCTACTCTAAGCCATACTTATTTTTTCCTCTCATTGTTCCAGCCGATGGTTAAGACTGCTATTTGGGCGAGAATTTCCCAGATCTGAGATCCCAAATCTATGGGGTTTTTTGTTTGCCGACGGACCAATGTTCCCCAACCTGCACTATGTAATCGTCGCCATGCTAGTCTCTATGAGGAATACTCGTGAGTTATTCACCACATATTTGACTTATATCCCACCTCTGATACAGTACCTATTTTAAACTAGTTCAAAGAGAAATGAACGAAAAAATTAATGAAAATTAAGAGCGTTTATTTTGAAAGTGGGCAATGTCAAATCAAAATCAAATCAAATCATTTTATTTGCAATAAGTATTGGTATAGTGTTGGTCTTATAGTCAGTAATAAGTTCCTAATACAAAGTCAGACATTTGACATGCAAAACATTACAATGTATTCAATGCTAGAGTATTATATTTATATCCAATGGCATGCTTTAATTGTTTCTATTATTAATTAATTTTACAATACATTCCTTATTAATATTATCATTACATTAATTTAACATAGATTATTAACATTGTTAATAAATTCATTTATAGAATAAAATCGTTTTTCCAATAACCATGATTTTAACTTTATAAAAAATAAATTATTAGGTAACTCTTTAAAGTTCTTTGGTATTTTGTTATAGATAAGTCCACACATATGATAACAGTTCTTTTTATACAGAGAAGTCCTTGGAGCCCTAGGCAGAACTATTCTATCTGGATCTTTTACTTTTCGAGGGCAACGGTCTTGAGCCTTTTCAAACAGGTCAAAGTGCCATCGGACAAATTTTGCACATTCTAAAATATACATACTGGGTAATGTCAGGAGTTTTAATTTAAGAAACAAGGGTTTACAAGATTCCCATGGTGGAATGCCACTAATAGCTCGAATGCATTTTTTTTGTACCCTAAGGGCTTTATCTACGTCTGTTGAGTTACCCCATAGTATAAGGCCGTATTGTAGAGTCGATGCAACGCAGCCGTGATACGCAGTCAACATCGTATCCTGCGACGAGGTCTTTCGCAGTGTGTAGAGAACATAAACGAATTTGTTTAATTTGTTGCATACTTTTTCTACGTGTGGTTTCCAGGAGAAGTAGCCGTCCAATGCAACTCCCAGAAAAGTTGTTTCCTCTGCCTCTAATAGAGGTTGTCCATTATAATTAATGTTAAGTTTCTCTCGCTTACGACCATATGTCTTAAATTGAACTATTTTTGTTTTACTTAAACTATTTTTGTTCGCAAATAGATGTCAAAAATTTCGCTGTTTTGATTAATTTGGCAATATTACTGTATGGAAATAAGAAATGTGGCTAACTAGCGAACTAGAATATTAATAATGAATTGCAATTACAACACTGAATTTGATGTTGTAACCGTTTTAGGTGTAAAAAGGCATTTGGAAAGTTTCCAAATACTTTTTTTACATCTAAAACTAAATATTCGGTGTTACGATAATAATTATTGCATTTCATAATCAATATTTTAGTTCCCTAGTTACTTAGCCACATTTCTTAATTCCATACAGTAATATTGCCAAATTAATCAAAACAGGTAAATATTTGACAGATATTTACGATGTTGCCAACTTTTAGGATAAACCCTCTTAATGTATTAGTATTTATTATTTTTAAATTGATGTTCCCTTATGTTGCACCTGCCATATTTTGTCTCTGCATCACCCTAAGGTTGACTGGTAGAAAACGCCTCAGGTATTAAGTCCGCCTTTATACAGATTTTTTTTACTAATGCATAAAGTTTAATTAAATGAATAGATGAAAGTGTGTGTTATAATTTATTACGTTTTATTTAGAAAAGCCCAGTCATTTACACAGAAATCCACTATTTTAAAAATGGTGAGCTGAGCAATAATATGTTTAATTAATTATTGTATTTTCTTTTATGTCCAGTGTTAGACCCAGACCCCGGAGTTATCCTATCAGCGCTGATGCGTCCTGTGTGTCTATGTGTGGGCTACGTATGTGCGCTAGCACTACATCTACGTGCACCGCTAGAGTACCCGCGCCCGCCTCTTAGACAAGAAGTTAATAATCACAAGTAAGGCCTTCTTCTATCTACCATTGTTCTGTGTTAATTTTAGTAGGAAGAAATTTGCTTTTGTTTTCTCCCCTGGCAGTCGACACGTTATCCTTCACTTCCTTTGCGTTCATATCATCCCTCATACAATTCCTCCATCTTTTCTAAGTTGAGTTCAGAGACCATTGTTTTTGTACCCTGAACTTTTAACAACATAGTTTAATTGTCATTCGTCTCCTGTTTGTTAAACTTAGAGACTACTATACTAACACACTTCAAATTTAGTGCGCAGACGTCCACTGCTGGATATACTCCCCCAAGCACCGCCACTTCGACCGGTTCTGTGCTTCCCGTATCCAGCGGATTCCTGCGGCCTTCACAAGATCATCGGCCCATCTTGTGGGAGGCCTTCCAACGCTGCGTCTTCCGGTACGCGGTCTTCACTTCAGAACCTTCGGCCCCATCGGCTATCTGTTCTGCTACCAATGTGCCCGCCCACTGCCACTTAAGTTTGGCAATTCTTCGGGCTATGTCGGTTACCTTGGTCTTGCTGCGGATCTTTTCAACACAGAACAGCGCAGCTCCTCATACAAATAGAATTACGGCTACTTAGAACCGTATTTTTTTTCAAATTTGCTTGCAGTGCACAAACGCAGTTTTAGCTAGGCCAATATTTGATAACGAGTCAGGTGTCATGTGAGTTTGAAGCTATTTTATAAAATTTTTTCCTCCACAGCAACACTGAAACACAAGCGCTAAAACCATGGAGCAGTATAGAACATATTCCTTCGTCCGTCCGCTCAGTGGGCGCGGACGGAGACTCGGGCTCGGAGGGCGTGGCGGAGGGCGCGGACGTGGCGCGCGAGCTGGCCGCGCTGGCCCTGCTGAGGGCTCAGCTGCCCGGTGCCGCCGCCGCGTTGGCGCGGGCTCTTCCGAAGCCTCCGCCTGATGTCCAACAACCGCTGCAGCAGATATTACAGGTGCGTAAAAACAAGGGAATATGTAATGTGGGAAATGGAGATAATTAGATCATGACACTAAGACAAAAATACGGTCACCCTGACCGTATTGCTGATGTGTTTGTGAAGCAGATGTATAAAGACTTAAAGAAATCTCATATTTTACTTTATCGCCCATCTATTCTGGTCCAGGCGTTGCTCGTCTGTTATGTTGGAAAACGTCATAATTTCAAAAATCCCTGTAGACTCTTTTTGTGATTGTGTCAATTCAGCTAGACTAGAATCACAGTATAAATATGGACAGTACAGAAACTACATAGTAAACGTTCAAAACGGCTCACTCACACAGGCGTGCTCATTGATGAGACCCCAAGCGATTGTCGCGGTGCTGTCAGTTGCGAGTGCCGTGTCGAGACGAATGGCCGCCGCGATCTTTTTAAAAATGGAGCGCAGGTAATTATTTCAACAAATAGGCGTAGTTTCCATACTGTCCATATTTATATTGTGCTAGAATTATTCTTTGTTTCGGTCAGTAATATACTGGATTATTTCTGTTAAATTGACCAACTTTTCGTTTTTCAAGTTTTTAGTTTATAAACTAACCAACGATTGCTCCACAGCTGGCAGCCCTCCTCCAATGCCGGAACCACGCGCTAATCGACGTGGAAACGGCATTGGAAGCAGCCGAAGGCCAAACAACAGAAAAGGTAGGCTTTCGCCAACTGGTCCCAGTAGCCATGATCAACAAACGAGGTCCACCCAAACAGGTCATGAAGCCCTTAAACAAAGTAAAGGAGGTCCAATTAAAAGTGTTTCATCAGGGAGAGTGCGTTAGCAGTGATCTGCCGTGTTTGGACCCTCTAAGACTGAGGACAGAGTGACTAAGGACCAAGTTGATGTTATACAGTTATTATCATTGACTTTAAGGGTAGTTGATTAGTTGTTTTCGTAGTGTGCGTATTCGGCAAGTGTTTTGTCCACCGAGCCAGATTTACACGGTGCGATTTAATTGCCTATGGAATGCCATGAGTTGAAGCAACACTGAAAGTTGAATCGTATAAACAGAATTTAGACTATGTAAGTCATTTCTTGCTTGAAAATTATGCAAGAAACTTGCATCGCGTAAATGGGGCTTTATTTCATGCGGCTCTTTTCGAGTCTTTGCAAGATTTATCTGAGAGCTCGTGGACAAAACGCTTGACATTGTGCAATGAGTTAATGAATAGAAAGGGCCTAAGTCTATAATTTACAAATGTTGCAATGTTGCCATACTAAATCTGTCAGAAACTCACAATTGGCGAGACCATTGCAACGTTTGTAAATTAGTAGACTGGTGCGGCTGTTGCCACTGTGAAGGCTTCGATAAATAATGGACGATAGGTTTGGTATTAAATCTATTTTATTTTCTGAAAAGACGTCCGCCATGCGAAATGTCTGAAGGAAGAAATTCTTCTTTTTAGTTTTTAAATACTCGCGACGCCCCTGACCGGCGCGAAGAGTACCGGCTGGCGCTACGGTATGGCTCCAACAAGTCCCGCCGTGCGCCACCTGGCGGCGGCGGGCCGTAACAAGACTCCCCTTCTATTACTCATTGCATTATGTTAAGCGTTTTGTCCATGGGCTCTCAGACAGCTGGCCCCTTGTCACTGTCTTTGAAATTGCCTTTACTGCCGTACGTGAAATTAGCTGTTTATAGCTATTAAACATGTTTATATTTAAACCGTTCTAAAATTCTCAGTCAGTATGTTTAAATAAATAATAATATGTAAAGATATATGTAAAGATGCAAAAGCGGTGTATGTGTGTAAGGTTCATTAAGTACTTTTTGTTTATCCCCGTGGGGGAAAGGCGTAATGTTATGTTATGCAAGTACGAATATTATAGTATCACGTCTATCCATCCGTGTATAGTCAGCAGTATAAATGTATTATTTTATGGAAATTCAAAGTTAATCTATTATGGAATAAAATAATCATTGAAAAGTTTTCATTCGTGTTCAACTTTTGAAACTCTGTCAGCGAAAATATTTGTTGTTTATGCGGACCGTGTGTGTGCCTCAAAAGCCTTAGTCTTGAAAATTTGAGGCGTTGATTTTATTCCTTGTTTAGAATTTACGAATTTTGTTTTCTATTATAGCTTCTTTTTTCTTTGTTATGCGTTTCAAATCTTTATATAGTTTCGAAGAAAGAATATAATTGTTTTCATAGAAAATTGTTTAAATTAGACTAGTCAGGTCACAAATAGTTATAAGTTTTACTTGTCAACATTTTAAAGTTATTAAATGGCGGAATGCAATTTTTAGTTTATAAGAGTTTCCCAATGGAATAAAGCTGCGTATGCATTTATTTTTACAGTTGTTTATCAACTAAGGTGATTATGATTGACGAGAGTACTTTGCCAATACTCTATGGATGTGTCTGTATGAATCTATGGTTTAAGGGTGACCAATAAATGCGTAGGCAATGAATTGTAGGATTAGAATTCACTGTTTAAACCAGTAGTTACCACGTTTGGAGTTTTTGAAATGAAATATTAATGGTGTTATCAATTGCATAAAACATGTATGTCCCAATTTAGCTTAAGGAAAATATCTCTTTTGCTTTATAACTCCTACTTTTACATTACTTTTATATTTTATAATAAATATATTATAAAATATAAGTAATCCAACGTCTGCGTTCTCTTGGCCGCACTGCCGCCGTGCCGATAATCTAATACAAGATAAGCAGTATTTGTTATCCAGTATTTTATAGTCGGTTCTACAGTTTGTTGTAGCCATAAGTTTTACCCAAAGACAAGAGCAGGGGGACCTCTGACTAACGCTTCGGGGAATACACGCGTGATGCTATGTTATGAAAGGGGCAAGAATGCTCAGAGTGAATAAACTCAGTTAATTAATTAATAAACTCAGTTAATTAATTAATAAACTCAGTTAATTAATTAATAAACTCAGTTAATTAATAAACTCAGTTAATTAATGAATAAACTTAGTTAATTAATTCATAAATTACATACAATACGCGCCACAATAGATGAGACTTGACCGCGTCTCCCGCGCTATTCCCGTCGCCCCCGATGACGCCCCGGCGCAAACCTCATACCGCTAAAAAGACCTATAAATCGTCTACTGCGCAAATCAAAGCACGTGGTGTATCAAGTCTCATCTTTAATGGCACGCACTATAACTACCGTTATGATACTTACATGTTTTTTAAGAGATTTTATCTTCGTGCTAAAAATGTATGCAATCATTTATGATAATATTAATTCTAGATCTTTATACCGGAAAACGGCAGAACTATGGCAATGTACCAATTAGCTCTTTGATGTTATGATTTCTTCATAAAGGACTGGATTCTTCTGTAAAATATTATACTATTTTCATAAAGAAGAAGTTGTACACCAACCAACTATGAAAGCGCATTTATGGCAACGCCATTGGGTTAGTTTAAAAGAAGGGTAGTTTTAGCTAATAATTATATTATAATTATTAGTAAATACTTCCGCTTTATTAGTATGATGTTACAGCTCCAATATTTTGTAAAATTAAACTTGTATGTAGGTAAGTACTAGTATTAAGTATGGCAGTTATGTTTTAAGTTAGTAGAATAATGCTTTCCATAATGAGCCAACGTTTCGCTAAAGCGTCTTCGACAAACGGGGCGTCTTTCTGGCAAAAATAAGGGCATTTGTGTTCAAACATTCGTAGCCATGATTTACTATATGTCAGCTTTGGCCGAAATGTTGGTCCAATGTAACATTAGCATAGAATATAATTTGTGATAGTTACATGCTTCATTATAAAATGTTTGAACAAATATTGGCTGTTATGAGAGTGATTGATTTTCGTACAATGGACTTAGTGCAAGATAAGTGTATATTTGCTCTTTAGATATAAGCCAAAGAACAAGATGTCATACGTATAAAAATGTATATTGATGGATGAGCCTTTGGAATTTATATAAAAATTATTAAAATATATTTTTTCGTCAATTTTTTTTTCCTTTTGCTTCCAATCCGATCCAGATATAATAATTATGGTTAAAACACATTGAACTATCTGATCAGTTTGAACTCAATCGACTATCCACTAGACAGCATGTTAGTCATAAAATATATCCATAGAAGATCGCTTGTTTACCTTTTGTCTCGAACCGTCGCGTCGCAGCGTCGCTGCTTTGTTTGGACTTATTCGGAGGTTCGTTGAGTGTAATTCTAAAATCCTCGTCTAAATTATGTGTAACAATTTAGGCTCTTTTGTTGCTAGAGTTGTAGATATGTTCGTTACAAGTGAGGACGCAGCTTAAGAAAAGACTCTCATTGTGATAGAGAACCCGTTAGGAGTGTGTTCTGTGTAGAGAACACAAAAAATTACCTTATCACCTCATAAAGCTTAAAGACCAGGGTGCACCAGCCCCGGATCTAGGGGGGGCAAGCCGGGGCCCGTGCCCCGGGCGCCAACTTCAAGGGGCGACAAATTCAAGCGTAGCAGACAAGTACAGCACACAGCAACTTTGCAATAAATTAGACGCGCAGCACATTTATAATCTTTCTATTGACGTGACAACGTCTTATAAATTGGTTTGCCGGGTGACACTTCAAGAAACTGCGTTACGCTCCGCTCACGTTATGCGCTCACAATGAGAGCGAGTGAGAGGCACGCGTGCATGGTTAGCCCGCCTAAGAGCGAGAGAGACAGACATAAAAAGTGAAAGGCACGCGTCCCTTCCACTCGAGCACAGTTAGCCCGCCTAAGAGCGAGAGAGACAGAGCGAGAGAGAGAGAGTGAGAGAGATAGGCATACACACCGGTTCATGTGTATAAATAAATGTTTTAAATTGTTACTATTATTTCATCCTTCTTCCTACTATACGAATGAATATTCACATTAAAATTATTTTACCACTCAAAGTCGTTGTCACGTAAAACTTTCGCCCGTATACCGACTTTACAGGCAACCAATTTTTTTTTTTTTTTCTTTTTTACAACAGTTTTGGCGCATTATCGATCGATACAATTTGATTATTATGTTGCTGCCAAAATTTTTACTTTGAGAAAATTTTAATTTCGCGGGTGCTAACTTAGCGCATCCCCATAAAAGATTGGCGGGGGGCAGCAGACGGCAGTTTTTGCCCCGCCTCAAAAAAATTCTAGATCCTGGGCTGGGGTGCACCGCCGTGTCCTCGTGGAGATGATCGGCGGCGGTGATCTCTCGCGTCCGGCCCTGGTCCAGGCCATGGTACGGAGCGAAAGGGTTTAAAGGGAAACGGTCACCTCTGCGAAGCAGTAATTTTCGTGAAGGAGGAGGCGGAACGCGTGAGGGAGAGGCAAAGATGGCGCCCTCACGCCCCTAGCTGCCGCAGGAGACGCCCTGGGCGTCGGGAATCCCAGGCCGATTCCCAGCCACCGTAGGCGCGGGCTTGCGGACAGTGACCAATGGATAACTCGCCATCCGATAAGGACCAGGCCTGGGTCGACGACGCGTTGTGTTCCACGCTCGCCTCAAAGAGATGGCAGCACAACTGACGGGGTTCGCTAGGGCCGATGCCTGCCGGGGTCGCGGGAAAGTCCGAAAGGGAAACCGTGGCCCCTGGCAATATACAGGCAACTGAAGGAACACGGGTGGGTTTTAGTCAGTAAGAGTCTGACACGCCCGTTCCTGTTCCTTTCTTTTAAAATACTATGTTACTTAAGAAGAGTTATTATTTTTTGGCCATTCTTTCGATTGGCATCATAAAAGAAGGGGTGTTTTTTTTTACATTTCAGTCGGTTCGATTCCCAGACGAGGCAAGTAATTTTTAGAAAATCTTTGAATGCAGAATTACTAACTTTTAAAAATAACATAATGTCTTCTTTCAGCAAAATACCCTATCTACGATATTTAAGGTACTTTCCCTTCATGTCCCATAACTTTGGGACGCCCTGTATAGTCCACGAAGACGCCCCACTCCGCTCCGCGCCGTACTAGAGTTCAGCTTACAGTACAGTAATCGCGGAGTGGGGCGCGTCGTCGTGGATTGCACGGACTATACACCGTGAAATTTGAATCACAGTTTTGCTAGAACAAACGTTGTTCAGACCATGGTCTACTACCATACTACAGCATCCAATTTAAAAAAAACATACTTAATTGGTATTTGAAAAAACACAAAAAAAACAAAGTTTAAAATGTCAAGATTATCGTTAATCCCTACAACACGAGACACCACGCATGGGACACAGCATTGTTTACAGGGAAATGTACCTCCATAAACGAAATTTTGTAAGCAGTAGATAATCTTGACATTTTAAACATTGTCTTTTCGTGTTTTTTCAAAAACCAATTTATGTTTTTTTTTATTGGATGTCGTAGAATGGTAGTAGACCATGGTCTGAATAACGTTTGTTCTAGCAAAACTGTGATTCAAATTTCACGGTGTATAGTCCGTGCAATCCACGACGACGCGCCCCACTCCGCGATTACTGTACTTTAAGCTGAACTCTAGTACGGCGCGGAGCGGAGTGGGGCGTCTTCGTGGACTATACAGGGCGTCCCAAAGTTATGGGACATGAAGGGAAAGTACGGTGTATTTTGTGACTATAAAATTTGGTCGGATTCGCGATATTATCGCTTTTAGCTTAACTCGGAATGCGGCCATTATTGTTTACTTCAACGAATTTAGTAGTTGAAAAGTCATCTTGTTGTGAGTGTAGGGGTGGGTCGTTACGTGATTTTTGTGAAACGTAACGTAACTAGTGACTTCGAGGACGTCACCGGTTTTGAAAACTAGTGATTTTAGTAACTAGTTATTTTTCAAATTCTATTCACATTGAAGTGTTACTGTTATTTGCGAAACGAAAATTTAAATGGTTACCTACGTAATACGTTACATATCACAAACTTGTTTCGTTTCACTCTTTTCATTCGATCACTGCATTGTGATGGAACTAGTTACAAAAATCACGTGTTTGTGTGTGACTCGAAACTAGTTATTCCGTTACATGCCCCGTAGCCAGTTATTGTAACTAGTGACGTTAAATAACGCCCATACCTATGTCAGTGTCACTGTCAAACGTAGTCAAACAAAATACGAACGAAGTCAACACGGAGAAATCAGTAAAATGTTTATGTTTTAGCTATTTACAGTATTGTTTTCACATTCGTGATATAATTTAATTTCTCCACAATGGCAGAACCAAAGGAAAAGGAGGAAAACCCTCTGGATATAGACGGGAGTAACTTTAACCCCGACATGTATTTAGACTGCTTGCTAAAATGTGCAACGTTGAAGCAAGTCATGGATAAAGAGGCTGAAGTGGTCACCCAGAGCCAGTTTCTACAGTCAGAGATGCAAACGTTAGTCTACGAGAACTACAACAAGTTTATATCGGCTACAGAAACAGTGCGCAAAATGAGAACCGATTTCAAGATAATGCAAGAAGAAATGAACAAACTGAGCGAAAACATGAACAAGATCACGTCGTTTAGTGCCCAAATATCCGATTCCTTGAGAGAAAGTGGAAATAATGTCAGCAGATTGTGTGGAACAAGGCAACTGTTGGATAAACTTCAATTCTTATTTCTGTTGCCTTCTCAACTAAACAAAGCCATTGAAGATGGTAGATATGCTGATGCTGTCCACGAATTCACTCACGCGCAAAGGGTACTACAAAAGTATGGCAACCAACCTTCATTTCAAAGCATTCAAACAGAATGTTCAGAAATCATTTATGGTTTGAAGAAAACTTTGCGAGAAAGACTGCTTAGTCCAGAAACATCAGCATCAGAATTAGCCGAAAGTGTAGGTTTGTTGAGACAACTGCAAGAAACAGACTCTTCTCTCCAGGATATCTTCCTAAGCTGTTCTGAAAGTAGGCTTGACCAGCACCTACAAGGTTTAAGTGCTATGGTAGAGAGCACTGATATCTTAGAATGGGTTGAAAAATGCAATAACACCCTTTTAGCAGACCTTGGTATTATCATATCATGTTACCATGACATGTTTCAAGATAAAGACAGTACCAACATTCCAGATTTTGCTGACAAAATAATGTTACAAGTATTTCATCTTTTTGAGGAGGTTGTGAAGAAACCAGACAATATTGGAACTGAAATTTTGATCCGAGGACTTGATAAGTTCTTTAGAAAGTTACAGGCAATGACTGAGATCATTTCAAGTGATACTATGTCCAATAAAGCTATTGATGTTGTGATACAATGCATCAATCATAAGGCCACAATACAGTATCAGTCAATCCAATCTCAGTTCAAAGATAGTCTTACTAAAGTAAGGCAATCTTTGGCAAGCAAAGGTACAGACACCACAGACTTGAAGGATATCCTGAATTCTCTCCAAATCTACTTGATGCAGAAAGTCCAAGCATCACTTTTGGATCTCATGGCTTTCCTACAAAACAATCTCTCTTTTGGTCTCAAACCATGGTGTGCTAAAGCTGTTGCTGACACATGCTGGAAAGTAATTTCAGAGACCATGGTCAATCTCTCAGATATGGTCAAGAAGATGGCCTGCTTACAAACATCAAATAACAACATTCCCTTTGAGTTACTGTTAATATTAGCTAAGCTATGTTTAGAAATGCAAGAGAGTGGGGTATCTACATTACACACTCACTTACTGAAGCTTTTGGAGGAATCTGCTCCTGGATTAACAGTTGAGAAAAAAGACCAAAACAGTCCTATGGTGCATCTGTCCACAGCTGCTCAAGCTGCTTTAGATTCTGAGGTTGTATTTATTGGGCAGACAGCAGCACAGATGTTGAGGGTGTCTGTGCTAGCTAGAGACTGGTTGAGAGCCCCTGAACCGCGAGGACCAAGGGCCGTATGCCGCAGAGTAGTGGAAACGTTAGCAAGTGCAGACAGCGCCGCATCGCAACTGTTCCCGACAAGCATCAAACCATCAAGCGATTCCAGTCGACGCACTATCTGGTCTCGCGCCCCATCGTCATTCTCGCCCCTAAACAGAATATTCTCAGAAAGAATTGAAGTATTCAGTCCAGCTGGAGCAGACAGAGCTGCTCTATCTAATGGAGCATTGAAGGTGGCTCTGAAGGCGTTGGTCGAGTGCGTCAGACTGCGTACGTTCGGCAAGCATGGCCTGCAACAGTTGCAAGTCGATGTGCATTTCCTTCAACAAAGGTTGTCGTGTATGGGGAATGATGAACGACTACTGAACGCACTGCTAGAAGATGCGCTTGCGTCTGCGCAACTGAGATGCGTTGACCCACAGCTGATGGAACCTAGCATTGTAGATATTATTTGCGAAAGAGGATAAAAATGTTAGATTATAGAATTATTTCCATTATTTACCAATTGATGTATATTTATGAATGTCTGAATATTGTTATAAGCAAAAATAAATACAGTAATAAATTTTAGACAATTTATTTATAACCCATTAATCAAAATTGCATCATCATATTAAAAATAATGATATCATCTACATATATAAAATTTTATGTTAAATGCTTCTAAAACATAAATCTCACAATACGGACTACTCTTTTATATTTTAGCAATTAATTACATTTTACACTGTTAGTCACAGTCACGAGAGTAGAATAAACATTATTTAAAATTAAAAACAACATAATATATTATTACCATTAGAAACAGAGAAATTGATATATTTTGGTCCTAGTTCACTATAAATTTTGGGGAGTATCATTGTATGAATACTCGTAGACTAACAAGACACCACACATTGGTCAAAATTCAGCGAAAAACTTCGACTCTGCTAACATCAAGCAAGAAAACTTCAACGGTGATATATTTGAAAACGATTGAAACAAAAAACTACGACATTTGTATTCATATTAAGGCCCTTTGTACACACACATTTTTTTGCCGTGAAAAGCTACGGTTTATTCGTCGTGTGTAGGCACGGCCGTCAGTTTTGTATGGAGCACTATCGAATCTTGTTGACAGACACGTTTTTTCTACGGCGCGGTTTATAAACCGTACCGTAAAGAAACCGTACCGTAAAGAAACCGTGCCGTGTACAAAGGACCTTACGGCAGAATAATTGATTTAAAGTGCTAAAAATGTATTGTAGCTATTCTTAATTAATGTATATGGTAAAACAATTGCAAATATCTCAACAACTTGGTAAAGTGCTGTGGGGAATCCCGAATTAGGCATATTCCGAATAAAATTTTCCTATTATAGATACGGGCAACGTTTATAAAGCGCCATCCTGATTGGCACTCTCGAGACTTAGTTGCAACATAATATTATTCGGAATATACCTAATTCGCGATGCCTCCAACGCACCCTATATTATATAATAGCAACTCCGGTACTACTCTCGAAGTCTAAAAAATATCCGAATAGAGGTGTGCTGTGCTTATTAAATATTATCTGGTATTCAAATTCCTCTAATCCCTTATAATAATTATGAAAACATACTACGAAGCATTAAATAACCCAAAGTCCGCGATCGGGAAGCTCAATAATTCATTATTATAAGCATTGTATACAACTACACTTCCATTCAAATCAATATTCAAAACAATTTCAATAATAAGCTCATTTAAAACCCACCAAACATTACTTATAAACTTCATTAAGAACTCTGTTATTCTAATATAAATTTTACAACATAAGTTTGCACCTTCTTGCAATATATTTAGGCTTATCATCTCAATAACAATCAGATAAATCATTGAATGGCGAACATTTACAGTTTAACTGAAAATTACAGCATACTAACCGATAATGCCAACGAAAATTATTATCCCTAGATCTAATAAAACATAAATATTTACTCTTATACATACATAATATCTAAACTCTAGAACAAATTGACAAAATATACTTATTCTTTAAGTTCTCATTTACATATAGACAAGATCAACGCCTACCTAAATGACTCACGATAAAAATATTGTTTGTTGATGTAACATTTCATCAAACGTGTAAAAATATTTTTATTTAACAATGGTCCGTTTGTTACGATTGTGAGCCTTGTGATGCGTGATATCATCTAAACATACTAGCGGTCCCCTTCCTAATAACATCTCGAAAACTAAGGGAACTTTCAGTCCAACTTCGAACTCGATCCAATCTCTATTCTTAAAATATTTATTTATTATTTTTTTGCATAAGTTTTCTCATCTTCTCAGGAACGGGCACGCCGCGGTGCGCGGGCGTCCGTTTCGGTTTGACGCTCGATTTCGCCTCAGACTTTTCAGGTTTAGGTTTCCTCGTGGCGGCGGGAGTTTTTGTTTCCTTGTCAAGCGATTTCCTCGTAGGTTTTGTTTCACTTTTGTTCGGTTTAGTGTTAGTAGAGGTACTGCTATCGCTTCGCGCGCTGGATTTCCTGGAAGCCGGAGTTTGCTTGTGTTTGTCGGCTCGGCCGGAGTTGCGGGGCGCCGGCTTGCTGGCGGGCGGGTCGTGGGGCGGCGGCGCGGGCGTGTCGCCGGGCGGCTCGCGCCGACGCCGCACGCGCGGCGGCGTGTGCGCCAGCGTGGTGTGGCGCGACAACAGCGCCGCGCTGCTGAACAGCTGCCCACAGTCGCATCTGTGCTCCACCTCCAAAGTTCCTACGGAAATAAACAAACATCAGAAAATAGGACATTTAAATTGATGTAGATATTATATTAAGCTCAATATCTCACATTGTATTAGATATTAAAATGTATTAGCTGTAAGTTTTCCTAAAATAAAAATTAATATATAATATTTATTGCATTCCACAATGCGAACTTAAGTGGTAGGTTCCATTGTGGACCCAGTTGAGTACAGCAAAATAAGAGAGAGGAAGAAGACTTTAATTGTTAACTGTATCTACTATAAGTTCACCGTCAAAGCCGCCGACACAATTTGTTTGCACAACTGTCATGCAAAACTGTAGCCAGAGCCGAATCCCCAGTCTGTCGTACCCTAAAGATGCTAAATGCCCTTCTGACTGCCAACCCTGAATGTGATGTGTTTGCGGATGAATGGAGTAAAATTATGCGTATATGTCTGGTGTTCTGTGAGAGTAAGTATGCAAGGGAGTCCACTGTTCCATGTTAGTTTTAAATTAAATTAATGTCAATATTGTAATTGTTTCTATGTTAATTAATGTTATTGGTGTTGTACCGTTTTAATTAACTATAAATAAATAAATAAGAATAAAAATATATTTCATAAAACATGTAATTTAAAATTTTGTTTTTTAAATGCTTTGATATATAATAGCATCTAGATAATAGAACTTGTTTTAGTTTATTTAAAAATGTACAAAATTTTTGTTCTTTTTTTATTATTTCCAGTAATTTATTTTAGTAATATAAAAAGAGCAGAAATATAATGTTACTTACTTCTCTTGATCGGTTTGACGGGCGTTGGTTTATGCCTGGCCGTGACGGCTTTCCCTAAAGATTTCCTCTTTGCTATTCCACTCAGCGACTTTCTCTTATCAGCTAACGTTTTC
This sequence comes from Agrochola litura, assembly GCA_949152395.1. Classification (NCBI taxonomy): domain Eukaryota; kingdom Metazoa; phylum Arthropoda; class Insecta; order Lepidoptera; family Noctuidae; genus Agrochola; species Agrochola litura. Next base: position 3,542,747 of record OX424497.1, on the reverse strand, counting down.
TTTTGAGTTTTCCTTTCTGTAGCTTTAGGTGTGCGCTCTTGTGAAGGTTTCGATGTTTTTTCAGGAATGGTTTTTGGAAAAGAGTATTTTACAGTTTCACTATCGTCAGAGTCTGTCGAAGGCACTGGTTCTAGTTTAGGTGCTTTAGATACGTGTTTCACAGCTACCGGGTTGGGTTCGACGGCTTTTGGCTTCAGGCGCGGTATTTTGGGCGGGTGCTGTAATGACGTTCTTCTCTTAACTAGGTCTTTGGAGTTCGGCCGTTCTATTTGGAGCGAGCTGCGCTTGTTCGCTCTCACTTTCATGAATACTTTCTCCTCGGCTGGCTCCTCCACTTTGAAGTTGGGATTGAGCATGTACCTAACTTCCTCGTCGTCGCTCGATTCTACTACTGGTTTAGTTTCTTCGGGAACGGAAACAGGAGCTGTAGTTTTAAGACGTTTGCTTGCACTACCCGTAGATTTCTCTTTGATGGATGTTTTCTTTTTAGGTGTTTCATGAACTTTAATTGCTTCCTTAATTTCAACTTTCTTTATTTTCTCTGGGACTTCCGGCTTGGCTTCTGTTTTGACAACTTCCGTTTCTGAGAAGTCCCTCTTCACAGGGATAACTGGTGGTTCGACGGGTTTAATTTCTATTATCTGAGGTACAATCTCTTTTTCTTTTTCTACCTCTTTCACAACTTCTACAGGTTTAACTTCAGCTACTTTAGGTATTTCCATAGGCAATTCTATTTTTTCAACAACCTCCGTTTTGTGCTCGTCTTCTTTTATATCTTCAATAATAACTAATTTTGGAGAATCGACGTCATCTAACTTTTCTTCAATCTTTGGACTCCCACTCGCGTCTTCAACTGATTCAGCCGTTGCCTCAGATTCTTCAGCAAGTTTAGCTTGCTTCGACTGCCGTTTCTTTCGTTGACAGATTATGGTGTGTTTGTTCAGCGAGTGCTCGTTGGGGAACACCATGTAACAGAGTGAACACTCGTGTATTATGTCTCTGGTTGATAACGAACTCTTGACACTCTTGTCATCAGACTTTTCAGAGCTGGTCTCTACATGCTGCTCCTTGTGTTCGATCAAGTGATGTAGTTTTCTGAACGTTTTCTTACAAACTTCACACTGGTGCAAAGTCACGGGCTTCTCAACGTTGTTAGGTATCACTGTTGGCGTAGTCTTCTGTCTGTTTATACCGTCGTGGGTTTCCCTGTGTTCCACTAAATGGTGCAGTTTTCTGAATGACTTGTCGCATGGTTCGCAGCGGAAACCAGCGCTTGGGTCTTCGCTTAGTTTAGAAGGACCCGGTTCTTTTTCAACCTTTGTATCAGACTGCTCTGAAGAACTCTTTCGTAGCGACCTCGCGGGTGCTGAACTAGGGTTATGAATAATGCGATGTTGAACCAGATGATGAAGCTTCCTGAACTCTTTCTTGCAAACCTCGCAGCTGTATACTGATTTGTTTACGACAGGAGCTTCCTTTTCTATTTTCTTTGGCTCCTCTTTCTTGTGCTGTAATTTATGGCTGACTAAATAGGATAACTGCCTGAACGTTTTTCCGCAGAACTCGCAAACCAGGTCATTACTTTTGGGGAATATTTTGGCTCTTGGTTTTCTAGATTCGTGAATTTTTCTTTCATCAATCTCCACTTCTTTCTTTTCAGCCTTTTCCTTGACTGGTGGTGTATCTTCTATGACTATAACTTGGTCTTTATCTTCCGATTTAGAAATTGAGTCTTTGGATTTACGCTTCTTAGGAGTTTCTTTCCTGACGACAAGAGGCTTGTCATCGTCAAGGTCCATATCATCAGATTTACTTCCTTGTGACTTCGAGTCTGATTCTTGCGATGGTCTCATTCTTCTGGGACTTCTCTTGTCCGAACCAGATCGACTTGGCGAAGGGCCGGTGCAATGTTTCACGTGTTTAAACACAACGTTCTCAGTTCTGAATAATTTGTTACAAATCGGACAAACTATGTTCTCATTAATTTTTCCCATCGTCCAATTTTCTTTGATGATTTGACCATCGCTGTCTACATCATCATCATCTTCATCATCGGTACTTGTCACGGTATAACGTTTTGGGACTTTGGCATCTATTAACCGTGGCTTCTTTTGTGGGCTTGGCACTTTCTTTTCAACTCCTCCTTCGGGAAGAGGATATTTTCTCGGACGACCTCTTCCTCTCTTAACAGGAGTACTCTGCTGACTATCAGGAGTTGGAGAATCAATAATATTCATGTTTTCTGATTGTTGGTGTTCAAGTAACTCAGCGGCTTTCACCAAACTGTCTATAGCTGAGACAGCGTTCTTGTGAGCTACGCCATTGTCGTTACGATTGACGGTCTCTTTGAGTGGATTTTTAATGACTTCTGTTGTGTGTGTATATTTATCCTCCGCTGCTGTGTTAGAGCCAAGAAGATAATATTTCTTCCGCATGGGATATTTCATATTTTTATCGGTTTTATCGTCATCGGTTTTCCTTTTCTTTTTTGGTGACACTTCAAGGCCTAAATCTTTTGGTTCTATCAGTTCTAATTCAGGTTCGTCAACTGGAGTTAGAACTTGTTTTCTCTGATGTTTAGTTTTTATTTTAACTTCTTCTTGGGATTTCGAATCATCAGTAGTATCCAACACGTCGGATTCTAAAGAATCAAGAGTGCTTAGAGTGAAGCTATCTGGTTCGGTGCTTAGTTTCTTGGTAGGTGAAAGTTGTTGACCCTGGATATTTAATGAACTGGGAACAAACTCCATGTTATCCATAAAAACCACTTTTACTGGTTTATCTTCAATTATAGTTATAGGGCATTCCTTCTGACGTTTGGCTGATAAAGCTGATTGATAAGCTTTTTGTAACTTAGATTGATTTCTATTAGAAGAGTCTTCAGTAGCGCCTAATTTTTTTGCAGCTTGCACTTTATCCGGTTGGATAGGTTGGCGCGGATTCTGATATTTATACGGCATCTTAGGTTTATCGACACGTGCGATATCATTCCTAGAGTAAGTCTTTGGATATGGATCTTTCTCCACAACCGTCTGAATAACGTTGTGCGGCTCTTTGCTATCGAAGTTCATAGTGAGACAATTCTCATACGTCATGGAATTGCGTCTAGCGAATTTGTCAAAGTCTTTTTCTGTTATAATAGCTTCTTTTTTAGCAGCATCAGTATTAGATTTATCTGTGTTAGCATACGATAGTACCTTCTCCTTAGGTGGCAACTTAGCAGCTACAGTTTTCTTATTTTTATCAATATCACCTGTAATAGGCTCATGCTCTATTATTTCATCTTCAGAATCAACCTCTATTACACTTTCCTTGATAATCTTTTGTTGTGTTTTATTTGGAAACGGTAGAAGACTTGGTATTTTAGTAGTTTTGATAGGAACTGATGGTTTTTCTTTTTCTGTTTTAGAAATGGTTTTGAGTTTCGGTTCAGCTAAAGGAACCACAGGTAATTCATGTGGAGGTCTTTCGATGAAAGGAATACCGTGTAATTCGTTCATCTTCATTTCTATTTCGTCGAGTGTGGCTTGGTCAGTTGGTTGATAATTTCCTGGGAATTTACCAGTTGGTGGAGCATTCGAATCTTTTGCTGTCTGGTTAGGTTCATCTTGACCCGATTTTGAAGTTCCAACTGTTCTGTGAATCATACCTTCAATCGTTTTATCAATCAAGTCTTGGTAATTGACTTCCGTTACTTGAGCTTCTTTCTTTAGACTGGTCACAGTTGCCGCTTGTGATACTTCTTCATTTTGAACATTATTTGTGACATCTTGTTTGATGGGAGCTTTTTCAGCCTCGGCTTCAGATGTTTCTGTAACATTCTCAACTTTTAAAGGAATCTTGGTTTCTTGAGTATTATTATCTTTATTTTGATTGGCTTTGCTCACAAACGCAGTTTCGTTTTTAATAACTTTGTTACCTTCTTGAGTTTTCGCTAAAGCTGCTGCTGCACTGCTTGATTGTTGCCTTTGGCTGTCAATTTTTTGGAGAACATCTCTTCTGTTGAGATCGTTGGAATTTTTCAGCTGATTGCTACTGGTAGAAGGCACGGCAGGTGCGGGGGTTGTGTTTCTATTCTTTATTTTGTCTAAGAACTCTTTCCTGTTAGTAGCAGTCCATTTACCAAAAGGCACCGCTTTTTTACTTCCGCCTGGTTTAGGTTCTTCCGAATCATCTTCGCCTTCATTCCTACTATCATTATTCGGAAGACTGTCTGTTGACGTACTACTGACATCTTGTGTGCCTGAGCAACTAGGCTGTTCCTCTTTTGGCACTTGACTTACTTTAACATCCTTAGCATTGACTTCGTCAGAAGTAGTTGTTTTAGGTGTAATATTTATTTCCCGCTTTTCATCTGTTATGGTAGCCACTTGTGGTTTTACTTCAGAGGAGGTTCCAGCAGATTTTTGGGCAATAGGTTTTTGTTCCTTTACTTCATTGCTCGGTACTTTTTCACTGCTGACTGGACATTTTCCAGAAGTTTCCACTTTAACATTGGTGGTACTGTCAACTTCCATCGGCACTACATTAGATTGAGATTCAGCAATTGGAATAGGCTTTTTACGTTCCTTTTTAGGAGATCTTTCAAGCACATTATTTTCTTTTTTGAGTACTGCCATTTCTGTTTTAGCAATTGAGGGAGAAATATGAATTGGTGTCTTGTAGGCAGGCACTAATACTTCAGGCACAACTTTTGGTTTAACTTGTGTTTTTTCAGTTTTTACTGGTTTTTGGGATTCTTCCGTCGTACTGAATGGTTGTAGTGATTCTTTATTCAATACAACATCTTTAGCAACTTCTTTCGAAGCAGTACCTGTTTCTTTTAAAGGTTCAGATTTCAATTCAACTTTTCCTTTTTCAACATCAATGGCTATAGAAGGCTTTAGCGCTATCGAAGAATCGTTGCTAGTATGTTTTGTTACTTCTTTCTTAGTTTCTGGTTTTGCTATAGGTATTTTTGACTGATTGTTTTTAACAATGTCGCCTAAGGGAGGCGTCTCATTGTTTTTAATTTGTTCTTTGTGCGTATCAGAAATTATTGCGGAAGTTGAATCAGCTTGAATATTTTCAGCATCTTTTTTATTATTGTCTTGAACACTTTCTTTAATTTTTGATTCATCTTCTTTATTTTTTGTTGCAACATTTAATTCAAGTTTCTCGCTTTCTTGATCATTGCTTTTAATATTTTCATCTTTTGAATCATCTTTGTTAGTTGCTGAAGTTGGTTCTTCAATTTTCGTTTCTTCTAATTCACTATCATCAATAATAATAATTTCATCATTTTCTTGGTCTGTTATATCGTAAATAATTTCTTCAACTTTGGTCTCATTTTGTTTATCACATTGAGTATTGTCTTTAACTTTAATCGCCTTATCACTTTTCTCAGTTGCATCAATTTCAACGTCTTTATTAATTACTTGAATAGGCTCAGAAATCTTAACATTGGGTTGAGTTATTTGAATATCATCATTTTCTTTTTTTGACAGTGATAAACTGTTATCACTGTCGGTTTTAACGAGATCTTCAGTTTTTGCTTCACCTTTATCAACTACATCTTCGGCAACAGTTTCTACAATTTCAAGGTCTTCTTCCATATCTTCTTCAATATTTATTATATTCGCAATGTTTTCTTCTTCTTTCTCTTCAGTTACAATTTCACTTTGTATGTTGTCGTTAAATATTGCTTTAACTTCAGCCACATCTTTTTCAGTAGAATCAATGATATTCTCTTGTTCAGTTGGAACTGATGTGTCGTTGGCTATAGGTTTTTCTTTCGACACTTCATCATTACTTGGTTCCAACGGTTTAGGACCATCTTTATTAATATTATTTTCTTCTATAGTTTCCTTTTCAGTTTCATCAGCTGCGGTAACTTTTTCAACTGATTCATCAATCACCACCTCCTTCTCAGGACTCAACATCTCATTTGTTTTATTGTCATTATCATCTTTATTTTTAGTTGGTGTTTCAGGAGTTCTTTGCTTACAACTATCAGTATGTACTTCTATTGTTTTCTTGACATTATCTGAATGCCTGTTAGGATGCAGCTGTTGGTCAACCATTGTTTTAGTTAATGGTATGGGCTCTTTATTTGGTGTTGAGTGGTATGTCATGGGTGTGAAACTGCCTATAACTGGAGATTTTCGTGATTCACTAAACTTTATCATTTTTCCGTTTATGTTGAATTCAGATTTTCCATCAGGCGATGTTTCTTTATTTACTTCAAGTTCAACTTCAGTAATCTTAGTTGTTAAAATTGGTTCTTTTCTTGGAACTTTAATTTTTCTTTCAGCAACTTTGTTGCAAGTAGACTCACTTATGACTTTATTGATATCCTTTATAGGCACATGTGATGATATTTTCTTATCAGCCATCTTCCCTTCTTTTGCAGGCTGCAAAATAAAATGAAAGTATTATAATAAATATCATTGGCAGATTCAGTTACTTCATTTAACAACTAATGGTTTATCATAATAAAACAATTCCTTACCACTTCTTTAGGTACTTCTATCTCTATTTCTTCATAAACTTCTAAATTACCCTCTGCATTTTCACTGAAATACATAATAATCAATATTACTAAGTATTCTATCTTCCTCACTGTCAAAAATAAAAAACATGATGAATCATCACATCAGACAGCATAAACATTACATCAAAAAATATACTAGATTGTTCAGCAAATTAACACCTTGTTTAGGTAAACTCAAGGTGCAGTGGGGGTCAGCTGACTTGAACAGTTCAACCTAATAAAATTGTTATCTCATCACATTACATTTACTAATGAACAGGGTTCTGTTAATGAGCACTTAGGAATGAATGCCCATTCTTATATGGTCATGATGGTGGCATGTTGGTATTTGCAGATTGCGAGAATGATGCAGGTCTTCTGGACATATTTCCTATTCATGAGGTTGTGCTACAAACGCTTAGAATGGGGGCTTGAGTTTGATCACAAGATCAGGCAGTGTTATAATGCTTGATTTCTGCTTGGTCAATGGCAATAGGCTTATCAAACTTAGACATAACTGGAGAAATTCGGGTGTGTTAAAGTAGCACCTCTACCTACACACCAGGGAATTCAGATGTGACATCCATATAACATATCAAAGATCCAAACAAAAGTTTCAAGTTTTATGACCAATTTTGAAGGTGACTGGGTGAATATTAGAATTTGTTAAGTTAATGAATACTGTCTATACAAACCTACTTGCAGTTTAGCATGCAATATGAAGTCATGATTTCATGTACTACTTGCATAAAAGTAACTATTTAAAAACCCTAGTACAATTTTACAGCTACTTTAATAGGTTTATTTTTAGTGTAGCAGTGCATTAGCTAACTAGGGATACTCTTTTCCACTGTGCTTTGGAAAACTGGATCGCAAGCACTAGAAGTCAAGGAGCGAGCACTTTGCCCAGCAGTGGGATGATACAGGCTAACAGTAAGTTGGAACAGGCTGTAAGGTTCTAACTCTCATATTTTTACAATTCTATCTCATTCATACAATATTTAAATTAAAATCCAAAATAATGTCCTACTATAGTCAGCTAAATGGATGCGGGAAGCATAGAACTGGCCGAAGAGCTTGGGGGAAGCCTATGTCCAGCAGTCTTTCGGATGAAGTGATGATGATAGTCAGCTATAGTATTTAGATTCATGTTTTATCACAAAACTAAGTACTGAATTACTTCAAAAAAGGCACAGCTAGGACAATACAAATCTGGGATCAAAAATAATTGTTGGCACAAAAAGTTCAGTTTGAATGCAACAGATAACTATGGGAATAAAGGCACACAACATTAAAAAAACCTACAGAGAGCATGTTAATTTTTCCTTTACAGTTTCTGAAAACCTGTACAAGATTGTTTGTTTACAAGTCTCATGTCAAGTGTGATTTGTATACCTGTTGATATGTAGGTCACCCAATCACAACAGAAATGTGATATTTAAGAAACAGCTTTGCTGATCACGAGACTTCATCTGAGTTTATAAAACCAGGACATTTGTCTATTAGAATGGTTTAATCTCAGGATTTTTTTATTTTAAGTATTACCTTCACGGATACTTTATTTACATTACAATCTAGCCAATTAGCTAATAAGTAATTTAAATATAACTTTATCTGCTTAGTAACTATCAGGAAGAATGAACATATTTGCAAAAAAGTACTAAGAAAAGCTCCAATGTGAAGATGCCAGCATTTGGAAGAATGAAAGTAAGGAAACATCTTAGGTCTAATTAGGTCAAATCATGTTTATGTTATACACAGTTTATTTATAGAATAAATAAGGAATTTTACTGTTACTTATAAAAAGTATTCTACTTGATCTAAGAAAATGAGATTGAAGTCAACATTTCTTAATTTTTAACAACAAATAATTTGAGTCATAGCCAAAATTGTAACTCAAACACTTTCAATGTCATACGATAACCAAAACATGATGTGTTTCACCACTTTCTGATAAGTTCTGTCTGACAGATAATTCCCAACAAATTGTGGTTGTGTTTTTCAATTTGATCTCCCAATAATATCCTAATTGTCCGTATTAGAACAAACAGGCTCTTAGTGTATACAAACAATTTGCAAATATAGTTAAAAACTCATAATCAGCCATAGCAAAATAGGGTTTGTAAAGTTAGTAGACTTACCGCACTTTCAGGAACTTGAAGCTGGTCTGCTGCTGATCATCATCAATTATCTGAACAGCAGCCAGCTCCTCCTGACCTTCCTTCCTGTACAAATACAATCCATTACCAATATCTATTGCATCTACGTTTTTACCATCAATCTGTAGCACCACTTCTGTATCTTTACTAGCTATGTCTGTCTCTTCATTTATCAAAGTAGACTCTATCATATTCTCATCAGACTTAAACTCCATTTCTTCTGGCTGCTTCAGTTCTGAATTAGACTTGTCATCATCAGCATTGTCATCAATCACCAGCTCATCGCCATCATAAGAATTGTCATTATCATCAAATATGTCAACACCGCCTGATAATATGTTTGCTGCCTCTATCTGTTTACCAATTTTGTAGCTATCAAGCATATCACTTTTCTTTCCAATTGGCGACAGATTCGATATCAGCTCATCGGGGTTCGTCATGGTCCCTTCGGAGTCAGTGGTGGTACTAGCCAGCGAGACATCTTTTATAGAAGAAATGTCGAATGTTGAATCAACAGAGTCAACTTCTGACAGAGAAAAGTACTTGGAGGAGCTCTCGTTGGCTGTCATGAAGGACTCACTCGGCGGGGACGTGGTGTCGAGCGTGGAGTCCCGCGAGCCCCCCGCTTCTCCCCGCAAGTGGCTCAACCTATCCATTTGCACACTTCATCTGCTGCGACAACAGGAAAACGACAATTTAGTAACAATGCACATTATAATCACAGCGCGAATCCACTTCATCGATTATAAGAAAGCGAATGAAAACATTTGAAGGTTGGTCGATTAATTAGCACCTAGGTCAATAGCAAAGAACAGTGAAACTTTTAGAACAAACGATTATGATACTGTGACACTTTCGATAAAATTTTAATAAATCATATCATACCAAGTTATTATTTTAAGATATAGGTCTCAGACAAAACTCTTGAATAGAATTTGTGTATTAAATTAATTGTAGAAGTTATAATAACAATTTTATTACAATTTTGTTAAAATAACACAACACATCAAAAGATTAAAGATGGACGCCAAATAGCAATGTTGCCGTTATTTTGCATGTCATTATGTTGATAAAAAATTGCAAAATTAAATTCCTTACATTATTTTTTCGATGATTTCCGAATCAAATCTTATAGTTAGACACCAATTTTATCTGAAAGTCAGAAATCAACCATGATTAGCCCATATTTTACATTATACGCTTCGCTTTTCGTAAATTTATTTTAACATTTTTTAAGTTGGCAATAAGTTTACTGTAATGGATGCTGCTGATAATGCAAAATACCTATCGCTTGGCAATGTCAATGACCGCCGCGGTTATGAAAGTATTTCAATTCATGTTTATCATAAAATGCGAAGCATTGCGAGGTAAAAAATATTTCTTCGATTACTAAGTTCTATAATGCGTTTAGAATAGTATGATTTTGTTTCACAGACGCAAAATGCATTGTGATTTGGAAATCGAATTTCCCGCTTCATTCCTTTAACAAATAATAATAATTATGAACAAGTTTTCTTTGCCAAAATATGTCAGACTTGTTTTTTTAAAAGAATAATAGCCGAGGTGATGTTATTCTTTATAATATTGTATATGTTATTCTTTATGAATATTTATTTGACTTCCATGTAATTTATTACGAAAATGAAATACCTATCTAACTAACCCATCCTTTTAAACAAGTGTTTATTCTATGCTTTTTTTGGCTTTGCATGAGCCTCAGACAAATGATCACAGAACATTTATTAAAATACCCAAAAGGACAATTTAGACGAGGCTAATCCCCGAGTTAATCTACTAAGCCAATCCATGTAAATAGAGACAGTCCACTGCATTGGATTGTACTCAAGCCATTTTGCCTTTTTATTTTACTGGCTTTGGTTTGATGAATGGCTAATAGATTGGCTGAGTGGATTGTTTCGGGGATTGGCCTCGTCTAAATGATCTAAATCACAAGTAGCAAGCTATTCTAAATGGTCCATTAATCTGCATGGGCTTTGCTGCAGTCGATGAGGCCGATGAGGCGAATAAAATAGAAAGACAAACAGATTACTCTACAATAGCTAGTGCTCCCAAAACCACTTTATAAAAGCACCTTAGCAACAAATACTTTTAAAGCATAAAAATAAAATAAACTATCATGATGATTTCATTTCCAAATCGTTTTATTTTGTATTTGAAAAATACATTTTGTTTTATTATATATTTTGAAAAACTTGCAGCTGTCCACTTTCTCTATAAATGCACATTTTACTTTTGTCTGACACTACCCTGACCCATTGAAATAGTGACCTGACAGAGTGACAGACTGTTAAACTGTCAATGTCAAATCAATAACGTTATTTTCGAAAGTTGTTGTTGGTTGAAAAACTGCGCTTTTAGCTATATTTTATGATTATTAGTTTTGTTAAAGATAAAAACTTCTCAAATAGTAAGTAATGGCGCCCCGAGAAACTCCTAAACCCACGACAAAGGTGCAACGCTCCGCAAAAGAGATGCCAGCTAAAGGCAGGGCGTCACCAGTAGGGGCGATTAAAAAGACCATTCTGGTTAAAAAGACGGTGGACAAAACTCCCCTAAAAAGTAAGTAACATATACCATTTGTCGTCTTCCATTTAGGAAGAAACAATAACATTATTTTCTTCTGGTGAGAGGTCAGTTTCTGTGTCTATTTGTTGAACCTAGAGATATAAATCGTTGTACCTAGTTTTTTTTAATTAGATAGTCATTCATCAGCAATCATCTATGACGCCGTCGCTCTCGTTGTATAATCAGTTTGGTAACGAAAAACTCCTAAACAACTGACAAATTCCCTCATTTCCATTATGTATTCATGTATTTTTTTGCTGTAAAACATTTTAACATCTGGTGTAAGCTCCTATTTGGATCAACTGAGTTATGGATAACTAACTACAACCTCTTTTTGGCATTCCTCTTCTATTTATGAATACTTACATTCTTTTCAGTCAACAACACCACTGAAGGAAAAGCAACGAGGCAGCGAACCAGCACGGTCCCAAAGGTTAATACTCCAAAACCAAAAGATAACAGATCAGTTCCCGTACCCAGCAGTGTGACCAAGAGTGGTAAGAAACCATCCTGGAAGAGGCGCCCCAAGCCTGCTCACTCTGGAGTCCCGATTCCAGAGAAGATGAGGAAGTTAATGGAGAAACAGTTTCTGGATTCAGAATTTGCACTATAAGCTGACGTTGTGTCTAATTTTATGATTAATTTACTTTACAGTTTTACTTATGTTCATGTTATGGTTTGCCTGAAAATGATGCACCTACTCTATAATATAGCTAGAGGTATAGTCTGTGCAATCCACGACGACGCGCCCCACTCCGCGATTACTGTACTGTAAGCTGAACTCTAGAACGGCGCGGAGCGAAGTGGGGTGCGTCGTCGTGGATTACGCGGACTATAGAGGTAATTGTTCTGTGCAATTTGAGAGGCCTATGTCCAGCAGTACTGCTATATGAAACTGATGATGACTTGGGCAAGCTTGCATGTGTTTAGTAGTAAAACTGGAAACAACAACAAACATGATTGTCTTTTAAGAAAGATATTATTTCTTTTAGTACTTAGATTATATTAGTTTTTAATTACTTGATATTTAGATGGTTTTGTTTAATATTGGCTATATTGCTTTTTAGATTGTGTCCTCATATTAATGAATCTATAAACTCTGTACAAGACGAGCCTTTTCAATATATAAAAAGTTTTTGACTAAGCTATTTGCAGTTTTTGATAATTTCTGGGAATTTTACTTGAAGTTGATATGTGTACCATCGAAGAAACGCATAACTATACACCGTAAGGACTACTTCTGCTTGCAGCGCTCGGCGGATATAGTAACGCTTGCCTACGAAAAAAAAAGGGTCATGTGCACGGGATTTTATTTTCAAACTGCTTAGGTATGCGTTTCTTCGATGGTACCTATCTAATCTAGTATACATTGTAACAGCGAATACATTTTCAAGGGGAGGCCCCTTAAGACATAGGCCAAATATTTTTTGATATTCGGATAGCTCATGACCTGAAGAGGTGCCATAAAGAATATGAATAAAACATCTAAAAAATAAATAAACAAAAACTGCCAAATTTCGCGGGTATTCTGGTGTAATTACACTGCAGAAGAAATTGTAGTTAAATTAATTATGGGTGTAGTAATATTTAAAATAAGTCTTATTAAACAATTACAAATAACAATATTACCCTAAGGTCATTCTGGACCTTTAAAAAGGTACTATGTTTGCCATACACTTTCTTGAAATGGTATCTTGCCATTTTTAAGATGTTTGTACTTACTTAGCTTGTTTCTAATTAATAATGTATCATTATTAAATCAGAGAAAAACTAAGTATGCTATAGATTTAAAATGCCCTAGAATAAGTACAAGATTTATGCCAAAGTAGACTAAGGTGAAATAAAACAACAAATTTTAGAGGATTCAATACAAACATAAAAAAATTATGAATAATATAAAAGCATGACATGCTATTAGACATAATTACTCTAAAATTAAGAAAGTTGCATTTTTCTTAAGATTGTTTTACTTATCCTACGGAATAAGTTGCTATAATTGGGTACCTGGCTACTATACATAACGAATTTATAATTACCTACTTATAGTTGTGTATACTTATTGCTAGTTTTTGTATGCTTAAGTTTAGTGTAAGACTTTATGATAATAAATGTATATCATAATTCACGCGTTTTTGTCTTGTCATTGATAATTTTGGTAGTTGCCCCAATCAGCCAATCATGCTGTGGTAATCACCATGTTAGATGATTGGTCGATTGGGGATTAAAGTGCACTGTTGGATTTTCAACGCTAGGCTCGGCGCCGAGAGTTGAAAATCTAACAGTACACTTTTAATTTAAGGGATTCATTTAGGTGTCACTTAGTGGTCAGTGAAAATGGGCGATGAAATAAAACTAATATGGTTTCTCTCTCTTTCTCCTACTTTTAGAAATCAATAGATGAGATGCCAGATAGTAGAAAATAGCAAACAGAAGCGTTATGAGAGGCGGCAACCAAGCTAGAATCATCATCATCATTGACAGAGCATCATAAATGTCAAAATTTCAGCCGGAAGACGTTTTCTGCTGGGCATAGGCCTCCAGCAAAGCACCGCCACTTCGACCGGTTCTGTGCTTCAAACCAGAATAAATAATATCTATCTTGCCCATATTCTAGAATGATACTCAAGCACTCAAGCATGACTTGATTTAGAACAGATTGATTTCTTTCTAGGAACTAATAAATCTAGATTTTAGACGCAATTATGCCCACTGAGATCATGCTTGACCATCGTTCTCACAGACTAAGTAGTACTATCGTTCTACATGAATTCGGGTGTTAAAACTTAAGATCTATCTCTTTAGTACAGTGCAGTGCAGCATGCGTAGGTATCCGCATCACGATTGTACCTCTATTAATGGATAGATGGCGTAACCGTCGCCTAACCGTCGCCGCCATACTATGGAACATAACAACACGGCTGTATTTCTGGTAGGGGTAGGCAGAGGTGAACAGAGCAACTCTTTCGCCTGTAAGTCGTACAGAAAATAAATCAGACTTCGGGCGGGGCGGTTCGCTGACGTTCGCACGGATGTAATAAAATCGCGGCGGGATTTTATCGCGCACTGGATTTTCAACTCTCGGTGAATCCAACGCGTTGGGACTTGCGACGCACTGGGACGTACTCTCGTCCCAGCACGTTGAAAAAACACACTGTTGGATTTTCAACTCTCGGCGCTAAGCAGAGCGTTGAAAATCCAGTGCACGAAAAAATCGCCGCAATTTTATTACTGCATGAGAAATTCTTTATGGTGTAAAACCCAATAGCACTGCCCTGAGAATATAATCCGGAACCCCTGCGGTTACCGCCACAGTCTCACTCCCTACTATTAGATACTTGATTTTGATTTTAATAAGAAAGTATCGACTGTAGCAATTAACATTGTCGGATCTACATTGTTGCGATTTTTAAATTTATTCCAAGACCATAATTGCGATTTTTAAATTTATTCCAAGACCAAGAATTTATTAAAACAATAATTTAAAAATCGCAAAAATGTAGATCCGACAATATTAATTGCTACAATCGGTATATACGGTATTTATATTAAAAAAAAAACATTTTGGTCTGATTCAAATCAAAGGTATTAACCTGGCGGGTTTTCCACTTTCACTGGCATGAGAATTGGCGCTGCCAATGCCTTTAAGAGCTGCTTGATACATAGGTACTTGGAATGTAAGAACGTAATAATTTTTCCTGTATCGTGTTTATCTACCGTGACAGATGCTTAACAATTATTTGTCCAGATTCAATGTTTGTTCTGTATGGGAATCGATCCTGCGAACCGTTGTGCAGAACAGACGCCTGTCATCGACTGTAGGGCCAACTCGTGACATCAATAATTATAACTGGAGGCTACAGGACGTATAGCTCCATCTCTTTCTCCCACTGAAGTAATATTAAAATAAGACTGCTTTTGAGCTGGTGGTAGGCCCCCAGCACGCCTTTGAGAGAGAGGCCAGAAGGTGTACCGTGTATGTACTGGTACCATAGATATAAGAAAGAAGTTTTTTATATTTCTATGACTGGTACACTGGTACATTCACCTGGATTCTATTTAGGTCAGGTACGGATGCGTCGAGTTTATTGCCATTTAAAGAAAAAAAAGATATTTTTATATTTGACCAATCTGGCTGTTTTACACTAGAAATTAATATGTTCTTAATTATGTAATTAGTTATTACTAATTACATGACTTTAATGCAAGTGTGAATTAAATTGATTTCAGAATGACCTACCTACTCATACTAAAATCATAGTATAAAGAGAGGTAGTAAGCTATCTTCATAGAAACGCACCGCGCGCGGCTTGTATGTGTGGGGCCATAATATCTATGCGTCGCCGCACGCACACTTAACAAAATCTCGACCCGTTTCTCCTGATATCGATCGAATTCGCTCCTGTTGTTGCTGTTATTGGGTTTTTCAAAAACGAAATAGTTGGACCCACCTGTTGTACTTACTACGTACGAACAAGAAGGTTCTTGCCGCTTTTACCAACATGGATGAGACTTATGTATAACTGCCGAAATGTGGATGTACAGACGCCAGCACATCAAGCTACCCGAAACTGTCAAATTTTTTCAATCAACATTGAACCTTACTCGTCAGCAATAAAATTGAAATCTATTAAATAAATTTGACAGATTGTAGTAGCTTGAAGTGCTGGCGTCTGTACCTACTACCTATGCCTACCTGCACTACTCCATTGGGAAATACAGGCGTACCTATGTTATGTAGGACTTATGTAGGTAATAAATTATGAAAAATAAATTATGTAGGACTTTGCTCGTGGCTTCGTTCGCGTTGACGTCGGAAATTATCCCACACAGGAACGTACTACTGGGATCAAAAGTATCCTATGTGTTAATCCAGGTTATAAACTAATCTGTGTGCTAAATTGCATCCAAATCCGTTCAGCCGTATTTGCGTGATTGAGTAACAAACATCCAAGCATACAAAATTTTACAATTATTATATATTTATGGATATCAGTATACCTACCCAATTGCGTAATACAACACAATCTGTTTCGATTTGAAATAGATTGCTAATCCATTGCTAACCCATTGCTTTATAAGTTGAAAATAAAATCTGCTCAACAACGTACCTAAATAACGCAATGAATGTTGTTGGACTGTCAAAATGAAACAAAATAAGTTACGCAGTTAGGGTAGGTACCTACTGGATTTAAATGGTTAGGTATTGTAGTAAAATTCATTGCACGTGCAATGGACCTCAATGGCCCGTATGCGTCTTAAGTTGTTTATTGTAATAAAACCTATCTTAATCTTAGTGCATTGGTCTTGGCATCCGGTGTCCGGTCATCAGGCTAACGATCGCTTGTAAAAGTACATATTAAGTAGTGTGAAACAGCCTCTAGGTATACAAGGTGTAATTGAAATAACTGAAAACCTGAAAAGGGGTCATTGCACTCATCAGTATGACCGATTTCTACTATGAGCTTAGTTAAAAATCGAAAAAGATATCACTAGGTAGCACAGGCGTTCCAAGGGTGAGGGTTTTGGGGTTCAAAGTTCAGATATTAACATTCATAGAATTAAAATGAGAAATAGCGTATAGCGGCATATCTCATTGATTACTAAGTATTACCTACATTAAAATATACGGTGGTTTGGATTCCCCCGCCACCGTCGATTATCGGATCGCATTCGGTAATCTTCGTATATTTTCGTGCCCTTTCGTATCCCACGCGCTGCGCGACAAGTGCGCCGTGCACTTAATTACCGAGCGCGGGTAAACGAAGTTATTTTGTCATTTTTATGATTTATAGATTTAGAATTTTCACTACAAACGTTAAAAGGATTTGACTTCAAGATAACACAGGAATAAACACTTGTCTTATAAATACAAGGGTAAGTATTTACTTACCCTTGTATTCGTCTAATTATTCCTGTACCTACACTGCACGTTTAGAATAAAATTAATTTAAATCTTATTACTAAATAGTAATTATTTTTAAAACTAAATTGTCATCTTTTCAGATAGGTATATTTAACGGATTTTATTAAAATTGTGGCAAGGTGATATCGCTGATTAAACGAAATAATGGTTTGGCTCTCATAAACATTCACTATGTGATAGAAATTGATGCGAATGAAGTAGTGGATATAAATATTTAAAAAGAAAAACAGAAGATTAATTTTGTAATATTCTGTGTTTCTGTGATATACAAACAGAACGTTATTTTTAAGCTATTGCATAGCTTTTATCGCGGGCTTTGAGCGCGGCGACCGAATCAAGAAATTCCGTAACGAAAATAAAACCTAACACCCCCCACTCCGCCTACCATGTAATGACGGATGATGAAATTTAGTAACATTTCGGACTACAATACATTTGCTAACTACAGAAGACAATTTAAGGATACGTGTCTAAAATGTTTCAACTCATACATTAGGTCTGTGGAGGATAGTCTGTGTAAAAACATTAAGCGTTTCGAATCGGAAAGAGAAACCTGGGATACCAGCTAAGCTTCAATACAAAAACTCTGAATCTAATGATCCGATTTCCATCTGCAATATGTTTTCTGATTTCTTCTACTCCGTTTTTGAACCTGCTTCACCATCGTTGCCTCAATGGAAACCCCCGCCTGACAATGCGCTACATGATTCTTCGATCTGTGATATATCTTTTAGTGAAGATAGGATACTGAAAGAGTTAAAATCTCCGGATGCATCAAAAGGACCAGGACCAGATGGACTTTCTCCTTATTTCTTGAAAAATGCCGCCGTTTCTATCTGCAAGCCTCTTTTTATTATTTATAATAAATGCATGTCGGAAGGTGTGGTTCCTAAACTGTGGAAAGATGCATTTATTGTGCCTGTCCTCAAAGGTGGATCCAGACGCAATGTTGAGCACTATCGTCCTATTTCTATCTTGTCTGCCTTGTCGAAGCTCTTTGAGAGGTTAGTGCATAATGAAATATATCCTATTCTGCATAATATCGTCATTCAACAACAGCACGGTTTTGTTAAACGGCGGTCCACAATCACTAATCTCTTGCTGTTCTCAAGCTTTTTATTTGATAACGTTGACAGCCGCATACAGGTGGATGCAGTTTATACAGATTTCTGCAAGGCTTTTGACAGGGTTGATCATGAGATATTACTCAATAAATTAGCGTTTAATGGAATCCGTGGTAACCTGTTGAGGTGGTTTGCTTCCTACATCACTAACCGTAGTCAGAGAGTTGTAATTAATGGTCATTCATCTTGCATAGCGCAGGTCACCTCTGGTGTACAGTAAGCGCTCAAAAGTGCATGAGCACGCTAAGAGTCGTATTGCTGTGAACACGCGGTATAGTCCGTACATTTGTATGTGTAAACAGTCAGACTTCTGTGGTGTGAGTGCCGTACACACACCACAGAGAACGCAGTTTTGAACTACACACTATCGTATCGTCACGGTTCGCGGGCGCCGCACTTATATTTCCATAACTTTTGTTAGCACGCATCATACTCTTACGCGTGACCTTGGCCAGTGTATCGCATTGCTAAAATTCGAAAGTAAATTATATGTGCAGATAGCAGAAGGCGTTAAGCGTTGGTCTTAGATTCAAGATGGCTAAGGTTCTAATCTCGTAAATCACAGCACTGTTTTTGCTAATATTATTATTTTTGTTTGCAATAATAATATTTTTAAATATCCTGCCTATTTATTAATGTTGTTATTGCAATAAAGGGTTTAGAATAAAAAATGCGTGATATGTTATAATAAAAAATAAATAATATTTATTCGTTATGTTTATTTTACTTATGTATAGTAATCAAACTGCTACAATTATTTATCATTACTTCACCTGAATAACATGTGAAATAGATGTCTAGAAACTTAGAAGCAATTTGTATTATTTTGACATATTTAAATTTTGAAATGTTTTAAATTTTAAATGGATTTTTTTGCACCATAAATATAAAGCTTTGATCATGGTCTAAGTAATTAAGCAATAAATAAGAATATTAGACTACTTAAAATGTAAAAAAATCTACTGACAAAATTGTTGATTTTAAGGTTAAAGGCAGTTGTTCATATTTATTATTTTAAACTTTATTTGGCTTTAGTAAATATTGGTTGCTATTGAGGTTATAGCTTAAGTATTCATTTTCTTTACGAAAAGAAGATTGAAACTAAACCTCAAATTTTAATCCTAAAATAATACTATTACTAAAATAATATTAAACAATTTCGGTATATCTGCAAGAAATACGACAAACACCCTATTGAAACGTGCTTAAAAAATTCGTTACCATAAATTCATGCAATAACGAATCTGTTGTTTATTAAGTTGGTACGGTCAATATTTTAAGGTCAAAAACGGTTTTCTAGCTGGTCTTCAGTGATGCAAGCCTTCAGAGTGCACGGCGAACGGTTCATAATGACGTGTTTTTAATAATTCAGCAAAATATCTCGTTGGTATGAAACCATTTGTTTCATTCACCATTTGACGTCGCTGCTACTCGATAATAAGCCCCTTCCTCATATCTCTTAACCGTCACAGTATTTCTCTAGAACAAAGAAAAACATTGTTTTTATTACACATAATACCTAATTATTTATTATTCACTAATCGAATTAAACCTCACAATGAATTTAAAACTTTAAAGGCATCTTCTGTCTCAACAATACCTCTGTTCTATCAACAATACCCTTGATTAGGATTTATGTTTAGTAAAATATGAAATATATAAATGATAACACTCACACTTAGTCCGGTTTTATTAGATATTCACTTCACTTTTACGCAGCGCAATAATATTCTCTGATCTGATCTGATCTCTTCAATATATTTTATGCCTGCTTTTTGATAATAATAACCACAACACTGCGCTAAATGCTCGTCACCAATATTATCACGGCACGAACCAACAAAGTTCTATTAATTGAATACTTGTAACAAACTGCATCTACCCCACAGAAATCGAAATAATTTACTTAGTTTTTTGTGGTCTACCTGCTAAACTTTAATATTTATGTGAACAAGACGAATGAAACTAAAAACGAATGATGATTATCGAACTAGTCATTGGTTGCAGACAAAGTGAGTGTGTGTGTGTAATGTGCGTGTCTACAGTATTGTAACAACTTATAGAAGGTCGTAAGTCAAACCGAAGCGTCAGTCTATTGCTTTGTGAGATTGCTTATGGACTTTTGGTCGGTACTGTACCACAGGGTTCTATTCTTGGTCCCCTTTTATTTATTTTGTATATTAACGACATCAGCCAGTGTTTTCTTAATGCCAAATTCCTCTTATATGCCGATGATCTTAAGGTATATAGAACAATACGCGATGCGAATGACTGCCTTCTCTTGCAACAAGACTTGGATAGGCTGTCGAACTACTGTCGAGAAAATAAGTTGCAGCTTAGTTTACCTAAATGTAATGTTCTAAATTTCACAAAAAACAAAAATATCATAAAATATACATACACACTATGCGATGTTCCCCTAACAAAAGTGGATTCTGTCCGTGATCTCGGCATTATCCTTGACTCCAAGCTTTGTTTAGATTTGCATATTAGCAAAATAGTTAAAAAAGCGTACCAACTTTATGGATTTGTTATGCGCTCGACATTAGATTTTAAAAAGCCTTCTTCATATATTTGCCTTTATAAGTCTCTCGTACGCTCGCAACTGGAGTATGCCGTGTCCGTCTGGAGTCCATATTATAAAAAATACATTGAGGCGATTGAGTGTGTTCAACAAAAATTCCTACGTGTTATGCATTTTAGATGCTTCGGATATTATTTGCCATATCAGGATTTACTCAATAAATATAAACTCACAACACTTGAAAATAGACGTAAGTACTTGGATGCCATGAATCTTTATAACATTGTTAGTAATAAGTTTGACTGTATTGAGTTAAACAACATGTTATGCTATGTTGTTCCTAGAACAGTATACAAGCGAAAGGTGCGCGCAGGCAGACTATTTTCCGTGCGTACTTGCCGTTCTAACACCGGTTTGCGCTCACCTGTTCACAGAATGACAGATGCCTACAATGGGACTTTTGAACATATTGACATTTTTGCATGTCCTCCCAGTAAGTTCAAGGGTCTTATACTTAAAGAGCTCTCTTAATTTAGGTGTAAATATATAGTTCAAGATAAAGATAGGAATGATAGTTAAGTAGGTAAGTTTAGTTTTTATTAATATTATGTATTTATTACCCTACCTTTAATTTAATTGTATATTATATTCCACAGTTAATCTGTGAACAGCGTTGTGGGCTACAATATTGTTCAAATGTTTTGTGTATTTCTTTATCTATACTGTATATTGTAGCTGTTTGTTGTTCCTTTTGAATAAAAATAAAAATAAAATAAAAAATGACATAAAACAAAAATTACGTTCTCATGACAACATCACGTTGTCATAGGAACTACGTTCATCCCAAGTGTAGCGTTGACAAATAGGAAGTATGGAGGTTACAAATGCTATGCAATAGCTTTACCGCGGCAGTCCCCGAGTGCCACACGTTTTTTAGGGTTCCGTACCTCAAAAGGAAAAAACGGAACCCTTATAGGATCACTCGTGTGTCTGTCTGTCTGTCTGTCTGTCCGTCTGTCCGTCTGTCACAGCCAATTTACTCCGAATCTAATGGACCGATTAAGTTGAAATTTGGTACACATGTGTATTTCTGTGACCCAAACACGAATGTGTAACGTAAATAATTTAATTTTGAATATAGGTGTCACTTTTGGGGCGCAAACAAGAAAATTAAAAAAAAAAGTTTTGCTAACAGTACCGTGTGATATATCAAATGAAAGGGCTTGTTGCGAGGATCTTAAATATATTTTTTATATAATTTTAAAATAAATACTTTTAAAGATATTTGATAAATTCAATGAAAATTGACCATTCCCCCCCCTTATCTCCGAAACTACTGGACCAAAAATTTTGAAAAAAATACATAGTATGGCTCTTTACTCATAGATTACAGGAAAACCTATAAGAAGTCTATGGTTTTAAAATAACATGGTAAATCTCTCAATATTGTGCGTAAAAACTTACATTTCGTCGCTCGGCATCCAAAAGGCCCATCTCTCTAGCTACTATAATATCAAAATATCAAAAGTGTTTGACCGTCTGCTTAATACACAAATAAATAAAACTGTAAATGTTCATGACAACCAATTCGGGTTTCGGCGTGGTTTGTCAACAGAAAGTGCAGTGTTGTGCCTTAAGCATACTATCACATACTTACTATACACAGCGTGGGACGCCGATTTATGCTAGGTTCATCGATTTATTCAAGGTTTCTGATCAGGTTGCTTATGACGTATTGTGGAGAAAGATGAAGAAGGATAGGTTGCCAACGGAGCTTATAAACATCTTTAAATAGTGGTATGGTAACCAGATCAATAGTGTACGATGGGCTGGAACTTTTTCCAAGCCATACAGGTTGGAATGCGGGGTGAGGCAGGATTGGCGAGCTCAGCAGCACCAGAGTGGGTTGCTATATAGATGGTATTTCTGTTAATAATATTAGCTATGCAGATGATATGGTGCTTCTGAGCGCGTCAATCTGTGGTCTCAGAAAGTAATTGGTCGCCAAATGTGAGCAGTATGCCAAAACACATGGTTTGATGTATAACTCCAATAGGTCGGTGCTGCCCCGTTTTTGTAGCGCATCGGGAATATTCGCGGACGCACATATAAATTGCTTTTACGCAACGATGCGAATGAGGTGTGCATCCCTGGTACGCAGAGTACGGGCCAGCTCCAACAATATCGTTAGCAGTCTGGATTGCATGTACATCAATCACTGCAGTGCCGTCTCCCATGGGGTGAAATAAATTTAAACTAGATTACGTGGGGCACTCAGAAAGTTTTGTGATACTAGAAAAAAATATACTACAGGTTATATTTTTTTTTATTATATCTTTTGAAAGAACTCTCCATTGGCATACACAGTTTTATACGTCTAAACAAATTTTCATAACACATTTTCCAGTCCGCATCAGACACCTCTCCAATCTCCTTCTCAAATGCACCCAGTGCATCTTCAGGTGATGAAAACTGTTTTCCTTTGAGTTGATTTTTTATTTTGGGGAACAAGAAAAAGTCGCGCGGAGCCAAATCGGGACTGTAAGGAGAATGACCTATAAATTTGACCGGTGTGCTGTCCAGAAAGTCCCTTGTTTTGAGCGCCGAGTGAACCAGCGCGTTGTCGTGGTGAAGCAGTAGCCCACGGAGGCCAGTGTCAAAGTCAAAGTCAAATAATTTATTTCAATTAGGCACAAAAAGGCACTTTTGAACGTCAAAAAAAAATAGAATTGATTCTAGTCGCCCCTTCCAAAGGGTAGTTTTCGTATGGAGAAGAATGGGCAAGAAACTCCACCGTTACTCTTTTAAAATGTTTTACAATATTTTGTATACATTAATTATATAATTATATGTGAAAACGATGCACCTGGAATAAGATTACTATACCACAATAGGTAAAAATAAAAATGAAGCAATGATAGAAAAAATAATTATGTAATGATACATGGTGTTCACATATTTACAAGCATTGTAAAACCTATACGATATTCCTAAAAAAATTACAAGTGATACTAATTCGTCAGTGTGTGAGTTCAAGTAATCACAGAATGTAAAAAAAAATGTTGTAATATTTAATTACACAATTAAATTAGCAACCAGTTTGATTTTGTCTAGACTCAAAATTGTCCTATGGAGCTAGGCCAGCATGCTTCCAAGCATTCTTATCTAGGATATAATCCTCTAATTTGTAATATGCTTGTTTACAAAGAGTACTTTTAATATGCGTTTTAAATTTTCTTTCAGTTAATTGTAATATATCACAAGGTATTTTGTTGTAACATTTAACACAGTACCCCATAAAAGATGTTTGTACTTTGGATAATCTGAAAAATGGTTGATCTATTTTATCTTTATTTCTAGTATTAAAATTATGTCTATCACTTATTTTCTTAAAAAGATGCAGATTTTTCCTTACATACATAATATTTTCATAGATGAATTGGCAGTGTTCGGTCGCTTGCTGCTTGCAGTAGTAAAGACTGCCTGTTGTGGAGGTCAGATAGGCAGTCGCTCTATGTTAAATTCTTGTATGCAGCTGCATCCGGTTATAGACCTGGAAGCCGCCCCAAAATAGTTGGGAAAAAGGCTAGGCAGATGATGACCAGACCCACAGGAGTTCCACTTTTTGGATTTCGACTGTTAAATGATACTGTGTTCCTAAATCAACCCGAAAACCATAAGCATTATGACATTTATTGAGCTACCCAAGTGTCTAAGCGCTTTGTGCAATCATACTGTCTCTTACTTTTCCTTTCTCTACGACGAGATGTCTACGCGAAGATTATGCAGCAATACGAAACCTTGCAGCTCTGCCTTCGCGATAATTATGAAGTACTTACCTACCTAAGTACTACGGTACTACGAAGGGTCTACGCATCTGCCTACGCTAGACAATAAATCACCGTTACGACAAGGTTACGTACGACATACCTAATCAAGTAATCATCCTTACATCCTTATCTTTACATTATTATAAAACTAAGTCCCCCGCCGCGTCTGTCTATCTGTCTGAACGCGATAAACTGAAAAACTATCGAACGGATTTTCAAACAGTTTCCACCAATGAACGGAGTGATTCTTGCGGAAAGTTTTCGTGTATAATTCATTAAGGTTTTGTGTAAATTGGCAGAAATTTGACGATAATTGTTGAAGATGTCGGAAAAAATCATGCCGACTAGGTACTTTAATGGCGTGCGCCGCGGAAATCGTAAAAGTTACATAAAATGTATGTTCTACAGTATTGTTCATCTGGCATATGTCTATCATCTAACCATTTTTATCTTTCAGAATTTGATAAAAATTTCATTGTTATTTCCGAAGCTATTTTGACCGGTATTATATTAATCCTTATCCAATAAACTATGTTACTTAAATTGAGCATTTAATTTAGATTAAAATATGTCTGACATCATTTCATATAAATGAATGGTTTAAAAGATGTCACAGATTCAAAATTACGCGTAACAAAATAATTATGGTTGACGACAACGCAGGCGCAGCTGTAGGAGTTAATGACCTTTTCATCCCGGTATCGGTAGTACGTTCCCGTGGGATATTTTCCGACATCCACGCGGGCGAAGCCACGGGCAAAAGCTAGTTTTTTGATAGTCAGAAGTTTGTATGGTCTGCTGCTGTTCATGAGTTTATCTCTTCCTTGGTTTAACCCTTTTAAATCTAACCGTGTTGGGACAGTCTAGTTCAGTCTAGAACTGTAGATTGACTGAACTTCTTCAAGCTCACTTCAGAATTAAAACTATGATTATAAAACATGACTATTTATGTATTTTTAACGGTCATTGCATAAAAGATTAACTAGGGCAACGGGTAACGCTATTATAGCCCGTATGTTCCATACTCTTAATGCTTATAATTGCAAAAACTGCAACACATTTTTATGTACCTCTAAATGAAGTCCACCCAGTAAATGATCGATGTAATTTGACGTCATCCGTCAAAAGATGTCGCCAATAAATTGTGTCTCGGTGATTGATAGACTTCCCATAAACACGGCTTGTGCTTGTACGTCTAAATGTTAGACAATAGGATAATCTAAAACTAATAAGACTTAAGGGGATGTCTAACATAATGGTGTATTAATAATTGAGTACGGATTAATTCACTAACAAATATATGTTGAGAAGTACGTACTTTTGAAATCTTCTCGCGTGTCGGTAGTTCGGTAGGTACCAACATAACATAACATAACATCACGCCTTGTTTCCCCGAAGGGTTGGGCAGAGGTGTCCCTGTAGCAGGTACACCCACATTTCGCCAGTTATGTTTAAGTCCCATGTAATAGGGGGCGAGCCTATTGCCATCAACCGGGCACAAATCCAGACTCCGAGCTGCTACTGAGAAATTTCAGATAGAAAAACCCAATAACCAACATTTCTCGCATAATTTAAGCCATGGTTCTATTTGGCAGTCTTCAAAGACTAGGACAGCAGGGCTGTCTGCCATAGGTGTACCTACCGAGGAGGGGGGGGGACAGGGGAGGGCTCTGAACCTGGACCGGCTCAAGGGAGGCTTGACTTGAGCCCTTCCGGCCTCTCAAACATTTAGCTGGTAAATTATTATACCTTGTACTTATCTAAGTAATTTATGTGTAAGTACCATAGGATATTCTTGAATTGCCCTCTTTAGGCCAAAAGCACGATACGCCCATGTACACACGGCTACACATCAAGCTATACATTTCCAGTATAAACTGACCTCGCCTTGTATGGAAATCGTATACAATGCGAGATCAACATTAACTGGTTTTGTATAGCTTGATGTGTAGCCGTGTGTACATGGGCGTATCGTGCTTTGCATGTGTACGCTACTCGAGGTTTCACAGAGGATCTTTTGACGCACCGTTTGGAAAGCCCAGTCACAAACTCTCGAGACAGTGACGAATCTATTTGCCAAACGCGACGACTACGGAAAATAGCCTAATTGGAAGGACTCTATGGCTTGACTCCCATCCAGAGTAACTTGATTTTATAATAAAAATATCTCATAAGCATTTTTACCGCACCTTTTAAGCTTTGCGCTAAAAGGACGTCCCTTTAACGCAAGGGATGAGGTTTCTTGGGCTATTGCCGCTGCATTATTAAAACAAAAAGCCTTATCGGATGCCATCACTTAAATACATAATTTACTTGCATTTAGCACTGCCATAGAGTCTATCAGGAAAACATCGTGAGGAAACCGGCATGTCCTAAAACCGAAAATTCGAAGACATGTGACATCTACCAACCCGCACTGGGCCCGCGTGGTGGATTACGGCCCACTCCCTCTCACAGAGAAGAGGCCTGTGTCCCAGCAGTGGGAACATTTATAGGCTGATGATGATAGAGTCTATAATAAAACAATTGATGGTGCCAACATTCAAACAAATTGATTCAGAGATCGCTATCAAATATTCGCCTTAACAAAAAAATAATTTAAGATGCGCCCCGCGAACACTTTATTTGAAAACCGTCTGGCGCCACTACGTGCTGGCCATATTAAATTTCGTCTCCTAGTATTTCATGTTAGTTTATTACACAATTCATGTCATAGACTATTCCTAGGCATTGTAAAGTTATCTGCACGTCTAGATGTCTTATCGAAGTTATTCCGGTTACTATTGTGACCTTTTTAAAACTGACTTCATTCCATTATACATTTTTTTGTAGCGGTCCGGACTCTGAATTTGTGGTCAGTCTCCTATTACATGGTAGGTACCTACTTAAACGTCACTGGCAAAAAAATGTTAGGTATGCCATAGGTAAGCAGCTTAGGTAGGTATACTGTAGCTACCCCTTCGGGTAATAAGCCCGTGATGTTATGTTATGTTTGAGACTGTACCTCTGGTAAGTAGGTACACATAACATAACATCAGGGGGATTAAAACTGCCGCTTTGGCAGAATCATAATATGATAATATTATGAATCACACAAACTGACAATTCATAATATTATCTGCGTTCAATTCATATTTACGCAATTCATCTGTTTGATAGTAGCAATAAAAAATATAAATCTTATTTGATTAATAAAAATTGTAAAGAAAAATTATCCGGTAAAATTACGGTCTTCATTTTTTTGATGCAACAATATTGCTAAATAAATATGATTCTGATATGAATTGAATATGATTCAGTCAAAATATGTGCCACCATAGAGTAATTGCTGGGAATTTAGGAAATTAATTGCTTTTAGAGGAATTGCTTAACGTGGCCGTTTTAGGCCCCAAAACCTGTTTTCCCCAAAGGGTTAGAAAGAGGCGTATACTGCCGTCATACGGTTAAAAACCGTAACTAACATTTTTTTTCAAACACGAGTAATATAGAGCCGGAAACAGTATTAAACTCTCTAGGTATCTCTCTGTCTAGGTGTATTTAATTCGTAGTCGAAGTTACATACAGTAAAAGTTAAGACTATCCGCGGAACTTGAGACCAAACTGTAATTTATTCAAAATCAACTTTGACGAGAGTAACGGCATTTTACCGAATGACGGCAGTATATCACACCAACATTTCACAACTTTGGTTTAAGTCCCAGTAATGGGGACGAGCCTTGCCATCAACCGGGCACAAATCCAGACTCCGTGCTGAGAAATTCCGGATGGGAAGACCCAATAACGCTTTGAACGACCAGTACCCTAATTGCGTAACTTATTTTCGTAAACGATTATGGCAAATTTGTTTCATTTTGACAGTTCAACAACACTCATTGGTGTCCGTATGGATTGAGAAGCCATGTCTCATATTTAAACGCGGGTACTGCCAATATTTAGTAGTAAATTAGGCGATTTTGTAGGCCCGATCCTGGAATTTGTAGTAAAACACTTTAAAAGATACACGACTTTTAAGGTGGCAATTCAGACGTCTGAATTGAGGAGCCACCATAAAAGTCGTGTATCTTTCGACCACTTCGCAATCGTGCACACGACCCTTTTTATCGTAGGTAAGCGTTAATATAGCGGCCGAGCGCTGCAAGCAAGAATAGTCCTTACAGTGTACAGATATGCGTTTCCTCGATAGTACACACGGCTACATATCAAGCTATACATTTCCAGTATAAGCTGACCTCGCATTGTACGGAAATCCTATGCAATGCGAGATCAGCATAAACTGGACATTTAATTGCAGGCCTAATCGATAGCTATTACACTGAATTCATCATTCATCATCAAATCAGCCGAAAGACGTCCATTCCTGGACATTGGCCTCCGCATAGGATTCCTGCGGCCTTCATAAGGTCATCGGTACGCCTTTTGGGAGGCCTTCCAACGCTACGTCTTCCGGTACGCGGAACCTTTCGGCCCTATCGACCATTTGTTCTGCGAGCAATGTGTCCGTGTCCTGCCCATTGCCACTTAAATTTGGCATTCTTCGGTGTAAGTCAGTTACCTTGGTTCTCCTGCGGATTTGTTCATTTCTTCTTCGATCACGTAGGGAAACACAAAGTCAAAGTCAAATCATTTATTTCAAATAGGCCTATGTATGGCACTTTTGAATGTCAAAATTTACAAAATAATAACATTGATTCTAGTCGCCCCTTCCAAAAGGTAGTTTTCGTATGGAGAAGAATGGGCAAGAAACTCCACCGTTAGGTACTCTTTTAAAATGTATACAATAGTTTGTATAAGTACGTACATTACCTAGTTACAAGACGATGCACCTAGAATAAAATTACTATACCACAATAGGTAAAAAGAATTAAAAATGAAGCAACGACAAATAATTTAATTATGTGATAGATAGGTACATGGTGCTCACATATTTACAAACATTGTAAAAGTAGACGATTTTCCTAAAATTTTATATTCTCGACTCCAAGCATAGTCAGGCTAAAACTCACCCAAAGGGCAATGGAGAGGTCCATTGCCCTTTGGGTGAGTTTTAGCCTTCTAATAAGGCCCATTGTGAGCGACCACGTTTCAATGCCATAGGTCATCACTGGCAACACGCACTGGTCAAAGACTTTAGATGTCAGATTTAATTTAAATTGAAAACACACTGAATTAGCAGAGACCTTGGTAACTTTACACTTGTTGAATGAACACTTTGTTCTACTGAAATAGTCTGGGCAATCCTAGTTTAGTCTGGGATTAATTCACGGGATGAGATAATCTTTATGAAGAGGTTCATTGACTACCTATGACTAATAACTTCACAGTAGGCACCTATTTGGCAGCTATGAGTTAGCTCTATATATCCGCGTGTTACATTTTATAATTGTTATGTATATAATTGTTATGTATAGACTAGCAGCGGCCGCGGTTTCATCCGCATAAGTGTCGATTCCGTGAGAATATCGGGATAAAAAGTATCATATATGTTAATCCAGGTTATAAACTCACGCCTTCTTCCCATGGGGGTAGGCAGAAACTACAGAACGCCACCTGCTACGATCCTTACATACTCCTTTTGCCTCGTATACGTTCATACATCTGGTCATACACGCACGCCGGTTGCGAGTACTACGCACCTGGCCTTTCTGAAGAACATCACCAATAAGGTCAGTATATGTCCTCCTAGAGCGTCCCCGCTCGGCCTTTCCCTTTACATTTATAAACTATCTGTGTGACAAATTTCATCCAAATCCGTTCTGTAGTTTTTGCGTGAAAAAGTAGTAACAAACATCCATCCATCCATCTTCACAAAACTTTCGCGTTTATCAAATTAGTAGGACTAGGGATATTATAGGGCCTAGATGTCGTTTTCTCAGTCGGTAAGCTAACTCTCTACTAATTTAATATCTGCCTGTAGGTCAGGCCTGTGTTTGCCACCACAATCAGCATATTCTTGTCAGTTTTTAGGTTTCCGTACCAAAATGGTAAAAAGAAACCCTTTGTGGTCTGTCCGTCTGTCTGTCACAGCTGGATATCAATTGTGAACCGACTTACGAAATTAAAGATATTTTTCACTTTGTAATGTTTTTTTTTTACAGATCCCGTTAGATTACGTAGGTACCTAAGTATCAAGTCGTATTTGTAACTTACACCCGTATTCTGAAAGGCTAGTTGATACAAAACCAAAATTAGCTAATAAGTATACTGTCAAACTCATGTCAATGGAAGAGCTGTGGTTATTTCATTCAACAATTAGATAACATGCGTCTTCAGCTTGAGCCTCAATCAATCTGCCTAGCTTTTTCCCAACTATGTTGGAGTCGGCTTCCAGTCTGACCGGATGTAGCTGAGTACCAGTATTTTACATGGAGCCACTGCCTATCTGACCTCCACAAACCCACCCAAGTAGCAAAATTCTCCTATAGTCATCGACTTATAGGAATCTAATATACGCTTTGACTAAGATCACTAATCTTACAACATCATTTTATAAGACAATCTGCGCTTTTGATACTATAAATGCATTCAATAAGATTGTTTACTCTCGTTAACTTATTTTATTCTTCTAATAGCTTCTGCCCGCGACTTCGATCACGTGGAAGTCGTAAGACACCACAATAACAGCCACATTTTTATAAAACTTCCCTATATACTACGTTTGTAGTTTTACTCTCAGCAGCCAAAATATACAGAGAGTCAGGAATAGTGACTCGATAGCAAGCGACGTACAGTTGTCCGTGTGAGAAGCAGCTTGTCCTGAGAACACACGTCACAGCTTCGGCGGAGTTAACGTTCAAAGGAGCATAATCGGGACACCGACTTTGAGCTGGATGATGTACACCGGAAGTCCACTTAGACCACTTACCGTTAGCGATTTCAGAAATTCTACGGAGTAGTTCATTTTGTTTCAAAATTCAAAAGTCATTTATTCAAACTAGGCTGAGAATCAGCACTTTTCGAACGTCAAAATTACATAAGACAGTCCCCCAAAAACGCCCACCCTTCACCACTTCCTAGTGCCTTTAGCTGGGAAGAAGTGGCGCAACAAACTTCTCCAGCAGCACAGCTGTATGTTCAAGTTAGAAAAAAATTATCGATTCTATACAATAGTATGCAAAATAATTTACATTACGCAACACAAAACATAATTTAAATGATAAATTATTGGCCATATGTCAGCTAGCACAAGCCAATATACCAACCAAAAACATCGAGAACTACACTCAAGCTACTATTTATAAATAATAAGAAGTAGTAATACTGCACCGTTGATCTAGTGGCCGCAAGGGCTACTACTGTGCACGAAGTCCTGGGTTCGATTCCCAGGTTGGACAAAGTGTTATAGGGTCTTTCCATCAGGAATTTCTCAGTAGCAGCTCAAAGTCTGGATTTGTGACCGGTTGATGTCAATAGGCTGGCTCGATCTTAAATATAACTGGCATAATATGGGTACTGTAGGTACACTTCTGTCCAACCCTGCGGGGGTTACAGGCGTGATGTTATGTAAATAGTTAATTAACTAGTTATAACCCATAGTTATAATTCCATTCTATGTTATAGGGTTTGGTTTCCGCACTTAGTCCCTCAGGTGGACCATTGTGCGTGGGCTATGGCGAACGTTGGTGGTTATTCCAACCAGCCCACCTCCCTCCAGATAATTAAATCTTCTGGTCTATTCAGAACATCTGTGAAAGATCTGGGTGACCCGAGGGTTTCTGTTCTAATCTGGGTGACGCCTGTGCATTCAAAGAGCACATGTGCGACGGTTTCCTTAGCCTCCATGCACGCCCTGCACAGAAAGCTGTCCGTTATGCCTCAAGTGTGGAAGTGTTTGTTTAGCAAGCCACCGTGATGGTCCCCGTCACCAGGTGCAGGCGTAATTAAAGCCTGGTTAGTCTGCTATCCAAGGATGGTATTCCATTATAAAGATACTGATTTATTGAACTAACATTTAATTAATCAGCATCTTGATGGATAGGGCGACATTAAGCTTGTTCAAGAATTTAAATTGCTTGATTTTCATTGATTGATGATTCTACGCATCTCATTTTCGGTTGTTAATTCTAATAATTACCTACCGCAATTGGTATTCACATAAATATACCTAACTAGATTTTGCCTGCGGCTTCGCCCGCGTTTAAGTCGGAAATTAATCCACGGTAAAGTACTACTGGGATATAAAGTACCTATGCTCATATTTTGTACAAATAAATATATTTTTTATTTATATAATCACTTACAACTATTTTTACAGGCAAAACCCAATGCAATAGTGAAGCAAACTTAATAATAACAACTTATTTTCTAAAACTTATTACAAACAATGTTATCCTTGTGAATTCACTCCGTGTACAAGCAAAGATATCTAATTTCTCTGCCACAAGGTTATGGGTGCGAATCGCCCGCGACTATAAATGGTCTTTATAGTCTACTAGCTGTTGCCCGCGACTTCGTCTGCGATCCAGGATAAAAAATGGCCTATATCCTTACCCAGGTCATGTTCTATTTGTGTGCAAAGTTCATCCAAATCCGTCCAGCTGTTTTTGCGTGATTGAGTTACAAACAAACTCACTTTCGCATTCATAATTTTAGTTAGGATCCGTGCGCCAAACATCAAAATCCGTTCTGCCGTTAAAGAGTGAAAGGTAACAGACAGACAGTCAGTGTTTCTTCCGCATTTATTATGTATGCATAGCCAAATAATCGACCAATTTATCCTCTTATGTCATTCTGATCCACCCATCCATCATAAAAAGTGTATAATAATCAAACCCCGCCCACAGATAGGAATCTTCGCGCCATGCGCCATGTTGGCTGCATTTACACCGTATAAAAACCAATTTGAATTCGTAACACGTTTCTGAGTGCCATAACAATTAAGTTAAGCAGTGAGCATAATTTATAGGCGGCTAGACTCCGCCTGTCCGGTGTGATAGACGCCGATTCTATTCGACGGACGCTGAATTTTTATTGAGATTTCGATGTGGTGCAAGGGATAAGGTGTAGCTGTTTCTATTCTTTTATATCTGGGAGGAAGAAGCTTCTACTTCAAGTTTTTTCTTGGCATGGTCCCAGCTGAAAACAGTAATTCAAATACATATAATAGGTAGGTAAGTAACTCTGTCTGTCAGTGTTCTGATAAAGTCTTGTAAAAAAAAAGCCTACGGTGCTTTTTTTTTGGGTGGGAAATTATCAAATAACTTCTCCCGCTCTGGGCGGAGTTAGGGCGTGTCAGACTCTTACTGGCTAAAACCCACCCGTGTTCTTTCAGTTGCCATGTTGCCAGGGGCCACGGTATCCCTTTCGTACTTTCCCGCAGACTTACACCTTCTACTTGATTTTTTAACGTTGATCAAATGCTTATACACGCCAATCAATCTGCCTAGCCTTTTCCCAACTATGTTGGAGTCGGCTTCTAGTTTGACAGGATGCAGCTGAATATCAGTACTTTACATGGAGCGACAGTAACTGGGTAAGACTGGTTGTCAGACTTTCGGGCTTCTCACGACACGTAACGACTGTCAAAGATCCACGAATGACAGCCGGGACCAACGGCTTAACGTGCTTTCCGAGGCACGGAGGAGTCTCGGTATGTAGAGATGGTTACTCATGCACAGACCAACCCCGGCAATGGATCGACCCGTGCGGCTGTTATTACTTAGCTAAGAGATGCATACGGGTCTTGGTTTAATTAACTGGAAATTACTGAAGGAGGCTTATACACGTCGAAGGTTTCTCAGTCTACTGAGTAACACAATTTATTAGTTCATTCTAATCA
Source organism: Agrochola litura (assembly GCA_949152395.1). Classification (NCBI taxonomy): domain Eukaryota; kingdom Metazoa; phylum Arthropoda; class Insecta; order Lepidoptera; family Noctuidae; genus Agrochola; species Agrochola litura. The sequence continues at coordinate 3,508,315 of OX424497.1, read as the reverse complement.
AGAACTTATTTTTGTTTTTACGCGACTTACGAGTTGTAGGTTCGAACCCAGACAGGCGCTTAACTTTGTGTAAATTATTTCACCACCATTGCTCTCAAAACGGTGAAGGAAAACAACGTGAGGAAACCGGTATGTGTTAGAACCAAAAATTCGAAGACATCTACCAACCCGGACTGGGCCCGCGTGAAGAATTACAACCCACTCCTTCTCACCGAGAGCAGGCCTGTATCCTAGCAGTGAGAAAATTATAGGCTGATTATGATGATAATGCCAAAAGTTTTTTTTTTTTTAACAGTTTTCTTTTCGCTTCGGGTTTCGGTCTTTCTTCAGTTTACCAAATATTTTACATATCTAAGGCATATCAATTACATATCTATTGTAAAATCGGTTAATTTACTTAAAAAATATAGAGGAGAGAAGTTTTTGACTTGCACCACATCCCAGCAATGTATTTATTGACATCATTGTATGAAAATGACTACGCGTCTTGTTTTAAACACGCTTTAATCGCACTAATAGTACTTTCATGGTTTGATCCTATGAGTTAAATCATTCTGCACATATAAATATAAAACAGAAACTCAAAAACTGCTAGAAGCAAGAAGTTTTTGCGTTGTAAAGACTTTTAAATGACCTCCGCGTTATTGAAAACGATACTATAAGCCAGTAGGTTATATCCACGTGGATGAATAAAACTAAAGCATAAACAAAAAATTGTTTTAAAAACTGTTGATATATCAAACTCCGGTACCTATTCTACGATTGGCTACGGGGTTGCTACGGTCTACGGGGATGCTACGTTGCCTACGGATATGCTACGGGGCCTACGGCGTAGACCCTGTAGGAATGTTAAAAATTCTGAATTGAATCATCGAATCTATTTGAAGATGGACAAGACGCAAGACCAAACGTTGTTTTTTTTTTAAAGTAGTTATTTTAGGTAGTAGGTATCATATAAACCTATAAGGTAAGGCCAACCTCGTGAACGGCTTTCGCGCATAAGCGCAGCATAAAGCTGCCTTTGAGCTAGCTTTCATCTTTAAATCTTTTTTTTTTTTTTTTTTTTTTTTTACTTTTGTGGACATGATAATTATTCAGATTGACTACAGTTGTAATAGCAATCATATAATTGCGTTTAATTTTTTTACTTTTATTAATTAATTTATTTTTTTTGTATATATAGATTTATTTCTACATATTTTGTGAATGTGAGAACGCTGTAGGCTTAGTGGATTGTAGACCTGTTGATCATTTTCTATTTTGTTAAGTACTTGGTACTTATTGAAAGACCTACACTGTCCTCCCATACCTAGAAACACTGTTATTTGAAAGTATTGTAAAAGCCAATTATTTTTAAAAGAGTAACCGTGGAGTTTCTTGCCGGCTCTTCTCCATAGGAAACGACCAATTGGAACCGTGCATAGGTGCACGGTTCCAATTGGTCGTTTCTGACGTTTCATAAGTACCCATGTAGGTTTATGTGAAATAAAATATTTTGATTTTGAAACTTTTTCAGTACTTATCAATATTTTGTGTGTACTACTTACACGAATAAATAAATACCTAATTATAGTACCTACCTAGTTGTTACGGACGAATGAGTTTATCCCATAAATCAGACAGTTTATTATAAACGCGTTAATTTATTTAATGATTTATGTACAAGTAAAAACCGCACAAAGCCACAGAGGCAGCAGCTGACCACATCATGGAAATGGGAAAAAGGCATCCAAATACTATATATCGCCGTTTAAGGCAATGGGTACAATACTCTGAAATGACGTTTACAGTATTGTGTCGTCACAAATAACTAACTCTACGTACCAATACTTCTAATAAAGGCATACATGGTAGGAGACAATGCTTGTGGTTTAGGCATTGGGCTTCCTCTGATTTTTCCTGAGGAATAATGTTATCACAGGAGACCACTTAGTATTGTGGTTTGAATAATTATTTTACAACTAGCTTTTGCCCGCGGCTTCGCCCGCGTGGATGTCGGAATATATCCCACGGGAACGTACTACCGAGATTTCATACCTAATAAGTAATAATAACAGAGGAAAAGGCCATTGACTCCTACCGCTGCGACCGCGTTGCTACGCGTAATTTTGAAATGTAATATCTTTTAAAATATTCATTTAAATGATATGATTAAAAGGCATATTTTAATCTAAATTAAATGCCTCATTTAAATAACGTATTTTTTGGATAAGGATTAATACTATACCGGTCAAAAAAGCTTCAGAAATAACAATTAATTTTTATCAAATTCTGAAAGATAAAAATGGTTATTGTGGGTCATCCTTAGAAGATAGACATATGCCATCGTGGATTTTTTGTTGAACTTTTTAAGATAAATAATACCGTAGAACATCAATTTGATGTATCTTTTTCCGTTAACGCAGCACACGCCAGTAAAGCTCCCTGTCGGCATGATTTTTTCCGACTTCTTCAACAATACTCGTCAAATTTCAGCCAATTTACACAAAACCTTAATGAATTATACACTAAAACCTTCCGCATGAATCACTCCGTCCATTGATGAAAACCGTTTGAAAATCCGTTCGTTAGTTTTTGAGTTTATTGCGTTCAGACAGACCGACAGACAGACAGGCGCGGCGGGGGGGACTTTGTTTTATAATATGTTTTACAATTATTTCAATATTATTATTGCGGTATTCATGAATAAGAAAACTAGGTTTTAGTTTTCGACCCAAAACTTACATACTCCTTGTATGTACGTTTTGGGTCGAAAACCTAGATATGTTAGTTACTATTGACCTAGAATCACGAAATTTGGCAAAAAGCAAGGTCTTACAGCACAAATAAAGGAAAAATTCAGAAAAATAAAAAAAGGTTACTTACAAGTTTTTGCGATATTCTAAATTTGCCCATATCTTTTACCAATAAAAATGGTACCTACCAATTTTATTATGACGGTATAATGGGTTGGTACGCAACCCTCGGTGCGCGAGTCCGACTCGCTTTTGACCGGTTTTTTATTTGTCATCATCATCATTCAAACTCAAACTCAAAGCATTTATTTCAATTAAACCATTTACAGGCACTTTTGAACTGTCAAAGAATCGGTCAGTTAGTCAGAAAATTGAAGCTAGTTGCCCATTCCAAAACGTAGATCTCTATGGAGAAGAACGGGCAAGAAACTCCAAGGCCACTCTTTTAAATACAGATATTACAAAATTCTGGGTACATTATTCTTGTTGCTTCTATATGTGAGAACAATGTACAAAAAATAATCAAAGCAATTGAAAATATAAGATTAAAAATAAGCCCTGGCAGATAAGAGATGACCAGTCTCAACTGACGGCGCCCGTTCACGAACATGACGCGTGGATCAGCACCATCCAGCTCAACCATTTTGTAGGGAACCGAATGATCCAACACATTTCAGCCGAAAGTCGTCCACTGCTGGATATAGGCCTCCCCCAAGCACCGCCACTTCAACCGGTTCTGTGCTTCCCGCATCCAGCGGATTCCTGCGGCCTTCACAAGGTCATCGGTCCATCTTGTGGGAGGCCTTCCAATGCTACGTCTTCCGGTACGCGGTCGCCACTCAGAACCTATCGGCCCCATCGGCCATCTGTTCTGCGAGCAATGTGCCCTGCCCATTGCCACTTAAGTTTTGCAATTCTTCGGGCTATGTCGGTTACCTTGGTTCTCCTGCGAATCGCTTAGTTTCTGATTCGATCACGTAGGTAAACTCCAAGCATAGCCCTCTCCATTGTGAGCGACCTCGTTTCAGTGCTATAGGTCATCACTGGCAACACGCACTGGGGGCCTACCACCAGCTCATAAAGCAGTATTATTTTAATATTACTTCAGTGTGGGAAAGAGATGAACCTCTACAGGAAGTATAGCTCCATCTCTTTCTCCCACTGAAGTAATATTAAAATAATACTGCTTTATGAGCTGGTGGTAGGCCCCCTGGTCACTTATTATTTGTAACGTGACGATATTATCCTGCACGACCACGTCCATAAAATGTATGGATGTGCGTGTTATAACGTTTTCGTGGACGGAAATTTAAAAGGATCTTCATATATTTCCATTCGTTTTAATTCCCTGTGTTATCGTGATACCCTGGACGTCTATCGTCATGTTAGAAATAAAAAAACGCACAATCATTCGACACTTCGACCTCACAACCGCTACCTCTTGCGACTATCATTTTGACACTGGGTATATCAGGGTACCTACTATCGCTTCAATTAACGATTTAATTTAAAGCAAGATTGTTATACGAGGGGCTAAAATAACCCATTCTATCGAGGTAGTTTTCCTCGCTAAAGCTCGGGAGTAAATAGAAACCGAGTTATAATGGGTTTTAGCGCCGCCGTGTGTTGAAAATATTGCGCCGATTGCGAGAAAATAAAATAATCCAATACAGTATTAAAATAGTTTATTTTACACATACATACATAACATCACGCCTTGTTTCCCCGAAGGGTTGGGCAGAGGTGTACCTGTAGCAGGTAACTGCCTCGTTGGTCTAGTGGTCGTAAGCGCTACTGCTGAGCATGAGGTCCTGGGTTCGATTCCCGGGTCGGGCAAAGTGTTATTGGGTTTTTCTATCTGGAATTTCTCAATAGCAGCTCGGAGTCTGGATTTGTGCCCGGTTGATGACAATAGGCTCGCCCCCTATTACATGGGAGTTAAACATAACTGGCGAAATGTGGGTGTACCTGCTACAGGTACACCTCTGCCAATAGTTTATTTTATTTAAAAAAAAATACAATTTGTTCAATCTGAATTTGTATAGAAACTTTTATCCCGGTATGCGGTAGTACGTTTCTATAGGATAACTTCCGACTTCCACGAGAGCGAATCCGCGGGAAAAAGCTAGTTTTACATAAGAATAAAGACTTTTTCGTTTTTGTAGGCTCGTTGGTTACAGACAAAAAAAAATTAAAAAAACTTTTTCCCCTAGAGCAAGATAGGCTATTTTTTCTCCGCTCTGGTACGCTACAATGACGGACTTTTTGAGCAAAAGGAGTGAAATAGTAGATTGTTATACGAGGGGCTAAAATAACCCATTGTAACGAGGTAGTTTTACTCCCGAGCTTTAGCGAGGGAGTAAATAGAAACCGAGTTATAATGGGTTTTAGCGCCGTGTGTTACACTCTACTTTTCACTACGATTGCGAGAAAATAAAATAATCCAATACAATATTAATTTACCTATATAAAATTCAAATCTGTAAATGCGATTATCACCATTTTGATGACAGTCGAGGTCGAGACTAAAAACATAAAAATTGGGGATTTCGAACATCCAAACTCCACCACAGGGGCAGTGAATACTACATCATTTAATTATTTGACGAGTTCATCCATTGTTCAAGTTAAATAAGTAGTGGTAATTAAGTTTTTGATATCCCAAGTCGAAGTTTCGCGCCAATCGTGCGAGTTTACATTTTAACTTTTCACAAATATCACACATACACATGTAGATACGATTTAAAATGTGACAAATATTATTAAAAATATTATGCACAACTAGAAAATGCCCAGATCTTAACGTAATATACGAACACAGGTCCAATAACACGTAATATTCATTACCACTACTCAATTTGTGTTAAAAATCGCCGATCATTTTTTTTTTTATTGTGGTGATGTGCGAAAACGATTATGCCAAACGATTTTTTTTTTCAATTTTGATCGACTCGATTAATTAATATGTTGAATATCAGAAATCGAAAAATTAAATAGAATTGTTTTAAGCATTAAATTAGAGAATTTTTTTAAAGATTTCGCGCCAATGCCTTTTTTATTTCTTCTGTAGCCGCAACGCAATGCTCGCATTCTACCGAAGAGATAGCCGCATTTAGTTCCATTTTCAAAAATAAAATGTTCTTCTTTTTTTTTGTGAACAAGTAATAAGTCGAGTCCATACTCATGATTATTCTACAAAAGAATAAAGACTTTTTAATTTTTCAAGGCTCGTTGGAAAACACAAAAATTAAAAAAAAAATACTTTTTCCCCTAGAGCAAGAAATGCAACTTTTTCCCCGCTCTGGTACTCTACAATGACGGCCTTTTTGAGCAAGAGGAGTGAAAAATTGTTTTGTCTATCAGCTGCATCCTTTGTCAGTCCGAAGCAGCGCACTTTGTCCGTTTTGCGCCAGTTTGCCCATTCTCTGTCTTCAAGGAGTTTTTTCGAGATGCTACCTTGACCCCTCTTTACGTGGCTGGTGACTCAAAACTCCCTTTTACCACTTGAATTAAAAGTAAAGTGGTAAAAGTGAGTTTTGAGTCACTCATTACGTATTAGAAACGATCTGGGCCCATTACCGACTGCGTTGAATATCCTGTTACGTGTAAAATGCCATTACTGTCGCTATGCATGCCTTCCTTAATACTGAATTGTGTAATGTGATTCATCACGTTGCTAATTAAATGGAGGAAACCTACCTACATCAAATTTGTGGCATCCTTCGCCCCCATTTTTAGGGTTCCGTAGTAAAGGAACCCTTATAGTTTCGTCATGTCCGTCTGTCTGTCTGTCTGTCCGCGGTCTAGCTCCAAGACCCTTAGTACTAGTAAGCTGTAATTTGGCATAGGTATACATATTAATTACGCCGACAAAGTGGTAAAACAAAATTATGAAAAACATTTTTTTTAGAGTAGGTGCCTCCCCTACACGTAAAGTGATGTTTTATATATATATATATATATATATTTTATCCCATGGTTTGGGGTATTATTGGAAAGGTCCTTTAAAAACATTGTGAGTCTGTGAAAACCATTTTTGGATTCAGGGATCCGTTTGCGAAATATTAAGCTTTAAAGTGCCAATTTTTGTTAGAGTCAAGTGTCCCCTGCCAGCTAAATGGTTGGTTTTGGGTGTGTGAAAAAAATCACAGCAGTAGTTTATGTAACGAAATTAAAAGGAAAACTATCACATCTAAGTAGGCTCTACAAGTTAACGAGTAATAATCGACCAACTTAACTTTGCAGTTGCAAAAACATCTTTTCCCATACATTCCGTAAGGGAGAACATGTTTATCAACTACAAAGTTAAGTTTGTTTTTGGGATAAATTCATCCCAACTACGGAACCCTTCATTGTGCGTGGTCCGACACGCACTTGGCCGGTTTTATTTTTAATGAGTTCGGTAGAGAGACTGTAGTTCAAGGATTACTTAAGTCGTTTTCCAATCGCTTGCGCCTACACATGCTGCTCACCTATAGAGGATGATGGCGATTTAGTGACCTTCATCCTTCAAGGGGGTGATTCTACCTGTTATATATATATCTTCTTTAGGCGCGTTGGGCATTTTTGAGAAGGGACTAAACCATTGATTTCGCGACCTGTTACCGACACCGTGGAGTAAAAGACATCAACGCGTTGATTACCGCGGTGCCGATTTTTTTAAAATTTTCGCTTCTGTCAGAACTCCCTGAGCGCCCGTTTTTTTTTTCAGGAGTCGTATATGAAAGTTTTTTAGAATGGCGGGTAGAATCATCCCCTTGACGGATGTAGGTGACTAAATCGCCACCCTGTAGAATCCCATGGTTAAGTACATGCTTTGAAGGAACAAGGCTTCATATTTCCAATAGCTGGTATATAGTTACATGCAGGATAATTTACAGCACTGTTTCATATAGTTTATCATGACCATTTATTTATTTAACATAAAACGGCCAAGGCCAATTACATTAGTTAAAGACAAAAGATTATTAAGGTACAGTAACAAAAGTATACAACTACTCGACAGTCATACGGTCTTCTCACAATACTCCAGACATACTGACAAGATCTTTTTCCATTCATCCGCGAACACATCACAGTCAGGCTTAGCGTCCAAGAGAGCGTTGAGCGCAGAGAGTGTGCGAGGGACGGGAGACTGGGCTCTAGTGACGGTTCGACTCCGAGGCACGGCGAACAATCTATGCCTCCTTCCACGGTTATAGTTTATCGGAGCAAAAAGATGGGACAGTTCATAATGCAGTTCAGGAGCATCGGTTTTTCCGTGAAGGATCTTACACATATTAATGATTTGGTCATTTTTTCTTCTAACCTCGAGACAATTGTACGCTAAGCAGCCTAAAAGATTATTCGAAGGGCACATAAACGGATAATAACCATTCAAACGTTTATAAAGGTACCCTAGATAATCTTTTTGTACCTTTTGTAAGAGTAAAGTGTACTTCTTTTCGTACGGGTTCCAGACGCATGCACTGGACTCCAGTTTACTACGAACAAACATAACATAACATAACATCACGCCTTGTTTCCCCGAAGGGTTGGGCAGAGGTGTCCCTGTAGCAGGTACACCCACATTTCGCCAGTTATGTTTAAGTCCCATGTAATAGGGGGCGAGCCTATTGCCATCAACCGGGCACAAATCCAGACTCCAAGCTGCTACTGAGAAATTTCAGATAGAAAAACCCAATAACACTTTGCCCGACCCGGGAATCGAACCCAGGACCTCATGCTCAGCAGTAGCGCTACTACGAACAAGTACATTAAAAATAGATTTAATAGCGCCGAAGTTGCTAAAATCTTTAGCATTACGCAGTATGAAACCTAATCGTCTAAATGAATCCTTTGCTATCAATGCCATGTGATCATGAAACGTAAGCTTGTTATCAAACGTGACACCCAGATCCTTGACCATGACCTATGGTGTGTGTTATGACCCCTCATGTAAGTCGACGTAACTACGATAATAGAAAACGACGTTGAATTTCCTGTTACACGACAACGAATTAAATCAAACACACTGTTGCCATGGATTTCTTCCTCAATATTGAATGGCTAATGTGACTCAGTGAATTAAATAAAATAAAATTTGCTTAACAAAAAGTAACACTACAATCCATCATCTGTGTAATCATCATTTCCACCGAAAGACGTCCACTGCTGGACATAGGCTTCTCCTAAGCACCGCCACTTCGACCGGTTCTGTGCTTCCCACATTCAGCGGATTCCTGCGAATAATACAATCCATATATTCCATACCAATAATAAATGAAAAAGTCTCTCTCTCTCTCTCTGTCTGTCTGTTACCTTTTCAAGCCTTAACGGCTGAACGGATTTGAATTAAATTTGGTACACGGATAGAATATGACCCAGGTTGGGATATACCACCTATACTTTTTATACCGGTAGTAGGGTAGACTGGGTACGGTTGTGACAGGTTACGGTTGTGACAATCGCAATATTAGCGAAACTGTAAGGAATACCGCGGAGGGTGTAAGGAGAGAGAGGAGCGCTATGCGGGTCTGAACTTGTTTCATAGTATTGCGTCAGCCAACGCGCGACGTTGATGTTAGCAGAGGCCCTCATTACTTTTTAACAGTCAAAAGTAACTATTTTTATTCGATTTCTTTTAAAGATTGTTGTTAAATGTTTACAAATACAGTAATGACTGTTCTTTTTCATTATTAGTTAAACTTTAATGGTTAAATAGCAGTGCTTACTTTGTACGTACATTATTTTATATGGCCACAGTGATTGCTTTTCTTGCGAAGGAGTGCTTTGAGTACGGTTGTGACAGTTTTTTTGGGTACGGTTGTGACGAATATTTAGTATAGTTTGTATTTTGACATTGTTACCGTATTGTATAGTTAGAATTCTTTAGTTAGCTTTTTGGACTGATTGTAATTTAAGACTAATTAAAGTACTAGTTATAAGCAATCAAACTGCTATATGAAGATTTGTTTTAATAATTATAGATGCTACAGTGTCTTATTATTTATAAACATTAAATGTTCTTACGTAATATAAATACGTAAATGTAGTTACGTGAACGCATTTTTTTTCGAGAAAAATGGATTTTTCGTAGGTACAATAAAAGTGACTGATGACCATTTTGGTGTATTTTTAACCTATTCTGCCGACCCTAGGTACTGTCACAACCGCCCTTGGGGTGTGGTCGGTTGTGACAATTTCTCTTTTTTTTCTAACATGCTTCTGTGAGTTAACCATAGTACTTAGAAACACAATTTTAGTATTTATATGTAGGCAAATGTACTCTTCACAATACAAAACTTCTTTTTTTCAGCTAACTGCCACACAAACAAAATTATTGGTCGTCAAATGAAAATTGTCACTTCCGTACCCAGTCTACCCTACGTGCCCGTGGGATTATTTCCGACCTTAACGCAGGTGAAGCCGAGAGGAAAAGTTTGTAGTCTGACATAAAATTATATTAATGAGTCACAAGCTAAACTATAGCTTTGTAATGCAAAGAACTGAGTGATAGGTGAAATTCTTCGCCCAAGTTTCTCATTGCCTTCCCTTTCCAGAACTTCTTAATTAGGTCGTATTTATTCTGCTCCAATTTTAATTTCAAGCTCAACGAACCATTAGATACAGCTTATCTTGACCATGGCGTATGGTCAAGATAAGGTACGTCCTCATACAATAGGGTGGACAAGGATATTTACGGTTATTTTTTTTGGCCCCCTGTCCGGACTTTGTTTGGACTTATCATTAGGTACCTATAAAATGTCCACCTTTTTGTCAGGACTTTTCAAATTTCGAAGCGAACCTACTCATGTAGAAAAGAACACGGCCCCTTGACTGCGTTGAATTTCCTCTATGGGTTTCGACGTCAGCACTCGTCACTGTCTCTATGCATAATATCTTCCCTAATATCGAATATAAAACGTGACTCTTTAATACGTAATGAATGACCATCACACAAACGAGTAAAATTGCTCTTTTCATGACGTTCCTATATTACGATTGGTTACTATGTTCACCCCGGATTCCCCTAAGGTTCGCCCGGTGAATCAGATTTTTCCCCTTCAGATCCTTTTGTCATATACTATGTAAGGGCCGTGTGGTTTTACTTGGTCTGAGATACCATGTCCCGTCTTTCCCAGACTGAGTGTATCTTAAAGAGTATTGAGGATGAGAGATACCCTTTCCCACCTTTCCCAGACTGAGGATATCTGATCTATGAGTAATGAGGATAATGCCAAAAGTATTTAGCAAACTGATCTTTGGAATTGTGAAATTCAAAGGATATGGGAAATAAAAATGGTTTAAAAAAAAAAAAACATTTATTTCAGGTCCCTTAATAAACACAAAAACAATACACTTATTTGTAAATTTTCTAAGTCTCAGTGCAATTAAAAATGTGATATTTATAGTTATGTGATCAAAAAAATAAGTTAGAATGACGTAAAAATATGAGTCACAGATAAATGTCAGGTCAAATCAATTAATGTCAAAAGCACACAGCAAAATGAAAATTAAATTAAATAGGACAATGAATTAAATGAAGTAGGTAAGTAAAGTTATGTCACAAGCAAAAATTTTAATTATAATATTTATAACATTATATAAAATGACAAATCAAGCCCCAGCAATATGCCTGCTATAACAATGCCCAACGTAGGGGCAATCCGGTCGCTGAGCAATCATCGCCAGGACAGTGTTGGAGCTAGCCCGCACCCTGCGCACTAAGGACGCGCACCGCTTGCGCATGGTGGCGTGGAAACAGCCGGTGCGCGCTTCCGCAAACATGCCCGAGGCGCTGCAGAAACGGGGCAGCCCCAACACTGCCCTGAACGCGTTGTTATATTGGATACGAAGGGCATTGTAAGCAGCTTGTGAGTAAGATAGGCTGCACGTGCATAGAAAGGTGCAGAAAGCTTTAAAAAGTGTGATTTTAACCTGTACCCTAATTGCGTAACTTATTTTCGCAAAAAATTCTGCCTGATTTATTTCATTTTGACAGTTCAACAACATTCATTGCGTTGTTTACGTTGTTGAGCAGATTTTTTTTGCAACTTTTGAAGCAATGGATTAGCAATCTGCTTCAAATCGAAACAGATTGTGATTATCTTGTATTACGCAATTAGGGTACTGATTTGAACAACGTGCAAACCTACGGGCTATCATATTTGTTCTTTTAGACAGTGCCCTCCGCTCCCGCTCAATGTCACCTCATGGTATGATATCTCATGTAGACGTACGATAATAGAGAAGGACATGGCTGGCCCATTGACTGCGTTGAATTTTTTTTGGTACGCGACAGCGAATGAAACGTCATCAGAATAGAAAACTCCCTCAGAATCATCACTATGGCTATGGATTTCTTTCCTAATATTGAAAGCTAATGTGACTTAGTAAATTAAGATAGTTAATTGATTCAGGCGTGACCTTGCGGTAATCCATTATAAAATACAATAGACGTTGTTATATTTAGTAACCTGTTCCGGTTAACTATTCCTAAAGAGCCATAAAAAACCCTGTAAGAAATCGACACGTGTTTCACCTCTCAACGAGGCATCCTCAGGATGACGATTGACTTGTCGCGAACCAGAACACGCCATGTTCGGGTTTTGATTTCTTACAGGGTTTTTTATGGCTCTTTAGGAATAGTTAAGCGGAACAGGTTACTAAATATAACCACGTCTATTGTATTTTAGTAAATTAAATAAAGTAATGTTTATTAAAAAACAAAAGTGACAATACTTGTGATGATATCAATGAGTAGCAAACTAAACAGACTCTACATAAATAGGTAATATAACTTGTAATGCAAAATAATGACAAATTGGTTAAATAAATTGCTTCCAAGGGTCGTATTTCCAATCGCCTATAATTATGCAGCTCCAATTCTAATTTCAAGCTCAACTCAATGAACTGTCTGATACTGTTGCTGCTGCAGCGTTGCTTCTGGTTATTCTCTTGTGATATGATATGATACGTCCTCATATAGAAAAGAACATGATCCATAGACTGTGTTGAATTTCCTCTACGGGTGCGACGTCATCACTGTTGCTATGCATAAATTATCTTCCCTAATAATAATTAATGTACTACGTGAGTCAATAATACGTAATTAATAAATATCATCACACAAATGAGTAAATTGCAATTTTTCATGACGTTTATACTATACTCACGTAGAAAAGAACATAACCCTTAACTGCGTTGAATTTCCTCTATGGGTTTGACGTCATCACTCATTACAGTCATCACTGATTGTTGCTATGCATATCTTCCCTAATATCTTTAATACGTAATAAATACAAACAATCACACAAACGAGTAAAATTGCTCTTTTTCATGACGTTTATATGTTACGATTGGTTACTACTCGTATGTTCGCCCCGGATTCCCCTTATAAGGTTCGCCGGGTGAATCAGATTGTTCTCCTTTAGATTCTTCGTCATACTCTAAGGGCGTCCGTGTGGTTTTAATTGATCTGTGATACCCTTTCCCAGACTGAGGGTATCAACGAGTAATGAGGATGAAGAAAAAAATATAAAAAATTGAGATCCTCGCAATAAGTCCTTTCGTTTGATATGTCACATGGTACAGTTTTTTTCTCGTTTGCCCTCCAAAAGTGACCCCATATTCAAAATTCATTTATTTACGTTACACGTCCGTGTTTGGGTCACAGAAATACATAATATGTACTTTTGGTTTCGGGGCGTGAGAAACCTTTATAATATAAAAACTATCTACTCAGGAGTTTTACTGAGGATAAATTAAAATACGTGCTGCCGATTTGGAGGCGAGTTTTATTGTAAGTCATCTTCATGCATACATGGCTTATCCGGTGGGCACAGACCGCTGAGCTTGCAAATGACAATATGTACCTTAATCTAGAGCAGACGGGTGAGGTGTATTCATAACTCCTCCGACCCTAAGAGCGAAATTATCGGAAGGTTCGATTTGAGAGGCATTCCGACAATTTTGCCAAAACAATAAACATTTCGGCGATTTTAGCCAAATTACATAAATCAAAAAGGTAAGAAAACTGAAAATTACTAAACCTAAAGTGACGTATCCTAATTTTTCACAGAAGTTAAAGTCTTTCCTTTCATTCAAAACACTTTCGATCACTTCACTGTGCTTTAACGAAAAGGCCATATATTTCACTTCGTCTAAACTTATTCCTTTCATATTAACTACACTTGATTTGGAGAGAGTGGCATTCACGTGCAACTGGGGTAACGTGACAATGGGAATCTTCTCCAGAACTTCCAACTCCACAAAGATACGACGGTGAAGGTGAATTCCATAGATTTGCAGGTCACAAGGCTCGTCAATTGTCACCAGGTAAGTGCCGAATACAAGTTGTTTACTGATCTCTTCACCGCATTGCTTAGTCAGTGTCGTTCTCAATCTACTATAAAGGAGCCAGCTAGCTGCGTTGACTTGCTGAACCCTGACCTTCTCAATTTGGATTTCATGTCTTTTACAGGGAGTATGGTCATCTTTAAATTTCATCAACTGTTCTACACAGGTAAGTTCATAGTATAAGGCTTGATTATCCGCAGTGCATAAAAACTGATCGCCAGCAGAGAGTGGTCGACATGGTTTTATTAGAGGTAAGTATTTCATTCCTTTCGCCAGAAGGTAAGGATATTTGGGAATAATGGCCAAGGTTTTATTTTCAGATTCATGTAAGATTGGTAAGGAATATATCTTAAAATAGTTATAAGAGGAGTTATCTGTAAGTGGAATTTCCATTATAAATGTTATCTGATTATCTTTAATAAATGATTTTACACAAATGGTCTCCTCTATTTTCAATAAATTTGTTTCTATTGGAGGATACACTAAGTTAGTTAGAAATCAATTCTAAATGATACAATAATTCTGTAGAGTTCACAATTGATTGATGTAGTATCGATAATTTACTTAACGCTAATGCTGTTTCGATTTCACTTAGTCTAGCAAAGATAGTACGAAAACTACTTGTGAATACAGAAAATAACCCCGTAAAGTAAGTTAAGAAAATCCAGTTGTTTTGCTTAGCAGATAAATCTTTCAAAAGTAGTTCAATCTTTGTTAGGCGATTATGAAAGTTAACAGTATTCTGATTAATCGTTTCAGTCACATTAATGAAACTATCAAACATCTTGGAGACTATTGTTAATTTTTTTGAAGTAATTATTTGATTATGATTTAACTTGGAAATAAGTTCTTCGTATCTAACGGCGTCATCGTGATCTAGGTTACCAGTTATTAATTTTATAATAGAACCCAATGGATTTATAAGGCCTCTTTTAGAACGTTTCTGCGGAACTAGTTGTCGATATTTTTCTACAGTTATATCGCGTATGAACTCTGTATGTATTTTCATACTTGTAAATTCTTGAGAATATGATGCATTCCAATCGATAAGTTTACACATTTGTTGGTAGTTGCTGGATATATAATTTAAATCATTATAAATCTGTTCTAAACTTATGAGCTTGATTATAGTCCAGTGATCAGTTTGAATGTGTGCTAGACCTTCTTTTACCGGGAATATTCCTGGGTTTCCTTCAAGATTTTGCAGATGAAGGGCCAGCGAGGGCATCACTACCAACAGGATGCCGCACCACCTGCGGAGGGCGTTTTACATTTTTAATAGGGGTTTTAGTAATTCTTTCTCCTATTTGTATTGGTAAAATGTTTCTTTCGGCTTGACCTATAACTTTTGCTTTTACGTATCTTGGTTTGTCTTTACTTTTACGCTTATTCACGTCTTTCGCAAAAATAATTTCACCTTCATTAAACTCAACTCCAGCTTCACCACCTTTCCTTTCCCTATGCTTTTCTTTCATTGCTACCATTTTATCTGTCAAATGTTTATACATGACTCTAGTTCGTTTTGCATGATCCTTAATCATTTTCTGAAAATATTGTTTCTCTAACTCTATGCTATACGGGTTATTTGTATCAGTATGTCCAAAAACAATTTCGAATGGAGTAAGTTCGGTAACAGAGTGAATGGAATGGTTATATGCCATAACCGAATACGTCATTACGGATGCCGCATCGGTACAACGTTTTTCATACTTCGCTAATCTATATATTTCAATTATGGTGGAGTGAAATCGTTCTATCAGACCCATTGAATTGGGGTTATTGGGTGTACCAATATGAAGTTGGACCTTATGTAAGCATAAAAATTCCTTCATCAACTCGTTATTGAACTCAGATCCTGGATCAGAACTTATCTTTTTAGGCACGCCATAGTATGAAAAATACTTCATTAGAGCACGGACAACTTCTGGAGTAGATTTATTTTGAATTTCGATTGCCTGACCTAGTTTACTAAAGGCGTCTATAAGGGTTAGATAAGTTTTACCTTCAATACTAAAAAGGTCTATAAATAATTCCTGAAACGGAGCACTCTGTGTTTGAGTCAGTTGTAAATTAGGTTTAATAGGCTTCCTATCATACTTCATTTTCTGACATGCCTCGCAAGTATTTATAACTGCCGCTACTGTCTCCTGCATTCTATCCCAATAATAATTCCTACGAAGCCTAACTAATGTCTCTTTGATGCCGCGGTGACACGTGTTTCCTTCATGATGCTTAACTATTAAGGTTTTCTGTTCTCCTTCATCTTCTACATAAATAACTCGTTCTGTGCATTCATAAAAAATTATCAAATCTTTCCTAAACAGCTGAATTATTATATTACCGAATAATTTACGATGCTCATTATCTTCAAAATAAATGAAATACCTAAATTTTGGTTTAATGTATTGTTTCAAAAATTCTTTAATCAATTCTGGGTTATCTGTTGGTAAGAAAACTTCTAATATTTTCTGTTTGTCACGCGAGAGATCTTTCACTTGCATTTCATTTTTGAGCCATGAGAACACTAAAATTTGATTTGGCTTAGTGTCTATAGCTTCGTTTAAAATTGGTATTCCAGTGGACTCGTTTAAAGCTGAATGAATTGTATTTGATTTACTAGCTTCAGAAACAGGGTATTCATTAATGTTTCCGTCTATAAACTCTATAGAACTAGCAGTTGCTGTTCGACTTGTGTCTGATATGGTTATAGTAGACGAATTGCTGCGTTCTCTTTTCTTTTCAGCTGTGGACTTCTCTGTAACTAAATTATCTAAGGATTCTGTATCTTTTTCATCAACGTTAACTGCAAGTGATTCATTATCATCGTTTGAGTCTAAAGCATACATTTTTATTCTAGAAAAGGCATCGGCATTGGTATTTTGTTTGCCATTTATGTAAATCAATTCAAAATCATAGTCTTGCAAACGGAGTCCCCAACGTGTAAGTTTACTGCTTGGGTCCTTCAGAGATCGAAGCCATACTAAAGGTCGATGGTCAGTGTAGTATATATAAAATTTTCGACCATACAAGTATGGTCTGAAATGTTTTACTGCCCAAATTATAGCAAGCAATTCCCGTTCGATTGTGCTATAACGTGATTCGGTATCGCTAAGGGTGCGACTAGCGTAAGCAATAGGTTTATCACTGCCAATTTGTCCTTGTGACAAAACTGCACCCAGAGCTACGTTTGACGCATCAGTCGTAAGTATGAAAGGTTTGTCGTAGTCAGGGTATTGTAAGAGAGGGGCATGCGTCAAGAGTTCTTTGCATTTGTTAAATGCGTCAATGTATTTCTGGTCTATTATAATTTTGTTACGCTTTTTCAAACAAGATGTCAATGGTTGGGTAATTTTTGCAAAGTCTTTGATGAAACGTCGGTAGTATCCTACCAGTCCAAGAAAACTTTTAATCTCAGTCGCCGTTTTTGGTAGGGGATAGTTCAGTACAGCCGAAATTTTGTCGTCATTGGGTTTTAATCCTTCTTTGGTAATTGTGTGTCCAAGGTAAAGTACTTCTTTGCGTAAAAACTCTGATTTGTCTAGTTGAATTTTCATGTTAGTGGCCCTAATTCTATCAAAAACAGTCCGTAAATTCTGTATCATATTATCAAAGCTATTTCCGTAAACTATGATGTCATCTAAGTATACCATACAGTGTAATCCTTGTAATCCACGTAGAACGTTATCCATTGTCCTCTGGAATGTAGCTGGGGCAGTTTTTAGCCCAAACGGCATTCTGAGGAAAATGGAGTGGAAAATGCTGTCTTCTGTCTGTCCTTCTCTTGGATACCATCAGATAGACTGATGGTATCCACTGGCTAAATCAAGCGTAGTATAGTAAGTGCTCTTTCCTAACTTGTCAAAAAGGTCATGAATGTTCGGTAGGGGGTATTTGTCGTCAATAGTAATTTCATTAAGTCTTCTAAAGTCAATTACCATCCTGTATTTAATTTCACCAGATGCGTCCATCTTCTTAGGCACCAGGTGAACAGGGGCATTCCAAGGAGAATGGGACTCTTGTACTACATTATCTTTTATTAATTGGTCAACTTGTCTGTTGATTTCGTTTTGAACAAGCGGAGCCTGTCTATACGGTTTCACATATATAGGGTCTTCGTTTTTAGTCCTTATGTAATGTTTTACCGAATTAGTAAACGTCAAGGAAATTTGGTCACAGTAAAATATGTCTTTGAATTCATTGCAGAGTCTATAAATCTTTTCATGTTCTTCTTCGTTGGTATGGTCAAGTCTGAGTTTACTCAAATTGTCTTCAAGTAATTTTTCTGTCTCTATGTCAATTTCATTTTTAGTAAAATTTATATTACATTCATTATTTTCATATTTAGTCACTGTAAGGGGTTGTTTTATATTAAGTCGTTTTGGACTATCGGAAAAATTTTGGATAACTGTATATGCGTATCCATTCACGCAATTTATTATAGCGCTGGGCATACGCAGACCATTCTCGAATCCTTGAAAATCAAGAATAGCATCACCTGAATATTGATTGACAGGTAACTTAACTCGTTGTTCTGTTCGTGATGGTATTTCAATTATATAATTTAAGTTATTATTAATTATTGGAATACGCGTAGTACTAGTTGCTAATACTTGGTTCTTTAAATCAATTACTGCGTCTAATTGTAATAAAAGGTCATTACCAATAAGTCCGTCATATCGTGCGTCAACGTCATACAAATAAAATTTATGCCAAGCGTTAGTTGCAAAAGTAGGTAAGAGAGGAATTTCCATTACTTCGTCGTGTCTACTAGAAGCATGGGTGCTTACCACTTTGAAAATGTTCTTTCCTAATATATTCACTGAAAAATTCATAAGCCTTTTGAGGACTAATGAATGACCTCATGCTACCCGTGTCAATCATCATTCTTGCGTCTATTTCTTCTAAGTATATGTAGGGAAGCTTTAAATTAGGATCGCAATTTAGTTCTAAGATTTCTTGTCCTTCAGCGAGGCTTTTTCCTGAAAATCCACATTCTCATTGTCATTTGTTGGTTCTAATTTGTCATCCGGTATGTTAGAATCTTGCGTGAAACTTACATTATCATAGTAATAGTTAATATCATTTGAGTAGTCATAGTCATTCGTTATATTATAATAGTAAAATTCGTCACAATAGGGATCGTATACATATTCGTGATCGTTCATAGTAAGTTCATTTAAATTAAAACCTTGTTGTTCCTTAGGTTGGGCCGTTCTCATAGACACGTCACTATCTTGATTTTGGGATTTAAGTACCTGGGGAAGATTCGATCCAACTTGTTGTGGTGGATTGTAACCGAATTGTTGCGGTGGTTTGTACCCGAATTGTTGCAGTGGTTTGTATCCTAACTGTAGGGGTGGTCTATAACCAAACGGTTGAGGTGGCCTATAGCCAAACTGTTGTGGTAATCTATAACCAAACTGTAGAGGTGGCCTATAGCCAGACTGTACTGGTAGCCTATATCCGATCTGTTGAGCTGGCCTATAACCAAACTGTTGCAAACCCGCTTGAGGACGATACTCGAGTACTGGCTTGAATGGTTGACCTTGACCCATAGTTTGAGGTATCTTATTTTGTGTATTTATTTTTAGGGGATTATTCAAATTAAATTTAGATTGAAAAGGTAAGGTGGGTTTGTTCGCGACTGGTTGGGTTATCGGTGACCTTGAACTTGATCCCGAAATTTGACTATTGCCATGAATGCGGTTACGCATATTATATTGATCTAAGAAATTGACTTCTTCAAGTACGATGCTCAAGGCTGCTTCTAAAGTTGTAGGTGATTTAAGCCTAACGATACGCACCATATTTTCAGGAAGGTTGTACAAAAATACATTTAAAGCCGTATTATTGTAGATAACCAACTTAGCACGTCTTAATTCCACATCATCAATTGTATTCACCTTCGACATTAATAACGAGCGAACATTTTGGATTCTACTACAAAAGTCAAAAAAACTTTCACCTGAATTAATTTTTAAAGATTCTAATTCAATATTAATACACGCTTCACTACGGGGGTCTCCAAAATGTTGAATCAGCAAATCTTTGAATGCGGACCATGTAACAATATCCTCACGTTCCGATAAGAGCGCAGCTGCATCCTCTTTTAGTCTACTCGTTAAAACATTAAAAACGTAAAGATTTTGTTCCACACTGCCCTTAAATCGATCAACCACATATTGACATTTTCTCAAATAAAGGTTTAACTGTCTTTTATCACCATTATACAGTGGGATTAATTGTACAATTTCGTTTGGTATTGGTTCAACTGCAATTGTTGTCGTCATGATTACAGAGTAATGAAATGTTCAGAGGTTGCAACTCGCTTTAAAACAATCCTATTAAATATCACACACACTTAAAATAGAACAAACACACAATTAAAGGCACTATAATAATCGGAATTACTGGATGAATTTAGGAAATAAAAACTTGAAAAATTATATATAAAAAAAAATAAGAAAGATTTTGTAAAACTAAGTTTCTTTAAAGTTACTTTAACTTACAACACGTTTCATTTAATTTAAAGTTACTAAAGTTTATTTTACTTAATCCGATAAATCAAGGTTAGAATCTTAAACTTAATGTTAAAAATGTGAACTCTCTAACATTGACATTACTCTATGTTATGTTCTGAGAATTGAATAGAGATAAGACCATATAATTTCATACAGAGTTATCAAACTAGACTAAACAATTAACACTGTTATAATGAGCAAGTTTTGATCTCGAAAATAACATTTAAAACTTATGAAAAATATAGGAGGATTAGGGGAACAAAGGATTGGCGAAAAGATTTACTCACCGACCGTCCGCGACTCCCATACTCGATGATTTGTGCACTCACGCGATACAAAAGAATATTTCTTTGGTTCGAAGGATTTCCTCTGTTTCGTAGATTTTACGACTAATTTTTTTTCTGACGAATTTGGACGTCGGAAAACGCGAAAACTACGGATTTCTAGGAGAAAATCCTACCGGCTGCGCCACTTTTGGTTTCGGGGCGTGAGAAACCTTTATAATATAAAAACTATCTACTCAGGAGTTTTACTGAGGATAAATTAAAATACGTGCTGCCGATTTGGAGGCGAGTTTTATTGTAAGTCATCTTCATGCATACATGGCTTATCCGGTGGGCACAGACCGCTGAGCTTGCAAATGACAATATGTACCTTAATCTAGAGCAGACGGGTGAGGTGTATTCATAACTATGTATTCGTACACATATTATGTGTACCAAATTAGATTCGGAGCAAATTGGCTGTGACAGACGGACAGACAGACAACACACGATCCTATAAGGGTTCCGTTTTTTGCTTTTGAAGTACGGAACCCTAAAAGTATTGTATATCCTTGGAATTTCACAATACTGTGTGAAATTATAGATACCTAAACATGACAACAAAAAGAAGATGTATTGTAGATGTATTGTTTTGTATTGTATTGCCTGATTGCCCGTTCCTGGGGCACTGGACCCGTATGTCCAGCTGCAGGTCTGGTGCAACGGGAAGCGGACATTATAGGTTTATGAATTAGTTTTATTTTGTTTCATTTTATTGTACTTATTTTTAAATGTTACTAACTTAGTTGTATAAGTGTTACTAACAACTATATGAATCATTTGTGTTCGATGTAAATAAATAAATAAAATAAAATAAAATTTTTTTTTGGGGGTCAACGATCGCTGTTATAGTAGTTCTTTGATGAGTTTTAGCGTAGAGATAGCTATCGATATCCATTACACCTGCGGAGTTTTGCTAGCTAATTTAATAAGCCATAGTATAATTAGACCAATCCCTCTAAAATACTACCTACCCTCTCTTAAAATAAGTTGTCAAGGGAAGATCACAAATTCTACCAGCACGTTTAGCATGAGCATATTAGAAACGGGTTTTGTAGACGGAAGAATAGACAAAATGACAGATAAACAATCACAATCTGTCATGTTCTGTGGCTGTCATGCTTCGCCTGCTTTACCAACCCGACTGCGGCGGAGTCCAAAAGGAGGGTAATGTTTTGGTTGGTATAATATAGGTAACATTTTACAACATGTAACAGGTAAACATTTTATAAGAGTAACGGTGGAGTTTCTTGCCCATTCTTCTCCATACGACAACTACCTTTTGGAAGGGGCGACTAGAATCAATTTTTATTTATTATTTTGTAAATTTTGACGTTCAAAAGTGCCATACATGGGCCTATTTGAAATAAATGATTTGACTTTGATTTTGAACGAGTACTATGTTATGTACTTATTAAGATTCGTCTTGAATATTGTAGTGTTATTAAAGTGAACGTCTGTGTTATCGATATTGGTGATATACATGTTGAATTAATGTCATTTTCATTTCTTAACACTCGTCATTAAACTTTCTATGCTGATTTGATATCAAAATCACCATGAAAGAAATATAATATACAATATATAATATAATTTTATTAAAATCAATTGCTTATGATGCAACAGAAAAACTTGTGGTTTAACATTTCGGAAAACACACCGACACGACACACAACACACCCTCACCCTCACACACGGCACTTATCTCAAAATGTATTATTTTATAAATTTCTTTACTTTAAAATATTTATTACAATACCTTTGTATTCATCTTGGAACAACCTACCCTCTCACTAGGAGTCGGGTGTTGGTAGCTGCGCCACAGTTTAACTATTGCAGCTATCATCGTTTTACATTTTTGTCTTTTAATGTATTTGTTTTTTGTTCCCAATAAACGATTTTTATTATTGTTTATTATATAATATTATAAGTTTGAGATTTCATAAAAAATTTAGAGAAGAGAAAAATACATAAAAGAAGACCAGCTGCTTGTAGACGTGGAATTTCAGAGGTCAATCAGTGGACCAACCAACTTAGCCTGAGTTGGTTGGCGTGTAGATAATACACGGAAACTATTCACGGACATAGACGCGAAAACTATTACCATGAATTCAGAAAATGATTCTAAACCCCCCAGCGTATAAATGTTTCGTCGGTAATTTAAAAAAAACCCTCTCCCCCTCCTTTTTTCTTTGTCGTAGTCGGGTATAAAAACCAGCTGTTTCAAACAAAATTCCAATTGTTAAAATATATGGATTAACTGATGTTTTTCAATATATGTTATGTCTTGCACAAAAAGAACGCCAACCGGTGACCGCTGAAATATTGGGCCAAAGTAAAGTCTCGCTAACTGTACTTTGGCCAATGGGCAATGGGCTGGCCGTGTTTGTCGAAGGAGGACTGATGGCCGGTGGAGCAGACGAGTCCTGGAGTGGAGACCGCGTATCGGCAAGCGTAGTGGAACGCCCCCCAGCTAGATGCACCGACGACCTTAAAAAGGTGGTTGGGACAGACTGGATGCGGAAGGCGGTGGACAGGGTGTTGTGGCGCAGCCTGGGAGAGGTCTATGTCCAGCAGTGGACTGTGATAGGCTCAGTTGATTGACAGTCAGCAACAAAAACAAGTGAAGAGGACTAAAATAACACTTGTTCCTGTCGGTGCTAAAATTTTAAGAGTGCAGCTGAAAAATATCGCAAGTGACTGTTATATAATAATATTTAGGTTAAGGCTTATCAAATATCGATTGTCCAACAACAATGGGCGTATTATTTAATGAGTTTATAATCAGCACAATGATGTTTTATTATCAAAGTTACAATCAGTAAGCAGCTTACAAGTTAACGTGTTTAATAATTAAAAGGAGAGTAAGATACAGATGTGCGATCTACGAAGACGCGCCCCACTATGCGATTACTGTACTGTAAGCTGTAGGTATAGTACGGAGCGGATGACACTATCTATATTTATTTATTTTATTGGATCTCCAAAAGAGGTTACACAATTACATGCAAGATTACAAATACGAGTGTGCGTTTCCAACTATGGGAGACCACATCATTCTCTTATAATCTAGGTAAATACAATAAAGATTGACACAGCGAAATAATAATACTTAATGATAAAATAACTCTTTGCCCCCAACAATTTGCAACTGATGGAGCTACTGAAAGTAACTGAAACTTTCAGTAGCGCCGTCAGGATGGAATTTGGTGTGGACAAATGTGCGGTCATGCATGTAAAGAGAGGGAGATTGTGGAATCCGTGGGAACCCAACTCTCGGATTCCACAAACCTTAGAGCTCTCTCCGCATCCGAAACCTATAAGTATTTGGGTATGTCGGAAGCGTTGGGCATCAATGTTACTGACATGAAGCAATCGTTGAAGGAGCGCTTCTTTGGCCGCCTGAAGAAAGTATTTAATGGTCTTCTATCAGGCGGAAACAAGGTGCGCGCCTTCAACGGTTGGGTCATGCCGGTTTTGATGTACTCTTTCGGCATACTCAAATGTACTCAGACCGAACTCGACGCTTTGGATAGGAGGGTCCGTACGCTGCTAACTGCATATCGAATCACCCACGGTCATCGGTAATGAGACTGTATATCCCGCGAAAATTTGGAGGTCGAGGCTTTTTAAACGCTAAGACACTCCACAATCGCGAGATATGCAGTCTCAGGGAATATTTCCTAGAAACCGACGTGGGGATGCATCGAGATGTGGTTGCGATAGACAAGGGCCTCACCCCGCTCTCCTTGACTAAAGAGAACTGGCGCAAGCCTGTAGTGCTTGACACTAACGATCGCAGGGAGATATGGCAGAGTAAGGAGCTTCACGGGCGCTACTTCCGGGTCCTGCATGGGCCCGATGTAGATTTACTAGCGTCCGTAGCCTGGCTGCGTTTTGGTGACCTCTTTGGGGAAACCGAAGGTTTTGTCTGTGCAATTATGAACGAAGTTATGATGATGAACAATTATCGGAGATTCATTGTGAAGGACGGCACGGTTGACATCTGTCGGGCATGCCACCGTCCGGGAGAATCAATCCGACATATTATCTCCGGGTGTTCTCGTCTAGCTAACGAAGAGTACTTGCATAGACACAACCTTGTAGCCAGGATTATCCATTAGCAACTTGCTCTGAAATACAGCCTTGTGGAATCGGAAGTGCCGTACTACAGGTATGTGGCCGACCCAGTTCTCGAAAATGGAAATATCACATTGTACTGGGATCGATCCATCATCACTGACAGGACTATTGTTGCCAATAAACCTGATATAGTAGTGGTGGATCCAGGAGAGCGGCGCGCAATGATTATTGACATAACGGTCCCGCATGACGGGAACCTCGTGAAAGCCGAGAAAGATAAACAAATCAAGTATCTTGACTTGGTTTGGCAACTACAATGGCTTAATTGCCAAGAGCCTCGACCAACACCTAAGGAGGCTCTCGTTGGGCAGCTGGATTAAGGGCTTGATTCAGAAAGCGGTACTCCTGGACATGGCTCGAATTGTTAGGAGGTTCCTCTCTCTGGAGCCCTGCTCCCGACCCGCTGCTCAGCTTGGACCCTGTTCCCGATACCGGTGGGCTACTATTTTTTATATTTTTAAATGTTTTTATATTATTTTATTCTAATATTTAAAAATATAATTTATATGTAAATAATGAAATAAAGGGAAATGAATCAAAACATAAAACACGAAATCATAAAAGGAAACAAAATTAAATACAAAACAAATTAATAATAAAAACATTACAAAAAATTTATAATAATAATAACCACAAAAGACAACAGACTAAAATAACAGTGATTAAGTCTTGGTATTAGGTAGGTACTATTTTTTTTGAACTTTGACATATTGCAATGTTGTCATACTCTTTTGCATTGTCAATTATGTGCCACTTCAACAGATCCTGTTTTAATACATTCAGGTTGCATTTACTTTTATAACTTTCATGAGGTTTAGGTGCCTAGCTAAAAATGCTTGTCTGTCTGTATAACAGAGTTAGGCCCTTTAAAACAAATTATTTAACAGTCGGTCTAATTTAGTTTAACCCCAAAAATGATTCTTGATACCTGTCAGTTTCATTCTTACGAAAATGTGTTTTGCGAATTTGAACCTTATTACTACTAGAAATTGTCCAACTGACAGGTGTCAGGAATGCATTCCCTCGACGGCTGGGCTGTAGTTAGGTGTTTTCTTGTATTTTTTAATTGCACAATAGGCCGTACGTCTGTGGTAAAAAACCAGTTTAAGCAGGCCTCATATTCTACTGAAATCCGTACCTACTGCACTAGACCAGTTCAAGGTCAAAGTGTTACCATGGACGTCCAGTCGATTGTACTTAGATATATTTTTTTACGTGATTGATTCAAGCCTTACCTAAGAGCCTAAAGTAACCACATCTCAAATATGCATCAAATTCAAATGTCATTTATTCAAACAAGGTTGAGAATCAGCACTTTTCAAACGTCAAAATTAC
The DNA here is from genome assembly GCA_949152395.1 of Agrochola litura. Classification (NCBI taxonomy): domain Eukaryota; kingdom Metazoa; phylum Arthropoda; class Insecta; order Lepidoptera; family Noctuidae; genus Agrochola; species Agrochola litura. The sequence continues at coordinate 3,481,918 of OX424497.1, read as the reverse complement.
ATAAGACAGGTCCTCAAAACGCCCACCCTTCACCACTTCCTAGTGCTTTAGCTGGGAAGAAGTGTCGCAACAAACTCCCCAGCAGTCTTGTATTTGACACATCCAAAATGACGTCACGGTGTGGTTGTTCTACCCGCAACGGGTAGCTGGGGGTGTAGAGAACATCCTCAGACCCCTGTAACGGGAACGGGGTGAAGGAAGATCCTTACGTCACCATTGGACACCATCATACAGAGTGTATCAGAAATGTGTGGTCGTATTTTAAAGGATTGGTACAGTTCATCAAACTGAACAACTTTTTGTACGGTAACAAGTTGTTACCATACAGGAAGTTGTTCATAACAACATCGTAATCAAAAATCTGCCTAGCCTTTTCCCAACTATCTTGGAGTCAGCCTCCAGTCTAACCGGATGCAGCTGAGTATTTTACATGGAGCGACTGCCTATCTGACCTCCACAACCCTTGATAAGACTGGTTATCAGACTTTCGGACTTCTGACGACCCGTGACGACTGTCAAAGATCCACAAATGACAGCCGGGACCAACGGCTTAACGTGCTTTCCGAGGCACGGAGGAGTCTCGGTATGTAAAGATGGTCACCCATCCACGGACCAGCCCCGGCAAGCGTAGCTTAACCTGATGGATCAACCCGTGCGGCTTTTATTACTTAGCCACAAGCTCCTCAACATCACAACATCGTAATCGCGAAATAATAATCAGCCGTTCCATACATTTAGTTACGACTGGGTATTAAAGTTTTTTATGAAACAGTTGATTTTTTTTCGTTATTACTATGTTGTTTCCATGGAGAAAGTTGCTCAGTTTGACGGTCTGTAAACACCTTTAAATATGACCACAACTTTCTGATACATGCTGTACCTATATAGGACGACATGGGAAGGAACCACTCTTACCTATACAAACTTTAATTTTAAAAAATCTTATCCGGTCCGTGAGGGTGTAGTTAGGTATCGTACTAAGTGGCTATTTATGTGTTAATTTTCAGGAAAAAATCAATAGGTTGTTTTACCGGGTTATTACATGGGGCGCGGGCGGCTGTCGCTTAACGGGTGTCTACAAGTTATGACTCCTATTAAAAAAATCTAATTTTTAATGGATTTGGGGTAACTTTGGTACCAAAAATGTGAATTTTAAATAGCAATAAATTTTTATGTTTCAATAATAAGTAATTTAAAGTAATTTAATATTGTCCTTTTTTCGTCTTCAGCCTCCGAGCTGACTCAGATGCTAGAAGATCTTAGCACGGCAAGCCTAGAGCGGGCTGCAAATGAATATGTCAAAGACCAAATTGATGACGAACAGCGCGTATCGCAGGATCACCGTGGCGGGTGGGGAGGTTGAATATGTCGATGAGTATCTCTATCTTGGTCAAATAGTCTCTTTCCAGGCAAGACAAAACAAAGAAATTGCAAGGCCATGCCTGGAAGAGCTATTGGGCCATGAAAGATCTAATGAAGGGCGATCTTCCTCTATCCCTCAAGAGAAGACTCATCGACGTGTGTATTCTTCCTATCCTCACGTATGGTTCTCAAACATGGTCTTTGACAATTCAGCAGAGGTCCACGCTCGGGGTTTGCCAGAGAGCTATGGAACGGAGTATTCTTGTGGACCGGGTTAAGAATACAACAATCCGTTCCATCACTAAAATAAAAAGATTTTTTTTTTGAAAATAACTGATGTCACTCGAAAAGCTGCCACGCTTAAATGGAATTGGGCTGGACACATCTGCCGCATGTCAAACGATCAATGGGCCAAACTTACGACCCAGTGGGTCCCGCTTAGTGGCAGACGACATCGCGGCAGGCCCAGACGGAGATGGCGGGATGAACTGGACTCCTTTAAGAAAGATTGGTCCTTGGAAGCTCTGGACAGAGAGAGGTGGAAAGAGGGTAGGGAGGCCTTTGCCCAGCAGTGGGACAATAATGGCTAAATAAAAAAAAAAAGTTATTTAAAAAAAAAACTTTTTGGTAATGTTATTGCAGTAACTATGTGCCCCTTTCGGATCGGACAGGGTTTTTTTACATATTTTATATAAAACCCAATCACCCATTACATCTGTTTTGTTCGACCTGGGCATCGAACTCACCTCTCATTAGACAGCCCCACATCGAGAACTGGATCAGAAAGGTAGCTATACTTACTCCATTTGAAATAAGATTAGACATTTAACTAAACCTTTTTTACAGTTCGTTCAACCGATTTTGATTTCTATTGCGTTGATGGCATGACAAATGGCAGCTGCAGTAAACAGTTGGTATTGTAACCACTTTTTTGCTTTTAATGCCATCCTTATGCCTACGGTATAGAAGTCAAAATTGGTTGAGCGGACTGTAAAAAAGGTTTGTTTAAATGTCTAATCTTATTTCAAATGGAATATAATTAGATGGGTGGCTGTTTATTTGGAATTGGGCTAAAATTATGGATTTGACAGCTGCGATAACAAAACTTAAAATTAAGGGCTTTATGGATCCCGCCCAAATATTCTTTCAGACTATGCATAGATACTTTGTTGATCAGCGCAGCTGCGAATACTCATCATTACAAATCATTGACAAAAATTGATGAATCATCAATACAGTATAGGACAATACTTATGCATAGGAGCAGTATAAATAAGTAACAGTATTATGTCTTCATAAAAAACGGCCGAAACGACGCGCTTCGAAATCTCAGCGTAAGTATATATCAGTACGCAGTAGTCTCGAGTGTGCGGCAGTTACGCATGGAAGCGGAAGGTTTATCTACCGAGTGGCCGTAGGCAATTATTTCAAGGTCACGGCCGGGTCATAATACTGTTACTTTATTATACTGTGGCATGGGTAACATTTAAGATAGGTAATTTAAGTAAAAAAATGATAAGCGTAGGTTCATGCCTAAAATGCGGAGTGCGCCTTCAGTACTATTCTGTGGTACCATCAAGAAATAAAAATATTACACTCTTTTGGACTCCATCGCAGTTAGGTAAAATTTTTGTAGATACCCTAGTAATTTTAAAGAAGCTTATTGTAGTAGGTACTTTCTTTTTTATTTTCTTTGTAGAATTGGGTACTTACCTAATCTATACAAATAAATAATAAATACAAAATAACAACTTTTTACTAAATGCCTAAGAAAGTGTATACGGTACCAAAAATATTTTTATCTATCTATCTGTCCGTATGTTCCGGCGAATTTCCGAAACGGCAGGACCGCTTTTGACGGGCTTTTCACCGGCAGATAGTTGTCGTTATACCGAAGGAGTAACTTAGACTATATTTTAGAAAAAGAATTAGGGTCTTAATTAGAGTATAAATAAATGAGTTTAGACATGTCGCAAGAAAATTAAGTGAATATTTATATTAAATTTTTACGTAATTTTCTCAGTCTCATCACAAGAGACAAAGTATAAAGCTAAGTAATTCAGGGCACCCTTCAACTACATCTATAACCTCCGTGAGATATACTGGTCACTGGTACCATAAAGCTAGATTATGCTTCTGAGCCATTTATTTTAGCGGCCTCGCGGCTACTGTCACTTGTCATCGTGGCAGATATGAATTATAGAAAAAAGTCTCTGTCTGTAAGATTTACAGATTTCGATGAAATTATCAACACACGTATCTATACCATGACTTGTACCCTAATTGCATAACACACAATCAATCACAATCAGTTTAATTTTGACAGTTCAACAAATTACATTGCTGAGCAGACAAATTTTTCGAACATAGGAAGCAGTGGTTTAGCAATATCCTCCAAAATGATTCAGAATTTGATTGATCTTGTGTTAGGCAATTAGGGAGCTGACTTCGGATACTTTTGTCTATTCCAGTTGTCCGTTTCCGTGGGATAATTTTCGATCTCCACACGGGCGAAACTGCGGGCAAAAGCTAGTTAGAACCTGGGGGCCGACCACAATCTTTTACGAAACAATCTTATTTCAGGAGAGTTTTGTTTCAAGCTTACAATAACATAACTCATATTCGTACCACGACCTTCATCGTTCAAGAATGTTTTATTCCTGCTTAGTGCTGGGAAAGAACGAACTATTTGTAAGATTTGTCTATTGCCTGCTATAGTAGAAAAGAAACAACGCTATGTGAACTGTATAGCGCTGTCCCTTTCACACGTTGGTCCGAATCGCTACTACGAAGTATTATTGGTCTTGAAGCAAAATATTATTTTATTTTACTTAAAATATTACTTTGCATTAGAATCTAATTTTTATGAGTAATTTCCATGAAATTGATACAAATACTAAAAGATTTGGCTTTGAAAAATAAGAAAAACAATTGAAAAAATTAAAAATAAGCTACGACTAAGCTGTTACATGATATACATCGGAACAGAACGAAATTTGAAACTCGGGCCGCATTCGGAGTTACGCTTTAATCGCTCACATCAATATTTTGCGTACCGATTTAGATATGCTTGCACAAGATGGTTGGATTACAGTATTTCTTTGAGTATACACAACAAATTTCTTCTTCTTTGATTAGGTGACGACTGTAGCCAGAAGCAAAATTTCCAAAATGCCACGTTAGTTTAAAGATATGGTGCAACTCAAAACAAAACAGCACAAATGTCATTTTGACAGCGCTCACGGTGATATTAATATAGGGCATGGTCAGCGTTATCGCAAGATGGCGCATGCTATGACGTCATGTATGACAGCACGTTGTTATCGCGCTGACACTAATTCGGTATGGGTGTTAGCACGCTCTAATCGATTGCAGCGTAACTCTGAACACAGCCTCGATGTAGCGATATTTTTGTTTACAAGTGGATAACTACTACGGGAACTTATTTTAACATATTTGCTAATGAATTTATGATCTAACTGGCTACAAAGTCGACATGGAATCAAGGGAAGGTTAAGGTTACTCAGTGAATAAGTTTTAAAACAAAGAAATGTGTAATGTTTTGACGAAGATAGTTCGAAACAATATATTGTGGTCAGACTCAGTGATTAGTGTTTTGTTATTAATTTTGCAGTCGGGTTTCCGGGTGGCAGCTAGAGGTACTCTGGGAATTTGTATTTTTCTGCATTATCCGCTTCCAAAAACTCAAATGTTTCGTATGCATTCGCCATCAAACAAGAAATTCATTACACATGTACTAAAATCTATAGATACACAATTCATTCGGCAAGTTTACGTAAATAAATACATTTTACTAACTTTACATGACACGAAAATGTTTTTTCTTAATATAAATTGCAAAACAATAATATTTCCGTCGAGTCCGAGGAACTTTTTTAAGATTGCTAAATTTGACATTAAAACAATATTGCTAGTTGTCAAAAGTCACGTCGTGGTACGAATTGAATGAACTTTTAGAGGTGACGTCACCAAAATCGCTAAGAAAATAAAATTGTTTCAACATTACAATAAGCTTATTTTATGGACGTCATGGTACGAAAAGTCAAAGTAAGATTATAATAATACTGCTATAAGAGCTGGTGGTAGGCCCCCTGGACCTACTCTGATCCCATAATACTTCTAAGAGCCTCGGCTACTGTCAGATATCACTAGAGTCCGTACCACCACTCATGTCCGATAGACGCGGCACTAGTGTCAATGTGATCTGTCATTGCATCAAATTGCATTTAAAAAAAATGTAGTTCCACAATTTTCCGCCAGACTTCAGTGTGCAGTGGTGGCCCGGACTATAGTCACAGTGTAATGTTAAATACAGAAAATAAAAGTTTTTTCTATTTGTTAATCAATCAATTATGAAACTATGCGCTGCAGAATTAGAAGTACTCTGATTGCTTAATACTTTTTTTTGTACTTAATAATGGTTTACCAGCTTCTACATACAATATCTACATCTTAAATATATATAACAATTAGCCTTTGGACTTACCTAAATAGAAAAAACAAAAAAAAACAAAAAAACTAGTAGCTTACGAAATAAGGGCAATGCAAATTATTTGCAAGATTATCATTATTCTGGCTAGAAGGTGAAATTATCAGTTGGATTAGGTTACCGTTTCCTTTCTCCTGGTCATACCTTGTACACAAGTACTTAACTACCTATAATGAGCACGTTTTTTTTGGTTCAAAGTTTTCATCACTTGGAATATAAAAAAATTGGACTTTTGAATTAGTCCCGACTCTCGAGCTGTGCCGACTGCAAATGGACACAGTATAATAAAATAACAGTAGTAAGTCTCGACAGTGACCTTGAAATAATTACCTACGGCCGCTCGGTAGATACACCTTCCCCGTCCGTGCGTAACTGCCGCGCACGCGAGACTGTTGCGTACTTTTATACACTGAGATTTCGAAACGCGTCGTTTCGGCCGTTTTCTATGAAGATATAATACTGTTACTTATTTATACTGTGAAATGGACAAAACAATGTCTTTAGGTTTTATGGTTTATTTTATAAAACAATGAACCCCTATTTGTTTAAATTCGCGCTTCCTTTCAAGTCATAATTTATTAAAATATTTATAAAACAGCTTGCCGTCTTACTGAATGTTTTTACACAGATACTCTCACTGGCTCTCATATTATGAACTACAGCCCTATTGTAACATGCACATACCTACTTAGTAAGCTTATGCATAATCATCAGACTTTAATTTTCCCACTGCTGGGACGCAGGCCTCCTCTCTGTGAGAGGGAGTGGGCCATAATCCACCACGCGGGCCCAGTGCGGGTTGGTAGATGTCACATGTCTTTGAATGTTTGGTTCTAGGACATGCCGATTTCCTCACGATGTTTTCGTTCACCGTTTTGAGAGCAGTAGTAATAAAAATAATAACACAAAGTGAAGTGCCTGCCTGGGTTCGAACCTAGGTACGACTTACAAGTCGTAAGTCACGGTCGTTTTCACTTGGCCACCACTGCTCTCCAGCCCAGCCCTTAGTAATATTGCGGGTTATTGTTAAGTACTCAACGACTCACAGCAAGAAAGTGGAAAACTAACGCCAAAGGTAATAATGACCTTTGGTTGGGAGGCATAATTAAGCCCTTGATTCCTTTATAGGTAAAGCAATGGCACTTAAAATTTTATCGGAGAGGCAACCAGATGGCGAGTGGTAATCTGGGTCTTGAAGTGATACCGAACCCCCCCGTACCGTCCGAGTGGACCCCAAATGGAGGAGGGCGGAGATATGGGGGGGAAGGTCAAAATGTATTTTTTTTTACGAGGCACCGGATGGAAATGCGGTTACTTTGAAGTTTATACCGTATTAACATAATTCAAAAATTTTGCCACCCCCAACATCGTTTGAAATAATGTTATAATTCTTAAAACTCCTTACCAATGATTTATCACCGAAAATGAGGGTGAATTTTTTGAGGACATTGATTCACACAAATTCCTTGCACTTATTAGAGCTTAAATTTCGAATGCCATCTCAAAAAAAAATGTTTTGACCCCCATCCCCCATATCTCCGCCCCCGTCCATTTGGGGTCCATTCGGACGGTACGGGGGGGTTCGGTATCACTTCAAGACACAGATTACCACTCGCCATCCGGTTGCCTCTCCGATTAAATTTTACATGCTATTGCCTTGAATATTAAGCCTTTGGGTCTTACCCATCACCGTACCAAAAGGATAAATAGTAGGGCAATAGGAAGGATCGTGATCAAGCGACGTATAACTACAATTTGATTATGTTTTCACTAACACTACGCCTCATTAATCCTAATGCGAAAGTGAGTTAGTTTGGTACGCTTTCACGCTAACTTTTTATCCCGACATTCATACGGGATCGAGACTTATGCGGGTGAAACCGCGGGTTGCAGCTAGTGCCTATATAAATAAAAGCGCACTGTTGGATTTTCAACTTTATGCGCTGAACCGGGCGGTGAAAATCCCAAAGCGCGCTTTTATTTAGGTATTCATTTAGGTGTCGTTTAGTATTAGTGAAAGGGGCGTAAGGACCATTCCAGGAGGATGAATAAAGGATCGTGGTCAAGCGACGTACCATAGACTTACTGATACGGTTATTTTAGTCTGTAGGTACTCTAATTGCGTAATGCACGATCAATCACAATTTGTTTCGATTTGAAATAGATTATACTAATACGAGTACATTACTTCATAAGTTAGAAAAAAAATCTGCTCAACAACGTAAATAACGCAATGAATGTTGTTGAACTGTCAAAATGAAACAAATTTGTCATAATCGTTATCGAAAATAAGTTACGCAATTAGGGTACTGAATTTAGGAAGAGACGGACTATTTAGAAACCTTTTGATCACAGTACTACACCGAAATAATTACCGAATCCGTCTGCAAATTTGAGCGGCAGAGACGGATGTATCGCGACTTTAAGTCTTTCTGATAAAGTTACTTTTTAGGAGTCTAACTTGCTGAATGCGAATCGGTTGTCTGGATTCAGTAATAGCCATTTTGATGCCAAGTGGATTCAATGGATGACTGATGTTGCACATTAAGCTGTCACTGTGCAATCGATACAAGCAGTCTGGAGCAGTCAAATCAGTGAAAATTAATTTAATGACCAAAATTTATGACACAGTAAAATGCATGCGGTGTACGAACTCCTCCGTCCTAGCAGACCTCTGTGGCGGACTGTCACTAACGTGGACCCTACGTGGGGTGCCAAAATGTGGTCGGGGTGGGTCAGGTTAGTAGAAAACATGGTAGAAAAGGCTTCCATTGAGGGTTAAACTTTACATTTTTGCCACACATTTTTCAACATATTCACGTCGGAGCCTCTTGGCAAGTTATGACAGGACTTGCCAAGAGGCCATTGGTAGGCACGTTGTGTTAAAAAAATATGTAGCAAAAATATAAAGGTGCAATATAACGTAACAAGCGAAATATTTTACTACGAGAAATCATCAAAATCAGTCCGAACTGAGTTATATCAGTTTACAAAGGGTGATTTGTGCGATCGCAGCTAGTGTATCTATAAAGTTTCGTTAATGGCGGCGGAAAAAAGAGAACAATTTTGGTCATTGGTTTTTAAAGCCCAGACTAGCATTAGGAGCAGAGAAAACAATAACTTACTTACCCCATTTATACATCAAAACTTAACAATCCTTGTCGTTTTCATTTTCATTTGAATGGAATAAATGAACAATGGAGACAATAAATCTGTCGGAACTGAAGATCTGACCCAATCGTGACACATGTAACTAGCAGCTAGGTTATGGGAGTTATCCTTACTACTACTTTTTTATTTGTTTGTTACTCTTTCACGTTAAAACGGCTGGACAGATTTGGATAAAATTTGGCACATGTGTAGACCATGACCTGGGTTAGGACATAGGGTACCTTTCATCCCGATATTCCCACGGGATCGAGGGTGAAAATGTATGCGGGTGAAACCTCGGGGCGCAGATAGTACTTAGTTGGTATAGGGTATAGGTAAACCCGAGGAATCTCTTTATAGGACGACATAAGAGTACTATTGGAAATTCAGTGCTAATATAAGAGCGTTTGCGTTCCGAGCCGAATCCAATCCTAATCTCATATGGCCTGACCATGATTATGTCTGGACTTTAAAGAGACTGTGACCCCTGGAGGGTTTCGGTCTTTCTTCTCAGAGTAGTCGGTTCAGAAACACTGAACTCATCTAGTAAGATAAAAAAAATTACGTCTAAAACTATTTTATGAAACATAAGTTAAGGCTCTTTCAAACAGGCGCGACACGCTACGCGACGCGCACCGCTCGTCGCGCGACGAGCGGTGCCTTTGTGTCGCGTCGCGTGTCGCGCTGGTCTGCACAAGCCTTTATAGAAATAAATATCATTATCATTATCGAATCCGAGAAATGTCGGTCCGAAGTAGCCGTAGTTAGGTATCTACTATTGTAATTTGTATTTATACAGGGGTTGTGCACTAGATCGAAACACGGGCGGTGTTTGGATCTAGATTTAGTCCTTATTTAGAACATTTCAAATTCGAAGGGGACTCTGATTCAGACTGGAATTGGATCAGATGCAAACATTTCTAATTCGAATGGAACTCGGATTCAGACTATTTAGATTCGACATCGGATGGGGACGTATGTACTAAAACCCTCTCTCCTACTTTTGCAGGGCCCGACAGGGTCCACAATGATCATATTTTTGTAAAACCTACTACCTAAGTTCACATGTGGAAGCAATAAATATATTGAGTGTTGAGTATTCTGGAATTTTTGCAGGTATTCTTATACATAAAAGTTAATTCTGACCAAAAGTTATCAGTTTTCACTTGGGTATGAAAACCAAAGTTGTGTCATCAAAATACCTACCTCTTTACCAAGCCATCTAATATACAGGGTGGCAGGGACATTGACGCGAAAACTGTTACCATGGATTTAGTACATGACTCTCCCCCCAAGCGTTGAAATTTTTCGTCGGTTATTTAAAAAGAAATCAGCTGTTCCATATATTTTGACCGCCTAGGTATTGCACTTTTCTATGAAACAGCAGATTTTTTTTAAATAACCGACGATACATTTCAACGCATGGGGGTTCAGAACCATGTACTGTTTCCATAGTAACCGTTTTCGCGTCGATCTCCCTGCCACTCTGTACAATACAAATTGTTGTCTTGGTAAGCTATGCTGTACGATACACCCCCTAACACCCGCTGTTTGACTGCCCCTTTGGTCTCGTGGTCGCAAGCGCGACTGCTGAGCGTGGGATCTTGGGTTCGTTTCCCAGGTTGGGCAAAATGTTACTGAGTTTTCCATTAGGAATTTCTTAGTAACAGCCCGGAGTTTGGAAGTTGGCGGTGTGATACCCCCGTGCCTCGGAAAGCCGTTGGTCCTGCGCCTGATCTCCACCTCTCCGGTCGTGTCGGATTGCCGTCCCATCGGACTATGAGAGTGAGGGAAGAGAGAGTGGACCAGTCTGCGCATACACTTGTGCATTATAATATCTCCCGCGCCGAAGGCTAGTCTTCGCTGAGATTGGCCGCCATGGGCGAAATACGGTGTGGAGGACAAATTTTTTGTATGATACAACGACACAAGTAGGTACTCAGATTTTCTGCTTTCCTTAACGACCACAAGGTGCAGCAAAGCCTTCACCAAACATATTTGCCGTGTAAACCATATTACATACAGAGGGAATCCGGAGGAGCTTGGATGCAAAAATCCAATCAAAAAGTGGCAATAGAACTAGTATGGAAAATAGTCTAGTTTTGAATGTCAACCTCGTATGAACGCGACAACTTCCCCCAAGGCTACGAGGGGCAAAAGTTATATGCAAAAAACTAAAAATTTGAATGTAGAGCTGTTTGCTCCCCAAAGGCTATCGCTTAGAACGACAATCCCTTTAATTTTGACAGTTCAATCGAAATTAGACAGTGATTCATTTTTGCGATGACCTAGGAAAGACCGATGCCGATAAAAGTGAATGGGTGGCTAGTGATTTTCGTCACAAAGGCACATCAACGATGAAACATCGAACATGAAAGCAAATATAAACCTTCGTATTCCGTTTTTAGGGTGCATATTAACTACCCCGTTCTCCCAGTAACAATAAACACGCGCGTTACGGTTTGTCCAAAAATTCACGCTATAGTAGACCAAAACCAAGCCATGATCACATCCAATCGAAATCACGGTGGGATGTAGACTTTTAGGTATGGTAAGCCTAAATTCCAGAGGCAAGTGTAAGGTAGGACGCCCTCAGGCCAGGTGGAGCGACGATCTTCGCAGGGTGGCTGGTAGCAGTTGGATGAGAGTTGCCGAGAATCGAGCTGAATGGCGTGCAATAGGAGAGGCCTACGTCCAGCAGTGGACTGATGTAGGCTGGTGACCATGATGATGAAACTCCGTAATGGAAAAAAAATCCAAGAGCCCTAAATACTCACCCGAGATTGATAACTTAGCGCGCCTATCCAAACGAATGCCATCTTCTATAACGTAATTTACAACTTCATGAATGAAGTTGAAGAAAAACGCGATTTATCTAATAACAGTTATTTTAAATCTGCCAGCGATTACCCGAGTGTTTGCTGCCGCAATCAGTCTTCGAATGACACCGCTTTCGTCCATTTTGTTAGAATCATTTTTATAATATTATGATTCTAATCAATGGAAGTATTATGACAACCAGCCTAATAATTTACATCATCTCTCCGTTATGTTATCATCAATTGTTCAATGCATTCGTTCATTTAGGCAGCGTTCGTTTAACCCTGTAAATGCAGGTGCTTTTACTTTTCATGAAAAGGGAATGTGGGGTACAAGATATCCCGAAAATATTGCATGTTAGCAAAGGACAAGATGAATAGTAACCAATTTATATAAGGCAGAATTTAGATATTGTTATTTAAAAATAAATTTGCATTGTATGCCAACTGAATTCTTAAAATACCCTTAAATAAAAACATGTGCACCTAAACGCGATAAATGAATGCATTTGTGCTGTCCCGCATATATTAATCCTTGTTTAAAAAACTGATAATCGAGCGATATACACGCTTCAGGTATACTGACCATTCAATAAGATGAAATATGACAGGTACTTGATTGAAAAATCCAAAACAACAGCGTTCGTCAAACCCCCATTGAATGCAGATATTTTATGTTCTCAATACTGATAGCGTATCGTTATGCAGTCACTAAATATGCGATTAGTATCCTGAATACTATTAAAAATACTAATTAGGCGGAAGACTTTTGTCATGTTTTTGCATTGCTTAGTTCCAGCACTAAACAGTAGTTCATAGTATACACAAATCTTTTCATAATTTAAAAGCCACATTTCAGGACAAAAAGAAATGAGTGCCATGTTTGGAGAAATTTTTCATGCTTACCAGTGTAACATTGAAACAGCGAGGTCGCCAAAATTGCAAAGGTAGAACTATTATCAACCGTGAAAATGTAATAAAATAAAATAATTTAACTATGTACTTGTAAAGTATTCGTTGTATTATAATCAATTACATAGGTACTATTTTGCTGTACCACGCTTTGTGGTTCAAATTGCAGGCATTGGATTATTATTGCCTCAATTTATAATAATGTATGTGACGATGGTCTAAAATATTTGGTTAGATATTGAATATCAGGACAATTTTTCATCAAAATCCCGAGGAAAATACGCTCAGTACTGAAACCAAATGTGTCACTATTGGAGGGTTAATTCTCACGTCGATGACGCGTTAGGCCATTGAAAACGCAGTGCTCAAGATGTGGATGTGTAGTATATAAACTGCGGGCTGCCAGGTAGGAAGCATCGAAGTGTCCAACACATCATCTCATCTTTTATAATATCATCTAGTAAAATAACAAAGTGAAACATGAGATCTGCTGTGCTTACTACTGTCTTCGCCATTTTGGCGGTAAACGGTGAGTTAAAAAAAAAATAAAAAAATAAGTGATATTTTAAAGTTAATTAAATCAGTATTATCTATTAAAGTTTATTAAGTGGTGATAAGAAATAATATAATAATACTTTATAAAAAATATATAAAGTGCAAATATAATTATTAAAAATAATTGAGTGCTATATCGAATCAAAAATCATGAAGTATTCAATAGATTATAAAAATAATATTTTTGTGCTCCAGACAACCATCATTTGAGTAAGTGCAAGAGGATAAAAAAAGGGAAAAAAAATCGAGATTAGTACCTATTACAAAACACGAATTTATCGGCCAATCATAGGCTGCATTTAATTACAAGATTGAACCATAATTCCAAAATATATAGCTAAAGTAGAATGAGGCCAAATAATTATAGACACTCATAAAACATAGGTACAGCACGTGAAGCTAATCGTTAATCTACAGCTAGGTAATTGAAACATGCGAAAAACGCAGTATCTTCCTCTGGTGCGCCGGATCGCACAAACATCCGACAGCCGGACCAAACATTGTCTTAGCGAATACAAAACTCAAATAATTCGCTCTGCATTCTATCTGGGCCACGTACTCCAAACAATTTGTAACTTAGATACTTTTAATTATCACAATATATTTAATTAACACTGATAACGTTTTGGACCACATTTCCTTTAAGTACATGTTTATATCTCTGGCAGTTTTCAGTTCCTAGAAAAGCGATAAAATTTTTATAGACTTTTAAGTCATCATCAATTAATTACCTGCTAATGATCGCCCGATGATTTGTAATGGTATAAATGGCAAACTGTTTTTGTAATTTTTCATGAAGTTTTACCATTACATGCCTATGCATTATGCAGTCAGCAATGCAATAGGACATCATTTTTATCGCACAATTTTTTTGGTAAAATTAAACATGTAACTTGTAAACTGCGGAACATAAGCAGTAATTGGAATTTGCAAACCAAAACATCAACAACATCTCATGTGTTTGCTGTTGAAAACAAGCCTTTAATAAAGATCACTTGACGAACCGAACTGTGGAAGATATTCCGATCTTATTAAAAATCATCATCGCGACAACTAAACTGATATTATTAGAACACGGGAAAATTTCATATCCCATTTTTTTAATACAACAGTCGCCAGTTACTTGTAGTAAACACGAACACCTAGGGCAGGTGACTGGTCAACAGTCTAGAATAGATTGCCAAACTCATATTATGGCATTCTAGCATGCGAACTTGTCTAAATAATAATAATAACGAACTGAGTTGAAGGACGTTTTCCCTGATGGTAAATATAACATCGTGTGACAATTAGAAATAAATAAATTGTCTACACGAAGCAATTCATTCTCTTGTAAATCCAAGTTATAAGGTAAAAGCGTTGTACAAAATCAGTAGGTACTTTCAGGCCTCCAGTATCCGATTTTCCGCTTGTTAATCTGAAACGCGACGTGCGAAATTACAATCATATCGCGTCAACTCTAAAATCATCACCAAAGCCCTTAAAACTCATAGACTAGAAAATAAATGGCGCACCCAAATAAAAACACCATTTGCAACAGGCCACACTACGGCCTTTAATAGAATCAATCGCACTCAAAATTGCAACACCTAAGCATGCAAACATAATCTGCATACTTGACCTCAAATCTAAGTTAGATAATCTAACAGAGGTAAGGTTATATTTGTCAAATCAATTTTCTCCTAAATGCACCGATCGTAAATCGATAAAAAAACATGTAATGTTACGAATTTACAAAGGAATTCGGCCCACTAGTCACGAATTTATCTAGCAAGAGATAAGGACAAGGATATTTTAATAATAGACTGATCTAGGCATTTTTTCCTACAGTTAACACGCTAGATTATAATATTGCGACAAAAACTTGTATGTAATTAATTAAACATGCATATTATATCGCTTCACTAAGAGGGTCAACACTAAGCAGGTTCTACGAAAGAAGAGTAATCCGTCCTTCTCTAACGTGTCAGGAATGACAAGGATGATAAATAACATTCTTCTTCCCCTTTAAGGTAACACACCAGCAACAAGAAAGGGTAATTTAGTTAAAGTTCTAGTTTATTGCATGTTAGATTTGAGTTCTCGAATGTCATTTTATTTTGATTGAAAAGGATGTAGCATTTATAGGGTTAACATGATAATTCTGTGAGAGTTACATATTTTCAATCTCTCTCATTTCATTACACAATTCAAAGCATTGCACATCCATTGAAATTTCGCTCTTTTTTGAAGATTGTCCATCTGTTTTAGTTTATTTAATATTAATATATTAATTTCAACACCTAATTATGTACAAAGCTAGCGGCATCTATTGCCTTCTGATATTATATAATTGCATGCAAATTATTATCTATACAACTGACATATTTTTTGGTCATTAAATTCCGCGACATTTTTTGTTTGATTGACAGTGGAATAAATCTACATGTGCATAGCTAAATCGCAAGTGAATTACGATATAATAAATTACCATTCACACATAGATTATGCATGATCTGTTTAGCATAATTCGACATTCTTGTTGTACAAAAAATTTATGATTGTCACAACCAAAAAGGATACTCCCGATCGCAGATAGAATAATAAACAAGTCGTCTTTGGATTTAAAATTTATTGACGATTTTTTATTTGTAATCTGCTAATTTGTAATCCCTTTGCGTTTGCTTTTAATGGCCTCTAACGATCAGTGTATGTTTAGGTTAAATGACCATTTGAAAAAAGAATACAATTAATGCCTACAATAATAATATGAAACATCTGACAGTCATAATGCTTGTGTCAGAGCTGTATTAAAAACATCCAAAATATTGTTGATACGAAAACCGATTTATTTATATTGTTTATTATATCACCTGCAAGAAAGGCGTAACAATGTAACAGTATTATCAAAACATCAAACGGCATGAGATAATTCAACTATTATTATTTCATCTTGAATGTTTTGATAACATGCTATGCCTGTATGGAAACAATACTCTGGGAACATTAAAACAGCGAGTCATTAAACTTCAAATAAACATTTGAAAATTTTCAGCAGAAAGAATAGAATTGAATTGAAAATTACAGATGGCATTGAGAGGGTTAAGTGTCAAAATTGTTCACTAAATACAACTACCTCACTAGAATTTATATAAACCATACAGTTTCTGGCTAGCATAATAATATGACGCTAAACTCGCATGGATGGTACGGTCAGCAACGAAATCCGGTTTACACTCTTTCTTTTACATAATATTGTTATCTACATCAGCACAATATTAAATACTTTAAAAATAATTGTGCACAAAGGAAGCTACTCACCAAATCGTCATATCTTTGCTTCGTAGGCCTCGCCTTGTAGCTTCCACGACAACAATCATCACGGCTCACATTTTTCTCCCACAGTATCTGCAGTCTTCGGCTGGGGTTACAGGGCCTCTGATCAGAGGCGCTGGGCTGTCCTCCACCCCGCTTGCGGAGGCCGCCAACAGTCCCCCATTGCCATTGCTGCCCGCCAAGCTATCCCCATCTCAATTCCCGCTATGGAACTCATCGGCTACCAGAACCCACTGCCTGGGCCTCTTACGATCACCAATAATGGACATTCAGGTAAAGATTTATACACCCCATAGGTAGGGGATGATAATGTATATTAAATGGAAAAATACATCCATCTTAAAACTTATAGGGCTACCTTGGTGGTAAAGTGCGACTGAATTTGCGCCCCGACAATACCAATAGACTCACCCCTAATGAGACTTGCACCTAACAATATTCCTTTATATTTCCAGTGGCACTCACCATCCCCAAATACAGTTCTGAAGAAGAAAAGAAAGGCTTCCGCCTGCCCTACATCTTCGGAGGACCCCTGGACAATGAGTACGAAATTGAAGGACTCCACTTCCACTGGGGAGACAAGAACAACCGAGGTTCCGAGCATACTCTTAATGATATGCGCCTGCCTTTGGAAATGCATATCATCCACAGGAACAAGAAGTACAGGAACCTCGCTGAAGCCCTCCAGCATCCCGATGGTCTTTGCGTGCTTGCTTTCTTCTACCAGGTAAGGACGGTGAACAGAATTACTAAAAAACAGCGAGTAGAAGAACCCACTGCAAAACACAACAGTTTGATCAACAAGAGAAAATCTATTAGGAGTTGAAGAGCATAAAGCTTTAGAAAACTATTGCATCAATGCAAACTTCCTCATAATCTGATCATTCGTTACAATCATTTATATCTGCCTACAGCCCTCTTAAACAACTCTTCACAAATCACCATCTTGTTCCAGGTCGTAGAATTCGACGCCAAGCTCCTCACCCCCATCGTCAAGAACTTGTCTGCCATCGAGAACTACAACACCTCCATGCAGCTGCCCCATACCTTCTCCCTGTCTTCCATCTTGTCTGGTCTTGACACCGAAAGGTTCTACACCTACAAGGGATCCCTGACCACCCCCCCCTGCGCCGAAGCCGTCACATGGGTCGTGTTCTCTGACTACCTCCCCATCTCCGTGTTCCAGGTAAGAAAGAATAATGAGTTTTATTCATATTGATAATAGCACCTTAAGTTCAGTCATCTAGACACATCGTGTTGGTTGAAAGATATATCTGCATCAGTATTCGACCTTTCTCAAATCTGTCCAGCATATACTCAAGACTTTTACTCCCCCACAGATGGACAACTTCCGCGGCCTCCTCTCCAACCTGAACCTGCCCCTCGTTGACAACTTCAGGCAGCTGCAACCACTATTCGGAAGACGCATCTTCGTCCGCATCACATCCAAAAACCCTAAATTCAAGAAGACCAAGCTCCATTACTCCAAATGGGACTGGGTTGGACACAAGAAGGCCGAAAATGACGTCGCTGAGTTCGATGAATAAATAACCAATCAACTTGACTATCCCAACTCTAAACTAATCAATCACAATGTTTTCAATACGGGTATATAAGTAGCTAATTTTTATTGATACCAAATAGGTATGTGTTACCACTATGTTTTTTTATACTTATTTTAAATATGGTTGTGTGCACTGTATAATGTATATTTGTGTGAATAGAAGTATTATTGTATAAGTTTGTTAATAATCATTTAAATAAAATTAATTACAAAAAATTACTTCTTTTTATTAGAATAATGTTATAGATACATATAAATATATGAAGAGGCCAATTTTACAATAATTCTTGGAATATTGTAGTTAATTCGAGTAGTTATCTTGTCCAAACGTTGACTGTAAAAAAACATTATTTTTAATCACATTTTCAACAATTCAATAGTATAAAATATAAACAGCATACTCACTCAGTTTTTCACAAAACACACTGAACAACTCAAAAGTAAACATTAGTAAAACAAAATTATAAAACACTGGATATAGACAATTAAACAATCCACACTTATTTTTCATATAACACAGGACTAGGGTACAATTATCTTTGGGCATGTAGCGCAGCACTACCTATTCTATGTTCCTGAAGCCGAAATACACGCATAATGCCAAGAATCACAGAAAAACACACTTCTCACATATCCTGAACACATGCTTGTGTTAAAGTAATGGAATGGATGGAATACCTACTGCTTTATTAACATCGAAATAAATAGTGGAACGAACAAACAATTTTTTCAATGTTTTCAAAAAAATTTGGCACAGTTTATACATATTTATAAAACTTTTTACAAAAAAAAAAAAACAACCGACTTCCAAAAAAAAACACTACAAAGTGAAAAATAACTTTAATTTCGGAAGTCGGTGTCTTGGGTTTTGTGTTTTCGTTTTTTGCCACCGACTTCCGAAATTAAAGATATTTTTCACTTTGTAGTGTTTTTTTTTGGAAGTCGGTTGTTTTTTTTTTGTAAAAAGTTTTTATTTTTCACTTTTTAGTGTTGCGGTACCTACCCCACACACATTCGAATACTGCTACCAGTGACAGGAACTTATCATATCATCTACATACTAAGTGGGAAAAAAATACGTATTTTGTAGCTAACTCAAAAACTACCCAAGCAAAGTTAATACAATTTATATGGCACCAATTTGGGAGCATACCCTTTCAAACAAAAAAAGAATTTTCAAAATCGGTCCACAAATGACGGAGAAATTGGTGGACATACCTACATAAAAAAAAAAAAACATCCGCGACGAAATAACCTCCTCCTTTTTGGAAGTCGGTTAAAAAGAAAAAGAAAAACAAGAAAATAGTACCTACATATCTGCATAACTCCTTCGAATAAAACCGTGATGGTTATAAACACGAGTAATCAGGTACAGTCAGCAAATCAAGTCGACTGAAAAGTAACACTTTCAAAAATCATTTACTTATATTATTATACACAATTCGTCCCTTCCGGCCAAATGAAATTTGTCAGCAAAATTTTCGGTTAAATCGCAAAATTTCCTATCGAATGAACTAAAATTCATCAAAATCCGCGATAACAACAAGATACATTTTTGCTTTTTTATATTACCTAATAAATTTAATTTAACATATTTTCGGCTTACTAAGTCAACGCGTACCAAGTTGATTTTATTCGTATACCTAATTGTTAACTATCGATTTACATATAAATTTTTCAAATCCGCGATGTCAGGACTTTCAGTGTCACCGGCTTCTAGCTCAGGGTAGCCCGCGAAATTAAAATTTTCTTACGTTTTATGCATTTTGCGGGGCAGTTTTAGGTTTTATGTTGATTAAAATATGATTTGCGGTCGTAACAAATATGGCTTTACTCAATTATAATCATTACAATTAGCAATAGTGATTAAGAAGATAAAGGTGTCTAATATCATGATTTCATGAAATCATAACATTTGACACCTTTGCTAACATATGGAGTTGTATTACTTAGGTAGGTACAAAATTTTGTTAAAAATGTTAGGATATTTCTGAGCTTGTGGCCTCTTGGGCCGGGGCCCTCTTGGGTCGGGGGCCCGTGGCATTTTGCCAGCCCTGCCACCCTATAGTTACGCCACTGGATGCACTCATTGACTTCTATAGATAAATAATTTCATTTTTAAATGCATGATTAGCATGGAATGCTGTTAATGCTGTTCACATCCTTTCGCATTTGATTCTACATTGCGAGTACCTACCGGTTGATACCGATCGATTGGCAGCGGTAAAATTAATTGCTTAAGGTCATCAATACTCATCAATAAGAGTGCGTCTTTAAGTGCCTGCTAAACGGTCGCCAACCGCGTCCCAACAGAGGTGACCTTGGTGTTTTATGACCAAATTTCAAACAGCTCTGCCTGTCGCCAACCAAGGTCACTTCTGTCGGGGTCGCGGTTGGCAGCAAAATGCTCTCTCAAGCCATTTTCATTGCGTAGCATAACATAATTTTCGTTGATGAAGAATTAAATCGCAACTAAAATAGCAAACAGCTTAGGTGAGTATAATTGCTACATTTCTCGAACAGGGGCGAACTCACGCTTCTGGAAATTATCACTTGCAAGCTATTTTCAACTATATTTTCAATAGATATAGAGTTCATATCAATAGATCAATGAAAAAGGCTTGAGAAATACATTGCTTACTGTGATCTGAGTATACAAGGGAAGTTTAAAAGTGGCGCCAGTGACAGAAAAGTTGAAAGGAAATCGTTTGGCCTGGTATGGGCATGTGATGAGGAGAGAGGAAACGCATGTGACTAAAAGAGTAATGAATATAAATGTTGTTGGATGGAGAGGGAGAGGAAGGTCAAAGAAAAGATGGATGGTGTGAGGAATGATATGAAAGAGAAGGGAGTGAATGATAGTGTGACGGTTGACAGGGGAGAGTAGAAAGAGGAAACGTGTTGTGCCGACCACAAGTAACATTTGCCAAAACTGTTACTATTTCTTATACTTACCACTATTTATTTCTTTGTTAGTTAAGCAGCAAACAATCACACAAAAACGGAAAACTCAAAAAAATAAAACAACAAACTGGTATTTTATATTCTATAATACAAGTTCAACAAATCTATACAATAAATGATTGATTAATACTCTGTAAATTTAGGCTGGAACCACACTAAAGTCGCATTGAAATAATTTACAAAAAAATATTTAGTGCCGACGATTTAATAATATGAATAATTTTATGACACAAAATATTTGAGGATGGCGCGATCCACTTTACTGAACTTCCAACCTTACATAATTGAATAATTTTATCACATTAAATATCGGGATCATTCACTGTAACAGTTAAAATAAATGTTTGTTGGAAGTGGAATGTATTAGTTAACTGCTTTAGTTGAAAAATAAAATTGCACACTGAAAACTGTAAGGCCGTGAATACACTAGGCAACTATTGACGCTCACTGACTATCAACATTTTGAAAAAAAAAAAGCTCGCGATTTTTTTTATATCTTGTTATTTGTGGCCATTCTACAAGTTTAGAATCATGACATTACCCTTTCAATATTATGTGGGCGTTTAATCCTTTATTTTTAGGACATGAATTAAAAGTAGCTGTAAATCAACCACTTTTCAAGTCAATTCGCCTTCTCGGCGATCGAAAATATGGAGCATCAAATGTTGCCAAGAGAATAAACGGTTGAGTGTGGATGGATGTTCACATTAGAAGTTAGTTTGTAACGTTGGTACACAGCTGGCTTATATACAAGTGCCGTCTGATACACAGACAACGATATCATGCAATAAATTAGTTTTAGCGTACCAAATCATCGGGGTTGAACATGCCCTGGAACAAAGAAATTAATAATTAGATTAAATAGTTTTATGGGTCAATGATGTGCCGACCCCAGATAAATAAATTGAGATACGAAAAAGAGAATGATGAGTTTAAGCCGAAAGCTCCAGGATAGTCCGCGAAAATCAAATTTTCATACGTTTTTTTCAATTTGCAGGTCAGTATTAGATAGTATGTTGATCAAAATATGATTGTTTCCATTGGATAATGTCATTTAGAGGTATGAAGAACAGGGTGTAAAGTTCACTCATCCTCTATAGAAAAGGAAGGATCCTCCGACCAGACGGGTATCGTGTCTGGCGGGCAACTGCCCAACGATTGATGTCGGGGAAGTTATATACAGGGTAAGTTTTTATCCAGTGCGCAAACTTTAACACGTGACTTTACTCATCATTATGAACAACTTTTACTATGGGTCCAAACCTGAAATCGCGAAAAAAAAAATCTGCTGTTCCCTACATTTTGACGAGTTATCTGAACATAAAAGTAGAGAACAGCTGATTTTTTTTTCACGATTTTTATATGTTGTACAAAAAAACCTGTATATTATGTTGTTCGCGCGGTAAACTCTAATTGCGCGATGCAGGATTTGTGTGACCACAGGATTTTGTGTGACGTCAGGTCTTTGATGCGTAGTTCGCATGTGGCGAAGTAGATGCCGCCACAGTCCCACTTTTACGCAGGCGAAACCGCGGGCAAAAACTAGTAAAATATTTACCTTAGCACGTCGGAGGATGGAGTCCTTGCTAGCATCATACGGATGGTCCTTTGAGGGAATCTCAAGCACAGCGGGTACAGGGGCGACGTGGGCATCAATCACGTGCCGGATCAGCTCAGCCACGTTCTGGTTGATCAGGATGATGTCAATGTCATCACGCTTGATGAAACGCTTGAAGCACTCCTCGATTTCGCTTACTGGAGTATCTGTGGATCGTGATAATGGAGGATTTAATATAATTAAATAATGATGGGGTTGGAAAGTGTATTATCGGGGTGATGCATATCTAAGCATTTTGAGAACAAAATGCCGTGTACACGACCCCCTTTTTTTTCGTAGCTAAGCAATACTATATCGGCCGAGCACTGTAAGCAAGAATAGTCCTTACAGTGTACAGATATGCGTTTCTTCAATAGTACCTATAGTCAGTTTTGTTTAACTTCCACTATGTAAAAAAGCGGGCGAATCTATTGCCATCTACTGGGCACAAATTCAGACTTGGACCTGCTACTGAGAAATTCTATATTAATTAATCTATTACAGATCACTAGGAATCCATACAGTATTGTTAGTAAAGAAAACTTAAAAACAAATGTTAGTATCCTAATAATACTGTCTTAACTTTATAGTATCCACATAGAAAGTATTTATGAAGCCTGATTGAGTGCAGCACTGAGCAATCTCACCTACCGCACAACATGCACAGGAAATAATTCTATTATTATGAAAAACTCAAAATATATGAAAAACATTGCCTGAACTAGGATTTGAACCCAGGACCCCATTCTCAGCAGTGTGCCTTGCAACAACTATAACATAGGGGCAGTCACATAGAGGATAAACCTTTCTTAATAAAAACAAAGCAAAAGATCTTATCTTATGATTCAAACTAATTTCAGGAGCAATTCATCATTTCTGTCAGAGATAGTATGCATTGGTAAGTAAATAATAACATTGGGATTAAAGAAAATTGAATACGTGAATGATATTTTTTCTTCCATAGCTGTTCTGACTTTCACTTGCCTTCATGACCTTGGATGCTAATAAAATGTCATCTTTTTATCAAAATAAGATGACATCTAGGATTTACAATGCCAATTAGCATAACGATCACAAACAAAAATTGGGTTTTTCCATCTGGAATTTCTCAGTGGCATCCCAGTCTGATGGCAATAGGCTCGCAGACTTAAACATAACTGGGGAAATGTGGGCGTACTGTAGGTACACTTCTGCCTAACCATGCGGGAAAACAGGTGTTATGTTACGTTATCACAATAAATTTAAGACACTTATGAAGTCACATAATGGGGTGTCTATAAGATTAATTGTATGATTAATTTGCTTCAACTTTGCATCTCTAAATTAAAGAGTACTATTGGATTTTCAACACTAGGCTTAGCACTGAGAGTTGCAAATCCAACAATGCACTTTCATTTCGGGATTCATTTAAGTGTCACTTAGTCGTCGGTGAAAATGGACATTACAATTAATTTAAAATCTAGGAGAGAAAAAATATCAAGTAAATGAAAGGAAATGGCTATTTTTCACAATTTCCTCAATTTTCAAACAACTTTTAAATATGTATTTTTTTCACAAAACATTTATTTTGAGCTAGGCCTTGATGACATCACTATGACGGCTACATCTACAAATTTTTTAGGCACTGTTTTAACTGGCAAATAATACTTATTTTGTAGCTCTGCTGATCTAGCTAAAACAGCCCAATAGCTAGATAACTAGCTCTTAGTTCAGAAATAACAAAGACAAAATATTACCCTCACAATGGAAATAATAATGATTCTATGAATTTAGTTTTCAGATAAAGTCTAAACTTGCCCATTTCTATTATTATTATTACAAAATACTGTGAAACAAACGAAAAATATTCTATTTGTAAAATAGAAATCTTCAGTAAAATGTACACGTACAGCTTCAAGCACAGATATAAGCCTAGGTTCCTTCTAGGTATATCTGAGTTTACTTCTAGGTATATCTGAGTTTACTTCTAGGTATATCTGAGTTTATTTCTAGGTTCATCTTAACCTTTTTACGGGGATTATAAATAACTGTTTTATAGAACTATTGGAACATGAATTAACTTTTTCTGGTAGTAAAAACCAATACTTACTTTTGTCAACCACCATAAAGTTGGGGTGTCTGTTTTTGTTGATTTCACCAATCCCACCCAGCAGGAAGCCAACGCAGGTGTCCTGGAATCAAATATACGTTTCTAGTGTAAATAACGCACTAATTGCATGAAAACTTATAGCGATTTTTGATGTAGTAGTGAAACAACGACATGGCCTTTAAATATTGGTTGCACGATTTTCTTACCTCGTCTCCGATGACGCTGATTAGCTTTCCCTTCATTGCTAGCGCGATCATCGACATGATTAGTGTTTTTCTTGATTTTTATTGTTTTTAAAAGAAATAATGTGAACTGTGACAAGGGATCGTCACCTGACTTGAATAGATTTTTTGCGGCGTTCGGTTGGTATGTCAGGGACAGATGGTTACTTGTCAAAAAACTTAGAGAAAAAAATTCAATTTCCGTACATTCTAGGTAGTTGTACTGATACTAAGCCCACGTTGGCACGGACGTAAAATATAGCAGCGGGATTTGTTCGCACACTGGATTTTCAACGCTCAACTTAGCTTTGAGAAATAGAAAAGCATGTAAACCATAGCCTGATTCCTATTATTGACTGGTTAAATGCTAATAACCTTAAAATAAATCTAACCAAAACTAAAGTTATGAATTTTAAAATTAGACACAAAGAACAATCACAGTTTCAAATAAACTATAGAGGGAATGAAATACTTGAAGCTAGTGTTACAAAATTCCTTGGTTTACATATTGACAATGACATGACATGGAGGACTCAAATTGAAAGTGTTTGTGGAAAGCTTAGTAGATTTTCATATGCTCTTTATATGCTGGGTAAAATTGCGAATAAGACCGCCTTACTCGCAGCTTATCATGGTTACGTCGCCTCGGCTCTGCGGTATGGCCTCATATTCTGGGGAAATGCCCCTAAGATTCAAGAAGTACTTATAGCACAGAAAAAATGTATCCGAGCGATTTGTAAAATAAAACAAAAAGAATCATGCAAGCCACATTTTCATTTGTTAAAAATATTAACTTTACCGTCACTCTATATTTATGAAGCCTGCATTTTTATAAAACACAACATGAATTTATATAGATTTGTAGAAAGTAAACGGCGCTCAAAAAAGTTGCAGGTGTTAGCAACAAAAACAAAATTTCATAGCAACAGCTTTTATGCAATGGCTCAAAAACTATATAATAAGTTACCAGGACAAGTTATCTCAAGTACTAACATTAACGAATTTAAAAGAAATCTGTTCAAATTGTTAAATAATAAGGTGTATTATTCTGTTAACGAATATTTAAATGACAAATTTTAATTATAATAGCTGTTAATTAAATCCAATCTGTTCTTATGACATACTAAATAATTTTGTTCATTTTGATTATTATTGTATTAACGAATTAGTGACATTGTTTTTTATTTGTATTATTTGAATCTTTTATATTTTTAAACCTTTGACATTTTGAATGCCTTTTGGCGGAACACAGCTCGGATCTTATGTATTATAAGTTTATAACACCTATTGTATGTACCCTGTGTTCACGAAATAAATGAATTTGAATTTGAATTTGAGAGTTGAAAATCCAACAGTGTACTTTTTCGACGCACTGAGATGCTCTCTGTAGAATTCCCTTCGCTCGATCGCCGAATCCAGTGCGCGATAAAATCACGCCGCGATATTTTTACGTCCGTGCGAACGCGGGCTTACTCGATTTTATTTTACCTTTTTGAAATGAGTGACCTAAACTCTTTTGCAGCTTAGTTTTGCCTAAATGAAAGATACAGAAACACAGTCTAATAATTAGTCTGAGGAAACCTTAGAGGAAACACACGATGCGGGGGAATGGAGAGGAATGAGGAAAATATTGTGAATGGCTCTAAGATTATAGGAAAACCAAAGAGAGGATGGAAGGACTGCAGAAAGATGTTCTGGAAAGATGATATGGCTAAAAAGATGGTAACTACCAAGATGACGATTAGACATTATTAAATTAGACAGAAGCATGGAAGGAAAAGATATGTTTTGCCGATCCCAAGGGTAAGAGAATGATAAGATAATAAAACATGATTTCTAGTCTGCATTTTTTTGGTTTTGTTGATGTAGTTTCTGAACGAATTAATGCTGTCACAGTCAGGAAAATAGCGTTCCAGTTTCAAACTTTTATAGCTTTAGCTAAATAGTCGTGAGTCTTTGTTTCACCTTTCCGATTCAGATCTTTTATCTCTGTCTGTATGACATTTACTTCCCAGACGCTTCGTAGCAGTAGCTGGCAGTAGCAAGGAACCACTTTGTTTGTAGCACCATTTATCACATTGTTTTGTTATGAACAAATTATTAAAGTAGAATAGAATTAAGTTAATTAGACGCTCAAAACAATGTTGAATATACAAAACTACGGTAGTAGTTCTGAGGACGAAGAAGACAATGAAACCGAGACTATCAAAGGAGAGAGCAACGAAAAGTTACTAGCTCATCTGAAACCAGTTGATACTAACTTCTCCGTAGCTAAATCAATGCAAATATGCGCAGCACCCGTCGTTATGCCTACAGTAAGTATCATTATTTCATAAAGAACCTATTTGGAAATTTAAAAAAATATATATCTCGTTATCAATGTGTGTTACCAACTTCCCACCTATGATTTTACGGTTGTTTCGTGGTTTGTTGTTTAGAAGCTTCTCTATTAGTCTTCATCTCGGCAGTCACCCCCTTTCTAGCCATATCATCTTTCATCACACAGTCCATCCATCGGTATAGGTACCATCATACATGTTTACAAACAAATAAGGTTATTTTGTGAGTAATCAATATTTATCTATTCAATGTCCTATCTAATGCACACTTGGTATAAACTAATTTTGTTCTAAATTAGTCCATAATTACATTTTATTCTTAATGTCAGGGTTTTTTCAACATGTCTTTTGTACATATTATTATTATGTCAACCAACAATGTGGCTACAAACTCTGTGCCGCCGTCTCAACGTGACGCTGGCAGAATAGTCGATACAGGCTCAAAGTTCAACAAAAAAAAAAAAAATGTTGGCTGCAAGTTATTCAATAACAACCACTATTTTTCTATTCCAGAACAGTGATGACACTAGGATACTATTACCAA
This sequence comes from Agrochola litura, assembly GCA_949152395.1. Classification (NCBI taxonomy): domain Eukaryota; kingdom Metazoa; phylum Arthropoda; class Insecta; order Lepidoptera; family Noctuidae; genus Agrochola; species Agrochola litura. Next base: position 3,453,977 of record OX424497.1, on the reverse strand, counting down.
ATAGTCAAGAGTTAATGCACAATCCTAAGTATGAAGAACTCTTTGCTCCCTCATTCGGACCAGAGAATCCGTTTCAAACGCAACAAATGAGGGCTAATAGAAATATGTTATCTGGCTTTGTAGAAAAGGCACATATCAGTGACTTCCAGTTTGAAAATCAGAGGAGAACATTTACAAGTTACGGGCATGCTGTGGACCCATCTACGGATGGTGATACGGGGAGTGGGGATGCTATAGTAGGTAAGTAGTGGATGTTATAGGCCTGTATTACAGAACTTCATTCAGGACTCAAGCATTATGTTAAACTATACTGCATTTGAAATAAGATTAGACATTTAAACAAACCTTTTTTACAGTCCGTTCAACCAATTTTTACTTCTATACCGTAGACATAAGGATGGCATTAAAATAAAAATAAAATATTACAATACCAACTGTTTACTGCAGCCGCCATTTGTCATGCTACCAACGCAATAGAAGTCAAAATTGGTTGAACGGACTGTAAAAAAGGTTTATTTAAATGTCTAATCTTATTTCAAATGGGGTATAGTTTTAACCAATCTAATGGCTTTAATCTAGTTTTCTCATAATTAAAGTATTTTTATTTTATTTTATTAATTTTTAAGTAATGCTTGAGTTTTTCTTTAACACACACTGAAAATGACCAATTAGCTATAAGTACCTGGGCGACCGAGCTCTGCTCTGATGAAAATAGAGAATGCTCATTTAATAGCATAGGAAAGTTCATACTAATCCATGTATTCCATGCTGCCATGATAGTAGGTGCTTACTAATTCCATGCTGCCATGGTAGTAGGTACTTACTAATTCCATGCTGCCATGATAGTAGGTACTTACTAATTCCAAGCTGCCATGTCATTATTCTCATATCATTATTTATTATCTGGTTCTAAACTTTGGGGACCGAGAAAATAAGGAGAAAATGAATTTTCCCAGATACGAGACCTAGCTTGTTTAATAGTATAGGATATCTGCTGCATATCAGAGTTCCAAAGCATATGAAAAGCAGTGGCAGTAAATAGAGAGAATAAATGAAAATGTAGACAGAAGATCCCGTTCTCTGAAATGACAGAATTAGAATGAGAAAAGAACACTATATACTTACATAAATAAACTTACGACTATTTCCTAAGGGGGTAGGCAGAAACTACGGAACGCCACCTGCTAACATCCTTACATACTCCATTTGCCTCATCCACATTCATATATCTGGTCATATACGCACGCCAGTTGCGAGTACCATGCCAGGTATATAGTGTACTTTTTTGAACAGCGTCACCTTTGGATGTCTTTCTACTGCATAATAGAACACACTGATTCATAAATTATTACTTCAATTTACAGTATCAGCGATGGTGGCGCCCCCTGAAGAAGCACTAGGCAAGTCAGTGTTCGAGACAATTAAAAAGAGACCCCTTGACAAGAAGAAGAGGACCAAAAATGATAACCCTGAGGATATCACTGGGTTCCTTGGACCCTGGGGAGGATATGTGGGGGAACAGAGGTAGGCAATTAATTTTTTAATTTTTCTAACCCCCGACGGAAAAAGAGTGGTGTTTTCATTATATAAGGCACTTGGTTTGGGCTGTGCGTTGTCTGTCAGTAAATTCAAGAATTTTATTAAGTAGATGTGCGCCTTATTTGTGAAGAGCAAACAATTCTTCTTTTTTTTTTTTCTAATAAAAATTCGTGACACTTTCAGGGTGATGAGGCCAGAAGGTGACGAGGCCAAAGAATTACAAGAAATTGTCGCGAAAAGACAAAAGAAAGGCAAAGTTGATGATGACAAACCTTTGGAGGAGAAATCTATATTCCATAGTGAGTTACAAATGTTTATTACACGCTATGAACACTATCTTTGATGTTAACAACATAATGACCAAAATGAGATAAATAGTTTTTCTCAAACACTAGGCTCTTTGTACACACACACGTTTTTCTTGCGGTGAAATTCTACGGTTTATTTGCCGGGTGTTGGCATGGTCGTCAGCGTTGTATGTATCACTATGGACACGTTTTTTCAATGGCGCAGTTTATACGTAAAGAAACCGTGCCGTGTAAAAGGGCCTTACTGTCTTAAAAGTGCTTCATCTACTAGAAACTACATCTATAGCATAAAATAATGTCGTTTTTTTAAGTGAAAACTTCTTCAGGCGTTGGGCATTTTTGAGGTGGGAAAAAACAATTGAACTCGCGACACCGTTACCGACACCTCATTTTTGTAAACGCGATTGTGCTCTTTATTTATTTTACGTTACGGATCAATGTTCTATGCAAGTATTTCTACTTTAAAAGTTTTGGAAGTATTTTTACTTTAAAGGTTTTGGAAGTATTTCTTTTTTTGTAAACGCTATTGTGCTCTTTATTTAGATAAGGCTGCGGACCAATGTTCTATACAAGTTTTTTTCTTCCATCAAGGCAATCTTGTTCAAGTTTTAACTTCTGTCGGCACTCCCGGAGTGCCACTGTTTTTGTTGTGTCTCATTTCGATGCGGTTTCCACTATCATTTAGAGAATTTATTCTGGAAGGTTTTTGTGCATAATATATTCATATTTTACTTGCATGAGGTCCTGGGTTCGATTCCCGGGGCGGGCAACGTGTTATTGGGTAGTAGCAGTCCGGAGACTGGAGTTGTGCCCGGTTGATGGCAATAGGCTCGCCCCCTATTACATGGGACCTGAACATAACTGGCGAAATGTGGGTGTACTGTAGGTACTTACACCTCTGCCTTATCCTTCGTGGATTACAGGGGTGATGTTATGTTATTTTAATTAAATAAAATAAAGAAATCTCAACGTTTTGCTAAGTCGTTAATCATTTATAAAACTTAATATTTTGGATTTAAAATTTTATTTTTGCATTTGTCAATTCCTGAGGAAGGTTATAGGCTGTTTTACATCACGGTACGACCCTAAGGAGCCGTGCAAAAAGAAGAAAAAGTCAGCGAAAATGTAGTAAAAGCGGGGCAGGCGATGCGACGCGGTGGGACGGGGGCCGAGCGAGTTTTATAAAAATGTGGCTGTTATATTAGTACACTATGCAGCCCCGGATCTAGATGTTTTTGAGGTCTAAAAAAAATGCGGTCTGCCGCCTCCCGCCTATCTTTTATGGGGATTCGCTAAGTTAGCCCGCGAAATTAAAATTTTCTCAAAATGAAAAATTTGCCAGCAACATATTAATGAAATTTTATCGAACGATAACACGCCAATCCAAAAGGGGCGCCAAAACTGTTGTAAAAAAGAAAAAAAATAGAAAGATTATATGTGCGTCTCAGTTATTGCAAAGTTTCTGTGTGCTGGGTGTTGCACTTGTCTGCTACGCTTGAATTTGTCGCCCCCTGAAGTTGGCGCCCGGGGCACGGGCCCCAGCTTGCTCCCCCTTAGATCCGAGGCTGATTACGATCTTAAGACTTTCACGCGAACGAAGTCGCGGGCAGAAGCTAGTCCATTATAAAATTCTCCTAAACAACATTTTCCTGTCTCCGTCTGTTTCAGTTGACAACCCGACGGACTACCAAGGCAGGTCGTGGATCACTCCACCGCGCAGTGAGACACAGCTGCGTAGCGACACGCCGCCTGATAAGTGCTTCCTGCCTAAGGTATGTTTCTTCTATCAGGGATGTTACGGAAGTCGTTTTACCAGAATCGGAGGTTTTAAATTTGATTGATCGGAATCGGAACTGGAACCGGAGTCGAAGGTAGAAGTAGAAGAAAGATGTCTGGGAAGGCTTAATGAAACAATTGAAATATAATTCAGTCTCTTTAATCAGTCAAATATTAGCGATAACATCCAAAAAAGCATAAAAACATGATTTTTTGTGATACTCAAATTGGGAGTCGAAACTGTCTCTCCTAAATACAGATTACTCAGTGATCTAGCTAGGAGAGCAGCGATTCACCTAAAAATGAATTGTACCTACACCATGTAATTAATAATGTATATTTTGTAAGTCCCTCATGTACTACAAAACCTTTATGTTCCTAAATAAATTATATATAACAAACAAAACAATAAACTGAGACTTCGAGCGCAAGCGTGTATAAAATAAACTAAAATTACACTGGCGACGAGTTAAAACTTGTTTGTACGCGCTCTAGTCACGTGCATCGCTGCGTTTCGAACTTTGGTATAATTTAGATTCAAAATTATTATATTAATTTCGGAAGTTCCGATTTTTCGGAACTGGAACGGAAGCTCCGTAACATCCTTGGTTTCTATCATCTGGACAACTACACTGTTACAATGATCTTTTGGCGTTTGAATGACATTGATAGGCGTTGTCAGTGATCAATTTTGTGAAGTTGTATTGATAAAAGAAGGTAGCGTCGTTAGTTCCGAATTAGGCCACGCGCCAAAAGGTACATGTACAACTTTAGCTATATAGCGTTCGCGATTTAGTTTCCAAAAATGAAAACAAATATCTGTTTTTGGAAAAACCACTTTAAAATCGACGCGTAAAGTTCAGTTTCTGTTACAACTACAAAAAAAATTATAACTTTCAATAGTACGAGTCATTCTGAAATCATCTTAATTTACACTGTTATAAAGTTGATATTCGTTAGAAAAAAAGATTTTATCAGACTAGCATGGTCTGATCCAAAGTATCTGATGAAAGTGTAAACAAACCCTGCTCAAGTTAAATTCTAACGCAATCTAATCAGTATTTCAGTAAACCGAATTAGTAACGTATTCAACTGTATTTAGAAGTCGATTGTTTTGTATGGATTTTCATACAAATATTGCCGGCCGGGCGCTCGCATGTATTCGACCAGTACCGTAAGTTCGATTTATCTCGAAGAAGGTTGTCAAAATAATGTTCGAATTTCCAAGCATGTTTGAGAAAAAATATTTTACATACTAAATTCCATTCAATATTAATTCCAGGCTCACATCTACACATGGAAGGGTCACACGAAGGGTGTGGCCACAGTGCGCTGGTTCCCGGGCACTGCGCATCTCATGCTGTCTGCAGGCATGGACTGTAGGGTCAAGGTAATGTATTCACTTATTGTTGGCGACGCTTATCATAACCCTTTGATACTCTTTGGTTTTACTATTTTATATTTTTATCGTCGTTGACATCTGTATGCTTCAGCTGTTTTTTCTATCTGCCATAACATTTTGGAATTAGCTCCTAGTTATAACCACAATCCACATTTGGTCTTTCGAGCCGGATGATGTTTAAAACGCCGCCGCCGCCACAACAAGGTCAAAGGCGCGGCAGGAACCAATGTTGGCGACGATTAAATTATCCTTTTGACACTATTTTGTATTTTTAGTGTCATTGAAAAATGTATGTATGTTTTGTCTGACAAAACATCTTGGAAAAATACGGGTTTTTGTTTTGTGTTGGCTCCTAGCAATTCCTCAGTCCACACTTATGTTATATCTTCTTGCTATAGATACTTTTTTAAATAGGAAATTTTTGAAAAATAAAATCTTTCCTAGATTCCTTTAGAATTTCTATTATAGTGAGTACAGTATCAGCTCAAATCAAATTGAGCCAACCCTGTCATTAATTGTAATCAAGCTCTCTTAACAACAGCAGTGATAGCCTAGTGGTGTGATCGTCGGACTGCCAAGTCATAGGTCTCGAGTTCGAACCCAAGGCAAACACCTCTGACTTTTCGGATTCATGTGCGTATTGTATAATTATCACTTGCTTAAAAAATGGTGAAGGAAAACATCGTGAGGAAACCGGCATGCCTGAGAGATATTTCTCGACGGCATGTGAATCCAAGTCAGAGGCCCCATGGGGGGCATAAAAAAGGAAAGAAAGAAAGCTCTCTTAAACGTCCATTAGCCACCAATAATATAAATTATTTATTTGTGAAGCAATAAATATCAATAATCCTGATTTATATTTTAATTTAAAGATTTAATTTATCTGTAAATCTTCCAAGCAATAAAAAAAACCTTACATAAGACCGGAATTAATTTACAATGCCTGTTCATTTAACAATATACTTCTCTGTTTCAGATATGGGAGGTGTACGGCGACCGTCGCTGCATAAGAACATACTTCGGGCACCGGCAAGCTGTAAGAGATGTCAACTTCAACAACACTGGAGATAAATTCCTATCAGCTGGTTAGTGTTCATGTCTTTTTACTTATTGGAAGCTAATTATGGTACTCTATTTCTTAATTACTAGAGTCCAGAGTTCCAAGTTTACTATTCCAGTAATACTATTTAAGTTATGCTCTTCGGCAGTCATCGTCTAACTTCGGAAATATGAAAGCACGATGATGATATCTAAATAGAGCTGTCACAGCATTACTAGAAAGAAAAAAAAAGGTGTGTCAACATTAAGCTCATGTCAAGTATTGTTATTATGGTTTACCGAGACCGCTGTTTCGCGACTTAGGAATGCGTGGCGAGACAAATGACGCCGTGAGCATTAACGAATGAGTGGCCTGCACTGCCCGCACATACCTAAGACACAGTACAGCGGTCTCGGTCAAACTATAGCTGTTGATAATTCACATTTTTTTTGCAAATTCTTGGGTTTATTTTCGTTCCAGAAACCGGGTGTAAATTTTGGTTTGGGAAATGACAATGGAAATCACCTTTTATGCCAATCTACTTGATAAAATCTTAAATTCACTGACAGACAACGCACAGCCTAAGCCGCTGGGTCTAGAAGCTTAAAATTTTACACAAGAGTTCCTTATATACAGGGTCAAGTTAAATCAGCTAGCAAAACTCCGCAGACTTGATGAATAAACTAAATTCGAAAAAAAAAAGATTTGATGTTTTTTTTTGGGTCGAAGATCGCTGTTAGTGTTGTTACTTGAAGTGTGAGTTGACAAAATCAGTTTTATCGTGTTGAGATATTGATATCCATTACGTATGTGAAGTTTATCCAAAAAAATACTGATTTTTAAAGTGACTACACTACCGGCGTCGATGGCCCTAAAAGAAAAAATATTATCAAATATTTTTGTATTATCATGTTTAGATTTCGATATCCAACACGCCTACAGAGTTTTGCTAGCTATTTTAATTTGACTCTGTATAAAACGAAGGTGAGCACTAAGGAAGGACATTTGAAAATTAAACCCCTACGCCCCGAAAATTAAACCCCTAAACCCCTACCCGCTACGATATTTTTACGTCCGTACAAACGTGGGCTACGTTTGTACGGACGTAAAAATATCGTAGCGGAATTTTTCGCACATTGGATTTTCAACGCTCTGCTCAGCACCGAGAGTTGAAAATCCAACAGTGTGTTTTTTTGGCGCGCTGGGATCCACTCTTTTGAATTCTCAACGCTCGGCTTAACATCGAGAGTTGAAAATCCAGTGCGCGATAAAACCTCCCCGCGATATTTTTACGTCCGTGCGAAAGTGGGCTAACGGGTTCAAGGGGATAAAAGTTTATATGGTAGTTCGTCATTTTAGCTGATCGGACATCCCATCGGGCACACGGCTTATCAGCTAATAAAACCACCGAATTTTCTTTCTCCAGCCTACGACCGCTATATAAAACTATGGGACACAGAGACGGGCGAGTGTATATCGCGGTTCACGTCTCGCAAGGTGCCTTACTGTGCCAAGTTTAACCCCGACGAGGACAAACAGAACCTCTTCGTGGCCGGCACCTCCGACAAAAAGATCATTTGTGTGAGTATGAGTTGAAACGAAATAAACAGAACTGTATTTCTATTTTCTTAATGTCCCTCGGCAAACTTCGTGTTTCGTCAGTTGTCGGATTTCTACCAGTTCCCCTTTGCACTTGGTGCAGACCGGACGCTCTCAATCGACTTGGAAGTATATAGAGTTGTTAATACACTTTTAACTTAATGTAATTTATTTAAAAATGGGAGGAAAGCTGCTAAAGTCGCAGGCACGACAGATAGGAAAATAATTTTACAGTTCTACATAGTTCACACGAAAATCAAAACAAAACAACAATAAAGTACTTAGTTCTGAATTCAAAATATTATACAAGATAAATCTAATAATTGATAGACATTGAAAATAGCATTCGTTTGAATCCGGAAATGCGATGATACCCGAGGGACATTAAGAAAATAGAAATAACGTGCAAGAATAAATAATCTATTCTTCACTATACAAAGCCTAACTATGACTATTTGCCCGTTTAAAAATTGTTCTTTCTAATAAGAAAAAAATTCAGATTGTAATGCAAATTCAGTGTATTCTACTAAGTATATACGGCAACAGAAGTAACAGACGTATGGTCTAGTTTCCAATTGATCTTATTTCCACTTAAATAAACATCAACTTTATGCAAGTAAAGAAAGAAAGAAATTACGTTTATTTGCGGTAAACATGACGCAAAAAAAAACACTTAAATAATAAATTGGGGGAAAATATGTCACATCCACGCAAAACGGCCATCGCTCAGCATAATGTTGCGACCCCATGCGAGACAGAGCCCCAGCGCTGGTTTTCAGCGACAGCTGGCTCTGACATGATGACGTCAACCAGTGCAGCATTTGGTGAAATAACAAATCAAAAATAAAATAAATACAATACTTAGTCCTAAATATTTATACAAATATAATATTTAAAATGGCAACATTTATTTCCGTCGGCGACTCACGCGCCGCAGACTTATTGCAATCTGTGCAAGTGTAAATAAAGTTGATTTTAGACTGACTAGTACGATTGAAAAGGTAAAAAAAAAATGAAGTTGTAGCGCAAACTGAAACTTATATGTAGGCATTACAGTTGTTTTTCCTAAAACTCGTGTTTGTTTACATGTTTGGCAAATAAATTGCGAACGCAGATGTGCACTTAATCTTCGGTTCCTTAAAGCTGTTCCGCCGATTCGGATTTATATCAACTACAACAGGCACTGAGGTTTCCTGTATTCATGGATCTGAGACATAACGAATCCTACAATACTAATTTCTATTATTATTTGTCCAACAGTGGGACATCCGTAGCGGCGAGATAGTTCAAGAGTACGATAGACATTTGGGCGCCGTCAACACAATCACATTCGTGGACGAGAACAGAAGATTTGTTACCACTTCTGATGACAAGAGTCTAAGGGTTTGGGAGTGGTGAGTACAATTGACATTATTTTCTACTGGACATCCCTTTTTTTGGGTACTGTACTTGAAGGGTGCTAACAGGTGAGGAGCTCTTAGCTAAGTAATAACAGCCGCACGGGTCGATCCATTGCCGGGGTTGGTCTGTGCATGAGTAACCATCTCTACATACCGAGACTCCTCCATGCCTCGGAAAGCACGTTAAGCCGTTGGTCCCGGCTGTCATTCGTGGATCTTTGACAGTCGTTACGGGTCGTCAGAAGCCCGAAAGTCTGAAACCAGTCTTACCAAGGGATATCGTATTACTCAGTTACTGGGTTGCAGAGGTCAGATAGGCAGTCGCTCCATGTAAAATACTGGTATTCTGCTGCATCCGGTTAGACTGGAAGCCGACCCCAACATAGTTGGGAAAAGGCTAGGCCATTTACTGCCAGATTTGGCAAAGCGTGGTACTTCTTTTAAGGACGGCTAATATCATTAAAGATCCACTAATGACAGTCGGGACCAACGGCTTAACGTGCTTTCCGAGGCATGGAGGAGTCTCGGTATGTTAAAATTGTCACCCATCCACGGACCAGCCCCGGCAAGCGTAGCTTAACCTGATGGATCGACCCGTGCGACTGTTATTACTTAGCCACGAGCTCCTCCATGGGCTAAAAATGTGTATATAAATCCTATGGGCATTATAAATGTGGAAGAATATAATTATCAATTATACAGGGCGTCCCAAAGTTATGGGACATGAAGGGAAAGTACCTTAAATATCGTAGATAGGGTATTTTGCTGAAAGAAGACTTATGTTATTTTTAAAAGTTAGTAATTCTGCATTCAAAGATTTTCTAAAAATTACTTGCCTCGTCTGGGAATCGAACCAACTTAAATGTAAAAAAAAACACCCCTACTTTTATAATGCCAATCGAAAGAATGACCAAAAACTAATAACTCTGCTTAGTAACATAGTATTTTAAAAGAAACGAACAACGTAAAATGTTTGAGTCAAATTTCAAGAAAGTTATTGATTGCCGACGACGACGTTCGAAAAGTAGTGAATGTTTTCCTACTTGGATTGGTACGAATGGACCGATTAGATGGCCGGCCAGATCCCCGGACCTTACACCATTAGATTTCTTCTTTTGGGGATACGTGAAAGATATGCTGTACAAAAAGCGATACGAGAACGTGGGCGAGTTACAAACAGAATTGTGCCATATCATATCGAGTATTCACCATAAAATGATAAGAAAATCAACAGGCAGCGGACTCATTAAAAGATTGGCGATTTTCGTAAGACAAGAGGGATCACATTTTGAGCATTTAATTAATTAATTTTGAATTTTTGAATTTTGAGCATTTAATTAATTAATTTACAAAAAAATACCCACTTAATTGACTACGGCAGTTTCATGTATGTTTTTAATTTGATTAAAATGATATATTCACGCTGTTCCTTTCTTTTAAAATACTATGTTACTTAAGAAGAGTTATTATTTTTTGGCCATTCTTTCGATTGGCATCATAAAAGTAGGAGTGTTTTTTTTTACATTTAAGTCGGTTCGATTCCCAGACGAGGCAAGTAATTTTAAGAAAATCTTTGAATGCAGAATTACTAACTTTTAAAAATAACATAAAGTCTTCTTTCAGCAAAATACCCTATCTACGATATTTAAGGTACTTTCCCTTCATGTCCCATAACTTTGGGACGCCCTGTATACCTTAGTATACACATTCGAATATAAGTTTATCGCATTGCACCTAACCTAACACGCGACAAACAATGTTAGACGAATTCTGTCTCATCATGATTACTAGCTTTAACTAAACGCATGATTTTAATCTTAATTTTTAAGGAAAATAACGTAAATATAATATTAAATAACAAAAGTTGCTGTGTCATAATCATGATTTACTATCCAAAACTACTTAGTAATTTTTTGCATTCTCATTGTTATTGTATTTAAATTAGTTGTATGCAAAAGTCATGGTTATTTTCAATTCTTCTAACAACAATACACAATTAATTTATAGGGTAGCAAATCCACGTTATCATAATTTAGTATTTTAAACACCTACTGCATTTTTAACTAAGAACACACGAGTAACAGCCGCACGGGTCGATCGATCAGGTTAAGCTACGCTTGCTACGGTCGGTCCGTGGATGGGTGAACATCTTTACATACCAAGACTAAGCAGTTGGTCCCGGCTGTCATTCGTGGATCTTTGATAGTCGTTACGGGTCGTCAGAAACCCGAAAGTCTGATAACCAGTCTTACGAAGGGGTATCTTATGACCCAGTAACTAGGTTGTGGAGGTCAGATAGGCAGTCGCTCTGTGGCGGCATCTACATCGTTACATGTGAACTGCGCATCAAAGACTTCACGTCACACGAAATACTGACGTCACACAAATCATGCATCGCGCAAGCAGGGTTTACTGCACGATCAACATATATATAACTTTCCGACATCAATCGTTGGGCAGTTGCTCTCCAGACACGACACCCGTCTGGTCGGAAGATCCTTTCTTTTCTATAGAGGTTGAGTGAACCACCCTGTTTCTCATACCTCTAAAGCTCCATGTAAAATACTGGTATTCAGCTGCATCCGGTTAGACTGGAAGCTGACCTCAACATAGTTGGGAAAAGGCTAGGCAGATGATGATGACACGGATTTGCTATCCACTATTGAAATTATAATAGTTTTATGAACTGTCAAATATTTTTTTCAATAAAATCTTATGTTCACAATCATTGAACAACACGCACTGAGCCCGCGTGTTGGATTATGGCCCATTCTCTCAAAAAAAAAAGGAAATTTTATTTCACATAAACCTACAAGGGCACTTATGAAACGTCAGAAGCTAAGTGCACGGTTCCAATTGGTCGCTTCCTAAGAGTCGGCAAGAAACCCCACGGTTACTCTTTTAAAAATAAATGGTTTTTACAATGTTTACAAATTACAAGAGACTGAGACCTCTGAGTTTGTTTCGGCCTTTCTCCTCAGAGTAGTCAGATAGGAAACGCCGACCTCATCTAGTTTTAAAATATGATTGACGTGTAAAAGTGTTTGTACAAACCTACTTACAGAAATAAAATCATTTATCATTTACAGTGTTCACAGGCATGAAAGGACAGTGTAGGTCTATCAACAAGTACCATGTACTCAGCAAAATAGAAAATGGTCGACAAGTCTACAGCCTACAACGTTCTCACATTCACAAAATCTAAAAGAAAAGAATCTATACAAAAGATAAATAAAATAATAAAATTAAGGACCTATTTAAACCAAATGACATGATTACCACTACAGCTGTAACAAAAAAAATTAAGAAAATTGTAGGTATTCTCACAGAGAGGAGTTCAGTGTCCCAGCAGTGGGAACGTTGTAGCTTGATTACGCTACATGAAACGAAATAGCCGTAAAAGTGGGTAGTTGTCCAATATTATATTTAATTTTAAAGACATCTTGATATTTATGTGAAGCCACTTAAATGAGGGTAGGAATAAAACATCTCAAATAAGCCTAGAAACAAATGAACGAATTTAGTTACAAGCGTGCTGTACCGTTATTTAGGACAAACGCATTTTTTTTTTTGCTGATCATTCTTATAAAAGTAGTGTAGTTTACAAATCGAAACAAAACAAATGAACTTCGTCAGCTAACTGAAACTTACGGAACATTCATGTGAAATTAAATACTGCATAATATTTACTTAGTTTTCGTGATACAGTGTTCCGATTTTATTTATTAGACTTTGAAAAGTAAATTGTGAATTCAACATGGCTGACTCAAGTTCCTTTACGTCTTTATATGATTTAGCAGACAGTCATTTGTCTCAATACAATCTGTATTTCAAACCCACTGAGCAAGATCAAAACAGATCAATTTTAAATCTTCCACGAGGATCTGATACTTGGCCCAATTCAACTCCAAGATTCCCTGTCCCGACCTTCAATTTGACCGAGGGTCCTACGGTCAATTTACTATCAAAACAATTGAAAAATATGCTGAAAGCAAAAGAGCAACAAGAAATTGTACAAGATATGAGATCTTTAGCATTTGAAGATAAAACTGATAACATTGACTTGATTCAAACCTTGCATAACTCTGGACAGGGGACTTTCAAAGACAGCAATGCCATCCGACAATTGGATTTAGATTTCAAAGAGATTTTTAAGGACACAGTTTCAGAATCTACCTTACCATCACCAAGAGTAGATAAACTATTGCCAATAAAAACAGACATAACGTACATACTGAAACAGAAGATTAAAACAGCAAAATGTTCAGAATTTGGAAAAGTGTTAACATCTCGCTTAAAACCAGTACCTGCAGTATATTTCAGAGAAAAGGTTGTAACAAACATAGTCAGGTTTGATTTCAGTACGAAATCCCCTTGTGATTTGATTACGGAGAAGTCGAAATGGAAGCCGATACATAGTGTTCGTAACTCATACTCTTGTATGAGTAAAGTTAGACTTTTTTTTGAGTAATTTAGTACGAGTACTGATGACTCTTGGGCTCAGCTGTAATATTATGAATTCGTGAATGGTATAGGTGACTATGTTAATTTAAACTATGTATATATTTCAAAAGTACTTGTATTCATAATCTCAGATAATTTACTTTCCATCACCACTTACTCAACTATCTACTTTAGCTTTATGTATTTCTAAGTTGATTTTTGTGTGGCCATTTGTATGAAATAGGTCCTAAAAATTGTGTGCAATGCAATTTGAACTTTGTCTTGTATGACATTGAGTTTGTTGTTCTAGCTAGGGTTCGGTTTGTTAACATTTTGAGGGATCAAACATATAGATTTCAGTTAGGTAATGATATAACTATTTGATGACACGGTTTGCCCAGTAAATAAATCCCATTTAATTAAAAGTCTTATGTGATTGGGAACTGAGCCTAATTTTGGATACCAAAAAAGGGCATACACACTGTCCTGGCGATGATTGCTCAGCGACTGGATTGCCCCTACGTTGGGCATTGTTATAGCAGGCATATTGCTGGTGCTTAATTTGTCATTTTATATAATGTTATGAATATTATAATTTTAATTTTTGCTTCTGACATAACTTCACTTACTCAATTTAATTTGTTGTTCTATTTAATTTAATTTTTGCTGTGTGCTTTTGACATTAATTGATTTGATCTGACATTTATTTGTGACTCAAATAGTGACACTTATTAAATTGACAAATTTTGTATTGTTTTTGTATTTAATATGGGTCTAGGATCTAAAATAAATGAATTTAATTTAATTTTTTATTAATTTTATAATTAATATTCCAATGTAATCATTGCTATAATCTCCAAACAGATGAATTAACCAACTTTTCTTTCACAGGGACATACCAGTAGACATGAAGTACATAGCAGACCCTTCAATGCACTCCCTGCCAGCAGTCACCGTGTCACCTAACGGCAAATGGTTGGCCTGCCAGTCCATGGACAATAAAGTGATAGTCTTTAGTGCATTGAACAGGTTCAAGATGAACAGGAAGAAGACTTTCAGCGGACATATGGTGGCGGGATACGCGTGTTCTGTTGACTTCTCGCCTGATATGAGGTAAGGGATATTTTTAAAATTTCGAACTTGCTTTTGTCCACGATATTTTCGGCGTGGATGTAGAAAACGTAATTACAGTGCGTGGCGGTATGGTGAGTCAAAGTATCCGTTGAAAATGTAAACAAATGGATCGGAAAAGCTACCTGTTGAAGCCAATAGATATTTTTCATTTTATAATTGAGGTTAATTTTATAACCTCTTATAACGTCAATAATTTTTCAATCACAATTTTAAAATCTTATTAAAAAAAAGAAACGAAAATGTGGTGAATTTAAAGTAGAAACTTTCTAAATACAGATGAAGTGTTACTAATTAATTCACCTTAATGAGACTGCGTAAGAATTTAACTTGAACAGGGTTTGTTCTTAGAACAGAGTGTAAATACCTGTGGTATAGTCCGCGCGCGATTGCTAGTCACCGCCGTATGTGTGTGGTGAGATGGAGGTAGACAAAGGTCAAGGTAACTCAGTCTGACAATTTTGTCAATGGCGCCCTCCCCCGTCTCACCGCTCACATACCTCAAGCTGTGACTAGCAATCGCGCGCGATGAAACACACGACTGTAGACGGCGTTATAGAAAAAGTTGGGTTTTGTAGAGGGTCGTATCGGTCGCTCATGCAGTCAATCTGCATGCTATAGTGACTTTTGAACTACGAAAACCGGCCCTTACACTTACGAAATAAAGGCGCTTTTAAAGTCGCAATATTACCTTGGTCACACTGTTACAATTTTACCTTGGACGTGGGATTGTACCTGTGTGATAGTCTCTTTTAAAGGTCGATATGTGCCATATAAATTCTACTGAACTTTTTACACGTTTATAACCTATAACAAATATCTTGCGCATATCATGCTTAAACCTTCATTTATTTAGAACTAGCTTTTGCCCACGGCTTCGCCCGCGTGGATGTCGGAAAATATCCCACGGGAACGTACTACCGAGATTTCATACCTAATAACAGAGGAAAACGTCATTGACTCCTACCGCTGCGCCCGCGTTGCTCCGCGTAAATTTGAAACTGTGATATCTTTTAAACTATTCATTTAAATTATAGGACGGATAAGGATTAATATTATACCGGTCAAAAAGCTTCGGAAATAACAATTAAATTTTTATCAAATTCTGCAAAATAAAAATGGTTATTGTGGGTCATCCTTAGAAGATAGACATATGCCATCGCGGATTTTTTTGTTGAACTTTTTAAGATGAACAAGACCGTAGAACATAAATTTGATGTATCTTTTTCCGTTAACGCAGCGCACGCCAGCAAAGCTCCCAGTCGGCATGATTTTTTCCGACTTCTTCAACAATAATCGTCAAATTTCAGCCAATTTACACAAAACCTTAATGAATTATACACTAAAACCATCCGCGTGAATCACTCCGTCCATTGTTGAAAACCGTTTGAAAATCCGTTCGGTAGTTTTTGAGTTTATCGCGTTCAGACAGACAGACAGACGCGGCGGGGAACTTTGTTTTATAATATGTAAAGATGAGCGTTTCTTGTTAGTTAGTTGCTACGTCGTCGACGCGTCGCCACTCGCATAATCTAACTGACCTTTAAAGAATAAATAGTTCAAGTAATAAATTGTAGAAAACTGCAAACTATAAACAAATCCGGGTGGAATAATACATTCGTATTGTTTTTTGCTTACATTGATATTTTCTATAGTTTCTAAGTACCTACTTCTTACGTCATACAAATTACTAGAACAAAATGGCACATAGTTACAAGAAATAGGTATAACTAAATACCTATTGTTAATTACCCGACTAAAACGAAGCAAAAATGAGGGTTATGATTTTGACCGGTTTGTATGTATGTACCGTACATCTGTTACCTCATAACTTCTAAACTGCTTATCATAATTTGACAAATGAGGTATCGTTGGAAGCGTCTTGACCGCCCGCTGGTTATAGGCTATGTGACGTCACATTAAATTGAATATCGCGCCCTTTAGAGTCTACAGGACATTTAAATTAAAATTATTTATTAAAATTTTAATCATTAAAATTATGATACTGTGTTGGGTATCAATTGAAAGGGCTTAATTAGCCCATTAAAAAAAAATTATAACACCAAAATAATTTATATAAAAGTTATAAAACTAAAACCCAGCTACGACAAAAAAGTCATCTAAAAAGGTATAAACAAGATATCACATACAGGCAAATAATAAAAATCCGGAGTCACACGTAGTAACACGTGTGACTCCGGATTTTATATTTGCTGCATGCGATGTCTTGTTTATACCTTTTTAGATGACTTTTTTGTCGTAGTTAGGTTTTAATTTTATAACTTTTTTACGAGCTACTAGAACTAGGTCTGCATTCTACTTTACCTGTCTATTCTTTTTATTCAAGCCTGAGTTTTCTTTTCAAAAATATCAGGATCGATTGGGTATTTTAGCGGCGAAAACTTAACATACCTATTACACATAGAATATTTACTTACAATAACTTCTAGAAATAACGTATGCAGGTCTACAAAATTAAAACATCTTTGTATATATAATATTATGTTTTACTAAGTTGCAAAACAGTGACAGTATGCCATTACAGACATAACATGGTATTGTTAGTCATAATATTGATCCAATAATATTGAAACAGTTGTCTTTTAGTATGAGAAAATAGTTGTCTAAAGTCTTGCTCATATGATGCGTCCCGCGAACAAATCGCACTATTTCAAACACGTTTATTATACATAGTTTGACCGAGACAGCTGTTCCGCGGCGTAACGGGGGCAGTGCAGACCGCTCATTCGTCAACACTCACCCCGTCCCGCCGCTCATTCGTCAACGCTCACCCCGTCCTGCCGCTCATTCGTCAACGCTCACGCTGTCCCAGTGAAACAGTGGTTTCGGTCAAACTATAGCCTTGCATTTAGTCTAGAAATCGCTTCATTAGTCGTCTAGCAAGCGACAAAATGTCTAGCAATTCGATTCAACACATAAATGTTAGATGATTATTTATTAATGTATCTATGTAAAATGGATTTAACAAACACTTTTACACGTCAATTAACACTGGCGGACTAAGTGGAGGGCCGCAGGTGCGGTCAGCCCCGGGCCCCCGGTATTGGCCGGCCCAAATCTCGAATAAAGGCTCAAACAAGGCCAAAATATGTTCGGTAAGTAAAAGGCAGTTTGTAGTTGGGTACGCTACGTTATACTAAATATAAACGTTGGGTACAAAAAATTTTGAGCTTTAAAATTTCGAGATCGCTTCGCTCGCTCTTCTATACTACTTCTCAAAATTTTCTGCATACTTGGGCCGCATTTTGTTTTGCCGCACCGGGTCCCCATCAGGCTAGGTCCGCCACTACGTCAATAAAATAATAATTTATGAGGTCCGTGTTTTCTATTAGACTAGTTTCAGAAATACCGAAACAAACTTAGAGGTCAGAATCAAAATCTTTATTTGTTAAACATAGGTATCTACTTAATGGTGTTAGGTTAGTTAACATATTATTTTGAGCGCTATGTTATGCCGCGAAGACATACAAATTAAAAAAAACTAACGTACTTAAAAAAACTAAATAAAACAAACAACAAAAACAAAACTAAAAAAAAAAAATATCGTTTATAAAATCTTGAACAGTATTTTTATATTAATAGAGAGGTGAAAACTTTCTAAAATTTGGATAGGGGCATATTTTTTATACTCTCGGGTATTTTATTATAAATTTTCGAAGCCATTCCAAAAAAGCTCTTTTTCATCAAAGTGGTTCTGCATTTTATGTCGCACAATTGATTTTCATATTGAGAACGCATTGCAGTTTTTTTTACATCGGATTTTTTTGTAAAAAGGGATAAATTCATTTTAACAAACAAAACAGTCTCGTAGTAAATTACATAGGTCACAGTCTATTTAAAGTCTAATTATTATCTTGGTCAGATCATAATATGAGGACCACGCAGATTACTGTCTAGACTTTTTAGGGTTCTGTACCTCAAAAGGTAAAAACGGAACCCTTATAAGATCACTCGTGTGTCTGTCGGTCTGTCACAGCCAATTTGATCCAAATTTACTGGACCAATTAAGTTGAAATTTGGTACACACATGAATTTTTGTGACCCAAACACGGACGTGCTTTTTTTTTTCCTTTTTATTAAATTTAGCAATTGATGATACTTTATTCACATTACAATCTAGCCTATTAGCTAATAAGTAATTTAAATATAACTTAAACTGCTAAGTAACTATAAAATTAAGAAGTCGTCCAATAACGTCTTTCTTATTCACTATAAGTTAAAGGGAAGACATTTGATTCACGTGTTCTTTGTAAAAATCAGCACTTGCACTACAGTTAAAGTTCACTTACTCTGCACTAAACTAACTCGAAAGGTCTTACCCTTTTTAGTCTTCGCACTAATTCACGGACGTGTAACGTAAATAAATGAATTTTGAATATGGGGGTCACTTTTCGGAGGCAAATAGGAAAATAAAAAAATAAAGTTTATAAGACTGTACCGTGTGACATATCAAATGAAAGGGTTTGTTGTGAGGATCTCAAATATTTTTCTTTAATAATTTTAGAATAAATACTTTTAAAGATATTTAAGAAAATAAATGAAAATTGACCATTCCCCCAACCTTATCTCCGAAACTACTGAGCCTAATATTTTTTTTAAATACAGAGAATGGTTCTTAACTCATAGATTACAGGAAAACCTATAAGAAGTCTATGGTCTTAAAATAACATGGTAAATCTCTCAATATTGTGCGTACAAACTTACATTTGCAGTTGTAATGTATGGGAAAACATGATTTTCAACTACAATGTTAAGTTTGTTCTTGGGATTAGTTCATGCCAACTACGGAGCCCTTTATTGTGCATGGTCTGACACGCACTTGGTCGGTTTTATTTTTCCATGCAATTATGAACCGATTAATTTCGATGTCATGTTTTATTTTTTTCATATCTTCTTCGAGTACGTCTGAACACAGATGATTCACTCTGCATTTTAGATATGGAGCTACAAGTACGCGGCGGGCTCGTCTTGTCGGGCCAATTCAGTGAGCGTAACGTAGTCAGAAGATATAAAAGTTACGCGATAGAAAGAGAGGCAACTTCTATGTGAATATAACTGTAGGTAATTGGCGCTGTGCGACCTGAATGGCACTTTGTTGTGTCGTAGCAAGAGTCGCTTTTTATTTAAATGTTTTTGCGGAGTGAGCCATCTGTGTTCATCTGTGGCCTGAGTTTACTTTTCACATAGGACATGCGTGGTTTCGCCGAATTTTTGATGCGTGACATTGTGTTGTGACTTGTGTCTATAGAGTACGCGTGAACTTTGGCTGTTTGCCGGTTTTCCTGCTGTAACGTGTAAATAAACATTTTGTTTGCCGCCAAACGCCTCATATGAAACCGGTTTAATGTAAAACGATGTTTGTGTAAATGAGTGTTATATACCTACAGCTGTTTTTATTCAGTATTTTGGAACAAAGCAAACAATTGTTTGCATTATCATTACTTGTAATTAATTTGCGTAGTTTATATTACGTGGAGGTGAGTAGGTAACTACGTACCTGCTAACATTTAACTTAATATGCATTGAAAAGAAATATTCTAAACTAGTGGAATATTTACGCGTATTTCTGTTATGCTTTGTCACCCTAAAACCCTGCCTTTCCTCAGAAATCAAGGGTATTCTCACACACAACTCCTATACCCAGCTCCGGATTTACGCCTAGGCACACAAGGCACTTAGGGGCACCTAGGGCTTCAGCTAGCCTAGGGGTCCCACCCACCCAGCTACCCCGATAGGAGGAAGCTTGACTATAGTGACATACTTAGCGTAGACTGCATTATTTCTGATGTTTATTTATAGTACTTAATACCAGTATTTTACATGGAGCGACTGTCTATCTGGGTTGTGGAAGTCAGATAGACAGTCATCATTCAGCTGCATCCGGACAACCTAGTAACTAGGTAACACGATACCTCTTGGTAAGACTGGTTGTCAGACTTTTGAGCTTCTAACTACCCGTAACGACTGTCAAACATCTACAAATGACAGCCGGGACCAACGGTTCAACGTGCTTTCCGAGGCACGGAGGGGTCTTGGTATGTAAAGAAGGTCACCCATCCACGGACCAACCGCGGCAAGCGTTGCTTAACCTGATCGATCGACGCGTGATGTACAAACTCCAATCAGCTGATTTACCTATCATTATTATTATGTCAGTGGTGTCTCATTATGTAAGAGGAGTTATTAATATCTTGGTATTCGGAGAGGCGATGCAAGTATGCGTCGCGATGGTCGTAATGATGTATGAAATATGTTTTTTGATGGGCTTGTGGTGACGTGATGCTCATGTGATCTTTGTGGGGTGGGGTTCCACTGAAAGATGGTATGTAAGGCGTCATTTTCACTTCCGAGAGAATCGCGGTGATAGTGACGCTGTGCCTTCAAGTTATCGTCGCGATGATATCGACGTGTGGAGATTGATTCATAGTTTCTATTGAACTTGACGGCACGTCAAGACTATCGCCGCGATTTTCTCGTCCGCGGAGATAGCGTCTGAGTGAAGAAAATGTTTGCTGTTTGTATATTTTGCAGACTTGACACATAATTTACTTTAACTACTCTTTGGCCAGTATTAGTATTGGAAGTCCAACTAGAAGGGGTACGCCAGTCTTAGTTCACAGTAGTGCCAGGAGTCAAGTGACATTTAGGGATCTCGCGCACTAGACGACCACGACCATTGGTCGCACCGACCAGGTAAACTATAGAAACGGGGCCGTTGGCCGTTGCGACCAAGTGCGTATCGGTTTCTATAGTTTACCTGGTCGGTGCGACCACTAGTCTTGGTCGTGGCCCTCTAGTGTGCGAGAGCGCTTAAGGTCAACACTGGCAGAACCAGTACTGGGGAGTACTGGTTCTGCCAATGTTGACCTTAAGCGCTACCGCCGACCCTTGCTCGAAAACGAGGTGCCAGCAGTTGTTGCAGCTGAGCACGTAGCTTTAAATACCCCGCATAATAATCATGATGAAAATCTAACTTAGATCCAGCCTGTACCTTCTTGCTGTCCTCCCCCCAGCGACGCCCTAAGCCGAGGTTCGTACCCCACAGGGGGTGCCCTTAGCGAACACTCTCTTAATTTTAATTTAGAATAGTTTTTGCAGGTTGGAGTCTTTAAGTGTAGTAGCTTAAGGTACCCACAGGAAATTTCGGTTAAGCAGCCAAGACCTTAGTGGTCAAAATTGCGAGATGCACTACATAAAAAAAAAAGAACCTGTACTCTTTGTTGTGACAGGCCTTTATTAGCGCAGTTTTCCATCAGACTGAACGACATCGGCCTCTTCACTAACCATTCAAAAGTCAATCACCTACAGCAAATCCGATAACTACTTATGAGAAAAAAATATGATGCAGTAAAATGTGAAAGTATAACAATTCAAACAAATTCATTTTATGTTCACTGACTGTATTTGCATTTAAGATTTTTATTTGAATCATAAAATGCAACCATTTAATTTTTACATTCTCCATTACTTTCTCTAAACGACGCGGTTTATATCTTTCTCTGTATATCAGAAAGCATTAATTACCATTTATTTACAAACAAATAAAAATTATGCTCTCTGGTAATGTGCAGATGTGTTTTTTAAAAAGCCGCCCAAGTGCGAGTCGGCCTCACGACACACGAAGTGTTCTGTGTCACCGTACATGTCTAAATATTGTATTGTAACAAAAAACACGTTTCATGTTTCTCCTTCAATTTTTAACTTTATTTTATTTATATTATAATAAAAATTAAATATATTTGTATAATACAAATAATTATTGTATAATGCAAATAATTATTTGTTGTTATATTGGCAATAGAAATACACAATCTGTGAAAATTTCAACTGTCTATCTATTACGGTTTATGAGATACAGCCTGCTCACAGACAGACGGACGGGTAGTGGAGACTTAGTAATTGGGTTCCGTTTGGCATCCTTCGGGTACGGAATCCTAAACGTAAGACTAGTTGTCAGACTTTCGGGCTTCTGACGACCCGTAACCAGGGACCGGACAACCCCGCTTAAGAGTTAAGCCTTTTGACAGGGTAACCCGTACATGGGGTAACTCGTATCGCTGTGTTACCTTTTGTTCGAGTTACATCCTCGAAACCCAGCGAAATGGTTAACCCTTTTATAATGGTAACCACGTGAAGGGGTTAACCCCTTCAATAACTTAAGCCTTTGAAGGGGTTACCTTCACGAAAGGGTTTTATTCGTGTTACCCTGAATTACCTAATAAACTTGAGCTGCATGTAGGTAGGGAGGGATACATGCACCCGAGCGGCGCCTCATTGCGTTATTATTTTTATTTAGTTATTACGAATTTGACAACAAGTGACGGACGACAGATAAGCGGGCTAATAAATTAGGATGAGTAAAACAGGTAAGTGATTATTATTTAAAGTACCTACTGAGTAACCTCAGTGTTAATATGGTGACATGTAATTATATTTTACAAATGAATACTTACAAACCATTATAGTAAAAATACTTGCAAAGGTACGAAATTGTTCCGTAGACTCTTACTAATAAGAGGCATGATCGCAGCGAAAACTAACGCGGTTGAGTACCTACGTAATTGAGCGAGTAGCCGTATAAAATACCTTGAAGTCTTGCAAGTTTTTCGGGTCGGTACCTAGTGTGTGTACTTGGAAGCAAATATCTGGTGAAAAAACCTGGTCGCGTAAATACGTACCTTCCCTAGGTAAAGCTATAAAACATACTAAGACTACATAGGCTGATTTTCTTGACACGCCGATGGTCGGCGTGGTCAATATGTATTTTGAAGCATTTTTTACTAACTCGCACAGCGCCGCGACCGCGGTCGAGCGCTGAGCGACGCCAGTGAGCGGTTTCGAATCACGCTAACCAATCGGCGCCGACGAAATACGCGCGGAACGTCGCGTCAACGTGAGAAGAAAACCAGCTATTTATGTAGTGTAGGTACCTACGTACTGCACTATAACAGTTTCGATGGTTTTGGTTCGAGTTGACAAGTAGATAGGTAGTATTAGTATCTACGATAATTACTAACACTAAGGTAATGCTATCTTATACTATAAGATCAGGCAAACAACAAGTATAAAACCTTAGGTACGTTTATGGCTAAGGTTTTATACTTGTTGTTTGCCTGCCACCACCACCACCGTCACCGCCGCAGCCGCCACCACTTCCGATTTCCGGCCCCCGTAGGCGCGGGCTTGCGGACGGTGAGCAATGGGTAGCTTGCCGTCCGATAAGGACCAAGCCCGGGTCGACGGCGCGTTGTGTTCCACGCGCGCCTCAAAGAGATGTCAGCAGAATTGACGGGGCCCGCTAGGGCCAATGCCTGCCGGGGGTTCGAAGAAAACCGATAGGGACATCGCGGCCCCCGGCAACAGGGCAACCGAAAGAACACGGGTGGGTTTTAGTCAGTAAGAGTCTGACACGCGGAGAAGTTATTTGATAATTTCCCACCCAAAAAAAAAAAAAAAAGGTACGTTTATGGCTTGAATCTCCTACGGCCGACGCCGAATGGCAAGTAGCCGGGGAGAAGAAAAAGGGTGGCAAGGCGGCAAGTGCAGCCAAAAGGAAGGCGAGGCAGCAGCGGCGCAAGGAGCGAAGCGTCGCGGCTAGGCTCCGCGCCCCGAAGTCCGCAGCTGTAGTGATCACACTACAGCCGGAAGCGGAGAAGAAGGGCGTGTCCTACCAGCACGTGTTCGCCAAGGTAGAGGCGGTGGTGGATCTCAAGGAGACCGCCAATTGCGTCCGGCTGAAAGTCACTGCTACTGGGGCCCGGATGCTGGAGATACCCGGTGCAGACAGTGGCCCGGCAGCGGACGCTCTGACCTAAGCTTAGGGCTACCCTAAATGCGGACGAGGGCCGAAGGCTTCTGGTGGGTTGGGTCTTCGCGCAGGTCAAACTGCTGAAGCCCAGACCTCTGAGGTGCTTCCGCTGCCGGGTAGGCGACCACGTGGGAGTGAAGTGCACCTTGGAGGTAGACTGCAGTGATCACTGCTTCCGTTGTAGTCAGCCCGGTCATAAGGCCGACTCGTACAACGCCACGCCGCATGTGCGGCGGCTGGCAAGCCAGCCGATCACCGGGTTGGGAGCAAGGCCTGCGCCCCACCCGCCACAACCAGAGGCAGAGGCAAGCCTTCCGCCACCGCCGTCACCGCCGCAGCCGCCGCCACTACTGCCGCCACCGCTGCCGCCTCCACCGTCGTCGTCGCCGCCGTTGCCGCCACGGCAGTGCCCTCACAGGGCACAGGGGGCTAGAAATGGAGTGTCAATAACGGCCCCATTACGCATCCTCTAGGCGAGCATCAACCACTGCGCCGCCGCTCAGGATCTGTAGGTCCGGAGCATGGCGCAGTGGTTGATTAACATCGCCGTGGTCGCTGAGCCGTACTTTGTTCCGCCCAGGGATGACTGGGTGGAGGACCTGAGCGGCTCAGTGACCCTCATTTTGTAGGCCGCCGCCGGTACTCCATCCCTCAAATCTGTCAAGAGAGGCCGGGGTTGCGTGGCAGCATGGTTTGGTGAGATTGTTGTGGTAGGGGTGTAGTTCTCCCCGAACCGAACTCTTGCCGAGTTCCACAACTTCCTTGCGGAGTTGAGAGTCGTCGTCGTCGGGTTCAGTTCCCCGTGTTCGTCCTTGGGGACTTCAATGCCAAGAATTTGGCTTGGGGTTCCCGGTATACGGACACACGGGGTGGGATGGTGGAGGACTGGGCTCTGGAGATAGGCCTGGTCGTCCTATACCGGGGTTCTGGCCCCACGTGTGTGCGGAATCGGGGTGAATCAGTGGTTGACATTTCGTTCGCCAGCCCCGCTCTGTCGCCACGTGTCATAGACTGGCGCGTCATGGAGGGGGTGGAGACCTATTCCGATCACCAGTACATCCGGTTTGACGTCTCCGTCCAGACCTCGAGCGCACCGGTCTGACAGGCCCTGAGTGGTCCGCGGTGGGCGCTGAAGCAGCTGGACCGGGAGCTCCTCCTGGAAGCCTTGATCGTGCAGGCCTGGGTGTCATCACCGGACAGGCCTGCTGACATCAACGACGAGGCGGAGTGGTTCCGGGAGGCCATGTCCAACATCTGTGACGTGCCAATGCCCCGTGTCCAGCCAGGACGTGCTTCGCGCCAGGTGTACTGGTGGTCTCAAGAGCTAGATGCTCTGCGCATGACGTGCGTTGGTCCGCGACGCCCCGGTATGCTAGGCACCGCAAGTTCCGTATCCACCCTCCCGATAAGGAAACCATTCAGGCGAAGAAGTATGAGGGAAATGGAGCGCCGAAGACCACCCTCAAGGTGGAGATCCTGCGGGCCAGGGCACTGGCCCGCGAGGAGTCGCTGGAGACTCTGTATAGGGACCCGCGGGGACGCTCATATAATTTGGTGCGGGAGAAACTCCGCCCATGGGCTCCCCCGCTGACGCAGTCTCTGGCCCCAGCTTGTGGGGGATGTGGTGAGCGCTCTGATCCCTTCAAGAAGGGAACATACTCTCCCGCCCATGGCTCCGCCTATTGCGGTGCCCGATGCGGACCACACCGTCGGCGACGACGACGATGCTCCGGAGGTGACCGAGGTAGAAATGAGAGTGGCGGTATGCAGGCTGAATGCCAAAAATACCGCCCCAGGACCCGACGGATTACCTGGAAAAGCCTGGGTCTTAACCTTAGAGGCTCTCGCGCCTCGACTAAGGGGGCTTCTAAGCGCATGCTTGGAGAGGGGCCAGTTCCCATTTCGTTAGCAGACGGGGAAGTTGGTCCTCATCAGGAAGCCGGGGCGCCCTGCGGACTCCCGGTCCGCTTATCGGCCCATCGTGCTGCTCGACGAGGTGGGCAAGACCAGATTTGGCGGAGTGCCAATTTGGTTTCCGCAGGGGGCGCTCTACGGTAGACGCCATCATGCGCGTGCGGGCCCTCATCCACAGCGGGAAGCTGTGGCCCGGGGTGGAGTCGTTTTGGCGGTGTCTCTAGACATCGCCAATGCCTTCAACACCCTGCCCTGGAGTTGCATTAGGGAGGCACTCCGGTATCACCGGATGCCAACCTACACTTGTCGTGTGGTTGAGGTCTATTTGACGGACAGGGCCGTCATTTACCCCAGTCACCAAGGAGAGTGGAACCGGCGAGAAATGTCGTGCGGTGTCCCATAGGGATCGGTCCCGGGGCCGCTTCTGTGTGACATCGGATACGACTGGGTGCTGCGCGCCGACCTCCCTATTGGCGTCAGCGTCGTTTGCTACGCTGACGACACGTTGGTCCTGGCGCAGGGGAAGTAGTACCAGGCGGCGGCTGACTTAGCGACACGCGGGGTTGCAACAATCGTTGACAGGATCCGGCAGTTGGGACTCGAAGTGGCCCTGCACAAGTCCGAGCCATCCATGATTTTTCATGGTCCGTTCATGATTTTTCATGGTCCTCGGAATGCGCCACTGTCGGGTTCCCAGGTAATGGTGGGAGGGGTTCACATGGGCGTCGAGTCGAAGATGAAGTATCTGGGACTCGTCCTCGACAGCCGGTGGAACTTCATGGAGCATTTCCGTCGTTTGGCTCCCAGACTGGAGCGGGCCGGACCTACCTTGAAGCGGCTCCTGCCCAATCTGGGGGGCCCAAACGACTCCTGCCGGAGGCTCTACGCGGGGGTCGTGCGGTCCATGGCCTTTTACGGGGCACCGGTGTGGCCGCGTTCATTGAGGCTGCGGCCAGCCCACCGGTTGAATGCGTCCCAGAGGGTCATGGCCATCTGGCTGGCCCGAGGATACCGCACGGTCACCTGCGAGGCGGCGACCCTCCTTGTCAAATAACCGCCATGGGATCTGGAGGCAAAGGTTTTCGTCCACATCTGGGAGTGGCACGAGGAGGTGAAACGCCGGGGCTTAACTCCGCTGCCGCGAGAAATCGCGACACAGCGGACAGAGCTCCGGCGGGATCTCATGGCGTCATGGAGAGTGCCATTGTCGCAACCCGGCGCTGGGCACGCCACAAATGGCTAGAGAGACGCCACGGCGTCCTCACCTTCCGCTTGACGCAGGTCCTCACCGACACGGCTGTTTCGGGAGGTTCCTGTTCAGGATAAAGCAGGAGGAAACGCCCGGGTGTCACCATTGTGTGGATCGCCTGGAAGACACGGTGGAGCATACGGTGGAGGTCTACCCGGCTTGGGCGGAGCATCGCAATGTCCTCGTCGAGGCGATCGGCGGCGGTGATCTCTCGCGTCCGGCCCTGGTTCAGGCCATGGTACGGAGCGAGAGGAAATGGGATGACGTCATCTCCTTCTGCGAAGCAGTAATGCTCGCAAAGGAGGAGGCGGAATGCGTGAGGGAGAGGCAAATTTCGCGCCCTCACGCCCCTAACCGCCGCAGGAGGAGACGCCCTGGGCGCAGGCCGAGTTCCAGTCACCGTAGGCGCGGGGTTACGAGATAAGGTCCAGGCCCGGGTCGATGGCACGTTGTGTTCCACGCGCGCCTCAAAGAGATGTCAGCAGAATTGACGGGGTCCACTAGGGCCGATGCCTGCCGGGGTTGCGAAGAAGTCCGAAACCCGATCGTGGCCCCCGGCAACATGGCAACCGAAGGAACACGGGTGGGTTTTACTCAGTAAGAGTCTAACACGCCCAGAGCGGGAGAAAGTTATTTGATAATTTCCCACCCAAAAAAAAAGGTACATTTATGGCATTACCACATAAATTACATTTGCTTGTTTTATTTGATACATCATAATACCGGTGTACAGCATCTCGTCTCGGCTGTGGCATTTTTACAGAAAAAATAACTCAATACCTATATTAAGAAATGTATTAGGGAGTAGGTACTACAACACACACTTAAACAAAAACACTGCTAAATTGTTTTAAATTACTTCTGTAGTTCCGTCCGTGTTTCGAATTAAATGACGAATGGTGAGAATATACACAAGTTTAAACACGAAAAAAGAAATATTACAATGTTTCGAATGTGCGACAAGCGAAATTGAACTGTAAAACCATACTTGCAATAATTACTATTCCATGTTTACAAGTCGCTTAGTAAATGCAACAATGTCGGCGCCGGGCAGAAGAATGCCACGTGCGGTCGTGGTTATGCAATTTTCAAACTAATCTCGATATCAAAGAGTGCATGTTACAATGTGTTGGGTTGGAATGGCTTACCCTGTTACAGTGTTACAGGGTATTGAAAGGGTTAACTTGTTCGGAAGGGGTTACATAGCACCCATTCGAGGGTGTAACACGTATCATAGGGTTTCTTTTTTAAGCGCTTAAAAAAACCCCTTCAAAAACCCTTTCAACGAGTATCCGGCCGGTCCCTGCCCGTAACGACTGTCAAAGATAGATAGATAGATAGATAGAATATTCTTTATTATGTACACCATAAAAATTACAGACTCTTTCTGATAGTTCATTACTTTAAGCATAACTTTCGTTTCTCTTGTAAGATTATCATCATCATATTCCTTCCTGGCCTTGTCCTATGTTAACTTGTGGTCAGCGCAACACGTTTTCTCTTTCCATTCTCCCCTGTCAACCGTCACACTATCATTCACTCCCTTCTCCTTCATATCATTCCTCACACAATCCATCCATCTTTCTTTTCGTTCTCTTGTAAGATCATTCTGAAGTTTTTGTTGAGGAATACATTCTTGGAGCTGAACTTGCTGATTAAATACATTTGCCTAATTTTGAACTGTTAAAAACTTTATCACTTTAACAAGTCTTTTAAAAGCTATAAATTCCGCTGTCACTACCACCATACCTTAGTTCCTCGCAGTACTTTGCCTTGTATGTATGTTCTCATAACAGTGGCTGGCTCACACAACTTTCTCCCCTCGACCTCGCTCAATGGAACCGAACCAAGTAGTCTTAACCATATAATAATATGTGCATATCTATATATGTGCAGAAGATCAACATCCTCACGTACACATAGACAGATTAAACAAAAATCTTGAGTTTTTTCGCGATAGTTTATTATGCTGAACTAGGCGGAAATGTCCAGCTTTTATGGCTTCCTCCAAATGTCGTCTGGGCCTATTCTACTTGAGTTTAATACAATTAAAATAATTATACAATTATAATGATTAATTATCACTTGCTTCAAAACCGGTGAAGGAAAACATCGTGAGGAAACCTGAGAGATATTTCTCGACGGCAAGTGCAGCCAAGTCAGAGGCCCATGGGCGGCTTTAAAACTCTGACACCAGTACTCTAATTGCGTAATACAACACAATCAAAATCTGTTTCGATTTTAAACAAATTGCTGATCCATTGCTTCATAAGTTGGAAAAAAAAAATCTGCTCAACAACGTAAATAATGCAATGAATGTTGTTGAACTGTCAAAATGAAACAAATAGGCATAATTCGTCGCCCTCCCCGCTAACTGTCGTAACTAGCAATTGATATTTTTCCAGGGCAACAGTTTTTCGGTCGAGCGCTACAATCATTTTAATATAGTTGCGTTAGCTGTGGCTTTATTAATGAATTACTAACTTTTTATAAATAGCTCTTGACTTAATCTTTAACTCACTAACTGTAGATGTGTGCATATACAACAGGTGGTGAGAATATTTTTTCCCTCAAACAAAACTCACGCAAAACAAAATACGTGATTATCTTCTAAACGGTAAACGACACAGACACGACGATTAGAGAGAACTTTTCGAAACAAAGTTCTGAACACGTAGGTAATGTCAGTGCAAATACGTCAGTTTGTGAGATATGACAGTTAGCGGGGAGGGCGACGATATGTTTACGAATATATGTTACGCAATTAGGGTACTGTACTTAGCAGTGGGTGGAACAAGGCTACCAATGATGATGATGATGATGATGATGTCGTAAATTTCCATGATGACGCTGCTATGCATCCGCTTTTTGACGGTTTTTCTTCATTCAATGATCTTAGTAATGGACATTCTTGTTTTCCTGTTTCGTGTGTCTGTTGTGTTGCTTAATTGTTTAAGGTTAAGTAATAGAGTTCAGTTTTGTTTTTGTTTTGTGATGTGCCGCATGTATGGGCACGTGATGGTCTACCTACTTTTCTTTTTTTTTGTCTTTTTGGTTATTTTTTGTTGTGACCTAGCTTTATAGGGAAAGTGGTCCTTTGCTACGGAAAATTGGTCCTCTAGTACTATTGTTTACTATAATATATTTAATAACCCTCCTTTTTTCTTCGCCGCCGTAGTCAAGTAATTTTTTATTTTATTTCGGATATGACTTTCAAGTCTTGTAGACGCATTTGATATTTATTGCATATCGTTCATCATTAAATTGCACATGTTGCAGTTTGGCGTATTAATTTTGAATATCAATATCAATTTCATAAGTTTCTAGTTCTAGGTCAAGTGTTTGAAGTGTCAAAATGAGCGCGTTCTAAAAACCGGTCAAGTATATGAAGAGCAAGATTGTCCACATCATGAAAAGCAGCAAAACAGTGTCTTAACATAATATTATGAATGTTGATTCAATACCATTCACTTTTATATTTTCATCGAAATAACTTTAAAAATACACACAGGTGCACTTGAAAGCACGTAAACAAAAACAAGAGACTGTAAAGATTAATACTGCAATAATAGTGGAATATTGCGTAATGACAAGTCGTTGGCATATTGCCCAAGAGTCGAAGACACTGATCTAAAGAACGCATCTTTAAGAGTCACGGACAGTTAAAATTTGTGGGTTTATAAAGGGGAAAACCATGAGGTATGCTATGGTACCTCTTATAGGTACCAGTATTACTTATTTTAATCTTGCTTCAATGGGGGAAAGAGATGGAGCTATACGTCCTGTAGAGCTTCATCTCTTTTTTACGCTGGAGTAATATTAAAATAATACTGCTCTATGAGCTGGTGGTAGGCCCTCACTTGTACGGTAAGCCGCTCGTAAGTGGTAACAAAACCAGTATAAGCTGGCCTCTAGGCCGACGTTCGCACGGACGTAATAAAATCGCGGCGGGATTTTATCGCGCACTGGATTTTCAACTTTCGGTGTTAAGCCGAGTGTTGAGAATCCAACGCGCTTTAACGCACTCTCGTCCCAGCGCGCTGAAAAAACACACTTGGATTTTCAACTCTCGGTGCTAAGCAGAGCGTTGAAAATCAAGTGCACGAAAAAAAATCGCCGCGATTTTATTACGTCCGTGCGAACATAGACTTATACCTCTAAAACTACGTACTACTAGACCAGCTCAAGGTCAAGGTCAGGTCAGGTGAGCCTCAAGCAAAATGTTACCATCGACGTGCAGTAGACTGTACCCTTGTCAACTTAGGGACATATTTGGTGCAGATTTTTAATACATAATTGCAAGTAAATATTTTGCCTTATCAAAGATCCGCTCATTTACATAATCTGACGCTTGCTTGGCGTTGATAACATTGGTTGGCATTTGGCACAGTGCATGTGCTATTATTTACGACACTCGACCGATAGATGGCCCGATTTCATTTAAAGTCCTCAAGGTGACTCATCCATACAACATGTACAAAAAACTCTGTCGGATCTGTAAGGGTGTTGTTAGGTATCTTACTGAGAGTCTATTTATGGGATACTTTTCAGGAAATTCTAAAAAAAAAAGGTCAATTTTTTTTCAAAGAGTAATTTTACCGGGTGATTAAATGGGGCGCGGGGGGCGTCCATCATTTAGCGGGTGTCTTAAAGTCATAACCCCTGTTGAAAATTTGGTAATTTTTAATGGATTTGGGGTAATTCGGGTACAAAAAATTTTTAAATAGCAATAACTTTTGTTGTTTTCAGTACTTAATAATAAGACTTTTTATTACTTTTTGGTATTTATTTATTTATTTTATTTTAAATAGAACGGCCGAAGCCAGTTACACTGCTTGAACATATAATTTATTTAACACAATCATGCATCCTTTTTACAAAAATTCAAACATTCTGACAGTATCATCTTCCATTCATTAGCAAACATATCAAGATCTGTGTTTGAGTTCAGGAGAGCGTTAATAGCGGTTAATGTCCGAGGAATATTAGGTGACTTGAAGGCAACAGTACGGCAAGTTGGAACAGCCAGTAAGCGGTGTTTCCTGCCACGACAGTAATTGTCTGGGACAAATAGTTTGCAGATTTCATTATGCATAATGTTTGTGTAATGTTATTGCAGTTTCGGATCGGACAGGATTTTTTTACATATTGTATATAATTCTATATGAATCTTACTAGATGGACCTACCTGGTCTTTATCATTAACCTATATAGGTATGTAATTTATTTCATCACCACTGGCTCTCAAAACGGTGAAGGGAAAAATCGAGAGGAAACCGGCATGTCCTAGAACCAAAAATTCGAAGACATGTGACATCCACCCACCCGTACTGGGTCCGAGTAGTGGATTATGGCCCCCTCCCTCCCATAGAGAGGACGCCTGTGGCACAGCAGTGGTAAATGGGCTGATTATGCTATGTACCTGCATGATGTATGTGTTATGATTAGTGATGTGCCGGATATCCGTATCCGCGGATATCCGAGGGAGAAAAAATATCTGTATCCGTTACTTTTTGGCGGATACGTAATGAAATGTATACAGATACAGATCTTTTTTCTCCCTCGAATATCCGCGGATATCCGCGGATACGGATATCCGGCACATCACTAGTTATGATTTACCTCGCGTATTTGTTTCGGCATTGTGGTTTAGTTGATCCGCCATCGCCGCGTGAGCTCATTTCAAGGGCTCAGTTAGACAAAAAATTGTGAAGCAAACATTGTGAATATAATAATTTTATAATATAATATAATTTTATTCACCAAAATAAGAACGTATTACAAAATTGAATATTGGCAATACAGACTTAGCTCGTGGCTAAATACTAACCCGCTCGGGTCGATCTGTCAGGTTAAGCTACGCTTGCCGGCGTTGGTCCGTGGATGGGTGACCATTTCTACTTACCGAGACTCCTCCGTGCCTCGGAAAGCACGTTAAGCCGTTGGTCCCGGCTGATTCATGGATCTTTGACAGTCGTTCGTTACGGGTCGTTAAAAGCCCGAAAGTCTGACAACAGTCTTACCAAGGGGTATCGTATTACCCAGTTACTGGGTTGTGGAGGTCAGATAGGCAGTCGCTCCATGTAAAATACTGGTATTCAGCTGCATCCGGTTAGACTGGAATTTTTTCCGACATCTAAAACTATTATCGTCATATTTCAGCCAATTTACAGAAAACCGTAATGAATTATACACTTAAACCTTCCTCATGAATCCCTCGGTCCATTGGTGAAAACCGAATGAAAATCCGTTTGGTAGCTTTTGAGTTTATTTTGAGTTTATCGCGTTCAGACATCTGTCTAGACGCGGCGGTGGGGGGGGGGGGGGATTTGTTTAAATATCATCACTGGAAAGGAGAAAATGCTAATGTGTAATATTTTTTTGCAAATATCCACATGATAAATAAATAGCCTCTGTCTATATCCTTCTCCAGCACCTTAATTGCGTAACTCACGATCAATCACAATCTGAATCATTTTGCAGGATGTTGCTAATCCATTGCTTCATGCTCGAAAAATTTGTCTGCTCAACAACGTAAATAACGAAATGAATGTTGTTGAACTGTCAAAATTAAACAGATTGTGATTGATCGTGTGTGCTCCTGTGCAGACTTACTTTCGCATTTATAAAGTTAGTTTAATATGGAGTATAGATAAACAATATTAACTCTGCATTGTTTTCCTATTTCCTTAACCCTTCAACTGTCATTAACGAGACACAATAGAATTTTAATTGTTATCCGCCTTTATAAGGCTGCTTAACTGGTGATGAGTTAACTGTATTGTAATTACGGTTTATCAACGTTGCAATTACAACTTTATCAACAAACAATACTCTTCAAGCATGTAAAATCAGGGAACAATTATCCCACGATGTGATGCATTAATCATTATTCTTAATATTCAGCATCATAGTAAGACTGAAAGCCATATCCATGAGGAAAATGCTATGAAGATGGCGAAATAATATCTTTGTTCTGTTCATAAAAAAGTTACCAAACAGCGTTCGCAGACGATCAATTAGCCACTTAACTGTTGCAATTAAACTCAATAAAATATGACTGTATGCAACTCTAGATTATATCTTTAGCTTTTAAATCCTACGCTACAGTCAGGCCGTCGACAGAATGCGTTCCTGACACCTGTCAGTTGGACAATTTCTAGTAGTAATAAGGATCAAATTAGCAAAACACATATTCGTTAGTGTGAAACTGACAGGTGTCAAGAACGCATTCTCTCGAAGGCCGGGCTGTAGTCACAATAACTGTCTTGAGTGATTCATGCTTGTATGCTATGGCACGGAACTTGGCAGACGGCTTGTTGGTTGCAGTTTAAAGTGATTAACAGACAGGAAGGCGCCATTATGACTCCTCCCATTGGTTCTACAGCATAGTGTGTATTGTCATCATTGTATGCCATTGTTTCCAAGTATATCGCCTTCAAGCATCTTCATTTCCTACTACTTATTCGTCGTTGTTCATGAATGACTTAGCTAAGCGCACATTAGGGTCGCATTGGGTCGCATCGCATTGCATTTCAACATATAAAAGCACTCTGTGGCCCGCCTGTAATGTGCGATGGTTAAAACAAAATGTAGGAACTGTTTTAGAATGCGGTGC
This sequence comes from Agrochola litura, assembly GCA_949152395.1. NCBI lineage: Eukaryota > Metazoa > Arthropoda > Insecta > Lepidoptera > Noctuidae > Agrochola > Agrochola litura. Next base: position 3,418,730 of record OX424497.1, on the reverse strand, counting down.
GGCCCGCCCATGTCTGCGTCTGCCTATACTTTACGTATTGGGATATTTCCAAGGCAGATGGCAAAACACACGTTCTGTTAATTTCTAGATATTTTTGTTTAGGTTATCCAATTATACTTTATAGAGTCTGGCCACGCTTATGTCTGCAATGGAATAAATGGGCAACCCCAAAAAGTTTTTATTTGGTATACTTTTACATCAGTCATGTCAGTTTCGGGGCTGTAAGTAGAGTAATGATTTTGATATTTTTTATTTTGTTTTAATAGTAGTTTATGAAACTGTTGCATAATGAGGAGTATTAAAACATGAGTGTGTGTTTAAAACTGTATCAAATCTACACTGCATCGTGCTAAAGTGACTATTCTTTACCAGGAATAAATCAGAATATTAACCTATCAAAAAGACAAAGTATCAAATTTTTTTTTCGTAGGGCTAGATGGTGTTGCCGTCTATAGATTTTCAAATTCCACCGTTTTTTAATTATGCAGACTTAGCGTCGCCAAACTATATGCTTTTTAAACAGTCCTTATTGTTATTTGCTACAACACATTATGACGCGAAAATTTCAAGTAATAAAGAAACAAACGACGACCAATTTTTCAGAATCCAAAATAACGTCCTTACCTGCCTGTTTTTTCTTCATAATGTTATGTGCATTTATATCAACATCCGTTGTTTTCGTCTGTCTTCTGAATAAATATTATGCTGTTAGGTCTTGCATTAAATTGATTGAATCTACCACTTTAGTAAACACGAAGTATATTTTTCTGATTCGTGTGCTTGTACTATCTCGTATGGCTAACTTCCAGAGAGAACATCGATTAATGGTAACTGCTATTTGTATGCGGCTCGAAGGACCAACAATATTAATATTCCATGACGTGCATTTCGTACAATTTCTAACATTGGTGTGACGACATAAAAATATGGTTACGGCCACACCATGGCGGGCGGGAGGACCTGCTACAAATTTTTACTGAATGGCATTAGCCAAATAATAATAAAAAAACATCAGAATATTAATAATGTACTACTGATTGAGCAATTTTTGTGTGCTGACACAACAAAAACATTGAAGGCGGTCTACTTACCGTACACATAAACTCGAAACACCAATGATATGGTTGAAATTACTGTGTCTAATCTACCAATACGTAACTATCTAAACTGCAGTTTATTGAAGGCTGTGACCTATAGTGTTACGATTTAGAGGCGTGTGTCTGTGAATGTTGTTTGTTATGAATGTTGTATGCTTTAAGGTTATTTTAACTTAACTTATGGTGAAGATTAACCGGTTAACCAGTATCAGTGCAAGGTCTGTTAGTTTGTTGGTAGTGGTTCAAGGTTAAGAATTATGACTGAGCGTCAGAGACAAAAACAACAGTTATTGACTGTTGATTTTTTCTGGCTCTGGACAAACGTATTAGAATATCAGATTCAGTAAAATACTGTTGAATATATAAATACACACATACATGCGCAAAACATTATGAAATATGTATGTTATCGTTTTAACATGCCTATCAATGATTCCGCATTCGGAACTTGGTGTCATTTTTATTAAATTTTTTTGGGTGGGAAATTATCAAATAACTTCTTCCGCTTTGGGCTACCTTGACCTTACACCCCCCCCCCCCCCTGGACTGCTAACTAGATGTCCTCATACAAGGTTTTATATTTGAGTGTTCAGCAAAGTTCCTAAAGGAAACTTTCGTCACCCAATAACTACGTTGTAGAGTTCAGATAGGCTTTCGCTCCATGTGAAATACTGGAATTCAGCTGCAACCGGTCACATAAGAAGGTGACCCCAACATAGTTGGGAAAAATGCTAGGCAGATAATAAGACGCTAGATGACTTACCGGCTTATACCGGACAGGTTTATATCCGAAATCACGATGATACTCATAAAAACACAATCGCTTTATGACATCAATGTTGATCTTGAATTGTAGTTAGCAACAATAATCATACGTAATGTCATAATCATAATGAAACAACAAAAAAAATATAAATTTGAACATCTCTCATTGTATCAAAACAATACAAACAGATAGTCTTGTATTATTATTATGTTTTTATGTCTAAACTAAATCTGAATCATTGTGACATTGCAATTATACTTCCTGTCATCATTCGATTAATTTTATTGTTTAGACGTACCTAACTTAAAAAAAACATTTGAACAATCGTTTAACATTTGCTCAAGTTAGGAACAAAGGGGCCAGATTTATTTTATTTTGTTTTTCATATCTTATCAACAAAATTAGAATAATTTAGGCACTGATTGAAGTTCAGTGACCCAGCAACAATTTTTTTTTAAATTTTTTGTTTCTTAGGTCGATGGTTCGCATCCGGATCGAAGGACCACGTTTCACTATTTAACAATATTGTTTTTATCATTTGACCTCAGATAATCATAATGAGGTATATTTATTATGTATAAGAGGAGCTCGTGGCTAAGTAATAACAGCCGCACGAGTCGATACTTCAGGTTAACCATCTTTACATACCGAGACTTCTCCGTACCTCGGAAAGCACGTTTTAAGCCGTTGGTCCCGGCTGTCATTCGTGGATCTTTGACAGTCGTTATGGGTCGTCAGAAGCCCGAAAGTCTGACAACCAGTTTTACCAAGGAGTATCGTATTACCGAGTTACTGGGTTGTGGAGGTGAGATAGGCAGTCGCTCCATGTAAAATACTGGTATTCAGCTGCATCCGGTTAGACTGGAAGCCGACCCCAACATAGTTGGGAAAAGGGTAGGCAGATTGATTCAAGAGTAGCACGCTTGATAATCACTATTATTAAAGGCATATTTTTCTGATCTCTCTTTAACATTAAGCACTAGTTTTTGCCCGCGGCTTCGCCCGCGTGGATGTCGGAAAATATCCCACGGGAATGTACCACCGGGATTAAAAGTACCCTTTGTGTTAATCTAGTTTATAGCTATTTGCCAAATTTCATCCAAATCCGTTCAGCCGTTTTTGCGCTAATCCGGAACATACATCCAGACAAACAGACAAAAACTCAAAAAACTGTATTTTCGGCATCAGACTTGTTCCTCGCAACAATTACTTAAAAAAAAAACCGTTTTGACTTCGTTACTATCTTGTTATATGTATAGATGTAGAAACTGTGTCTTTAATTATTATTGAAATTGGTTTTTAACCGTTTTAATTAAAATAAATACTTAAGTGTTAGGTTTTTATTTATTTATTTAACAGTTTATGTACACACATATAAACAGACAAGGAAGAAAGGAACAGAAAAATATATACAAAGGTGATGTCACTAACCTTGAAATTATTATATTATAATTATTATAAGTTAATTATAGTAAAAAGCGCTCTAAATCTACAATTATTTTAAATACCAACCGTGTTATATTTGGCTATTGAGAATTTTGCACTCGTGCATCATCCAACACGTTGAGGTTTTGTGTTGCAAAGCACATTATCAATAACTCCGAGTCTATTAAAAATAATTACGTTCTGAAGCCGTGATAATTGGTAACCGAAACCAAATTAACCGATAATTATAAAACACGCAGTAATTATAAACTTAACAAGAAACTTTAATAGAAGAAGTAATATAGTTTACATAACATAACATCACGCCTTGTTTCCCCGAAGGGTTGAGCAGAGGTGTCCCTGTAGCAGGTACACCCACATTTCGCCAGTTATGTTTAACTCCCATGTAATAGGGGGCGAGCCTATTGCCATCAACCGGACACAAATCCAGACTCATAACTCAGACTAATACCTATAGTTTATATGTATTATATAGTTGTTAATTGGGTCTATTAGGTTAATGAATCGCAGGAATCCGCTGGATGCGAGAAGCACAGAGCCGGTCGAAGTGGCGGTGCTTGGGGGAGGCCTATGTCCACCGTCGGCTGAAGTGATGATGGTCTTTTAAGCCTCGAATTTCATGTATGATGACGTAGTATTTTGCTATTTAGTTTATACAAGAATGTGCCATAACAGGACTTGCAACGATACACTACTAGATTTAAACTTTCCTTCATCTTTAAAAAAAACCCGCATTAGATTTGTATAAAACGTGTTTTATGACGTAAAAACTGATTTGCAATTCAGCGTGACCTAGCAGTTTGGTTTACACACAAAAATGACTGGTTTTTAGAGCAGATAAAATTTCATAGTACTTATTCGTAGGTGTAACTGTACTATATGCGCCCTTTTTTTTGGTTGGGAAATTATCAAATAACTTCTCCCGCTCTGGGCGGAGCGGGAGGGCGTGCCATACTCTTACTGACTAAAACCCACCCGTGTTCCTTCAGTTGTCATGTTGCCAGGGGCCACGGTATCCCTTTCGGACTTTCCCGCGACCCCGGCATGCGGCAGTAAATTATGAGCCCTGAGTTTTAATTGCAATGAAATCGATTTTGTCAAAAATAAAAGATTATGCTACCTAGTCAAAAATAGTTACAGACCATCAGGCACAATTTAGGGGAAATTTGGATTAGGATCTAATAGTTTTCGAAACCTAATGCAAGTTTTTTACAATAGAAAGTATAGGTAATTTCACAAACCGCCGATTATTTAGTCCAAAATATTATCTCAAACTCACTGTTACCTCTTAATTGTTTGATAGTGAGGTCAAAATTATACCACTATCGCTTCATCCGACTCAAAAAATTGGTCTATGTACATATTTCCAAACTCATGCCTGCCATTCTCGTCCTATGACCGTAAACGACACGTGATCGTAACCTGAATCGGAATGACTGACGTCGGAACTTTGCATAATTACGATCGTTCGCTGTATAAATAAATATACACAAAAGTATCATTTTATTTAAATTTTTGTGAAACATTTCCATATTACAAGTTCCAAGTCCAAGTTTGTTTCGGACTGCGCAAGTTTTTCGGTTGAATACTTAACTTTTTCCTGTTTTGGGAAATCAGCTGAATTAAGTTTTTGGCGATATTAGAAAAGTAATTTATATTTCCTTCAATGATATGAGAAATATTTAATAACAGTTCAGGACTTCAGGGTGCGAAAAACATTCAATACCTACAAATATTTACAATACTTACTTAAAAAATGTTTACAAATATGTAAACATTTTTTCATTTTGTGTATGTTTGTTTAAAAATGTTTGTTTGTGTGTTTTATGTTATTAACATACATTTGCTCGAAGCTGTTAATTCAAAACCAGTTAAGTGTAGTATCATTAGCTGGTCGCGTCATCGGTATTACGAGGTCAACAATTCATTGGAAACGATTTAGAGGTAATTATAGCAACTCTAGTTTATACCGGAGCTGTGCCAACAATAATGCCTCTTGATAATAGTTGTCACTGTTATCAGTATCATAATATCTAGGCTTCAACACAAACCGTACCAGTTTTGTTCTGCGGTCATAAGTATCAGCTGGGTTAATGCAAAGCACACTTACAGTAGTAATGGCTTTTATTTTGACAGTTCAACAACCTTCATTGCGCTATTTACGTTGTTGTGCAGACCAATTTTTCGAATATAAGAAGCAATGGATTAGCAATATCCTTCAAAATCGTTCAGATTGTGATTGAAAGTGCAATTAGGGTCAACTCACACCGAAAGAGTGGCGAAGGGCAGCGAAGCGGAGCGCAGTTTCAGTGTCATATTCATTTTAACTTTATTTTCATTACTATAATACTTATTATCGCATGAGAAACTCGAACGAGTCGCGCGGATGCCCGCGGCGCCGCGGGAATTCCGCACCTTCTCTATCGAGAGGGCCGCTGCGCTTCGCTGCCCTTCGCCGCTCTTTCGTTGTGAGTTGAGCCTTAGGGTGCAGGTATGTCGGTGGTGTGTGTCCACTCAAGATTTTGAAATTCACTGCTGCATAAAATACACCCAGATGTCGCAAGTTCGCAACGCCCGCCTTGTTCTCGATTATTTTAATCATTCTAATGATGAGAATTTGAGTGAAACCTTCCTGTAGCGCATTATATGGAAATATATTTTCCAAGTAAACTATAATACTACTACAGCATTTGAGTCATTCAACAAGAGGATGCCTCATGCCTATTCCGAAGAATTCGTTGACTTTCCTGTAATTTCTCAAAATTTGGTCCTTTTTTCCTGAGCGTAATAGGACCAATTTTAAAATTGTTTGTCACTGAGATAAGAGCTGGCTACGACGACAATTACAGAATTTACTAGGCTTTGACAAAATGTAATAAAATTGCATTCGTTCCTACAGGTAAATTGGTAGGTATTGGAAATTAAAAACCTGCTGGTGTAATATTCGTGTCAGTGTAGTATCTTCTATGCAACTTATCTCAGTCGAGTAGCGGTGTATGTCATTTTACTGCATAACTATAAAAAGACTACGTGACCAATTTAAATTACTACTGGTGTTACGAATAATGCAATCGTTTCAAAACATATCTTTATTACAGTTCGATTCAAACTTAATGGCGGCTCGGAAGTGCGCTACTCGCTGCGCAGTACCCCACCCCTCACCCCCGCTGTAACATGAATTCGTTACTGCGCAACGACTCGCCTCATGTTCCGAGCCGCCATTACGTTTGAATCGGGGTGTAATCTTTCATAGAACTATTTTCACATTGATGGCAAAGAAAACAGAAATTTAAATGGCAGTCAATTAAGAGCTGGGCTCACACTCTATTGTTTGTATAATTTGTAATGCAAGTGGCAATGTTAGGGTAAACAGCGTTTAGTTTGATCCATACCCATCATAATATTGACAGACACATAACACAACACACAATAGGTAACACATACCTAATACATTATAGGCACTTCAAATTCAATAGATGCAACACAAACCCTAACTATAATCGTCCTGCAGTTGGGGAAAAGGCATCCTGTCATAAAAACATTTTTGAATACTGAGTTCTACATATTTACATAAATTCACATTAAAGTAGTCTTTCGACCACATTAGGACCAACTTTACTTACAATGCTATCTTAAATAACATAACATAACATCACGCCTTGTTTCCCCGAAGGGTTGGGCAGAGGTGTCCCTGTAGCAGGTACACCCACATTTCGCCAGTTATGTTTAAGTCCCATGTAATAGGGGGCGAGCCTATTGCCATCAACCGGGCACAAATCCAGACTCCGAGCTGCTACTGAGAAATTTCAGATAGAAAAACCCAATAACACTTTGCCCGACCCGGGAATCGAACCCAGGACCTCATGCTCAGCAGTAGCGCGCGTTATTTAGCTTATAATAGCCCCCGTGGTTCAAGAAAATGGTCCGGAAAATCATAGGCTATTATGATATTTATATGGTATTGTTGTATTACTTAATTTGTATTGTGCATTAATTGGTCGTACTGATTCTCGTGAGGATAGTAATTGATTATATAATATATTTCAAATTTATTTTTTGGGTTTTCATGGTCATGAATCATGAACACTCTCGTGAAGCGAAGGGAAAGGCTTATAAACCAAAAGCAGTAGAACAGAGTTCCGTTTCTATATTCATGTGGCAGTAAATACAAATTCTTTGCAATAACAGGATAATCAACCCAAAAATATATTCAACCGACTCCATGGAAGTATTCTTTTGGTGGGAATTTGTATCACACTGCCCGAATCTATCTTCCTACAATAGCGAATACTTTGTATTCAAAATCCATCTAGTTCGCCTATGGGTCCCATTAGTAGCCGTGGGTGCTAAAATGATAGTCGTTTAGCAAACTATCACGGTGGCACGCATAATATCAGTAATCATGATCGTCATCATACCTTATGCAAAATTTTATGTTAAACGTGACCCATGCTGTGCATAGTGCATACCTTGCAGCAGCGTCGTATTAAAACAACAATTATTTTAGGGTCTTACTTATTCGATATAGTCTCATCATCATCTTCCTGGCCTTGTCCCATGTTACGTGGGGTTGGCGCAACCCTGTTTTCTTCTTCCACTCTCCCCTGTCAACCGTCACACTATCATTCACTCCCTTCTCTTTCATATCATTCCTCACACAATACATCCATCTTTTCTTTGGCCTTCCTCTCCTTTTCCAACCATCAACATTTATATTCATCACTCTTTTAGTCACATGTGTTTCTTTCCTCCTCATCACATGCCCATACCATATAAATTCTATATCTTCTATAGATATTATAACTTAGTAGTTTTTCTTGTCTGTCTGTGTGATCGCGTTGATTTTCTAAACTACGCAACGGATGTTGATGCGGTGTTCACCATCAGTTAGTTAGAGAATTTATTCTGGAAGGTGTAATGTCATACATTTATATTCATCATCATCATTTCAGCCGAAAGACGTCCACTGCTGGACATAGGCCTCCCCCAAGCACCTCCACTTTGACCGATTCTGTGCTTTCCGCATCCAGCGGATTCCTGCGGCCTCCACAAGGTCATCGGTCCATCTTGTGGGAGGCCTTCCAACGCTACTCGTACGTATTCCGGTACGCGGTTGCCACTCCAGAACCTTTCGGCATTTATATTAAACTTAACTAAATATAATTGAACAATCTCGATGCTATGTCAAGTCGTGAATACCGTGCGAAGCAGGAGTAGCGCTAGTATTTTCTATATGGGTTTATCTTGCCCAATGTATTAATGTCTATTTAAGTATAGGCACACAATAAAAATAACCCAAAACATGTCTTGGTCAGCACAAGCTTGCTTAATTACCCAAGTAATATACACTGGGGTTTCCATCCTAGTTTTCTGCAGGCATATTGATATGAAGATAAACTCGTAGGCTACAATAAAAGAAGTCTATGTGCGTCATTCTCATAACGCGAAGCGACTCCGGTAGAACAATTTCCATGAAGTTTTCATAGAAATGTTTTGAAACTCGCGTCGCGCCGCAGTTTAGGCACATTAAGCGAAATCTGCTAAACTCCTCCTTTAATTCTGAGGCAGGCGTTAGAAAGAACAGAACTAACATGGCTCGCTTTGACATCACTCTGCGTTATGTTTGGTTTGTCGTTCCGATTGGGGGCTTCCTCTTAGGTAAATTATTCGATGACCAAGAAACACTGAGGATGATTTCCTACAGGGACAAGTCTCAACTCTATGGAGCCCCGGACAAAAAGCACCCATCTTGGTCTTAAAGTTTTAGTAATTTAGTGATTGTTATGTTTCAGTTTTAATTAAATAGTCTTATTGGTTATAATATTCTCGACTTTTTGAAAACAAGAAAGAAACCATGCACAAACTGGCAAATATATATTGAAATTGCATGGCGGCGCTGCTTACTTTGTCAACAGTAAAATTCGGAACATTTCAAGTTATTCAAATTTTTGACCATTAGTCAATTCAGTTAGTTATTTCACACGAGTTCACCCGTAATGTTTTTGAAGGATGAGTTAGCGTTTCTCGTCGAAATTGCTTGTCATCGTTACTTTTAGTTACTGTCCTAGATTACAGTACTTGATAGTATTATAGTTTTGTTATATAATATTTTGTGTAATAAATAACTGCCGATGTCCCGTGATGAAGCATTTTATTGTTTCTGTAATGATTATAAAACGATTTTAAGTTCAGTGTGTAAACCGTTACAAACATGTTTTGTTTTCTGACACGAATCTAAAGTTAAATCGAAGCATTTGATTTGTACATTTGACTCTATTGTAACCAAACATACACCCGATGTGTTATATAACGTTCTACGTAACTTTTGTTTTATTTGACGAGAATGAGTAGGTATCTGGCTGAAACTAAAAAATGGCCCATAGCAGGGTTTCATAACCTTTTCATTATATTATAATGGACCACTTTAAATATTTAAGCAATCTGACGGACCCCTTACAAACTTTTATGAAAAGAAACAAGACATTTTTAATCAATGAATCAATCATTTGTTTTGTTAAACATAGGTATGGTTACAGATAGTACACATAAAAAAACAAACAAAACAGAAAAATACTTTAAACACTACACACTACGTCTTTTACTTTTTTTTTAAATGCACTTTTATTTATTGCCAAAGAAAAATATAAAATTAATGCGACGGTTGCTGCCGCTTCTTTTTGATAAGTACTTTAAATTGTGGCATTGCCTTAGACAACGCAAGACGCATAATTATTATGTTTCACGTCTAGTCGGTTTAGATTTTTTGTTTTTATTGCAACTAATATTGAGAATCCCGACTCACAAAGATATGTAGTAGGAAATGTTACTAACAACGACATAGTTCGTTAGTAGCCTGTCCATAACCAAAACTGTAACTTAACCAAAAGTTGCAAATATCTTTAGCGTTAAATTCCGCTCGCAATACTGCTTTCGTTCTTAAATCAATCAAGTCATCTTTGGTAAGACTTTCGTCATATATGACTGATGATTTTATTTTACTGATCACGCACAATATTTTTTAATGTCTTCATGGACCCCCACTACCTGATCCACGTTAATAAACCCCTTTTTTTTTCTTTTTTTTTTTTGGCTTGGAAATTATCGAATAACTTCTCCAGGGCGTGTCAGACTCTTACTGACTAAAACCCACCCGTGTTCCTTCGGTTGCCCTGTTGCCGGGGGCCACGATGTCCCTTTCGGCCCATATTCGCAGCCCCGGCAGGCATTGGCCCTAGCGGACCCCGTCAATTCTGCTGACATCTCTTTGAGGCGCGCGTGGAACACAACGCGCCGTCGACCCGGGCTTGGTCTTTATCGGACGGCGAGCTGCCCATTGCTCACCTTCCGCAAGCCCGCGCCTACGGTGGCCGGAAATCGGCTCGCAATTCCCGCCCGGGCGTCTCCTCCTGCGTCTCTCTCCGTTTAGGGGTGTGAGGGCGCGAAATTTGCCTCTCCCTCACGCGTTCCGCCTCCTCCTTCGCGAGCATTACCGCTTCGCAGAAGGAGGTGACGGCCTGCCATTTCCTCTCGCTCCGTACCATGGCCTGAACCAGGGCTGGACGCGAGAGATCACCGCCGCCGATCGCCTCCACGAGGACACGGCGATGCTGGTCCATAGAATATTATTGCCGTATTAATGTCGTAGGTCACGTATACCTTAGATGCGTCATACGTACATACATAATGTGTCATTGAATTGCACGCGGTACCCATAGACGTAACAGACTGAGAAGAATATCTACTCATGTGCAAGTTCATAATAAAAACCTTTTATTTTATTTATAAAACATAACAACATCACGGCTGTAATCAAAATCAAAATCAAAATCAAAATATTTTATTTCACATAAACCTACATGGGCACTTATGAAACGTCAGAAGCTAGGTGCACGGTTCCAATTGGTCGTTTCCTATGGAGAAGAGCCGGCAAGAAACTCCACGGTTACTCTTTTAAAAATAATTGGCTTTTACAATACTTTCAAATAACAGTGTTTCTAGGTATGGGAGGACAGTGTAGGACAGTGTAGTAATCTAAGATTTATCTATAGAACATACCAAGTTACCAACTATACCAGTATAGTACCAATGACAACTATTACAACACAACAACAACGACAACTATTTTATTTATTTTATAGAGTATTCTTATAGAAAAACTTCCGATTGTCGCAATAGTGGTCACTGGTCGATCGTTATCAAACAGTTATATAGACTTTGAGCACTCAGCACGCGTGATTCCTTATCAAAATCATATCAGATTAGATTAGCAAGAACTACTGGTATTCGGACAATAAAAACATGTCTTAGATAATAGTGTGTCAGTAACTTTGTTACGTATGACCTACAAGTTCATTTAATGGTGTGCTTAAAATTGTACAAACAAATTGGTCCTTTCACGCTAATTTTGTAGTAAAGAAAATAAACGCTTTGTGTTCGCTACAAACAATGTAGAGAGATGTTTAAAGGCTACAAGCGCGACGCGATTTCACTAGAACAATTTCCATGAAGTTTTCATAGAAACTGTTACACAATCCACCAGAGTCGCGTCGCGTTGGCCTGTCCGCGGGAGTCTTAAGAGGAGGCTCCCTAAATTTGTATGTTAATTTGCATTAATATTCTGAAAAAGTCACGCATACAATTAAAATGGAACTTTAGTATATGATTTATTGGATCTTTTTCTTTCCATATATAAGACAGTTACGTAATTGTAACATCTTCGCTTGATTAATTTTTTATTCGAAAATCATGTCTTTTTAAAGATTATTTGAAACAAAAACAAGATTACTCGCCTTTTATGTCTAAAATAATTATTGACAGTAAGAAAATATAGTTTATTATCCAAATGTAAAATATTTTTTCTCTAGATCAATTATTACTTTAGTTATAAACGAAATAAGAATTTAGACTTGCGACATACAGGGTCGGTTCACATCTGACGGAAGATGCGTCGGGCGTAACTTGGTTAGTACAGTCGACGCACTAACGCATCCTCGGTTGAGTGTGAAAGGTTGAATGTTTTCTAATATAATTGTCTGTTCTGGCGTTACGCGACCGATAATACGCGACACATCTTCCGTCAGATGTGAACCGACCCTTAGTTCCGTCTTTGAACATGACCAAAGAGCGCACGCGATATTCAACTTTATTACTGATATGTTAGCGTTTAGCACATAGTGGAGTGGTAGGGTGCATGTGGGCGGAGTTTGCGTGGAAATTGTCTTTGTAGTGCCTGGTCTTAAAGGTCCGTCAGTATGCCATCGCAACATAACAACAACATGAAAACGTAACATTATGACCGGTACGCTTTCATATATTTTCCATAAGCAATGTGCTGCAGATAGTACAAAAAAATCGATCCTTTGACCCTAATTTGGTTGAAAATCAACAAAGTGATAGTTGCTATTTCAATAGTGGAACAGGTAGGTAAAGGCATTAATAGATGAGTAAAACATTGTTTCGTTTGACCTACACGCTTATTTACTAGAGTAGTAAGACAATTTGCTATACAGGGTGGCAGGGACATCGACGCGAAAACTGTTACCATGGATTCAGTACATTATTCTGAATCCGTTGAAATTTTTCGTAGGTTATTTAAAAAAAAATCTGATGTTGCTGTTGTGCTGCTGTGTGTTGTGTGTTTTGACCACGAGGAATTGCACTTTTCTATAAAACAGCAGATAATTTTTTAAATAACCGACGAAAAATTTCAACGCACAGGGTGATTCAGAATAATGTACTGAATGCATGGTAACAATTTTCGCCTCGATGCCCAGTCCTTTTGCCCCAGTTTCTTACCACACAAAAATACTTGCTAGTATGGTTTTATTTGTGAATCGATTAGCGTCCACTTTCAGTCTACCTCATTGATGTCAAAGTCTTGATAAAGCAGCTTGGCCCTAATATCGTGAATTCTTTATTTGTGAGCGTGTGTTACCTTTTCCTAGCTACTTGAAGTACAAGTGGTCCTCACTCAATTGGCTGGTAGGAGGTCAAATATCTAGGACAAACTCGTGACCTGGGTTTTTAGGCTTTTCTTTTCTTGTAGTATTTCTGTTTTGACATCAATATTTGAACCACAAGAGCTTATGTTGGTATGTACAATGAAAATGTACAATTGGAAAATGAGATGAGACCACTTGGCGAATGGACTGATTTATACACGGTGATTTTTAATTCAATGTTAACCTTTCAGGCGGTGAAATAACTCATATCATGATTATGAGCAACTTTCACTATGAGACCTACTCAGAAATATCGAAAAAAAATGCATCTGTTTCATACATTTATATTGGGTAAATATTGCTTTTTTGTATGAAACAGCTGATATTTTTTTCGAGATTTCAGTGTTGGTCGCATAGTGAAAGTTGCTTATGATCATGAGTAGTTTCACGCCTTCAAAGGTTAACAGTGAATTAAAAATCACCGTGTATATTGGGCATGATTGACCACATTGTGATTTATCAGTTCAGCGTTTAAAATAATATCAAACATTTTCCTTCATTCTGTTGAAAAATACGAATTCTCGAAGAGAAAATATGCGACGAAGCACTCGGTATTAGATCAAATCATAGTTTTTCTTGTGTCCAATTGATTTGTCACTCGGTCCGTAATGTTTTGTAATCTACGGCCGCGGCGATCGACCTTTGCCACTGTTTTGGTTATAACTGGTATTGTATTTCGGGAACGTTATTCTTGGCAACAAAGTAGGGCTTCGATACGCAAGTCAGGCGTGAATCCAAATAATGTGGGCGCTTAAAACAGCTAAAACTCTTAAAAACACTAACCCAAATATATTTTATTCTCATTCAATTGAAAATATTTGATGTTCTAATTATAGGCCTATTTTGAATGAAGACGTAGACGTAATTTCTAATTGCTTTTGTAGAATTTTAATGGTTTTGCACAAGTGAGCTCTTATGTAACGCATTTGGGTTTTTCCACTACGGTGTTAGCAGAGGCGTAGGTTTAAAGACTTCTGATACCTTTATCTATTTTAAGCGGTATAAACTAGTACTGGTTTCAAGGATATAATTACTACGTTTTTAAACAGGTCACTGGGCCATGTTACATAGATGCTTAACAATTGTACACAACAGTGTCATTCATTTGACAGTTCAACAACATTCATTGCGTTATTTACGTTGTGTTTAGCACACGAGCAGACAAATTTTTCGAACATATGAAAGCAATGGATTAGCAATATCCTTCAAAATCATTCAGATTATGATTGAAAGTGTGTTAAGCAATTAGTAATAACAGCCGCACGGGTCGATCCATCAGGTTAAGCTACTCATGCCGGGATTGGTCCGTGGATCTTTATGTACCAAGACTCCTCTGTGCCTCGGAAATCACGTTAAGCCGTTGGTCCCGGCTGTCATTCGTGGATCTTTGACAGTCGTTACGGGTTGTCAGAAGTTCTAAAGTCTGACTACCAGTTTTACTAAGAAGTATTGTATTACCCAGTTACTCGGTTGTGGAGGTCAGATAGGCAGTCGCTCCGTGTAAAATACTGGTATTCAGCTGCATCCGGTTAGACTGGAAGCCGACCCCAACATAGTTACTTTGAGAAAAGGCTAGGCAGATTGGTTTAATCAGCTTAAGGTTGAACTAGTCGCGGGCTCGAACTCATTGGTGGGCTTGGTCAAAAAGCACGCTATCTCACCTGGCATCGTGTCCGACAGAGATAGTATCAGTGATGAGCAGTTAGACGCTGGTCTACATGCACAAACTCTAGTTCGCACGCACACAAACACCGTTCAGAACGATTTTAGTAAAACGAGCGCGTAAAAAATTACGAAAAGTCCTTAGGAAGGTGGAGTTTTATGAAAAAACTACTGCATAAATCAATTACGAATAAAGTTTATTATAATCTTCGACAATTGAGCTTTGTCGGAACGAGCTTTGTTTTGGAGATTTTATACTTCTTTTATTACTTATTTACTCCCAAAGTTGCGTTAAAATTAGCAGGAAAAACTAATCTTTGTTGGCTCATAACTTTTTAATTGCTTTTTTTTTACTATTCTGCTTCTGTACAGATATTGTTGCTTTCAGTACACATGAAAAAATTGAAGGTGACATATAATTGACTTCTTGTACGGCTTATTTTTGTACGCGTTGAAATTGAACCATGTCCTAGGGCGTTGACCGATTGACCAACATAATACCAGAATTGGATTATTGGTTTACTTGCGGAAGTGGGGTCTGTTCCGGTCTTTAACAAGCCGATTTTGAATACTTTCGTGTCTTGAGAACGGGAGATTTTTTGGCATTGCTTTTAGAATTTTTAGCCAAAAATCTATGGTTAAAAAAAACTTTTTACAAAAAAAAAACAACCGACTTCCAAAAAACACTACAAAGTGAAAAATAACTTTAATTTCGGAAGTCGGTGTCTTTCTTTGGTTTGAAATTTTCGTTTTTTGTCACCGACTTCCGAAATTAAAGTTATTTTTCAGTCCTATGCAAACCTACAATATGTCATCATCATCTGCCTAGCTTTTTCCCAACTATGTTGGGGTCGGCTTCCAGTCTAACCGGATGCAGCTGAATACCAGTATTTTACATGGAGCGACTGCCTATCTGACCTCCACAACCTAGTTACAAGGTAACACGATACCCCTTGGTAAGACTGGTTGTCAGAGTTTTGGGCTTCTAACTACCCGTAACGACTGTCAAAGATCTACAAATGACAGCTGGGACCAACGGCTTAAAGTGCTTTTCGATATACGGAGGGGTATGTAAAGATGGTCACCCATCCACGGACCAACCGCGGCAAGCGCAGCTTAACCTGATCGATCGACTCGTGCGGCTGTTATTACTTAGCCACAAGCCCCTAGAAACCTACAATTTACTAAACATATTTACTGCTCTTAACCTCCAATGCTGTAGTTATGTTAGATTATTTGAGATTGGAACTCATTAAGGTCACTCTAAATGAGAACGCTTTTAATCATTTTAGGAAACAGATTTTGTTTTTTATTCTTAACATAACATCACGCCTGTAAACCCCGAAGGGTACGGCAGAGGTGTACCTATAGTACACCCACATTTCGCCAGTTATGTTTAAGTTCCATGTAATAGGGGGCGAGCCTATTGCCATCAACCGGGCACAAATCCAGACTCCGAGCTGCTATTGAGAAATCCCAGAAGGAAAACCCAATAACACTTTGCCCGACCTGGGAATTGAACCCTGGACCTCATGCTCAGCAGTAGCGCAGCAGTAGTAGTAGTTTAATTCTTATTTAGAAGATAGGTTTTTGAAGTGAAAACTTCTTTAGGCGCGTTGGGCATTTTTGAGATGGGAAAAACAATTGAACTCGCTACACCGTTACCGACACCTCATTTTTGTAAACGCGATTGTGCTCTTTATTTAGATAAGGTTACGGACCAATGTTCTATAAAAGTATTTTTCTTCCAAGACGATTTTGTTCAAGTTTTCACTTTTGTCGGCACTCCCGGAGTGCCATTATTTTTTCCTTATTTCAAGTCTCTAAGATATCCTTTTTGTGCACGGCGATCTTCTTTTTTTTCGTGTGGTTAGTGACTAACCTGGTGTCAGAGTTTTAAAGCCGCCCATGGGCCTCTGACTTGGCTTCACATGCCGTCGAGAAATATTTCTCAGGCATGCCGGTTTCCTCACGATGTAACTTTATTATACTTATTTGTGTTAGTTTTAATAATAATTTTAAGTAGGTACCTAACTACGTGTAGACAGCATTTGGTGAGACAGATTTCAATCTCATCAGATGAAACTTAAGATATTTTAGGCCGGATAGCCTGCTTCAATTCCTTTTCCAAACACTGCAGTAATTATGCATATTAAACGTTTCACGGAAATATGCATAATTAAAATCAGCAGTAGTGGCTCTTGACTTGACTAAAGTGTTCATTATGATATTATAACAATGTAGTCTCTCTTGTTGAACGTGGGTACATCTGTTTAATTCAAATATATTTCCAGCTTTTCTGCGAACACATTATTTTATGTATCTAGACTAAATGACTCTTTTGCTGTGAATGGCTTGCTTGCTGTCATCATGTTTGTTGTGTCATCAGTCGTAGTTACGTCACATAAAATGACAATTGATTGCATTGGTTTTCATGTTGACAGTTCACCCACGTCCATTGCGTTATTTACATTGTTGAGCAGACAAATTTTTCAAACCTATAATAATATTAATAATCTTCCGGGATTGTCCTGATAGCCGTGGAATACCTGTCCGCTCTTCATAAGCACCTCAGGACATGTTGCCCCCTTGTCGCTACGACACAATATGCTAGCGACCGTTTTCGGGGCTATTTTATCTGTGTATTTTATATAAAACATTGTCTTTCCATAGTCATATATAACCAGTTCAGTTTAGCCACTAAATTCCATAGTCCAATATCTTTGTTTCCATATCCTGGAATAGTCCTACACCAACCGGCGGTTGTCCTTGGGTGAACTTGCATAGTGCGAACAGGGATAATCGTCGGTTTGTACCTAATTTCATTAAAAACTTCTAACGGGCCTCTGCGAGTTGGCTTCGGCCCCTCGTACGCCTTCCAAAGGTCCAGGGTCCCGAGAAATGTCAAGAGACGTAAAAATAATAATAATAATAATTGGATCAGTATTTTAGTTTTTTGACACCGACTTCCGAAATTAAAGTTATTTTTCACTTTGTAGTTTGGAAGTCGGTTGTATTTTTTGTAAAAAAGTTTTTTTTTTCACTTTTTAGTGGGTTAATTTGTAATTTATCTAAGTTACAATAGTCCTATGTCAACTGGTCATCAAAAATGCCCAAATCGCTATAGATATGCCTTTAATATTTGAAGAGCTCCCTCGATTTCTCCAAGATCCCATCATCAGATCGTGACCAAGTGACAATGGGACTAACTTGAAAGTATACCCTTTCAAACAAAAAAATAATTTTTCAAACATAAAAAAAAAAAAATATCCCGACGAATTGAGAACCTCCTCCTTTTTTTGAAGTCGGTTAAAAAATATCCACTCCTTACCTTAGAACGTGATTGAGTACCTAATTGTGTAAAATAATTAGTACAGCAATTTTAGTCTTAGTAATAACTATAATGACTTCACAACTTGCATTGCAGTAATTTTATTTTATTTTAGCGCGTATATCCGTGTTATATGTTGATATGAAATGTCAGTCTGGCCATTCCTCTTCCAAGCGTGGTGAATCGCAGTAAATTTTCTCTGACTGGTTTTTTGAAACTTAGGAAAGTTTTTATTATGAATGTGCTGGCTATAAGAGTAGGGAAAAGACCAAAGAAACGATGGATGGACAGTGTGGAAGATATGGATAGAAAGGAAATTACTACTGAGATGCCGAATAAGCAAAGTATGGAAAAAGAAGACATTGTGGCGACCCGACCCCGAATAAATTGGGTTAAGGTTAAGAGAATTGTGAGTTTTGGGAGCTTTTCGGTTATTGCGACTACATAATATAATCGAGCTGTGCATGCTTGATTGTCTCATCCGAAACTACCTAATGCCCCTGCCGCGCTGCCGCGATTTTTGCCCACACACTGCTCTACTCTCGAAATTAATCGCGACGCTTCGCACTACGTCCTTTGACTCGCGCCCAAAAACCGACAAAAGATCCCGGAGTAGTGGGCATGACGAGTAATGTTGCCACACTGTCTCTGCCTACTTTCCTCGCTACTTCTCATGCCACTCGACGAGTGTGTGTCATAAGGTATAAAAAAGTTGCTCCCGAAAAATCAGCATCTACTTAATTCAAAATTAAAAAAAAAAAGAAACAATATTCAAAATATTTTATTTCACATAAACCTACAAGGGTACTTATGAAACGTCAGAAGCTAGGTGCACTATTCACACAATTGCACACAATTCATCTTTAATAACGAAAAGGCTATCGAAAATCAATCTGTATGCGGATGTCGTCTTCCTGAAACCATTACTGTTCTTGCCAAGAATATCGATTATGGCATTGCTCTTGTTATGTCTTCTTGGGTATTTTTTGTTGCTAAGCTCAGCAGTGGATTTTTTTTATCTAATATTCTTTTTATTTATGAAAACGTGTACGTTAGGTACTATTCTTATATTTAACTAATTTCTAATCGAAAAGGTCAAAAAACAAGCAAAGTTTATTTAGTTTATCACGTGTTTTTGTAACAGAAAACTAATCAGGTTGTTTTTCAAAAAATCTAAAATACTTTTGTAGATTATGTGGCTCATACCTATTACGACTAGGTACCCTAATCATTCTGTTTAAGATTTAAATTATTTTAAATAATTTAATGGGAATAGCGGTTTCATCCTTTATTGATAAGTTTTGTTTTTAAACGACTTCAAAAAGAAGGCGGTTCTATGTTCGTCTGTATGTAATATTTTCGTCAATTGTAGACCGATTTAGAAAATTATTTTTTCGCTTCGTAGAGGAAGTTTACGCGGTGGTCCAATATTTTTTTTTACTTTCCTGGGTAGTTTTTGAGTTAGCTTCAATAACACGTATGTCTGTGTGAATGTCAATGATGTTATAATAACTTCGTGTCACTGTTATTTACATAACACGTAGTGGTATTCCAATTTGTGTGGGATAGGTACAAATACCACAACAAAAAACAAAAAAAAAAAAACGTGTGGCACTCGGGGACTGCTGCGGTAAAGCTATTGCATAGCATTTGTAACCTCCATACTTCCTATTTGTCTACACTTGGGATGATGACGTGATGACATAAAACAAAAATTACGTTCCCATGACAACATCACGTTGTCATGGGAACCGTCATTACATGGTAGGCGGAGTGGGGGGTGTTAGGTTTTATTTTCGTTACGTTATGGAATTTTTTGATTCGGTCGCGGCGCTCAAAGCCCGCGATAAAAGCTATGCAATAGCTTAAAAACAACCGATATAAAAAAAAAAACGTTTTTGCAGTTGGTTGTTTTTTTTTTTTGTATGTTTATGTCATTTTCATTAATATTTTAAGTGTAACTCAATAACTACCTAGTCTAATGTCAGCAGATAGGAAGTACCCTAACGTCTAGCTAGCTGAGTAGTTTGATTTGTATTTTTTGTTTTCTAGTATAGGTTGTTGTTGTGTGGGTGTTGTTGTGTTTGTGAACGTTCTTATAAAATTGTTTTATTTTCTGAAAAGAACCTGTTATAAGCCCACGTCACTGATGCAAGGTTCTCAGTAACTTAATAAGCTCTCTTACTTTGCATTTTTTAATTCTTATTTTTAAAGACTAGTTGCAACGTACAGCAAACCCTCGAAACATCACGAGGTATCCATAAATCGAAATAATAGATCAAGAGATTCGAAATATCGATTTCACAGGGATACCTCGTGATGAATCGACTGATATCTAGGTATATCCATCGATTTGGAGCCTTTGTATTGTGAGATAACACAATCTTCAGCGTGACACATACTTATTGTTTGTTTCTCTATTGGGTATATCTACTACTATTGTCAAAATAGTGATTGATTATTGTCTAGCAAAGTAGCGACAATCTTTAAAGGGATTATCGCATGTTTGTAAAGATTAGCTGTGATAAAATACTTATTTTTATATTTCTATTCTGGATTGTTCTGTTACTAGCCGGTCCTCACGAGGAACCCTGAATGTCGGTTAAGGCGAAAGCGTCAGGGTGGCCTGCGAAATCCAAATTTTCTTACGTTTTTTGCAATTTGCAGGTCAGTATCAGGTTGTATGTTGATCTAAATATGATTAGCGGCCGTATCAAATATTTATTCATAGAATTATAATCATAAAAATCATCAATACAACTCTCTAAGTTCATGTAATCCTATTGAATGACTATATCATGAAATCATGACAATTGAGGATTATGCAAACTTAAGGAGTTGTATTGCTGATTCTAATAATTATAATTCTATAAAGCCATATTTGTTACGGCCGTGAATCATATGTTAATCAACATACAACCTGACACTGACCTGCAAATTGCAAAAAACAAAAGAAAATTTGAATTTCGCGGGCTACCTTAGCGCATCCCCCTTAAGACGCAGATATATGACAGTGACCTTGAATGGTTAGCTTGCGTGTTCTGTACTGAGCTCACGCAACGCGTCGTACGTCCAGCCAGTAATAGGACTCGCCCATCAAGGAGTGCTGTCCCAAATTAGACGTATTATTAATTTATTACACGTAAAACAAAAGGTATTTTAATAAAACACGTATACTAAAAGATCTATAATTTAATTATCTTTAAAATGGTGAAGTTTTTAGAAAAATACGCTTGATAGATTTTACGTCATTCTCAGTTTTTTGTCCGCGTTAGACATAACTTTACAAATTAATTTCACTAAGTAATATAAACATAATCAAAAATATGCCTATATTAAAATAATAAAAAAATGCTCTAATTTAACATATTTTATTTTCAAAATCACTAACACTACTCGTTTAGACATCATCTTCAGTATAAAATCATTAAAAGTCAGTTATCGTCCCCTTAAACCAAACGAGCGAATGAGCATTTTATTCCAATTCTACCAAATTCTTGTTTTGTAAACAGGGATAGATCATTCATACGTTGGTCTATCCATAAAAAAATTACAAGAATACCCAGAAAAGAATGCTCTTGCTCTTGTTCTGGTTCTTATACAACGTGCCGCTACAATGGCGACATTAATTTAACACAGGTAGGGCTAGTGGCTAGTAATCATAAAAATATACTAAGAATAAATAATTCGTTAATTGAAAAATTAAAATTTTCAAACGCTCGCCAACTTAAGGTTCTCCCTTTCCTTCAATTCGCCTTCTCTTTGGACGTTATTCGTTTTATTTTCATTGATGCAATGTTATAATCCGTGATCCCGGTAAAATGACCTCTGCGCTACAGTTTTTAAGTACAGTTTGCACCAAGATGCCATTTTAGAAAAATTTAAATCAATCGATAAATAATAACGTTTAATGAAATTTAAATATTTTCATAAAAAGAAAACGCTTATCCGTATACGTGTGTTAAATTTATGTCACCATTAAAGCGAGCGCCACGCTGTATGTTCGTTTGGTCTAAACCCACCTTCATATACTCAATTTACAAGCGTTAGTTTATGCTACCTTTTTCAGCTTACCAGCGAGGTGGACCTATTTCATTGACTTCTCCCCATGCGTTTAGTTGTGGTCCTTTTGTCCAGATCCGTTGTAAAGTTATACATACTAAGTTATTGAATTACTGTAGGCAATATAAAGTTCAATCTTGCTTTATCGAGACTCTTTGTATAGGTAGGTACTCTTTTTGGGTTTTCTGTCAATCTTTTACATTACTGTCATATAGACAGATAGTACTTATCTATCAAAATAATATTAATGTGAGCTGGTTGGATCGTTCACTTTACGTATAAGCTTGTCCGGGACGTTTATCTCATAGATTTTCCACTGATGTGTGGTTGATAGTGTCATTTTTAACACGCGAAAAAGCGTGTTATCATGTGAAGATTATGAAAATATTTTAACGGTAAAAATACTCAAGCGATGGAATATTCAATACTTATCGCGTTATTATTAAAAAAACTGACTAAATCTGGTTTGATGAAGATAGTAAAAAATTTAAAAAATCTCTAACGAATTATTGTTTTTCAAGACAGATATCAATAATTATAAATAATGACCATTATATATTTTTTAATGTGATCACACTATCCAAAAATGGTTTTTGATACCAAAAAAAAAAATGTTTTTAAACAAAAATATTAGGTAAGTACCTAGATAATTAATATTATTTTTGAGTTTATCTCGAGTTTGACTTAAAATGTTTATTGTTATTAAGTAAAGTAAGTATTGATAATAGGTACCAATTAATTGTTATCACATGTCCAATAATTTAAAAACAAAAAAAAACGATAAATTGATTTAATACCTTCAAAATGTTTTTTTCTAGGACATTTTAACACTGAAGGGTTATTGACATTTAAGGTTTTTGAACTTCTTGTAAGTTGTAAAAACTTAAGGTCTGTTTACAAGAAATATGTGTAGGTCATTAATTCAAACTCACTATAAAATATCCGAAGTTAAATAAGGTATGATTTAATTACTTAGGTCCTCGAGTACCCTTTGTTTGGTCCTCAGTTGGAAATGCTTCTAACGATATGGATACAAAGACTAAAATCTCTTAAGGAGTTAAAAATGAAATATTGAATTCAGGAGTATCGGACACCTGCCAGGAATGCGGTTTTGTCCGAAAGGGTTACCGTGGCCCCTGGCAATACAGGCAACTGAAGGAACACGGGTGGGTTTTAGTTAGTAAGAGTCTGACACCCAGATCGGGAGTTATTTGATGGGGGTAGGTATCAGGCATAAGACATTTTACGAAGATCAACTACGTACTATAGAAGAAACGCATATCTGTGCACTGTAAGGACTATTCTTGCTTGCAGCGCTCGGCCGCTATAGTATCGCTTACCTATGAAAAAAAAAGAGTCGTGTGCACGGGATTTTGTTTTCAAAATGCTTAGATATGCGGTACCCCGATGGTACCTACCTACAGATGCAATCAGCAGTGGCAGAGCTAAGACCTTGTTTTGTCTCACGAAAGCCTCAAACTTTACCTATTTGGTAGCAAACCATTGGTATGCCCATATCGATGAAAATACTCCATTTGTATTCCCACATCGTTCGGGACACCTGCACTGTTGAAGTGGGGTCCTTATAGACAATTAGAGTAGGATATACCTTGTTAAAGGTCACGTAGAGGGGCCGAGGACCGTACACGACAATAATAAATGTCAAACATAATAAAATCAAGTCCAGTTATAATCTTGAAAGTCCTAATACCTACCTACTGTAAAAAAATCTATCAGCTGAAATCATTCATTGTAATAGCTTCCTTGGTATTGCAGATTTGTGTTAAACTGCTAGGGTACCTAGCGTCAATATACAGGGTTATTTTAAATTGTCTAGCTAAACTGCAGACGACGTGGGTATCGACATCGAAGCTTATTTATATACAGTCAAAACCGTTTATAACGACTTCGAAGAGACCAGCCAACCGCATCCACCACGCGATTCCAGTGCGGGTTGGTGGAATCAGAATCAGAATTTATTTATTTGTAAGAATATAGTTTTACATAGTATGGTGTTAATATTTTAGTTCTGTACATTCTACCACAAAGTTATGGTGTACAAATATTCAATTGTCAATCTTAACTAAGTACGTGTATGTAAGTAAGTGGATGTCACATGTCTTAGAAATTTTCGTTCTAAGACATTGCCAGTTTCCTCACGATGTTTTCCTTTATCGTTTTGAGAGCAGTGGTGATGAAATTAAATGCACAAAGTAAAGTGCCTGCCTGGCTTCGAACTGACGACATGCAACACTTAAGTCGGAGCCGATACCACTGGGCCAGCACTGCCCCTACCTGTTTGCCACTGCACCTTTGGATTTTTGCAAATATATTTTCTATTTCGCTACATTGAAGTCTAAAGTAGAGTTTGACAAATTTTCAATTAAAAAACCAGTACCCTAATTGCGTAATACAACACAATCACAATCTGTTTCGATTTGAAACAGATTGCTAATCCATTGCTTCATAAGTTGGAAAAAACGACTTTCGGCTATACCTAACAACCGTAAACCGACGGTCGGTTTACGGTTGTTATAGCCGAAAGTCCTTATAACCAAACAGAAATGCTGGGACCTCATTTCTTTATAACCGGTCCGTCGTTTTAAGCGAGGTCGTTATAAACGGTTTTGACTGTATATTAGTCTATCATCGAAATTCGAAAGAAAATTTCTTTTTTGAAGTTTGCGACCGCGGTTAGTGTTGATACTTGAAGTGTGACTTGAGAAAAACTTCTCTTTTTCATAAGTTTTATCGTGTTTAGATGGACTTCTGTGAAGTTTGACACGAGAAGAAAGAAGTTTTTTTAACCTGATATTTCAAGTGACTACAATAACTGCGGCCGATGACCACACAAAAAGAAAATATCAAATTAATCTTTTTTTGTTTTATCTTGTTTTGATATCGATATGGCTGTCATTGTAGATCTTTGACAGTCTTAACGAGTTAGAAGCTCAAAAGTCTGACAACCAGTCTTACCAAGGGGTATCGTGTTACCCAGTAACTAGGTTGTGGAGGTCAGATAGGCAGTCGCTGCATGTAAAATACTGGTAATCAGCTGCATCCGGTTAGATTGGAAGCCGACCCCAACATAGTTGGAAAAGGCTAGGCTATGATGGTTTGATATCGATACCCATGACGTCAGCGGAGTTTATGTACCTAATTTAAAAGCTCGGCCATCGCTCCTCGCCGCTGGTTTCGTGCCCGCGCAATAAAAGCTATCGCGGACAGAGAAGCACCCATGTTTCTGTGCAATTCAATTACACTTGTGCCTTTTACCTAGCGCAATCAAAGAATAGCTGCTTATATAAATTCAATGCAAATGCTTAACATATATGAAACACGTCATAACGCTACGTTGAAATGCAAACAAATGGGCAGGGCCTTGGCCCCGAGGTCGGAACAACGCCGACGATTCCATCGCCTCTATTTTGTAAAGTTTTACTAGTTTGTTTGATACAACATTATTTGCTATCAAATTGTAGGTATACAAGGACTCAAACCAATTTGCCTCGAAAACCGTCGATAGGTAGGTAATGGACGGATATATCTTACACCCGTACCCTAAACAATTTTGCCTAATTTGTTTAATTTTGACAGTTCAACAACATTCATTGCGTTATTTACGTTGTTAAGCAGATTTTTTTTTCCAACTTATGAAGCAATAGGTTAGCAATCTGTTTCAAATTGTGATTGTGTTGTATTACGCAATTAGGGTCAAAAAAAAATTGTCAAACTCTACTTTAGCATTACTTACTTAAAATGACACAACTTCAATGTAGCGAAATAGAAAATATCTTTGCAAAAATCCAAAGGGGCAGTGGCAAACAGGTAGGGGCAGTGGTATCGGCCCCGACTTAAAGAGTTGTAGGTCGTGAGTTACTTTTTGCATTTAATTTCATCACCACTGCTCTCAAAACGATGAAGGAAAACATCGTGAGGAAACTGGCAATGTCTTAGAATGAAAATTTCTAAGACATGACATCCACTCACATACATACACGTACTTAGTTAAGATTGACAATTGAATATTTGTACACCATAATTGTGGTAGATTGTAGGTACAGAACTAACAAAAATATGAACACCATACTATGTAAAACTACATTCTTACAAATAAATAAATTCTGATTCTGATTCCACCAACCCGCACTGGAATCGCGTGGTGGATGCGGTTGGCTGGTCTCTTTGAAGTCGTTATAAACGGTTTTGACTGTATATAAATAAGCTTCGATGTCGATACCCACGTCGTCTGCAGAGTTTAGCTAGCCAACCATCTCTCATTCCCCTCCCACAGATTGGGAGGCCTGTTTCCCAGCAGTGGGTTCGTTGTAGGCTGATTATGCTTTGCAAAAAAACATTCGAAATATTTAATGTCGCGGGCTAGCACCTTTTAGTGATACTAGGTAAAGTAGACTTGACAAGTTCTTAACTTCAAATTCTCAATTCAGAAACAGGATGTTAGTTATTTTAGACAGAATTGCGTTATTGTATGTCCCAGACGCCTGAAACATTGACCCAATCGGTTTTGTCCTTTACAAAGGTCAAGTGCGTAGTACTACTCTAAAATCTGCAGTCGTTGCGCAGGTCTAAAAAGATGAATGAATTCCTAGGCTTATATCAGCAAAGATTTTTGTTGGATAAATGTTATTGTGGGCATGCAAATACCTTGATTATTATCCTACCTTATTACCTACTCATAGTTAAGTGTGTGTAATGCATAATCGTTATAAGTCCAACTCCATATCGATATTGTTGTTATGTTATGTTATCCGGAATTACATTAGCTAGATAGGCATCAAACTGTTGTAACATTGTAACAAAGTCGTTTTACCACTTCATTACAATTATTTCAAGCCCTTGATTGCTACTTACCACAAACTTGATATTCAAGAGCTAGACCTAAGTTTGTCTATAAAGCGAGTTAGCTACAGTCACGTACAAGTTGTATGTAGCGAAGTGAATCCGTCTGTCCAACGGTATTTTTTTTTGCTTAGTCAACCAACATTCGA
Organism: Agrochola litura; assembly: GCA_949152395.1. Taxonomy (NCBI): domain Eukaryota; kingdom Metazoa; phylum Arthropoda; class Insecta; order Lepidoptera; family Noctuidae; genus Agrochola; species Agrochola litura. The sequence continues at coordinate 3,391,356 of OX424497.1, read as the reverse complement.
TTACCCATGAGGAAATGCAATAAAGAACTAATATTGTATCTACTACCGTTCTGCATGTCATAATTAGTGCTGAGTCACTCTGTTTTCATTAGAGTCACTACGAAAATAAAATGTGATAAGGGATTTCCTATATCTATTTTGGGTAACGCATTTCTGATGAATGAGCTATTCTACTCGGCCTAAAGTATCTACGGATGTAATTGCAATTTTTTTGCTCTTACTAATTAATCAACAATCGGTCTCTAATGTTTATGTTATCATTTTAGGCGGACATATCTATTGAATAAGGAAAAAACAAGCATGTCCACTGTTACATAACATCGTTTGTTTGTTACAGTTACCTCGTTTCCGGCGATGCGGACGGAAAGTGTTACATTTGGGACTGGAAGACTACGAAACTGTACAAGAAATGGAAGGCGCACGACGGCGTCTGCATCACGTCTCTCTGGCACCCTCACGAACCCAGCAAACTGCTCACGGCAGGCTGGGATGGCGTCATCAAGTACTGGGATTAAATAAAATGACTGAGCTCCATGATACCACGTTTTAATTTCAACCTAACATGAACCACGAACCGTAATAGAATAACAACAAAATATAAACATACATTTTTATAGCTTAGCTTTACATTATACTTTTTTTAAATTATATCAAGCGCCCAATGTCATGGTCGATACACGGTCATGCCAAGGTCAAACTACGCAACTTGCGTATACTTGAAGGGCTCTTCGTACGCGATGTCCACCTTGTACTCCATGCTGCACTCGCGGCATGTCCCGTTCTTCATGAACTCATTGAAGTTTATATTGTTCTCATGGAATGCTTCGGTTAGGGCTGTGATGAGGCTGTCGATCATCTCGGGCGTGTGGTAGGGGCCGGGCGCGAACCTCAGCCTCTCCTCGCCGCGCGCCACCGTCGGGTAGTTGATGGCTTGCACGTAGTGGCCCCTCTTCATCAGGGACTCGGCCACGGCCGCGACTTTGTCGGCGCCCGTGACAGGTACAGGTACGATGTGACTGACTGAAGGCATTTGTGGGAGACCGGCCACCAGAAGGGACAGCTTCAAGTATCGCACAATAGCTTGGTGCCTCCCTCGCAAGCTCCTGCCTTCCTCGCTTGCAAGGAGTCTAATAGCGGCTAAAGACCCTGCCAGCACGGGCGGTGGAAGCGCCGTCGTGAAGATGAAGCCGGGGGCCAGAGATCTCACTGTGTCCACCAATAGGGAAGACCCAGCTATGTAGCCCCCAACATTGCCAAATGCTTTTCCTAATGTTCCAGATACTATATCTATCTTGTGCTGGATCCCTCTCTCTTCTCCTATACCAGCACCATGTTTCCCATAAAGCCCCACAGCATGGACTTCATCAACAAATGTTAGAGCACCATACTCGTGGGCTATGTTACACATTTCATCTAAAGGACAGATTGCTCCACTCATCGAGTGGACAGTCTCAAATACGACTAGCTTGGGAACGCCTTCTGGCGATTGAGACAACAGTTCTCTCAAGTGATTTGGGTCATTGTGTCTGAATATCTGCTTTGGTGATCGACCATTTCGAATACCCTGTATCATAGATGCATGGTTCCCAGCATCAGAAAAGATTAAACAGCCTGGTAGAATTTTTGCTAATGTAGACAATGTTGCATCGTTTGCAACAAAACATGAACTAAATATTAAAGCTGCGGGTTTCTTGTGCAGGTTGGCTATTTCAGTTTCAAGTTTCTCAGTCATCTGAGAGTTTCCTGCAATGTTCCTGGTTCCTCCTGCTCCAGTACCATAAGACTTGATGGCATTGATGGCTGCATCTTGAACCACAGGATGGCGAGACGCGCCGAGGTAGTCGTTGGCGCACCAGACGGTCACGCGATGGTTGTCGGGCCCCTCTAGCGCCTGCGGGTACACACCGTCCGCAGCTAACCGCGACACCTTCCTGAAGATGCGGTATGAGTAGTCTCTCTTCTTGGCGCTAATCTGCTCGTGGAAGAACTTCTCGTAGTGGTACGACTGCGCGGGCTCCGTGATGTCCTCGGTCATCTCCTTGGGCGCCTCGGAGATACCCACGTTCTGCTGGATGAAGGGGCACTTGGTCTCGTCAACGCCGAGAGAACGGAATCCGCGAGTTACTATGGGGCAGTAGTTTCCGTATTGTTTCATAAGAGTCGCCCCGTAATTCTTTACGAAGGCCTGGTTCAATGATCCTATGAACGGGCACCGCATTTTTCCTTTTTATGTAATCAATGACACACCAAACACTTGCGACACAAAGTATAGGTTTGTTTGAGTAATTTTACGAGATTTGTGTATGAACGTTGGCTCGCACTGTAGCCGAACGTCTCACAGTCTTCAGTCAACTGGTGGCACGGCCAACGGCACCTTTCATTTATAAAGTTGGTGTCGTCATATCGATCACGTTTGATACCTACTTCATTCACTTCACGTTCACTGCGAATTTTATTATGATTTCTCAAGAAAAATGTTGCCACGTAGAATTTTATTTTGACGTTTTGTCGTCTAGTTGCCATTTACGATTTTTTTTTTATTTTAACATGAAAACACTGATGCATTACGTGTTCCGTGCTTGACTTTCCAAGTTTCCATTATTATTAGTAATATTTATGAAAAGCCACATTTGTTACGGTTGCGAATCATATTTTAACATAAAACCTGACACTGACCTATAAAATACAAAAAACCAAAGAAAATTTTAATTTCGTGGGCTACTTAGCGCAACCCCCTTAATCAGTCCCAATAGTCCAGCCAGCTGCAAATTATAAAAAGTGTAATAAGCCTGCACTACACTACTCCCGAAGTTGATCGAATTAAGCGAATACGAGAGTGTAGAAGGGCACTTCGGTTCGCTTCGTGCGACTTCCAATCGTTGTCGGTTTTTGCGCCCAAGTCAAATGACTCGAAGCATCCTGTAGTTCTTCGTACGATTGTATAGTCACGTACTTCGGACTTTCGGTGATTACTTCGTCGAAGCAACTTCGCGAGTAGTGTAGTGAGGGTTTATGTGGTATAAGAAATTGTGGGCCGTGTATCGTGTACGACTGGCTTTAGCGACCGGTTTAGGCATATATTGCCATATAAAAATACAGTTACTGAAATGTCAAGTGTCAGCTGTGCGCACGCCTGAATGTCACTGTCAAAGTGTAAAATTATCAACACCAGCCAACAAATTGACAATACATTTGTCGTGCATTTGTCCAAATCCTAGAAGTGAGGGTTTTTACTTTTTATGTTTTGTGCTAAATAAGAAAAAGGATATGTTTTCCTTAAACGATCAATTGGAACTACGAAAAGTTACAATATCTAGTTTGATAACATGCATTTATTTACCGAGTATCATTACATTTATATCGTATAAAGGGATTCTTTACTCAGTCGGCAATGGCTCATCCTGCTTTATATTGGCTCTTATTTTCGTGGCGGAGTTGTTGAAATCATTCTACTTGAACTCTAGTAATGATATCCACGGAAAGAAGAACAAGGCGAGCAAGAATACTGCTGGAGACATCCTGAAAGGATTCGTGTATCTGTTGTGTGCCAAGTTTACTTACTTTATTGGGATTATATTGTTCGGAGCGCCTGTGCTTGAATGTCACGAGGAGACGTTGATGCTGTCATCGTTACTTACTTTACTCACAGTATTTCCTATGTTACTTCATAGTGGGATTGAGTCATCTTTGCAGCTGTTGTTTGGAGTCAGAACGTATGGAAAAGACACTATTATTGAGATGCTTGTCAGCAATGCTATGATGACAGTTTGCGGAGCATGGGTGGGTGCGGTAGTCATCCCTCTAGATTGGAACACTCCCTGGCAGAAGTGGCCGATACCATGCTACCTCGGTGCAGTCGGAGGATTCTTGCTAGCCAATGTACTAACAGTATTAAAAGTGACACTCACGAGTGGTGCACAGAAATATCCATCGTTAAATATACTAGTCGAAATGCTAAATGCATGTAAGTTACCTAAATAATCACTAAATTGTATTGTATTCAATAAATTATTATTAAAATGATTCAGTCGTATAACATGCTGATTCCATAAAGGATATGTATTGTTTTTTTTTCTATCCTCATCTTCATAACATGACAAGCAGAATATCTAGCTCAACAGCCTGACATGTAATACTGCAAGGATTGAAGTGCTGCATAGGTCACTGTTCAATTAAAAGTTATATTCTGCTGATTTAAGAGTGGTGTTTTGTTGGAGCAGCAGGGGTTTCCAGCTCCTTCTTTTGATAGCTAGGCTCTTTGAATTAAAAAATAGCTTTCAGGTCAGATTTACCTATGAAAATAAAATGAGTAACTTTTATTTGATCAGTCAACATTATGATGGTTGTCAAGGGTATATCTTCCGCACGCACCCCACTGTGTGTAGTGTGCATATCAATTTTGCATAATTTGCATTGCTGTGCATTTGTAACTATTTATATAAAATTCAGCAAAACAAAAGTACACTATTTAGTAAAATACCTACTGTGTAATTAACTAATTACTTACTTAATGCTCTAGCCCAGTTTCAAACTGGCGATTTTTTTCCCGCGGCGATTTTTTTCGCACATTGGATATTCAACATTCTGCTAAGCGCCAAGAGTTGAAAATCCAACATTGTGTTTTTTCGACGCGCTGGAATGTACTCTGTTGGATTCTCAACGCTCGGCTCAACACCGAGAGTTGAAAGTCCAGTGCGCGATAAAATCCCGCCGCGATATTTTAACGTCCGTGCGTACGTGGGCGTGGGCGTCTCTCTATAATTTTTAATTGGCATTTTATGTTGAGTTTCAGTTAGATTCTTCATCGGAGCTAAATTAGGTTGATATGTCCGTTCGTATGTCCCGTTCCGTGTGCAATTCGAGACACTGGTTGCGTGAAATCACCAGACTTTTATAGCACGGTACATGCATACCCATCAAAATCGTGTTCAGTTTGTATAATTGAACACGAAAAGAGAAATACGAGCATGTCTATGTCACCTTATCTTAGTAGGTAGATACGGTAAAAAAACTAAATAGTTTATTATCTTATCTAGGTGTGTTACTTCTCAGGTAAGTAAGTAGTACCTACCTAACGTACTATGGTACTGGGAAATAATGTGTAGGTATGTGACATGCATAGGCCGGTATAGTTTAGGTACAGACGCCAGCACATCAGGCTACTACAATCTGTCAAATTGATTTAATAGGTTTTCAACTTTATCTCTGAAGTATACAGTTTCGGGTAGCTTGATGTGCTGGCGTCTGTACTTTTTTATAGCATTGAATTTTTTATTATGGTTATTTAAAAAATCTCTTTAATACGAAAATGCAAATACTTACACGATCAAAATGTAACAGCACATTTTTTGTCTGCTGAATTTATGGTAACAGTTTACGCATCGATGTCCCCATTACCATCTTGAAGGTAACAAACAGCTCGAAAGGTGCAGCGCAATCATGACTGAATGATGTATTTTTGCGCTACAGGCGGACTTTGGGGGTTCGATAGGTTTTAGGCTACGCTTTATATGTCTGTGGTTTTAGGTACGGTAGGTAGGTACCTGTAGATAAATCAGTGTATTTTTTGTTTACTGACTCTTTCAACAAATAAATAAAACCATAAATTTAGTAAATTAATAATTTTATTTTGTATTTGTTAAATATTTACATAGCCTATTTAATGCTCTATTTTATTAATAAAATATGAAACTTAACCAACATTCGCTTGATCACATATTTTTTGTTTAAATAACTCCTATAATATAATTAGCGTTATGAATACCACGTGTTAATTCACAAATGTTTAACAGCAATAGACTTTGCAACACAAAGGTACGTTAAAATAACAATAGTTAACACATCTAAGGCCTTGTTTTAACTCTCAGGTTTTCTAGTGCGAACATTAAAAATAATCACGACTTTTAATAATAGATTGGTTTCACTAATCTCTTCTAATCATGGCATTCATTCTCTCGCTCGATTGAGATCGTCTTGCGATAACGAATTTAAAAGAATGCTATGATTGATTTTGCTATGTGAAGAGGAATCGTTTTATATACCATTTTATACGTATTATTTTGCTAAACTGCTGCCTTATTACATTCAAACCTAACGGATCTCAAACCACACCACTAGTGCCATCTAGCGGAAAATGCTAGAAACAATTCCTCTTCATCACAATTTTATCAAAATACCCTACATCATAACACACCATCACGATATACATCACACAGCTCTACATTGCTTTATATAATCGTCGATTATTATTGAAGACTAACATTATATTCTTCAGAAAGATCACTTACAAATATAACTGTATTAAAAATTGCAACTTTTCACTCCCGCATTGACATGCAGAATGATTCATACACATTTATACTCAAACCCCGCAAATCAGTCGTTTCCTAAGGTCTATTGCTGAATGCGGCAGAATTATTTGCATCTGTTTAACTAAAATGTGGTGCTGAAGTGTGTAGTCAGAACTCCTCATCAACCAATCTTCTGAAAGTATGTTTATGTATTATTAACATAACTGGCGAAATGTGGGTACCTACTATAGGTAGGTACACCTCTGCCTAACCCCTCGGGGAATTCAAGCGTGATGTTATGTCATTACAAATATCTCTACCGCTTACACAGATCTCTCAGGCAAGGACCTTAGTCTACCGGTAATAATAAATATTTAAAAATTGTTTCAAACATGGTGGCACAATAGTTTCAGAAAACAAAAAACTGATTTATTTTGTTTGTACGTAGGTACACTTTATTTAGTGTTTTGGCTAAGAAAGAAAATATAATCGTTCCACGAAACGTCCCCTTGCCATAAACAGTAAACTACGTGATTGATAAATATAAAGTTACAAATGTTTTATTTTGTCCTATTTCTATTATAACAACAGCATTTTTAACAATATAGAAGTTCATTTAATTATTATAATATGAGGTAATTGGCAAAATCGCTACTAGAATACACTCCGTACAGCCTACTTCACTCAGAAAATCTAACCACGGTTTCGTGGAACGAGTAACCTGTCATAAAAACGTTCTATTTAATATAAAAATATTTTAAAAGTTCAAATATTCAAAGGCTACGAACGTCACATGTGAACACTATGGCACGTCGCGAGGCGTGTCGCTATACCGCTACTTGCGAGTGGCAGTTTATTATATTTTAACGTTGGCAACACTACTGGGGCCACATCACCAACTTTTCACCATTCAAATGACTGAACTTTTTCGCCCCACTGTATCTCTAATTCAGGTAAAAAGTTGGTAGTAAGCCCTGTTAACCACAATGCACACGACTACTTCAACATTGATAACCTCACAATGCTTGCCGAGAAAGTGAGCGTTTGTACTAACATACGTTTGAGCGCTCGTTGGCCTTTTCTATCTCTATTATTGGCCTCTTTTAGGCTACGATACTATCTTAATCTAGGGTAGATTGCCTTGTACGCAGTGACAATATAAAGCAGCAATTAAATAGTTGCGTGCGTAAACCTCGGTATAGGCCAAAAATACGTTATGTAACGTCCTTATTATCTTGCCAATTAAATTCTCTAGTAATTATCTAAGCCAAAAGTACAAACGCACTTTCTCATTCAGCGATATATAAAAATCTACATTACCGTAGTGCGAGATGAGTGAATGCTTCCGCAAAAAACTTTAACAGCATACATATTTACAATTCTCTAACATTATGTACCGTCTTTAAGCCTATATTAAAATCTAAATATGTAAAAAATTAAAATCTCAATATGCAAAAATTATCAAGCACCTTTATGTAAAAAAATAATTGTTAAATATCTAATTTAGAGAATGGGTGTGTTATACGTAGTTTTCTAAATGATACCAAATCTACGCGGTGAAAGATATATTAAAAAAAAAAAACTTCGCTACTCGCTAACCGAATACCCTGTCCCTTGAACAGTGAGGTTTCAGAGAAATGGGGGCCGTGTGAAACAATGAATAGTGACAAAAATGGGAATAAAACACTATAATAAGATCATAAGTAAGTCCTATCTTTAAAGGCGAAGAAGATAGTAATCATAAGGTAGGCGTGCTTTTTCTGCAAGTGGAAGTGTCCCGTCAAAAGAAAGAGTAGAACGTATTTTTTTCTCTTTCTAATAAAACAAGAGTGCGATATTCAATAGCTTGTCTACACTGGTGACTGGATCGTTCAGAGGTTTTCCCAAAAATCACTCATGAGCACTGTAAGCATCAAGAAGTAGAAAGGTTACATCAATAAAATGTCAGTATAATCTATTATTTTTATATGAAAATATAGTATACAAAAAATAGCACACAATATACTGTCCACAACTGAATACACAGACAAAATATAAAAAAATCTAAGTACCATTCTTATAGGTGGTTTAGATATATCGGGGTTGCAAGAGTTAAAAATACAGACGTAATAAGAACATCTAACGATCGATAATATGTCTTATATTAATTATTACAATTAAATAATATAAAATGCACCGCTAATACTAGATTACAAGATATATTCTCAACAATTTTAACTTTTTTGTGGATCTTTTATTCAATGTCTGACATTTTATCTAAGTTTGAATTTACGATAGTTCTTTGGTCAATTCAGTAATTTTAACCGTAGGTACACTTTTATACAATAGAAATGGTAATGTTTTCTTATCAACAGAGTCGCTATACCATCTACATTTTTGGCGTGTTCTAACATCTAAGTCTTACGATCATTCGAATTTCTGGACCCAACAGTTATCTGATATGTCACTGATAGGAATCTGTGATTTACAATACTCATAAATTCATAATACATTTTATCCTACGCCAAATTCTTCCGACACAACAGTTTATCCAATTGGAACTACATATCCATATTTTTTGCACATTTTTGACAACGAGATTCGTTTTAAATGTAACGTACAATTCAGACATTGAATAAAAAATCCATAAAAATACTATAACAGCGGCCTTAAAAACGAATCACCATTTTTGACAATCGGCAATGGCTTAATTTTCGCCGTCCATTGAACCGATTTCAAACGGTCACTCGAATTCGAATTGCAGTGTTGCCAGCATATCTTTGTGAAATCCTACGAATTGATTATAAAATTTAAGCAAAATTTTATTTTCCGCCGACTTTATATTTATTACGAAGTTTATACGAAACGCTAGTTTTATGTGCCGGCGCACGCTTTTATGAGAAAACCGTAAAAATCACGACATCTAGTCCTAGACAAACTTTAAAACTTAGCTGTGGTGCTAGCAATATCTATAAGAATTATAAATATTGCTGGAACTCAGCGTAACCAGCGAAAAGCGAGTGAAATACACTCTCAACCCTTCCTTCTAGTCGTTTAAAGCGTCTTTCTATTATAGTGACACAGAGAGATGTTGGCAACTGGCCCAGAACATGTTATAACAACGATCAGAATGTATAGCTAAGGAACGACTGCTGCGTCTTACGTGTTGTTCGTATCCGGTTGGAAGTAATGGAGACCGTTTATCTGAAAAAAACCAGAAGGATATTCATTAAAATTAAGATAAAATAATCAGTAGGTACTGGGCGGTAACAACTTGTCCCATCTTCAAAAAGTTGGCGGCGTTAAATAAAAATCTGTCTAGCATGACGAAAAGTTAGAAAAACAGACTAGATTGAAATTGCACCAATTGCATTGAATTGAACCAAGGCAAAGATGCACTTATGAATTTAATAGAAAAATATCATCGCCAGGAATCCCAGTTGCTGTGTGACAGATCCCTTGCAGTTTACAATCATTTAAACGCTTGTCGCCATTCACGGTTAGATTTACGCTAACACAAATCCAATAGGATCTTAGACATCTTTTTACCATTTAATAGCTTCTAAACATCCATTGCTGAACACGATCGTACCTGTGGCGGCATCTACAACGCTCCATGCGAATAACGCATCAAAGACCTGATGTCACACAAATCCTGCGTAGCGCAAGCAAATTTTACCACGAGCGCGTTTTCCAAGTCTATATAGGTACTATATCCCGAGATCAATCGTCGGGCAGTAGTCCACCAGACACAACTCCCGTCTAGTCGGAGGATCCTCCCTTTTCTATGGAGGATGAGTGAACTTTACACCCTGTTCCTCATACCTCTATAAACCTTGAAATTTTGCTCACCCTTAACGTACATTGTAGCTGTCTACAATGTGTGTTTCGTTTCGTTTCACAATTTCATACCAAATTTTTAGCAGACTGACGAAAGTTTCTGCTAATACTCACTCGTTCGTAACCAAATATATCATCATAATGTGTATAATGTGTATCATCGTACCGTCATATCATACTCTGTGACGAAGGCAGGCACGTCGAGCTGATCCCGTGCCATCACTGAGTACAGGTACTCTACTCCGGGAAGATTGTGAACTTTCGCTTTGATCGCCGGCGCCATGAACGTTGTGAACCACCACGTCATCATCTGAGGATAGGAGAGATAGCTTGTTAGACGTTAATTAAACATGACAGAATATTAATGAGTAGGTGTTAAAAGTAACATGTCTGGGAGATTGTTGGAGGAAGTTCTTTGACAAAATAGTAGGTACCTACAAAATCCTATCCTATCCTATTAAATGAGCAATATTTGTATATACACCATGAAATTTGAATCACAGTTTTGGTAGAACAAACGTTGTTCAGACCATGGTCTACTACCATTCTACAGCATCTAATAAAAAAGAAAACATAATTGGTTTTTCGAAAAACACTAAAAAAGACAAAGTTTAAAATGTCGAGATTATCGTTACTCCCTACAACACGGACACTAAGGCGCTCGTGTATCAAGGTATTTTCATATTAAGCCCTTATGAGTATAATTATGAGTTAACTAAAAGTGAGGCGTTATTAGAAGAACAAACATTTACAAATTATTAACTAAATAAAATTTCCATAAGTACATAAAAATGACCGTGTCTTTTTGTTCCGTGGGCCGATTTTCATGAACTAAACGTGACAAATGGTTTTAAGTTTTAAAACCATTTGTCAACCATTTGTTCAAAATTAAAGAAATATCTTTACAAACAAAAAAGTGATTTTTCAAGTTACGTAATTATGACAATTTCAATTTGCTAAAATTTCCTTCCAAATTAACTTTTAACACTGTTAATGGATCAAAGTAAATATTTTAACACGAACCTTATAAGAATCTAATATGAATCTACCTGAGATCACAACATAATAACAGTTAGCTGTGCACCAAAACAACTTTGACTCCAATTTCCCTTCATTCTTAACGGGCTAGAATCTTATCGGACCAGCTAGAATTTCCCACTTAGAAAAACCTACCTACTTAGTTACTTTCTTACATCACAGTTCAGAATGTAGATAGGTACAAAATAAAAAAAATGCACCATATCCAACACCACTCCACATTAAAATATGTAGTTAGAACACTTAGAACTCATTTTCACAAAAAACGCGCGTTACGTGCCTGTGACGTAAGTACATCGGATGCACACGTGTGGCCCGCTCGAGAGATTTCGGTAGATTGGCTACCGCCCGGGCGGCGGGGGCGACTCGCGGCTGTCAACAAAAGAAATGGGCGGGACGATACTTTGCGCGACTGCATGTCATTGGCTAATGATGTATTTGCATTTCGGCATTTCGGCCCGTATTGGCCGGACATCCTAGTAGTCCACGTGGACTCCTCATAACTCTTTTGAATGCCATATCACTACCGCAATGAGTAATTTGATGTTACGGTAAATGTTTGAACACGTTTGAGTAACATAGGACTTATTTGAGAACGCCCAGTTTAGTTTGTTTTAAACCATATTTGATGCTTTAGAATGGTAGTAGACCATGGTCTGAACAACGTGCTATAATTTTATTTTAATATCTTGCATGCCATGTGTGTATACTTATGTTTTGGACAAATAAATTATCTTATCTTATCTTATCTTAAAACTGTGATTCAAATTTCACGGTGTATATACGAGTACATATTCGTAATCACGTTCCCGAAATCGACTCTAACAATTTCGATGAAAGTTGCAATATAGGGGTTTACGGGGGCACCTAATAAATCAATCTAGCTAGGTCTCCTATCTGGGAAAATTCGTTTTCTCTATTTTCACAGCCTAGGGAATGTGATACAACTTTGATATACCTGGACGATTTGTTTATCTATTTTCACCCGAGCGAGCTGGGTCGACTAGGTACTAGTTATTAATCAGTAAATGATTACTGATTAGGTAAGACTAATGTTTTATTTTGACAGTTGCGACAACATTCATTGCGTTATTTACGTTTTTGAGATGTTTTTTTTTCAAACCTATGAATCAATGGATTAGGAATCTCTTCCAAAATGATTCAGATTGTGATTGATCGTGTATTACGCAATATATATCAGTTTTAATTACCTTTGTCCAGAATGTGGGATGTACGATGTAGAATGCTTTCAGGTTCTTCTTATATCTGAAAATATACAAATTTGCCATAAAATAACTAGCAAATTGCTTGGAGAAGCTGGAGGTTACAGTACGTAAGCTTCCCATTGGTTCCATTGAGGTCTATGAAGATATTGTCAACTATGAACGAAACTCAGGTATGGTATTGTATTGTAAAACGGGCTGGTGTGCAAGCGCGTATTTTGCGTTAGGTAACTATGATAAGTATTGTTATTTTGTTTGAATAATCACAGCAATAAGACACGATAGCAGAATATGCCAATAAGAGTCTTGCTCAAGCGTCTAAAACTTTAGATAAGTATGTAACTATGTATTTACTTGTAAGGCAGCACGGTGTACACCTCCTTGAGCCAGGAGAAAGGCGGGTGGTTGCCGGAAGAGGCGAGCGTGTGGAAGTATGCTATGACGTAATCGCCGCGCACTATCGGGTCCAAGAGCTTGATCAGGTACAACAGTGCCTGAAAATTGAGAAGATTGAGATTAGTAAAAATGTGGATGCTGTTATGACTTGATGCTTTAACTCTATTGGTTTCTTCGACTAAGGGGTATCATGTAGATAGATGACTAGCAGAGGAAACTTCATACTTTCGTATGATAAATGGATAATTTGATTCTGTATGCTAACTAGTTTGAGACTGAGGAAGGTTAGGAGTATGTATGTGGATGGCTATAAGAGTAGGGGCAGACCAAAGAAAGGATGGATGGACTCTGTGGAAGATGATATGGCTAGAAAGGGGGTGACTACTGAGATGATGACTAATGTAGTACCTATGGAAGACAAATACATTGAAACCCCAAATAAATTGAGATAAGAGCAAAAGAATGATGATGAACTAGTTAGAGAGTTTTGCGAGCGGTTACTGTAAAACTCCAACTTTTGTTAGTTACCCCATCAGGGGTAATGAGCAAATAAGTCTCACCTTATCCAAATCGATGTCTCCAATAGGGAACCACTTTCCGATGAACACGACGACGGGTCTGCCGAGCCGGTCCACTCCGCTTTGGTACAGGCAGCCGATGCCTGAGATCTCGCTCAAGTCTTCTGTGCGCGCGCGACGCAAGAGGCGTTCATATCTGGAGAAGAAGAGAGAATATCGTTAAAAACTTGTTGATTAACAGAATGATGTCGTTGGATGTAGGACTGCCCTCTGATGACGTTTTAGACTCTCTGTCAAACTGAAGCTTGGCAAAGATATACAGGCATAGAGAGCTCGTGTCGGTGGGGTTTCTATGACAGGTTTTGTTCCATACCATCCTGGTCATAGATTGTCCTGGTGAAGCGGGTCTAAAAGTTTCAATCCAAACCTCAAGTTATAAGAAACTACCGAGTCCTTGTTAAAAGGTGGAGGTGTTGCCATACCAAATGATACAAATAAAACGGTAGAAATATGTTAGTTGTGTGAAGTAATTTCGATGACTTATCATCACACGGTTTTATTTTTAACTGAGCTTATTAATAACTTCGAGGAAAATTACGACACTACACACAATATTTAGACACGTGGCTTCAAGCCTGTTTTTACTTTCAATAAAAACATCGTAAAAATTCAGAATACGTACTTATTTTCCATATATCACGCATCGAATAAAAATATTCTTATCTTAATGCAAAACTAATAAACAGATCTATTTATTTTTATTCGATGTTTGCTTCTCGCCCTTGGCCTAAAAAGCTTCTACGTAGTGGCCAGTATTGTTAGAGCTCTGGCCTTGAACATATTTTGGTGGTGTAACACAAGTGTTGGGTATCAATTTATGTTGGTGGGTGGTCATGAGCAAACAGGTCTATTTTGAGCTGAAATATCCATCACTGACGTAGGGGAGAAAGAAGGAATAGCTAATGTGCGTAAGGACATGACGTGCTTTGTTACCTACCGGTGTGTCAGAAGATGTATTTGGAAACATTAAAATGGCAGATTTATAACTGGGCTACTGTTTCGTGTTATCCTTGTATAATATGCGTAAACGTTGAAGTGTTTCCTAGGTCTTGTTATTTTCCCCTATTTGATTAGATACCTACCTATTTATAGGTACACCTACATAATTATAATAACTGAAATGATACTATCATTTCACATGGAATCAGGCATTGGTGTCGATTCTCTTGTCACAAATGCCTCTAAACTAGACTAAAAATCACCAAAATTTAGTTTATTCCTGTCAAATGACGATTTCCCATTCTGAAATAGACTAAAATGACACAACTTAACTATATTTTAGTTTGGCAGCACTAAGATGGTACTGAGATATTAGTTTAGTGAGAATGGCAATTTTGCTATTCTGAATTTGACGTTTTTCACCTAAAATTTAGATTTTCTAACTAAATATGACTATTTTTAATCGCGACTAAAAACGTGTGGAATAAAATTGGTTGTCATGAACTTTAAATTCACACCAACACCTCGACTTCAGATGCAAAAACAGTACAGAATCTTTTTTTTTCTTGTATCTCAAAAACGGTGTGTCCAATCGCAAAAATAATGAAAATTTCGACCCCCTTTAAAACACCCTTAAACCCCTAATACTCTACATGAAGGTAATATTTTTTTTTCCATACGAAAAGTGAAAAATTCCATATAAAACACATCGAGGCTGCCCCCCCTGCGCGCCTCCGGCTCTAAAAAGATTCATGTGGTTAGGTATCACGTGTGGAGTTGCGGTTGTCAAATTCGATTTGGATGTGTCAAAATTATTTTTAAATTTAGAGAATTTATTTTTAGCGATAGTTTAGTTAGTTTAGTTCGGTGTACAAGAGAATCGGCACCATTTAGTCCGCCTTTGTACAGTATTTTTTTACTTGTCTATAAAGTTTTAATAAATAAATAGATAAATATCCTACGTATAGAAATGTGCAGCATCTGCATAATCAATATGACCATAGGTAGGTACTGTAGACACTTCGTCTACCTACTGTACCGAGACGATATTATAAATAATAGGTTTCTTGCAATAAAACTGATATTTATATTGGTTTGAGAATTAATTATATCATAATATATTTTATTCTAGCCGCTTGACAGCGCAGGGAGCGACGACTGTCTGACGTTTTTCATCAAACGAAAACATATTCGAATTCTATTTAAATGTAAATTGTCAGACTGAACGCAGAGCTGTTTTCTTAACAGCCTGCACAACATAAGGTTGCTTATTGCATAAAACCTTACGGTACCTACTGAAAATTAATAATAAAGCCATAATTCACGTAATACTTCCCATGATTATTAATATTGAGTGCCATTAGGTGCACACCGCAGCAATTTGCAGTCGCGTGCCGCAAGACCTAGTACCTACTACAAAATAATGGCCGTCAGCGACCATGCCGCGCTTTTCATGTAATAGGTTTTATAATAATTATTATAATCTATTCAATCTACATTGCATAATTTTTCGCGCATTATAATGTTTAATATATCACAAACGGAATTAGCAAAGAAAAGGCTTATTTAATATAATTAAAGATCTGTTTACAAACAGACGTTATTAAAATCCACCCGTCTCGTGACTGGCATTTTATTGCTAACCAAATTTGCACTTTAACGTCGAAGAAAATAAGATTTAAAATTGTATGCCCGTACACAATTGACGTCTTTAAAAATATTATGTCGAGGAACAAATACGGACGCAACTACGTTAATATTTGTTTGAGAATTAAAATATTTTAATTCCAAACACAAGTGTGTTCACAGAATCTTATTGCGGGCTCATTATGTTGTAGAATTAACCTTCTAAGTACCTACCTATGTATTTAAAATAACAAGTGACGATCGTTAGAAATATATAAAAATTGTAGTTTCACTATTGCAGTACCTAATATACATATAAAGCGGGGTTTACATTATGAAACTAGTGTCATGAAACAGTAGCTTGACTGTTCTGTTTCGGGCAATAGCTAACTAACACCCGGTTTTTGAAAAGCTGATAAATGTGCTCATCACGAGCGGCACGTTTCCAACGGCAGAGGCAACTGCAGCCAACGACAGAGGCAACTGCACACGCTGCAGACGCGTGGGCGACGCGTCGGCGGATGCAGTTGCCGTTGCCGTCGACGCGACGGCGGGTGCAGTTGCCGCTGCCATTGACAACGTTCTGCTCGTGTATATGAGCACAACACGCTTTCATATTAAGAAAAAATAACAATTATTTTAGTCAACTAATTTGAGCAGTTAACATGACATCTAACAGCGTGTTAGTTGAATTTATCAGCTTTTCAAAAACCGGGTGTTAGCTGTAGTACGAAACAGAACAGTCAAGTTACTGTATCACGACACTAGTTTCATAATTTATACCCCGCTTGTGTAAGAAGGAATATAACTTTATCGATGTTTTACCGCAAAATCATAAAAGTAAAGAACCCGCCCGAGCAAGCAGATTTTTAAGGAAATACCTATCCATACTTAGTAAACACCAAAAGAAAAATACAAGCATAAAACAGCAACTGGCTGGTAGAAAACTCATTTTGCATACCGACTGCTTATGCAAAATGAGTTTTGCAGTTGCCATAAAATGCGTTCGTGCCAATTTCAGCAACAATTTTCTCGCAAACAAAAATCGTAAACATTCTTTCACAAATACTCGACAAAAGCAACATTCCTTTCCAAAGTACACGATTAATCATTATTTCAATGATTAATCTAATAATAGATTTTATTTTTAGATCTAACCTTTGTTGTGTATCTTCGTATTGCAATCAATGAAACTGCGAACCTATGACTCATGTTATACTGTGTTATGCTTTGTTTCAACCCATGGAGTCTCGTATATATATATTGTATTTATAGTGAGATGTTCAATTTCCGTGCACGTGGGGTGGCATCGGAATGGTTTATGCGTTTGACGTCAGAAATTCATTGAAACTGTGTCATGAAGCTTTGTGACCGGAGTTATGGCTGTTTGAACTCAAATTATATAAGAGCTATAGGTATGGTATATGACGGCACTGCTTAGAATGTGTGACTGGTCTCACTGGTGTATTGAAAGTATGATACTGGCCACTGACTGGTCTGTATTCGGAATGATATATTCAAACTGCGGTCTTCAAACCAATTGTCAAACATGGCAAATAATAACTCAATTGTTATTTGTTTAAAAACCTACTAATTAGTTTTAATAGTTGACGCTAGCAGTCTTTAGGGTACACTACATATATTCACCGCAAAATATTAACGTACTTACGGGGTATAAATACCAAGATAAATTCCAAAGATATTTCAATTTTAAATTGATATGAATAACTCGTGCGTGGATTGGCTGGAGTGGATTTCCATTCCGAAGATATAAATTATTATAAGATTTTGACGGTAAAAATAAACATACTCATGTAGTTAAATCCGAATGTAGCAGACAAGACGTCAGTAAATCCAAAATTGGATGCGTGAATGCCATTTTGTGTGTGTCGAAAGAATCGAAAGACATTCTAATGATTAAGTACTGTAATTCATAATCCATGTTACGTGGGGTCAGCGCATACGTTTTCTTCTTCCACTCTCCTCTGTCAACCGTCACGCTATCATTCACTCCCTTCTCCTTCATATCATTCCTCACACAATCCATCCATCTTTTCTTTGGCCCTCCTCTCCCTCTCCATCCATCAACATTTGTATTCATCGCTCTTTTAGTCACATGCGTTTCCTCCCTCCTTTTGCTATGATTAGGTACGTTATGATAATTCAATTACAACTGAATCCCAAAGAACCAAGAAGAAATTATTGAACCCACTTTGGAAAATCGACTTCATAATCAAATTCTAGCTTCATGATGTTTCTGAGCTGGAAACTCATACGTTTCTGTCTTTCTTGTTATATAACCTTCTTTTTCAAATTACCATACATTCAACCACTTTGTATCGCCACTCCTGGCCATTCAATAGCCATCACATGAAACGACCACCAGAATGACTATAATAACATAAAACTGCGTTAGATTCGTGCTATCGTTTTATGAGTAGAATGCTTGTGAGCGCTTTATGTGCATTTTATGGTTATTCGATATAGGTTCAGCATTGACCGATATATATATATTTCTTTTCTTTGCAAACAAGATGGGCGATTGACAGAAAACTGTCCCCAACAACACATTACCCTACTCTAAACCCATTATAAACCAGACATAATCCGTATTGGGATTAGCCCAATGCCACAGTCTTCTACATAATCCAGAATCCTGCCACGACCTCACACATCTATTAATAGCGAGCACTTACATACGCATAGTAAATGCCTCGTTTAGATAGAACTGGCAGAGCCTCAGTTATATCTGGTCGGAACTGGCTGCCAGTATCAATGCTAAGTGCATTATATGTGACGTGTGACGCAGCTTGCTCAGTGTTTAAGCTGTGTTAGCAGGGTGGTGGAAAACTACTGCGTTCTTTATTGGTGGTCCTGTGACGCTCAAATTAATGAGAGGAATGTATATTTTTTTTGCGTTTTATGAATATTGTGAATGTTGAATTAAATTCAATGCATCCGAAACACATCTTGACCCATATGTTTTCGTTATCTTCCATATAGTAAAAAAATGAAATGCTGTTCGTAGACAAGCGCATCACTTCAGAACGGCTGGACCGATTTGGCTATTTTTTGTTTTATAATGTTCGTAATACTCCGAATCAAGTTCATAAAGAAACAAAAAATTGAAAAGTTGCCGGTAAAATTTGAGAATTCGGGAAAACTTTGCATTTTCTATGGGAATCTTGTATGAATTATTGAAATTTGGATGGGAGAAAGTCTGTCGTGTCAGCTAGTTGTAGATATTAAATAGACTAGCTATGCCGATAGAGTGAGGTACATTTAACCTTTAAGTAACACGATAAGTAGAAATAATTAAATAGATAGAGGAAAATGTTTGTCTTACTAGTATCTAATATATGACCCTAATAAAACAAGTGAGAAGCATTAAACGATAAATTAATTAATTACAGAGATGACAACATAGAATTATGACATCATTGAGACAGCAGAGATTTATAGATTAGGTACACTGATAAGACTGAATGATGTCACTCAACCAAAAGCCTATTACTGGGCAGCAATTATAGGAAAATGCAGAAGAGATTTTCCATGAACACAGTACAATAAGACAATAGATACAGGTGGGGAAATTAAAAAGAGAATTTCCACGAACATTGCAAGAAACAGAGGTAAGTCACCTTGTTGCGAAATCCAATTTTTATCTACCTACGATCGATCGAAGCATTTACAATAGGAGACGTTTATAGAAAACCATTAGAAAATAAGTTGCATCGGAGCATAGTCGTGGCGCGCCTTGTCGTGTCTGTCTCTGTGACCGCGTTGTTCTTCAAAACTACGCAACAGATTTTTGTGCGGGTTTCACTATAATTTAGAGAATTTATTCCTGAAGGTTTATGTGCACTGCACAATACATTCATAAAAAACTTTACATAGGTATAATCAAAAGACGTGTTTTTTTTTTAAGTGAAAACTTCTTTAGGCGCGTTTGGCATTTTTGAGATGGGAAAAAACAATTGAACTCGCGACACTGTTACCGTTACCAACACCTCATTAAAAGTATTTTCTGCACAATAATGTTCAAGTTTTCACTTCTGTCGGCACTCCCGGAGTGCCACTGTTTTTTTTTCTATCAGTAATTTCAGATGTTGCATTAATTAAGTATGTGAATGTCGTGATCTCCTGTAATTGGCCTATTCATCAGAACCTATAACTTTATTTATTTATTTATTTAACCATTTATGCACACACATATAAACAGACAAGAAGAAAGGAACAGAAAAATACATACAAAGGCAATGCTTATTTCTATAGAAATCTCTTCCAGCATACCTGCGATAGGAAAGTATATAAAAAGAGATGTAGACAACGTGTGTAACCGTATAAGAGAAAATAAAAAACATAAATCAAAGAAGAAAAAAAAAAACAATTCACTAATTTAAAAACAATCAATTCATGTAAAATGTATATACTATATAAATACATAAAATTAAATAAAGATCTATAGGTAATTAAGGGAAAAGAGGAAGAGAATGATGATCTCCATGTTTTGTCAAGTCGTAAAAACCAAGCGAAGCACGCGTTACTTATATTTAAAAGTAAGGCAGGGCTAGTTTGACATAGCCTAAGACATAGACACACATTTTTAAAAACTGCACCCACTCTCTATATAGTGAGACAGGTCAAGCCCTTTCCAGAGGTCGGATACTAAGGCGTAAAGTGCTTCAGAAGTAGTATAGAGTACGACTCCCGACAATGCATTGTGAGCCGAGGGCTGAGAGGGGTGAAGTGGGGTCGGAAAAGGGGGTTGTCTGGCGCCGCGCCACCGCGCCGCCCGCCCATTGACTTGTGACGTCATTGCCGTCATTACATACCTCGCCTACTTAGACGCACTCCCAATGAAGTTTGAAACGCGTTTTTATTTGTTAGGTATTGGGGAACCTTTAGATTAATTGTTTTTGGATTCTTTTATTTTACAGGTCTTGAACTCTTCGTGTAATGGTAAAAGGTCTTTTTAAGCTAGGGTTTTCAAGGAAAGTGGTTCCGTCTAAACGGCCGTCATGAAATTTTCATTGTTTTCCATTCCGCAAAACTGTTTTAGGGTCTAACTCCCCAGTCCCAAGACTTTAAATCAAATTAAAATCAAATCAAATCATTTATTTCTTTGCAAAAATGGGTATAGTACATAGGTGTTTTTATAATAAAGTTCTACATATTTTACCGTCACATGGGCATGCAAAGGTTTACAATTCCAAATAAAAAAATTAGAAATATGCAGATAATATGTAAACTTCTTTATGAAATATGTAGACTTCTAAACAATTGTGATGAAGGTATTGATATTTGTCACACTGCTGAAATTCAAGCGCCAAGTTCACCAAAATATAAAACAGACTACTGTTGTAAATAATTGTGTAAAAATTATATGTAATTTCTGAATCTATATTGTTTTCTTTGTTATCTTTGATGTAATAATGTTTTTGCATGCTGTGTATATCGCTTAATATTGTGCACTTGGCTTGTATGTTTTCTTGTGTTAATTGGTTGAACAGTGTAACAATAGGGATGATGCCAGGGTAAAAAAAAAAAAAAAACTATTAAGTCTGTCAGTCAGATAATAAAAAAATATTAGACACGTATTTTTTGCTTTATCATATTAATCAAAAATGATTTGGATAAAACGCATTAAAGTTGGGGAGTGGGGGACACTACGTCACAAGTAAACATAAAATCTACATACTCGTGACATCATGGTACATTTTAACTCAATGTATCGCCGTAATCTTTTGATTATGTAAGAAAGATTTTTTTTAAATAATCTATCAATGCCAATAAATAAATGAGAATCTGCAATTTTCACTAGTATTTGACATTAAGGTGTCTAAAAACGTAAAAATTAGGTATAAGAAAAAATCTATTAACTTCTTCAATTAAAGTAGCTTAAACATCGTGTTTATTTTTAACAATCAGATAGTAAGATTACAGAGGAATCCTCATCAGAATCCGATAATTAGCGTAAGTTCTAGTTATTTATGCTAATTCACGGAGTAATGTGAAATCGTGCTAAAAGACATTCTAAGTCTATTTTAACACTATCTAATTTAAAAAAAAGTCTTCATTAACTAATAATATAACATCACGCGGAATCACGCCTTGTTTCCCTGCAGGGTTAGGCAGAGGTGTACCTATAGTACACCCACATTTCGCCAGTTATGTTTTAAGTCCCATCTATTATGGGGCGAGCCTATTGCCATCAACGGGCACAAATCCAGACCCCGGGCTGCTACTGAGAAATTCCTGTTGGAAAACACCAATAATACTTTGCCCGACCTGGGAATGAACCCAGGACCTCATGTTCAGCAGTAGCGCTTGTGACCACTAGCTAGACCAACGAGGTAGTCAATGAACCAATCAATCAATAAATCTTTTGTGGTAAATACAATCGTGTTTTTGTGACCACTGCTCCCTTTTTCATAGCAGTACCTTTTACCTGTCTGTCTCGTTTATTTGTAAACAAATGGCTCCTATTTTTCTTATAAAAACCCTGTTAGAGTCTGGCCACGCTAAGTCTACAATGGAATAAATGGGCAACCCCAAAAAGTTTTATATATGGTATACTTTTACATCAGTCAGCTATGTCAGTTTTGGGGTTGTAAGTAGATCTAATTATTTTGATATTTTGCCTTTTGATTTTTGCTTAATAAATTATGTGTAGACTATGTCGTACCTATGCTCTACCTCCATACGATTACAAAACTGTATCAAATCCACACTGCATCTGTTATTCTTTACCAGGAATAAATCAAAATATAAACAAAATAACCTATCAACAACAAAAAGACAAACAAAGTATCAAATTCTTTATTCGTCGGACAGGATGGTGTTGCCGTCTATAGATTTTCAAATTCCACCGTTTTTTACTTATGCAGACTTAGCGTGGCCACACTCTATTCAGTGGTATTTCTACTTAAGTCTTGCCTGTCCAATTACCGGCAATAAGAGCACATTCAGACAAAAGTTTGCACAGAAATTGTAAACGTGATGCGAAAGTAAATGTTTGAAGACGCTTCTGTGATACAATGCTCAAATGAAAGGGAGATAGTACAGAGGTACCTACAGGACTTTTTTTATAAGGGACGGTATTACAGATACCTATGAATAGTGATTGTTCTTGTTAATATGAAAGTATTTGGTTGTAATTAAATGAGAGAGAAATTAATTAAGCTGCGCAGAATTTCTACGCATCTGATTAGTGTCATATAGATTTCAGCGGTAGTTAGGTACCCC
The DNA here is from genome assembly GCA_949152395.1 of Agrochola litura. Lineage (NCBI taxonomy): Eukaryota > Metazoa > Arthropoda > Insecta > Lepidoptera > Noctuidae > Agrochola > Agrochola litura. Next base: position 3,368,199 of record OX424497.1, on the reverse strand, counting down.
GTTTCCCGAGAGAGATAGAGAGAGAGAGAGAGAAAGAGAGAGAGAAAGAGAGAGAGAGAAAAAGAGAGAGAGAAAGAGAGAGAGAGAAATAGAGAGAGAGAGAGATAAAGAGAGAGAGTGTTATGTGGAAAGAGTTTTCCCAACAATATTGAATGAAACTATTGAAAAGCTCAGACGTGGCATAACTGAGATTTTTTCACAATTCGGTTAAATTGCTTCAAATCAAAATACACTGCCATTTACAAAAGCAATCACAAAATACACTTAGACAATTGCCATGATCAGTTTTACCAACTTCAAAAAAAAATCCAAGTTCAATTTTCCAAGGCTACCTCTAGAGTCTAGACGAACGACATGGGCTATAAAAACCTTTCAAACGAAAGTTACTGAGTATAAACTCGAATGTAAAACGTTTGTCGGCTATTAGACCACTGGAATTGATGACGTCATAAATGTGTTAACGTTTATGTAGTCTGGCCTTTATGTACCTATCAAGGCAAGAAAATGCGTGGTAGAAATTTCTATTTGAAAGGTGAATTGGATATTAGATGGCCGTTTCTGTTGCTTAGGGTCTAGTTTTAGGCGAAAGATCAATTTAATCTATAGAAAACCTAAATATGTAGACAGATTTTTAGGGGTATCAGGAACAGGGTGTAAAGTTCACTCATCCACCATAGAAATGGGAGGATCCTCCGACCAGACGAGTGTTGTGTCTGGCGGGCAACTGCCCATCGGTTTGAAGTTGAAATCTTGTATGTATGTCGATCGCTCGGTAAACTCTAACTGCGCGATGCAGATTAGATTTAAATTACCGAATGTTAGAAGTAGCGAATGTGACATCATATTGAATGGAGAAAAACTGGAATTTATTCATCAAACAGTTTTCCTGGGAATCACGCTAGACGAGAAATTACAATGGGGACCTCATATAACATCTCTTGCGGGGCGGCTAAGCTCGGCCGCTTATGCTGTTAGAAAGATAAGACAGTTAACAGATGTAGAAACCGCGCGTTTGGTCTATTTTAGCTACTTTCACAGTATTATGTCATATGGCATTTTACTGTGGGGTCGGGCTGCTGACATTGAATCCATCTTTATTTTACAAAAGAGGGCTGTCAGAGCCATTTATAATCTATGTCGTCGCGAATCTCTCAGGGAACTATTTAAAAAGATTAATATTATGACGGTACCTTGCCAATTCATCTATGAAAATATTATGTATGTAAGGAAAAATCTGCATCTTTTTAAGAAAATAAGTGATAGACATAATTTTAATACTAGAAATAAAGATAAAATAGATCAACCATTTTTCAGATTATCCAAAGTACAAACATCTTTTATGGGGTACTGTGTTAAATGTTATAACAAAATACCTTGTGATATATTACAATTAACTGAAAGAAAATTTAAAACGCATATTAAAAGTACTCTTTGTAAACAAGCATATTACAAATTAGAGGATTATATCCTAGATAAGAATGCTTGGAAACGTGCTGGTCTAGCTCCATAGGACAATTTTGAGTCTAGACAAAATCAAACTGGTTGCTAATTTAATTGTGTAATTAAATATTAATACATTTTTTTTTTTTTTTTTTTACATTATGTGATTACTTGAACTCACACACTGACGAATTAGTATCACTTGTAATTTTTTTAGGAATATCGTATAGGTTTTACAATGCTTGTAAATATGTGAACACCATGTATCCATTACATAATTATTTTTTCTATCATTGCTTCATTTTTATTTTTACCTATTGTGGTATATAAATCTTATTCCAGGTGCATCGTTTTCACATATAATTATATAATTAATGTATACAAAATATTGTAAAACATTTTAAAAGAGTAACGGTGGAGTTTCTTGCCCATTCTTCTCCATACGAAAACTACCCTTTGGAAGGGGCGACTAGAATCAATTCTATTTTTTGTTTTTGACGTTCAAAAGTGCCTTTTTGTGCCTAATTGAAATAAATTATTTGACTTTTTTTTTTTTGCAGGATTTGTGTGACGTCATGTCTATGATGCGTAGTTCGTATGTGGCGGTGTAACCGCTACAGATTTGTCAAATATTTATTTGTTGCTGTGACGCCATCTACAACGCCACATGCAAACTACGCATCACCTTGACGTCACGCAAAATCGTGCATCGCGCAGAATTTACCGCGCGACGAGTTTATACACGTCTCGACATCAATCGTCGGGGTCTCCTGGCTGGAGGCTCAAGTATAGTAGCTTAAGGCACCCACAGGAAAGTCCGGTTAAGTAGCCAAGACCTTAGTGGTCAAAACTGCGAGACGCCATACCTAGATAAAAAAAAAATAATAATCGTCGGGCAGTAAGTTGCTGACCAGACACAACACCCGTCTGGTCGGAGGATCCTCCCTTTTCTATGGAGGATGAGTGAACTTTACACCCTGTTCCTCTAACTTCTACATAAGGATGGCATATCTTCTCTACTTAATAAAAATCTTAAATTCATTCATTAATTCACCCTGACCGTCAACGCTCAGCTTAAAGTGTGTTTAGAAGCATGAAAGGTTTCGTTGAAAATTCCTTAGATAATGAAGGTAAGTAGTAAGGAAGATTTTTTGAAAATTAATCCTCTAACTGTGATGGTTAATTGATTCAGGCGTGACCTTGCGGAAATCCATTATAAAATACAATAGACGTGGATATATTTAGAAAACTGTTCCGCTTAACTATTTCTAAAGAGCCATAAAACCCCTGAAAGAAATCGACACGAGTTTTACCTCTCAACGAACTATCCACAGGATGACGATTGACTTGTCGCAAACCTGAACATGGCGTGTTGCCACACCGAGCGCTAAACGCAGAGGCTCTAACTGTGTTTAATAGAGGATGAAAGCTTGTACGGAAGTTCGTCATTTTTGGCGATAGGAAATCCCATCAAGGCCACGCGGCTTATTTTTTAACTAGTTGCCAGAGTATGGTTCTTTACTCATAGATTACAGGAAAACCTATAAGAAGTCTATGGTTTTAAAATAACATGGTAAATCTCTCAATATTGTGCGTACAAACTTAAATTTGCAGTTGGAATGTATTGGATAACATGTTAAGTTTGTTCTTGGGATAAATTCATTCCAATTACGGAACTCTTCATTGTGCGTGGTCAGACACGCACTTGGCCGGTTTTTTGTTGTAAGTACTGTATATACATGCATATGCATTTAGTAAAAAGCTGTTTTTTGATGTTACAAACAGACACTTCAATTTTATTTATTTGTAGTATGTATAGAGTAGGTATAGATTCTTATGCACCCTGGTGAACTCCACAAGAATATTGATGCTACTGTATTCAGCCTAGCAGATATGAAAATAACGTTAAGTGAAGGAGACAATTTATGAGGAATACCCACTACTTTCTTAGATTACTATTCGCTAGAAAAGGAGCTTGCAGTAGGTATTCATTCATTCTTAATGAACACAGAAATGTTATTAAAATTCCAAGAATATTAAAGGAAAGTTTAATACTGATTACCTACGATTTTTTTTTCAAATAAATGCTAACGTTAGTCTACAATTTTTCCGGAATAATAGAAGCTATAATAATTACGCATATATCGCCTATTTCCCGAATGGTCAGTTAAAACTTAAAGGTGCTATGTAAGTAGCATAAGTTTTATAGCTTTCGTGCCCAACTTTACCAAATAGGAAAGGCTTTCGCATCTTCCTTCCTTTTTGCATGTATATACAGGATTATTGATTATTTGTCGGCAATCCATTAATCCCCTGCATGCGTAGCATGACGCTTTCTATCTCTACGAAGAATAGACACAGCTCTTTCCATACAAAGTGACATTTCGTTTCTCTATTTTTGACATCGCACCGTAGAAATCTTTCTACAATCTGTCATTTTGTCTTTCGTTTCTAACGATCTTTGTCTAGGTCCTTTTACATGTAGACTATTTCAGAAGAAAGTTTTCTATCCAAACTGTCAAAATCACTAAGGTAGTGAAGACAATTTGATTTTGTTATCGCCATGCTAAAGACAGTAGAAAACTTTTTACTCGACGGCCACAAAGTATATACGGTTATTTACAAAATCATGATTTTACCCCGCCCCATCCGTGCAGGTGTCCCTCAGGGCTCTGTAGTGTCCCCCCTCATATTCACGCTATACACTAGCGACATCCCTAAAGGATGCCGTAGTTCGCAGTTGGGTCTGTTCGCAGACGACACTGCCATCTACTGCAAATCTAGATCCCCCGACTCTATTCGCCTCACTCTCCAACGCGCAGTCGATAGACTGGCGGCATGGTTTACAAAGTGGCGAATAGAAGTGAACCCCGATAAAAGCCAAGCGGTTCTCTTTACGAAACTGCGTAAAAGGCTTAGATACCCCCTCCCCCGACCGATCACCATGTTCGGCAAGCCGATCCCTTGGGAGAAGCGAGCCAAATATCTCGGTGTCGTTATCGATCATCATTTGACCTTCGCAGAGCACATAAAGATGGTTCGTTCGCGAGCCGCTTTCGCTCTCGGTAGACTCTTTTTCCTGGTGAATGCACGTAGCAAATTGTCACTTAGGTGCAAATTGCGCGTTTACACGGCGTGCATTCGACCGATCATGACCTATGCGGGTGCCGTCTTTGCTCATGCAAAACCCCGTCATATACATAGGCTGCAAACCGTGCAGAATAGATTCCTTCGTAGGGCGACAGGTTCGCCATGGTTCGTCAGGAACGAGGCTCTCCACCTCGACCTAAAGATTCCCACAATCCACCAATTTCTAAAACGCCTTTCAAAGCGTTTCTTTGAGTCCGCGGCCAAACATCGCAACCCTCTGGTTGTCGAGGCCGCCAGTTATGTCCCGAGTAGAATAAGTAAAGTTCGCCGCCCAAGGCATATCCTAGTAGACCCCGATGACCCCATAACCCTCCTCCAGGAGAGCAATAGGGAAACAAGCACAGTGTACAAACACAGACGCCTCCCGTCATTCCGACCTCGCCGCCGAGGTCCTTTGCGTTCCCGACCGCCGCGCCCCCGAGTAAATGATACTCCCCCCCGACCCTTGCTCGAAAACGAGGTGCCAGCAGTTGTTGCAGCTGTGCACGTAGCTTTAAATTCCCCGTATAATAATAATAATGATCAAAACCCTTTGATCCAGCCCGTCCCATCTTTTGATGTCCTCCCTCCGGATAACGCCCTAAGCCGAGGCTCGAACCCCGCAGGGGGTGCCCTTAGCGCGCGTTCATCCTAAGCTTTTTAGCTTAGTTTTATATATGTGCCCTGGCTGGAGGCTTTGAGTGTAGTAGCTTGAGGCAGCCACAGGATTGACCGGTTAAACAGCGAAGGTTTCTCAAAACCAGCTGTGAGATGCCCTACAGAAAAAAAAAAAAAAAAAAAAAAAAAAAAAAACATGATTTTACAGGAGAGCGTTTTAATAAATTTGATTGTTAATCTAAATCTAACTAAGTATTTCTAATCGCGATTAAAAAGGTGTGGAATAAAATATGAACCAAAATTCACACCAATACCTCAAATTCAGATGCAAAAACAGTACTGTATCTTTTTTTTTTCTTTTGCTTAAATCTCGAAAATGGCGTGTTCAATCGCAAAAATAATGAAAATTTCGACCCCTTTTATAAAACCCTTAAACCCCTAAGACTCAACATGTAGGTTTTGATTTTTCTTATTTTCCATACAAAAAGTGAAAAATTCCATTTAAATAAAATACGTCGAGACTGCGCGCCTCCGGCTCTAAAAAAAATTACCAAAGACCGAGGAAATGGTTAAATCCAATATTACTGTAATTTTTTTTCTTCCAAAATACGATACTTCGACACTGAGATTTTTTTTGTAGTTGACGAATAAAAATTGAGAATCAAACAGAAAAAAAAATCCTATGACAAAACTAAGAATTCTGAGTCGAATTATGAAAAGAGTGAATTTCGTAAAAAGTGCAGTTGAGTCTTTCTACTTTCCTGCCATCCTGTCTACAAGGAACGTCATTTTTGTCTATTCTTCCGTCGACAACGGTGGTCATGCTACGCGTGCTGTAATAATAACCCTGTATTACACGATTATTATTCTTAGACGCAGCAGCAGTATAAGTTTCATTGCACTACGTAGGTATAATCAGCATTCTTATTATTGCCTTGAAAGTCCAGAATTCTAGCGTTAAAACCTCCTACGATCAAACAAACACGAACCAACAATATTTCTTACTTTCTACATCTTCGTAAATATTAGACAATTTTATAAAAACAAGACAAGCAATAATGTTAATACGATCAGTGTTCCCATTCCGCTGAGCCGGGTCAAGTTTGCCCGATTATTGGGTTTTCGGGACAATGTTCTGATAAATATTTTATAGGCTCGCTACGGCGACGGTGCTACGTAACATTATGGACAGTTATTTGAAATTAGAAGCAGAATAAACGCTTTCAGGTTAAAGTTAAAAATAAAAAGGTTAAGTTATAAAGGTTACCTTTTTGTTGTAAATAAATGTAATATTTTTTTACTAGGTCGTTTGAAACGCGTGTCTATGATAATTGTTTATTGAACAAATTGATTTGGTCTGCCACTTATTTTCTCAAAGTGTGAAATCATTAATTTTCTTTTCAGCCACTTATTTATTGTATTATTGCCCTTTTATATACTCAGGTGACTCAACAGCTAAGTATATATTTGAAAAAGTAAAGTGTAAGAACAATAAATATTTTCATATTGACCATTTATTCTATAACAATATGGAATATAAGATAATATAGAATAAATGGGCATTACATGCCCAAAATTCCGATTAGAATAATTTCATCCAAATACGGGTAGCTGTCGTAAGCATAAATGCAAACATTGCATAAATAATTATGCAATAGACACGTAACACTGCTCCACATGTGCCAAAGCTTAACGGCTAACATTGACCTAAAAATAAACTAGATTGATTAATATTACCCAAGTACACATAGATGCACAGAATAAACACACTGGATTTATCGTAAATAATGATTCGAGAGAAACTAATAGTAAATAGAACAGAATCATCATCACTGACAGGACTATTGTTGCCAATGAGCCTGATATCGTGGTGGTAGATCGAATGGAGCGACGCGCAATGATTGTTGACATATCGGTCCCGCATGACGAGAACCTCGTGAAAGACGTTAAAAAGTGTTTAACCATTTGAAAATAAAGCATGTTTTAAATAACGCTTATCGGACATACGGGTCTCCCAATTTGAATAAAAATACTTGGTTTTTCACCTTCCGAATCTATAAGATGGGCTGTATTAAATTTAATAATGCAACATAGCTCAACTGGGGCTTGAAATCGAATGGATTGATTTGTTTTTTTTTTAATTATTTTGAGACCAACGACCTAAATGAATTGTTTTCTTGATAATACTATTCTGTTTATACGAAAAAGGTGAAATATTTTATTTTATCAGTCCATTTACGTCAATAGGAACCGGTTGGAACATTTATCGCTTGTTGGAGGCGTATTTTCGTATTTTTTTCAATGGATATTTTCATCGAGTTGTGCTGATAGTAGCTCAGCCTTTCTTCCTTTCAGTAAGCGTAGGATGAGTTTAAAGTTATTTCAGGTGTGTTGAAGGCACCAAGAATGTATAATATTTCTATTTTCTTAATGTCCCTCGGGAATCATCGCATTTCCGAATACAAACGAATGCTAATTTCCATTTCCATCAATTATTAGATTTATTTTATATAATAATTTGAATTCAGAAAGAACTAAGTACTTTATAGTTGTTTTGATTTTATTTTCGTGTGAACTATATAGAGCTATAAAACTATTTTCTTATCTGTCGTACCTGCGACTTTAGCAGCTTTCCTACCATGTTTAAAATAAATTACATTACCTAAGTTAAAATAGTATTAACAACTCTATATACTTCCAAGTCGATTGAGAGCGTCCGGTCTGCACCAATTGCAAAGTGCAACTGATAGAAATCCGACGACTGACGAAACACGAGGTTTGCCGGGGAACATTAAGAACATAGTTGTATTGTACTAACCTATTAATATCGTTATGGGACTGTTCAGTCATCTGGCTAGCCTTTTCCCAACTATGTTGGGGTCGGCTTCTAGTCTAACCAGATGTAGCTGAATACCAGTATTTTAAGCAAGTACTTCTTGCATCCTGGATCACAGAATAATTAGTAATGATTCCAAAGAGTACTTATTTGTTTGGTATTATTTCCAAAACTCGACCATTAAAATGAAGGAATACAGAAATGTTAAAAAAACGAAAAAAAGAAACTTGAAAATATTGAATGTAATATACAGTGAACATTATAAGATAACACAATTTTTTAAATAAAATTATGTACAAGTATATAAAAACGAGGAAGAGATGTCAGTAGGAAAAGTGCCCAAAGGGCTAGCAGCATTGCCACGTTAAATGGCAATGATGTGAAAATATTGAAGTTAAAATCATTGTTCCTTAAGAGCGTGTATTTTGAAATTGGATATCGTCAAATATTTCGCTGTTTTGATTAATTTGGCAATATTACTGTATGGAAACATGAAATATTGCTAACTAGTGAACTAAAATATGGATTATGAAATGTAATAATTCATATCGTAACACCGAATATTTAGTTTTAGATGTAAAAAAAGTATTTGGAAACTTTCCAAATGCCTTTTTTACACCTAAACGGTTACAACATCAAATTCAGTGTTATAATCGCAATTCACTACTAATATTTTAGTTCACTAGTTAGCGATATTTCATATTTCCATACAGTAATATTGATAAATTAATCAAAACAGGTAAATATTTGACAACTGTTGGCGACGTTATCAACTTTTAGAATGAACGCTCTTAACTTCACTAGGTCTGTTTAATAAATTCTAATAATATATAAAGTCTTGCTTTTCTTCATATTTCGCACTGTACAACATAACTTTATTCAGTTAGTCAGCCAGAACGTTTCTTGTAAGTGAAAATGCCTTGGAGATCCAATTAGGGTTGTATAAAATATGATGTAACAACATTGTTATCGTAAAAAGGCTCCCTGGGGGACTTGGGGGCAGCCGTCTTTAAAGTAACGTCTCTTTTTGAACCGTCGGAATGCTCCTTAAGTTTTAATGTAACGTTTGACGTTGTTTGCTGAGGTTTCATGTTTTTATGGAGCTGAACAGCTGAATTCAGGAAGGTTTTAATCTTTTATGAGCAGAAGGCAAACATTTCGTACGGGTTTTTAAATATTTGTGGACGCCTTATAGTATGTTTATAATTTTCAGTTTCCTTCTAAAAAAACAACGTCCAGTTTAAAAAGGCATAAGAACGTTTTGAATATTTAATTGATAAAAGTCATAAGGTGAGATTCAAACAACTATCTATGAGTAGACGCTAATCTGCCATTAAAATATTATATGCAAAAGAAGAGAAAGTGCATAATCCGTCTCATTTATTTTTCAGTCTTTGTTTGTTTTGTTTTGCAATTATAAGCACAATCACACTATGTTTGTACCTACATATTCGTTATTTTTTTATCTGACACAAATTAATTTTATTTAAGTATGCATACACATTTACATTATAAAACTAATTTACATCTGTCACATCACACTTTCAGGTCTAGTTGAAAACCAGCGTCAGGCACTTTTATTGTTGCCTGGCATTTTTCTGAAACTGGGCCTTTTTGGCGCAGCCGTGCGGCACACTCCCCTGCTAATTTCTTTCATCGTACTTTACAGTTTTTATTTGATTTTTTAAGTGAAATTTCTTTAGGCGCGTTAGGCATTTTTGTGATGGGACTAAATCATTGATGTCGTGACACTGTGACGACACCTCATTTTTGTAAACACGATTGTGCTCTTTATTTATATTACGTTACGGATCAATGTTCTATGCAAGTATTTTTACTTTAAAGGTTTTGTAAACGCGATTCTACTCTTTATTTATATTTTGTTACGGATCAATGTTCTATACAAGCATTTTTCTTCTACCAAGGCGATCTTGTTCAAGTTATCACTTCTGTCGGCACTCCCGGATTGCCACCACTTTTTTTATTTTTTATCTGCTGTTAATTATATTGAATGTGTGCTTTTTGGTCTGTGCTAAATAATTTTTTTTTTCTTCTTTCATGAACTTGCAAGCAAAACCAAGCAGTGGAAGGAGAAACACACGAACAAAGAACACGTCAAATAAAAGAGCTACAAACTATTGATCGATGACACCAGATAGATTGTGAGATCATAATCAGCATTCATATCGTCACTGGAAAGGCAAAAATACTTAAACACCATATATGTGGCGGTTAAGTAATTTTGCCTTTCCAGTGACGATATATACCTACCTACTATGAAAGTCAATAACACTTTTATGTGAAACCATATAATTCGCCATTAACCTAGTCCCATTATTTTACATATTGTGACAACTTCAAAATAAAAAAATAACTACTACACATAAATACAATTTTAACAGCTGACTTAATTAATTACCACTTTTAATGACTACATGAGCGTTAATTGAAACGTCACACTTATTTCTGTTAACAATGAAAACACTATTAAGTCGAGGAAACGGTTCGTCAGGGCTTAACATATTAATTAACTTTTTGTTCTTTGGACACAAATAGAATGGAAGCTCTGTTTACCCTTAAAAAGGGTTGAAATAAATAGGAGTGACGGTTTAATTTATTGTGGGGGTTGATTGAAAGAAACGACAAGGAAAGGAAAAAAAGAACACGCATTTCGAAGTTATTTATCAAGACCTACGCATAAATTCTCATTCTTTTCATACTGGAGCTTCGGACTTGCAAGAACATTTTTCGTACATTCAAGATCGAAACGCCCCCTGTCAGAATAATCGTAGACGTGAATTCGAATTTTGAATTCATAGATTCGCTGAATTATGTCCAAGGTTTAAAAATCTACTAGATAAATAGGTAAGTGAAAATAAATCAAATATTTAAAACTTACACACAATACCCAACAAATCCTAGTTAATTTTTCAAAGGACAAAGACAATAGTGTCACGAAAAACATTAAACTATATTTTTTTAAGTGTGGACATTGTAAATAAGAATGTTCTCGTATAACCAGTCCCTGGTCGACCGAGCTCTGCTCGGGTGAAAATAGAAATAAACATATCGTTCAGGTAGACTATCGTTGTATCTCATTCCCGAGGTTGTGAAAATAGAGATAACGAATTTTCCCACATATGAGACCTAGCTAGATCGATTTTTCGCTCCCGTAAACCCCTATATTGCAACTTTCATCGAAATCGTTAGAGCCGATTTCGAGAATGTGAGTACAAATATATATAGGTAAAAATTTAATAGTATAGGATAGGATTTTCCGACAACTTTGTTTCGAGATTTCTTACGCAAAGATCATCCGGAATAATTTCTCTAAATGATGGAGAAAACCGCATCATAATCCGTTAAGCAGTTTAGAAGTACAACGCGGTGTCACAGACAGACAAAAAAGCGACTTGAATGTATAATACCTTTGTATAGATATAGAAGTACTGCTCAGTATTACACTATATAAACACGATGAAATAGCTTAGTTCCCTCGTGAGTTCTCCACCAGCAGCTTTATTTACTTAGTTACACACCAATCCAATTTTCCTGTGCTTACACAATGTGCTCGAATGCGGTTGAAGCTATTTGCAAGATCTTCGGTAAAGCAAGCGTCAGGTTTCTTAGTACCTAGTGCAATTTTCTGACTCCATCGAAAAGCAATGGCTGCATTATTGCAGGCACGTGTAGTAAAAAAATTGTGGCCTAAGTGACCTCTGTTCTACTGCTGATAAAGCCGTAGATGTGGCTAAATTGGATTAATATCATTTAATAAAAATTCTATCGGTCCGATGATAATTGGTTTAAACAGGTTGCTAAAACTTCATCTACTCAATTATTTACCTGCTAAAGATTAAGACAAACCCAGTCTGGCACAACAAAAACAAGGTATTAAAAAGTCTCGTATTTTTCATCTTTAGACCCGTAGCTTGATTGAAACAGAAGCCTGTTGCTTATTGGTACCCTGCCAATCTAATCATTCACTAGACTAAGTTTCATAACCTTTGTTCCTATTTTTACTTACTTTTCTTCAGCTGTCTCTTCTACAGGTGGCTGTGGTACATGTGTTGATAAGTCCGGCAGTTCAACTGCCATTGTATCCATTGCCATTTTTGCACTGTTGATTTACACTTGTGTTCTTATATTCACACACATGAATAGAACACTAATTGAAATTCACTTTTTATTTATTTTCTTAGAAGTCAGGATCTGTTTGAGTTAAAAGTTTGTTATACGACTGAGCTAACTCAGTCACGTTAACGTGGTAAGTAATGTTTCAAACGTTACTGTTATCTTAATATTTTGATATGAAAAAATTGTTTGAATATTCATGTGTCCCTGTGTTATCACTGTGAAGTACAGTGAATCAACAGTGTAGTGTCTGAATATCTAACGTCGAGATAATGTGATTCAGGAAGCTGTATTATCATTATCAAAAACTACAGTTATTGCATTATCAAAGACTGTTGCTAACTCATGATCATAAATAACAGCATTCTTTTTGACAGTATTTTTAATAGTAGTACCTACTTGGTGTATTTTAAAATACTGTTATATGGTATTTAACTATTTATGAATAGAAGATAGTTGGCAGACGGTTACTCAAAACTTTAGACGACCCGAAATGGTGGACGTTAAACAAAATCGATAGTTTGAAATTCTTTGTTTGTGCGACGTCGTAAACTGGCGTAGTTTTAGAAGCATTGGTTTTGAAATTTACTGTAGCTCGGCTATCGAAATTTGCACGACGAGATTCTTTATTATCATCGTTACCAAAGGGATTGATCTATGGTGATGAATCAGCTTGTTTTTCATGATCATTTTGAATATGCAACCACCCATCAAGACTTCTGTCACTGGGCTAGTAAGCTCATTGACTTTTCCCAAATGTGTGTTTTGTGTTCTAATAAAATTATAGTAATTATCAAAAGCGTTAAAGCTATAATTTATTATTGTTTTTGATCCGCCTAAAGCTATGTTGAGTCGGTCATTCACCTCTGTTAAAGTAAAAAATCGAAGGCCAATCAAATAATGCAAGGATTACATACAAGTAAAAAATACTTGTAATGAAATTCAAATAACTCTAGAGTTGACGATGACATGCAAGACAGGTTCTAGTATTTTTAATGTCGGTACACAGCAAAAAGCAAACAATGCTAATATGATATTCTTGAATAAATTAAAGTAAGAAATATGTTAGGTATATAAATACGCAACGTAGCAGCATTGTGGCAACGTAGGTTGATTTAAAACCAAAGTATTTATTTACGGCTATTTTACAAATTTGTAGTTGTGTTCAAAACATAAGGGGTCCCCGAAACGATCACTTCAATTGCATTTGGTAGACGATAGATAGATTTGCGCATCAATGTGTATCAATCACGTAAAAATTTACAATCACAATTCGATCGTTTCGGGGACCCTTAACTGGTGATTGTGGGGGTACAAAACGTGGTACACCTCTGCCCAACCTTTCGGGGAAACAAGCGTGAAGATTTATGTTATCTTTTTTAAAGTACTGACTCACTGACAATCTTAGTTCAATTCTAGACTATCGGTGTAATAAAATACTGCAGTAGGTATTTCATTGGTCTAGCTTCGAGTTGGCGGACGATTAGGTCATAAGTTCGAGAGCCAGGTCAGGGAAAAACTACCTTTGGATTGTGGCTGAAAAATCTAGAAGGGTAGTCGATAAATTGGGATGGGCTAGCCACGATATAAGTTTGTTAAAATAAAGATTTACTAAAAAAAAAGCTTTACGAAACGAATCTGAACGGTTTCAGACTGTCAAGGCAATGATATTCCTGAGAATTTTAATATATACCTAGAGCCAAATGAAACCGCTCAAATATTGAGTCATCTGTTAAGAAGTGAAAATTTTGAAACATCCCAAATAAGTAAACACCACGTAAACTAGTGGGTATTAAAAAACAAAACATAAAAAAAAATAAAATAAAAAATAAAAATATTTATTTCAATTACAAAAGACATTTACATACATATTATCGGAGATCACCTTTTAAGCAAGGGATTGCTTGTGTTAGGAGACTCCGCGCTTCCACATAACATTATTTATGTAATTGAGCAGTGTAGACAATGTTAACATGCAGAAAAATAAAATGAATTAAATGGGTAACCTAAAATTAAACAAAATGAAAGGGTGACTGATTTGAATGAGTGAGCGTTACGTATAGAAAAGAGCCAAGTCGCGTGTTTATGTGTGATTATGTGTGAATATGGGTGAGAGTGTGAGGAGTGAGGGTGTGTAGTGTGTGAATTATAGTTAGAATATTTAGATTATAATATCGTTTAAATATCGTTTAATATCCTGCCCAACATAAATATAAATACGAAGATGTATTTGTTTATTAGGAATTTGTGTGTTTGCATTGTTTGTTTGCTTGTTACGCCATCACGCCAAAACGGCCGAACAGATCCGGATGAGATTTGGCACTTAGGTAGACGGATAGCCCTGCGACAATGTCTTGGGATCGGAAGAAGCCAGATACAACTTCTTCCACTAACCATGTACACAATAACCCAAATGCAAGCAATTTGGTTATTGAAGCGTAGATACAAAAGACTCCACATCGTCGTAGGTTTTAGTATTAAGCCATTCGGTTACAACTCTTTTACAGTCGCGGAGCTTTAAGGAGTATATACTTAGTTCTTTATTCAGCAAGTTGTATAGGTAAGAAGATTGCCTTGAGTATTGTCTTTTAGCGAAAGTAGATCTAACCTTAACAGTTGGAGCGACTAAGTAGTTCCTTCTCTTTCTAGGCTTAGAGGGAACATAAGGGAGGGCTGCGTGCTTTTTTAGTATGAGTTGAAGCAAGTAAAGTTTCCTTACAGACAAAAGACCAGATAATTGGTAGAGGCTTTGAGTAGGGAATCTATAGGGTTTAAAGAACATGACCTTAAGTAAGGATCTTTGAGCCCTCTCAAGTTCTAAATTTTTTATTTTTGTTGTCCCTCCCCAACAAGGTAAACAGTATGTGAGGATCGACTGGGCCAATGATATGTAAACTTGCTTCAGAAGCCGCTTTGAAGCCGCATGTCGCAGTGACTTAAAGGTCCATATCATTTTCCTAACTCTTTTCATAATAAGTTCAGTGTGCATGTGCCAGGACAGGCGCTGGTCAATCATGACCCCTAGATATTTAGTGTGTTGTAACCTATCAATCCTTACACATGTGCAGTCGAGGGTTGGGGGATCAGGACAGTTGTGTATTTTTATTTGGAATTCTTGTGACGGTTGCGAGTTATTATACTTAGTAAAACAGATATTATATTATAGTAAAACAGATAAAACAATACCTACACTTCCGTTTCTGAAAAAATAATGCGAACCAACGATCCGAAAATATCGTGAAGATAAATAATATTCGTTTGTTTTTGTTTACTGCACATCTTTAGCGCGCAATACCCGCGTGGTGCGCCAACGCAAACCCACTCATGTTTACTGTGAGTAACGTTACTATAAAGCGGGTACAAAATATAACACATGTGTTCCCAGAATACGTTTAAAAGTGTATTTTTAAGTGGTCTGGTATTCGGAAGTTAGTGATTTGTTTACTGGATTGTAACATTTTTTGTAACGTAATGGCGCGTAAACAATTTTCCGTGAATAAACAGGAAAGGTGGAAAAATTTACGGCCATCATACATTTTTGTTCATGGAAAAATTGTTAGCTGAAAATGTACTGAAATACTACGACAGACATACCATTTGAAGATAGAAAGGAAATCACTTTAACAACCATAGGAATGCAGAATGATAAGGACGAGTTGGTTGATCATACTATAATATTCCACCGCAAAAGATACAACAAAATTATAAAAATGCAGATACTCAGTAACAACCCAACTAACAAAAGACTACAACAGCATCTAATCATGATTTACATATAACTAATGAAAAATAACCTAACAGCACTAACTACACTATCTATTCATAACTTTTTTTTTTACAAAAAAAAAAACAACCGACTTCCAAAAAAAAAAACATTACTAACTGAAAAATAACTTTAATTTCGGAAGTCGGTGTCTTGGGTTTTGTATTTTCGTTTTTTGCCACCGATTTCCGAAATTAAAGTAATTTTTCAGTTTGTACCTAGTGTTTTTTTTTTTTGGAAGACGATTGTTTTTTTTTTGTAAAAAGTTTTTATTTTTCACTTTTTAGTTGTGGTACCTACCCCACACACATTCGAACACTACCTGCTACCAGTGACAGGAACTTATCATATCATCTACATACTAAGTGGGAAAAAAATACGTATTTTGTAGCTAACTCAAAAACCACCCAAGCAAAGTTAATAAAATTTATATGGAACCAATTTGAGAACATACCCTTTCAAACAAAAAAACAATTTTTAAAATCGGTCCACAAATGACGGAGAAATCGGTGGACATACATAAAAAAAAAAACAAATTACTTGCTAGATTCTCAATTACAAGAGTTTGTATCACAAAGCGCGGAAGGCCGTAATTCTTTTAAAGATTCTTTGATAGCATTGTATGAAACACGCGCAAACGCATATCTTTTCTGTCACCTTGACAGGTCGTCACAATTATTTACGTCATTACAGTTAGTATTGTTGACTGCGGAAGCCTGATTGTCATTTGTTAAAAGTTCAATGTTTAGGGCATTATGTTCTAGAATTGTCTAAATTCTGTTTGAGACAGTTTTTTACTAACTTTCTTCACACAGCACCTTAATTGCGTAATACACGATCAATCACATCTGAATCATTTTGAAATAGATTGCTAATCCATTGCTTCATAAGTTCGAAAAAAAATCTGCTCAACAATGTAAATAACGCAATGAATGTTGTTGAACTGTCAAAATGAAACAGATTAGTTTTAATCGTTTACCGAAAATGTTTACGCAATTAGATACCTGTATTCATTCAATATAAGCGTTCTTTAATAAAGTATTGTTGAGCATCAAATGAAGAGACATTTTGCTTATCAATTTTAGTATATATGGTAGGTATATTAATCGTCCAAGATCTTGATCATGAAGGCAGCAAGTGGCACTTTTTATTAATTTTCTTTCGTTGAGAGTAATAACTTAAAATGTCGGCCGCATCGGTGACCATTGCAGCTTTATTGCAAAGTTCTTTTTTGAATAATGCGAGCTTTTTTTTATGGTTATGAGTATATGAATGTATCCTATCTGCTATGTCCAGCAGTGAACATATTTCTTCTGAAATGATGATTATTAGTTTTCTAATATATTTTCCTTGAATTTTACCATGTTTGCTTGAATACCGCAATACATTAAAATTGTTTATTTTTTGTAATGAAAAGTAAAGACTCGTAATTACAGTCCACAGAGTATTAAGATATTAAACATACTATTATGAATAGTATGAATGAATCATCAGAATTAAAACGATGGCTCAAACATGCAATGCAATTACGCTGCAAATATGAATTTTAGTAAAGTAGGTACATAGGTACAGAATGCGTGATTCATTGAATGATGAATATAACAAAGCTAATAAATAATGAATTTAACAGCTCTCTCATAGACCCTTTGCCCTCTTAATTCCTATTTTACTCATCGGAATAAGACTATTTAATTTGGGTGAACTAGCCTAGTTAATCTTTACTCAGGACTTTAATGCTCGTCGAATTTTAGTTTATTTGGGTTTCGACTTGAAAGCAGCCGGATTCGGGAGACTATTCAAGTTTAAATCCAATCCCTTTTTGGGTTACATAGATTTTCCATCGAGACCGCGGAAAAAATAGGAAGGACTTATAAAACTATATCTCATCTATGTAAAACTGACGGAAATGTCACTTTGAATTACCGTCTATGTCATTTCCCATAGGATTATTCTAATACGATGGGCAGCTGTGACCTCATGTGTAATAATAATGTGACTATTCTATTTTATAATATGATACTCACAAAGCAAGTACCCAATGGTACTTGCTTTGTGAGTATGGCTAAGGGAGCATTCATTGTAGCAGATTTTTAGGGAGACTTATTATAAGGGAATCCTGTTTTACGAACAACGTGAGATTTTTAGGTTTTGCAGATTTGTCAACGATGAAATGTTTAGAAGAAAGATGTAAAGAACTATTGCAATAAGAAGGTGTAATTCTTCTTCTTAATTATAATCTAGAATTTAAGGAACTGACGTTATTGAGCTATCTTCTACAACATCAATTCCACCCATTACTTTGTCTAAACCTTCATCATTTTCACCATAAGGGCTGAGAGCCCCAACATGGGGATCTATTACCCTGATTGGTTCCCCATAGGTGCTATTTCCGTCACAATGACCACGATACGCAATAACGCGCACGGCATTAACTACACGGTGTTCGCTTCGAATGAATGCGAGCTACACGTCAAGTCTTCTGTGAAATCGCTCGTTATTCACACTCGTTTGACTGACGAGTGAAAATGAACGTAGATTTTTGCTTATATTGTTATATATGGCTTGAAACTAGTTCGTAATGATGAACGGACATGACTTTCATTGATTTCATGAGACACTAAGTAGCTGTTACCAGTGACTTCGTCGGCGTGTATAGTGTATTTCATATTTTTTAAATACAAGTTTACAGACATTAAAGTAGTCTATGTTCTACCTATTAGTCAAACATAACCATGGGTTTAGGCGTGAAAAGGTAACAGCCAGACAGACAGACAGAGTTACTTTCGCATTTTATAATATTAGCATTTATAATACTAGCATTTGTAAAGTGGATAACGAAAAATCCTGACGACATTCAAATTTTCGTTTTTTTTAACAATATCTTGATCACAGGTTTTCGCCAATTTTCAGTTTCGATTCCAATTTACTATGCTCTCACAGAAAATTCATTCAGGTTTAAGCCCAGCGCCGTCGTCGTTTGTATTAATTATTTTTAGATCGTCTACTTTTAGCACATTGTAGGTACTTCGACTATCCATTGTGACAAGTCTTAGATAAATTTCTGCTATTTACATTTTACAGCTATCTAGACCTAGGTAGTAACTAATGCTTCATAATAAATATCATAGTTCAGAATTTAATTAAAGATAACTTCTAGCTTGTTAATAGATTTATATAAATTGTGACAAGTTGAAAATAACAGATCAATCTAATTGGTCGTAATATTTAGTGAAAGAACAAATGTTATCGTTTCACTTTCACAATTTGTTATTTTTATGTTTGTTTCATGGGTTCTGTTGTGGGTTAACTGTTTCGAGCCGTATTGCTTGCCAATTGTATCAAGGTTTATGGTTTTAATATTAGTTCATGTGTTGTATGCAAACTGCTTTTTTTTAAAGTATGTTTTAATTTTGAGTTTGATACCACTGTTACTTCGTTGTTTCTCTTTAAATTGTTTGTAAGAACCATGTATAATTTTGTTTTGCGTTGCAGATACCTATATGTATAACGTCATTTTTGTTTCATGCATAAGTAAGTAGGTAAGATAACAAAGTTGTTACCAATAGTCTAGATTCCGAAATGTGATCGTTTTAAAGTCCTGAAGAAAATAGGAGAAACAGGACTAAGAAACAACGATATGAGAGAAAAGTTCAACAGTTTGTTGTTAGTTATTCAATGTTATTTTTAAATCTACGAAGTTAACCTTCACGGCAAAGTAAACCGATGTTGAGAATTTGTAATTGATGGAAAATTTTAAACCAAATTAATTTTAAAGGCTTAGACTTCAGTCTAGAACAAAGTGAGTGACGGAACTGATAAGCATGACTGATGTAAATTTTGCGTTTGAGCATATACAAAGCTACTGCTTCTAAGACTATATCGAATGAGAATTTTGTATTGTTGAACGTTCTAAAAAGGTTGAATACCTTTTAAGCAATGTTTCAATAAGGAGATTTTCTTAAATAATAATATTCGACTTTGTTAATAACATGAACTATTTCCCTTTCAGGTATCCTGGTTTAATTACGTGTCAATAACATTCCTCTATTTCCTCTTAATCATCTGTTTCTATTGGTAATATATTATATTGTTTCATTTACACTATATTTCAGTTTGAAAATGTAAAGTTTAATACAATAAAGTTCAGCGGATGTGATTGTTTGAGCGTTATGCGATTGTTTCATAATGGGCATCACACCGGTTTCACAACACTGCTCGGCAATACGCGTCTGTGCAAGTGTTGCATATATGCAAGCAACAATAAAAACATTCTAAATATGGACATTATGAGTCGACGCGATTCGCCAGTCGTTCTCAATTTCAATGTGTAATTACTTGAAAGTACTATATGAGTTAATGTATACGTTGTTTTATTGTGGTCGTTAATTAAAATTGTTTCCATAACTCATGAATTAACTGTTCAGAATTCGTGGTAATTGTAGGTGTCATTAATAATGAAATACCAACAGTTGGATTAATTTCTACTCCCTTTTCGGTAAAGGTTTGGTAGTAACCTTTCGAAATGTTAAAACACTACCCACATCCTAAGCAATATCCACTAAACGAGTAACGTCTGAAACATTTTTCTTGATACCAACAGTTAAGGTGACATCTAAGTAATCAATCGTGGAAACACACAGTTGCAGAACAAACGATTCTAGAATGCGACATCAAATAATGAGCGCTTATTACACTTCACATTCACTGGATTGTCGATTACAGTGTTGGACATGAAACTGTGTTGTTTATACTAGGTTGCGGAGCGAGCGTACGTGTGGCTCGGGCGACTGTCGCGGCGCTACTGAAGGAAGGGGGCGCAGAGTACCCGACTAGAGATGCGCGTCGCGACGCCCCCCACAGGGAAATTACCAGATAATTTGGGTAATTTATGTGTTCTACGTTCGGAAAATTCGTGTTTTTAAGCGTCAACGTGAGTTTATAGTTTACAAATATTTCCGGAGTGAGTAGTTTCAGGTATTGTTCAAGATTTTGAACTATAGGCGGAAAATTATGACTTTATTCTGACCTAGATAGTAAACCTTCAACACAAAGTCAGAATTACAGGAATTAAAAGAGTGAATCAAACTTTCACGAGGAAATTAGAAGGTCAAAAATTCTCAAGGTAGCGTACCGAGAAAAATTGAAAATTAATTTCAAAGTTTTCCTCAACTGCAAGATAATTAATCTTGATTAATTATCGTTCAAAATTTCCTTACAGTAAAAATAGGGAAAGCTGGTAACATCGTGTTAAAGAAATAAAAGTAAGGTACCAGCTTGGGGTTGGTCGCGCCCTCTCTTTGGGCGGATTGTCGGATCGATCCGCAGACTGGTCGCACGACCGCTCGCGACCACCCTGACTGCTTGCGACCAACCTACGTCACATGTCATCGATATTCAAATGCTGTGGGTACTTTGTTTTGATTGTTTTGACAACAGATTCAAATTGTGGTCTGGCGTCGGTATGTTATTGCCGCTCCCAGTACAATCTCAGAGTGAAAATGTATAAAAAAAGAATGTGTAAAAAAAAAAATTAATGTTTATAATTATTCATAATTTTATTCCAATTTTTTTCACCCCAATTATATCTTATTTTATCTAATCTTATCTAATTTTGTCTAATTTTGCCTAATCTTGACTAATTTCATTTAATTTCAACAAATTTTGTCTACTTTTATGTAATTTAATCTAATTTTATGATTGTATGTGTAATTATAATTACTGATAAATATTAACACATAACTTGTATGTGTGGTGCAAACTGTTAGTATAAGTTGGTTTTTTAATAAATAAATAAATAAATAAAGTTTTTCATAAGGTAAACGGTATGTAACCAGTTTGTTGAGCATACCTACCCACATAAATTTTAAGGTGCGAACCGTAGTGAGGCAGTATCCATAAATATTTTAGACTAGTGGAATCTGCCACACCATATCTAATTAGTGGGGCAGATTCCACTGAACATTTTTATGCATTCCACTTTGACCCACCAGTGGAGCAGCTTGGTTTGGTTTTATAGGTACTCATTGTTTTAATGCCTGATATAGGTAGGTACTTAATTTTGGTCCCAGTTTTAAGAAGCGGCGGTTTAAGTTTCGCCACGTTACATTTTTCATCATGTCTTTTTTTTAATATCCTCTTGGACCATAAACAATCTCTTATTGCCAGTTAATTGCACTACGCTTTGAATTTCACTCACAATTAATGAAAATAATGCCCCTGATTAAAACCTTGTCACAACGGTAGGCAATTCATGCTCATAATTACGAACTAGACAAAATTGAATGTAGGCAGTGATTGTCCATTAAAATGTCAGTTTTTTACCAACATTTGGTGTTTAACTTGTCTGTATTTGAGTCACGCTATCAAACAAAAGTAAAAACCTAATCGGAATGGACTTGCGTCAAAGCATTTCTTGTAAAGCATCTCCCTCACAGGCGCGTTTTTATCAGTCGATGCGTCCCGATTCCTTGCACACAGCTGCGTTATTATCGTCCGATATTTTTTACGTCTGCGTGTAACCTACACTACAGTCCCCCCCCGCTCGCACTGCACCGTACTGACGTTATTAACGCAGGTGTGCCGTGTGTGTAAAATCGCATGCGTCTTAATAAAAAATATTCTAAGAACACATATCGGAATATCGCAGGATGGAGGAACGGAAGCGTCCTACTTCTATTGCGTCGTTATTATCGCAGCAGTGTGTAATTTCGTGGCCTTCCTAATATGAATAAATGTACTGAAAACAGATATCGCAATAATCCCACGTTCGAATTACGTAAAAATATCGCGGCGGGATTTTGTTATTATCAACCGATGAAAACGCGCCTGTGGGGGTGAGGCTTTAAGCTGGCTTGCCTTGGCTTTGTTACGTCTTGATGTAGCTGCATAGCTACCATAGAGCACGGAGACGCCTCAGAAGACGATGCTAGAGGTGGTATTGTCAATATTATCCATTTAAACCAAGTGTTTACTCGCACTACGACTCTATAATCTACACTAATATTCCAGAGAGAAAAGATTTGTATTTTTGTTTGTATTAACTATACAGGGTGGCAGGGACATCGACGCGAAAACTGTTACCTACCATGGATTCAGTACATGGTTCTGAACCCGCCTTAGTTGAATTTTTTTGTTTGTTAATAAAAAATTAAAAAAAACGTTTTTTCATACAAAATTGCAATACTTATGCGGTCGACATTTATGGAACGGCTGATTTTTAACCTACGACTTTGACAGCTACAAGCGCACAGTTAGTAAAAATCGAGTTATACTGTCATTTCTAGACGCTCCTGGCGTTTCCGTGCTCTGTGATGGCTTCCAAGAAAATGGAAGCAGAAGACGTATAGCCGCGTATAGCTTTACATAGCTCGCTTCTGGTTTATCAGAGAGAACGTGACCGTTTTATAAAGTCCGATCTTTGATCGAAAATAGCAATATAGGTGACTGTAAAAAAAACAGTGACACTCCGGGAGTGCCGATAGAAATGAAAACTTGAACAATTTAAAAAAATATTTCCAAAACCTTTAATGTAAAACTACTTGCAAAGGACATTGATCCGTAACCTAAAATAAAGAGCACAATCGCGTTTACAAAAATGAGGTGCTGGTAACGGTGTCGCGAGTTCAATTGTTTTTTCCCATCTCAAAAATGCCCAACGCGCCTGAAGAAGTTTTCACTTCAATAAAATTATATTGTGCGAGGTTCATAATCATAATCATAATCATTTAATCATTTGCTAACATAATAGGTACAATAAAATAGTTGTTATAAAAAAAAAATTACAAGCGCGCTGTTATACCAGAAGGCGTACAAATATTCATGGATGTCATTGATAACATAATTACATTAATCAAACGATAATTGACTTTCTCAAAATAAATGATAAGAAAAAAAATATACATGTCAAAAAGAAAAAATAAGTTTACTACGACTTTTGAAAGACTCAAACCGAGGAGAAGCATTGAAGATGAATGTATCTACCTACGGAATATTGCACGATCAACATGTTCGGGAAAGCGATTATAACCTAATAACAAAGTAATTATTAAACTAATAAACGACAGTTTTAGACTCAACTATAAAACCGTTTTTTTATACACAGTTTGGCAGCTTGGTATCAGGCAGAAAAAGGCTTTGATACTTTTCATCTCGGAAAATACAAAACTTTAGATACAGGCCCAGCTATATTTCAGAGGTAAAAGTTTTCAATTCTCTAGTAAAAGTAAATAATAGCTGTACAAAGACCTTTTGGCGCGCCGCCATTTGTTTTGTTTATTAAATTTTACGAAACTATTGCACAAAATATGTTTACCAAAAGCGTCCCTTGTCGACGTCATCCGAGCGCTATAACGTCCTTGTAGCGGTGTATTTAATAACTATGGCTGCAAAACTGCGAAAGATCCAGTTTAAAAAATAACCGACAAACAAGAAGCTTTCTGGACCACCATACAATATTTGACACTACATATTATTTTAAATATTTAGTAAAAAAACATGTTTCTTGTAAGGCCCCCCCCCCCCCCCCCCCTTACAAGAAACATGTTTTTTGTCACTTTGACCTTTAATTTTTAACTTTAATATATTTTTATTATTTGTTGTTATAGCGGCCCTCAGGCCGTCACTCCACCTAGGAGTGACGATCTTCGCAGAGTGGCTGGTAGAGTTGCCGAGAATCGAGCTGAATAGCGTGCAATTGGAAAGGCCTATGTCCAGCAGTGGACTGCTATAGGCTGATGATGATGATGATGATAGTGGAGGCTTTGTAATTCCTTTTTAGGGTTCCGTTTGGCCGGGTACGGAAGCCTAAAAAGGAATATTCCAAGCGTAAAACCACTTGCTAGTCCTTTGTTTTTAAAACAAAAGAGGGACCTGTTTGTTTAAGGGCCTTTACCCACTTATCCATATCCTGTTCGTATTCGATTCGTGTTCGTTTCTGATCCGGTTTGGCCATCCTAAGTAATTGTACGAACCGTATACACATGAGTGCACAAACGTCCATACAATTACTATGAAAAGACCGTCATTGTGATAATTTTCTTATACTAGACCATACCTGGGAACTTTGTGGTTACGGAGATATATGAAGGTCAAAGTTCGGACTTATTATTACTTTTTTCACTAAAACAACGTTTAAAACTTTTTAAATAGCACAACTCCAATGCAGTTGCCGTATACGCATGAGTGCAAAAACGTCTATACAATTACTAGGATGGCCAAACCGGATCAGAAACGAACACGAACCGGATAAGTGGGCAAACGCCCTTACACAGTAAGTAGGTTACACCACCGAGCCAAGTACCACATAGTCGATGGAAACATACAATGAGTGGAATTAATATCCGCTAGACTGTCACGCTGTCAACTTGTGTGCAGTCTGTTCACGTGGAGGACGTGTGACGTGTAATATCCCTTCTGAGAAAATGCTCATTGGATGGCGTTGACGGGAAAGAGTTAATTAAGAAATGAGTTAATTAATAATTACGGAGTTTGTGCCCTGTTTCGTCACCTCCGGATTTATTTAATAAACAATTAAAGAAATTCTGTTTCTCTTTTCAATTTCTCTCATAGATAGATAGTGTTTATTTAGGCAGTGTGAAACAACCCTTTAATTTTGAATTGGCAGATATTTACCCACCAAATCAATATAGTAGGCAGCAACTACAGAAATCTAAGGGCTAATAAATTGAAAAAAAAAAAAAAAACTGTGGTTTTCCAGGAGTGCCGACAGAAGTGAAAACTTGAACAATTTTATTGTGCAGGAAATACTTTTCCTTTTTGAAGTCGGTAAAAAAAAGGGAAATGTCAATCATGTCGTCATGTCTCAATGTTTGGAATGTCATTAATCCCAAAGAAAATGTATCGCACGTTGATCTCTTTTTAATGGTCAAAAGCTGGTGTCGGTAATAGTGTCGCGAGTTCAATTGTTTTTTCCCCATCTCAAAAATGCCCAACGCGCCTAAAGAAGTTTTCACTCCAAAAACTGTCGGCGACGATACCGTTGACTACACCACACAGTGTGAAAGCAAAGCGTTTAGTAGTAATTGTATGAAACTAACAGTCCGACGATATCGTGTTGTTATTATTATTGTCCAATGTGAAAACGGCCAATGTGCTTTTACTATTCAAGCAAAACTTGCATATCCTGCCCAATACAACAAGCTGAAACACTAGTATTCTATTCACAACGTCCGTCAGTCCAAACTAGAAGGTATTAATATCCGCATGTCGCATCAAGCTGTCATATTGTCAGCAAGCGTGCTACGCTGTCTTTTCACTTCATGTATTGTGTGTTATGTTCTGTGTTGCAGCTGCTGACAGGAAGCCCCTTTCAGGGGAGAGTGCTTGCACAGTGACGGGGGAGGCGGCAAAAGCATTTTTATAAGTTGTGAAAAGAGGAAATATGTGTCAAATACAAATTCAGAGCTTAATTCGATGACTTAGTTTAACATTGAGGCATGTGCTGTTAATGTAAGTGTGATTAAATATTTAAAGGTATATTATTTATGCTAATAAAATTTATATATATATATATATAAAGCCTCGAGTAACAAATATTAATTACTGGATTAATAGACTCACCCCTTTTAAGCCATTGCAGACTTTGAAGGTTCACCAAGAAATATTCCTTCAAGAATTTCTTAACACAGCAAGATCAATCTTTAGTATTTGAATTTCATGAAAAATAAACGCTAAAGGAAAATATTGGGATCGTAGCAGGAGGCATTCTGTAATTTCTGCCAACCTCTATAGTCAAAAGGCGTGAGTTTATGACTCAAATTAAGGATATTCTAGTATGTTTCGTGCGTTGATCCGTGACGCGATTGATAGCACTTTCTGTCAGTCGCCATTTTGAACATTTGAAACTAAGCTTGACAAGCAATGATGCCAACACGACGGCAAGAGACAAGTTATAGTGAACGTTCTGTATTTAAAAAACGCGTCTCCTGTCACTTACGCACAACCTAACACAACCACATCCTCTATGCTTCACAAACAGGCCGAGCATTGAATTATAGAGGCAGGCTGCGCCCGCCAAAGAGTAGTAATTAAGAGCACGGCCACACGAGCACACGACTAATTAACGAGCAGAGCCTGTTTTGTTTATGCTTTCGACCTATTTTAGAGCAGCACGAGTGCGTTTTGTAGGAAATTTTTGATTGACATTCTGTGGTAGGTAGTGAATTTGCTTTACTTTGGTTGCGTATGATGTTTCATTTTTTGGGATATACAACATGTGAATAAAAACCCTGTCCGATCCGTGAGGGTGTTGTTAAGAATCGTACTGAGAGTCTATTTATGTGGTAATTTTCAGGAAAAAAGAAAAAAAAACGCCGCATTTTTTTTCAATGGCGAATTTTACCGGGTTATTACCGAGTGTCTACAAGTCATAACTTATGACCCCTGTAGAAAATTTGCTCATTTTTAATGAATTTATTGATGATACAATAATGTCTTATAGGTACGTGGAAATGTTTTAAAAATACAACACCTAATCCCAATATGTGCTGGTAAGCCAGACTAGAAGATTAACACTTTGAAGGACAGTAGGTACAAGAGACACAATAGAAGTTTTATTGTTATGACGCTTATGGGCGTGTAGTGTCCTTCAAAGTGTTAAGCTTAGCTCATTGGCTATTCGAGACGAGCACTAGGTTGGTATCTAATATGTATAGGTAGCTATAAAGATGTGATACATGATTTATTTATATTTGCTCAAGAATGTTATCGAATGATTCAAAACTTGAGACTATGGTGGCTGAGAATATCTCGAGTGTAGGACGAACAGTTTGATTTAAGAAAAAAACCGGCTGCATGTCGGATGCAGTCGGGCTGAAGCAAAAATTTTAAGTCAATTTAACTATCAACAATCGAGAGTTAAATTCAGCTGACAATAAGAAGTAAAAGTTCAGATTAATTGTTTTTTTGTTGATATTGATTGATAAAAGGGATTGATCTTCAGTTAATGTCAATTATTTGCTCTAAATGTACATTACAGGTGTACCTATAGTACACCCACATTTCGCCAGTTATGTTTAAGTCCCATGTAATAGGGGGCGAGCCTATTGCCATCAACCGGACACAAATCCTCTAAATGTCAATTGCTCTAAATGCATTTTCTCCTAATAGCAATGTTGCACATAATTATTTAAACAAATGTTACGTCTCATTTCACGCGAAATTAAAATGTTAAATTCAAAATTTAAGTAAACTTATATAGATGTGCAAGGATGACAGCATAGCGGCCATTAAGGAAAGTTCTCGCAACTGAAGTGGCTGCGGATGACATAATCCTGTAATCCAATCTAATAATGGAACCTCAGACCAGACTGATAACGTCATACGGGAGGGAGGAGGGAGCAATTATCTTCCTTTGCTATACGATGAAAAGAATCGAGGTCAAGTTTTTTTTGTAGAAACGTCATTCCTAACTGCATTCAAATTTGGTTGTGTGAATTAAATATCAGAGGATCTAGAGAAAGTGATTCTATCAGCTATAATGATGATGGAAGCAGCAGTGATAACATGTGATCGTCGGACTGCCAAGTTATAGGACTCGAGTTCGAACCCAAAGTACGCATCTCTGATTTTTCAGATTCATGTGCATATTGTATAATTACATCACTTGCTTTAAAAACGGTGAAGGAAAAAATCGTGAGGAAACCTGAGAGATATTTCTCAACGGCATGTGAAGTCAAGTCAGAAGCCCATGGGTGGCTTTAAAACTCTAACACCAGGTTAGTCACTAACCACTCGAAAAAAAGAGAATTATGATGGAAAAGTCAAAAATGGTATGGGACTGACATGATCTACCAAAAAGCTTATGTCAATTTTGTTGTTAGTCGTGGTAGAAATACGAAACATTTGCAAAGCGATTGCCCTCAGGTGCTGAAAGTAAGACCTTTGTTTGTATTTAGCTATGCTTCAGGTTAGTGATCGATGCGCGGGGTTGGGGACGGTGAGCAATGGGTAGCTCGCCGTCCGATAAGGACCAAGCCCGGGTCGACGGCGCGTTGTGTTCCACGCGCGGCTCAAAGTGATGTCAGCAGAATTGACGGGGTCCGCTAGGGCCAATGCCTGCCGGGGGTTCGAAGAAAACCGATAGGGAAATCGTGGCCCCCGGCAACAGGGCAACCGAAGGAACACGGGTGGGTTTTAGTCAGTAAAAGTCTAACACGACCTCCCGCTCCACCCAGAGCGGGAGAAGTTATTTGATAATTTCCCACCCAAAAAAAAAAAAAAGGTTAGTGATCGATCGATTTCACGACGCAGTAAGCGCAACTGAAAACAAGAACCAACTTCGCAAAGTTTTCATCAACGCAATAGGTTCACGCGATGCTTTGTGCATGGAAATTCAAAAATATAAACTAATATGTATCATAATTAGTCTATAATGTGTCTCAACACAGGCCTCCTCTTTCCGAGAGGGAGCTGTAATCAACCACACGGGTCCAGTGCGGTTTGGTAATACATTTACCAACCCACACTGGACTCGCGTGGCCTTTGAATTTTTGGTTCTAGGACATGCCGGTTTCCTCACGATGTTTTCCTTCACCGTTTTGAGAGCAGACTTCACTTTCCTTAAAAGTTCCTACACTCACGTCGCAGTACTGACACATTGTTTTAATAGTCATGTAGATAATTGCTCTCGGTTTTCCTTACTTTAAAAGCAGAATGCATTAGGTTATAATTTATAATAGTCGATAACAAAGAGCGGATGTGTGACGTCATTCATGGATGAATAATTTCCCGTTTGAGTTTTCAGCAAAGTACTGTTTGGGGAATAGAATATCGATTTTCAGGAGTTGCGAGTAGTTTTACAGGAATTATAATGTAGTTTTCACGGAAAGCGGATTTTTCCGGAAATCAAGTAGGTACCTACCTACTTTTTCAGAAAACGTAGTTTTTCATGGAATTTTGTAGTTTCGCGGTCTTTAGTAGTTTCATGAGATTTTGTCGTTTTTAATTACATTTTTTTTATATTATTTAATTCTGGACGTAATAATATAACTTTACAGTTTTTAACACAACTAACTATTTACACTAGGTACTAAATTAAAGGAAAATAAATACAAAAACGTAGTTTTTAATGGAATTTTGTGTCTTTTAAGAAGATAGTTTTTTTTTTTGTTTTTCTGTTGAATGTTGACATTCAGTTTCTAGTGATTATTTCTGTCGTGACAAATGCTCGTTCTTGCATCACTTGCATGACTTGCCGGTGAAGCGGTGACTAATACTTTCTCCTAGATATCCGGATCATAACTGTCCATAATAATTAATTGACGCTGATAGAGATTAGTAGGTAATAGTAATTAATAATATCTTTACATGTAATTATCTTATTTTCTCACGTTTTTAAATCGTCTTGCTTCAATGCGGTTATAGAATAAATAAGCCCTTGAGTTCAGTGGGTCATTTTTAGAAAAAAAAACAGTGGCATTCCGGTAGTGCCGACAGAAGTGAAAACTTGAAAAAAAGTCGGAATCAACGCGTTGATGTCTTTTACTCCACGGTGTCGGTAAATTGCGTTACATTACAGTGTTGCGAAATCAATGGTTTTATCCCATCTCAAAAATGCCCAACGCGCCTAAAAAAGTTTTCACTTAAAAAAAATACAATACAATGTTTTTAGTTGTAAAATGAAATAATCTTGGAAATTGAAGTTGTAAAGAGAGAAGCTTAGAACAGACGTAAATAGAAGACATAACACCTTTAATCCATTAAATGCGTTATGTGAGCGAACGTAGTGCGACGTATGAGATCACAGTACAGCAACTATGTTATTACTTACATTATTATACCTGCAGGCTGACATTGAAATCATTGGCAACCTGACATGGGCGAAAATATTCAGGAATATAAACAACTTCTACTATTTCTTACATGATGATGTCTGGACTTTAAAAGAGACTTTCACCTCTGAGTTCATTTCTTTTCAGAAGTAGTCAGATAGGAGCAGTCAACTCCATCTAGCAATTTTTTGAAGTGAAAACTTCTTTAGGCGCGTTGGGCATTTTTAAGATGGGACTAAACCATTGATTTCATGATACTGTGACGGAATTTACCGACACCGTGGAGTAAAAGACATCAACGCGTTGATTACCGCGGTGCGTGGAGTAAAAAACATCAACGAGTTGAATGCCAATTTTTTTTCAAGTTTTCACTTCTGTCGGCACTCCCGGAGTGTTTTTTTTTAATATGACGTGTAGAAGTAATTCCGATATCTTATTTACAGAATAAACAATTTCATTTCCTATCTGTGAAACTATACCATCAAATTCATCAACTTTGAAATATCGAAAAAATATCAAATTTAAATCATTTATTTGCTTGAATATGGGTATGTACATGAGGTGATACATACAACAAAAGTTGTTTAAACCATATCCTATCTTAACAGGTGTGCAAATATCTATTACAATAAAAAAAAAACAGTGGCACTCCGGGAGTGCCGACAGAAGTGAAAACTTGAACAATAAAATTTTATTGTGCAGGAAATACTTTAATGAGGTGTCGGTAACGGTAACAGTGTCGCGAGTTCAATTGTTTTTTCCATCTCAAAAATGCCCAACGCGCCTAAAGAAGTTTTCACTTCTAAAAATATTTGTCAACGAAAATGCAAGAAATAAATGCTTTTCTTCGTTATAAAAGTTGAACATATTCATGATTGGCAATGGCTATGATGACATCCTGCGTAATATTGACATTGATTAGTCATTAGTTACTACTTACATAGGTATGTACTGTGATGAAATTAATAGCGGTTTTAGTTAGTTAATTACTCATATTGTAATGAATGTATTTGTATATCGTATTCGTAATCTAGATTGAGTCATTAAGTGATCATTAACTAATTAGTTTATTTGAATGGCAGAGTAAGTACATGGAAACAATGTTTTCAATCACACAGTATACGGTTATCAGTAAATCAGCATGATTAAACAGAATAAATATTAGGTCATCATCTGCCTGGCCTTTTTTTTTTTTTTTAATTATTTAATCATATTATAGTACAGAGGTGTTACTTAATTCTAAACTCGCCAAACTTTTACGTTTGATGGCGAGTTTAGAATTAAGTTTAGCTTTTCCAACTATGTTCAGGTCGGCTTCCAGTCTAACCTAAAAGTACTGGTATTCAGCTGCATCCAGCTGAATACCAGTATTTTTCATGGAGCGACTACCTATCTGACCTCCACTACCTAGTTACTAAATAACACGATACCCCTTGGTAAGACTGGTTGTCAGACTTTTGGACTTGTAACTACCCGTAACGACTGTCAAAGATCTACAAATGACAGCCGGGATCAACGGCTTAACGTGATTTCCGAGGCACGGAGGGGTCTTGATATGTAAAGATGGTCACGTATCCACGGACCAAACGCGGCAAGAGACCCGTGCGGCTGTTATTACTTAGCCACAAGCCCCTCAGAATGAATATTAGGTAAATCTCAATATTAATTTGACATTGGTGCCGATTCCCTTGTTCACAAACTAAACTAAATTTAAGTTCAGTGCATCTTTTTCTTTCTATTTCATTAAGAAAAGGACAGAAGATAATTTTAGTTTAGTCCTGTCAAATTAATCAGCGCTTGACTTAAATTGACGTAATTTTAGTAAGCAAATTTTTTAATCACGTCTAAACTTGTATGGAGTAGTGACAGGCGCTAATTAATTTGACAGGACTAAACTAAAATTTATCTTCTGTCCTTTTCTTAATGAAATAGAAAGAAAAGATGCACTGAACTTAAATTTAGTTTAGTTTGTGAACAAGGGAATCGGCACCATTAACTGCACTTATAATGCATTTAAAAACAACATCACGCCTTGTTTCCTCGAAGGGTTGGGCAGAGCTGTAATATATTTAAGTGTATTGTAAATTGTTAGAATATTTTCTACAGAAATGTAGATACGAACTGAAAACTATGTAGATCGTGTAAATATTTGTTGTATGAGCAAGCGATGTATTTGTTTTAATACAAAAAATTGAATGTTTACAAATGTCACGTGCTTATCATTTATTAAATTGTAAATACATTTGTCAAATATGATTTATAATATAGGACAAAAAACATTTAATTGTTTATTACGACAAACATAACATAGAGGACGTTTGAAAGCGAGCTAGTTTGGTACCTGAAGAAGGAGATAGTTTATAAGGGTTCCTTTCGTTCCGAAAAATTGAAAAACTTGAAAGTACCTGAATAAGGATATGTAACCCATATTAGAATATTTTCTTTTAGGAAAATTGAAAAACGTGGGAAGGGCTTCGGTGTTTTAGCTAGTAAATGCTCCGGTAGAATAATTTTCATAGAAGTTATTTCACCAGAGTCGCGTGACGCCGTCCGTCGCGTCGCAGCTATCTGAAGGAGCATTAACAGTTTCAGGGGTTTACTTGCTACAGCAAATGATATTCGTCAAACGATTTTAAACGATATAAAAAGGGCGGTTTTACCTTAGTTGCATTTTTGTTTTAGGTACGTCATTATCCTTCATAATAACTTTTAAAAAATACCCAAATAATGTCCTTAATTACAATAACATCACAAGGTTTCCTGTTTAGAATCAGACTTTCCTGTTCATCACATGATTTACAGTTGACAGTTGATAAGGGTGTCGTCACACTGCGGCTATTCTCGTACGAACGCAACGATAGCATTGTTTGAACGCGGCGACGTTTGACATGTTTGCACAAAGCTTTATTTATTCAAAATATGTAGGACACTAATGATAAATTGTGGAGAAGTGGAGGTGACATTATTTTTGTGTTATTTTGTAACTAATGTTACTTTTACAAATAGACTTGGTAACTATGTGGTAGCTGATTTCTTTGTTATCTTTTTAATCGTATTTACCCGACTGCCCGGCTGTGAAGGGTTATGTTTTGATGATTGGGGACACAGAGACTGCCTATTAACTCTGTCACTCTCCTGTCAAAAAGGAGAATGACAACTAGGGACACTTTTGCAATGGGACGACTGGCGCTGAAATCCGCTGAACCCACGCTGTGTAAATTATAATCATTTCATTCTAAGTATTCTATTTATGTATGTGTGTCACAGTACTTACAGTGTGTCAGATTGTATGTCATTCGTATTTCCGATAACTTAATGAAATAAAACTAGTAGTTGTTATCAGTATAATTATTTAAAAGAATAAGGTTAGTCATGCATGAGGAATAATCTAAATCGGTGTTTGAGAAGGTTTTTGATTTTGGCTGAGTTTGTAGTGGCATAGAATTATTTATACTAGGTACTAATTTATGTCTTTACGTCAGATATTCAATCTACTGGTAAAAATTGTCACTCATGAACATGCAAGTCTATCAAAATGCATCAATCAATGTCGGTGGAAAAGTATACCTACACGAGAACTTAATTAAAAAAGATGACAAAATGACAATATTTTTTATCCATCCTACTTCCTACTATTATTATATTATATTTTATATTATATTCATATTATATTTTATATTATATTCATATTATGTTTTATATTATATTCATATTGTATTAAATATTATATTTTATTTTTATATCCTACTTTAATATTACAAATGCGAAAGTTTGTGGGGATGAATGTATGGATGTTTGTTTGTTACTCTTTCACGCAAAACTACTGAATGGATTTAGATGAAAATTGGCACACAAATAATTTATAACCTGGATTAACACATAGGATACTTTTATCCCGGTATTCCCACGGGATCGAGACCGCCTTTTATTTGTTTCTTTTTGGAATCGAACTACAAAACCGAATATTTTGCAAAACACTGTCATATTTAAGGTCTCCATCTATTCTGTAAAAAATCTCATCGTCAAAACTTAGGTGTTGTGAGCTGTCAAATGTTGTGAATAGTGTCAATCCCTATTAGGGGGCCTAAAACAGCCCTAATAAGCAATTCCTTTAAAAGCAATTCATTTTCTGAATTCCCCGCAATGCCTCTATGGTTACACATATTTTAGTTGAATTATATTCAATTCATATCAGAATCATATTTGGTGTAAATATTGCCGCATGAAAAAAATTAAGACGGTAATTTTACTGGATAATTTTTCTTTACAGTTTTTATTAATCAAATGAGATTTTTATTTTTTATTTCTGCAGTTTAAATTTTATTTAATTAAAATACAAAACTGTCAAACAGATGAATTGCGTAATATGAATTAAACGCAGATAAAATATTATCTGCGTTTAATTCATATTACGCAATTCATCTGTTTGACAATTCAATTCATAATAATGAATTGTCAGATTTTGTGATTCATAATATTATCATATTATGATTCTGCCAAAGCGGCCGTTTTAAGCCCCCAGGTGGAATGTCACTTCAAGTTCAGTCCGTAGTCCTCGAACATGGAACTGTGTGGGAAGACCTTTTCGCAGTTTCTTGATAAAATCCCTTGGTCGCCAAGGTCTACCCTTGAATGCATGGAAAACAATAACAAGATAGAATCAACCAAGAAATACCATTGTTATGCCAGGATCTAGGTCAAAAACATAGGATTTATGCTAATTAGTATTTGTTATGCTTTATCAAACATCTAGACAATAAATTGTAGTTTGTCTATCATCAATTCATCACGCAAGCTGATTCACTTGAACTGTTTGCGTACGATTGGTCCCATATCTTTGGCAATATTGGTGCATTGACCCTATAGTTCGTTCAGTAAAAAAGTTACCATTGGTAAATAAAATAGTAATTAATTTTGTACCAGGCATTTGAGGCGGTACAAGATTTAACTTCTAGTTATTCCCATTTATTTATTAAAATTAAATTAAATTAAATTCATTTAATTCAGACTAATTGATATGTCCATAAATTGTTAGTTACAAAGGTCTTAAAACTATGTTAGTGATCATTGATAATTAAATTCAAAATACATAAAAATTCCAAATACAAATAATTCCAAATATAAATAATTAAATCACTCATGTCAAAAAAAAAATAATAATCATC
This sequence comes from Agrochola litura, assembly GCA_949152395.1. Lineage (NCBI taxonomy): Eukaryota > Metazoa > Arthropoda > Insecta > Lepidoptera > Noctuidae > Agrochola > Agrochola litura. The sequence continues at coordinate 3,332,325 of OX424497.1, read as the reverse complement.
ATCTTGTCACGTGAAGCCGAATGAACCTACCCAGCAATGCAGACTCTGGCCTCTCAGAGATCATCCTTAGGATTCTGTTGGCGCTCCCCCGAATCCGGCGCATCAGAGAAGCAGCAGCTAACAGTTATACTCTAGCAGTATTTATCCATTATGTTACAAACAGCGTCGCCAGATTTTTTTTGGGCAATCCGGCATTTTGAACCATTTTGAGTAAAAAGGCGGGATTCTTTCGTCGAAAGCGGGACATAATAAGAAAACGTAAATTATATTATTATCATTATTTATTTGTATTATTTTTTACTACTTATCCTTTTATTTGTGTTTCAAATTAAGTTTACAATGATGATATAAAGCAGTAGAAATTGTATTTTAATGAAAATACGTTACTTTACTAACCTTTAACTATTAGTTTGCCCTGTACGGCAGTTAAATCTTCTGAGGAATATAATATTAAATAAGTTATACATTCTTATGAATTACTCATTTATTTTTCTATCCCCTTTTCTATCCCAAAAAATCGGGACTGAGCCTGTCCCGCGCGGGACATTTAATTTTGGGCAAAAAATCGGGACGTCTGGCAATGTTGGTTACAAACTTCTGGCAAGGTTTCTTGAAATAAACCTGTTAGTCACAGTTTCAGAATACACTAGAACTACAGAGGTCGTGGGTGTATTACCTACTACAGTAGTAATTTATGCTATTTAAAGCTTCCTCAAATACGACTGTTACTCATTGTTGCTATTATCGTGGGCTGATTGACGCAAGCGATACTGCATTCTGGTATTTGTTCTTGTAAACCTTACCTACATAATCAGCCTATAATGTCCCCACTGCTGGGATACATGCCTCCTCTCTGTGAGAGTGAGAACGCGGGTTGGTAATGTCACATGTCTTCGGATTTTAGGTTTTAGGACATTCCGGTTTCATCACGATGTTTTCCTCCACCGTTTTGAGAGCATTGCAGTAATATAAGTAATCCTTATAGGTTGTTTGAATTTGCTGCTGAAGACCGAATTTACACCAAGAATAGTCCCATAATAATTTTGATTGTAATATCTACTATTTGAACCCACGAGGTAGACCGGGCTGTAAAACCATCAATATAATTTTAACCTTTCATGTAACACTTCCGGTTTAATAAATAATTCATCGTTTTTAACTCAAGGACGTAAATAGTTCAAAATAATTATTGTTAAGGTCGTATTTAAATATAGGTAGGTACCTTCCTTAATAGTTCTACTGAAATAAACATCAACCATATTGACAAGCTCCAAAAACTACATTAATACCATCGGTCACGGTTTTGAAATAGCGTAATGAGCCTATAATGTTCCCACTGCTGGGACAAAGGCCTCTTTGTGAGAGGGAGTGAGCCATAATCCACCACGTGGGCCCAGTGTGGGTTGGCGGATGTCACATATCTTTGAATTTTTCGCCGTTTTGAGAGCTGTAGCGATTGAAATAGTTTTAACCCACGATCTACAGCTCTTAAGTCACGGCCACTGGGTACCACTGCGCCACCACTGCTCTTAATTAAAAATAAATAGTTAAGTGTATATTTTACAGCATTTTGCCTTCAGTTTTAAATTACGTAAAATCACCTGAAACGACGTCTGAAAGTATGATCTGAAATAAGATATCCTACCACTTACCTTGGTAGTTGAAGACGCAGCAACTTAGTATTGACTTATACCGTCAAACGTTCAGGCTTGTCTTTTAGCTAATTACTAGTAAAACATAATGATAGGTAACAGAATCATTGGCACAAGAAGACCTAGGTTCTCTAGATACCCAACCCCATGTTCTAAGTTCTAGTTAGCAGGCTAACCAGGCGTTTATTACGCCTGGACAGGAACGGCCTGCGCCTGGTGAGGGGACCATCACGGGACACTGCTCGCTAAACAAACACTTCCACACAATAGGCATAACGGACAGCCCTCTGTGCAGGGCGTGCATGGAGGCTGAGGAAACCGTCACGCAGGTGCTCTTTGAATGCACAGGCGTCACCCAAATTAGAACAGAAACCCTCGGGTTACCCAGATTTTTCACTGATGTTCTAAACAGATCAGGAGTTATAATTAACTTCTGGAGGGAGGTGGGCAGGTTGGAATAACCACCAAACGCTCGCTATTGCCCACGCACAATGGACCATCTGACGGACTCAGTGCGGAAACCAAACCCCGTAACATAGAACATACCCAACCCTAACTGAGCTCGCAAAATATAAGTCTGGTAGAGTCCTACTACCTCAAGCAATGTATTGTAAGATGTTACTGATGAAAATTCACGTTCCAAAATAGGTTTTACAGTAATAAGAATACAGCCGTTATAACTTGGCAGTTCCGAACTTCGCGCAGAAGGCTGCGCAGTAACATTTTTTAGGAACCGAATGGTGACATGAGGTGAGTGTCAGTGAGAGAACATGCGCTAAAGTTCGTAGTGCCTATGTTCAGACCTGCCAAGTTACATGGTCGTATTGTATTGGGTGTGGTATTTTATGACCGGACGTCATAGACTTTGGCGTGGTATCACTTGGAGATTCATCTACACTTTTATCAAGAACACAGTGGTATTTGGTCCAGTCACATGCATCTGCTGTTAAATTAGGGACCACACTTATCGACGCGGAATCAGCTTGAGGTAATCCATGCAATAAAATAAAAAAGACGTAATTTTCCGCGTTTCAGTTCGGACGACGCGACGTGACTTGACATCTCATCTATTCGCTTTTATTGCATGGACTTAAAGCTCTATCTGACCGGCTTAAGCCGATTTGGCGTCATTAAGTGTCACTCCCTCAAAGCCCATACGCAGCATGGCTATATTCTTATTAAATCAATAGTATCTAGGTACTCACTGGTCATGATTATCAATGCGCGGTCTCCGTTCATACGGCGCGCGCGCCCCGGCCGGCGCCAGCAGGCGCTGCGTGTCGGGGGCGCACGCGCGGGCGAACGCTGCGGCCGCCTCCACTGCCGCCTCCTCATCGTATGTTGATGTGTCATCTTCGGCTGTAGAAAGAAAGGTTTGTTAGTTGTTAAATATATTCAGGCAGGATGTAACCTAACATATATATTTTTATTGTATAAAAGAGTGTCCATGGAGTTTCTTGCCCGTTCTTCTCCATAAGAACCTACTATTTGGAATGGGTAATTAGCTTCAACTTTCTGACCAACCGACTCCTTGACCATTCATCATGCCTGTAAATGGTTTAATTGAAACAAATGTTTTAAGTTTGCAGACTTTTTTTTTCTCTTGGGGAAATTTAATCCAAATCCTCGTGGTACTTATGCTTGGATTTCTTCTAGGGAGGAATGAAGGTTATGTTGAACTTTTCCTATTGACTGAAACACTACTGATATTCTACCAAGCTGTTGCCTACTACAGTAAGCGTCAAACTTTATGTTCTGAAGTTGGCCACTCACTGCGCAGTACCCTACCCCTCACCCCCGCGGTCATATGAATTTGTTACTGCACAGCTACTCGCCTCGTGTTCGGAGTCGCCATAAAGTTTGCACCGGGCTGTACCATGAGTTGAGAGTGCGGAATTATTTGCGCAAGCCCCGCAGATGCAATCCACAAGCAAGACGCGACATGGCCATGAGTAAACATAGCCATATTACGTTTCAGTTATAGATATTTAATGTGATGATTTTTTTAAGTGAAAACTTCTTTAGGCGCGTTGGGCATTTTTTGAGATGGGACTAAACCATTAATTTCGCGACACTGTGACGACACCAGCTTTTGACCATTAAAAAGACATCAACGCGTTGATTACCGCGGTGGTGATTTTTTTCAAGTTTTCACTTCTGTCGGAACCATTGCCACTGTTTTTTTTTTGTTTTTGTCACATTGCTCATTTTACCCCAGTACCTAAGATATGATAAAAATACTTTTGTAAGAGGTGACATTCCTACGGCCGGAATTAATCGTGATTCCGGATGAAAAACATTACTGTTTTACTTATCTATACGAGTATATTAGTTTTATCATTAAATCAAACATTTGTTTATTTTATGATAACAGAAACTTTATATTACGTAGCCTAGTTTATGTTTAAGGGGGATGCGCTAAGATAGCCCGCGAAATTCTGTCTTTAGTTTTTGGCATTTTGCAGGTCAGTGTCAGGTTGTATGTTGATTAAAATATGATTCGCGACCGTAACAAATACCTATGGCTTTACAGAATTATAATCATTAGAATCAGCAATACAACTCAAGTTAGCATAATCCTCAATTATCATGATTTCAGGAAATAGTCATTCAATAGGCTTACATGAACTTAGAAAGAAAGTTGTATTGATGGTTTTTAATTCTCATGTCACCATGTTAGTTGCCATACTCCTCCGAAACGGCTTGATCGATTTTTATGAAATTTTATAAGTATATTCGGTAGGTCTGAGAATCGGTCGTAATCTATTTTTCATATCCCTAAGTGATAAGGGTGGTCCACCCCAAATATAAATAATGTATATGGCAAAACAACGTTTGCAGGCTCAGCTAGCATTTAATACGGCCGCGAATCATATTTAGATCAACATGCAACCTGATACTGACCTGCAAATTGCAAAAACGTAAGAAAATTTAAATTTTAATTTCGCGGACTATCCTGACGCTTTCGCCTTAAGGAAATTATGTGGAATGGCAGCTATACACAAAAATCTGCAATGCGCAAACGTCAAGTGATAAGATTTGTTGTTTTAACTTACCTACATGGTAGATAAAGATAGCCAAGTACAAAAAATATAACTAATGATTATTCAAACATTGTAAATAGCTTATAAAAGTAATACCATAATAAAAGGATTTTTGGCAACCTTGCTGGTTTGAAGGACTACTTTGCTAAAATGCGTCTAAATGTCAATCGCATAATAGTAAAAAATCTGAAAGTAGTAAATAGTTTTCTTGAAATTATTGATAATGGAGAGCACGTCGTTGTACATTATTTTCATACTTTTAAGGTAATATAAAACATATTAAAAGTCTAATAGTGCTAAAAACTTGGTCATCTAACAGAAGCAGAACCAGGTGGGGAGAGATTGTGAGCTACGACTAGACCTGTGATTGGACACAATAATATTCATCGTGACCACGAGCGCTCTGTCAAGAGCGAAGCGAAGAAGAAGAAGTAAAAAACCACACTGAAGCTATTTCGGGTACCGACTGCATTTGAGAATGATTGGAAACAGGAAACTTTGGAAAAACTTTTCAATAAAAAAAATTATGAATTGATCATAGGTATCTACTTGTTCTGTTGTGGCTTGTGTAGTTGTATGTATTCATTAAACATTAAGATAATTCACAATACCACAATATACATGAATGTCTTTTGTTATAATATCAAGTAGTGACAACCCTAACAACTTACGATCGTATTCAAACGCTTCGTTGTACATCGCTATCTGTGACAGCTTCCGAACGTAACCATAGACAATGCAAGATGGCGTCGACGCGGGAAACACCTGTCAGTTTACGAATACCTACTGTTTTAGCTTCACTGTTAGTTTGAACAATAATATCGTTTACTGTAATGTTTCTTCATTATGAAACCATGTGTGGATCTAAATTGATTGAATGCTATCTTATTTTATATGTGAATATTATAATTTAGTTTCATAACGTAAAGCTGTTCCGGCAAAACATATTTCAATGCAGTTCACTGTTTATTTGAAAATGGATGACCGTTTTATTTTTAAAGATTTTATTTATAAATCTAATCTTTTTACTTTATGCACTATTTATGAAAACTTAAAGCACATGATGCAATAGATCAGTTTGCTTAATTCGGCCATATCTGTTTTCATTTGGTTATAGACAAAGTAAATCAATCCCGTGATCTTAAAAATACACTATCCCTTGTAGCACTAATCTCATGTTCACTAAACACAAACAATATTTGTCCACCATCTCGAAAAACACTCGTAAAATTTTCAGTTCCGTAAAATTGCAGAATGTCACTCGTAAGTTCACTTTGGGAGCACTATCTCCTTACACTAGGGTAATGTGTAACTTTGTCAAGAGGATCTGTGAAAATGAGCCGAAATTGTTGAATGTTTGTATTGAGATAGAGGCATGTGTTGTCTGTATAATGTATTTTAGAATATGTTTAGTGTGGTATGAGAGAGAATCTATCAAATCTCTGTTGCTTTTTGATGAACTATTATGATATATCGGATTTTTAGGGAGTTTGTGTTTGAAAAAACCATGTTTATAAACAATAACAAAAAACAAACTTTGTTCTTTTTAAGTTATCTGTCTTTGTCGAGGAGCTCGTGCTAAGTAATAACAGCCACACGGGTCGATTCATCAGGTTAAGCTACGCTTGCTGGGGTTGGTCCGTGGATGGGTGATCATCTTTACATACCGAGATTCCTCCGTGCCTCGGAAACCACTTTAAGCTTTTGGTCCCGGCTGTCATTCATGGATCTTTGACAGTCGTTACGGGTCGTCGAGAAGCCCGAAAGTCTGCCAACCAGTCTTACTAAGGGGTTTCGTATTACCCAGTTAAGTACTGGTTGGGTTGTGGAGGTCAGATAGGCAGTCGCTCCGTGTAAAACACATACTGGTATTCAGCTGCATCTGGTTAGACTGGAAGCCAACCTCAACGTAATTGGGCAAAGGCTAGGCAGATATAATCTGTCTTTAACTACTTCCCTGATATAGTTCCATTGTCATATTAGTTAAGTGGATGGGGATCTTGAATAAATAAAAAAAAATGCCTAACTTGCTGGTTGATGAGTTTATTTAAGTTTAGTTGCACTTCTTTAAAACATAATTAAGGTCAATCAGGACTAAGTCAAAAGTAATCAAAACAAAAGAGAAATGTTATCTGTAGATAACAATATTTGTCCTAATTAAAAATCAAATGAAATATTTCCAGCTCATTAATGTACTCGTACGTGACTAATTTGAGTAAGTCTTGATAACAGAAAAAGCTTCTGGTCTTTATACCTACTGCTCTAGATTGCTTGTGTAGATAAAAATCATAATAGGGATGGGCAGAACAGAGATAATTTTCTTCTTCTTATTTTGGAGTCTACGGTAAATGTTCATAATCTTAAGTATAATATTCTAAACGAGGCGGAAATTCTAACAGGTTGTGGCAATGGCGAGACAGTGTTTATACCGCGTATACCACTAATTCCCCACATTAGCAGTTTAAGCGCGTGCAGTTCCCTGTGAGCGTATGCTTTGCGATCAACAAGTCACAGGGGCCGACACCGAAGGCTGAAGGCTGCGGGTGTCGACCTCAGGACAAGCTGCTTCTCACACGGACAACTGTACGTCGCTTGCTCCCGAGTCGCCATTCCTGACTCTCTGTATATTTTGGCTGCTGAGAATAAAACTACAAACGTAGTAGTTTTATAAAATGTGGCTGTTATTTTTAGTATATTGTGGTGTCCTACGACTTCCAAGCGAACCAAGTCGCGGGCAGAAGCTAGTAATATTATAAATGCGAAAATCAGTTTGTTTGTTACGCTTTCACGATTAAACGGCTGAACGGATTTGGATGACATTTGCGCATGGGTAGACCATGACCTGGAGAAGGACATAGGCTACTTTTCATCCTGGATCGCAGACAAAGTCGCGAGCGACAGCTAGAATTTGTAATAAATGAGTTAAGCCCTGTAGGTGGCTATGCCAACCGCGGCATCAGTGGTGTTTTGAAGGTCCTCAGAAGTGCTGGTGCATGGACAATTTGGACACTCCAGCGGATGGGGCATGGACAAGATTGGGTATGGTCTGCAGCCAACAAACGCAGGCTGTCAGTCTTAACATCCACTAGGCAAAGAGTAGGTAGATCAATGTTGGATGTATTTTTGTCCTTCTTGAGGAGGATGAGAAACGGTTAATGATTTGTTACCAGGCAGTGTGACTGCCTGGTAACAAATCATTAACGTCTTCTACATAACCTAAAAGTTGGTAACGCCGCAAATAGCTGTCAAATATTTACCTGTTTTGATTAATTTGGCAATATTACTGTATGGAAATACGAAATGTGACTAACTAGTGAACTAAAATATTGATTATGAAATGCAATAATTAATATTGTAACACCGAATATTTAGTTTTAGATGTAAAAAAAGTATTTGGAAACTTTCCAAATGCGTTTTTTACACCTAAAACGGCTACAACATCAAATTCAGTGTTATATTTGCAATTCATTATTAATATTCTAGTGAAACAGCGAAATATTTGACATCTATTTGCGACGTTGCCCACTTTCAGAATAAACGCTCTTAAATGATTCTAGGATTTCACATATTATAACATGCCGTTACTGGCTCTGCAAAAAAGCCTCTTTTCATACAGAGAAAGACTAATCAGAATATCATGTTTTTTTCTACGTGTTAGTAATTTTACGCAATAAGTATTAAAAACTTAGATTACTATAATATTATGCAATGCTAGCAGCACTGTAGCTTACTGCCTAAGATTTAGGTCTTTTAACTTCAAACTTAGCAAATACCTAACTGAACCCTAGGTATTGTTTGTTTTTATTGTTAATCGCATTTTCTGCCTCCTGTTTGTGAATAGACAATGCTTAAAATAAAATAAAATGTTGTCAGTTTTGTTATTTTTAAATGAAATTATTGACGTTTGAATTTTGACGTTCGAAAATTAAAAAAAAAACATCCGTGTGGCCTGGGTCTTGTAATTGGGCCTAAACACGTAGCAGACGACCCCACGGATCCGCCATTTTCGTATGTTCAACCGTCCGCCTAACACCCTCTATAACGTAAAAATGATCAAACTACCCACCAGTAGGTCGCGCCTTCATCTGCAATGTTGTCACTTTCTTCTCAATTTCCATTGTCACAATCACTAAAAGAACTGTTTAGAAAAATACTCTTTCACGGAACAACGTTTTACCGATGATCGATAATACTGAATGCGTCAATATGTCGATAACCCATTTATATGTATGCTTTATCTAAGATAAGCTTGCTGTACACATGGTCACATAGGTATGACATCCTTACATTGTTATTCAAGGTAATATCAGCTTTAGCACTAGTAGCTTTATAGGTGGAATTTGCATGTATGTTTTCATCCATAGGTGTGATTTAGGGCTGAATTTGTCAGTGTTGTTTCGATTTTATCCTGATATTGTTTTTAAGTACTTTCGGACCTGATTAAAGGATGTAATGGCCGATGTTTATGCGTTGTACTATTATCATATTTTTGGGTATTAAACTAAAATCATCCTGATGCGCAATCGTTAGGTAAACAGGCATGTTTACCTTTTTATGAGTCATTTTTGATAACTAATATGGGGTATGTTGAAATAGGGTGACGTATTGATGAAATTCGGTAGATTTCGTGATGACTCCATCTGATTCCAGGAAGATCCTCATCAGCAATTCTTTTCCTTTGATGAACAGGCTTCTACTACCTTGCTTTAGCTACGTATAGTCTGTTGGGACAATAAAGATTATATTGACTGACTCAACAGACCACTGCAGACACTAATCTACATGGTCCTCATATGGCCTGACCAAGATTATGTCTGGACTTTAAAAAAGACTGCGACCTCTTAGTTTGTTTCGGCCTTTCTTCTTATAGTAGTCAAATAGGAAACGCCGAACTCATCAATTTTTTTTTATTTTTTTTAAATTTGATATGTAAAAGTGATTCCGATTTTCCGTGATTTACAGAACAAACAATTTCATTTTATTATTTTCATTTAATTTCATTTGACATCACATATGGCCTTCAAAAAAGAGGCTTGCGAAATTGTGACCTATGTATGTCCACTATCACGTAGCTGGATTCCTAGATTAATTTTTCACATGGCTATTTGCTTTGCATTATTCTCCTAAACCTTATAAATCGATTGATAAATCTATTAGTAATTTGTTTACTTTGTAATTAGTAATTTGATTAATTTGACAGGACTAAACTAAAATTTATCTTCTGTCCTTTTCTTAATGAAATAGAAAGAAAAAGATGCACTGAACTTAAATTTAGTTTAGTTTGTGAACAAGGGAATCGGCCCCAATATTTCATAAAATATATTAAACATGCACACGTGAGGACCTAAATTAATGGCTGCGTCAGCAAACCGTATTAGCGTTACTGAATAAAACAAATTAAAATAAAATATTTTCTGTGTTACTAAGATTCCCATCGATTTAGAGAGCAACGAAACGCCTGTTTGTGGGGTGTCACGCAACAATAACAAGGGACGTGGGCTTAGGGATTGCGCTTCATCGTATGGGATGAATGCATTATGGCAAATAGGAAAGCAGAGGAAGCTGTAAACAGAACCCTGCAGGACATCCGCAGGAACAAGGACATGATCGGTGCTGTCACAGTTCTGACTGACAAAGTGAATACTTCGTTGAAAAGGTCGACTCAATGGTCGAGAGTTCATAGACTGCGCTTGACCATCATCATATGAGCTCGGCTTGGCGGGAATTCAAATGCTCAAGAATTCTCCGATGTTCTTGTAAAAGCTGGTGAAGGCACTCTACCAGAGACTCTTGGTAGAGTAGTTCCCACTTTAGAAGATCTTATTCGTCTGGTATACTGGGACATCAGTCGAATATCGTACCAAGAGAATTCTTGGGCGTGTTGCCATTTTATCGCCGAAAATAATCGAGCTGCAGCGATCAAACACAGTATTTTCTCGAAAATTGAAGGGAGCGAAGTGATATACACCTCCATGAATACTGATGTGGAGGAAGATGATGCCACCACACATTACCCCGTAGAATTTCTCAATTCGCAAATGGCAAGTGGATTTCTGTACCCTAATTGCGTAATACAACACAATCTGTTTCGATTTGAAATAGATTGCTAATCCATTGTTTCATAAGTTGGAAAAAAAAATCTGCCCAACAACATAAATAACGCAATGAATATTGTTGAACTGTCAAAATGAAACAAATTAAGCATAATTGTTTACGAAAATAAGTAACACAATTAGGGTACATGTACAGTGCCGACCAAAAGTCCATGAGCAATCTCACAAAGCAATAGACTGACGGCTTCGGTTTGACTTACGACCTTCTTCTATAAGTTGTTACAATACTGTAGACACGCACATTACACACACACACTCACTTTGTCTGCAACCAATGACTAGTTCAATAATCATCATTCGTTTTTAGTTTCATTCGTCTTGTTCACATAAATATTAAAGTTTAGCAGGTAGACTACAAAAAACTAAGTAAATTATTTCGATTTCTGTGGGGTAGATGCAGTTTGTTACGAGTATTCAATTAATAGAACTTTTTTGGTTCGTGGATAATATTGGTGACGAGTATTTAGTGCAGTGTTGTGGTTATTATTATCAAAAAGCAGGCATAAAATATATTGAAGAGATCAGATCAGATCAGAGAATATTATTGCGCTGCGTAAAAGTGAAGTGAATATCTAATGAAACCGGACTAAGTGTGAGTGTTATCATTAATATATTTCATATTTTACTAAACATAAATCTTAATCAAGGGCATTGTTGATAGAACAGAGGTATTGTTGAGACAGAAGATGCCTTTAAAGTTTTAAATTCATTGTGAGGTTTAATTCGATTAGTGAATAATAAATAATAAGGTATTATGTGTAATAAAAACAATGTTTTTCTTTGTTCTAGAGAAATACTGTGAGGGTTAAGAGATATGAGGAAGGGGCTTATTATCGAGTAACAGCGACGTCAAATGGTGAATGAAACAAATGGTTTCATACCAACGAGACATTTTGCTGAATTATTAAAAACACGTCATTATGAACCGTTCGCCGTGCACTCTGAAGGCTTGCATCACTGAAGACCAGCTAGAAAACCGTTTTTGACCTTAAAATATTGACCGTACCAACTTAATAAACAACAGATTCGTTATTGCATGAATTTATGGTAACGAATTTTTTAAGCACGTTTCAATAGGGTGTTTGTCGTATTTCTTGCAGATATACCGAAATTGTTTAATATTATTTTAGTAATAGTATTATTTTAGGATAAAAATTTGAGGTTTAGTTTCAATCTTCTTTTCGTAAAGAAAATGAATACTTAAGCTTTAACCTCAATAACAACCAATATTTACTAAAGTCAAATAAAATGTAAAATAATTAATACAAATAAAATATAAACAAACTGCCCATATTTAACCTTAAAATTACCTATTCTGTAAGTAGTTTTTTACATTTTAAGTAGTCTAATATTCTTATTTATTACTTAATTACTTCGACCATGATCAAAGCTTAATATTTATGGTGAAAAAATCCATTAAAAATTTAAAATATTTCATAATTTAAATATGTCAAAATAATACAAACTGCTTCTAAGTTTCTTGACATCTATTTCACATCTTATTCAGCTGAAGTAATGATAAATAATTGTAGCAGTTTATTAACTTATGTAAAATAAATATAACGAATAAACATATATTTTTTAATTTTGTTATCATATATCACGCATTTTTTATTCTAAAACCTTTATTGCAATAACAACATAAAAAAGCTGCAATATTTAAAAAATATTATTATCGAAAACAAAAATAATAATATTTGCAAAAAACCGCACTGTGTTTCACGAGATTAGAACCTGAGGCAGATTGAATTCCATACCAACGCTTAACGCTTTCTGCTATCTGCGCTTGTTAAGTTACTATCGAATTTTAGCAATGCCATTAACTGGTCAAGTTCACGCGCATAGTGCGTGTGTGCTAGCATGTTTAAAGCGACGGAAATATATTGTTGTTTCGTGTAACTGCGTTATCTGTGGTGTGTGTATCGTGTTGCTTACACATACAAATGTACGAGCTATACCGCGTGTTCACAGCAATACGACTCTTAGCGTGCTCATGCACTTTTGAGCGCTTACTGTACATCATCTAGCTGAAGGTCGGTATCCCGATTATGCTCCTTCGGAACTTAACCCCGCCGAAGCTGTGTAACGGAACCCAGCTCAAAGTCGTGTTTTTGCAGAGAAATATCATCGAGGCGGAAATTCTAACAGGTTGTGGCAATGGCGAGACAGTGTTTATACCGCGTATACCACTTATTCCTCACATTACCAGTTTAAGCGCGTGCAGTTCCCTGTGAGCGTATGCTTTGCGATCAACAAGTCACAGGGGCCGACACCGAAGGCTGAAGGCTGCGGGTGTCGACCTCAGGACAAGCTTCTTCTCACACGGACAACTGTACGTCGCTTGCTATCGAGTCACCATTCCTGACTCTGTATATTTTGGCTGCTGAGAATAAAACTACAAACGTAGTATACAGGGAAGTTTTGTAAAAATATGGCTGTTGTTGTATTATATTGTGGTGTCTTACGATTACGCGAACAAAGTCGCGGGCAGAAGCTAGTAAATCTAATACGAATCATACTTTGATTAACATAAAACTTAATACTGATCTGTAAATTGTAAAAGACGAAAGAAAATTTGAATAACGCGGGCTATCCTGACGTTGTGCGTGCGTAAAACAGTACAAGGACCTTTTGGTGAGTGGCCAAAATCGGAACTAACGCAGCAATATATTTTTTTCATTAGGTGCTACTTATCAGCTATCCACCCACTGCTGGGACACAAGTCTCTCTTCGAGAGGGAGTGGGCGATAATCTACCACGCGGGCCTGGTGCGGGTTGGTAGATGTCACATGTCTTCGAATTTTTGGTTCTAGGACATGCTGCAGTTCTTCACGATGTTTTCCTTCACCGTTTTGAGTTGGGAGCAGTGGTGGTGAAATTATTTATACAAAGTAAAGCGCTTGCTTGGGAACCTACGACTTACAACTCGTAAGTCGGGGCCTTTACTACTGGGCCTGCTTGGTACTCAATGGGTATCTACATTTCACAAAACAATATTTACCAACAGCGTCCCCCTGCCATTTGAGTGCCCCAAGCTCGTCGTAGCAGTGGAGGTACTGTTTTGGCATCCAGCGCCGTCAGTGGAGGCGCTCCCTCGTCCTTATACAACCTACCCGTATCAGAAGTATGCTCGTGCGGGTTGTGTATGATGCGTATCCTCCGGTCGTGCAGCGCGGGCTCGTCGGGCAGGCGCCAGCGCGCCGCGTCGGCCTCGCGCGCCGAGCGCGGGAAGTACAGCGGCGCCAGCGCGCACAGCAGCGCCACGTCGGGGCCGCACGCCGAGCACAGGATCACCAGCGCCGGCACGCGCTGCGCCTCCAGGTGGCGCCGGATCGTGCCTGGCCACACATTCTATTACATTACGAATGTTTCACGACTGTCTTTTGTTTTTTAAACATTGAAGACACACACATCCTTACTTCAGACACACATACACACATTACACAGACACATACGCACACACACAGGCACATGGTACATTTTCACCAGAGCCAGACGTTGTGGCGATACTTGGGGGCATTTGACGTCTTTTGACTGAATGACGTTGATGACCCTACGTTTGGATATCTCGTGGGTGCGTTTAGGGACACTTATTTCAAATGCGTCTGGAAAAACATTTTTTTTTTAAATACTGATGTTAGTGGCAAAGTTACAATAAGTGATATCTGCAAAAATGCCCAACCTAACTAAAAACAGAAACAATTGTAGAAACAATACACAATGTAGGTAGACTTGCCCTCTCACTGACACGATTAACTTTGGCCCGACAACGGCTTTAGTGTTACCAACTTGATCTAGTAGATTTATGTCGAAAATTATGCGGGACATGGCCCTTTCTACCATTCGTATAAATTATTATTACTACTAAAAAGTATTAAATATAATAGCATACTCACGCAGAGCCACATGAGCAGCTAGATCAGGCGGGAACTGTGTGTGCGGCGCGGAGATCAGGCACAGCGCTAGGGAACGAGCACCCACCTCTGCCGCCTTACATAGCACGTTCCTGTAAAACAAATAAATACAAATTGTGTTTAGAAAATAATTGCAGCCTTATTCTTTTCGTTTCGACGGTACATCTATGTTGCTTATACAGTTTGGGCCCAGTAAGTGGCCACGTTTATTGAAAGAGGTCTATGCTAAAAGGCACACCGGACTGCGGAACTAATTTTCTTTTGGTACAAATGCTTCCTGCTAGCAAAAAATGTACCCAAGGACAATGCCGATTTTAGTATGGAAGGTGGCGTCTTTTTTTCTCGCGGCCATCAACCAAATCTTGTTTTTCTACTACATAATAGTGTAACAAACGAAACTTATTTGAGACGCATATCTCTTAACTCAGTCCTAAATGAGATATAAGAGTTAGAAGTTTGTATGTATTTATTAGCTTTGTAGGCAATTTTTGACTCCTATTATTCTAATATAGATAGTCCCTTGATTGGGTTCATTCATTCATTCATTCGTGCTACCCTTATCCCAATTTATTTGGGGTTCACGCACCATATCTTTTTGAAGTGAAAACTTCTTTGGCATCGTTGTGATTTGAAACTCGATGAAACGTAAAAGCGACAGTAAAAAGAGACAGACACATAAATTCATAAGATTTAACGTGGGAGAAAATGAGATAGGAAGCATTATACAGTGTTTCTTATGTTCGTGGTTCTCTTTGTGCTCTGCTTCGTACCCCCTCCACTCGTGTTTATCAAGGCATAGTGGGAGTTTGCTTGGGCTTCAGCGTTGTACGTGTGTTAATACGTGTTTGTGCGCGTGCAAAAAAGGTTTCACTTCTAAAAACTTTTTAGCATCGTTGTGATTTGAAAGTCGATGATACGAAAAAGCGACAGTAAAAATTGACTGATTGGGATGTTTGCACGCGCACTGGTGGTTTCCAGGCCATCATGCACAAAAAAGCAGCTTCCCTGCTGGCCCGTACACGGGGTAGCAACAACGGCATTCTGAACGCAATAGCTGTACGTTTTGACTGTCCCTTTCAAAATCAGTGGGTCATGTCTTTGTGTAGGTGTGGCGAGTCATGGCAAATAAAATTTAAAAAAATGTACTTATTAGGTTAAGGTTACTATGGGTCTATGCCACCCGAAATAAAGTTTTATATTATAAAAAGAGACAGATACATAAATTCATAAGATTTAACGTGGGAGAAAATGAGATAGGAAGCATTATACAGTGTTTCTTATGTTCGTGGTTCTCTTTGTGCTATGCTTCGTACCCCCTCCACTCGTGTTTACCAAGGCATAGTGGGAGTTTGCTTAGGCCTCAGCGTTGTACGTGTGTAATACCTAGGAGTTTGAGTGCGTGCAAAAAAAAATTCTTTCATACTTATCTATTATTAGTCGTCATCTCGGTAGTGATCACACAATCAATTCATCGAATCTTTGGTCTGTCCCTACTCGTACAGCCATCCATATTCATACTCAAGACTTTAAAGTATAAAAGGATACGGATAAAAAAAGCGCTTTACGAGTGAGAGAGAATGTGAAGCGCTCATAATATCAGGCGTTCACATTTAAACGCAAAAACAGAAAAGCGCCTAACGAATAGATACTATTTGCTGTCTTTTGTGAGAATGTGAACGCATCATTCATTGTCAGGCGCTTACAATGAGGGTTTTCTGAAATGACGTTTACTAGGTGGCAGCACTGAGACGTCAGGTCCGGGCACCTGTCAAAAGTGTCAAAGCGCCTATATTTTCTTTGGTCGTGACTAAATCGATGATCATCATCATATTTAATATTAATTGCCCATTCTTCTCCATACGAAAACTACCTTTTGGAAGGGGTGACTAGAATAAATTCTATTTTTTGTAAATTTTGACGTTCAAAAGTGCCTTTTTGTGCCTAATTGAAATAAATTATTTGACTTTGACTGTCGAAATGAAAGACCTCTTATCAACAACTGGTGGCGTGAATTTTCATTAAATCCGGGCAAGTAGGTAGGTACCATTGTGACTTTTCAATTCAAATGTAGGTTCTTCCTAAGTTTATCTTAGAAATTACAGACATCGGTGAAAGCACACGTCGTGAGGAAACCTGGACATAATTAATTAATATACGTCTGTAATCGCCAACCTGTCTTGAACAAGCGTAGTGATTAATGCTCGCGCCTTCTCTGTATAAGAAGAGGGCTTTGCCCTGCAGTGGGACAGTAACTAGCTTGTATCCTAACTATAATAATATTATAAACTAGCTAAACCCGCAACTTCGTCCGCGTGGAAGTCGTAAGACACCACAATATACTACAATAACAGCCACATTTTTATAACTTCGTATACTACGTTTTTAGTTTTATTCTCAGCAGCCAAAATATACAAAGAGTCAGGGAGGGACTCGGGAGCAAGCGACGTACAGTTGTCCGTGTGAGAAGCAGCTTGTCCTGAGGTCGACACCCGCAGCCTTCAGCGTTCGGTGTCGGCCCCTGTGACTTGTTGATCGCAAACCATACGCTCACAGGGAACTGCACGCGCTTAAACTGGTAATATTATAAATACGAAAGTGAATTATTGTTTGTTTGTTAAACGGCTGAACGGATTTGGCACATAGATAGACCATGACCTGAGTTAGGACATAAGATACTTTTTATCCCGATATTCTCACGGGATCGAGACTTATGCGGGTGAACCGCGGGGCGCTGCTGGTTTTATAATAGTTACCTGTAACAGTTGTGCAGCGAGGTGTCGGCCGCGGTGTGGTACTTGGCGACGTACTTGGGGCTGACGGTGTGGATGATGTGCCGGCAGCGCAGACCGAACCCGGGCGTCAGGACCACCTCGCCGGTGCGACACTCTGCAAAAAAAGAAAAAACAAAATGATTATTTTTTGACAAAAATAATCATTGAATCCGGTCCACGTACTGTAGAATTATCGCTGAACAAACATAAAAAAAAATATTCAGACTTATTGAGACCCTCCTCCTTTTTAAAGTCGGTTAAAAATGTTATGTTTGGTCTGTAAATCTAACCGAAAAACAGAAGCTGTGCTTGCAAGGAGTGCTAGATTTAATCACAGTTGTATCCGAGGTATATCTTTGTAAAAACAGGTCATTGTGGCTCGGCTTATCTACACTTTTTATGTGTTCACTGACACATAGACACATTAAGCAATACAGTAATAATTGCTTTATCAATAAATAAAACCACATACATTAATTGACCTCATTGAGATCACAGATGAATACATATGGTTCACTCCACATTTTAGGCATGCAGCTACAAGTACGCGGCGGGCCCGTCTTGTCGAGCTAATTTAGTGAGCGTAACCTATCAGAAGATATAAGAGTTACCCACGTGATAGAAAGAGAGGTAACTTTTAGGTGAATATAACTGTAGGTAATTAGCGCTATGGGACCTGAATTGCACTTTATTGTTTCGTAGCAAGAGTCCCTTTTTATCTGTATTCATCTGTACTGAGATGAAAGTTTAGCATTGTTTTACATTGCCTCCAATAGATGGCGCTAGTTGTCACTTGCAAAACACGCGGATTGGTCTGTACGCGACCCGCTCCGGGTAGAGCCCGTACAACGCTAGCAACCGTATCGCACTTACTCCCAGCTCTACGGGCCCTACCCGTACGGGTCCCCCGCGTGCGGGCGGCCCGTGCGGGTCTCCCGGACAGCTGTAAAACCAGCCTTACTGTCTGGACTGGCTAATACATATTTCCGTTTCTAACAAGAAAAGAAGATTATCGTTTCCTTACCATATCCCCTAGTAATTATCTCCTCCTTGAGCTCAGGTCCAGCCACTTGCAGGATGCGCTCGTTGACGGCATTGCACTCCGTCAGGGTTTCATCAGAGGTATTCGTGATGGCGTCAGCTTCCAAAGCCGATATGTCACCTTGCCTGAAACGTAAGGAGTGAGGGTTATACAGAAAATCGTACCGTGTGATCAGAGGATCTAGAAAAGATATTGGGCATTGCCCTGTAAATGCTTTGACAGACCTTTTAGCCGACTTTATTGGAACGAAGTTCTTTAACGCGGCTGTAAACTTTCAGAAATCGTCACGCTAAAAAGTGTTAATACTTGCGACTGTCTTCTAATTCATAAAGAAAGAAAGAGAGAGAGAACGCCGGCAGAAAAAAACAAAAGAAAATACTAAAGTGAATACAGTGTCGTGGGATAAAATTGTACACATCAGCCCGAGTACACTGCATGTAGAGAAAGTGTGAAATTGGTCAAAATGAAAATCCAAAATGGCGGCCGCGAAAATTTTTCGTAATGTGTGTCGTTTTCATAGTTTTAGAGGGTGCTAAAGTGATAGTGAGGTCAAAATAAAAATCTAAGATGGCGGCTGCAAAAATTTTGTTTTTGTTTTAAATCATACGTGAGAAGGAACTTCGTTCCTGACCGGGGTCCCCCGACCGCACACGTTTTAATTTTTGATTTGAGGAGGTTTTCTTAGATGTAGCGATAGTAAATCACAGGGCAGAACATAGAAACAGGGTTGGTGGTAGTTTGGAAAAAGAGAACACTGTTTGACGATTGAAAATTAATTTTCCCCAGGATCATGATATTTCATCAGTTATTTAGAGTCATCATTAAGAATAAACATCACCCGTCTTTCCATTGCCTATATACTCAAGGATGCATATCCGGTACGGCTCGCAAATCCTTCCATATCCTATGGGCACGTCTTCCTTACCATTACCGCGCCCCCCGGTCTACTCCTTGATATGCAATGGCCTCTGTAGCCCCATTAAGCATGAGGTGCCAGTATTCATTTTAATGGTGTGAGTAATAACTTTTTACTCTTGATACACATATATATGAGTGATGTAAAAGACGTGACAGTACTCACTACTCAGCATACTAACAACCAAACCAAACCAAACTGTTGCAGTATTTAAAAGAAGAGTGAAAGAACTATCTTTCCACTTCGTCATAGTTGCGTAGGTATTTATTTTGTATTTTATATATACACATATATTTTTGTTACATTATAATTAATAATATCTTAGTGTTATTTATTTTAGAAGTATGTAGTACGTAAGTAAGTATATTTTCATATTATTAGTTTTATTTCATTAAGTGAATTGTTTTGATTTTATATATTTTACTTTCTCTTTACTCTTACACACGGTGTCTACATCTCTTTTTATCCTCTGTCCTATCGCAGGTAGCTGGAAGAGATTTCATTAGAAATAAGCATCACCTTTGTACGTATTTTTCTGTTCCTTTTGTCTTGTCTGTGTATTATTTGTGTGTACATAAATGGTTAAATAAATAATAACATTGTTTCAAAGTACATACTTGGAAGTTAGCTGTCTTTATACAAATCTCTGACTGTACTTACCAGATAGCAAACCGGCTGTTAACATGATCATCGTGCAGGAACACGGGGTGGGTGTGGGCGGGCACGTTGTCGTAGTCGGCCTGATGCGCAGGCGCCGAGTGCGACCAGCGCGGCACTCCGGCGCAGGACACGCCGCCCGCACCTGGCGCGCGCATCACGCACACCTCGGGCTCTGGGGAGAAGAGAAACAGGAAATAAGTAAAACGAGAAGAGAATAGGAGGATAAGTAATAAACAAACCTCGACACTAATAGGGATGATGCATGGTCAAAAAAAAAAACTGTTTAGTCCGTCAGTCATGTATTTTTTGCTTCATCATATAAAAAATGACTTGGATAAAACGCATTAAAGTTTTAAAGTTGGGGAGTGAGGGTCGTTACGTCACAAGTAAGCATAAAATCTACATACCCGTGACGATATGGCACATTTTAACTCAATCTGTCACCGTAATCTTTTCAAAACGTAAAAAAAGAAAAAAATATGTGTCCAATATTTTTAAACAATCTACAAGGACAAAAAAAAATTGTCGTCGTCCCCATTCGACTTAAAAGTAAAGCTGAGCTTTATGTCATCTGACATACAGTAACATTTTTTAGTTTGCAGTGACCCTTGTACTTGTCTAGCGTAGCACAGAATTTCAATTGAATTAGAGGCCAGCTTATACTGATTTTGTTATCACTGACGTGCGGCCTACCGTACAGCTCTTGGGCAGTGCGTCGTTAATGGGTTATCAATTACTCTCAATTAAGATAAGGAAATCTCTGTACGTAACACGATATCCATATCTAACACATATCATAAAAAAGTCGCTTTTTGTGACTGTATCTTTGACCGTCAGATGCTTCTAAACTACACAATGGATTTTGATTCGGTTCTCACCATCATTTAGAGCATTAATATTTAACTTAGATATAGTACAGATCTGATGTTTTAACATGTCGTCTTTACGAATACCCATGCGAAGCAAGAGTTGCTTGCTAATAATATACCTAATGAATAGATCACATTTCTATGCTTTCCTGTCAAGTTGTTTCGGCGTGTGATGGGCATAAGGATACGATTGGTCAAGTATGCCAAGACGTAAGAGTGAGGTTGCGCTGATGTCAGAGGAATCTCCTCCTCTCTAGCCGTTTCTGTCCTCTGCTTATAACATCATGCTGCTATTAAAAGTGATTATTTAATAATAAAGGTAGATAGCGAAAGCCTTACCAGTAAAGTTAAAGCTATATTGTTATCAGAATATTATATTATCCGTATGTTTCAATTTTAGTCTTTTTGATGCACAAATCTAAAACAGACCAGTCAATTACACTGTCAGTTTAGACTGATGTAGCGCTAACAGCTTGCTATTAGAGCCGTAGTTAAACGCAGTCTATTCCAAGGCTTTCGAGTTAATCCAATCGATGACAAAGTCCACGCCGTGTTACAAGAAAATTATACTTGGACAAAAAGTATTTACGTGTACTTTGACTAGCTACAAGTGTGGGTTTTGTTTTCAGAGTTTAGTTTAAAAAAGAGTGCAGTTTTTTCGGCATAACAGAAGTGTATTTAACATGTTATATACTTCTGTTATGCCTTGCGCATGACTCATAGACTGCCAAAAGCTGTTTTGATTTCCAGTTTTCTCAGCTTTGTCTAAGCTCCAAGATAAAAATATAAAAGAAATCCTTGAATGCCTTTTAGGAAGTTTCTAATACGCATTGCATTAATTGTTCTCTCTAATTAACAGTCCTCAGAAGTGAACTCATCGCATTCACATAATAGCTCAACAAACGCCCAGAATTGAGCTATCAAAACTTGTAACATGAACAGGAATGGCTGTATTAAAGCCCCGGTATTCACAGAGGCTTAACATTCACAATCATTAACGTTTGCAACCCTTCAAAGGGTCTGAAAACATTTCCGGATAACATTAAAGTCTCCGGATTATCCCATTAGTACCCCCATTAAACTCCATTTTACAGTTCAACAGACCATTCATGGAGAAATCGACCTACATTCCAGATTCAAGTACTAGGGCCGCAGAATCGAACGGAGACTAAAATTGTGCAAGGGAAAACTGTTACAATTTATACAACAATAGACTTTGACTAGTTGAAGATAAGGGTGATTCCGCATGAACTGCTACTTGAAGAACACGAGACAATGAAATTGGAATGTAATTTAGTTGGGGCAATAAGTAGGACACGCAAAGTCCTGTGACGTCATAAAGTGCACTATCTCACTCGCACGACGTTGAAGAGAAAGATGGCAGATTCATTGATGTTGGAAAATCTAGTTCCTTTGCAGTGTGAGCTGTGAGTGGATTGTTGCGTATTCTAGACAGTTGTAGTTGAAACGTCACTCACTCCGTATAGGATATTTTGAGTCAATTATTTTAAACTCTTTTCGTGAAGGTACGAGCACGACTCCTTACGCCACTTTTGGTTTTACATTTTGGCGATTTCAGACCAATTTCTCCAGTAAATAAAGATATGTTTAATTTAAACTAGTATTATAAAGAGGTACAATTATTTGTTTGTTGATCAACCGATGACCAACTGATCGAAACAGATGACAAAAAAAAAATGACACTATTGGCGAGTGCCATAGCAGTTTTTTATGTTATAGTTGCCTTCTACGCGTACGGAAGTCGCGACCAGAAGCTAGTTTCAAATAAAATATGTAGATTTCTCGAAACATTTAAGTATAGTGTCTCAAGAACTGTTTGGTTAGTAATACCAAGCATTCAATCTATTAAACTTAATACTAGGAATTCATGACATTCAAGGACTGTTGAATTATTCATGAAACGGTGTGTTACAGAAACTGCAATATGTACCTTTCTCCCTATTTAAGTTGAACAAGGTACATATTTTTGAGTTATGAAATTGCTACGAAATAGGCAGTTTGTTTTTGTACTTTGACCTAGGCTGGTATAAGAAAAACGTTGGTAGTTTGCTACTGTTTACAGTCTCGGATGATCGGTAATGGTTTTTTAACACCATATCCCTAGTTGAAGACAAAGAGTTTTTCCGCAGTTTAGAGTAATGTCATCAATTTGATGAAGTCTGTTTTTATGTTATTGGATGTTAGAGAGGCTTCGCAGATGCATTACTATTCCAGAAACAAAGCCGGAATGTTTCATGTCCCAATAATTACTCCATGTCCCCGAACGAGCGCCTTCATAGAGAGCTCTCCACTACCGTTTTGTTAAGACTTGTCTATACTTTGGGTGAACAGAGTATTTATTTTAGTCAACAATGACTTGCACTATTGCCATCGCTTTATTTGTTTCTTTATGTGTGACGTTTAGTGCAAATAAGTTTTTTTTTGTTATTTCTTTTTTTCATTCGTTTTGCCAATGCCGCCAATCTTCTGCAAGGGGATGCGCTATAAAGGATATTTTATTTTAAATGTAGCGAGCAACAAGAGCTTATGTAAGCGGATTGCCATACTAATCATAGTATTAACATTTACGTTCGTGACTGCAAATAATTACCTACCTATGTTAGTTATTGCATCTTGCTTTAATGGCCGAACATAATTAGACTACATGTTAGTAAGTAAAAATTGTAATTATTGAAAAAGAAAAGGGGAAGGAGATGGCGGCTGTAAGAAATCTATCGAAGAAGAATAATATACTTAAATTCACAGACAGGACAGGACACAGGCTCAGGAGGATAATATTTAAGAAATTTTGTCTTATTTTGTCTGAGTGTACAGGCAATCAGCTAATAATATTTGAGGGGTATTTTATATTATTACGAGTCTTTTGGACCCCTAGGAGATGTGTGATTTAATGGAACCAGACAATGACTTGAGAATTTGTAAATCAAAAGAGAGCGGAGAGATTAGCTGAAGGCAACGCATACCAATGTTTATAAAATCTTCATTTATGTGGCGAGCTTATAAATAATACAGGATTTCTGATACCGATGAGAATTTGATTTCGTGATCCATCAATTTATTGGTGCAAGACGCCAGCCATTTATTTACAAAAAAAAAGCACGGAACAGCTGATTTATGACCTCAGAAACATTTACATACTAATAAACTACAATCGTAAGTTCCTATCCATCCTTTATCTTCTGCATATTCAAGGACAGTATTTAAGGCATTTTTACGAGCGAACGCAAAACTGAATCGATTAACGTTGCTCACGATACGAAACATCGCGATTTCGTACCGAGTTACCGAAAAAATGTCTGTCAAGGGACACATGCAAAGAAATCAAACACAGAAGTTATGTAGCCGTACTTACGCGTAATACGTACAGTCGTCTGAAGGTCACATTTATGGTAAAAATGTGTTACATAACATGCAGAGGGAATTTTTGGTGTGGGTATTGCGTGCTCGTTTACAAGGCTTTTAAAGTACACATTCTTTGTTAGAAAACTGCGTTAAATCAGAACAACTGAGCAAGAATTAATCACATTTAAATTATGTTTATTTTAAAACATTACGTACGAAAAGTAAATAAAATCTCACCAATAATCGTCATCACAATTCGATCACTGAATCAAAATCACACAAAACACTCACTGGTATTAAAAGTTAATTAACAACAGAGACGTCCGAACGGCGTGGAACGCGAGCGGCATGTGACCTCGAACCGGCAGGATGGGGACACACCCCCGGGGGTGACGTGCGTGGGGTTGGGGGTGGGCCGGCCGTGACGTCACACGGTCGATGACCCGCGGAAGTGGGTCATCGGGTTGGTCGATCTGCCAGTTTTGGTAGAGCCTTTTGTAATTGTCGTTGCGTTATGTAAGTTGTGTCATTTGGATTGTCATTGAGGATTCCGTGTTCGATATTGATGATTTGAGTACAAGGTCGTTCGAATTAGTAATTACCTACTTTCAGAGTATTTATTGTTTATGTAATTGTGTCTAAAAATATGACGTAGGGTTTTTAATTAATAATGCGCGTACTTTTACGGTTGGAGTGTTAGATAAGTACATAGAAAATGCACTTTCATAGAACGTGGACGTCAACGTAGGTACTAATTATTTAAGTTTCTTTAAACATAAGTTACATGTGCCTGCTCTCATCAGTTTTCCTGCAACCAGTCATGTCTTAGTTATCAATAGTTTTTCATTAAATAAATGAAAAGGCATTGCTAACATTTATATGAAATGCACGCAATTAATATAATTGCATGCAATGCAAAATAGAAATTGCATATTTGCTGCTCTGGTGACATACTTCATTATTTTAAATTATATTGTCTCAATATAAGTAAGATAAAGCTTTCACTGAACAAATCAGAGTTTTTGAATAGCCGATAGAAAATGGGGAGATTTCATGCGACGTAAGAAATCCACCTAGAGGAAACTAACTGCATTTTATGAAATTAATAAATATTTAGCTAGCATAGCATAGTGATTTCTCTACAAAAAATCACCCTCACCTTCGAACTTTATATAGTTCATAAAACTTTATTTTTTACAAAATCCACTGAATGATATTCTTTTGTCATAAAGCCGTAATGGCGTCAGATACGCGCGAAAATACACCGCCATCTTGAAAAAAAAGGCGCGAAGCCGTGAGTTCTCTTTTGAAATATATGTTCCCATCAGGAACTATACTCGACTATGCTGCATTAAACTTTGTTCTTCCTATTTAACTTTGTAAACCGTATTTTAAGAGTTTGATAGACCTGTCTGGTTTGTAACTGGGTTGCAATTTTAAAAACAAGTTACGGGTTTACCTAGTTGCTTTCCGAAGTTGCTCTAGAGCAAAATAACTTGAAGAAACTGATTACTAGTGAACTATGCTATTGTAACTTTATGATAGGTCTTATTTTCGACGACAGGCAGATGACT
Organism: Agrochola litura; assembly: GCA_949152395.1. NCBI lineage: Eukaryota > Metazoa > Arthropoda > Insecta > Lepidoptera > Noctuidae > Agrochola > Agrochola litura. Next base: position 3,306,407 of record OX424497.1, on the reverse strand, counting down.
TTCTTCATGGAAATTGCTGTCAGACTTGCAATATCATGATTCGCTGACCAAGTTGAAATTTCTCATTTTCCATATCATTACAGTACACTTCAAACCAGAATACTGAATTGCTAGTTGGAAGCAGAAGGTAGAGTGGTAGCACCTACTTCATTCTGCAAAAATTTTTCAACATAATACACTGCCTTTGAAGCCACTTACGTTATCAATAGGTCAACTAAGATGGCGGATAACAGCCAGCATTCACGAGTGTACTATTAAACGTACTCCAATCATAAATCAGACTATGCTTAGTTGTACCAAGTGCGGTCAATATAGCCCTATCGGGACCATTTGTTAGAGCGTCCTACATTGAGTAGGTAATGGACCTGTTCCGGCTGATACGGCCCTCGTTTTGCAAGCGTTTTGTCGGTTAAGCCCAAAATATGACAGCGCATTTTGTTTGCGTATAAAGCCAACTTTATACTTGTGCCCTGCTACATCATCATCATCATCATCATCAGTGGCAGCCTTGTTCAACACACTGTTAAGTATAGGCACACTCACTCACTCACTCACACTGTGTGTGTGGTGTGTGTGTGTGTCTCACTTTGTGTCATGCTAATTATCTGTTAATCCTGCCATTGTAACTTAGCAGTTCTCGATAACTAGATATGCTGCATCGAATAGCTATCATCATGATCTGATAACAGGATTCTTCATCGAACTACCTACATAGTTTTTCTTTAGTAAAAACTACTTCCTATATTGCAGGCTATTAATTGATCTGTATTCTGACACGCAATCCTTAAGTGTACATAAATACAGCTAATTGAACAATATTTTTAGGGTTTCGTCCCCAAAGGATGTCAAACGGAGCCCTATTATTAAGCCTCCGCTGTCCGACCGTCCGTCCGTCCGTCCGTCTGTCTGACAGCGGGCTGTATCTTATGAACCGTAATAGGTAGATAGTTGAAATCTTGAACGATATGGTATGGAACCCTTCGTATGTGAGTTCGACTCACACTTGGCCGGTTTTGTTTCTTAAAAAGTTATAACCACAAAAGTAAGAAATAATGTTTGTTTATTTTTTTGGTTAATTTTTATAGAGAAACAATAAAATAAAAGAATTTAGTAACTAGTGTACATTGTGTTAGTCATTTACAATTGTTTACAGTATAAAATACTTGTATGAAAAGAATAAAACGATTGAACTGAGTTTGATGAAATCCTACAGAAAAACAGATATGGCGAAATATTTTAGGGCCGTAATAAAGAAATTTTCACTATTTCAAAGGATTCTTTGTCAGCAACACAAACAGGATACCTCTCATCCCGGAATTTAAAAACTTCAAACGACAGCACAGATAGTATTTTTTACAAAAAGGTATGATACGTTCAAACGCTACTGTTGTCCAATAACTTCGGAAATTTTCAGCCAAAAATGTCGAAGGAATCTCAATGTTATGAGCGCCTGTTCATTTATTAAATACTTCACCTTTTGTATGTGGAATATTGAAATTAAAATTTGTCTTCAACTTTTGGTCGAAAAATGCCGAGTGATAGAGGGGCCGACATTGACAGAGGTAGTACGGATTTTTGTAAACGAACATATTTTGAAAAGTTTTGACCTTTTTTAGGGTACCGTACCTAAATGGTAAAAAGGAACCGTTATGGTACGACTCAGTCTGTCTGTCACAGCTGGATATCTCAAGAACTACTAATGCTATCAACTTGAAATTTGGAATAGTATTAGATGACGTTTGCCCAATTTTTTTTTTCTACGGTTGAACGGGGTCTTAAAAATCGAAGTGGGGCTACTAGGGCTATGTGGGGTATTATATGAAAGAGCGCTATTTGAACATTCTCAAACAAAAATTTTTTTTTGTTCACATTTTTTTCGAATTTTGACGAAAAAAGTTTAAAAAAAAATATCATTAACTCCGCAATTTGCATAGAGAAAAATCAGAAATTATTTTATGTGATAAAAGTTTATGTAAAGATTACAGGAAAAATAAAACGATGTGTCAAAATAGCACACTTTAAAAAATCATCAACATAAATTACATTAGTTCCACTATCGGTGAAGAGATGGCGCTGACCTAAAACTACAATATTCTATATGGCACTGTGCAGTGTTAAAATTCTCTGACGAATAAAGGCCTCGCCGATGAAAATTTAAAATGGTACGGAACCCTCGGTGCGCGAGTCCGACTCGCTTTTGACCGGTTTTTTACTCATGTTTGTTAGTTAGGTAGCTTGCCCGGTTCCTAAAAGCTTTTGAATCTGGGTCCAGTTATCTGTGAAATCTCAAGTTAGCTTTGTGATTTACTAACCACAATGTTCACATACATTCACTTTATACTAAAGCCAACGAGACGACATAAATTTCATGCTTTGGGATTAAAAACTTTAACTTAATTGCGAAGTATTGTATGATTTTTACATCGTTTTTCATTCAAAATTCAACTTAGATTATTAGACGTTAAAGTTGATAATTGTATAAGTTGCAATTTTATGTATTTATCTCGTATCGTTGTTGATATTTTACGTGGTATTTCAGAGTTCGCCAGCAGATGCTTAATTGGCTTTTCAGAAATCATCATCCACAGTCTGACTTCACCTACTGCTGTGCCTCTCTTTTTCAGTAGAAAAGTGGCCTGAACATAACCAATGTTGCTACGGTGGCCATCATATCTTGGCAGTTCAAGATGGAATTGCTAGCCAAAACAGTACGCCGAAGTTTTAGTACACCTGAATTAGTATTTTCTCCCGTCTTACCATCTCGTTCAATGTGTGTCTATGATATAATCTGTACAAAACTGTACTCTATCTAAAATAGATAATAAACTATCTACATCCTTTACTATTAAACGAGCAATATTTGTATGTATATAATATTTGTTTGTTTATAGATTTCTACTCACGTTCTCGAAATCGGCTCTAAATTTTTTGAAGAAAGTTGCAATACAGGGGCTTACGGGGGCGAAAAATCGATCTAGCTAGGACTCAAATCTGGGAAAATAAGTTTTCGCCGTATTTTCACCCGAGCAGAGCTCGGTCTCCCAAAGTTTAGAACAAGTTAATGAATAAGTGTTTAATTTTATTCTATTTCCACTTTAAAATAATAATGTTGATTAAATATCAAAGTTAACAAGTTCCCTACTCTACTGCTGAAACGTGGGGTGCACCTCTGCATAAAAACCTTCGAGAAAATAGACTCAATGTAATGTTGTAGGTGTTATTTCATCTTAATCGTGGTCTAAACTGACGCTGTGTATGTCTTCCTTTACGTGACATTTCGCATATTTCTCCTAATCATTTCCACAAACTTAGCGCAGTCAACAGACAGTAACATTCAGTCATCTTTCCCAAAACAGAATATGACCTCATTACTATCAAAGTTGAGTAAAACAGACAAAGCGAAGTGTTGAATCGTAAAACTGTGTCTTTGTTGTAAACTCAGATAACAATGGTCGGATTCAGAGGATAAGCTTAATTAACGCCATGTTTGTACATCAATTGTTTACGATTAACAAGATGGATGAATGCTGTTAGTTACTACTTTGTTTTTACCCCACTGCTCCAGAACGAGGGTAATGTTTTTGTATTTGGTGATCGAAGATCGAAAATATGGAGCGTTTTCACATAATTCCGAATGTGTTGTGTGTGGAGACGCTCTAGGCGTCGGGAATCGCAGGCTGATTCCCGGCCACCGTAGGCGCGGGCTTGCGGACGGTGAGCAATGGGTAGCTCGCCATCCGATAAGGACCTAGCTCTATTAAACTTTTAACAAAGGATCGGCCATTAGCCAATTAGCCGGCTGCTCTATTCAAATTTGGAAACGGAAGAGAGCTGTGTACTGGATACTGGATGCTGGGCTAAATTGAAAAGTGTTTACATTGTCACACAGGACTGCACAAAGATAATCTAGTGCAAAGTGAAGTATTACAAACAATGTTAGTTTATAAAGTATGTATCTATGGGCTATTGGAGCTTGAAATGAATGTTTTATTAATTGTATTGCTGGTCAAATTTCAAGTGTTAATGGATTCCAGCAGTGGATTGAAATACTGGATAAATGTAAATTAGCCTTAATTGACTTATGGTGGAGGAGAAATTTGTAAGCAAAGTTGGGCTAAATGGTTTAACATCGCCTACACGCAGCGAACAAGCGTGCAATGCTCTTTCCTTTGGCACCTATATAAAGAGGCCTTCGCCCTGTAACAGCCTGGCTGGTGTTATGGCAGTTTTTACAGTAACTGAAATACCGTTTAACAAATCCTTTGTACCCATCTATTTAGGTAGTTATTCAAATTCGTTCCCCACCGTTGTAATCGCGGCAGCACTTCCGTTCGCCGTTGTACAGAATCTCTTTCCAAAACATAAATTGGGGACGCTGGCCACAGTGCCAAGATGGAATGGAATTGGTTACATCTGTCACATTTTGTTAAAGTCATAGGCGTAACAATGGGCCAGGAAGAGATGGTGTGATGAGTTGAACATAAAAGTAATAGCATAATCAATCTATAACGTTCCCCCCATTGCTGGTCTCCTCTCTCTGAACCTGTAAGAGAGAACGGGCCCAGTACCTACGGTTTCGATGATTGATATCTCTTCGAATTCTTGGTTCATGATGGACATTTCGGTTTTCTCGCGATGTTTTCCTTCAACATTTTGATATGGTGAGACTATTACTTTAAGAATTAGAGCTTAATGGAAACTAGAAGAGATGGCCTGCAATGGGCACCATAGTCTATGTACAGTCTTATTGTAACTTTAAGGCGAAAGCGTCAAATTAGCCCGCGAAATTCAAATTTTCTTACGTTTTTTGCAATTTGCTGGTCAGTGTCAGGTTGCATGTTGATCTTAATACGATTCGCGACCGTATCAAATGTTTATTTATAGAATTATATTCATAAAAATCATCAATACAACTCTCTAAGTTCATGTACTCCTATTGAATGACTATTTCTTGAAATCATGACATTTGATGATTGTGCTAACTTATTATAAGGAGATGTATTGCTGATTCTAATGATTATAATTCTATAAAGCCATAGGTATTTGTTACGGTCGCGAATCATATTTAAATCAACATACAACCTGACACTTACCTGCAAAATGCAAAAAACTAAAGAAAATTTGAATTTCGCGGGCTATCTTAGCGCATCCCCCATAAAGGACAGAAGGTAGATTATGAAAAGCTGCCATTATAATAAATACTATTCTCGTCCCTAGTATCATGTTATAGAGACTAGAGATTTACATCCAGCTTTTACAGAGCTAAGCTGTCTCAATACTTTATATGGCCTATAGCTTTTCTCATATAGCCATGGATATTAATCGTCGCGTCATTTATTAAAAACGACTACAGCTGACTGCCAGCTAGGCTGGGGCGATGACTCTTGAACGAGAGGTCGAGGGTTCAATCTCGGCCCGATGAACTGTTGAAGTGAACTCGGTCATGTTACACGCATATTTAACTTTACTTCAAGTTAAATAATGCGTGAGTTTAAGAGAAATATAAAGTACCCATTATATGAAGCGTTATCCGGAGGAGCTCGTGGCTAAGTAATAACAGCCGCTCGGGTTGATCCATCAGGTTAAGCTACGCCGGGGTTGGTTCGTGGATGTGTGATCTTTACATACTGAGACTCTTCCGTGCTTCGGAAAGCACGTTAAGCCGTTGGTCCCGGCTGTCATTTGTGGATCTTTGACAGTCCTTACGGGTCGTCAGAAGCCCGAAAGTATGACAACCAGTTTTGCCAAGGGGTATCGTATTACCCAGTTACTGGGTTGTGGAGGTCAGATAGGCAGTCGCTCCATGTAAAATACTGGTATTCAGCTGCATCCGGTTAGACTGGAAGTCAGTTAGGTACTTTTTTTTTAAGTAAAGCTTTATCCGTGCTATGTAATAAAATTATGTTCTTTTGTTTCTGCTGCTTACCTCTTTAAAAAGCCATGAATATATACAGTTAAATTCGATGCGCCATATTACACACGCAAAGAGCGTGTTTATCTTGTCAGTGGTTTTGCCCGCATAAAAAGTTTAAATTTCCAGACTGAAAATTACTCCATGTCCTTTTCCGGGTTTTAAGATATCTACTTGTTTGAATTTAAACGTGTTGTTTCAAAGCCGAAATAATGCTAAAATTTATAAGTTTATTTTAAATTAATTAAGTGAATTGTTTTGATTTTATGTATTTTACTTTCTCTTTACTCTTACACACGGTGTCTACATCTCTTTTTATCCTCTGTCCTGTCGCAGGTATGCTGGAAGAGATTTCATTAGAAATAAGCGTCACCTTTGTACGTATTTTGCTGTTCCCTTTGTCTTGTCTGTATATTATTTGTGTGTACATAAATGGTTTAATAAATAAATAATAAAATTTTAATAAAATATTTACTTTTATTTCAACATTATTTTGGTTATTTACCTACTAGTAAATTGAGGATTCTAATTTGAGTAGATAAAATAATTATGTACTATTCACCTTTGAAAAGCATAAATAAACCAGAAAATCTAATTCCCTTTGATTAAAAGTTAGCATGAAACACTCCCTCATCAATCGTAATAATCATGGGACTGAAACCTTTAATTACAAAAACTAGTTCGAACCTGATTTCAATAGCGTTGATTTATGGAAGCAGTCAATGGGAAATTGTAGTTTTAAGTGTACCGAACCAAATAATTTTACATGAAATCAAACAAAACCCTTTTATTATTTATATGTATAATAGTACTAGCTGTTGCACGCGATTTCGTCTGCGGTCCTGGACGAAAAGTAGCCTATGTCTTTTTCCAAGTCATGATTTACCCATGTGTCAAATTTCATTCAAATACGTTCAGCCGTTTAAGCGTGAAAGCGTAATACACAAATTAACTAATTTTTGCATATATATGATAGGATTACATTAGGATTAGGATTTACATCATATATAAGCTAATAGTCTTAAAATGATAATCATAATATTATGTTGGTGTAGGTTTATAAAAAGGAGGGAAAAAACTGTCAACAGGAAAAGTGAAAAAGCTGGCAGAATTCCCACGTTGTATGGCAATGCTGATTCTTCTCCAATTCTTTCCTTGTATATTAGTTGTTCCTATTGTGGTTAAAAAGGGTTGTCATTAAAGTAAATTACACTGGACATTTCAACTCTGCTTCTAAGGTTGACAATGCATTAGCAAAGTCCTTGATATAACTGATATTATGGGCCGTGACCCCGTGACCACATACATAAATCGAAACATTGATCAGGTAAAATATCGTCCTCATTGTCACAGAAATAACGTATTCTTCACAGACGATTTTCGTACTCAGTTTGTTTGCCAAAGAAGGAAAATACATTACCCTTCTTTCGAGGCATTTGGGTAAGGATACACTGAGTAGGTTCATATACCCTTGGCATATATAAGCGACTTAGCGATTGCATGAATTTAGTATCATAATTTACTCCGTGGTAGAGGCCCTTCGTCAAATGACAACTGGTTTTATAATTCACCAACAACGACGACCTTTTGTGATCCTTTAAATGTCACCTGTGATCCTTCTTTATCCTCCAAATGGAGGATGTAACCTGATTAAAAGGCTATGTTGCTTGGCTTAGATAACAGAAAATTAACGACAGCTAATTAATAACAAGACTGTTATCGAGCGTTCTGAATAAACGTAAGTACGGAGTTTTAAAATAACTGAATTATTGGAAGTGGTTATATTTGGCGATGACAAAACATTATTATCAGGTTTTTATTACAGTTTTTTTATTTGTCACAAGCCATAGGTATCCAAAATGGCTTGGCTTGGAATGGACATAAGGTGGGACAAGAAGTGGCAAACGTAAGAAGAGTTACATGAATACAGGAAGACTAAAGAAGAAAATGGAGAGATGACAGGAAATAGAGAAGTTAGGATGGAATCAAAAGTAATGCTGCACAAACTTCGAATAAATTATAATACGTGCAAAAGGATGATGACATTGGTATTTGCCAAGTCTATTAGCAAAACGGTGATAAATTAAAAGTAAGCCCATAACTTCCATATTTGGTCAAGGTGACTTATTATGTGAGGGGATATCACGGAAAACTATTTCATACAAAGCTCTGTACAATGTATTCAATCCCCGTTCTATAATTCTAAGAGCTGTTCCAGATATCGGCGACAAGCATTATTTCAAATGAAGCCGGGACTAGTCAATACTCTTGCATAATTCATTTGCCAGCCATGATCCGACCGTTGACTGAGGGACTGTTTTAAAATGCCAGCGATACTAAAACGTTAATGTTGTCATGACAAACTGTTTGTGTATTTGCATTGATCCATATTAAAAATGGCTTGCATCATTAGTTTTATGGGTTTTTTATTTAAATAAATACGATGGTTGGGGGCATTTAAACGCATCTGTGTTTTCTGCTTATGCATATTGCCAAGCACTTGAGATGTACCGTATCATTAACTTTCTTTGTTGATTTATTCAACTTAATACTTTGGTTTTCGTTCTCTGAGAGCAGTTTCGTGCCAAATTATTAATGATATTTTGAACAGATTTGGCAACTGTTTAAATTCTGCGTCATGAATTTTTTTTCGTTATTTTATGCATTACAAATAATAATAACATCGTAAAATATTAATCACGTATATTTGCAAAAAAATAATTTAACACACAGTAGTGTTTGCTTAGATTTATGACAAAATAATAAAGATTTAACTTTCAGACGAAAGGAAAATTGATATTGTAGACAAAGAAAATGTTAATACTACTTTAAATATAAGAGATAGTAAGGATTAACATGGTTTAGTCAAGGACTATATACACGAGATAACTTCGTTCGTATGACTAATGCGAGCAAAATGTTGAGTTTGGAGGAGTGATATTTTACGGATGAACACAACTAGTCATAGGCTGTGAGCTTGTGACTGTATTCCAAGTTAAAATTATTTGTTTCTAGTATCTTTTTTCAATGACATAAAAAGTAGTAAGTTTACGTTATTATATTCAAGTACTCTTACTCGGTCGCAATTTTATACAGTTAATTAATTACTATGTATCGAACTTTATTTCTTTTATACCAGCACAAAGCTTTCGTCTACATATACGCCTATGATCAAAATGTGACTGGAAGTCGTTGTGTTATTTAATTCTTTATAGGCAGTTTAACAATATCTCACTTTACAAATTTCGCATAGTCTCAGATTGGCTAAATTAAGATTTTCTGTTTAGTTGTTTTGTTATTGTCTACGGGGATCTGCTAAAATCCACGGTGTGAAGCCAGACGGAACATGCGTCACTTAATGGTACACTAAAGAAAAAATACACAAGAGAGCAACGGTCTGAGCTATTGTTGACGCAGCTTAGCTCTCGTCAGACAATTGTAAATGTTTGGTTGTTTTGAAACTTTACCTAACAAACGATAGGAAACATTTATGTACTTATTACTCAGTGAAATTGTGTGAGTGACAAAGAATAGCTTCCTGAAACTTCGTGGGAATAAGGCGATTGAATAGACTATCCTACTATGATGTGTTAACAAGATCGGTTTTGTGATCGTCAGAACGATTGTCAGGTTCGGTGATTCTACCAATATTATCGCCAGTCGTTTGTTGCAGCAGTTTGTAGCAACAATGTTTATTTGGGTGCATTATTATAACCTTCACCAGTTGCAATACTCATATGAATGTGCAGCGCATCTTAAAGAGTTAGTCTAACCACCGCACGTAAATATTTTAGCTATACTATTAGTTCATGTGAATTATGAAAAATTACACCCTGTCAATCAAAATTAGCCTTGTGAATTAGCTACTCAGGAGGTAGACGATTAAGAGACGTTTGTGTTATGAGTTTCTGACCATAACACGAATGTAAAACTAAAACTGTGTGTCGGTAGGAAATCTTGGAGTCAAACAAAGGAAAGAGCGTGGTATCAAAGTAATTATTATCGGCGACCTCGATACACGTAATTTAGGGTCTACCGTGTTATTAACAATACGGATACCTACTACAAAACTGGTGAAAATAATGTAAATTCCATTTTAATGCATACTAATATATTTATATGCATAAAATATAGATAACTCGAAATAAATAAAGCCATTTAAAATGGTAATCAACGGGATTTTTTTACGGGTCAAAACCTGGTAATTGTACTCAATGTGTGTTCTACTTAGGCACAAAGTAACTACAGCCGGTAAAAGAGACAACTGCGGGAGAATACCAAAACTCTGTATGAGGAGAGGCTTTTGCCCTGCAGTGAGTCAGTAACAAGTTGATATTTTTATGTGACAAATCTAAATTATATGCAAAATAAATAACATGTACCTACTGGGTTTTGTACGTTTTCAATAACTAGGTATCCAACATGGAAAAAAACCTTGTCCGATCTGTGAGGGTGTTGTTGAGTACCGTACTGAGAGTCTATTTATGTGAAAATTAACAGGAAAAAATATGGGGAATTTTAGCGGGTGTCTATAAGTCATAACTTATGACCCCTGTTGAAAATTTGCAAATATTTAAGGATTTGGGGTAATTTTGGTACTAAAAATGTGAATTTTAAATAGCAATAACTTTTTTATTCAATAATACTTAATAAGATTTTTTGTTACTATTTGGTAATATTTTTGCAATGTCGGAAAGTTTTTTTTTACATATTGTATTAAGTTCTTTTCTTTTTTTACATATTTTATCATCATCATCCTCTTGCGATTCCAATTTACTGGGATCGGCGCAAAATCTCTACCAACCGTCATCTTTGTTTTCACCCTTTTCTAGCCGTTTCACCTTTCACACAATCCTTCTATTTTTTTTTGTATTCCTTTAAAAGTAATCCAAAACACTTTACACAAAGTACTTAATACAATTTGTATTCCCATAAAATACAACAGTATTTCAAAATAAAATTACCTTACCTACCATTACTTGTAAATCTTGTAACACAGATTAGGCTTATTACACAAAAGTGATTATCTGCGCACATAAGCTTTTACAATTACTTTATATTCCTTTTGTTCTCTTTACGGCACTTTATAACGGATAATGCGATGATTGCAACTCAGAATGGATTATCCTTATTCATAAACATGTACTCCAATAAGGCTGTGTTCTCAATGGTGACGGGCAGCACTGCCTGCATAGAGCAATCGAATGGAGCAAGCAATCACAACATGTATGTTGACTTGGAACCGACAGCAGATTAAATGGCATTTCTGAAAGCGGGGGTTGTTTCTAACCGCTACACCATATCAGTAAACAATATATGTATGTAAATCTCTAATCTTTCGTTCAAAACAATCATACGTTGACCCATTATTTTACACAACATGTATGTAGATAACAACATCATAGTCAAGATACAGTTTAATAGTTATGTCTGACTGCAGCCTAACAGTTATGATATGTAATTAAAATACAGTTTGATTGACTCGCTTAGAAATGAGGAAATCGTCAATAATAAACAAGATTCTTAACGAGATGTTGATATTACTTATGCGCTTTATTATCTTAGGTTTTGTCTTAACTGCCGAGCTAGTGATGTTAGCAATAAGTAAGTTTTGCATAGTTTCGAGTAATTGGCGCTCAAAGTTTACCTTTTCTGACTTGTTTTATTAACTTATTTTAATTCTGACTTTTGAATTGTGTGGCCTAAGTAAAGTATTGTTTCATTGTGTAATAATTAAATATGTATTTCTATTAGAATCATTTTAAATGACAAAACATATTTTATATCTAGTACGAGTTTAATAACTTTAGCATCAATTGCTTAATACAACCGCAGTAAGTATGTAGTTACTGCTCATATCACTAGCATGAATGATGATACCGCACTTAGAAACTCGTCGTTACTTACTGCTGTTATGTTAAGGAAAACTTATCATAAAATCGACTTACTGCTGTTTTCCTTATTGAAAATTAAAAGTTCCCGTTAAGATATTAAAATGGCAGTCAGATCTAATTCTACAGCTCATTGCGTTGATTCCGAATCTATGTTTAACTCAATTTGGACAAAAACTATAGGTACCTACTTACTGCAGCTATCGTAAGCGCGGGACTAGCAGATGTCTTTCCAGACTGAAGTTTTATTATTCTTTCTGCTGTTATCCTGTCATAAACTCAATGCTTCTTAGCAATTTGTGACTACCAGCTGACTATCTGTTTTGGACCAAATCCCGTATTTTTAAGAACGGTTTTATTCACATCTCTTTCTCAATAGTTCAAATACCTCTAGTTTACCTAAATTTTTGACAAGTTTTTGTTCTTTTGAATGTTTTCCTTCAAAAGTTTGTAGTGTCCAATTTACTAAGGAGCAAGGAAGCAACTATTTTGAAATTCAAAACGTCACGCTACGACTGAGGGAAGCAACGTAGAGATTATGAAATATTCATCAACTCATCGTGTTATGGAGTTAGTGCAATGAACTACATCGGGGTTAAGTGCTGAAATTGATGGGATCGTGCTAATGACTTCAACAGGCAGTGTCAGCATCTCGTTGGAATAATGAAGCTTCCGACTCATCTATCTTTCCATATATACCCGTAGCTGTATATCTAAAGGCACAATTACATGGAATTTACATAGATGGTAGAAAAGAGATAGACTTTAGAAAAATAGTGACTATATACTGTGAATAATTGTGTACTTTTAAGTTTAGCTGGATATCGCTAACATCCGTGAAGGAACCTGTACCCTAATTGCCTAATACACGATCAATCATAATCTGAATCGTTTTGAAACAGATTGATATCCATTGCTTCATAAGTTGGAAAAAAAAATCTGCTCAACAACGTAAGTAACGCAATGAATGTTGTTGAATTGTCAAAATGAAACAGATTAGTCTTAGTCGTTTATGAAAATGTGTTACGTAATTAGATAGCTGGTCTAATAAATTAACATAAGTTTGAAATCGCCAATCCGCCTTGAGGAAGCGTGGTGATAAATTCTAATGCCTTCTCTGTATGAGAAGAGGGCTTTGCCCAGTAGTGGGACAATAATAGGCTGGTATTATTATTATAATTATGTAGTTTAGTAAAGTACTAGTAACCTGACGATGATCTACAACAAATTATTTGAAATTAACATATACAAATGAATTGCACGCAGATGAACCGTAATGCTTTCACAAATAATAGAGAGATCGCAATTTACATTTGTATGGTACAAATTCTGTTAATCTATAGTGTAAATACTGCAACTCTAATTAGCAAAGCCAACAAAACGTATTCGATACACGTAGCCAACCAACAAACGATTCGGATAATTTGTGTGCCGTAAAAATTGACAATCAGCGTACAGTTACCGCCAATTATCATCAATGACCGAACTGAATTGTGTTCAGAGAAAATCGCAATCACAGCGACCACAATTGCTAACTGTATCTATATACTATCTTACTATGTATTTGTATCTAACCAGTATTTGAAACTGTATGATGCTACTTCATTTGTTTTGCAAATGTGAACTCTGTTAGTGCGTCTATCGCATGGCTTAGAGACTGTAGTCAAAACATTGAGGTGAGAAGATATTTGATGATCGTGTAGTCTAAAGATGTTTTATTTTCATCTGTCGAGAAAGAAAAATATAAAGACTGATACTCAGGCGATAGTTGGAGTGGATTGTGTTACTCAGAGATTAGCATGGAGTAAAATTGATAGAGATGATGATAGAGGGACTGTATATAAATCTAAAAGAAGAAATATAGAGAGTCTAGAACGTCTAGATGCTAAAGATCTAAGGAATTACAAAACTTTAGGATAAATAGTTGAAAAAACATTGACTGCAGAAAACTATTAAATGGTAGTCGAAGAGAGAACATTAAGCTTTCTAGAGAAACAAGTCATTGCAGTATTCAAGAAGGAACACAATAGTGCAACACAAAAAATGTTGATGCATAGCAAAAAGCTGTCAGGCTTACTTAATTGAGACTGGGGCAGACATGTGTGGCGAACGTAGACCAAAACAACCATCGAGTTTTCTTAAAAGGGCAAAGGGTAAGATAACTAAGATACTGGTAAGGGTAACTTGGAGTTCCAATGTATTTGATAGTAAGTCTTGTTCCGGTTTCATATTTATTTCAGCAGGTGAAATGAAACTAAAAGAAAATGAAAGAAAACGGAGTGAATGATAGCGTGATGGTTGATAGGGCAGAATGAAAGAAAAAAACGAGACTTGGACAGGAAGATGATGATGATTTAAAAAGGTGCTACTATTAGCTAGTAAAGAAAAATAATGGATAAATGCATTATCCAGCAATGAGACAAATTCTAAGCACTAGTAAACTTAAGAGCATTTAACTTAAAAGTTGGCAACGTCGAAAATAGCTGTCAAATACTTACCTGTTTTGATTAATTTGGCAATATTATTGTATGGAAATAAGAAATGTGGCTAACTAGCGAACTAGAATTTTGATTGTGAATACTTACCTGTTTTGATTAATTTGGCAATATTATTGTATGGAAATAAGAAATGTGGCTAACTAGAGAACTACAAGCTTTTTGAGGGAATTCGAATCCGGTTTTCAAATCTTTTAGCCATTTTGACGAGTCCGTCTCCATAGAATCCCAACTTTGCCTGCAATGCTAAATGGATTATAGAAAACCTCTACAAATCTGAAGCTAGTCTTAGAATGGTATGCACAGCTATAGGAATGCTCAATAGCTTTCTTTTTCCCTTCACGCTTTCTACCCATGTACTAGGTACTTGAATTTTCCTTCGAGAAAAATATAAAGAAATAAACATTCTGACACAGTGACTGATTCCGATATCCTATTTGCAGAAAAACAAAAACAATTTAATTTCAATTGCCTAGTACACACAGCTCCATTATGTAGTTATCTCTCCAAAAGACATGTGCGTTCAAATCCATGTTAGGCCCAAGTTGGTTTTAGTATTTTGCAAAAGCATTTTGTTATAGGTAATTAATGTATTGTTTTAGTGAATAGGCTTAATATTTACATTTGATAATTTACAGTTAACATAATATACATGTTTTGCCAACTGACACAAACGGTTCCCTAGACAAGTGACATCCTATTAACGCAAACGATAAAATAAGAAGCACTAGAAATAAACAAAAGTTTTAAGTGAACGTATACATCAAACGGTGTGGATTAATTTTGTAAAGAAAACGTTAATGGA
Source organism: Agrochola litura (assembly GCA_949152395.1). NCBI lineage: Eukaryota > Metazoa > Arthropoda > Insecta > Lepidoptera > Noctuidae > Agrochola > Agrochola litura. The sequence continues at coordinate 3,291,305 of OX424497.1, read as the reverse complement.
TACACTCAAATTATAACATCTACCGATTAGACAGAGACCTAAAGATAAAGTGACTCGGACGATAGTAGATAATAATTTTATCACAATTCACATGGGCTCGCTGGCTAGTTCGTCAAACTGCCGGTATGAGTATGATGGCATTCAGTGATGCGATGGTTCGAATCCAAGTCGAAATGATGAACTTTTTAGAAGTATTCTTTAGATTATTCGTAACGAATTCAATGTAGTAGCAGTGTAACATTTTAAAAATTGAGGGGCTAGCACATACTGACGCTGTGCGTACTAAAGACAGTAATTATTGATCACGACGTGACAAGCCTAGGTCAGGGTGATATGATAGCCATAGCACACATGGTGTCCTACAATTGACATTTACGTGTGAAGACAGGCATCTGATATTAGAAACTACGTGTGAACCAAAAACAAAACTGGTATTCTAGATATTTCCAAAGTGCCTGCATACGTAATACGGAATCTCTTGATAAGGAAGGTTTCACCATCTCTGGATAGTAATATGTTAGTTATCGCATTTTAAGATAATTGAATTAAAATTCAGTTGCATTCTTCTATTTATCTGGTAGTTTGTGCTTTTCCGGAAACTGAATCTAATCATCATTTTGATAAGTGACTGTAGCGTGTAGATACACTTCACTTAAATATTTATTTATTTATTATTTAAATGCACATTGAAAAAAAAACTATACAAATGCGGAGTTTATGACTGGTGTTATTTTGTTTCTTCCACACTGTAACATAATGAGAAGCCTTTGAAAAGACCACTGCAACTAAAGAAAATACGGGAAAAAATAAACAAACGCAAAAACTTCAAAAGCAACAAAACATTCAGAAACCCAACAACAGTTTAAAAAATAACAAAATATGTGCAGAAACCTTAATTATAATTAAGGATAAATGAACATGCGAGGGTAATGACCCTCATATTCAATTTTTTTTATAATTTATACAGAGATGACATTGAAAAACCGTTGGCCATTTTGAATGTAGTATACGGATTGTTCCAATCCTTTTTCATGTTGAAAAATTACATTGCGTGTTTGCTCGTCCCCGGAGAACCATGAATCGTTTAGGAATTCGGGGGTACAGTCGATCGGTGATTGGAAAAGCTTGGATTCGCTTCCATTACTTGATTTCTTTATGACATAACTTTTGCCTATAAAACTTCCATGTTTGTGTGTTATTTTGGCCTTAAAATTTAGTAATTTGTTGGTAAAAAAACCAGCCAAGTGCGTGTCGGACCACGCACAATGAAGGGTTCCGTAGTTGGGATGAATTTATCCCAAAAACAAACTTAACTTTGTAGTTGAAAAATATGTTCTCCCATAAGGAATGTATGGGAAAACATGTTTTTGCAACTGCAAAGTTAAGTTGGTCGATTATTACTCGTTAACTTGTAGAACCTACTTAGCTGTGATAGTTTTCCTTTTAATTTCGTTATATAAACTACTGCTGTGATTTTCTTCACACACCCAAAACCAACCATTTAGCTGGCAGGGAGGGGGGGGGGACACTTGACTCTAACAAAAATTAGCATTTTAAAGCTTAATATTTCGCAAACGGATCCTTGCATCCAAAAATAGTATTCACAAACTCACAATGTTTTTGAAGGACCTTTCCAATGATTCCCTACATGGGTTGAAAAAAAAAAAAAACATCACCACTTTAGGTACGTGTAGGAGAGGTACCCTAAAAAAAATGTTTTTCATAATTTTGTTTCACCACTTTGTCGACGTAATTAATAATTCTGTAATTTGGCATAGGTATACATATTGTGTATACCTATGCCAAATTACAGCTTTCTAGTACTAAGGGTCTCGGAGCTAGACCGCGGACAGACAGACAGACAGACAGACGGACATGACGAAACTATAAGGGTTCCTTGTTTACTACGGAACCCTAAAAATAACCGATGTGTTTGCATTATTGTAAAGGTCAAGTCAATCGGTGGAGTAACTAATTTATCTGTAAAGAGGAAACAGACTTGTATTTTTAACTTTAGATGTTCCAGCTATACCTAGACCTTAAGGGGGAAGCGTCAGGGTAGCCCGCGAAATTCAAATTTTCTTACGTTTTTTGCATTTTGCAGGTCAGTGTCAGGTTTTATGTTGATTAAAATATGATTCGCGGTCGTAACAAATATGGTTTTACTCAATTATAATCATTACAATCAGCAATACAACTCCATAAGTTAGCAAAGGTGTCAAATGTCATGATTTCATGAAATCATGACATTTGACACCTTTATCTTCTTCTTAATCACTATTGCTGATTGTAATGATTATAATTGAGTAAAGCCATATTTGTTACGACCGCGAATCATATTTTAATCAATATAAAACCTGACACTGTCCTGTAAAATACAAAAAACGTAATAAAAATTGAATTTCGCGGGCTACCCTGACGCTTTCTCCTGAAGGTCAGGAGTGCAGGTGGTACTCCGTTTAATTCAAATGCCAGTTTTCATTTCAACGTTGCATAAAATATTTTCTCAAAGGTCGTCGCTGAAATGTTATGACTTTTCCGTAGTGCTTATCTACGAAGTAATTACTACTTATGTTGTATTTGGCTACTATTTTAATTAAACTGTAATGTTCTGATAACAAAGTGTATACAATTTTGAGTGGTGATTTAAGAACGTTAAGCCGATGGCTGTCATTTGTGGATCTTTGACAATCGTTACGGGTATTGTAAACAGTAACCGGGTTGTGAAGGTCAGATAGGCAGTCGCTCCATGTAAAATACTGGTATTTAGCTACATCTGGTTATACTGGAATCCGACCCCAACATAGTTGGGCAAAGGTTTGTCAGAAGACAATGAATTACTTACATCCAAACGGTAGGTGTTATCTTGAGCTTCATTATGAATTTAAATGTATCGCGTTAGAGCTGTCGTGCGAACAATCCATATAACGTAGGTCATGCTGTACCGTCGCAAAAACTTGTTTCATATTTACAATACAACTGTCTGTCTGTCGATTAACTTGTTGTGTTTATTTGTCCAATGAGATATTTCAATAAACATTTCCATTTATGATTTCATCTAAGAAGATATTAATCATCCTGTTCTGTCTCTAGGTTAGTAGTACAACAATAAATTCAAGTATGACTGGGTCAGTAAGTAATTGAATAAAACATTGTACATTTAAATAAAAATTCTATCTTTATTGTTGCAGTTTACGAAGATAATTGGGACTGGCCGCAAAAAAAAATATGTTTTTTTTTAACTTTACATAATTATTATAAATTAAAGTCGCTATTCGTATATCTCATTGTTTTTTTAACTCCAAAACGGATTTTGATGCGGTTTTGACTATCATTTAGAGTTTTTTTTTGGGTGGGAAATTATCAAATATCTTCTCCCGCTCTGGGCGAAGCGAGAGGGCCTGTATGCCTGTATGTTGCCAGGGGCCACGGTAACCCTTTCGGACAAATCCGCAACCCCGGCAGGCAGACCCCTTCAGTTGTGACAGACATCTCTATTCCGGAAGACCTTACATATTATAATAAAGAAATCGCGATGTTTTATCATGTTGTAAAAACCGTGCGAACCGGGGGAAAATCTCTAGTAGAATATAATTTTGATATTTATCATGACTTAGTTCATGGATGGCAAGCAATACTTGGGGTTATGACTGTAATAATCTACTCCACATAGACTTCTCCCAAAGATACCTACAACGTTTCACCTTGAAGTTGAAGCAAAGTGACTTTTTATCGTCTAAACGTGGTGATTACGAAACGAGTAATAGTAACACTACTACGCAGTTTGGTTGAATTAGTAAGAAAACAATGAAAAAAATCGAGCGAGCCTTACAGTAGGCGCATATGATGTATAAGCAACATCGAAGGGGCGGGACTCGTCAAGGTCGTTTCTGACCGCCAACTCTAGCACCGCGCGCTCATTGGCCAAATCAAATAGCGCGCGCTTCCCGGCTTCCTGTTACACACTTCCGTCCCTTTTCACGAAATCACTTCCACAGATAGCAGGAAAGCGAGTGGAAAGATATTACACATCAAAAATGAATGAAAAGTTGGAATAGTAAGCAAAGCTGTAAATAACTTCAAAAGAGCATCATCTCTTTGGAAATCTGTCAGTTAATACTACTCGGAGTTTGTAGTTTGTGCCTGTGAGATTTGAATTTCAATTCATTCAAGTGCATTCAATAAACAAACAATTTCTAGTGTTGTCACTTGTCAACGTTAAAAAATAGAAATTTTTGTCTGTTTGAGCAAGTGAGATTTTCATGTGCAAACATACACAACAAATAATGGACGATTCGAATGCGGGGCAATGTTTATAAAAACAGTTTGTGTTTCCGTAGTCAGATTTTCATCTGCACTAGATACTCACAAATCAAAAGAAATTTGGCGTATGTGCCAGTGTATAAGAATTGATGTTCAAATTATGATGGTCATTAACACGATCAAGAGTACCGTGGAGTTTTGCCGGCTCTTCTACGTAGGAAACAACCAATTGGAACCCGTGCAACTAACTTCTGTCGTTTCATAAGTGATAATGTAGGTACCTATTTATGTAAATAAAATATGTTGAATTGAATTTAAATGTTAGAATGATTCTTCACCAAAATACTCAGACCAAGTTGTTTAATAATGAGCAATATTAGTATATGTCTTCGCCCTCTCCGCTAACTGTCGTATCTCACAAACTGACGTATCTGCACTGACATTACCTACGTGTTCAGAACTTTGTTTCGAAAAAGTTCTCTCTAATCGTCGTGTCTGTGTTGTTTACCGTTTAGAAGATAATCATGTATTTTGTTTTGCGTGAGTTTTGTTTGAGGGAAAAAATATTCTCACCACCTGTCGTATATGCACACACACATCTACAGTTAGTGAGTTAAAGATTAAGTCAAGAGCTATTTATAAAAAGTTATTATTAAAGCCACAGCTGACGCAACTATATTAACATGATTGAAGCACCCGACCGAAAAACTGTTGCCCTGGAAAAATATCAATTGCTAGTTACGACAGTTAGCGGGGAGGGCGACGATATTTGCAATCACATTATCAAAAACGGCTCTAACGATTTCGATGAAAGTTGCAATATAGGGGTTTAAGGGCGCGAAAAATCGATCTAGCTAGGTCTCATATCTGGGAAAATTCGTTTACTCCGTATTATCCACCCGAGCAGAGCTCGGTCGCCCAAAGTTTAGAACAAGATGGCTACCTTCGAATAATGACATGGCAGCATGGAATTAGTTAGTACCTACTATCATGGCAGCATGGAATTTGTACCTATGATGGAAATTGTATGAACTTTCTTATACTATTAAATGAACATTATCTATTTTCACCAGAGCAGAGCTCGGTCGCCCAAGTAATTTAATAATGAAGTAACCTCTGATAAGGACAAACTTAGTGCAGTCGCTAATAGTTATCGATTGAGGTGCACGCAGACTGGAAATACTAACAAATTGTTATGCAAAGTGACATTGAATACGCTTCAGTAGGACCAATGTGATATAAACGGTAACTTAGGTACTTAAAATTATGCCTGTATTGCCCAAAGGGTTAAGCAGAGGGGTATAGTTCACTTGCACACTCATATTAAGCCAATTATTTATGTTTAAGTCTCATGTAATTATAGGGGACCTATAAGCCTAATCCATAATGCTGGAACGAACCTAAAATTAGGGCTGATAGTGTTGCCGTCAAAGTCAAAGACCTAACGCTGAACCTGGATAGTATCATAACTTTGTTCGTCTAAAAAGGTAGGCTAAAGGGAAGGTTTTTACAGACATACACAGGTCACTCAGAAAGTTTTGCGACTAACAGTTTTTGTCTATGTGACACTGGCTGGTTTTGATGTCAATTAAAACTATGACTATTTATTACAAAAAAACACAACATTCCAAATTCGAAATTCCCTCCATATTTCTTTACGAGCAAAATCAAAATACTCTGGCTCACTGAAAAATTGGATTTGCAACGAGAACATTTTCACGTGATGATTTTGTACGATTTCAAATGTCGACTAAAACTAGAAGAATCGTTTGAAAGACTTCGTATGGTGTTCATAGACAAAAGTCTTTCTAAAGCGACTGTTTTCCGCTGGTTCAACGAATTTTTGCGTGGTCGAGTAACTTTGGCGGACGAAGAAATAAGTGGCCGCCCTATGACGGCTGTTACATATGAAAACGTGCTGGCTGTGAAAATTTTAATTCAAGAGAATAGGCGAATTACAGAAGAAGTGGTTTAGCATATACTGCAGATTGGATCGGGAAGTGTGCATGAAATTCTACACGGGCATCTTCGGGTAAGGTAGATAGTTTCACGGTGGTACCGCAAAATCTAACGCAGGCTCAGAAGGAGGTGCGGGTAAAATGGTGCCGAGACATGATAGCATTTGAAGCAGGCTCGTCTCGACGCGTTTAAGATAATCATTACGAATGGATTTATCATTTTGATCCCCAAAATAAAAATTAACTCAAGGGAAAACAGGTTTCATCACCGGAAGATGCACTGGCTGCATTTGAGAAGGGATTGAAGAGGTGTCTGATGCGGACTGAAAAGTGTGTTATGAAAATTGGTTTAGACGTATGAAACTGTGTATAGACGCCAATGGAGAGTTCTTTGAAAATAATAAAAAAATTATAACCTGTAGTATATGTTTTTTAGTACCGCAAAACTAAAATAAACAAGAAAAATAAACTAAATCCAGATCTATGATCCAGGCGTATGATCTGAAATCGCCTGCAGTGCGCAAGCTTAGTAAGAGACAAGGCATTAAGGCTGTAGGGGGTAATTGCAAAGAATCTGTGACGAGTTAGGCAGAGGTGTATATTGCCGCAAACTCACATTTCATTAGTCGAACCTATAGCCGTAATTCCTGGCACAACTCTAGACTCTGGGCTGATAGTGAAGTCACTGAAAAAAATCCTTTTGGAAAAATGCAATAACTCACTTTGCCCCACCTGGGGATCGAAACCAAGTCCTCAAGCTGGTCATGGATGACAATAACGCCTGTTCTCGTAAAATAGGTAGGAATGAAGTCTTTTACAGGCCATACTAGAAAAACATCGTGGGAATCTGGGCTTCAGAATTACAATCTAAAATTACCATCAAAATAAAAAAAATAAAAATATTTTATTTCACATAAACCTACAAGGGCACTTATGAAACGTCAGAAGCTAGGTGCACGGTTCCAATTGGTCGTTTCCTATGGAGAAGAGCCGGCAAGAAACTCCACTCAACATCAGTGAGTAATGGTAGTAATGAACACTCGTTCCTTCTCTGTATGAGACAAGGCATATGAGCTGCAGGGGGGTGAAGGGTGGGCGTTTTTGGGGCACTGTCATGTAATTTTGACGTTCGAAAAGTGCTGATTCTCAGCCTAGTTTGGATAAATGACTTTTGAATTTGAATTGGAAAGAATCTGCGACGAGTATTTCCCTCATGGTATGTATATTGTATATTTACTCACGTCTCAAGAAAAATGAACACCAATTCCTTTGTCTACAACCAAGAAATATCACAAAGGCCTCAATAGTGACATCATAAAAATAATAACAGTCACAACTAGTCTTTTATGCCAATACCTGTCAGAACAGGTCCAATCAATAGAACCTGTTTTTAATATTATGCTGCGTTTTTAATATCGTGATAATGATTACCGCAATTTATTGAAGTGAAAACTTCTTTAGGCGCGTTGGGCATTTTTGAGATGGGATATAAACCATTGATTTCGTGACACCATGACAACACCTCATTTTTGTAAACGCGATTGTGCTCTTTATTTATATTATGTTACGGATCAATATTCTATGTAAGTATTTTTACTTTAAAGTTATTGCAAACGCGATTGTGCTTTTTATTTAGATAAGGTTACGGACCAATGTTCTATACAAGTATTTTATTTCCACCAAGGCGATCTTGTTCAAGTTCACACTTCTGTCGGCACTCCGGGAGTGCCACCACTTTTTAATTATTTACTTGAGTATTTACTTCGTTATGCGGAAATGATTAAGTACAAGGTAATTGGGCTGGTGAAGCCTGCCATGGCATGGATATAGTCAATATCACAAATATGTTCCATATGAATAAACATGGAACTTTTGATAAAACTGCTGGTATGTGATTAAGGTAAATTGGTTCTCCGAGTCTGGACTCTTGCGCATAATAGACACTGTTGGGATATCTGTATTATGCGATTCCCTGGGATTTAGGAAATTTTCCCAAAATCTGCGGACAGAACCGACAGAAAAGTCATATTTACGTCTCTTGAAAGACGTAGCTTGACTGAAGGCCTTGATAACTTTTTGGGTTTTATTATAGTCCGCGCGCGATTGCTAGTCACCGTCTGAGGTATGTGAGCGGTGAGACGGAGGAGGGCGCCATTGACAAAATTGGCAGACTGAGTTAGCTTGACCTTTGTCTACCTCCCCCGTCTCACCGCTTACATACCTCAGGAAGTGACTACCAGTCGCGCGCGGATTATAATTAAACATAGGGAGTGCCTCCGCTGCCAGCGCCGGCTCCCGAAAATAACGCCATTGGGAACCGGCATGACATTACTGCCGGCAGCCGAGATTAAAAACATCGGCTGCCGGCACCGCCGCCGCCGGCTCCCATAATGGACATCGGCAGCGCGGCGTTTACGGAAACCCTTCCAGTATTCAGAACTCCAACTAACTACCTACTCTAAGCCGACGTTCGCACGGACGTAATAAAATCGTGGTGATTTTTTTTCAACGCGCTGGGACGAGAGTGTGTCCCAGCGCGTTGGATTCTCAACGCTCGGCTTAACATCTATAGTTGAAAATCCAGAGCGCGATTAAATCCCGCCGCGATTTTATTACGTCCGTGCAAATGTCGGCTCATTAAAGTATTTTTTTTATATATTTTAGTCGTTTTTGGCGTAACTAATTAGATTAGTAAAAGGTTAGGTTACAACTGTGGGGGATCACAGTTCCTTAACCTTTTATTGCGAGTAAAAATATTTAACCTAATCAAACTAGTTCTGTTCCGGGTACTTCGTACTTGATTACTGGAATATGAAAATCATTGATTATGGAAATATATTAATGGTAAAAAATTATGCTTTATTACATGGTTTTTTAATTATGCCTACCGCGCCTATCTACACCAATATGCCAAATTGTCAACCTCGTCTTCCGCTTTTTTTTTCAAAACTGCGCCGGCAGCCAATTTAGCAACCGGCGTCGGCAGCCAATTCGGGATCCGGCGCCGGCAGCGGAGGCACTCCCAACACGCTTTGTTTCCCCGAAGGCTTAGGCAGACGTGTACCTTTAGTAACACTCACACTTCGCCGGTTTGTTTGTTTTTTATTAATTAAATTCCCCAGAACTTATACCTTCGATATTGATTTTAGTTCCGAGAGCTAAACTAAGGCAACATAGACGTACAGTCATCCTCAAAAAGATGTATACTATACATCCGCAAGAATGTGTACACACGGCTACCTATCTAGCTATACATTTCCAGTATTAGCTGATCTCGCATTGTATAGGATTTCCGTACAATGAGAGGTCCGATTATACTGGAAATGTATAGCTTGATATGTAGCCGTGTGTACAATTATTGTAGATAGTCAAATTCGTTCTTGGTGTTTCACATTTTTTTTGTATTTTAAAATACTGTATCAATGTGAGTCTATTAAGTACCCAATTTTGGTTCCTGTCAAATTTATTAACTATTAACACAATGAAAACCGCATACATTGCAAAAAACAAGAAAATTCTCAATCAAATCCAACTAACAATAAATAACGAAAAAATAACAAAATCTAACAGTGAAAAATATTTAGGTCTCATTTTAGATACAAAGTTAACTTGGAGACCCCATATTGATCATATTAAGTCTAAAATATCTCCTCTGATAGGAGCGATACGCCGAATGTCTACTTGCATTCCTAAAAAAGTAATGATCGCAATGATCTACAACTCTCTTGTTAGACCCCACATAGAATATCTTGTTGAGATATGGGGAACGGCAGCAAAATCTATCGTCCAAGAAATTGAGAAATGAAACAAGTTCTACAAAATAAAACAATAAAAACTCTTTATAACTATGACTACTTAACACCAACGACCAAAATTTACAATGATACAAAAATACTTAAAATTAACCAATTATACATACTTAAAACATGCACTCTAAATACATAAAATCATAACAAAAGGTACACATTCACAATTAAACTTTAAAAAGAAAACTTACACATGCAACGCAAGACGACGAGATAAACTTGAATTGAGACCACCCAGAACTAACTATGGAAGAAAAAATATACTTACTGTACGAGGGAGCAAAATTGTATAATGAACTACCTGATGATGTAACCAATAGTGACACCATATATACATTAAAAAAAACCCTAGAAGAGTACGTCAGAAAACAACACTAACAATACCGATTGTCACCTTTTAACTCTTTTCTTGTTGTGAACACAGAGAATCGCACTTACCTTTATTTCATTTTTTTTGCCATACTTTTCTTATGTTAAGTGAACTGTAATGTTCTTTTTTTTTGAGAAATAAATGTCTTTAAACCGAATTTGTAATAATATAATTTATGGCTACACGTTGGTACAATATTAAGGAATACAAATTTTAGACAGTCAAATGAATTCTTGCCGATGTATAGGTATTATACATCTTTTTGAGGCTGACTGTACCTATTAACAAAATTGATCACTTAAGGTTGAACTAGTCGCGAGCTCGAACTCATTGGTGGGCTTGGTCAAAAAGCACGCTATCTCACCTGGCATCGTGTCCGACAGAGATAGTATCAGTGATGAGCAATTAGACGCTGGTCTACATGCACAAACTCTAGTTTGCACGCACATAAACACCGTTCAGAACGATTTTAGTAAAACGAGCGCGTAAAAAATTACGAAAAGTCCTTTGGAAGGTGGAGTTTTATGAAAAAACTACTGCATAAATCAATTACGAATAAAGTTTATTATAATCTTCGACAATTGAGCTTTGTCGGAACGAGCTTTGTTTTGGAGATTTTATACTTCTTTTATTACTTATTTACTCCCAAAGTTGCGTTAAAATTAGCAGGAAAAACTAATCTTTGTTGGCTCATAACTTTTTAATTGCTTTTTTTTTACTATTCTGCTTCTGTACAGACAAAATTAATAATAAGACAAAACGATTTCATGTTTTACTTTGGATGTACAATGTGTAACAGTGGAGTAAAACCCCCGAAATTTGTATGGAAAAAGTATCGGCTAGTTGCGCCTTAAAAGGACGTACGTGTACCTACCTATACATGTAAGGTAGTCCCACACTAGCAGACTAGACTTATTATATCGATAGTCAAGGACACGCGAATTATACCTAAACTGCTACCTGTCCACTTAATGGATAGTCTAAATATAGATACAAATGTCAGGCACTATTATGACTATGATTATTAAAACTGTTAATTATTTAAAAGATTTCTCACTGTAAAGATTTATTTTATGTAATACTAGCTTTTGCCCACGGCTTCGCCCGCGTGGATGTCGGAAAATATCCCACGGGAACGTATTATCGAGATTTCATACCTAATAACCGAGGAAATTGTCATTGACTCCTACCGCTGCGCCCGCGTTGCTACGCGTAATTTTGAAAGTGTGATATCTTTTAAATTATTCATTTAAATGATATGATGTCAAGGCATATTTTAATCTAAATTAAATGCCCAATTTAAATAACATATTTTTTTAGATAAGGATTAATACTATACAGGTCAAAAAAGCTTCGGAAATAACAATTCAATTTTTATCAAATTCTGAAAGATAAAAATGGTTATTGTGCGTCATTCTTAGAAGATAGACATAAATTATGCCATCGCGGAGTTTTTGTAAAACTTTTTAAGATGAACAATACCGTACAACATAAAAATGATGTATCTTTTTCGGTTTAGGCAGCGCACGCCTGTAAAGCTCCCAGTTGGCATGATTTTTTTCGACTTTTTCAACAATAATCGTCAAAGAAGATGTCCGCTTTTTGTAGAGAAGTTGGTTTTTTATTCCGAGAAAAATCTAACCAGCATCAAACTACATCTAAATATAAACGACAAAATATGGAACTAGGAACCACTGAAATAATATTTTTACACCCCTTCGTTTAAGAGAAAAATTATAAACTATTTAAAAGTACAAATATTTTATTTGTTGATGACAACTATGACAAATATGATATAAATTGACACATGGTACTGTCATTACTGTCAATCAATTGACAGTCATGACAGTAACATGTGTCAATTTTGACAAGTTTACTATTTTATGAGGTGTGTTCACTATATTAATATCCTAGATAATTAGAAAGGTTTGTTCGTTTTAGGAGTAAATTCTTACTAAAATAAAAACGATTTTTCTCAAAATTGGAAGTCTTTGAAAATGTGTGATATAGTTAGAACCTCTAGTTTTTGGGATGTCTATCCAAATATATTTAACTTATCCTGGTTAGAATTATTGAATAATAAAAAACCATTTTAGGACATGTCCTTTCAGCCAATTTACACAAAACCTTAATGAATTATACACTAAAACCTTCCGCATGAATCGATCGGATCAGATCGTGACCAAGTGACAATGGGACCAACTTGAAAGTATACCCTTTCAAACAAAAAAAGAATTTTTCAATTCGGTCCAGCGGTCTTCGAGTAATCGGGGAACATACATAAAAAAAAAAAAAAAATGTGGCTCTCGGGGACTGCCGCGGTAAAGCTATTGCATAGCATATGTAACCTCCATACTTCCTATTTGTCAACGCTACACTTGGGATGATGACGTGATGACATAAAACAAAAATTACGTTCCCATGACAACATCACGTTGTCATGGGAGCCGTCATTACATGGTAGGCGGAGTGGGGGGTGTTAGGTTTTATTTTCGTTACGGTACGGAATTTCTTGATTCGGTCGCCACGCTCAAAGCCCGCGATAAAAGCTATGCAATAGCTTAAAAAATAAAAATAAATCCCAACGAATTGAGAACCTCCTCCTTTTTTTTGAAGTCGGTTAAAGCTAGAAATACTGTAAGTTTTTCCATGTTATTTGGCGAAGCAAATTATTGTTCTCTAACTAGATTTGAATATTATATTTTTCTGTTTGTCGAGCCTACCAAAACTTAACTTACTTAGTTACGTTTACGTTACGTTACAATTATAACTTACTAGCTTTTGCCCGCGGCTTCGCACGCGTGGATGTCGGAAAATATCCCACGGGAATGTACCGAGATTAAAAGTACCCTATGTATTAATCCAGGTTATAAACTATCTGTGTGTCAGATTTCGTCCAAATCCGTTCAGCCGTTTTTGCGTGATTGAGTAACAAACATCCGAACACACAAACATACAAACTTTCACATTTATAATTAGTAGGATACGTTTTTCCACGTCAACTTGTTCTCTAATTAGATTTGGTAAAAATAATCTTCTTTAGTCACAGTGTTATAATCGCCCCGTTAGCGTTGGCTAAAATAAGGTGTGCCTTTTGTCACTTGTAAAGCTTTAAAAGTTTGTAAAAACTGAATACTTATGATTTTCAGTTGAAAAGTTTCGTTTTAGAATGACTTGAAAAGTGCTAGTTTTACACTACATCTGATACACTGCTGAAAATAGTTTTGCCATAACAAAATGAGCATTAGTATTATGCCTCAAGGGTTGCTTTTTAAGTTGGCGATCACATTACTAGCTACCGTCAGGTGTAATCGAGCTCAAAGTTCGAATCTATTCCGTTATACAATGGATCATCAACAATTTTATGTTCTCATTCAGGTACCTCTTGGTACATAACGTGCTCATGCATCAATCATTGACAGGTACCCACATTAAAACCATAAATAAGTATGATTTTATGATCGCCATAACACAGCTATGATATATTCTATTTATTACCTACATGCAACGAATATCACACGTAAAGGCTCCCGCAGACAGGCGCGACGCGACTCTGCTGGTACAATTTCTATGAAAACTTCACGGAAAAAGTTCTACCGGTTTCGCGTCGCACCTGTATATATAGCCTTAACGGCTGACAGTACAGGTAAGTACAATAAAATATCGCATCCCAAATTGGAACTAAGTTTGCAACAACCGAACCGTGCAAAAGCGCCACGAATTTATTGGTTTACCAAAATTTGGGCAAAGTTTGCCGTGTGAGCTAAATAAACTAAGCCTGCTAAACTTGCATCAAATGTAGAGACTAAGTTTCGAAGTTGGTCAAATGTTCGTTCAACCATGGCCAACACAAACAAGAACGTGTGCGGTCGGACCCCCGTCAGGAACGAAGTTCTTTCTAAAGAATGATAAAAAAATAAAAAAATTGCAGCCTCCATCTTGGATTTACATTTCGAGACCCCACTATCGGGTTTAACACCCTCGAAAACGATGAAAACGATTACTCATGATGAAAAATTTTAAAATTTTCTGAGCCGCCGTCTTGGATTTACATTTTGACCTCACTGTCAGCATTAGCAACCTCGAAAACGATGAAAACGATACCCATGAAGAAAAATTTGATCAGAGCCGCCATCTTGGATTTTCATTTAGACCAAATTCACACTTTCTTGCAGTGTACTCGGGCCGATGTGTACAATTTTATCCCACGACACTGTAATCACTTTACTCATTTCTTTTGTTTTTTTCTGCCGGCGTTCTCTTTCTCTTTGAATTAGAAGAAGACATTTGCAAGTATTAACAAGCCGCGTTAAAGAACTTCGTTCCAATAATTTTATTCACCAACATTTGGTTCAACTTGGCTTTAGTCTGCACACAGACTAGCAGAAACCACATATTACTCAGTATGCCAATGTTTGTTCTTGTACGTCGTAATTAAATTACTATTATCTGGCAACACGTCATAGCCACAGAGTTTTTATTGCAGTACACCAAAAGGTTTATCCGACCATGCAAATAGGTGATGTCATTGTCCTTAGTACACGCTCAAGGCTATGCACCGAGTTACAAATCATGGCTTATTCTGTGGTTTTGACAAACTAATAATATTAAAGATTTTGTAGATTCAAGGTTCATTTTTATACCGATTGTATTATGTATTCGGTAAACAGTTTAGTTTTTTTTATTTTAAATCGATAACGGTAATCAACAGCGTGCACTTACTAAATATTTACATAAATGGTCTTTTAATTGAATACCTGTACAAATTAAATACCTATTTTATTTAGTGAATTAGATGCACTTTTGTTTGCAAATGATAGCGTTACGAAAAACACAACTTTTTTGTAGAAGAGCATCAACATATTTTTTCTAAATGTCATTTTAAAATAATTTCGTAATTACAATAATAATTACTATAAATGTTCATGACCTAATGTTTTGCTTACAAAAAGGATAATTCCTTTAATTAAGAAAAATTATATCCATTTTAGCACAAGCCACTTTTTTAAATCCATTTATGGTTTCTAAAAACAATCGGCATGTGTCATACAAAAAATCCATACCCAACTCAAAACGCGATAATAATTTACAATCAATACAAACAATTGACAATAATAGTTTCCATTGTGAATGGAGACCATTACAATAGATAATAATATGGAAACTAACTCAAATAACATACAAGAGTAGGTACAAATAAACGTAGTTGTGATGTCATAGCTTCATCGTGATTCAAGGAGGTAACCGATTTGAAATTTGAAGTGTAGTGAAGCTATGTATGAGTTTTGTATGAGTTTCTTGCCCGTCTTACTCTATATGAATCTACTACGCTTTGGAATGGGCAACTAAATTTTCAAATCTTTGTGACTGACCGACCCCTTTTTTTTTTTTTTTTTTTTTTGGGTGGGAAATTATCAAATAACTTCTCCCGCTCTGGGTGGAGCGGGAGGGCGTGTCAGACTCTTACTGACTAAAACCCACCCGTGTTCCTTCGGTTGCCCTGTTGCCGGGGGCCACGATTTCCCTATCGGTTTTCTTCGAACCCCCCGGCAGGCATTGGCCCTAACGGACCCCGTCAATTCTGCTGACATCTCTTTGAGGCGCGCGTGGAACACAACGCGCCGTCGACCCGGGCCTGGTCCTTATCGGACGGCGAGCTACCCATTGCTCACCGTCCGCAAGCCCGCGCCTACGGTGGCCGGAAATCGGCTCGCGATTCCCGCCCCGGGCGTCTCCTCCTGCGGCGGTTAGGGGCGTGAGGGCGCGAAATTTGCCTCTCCCTCACGCGTTCCGCCTCCTCCTTCGCGAGCATTACCGCTTCGCAGAAGGAGGTGACGGCCTGCCATTTCCTCTCGCTCCGTACCATGGCCTGAACCAGGGCCGGACGCGAGAGATCACCGCCGCCGATCGCCTCTACGAGGACACGGCGTTGCTTCGCCCAAGCCGGGCAGACCTCCACCGTATGCTCCACCGTGTCCTCAGGCCGATCCACACAATGGTGACACCCGGGTGTTTCCTCCCGCCTTATCCTAAACAGGAACCTCCCGAAGCAGCCGTGTCCGGTGAGGACCTGCGTCAGGCGGAAGGTGAGGACGCCGTGGCGTCTCTCCAGCTACTCCTCAAAGAGGGGTCTTATCGCCGCAATTGTGGCGTGCCCAGCGCGGGGTTGCGACAATCGCACCCTCCATGACGCCATGAGATCCCGCCGGAGCTCTGTCCGCTGTGCCGCGATTTCTTGCGGCATCGGAGTTAAGCCCCGGCGTTTCGCCTCCTCGCGCCACTCCCAGATGTGCGCGAGGACCTTTGCCTCCAGATCCCATGGCGGTAATCCGGCAAGGAGGCTCGCCGCCTCGCAGGAGACCGTGCGGTATCCTCGGGCCAGCCGGATGGCCATGACCCTCTGGGACGCGTTCAACCGGCGGGCTGGCCGCAGCCTCAATGAACGCGCCCACACCGGTGCCCCGTAAAGGGCCATGGACCGCACGATCCCCGCGTAGAGCCTCCGGCAGGAGGCGTTTGGACCTCCCAGATTGGGCAGGAGCCGCTTCAAGGCAGCCCCAGCCCGGTCCAGTCTGGGAGCCAAACGTCGGAAATGCTCCACGAAGTTCCACCGGCTGTCGAGGACGAGTCCCAGATACTTCATCGTCGACTCGACGCCGATGTGAACCCCTCCCGCCACTGACCGACCCCTTGACAAATCAAAAGTGCCTGTAATTGGTTTATTTGAAATAAATTCTTTGAGTTTGGGTTTGAAAGTCACGGCTAGCTTGAGGAATTAGGTTTTACACATACATAACATCACGCCTTGTTTCCCCGAAGGGTTGGGCAGAGGTGTACCTGTAGCAGGTACACCCACATTTCGCCAGTTATGTTTAAGTCCCATGTAATAGGGGGCGAGCCTATTGCCATCAACCGGGCACAAATCCAGAATCCGGGCTGCTACTGAGAAATTCCAGATAGAAAAACCCAATAACACTTTGCCCGACCCGGGAATCGAACCCAGGACCTCATGCTCAGCAGTAGGAATTAGGTTTTCTTTATAAATTATAGTTTTGAAAACATTTGGTAAGTTAGTTTGGGTAGTGATAACATTTAGATAATGCACAGGTGTTGTAGCTCCTAAATTCATCTAAGAAAACATATTTTTGATGCCCACTTCCCCTTTTAGATAATAATGTACAGACGCCAGCACATCAAGCTACCCGAAACTGTCAAATTTTCCCAATCAACTTTGAACCTTATACTTCAGCGATAAAGTTGAAAATCTATTAAATAAATCTGACAGATTGTAGTAGCCTGATGTGCTGGCGTCTGTACTTAACATTATATTTTAGTGGTAGCTTGTTCAGCCCAAATAAAAACCAAGACATAGCGCTGGCTGTCAACAGTGACGTGAGGCCGGTTTCGTAAACATGTGTGCACTTAGTGAGGTGTTGTTTGATTGTAAATGTATGCGTGTGAGAGTATATGCACAGAGCAGAGGTGTAGTTTTAGCATGCTTCACTGTATTATTCGCAGCGCTATTTCTTGGTTTTTTATTTGATCTGAGAGTAGCTTGAATAATTTATTTCAGAGTATTTCTTTGTAAATAAAAAAATTACATACCTATTAGAAAACAAGCTAAAATTATAGAGCCAAAGTCAGTCCTAAGATGTTGACTATGGTTAGGTATGCTAAGCAACTTATTGAAGATGAAAAAAACTATCTCGTAAGTACTCTAATGTTATTGAAACAAAATATTTTAAATCAATATGCAATTTGCATATGCAATATTAATCAATATATGGTTGATGGCAATAGGTTCGCCCCCTATTACATGGGACTTAACATAAATGGCGAAATGTGGGTGTACCTGCTACAGGGACACCTCTGCCCAATCCTTCGGGGAAACAAGGCGTGATGTTATGTTATGTTATGTATTTTAAATCCACGCAAAACTTAAATCCAAACAGTTTGTTAATCCGTTATCGACTTGTTGTAAATCAATTAATTATATTTTCTACGAAAGACGTCATCGCTTTGCATGAGGACGATACAAAAAATCGGTTACGTTAAGAAAAACCGGTTTTTCCCGCGAAATATTTGTATGTATACAAGCGACTCGCCCCTGCTTTGCACGGTTTTTACGAATTGAAAAACCATTGACAGAGATTTCTATATTATATGTAGTTTAATATTAATGTATTCTATATGTAAACCTTCCGGAATAAATTCTGTAAATGATGATGAAAACCTCATCAAAATCCGTTGCGTAATTTCCACGAAAAACGCAACACATACAAACACAAAAAGTGACTTTAATTTATATATTTATCATATCATCTTTGATGTTGTAATCAAATACGTATTTGTTTGCAATTGCATTCATTTTGTTAAGCACATTATGCAGTTTCGACACAGATCTGATTGGAAATCTGCATTTGCTAGATAAGCAGTAGATTTCATAATAATATGTAAGAGATTTGCATATTTAAACATGAATAAAAAATAAAACAAGCAGTAATGTTATAATGTTATTAATAAAAGCCATGAAAATTTTGCGCCATTAGAAGTAAAAGAAAATCACGATCCCCAACTTGTTCTTCTTAAAACAAGTTGGGAAACCCTATTACTAAGCCTCCGCTGTCCGTCCGTCTGTCTGTCAGCGGGCTGTATCTCATAAACCGTAATAGGTAAACAGTTCAAATTTTCACAGATTGTGTATTTCTATTGCCGCTATAACAACAAATAAAAAATAGAGTGGAAAATTAAAGGAACAATACAAGAAACGTGTTTTTTTGGCGTTTTCTTCTAAATATTGTACGGTGGTACGGAACCCTTCGTGTGCGAGTCCGACTCGCACTTGGCCGGTTTTTAAGTTTAAAAATAAACCGCAAATAAAGTACATTTTGTCTTTTATTTTTCTTTTCATGAAAAATACAAAACAATGGACTTTTCGCAGGGCTTAGAAAAACAGTCAATAGCTTTAAAGTTGCATCGTAAATAAATAAATTCATAACAAAATGTCAACCCAGACCATGGCTTTCCGTTCAAGTAGAAAATTTAAGCTTGGCAGACGGATTGGTGAACGCAGCTTGATGTTATAAGAAGACTGAAAAATGCTGCTGGTCATAACATAAGGTGAATAAAGGTGTGCCTATATTACACCCACATTTCGTCAGTTATCTTTAAGTTGGGGTATGTAAATAGGGGGCGCATCTATTGCCATCAATCGGGCACAAATCCAGACATCGGGCTGCTATTGAGAAATTTCAGATAAACCCAATAACACTTTACCCAACCCGGGATTCGAACCCAGGACCTCATGCTCAGCAGTAGTGCTTGCGGCCACTAGACAAACGAGGCAACTGGCGGCTGGTCATCTCTTGAAATAATTATTTTGATCATACCGGATTATGATTTTAACAACATCTACAATAGTTAATTGATTCAGGCGTGAACTTGCGGAAATCCATTATAAAATACAATAGACGTTGTTATATTTAGTAACCTGTTCCACTTAACTATTCCTAAAGAGCCATAAAAAACCCTGTAAGAAATCGACACGTGTTTCACCTCTCAACTAGGCATCTTCAGGATGACGATTGACTTGTCACGAACCCGAACACGGCGTGTTGCCACACCGAGTGCTGGTCGCAGAGCAACATCTACAATCTTATTAATGTCTCTTACAAACACAAATTCGAGCATATGTTTCTTTTGTATATTATCTAGGTATTTTCCTTAATCTTAATGTCTAGGGAAAACCTCAATGTAAATGATCATGTCTTGTTATACTTGTTTACTTTTGTATTTAACATTAGAAGTCACGATCTACGAATCAAGACGATGACAAGTGACGCAATTCACTATTGTTTCTCGCTACTACAGATATGGATATAAAAATAATATTAAACCGGGTTCGGATACGGTTCCGGATATGAAATTATTTCGGATTATCCCTTAGTTTCGGATAGTTTCGGTTACGGATATTAGATTTTTAAGAAATTGTAACAGCAAACACATTTAACAAATTGCTTTTGAGCTGGTGGTAGGCCCCCTGAAACATTTATATCGGGTTCGGTAACGGATAGATTTTTATTTCGGATATCCGATAGTTTCGGTTCCGGTTACGGAGCTCCTAAACATCCCTGCTAAATAGTATTGGTAATGCATTCCATGGCTTTGTTGGTAACATGCCCATAATTCCAAAGATAAGAAGGTAAGTAAAGAGCTCGGTGACAAGTAATGGGAAATGCTTTGAGGTCAAAGATTGCGTTATCACACTTGTGTCTGATAAAACCTAATGGGCTAGGCATCTGGAGTATTAATTTACACAACTTTCTGAATCTAGTAATATATATGATTGAAAGGCAGTTCAACTGGTAGTTTGCAAGAACATTTAGAAAAAAAAAACGGAAAGAATCCCACGGGAACATTGAACATAACACACACACACATTGACATTTTGATTTAATTTATTTTTAATTTTAAAAGTATTTTGATATTTTTATAAAATTTTACTCCTTGACAATTTTATATTTAACATTTTATTTTGCCATTCTGACATTTTTATAATTTTTGACAATTTTATTTGAGTGTTTTTGTTTTTTAATGAGTTGAATATTTAAATGTAAGAGTGATAACTATGGGCTAGAATTACGTCTGAAAAAAATAAATAAAAAAAATTGCTTCGCCTGGAAATCTCATAGCCCACTAAGGAAGCCAGGTGGGCCGCTGCAGGTACAGCTTAGTCAGGAGGGGGTACTCCGATGAACCACAGCGCGACTGTTGAGTCACACTGCAAACGATGTGCTATGCTTTTTTGCACCTTTGCGAGGCCAACGATAACGCTGTCGAAATGGCCGAATTCTGGTCGAAGCTTATTTAAAACCGATAAATGGAATATGACGGAGAAGAAGAAGAATACTGGTCAACTTTTATACCTAAATCTCTCTAAATCACAGAGGTGCTTTTCAATGTATATGTTCTTTAAAAATCAGTCTGGCAGAGAAATTACGCATTTTCATCGTGTAAAAAGGTCGCAAATTAAAACTCTTAGTCACAATAACCCGCCCTTTCCTTTCACTCAAATCAACATAAACTTTTACCATCACATTTCTTATAAAACGATGGTTCAATTACTAACAGCCGAATGTTCAGGTCAGTGTCAAACTATTACAACATTTAACTGTTTGCGTAGACATCATAAACCATCACGTTAACTGTCGCGAAAGTCACGCGAACGAATGCAATTTATTATCCTTTTATTTGGCGAGACATCCATTTAATAATACAGTGGTTAAATGAAAGGTTTAAGTTCAGAAAGACTACTTTGCACAAGGCCGTCATAAGCTTACATCTTTGCACCTTAATGTGCACAAAGTTTAATTAATCAAATAAACAAATTTATGAGTCTGATAGGTTTAGTACTGAATTTATGCTAGCATTGGTTTTGAGTCCATCTATAAACGGGCCAGTAGTGACTGTGGATAGTAGGTGGATGGATGCTCGGCGGCGGTGATCTCTCGCGTCCGGCCCTGATTCAGGCCGTGGTACGGAGCGAGAGGAAATGGCAGGCCGTTACCTCCTTCTGCGAAGCGGTAATGCTCACAAATTTCGCGCCCTCACGCCCCTAACCGCCGTAGGAGGAGACGCCCTGGGCGGGAATCGCGAGCCGATTTCCGGCCACTGTAGGCGCGGGCTTGCGGACGGTGAGCAATGGGTAGCTCGCCGTCCGATAAGGACCAGGCCCGGGTCGACGGCGCGTTGTGTTCCACGCGCGCTTCAAAGAGATGTCAGCAGAATTGACGGGGTCCGCTAGGGCCAATGCCTGAGCGAATAAGGGCCGAAAGGGACATCGTGGCCCCCGGCAACAGGGAATCCGAAGGAACACGGGTGGGTTTTAGTCAGTAAGAGTCTGACACACCCTCCCGCTCCACCCACAGCGGGAGAAGTTATTTGATAATATCACACACAAAAAAAAAAGGTGGGTGGATGCTATTCACTCTAGAAAAGTATAATGTTTCATCGGAGATCCCACTGTACCTCTACTTCCTTTCATACAAGATGAATTTAACAGAGACCGACCTTAGAATGATCTCTAAGGTTACCTATTTATTGCGGGTTTGTCCGAAAGGGTTACCGGCCCCTGGCAACATACAGGCAACTGAAGGAACACGGGTGGGTTTTAGTCAGTAAGAGTCTGACACGCCCTCCCGCTCCGCCCAGAGTGGGAGAAGTTATTCGATAATGACCCACCCAAAAAAAAAAGGTTACCTATTTAGAAGAAGATCTGTTTTCAGTGACCTGCACCCTAACTGCATTACACACGATCAATCATAATCTGAAGGAATCATTTTGAACAATATTGTTAATCCATTGATTCATATGCTCCAAAAATTTGTCTACTCAACAACGTAAATAACGCAATGGATGTTGTTGAACTTTCAAAATGGAACAGATTCTGATTGATCGTGTGTTACGTGGGTGCTGCTTGCGATTAAGGTGTTGCTGGTCGTGTGTGTTATCTACTTGTTTTTCTTTTTCATGAACCTTTTGCTTTTCTTTTTCTGTGTCACCCGCATGTGTGTTCTTTCATATTTAAAAAGTTTGCACGCCGTTGTTTGGGGTTCACGTAAACACATTAATAGAAATACACTTTAGCGCAGGTTACTTAACTTTTAGTGTCGCAACGTGGGTGTTCTCAAATTAGTGGTTTGCGGTAATTTATGGAAAAACAGTAGCTGTGTATACTTCACACATGATTGCTAAACTTTAAAACTATTTTGTAGTCGGTAAACTCGCAATTCAGTGGTGTTTAGCCACAAGATACTCAATTCACACGATATACTAGAGCCATAGAAACCATTTGCCATTCATTGCAAGGAAAGTATACGGCACCATGCAGTATTTAATCATCATCCATCCATTCATTCATTTATTTATTGTGAAACATAGGTACATTATAAGTTCTTATTTGGTAAAACATTGAGGGCGCTATGTTTTGCCTCTAGGGCGTACAAAAGTATTAATACATGCAATATAATTAAAACAAGAAATCATTATAGATATATGAACCACAAATAAACAAGTAAATAAATTTGATCATCTATCGCATTAAGAATTTTCAATCACACTGAACAATGTCGATTGGATAATTAGATAAACTAAGTGTGTGAGAAAAAAATAAAAATAAAAATGTCTACAGTTATTGTAATAAAATGAAAATTGTCAGCACTTCATTATTTATAGAATTTTATGCAATACCTTTCTATAAAAGACAAAAATAAAACGTAAATGACAAACAATTGAACATTTGCAACTATTCGAAATCCGAACGCGCAGATCCGAATGTCACGTCCCAAGTTCTCGAAGGCCACTCGGGAATACTCAGGATATTAGCTCTGAACATTGCATCTCGTGACCTCTCCACATTTCGACCCTCAAAATGACCTAGAGTTGGACTGTTTAACAAGTTCCCGGTAGACCTTCTTACTATATGGACGTTATTTCATAGCCAAGGTTTCCTAATCCAATAGTGTACTATCAAGTGCTCTCAATGTCACAACTGCTACAGAAACAAATGTATCAGAAAACTGAGGAACAGTATCAACCAATGCTATGATAATGTCATCGTAATACATGACAACAAACACAAGGACGATAAAAAGGAAATCGATACAAGAAACAGCAAAACAGGCATAAAGAATAAAACAACAAGCGTTCGTAGAAAGCATGGCTTATTTTGATGAAGTACCTACATATAATTGAAGCAGAAAACCATATTTCGAATACCTTAAGCAGAATCGCGATCACACACAACTACTGACCAATCACATCTGCATAACGACGTCTAATTACGGAAATATTTACGGGCGCCATCCACCCGTATTAATCTGATATAGAAACGTTCGTGGTTCACCGTCAATACACTTCAGCGGCTTCCGGCATGGCCAGGAGAAGCCCTGCCGGATTTGTGCCTATCCTATTTCCAGTTTATAACGTTATTTGTTGTCTATTATTAAGTAGCTTTGAAGATTAACTGGCGCAAATGTTTTGTGAAGGTTGTGTGGAACAAGGTCGAGGTTGCTCTTACAGCAGTACGTTCTAGTAAGCATGAGAGTTTTGAAGTAAGAGTTATGATTCAAGAAAAGTTTCATTTCAGAATAAATGCTGAGAATGCGAAATGACGTAAAGCAAAAGAAAAACGAAGGAATCTTACACCATAGGTAAAAGGACATATGAAGTTACAAATAGAAAGAGTAATGGTAAAAATTTGAACCATCTGTTCAATCAATCCGCTACAAAACGTTCATATAAAAACCATCAGAAACAAACACGAGGCGGTATCGCACGATGAACACATGCGGCTAACGAAACGAATCACCACGTAACGGCATTACAAAGCGAGTGCAGTTCACGGGCCAACGGGTCGGCACAAAGAATGGCTGCACTAATTCATTGGCCGCCACTGTACTGTGAGAATTCATATGAATGAGGTTTGCGAAACTGTATATTCTATAGAGTTGTTGAAGAATTTATAAATGGTCATTATGAAAGACAATGCTTTGGTTTGTACTTGTGGTTAGAGGAATTTAGAAGAACATATATAATTTCAATAGAAGGAATAAACACCATAATTATTATGACAAAACAAAATACTGGAATAGAATATTATAGAACAAGTTAGATATAATTGAATGATATCATTTATATTCTCTGAGTTGTAAAAAGCAGACTCGACGTTAATCGTGCATATAAATAGTTACTTTCACCCTAAGGTGCATTACCTATATTTTTGAGAGTTCTAAGTTCATTATTGAGAAAACCATTATGTTCAACGATTTCAGACGAATTGTTAATGATATCTTGTATATTATCTGTTTTGATATCTTCTCGCATATCTTTGTGATACATATCTTGTCAAAATAAATAATTGGTGGAAAAATTATCCCAATTTTTTGAAGAATCACTCTTTGATTATTTGGAATATGTATTATGTAGTAAGTAGAACATTGCTTAGCGCCATGGCACGTAGAGCATAGATGTCGTTGTGATAATATGACAGCAACCATAAAGATAGTAAACTGTCTAGAATGGAGCCACTAAACGATCAGGGTAATTAGCAATCGTGACCGTCGTTTACATTAAAATGCATGACACATCATTGCTAACTGCCTGCGGTATGTACTTAGTTAAAAATTAAAAAAGAGAAAATAATAGTAAAAATGCAGTATGATTGAACGATGACTATTGGTAATAAAGCAAATTAGAAATTGCAATAAGTTGATAATGAGTATAACAAATCCACTATGAAAATTCGAAGTAAAACTCCTTTGGGACCCCAAAGGAGTTAACTTTAGTAAAATTTCGTCAGGATCATATTCAGAAGTGAAATAAACAAACATTTTTGAAAATCCGTCTTATATTTAAAAATATATTTTATCATATGAATATCTTATTTTCATTTACATATGTGACGCATCGAACTGCGAGATATTTGGCAAATTGCGCAACAAATATAAAAATGCAACATTGATATTGATCTTATCTAAATTGGTCTGCCAAAAATCTTAAAATAGAACTGTGAATTGTTAAAAAGGTTAATTAATGGATGAATAGGTAATTAGGTACTATTTTCTGATGTAAATATTAATTCCCACTTGCACCTAAAACATCATTCTGTCTCTGTCATCTTCAAACGATTGAGAGGAATAGAAACGATGCTTTAAATTCGTGTAGCGCTAAATGCATTTAGTGATTTATGGTGCTAAGGTCTTGTTTGACTCATACAAAAACATCGTTTAAATCGTCACGGTGAAGCATCCAATCGTAATTAATTTTTGGCTTCACCCGTTTTTGCCTACTTTAGTTTTCACATTGTTTTTGAAATTGCATTTATCTCTCAATACTTTATAGTTATTCTTTTTAATTTTTGGTTGTTTTGTTGATAATGTTTATTGCTGGGTTTTTCCATCTGGAATTTCTCAGTAGCAGCCCGGAGTCTGGATGGGTCCGTGGCTTAGGCCCCCAGTGGTCGAGGCACCTGTGGCTGACGCCCCCGATTCGATTAATTTAATATTTTTATTTTTTTGTGCTTTTTCACTTAATACAGTAAATGAGAAAAGTATTTCACCATAATCATCATCAGCCAATAAATGTTCCCATTGCTGGGACACAGGCCTCCTCTTTGTGAGAGGAAGTGGGCCGTAATCCACCACGCGGGCCCAGTGTGGGTTGGTAGATGTCACATGTCTTCGAATTTTCGGTTCTAGGACATGCCGGTTTCCTCACGATGTTTTCCTTCACCGTTTTGAGAGCAGTGGTGATGAAATAATTTATACAAAGTAAAGCGCCTGTCTGGGTTCGAACCTGCGACCTACAACTCGTAAGTCACGGCCGTTACCACTGGGCCACCACTGCTCTTCTTTATTATTATGGTGCTTGTTTCACCATAATAATAAATCATTTTTCCTTGCTAAACAAAAGTTATCTATCAAATAGTAGTAATTTTTAAGACTGATTATTTAAAATCACTATCTTATTTTATTACATTTGAGACTGATATAATTCAGTTAAATAATTTTCTTGATTATATAGGTGATGAAAACTGTGATTTATATACAATTTTTTACTAGATTTCTTATTGAGATAAATAAACAAATAATGAAAAATAACTAAGACTGTCATTTTTCAAAACATACATGATCCAATATTAAAAACATATTTATACATATACTTACAATCAATATACATTTATTATTTTTGTGCCTGACAGTACATTTTATCAAAAATTGCTTTGAATTAAATTAATCGAATCGGGGGCGTCGGCCACAGGTGCCTCGACCACTGGGCCACGGACCCGTCTGGAGTCTGGATTAGTGCTCGGTTGTTGGCCAAAGACTCGCCCCTTATTACATGGGACTTAAACATAACTTATGAATATGGATGTAGGTAAACTCAAACTCAAACTCAAACTCAAAGCATTTATTTCAATTAAACCATTTACAGGCACTTTTGAATTGTCAAGGAATCGGTCAGTCAGAAATAGGTATGAAGCTAGTTGCCCATTCCAAAGCGTAGTAGGTACCTATGGAGAAGAACGGGCAAGAAACTCCACGGACACTCTTTTAAATAAAAAATTGTTACAAAATATTGGTTACATCATTCATGTTGAAATTATACATGTGAGAACAATGTAGAAAGACGTGCACGTTAGAAGCGTCCGGAATAAATAGATAAAACAAAGAACAATTCAAAAAAATAAAATAAAAATAAAAATAAGCCCTGGCAGCTAAGAGATGACCAGTCCCAACTGACGGCGCCCGTTCACGAACATGACGCATGGATTAGCACCATTCAGCTCAACCATTTTGAAGGGAGCTAAATGATCCAACACACGCGCCACCATCAGCGAAACATTTGAGTGAGCATGACATACTCACAGCCGCCAGGGCAGATTCAAGTCAATGCAAGACATATTACCCCGTAAATGGTAACTCTTTAGTACATAGTACTCACACCTGTGCTATGCAATTATATAATACAATGGAGATTGAGTTTATACAATGCAAAGATAGTCTTACAATCTTCAGCAGCTCCAACAGTATTTGCAAATGTTAATCAATTAGTTGTGGAGCAGGACCAGCATTGAGCCAAGCATTTTTATCAGCGATGTAATCCCCCAACGTATAATATGCCTGCCTGCATAGTGTGCGTTTTATACAAGATTTGAATTTCGTCTCATTCAGTTGAAGTATGTGGGGAGGAATTTTATTGTAACATTTTAAACAGTATCCCATAAAAGATGAATCTACTTTAGCCAGTCTGAAACCTGGTTGAACTAATAGGTCCCTATTTCTTGTACTATAATTATGTCTATCACCTCTTTTGCTAAAAAGATGTAAATTCTTTCTTACGTACATGATGTTTTCATAGATATATTGACAAGGTACCGTCATGATGTTAATATCCTTAAACAGTTTCCTTAGAGAATCGCGCCTGCGGAGATAATATATGGCTCTGATCGCTCTTTTCTGCAGAATAAAAATAGACTCGATGTCTGCAGCCCGTCCCCACAGTAAAATACCGTAAGACATGATACTATGAAAGTAGCTAAAATAGACTAGCCTCGCGGTATCTACATCAGTAAATTGACGGATTTTTCTGACAGCATATGCTGCTGAACTTAGCCGTCCTGCAAGAGATGTTAAATGAGGACCCCATTGCAGCCTTGAGTCGAGCGTGATCCCTAGGAAAACAGTTTTGTCGACAAATTCTAGTTTCTCTTGATTCAATACTATCTCACAATTACTACTTTTGACATTTGGTAAAGAAAATTTTATGCACTTAGTTTTTTTTCCATTTAATACTAAATTATTAGCAGTGAACCAATTTTGGACCTGCAGTAGGGCGTTATTTACGTCGTTAAAATTTGTAGCACGTCTATCTACCTTAAAAATTAAAGAAGTATCGTCAGCAAATAACACCATTTGTGGTTGATTTTTTAATAAATGGAGTAGATCATTTATATACACTAAGAAGAGGAATGGACCCAATATCGAGCCTTGTGGCACACCTATTTTTACTTTTAAACCTAGTGAATTGATACCGTTTATTTGAACTTGCTGTTGTCTATCATTTAAATAAGATTTTACTAAATTGAGTGCAAGTTTTCCAAGTCCGTAATGCTCAAGTTTCAAGAGTAAGGTTTCGTGATCGACGCAATCAAATGCTTTGGAGAGGTCACAAAAGATCCCTATGGCGTCTTGAGCCTCTTCCCACGCGTTAAAAATGTGTCTTAATAGGGTTACACCGGCGTCGGTCGTACAACGTCCTTTGGTGAATCCATACTGTTGATCGTGAAGGATTTTATTTGTGTTAAAATGATTGAGCATTTGATTAAGCATTACCTTTTCAAACACCTTGCTGAATACCGGCAACACGGATACGGGTCTATAATTATTGGCGTCTTTACTGTCCCCGGATTTGAAAAGTGGTATTACCTTACTGTATTTCATTAAATCCGGGAAGACTCCTTGATCCACACACAAATTAAATATTAAAGCTAAGTAAGGCGCTATGGTCTCAATTATGGAGGTACAGACTTTAATGGACATCCCCCAAAGATCTTCGGTCAATTTGATCTTGATTTGTTTAAAAGCTTTTATTACTGTTATGGGGTTAATATGCTTAAAGTTAAATTCAATCGGGCATGCTGAAACGTTGGCCCTTACTAAATCAAAAGAGAGCGAGGGCGAGGAATTTAAGGTTTCAGTAGTTTTAAGTGGGATACTGGTAAAGAAATTTACAAATTCTTGAGCAACTTCTTTGCTATTGCAAATGAGACCACCACATGACTTCTTCAGTGTATAATCAGAATTATGCTTTTTGTTTCTGTTCGTTTCATTATTGATAATTTTCCAAACTGTCTGTATTTTATTGTCTGCTGATTTAACCTTGTTGCTAATGTATAAGGCTTTAGCTGCCTTACAAGTGTTCTTAAAAGTTCTAGAGTAAGTAGCAACATACTTATTAAAAGTTTCCGTGTTAATATAAGGCTTAAGGCCATACAGCTCGAAAAGTCTATCCCTACTTTTCCTGAGTCCTGTAGTTGCCCAGTCACTAAATAAAAACTTAGGGCTGATAGTTTTAGTGTTCTTCTTAAAACAATTATCGAACTCGGATTGGACTAACGAAAAGAATTCTTTATACAAAATATTAACATTGTTCATTGTAAGGACCTGATTACTTAACTTACAAATTAAAGTGCTATTATATTTATTTAAATTAACAGCTGTTATTGGTCTGAATTGTATCTTCATTTTTTGTAATGGTATGTTAGACTCAAAAGTTACGAATTGACCACTGTGATCCGAAGGGAGATAATTAACTATGGCTTTATCTAAATAGTCACAGCAACAAAACACATTATCAATACATGTAGCAGTAGATGTAGTTATTCGGGTCGGTTCCACAAACACATGTGACAGATTGAATGATTTGAACAAATTTAAAAATCTACCGGTTATTGCATTATTTTCTAAAATATTAATGTTAAAGTCACCACAGATAATTACTGATTTACTACAAGTTGCAAGTTTTGCCAAAACATCTTCCATTACTGACTCAAATATAGAGTAGTTTTGATAATTTGGGGGTCTATAAACGCACACTATTACATGCTTATCTAGCTCAACACAAGACAGTTCAATGCTATGTTCAACCGATAGTTCAACTATGTCATTACGGGTTTTTGATTTAATACAACTTTTAATTAAGATTAATGAACCACCACGTAGCATTGATTTTCGGTTAAAACAACTAGCCACACTATAATTCTCATAGTTAATTAACATTTCATAATCTTTTAACCAATGCTCAGTTAAACATATAATGTCAAACATTGTTTTTTCTAAAAACAATTCAATTTCCAATTGTTTGGAAGAAAAACCTTGAATATTTTGATGTAATAATTTCAAGGATTTCTGCTTAGCCCCTTTTGTACAGTTAACTATGTTAGTGCTAGAAAATACCTTTTTGTTATCAAGTTTAATCATACTGTTATTGGTATCTTCTGTTGTCTTCCAAACTAGTTTAAACTATTAGTGCTAACCACCTTAACATTAGTACTATTACTAATTGTGGTACTAATTCTATATGACTTCGACATACTAATTATGTCTGGGTTAATATTAAAAGCTAATAGCCTAGCTATTTGACGTCTAAAACTAATGGGCAGATACACAGTATCCCTAGTCGACCTGAGCTTATCAACAAAAATGTTGGTGTCAAAAAATATAAACTTGTCACTATGGTGACTAACTAAAAAATGCATGTAATTATTTAACATGTGAATGTAGTTGTTTTGTCTGTTTGACAAGTGCTCAAAATATGGAAAAGCACACAAAATTATTTTCTTACAATTTAACTTCAATAGTTCGGTGATACTATCAGTAATATCATCTTTTTTAACATTACAACTATTACCTATTAATACAGTGATAATGGCATTAGGATCATATTCCTTCCTAGTTATTGAAGACATTATTTGTTTGTAGGAATTCTGAGGCCTACAATAGTTTTGAGAAGAATGACTCAGGTTGTCGCTAAGTAATTTTCCTAACCCTTTTCCAAAACTATCAGAAAACATAATGGAGCAGTAACAAACTTTACTATTACAAAGGGGAGAACTAGCTTCTGTCTGAACTACTTGCAATGGACCTTGTTCAATTTCTGGTAAATCTTTATTTGGAATAGTGATCTGAGCACTTCCTGACTGGTACGGGCAATCCGTTGCCTCAGGTTGGAGAGTGCCAAGATTGGATATCCTATGCAATGAAGATTGAGGGCTGCTGGGAGTCAGCAGGTCCACTTTATCTACATTAGAGTTGCACATTTCCACTAACTCATTTGCAGCAAGGATGTGCTCCTGAATTTGTTTTTCAGACCTCACATACTTAGTATAGAGTGACTGTAGTGACGCTTCTAGTACCTGAATTTCAGACTGTAACTGTTGAGTGTCAAACTCATAAATGTTTTTACTGTCTTCTAATTTAACTTGATAGTTATTTAATTTATTTATAAGAAAACCACGTTCTTTCCTTAGTTTAATATTATTGGAATTGTGTTTTTGTTGTTTTCTATATTTATTGCATTTATTAATGATTTTATTTAGCTTTGCATATTTCTTAATTTTATTTTGACTTACTTTATAACTACTATTATTATATTTAACTAACGAATCTTCAGTAAGGTCTATTGTTATTAAGGAATGCGGGTTGCAAGTAGTGTTTAATAATTCATTATACAAGTTATTATTTTCCTTAGCCTGAGTACATTCTTTTTGTTTCTGTAAGTGATTAATTCGTACATTTGCATGAATTAATTCTTCTTCTAGGTCCCTAACCTTACATAAAGCCTCCTCATATATGTTGCTGCAGTTGTTGAAACCATTTGTGACCACCCGCAGTTTGTCCCGTTCATCAACAACATCCAGGTATTGCTGATGAAGGTCCACTAGCTCCCGTTTTAAGCCTGAAACCTCTGCCTAACCCTTTGGGGAAAACAGGAATGATTTTATGTTATGTTATGTCTATAGTATTCTATAGTCCTGAAAAAGTCCCAATCCTAGCTTCTAAGTTATCTTTCGCAACATCGTTACCATCCTCACCAATATTAATAAGAAGTACTACCAGCAGTCTCACATCAGACTATCTAATTACGCACCACGTACATTGACCCAGATGCGATACTACGAAAATTGCCATCCGCATCCATAAAGGGTAATGGACATCAATATTCAAGAGATGATCGGATAGTTTGCTATTAATGCCACACACGTATCTAATTGGCGTCAGCGATGCTAGCGGGTACGTGCGTTATGGTAAGAGCATAACTATCATATACATTTGCTGTGGAACATTCACCTGTATTAGTTAAAGAAATAAGAGTTTAATTACCAGTTGAATTTTCTTCATCCATTTAATTATTATTCAAATCTATATTACTTTTCTCTTCATTGTAGTTTTCAATTACATCTTCAAACTCATCTTTTAATCAGTTTGGTGTTAAAAAACGGCTAGCACAATAAGACCAAACTTATTTTTATAGTAATATTTCAAATTAAATAAGCTAGCAAAACTCCGCAGTCGTAATGGGTATCGAAATCTAAACATGACAAAAAAAAAAATAAAAGAAGGTTTTTTTGGGGTCAACGATCGCTGGTGGGGTTGTTGCTTGAAGTATGAGTTGAGAAATACTGTATAATTTTTTGTTTTATAATGTGTAGATATCGACCTCTGTGAAGTTTATACAAAGAAAACAGATTTTTAAACTGATATTTCAAGTGACTACAAAACCTGCAGTTGATGACCCAAAAAAAAACTCGTCAAATTAATTTATTTTTTGTTAGATATTGATACCCATCACGTTTGCAGTTTTGCTAGCTAATTCAATTTGACCCTGTAGTGTAGACTGTTAAAAAAATATTTGTAAATACTAATACTAACGACAAATACTCATGTTCGCTGTAGAGATAAGACTGCATTGTCATTAGCTTAGATAAGTGTTAAATACACTTGAGCCAGGTAACATGAGTTCAAAATAGATAAATACGTTCATTTGGAACGTTTCGAACAACTTTTTTGTAAACAGTTCGTTGGACAAAAACTTGAATTCGAATTGGAGGGCATCAATGAAGCAGTGAATGAATCATCGCGCCATATAACGACTATTTTATTGTGGCCTCTATGGAATAACAAAATGTTTCTTTTTAAAGATTTTAAAATTCGCAATGTTGTGTAACGTTTGTGAATTCTTTGATTAGGAAATCTTTGTGGTATTTCTAAATTAATTCAAAGCATGTATTAAAATTAAAGCATTAAACCACTTTTTAACTGTCAAGGGGTCGGTAAGCCAGAAAGATGAAGCAAGTTGCCTATTCCAAAGCGTAGTAGGTTCCTATTGGGAAGAATGGGCAGAAAACGTCAAGGACACTCTTATTGTGGAGTTTGAAATATTTATTTGTTTTTGTTTTGAAAGATTTTACAATGCTGAATGGATCATCTTTTAATGAATATAAATTAATCACAGTCACATAACCTCAAAATTGGAGGTGATTGTGTCTTTTAAAGTACCTATCTAAAGAAGAAGCTAAGGTGTGATGATTTGGTTACTAAGCCAACAACAAAGGGCTGAGTGCAACTACGACAGAGTTGAAGCTACAACTGTGTAATCATAATCATGCAATGTTTTTGAAT
This sequence comes from Agrochola litura, assembly GCA_949152395.1. Taxonomy (NCBI): domain Eukaryota; kingdom Metazoa; phylum Arthropoda; class Insecta; order Lepidoptera; family Noctuidae; genus Agrochola; species Agrochola litura. The sequence continues at coordinate 3,257,167 of OX424497.1, read as the reverse complement.
GGCTAACTTGCAAAAGTGATACTAAAGTTCGCTAAAGTAAGGTTTCTTTGTTCAGTACACTGTCAACTGCCTTCCTCTATTTATATCTCAAGAATATATTGCGGTTGCAGCTCGATCGCTGGTAACAGGTTGGACACTGGGTCGATAAACCCGGCTCAGGTCAAGCGGCTCGACATCCGCGCCGCTTTTTACTAATTTAGGGCGACTGGCTATAGTTATCTGATTTATTTATATTTTATACGGTGCTACTGAAGGGTTGTGGCCAGTATCAGTGTTAATATTGTAAGGGTTTTCGTGGATTTCAATTTGGTATACTGTGATGTTCTTTTGTTCAATAATACAGTTAGAAATGTAGTTGATGATATCGTGGTCGTCATAGCGGTGGATATGCAGGTTGGTGACCCAACAGTTATTATATGCATATCTTTGAAGTATTACGATGTATATTTGTATGCAAATATTGTTTTGTTTTGTTGAACGTTTTACCCACAGCGCTTATAAACTAACTTTTATTTCACACAGAGCTGTATTTTATGAGGCATCATAAAATTGATCTAGTTTTTGTACTTTATCAGAATGCGTGATACAACCGACGGATGTAACAACCGATCCATCGCGGGAAGTCACGAATTCAAGACGATCTAAAATAACAATCGTGGAGACATTAACTATAATGTGCCCGTTGATAAATCAATTTATCCTTGAACGGTAAACAAGGTCGCCAGTTATTGATACGAAAGATAAGCAAATATAAAACAAAGTTGTAAAAACTGTTTTGCTATCGGCTCGGTAGGGATTTAATGTTGAAACTAATTGCTATACATATACGTTTCGACTGACATATTTGTACAATTCTACTCGTGTGTATGCAATAATGTTGCAAAGTATACAAAATTACTAGGTACAGGATAAGATCTTCGAACCGGTTAATGAAAACATTCTTACCATCAAAATTGAAATCCAGGGTGAAGGTGTAAGTAACCTTTGGAATGAATCACCAACTATCACTGTCTCACTCACAGAGAAACTCAAAAGTTTATTGACACGAATTAGTTTGAAACTCTACGCGAAATACTTTGAATCGAGAAGCGCGTCCGTTCTCTATGAACGTCCAACAGTGACTGAACGCGCCTAAGATGCATCGCACTATAGCCTTCAAAGTTTTATTTAAAGGAATATGCACTTTAGAACGAACAATCTAAAGTCATTTTTTGAATAACTGAAGATAGTTAAATTAATGTAGGCTGTTCTAATGCAGTTTTGACATCAGCTTGAACCCACACCTTGTTCGCATTTAAGGCAAATGCCGGTATAATATATCCATCTACGAAGAATAAAACATAGTTTTCAAAACTTTGTTTTACCTAAACTATTGCCTTTTCATCAATGTCTTCATCATTGGAAGACGTATATTTAGATATGAACATAATTTTAAAATACAACGTAATTGTTAATTTTGCAGCATTGCAATTTAAAACTGGTTTCTCAAGGTTCCATTCAATGCATCGTATAAGATCGTTGATATATCTAATAAAATTACGATCATTATAAAAAGTAAACGGGTATATACAACATGTCCCGAAATTAACACTCTCCACCAAACACCCCAATTAGAATGATATGTTACCTATAATCATAATATAGTATACACAGATTTTGTACTAATTTATGTATAAAACATTGTTAATTAATTAAATTATTTATACTGATTGTGGGAGAAAATTATGGACACATTACAAATCTACGCACGCACACAATCCCACACTTATACAAGTCTAGAGTAGTAGGTAGGTACAAGTCTAGCGTAGTAGGTACTTCGTCCATTTTGGTTTGTTCTGACTGTGCAGCGATATAGTGACTGAATTTACGTAGTTTTAATTATTTTTGAGATAAAAAATCCTATTTTAAAAGTGACAGAAATCTATTCAGTAAACGATTCTGACTTTCATAATGTGCATTAATTCTGTTACAAATTGTACATACCTACTTAGTAGTAGGTACTTGAAGTTTTATCAGGACATGAAATCCCAATATTAGTATTCACGGGAGTAAATATGCCCAGAGTTGCCATAAAGATTAATATGAAGGTTAATTCTATAAGCTGATCATAATTTAAAATGACTTTACTAGGGCTCATCAATAAATAAATCATTTCTGGAGGTAATTAAGAGTACCTGGTATCATTAGGATGTAATTAATTACATGATGAATCTATCGTAATGATCTGAACACAAATTGTTATAATATATATAAACAAAAAGTATGGAATACATTATATTTCATACTTTGCGTGGACGTTATAGGCATTCTATAGAATGCCGCGGTGTTCTATATAATACCGAATTATACAGATTGCCGATAACATATACATACATACCTTTAAGTCAACTGGGTTGCTTCCCGCGGCTTCACCAGCGTGGACCATAATAATTTTTCTAAAATAAAAGTTAGTTACTTCTTATAACATCAGCTACCTGCCAGTGAAAGTCTCGTGAAAATCGGTCCAGTCATTTCGGAGATTAGCCACAGACATGCAGGAAGAAGGACAATTATGACAGACAATTTTTTTTTGTAAGTACCGTATATACTTTCCAATGCTTTTTATAACAAGCTGTTATTTTGACATTACAAACAGATACTTCAGTTTTGTTTATTTGTATGTTTGTAAGTATTGTATTCTTCGCTTGACTTCTATGTTTTAATTTTTTTTTAAGATTATTGTATGCAGAGATATATATAATAATCATCATCTACGTAGTCTATCGTTTCATTGTTAATTCTTATTTCCTGTTTGTTAGTATTTTTGTTTTCTCGGTATTCATTTCTAAACCAACCTTTGCACTTACTATGTGGAGGTCGTTTTACATTTTTTCTAGTTGTTTTGCAGATTCAGATACTAAAACAATATCATCTGCGAACCTTAAGTGGCTGAAATGTTTACCATCTATGAGAATGCCTTTTCGGTACCAATCAAGGTATGACGTTATTTGCTGTAGGACATTAATAAAAAGTTTAGGAGACATCGGGTCTCCCTGCCTTACTCCTCTTCCTATGTTTATAGTATCCTCAGTTCTATCCGGTTTGACTCTACTTCTAATATCGCTACAGATTACTACAGAATTTTGTATAGCACACCGAAAACTACATAAAAGCCCACACGGAAAAAGAAGAGGCAGACCAGCAGAGCGTTGGCAAGACGAGATAGTTCTAGAAATTTTATTTATTTATTCACTATTTACTATGACATTTATTTAAGGCGAAAGCGTCAGGGTAGCCCGAGAAATTCTAATTTTCTTATGTTTTTTTGCAGGTCAGTGTCAGGTTTTATGTTGATTAAAATATGATTCGCGGCCGTAACAAATATGGCTTTACTAAATTATAGTCATTACAATCAGCAATACAACTCCATAAGTTAGCAAAGGTGTCAAATGTCATGATTCTTCCCCCTTAATTATTGATTACTAGATACTACTTGACATTGAAAAATAAAATGATTATAATGATTTTCTAATTTAATAATTTTGTAATATTTATTGTTATTCAGCGTGGTATTTTGATAGTAGATTGTAATTTATGTGTGAAATTTTGCATGCCCAAGTGACGGTAGAGCATGGAGAACATTATCAAAACATTTATAACATCAATACCCCTATCCAAATAAAATAAAATTGAATAGATTGGCAAATGGCTTGAGAGAGCAAAAAAACCAGAAAAAAACTGGAAGTTACTGGAGGAGGCCTATGCTTGTCGAGGGGTCTTTAATTAGTTATGCATTAATATGAAATACTTTATTAGAAACTTTTTTTTTTGTAATTAAGGAAAAATAAACCCTTTTTTATTATTTTATTTCATTTATTTATTATGTATTGTAAAGGTAGGTCCAGTTCTCGATATCATCATTATTATCAGTAAATAACAAATTGTACATTTTATTAATCCATTTTATTCTTTATCTGGCGTTTGGGCTGCGATAAACTAAATTGATTGATAAAAAAAAATATTCAAAGAATTAGTGAGACAATGATCAAAATAAAAAATACGAAAAAAAATAGATTTTGAAACGATGAGACGTGTAGTGTAATAAAAAATAAAAAAAACAATTTCGGAATCAAAACCGTGAAGCTAAACTGAGAAGTTAAACCATTACAATACGCAATGGTTTTGAATTTGCAATACCTAATAATTCTCACAGAAGAGTAAAAATATCGAATAAACATCGACAAAAGAAGACAGAAACAAATTCTATTCTGACAACTCTATCAGAAAATAAAGATAATTTGACTAACAATGATATCCGAAAATGGTTTAATAGTTCATTGTTGTAACGCGATGGCGTGTAGTCGTTAGTAAGGTCGAAACGCAACGCCGTTTATAACTAATGTCTATCACAAAAAAGATTATCGTTAAACTTGAGCGAGGTTACTTTGTTCGTGATGAATTGCCAATGAGTTAGCAAAGAGTCAAAGTTCAGCAGGAGAAAAAAGGGTGAGTATTTTGTAGATCATGACATTGAAAAGAACGATTGATCGCAAAATGCAACTAAGACGCTGATTAGTCAATTTTTTTCTTTTTATTAGGTACTTTATCATTGATCTATAAGTCATTTATAAGGCAACCCATGGCTATTTTGCAGAATTACTGGAAATAATTCATCATAATTGCACAATAGGGAATATGCATGTAATTCAAATAAGAGTCAAATATTTTTTTTAATAAACTATATTACTTCAGAATTATGCCTCCATAAATATTTTTCATAATAATTTATTTTTGAGCAAGATAATTTTTTTTAAAAAATGCAAAAAAACTGCGGGAAATTCAAATAATTAAAACGCGACGCTATTGGTCAGAGCGAATCCGATCTCGAATCCGACCAATCTCCAGTCAGAATTATTACTCAATAACCCTTACATTTTGTGACTATTAAATTTGGTCGGATTCGCGATATCATCACTTTTAGCGTATTTCGGAATGCAGGGTTTGTTTGTTGTCATAGACTTTGACGTCATCACGCAAGCGCGCCAAAATGGAGGGCGTTTAAATAGCCCTCGTCGGTCGGCAATTTTTAACATTTTTTTAAGTACTTTAAATTGCTTTTTTGGCGTTGAAATTTTTTTGACTATTGTTTAGCGATGTTAACTATCGAATAAAAAAATAAAAAAAATACATGCATATTCCCTATTGGGCTACATCACGCGGTTGTCCTACTTCCAGATACAGAGGATGAAACAAAAGAATAGCAGTGACCAAAAAAAATAAACAGAAACAGATCTCTTTTACAAAGAACAATAATTACCTTATCTAATCCCTAAGGTGTAGTAAAAGCGAGATAGGCAGCAGCTTCCCCTGCGTTAATAAGATCAAACTGCGAAAATTTGCCATCCCTATTATTCACTGAGGTCTCATGGCTGCTCTCTCGCATAAAATAAATTTCGCTTGCAAATGTATCCATGGTCTTTATGCAAAGCCTTCAGGCAAGATGGCTCAGTGATGTTACACCGCAGTGTAATTTTGGTTCAGTCTCGGTGCAGATAACTCACCGAACGCTCGTTTTGATAAGATTATTAACCACGAAGTAAGGAAGGTTGTTTAAAAATTATAGCGGTTCGTGAGTTTTGGTATCGATCCTCTATCGGATTAACCGAAGATTATATTTGTGCTTGGTTTGCCCTGATAGCAGATTGATATTGAATTTTTTTACAGCATTTAGGTCACAGCAAAACCAGCTTTTGTTAGTAAGATACCAGTCATAATAATGATAACCAGATAGATATATTATTTATTTATGATAATCAATATTAGAGTAATTGACCAAATAATACGTGAATATTATGCTAACTCGTGCAGGTCATTAACGATTCAAAACCATACACAATATGTATTCAATTACCATACGTGTGTTTCTGTTCGTAATGCTTAGGGAAAACAACTTAAAGATGTAACAGTAGATAGGAAAACAAACCAATAAAGAGGAAGAACGACTTAGTGAAGGTCGCATTTAGAAGATGGATTCAAACGATTCATAACTATTCGCTGTGGAAATCTATGAGTGATATTTCGATGTAGATGCTGCCGATGTAATGATTCATGATGTTATGAAGATGAAAACCAAGGTAAGCAAGGAGCCCGTGTTATTAGGTTCGCCAAAGAATACATCCAGCACGACGCAATAGATAATGGAGAAGATAATCTAAGAATTTACAACACTGTGTTCATTTGTATACAAATACATTCAAAGTTGTTTAAAACTGTTTTTCAAAACGGAAGTTTTGAATTTTAAGTATGTGGAACATTAGATACAATAGAGGAGACACAGTTCTATAGATTCGTTTTGTGAAATGATTTACATAATTTTTAAATATTTGCATAAACGAGTACACAGTCTGTGTGACAAACAGTTGAACTAAGAAAAGAGTTGAGAGTTTTCTGGGTTATAATAAAAAAAAGTTGATAGTGCACCGTCATTCTTAAGATAGAATACAGAACAAAGATGCATTGAAGCTTACCTATAGGCTGGCGACCATTTAGGCCATTAATTAAAGTGACAAGTTACAAAGGGTTGTCAAAAAGACGTTGCTATAGTTACGCCGTACAGTCCGGTCGCCGAGAGAATGCTTTCTTGACATCTGTCACTTTCGTACTAATGAAAATGAGCTTAACTGTCACTAACGAGACACAAAAAGAATTTTTTATTGTTATCGACTTCTAAAGGCAAATCGACAGTTGAGCGGTAATGTGTTTTGCGAATTTGATCCTTATTACTACTAGAAATTGTCCACCTGACAGCTGCTAGGAACGCATACTCTCGACAGCCGGACTGTACATATTATCACGATAACATAGCTAACACGGCGACGCTATAGCAACGTCTTTTTGACAACCCTTTGTGACTTGTCACTTTAATTAATGGCCTAAATGGTCGCCAGCCTATAGAAAGGCTTCAGTGCATCTTTGTTCTATATTCTATCCTAAGAATGACGGTGCACCTTCAATTTTTTTTATTATAACCCAGAAAACTCTCAACTATTTTGTTTGTTCAACTGTTTGTCACACAGACTGTGTACTCGTTTCTCACCATCATCATCATTTCAGCTGAAAGACGTCCACTGCTGGACATAGGGATTCCCCAAGCATCGCCATTATGGAGCTTAATAAAATACGATTTGAAGGTCTTTAATCTACAGGGTCAAATTAAAATAGCTAGCGAAACTCCCCAAATGTGATGGGTGCAGATATCTAAACAGAATAAAACAAAAGAAATTAAATTGATGATTTAATTTTTCGGGTCATCAATCGCTTTTAGCATAGTCACTTGTTATATCAGATTACAAATCTGTTTATTTTTTGGGTAAACTTCACAGAGATGGGTATCGATATCTAAACACGATAAAATAAAAGAAAACAGATTTTCTCAACTCATACTTCAGCAGTGGTCGTTGACCCTAAAAGAAACAACAATTGTTATTTATGCTACATGTGCGGAAAGTAGGTGAATAATCTTATAACGTTTTACTATGCATTTGCGGGGGAAAAAAACCAAGCGAACCTCATAGTCGTCTCATATGATGTGTAACATTTGACATCTTGGCTGACGTACATAAATAATATTAACAATATTCTTCATCATCATCATCGCCATCGTCATGGCTTTGACTTTGACCATTGCCATCGCCATCGTAATCGCCATCGCCATCGCCATCGTCATCGCCACTGACGCCATCGTCATCATCAACATCATCATCTAATTTGTAAAACTTTTCTCAAATAATAAAAACTCTTTGCCTCGGGCTGGCGACGAAGTTAAAAATTAAAAAAAAAAACAGAAAAGTTAAAAGCAAAAGTCCAAAAAAGTGACACTTTCCGCTCAGTTTGGCTCTTTTTGAGCACATACATTGTAAATATTTTTTTTTTATTTCATCGTATTTTGATATTGATACCCATCACGTCTGCAGAGTTTCGCTAGATAATTTTATTTGACCCTGTATTTTTGACGTACTGGAGGAAGAGCTCGTGGCTAAGTAATAACAGCCGCACGGGTCGATCCGTCAGGTTAAGCTACGCTTACCGGGGTTGGTCCGTGGATGAGTGATCATTTTTATACTATACCGAGACTCCTCCGTGCCTCGGAAAGCACGTTAAACCGTTGGTCCCAGCTGTCATTAGTCAGAAGCCCGAAAGTCTGACAACCAGTCTCACCAAGGGGTATCGTATTACCCAGTTAACTGGGTTGTGGAGGTCAGATAAGCAGTCGCTCCATTTAAAAAATACAGGTATACAGCTGCATCCGGTTAGACTGAAAGCCGACCCCAACATAGTTGGGAAAGGGCTAGGCAGATTGATTTTTGGAGTACCTACTGGAACATGTGTCTAAAATCGCCAAATTGAGGGCAAACTATCTTTTAAAGCTCGTAGATGAACTATTTTAAGTAGTGTTGCCCAAATGCAAGAACAAGACGAGACTTAGCCAGTCTTGGTCTTGGTCTTGCGCCAATACACCTGGTCTTGGTCTTGGTCTTGGTCTTGCGCTCCCAGTCTTGGTCTTGGTCTTGGTCTTGCAGCAAGAGTCTTGCAAGTCTTGCAATTACCTATTAGTCTATTACTATTTATTAAAGTTTACTTTAAATCTTAGAAAAACGTATTAGAATTGGAACATTGTGAGCTTGAATTAACATAGCCATAGTAAAGATCAAGCAGATTAATAAATAACTGAAGATTTGATAAGAAATTCGAAAAATCAACTGACCTATATGTCGTTTTCCATGGAAGTAACTGTTTCTTAATAAACATTTATGATTTATAAGCTTACATTTGCTAAAACATGTAAAAAAACAAATTAATTACAATAACTTGACTGTATTTTAAAGAACAATACTTATCTGTCTAGAAAGAGATTGAACCCTCAACTTATAAGAAATTTAATAAAAGAGTTTTACGATTTATCATTTATTTGAATAAAAAATAAAATACAACACAAATCAACAGCTTTATCATTAGGTTATGATACTTTATATAAATTTTTTTGACCAAGAATTAATACAAAGTAACCATCTGGCTGACTCATCACTTAACCTATTTCTATGTTTTCTAATTACTAATGATGCTTTAGAAAATAACCTCTCAGCAGGTACTGAAGTTGCAGGTATTGAGAGAAAATCACGGGCCATTTTCGATAAAATTGGATACTCTGTCTCATGCGTCCTCCACCAATCTAAAATGTCTTCCGAGCTGGCAGTTCTTGGTTTTCTCAGGTACTCCTCCAACTCGTCTATCACTAAGCCTTGAAGACAAGATCCAGATGACGTCGAGGGACATTCATAGAGTTTATCAAAGTCTATTACGTCTTCATCTTCATCACATACTTTATTTTCTTTTTCTGGTAATTCCAGAGATTTGTTCAGTGAGTGTAGACTTTTATATTCTTCATAAAGTTCATTGAACTTGCGCAGACTTTCTGTTTTAAGTTGCTTCCCCCACATTGTCAGGTCAAAAGTCTGAGCCTTATGCCTTGGGTCTAAAATTAAAGAAGTACAATAAATCCAGTTGCTCTTCTTGTAATGTTTAAGCATTTTGTCTCGAGCTGCTTGGAAAGCTAGAATGAGCCTTTCATCCACTTCAGATCGATTAGGTTTCTCATCTAACTGTTTTACCATGGATTCAATTTTATCTAGCAAGAGATTGAATGATACAATGACTAGCGGTAATGTAACATATTTGTCTCCACCAAGTTTTGTACTTAAAAGTTTAAAGTTTATTAGAAATTTATGTAATTTTTCGAGTACCTGCCATTCATTAGCTGTGATTTGAAAATCATTTAATTCGGTGACAGAACTGCACAATATGTCAATGCCCGCTCTCACTTTTAAACCAAATCCAATCATATCATGTGTGGAATTCCATCTCGTTGGACAGTCAATAATGGCATTTAGATTTGATGGCACGCCAGCTGCTTCACAAGCAGACTGAAACTTCTTCACTATCTCACTTCTTTTTATTTTACTGGAAATACTGCGTAACTTTGTTACAGATGTACGCGAGTCAGCAATATTTGGTGCAGATTCTTCATCTTCCTCATCCTCAGTTTCGTCTGCATAGTCTTCGTACTGCTGATCTTGCGCGTTAGTGTCAGACTCACAGTGTAATGCTAAGGTCTTTAATAAATCTTGTACACCAAGGTTTAAAATGTGAGCAAAGCACCGGAAATGTTGATTGTCTGAATCAAAGTGTGGCGGCAGCTGTTTGCCCAGTTCATACATAAATTTGGTATTTGCAGTTGCGTTGTCGACCGTGATACCTTGTATTTTATCAATTATGCCATATTCCAATAAACATTCATGGAAAATCGTTGCAATATCTTCCCCAGTATGTCGACCGCGTGATGGTATAAAATCAAGAACTACAGATTGATACTTCCATTCGTTGTCTATATAATGAATAGTAACCCCGTAGTAACTCCTACCAGCAATTGACGTGCACCCATCAATGGTAAAAGACATTTTAGATGATAATTGTTGAAGTCGTTCCTTGAGATTCAATTGGAGCTCTTCAAATCGCTCTTTGACTTTCCTTCTAAGTGTAGACCTTTTAGGAAACACCATATTAGGGCAAATACGTCGAAAATATACTTGTGTAGCTTCGTCATCGAAAAATGAGAAGGGAAGATATTTTTTCACCACCCAATCAACTGTAGCTGTCGTGATGTTGTCACTGCTGTTTTCCGACTGAAACAAAACAATAAATCTTGTGTTATTATTTAAAACATACTAGGTTTGAGCGTATAAGAGGAGGAGGTTTGTTGTTGTTAAATCGAGAAAATCGTTAAATTGATATTTGTTATATTAAGGTTGCACTGTACTGTAATTTACCAAAATAAAGTACTTAGTTGTTACTGGCCGATTAAATGAAAATATGGGTGTTTATAAAAAATATTTAAGACGATAATTACATACTTAATATGTCGCACCCCTAGATGAAAACACCACTAACTCAAAAATACTTACGTAAGTTAATGTCGTTTTTGAAAGTATCGCATGAATAGCTACGCGGAGTTAAAATTCTTTTAACTGTTAAAAAAATATTCTTACCTGTCCACTTCTTCCAGCGGTTACTAAAAAGCTTGTGATATCTCCACTTAATTTTGGTTTAACAGGAAGAAATATTTCTGATTCCTTTTTGAGGAAAGATATTAGATGTTTCCTTAAGCCTGAAGTGTTTCTGTTTTTCATTTTTATTTCAATCTTTTTATGTTGGCACAATTTACAGAAGGCAGTTTGGGATGCATGAATTATTTCGAAAAACTCCTCAAATTTGCTTTTGGGTCTTTTAGATCTGTGACTCAAACTCTCGTTACTCGGACTAGAATAATTTGAATCTTCGTCTGTGTTTGTACGCCGCGTGCGGCGTACAAACACAGACGAAATATTTTCTTGACTATTACTAGACATCTATTTACTAGACATAAATATTACCTACTTGTACAGACGCGACGCGTGAATAAAATAGAATTAGTGCCAATCACTATTCTTTACATATAAGTGAATGTTTTGGCGTACATCTATACTAATATTATAAAGCTGAAGAGTTCGTTTGTATGTTTGATGACAGAAGTTTTAAAATAAATAAATAAGTCCTGAACGTCACTATACCTACCTCCAAAGTTACTATTCCTCGTGGACGAAGTCGCGGGCACAGCTAGTAAATACTTACTCTCATCATCTCTCTCAGAGATATTCGGGCTGGTAAGTAATACAAAACTCTTATCGCAGGCTTTTTATTTTATTAGTAGGTAAGTACCTACGCTTTTTATATTATTTTATTAGTTTTGTAGAATTTTTTTACACGTTTCAAGTATATTTAAAAGTGGCTACAATATTTATTAAACGGGTGATATTTGAACACTTTTTTGCTATTTTTTCTTGTAAAAACTTAAGAAATATAATGACTAAATGTACAATAATAGTACCTAAGTAATTAGTTTAAAACCATATAAGTAATCAATATTATAATATATACTTACTAGAATGAATTAATATGACATCTACTACCTATCCTTACCATTTTATCCTAATCATAATACTACTTGCGTGATCAGTATAATGTATTCATTTTCATTCTAAGCACTCTGAAACTTATTTATTCTTTGGAACACCTGTAGGTACTCTTAAAAAAATTCGAAATTATTTTGCATGAGTATACCTACGCCCTATGGCGGCAATCAAATAGTGTCACAAATGTTATGATTTCGGCGTGGCGGCAACGATTGTTTTAGATTTCAAAAGAAGCCCCGGCGCGTGTATCATAACCATGTACTTCCGAAAAGCGGCAAATTTCTTTGAAAAGTAAGTACAAAACCTTTGATGCCGCATTATCAAAGTGCCGATGGTTAAAACATAACTATGCATGCACTCAGTTTGATTTTAATAGATATTTTTTTATTCGCTATGTTTATGGTATTAGTCGTAATGCGCATAGGTCCAGTTTTTCATATTCTTTGATACAGTTTTTTGCGTCTCATAGAATTCCTAAGCGTACCTACCTATACACCGAACTGTTACACCTAACTACTCAGTGAAATAGCGCTAAGTCCTAGCTGCAAGACGCAAGAGTCTTGCAGGCTATGTCTTGTTCTTGCTCAAGTCTTGCACGGCCAGTCTTGGTCTTGGTCTTGCTAAAAATACGCGGTCTTGTTCTTGGTCTTGGTCTTGCAAAAACGCAAGAACAAGACCAAGACTGCAAGACCAAGACTGAATTTGGGCAACACTAATTTTAAGAGATCCGATTTCTAATACATGTTCCCAAGGCTTGCATTTTCCGTTGCTATTATTAACAGTGTAATTTCCATATCTACTTTGAGGTAGCTTTGTTTACAGAATTAATTCTGCACTAATAACCAAATAAGCAAGTCTTAATATACTGCCTGCAGTACTAACAGGAGGATATTATTCTATGCCACTTGCTGTTACACAGGTTAGTTTGCATGCGGGAAAATTGTTGGAAGCACCCACAAAAAGGTGAGACATGCGGTTATCTTGTCGCTATTATGCAGTCGTTTTACCTTTATGCAATTATTTAGTTCAACGGTTGTAATTTCACAGGCAAAGGCACTAGGAAGTGGTGAAGGGTGGGCGTTTTTGGGGGACTGTCTTATGTAATTTTGACGTTCGAAAAGTGCTGATTCTCAGCCTAGTTTGAATAAATGGCTTTTGAATTTGAATTTTGAATTTGAATTTGAACTGTGTAGGGTTTTCTTTTAAAGAAACCTAGATTTGATAGACTGACATCGCCAAACACAGTGAGCAGGCGCGAGCTCATGAATGCTTTTTTCATTACTGTATGATAGAAGGCTTTTGCGCAGAGGGTGCTCAAATGAAAGAAAGAAATAATGGAAAATTATTACATAGGACTCGTACAGGAAGTTACAAACATAAAAAAAAACAGTGGCACTCCGGGAGTGCCGACGGAAGTGAAAACTTGAACAATTTTATTGTGCAGGAAATACTTTTAATGAGGTGTCGGTAACAGTGTCGCGAGTTCAATTGTTTTTTCCCATCTCAAAAATGCCCAACGAGCCTAAAAAAGTTTTCACTTCAAAACAAACGGATTAATCTATCTGGGAGCACGGTAGTGCCCCCACCAAGTCGATACATATTATAAATAGTCACTTTTCGTGTTCCCCTATGTGACCGCGTTGTTCTTCTAACTAAAGTATGCAATGAATTTGATGCGGTTAATGTGTATAATACATTAAACTTACATATAATAAAGAAATCAAGTCCATCAATTTATATGTCATACACACACACACATACGGGTTATAGATTCAAATTGATGGACACCATTCCTCCTGTCGAACATTCAATAGCAATATTATACCTCAGGTCAGACTGTTGCATTGATTTCCCGACTGCAATGCGTTGATAATGTTCCATTGTCACGAGAGACTGAATATGAATGGCTTTTGAAAGCTGTGGTACATTGTAAAGTGTGAATTGAATAGTTAATTTATCAAATTTTTTGCTATACTAACAGCCAGTTGTAGATACAAATTTTAGCTTTTAAAGCTGTCATTAAATACTAAGTTTCCATAAACTTGTTGCAGAAAGCAACATTAGACTCGATTTTAATGGCTCTTTTATAAAATTAATGAAATCATTAGCGTTAATGATCCATTACATAACGGGGCATTAATGATTGTCTTTGTGCAACTGGGTGATTTAATAGAAAAGTATTTAACTGATCCTTTAAAAACTTATTGACTTTCTAATGATGTACATTTTTTTAATAAATTACCCTCTTTTTAACTTTCTGGCCTTTTCTCACAGTTGGTCACAGTAACTAAGCTAGGGCACTCCGACTAAATGGGTTAGGTTAGGATAGAACTGTGATCAAACACTACTCTGCGACCAAATACTACATCCAAGTTGGTCGCAGCACTAAGAATGCTTTATACTATATTGTACATATAACTCTTAGCATCAAATCATCGTCATCAATGTATTTATGGACCGTGGTCAGAGGTCAAACCTATTCAATTGTCACTTCGCGCTCAATAAAGACGACATCTAAGACTAAATCAGCGACACGCCTGACATACTCGTGTAATCACGTCGCTTAGCCCAGGACGCACGTGCGAATTTTTTCACGCACTCGATTTTCAACGCTCTTCTTAGCGTCGAGAGTTGAAAATCCAACAATGTTTTCTTGACGTACTGGGATGCGCTCTGTTGGATTCTCAATACTCAGCTCAATTCCGAGAATTGAAAATCCAGTGCGCGAAAAAATGACGTCACGTAATGCCGACCAAAAGTCCATGAGCAATCTCACAAAGCAATAGACTGACGCTTCGGTTTGACTTACGACCTTCTTCTATAAGTTGTTACAATACTGTAGACACGCACATTACACACACACACTCACTTTGTCTGCAACCAATGACTAGTTCAATAATCATCATTCGTTTTTAGTTTCATTCGTCTTGTTCACATAAATATTAAAGTTTAGCAGGTAGACCACAAAAAACTAAGTAAATTATTTCGATTTCTGTGGGGTAGATGCAGTTTGTTACGAGTATTCAATTAATAGAACTTTTTTGGTTCGTGGATAATATTGGTGACGAGTATTTAGCGCAGTGTTGTGGTTATTATTATCAAAAAGCAGGCATAAAATATATTGAAGAGATCAGATCAGATAATATTATTGCGCTGCGTAAAAGTGAAGTGAATATCTAATGAAACCGGACTAAGTGTGAGTGTTATCATTAATATATTTCATATTTTACTAAACATAAATCTTAATCAAGGGTATTGTTGATAGAACAGAGGTATTGTTGAGACAGAAAATGCCTTTAAAGTTTTAAATTCATTGTGAGGTTTAATTCGATTAGTGAATAATAAATAATTAGGTATTATGTGTAATAAAAACAATGTTTTTCTATGTTCTAGAGAAATACTGTGAGGGTTAAGAGATATGAGGAAGGGGCTTATTATCGAGTAGCAGCGACGTCAAATGGTTAATGAAACAAATGGTTTTATACCAACGAGATATTTTGCTGAATTATTAAAAACACGTCATTATGAACCGTTCGCCGTGCACTCTGAAGGCTTGCATCACTGAAGACCAGCTAGAAAACCGTTTTTGACCTTAAAATATTGACCGTACCAACTTAATAAACAACAGATTCGTTATTGCATGAATTTATGGTAACGAATTTTTTAAGCACGTTTCAATAGGGTGTTTGTCGTATTTCTTGCAGATATACCGAACTTGTTTAATATTATTTTAGTAATAGTATTATTTTAGGATAAAAATTTGAGGTTTAGTTTCAATCTTCTTTTCGTAAAGAAAATGAATACTTAAGCTTTAACCTCAATAACAACCAATATTTACTAAAGTCAAATAAAATGTAAAATAATTAATACAAATAAAATATAAACAAACTGCCCATATTTAACCTTAAAATTACCTATTCTGTAAGTAGTTTTTTACATTTTAAGTAGTCTAATATTCTTATTTATTACTTAATTACTTCGACCATGATCAAAGCTTAATATTTATGGTGAAAAAATCCATTAAAAATTTAAAATATTTCATAATTTAAATATGTCTAAATAATACAAACTGCTTCTAAGTTTCTTGACATCTATTTCACATCTTATTCAGCTGAAGTAATGATAAATAATTGTAGCAGTTTATTAACTTATGTAAAATAAATATAACGAATAAACATATATTTTTTAATTTAGTTATCATATATCACGCATTTTTTATTCTAAAACCTTTATTGCAATAACAACATAAAAAAGCAGCAATATTTAAAAAATATTATTATCGAAAACAAAAATAATAATATTTGCAAAAATCCGCACTGTGTTTCACGAGATTAGAACCTGAGGCAGATTGAATTCCATACCAACGCTTAACGCTTTCTGCTATCTGCGCTTGTTAAGTAACTATCGAATTTTAGCAATGCCATTAACTGGTCAAGTTCACGCGCATAGTGCGTGTGTGCTAGCATGTTTAAAGCGACGGAAATATATTGTTGTTTCGTGTAACTGCGTTATCTGTGGTGTGTGTATCGTGTTGCTTACACATACAAATGTACGAGCTATACCGCGTGTTCACAGCAATACGACTCTTAGCGTGTTCATGCACTTTTGAGCGCTTACTGTACATTGGGCGTATAGCTCACCAAGAGTATCTTCACGTAGGTACAAGAAAACGTTACCAAAGTTAAGTGAGAATGAATTTATGTATAGTCGGTCATAGATTGCTGTACCGCCTTAAGGTTGAATGTCACTTGGAGGTGCATATCATAAAACGACAAGTGACCTGTCAATAGTGTCAATCGTCTCCACATACGGTTTTATAAAAGTAATGTCTACAAAATATTATAAAACATTTTTAAAAGAGTAATGGTGGAGTTTCTTGTCCATTCTTCTCCTAAACATGCTACCTTTTGTAAGGGGCAACTAGAATCAATTATATTTTTGTGTATATTTTGACGTTCGAAAGTGCTTTTTATGTGCCTAATTGAAATGAATGATTTGATTTTGACTTTAACCATCCCAAGCGATAGGTAGAAGGACAGTGCAGTTCAAACTCACTTCACCTATGTTTTCACGGTGACATTTTGACCGGCTGGTCTATTTTTCTTTTAAGACCAATGTGACAGTTAGATAGTCTCAACATTACTGAAACTTCAATTTACTAAGAGTTTTAGTCAAAAGTGGTAAAAAAATTACTGGGTCGACTATACCTATCTTTTTTTGCACCATCAAGAGTATGTTTTGCACCATCAAGAGTATGTTTTGCACCATCAAGAGTATTTTTTGCACCATCAAGACTATGTTTAGCACCATCAAGAGTATTTGTAAGTTCAGTTAACTGTAGATAAATTAAATCAATGTAAACATACGACCTTCCTCTTTCATCTATATCTGTATTGTTATCCACTTCCATATTTTAATTATTGTTTACGTACACTTTTGGTTGACTTTTGTTTCTATAATGACTAGGTATATTGTACCTTGACATCACATGATTGAATGTGGTAACATTACCTACGGTGGAACACATTTGGTTTTAAACAGTGGAAACTTGTATATTGCTTTTAATTTTCTATTTTAGAAACATTGTAAATGCCAGCTGTAAGTTTTTCAAATATAATAAAATGAAACCAGTACCCTAATTAAGTTATACACGATCAATCACAATGTCTTTCAAATTTGAAAAAGATTGCTAATACATTGTTTCATAAGTTGGAAAAAAAAAATCTGCTCTGCAACGTAAATAACGCAATGAATGTTGTTGAACTGTCAAAATGAAACAAATTAATCATAATCGTTTACGAAAATAAGTTACGTAATTAGGGTACTGTACCCTGAATGCATTACATGTATACGTTTAATCGCAATCCGAGGGTTTCGAAGAAAATTCCAAATAAAATTTCATCTGCTCAACATGACGTAAATAACTGTCAACATGAAAGAAATTTCCATCGATTGCCATTTTATTTGTATTACGCAATTGCAACGCAGATATTATATCTCTATTAAAAACCCTCAAGTTCCAATCCCTTAAGATATTAATTAATTAAACGGACGGAAATACACTCAAAGCAAAGAATTTAATTTTCCATCCGAGCAAAAACTACAGAATTAATCATATCAGTGATCTTAAAATATCCTCATCAATAATATAGTCTTTTTACTAGACTGAGGAGTATCGAGTTTCGATCCATAACAACTTTTTATTTTTAACTAGTAGTTCAGGCATATGAGCAATAAATGTTTTTACCTTCACTAGTTTCACAAAGTTTCTTTATCGTCTTAAAGTATGCTTGTATAATTATTTTTTAATGACTGTTGTTATGTGGAGACTAACTGATAAAACAGTGGAGGCAGGTAACAACGTAACAATTATATATAATAACACTTAGGCAAGGTGTTAAAAGAACGGCAAATTCGGTACTTAGGAGATGTTGCATATTTGTCAAAGTAATATAAATTGAATCAATGACATTTAGAGATGCATCAATAACATCAAAATTATGGTTGGCCCAAACACACTGCCTTGGCGTATCCCTCCCTACTACAAACCACCTTGCATTTGAATTTTTGTACCAAAACAAAAGTTCATCTAATCCTGCATCCGTATTCATAACATAACATAACATCACGTCTGTAATCCCCGAAGGGTTAGGCAGAGGTGTACCTATAGTACACCCACATTTCGCCAGTTATGTTTAATTCCCATGTAATAGGTGGAGAGTCTATTGCCATCAACCGGGCACAAATCCATATTCACCATCCTGAATATAGGTGTGGCCTCTGAAAATCGGAGGAGACTCTGATGCACACCCATAATAAACAAAGTCACTAAATGTACATATATTGGACATATTTAAAGCATTAACTGCTTACACATATTTACGCTTATGTTACTATTGCTGCTTTATTTCCTCTTCATATTCCACCAACCAACAAACAAAAGAGCCAAATGTTCCAACTCCCCCAAATTGTACTCCACCATTTCATTCTATAAAAATCTCATCCTAATCCTCCCTCCCTAATAACGCTTAAACGCATGTCAAGGACAACAATCAAAGCATAAATCTCCACAAGGTTACATCCATCGCAAAATCTATTAATATCGAAAATAGGACAGGCGTATATCGCATCTGTATTGCATGACGTTCAATGAATGAAGTAGTGGGCTAAAAATAGGCACTGTGTGCAGGGATTAAACCTGAATGGGACACACCCCCCCGCCACGGCCGCTTGGAAAATAGGGCACTGTGTCATTGGTGACGTCGCACTATGACGTCAGGACGCATCCCAGGTGAAACAGGGAAATAGGTCAGTTTGTACGTCAGGCGCGTATGATTTTGTAAGTGGTGTTATAGGATTGTAGTGGTGTTTGTATGTAATGTACGTCAGCTGGTGATGAATTGACAAATAGGTATAGGCTCGTAGACTTCTAGGTAGCATTAATTTTTAAAAATCAACCGAACTCATGTAAGCTTTTTACAGTTGTACTCCGACTTAGTCTACCAACATTATTACGATTCTCATAGGTACTTTTAATAGGTAAATTATTTACCTAACTATATCTACATGGTATTAGCGACGTCTCCTTTTAATATGCAAATGATTAGGTGTTTTGTCATTGAAACTTTTAGTGATAGTAATTATAAAACTCGGCCCTTAGTCTTGCATCGGCTGCGTCCATCTGAATTTTTGTTGACTCGATCTGACGTCTTCTACAAATCCATTTACTATTATTTTGTTTGTTATTACTTCATGCTCCGTTATTCAAAGTTTTCCTCTACTCTGTATGCGGTTGGTTCGTCATACTTCATTCAAAGCGAAATAGCCGTGAAGATAAGAGTTCCTATTCTCAATTCATTTCGTATATAGCGAGACATAAATTAGGCACGTGCTGCACTGTTTTAAAGTGCATGTGCATTTTGCTTAACTAGGTACACGTACAGTCGTACATATATGAAACTGGAATTAAAATTGATGGCAGTTGTTTCTTTGTTTACTGTTTGAATTGGCATTTCAACGACTTTATTGCTCTCTTTAAGACCTATATATACAAATATAAACTTTTTTTTCTGAACATATGTTTTATTTTTCATATTTTACACAGGTTAACTAAACAATTGAGATGGTTCGTATTATTTGCGTATTTGGAGAAATTTGTTGAATCTTACCAAGGCGTTTAGAATGAACAAATAATTGTTTGTGGTCGTTGCGAACTAGTAAGATCTATGATAACCAAATTCCATGATGGTGACACAATCTCTGACTATTGTATAAAGTTTCATAGAGATTATCAGGATAATATTAAACTTGTACAAAGTGTAATTTTGGATTGAGAACTTTATTCTAGACATAAAGCTACTACTTCCTTAGGGCGCGGTCATATGACACGCGTGGTGTTCGCGTTCGAGCAGCTTTAGAATTGTGCACACGTGGTGGAGTCGCCTTTAAAACGGCGCATCAAGGCAAAAAAAGAGTACTTTATTTCATAAAGTGTCAAATGCCTTTATGACTTTTGATGACAAAAGGACCACCTTCATTATGCCTCTTTTTCTTATTCGGGCACTGAGCGTCCGCAGCGTGGTTGGTCATTAAGAAAACATGTACGTTACGACAAGAGGCATAAGTGATATGGACCGTAAAAAACCCTCTTTTGTCAATTTCTTATCTAATTGTGAGAAAACTTGAAAGCATTGAAACAAGTCTGAGTGACAATAAAAGTACAGTTTGGTAGCACAAAACCAGTCGTGACGGTCACTGCACCTGTTAATAGATTCTTCACTTTTTTGCAATTAAAAATATAATTAATTTCGCTTTTGATTTACTTTTGATTTTGTTTTAGGATAGCTGAAGACTAAGTAATGTGTGATTTTTAAATTTCGTGAAAGTTTTTTGAATCTATATGAATAATAATGAAATGCTGTTCATTGGTACTATATTACGTCTGGCTATGCTTTTAAAATGTTAATAATAGTCAGAAATAGATTTTTATGGAAAGATAAATTGGGAAAACATCCTTGGAAAAAATTCAAATTCGTGAAAATCTGAATGTTCTTTTTTCTATGGGATTTTTGTATTAATTATTGTATGGACAGGAAAACGTCCGTCGGGTCAGCTAATAATAGGATAAAATACATGAATGAAAAGACTGTTTAAAAAAAAGGGTTTTTTCAATGTTATTTTTATGGATGTTTAAAAAAGTGGTCAAGCCACCACCAAGTAGACCATAAAATACTCGTATAATGATGTCGATGGTATTTTAATGTTCATAATATAAATTAGTTTCTTGTCATCATCCGTGTCATTTTTCGGATTTATTATTCGAATATTATTAGAAATTTTCCATAAATACCTACTTAAATTATTTGATAAATCTCTTCAAGCCACCTGTAAAACTAAGAACTCGAGTTTTCAAATAAGAACAAATTTTGTTAAAATTATTTTTGCCTTTCTCATAGTACGTAAGTAAACAAACTTGATTAAAATCGGTCGATTTCGTAGACGGCTCCATAAAGTATGAATTCCAAAGTCTCTGAAGAAAGAGAGGCGCTCTTTCCTCTGGAATTTAAAAAATAAAAATTCGCACTCATTCATGTGATAGCGCCCTTACTCTTCATTATGGTACATTAGGGATATGCTAAAATGACCCATTTGTGAACGAAACAGGTGCATTATAAACAAGTAATGCCCATTTTCACTAACACTAGGAAACAGCTAAATATACATTATATTACACTGCATTTTCAACCATCGGCGCAAACCAAACATTTCTTTTTTGTATGCGGGTTCTTAAAAACTACAACGGTAACAAGTTTTCAACGCATACAGAAGAAGATTTCAGTATTTTCTGGAGATTTTGTGAAGATTGTTGGTTTAGCTACAGAGGTAATCTCCGCTCGTGACTTCGCCGTAATAAGAAGAAGCTGTTGATTACAATAGAACTCGATCTTCTTAGCGTGTCGATGGCGATCAAAATGAAGTCGGCCCCGAGTTTTGCGCCTTCAGTAGCGTCATCAGTCGATTGTAAAAATGTCACCGTGAAAACTAAGCTATAATGACAGGTCACATAAGTTGTGAAAATTGAGAACCGCAGGCCTCTGCGGTTCTTGTAACGTGGGGATATCGGGACACGCGCTAGGCAGAATCATAATTTGTGGAATAGCACCACATTTTTACCCTAGGGTGAATAGAAAAATCAATGGCTGATGAAAATTAAAAGATAGGCTTTTATTTTTCAGGAATAATAAGAATGGCTTTATAATAAAATACATACATGCTCTCAAAACGGTGAAGGAAAACATCGTGAGGAAACCGGCAAGTCCTAGAAACAATCATTTTAAGACATGTGACATCTACCAACCCGCACTGGGCCCGCGTGGTGGATTATGGCCCACTCCCTCTCACAGAGAGGAGGCCTGTGTCCCAGCATTGGGAACATTATAGGCTGATTATGCTTATGATGCATGCTTTGTAATAAAATTCATAAAATATAGGGCATTTCCAGTAGGAAGTTGCAACTTTGCTATCGTCTATCATGTCGAGTGATTCAATCGATGCTCATGCAGCTATCTCAACCTTGAGTATCTCCGCTATCTCAGCTATCTCCTCCTAACTTGAATTTAAAATATAACTATGATTCGATTATTTTACAATGGTTCATACATCGCTTCAACTCGATCATACTTACTCAAGACCTGATCACTGACAGACTGCAAAATTATATCTGCCGCAAATTTACACCTCACACACTGTCATACAAGTTAAACTCATGATATCGACGAAACTAGGCTAAGCCGTAATTCTTATTATTATAAGTTAGTAATTAAGCATTAGTATCTAATAATAATAATGTTAAGTACAAATTGTAGGTCTGTACCTATACGTATATTATATATAACGAAAATGTAACTTGTTTGTAGACGCCGCGGGTTGACCTGTTAAGTCTACAAAATGTTTAATAAATTATTTTTTTCCTCTGTAAACTTTACTTGTACATAATTTATATATTTTAGTGTTAGATGTATATTTTAAAATAAATAATGTTTGAATTTTTTATTTTATTTTTTAATAAATACATCGCGAGTACGGAACGCGTGTGTAAATGACTCGCGATGTATTTTTTTTAAATTTATTTTTAATCAACGACCGCTAACGCGTTGGTGTCATTTAGTTTTCGAACTATTGTAAAATTGCGGAACTTTTTTAATAAAAACTTTTTTGCGTATAAAATATGCATGAAAGCATAGTTTAAAGGAAATAAATATATCAATAAAAAATATGGCATAATCAAAAACAAAATATTACGATTCTTTTAAAGAAAAAAAAAAAAATCTTTTTGTGTTTAAATTTCGGTTGGATGTTGGATGTTGGCTGTTGGCCGCGTCGCCACGCCAACAGCCGGTCTGACCCGCCGCATTAGACAATGTTTTACATCTATTAAATATCACGCCCCTGCTTCGTACGGGTGCAATCTAACGACATAAATCAAAGTAGATATTTCTGAGCTGTCTAAGTTAAGCTATATTTAAGGTGTTATTAGCATAAAACTTCCGGAATAAAAAACCTAAGTGATGGTGGAAACCATATTAAAAAACTAAGCGGTCACACACAAAAACCATCTTGTATTAGCCCGGGTGACTTTTTCCCGCGGCGATTTTTTTTCGCGCACTGGGTTTTCAACCTACATATTAGCGTCAAGAGCTGAAAATCCAACAGTGTGTTTTTTCGATGCGCTAGGATGCTCTCTGTTGGATTCTCAATGCTCGGCTCACCAAGAGTTGAAAATCTAATACGCGATAAAATCCCACCGCGATATTTTTACGTCCGTGCGAACGTGGACTTATACTATGTTTAGATATAGATTACAAAATTTCTAAATTAATGTCTGTAATTTTTATGGTGTATAAATAATATTCTATCTACCTAGATTTGGAATTTCATACAAATTAAAACCTACTTTTATAATCTAATATCTTGCCGGTGTTTACTCTTATTCCTTTTCGACGTGAGAGCTTGTATTTAGTCAGAAATAGTAGATATGTTAATGCGGAACAAATTACCTATATTGACTTTATTTCAGATAATCAGTGGCAATATTTTGGGATTCGCTAAACCAAATGACAGAATACGTCTCTGCGCTTTTCTTTAGCAAATTCGGTGTCGAAAGGGCGCGAAGGCGGAACGTTTTATGTAACTCGTGACCTTGTTCCCGAGAAACCGGGACAGTTGGCTGCCTCCGATGTGGGATGGAACGGCGCTTCCTTATCCCATAATATGTGATAGGATCAAAGGACCCCTAACTTTCTTACTTAAAGTAGGTAGCACACTTTGCTTTTACTAAGATTTTGGAGATAAGAGGAAAATGGGTAGTTAGTATTGAATCCTGCCGGTAAATATTGCTCATTGAGTTTTAAGGAATCGAGAGCCGATTTCCAGCCACCGCAGGCGCGGGTTTGCGGACGGTGAGCAATGGGTAGCTCTAGCTTGGCGTCCTATAAGGACCAGGCCCGGGTCGACGGCGCGTTATGTTCCACGCGCGCCTCAAAGAGATGTCAGCAGAATTGACGGGGTCCGCTAGGGCCAATGTCTGCCGGGGGTGCGAAGAAAACCGATAGGGAAATCGTGGCCCCCGGCAACAGGGCAACCGAAGGAACACGGGTGGGTTTTAGTCAGTAAGAGTCTGACACGCCCTCCAGCTCCACCCAGAGCGGGAGAAGCTATTTGATAATTTCCCACACAAAAAAAAGCAGTGGTGGCCCAGTGGTAACGGCCGGACTTACGAGTTGTAATTCGTGGGTTCGAACCCAGGCAGGCGCTTTACTTTGTGTAAATACTTATCAACATTGCTCTCAGTGAACGGTGTAGGAAAACATCGTGAGGTAAGCGTCCTTGAACGAAAATTTTAAGCCATATGACCATATCTGCCAACCCGCACTGGGCTCGCGTGGTAGATTACAGCCCACTCCCTCTTGAAGAGAGAAGGCCTGTGTACCAGCAGTGGGAATATTATGGGCTAATTATGAGTTTTAAATTCAGCTTTTTAAAACGCCCGGCTCTGTCACTCAGGGCCTTTGACTTTACGAATTTAAGTAAGCGTTTCATGCGAATATGAAAATGATTCATATGGAACGCTTGTTCATATTCGCTTATACAAAATTGAACATTAAACTCATAAAAAGTTGGTTCACATTATGAAATTTTTATTTCTGCTTGAGTATAGTTTTCTATGTTTGTGTTGGTATAATGGCGAGTGGTAGCTAACATAAGGAAAATAATTTAATTTAATGTTTTGTTTTTTCTTTGTTTTGTTATGTTAATCACTTTGCATAGCTGCATAGGTACTATTGTATAGAATCAAGTTCTTCTAATTGAACAGACAGCTGTGCTGCTGGGGAGTTAATTGCTCCAATTCTTCTGCCTAGATAAAGCTCTAGGAAGTGGTGAAGGGTGGGCGTTTTGGGGGACTGTCTTATGTAATTTTGACGTTTCAAAATGCTGATTTGAATGAATGACTTTTGATTTTATGAAACTCTCACTTAGCTTAGCAAAACAAAGTAAAAAGTAGGGTCTGTAAATTATACCTTTTACTTTTGTGGCAGTCTTTATCTAAACAATGGTGCCGATTCCCTTGTTCACAAACTAAACTAAATTTAAGTTCAGTGCATCTTTTTCTTTCTATTTCATTAAGAAAAGTACAGAAGATACATTTTAGTTTAGTCCTGTCAAATTTATCAGCGCTTGACGTAAATTGACGTAATTTTAGTAGGCAAGTTTTTAATCACGTCTAAACTTGAATAGAGTAGTGACAGGCGCTGATTAATTTGACAGAACTAAATTAAAATTTATCTTCTGTCCTTTTCCTAATAAAATAGAAAGAAAAAGATGCACTGAACTTAAATTTAGTTTAGTTTGTGAACAAGGGAATCGGCACCAGTGTGTAATATTATCGTCCGGTTACTGTATCTAGTGTTTTATGTGTGTTACCTTTCTCTCTGTCCACCTTTCGGGATCAAAGGAAATACATGGTACTATCGATTTAACTTGCACTTCGCCTAAAACAGATACCACGTATCCCCCGATTTATGCAAGCGCCGGTTAACCCCTTTCTGCGGTATCTTTTGGCAAGTTTCCAACCGATACGGCCCGATGTCATTTTATTTTACATTCAACTGATTCAACTAGACATGGAAGGCGTATGATGTCGCCAGTTTGCATGTCTGGTTTATTTAGCTTTTGGAATTGTGTTCTTGTATTGATTTTCTTCAGTCGTTACGGGTCGTCAGAAGCCCGTAAGTCAGAGAAAGTCTTCCAAAGGGTTATCGTACTTACCGTCGCTCCATGTAAAATACTGGTATTCAGCTGCATCCGGTTAGACTGGAAACTGACTTTAAAATAGTTGGGAAAAGGCTAGGCAGATTGATTGAATTGATTTTCTTACAATGGATCTAGCGATCCACCCCTGCTTTGCACGAGTGTAACTTATGTGGCGAAACGACAACCAGACTTGTCTGATATATCTATCAAAATTAATTGTGTAGTTTAGAACTAGGCGGTCGCATCACAGGCAGAAAAGAAAACAGATTTTGTTATATAATATTTAATAGAGATTGATAGATAATATTATTAGATTGATATTATGTAAAGTAGATAAGTTCTACTTGGAAGTGTTTCTTTGATCAACACTGTATGGCGAATATTGCATTAACAAATTTACACTTTGAAGAAATCCATACCTTGAGGACGAAGATTAATTACACTAGGTATAATAATTCCTAATAAATTGCTTGTTAAAGAAACCACTGGCTGGTTCTTTGTCTCATAACCTCGTGTGGTTAACCATGGCGTAATATCCATCACGTTAACACCAGTTTCCGAAAGACTTATCAAGGTAACACACCCAAAAAAGCAAGTTGAAGAACACAAAAAACCAATGATGCGATTTTAAATCCCAAAGAATGACTCTCATTCAAATATTCATTCAGATGTTACCTTTGTCTTCGTAACGAGAAGTCAAGAAAAAGAAAAAAGGCACTAAAAAGTAGGTCATCTAGCTTATTTTTAAAAAAAGAAAAGGAAGATAAAAGAAGGCTTTCGTGAGGCTGCGCTAGTTAATGTTTGCTCCATGCATACAGCAAGAAGACTTGATGAGGTCGACTGAAATGAGGTCTTGTACAAAGGTGCAGGCACCGCAGAGCGGAAAAATGATGTAACAGCTTTTAGGGTACCGTGCCAAAAGGTGTAGGGGATGCGTTGGTATCATGTATGTATTAGAGAAGGTATGAGGCTCTTATGTAAGCAACGTGGAAATTCTTCGAGGTCTTTGTTCTAGTGACACGCCTCTGCATCGCACGGGTATAATGTACTGACATGTGGCTACATATCGAAACATCGCATTTCTGTGGTATATCTATGTTAAGTATCAATGTATTAGCACCAAAACCTTCCGGAATAAATTCTCTAAATGTTGGTGATAGTTGCATGAAAATCGATTGTGTTTACGAGAACAATGCGGTGACACAGAGACACAAAAAGTGAATTTATTATAAACTATGTGGGTATTAATGGATATATATTTAGGTAGGCAGGTGCCACATCGTGGTAATTTATTGATATGATGTCATCAATTTCGTTTTATGGACATCCTTTACCAATCTCATAATCAGCCTATAATGTCACACTGCTGGGACACATGCCTCCTCTCTTCAAGAGGGAGTGGGCTGTAATCCACCACGCAGGCCCAGTGCGGGTCGGTAGATGTCACATGTCTTCGAATTTTAGGTTCTAGGATATGCTGTTTTCCTCACGATGTTTTCCTTCACCGTTTTAGAGCAGTGGTGCTGAAATAATTTACACAAAGTAAAGCGCCTGTGTGAGTTGTACAATTCGTAAGTCGCGGCCATTATAGTCCGCGCAATCCACGAAGACGCGCCCCACTCCGCTCCGCGCCGTACTAGAGTTCAGCTTACAGTACAGTAATCGCGGAGTGGGGCGCGTCGTCGTGGATTGCACGGACTATACCACTGCTCATTCTTTACCAATAAAGTTTTTACTAACCGACTTCAAAAAAAAGGAAGAGGTTCTCAATTCGTCGGGATTTTTTTTTATTTTTTTTATGTGTTTTCCCCGATTACTCGAAGACGGGTGGACCGATTTGAAAAATTCTTTTTTTGTTTGAAAGGGTATACTTTCAAGTTGGTCCCGTTGTCATTTTGTCACGATCTGATCATGGGATCTTGGAGAAATCGAGGAAACTCTTCAAATATTAAAGGCACATCTATAGCGATTTGGGTATTTTTGATGAGCAGTTGACATAAGGATATTGTAACTTAGATACATTACAAATCAACCCACTAAAAAGTGAAAAAAAAAACTTTTTACAAAAAATACAACCGACTTCCAAACTACAAAGTGAAAAATAACTTTAATTTCGGAAGTCGGTGTCAAAAAACTAAAATACTGATCCAAAGACACCGACTTCCGAAATTTTATTTTTCACTTTGTAGTTTGGAAGTCGGTTGTATTTTTTGTAAAAAAGTTTTTTTTTATCTACACGTTTAAGTAGCTTCTGTGTATTTATCAAAGTAGTTAAACCATGAATGTTTTAATACACTAAACTGCTTTTCATGCATGTTGCATTTCTTTATGCTACAGGGCACCAAAAGCCGTAATCATGCTCGGGATACACGAGGCTAGTTTTTGAAGCTAGTGTTTGTAGTAAGCTAGTTACTAAGCTAGCAAGCTAGTAACTCTGGCTTCGTGTATACAGAACTAGATTCATTTCTAGGCTATTGAGAAAGCTAGTAATCTTACGTCTCAAGCCAGGATAGTTTAATGGTATGGGGATCTATTTTTGAGCTAGCAGCGCCCTCCACCACCGGTTTTACTATCCTGGCTTATGTACTAGCCTCGTGTGGCCGGCGAAGATAGTACCCAATCGGATCATTTTACTCGACGGACTAAGAGACACCGCAATGGTTTAAAATTTAGTAACATTATGTAACAGCGCTAGCTTGTGCCAAGCTAGGATATAATACAGAGGTTCTAGCTTGATATCCTAGCTTTGAAAAACTCGCCCCGAGCATTATAGATGAGCATAGCAGTCTTTTTTGTCTCGAGGTAAAGTCTCGCCTCTAGTTGGGGCAACTGGGGCGTACACTTGAAAAAACATTTTAGCTCTCAAATAAAATATGAATGCAGACTGACGATTGTATTTTAGGGTTGATACTATTTTGAAAAGTAAATAAAATGAACCACGTATAGCTGTGTAGGGTTACAAATTCCCTACCCATGGCAGCTAAAAGACAAAGGAGGAGCTCGTGGCTAAGTAATAACAGCCGCACGGGTCTATCGATCAGGTTAAGCTACGCTTGCCGGGGTTGATCCGTGGATGGGTGACCATCTTAACATACTCCTCCATGCCTCGGAAAGCACGTTAAGACGTTGGTCCCGGCTGTCATTCGTGGCTTTTGACAGTCGTTGTGGGTCGTCAAGGGGTACGTCTTACCAAGGGGTATCGTATTACCCAGTTACCGAGTTGTGGAGGTCACATAGGCAGTCGCTCCATGTAAAATACTGGTATTAAGCTGCATCTGGTTAGACTGGAAGCCGACCCCAACATAGTTGGGAAAAGGCTAGGCAGATTGATTGGTAGCTAAAAGTCTACCTATTGATCTGTATACAAATACATCTATCTTAAATATAATAAAATGGTAACGAAGTCAAAACTGCATCTAAATATATAAAAGCGAAAGGTCACTCACTCACTCACTCATTCATCACGAAATATCGAAAACCGCTTGGCGTATGAAGATGAAACTTGGTAGGGAGGTAGTTTATAGTTAGTAGACGTCCGCTAAGAACGGATTTTTGGAAATTCGACCTTTAAGAGGGTGAAAAGGGGGGATTTTGTTTGTATGAAAAATCTTATTCCTTGAGTTAATAAACTTGAAACTTGGCACGAACACTTATCTATGTAAATTATAAAGTTTTTCATTTTTAGTTTTTCTAAAATACCCCCTAAAAGAGGATTGGGGGGTGTCAAAGTTTGTATGGAAGAATTTTAACGAGCGGTCTGATTAACTCGAAACTCAGTATTTATAATTAAAACTGAAAATAAATAAAAACGTATATCAGGTTTTTTTGAAAATCTACCTTTAACGGGGTAAAACGGGGTATTAATTTTTACAGTGGAGGATTTTACTGTGTGGCTTAATTAACTTGAAAATTGGTATAAATAATCTACAAGTCAAATAATGGAAACGTCACAATAGATTTTTCAAAAACTATTATCACGCTATTTGCTATGGGGGATGAGCAATATAGCATTATGTTTGTATTCTTCTATAGTTTACCGCAAATTGTAAAAAGGCTAGCCAATAGGTTAGAATATTGCAGATAGTTACGGATTTAACCTTTTAAAAGATTACCATCACGCTGTACCTTTATGGAACTAAGCAGTCAATCATAGCATATACAGGGTGATTTTGAGATGGGGCAACAAGGGCAGGTACCTTAACCGTTGTCGCTACAAGAAAATAGTCTTAGGAGACTCTCCTTAACTTTTTGAAACATTTTGATCTGCATTCACAGATTTTGAAAAAATTGTACAGTCAGCAAGAAAATGGCCAATTTTCACAAAAACTTTTTTGACGCCGGTCGATCCTATTTATTATTATTACTAGAACCAAAAAACTATATTGGGCCAACTGAGGTTTGTTACTCCAAGACACGGCCTATCAGGAGGAGACGCCCTGGGCGTCGGGAATCGCAGGAAGATTTCCAGCCACCGTAGGCGCGGGCTTGCGGACGGTGAGCAATGGGTAGCTCGCCGTCCGATAAGGACCAAGCCCGGGTCGACGGCGCGTTGTGTTCCACGCGCGCCTCAAAGAGATGTCAGCAGAATTGACGGGGTCCGCTAGGGCCAATGCCTGCCGGGGGTTCGAAGAAAACCGATAGGGAAATCGTGGCCCCCGGCAACATGGCATAGGAAGGAACACGGGTGGGTTTTAGTCAGTAAGAGTCTGACACGCCCTCCCGCTCCACCTAGAGCGGGAGAAGTTATTTGATAATTTCCCAACCAAAAAAAAAAAAAAAAAAGGCACGGCCTATGAATTTTTAATCCCAGATTGCAGAAAAAACTTAACTTTGCCGTTCATTATAGAACTATAAATTACCAATTTTCGGATTTTCCTCTTTACTTGACCTTACTTCTCGCCAAACTTCATGCTGCTGGACCAACGTGAGGTACTAAATAGACTGGTTTATTTGCGAGTGTCAAAATATGCGGCACAAATGGCCGTATTTTTTAGTTCGTTAACTTTTTTTTTGGGTGGGAAATTATCAAATAACTTCTCCCGCTCTAGGTGGAGCGGGAGAGCGTACCATGCACTGGACCAGGGCCGGAGGCGAGAAATCACCACCGCCGATTGTCTCCACGAGGACATGGTGGTGCCCCGTCCAGGCCGGGCAGACCTCCACCGTATGCTCCACCGTGTCCTCCGGGCGATCCACACAATGGTCACACCCGGGCGTTTCCTCCCGCCTTATCCGGAACAGAAACCTCCCGAAACAACCGTGTCCGGTGAGAAACTGCGTCAGGTGGAAGGTGAGGACGCCGTGGCGCCTCTCTACCACTCCTCAATGAGGGAACTTATCGCCACAGTTGTGGCGTGCCCATTATTGCGTTGACTTGGAAGTTTGATTTTCGTTACACTTCCAAGAGACCGTAGATCTAAGTTTTTGATATCTACGAGTATTTCAAATTGATGCCTCCACGCGTTCCTGAGAAAAGGGTCGTGACAGACAATGAAGTCATCCTTTAAGGGTTTTAATGTTTCAATTTGAGGTACGGAACCCTAAAACAGATTTAATATCAGCCTGTTACCTTTTCATGACGTAACGACTGAACGGATTTCTAGATGAAAGGCATAGGATAGGCCATGACCTGGGTTAGGACGTAGGATACTCTGAATCCCGATAGCACGTTCCTGTGGGATATTTTCCGACATCCACGCGGGCGAAGCCGCGGGCAAAAGCTAGTATTTAATATTTTTGATACAGTAATTTGTTATGAGGTGTGGGAACGAGTCTGATGCCGAAAATATAGTTTGATTAAATATAGTTTGATTTTTTGTCCGTTTGTCGTTTGATGTATATTCCGGATTAGCGCAAAAACAGCTGAATAGATTTAAGTAAAATTGCACACAGATAACCTGGATTAACACATAGGGTAGGTACTTTTAATCCCGGTAGTACTATTTCGTGAGATATTTTCCGACATCTATGCATGCGAAGCCGTGGGCAAAAGCTAGTTCAATATTAACTGATAAATTATAAATTGTTGATGTTTCTGGGCAAACAACTGCAACAGTTTTCAGTGTTTTCTCAACAGATTTAGGTACTTATTAAGTAGAGGCTCAGAACTATCGGCTGATCGGGGTAAGTTTACTTTGTGTAAATAATTTCATCACCACTGCTCTCAAAACGGTGAAGGAAAACATCGTGGTCCAAACCGGCATGTCTTAGAACCAAAAA
The DNA here is from genome assembly GCA_949152395.1 of Agrochola litura. NCBI lineage: Eukaryota > Metazoa > Arthropoda > Insecta > Lepidoptera > Noctuidae > Agrochola > Agrochola litura. The sequence continues at coordinate 3,224,594 of OX424497.1, read as the reverse complement.
TTCGAAGACATCTGACATCTACCAACCCGCGCACTGGGCCCGCGTGTTGGATTATAGCCCACTCCCTCTAGAAGAGAGGAGGCCTGTGTCCCAGCAGTGGGAACATTATAGGCTGATTTCGTTTTACGTTAGGGGTAAGTTTATTTACTTGTTCAACACATTTTACAGCCTCTTAAACCTATTATTTTTGTTCCATAATATAGGGTAGCAATATAGCGAGAATTTAGGCAACATTATAGCCAATGTTTTAGGGTTTGACGAAGTTAAAGAGTCAGTTAAAGAGACAATACTCGTAATTAATTTTAAAACACAAACAAAGATGGTTACAAAAAATGCTATTATGTAAAGGTATGATGTTATTAAAAATAAATAAATGTTGTATGTTTTAAGTTAAGTCCATGAATAATTAAGCACCTGTATCGATTTCCAATACGACAATATTTTCCTATATACCTAACTAATGTATTGTGTCTACATTAACATCTTTACCAATGAAATTAGTCGTATCGCGCATTTTTATTTATTCAAAGAAAAACCACGAAATGAATTCAGCAGAGTACTTATAATAAAGTACCTTGGTACTTATCTTTAATTTAATAACAATATAATTTCTCCTAACAGCAGAAAAGTACTCAAAACTATACGTAACTATTCGACAAAACTAGCAAAAACACGCGAACATCAGACAGTAAACCTCAATTCTTAGAATGCACGCAACTCACCATTCTCACCCCTACGAAAAGGCTGACATTGGCCTTTGCTTGCTAACACAATCAATACAACTTGTAAAATATACATTGTAAAGAAAATAGAGCGAATACTCACATTTTATAACACGAAACTCGAAGGAAACAACACTAGCACTAAGGAACAAAGCCGTGAGTTCAAAATATTAATGTTATTACAATAAAATATTAGGAAAAATTCTACTTGAAACTATCTAACGACGACTAGCGGCCGCCCATTTTGTTTTCTGTCAGTTGTCAAATTGCCAGAGCAAAAAATACGCCGGAAAATTGCGAAGGCGTTCGGAAACCTTTTTAGGAAATTGATGTTCTGCGAAAATGCTGAAACTTTTCATTTTGTTACGGAATACACTTAAAACACATTGTATGTTGTAGATTGATCTAAGTTTTGATTTTATTGAACATGTTAAGTGAAATTAATGGATAAGCAAATCATTTTCACAATGAATGTGATCTCGTCTAAAGAAAACCATTAATTCCGTAAATCGTATTTAACTGATAATTTCTATTATTTAACAGTAGTTTGTCTTTATTACCTTCAAATGCTAATGTAACGTAAACCATTCATTCCAGTTTACTAATATTAACCTATTCATAATCCGCAATTAGATTTAAAAACATTAATCATTTTAAACAAATCAATTGGCTTACAATCTTTAAAATAATTATTAGTACCTATTAACGACAGTATTTCTTAGCTTAAAAAATGAATGAATATCTTATTATTGTAAACTATATATGCTATACTATGCCTTCATCGATAAAACATACTTTCATGAAAATGGTGAAGAAAACGTGATACCTGTGAAAACACGCTTCCAACATACACGTGGCGCCATCTAGCGAAGACTACAGTAAACGTTTCAAGAAAAGCGCTTTCCCTCATGTACTCGCCAACCTGTGTGCAGTACGTAACTGAAGTTGGTATTACACGTATAAGTACTCAGTAACTTCGATAGATGTCGTTACGTATCTCATGTAAGACCATGTAGACCCATGATTCGCCAATAGGAGGTTAGCAGAGAACAGTATGTGGACTAACAACCAATAATCTCCTTTTTAGGGTTCCATACGTCCGAATGAAAAAACGGAACCCTTATAGGATCACTCGTGTGAGTCTGTCTGCCCGTCTGTCACAGCCAATTTGCTCTGTATCTAATAAGCCGATTCAAGTTGAAAGGCACAGATATGAATTTCTGTGACCCAAACACAGACGTTTAACGTAATTAAATGAATTTTGAATATTATGGGGTTCACTTTGAAGAAATACATTGAAAATAAAAGTTTTGCAAACTGTACCACGCGACATATCAAATGAAAGGGCTTATTATGAGAATATCAAATATATATTTTTTATGGTTTTAAAAAAAAAAAAAAATAAAGTTATTAAAGAAAATAGATGAAAAATTGCATTTTGGTTTTTTTTTACTTGATATCAAATATATATTTTTTATGGTTTTAAAACATTTTTTTTTAAGTTATTAAAGAAAATAGATGAAAAATTGCTTTTGTAGTTTTTTTTTACTTGTGCATAAAGTTTGAATAAATAAATAAAAATTACCAGTCCCCCTTATATCCGAAATTACTGTCTAAAAATTTTGAAAAAAATACAGAAGAATAAATAGTTCTTTATTTATAGATTACAGTAAAACCTAGTCTATGGTTTTAAAATAACATGGTAAACCACTCAATTTTGTGCGTACAAACTTACATTTGCAGTGGAAATGTATAAGAGAATATGTTTTTCAACTACAATGTTAAGTTTGTTCTTGCGACAACTTCATCCTAACTACAGAAACCTTTCATTGTGCTTGGTCCGACACGCACTTGGCCGGTTTTTTTTTTAAACATTTGTTTTAATATAGTATGTGATGTTTTGAGTGTTGTTTTATTGGTTGGTGGATGATGGTGGTGGTCGTCTAAGACACCCTTTTTTTTAAATTACTTGGTGTTTTATTTATATTTATGTCAATCAAAGTATTTCCTTTCTTCCTTCGTATGGAGTTCATTTGTCATGTCGACTCGAACAAGTTGGCACGCTTAACGTTCCGTTGACTTTAAGAGGGACTGTAGATACAATTAGGCTAAGAGACGTAGGTGATGCAGTACAGCACAGTATAGATTTTGCAGGGTAGGGCAGGCGAGGCAGACGTAGGCCGCGAGCGCATGCTGTGACGCAGCTACACAAACATTCGGGTCCTAGCTAGTACAAACTATCTGTCATTGAAACAAAATTATGGAATCAGTGGTAGTAAAATACAAGTGACGACCTGCACGCGTCGTGCAGAAATCTGTGCTGGCTCTACAACGAGACGCAGAGCAGGTCAGACACATGTCTGCGTCTCACGTACCTGCGCCGCAGTGTACGCAGCTGTCAGTACGTTCATATATTACAAAACCTGCTCTGCCCTGCGCTGTGTGGACCTTCGTTACCTGTGTCTCAACATACGCTTAGCCTAGTTTTTGCGACGCTGGTGCAGTGTCTACGCGGTGTCAGAGCCCGACACCCTTTTACACACAGGAATAATAAAGATTATAAATTCAAATTATCAAACCATTTATTAATCAAACAACAATATTATCGATCTGTATAGGTACAGGGTGAACTTTCATAGTGAAATTAGGGAAGATATAAAGTTTGGCGACGTCAAAGTGACGGCCTGTGCAGAACTGGTCATATTGGTCGTAGGCTAACTTGGTGCCGATAAAGGACACTGCGAAGATACATACTAGGAGGAGGGCGCAGACTGTGGGACATAGAATGGCTCCCAACTTGCTTGCGCGGTCCCCACGGATCGACCCTATCTCGGAGTCGGTTATGCTTTGTCTTGCTGATCCTTTTGTCATTACTGTGAAAAAAAAAAGATTTGAGACCATAGTATCTATTGCCTGGAAATAAGGACTTTCATGACTCCTGTTCTGTTAATTGCAGGTAAAGACATGGTGGTTTAATATATCGTTAGTGTTATTTTATGGAATAACTTATTTCTGATGCCAAGCAGCCTTTGTTTCCACTGATAAGGATGGATATTAGTATTAGTAATTTATCGTGTGCTATTTTTTTTTTCCTAATTTATGTTTAATGGGTATTTTGTACCGACCTTTTTTTTTTCACTTTTTTATGTCACGTGTTTATCAGTGGAAACTTGTAAATGGCCTTCAATTTTATATAATTTAAGAACACTGTGTAAGTTAGCTGTAAGTTTCCCGAATATAATAAAATAAAATAAAAATAAAATATAGATTCCAGTAGTATTAGCATAATCATCCTAAAATGTCCCCACTGCTGGGACACAGGCCTCCTGTTTTCGAGAGTGAGTGGGCTGTAATCTACCACGGGGGTCCAGTGCGGGTTGGTAGATGTCACATGGCTTCGAATTTTTGGCTCTAGGACATACCGGTTTTCTCGCGGTGTTTTCCTTCACCGTTTTGAGAGCAGTGGTGGTGAAATTATTTACACAATAAAGCGCCTATTTTGGTTCGAACCCACGACCTAAAATTCGTAAGTCGGGGCCGTTACCAACGAGCCATCACTGCTCACTTGGGCCTTTTTTTTTTTTTTTTTTGGGTGGGAAATTATCAAATAACTTCTCCCGCTCTGGGTGGAGCGGGAGGGCGTGTCAGACTCTTACTGACTAAAACCCACCCGTGTTCCTTCGGTTGCCCTGTTGCCGGGGGCCACGATTTCGATTTCCCTATCGGTTTTCTTCGAACCCCCGGCAGGCATTGGCCCTAACGGACCCCGTCAATTCTGCTGACATCTCTTTGAGGCGCGTGTGGAACAGAACGCGCCGTCGACCCGGGCTTGGTCCTTATCGGACGGCGAGCTACCCATTGCTCACCGTCCGCAAGCCCGCGTCTACGGTGGCCGGAAATCGGCTCGCGATTCCCGCCCCGGGCGTCTCCTCCTGCGGCGGTTAGGGGCGTGAGGGCGCGAAATTTGCCTCTCCCTCACGCGTTCCGCTTCCTCCTTCGCGAGCATTACCGCTTCGCAGAAGGAGGTGACGGCCTGCTATTTCCTCTCGCTCCGTACCATGGCCTGAACCAGGGCCGGACGCGAGAGATCACCGCCGCCGATCGCCTCCACGAGGACACGGCGTTGCTCCGCCCAAGCCGGGCAGCTCACTTGGGCCTCCACTGCAGATGCCATAAGCCATAATATGTGGATCATATCATAGTAGTTTGAGAAGTTTATTGGTTATTGATGGGTGTTTGATGTGTCGCGCAACAATGGATAGGTATTCATTGTGTGTCATTCATTACAAATTTTAAAGTCTTAAGGTGCTCTCCCTCACTTTGTAACGTAATGCTCAAAACAGAATCTGAACTGTTACATTACAGGCGAATGCTCGCGCAAAGGGAACACCTTAAGGCTGCCTGTCCACTGGAGCGGAGCGAGGCAGCGGAGCGGAGAAATGTGTCAAAATTAACCAATAGAATCTAAACTCCGCTTCAGAGCTCCGCACCTATTGGTTAATATTAGCACATTTCTCCGACCCGCTGCCTCGCTCAGCTCCAGTGGACAGTCACAACCAAAGTACAGTGTGTCACAACCAAAGTACAGTGTGGACAGTAACAATCAAATAAATGTCTATAAGATTTGTTGTGACATGCCCGTTTTCCTCAAAGGGTTAGGCAGAGGTACCTATATCTACAGAACACCCACATAACGCCAGTTATATTTAAATCCCATGCAATAGGGAGCGAGCCTATTGCCATCAACCTGGCACAAATCTGGACTCCGGGCTACTATTAAGAAAGTCGTGATGGAAAAACCCTATAACCCGACCTGGGAATCGAAGTCATGACCTCACGCTCAGTAGTAGCGCTTGCGACCAATATGCCAACGAGGCAGTTAATTATTTAAATAAGTACCTATAACTTTATAAAGTAAATTAATAAAACTACAAGTAAGAGACGATACGCGGCTAAATTTAATAATACAAAACTCTTTACATACCTACTTTTTAGGTACCTCCTATGAAGTAAATTTTTAGTTAATCAATATTTATATCCGTAAAAAAACATTTTCTGAAAAAATTACGTTTGTATAAAAATGACAATGTCACTGTTCTTTTATTTTACCGCAAATAAAGTACTCTTTGTTTTTCAGGCGACAATATTATTCTTGCAGAGGTTTATATCAGAATACCTAATATATGATAGAGTTTTTATTAGAACCGATTACACCACTCCGGCCATGACTCCGGCTTATTGTTTGATTCGCACGAATTTACTCGCCCGAAACGGGCGAATCGATGCAATTGGCAAATTTTGTATTTAAAAAAAAAATAGATTAAATATTACAGATTGGGTCGGGAATTACTTTAATAGGTATAACGATTGAAAATAAAAGGATCACAGAGAGATGTACAATTCATATATATTTTCTATAGTGACAGTTTTATCATTCTAAAAAACAAATACTTCTTAAAAAGGAATTAAAGACAATTTCACAACTCTAACTTTACTGTGTAAAAAATCGAAATGTGCCAATAAGGTTGCCTAGGTAAAAAAAAGAAATTGTATTTATTCCGTCTTTTAGATAATAAAAAAATATTAGACACGTATTTTTTGCTTTAACATATTAATAAAAAATAACTTAGAAAACACGCATTAAAGTTGGGGATTGGGGGCTCGCTACGTCATAACGCACTATTAAATCTAGCATGGCGTGACATCATACCACATTTTAACTCAATGTATCGCCGTAATCTTTTGATAACGTCAAAAAAGAAAAAATACGTGTTCAATATTTTTCAATAAACTACAAGGACAAAAAACATTTTTGGACGTAGGCCTATTGTTTAATACGTATTTCAGGAGTTTTCGATTCGCCCACAAATAATATTATTCAAAAGTGTCGATTCGCCCGTTTCGGACGAGTAAATTCGTGTGAATAAACCAATAAGCCACCACTCCTGTAAGGCTTTAAGAAGACAATAACATCTGTCCAAATACAGAGCGTTTTTAAAATACTGGTGAACATTACAGATTTGTATAACGGCCGTCATAATATTATTATGACAGAACCGCTTTCTTAGGAAACCAAATGTAATCCAAGATTTGCTGTTATCAGAAGCCTGTGAAGTGTGTTTGGGTCGAAAATACATTAAGGTAAGGTTCGTTTCTATCAGTGCCAAGAACGAAGTTTTGCCTCTGGGACTTATCCGCCATGGTTAACCTAAGGCTTAAGGCGAGCGGCCAACCCGTCATACTTTTCATACAAACGCTAGTACGTGATTATGGCGTTGTACATCTTAAAAAAAAAAATGTTTATAGTAATAGGCATCTTTTGCACTAAATCTAGGTTTCTATGATTGCATAAAATTGGAGAAACAAATTCAGTATAAATAAAAAATAAATAAAAAGCCTTTTATTTCATGCATAAAGAAGATAAAATTACAAATTTTAACATTTTGTTTTTAAATTATTATTTTTCTACAAGTATTATGTACCTATGTAATACACAGTAGTTTTTGCTATCATTCCATAATTGTTTATTAGTGTTTTCCTACGGTAATTAAAATTAAATTATAATAATAACAATTATAGTAATAATGCCGCCGGTAGCTTGGACCCTGTTCCCGATACCGGTGGGCTACTATTTTTTTAAATTTTTAAATGTTTTTATATTTTCCTTATTCTAATATATATTTTTTTTTTTTTATCCTTTATTAAAAAGAACCAGGTTCTTAATAATTAATTACAATCTAGCCTATAAGACTAATAAGCAATTTTAATCTAACTTAATTTTTTACGTAATGATTATTTAAAAATAAATTAGAATAGTGTTGATTGTACTTTACACAAGTTCGTTCCACTTTCTTAGAGTCTGATATTTTAATATAAACACTTTGTTCATGTGTTGTATGTGTGTCATTGGCACTATTATTTCTACACTTTTTACACTACACTAACTCAAAAGGTTTTGTTCGTTTTAGTCTTCGCACTATATTTGTTTGGTCTAGCAGCTGAATTGCCTCGATGTTCACATGTCGGTGGAGTCGGTGTTCATGGGCCTCAGCAAATTTTTGGATTATTATGGTGACGGGTTCCATTTTTAAGTCACGATGGAGGTCGTCATTTCTTATATACCAGGGCGCATTAACAATACTCCTGAGTACCTTATTCTGGAATGTTTGTATAATTTTGATGTTGGTCGGTTTAGTACAGCCCCACAGTTGGATGCCATACGTCCATATCGGCATGAGAATATGCTTATATATTAAAATTTTGTTGTGTATCGATAGGCAAGAACCCCGTCCAATCAACCAATACATATTTTTAAAACGCATGTCTAGCTCCTGTCTTTTCTTTTTGACGTGCGCTTTCCAGCGCAGTTTTGCGTCAAGCGTTATGCCAAGGTATTTGGCTGTATTTGCATATGGTACTTGTTGGCCATTTATGAAGATTGGCCCAATCTTCATAAATTCTAATATTTAAAAATATAATTTATAAGTATTTAAATGAAATAAAAGAAACAATAGTAATAATAGTTAGAAAAAAAGTATAAATTAAATTACAATGTAAATATTTATAAAAAATCGTTGAATTATTAATTAAAATTAAATGTTAATAAAAATAAATAAAAAAAACAAATACAGAATAAGCCTCCAAAAATCACACACAAGTTCACACAACTTACTTGCACAAATACCAGAACTTTGGCCGTTCATAATGTACTTACGCATAAAATTGTAAAAGTAAAGAAAAAATATATGGAAACCTCGCACATGTAATGGAGATTTTAAATGACAAACATTTATTTCAAAAACTTGTAAGGCTTACTCAATAACACGTAGTTCCTGAAACAAGTTTTATGAAATTTACGGACACTATTTTTCGTAGGTACAATGTTATTGCGTTCTCACTTGCTTTTTAGCAGTTCTCACTTACGCTGGATGAAACAACAAGCTTTTCGACCATGCTCGCGTTGACGATATACGGACCGGAACGGCCCTCTTAGATTGCGTGTTCTGTGCTGAGCTCACGCAACGCGTCTTACGTCCAGCCAGCAATAGGACTCGCCCATCAAGGAGCGCTGTCCCAAATTAGACGCATTATTAATTTATTATACATGAATCAAAAGGTATTTTAATAAAACACGTATACTAAAAGATAAATAATAAAATTATCTTTAAAATGGTGAAGATTTCAGAAAAATAGGCTTGGTAGTTTTTGCGTCATTATGTTTTTTATCCACGTTGGACATAACTTTACAAATTAATAAAAATAAAAAAACTCTTTCTTATTTCTTAATTACAAAATAAATAAAGTTCTTAATAATGTACATAATATTAATTAATTAACTAATTAAGGACCCCTCGACGGGTCTAGGCCTCCTCCAGTAATTTCCAGTTTTTCTGTTTTTTGCTTTCTCAAGTCAATCAATTCAACTATCTCGTCTTGTAGCGTTGTGAGCGAGCGGTCTCAACCGTAATTAGTCGAGTGATACAATTAGTAAGTAACAAACCACATCACAAAAAACGTAGCACAACACAAATTTTCTAAAGATATCGGTCATTCCGACCACAGAGTACTTTTTAATATAGATTCCGACTGCCGCTCACTTTTCTGATGGAAGTGATCCTCAGGACTCTGTGTGCCCCAACCTAGGGGCTCTCTGTGCTCCAGGCTGCACGCTGACGAAGGCCTGCCTACCTGTGGCCTACCGCCGCCGCCGCACGCCTGTGCTGACGGGCGACTTACCACGTGTGCCCAATGCCTATTGCCTACCTACCTGCGGCCTACCGCGGCGAGCCTGTGCTGACAGGCGGCCTCCACGTGCTGCCGACGTTGATTACCAGCAGCCTACGAGGGCCGACTGACCTACCATGTGCTACCAAGGACGGTACTCTTCCTTCCTAATTTAAATGTGCGAGTGCTCGGACTCATGTGTTAGTGACTTTACCTACGACCTAGCCGTGTTCTACTAGCTATATAAGTTATAATTATCTATAAACCTATCCAGCTGTTTTAACCCTTGGTAAGCCGGGACGTAGATCTACACGAGACACAATTGTTTTTTAATTGTGTCTGTAATTACGGCATTCGAGAGGTTAATTACTCTATACCTATTACTTCCCCCCCACCCGTCCGTGACGCTAACGCGAACACACGTACTTACAATCGTCTCGTGTTATAAAATTGCAAAACCGTGTAAAAAGTGCATAAAATTAAAAAAAAAACTACATAGTTTTGACCTACAAAAAATTGTGAACATACTCTAACAAACATATACTCAGACACACTACCAACCATTCGCAATTGTACCACGTTGACAATTCTTTACTATGTGTTACAAATTTTGTCAAAATATCTGTCAACTTATTATCTATACCTATATAAATGTAATTTGTGGAGATAAATAAACATATATATATATATTTTTATCTACCTTTACTATCTACCTATCCGTTATCGGCCTGCACAGCCCTAGCCGTTACAGTCTTGCCAACGCTCTGCTGATCTGCCTCTTCTTCTCTTTCCGTGTTGACCTTACCTACAAATTAATTACACTATGTAATATAAAATAATCTAAAACATTCACAGACTAAGTTATTAAGAAAATGCTCTTATTTAACAAGTATTTTTTCCAAATCATTAACACTACTCGATTAGACGTGATCTTCAGTAAAAAATCATTAAAAGTCGCTTAGTGTCGCCTTAAGTCTTTTGTTTTTACGATTTGTGGTTGTTCTAGTACTCTTACTTATCTAGAAGAGCCTTTTAATCTTTATCCGAAACTGCATCGATTGGCGTCATAAAAATGAAATGTGAGAATTGATTTTATAGTTGACTGTTTTTTTTTTCAAAAATCTGTGAACGCATTTAGCAATCACTCAAAAAGTTAAGGACAGTCTCCTCAGCACGTATTTCTGTAGCTGCAATGGTTAAGGTACCATCGCGGAAGCCCATAACTAACCAATTTGAAAACAAAATCCCGTGCACACGATGCCACATCTGTTACTGCCCCAGCTTCTATAGCGGCCGAGTGCTGCAGGCAAGAATAGTCTTTACAGTGGTTAGTTAAGGCACAGATAATATGTATACTACGGTCATGGCTTTCCGCGATGGTACTTGTCCTATTGCACTGTCTCAAAAATCTATGGCGCTATACAGGCATGGCTTTTTTTTTTTTTTTTCTTTGGGTGGGAAATTATCAAATAACTTCTCCCGCTCTGGGTGGAGCGGGAGGGCGTGTCAGACTCTTACTGACTAAAACCCACCCGTGTTCTTTCGGTTGCCCTGTTGCCGGGGGCCGCGATGTCCCTATCGGTTTTCTTAGAACCCCACAATGAACGCGCCCACACCGGCGCCCCGTAGAGGGCCATGGACCGCACGATCCCCGCGTAGAGCCTCCGGCAGGAGGCGTTTGGATCCCCTAGATTGGGCAGGAGCCGCTTCGAGGCAGCCCCGGCCCGCTCCAGTCCGGGAGCCAAACGTCGGAAATGTTCAACGAAATTCCACCGGCTGTCGAGGACGAGTCCCAGATACTTCATCGTCGACTCGACACCGATGTGAACCCCTCCCGCCATTACCTGGGAACCCGACGGTGGCGCATTCCGAGGACCATGAAAACCCTCAGACTTATGCAGGGCCACCTCGAGTCCCAGCTGCCGGATCCTATTTACGATTGTCGCAACCCCGCGTGTCGCTAAGTCGGCCGCCGCCTGGTACGACCCCCCCTGCGCCAGGACCAGCGTGTCGTTAGCGTAACAAACGACGCTGACGTCGCTAGGGAGGTCGGCGCGCAGCACCCAGTCGTATCCGATGTCCCACAGATGCGGCCCCAGGACCGAACCCTGTGGGACACCGCACGACATCTCTTGCCGGTTCCACTCTCCTTGGTGACCGGGGTAGATGACGGCCCTGTCCGTCCGATAGGCCTCGACCACACGACAGAGGTAGGTCGGCATCCGGTGATACCGGAGTGCCTCCCTGATGCAACTCCGGGGCAGGGTGTTGAAGGCATTGGCGATGTCTAGAGACACCGCCAAGACGACCCCACCCCGGGCCACAGCATCCCCCGTCGTGAGGGCCCGCACGCGCATGATGGCGTCCACCGTAGAGCGCCCGCTGCGGAAACCGAACTGGCTCTCCGCCAGATCCGGCCCCACTCGCACCAGCTGCCCGACGAGGCGGTCTGCAATGACTCTTTCAAAGAGCTTGCCCACCTCATCGAGCAGCACAATGGGCCGATAAGCGGACGGAGAGTCCGCTGTGCGCCCCGGCTTCTTGATGAGGACCAGTTTCCCCGTCTTCCAACAAAGTGGGAACTGGCCCCTCTCCATGCATGCGCTTAGGAGCCCCCTTATTCGAGGCCCGAGAGCCCCCATGGCCAGGACCCAGGCTTTTCCGGGTATGCCGTCGGGTCCTGGGGCGGTATTCTTCGCACTCATCTTGCGTACCGCCACTCTCATTTCTACCTCAGTCACTTCCGGAGCATCGTCGTCGTCGGTGTGGTCCGCATCGGGCATCGCAGTAGGCGGAGCCATGGGCGGAGGGGTATGATCCCCTCTAGAAGGGAACAGAGCGCTCACCACGTCCCCCACAAGCTGGGGCCGGAGACTCTGCGTCAGCGGGGGGGCCCATGGTTGGAGCTTCTCCCGCACCATCTTGTATGGGCGCTCCCACGGGTCCCTGTTGAGAGTCTCCAGCAACTCCTGCGCCCTGGCCCGCAGGATCTCCGCTTGGAGGGCGGTCTTCGCCGCTCTGTACCCCTCGTACAGCTCCGCCTGTATGGCTTCCGTATCCGGAGGGCGGATACGGAGCCTGTGATGCCTGGCGTACCGGCGTCGCGCAGCAACACACGCCCTGCGCAGAGCCTCTAGCTCTTGCGACCACCAGTACAGCCGGCGCGAAGCACATCTAGACTGGACCCGGGGCATTGCCATGTCACACACATTGGACATGGCCTCCCGGAACCACTCCGCCTCGTCGTTGATGTCGGCAGGCCTGTCCGGTGATGACACCCAGACCCGCACGATCGAGGCTTCCAGGAGAAGCTCCCGGTCCAGCTGCTTCATCGCCCACCGCGGACCACTCGGGGCCTGTCGGACCGGCGCGCTCGAGGCCTGGGTGGAGACGTCAAACCGGATGTACCGGTGATCGGAGTAGGTCTCCACCCCCTCCATGACGGGCCAGTCAATGACACGCGGCGACAGAGCGGGGCTGGCGAACGAAATGTCCACCACCGATTCACCCCGCATCCGCACACACGTGGGGACAGAACCCCGGTTTAGGACGACCAGGCCTGTCTCCAGAGCCCAGTCCTCCACCATCCTACCCCGTGTGTCCGTATACCGGGAACCCCAAGCCAGATTCTTGGCATTGAAGTCCCCGAGTACGAGCACGGGGTGGGAACCAAACCCGACGATGACGACTCTTAACTTCGCAAGGGAGTTGTGGAACTCGGCAAGAGTTCGGTTCGGGGAGAAGTAAACACCCACCACGACAATCTCCCCGAACCGTGCTGCAACGCAACCCCGTCCTCTCTTGACCGACTCGAGGGACGGAGTACCGGCGGCGGCCGACGAAATGAGGGTCACTGAGCCGCTCAGGTCCTCCACCCAGTCATCCCTGGGCGGGACAAAGTACGGCTCAGCGACCACGGCGATGTTAATCGACCACTGCGCCATGCTCTGGAGCAATAGATCCTGAGCGGCGGCGCAGTGGTTGATGTTCGCCTGGAGGAGGCGTAATGGGGCCGTTACTGGCATTCCATGTCAGCCCCCTCCTCCCCCCGAGCCTCCTGCGAGGGCCCTGCTGCGGCGGCAACGGCGGCGGCAACGACGACGGTGGACACGGCAGCGACCCCGGTGGAAGTGGCGGCGGCTGCGGCGGTGACGGTGGTGGTGGCGGAGCGCTTGCCCCTGCCTCTGGCCTCGGCGGGTGGAGCGCAGGCCCTGCTCCCAGCCCGGTGATCGGCCGGCTTGCCAGCCGCCGCACATACGACACAGTGCGGCGTGGCGTTACACGAGCCGGCCTTGTGACCGGGCTGACCACAGCGAAAGCAGAGGTTGCTGCGGTCTACCTCCGAGGTGCTCTTGACCCCCACGTGATTGCCCACCTGGCAACGGAAGCACCTCAGAGGTCTGGGCTCCAGCAGTTTGACCTGCGCCGAAACCCAGCCCACCAAGAGCCTTTGGCCCTCCCCGGCTATCTTTTTGGCCGCCGTCACGGGGCAGCTCACCCTAATGGTTTGCATCCCCGTGTGATCAGCATGGATGGTGCCTGCCTTGATCTGCTCGACAGAGCACCCTCCAGCCTTAGCGACGGCGGCCACCACCTTTGCCTCCGTCACGGAGTCGTCCAGGCCCTGGATGCGCAAGTCAGCGCACTTGGTGGGCCTGGAGACTCGGGCCTCGTCCGCATTTAGGGCAGCCCGGAGCTTTTCAGCCAGAGCGTCAGCGGCCGGGCCACTGGCCGTACCAGGGACCTCCAGCATCCGGGCCCCGGTTGCCGTGATTTTGACCTTTATGCCCTTTTTTGCACCGATCTCCTCTAGGTCCATCACCTCGTCCACCGTCGCGAACACGTGCTGGTAGGACACGCCCCTTTTCTCCGCTTCCGGCTGCAGTGTGACCACCACAGCTGCGGACTTCGGGGCGCGGAGCCTAGCTGCGACGCTTCTCTCCTTGCGCCGTTGCCGCCTCGCCTTCCTCGCCGCCTTACCGGCCTTTTCCTTCTCCCCGGCTACTTGCCATCCGGCATCGGCCGGAGGAGAAGATTTAGGAGGCGGAGGTGGTCGTTTCGCCGCCGCCTGGGCCGGAGCCCTCGCCGTCCGAGCCGGGGCCTTCGCCGCCTGCGCAGCCGCTCCGCCATTGGCTTGCCCCTGCCTGCCTTGGCCATACAGGTATGGCTAAGTATGTGATGTCATGATTTCATGAAATCATGACATTTGACACCTTTGCTAACTTATGGAGTTGTATTGCTGATTGTAATTAATAAAGTTGAGTAAAGCCATATTTGTTACGACCGCGAATCATATTTTAATCAACATAAAACCTGACACTGACCTGCAAAATGCAAAAAAAACGTAAGAAAATTTGAATTTCGCGGGCTACCCTGACGCTTCCCCCTTAATACTTTTTTCTCTGTGTTTTGCCCATAGACATACGTTATTTCATTTCAATATTTCAATACGTGTCTCTGTGGAACGTGTCATATTGTCAATATTATTTTTTGAGGAACACAGAATAATTAAAAGGCAATTTTCAATTTAAATTTTCTACCGCTGTCGATTATTTATATAAATATCTAGAATTAAGTATTATATTTTTATTACATAATTATGCCGCTTATCATTATATGTCACACCGGTCGACGTTATCACGTCAACGCCGGCTGTCGCTGAAAACCAGCGCTGGGGAGCTTTGTCTCGCATATCAAATCAAATCAAATCATTTATTACTTTGCATAGGATCGCAGCATTTTGCTGAGCAATGTCCGTTTTGCGTGGATGTGACGCATATATGTTTTCCCCAATTTGTTATTTTTGTGTTTGTGTTCTTTCTTTGAGTCATGTTTACCGCAAATATCTAAACGTTTTTCCTTTTTTTATTAACGGTAAATAAATAAAGTGGGAAGCTTTTAGGATTTTAAGTGTAAGGTTTGTTTCCGTTTTTCAAAGATTAATGCTCCTTTGCAAACTATGTATTTTAATCTTGGACTGCCTATATTTTTTACAGTCTAAGATTTTAATATATTTTCTTCCATTATTCACCTTAATTTGCCAGTCATTATGATAAACGCAGCTTAATTATTTATAAAACGTCAGTGTCTATAGGGTCCTATAGTGGTTTGTAAACGTCATTAGGCTGCCTGTCCACTGGAGCGGAGCGAGGCAGCGGAGCGGAGAAATGTGCCAATATTAACCAATAGAATCTAAACTCCGCTTCAGAGCTCCGCTCCTATTGGTTAATATTAGCACATTTCTCCGATCCGCTGCCTCGCTCCGCTCCAGTGGACAGGCAGCCTTAGTATTTTATTGTGAGTAAATGGTGACTGCCTCTAGCAGCGGCCGCCGAAGTTTCTCCGTGCTCTGTGAGATAAACAATTACAATAAATTTTGATTAACTTTTTCTAGCTAAGAGAAAATGCGATTCATCCTCTACTTCCTAGTATACTCCAGCCTGGTTATTAGCCTGTTCGTCACGTTCCTGTACCTGATGACTGTGGTGGACCCTGGTCTACTGCAGCTCAAGGAGAAAGCAGCAAAGATGATAAAGACCAATGTTGAAGGTGTGCGCAGTGATCTGGAGGAACTGGTAGGAACGGTGTTTATCTGTGGATCTTTCTTGTTTTAGCCTCCACTCCCAGGGTTACCAACCATACTGTAAAAACATAACCGTGACTTCGGTATCGCGCAGTCAAGTAAAAATTGTGTAAATATTTTATTTCCCCATTCAAAATATACCTACAGATTACTGTTCAGTAATAACTAAGTATCAAAAATACTTTTTTTGACAACTATCCCTAGTATAGAATCTTTTATTAATTAATTCAAATTGAGCTTCAATGTTACATTATTGTTTTAAATGTTTTGTAATATTAAAGACGTGTAGTAAAAAAAGCTCCAAAAAAAAAAATATTGTGTTTGAGCATACTCAAAATTTGAATTTTACTGCTATAAATACTAATTTTCCGACAAGTTATATGCGAATACAAATAAAGAAACGACTGAATAAAATACAAAAAATTCCGGAAAATCAATACAGCATTTGCTGACATAATATTTTTCAAACATGCAAACAAGCATGCATGCATGCAAGCGAGCATGCATGCAGCATGCAAGCGAGCATGCAATATGCAGCAGGCATGGTTTCTGTCAGGGCTCCGGCGCTGCGAGGCTCTGGCGGTTCCACGCGAGCTTATCGTTGCAGATGGTTTTAACGCTCACTACCGCAGCTTCGGCATGCTGGCCGGCCCTACTCCTCAGCTTGCGGGCCGCCTCGCCCCTCTGCGCCTACACGGGCTTAAATTACAGTCTAGGGGTAGGGCAGACAAGACTACGTGGAGTCGGTTTTGCAGCGATTCGTTTCTGTCACAAACTTTTGTAGCACAACATTTTGACTTTTCGGAGACTTAGTATTTTTTTCGGAAGTTTAGTATTTTTTTTTTTGGAAATTTAGTATTACAGTCAACCACAGATTTTCGGAAGTTAATTTGTTTTTCGGAAGCTTAATTATTTTCCATTAAAAATATCGCGAAACTACTAAATAAGCTCTAAAAACTGTTCATATTCCATTGTTTTGTAATAATAAGTTGGCAACCCACTCCATCCATCTACTGGTGGAACCTTTTATCATACCATAAATACGGTGCTAGGCAGCAGTCCAGCTAGTAAGTGGATAAACACACTTCTGTCTTCAGTGTTCATAACAATAATTTGTCCTTTTTGAAGTCGGTAAAGTGAAAATTGGGATCGTTCAGGGCCAACCACCAGCACCACACTCTCTTATTACAGTATTATTTTAATGTTACTTCAGTGTGAGAAAGAGATGGAGCTATACAGGACGTCTAGCTCCATCTCTTTTCCACACTCAAGTAAGATTAAAATAATACTGCTTTTGAGGTGGTGGTATAGGTCGCCGCACGTCAGTGGTAACAATAAGCTGACCGATGATAGAATAAGATTCTATAGAAACTCCGCACTACGCTAGGCCAGCTTAAAGTCAAAGTGTTAGGCTGACTGTTCACTGGAGCCGAGAGGAGAGGAGCGGACCTGACCTGCCAATATTAACCAATGGAATTGCTTAAAATTTCCACTCCGCTTCAGTGGACAGGGATTTGCGAACTCGTTTTAAAAACCGGCCGCGAGGCATTGCAGCCCGCTCAAATTACTCGTCTTGTGAACTCGGCCTAGCTCCGCATAGTCCGCAACTCCACCCCGCATTACTCTCTCACTCCGCGTCAATGGCCAGGCAGCCTGAGGTCCGGAATCCACCAAAGCGGAGACGAGACGAGAGGAGAGGAGATATATTCTAAACAACCAACAGAATTTCGTTATTCACACATCTCGTCTCCACTCAGCTTCAGTGGATATTATTATCACTGAGCGGAGATGTATCATATTTGTATGGCGCGATCGACGCGGAGATGTGAGCTGTGCCTCGCCGAGATTGAGCTGGGCAGCGGTACAAAGCGGAAATGTGAGCTGTGCCTCGCAAGCTGGCGACGCGACGGCGCGCAGCGGAAACGAGAAGAGATGAGAGCGGCGTGCAGTGAGCGGCGCCGCTAGTCCCCCCCGCGTCACATCACACACATCTCGGCTCCAGTCTAGCCAGTACGCATCTCCGCACAGCTTCGGTGGATACAACCTAGCTGGAAAACATCTCTTCTATTCTCCGGTTCGGACATCTCCGCACAGCTTCGCTTTGGTGGAGTCCGGGCCTTACCGCCGACAAGCGGTCTTCTATACTTAAATGTACTTATAATTAGATATTTTCCAATAATTGAACTTATTTTTTCTTTTGCAGCCTTCAGCAATGTATATTGACTTCTCCGAGCTTTGGAACAGATCCAGCAACATAGTACATATAAATTAGATTTGATAATGTGTCTTATATTAATAGTTATGTAAAAATAAACTTTTGATAGAAAACTTGTCTTTTATCCCTCACAGAACTGCAGCGCTGCAGCCACGCTGCTGATGGCTGCGTACCTGAAAGCGCCTTAAGGCGACACTGACTTGCAATGTTTGTTTGTGTATCATTCGAGACAAGCTTGGTTATAAAAGCGGAGACTGACTTGTAATGTATCAGGTGGGTCTCACTATTCCCATTACCAATTGCAATGGTTATACTGAGACTGTACGTTTTAATCTCTCTCACTATACCCATTGACTTAGAAATGACGAATGGAAATAGTGAGACTCAAAATGTCTCCGTATTTCCATTTAGAGCGTTTTTATAAACGCCTGGTGAAAAATCAAAATTACACCCTGATTGTATCAAATTACGTGCCATAGACATTAATAAAGTAAAAATAAGTTTATTTAAGTATACTTTTTAATTCTATTTATTCTAAATTCTTCGAACTTTTGTGATGGTATTTCCATTACATTTTACAGTATTTTCTTGGTCACGAATAGTCATGGTATAAAAACGCATCGGGAATAGTAATACAAGTAGTATCAGTGTTACCGTCAATGGGAAAGCTCAACGGGAATAGTGAGACCCAACCAAAGTATCGAGTTTTTATAACGTGTTACAGTACTACTTAGTCTGTGCGTGTTACAGTAGTCAGTGCAGCGACTGTCTGCTGTTTTTTGAATTCTTTTGAAACGGAAAGATGATAAACGAAAATTTAATTGTGCTCGAAGCGAGCGTTCATCGCGTCTTGTGTATCGTCATTTTGTGTTCAAAAGTGCCTTTTAAGTGCCTAATTGAAATAAATTATTTGACTTTGACTTTTGACTTTGTAACTAAGCTCGCCTCTAATGATACATTACAAACAAACGTCACATGTCAGTCTCCACCTTAAAACGTGGTCACACGAGACGCGGCGAACGCTCGCTTCGAGCACATCGCTCAAGCGTGCTACATTTCTTGTTACAAAACGGTGATACATTAAACGTGGCGAACGCTCACTTCGAGCACTTGACTCGAGCTTGTTCCATTTTTACCCGACTACGGCGAAGCAAAAAGGAGGGTTATGATTTTGACCGGTATGTATGTATGTATGTATGTTCATCTGTTACCTCATAACTTCTAAACTGCCGATCATAATTTGACGAATGAGGTATCATTGGAAGCGTTTTGATTGTCCGCTGGTTATAGGCTATGTGACGTCACATTAAATGCAATATGGCGCCCTCTAGAGGACATAAAGTAACGAAATAAAAATAATTGAATTGTGCCATGTTGGGTATCAAATGAAAGGGCTTGACGAGTACATTACAAATATGTATATATATATTATTGTCCAAGTAAATAAATAAGTTTAAATTGTTAAAAACAAGCAAAAGTGAGACTGTGTTACGTACGGCGCGGCTGTAAAATTAATACCTATTTTATACCATAAATGCCGTGATGGTCCTGTGGTTAAGGTCTTGCCTCTCATGCACGAGGTTGTGGATTCAAATCCGGGCAAGTGCCAATGATGTTGACTTCTGTCTGAAATATTTTCTTGTTATTCAGAATGGCGGACGTAGAGGTTGACATGCGCTCACAATGCTCACATCGAGCGGCTCGATTCCGTGCACTGACTACTGTAACGCGTTACTAAAACTTGATACATTACAAACAAACGTTGCAAGTCAGTCCCCGCCTTTAAAGTAGCATGTCCGTTTCTAAGGGCCTGCGCCCACTGGTGGTACGGCACGACACATCCTTCGGCATCACTATATGCAAGCGCATACTGATTGCAACGATGCCGCGGTATTTTTAGGTATGCCGCGACGTCCTTTTGAGCATCATCAATGAAATTTTACTTTTACTGTCGTATTCCTATTCGTCGTATAACTAATAAGTTATTTTCTTATGTACGTTTGTAGGTACAAACACTTTTACACGTCAATCATATTTTAAAAACTAGATGAGGTCAGCGTTTCCTATCTGACTACTCTGAGAAGAAAGGCCGAAACAAACTTAGAGCTCACAGTTTCTTTTAAAGTCCAGACATAATCTTGGTCAGATCATGTGAAGGCCATGTAGATTGATGTCTGAAATGGTCTTTTGAGGAAAGAACCACACAGATTGAGTGGACCTGTCCAGTCAGTGCACGCATTTGTCAGTAATCGTACAGCTCAACTCAGAGCTCAACGATTTGACGAAAAATACCATAGAAAGGACATTTGGGTAGGCCGCATAAATTACTAAACGTCCCTTGCCGTGTCGTGCCGCCAGTGGGCGCAGGCCCTTAGGCTATGGCTATGGGTTGCGCCCATAGACATATCAAGTAAATTCTAATTCAATAGTTGCGCCCATGGCTCAGCCAGGCTGAATATAAATTGTATTCTTGTCTTAACTCTAGATTGTCTCCGGTAATTTTTCAGTGTGATCTATCACGTCACTGCAGTGCGCAAACTCACCTTACGGCGAGGCAGTCTTTAAGGTTCCGCTAGTCGTCGGCTCGAACTCGTTAGTGGCGTGGCTAATATGCATGCTATTTAGAACAATTATTTATTTATTTAGTGTTTATTCATCTAGTTTTTATGTAATTATTTATTTAGTGAAATAGACGATGATTTATAACGAAAACGACCGCGTAAAATTTCGTGAACAGACTTTTGGGCGTATTGATATAATGGAAAAACTGCTGTATGTATCTAATCAAAATAAAATTATTTTAACTTTCAAATAAATTATCTAACCTTTTACGGTTTCTATTTTACCATTTTCGTACTACATAAGTTATTTATTTACGCCCAAAGATGAGTTAAAATTAGTGTTGAAATATGGAAGTTTCGACGCTCAACATTTTCAAACGATTTTTTTGGAACGAAGTTCTTTATCGCGGCTTGTAAACTTTCAGAAATCGTTACGCTAATAAGTGTTAATACTTGCGACTGTCTTCTTCTAATTAAAAGAGAAAGAAAGAGAGAGAGAGAGATAGAACGCCGGCAGAAAAAGCAAAAGAAAAGAGTAAAGTGACTACAGTGTCGTGGGATAAAATTGAAGTACACATCGGCCCGAGTACACTGCATGAGAGAGAGAGAAAGTGTGAATTTGGTCAAAATGAAAATCAAAGATGGCGGCTCTGAAAATTTTCTTATTTTTCATCATGGGTATCGTTTTTATGGTTTTCGAGGGTGTTAAAGCCGATGGTGGGGTCGAAATGTAAATCCAAGATGGCGGCTCTGAAAATTTTCAAATTGTTCATCATGCGTGTCGTTTTCATGGTTTTCAAGGGTATTAAAGCCGATAGTGGGGTCGAAATGTAGATCCAAGATGGTGGCTGCGAAAGTTTTATAAATGTTCGTCATGGGTATCGTTTCCATAGTTTTCGAGGGTGCTAAAACTGATAGTGAGGTCAAAATGTAAATCCAAGATGACGGCTACAAAAAAATTGTTTTTGTTTTAAATCACAGAACGAGTTTACGAGATACATATACCTAAGGCGGTATGGAGTAGTCTCGACGTGTTTTATATGGAATTTTTCACTTTTTGTATGGGAAATAAGAAAAATTATTACCTACATGTAGAGTGTTACGGGTTTAAGGGTTTTGTAAAGGGGTCGAAATTTTCATTATTTTTGCGATTGGTTACACCGTTTTCGAGATATAAGCAAAAGAAGAAAAAAGATTCAGTACTGTTTTTGCATCTGAAGTCGAAGTGTTCGTGTAAATTTAAAGTTCATGACAACCAATATTATTCCACATATTTTTAGTCGCGATTAAAAATAGTCAGATTTAGTTAGAAAATCTAAATTTTAGGTGAAAAACGTCAAATTCAGAATAGCAAAATTGTCTTTTTCACTAAATTAATATCTCAGTACCATCTTAGTGCTGTCAAACTAACATATATAGTTAAGTTGTGTCATTTTAGTCTATTTCAGAATGGGAAATCGTCGTTTGACCGGAATAAACTAAATTTTGGTGATTTTTAGTCTAGTTTGGAGGCATTTGTGACAAGAGAATCGGCACCGTCCCTCTGACGCGAACAATGCGCACACTAAATTTAGTTGCCAACAGAATAGATCTTTTCTCATGTTCACTGAGCGAGTTCGCAAGGGTAACGTTATACGTGTTATATTTTTAATTTGTAAATATTATGGTGTATTATTTCATAAATTGATAATTAACTACACACTACCGAATTAGGAGACTGTAATGGTAGCCTATGTATGTTGTAAATAAATAAATAAAAATCATCATCCTCGGCTGCACTCGTTTTTATTTTTTTTCCAATTCTGCTTCCATACAGGGCTATAATATAATGACAAAACAAATTGATGTAATTTTTAGTTTAGAACCTACACCGTCAAACGGACGAGTAATCACCATACTACGTTTGTGTGGAAGAATGACTGACTAGTTTAACCTTAAGTGTATTATCTATGGAGGCAGTGCCATAGATTATACACTTAAATGGCAGTGCGCCACTGCGAAAAAGTGACAATTCAAACAGATTTGTTATTATTAATTTTTATATTTATTATAGAATTTATTTTGTATAATTTATAATTATGAAACCAGTGGTGTAACATCTTTTCAGGTAAGCGATGTGTGACGATTCGTTTGCGGAAACAATGTAAAACTCTCAAATCTGTATCTTTTGAACATTAGTAGAATAGCTTGCAAAGTGTACTCTTATAATCGCTTTAGGGTTCCGTACCAAAATAGTAAAAACGGAACTGTTGCGACTTCGTTCGTCTGTCTGCCACAGCTGCTTATTTCGGGAACGACTTAAATATGCTATCGACTTGTGAAAGAGTTAGGAATGCTTGCCCAACTGAATCACAAGTAAAAGAAAATTATAAAAATATTTATTGATCTAATAATCGCAAGTGTGACCGCTGAGCGTAGGTCCTGGTTTCAATCCCTAGATCGTGCAGTGTCATTGAAAATTTTCTATTAAGAATTTCTCTCAGGATTTGTACTCTGTATACAACGTATATGACAATAGACTTGAGCCCAATATCCCCCCCCTATGGAACTTAAAGATAACCGCCGAAATGTGAATCTATATTCGTCAAGAAATCGCAGATGGTGATTTTTAAGTGCAAACATGCATCGTTAGGTAACGTTCCTCCAGTGTCTATAAGCGGAACACCTTTGCAGCGTGTTGCTCAGCTTAAGTACCTGGGACATTTGGTCACGGAGGACTTATCTGGTGATGCAGATTTGGACTGGGAGCGTAGGGCGTTGGCGGTTCGGTGCAAAACGTTAGCCCGCAGGTTTGCACGTTGTAGTAGGGATGTGAAGGTGTATCTTTTTAAGGCCTACTGCCAAACCTTCTACACGTGCAGCTTGTGGCTGAAGTATACGCAGAGAGCCTACAACGTCCTACGCGTTCAATATCTAGTCTCTCACAAATGTTAACCCAATTTTTAGATTAAGCATTTCCTGTACAAATCTGCATTTGTGATGAGAAAATAAATAAATATTTAAATATTTAATATAATAATGGGTTTCGGATATTGATGGGGCTTCCGCGCTTCTGCAGCGCTTCGCAGATGTTTGCAGAAGCCCGTGTTTGACGATTTTTATGCCTTAATGAGAAAGTGGGTGGCATCAATAATGGGTAGGTTGCGTGGAAGGTCCAACAGCATCCTAAAAACATTGGTCGACAAGGTGGACAACCCCTTTATTAGGCACTGGAGGCGGAGGCACGTGCCAACATGTGTTGAGCCACGTAGTTATTAGTTGTTGTTCAGTTAGGTTGTAAGTTTTACTAACATAGTTTCCAAGTCTTTGTTACTAATACTATATGGATTGTACCTATGTACCTTTTATGTGTGATTCGCAATAAATGAAATACATATATACGCCTCTGCCTACCCCTCGCGGAATATAGGCATAATGATATGTTACATTAGTCACGTATACTCAAATAATCCCCATTTTGCTTCCCTTCAAATATTATTGAACACTAATTTAATGAACGCGCCTCTTTTAGTGAACCACAAAAAAAAACATTTAAATAAATGGAATCTAAGATGTTGGTTACAGTTCTAACCTAACTTAACACGTTGGCTCGTGGTACCCTAGCTTAGTTACTGCAACTAATTGTGGGAAAGCTCTGAAAGTTAAGAAGAAGCTCATTTATTTAAAAAAAGTTTGCATCATTAGATGCCCAAATGTTTTTAGAGGTTCATTAATTAAAAAAAGCATACATCGTTGGAAAGTCATTTTGAAGGATCAGTTAAATATTTCACGTTATATAATGTTATGAATAAGTTTCCCTAGTCTAGCCCTACCGTCTTTTTTTTTAAAACCCCACCCGATGTTTTAGCTTTGGACAAATAACGGCTAAATAACGATAGTTATTGTGTTATATTGTTGAAATAACTGCACTGTACAGTAATTTTTTAATGTAAATTGCTTTGTATTTATCGTGAAATAACGGAGTTTATTATAGATTTTTTATTCTACATTTTTGACTGCCTCGTTGGTCTAGTGGTCGCAAGCGCTACTGCTGAGCATGAGGTCCTGGGTTCGATTCCCGGGTCAGGCAGTGTTATTGGGTTTTTCTATCTGAAATTTCTCAGTAGCAGCTCGGAGTCTGGATTTGTGCCCGGTTGATGGCAATAGGCTCGCCCCCTATTACATGGGACTTAAACATAACTGGCGAAATGTGGGTGTACCTGCTACAGGGACACCTCTGCCCAACCCTTCGGGGAAACAAGGCGTGATGTTATGTTATGTTATTATACATTTATATGAGTATCAAAATGACGAAAGGGTTATAACCGTTATTTGTCTAATGTTATTTTCTTCCTTTCGTGTGGTTATAAATATACTAACCTGGTGTCAGAGTTTTAAAGCCGCCCATAGATCTCTAACTTGGCTTCACATGCCGTAGAGAAATATATCTCTCAGGCATGCCGATTTCCTCACGATGTTTTCCTTCAGCGTTTTTGAAGCAAGTGATAATAATTATCACTTGCTTCAAAAACGCTATTACGCTATTACTAAAATAATTATTATATGAATCCGAAAAGGCAGAGGTGCGGTGGTGGTGGTGTGTGGTGTCTAATTTTACATACAATGTCGTCCATCGGCATGTGCCCGAATCTTTCTGAATATTCATGAAAAATGATCGAAGACAACTTTAAAAGGGGTCTATCTTTTTCATGTTATTAAATTTTTTATGCGTTTGCCGTATCTCCGATTTTATTGGCTCGATTTGGATTTTGTTTACTATTTCTAAAAGCTTATGAGTTATTTTATTGGATTAACTAACACATTCATTAAAATTTGTCAACTATGCAAAAACAGAAGTGAAAACAAACTTTTTCTAAAAAAAACCACAATTCAAAGTCAAGATAGATTCCCTTTTAAAGTTATTTTTCGATAATTTTTCATGAACATTCAGAAAAACGCGGGCGGGCACATGCCGCTGGGCGACAATGGTGCCGATTCCCTTGTTCACAAACTAAACTAAATTTAAGTTCAGTGCATCTTTTTCTTTCTATTTCATTAAGAAAAGGACAGAAGATAAATTTTAGTTTAGTCCTGTCAAATTAATCGGCACCTGTCACTACTCCATACAAGTTTAGACGAGATTAACAAACTTGCCTACTAAAATTTCGTCAATTTACGTCAAGCGCTGATTAATTTGACAGAACTAAACTAAAATTTATCTTCTGTTCTTTTCTTAATGAAATAGAAAGAAAAAGATGCACTGAACTTAAATTTAGCTTAGTTTGTGAACAAGAGAATCGGCACCATTGTATAATAAATGGAGTATAGGCAATAGCTAGTAATATTATATCTCACTTCCTTAGCACGATGGGAAAGTTTCAATTTGTTGTTGTAATAAGCTGCGTATTTACACTTGTGCTATTCGGAGTAATGCTGTTTCTCATGAGTTCCGTTAATCCACCGCCATTGCCTAAGATCGACGCTACTACAAAAGACGTTCTGGTAATTGAATCCTTTTTACTCTATACTATCTACATAAATTTATTATTATCCATCTGTCTAGCCTTTTCCCAACTATGTTGGGGTCGGCTTCCAGTCTAACCGGGTGCAGCTGAATACCAGCATTTTACATGGAGCGACTGCCTATCTGACCTCCACAACCCAGTAACTGGGTAATACGATACCCCTTGGTAAGACTGGTTGTCAGACTTTTGGGCTTCTGACGACCCGTAACGACTGTCAAAGATCCACGAATGACAGCCGGGACCAACGGCTTAATGTGCTTTCCGAGGCACAGAGGAGTCTCGGTATGTAAAGATGGTCACCCATCCACGGACCAACACTGGCAAGCGTAGCTTAACCTGATGCATCGACCCGAGCGGCTGTTATTACTTAGCCACGAGCTCCTCCCATAAATTTATTTTTATAAATTGTACTAAATAAAGCTGAAAAGTTTGTTTGTTTGAATGCGCTAATCTCTGGAAGTATCAGTCGAATTTGAAAAAAACGTTTTTGTATTTGGATACCCCATTTCTTGAGGAAAGGTTATAATAGGATATTTAACATCATGTCACGACCTTAGGAGCTGAACAAAAAGAAAAAAACTCCGAAAGGAAGCTAATTAAAAACGAAGTAAAGGGCAATTCAGACTACGCTATACTATTTCGCTATGTAGTAAAGCAAATAAACCCCCCTGCATTGAAATTTCTCGTCGTTTATTTTTTTTTTAAATCAGCTGTTCCGACAGCAATTTTGACCGCGTAGATATTGCACTTTTCTATGAAACACCAAATTTTTTTTTAAATAACCGGCGAAAAATTTCAGTGCATTGGGGTTCAGAATCATGTACTGAATCCATGGTTTCAGTTTTCGCGTCAATGTCTCTATCCCACTGTATAGCATGATGTTCACACTATACGCTCTACGCAAGCCGGTCTACTGTATAACAAGTTAGGTATTTGTCGCCGATCCGTCATAAAGTGCACCCACAATGGCTTTGGTAGGCACTAAAGTGGAAAACTCACCAAGCGATGACGATGACATGGAGTTTGACTCCAGCGTATTATAAATATATTTAAAAAAAAACAGGAGAATCGCTTAAGTTTATCGCGTACAGCAAGCCAATCCTACTTCCTACTATTTATTTCATTTATAAACATATAATTTACATTTTTAAATATTCTTATAAAAATTATAAAAAAAAAAAACATTTAAAAACATCTATTATTATTATTTAAAAGGTCTTTGACATTTCTCAGGACCCTGGGGTCTTGGACCTTTGGAAAGCGTATGAGGGGCCGAAGCCAACTCGCAGAGGCCTGTTAGACGTTTTTAATGTTACGAGCAGTGATCGGAGTAGGTAGAGTGATTTTATGTACTCGCATCATGAATAGTCTTTTTTCCAGGATTTCATTTTGGTACTTACGGGATTGAATCAAATATTGTTAAAGTAAAGATTTTTAAACTACTACATTAGAAATTTATAGAATGTGATAGATAAACATTTAAAATACATTATATTGTTTTTATAGTATACCTATCCTTTTCTTGGAGTCCGATCACCTATATACTATTAAAAAGAAGGCAAAAGGGTTAAATATTTCTTATTCATATTGATGTATTCTTTATTCGACACATTACAACATTTAAAATTCCTTAAAAAAGTCTTAATAATTTCAAAATCCCGGAATTTGGGGGGCATATCCATACTAATATATAAGTGCCAGTTCATTGTCCCCAAATCAGTCTACCTACTCCGATCACTGGTAATGAGGCACCAACCGACGATTATCCCTGTATGCACTATGCAAGTGCACCCAAGGGCAACCCCCGGTTGGTGTATTGCAGGATATGGAAACAAAGATATTGGACTATGAGTTTGGGTTATTAAAGTGGACTGGTTAACTAGAACTATGGTTTATTATTAAATAAACCATAGTTCCAGTAATATATGTTTTATTTATTTATATAAAATATTACATGATGGATGTTTGTTACTCTTTCATGCGAAATCTACTGAACGGATTTGGATGAAATTTGGCACACAAATAGTTTATAACTTGGATCATGTTTAATACATAGAATACTTTTTATCTCGATATTCTCACGGGATCGAGACTTATGCGGGTGAAATCGCGGGGCGTTGCTAGTACTTTATAGCATAGCGTTGTGTTAATGTGTCCATGTTAAATATATGCTGAGCGATGTTGTTGTGCTATACAATATTTGCTATAAACTATATAATATAGCGTAGTCAGAACTTTCCCTCATAGGGCGGGCGGGCGATGCGCAGAGATGCAGTGGGTCAGGGGCCGAAATTTCACACGGACGAAGTCGCGGGCAGAAGCTAGTATCATAATAAGACGTACAGTTTTGTGTTACGCCATCACGCATAAACGACTGAACTGATTCTGATAAAAAAACTTAGTGAGAGAAACAGTTTAAAATTAATCATTTTAACTCCATCACAAATCTGAAGGTCCGGTTATTAAGCTGAATTGTAATAATGATAATTAATACTTAATCTTAACAACGATATTAACATTTTCAGCAATTGGAAGATTTTATACGCGTAACGTTGGATCCACAAAAGACCGTCCATGAAACCAAAAGCTTACGAGACCATAAAACTGAAAACGATCAAAAACTTTCAAAATATTCGATACAAAGAGTCGTGCCTCCAGTGTGGCCACCTACCTCTAAGCCACCCATTAATAAGACAGTTGGATCTCCAGGTGCCACGAGACCTTTGAATGAAACAGGAGCCAGGAGACCTTTGAATGAAACAAAAAAAGTTACTGAAAGAAAGAAAGAAAGAAAGAAAGAAAAACATTTATTTGGAACATCCACTATAAACGACACCTTGTTAGTTATTAAAAGATCCGTTAATGATGTCAAACAACTTGGAAGAGATCTAAATTCTATTGTTTTAAAGATTATGGATGACAGTGGACAATTCAACATTGAAATTAAAATAGGCTCAAATGATGCAATCGTACAAAAAAATGAAACTCGGGAAAATAAAATCCAATCGAAAGATAAATCTAATAAATACAGTATATTCTTGAAGACAAAAGATAATGATCAGTTAAAAGAAACTAAACCAGCAAAAAATACGATAGTAAGAGTAATGCCGAACAATTTTGTTACTGTTGTTGAATATGATGAACATCTAGAAGCAAAAAACAAAATAATAAATGACAATATTCAAGCAACTATTGTAGACTTTAACAATATCACAAAATATAACATTACAGAAAACAAGGCTACAGTAATGCCGATGCACCGACCGAAATCCATTTATAATTCTGACACAAAAACAAAAAAAAATGAACGAAGAGATTTATTAAAGAAACCAAATGACGCATGCAAAATGAATCATAACAGTTTTAAGACAGCAAATATTACAATTTACAATGTAACAACACAGACAGAAAAAGGGGACAAAAAAACTGAAAAAGGAGATTTATTACAGAAACCAAATGACGTAAGTGACGAAAGCAAAAATAATGTTAATAGCTCTAAGACAGCAAATAATACAATTTACAATCTAACAACACAGACAGAAAAAGGGGTCAAGAAAACTGAGAAAGGAAATTTATTACGGAAACCAAGTGACGTAAGTGACAAAAGCAAAAAAAATGTTAATAGCTCTAAGACAGCAAATAATACAGCTTGCAATGTAACAACACAGACAGAAAAAGGGGACAAAAAAACTGAAAAAGGAGATTTATTACAGAAAACAAATGACGCAAGCGACGGATGCAAAACGACTCTTAAAAGCTTTAAGACAGCAAATAATTCAACTTACAATTTAACAACATCGACTGAAAATAGCTCTAAGACAGCAAATAATACAATTTACAATCTAACAACACAGACAGAAAAAGGGGTCAAGAAAACTGAAAAAGGAAATTTATTACGGAAACCAAGTGACGTAAGTGACAAAAGCAAAAAGAATGTTAATAGCTCTAAGACAGCAAATAATACAGCTTGCAATGTAACAACACAGACAGAAAAAGGGGACAAAAAAACTGAAAAAGGAGATTTATTACAGAAAACAAATGACGCAAGCGACGGATGCAAAACGACTCTTAAAAGCTTTAAGACAGCAAATAATTCAACTTACAATTTAACAACATCGACTGAAAAAACGACATTAAAATATTATGTCGTAACAACTAGAAATGAAAATACTGTTGAAGCAAAAAATTCAACCATTTCAACAAAAGTTTAGATGAAATTTCAACGACGTTAGTAAACGGTAACAGTATTCAGAACGATACTCGTGATTTAATTGAAATTAAAAAGTTGTGAAACAGAACAACAATTTATAACGCCGGAGGAACAGTATTTCCAATTCTATACACTCTCTCAATATCTCATGATATTTTAATCAATGGTGAATAACATCAGATTCATAGCACAATCAATCTGCCTAGCCATTTCCCAACTATGTTGAGGTCGGCTTCCTGTCTAACTTTATGCAGCTGAATACCAGTATTTTACATGAAGCGACTGCCTATCTGACCTCCAGAACCCAGTTAGAGTAACTTGTACCCCTTGGTAAGACTGGTTGTCAGACTGGCTTCTGACTTTTGTAACGACTGTCTAAGATCTACGAATAACAGTAGGGACCACCGGGCTTAACGTACTTTTCGAGGCACGGAGGGGTCTCGATATGTAATGGATGATCACCCATCCATAAACCAACCGCGGCAAGCGTAGCATAACCTTCAACCGATCGTTATTATTTAGCCATGAGCCCCAGGTTCATAGCAAAATAACGATTAACATAAACCTGCTGTGTTTGTTAAGAATCATGTAATTTTATGACTATGTACTGTGATATACAATTTTGTTAATTAATAAAAGACTTTATTTCAGACCATGTGTCCATTTTGTTAGTAACAATGTTCTTATGGACTAGTGTTAGTAATACTTAAAACTACTCACAACAAAAACATATAAAAGAAAGTTAACTCAATCACTACTGCGCCATTCCATGACAAATGGCGCAGCAATGATTGATGTAACCACAGTCCAGCCGACTAGCGATCATGCAAAGGATGCTGTTGGCGCTGCCACGCACTCTACGCACCAGGGATGCGCACCTTTTTTGCATCGTAGCGTAAAAGCAGTCTACGCGACGTTCAGCAAACATCCCTGATGCACTACAGTATCGCTGCAGCCCCATCAGCACCTTTTTTTTTTTTTTTTTGTTGAATTTTCAAATAACTTCTCCCGCACTGGGTGGAACGGGAGGGCATGTCACACTCTTACTGACTAAAACCCACCCGTGTTCCTTTAGTTGCCATGTTGCCGGGGGGGCCACGATTTCCCTTTCGGCCATCAGCACCCTGAACGCATTATTAAATTGGACTCGGAGGGCACCGTAAGACTTTTGAGTATAGTCGGCCCACAGGCTGCACGTGTAGAATGATGTACAATAAGACCTAAAAAGTGTAATTTTGACTTCGAACAACGTGCAAACCTGCGAGCTATCATGTTCGCCTGCACTGCCAGCGCCCTCCGTTCCCTCTCAATGTCATCATTGCCCCTGAGGTCAGAGGTCAGCATATGTCCTAAGTAATTAAATTTGGATACCCTACACAAAGCTGTACCATTAAGTGTAATGCTGGGAAACACGTTACCTGTACTGTTTCCTCTGACCTCAAAGACCATGACTTCACTTTTGAGTGGATTATATTTTAATCCGTGTTGCTTCACATATGCTTCACAGATAGTAAGCAGTTTCTTAATGCCACATACCGATGCACTCAGTAGCACCATGTCATCAGCATAGCTTATGTTGTTTACATTAATTCCGTCTATGTGACAACCTGCCCGTATGCTACTGAGTGCCACAATCAGATCGTTCATATACAGGTTAGGGTTCGCGAGAACAATCCCCCCTGCCTCACCCCGCACTCCAACCTGTACGACCGCGACATGGTTCCCGACCAACGCACGCCATTGACCTGGTTTCCGTACCAGTACTTGCAGATGTTGATGAGTTCTATTGGTAGATTTGTGTTTTCTAACTTTTTCTATAGAATATCATAGGAAACCAGGTCAAAGGCTTTTGAAAGATCAAGAAAGCATGCGTGAACTGATGTTTGACGTCTTGTGTAGTATTTGACAGCATGCTTAACACACAAAACTACACTTTCAGTGGATAGTCCGCCCCGGAAGCCGAACTGATTGTCATGAAGTTCAATGTGTTTGGTCAGCTGTGTGTTCAACATGCTGACCTTCGATACCACTGTGGCAAGAGAGATAGGCCTGTAGTTGTTCCTATCTGATAGATCAGCTGTCTTATTTTTAACGATTGGTATAACAATGGTTTCAATCACCTCTGTTCGTTGGTAAACGCATCACTTCAGAACGACTGAACCGATTTGCAAAAAAAATTGATTTTAAATGTTCGTAATAGTCCTAATCAGATT
Organism: Agrochola litura; assembly: GCA_949152395.1. Taxonomy (NCBI): domain Eukaryota; kingdom Metazoa; phylum Arthropoda; class Insecta; order Lepidoptera; family Noctuidae; genus Agrochola; species Agrochola litura. Next base: position 3,191,862 of record OX424497.1, on the reverse strand, counting down.
TTAACGATGAGAAAAAATTGTAAATTTGGTAAAACTGAAAGTGCATTTTCTATGGGAATTTTGTATGAATTATTGAAATTTGGTTGGGAGAAAGTCTGTCGGGTCTGTTAGTTTGTAATAAAACAATCATGTTATTTGATCAAACATGTTGTATTTTATTATATTGTGCCTCTACAGTCGAGTTAATCGTATGCTGATGATGGAAGCACTGCTCTAAATGCCGCTGTTATGGATCACCTCAATTATACGTATTTATTTATTTTACTATTTATGTACACACAAAATACATAGAGATACAACATTATTAAAATTTTTGAGTACAAATGTAAGTCTTAAGAAATTTCTTCCAGCAGACTTGCGAAAGGAGAAATGAAAAAGAAATGTAGACAAAAGTGTGTGAGAACAAGAAGAGAAAAAAATGAATATGCGAAGTCTTAATCAAATAAGTTCAAAAACTAAAACCCGACTAAAAGGTATGAAACAAGAAAATATTTCAGACAGAAGTCAAGACATAGGTACAAAAATGATCAAGGTAAAGCCGTGGTCGCATGCCATTATAATTTTGTAGGTGTACAAGCATGCGACCACGGCTTTACCTTGATCATTTTTGTACCTATGTCTTGACTTCTGTCTGAAATATTTTCTTGTTTCATACCTTTTAGTCGGGTTTTAGTTTTTGAACTTACTTTTTATTTAAATTATTTTGGGGTTATAGTTTCGTGTTAAAGTATTTGCATAGCAGCTTAAAAACATTTTTTTTTGGGTTATATATGGTCTAATAATACCACCCTATTGTTGTACCTCTGCAGAGCAAAGGCCTCTTCTTATACAGAGAAGGCACGAGCATTGATCTCCACGCGCGCTCAAGACATGATGATGATGAAAAATTATTTCAGGTTTAGATAGCCCATTTATCGAGGAAGGCTATATATCATCACGCTAAGACCAATAGGAGCGGAGCACCAATGTAACTATTACACGCGGACGAAGTCGCGGGCAGAAGCTAGTATGAACTATAAGTCCAGTACCCTAATTGCGTAACTTATTTTCGTAAACAATTTTGCCTAATTTGATTCATTTTGACAGTTCAACAACATTCATTGCGTTATTTACGTTGTTGAGCAGATTTTTATTTCCAACTTATGAATCAATGGATTAGCAAACTATTCCAAATCGAAACAGATTGTGGTTGTGTTGTATTACGCAATTAGGGTACAGGTTTCCTCACGATGTTTTTCCTTTACCGATGTTAGTAATGTCCAAGATAAACTCAGAAAGTACATTTGAATTGAAGAAGTTACATTAGTACTTACCCGGATTTGAATCCACAACCTCGTGCATGAGAGACGATGCATTACGGCGATGTATCACGGCATTTATGGTATAAAATAGGTTTTAATTTTACAGCCGCGCCGTACGTAACACAGTCTCACTTTTGCTTGTTTTTAACAATTTAAACTTATTTATTTACTTGGACAATATGATATAAATACATATTTGTAATGTACTTGTCAAGTCCTTTCATTTGATACCCAACATGGCACAATTCAATAATTTTAATTTTTTATTTCGTTTCTTTATGTCCTGTAGAGGGCGCCATATTGCATTTAATGTGACGTCACATATCCTATAACCAGCAGACAATCAAAACGCTTCCAATGATACCTCATTTGTCAAATTATGATCGGCAGTTTAGAAGTTATGAGGTAACAGATGAACATACATACATACATATATACATACATACATACCGGTCAAAATCATAACCCTCCTTTTTTGCTTCGCCGTAGTCGGGTAAAAAGTAAGTTCAAAAACTAAAACCCGACTACTGAAAAATCGCGCTCTATAAAGTATGAAACACGAAAATATTTCAGACAGACAGGCATGCGACCACTGCTTTACCTTGACCATTTTTGTACCTATATCTTGATTTCTGTCTGAAATATTTTCGTGTTTCATACTTTATAGAGCGTGATTTTTCAGTAGTCGGGTTTTGGTTTTTGAACTTACTTTTTATTTAAATTATTTTGGGGTTATAATTTCGTGATAAAGTATTTGCATAGCAGCTTTAAATATTTTTTGTTTGGGTTTTATTGTTTAATAGATATTTTTGCAGCCGCGCCGTACGTAGCACAGTCTCACTTTTGCTTGTTTTTAACAATTGAATCATATTTATTTACTTAGACAATATATGATATACATACATATTTGTAATGTGCTCGTCAAGCCCTTTCATTTGATACCCAATATGGCACAATTTTTTTTTTCAGTTCATGTCTTTATGTCCTTTAAAGGGTATTTAATGCGACGCACATAGCTTATAACCAGCGGACAATTAAGGCGCTTCCAATAATACTTCATTTATCAAATTATGATCGGTAGCTTAGAAGTTATGAGGTAACAGATGAACATGCATACATACATACCGGTCAAAATCATAACTCTCCTTTTTGCTTCGCCGTAGTTGGGTAAAATATTAAATACACCTACACGAATAACGCAAAAAAAAAAACAGTCCGAGTGCATGTTGGATCACGCACAAATAAGGGTTCTGTAGTTAGGATGAATTTATCCCAAAAACAAACTTAACTTTGTAGTTGAAAAACATGTTCTCCCATACATCCACTGTATCTAGTTTGGGACTCGCTGTCTAATATTCTGTCTTCTGTTAGTGAGAATTTCATACCATGCTTGGTTGTATATTTAAGAACTTTGTGTAAGCTAAATAAATTAATTTGAATTTGAACACCAATATATGTCACGGTCAATTCTCCAACTGCAAATGTAAGTTTGTAATCGCAATATCATATTTTTTTATGTGAAAAAACTATAAATTATCAATTTTCGGACTTTTTCCTTTAATTGAGACTTTTTCCTTTTCGCAAAATTTTATGATTCTAGGTCAAGTACCTATAGGTTTTTATTTATTTGCGAGTATCAAAATGTGTCACATAAATGGCCGTATTTTCTAATTGCATTGACTTAGAAGCTTGATTTTTTTAGAGCTACAAGGCACCATAAATCTACGTATTTGATATTAATTTCAACTTACATAATATCTCCACGCGTTACTAGAAAATGGGTCTTGACAGACAGACAGACGGACGGACAACGAAGTGATCCTATAAGGCTGCCTGTCCACTGAAGTGGAGCGAGGAAGCGGAGCAGAGAAATGAGCCAATGTTAACCAATAGAATCTAAACTCCGCTTCAGAGCTCCGCTTCTATTGGTTCATTTTGGCACATTTCTCCGCTCTGCTGCCTCGCTCCGCTCCAGTGGACAGGCAGCCTAAGGGTTCCGTTTTTTCCTTTTGAGGTACAGAACCCTAATTAACAAATACTTAAATAAATAGGTACATAAAGCTAAAACATATAACATACATATTATTATATACTATACATAATTACTCACAGTTGAGAGGAAAGGTAATACTTATGATTTGTAAGGTTGAAAACGATTGTCTCGTTGGTCTAGTGGTTGCTAGCACTACTGCTGAGCCTGAGGTCCTGCGTTCTATTCTCAGGTCGGGAAAAGTGTTAAGTATGGGTTCGTCCATCTGGAATTCTTAATAGCAGCCCGAAGTTTGGATTAGTGCCCGATTGATGGCAATAGGCTCGCCCCCTATTACATGAGACTTAAACATAACTGGCGAAATGGGGGTGTACTTCGTTAAAAAATAATTAGTTTGTCATAAGAATCTGGAAATATCAAGTCATGAAGAAACCAAAATACAAAAGTTTTTTTTAGATTTTATTTCTGTAAGTAGGTTTGTAAAAACACTTTTACACGTCAATCATATTTTAAAATAAAAACAAGATGAGGTCGGCGTTTCCTATCTGACTACTCTGAGAAGAAAGGCCGAAACAAACTCAGAGGTCACAGTCTCTTTTAAAGTCCAGACATAATCTTGGTCAGATCATGTGAGGCCATGTGGATTGGTGTCTGAAGTGGTCTTTTGAGGAAAGCACCACACAGATTGAGAGGGCCTGTCCAGTCAGTGCACGCATTTGTGAGTTATCGTGCAGCTCAATTCAGAATTTAAGGAGCTCAACGATTCGACGAACAATACCAAAAAAAGGAAATTTGTGTAGGCCACATAAATTCCTCAAACTGTCAGACCATGATTAGAACTAACTGAGAAAAAAATTAAAAACAAAACAAAAAGGAATGACCCATATAGTCTTCACATTCACAATAATTGAAATAATATAATACTTTAAAAGTAAATATTCATGTCATTGATACATAAAATTAGGTATGGGCGTTATTTAACGTCACTAGTTACAATAACTGGCTACGGGGCATGTAACGGAATAACTAGTTTCGAGTCACACACAAACACGTGATTTTTGTAACTAGTTCCATCACAATGCAGTGATCGAATGAAAAGAGTGAAACGAAACAAGCTTGTGTTATGTAACGTATTAAGTAGGTAACCATTTACATTTTCGTTTCGCAAATAACAGTAACACTTCAATGAGAATGGAATTTTAAAAATAACTAGTTACTAAAATCACTAGTTTTCAAAACCGGTGACGTCCTCGAAGTCACTAGTTACGTTACGTTTCACAAAAATCACGTAACGACCCACCCCTATATAAAATTCATTAATGTCAATGTGTATATATAAAAAATAAAAATAAACCCGGGAATAATCTTGGGAGTACATTGCACAATCAACCAGGCCGGCCTTGCAGTACATTTTTTTAAAATTAATAGGTGTTGTGCGAGACACGTGTTCAATGCCTGTTGCCCGTAGAACTTGATCAATCAGTGAATGTTGGAGCGAATGCTTGCAAAATATGTTTAAATGTTTTGCTTTGATTGGCTTAAAATACTTTATGGGGTTTTAAGTATACAGCTTATAGCTGGTCATCGCCTCAAATTTTTATGTTTTCTGAGGGCCGAAACTCTAACAAGCTATAAACTATAACGATGTAATATATATCACGCTTTGTTTCCCCGAAGGGCTAGCCAGAGGTGTACCCATAGCAGCTACACCCGCATTTCGCCTAAGTCCTATACAGAGTAAGTTTTTATCCAGTGCGCAAACTTTAACACGTGATTTTACTCATCATTATGAACAACTTTTATTATGGGACCAAACCTGAAAACTCGAAAAAAAAACAGCTGTTCCCTACATTTATATTCGCATAACTCGTGAAAATGTAGGGAGCAGCTGATTTTTTATTCAGACTCTTACCGACTAAAACCCACCCGTGTTCCTTCAGTTATCTGTATATTGCCAGGGGCCGCGGTATCCTTTTCGGACTTTCCCGCGACCCCGGCAGGCATAGGCCCTAGCGGACCCCGTCAGTTGTGCTGACATTTGTTTGAGGCGCGCGTGGATCACAACGCGCCGTTCGGACGGCGAGTTACCCATTGCACTTTGCCCGACTCGGGAATGGAACCCAGGACTTCATGCTAAGTAAGAATGTTTAATGAATGTGGTTAGGCCCAAGTTATATTATAAGTGTATACTACTTCTGATGTATCAGAACATGATAAATAGCAGCTTGCCAGAAGAATGACAAGTGATACATTTGATTTGAAGTTTCTTGAATTCATCAAAACACGTAATAAAAGATGCAAGCACTGTTCCAGACAGATTTCTATCTCGAGTTGGTATCTTTTAGAATAATAACCAAAATTGCTCTATTTTTTTTTTTTTACTTGAATCAGTCTGCCTAGCCAAATTTTGGTTAAGAGTTAAAGTTTAGAGTTTTAATACTTTAGATTTATACATGTGACGTCTCAATGCTATGACTCGTCCCCCTTTTTGACACACGATGTCACACTTTCACACACAACGTGTGACGAAATTTATGTATGGTCTCGTATCGACTCAATTGAAGACTTCGGTATGGATGGCGCATTGGATATTGGTATAGGAGCCATTCATAGATGTATTTTGTATTTAAAACTAGCGTATATCTATGGAGCCATTATATTACGGCAGTTTGACACTGACAAGTTGATGACCTATCGTTTTACTGTCATTACATTAATGCCTTCTAACCCATAATTTAATGTACTATTAGAAACAACCGAAGTATCAATAGTGAGAAAACATTATTATGTTGTCTATTGATCCAAACTAGCAATTTGCTGTGAATGAAACTACTATGGGTTTATTTTTGTTTTTATTTGTAATTTTTGTTTTTACAGATTAAGGGGGACTTAATCTGTAAAAACAAAAATAATTATTCTGCATAAAAATATTCAAGTATCAAATACGTTTTTCCATAGTTGATCCGGGGATACCCGACGTATTTTTTTTGTTAAATTTGCCGCTTTTTTCACTCTCAGCTTTCAATAGACAGACTCTAGCACTCAACATTAAAAAACGCGCGTTTCTTAATCATAAGCTTTAAAAAAAATATCTCCAATCTAAGTAGAGGCAGAGTTTCGAAGTGAATTGCGAAATAGGTTGCGAAACATTCGAAGTGATGAACGCTCACTTCGTAAATACGAATTGGGACCATTGTTCTCTTTGCTATAAAGACGGATCTTGTGGTAAAGTGTGTTACATACTGCGAAGATATTCTTCAAATATAAAAGATCGTACCACAGAGCTTATTCCTGATGCCAGTTGCAAATCTTATGCCTCGCGTTGCTAGTAGCTTTGACAAATCTAAAAAAATGCATATAAAATCAGTTTCTTGTAACAGAGTTTTACATTAAACGCCACGAAAGATGAGACTTGACCGTGCCTCCCGCGCTCTTTCCACCGCCCCCGATGACGCCCCGGCGCAGACGTCATACCGCTAAAGAGACCTGTAGCGGTTACACCGCCACATATGAACTACGCATCATAGACATGACGTCACACAAATCCTGCATCGCGCAGTTAAAGTTTACCGAGCGATCGACATACATACAAGATTTTAACTTCAAACGGATGGGCAGTTGCCCGCCAAACACAACGCGCATACCTGGTCATCACCCTCAGCCTCATCACCCCGACTCACTGAGGAATCAACGCAATCAACCTCATCACCCCGACTCACTGGGGAATCAACGCAATCACCTCAATCACCCCAACTCACTGGGGAATCACCACAATTTCCACAATCGCCGCAATCACCACAGAAAGTTCCGACTCACCGCGAACTATGCGGCACCCGGTTCCGACTCACTGGAACCACAGCTGGCACCGTGAAGCATCGCAAGATTCAGCCCACTATAGACCTCCGGTCTCCAGAGGGGAGTGATGTAGTGGTTACTCTGCCACATACGAACTACGCATCATAGACATGACGTCACGCAAATCCTGCATCGCGCAGTTAGAGTTTACCGAGCGATCGACATACATACAAGATTTCAACTTCAAACCGATGGGAAGTTGCCCGCCAGACACAACACCCGTCTGGTCGGATGATCCGCCCTTTTCTTTGGTGGATGAGTGAACTTTACACCTTGTTCCTCATACCCCTAAAGACCTATAAATCGTCTACTGCGCAAGTCAAACCGCGTGGTGTGTCAAATCTCATCTTTAGTAGCACGCACTGTACCACCATTTATTTATGGAATACTTTATTGTACAGTAAGCGCTCAAAAGTGCATGAGCACGCTAAGAGTCGTATTGCTGTGAACACGCGGTATAGTCCGTACATTTGTATGTGTAAACAGTCAGACGTCTGTGGTGTGAGTGCCGTACACACACCACAGAGAACGCAGTTTTGAACTACACACTATCGTATCGTCACGGTTCGCGGGCGCCGCACTTATATTTCCATAACTTTTGTTAGCACGCATCATACTCGTACGCGTGACCTTGGCCAGTGTATCCCATTGCTAAAATTCGAAAGTAAATTATATGTGCAGATAGCATAAGGCGTTAAGCGTTGGTCTTAGATTCAAGATGGCTAAGGTTCTAATCTCGTAAATTACAGCGCTGTTTTTGCAAATATTATTATTTTTGTTTGCAATAATAATATTTTTAAATATCCTGCCTATTTATTAATGTTGTTATTGCAATAAAAGGTTTAGAATAAAAAATGCGTGATATGTTATAATAAAAAATAAATAATATTTATTCGTTATGTTTATTTTACTTAAGTATAGTTATCAAACTGCTACAATTATTTATCATTACTTCACCTGAATAATATGTGAAATAGATGTCTAGAAACTTAGAAGCAATTTGTATTATTTTGATATATTTGAATTTTGAAATGTTTTAAATTTTAAATGGCTTTTTTTGCACCATAAATATAAAGCTTTGATCATGGTCTAAGTAATTAAGCAATAAATAAGAATATTAGACTACTTATAATGTAAAAAAATCTACTGACAAAATTGTTGATTTTAAGGTTAAAGGCAGTTGTTCATATTAATTATTTTAAACTTTATTTGGCTTTAGTAAATATTGGTTGGTATTGAGGTTATAGCTTAAGTATTCATTTTCTTTACGAAAAGAAGATTGAAACTAAACCTCAAATTTTAATCCTAAAATAATACTATTACTAAAATAATATTAAACAATTTCGGTATATCTGCAAGAAATACGACAAACACCCTATTGAAACGTGCTTAAAAAATTCGTTACCATAAATTCATGCAATAACGAATAAAGATTATATAAAAATTTATTAAGTTGGTACGGTCAATATTTTAAGGTCAAAAACGGTTTTCTAGCTGGTCTTCAGTGATGCAAGCCTTCAGAGTGCACGGCGAACGGTTCATAATGACGTGTTTTTAATAATTCAGCAAAATATCTCGTTGGTATGAAACCATTTGTTTCATTCACCATTTGACGTCGCTGCTACTCGATAATAAGCCCCTTCCTCATATCTCTTAACCGTCACAGTATTTCTCTAGAACAAAGAAAAACATTGTTTTTATTACACATAATACCTAATTATTTATTATTCACTAATCGAATTAAACCTCACAATGAATTTAAAACTTTAAAGGCATCTTCTGTCTCAACAATACCTCTGTTCTATCAACAATACCCTTGATTAAGATTTATGTTTAGTAAAATATGAAATATATAAATGATAACACTCACACTTAGTCCGGTTTTATAAGATATTCACTTCACTTTTACGCAGCGCAATAATATTCTCTGATCTGATCTGATCTCTTCAATATATTTTATGCCTGCTTTTTGATAATAATAACCACAACACTGCGCTAAATGCTCGTCACCAATATTATCACGGCACTAACCAACAAAGTTCTATTAATTGAATACTTGTAACAAACTGCATCTACCCCACAGAAATCGAAATAATTTACTTAGTTTTTTGTGGTCTACCTGCTAAACTTTAATATTTATGTGAACAAGACGAATGAAACTAAAAACGAATGATGATTATCGAACTAGTCATTGGTTGCAGACAAAGTGAGTGTGTGTGTGTAATGTGCGTGTCTACAGTATTGTAACAACTTATAGAAGAAGGTCGTAAGTCAAACCGAAGCGTCAGTCTATTGCTTTGTGAGATTGCTTATGGACTTTTGGTCGGTACTGTACATCACATAATACAATAAGGACAAAGATATTTAGGTTCTGCTATTATGAGATGTTTTTCATGGTAGAAAAATACCAGTCCCACGTTACCTTCATCCAGCGGATTCCTGCAACCTTCACTAGGTCGCCTATGTACCTTGTGTCATCATCATTATCATCATACGCCTACAGCAGTCCACTGCTGGACATAGGCCTCTCCAATTGCACGCCATTCAGCTCGATTCTCGGCAACTCTCATCTAGCTGCTACCAGCCACCCTGCGAAGATCGTCGCTCCACCTGGCCTGAGGGCGTCCTACCTTACGTTTGCCGATTCGCGGTCTCCACTCAAGAACACATCATCATAGATGACCGTTGGGGTCAACGGTCATCGATTCTACGGCCAATATAACCGGCCCATTGCCACTTCAGCTTACTTATTCTATAAGCTACGAGTATGTCAACAACTTTGGTTCTCTGTCAGATTACCTCATTCCGGATTCTATCCCTCTGAGATATTCCATGCATAGCTCGTTCCATAGCTCTCTGAGTTTTATGGACCTGATTTATGGTCGTAGAGTGAGTGTACCTTGTGAGGGCTGCCAATTTTCCCAGGTATTTTCAATAAAGATAAAAAGTAAAAGAAAGAAAGATAAGGTAAGCTTTAATTTATATCAATATCTTCCTTCATGTTGAACAACATGCTCAAATGGCTTACATTGAATAATGCGGTTAGGTCTCGTAATAGCTGATGAGCTAAAATAATCATGAAGTTACGTTATTTTATGTCTGTGTTAATAATTAACATTAATAGAATAATGAGTTTATTGAATTGGAGGATTTACTTTTAAATGTTTTATAGAGTAAGGTTTCATCTACACTAATATTATATAGAGAAAATATTTGTATTTTTGTTTGAAATGAATAAACTCAAAAATTACTGGACCGATTTAAAAGATTCTTTCACCAGTAGAATGCTATAATATTATCATTGAGTAACATAGATTGTAATTTATAAAGATATCACGCGGGTGAAGCCGCTAGCGAAAGCTAGTCTATACTTACTTATATTATATAATATTATAAAGAGGTAAGATTTGTTTGTTTGTTTGTAAGTTTGTATGTAAGAGGTAATCTCTGGAACTACCAGTCCGATTTGAAAAATTCTTTTCGCATTGGATAGTCCAATTCTTCAGGAAGGTTATAGGCTCGCGGATGAAGTCGCGGGCAGAAGCTATTAGTTAATAAACCAGGTATTGAGTAAATAGAGTACACTGAGTAAACAGGTAAAATAAAACCAGAAAAAGCCCTTCGACAAAATTCGTACTGCCATTGTTGCAACAGCTCTTATCAGCCCTATCTCCTGTCTACTTCATAATCGCGCGTTCTTATTTTCGAAGGTAGACGATGATTGCCAAAGCGCACACTTTTGCTAGGAGATCTGCAAGTAACTTTTGGATTTGAGTGAGTTACATCTATATATTATATAAGCCTAAGCTATAAAGTTCTTATTACCAAAGTTAAGGTTTGTAAAATATTTCAGTTTGGAGATGGACGGCTCTAACGGGATTACCTTAAGTTTATAGTCTTTTTAGTTTGCACGAAAATTAAACCAAATTACTTTTTTAACCCGGCGAGGATGTGGAGGGGTCTATTTGACCCTGTCAATTTTTTATCGAGTGTAGTTTTTTTTTCCGCGGCTGTAGTAACTTGTACGTGTCAGTAGCTGTTGCTAAGGGACCCGCCCGCACGCCGCACACCGCTATTCAGTCGGCCACCACCTGCGACGGGAGCTACACGTGCGCGAAGTCAAAAAGGGTAAATATGACCCTGCCATAACCGCGACGTAGCATTTTTGTGCAACATTTCAGAAGATTTTTTGATTTATTGTAATTGTATTTTAAGGTATTTTTGGACAAAATTAATAACCGGAAGCGTCTGGATACGGATAAGATTACTGAACACTTGAATGCCCGAAAAGAAATACCACAATTGCCGAGACTGCTGCGTAAGAGAATCAGAGAATTCAGTGGAGAATCTGAACAAAAACCGCCTGTCAGAGATCCAGGTGTACGAAAAAGGTGCCAAGTGTGTCCTTATACCCGACATCGGAAGACTGGCAACGTTTGCGAAGAATGCCATAAATATATTTGTCCAGAACATACTGTTTCGTTTTGCCAAGAATGTGCTACAACAACAGACAGTAACATTGTGTATTATATAAGACTGACTTATTTAGTGAAATTGATTAATCTCCAAATATATATGTATACCAAATTATCCTAATTTTCAAGAGAAGTTTTACTTATTTATAGTTTTTTTTATGTTTGGGACGAAAGGCTTTGCAAAAGTTGATTGTTTTTAGGCCTTAGCTAAAATAAAATATTTTGTATTAGCACTTGTTTTTTTTTAATCAAAATCCATAAAATAATATCCAACTAATCTACTGTTATTCAATGGTTTACTAAAAAATATAAATTTAGCCTATAAAAATGCAATAGAAATACAGGGTCAAATATACCCTCCACAACCTCCACGTAACTATTTTCACCACATCCTCGCCGGGTTAAGTAAGTTATGTTGTTATGTTTCTTCAGATTATAAGCAGGATTTATTTGAGAAATACTAGTTTCAGAATAGGTTCTTTTCTCATTAAAATATTGTCTTATGAAGTGGAAAATCAGCAGCATCCAATCGTTTCACAATCAGCATCAACATAATAGCTCAGAGACTTTGATCAACAATACTTGTTGATCGAAGCTCAGAGATGACTAGTTACCGGTAAACACAGGCGGCCTCTTCAAGAATCGTATTAAATCTAAGTTTGTGAAATCTTCTAAAGCCTGGAAGCCTGGTTCGTGCGTCGGCACGCACTCCTTCCAAACATATTCCCATGGATGACATAAAAAACCCAGAACATTAGTCTCTTAAACATCTACTTTGTGTTTAAAACACACTGCGACACAAACAAAGTTATTTACCACATACAATTTCAGTCCTCTCAATCCACTATCAATCATGATTAACATGCATAACAACAAGACGTTCTTAAATAATTTGGGTGTACCTATTTTCCTTTTCAACAACCCTAAAACAAAGACTGTGACCAAAACACACTAGACTCTATGTAGAAACAAAATCATTTACCACATACAATGCCACTCCTCATAATCCGTCATCAATCATGACTACCTCAACAAAAACTGCACACAACCGTGCATAGCAACAAGACGTTCTAAAATAATTTGGGTGGCGCTGCGCCGGCGCAGCCGAGAGAGCGGCGCGCGTTCCCACGTGCGCGCCGGCCTGCCTTGAACGACCTTGCCGGTCGCCTGGTTATACTTGCAGCGATTGTACGTTCGGATGATGATGGAGAACGCTTTTAATTTGTATTCTTTATTCAAAAGCATACTGATCATCATCATTCTCTTGCCCTCATCCCGATTTATTTGGGGTCTATGTAACATCTTCTTCTTCCATATTTCTCTATTAGTCTCCACCCACCTCAGTCACTCCCTTCCTAGCCATATCATATTTCACATCCATCGTTTCTTTGGTCTTCTTCTACTCTTATAGCCATCCTCATTCATACTAAAAACTTTTCTCACGACATTTTCTCCATTCCTCCGCATCACATGCCCATACCATGACAACCAATCACAAGTATCCTGATCATCAGCAAATAAAGTATTTGTTTATTGATTTGAGATGCTTCCAGTACCATCGCCAACCGCATCATTTTCACTCAATTTAAATATATATACATTTATATAGTCTTTCTTATCGATTTCCTTATAAACCACTTCCTTGCGTGTGCCCTTAGATGGCTCGCCAGACCGAATTTTGTTTTGAAAACCCGGTCACAACTGGAGCAATAAAGTTGGACTGCAGTGTTGTATGTATACGGGTAGGAGAGCTTAGGTTTCTCTGCATTTTTGGCGATTCTCGAAAATAGTTTCGTGTCGCTTTTTTTCGAAAGATTTAATACTTTTGTTTGTTTGTGTAATACGTGATAGAAGCAAGTTAATGCGAAGCGTAGATAAAGAAGACCAGGAAAGCCGACTCTGCTAAATGGAACTATAAAGAGAGAGAACATTGCTTCATACAATAAGAATTAGTCCAAAGATTGGTAAATTAGAAGTACCTACTTCTAGTAAGAAGTTCAAACCGTGCCTTGCTTGAAAGTGGATCCGGCATTGCCATAATTACGAAGAGAATATCCATAATATTATTTCATTCATTCATGAAGGGGTTGATGAATTTGTTACAGACAAATTCTACTGTAATAATACATCTGCGTCGACATTATTACGGAACGAAACAAAAGCTAATAATACCAGGTACGTAGTACCTATAGGTGGATTGTGGCGTAGGAAAAAAAAGATATATTCTTTTTCCGTTCCCCGTGCCAAATGAGACGTGTATGAAGCGTGGGTGCTGTGACGTTGTAGATTCGATATATTGTCGGAGTACTCAGAAAGAAAGATTTGTAGTTGGAAATCTTCTCTTTGATGTCGTTTAGACATTATCTGAATATGAAATATTGGCTTATAAGAGCTAGTTTTGGTTGTGTTTCTAATAATAGTTGGTGTTTACCTAATACACTATCATCTCGAATCTAAATAAAGCTTCTCAATCCTTTAACACTTAATTGATTAGTAGTTATTATTTTGTGATTTAGCTCAACATCAACACCATCAGCTCTGTATCAACTTAGCAAAAGTTAAGAGTTAGCTCGGCAGTAGTAAAAAAGGTCACTCTGAATGTTTTTCGATAACTATTTAGAACGGCATGTCTTCGTGTAAAAGACTGGATATTTGTACCAACATTTTGGTCAAGTATCTACCTCTGTGTCTGGTACCCGAATTCTTCACACTCATTAAGGACGCGTTTACAAAATTGATAGGTAAAGAATCGAGCTACTACATTGACACAGGTCACACATACAAGTGTAAGCACGGTAAATTGCGGGAATAGTAGTCAAGTGAACAAATTTTGATATTTGAAAGTTTATTTTTTATTTGTTTATGTTATAATACATGAGAACCTACAAAAAACATTCCGTATTGCTGTTTATATTATATTTGGGCTCGTTTTGTAAGTTATGATGAGACCTTACCTCCGGACCTGATGGAGTGATCTGAAGGTGTACTTCGGTGACTGCTACTGGATCTCCTAGACTACTAGAACTAGGTCTGCCGAGTTTGGGCTCGTTTTGTTAGTTATGATGAGACCTTACCTCCGGACCTGGTAGAGTGACCTGAAGGTGTACTTCGGTGACTGCTACTGGATCTCCTAGACTACTAGAACTAGGTCTGCCGAGTTTGGGCTCGTTTTGTTAGTTATGATGAGACCTTACCTCCGGAAGTGACCTGAAGGTGTACTTCGGTGACTGCTACTGGATCTCATAGACTACTAGAACTAGGTGTGCCGAGTTTGGGCTCGTTTCGTTAGTTATGATGAGACCTTACCTCCGGACCTGATAGAGTGACCTGAAGGTGTACTTCGGTGACTGCTAGTGGAACTCCCCGACGATTAGAACTAGGTGTGCCGAGTTTGGGCTCGTTTTGTTATTTATGATGAGACCTTACCTCCGGACTTGATGGAGTGACCTGAAGGTGTACTTCGGTGACTGCTACTGGATCTCCTAGACTACTAGAACTAGGTCTGCCGAGTTTGGGCTCGTTTTGTTAGTTATGATGAGACCTTACCTCCGGACCTGGTGGAGTGACCTGAAGGTGTACTTCGGTGACTGCTACTGGATCTCCTAGACTACTAGAACTAGGTCTGCCGAGTTTGGGCTCGTTTTGTTAGTTATGATGAGACCTTACCTCCGGACCTGGTGGAGTGACCTGAAGGTGTACTTCGGTGACTGCTACTGGATCTCATAGACTACTAGAACTAGGTGTGCCGAGTTTGGGCTCGTTTTGTTAGTTATGATGAGACCTTACCTCCGGACCTGATAGAGTGACCTGAAGGTGTACTTCGGTGACTGCTAGTGGAACTCCCCAACGACTAGAACTAGGTGTGCCGAGTTTGGGCTCGTTTTGTTAGTTATGATGAGACCTTACCTCCGGACCTGGTGGAGTGACCTGAAGGTGTACTTCGGTCACTACTAATGGATCTCCTCGACGAGTAGAACTAGGTGTGCCGAGTTTGGGCTCGTTTTGTTACTTATAATGAGACCTTACCTCCGAACCTGATGAAGTGACCTGAAAGTGTACTTCGGTGACTGCTACTGGATCTCTTAGACTACTAGAACTAGGTGTGCCGAGTTTGGGCTCGTTTTGTTAGTTATGATGAGTCCTTACCTCTGGACTCGATGGAAGGACCTGAAGGTGTACTTCGGTGACTGCTAGTGGAACTCCCCGACGATTAGAACTAGGTGTGCCGAGTTTGGGTTCTTTTTGTTAGTCATGATGAGACCTTACCTCCGGACCTGATGAAGTGACCTGAAAGTGTACTTCGGTGACTGCTACTGGATCTCCTAGACTACTAGAACTAGGTGTGCCGAGTTTAGGCTCATTTTGTTATTTATGATGAGACCTTACCTCCGGACCTGATGAATTAGTAGTCACCGAAGTACACCTTCAGGTCACTTCATCAGGTCCAGAGGTAAGGTCTCATCATAACTAACAAAACGAGCCCAAACTCGGCACACCTAGTTTTACTCGTCGGGGAGTTCCACTAGCAGTCACCGAAGTACACCTTCAGGTCACTCCATCGAGTCCGGAGGTAAGGTCTCATCATAACTAACAAAACGAGCCCAAACTCGGCACAC
The DNA here is from genome assembly GCA_949152395.1 of Agrochola litura. Taxonomy (NCBI): domain Eukaryota; kingdom Metazoa; phylum Arthropoda; class Insecta; order Lepidoptera; family Noctuidae; genus Agrochola; species Agrochola litura. The sequence continues at coordinate 3,175,625 of OX424497.1, read as the reverse complement.
CTTGTTCTAGTAGTCGAGGAGATCCATTAGTAGTGACCGAAGTACACCTTCAGGTCACTTCATCAGGTCCGGAGGTAAGGTCTCATCATAACTAACAAAACGAGCCCAAACTCGGCACACCTAGTTCTAGCAGTCTAGGAGATCCAGTAGCAGTCACCAAAGTACACTTTCAGGTCACTTCATCAGGTCCGGAGGTAAGGTCTCATCATGACTAACAAAAAGAACTCAAACTCGGCACACATAGTTCTAATCGTCGGGGAGTTCCACTAGCAGTCACCGAAGTACACCTTCAGGTCCTTCCATCGAGTCCGGAGGTAAGGTCTCATCATGACTAACAAAAAGAACCCAAACTCGGCACACCTTGTTCTAGTAGTCTAAGAGATCCAGTAGCAGTCACCGAAGTACACTTTCAGGTCACTTCATCAGGTCCGGAGGTAAGGTCTCATCATAAGTTAAAAAAACGAGCCCAAACTCGGCACACCTAGTTCTACTCGTCGAGGAGATCCATTAGTAATCACCGAAGTACACCTTCAGGTCACTTCATCAGGTCCGGAGGTAAGGTCTCATCATAACCAACAAAACGAGCCCAAACTCGGCACACCTAGTTCTACTCGTCGGGGAGTTCCACTAGCAGTCACCGAAGTACACCTTCAGGTCACTTCATCGAGTCCGGAGGTAAGGTCTCATCATAACTAACAAAACGAGCCCAAACTCGGCACACCTAGTTCTAGTAGTCGAGGAGATCCATTAGTAGTGACTGAAGTACACCTTCAGGTCACTCCATCAAGTCCTGAGGTAAGGTCTCATCATAACTAACACAACGAGCCCAAACTCGGTACACCTAGCTCCACTCGTTTATTGGTTCCAGTAGCAGTCTTCGAAGTACACCTTCAGGTTACTCCATTAAGACCTAAGGTAAGGTCTCATCATAACTAACACAACGAGCCCAAACCCGGTACACCTAGCTCTACTCGTTTATTGGTTCCAGTAGCAGTCTTCGAAGTACACCTTCAGGTCACTCCATCAAAACCTTAGGTAAGGTCTCATCATAACTAACACAACGAGCCCAAACTCAGTACTCCTAGCTCCACTCATTTATTGGTTCCAGTAGCAGTCTTCGAAGTACACCTTCAGGTCACTCCATCAAGACCTAAGGTAAGGTCTCATCATAACTAACACAATGAGCCCAAACTCGGCACACCTAGCTCCACTCGTTTATTGATTCCAGTTCCAGTCTTCGAAGTATACCTTCAGGTCACTCCATCAAGTCCGAAACGAAATGTAAATTTATAATCCGTAGGTAATTCAAGAAAAAATATAAAAAACTAACCTTGATTGTCCGTAGTCCGCACAAAACACGTGAAGTATCAAGTTTGGTATGTCAAATATTTTGTATTCGTACAGCGATCTTTTTCAACACGAGCTGGTGGTTACAAGCGACACAGTGTCCACTCACGACGGCGGCCGAGCGCAGACTAATATTTCGTTACAAATTTTTGTGCAATAAATCACGACAATGACCAGTAAAATAACCCTTATATTCAAGCAGTTAAGATGCCTGCGATAAAGCTAAATTTGTTAAAAAACTAAAATAGATTTGATTTTTTTTTGGAGACTATTTAGAACATTTTGGTAGTTTTTTCTACCACATTTTTGATTTGATCATGTCTGCTTACATTAAATATTTTTAAATAAATACATTTCTGTTATTAAATAGAAGAAAAATGTTCCTAAACTCAATACGATATTGTCAATTTTGTGTGAAGAGGCACCGGAAATGATTTTTTACAATATTATAAAACAAAATTTTCAAAAAAAAAATTGCCAAAATTTAAAGATGAAGGCGTAATCTATCTGTGGTAATTATTATTTGCATTTAGTTTGGTTCAGTTCTGCCGTAAAATGTACCGAAAAACTGCTTATTTTGGTCAGATTTGTAAACGCGTCCTTAAAGTATGTGGTAACGTAATGACGCAACTCGCGTTTGTTCAGTGGCGTCTAATTCCGTGAGTCACGACTGTCATTAGTGCCAAATTGTCCGCCGCTGGGTCATCTCGTAAAGACACATGACTGATTCTAATTTCATTTTTTTTTCATTCATTATCAAGTCCAGAGAAATGTTTGATCTTTTTGTGGACTGTAAACGTTGTGCTGGCAGTCTTATTGTTCAACGGGACTTTTATTTTATCGGCGTAAGTATACCTACTATTGCTGAATGATATCGTGTACTGCTGACTGGTCTGAAAGCAGATTCTATAAGGCACCACCACGGAAGGTCAGATAATTCAATTTGCGACGGTATATTTAGTTTTCCACCTGTCATATCTACTAGCGTCCGAGGGAATCAAGAATACTGAATTTATATTATTTTATTATTCTTGCTCCTTAGCTTAAAGAATAGCAATAATATACATCATAATGTTTCCTACATTATCACCTTGCAAACAAACCACTACATGTCTATTTAATAATCCCCTATAATTCCATCCTCTCCTTTTTAACCCCCGACGCAAAAAGAGGAGTATATACATGTAGGTACATATTATTATTTTAAGACTGTTGGCTTACATAGTAAGTAAATATCTTGTTGTAAAATAAACTGTTAGGCTTCCTGCCGCGTGGAGGTCTGCCTGGCTTGGGCAGAGCATCGCCGTGTCCTCGTGGAGGCGATCGGCGGCGGTGATCTCTCGCGTCCGGCCCTGGTTCAGGCCATGGTACGGAGCGAGAGGAAATGGCAGGCCGTCACCTCCTTCTGCGAAGCGGTAATGCTCGCGAAGGAGGAGGCGGAACGCGTGAGGGAGAGGCAAATTTCGCGCCCTCACGCCCTTAACCACCACAGGAGGAGACGCCCAGGGCGTCGGGAATCGCAAGCCGATTTCCGGCCACCGTAGGCGAGGGCTTGCGGACGGTGAGCAATGGGTAGCTCACCGTCCGATAAGGACCAGGCCCGGGTCGACGGCGCGTTGTGTTTCACGCGCGCCTCAAAGAGATGTCAGCAGAATTGACGGGGTCCGCCAGAGCCAATACCTGCCGGGGGTTCGAAGAAAACCGATAGGGAAATCGTGGCCCCCAGCAACAGGGCAACCGAAGGACAGGGGTGGGTTTTAGTCAGTATGAGTCTGACACGCCCTCCCACTCCGCCCAGAGCGGGAGAAGTTATTTGATAATATCCCACCCAAAAAAAAAGTCTTCCTGCCGCGTAGATTTCAATCATTCTGAGATATTCTGATTTTTTTCATCTTGCGGTCCAGCACCGATGTTGCGGGCGGGCGGCGCCGGCGGTGCGGCGTATGGGTGATATTCATGCGTATCCACAACCATGCGGTGCGGCCTCGGCATCATATACAGGAAGCCTCAAGATATCTAATGGTTTCCTTGTTTTTCAAATCTGCCCATTGAAATCCAACCGTTGAAATCACCTAGCGAAAAGAATGTGAAACTTTTAAGTGCAGTCTTATTTAGCGAACGTATTTTAATGCAAGTTGCTGCTAATGGAAAATAACCGTTGCGACCCCGTTTCTTTGTCTTAATTCTTATTTTTTGCGGCTGGTCTCGTTATATCAAAAATATTAATATTATTATACTTTCAGAATTATTATTTGTTATTGATTATCTATGATATTAAAATGTCAATTAAGTACTGTTGTGTTAATCGTTTAGTATTTAACGTTGCACTTTATGTTCTTAAGTTTGCAGCTGATTTATTTCTTTACAAGTTAGGCAGTTATGTCGTAAGAAGTCCTTGAAAATAATCATTTGTAAGGTTCTTATAATCAGCCTATATAGGGTGATTGGATAATTAGTGACCGATACTTCAACACGTGACTACTCATCAATAGGATCAGCTGTTCCTTACATTTATGTTCGCATAACTCGTCAAAATGTAGAAGTATGTAAAAGTTGTTTATAATGATGAGTAAAGTCACGATGGATGTCATATGTCTTCGAATTTTTTGGTGCGAGGACATGCCGGTTTCCTTTCGATGTTTTCCTTCACCGTTTTGAGACCAGTGGTGCGCAAACTCTATGTTTGTTCCTATTAAGATATATTTCAAAACGAAGTAAACAAAAGCCTTGTATAATGTTCTCTCTAATATTTTTCAGGGGTTTTAATTGGCTAATTAAAAGTTGTGACCATTTTGAGCGGTTTCTGTTTTCATTATTATGTTGTATGGAGCAGATACAAGGTTTTGAGTGATGAGCAAGATTTCTGGGGAACAACAATACGAACCTATGCAAAGTTTTTTGGAGTTCCCTAGGGCTTGACCCACGAGCTGTGTAAAGATCTCACAACATTTTACTAAAATATGACAGCGTAGGTACTTACAAGGCAGTTTGTTTTGTTTTCCAAATAAGAAGTAGGATTGAAAGAATCTGTACAATATTTGACTAAGTTCATGATATTACATTGGAATTCAAATTAATAAATTCTTTGAGCTTATTTTTTGTTGCTGCTTTTTAGAATTAGGAAGTGATAAATGTAAAACAATAATATCCTAGTTATTTTTGTTTTGATACACAAATAATTGATAAATATTGTTATTGTTATTGGTATTGATTATATTGTTAAATATTTGATTGATTGATGACAGAAATAATTGTGGGTTTTATGAATTAGTTTCCTGCAAGTGGTTTTGATAGGCAATTTCCTAAGGCCACACATTCATGGGAAGTCATATGTGCAGGTACTGATATATATAGTCCGCGCAATCCACGAAGACGCGCCCCACTCCGCTCCGCTCCGTACTAGAGTTCAGCTTACAGTACAGTAATCGCGGAGTGGGGCGCGTCGTCATGGATTGCACGGACTATATGTGATAGGTGCGTAAAAGTGAGCAAGTTCTCTTGAAATAAATAGCGAAAATTCTATATTGGTGAATGCGCCTGCCACACAAAGGTTCCAGTACAGTTAAGGCGTACAGTGTAAACATCACCTATACTATGAGATTAGACATTTAAATAAACCTTTTTTACAGTCCGTTCAATATATTTTGACTTCTATTGCGTTGGTGGCATGACAAATGGCAGTTGCAGTATACAGTTGGTATTGTAACCACTTTTTTGCTTTGAATGCCATCCTTATGCCTACGGTATAGAATTCAAAATCGGTTGAACGGACTTTAAAAAAGATTTGTTTAAATGTTTAATCTTATTTCAAATAGAGTATATGTATATGTGTGTAAGCCCGTGGCTAAATGCAAGAAATACAAGAGCAGTATTCTAGTTATTTTTACAGCTCATAATATACTATCTATTTTTGTTTACAAAAAATATTTGTAAGTATTGTATATCTAATTCACACTTTTTGGTACTAAACGTCCTCAAAACAGTTCAGTGAATCCAATAATTAGATCAGTAAATAAAAAACATAAGTACCTACAAGATACATTATTTATAAGTAATGAACTTCATAACATTTTCGGTAAACTATCTGGTTTTTATTTGCAGAAGATTCAATAACACACCAAGCTCGTGGCTAACTAATAATAGCCGCACGGATCGATCCATTAGGTTAAGCTTTGCTTGCCGGGGTTAGTCCGTTAGATGAGTGACCATCTATACATACCGAGACTCCTCCGTGCCTCGGAAAGCACGATAAGCCGTTGGTCCTGTCTGTCATTCGTGGATCTTTGACAGTCGTTACGGGTTGTCAGAAACCCGAAAGTCTGACAACCAGTCTTACCAAGGGGTATCGTATTACCCAGTTACTGGGTTGTGGAGGTAAGATTGGAAGCCGACCCCAACATAGTTGGGAAAAGGTTAGGCAGATTAGATTCAATAACACACCAAAATGAAAATTACATTATGTGAGTAGTGTTTTACATTTTTATTTACGCTTATAACGTAAACTTCTTATTTTGAAAACTACTAAGTATAGTCCGTGCAATCCACGAAGACGCGCCCCACTCCGCGATTACTCTACTGTAAGCTGAACTCTAGTACGGCGCGGAGCGGAGTGGGGCGCGTCTTCGTGGATTGCACGGACTATACTTGTACTTAACTCAATAGAAGATCTACATTGTGTTCAACTGTATAAAATTTTTGTTTAATTTTCTAAGCACACTTAGTCATTGGTCATTAACATTGGCAGAATGGTCGACATCGGCTTTGCTTGTACCAAATCCAAGTTTTATTAAAACACATTTTCCCTAACAAATTGTTGCCTTAATAGTTTATGAAACTGTTGCATAATGAGGGGTATTAAAATATATACTGCTTATGTGGCTTCTGGCATTAGATACGGAATCATTTTCTGGGGCAAATCTACTGACAGAGACATTGCTTTTAAAGCTCAGAAGAAATGCTTGCGATCGTTTACCAAATTATAATTGATTGATAGTTGTAAACTATTGTTTAAGGAACTTAGTTTGCTCACTCTACCGTCTATGTACAGTAAGCGCTCAAAAGTGCATGAGCACGCTAAGAGTCGTATTGCTGTGAACACGCGGTATAGTCCGTACATTTGTATGTGTAAACAGTCAGACGTCTGTGGTGTGAGTGCCGTACACACACCACAGAGAACGCAGTTTTGAACTACACACTATCGTATCGTCACGGTTCGCGGGCGCCGCACTTATATTTCCATAACTTTTGTTAGCACGCATCATACTCGTACGCGTGACCTTGGCCAGTGTATCGCATTGCTAAAATTCGAAAGTAAATTATATGTGCAGATAGCAGAAGGCGTTAAGCGTTGGTCTTAGATTCAAGATGGCTAAGGTTCTAATCTCGTAAATCACAGCGCTGTTTTTGCAAATATTATTATTTTTGTTTGCAATAATAATATTTTTAAATATCCTGCCTATTTATTAATGTTGTTATTGCAATAAAGGGTTTAGAATAAAAAATGCGTGATATGTTATAATAAAAAATAAATAATATTTATTCGTTGTGTTTATTTTACTTAAGTATAGTTATCAAACTGCTACAATTATTTATCATTACTTCACCTGAATAATATGTGAAATAGATGTCTAGAAACTTAGAAGCAATTTGTATTATTTTGACATATTTAAATTTTGAAATGTTTTAAATTTTAAATGGATTTTTTTGCACCATAAATATAAAGCTTTGATCATGGTCTAAGTAATTAAGCAATAAATAAGAATATTAGACTACTTAAAATGTAAAAAAATCTACTGACAAAATTGTTGATTTTAAGGTTAAAGGCAGTTGTTCATATTAATTATTTTAAACTTTATTTGGCTTTAGTAAATATTGGTTGGTATTGAGGTTATAGCTTAAGTATTCATTTTCTTTACGAAAAGAAGATTGAAACTAAACCTCAAATTTTAATCCTAAAATAATACTATTACTAAAATAATATTAAACAATTTCGGTATATCTGCAAGAAATACGACAAACACCCTATTGAAACGTGCTTAAAAAATTCGTTACCATAAATTCATGCAATAACGAATAAAGATTATATAAAAATTTATTAAGTTGGTACGGTCAATATTTTAAGGTCAAAAACGGTTTTCTAGCTGGTCTTCAGTGATGCAAGCCTTCAGAGTGCACGGCGAACGGTTCATAATGACGTGTTTTTAATAATTCAGCAAAATATCTCGTTGGTATGAAACCATTTGTTTCATTCACCATTTGACGTCGCTGCTACTCGATAATAAGCCCCTTCCTCATATCTCTTAACCGTCACAGTATTTCTCTAGAACAAAGAAAAACATTGTTTTTATTACACATAATACCTAATTATTTATTATTCACTAATCGAATTAAACCTCACAATGAATTTAAAACTTTAAAGGCATCTTCTGTCTCAACAATACCTCTGTTCTATCAACAATACCCTTGATTAAGATTTATGTTTAGTAAAATATGAAATATATAAATGATAACACTCACACTTAGTCCGGTTTTATTAGATATTCACTTCACTTTTACGCAGCGCAATAATATTCTCTGATCTGATCTGATCTCTTCAATATATTTTATGCCTGCTTTTTGATAATAATAACCACAACACTGCGCTAAATGCTCGTCACCAATATTATCACGGCACGAACCAACAAAGTTCTATTAATTGAATACTTGTAACAAACTGCATCTACCCCACAGAAATCGAAATAATTTACTTAGTTTTTTGTGGTCTACCTGCTAAACTTTAATATTTATGTGAACAAGACGAATGAAACTAAAAACGAATGATGATTATCGAACTAGTCATTGGTTGCAGACAAAGTGAGTGTGTGTGTGTAATGTGCGTGTCTACAGTATTGTAACAACTTATAGAAGAAGGTCGTAAGTCAAACCGAAGCGTCAGTCTATTGCTTTGTGAGATTGCTTATGGACTTTTGGTCGGTACTGTACATATATGAAATAGGAGTGTTTGTTCGCTGTAACCTGCATTTATTTGAAAAACTGCGCTCTTGCCGTTATCAGAATACCATTCATGCCATCATTCCATTTACCTCTTATGAAACCGCATTTTTCGGCAAAAGTGTGCTAAGTATGGCCCCAAAAATATATAGTATACCAGCAGCTATTAGAAATACGGAGTGTGTGGAATCCTTTAAGAGGTAATTGTTTAAATTCCTTTTAGATAGATGTTACTACTAGACCAGGGTAGATAATTTTTGAAACCAAAAAAAATAACAGTAGGATGAAACCCATTGAAAAACGAAGAGAATATAACAAAAATAAAAGGAAAAATAATTTACGGGCGATCTGAGGTCGGGAAGTGGATGGGGGTGCGTTTTTAAGGGTAAAAAACGGTTTATCTCGATTTCCGGCAAAACTACAAGTCCTTTTTTTTTTTTTTTTTGGGTGGGAAATTATCAAATAACTTCTCCCGCTCTGGGTGGCAAAGTTGTAGGTAATAAAAAGATTTACAACTTTTGTATTCACAACTTTTTCACATAACCTCAAAATTTATGTGAAAAATTCAAATAACCAAGTTTTTGGTTTTTTATTTTTATCTTTTTCAAAAATTGATTTTTTTCTACGAATTTTGGTGAAAACTTATCTTTTTATGTCCCAAATACACTGTAATTTATCTTTGCTATTTTACTTTTTTCCATAGGACTTGTAGTTTTGCCGGAAATCGAGATAAACCGTTTTTTACCCTTAAAAACGTACCCCCATCCACTTCCCGACCTCAGATCGCCCGTAAATTATTTTTCCTTTCATTTTTGTTATATTCTCTTCCTTTTCCATTGGGTTTCATCCTACTGTTATTTTTTCACTTTTTACCGTTTTCAAAGGTTTCAGCCCTGGTCTATACTCCATCACTGAGTTTACTACTGATAAACAGAGGTATGACGATTCCGACTTGCTAATTAGACACTTATGATTTTATTTATTGATTTTATTTAAAATTTTATGACCTGTTTACTTAACTGACATAAATTTTACATTTTGATTTTTTAAAAGTAATCTATTGGCATGTCACCTTAATTGTAATTGCTTGTTTATGTTAATTTTGTACGCCATAAATATTGGCAAAACATAGTGCACATATTTTAGAATTTAGGCAATATACTGTCTGTAACCATACCTATGTTTACCAAAATAAATGATTGATTGATTGATTGAAAACACGTACGGTTCGGTTTCACTGGTCAACAAAATTTCAAGTTTGTCGTGCCACACGGACTTTTTTGATATTTTTTACTTTAATTGGTGATTGTAATAAAAAATAAACAGTTAAAAAAAATTTGCTAGACAAAGATTTTATTCTATTGAGTAATTTAAAATATTAAGAAAAAATACGGATCTCGTAAATCAAAAGTTTATTTTTTTATAAATGACTTAGAAAATCTAAGATTTTCTTGAATATTTAGCTTCTGGTTGGTCCCTTTTAATTGTCCAGCAGTAATCTGCTAACATATTTGGGCTCCATTTGCCCTGGTACCGCTTTTCCATATTAGAAATATCCTGATGGAACCTCTCGCCGTGCTCGTCACTTGTCAGGAAAAAAATCCAGGTGCGAGTGTAAAAAATGAATCTTAAGTGACATGTTTTTTTTCTTGTAATTTATACCTTTTACGTCAGTGTGACAAAAATAGTAATCTGAAACGTGATCTCGCTGTTCAGTCCATATCATGGGTACAGCAAACGGCATAGGTCGTGCACCTTTGTTCCAGTCAGTTAAATTTTTCATACACGTTATGCAACAGACATGAGGGGCCCAGGATTTGTCTTAATGGGCGACAGAAAAATCAAAACATTGATGATAACACTCCATCACAAGATTTGTAAAATTTCGTCGTTGTTTTTTGAATGTAAGTTCTCCGCAGACATAACAAAAAGAGTTAGGATCATTAATACACTTCCTTGACATGCTCACAGGGTTAATAAATCCCAAAAAAGTGTTCAAAGTCAACGATTAATATTTTTATAACGATTTACTTGTAAGCGTTTCTGTTAATTTACTGCCGTAGTACTAGTTATGAGTATTACCGTATCACAACAAATAGGAGGCTAATTGACATATGGCAACTGTGATTTAATAATGAGGGTAGATTGATAAAACAAAATTAGCTATCAAAGTTCGTGTGGCAAAACCAGTGTTGACATTTTTAATAGTATCACACGACTATTTGTGTATCTTTCATATCAACAAAGAATTATTGCCATGGAAAATATCTAGGTTAGATACTCATTAACAATATTCACTTTGAAAAATTTCATAAATAGAACTAGGCACCTACAGGTCCGAAAATCTGATTGTAACTTTACTCTTAAATCTTTCCTAACACAAAGTCACAGCCAGAGCCTTCACAAAAATAAGTGAAAATGTTATAAGAAAATTCACAAAAATAACTGACGCCTCCACGTTTGCCAAAGGCAAGCTATTTTGAAAAGATGGGTGGGTGTCGCACGTAACTTTTTCAATTTCCACGAAGGTCACGTTTGAAAGCTCTCACCTTAAAGCTGCGTTTACGCTAGGAGAGCCGAGCACGAGCGGAGCACGAGCCGAACACAATTCGTCTAGTGTGGACCGACTTAAGCCTTGTGCAGACCAGCGCGGCGTGTCGCGCTGGTCTGAACAAGCCTTTATAAGCCTCGAACGAGCGCGCTGCGAGCATTTCGTTCGTGTTCTTCTGCGTTCCGCCTGTTGTCGGTTTTTTGACGAACACAAAGGGATTTGCATTGCGCTCAAACTACGTTCGAGGACAGTGATCGTTGTAGGTTCGTTGTTCGTCCACACTTGACGCCGCGAACGACGAAGCCGAGAATGGCTCCGCTTGTGCTTCGCTCGTGCTCGGTTCGTCTAGCGTAGACCCGCCTTTAGAGATGGATGTTTTATGTAGGTACCACTTCCGTTTTTATTTTGAGGCATCGTGATTTATGTGTCTCGTTTGAAAATTGGAACGTGTATGCACAGAAAACTCGCACTCTTTTGTTTTTAGGGTTCCGTACCTCAAAAGAAAAAAACGGAACCTTTATAGGATCACTCGTGTGTCTGTCTGTCTGTCCGTCTGTCACAGCCAATTTGCTCCGAATCTAATGGACCGATTAAGTTGAAATTTGGTATATGTATGTATTTCTGTGACCTAAACACGAACGTGTAACGTAAATAAATTAATTTTGAATATAGGGGTCACTTATGGGGGGCAAACAAGAGAACAAAAAAAAAAATTGCTAACAGTAACGTGTGACATATAAAATTAAAGGACTTGTTGCGAGGATCTTAAATGTATTTTTTAAATAATTTTAAAATAAATACTTTTAAAGATATTTAAGAAATTCGATGAAAATTACCATTCCCCCCTTATCTCCGAAACTACTGGACCGAAAATTTTGAAAAAAATACATAGTATGGCTCTTTACTCATAGATTACAGAAAAACCTATAAAAAGTATATGGTCTTAAAATAACATGGTAAATCTCTCAATATTGTGCGTACAAACTTACATTTGCAGTTGGAATGTATGGGAGACTATGTATTTCAACTACAATGTTAAGTTTGTATTTGGGATAAATTCATCCCAACTACGGAACCCTTTATTGTGCGTAGTCCGACACGCACTTGGCCGGTTTTTTTTGTGTGATCTGTATGGTAGACACATGTTGAAATCATACCCAAGTATGGATTGACAAATTGGAGAAATAGCCCGGGGAGAGAATCTAGGAATTTATTTTCAGAGCCAAAACCGGATGCACTATGTCCTAGTACTCGTATTTTATTGAATGCTAATAATTATATTATATATAATATAGGAAAATCTTTATTTTCAGACCAGAGATCCATAACATACGAGTAAAATAAGTTGGTGCTTACTAACCAAAACACGTTTAATAAACTTATTACGAGTATGTCACGGTCTGTGTGCCGCCATCCAGTGACATATTATTTTGCCATCCACCTTTCTGGCTACAGTAGCCACGAGGCTGTTGGCATAGTATAAAGAGAGGTAGTAATCTATCTTCACAGAAACGCACCGCGCGCGGCTTGTATGTGTGGGGCCATAGTATCTTAACAAAATCTCGGCTGGTTTCTCGTGAGAAACCAGCCGAGATTTTGTTTAGTGTGCGTGCGGCGACCCATAGATACAAGCCGCGCACACATACAAGCCGCGGGCGGTGCGTTTCTATGAAGATAGCTTACTACCTCTCTTTATACTAGGCTGTTGGGGCTGTCGCACACTCGACGCATCAGTGACGTGATTCGCAGACGCAGCAGCGAGTTGAAATCCGGAACGCGTACGTCCGCGAACATCGTCGCCGTCGACGCGCTACAGAAGCGCGGCAGCCCCAGCATTACCCGGAACGCGTTATTATATTTGACTCGTAGAGCACTGTACGAGCCCTGTGTATAACCGACCCACAGGGTCAGGACCCACTGTGTATAACGACTGTATAGCGACTGGCAGTAGGCCCTGAAGCAGTTAAGTGCTTTGCCTGCGACTTCGATCGCGTTATTTGGGTTTCCTTCCAAGCAAAGTTTAACAACTCATTTCACCCCTCAGGAATTATTTTTTATAATCAGCCTGTAACCTGAAAACTTGTCAAACATACAGACAGAGACACGCAATATATTATTTGTTTAGAAGATTTTCTCTACTATGATCTATTTACAAATAATAAGATACGGAGCCCCTAAAGATAATAAACTAATTAAAACATAATTTCATATCAATAGGGGCAGGTTTCAGTCAATGATCTGCAGCATGTTATTGTAAGACTGATGATCAATAATCTCCGTACTCTATCGTGTTAAGGATAAGGTTCAAATTACAATGAAAATGTAATTTGTTGCAGTTATCAGTAACTCGTGTTGTTGTTCGGATCAGAAGATTCGTATTTATGTCGGATTTGAGGTCGAAATTACTGTTGCATCTACATTGCACTCTGACTATAACGATTTTACTATTATTCGGAGTAGCTAAACAGCTACGTATAAACATTTACATAAGTAACAATGACATTTTTCGTAATTATACATTAGTAAACCACAATCTCGATTGTTTTGGTTCAGACGGATCTTAAAGCAATGATATATAACATGAAAATGATTTCGATTGCATACATTTTACACTCGATATAAATAGTTAGGTACTTATAAGATGATAAGGGATAAAAAGACAGGGCCGTCGAAGGCTTTATCCTGAAGGTCCAACCGCTGAACCGCTTAATGCTGCAAGTTGTGGATATATGTGTAGTGCTAGACATCAGTCGGTGCTAGGTGCTGGTGTCGACAGCTGCTAGGGATTGACACGATTGATAGCTCGCTTCACTAAAGTTTTCACGGTTTTTACAGAATAGATTTCCCAAACAACAATTCCGTTTCTAACAGGGCTCGGAAACGTTATTTAAAATAATGTTTTTGACAATTCTCGTTCTTCTTTGTACAACATTTTGTTCGGAACGAAAACAAAATGAGAACGTTTTCAAAAACCGGTTTATTCCGCAGGACGCAGCCGCACACGAAGCGTACTCCGACAAACATGAACTTGATTAGTTAAATTGTAGGTACTTTATCTTCATTTCATTACATCATTGATTCCAATGCGCTTGCCGCTTACGTATTGATTAGGGTTGTGTTGCAAGTTTCCTATCGATGAACCCAAAAATTAAAAAAAACACGGTTAAAAACGTTTTATTAACCGAGAACGATTTAAATTTTGTTCTTCTTCAAAAACGTTTTTATAACGTTCCGTTCAAATGTAACTGAAACAAATCGTTTCTTAGGTTTTTAAGACGAAACCGTTTCGAAAAATATACCTTTATCTGAGCCCTGGTTTCTAAGGAAGAAGGTTTTCAATTTCAAATAAAACGTAATCGGGACAATAAACAGTGAAAATGCTACAATGTCTGCAAGTTTCATTCAACCTAGTATCTTGTTAAAACCGACGGAATTTGTTTTGTTCATCGTAAAAACGAATGTTATTCCTTGGAGGTCGTGTTACACAATTTTCACTTACAATTCTTGCGTTTGTACCAAACCTTACAATAAGTTGTGCAAATATCAAAATTCTTTAAGAAAATATTTTCGACATAGTCCTTTACCTACGTCATTCGATGACGTCATTGTAAAAGATATTCAGTAGCTCTATAAAAATAAAAAATGCGCCTAAGATGCAATTGCGATTTGATTGCATCATGCTTCTAGAGACGAGTGCGAATCGCCTTGAACGTTTCATTAGGTATCTTAAGAGTGACTTGCTAGATTTCGATACGGTTTTCTTTAAGGCGACGATAGCCGACTTTTAATGATTTCATACTGAAGATGACGTCTAAACGAATAGTGTTAATGATTATTTTGTTAAAAATATAACATAACATCATACATAACATCACGCCTTGTTTCCCCGAAGGGTTGGGCAGAGGTGTCCCTGTAGCAGGTACACCCACATTTCGCCAGTTATATAAAAAATATATGTTAAATTAGAGCATTTTCTTAATATTTTAACATAGCCATATTTTGGATAATGTTTATAGTGAAATTAATATGTAAAGTTATGTGTAACGCGAATAAAAAACTGAGAATCACGCAAAATCCATGAAGCACTTTTTTCTGAAAATTTCACCATTTTAAAGATAATTGAATAACTAATCTTTTAGTATACGTGTTTTATTAAAATACTTTTTGTATTCACTTTCATATATCTGCGTCTTAAAGGGGAAGCGTCAGGGCAGCCCGCGAAATTCAAATTTAAGAAACTTCCATAAGTTAGCAAAGGTGTCAAATGAGGTGACACCTTTATCTTCTTCTTAATAACTATTGCTGATTGTAATGATTATAATTGAGTAAAGCCATATTTGTTACGACCGCAAATCATATTTTAATCAACATAAAACCTGACACTGACCTGCAAAATGTAAAAAACGTAAGAAAATTTGAATTTCGCGGGCTACCTTGACTCTTCCCCCTTAATATAAAGCTTTATTGTATATATATCTCAGATACTTAAAAAAGAGAAAAAAATAATGAAAGAAATGGGAGCAGTGGTGGCCCAGTGGTAACCGCCGCGTAGTTGTGGGTTCGAAACCAGGCACTTAACTATTTCATCACCACTGCTCTCAAAACGGTGAAGGAAATCATCGTAAGGAAACCGGCATGTCCTAGAACCAAAAATTCGAAGACATGTGATATCCACAAAACCGCACTGGGCCCGCGTGGTGGAATACGGCTCATTCCCTCTCACAGAAGGCTGATTGTGTTGTATACTGCTTAAAAATTAAGTTGTTGTTGTTGCCTAAAATATGTGCTTCAAGAACTGCGCAGTAGTTTTAGATGTTTGTCTTAATACTGCAGACAGCTGGGGGCTGAATGTTATCAGACCTTTGACAGTCATTACGGGTCACGAGCCTAAAAATCTGACAACAGGTCTTACCAAGTGGTATCGTGTTACCCAGTAACTGGGTCGTGGAGGGAATGATAGGCAGTTGCTCCATGTAAAATACTGGCATTCAGCTGCATCCGGTTAGACTGGAAGCCGACACCAACATAGTTGGGAAAAGGTTCGGTAAATGTTTGACTTTATATGTGCTACTAGACACACACTTTTTGTCTGATACATTTTCCACATATCCACATATTATGCCCAATTACAGCATATTTTAAGATAATTTGAAAGTAAGGCCGACATTGAATTAGTTTTAAAAACATAATTGTAATGAATTGCAAATTCTTCATCATTAAATAAATACGGCCTTAGTGCCACTGAGAATTTGGTAAGAGTTTACTTGAGATTAAAATTATTTCTTAAATCTTACTTTGGAATTTGGTTACTAATAAAGTTAATAACTTTGTTGATCTTGAAGGAGTGCTTCTTTGATTTTAATTTTCTAATTGTAGAATGGATAGTATCTTGCTAAAAGCTATTTTCTGGCAAGTCGTAGGTAAGGTAACTCTAAATCCGTGCTCTAAAATATTGTTACAATTTGACTTCCAGGTTATCGCCGGAAATATTACTTTGTCTTGTGTATCTGCATGAACTACAATAACAAAATGCGATTGGAAAATGGGTTTGATGCTGTAGATACTAATTTCTACTGTTTTTATTACCAATTACCTTGTTTTCTTAGTCTATCAACATCCATGCCATCGGGTTAAAAGATTTTTTTTTAAATAAATAAATAAATAATTTATTTTGGACCAAACACTTGATAACATTTTATAAACCTGCCAAACTGCGTAATAGTTTGTCGGCAGGATTAGCGCTCGTCTTAAAACATTTGGTAATTAATCTAATTAAACATCAGTTGGTACAAATAGTATAAGGACGTTAAGAATATTTTTGTTGAGTAGAATTTATTAATTATTGTCACATGTTGCGACTATTTCGTTCAAAAGTTCCGCTTTTAATTAATTTCCCAGTGCTCGCCTGCTAATTACACGACTATCTGTTCTCAGCCAGTCGATACTATTGAACAGTGTCCCCTACACTGTCAAATATTTATTGGTTCCTTTGCCATATAGTAATTTTTTACTCGTGCTCGCATGAATTTACGTTCTCTAACGCTTCTCGTATTGTAAGTGTTTTGCACAAGTACTTTAAATTGATCATTAAAGAACTGCTCTAGAACCACTAAGTACTTGACCTTTTCATGCACGGGAAGCACCTTACATACAACAAAAAGTTTTTCATAATTTTCTTTACACTCGAGTTTTAGTTTTGGGTTAACAAGGTATTTTATAAATTGAAAATGTTCAAGTCAAGTAGATTGCACGGAACGAAATGTTGCCTTTTTAAATATTATATTTATATAAACATTTAGGACTAATTATTATTGTATGTGTTTATTTCATAACTGGTTATTTCACTGTATGCTGCACCGGTTGACGTCATTACATTAACGCTGGATGTCGCTGAAAACCAGCGCTGGGGCTCTGTCTCGTAGAAGGTCGCAGCATTAAGGCTTGTGCAGACCAGCGCGATATCGCGGGCGCGACACGGGTCGCGCTGCCTGTCACGCCCGCGATATCGCGCTGGTCTGCACGAGCCTTTATACTGAGCGATGGCCGTTTTGCGTGGATGTAACGCATATTTTCCCCCAAATTGTTATTTTCGTGTTTTTGTTCTTTTTTTGCGTCATGTTTACCGCAAATAAACGTGTTTTCTTTCTTCTTTCCTTTAAGTCATTTCGTGCATCAATCACGTAAAAATAGACAATTGAAAGAAAGAAAGAACTGTTGCGGTATTTAAAAGAAGAGTGAAAGAACACTAATTTTCCACTTCGGCATAGTTGCGTAGGTATTTATTTTGTATTTTATGTATATAAGTTTTTGTTACATTATATTAGTGTTATTTATTTTAGAAGTATGTATGTTTCTATGTATGTAAGTAAGTATATTTTGATATTATTAGTTTTATTTCATTAAGTGAATTGTTTTGATTTTATGTATTTTACTTTCTCTTTACTCTTACACGCGGTGTCTACATCTCTTTTTATCCTCTGTCCTATCGCAGGTATGCTGGAAGTGATTTCATTAGAAATAAGCATCACCTTTGTACGTATTTTTCTGTTCCTTTTGTCTTGTCTGTGTATTATTTGTGTGTACATAAATGGTTAAATAAATAAATAAAGAGTTGATCGTTTCGGGGACCCTTTACCCGCCAGCCTTCAAAGCAAGAGTGAACAGGCATCTTCTGGGCACGCTCGTTCCATCGTAGATTTGGTCTATTGCATTCCATCAGGCGAGATCGAGGTCAAGAGCAGTCCCATTCCGCAATCAAAAAACAAAAATCCTTCGTTTACACCAAGTGATAAAATGCTGCGCCCCGCAGTTTCACCCGTATAAGTCTCGATACCGTGGGAATATCGGGATAAAAAGTATCCTATGTACTAACCCAGGGTATGGTCTACTACCAATTTGCCAAGTGCCAAACAAACTCACTTTCGCATTTATAATATTAGTTAGGATTAGGATGTAGTCATTCCACATGTTGTGTCTACCGTTTACAAATTTGTATCCCAAAAAATTTTGTCAAAGAGGTGAACAAAATAGTTAACAAGACATGTCTGAAACGTCAGTCAATACATGCATGATACCTACCCGTTTTAAACCCGACATGTTTTTGGTAGGTAAGTCTTTTTCAAGACTTGTTGAAAACAAGTATCATAATTATCTTGTATATGGCTGCAAAGGCGGGGGGGGGGGGGGGGAGTACGGTATAAATGCTACTTAACAATTTGGTGTTTTGGCATTGAAACTGTAAGAGATGGTAATTATAATATTTCAGAGTTGCAGGAGAACCAAGTTAACTGCCAAAGCCCGAGGGATTGCCAATCTTAAGTGGCAGTAGGCATATTTCACGCAGAACAGATGGCCGTCGGGACCGAAAGGTTCTGGAGTGGCGACCGCGTATCGGAAGATGTAGCGTTCGAAGGGACCGATGACCTGGTGAATGCCGCAGGAATCCGCTGGATGCGAGAAGCACAAAACAATTGAAGTGGTGATGCTTGGGGGAGGCGTATGTCCAGCAGTGGACGTCTTTCGGCTGAAATGATGATGCTGAACTATAATATTTATCTATTGTCTACCACACATAAGTTTATCAAGACTTGTGAGACAACTGCATTTTATATTTCTCAATAGGTACCTATTTATTAAAATAAGATAACATTGTTAATTATATTTGTATTTATTCAGCAGTGTGCTCTTATTTTGTCAGCATGAAAATGATGTTTATATTTAACTGAGTAAAGAGGTATAGGATATTGAAACAACTGTTTTTCATAAGGAGTTGAAAATTAAGTGCAATTTGGTATTCATAATTTAAGACGTTTACCTTTTTATTATGTGAGTGTCTGAAAGAAAATGCGTAGCAGAAAGCACGAAACCAATGAATTTGAAAATATGGTCCTTAGGTATACAGTGTAGGTACCTTTTGTATTGCCGCGTAGTGCATTTGAAGAACCTTTTCCCAAATATGTCGGAGTCGGCTTCCAGTCTAACCGGAAGCAGTTTAATACCAGTATTTTACATGGAGCGACTGCCTATCTGACCTCCACAACCCAGTTACTGTAAAACGATACCCCTTGATAAAACTGGTTGTCAGACTTTTTGGGGCTTCTGACTACCCGTAGCGACGGTCAAAGATCTACGAATAACAGCCAGGACCAATGGCTACACTAACGTGCCAGATGTGACCATAAATGATACTCCGTTAGCTGGAGTAACAAAATTTAAGTACCTGGGTCACTGGGTCATTCATGACCTAAATGATGACCTGGACATAGAAAGGGAACGCAGGGCGATGGCTGTCCGAGGTAATATGCTAATCCGCAGATTTGCACGTTGCACGACGCAAGTCAAAATAACCCTTTCCAGAGCATACTGCCAGCCTTTTTACACGTGCAGTCTGTGGGTCAGGTATTCGCTGAGGGCATACAACGCCCTGCGTGTCCAGTATAACAATGTATTCAGGATGCATTGGGTCTACCACACTTTTGTAGCACTTCCGGGATGTTCACCGAGGCCAGGGTTGGTGGTCTTCATGCCATTATGCGGAAACGGTGCGCTTCTATTCTCGGTAGAGTACGTGCTAGCTCCCACAGCATCCTGAGTGTATTGTGTGATAAGTGGGACAGCCCCATGCTGGCTCACTGGATACGGCTGCACACGTAGGTGTCAGACGTTTCAATTTTGTATATAGTGTGGTTTTTACTAACATTAGGTTAAGACCTTTACTAACAACTTATGGATCGTGTAATTTGGTCTGAAATAAAATAAATATATATATATTTTGGTTTCCTAGTTTGAGAGGCAGGGTTTTCCATATTGTGTACAGGAGGAAGCAGAGGAGACGGAGCGCGTGAGGGAGAGGCAAATTTCGCGCCTTCGCGCCCCTAACCGCCGCAGGAGGAGACGCCCTGGGCGTCGGGAATCACAGGAAGATTTCCGGCCACCGTAGGCGCGGGCTTGCGGACGGTGAGCAATGGGTAGCTCGCCGTCCGATAAGGACCAAGCCCGGGTCGACGGCGCGTTGTGTTCCACGCGCGCCTCAAAGAGATGTCAGCAGAATTGACGGGGTCCGCTAGGGCCAATGCCTGCCGGGGCTGCGAATATGGGCCGATAGGGATATTGTGGCCCCCCGGCAACATGGCAACGGAAGGAACACGGGTGGGTTTTAGTCAGTAAGAGTCTGACACGCCCTCCCGCTCCACCTAGAGCGGGAGAAGTTATTTGATAATTTCCCACAAAAAAAAAAAAAAAAAGTCAACACGTACCCAACTTAAAAAAAAAAATTAAGCCATTTAACCCATTCCATACCCAGACACATTATAAATTAGTAATTAGTAATTTCCCCAACTGACTATTACAGAGTTAGAATCTCTTTGACCCACACACTTGACCATGCCTCACAGATATATTTAGATCTATTAATGCCACAATTAACAACTGATACTAATTGCATTTGAACTACCAAGCAATCATAACAACTAGCTGATTAAAGAAAAGGACATCGCTATACGACTTTTCTATCCACATCTCTTTCATAACTTCATTGTGCAGGATAAGGTTATCAAAAGTAGCAGAGTTTATCAATATTTGGACTTTAAGTTCTAGTTTGTAATTGTCATCATAGACTGCATACTAATGTGTGTGTTTATCGTAGGAACCACGCGCGATTGGCTTAATGCAGCATGTATTGTAGATGTTTTGTTAAGACAACATTTGTCACTTCTTATCTTAAGTTTCTAAGCGGGAAATCATCACGTGGAGGGTCAATAAACTATAATTGTATTTTCCTGTGTGATTTGCTGTATACAATAAGTTACCCTGTTTTCGTTGTGTTGCACTGGCTGGCTAGAGGCTGGGTACTGCAAGAATGAAAGTCAAGAGGATGTTCAGAAAAACAGCTCCCTACGACTACAGTTCAATTGCCAAGATCTAAGTTTTTGCCTATATATTTTTGCAATGCTGGGCAAAGGTCTCCCCTTTTTCCTTCCAAATCTCTCTGTTACGTACGATTTCTGGCCTTGTTGTCCCTGCAAAGATGATTAGATTGTCACACCACCTTCGCCGCGGTCTACCTCGGCGGCGATATCGTCCTTCAGGCGTCCAGTGAGTGACGATCTTTGCTCATCTTTCCGGTGCATTCGTGCGACGAGGCCGGTCCACTCTCACATCAACCTGGCTGTTTTATCTCCAACATCCGCTACTTGAGTTATGGAGCGCTGTGTCTATATTATCCTCTCAAAACTTTTCATTAGCAATCTCAATTCCTTAAGTGAAAAGGCACTAATTATCTACAGCTGAATAAGATCAGTAATCTAGGAAATGCCGGTGCCATCTAGTTTTACAATATTTACAAAAAATTATGTTTAAAAGTATCTTATAAGATCTACTTACAGAAATAAACATCATTTCAACATCATTCATTTTAAGATTCCCGCAGACAGGCGCGACGCTACGTCAGTAGAAAAAATTCCGTGAAGTTTTATAGAAATTGTTCCACCAGAGTCGCGTCCTGCCTATCTGCGGGAGCCTTCCTTTCATTTCATTACGTCGTAGTAAAAGTCTCTAAATAGAAATTACAATTTGACTTTCCAATCCAATAAATTAGTATAAATAGTAGTATTCCTAAAATAGATTCAAGCCCTAATATCCATCTAGTCTGTTCCTGTTGCCCCGAATACTGAATCACACATTCGGAATATTAAGATCTACGGTACCAACCCATCCATCTCATTATGCTAAAGCGGCCTAGATAAATAAAGAATTGCCTGAACCGACCGTTGAACCTGAACTGTTAAACAATAATGTATGGCATAAATATCCTGAATGTAAGGAGTTTACGGTTGGGACACGATAAGGAGTGGCAAAGGTGTGGCGTGTGAGTTACTGCGTGATTTATTTGGCGTTTATTTTGGCTAACTTGACCGGACTAGTTTACAAAGCTGCAGGAATCGTAAGCAGCTAATTACAAATAAAAGTAGACCTCGAAGATCTAATAAAGTGTTACCAAGAAAATTTATAAATTTTAACACATACGCATTTTTCTTTTTTTTACATATTTTGTCCCATCACCAATCGATCAATTGGGAACAATTCCAGACTCCGGACTGCTACTCTCAATTTCCAATACAAAAAACCCAACAAAATTGGTAAAAGAGATTGTTAATCTAGTTTTAGGTCGTTTTTCAATTTTAAAGACAACAATTCTGTACGAGCGCATGATTTAAAATTTTATATCGGCACAAACACTCAATCAAATGGTAAAACCGATGAATAATTTTCGGTAAACCAAAACACCCTAGAAGTTTTCATTAAGAAGATATTCTTTAACAGTTTAAAAGTATCGTATTGCAATTTAAAGTACGCCTGAATAATAATAACGTCGAAGTTAAAGCGTTAACACTTCACGGGAACGAACTTTGAACTTATGAACTCCCCCAACTTAGTGGTAAATAATGAGTCCTGGCTTTCTTTGGCTGGATCAAAATTCTTAATAGAGTTCTCACTCATAATAATATCGTTATTGCAAAAATGCTAACGAACCTAGCATTTTTCTGGGATATAAAGTAATATATTTTGTCACTCCTGCCTTTGAACGACGACGTCATTTTTAACTTAAAAATATTTAAGCAAAAAATCACGTCGATCCGTTGCTCCGTTACTGCGTAAAAACGTAAAAGGTAACAAACAAAAAAAAACACTGCTGCGTTTATAATATTAGTGGGATAGGAAAAGTTTGGTTCTCGAAATTTCTCAAATAACCAATGAAAATTTTAATAGCATAACAACAGATTTAGGTCAAAATCCATGATTTGCTGTGCACCTCACGTATGCTCCGAGGGCTTAACTATCGAAACATGACTTGGGAAATCTCGTTCAGGGCCGCCATGTTTACCCGATATAAGGCGTTGGTACTTGCACGACTTTAAATCAGGATTGAAGGATTGGGAAGTAGCTTTATGAAAATCTATTTGAGCCAGATATTCACTATTATCATCATCAATAACGTAAAGTTATTCAAATCAAGACCGACTATTATTTGGATTTCAAATAATCAAATGTTGTGACTGCTACTTTCATTAATTCAGATTTAAAAAAAACCGGCCAAGTGCGTGTCGGACCACGCACAATGAACGGTTCCGTAGTTGGGATGAATTTATCCCAAAAACAAACTTAACTTTGTAGTTGAAAAATATGTTCTCCCATACGGAATGTATGGGAAAACATGTTTTTACAACTGCAAAGTTAAGTTGGTCGATTATTACTCGTTAACTTGTAGAGCCTAGTTAGCTGTGATAGTTTTTCTTTTAATTTCGTTATATAAACTACTGCTGTAATTTTTTTCACACATCCAAAACCAACCATTTAGCTGGCAGGGGGGACACACACACTTGACTTTAATAAAAATTTGCACTTTAAAGCTTAATATTTCGCAAACGGATCCTTAAATCCAAAAATGGTTTCGACAAACTCACAATGTTTTTGAAGGACCTTTCCAATGATACCCCACACCATAGGTTAAAAAAAAAACATCACCACTTTACGTGTAGGAGAGGTACCCTAAAAACATTATACATAATTTTGTTTTACCACTTTGTCGGCGTAATTAATATGTATACCTATGCCAAATTACAGCTTTCTAATACTAAGGGTCTCGGAGCTAGACCGCGGACAGACAGACAAACAGACAGACGGACATGACGAAACTATAAGGGTTCCTTGTTTACTACGGAACCCTAAAAAGTGATGTCATCCTAGGTAATTGTGAAATATTATTAAGAGTATTTTAGAATGAATTCCACTTCCAAGTATTTTCTTGACATTTTGTGTGTATATAATATTATTCACACTATTTTCGTAGCCCAGTGCATGTTCAATGTTATTCACAAAAACCAAGGTTCAATCGATTATGAAAGTAACGTGCCTCTCTAATGACGCAATCATAATTATATCAATGTTGATAGATATCATCTTTCTTACAATCTATATCGATTATATTATCGATTCATCGATGCCCTATCGAGTCGCGTGTCGGGAAGTGTGAACTTCTATTTTGAATCGATTGCATGATTGTATTTAGGCCACTGTACAGTTACATCAGTTGATTTCCCGTTATTGGATTTCAATAAAATTGTAATTCTAATGTATTAGACTGATAACAAAAACATTAGATCATCTTTTCATATTTTTGCTTTTATAATCTCTTCCCAGGTGCTATTTTTGTTCCATGTTTGTTTTCGAATTAGTAGTATTTTTTATTAAAAGTAATATTTTTGACCTGTAACCGAAATTATTGCAGATGTCAAATTATCAGCACGTTTCTTCGTATCTTCATCACGAAATAAATACCTTGATGGTGCCTTCAACATAATATGCGGGCACCAAGGCAAGTTTTCTCTAGTTCTACGAAAATATCACAAACCAATAATTAAATCATAAAAACTAATGTTAGAAATCCTGCTACTTTGGCATAATATATCGTCGACCGTAGGTTCAATTGAGGTAAGGGACAAAATACCCAAAATGAGTTTAGTATACAGTTTTGTTCAGAATTTTTCGCTCTATCGAATGGTGAATATGAAAAAAATCTAACGTAAGAAAAACTGACCCGAAAAAGGTTAATAAGTAAAAAAGTTATGGGCGATTTAGTCCGAAAAAAAAATTTGTCGGCCTCTCCTGAAAAATCGTATTTTGTCGATTACCTCAATTGAACCTACGGTCGACGATATATTCTTCGAATAAAACATTATTTATCTATGCACTTATTCAATCGTTTTGATTGATGTAAGACGATTCTTTTAGTTCATACTGAAGAGGTGTGGATCCTTTTTGTTATTCATAGAACATGATAATTCGTGATATCATAATTATTATTAAGAATATCGTTATAGCTTTTAATTTATATATCAGTGAAACTTATCAATGATTATCAATAGAATCTATCTGATAATACTATATGACTAATCTGATAAAGAAACACGATAAGTCATTCAAAGTCTCCAAGCTAATAAAAAAATGCCTTTTAATTGAAACCTTCATTCTTTATGATAAAGATAATTATTGCCAACGGCATTTCCATAAGGAAAGCTATCTTTTTGTTACTCTTACAATACAAATTGCTATTAATTAAATGAATACAGTCAAAGAGTAATTCATGATTCCTTGACCTTTAAACTTAATTCTGAAACAATAGAGTCTACGAGATGATCTTTGCCAAGGCGTAGAATGAGATAAACGACTAACAGAATTACATTGAAATACATTTCTTTACTGTAAGTAAATGAGTTATAGTTGTTTCATCATTAAAAGGATCTCAGTAGGTAATTAATTCAGTTTCAACGTATAATGTACAGTTCGTAGCCGTAATTAAGTAGTCTTAATTTTTTGTTGCGTATATGTCAGAAATAAATTTTTAAGCAATTTGACTTGTAACTTAAATTGTCCGTAGGTATATTTAAATCATTCGTGACATTTGTATGAAAGGGATTTAGCACTGCAAATTGACGTGGGTGTCAATTTGCTTAACAATTAGTTTTCCAGACTGTACCTACACTGCACTGAAATTATTACCAATAATTCTCAAATTGCACGATTATCTTGAAACTTTCCATTGTAGCTTGATAGCTGTGTGCACAAAAAAGAAACTTCGGTTGGGCTAGTCCCTAAATTGTTATATAGAGCTGGGTATTGACTTTATGATTAGGGGCATCCCCTATCTCTAAATGCATTAATTGTGCTTCATTTAATTTAAGATTGTATTCACTAGTGTTATCGAATGTTAATAATATGATTTTCCGGTATTTTCTATTAAGTTTTGATTAAATAAATTGATTATTTTCTTTATCGTCATTTTATTCACCAACCATTTTTTTTTCCATAAGCTGTAAGCAGGACAGGCAGCTGTACTAAATCTGTGTAGTAGTAAAAATTGCTTCTCGTTCATTAACTTCTGTAGGGATTGTGACATCACATTGCGATCATTATTTCGCTTATAAGCACGGTTATTTCAGCAGTACCTCAGGTCAGCTCTAGAGATAACTGCTCCTTGACCATGATTGGCCATGAAGATCATTGTATCGTGTTTTTCAAGCTTATCCAAAAGGACTCTCCCTCCCATCGGACATCAAATAAAAGACACAGATTCACTGTTTATATCACTTTTTTATAATTTATTTTCACAACATTTTTTATTTCTGTAAAATTTACAATAGCTTAAAACTCCTCACAAATATAATAGTAATTATGTATCGTAACAACACATCGTCGCGATTCGTGTAACACGAAACAGGCAACTTGGAAGAGAAAGAAAAAAATAATAACTATAATGTAATTATACTTGAAAATAACCTAATATAAGCTTATTTAACGTAAGGCCTAGCAACCCCTAAACTAGAGAGTCGGTGTGTCGAACATTCGCTTTTAACATATGAGCGAGGGCTGCGACACGCGCGCTTCGTAGAATTTGGAGAGTGGGCAAGAAGCAGCGCTGCGGAGAGGTGGTAGCGTTGTTGTCACGGTGTGTTTGTGTAAGTGTGGGGGGCTACTGATATTTTTGTGACTACGATGAAGTTTAGTTAATCAGAAGGGCATTTGTGACATTTGATTAGATTCTGACTAATTACTTAAATTATTATCTAAATTGATTAAAAAATATGGAGAAAAAATGCTTTGAAATATTACGAATTTTGAAGGAGTTCATGGCAAACTGCGTATTAATTAATCAAATGGATTTTAAAATAATCAGTAGCTTCTGTCAGTATAGTCACACACACATAGTTATTACAGTCGTAAACATTTGTACTGATAGATTGTAAAACAGTATACTAAATGCCACACCGCTGCTAATTGCCGATGCCTCCAGTTCTGCAAAACCACGCTTTTAATTACGGCGTTCACGTGCTATACTTCCACAAGAATCAAATCTTCTTACACATATTTAAAACCAAGTTCTATATTCACCGAAACAAAAACTCAGAAAGTCACGAACTTGGCGTCAGCTTTATCAATGAAAACTTTATCAATGTTTTCGTTTCGTTGAACAAACAACACAATCTTAGTACCAACATTTTATAAATAGATAAGTAAATGCTTCTAGTGTTTGATTGTATTTAAATTATAATTACTTTTGCATATTAACGTTTCTGTTTCGCCAAATTGCACGCTTCATGTCATCGAAGTATACCAAAAAAAAAAAAAAATCTTAATACCATTACAAAAGTAGTCAATATGCTGAGCATCTTTTTACATAAATTTTATTAATTGTATTGGGTAATGTAGATATTATGGGATCAAAGTCAATAATTTATTTAATTTCGAATTAAATTATTTTGATAGAGAACCGCAATGTGATAAAAACCATTAGGCAAGTCAACACTTTATTTTATTTTTTAATACTGGAGGCAAGTATCGTTTGGATGCTCAACATAAGGACTTTCATTAAAGTAGTAAATTAAGGACAGAAGTAACAATATTTATTAGAAAACTTGGTACTTTAAAATTCAGAAACAAACTCTAAGCTAAATCTCACAAAACTTTAAGATACTTATCCTGATTTATCTCCTTAGTTCTTTGTGATACCTTGCCTTTTGTTTGATTTGAAATATGGAAAGTGTCCAATCCTTCAGAAATTTGAATAATATCTCAGAAAAGTATCTTAAATTCACAAAACCATTATCCAACAATATATACATATATAGCAATCAACTGTTGCACGAGAACGCCTTTGACCAGTGCTCATTAGAATTAAAAATTAATTATAACATAAGGCTAGCTGAAAACTGATGGTAACTTTAGAAAAAATAATAAAAACCCTAAACTATATTGCAATGTCTCTCTTTGCAAGGAATTTAAAATATTTAGACCGTTATTTTTGGAAGCGTTTAGCCACGTCACGTGGTGTACATGGAAGAGCTTTATGAGTTAACGTACCGAGAGATGCCTCTCGATACGTTTCCACTGTTCTCGAATTGAACTCAATATTTACGAATGTTTTGAGAGTTGGAGTGTTTTCGAAATTCGGAATAGTGAACTCGGCCCAGACCAAAGAAACAATTATGTAGATGAGCCAAGTGTCTGTGTAGAAAGCATGTCATTTAGAGTTTGCGATTAAAATGTCTACCAACACGTTTGAAACTACGTTTTAAGAACTTACACACAAGACTGGTAAATTACTGATAAGGTACCCTACGGCTAAAATACCTACATAATTATCTCCATAGTTGTAGAGAGAAAAATCACAAAAAATATACCATCGAATATCGTTTTTTATTTCACGCGAGGAGGTAGTTCTTAACGGATTTTGCCAATAGCTTTACAAATAGATATAACAATCACAGATATTATAATAAATATAGTGACAATAGAATGACATTTAAAATACCTGTCGAAAAGACTACAAATCACAACTTAGACGCCTGTCTCGATATAGCAAGTAACACTAGTGATAATTAACTTACATTCACTCTTATTACATATGGAATAAAGTTTAGATTCAGTTAACTATGTTTATGTACTTCATTTATTTCTAAGTACAGACGACTGCGTACTATTTCTAATTTTAGGGCTACCGTTTGACGTTTACCGTGTTCCGTTGCACTCATGGTGTTGCGTCGTATCTTTAATATTCCAAAATGTTCCTTCTAGTGCTGTTACTATACCATCCCAATACAATTTGAAGAAAATATACACAAGACGAGCTGCACTAGACTGACGCACAAGTGGAACGGATCACTGAACATGCTTAACTTGCATCAAATGTTTTATCACCTCCAAGCCATAATATGACGTTCAGCCAAGATAACAAGCATATGATAACAGTTAAAGTGTTTACAATACAACACTACAATCCCAAAAGAATTTTTGAAGAGTTTAAAAAATGAGATCTTAAATTTTGGTTCGACAGTGAGCAAGTCAGGAAAATTCGTTTATAAACTCGATAAATTGTTCCGAAGTTAACGTTAAAGGTTAACTCTATAAGATGATTGTACTTGATTACTTCGGATATATCTTCCGCTACTCAAATATACTACATAACAAACTGCTTAGTAAAAGCCCTACAAAGTTCATGCAATGTGTATAAATATAGTATTTACTCTGAATATGCATTTGGCAAAATATCTAACACATTCACGTATTGGCCGGACACTGTTTACACCATCGTTCATATATTCTCTATCTCATTAAAATACAACAATAGTAATATATCTCTCTATTGGATTTAACCTACATAATGTTATGTAAGTAGATAATATAATCATCGACAACATGGTTAATTAATACAACAATTAAATCACATTTTCCATACATCTACAGCTTTAATATAAACTGTAATTGATGAGACGTTAAAAGTAAAAAAAACATGTTCATAAGTACTCTGTTACTAAACGTGACTTCGCTACTTGTAAATGTTCTTAAAATATTTTTATAATGGTATTTTTATATTATTTAAAAAAGCGTGAACTTTAATATTGTACACACCTTAGTAATATATTTTTTTGGGTTTTTAAAGTTTTTTTATCATTTTATATTTTTAGGTGTATCTTAATTTGTTACTCGTTCGCCAAGCCGTATACAATACTAGAGCGATCACGAAACGTGTAAGTGTATACATACATCCTTTCAGATTGATAAATACATAGTAAAATAGTTGTTTACGTGTGAGAGAGTGAGGAGCGGAGGCGACCGCGCTGGCTACGTTCTAACGTTCGTGATCTACTAGGTGCTATACTCAACGGATTTTCTCGCGTTTAAGGCCGTGTGACAAGGCCGGACTTGTTACTTTACAAATTGTTCCTGCAAAAAGTACGCACGCTCCTCCGTTAGCATCCGTAGTTCAAGTGAACCAGTTAACATTTCTCGCAATAAATTTACTCACTTAATTACCAATAAAACTCGTATCCGACCGTCCGCTTCTCCGTGATATTTCGACGGCGAGAGACATGCCACTACTTTTATGGAGACGACTTCTATACATAAAAGCTTAAAAATAACTAACTAGTCTTTTTATATAGGCAGACCATCGACTCGGACTCACTATCTAGCGGCGCGTCCGTCACAATCCACGTGAACGATAATTTTCGTACTGCTAGCATATTAACTTATCAACACGAAAGGAGTACGACTAGAAATTACTTCACGTCGCGGCGGGCCGAGCGGCCGCGGGGGACAATTGACGAGCGAATTGATCGGCGGACAGTGAGCAACTTGACGCGCGGGGCGCCGCCGCCCGCTCCTACGCGTACATACATTTTTTTATCCGTATTATATACATTTGGCACTAAATTCATCGTCGGTCGAACAGGAGGGCCGGTCACGCCGGGCACGACGCGGCGTGGCAGCACTCGCAGTAGGGCGCGGGGGGCGCGGGCATCGCGCACTGCGCGCACGTGACGCACTGCGCGCACGCGGCGCAGCCGGGGCAGCCCGCGCACGCCGCGCACACGCACACATAGTACTGCGGCGCCATCATGACGGGCGGGCGCGCGCACAGCTCGCGGCACGCCAGCGCCTCGATCAGCGCCAGCGTCTGCCGCCGCTCGTGCCCCATGAGGCACACCGTGGACTCGCGCACGACGCCGTGCAGCAAGGTCAGGTACCTGCACCGAGCGACACCGCCAGTTAACGTCAACTGTGTTATACAGTATCTGCAAATATGGACAAAAAAGTTAATAAAGTACTGAATACATTCAGGTCGTGGTTAGTGAACACACAGGGATTCAAAGTTACTCTTAAACCAGATGCAAGAAGTTGATCTGCAGTATGATTCTTAGATCTTTTAGTTCAAATGTTAAAACATTATAATAAAAATTATGTGGAAGGCCTCGTAATTTTTAACATGCATTATGGAGAAATAAATCGTTAAGACGAGTTTTTCTGGCGTCAAGTTTCAGAATAAATGGCAGAAATAAAAGTAATAAAATCCGAGTTGTAGTTACCTGTGCTTTAGAGCTTCTTCCTCTCTGCCGACGAAGTGGTTCCGCAGGTAGGCCTCGAGCTTAGCACGCTGCTGGCCAAGCTCAGGGAAGTCGATGAAGAACCTTGAGCACATGTATCGCTCGAGGGTTTTGATTTTATCTGGCCGCGCTGGTCTGTAGCCCTTTGCGAGGAGAGCGCAGTATTTGAGCAGACCGCCGCCACGGATCTCTTCAGGCTGCCGCGTCGCGATCAGTTTCTCGGCGAGGTGACTCAGAGCCTCATTGAAGTCGCCGTACACGGACTCGCCAACGACGGTTGGGTAGAAGTTCTCGCCGATGGGCAGTTGAGCACACTCGTGAAAAGCGAGGAGCGAGTCGAGAGCGATTTGGAACGAGTCCACGGAGAACTCGAACTGGCGACGCATGTTGTCCACAAACTTGAGTTCGACGGACTTGTGTCCGCGTGAGTGGCCGAGCGATATCAGGGACCAGCGGTCACCGTCTGAGTTCACACGGACCATCTTGGAGACGTAGGCCTCCTTGAGGCCGGCCGGGGAAGCGCGGCGGCGCGGGGTAGCAGGTGGCATGAGAGTGGACAGATGTCCGAGCACAGCGTTCTTGACGCGGTCGCAATGACGCGCGGTGGGCAGCTCGGCCGTGAAGATAAGGTCGATGTCGGAGTAGGGCTGGGCCCTGTCGGCCAGTACGTGGCTGGCAGCGCCGCCATTGAGGCGCACATCGCGCACGTTAACGCCGGCACCACCTACGCTCTGCGGCGCCTCCAGGCGCGCGCGCACTCCCGCCACCAGGTCGCGCAGGCGCACGTGCAGTGTGGGGAAGTTGCCGCGGCCGTGGATAGCGACCACCTCGTCCATGACATCACCGAGCCGCCTCACTTGCTCGTAGCTGAGCACGGCGTGACGCTCGCCTCCACCGCAGCCTTCTTCTGATGAAGTATAGCTCGACTCGCTCTGCAACAAAAATAAACAATGTCTTGTTAATATCTTAGATTTTTCACAACTAAGAGGAATTTTTGGAGTAGTTTGGCGTGTCCACAGTATTAATGACTCAGGTCCGTCATCTCAAGGTAAAGTGTAATATAACAGGAAAGTTAACCATAAGAAAACTGAGTAGTATTACGATAATAATAACACCGAGAACGAAAACGAAATCTCTTGGTTACATTACAAATTACAATTTACGCGTTGCGATGAAAAATACGCGCGAAACAGCTGGTGAGTGTACGGTTACGACAGATTATCTTAACCCTAGTAATCTTTGTTTGTGAACACGATGCATCGGGTTTATTGAGGAAACACAATGTAATGACTCTAGATTACCTATTAAGGAAATATAGAAAGCTTGGTTATTTTATCTATCATTGGCCACCTTTGGTCTTTCTTACCTAATCTCATCTTCACGTAAATTCGTAGGAATTTTTGTTACTCCTATAGAACACAACGTTGTTAATGAATGATTATGAGTATACAAACAGTGCTAATAAAAGCCTAAAAATAAAATTACGTCGCAGACAAATGTATGACATAATTGAGGAGCTTCCGAGAACTATTGAAATTGATGGCTCACAATATTTTTTTTGCTTACGATTCATTACTTAGCAATGCTATCAAGGTTAGCAATAAGCAAATAGGATATGGGTGCGTTATTTGTACAAACGAATGCCATTATTTGATGCACAGTGATTGACTATAGTTTTACTACGCAGAATATTTTTTTTTAATTCTTTTTGTCGATTCTTAATAGTGTTATATTAAATTGGCAATTCAACCAAAACGGGTTCGTTTCCAAACTTAGCTCGTCTACTTTGTGCTTATTTTTGCAATTTGAATGCCTTCACGAACTTATCTGGCACGTTGCCATGTCCCAAAATGCAAGATTACCCACTTACCCATATAGACCAATAAAAACTAACAGATTTGTTTAATGACCATGCTTTTTATGTAGTCTAGATAGTTTATTGTGTCTAAATAAGGCAACATTGAGACCAATGAGCTAGTAATAAATCTTTGTCCATTAGACGTTGTAAAGCGATTCTATTTAAGTGGTCCATTGTTGGAGTTCAATGGTCTTTGAACAAAAATTGTGTAATATTAGTCTTGTCTGCTTCTACATCTGTGAATGTGTTTGTTTGGTTTCGATTGATTTTGTTGCTGACACGTGTATTGTTGTGTATTTTTCTTTTATAAACGTTCTTACAAATTCTGTACCATTTTGCCATCTAAACTTATATTTTCTTACAAGTTCTACTAACGTTTTGTGATGTATAAAAAAACCATCAACTTGCTTAAAATAATTTTCATAATATCAATAGACAACATTGGCAGGAAAAAAAATTACATTGATAGGTACGACATAAAATATATGAAATAGCTCATAGACAACACGACTATTCACGACAGTCTTTAAGTGCACATGCACACGCTTCGTAGCATGAATATGTTATATTGGTTCTTTCACCTCTAACTAGAGTTGTATAGCTACCAGATTATCTCCTAGTATTGAGTTTGTATAAATTTTAACTCTGATTAACACACCGTGGGTCAGCTCCGTATATGTATTTATGTTTGTGCCTGTGTTACAGGTCAATACATTAGTAGTATACCTACAAACAAGCCAGAAAATTACATCTCTGAGGTTAATACTTGTAAATAAGATAATGAGTCGACTGCGCAACGAAATGGTACCTGTTGACTACTCACACCAAAATAATGCGTGAGACGAGACATAAAAAATTACTTGTAGAAAAAAAAGTGTCAGAAATTGTTCTTCTTTCCTTAAAGAAGTTAATAAATATCTTTTAAAATGAATTGGAAGCGAATTTTCATGTTAATTTGGACTGCTCTTTAAAATGTTTCAAAATGTAAGTAATATTTTGGATGTAAAGTAACATGAAGATGGTGACGATACTAATAAAATAAACAATAAATTAAATAGTAATTACAATATAGAGAAAGCAGAATCAACAAATGACGAGACATGTAATAGATCGAAAACAAGACAACTTCGAAAAACAGACGTCAAAACGCAATTTCGAAAACAAACATGTAGGTTCCCACCACCACCTGTTCAAATTATTTTTAACTTTATCTAGACAAAGTAGGTATCGCCCGCTTACAATACCAATCTATCATGAACTGCCCACGCCAGCTTGCTGGCTTTATCAATTCTATCCGCCTCGTTTAGGCTATCGTAATTTAATTCTTGTCACACTGGATAATTATGTCCTGCTGCGCTACTTCCCATTTTATTGGTGTCATTATTGATAATAAATGCAACAGGATTCGTGAACTAGAATTTCTAAAGTCAAGTTTGTGCGATTAGATTCTGTGAATGACTAATGTCCGTTTGAGTGCGAGGTTTATTTTTCAGTGTCATGAGGTATTTTTTTGTTCAAGTCCAAACCTACTTATTGCATTCATTTTATACATACACGGAAATAATATTTTATTATTTGTATTCCATTTATTTATTCAGCTGATGTTCTAGCCAATATAAGTTTGAAAACACTGAAAGGCAATTTAAAGTCATCAAGTGCATGCTCAATGCCCATTGCAACAAAATATTTCGAAACATCAAAGTATTGCGTAAGGCAAGTAAATGAGGCGGCTTCTTTTAGAAAACTTTGGAGAACTATGTCTTCATAGCTGATGCAATTGGTAATACTATTTCGGTGATAACCACACAGCAGTCCATCCCGACCACAAGGTAATAATAAACTCTAAGCAATAATTATCTACATCTATTTATTAAACCTTCAAAACAAATGTCAAGAGTACATTTTAGTCATAGATGTATTATTAAAACTAGCGTTATATCTATGATTTTAATGGACTGCCAAACGTTTATCTTGTTTCAGAACGCAATCTTAATTAAAAACCACCAATCGGAAGCCTTCGCCGATCAATCATCGTGAATTCAAAAAACCTGTAAAAGTGTCATTGTCATTGTCACGGCGAGGTGCGCGGCCGCTCTCATGAACTATGCGAAGTGACCTCGTTATGGCGTCCGATTAAAATACGAAATTTTGTATTGTTTTTCCTCGTCGATTTGAAATCAGTCGGTAGCTCGTTGAGGTCAAATGCGCAATCGTAACAAATCGTATCGGACACGAGCCGTGTTCTCTATAAACTTGAATAAGAATACTTCTAACTTTTTTACTGAGACGTAGAAATCAGCTGTTCTCTCAAGGTCGAATGTTGCGTGTAGTTATTTTATTTTACAGTGAATTATGTATAAACGTTGTCTCAACTAGAACAATACGTGAGCAAACTGAGGAAT
Organism: Agrochola litura; assembly: GCA_949152395.1. Lineage (NCBI taxonomy): Eukaryota > Metazoa > Arthropoda > Insecta > Lepidoptera > Noctuidae > Agrochola > Agrochola litura. The sequence continues at coordinate 3,140,039 of OX424497.1, read as the reverse complement.
AATACTATTTGTAGAGAGAACAAAAGAGAGACTGGTGAACGCAAATTGAAATAGGATTCAAAAACAAATCCGAGGTTAGGCCGTTCAGCTTATAGATTGGATTATGAAGGTTGTCGTCACCATGTTCATTTATAATATTTTAGGAGTAACATTTTTAATATTGTCCAGACTACTCTTGAGTTTAATAATGACATCCCTTCCCTGATTGAATTTTAGACCTTTCTCCAAAGGATCAATAGTTTTTCATTTGATACTGCCATTTTGCTGAATATTTCTACGAAATATTAATTACTTATTATCATTTATGAAGTTATGCGAAATTAAATTACTTTTAAAGTGTGAAACGTACAGTTTTACCCGACAAGTTTGAGTCAATACATTAATCAAACATTTGGTCAAGTCACGGCATTCGTACATACTTTAAAAAAAATATTATGTGTATATTAGAGGCCAATAGTCTGTGTGTCTGTTTGACATGGATTTGTCACGCAACCATTAAAATAATGTTTTATTGTTCCGTAACACTGACGTTTTAACATTTTGGTTGCTTTTATGTATTTAGGGTACATATTATGTTTGAACATGGATATGTATTTAATTGAAGCAGGAAATTAAAGTATATTAACGAACATTCTAAAAAGATGAACGTTTTAAATGAAGCCATAGGTAATCCCAGAAGTATAAAAATAGCAGCCAAGCTTAGCGCACAAAAAACGTTGTGTAACAACAATAATTTTGAAACAGTCACATAATTGCCATGTATTATTTAAAAATCATAAACAGTAGCGAGAAAACCCGTGACTAAAGCCGCATGCCGCGTGTCACACGACATAGATCGTGAACTTGCCAGTTTTTGCGTGCGAAACAGAACGAGCTCGCGAATTCGCGATACGGAACGGGAATGTGAAATTATGAATTTATATTTTCGAACTGCTCAATCGAATTCCTTACAACGAGAAAGTTGGTTTTATAATCGTCACATTAGCTGCCTTGCTGTCAAAAACAATTTCTATTTTCACTTTATGCGTTTTTCCGACGCATTAGGTATTCATTGGATACGATATATTGCGATTGATATCAAAATTTAAGATGCAGGTAGTCTTCGCAGTTGGATGAAAAATACATTAGGTATAATATTTAAAAAATACATTACAAAACAGCTTCGCAATCTTTTATGTAACGTATTTACGTATTATTGATTCAGAGCGGATGTTTACCGGAAAAGTGTTTACAAATCTTCGCACCGTTATCAGATCTTAGTACAACCTCATCTTGTTAACGTTAAACTATTGTTATCAGCCGAAGAAGAATGTGAGACGTAACAGTCCGCGTCACCGTGCGCGACACACAGGTTCAAAACATCATCACGCGGCAGTGCAAAGAGTACAATAGGTACAATACAAACTGGACTAACATTGAACAAGTGGTCTTACAATGAGACACGCATCTACCGTACGTATGTTCTTACGTTCATAGCATTTCTTGGTCATTATCATAACAGCAGTTTAAAAAAACTTTTTTAGATAAAATATTCAAGTCAAACAAAGCATAGACTAGACTGTTGTAGGCATTCTTTAGGAAATGCCAATATGGCGCCGACGCTCGTCTGTCAAAAGTTAGCCGTCGACCTTGCAACGGATAGCGTGATCGTGAGCAGACAGACAAAAAACATCGCAGCACAGCAAATTATCTCGGAAATCCGCAATTAGAGACTGACGTTCGAAATTGAAACAATTTCGATTGGATCTCGGTTTTATTAAGATCTCCATCGATTGCTCGTAACATGTACCGAGCGAAAGGTCAATTGTATTACCAAACGTCGCACTCATGTTATTGATACTGACGAGAAAAAAAGCCTGCTTGTTTATGAGACAAGTGGTTTTTAAATCGAGATTATTTTTTTTCGACTAAAGAGAACAATACGCGATCGGAATATTTCAAAGTAGGATATGATGTTACGTTTCTTTATACGATCGTGTCCTACATCTAGACAATCGAGTGACTTTCGATTTCGTGAGGCTAGTAATTAGCATGGCCTCGGCATACGTGTGCTGCGTAACACGGAACGGAACTAGCTCGCGGCGCGCGGGATCCGTCATGGCGCGGGAAGGAAGCCATTTTCACTTTCTTTTTAAATTATATCAACGTTTTATTATTCCAATCGATTCATTAATATTTCAGACGAGTTCTTGCTTGCGTCACTCCGCCTATACAAACGAAATTAAAAGTAATCCTTGTACATTTTAACGAAAACCTTCATTTGAAAGTCTAAAAGTAACAGTTGGCTGGGAATTCTTTGTTTTATGTAACACTGGGAATAGAGAATTTTAGGCTAAAGCCATTAAGTGTGATAAAGTCCTCCATTTAGCGGTAATCATTGTCACATTAGAATTTATGAAGCGAATTGTTTGTTAATTACGAAGGGTCGCGCGACGAGATACCTTTGCCTCATTTAACTATAGGAAAAAGGTTCATTATTTGTTGATGGAAATTCATCAATTATGTATTTAACGTCGGAGGACACTTATGTTTTATAATCACGATGATACCGAGATGCTACTGATAGATAATGTTAGATATCATACACTTGCTGTTCATATAATTAGTATCCAATAACTTAGTGGTCCGTATTCTGATTAGAAACATGTAAAGTAAAATTATTATAACATAACATCACGCCTGTAATCCCAGAAGGGTTGGGCAGAGGTGTTTTTATAGTACAGCCACATTTCATTATGTTTAAGTCCCATAGGGGGCGACCCTATTGCCATCAACCGGGCACAAATTCAGACTCCGGGCTGCCACTTAGAAATTCCAGATGAAAAAATTCAATAACACTTTTCCCGACCTCATGCTCAGCAGTAGTACTTGCGACCACTAGATCAACAAGGCTGTCGAATAAAACTATTCAAATTGAAATCTTTCATCAAAATGCATAATTCAAGATACCTAAATGTTGTATCCCTTGAATCGAGGTGTTAATTAATTTCATTTACATAAATAAATTAGGTCCATTAAATAGTAAACAAACATAATGTATTGCCGGGAGGCTTTTCTGACCTTAACCAACTTTTAAATATGAGTTTTAATTAATTATTTTCCGTATAGTTGTTATGTGGTCTATTACAATAATAATAAGTTTGATACTTGTTTCGTAACTTAGTAAAACTAAATAAGTATTGAATTTTGTTAATGGCCAATGCTTCATTTGTCTTCTAATCTTTTATAAATTGAGTTTCAATACGATGAAATGATAAAATCAGTAATATCTACTTTTATTGTACAAAATGACCTTAGTTTCTCATTCAGGTGCCAACCAAAGACAATTATGGGCGGCGTCATAATTCACAGATTAAAACCAGAGACAGAAAACAAGTTTTTTATATCTTTATTTGTCGTCTTGTTGACATTTATTTCTATCAATAAGTACGATTTTAATTGTGTTGTTTAATTCATTGCACATTTATTTATCATTACTTTGTAATTTATCTACTTGCTTAAGACTGTACAATCGCTTGACGACATTTGCATTTTTTTGACCAGTGTTTTACGTGAAATTGAACGTTAGTATTTTTTTTTCATTAATTCGTTCTGTTTCGCGGTGGTTTATGCGATTTCTGTTACCTAGCGAGGTGTAGGTTTTTAAATATTAGCACTTTATAACACCACTGAATCGTATAACTTCTTGATAAAAATATTAAATGAATTGAATACTGTATATTATGAATATTAAATTAATTTAATATTTTTTGTATATATGAATATTAATTGTTTTTTTTTTTTTTTTTTATTCTTTGACAGGCAACAATCGCTGGGTCTACCAGAGGTATGAAATTTTGCACAATGGTTCATTTTGTAACGAAGGTGAGCACTAAGGAAGAACTTTTGAAAATATAAAGTTCGACATTTTGCCGATGGAAAATTCCATTGGACACAGGTTTGTACCAAGATAATTTTAAATAAACATTAATCTACTTATGTCGATAGAATTCAAGCTTTTTACACCTACCAGCACGATTAGCATGACCACAATAGAAACGGGTTTTGTCGACGGAAGAATAGACAAAATGACAGATAAACAATCACAATCTGTCATTTGTCTATTCTTCCGTCGGCAAAACCCGTAGAAAACACGTTTCTATGGTTGTCATGCTTCGGGTGCCGACTGATAAACCAGTTTCCAAAATTGAATTACACAATAACGTTAATAAACAACACATTTTTTTTTATGAGTACCTACAAATAATTTACATATTGCGTGTATTTTTTTTTTCAATTTGGAAATGTCAATGAACTTTTAGAATATTAATTTATTTTCAAAAACAGACTTATGTCACGGTCGCCATGTTATGTTCCCAGATAACATCCGTCGATTAAAGATTTGACCGATTGTTAAACAATAGTTGCGTCCAATGACTTTTAGTTCACCATTATGTGAATGTAAATCTAATTTTATGGCTTTTTGTGGTAATTAAATGGTTAAACTATTTAATGATTCTTTTGAAATGTTGGCCCTTGTTTTAATTCTAGTTGTTGCTTGTGATTGCATTTGCAAACAAAACCAACAACAACTCCTTGTCCAATAAATAAATAGTAAACATTGTCACAATATTTGTCAATCCGTCTAGCCTTTTCTCAACTATGTTGCGGTCGGCTTTCAGTCTAACCGGATACAGTTGAATACCAGTATTTTACAGGGAGCGGTTACTGGGTAACACGATACCTCATTCCAAGACTGGTTGTCAGAATTTCGGGTTTCTGACTATCCGTAACGACTGTCAAAGATTTACCAATGACAGCCGGGAACAAATGCTTACCGAGCCACGGAATGTAATGGATGGTCACCCATCCACAAACCGACCGCGGCAAGTGTAGCTTAACCTTCGATGGACCCGTGTGGCTGTTATTATTTAGCCACGAGCCCCTCACGTTGGCACAATATTTTAAATAAGTACAAGATGGTATGCTACAACCTCGTAAGTCAATGTTTCCGACCGGCGGCGACTATACACCATTATTATAATCGAGAGAAAAATAAGTCGATTAACTTAATCGACAATTCTAGATCAAGGGCTTATCAAGTAGAAGGCTCGGGTATCGAGCACAGCAATTATTAACATTAGTACGTCAGTGAGCGCGCGCAACGTCGCATACAAACTACGTCCTCCGACATTCCCTTGTGAAGCAACCGTTGGCAGCACATACGTGTTTCAATAAATTCTCTGTAGGAACGACGTGACGCTTCTAGTATTTAATGCTTGTTAGTTCTGTGGCGTTTTAGTCGATTTATGCTAGCCTTCAACGTTGATCGGAGGATAATCATTGGTAATATTAATGAGCTTAGATTTGGAATAAGACGTGTAAACGTGGTTAAATTTATTGTGTGTGATATACATATATACGTTTTTTTTTGAGCATGATTTTTTAATTCATTGTTTCAAGTTCAAGATTGATTGATTGATGGAGACAATTTTTCTTGTAGTCTTTTGTTTGAAACAGCAGCTCATTTTGATTGTTTTACATGTATCTTGTTATGTTTTGATGTGAATGCACTTCATTATCTAAGTATTTATGAGGGGTGTGGCGCTTGTCTCTTGACCTCGACAATTGCATCACATTATTTTTGCCTGAGCAACCGGCAGCAAGTTCGTGATGCTCCCTTAGATGTCACTGCTTGCGGTAGCGTCGGGGGTCGGGTTGCCTCCTTCCCTCAAATATGGCGAGGGGGGTAATGATTGATCTTTGCGATAAGCGCGTGAACGGGTGATGTTTGTAGGGATTGGTCGTCTTGTTGACCATGGTTTTGTTATTGTTATTAGTAATTAACTGTTAATTTATTTTACTTCAATGGTCCTAATTCATCGTTTATGACTACGAGTTACAGCTTTAATAGCTATATATAAGCGGACACGCCTTTTATGCCTGGAGGCTTTTATTCGGGTATTAAGTTCTGTTTACGTTTTATTTTCGCTTGAGTATAGATTTATTTCTATGTTTTTTGTTGGGATATTGGCGTGTGCTAGCTGACATATGGCAAATAATTTAATTTAATGTTTTGTGTTGTATAATGTAATTTTTTTGGATACTGTTGTACTTATATATTAATAAAGTTTTTCTAACTGCTGTGGTGCTGGGGAGTTTGTTGTGCCACTTCTTCTTCCCAGCTAAAGCGCTAGGAAGTGGTGAAGGGTAGACGTTTTGGGGGACTATCTTATTTATTTATTTTTTGTTCGAAAAGTGTTGATCCTCAGCCTAGTTTGAATAAATTACTTTTGATCTCTCAGTCCACGACAAAGGAGTTAACAAACAAAAATAGTACGAATCGAGTGGTGTGAACAAAATGTACTCTAAATAAAATTATTTATTTGAAAAAAACATGTTTATTAAGGTCGTAGTAGGTACCTACTGGTACTACGGTCGTAATAAACATGTTTTTTATTCCACAAATGATAACAAAGAGTTTAATTAGTAAAAATAAAAAATTAAGTTAGAAACAGATAGTACATTTTATTTTGAGTTCAGAGGTTACAAGATTTTGGTTTAGAAGTTTTTGTTACAGTATTCTTTTTCAAAGTTACCTACATGCTATTTTTCAACAATATTGTTGTAATATATTCTAAAAATAATCTTCCCCTCCCTTTTTTGTATTTGCAGATGCAATATATAAATATAACAATGTAATATATAATAAATATCCTATGGCAGTCCCACAATTAAGACGAATCTAACGACACCTCATAATATTATATATGTTAAAATCCATCAAGCCGTTTAGGCTACAGAGCGTGACAAAGACATACATACTCTCGAAAAACATTACCCTCCGTCTGGGGCAGTTAGGTAAAAGTAAGCCTTATCTTGTTTTTTGAATTAGTACGTCCGTAGATAGATAGGTCTGTTTTGTTGGGATGTAGGTATTTTAAATGAGTAAAAAACAAGTCATAAAGAGGATTTAACGCCCTAATAATTATAGTGACAATCTTAATTAAATACCGTTGTATGTGGGGGAAGTCATACAAAAAGGAAAATCCAAACAGCACCTAATTCTAATTAATCATATAAATATGTAAGCCATAAATGTGAAAAATGTGTACCATACGAGAGTTGTATTTACAGCGAAGCAAAAAGGAGGGTTATGATTTTGACCGATATGTATATTCATTTGATCTCTCATAACTTCTAAACTCCTTATCATAATTTGATAAATGAGGTATCATAGTGGAAGCGTCTTGATTTTCCGCTGGTTAAAGGTTATATGACGTCACATTAATTGAAGATATCGGATATCGAGCCGAGAATTCCGAAAATAACTTGGTACTAATAATTTTTAAAGACTAGCTTTGACCGGTCATTGTAGGACATTTTGTCAGGCCCAAGTTTAAAAACGAATGATGACACTTCCAAACTAAGTTCACGTGTTTCAGCAAAGCGTTTTGTAATCACACGATACGGACTAATTAATTAGAGTTAGATTACCCGAATACCGTCAATACAGACTTATCAGTTTTGTCAGAAACGTGACAATAACAATCTAAGACAGAAACACTAAACTGTGAATTGTTTGCAGCTTTTGAATTCAGGGTTTTCCCAAAAATGCCTGAAGTGGTGCAGGTGTTAGTTAAACTAGATAACACCCGGATTTCATGTTTTAAGTAAGTGATACAAAGATTTAAATCGTAACATTCGATTAGAATCGCGAAGATCGATTTAGATCGCTTTACCGCGTCAAAAGATGGTCGCGTTGTTTCGTTTTGACACACAATCTCTCAGAGACTTTACTTGATTATTATGGAAATGCCAGTATTATTGTGAGAGCTCATACTTCTCAGTATGAACCATTTTTCGCGACTTATGCTTTAGCTATAAAACTATTTTCCTATCTGTCGTGCCTGCGACTTTAGCAGCTTTCCTACCATTTTTTAAATAAATTACATTAATTAAAAGAGTGTTATAGTTTGACCAATACCGCTGTACCGCGCCTTTGGAGTACGCGGCGAGGCGGGGGGCAGTGTTGACCAATGAGCGGCGCCGAGAGCTTTGACGAATTAATGGCCTGCACTGCTCCCCCGTCTCGCCGCGCGCCTTCCTAAGGCGCGGTACAGCGGTATTGGTCAAACTATACTCTATATATACTTCCAAGTCGATTGATAGCGTCCGGTTTGCACCAAGTGCAAAGGGCGACTGATAGAAATCCGACGACTGACGAAATATGAGGTTTGCCGAGGGACATTAAGAACATATTTGTATGTACTTATTTGTTATAGTAGGTAAAGATAAACAGACAAACAGAGAATAATTTCAAAATCGAATGCACCCACATATAGTTTATAAACATAAACATAGCAACACAATCAAAACTACATCACTATGACAACATTAAGGCCCGCACCCACGTGGTGTCAATCACCACAAAACACAAAATGTCGATAATTCCCACGCACCGTCCTGTTTGACCGGTCACTTTGACATTATCTGTTCTGACCGCCATTTATCATGGTGTGGTCTATTGTGGTGAGGAATTGGTTAAGTGATTGTGATCTGTGTTACTTGGTAACTGAATAAAAAGTTTTTAGTTAAATTCTACTATCCTAAATCAGCTTGCTATAACTACTAAAGAAAATGTATTGAGATATATGTGTGATTATTATGTTCGGGAGTATGCACCGTAATACTTAGATCAATCAAGGTTTGGCATTTAACTACAACAAAAAAATATGTAAATGAATAAAAAAACATTTTTAAAACAGTTAAGGATAACACCAACTTGTATTCTACCATATTATATTCTATTCTACCATCTGCGAGTTTACCAAAATGTTACCCTATTATTATTTTAGTTAACTTATATAAATGTTATTACCATTAGGTATAATATCACTCATATGCGCATTTACACACAATGATGAGTTTTCCCATGAATAATAAAATATAAGTAAATAGGTAAGCTACCTATTGATCAAAGTAATCAATTGGATATTATTTATAATAGCCAGTGATTACACAGTAATTTTCAACACATTAATGGAAAAACCTCGCACATCATACAGTATCATAATTGAATTTAATTATCTTTTAATGCAACATTATAATAATTACTAGATGTCATATTTTTCCTATATGAATGAAATGCCACAATATGAATTTATAATTATAATGGAACCTTGAAAGTTGTTGTTATGTGCAGTTTGAAAGTTGTGTGTTGATAATGTCATGTATGATCAATTGATCACTATTCCCGCTGTTTATCGTAGGAATGACATGAGTTCTTATCAGATTGTTAGTTGTGGCTTGTGGTGTTCTATGGGGAAATTGGAGTCGTGTAAGTAGACATTAATATCTCAAAGCCAACTCTTCACTAAATCATGATAGGTATACGTAAGTAGGTGCAAACAAAGATAAGTGGAATTTTATAAACGCCGCATTTTGTGTTAATAACCTTGAATTTTATACAAAACCAGTTCACTACTTTATCAAGTGAAAGTAATTTATTATCACGCGGCGATAAAACTGTTGATAAGGTTATATTATTAATAATAATACCTTTATATAACTTGATATAACGTGGTGTTAATATTTATGGACTAAATTAAACTTGACACGAATGTTACGGGGCTAAAATGGTTACTTGTGAACACAAAAATTATGAATCCAATCCAATTTTAGATTATTTTATTAATGTCTGTAATAAGAGATGCGTGATAATAATCATTGTTCAATCTGCGCCTGCGATAAAGAATTATAATGTAAGTACATCCATAAACGCCCAAGATTAGCATTGGATAGGTAATTGCTGATAGCATTTTGCTGATATTAGTATTATTACCAAACTGGAAAAAATTGCTGCTCATTTTCTCAACATTATTCAGATATCTTTTAGCGGCCTTTACATTACCAGGATCAAGCAAAGCTAAGAAAACGGCGATAAAATTATAACAACGGTTACATGACTAATCCCTACCTTCGATATTGTGAAACTTTCCTCTTAATGATTTAATTTAATTTCCTTTCTACTTTGGGAACTAGATGAACTTTATAGTTGAAGTTTTGAGATTCAAGATTACAGTCAACTTCTGCAAAATAGCACTTAATTAATTAGTTGAAAGTGCCAGTTTGGGACGCTTATTTTAATATAAAATGTCGCTGTGACTCATAATTAAAATTAAAAGCAATCAAGTCATGTCTGAATTGAGTGATCGATTGTAAAAGTAAAATAATGTCAACTAAACGAAAGTAAATAAATGTATTATCGATAATAGTCCCATTTAGATACTTTTGATTAGTAGGTGTTTTGTTTATAATTTTTAATGCAATTAATCACTCAACCAATCAAAATACTAAACATAGAATGTGGGTATCCATATGGCTATCTTAAATATGTATGTAGGTTCACGCACAATTATACAAGTAGGTAGGTATCACTTAGAACTTAAAACTGTCATGTATAATGTATCAACATGCATACAATTTGTCCCAGATACATAACATCAAAGCTCTCAATTTGTAAGTATGATATTAGACTAGGCACCTTTAAATTATATAGCCTTCGGTATACATTGTATACCTAAGAGTGTACTATCTTGATTGCTAATAATCAATTCGAATATCAACAGGCTAAAAGGCCACTTACTAAGTATATTTTAGGATACCCACACGTTGACAGATGATACCGACGCAAGAAAGGGGTTGTCTAATAGTAGGCGAGGGCCACACCTTCATTGTATACGAATATAAGAAAAGATAAAATTGATAAGGAATCTCAACATTGTCAAACGGTTAGATAATTTTCGTTATACGATATCAAAACTCCTGAATTTTTTTTTTTTTGTACTTGCGTAGAAACTTCGCTCAAAGTGATCATTTTATCTAAAAAGATAAGATAATGTCGTATTTATAAATATTATGTCAAGGCCTAGGTTGAATACAACTTTTACTTTTGTACATAAAACTGTGTATGTACAATGATTAGCTATACAAGTGACATACTGCGCATACTGGTAGGAATTGGTTAAAAGCAACGGGTTGCCGACCGATCACCTATTTACTAACAATTTTCATTTGACAGTTTATATGTAGGTACACATATATAAACAGACAGAAGGAACAGAAAAATACGTAAAAAGGTGAAAAAAAAACAACTATTCACAAATTCTTTAGTACAATGAACAATTTTCTTCCGAAATTACGCACCAGCAGGGAGTTTGAAAATGTCACAAATTAATAATACGTTCTGCTGGATACGATAATAAATGAGATCATATTAAAATGACGACGCATTTCCATTTTCCATGACTGAGATTTCTAGGAATTTACTGATAGTAATAATAAAGCAAAGTACATAATATCTATAAATAATAATAAATACCGATAGTTTATGGTTACCTATACTGGAAATCAATGCAGACAATGGCAAGATTAACACTCGTCATAATAAAATGTAATATTTATAATTAGATTATCAAATTTGAGTGAGAAATGAATTTTTACTACAAACCCACAATTAAAATTATATCAAAAACAATAAATCCAAAACGTGCACATTTACCAGCAAGGCGCAACGTATACGAGGCCGCGATAAACGCTGCGACATTGAGTTGTTTCAAAACTCATCGCGACCCACATTCTCGCTGCATCCGCGAGTGCGGGCAATATAGAAAATGCTTCAGTTGTTAATATCAAGGATGGTAAGCTCACGAGTGAGCGCGTACGAGCGGCTGTGTGCGACGTAGTTAGAACACGTTTTGTTGATAAGTGATTTTGACTGGAAGATTCAATAATGGCGTAAGCTTTATGAATATGATTTTAAAGAATTTTGTGCCTTTTAGGACCTGTACCTCACACTATAGCGAAATAACAAGACATATCAATATAAACAATCATAATCTGTTTCAAAGTTATTGGTCAAAATTCAAGTCGTCTTAGAAAATCAATGTCCTGATTGAATAGGTATTCAAATACAGGTCTATCAAATAAGAACAAAGTGTAACGAATGATATTGCCCTGTATCCAAAACGAATTGGTTCTGAGCATGCACCATTAGTCTACCTATATACCAATAACGAAAACTATATATGGATATGGCTCAACTGAAAGGACTGTAATATTGTCTGAGCTATGTACTTATACATATGTAAATGTTTCAGTACAATGTGAACGGCTGACCCGATTAGGACGAATAAGGCTAGGGGTTAGGTAGAATACTTAAACATTGTACATTATCAATCAGAAGAAGCAGATATGTTAAAGAGAAAAAGTTTTTTTTTAAATAATCCAATAGAAGGATGACACGATAGGAGTTAAAAAAAAACTTGAATTTCTTTATCTGATATCTATTTCAATGAAATTGAGTTTATTATAAAATCAAAATTTAATTAAATACAAATTAAATTACTAAGAGCAATTAATTATAATTAATTGTGTGTAAACCAAGGTAACATTTTGTCTGTATTATTATTGACTTCATTTATATCACACTGGACAGTTTTCTGGCAATCATTATACCCATCTTTAATGAAATTAATGTCACAATTATCACCACTGTCACAAGTAATAAAACAATTTATATTCAAATCAACCAGCCCGACATTTTTATCAAGTGTTTCAAAAATATTTTGTGTAATGTCAGTATGTTTCTAAACAGCTGATGTAAATTCCGTTGAACATGCGTTTTTAGCTTCATCTAATTGGATGCATCCGTTTGTAGTACATACTAATAGAGTAAATACAGGAGCATTTAGGTACGTAATGACTTAATTTGAATCAAATAAATTAGAAAATTTACGAGTTAATTTAGATCCTGTTGCTAATAAAGAATAGAGACTAGATATAGTTAATAGTGAAGTTAAACTTTCCAATACTAATGATGCTCGAGTCGATTATGTTAATAATACCCAATAGTCAGATGTTGAAATAATAAAACAAAGAGATAAAAATAATGCTAATTTTAATAGATGTAGATGTGATATTTAAAAAGAGTGTTTCTAATAAAACGACATTGAAAATAATCCCACGCAATCACGTGTTATGTTCACATGTAAATTTTTCTCCATTCAACTACGGTTTGCATGAGTGGCAATGCGAAATACCAACATGTTAGGTTAGACTAGTAAATGTATTGGAAATTGTAACGAGAAACCAACGGAAAAAAATCGAAGTCCAACTCGTAAAGACAAAGAAAAAGTACGAATATTTGTGAGTATTGAATGTTTAAGAACCGTGTAGTATGAAATCGTAGACCGTAAAAATTAAATTCATTCGATAAGAATTCAGTCTTTAGAATTCGCAGAATTCAATAAACTTTTTGTCACACTAAAAATTAATAAGTTCATAATTTAATAAAAATCCGGACTAAAACGAAATTTATTTCGAAGGTCTGCCATTAAAATATAAAAAGCAAATAAAACTAGTCAAGTTTGGTAGATCAAGTTAAGCAACAGACGAAAAAAAAATCTGGAAAAGTAAAAAAACGTTAATGTAGGTAACTAAGCCAGCTCGAACGCTCCACCAATATCAATATGTTTGAACACACACAAAAACAAAATTTATCTTTCGATACCAATGTATTTTTATTACGATATTATGTAAATGATATTAATTTCGAGTCCGTACCTATTGTATGCTAAATATCTTTGATGAGCGAGCGTTACGTTTCCATATTTTTAATCGAAACGATATTTCTAAATACGTCCTCATTTTGACCATGAAAATGCAATAAATTGGAGTTGTTGAAACTTTAAAGAAAAAAAATTAAACACAAGGAATCCTAGCGCATGCGCACGAAGCGTGTACTGTTGCTAAGCATTGCGTGCAAGACAACACACTCGGCTAGACACGAATTCCTACGATTTACGCATATTGTAACATTGTTGCTATGGACGATACAATAATTCTATTCTACTCTTCTATATCAAATTGCTCTTTTAATTCTTTATTAATTTTTACATTTTGCATTTTACATTTTGTTGCCATTTCACAATAGAAACTTTTCACGCATTTGCTATTACGAGATTACATTATCGTCAAACGGCATGCCTCGTCCAAACTAGCATAATCAAAACATTTTTTAACGACATTGCGTCATTGCGACAATCTTCGGATTTCCGTGTCGTCTACCACAAGCTCCAGTGGTTTTATTACCATGAATCATTTGTTATATGTACGGGGAACTATCAACATGAACTAAAACAATTATTAAATCGAAGTTCTAATCAAACGTTACTTTATTCAACAAAAGAATCCAACCCACTTTTATTTAATAAACTTACGGTGGGTATATGAGAAATAATTTCTTTTCATTATCAGTTCACGTTTTACGTACAAAATCATAGGCTAAAAACTATGTGAATGTTCTCACGTAGCAATTCTAGTTATAGCAATCATGTCACAAACAACTGATAAGGGCACCCGCTTCCGTTGACCGTACGACACGAGTTTTCACCGCGGATAGAAAACGCGCGCGATCTGCATTAAGTCGCCCGGCATGTGCGTCGCGCCGAATGCCATCGCGTAAAAGCGCATAACATTTAAAATTACGCGAAACATCGCGTAAACTGACGAGACGAGACAAATTCTGCGCCCACGCATCGATTCACAATATTTTTTTCACTAATACGGAACTAGCCGGTTGGAACGACGCCATCGCAGTCGCTTTTGGACATCACATGATTTTCTCTCGTAACACTTACCTTCATGTCGTCGAGCATGTCGCAGGCAGAGTATAGGGCCACGGCGTCCGGGCTCACTTTAATGACGCCCATGTTGCTGCTGGTGTCAGTCAGGAGTGAAGATCCGAAGTCTACAGGAGCGGTAACACACGGAGGACCGAGCGGGCCGTTTGCGTGTGAACTATTTTCCTGACGAAAGTTGGCTTCGATATTTTTTACGTATTCTTTTAGCGAGTGACGCGTGAGTCGGTGAAGTTTAGGAACACTAAGCGCGAGACGTGCTCACGCTGTGACCGAGCCGCGCGGACTGAAGTCTCCGACGCCAGAACACAACTTCGGACAGTGAAAGGGTCGTGACGTCATGGACACGATAACGCGCCCCCGCGCCTCGCGCCCGCGACTTGTTGCTACACTTCTTGTCTTCCTCACACTCGCTAATATATTACGTCTGTTTGCTTCACTCACTCATTGACATGACACCTAGCCGTTTGATTAAACATATTCGTGCCTCCAGAATACGCGCGTTTTGTTTTATCCTTTTGTATATAGTATAACATGTTCTACTCTGCGATTTTATTAATTTCGAACAAAGAACTAAATGGTATGTAAACGACCTTAACACTCCGTTAAGTGTTTTAAGCGGTGTTATTTTTACACCGATGCACTTGTATGAGAAACTAGACAAATGAGTGTAATTTGTTTACGTAGTAGGGCTTCAATGTTAGCAGTAGTTACTCTGACGTCAGAACAAACAAATACTCGTAAAGCGCTACGTTTCGCGTAGGCGTTGTGTGCGGGGGCCCGCTACGAGCGTAGGCGACTACGGACGTAGAGGACTCGTAGCACTTTAAAAACCACCCTCTGAATATAGATTGGATGTTTTATAAGTTACAGTACAGTTTGTTTGAAAACCTTATAACGGTCTTCGTTATAAGGTTGTCAAACAAATTGTTATAAATTCATAATATTAAAAAGGAGCGATGAGAATATTGAAAAACAAAGTAAATTTAATATATTATGAGGTCAGAATAATAAATGCGAGGGGTAAAAATGAGCGGCGAAAAATAGAGGCTTTTTATTTTGAAATTTTCCTGTTTTTTCTCTCGCTGGCTCTGTAGAATATTCAATTAAAGTAAGCCGTTTGGTAAATAAATTTGTTGACGCTACTTTTTTGTTTTCGTATTGTGTCGCTAATACAATGGGTACCTTTCGGCGAAAATTCATTTAGTCGTTATCTGATTGTTGTATGAAATAGATTATTTAGCTTTAATGTTTGGTAAAAGCCTCCCAGAGGTTGGTTTTATTAAGAGGAAAACATAAAATACTCAGTAAATATGAAGGACTTTTACAGAACTTCTTTATAGGACTTTCTGTATTGAGTAAAAACGATTCTCTGGAAAGTGTCTATTATTCCCGACAATGTATGTAGGGCCCGATGCGATTAATAAATAAATATTTTGCAATTTCATCAAAAAATTGCTATGAGTGATTAAGGGCTTTAGTTCTTCTGTTTTAATTGTCATTCTATTGATTATCAAGTATTCAATTGTTTTAATATCCTTATTCATTGCAAAACAGACTATTTACTTAAACGATTCCTATCACTAAGCATTTATTGTAAAGTTATTTTCTACAAAATAAAAGAAAAATATGCACCCAAACAAAAAGGCAAAACACAATACAAATAGAAAACGATTTCGTACCGAGATAGCGTGAAATAGATAAAATTAAACCAGTGTAAAAAAGTAGATATAACAAAAACCAGTGTCATTCCGTCGAAACATAATGAAAGACCAATTCGTGTGACCCTGACCTTATCGTCGGTACGCGCGAGCTAACACACACAGCATCACAAATGCACACACATACATAAACATACACTCACTCGCATATGCTAGGGTTGTGCGTCGTCTCGGAATAGTCACACACACACACACACACATAAAAATAGTTGCCGTATTAGACAAGTTATGTTGATACAAGTAGAACTCTGATTTGGATCAGTCTGTATGTTATTAAAATGTAAAAAAAAAAAAAAATTGTCTGCATTATGCTGATTTGCGTGAATGTGACGCATTTTATACCTCAAATTGTTCTTTTCATGTTTGTGTTCTTTCCTTGCGTCACGTTTACCGCAAATAAACGCGTTTCCTTTCTTTCATTTGTAAAACTGGCATTTTTACAGGATCTATTAAATTGGTTTGGTCCTTTAATCAAGCAAGGTTTATTTATGATTCCGTTTTTTTTTTTTCGTAAATAATTTTCACTCACTGGATGCCTGAGGGAGGACATTGATGTCGAGGTAGACCAAGGCGAAGGTGGTGTGTCGATCTGGTCATGGTTGCAAGGCCAACATGGCCATAGATCGCACAAGACAGAGTGGTTTGGAAGGAAAAGAGGGACGCCTTTGCCCAGCAGTGGGATACAAAGTAAGCTAGAATAAAAAATAGTCGGTATAACTTTTAATTTCAAATTATGCCTGTATAGGATTAGTATAGTTATGATTCTCATAAAAAGTATTAAGCATTATTGATTAATATAGATGCGTTTTTTTTTCTCAAAATTATTAGATAAAACATTAGAAAGCTTCAAAGCTTTCTGATATAAAATTGGGGGATGCATTAAAATATCAGGTGGGACTCTCCACTGCTGCGCCACTGGATACGTTTGCATACTGCACTGTGAGCAGTGGACAGTTCCTCCCGGTTTTAATGTGTGTAACTGTGTCCTTAACTGTTTTTATTTTGTGTATATTGTTTTGTTTGTTTTATTTTCATGTGAATTAGTTGTTTTTAAAATGTGTGTGTCGAAATATGGATGTTTTCTGAATTAAATGGTTATATTAAAATAGTCTCTCCGAGTGACTAAATTTCGGCTGCCGACCCTGGGCAGTCAGTCCTGCTCAAAATGTTGCTGACTGGCAAATCTTTATGCCATAACACAAAGTGATAATAATATAATACGAGGAAAAGAAGGTTCAAATTAGTCTACCAGTCTGTTAAAAGTTCCTGTTTTAATTAACCGTCGCTTCGCACCATTTCGTGAATTTTCGCGAAATTTCGGAATGTTGATAACGTGATAAGCAACACGTGAATTTAATGATTTATAATTTTAATGTCATCGGGGAAATTAATTTAACCTAATGATAAAAAAAGATTTAAAAAATGATACAAGTTATCTATGAATGCGAATCGCTAAATGGAGAACATCTTTATTTTAATAATTATCTTTTTGTAACAAACATGTTTGGACGAGTTTTCTTTTAGGTTTATTTTCGTTTGAATGGGGTCAAAAGTGCAGCGTGGAATTTTATATGTTATGATGACTGCATTTCATAGGTTCTTTTTTTGGGGATACATAGGGCGCCTAATTAATAAAATCGTGATAGCAATTAATAAAATTATATACTTAATATAATATATTATAAACATTTAAGCATTTTTACAGAAATGCTTATAAAAATAAATACCTCGAAAATACAGAGTTTATGCTGTTGAACCATAGAATTTTAATTAACCGACTGCTCAAAATAGCTCTTCAGCTTGTTGTTCGTCCGAATAAACAAAATAAAAAAATAAGCTTGCGTAACTTATCTAACACAACTTATAACTTGTCAGCAATATAAATCACAATTTGAATACTTGAATGAAGACTTTGATGTGTCAAGTGCTTGAATAAAATTAATGATATTATCAGACTATCAAGTGTAGGTAAGGGTGCGTCCAAGTAGGCTGTAAATAATATTTTTTATGTCATATTTACAGACCGCAAGGCTGCTGCAAAGGTTAATTCTTGTAACGGAATTTCAATAGGTGTTAAGTACTTGATGTATTTACAAATATATGCTGTTGCGACATCGTGCACATTTATCAAAGTTTCAGTAAAATTTTTGTAAATATGGGTTTAAAAAATAAAATAAAAGTGCTCGCCTATTACGTAGAACATAAACATAACTGGCGAAATGTATATGTACTATAATAGGTACTCCTCTGCCCAACTCCTCGGGGATACGAGGCGTGATGTTATGTTAAGAACAACGCTCTTCTAAAAACACTTATTACATTTGTTTATCGAACAAATCTAATCTTTTTGAAGTGAAAACTTCTTTAGGCGCGTTGGGTTTTGAGATGGGAAAAAACAATTGAACTCGCGACACCGTTACCGACACCTCATTTTTGTAAACGCGATTGTGCACTTTATTTATATTACGTTACGGATCAATGTTCTTTACAAGTATTTCTACTTTAAAAGTTTTGGAAGTTTTTTTTTTTTTGTAAACGCGGTTTTGCTCTTTATTTACATAAGATTACGGACCAATGTTCTATACAAGTATTTTTCTTCCACCAAGGCGATCTTGTTCAAGTTTTCACTTCTGTCGGCACTCCCGGAGTACCACTGTTTTGTTTTGTTTTTCGAATTTCGTTTGGAAGGTCGTTGAGCAGTTATCAAACGTTTTGCTCGACTGAATGTTCATAATTATTTGTTTCACTTCACGTTCACAAGACACCGACATAATTACATAGAAATGAACGTTCATCTGCTCCTTTCATTTCATTTTGCGATCCGGTAGGCGAGTGCCGATAGCTAACATCGATGGATCGGTTCACTAATGAATTAATTTTTATTGTGTTCAGACATTTCAATCCGAGTGAAAAATGCTGAAAAGACTAAAATGAACTAAAGTGAAGCGTCTGATATATGCTCTAGATATTCCCTCCCTCATATATTAGACTTATCTGAACTTTCTAAACTAATATTTGAAAGAGATTTTTTTTTTTGTATGTTGGTTTGTATCAAAAACAACTTGACTGATTTAAAAAATTCTTTCATCAGTAGAATGCTATATTATCACTGAGTAACATAAGCTATAATTAATAAAGATATCACGCGGGCAAAGCTGCTGGCGGACGCTAATGTCTAGATAAATGGAAAAACTTGCTACTAATTTAATGTTTTTTAAGTGTAAAACCCACATTTTTATCAGTGCATCGTTACCAATCCCTGTCGACATTTCCTTGATAAAAGTATAGTTTTCCAACATGCACTCTAGCCACAACAGGGCACAATAATGACTAAACCGTGACGTAGATATTATTATTGCGTAGTTCCAGGATAATAATTATGAAATACAAATAATTAGCAGGTCATGTCACAGGAATATACAACACGGAAAATCCATTTCAAGTTTTTCCTTTCGGTTTTATAAAACAATGGAGAATTCGTTACCAAAGTAATGTAGCTGAACTGTTACTAGTATACAAATTATTATACCTATGGATCGAAAAAGAACATAGGGGGAATCCCCCTAACGCTGGACGGCACCTAGCGCCGGACACAACTACTATCTCGGCAGGTCGAAACGCGTTTGATATGAAGTTATAGTGAAAGGGGTGCGGGGGCGTAGCAATACACGCACACGGAACGCGGATCGCCAGTCTCACTCAAGGACAAGCTGGGAGCCATCAAATGCTGTGTTTGGCGGGGAAATACTGTATCGGATAAAATCAAAGTGAGTGTTACTGCTAAGTTTTTGTGATTAAGTGCTTAAGGTAATAGTTGCTTGGTGTCATGTTCCTTATTTTTATAAATATCTAATAATTTTTGTTTGTTGTCTAAGAGGTTTTATAATATAAACATTGTATTTTGAGAATCCTGTTCCCTGGTACCGGACAAAAAGTTGTCCCTTAACACCGGACCGTGAATTTGTTGGATTTTTGTGTCTATTTTATACTTTTTTTTAATAATTATTGCTATATATTGTTTCAGAGGATAGAACATCCATGCAAAAATAAGCATGGAAGAGAATGGGAGCAGGAAAGTTAAAAAAAGTCTCAAAAAAGAAACTTCTTGTGTGATGTGTTTAGAGGACCATGACGAAGATTGGATCCAGTGCTGCAGCTGTCACGGGTGGGCTCAAGAAGTCTGTGCTGATATTCTAGAATGTTCTGATACCTACCTAAGCGATCGCTGCAATACGTTTACGTATGTTGTCCGGCTTTAGGGGTTTCGGAATAAGTGTGTCCGGTACTAGGTGCCACTTGATGTCATTTAGAAATTATATGGCAAAGATTGATTGTAGTTTTTATAATAATTACGCAGAAGTTACCTTTTTTGTTCATTTGTATTGATTTTAAATATTGTTAACTTAATTATTACAAAATTATAGTAAGAAATCTTGCGTATTTTTTTATTTATCGCCAAAAAACCTTAAGTGTCCGCCACTACGGGTACTCCCCCTACTAGAATATCATAATTAACAATGACTTTGGACACTGAATAAACTAAATATGTACCTACTATGGCCGATTTTCCTTTCAGATAATGCTATTATAGCGTGATTAGCTACCTAATACGAAAGACCTAAGGGTTTCGACAAAGTGACATTCTACCCAGTGATAACGATGTTGGAAACGTCAAAAATGTATGAGACTGACATCAATCAACTATCTCAGTCCGTTGCTGGACATAGGGGTCTGAGCCACAACACCCCGTCTGCCGCCAGCATGTCCAAGCCAACTTCTTAAGGTGGTCGGTCCACCTAGCTGGGGGGCGTTCCACACTACGCTTGCCGATACGCGGTCTCCACTCCTTGACTCGTCTGCTCCACCGGCCATCGGTTCTTCGACAAACATGGCCAGCCCACTGCCACTTCAGTTTGCTTACTCTGCAAGGAAGTCGGTAACTCCAGTTCTTTTCCAAGAATTTTTCTGGGACTGACCTCAATTATCCACGCCAAAAACCCAATTATTTTTATAAGCACCGTACAGTTTTTTTATTTTAAATAGCTGTGTGTATGTTTTCTAAAAAACAAATTCTCTTTATAAGCACCGTATTGATTTTTTTTATCGCTTTGTGTATGTTTTCCGAGAAGTGACGTATCAATAAAATTAGTGCGTTCGATAAAAGTATTTCAGTTTAAAAATTATTCATCATGACATTATTAGCCTGTTTCCTGATAAAAAGTAGATAATGGTAATGACTAAATTAATGAACTTACTCCTAAGGTATAATCATTCTCACAATTGAAGGGGTCCGATAGGGCCAATGCCTGCCAGGGTTGCGGGTTTGTCCGAAAGGGTTACCGTGGCTCCTGGCAAAACACAGGCAACTGAAGGAACACGCGAGTGGGTTTTAGTCAGTAAGAATCTGACACGCCCTCCCGCTCCGCCTAGAGCGGGAGAAGTTGTTTGATAATTCCCCACCCAAAAAAAAAGGTTAATCATTCTAATCCTAACTAATATTATAAATGCGGAAGTGAGTTTGGTTGTTACGCTTTCACGCTAAAACGGCTGTACGAATTTGGATGAAATTTAACACATGGGTAGATCATGACCTAGGTTAGGACATATGATACTTTTTATTCCTCTAGTACGTTCTCGTACGGGATAATTTTCGACCTCCATATACGCGGGCTAAGCCGGGGGCAAAAGTTAGTAATATATACTTCTCAATTAAAAAAGAAGAGGACTGATGTAGATTCTACTTTTAAAAGGAGCTTGAGAGTTCTAAAACCGAGATCTATAAACGTTACTTAGCACGTACTTTGGCTAAGCGTTATTCTTATCACTGTCGCACAACTGTCAAACTATAAGTGCAAGATAGAGACGGGAACATGTCTAAGCCAAAGCACGTGCTAAGAGACGTTTATAGATATCACTCTAAGGTATATAGAAATAAACTATTCATACTTAACATATTTATACTCAACTTAATTTCACATTTATTTTACTTGACTTTTATATGTATTTTTGATTACAGCGTTTTGAAAATACATAAATCAACAAGTTAGATCATTAACATTTACAAAAAAAATATTTGTTGATAACAAATCTATTGTTCAAGGTGGTGCCGTGGGAAATATAGTACATTTAAAATATTTGCATAGGTACTATGATAGTAAATTAAATGCCTTGTATTCTAGACTGCACTAGATTCCTTATGTCAAGTCTCAACATGAATCCAAATGTTCTTCGTTTTGTTGTAAGTAGAACAAAAAATTACTCGTATAGGTTTAACTTGGTCTTCAATAACAAGGTTTTTAAATGCCTTTTGTAATTGAAATAAACATTTTTTTTTAATTATTATAATTGTCTGTCATAGTACGAAAGGGAAATTCAAATTGTGAAAATGGAAAACCCGAACATTGTTATCATTAAATAGAAAGTTTTATCAATTATCATGTTTATCAATGACAAGCGATTTACCCACTGATTATTTGGCTTGGAAAATTGAAATGGAAAGCTAAGAATAAAATATACTCAAGTGACGATTTTATTTGCATTGCAATTATTTATATTATTGTAATAAAATAACATAACATAACATCACGCCTTGTTTCCCCGAAAAATTAACAACTGTGAATTTATTGAATATGTATTCTCCGTTTATTGTGCACCTTCAGTTCGCACCAATCAATCAGATTGGGAGAATCTATTTAACTGCGTAGACAAAAAAGCTGTTATTTTAGGTGATTTTAACTCTCACCATTCGAATTGGTCTTACAAAACAGACTCGCGAGGTTCCCAAATGTACGATGCTCTCTTGGAAAGTAATTTTGTAATTTTAAATGACAGCAAAAGTTCCACACGTATCAAATTAGTAAACAATCAGCTCCAAACATCTTCACCTGATGTGACATTAGCTACTTTTGACATCGCGATGAGGTTGAACTGGTCCACTACAAATGAAAGCTTGGGCAGCGATCACCTTATTATTAAGGTGGTTACACATTTGGAAGTGAATCGGCATTCCATAATTTCGCGACGTAACTATAAGAAGGCAGACTGGGTATCCTATCGAGATTTACTAGAAGTCCTGTTTAAAGATTTTATATTTAGTGAGGGTGACCTTCAAAAATCATATGACACATTTGTTAATTGTTTGAACATAGCAGCAGATCGTTTCATACCACATTATATAATAAACCGTAATCCAAGCAATAAGTTTTCACCTAAACCGTATTGGTACGCTTCGCTATCCAAATGTGTAGCTGAAAGGCGTCTAGCACTTGCTGAATTCCGACGTAACCCTAATCCGAATAATTTAATAAAATTGCAAGACAATATAAGAATCTCTCAAAGATTGATCCGTCAATCTCGAGACAAATCTTGGCATGAGTTTTGTACTTCGTTGGATGGTAAAACCACTCAAAGCGAAATGTGGCGCAAACTGAAGTGGCTGAAGGGCTATAATGTGCCCCGCTCCCACGTCGACAAGAAAAAAGCCAGCAAACTATTAGACAGTTTAACACCTGACTATGTACTTCCTGATGACCCTGATTTTGCTCCCGATAAAACAATTTTAGATATGTTTATTACAAGACAAGAATTAGATACTTGCATACGCCATAAAGATACGTCGCCAGGTAGTGACAGAATATCTTATTCAATGATATACAAATTACCAAACAACGGAAAAAACATTTTATTAAAGCTATATAACTTGTTCTACGCATTAAGCTTTATTCCTATGCAGTGGCGAGATATCACTATTATTCCGATCCCGAAACCAGGTCGTGACCCTCAGTCATCCGGATCTCTGCGACCTATAGCTATGATGTCGTGTATTTGCAAAACTTTTCATGGTATTTTAATTAAACGGTTGGAGTGGCACATTGAGAAAAATAACTGTTTATCTTCCCATACATCAGGTTTTAGAAAACATCATTCAACTTTAGACAATCTGGCAAGCTTGGTGTTATCAATTCAAACCGGTTTCTCTCATAATCAGATGACGATAGCTGCCTTTATGGATATCGACAATGTATACAATAACGTAGATATAAAAAGTTTAGTGTGTATTTTGCAACAATTAGGAGTTAGTTCTTTGATGTGTAGGTATTTGTGGAACTTTTTAAAAGAAAGATATTTAAGAATGCAGGTAGACTCGGTTTCATTCTGTAGGTATACGTGCCGCGGTTTGGCTCAAGGTGACCCTTTTTCGCCTCTGCTTTTTAATTTGGCTACTATAAAGATTTGCAATAATATCAATAATGTTTGTATTTCACAATACGCTGATGATTTTGCGTTATACATAAATTGTGATAATGTGCGGGAAGGAAGCAAACAGATACAGTTAGGTCTAAATAAATTCGTTGAGCTGCTTTCCGAAATTGGGTTAGATATTTCACCTACAAAGAGCAAAATATGTGTTTTTAAAAGAGGTTTTCGGAGGGAATTGTTTGATGTAGCTGTAAACGGAATGACGTTGGAAGTAGTAGATAATGTGAAATATTTGGGACTATGGTTGGACAGATCACTGCGCTGGGCGAAGCACATAAATGAATTGAGAGGTAAAAGTCTGAGACTATTAAATATTTTTAAAGTTCTGACGGGTGCGGGTTGGGGAATTCACCCGATGGTTTTGAGACGGGTTTACATAGCTATGTTTCGGAGCAGGTTAGATTACGCTAGCGCGCTGTATGACAGTAGTTGTAAAACGCACTTGGGCAACCTAGACAAAATACAAAACCAATGCATGCGTACTATCGGAGGATTCATTAAAAGCACCGCAATACACGTGATGGAATGCGAACTCCATCTTCAACCACTGAGTGTTCGTAGGTATTATCTTGCAGGCAAGTTCTGGTTTAGATGCAAGTCCTTTTCAGGTAATGAGATTATTAAAATATTAGATAAGCTAAGTAATTATTGTCGTAATGTTTATTGGAGGTACAAGAAAAAACCCCTGTTAGTTTCAATTCATGAACTTTTTAAAAATACCTCCGTTTATTCAACAACACAATTAGAAATGTTTTCGTTGGACCTATGGGTTAGTGGTATAGATCTTTCTGTGGTACTGGAGCCAGATATTAAGACCATCTGTAAGCCAAAACAAAAGTATAAACCTTACGAATTACAACAGATTTGCAATGAATTTTTAATAAATACTTATTCACATTTTTATAAATTATACACAGATGGTTCGAAAAACGATGATGGTAGTAGTGGTTTGGCACTTTATGATCCTCAAACAAATAGCTCCATCCAATTGATGATTAACGCGAAAATTTCCATTATGTATACAGAGTTGATAGCCATAGCAGAGGCAATTTCTTACATTGATTCCTTTATGGCAGGGAAATATGTTATTTTGACAGATTCCAAGAGTGCTATCCAACATCTGGCTCGATGCACCTCGAATTTTCGAGGCACACCGATAGCCTATAACATTTTGGAATCGCTCCGTAAACTTAGGATTAGTAATAAAATAGTTAAAATTCAATGGGTACCTTCACATGTGGGCATAACAGGAAATGAAGAAGCCGATCGTCTGGCCAGAGAAGCTAGTGGTAATGGAATACCATTTACCTGCTTACCCTTATTCTCGGATTGCTTATACTTAGTTAGGGAAAAGTGCACAGAGATTTGGAGGGAGCATTTTGACGAGAGGTCATTATCTAAAAGCATCTGGTATAAGACCATACAGCCTTGTCTTACGCCTTCACCGTGGTTCGCAGAGTCTGGTTTGTCTAGGACAGATGTTGTGACAGCCCTAAGACTTCGGTCCGGGCACATACCGCTAAACAATTTTGCGTTCCTGATGGGTAAATCCAACTCACCAAATT
The DNA here is from genome assembly GCA_949152395.1 of Agrochola litura. Classification (NCBI taxonomy): domain Eukaryota; kingdom Metazoa; phylum Arthropoda; class Insecta; order Lepidoptera; family Noctuidae; genus Agrochola; species Agrochola litura. The sequence goes on along the minus strand of OX424497.1, from coordinate 3,113,813 downwards.
GTGCTGAGTGTGGCGTGGTTGAGGATGTTTATCATGTGTTGGCCGAATGCGCCCGGAACGAGGTTGAGAGGGTCAGCTTAAGGCTCAAATATGATGTGGATCTGCGGGAAATGGGCATGTGTAATTTGATTTTGGCCCGTCCTCTGTCAGAAGAGGCTAAGTCATTGTATAATTTAGTTAAATTAGCCATTAAGCGTAGATAAGTCAATCTTTGTGAGGCCTATGAGGGTGGCATGATCATGTTTGATCAAACCTTCTATAAAAAAAATAAAGATTAAAAAAAAAAAAAAGTGCAAGATAGAGACGGGAACATGTCTAAGCCAAAGCACGTGCTAAGAGACGTTTATAGATATCACTCTAAGGTATATAGAAATAAACTATTCATACTTAACATATTTATACTCAACTTAATTTCACATTTATTTTACTTGACTTTTATATGTATTTTTGATTACAGCGTTTTGAAAATACATAAATCAACAAGTTAGATCATTAACATTTACAAAAAAAATATTTGTTGATAACAAATCTATTGTTCAAGGTGGTGCCGTGGGAAATATAGTACATTTAAAATATTTGCATAGGTACTATGATAGTAAATTAAATGCCTTGTATTCTAGACTGCACTAGATTCCTTATGTCAAGTCTCAACATGAATCCAAATGTTCTTCGTTTTGTTGTAAGTAGAACAAAAAATTACTCGTATAGGTTTAACTTGGTCTTCAATAACAAGGTTTTTAAATGCCTTTTGTAATTGAAATAAACATTTTTTTTTAATTATTATAATTGTCTGTCATAGTACGAAAGGGAAATTCAAATTGTGAAAATGGAAAACCCGAACATTGTTATCATTAAATAGAAAGTTTTATCAATTATCATGTTTATCAATGACAAGCGATTTACCCACTGATTATTTGGCTTGGAAAATTGAAATGGAAAGCTAAGAATAAAATATACTCAAGTGACGATTTTATTTGCATTGCAATTATTTATATTATTGTAATAAAATAACATAACATAACATCACGCCTTGTTTCCCCGAAGGGTTGGGCAGAGGAGTCCCTGTAGCAGGTACACCCACTTTTCGCCAGTTATGTTTAAGTCCCATGTAATAGGGGGCGAGCTTATTGCCATCAACCGGGCACAAATCCAGACTCCGAGCTGCTACTGAGAAATTTCAGATAGAAAAACCCAATAACACTTTGCCCGATCCGGGAATCGAACCCAGGACCTTATGCTCAGCAGTAGCGCCTGCGACCACTAGACCAACGAGGCAGTATTGTAATAATTAAAAAATAATCACATCTTTTCTTAATCAAAATTTCTACGTCATCATAAAATTTAACGTAGACTTTCTTCTTTAAAAAAACTGCATGTGATCAAAAATCCGTCTTCTTCAAATAAATTACAAACCATCAATTCCGAATTCCTCTTTTATAGAAAAACGTTAAGAAAATGTTAACAGTTCGACGTCCAAAATGTGCTTTACGTCAAAACGTGAGGGATTATCGACCGAAATCGAAAGTACTATCTATTAATCTGGGTCAGTGCCGAGTCAAGGTGAGATGTGTTATGTTGATAATTTACGTTCATTCACGGCGTTTACTTGCAGGGCTGGTATCCATATTAATATTATTAATGCATAAGTAACTTTATCGGTCTGTTTGCTATCTTTTCGCGCCACAGAACCTATCGTTATTAAATCTGATAGATATGTAGCCGCCAAGATATCTATCTGTCAAATTTCAGATGTCCTTCTCTAGGTTCCAATCTGGATATTTGTATTATAAATAACATATTATGATAAAATATGAAATACACGCAGTCGAAGTCATGGGCACTCGTGGGTCACAGTAACTAAGTTATAAGCGGACCAGCTCAGTTTTAATTTGGTAAAAACTGCTGGTTTAGTAAAGCAAATAATTTTTTATCTCTGGGCGAGAAAATTTTGTCAGGTGTCGAATAGATGTCATTAATGGTGACTACGATCTTGGATAGCAGTAAATTAAATTATGTAGGTGCTTGCGATTCAAACTCCATTTTCCGACTGTGTATTTTGAGCGATGCACTTTCATATCAAGAAAGGTAAGAAATACACAGACGCATTACAAGAAATATCTACCCATTTTACATATTTTAGATGTGGTCTGTTTTTTTGTGCATCGTCTTCACATATCACTCCATAATATTATAAAGGCGAAAGTTTGTGAGTGTGTGTGTGTATGTTTGTCTCTTCTTCACGCAAAAACTACTGAACGGATTTGGATGAAATTTGGCACACAGATAGTTTATAACCTGGATTAACACATAGGATACTTTTTATCCCGATATTCCAACAGGATCGAGACTTCTGCGGGTGAAACCGCGGGGCGCAGCTAGTAATTATATAATTAATGTATACAAAATATTGTAAGACATTTTAAAATAGTAACGGTGGAGTTTCTTGCCCATTCTTCTCCATACGAAAACTACCTTTTGGAAGGGGCGACTAGAATCAATTCTATTTTTTGTAAATTTTGACGTTCAAAAGTGCCTTTTTTAACCTAATTGAAATAAATTATTTGACGTTGACTTAATATAATAATAATACAAATTCTCGTTTCTGTAATTCGTCAGTTCAATTCAATTCAACATATTTTATTTCACATTAACCTACAAGGGCACTTATGAAACATCAGAAGCTAGGTGCACGGTTCCAATTGGTTGTTTCCTATGGAGAAGAGCCAGCAAGAAACTCCACGGTTACTCTTTTAAAAATAAATGGTTTTTACAATGTTTTCAAATTACAGTGTAAGGTATGAGGAGAGTGAAGACCTATCAACATGTATTAGGTACTTAGCAAAATAGAAAATGGTCCACAAATCTACAGTCTGTTAAGCCTACAGCGTTCTCACATTCACAAAATCTAAAAGAAAAGAATCAAAGTAAAAGATACCTAGATAAAATAATACAACCACGTCACCACGTGAAATGTAACCAAAAGCATGCCAACAAAAAATATGCTGATGAAATTAAGCTACATTGCCATTGCCAACCCTACTATACACACACTCGTCGTGATCATCGTGACACGCTTGCCATTTCGGAAGACGCAGGTGACTATTAAATAACAACATTAGAACGATCGTGGTTATATTTTTGTGATTTATTGAGGTCATTTCTATAAAGTTCGGCTGTATTTATACTTTCAAGATGAACATGTGCTAGGAGTTTATAATTATAGACTACTAGCTGCGCCCCGCGGTTTTACCCGCGTAAGTCTCGATCCTGTGGGAATATCGAAATAAAAAGTATCTTATGTGTTAATCCAGGTTATAAACTATCTGTGTGCCAAATTTCATCCAAATTGGTCCAGCCGTTTGAGCGTGAAGAAGAGACAAACATACATACATACACACACACACACACCCCCACACACACTCACTCACAAACTTTCGCCTTTATAATATTAGTGTGAAGTGTGATAGTGCAAATGTTTTGAATCGAATTCACTGCTTTTTGTGAGACCAATCAAAACCTTACGACTTCTTGTCACTTACCGTCTCAAAATCTGCCCACAGGCCCAGATCAGGATTGTCTTTATTCTGGAAAACCTTCGTGTCTAACCTAACCTAGTTACTTTTCTGCCAAAATTCAGCAAAATACGTAGTAAATTACACTTCAGCTTTAAAACTGACATATAGCTAGCTAGCTATGCGTTCTCACTTATTAAATTCGCAAGAAAGATAGTGGTAATTTTTCGGCATTTAAAATTTGTAATATTGCTTTACAAATGAAATGTTAAGTGGCCAGGAAAATAATGTTATATAATATACACTTTATGCTTACCCTGTTCCAGATGGTTTAGTGAAAAACAACGTCATAAATAACAAATTCATTATTTTTATTCACGATGCAACAAATGCGATTTAAATTAATCACGCAATAAAAACTTAATTGCTACTACTTAATTATATTAGTTACCTTTGAAAAATAGTTTATTCTAGAAATAACAGACATATTTTTAGAATATGACACACAGTAATCCTATACTGTTAAACGAGCAATATTTTATATATATATGTTTATAATTCACTCACGTTCTCGAAAACGGCTTTAACGATTTCGATGAAAGTTTCAATATAGAGGTTTACGGGGGCGAAAAACCGATCTAGCTAGGTCTCATTTCTGGAAAAAATCGTTTTCTCCATATTTTCACCCGAGCAGAGCTCGGTCGCACAAAGTTTAGAATAATGAATAATGACATTAGAATAATGACGGTAGAATTATGAAATTAGAATAATGGCATTAGAATAATGACATTGGAATAATGACATTGAAATAATGACATTGGAATAATGACATTAGAATAATGATAAGACAGCCTGGAATTAGCAAGTACTTATTATCATGCCAGCATGGAATAAGTAGGTACTATACATGGATTAGAATGAACTTTCCTATACTATTAAATGAGCATTCTCTATTTTCACCAGAGCAGAGCTCGGTCGCCCAGGTACTAAATACCTATTTGACGTGGTACAGTCAATGGCACAAAAATAGTGACACTTGAAATTTGAAAACCGGCCTTATTACATAACATCACGCCTGTTTCCCCGAAGGATAAAGCAAAGGTGTACCTATAGTACACCCACATTTCACCAGTTATGTTTATGTCCTATGTAATAGGGAGCGAGCCTATTGCCATCAACCGAGCACAAATCCAGATGCTATTGATAAATTCCAGATAAAAAAAACCCAATTACACTTTGCCCGATTTGGGAAGCGAACCTAGGACCTCATATTCAGCAGTAACGGTTGCGGCCAATAGACCACGAACGACCAATAGACGAGGCAGTCAAGTCAGAAATAAAGGCGTCGACAAAGTCAAATTGGATGTATGGTGGACTATAAAGTTCAACACAGACACAAAGCGGTTGCGTGTCGGGAGCGGGTCGGGTCGGGAGCGGGAGCCGCGCACATGTGTTAGCGTGATGACATCCATATAATACAAGGAATTACAATATATATACAAGCCCGCCGTACTGCCGTCCCTAGCTTTAAATTTTTTTTTGGTGACGTGCAGGTAAAAAATATTAAAATCAAAATTAAATCATATCATTTGTATGGAATATGGAAATTATAAAGATAAATAACTAATTCATTTCCTATATTAAGCTTAAAAGTCACTAGGAAGGAAACTTTGTAGACTAGTTTGATTAATTGACATAACAAAATATAGATATGAGAAGGTTACTAAGATTTGTATTGTTAAAGAACATTCCAAGCTTCCAGAAAGGCTGTATTTGTTCCAAAACTTGTCATAGAACAGGAAACAGTTATGATAATTTAATTTATATATATGTAGGTTTAGCACTTATTTATATTAGACTAAATGACCCGGTGAATTTCGTATCATGTGAGATCGATGCAAAATTTCGATTTTTTAGATTTTTCGGCTGTTCCTTTGGGTTTTTCCTTATTTTCTTAGGCGAACAATACAAACAAAAAAATATTCAAAATCGGTCGAGTCATTTTCGAGTTTTTGCGAGACTTATGCACGGCAATTGATTTATTTACATGTATAGAAGATTGAAGATAGAAGATTAGCTAAGTCAAAAAGCTTTGATAACGACACTAATTCTCAATGGTCAAACAATCAAAAACAGGATATAGTTTAAATGCAAATAAGGCGCTGCAATATAGCTATCGTAAACCTTTATCCAAACGAGCTACAGACTTCAAACATCTACATAATTTATTATATTCTAATTCCCAGACCTACTACATTTTATATCCCGGATCTTACTAACGAAAGGTTTCCAAAACTCAGACAAAAATTCCCATTTTTTTCATCGTCCACGCAAAGTGGACCAGCGTTTGGTCTCCTTTCTTTCTGTCGCCTATTTGGCCACAAGGTCATTGGGTCTTTGTGCTCATACGGATTTGGTCGAGGACCGGTTGACGGATGACGTCACCCAATATCCCGATGTATCGATGCAATGTTATAGAATTTAGAGTAATATTTACTATGATATCCTTGTAGGATTAGATGTTTTTGTTTTAATAGATCTTGTAGTAACAGGATGTGAGAATTGTAGTGAAATGAAAATGTAGAATTAGCTGCTAAACATTTTTTGCAAAAATTAAAAGTTTACTATGACAAAAGAAGAGTATACAATGTCGCCCATGGCCATGGGTATGTGACCGCCCGTATTTTTCTGAATATTCATGAAAAATTATCGAAAATTAACTATATAAATACATACTAAATATAAATACTATCTTTAATATTTTTCATGTTATTCAATATTTTATTTTTTGAGTAGTGTTTGCCATATTTTTGAATTTTTCACATAAATTTTGAGGTTATGTGAAAAAAGTGTAAATACAAAAGTTTTAGATCTTTTTATTATCTACAACTTTTCCATTTGACTTTTTTCGATAGGACTTTTAGTTTTGCCGGAAATCGAGAAAAACCGTTTTTTACCCTTAAAAACTCACCCCCATCCCCTTCCCAACCTCAGATCGCCCGTAAATTATTTTTCCTTTCATTTTTATCATATTTCCCTCCTTTTCTAATGGGTCTCATTCTATTATAATTTTTTTTCACTTTTCATTATTTTTAAAGGCTTCTACCCTGGTCTATATCTCCGATGTTTTTGACTCGATTTGGGTTCTATTTATTATTTCTAATAGCTTATGAGTTATTTTATCGGTTTTTAATCTATTTAAGAAAAAATTAAAGAATTTTCTAATTGAAAAAGCATATTATAGTATTTCCGAGTTTTTAACAGACAAAGTATTGATACCTATAGTTTTATTTTTTGTTGTTTTGTTCATTACTAATGTTATTTAATTAATCTGACTTGTGTGACATAATATGTAGATTTTTATTCCTAATTACTTTGACTTTTGACTCGCTAATTTTATGATATTATAAATTTCTATGACGAGTTGATGACACTATTCTGTAGTATATTTATTACAATTTGATTGATTAAGTTGTAATTTAATATGTTAATTGCTTTGAATAATGGACAAATGTATAACTATTTGATGTTATATCCTATTCATAAAAATAACCAACGTGTTTATATTTGTACGCCGTTAAGGCAAAACATGACTGTGCTATAATTTGATTTAACATCTTGCATGCCATGTGTATATATTTATGTTTTGGACAAATAAATTATCTTATCTTATCTTATTAGCTAAAATGTTTTGTTAAAATTTGTCGACTATGAAAAAAAAAACGGAGGGGAAAACATTAAAAAAAACGAAATTGTATTTATTGAAAAAATATATATATCAATGGTACAAAAACGTCAATAGTGATTTCAAGTTCTGCTTTAGGAGCGTTATTAATGAGCTATTTTTGCTAAACATGGCTTATCATTCTGTAATGTAGTTCATTACAAATTTTACAATAATCGACAAATGTACAGAAAAAACCTACGCGTAGCAACACGTATTCAACAACATAACGTCATATTTATTTATACTCTGTCGCAACAACTTGTAAAAGAATCCTAGTAGTATCACAATTTTAATAATAACCGTATGCATTCATTACGAAAGGTCTACGATTGATGAAACACTTCAATATGTTGCCGTAACTTGTTTAGACTGTACAACAGGTTTTGTTCAAAAAATCTTAGCTATAATTTATATTTCAATATTTATAGCTTCCTCTAAATCATTGTGATTATTATCTATTGCCGCCATCGCTATTTCAATGTGTGTAGTACATATGTGCGAAATAGTTTTTAAATACGGAGTGCGCTAAATTTTTTGCACGTTTCTGTCTTGTTAATTGAGACTTTATATGCGAGATTATTGCTGCGGTTTATCGTGTAATCAACACGTGAGGTATTAAATATTTGATCACTATCTTTACGATTAAGTTGATGTTAAGTAATTTCACTTATTTACGCATTTGGCCCTCAGTTCTGGCTTATACTTAATACAGTCTACATCAACGTTACCAGAACAAACAACTCTATTACGAAATCAGCTCCATCCTTGCCTTTTTCCAAATATGTTGGTGTCGGCTTGCAACGAGCCTAATTTTATCTACCAATAAATTACACCTACAAAAAATCTCTTGACACAAAAACTCAGTGCACTAATTCCAGTAGAAGTTTAACAAGCTTGATGCCATATATGTATAAACTGATTGGTACGTATGTATAATAAACAAAAAAATAATGTATCCGTTGCCATGTGGCCAATTACTCGAGATCCGTAACGGAGTATACATAAGTATGAACGACGTGTACGATTGGACTACGCAACTGAATGTCGGGCCGCTGGATGACCAAATCGGCTCGGTAAGAAAGTGGTTGAAGGGTCAAATTGAAATCAATGACAAACTTGAGTGAAGCAGTGACTATTATTGACTTGGATACATTGAGTTTTCTTTTCACTCTAGGACTCCGACGTCATATATTTACGGCAGTTCATAAATCAAGATAACCAGTCAAAACGCCTGAAGATGTAATTGAGCCTCTATGCCTGAAAAGAAAAGCTGCAGACTATTAATCCCAATCAAGTCGGCAACCAACAGAATGTGGATGCTTTGCAATGTTATTCGGATCATCTAATACTATTAGTTTTAATACCTTATCGTAGTAGTTTTACGGCCCTGCGACAAGGACGAAATACATCCGTGAGTGGTCTTAAAACAGCTGCTAAAGACACTTGATTCCTATATCTGTCATCTGGCGGATAAAACGATCATTTACAAAGAATTCAATTGGGAAGTAAGCTGGGACTGGCTTCAAATCCGCTCCAAATTCCAAGTAGTGTTCCATGTATGTGTGTGAATGTATAGCAAGGGTGTCAAGTATTTTGTTTAGCAATCCGTGTCTATTACATGTACCTTATCGAAGTAGTTCGGCGGCCGGCCCTGCGTCAAGGACGGCCCACATCCGTGAGCGGCCAGCGCTGCCTACATACATTTTATAAATAGACCGCTTAATATCTTGCGGTAATACCCACTGCCTTTATTTTGTTGGTTAAGATCGTATATTGCAGTTAAGGAAGACGTTTTTATATCAGTTATGTTGATGGGAACGAGAAAGGAAGTTAAATAATGAAATGTATACAAAAAGTCTACAAAAGGTATGGCGAACGGTTTTGCAGCTGAGTTCCAATTTAGAGGAAAAATTTATTTTGCCTACTCCATGCCATCGTTACTTATTCAAGAAAAGTTATGATTTCTAAGATAAATAGATTAAGAGTTAAAAAATCTGAAGGAAATCTAAATGTTATTCGACTGAGATGTCGTACTTCAGTTAGTGCCATGACCAGAATTATATTATGTCGTGTGCCAACTGTGGCATGCGTGCCGTAGGCTCACCATCCCTGGTCTACGAAATCTAGCTCACGTAGACATCTTACAAAGCAATTGTAAATACTGATAAAGCCTTATTAAAACAATCCGCAACTGCAGTTCCATCGTTAAACCGATTTCAATGGATTCAGCTACGAGTGTTTTATTATTAACCGACTTCAAAAAAAGGAGGAGGTTCTCAGTACGTCGGAATCTTTTTAATTTTAATTTTATGATCACTCTTCTTATTTTTATTATTTCATGTTACCTTGGTTTTTGTTTTGAAAAGGCTATAAATATAGTGCAGTTTTCACGGAAGACATATTAATATTCATGGGTATCTGTTGTTGAATCGAAAAACGTAAGTAAATGGCGATCACTTCTGGCTCATAAATTGAGGGGAAAGGATTACTTAGTCGCTCGTGTAAGCCCTTTAAGTTTTGCCGTGTCATGTCCAAGTTCTTGTTTAAATCCATTTAAATACAGATACTTATAAATCCAATCTTGAGTTTAATTTCAAGGGTAAGACGGTAGACACAATTTTACCCTTGAAATTAAATTCATCTAACTTATAAATGCCAAATCTAAATCCATTTAATATAAGCGGTCGCGTTATTAGTATTAGGCAAGAGTAGCTAGTACTGTAATATCTTCCAAACATAGTCTTTTCGTAGGTCCTATTGATCTATAAGTCTGCATTTTTGCAAACAAGTTTAACATGCACTATATCTTGAAACAATAACACAGTAATAAAAACAAGTATCGACTGATGCGTCCCTATCGTTTGTTTACTAAAAGATTGCGTCAACTTAGTGCCATTGACTTTGGTTGCTAGGGAGCTACATTTATACCTACTATTAAATACACAGCGTACGCTTTGAAAAAAAAATATGAGAAAAACAAAGGTGAAAAATGTCTGATTAGTATTTTACGAGGGTGTGCCGCAGGGGACAATATTAGGACCCGTTTTATTTAGCGTAGGTATTACAATTTAGTTTATTTTTGATGTCGGACCGAAGTTCATTAATTCAACCAGATTCTAACTTTAACAAAAAATCTAAGGAACAACTATCACGAAAGTGTTTGCTAAGAGACGGTTCCCATAAAGCAAAATGAGTTAATGCGTTTTCAGTACAAGTAGCAATAAAGAGTAAAGTTAAAAGCCTCCAATAAGGCTTAATAGGATATGTTGTATGCCATAGCTTACAAATTACGATCGACTTCATAAACAATAAAAATGTATCGGCCTTTAAGAAAAGTCTTGGCTCTGACAGTGAACTTTATGGTGACAACTTTCAGACTATTTATTAAATGGTTTCGATTTTGTATCTTAATAATATATCGACACTGGAAATTTCAAATGTCGTAAAGGACACGGAATACAATGTCTTTTACGACAATTGAAATTTCCAGTATCGATATTATGTTTTTATCTGAAAATACTTTATTTCTTGTTTATCTGTTACTAGCGACTCGCCCCTGCTTTGCACGGGTGCAATTGAAACATGTCAAAAATCGAGATTTCTGTGCTATATCGACTAAGTTATTATTAATGTATTATGCACGTAAACCTTCCGGAATAAACGTTCTTAATGAAGGGGAAAACCGCATCAAAATTCGTTGTGTAGCTTAGAAGACCTAAGTGGTCACACAGACAGACACGAAAAGTGACTTTGTTTTATATTGTTTTTCTTATGGGCATTTATTGACCTTCTTCTATCAATAAACAAAACTCAATGTATTGTGTAATGTTGTGTATTGTATTGTCTTATCGTTGTATATCTCACTGTAAAGAATATATAAGTTGCTTTATGAATTGAACTTTTCCCAATTTAAAATTAATTTATTGATTTATTTTCAAAACAATTCATAAACAACAATCTTCTTCTTTCTCTCGTTCAACCAGAAATTCACTTTCATTTTAATTGAGCTAACTGTTTTGCATTGTGATTAACGTTCTCAAATTCAGAGTGTTCACAAACCGGGTTTGAGTCATATCGAGAGCTTGTTTGAAGTCACCGAGTGCAATCCGAGTGCGACGACGAGTGTGTGCGAGTGATTTGAGATCGATTGAAGAGTTCAGTTCGGTGCTATTGTACTGGTACTAATTTGTTTCGGGTGTTTGAAAAATTAGTACAGGACATTTTTACGTATTATAAAACGCAACTTCTTTCCGTCTGTTCGTATCCAATTTTTGTTATAGATAATTTTCACTGGCTAGTTTTCAGAATAATATATTGCCGGTGGTTTTGTATATACACATGGATTTGTTTGTATCCTATAGTTAATAATACAATGTACCTACATTGTTGGTGTCATAGAATGCAAAAGTAGCCATATATTTTTTAAATGAAAACTTCTTTAGGCGCGTTGGGCATTTTTGAGATGGGAAAAAACAATTGAACTCGCGACACCGTTACCGACACCTCATTTTTGTAAACGCGATTGTGCTCTTTATTTATATTACGTTACGGATCAATGTTCTATTCAAGTATTTTTACTTTAAAGGTTTTGTAAGTTTTTTTTTGTAAACGCGATTGTGCTCTTTACTTAGATAAGGTTACGGACTAATGTTCTTTAAAAGTATTTTTCTTCCACCAAGGTGATCTTATTCAAGTTTTCACTTCTGCCGGCACTCCCGGAGAGCTGTTTTTTTTTTGTAGTTAATACATATTTCACGTTTTATCGTCAATTTGTTTACGACGACATAATTGCAAATTAACACCAACACACAATGTATTTCATACTCTAAAGTTTCAGCATTAAAGTTCTTTATCCTGTAGTGATAGTTAAATAATAATTTCCCATAAATCGTAACGCACAGTTGTGTCATGGATACAATTCGATTGCTGTAAACAATGTGAAATTAATTGATGACCTGAATACTGACGTGATGATGGCAAAGAACATACTAGAAATAATTATATGGCTGGAAAGGTATTTGGAATAAATATAGATAGGTAGATAAAGAGAAGTGTGTCTTTAAAGAATATCCTAGGTATTGTTAAAGGTGATTAAATGTAGAGTAGACCCAGTGGGTTTTAATACCAATGTGACTTTTTCAATTCATATATATGCACTTTCTGAGTGTATCTTAAACATTACTAAAATGGGACCAGCCCGTCCCATCCTTGATGTCCTCCCTCCGGTAGACGTCCTAAGCCGAGGTTCGTACCTCGCAGGGGGTGGCCTTAGCGAGCGTTCACCTAGTTTTAATTAGCATAGTTGAATAACCCCTGGCTGGAGGTTTAAGTGTAGTAGCTTAAGGTACCCACAGGAAAGCCCGGTTAAGTAGTCATGATCTCAGAGGTCTAAGAGATGCAAAACAAAAAAAAAAAAAAACTGAAATGGGAAGAGAAGCGAGATAGTGGAATAATCCAGGTTTATTCATACCGAATGTTTTTAGTGAAGTCATAGTAACAAATAGTAATCTAACCGTTGTTCAATAGCGTAATAATAGTAACAAAAAAGTAACAGTTGATTAATAGCATACATACAGTGTGTTTTGACGACCATTGCCTTTGATAAAGTTATCAGTCAATGTTAAGAAATACACAACATTAATATTGAGAATGTTTTACTGTTTATTATTTAAATGTTACCCTACTGGCACCGGTTACTGAAAAGTTGTGTGGAAATCGGTTGTCATGGTATGGGGATGTAATGTGGAGGAATGAGGAAAATGTTGTGAGAATAGTTTTGAGTATAAATGTGGATGGCTTTATGAGTAGAGGAAGAACAAAGGTACGATGGATGGACTGTGTTAAAGATGATATGGATAGAAAGGGGATGACTACCGAGATGACGACTAAGGGTCATTTTCAAAATGTTTGTACAGTTACAAAAATGAAACAAAAACGAACACCGCTACAAAAATGGAAAACGTAACAAAAAGGAAATTTAGGGCTATTTCACAGAAGATAATTTAAAACAACGAAATCGCATTTTGATAATTTTTTCATAATATATAATCGGCGTGTTGAATTACAGTCATTAATCAATCTCAAAATTGCGTATTTGTTCATTGTACATACATATAAGTTTAATTTTTAAATACACCTTAAAAATAAAACAACACTTATTTAAAAAAAAAAATTTAATCTGTATGAAATTAGCTTTACTTCATTTTTGTTATATTCATTTTTGTTACTATACAAAAAAACGTAACAAAATGAAAACAACCATTCGAGTTGAATTACATCCTAAAACATTTGAAGATTAGAAAAAATCTTATTGGATTTATCCAGCTTATTTTTCGAAGTTGTTAAAAAATATTCTTTAAATTTACGCGACAATAATAAAAGAGAACCTCGCCGTTGTTTTTTACAGCTGAATAACCAAAATGAAAGTTTTATTGTTGAAAAAAGACTTCACAGAACCAAACACACTTTTCTTGTCGATGGCACCTGATATTAAAATGGCGGCGAGACGTTTTGTTGTCATCTGATTAGATGGTTTTAAATGGAGACTGCCAGTTGGAAACTAGTGCAAATATTTACTAATATTGGTGTTACAATAAAGAATAACAAAAAAGAAACGAAATGGAGACATATATTAAAAGGATATTATTATTATCAGCATTAGGTTATTTATTTTAATTTTATATCCTCAGCATCGTAATTAGAGTCACAAAGATATTGCGCAATGAGAGCATGTAAACATGTGAGTAGTTTCTTCTTTATGAAACTTTTTATATCGTTCTCGTGCTTAGGGACACGGGGTTGATGTATGAAAATATTATGACACTAAAGAAGTTAACAAGTTTTTTTTTTCTTAATTATAGGTTATTTGTACTGAAATGTTGAAACCCATCTAGAAAAAATTTTGTTCAAGGATAATAATACTAATTTGATCGCTTCAATGTGTTCTGATCAATATTCAGGTGGACGTTTTAACACAACAAAATGTACAATTTTTTTGAAAATGACCCCTAATAGAGAAGTATGGAAGAAAAAGACATGTTGGGCTTAGCTACCAACCACTAACCAACTAACCCACCAACCATCTACCAACCACCAACCAACTAACCAACCAACCATCTACTAACCAACAACCAACTAACCAACCAACCACCTACCAACTATATACAATATGGAACGCAATAAAGAATAAGAGATTTGATTTGAGCTCAAATAAATTGGGATTAAAAGAATGATGAATGATTTAAACGTTCCTACGCAATATTTTCTCTAGTTTACAAACTGTCATAAGAATTTTTGTTTAATTAATAAATTGTGCTTAAAAACCTTTAGTTTTACTTTTAATCTTATAATCATTCACGTTAATACGTACATTGTCATGCCTGTATACACAATCAATAGCATTCATATCAGATTAATATAATTGAAATAAACATGAAACTATATCAAAAGTATGATTTTCGTTGGACACTTGTCATATTTTGTAAACATACATGGCGTACTGAAATATCAATATTGAGACAAAAATTGTGTTTGAATGGTTATTTCGAAGCCGTTTTATATCGTTCATTCCGTATGTGTTTCTCACAAAGATCAAAACAGTCGCATCTAACGTAAAGAGTATGATCGAAACGAAATGTCATGATTTTTGTAATTTTTGACACTTAAGAGGGCCCTTCCCGGTCCGTCTATCGTCAACGCGAGCATGGTCGAAAAGCTTGTTGTTTCATCCAGCGCAAGTTAGAATTGCTAACAAGCAAGTGAGAACGCGATAACATTGTGCGAAAAATAACTTGTTTCAGGAAATACGTGTTTTTGAATACGCCTTACAAGTTTGTGAAATAAATGTTTGTCATTTAGAATCTCCATTACATGTGCGAGGTTTCTATGAATATGTTTTTCTTAATTTTACAATTTATGAGTACATTATGAACGGTCAAAATTCAGGTAAAATTTGTGCAAAAAAGCAGATTTTTGGAGGCTTATATTGAATTTGTTTCGCAAAATTTTTATTTTTTGCTTTCATAGAAACCTAGATATAGTTCACAAGATACCTATCAGTTTAAAAGAATTAAAGAAAGATGTGTTACAACGCTATAATCACGTACGAGCGTTTGTATGAAAAGTATGACGGGTTGGCCGCTCTTAAGGAAAAATACAGTATACCTAAACTGTTTGCCATTATTTAGGTATTTCCCAAAAGTGTCTTTATCAGATTAATATGATTGGTTCATTATCGACATACACTTATATAATGTGTAGATAGGCTAATAGATTTCGTGAATATGATACATTCATGGTATTGCCTTTGATAAGATATTTTGATGTGCTTTTGTTTATTTACGTATTTTGCACACAGTCGCGGTCTGCATATTAACAAAACATCAATTTGGACGAAAAACTATCGTTGTGGTGAATGGTGGTGTGCAAAACGTAATAAGTACGATGTTTTATCGCTTACTCTGTATTATCAGGATGTAAACGTCAATGGTCACTATGCTTGTTAAATGAATGGTAAACAGACTAGGTTTTCCGAGTACCTATATTGATATAATTAAATACCTAACCCACTGAATTGGTTACCTACAATAAGTAGATTAAACAAATTTGTAAAATAGTTACAAGAGTTGGTCCTTTGGTCCGGAAGTCCACGATAAATGTAAAACCGATGTTCGACTACCACCACCTAAAACCATTCGGTAGCAATTGCCAGCACGTAAGAAGACCTCTCTCTTCTTGTACTAAGGAAAATTGCCAAGCCCACGGAAGTCCACGATAAATGTAAAACCGATGTTCGACTACCACCACCTAAAACCATTCGGTAGCAATTGCCAGCACGTAAGAAGACCTCTCTATTCTTGTACTAAGGAAAATTGCCAAGCCCACAGCCCCACGCGGCTACATTATCTATTCTAAAACAACTTTTTATCAGTAATAGAAAAGACACCGATATCTCGCAAAATAATCACCAAAATAAATAAAATCAAAAACACGTGCTTAAGACACGTGTCTTTAAGATTGTATCGTGAATTTCACCTTAAATAGATAGAGAGAATCCTTATAAATCCACCAACGAGAAAAAAAACCATTACATAATTCAGATAAATAAGATGTCAGACGTTTCACGGCTTCATTGTACTTGATCTTGACATAACAATCAATATTTTTAAAATTTAAACTTTTCATTGTCTCCAGATTGTTACAAATAAGATAAGATTTATAACTTTAGTTTTACTTTTCATATTAGGTTTTCTTCGAGTGCGACGTTGTGAGTGTACTTAGTTGAAGAGTACCGGAGACAAACCCCTCCGCCCCAGGGTGGAAGACATCCATAAGGAGTTCCATACGCAAACAAAAAAATTGCTTGATAACTGGGGTCGATTGAACTGCTAGATTGGTATGCTAGATAAATCATTTAGATCTTTCTCTTGTTTGTTTTATGGTGGACACAAAAGTCATTTGTGTCCGCAATTTGTTCTAAATCATTTGTTTCAGTCAGTGACACATTGGACAGGCTACAATTCGGCCATGACTTTAAAACGTGAACTGTTATCAAAATGATTTGATAACGAATACATAACTGATAAGAAAAGACTGGAAAATGGTGTTTAGTAAACAAAACTTTTGTAAATTAAAAATAGTCTGGTTTGGTGGAATTTTTTAGAGATAATCTGTTGTAGATTCAGATATTTCCATGATATCTTTTTGCCGCGATCCATGCGTCAACTTAGCATATATGTTCCTTGCACATACTAAGGTGACACATTGATCGCGGCTTCTTTCTAAAAGGTGATAGAAAGATTATGAAAAGGGAAGGGGGGGGCCTTCAGTTACTGAAACACTGCTCTGAAAAACTCAAATAAAGCCTCATGCTTTGTAAGTGCTACATGGATCTTTTGGCTCTTGAATGACATTGACAGGGGGGCGTTGTTCGTAAGCATTTGTGAAATTGTTTCGTGAAATTGTTTCGATCACACATCGCTCTAGTGCCCGCGATTGCTTATAACTTGATTATAAACCTTAATAATCAAACATAAAGTTTACTACTGCTGAGCATGAGGTCCTGGGTTCGATTCCCGGGTCGGGCAAAGTGTTATTGGGTTTTTCTATCTGGAATTTCTCAGTAGCAGCCCGGAGTCTGGATTTGTGCCCGGTTCATCCTTTATGACTTCGAAATAAAAGAAAAGGTAAGTACAGCCGACCAATCGCCAGTGGTAACAAAACCAGTGTAAGCTGGCCTCTCATTGAAACTACGTACTCAACATCAGCTCAAGGTCAAAGTGTTACCACGGACGTGCGTTCTACTGAACATCATTTAAAGATAATTCTGTCAGCCACAATAAGATGGTACACTCGAGAAAGACCTGCTAATTATTTAAAACGTGTCGGTATACTGAACTTTGCAATGGAAAGGTACAGCACGAAGGCCGAACAGCAAGGCCATGCTTTTATACACCTGATCATATAGTAATTACCATATATTTAACTAGTACAAAAAATAATGATCGACCAATTGGGGTGTTATTTTTTTATTTGGACTCTTTAAAACGAATCACCCCGTATTGTAGGGTTTTTTTTTAAACTGCGAACCTATATTCAAAACGATGCCTTTGCTATTTTATCGCATTGTCTTATGACAATTTATTTATTTACTTTAAGACACATACACATAAAAGAGAAAATATAAATTCATAAGGCTGAGGTTAAAACACAAAAGAGTTAATAACAGTTTCATGAATCCCTCTTTTATAATAGTGTGCTAATGGTCTAATCTAAGACGTATCTTCAAGTAAGTGCATGTCAAGAATATTTCTTTTTAAACAATTTCGAATTATTCTTTGTTCAGCTGTCGAGTGGTACAATGACTTTTGTAGTTAATAAAATATATTTTGTACGTATTTTGCACGACTCTAGTGCTTTGCGATCGAAAAATTTGTTTTGCCTCCTTTCTGCAACTGTTTTTATTGTTACACTCCTGCTAGTACACAGAACCTACTTAATTTATATACCACTATATAGATAATTTAATGGAGATTAATACTGTACTTTTCAAAAAATTATTTAATGCAGCAGATACGAAAAAAACATCAAAATAGTTTTTAAAAAGTCCCATCAATCAAGTGTCATTGTAGCTTGTGAAAAAATCAATTAATAGAGTAATATTTTTTTTTATAGATTCGTTTCAGCCACAGGAGGAACCCTATTGAAAATGGCTCTTTTATTCAAAGTTGTTTGATTATAATTAATAAAAAACTAACTAATATTATTATCTATCTATATATCATATTTTCAACTTCGACCCTCTCCCGTTGCCTAGCAAACAATAAAGCAAACCTAAGTAGTTTTTGACAGTGCGTAAAGATTGCGAGGTGAGAAATTTTATCCATATTGATGGGTAAAAAAGCAGTCAAAACATTCTTCATGAAAAGAAATTTCCAAATATCTACAATAACGTTTTCATTATCATTGGTTATTAATAAACTAAAGTTTCACACACTAAAGATTCTGTTTGCATGAAGCTGGGTCTCCTGCGCGTGTTTTTACACAAAAACATCGCATCAAAGAGGCCGTTTGTAAGCAAACACGATATTTTGTATGAAAGCAAATGTTTATGTGTAAGGTTTTTTGTGTAATGTTTCGAAAAAACACGCGTTGGAGACCCGGCCTTACAGATACAGAAGTAAGTTTTTACTGTAAACAGTGCAGTTTGCAGGTCAAATGTTTTACGCAATGTATCGCGCAACTGCAGAGATATCGCAAGGTCATGCCACCGCCGATAAATAAAACAAATTGGTCGACATTATCGAGTTTGAAACGAAATAATTGTGTTACACGCATCTCTATTTATTGAATTATGTATTTATTTGGCAATGTTTAACGGCCTGACTCAATGTTTTGAAGAATTTGTATGTGTTTCAAATTAAGTTTTATTTCATTAAATGCGTGAAGGAATTATTTCTACCTGTCTGGCACGTAAGCCCACTTACGTGCCAGACAGGTAGAAATAATTAAACGCGAGTCGGGCTGTGGGATTTAAAATTTTTGGTGAATTCGAAAGTAAGTATGAATGGGGCAGTAGACTTTATTTAATCTTGATCATACAGGGTTTGTGTAACGTTAAATGCACAAAACCTGAAAATAGTTTGATCAGAATAACGACCAGAATCAATTGAACCACTTTTTATATAGGTCACATTTTTCAAAAAAAATCTTCATTAAAAACGTTGCCGTGTCTATTTATTAATAGGTCAAGTCATCACATGCTCAAACCCGCCAAAATAGGTAACCAAACAAAAATTGTTGTCGACCAATTTAAATTTTCTCATACGCGGCATAATAATAGCTTTTATTTCAACGAATCTTACGAACTAAAACAGCACATAAAACCTTTAAATTTTTTTTAATGATTTTTTTCTCTCTGAAATAGGTCAATTGAATTAAAAATCAGTAGGGGTGTCTGAGGTTTTGCGCATTTAACGTTACACGCTGTAGAAACATTTCCTTTTATGATATTATGTACAGCTAATAAATTATTCGTTTTGACATTTTTAAGGTAAATTTTTTTTTAGAAGAGGAGAATGAAGTTGGTTTTGAAAAATTAATCATTAAACTTATGTTTACTCGTTTAGTTCAGAATTACCGTGATGATGTAAAGGTTGCGTTCTGCACGCGAAGGAACGTATAGAAATACATTGTGATGGAAATAGAAACTGTAGTATATCGGTCAGTGGCCTACACGATACATAATAATGAACGCTTTATTATGTGTGAGATTACATAAGGATTTAGTAAAAATGTGAGATATGGCCGTACAGATTGCATTGTAGCATGTAAAATGTCAAATAATAAGCAAAAAAATTACATTTTGGAATGTCAATCAATATTTACAAGAAAATAGAATTGATTCTAGTCCAAAGTTGAGGATGCAGTTTTTCCAGTATTTGGCGGATATTAAATACTGACAAAAACCAAAGAAGTAATTGAACTGTCTTGTTCCAGGTTTCAGCACTCAAACGCAAAGCATTTATTTCAAATAAACCAATTACAGGCACTTTTGAATTGTCAAGGGGTCGGTCAGTCAGAAAGATGAAGCTAGTTGCCCATTCCAAAGCGTAGTAGGTACCTATGGAGAAGAACGGGCAAGAAACTCCACGGACACTCTTTTAAATCAGAATATGGTTACAAAATATTGGTTACATCATTCATGTTGAAGTTATACATGTGAGAACGATGCAGAACGTTAAAAGCGTCCGTAATAGAAAATAAAACAAATAATACAATTCAAAAATTAAATTAAAATAAGCCATGGCAGCTAAGAGATGACCAGTCCCTACTGACAGCGCCCGTTCACGAACATGACGCATGGATTAGCACCATTCAGCTCAACCATTTTGCACAAAAACACTGTGAGAGATAGAAATTAACTATTTACTATTATAACTAGCGCCAAAACATTGAGATTTCCTTTTTATATGAAAATTTAATATTAATGTTTAGCACACAAATAAACCTTCTGAAATAAATTCTCTAGATAGTGGTGAAAAATGGACTAAAATTCGTTGCGTATTTTAAAAGAACAGTGATTTTAATTTATAATATGTATAGATAATGATTTTATAAAAACAAGTCGGCAGTTTTATATGTTACAAACAAAAATAATAGGCGTGTAACCATTAGACTTAAAAGTCCAATCAGGAAATCAAAACGGAAGGTAAGCAAACGTTTAATTATTAATCAATTAAATTGCATTATAATAGAGCTTTAAATTAATTTGATTTTAATATACCAGTCAGCACTCTATTATAAAATTAAACTAAATATACGAGCCTCCAAACAGTAATGAAAAAAAGTGGCAACATAATTAAATATCAACCTTGGTCAGGACCTGTCTAAACTAAAAGAAATTAGCTCTTATTTTGTGAGCGATAAAGTTTATTTTGTATAAAAAGAAGTGACCTCGAGAACAGTACTGAGTTACTATGAAAGTTGACATGAAAGAACTGCTTTCGGGTGACAAAAGGACGAGGTAATATAATACGCAAATTTTTCAAGGGTCAAAGTAACTCAGTAACTCTATCTTTCTAGAAGTAAGAGGAATTTCATGTAAATTAGGACAAATACCGGTTTTAGTAACTGTCCTTTTTTGTGAACATTAATGTACATATTATATCGTACTATTGTGATGAATTGCTCAACCAAAATGCTTGAAAAAACATGGCTTGCTACTGCCATGCTTTGCATGCAGAAAAACATAAAAGATATAAGACTCTAAGGACCACTACGATTAGATCTTCGCTTACCCATTGTATTGTGCTTTTTTTCTTATTAAACACTGTCTATTTTTTTTTTACAATAACAGTTCGACATAATATCGTCTACTCAATATTATGTGCATTCGCTCTGTCACATAAATAACTACTTCACATAGGTATATAAACATAATGATTAATATTATGTACTTGTCCAACGCACTTTATTGTCGATCTAAAGACCGAAATTTTCCCGTACAAATGATTGCACTACTTTACTAGAGTAAATACCAACTGCACACTTGGCGCTAAAAGTACGTAACCAAACTGTTGCATCCAAAATCACGCTTCTTTCAGCAACGCAGTACAAAAATAAACCTTACATCATCAATAAACAGTTCAATTTCAATAAACAAATTAATTAAGATGCGACGTTCTAAATTCGGAACCTATTGGGCCCATTGCCAGACACCTAGAAAAAAATACGACCAATATAACTTGATCTTTATGCGTTTGGTGACTTTTTCCCCATAGGCCCTGAATTGATTGAGGTAGTAGAGGGATGGAAGGTCAAAGAAAGCTGGTCGTCTGAATTGTTAGGGGTGGTAGCATAGGATTTATAATGGTCTTTATAAGAAGTGAGTTGAACACTTTTGGAACGCATGTGCAGTGCAAAGTTCTGGATGCTAAGCCAAAATATTTATTGTAGTACTTTAATAGCAAAATCACGAGGTCAGGCCATTATGTTGACTGTTGTTTTTTTTGGAGCCAAAATATTTGTAAAAGTATTCATGGCTTTACATCCTTGTAGCTCTCGGTTGAGAAATATTAGTCTTTCAAATCTTTAGGTAGACGAAAAAACATGGCAATGAACTTTTAAATCCACGATTAGTTCATGCTTCTTATATAGGTACCATTTTGTTTAAAAAAGCAGTGCGTTATACAATACTAGGCTTTTATTTTCCCACTGGAGGGCAAACGCCTCTTCTCAAACAGAGAAGGCACGAGCATTAATCACCACGCTTGCTCAAGACAGTTTGGCGATATCAGACTTATAATGATTAGAAGTCCAGGTTTCCTCACAATTTCAGTAATGTCCAAGATAAACTCAGAAAGTACATATTATGATGATTGAAAACGTCGCATTGGTACTTGTACGGATTTGAACCCACAACCTCGTGCATGAGAGGCGAAGCCACAATCACTGGGCCATAACGTATAGAACTCTATACAGGGTGACTTGTAATTTGACGTATTCATTCCAGGGCATGAAGTGTGACCCATATGCAACAATTAAGCACCCCACAAAGCCTATGCGATTTATGGAATTCGAGAAAACCCAACTTTTATGTATTTTTGAGATAATTGGTGTCAAAGTTCATGTACAGACGCCAGCACATCAGGCTACTACAATCTGTCAAATTTATTTAATAGATTTTCAACTTTATCGCCGAAACATAAGGTTCAAAGTTGATTGGGAAAATTTGACAGTTTCGGATAGCTTGATGTGCTGGCGTCTGTACGTGGATGATTTTTGAAATTGGTTATTATAATACTACTTCTTTTAACTTTCAACTGTTTTCATGTTTTAGAAAATTTTATTGTATCGAAAGGTTTGCCAAGATTTTAGGTATCCAATGGAATAGCAATAAAGGCCATTAAATTTGAGAGTTTGGAAAAAAGAGAGAGAGTTTTGATATTTAGTGACAAAC
This sequence comes from Agrochola litura, assembly GCA_949152395.1. NCBI lineage: Eukaryota > Metazoa > Arthropoda > Insecta > Lepidoptera > Noctuidae > Agrochola > Agrochola litura. Next base: position 3,090,616 of record OX424497.1, on the reverse strand, counting down.
ACTGGGAAATTAAAAAAAAAATATAAAAATTGGGTATTCTCGAATATTTTCGCCTTGGCTTTATGGGGTGCTTTATTGTTGCAAATGGGTCACACTACACGCCCTGGAAGGAATACGTCAAATTACAAGTCACCCTGTATAGGTACCTTAAAAGACAATCTAACCTATCCTAATCAGTTTACTAAGACCAGAAAAATTTGCATTATGGTACAAGTTCTTAGTCAACTGCACGCAGCAATAGCAGGCGACGACGTGTCTCTGCGACACTACTGGTTTCTATGTATAGCTTTGAAATACCTTCGGTAGCTAGCGATACGTGCATTCCATAGAAATACATGGAAACCAATGTTGAGATGGATGTGTGGAGTAACGAAACTGGATAAAGTAAGAAATGAGTATATAAGGGGAAGTTTAAAAGTGGCGCCAGTGACAGAAAAGTTGAAAGGAAATCGTTTGGCCTGGTATGGGCATGTGATGAGGAGAGAAGAAACGCATGTGACTAAAAAAGTGATGAATATAAATGTTGATGGAGTGGAAGAGGAAGGACTAAGAAAAGATGGATGGAGGAACGATATGAAAGAGAAGGGAGTGAATGATAGTGTGACGGTTGACAGGGGAGAGTGGAAAAAGAAAACATGTTCCGCCCACACCAAGAAACATGGGACAAGGGCAGAAAGATGATGATGACATAGAAACCAGTAATGGTGCGGCTACTTTCTGCAGTCGGCTACGGAATTACATTTTAAAAGTTGAGCTAAAAACCACAAGCATCGGCATTCTGGACCATATAGAACCAAACGTAATTGATTACTGTAAGAAAGTAACACAAATAAAGAATTTGCAATAAGTAGGTAATAACTTGGCAATAGGGATGATATGATGCCTGTTATAAATTTTCTAGCAGATAAAGCTTATTATAATTTTTATGAATTTTTAAATGAGAAATTTTGACCATTCTTTTTATTATTTTTAAAGATCTACCATTATCATGACATTTTTAAATAATTTGACTCGTAGTGACATTATACTTTATTTTTATTAATATTTGCATGCCATTGTTTAAGGCAAACGTAATGATATGTTTTTATCTTTATTTTAACATTTCTTGCATGCTGACAATTTGTGTTGCATGTATTGTACTCATGTTTGAGAAAATAAATGACTATCTTATCTTATCTGGGTCAAAAAAAAGAAATTCTATTTAGTGCGTCAGTCAGATAATAAAAAAATATTAGACACGTATTTTTTCTTCATCATAGTGATATAAAATTACTTAGATAAAACGCATTAAAGTTGGGGAGTAGGGGACACTACGTCACAAGTAGTGTTGCCCAAATTCAGTCTTGGTCTTGCAGTCTTGGTCTTGTTCTTGCGTTTTTGCAAGACCAAGACCAAGAACAAGACCGCGTATTTTTAGCAAGACCAAGACCAAGACTGACCGTGCAAGACTTGAGCAAGAACAAGACATAGCCTGCAAGACTCTTGCGTCTTGCAGCTAGGACTTAGCGCTATTTCACTGAGTAGTTAGGTGTAACAGTTCGGTGTATAGGTAGGTACGCTTAGGAATTCTATGAGACGCAAAAAACTGTATCAAAGAATATGAAAAACTGGACCTATGCGCATTACGACTAAAGGCTTGTTCAGACCAGCGCGACACGCGACGCGACACAAAGGGACCGCTCGTCGCGTGACGAGCGGTGCCTTTGTGTCGCGTCGCGTGTCGCGCTGGTCTGCACAAGGCTTAATACCATAAACATAGTGAATAAAAAAATATCTATTAAAATCAAACTGAGTGCATGCATAGTTATGTTTTAACCATCGGCACTTTGATAATGCGGCATCAAAGGTTTTGTACTTACTTTTCAAAGAAATTTGCCGCTTTTCGGAAGTACATGGTTATGATACACGCGCCGGGGCTTCTTTTGAAATCTAAAACAATCGTTGCCGCCACGCCGAAATCATAACATTTGTGACACTATTTGATTGCCGCCATAGGGCGTAGGTATACTCATGCAAAATAATTTCGAATTTTTTTAAGAGTACCTACAGGTGTTCCAAAGAATAAATAAGTTTCAGAGTGCTTAGAATGAAAATGAATACATTATACTGATCACGCAAGTAGTATTATGATTAGGATAAAATGGTAAGGATAGGTAGTAGATGTCATATTAATTCATTCTAGTACCTAAGTATATATTATAATATTGATTACTTATATGGTTTTAAACTAATTACTTAGGTACTATTATTGTACATTTAGTCATTATATTTCTTAAGTTTTTACAAGAAAAAATAGCAAAAAAGTGTTCAAATATCACCCGTTTAATAAATATTGTAGCCACTTTTAAATATACTTGAAACGTGTAAAAAAATTCTACAAAACTAATAAAATAATATAAAAAGCGTAGGTACTTACCTACTAATAAAATAAAAAGCCTGCGATAAGAGTTTTGTATTACTTACCAGCCCGAATATCTCTGAGAGAGATGATGAGAGTAAGTATTTACTAGCTGTGCCCGCGACTTCGTCCACGAGGAATAGTAACTTTGGAGGTAGGTATAGTGACGTTCAGGACTTATTTATTTATTTTAAAACTTCTGTCATCAAACATACAAACGAACTCTTCAGCTTTATAATATTAGTATAGATGTACGCCAAAACATTCACTTATATGTAAAGAATAGTGATTGGCACTAATTCTATTTTATTCACGCGTCGCGTCTGTACAAGTAGGTAATATTTAGTGTGTGTTTGTACGCCGCACGCGGCATTGTTTGATTTGCGGCGGCATCCTTTTCATAGAGCCGGCACGTGGCGAGGCGGCGCGGTAGAAAGCAAGGAAACGTACTATAAATAAAGGAATTATTTTAATTCCAGTCATTTCCAATTGAGCTGTGCTTCGAGTCTAACTTAATAATTGTTTTTACTAATTCTCGTTGTTTTCTAAAAACGTATCACGTGTACAATTTAATATGAGTGACGAAGATTCAAATTATTCTAGTCCGAGTAACGAGAGTTTGAGTCACAGATCTAAAAGACCCAAAAGCAAATTTGAGGAGTTTTTCGAAATAATTCATGCATCCCAAACTGCCTTCTGTAAATTGTGCCAACATAAAAAGATTGAAATAAAAATGAAAAACAGAAACACTTCAGGCTTAAGGAAACATCTAATATCTTTCCACAAAAAGGAATCAGAAATATTTCTTCCTGTTAAACCAAAATTAAGTGGAGATATCACAAGCTTTTTAGTAACCGCTGGAAGAAGTGGACAGGTAAGAATATTTTTTTAACAGTTAAAAGAATTTTAACTCCGCGTAGCTATTCATGCGATACTTTCAAAAACGCCATTAACTTACGTAAGTATTTTTGAGTTAGTGGTGTTTTCATCTAGGGGTGCGACATATTAAGTATGTAATTATCGTCTTAAATATTTTTTATAAACACCCATATTTTCATTTAATCGGCCAGTAACAACTAAGTACTTTATTTTGGTAAATTACAGTACAGTGCAACCTTAATATAACAAATATCAATTTAACGATTTTCTCGATTTAACAACAACAAACCTCCTCCTCTTATACGCTCAAACCTAGTATGTTTTAAATAATAACACAAGATTTATTGTTTTGTTTCAGTCGGAAAACAGCAGTGACAACATCATGACAGCTACAGTTGATTGGGTGGTGAAAAAATATCTTCCCTTCTCATTTTTCGATGACGAAGCTACACAAGTATATTTTCGACGTATTTGCCCTAATATGGTGTTTCCTAAAAGGTCTACACTTAGAAGGAAAGTCAAAGAGCGATTTGAAGAGTTCCAATTGAATCTCAAGGAACGACTTCAACAATTATCATCTAAAATGTCTTTTACCATTGATGGGTGGACGTCAATTGCTGGTAGGAGTTACTACGGGGTTACTATTCATTATATAGACAACGAATGGAAGTATCAATCTGTAGTTCTTGATTTTATACCATCACGCGGTCGACATACTGGGGAAGATATTGCAACGATTTTCCATGAATGTTTATTGGAATATGGCATAATTGATAAAATACAAGGTATCACGGTCGACAACGCAACTGCAAATACCAAATTTATGTATGAACTGGGCAAACAGCTGCCGCCACACTTTCACAATCAACATTTCCGGTGCTTTGCTCACATTTTAAACCTTGGTGTACAAGATTTATTAAAGACCTTAGCATTACACTGTGAGTCTGACACTAACGCGCAAGATCAGCAGTACGAAGACTATGCAGACGAAACTGAGGATGAGGAAGATGAAGAATCTGCACCAAATATTGCTGACTCGCGTACATCTGTAACAAAGTTACGCAGTATTTCCAGTAAAATAAAAAGAAGTGAGATAGTGAAGAAGAAGTTTCAGTCTGCTTGTGAAGCAGCTGGCGTGCCATCAAATCTAAATGCCATTATTGACTGTCCAACGAGATGGAATTCCACACATGATATGATTGGATTTGGTTTAAAAGTGAGAGCGGGCATTGACATATTGTGCAGTTCTGTCACCGAATTAAATGATTTTCAAATCACAGCTAATGAATGGCAGGTACTCGAAAAATTACATAAATTTCTAATAAACTTTAAACTTTTAAGTACAAAACTTGGTGGAGACAAATATGTTACATTACCGCTAGTCATTGTATCATTCAATCTCTTGCTAGATAAAATTGAATCCATGGTAAAACAGTTAGATGAGAAACCTAATCGATCTGAAGTGGATGAAAGGCTCATTCTAGCTTTCCAAGCAGCTCGAGACAAAATGCTTAAACATTACAAGAAGAGCAACTGGATTTATTGTACTTCTTTAATTTTAGACCCAAGGCATAAGGCTCAGACTTTTGACCTGACAATGTGGGGGAAGCAACTTAAAACAGAAAGTCTGCGCAAGTTCAATGAACTTTATGAAGAATATAAAAGTCTACACTCACTGAACAAATCTCTGGAATTACCAGAAAAAGAAAATAAAGTATGTGATGAAGATGAAGACGTAATAGACTTTGATAAACTCTATGAATGTCCCTCGACGTCATCTGGATCTTGTCGTCAAGGCTTAGTGATAGACGAGTTGGAGGAGTACCTGAGAAAACCAAGAACTGCCAGCTCGGAAGACATTTTAGATTGGTGGAGGACGCATGAGACAGAGTATCCGATTTTATCGAAAATGGCCCGTGATTTTCTCTCAATACCTGCAACTTCAGTACCTGCTGAGAGGTTATTTTCTAAAGCATCATTAGTAATTAGAAAACATAGAAATAGGTTAAGTGATGAGTCAGCCAGATGGTTACTTTGTATTAATTCTTGGTCAAAAAAATTGATATAAAGTATCATAACCTAATGATAAAGCTATTGATTTGTGTTGTATTTTATTTTTTATTCAAATAAATGATAAATCGTAAAACTCTTTTATTAAATTTCTTATAAGTTGAGGGTTCAATCTCTTTCTAGACAGATAAGTATTGTTCTTTAAAATACAGTCAAGTTATTGTAATTAATTTGTTTTTTTACATGTTTTAGCAAATGTAAGCTTATAAATCATAAATGTTTATTAAGAAACAGTTACTTCCATGGAAAACGACATATAGGTCAGTTGATTTTTCGAATTTCTTATCAAATCTTCAGTTATTTATTAATCTGCTTGATCTTTACTATGGCTATGTTAATTCAAGCTCACAATGTTCCAATTCTAATACGTTTTTCTAAGATTTAAAGTAAACTTTAATAAATAGTAATAGACTAATAGGTAATTGCAAGACTTGCAAGACTCTTGCTGCAAGACCAAGACCAAGACCAAGACTGGGAGCGCAAGACCAAGACCAAGACCAAGACCAGGTGTATTGGCGCAAGACCAAGACCAAGACTGGCTAAGTCTCGTCTTGTTCTTGCATTTGGGCAACACTAGTCACAAGTAAGTATAAAATCTACATACTAGTAACAGCATGGCACATTTTAACTCAATGTATCGCCGTAATCTTTTGATAACGTAAAAAAAGAAAAAAAATGTGTCCAATATTTTTTAATAATCTACAAGACGGGCAGTTTTTTTTTGTCCTCATGCCTATTATATTGATGTTTACTACAGTTTTAATTAGTTCTGTAATTGTTTTATAGCAAAGATGCAATTAAGTAGTTATTTTTATACTGTTTATCAAACGTGAGCCGATACCTTCAATAATATAATTATAAATAGGACATTGTCAGGATCGTGTGCCATTTGTTATTATAAAGCTGTTACATACATACAGACATAATAGACTCACGCCTTCTTCCCATGGGGGTAGGCAGAAACTACAGAACGCCACCTGCTACGATCCTTTCATACTCCAATTGCTTCGTTTACGTTCATACATCCTGGTCATATATACTCCGGTTGCTAGTACTACGCACCTGACCTTTCTAAAGAACATCACCAATAAGGTCACTATAATTATGTCCTTCTAGGGCGGCCCTTCCTTGTAAACTATTATATTAAATGTGTAATACTTTTTACCCAAGTTCTCATTGCAATATTCGTTTCCATCCAAGGAAATTCTGTCTAATTACATTTGAAAATGGTTGAGTATTTTAACCGTGATTTTATAGACACGGTTATTTGGTAAGTGTTATTGGGTTTTTCTATCTGAAATTTCTCAGTAGCAGCCCGGAGTCTGGATTTGTGCCTGGTTGATGGCAATAGGCTCGCCCCCTATTACTTAGGACTTAAACATAACTGGCGAAATGTGGGTGTACCTGCTACAGGGACACCTCTGCCCTACCCTTCAGGGAAACAAGGCGTGATGTTATGTTATGTGGTTATTTGGCAACCATTTTCGAGTAATTTGTTTTTTAAATTTTTATTTCATTTATTTTAAAATGGTTGCATTTGCATAGGGGTCAAAAGGGGTCATTTGGTTGTAAATGACCTCTCCTACATTCCCTTAAAGGATTGCCGACATATTACCAATAACTCTGTATAATGACAGATAAAAGGATTCATGTTCATGTTAATAGAAAACCCCTAATGATGCGTAACTAGTATAAATAAAAACTTTTTAGTGGGTTGATTTGTAATTTATCTAAGTTACAATAGCCTTATGTCAACTGCTCATCAAAAATACCCAAATCGCTTTAGATGTGCCTTTAATATTTGAAGAGTTCCCTCGATTTCTCCAAGATTCCATCATCAGATCGTGACCAAATGACAATGGGACCAACTTGAAAGTATACCCTTTCAAACAAAAAAAGAATTTTTCAAATCGGTCCAGCCGTCTTCGAGGAACGGGGGAAAAAAAAATATATATATATCCCGACGAATTGAGAACCTCCTCCTTTTTTTTTGAAGGCGCTTAAAAATATGAATTCTTAATTAACTTTGTTTTCGTTAATCGTCGACTTATCGATGCCCTAGGTCTTTTTACTGTTGTTTGAAGTTTTTTAATTGACCTAGGTAAGGTAAGTGAAATCAGTGACATGTAATTGTATGAATTGACACACACATAAAAAAAAGAAGAAAAAAAAAAGATTCCGATGAACTGAGAACCTCCTCCTTTTTCGAAGTCGGTTGGAAATTAACATTTCCTTCACGATACTAAGATAACTATATCTACCAAAGTCACCTGCTATCCTAATTCAGTTACGTAGAAATTCGGAGCTCGAACTTAATTAAAAAATTACTTAATTTAAATTTGTTGTAAGTAAAAGGGCAGTTAGCAGTTTGATACAATTAGTATACCTGGCTGTAGGTACTGTTCACAATTTTCGATGTCACGATCCTGGAATGAATATTCATTTTTACCTGTAACAAAATTAGTTGGATTAATTAATGAGACACAAGAAAATTTTGGATAAAAGGACAAGGTAAGGTTGTGATTGAAGACCAGGATTTGCAATTAGTCAAATTATTTTTTAAAAAAACAGTGGCACTCCGGGAGTACCGATAGAAGTGAAAACTTGAACAAGATCGCTTTGGTGGAAGAAAAATACTTGAATAAACATTGGCCCGTAACCTTATCAATATAAAGAGCACAATCGAGTTCACAAAAAAAAAATGTTCCAATACTTTTAAAGTTAAAATACTTGCATAGAACATTGATCCGTAACGTAATATAAATAAAGAGCACAATCGCGTTTACAAAAATGAGGTGTCGGTAACGGTGTAGCGCGTTCAATTGTTTTTTCCCCATCTCAAAAATGCCCAACGCGCCTAAATAAGTTTTCACTTAAAAAAAATATCCTATGAAATACTGACTTGACTGACCAGATACTCACAAGATACGAAAACATTGTTGTAAGTATTAATTATTTTTATTATTATAAACTAGCTGCGCCCCTCGGTTTCACCCGCATAAGTCTCGATCCCCGTGGGTATATCGGGATAAAAAGTATCCTAAGTCCTAACTCAGGTCATAGTCTACCCATGTGCCAAATTACATCCAAATCTGTTCAGACGTTTTAGCGTGAAAGCTCAACAAACAATCTCAGTTTCGCATTTATAATATTATTATAGTTAGGATTTTTATCCTGATGTTGATGGTAACATAATATCAATACCTTTTTACCAATCTTATTTACATTTCAACTAAAACAGTTGACGATTTTTTTCTACCACACATTGTCAAGATCGTAACCATGTTCATAACCATTCCAAAAATACATGACGTAGTGTGTAAGACCCCAGAGGCTGAAGCCAGGATTAAATTTCTCACCTAAAGCAATTTGGAGTTCCAAGGTTAATTAATAATAGAACGGCAACGATACCTCCGTATAACAAGTAATCACGTTTATAAAATGAAGAAAATCCAGGAATTTTCTCTTTTTTTCGTCTTCCTCCCTTTAAAGGGATAGTGCGTGAGGTTAACTTCTAAAAGGTAGTATTAGTTTTTGGCATTTTTGAGGGAAAATTCTTGACCGAGTATGTCGTAACAATCAAGTGAGGGAATTGGATAAATACCATGCCCCTCAGATGTAATCGTAAAAACATGTTGAGAATGAATGAGATTCATTTATTTATTTATTACAGCATGGAAGACTTACAGCTAAAAAAAAAACAACAAAAAAAGGAAACGTGGTCGACAAAAGCCAATTACAAGTCTTCGCGTTTAGACTTCAAATCAAATCAAATCAAATCAAATCATTTATTTGCATAATACAGGTAGGTTTAAAAAGATGTTACAAATAAATATAAAGTACTCTGTATCATTACCTATTATGGTGTGCAAATATTTACATTATTAATAATCTAATTAAATAATTATTAAAATAACATTACGAAATTATTATACTCAAAAAAATAAAAATAAAATAAAAAATAAAAAAAAACAGAATATTACACACGTCAATGGTTTAAAAATAAAAATAAAAATGTCAGATGAATTAAAATACATGTCATAAACTTAACAATCAGATAAATTAAATAAAAATATTGATCCAAATTAAAATAAAATAAAATTATACAGATGTCAAATTAAATTAAATTAACATACAAGCAGTAACATATCATTATTTAATAGTTAAAACTATTAAAATAGTGTTGAGAGATGTTTGTGTTTGTACAAATTGCTGGAAATTTGTCGTTTTTCCTAAAAACGAACGTTAAGCCGGAAATATCGAGAACGAGAAACGATGAAATACACACGAAAGGAGTAGGTACTGACATATTTTGCCTGTCGAATAAAGTCCAGAAAATATTATTTTGCTAACCAAAATATATTCAAAGCCTTTTCTTTTAATTCTCCTCCTTTGCTCCTTTGTTAAGATTCTGAATGAGTTTTCATTAGTAGGCAAAGGTTTCTAAAGGTCATAAAGTTTCTTCCAAAGCCAAATTACGAGTAGGTATTATTTTTGAACCTGTAACGAATATTAAAAATGAAAGAATAGATACTATGTACAGTAAGCGCTCAAAAGTGCATGAGCACGCTAAGAGTCGTATTGCTGTGAACACGCGGTATAGTCCGTACATTTGTATGTGTAAACAGTCAGACGTCTGTGGTGTGAGTGCCGTACACACACCACAGAGAACGCAGTTTTGAACTACACACTATCGTATCGTCACGGTTCGCGGGCGCCGCACTTATATTTCCATAACTTTTGTTAGCACGCATCATACTCGTACGCGTGACCTTGGCCAGTGTATCGCATTGCTAAAATTCGAAAGTAAATTATATGTGCAGATAGCAGAAGGCGTTAAGCGTTGGTCTTAGATTCAAGATGGCTAAGGTTCTAATCTCGTAAATCACAGCGCTGTTTTTGCAAATATTATTATTTTTGTTTGCAATAATAATATTTTTAAATATCCTGTCTATTTATTAATGTTGTTATTGCAATAAAGGGTTTAGAATAAAAAATGCGTGATATGTTATAATAAAAAATAAATAATATTTATTCGTTATGTTTATTTTACTTAAGTATAGTTATCAAATTGCTACAATTATTTATCATTACTTCACCTGAATAATATGTGAAATAGATGTCTAGAAACTTAGAAGCAATTTGTATTATTTTGACATATTTAAATTTTGAAATGTTTTAAATTTTAAATGGATTTTTTTTGCACCATAAATATAAAGCTTTGATCATGGTCTAAGTAATTAAGCAATAAATAAGAATATTAGACTACTTAAAATGTAAAAAAATCTACTGACAAAATTGTTGATTTTAAGGTTAAAGGCAGTTGTTCATATTAATTATTTTAAACTTTATTTAGCTTTAGTAAATATTGGTTGGTATTCAGGTTATAGCTTAAGTATTCATTTTCTTTACGAAAAGAAGATTGAAACTAAACCTCAAATTTTAATCCTAAAATAATACTATTACTAAAATAATATTAAACAATTTCGGTATATCTGCAAGAAATACGACAAACACCCTATTGAAACGTGCTTAAAAAATTCGTTACCATAAATTCATGCAATAACGAATCTGTTGTTTATTAAGTTGGTACGGTCAATATTTTAAGGTCAAAAACGGTTTTCTAGCTGGTCTTCAGTGATGCAAGCCTTCAGAGTGCACGGCGAACGGTTCATAATGACGTGTTTTTAATAATTCAGCAAAATATCTCGTTGGTATGAAACCATTTGTTTCATTCACCATTTGACGTCGCTGCTACTCGATAATAAGCCCCTTCCTCATATCTCTTAACCGTCACAGTATTTCTCTAGAACAAAGAAAAACATTGTTTTTATTACACATAATACCTAATTATTTATTATTCACTAATCGAATTAAACCTCACAATGAATTTAAAACTTTAAAGGCATCTTCTGTCTCAACAATACCTCTGTTCTATCAACAATACCCTTGATTAGGATTTATGTTTAGTAAAATATGAAATATATAAATGATAACACTCACACTTAGTCCGGTTTTATTAGATATTCACTTCACTTTTACGCAGCGCAATAATATTCTCTGATCTGATCTGATCTCTTCAATATATTTTATGCCTGCTTTTTGATAATAATAACCACAACACTGCGCTAAATGCTCGTCACCAATATTATCACGGCACGAACCAACAAAGTTCTATTAATTGAATACTTGTAACAAACTGCATCTACCCCACAGAAATCGAAATAATTTACTTAGTTTTTTGTGGTCTACCTGCTAAACTTTAATATTTATGTGAACAAGACGAATGAAACTAAAAACGAATGATGATTATCGAACTAGTCATTGGTTGCAGACAAAGTGAGTGTGTGTGTGTAATGTGCGTGTCTACAGTATTGTAACAACTTATAGAAGAAGGTCGTAAGTCAAACCGAAGCGTCAGTCTATTGCTTTGTGAGATTGCTTATGGACTTTTGGTCGGTACTGTACATCGAATCACAAATCTCTCTCGCAGCGCAACCACAATCCGACACAGCCTTCAAACAACCGTAAAATGCTCATAATTGACTTCCGAAACAGCCTAATAATAACTTTTAAAACAATAGAGAACATGTTGAGGTAACTATTATTAATAATAATTGGAAGCTTTTTACCTAACAAAGCGGTTCGTTACTAGGAAATCATGTTTTTGAATGTGACCGCCAAATGTATGGACATTAATGTCGAATGAAGTTGTTCGTGTATTATGTGTTGTATTGTTCCTACTTCTGTATTTTATTGACTTCTGAATATGTTATTTTTCATAAATAACATATTGAGAAGCTTGTATTAATCATTGGGCATAGGCAGAGGTGTTCTGTTTCAAACTTTTTAACCGACTTCGAAAAAGGAGGAGGTTATATATTTTCGTAGCATGTTTGTTTTTTTTTTATATATGTCCGCCGATTCCTCCATCATTTCTGGACAGATTTTGAAAATTATTTTTTTGTTTGAAATTGGTCCCATATAAATTTTATTAACTTTGCTTGGGCAGTTTTTGAGTTAGCTACAAAATACGTATTTTTTTCCCACTTAGTATGTAGATGATATGATAGGTTCCTGTCACTGGTAGCAGATAGTGGTATTCGAATGTGAGTGGGGTAGGTACCACAACTAAAAAGTGAAAAATAAAAACTTTTTACAAAAAAAAACAACCGACTTCCAAAAAAAAACACTACAAAGTGAAAAATAACTTTAATTTCGGAAGTCGGTGTCTTGGGTTTTGTATTTTCGTTTTTTGCCACCGACTTCCGAAATTAAAGTTATTTTTCACTTTGTAGTGTTTTTTTTTGGAAGTCGGCTGTTTTTTTTTGTAAAAAGTTTTTTCATTTACTGCTTCTGAAGCGTAAAGTATGAAAAGCCGAGGGGAAAGCTAATATAAGTGTAAAAGTGTGGATTCCAGACTTGTTTACCAACTAGTAATATGAGTACCCAGTACATTAATCTTTTGCGTAATGTCATCCGAAATGTGGAGATTCGCAAGAGAACGATGGTAAAACCCTATGCTATTTATTTATATTAATTTAATGCTTTTAGCAGGCACAGTTCGACGACACAGACTTCTAAGTATTAAAAGTTTCTAAAGTGCAAAGCTCAAAAACTGTCTAGACAAGGAATCAAACGCATAACCTTTACTTATGGCCCTTTCAAAGGCTATGTCTGCTACGTCTTCGCTGTTCTTTTCAAAGCAGCTTATAGCGCCCACACGAAAGTAACAACACTTGTCCTTGTTTAATCATGGCCGCAAAAACAGAAAAATACCTCTAAAATGTCGCTTCAATTTCCAAGATTAAAAAGATTCTTTTTATAAAATGTAATTTTCATTCATTCAAAAATAGCTGGCTGGTTTAAAAATAGCGCTAGAATGTCGCTTTACCGTAATTAGTGTGGGTACTGGGTACCCACAATTTGTTAAGGAATTAATCCATTATGCAGGCAAGCGGAGTGTTTTGTGAAATGAAACAAAAGGCTGTAGCGAGGCATTCACGAACTTCGGGACAGAGGCGCAAAGTTTTACCGTATTACGTTGTAAATAATGTTACCGAGGAAAGTAGCGGGGAACGCTTTTTTAAAGGGGGAAAAGCTATTTATAAAAAACCGTTCACCAAGGAAGTTCACGGAAAGGTGCGGTTGTGTGAGGCTTTGCCTAACAGTTAGGAACATTTAATGGTTTACAGGAAGAACCGGTAATTAAGTAGTTATTTGAGGCCGATACTTTATTAAAAAATGGTTTATGTATGTAAATTGCACTGATGTTCTGACAGGAATCTATTGCAGAGGTTGCCATTCTGTCTTTAATTGCGTCAAAAAGAATAGCTGTCATTATGAATTTTCCAAAAGAACAACAATGCCATGAAAAAAAGAAATTAAAAAAAAAATAAGCTTGCCCTGCGAATACAAAGCGAATTTTCACTTATAAAGTGCTACATTTGAAAAAAGTACGCCCCATTTAATATACCCCCCGGATTGAGGTAGAGGTTGTCATAAAAACGTCCAGTCGCGGACTAGCAATAAAGTCCAATTTACTGGAGTCTAAGTTAACGTCCTTGCTCCAAATATTCCCTCAGACTTAAGTTATCGTGTCCTACTTAAAAGTATCTTAACTTGGTCTGACTGCAAGTAACATCGACTTCGTTTTAAGTACGAATATTTTTTTTTGTGTAGTAGGCAGACTGGTCCTAATTTTAGTCTTTTGAGTCTTGATCTAATTTGCCTGATGAAAATTGACATGTCTGACAGACTAGGTTAGATGAAAATAATCTATTTAAATAGAAGTTGAACTCTTTTTGAGATAGACAGGCAGAATACAGTACGACACAACTTAGATGTAGCATCGGCAAAATTCGTAAAACCGATCACCATCCGAACTGAGTGCGCCTTCAAAATCACCAATCTTTATTACTGCTTTAGTTGAAAATGATATTTACGTAAACGCAATAACTTGTAAAGTCATATAACCAAATACATTCGTAAAATTTAAATGAATGAACGCAAATGTTAAAATTTTTGCTACATCTAAGTTGTGTCGTACCGTACCTAAATAGTTATACAGCTTGAATATAGAATTTGAATGAGTTATATTAAATGGCAACTTATCATGTCTCTCATCAGCTAAAACAGACAACCAATTAATACAGCAGAGGAGAAAAAAAAAGAAAAAGACGTGGCACTCCGGGAGCGCCGACAGAAGTGAAAACTTGAACAAGATTGCATTGGTGGAAGAAAAATACTTGTATAGAACTTTGATCCGTAACGTTACATAAAAAAAGAGCAAAATCGCGTTTACAAAAATGAGGTGTCGGTAACGGTGTTGCGAGTTCAATTGTTTTTTCCCATTTCAAAAATGCCTAACGCGCCTAAAGAAGGTTCACTTCAAAAAAAAAAAATGAGCCCTCACGGGACGCCTGGCAGATGTGAAACATCGAAATTATTGTGTTAATGATATAATTATGTATTTTATGCATATTACTTGAATATGCATAAAAGGACAGTTTACCGACGCCAACATTGGCGTTGGCGTTGGTTTGGCATTGGCACTGTTGGTCTGACCCGCCGCTCAAAGATAACATAACATAACATAACATCACGCCTTGTTTCCCCGAAGGGTTGGGCAGAGGTGTCCCTGTAGCAGGTACACCCACATTTCGCCAGTTATGTTTAAGTCCCATGTAATAGGGGGCGAGCCTATTGCCATCAACCGGGCACAAATCCAGACTCCGAGCTGCTACTGAGAAATTTCAGATAGAAAAACCCAATAACACTTTGCCCGACCCGGGAATCGAACCCAGGACCTCATGCTCAGCAGTAGCGCTTGCGACCACTAAAGATGACCACCAAAGATGTTTCACATCAATAACAAAGCAACAACTTGCTACGCAGTTCACAATTAAATCAACGTTCTATAAGTCAAAGAAGTAACAAGCCACCAAATAAAAAAAATAAGTAAGTACAACCAAATAACCAAAACAAAAGCGAAACACAGCTACAACCCACACAAACTTCTCAGAACCCAGCTTCAATTTCAGCGCTCAAACAAGCAAAGTTACCCCTGACAAACTCTGCAATAGTTACAATATTTACTGTACTGAAACCTGTAGATACCGAAACCTGAATGAACCGCTTGCCCTTACAAACTGCGCAATTTGCACAAAAGACCGCAACCATCTCTGGTACAAAACGGAAATTTCTCCAAGTTCCCTCATAAACGCAGCTATGTATGTTGTATTTATGTTTTGGGTCGTAGTGCCGAACTTTGATATTTCGTGGTGTGTGGGCAGTAGCATAATGTCGGGGATCAAGGTGAAGGTCGAAGGTCATTGCAATTGCGCAATGTAAGCGTGGGGGTTGCAACGGATCGATTTCGGCAGAACAACTGTTTTATGAATGTGGTAGGTCTGTATTACGTGTTGTGAATGGAATAGTAGTTTCTGGGAAATTAACGAGTTGGGTTCTGGTTGTAGTTTATTTGGTAGGAAGTTATGTGTGATAGTTGTGTTACGTATCACAAGCTCAATTTATAGTGTCAAGGTCAAAGTCAAATAATTTATTTCAATTAGGCACATAAAAGGCACTTTTGAACGTCAAAAGGAGAACACTCACCGTCCATACATTTTTGGGATAAATATGAAAATCTCTTTTACAAAAAAATTTAATTGATTCTAGTCGCCCCTTCCAAAAGGTAGTTTTCGTATGGAGAAGAATGGGCAAGAAACTCCACCGTTACTCTTTTAAAATGTTTTACAATATTTTGCTTACTTTAATTATAAATGGAATAAGATTACTATACCACAAGAATTAAAAATAAAGCAATGACGGATAAATTATTTATTTGATAGATAAATGGAGCTCACATATTTACAAACATGGTTAAAGTATATGATATTCCTAAAAAAATTAACAAGTAATACTAATAAGTCAGTGTGTGAGTTCAAGTAATCACAGAATGTAAAATCAATGTCATAAAAATAATAAAATTTTACATTTAAATTAGCAACCAGTTTGATTTTGTCTTGCGCTGCTTCAGCTCAGCACTTTTAGGAAGCTTAGCTTATAAAAGACGAAGGCCTAATAAGTCAGTGTGTGAGTTCAAGTAATCACAGAATGTAAAATCAATGTCATAAAAATAATAAAATTTTACATTTAAATTAGCAACCAGTTTGATTTTGTCTTGCGCTGCTTCAGCTCAGCACTTTTAGGAAGCTTAGCTTATAAAAGACGAAGGCATTCTTTTTATTGTTTAGAGATCCATCATAGCTAGTATTCGCCTAGAGTTATCAATAGAACGTGTAGTCTAAGCCATGTGTTGTCCATTAAGTATGACAGTTAAACACTGGGAACTAATAATTGAATTCGCACTTTCCCCATTCTATTGTATTATTACAAACCTTGAAGTTTTCATTTACATATTTTCTCAATGACCCAAAAATGTTCAACAAATTGCTCAGAACCGTAATAAATAAAACCTACAAGGCGGATAATTAAAATTACTTTTTCCCACAATCTAATCTGTTTGACCCTAAAAAGCAATTACGCCCATTATACTATAATAACAAAAACAAAACATGTGTGTGACCAAACAATAGAAGACCATATTTTGTTAAACCTTTTTGTGGTCACCCTTTGTGGATACAAGTTTAATAAGAGCTGCTTTTTCACTTAATTAATTTCTGAGGCTTAAAAGATAAGTGATAAAATGGGTTCCGTTTAATCCCCCTTTTTGTCTTGTATTGGCACGACTTATCAGAAAAAAAACAGTGGTACTCCGGGAGTGCCGACAGAAGTAAAAACTTGAACAAGATCGCCTTGGTGGAAGAAAAATACTTGTATAGAACATTGGTACGTAACCTTATCTAAATAAAGAGTATAATCGCGTTTACAAAAAAAATACTTCCGGGACCTTTGAAGTAAAAATACTTGCATAGAACATTGATCCGTAACGAAATATAGATAAAGAGCACAATCGCGTTTACAAAACCTTTAAAGTAAAAATACTTGCATAGAATATTGATCCGTAACATAATATAAATAAAGAGCACAATCGCGTTTACAAAAATGAGGTGTCCTCACAGTGTCGCGAAATCAATGGTTTAGTCCCATCTCAAAAATGCCCAACGCGCCTAGAGAAGTTTTCACTTCAAAAATTGCCAGCTACCAAAGTGGTGGTAAAGTTGACTGCCTAGGGTACGCCAGATGTACCTTTACATAAATATCGCCATTCCAGGATTGCGCCATTATATTTTTTGACTGTGTCGTATGTTGAGAGTGTAAACACATAGTACCTACATATACAGTAAGCATATATAGTACTCAAATCATAATCACGGCACTAACCACATCAAATACGTTATTAATTGATTCTCCAAAATAAATATTTCTTTTTAAATCTATTCCATTTTTACCCTCAATAAAACCACGTATGGTCCGCTAACAAACAAGAATGACCACACCTCATGCTCGATTTTCATGGTATTTGTCCGCAATCCTAACATGAAAGGGTTAACTAGGCGCCGGTCGAACGTACCCTTTATTTACATAATTACGTACAAGCCACGAATTTAGTACGCCACATTTGCATATTCAAATCACCACCAAAATGTATTAGTTAATTTCTTTCAGATATTAAAGTGTGGTTGGGAGGGAATATTGCTGTAACCACCAAGCTTGGTAAATGAATAGACAGTAAGGTTTTATTACAACAATGGAGGATCCATACTCCTTGCATAATTCCCAAGTCACTATTTTTACCCGACTGCGGCGAAGTCAAAAGGAAGGGTTATGTTAAGTATTCACTGGTGACTTATAACACAGGGTGAGAGGAAATAAATAAACTTATTATTATCTTATTAATCCATTAAAATCTGAGATATAATAATCAGTTTCTACAACTGAGTTTCGAGAAAAGTAAAAAAAAACCTTCACTCATATTCTTTGTTGTAAGCTTCAGCACAAACTTTAAACAATTATTGTTGTATTAAATGCATATGACCCATTTAACAAAACCAACTGTTCCCAACCACATTTGTGTTATATTTATTTATCAATTTGTGGTCAATATCGTTACAATTATTATCGTGGTCGAGCCGCCCACTGCATCGCATATGCGAAATAATAATTATGCATTTCCCGTTACAATATTCCCAACTTCAATTGCTGCGAACTTCATTAAAAATGTTTGTGGCCAGGACACATAAAGCCTCGTGCGGACTGTTCCGTCACCGGTAATTGTTCTAGCGTGATGTTTTCTTAAAAATTGTTTTGATAAAGTCGCGTGGCGCTGTCACTCCTGTCACTGTTTCTCCCGAGTAGTTCCCGTTCCCGTGGGAGTACGGGGATAAAATATAGCCTATGTTACTCACTGATAATGTAGCTATCCATTGCTGAAAGAGTTTTTCAAATCGGTAAAGTGGTTTTTAAGTTTATTCGTTACAAGCAAAAATACAAATATTTCCTCTTTATAATATTAGTACTGATGTTATTTACAGAAAGTAAAATACTTAGAGATATGACATAATTAATTATAATTTAATTTGTATACGTGAAATGTTGATGTAAGACTAGCTTTTGGATGTCGGAAAATATCCCACAGGAACGTACTACCGGGATTAAAAGTAACCAATGCGTTGATTCAGGTTATAAACTATCTGTGTGACAAATTTCATCTACATCCGTTCAGCCGTTTTTGCGCCAATCCGGATAAACATCCAGACAAACGGACAAAAAGTCTTCTTTTTTACTATTTTATGATTTAGATATTGCGTTTTGCCGTTATCGTGCATAAACCTATCAAATCTATTATTATCTGATAATGTTATAATAATCTAGTGATACAAAGGACATTTATAGGACGGATAAAATTCATTAATTTATTATTTCGTGATTGTTTGTTAAGATAACAACAGCCTACGCTGGCTGTATTTAGTTACCTAACGTTTATACTTTTGTGTTTGGAATTAAGACCATTTGTCTGTGAAAAATTAATACTCAATACAATACTCAATTCTTTATTGCATTCCCTATGTATTACATAGATGGTATAACAAAGTAAAATATCAATATGGACCCTGTCGGGCACAGCAAAATTAGGAGAGAGGACGAGGGCTAAGTAGCACTTCCATATTATTATAAATTATAAGATGTGTCAATCAATCTGCCTAGCCTTTTCCCAACTATGTTGGGGTCGGCTTCCAGTCTAACCGGATGCAGCTGAATACCAGTATTTTACATGGAGCGACTGCCTATCTCACCTCCACAACCTAGTTACTAGGTAACACGATACCCCTTGGTAAGACTGGTTGTCAGACTTTTGGGCTTTTAACTACCTACCCGTAACGACTGTCAAAGATCTACAAATGACAGCCGGGCCAATGGCTTAACGTGCTTTCCGAGGCATGGAGGGGCCTTGGTATGTAAAGATGGTTACCCATCCACGGCCCAACCGCGGCATGCGTAGCTTAACCTGATCGATCGACCCGTGCGGCTGTTATTACTTAGCCACAAGCCTCTAAAGTATGACTATCAAACAAAAAATAATCATCAAAATAAATTCATAATTGGCGGAGTAATCGCGTAACATACAAAAAAAAAAAAACATCATACAGTCGAACTGAGAACCTGCGCCCTTTTGAAGTCGTTTAAAAAAAAAAATCTTCAATAAAGTAAATAACGCAGTGAATGTTGTTGGACTGTCAAACTGTAAGTATGTTACGCAACAACCCCGCAGAAGTCCAACGTTCAAAATCAAGTCGCAACCTCATCTTAGCGGTTTAAATTTATAGGTTTTTGACAGATTGAGTTTGAGTTTAAAACGTGAATGTTTCTAAAGATACGGGATTACACCTCTGATGTATACACGTGAACAAAATAAATAAAACTACCTTTATCAGAGGGCTTCGCCCGCGTGAATTTCGGCAATTATTTCACGTATTTAACCCCCTTGGAGGGTGATTCTACAAAAACGCTGAAACACGTAATTCTTTATTTTTTTACCAAAAGTATCTATCAGCAACTTTGAATTTTCATATCCCTAACTTAAGAAATGCTGGGTTTCCCATACAAACTTTCATCCCCTATATCACCCCTTTAAGATATAATGTAGCCTATATCCTTCCCTAGGATGCCATATCTCCTTATCCAATATCGAAATCCGTTCAGTGGTTTAGTCGTGAAAAGGTAACATACAGACAGAGTTACTTTCGAATTTATACACACATAACATCACGCCTTGTTTCCCCGAAGGGTTGGGCAGAGGTGTACCTGAAGTAGGTACACCCACATTTCGCCAGTTATGTTTAAGTTCCATGAAATAGGGGGCGAGCCTATTGCCATCAACCGGGCACAAATCCAGACTCCGGGCTATAATAATCGCAAATAATAATCGTATAATAATATAATATAATAAATGTAATACATTACTATAGTATATAATATAGTATACAGTAAATATTTTAAAGTATATTATGGATAATCAAAGCAAGTAGCTTTTTGAAGTTTCTGCCTACCCACATGGAAAGCAGACTTTATGTATGCAATTTAAGCAGTTCCTATACACATTACCTACCCTTATGACTACCAAAAGCAATATCAAACCATAACTAATCCTACTATCCCTACAGTAAATAATACCCAACGGACCCATTTCCCTTCATGCATTATAGGAAGGAAACTCGCACATAATTTAAATAGCCGATGAACCATCTACATACAATACCATACTTGAATGGAACGTAGGCGGTGAATGAAAGCGTGGGCAGACAGAGAAGGATGGCGATATGGAAGAGTAACAAGTGTAAGAAAGAGGGCGCGAGGGTGGCGGGTGGCCGCCCACGCTATACTGAATGGGTGACGCAAATCTGTTGCTTCACTGCTTTTCACGTTATAATTTTTTGAGGCGCTGTTGGTTGATTAGTATGGGAGGAATATTGCCTTAGAGATGTAGGTACTGTGTAACACATGAGAATTATGTGGTATGTTTTCAAACTACAGGTTCTGAGGAAAACCCATAAGGACCATATTTTTCGGAGTCTCGAATCCTACCTATCACTTTACCGTCGTGATTGAATAAATGAGGCAGTCTGAATAATAAATTCTGTTTATAATTGTAACAAAAAATGGCAGATGACAGAAAAGTTTCTTTATCGATTGGTCCCGTAGCGGGCTACTACGTGGTGGGTTTTCGGCTACGGCGTAGCTGCGTAGGCCTCGTGCTACGCTTTCCGTGTCAATTTGCTACAGAACTATATTTGGCTATTTTTTGATACTACTACACTACGCTAATAGTCGTAAAAATAGAAGCAAACTTTTTCTCAGCATTCGGAAAACGTGTATTTATGTGGTAAATAGTACATTACTGCTTGGTTGCGGCCAAGGCTTGTATAGTACTTTTTTCAAATAATGCGCAGAAATTCAAATTCAGAAAGTAAAATATTTAAAAATTCCAGAATCAATGACGAACAACAATAATTTTTCAAGCGCCAATATGTTTATTTGTTTCTTTTTTACTTTAAAATCTCTATCAAATCGATATTTAAATAAAATCTTTGATAAGTTACCTCCTTGGTTGCCATGTGTTGAAGTAAAAAGTTCGTGCCATTTTTAAATAACACGACAGAGTTTTCACAGTAATTTATTTGGTCGCTAAACACGAGAGATATGAATTTTCATACAAACATTGCCGGCCGGGCGCTCGCATGCATTCGACCAATACAGCAATTTCGGTTTATCTCAAAGAAGGTTGTGAAAATAATGCTCGAATTTCCAAGCATGTTTGAAAAATTATAATTTTCCTAGATTATTGTTAAGAAATCGAGGTCATATTAATACGTAATTAATATAGAATGATTTGTTCTTCATTTAGTATTCTATGCCAAACATTTGGGATGATAACGTAATCAATTGTTATGTTGATGTTCGTATAGAATGTTGCCTTTAAGCAATGTATTGTGTATTAATTGGGGTTAATTAACGCATGACACGTGTTTATTTGAGCAATTTACATATTCATAATCGAGAGATTGGTAATTACAAGTATAGCCTAATTCCTCTGTCTGTAAAATAATAGCTACACTGTTAGATATAGCTTTTAATATGTTGTGGAAAATGTCGTAGGTTATACATTTGTAACTCTCGTATATTTATAACTTAGTATAAGATTTTAATGTATAACTGTTTATATTCCCGAACAAATAAAAAAAATTAAATAATAGAACAATACAACAGACTCATGTGAATTGTCGTTTTGAGAGACAAGGCAGAGAACTGGGTGTCGCGGCACAACTTGGGAACAGCCTATGTCCAGCAGTGGACTGTGAAAGTCTTGAGTTGATTGATTTTGAAAATAGCGTATTATCCTCATCATCATTGGCAGCCTCGTTCCACCCACTAATGAAGCCTTCTCCCTTTTGTGCCGTGCTTCCCTGGTCTGAGTGAGTATCATCCGAATCTTCCCCATACAGCGTATGTCACCACTACGGCAAACTTGCGTATCTGCAGAAAATGCATTTTACAGGGGAGCGTTTTGAAAGCAAACATCAATGATAACTTTTTTTTTGTAACAGGTATAAAAGTGCCGCGGTACATTTGGTTTTCAAAATGGTACTTTTTTATATAATCAACTGATTGTCAATATTTTACAAGGATCGGAATTAAATGCACATTTGTAACTTTACTTCATCATGCATAGAAGTTAATAGATATTTATTCATATCCTGGCAAACTTACGAAAGTGGTACTTTCGTTACTAAATAATAATAACATAATAAAAATATCCAATTGAAACTTCGGTGAACCTACGAAAGTACCATTTTCGTAAGTTTGCCAGGGTATGAATAAACATTATTGTATTTATTTATTTTATTTTAAATTTACTACGCTAAAACACTCTATATGAATTTCGTAAGTTTACAATGGGTGAATTAACATAAAACGCGAATTCGAACAAGTTGAATTCTGTAACCGTCAAAGATAAAAATTCGTAAATTTTCCACGGTTCTTTACCACATTAGGAAAAGTTTCTCATCAAAATGTCGATTTCACTAAAACTGCAGATTCGTAAGTTTGCCATGGAGGTGACGATATTTACTTTTAATTCCTAAAGAAACATGAAGATTGAAAGTTGATTTTTCCCAGACATCTCAAAGATCCCGCAAAATTAAACCACAATTAAAATGCCAGAAGTGTACCTAAACCCTCAAAATATCGTGCCAAGAATAAAGCACAGCCGACGCGGTAGGTGTTAGAATTTGTACCACACCTGCTTTTAATTTTATCATCGGGCGACGTAAACTTTATTATACTAAAAGCTGCTGACATCAGCCTGTAGTTGCGGCTAAGTCAGTAACATTATTATGTCAAAATAAGTGTCGATTATTCTAGTTATGTTTTTAACCTCAACCCAATTTTCCTATCATCATCATTCTTTTCCTCTTATCCCAATTTATTTGGGCGCATCGTAACTTGTTTTTTTCTTCCATACTTCCAATTTTCCTCTAAAATATGATGTAAAGACAAACAGTGGAAATCCTTTGAGAATTACACGTATTTTGAAATGCGGATCAAAGGACCTCACAATACTAGGCCAAGCTTTCAAGTGTGGGATTGGTAAGGCGGATCATTTTCTTTATTTCCAAAATATAAATCGCCCGATTAATAAAATGTGCACAATATTGGCAATAACAAGTGTTTTTTTTAAATTTTGATGAAGATATGTTCTTGATAAATAATAATAATAATCCATTTAATTCAGGCGACGCAGGCCCATAAATAAATTCCTGAACCTAAACATACATATACTTTTTATTAGAATTACAACAAATCATTATTGAACACGAAGTTATGACTATGTCGGCGTCGTGTTACGTTGCGTGGAGTCGCGTAACCTTCCACGAAATCGTCGGTACGCCACACCTTTCGGCCAAAACTCTTCTTTCATGAAGGTTTCTAGGTACAGAGTTGGAACCCGCACCACAAACGACTTGAAGTTTATGTTATGGCCCGACTCCAACCTCTACTCTCAAGGTCCATTTGGTCTTGGTTCTGATGTATTCCACGATTTCTTCAGTCATCGTGGAATGATACGTACAGCTGCGTCGACGGTATAGCCGCACGCAGCAACATACTTGGTCCCGCCAGAGCAGTACCACATCAATTACGGCAAGTGGGCTTCCGTCGCTTGGATTCCACCGTCACGAAACCTTCCTTGTCTGGCTGCCCTTTCTTAGGAGCTGGGACAAGATACCGGGAGCCGGTACATTACGGCTCTTAAATGCCCCCTCGGTTGCTTTTGCACTTTTAACAAAACCTTTCTGTTGTTGCTGCTTCTTTTGGATGGGAGGTTCAGTAGCCGCTGCTGAGTAAGCACGGCGTGGTGTTGATGTGCTAACTTGTGACGTCGCCTCTACTGCGGTAGAGGCGGGATCGGCGGGGCGCGGTATTGCATCGCTTGCAGTGACGGCGGCCGGTGACGAGTTCAATTTCGCTGACTCGAAGCTAGACAGCGACGCGTTGTTTGCACCACGACGAGAGTTCACCTTTGATGCGAACTCAGGTGACCTACATACCGCTACAGTATTGCGTAAGTCAACCATATCGGCACGTATCTCACTGATGGTGTTTTGAGACGCATCCTGCTTGAACTTTATCTCGGCCAGGCTTGCCTTCAGTGTAACAATATCCTTCAGCAACCTAGTGTCGTCGACGTGGTCAAATGTAACAGGGGGCAGCTTCCGCAGCTCCTTTGCTACAAAGGACGGCAAGTCGTCAGGATCAGTCTCCTTAAACACCCGAAACATATTTTGGAGACTCCTCTCTCCCTTTTCGTCCCTCCTGCGGGACGGCATTCGGTCGGCTAAGTCGAGCGATGTGTACAGTGTCGTCTTTGCACTGCGTATCTCATCTTCGGTGTAGCTCGACGTGCAGATCTGCATGAGGCTAACTTCGTCCATGACGTCCAGTTGATGTTGCAGGAACGCCAGGAGCTCGTTTACTATGAGTTTTTCGGAACCTATGACGGCGACGGCTAATGCCACGCTAAGCGCGAATTAACCATTCGTAGCGAAGAGTGATGCGCGACCGTTTCTGAGCGCGCATCGCACTAGACTGATAAAACATAGTGATAGTGGATGGACATTCAGTTCCAACCCATTGTTAAGTTTTAGTACAGTTTTACATTCGTTTTACGAGGACCCCATGTTATAAGGTCAGTATTACTTCGCCCAATTGGAGTGCTCTGTAAGTCGGAATTAGGGTAACGCACTTAGTTGGAAAAGGTTATAAACTGCTGAATAGGGAATAAAATGCATAAGTTAGTGTAGGAATATGTATATGTCATCCGGTAAAAGGTAAATTGCAGAGTATTTTTCTTGTTATTCGAGTTGAGTTTTTCGTGGTTATACCTATGAATTGGTTTTCTGCCCAGTTTCTATTAAAGCGGGCTTTTGGTGTTTTGGTAACTAGGCAGATTCTATATCAATGGTCAAAAATAAATAAACAGCACAAGTAGTTTGAAATGACGTCAAGACAAAAGTTACTGCCCATCATGACATGATCTAACGTGCCTTGATGTCTCCAGCTAATCTTACGTCATCTATAAAAGCCAATAGCTTACTCAGTTAGCCGTATAACATGTCAATACTAAACTAATTAATTGCTCTATTGAATTGGAAATTATCGGATGACTAATCCTGTTCAGGAATTAGTACATAAACAGCCCTATTAGGATATCTTTAAGACATCTATTACCATAGTCTTTTGAATTTCACATTAATCGGATAGCCTCGGTCCTATTATAACCTCTTGTACCTACAGCCATCTTGCTAAAGAGTGTAGATGACAACCGAACGACCTAACCACCTAACCTACCCGACTATACTAGAACCTATTAACAAGACAAACGATATTAAGATTTGTGTTGAAAGATCTAAGGTTCAATATTGCTTGGGGTGAGTTCTTTCACAGATTGTGGTGGTACTTTTAAACGACGCATTTACGCAGTACGCAGCTGCCTCCCTCTTCTTTGGGTGGTGGTAGTGACGTCACGCTACGGAGCCTTCTGACGTCATCGTCGCGTCACTCGCAGGAGACTATCGCGATTTTCTTCAGGCAAACATGAAGATTGTTTGTATGGAAATTGGAAGTGATTTTATATTAAATCTTATGTTTTAGTTGTAGAGAATATTACGCAATAATGAAGATGAAACAGAGGCAAGTATAGTATGAGAAAAATACTAAGGAAGAACGTAGTAAGTCAAACTTGGAACCCAAAAAATTGCACGATAATTAACTATTAAAAATAAAAATTAACAAAGCTTTACTAAGCGCTTCCACAATACGTACCTACACGAAGGGAACAAAAAAAACTTCCAAAAAATATTTGACCACAATTCCACTGAAAACTTTTGAATAATATAATGCGTAGTGAAGTTCCCAGAATTAAGTAGCTCTTTCTGTACACGAACCCTTATTTATTTTTTAAACTAGAACATCTCATCGCCATTGCTATTCTGAAGTGGAAATGAAATACAAACAAAAAGCAGTAACTGTTTCGTGTTTCAACACGAAAGTAGAGCCTTTGGAATACTGGTCCTTCTTTAAAGTGATGGTCCTTGTACACACAAAATCTATTTAACTTTTAATAACACATAAAAACGTTTTTATTTTATTTTATACGATAAACGTACGTTTTTATTTTTCACTTTTTAGTTGTGTTACCTACCCCACACAAATTCGAATACCATTACTTGCTATGTAAATAACAGTGACAGGAACTTATTATAACATCATCCATAAATAGACTAAGTCGGAAAAATGCATATTATTGAAAGTAACTCAAAAACTACCCAAGCAAAGTTAATACAATTTATTCGGGAACACCTCTATCAAACAAAAAATAATCATCAAAATAAATTCATAATTGGCGAAGTAATAGCGTAACATACAAAAAAAAACATCATACAGCCGAACTAAGAACCTCCTCCTTTTTGAAGAAGGTTAAAAAGTGCCGACAGAAGTGAAAACTTGATCAATTTTATTGTGCAGGAAATACTTTTAATGAAGTGTCAGTAACAGTGTCGCGAGTTCAATTGTTTTTTCCACATCTCAAAAATGCCCAAAGCACCTTAAGAAGTTTTCACTTCAAAAACTCTTACTTATGACTTTTTCTTCTTATCTTTGTTTAACATTCACCGTCGTAAATAACATTTCACACCTTTGCTTACCAAAATTACCATTTATTCACCACCCTGCTATTTAAAACAAATCGCTTGGGGGACAGAGGTTCACTTTACATTACAATACGCCCGTCTATTAGACATGTACGGACTTACGTGCATGTGTTGCTGCATATGTATGTAGGTTTATTTCTATTACTAGCGACTGACGGCGATTGCAGGCTAACAAGATTATCTGTAACTTCCTTATGAGCTGAAGGTGATTTCAGGATTGTAAAATAGTAATAGCTTATACAATGCTCATGTTATTTTTTTAATCCTGTTTACTTAGATTTACAACAGTTACGTACAAACACGAAATTAACACCGATCAATTTAGTATTCCGCTTATTGCTGTTTTTATTGGTCCTTTGGACCAGTTTCTCTTAAATTTTTAGGAAACTTTTGTGGCGGCATCTACATCGCCGCATGCGTACTACGCATCAAAGACCTGACGTCACACAAATCCTGCATCGCGCAATTAGTTTGCTCCGCGAACGACATAATCGGTACTATTTGACATCAATCGGTGGGCAGTTGCTCACCAGACACGAGTTGACACGACACCCGTCTGGTCGGAGGATCCTCCCTTTTCTGTAGAGGGCGAGTGAGGTTTACACCCTGTTCCTCATGCCTCTAAACCTTTAATACATAATTTTTCAATTGAAGTTGATCAACGGACAATCAAAGCCATAGAAACGAATGAAAATGATAATAACAAGAAAGACAACCTCAACTAGAAGAAACACAATACATTGTGTACTCAACTTACCCAGACCAAAAAAAACATTTCTCAAGTCAAATAAACGTCTTGGCAAAAAGATGTGTGTAGAAGTAATTGTTTATCAGCGTAGGCACAGCTTGTAGCGACCTCTAATGACATAACCAGTGGGCGAACTAACTCAATAAGTGTACGAGGAATAAGTCTGAGACACTATGTAGGCGGATTGCAATAGGAAAAGTACGTATATGCAAAGAAAATTTTCTAATAATTTTATTTATAGAATTTCTTTATTCCCAATCATTCCGCGAATAAAGAAAATATATAAATTGATGTATATTATTGATGATAAAACCATTCCCAGAATTTCATTACGATTTCGAAAATATACTCATCGCGTGTTTAAATAGTGAACTTAGCTTAACATGTATTATAAAAAAAAAAAAAAATCTCTTGTGATCTTAGAAAAACCCTTTTTTTTTATATGTATACGTAGCAAGACTGATACAAATGAACCAAACGATTTTCTATCAATTAGAGCCGTAGATATTTACCTCTCTCCTATCTGCAAAAGGAACCAGAAACACTAAACAAACTCCACCTTCTGCTACCAAACTCCTCGCTGCCTTCACAGACGGGGCACGTAGAAGACGCGTTTAATATTCAATCCGGCTTCACACAATTACTGGTCCTCAGGCCTCCGTATTGTTTCCCTCCTCCCAACATAATGCGGTTTAGATTCTTGAACAAGACTGGAATATTATTTCAAAGAAAAATAAACAGAGTGATTGATGATGTGTAAACAGTCTTGTTTTGGATGAAAAGATTGAAGCTGTTAACAAGTTAAATTGGTGTCATTAAAATTTGAATAATTAACATAACCATTGAAAGTTTTGATGGGGATACGTTTGTCAATTTGGCATTTATGTTTCTTAAGATATTATATCTAATAAGGAGCCTGTGGCTAAGTAATAAGAGCCGCACGGGTCGATCGATTAGGTTAAGCTACGCTTGCTGCGGTTGATCCGTGGATGGATGACCATCTTTACACACCAAGACCCCTCCGTACCTCGGAAAGCACGTTAAGCCGTTGGTCCTATCATTTTTGGATCTTTGTCAGTCGATACAGGTCGTCAGAAGCCCGAAAGTCTTGACAACTAGTCTTACCAAGGGGTTTCGTATTTCCCAGTACTAACTGGGTTGTGGAGGTCAGATAGACAATCGCTCCATGTAAAATACTGCCGATTAAACTGGAAGCTGACCCCAAAATAGTTCGGAAAAGATGAAGATATTATATCCAATATATTTTCGATGTAAAACGCTTAAAGAATTAATAAAAGTAGCACCCCTAAACGACTCTCACGGCTCTTAATAATGTAATCGCATGAAATGAGAATGTAAGCAATCTATCAATACTGAAACAGACCTTTAAATAATTTTAGATAAAGACACATTTATCATCAAACCATCTTCACATAATGAATAAAACTTCTGCTCCTAAACTCAATATTTCCTTCCCATTCTAAAACTCTTCCACAATCACTCCAACCATTATTTTCCGTCGTTAAATAAACTCCAACTCTTAATAAGTATCTCCTCAAAGTTCTATAACAAATAAATTTCAAAAGCGGAGCCATCAGAAGCTGTTGTACAAACAGACAATGAGAGCGAACGACTTTGTTCTAGTGAGGGGACGTTATCGCAGCTAATAAAGCTTGAGGTTAAATATCGATACAAACAAATACTGATACGTTTCATCGAGCGCTCGGAAACGAAACGTAGGGATGGGAGTGTGTGAGACTTGTTTTTTTATCGATGCTGAGTCTATGAGACTGGTTTTTGTTAACTTTTTTAAAAATATGAAAACATTTTCAGCTTTAAGTTTTTGTTACTAAAGTGATAAAGTCAAAAGTCAAAGTCAAATAATTAATTTCAATTAGGTACATAAAAGGCACTATAGAACGTCAAAATTTCAAAGCTTTGGTACATAATCTTTTCAAGGTCTTAATTTACCAAAAAGTGTTATCCTTTCATCAACACTAAGCTACGCAACGTTAATAAACCCAGTATCACGAAAAAGATCCCCGACGTCAGCATAAATTGTAATTAAAAATTCATTTTCATCGATACCTTTCCCTCCCTGATAGTCGCCTGGTATGAGGTTCTATTTAAAGGTTCTCCTTGAATGGTCCGCCCTCTCCCCTCGAGTCGACGAAAGGAACGTTACACACAAAACATTCCTTCACCAATTTGTACCTTAAACTTCAGTTTACTCAGTTGATTGATTTTAATATTTTTTTATTTTATATTTTCCTGTTTCGGGATAACGGCTTTTGACGGGATTTTGATGTTTTTCGATTGAAGGTTTGTTTATATATTGCCTCACTTTGAAGCAATCGCGAAAAATATTTGAATTCAAATATTTTTATATTTGAATTGATGATAATTGGCTCCGTAACAAAGGATCAGTTTTTTACTTTTATACGATTGATCACGAAATAAATAAAGGGTCTATTTTTAACGATCTAAAAAGGATTTTCCGAAATACGTTTTGACTTATTAAAAGTTTTAATACATCAGTCCACGCGCCGGAACATGAGACATTTACGGCTTGTATGTAAAAATAAATCCAAGCCAAAAAAATATTCCAAGTTTTTGCAAGCATTTGATAAACAGATGTAGTGGCTACATCCTACGCATTTTGAATATTCCTTGCTTAGAACTCAAGATCAATATCAATAGATTCAAGATCGCTCAAATATTGCAAGTTATGAGAATCAATATTTATAAAAGTAGAACTTCCTGAAATTCTTCATAACATAAAAATATAAAGAAACATAACATTATTATTTTTATTCATTTCTATCTTCAGCTTTGAACAAGTAAAAACCTCATTACCTAACGATTACTTTTCGTCTCTAGAGACATCAAAATAATGTGGTTCTTATTACCCCAAATTTATTCTGTGTGTAAGACGATTGACCTCAGAGACCCACAAATAAATAAATAAAAGATTCTGAGCACATCAATCACTATAACATGCTATTAGATTTTCTATTTGGGACATCGGATTTCATGAGAATCCCTCATGAATACACTGACAACCAAATTTACTGCCCTCTAAATATTACTTAAGGTGAAACGTGTCAGAAATAGCCCTTTATGTGTTTCTACTTCAACAAAGAATAGATTTTTTTGCAGAAATATGTTAGAAGACTAGTACAACCCCCGAGAATAGACGAAAAGTGAGAAAATAAGGTTCAAGTAGGCATATAAGTAATAGAATTTTCTAGACCGTTGGGTTTGAGATAGATGTGTTGAAGGGAAAGCTAACATTGACAAACTTGTTCGAATACCCAACGGAGGCGTTGGTTCCATTTGATTGAACACTATCTATAATAATACTGGTTAAAGTATCCAAAATAACAAAAGACTATGCGCCTCATCCCTCTATAAATATTTAAGCAGTCAATTATGAAAGTCTTTTTAATGAAATGGATGTTAAATAATACCTTTGCAAGTCAAAACCGCAGCTCAAAGGACCAGAAAAAAACTGAGCAGACAAACAAAAAGCAATTTAAACCTTAGTTTTAACAATCCAACTTATTACAATTTTTTGTTTCCGTAAATTGCTAAAAATAGCTCGGTCCCCCTACCTCCCTATTTCGTGGCGCAGTTGTGACGTAGACGGGTGTGGGGTTCTATTCTGAGTTGTGCGTGGGTGTACCCCAACTGGGGATGATTGAGGTAGGGGCGCGGGGGGGCATAGTAGACCTAATGGGGAAAGTTGGCTAGCTAGGTAATAAGTGTGATTTTATGTATGTTAGCGTTTGGAGTGGATTTTTAGGGCTCTTTTTTGTTATTACAATTTTTCAGTCGTAGTGTTATTTAATATTTATGGACGACATTTTTTATGTGCAGCTGTAGCTTTTTCCTTTTTGTTGTATATCGATAATCATTATTCTACTTTTGTCTTTAGAGGCAAAAACGTATCGATGTCAGCAATAGCGTGTGAATTGATCCTAAACAATCCGATACACTCTGTAGCCTTTAGGGACTCGTACAAAAAGGGACCAGGGTATTAGGATTACGTAGATAAGGTCAGTACTGATAGGGGTCCGAAACAAAAACAGAGAGAGTCTACACGCGGTAATGGATTAGGAAGGTACTTGAGCGGACGAGAGGCTCACATTCACGATGAATTTTGGATAAGAGATTATGCAAAGTAGGTTGTTAAGTAACAACCAGTGAATTTTTTTCCAACACAAACACTGGTTCTGCAATCTTTTTTCACGTAAGTAAAGTGCTGAGGCAGTTTTAATTAAATAAAACGAGTTTAACAAAATGAATTGATTTTGTGCACAAATACGTGTGAATGTACTTGAAAATTACACAGCTGTGTTTGTAAAGCTGTTAAAACAATGAGATTTAATAACATTTTCGGTCATTGAATGAACATTTGTGCGTATTCTTACTGTCAATAGAAAGACGCAATGCCAGTAAATTATACCTAAAAATTATTTGATTTTCTTTATGAATTTTAAAGATAATTTGATACGGTAGGATAAATGAACTGGTATTTTTAGTCCGTTGCTATTTCATTTTCAAGTTTCATGAATGTTTTTAGTGAAAATAAAATGAAAACCAAGTTCTAATATTTCATATCACAATAATTTTCCTCCGAGAATTCATCGCTCATCGTGAGCGTTTTTGATTTGCATCACAACTCGAGTTAAAATATTGTTCAGTTTAATTCAGCAAATAACATTTGAAATTCTACACTATTTATTGGAGAATAAAAAACCGGCCAAGTGCATGTTGGACCACACACAATGTAGGGTTCCGTAGTTGGTATGAATTTATCCCAAGAACAAACTTTGTAGTTGAAAAAAAAATCTTTCATACAGAATGTATGGGTGAACATGTTTTTACAACCGCAAATTTAAGTTGGTCGATTATTACTCGTTAACTTGTAAAGCCTACTCAACTGTGATAGTTTTCCTTTTAAATTCGTTATATAAGCTACTGCCATGAATTTTTTCACATATCTAAAACCAGCCATTTAGCTGGCAGGGGGTCGGGACACTTGACTCTAACAACAATTTGCACTTTAAAGCTTAATATTTCGCAAACGGATCTCTGAATTGAAAAATGGTTATAACACACTCACAATGTTTTTGAAAGACCTTTCCAACGATACTCCACAACAAGGGATAAAAAAAAAAACATCCCCACTTTACGTGTAGGGGAGGTACCCTACAAAAAATATTTTTCATAATTTTATTTTACCACTTTGTTGGCATGATTAATATGTATATCTATGCCAAATTACAACTTTCTAGTACTAACAGTCTTGGAGCTAGACCGCGGACAGACAGACAGACAGACGCCAGACAGACAGACAGACAGACAGACAGACAGACGGACATGACGCAACTATAAGGGTTCCTTGTTTACTACGGAACCCTAAAAACCTTTAACATTTCGCTGATTTGATGTATAACCTAACAAAAGATATTTTCGGATGACCTTTAATAAACATGAAAATAAAAATTGTGTTCTACCTCTCTCTCTCTCATTAGCAAACAAATTGCTTTATGAAACTGATCGGGGCATTATATGGGTTCTTATTGAAGCTTATAATTTTCGGTTTCTTGTTGATAAGCGCGGGTTTGGTTACATTTCTGGTACGGCTTTGTTAATACCTTCATCCAATATAATTTGATGAAAGGTTTAAGAGTCAGGTTGATATTTAAAATTGCTGAGCCATTAGATCATTGTAATCTGTTTCTTGAATAATTGGTGACGGAGAAAAAACGGAATTTTTGCTTCCGCTTATCACGATACATATGTTATCACAAGCATAAAACATAAATAGTCAATAATATTTATTTATATATACTTTATTGGACACCACAAAAATACACAACAAAAAATAAACCAAACACTACAAAATATACAATGGGCGGTCTTATCGCTTTCCGCGATCTCTTCCAGGCAACCATGGAATGGACAGTGATTTGCCTGGACATAAAATGGGGCTGTTGTTGGTGCAAATAATAAGTATACAATATACTAGAATAGATACACAGATAAATATATATCCTAAATAAAAGACACATAAATACATACATACTTACTAAATATTTAAGCAACAAAAATAAATGAAGACTATAGATAATTACAGTTACGAGAACAAGATCACAACGACAAGTAATGTTCCTTTGAGTCTCTTAAATACAGGTAACAATTGCGCGCGTTTTTTTTTGAACTGGCAATGCATTCCACAAACGAGCGGCCTGGACAGTAAAGGACTTGTCGAGGAAAGTTGTGGAATGCATAGGCATTTTAAGCTTCAAGTTATCTGATGACCTTAAAAATTTCGTGTAGGAGTCGCAAAGAAACTGGAAACGTTTCTTGAGATAGAGATGGGTGGAAGCGGATAAAAGCACATTATACAAAAGGAAAAGAATATGAACATTCCGGCGAACGCGAATTGGTAACCACTTGAGCTTCACACGAAATTCGGAAACATGGTCATATTTGCGCAAACCGATAATAGATAGATAGGGGGTACTGGCGGATGAATGAATGGATGAGAATGACTGAAAATTGAGTTCAGTGGCGTAAAATTAGAAACTTCAAGATATGAAAGTATGAACTGATATTGACGATAGGTATACCACAACTTTCCGGGAAAATATAGTAAAAGGTCACTTCTGAAAAGATACGATAGCAACGAAACTTTAAAAGTTCTCAACTATGACCTTAAGGGCACAAAGTTTAATTAGTTCTATTGTAATCCTTAGACGTACAGTACCGACCAAAAGTCCATGAGCAATCTCACAAAGCAATAGACTGACGCTTCAGTTTGACTTACGACCTTCTTCTATAAGTTGTTACAATACTGTAGACACGCACATTACACACACACTCACTTTGTCTGCAACCAATGACTAGTTCAATAATCATCATTCGTTTTTAGTTTCATTCGTCTTGTTCACATAAATATTAAAGTTTAGCAGGTAGACCACAAAAAACTAAGTAAATTATTTCGATTTCTGTGGGGTAGATGCAGTTTGTTACGAGTATTTAATTAATAGAACTTTGTTGGTTCGTGGATAATATTGGTGACGAGTATTTAGCGCAGTGTTGTGGTTATTATTATCAAAAAGCAGGCATAAAATATATTGAAGAGATCAGATCAGATCAGAGAATATTATTGCGCTGCGTAAAAGTGAAGTGAATATCTAATGAAACCGGACTAAGTGTGAGTGTTATCATTTATATATTTCATATTTTACTAAACATAAATCTTAATCAAGGGTATTGTTGATAGAACAGAGGTATTGTTGAGACAGAAGATGCCTTTAAAGTTTTAAATTCATTGTGAGGTTTAATTCGATTAGTGAATAATAAATAAGTAATAAGGTATTATGTGTAATAAAAACAATGTTTTTCTTTGTTCTAGAGAAATACTGTGAGGGTTAAGCGATATGAGGAAGGGGCTTATTATCGAGTAGCAGCGACGTCAAATGGTGAATGAAACAAATGGTTTCATACCAACGAGATATTTTGCTGAATTATTAAAAACACGTCATTATGAACCGTTCGCCGTGCACTCTGAAGGCTTGCATCACTGAAGACCAGCTAGAAAACCGTTTTTGACCTTAAAATATTGACCGTACCAACTTAATAAACAACAGATTCGTTATTGCATGAATTTATGGTAGCGAATTTTTTAAGCACGTTTCAATAGGGTGTTTGTCGTATTTCTTGCAGATATACCGAAATTGTTTAATATTATTTTAGTAATAGTATTATTTTAGGATTAAAATTTGAGGTTTAGTTTCAATCTTCTTTTCGTAAAGAAAATGAATACTTAAGCTTTAACCTCAATAACAACCAATATTTACTAAAGTCAAATAAAATGTAAAATAATTAATACAAATAAAATATAAACAAACTGCCCATATTTAACCTTAAAATTACCTATTCTGTAAGTAGTTTTTTACATTTTAAGTAGTCTAATATTCTTATTTATTACTTAATAAATAAGAATATTAGACTACTTAAAATGTAAAAAACGGACGGGTTGGCAACACTGCCCGAGTGATATGTCAAATATTTGTTCCGTAGTTTAAAATTATTTTTAATTAATAATTAAGTAATATTATGGTGTAATTTTATGTGTAAACGTAATATAATTGCATAAATACTCAGGATTATTGTTTTCCTGTAAATATATGAAGTAAACAAAGTGTTTGGTTACTCACCGGTAACCTAAAAATATCAACAGCTGACTATCTAACTACGGATTTAAACGGGGAGTATTGCTTTACTTTTTACTTTATAATAACACACAATCGTCGCTTTACCTATGTTACACGTCCTAGATAAGTTTTAACATAAATAGTTCGCTGATTTAGCACTCTGCATTCGGTTTATGTCGCATTGTTTACATAGTAGAAAACGTAACTTAGCCAAGATTCTGTTAATCTCAATGTGATCTTTAATAAAATATACAACAATATAAACGTTCATGATCGTAATTTTTGTATGATCGTTATACTCTAATATCAAATATTAACTTACAACCTACCCACTTATAGAAAAGTAAAATCATAAAAGGCAATAAAAGCATCAAAAGTTTACATTCAATTTAATAATATAGCTTTGATAATAGCTCTTTAAGCCAATTCAGTAGCCTACCTCATTTCTCCACTAAATAACGCTAACTTCTCCCATTCTCCCATTTTCCCCTTCATTTCTACCTTTACTTTATTTGTCTGTCTACTTGTTCTCACCGTTTCTTTGTTCTAATTCCAGTTACAAATCCTGAAACCATGCCTGTGATGACCCGTAAGGCTACTGCTCAGGATATGGAACTTAAATTGAGAACGGCCCTCCAAAATCTTGAAGCATCTCAAGCCCAATGTAAACAATTGTTACAAGAGAATGACGAAAGTGAGGAGGAAGTTAAGAAGATAGTCAACAAAAACTCAAGCCTTAAACGGGAGCTAGTAGACCTACATCAGCAATATCTGAATGTTGTTGATGAACGCGATCAACTGAGGGTGGTCACGGATGGTTTCAGCAACTGTAGTAATTTGTATGAGGAGGCTTTAGGCAGAGTTAGGGACCTTGAAGATGAATTAATTCATGCCAATAGTCATATTATCCGTTTAGAGAAAGAAAAAGAATGTACTCGGGTTAAAGAAACTAACCACTTATACAATGAATTAATAAATACTAATTGTAACCCTCATTCCATAACAACTATTGACCTTACTGAAGATTCTTTGCTGAAACAGAATTATAGTTATAAAGTTAGTCATAAGAAAATAAAAAAATATGCAAAACTGAATAGAATAATAAAAAAATGTAATCAATTTAAGAAACAACAAAAACACTTTTCCAAAAATATTCCACTGAGGAAAGAACGTGTTAATTTACTCAATAAATTAAATAATTATCAAATAAAATTAGAAGACAGCAAAAAAATCTATGAAATTGATACACAGCGCTTACAGTCTGACATACAGTTACTTGAGGGAAGACTTAGTTCCCTTTATATTAAATATGTGGGTTCTCAGAACCAAATTAAAGAACATATTCTTGCTGCAAATGAGTTAGTTATGTGTCAGTGTACTTGTCAGGTTTCAAACCCTGATGCTGTCCAGCCTGAGGCAACGGAGGACCCGTCCCAGACTGAGAGTTTGAATCAAGGCTTTATTCTCAACCAAGATATATCTGATGTAGTACAAGATCTATCTCAAGTGGTACAGCCTGAGATTGGTAGTTGTCCATCTTTTAGTAGTCATGATTGTTATCATTCAGTTATGTTCTCAGATAGTATAGGAAGAGGTTTAGGTAAATTAATTAGTAACAACCTGTGTTATTCTACTCAAAATTATTGTATGCCAGGGTCTACCTACAAAAGAATAATGGCATCAGTAACTGGAAATGTTTACAATCCTAAAACCAACATTACTGTATTTGTAGGTAATAGTTCTAAGGTCAAAAAAGAAGAAATCACTGACTGTGTAACTGAATTGTTAAAGTTAAATTGTAGTAAAATAATATTGTGTGCTTTCCCATATTTTGAAAAATTGACAAATAGACAAAACAATTATATTCATATGCTTAATAAGCATATGCAATTCTTAGTTAGTCATTATAGTGACAAGTTTGTATTTCTTGACACCAACAGTTTTGTTGAAACTTTAAAATCGACTAGGGATACTGTGTATCTGCCTGTTAGTTTTAGACACATAATAGCGCGGCTATTAGCTTTTTATATAAACTCAGACATAAGTAGTATGTCGCAGTCTTGTATTATTAACACCACAGTGGTTAGTAATAATACTAATAATAAGGTGGTGAACCTGAATAAATGTAGCTCAAATGCTATAAATATTTATACAAATTGTACGAAGGAGGTTCCATCTCCCTCACTCACTATGAGCTCACTGCCTGGTGATGACACTGAAATCTTGGGGTTAACTCCGGATAGTAATTTAAACTAGTTTGTAAGACAACAGAAGGCACCAGTAAGAATATTCTTAAACCTTACAACAACAAGGTGTCTTCTTGCTCCAAAATTAATAATTATCAAAAAGGAGATCAGCAGAATGCCTTGAAATTATTTCATCAAAATATTCAAGGTATTTCTTCCAAATTATTAGAAATCGAAATGTTTTTAGAAAAAACAAAGTTTGACATTGTTTGTTTTACTGAACATTGGTTAAAAGATTACCAAATGCTAATTAATTATGAGAACTATAGTGTGGGCAGTTGTTTTAACCGTAAATCTATGCTGCGTGGAGGTTCTCTAATCTTGATAAAAAATTGTTTAAAATCTAAGCAACGTAATGACATAGTTGGTTTATCAGTTGAACATTGCATCGAACTGTCCTGTGTTGAGCTGGATAAGCATGTTGTAGTGTGCGTATACAGACCCCCTAATTATCAGAACTTTTCTTTATTTGAGTCAATAATGGAAGATGTCCTAGCGAAACTTGCATCCAGTAACAAAGCCGCAATTATTTGTGGTGATTTTAATATAAATATTCTGGAAAATAATTCAAATAGCAGTAGAATATTAAGCCTTTTTAAATCGTTCAATTTATCAAATGTTTTTACAGAACCAACTAGAGTAACTTCAACTTCTGCTACTTGTATCGATAATGTCTTCTGCGGTTGTGATTATTTAGATAAAGCCATCGTAAATTATTTACCGTCTGATCATAGTGGACAAACGGTAACTTTTAAATTTAGAACACCTATTCAAAAAGTGCAAATACAAATTAGACCAATAACAACTGGCAAATTAAATAGATTCAATAGTACCCTAAATAATAAGTTAAATGCTCTGGGCCCTAATATGGACGATGCAAATAAATTGTATGAGGATTTCTTTTCAGTAGTGCACACTGAATTCAATAAAACTTTTGAAAAGAGAACAAAAAATATTTGCCCTAATTTTATTTTTAGTGACTGGGCAACTAGAGGTATTAGGATAAGTAGGGAAAGACTGTTCGAGCTTTATGGCCTTAAGCCTTACATTAATACTGAAACTTTCAACAAGTATGTTGCTACATATTCCAAAATTTTTAGAAATACTTGCAAGATAGCTAAAGCTCTGTATATTAGCAACAAGATTAAATCAGCAGAAAATAAAATAAAAACAGTTTGGAAAGTTATAAATAATGAAACTAATAGGAAAAAAGTACGAAACACTGAGTACACATTGGAGACTTCACGTGGTGCCATAAGCTCTAACTTAGAAGTAGCGCAAGAGTTTGTACATTTCTTTACCAATATACCATCTAAAACGACGGAAGCTTTAAATTCTTCACCCGATGTCTCAATTGATTTATTAAGAGCGAACGTTCCAGGCTGCCCGGTTGAATTTCAATTTAAACATATAAACCCAATGATAGTTATAAAAGCTTTTCGGCAAATCAAAATCAAATTGACCGAAGATCTATGGGGATTATCTATCAAAGTTTGTACATACATAATCGACACTATAGCACCGTACTTAGCTTTAATATTTAATTTGTGTGTGGATCAAGGAGTCTTCCCGGATTTAATGAAATACAGTAAAGTAATACCACTTTTTAAATCTGGGGACAGTAAAGACACTAACAATTATAGACCAGTATCTGTGCTGCCGGTATTCAGCAAGGTTTTCGAAAAGGTAATGCTCAATCAAATGCTTAATCATTTTAACGCCAACCAAATCTTGCACGATCAGCAATATGGTTTCACCAAAGGACGTTGTACAACTGACGCCGGTGTCACCTTACTAAAACACATATTTACAGCGTGGGAGGAGGCCCAAGATGCCATAGGAATCTTTTGTGACCTCTCCAAGGCATTTGACTGCGTGAGTCATGAAACCTTGCTCTTGAAACTTGAGCATTACGGACTAGGAAAACTTGCGCTCAATTTAGTAAAATCTTATTTAAATGATAGACAGCAGCAGGTTCAAGTAAATGGTGTCCATTCAATCGGTTTAAAAGTAAAAATGGGCGTTCCACAAGGCTCGATATTGGGTCCTTTCCTCTTTTTAGTATATATTAATGATCTACCCCATTTATTAAAAAACCAACCACAAATGGTGTTATTTGCTGACGACACTTCCTTAATTTTTAAGATAAATAGACGTGCATCAAATCTTGACGGAGTAAATAACGCCCTACTGCAGGTCCAAAATTGGTTCACTGCTAATAATTTAGTATTAAATGGGAAAAAAACTAAATGCATAAGATTTGCTTTACCAAATGTTAAAAGTAGTGATTGTGACATAGTATTGAATAAGGAGAAACTAGAATTTGTCGATAAAACTGTTTTCTTGGGGATCACGCTCGATTCAAGGCTGCAATGGGGTCCTCATTTAACATCTCTTGCAGGACGGCTAAGTTCAGCAGCATATGCTGTGAGAAAAATCCGTCAATTTACCGATGTAGATACCGCGAGGCTAGTCTATTTCAGTTACTTTCATAGTATCATGTCTTACGGTATTTTACTATGGGGACGGGCTGCAGATATCGAGTCTATTTTTATTCTGCAGAAGAGAGCCATCAGAGCAATATATGGCCTCCGCAGACGCGATTCTCTAAGGGAACTGTTTAAAGATATTAACATCATGACGGTACCTTGTCAATATATCTATGAAAACATCATGTACGTAAGGAAAAATCTAAGTCTTTTCAGTAAAAGAGGTGATAAACACAATTATGGGACTAGAAATAGGGACCAATTAGTTCAACCGGGTTTCAGACTGGCTAAAGTAGACTCATCCTTCATGGGGTGCTGTTTAAAATGTTATAATAAAATACCTTCCCACATACTCCAACTGAACGAAACGAAATTTAAATCATGTATAAAACGCACACTATGCTGCCAAGCATATTATAAGTTGGGGGATTACATCGCTGATAAAAATGCTTGGCTCAGCGCTGGTCCAGCTCCACAAGGGCGCATAAACTAATTGATTAGCATTCAAAAGTATTGTTGCAGCTGCTGAAGATTGTAAAACTATATTTCCTTTGTATAAATTCAATCTCTTTGTATTGTATAATTGCATATCACATGTGTGAGCACTGTGACCATGTTGTACATTCCATAAAGCTACCATTTACTGGGTACGTCTTTCATTGACTTGAATGTGCCCTGGCGGCTGAGAGTATGTCATGCTCACTCAAATGTCTCGCTGATGGTGGCGTGTGTGTTGGATCATTAAGTTCCCTTCAAAATGGTTGAGCTAAATGGTGCTGATCCATGCGTCATGTTCGTGAACGGGCGCCGTCAGTTGGGACTGGTCATCTCTTAGCTGCCACGGTTTATTTTAATTTATTTAAATTTTTGAATTGATATTATATTTTTATTACGGACGCTTTTAACGTGCACGTCTTTCTACATTGTTCTCACATGTATAAGTTCAACACGAATGATGTAACCAATATTTTGTAACAATATTTTGATTTAAAAGAGTGTCCGTGGAGTTTCTTGCCCGTTCTTCTCCATAGGTACCTACTACGCTTTGGAATGGGCAACTAGCTTCATTTTTCTGACTGACCGACCCCTTGACAATTCAAAAGTACCTGTAATTGGTTTATTTGAAATAAATGCTTTGAGTTTGAGTTTGAGTTTGAGTTTAATTACTTCGACCATGATCAAAGCTTAATATTTATGG
Source organism: Agrochola litura (assembly GCA_949152395.1). Taxonomy (NCBI): domain Eukaryota; kingdom Metazoa; phylum Arthropoda; class Insecta; order Lepidoptera; family Noctuidae; genus Agrochola; species Agrochola litura. The sequence continues at coordinate 3,048,125 of OX424497.1, read as the reverse complement.
TGAAAAAATCCATTAAAAATTTAAAATATTTCATAATTTAAATATGTCAAAATAATACAAACTGCTTCTAAGTTTCTTGACATCTATTTCACATCTTATTCAGCTGAAGTAATGATAAATAATTGTAGCAGTTTATTAACTTATGTAAAATAAATATAACGAATAAACATATTTTTTTTAATTTTGTTATAAAAAATCACGCATTTTTTATTCTAAAACCTTTATTGCAATAACAACATAAAAAAGCAGCAATATTTAAAATCGATATTTATTATCGAAAACAAAAATAATAATATTTGCAAAAAACCGCACTGTGTTTTACGAGATTAGAACCTGAGGCAGTTTGAATTCCATACCAACGCTTTACGCTTTCTGCTATCTGCACTTGTTAAGTTACTACCGAATTTTAGCAATGCCATTAACTGGTCAAGTTCACGCGCATAGTGCGTGTGTGCTAGCATGTTTAAAGCGACGGAAATATATTGTTGTTTCGTGTAGCGCAAAACTGCGTTATCTGTGGTGGTGGTGTGTGTATCGTGTTGCTTACACATACAAATGTACGAGCTATACCGCGTGTTCACAGCAATACGACTCTTAGCGTGCTCATGCACTTTTGAGCGCTTACTGTACATAGACGTATACACAGAGCTAAATTAAATTTATTACAGCTTACACAAACTCGTCAGCGTGATGGATGGTCAGTATTAGCAAACAGTTTTGTCTCCAGAGATGTTTTAGTTTCAAAAGTTGTTAAGCTTGGGTAATTACTGGCTGAATATAATTGATATTGTGTTTAAAGGCCTATGTTAAGCAGAGGATTTGGATAGGCGAATTGATAGACCAATAAACGATCCAACTGCCAGTGAAGATATAAATATTAGTCTACAAGAATCAATTAAACGCTACAATGAATGGTCTTAGCCGCCGTTAGTCCGCTTGGCAGAGGGATTGGCCACCGCGGTTTGTCTTCACACAAAAACGAAGACACTGTTACACATCTTCATTTTTTTTTTTTTTTTTTTTTTTTCCCTTGTCCTAGGTTTCAACAATAAGATGAAACCTAATCTTATTACAATCTAGCCTTATAAATAGACTAATAAGTAATTTAATTATAACCTAAACTATTAAATTGTCTTTACTAAGAATGTGTCCAATAGCACTTTTCTTATTGTCTCTATTAAGGCGAATACACTTCGTTCTTGTGTTTGTTTCGCACTTTTGTACTTTACACTATTCACTAACACTAAACATTAGCTCGAACGGTTTTGTTCTTTTAAGTCTTCTAACTAGGTTTGTGTGGTCGAGAAGCTGGATTGCCTCGACGTTCACATGCTGATGAAGTCTCTTTTCACACATCTTCATGACCTTTCTTTGCAGTCGCCTTAGAGTTCTTTACGGATGGAAAATGAATTGTCACTGGAGAAATTTCAAAGCTTGTTTGATTTAAAGTTCCACAACCGATTTCAAAGTTAATTAAGTATCTCGTTAACAAAGTTCTGAAACCATTTATGCGTATGAGAGGGCAAGTGATCCCACGGGGTACATGTGGTCCTTTGGATGAGAAAGGTCACTGGTTCAGCAATACACGTGATTCAAGGAAAGTTATTAACGTCAGTGAATAGATACTAGTTAAAGATGATTTTGGCATCGTTACTGTTTCTGAAATATGGCTCAATTTGACTTTTAATTTGTTAAGGACCAATAAAGATACTTGAATTGTATCTCTCCTAACTTCTCGCACAGCATTTTGTTTTGAATTAAACTCTATTTTGGGACAGGAATTTAGAATTGGAGATGAATTTTTAAATCGCTCTTTACCTGGAAAAGTATATCTGTACAAGCAACAAATTATTTCTCGGAAGGGCTCTACAATAAAGGATCCTAAAGTGAGTCACAAAGTCAGAGGAGTTGTAAATTTGTGTGTCAACCGGCGGAACGTAAATATAAATAGATACGAGAGGGCCAGAATAAACGAACCGTTTCTTGAGTTCCTTGGACAAACCGTCAGTAAAGTTTGGACGGTTTACGTTACGTCCAAGTATTCTTTTGGGTGAAACAGAGATCTATCGAGGACTTGGTATACTTAAGTATGTTGTTAGTGTTATTTTAATAGCTTTGTCGTTAAATCGATTTATCTAGATTTATTTTTAATTTCGAGAAAAAAAGAAAATGCCGTAGCTTACGAGCATTTCAGGAGGGTCCTCATTCACAAAACACTAGTATTCAAAAAAATGTCCCCCCCATATCTCCGCACCCGTCCATTTGGGGTCCATTCGGATGGTACCCGGGGTTCGGTATCACTTCAAGATCCAGATTACCACTCGCGATCTGGTTGCGTCTCCCATTAAATTTTACGTGCCATTGCTTAAACTATAGGTCAGTGGGTTTATTAAATACTAGCAGACGTCACGCGGTTTCATTCGCGTAATTCCCGTTCCCAAGAGTACGGGGATAAAATATAGCCTATATTATTTGCTGATAATGTAGCTATCCATTTCTGAAAGATTTTTTCAAATCGTTCCAGTAGTAGTTTTTAAGTTTATTCGTTACATACAAATTTTTCATTTTTTACGTCTTTTACATATTTCGGGACCCAGGGGTCCCGGACCTTTGGAAGGCATACGAGTGGCTGAAGCCAACGCGTAGAAGCTCCTTAGACGTTTAAAAAAATGAAATGAGGCACCAACCGACGATTATCCCTGTTCGCACTATGCTAGTGCACCCAAGGACAACTTCCGGTTGGTGTAGGACTATTGCAGGATATGGAAACAAAGGTATTGGATTATGGGTTTCGATGGCTAAGTGAACGGGTTATCTAGAACTATTGAAAGACTATGGCCCCTGCCTGACCAATATTTTATATAAAATACACAGGAAAATGGCAGGGGGTGACTTGCACACTCAATAATGGGCCCCCGAAAACGGTCACTAGCACAAAGTGTAGTAGCGAAAAGGGGGCAACATGTCCTGAGGTGCTTATGAGGAGTGGAGAGGTATTCCACGGCTATCAGGACAATCCCGAAAGTACGGTCAAGATCCCTACCAGCATCTTACTGGAATACTTCCTTCCTCCGAGCACGTTTGCTCTTGCGAATCTCCACTCAAGCCGGCCAATAAAGGCGAGAATGAGGTGAGAGCTCTGTTCCTCGTCAGTGCTTACTCCAGCCGGCCAATAAAGGCAAGCTAGAGGTGAGGAACAAGACTTCTCCCGGGAGATAGGGTCCGTGGGGTCGCTACTGCCCAACAGCTCGCCACATGCTGCCCTGCGGGTTTTGTATCTCTCTTGGTCTGGCTCCTTATCCCAGACCCGTTCCGGTAAAGTAAATTCTACCGGCATAGACCTAGAGTTCGGAGCACGCAAGCCCCACCGCGACGTCAACGTAGAGATACGGCGGTATTATTATTAATTATTATTATAAAATTATTAAATAAGTACCTAATTTATATAATTTCTAAAAAAGGTCTACTTCTTCTACTCGTGTAACCCATCGCGACTCAAAAGACCAGCATTATTTCCAAGTAAATTAACGCGTAAAAAATATTTAAAATACTTCTACATATTATAATTTTCATGATTAATACATGACGGACAGCATCATAAATATTAATGTAAACTCAAGAAGACGCCACGTTGTAAACTTCTAAAATAACATTTAAATATATTTTCATATTTATATTTAGACAAAATTCGTCCTCTCATTATGAAGATGGTTGTCTGTTGATGAATAGGCAAAGTTCTGTGGCTGTTTTTAACGTTAAGAAAACTCTTCAAGAATTTAAATGGGTAATTTTGCTGAAGCGACATTAACCATTAAGCCCCATTTTTTACCGACTTCCAAAAAGGAGGAGGTTATATGTTTGTCGCGTATGTTTCTTTTTTTTAATGTATGTCCACCGATTTCTCCGTCATTTGTGGACCGATTTTGAAAATTCTTTTTTTGTTTGAAAGGGTATGCTCTCGAAGTGGTCCCATATAAATTGTATTAACTTTGCTTCAATAGTTTTTGAGTTAGCTTCAATAATACGTACTTTTTCTCACTTAGTATGTGGATGATATGATAAGTTCCTGTCACTGTTATTTACATAGCAGGTAGTGGTTTTCGAATTTGTGTGGGGTAAGTACCACAACTAAAAGTGAAAAAAAAAACTTAAAAAAAAACCTTACAAATATTCTACAAAGTGAAAAATAAACTTTACTTTTTTTTTTTGTAAATGTTTTTTTTATAACCAAGAAAACTTCTGCAAAAAATAACGGCAACAGTCCAACAATAAATTCAAATTGTAAAATGCGTAGTAAGTCATAATACGAAAGCATATTCACATTCAATGGTTCAAAGATGATAAAGAAAAGCTGCAGAAATTGTCCCTTCAATTTCAACAACACCGATAATCACCCAAAGCTTTCAAATTCAGTTATTACCGTTCCTAAAACAACGAATTAAGATGATTCGCTTTTGAAAGGAAAAGGTTGAAACAATAAAAAGAAACTGGCTGGCAAAGGAAAAAATACACGGCTCCCATTCTGCCTCTTACAATTAACTAAAAAGCTTCGCGGTTTTTCTCTGGCCGTTTTGTTCGTATCCGGGTGGCAGAGTGTTTTTTTAGTTTATTTATTTTGGTTTTTTGTTCTATTTCGATTTCTGTTGTGTATTTTGTAGGAAAGGGTGAAGATTACCTGTAGGTTATTTGATAACCACATACAATGCGAATATTCACTTCAGAAAACGGCTCACAGATTTTTTTATTGTTAAAAATATTAATGACTAGCTTTTGCCCCCGCGGCTTCGCACGCGTGGATGTCGGAAAATATCCCACAGGAACGTGCTACCAGGATTCAGAGTATCCTGTGTCCTAACCCAGATCATGGCCTATCCATATGACTTTCATCTAAATCCGTTCAGCCATTATGGCATGAAAAGGTAGAACAGGCAGATAATAAATCTGTTTTAGAGTTCCGTACCTCAAAATGAAAAATTTAAACCTTTAAAGAACGACTTCGTGGTCTGTCAAGACCCTTTCTTAGGAACGCGTGGAGACATCAAGTTGAAATAGATATCAAAAACTTAGATCTACGGTCTCTTTGAGCTGTAACGAAAATCAAACTTCCAAGTAAACGCAATAAAAAAATTCAAAAAAAAAAGCATGCAGTTGAATTGAGAACCTCCTTCCTCCTTTTGGAAATCGGTTAAAAAATATGGCCATTTTTGCCATATATTTTAACACGCGCAAATAAACCAGTCTCTGGTACTTCCCGTTGACCCAGCAGCATGAAGTTTGGCGAAAAGTAAAGTCATGTAAAGAGGAAAATTGCTAATTTATAGATATATATGAACTGCAAAGTTAAGTTTTTCTTCAATCTGGGATCAAAAATTTATAGGCCGTGTCTTGAAGTGACATTTAGTCTGTATTTTATTACTCTACTATAAGTTCTTTTTTAATTGAAAAGTTAAGTTTGTCCTTAAATCCAGATTTGGAAATTCGAGCAACCGAGCAAGCACAGCTTTGAGACGGAACCCTCAGGGCGCAAGTCCTATTCAGACTTGTCTCTTGTCTTGTCTTGTCTCTGTCAGGATTCTAAATGCATTTCTTAAAATACTAATTATTCATTTTACTATTATTATCACCATTGATTTGTAATACCTACTCTTGCCGCCATTGAACACATAATACCTACATGTTAGAAAGGTTAGTTTATGAATTTAAATTGTGATAACTTTTGACCGAGTGGGGCGATTATAATGAAATAAAGACTGAATGTTGATTGAAGATACGGAACTATGACTATATTTCCAATCCCTTTAATTTTTTGAAAAGAAGACACAAAAAAAATTACATACTGAGAATTTTAAAATAATCCGCTATTTTACCCCTTTGGGGGATGATTTTTGAAAAACGCAGATATACGTAATTCTTTATTTGTTACCAAAAGCATAAATTTAATTTTCATAGCCCGATCTTAAGAAATGATAGGTTTCCCATACAAACTTTCATCCCCTTAGGGTTATTTTTGAGACATAAAGTACCCTATGTCCTTCTCCGAGATGGAAAATTGGTATAAATAATTGAGGAGATAGATCTCCTCAATTATTTATACCAATTTTCCAGTTAATCGAGCCACACAGTAAAATCCTCCCCTGTAAAAATGAATACTTCGTTTCACGCCATTAGGGGTAGATTTAAAAAATCCTGATATAAGTCTTTATTTATTTTCAGTTTTAATTATAAATACTGAGTTTCGAGTTAATCAGACCGTTCGTTAAAACTCTTCCAAACAAACTTTGACACCCCCAATTCTCCTTTAGGGGGTAGTTTAGAAAAACTAAAAATGACAAACTTTATAATTTACATAGACTAGTAGTTCTGCGAACAGTAGACCTCGCGAGCACAAACTTTTTTACAACAATTGATATTCCACTAAGTTATTTAAAACGGGATATTTACTATGTTTTTTGTTTAAAATAGGATATTTTGTTAAAAAAAACATGATAAACATCCCGTTTTAAAGAACTTTAGTAGTTAAAATAAATTAACATTGAAATAAGTTCTCCTTGGTACATAGTTGCTATAGCGGAATGCATGGCCTATGCTGATTAATTGTCAATGTCAACGATTATTTATGAATGACAGAATGACTAAAATAAAAATGCTATTATAAATGAACTGATGACTACCACAATACCATCAAGGGTTATCAAGATCGAAAAAAAGAAGAAGTGTGGTTTTCGTAGAGTGTGGTACTGGGTACTGCACCAATGCTGCTGTACATACAAACATCTGTCGAAATTCATGAAGACTTTGGGCGAGAGGTGAAATGGTGATTCCTAAGCTCGCGGACAGCGCGCGATACATGACGCCGACTATTCGTGTAAACTTGTGAATATTATGTATAATGTATTGTTTACGTTTAGTATTTTTTTTAGTTAAATAAGATTTAAGTACATTGAAGAAACAAACTTAAAAACATTTGAAATATTTCGTTTTTTAAATGCTTTTGAAACTCTGCATCATGTTGGTGGAATAATTATAATAGGCGAGTAGGTATATAATTTATTTCTAGTGATAAAAGAACCTTTAATACCTTACAGACTCAAATAATAAATTCAGAATACATACACCCAAGTATAAACAACAAAAACATATTATCACACCGCACATGAGTTTAGTTTTGGTCATGCTTCTATGTAACATCTAAAGACAACTCCAGCCGGCCACAATTCTGGGCTGAGGCCTTTTGCAGCGCGGGAACCTGGAGGATGTCGAAATTCAAATTTATAGTCTTGCTCGACTGCAACGCTCTTCCCTCGGCACTGATTAGACCTTGGCTCCTTTTCTCTCGATGTCTGTGGGACCAACCGGGAAATAGGCATGAGGATGGTGAGCACTGCAGCTCAACAATTCTCGCTTGCAGGACTAGTACGGTGTTTGTTGTGGCTGCACCGCGATCGGCCTTTCTTGCCCTGAACCAGCGAGTATACCCGAATAATTAACTTTTTTGAATGGGTAAAAACATTGTGTGTAAGGCATCGATTTACATGTGTAAGGACAACAGACTGTCAAATTGTGTTGTCGTTGATCGGGCCCCAAACTAATCCGCACGTATCTTCGGCCGAATCTTCGGATTTCATATTTAGAGAGTAGACCTGCGATAGTTCGTAGTTTTAGCATTCGAAAATATTTTATGCTACCAACACACTTCTATGATTTGACGGCGATGACCTATTTTTTTTCTATTATTTCTATTAAAAAAACATGACATCGTTCAATACGTCAAATTCAAATTTAAAAACCGGCCAAGTGCATGGGCCACGCATAATTAAAGGTTTCGTAGTTGGGATCAATTTATCCCAAGAACAAACTTTAACATTGTAGTTGAAAAACATGTTCTCCCATACATTCCAAAGCAAATGTAAGTTGGCCGATTTTTATTCATTCACATGTAAAGCATACTCAGTTGTGATAGTTTTCCTTTTAACTTCGTTATATATTATATACTACTGCTGTAATTTTTTTCACATATCCAAAAACAACCATTTCGCTGGCAGGATGGACAACACTTAACTATGACAAAAATTTGCACTTAAAAGCTTAATATTTCTCAAACGGATTCCTGAGTCAAAAAAGTAGTAGTTTTCACACACCCACACGATACCCCATAACATAGGAAATCATCCCCACTTTACGTGTAAGAAGGAAAGATACCCTAAAAACATATTTATCGTGATATTATTTTACTACTTTGTCGGCCGGCGTGTTTAATGTAAAGGTACCCATGCCAAATTACAGCTTTCTAGTACTAAGATTCTCTGAGCCACGGATTGACAGACAGTCAGATGGACATGGTGAAATGATATCAGTTCCTTGTTGACTACAGAACCCTAACAACCAGAAAAATTATAAGTAAAAATTTGTAGGCCAGCTAGAAAAATTAACTAATAGGTTTTAATAAATAGTGAGCAATTTACTGCATTTTGAGAAGCTATTGTGCTCATCATGCCGAAGGTCCTCATCAGATCTTTACCAATTTTTTTTGAGACCAACATGTTATTACTACCTTTCAAATAAAAAAAGAACCATCGAAATCGGATCTCACAAGGCGGAGATATCCAGTAGCCCCCCTTTTTGCCCCATTTACGAGGAAGTAGCTCTCCAATCAAAAATCCCCGACGAATAATAATTACAAAAAATTCGTTAAACCTGTACACCAAATTTCATCCAGATCGGTTGTAAAATACGACCTGTAGATGAGTACGTACAAACTGACACACGAAAGCAAATTTTACCAGACTTGGTCCAGAGACGCTTCGCTCGCTACGCTCGCTCGGTCAAAATTCGTGCCAAGTTTCAAGTTTATTAGCTCAAGGAATAAGATTTTTCATACGAACAAAATCCCCCCTTTTCATCCCCTTAAAGGTCGAATTTCTAAAAATCCGTTCTTAGTGAACGTCTACTAACTATAAACTAGGTACATCCCTGCCAAATTTCATCTTTATACGTCAAGCGGTTTTCGATATTTCGTGATGAATGAGTGAGTGAGTGACTTTTCGCTTTTATATACGTATATTTAGATAAATGATTTTATTGCTGTGAGTACTCGTACCTTTGCACAAATTTTTTTACACGTCATTCATATTTCAAAAACTAGACGAGGACAGCGTTTCCTATCCGACTACTATGAGCAAAAAAGGCCCAAAACAAACTCAGACAATTTCAGACATAATCTTGGTCAGATCATGAGAGGACCATGTAGATTGTTGTCTGAAATTTTCTTTTGAACCACTTTATTTAGCATACATTGGTGATGCAGTATGCAGTAAGTTGTTTTATGATTAAAGCTGAGATTATTCATGAATAGTATTAAAGTCTAATCAATGATCAATCATTAAACTGACGACAGAAAATGCAATTACAGGGATGGTAAACAGCCTGGTCAGTTATTCTATACGCTTTCTTTCATAGTACTTCACTACCTAAGCTTTTTTTTTTGGAGCCTCATTTCTAATAAGTTTGCACACTAATTAAAATTCCCTGAAATCTTTGTGAAGGAACATTTATTTCTAGAAAAGAATACCAGCACTGTATTTAATTTTGGTCTCGACAATTTTTTTTCCAGTAGTTCTGATTAAATTTCAATTTTGTTGGTACAGAAATAGGAAATTATTAAATTAAGTGTGCTTAATTTTTTTCACTTTTACAGGAATGCTGGGATTCGAGAAAAGCTTATTTTTAGATGCATCATTAATATTTATTTTTAAGCTCTTTAAACTTAAAATAAAACAAATAAATAAAATAAGCAAATTAAAATAAATATAAATTAGTATGGTTTTGTTAAGCCAACAAGGGCGGCATAATCGCATGTGCTCAAAGCCCTTTCATTTTTTAATAAAAGCAAAACCTCTTCAAATTATAAATAGTTAAACTTTTATTGTTATAGAATTCCAGGTTAAAAGTTAGGGGTAGGACTAAAACGTTGCACGTTTTGTTCATACATTGAACTCTTGTATTATTCTTTTATTCTGAGATATAAATGGGAAACCCATTCAAAACAAAAACAAAATCACCGATCGATTAATTTAAATAATTAAATCACACTTAATATGAACGTAGCCCCAAATTCTTAAATGCTACACGCTGAACTAGCCATTGGCTAAATGTCACAGTTGCAAGCTTTGTCTTCAAGAATCCGGATATTTTCATAACACACATTACATTTAAATTAAACCCTATTTTAAGGAAGTAGGGTACAGAATTGTCTTGTTCAGTTTACGTGAGTTAAGCCGTTATGTTTGTGTAGTGTGAGAAGTCAATGAATGTCAAGGGTAGAACCTACGACGCCGCCGCCGCCGCCGCGCCGGTGAGAAATGAATGTTTGTCGCTAATCATTTGATGGTGAGCGTTTAGTGATGGGCGATTAACTATGTACCATCGTGGACACTGGCGGTGAACTACTTTTCAACCTTACTTAGGGTATGAGGGTGAAAAGTTACCTTTTAATATTTATTAATGTCAAATGAACAGTAACCATTTTTCGGATTTTAACCTTTAAAGATAAACACGGGAAATAAGACCTAAAAAGTTGAGTTGATTTTATTTCCGTATATGCGACAAAAACTGAAATCTATAATGCATACCATTTCTGGGTTTTTATTATCTTTAAATTACCATTTATCTTACGACAGTTTGTGTTGAATGTATCAAAACATTTAAATAAAAACTATTAATAGATTTTATTGAGATCGTAAAATAAAATTAAATATTAAGGTCCCGCAGACAGGCGCGACTTGACTCTGGTGGAACAATTTCTATAAAAACTTTACGGAAATTGTTCCACCGGTGTCAAGTCGTGCCTGTCTGCAGGAGCCTTTGAAACATTGTGATAAAATTAGGCACGTGCTCTTTCGTGTGCCATGTCACATGCATTAGATATTAAAATAAAATCGCATAAATTATAAACATAAATTAATAAGTGATTTCCTAGTCGGCTGATAAAATCCGTGAAACTGCTACATTAATCACCAAAATTTTAATGTTTCAATTCATTGATCAATACATAACAGAGTGCCAAAATATCAATTAATGTCATTTGTTATTAATGACTGTTATTAATTATTATTTCATGCAGATTTATGCAGCTTTTTTTTAAGGAAAACTCGTTGTGGTTGCTGTAAGATTTATAGTTTGATTTTCAATTTAGTGGAAATTAAGGAGATTAATGGTTTCTTAGATAGGTACCTAATGGCTTAATAATGATAAGATACACGCATCAACCACGCACCGGTTCTTAGTAGAGAAGTTCTTGATCAATATTTTGTCAAATGAGATTATGCAACTTTTGTAATTAAAAAATGGGTTTTGTTGCTTTAAATAACATCACGCCTTGTTTCCCCGAAGGGTTGGGCAGAGGTGTATCTATAGCACACCCACTTTTCGCCAGTTATGTTTAAGTCCCATGTAATAGGGGGCGAGCCTATTGCCTAAGCATGGTAGGCTCAAAGAGACAAGATAAAATAAGAAGCACAGATCTCCGGTCCAGAACAAAACTGACTGACATTCTAGCAAGAATAGACCAACAGAAGTGGAGGTGGGCAGGCCATATGATGCGAGACACTAAAGGAAAGTGGAGCAAGGCAGTGACAGAGTGGTATCCAAGGGATGGCAAAAGAAACCAGGGAAGACAGCTTTCCCGATGGGAGGATGAGATAAAGCTGACAGCAGGTTCAAACTGGAGGAGGATACCTCGCGACAGACAACAATGGAAGTTGTTAGAGGAGGCCTATGCCATGAGGCACACCGAAATCCGAGACATTTTGTGATTTTTTGTTGTTACCATTACTGTAAATTTTGCTGTCTGGTTTCGGAATAAAAGGCTTTATTATTAATAGGGGGCGAGCCTATTGCCATCAACCGGGCACAAATCCAGACTCCGAGCAGCTACTGAAAAATTCCAGATAGAAAAACTCAATAACACTTTGCCCGACCCGGGAATCGAACCCAGGACCTCGTGCTCAGTAGTAGCGCTTGCGACCACTAGACCAACGAGGTAGTCTCAACGAGTCGAAGCAACTATATTTATGTATAAAAGCAGTTCTGTAAAACTTGGACAAGCAAGAGTTCAAGGGACCGCGATCTCTTTTTCGCTTATAGAGGTTTCTCTCTAACTCGATTTTCTAGCTTATAGAGGCACATGAGGGGCCATTCTCACTTATAGAGGTTGAGGCTGGTTAGGAAAGTTTGAGAGGAACAAAAACAATGTTAGTTCCACGAAATATAAGAATGAGTCTTAAATAGCAGATGATAAAATTACGCTCGACTGTCGCTTATAGAGGTACAGGCAAGTAGCAGTCTCAGTTATAGAGGTCCACGAGTGAACAACGACTATCTCTTAAAGAGATTTCTGTTGAGGATTTAGAGGGTTAAAATGACGGGACCTGGCTATTACTCTCATTTATAAAGTTTTCTCGCTTACCTAGTTCTCACTTACTCAGGTTTGACTGTATTTTTTATTCCGTTTATTCATGTCTTAAAATCGCTCTCTATCCCACAATAACCTCTACCTTCCCAGATAAAATCGGTAAAAAAGTCACTACACTACACAATAAGTCACGGTAAATCCACCGTAGTAAAGATTACTTGTTCTTAATAAGTTAACCGCACGTTGGTTTAAACAACACAATTATTGTGATGATCGGTCACTTGATGGTATTTATGAAAACTCAAAGCATTTATTTCAATTAAACCATTTACAGGCACTTTTGAATTGTCAAAGAGTCGATCAGTTAGCCAGAAAGTTGAAGCTAATTGCCCATTCCAAAACGTAGATCTCTATGGAGAAAAACGGGCAAAAAGGACACTCCTTTAAATATAGATATTACAAAATCCTGGGTACATTATTCTTGTTGCTTCTATATGTGAGAACAATGTACAAAAAAATAATAAAAAGCAATTGAAAATATAAGATTATGTGGTGGTAAGCGGTAGTGAGTGTACTGGTTTCGGTCGAGTGGAAGGATCTGCCGTAGTAACGAAATGGATTTTGTTCAAGAAGGTCTAAACTATTGACCATCGCTTACAAGGCGTTTCGTATTTGTACAACGATTAAGGCTGATTTCACAGCAGTCCGGGCGTCCCGTGCGGGCCGCCCGTACGGGCTCCCGGAACGGAGACACACGTGAGGCGCTAGAACATTGTTTCACAGCGACGCGGTTTGGTCCGTTTGCGACCCGCTCCGGGTAGAACCCGTACAACGCTAGCAACCGTATCGTACTAACTCCCTCGTTTCAGAGCACTGTGGGCGCTACCCGTGCGGGTCTCCCGGACATCTGTGAAACCAGCCTAGGCACAACAGGATTGACATACGTTTTCGGTAGCTTATTGTCAATCCATTTTTGACTTTTCCATCATTGTTATCGCTTATAGAATGTCGATTTACCTACATCCTTTGGTGTCCACAAATATTTTCTGTTCGTAGAAAATGCTTGTCTCAATTTTGTCCTGAATTTTACTTTTCACGGGTAAAGCAATTATCATCAGAACAAAGCTGTTATTTAATTTTAACTCATAAAGAAACTATACATGAGCAGTATTATATTTTTTGTATAAAAACGCTATCTTACTTAGATCAACCATGTAATTTTTAAATGCGGATAATAGTTGACATCATAAATTATACATTGATACCAATACATAATCGCTTCAAGTTATCGAACACGTTATTATTTAATTAAGAAACTTTAAAATAAAACTACTAGACGTCGACATCGATTATGTCAAAAGTATCTTAATAGGAGCAAAAAACTTAAGTGTTGTTAAACTTCTAGTAGATTTTAATCTTACCCGAAGGCTATAAAGATTATGTATTAATGAATATTATAACTGAGTTGAGCAGAGGGTGTAGTACACCCACATTTCTCCAGTTATGTTTAAGTCCCATGTAATAAGGAGCGAGCCTATTGCCATCAACAAGCCACAAATCCAGACTCCGGGCTGCCACCGACAAATTCCTGATGGAAAAACCCAATAACACTTCGACCCGGGAATCGAACCCAGGACCTCATGCTTAGCAGTACCGCTTACGAAAACTACACCAACGACGCAGTATATTATCCTGTACTATTAAATGATCAATATTTGTATTTCGATGAAATTTGCATTATAGGGGTTTACGGGGGCGAAAAATCGATCTAGCTAGGTCTCATATCTGGGAAAATTAGTTTTCTCCGTATTTTCACCCGAGCTGAGCTCGGTCGCCCAAAGTTTAGAACAAGATGGCTACCTTAGAATAATGACATGGCAACATGGAATTAGTATGAACTATCCTATACTATTTATTAAATGAGCATTCTCTATTTTCACCCGAGCAGAGCTCGGTCGACCAGATACTATATTATAATGTAAGTAAGTAGGTATACAACGAAATACCAGAACTATTACTATGCAAATACTCCAATATTATTAGCTAGCACACAGGCTTGCCTATAAGAAACTGCTATCATTACTCAAAATGTTAATACACATTAATATTAAACTGAAACATTGTATACTAACAATATTCGCAATCCATCGCCGCTTACATTCTAAACTCTAAATCAAAATGATATGGAAATACGGCAATGTAAAACGTAGTGTACTAAAACTTCGCTCAGTCCAGTCGAGTCGGTAAATTCATGTCAATCAAGGGCTGTAAAATTTGTCTGCGTTGTTTACCGTTTACTAGTGATAAATTATTGCACATTAGACTGTGGCGAGGTAAAGATATAGTTCACCGATAAGGCGGCAATGTAAGGCTTTACACAGAAAATGTTATAACGATTAATATGAGTACATACATCAGGGCGGGGCGGTTGAGATATTTCGCTGAGATTAGCAACTTGTGTGATGGTCTTTATTTACTTTTAATATGCTCATTATAGTTCTTAATGTTGGGCTGATTACATATAAGAGATGCAAGTATAATAAATATATATACATATTTTTTCGATGGCGTATACAACGTGTAATGTTAAATGCGCAAAACCTGAAAATAGTTTGATCAGAATAACGAGCAGAATCAATTGAACCACTCTTTTATATGGGGTCACATTTTTCAAAAATCTTTATTGAAAACGTTGCCGTGTCTATTTATTAATTGGTCAAGCCATCACATGTGCAAACACGGCAAAACAAGTAAACAAACATAAATTGTTGTCGACCAATTTAAAATTTCTCATACGCGGGATAATAATAGCTTTTATTTCGATGCAAATACGAATTTTACGAACTAAAACAGCACATAAAACCTTTACATTTTTTAATGATTTTTTTTCTCTCTGAAATAGGTCAATTTAAATTAAAATCAGTTGGGGTGTCTGAGGTATTGCGCTTTTAACATTACACGTTGTATAACTGCCGCTTGTAAGAATAGCATCTAACCGTTATAAGTGGTCCATATAGGATTCTGGATCAAAGGACCAATTTTATTTTACTGAATTTTTCATCTTTAGGGTATGAACCCGAAGGGTGCCAAACGAAAGCCTCCACTGTTCATACGTCTGTCTGTCAGTGGGCTGTATCTCGTAAACCGTACTAGGTATACAGTTGAAATTTTCTTAGATTGTGTATTTCTATTGTCGCTGTCACAACAAATAATAAAAATTAAACATCATCAATTGAACGGGGTACAAGAAACGTATTTTTCTCGGTCTTTTATGCTCGATCTTAATACCCCTTCGTCGACCAAGTGCGAGTCCGACTAGTACTTGGTCGGTTTTTTTTTTATTCACTTTTCTAATTTTAGACTTTATTTAAGTCTATGCTAATTGAAAATTCAAGTTGTATTTAGTAGATAAGTCGTCGTAAAAATAAGCAAAATAATCCATGTAATCCTGGTAAATAGCATTTATTCTAACTTGAACTAAACAAGTTTAGTGTGTCGGCGATATCAAACGCGTAATATTTACGATTAATTTATTTTAGTTCAAAGCGCCGACGGTGCTGTTGTCATAAAATATTACTTGAGAACTGGGTAATTGGTGTAATAGTATTTATGGGAATTTGGTGCAAAGATTGGCTATTGATCTATGTGGCCAACATTTGGCGAAGTTAGTAAGAAATTTTCAGTCATAGCTGAAACTGTTCTTTTGGAAGATACGGTTGTAATCACGTTAAAAGTTAAAGATAGTTAATTGATTCAGGCGTGAACTTGCGGAAATCCATTATAAAATACAATAGACGTGGATATATTAAGTAACCTGTTCCGCTTAGCTATTTCTAAAGAGCCATAAACTCACTCTCTCTGCGTTCAGCGCTCGGTGTGTCAACACGTCGTGTTCGGGTTCGCGATAACTCAATTGTCATCCTGACGATGCCTCGTTGAGAGGTGAAATACGTGTCGATTTCTTTCAGGAGTTTTTTTATGGCTCTTTAGAAATAGCTAAGCGGAACAGGTTACTAAATATATTCACGTCTATATTGTACGTTAAAAGTTAGTGAAAATATACTGTAAATGGATTACGCTAGTAGAATGCAGAATTTAATAAAGTACTGCTGGGGAGTTTGTTGCGCCACTTCTTCTTCCCAGCTAAAGGCACTAGGAAGTGGTGAAGGGTGGGCGTTTTTGGGGGACTGTCTTATGTAATTTTGACGTTCGAAAAGTGCTGATTCTCAGCCTAGTTTGAATAAATGACTTTTGAATTTTGATTTTTTTTTAATTTTTTGAGTAGTATGAAGAAGGTACTATAACCAAAACAATAATTATGATATCAAGTAAAAAAAACATAAACTGCCAATCATTCAGCGCAAGTCAGTGTTTTCAATTAATAAACCAATCAATCAAATTAAATTAAAAAAAGACGTGTTAAGTACCTCGTGTTAATTTGTAGACAATTGATTGACTGGCATCCTGTAATAATTATACCATATTATATATAGCAAATACTACTAACCTTATGGGCCCTATACTGTAACCTTATGGGTAACTACAGTTTTGAGCCGTTTGGGGTCAAAACGCTCGGATCATGGGGCCCGAGTGCGCGTCTCCTTTTTAAGGAAATTTCTCATCGACTGGTCGACACTTCACGTGACCAGAGGGCTGGCTCGTTCTTTGGCCAAAGAATTAGCATTGCCATTCAACGTGGTAATGCTGCCAGTCTTCTGGGCACGTTTCCGGATGACAGCGATGCGGACGAATACTTCGACGCCTAAGTGTCGTTTTGTTTTTATTATTTTTATTTATACAGATGGTTAGTCTTTTCATTTACCTAGTACCTAATGTAAATAGTTAACTGTGTCAAAAACTGTAAAAAAATAATAATTTAATTACTAATAAATTTCAATATAGCAAAATAAAATCCCGTCAATATTTATGCCAAACTAAATTATATAAACGAACATTTAAACGAACATTTAAGATCCTAACCACGCTAAACAATGTACTCGTAAGTCATCATCAATCAATCTGCCTAGCCTTTTCCCAATGTTGGGGTCGGCTTCCAGTCTAACCGGATGCAGCTGTATACCAGTATTTTACAAGGAGCGACTGCCTATCTGACCTCCACAACCCAGTTACTGGGTAACACGATACCCCTTGGTAAAACTAGTTAATAGAATAAAAAAAAAAAACAGTGGCACTCCGGGAGTGCCGACAGAAGTGAAAACTTGAACAATCTTACTGTGCAGGAAATACTTTTAATGAGGTGTCGGTAACAGTGTCGCCAGTTCAATTGTTTTTCCCATTTCAAAACGCCCAACGCTCCTAAAGAAGTTTTCACTGCAAAAAGTGTTCTGTTTTTAAACACTAGTCAGTTTACCGATTGCGCACGCCGACTTGCGCAACTGCACGAAGGCTTGCACTGATAAACGGTGCAGTGATAACGAGTGGCCGGTCGACCCTGATAGCGATTTGAAAGGCACCTGGCCACTACCGAACTATTTTTCCATACCATATATGTATGGATATACGCATTCTTATGTGAGACCGAGTTATGCCCGCGGGTTTGAGTTTGGAAAAGTTTTTGTTGTGATAACATCTTATTGCCTATTGGTTGCCTTTTCTGGGCAATAATATGATATGAAGTCATCAAATAAACGTTTGATAGAACACAAAGAGAGGTGTGGAGGACTATGAGGGATAGCTCAGTCTACGTGTGGGAAATACAACATATTCTTAGAATGTGTTAGTTACTCGAAAATCCAAAATGTTGAGCATCAAAAGGGTCACTCGATGTAATACCCATCCGGTTGTTATCGGACAATTAGGCTAAACGTATGCTGAGACGCAGGTGACGCAGCACAGCACAGTACAGATTCTGCAGGGTCATTGAAACAAAATTATGAATCAGTGGTAAAATACAAGTGACGATCTGCACGCATCGCGCAGAAATCTGTGCCGGCTCTACAACGAGACGCAGAGCACGTCAGACACATGTCTGTGTCGCACGTGCCTGCGCCGCAGCGTACGCAGCTGTCAGTATGTTCATGCATTAAAAAATCTGCTCTGCCCTGCGCTGCGTGAACCTGCGTCATCTGCGTCTCAGCATACGCTTTGCCATAATGTTGACAACGGTTCAACGGTTCGATTTTCGGTCAACGGTAGTACCGGTGATATCTGTTGCTGTATTGGTTGAAGTGTCAAAAAAATCACCGGCAGGTTTATAATAACTATAATCCAATCAAGAGTTGCTTATATAACTAATAAATATCTATACATTTTTTACTCCATTATAATTTAATCGATACTTTCAATACCCATTCTCAATAAAGATTAATTCGATAGGAGTAGTTACAAATAATACTTTGACAGACACCACGCCCTTATTTATTAACATTGTTGTCTGGATTTAATAAAGTTATTTTATTACAGCAATATTAATAAATCATTACAAGTCCTGCCTAGTGGACCGACGACGCACAAACTTGGTGGCCAAAAAAAAAATAGAAACAGTTACTAAGAACTATAACCATTATATCGTGATACACGGTGGAATATGGAACTAAATGGAAATGTATTTAATTTGACGTTCTATGATTACAATTAGTGCCATCATAGAGTGTCTAGATATAATAGTCACTCTGTAATCTTGATTATTTGAGTCCAACTGGCGCCTAAGAGATTATTGTGTGTACGACCGTGACCGGAGTGATTGAGCTTAGCTACAGCCTATTTTGAATTTAATTGAATGTAGATCCGCATCCTTTAAGTTATTAAGAAAATAGAGTGTAGTGAATGAACGGATACCCCAGTCAAAATTGACACAAAAAAATGCGAACGTTGCAAACGACTTTTTTATATGTTCTTAGGTCCCTTTGTTTTGGGTGGGAAATTATCAAATAACTTCTCCCGCTCTGGGTGGAGCGGGAGGGCGTGTCAGACTCTTACTGACTAAAACCCACCCGTGTTCCGTCAGTTGCCTGTATTGCCAGGGGCCACGGTAACCTTTTCGGACAAAACCGCAACCCCAACCGCAATTCTTAGGTCCCCTGAGAGTAGTTTATACTCAAATTTGCAACCCTGAAAACCTTGTGCTACTCTCATGGTGCTCGAAAAACTGCGAAGATACAGCTTGTCAAAAATGGGCATTTTTTTTCCAAAATAGGAAAAATGATCACGTCATGTCATTGATTTACTTAAAAAGAAGTATTTTTCGCCCACATACATGGTTAATTGCCGTGAACGTTCTAAAAAATCCTTTAACAAGTTTATCGTCCAATCAAAAGGTCGTTCTAATAAATCGTTTAGATTTACAAAGCGTGGGACTTAGGAAAATGTTGCTACAACTTTTGCAAATATCTCGGGTACAGGCGATACCCCCGATTTATATAAATAATGTGTGTGTTCTAATTCTGTAGTTAGTGCGACCCTGACCGATGTGTGTTTGTTTGATGATGTCCATCCAATCATGAAATGGCTATCAAATATTAAGTATATCTTTACTTAAAACTATATTCTGCCCGCGACTTCGCAGTTCCGGAAATTACCCCCCTACATAAAAACTTACAAAAAAACAAACATACATACAAACAAACAAATTTTACCTCGTCATAATATTAGTATAGATTAATCCAAGACTCTTATTGATAAATATGATTAAATAAAATATCGTGAAAACCTGAACTTACGACACTTAAAGCTGCAAATAGTCAAAAACGCATTGAACAAGCGTGGTGGTCATCGCTCGTTTTTCCAATACTTTGATCATCATCTGCCTAAGCCTTTTCCCAACTATGTTGGGGTCAGCTTCCAGTCTAACTGGATTCAGCTGAATACCAGTATTTAACATGGATTGACTGCCTATCTGACCTCCACAACTCAGTTACTGGGTAATACGCTACCCCTTGGTAAGACTTGTTGTCAGACTTTCGGGCTTATGACGACCCGTAACAACTGTAAAAGATCTAGATATAACAGCCGGAACCAACGTTTCCAAGGTACGGAGGGGTCTTGGTATGTAAAGATGGTCACCCATCCACGGACCAACCGCGGCAAGCGTGGCTTATCCTGATAGATCGATCCGTGCAGCTGTTATTACTTAGCAACAAGCCCCTCCAATACTCTCAATACTTTGATGAGAATTTCAAACTCGTTCATCTCCAGTATTAGGAGAAGAAAAGTTTATTGTAATTAGTATCTAAATTAATACTACAAAGAGAAAAGATTTTTTTTTGTATGTTTGTTTGTTTTTTTACGCTTTCACGCTAAAACGGCTGAACGGATTTGGATGTAATTTGGCACATGGGTAGACCTACGTTAGGACAAAAAATATTTTTTATTCCAATACTCCTACGGGATCAAAACTTATGCGGGTGAAACCGCGGGGCGCGGGTAGTTATTTATATTTTGCCCACAACCATCAACTCTCTCGTTATGTGAATAGACAGCTTTAGCTATAGACAATGTACTATTTGTGTGCATGCATATACGGTTAATAGAGATATGTGTGTGTGATATGTGTGTAATATCAAGGCCGTATGCTAATCGATTTTAAATAATAAACATCGATAAAAACCGTTTACCTACCTATTTTAAACGTGCTCTCGATTTAATGGGTTTTGTGAAAAAAAATGGTAGTCACATGCGTTGAGATCTTTTTCATTGTTAATTAATCGTTTGTTAGGCTGATTTTGTTGTTTCTTCTACATTTTATGACGGATTGCCATAGACACAGTAGTGACAGCTGTCTGACAGAACATTAAATGCAATGACTGACGCTAGTGGTGCCATAAACTATATTCCGTTTTGATTGATACACGAAATATTGATAATAATACTAACCTACTATTGTCTCACTCCAGGGCAAAGGCTGCTTCTCTTTGATCACCAGGCTTGCTCAAAGCGGATTGACGATTAAGTTCAAGTTTCCTCACAATGAACAAAGCCCCCAAAATTATAATGTGCTTCCTTATCTAACTAACACATGTATAAATATCAAACATTACCATTTTTTACCCATTATATTTCAACATGCCTATTAAAAATATTAAAAATATCATGCTCCCAATAATTTATTTGTTCTAGTCCAATTATCTAATGATTATCCATTTTATGTAAATGTGACTTTCTCGGGCAAAAACGTGATATTTGCGTTATTATGTGTTCTTAATGCGTTTTTGCTGTATGTAATAAATAGTGATGTCCCATAAAATGACGGAATTATTGCTGATATATCGGTGAAGCAACTATTTATTGCTTATGATATGAAAATTAGGTAACCACATGCAAGAAGTAATAGACTTTAATAATCGACCTAAATCTCTATTAAATAATAATACTGTTCTTTTGACAGTAAAAACGGTTTTATAAAATTACTTCGATTTTCACCATCGGCACCGTTACTATTTTTTGTGCAAAATATACAATTTTGTTTACTAAACGGAGCATATTGATATTTTGATGGAGTCTCTGTGGGGTGGGGTGTTTCTTTGTATGTTAGGCACCATCTCCACGGACGAGAGAACCGCGACGATAGTTACGCCGTGCCTTCAAATTATCGCCGCGATGATATCGCCGTGCGCAGATTGATTCATAGAGTTTCTATTGATTTTGAGGTTTAAAAAAAAAAAAAAATTGATTTGATGGCATTGCGAGTCTATCGCCGCGATTTTCTCGCCCGTGAAGATGGCGCCTTACGTTATGTTTATATGTGTCTGACATTATCAACAGTGTTTTAACTACCTATCTAATTTATTTTATGGCATGTAATAATACCAATAAAATAAGTACGGGTTGGAATTTATTAAGCTCAGACAATGTTCTGTTTTTTTTTTCAGACTACATTAAACTACATAAATGTATTCGAGAAACTCAATCAAATAACTAAAATGATATGCACACTCTTAACAAAAACAGTAATAAAAACAGTAAAACACCTTTCTTGTATGGTCACCCCCTTTATTTTTTTTTATTTTTGTCTTAAAGCGGCAATAAAAGTAAGTACACAAAATCTGTGAAAATTTCAACTGTCTACCTATTACGAGATACAGCCTGCTCACAGACAGACGGACAGTGGAAGCTTAATAATATGGTTCCATTTGGCACCCTTTGGGTACGGAGCCTTAAAAAGGAAATATGCAGAGATAAACACTAATATCTATTTACTTTTATAAGTCAACAGCGTAGGAAGGCTTTTAACCAAATTCCTGCGCTGCCCACGTGTGTCCGTGTGTGAAAAACATTAAAATGTGTAACAGTTGCATAATGCATGCATGTGAGCCGAGTGGCCGGCGTCCTTGCCACGCCTCTTGTGCAATGCGTTCGTTGTAATTATAGGCACTACCTTGCCTTAACTAGTTTTGTTATAAATATATTTTAAGAAAATGTTGTTATTTTTGAGATTTTGTTTTTACTTTTTTAGTGACTGGTTGTGAGTTGTTCGTAACTTATTTATAAAATAACAGAAAGTTTTCGTACTGAAGGACCAATATTGAGACGGAAGATTATCCTTAGCTTCAAACTATAATAATCTTTGTTTTTATCATCAATTCTAGTTCATAATTGCAAAGGATTAGCGATGACAATATGACAATAAATTAAACTGCACATATCTAATGACGTTCCCAGGCTGCATACGATAATTCAATCAAATATTTCCTATAGTTTAGTCACTGTAGCTACTCAAAGATTGGCAAAACCCATAATCGCCCCATCACTACTAGGTAGGTAATAAGGGCTAGTATCCGCAACTCCACGTCAAAGCGCGTATTTTGCGTACGGGTGGGAGATTCGGTTATTCGATCCACCCCAGCTCCTCAAAGAATGCCAGCAACGCCTTGGTGTCACTAACAATCTCACTTAGTGTATCTGGATTACCAAAGTACTTTGCCCTGTATGTGGAGACCACCGGGCAGTTAAACAGCACATGAGCTGCTGTCTCGTCGTCCTCCATGCAGACTCTGCACAGCGGACTGTCTGTGACTCCAATGACAAAGAGGTGTTTATTAAATGACCCATGACCAGTTACAGCTTCAACTGTACGCAGCTGCTGTTTCATTAGTCGGAGAACCTGTTTCGAGAGGCGGTAATCGATTATAGGGAGTGCCTCCTTGGCCTGCCTGCACTCATTGTGGTCCAACCATAGTTTATGATGTTGGTCCTTGGTTCGTCTCTTTACTAGAGTGTGTGGGTACCCGAAGGGGAATCGCGCAATGGGTTCAGGTGCCATGGTGCCATGCTCGACCTCCTTCTGGCAAGTTCGTCGGCTGCGTCGTTGCCCCGCGACCCGCTGTGTCCTTTGATCCATCCCATCACTACTACTAAGTTTGTTTAAAAATCACTTTTTTAAACTTGATTGCTCACATTCGGCCTCATTAGAAGGCTGAAAGTCACCCAAAGGGCAATGGAGACGGCTATGCTTGGAGTTTCCCCACGTGATCGAATGAGAAATGAAGAGATCCGTAGAAGAACCAACATAATAGCCCGAAGAATTGCCAAACTTAAGTGGCAATGGGCAGGGTACATTGCTCGCAGAACAGATGGCCGATGGGTCCAAAAGGTTCTGGAGTGGCGACCGCGTACCGGAAGACATAGCCTTGGAAAGCCCCCAACAAGGTGAGCCGATGACCTGGTGAAGGCCGCAGGAATCCGTTGTAGGCGAGAAGCGCTGAACCGGTTGAAGTGGTAGTGCTTGGGGAAGGCATATGTCCAGCAATGGACGTCTTTCGGGTTAGGTTTATTTGATAGTTCCAAAATACTCTCATGCCAGCGTTTTCATTTATTGTCGAACTGTTGTCTCCACACTGTATGTCTAGTAAATTATATATATAACCTAATTTTAAAACAAGTATACCTATTGTTGGACTGAAAAAGTTAAACTATAAAGTTTAAATGAACATGTCATTTAGAATATTTCTTACTCTAAGGGCCTATTTCACGATGTCCGAATAGCCACTACTTACCGAATAAATTCAAAAATGGAACAGAATTTGTAGGATATTATCTGCCAAGTAAGTTAACGAGAACCTAATCGAAGGTGGTGAAACAGGCCCTTACTGACATAATTTCGTAAAAGTTATGTTTAATTTACTTTACAGGTTCAAAAACTAGTTAGCCATTGTTTCTAAGTATTTCGAGAACTACCTACAAGTTGCCTTAACTAATGGGCCTACCACACGCACAAGCTTCCCCACAGTTCTGCCTGCGCAGGCTTCTCGCATGAAAAAACTGTACACGGACGGCGTTACCACACGGCACAGTTAAGTACGCGCAAGCCACAGTCTTGTCGAAATCGTCGGCGTAGAAACATGTTTCCTAATGAAGAACTATTTCTTCTTTCTCCCTTAATAAACTATGTTCCTCTTTCATTTTATTTATAATTTTTTTCGTAGGCATGCCTAGTTCTTTTTATTTCGATCGGAATAATCCTTCGATTTAATTTTCCAGAGTGCAGGCAGAGATTTGTATACCTAGACTTATTAATTCAGACATGAACTCGCGTACGCAAATCGGCCATTTTTAGGGTTCTATGGAACCCTTAAGTATACGATCTCTCGTGTGTCTGTCTGTCTGTCCGTCTGTCACAGCCAATTTGCTCCGAATCTAATGGATCGATTAAGTTGAAATTTGGTACACATTATGTATTTCTGTGACCCAAATACGAATGTGTAACGTAAATAAATGAATTTTGAATATGGCGGTCACTTTTGGGGGAAAATTAAAAATTACAAACTGTACCGTGTGACATATCAAATGAAAGGGCATATTGCGAGGATCTCAAAATAATTTATTTTTATAAACATAACATATACATTTAAAGTTATTTAAGAAAATAGATGAAAATTTACCATCTTCGAAACTACCTTGTCTAAAATTTTGAAGAAAATACAGAGAATGGTTCTTTAGTCATAGATTACAGGAAAACCTATAAAACAGTCTATGGTCTTAAAATAACATGGTAAATCTCTCAATATTGTGACTGCAAACTTACATTTGCAGTTGGAATGTATGGGAGAACATGTTTTTCAACTACAATGTTAAGTTTGTATTTGGAATAAATTCATCCTAACTACGGAACCCTTCATTGTGCGTGGTCCGATACGCACTTAGCCGGTTTTTGAGTGACGGAAGACCACGTAATCACCGAACGACTAACCTAGACTGCGGCTTGAACACTGAACGCCCAACCACACGCACAGGCAAGTACGCGCAGGCCGGGCTTGCGCAGGCAAAATTTCAAACAAGTCGAAAAGTGCGCAGGCCGCGCCGTGGGGTTTGCGCGTCGTACAGTTTTACCAACCACACGCTCAGTGTTCCGTGTACAAGCCGGCCTGCGCAGGCAAAACTGTGGTGAAGCATGAGCGTGTGGTAGGCCCATAAGTATAGATCGTGACCGCCTAAACTACATTGATAAGGCATATTGAAATTGTCATTTCCATTTTAGAAACCGTTAAAAATGATAAGCATAACAAACAATATTAAAGTACCCTAGGCTGTTAATTTGACACCTTCCTTTTGGAAGGAGCGACTAGAATCAATACTATTTTTTTTGTAAATTTTGACATTCAAAAGTGCCTTTTTTGTGCCTGCATTGAAATAAATTATTTGACTTTGACTTTGATCAAAAAATTCGTGAGACAGACCTTATTGTATCTTTAAATAAGCACATAAATAATGAAAAGTTTCAACAATTCTTTGAAAAATTTTTGAAAACGACATTCAGTAAATAATCCATAAATGTGTTAAAAAAACAGTCGTTCGTTTAAAATCACTGAAATTGTCAATACGACAACGTATTATTAATTAAATGTGTCTACGCAAATAGGGAAACAATTACCTATTAATTTGTATATTAACTTCCTCCTGCCTCATTGGTCTAGTGGTCGCAAGCGCTACTGCTGAGCATGAGGTCCTGGGTTCGATTCCCGGGTCGGTCAAAGTGTTATTGGGTTTTTCTATCTGGAATTTCTCAGTAGCAGCCCGGAGTCTGGATTTGTGCCCGGTTGATGGCAATAGGCTCGCCCCCTATTACATGGGACTTAAACATAACTGGCGAAATGTGGGTGTACCTACTGCAGGGTCACCTCTGCCCAACCCTTCGGGGAAACAAGGCGTGATGTTAACTTCTTCCCTTACGCGTAACCGTTCCATACATGTGTACACTTTTATATTCTATTTCTATTATTAATAGTTTCCTATCAATATCCACTTAGCCACTCTCTTTCATTACGATAATGTCGCCATTTCATCTAACGGGAAATTTCTTACAAATTACCTCAATATCTCAACTTAAAAGGGAATCCCTAAATACCAAACAGTTGTCACAGTCAACCAGCATGTATAACTAATGTTTCAGATAAGACGCATAAGTGCAAATTATATGATAGCGCTCCATTACCGCCTCGTTGATATCGGGTACATTTTCCGCAATGTTGTGTACCTGTAAACAAAACATAGTGTCGTTAGTAGCTTATCTAGGTGTTGTAAATACTAGCGTAATAAGGCATGCAGTGTTGGTTTAGTTGCGCGAATGTTTGTAGCTAATTCTTCCTTGTAAACGCAACGTTGTCTTTTCAATTATTTAGTTCTGCTTCGACTGCTACTATGCAATATTAGTTTTAGGGCTGCGACTTACATTGCAGGGTATTGAAATTATTTTCGGAGTTTTGACTAAAATCTACAAAAATTAGGGAGTATTCGTGTGTGAAAAGTGGTTGATCTGATTGTGAGTGGCTTCCCATTTGGTCCTTTGAGGCGCAAGAGTCGAAAAAGGGATCAGTATCAGCACCTGACCAAGTCCCTTTGCCACTTCCACAACCGGGATATACAGCGATTATATCTTATCTACTGGTCAATCAGGTGCGTTCCACGTGAAGGTCGAAACTCACGTGTGTATGGACTGGGGTGGGCTCGTGTGGCCTTGCTTAAAGATTTATCATAAAACAGAATAAGACCCTTGATAAATATCGAAATAAATTTCGTCCTAAATCGAAAGATAATTAGTAAGTAAAGATAAAGATAAAGATCATTTATTTGTTCAAAACATGAGTATACACACACATGGCATGCAAGATGTTACAATTAAATTATATCACAGTCATGTTTTGCCTTAACGGCGTACAAATATAAGTAGGTAGGTTATTACATTCAATCGATTAATTATAAACTTATCCATTATTATTAACAGTCCAAATTAGAATTTCAAAATTAAAATGTACTACAGAATAATGTCAACAACTCTTAATATTATAATAAAATTAGTCAATTTAATGTCAAAGTAATTAGAAATATCACAATTACAAGAATTAGATTAATTTATCGTTCAGAAATTCGTCAGTGCTGTAATAGGCTTTCTCTAACAGAAGGCTTTTCAACCTACTTCTTAATTTTTCCGTTGGATACAACTAATTATCGTTCGACTTAGGACGACATGACTTCATGAATTTTTCGAATAGGCAAATGTTCAATGTGTTACTTTTAGTTTGTTATAGAACTTAATGTATTCCCGTTTATATCTAAATATAGGGTAGCGATTTAGACACCTGCATCAGTCAAGGGGGTGATTCTACCCGTCATACTAAACAACTTTCACTATAAAACTCAAATCCCATTCCTGAAAAAAAAACAGTGGCACTCCGGGAGTGCCGATAGAAGTGAAAACCTGAACAAGATAGCCTTGGTGGAAGAAAAATACTTATATAGAACATTGGTCCGTAAACTTATCTAAATAAAGAGCACAATCGCGTTTACAAAGAAAATACTTCCAAAACCTTTAAAGTAAAAATATTTGCATAAAACATTGATCCGTAACGTAATATAATAAAGAGGTGTCGCGAGTTCAATTGTTTTTCCCATCTCAAAAATGCGCCTAAAGAAGTTTTCACTTCAAAAAATCTCATCCTATACAAAAGTAGACAGACTATTTCGATATACGTATGATTTTTTTTACGAATATTATTCATGTATGAGTTTCACAGCGAAAGTTGTTTAGTATGACAGGTAGAATCACCCCCTTGACGGATGCATGTCATAAAATCGCTACCCTGTATATTCCCGTATCTTAGCAATCGTCATAAAAACTGACCGACAAAAAGCTAAGCCCCTAAAAACTCAATCGAGCGAGACTCACATTACAATTTAATGACCTTAATCCACGAGAATCCCCTTTCCCGTTACGAATAAAAATAAATAAATATCCAAATTATAATTACGTGTAAAAAAACCGTGAAACATAAATCAAGTATCGCGTTGTATCATAAATTTCATTTGATGCTGATATTAGATATCTCCCGTGGGTACGTGGGGATTCCGGGCGATTGGTTTTGATTCAGAATATATTCC
This sequence comes from Agrochola litura, assembly GCA_949152395.1. Taxonomy (NCBI): domain Eukaryota; kingdom Metazoa; phylum Arthropoda; class Insecta; order Lepidoptera; family Noctuidae; genus Agrochola; species Agrochola litura. The sequence continues at coordinate 3,019,387 of OX424497.1, read as the reverse complement.
TCCGATTGGCTGTAATTTCAATATGGCCGACGTTTGGTATGTACCTTTGTGCCTTTATTCAGAGAAAGCAATTTTAAAACGTTGTATTTATAATCTGAACCTTAAATAAAAATGTAAGGTTTACATTATAACGATCGTTGAATGAAAGCTTTCTTATGAAAGCAGAACCTTTATGCTCTTCTATTGTTATGTATTATTCTCTATTAAATGTTTTGTGTGTCCATGAATAAATAAAGGCACTGAATACTTTATATAATTTTGGACATAAGGACCAAGACCATCATTTCAATAAAACTACGTTTTATTATTTCATAGCCATATTTTATCGAAAACTTTCTACTAAACTGAGCCACGTGTTTGAACTTAAAATAGATGACATACATTTTCCTACAAGGCCGGAAGAAGAACTTACGTAGAACTAACCACAATGTTAAAATTGTTCAATGTGCTAGGAAACTGTACAACGGCTCGTATCCACTATCTGTACCGAACACTCCGGTATAAAAGTAGAAATACATGTAGGGTTGCCACAACCAAGTTTTTCTTTATTTAGTGAATATTTTTTTAGCGAACAGTACCCTAATTGCGTAACTTATTTTCGTAAATGATTATGACTAATTTGTTTAATTTTGACAGTTCAACACCATTCATTGCGTTATTTACGTTATTGAGCAGATTTTTTTGTCCAACTTATGAAGCAATGGATTAGCAATCTGTTTCAAATCGAAACAAATTGTGATTGATGTTGTATTACGCAATTAGGGTACTGGTCGGTGATATTATTAAAATTTGTTCTGCTTTCAAGAAAACTTATTTTTGCTTTAATTTTTTTCCTTTTCATTTGTTTTCTTTCTCTAGCTTCATTAAGCGCTTTCAAATGCATAGTCCTACTTACACCGATCATCGGAATATTTTCGAAGTAATTTAAGATCGAGATAAACATCTCATTCATATTACCAAATTTTAGTTTTGAGCGTTTCTGATTCTCATCGGGATGCCTAAGTATCATACATTTTGAATTGTATTACCTAAGTCCTTAATTATAAAGAGATATTATGCATGGTAGACGGTGTTAATATATCTTTAATTAAATAATTTATTTATTATCATACCTATCAAGTTTCCTCCAGTCAAATATTGTTTTCAATTAGTGCTATGAACTTTAAGATTATCATTATTATTCAATTACATTTAGGTAAGTACACCAAAATTACTTGCATAATTAAATGACTTTTTGTCAGAATAAGAAATCCCGTTAGCATTTACGTGCATATTAATAACAAAAAACAACTGCATTAAATTACCAATATTATCATACATTAAATGTAACTGTACTACAAAAAATCGCGACAGCCCTGAACGTTTAAAAGTCGTTTCGTTCTATTTTTGGACTCGTTTATAAGATGTCCGTTTCAGTGAAAAAAAGGTACATTTACTGTGATTCTCCTTGTTTTTGAGACCTAATTCGATAACGTGGAAGTTATTGGTGGACTAAAAGTTTATGGAGCAAGCTACGCCTTCGATGTTGTTGAAACAGGAGACTTCTTCTTCTTTGTTTCTTGAAATACCTATTATTTTGAGTTAACTAGAAGTGGGCAGGGTAGATAGAAACGTTGGCACGTTTGAACGTCTGGTCATTCACTACTGTTTAACAAAGGAATTATTTTCTATGCAGAAGCTGTCAATTTACTGTTTTCATTCCTCAAATAATAGTTATGTGACGATTGAGAAATCGGCTCTTCGTATCGAACGTGGATCCACGCGAGACACCATGACTTTTTCTACAAAAAATTACATTGTTTTGTAAAGCTTTTATGTGATAATTCTCATTTATTTAATTTGTATTACCTAATCGTTTTTTTTTCTGAGAAAGTGTAATTTTGACTTGCGAGAGTAAGTTGCCAATACAACAATACTATTGTCTGTGATTGATCGTTCCTTTAAATATAAATAAATCCATTTAATAAATTTATCGCTTGTCTAATAATAAATTGTTTGATTAAATATTGGTTTAGGTTCCAATTTTCTAACACAGAAATGGCTTTCGAAACTCAAACTCAATTATTTCAATTAAACTATTTATAGGACTTTTGAATTGTCAAGGAGTCAGTTAGTCAGAAATATGAAGCTAGTTGCCCATTCCAAAGCGTAGTAGGTACCTATGGAGAAGAACGGGCAAGAAACTCCACCGAAACTCTTTTTCGGTTTTGTTAACTAGCATAAGTCAAGTGTACCTGCAGATGATACTATTTAATGTTAACATTGTTTTTTGATTAAATAAATATGAATTATTATTATTTTAATTTTAAAAAACTGCGATTCTATTGCGTAACACATTTGCATTTGAAATAACTTTCGATTTTCACAGTTCGAATATTAGAAATACTGCTTTTAAAATATACATAAGTACTTTTAAAAAATCGATATGTAAACACTATTTAGAGTGCAGGAGGGTAAGGCGAAAGAGATGGCAATATTGGTCGAATTAGTTAGTTATGTCAGTCAATGGTGCAGTCTAACAAAGTCAAATCATTTATTTCGAGTAGTTCATTAAAAGGCAAGAAAATTGTATTGATTCCAGATGCCCCTTCTAAAAGGTAGTTTCATATAGAGAAGAATGAGCAATAAACTCTATAGTTACTCATAATTAACATAGGTACCTAATACCTATTTGTAAAATCTCCTAGGTACATCCCCAAGTCAAAACTCCAGTACGTATGTGTCCTAGTTAGCACTAAAGCCCCCGTGCTTCTTACTTATCGACTAAAAGTTTAAAAACCAATCATAAACCAAAAAGTAACTACACCAGTAAAGTAAAAAATGCTCCACAATCGCAGAGCGCCGTAAAGTTGCCAACAACACCGCTTAGGCGTACAAAACTCAAACAAAGACAACTCCTGCCTGATAGTTAAGGCGGGTTCTCATACTGTGGTGTGGTGTGTCGTGATGTGTTATGACGTCATTTGATGGGTATGCAATCTGTAAAACAATGATTGGTTCATCACACTATTCTTGCATGTTGTGTCGTGTCGTGATTAGTGAAAGAAATATGTCGCGGCACAGCATGCACAATACACCACACACAAGAATAGATGGATGTCATTTTAGCAATTGTGGAAATTTTGTAAAACAAAAATAACATACACTCCTCATTGGTGTGATCAGAATGTCACAATACACGAAACACAAAGCACCAAACTTGACATGTCTAATTTGGATCTTTGATCTGTAACTACATGATGACATTTCACACCACGAAGTGTGATCACGGAACATCACAACTACTTTCTGCGCCACACCACAGCACACACAATCTAAACCCGCCTTACACACGACACGACAGAAATACCCGACGCGTATGTGCGTCACGACATCTATTGCGTCGCGAACTTGTTACACCTAATCCACGTTAAAGGCACGGGCTCACAGAAGCGTTACTTATTTCACTTTAAATAAAGGTCTTATTTTAAGTGAGAGAGTAAGATACTCAAAGAGATGCAAATGTAAGGAAGGGGGAGAGGAGGGGGGATCACGTCAGACGTAAACGTTCAGAGTACTCTTTATTAAGGTAGTGGGTTTGCTTTTGATGCGAATTTAAAAAAATACATACATTTATAAAATATTATAAAGGTACACAATACATGTCTGTGTGACAAAGAATATATCAAAATTGTGGAAACTCAGTGACGAAAATGAACTTTAAATTATTAAAATTTAATAATTAATTTTCAAAATTAAATATTGGTAAGCTTTTTAATTACTTACATTTTTGTGGTAGGTATGTGAATAATAAAAATGAAGAAAATATCGTGAGGAGATTTTTGAGTAAGCATGTGGCTATAAGCCGACTGTGGACTGTAACAAGAAGTATGGACGAAAACAAGCTGCAAAACCCCAAATAAATTTGGAAAAAAGGTACCTATGTAAATAAATAATAACATCATCACTAGCGTAACGTTCCGATAACGATCTCAAAAGAAAAAGAAAAAAAAAACAATTCAAGGAAGTTAAAACTCGTTCCCAGTATCTACGATATAACTAATCCTGACTTTAACGTTACAATTTTTCGGTACATTATCGTGTTTCTTGGGTCGTGGGTAATATCGCCAGCAATCATGTCGACAGTCATGTACGGTATATGTGTTTCTTTATTACGACGTACGGGTAATATGGCTCCATGGATTCAGTTGTAAAAATGAAGGTTCATTTCAGTAAAGATAATAAAACGTATTGCTGGGAGTTACGGGTTTATTTTGTTAGTGAATAACTAAATTGTTTTGAGGAAGTTTAGCTCTTGCAGTTACTATTTTATTTTGCATGGAAACAGAAAACCAAAAGGGTTATTTCAAATACATAACCAAAAGGGTTATTTTAATTATTAAGGGCCTTTTGATATATCCTATAATATTAAACGAGCAATATTTTTTGTAATGGTGTTCTTGAAAACGGCTCTACCGATTTCGATGAAAGTTGCAATATAATGGTTTACGGGGACGAAAAATCGATCTAGCTAGGTCTCATATTATAGTGCATTGGGGATGTTCGCACTGTTTCGCACTGATGGCTTTCATGCCATCATTCGCAAGATGACGGTATCCCTGATCTGCAGAATGCGTGGCAGCCGCAACAAAATCTTGAAGACAATAGCCGATAGGATCTCATCCCCGCATTGGAGGTCACTTGTTAAAAATAAAAGTCAGAATCAGTCAAACTAAGTCTAGATGACTGATTCATCTAGACTTAGTTTGACTGATTCTGACTTTTATTTTTATTATTTGGAATTTTCTACTTAATTATTTTTTTGGATTTTAATTGACATTAATTTTAATGAATTTAAAGAATGTGAATTATTTTAAAGATTTGAATTAATTTAAAGATCAATTTATTTTACTATTAGATTTTATGAAACTTACTAATTAATTTTACAATTTGATTTTATGTACCTATTCAATTAGAAATTGAATTAGTTGGTGAATTAGTTATTTATTTTGGTAATAATAATTATTATTATTGTGGCATGTATTTTTGATTAAGTACTAACGTAATTTTTAAGTAGGTATTCTAACATAAATAAATATGGATCACTGTATCTGATTTAAATAAATAAATTAAAATATTATTTGGGAAAATTCGTTTTCTCTTTGTTTTCACCCGAGCAGAGCTCGGTCGCCCAAAGTTTAGTACAAGATGGCTACTTTAGAATAATGACATAGCGGCATGGAATGAGTAAGTACCTACTATCATGGCAGCATGGAATTAGTAACTACCTACTATGATGGCAGCATGGAATTAGTATGTACTATACATGGAATTAGTGTGAACTATCCTATACTATTAAATGAGCATTTTCTATTTTCACCCGAGCAGAGCTCGGTCAAACAGGTACTATTTAAAAGATATGTAAACACGAGAAGCTTGGTGTGGTGATGAGTCAGTGTAGTGATATAATCAGCTTGAAATCGGGATCAACAGAATTGTAGGCCTGTTTCAAGGTCTGTATAAATGAGTAATATTTACCAGGTAAACTGCAAAATGGCAATTTGTATAATATTATCTCATATCTACTACATAGACTATCGAGAGCTCAGTAAGGCTGGTATATCTATTAGTAAAATGCTCAAATCTTGCTTTGTTTTTATTTTAGCCTTGATACCATAAAAGTAGATACAACCTGTCTCCTCCGATTAAGTAAATGTGAAGCCCACATATTTAGTGATAACATCTATCGTCTAGCGGGCTCCTTTGAGACTGATCTGATGTAAGTTGGCTTCTGTTCTGCATGAACTGACTACGTGACACGAATATTCAAGGTTTTATTTAGTTAAATGACGTGGGTGTATTAGGTAAGAGTTATTTTACTGTGTTTTACTGTGGGATATTTTGTCATAAGGTACGCAGAATGACGAGCACAATTTTTAATACAAATTATAACGTCACGCCTGTATTTCGCCGAAGGGTAGGGCAGAGGTGTATGTATAATACCTACGCCCAAATTACGCCAGTTATGTTTAAGCCCCATGTATAATAGGGGGCGCGCCTATTGCCATCAACCGGGTACAAATCCAGACTCCGGGCTGCTACTGAAAAATCTGAGGTCTAGAGTCCAATATAATAAAATTTTCAGGGCACTATTGCGGCTCCCACGTTCTTGTAGTGCTTCAGGCATGTTTCATCATCAGCCTGTAATGTTCCCACTGCTGGGACACAGGCTTTCTCTCTGTGAGAGGGAGTGGGCCGTAATCCACCACGCGGGCCCAGTGTGGGTTGGTAGAAATCACATGTCTTCGAATTTTCGGTTCTAGGACATGCCGGTTTCCTCACGATGTTTTCCTTCACCGTTTTGAGAGCAGTGGTAATGAAATAATTTACACAAAGTAAAGCGCTTGTCTGGGTTCGAACCTACGACCTACAACTCGTAAGTCGCGGCCGTTACCACTGGGCCACTACTGCTCTTCATGCATGTTTGCTGACGCGCGTATAGATATGCGCGATAGCACATAGGTTGGACGCAGCTGTGTTCAAACGATTTATCAATCTGCATGTGAGAGGTGCGGGTTGATGAATCGAAATTATTTTCCCCTTTTATTTCTGGACCTACTAACATACTTTTTATGCTTCTCGTAACTAACACTACGGGCCTTAGAGGTCTGTTTTTTATATTTTTATTTGATAATTATAAATTAGGTGTACCTACCTGCACATTCAGTTTTAATTATATCTAGTAGGAAGTGCGGAAGTGCTCATCCGGACATTGTGTTTAAGTATGCCCTTTTATTGAAAATCGGTTCAGAATCATTTGGATTTAACTGCCTCGTTGATCTAGTGGCCGCAAGTGGAAAAGTGTTATTGCGTTTACCATCTGGAATTTCTCAGTAGCAGTGTGGCGTTTGGATTTGTGCTCGGTTGATGGCAATAGGCTCGCCCCCTATTACATGGGACTGGGACATAACTGGCGAAATGTGGGTGTACTATATACATCTCTGTTCAACCCTTCGGGTAAATAAAGCGTAATGTTGTATTATTTAAGACCTTTATATCTCTGTGCAAAATAAATATATTCATAATTATTATTACTAAATTAACTATTAAATAACAAGTTACCATGATAATTTTAAACAATGACTTTCCTCATCACATAGACTTATTTAGAATACCACATTAAAATAATAATATTCCTATTGCACAAAAGCAAAAAATCCCACAATAACAAGCCACATCGGTTTTTCCGACACTCGATAACAATGTTACCAGTAATTCAGAACTGAAAATGGCGTTCAAATTACATAAGTACACGAACAATGATTTTCTAAGAACAAGAAAAAAATCATTTACTTCGAAGTACTTACGTATATTACTAGTAGGTACACGTTTATGTTGTTAATGTCTCTAGCGGATTTAGCGGTGCGGTGGCGATAATAACCAACTCTTAGCTAAAATAACATACGGATCTGGAAAAAGAACGTGGCGCGTCTTATCTATACATATATATAAAATTCTCGTGTCACAGTGTTAGTTGCCATACTCCTCCGAAACGGCTTGATCGATTTTTATGAAATTTTATATGTCTATTTGGTAAGTCTGACAATCGGTCGTAATCTATTTTTCATACTCTTAAGTGATAAGGTTGGTCCACCTCAAACATTTTTATGGCAAAACAACGTTTGCCGGGTCAGCTGGTATATGATAAAAGTCGGCTATGTTCATAGGCCTCACCGAGAACCGTCACAGAAATGGTGATTACCGATAATCTTTATTTTATTGGCAAAATTTTAACACGAAATCTGTTCAGATGGAGATTCATAGACAACACCGATTTGAAGTGTAAATGTGGCGCTGTTCACAAAAGATAGGCCACAAAGGGGTTTATTTATAAACATTGCTTAAAGTTAAGTAATGATTTGCGACTGTTTAACCATACATTTTTGACGTTTGAACGTCAGTTAACTTTAAACAACGTTTATAAATTAACCCCTTAATGTCGTGTCCTACGTGTCCTGTCAGCTGCACGTTACATGAACTGATAGACGCTAGTGATGGCGCCAAACACGTAGCCGAATTCTAGGCCGAGTCTATTTAGATTGCTATCGACACGCTAAATGAATCTTGAAAACAATCAATCAAATAACTTTCGATTTATTTCATATTAATCACTATAAAACAATTTAAACAGTGTAACCCCGACACATATATTTCCTCATTTCTCTTTCCTACTCCATCACCAGACCCTGTTCACCATCTATCTATAACCTATTCATTGAGACCATTCCAATGAGCCCAAACACGATACCTGTGCTGTAAGTTGGTAAGGGAGTTGGGTATCATGCAAATTCCAGGTGATGCTGCAGCATCATTACAAAGGTACTATGTTCTTCAAATATCATTGAAGTAACAGAATACCAAATTTCAAATCGATCAGACCTGTGGAAGATATTCACTTCATTCGTCAACTAGAAAAGAGCTGATAATCTTCAAACGGCTGAATCAATTTTGATAAAACGTGTCTAAGAACCATTGTTAGAAAACCAACCTCGGCAAGCTTAGCTTTACCTTTAGTCGACCCGTGTGGCTTTTATTATTTAGCCACGAGCCCCTTACATTCAATCAGTATAGACGGCAAAACATTTAGATCCAAATCGTCAGGCATACACTAATAGCATAGCTTTGCATGACCCACGCATAGCACTATCATCGGCTATGATGACGTCAATCAGGGAAGTACCTATTTATCGGAAATGCGATAAAACCACTCAGCAGCGGCTTAGGAACTGAGTGCCGTCGAGTAAGTGACATTTGACCAAGTACTCTCGACTTGCTTGTTAGTGATTTCGACGTATTATCATAAAACTAAGCTGTTTATGTTAGGTTACTAAATATTTAAGTCGTTTTCCCAACAGCCATGGAAAGTACGCAGTTCTTGCTCCTGGATGTATAACTGGATGAATAGAAAAATAAATTCGAAGACACAATTTAGAAATTTTAGACCTCTTCAAATTAGAACACAGTAATGCTACTTGGCCTAAGTCCAGTAGAGGATTGTTTTACGCTAATGATGATGAAGAAGCTACTTGGTGGTTGAAAAAACGGTTTGGTATTGGTAGTCTGAGACGTGGAAGACAAATATTTAATACAAGCAACACAATAAGCAATAATGACAGCCAGGCGCAAATTAATCAATGGCCTCATCTAGTCTCAACATAGAATGACGTGTAAAACAGTAAGATGTAACCTACTTAAGGCCCGATCAAACGTAGCATGAAACGTGTATAAATATGAATAGTTTGTTCACACGGACCACACGTGGCCGTCAAAACCAATCGTGAGGGGGATACCGACCACATCAAGACCACGTCGCAGCCACAATGCAACCACCGTCAAAACCGTGCACTAGGGGCCGGCCACATCGCTAACACAAAGATCTGTCTGTCTGCAAACACTAGCCACAACGTCACCACATCGAAAATTTGTATTTACCACAACGCATCAGGAAAAAGCTGCAGCGACACTATTCACGAGTAACCACTGCTTGCTGACATTTTGTCGCTGCGATGTGGTGTGGTTGTGGTACGTGTGATCGGGCTCATAGTAAATGAAGATCGATTAATAACCAATCAACCTTTTTGTATACATAACATTCTATTGTCCTAGGTCAGGCCTAACTCATTACATTAAACACACTTACATTGTGGCACCACCATTCATTTCTCGATGACATTGAGGTACCTAACTGCGCAGAATAATCAAATGATGTGTTACAATGTTGTAACACATTGTTACAACATTTTGTTTTTATGTCTGTTTGTTTGAGTGAAGATGTGAAGGTTTTTAATGGGAATTCCTGTGAAACGGTTCTTTTAATTGATTTATTTATTTCTTGTTTGAAATAGGTTAAAAAAAAATGGACGAAGCATTTTATTTGGGTTTTCAGACTGGTTTCGCACAAATCGAAACTCTTTATGAGCTGGAAATAACATACTCGTAATCAATTTGAGTAATTGATATACTCTTTATTATAAATGTATCCAGGAACTCCGATTATGTGCCACTATACCTTTGAAAGATACTTGCTCAACAGACAGCTAAATAGGATGTACCACATCATTCGCAGATTAGGCAGTTTAAATCCATTATAGTAATAATCTAGACAAATTCATAATTACCAAGACTCAAATTAACATTAGTAATTCTATACGTCTAAACAAGTTTGAAACTAATAAAGACATCAGAAATTATGACATAATTAGTACTGAAGCCAATAATTTGTCGGGAACTATCTGCAATCGAAATTGTTCGCTAATTCGATCATACAGGCGCCTAATTGTTGCGGTGAACTTATTAGCTAAAGGGTAGTTCACAATAGTATTAACGTTGAATATTTGTTTTTACTAGAGATTTAATTTCTGGCTTTTTTATTTCATACAGGAAAACTAAACAGCTTATTTTAGTTTCGTTTTACTGATAATACGTAAGATTCTTTTCAGAAAATGATTTTCTGTTTAATTGAGAAGGTAGGCAATTCTTATTCAGTAATTTTTAAAGAGCAATGGTGGCCCATTGGTAACGGCCGCGACTTACGAGTTGTAGGTCGTAGGTTCGAATCCAGACAGGCGCTTTACTTTGAGTAAATTATTTCATCACCACTGCTCTCAAAACGGTGAAGGAAAACATCGTGAGGAAACCGGCATGTCCTAGAACCGAAAATTCAAAGACATATAAAAAAAAAACATCCAATAAAAAAAAAACATAATTGGTTTTTGAAAAAACCCAAAAAAGACAAAGTTTAAAATGTCAAGATTATCGTTACTCCCTACAACACAGACACCACGCACGGGATACAGCATTGTCTACAGGGAAATGTACCTCCATAAACGAAATTTAGTAAGCAGTAGATAATCTTGACATTTTAAACTTTGTCTTGTTTGTTTTTTCAAAAACCAATAATGTATTTTTTTTTGGATGCTGTAGAATGGTAGTAGACCATGGTCTGAACAACGTTTGTTCTAGCAAAACTGTGATTCAAATGACATGTCCAGTTTCTGCCCTCTGGTCGTGGTCTGAAACGATAATGTTCATGATCTAAGGTTTTACAGTAAGATTTAAAAATTTAGATTTAAATTATTATGGATTTATAAATTCAGTAGAGGTTGCGCAACATAATTCTCAAAAAAACAGTACTCAAATATAACTTCCGCCTCGTCATTTTTAACGGGAAGTACTAAAAATGTTTTTGACGTTCCATTTTATCCCGTAATTACCTTTAAAGTGTGTGAACAATAACTATAAGCCGCTTATTTTAGATCTAAGGTATTTATGTAATTATTGTAATGTAATTGCGTATAAAATACGACAATATAACTAACATGTTTTTGTTACACATCAAGTGTTTTTTTTTTAAATTACCCACTTCTTAAAATGAAGGTAAGTATTTATTATTTCTTTGACATGACATTGACATATTATTTTGAATTGACCAGTTTCTGCTCGCTTTGCAGTTCCAAGTTGCGTCTTACTGTGCGATTATTTTCTGATATTGATATTTTCTTATAACGATCATTGCTATTCTACACGGACTGATATCATCTAGACACGATTACTATTGCTGTTCATAAAGGATTATGTTTTGCTACTTGATTTGGATATTATGATGAGGTGCATTAATTGTGGCATCGCTGTGCAGTGTATTCGCAGATATATCGTGTCGAGGCTGGCGTTACCCTTGCAAGTGAGACTCGCTCGATAGTTAGCAAATCAGGTACGCCTCTATACTACGGCAGTCGCGTAAACCATGCAGTAAAGATAATATTTTGAGCTGTTGTGTTATAAATTGAAAAATACAATGATATTTGCTATTGTTCCAGCTCCTATTAGACGGATACGCTTGTTACGATTGTTTTAATTGATTAAATACCGAAGCTGCTGACAGTGGGAGATTACTAGACCATACAATGGTCTGCCGTGGATATGGTGTTTCAGTCGGACTCGGAAATCCAAGACACCGACGTTTTTATACTGTTGCAGTGGAGGGCCCCTTAGTACCCCTTATTTCCAATGATAATAATTATCAGGTGAATATTTTTTTTCCCCAACTACTTTTTTATTATATGTAGGTAAAGTCTGGAAGAAAATGGCTAAATGAATGGGACAGATCTCTCAAATCTGGAACAACGAACGATAGAAACGACGATCATGAAACATTAAAGGAGTGTTTGTCATGTAAAACTCAACATAAACATATAACATCACGCCAGCGATTTCCGAAGGATTTGGGCGAGGTCAACTCATCCCACATTTTGCCAGTTATGTCATGTCATTTTTAATAAAATGTATTTTAATCATATTTTCAGGATATGGCAACAATTATTCATGCCTGTTGGGTTCGAACGAATCGACGCCTGATTCATGACGCATTAAAGGACTTGCAACAGGATGTTGTTCCATCCGTGGAACATAGATCATCAACACCGTCGCCACCACTTTCTTTACAAACAACACGCTCTATTATTTGCTGAACATTTGGACTATCCTGAACAAGTGGGTGGAATTTATATAGGAGGGCTCCTGCTATTCTTAAATCAAGCATGAGATTACGAGAAGCAACATTAAAATATCTTAGGCGAAATATTTAAATCTCTTTTGAAGCGACCATTTATTATTTCAACTATCCATCTGCATAACGTAACCTTTTGACTTTGATTGACCTGTGAGTAAGTTAATTGCTGTTGCCTCACATATAAAGGACTCTGGTTTAAATATTTTGTCATTGAAACCTTCTAGAAATGGAATCGCATCCCGGGATCCTCTATCTAGTATACAAATATCGTTTGGCCTAAGTTACGAAACGGACTATCTCCAATTTCGAATAAACTTTTTATTATGTCAGCATCGCTTTGTGTAGCATCATATGGCCCTAAAACATCAATTATTTATGTCCATCGCAGGAACAAATCACGAAAGGTTTGATAAGATTATCGTACCTACTTATGCAAACTGTAGTTAGAACTCTGCTGTAAAAAAATATGTATCAATGTAGAAATAAGCCCAGCGCTCTGGGGTAATGAGTGCGACATTCTGTCGCATCATCTATTTTTTATTTAAGTGTCTCTGTATACCTACAATAAAATAATTTATTTGGCAATAAAAACATAGTTTTATTTATTTTAATCCCAATTCAATACCAACAAATAGGTAAATATAAATAATATTATGGGTATTGAGGATAGACACCAAAATACGGAATTGAGGAAGATAAAAATATCATTTTATGTGTATTTATGTATTCAATATCCATAAGAATTTGGGATTTAATAAAACAATAGTAAAGCACTTGTTTAATAGGTGCTTTACACTTTTCTTACACAACTAAAAATATCCAAAAACAACTGCAGAATCTGATCTCAGATCAACAAAATATTAAATACACCAATTAGTACATATGCTCACTCACAGATGGCGTTATAATAAAGAAAAATCCCTAACGTATAAACCTGATTTTGACCAGTTTTCGCAAGTTTTTGAATCCTGAAACTTATTAATTGATAAACTATAAAATACGACAATTATAATAATATAACAATCAGTACTGAACATTGGTTTTGACTACCTAGGCAAACGTCCATTGCCCCACCAGACATGTCCTTTCACAGTGTATAATTGTATAGTAAAAATCAAACCAAAAAAATCTACAAAAGTCTACAAAAATTGTATGTCTTAATGAGATGGAACCGTAGCCTAATACTTACCAATCGGTATGATATTGGAATCCAGGACATTTATGAGTATAGATGTAGAAGTGATTTTATTTTTAAATTTCTCACCACAATGATCAAACCCTTAGTATGGATGAACGTGGTAAAATCAACATAATCACAAACAAGTGGTTTACGCACCAGTAATTACAGCAATAATGAGCCAACTGCATTAATAGGCGCATTGTAGCGACGCAAAAACATAGATTTCAACACCAGAGTACGAGCATTTTTAATTACTGTGCGTACTGTACAGACGCCAGCACTTCAAGCTACTACAATCTGTCAAATTTATTTAATAGATTTTCAACTTTATCGCTGAAACATAAGGTTCAAAGTTGATTGGGAAAATTTGACAGTTTCGGGTGGCTTGATGTGCTGGCGTCTGTACTTTGTTTTATTTGTTAGGCCCATTTTAAGTATTTTAACTTTAATTTATAGATACACTAGCGATCCACCCCTGCTTCGCACAGGTGCAATGTACAGTAAGCGCTCAAAAGTGCATGAGCACGCTAAGAGTCGTATTGCTGTGAACACGCGGTATAGTCCGTACATTTGTATGTGTAAACAGTCAGACGTCTGTGGTGTGAGTGCCGTACACACACCACAGAGAACGCAGTTTTGAACTACACACTATCGTATCGTCACGGTTCGCGAGCGCCGCACTTATATTTCCATAACTTTTGTTAGCACGCATCATACTCGTACGCGTGACCTTGGCCAGTGTATCGCATTGCTAAAATTCGAAAGTAAATTATATGTGCAGATAGCAGAAGGCGTTAAGCGTTGGTCTTAGATTCAAGATGGCTAAGGTTCTAATCTCGTAAATCACAGCGCTGTTTTTGCAAATATTATTATTTTTGTTTGCAATAATAATATTTTTAAATATCCTGCCTATTTATTAATGTTGTTATTGCAATAAAGGGTTTAGAATAAAAAATGCGTGATAGATAGATAGATAGAAGATAGAATATTCTTTATTATGCACACCAAAAAAATGACAGACATTAATTTAGAAATTATGTTATAATAAAAAGTAAATAATATTTATTCGTTATGTTTATTTTACTTAAATTCACCTGAATAATATGTGAAATAGATGTCTAGAAACTTAGAAGCAATTTGTATTATTTTAACATATTTAAATTTTGAAATGTTTTAAATTTTAAATGGATTTTTTTGCACCATAAATATAAAGCTTTGATCATGGTCTAAGTAATTAAGCAATAAATAAGAATATTAGACTACTTAAAATGTAAAAAAATCTACTGACAAAATTGTTGATTTTAAGGTTAAAGGCAGTTGTTCATATTAATTATTTTAAACTTTATTTGGCTTTAGTAAATATTGGTTGGTATTGAGGTAATAGCTTAAGTATTCATTTTCTTTACGAAAAGAAGATTGAAACTAAACCTCAAATTTTAATCCTAAAATAATACTATTACTAAAATAATATTAAACAATTTCGGTATATCTGCAAGAAATACGACAAACACCCTATTGAAACGTGCTTAAAAAATTCGTTACCATAAATTCATGCAATAACGAATCTGTTGTTTATTAAGTTGGTACGGTCAATATTTTAAGGTCAAAAACGGTTTTCTAGCTGGTTTCAGTGATGCAAGCCTTCAGAGTGCACGGCGAACGGTTCATAATGACGTGTTTTTAATAATTCAGCAAAATATCTCGTTGGTATGAAACCATTTGTTTCATTCACCATTTGACGTCGCTGCTACTCGATAATAAGCCCCTTCTTCATATTTCTTAACCGTCACAGTATTTCTCTAGAACAAAGAAAAACATTGTTTTTATTACACATAATACCTAATTATTTATTATTCACTAATCGAATTAAACCTCACAATGAATTTAAAACTTTAAAGGCATCTTCTGTCTCAACAATACCTCTGTTCTATCAACAATACCCTTGATTAAGATTTATGTTTAGTAAAATATGAAATATATAAATGATAACACTCACACTTAGTCCGGTTTTATTAGATATTCACTTCACTTTTACGCAGCGCAATAATATTCTCTGATCTGATCTGATCTCTTCAATATATTTTATGCCTGCTTTTTGATAATAATAACCACAACACTGCGCTAAATGCTCGTCACCAATATTATCACGGCACGAACCAACAAAGTTCTATTAATTGAATACTTGTAACAAACTGCATCTACCCCACAGAAATCGAAATAATTTACTTAGTTTTTTGTGGTCTACCTGCTAAACTTTAATATTTAAGTGAACAAGACGAATGAAACTAAAAACGAATGATGATTATCGAACTAGTCATTGGTTGCAGACAAAGTGAGTGTGTGTGTGTAATGTGCGTGTCTACAGTATTGTAACAACTTATAGAAGAAGGTCGTAAGTCAAACCGAAGCGTCAGTCTATTGCTTTGTGAGATTGCTTATGGACTTTTGGTCGGTACTGTACAGATGTGGTGACATGTCAAAGTTAAATATTTACGTATTGTCTATATATATAAAAATCTATTGCTGTTCGTTAGTCTCAATAAAACTCGAGAACGGCTGGGCCGATTTAGCTGATTTTGGTTTTGAAATGTTTGTCGTAGTCCAGGGAAGGTTTAAACGGTGAGATAATATGGAAAAACTCAGGAAAAAAAAAAATGAAGAACATTCACGTTCTCATACATTTTGTGTGGATCGGCTTTTTTGATATCTCGGTAGGTAGGTAGGTAGGGTAGGTAGGGTAGGTAGGGTAGGTAGCGTAGGTAGGGTAGGTAGGGTAGGTAGGGTAGGTAGGGTAGGTAGGGTAGGTAGGGTAGGTAGGGTAGGTAGGGTAGGTAGGGTAGGTAGGGTAGGTAGGGTAGGTAGGGTAGGTAGGGTAGGTAGGGTAGGTAGGGTAGGTAGGGTAGGTAGGTAGGATGTTAATGGATGTATCATTTAGAAAGTTCTCAAAAGCAGCTTGCAGAATTTAGTGCCAGGTTAATAGCAATAGGTTCCATCCCTGTAACATGGAATGTTAACTCGCCAAATGTGGGTGTTATAAACATCTCTGCCTATACTTTCGGAAACTTCAGGCGTTCTGTTACGTTATAACATTATATTGCTAAACTTAGCCCCGGTTATAACGCTAGAACAACTGGAACAAACAGACAGAAGTGAAATAATAGCTTGAACGGCGCAGGTGTTGGGTCTGAAAAGAAATCGATTTAGCAAACGCTGGTACTAATTCCACTTATCCATTTAGTACAAAAAGGTTTCAGACTATTTTTAGAAGTGCTATTCATGACATTGTAAAGGAAAATATTTCTTAGAAGAAGATACATAGGCAAATAAGTAAATAGAGATCAGTGGACCTAGCGACGAACGCAAATTCAAACGATTGTACCAAATATTTTAAAAAATTACCCAATCCAAATGTTTAAAAAGAAACTGACAGCCCTATTGCTTGATAAGTGTTACTATTCAATTAATGATTTTTTAAATGACCCTAATCTTTAGATTTAATTATAGACATTGTATATTTCTTTATTATTATTATGCTAGTTTTAAATTCTATAATTTTTTGATTAATTAATTTTTTTGCTAATTTTAATTTGACTCTGATTTTCATTTGTTTTTTTATTGTAATAAAATTTCCTTTTAATGTTTGCATGCCTTATTGGTAGATTGTACAGGGATCTCAACATTTTGTGAACACCTTCATTTATGTACCTACTCTCAAAGCGAATAAATGATTATGATTATGAATATACTCGTTTCGCACACAGTATTTACTTAGTTTTAAGACTTTACTCATTTCTATGGGTGATATTTATTGTGTTTATCGCAAAAAAATTAATCAAAATGCTATAAAATTGTTGTGTTTTCAATCCAAAAATCGTTCGAAATTACAATACATTTACAACGCGCGTTCGTGCAAGGACCTTAGTTCTCCGAAGCATGAATAGTTCCTGATAATGCAATAAGTACGTATCTAGTCATCAAGTATGATCGAGGTATAAAAGCATGGAAATCATACCTTTCCCAACCTTCATTTTTCAGTCGATAGTCGAGCAGAAGATTACTCTTCTATCTGATGTTTTGCCTTGTACAAAAAGGAGATAATTCTGTAGTCACCATACTAGGCTGGAGTAATTACCTACTCCAAGCTCTTATATTCCCCCCTATCAGAACTCTACCATTTTTTGCTCCAAAATGGACGAAACTGAGGTAAAATCTGTCGTTACCATGCCAACTTAAAGTTTATCAATGCTATAATTTTCTCAAATTCTGTGAACGTTTACAAGTTTTACCACCCACCCTCAAAACTACGGAAACAGTTTGTTAATCATTCGCCGGGACGTAGTTGTACCGCGATGAATAGAAAATTAAGTGATTACATTTGCTAATTTGCGTACCACCCGCGTTTGAATAATCCATAACTTGATGTTTGGCGCCTGTTCACTGATTTATAGGCAGTTTAGTGAGAATGTTCTAAATAGATGTGGTTGAATGTCTATATTTGTCACTTCAACTAAAAATATGTTGAACAAAACTAAATTAAATTTTTTTCCATCATTTTGAGCTACGGAACCATTAAATACCACCTCACTTATAAGAGTATAGCATATGATAAATCACACTAATATTATAAAGGCGATAGTTTGTATGTTTGTCTCTTCTTCACGCTCAAACGGCTAGACCAATTTGGATGAAATTTAGCACACAGATAGTTTATAACCTGGATTAACACATAGAATACTTTTTATCCAGATATTCCCACAGGATCGAGACTAAGTCTCGATCCTTTAGCTAGTATTTATTAAAGATGTAACAGAATTTGCAGATTAAATCAGATGAATTAATAAAAAGAAAAATGACATATAACAGAAAGAAAAAGAAACGAACCGAGAAATTTGAAAGAAGGACAGGTGGATTGAAAAAAGAAACAAGGGTTTAAACTTAAGAGCATTCAGAAAGAAGTACAGAAAGTTGTTCAATTTGTAAGTACTACAAATACAATTAAACATCCCTTCACTTTATCCATGAATCATAACAACGAAATCAGTTTCGTATTACACATGCTTTTCAAACTCCATACCTTTCCTAAGAAACGGTTTATCAATGATTTGATTATGATGTGTGAATTTATCTTTGATAAACACTTACTTTCGAGTATTAAATCACAGCCACTTACACTTTCTTGAGTACCTTCTGTAAGATTATAAAACACGCGGGTTCAAGAACCATGTCGTTAATCGAAGAGTACTTCTATTCTCCATTTCAGATACTATGAGGCAAATTGTGAAAGATAAAAATAGCAGTACTAGCAGTATTACATGGGACTTAAAACATAACTGGTGAAATGTGGGTATACCTGCTACAGGGACACCCCTAACCAACCCTTCGGGGAAACAAGGCGTAATGTTATGTTATGTTTAGCAGTATTAGTTGAACTCACCTTCGGTTTGCCTACGAATATAGTAGTCATGGCTGAGACTATGGGGGACCTCAGTACAGTGCTCGATGACCTCAGTAAGGCTTCCGAAAGAGTGGGTCTTATAGTGAACATGGACAAAACGAAGGTCATGACAAATGCCCATGTTGCACCCACCGCCATGAAGATCGGAGACTCTACACCTGAAGTAGTGGACGGTTATGTTTACCTACGACAAACTGTCCAGTTAGGTAGGTCCAACTTCGAGAAAGAGGTCAATTGTCGAATCTACCTCGGCTGAGCAGCATTCGGGAAGCTACGTTATATCTTCTCGTCTCATATACCACAGTATCTCGAGACGAAAGTCTTTGACCAGTGCGTGTTGCCAATGATGACCTATGGCACTGAAATGTGGTCGCTCACAATGGGCCTCATTAGAAGGCTGAAAGTCACCCAAAGGGCAATGGAGAGGGCTAGGCAGAAATTACGAGATCCATAGAA
The DNA here is from genome assembly GCA_949152395.1 of Agrochola litura. Lineage (NCBI taxonomy): Eukaryota > Metazoa > Arthropoda > Insecta > Lepidoptera > Noctuidae > Agrochola > Agrochola litura. The sequence goes on along the minus strand of OX424497.1, from coordinate 2,999,749 downwards.
CAGCCAAGGTAACCGACATAGCCCGAAGAATTGGCAAACTTAAGTGGCAGTGAGCAGGGCACATTGCTTGCAGAACAAATGGCCGATGGAGCCGAAAGGTTATGAAGTGGCGACCGCGTACCGGAAGACGTGGAAGGCTTCCCACAAGGTGAACCGATGACCTGATGAACGCCGCAGGAATCCGCTGGATGCGAGAAGTATAGAACCGGTTGAATTGGCGGTGCTTGGGGGAGGCCTATGTCCAGCAGTGGATGTCTTTCGGTTGAAATGATGATGATGATGAGTTAGAGTTTCACGATACTGCTGACGTATGATAAAATTCACATAAGTATCTATTGTTGGTACGTAATTATTTATAATCAAAATCACTGCATGCACGAAAACTTCTAATCATTTCCTAAATTCCAAAATGGCGTTTTAATCATGAACTTCAAAGCCGAGATTTAATCCTTTTGCCACAAACAGCAGACGTGATATGAAATCGATTAAAACCATCTTAGATACATGATAAGGACGGGAAATTATCAGTGGTAGAATGCATAACGCCAAAGTAAAAGTTTCATTCTTTATGTAATAAAAAAAATTAGGTTCATTTTATAAAAATCATCTTTGCGATGAACATAAAAATAAATAGATAGTACTTTACATAAGTCGTCAAACGGTTGGTAAAGTAACAGACATAAATGACGCAAAGCTTACTGACAGTAAATTAGATGTAGGAACTCGTCATCGCAATGTTGGCATCATAATAATTGCTTGATGTTATTAACGTAACGCTAGTAACTCCTAATCATTATGACAGGAGTACTCATCATTTTATTCTAGAATCATAAATTCTGCATAAAACGTGACCTGCTCTAGTCGTTCATGTTCAGAAAAAACTATTTTCCTTGAGTAGTTGCTTCTCATGTTTTCGCTAACTACTTAGAATTTTTTTTCACACGTAACCTAGGACAGGCTAAATAAATAGAATGGTAATTAGTTTATTTCAATAAACTATTTCAAAACTCTATAGCTGTTGATTCCTTAATTACTCCTCCAATAATACTAATTGCTATATTATTCTACCGTCGGTTCGGCAGGATGAGAAAGCGAAGGTTGGTGAGACTGACGTACAAACACCTCTGTTTAAACTAAGCCTAGATCTAAGTCCTTATTATTCAAATCCTGAGGTTTTCCTGACGTGATTGTAATCTCCGCCTAATTTGAATTAGTGTGTATCTTAATCCGATTGCCTCCTCTTCTTCTATTTCTCTGGTCCCTCTTGCTGAAGTCTATTTTCAAGGAATCTTACTTCTAAAATTGTGATCATGAGTTCATCAATTTTATGATCTTTTAGGCGAAAATCAATAGCTAGGTACTCTAAAGTGTTCAGTAGACAGTTAATTCGCTTTATTAACAACATCCTTTTCAAGCATATATATCCTTTTCAATGAATCCCAGGATTCTTATTCAGTGTAAATTAACTAACATAATAAAGACTAAAATTCTTCCCTGTAATAACATGTATTTTTCTGACAAGGATCTCAAATAACACTTAGCTACTATCATTTGCATCGTAGATATTTCTTGAATTCTTACATAACTAGCTTATGTACGAGCATACGTACGCAAATGCACAGCATTGCATGTCCCGGGCAATAAAACAAAGGCGACCATCACAATTGTTGCAAAAAACGTAATTATAAACTATTATAGTGTCTCGGAATTGTACGTCTAATCACGTGCCCCGATAAATGTACGTACTTGCGTATACTTTTTAAAAAAATTATTGTTATTTTTTGTTTTTAATTAATTTTTTGTTGTTAATTGTTGTTATTTGTTTGTTGCGTTTTGTATAAATTTTAACTGACATAATGCACCCAGCGAAATGGAATAGGTGAATCGAAGGGTGAAACGAATAAATTATTGACTGTTCTCGTACTAAAAATCTAATCAAAACCTCAAAGGAATATTCCTGATTTCTCTTTAAAAACAAGATGTAAGAAGAAATTACAAGTATAATATATTTTCCTTTCGATCATCGAACAATTTGTAATCACTTCATGCCAAAATCCAAATAGCACACCTTTAGGCACATCAAATATTATTCAACCGGTTTCAATTATAGGTAGTAGGTACATCCAAACACAAATCAATCAATTTAATTAATTAAAGACCTAACAGTTACCAAACGCCATTCATTTACAATATACATGAAACGTTTATACACAAACACTTCATTCGTGGCATGTTCAAATAATCTAAACCTTATAAAGACCATATAGGTAATATTCAAATAAATTCTGAGCAACTTTCTAATCATAGTTGGAATAAACATTTTGACCCCTGACTGGTTAGGACATCGAATATTTGTAGAGATGAGTCGTCGGGTCATTTAGTAATTGGTTGCTAAGTACTTTACCCAAGCGTTCATTGGATACCAATTAGAATTAGTGTCAAGATATGCGAGTTGTTAGGTATTATAAGGTTACTTTGGAATTAGTTAAAATGTTTGACTGTGTATCTACAAAGTTGCCCTTTGATCCTATACACGTAAAACTATCTGTTTATGGATATTGGCACTAGGTGTGTAGTGGATAGCACAAGATGATTAGTATTGTGAAGTAATCCAAGCTGAAAATCAGCCTGTGAAAACCACAACTTGGATTCTAAAGTGGGTGTTCCCGAGGGCTCAATGCTAGACCCATGTTTAGTTAACAACCTTATACCATTACCAAGAAACCATCACTGTCCCACAAGGCAAAGATCACCACATCTTTTACCTACAAAACTTCAGATAGTAGATTTAAAGTATTATTTATAAATAATATATGCATGCATTTATAACCATGCCATGATCTCTTTTAGTGTCTTCAAGTTGACTAAACTAATACAATTTCATCAGAAAAGAGGACCGCTTTCATAATCTCAGTTCATCTAAAAATATTCCGCGCAGGCGTTTCCTTAAAGCCGTAAACATTAAACAAAGAGCCGCGAACGTTCAGGGCTGTTCCATAAACTATTCGCTTTTTCTCGTAAAAATGTGTACCAATCGAAATAAACTCCCGGACTCCTAAATGGAGCTCCTACGCGATACTCGCACGCACACACACACTCGTATATAATAGAAAGAAACAGAGAGAGAGAAAGTCGCAAGTCGCATGACGCTTTTTCCTTACGTGACGTTTCTACCAGTCAACTCCTACGCAAGCCACGTTAAGGAACTTCGTTCCAAAAATACAGGGTGGCTCAATTTAGAAGTCCGGGAGATGTATACCTACTGCATATGAAAATCCTCACGGACTTCTTAACAGTGCGTAGTCTGTAAATATTTAGGCTGTAACCCATCCTCACCGATGAATAAATATTGTAGGCGGTTTTATAACAAGCACAACTTCAGAGGTAGATTTGTTATTAAGGACTCCACAAATTTTTAACATCAGTTTTTAATCTCTGCTTGATTTAAGAATGGGGATCGGAGAGGAAACCCTTAATATTTTCCAGTAGGTATGCAATAATTACAGCCTCCAGTAAATAAAGAAATTCTCGCCTGTCTAGCCTCATAGTCAGACAAATAAATTCTCGCATAGCTTAAGGCAGCACCCCTACCAATCTATTCTGATCACGTGGTGTACAGCGGCAGACTCAATACAGCGAGACTCGTCTTATTATGCGCAGTCGCAACTTATTACTATAGCAGCGATTAAAGGAGATTTATATGACGTAAGTGCGCCGTACTTAGGAATACGAGGATTTGATTGGGTGATCGTGATTGATTGGATGTTGTGAAATCCGGGATTATATTGTGGGACTTTATTTATTTGAATAGGAGCTTTTTGCATTTCGGTGAAGCAATAAACTCCATGTTTGTTTTTGAGCAAATAGAAACTAAGCAATTACATGAAGCAGATACTTTTTGTGAAAATAAATGAAAACTAATTGATTTGTGATATTACCAGAATACCCGCGAAACTTCGCGGACATAATAATATGTTTTTCTTTGTTGTAAGTTGACTTTGCCACTATTTCAAACTACATTCGAGTTATTTTCATTGAAAAGCTGTGATAATTTCTGATGGCACGAAAGCCAGAGGTTCTTTGAAAAACCATTGCTTTTATATATGTTAATTCGGAAAAGCAATAACAGTTGAGTCGTGATGTGATCTTAAAGCAATAGTATCCTGTCTGTTGCCTTAAATGGCAATCAATGGGCAATCACCTCAATTGCATTGTAATTTTGACCTGACGATATTATTAAGATTTCTTCACTGATACTTAATATTGGCAAGTAAGTAGGTATTTAATAGAATCTCAGTCAATACTCAGAATTGGTTAGTGAGGAAAATATAAACACATTATTGACTAGCAGCGCTCCGCGGTTTCGCCCGCATAAGTGTCGATTCCGTGAGAATATCGGGATAAAAAGTATCATATGGTTAATCCAGGTTATAAACTACCTGTGTGTGCCAAATTTCATCCAAATCCGTTCAGTAGTTTTTACATAAAAGAGTAACAAACCTCCATCCATCCTCACAAACTTTCGCGTTTATAATATTATTAGTAGGATAGGATAGGATGTGTAACATCTTTCCTCTCACTTCACTGCAATCTGTGGGAGTGATTTCGTGAAAATGGACTGAAGTATATAACAGGAAGCCGGAGAAGCGCGCGCTATTTGATTTAACCAATGAGCGCGCGGTGCTAGAGTTGACCATCAGAAACGACCTTATGAGGGGCCCCTTTAATGTTGCTTATTACTAAAGTGAGGTGTCAGATGTTACATATCATATGCGACTACTGTAAGGCTCGCTCGTCACAATACCCATCTCGCCAGAGACATCGTCCGTATTAATATTGTAGTTACATAAAATAGGTACACATAATAACACAACCCTGACTGCCTACCTGCAATCCCCTAAGGGAAGGTAGATGTGTACCCATGTACAGTAAGCGCTCAAAAGTGCATAAGCACGCTAAGAGTCGTATTGCTGTGAACACGCGGTGTAGTCCGTACATTTGAATGTGTGAATAGTCAGACGTCTGTGTTGTGAGTGCCGTACACTCAAACTCAAAGCATTTATTTCAATTAAACCATTTACAGGCATTTTTGAATTGTCAAAGAATCGGTCAGTTAGTCAGAAAGTTGAAGCTAGTTGCCCATTCCAAAACGTAGATCTCTATGGAGAAGAACGGGCAAGAAACTCCAAGGCCACTCTTTTAAATATATATATTACAAAATTCTGGGTACATTATTCTTGTTGCTTCTATATGTGAGAACAATGTACAAAAAATAATCAAAGCAGTTGAAAATATCTGATTAAAAATAAGCCCTGGCAGATAAGAGATGACCAGTCTCAACTGACGGCGCCCGTTCACGAACATGACGCGTGGATCAGCACCATCCAGCTCAACCATTTTGTAGGGAACCGAATGATCCAACACACTCGCCACCATCAGCGAGACATTTAAGTGAGCTTGACATTTTCTCAACTGCCATGCTCTTTCAAGTCAACATACATCTTAATAACATAATAAACGGCTCCATGGTACTCACATTTACAAAAAAATCTAAAAATGCTTCTAAATTATACAAAACTATAGTTTGCAATGTATTTAAGAAATTAATAGAATTTGACTACCAAAAAGTAAGAAAATCATTATTATCTAATTGGAGCATTAAACAATTTACTTGGTAAAATAAAAAATAAACATTAAGTTTGTAATGTCAAAAACAGAATTCAAAAAAGGGAAAGCAACTCTTCCAAATATTAAAATTTTAACTAGTGAGCCCAAGTGGCTGTGGAGCAGGACCAGCATTAAGCCAAGCATTTTTATCTACGATATAATCATCCAACTTATAATATGCTTGTCTACATAGTGTGCGTTTAATGCATGTTTTAAATTTCTTCTCATTTAGTTGAAGAATATCGAGTGGTATTTTATTATAACATTTTACACAGTACCCCATAAAGGAAGTGTGAACTTTAGACAATCTAAAACGTGGTTGATCTAATTTGTTCCTATTTCTAGTGTTAAAATTATGCCTGTCACTTATCTTACTAAAAAGGTGTAGATTTTTTCGAACATACATAATGTTTTCATATATATACTGACAAGGTACCGTCATGATGTTAATTTTCTTGAACAGTTCCCTTAGAGATTCGCGTCTGCGGAGGTTGTAGATGGCTCTGACGGCCCTCTTTTGCAGAATAAAGACGGAATCAATATCTGCAGCCCGTCCCCACAGCAAAATACCGTAAGACATGATGCTATGAAAATAACTAAAATAGACCAGTCTCGCGGTATCCACGTCTGTTAGTTGGCGGATTTTCCAAACAGCGTAAGCGGCTGAACTTAGCCGCCCTGCAAGTGATGTTATGTGAGGACCCCACTGTAGTTTGGAGTCAAGCGTTATCCCCAGGAAAACCGTCTTTTCGACGAATTCTAGTGTCTCCTTATTCAATACAACGTGACATTCACTACTTCTAACATTCGGTAACGCGAATCTTATGCATTTAGTTTTCTTCTCATTTAATACCAAATTATTTACAGTAAACCAATTATGGACCGTAAGCATAGCGTTATTTACGTCGTCCAGCTCCTGTGCATGTCTGTCTACTTTAAAAATCAGTGATGTATCATCAGCAAATAACACCATTTGTGGTCGATTTTTCAGTAAATTTGGTAAATCATTTATATATACTAAAAAGAGGAATGGACCCAGTATCGAGCCCTGAGGTACACCCATTTTGACTTTTAAACCCAATGAATTTACACCGTTTATTTGAACTTGCTGCAGTCTATCATTCAAATATGATTTTACTAAGCTCAGCGCAAGTTTATCCAGACCGTAATGCTCAAGTTTCAAGAGCAGTGTTTCGTGATCCACGCAATCAAATGCCTTGGATAGGTCGCAAAAGATGCCTATTGCATCTCGTGCCTCTTCCCATGCATTAAAGATGTGTTTCAATAAGGTGACACCGGCGTCGGTTGTGCAACGTCCTTTGGTGAAACCATACTGTTGATCGTGTAGGATGTTATTACGATTAAAATGATTGAGCATTTGATTTAACATTACTTTTTCAAATACTTTGCTGAAAACCGGCAAAACTGATACGGGTCTATAATTATTAGTGTCTTTGCTGTCCCCGGATTTGAAAAGTGGAATAACTTTACTGTATTTCATTAAATCCGGGAATATCCCTTGATCTACACACAAATTAAATATTAAAGCTAAATAGGGTGCAATTGTCTCAATAATTGATTGACAAATTTTAGTAGACATGCCCCACAGATCTTCGGTAATTTTGATCTTAAGTTGCTTAAAAGCCTTTATAACGACCACAGGGTTTATATGTTTAAATTGAAATTCCACAGGGCAGGCTGAAACATTCGCTTTTAATAAATCAATCGCAAGTGAGGGGGAGGAATTTAAAGTTTCTGTAGTTTTAATTGGAATATTGGTAAAGAAAGTTGCAAATTCCTGAGCAACATTGATGTTATCACTAATAAGACCGCCGGAAGTGTCTAGTGTATAATCTGTATTATGTCTTTTGTTCTTGTTTGTTTCATTGTTGATAATTTTCCAAACTGTCTTTATTTTATTGTCTGCCGATTTAACCTTGTTGCTAATGAAAGAAGCTTTAGCTGCTTTGCAGATATTTTTAAAAGTTTTAGAGTAAGTAGCAACATACTTATTAAAAGTTTCCGTGTTAATATACGGCTTAAGGCCATACAGTTCAAATAATGTCTCCCTACTTTTCCTGATGCCTTTAGTTGCCCAGTCACTGAATAAAAACTTAGGGCAAATAGTTTTAGTTTTTTTCTTAAAAGACTTATTGAACTCTGTTTGCACTAATGAAAAGAATTGTTCATACAAAATATTGCCATTGGACATATTTAGACCCTGAGCACTTAACTTACTAATTAAAGTGCTATTAAACTTATTTAAATTACCCGATGTTAATGGTCTAGTTTGTATCTGCACTTTTAGTATTGGTGTGTTGGACTCAAAAATAACGGTTTGACCGCTGTGATCAGAAGGGAGATAATTTACAATGGCTTTATCTAAATAATCGCAGCAACAAAAGACATTATCAATACATGTAGCAGTAGTCGAAGTTATTCGCGTTGGTTCTAAAAACACATTTGACAGATTGAATGATTTGAAGAGACTTAATAATCTACTGCTATTTGAATTATTTTCCAAAATATTAATATTAAAGTCACCACAAATAATTACTGATTTATTACCAGTAGTAAGTTTTGCCAAAACATCTTCCATTACTGATTCAAATATAGAGTAGTTTTGATAATTTGGAGGTCTGTATACGCACACTATAAAATGCTTATCTAGCTCAACACAGGACAGTTCAATGCTATGTTCCACCGATAGTTCAACTATGTCATTACGAGTCTTAGATTTTATACAATTTTTAATTAAGATTAGTGAACCTCCACGTAGCATTGATTTTCGGTTAAAACAACTGCCCACACTGTAATTCTCAAAATTAATTAACATTTCATAATCTTTCAACCAATGTTCAGTTATACAAATAATATCAAACATTGTTTTTTCTAAAAGCAATTCAACTTCTAAATATTTGGAAGAAAAACCTTGAATATTTTGATGAAACAATTTCAAGGTATTCTGCTTAGCCCCTTTTTACAATTAACTAATTGAGTGCTAGAAGATACCTTGTTGATGGTGAGATTAAAAACATTGTTACTGGTACCTTCTGTTGTCTTACTGACTAGTTTAAATTACTAACCACCTTAATATTAGTATTATTACTAACTTTTGTGGTGCTTATTACATAAGACTTCGACATACTACTTATGTCTGAGGTTATATTAAAAGCTAATAGCCATGCTATTTGACGTCTAAAACTAATAGGCAGATACGCAGTATCCCTAGTCGACTTTAATTTCTCAACAAAAGTGTTGGTGTCAAAAAATATAAGTTTGTTACTATAGTGATTAACTAAAAAATGCATATGGTTATTTAGCATATGTATATTATGATTTTGCCTACTTGACAAGTGCTCAAAGTATGGAAAAGCACACAATATTATTTTCTGACAATTAATCTTCAAGATTTCAGTGACACTGTCAGTGATGTCATCTTTTTTTACATTAGTACTATTGCCTACAAATACAGAAATAATGGCTTTCGGATCATATTTACACCCTGTTATTGATGAAATTATCTCTTCGTAGGATTTCCCTGGCATACAATAATTAACTGAAGATTGCCTCAGGTCGTTACTTAATAATTTACCTAACCCTCTCCCTAAACTATCTGAAAACATAATAGAACAATAACAATCTTTACTAGAACAAGTATCTGTCTGTGCTACTTGAGATGAAGCTTGTATAACATATGGTGTATCTTGATCAGGGACACAGTCCTGAGGCTCTCCAGACCGGGACGGGTCCTCCGTTGCCTCAGGTTGAAGAACCTCAAGGTTGGATGCCCTTTGACAAGAACATTTAGCGGTGCTAAGAGTCATCGGGACCACTCTGTCTGCCTCATTGTTACACATTTCTACTAACTTGTTGGCAGCAAGGATATGTTCCTTTATTTGTTTTTGAGAGCTCACATATTTAATATAAAGTGAATGTAGTGACTCTTCAAGTACCTCAATTCCAGACTGTAATCGTTGGGTGTCAATTTGATAAATGTTTTTACTGTCTTCTAATTTAATTTGATAGTTTTTTAATTGATTTATTAGAAAAACACGTTCTTTCCTTAGTTTAATATTATTAGAACTGTGCTTTTGTTGTTTCCTGAATTTATTGCATTTATTTATGATTTTATTTAGTTTTGCATATTTTTTTATTTTATTTTGACTTACTGTATAACAACTATTATTATGTTTCAATATTGAATCTTCAGTAAGATCTATTGTTATTAAGGAATGAGGGTTACAATTACTATTAGATAATTCATCATATAAGTTATTTGTTTCCTTAGCCTGAATACAATTTTTTTGTTTCTGTGTACACACACAGAGAACGCAGTTTTGCACTACACACTGTCGTATCGTCACGGTTCGCGGGCGCCGCACTTATATTTCCATCACTTTTGTTAGCACGCATCATACGCGTGACCTTGGCCAGTGTATCGCATTGCTAAAATTCGAAAGTAAATTATGTGTGCAGATAGCAGAAGGCGTTAAGCGTTGGTCTTAGATTCAAGATGGCTAAGGTTCTAATCTCGTAAATCACAGCGCTGTTTTTGCAAATATTATTATTTTTGTTTGCAATAATAACATAACATCACGCCTTGCTTCCCTGAAGGGTTGGGCAGAGGTGTCCCTGTAGCAGGTACACCCACATTTCGCCAGTTATGTTTAAGTCCCATGTAATAGGGGGCGAGCCTATTGCCATCAACCGGGCACAAATCTGCTACTGAGAAATTTCAGATAGAAACACCCAATAACACTTTGCCCGACCCGGGAATCGAACCCAGGACCTCATGCTCAGCAGTAGCGCTTGCGACCACTAGACCAACGAGGCAGTCTTTGCAATAATAATATTTTTAAATATTCCTGCCTATTTATTAATGTTGTTATTGCAATAAAGGGTTTAGAATAATAAATGCGTGATATGTTATAATAAAAAATAAATAATATTTATTCGTTATATTTATTTTACTTAAGTATAGCTAACAAACTGCTACAATTATTTATCATTACTTCACCTGAATAATATTTGAAATAGATGTCTAGAAACTTAGAAGCAATTTGTATTATTTTGACATATTTAAATTTTGAAATGTTTTAAATTTTAAATGGATTTTTTTCACCATAAATATAAAGCTTTGATCATGGTCGAAGTAATTAAGCAATAAATAAGAATATTACTACTTAAAATGTAAAAAATCTACTGACAAAATTGTTGATTTTAAGGTCAAGTATAGGCAGTTTGTTCATTTTAATTAATTTAAATTTTATTTGGCTTTAGTAAATATTGGTTGGTATTGAGGTTATAGCTTAAGTATTCATTTTCTTTACGAAAAGAAGATTGAAACTAAACCTCAAATTTTAATCCTAAAATAATAATATTACTAAAATAATATTAAACAATTTCGGTATATCTGCAAGAAATACGACAAACACCCTATTGAAACGTGCTTAAAAAAATCGTTACCATAAATTCATGCAATAACGAATCTGTTGTTTATTAAGTTGGTACGGTCAATATTTTAAGGTCAAAAACGGTTTTCTAGCTGGTCTTCAGTGATGCAAGCCTTCAGAGTGCACGGCGAACAGTTCATAATGACGTGTTTTTAATAATTCAGCAAAATATCTCGTTGGTATGAAACCATTTGTTTCATATTCATTCACCATTTGACGTCGCTGCTACTCTATAATAAGCCCCTTCCTCATATCTCTTAACCCTTGGTATGCTGGAACGTACATCTACTCGAGACACAATGGTTTTTTAATTGTGTCTGTAATTACGGCATTCGAGAGGTTAACCCTCACAGTATTTCTCTAGAACAAAGAAAAACATTGTTTTTATTGCATATAATACCTAATTATTTATTATTCACTAATCGAATTAAACCTCATAGTGAATTTAAAACTTTAAAGGCATCTTCTGTCTCAACAATACCTTTGTTCTATCAACCTTTGATTAAGATTTATGTTTAGTAAAATATGAAACATATAAATGATAACACTTACACTTAGTCCGGTTTCATTAGATATTCACTTCACTTTTACGCAGCGCAATAATATTCTCTGATCTGATCTGATCTCTTCAATATATTTTCCTGCTTTTTGAAAATAATAACCACAACACTGCGCTAAATCTATCTATCTATCTATCTATCTAAATACTCGTCACCAATATTATCCACGAACCAACAAAGTTCTATTAATTGAATACTCGTAACGAACTGCATCTATCCCACAGAAATCGAAATAGTTTACTTAGTTTTCTGTGGTCTACCTGCTAAACTTTAATATTTATGTAAACAAGACGAATGATGATTATCGAACTAGTCATTGGTTGCAGAAAAAGTGTGTATGTGTGTGTAATGTGCGTGTCTACAGTATTGTAACAACTTATAGAAGAAGGTCGTAAGTCAAACCGAAGCGTCAGTCTATTGCTTTGTGAGATTGCTTATGGACTTTTGGTCGGTACTGTACACACGGTATCCGCTTTTATAACAAGTTGCCAAAGTCTATTACAGAACTAAGCGATGGAAAGTTCAAAACTCACATCAGACGTGTCCTTATCAAAAAAGCATATTATAAGATTAAAGACTACGTTGAAGACAAGGAAGTTTGGCAATAATTCCTACTGCACATGTGGCTTCCCTGGTACCTCATTAAAGGCATAACAATGTAAATGTCTATTAACTGCTCCCAAATTACGATGATTATTTTATTTTACTTTTTTTACATACTTTATTGACATAATTTTTTCATATTTTGACATTATATACCTACCTTTAATTTTCCATATTTTTTAAAATCAAATTAGATTTCTTACAGCTGTAGTGGCAATCATGTCATTTGGTTTAAACAGGTCCTGATTTTTATTATTTTGTTTATCTTTTATATAGATAGATAGAATATTAGATGTTTAGATTTTGAGAATGTGAGAACGTTATAGGCTGTAGACTCGTGGACCATTTTCTATTTTACTAAGTACCTGGTACTTCTTGATAGGCCTACACTGTCCTCCCATACCTATTAACACTGTAATTTGAAAACATTGTAGAAACCACTAATTTTGAAAACAGTAACTGTGGAGTTTCTTGCCGGCTTTTCTCCATAGGAAGCGACCAATTGGAACCGTGCACTTAGCTTTTCATAAGTGCCCTTGTAGGTTTATGTGAAATAAAATATTTTGAATTGAATTGACACCCACATTTCGCCAGTTATGTTTAAGTCCCATGTAATAGGGGCGAGTCTATTGCCATCAACCGGGCACAAATACAAACTCCGGGCTGTTACTGACAAATTTCTAATAGAAAAACCCAAAAACACTGTGCCCGACCCGGGAATCGAATTCGAACCCAGCACCTCATGCTCAGCTGTAACGCTTGCGACCAATAAACCAACGTGGCAGTGAATTACTTAATTGTAGTTAATAAGTGTTTATCTCATCATAATTTAACTTTAAACGCATGACTACTCGTATATAGGTTACAAATACTTCTTTACAGTCATAGTGTTGATTCATCTCAGTTAAATTAGCATCTTGTTAGTATTTAAAGCTTTAAAAGAAAATTTGACATCAACAGTGTCACTCCGGGAGTGCCGACAGAAGTGAAAACTTGAACAATTTAAAAAAATACTTCCGAAACCTTTAAAGTGAAATACTTGCATAGAAAATTGATCCGTAATGTAATATAAATAAAGAACACAATCGCGTTTACAAAAATGAGGTGTCGGTAACTGTGTCGCGAGTTCAATTGTTTTTTCCCATCTTAAAAATGCCCAACGCGCCTAAAGAAGTTTTCACTTCAAAAAGATACATAGCACCAACCCCAAATAAATTGGAAGAGATTGATGATGACAAAAACTTGTTCACAGTACTTTTAAATAATAGACGGCCTAAACGTATCCTAATTTCCTAGACATTTACAGCCTTCAGAAAGCAATAAACGGTAACAAGGCTTGAGTTAACAATCAGCTCGAAGCAAGAATATGAAGTGACGAAATAGAACATCTTCATAATAAAATGCTTTCGACCATTGCTGTAACCCAGTTGTGTTTAACGAGTAGTTAACTTTACGATGCCTAGATATCAAGAAGTATTTAGTAGCACATTAGGAACGCGTAGTGAAATAGGCAGTCGAGCGTTTTGCGTTCAGATAAACCTAATTACAAGGAATTTAGAATAATATTAAGTTGCTAAAATAAGGAAATAGAGTAGGAAGGTGTGATAGGTAATAAGGAATTGAGATGAATTCGAGGGGTGAAAGGCTATTTGGTTTAAGCGACATTTTTGCAACTTTACAGGAGAGCCATTTAAAGTTTAAAATTTCTACTGCCACTTTGGAAACAACCCAAAAATAGAGTTGTTTGAAGCGCCAAAAAAGTGCTCAGATTTAAATGAATCCGGCATCATCCGACGGAGAAAAAATTGCTGATTCCGAATATGTATATAACTCAATATCGCCCAAGATGTCGCTTAAACCAAATAGCCTTTCACCCCTCGAACTGAAGAGTTTTTAACGCTTTTCTCGCCACAGTCTTTACAAACCCAAACACGTACCAACTAACGCCTGGGTACCTACATCACCACAGCCTAAAAACTCGCAGTGCACTAAATGCACTGATATTTTGTTCTCTACGACCCGTCGATAGACCGCTCATATTCGATCGTGCTTGTAATTATGCTGTCTCGCCGGCATAGCCGAAATGTCAATAAATCACCACTGCAACCATAATGGCGCTAGTATCGCGAAATAGATGCAGAAGGATAATAATCTGAGCCAACAACAATGGAAAGCAAAGCTAAAATATTGCAAAACCTTTTTTTTTTTTTACATGTCATTCTCCCTCAACTCACTCAACGCATTTATTTCAATTAAAGGCACTTTTGAATTGTCAAAGGAGCCTGTCATTCATCTTTCTGACTGACCGACCCCTTGACAGTTAAAAAGTGCCTGTAATTGGTTTATTTGAAATAAATGCTTTGAGTTTGAGTTTGAAAGATGAAGCTAGTTGTCCATTCCAGAGAAGCTAGTTGTCTTTTCCATAGAAATATACTACTATTTCTATGGAAAAGAACGGGCAAGAAACTCCATGGACACAAATGTCCATTCCATACCCACACGGGGCATCCTTGTGACACAACTTTGGATGCGGGAAGCATATGACCGGTCGTTGTTCCTATTAGGGCTGTGTCCAGCAGTAGACATTTATCGGCTGAGTTGATAATGACGTACAATGCTGGTTTAGACCCCATCTGGTTGACACCTCTTGCAGACAACTCCGTAGTTAGTAATGAGTCACATTCAATTGTTTTCACCCTTTCTGGCGTTTCTTTCTCACAACCTCTTAACTAATGTATCAACATTGCTAAGTTCACATCATCTTATAGACGTCCACTGTAGGATATGGGCTTTGCCTACTAATCTGTTATGACTCTTATACAGGGACACAATGATATTTTATGTAAAATGAGATAGATAGGTTATAAATACTCTGCCAGAGGCACGTTAAAACTTGGTTATTTTGTAAACCTGAACTGAGTGCCGTTACATTACGTTACGTTATTTATCTGTGCCGTTTTTGAAGACTGATCTTCAAAAACGGCACACAATAGTAGGCGATCTAATCTACCTCAACAAATTATATCATTGCAGCGACACATGAAATGTACAATCGTATTGCTACTTCTGCACAAAATCCTGCGCTATTCCTGCGCATACCGACCTGGCTCAGTTGCGAAACTATCAATTTTTGCATGCCTCCTGATATTTAAGGCTTCACAATGGATTCGGATTGGTATTTTTGCAGTAGGTATAATGTTTAAGTTAGACGCAACCAGATCGAGGTGATAAAGGGAACAGCATTGTTGAAAAGGTCTATTAGGATTTATAGATAAAGTTTATGTAAATTATGTAAAGAGATCGGCGTTGAAGACATACGGCTTCAAGGAATGTGTGAATCCAGGTTCAATAAATAGCTCCTTAGGTTCTGAGTTGAGCTCCACGATTACTGACAAATGCTTGCACTGACTCGACAGGTCCATTCAAATCTGTGTGGTTCTTTCCTCAGATCATTTCAGATACTAATCTACATGGTCCTCGTATGGCCTGACCAAGATTATGTCTGGACTTTAAAAGAGACCGCGACCTCTTAGTTTGTTTCGGCCTTTTTTCTCAGAGCAGTCAAATAGGAAACGCTGAACTCATCCAGCTTATTTTTATAAAAATTTAATATGACGTATAAAAGTGATTCCGATATCCTATTTACAGAATAAACAATTTCATTTCATTTAATTAAATAGATGTGGAAATGTTTCTTCGATAACGAACTACAGAAGTGGCTCAAACAGTCACCAATTCATAATTCCTCCTAAACCTATTAAAAATTATGACGACGTCGGGTATACACAGCAAAATGGTAATGATGACCGGCGAACTTCTATTGACTCGCAAGCATCTGTAACTGCATTATGTATCAAACAACCTGGCCATTCAGTCTCAAATTTAGACATAGCTATACAACTAATTTTATCAACTGTCTTGCTGCACCCACAGCAAAGAATAACATTACCAATGAAAAGTTCAACAAAGATACAATTGTTTTATAGCCATACTATCTCAATCATACACACAAATCTCCTATAAATTCACCTCTAACATATCCTGGGTACGTAAAGACATTTAAACTAGGGTCAGTCAGCGCAGCGTGGCAAATATTATGTTATGTTGGCATGTTACGCCGCTATATCATGTCAGAGTGATGGCTAGTTTATCGGTATTGCATATTAATATTTATTAAACTTGACTATTTCTTCATGATTGGAAGGCGATAAATATGAATTGGTGAAGGTATATCAGGTTTAGGTTCAATCATGGATTTTATTGACTGGTTTCTAAATTGATCCTTTCATTTTAAAGACATGCAGTCTTTAAAATTAAATGGAAGCCAATTCAAAACGAGTTTATATTGACATACTTTATGAACACAATACCAAAATTTAAAAATAGAATCATATTATAAAAATTTTCTCTAACAAAATAATGCTATAAAACAATTTTTTTCTATTACGATACAGGGCTATTCCAAGAAGTTAATATCACCAAGGAGTTTCCATCAACTTTTGCATTGGAACGTTTAAGCGGGGGACAGCAGCACCCGCTGTTAGCGCATTTGTGCGGTGATGTGCTGGTGCAGACGATATTCATTTGTTTTGTTGTACTGAATTTCGTGGGATTTTTCAAATTTATTCTTGATCTTTAACTTTGATCTTTTATTTAGTATTAGGTTCAATCTCAATGTATGAGAGTAGATAAAGTAGTGTATGAAACTGCACATAACTAGGTATTAAAACATTCGTGTGATACTATTAAAAACCTTGCCTACGGCTCGGTTTTTAAACACACACTCATGTTTTAATACCCCTCATTATGCAACAGTTTCATAAACTACTATTTTAAATCTGACTGGTACTTCCGAAGATACAAACTTACAAATAAACAAACAAATTATTATAAACCTGTTTAAAATATTAGTATAGTATAAAGTAGCTGTTGCTTGTGACTTCGTCTGCGTTTTTCCTTACCAAGGTAACACCTTTAGCTTTTAATCTATATCATACACTAACACCTCTTTACCACTTATGACCAAATCACATGAAACATTACCTTCTTTCGCAACCCACTGCTTTCAAAGTCACCAGTTCCAACTAAACTCATTGTCAGTCATTGTCACCACATTGTGGTCTGTCATGGTCATTATCGTCCCCAAAACGTCTCGCTGTGACGAATCATCGGTTTAGGAAACAAGAAAACCGTTACAAATTGTGAAAAAAATGCGCACCCACGCGTTTAGGTTAGTTGGGTAGTGGGTGATGTGCCAGGCAATTTTTGGTAACGAAAGACATGATTTTCAAGAAAATATAAAATCATGACGTCTTTCGTCATCAAAAGTCGTCTTGACCAAATTCTACAAATAAATAAAATTTAAGTGTCTGTTTGTAATGTCAAAATAACAGCTTTTTACTAAATTCATAAACTCAAACTCAAAGCATTTCTTTCAATTAAACCATTTACAGGCACTTTTGAATTGTCAAGGAATCGGTCAGT
Source organism: Agrochola litura (assembly GCA_949152395.1). Taxonomy (NCBI): domain Eukaryota; kingdom Metazoa; phylum Arthropoda; class Insecta; order Lepidoptera; family Noctuidae; genus Agrochola; species Agrochola litura. Next base: position 2,981,979 of record OX424497.1, on the reverse strand, counting down.
CAGAAATAGGAATGAAGCTAGTTGCCCATTCCAAAGCGTAGGGAAGAAACACCACGGACACTCTTTTATAAGAAAGTATATACGGTACTAATAACTAAAAATCATTTTTTTTTTGTCTGTCTGTCTGTTTGTACCGGCTAATCTTCGAAACAGCAGGACCAATTTTGACGGGACTTTCACTGGCAGATAGCTGATGTAATAAGGAGTAGGTATTATTTTAGTGTCCGCGCGGGCGTAATCTTTACATAGTTTATTACAAAGCTTCAAAGGTTTAATTAGGCTAACGTACCAAACAGAGAAATATTCACATTAAATAAATAAGTAAGACTGAAGCAAGATGGTTAATTAATTGATTGACTAAACGAAATAACTTTCTCAAAGGTATTTACCTTCACAAAGAGAAATAACGATTGACATTATGATGTTATCAGCACAAGTAGGTGCTCACCATTTAGCTGACTTAACCCTTAGTCACCTCTCATGACAGTTCGGCTAACGACCGCTTCGACCACTCGCTGTGAAGCTGGCATTTCCACAATTTATATCCAACTAACATTTCTATTTTACAATCCCACCATAAAATTTTACGATAATCTAATGAATTTCAAATTAATACCGAATGAGGAACTCAATAGATAAATCTACCGGAGGATAAATTATCTTCTGCAACGTTTTCCATGTACTGAAGACTAACAAGCGTTTGGTACCTACACAGGGAAAAATATTCATCTTTTCACAACACTACCTACATTGTATGCGTAATAACTTTTAAAGCTTATGGTATACATAGCCGTTGGTTCCGGCTGTCATTCGTGGATCTTTGACAGTCGTTACGGGTCGTCAGAAGCCCAAAAGTCTAACAAACTGTCTTAATACCAAGGGGTATTACTCAGTAACTGGGTTGTGGAGGTTAGATAGGCAGTCACTCCATGTAAAAATGGTATTCAGCGACCCCAACATAGGAAAAGGCTTAGGCAGTGTAAAACGACACAATGTTTAAAAATAGCTGCAAGTTTTAGCTGATTGTATACCAAATACCCTGTCCGACTGGACGCGATCTTGCTAAAGAAAGGCGATCGTTCAATACAATCGACGAGGCTGCACAGCTAGGCATTTACATCCGGCCTTGCCTGCGATTTTAAGAGAGCGTCTCGTCTCTTGCTAACACTCGACCTTCGGATTCCAGTACATCTCACAACAGTGATTATAAAACGGTCGTGTTGTAAGCTTCCTAAAGTCAAGTGTTGGAGCGGAACGATGAATGATTATTTTGTTAAATTTAATTATTGGGTCCGGTGGGTTTGTGTTTCATAGTTGCTGGTTTACGTAAAATGAGAGTTTGGCTGTGAAATAGAGACGGAATTTTTGTCGAATACTTTATTAGCGAAATACAAATAGCTATTTAAAATTAGGAACCTAGTGCTTAGTTATAAGACAATTATAAGTTATTGTTGTAAGTTAATAGACAGATAAGTAGTGCTAAGTGCCAGCTGTGCATTGACAATAGGTAAGTTATCGTTGAAGGATTTATTTTTAGAAAATTGGGATGCGCTTTCACTGTTTTTAATTAGTTCGTCTCGTTAAAATAGTGGGAACGAAAACTTTGGTAATCAAACTTGACTACAGGCAACTATTAAAAAAATGTAGTTCATCACGAAAATTTCCAATAATAACGAACACAAATAAGTAATCTTCAAAATAACAAAGAAATAAGACAAAAGAATAACAACTAAACGAATAATCAACACGTTGGAACAAGTTAGAAACATTACGACATCGGAGTCAGAATTCAGAGCCGGGGGGAAATCAGGACGAGAACGTGACGTGTCGAGGACGCTGAAGATTATAATGCAACACAAAAGGCGCACTTCAAACAAAATGTTATGTCTTAACATATTCCACGAAACAGAAATGTCGGTAAAATGGCACCAATATTAACGTGCGGGAAATAAAATTTACCTATCCGCTTTCAAACTTATCATCGAATGACAATACGACCTAGGTTTCAAGGCTTGTCAACAACTTGTTGACTGACTAATCTATGCACCATGGCATGGGCAAAGAATCATTCAGTCTTACAAGCCTAGGGCTTTGGAAATAAAATACGGTCATCAATGTCATCCGTAGAATGACAGTCGTTACGGGTAGCCAGTAGCCCGAAAACCTAACAACCAGTCTATGCAAAGGTTATCGTGTTACTCAGTACCTAACTGGATTGTGGAGGTCAGATATGTAGTCACTCCATGTAAAACACTAGTACTCAGCTGCATCCGGTTAGACTGGAAGCCGACCCCACCATAGCTGAGAAAAGGCTACGCAAATGATGATGAGCACGCAGTGAATACCGGCTGTTCACTTTGAAATATTTTATAGAAAATTTAACAGAAATGGGCCTTCTGCATTTTTCTACACTGTGCTAAGAGGTCCGCTGGACGTCAGAGCTCGGACCTCCTATTTGACAGCTTCGTAATAGAACATTCGCTGAGATTACGACCATTCGTACATGTTTATTGCCTCCAGGGGACCTTAAACTGGGATATTAATGACAATGATTATTTAGACAGATGGCTTTCTCAGGATATTCACCTGGAGAGTTTGTTTCTATGTAAATGTATTATGGTAACATTTTAGTGGCCAAGATTTCTGTCCGGAACAAAATATGAATTGATAATACTCTACTATTACTAGAATGCTGGAGAGAGGATGTATTTTTGAAGATATTAGGAAAACTACACAAAAGTAATATCGACGAATAATTCACTGAAGGTCGCACGATTTTTACTATATTGTGGCGGCATCTACATCGCCACATGCAAACTATGCATCAAAGACCTGACGTCACACAAAATCCTGACGTCACACAAATCCTGCATCGCGCAAACAGTTTACCGCGCGAACACCATAACTTCCCCGAAATCCGATCGCTGGGCAGTTGCCCGCCAGACACGACACCCGTCTGGTCGGAGGATCCTCCCTTTTCTATAGAGGATGAGTGAACTTTACACCCTGTTCCTCATGCCTCTAAAATATTATCCTTGTCACTTTACATGTCAATTACGGAAAGAGAGGGTTCGTATTTCGAAAAGTAATAAGAGCTCGTTTCTGAGAGCCACAACCAATGCTTATTAATATTTTTACGACAAACATAGTTTCTAGCTAATGGTCGTACAGTATAACTATTTTCTTAATGTCCTTCGGCAAACGTCGTGTTTCGTCAGTCGTCAATTTATATCATTTGCCCTTTGCACTTGGTGCAGACCGGACGCTCTCAATCGATTTGAAAGTATATTGAGTTGTTCATACTCTTTTAACTTAATGTAATATTTTTAAAATGGGAAGAAAGCTGCTAAAGTCGCAGGCATGAAAATAATTTTACAGCTCTATATAGTTCACACGGAAATCAAAACAAAACAACAATAAAGTATTTAGTTCTGAGTTCAAATTATTATACACGATAAATCTAATAATTGATGGACAAGGAAATTAGCATTCGTTTGTATGGATGTTCGGAAATGCGATGATTCCCGAGGGACATTAAGAAAATAGTCAGACTGTTCACTAATTATAAATCATCTGAACACAGCATGTTATTGCTGCGTAAATAACCTTTAGCCACAAGTTATGGATAGTAAGTTGTGATGCTGAGCCAGGAAACATTCGCTATTTATAGGACTTATAAGCCGTTAAGAGCTAGTAGGTACTACTTATTCATAATTATATTTGAGAAACTGCATATTGCCAGAGTCATTAGCTGCTCTCAGCATCACTCTTACTGAGTGTTGTCACTCAGGGCGGTTTGAGTTTTAATTTTGATTGTATTTTAATTTTGATCTTAATCTTATTTTTATTGAATTTTATATTATTTTATTTCAATTCTTTTTTAATTTTATTTGTCAATGTGTATGCCTATTCTAATAATAATATGAGTCTATGTTACTCGAAATAAATGATTTGAATTTGAATTTTTGAATACCTAAATATAAATTTATTTGATGACATTCATTTAGATCCAGTATCACTATTTTTCAATACGAATTATTGTTATACTTAATAGAACTTGTTTTTGATAAAAGAAGACCATCACAGAAAATTATCAACGAATAAGACTTTTTTATTCGTTGATAGTTTTAAGGTCAATTAAGCTGCAAATTTTAATTACCCGACTGTGGCAAAGTCAAAGGAGAGTTATGATTTTAATTTGAAAAATTTGTTCTGAATCTTTTAGAAATCAAAGACAAAGACTACGGCAGAACATTGCTCATCACTATTTACGTATAAAATAATACTAGAATAATAAAATACTATAATTATATTCAATTTACCTCATTTTATGCGCTTTTGACATTTCCAAAATGTCAAGCGGTGACGGCGACGCAATATAGTGATTATTACCTGCAACAAATTAATAATAACATTAAATAATTATGTATTTGAAACAAAACCAAGATATAGAGGAACAATAATAATTCTAAGAAATACGAAAGTAATGTCAATTAATGATGCAATGTTGGCCACTATGGTAAGTGTCATAGTGCCCTACTCTATTATAATATGGACAGTTTCTGAGCATTCGTGATAATTCGTGTGACACATTCATCTACATATTCTATAACAAATAGATAATGTTGTACACTTTTAAAGAGGTAAATCGATATTGATATAAGTAGATAACTAAGGAGGGAAAAGAACCGCCAATTAAAAAAAAACTTTCGATTGATGTGAATGTCACCACAGCCCTAAAACAAGCATTTGGTGTCATACAAAACATCATAAAATTAACACAGAAAATAGTCACCGTGTTTCATAAATACGGACAGGTTTTTTAAGTAATCCTTATATGTGCTTTTGATTATTGAGGGTTTCTTGGCCTACTTTTTAGCTTGGCTGATCTTCTGTACCCCACCCTTCAAATATCACCATCATACACCTCCAAAAATGGCAATTTTAACACAAATTAATCCTAGGACATTGAACCGTTACCAATACAGTAACAAAATGGACGATAATCGCCGATAGTAAAACCGCGGTCTATGAAGCACGCCCGATTTACGTGCCAATACCACGACATTGATGGGCACAGAAGCTTAGCGCCATACAACGAACGGTAACAGGCGCACGCACACAACGAAAGGCGTATGCAAGCAACGCATAAAAGCGCCCGTACGGATAACTCAAACGAATGTCTGGTCCAATAGTACATACAAAGTGGGCACAAACTCTACGCCCTAATTGCATAATACACGATCAATCACAATCTGAATCATTTTGAGAGAAATTGCTAATCCATTGCTTCATGAGTTCGAATTTTTTTCTGCTCAACAACGTAAATAACGCAATGAATATTGTTGAACTGTCAAAATGAAACAGATTAGTCTTTATCGTTTACCGAAAATGTTCACGCAATTTAGCTGTTCAGGATTTTTTTTTACGAAATCACTCTCTAAACCGAATTAGTAACACTTCACTTTCATTTCTGTATTGAGAAGGTTTAAACTTTAAGGTGTTCCACTCTTCAGTAATGTAATTCAATTTTGAGTATTACGTAACAGTACTGCCTCCCTGACTGACGAGCATTCGCCTGTAGTGGTGCGCATTGATGTTACAAGTTGTATCAAAATATTACAGACATTGCGCTCTGTAATGACCGGTTCTCCTCCCTCAGTGATCTAGTGCTTGAATTGTATCATTACAGGTTGCGCACTATAATGGTATGTTTTTGGTATGTTATTTAATTCAATTTTATTTAATTCAAGTAAATGTTAAGTATAACAGATTGTTGATATTAGTTCTAATTACATTGTTATCCATCTTTATATTAATTATTATTGTCTAGTGAGATCTAAATAAAATGTTGTGCTTACCTTTAATTTAGATGAATGTAATGCTATTGTATTTGTAAATGTTATATACTTTGAATGTCTGTGTGTGTATTTAGTTGGTTTGCCTAAATAAATAAATATTAATAAATAAATAAATCATGTTCGGTTCGCCTCACTCACTGATGAATGTTCGACTCTGTAACGTTACATTACAGGCACCTTAATATCGCACCACTTTTTCCAATAATTATTGTTTGAATAACATTATTAAATAGTAATCGAAAAATCATCGACATAAATAGAGTTTCAAAGAATTTCAGGGGGCTTAAAACGGCCGCTTTTGCAGAATCATAATATGATAACATTATGAATCACACAAACTGACAATTCATAATATTATCTGCGTTCAATTAATATTACGCAATTCATCTGTTTAACATTTTTGTATTATGATGAAATAACATTTAAACTGTAGAAATAAAAAATGAAAATCTCATTTGATTAATAAAAACTGTAACAAAAAACTATCCGGTAAAATTACGGTCTTCATTTTTTCATGAGGCAATATTTACACCAAATATGATTCTGATATGAATTTAATTGAATAATTATGATTCAGATAAAATTTGTGTCACCATAGAGGAATTGCTGGGAATTTAGAAAATAAATTGCTTTTAGAGGAATTGCTTAATGTGGCCGTTTTAGACCTGTAGGTTTGAACAATCAAATCAATGCACTCAATTTATAAGTGGAACAAAAAACTTGCATCCACGTGTACATTTTCTGATCCCATTGTTTACATTTTCCTCAGAAGCTTTTGCAACAGATCATTATCTCAAACGAATGCCAGTCACAGCGCACCCGCTGTACCTACGTGAAGCGTGTCCATGTCTGCGTGCGTTGTCGTTGTCGCTCGTCGTACAAAACCAACCTGTAGGCAGGTAATATTCTGTGACAATACTATTCATTGTTTGTTCTCAATTTATATTGAACAATGAATTACACCTGGTGTATTTAATTACTGGGTTGTGCTTAAAAAAGTATATTTATTGTACGGTTCGTGTAAAATAACGAGGCATATGGAAGTAATTGAGCTGAAATTTTAATGTTGAAATCTGGCATTTATTTATTGGGGTATGCTTGTGTCGGTGCGCATTCAGTTACCAATGGTTATTGATTAATTTGTCTACAACAATACCAGAAAGCCGGGCCCGGCCAAGTGGTAACGGCCGCGACTTACGAGTTGTGGGTCGTAGGTTCGAACTCTGACAGGCGCTTTACTTTGTGTAAATTATTTTATCACCACTGCTCTCAAAACGGTGAAGGAAAACATCGTGAAGAAAACGGCATGTCCTAGAACCAAAAATTCGAAGACATGTGACATCTACCAACCCGCACTGGGCCCGTGTGGTAGATTACGGCCCACTCCCTCTCAATGAGAGAAGGCCTGTGTCCTAGCAGTGGAAACATTATAGGCTGATTAAGATTATGAATACCAGAAATTGTTAGTGGCATTAATAATATTAGCTTAAAATTACAGTCACAGGATATACAGTCATTATCTCCAGAAAAGCCAGCTGATTCTAATTGGCTTTTAGCAAAGACGGCGTACGGCGGTTCATATTCAACTGAGTCCAAGGCATAATTGTATACCGTTCTTCATTTGTTTTACCCAAAGCTCTTCTGCTCTCTAGTTAGTAAATCAAGGGACAAAAGATTTGCCAATCAGAAAAGTTGGTAACAACGCTGGCTGGCCATGGTAAGCCAGACTTAAGTAAGTAGGTTTCGCCACTCCTAAAGGCTAGCCAGTAATCGATTCACACCACACACAAGAACATCAGTCTCGATCAGGGAATAAGCCTCACGTTCTCAAATACGTCAGTATCGATAAAAAATTGAGGTGTTTGTTATGTTAAGTGGACGCTTGTATAGAAACGTTTTCGGCGCCCGAATTACGATGTTATCGTGAACCGGGCGGAACGTGTGCTGAACTTTGAACAGGGAAATTTAGGTAACAAAATAGGGTATTTTGGTTTAGACTAGTTTATACTTTGGTAGAAAACTAGATGTTTCAACTAGAGTCTGGCCGTCGAGAGAATGTGTTCTTAACACATGTCAGTTTCATACTAATGAATATAATGTGTTTTGCGAATTTGATCCTTATAGTTACTAGAAATTGTCCAATTGACAGGTAGTTAATTGATTCAGGCATGACCTTGCGGAAATCCATTATAAAATACAATAGACGTGGATATATTTACCGAGCGCTGAACGCAGTCTCAGTCTGCGTTTAGCGCTCGGAGTGGCAATATGCCGTGTACGGGTTCGCGACAAGTCAATCGTCACCCTGAGGATGCCTCGTTGAGAGGTGAAACACGTGTCAAATTCTTTCAGGAGTTTTTATGGCTCTTTAAAAATAGCTAAGCGGAACAGGTTACTAAATATATACATCTATTGTATTTTTCGACTGACAGGTTTCTGAAACGTATTCTTTCGACGGCCGGACTGTAGCTTTAGTAATCATCTGGATCAGTGGATCTGTTATTTGACCTAATAGTAGTAAATCACAGGCTTTCTGACCCTGTAGCTACAATGATTGTCTACCTGATTGTGTCAATCATCGCAGCGTCATAATTATAACGCGATCTCCTTCTCTCATATCGACATGAATCATAGACATAGAGAATTGAACTGAGAGTTAGCCTCACTAAAGTGACCACTCTCTAGAAAGAGACAAAGTAACTGTGCAGCCAATACCTGTAGCACTACTAAAGAGACAACTACTGGCAGCGAATTCGCTTTGTCCCTCTAATATTTTTCGGTATGTGTTCACAGTACAATTTAATACGGTAGGTACGCAAAAACAGCCGTGGTAAATACATATGAAAGTCAGCCAGGTGATAGCTTGGTTGACTACCCAGGGTAGACAAAAAGGTATACAATGTACCATTAAATATACCCACTCGTAGATGCTATTAAAAATGCACCCCATTAAAGTTACAGATGAGCAATTAACGTTTTGAAACGATTTAAGAAATATCCCGATTCATTACCTCCGCTGTCACACATAAAGCTTCAGGTATACACGCTAATTTGAGCTGTCAAATGAGTTGAGACAAGTCTTAAAACAGGTTTAGATAACACAACAGAACATGGCGCTTAAAATCACGCTCAGTTTAACATGGAAACTAGTTTGACTGCTTAAGATTTCTTCCGTATCTTCCTTGTTTGTCATATATAGCCATATTATATTTACTTTAGTTTATTTAGTCTTCTTTTTCTTTTCATATCGACAGAACTGTGTTGGGGTCGTTCAATGAAAGGCTATCGCGTAATTATTTCATCAAATTAATCAATATACTTGTAACATTTTTCATGATGACTGGTGTTGTAAGCTCTGTAGACCCTTTGTACACACACGGCTTTTTTGCCGTGAAAACTACAGTTTATTCGCCGTGTGTATCCACAATCGTCAGTGTTGTATGGATCACAATGGAAGCTTGCTGACGGACACATTTTTTTCTACGGTGCGGTTTGTACTCCGTACCGTAAAGAAACCGTGCCGTGTACAAAGGGCCTTATGCTGATTCTCTGTTATTGTTTATCTTTCTAAATACGAAAGGGTGTTCGTCTCATAATTATGCCATCAACATATTACCATAAAATATTCATAAAGATTGCATTACAAAAACTAAGCAGGTAATAGTCGCTACACTCCAACCAAATATTTATTTGGTCTGTGTCTCTACAGTACATCTTTATTATAATGTTTGGGCCCAGTAGGTGCCCACGGTGTCAGAGGCGTTGACATATAATCTGATCAGTGGTACCGCAATGTTGGATGAATCGATAGTACCCCATTATGGCAGCATTATGTTTGTAGCAGCCTACTTGGGTACGCAATCGATTCAGTGCTTATAATTAGTGTCTATCAAAATTGGCGCCACACTAAGCCCTAGATTGTCCTTTGAACACTGTATTTATTGTGTTTCGAAAGAACGATTAGCATTGCATATTGCATAGCAACGATACAACCTTCTACATTCTGCCAAGTTTCAGCTATATGCCACACATAATATGCTGCTTAGACAGGTAAAGTTATGTACAGAAGTTTGCACTAAGGTAAATTACAAATATGGGGATATAAGTTGTGTAATTATGATTTTAGTGAGGAGTACCCAATAAAATTTAAATTTATTATGGCAATAGCGAGTATATTGCCATTATAAATTTTGTATTAATTGAATACCACCTTAGCACTAAAGTAATTACAAATATGGGGATATAGTTTGTGTAATTATGATTTTCGTGAGGATGTTCTAATCAAATTTCAATTTATTATGGCAATAGACTCACGCCCAATATTTGGAAACTTATTATTGGCTAAAAAGTCAAAAGCAAATCATTTATTTCAAACAAGCACATTAAAGGTCGTTTTGATCGTCGAAGTTTTCAAAAAAATAGAATTGATTCTAGTTGCCCCTTCCAAAAAGTAGTTTCGTATGGAGAAGAATGGACAAAAAATTTACCTATCCCTTGAGGGATTTATACGGGCGTGATGCTATTTAAGTTATTATTATCGGAACGAAGTTCTTTAACGCGGCTTGTAAACTTTCAGAAATCGTCACGCTAAAAAGTGTTAATACTTACGACTGTCTTCTTCTAATTCATAAAGAAATAAAGAGAGAGAGAGAGAACGCCGGCAGAAAAAAACAAACGAAAAGAGTAAAGTGATTACAGTGTTGATGCTCGTCACAATTCATATGGTGCAGTGGAGCAGATGGTGAAGTACCTGGAGAACTCCTCAACAATTAAAGTCCCTGCATCGGGAAAAGCAATATTTTGTAAAACGTGATGAGCAGTTAACATTAGGCTATTGTAACTTAAATAAATTGGCAAAAAACTAAAATACTGATCCAAAGACACCGTCTTCCGATATTAAAGTTATTTTTCACTTTATAGTTTGGAAGTCGGTTGTATTTTTTGTATTCTTTGAAAACCCTCTAAAACGTTGAAAAATTTTAAGCTTTCAGATCAACCTGACGTATAATCTAGTTTTTTCCACAGAGCGGAATGGCTATTAAAAACTCATTCCCTTGTCTCTAAAGAAGTTTCTTTATCTATCTTTTTTTATTGCTCGACGTTTGAAATGTTGAGTCTTTTTTTACCGATATTCGCATTCGACGAGCTTTATTATTTTTCGTTAATAATTCATGCAAAAATATCTGTTTCTGGCTCTCGTTCAAAGTGCTATTAGCACTACAGCTGATATCAGATGTTTCCCTTTTTGTTCATTTTTGTCTTTCATTCGGTATTTTTCACCTGAAGTGAAACATCTGAACTCAAAATAAATCATAAGTGCAAAATGATATCTTTAATGAGCTAATCCTACGATGTTGCTTTCGGCAACATTCACTTGCGTTCCGAATGATCGAGAAATTTAATTTAATGAGCAGATGAACGTTCATTTCTACGTAATTTTGTCGTTTGAATGTGGAATAATTCACTTGAGAGAACCTTTAGTCGATTGAAGCGTCTGATATCAGCTTTACGGATCACAGTGTTCGTCCGCTCAGTGAGAAATAAAGAATATCTTTCCAACAATTTTCTTCTGCCTTTCTCTTGACCTTTTCAACAACAAAAATATAGACCGATCTATTATAATCCAAGTCTATAAATAAACCTGAAAACCTCAACGTAACAATTGTCTACGTAAAATAGAAAGGGCACGCTACAGAACAGATGAAACAGATCTGAAACGTGTCTCACGAAGGGGTCGAATAGCAGCGGGGTGCCGCGTGGTAGTGAGCTTCACGTGATATTGACAGTTGAGAAAACTGGTGTAGGTAAGTAAGAATTGTGATAGTGAATGTTAGAAGAGATGGGGGTTTTGGCAACGTCGTAAATAGCTGTCAAATATTTACCTGTTTTGATTAATTTGGCAATATTACTGTATGGAATTAAGAAATGTGGCTAACTAGCGAACGTGCACGTTTAAAAAAATTAGGCTTTGTAGAGTGTCGGTACATGCTTGACAGTTTCTGCCTAAAGTCCATCTACCTACTTTACGGCCGGATACTGTAGGTTCTGTGAGTAGGCGTCAATCTCGTCTCGCCATCTACGAGTATGTGGATGGCTAGGCAACTCTACAAAATTTGTGCTTAAAATAGTATCAACTAGTGACTATTCTTAAGTATATCTGGCCCACCTTTTTGGGCGGTAAAAAAAGGTGGGCCAGATACCCACCTTTTTCTAGTCTTTTCATCATGCCAAAAGCGGTATTCCTGAACTTTGACCGAGAGAAGACGAAAGTATCGTTGGTGATTTCATTAAGTTTTCGAGATCGTAAAAGAAGGTAGACGTCCATTCCTAAAAATAAACCATTGATCGCTAAATATATTACAGTGGTTAAATGTTTGTAATGACCATACCTGTCAAAGAGATTGGTGATGAAAGATAATGATTAAAACGACTTCAAGTGAATGCGGTTACATAGCCATACAAATTATGTGAACGAAAACATTATCAGTATACAATCTTAAACGTGTTCCAAAACAAAGTTGCAACTTTATTACCGCAATAAACAAAAACAAGTTGCAATAATATTCTAATCAATATCCAGCTGAATTACGTTGACCTACCCTGCGGTACAAAATATAACTAAGACGAGAGCAGTTCACCGAACCTTCGGGGATTTTCTTAAATTGGCTTATCTTTTCATTGTGTGCGTGCAATGTAGGTAAATTAACTATGTGGGTGGATTCGCGATACGTCGAATCCATTATGTCGCCAATATTTGGGCCAGTAGGCTCATCAGGATAACTTGAAGCTGTTTTGTTTATAGGTTGGCTGAACTTTTGGCACAAATGTTGGTTAAATGGCACCAACACATTGAGTTCGTTGACCGGATATGCGGGCGGTAATAACCTCCCGGAGCGTAGTGAGAGGATATTAGTCGATGGAAAATCGTTTTATCGATAATTAATTTCATTTAGTTCTCATTTGTGTTGTCAACAAGGTTTTCGCCTTATTTTTAAAGAAGAAAATAACAATACTGTACCGACAATTATAAAAGATGTAAATAGTGTTTTATATTTTAAGAAAAAACGTTTAGGTATGTCAAAATTTCTTGTATATTTGAGAAAATCTAGGTCAAATAGCATTAGTAACTTTGTCCACTCCCCGGATCATTAACAACCATTGTCTTCATTAAACTTTGATGGATAAACTTAAGGCAAAGAGTACTAAAAAAAATGCATAAAATTCGTAACGAAGTCAACGTCACTAAAACTTACAATATTACAGTTAAGGTCGGACGCTTTGCTTCAGTTTCAACCACTAAACAGAACTTATGTTTATTAACTGTCTTTGACGTAAGATGAACTTTGTGTTCGTGTGTCTACAACGTATTACAGAACGCTTATTTCTTTGACGTAAGATGAACTTTGTGTTCGTGTATCTACAACGTATTACAGATATTATTAATATGTAGCTCTTTTATGAAAGCTTATTAATTCATTTGGGCCATGCACATCTGTAGGATGCATCAGGACAGATGAGCCAGAGTCTTCGCGCAATGGGAACCAAGAAACTGGCGTCGTCGCCAAGGGAGGCTGAGGAAACGTTGGCGTTTACGGGAAATAGGCTGGATAAGGCAATACACAGGGAAGAGTGGAAAGCTGTGGGGGAGACCTTTGCCCAGCCATGGGAAAAAAAAGGTTGTATAAAAATTGGGCATTCACCACCTTTCAAATAGAGAAGTTCACTACGCTTAATCACCACATATTGTTTTTTGAATGAAGGATCATTCAGATCCTCTATTTATGAACTCAAAATATTGTCGTATACATGTACGATTTTACCTTAAATTTATGTATTATTGGTATCATAGATTTACTTGTAATAGTCACATTGCTTCTTGACATTTCAAGTTTTGAAGCGGATAAATGTCAGCGACGATCCGAGCGGCAGACCTCCAAACAAAATTAAGTAAGAAGAAAAGTGACATGAAATCTTATCATAATCAATATTTGTAAGACGTTCACTGCTGGACATAGACCTCCCCCAAGCATCGTCACTTCGACCGGTTCTGTGCTTCTCGCATCCAGCAGATTCCTGCAGCTTTTACAAGGTCATCGGTCCACCTTGTGATTCGAACGTTACGTCTTCCGGTACGCGGTCGCTACTCCAGAACCTTTCGGCCCCATCGGCTATCTGTTCTGCGAGCAATGTGCCCTGCCCATTGCCACTTAAGTTTGGCTATTCTTCGGGCTATGTCGGTTACCTTGGTTCTCCTGCGGATCTCTTCATTTCTGATTCGATCACGTAGGGAAACTCCAAGCATAGCCCTCTCCATTGCCCTTTGGGTGACATTTAGGCTTCTGGTAAGGCCCATTGTGAGCGACCACGTTTCAGTACCATAGGTTATCACTGGCAACACGCACTGGTCAAAGATTTTCGTCTTGAGACACTGTGGTATGTGGGACGAAAAGATATTGCGTAGCTTCCCGAACGCTGAACGTTATGCTATCCGAGAATTACAAAGGTCGTGCGAAAAACCATATTTTTTTTAAATTAAGTAATCTATGCTAATTGCTTGCCGCCACTTAACATGCAGGTGACATTTCTAAATGGCAAAAAAGGTTTTGTGAACCTAGGAGTGGTTGAGTAAGATATCCAATTACAGAATGATAATTTATTAAGATGTTAATTTTAATTACAATTGGAAGTTCGGATTAAGGCCTATTTTATTTAAGGTACCTATTTATTATTTTAAGGTATTCAGAGCTAGTTTTACCAAACATTTTATATCAATTACTGTATCCTGACAAATTCCACATAGTTTTAATGGTGTCAATGAATATGTCCGTAAATGGATTGGGTTCTTATATTTATCTGCTTCATTAACGAGTCGTAGAGTTATGGGGAAAATGTCGGTGTCCGCTTCTCTTCCTACGGATGTCTAATTAAAAAATAATATTTGGTATATCACTATAAGTTAAAAGTGCTAATTGCTAGTGTAAAAAAAGACTGGAACCCAATAACGTTCTTTACAGTGAGAAAACAAATACTGACAATTGTCGTTGATCTTTTTAAGCTATTGCATAGCTTTTATCGCGGGCTTTGAGCGCGGCGACCGAATCAAGAAATTCCGTAACGTAACGAAAATAAAACCTAACACGGGGGGTGTTAGGTTTTATTTTCGTTCTGCCTACCATGTAATGACGGTTCCCATGACAACGTGATGTTGTCATGGGAACGTAATTTTTGTTTTATGTCATCACGTCATCATCCCAAGTGTAGCGTTGACAAATAGGAAGTATGGAGGTTAAAAATGCTATGCAATAGCTTTACCGGGGCAGTCCCCGAGTGCCACACGTTTTTTTTTCTTATAGGAATCAAGACCCTTAACTAAGCCTTAGCCGAAAATCTTCTCACGAAAGTCTCCTCTTAATGTTCTCTACTCTAGCTAACCCTGTATAACCCAAAAGGCAAGACTAATTACACTCCTTAACGCATCACAAATCACAAGTTTTCATACCAAAGGATCCAAGATATAATCCAATAATTCAACTAAGTATACTCCACTATTTACCTAATGCAGCTTACTTAACTTGCTTAGTTAGTTAATCAGCGTCTTTCATCTGCGTATAATAATTTAATTAATTACTCGGTAGGTATTACGCAAAATGCAATTATGAGACTGACTGGCGACTGGGCGAATATAATTAGGAAAATGTTTTCTTTTAGCACGCCTCTGATAGTAAGCTAAACACGTTTTTATTACACGTGGGTTTTAGTCTCAAAAATTAAAGAATTTTCTTTGATTGGTCTCCTGTGAGTTAATAATCATTTTATTTCAGACAAAGTCCATTATAACATTACATTAAATTACGATAAACAAAAAGCTGGAAAATCTCCGAGGCTCGAGTGAATAGGTAAGCCAGCATTACTGTCAACCACTTGTCTTAAATTAAGTGATAATTGTAGTAAAAAACCCGCCGAATGCATAACCTCCTCCTTTTTTTGAAGTCGTAACTTCTAATGTTTGTACTCCGTTGATATCCATGGTGATTTTGAATTGGGCCCTTCATCGATTAATTTTGTACTCAACGTCTCAGAACCAGAATAACCCAATCGACTCAATTATGGCAATGTTTGTCTGCTCTCAAAACTTAAATTAGGAATCGTGAATTATATAATTATATGAAATAAGATTTAAAAATAAATTAAGTTTAATGAGCTCTCTGTTACTAGGTTAAGGGTTGTTAGATATTGTATGTTACTTAACTACGGTAGATAATGAGTAGAAACTTTCTTTATCTTTTGCATTATTTTTCTTCGTAAAGGCGAGCACCAAGCGGTCTTTATCTTAATGCAGTTTACACAACAGCTTCAAATTATATAAAGAACAGAAGTAAAAACCAAGATAACACTTATTTAAATCTAGAAAGAACTAAGTTTAAGTTAAGTAAGTAATTAACCTTTTGTAGCGAGCGTAGAGAAATGGAGACATGGTTTTAATATTTAATTTTTAAAGGTGGCATACATTATCTATTGAAAAAGGTCACCCAATAATACCAAGGAATTCCGTTTCCAAACTGAAGACACAAAATGGCAATGTCTTTTAGTATGCCTTGCAAGTTTCCGGCTCCTTTATAGAACACAGCAATTATGCATAGCGACAAAAATAACAATGGATGAAGTAATTCTCCAAGCGACCATTTCTTCGAAAATGTTTAAATATACCTAATTGTTATTAATAAAGATTAATAACAATTAGGTCATCATCATCTGCTTAGCTTTTTCCCAACTATGTTGAGGTCAGTTATCAGTCTAACGGAATGCAGCTGTCAATTTCAGCATTTTACATTTTAACCTATTTACTGGATAATACGATACTCCTCGGTAAGACTGTTTATCAGACTTTCGGGCTCCTGATTACCCGTAACGACTAATAACAATTAGGTATGATTGAATATTTTTATCCTAATGAAAATAAATTCAAAAACACCATAATTATGTTAGATTAAGATATTTTACCGTTGCATAAAAAACCATAACATTAGTTACGTCACTTATTATATTCGCATTAACTACGTAACTCAATATTGTCGATATCAGTCGCCCAACACTAAACACTTGATTGAAAAACATTGCAGTGTAAAACATTAAGAAATAAGATGCAAAAGGACCAGTCTTTACAATAAGGGTACATTTATCACAAGTAACCTGTGTGTATTGACCAGCCTCACAAATAACATCACGACTGTATTTCCCGAAGGGTTGGGAAGAAGTGTATACAGCTATAATACACCCACATTTCGCCAGGTATGTTTGAGTCCCTTGTAATAGGGGGCGAGCCTATTGACATCAACCGGGCACAAATCCAGATTCCGGTCTGTTACGGAGAAATTCTACATGGAAAAACCCGACAACCACCACAGGTTTCGGATGACAATTGAAAATCAGTGCTGTGCTATGGGTTCCCATAGATCAGCATCATGCTGAGTGGAAGCCTTCTTGTCACAGTCATGACGTGCAGCTGCCGAATATTTCTGTTTTAAGCTCGTGATTATATTTAAATCTATTGTGTTTTATTTTATTGTTCTACTCGAATTATTATCTTTTTTTTAAGCACGTGTTTCTGTAACAAATAAACTTATTTTTCTTTCTTTCTTTCTTTCATAACACTGTGCCCGACCTGGGAATCGAACCTAGGACATCATGCTCAGCAATAGCGCTTGCAACCACTAGGCCAACGAGGCAGACCCGAGTCTCACAAGTAATGTCCAAAAATCTCTTCTCATACAAAGTGTTATATATAAGTGTTGATATACTCGTATGTGTTGTTGTGTTGTAAGGTAGACTAGCCGATCCCATTAATTTATGTACAACATCTTATACATGAATCTAGGTGATTCATAGTAAATATGTTCTGATTCTGACACATGACATTCAACTCAGTCGACTTTACATCATTCAATGCCTCAGGGGCATAAATAGGTTGAGCAATTTGTAGCTCGCCGTCCGATAAGGACCAGGCCCGGGTCGACGGCGCGTTGTGTTCCACGCGCGCCTTAACGAGATGTCAGCAGAATTGACGGGGTCCGCTAGGGCCGATGCCTGCCGGAGTTGCGAAGAAGTCCGAAAGTCAGTAAGAGTCAGACACCTCCGTCCTGCTCTGCCCAGAGCGAGAGAAGTTATTTGATAATTTCCCAAGCAAAAAAAAAAAGGAGCACAAATAGGTTCACAGTGTATATAAATTATAGTGGTAAATACATCGTGAATTATCATGGTTTTTTGAAGTGAAAACTTCTTTAGGCGCGTTGGGCATTTTTGAGATGGGAAAAAACAATTAAACTCGCGACACTTACCGACACCAGCTTTTGATGATTAAAAATACATCATCGCGCGATACATTTTCTTTGGGTTTAATGACATTTCAAACACTGAGACATGACAACGACATGATTGACATTTCCTTTTTTTTTTACCGACTTCAAAAAAGAAAATTATTTCCTGCACAGTAAAATTGTTCAAGTTTTCACTTTTATCGGCACTCCCGGAGTGCCACTGTAGTTTTTCGGTCATATTTTTCTTTGCCGCATGGCCGCATGATTAGACCTTCTGTGTATTTCTTTCATGGCATCGATTACCTCTCAATGACGTCACATTGCAATAAAAATTTGCGTCCACGCATCTCTTGCGTTGCCCCAGTTATTGATGAACTTGTTCCAAAAAAAAAAAACTAGTCTGCGATGACATATTTTAGACTAGCTATTGCCTTCTGCTTCACCCGCATGGGTGTCGGAAATTATCGCACGGGAACGCACTACCGGGATAAAAAGTATTATATTTCCTAACATAGGTCATGGTCTATCTGTGTGGTAAATTTCATAAAAATCGGTACAGCCGTTAAGGCGTGAAAAGGTTACAGACATACAGAGGTACTTTCGCATTAATAATACTACTACTACTAGTTGCGCCCGCATAAGTCTCTATCCCGTGGGAATATCGGGATAAAAAGTATTCTATGTCATAAACCAGGTCATGGTCTACCCATATGCCAAATTTCATCCAAATCCGTTCAGCCGTTTTAGCGTGAAAGCGTAACAAACAAACAAACTCACTGTCGCATTTATAATACCTACTAGCTTTTGCCCGCGGCTTCGCCCGCGTGGATGTCGGAAAATATCCCACTGGAACGTGCTACCGGGATTCAGAGTATCCTATGTCCTAACCCAGGTCATGGCCTATCCTATGCCTTTCATCTAGAAATCCGTTCAGTCGTTACGCCATGAAAAGGTAACAGGCTGATATTAAATCTGTTTTAGGGTTCCGTACCTTAAAATTTAAACATTAAAACCCTTAAAGGATGACTTCATTGTCGGTCAAGACCCTTTTCTCAGGAACGCGTGGAGGCATCAATTTATATCAATAGATATTAAAAACTTAGATCTACGGTCTCTTGGAAGTGTAACGAAAATCGAACTTCCAAGTCAACGCAATAATGGGCACGCCACAACTGTGGCGATAAGTTCCCTCATTGAGGAGTGGTAGAGAGGCGCCACGGCGTCCTCACCTTTCACCTGACGCAGGTTCTCACCGGACACGGTTGTTTCGGGAAGTTCCTGTTCAGGATAAGGCGGGAGAAAACGCCCGGGTGTTACCATTGTGTGGATTGCCCAGAGGACACGGTGCACCGTATCCTCCGGGCGATCCACACAATGGTGACACCCGGGCGCAGCATACGGTTTAGGTTTGCCCGGCTTGGGCAGAGCAGCCGTGTCCTCGTGGAGGCGATCGGCGGTGGTGATCTCTCGCGTCCGGCCCTGGTCCAGACTATGGTAGAGAGCGAGACGGCATGGGAGGTCATCACCTCCTTCTGCGAAGCAGTAATGCTCACGAAAGAGGAGGCATCATAATAGCATAGTACCAGAAGGAGACACCCTGGGCATCGGGAATCGTAGGCCGATTCCCGGCCGCCGTAGGCGCGGGCTTGCGGACGGTGAGCAATGGGTAGCTCACCGTCCGATAAGGACCAGGCCCGGGTCGACGGCGGGTTGTGTTCCACGCGCGCCTCAAAGAGATGTCAGCGGAACTGACGGGGTCCGATAGGGCCGATGCCTGCCAGTTGCGGGTTGCGGTTATTGTCCGAAAGGGTTACCGTGGCCCCAGGCAATATAGGCAACTGAAAGAACACGGGTGGGTTTTAGTCAGTAAGAGTCTGACACGCCTTCCCGCTCCACCCAGAGCGGGAGAAGTTATTTGATAATTTCCCAACCAAAAAAAAAGTTAACGAAATAAAAAATACGGCCATTTGTGCCGCATATTTTGACACTCGCAAATAAACCAGTCTATTTGGTACTTCCCGTTGGTCCAGCAGCATGAAGTTTGTCGAGAAGTAAGGTCAAGTAAAGAGGAAAATCCGAAAATTGGTAATTTATAGTTCTATAATGAACGGCAAAGTTAAGTTTTTTCTGCAATCTGGGGTTAAAAACTCATAGGCCGTGTCTTGGAGTAACAAACCTCAGTTGGCCCAATATAGTTTTTTGGTTCTAGTAATAAATAAGAAATAGGATAGACCGGCATCAAAAAAGATTTGTGAAAATTGGCCATTTTCTTGCTGACTGTACAATTTTTTTCAAAATCTGTGAATGCAGATCAAAATGTTTCAAAAAGTTAAGGACAGTCTCTTAAGACTGTTTTCTTGTAGCGACAACGGTTAAGGTACCTTATTGCTCCATCTCAAAATCCACCCTGTATATGCTATGATTGACTGCTTAGTTCCATAAAGGTATAGCGTGATGATAATTTTTAAAAGGTTAAATCCGTAACTATCTGCAATATTCTAACCTTTTGGCTAGCCTTTTTACAATTTGCGGTAAACTCTAAAAGAATACAAACATAATGCTATATTGCTCATCCCCCATAGCAAATAGCGTGATAATAGTTTTTGAAAAATCTATTGTGAAGTTACGATTATTTGACTTATATATTATTTATACCAATTTTCAAGTTAATTAAGCCACACAGTAAAACCCTCCACTGTAAAAATTAATACCCCGTTTCACCCCGTTAGGGGTAGATTTTCAAAAAACCCTGATATACATTTTTATTTATTTTCAGTTTTAATTATAAATACTGAGTTTCGAGTTAATCAGACCGCTCGTTAAAATTCTTCCATACAAACTTTGACACCCCCCAATCCTCCTTTAGGGGGTATTTTAGAAAAACTAAAAATGGCAAACTTTATAATTTATATAGATAAGTATTCGTGCCAAGTTTCAAGTTTATTAACTCAAGGAATAAGATTTTTCATACAAACAATATCCCCCCTTTTCACCCTCTTAAAGGTCGAATTTCCTAAAATCCGTTCTTAGCAGACGTCTACTAACTATAAACTACCTCCCTACCAAGTTTCATCTTCATACATCAAGCGGTTTTCGAGATTTCGTGATGAATGAGTGAGTGAGTGACCTTTCGCTTTTATATATTTAGATTAGTTATGGATTGAAATGTAATAGCGCGTGTACGAGGTTTAGGTGTAAAAACTGCTAGATAGTAACTATTATGATGCTCTACACTTCTAAGATTGCGGTAGTTTAGATTGCGTCTAATGCGTAAGAGTGTGCACATCTGTAAACGCATCTTTCTATAATATTGAAGGTACCATGGTTATTCTGTGCATATTTAGTGCGATTGAGGTGTGATTTTAGTGCGCCTTCGGTGCAGTTTTTGCGCGATCTAAGTGTATTTAGGTCACTTTGGGTGCATTTGTAGTGCAATCTAAGTGCATTTATGTCACTTTGGGTACATTTGAAGTGCGATCTAAGCGCTTTTAGGTCACTTTGTGTACATTTTTAGTGCGATCTAAGTGCATTTAGGTCACTTTGGGTACGTTTGTAGTGCGTTTTTGGTTTATTTTTTGTGTGTGTTTTTTAGAGCGCGTGTAAAATACCCGCTTTATGGAAACTACAGTTTCTCAAGATATTCCTTAAACAGTTTTTTTATCCATCCACGTCAAAATCTGCATTTACAAAGCAATCTTGAACACAGAAATGTAATTTCAGTATGAAACAAATCCAGCTGGAATCTATCTTTTCACGAGGGATTTTCCTTTATTACTATTATGATTCAATTCGTGGAGCGAGCGCGAAATGCAAATCGTTTAGAACAACGATTCTGAAAACAGGGCCCTAGGGATCTTGCCTCGCGTCATTAAGGCGATTTCTATAGTGGCGACTTTTCAACTTACGACGTAGTACCCTGCGTGCTAACCAAAAACGAATACGCGAATACGCGATCGTTTACCTGAAAAATGATGTAGGTATACACGGCTATCGCGCATTGTATAGGATCTCCATACAATGAGAGGTCAGCTTATACTGGAAATGTATAGCTTTATATACAATGTGGATATAACAATACGACAATAAATGAAAACACTGGCAATACTAATACATAAGAGTATTTTGGAACCATCAAATAAATCCTAGCATCGAAATTAAAAAAGTGATTTTTCAAACAAACTAAATAGTAGTGATGTGCCAACTACAGGTTTTGCCAATCTTTGACTAGCTATAGTGACTAAACTAGTGGATTTATTTGATTGAATTTTCGTATGCGAACTAAGAACGTCATTAGATATACGTAGTCAAATTTATGGTCGTAATGTCGTCTCCACCTTGTATAGCTGTGCGTAAGTAGTAGCCTACTACTTACGCACAGCGCGCCGCGACCGTCGCGCTCTTTTGCATGAAAAGACCTATCTTTTCATGCAAAAGAGCGCGACGGTCGCGTACTCGTGCGTCAGTCGCTTTAGGTTAGGTTAGCGGCCATGGTGTTGCAATTTGTGTTTCTCCAATTTGTGTGTTAAGCATGACTATCTCATTGCTTGGAAGAAATCTTAAGTGACAACACTGGTTAAGTTAATGTACCACACAAATAATATACTGGACCTAAATACTAATACTAAAAATAAACCCAGCTAGTAGGAACTGACACAAGATGCATAAGTTTCTGCTTCCCGAAAGCGGAAACAAGCTCAAAATTTACCACAATATACACGATCCCCTATTTTACATTGAACGTGCAAGTAAAACCCTACAACAAGTCGGATAGTAGCAGTTGTGTAGCCGCCCTAAGCCCCATATTAGTGCAGACTGAAACAAAGCGGAGCTTACACGTAATGGTAGTTAATGAATCTTTCGCTGAATTATGTATGTCGTGTGTCCTCGCCTTAGCTTTACAATTTACACTTCATTATTGTTGTTGACTTCAATTTATGTGTGATATCTGATATCATGTGGACTAGTTGTTAGGGACTCTATTTCAACACACAATAATGTGGGTTCCTACTGATTTTTTTAATAGGTTTTAGTTAGCTGTGCCCGTTTCACAGAAGGATATTAGTGATAGAATGAATATTATTAAGTCTCGATCCCGTGGGAATATCGGGATAAAAGTATCTTATGTCCTAACATAGGTCATAGTCTACCCATGTGCCAAATTTCATCCAAATTCGTTCAGCCGTTTTAGCGTGAGAGCGTAACAAACAAACACAAAAAAATCAAAACATTTCTCTTTATAATTTTTGTTTAGATAATATGTTTGTTTGTGTCTCTAGAAACCGAAGTCTATGTCTGTCTAAATTACATGTCTGATTGTGTGCTGGATTCCACTATAATCGGAAAAAGCGTGAAATAAGCCTAACTTTATAAATCATTGTGGACTAGAACGTGGGTTTACTATGTATCTCTGCCTTACCCTTCAAGGAAAACAGGCATGATATTATGTTGTTCATTATGAACAGTATATATATAGGTAAATATTATGTAAAATATATTATATTATTATATATTTAAATACTGCTGAGCATGAGGTCCTGGGTTCGATTCCCGAGTCGGGCAAAGTGTTGTTGGGTTTTTCTATCTGGAATTTCTCAGTAGCAGCTCGGAGTCTGGATTTGTGCCCGGTTGATGGCAATAGGCTCGCCCCCTATTACATGGGACTTAGAACATAACTGGCGAAATGTGGGTGTACCTGCTACAGGGATACCTCTGCCCAACCCTTCGGGGAAACAAGGCGTGATGTTATGTTTATGTTGTTTTATATTTAAATAATGTATAAATATATTATATATACTTATTTTAGTGTCATCAAGTCATGGGTAAACAATTTTGCAAGTATTATATTTATATGTTGTTATTTTTTTGGCTCCTTTTATCCACGAAAACAGTGTAGTAGTAGTATTAATATTTCTTTAGACACGTGCACCAAAATGTAAGGTCACTTTCTAAAACTCGCCTCTATTGTATGTGAACATTCTCCGAATCTATGTTTAAGTTTCAGATTCAGTTTCCACGTAATGCCTGAACACACTGAAAACTATGTAGACGTAAGATGTGGTAACTTTACATATTCCATTTTATAGTTACCCGAGATACAGAACTCTGTGAGACAAACTACAAATTAGTTTTTGCTGTTCACTGCCATTTTTAAAAACAATTCGAATATACTTTGACGTAGAAAGCTTGACTTTGAGTAACTTGCTTAAGCGTTTCAAATAAATAGTATTTTTTTGTTTATAAATAAACTTAACAAAGAACTATGTATTTATTATGGTAGCAGAACAATAATTTTGAAAATGTTTTTGTTAGACGCAACCATATCTCAGCATCTGTTATCCCGTATTCATGTTTATAAAGTAAGTACCTAACATTATCGAAAGCTACTTATGGAAAGTATGTAACGCTTAACATTTTTACAAACCTGTCTTACCTATTTTACCCATGGTCATGCGGTAAATAATGGCAAGAAATATAAGGACCAGAAAAATAAACGTTCCCGTTTCTAAGGACCAAACACCAACTTTTTTGGTGATGCAGATCAGTGAGATCTGTCATGGCCAATAAACCTTAAAAACTTCAATCTCCTATTGCAGTGGGCAGAATAATAGTTAGTAGAGGAAGGCTTGGGGCAGTTTTAAAGGCGTTCAAATTCAAATTCAAAATATTTTATTTCATTTAAACCTACAAGGGCACTTATTAAACGTCAGAAGCTACCACGGTTCCAATTGGTCGCTTCCTATGGAGAGGAGCCGGCAAGAAACTCCACGGTTACTCTTTTCAAAATAAATGGTTTCTACAATGTTTTCAAATTACAGTGTTAATAGGTATGAGAGGACAGTGTAGGTGTTAATAATTATTACCACTCACACACTACCCAACCCATTACTATTAAAACTCACATTATTATAATTGGCGCCCAACCCTACTATTAAAACTAACGTTTCATTGCCTCACCTGTCGTTTCAATTCAAAGGCCCATCAACCTTATTCTGAGGTGATAATTACTGTGTTATCAGTAGGATATTAGACCGGTTGTCACTGATAACGGTTTAATGATACCAGTACGAGGTAGGTTTGAGTGACACGGTATTGGAGTAATGTTGTAACTTGGAAAAGTAGTCAACTGTTAAGTGATTATGAAGAAACTGGTATTAAAATGTATTGTACTGTTTTCTTGATAAAAGAATATGCTAAGATGGTTTGGTAATGTTGAGAGGATGAATAAAAGGCGACGAAAAAAGGTATTGACAAGGAAGATGCGAGTGAAAACCCCAAGGGGACGAAGAAGGATATAATATAGTGACCTTATTGGTGATGTTCTTCAGAAAGGTCACGGCAAGGCGTAGTACTCGCAACCGGCGTGCGTGTATGAAAAACATCTCAAAAACTTGGTCAACCACAAATAAAAACTTTTACAAAAAAAAAAACAACCCACTTCTAAAAAAACACTACAATGTGAAAAATTACTTTAATTTCGGAAATCAGTGGCAAAAACGAAAATTCAAAACCGAAAACACCGAATTCCGAAATTAAAGTCTTGTAGTATTATTTTTAGAAATCGTTTTTGCGGTATGGTTTGTATGTTTGGTTTTTACAACATGACTTCGGTCTCTAGGTGATGCTGAGCGCTAGGTTCTATATTCGATCCCGGGATCATACAAAGTGTAATTATGTTTTACTTTAAGTATTTTTTTAAGTATCAGGGATTAAAATGTTGTCCGATATGTAGTCAGTGTGTAGTGGTGAAAGGAAAAACACCTGGCTATTTCTTGTATGAATACAGAAGCAATGTTAGTATTGAAATATTGAAGTAACAACATAAAAACTACATAGGTTATAATAGAATGTACAAAGATAAATAAATATATATTTCTAAAGAAAAAACATACAAGCATATTAATCATTTTCCCACGGTTATTTTTCTTTATGTACAACAGGCTATAAAAGTGCCATAAATGTTTTTCAAATAATACAGTAAATCACTTTGGGCCGATAATATTGTATAGTTTTATAAAGAAAACATTGTTCGGTTTTGTTGTTCGATGTGCGTGTGAAAAAGACATAAGTGAACTCGTTAGTTTTACATAGAAACTAGGTGTTTACGTACTGAATCAATATTTATATCAATACAAATAATAAAGCTGAAGAAATTGTTTTTTTTGTTTGTTTGGTTGAAAGCGGTGAAACTATCTCTTACGAAAATAGCTTTGAAACAATCAGTCAAATTTGATTTTTTTTTTAAATTTCAAAGCCCTATTCTTCAGGGAGGTTATATGCTCACACTTAACACCACACTACGACCCTTAGGAGCTGAGCAAAAAGGAAAAAAAGTCAGGAAGAACCCCAAGCGAAAACGAAGTAAACAGACGTACGCACGGACGTAATAAAATCGCGCTTTGAAAAAACACACTGTTGGATTTTCAACTCTCGGTGCTAAGCAGAGCGTTGAAAACCCAGTGCACGAAAAAAAATCGCCGCGATTTTATTACGTCCGTGCAAACGTGACCTAAAAGCGCGGGCGGGCGATGCGATGCGACGCGATGGGTTGGGAGACAAGAAATTTCATGCGGACGAAGTTGCAGGCAGAAGCTAGACAGTGATATCATGAGTAAAGTTTGTAGAACTTAAAATGAATGAAGAGTTAATATTATAAACACTGAAAATACTCTCGCGTTTCGTGAAAAGTGGATAATTTTGTGCTTAAACTAGTAGGAACATCTTTTAACTTAATTTTTAAGTACATATCTAAATTGTGAAAAAGACTGACACTGACAGGTGACAATTTGACTTAAACTATCAAAGTGTTGCTAGAGTTTGTAAAATAAATTCTACCATACACCAATCGACAGTAATCGATATTTTTGTTCGAAATTCTGGGTCGTCCCAAATACCACCCAAAAACCCAAATAGCCCCGTTTTACGGTAGTTATTTTCTGTTTTATAATTTTTTTTAGTATACAATTTATTTTAAAACTTCATCCATATTACATAACTAGAATATATCACTTGCAAATAGTATATATTCTTAGTAAAATGAAAAAGTATCACAGCTTTGAAAAAACCCTGTAAAACTGAAAACAGATCCTTTCATCCGAGAACCCTGTAAATGACGAATATAAATTCGTATCAGATACCGTTGAGACGCGACACCCAAATAGTGGTCCCGACTGGTGCGACAGTACTAGGGTTGGCACTTCGGTACAAATATTACAAATATTCAGGAGTCTCTATGGAACAATGGATGGACTGTGTTAAAAATAAGAATGAATGATGAGTCAGGAGTCTCTAGGAGTGATGATGCAAGTGAACCTACTTTTCACACTTAAGTAGCAAAAACCTTACTGACTACCAAATTTTCATCAGGAGATAAACGAGACCCAGTAAAAAAAAAAAACAGTAATTAAATAAATAAATAAGAAACAAAAAGTTAATAAAAAACAGTGGCACTCAAGTGAAAACTTGAAAAAATTATCGGCACCGCGGTAATCCACACGTTGATGTCTTTTACTCCACGCACCACGATAATCAACGCGTTGATGTCTTTTTAATGGTCAAAAGCTGGTGTCGTAACAGTGTCGCGAAATCAATGGTTTAGTCCCTTCACAAAAATGCCCAACGCGCCTAAAGAAGTTTTCACTTCAAAAACGAATGAAAGTGAAAAACGACATCTTATGTGAACAGAGAAAAAGCAGTGGTGGCCCAGTGGTAACGGCCGCGGCTTACGAGTAGTAGGTCGTAGTTTCGATCTTAAGCAGGCACGCTTTACTTTGTGTAAATCATTTCATCATCACTGCTCTCAAAACGGTGAAGGAAAACATCATGGGGAAATCCGCATGTTCTAGAACCAAAAAATCGAAGACACATGATATCCGCCAACACTGGGCCCGCTCGGTGAATAATGGCCCACTCCCTCTCACAGATTGGAGCCCTATGTCCCAGCAGTGGGAGCATTAAAGGATGATTATGCTATGTGAACAGAAACCCTCTTGAGCATAAAGATAAAGAGTCTTTTTCTGGGTTACAAACAGAAAACGTCGAGTTTAAATTCAGATTGTGTACAAATTTGCAACCAAACATCTCCTGTTTACTGCTACAGTTCACAGGCGACCTAGTTTAGTAAGACCTTTTCCAGTTTTCCTAACTACGGTAGGGTCGTCATAACTTTTTATTCAAGTAAATAGGTCAAGGAAGCTAGCTGCATTGTCTTGTTCTATTAAATTAACCTGAGTTTGTATTGTCTGCAGAGCGACCTAGCGGGCAAAAAGGAAAGCAACTTAAATCAATTTTGAAGTAGAAAAACAGTCCTAGGTCTTGATGGAAACGCAAGCGAATTTTTTTATAAAATCAAAATGTGTACAATCAGCAGAGATATGTAATCTACAACTACACTAATGCTATAAAGAGAAAAAACTTTTTACAAAAAAAAAAACAACCGACTTCAAAAAAAAACACTACAAAGTGAAAAATAACTTTAATTTCGGAAGTCGGTGTCTTTGGTTTTGAATTTTCGTTCTTTGTCACCGACTTCCGAAATTAAAGTTATTTTTCACTTTGTAGTGTTTTTTTTGAAGTCGGTTGTTTTTTTTTGTAAAAAGTTTTTATTTTTCACTTTTTAGTTGTGGTACCTACCCCACAGAAATTCGAATACCACTACCTGCTATGTAAATAACAGTGACAAGAAGTTATCATATCATCTACATACTAAGTGGGAAAAAAAATACGTATAATTGAAGCTAACTCAAAAACTACCCAAGCAAAGTTAATAAAATTTATATGGGACCACCTCTGAAGTATGATCTACCAAACAAAAAAAGAATAATCAAAATCTATTCATAATTGGCGGAGTAATCGCGTAACAAATATACAAAAAAAAAAAAACATACAGACGAATTGAGAACCTCCTCCTTTTGGAAGTCGGTTAAAAAGATTTGTATTTTTATTTGTTATGAATAAACTCAATAACAACTGAACCGATTTAAAAAATTATTGCGCTAGTAGAATGCTATATTATCTCTGAGTAACATAGGCTATAATTTATAAAGATATCACGCGGGCGAAACAGCTGATGAAAGCTAGTCAGCAAATAAATTGACAATTGTAATCATGATTCAATATTGTTTTCATAGCGTAATAACTTTTAAATATGAAAACATACTCAGGCAAGCAACGTCCATGATTTAACTACTATGTACTACTGTTAACTGTACGTAAATTTGTAACATGTGTATCTCAAACAAAATCATCGAAGAAATTCATAAATTTTCTTATTATTATTTATTTTATTAGAAATTAGAAAAATATGACTTTACATTTTTATTTTATTTAATTTTCATTTAATTCCAATACGAAATAAGTTGACTGCAGAAAAACTGTGTATAATATAAATAACTGTTGAAGTACTTCATAATTAAATTGTAATTATAGTTAATCAATCTATAAATTGACATTGTTTATATTTATTATTATGTACTACGCATCTCTAGTGTATTTTTAACTTTTGCATGACTTCTGGTTAAATTTGGCTGTTGCTAATTATATCTTTGAAGTGAAAACTTCATTAGGCGCGTCGGCCATTTTTGAGATGAGACAGTTACCGACACCTCATTTTTGTAAACGCGATTGTGCTCTTTATTTATATCACGTTACGGATCAATGTTCTATGCAAGTATTTTTACTTTAAAGGTTTTTTTTATGTCATCATGTTTTATGTCACCCATATTTGCAAAATAAATATCTTAACTTATCTATTTTTCTCAATTGTACCAGCCCTAGCTACAATCTATCACATGTCAAATTTCGGTGGATTTTTTCAGAAGCCGATTTTCTGTTAAATTGATTGCAAGCCTTTGGAAATATTGCTCCATGTTTTGTTTCTTTTCGCATTCAGAGCTACAGAATCTGAGATTTATTTATTTATATATACTTTATTGTACACCACAAAAATACATAACAAAAAAAAAAAAACTACAAAATATACAATTATCACCTTATCGCTTTCCGCGATCTCTTCCAGGCAACTTTGGAATGGATAGTGATTTGCCAGGACATAAATAACATTTAAAGCCCGGTGTGACTAATGCGATTGTATGTTACAACAGATGGAAAGTATGATGTTTGTAGCTTGATAAATGGCTAGGAATACATTGCTACAAAATGTTATTAAGCTGAAAATTGTGCCTATTTCTCAATTCCTGGACTTCCCTGGTACCTCATTAACGGCATAAATAAGTAAGAGTCTATTAACTGCTCCCAAATTACCATGTTTATTTAAATCTTTATTTTTTATTTATTTTTACATTCGCCCTTGACATATTTCTATTCTTTGACATTATATACCTACGATTTAATTTCAACTTTTTTTTTGTTTGTTACTATTGTGGACATGATAATTATTCAGATTGACTACAGTTGTAATAGCAATCACATAATTGCGTTTAATTTTTTTACTTTTATTAATTTATTTATTTTTTTGTATAGATTTATTTCTACATATTTTGTGAATGTGAGAACGCTGTAGGCTTAGTGGATTGTAGACCTGTTGATCATTTTCTATTTTGTTAAGTACTTGGTACTTATTGAAAGACCTACACTGTCCTCCCATACCTAGAAACACTGTTATTTGAAAGTATTGTAAAAGCCAATTATTTTTTAAAAGAGTAACCGTGGAGTTTCTTGCCGGCTCTTCTCCATAGAAAACGACCAATTGGAACCGTGCACCTAGCTTCTGACGTTTCATAAGTGCCCATGTAGGTTTATGTGAAATAAAATATTTTGATTTTGATTTTTTGATTTTAATTCATCGTAGATTTTCTCAGTAACAATTTTTGTCTAAGTACAAAGTATCAAAGTCTTTGTTGTGCTTATATTATTATGAGCATGTAGTTTATCATCATTAATTAAAAAATAATGTATTCTATGTTAATTATTTCCTCTACAACTCCAAGAGTTTCCTATAAAAAACATTAATAACTGTGAAGAATAAAGCAGTTAACATTGTGATTGACATATGACAATCTGCCATCTATCAACTACACGATTATTCTTAAGACTGATGCTAGGAACTTATGCGGAGCGTGGCGATGAGCGTGGTAGGACTCAAGTTGATGATGGTACGAAAAAAGTATTTTTTACACCACTTGTTAGATATTGGTGTCGATTCCCTTGTTCACAAACTAAATTTAAGTTCAGTGCATCTTTTTCTTTCTATTTCATTAAGAAAAGGACAGAAGATACATTTTAGTTTAGTCCTGTCAAATTAATCAGCGCCTGTCACTACTCCATACCAGTTTAGACGTGATTAAAAACTTGCCTACTAAAATTACGTCAATTTACGTCAAGCGCTGATTAATTTGACAGGACTAAACTAAAATTTACCTTCTGTCCTTTTCTTAATGAAATAGAAAGAAAAAGATGCACTGAACTTAAATTTAGTTTAGTTTGTGAACAAGGGAATCGGCACCAATGTCAAATTATATGTCATGCAAACCTAACCTAACGTAAGTCATCATAGCCCTAGGAACTAGCCGGGCAATAATATTGCACTGAATTTCACTATAACCCGCCCGTCAATAATGTGATTTGAATTTAGAACGTCAACAAAAAATTGATATGAAAACTTTTAGCAACAAAACTTATTCGAAAATGATTATTGCTTTTTATTATCCCGCAGGTGTGACTGAGAAGTAGATTATTTTCCTCGGAAATAAAGATGTTTTCAGTTGGGTGAGCTAGAATCCCTCGCTGCACTGAGGATTAAATATAGCGCCGTGACATAAGACACTGTTTTATCCCCTTGGTGAATAATCTACTATTATGTAGTTCATGCTACTCTGTATCTGTGGCACAGATGAGTGAAAATTTATGTTTATATAACCCAGCTGAGCCTCTTCACAGTGTAACATAAGTCATGCTGCACCGGCTCTAATGTAACACTATTTCTGAGGTTCGTTCTCAGTGCCAGCGTATTTTTACTGACGTCAAACGGACAAACCCCCACTCGCTCGCCTGTACCTAAGTCCACAGCCCTACCCATAACTGACTGAAATCACAATTGACAGTCGACAAAAAAAAAAGATTAAAGCCACAGATAACCACCACAATGAAATCCATCACTCATTATGAGACTAGGGAAGAAATAAATCGAAAACAATTACTGTCAACCAGATTAATTACAATATAATTGCCGATTGATTCGATAACTAGCGACCATCCTTGTTTTGCCGAGGTTTTTCTAACAATTTGCGTTTGAACTATAATTATCAACAGCCAGTTATAACGCAAACAAATAGTCTATGATTCGTTTGTTCTAGTTTTTTTTTATTGGTGCTATCGTCAAATAGTTTGATTTACATAATCATAGATAAAAAAAGAAGATGAATTGCGTTAACGAAGGCCGTGCGTGCTGATTAATTATTTATTAATTAGATTTACTGGGAATCATGCTAAACAGGATCTAAGAGAAATCCGGGTTGGCTCCGCAATGGTACCTTTAAAGAGTTATTAAGTGAATCTGTACATTTGGGAAAATATAAATTTCGTTTAAAATAGGTTTTTATTTTTATTAATTTTCTTTTATATACATTCTTTTCTATTTTGTGAATGTGAGAACGCTGTAGGCTTGGCAGACTGTAGATTTGTTGACCATTTTCTATTTTGTTAAGTACCTGGTACTTGTTGAAAGACCTACACTGTCCTCCCATACATAGTAAGACTGTTATTTGAAATTATTGTCAATGCCAATTATTTTTAAAAGAGTAACCGTAGAGTTTCTTGGCGGCTCTTCTCCATAGAAAACGACCAATTGGAACCGTGAACCTAGCTTCTGACGTTTCATAAGTTCCCAAGTAGGTTTATGTGAAATAAAATATTTTGAATTTGGAAACGATTTTTAAAAAAAAAGGGTAATGTTATACGAAAACAGTTTTTTATCTATCTATCTATCTATCTGTAACATAAAATAACATAAACATCACGCCTGTAATCACATAAGCGTTAGGCAGAGCTGTACCAACAGCACACCCACATTTCGCCAGTTATGTTTTAGTCCCATGTAATAGGGGGCCTATTGCCATCAACCGGACACAAATCCAAAATCCAAGATGCTATTGAGAAATATCTAATGGAAAAACCCAATAACACTGCCCAACCTGGGATTCGAACCCCGGACCTCATGACCACTAGACCAACGAGGCAGTCTACCTATTTTTATTTCTACATAATCCTAGATATCTATTGGTTATCCAGTTATCAATTACTATTGGGAAGATAAACTTGACCAAGGGGTACTGCAGCAATTGTGTCGTCGAGGTAAATAAAATCCCATAAAAAACATAACATGTAAAAAAAGTGGTGGCGCTCCGGGAGTGCCGACAGAAGTGAAAACATAAACAAGATCGCCTTGGTGAAAGAAAAATACTTGTATAGAACATTGGTCCGTAACCTTATCTAAAAAAGATCACAATCGCGTCTGCAAAAAAAAAACTTCCGAAACATTTAAAGTATAAATACTTGCATAGAACATTGATACGTAACGTAATATAAATAAAGAGCATAATTGCGTTTACAAGAATGAGATACAATAGACGTGGATATATGTAGTAACTTGTTCCGCTTAGCTATTTCTAAAGAGCCATAAAAAACTCCTGAAAGAAATCGACACGTGTTTCACCTCTCAACGAGGCATCCTCAGGATGACGATGGACTTGTTGCGAACTCGAACACGGCGTATTGCCACACCAAGCGCTGAGTGCTGAGTGAAGAATGAGATGTCATTATGGTGTTGTGAAATCAATGGTTTAGTCCCATTTCAAAAATGTCCAACGCGCCTAAAGAAGTTTTCACTTCAAAAATGCAAGTCCCGCAACGCAGTTGAGGAGCGTCTGTTCAAAAGGTCGTATTTCACTTTTCAACTTTTTTTTTTTTTTTTTGAACTCATAGCAGAAAACTCCATCGAATGAGCGTAAAAACTTGTTCAAAAGGAGCGTATTTCCCATATAATAAAATCCAAAAAACTTGGATTCCAATCAAAGCGGATGTATTTCTGCATTAAAATGTTCCCTTGGATTGTTTTAAACAAAACAGGCATATTTCTTCTACAAATAGCATCTTTTATTTATTTTTCTGTTCAAAAGGTCATATTTTTTTCCATACATAACAACTTTAATAAAAATTAGACGTTTTATGTTCAGTTTTAATTATAAATACTGAGTTTCGAGTTAATCAGACCACTCGTTAAAATTCTTCTATACAAACTTTGACATCCCCCAATCCTCCTTTAGAGGGTACTTTAGAAAAACTAAAAATGGCAAACTTTATAATTTACAAAGATAAGTATTCGTGCCAAGTTTCAAGTTTATTAACTCAAGGAAAAACATTTTTCATACAAACTAAATCCCCCCTTTTCACCCCCTTAAAGGTCGAATTTCCAATAATCCGTTCTTAGCGAACGTCTACTAAGTATAAACTACCTCCCTACCAAATTTCATCTTTTTACGTCAAGTGGTTTTCGATACTTCGTGATGAATGAGTGAGTGAGTGACCTTTCGCTTTTATATATTTAGATTATGTATATATATTTGGAATTGACTCATTACTAACTTTTATTTGATACCAATAATGTATTTTTTAAACCTACCCCTCCTTTTTTCTATTTGCAGATGCAATATACAAATATTATATAGCCTATGTCACTCCCACTATTAAGACGAACCTAACGACACCTCATATGTTAAAATCCATCAAGCCGTTTAGGCTACAGAGCGTGCCAAAGAAATAGACATACATACATACAAACATACATACATACAAAAATACATACAAACATACATACATACATACAAACATACAAACATACATACATACATACATACATACATACATACATACTCTCGAAAAACATTACCCTCCTGGGGCAGTCGGGTAAAAAGGGCATATTTCTAGAAGTGACAAATCAAAAGGTCGTGTTTCTGATTTTTCCGATCAATAAGTCTTATTTCTGAACTAAAATTGAATAAAAAAAAAGTTATGGTGTATTTTTTTTATTTTTAAAAATGCATGTAATATTGTAGTCTTAATCTTCACAATGATCTAAATTTAATTTAATTTTAGAATTTTTATAATAGGAATTAGATGTTTTTTTCTGTTTTTGTAAAGTTTGTTTATCATAGAAATACGACCTTTTGAACAGATGCTCCTCAGTTCTTCTACCACAAAAAGATATGAGATCTAATGTAAAACCAAGTCTGTTAATTTATTCAGTACCTATCTATTTGTCATCTTTATTTCTTTAATAAAGCGAAAGACTTAGCCATCGCACGGCAACATAATCACATAAGAATATCTACTATTTTAAATAGTCCTAATTAAATAAAGCGCAGCGCTAATATTAGGTAGATTTTGTTGTGCATAGAATATTTCTATTGTCGTGTGTGATTGTCTGATATAAGGCCTGATGACAATATCCACATCACTGACTCAAGCATGAAGATCATGCAGATTGCTACAAGATTTTAATTAGGAACTATAACCATTTTCATTAAAAAAAAACAATCGCAAAATGACAGGTAACACAGCTTACAACAGTTTGATCAATCAATTTACAAACCCAACTTTAACTGTCCAAGCTGTTAATGTTTTAATTACTAACATACATACAGTATTTCAAAAGGCGGCCGACATAAATGTTCAGTGTTCGATTTAATACAATGTTCAGTAAATAAATAATTTTGCTCAACATTCGTGCCTTACATTCACTGTTGCACAAGGGTGATGATCGTTAGAGTGAGTTCACATTACAACGCGCACCTTTCATTGCAGTCTGCGAGTCGTTTAAGAACTTTGTGTTAGTCAAAAATCAAAAGAATATTATGAAAGAAAATGTTTATTTGCAGAACATGACGCAAAGAAAAACACAAAAAATTACAAATTGCGGGTAAATATGCGTCGTATCCACGTTAAAACGGCCATCGTTCAGCATTATGCTGTGACCATATGCGAGAAAGAGCCACAGCCCTGGTTTTCAGCGACAAGCAGCGTGTTGACGTGATGACGATTAACTCTTTTTTGAAAATTTCTTAAAAACACGCATTGTTTATTTCTATCTGATGCATGCACGCTTGTGCTGAATTTGTGCAAAAAAAGCAAACATAGTAAAAACACTGGACAAGCGAATTGGTACCCACAGATATATAAAACAAGATATCATTGCTTCCGTGATACTGCAACCCATCATCGAATTAAGTTAATTAAATTAAGAAGAAAGAATAAGAGCCTTGTCATTCAGAGTAGTGTAATTTCTTTCTTACTGGACATAAATTGCATGGCTTACCTGGAAGTCTTTAAATAAATTCCGGACCCAGCTAGCCGAAGCAAAAAAACCTACTCAAGTGGAGATTCACTGACGACTCCACCCTGGAGTAATGTGGTGCTGACCCACAAACAATGGAACACTTAATATCTTGTCCAGCATGTTCTGTTGCCAGCACGTTACAGAATTTGATGGACATTATTGAAGGTGCCAAATGGACACGGTGGAGCATACGGTGGAGGTCTCTTGCGTCCGGCCCTGGTTCAGGCCATGGTACGGAGCGAGTGGAAATGGCAGGCCGTCACCTCCTTCTGCGAAGCGGTAATGCTCGCGAAGGAGGAGGCGGAACGCGTGAGGGAGAGGCAAATTTCGCGCCCTCACGCCCCTAATCGCCGCAGGAGGAGACGCCCGGGGCGCGAATTGCGAGCCGATTTCCGGCCACTGTAGGCGCGGGCTTGCGGACGGTGAGCAATGGGTAGCTCGCCGTCCGATAAGAACCAGGCCCGGGTCGACGGCGCGTTGTGTTCCACGCGCGCCTCAAAGAGGTGTCAGCAGAATTGACGGGGTCCGCTAGGGCCAATGCCTGCCCGGGCTGCGAATATGGGCCAAAAGGGACATCGTGGCCCCCGGCAACAGGGCAACCGAAGGAACACGTGTGGGTTTTAGTCAGTTAGAGTCTGACACGCCCTCCCGCTCCACCCAAAGCGGGGGAAGTTATTAGATAATTTCACACACAACGAATAAATAAAAAAATGCTGCCTCTATATAGATTACCAACGACACGATAAGAACAGACTGTGTTAGTGCATGCGTACAGACCCTTACGATTCATTACGTTTTATTATCCTGCAAGATGCATTGTTAGTTTTATTAGCGTTTAGCTTTAACGACAAGTATAGCGTTACTGTACAAAACATTAAGTTGATTATTTATTAAATTATAATTTTATTATACCCTGTGTTAATTATTACCTTGTGATCATCGTTACAGAATTGATTACTCGTATCTTTGACTGCCTCGTTGGTCTAGTGGTCGCAAGCGCTACTGCTGAGCATGAGGTCCTGGGTTCGATTCCCGGGTCGGGCAAAGTGTTATTGGGTTTTTCAATCTGAAATTTCTCAGTAGCAGCTCGGAGTCTGGATTTGTGCCCGGTTGATGGCAATAGGCTCGCCCCCTATTACATGGGACTTAAACATAACTGGCGAAATGTGAGAGTAAATGCTACAGGGACACCTCTGCCCAACCCTTCGGGGAAACAAGGCGTGATGTTATGTTTATGTTCCTACAGTTATTGCGAACGAGCAATCTTTGTGTAACAATACAAAATAATGACAATGTCTAGTCATAAAATAATATTCTCAAGAGAGAGATGACAATTCTTACGAAACAAGAATCAATCAATCAACATCAGCCTATCATAGTCCACTGCTGGACATAGGTCTCTCCCAGAATGCGCCACAACACCCTGTCCTCCGCCTTCCGCATCCAGTCTGTCCCAACCACCTTTTTAAGGTCGTCGATCCATCTAGCTGGGGGGTTCCCCACAACGCTTACCGATACGTGGTCTCCACTCCAGACCTCGTCTGCTTCACCGGCCATCGGTCCTTCGACAAACATGGCCAGCCCACTGCCACTTCAGTTTGCTTACTCTGCAAGCTATGTCGGTAACTCCCGAATAATTTACAAAATACATATATTTGAAACGGTAATTTCTTTTAACGTTTGCATTGTTTGATTTAACTAATCCTATACTAAGAATGGTTAAAGTTTACCATGCACAAAATTAAAGGCAATCCCGAAATAATGGATCCTACCTACAATAAAAAGATAGATACTATCAGTTGAAAATGAACAACAAACCAACCCAATTCTCTTTTTTTTCCCATACCAACACAGTTGAAAAAAGCCTTGAAAAACGCTATAATTTACACTCTAAATTACTTCGCAACATACAGCAAATGAAAGTGGTCCGACCAAGGCAAGCGGGTGGCGCGAACCTCTCGCGATAACACGATACCGCGCCGATATATCGATATCGTAATTAGTGAGTTACTAGCTTTATGTGAAGCGGTTAAAAACGCGGGGCGGTGAGCGATGGCGGAGCGGAATCGAGGATGACATTTTGGTGAAGAGAAGGGCTGCCGCGACTCTTCCTACCTACAATATTGATGGACTGGGACAAGTCAGAGTAGTTGCAGACAAGATGGTGGGACTAAGTAACATGGTTCCTTAACTATGGTAGAAGACTGAAGAAGCAGGTGATTGTGAAATGTGGCAAGAATGGTGGGAGGGATGGTCGAAATTTTCCCGCTTTGCCTGAGGCTTGAAAGCCTTAGGCGTTTTGAACTTTTTTACAACACCCACAAGTAGAAAGAAGGAAAAAACACTTTCCAAGGAGTAAATCCTTGGAAAGTGTTTTTTTGAAGTGAAAACTTCTTAAGGGACGTTGGGCATTTTTGAGATGGGATAAAACAATTTAACTCGCGACACCGTTACCGACACCTCATTTTTGTAAACGCGATTGTGCTGTTTATTTATATTACGTTACGGATCAATGTTCTATGCAAATATTTTTACTTTAAAGGTTCTGGAAGATTTTTTTTTTTTGTAAACTCGATTGTGCTCTTTATTTAGATGAGGTTACGGACCAATGTTCTATACAAGTATTTTTCTTCCACCAAGGCGATCTTGTTCAAGTTTTCACTTCTGCCGGCACTCCCGGAGTGCCACTGATCCATTTTTTTTACGGAAAGTATTTTCGTATTCTCAACGTGTTACGTAAACGCCGTTCTAAAAGCTCTACACTGAATAGAACCGGTGTTGAAGTTAATTAACGTGGATAACACCTCACGTTTTAAAAACGTACTGACCCCAGTGTAAAGTAGCGATAAATTAAGTGCAAGTCATCCATCTTAGAAGTTATCTAGGTGCGAACCATGTGAACAAATTGTTATTAATAGATAAATTTATTGGGGTCATAAAACTAACAAACAGTATCATTAGTTCTGTTTCTAATAAGTAGCATTGTTATGAACTACAACGTATTTTAGGCTGAGGGCAATATTAGTCTGCACACCTCGTTGTATGTATGCAATCTAAGTATATAATCAAATTTTCCTCTATAAAATTGCAAACGGATTTGTAAAATGTAGCTACATATCTTGTTGAGCGTATCCAATATTTAGTCCCTTTAAAGCCTCCCAGCATCCCATCACCAGGTTTTTTCATATCCCGTTCCGCAAATACAATTTTAGTCTCAACGCCCCCTTGCTCGAATATGCAGAAACTACAACAGATTTTGTAAATCGTCAGAAACCGTGTATCACTTAACAAGTTTAGAAGATCAGTCTCTGAGGAACGAGAGTGCTTAAACTAACCAATAAATAAATATTTTTTGTAAATTCTTGTTCACAGTTCATATTACATCTTAGATATCACTCACACCCTTTCACCTTCCATCTTTCGCGGTAACCTTATAGATAATTTTATTTAGTAGGTGTAAAGCTAATATCATTTATTTAGTAGGTATAATGCTAATATCATTTATTTAGTAGGTACGAGTATAATGCTAATATCATTTATTCAGAATTTCGTTTCATAATTGTGTTTTATGTTTTCCTGTTTCTTTTAGGTTATTACGATGTTGTCTTATGGTGAATGCTGTGTATACCTTTATTGGTACCAGTACTTATATTATTTTGTTTTAATTTTTTGTATGTACTGCTGTTGGTGTACCAAATAAATAAGTATGTAATGGTAATCACAAACCATAAACTAACATATAAAAACAAACTTTCTACTCAGCCTATCAAAGTCCACATAAGGACATATCTACCAATCAATGCTGGTTAATTGCGCTTAGTCTCCACAGGTCAAATTCCTATAAGTCACAGACGAAGGAATTCCACATATCGGCCGTACCCTACTAATATACTTAGCAACGGTTAATACCTTAATCTACGAGTGAGCCGTTTACTGTTGCTAGGCAACCATAAAACTAAGGCACCTGTCCAACTGCCGGCGGTCAACGAGAAGCGAGTAGAACTAGCAACTGAAAACGAGTGTGTAGTTCCGATAGTTTTGTCGCTGGGCTATCAGCGAGCGTCCGAGGGCGACGGACGATTACTCGCACCACTCGCTCGAGGCGAAATTACAGCTGTTTGGTCTCTCAGCGTGAATTCTGACCGCCAAGCGAGCATCGCTGAGCAAGTATCGCTGAGCGAGTATTATCTTTGATAGCTCTTGTTGCTTAGCGACAAACTAGTGGATCGAGTCCTCGCCGGCGGTGTGAACAGTCAGCAATCAACTGTTAATATATGCATCTCTTTTGTTTATACGGAATGATCTATTGTACGAGTACGTTTCTTGAGCGAGAAAATAGCCGATAGTTAGT
The DNA here is from genome assembly GCA_949152395.1 of Agrochola litura. NCBI lineage: Eukaryota > Metazoa > Arthropoda > Insecta > Lepidoptera > Noctuidae > Agrochola > Agrochola litura. The sequence goes on along the minus strand of OX424497.1, from coordinate 2,941,107 downwards.
CGCTTCCTCGCCGGCGGTGTGTCAACTGCCTAAGGCACCTGTACAACTGTCGGTGATCAACGAGAAGCGAGTTGAGCTAGCAAATAGAAACGAACGGCGATAAGCTATTACTCGCTGGTAAGCGCGAGTCTCTCAATGAGTCTTATAACCGCCAAGCAAGCGTCACTAAGCGAGAACTCCCCAGCGATCAACTATTAATATTTATGTATCTCTTTTACCTCCGACCAAATAAAAATCCAAAACATGGCGCTGTCAACAATGACGTGAGGACGGTTTCGTGAACATGTGTGTACTTAGTGAGGCTGAGGTGTAGTTTGATTGTAGATGCGCACACATCTACAATCAAACTACACCTCAGCCTCACTGCGTGTATGCACAGAGCAGAGGTGTAGTTTTGGTAAACTTCACTATATTGTATGCAGCGGTATGACTCTGGTTTTTTATTTGGTCTGAGTCTTTAACTTACACGCAACCTACTCTTCTCGAGCGAGAAAATCACGTGACAGTAGGAAAGGTGCCTTAATCTAGCCGAGTGAGGTATTTACTGTTGCTAGGCAACCATAATACCTAGGTACCGAACATGTTTGCTAAGGACCTGACAATCTACGTACGCATATGTTGCAAGTAAACCGACCGAGCGAGTACAATCCCGCACTATTTACATAGTTTGTATTTTTTACTTCCCTTGCGTTAAAATTTAAATATTAATTTATAGCAATGTAAGTGCGAACTAGTTTCGCAATACGAATTGTTTATTTAAATTTGCTTGCGCGTAATCTTGTTCCGGTAATTGGCAGGTTTGTAATTTTTTTTTTTGTTTGGCAATTAAAACGAATGGAATCTCAAGGTGATCCGTTTTTTATGGGATGATCATGTTTCATTGATCGTTCGTTCGTGTATATACGACACCATGATTGTTTTGTTTATTTGACCAATAAAATGTGCAAATTGATTTTATTTTATTCCGATTTGTGCGCGGAAATGGGACAAAGTACGCTTCGCAATACATCATTACTTTTTTAAATGGTACTCAAAAAAAGACTGAAAAACAAAGAGTCTGTTCCTTATGACCACACGACATTAGAAATTCCTGTTTTATTGGACAGGCACTTTGATTGGCAGATTGGCCGGAATATTCATTCATCCGTCCTCGCTTTGAAACTAAGACAATCTCGCGGTTGGAATGAGAGAATAAATAGAAAGCAATGCCAATAACTTTACTGAAAACTGACATATTGGTAAAGTTATCGTTTTGAAAATGTAGGCAGTGGTTATTATTTATTATTGAAGTGAAAACTTCTTTAGGCGCGTTGGGCATTTTTGAGATGGGAAAAACAATTAAACTCGCGACACCGTTACCGTTTTGAAAATGCGATTGTGCTCTTTATTTATATTACGTTACGGATCAATGTTCTATGGAAGTATTTTACTTTACTTTAAAGGTTTTGGAAGTTTTTTTTTTTTTTGTAAACGCTGTTGTGCTCTTTATTTAGATATGGTTACGGACTAATGTTCCATACAAGTATTTTTCTTCCACCAAGGCGATCTTGTTTAAGTTTTCACTTCTGTCGGCACTCCCGGAGTGCCAGTTTTTTTTATTTTATTTATCATATACAAAGTTTATAGAAACCAACTTTAATCTTAACTTAAGAACAATGCCCCGCAAAACCATTTTCACGATTTATATGGTTTTTTATTTCAAGAGTCTGCCTAGCCTTTTCCCAACTATGTTGGGGTTCAAGAGTACAATGGTTCAAGTCATAAAATGGTTATGGTCATAGTGGTTCAAGGGCTCGTCGATTAATTTCTAACACTTTACCGACCGACAGTACGTACCGACACTTAATATGAAAATTCAAAGCCTCAATCTTATAATTTACCGACGCAATCTGACGCCGGGTTTTATACATTTTAACACAATTACGACATAGGAATTCTATACTTAATGTATATTTGATAACATAGGCAATAATAGCCTTATTACCATACCATCGTCTCACCCACTATGTATGTAGGTCACATCGTATAAATTCATATTTCTTGAACTAATACTGTTCTAGTTAAGAACTAGTAATACTTGCTCTAGATTCAAGTACGTAACGCACGTTTTCTTACATTTTCTTCAAGGATTTCGTGTTGCCAGCTAATAAATATGAACGTGTGAAAATTATCAATTTTATTTTTGTTTAATTTGCTCTCTGGAGATGTTCAAAATATAACCGAATAGTACATACATTATCCTATCCTGTACTATTCATCGAGCAATATTTTTTTGTATATAGATTTGTACTCACACTCTCGAAATCGGCTCTAACGATTTCGATGAAAGTTGCAATATAGGGGTTTACGGGGCAAAAAATCGATCTAGCTAGGTCTCATATTTGGGAAAATTAGTTTTCTCCGTATTTTCACCCGAGCAGAGCTCGGTCGACCAAAGTTTAGAACAAGATAACGAATAATGACATGACAATAATGATCATGGCAACATGGAATTAGTAAGTACCTACTATCATGGCAGTATGGAATTAGTAGGTACCCTATACTATTAAATGAGCATTCTCTATTTTTATCAGAACAGAGCTCGGTCGCCCAGGTACTTTCAATTGATAACAGGAAAGGTACGTAAATAAGTTTGGGGTTTTTAGGGCTCTGTCCGTCCGTCCGTCTGTCTGTCAGCGAGCTGTATCTCTTGAACCGTAAAGTTCAAATTTGTTTTTTTTTCACAGATTGTGTATTTCTATTGCAGCTATAACAACACATAATAACAAGTACAATTTTAAAAGTTAAATTTTAAATACACAAACATTTCCTCATTTCTCTTTCCTACTCCATCACCAGACCCTGTTCACCATCTATCTATAACCTATTCATTGAGACCATTCCAATGAGCCCAAACACGATACCTGTGCTGTAAGTTGTAAAGGAAGTTGGGTATCAAGCAAATTCCAGGTGATGCTGCAGCATCAGTTCAAGGTTACTATGTTCTTCTAATATCATTGAAGTAACAGAGTACCAAATTTCAAATCGATCAGATCTGTAGAAGATACTCACATCCATTCAACAACAAGAAAACAACCGACTTCCAAAAAAAACACTACAAAGTGAAAAATAACTTTAATTTCGGAAGTCGGTGTCTTGGGTTTTGTGTTTTCGTTTTTTGCCACCGACTTCCGAAATTAAAGTTATTTTTCACTTTGTAGTGTTTTTTTTGGAAGTCGGTTGTTTTTTTTTTGTAAAAAGTTTTTATTTTTCACTTTTTAGTTGTGGTACCTACCCCACACACATTCGAATACCACTACCTGCTACCAGTGTCAAGAACTTATCATTATCATCTACATACTAAGTGGGAAAAAAATACGTATTTTGAAGCTAACTCAAAAACTACCCAAGCAATGTTAATAAAATTTATATGGGACCAATTTGGGAGCCTACCCTTTCAAACAAAAAAAGAATTTTCAAAATCGGTCCACAATTGACGGAGAAATCGGTGGACATACATAAAAAAAAAAAAAAAAAAAAAAAAAAAAAAAAAAAAAAAAAAAAAAAACAAACATACGCGTCGAACATATAACCTCCTCCTTTTTGGAAGTCGGTTAAAAAGAGCTGATTATCTACAAACGGCAAAACCGATTTTGATAAAACATGTCTAAGAACCATCGCTAGAAAACCTGCTTTCAAATAAAAAAAACAAATTCAAATCGGTTCACCCGCTTAAGAGCTATGGTGCCACAGACAGACACAAATAGCGATCAAACTTATAACACCGTCTTTTTGCGTCGGGGGTTATAAAACAAAATAAAATACAATAAACGCGAACATAATTATTTAGTAACTAGTTCCACTTGGCTATTTCTAAAGAGCTATAAAAAAAATCTGAAAGAAATCGACACGTGTTTCACCTCTCAACGAGGCCTCAGGATGCCTCAGGAACGCATGCGTTCAGCGCTCGGTGTGGCAACACGCCGTGTTCGAGTTTGCGACAAGTCAATCGTCATTCTGAGGATGCCTCGTTGAGAGGTGAAATACGTGTCGATTTCTTTCAGGAGTTTTTCATGGCTCTTTAGAAATAGCTAAGCGGAACAGGTTACTAAATATATCCACGTCTATTGTATTTTAAAATGGATTTCCGCAAGGTCACGCCTGAATCAATTAACTAAACAAAAAAAGTTAAAAATTAAAGGGGGACCCTTTAATAAAGGCAGAGGTGTATTTATGGTACACCTCTGCCCAACCCTAAGGGGAAAACAGGCGTAACGTTATGTAATATTAGAATAATATTGTGCTCGACAGCTGGACAAATACTACTCCGAGCCGAGGCGTTTAACCCAATTTTCGATTTACCCTCCTATTAATCACAAGACGATTCAACTATTAACATTATGCCAATTTAACTATATCTACGACCATTCGCCCTTTAAAACATCTCGGAGAGTCGTCGGCACTATACTGTTTAAACTAAGATTAATACATCGCGCAGTTAATCAAAGTTTCGGAATGCAAACGAAGACAAATTAACAACGCGTAAGTTTTAAAGTAAATTCTTGGATTAATTTGAGTTGAATCTGTTAATTGGACTTTAACATTTGCATTAGTAGATTTGAATGTGCATGAGTTTTAAATACGAGTATTTGAGATTAGAGTTCAGTGTCAGTTTGCAGTAGCTTATAATGAGTGTTATTCGTTTGACATTCTGATAGTTCTGATAATTAAAACAAAATATTGTTTTATAGTAATACTAATACACCTGCTTGACATAAACGTTAGTTTAAAAAGATGGCACCTCTTCAGCTATCGTTCACTACATTCCTAAGGTTAATTTAAATCACAGTTTAACCCCACAGTGCCATTTAACCGAACTGGTCTCAAGTTATTATTGGTCTGGGACCCATGTTTGCATGAGATAAGCAAATTGACACCGATTTGTACATTATTACTTAGTACCTAGTAATTCGGAATAAATACAGAGAAACGTACAAGATTATGTAAAATACGACCATAAAATAAACGGAATGGAAGGTTTTATTGATGGAGTTATGTTATGGCTTGTTTATATTAGGCTGTACTTAATAAAGATTCGTGTAAGGAATTACCCCTTTACTATATCAGACATTGCGTAAAAAATCTTAACACCAAGCTAAATATTTCTTAGATAAATATTGCTAAGAACTGTCAAGCTTTGAAGTATTCACAAAGTTATTTTTTTAAGTGAAAATTTCTTTAGGCGCGTTGGGCATTTTTGAGATGGGAAAAACAGTTGAACTCGCGACACCGTTACCGACACTTCATTTTTGTAAACGCGATTGTACTCTTTATTTATATTACGTTACGGATCAATGTTGTATGCAAGTATTTTTACTTTAAAGTTTTTCGAAGTACTTTTTTTAAATTGTTAAATTTTTCACTTCCCGGAGTGCCACTTTTTTAGTGCAAGTACCGTAGGCAAAAAAACAAATATTTATGAAAAAAAATCAAAGGCAAACTGTCGGTGCTGCATTCCACTATCAGAATAGTTAACTTTGGAAATCATAGCCACATTGAAAAAGGATGAAGAGCCTGCTCACGTCAATTCGACATTGTATTCCACTAAGACCCTATAGTAAAAACCGGAAATAGCTCACTTTTTTTTTCTCCAAGTTCCAAAGCACCGTAGACCTACATATTTGATATTAATTTCAACTTGATACCTCCTCGCGCTCCTGAGAGAAAGGGTCTTGACAGACTGACAAACAGACGGACAACGAAGTGATCCTATATGGGTTCCGTTTTTCCTTTTGAAGTACAGAACCTTAAAAACATTATGGTGGTGTTAAGATCCTTACACACGGCTACACATCAAGCTATACATTTCCAGTTTAAGCTGATCTCGCATTGTATGGTTTTCCGTACAATGCGAGGTCAGTTTATACTGGAAATGTACAGCTTGATGTATAGCCGTGTGTACAGCTACTTATATTATTTTTACTAACTTAACATAACATCACGCCAGTAATCACCGAAGGGTCGGCAGAGGTACCTATAGTACACCCACATTTCGTCAGTTATGTTTAAGTCCCATGTAATGCGGGGCGATCTTGTTACCCGTTTCTCGTGAGAAACCAGCCGAGATTTTGTTAAGTGTGCGTGCGGCGACGCATAGATACTATGGCCCCACACATACAAGCCGCGCGCGGTGCGTTTCTATGAAGATAGCTCACTACCTCTCTTTATACTATGTCACCATTCTCGCACCTTCTGACCTTCACAACTCAATCTCAGCAACACCTGACTCATGAACTGCGACACATTAGCTAAAGTGCTGTATGTTTCCTGTTTAATTACTAAGGCGTAGTAATTCAACAGGAAACATACAGAACTTTAGTGTTTCCTTATTAATATTGCCAGATAATAAATCCTAGTACAAGATAATGGCTGTAAATCAAATTATATTATAGCTGCGACGGTAAACTAATTAAAATTAGACGCTTATGTAGGTACGTTAATTATTTGTGAGATTAAGATTGCTTGTTGAAACCGTGCCTTATCTAATCTACTTTGATTTTTTTACGTTAACCGAAATTTAATCTTGAAATATCCCTTAGTTTTGTTTAATTTTATATAATAAATAAATTTTTCAATTGGGAGTTGGTCGATCCATCAGATTAATTCGGTTCGGGGTTGATCCGTGGATGGATGGCCATTTTTATATACCGAGACCTCCGTGCCTCGGAAAGCACGTTAAGCCGTTGGTCCCGGCTGTCATTCGTGGATCTTTGACAGTCGTTACAGGTCGTCAGAAGCCCGAAAGTCTAACAACCAGTCTTACCAAGGGGTATCGTATTACCTAGTTACTGGGTTATGGAGGTCAGATAGGCAGTCGTTCTATATAAAATACTAGTATTCAGCTGCATCCGGGTAGACTGCAAGCCGATCCCAACATAGTTGGGAAAAGGCTAGGCAGATTGATTGATATAAATGTTTAAATGCAGAGCTTGAGTTAAAAATATCGTGGTGCACAACATGATGACATAATGTGACCTTTTTAGAGTACAATTTCTATTTTTTTATTTAAAATAAAATGGCCTACCTACCTGTTGAGTCTACAACAAGGCTTGAGGTTTCTTCAGCGCTCCCTTTAAAACGTATTCGTAAACACCCTGATCGGTACGGCTTCAGTAATGTGTGCGTAAGCAGTGAATTAAGTGGTAGTGATAAATCTCTTGAAGAAGTGTTGAATGGACCCGAAAGTGAACAGTGGAAATTAGCCATTCGGAGTGAACTTAAATCCACTACTGCTGAAATGCCTGCAGATTTGTTAACCAAGGGCTTGTGTAAAAATAAACACTATAGTTTTAACTATATTTGGTTTATTTAATATGAAGTGAAAAATATGTTACGTTAAATATACTTATATTTATTTTATTAAGAATGCAATCAACAGTCCCACTGTAGATTGCATGTAACAAAATGAGGTTACATCTTTGTTAATGTTTAAAATATATAAATGTAGTCTTTGCCTGAATTCTGCTATTTCACTAAAAAATGAACAGTTAATTACTAGTAACAATAACAAAACCATGATCAGCAGGGCTAACATGACAAGCGCGAGAACGCTCTTTTTCTCGTTTTATCGTAATTTGTCTACGATTTTGACGTCATTCTAATCCCTAACATGACTGCAAACGACGAGTAAACTCGACAAAGGCACTTTGACACTTCTTTATCGCGCGACGATAAACCGATGTTGCAAATTATTAAAAACAAATTATTTTTATGATAGCAACATCGGCTTGAAGTTTTGTTTCATTCATTCAATTTTATGCATGGAATTATGTATTTTATTGAATAAACGTATCTCTCTCTTAATTATACTCTCTTTTAATTATTTATGATTAGTTTTTTATGTAACCGACTTTTTGATTAAAATTAAATGATTTCTTTGGCATGCTGAAATTAAAATACAAAATGACGGTAATTAAAATTAGTGACAAATCGAAGTGTATTATTGTACAAATAGATTTCGTTAATTAATTAATTTAATCACCATAATTGGCAAAGCGACTGGTTATTACTGAAAGTAATAGTCAATAGTCATCTACGTGATAGTGCTTCCCTCCACTATAGTACACCGGTGTACAAACACATATCAAAAAAAAAAAAAAAAAAAAAAAAAAAAAAAAAAAAAAAAAAATAATTTGTACAATAAGTACGACTATGAATCTGCCATCTTTTTTCGAGTTTTTTTATGTATCATAATTTTGTCGTTTTGTCTACTCTCTATCGTCGTCAAAATCGACGACGACTAAATACAACAAAATGACTGATTATATCGTGTTGAACTGTCAAAAATCGAGATAAATAACGTGTCATGTTAGGGTTTGTCGACAAAACATCAAGTTTGACAGAACGAGTCGAGTATTTTGTATGGCGAAGCTGTCAGAAAACGATAAAACTACAGAAATAGACAAAAATTTGTCGCGCGAGAGTGGATATATGTCGCGTGTGTCATGTTAGGCCTGCTGCAAGACGACCAGTCACCACAAGCAGCACCCGTTCACGAGCATAACGCAAAGATCAGCCATTACCCCCCTCGCCATATTTGAGGGAAGGAGGCAACCCTACTACCTACCCCAAACAAAACCTATTGTGTGCGACGACAAAGCATTCCAAAACACAAATTCTAACTCAAAAAATACCCGCACAGATTGTCCGCTGTCTCTTCCATTTTCGATCAAACACAGTTTACTTGGAATCGTATTTGGTGTCACAACAGCACACAGGTAATAAAAACCGGTCAAGTGCGAGTCGGACTCGCACACGAAGGATACCGTACCACCGTACAATATTTAACACTACGTTTTTTTAAAATAATTTAGTAAAATAAACCTTTCTAGCAGGAAAGGTTTTTACCCCCTTAAATTTTTTACTTTATTATATTTTTACTGAAGTGAATATTTCTTTAGGCACGTCGAGCATTTTTGAGATAGGACTAAACCATTGATTTCGCGACACTGTAACGCAATTTACCGACACCGTGGAGTAAAAGATATCAACGCGTTGATTACCGCGGTGCTGATTTTTTTCAAGTTTTCTTTTCTGTCGGCACTCCCGGAGTGCCACTGTTTTTTATTTGTTGTTATAGCGGCAATAGAAATACACAATCTGGGAAAATTTAATTAGTGTACCTATTACGGTTCATGAGATACAGCCCGCTGACAGACGGACGGACAGCGAAGGCTTAGGAATAAGGATCCGTTTGGCACCCTTCGGGTATAGACCCACTTTTTTTTCTTTTTTGGTTGGTAAATTATCCAATAACTTCTCCCGATCTGGGTGGAGCGGGAGGGCGTGTCAGACTCTTACTGACTAAAACCCACCCGTGTTCCTACAGTTGCCATGTTGCCGGGGGCCACGAGGGTATAGACCCCTAAGAACGAAATCCTTGAAATTCTTCATAGCCTATACTGCGACAGAAATTTGTCCCAGTTCTGATGCTTGTACTATTTTACGCAGTTTTACAAGGCCTGGAATTCGTGTTAAGCTTAGAAGTTGAAATAAAACAAAGAAAGCGATAGTGGTCAAACGAGTCTATCGAATACATAAACAGGGTGGCAGGGACATCGATGCGTAAACTGTTACCATGGATTCAGTACATGATTCTGAAACCCGCAGCGTTGAAATTTTTCGACGGTTATTTAGAAAAAAAAATCTGTTGTTTCATAGAAAAGTGCAATACCTACGGTCAAAGTTTATGGAACAGCAGATTTTTTTAAAAATAACCGACGAACAATTACAGCGCTGCGGGTTTCAGAATAAATCATAATCATAAATCATAAATCTTTATTTATCTCAACATCTTATTACAGGCACTAATTAATAAAATGCACAATCTTAAATAGAGAAAGGTGTCTGAGGTAGGAAGGTCCTGTGTATGTACTGAATCCATGGTAACAGTTTTCGCGTGGATGTCCCTGCCACCCTGTATTATAGTGGTCATATTGGTCAAAAGCACAGCTGTCCTGGGGTTTAGTTCTTAGGTTTGACACGTTTAGGTAAAAGAAAACAACACAAGGGAACTAAAAGAAGGGAACTAAATGAAAGAACCTAATGAAAAAAGGTCTGCAATCGTCTACATAGCGATCTCTGTTTGAAAACATTTTTCCTTGAAGTGGGACAATACTATAATTATTCATAAATTATGTAAAATTAATTTAAAATACCTCCTCGTGCCTCGTTGATCTAGTGGTCGCAAGCGCTACTGCTGAGCATGAGGTCCTGGGTTCGATTCCCGGGTCGGGCAAAGTGTTATTGGGTTTTTCTATCAGAAATTTCTCAGTAGCAACTCGGAGTCTGGATTTGTGCCCGGTTGATGGCAATAGGCTCGCCCCCTATTATATGGGACTTAAACATAACTGGCAAAATGTAGGTGTACCTGCTACAGGGACACCTCTGCCCAACCCTTCGGGGAAACAAGGCGTGATGTTATGTAACTTAAAATATCTATAACTCAGACATATCAGTCCATCCATATAAAGGTACTGAATTCACTGAGGGCATTCACCCTCCCCGACCCTTGCTCGAAAACGAGGTGCCAGCAGTTGTTGCAGCTGAGCACGTAGCTTTAAATACCCCGCATAATAATCATGATGAAAATATAAATTTGATCCAGCCTGTCCCTTCTTGCTGTCCTCCCCTCAGCGATGCCCTAAGCCGAGGTTCGTACCCCACAGGGGGTGCCCTTAGCGAGCATTCGCTTAGTTTTAATTTAGAATAGTTTTAAAAGCTCCTGGCTGGAGGCTCTAAGTGTAGAAGCTTAAGGCCACCACAGGAAAAGTTCGGTTAAGCAGCCATGACCTTAGTGGTCAAAACTGCGAGAGGCCATTTAATAAAAAAAAAAAGAGGGCATTCACAAAACTTATGCCCTTAGATTAAGATATAAAAAATCCTGTTTAGACATTATCTTCATTATTTCGCGAAGACCTCATTCAAAACTAAACAAACATAACATTTCAATTAGAGCATGCTAACATACGGCCTTCAAAAAGACCTTGATTATTAGTTCTTCCTGAACCAATAACTATTGGAATTCCACAAAACGATATGATCTCGACGTGAACGAGATCACCTCAGGAAGTCATTACACAGCAAGCGATGCTATAAATGTTCCAGATGTAATGGAGATATGCCTTTATTGATATTATGGGTAATTTACAGAAGTATTATGATGTGCGAATTGAGAGAGGAAATGTGTTACTTAGGAGAGATTTTGGAACGGTTGGATGAAAATTGCAAACGATACTTGAAATCAGTTTGTTGGAACATATTGTTGGCGCCTTTAAATAATACCTTTAAGTTTTCCATTATTTAAGGGCATGCTCGTAAATACCACCAAAAATTATAAATTAAATAACTTTAAAGTAATTAGATAAAGCAACTCACATTAAGTGATATGTCATTCAATTCATTCTCACACACATCGTCGTCCCCGGTGAATAAAATGGTAATGTGCTATTACGATAGTTTTAACTTTATTGCATATTCGATATTTAGAGATCCGATTACACTGTGTCTATTTTTTTCATTCATTTCCTACGGTTATTTCAGAAGTTACGAGATTTTAAGGTGTATTGTAATGAATGTAAAAAATCACTTTTCTTTTGGTATTTGAACAATTCCGCTATGTTTAATGGTTAATAAGATATTCATAAAAAACTGTTTTTTTTTTCCTGTAAAATTTAGTTTTTACGATTACCCGGGGACAGCGACATAATGATTTATTAGTTTTCAAGTAGTTGATATTCACAGCTAATTTCAGCCAAAACCACAGATTTACAAAGTACCGGAAAACACTGTAAATAGCTGTTGTTTAATTATTTGAGCAGGTGTAACGATCTGTTTGTTTTGACTCAGCCCTTCAGTGACTAATTAGCATGTAAAGTACAATTGCCGAAAATAAAAGTGACAGGTTCTGAAGTAACAATGCCACCTTTGTCGGCAGTACCGTTGAAAGACAAATATATGGAAAACAAGAGATTTGGGAACGAAGTATCGTCTTCGTGTATTTTAATTCTTGATCTACCTCAATCAATCAGGTTGTTTCTGACTTCTATGCAAGCAAAACAAATAACTGGTGGTAAGTTTAATTTCCGTTTTATGAAGACTGACAAACTGAAACTACTGAACTCCTCCCTATACTGGCAGGAAAATAACTCTAGAACAGGTCCTAGGTGTATTAGATAAGTTGGTCTCAGGCCATTGACCTCACAGCTGGTCATCCCGATAACTGGCGCATTGTGTCATTTGTATTGGCAAGCACATTTATTTTATGATGTTAGTAGTGGTAGGTATATGTTGATTTCCGCGTTTCGTGTTTGTTGTGGAATGAATTAAGTGGAAAATGTGTTTTGTATTGGAAATAATTGTTTTTCTGTTCAAGTTATTTAAACAGTATGAGTATTTTCTTAGATAGATTTAGGTTCTATTTTTATTGAGAATCTGGCTTGGTTGATTTATTTTGCATTCATCAAAAGGATTGTAAATAAAATACAGCAAAGAGATGTGAACTGCTGAAAAAAAGTAAATTGCTTACTAAAAAAACTTCAAATTTCTTACCAAATCGATACAAATATCAAACGGGGTATTGATTAAGAGTGCGTGGTATTACAATTAGTATTGCAACAGTAAAATAAATTCAACACCCAGTTTTATCATAATAAATACAATATCAGTCACTAGGCTATACCAAAGATAACAAAAAAAAAAAAAGCTATAAATTCCCATCTCGCTTACACTGGTAAACCGACCTTAATATCAATTACTTTTTAAATCGTTATTACTCGTACACACGTAATTGTTACTTGGTAATTATCGGCAATTCATGCTATTATATATAATGAGACGGGATAATAAAACTGGTCAAGATGGAGTCTTGTAAGCAAGTATTACGAAAACGGACTTAATGAGAAGAAAAGTTTTTGTGATCATTAAAATGACTTGCCTTAACTGGGATATATAAGGAAAACTCTTTTAGCGATTCTGGGTAGATTTTGACTGATAAGGGAGGCCTTCTAGAGTATAATAAAGTAACAGTATTATATCTGGCAGCGACCTTGAAATAATTACCTACGACCGCTCGGTAGAAAAACCTTCCGCGTCCGTGAGTAACTGCCGCACACTCCGAGATTGTTGCGTATTGATATATACACCGTGAAATTTGAATCACAGGTTTGCTAGAACAAACGTTGCTCAGACCATGGTCTACTACCATTCTACAGCATCCAATAAAAAAAAAAACTTAATTGGTTTTTGAAAAAACACAAAAAGACAAAGTTTAAAATGTCGAGATTATCATTACTCCCTACAACACAGTCACCACGCACGGGACACAGCATTGTCTAAACGGAAATGTACCTCCATAAACGAAATTTAGTAAGCATTAGATAATCTTGACATTTTAAACTTTGTCTTTTTTATGTTTTTTCAAAAACTAATTATGTTTTTTTTTTATTGGATGCTGTCTGGTCATGGTCTGAATAACGTTTGTTCTAGCAAAACTGTGATTCAAACACGGTGTATACACTGAGATTTTGAAGCGAATCGTTTCGGACGTTTTCTATGTAGACATAACACTGTTACTTATTTATACCATACTGTTAACGATCTCTCATAAGTTAAGGCTCGATTGCACCACAAATCACTAAATGCTATTTAGTGCTGAACGAATTTGAAACATCGTTCTATTTCTGTCAATCTTTTGACGTTGACGGATACAGAATGATTTGTTTAATAGGTACTATGTTTAACGCTTAATGTTAATTTTTGGTGCAAAAGTTCAAAGTTGAAAGTAGTAAATTCGCAGTCAGTAGTTGTCTCTTTAGTAGTACTACAGGTCACAGTCACTGTCTCTTTCAAACTCAAACTCAAAGCATTTCTAGAGACTACTAGAGAATGGTTACTTTTGTGAAGCTAACGCCCAGATCAATTCCCTACGTATATGGTGCCAACGAACAAAGCAGTTGTCAAAACCACATGCCACAAGCAGTTTTTTTTGTGGTGTAGAAACTTGTATACAACCTTCTGACATATTTCTTTCTTCCTACATCTCCATAAAACACGGCGGCGCCTCCATTATTCGTAAAAAATATCGAATAAAGCCATTAATCTTGTTACTAGAATGTAGGCTAGTAACAGTCTAACACTCCATTAGAGACGTGTTCCGACACTGTTTCATACAAAATAATATATTCCTGAATGGAAAAATGTTGATGAGTATTGACATGATTTGTTTACGGAAAACAAATACCTACTGGTAAACCAGCGGACAAAAGACAAAATAAATATAAAATAGGCCAATATTTTATTTTATTTTTGTTTTGTCTTTTCCTATAAAATATTAATAATTATATTGATTTGTTCCTTACTCCAGCAATGGGATGGTATAAAGGCGAAAAATAACCCATTATTGTTTTTTTTTTAAATCAACCTTTAACAGACAAAGGATGATTTAAAATCAAAGTCAATAGTCAAATAATTTATTTCAATTAGGCACAAAAAAGGCACTTTTGAACGTCAAAATTTACAAAAATTTAATTGATTCTAGTCGCCCCTTCCAAAAGTAGTTTTCGTATGGAGAATAATAGGCAAGACACTCCACCGTTGTTACTCTTTTAAAATTTTTACAATATTTTGTTTACAATAAATAAATAAAAAAACAATCAATTGCGGACTATTTTTGGAACGGAGTTCTTTATGGCGGCTTGCGGTAGGAGTTGACTGGTAGATATTGTCATTTAACGAAAAGGAGTTATGCCCGAAAAAGTCAATTCAGGACTCAGGTGTCAAGTGTGAAAAGTTTTTGTTTTTTAACACAGAGCCATCTAGTATAAGTTTTGCTAAAAACTTATACTAGATGGCTCTGTATTAATACATAATATTATATTCAACGAAAGGAACTTCGTCCCAACCGGGTGTCCCACGACACCTCCCGATTTTTTTATATATTATATAAAAACACATGACAACATTATTAAAATTTTGTATGGAGCAGCAACGTAAACGCTTACATTAAGGCAGTATACAAAAAACATCGTCTTGATACATTTTACTAGGAAACCACTTAATTTTTATTAACGCCTGGCGTCCACTGATCTACGCCTAATGGACGTATTAATGTATATTTTATTGACTGGTGATCGGTCGCTCGAGGTGGGGTAGAGTAGACCTTAGTGGGTGAGTGTTTTCGATAAAAATGTGCCATTGGCGCTTAGTTGGTTTTAGCTCTTATGGTTACTAGGTGAATATGTGCTTTAGGTTAGATGATGTCATATTATTTGGGAATTATGGTACGGAAGTGTGGAAGATTACGATACGGCTAACTTATAACAGCCGCATGGGTCGATCGAAGGGTTAAGCTATGTTTGCCGTGGTCGGTTTTTGGGTGGGTTATGCATTACATATCAACAAGATCCTTCTGTGTATCTACAAACACGTTAAAATTCGTTGGTTAATAAGTGGTTTGTGGAGGTCATAGATACCTTTTCCCAACTATTTTGGGGTTGGCTTCCAGTCTAAACAGAGGCCGCTGAATACCGTATTTTACATGGAGCGACTGCCTATCTGACCTCCACAACCCAGTAACTGGGTAATACGATACCCCTTGGTAAGATTGGTTGTCAGACTTTCGGACTTTTGACGGCCCGTAACGACTGTCAAAGATCCACGAATGACAGCCGGGTCCAACGGCTTAACGTGCTTTCCGAGGCACGGAGTAGTCTCGGCATGTTAAGATGGTCACCCATCTACAGCCCAACCCCGGCAAGCGTAGCTTAACCTGATGGATCGAACCGTGCCGCTGTTATAACTTAGCCACGAGCTCCTCTCTCTTTCTGTCAGATAGGCAGTAGCTACATGTAAAATACTGCTATTCAGCTGCATCTGGTTAGACTGGAAGCCAACCCCAACATAGTTGGGAAAAGGCAGATTGATTGTTTTGAAATAAGCTCTTTATTAATATTCAAAGAGATTTAATAAATTAAAGGCAGTCATTGTGCTATCAATACCTAATTATTTGATTTAATAAATATCACCTCATGATTATTATGTTCTAATAAAAATAAAATCACGACCATTTAAATGAAGACATACTTCCAACCAGTAATATGATTCCCACTAAGTTTTATATCAGGAAGTAGTTCTCAGTAATTTAAACTAGGTACAATGTCGATAAATTTGCTAGGTATCCGGATGACCTCATTATGTTTCAAGACCACGATTTGAATATTTTGTTGATGAAACAAGACAAGTTTAAGAAATTATCACACTTTTGTTCTGAACATACAAAATATTAACTTGAAAACGTGGGCACTTAGCCCAGTACCCTAATTGCGTAATACAACACAATCACACGGCCCTCAGGCCCTCTCAATCTGTGTGGTGCTTTCCTCAAAAGACCACTTCAGACACCAATCCACATGACCTTCACATGATCTGACCAAGATTATGTCTGGACTTTAAAAGAGACTGAGACCTCTGAGTTTGTTTCGGCCTTTCTTCTCAGAGTAGTCAGATAGGAAACGCCGACCTCATCTAGAAGTGTTTGTACAAACCTACTTACAGAAATAAAATCATTTATCATTTATAATCACAATCTGTTTCAATTTGAAACAGATTGCTAATCCATTGCTTCATAACTTGGAAAAAAATCTGCTCTGCGTAAATAACGCAATGAATGTTGTTGAATTGTCAAAATAAAACAAATTAGGTATAATTGTTTACGAAAATAAGTTACGCAATTAGGGTACTGGTCCGCATGAGCGATTTTTTTCGCGTACTGGATTTTCAACGCTCTGCTTAGCGCCGAAAGTTGAAATGCCAACGGTGTGTTGTTTCGACGCGCTGGGATACAATTTGTTGGATTCTCAATGCTTGGCTGAAGACCGAGAGCTGAAAATTCAGTGCGCGATAAAATCCGTGCGAACGAGGGGTTACTTCAGAGTTAGCACACCCGAACAAAAAAATATCATGACATCACACACCCAAAATAGCCGAACAAAGCAATCTATCAATCGCCAACGAAGAAGAAACAATAACATGTCACAGGCATCAATTATCACGGAACAGCAAAGGTCATGATCAAAAGCTGAATTAAGTAGAAAATAATTTATTCTTCGGCCATTACGCACGGCGACAACATTTCGGCGCCGGCGACGCTACAGCCACCAATTACGCCCACTCGACCTTAAATTCACACCCTGACACCCTTCGATTATGCCACCCTGTATACGTAGAAAGCATATTCTGTACATCCTGTATAACAATAAAGGAGCGTTTAGACCCGACTAACACAGAGCTGGAACATTAAAAATTGAAATATAATTATGTAGAAGCGTAATTTGTTTCACGTTCTGGCATCAAGTGTAAAAGCCACTTTCCACAGATACACAATTTAACTAGTATATTACTATAAGAGAGAAAAAACGAGCGGTCTTAAAATATCTACGCTGAACCTATGAAAAATTCGACTCCATATAACAACAACTCCTATAATCGGTTTTAATAAGGTGATTGGGTCGATTTTTCAATGACAAATATGATACCATTTAAGAGTCGTATAATACCTCATATTACTAAGCATGATCCTCCGTTACATCGAAAATACTGCAGCATTAATTTTGAAATAAATATTTATTAAAGTTGAGGATTAATGTTAAGTACTGTGTTTGACGAAAACACGACTCTACAAAATTTTCTGTACAGAAAAAAATTACAAAGCCACCAAACCGAACCATAAACCGCTAGTATTAAAAAAAAACAAATTATATCATGAATCTTTGCATAATAATTGAAGTAAATTAACCAGATACAATGTTTTTAATTTTTTTAAATTACTATTATTTTCTATCGGCGCCTTGGAGCCGCCTGCACTTCTCATTGTGTGCAATCTCATTCACTCTCGCTCTCACTCAGTCCGCGAGCATAATGATGCGAGCGAGATAAAAAGTGTATTTGAGCTGACGGGCTCTTAAAAAAATTAACTAAGCAAATAATTACACACTAGTTAGATTTATGCACAATTCATGTTAGATACAACCTGTATACGTAGGGTGATATGGAGCATTAATTAACACTGATCTCAGTATTTTCAGAAAGCGTGGGTAGTCTGTAGTCTTGTACTTCTAACTATGTAATACTAATTCTGGCACGACCTAGATTACTTCAGTAAGGGAGTACGAAATTGAATATGTAAGAGAAAATATGGATTTAGAAGTTAGTGTTAAAGATAATTGGGTTGGATATAATTTGACGTGTATGCGAGATTTTAATTACGAGCTACAATACGCCATCATGTTTTTTATTAGTCATGGGAATTATTTTATCATTAATGGTAGTACCTACCATCGTTGGCTGTCTTCCACGGGATTTCTTGCCAAGTCGGATAATAGTTCTACGGAAGCCATATGAGGTCTCTTTTTAAGCTTTTTTAAATCTGTATATCTACTAATAATAAAGCTGAATAGTTTCCTTTTTTGTTCGTTTGAATGCGAAATCTCTGGAACAGCAAGTCGGAATTTAAAAAAATATTTTTGCATTGATAGCCCAATTCTTGAGGACGCCTATAGGCATTTTAATTTCACGCTAAGACCCTTAGTCTTAAGAGACGAGCAAAAAGAAAAAGAAAAATAAACTGGCACTCCGGGAGTGCCGACAGAAGTGAAAACTTGAAAAAAATCGGCACCGCGGTAATCAACGCGTTGATGTCTTTTACTGCACAGACCGCGGTAATCAACGCGTTGATGTCTTTTACTCCACGCACCGAGGTAATCAACAGGTTGATGTCTATTACTCAACGGTGTCGGTAAATTGCGTTACAGTGTCGCGAAATCAATGGTTTAATCCCATCTCAAAAATGCCCAACGCGCCGGAAGAATTTTTCACTTTAAAAAAAAAAAGAACGCTGAGCGGAAACGAAGTAATGGGCGGGCGATGCGATGCAACGCGGTGCGTCGGGGGACAAGAAATTTCACGCGGACGAAGTCGCGGGCAGAAGTTAGTTATCAATAAATAATACCATTCTACTGTTTAAATATAGAAACTTATTGCTATGTCACCTTCATTCAAGAGATTTCGTAGCAACAATCCTTTATCGTACCTACTGATATATTTATTATTTAGAACACCAACTCTAAAATTCCAGTTTTAATAAATGTTACCCTCTTGTGCCAATTCTCAGTGTTTTACCCTAATCGCTTTCAGTTCCTTCCTCGGAACCATAGATAATAATATTTCAACCCTCGTCATAGTTTTAGTGATAAGTTTACATTAGCGTCATTAGATTAATGAAAACACGTAAATTCAGCGATAACCTAGATCTCGCTACACTCAGACTAGAGGAAAATTCAACTAAGTTCATTCTATAGAGTTAAGTGACGAGGGAGTTAGATATATTAATCATAATATTTAAAAAGACTTCTTAAAAAGTTCTCACTTAAGCAAAATTGGTGAATGTCGCAACAGTTTTTACTTTTATAACAGCGCGGCGTTGATTAGTTGGAAAGTAAACAAAAAATATAACACTCTAACAGTTTTCAAACTCGTGACCATTTCCCAATTCTTATGTAAAACAATTCCCTCGGGGTATAATCACGAGTTCCAACCTGGACACATGTGACATTGGAATATTTCTTCAACTTCTAAACTTGTTGATTCTTTTACATACATTTCTGATTGTTGGATCAACAAGTATTTGAACATACTTTGCCCGTTTCTATCGAGTTTTTACGCACCTACTTATTGATTATTACTTACAACTACTTAAATCTTTATCAACGAACAAAAATAAAACTTTCTACGTATTGAGATTTAAGATGGCCTTATTTATTTTAAATTTACGTCTATATCAACACAAATTATTATTATCTCTACTTTACAATCCAATACATAACCCCATTATATACCATCACAAGTAAATAACAAATACCATTTATAATAGAGAGCGTAGTTAATTGTCGTTGTTTCAGAGTTGCCTTTAATCAGGGGTGCGACGTGTTGGCGCCAGCCGCCATTTGCAATGTGACACATCCAGTGGGGATGAACGAGATAACGCCAGGCTGTGATCATGGGGCATTGATCTCAATTTGCTGTTGATAACGGGATTTTTCCGTACCTAAAGCTACATTAACAGTGTCGGGTGTTTCAAGAAAATAAATTGGCCTAGAATGGAACCTTGTGGCATTCTTATGTGAAATGTTGATTACATATTCAATATGGAGATTTTTTTAAGTTTAAACGTTTGAGACATATGAGTTTTTCGAATGATTAAAACAGAAGCATATCTCAGTACTATTCATTTAGTATTATTCCAATCAATTTCATAGCTTCACTGCAATCAAAAGCTTTCTTGAAGTTTGTAGTTCAAATATAGCTGAAAACAATGAAAGAAAATCAATTAATTTTGGAAGATTTTTTATGTTTGAAGCCCTTATAATATTTCATAGCCATTTATCGATATCATTTATCTTGTTTGTCCATCTTAATTTCTTTGTTCGTGGTAACCATAACTCTTTCTCTCCTCGTCACCAAATCAAGCACCCACACATCACCTATTATCTTATTTTCATAACCCCAGCCTAGTAATTCTTCGTAGGCGCTACAATTAGTGACGTCACTGCACTAGACAGCACGTCATAGGTTCAAGTGGCATGGCGTCACCGCAGCAGCCCAGTGATAAATAGCAATCAATTTCGCGGCTTATCACTTATCAGTTATCACCCACGCTTCTAATGATTGATGTGCCCTTTTATATTTATACAAGGTTTTTGAATTCATTGATTTTTTTTGACTAATAATTTGGTGAGTTAACGCTCATTTTTTGGTATTACCTAATTTGGTTTTCACAAAGCGGACTTAATTATGTTGTGGGTGGTTCAAGATATCCAAATTGCTTTAAATCTAAGGGAAAAAATGTAGCTCGCATATTTAACTAAATTAAAATAATTGAAATGAGAGCATAATATATAATGTAGTGTTTTGTTTGGCAACTTAAACAAACGTTTGGTTAAATGGATTGAGTACGATATATTCGACTTTTATTTAAATTACTTAATAAACGGTATTTACGCTTTCAACAAAGTAAAGATAAAATCTTGAACAGATACAAATGTACCTTTTAAGAGATTATGCAAAAAATATTTAAAACAAGTTAGCAAGTAGCAATCATTTACAATGATTAATGAACATGCTAAACTTGCACAAAAATAAATAGACGATGATTGATGACCGAGGCCGCATTACACCAACTTTATACCGACGAAGGGGATTCCCGCACAATGTTTATATTTTTATTTAACTTGGTGCCGAAATCCGAAAGAAAATGTATTAATTTGACAGTAGAAACTTCTACAACATTTAAGAGTTTACTGGAGAGAGACGACTCTTCATCTCTATTCAAAAGAAAACTAAGTAATGTATTATTATATTTTATTGTAAATTAATTCTGTTTTCTAAGATGTTAGCCAGACGTAGAAGACGTAATGAAAATAAAGAAAGGTTCGCGAATTTTTCAAATGTGATTATTATTATTTTCGTGGAATGTTGCCAGTCCATTTACTTTTCATTTTTGCTCCCGAATCTTTTATAAATCTCTCAATTGTTCAAGGACGAGTATGAAAGTGCATTTCTACAAGCTGGCTACAAGCTGTCGGTATACAAGGCTCCTTAGCCTTGTATACCGACAGCTTGTAGCCTTGCGCTCCTGCATTCAATCCTATTTCAAGAAAAATATAATTGGATTTTCTCTCCAATAAAATGTTAATGCTTGGGATTGAATTCGTTGTAGACAATTTGCTGACATATGGGACCCTTAGTCAACACTTTTGAGATTTAAATCGTTACCAAAATCAAGCGTACTTACGTTTTCTTTTATCAAGTAATATACATTATTTACTATAATATATTTATATTTTACACTTACAATTGAAGAAAAGTCACCTTGAATAACCAACATGCGCAATTCTGTGCAAACATTTGAACAAATGTTTGGCTGAAAATAAACAGTCGTGATTATTTATTAATTTACATTTATTGTAAGTTTTGTTTACATTTTTATGTTAATGTGAGATTTTCTTGCTTATTTTCATTAAAATTTTCTGTAAATTAAAGTATTAAATGATTTGGAAGACAGGAAAAAAGAAAAATCTGAAAAATTTATTTGTGTGTAAAAAGATAAGTTAATACGAAAAAAAAACGAAATAGATCTACAAGCACAGAACAGAAAAGGCTTTAATTTGATTGATATTTGAGTGCAGTAAATGTTTGAATCTGATTTAACTGACTGGTTGAATGGCGCATTTCACCATAAAAGTACAATTGTTCTGATATAACTCTTTACATTTTACAAAAATAAACGGCATTAAAACACGAGCCTCCACTCTGCCAGTAAAGGTAATCCACCTTTGGACAACTAGTTTTAGTCCTCGCATCTAAATGCAAAGGATTAACATTTCAACTAAAATTGCAATGGTACGGTACGCACGTAATGCCTACATTAAAACAAATTCTTTTGGATCGTGTGCGAAAATCACAATTCATTTTAATAATTTATTGTTATTACAGCTGTTTTGCAAGCCATAATCAAACAAAGCGAACATACTGCTGCGTATTGAAAATATGGCTGTGAATCGTGCAAATCTGGTCTGAAAATTGTTCACAGTCGATACTTTGAAAGTGTCATAAATATTTTTGATCATTACCAGCCTCCATAAAGGGCACGAAAGTAAACAAAGACAGCGGCGTAGCGTGGGTGTCGGCCGCCCGGGGCGGAAGACAATTTTGCCGCCCTATAATTTAGGTATTTCAATTTAATGTATAAGTTACCGGTAATGTGCGTAAATCTGTTAGAGTATAGATTAACTGGTCAAGTCCGCTATAGTGGAAATAATTGTTTTAGTTCTTAGATGAACTAGATAATCTGTAGACTTCTTAGGTAATCTGCAGACTAACGACCAAGCATACGGTTAGCTCCGAAAATCAATATGTTGTGCTACAAAAGTTACTGACAGAAACGAATCGCTGAAAAACCGACTCCACGTAGTCTTGTCTGCCCTACCAATTTTTTTTTTTGGGTGGGTAATTTTCAAATAACTTCTTCCGCTCTGGGTGGAGCGGGAGGGCGTGTCAGACTCTTACTGACTAAAACCCACCCGTGTTCCTTCGGTTGCCATGTTGCCGGAGGCCACGATGTCCCTTTCGGCCCTTATTCGCAGCCCCGGCAAGCATTGGCCCTAGCGGACCCCGTCAATTCTGCTGACATCTCTTTGAGACGCGCGTGGAACACAACGCGCCGTCGACCCGGGCTTGGTCCTTATCGGACGGCGAGCTACCCATTGCTCACCATCCGCAAGCCCGCGCCTACGGTGGCCGGAAATCGGCTCGCGATTCCCGTCCAGGGCGTCTCCTCCTGCGGCGGTTAGGGGCGTGAGGACGTGAAATTTGCCTCTCCCTCACGCGTTTCGCCTCCTCCTTCGCAAGCATTATCGCTTCGCAGAAGGAGGTGACGGCCTGCCATTTCCTCTCGCTCCGTACCATGGCCTGAACCAGGGCCGGACGCGAGAGATCACCGCCGCTGATCGCCTCCACGAGGACACGGCGATGCTCCGCCCAATTCGGGCAGACCTCCACCGTATGCTCCACCGTGTCCTCCGGGCGATCCACACAATGGTGATACCCGGGCGTTTCCTCCCGCCTTATCCTGAACAGGAGCCTCCCGAAACAGCCGTGTCCGGTGAGGACCTGCGTCAGGCGGAAGGTGAGGACGCCGTGGCACCTCTCAAGTCACTCGTCAAAGAGGGGTCTTATCGCCGCAATTGTGGCGTGCCCAGTCTGCCCTACACCCAGAGTGTAATTTAAGCCCACGTAGGCGCGGACGGGCGAGGCGGCTCGCGAGCTGAGGAGCAGGTGGTTTTATCACCACCGCAGCTTCAGCCTCAGCCGCGGGCGGCGAGCGACGATAAGCTCGCGTGGGACCGCCGCCGCCGGAGCCGTGACAGAAACCATGCCTGCTGCATGTTGCGTGCTTGCTTGCATGCTGCATGCATGGTGTATGCTTGTTTGCATGTTTGAAAAATATTACGTTAGCAAAAAACGAGAAAGAATTGTTTCGCTCATTGTTTTCCGCGATTTAACGGTGTTAGCATTTGTTAATATGCAGATTAACTCGATAGAATGCAGATATCTATTATTTTAAGTAAAATTTTAAACTTTAACGGATCGTTCCCGGTAATTTGCAGATTATCTAGTTAATGCGTTTAATAACGTATTCCGTATTCTAACGGTAACATATACATACTATACATTACATACCTACATTAATTGTAGAGAAGTTTTCAGCAAGAACAGTCATAATTATTTTGCATTATACAGATTAGATTTTAAATAAAAAACTTTCTTTGAATTGTCAAAGCTTCACGTACTTCCTTGAAGGGACGTACCTATAGTTCTTGCAAATCACGAGCGCGGTCGGCCCTTGGTTGTGTTTAGACGTGTAGATGCATGGTGTGACAGGGTGCGTGCCCACATACGCCTCGCGCGCACACATTAACACCGTGCATGTACACGTCTAAACACAAACAAGGGCCGACCGCACTCGTGATTTGCAACAATTGTTTTGGACGAGAGGGACATTTAATATGTGCAAGTGGGTAAAAGCTAACTTCTTGAAAAATTAATTGTCTGACTGACCGCCAGTGACCGCACAAAATATATTTTTTTGCCGCCCTTCTAATGGTGGCGCCCGGGGCGGTCCGCCCCTCCGCCCCCCCCCTCGCTACGCCACTGAACAAAGATATGACATTAGCTTTTAAGCTTTGTAAAGACCCTGCCTATTCTTTTCTATCAATTTAAGATTAATAAAGTCTAAGGTTCAATGCTTGCAACTCATCAAAAAACATAGACAGTGGGATTGCCGACGAGAAGTGAAAACTTAAATCTATGAAACAATGTTGCACAACACGTCACCCGTATAGGTATAGATATACTGCTATTCAGCATGTTGGTGACGCGAACCCATAAGATTTTCCCCTATCAAAAATTGCTCAACGCGCCTAAAGAAGTTATGACCTTATTTTTTTTAAATTCATAGTCTAGCCTATAGTCATCGTTTGGGGTTAGAACGTAAATCCTCGTTTTTTATTGTCTAAGGGGCCTCTGCGAGTTGGCTTCGGCCCCTCGTACGCCTTCCAAAGGTCCGGGACCCCAGGGTCCCGAGAAGTGTAAAACAACTAAAATAATAATTTTATTCACCAAAATAACACGTATCACAAAATTGAATATTGACAATATATAGGAAATAATGGCTTAAAGTTTATAATATACAAAGTTTGGGATTATCTGCATCCGAACTAGGTGGTAAACCTGTGTCTCGGATTACATTTCATCCCCATATATAAATAATGAATATTTAGTAGCTATGTATAAAGTTGTAAACATTATTAAATTGCCAAGTAAGAATGTATGTGAAAAGTATGCATAAAGTATGAGATAAAATGCCTTAAGAATTGGGCTATAACCGCTTTTAAACCTCTTGACGAAAGTGCTACAGTAGCCAAAACAGGACATTTCTTAAAATTCCACACCAATCCGAAAAATGCTCATTTCATTTTACAAATAAAGGAAACCTGTTCTAATGAAGCTGAAGTTGAGATTGAACTGGGAATTGGAGGAAACAAATAAAAATGGAATGAAAAGAAAACAAGGAAATTGCAACGAACGTACCTTTCAGTTGGTTTCAGGTGTGTAACGTGTGTTGAAGGACTTGAACTGAACACAGGGGCGACGAGCAATTTTCTCTTTAATATTAGCCATTTTTTTTTCTTTGTTTTTAAATCCTTTGTTAGCTTACTGATCTCGTAGAAGATTATAACACATACGGCCATATTTGGTACATGCACTCGACACCTTTTCTGTTTTGACCTAAGAACCCTTTTTTTGGAACGAAGTTCTTTAACGCGACTTGCGGTAGGAGTAAACTGGCAGAAATCATCACGTAACAAAAAATCATTATGCCCAAAAAAAGTCAGTTCCAAGTGTCGAAGATTTAGTTTTTTAAACTTACTTAAACTTTTTTTTTTTTTTTTTTACTAGATGACTCAGTATTAAAAAACAAATACTTCTGACATTTGAAACTTGAGACCATACTAGATGGCTCTGTATTAATACATAATATACAGTAAAATGAACTTCGTTCCAATCTAAAAAAGTCTGCAGGTATCGTGGAACACCCTCCCACGATACCTCCTGACTTTTTTTAATTTTCACTGTTGAAGATAGTAGACACGGCATGTTGCCACACCAAGCTCTGGAGCGTTGCGTCCAGCACTTGGTGTGGCAATACGCCGTGTTCGGGTTCGCGAAAAGTCAATCGTCATCCTGAAGATGCCTCGTTGAGAGGTGTAACACGTGTCGATTTCTTTCATGGTTTTTTATGGAATAGTTAAGCGGAACAGGTTACTAAATATATCCACGTTTTTAGTTTTTTTTTTTCACTCTCCATCATTCGCCATAAGATTTCAATAACCCTTTTATATGTAGTAAAGTATTTAACATCGAATGGTGTTCAGTAGGCTACTATGAATACATGGGTAAACTATAGGATAAAGTCTCTAATTTTAAGGTGTTTATAAAATGTAGCATGCAGCTTGACAAATACTCTACTGTCTCTACTATAAAATAAAACGTGTGCGGTCTGGGGACCCCGATCAGGAATGAAGTTCCTTCTCACGTATGATTTAAAACAAAAATAAAACTTACGCATCCGCGATCTTGGATTTACATTTTAACCTCACTATTGAGTTTAGCACACTCAAAAACTATGAAAACGACACCCAAGGCGAAAAACGTTACAATTCGCGCAGCCACAATCTTGGATTTTCCGCAAGCCGGGTTAAAGAACTTCGTTCCAAAAGCTTTGCACATCAAATCTAACACAACCAAATGAGTTAGAAACTTACCCATTCCAAAGTTAGTATCATAACACAAGTTGTACATAAACCAGCAACACAAACATACTAGTTCGATCACACAGGGGATTACAGATTGTGAACAGCTTTGGAACAGAACCCAAAGTTCGCTACAGTGATTGTGGTAGCCAGTTTTGTAAGTAGGTTATTTATTAGCATTGTGTTGGATGACCTGGGGTTGGGCAAAGGTCAGCTTGGAAAATTGAGATGGTTTAAAAACAAGGCAATGCTGTGATATTTCGAGTGATCCATATTATTTTAGACTAGCTACCTACTGCCCGCGGCTTCACCCGCGTGAAACCTAATTCTTTTTCTAAAATAAAAGTGTCTAAGTTACTCCTTATAACATCTGCAACTGAAAGTCCACTCAAAATCGGTTCAGCCGTTTCTGAGATTAGCCGGAACAAACAGACATACAAATGAAAAAATATTTAAAAATAGTTTTTTTTTTTTAAAAGTAACTTTAATATGAATTTTATTAAAATCTGTTATTTTGACATTACAAAAATACACTTCAATTTTATTTATTTTTATGTAGTATGTATTGTATGCATATGTACAGATTGTTTATCAGCTAGCAGAACGCTTATGGTAGATTTATGTGAAGTCGTTGAGTATGAAAGTCATAAAGGGCTGGCTACTTCGTGGTTTCTCGGTCTGAATGTTGAGTAAGAAGCCATATTTTAATTCATGGGCAACTGAATTTCCCGCAATACTAAAAATAATAAATTCAAATATGATATTAATGCCAAACTAATACTGTGATGAAAACTGTTCCATTTAAATCTTTCTACTTACACAAAAATCAAAATTCTTAATTTTCAATCAATTAAAAGTAGCAAGCAAAATCTCGACGACACCAATTCTGCCCTCAAACATTACTAGTCTCATAGCAAGCACCCTCCAGACGGGTGGCAAACACTCGAACACTCGCCACTCGACCACTCGACACGACTACTCGACTGGACTACTCGACCATCTTGCAGGGAACTAACTGAATTAAATATTTAACTAAGGACTAAAACTTAGAAGAAATGGGTCACGTCACATTGTTATCTTTCTTGATAAAAGTAAAGATTTTATGGTGACTTTCTTAAATCTCTTAGAGGTTGGGTAAAGGTGTTTTATATCACCTAAAGTGTGCTAAAATCAGTGAGTTCAGTGTTAAATTGTGTTTTATTTGGTTTGACTTCAATTACATGTTATTCATAAAAAATATGCATAAAAAGAACATTTGCTAAAAAATGCAATACTGTAAAAATAAGCCAGAAAAAAAACCTGTTTTCTCGTTATTATGATTGTGATGTTATAAGAAATGACAAAAACCTTTTACGGCTTTGAAATTTTTCCATACTTACATATCACTAGAACAATAATATTTCACAGAAAATATGGCAAAAGTACGTCATACCCACGAAAGCTGAGTATAATTTACTTTTTCCCCGATATCGATGATTGGATCCCACTTTCCAATTATGTAGATTTTTCCACTTATTTCCACAACAGTGCGTAATATAAAGTTGACGTCGGCCTAGAATTCGTCACTCCAATCAATATTTATTATGTAAAAATTGCTTGTAGAAAAAAAAAATAGCCTTCCCGATATGATAACCACTCCGGTATATAATGATATGCGGAAGGCAATTTTTATCTACAAGCAATTTATTTGGTTAATTTAAGAAAACCGACATTTTTTTTTTTTTGTAAGTTAGACCTCTAACTACAAAGGAAAATGTAAAAAAAATCTAAAATCGCTAACAAAAATTCACCAGAAGGGGTGACCACTTTTTTGAAAAAAAAAATACTGCCTGAAAAAGTCCCACTTTTTCCATATTCCACCTCTGTTTCGTTTCTATATTAAAATAGCCGAAGTAATTTGCCTCATTATGATACAGAATAAATACAAATAACCCCAATGTTTCAGCAAAACAAATTGAATTTCACTGCTAGAGTTTATTCAAAATGAAACCAGATTTGAATAATAAGAAATTAGGATGCGGTTTCAAATGGCTCTAAATGAATTTAGTTGTTAAGGCAAAAGGGATGCGTATTAAAGTATTTCAAATACTTGCGGGTATTTTAGAGAAATGGGAATCTCGTCGGTATGCAAATTAAAGGTGTGGGTTCCAAAAGTAAGAACCCTTTTTCCCCATTCAAGGTTTCTATGTTGCTTCTAATGAGAAACTGTGATGTTATGTGGGATGGCCAGCGTAATTTACTGAATAAAATCAGACCACTGACTATTCAGTCTTAATTAAATGAGTGTCAAAGCACTACATTTTATAGATAAGTTAATAAATGTGCACTATGATTTGAAGGACGTTATTAAAGTGCATTTGAATTAGCACCTTACGAGTATAATAGAATTGCCCTTATTGTGTACAGACGCCAGCACTTCAAGTTACTACAATCTGTCAAATTTATTTAATAGATTCTCAACTTTATTGCTGAAGTATAAGGTTCAAAGTTGATTGGGAAAATTTGTCAGTTTCGGGTAGCTTGATGTGCTGGCGTCTGTTCATGTCCACCTATTTCAAAATGTTCTAGACATCGGATTATTTTCGTATTTCATACTCGAACGGAGCCCTTATTTGGGCAAGTTTATGAGACGAATTGAAAAATTATCTACTGAAATAGGTGTTGTTTTCCCACAACTATCCATACCTTTACTATACTTAGTTTTAGTATACTTTCGGTGTATAAAACTTTCCACTATGCCATTGTAGGCAATAAACAACTACATTAACTACAACTTACTGGACAGTTCCGTTCGGCAGAGGCGTGATAGTACGAACTACAGTCCACATTCATATGAGACGCTTTTATTATTTATCACTCTGGCATGTTGCGATGTGCCAGTTAAGGGTTCCGCAGTAAAAAAGGAAAAACCGTGAAAAGTTTTCAATTTCGCAGATGGTTACAAAAAAAAACCTTTTTACACAGTAACTAACAAAAAATAACATTAATTACAAAACAAAAGATCAACGGTTACACAGATGGAGTGATGTATATTTGTAACGTAATTACAATTTAATTTAAACATTTACCTCGAGCTCCAGAGTTAAACCTTCCAAATTTAATTTAATCTAAAAATATCATAAATTGGTTCAAAATAACCTTCTGTTGGCACAGTATAAACCAGTTTGCGAACTTTAAACTATGGCGGTAACACGAGGACCGAGGCAGCTAAAAGTTGAAGCAGTAAACTTGCAATGTTTACTATAGGATCGGGTTAAACTTTACTCAAGACTACCGTGAACTACACTTATGATTTCAGAGAAAGACCGTGATTTTATAACGGTAGACAAGAAATGAAAGCATCTTTTTGTAAGGATATATAAAAGTATCACAGACTGCTGTATCAGCATATTGTTTTCATTTCCAAAGCGATAGAAAAAACATGTCTTGACCAGGATCTTTCAGTTGTGCATGAATCTTCAAGATAGCTAGAGTTCATCACCATGATTTGGTTGGTACTGAGTACTACCTAAGCATCCTAAAAGCAAGATCCAAGCACGAAATCAAAGGCAGTAAATTCGTCCTACGCAAATATACACACCGAGCTCTACCTAAACCGTTGATATTAATCGAATTTAGTAAAAAGGAAAATACTATACACGTGTGCCTAATTCTCCAGGAAAATAAGGGCTTGAACTTACGTGAATCGTAAAAAAGGGTACACATTAATTTCTGCTGTTGCACCCTTGTCTACAATTAGATACAAATGACACAAGCAAAAAATAATCTACAAAAAAAACAAATGAATATTATATACGGAACCGCTCCCCAGTTACTTCCCATACAACGAGAGTGGTGACGTAATGGTTCCCTTTGTCACATTACCGTATTGTTACTTTATGGCCTTACTTACTTTTACTTAGTCCGACGTATTTCTGTGCTTACGGCTGTAATTGTTTTTATTTCCCTTTTCCTTGTGAGAATTGATGTTATTAACATTTTTATGTGTGTTTAGATTGTGGGCTTTATGTGTGCTTTATTAACGGGATATTCAATTAGGATTGCTTTTGTTGAAAATTATGTCTATCTTAAATCACGTTGGAATCCGGTTCTTTGCTATTGGCAACATTTTTATCGTGATTTATAACAACTAAGCTTCTTGGAGTCATTAGTCAGAACTCAAACTCAAAAGTTCTAAATTTTCTTTAACATCTAAGATTATTTTACGTAATTTCCCTCCTCCTTTCTTTCCTCCTTTTGTGTTGACCCATATGATTAAACCCATTCCTTACTTAGGTCACCTGAAGTTCTTTCAGAAACACATCGCCTTAAATCAGAATGCTCATAGGTCCCCCATATTAATTGATCAATTTGACCACAACCACGACAGTGTAATTATCTATAGGAACTAATTCTAAACTAAGCCTGTAACACATCACCATCACAATGTCAACACCTCTGTCCATTCACACGATCCAACACAAACGACATTATGTACAACATACGAAAACCCGTATATGTACGCTTTCTGCGTCCGCGGACTATGAGTAGATATGATTTGACTTCAAGTAAAGTGATAGCCGGCAACAGTATTCAGTTACGGGTTTGAGTCGTTTATAGGTTAACGAGAACACGTGTTGGCAAGGGTTTGACACGAGTCGTGGCAAGGAGCTTCTACAGAACCGTAAGTGATTCTTCGAATTCGTATTTTTGTTCACGGATAAAGAAATTTTTGGCGAAGTGATAAAATCGAAAAGGTTTTTTAGTGTAGCAATGATAACAGAATATTATCATCAATAGGTTTAGTTAAAGTGTAATATAAGACCTGTATTACATAACTTTATTACAAACCCAAGTATTATTTAAATCTAGTTAAAGCCATTCGATTGGTTGAGTCTTGTTTGAAGTACCTATTTAATGCTTGCCTCTTGAGTTAGGTTCTGTAATAGTCTTAGACCGTTTTCATAATTTTGCCTTTACCCATTATTGTCAATAATTTGCCAATAATGGCCGATTTTCTGTTTAAGTTTTGACCAATTTCAGCAACCTTCACGATCTCTAGGGGTCTAAAAATGTGACTGACAAAAATACCATTTTACACTTTTACATCTCCTATTCAGACCAAAATTAACGTTACATTTTATAAATCGATTAGAAACACTACGGCCTCCACTGAGTTCAATTTAAAGAGGCTGCTTATTCGAGACAAAAATAACTCACGAATCCAAAGGCGAGAAAATAACACGATTATCGCACTTCTTTGAACGTGATTAGACGAGATGAGTGTTGATTGGTCGACGCCCACGACATTATGTTTATGATAAGGTATCATGTAAGAGAGAGGACTTCTCGGTCATAGAGCAATTTGTTGGTTTCCTGCCACGTACTCGTATCATCCGCATAATTGCTTACTTATAAAATTACAAGCGACCCGCCCCGCTTCGCACGGGTTCACATGTCAAAACATCGAGATTTCTGTGGTATATCTAAGTTAAATATTAATGTATTAACACTTAAGCCTTTTGGAATGAAAGGATGGTGAAAACTGCATTAACATCCTTTGTTTACTTTAGAAGACCTAAGCGGTCACACAGACGGACCAGAAACGTTTCTTTATCCTATAATATACGTAGATATAGATAGATATTACTGAACGCTGGCATACCAAAATTATCTAAGGAAAAAAATATTAGCAGTGGACTGATAGTAGGAATACGCCTATATGAGACATCGCCTTTTACTATACCCCCAGTTGAGTTGGAAGCATGACAGCAATGGCCGACTTCGCAGAAATAGATGGAATTTGTAACACTGAAAAGAATTTGAAGAAATCTTTTATCGATGAAGATTAAATACCTGTAAGATATGAGAATAACTGGGTCGTGGAGCGGTCCTTCACGACCCACTTATTCTCATATCTTATAGGTATTCTCTCCATGTAAAATACTGGTATTCAGCTGCATCCGATTAGACTAGAAGACGACCTACAACATAGTTAGGAAAACAAGCTAAGCAGATGATGATAATGATGACGAAAGTCAAAAAGATCTTCCGAAGAAATTAATGCGACCAAGGAATTTGAATCTCAAATGAATAAGCTACAACCAGGGCACTGAAGTTCCTGCCCCTATTAATATCATTCGCCCATCGCCTCTTGGGATCATTAGCGAAAAGAGGGTTAGTCAACATAATAACGATAATATTTTAAAAATAACGATGAAACCCAAAACCCCGGAACTTCCAAACACTGAGAAATTAAAACACTCGTTAATAACTTTTCCGGGATATAACGTTATACAGAGCGTTTTTGTGAGTCCAAATTTTTATTCATTAACAAAATTGTCCTGTGGGCCCAAATAGCACAGAACTGGTGCCTTGAGACAGTGAGGCGGGGTTGCGGCAGACCACGTAGGAGATGGCGGGACGAGCTGGATAAGTTCCGTCAAAACTGGAAGGAGGACGCGCGGGCTCGCGAAAGGTGGAAGGAGTGGAGGGAGGCCTTTGCCCAGGAGTGGGACAGCGTAGGCTAGTAAAAAAAAAACTGATCTTATTTAGTTTCGAGACTTATGCGTAGATGATCGGCGCCACAACGTCCTCGACTCACGTCTCACCTACTTGTGGGATTTTGCCCAACGACGTGAAATAACATACAAATTGCTAGCCAACATTAGTCTCAATATATCCAGTTTACATGTGTATTGTTAGCTTCTTCGATTTCGTGTTGACCTACTAGGTCATAAAGATTGAAAATTAATTTCCTTCTTCAGAAATCTGGATATTTATTATAATGAATGGGTATTCTCTACAACTATTCATAAATCTTGGTGGTATCCAACTATTAATTCATTAAGAGTTCATAATTTATACTTGCTTGTTTTCAATTTTAGCCAAAAATTTAATAAGTAGGTAATATTTAAAGAAAGGTTACAAGATATCATAATTTCAACAACAATTGGTAGATGTTACCTAAATACCCAAAACTTGCAAGGTGCAAAAGATTAATAAACCATATTGCGTTTTTCTTCTAAAATACGTAAAGGATTTTGATCCGATTTTCACTATCATTTATAACTTTTATTTCGGAAGATATTTAATTACACTAATATCAAACTTACATATAGTAAAGAAATCTCCAAATTTTGTCAACTCGTAAAAACCGTGCCAAGCAGAGTCGCTAGTTATTTATAAAAAAGTTGTCCAAGATTTGAAACCAATTCTAAATTCTCCATTTCAATTTATTCTTTACGATTAACATAAAATTGCTGTATCAAGTCTAAATCGAGGGTACTGGAAAATTATAGCTCGCGCTACAAAAACGTTTCAGACGAAGCAAAGG
Organism: Agrochola litura; assembly: GCA_949152395.1. Classification (NCBI taxonomy): domain Eukaryota; kingdom Metazoa; phylum Arthropoda; class Insecta; order Lepidoptera; family Noctuidae; genus Agrochola; species Agrochola litura. Next base: position 2,906,829 of record OX424497.1, on the reverse strand, counting down.
CAGTTTTCTGTGAAATAGAAACACCCCCACTTGTTGCCGACATGACACTGCGACAATTAATCACGCTTCTTTTGAAATAAAGCGTAAAAATATAGCTACAGACTCAGACCAAATAAAAAATCAAGACATAGCGCTGTCAACAGTGACGTGAGGCTGGTTTCGTAAACATATGTGCACTTAATGAGGTGTAGTTTGATTGTAAATGCTTGTAAATGTGTGCGTGTGAGCGTGTATGCACAAAGCGGAGGTGTAGTTTAGGCATGCTTCACTGTACTGTTCGCAGCGCTATTTCTTGGTTTTTTATTTGATCTGAGCCGAGAGAGCTTGTTTCATACAACAGACGAATAGAATAGAAAAATTTAATTTGCCTAGAATGTAGGTACACAGATGAGTTATTGTTACAAAAAAAAACTTTTTTACAAAAAATACAACCGACTTCCAAACTACAAAGTGAAAAATAACTTTAATTTCGGAAGTCGGTGTCTTTGGATCAGTATTTTAGTTTTTTGACACCGACTTCCGAAATTAAAGTTATTTTTCACTTTGTAGTTTGGAAATCGGTTGTATTTTTTGTAAAAAAGTTTTTTTTTTCGCTTATTAGTGGGTTGATTTGTAATTTATCTAAGTTACAATATCCTTCTGTCAACTGCTCATCAAAAATACCCAAATCGCTATAGATGTGCCTTTATTATTTGAAGAGTTCCCTCGATTTCTCCAAGATCCCATGATCAGATCGTGACCAAATGACAATGGGACCAACTTGAAAGTATACCCTTTCAAACAAAAAAGAATTTTTCAAATTTGTCCAGCGGTCTTCGAGTAATCGGGGAAAATACACAAAAAAAAGAACGTATGTATTACTACGTAGTAATGTTTTCGTCACCAATATCAAGTGATATTGGTGTTTATGCTTCCTGTTTATCCATTTAAACCACTTTACTGAGTGCAATTTCTGGTCAGAAACAGTATCTTGATTTTTTATCGGCGTTTAGTCTAACCCAATCATAAGACAAAGGCAGGTTGTGTTTATAAGGCAATTGTCCAGGTCTCTTTAGTCTAACCCAAGGGGGTTTTATGTTTTGGGCTGCCCCAGAACTTCAATCACAAGACAAAGGCAGGTTGCGTTTATAAGTCAATTTTCCAGGTCTCTTAAAAGCAGTGGTTGTTTATCGTGGAATGGCCCTTCTTTACGTGACTATTCCACGGTATAAACCCAGTTTTTAGACGACATTTTTCAAGACGAGATTTCATATTTTTTTTTGCTAAATGTCATCTTCACGTCACTAAACAAACCCACGGCCGAGCGTGACATTCTTTGGGCCGAGTCGCGTGGGGCCACTAAGTTTAATAAAAAGCGGAGATAAAATAAATAAAGTAGGTTAACACATAAATTATTTGAACAGACCCTTTGCTTTGATAATTTATCTTTTATCTAATGTAGAATAATGTAATGAGTGTAAGTGTCACCCACACATACACTCATTACATTATTCTACATTGTGTAATGCGTATATATGTGTAATGTAGTTTACAGTTGCTTATTTTATCAATCGGCAGATGGAAAACTCATACGGATTAGGATTGCCCATCTGTCCACCACCGAAAAGAGGTGCATCAAATACACCGCATACATAATTTTGTAAAAATAAAATGGTCATTGTCTCTTCCAAAATCCTGACATGCATCAAAGATGCATTAAAAACAAATGGGGTCATTGTACAGGATAAATCTTCACATAAATAATTAAATACTTAACTCATTTCCCTGTTACTAAAAGAGACAGTTTAACTACGTCATTCATTGATAACCTCATTGGCTAAGCAGTTCCTAAGACAGCCAATCAGGAACGATTATCCTGTTAATGACGTTTCTTACGTCATTCCTTCTAGCATTTGAATTTCCCAAGTGATGTACAAGACTGTTACTCTGACGTTCTAATTAATATACCAAGTATACTGTGACTAAATGGTTTTGATACTTGAATGTGGTTTGATGACGTATTAACCACGCTCTAAGTCGACGCTTGCTCTGTTTAATTTGAACAAAGATTAAACTACTAGTAATTAGCTTTCCTTTACGTCATATTATTTTAGTTTTGAAAGTAGGTCATATATATTATCTAGGTCAGCATTTCTCATACTAACCTAATACTTGAAAAATTGTTTTTCAGCTATGATTAATTATTAAAACTAACTAAAATAGAAGTTAATGACAAAAAATTGGAAACAAATACATCGTTCTCATTGAAGTAATACTCCTTGTATTTAATTAAGTATTACAATTTTCGATGGTAACTGAATGTTTTTTTTTTCTTATTTGAACAGTCGTTCATCCATATAGTTATGCCCCATTTTTTCTCCATGATAGCCTCTTAGCTGTCGTAAAAATGTGTAGGTCCTTCTACCAAACATCCTGTATGTATTTTTTTTTTGTATAGACCATAATTATTATTATTTTGATTAAATAAAGAAACGTATCTGCAACGCTAAACTTCAGGTATTCACTACTAATTCACACAGATTTCACAGCCTCTTGGCTGTCATGGAGAGAAAATGGAAAAATAGAAACTTACCAAAAACTTCCGAATTCGGGACTTATCTCTTGAAAAGTCCCGAATTCGGAAGTTTTTGGTAAGTTTCTATTTTTCCATTTTTTGTTAAGTGGGTAGCGGTCCAGTCAACTTTGGGAACCACTGATCTAGGTAGGTAATTACGGTATAATTCGTTCTTTTTTTAGTTCTAGTTTTACCTTCCCCAAGTAGGTATTACTCTAGCTAAATTAAATGTTTTAACGGTTAGATTCGTAGGAATATATTATGTGTTCCTCATATAGAAGTAAATATGTATATATTTTTTTTTTGAGTCCAATAATGTATCTTAAACCGTTTAAAAACGATAGTATGGAATGTTTTTGTAATTCATAGGTAGGGGTATTCATATTCACTTTCGCTAGTCACGATATATATTGAGCGAATATATATGTATTTTGTAGAAGGACCGACAACATTTTCTAAGGGATAGGGACCGTCATATCCTAGTTTTTACCCATAAAACCTATGTCTTAAGTGTCACGGCAATTGAGATAATAATATGATTTTTTAGTCACCCGACTTTCGTCCCAACATTTTTGTTTGTGGTTGTAATGGAACGCAATAATTTTTCGTGTTAACATATATGTACAATTGGTTCTAGAAAAGACTCGTGCGCTTCCAAAGTCTTAAAATTTTATTAAAATAAGATTTCTTTTAAATTATAAAATTCATAATTAAAAGTAAAACAATTTTGTGCTAACAAATGATATCCCCAATCCCTCAAAAAATTGTGTTGGTCCTTTACTAAACACCCTGATATGATTCCTTTTTCATATCGACCATAATAACTATAATTTTGGTTAAATAAGGAAACGTATCTGCAACGCTAAACTTCAGGTATTCACTAGTAATTCACTCAGATTTCATAGCCCCACATTCATAACCAAATAATTACATTTCAACCGCTGTCCTTATGGCCATTTGTCAGCTCGTAGAACGTGATTCGACTAACAGAGAACATTGTAATTAATGGCTTGGACGCTGTACGGAGACTTCATCACTCACCATACTAATCTTCAGCTTTATAGACACTTGCTGTCCCTTTCTAACAAAAGGTGGAAGAAAGAGAGAGCGTGTGTTTAGAAATAAGGGCATTATTAGGTCTAAGGACGTGAGGGTAAGGTAATAGAATAAATATTTGAATTGGGGATATATTTTTGTAGCTCTGTCAATAAAAATATATACAACATAACACGCCTTGTTTCCCCGAAGGGTTGGGCAGAGGTGTACCCATAGTATACCCACATTTCGCCAATTATGTGTAAGTTTCACGTAATAGGCGAGTCTATTGCCATCAACCGGGCACAAATCCAGACTCCAATAACATTTTGCACTCAAAACCCAAAAACACTGCACGATCTGGGAATTGAACCCAGGACCTCATTCATGCTCAGACGTAGAGATTGCGATCAAAAAAATTTATATATTTTTTTAAATATTTTTATTAAACTCATTATTTATATTTTACAAAATGGAATCACCCTGTCTCAGCAATTTGTTAACAACCGATAACAGAAAAGACAGCTGTCAACTCAATCAATTTTAATAAACGAAAATAATTGAATGAAAATAATAACTTGAGAATAAAAATTTACTTCGTGTCTTTTTATTTTTATTTAAAAACGACATTACAGTTTGGAATAATCAGCATTCAAATTTAATAAATATTTCGGTAAGTATTTTGAAAGCTCTAAACTCCACTGACTTTATACAACCATCACTTTGGATTTAGACTGTACATCCGGAAAACTTCGAAATCGGAAAATGAAGTTAAAACTACGAGACTTGACTGTAGGTACTGAAATCGAACGAAAAATTCAAACATTCCCATAGTAAAATAAAGTAAACGAGGAAGCGCTCGCAAATTCGCAAACAGGACTACAATATGTCGAATGTCGATCTTTCCCTTTGCGTAACTCACTGGGGAATTCGACTAACAGCAAGTACTTGCAGGTATCAGGTGCCATTCCTGAACGACACAGGAAAATTGGTTTTTACGGGCGCTCGAAGACTTGTAAACAATTTTTCACCTTTTTTATACTTTTTGTTTGTACTTACAAAAACGACAGTTTACTATTAAGTAAGCGTTTGTAATTTAACATCTATTTTAATTCGGTACTTACAGGTATAATACATAATTTGTGATTTTATTTTTTACTTAAAACCATATCAATAAACCATAAAAATCACAAAAACTACACTTTTTAGTATCACCCAATGAAAATTCACGAAATATAAGACAAAAGAAAATTCAGACACAAACTAAGGGTCAGGTTTTTATAACGCGTCGCGTCGCTAAACGTAAATGTAAGGCGCGCGGCGCGGGGGGTCGTGATTGGCGTCAACGGTTTAGCGAATTCAACAGCTTAGGGTAATGTGAAAGCAATTTTCGCAGTGACAAGGCACTGTTTCGCATTTCTAGGCGAGATGGTTCAAGATTTTATAAAATGTCGACGTGTTGTGTGGGTGTTTTTTCGGGGTTGTAAGTTTTTCACACATAGGTAGGCGTATACATAAGTAAGTTGTTATCTTTACAGTTCATTGTTACTATACTGTATTGAAACTAGCTAAGTAGTCAGAGTCTGTTCAGATTCATGACCTAAACACATAATCCGTAGCAGTGTGTATGATGGTACTGTCATACGCATTGCGAATATAAAAGTCCCTAATTAAATAAATAAAAACAAAGAAAACTAGCATAGTAACTAATGTATAGCTAGAAACCCTAGTTAGAAAACCAATAAAAATCCTTGTTTTCAAAACAAACGCACCACTTCACTTACAGAAAAACACAACCAGAATTTTCATAATTATAAATTACACAGGTATTATTAAAATAAACATTTAAACAAACCAACAAAAATAATAGCGTACCGGTAACAATGTTCATGTGTTCTCCAAGTTTTAATAAATTTGCTGAGTAACAACAACACACGTTACGGTTTACGTTTGTTATTTAGAAACGTACTCGAGGACTCATCGAGTGTGCTCATGAATTTGGAAAATTAATTCTCATGTTGGTGTTACTGAAGAGTTTTGAATCGACAATGTTGTATTATTGTTTTGCTTGAGGACTCCAAATGATTAAAGTTTAAGTACATACATATATAACATAATCAGCCTATAATATTCCGACTGCTGGGACACAGGCCTCCCCTCTGTGAGAGGGCGTAGGCCGTAATCCAACATGCGGGCCCAGTTAGTGGTTAAGTACCTTATCTCATTTTTATATTTTAAACAATTTATTTCTGCGTCATGTTTACCGCAAATAAACGTTTTTTTTTTCTTTCTTTCTTTCTTTCTTTCAAGTAAGTCTTTTCAAAAATAAAATAAAATATAATAAATAACATAGTTACAGTCATACATAGCTGACAGTCAAAAGGTTAAAATCTCAAAAGTTAAACGAACCATATTTTTCTTTGAAAACGTATAAATATGATAGCAGAAAATTCGGACTACTCTGTCATAAACAACAAATTATCTGGAATTTAGTTAGATAACAACAAAACCTTAAATTGTAGGAAAATCTTTGTTGTAAACTATTTTGATAACAAAAAGTTTTCCTTGAATTTTCAATGACAAGAAAAGATACAACATGATTTGCGCCCATTCAGAAATACCACGCACTGAGAAAAACCTCACGACTAGAGCCGAGTATCCGCGATTCAGCGTCACCGACCGACTGGAGCCGAGTATACCTGATTCAGCGTTACCGATCTGAGCGTGACGGTTCACTTTCGTTCACTGTTCAAAAATAGCGCAGTGCTCCTTAAGAAGTTGTGACTTCAAAAACGATTCTCCACCATGTATTTAGGTCATTCAAAAAATAAAGGCATAATTTCTTCCTCACGGCCCACGTGAATCTATATCTGCAGTCTTGGTACTCACACGTTTTTCTTGCCCTGAAAAACTACGGTTTTTGGCCATTGTGTATGCACATCGTTGTATGGATCACTTTTGAAGCTTGTTGACGGACACATTTTTTCTATGGCGCGGTTTATAAATCGTACTGTAAGTCTGGTTTCATAACAGTCCGGGAGACCCACACAGGCCGCCCGCACACGTAAGACCCGTACGGGTAGCGCCTGCAGTGCTCTGAAACGAGGGAGTAAGTACGATACGGTTGCTAGCGTTGTACGGGTTCTACCTGGAGCGGGTCGCGTACGGACCAATGTTCTAGCGCCTCACGCGTGTCTCCGTTCCGGGAGTCCGTACGGGCGGCCCGCACAAGTCACTCGGACAGTTGTGAAACCAGCCTAAAGAAACCGTACCCGTGTCGAGCCATGTATAAAGGGCCTTATTTGTCGCAAAACGTCGCATCAACCTATTTTTAACATAATAGGTGACAAAGTTGTTCCAAGTAAAGCTTTTATTGTAAAATGTCAAAGGGAGGGTGATAGAACTGCGAACTAACTTTTCAACGTGGTTTTGTTCGCGAAGTTTGAAAGTTTTAAGCTGCGTAACTAACTACGATTATATTAAATGTATTATGTAGGTCTGTAGGTGATTCAAAAGTTCATCGTGCAAAAGGTCGTAAGTATAACGTGATTTTGATGCACCAATACCTTTTATATCTAGGATTATTTATGAAAAGAAAATAAACGATTTTTTATAATATGCTAAACTTACCAAACATCCCAGGTCAGTGCGCCCAAATATTTTGTATAGACAGCAAACATACCTGAAAGCAAGAAAATAAAACATAAATATCGCTGAAACTCAAAAGCAATTGGCGGATGAATAAGTTTAATAATAGACTAGTTGCTGCCCGCGACTTCGCCTGCGTGAACCCTAATTCTTTTCCTAAAATAAAAAAAACTTTTTTACAAAAAATACAACCGACTTCCAAACTACAAAGTGAAAAATTACTTTCATTTCGGAAGTCGGTGTCTTTGAATCAGTATTTTAGTTTTTTGACACCGACTTCCGAAATGAAAGTTATTTTTCACTTTGTAGTTTGGAAGTCGGTTGTATTTTTTGTAAAAAAGTTTTTTTTTTCACTTTTTTTAGTGGGTTGTTTTGTAATTTATCTAAGTTACAACATCCTTATGTCAACTGCTCATCAAAAATACCCAAATCGCAATAGATGTGCCTTTAATATTTGAAGAGTTCCCTCGATTTCTCCAAGATCCCATGATCAGATCGTGACCAAATGACAATGGGACCAACTTGAAAGTATACCCTTTCAAACAAAAAAAGAATTTTTCAAATCGGTCCAGCCGTCTTCGAGTAATCGGGGAACATACATAAAAAAAATAAAAAATGTCCCGACTAATTGAGAACCTCCTCCTTTTCTTTGAAGTCTGTTAAAAAAGTATCACCGCGTTGAAGAACTGTCAGTGTCAATATTCCAAAGCATCTGACAGCGCTTGAACGCGGTTTAGATGTGAGAGTGTTCAATTTAAATTTGGTAAAATTCGCCCTTAATTACCAATAGATATAATTTCTTAAGTCACCGAAAATTTTATAACCGCAGTGTCTAGTTTAGAACATGATACGAGTACCAAATTGTAGTATGCTATTACAATGTAACCACATTATATTTGACAAGTGGTTAACCGAAGGAACACCTTTTTGACGATAGTTATTTATTTACACTAGCTAGGAACATACATTTAATTCAGTATCTAAATCAGCAATGGTGTCCATAGCTACAATAGTATTATTTATTACAACATTTCTATAAAACAAAATGGTAAAACATTTTCCTACAACAAAGATGCGCTTCGCTTAACTGTTCCCACGTATTACGTTTCAACAGAACCGTATCAGACGTCGTTTCGAAAAGCATACCAAACAATTTTATTGAGAAATACAAAGCATTTTCTCATCTTTATTTCAAGAATGAAAAGCTTAACCCAATGAAGCCCATAAACCTATCTCAGTGCTCCTCCGAAGAGGGATTAAAATGTATCAAACAGAATCGAATCTACAAAGGCGTTCAGTGGAAAATATTCTATAAATATGCATCCAGTGTGACCATTGTGCATAGGATCCGATGCGCCGCCGCCGTGTGGGCGGGACTATTATACTTTACAACCTGTATACGCTGTTGTCGGAACAGCCTGTATGATCTATAAAAGGCTTTGTGTATTTCTCACAGATTTCGTTTGAGAGATTCAGCAAAACGCTTTGGTTGCATGTTGATAAAAATGAAAAAGATATTTTCTAGAAAATAAAATACAAAAGAAGGTTTATACATGTAAAGAGTTTGTCTGTAAAAGCACGTGGGTGCTCTGGTGGGTGATTTTTCATAAAAGTATCTTCGTGGGATACAGGAGAAATCTCAGAAACTTTTATGAAAAATAAATTGTACTGAAACGACCGAATTGTGGTCTAGTTAGAGGTCACTTGAAGACAGAGTAAGGACTGAAGTTGTCTGTGACTTCTTGAAATTTAATAAGCCAAATTAATCCTGTATTATGAACATATATTTTTATTAATATGAGGGTAAACTTGACAACATTTACTCTAATTTCTATGTTAATTTACTGTTATCAAGCATCAGATTTCCAAATAGAAGAGCTACAAAGCTACAAATATTTATAGCTTCAGATAAAAGATAAACCTGACGTATGTAATATATATTACCCCTTAGAAAACTAGGTACCTAGTTACCTACACCAGCGGGATAATTGCGTTATACACATAAAATGACAAATGATCGCAAAGGGTTTAATTTTGACAGTTCCAATGGGTTTAATTTTGACAGTTCCGATGGGTTTCATTTTGACAGTTCCAATCGGATTCATTTTGACAGTTCCAATGAGTTTCATTTTGACAGTTCCAATGGGTTTCATTTTGACAGTTCCAATGGGTTTCATTTTGACAGTTCCAATGGGTTTCATTTTGACAGTTCCGATGGGTTTCATTTTGACAGTTCCAATGGGTTTCATTTTGACAGTTCCAATGGGTTTCATTTTGACAGTTTCACCCACGTTAATTGCGTTATTTACGTTGTTGAGCAGACAAATTTTTCAAACCTATGAAGCAATGGATTATTAGCAAAATCTTTCAATACTCTCGAATTGTTATTGAAAGTGTGTTACGCAATTTGGGAGCAAAAGACAAAGAAAAATCCCCAATACATGTCTTATTCCACACCCAAAAAAAAACAAGAGACAGTTACAATTATCAAAACAAATAGTTCTAACACAGCCTAGAAACGAAAGCTATTACCCTCAGCAATAAAACGTCCATAGGTTCACTGCCCCGTCAACTAACGATCATGCGCCTCCATTTGCCTAAAAGCCTGTGAACATTATGTACGAATCAGAATCCGGATAAGTATTGCCTTTTATTCCTTATGGTAAGGCGTAAGTATAAATTCCTTTGCTTATGTTTGGTTGGGTCAAAACTGGACTCGGAAAGTGCATCTAGAGGCACAGCTAGATTCATAGCTAATCCTTTCTTCTTTCTTTTTGAAGTGAAAACTTCTTTAAGCGCGTTGAGCATTTTTGAGATGGGAAAAACAATTGAACTCGCGACACCGTTATCAACACCTCATTTTTGTAAACGCGATTGTGCTCTTTATTTATATTACATTACGGATCAGTGTTCTATGCAAGTATTTTTACTTTAAAGGTTTTGGAAGTTTTTTTTTTTTTGTAAACGCGATTGTGCTCTTTATTTAGATAAGGTTACGGACCAATAACCAAAAATTATATACAAGTATTTTTCTTTCACCAAGGCGATCTCAAGTTTTCACTTCTGTCAGCACTCCCAGAGAGTCATTGTTTTTTTTTTTGTTTCGAAGGTACATCTATGTTGCCTTTGTTTCGGCCCGGTGTGGCCACGTTTATATCGGCGTCAGAGACGTTGTTCACATCGTCAATATTGCATGTGAAGGGACATTTGGGACACTCTAGCAGATGGGACATAGTCTGTTCAGGAGCACCGCTGTCGCACTGGATGTTGAATGAATCGGTAATTCCCCATTTCGCCAAACTATGTTTGCAGCGGCCTACTTGGGTACGCCGTATAATTCTTTCTTTATAAAATTAGGTCAACATTCTCTTACCAAATTTGTTTGGGGTCCACGCAACATACTTCTTCTTCCATACTTCTCTATCAGTCGTAATCTCAGTAGTCACCTCCTTTCTAGCCATATCATCTTCCAAACTGTCCATCCATCGTTTCTTTGGTCTTCCCCTACTCTTATACCCATCCACATTCATACTCAAAACTTTTCTAACGACATTTTCCTCAATCCTCCGCATCACATGCCAGTACGATGACAACAGATTTCTACACTACTTTTTAGCTACCGGGGCCACTTTCAGACTACCCCTTACATGTTTACCTACTCATTTCTTATTCTATCTATACGCATAACACCACACATTGTGTGTCATCACATCTATCAGACAAACATGTGAGTTTATCGGTGCAACTTCAGGAAAAGTCAAATTTAACAAACGACACTTAAGTTCGGAGGAGGAGCGTTGTTCGTTAAGAAGCTCGTGGCTTTGTAATAATAGCCGCACGGGTCGATCCATCAGGTTAAGCTACGCTTGCCGGGGTTCGTTCGTAGATGGGTGACCATCTTTACACACCGAGACTCCTCCGTGCCTCGAAAAGCCAAATAAGCCATTGGTCCCGGCTATCATTCGTGGATCTTAGACAGTCGTTACGGGTCGTCAGAAGCCCGAAAGTCTGACAGCCAGTCTTACCAAGGGGTATCGTATTACCCAGTTACTGAGTTGGGTTGTGGAGGTCAGATAGGCAGTCGCTTTATGTAAAATACTGGTATTCAGCTTCATTCGGTTCGACTGAAAGCCGACCTCAACATAGTTAGAACAAAGGCTAGGTAGATTGACTTAAATTCGTTTGACAGTTAGGGCAGTCAGCACTACTTTCAATATTGCTGAATTGAACACTCCAAAGCATGATCAAGACAGTGACACTTATGCTGATAAAGAAAGAGAAGAAATCAGCTTTATAAACAGACGCTAACATAGTATTTCTACTAACAGACTAGCCAGCGACTTCGCCTGCGTGAAGGTCGGAAATGATCCCACTTTAACTTAAGTTAAAGTTAGATAATTTCTACTTACTTTCTTTAACTTACTGGGATAAAAAGTATCTATCTGTCCTATGTCCTAACCCAGGTCATTCGTGTGCCAAATTTCAACGAAAGTTCAGCCGTTAATGCGTGACAAGGTAACAGAAAAGCAGTGTTTATTTTCGCATTTATGTTAAGAATAAAATGATGCTGCTGTTCTAATAACACACCCACGTTAACAAAGAGACACAGAAGGAAAGAGTGTGGGTGTAACCGCTATTTAGCAAAATGTTCTAACCAAACTTTAAACACAGCTGTGTTCAGAAACTGCTTCAAACAAATAGTAGAAACGAAGGTCAAAGCAAGTATTGTTACACCTGCTACAAATAACCTACACTGACCTTTTGAAAACCTTTCTTTAGGGCCCACGTATTTCTTTGTGAACATAAACGAAGAACCATTGCGAATAGTTTCCATGTGCACCTGCAGCCTTTTTTTTTTTTTGGGTGTGTTATTATCAAATAACTTCTCCCGCTCTGGGCGGAGCGGGAGGGCGTTTCAGACTCTTACTGACTAAAAAACACCCGTGTTCCTTCGGTTGCCCTGTTGCCGGGGGCCACGATGTCCCTATCGGTTTTCTTCGAACCCCCGGCAGGCATTGGCCCTAGCGGACCCCGTCAATTCTGCTGACATCTCTTTGAGGCGCGCGTGGAACACAACGCGCCGTCGACCCGGGCTTGGTCCTTATTGGACGGCGAGCTACCCATTGCTCACCGTCCGCAAGCCCGCGCCTACGGTGGCCGGAAATCGGCTCGCGATTCCCGCCCCGGGCGTCTCCTCCTGCGGCGGTTAGGGGCGTGAGGGCGCGAAATTTGCCTCTCCCTCACGCGTTCCGCCTCCTCCTTCGCGAGCATTACCGCTTCGCAAAAGGAGGTGACGGCCTACCATTTCCTCTCGCTCCGTACCATGGCCTGAACCAGGGCCGGACGCGAGAGATCACCGCCGCCGATCGCCTCTACGAGGACACGGCGTTGCTCTGCCCAAGCCGGGCAGACCTCTACCGTATGCTCCACCGTGTCCTCAGGCCGATCCACACAATGGTGACACCCGGGTGTTTCCTCCCGCCTTATCATGAACAGGAACCTCCCGAAGCAGCCGTGTCCGGTGAGGATCTGCGTCAGGCGGAAGGTGAGGACGCCGTGGCACCTCTCAAGCCACTCCTCAAAGACGGGTCTTATCGCCGCAATTGTGTTCTGTTCGCTTTTCCTACTGTAAATGATCGTTTTACATATATATATAGCTTTATACTCCACTACGTAATGTTTGTTAAACCTATTAATTTTAATTTTAATTTTTGTTAAGTACTCAAATATGAATGTTTAATTATAGTTCAGTGCTTGTGGCAAATCTTACTTGTTTATGGGGCATGCGGTGCTAACCTGTAATTAATTGTTACACTAACCTTAGATGTTATGTACTTACTGTAAATGTTATGAGTGTAAACAATTGTTGGTTGGCCAATAAAGGAAAAATAAAAAAAATAAAATAAATTGTGGCGTGCCCAGCGCCGGGTTGCGACAATCGCACTCTCCATGACGCCATGAGATCCCGCCGGAGCTCTGTCCGCTGTGCTGCGATTTCTTGCGGCATCGGAGTTAAGCCCCGGCGTTTCGCCTCCTCGCGCCACTCCCAGATGTGCGCGATGCACCTGCAGCCTAATTTCGTACACATTTTCAATCACAATCCGAACGTTTTGAAGCTATGGCTAATCCATGGCTTCATAGATTTGAAAAATTCGTCCGCTCAGCTATGTAAATTACGCAACGAACGTGATGAACTGTCAAAATGAAACCCATTGCAATCAATCGTAATTTTATGTATGTTACGTAATTGGGGTACCTACTGTTCCGTTGCAGCTCTGAATTAGACATTTTATAATAAATGCAGTCAGGAAAATATTATATTGACACACTACGTCAATTTGCTGTGTTATATATAATAGCCATTGCATAAAACAATAAAAAAAATACAGTATGTTGTGGCTATGATTCGAGTATGCGGACAAATTTAACACGCTACTAAATGCCAGTGGCCTTAAGTCGTCGGACGTCCAGCCAATAATAGGACTCGCCCATTAAGGAGCGCTGTCCCAAATTAGACGCATTATTAATTTATTATACATAAAACAGGGTATCAATAAAATACGTATGCTAAACTAAAAGATAAATAATTAAATTATCTTGAAAATGGTGAAGGTTTCAGAAAAATACACTTGATAGTTTTTACGTGATTCTCCGGTTTTTATCCGCGTTAGACATAACTTTACAAATTAATTACACTATGTAATATAAACATAATCTTAAATATTCACAGATGAAGTTATTAAAAAAAGCTCTAATTTAACATATATTTTTTACAAATCATTAACACTACTTGTTGAGACGTGATCTTCAGTATAAAATCATTAAAAGTCGGTTATTGTCGCCATAAATAGTCAATTTCATAAACAATTAATTTATCTGACTTTACATGTGTATCTGCCATCATTAGACTTATCTTTATCTCTGGCTTTATCAACCAGTGGGGTAATTGCGTAACACACTATCAGTAGCAATGGGTTTCATTTTGACAGTTCAACGACATTCATTGCCTTATTTACGTTAGTGTTGAACCGACAAATTTTTCGAACATATGAAGCAATGGATTAGTAGCCTTCAAAATTATTCAGATTGTGATTGATAGTGTGTTACATTCTGATGCTCAGAATATAAACAGTTCTAAAAACCGAAAGAATACCATTTAAGACTAAAACAGGTATTTCATCTAAGTCTATTGTCTATGTCCTTGATTCAGCACTTAAAAGCCTTGAATTACGTAAACGAACAATTCCTTAATCTCGAGACAGATTCGTCTCCGTCGCCATCTTGTTTTATTTAAATACCTAAATGGCTTATGCGAGAAATCTAGATTTCAATGTCAATCGAACAGGTTCTTCCGAATTGGAACTTTTTATCCTTTTATGGGTCAATTCAAATTGGTTATTACATCGTTTTGGTTGGCAACAGATTAAGAAAGACGGGATGATATAGCAATTCTGTAGTGGTACTATAAAAGTCATGTCTCCAAGCTAACAGAAAATTGCACTAATCTTTTAAGTGTTGATTGAATGAATAATTGATTCTATGACGTAATTCGAAAGAGATTGCCCATAATATATCTACTGGTTTGAAAGGGAAAATAGATTTAGTTAATAGCTAAGACTGGCACAATTAACTGTTTCAATAGTGGGCACAAGTCTCAAAGTTATCCACACCTATGTGTTACCAAAAAAAAAAACAATGCAATCATATGTCTGTTCTATCATACCTATCTTTGTTCCCCCATACCTTAAATCATTTTCCCCGATTTGGAAATATGTATCGGGCACCGATTGGTAGAAAAGCAAGTTCTTTTTTATCACACACGGATTCAAACTGTCAAATCACTTCTTACAAAGGCGGATGTTGTGGCCATTGAGAGCATAAAACAACCAATTACCATACGTCCTTGTTCGACCTTGACAAACAAAAAATTATCAATAGTAAAAATTAATCCAAATACATTTCAAAACAATGACTGTGCACGTTAAACAATGAATTGAGAGTTTTTCTTTCAATGTTTGATAAGTTTAGTTTTTGTAACTGACAATGATTGATGCAGATTTTTTAATAGGAAATGTGGATTATATACGGGTATTGTTGATAGTTACATGGAATTTAAAACTGTGAAACTATGGAGGAAAAAAACGCAAAGGTTGTTCCCCGATTTAGGAATCTGAAAAGTCATAGATTTACTTGGCAGTTAATTAATAGGCAAAATTAAATTCAAAGTCAGGGAAATTCATTAAGAAGCAAATTGACACAATTTGCCGTGTTATAGCAATACAATTGTCAAATGACAGTTGTGATTGAACACAAGCACAATTTAAGTTGATAGTCAATTTGATTAGCACAGACACACATTTAACACATGAACAAAGTGTTTATATTCATATTTCAGACTCTAAGAAAGTGGAACGGACTTGTGTAAAGTACAATCAACACTATTCTAAGTTCTAAAATAATAAATCACGTAAAAAATAAAGTTAGATTTAAATTGCTTATTAGTCTTATATGCTAGATTGTAATTAATTTTTTATAAATGAAAATAATAAAATTGCCTAGACGGTTGACATCTGTCGGGCATGCCACCGTCCCGGAGAATCAATCCGACACATTATTTCTGGCTGTTCTCGTCTGGCTAACGGAGAATACTTGCATAGGCACAACCTTGTAGCCAGGATTATCCACCAGCAACTTGCTCTGAAATACAGTCTTGTGGAATCGGAAGTACCATACTATAGATATGTGCCCGACCCAGTCCTCGAAAATGGCAATATCACGTTGTATTGGGATCGATCTATCATCACTGACAGGACTATTGTTGCCAATAAGCCCGACATAGTGGTGATAGATCGATTAGAGCGTCGCACAATGATTATTGATATAGCGGTCCCGCATGACGAGAACCTCGTGAAAGCTGAAAAAGATAAACAGATTAAGTATCTTGACCTGGCTCACGAGGTTGTCGACTTGTGGGATGTGGATACAGCAATCATTGTGCCGATAGTCGTGACGGCCAATGGCATAATAGCCAAGAGCCTCGACCAACACCTGAGGAGGCTCTCGTTAGGCAGCTGGATCAAGGGCTTGATCCAGAAAGCAGTACTCCTGGACACGGCCCGTATTGTTAGGAGGTTCCTCTCTCAGGAGCCCTGACCACCGGTGGCTTGGACCCTGTTTCCGACACCGGTGGGCTACTATTTTTTTTATTTTTAAATGTTTTTTTTTTATCATTTTATAAGAATATTTAAAAATGTAAATTATATGTTTGTAAATGAAATAAAGGAATAATAAAATTGCCTAGCAATTATTATTTTTAACGTTATCACAAAAAACACCTGATAAGCAGGTATTAAAAATACATAATCTATTCTCACGAGAAAAGAAGAATGAAAACAGTTTTTAACCGACTTCCAAAAGGAGGAGGTTCTCAATTCGTCTGTATGTTTTTTTTTTTTTTTTGTTTTTTTTTTTTTTTTGTATGTTTGTTACGCGATTACTCCGCCAATTATGAATAGATTTTGATGATTCTTTTTTTGTTTGGTAGATCATACTTCAGAGGTGGTCGCATATAAATTTTATTAACTTTGGTTGGGTAGTTTTTGAGTTACAATTATACGAATTTTTGCCAGTTAGTATGTAGATGATAATGATAACTTCTTGTCACTGTTATTTACATAGCAGGTAGTGGTATTCGAATTTGTGTGGGGTAGGTACCACAACTAAAAAGTGAAAAATAAAAACTTTTTACAAAAAAAAAAACAACCGACTTCAAAAAAAAACACTACAAAGTGAAAAATAACTTTAATTTCGGAAGTCGGTGACAAAGAACGAAAATTCAAAACCAAAGACACCGACTTCCGAAATTAAAGTTATTTTTCACTTTGTAGTGTTTTTTTTTGAAGTCGGTTGTTTTTTTTTTTGTAAAAAGTTTTTTTCCCACCTTTTTTATTTTTGGGTGGGAAATTTTCAAATAACTTCTCCCGCTCTGGGTGGAGCGGGAAGGCGTATCAGACTCTTACCGACTAAAACCCACCCGTGTTCCTTCAGTTGCCATGTTGCCGGGGGGCCACGATTTCCCTTTTGGCCTTATTCGCAACCCCGGCAGGCATCGGCCCTAGCGGACCCCGTCAATTCTGCTGACATCTCTTTGAGGCGCGCGTGGAACACAACGCGCCGTCGACCCGGGCTTGGTCCTTATCGGATGGCGAGCTACCCATTGCTCGCCGTCCAAAATAATAAGCGATTCATAATAAATAATACTTCATTCACCACCAACGCTACCAAGAAAAGAAACGAAAAAACAACAACACTCTAAGTAGATTTTTTCAGTGAAAACGCCACAAATAACAGGAAATTGCTTTCATAGACAGAACAAGTTCACTTTCTTCTTTAACTTATAAACTGAGTTGTGAATTGAAATTGACGTCTTCATCCATTTCGCTACGTTCTTACCGGTCTATTATTTGCTTAGTCTGTGGATTCTAAGAAGTTTCTTAGCGATGAGTTTGTTTATAAATTGTTGGAGGAAAAGTATTGCGTGGAAAATATGCTTTTAAGGTTGCTATTGGTTCTCTTAACACTAAGCAGTAGGTAAACAACAAATATTAAGAAAACAACAGTTTTCCTGAAAAAATAATCCTTTCAAGTATGTATCTACGTAAATAAAATAACTGTAGAGTTTTCTCTGAAAGACAAATTTTACGAAAAGCAAGTTTCAAAGCTAGATTAATCTCCAAAAGGTTTCTTTACCAGCTAAATATCCCGTCTGTATCCTCCGAGATGCAGACAAAGTGGTATAAAGTTAACCGTTATTTCACCAGGTTTTTTTAAGACCCAGAAAAAGAAAGAAAACCCAAAAACCCTAAATCCACCAAAACCCTATCGTGTACCTACTAGTCATTTTACAGTTATTTTCCTTGCCAGACCTGTCTCCTAAAGAGCAGCGTGTCTAAAAGCCTAATACGTCGATGTGCGGTCGGCGGCGCGTGGCGCTCACAAAGGGTGGGCTGCGCCGGCGCCGCACCGCGCTACTTACGCGTTACGCTTTGCGCTTACGCTTTAGTAAGTTACCAACATAGGTAAAGACGTGTTTTGTGACTAGATTTGACATTTAAAGATAAAACTACACAACATATTAGTAATAGGATAAGTTTTATAATAAATCATTTAAGACTAGTCTTTATACTAGTTATAGTATAAAACTATTATAACGAGGTGTTTTAGTTGATCAAATATGGCGAGGAAGGGATAGTGGCTGATCTTTGCGTTATGCTCGTGAACGGGTGCTGCTTGTGGTGACTGGTCGTCTTGCTGATCATGGTTTTGTTATTGTTACTAGTAATTAACTGTTCATTTATTTTACCTCGATGGTCCTAGTTTATCATTTATACAAGTCCATAATGGCGTGTAAGTATAATCTTTTGTAAGAGAAAAACTACGACCAAAGGCCCCAAATATCTTCCAGTCAGATTTACTGAATAAACAAAGATGGCGGATCATGAAACCGTAAACATAATTTAATTTCAATTAATCATTTCCCCAAAAAATAACCTTCGAACTTTTACAACTTCATCAAAAGTTTTCCTAAGATCCAATTCAATTCGCCAAGTTTCTGTATGCTTCCCCATAGAAATAAAATTAGAAAAACAAATTAGCTACTAATAACTGTTCAGCAATTTCAATATAAAAGTAAAATACTTCATTACACGCAGCTCCTTAGGTAACGTTTCCAGGAACCTTTGCGTTTCTTAATTAAACCAGCACGGACTGTGCGACTCGATAATTGAAAATTTTCATCCGATACCACCCTGTATATTGCATAAGGGTGGACCTCGAACACGCGTTTAATTTGTGGAGAACGATGATAGAGTTACAGAGAATAAAAAGCTTACAGTAATTTTATTTATTTTGGAAGACCTAATATAATGTGATAAAAAGTCTTAAGTGGGCTGTATCTCTATTAGTTTTGTTTTATTCAAATAATTTAACTGCATTACTATAAGATTGTACATCTAGTAGGGAATTGCTGTATCTGAAAGCAACTGCTGTATCTACCTATTATTGTTTGTTAAATTTAGTTCTTTACTTTCTGTTGCTTCCTGTAATTTTTGTAGTGTATATGTTGCAGTAAGATGGTTGAAGCCATGACAGCTATATCCCTAGGGATATAGCCTATATACCGTAATATAGATATATGACAGTGGTTCATAACTGTCGGAGTGGCCTATAGTTATATTACTAGATCGTGCTCGTATCATAGTTATATTACTAGTAAGACAGTTATGAACCGCTTTCATATAACTATATTACGGTATATAGCTGTATCCCTAGATATCCTTAGGGATATAATTATATCAACCATCTTACTGCGACATATACAAACTTTGGTAAACCTAAATAAAAAGAAGATGTAGGTCGCTGAATGCTTTGAGAAACTCCATTATAAACTGACATTTAAACTATCAAGAAAATAATCTAATTAAGAACAGCTGCAATTATACTCTGATTTGTGTGTCCATAAATCACAGCAAAAATGCTGCAAAAGTCATTAAATTCATAACAGAACTACAAATCTGCTCTTAAATGACAATACAAAGTTGTTAATTCCAATCGTGTCGTGAACAGCACGCTTTAAAAATTTGCATGTTAAAATTCATCAAGCAATATTTATGACTCAAAGGAAAAACCGCATCGAGATATCAAATGACGGATGGTCCACAATAACTAACGTTTAGTAATAAAACCGCAAAAAAGTCGCAGAAAACTGTTTCATTTCCCAATCAGTGTGGAACCTGGAATACTATAAATTAGACTGTCGTGAACGATTGCGTTTTAAATGTTCGTTGAATTTTGCACTTGTACGTTTTCGTTTTGATTAGTCGCTGCTTTTACGGCTTGCTTTAAATTAGTTTTGCCGACTTGTTGCCGGCTGAGTACAGAACAGCTCATTACCTACGTGGTGGTCTGGCGTAACGAGAGTCCAAAGAATTCTAATACCTGTAATAAATTTCATTCAATATTTCTCTTGAGAATACAATTTTCAGAGAATATGTCTTTCTAACGCTATTTTAATGTAATTTTCTCTGAAAAGCTGTCAAAAATTGTGTTGACAGTCGTTGCAAAATTATTTTCTGGCTGCAGCATCAGGTCAAAGTCGTCAAATTATTTTACTGTCATCTTTTCCTAAAACATTAATCCAATATCTGGAAAATTCTGTTGCAAAATATTGGAACGAAGTTCTTTAACGCGGCTTGTTAACTTTCAGAAATCGTCACGCTAAAAAGTGTTAATACTTGCGACTATCTTCTTCTAATTCAAAGAGAAAGAAAGAAAGAGAGAGAGAGAAAGAGAGAGAACGCCAGCAGAAAAAAACAAAAGAAAGGCGTAAAGCGATTAAAGCGTAGTGGGATAAAATTGTACACATCGGCCCGAGTACACTGCATGCCGCGAGAGAGAGAGAGAGAGAAAGTGTGAATTTGGTCAAAATGAAAATCCAAGATGGCGGCTCTAAAAATTTTCAAATTTTTCATCATGGGTGTCGTTTTCATAGTTTTCGAGGGTGCTAAAGCCGATATGAGGTCAAAATGTAAATCCAAGATGGCGGCTGCAAAAACTTTGTTTTTGTTTTAAATCATACGTGAGAAAGAACTTCGTTCCTGACGGTCCCCCGACTGTACACGTTTTTTTTTATTAATTACACATGTCATGTTTCATACTAGTCTAGATATTGGATTATATAGAGCTAAATATCTCACCGTGGAAACAGGGGGGAGTGCTATCTATCCACCTGATGCTAAGGATTGACATTATGGACAGGTCACTTCAAGTTCCCTTCACTAAGATATCACGGCGAGAGAATAGACCAGGTCAAGCGTGTAAAAAATGTGTCTGTACTAACTCATTTATTATGGATACAGACAGGCTACACCATTTATTTGTCCACAACGACGGGTTACAAGTGTTATGACACCTTTATGAGAAATGAACGCACTGATTTGCAGTCCGTCCATCTCTATACACACACACACTTACACACACTCACTCATACACACACAAACACACCCTCACACACTCACACACGCACGTACCACATTATTTTCATTTTTTTTTTTTTTACACTAGAATTAAATTACATAATTGTACCCCAAAAAATAATTACTATTTACCTACCTGTAATTTTTGTATAATGGACGGATGGATGACCCCTGTAACACAGGCTCCACCTAGCATGGGGGTCATTGATCAAATTTCTGTGCACTTGTAAGTCCTAAGCTGTAAATGCTGCGCATAACTTCTTTGTAATTTACTTTTGGAAATAAAATAAATTTATTATTATTATTTCCTTTATTTCATTTACAAACATATAATTTACATTTTTAAATATGCTTATAAAATGATTAAAAAAAACATTTAAAAATATAAAAAATAGTAGCCCACCGGTGTCGGGAACAGGGTCCAAGCCACCGGTGGTCAGGGCTCCTGAGAGAGGAACCTCCTAACAATACGCGCCGTGTCCAGGAGTACCGCTTTCTGGATCAAGCCCTTGATCCAGCTGCCTAACGAGAGCCTCCTCAGGTGTTGGTCGAGGCTCTTGGCTATTATGCCATTGGCCGTAACGACTATCGGCACAATGATTGCTGTATCCACATCCCACAAGTCGACAACCTCGTGAGCCAGGTCAAGATACTTAATCTGTTTATCTTTTTCAGCTTTCACGAGGTTCTCGTCATGCGGGACCGCTATATCAATAATCATTGTGCGACGCTCTAATCGATCTATCACCACTATGTCGGGCTTATTGGCAACAATAGTCCTGTCAGTGATGATAGATCGATTATTATTATTATTATTATCTATCCATACTTTAAAAAACAAAACTGTATCTGTCTTTATGTAACGTTATCACGGCTAAACCGCTGAACCGAATTTAATGAAATTTGACATAAAGATAGCTTGAATGAACAAAAATAAAACGAGCGATCAGTAGTCGCATATGATATGTAACATCTGACATCTCACCTTGGTAATAAGCAACATTAAAGGGGCGGGGACTCGTCAAAGTCGTTTTTGACGGCCAACTCAAGCACTGCGCACGCTCATTGGTCAAATCAAATAGCGCACGCTTCCCCGGCATCCTGTTACACACTTCCGTCGCTTTCCACGAAATCACTCCCACAGATTTGATTATTTCGATTTTTTTTAGATTCAGATTTGAAATTTTGATTGCAGGAAAACAAGGGGGAAGCTGTTATAGATCAAAAAACCACCCCAAGTTTGGATGAGAATATCTAAAATTCACGTGAACAAAAACGCAAGCAAAAGTGAGTTCTAAATAAACGTTCAATGGTTTGTAAAGACGATGCATCAAATGTCTGGTTAGCCTATCACAAAGGCATTACCATGCCATGATAGATGACTAGTGCATAATGATTATTCGCACTTTATAGGAGATGCTATGATGAAAGAGTCGGGTAAATATGTGACTTAGGGGCATTATAGTGCTGATTTAGATTAAGATAGATCGTCGGCTCATTAAGGGCTTTTGTGTAGCGATATGATGTGTGGTGTCGAAGGTAATAAGACACGCGGGAGGTCACCGATGAGGTGGACCGATCAAAATAAATTCGCAGTTTGAGGCCCTGTTAATCGGGAGGCAAGCTACGACGCCTATCAATCAATTTTGTGAATGTGAGGACTACGTGGATTCCCGGGTCGGGCAAAGTGTTATTGGGTTTTTCTATCTGGAATTTCTCAGAAGCAGCTTGGAGTCTGGATTTGTGCCCGGTTGATGGCAATAGGCTCGCCCCCTATTACATGGGACTTAAAACATAACTGGCGAAATGTGGGTGTACCTGCTACAGGGTCACCTCTGCCCAACCCTTCGGGGAAACAAGGCGTGATGTTATATTATGTATTCTCTGCTAGTTTTAGTGATGGTCTGGCAGTTTGAGTAGTTTATGTGGCCTACCCAAATGTCCTTTCTTTGGTATTGTTCGTCGAGTTGAGCTCCTTAAGTTCTGAGTTGAGCTCCACGATTACTGACAAATGCTTGCATTGACTGGACAGGTCCACTCAAATCTGTGTGGTTCTTTCTTCAAAAGACGATTTCAGACACTAATATACATGGTTCTCATATGTCTGACCAAGATTATGTCTGGACTTTAAAAGATACTGCGACCTCTGAGTTTGTTTTGGCCTTTCTTCTCAGAGTAGTCAGATAGGAAACGCCGAACTCATCTAGCTTATTTTTAATATTTTTTTATACGACGTGTAAAAGTGATTCCGATATCATATTTACAGAATAAACAATTTCATTTTATTTCAATCAACTCAACCTATCACAGTCCACTGCTGGACATAGGCCTCTCCCAGGCTGCGCCACAACACCCTGTCCTCCGCCTTCCGCATCCAGTCTGTCCCAGCCACCTTCTTAAAGACGTCGATCCATCTAGCTGGGGGGGTCCCACACTACGCTTCCTGATACGTAGTCTCCACTTCAGGACTCCTCTGCTCCACCGGCCATCGGTCTTTCGACAAACATGGCCAGCTCACTGCCACTTCAGTTTGCTTACTCTGCAAAAGCTATATCGGTAACTCCGGTTCTTTTCCAGATAATTTCATTTCTGATTGACACCTGACACCTGTGATTGGACACAATTCATCGTAACCACGACGAACTGTGTCCAATCACACCACAGTCATGAGCGAAGCGAACAAGAGAGATGTTGTATGTTTTGACTTGCGATGCATCCGGCTGGTCCAAAGGTCATTGTGGTAGCCGCTCTTTGTAATATTATAATATGGATGTGCATCTCATCAGACTGGAAGTCGACCTCAGTCTTGTTGAAAAACGCTAAACTGCACACCTAAGTCACAAACACAAAATTTAAGTATAGATATCGTTATGGATATTATTTCAAAGATAAAAAAAATAACGCAAAATTTTTCTAGATATAAATAAACGCGTGTGAAAAACGATAAATAGTAGTTGTGATAACATTACAGGTCCTCCTTCTAAAACAATTCCTCTCTACGAAACAGTAAGCAAAGTATTTTTTTTTCTTAGCCATTATTGTCCCCCACTGCTGGGCAAAAAAAAGTATACCTACATTATTTTCGCAACTGTGCAAAACACAACAGACAAAAAAAAACCGCAATACATCCACAAATGTTACACCTAGGTTTAAAGCAAGAGGAGGGTTTGCAAAACAGAGTTGCGCCACGGAACGATCTCTCCGCATTCCTCAGATGTCAGCCTTGACGCGAACATCGGCTGCCGGTTATGACTGCACTTTTAGATGCACCCGCCACGAAGGTGAACTGCCTAAGTGCGAAAGGTACGTGTGTTTAGGGATATTTCTGCATCAGACTACGAAGTAATCCATACCTACTAATATAAAACTGAACGGATTTAAATAAAATACACACAAATAGATCATGGCCTAGGTTAGGACATCCCGGTAGTAGTACGTTCTCGTGGGATTATTTTTGACTTTCACGCAGACGAAGACGCGAGCTAAAGCTAGTATGTTTATAAACAGAAACACAGTAAACATGATTGTCATCGCATTGATGAGTCCAAAGCTATGTATAGAACTTGATAACAATGTAAGTGAGACCTAGTTGATGATACACCTTTCGAAACAACAGAGTATTTCTTGGTGGAAGGCCATTACTGATCATGGCAAGAATATCGCTACCAACTACATTTTGAACTTTAGCAGTTCAGTAAAACCTGTCACCAAAACCTGTTTAGATTATCTTTGACCGCTTAAAAATTTCTTTCATCTCTTCCTTATTTATCTTGAAAGAACAACACTGCAACTTTAGTCGCCAGTCGGCAAAAATCGAGGCCAATGTCAACTAAACGCAGCCACCATTTTGTGTCACTAGCTCTAATCGGTGCTAGCGCAATACTAACAACCTGTCATCAAAACACGCTTCTAAACACTAAAATCTATTGTCAAGTACATCGTCATATTATCTGTGAGCATAAAAAACCCGCGTGTCATCCACAACCACGTGACCCGGCCAAGGTCTTCGGTAAACTTGTTAGAAGTCCCCCCTCCTGCATCCCCCTCATCGAGCCCTCATTATGTAAGACTTCGTTGCATGCGTCCTACCATAACAATGCATTATGTTATGAGTCATAAGCGACTAACATAACATGACCTATACGCAAATAGAGACTACTGGAACAGGTGAGCCAAACGGTGCTGGTATTTGATCTTCTGGCGTACAATCTTACTGTTGCATTCAAGTTAGCAGAATTTCAACTTTAGGACAAGGCAGTAAGAGTCTACATGCTAGCATAAATAGTGCGTGGGTGGACGCAGCGTGCGTAAGATCGTAACAGTTGATGCTTAAAATGTAGAAACAGGCACATGACATGTTCGAGAATAAAATAGTGTTTATAAAGTGCGTGCAGTAACTGAACTGACATAACCTTTATTTATGGATTGAAGTTCTAAGAACTATAGAAATATCGTTCTAGGGAAACTTATTTTTGACCCAGAAGTCACCTATTTACTGAAGACTTGAACACTTCTATTGCACGACTCATAATGCGAAGCATTAGAGAGAGCTCTGCGATCGAAAAATTTGTTTTGCCTCCTTTCTGCAACTGTTTTTATTTATTGTTACACTTCTGCTAGAACACAGAACCTACTTAATTTATATACCATTGTATAGATAATTTAATGGAGATTAATACTGTACTTTTCAAAAATTGATTTAATGTAGCAGAAACGAAAAAAAACCTTAAAAATCCCGTCAATCAATGTATGAAATCTGAAAACATTGTAGCTTGCGATAAAATATTGATTTTTATTTTTGTAGATTGATTTCAGCCATAGAAGGAACCCTATTGAAAATGGCTCTTTTATTCAAAGTAGTTTAAAATTATAATTAATAAAAACTAATATAATATCTAAATCTATATTTCCAGCTTCGACCCTCTTCCGTTGCCTAGCAACCAACAAAGCAAACCTAAACAACAGTACGTAAAGATTGCGAGGTGAGAAATTTTACCCATATTCATGGGTAAAAAAGCAGTCAAAACATACTTCAAGAAATATTCTTCTGTTTTTGAACGACCGTTATGAGGCGTGCACTTTTGGATTTTCCAAACATTTTGTAATTACCGGGAAACGACAAAGAGAGAATAACTGGCGACAAATGTGGGTGTATCTACTATGGCTTTACTTCTGCCTAACTCTTTGGGGAGTCAAGGCGTGAATTTATATGATACATTCAATTGATTACCAGAGGTATGTGTGTTAAGCACTGTAACGCAACTTCAAAGGTGAATATTACAATATATTGGCATGTGTGCATGAATGCGTGTAACGTATTGATGGTTCGGTAGATATTCTTGTGTGGATTTAAGTCTTTTGGACGTTCATTGCTAGGTTAACAGTTACAACGAACTATGTAGTAGTGGTTGGCATCAAATCCGACGAAATAAATGGGTATTAGTATTTTCTGCAGAGAATATGCTGTGTGATCACTTGGAAGAAATTACTGGATGTGGCTAGTAAAATTATATTATAGATACCCACTTATGTTAAAGTTAGACTTGTTTTAAGATTTTCGAGCTACTGACTACCCGGTACGATGGCCAATGTAATAAAGAATAGTGATATTTCAAGAACAGTAGCGGAAAATCCGCATATCTATTTTTTTGGCTGTCCAGACCACTAAAGTATTTTTTTTTGTATTGAACAGTGCCCTATTTATTAATAAAGGTTATAAACTATCTGCGTGCCAAATTTCATCCGAATTCGTTCAGCCATTTTTACACCAATCCGGAACAAACATCCAGGCACAGTTCTAAAAACTATATTTTCGGCATCAGACTCGTTCCCACACCTCGTAGCAATTACTTTTTTTAATAAATATTCAATGTACGGTTTTAACTTCGTTACTATTTTATATTTATTAGATTTATAATTTTATAATTTATTTGATTAATCAAATAACAATGTTAACGTTAAATAGTATCATCTGTACATTGACCATATTTGCGGTATTCAGAAATAACAATTTACAATTTATTTATTTGATATTTGGATTATTCGTGTTTGTTTATGTGTGTGTGTGTGGGGGGGGGGGGTGTGTGTGTGTGTGTGGAGTGTGTATGTGTTACAGATTGGAATAGGTTCAACTTGGCCTTCGGTCAGCCCTATTCCAACGACATTTTGTAAACAAGGTTTATTAGCATGTCAGATCACCAGTAGCTGCAAATAATATGTCAGAAAATTATGCACGTATTATATTAAAGTATGGGCAAAGTTTCTTAAGAAGTTTTGAAATTTCCATACAGTTATTAGTACTTGAACAAAATGATTGCGACTTATCTTACAAAACTGGCCGGTCTTGGTCGCGGTAATTATTGTGTATTGCTTGATTTATTAATACATGTAAATTATACTTGTCACTAGCTTTTGAATAATTAGCTATATGGACAACTGGACACTAGTGTTATAATTACTAATAAATCTTGGAGATTATGTGAACATTATCTTGCTTCTTGAATAATATTGATTTAGATGTCATAAAATGTCTGCTTGATGATGAAGATGATAAATTATGCCTTTGGAATTGCAGGCAGAAAACACTGTTCAACTCTGTCCCAAGAGTTAACAACGCATAACACTTACTTTTGGCGTTCTAGATAATTATGTAACTCAGTTTATCAAAAAAATTACTGTTAGCTGAGCTGTCGTGTGCCTGAAAATCGACCACGTCCCGGTTCTAAGAAACACGTTAATATCTAGCCAGCTCTTTTGCTCAGACTCTTTCAATATCCTCGCAGAAAACTATCTGATATTTCATTTTATGCTTTCACTTCAGCGGCTCTAAAGAAACTGAAATGTTTCAAAAATAAGATTTAGTATCTGTGACACTTCAACAGACACTTTTAGCTCTCAAGTGGATTCCGTTGAAGTGAAAGATATTTCAGTACATGTTAGAATAAGAGCTAGTTTTATTTCATTTACTGTACGTATTGAAGATACTTTAGAGAAATATTGTGTGTTGTGTTTGTGTATTAGTCTAGTAAATATAACATAACCCTTGTCTCCCACGAAGGATTAGGCAGAAGTATACCATAGTAGACCACAATTCGCCAATTATGTTGTCTATCATTTGCCAAATTATGTTGGGATGACTTCTAG
The DNA here is from genome assembly GCA_949152395.1 of Agrochola litura. Lineage (NCBI taxonomy): Eukaryota > Metazoa > Arthropoda > Insecta > Lepidoptera > Noctuidae > Agrochola > Agrochola litura. The sequence goes on along the minus strand of OX424497.1, from coordinate 2,878,416 downwards.
TATATCCATTATTTTTAGGTTAACTATCTTCTGACGCCCACAAATCAATAACCGGGGAATACCGATATAATTAAGGTCAGTTCGACAGGTGTTGACCTTGGCATTGTATCCAGAGAAATAAGGGACATTTTGTGAGTAGAGGAAGAGCAAAGAACCGTTTGATTGATTGAATGAAAGATAATATTATGACAAGAACACGCACCTCTGTTTTTCGCATTCATGTGCGTATTGTATAATTATCACTTGCTTCAAAAACGTTGAATGAAAACATCGTGAGGAAACCGGCATGCCTGAGAATGTGGGTGAATACTAATAGTCTATAGTAACAAACAATAATAAGTATCTACGTATTATTGTTTGTTACTATAGATGCAATAAGTGGAAATTAAGTATCCGCACTAGTAAACCTTATTTGTTCTGTTCCCACAGACAAACCGTGAAAACGGTTTTGCGGGGGCATTGTTCTTAAATTATGATTTTTTATTAACAGCCGCACGGGTCGATCCATCAGGTTAAGCTACGCTTGCCGGGGTTGTTCAGTGGATGGGTGACCATCTTTACATACCAAGACTCCTCCGTGCCTCGGAAAGCACGTTAAGCCGTTGGTCCTGGCTGTCATTCGTGGATCTTTGACAGCCGTTACGGGTCGTCAGAAGCCCGAAAGTCTGACAACCAGTCTTACCAAGGGGTATTAGGTAAATTGGGATGAGGGCAGGACAATGGTGATTGAGTGAGTAAGTAGTTAAATGCTACGCTTTATCAATGTGCTAGTAGTTCTTTACTTGGTTGCGTACTTTATTACTGAAGGTCGTATCCTGGCTTTATGTATGATGTTCTTCCACTTCGTTCGGTTCTCCGCTTTACTCAGGGTGGTCTTAATAGAGAGTCCAGTTAACGGTTACTTGGTCTGACCAACGGTCAGGTGACTGGCCGCGAGGTCTTTTCCCATTTACCTTGCCCATCATCACCAACTTTACAAGGTTATCTGGTTCCCGGCGGGCAATGTGCCCAAAGTAACCGAGAATTGCCCATCACCACCAACTTTACAAGGTTTTCTGGTTCCCGGCGGGCAATGTGACCAAAGTAACCGACAATCCTTTGATAACATATTGTGGATACTTTTAAGCTTCGTGCTATACTGCAAAGCTTAGTTTAGCTTAGCTTGGATTCCAAAGTGATGATTTTCATAAGTCCATTATAGAAGTGAAAACTTCTTTAGGCGCGTTGGGTATTTTTGAGATGGGACTAAACCATTGATTTCGCGACACCATGACAACACCTCATTGTTGTAAACGCGATTGTGCTCTTTATTTATATTAAGTTACGGATCAATGTTCTATGCAAGTATTTTTAGTTTAAAGGTTTTGTAAACGCGATTATGCTCTTTATTTATATTACGTTACGGATCAATGTTCTATGCAATTATTTTTACTTCAAAGGTTTCGGAAGTATTATTTTTTGTAAACGCGATTGTGCTCTTTATTTAGATAAGGTTACGGACCAATGTTCTATACAAGTATTTTTCTTCCACCAAGGCGATTTTGTTAAAGTTTTCACTTTTGTCGGCACTCCCGGAGTGCCACCACTTTTTTCTTCCACCAGTTACTAAATACACAAGGTTAATGTCATCTAGGATTTCCTAAAAGACGAAAAATTACCTAAGATATAAAAAAAGCAACCTTGTTGAGAGTAATAACTATGTAACAAATCTGCCACAATCGCCTTTTGATTACTCAAACAATAATGATAACATAATAGAAAATAACAATCGTATTTCACAGATAATTCTTGGTAATTGGGTATATTTGAACATTTATTATGAAGACCGTACTTTTGGGTACGTGGAAACTTATTATATTCTAGTGATATTGAACTAAACTAATAGAGATTCTCGGAAGGAATGGTCAATTCGTGGAACTGTTATTTTAAGGATATTTGAGAAGGATGTAGTTGATGAAAGAGAAAGCTAGTATTAAATTCGCGAATTTCGATTTTAAGTGAAAAATATGAAATAGGTAAGTCTGGTTCTTTCAGAAGTTATATGCCGCAAGCAGGATTAAAATATTATTCTAAGAAACCGGTTTGCCAATAGGTACGTATTCGGCCTGTCTAGCACTATTTGTAAAGATTTACACATAAACTTAACATCACGCCTTGTTCTCCGAAGGGTTAAGCAAAGGCGAACATATAGTACACCCACATTACGCCAGTTCTGTTAAAAATGTATGCTAGACATAATGCTGACTTCATCAGCATTGACGTCTTTATTTTCGCAAGAAATTGACAGATGAGGCTGTGTCGTTTCGCCAACTATTCCAGGTCCGTTGTTATAAGGTAGGGGTAACTTTTATAAGGTAGGGGTAACTTGAGCTTCCTAATCTTAACTTAATATTATACATGAAGTTTGTTTGTAACGCTTTCACGCTGGAACAGCTGAACGGATTTAGATGAAATTTGACAGATAGGTAGCCAGGGACCGGGAAGAGAAAATAGGTGACTTTACATCCTGGATCACAGACGAAGTCGCGGGCAACAGCTAGTTTATCAATATAACTGATAAAGTTACTGAATCTAAACCAAAATTCTTCACACCAAACCCACGCAGAAACAAAAACAGCCGTCTATTTTTGGCATCCTTCGGGCATCTTACCCTCTTACAATTTCTGCTCCAATAACTTGAAACTGTTCAATGAATACTTGAATCCACTTAAAAGTCAATGCAAAGATTCGGTGGTTTACGTTAATTAGTTAACTTTACGAATACCAAGTCGGGCATGCGCAGAATCTATGAGATCAGGGGCATCTTCGCCTGTTATTATTTATCCCTGACTTCATAATTTATTAAGTTAAAGAAACTATGGAAATTGGCTAGACGGGAAAAATATTGTGGGACTAGAGAGGGGTAAACAATTTTGAATTTTTTATAGAATGTTCCCTGCACCCCAAATGCGTAATACACTTTCGAAGGAATTCGAAGGTCTTGAAGGAAATACCTAATCCATTGCTTCAAAAGTTTGAATAATCGTCCATTCAACAACGTAAATAATACAATAAATGTGGCTGAACTGTCAAAATGGGAAGGAATTTCGATCAATTGTCAGTTTATGTGTGTTACGCAATTTATCCCGCTGGATTTTTTAAAATCTGCGTTGGTTAATCTATGGATGAGTGACACAAGAGATAAATCTCATAATTATAATATTTATTTAGGAGTTACAGTTCGTTTTTTTTAATCCCGTAGACTAATTTGACAATGCAAATTACCGTTGTTTGTTTTTTAATTTTGAGTTTGACATTTGCACCTGTCAAATTAGTATACGGGATTAAAAAACGAACTTTAGTAGTGTTCAGGAACCAGTAAGTCAGATAGCTAGCAAAAATATTAGACCAGCTATCAAGCCATATAAGCCCAGTTACTAGATTGTGGAGATTCTCAAAGTCAGTACAAATTATCATAGCTAAGGATAGCCGTATCTTAGTTTAATTCAGTTGTGAACTTTGGAAACAAACCAAGGATACACAACACGCCACTCCCAGGTGATTATCAAAATAATTCTTAATAAACACGATCTAAATGACAAATCCTAGATTAGCATAATTATTAGGCAGCTATATGTTTGTAGCCCACGTCAAATGTCACTTGTTTTACCAGCGGTCAATACGTTACAAATTATATAATTCGTACGCTTATTTCGACCAATCACCCACACATAATTAACTAAGGTTAAAAGTGTTTGAATAATTACGTGCCTGTTACGCCTTATACGGAGGTTCTATGAAGATTAACAGATGTTAATCGATGTTTAAATTAAACGGTTGTTTAGTCATAGGTTATTTTGAATGATAAAACCGGGCTAATTATTTATTTTTGTTTATTGTAATGAATGTTTGAAAATTATTAGCATGTGGGTATTGTTTATTATTTTTATTGACATGTTAATCTGATTCATGGTATAATAAACTAATCATATCTTATGTAACTATCTTTATGACCTTTTGAAGGCCGCAGAAATCCGCTAGAGGCTCAGCACAGAATCAGTCGAAGTGGCGGTGCTTGGGGGAGGCCTATGTCCAGCAGTGGACGTTTTTCGACTGAAACGATGATGATGATAGAACTATCCATATCTTTATGTACCATGTGCTTGTTTTTATGTATGCAATAATTATATGTTTTAAATTTTGCACAAAATAAATACAAATATTATGCATGATATATTTAACATAGATTCTGTCTTGCTTGAGTCTTCTCTCAGAATAACTCAATTAAAATTCACACTATCAAAGTTAGAAACTTAGCCCTTCAGTTACAGATCTCCATTGCAAATTCTAGCTTACGAACTATAAACTTTAATTTATCCAACCTTTATGAACGACTAGCCGCGCCCTGCGGTTTCACCCACATATGTCTCGATCCCGTGGGAATATCGAGATAAAAAGTATCTTATATCCTAACCCAGATCATGGTCTACCCATGTGCCAAATTTCATCCAAATCCGGTCAGCCGTTTTAGCGTGAGAACGTATCTGACTTTCGAATTTATAATATTACTAGCGGACGTCACGCGGTTTCACCTGCGTAGTTCCCGTTCCCGTGGGAGTACGGGGATAAAATATAGCCTATGTTACTCGCTGATCATGTAGCTATCCATTGCTGAAAGAATTTTTCAAATCAGTCCAGTCGTTTTTAAGTTTATTCGTTACATACAATTTTCTAAAGACTAGCTGACCCGGCAAACGTTGTTCGGCCATATAAATGTTTGGGGTGGACCACCCTTATCGTTTAGGGGTATGAAAAATACATTGCGCGGAGAACTACGGTAACTAACACTGTGACACGAGATTATATATGTATAGATAGTTACGATATCGTGAATCACCATCGGGACCTTTACCTCTTGTAAGTTAGTACTGCTAATGAGTACAAGCAGATATATAGGGCCATAAAATACTAATAAACCATCGCTCTTTTGTAGGAACTTTAAAACGGAGAGTGGCCGTCGGTCCTTCACATTTACGCAACAGGTAGCTTTTTAACAAACATTACTTTAACAATCACTAAACTCCACGTAACACCCTATTTTCAACGTTCCAAGATTAATAATTGTTTACCAATTAGTTATGTGAACGCAAAGCGTGAATTTATATTACATCTGTAATATTTTTCGATGACGTTAATGAAGATTATGGGATATTATGATTCGGATGGCGTCGATTGGTAATCAATTAGAATAACATCCGTGCGAACAAATATTATCTGCTATAAATATAAATATCACGCTATTTCGTGTTTCATAACCGATTTGTGAAGTTTATGTAATATTTGTACGCCTTGAAAGGCAGTGCATAATGATACAATATTTATTTATTTTATAACATCAATTACCACGACAGTATACTATGTACCACAAATAAATAAATGTGAATAATAATCGAAAAAAATTGGAGATTGAAAAAAAAATATCCCGTTTCGGAAAACTATAAAAAGGGTGAGAGCAGTGGTGGCCAAGTGGTAACGGCCGCGACTTACGAGTTGTAGGTCGTAGGTTCGAACCCAGACAGGCGCTTTACTTTGTGTAAATTATTTCATCACCACTGCTCTCAAAACGGTGAAGGAAACCGGCATGTCCTAAAACCGAAAATTCGAAGACATGTAACATCTACCAACCCGCACTGGGCCCGCGTGGTGGATTACGGCCCATTCCCTCTCACAGAGAGGAGGCCTGTGTCCCAGCAGTGGGAACATTATAGGCTGATGTTTACATGATGATGATGATGATAAAAAGGGTTAAAAATTATGAAATTCACGCTGGTAAAGTTCAAAATATTCCAAAACAAAAAATAAGTAATTAACAAATAAACTTTCAGTTTACCGATCGTAACTTATGTTAGACGTTTACCCTGAAGCGCAGGCCACACTGGGAACAAATCTAAGTTCATTTCGCTTCACTCATGTAGCTACCGCCTGTTTTCAAATCAAATCAAATAAATTATTTGCATACTACATGTTAAAAAGGTGTTACTCTAAAAGGTACATTGTAACCTAATCAGGTATGCAAAATTAATATACTAGGTACTAATCACAATATACAGAATAAATTATAAATTGAGTTACATTAAAAATTTAAATTCCAAAATAAAAAATACATAAGTCAAATAAAAATTTCAATAATGATTATATTTGTCATTATAAAATCAGTCATCTTTCATTTAAATAATCAGTAATTGCATAGTAACATTTTTCAACTAGGAATTCGTGCAAACTTAATTTGTTTTCATACCTACTTCGGTTCATAGTTCGCTGTTTGAACCGAAGTAAGTATGAAAAGACGCGGTTCCATACATATTTTTTTTTACTATAGTTGTTATTTTCACAATTTGAAATGCAACCGTCTTTACGAAATTTTATAGACATCAATCACGAAGGTGTGAAAAAAAGACAATTAAATGCTAATTAGATGACCTTGCTAGCGATACGTTAGAAATACGAACACGATACGATGTGAATGATTTACTGCACGAAAGCTGAATATTAATTAAATTAGAAAGTATTCATCAATTAATACGTAAAACACCTTAGATTGGTTTGTGGCAAAGTTTTAATAATATGGGCGCCTTTACACCGAAACGTGGGTAATGCTGTCTTCCTTACACATTAGGAAAGTGTAAAAAAAAACATGGACCGTCTTTGGCTTTGCCGTAGTCGGGTAAAAAATGGTATTTTGTTCACTTGTTTGCAAGTGTGCTGTCGTGGCATGAGTGTTGAAGTAAGCAACCATAAGATTTTTTTCTTGTTTTACCTTACTTTCCTCTATAATTCATAAGTCCATAACTCAATGAGAGGTACACAATTTTTAAATTATGCATAGAAAATATTCTGCAAAGAAAAAAGAAAAACAGGTAGGTTAACAGTCGGGAAATTAATTCAACAACCTCAATCCGCATAGAAATAAGAAATAAACTTAAACGACGGACTGGAAAAATAAATAAGTATTACAACCGAGTCGATGACATAATTATTATTGGAATCTAGGAAAAATAAAAGGCAAAATAACTGTATAATAATGTTAACAGCATGCGATTAGAGCGCAACAAATTATTACAATTCTGTGTTTATAAGGCAGTTCGTCGTAAAGGAATTCTTTATTATGGACCTGAGTAGGTATATTACCAGTTTAAGGTATTTTTTTTCTTTGCTCTTTACTTGGATATCATTTACAGGTTTATGTTTCTTTTTTTTTTTGCAGAATGGTCGTTTACATTGTAGTCGTCGTGCTAATTTCTAATTGAAAAATAACTTAAAATGTTTTTTATTGTATTGTTGACCCCTTGAACTAAAAATATTACATTATGCTTTGAATAGGTGTGGATTTACGTCATAATGTAGGTACAACGGATGTGCTTTGAACGGGCGACCTCCTGCTTGGCAAACCCTAAACGTCAATGGCTGTAAAAATTAAGCTCAGTTCTTAAAACTAGGTAAAATACTTCCTAATCAATCAGTCACCATTTAGGTCTTTTAATTAAAAAACAGACAATGCTTAGGTTTCCCAAAACGTTGAACAATGAGACAAAACAATTTAGCGTACCTAATTTCAATGACTTTTCTTTGTTTAATGCAATGTTACGAAAAATGTAAACTTAAATAAACAATGATTACGTTATCTTTTAAGTTAAGCATAAAATAGGTCCTTTGTGATTATTGCGTTTACCATGTAATTTTTATAAAAAATATTTAAATAATTATTAATGTAATTATTGGTAGCCTGATTAATACAAATCGCTAATCAATGCGCAAATAAACAGCTAATGAAAATAGGTTACTAGAGGGTCAAGTTATTGTTATTCTTCTCATAAATAAGTGTTATCGTGTTATTAGTTACGCTTTACTAGTAACGCATTATAAACCATGAAATAAGTGCATTATTTTAATGATTTCAATACTTTCAGTTAATAATATTTTCAAATTAAACGTGGAACTGGTTTATTTACTACTTCTAATTGTTATGTAATTATGTTATGCACCGTTTTAATATTAAGGTAAAAATATATTTTAGTGAAAAAACAACGAAATCCTCTACTTCCAATAATCATGCTTCGGTGTGACAGTCATCCACGTAACAAAAAATAAGTTGTTATAATTTTTAACTATTAATACGACACACGCTTACATCTACGGATTAAGAGAAATACTGATAGTAAATATACTTTTGAGAAGTCAGGCTTGATTTGAAACAAAAATTGTGTCAGATTTTTTAATTTTTGTCGCCTTCTCCGGAGTCACGGTAATACATTGATTACGCCGCCCGCTGGACGTAATAGGTGTACGCCAATAATATTATTATATTGTTATAAATATTAAAGTCGCTTTTCGTATCTGCAGTCTGACCGCGTTGTTCTTTTTTACTACCCAACGGATTGTGATGCGTTTTCACTATCATTATGAGAATTTTATACCGGAATTGTGGAAGGTGTATGTGTATAAAATAATACTTTAATATTAAACTTACTTAAAATATACAAATGTCAATCTATACTAATATAAATCAAAATCAAAATATTTTATTTCACATAAACCTACATGGGCACTTATGAAACGTCAGAAGCTAGGTGCACGGTTCCAATTGGTCGTTTCCTATGGAGAAGAGCCGGCAAGAAACTCCACGGTTACTCTTTTAAAAATAATTGGCTTTTACAATACTTTCAAATAACAGTGTTTCTAGGTATGGGAGGACAGTGTAGGTCTTTCAATAAGTACCAAGTACTTAACAAAATAGAAAATGGTCAACAGGTCTACAATCCACTAAGTCTACAGCGTTCTCACATTCACAAAATATGTAGAAAAGAATCTATACAAAACAAATAATTAATTAAAAAAAGTAAAAAACCTATTTTAAATAAAACGCAATTATATGATTGCTATTACTATACTTATACTAATATTAATATACTAATATTAATATACTAACACTAATATACTAATACTATTACTAATAATATTATAAAGAGGAGGAAATTTGTTTGTTTGTTTGTATGTACAGAGAGGGTAATCTCCGGAACTACCGGTTGGATTTAAAAAAATATTTTTGCATTGTGTAGCCCAATTCTTGAGGAAAGTTATAGGCTCGCAGACGAAGTCGCGGGCAGAAGCTTGTGTTTAGTAAATCCGTAAAAACCAGGTGAAGCAGGGGCGGGTCGATAGTATGTAATAATTGGTTATAATAAAATAATACAGAATGTAAAAAGGGAAACGAATGAGCCAATTAGGTATGCTTTAGGCCGAACGCGAATTCCACGACGTATTTTGGCATAGTTTCGAAAGTATTGAGAGGTGACACTATTCTATAGATACCATAGTTTACCCGCCTATTAGGTACCGTCAATACTATCTTGTTGATCAAGGAGCAGTTGAGTGTCGGCTTCTCATTTTTTTTATAACGTATACCGTTTCTCGGAAGAGTGACCCCTCGTATACACAATACTTCTTAACTCGTTAACTTCCTTATCCTTGAATTAAAACTTCAGTTTTTCCTTGAATTTGCCCTTAACGAGTTTCACACTGACCTATAACTGAATATAACAATGGAAAAATCTCATAACATTACAAAAACAAGTACCTAAGTAGGCATAGTATTATTGTTAAACTAGAGCAATATAATATCATAATCATCATTGACAGCCTTGTACCACCAACCAGCTGAGTAGGTACGAGTATAGGCCTCCTCCCTTTAGTAGCTTGCTTTCCCAAGGTCCTTTGTAAAGCCACCCACGCTGGCTGTCTGTTTGTCAAAACACACTATACTTGAACAAGAAACACAACGATGCAATGATCTTTTGGCGCGCGGCCAAAATCGGAACTAACGCAGCCATCTTGTTTTTCAATACAATTTTTGTGACAGTTACACAAATGTTAACCAACAACGCCCCCCTGTCAATGTCATTCGAACGCCAAAAGATATTTGTGATACTTTATTTAAAGGTCTATGTCGATGAGTTTTATAATTTTGTCCCAATACGTGGCAAATGTCACAGTATAATGAGATAGATCAACAGGCTATATGAACTCGCTAAGCACAACTTTTTTTAATAAAAGTATATTATTTTTAAATAAAGGGTGGCTGGTGATAAAACTTCAGTCGCCAGTTGTGTGCGAGGACAGAATACCACCACACACCACCACACCATACCATTTGCTTCAAAAACGGTGAAGGAAAACATCGTGAGGAAACCGGCATGCCTGAGAGATATTTCTCGATGACATGTGAAAACAAGTCAGAGGCCTATGGGCGGCTTAAAAAAATCTGACACCAGGTTAGCCACTAACCACACGAAAAAGCAGAAAGAAGAAGCATAAAAAGAAAATAACGAAACCTGCTCAAAACCTACCGAGATGTGATCAGAAGCAGAGGTTTCGTAGGAGTTAAAGACTTATCTTGAAAACTTTTCAATGAACATAAAGTTTTTTTTTTGCCATGACTTTGTAAACTGCCAAAATATTCAGCATTGCAAAATACTGAATATTTTAACAGTTTTTCTGTTAGACAAATCTGTGGCGAGAATTTCCGTCAAATGATGTCATCGTATCAACAATTCTGTTTAGGTTCTGCTAGTTTAATAATATCAACAGGTGCAAAAGCTTCAAAGTTTAATCCTATTTTGAGGTTCAAATATACCTATATATTTATCGAGTACAGATTCTTCGAAATAAACTCCTAATGCCTTATTTGCACGTAACACTTTCCTTCTTAATTTAATCCACTATTTTCCACTTCAGTTCAACGTTCCAATTACAAAAATAAAGTAGGAAACGTAGAGCCACTCTCAATTTTATTAACTCCTAATTGAGATACAAGTGCTCTAACAAACAAGACGCACACCAGACCCACGGGACTCCAAATGTCCTAGCCGCCATATCAGAACAATTTTCTTTCCAGACGACTCCTATTTATTCACATTAAGATAACAATCCCGCAATAGAAAACCAACTCTATTTTCTCCACAATATAATACAAAATTACCTATCAATTGTTTGACATATTCTTGAAGAAAATCCCAATGGAATTTGTTCTTTGTAAATTGATAGTTAGAGTTGTTTTTGCATTGGAGGTGTTGTTTGAGGTCAGTGGATCATTCCCACACCCTTTGCAACAGGTTCTATCGATCGTGGCGCCATCTACCGTCGTGGGACAAGTTGTGAGAAGTTGCCAAGATTGGGATAATTGTTGTTGGGACAGTTAAGTTGTTTATAATTGTGGGGTAAGTTGATAGCGTCCGGTGAACTACGATAGTTCATTAGTTTCTTGATTTATTTACAAACAGGCTTGTTGACTGATACTATCGTTTTGAATAACTGTTACCGCGGCTTTAATAAAACACCCTGTAGCACCGCTTATATAGGGAATGATAAAAAAAAACCTGTACCACTCCGGGAGTGCCGACAGAAGTGAAAGATACTTGAGATAAGAAGAAAAATACTTGCATAGAACATTGATCCGTAAAGTAATCTACATAATACCTTTAAACGAGCAATTCTTGTATATATAATCTGAATCTCGGAAACGGCTCCAATGATTTTCATGAAATTTAGTATGCAGGGGGTTTCGGGGGCATAAATCGATTTAGATAGATTTCATTTTTAGAAAAAGTCGTTAAAAAATATATCATCCAGATATTATAAATAAAGAGCACAATCGCGTTTACAAAAATGAGGTGACAGTAACGGTGTCGCGAGTTCAATTATTTTATCCCATCTCAAAAATGCCCAATGCGCCTAAAGCAGTTTTCACTTAAAAAAAAAACTTATTACTCAAAGAAGACAAAAAAAAAACTTTAAAAGAGTTAGAAAAACAATGGTGTATGGCGGAAACAACGCAAAAACAGTTTAAAGAATGACTAAGCTGAAACCTAATCATGTCTGATTAAAACACAAGCATACCTAGTTAAAAGCTGATAACAGTGTTTGACAGGTTGTCAAATCATCGCTTATCGATAAATTGACTGATTTGTGTTTTAATGTAGGACATGTAGGCACAGTCAACAAAGCAGATCAGGCGGTTAACCTCAACCAAAACTACTTTTTTAAACAAGGTTGTGCGTGTACTGCATACTCTAATCTTTGATATCGCTATTCTGTAATTACTTAAAAAGTGATCAATATATTACACCTACAAAAACAAAGAATATAGTCAGTGTTATGCAATAGTTATTTATGTTTTAAGTGCGGAAAGTAGATTATTTCCAACGAGTGGCATTTTTATTCAACTCAGGATGGATGAAATGACGACAGGTCACTGGAACATCATGCAACCCACAGATGCCCCTCAAGTTAAAGGGGAAAATCTACAAGTCCGTGATAAGGCCTGTCGTATTGTATGGATCGGAATGCTGGACCGTGAAAAAGACGGATGAAAAAGATTGCATGTAGCGATGTTGAGATGGGCGTGTGGAGTGACAAAAATGGATGTAAGAAATGAGTTTATAAGGGGAAGTTTAAAAGTGGCGCCAGTGACAGAAAAGTTGAAAGGAAATTGTTTGGCGTGGTATGGGCATGTGATGAGGAGAGAAGAAACGCATGTGACTAAACGAGTGATGGATGGAGCGGGAGAGGAAGACCAAAGAAAAGATGGCAGGATTGTGTGAGGAATAATATGAAAGAGAAGGGAGTGAATGATAGTGTGACGGTTGACAGGGGAGAGTGGAAAGAGAAAACGTGTTGCGCCGGCCACAAGTAACATGGGACAAGGGCAGGAAGATGATGAGCGAAGCGAGCGAGTTTATAAGTCGACACGAGTCGGAAATCATCTTACGCACGTGTATCATACGTTTTGCTATCCATTGTGCGAGGAAATAAAAAAAACGAGCGAACCTTACAGTAGTCGCATATGATGTGTAACATCTGACATCTTGGCTGAAGTACATAAATATCTAATAATAATATTCTTCATCATCATCATCGTTATCGTCATGACTTTGACTTTGACTTCGACTTTGACCACTGTCATCGCCATCGCCATCGCCATCACCATCGTCATCGTCATCGCCATCGCCATCGTCATCGCCACTGACGTCATCATCATCATCTAATTTGTAAAACTTTTCTCAAATAATAAAAACTTTGCGTCGCTCGGGCTGACTACGGATTTAAAAATAAAAAAAAAACCAGAAATGTAAAAAGCACTAGCCAAAAAAGTGACACTTTCCGCCTAGTTTGGCTGCTTGGAAAATGCTCTTATCAAGCGAATTTATTGTATATGTTTTTATTGACTCCTGTGTCATCACATCAATCATCATTCTCTTTTCCTAATCATCCCGTTTCGTCGTTTGTGTCATCGTTTAATAATGCCTGTGTAGCTTTTACTCTTTTGTTGACTTTTACCGGAGTCCGTGTGGTGCCGGACTTAAAGAATAGCACTACCCTATTTCTTCCCATGGGTGTCGTAAAAGGCGACTAAGGGACTTACTAGAGAATGGGCAGCAGCGTTCTCTATGCATTTTTAACACCATACTGCGATCGCCAACCCGCCTGCCAAGCGTGGCGATTATGGCAAACCCCCCCCAAAAATGACAAGCACCAAAACAAAATGGCCCCTAGTGCCCGGCGGCCCACCGGCCCTTGGCTACGGTAGCGGCCAAGGCCACGGTGAGGCAAGGGGTGCGAAGAATCCCCGGAAGAGATCCGGCTACCAAAATCACCGGAAACTGGACCTGGCAACATATAACACGCGTACACTTCGGACCGACGAAAAGATCATCGAACTCGAGGAAGAATTGAGCAGGTTACGATGGGGTATAGTAGGGTTATCTGAAGTCCGAAGAGAGGGGGAGGACTCGATAATCCTCAAATCCGGGAACTTGCTCTATTTCCGGGAGGGCGACCAGCAGTCCCAAGGTGGTGTCGGGTTTATCGTCCATAAGTCCCTTGTGAGCAACGTGGTGAAGATCGAGAGTGTGTCGACCAGGGTGGCGTACCTTATACTCAGAATATCCGCAAGATATTCGCTGAAGGTCATACAGGTTTACGCCCCGACCTCGTCACACCCCGACGATGAGGTGGAGACCATGTATGAGGATATTTCCAGAGCCATACATGGCTCTAAAACTCACTTCACCGTTGTCATGGGGGACTTCAACGCGAAACTGGGCAAACGAAACGATGATGAGCTGCGAGTGGGGCAATTTGGAGTTGGACGTCGGAACCACCGGGGTCACCTACTGGCCAGTTTTATGGAGAAGGAAGGCCTCTTTATGATGAATTCCTTCTTCAGAAAACGTGAGCACAGGAAGTGGACCTGGCAGAGCCCTGATGGTGCAACAAAAAATGAGATTGACTTCATTATGTCGACGAAGAAGCAAGTATTCAATGATGTCTCTGTGATCAACGCGGTGAAAACCGGCAGTGATCACCGTTTGGTAAGAGGCACATTGAACCTGAATATCAAGCTGGAAAGATCTCGACTGATGAAGTCTACGCTCCGCCCAGCACTGATCCAGGTCCAAAACCCCGAGACCTTTCAGCTCGAACTTGAGAATCGTTTCGAGTGCCTAGGGAGCTCCATCGACGATTATAACGATGGGTTCGTGGAAACTGTCCATACGGTCGGGTCCAAGATCTTCAAGACCCGCCGCACAAATCGAAACAAGAAGCTCTCTGATGCTACTTTGCAGCTCATGGAGGTGAGGCGCGAGATGATCCTGCAGTCTTCAGACGATGCACTCAAATACCGGCAGCTCAATAGACAGATCTCTAAGTCCTTGAAAAGCGACCTGCGCCTCTATAATACAAACCGTATTAAGGACGCGATAGAGCGGAACAAGGGCTCCAAGGTTTTTGCAAGAGATCTGTCTATTGGACAGAGCCAGCTTGCGAAACTGAAGACCGATGATGGCAGAATCGTATCCGCCAAACCTGAACTGTTGAGAGAGATCGAGAGTTTCTATGGACAGTTATACACGTCAACTAGTAACCCCGTTACGAATCTAGCAAACGACCCAAGAGCTAGATTGACCCGACACTATACCGAAGACATCCCGGACGTCAGCTTGTACGAGATTAGGATGGCTCTGAAGCAGCTTAAAAACAACAAGGCGCCGGGTGATGACGGAATTACGGCCGAACTCCTGAAGGTCGGTGGAAAACCCGTTCTTAAGGCCCTCCAGAAGCTTTTCGATTCCGTCATACTCGAGGGCCAAACGCCACAGGCATGGAACAGAGGTGTGGTGGTACTCTTCTTTAAAAAGGGCGACAATGCCCTGCTTAAAAATTATAGGCCCATCACACTTCTGAGCCATGTCTACAAGCTGTTTTCAAGAGTTATCACGAACCGTCTCGCGCGCAGGTTTGACGACTTCCAGCCTCCCGAACAAGCCGGATTCCGTAAAGGCTTTAGCACCGTAGACCACATACATACGCTGCGGCAGGTTATACAGAAGACCGAAGAGTATAACCTGCCTCTCTGCTTAGCGTTTGTGGACTACGAGAAAGCCTTCGATTCGATCGAGACATGGGCCGTGCTGCAGTCTCTTCAACGGTGCCAGATCGACTATCGGTACATCGAGGTGCTAAAGTGTCTGTACGAAAACGCCACTATGTCAGTCCGACTCCAGGACCAGACCTCGAAACCTATCCTTCTGCAGAGAGGTGTGAGACAGGGAGACGTTATCTCTCCGAAACTGTTCACCGCTGCACTGGAGGATGTTTTCGAGGTTCTGGATTGGAAAGGGCTAGGCATCAACATCAATGGCGAGTATATCACTAACCTTCGGTTTGCCGATGACATAGTTATCATGGCTGAGACCATGGAGGACCTCAGTACAATGCTCGATGACCTCAGTAGAGCCTCCGAAAGAGTGGGTCTTAAAATGAATATGGACAAGACAAAGGTCATGTCAAATGCCCATGTTACACCCACTCTCATGAAGATCGGAGTCACTACGCTCGAAGTTGTGGATGAGTATGTTTACCTAGGACAAACTGTCCAGCTAGGTAGGTCCAACTTCGAGAAAGAGGTCAATCGTCGAATCCGACTCGGCTGGGCAGCGTTCGGGAAGCTACGCAATATCTTTTCGTCCCACATACCACAGTGTCTCAAGACGAAAGTCTTTGACCAGTGCGTGTTGCCAGTGATGACCTATGGTACTGAAACGTGGTCGCTCACAATGGGCCTTATCAGAAGGCTAAAAGTCACCCAGAGGGCAATGGAGAGGGCTATGCTTGGAGTTTCCCTACGTGATCGAATCAGAAATGAGGAGATCCGCAGGAGAACCAAGGTAACCGACATAGCCCGAAGAATTGCGAAACTTAAGTGGCAATGGGCAGGGCACATTGCTCGTAGAACGGATGGCCGATGGGGCCGAAAGGTTCTGGAGTGGCGACCGCGTACCGGAAGACGTAGCGTTGGAAGGCCTCCCACAAGATGGACCGATGACCTTGTGAAGGCCGCAGGAATCCGCTGGATGCGGAAAGCACAGAATCGGTCGAAGTGGAGGTGCTTGGGGGAGGCCTATGTTCAGCAGTGGACGTCTTTCGGCTGAAATGATGATGATGATGATGACTTTTACCTTGTAACACTAATATGATAGTCAAAAAAAAAATATCAGAATGGAATCAAAATATAAACCTAGAAGGAGCTTAACGAGAATTTAGTATTTCTCCTTTTCTAGATCATCATTAATACAAAATTTTCCATTTTCGGCTCTCAGAACCCTAGAACTAAAAATTCGAAGACATGTGATATTAACCAACCCGAACTGGGTCGCGTGGTAGATTACGGCCCACTCCCTCTCGAAGAAAGGATGCCTGTCCCAGCAGTGGGAACATTATAGGCTGATTAAGCTACTAATTTTCTATTCCCAAATCCAACTTTCAATATCCTTTTACCAAAACACAATGCAACGTCAATAGAAGAGGTTCCAATTATGACAATCACTCGACAAACACCCCGATTAGCGAGTCACGATTATATCGATCGGTATTTGTACAGCATCACCATTATTTGTACTAACTATTGTGTATTTGTATTTCGAACGAACAAAATAATAACGTTTGCTTTACAATTTGCGTCGTTTTTTTGTATCGCGTGATTTTTTAGCGCGGATTTCGAATGTTTGACTGCATTGTGTTTGGCTTATATTGTGCGGTATTGACTGACGTGTTGCGCAGTTTTGTAATACTGTCATATTTTTTTTATGAAAGTGTTTTTGGTAATTGGTATACCTACCCAAAAGAAGACTTTTATTATTTTAGTGTCGAATAGATGGGAATGCCATTTAAGCGCTAATAAGAGATACAGGAGTAGAATTTCCTGATAGTACGTAGATACAGGAATAACGATAACATTGTTGGTATTCCTGCTTTTCCTTCAGCATTTGCGAAGATTCTCAGAGCAGTGTACGTCAGTGCTTAGAGATGTTACGGAGATTGTTTTATCGGAACCGGAGGTTTTAAATTTGATTGATCTGAATCGGAACCGGAATCCGGAGTGGGAGGCGGAGGTAGAAGAAAGATGTTCCAATATAACACATTTTTTTTACTTTAAGTTGAAATTTGCTTATCACAACAATTAAACTAGGTACGTATTACACCGCTCTTAACTTAATTAAACACATTAACGTGACGCATCTGACATACACAAAACAATAAACAAAAATTACCCGGGCGACAAGTTAAAAGTTGTTTGTACGCGCTTTAGTCACGTGTCTCTCGCTGCATTTCGATTTTCAGTATAACTCCGATTCAAAATTATCGGAGCCGGATTTATCGGAAGTTCTGACCTTTCGGAGTCGGAATCGAAGCTCTGTAACGTCTCTGCTTAGAACAGTGAATCGTAACTTCGTTAGTAATATTAAAACTCCGACGCTACAATATTTTAATATTATTTTATAATCCCTGATAAAAATGTAGTTAAATAAAGTAATGATCACAATTATTATTAAATACCACAAGATGACAAGACGTCTCCGCATTGTTTTTTTTTTTGCCTAGAAATAATAACTATAAAAATTATAATTATGGTTATAGACGTCAAAAACGTAACGACTCTTACAGATAGGTAGATTCTGTAAAAACTACCTATTTTCAAACTATAAATGTGTGATGATAATGATGTATGGTATTTATAAGGCTGATGTGAGTGGAAATGCCAGAAGAAGACACCCTAGGAGGACATATAGTGACCTTATTGGTGATGTTCTTCAGAAAGATCAGGTGCGTAGTACTCGCAACCGGCGTGCGTGTATGACCAGATGTATGAACGTAAACGAGGCAAAAGGAGTATGTAAGGATCGTAGCAGGTGGCGTTCTGTAGTTTCTGCCTATTTAAGTATGATGAACAACGAATCAGCATGCTCATAGTAAAAGGAGTGAAGTACGCTATCTTCATACAAACGCACCGCGCGCGGCTTGTATGTGTGCGCCATAGTATCTATACGTTGCCGCACGCACACTTCAACAAAATCTCGACCCGTTTCTCAGTGCACCAGTCAGGGCTAACGCCGCACAAGGTTCGCGCGTCATGGCTTTTCGGCACCGCTAAATGTACGAAAAATGAGTGATAATCGCAGGAAAAATTATTGCTGTGTGTTTGGGTGTCTAAATAATTCATCGATTCCAGAGTGTCTCTGTTCAGATTACCTACTGAACAGGAAAGGTAACCAAATCACTTATTCTAGCATATAATTTTTACTTGATGATGAGATACCTACTTATTTTTTGTTGTATTAGTTATCTATCAGACAGACGAAGGAGGCAGGCCTACTTTCCCACAAAAAAGTATTAGGTACCTACTTTTGATCTGTCAATTGATATGCCGCTAATGCTTTGTTTACGTTTAGTCATGCCGATTTCTCAGTGTTGTAGGTAGGTATAGTAAAGTAACTAAGTACTTACAGTTAAAAATAGAACTTCCCGGCCCTTGCCAATTTCTAGGCACTGAATTAAAATTTAGCTAAAAGTGACAACCCTGAGACAGGCAAGTGTGGTAGGCAATTATATCGCGGATTGGGCCGGAGATAGCCTACTAGGAACTCCTTATACTATGGCATGCTTAGCTACTTAACTTAATCTGTAAATCAAACATGAAAATCACTATAATTATTATTCCTGAAAACATAACAATATAAAAACAACAGGTTCTAGTAAATCGTAACACTTTAGCACACGAGAAGTTAATCATTGGTTATTATTTGAGGCGATGAAGGCTGAACGGTTCAATCAGCCAATTACGAACAAATTAATTTATTATTAAAGTTATTTATTATATTAGGTCAATGGGTGCTGTTTTAAACAAACAATTTATTTATTTAATACTTCAAGCACAGAAATGTACAGAGGCGGACTTAATGCCATAGGCATTTTCTACCAGTCAACCTTTGTGTGATGCAGAAACAAACTGTGGTAGGTGCAATTACAAAAATTGAGGAATAAAATACAAAAATATTACAATTATTTGGTTCTGAATTATTTTTGTAGATAAAAGTGTATAACAAGATGAAGATGAAATTAAAACGGACAGGATTTAATTTCTTAACCTATAGAATAAGTACCTTAGTCTCGTGCAATTTTGCTAACACCGTAGCTAGTGCCATATATACTCTTTTACACTATAATAGTGCCATATGTGCTCAATTTACAATGCCGCGGAACAGAATAGAAGCGATTTTTTTTTTACAACGCCTTATGAGCTTTATGTCAATAGTGTAACGTATAAACTAGATACGAGCCAAGTAACAGATCTTGCGATTTCTACAGAATTCTCGGTAATTCCCGCAGTCACAAGCTCGTATGTAGTATGCACGTTACACAATTGACATAAAGTTCATTTTCCTACAGTTACAAAAATTCGCTTGCATTATTTCTTTATTTGTACTTCAAGTACCGAAATGTACTGAGGCGGACTTAATGTCATAGGCATTTTCTATCAATCAACTCCATTCCGTTCCTTGGCAATGTAAATTGAGCCATAAAGTGGAATACAGTATTAAAATTTGCTTGGCAGCAAACATGGGTTTGGGTAACAATAACTACTACGTAAAAAGTGTAATAAAAACTATGTAAGTATTAATAATTATTTCAGTTATAATACCTAGATATCAGAGTGACTTAGCGCTTTTATTTATAGACAAAATGTTGTTATGTAATCAAATTGATCACGCACTGTTGTAAGCTCTTCTTTAAGTTTTTTACTTACCTATATCAATTAAAAACATGATGTTCTTGACGAGTCTTATTCATTGGTTTTCCTTGTGACAATAAACGAAAACAAATCATAAGATAACACAAAGAATAACACAAAAATAGCAAAACAGTAAACTGTCAATCAAAAAATAACTCAAAATATAATAACCACACGTGAAAGTAGCAATCACGAACCGCATCCGACAATGTCGACTCCAATTACATAAACAATCGTCGATTACACGAAATATATCGAGTGTCGCATCGACGCTCGACCTTGACAATGTCACGGTTGTGAACACGGTAATAGTCCCCCCGTTACCTGCGCACTTGCTGATGTACTGACAACTGCACGTCTATGGTAACTTTTGACTTTTACAGCAAATTGATTCAGTTACAAAAAGGTTGGTGTGCGCCTTGTGAACCTTGTTCCAAAAGTATCTAATGATAATGTTGTGAACAGAAGAATCAGAAAACGTACCTGTAGATGCATATTAGTAATCTCACTTACAAATCGAAAGCTTTTATTTGATTATTTGAATACCCGAAATTGTAATTTTAAATTACCATAAAGATGTTTTCGTTTGACATTGAGGTTAATTTTATAACCTCAATTTTATTCGACGAATACAAATACAATTTAGTCATGTTTTTCAAACAATATGTACCCTTCTAAACACAGATGAATGTGTTCCTAATTCCCTTTGTAAGAAATTTTACCTGAACAAAGTTCAGACCATAGTTCAAGTGTTTCCATTGATGAGCGGTTGACCGTACTGAAAAATGTTTCAATGGAAATTATTTTAAAATACATGTGTGTATATATTATGGCATGTTTCTCTTCATATTATGTGTGGTCGGGTGACTGCGGTGTGCGACGTAGTTATATTAATCGTTCTGTTTTTTATCTTGGCTGCGGATATCGGGCGAGTTGATAATAATAGATTTAGAGCAAACATTTATAGAGGTTTAGTGATAGTTTCCCTTAATACTCTCACTCCTAAGGACAATAGAATCGAATTGAGAAATGATATGAAAATATTTCACAAAATATTAATAGTTCAAATACACTACACTGCGTGAACTGCAAAGGCAGTGCAAAGGTCATTTGTTTTAGGAGAAAACTCTATTTGAGTGTTTAATTTTGTGAAAACACGGTTTTATTTAGACTTAGAACAGAATTCGTATGAAATGATCCGCTTTCACGCCAACTTAGCTAAAGGTGGAGAAACAGGACTCCAATTAAGTACTAAGTGTCATTAAATAAAACCCCAAATCACAAGACTACACAAGTCTTGAGCATCAACACTGGCCCAAAAAGTGCGAAAGAACCCTAACTTTGATATCTGTCGTGAATAACAACCTGAAACTGACACAAATGAATTTATTTGAAGTACAGACACGTCTGGCAAAGAATGACGAGGAGAACCGACCCTAAATGAGATGGAATAAAGTTAAGCAGAGAGGGAAGAGAGTTCATGAACCATAGGAACCTACTACGCTTTGGAATGGGCAACTAGCTTCAATGTTCTGACTGACCAACTCCTTGACAATTCATACCTAAGTAATTGGTTTAGTTAAAATTAATGCTTCGTTTGAGAGAGAGTTAATAAAATCCCTATACAACATTTTGAAACATTAACAAACAAAAAGCCAAACAACAACAGTAAAGAGTCAACGCGCTGCACTGCGCAGGCGCGGGGACAGCGGCACGGGGGCGCGCGCGCACGCGACGCAGCGCGGCCTTGTGCGCAGTTCCGTGAAAGGCGATCGGCTTAGCTAACACCAGTGTAGGGTTGCACTGGCTTGCCTTATTACTTCTACAGATACAACTTTTTTAATAGATTACTTAAAGGAATGTAAGTACGGAACACCGAAAAAAAACGCGTAAAGCTTTTTTGACAAAGCTCGATGTAGCTTTTGAAGTATCGAATGGTCTATATATAAAAATCCGCGAGCCGTATTTAAAACGCAAAGCAGCTTCTCAGCTGGCTCGACATTTTAAATAAATTATGTCTCGGTCTGACGGTCCACAAAGGAAATGCAAACGCCTCCAAAATTCTAAAACACCTCCACAATTGATAGGGCTGCTACAGACTTAGAAATCTATTTATAACTTGAGAGTAGTTTCGGGTCATTTACGGAAAGATAATGTATGTAAATATTAGGCCCTTATAACTTTGAAACATCTCCATCTTTACCGATAGTGATCCTCATGAAACTTCATCCTGAATTAATTAGTTTCATAATCTATAAATAGTATAAAATAATGTCGTTTTTCTTGTCTATGTCTGGAATGGATATGGATTTTGATACAGTTTTACCATAATTTAGAACATTTAAGACATTCATATTAAACTTAAATATAAAAAATGAGTGTCTATATTTTGTCGAGTCATAAAAGTCATGCGCGACTGGCGGGTCACTAGTTAATATCCACAAATTATAAAAGACAGAAAGAAGGAGAAAGAAAAAGGAAAAACATCATGCAAAGAAAAAACACAAACACGGAAAACAAGTTGGGGGAAAATATGCGTCTGATCTTTCAAACTGACTGTACTTTAACGTGTGCTCAGGTATGTAATATCTACAAACATAACCAATGTGTATGTAGAGTTGCCAAACGGGAGTGTTGCCAGATGGGAGTAACCACACAAAACGGCCATCGCTCAGCATATTGCTGTGACCC
Source organism: Agrochola litura (assembly GCA_949152395.1). Classification (NCBI taxonomy): domain Eukaryota; kingdom Metazoa; phylum Arthropoda; class Insecta; order Lepidoptera; family Noctuidae; genus Agrochola; species Agrochola litura. The sequence goes on along the minus strand of OX424497.1, from coordinate 2,855,561 downwards.
TATGCGAGCCAGAGCCCCAGCGCTGGTATAAAACCTAAAGCTCATAAAAATTGCAAACATGGAAGGTCTGTTGGCGAAAAGCCTTTTACCCTACATAGATAACATATTAATTGAAAAGATAACACACAATAACAAACTCATGTAGAATCAAATCATTCACCCGAAAATCTCACTGAAAAATCAACTTGTATTTTTGTACGCTCTCATCGAAATTGCGTTGGTTTTTCAATACTTTTTAACAATTCAATTAAACATACGAGTCTTATAATACTTTCTCACGCACATGTTTAAACAGAAGACCGGTTGTTTTGGGCGAAATAGGGACGATTGAACTTAAAATAAATCTATCTATATTATAAATAACATAACATAACATCACGCCCGTTTTCCCCGAAGGGTTAGGCAGAGGTGTACCTTATTTTTAAGTTCCATGTAGTAAGGGCGAGCCTATTGCCATCAACCGGGCACAAATCCAGACTCCGGGCTTTTACTGAAAAATTTCTGTTAGAAAAACCCAATAACACTTTGCCTAACCTGGGAAACGAACCCAGGACCTCATACTCAAAGGTCCTCGCGCACATTTGGGAGTGGCGCGAGGAGGCGAAGCGCCGGGGCTTAACTCCGATGCCACAAGAAGTCGCGGCACAGCGGACAGAGCTCCGGCAGGATCTCATGGCGGAATGGAGAGTGCGATTGTCGCAACCCAGCGCTGGGCACGCCACAATTGCGGCGATAAGACCCCTCTTTGAGGAGTGGCTAGAGAGGCGCCACGGCGTCCTCACCCTCCGCCTGACGCAGGTACTCACCGGACACGGCTGTTTCGGGAGGTACCTGTTCAGGATAAAGCGGGAGGAAACGCCCGGGTGTCGTCACTGTGTGGATCGCCCGGAGGACACGGTGGAGCATACGGTGGAGGTCTGCCCGGCTTGGGCAGGGCATCGCCGTGTCTTCGTGGATGCGATCGGCGGCGGTGATCTCTCGCGTCCGGCCCTGATTCGGGCCATGCTACGGAGCGAGAGGAAATGGGAGGCCGTCACCTCTTTCTGCGAAGCAGTAATGCGCTCCTAACCGCCGCAGCAGGAGACGCCCTGGGCGTCGGGAATCGCAGGAAGATTTCCGGCCACCGCACCGTAGGCGCGGGCTTGCGGACGGTGAGCAATGGGTAGCTCGCCGTCCGATAAGGACCAAGCCCGGGTCGACGGCGCGTTGTGTTCCACGCGCGCCTCAAAGAGATGTCAACAGAATTGACGGGGTCCGCTAGGGCCAATGCCTGCCGGGGGTTCGAAGAAAACCGATGGGGAAATCGTGGCCCCCGGCGGGGTTGGGTTTTAGTCAGTAAGAGTCTGAAAAAAAAAAAAAAAAAAAAAAAAAAAAAAAAACTTGCGACCACTAGACTGACGAGGCAGTCAATAAATTAAAGTCATATTTTAATTAAACTTACGAGTCCGGGCCCCGACTTACGAGGTATAGATTGTGAACATGTGACGTCTACCAATCCGCACTGGGCCCGCATGGTAGATTTTCAGTCCACTCCCTCTCGAAGAAAGGAGGCCTGTGTCCCAGCAGTGGGAACTTTATAGGCTGATTATGTTATGTTATGATAAAAATTAAAGTCGTTTCCCGCATTGCTCTTTTAAACTACACAATTGAGAGAATTTATTCCAAATATATAAATATAAACCTATCATAAAGAAATCTTATTGTCTTGTCAAGTCGTGAGAACCGTTCGAAGCAGGAGCGGGTCGCTAGTTTTTGAACCGCATTACCGATTTTTTTAACAAACATGACACAGTATGAATTTTTTAATTGGTACCCAAGATAATGGCTTGCCTAGTTTGGGGCCAATGTAAAACCTCCTGTAATCTTGTTGGCAATAAAGTTAAAAACACAATAAAGATTTTGTTTCAATTACCTAAACTTCTAACCAACCAGCCAGCCCTATTCAGTGCAACTTAACAATACGTACATTTCGTGCGGCGGCACTGCCACTCGTTAGGTATATTCACTATTTACTTTCGATATCGAGCGCTGTCGAGATTAGTATCAACTTGCCGAACTAAATTTCCGTCGTGTGCTTAATGTTATCATTGTCGTACATTATTTCCTTGTTCGTTTTAGTTGTTCAGAGGGACTCGTCGCTTAGTAATAACAGCTGCACGGGTCGATCGATCAGGATAAGCTGAGCTTGCCGCGATCAGTTTGTGGATGAGTGACCATTTTTAAGACGCAGTTAATTATATGCCAGTGACTTTGAGTGGTTAGTTTTCTTGTTGTGTACTGAGCTCACGCAACGCGTCGTACGTCCAGCCAGTAATAGGACTCATCCATCAAGGAGCGCTGTCCCAAATGAGACGTATTATTAATTTATTATACATAAAACAAAAAGTTATTTTACACAAAGAATACTAAAAGATCAATAATTAAATTATCTTTAAAATGGTGAAGGTTTCAGAAAAATAAGCTTTATAGATTTTGCGTAATTCTCGGTTTTTTATCCGCGTTAGACATAACTTTACAAATTAATTTCACTATGTAATTAATATAAACATAATCTAAAATATTCCTATCATTCAGTTATTTAAAAAATGCTCTAATTTAATTAATATTTTTTTCAAACCATTAACACTATTCGTTTAGACGTGATCTTCAGTACAAAATCATTAAAAGTCAGTTATCGTCGCCTTAAATATCTCTCGGTATTTAAAGATGGTCACTCACCCACGAACTCCTCCGTGCCTTGGTAAGTACGTTGAGGCGTTGGTCCCGGTTGTCATTCGTAGATCATTGACAGTCTCACAGTCGTTACTGGTACCAAATCGTCGTTAATGTATTACCGAGTAACTTGGTTGTAGAGGTCAGATAGGCAGTTGCTCTTATGTAAAATACGGGAATTCAGCTCTTGGCCAAATGTTAAGCAGATGATGAGTTTTCAATTATCAAATTATAGTACTCACTGAAGATTGAGAAGGAAGACGTCTTTTGTTTTGAATGCCATGGATACACCGTGTGATTCTCTAAGGACATGTTTTGTCTGCGTTCATTGTAAAAAGTTATATCTATGAAAACATCATGTACGTGAGAAAAAAATTACATCTTTTTAGTTAAAGAGGTGATAGACATAATTATAGTACAAGAAATAGGGACCTATTAGTTCAACCAGGTTTCAGACGGCCTAAAGTAGACTCATCTTTCATGGGGTACTGTTTAAAATGTTATAATAAAATTCCTCCCCACATACTTGCAACTGAATGAGACGAAATTCAAATCTTGCATAAAACGCAGACTATGCAGGCAGACATATTATAAGTTGGGGGATTACGTTGTTGATAAAAATGCTTAGCTCAATGCTGTACCTTAATTGTGTAATGCACGGTCAATCACCATCTGTTTCGATTTGAAACAGATTGCTAATCCATTGTTTCATAAGTTGGAAAAAAATCTGCTCAACAACGTAAATAACGTAATGAATGTTGTTGAACTGTCAAAATAAAACAAATTAGTCATGATCGTTTACGAAAATAACGTAACATCACGCCTTGTTTCCCCGAAGGGTTGGGCAGAGGTGTCCCTGTAGCAGGTACACCCACATTTCGCCAGTTATGTTTTAAGTCCCATGTAAATAGGGGGCGAGCCTATTGCCATCAACCGGGCACAAATCCAGACTCCGAGCTGCTACTGAGAAATTTCTGATAGAAAAACCCAACAACAGTTTGCCCGACCCGGGAATCGAACCCAGGACCTCATGCTTAGCAGTAGCGCTTGCTACTAGACCAACGAGGCAGTAAAATAAGTTACGCAATAAGGGCACTGGTCCTACTCTACAACCACAACTAATTGATTAACGTTTGCAAATACTGTTGGAGCTGCTAAAGATTGTAAGACCATCTTTGCATTGTATAAACTCAATCGCCTTTGTAGTATTATTTAATTTCATAGCACAGGTGTGAGTACTATGTACTAAAGAGTTACCATTTACCGGATAATATGTCTTTCATTGACTTGAATGTGCCCTGGCGGCTGTGAGTATGTCATGCTCACTCAGATGTCTCGCTGATGGTGGCGCGTGTGTTGGATCAAATGATATCTATAGCTAAATAGCTCCCTTCAAAATGGTTGAGCTGAATGGTGCTAATATATGCCATGTTCGAGAACGGGCGCGGTCAGTTGGGACTGGTCATCTCTTAGCTGCCATGGTTTATTTTTAATTGATTTAAATTTTTGAATTGTTCTTTGTTTTATCTTTTTATTACGGACGCTTCTAACGTGCACGTCTTTCTACATTGTTCTCGCATGTATAATTTCAACATGAATGATGTTACCAATATTTTGTAACAATTTTTATTTAAAAGAGTGTCCGTGGGGTTTCTTGCCCGTTGTTCTCCATAGGTACCTACCTACTAAGCTTTGGAATGGGCACCTTGCTTCAAATTTCTGATTGACCGACTCCTTGAAAATTCAAAAGGGCCTGTAAATAGTTTAATTGAAATAAATGCTTTGAGTTTTGAGTGTTGTGGCTCCGCTAGACTTACTTAAAGATGTTTTTTTTTGCTTGTGCATCTTGGGCTGCCCTTGCATTTATTATTTAATTCCTAACCCATGACGATCTATACCTATGTACTTAATAACTTCAACAACTTATCACAAACTCACATAATATTTTCCTTAAAACCAAATAATAATATGAAGCTTCTCATAACATAACATAACATAACATCACGCCTTGTTTCCCCGAAGGGTTGGGCAGAGGTGTCCCTGTAGCAGGTACACCCACATTTCGCCAGTTATGTTTAAGTCCCATGTAATAGGGGGCGAGCTTATTGCCATCAACCGGGCACAAATCCAGACTCCGAGCTGCTACTGAGAAATTTCAGATAGAAAAACCCAATAACACTTTGCCCGACCCGGGAATCGAACCCAGGGCCTCATGCTCAGCAGTAGCGCTTGCGACCACTAGACCAACGAGGCAGTCAATAAATTAAAGTCATATTATAAACCAAATAATAATATGAAGCTTCTCCTTCTTTTAAAAAACTTTTTTACAAAAAATACAATCGACTTCCAAACTACAAAGTCAAAAAACTAAAATACTGATCCAAAGACACCGACTTCCGAAATTAAAGTTATTTTTCACTTTGTAGTTTGGAAGTCGGTTGTATTTTTTGTAAAAAAGTTTTTTTTTTCACTTTTTAGTGATTTGGTTTGTTATTTATCTAAGTTACAATAGCCTTATGTCAACTGCTCATCAAAAATACCCAAATCGCTACAGATGTGCCTATAATATTTGAAGAGTTCCCTCGATTTCTCCAAGATCCCATCATCAGATCGTGACCAAATGACAATGGGACCAACTTGAAAGTATACCCTTTCAAACAAAAAAAGATTTTTTCAAATCAGTCCAGCGGTCTTCGAGTAATCGGGGAACATACAAAAAAAAAAAAAAAAAAAAATATCCCGACGAATTGAGAACCTCCTCCTTTTTTTTGAAGTCGCTTAAAAAGAACAAAGTGAGTGGTTCTTGATGTGATTAGCTTACAGTAAAAAAACATGGTGGTTGCCCGAGTGCGAAGATACATTAAATTTAGTATCAACACTAGTGAAGGGTATGTCTTATTAATGCACTACTATCCATATTAATTCCAATACTTATAAATCCACACTGCGAGAAGCATCCATTCATTTCCTACCTCCATAATGTCTGTTCCCAGACAAGAACATATAACTTGTATGAAGGAGTGTACTTTATAGAACCCACTTTACTAACGCTACGGAGAGCGCCATCGCTCACACGTGTCGGGACCGTTTTGTAACCGCTTCGGTAATGTTGCACCTTCGTGAACAGATAACTGTGTCTGAAGAAAGAAGGGTTTGTGTTCTAAATGCACTTATATCAAAGTGAAGTATAGCTATTAAACTAGACCAGAGGTTCCCAAACTTTTTTTTCTCGAAGACCACTTACAAAATTTTCCTGGTTTCGGTGGACCCTCGCTGCTACCTGCTACATCTCTACCATATTCCCAAAACTCGTTTAAAAATGTGAAGATTAGATCTAACGATGGAAATTGCGAATTTTTTTTTCACGCCATTTTTGATCCCCGTTGTGTCTCCCGTGGACCTCTGGGGTTCCACCTGGACCTCTTTGGAAATCACTGGACAAAGAACAAATTCGTCTAAACTGAGTTCAGCACCCTAATTGCGAAACACACTTTCAATAAGAATCCGAGAATTTTGAAGGATATTGCTAATCCATTGCTTCATAGGTTTGAAAAATTCATCGGCTCAATAACGTAAATAACGCAATGGACGTGAGCTAACTGTCAAATTAAACCCATTCATCACAGTTCATTTTATGTGTATGACGCAATTACCCCGAAGGTTTCATTTGCATTGTCAGTTTTCTAAATTCTTAACGGTTGGTACATAACTAGATTTTTTTTTTTGTCTTTGGAATAGACATTAGGTTTTGTCTCAGCTTCTTTCTTAGTGGGTGTAATAAGAAAAAAAACCGGCCAAGAACGTGTCGGACCACACACAATTAAGGGTTTCGTAGTTGAGATGAACTTATCCAAAGGACAAACTTAACATCGTAATTGAAAAACATGTTCTCCCATACATTCCAACTGCAAATGTAAGTTTGTACGCACAATATTCGGTGATTCACCATAAGACCATAGATTTATTGTAGTTTTCCTGTACCTAATCTATAAGTGTTTAACAATTTTCTGTATTTTTTCAAATGGTTATTTTCTTAAATGATAAAAAATAAATATTTGAGATCCTCACAATAAGCCCTTTCATTTGATACGCCACACGGTACAGTTTGCAAAACTTTTTTTCAAATTTTCCTGTCTGTCCCCGGAAAGTAACCTCCATATTCAAAATTCATTTATTTACGTTACACGTCCGTGTTTGCCAAATTTCAACTAAATTGGTCCAATAGATTCTGAGCAAATTGGCTGTGACAGACGGACAGACAGACACACAAGTGATCCTATAAGGGTTCCATTTTTTCCCTTTGAGGTAAGGAACCTAAAAATAAAGGTGATTTCTCCATTGAAATGGGGAACAACACTTTTCATAAACAAACAACAGCCTTAATAACGGCCATTTTTTGATGATATTTCTGAAAAGTTATTTTAAGAAAAAGATGAAGATGAACAGTTGGTTCTACGAACTGATATTACCTATGATATCAACGTTAAAAGCATCCAGACAAATCCACAGAAAATAGAAAAATCCTGCACATAAAAATGAATTCACTTACAGAAACGTCTCCGATATGAAAATGCTTCACATTTTTCAAGCGGAAAGCGCCATACAGAAGTTATCCCTCCATTCTAGAGACGCTTTAAAATACCATCAACTATATTGAAATCATATTGAATTCATGAATGTAATACCGAGACGTGGGAAAAAAAATAGAAGAGTTGGATTTATTACATAACATATATAAACTCACGCCTTTTTCCAATCCCTCGGCAGAAACTATAGAACTCCTTACATACTCCTTTTGCTTCGTTTACGTTCATGCATCAGAGAGGCAATTCCCGTAATTTATAAGAACGTTCGCATTCACCAACATTTTTGACAGGTTAGACAGATTGCGACATGAATGTGAACGTTTTCTATGTACGAGAATTGACCTGGCGCACGCGGTTGCGAGTACGGACCAGAACTTTCTGAAGAAGCTAGGATAATAACTAATAACTTTATATATAGGTCAAAGAGCTCGACACTATTTAAGAATATTGCAAGAAGTGCAAGAACCCAACCTTACAGAATTAATGAGTTCAAAGACCTTAGTACTAATGAGCTTATTCACATGGATGAAACGGTTTCTGAAACTGGAAACTGTGTCATTTTTAAGACAGTTGAAGCCCTAGAGTCAATTTTTCTAACCCTCTACTAAAAAAACACTAAAGGTCCTTTTTAAAGACTCAAATTGGGCTCTTATGCGCCCTTAATCGGTCAAAAAAACGACCCTTAAACACCATTGCTCAACGCATCCACAATTGTCCATCAACAGGCACTTTGCACAAAACAAAACAAAGACTATTAATACGAACAGAACACGAACAAAAAGTGAAAACAGACAATTATAAATTACATAACATACCAAACGTTTTAATTAATCATTTTCCTGTTTACATCTTTTAATACATAACTTCAAGGTCAGTGCCGGTTTTGCTCCAATATTTTGAGGTAACTGTATTAATCGAGTTTTTTGCACGTGTCTGTCTGTGGTCGAATCTTATACGGTTAATGATATTAAATAATAAGTTAATTGGTATTTCTATCGTTACGATTGATATTGCAACCAATTTTTATTATATTAGATTACTGGGGGATTTAATCCGGAACTCAGTTACCATTAATCACCATAATTTCAGCCGAAAGACGTCCACTGGGCCTTCAACTGCTGTATCTAAGAAGAATCAAAAAGGCAAGCTACTACTTTACTCACTCACATTTAACAATCATCCCATTCACACCACAAACGCACACCCCCACACACAAACACACTCACAAAAACACACTCATACTGTCACATCACACGTACTTTTTATTTTATTTTTTCATAATTTATGCATACTTTCCACATAAATTCTTACATGGCAATCTAATTATGTTTACAACTTTAAACATGGCTACTAAATATTCACAACTTATGTAAGGGGATCAAATGTAATCCGAGATACAGGTTTACCACCTAGTTCGGAAGCAGATAGTCCTAAACTTTGTATATTACAAACTTTAAGCCATTTGACTGCCTCGTTGGTCTAGTGGTCGCAAGCGCTACTGCTGAGCATGAGGTCCTGGGTTCGATTCCCGGGTCGGGCAAAGTGTTATTGGGTTTTTCTATCTGAAATTTCTCAGTAGCAGCTCGGAGTCTGGATTTGTGCCCGGTTGATGGCAATAGGCTCGCCCCCTATTACATGGGACTTAAACATAACTGGCGAAATGTGGGTGTACCTGCTACAGGGACACCTCTGCCCAACCCTTCGGGGAAACAAGGCGTGATGTTATGTTATGTTTAAGCCATTATTTACTGTATATTGTCAAATATTCAATTTCGTAATACGCATACGCATACGTGTTCTTATTTTGGTGAATAAATTATATTATTATAGGTGTAAAAGAACTCCATAAAACAAGACGCATCTCCACACCCAGTCCATATTTGCATTTTAGCCACTCAACTACAAGATTTTTGCTAACTGTTAATTCAAGACTGCCGGATAAATTAATGTCATAGGCGCCAAATCCACCTGACACTTGAAGGCCTGTCATCACCATTACTTCTGGCAAGAAATACTATTTACTTCCGAAAAAAAAGTACTTCGTAGCCACTATATACATTAGTAGATAAGCTTGTTGCCGGTTCCAAATAAAATTTACGTAAATGCCTCATGGTTCCAATTTCAAGTCACAACTTTGCAAGCGCAACTGCAAAGCGGCAGATCTAAGTTCCAATAAAAAGGTGAATGAAAGGTCTACAAAGGATAATGTTTCCTGTTGCAGCCCAGGTGCTTGTTCAGGTACACAACAATAGTCTTTAAGGTCTTCTCAACTACATAAGTTGGGGAAACCTTCCAAACTAATTGTATGTCAGCAAATCGTCTCCCACACTTTCATCCATTTGCATAAATACGAATGGAATCCTCTCTTCAGCCAGTCTCTATCCACTACAATGACAGCTACAGATATTAAAACACGTCTGACGTCACATCCGGTCCATGATGGCCGCTACACACCACACTGTCATTACGATGATTGACGAGAGCGTCCTTCGTCAAGTGCATCGTGCATATATTGTACGGCTTTATATTCTTTTATTAGATGCAGCAACATGTTATGATTGAAAAATTGGATAACGGAAAGTTTTTCCATCCATTAGACCTATCGTCCACGATGCTACTCAAGACTAACATATAACAAACTCAAATCATCAATGGGTAGCCGAATGTCACACAGCACTAGTATTTCAATGGTGGTCCGTACACGGCGCAACCAATCACAAACTAGTTACCATAAAACCTACAATTTTTCCACTGCTGGGACACAGGCCTCCTGTCGATGAGAGGGAGTGGGCCGTATCCACGGGTATACTGGGCTCTTGTGGTACAAGAGACCAGTATACCCGCGGATAAATAATATTATCAGCCAGTAATTCTATCACTGCATGGCAAAACATTCACATAGAGAGCAAACAATTCACACTTGATGACAATTTGAGACGAAAAGTCCAGGATCCCTCACAATGTTTTCCACTTTATTTAACCAGTGCCCAAAATTACCATAGCCATTGAAAATGTCATAGTTTTTGCAACTGTCTGTAACCTTGTTAAGTTTGGTCAGTAAAGTACTCGGGATGTATGTTATCTATGATCTAATGTAAGTATAGAGTTCCAAATAATCTAGACAAATTACAGGTGCTTATTTCTCATACTTTGAGAGATAAGATACCCACATTATCATCAGATAACATTTGAGTAAAACTTGTACCAAATTATTCATGTTTTCGATAGTAGAACTAGGATCGTAAAAATGCTTTTATGACTAATAAATTAGTTGTAGTACAATTTGAATAACATATTTTTACTAATGTGACTAAAGCTAAACAAGATAGCGACATGTCTGAACATGAGAAAGAGATAGGTCGACTATATTGAAAGATAAATGTGCTTAAACTAAATGTGTGGCACATAATCGATATGAATACCATAAATCAAGATAGAAAACAGTGGATGACTATAGGTGACATTACCTTCGACGAGGCTGACTCGAACTTCCACGATGGTGGATAACAGGCCAGCCCTGTCCCTCTCACAGAAGGGGTCTGTAGTATTAAGAACGTTATAAGTTAGCCGTGGGAACATTATAGGCTGATTATGATCTCGAAGTTGGTGAACTCTTTCACGAAGAAGACGAAGAGCTAACTTAAATTTCTTCGTTTAGTTCTGCTTATCATACTCAAAGAGAAACGATAAAACGACCGATCAATCCTTGTACTGGATATCTTACAATTACAAGACAAATACTTAATGTCCACCCTGGATATTACTCGCATTACTCAATAAGTTATTCTGAGCTTAAAAAATAAACTGAAACGAGTATCAAAACCTTACGATCAGGTCCTTAGGCTCACGACTTGTTGCATACACTTTTATTTTTTACCAAAGTTTGATGACCCGGAAAATCGTAAGAGTATTACGTTTAATACCTACACACTGTTAACCATATGTTTATATTTCATAAGTATGAAGGCCAGTACGCGTAGGTGGTTTATTTATCTTTTTTGCAGATGGAGGGTCCTTTTAGGATGAATATTATCAGGTGGATATGTAAACAATTTTGGGATATAACTCCATTGAAAATTGGATATTGATTGGGAATTGGGGAGGCATTTGCTCTTTGACCTTTGCAGTGGAATTTTAGGAGGGAATGGTAATAAGAATGGAACAGTGCTAAATCATTCGTGATAATCTGGCATTTTGTGTTGAAAATGTTAAATCTGTCCTATGGATAACGATCCTATTTCTTTTCCTGGAGCTACATACGGTTGCTTTTTACTTACTACGTCCCTTTTGCTTTAAACATCTGGCCGAGTGGCCAAAAAAAATTCCAGTTGCCAAAAAAAACTTCTGCTTATGGCGCAGCTAAACAAAACATACAATTGTAACGCAGATGACAGATATAAAAAAAATAATAACACTTCAAAAATATCCGCGATTGGATTGGCGTCGTTAGCCAAATGTCAAGGTTGTTCATTTATTTAAATCGCATTATTTTTGGACTAACCGTTTTGCATATACCTATTATTTATTGTCACACAGATATTGATAATGCATTCATTGAATGATGTTGGAAGAGATAAATGAAATAAAAAAGGATATTCATGATGATGATTCATGATATGTCAAAATTAGATTAGGTTAGAAAACTATTAGGATAGAACAGAAAGAGAGAAGGAATGCAAAAGACCAAGAAGGAAGCCCTCACTCTTTGCTCAAACATTCAACTAAGAGATGGATTAAAGTATCCTTTTGTGCTACACATTCAACATACGGGAATTATGTAGTCCATTCGCAAACCAGTGTAATTGTAAGAGTATTTCCCTATGGGGTTATTCAACTCCAATCTAATTCTGTCCTTGCACTGCAGTCACATTTGCAACCAACTTATAAAGAAATAAATTACCTTTAAAAGGAAATGAAGGAAGGCGTTATTTGTCAGAAACATTTAATTCGAGTAACAAGAATTGGAGAGTGCAAGATTGGTCGATGACATTACGTTTGTCGGGAATAGCCGGACAGTAAGGCTGAAAACAGGAAAGAATGGCATGAAAGGTAGGTTTTTATTGTGGACAGAAAACTGTGAATATCATCCACAGCTTTTTGCCCCACAACGAAAACCTGTCAACAATGCTATAAAACGACAAATCGTATACTAACAACTGTGCTTTAACTAAAGTTCCTAAGTTAGTAATAGAACTCCATAATCGAAGTCTAAAGCACAGCCGCGTATCAACACAGCTTCGAAACGTAGTAACCACAGTATTATTAACCAAGCAACGAACGATTGCTACAATTTCTTCGGCGTACCTTTCCCTTGCGTATCAATTGCTAGTGTACCCTACCTGCACCTACTTCACAACGCGGCAGAGATTGGAAGATCTGGATTCTAGCCAAGAACGTTGGCTCACTGTGTAGTTTAGTTACGTGGTTACTGTGTTATATTTTTGTATCATTTCGATATGCATTGAGGTTGGTTTTTAATTGTTTAGCTTGTTTTGGGTTTTGTTTCTTTTTTATTTGCTGTAGCTTCAAACTTTAACGGAACTTCATTTATTGTTTTGATAACATCATCATCATAATCTATAGCCTTTTACGTCCTCTTGTAGTTCAAAAGCTTTAAAGTAATGCATTTTTTTTTCTGTTTTGGGCCTGTTTTGTCCTAATCCAGGTCTTCCTTACAAGTTTAATCTATTATATCATCGACCCATACTTCGAACAGTATTTCTAGTCATCTTAAGTACTCTTTAGAGCCTAAGCTATCTTTTTGCAAACAGTCCTCGCAAAATCGGCTTGCGTGTTTGTGTCTTTGTATACTCGAGACCATGTAATGTACCTTTATTTATAAATTAAGGCGTTTATCACAATCTCTTACCAAATAGTGTGGCTATTACACAAATGAGACGTGTCACGAAGCGGCTCTGTGACGGCTCCTAGGAATATACAGAAAGTGAACGTGATCGCGAATTGTCTTGATTTGTCAATAGTTACTGAAAGGAGCAATTATTATTGATGTCGTAACTCGTGAGTGGCGAACTTTTAAAAGCTCAGGCCTTTTTCCTTCAAAGTTCAAATTTACCTTTTAATACTATAAGTTGAAGCAACTATTGTTCCAACAGTATTATCTCTTTTCAATTTTATTGTATCCCACAGGCAAGAGAATTGCATCGTGTATTCTGGGATTTACTACAAAATATTACGCACTACAATCCTTGCATAATTTACTTCTTCCACGTTCATATATCCATTTTAAGGTGAACATTTTTTGGGCAGAAGCCTTAGGCAGTTACTTTATTGAGCGTTTTTTCGACCACTTGTCATAGTCTGTTACACCGGTCGCGGTAGACTGTGGCGGAGATTAAAAGATGGCGTGAGAAAGGTATGTAATATATGGCGGGATTCTGGTTATAGAACACGCAACATTATTAACCCTAATCCCAGCAATTAAGGGCGATCCAGCTTCAATCTTGCTTGAACGTTTTATTATAACTCTGGAAGTACATAGGTATAGAAATGCCAATCCAATGCCAAAATGCAAAGGTGGCTTAGCGAGACAGCGCATCGACAATTGTTTGCGTCTATATCCTCAGAAGCAACGTTAATTTTGCGTTGCCATACTATCCCCTATGTTTCCACTCTCCAACTGAATGCACACAATATTCCTCATCAAAGCAGCTCGATCACGAACTGTTCAATATAATGCAGACGTCGTGATTCACACTATCTTTTACCATATACTTTATTACTGCACATATCAATTCCTAATTCTAATACGCGTTAAATCCCTTGCACCCACCAACTGAAATTCAACCTTAACTTTACAAGACCAGGATTTGATTTCCAGTGAAGTTGTTATATAAAGGTTAGGTTTTATTGTTCAATGAAATATAATAAAAGGTTGGTTTTTGTGTGTCACAAAAGAGGTTTGAAATGATCACACCGTTATCGGGGACCGCAACGCGGATGATAATTGGAAGTCTTTTTGCGAAATAATAAGTGGTGTATTGTTGACAACGGCTCTATAACCCTTTGTGTGAAATTGGAACGTTAATACGATTTTATTTTAGGAGCAATATGGACATATATAGTTCCTGAAGCGAAGATGCAAAGGTTTTCGAAATTATTCAATATTTCTTTTATGGATTTTCCAAGTACCTACGTCTTTCGTCAACAAAGTTGAGCGTTTGTAGTTACATCGCAACGTTTTCAAATGTCTCTCTACAGAGGAATATTGTAAAAAGCTATATAAAAGCCATTTGCTAACTCGTCGGTTACAGCATCCAAATACGGATACATAACAAGTACAGGGTGCAACTTAGTTTCACACTGACCATGTTGCAGCTATTTTTGAAGAATTTGATAAAAACTCACATACATACGTGAACATAACACTCGTATTTTTTGGACAGTCGTGTTAAAACCTTTTACAATTTCGACCAAAAACCGAAACCAATCAAATAAGTTGTTTATTCCATAAATTGCTTTTATATAATGACGGTATTTGTCATATTATTCTTCTGTTGGCTAGAGGTCGCTGTGACGAGCGTTTGACCTTTGTGACTGTCATACTTTATTGTTCGACGGGATATGCGATGACACTACATTAGGTTTCCATTTTATAAATACGAGTACATTGTGAGGTTGTTATGATTAAGTGTAGATTATAAAGAAACTAGCTGCGCCCCGCGGTTTCACCCGCGTAAGTCTCGATTTTGTGGGAATATCGGGATAAAAAGTATCATATATGTTAATCCAGGTTATAAACTATCTGTATGCCAAATTTCATCCAAATTGGTCCAGCCGTTTGAGCGTGAAGAAGAGACAAACGTACACACACACAAACTTTCGCCTTTATAATATTAAGTGTGATAGAAATGAAATTGAGTTGATGGATTGGTTTTTGTCTGATTAATGTACCTATTTTAATTTAGTACATTTCAAATAAAGTGTTGAATTCCATATTCCTATCTTACTTGACAAGGTGACAAATTGTTCGATTGTCGTCCTGATGGTAATCGTTACTACTACCTATAAACACCGTGAAATGCCAAGGGTTTTACCGAAGCCTTAGTAACAAAGTAAAAATGCCTCATATGCTTGTAATTTCACCAGCATCTTTACTTTTCAGTCTAGCAGACCGCAGTGCTAATATGGTCGCTAATAATATCTCCCCGAACAGTATTGGTTCGCTAATATCGACATCATCCCTGGTGTTATGAGGGCATCGTCTACATCCTCAGTCAATGCCTTCATCCCTCTCCCCAAAATTCTTAATTGCCCCAATTATTCCTACAGCTCAAAAACATCGTGCTCTACAAATGGCCGAACGAAAACAACATGTAATCCTATTAGGGACTGTCCCCACGTGCTATCTAACTGTGTATGTATAGCAATCACGCCGGGATCCGCCTGGCGTTACCTCAAGGTCCATGGTGCTTGTGGGTTTTCATTTTATTAACTGTTTTGATGGGAAAGTTTGAGAATGTGAGTACCATGAGCCACGTGTGATAACGGGTCCTCGTTATGGGAGAGAGATTCTGAAATTAAGATTTCTAGCAACTGGGGCAATCCACTTTGGGTGAAACTCACGGCATCTATTGACTTTAGAATTGTGAGAAATTGAGTAAAGACAGAGTTAGAAAGAAGATCCTGTTTTTACGACCAGGATAACATAAAAATGGGGTGTTAATGTTGCTGTGCCAATTGAGTAATCTTCTATTGCTAATTTTGTCGTGTTTGTGGAAGCATTCATAAAATAATCATCGTAAGTGAAATAATAACATTAACTTGAATTCCCTTCTAGGAAAAAAAACATTAATCAATTTCACCCAAAATAACCTACGAATAGTCTACGATAGTCACTAAGATACCCAGAAATAGAAACACCAAACACTACTAAAGGACGAAAAATCAATAACCTCAATTCCATATCTCCTATCGGTTTTCTTAGCCCAGTACTGTCGATAGACCTAACTTAACGCGTAATGTACATCGAACTGATAGGAAACCTACGCACGTTAGTTACTGATAGGGCATGCAAACCGCTCGATTGAAGAGTACTTAATACGTTTCGCCCTTGAGCGAGCATCCGCCAACGCAATATCGATTTTTACGTACATAGATTCATTTACAATAAGGCTTCACTGTCCACAATGTTTGTATTACAACATCTAACTTATCTTACAATCACACTGACGGGACAATCTACCTTACTTCTCTGTCACAAAGTTCAGATTTCTATGGTAGGGAGTGCCGCTTAGGATGTTTCAAGATATCAAAGCACTCACTAAGTTGTGACCGAGCAGCAGTAATTAAGTATAGGCATTAGTGCTCTAACATATGACCTTGTGTAAGATTCGATTTCTACGAGTAACTGTTTGCAAGAAAGATATTTGTTGGTGAACTTTCCCTGATGAGGGGCATATTTCTTCTGGAGAAAAGGAAACGGGTCACTCGTTCCAATTTGTAAGAAACTACATACACTAAAGCCTCGACATATTGAACACGGGTGATTTGTGCGTATCGTCGGCTAAGAGTTGTAAACAAGGAACTATGGAACAAGACTTACAAGACGTATCAAATATGAGCAATGACGTACCAGAAACTTTACTTATCCCCCTTTAGTTGTTATTTCAGGATAACAGTGAAAAGAGACATCTCAGGTCAACGAACCGTTAAATCAGCGTGATAGTTACCGAAAATAGCATGGATTTTTCCCGAGTATCGATTTATGTAGATTTTTTCAGGCACCTAATAGTGAGACCTCCAACGGAGCTTAGATAGACGAAGAACCTGATGGTTTGACACAAATTGATGTTCTATATTCAGTGGAAATTTAGAATATAGTTTACTTTCTTTTACTGGACGGAAATTTACTTTATTTTCTTTTTCTCTTTCTGGATTTGTGCCCAGTTGATGGCAATAGGCTCGCCCCCTATTACATGGGACTTAAACATAACCGGGTACACCTCTGCCCAACCCTTCGGGAAAACAAAACGTGATGTTTTGTTATGTTCTTTTACAATAAAATATAGATACAAATACATTTGGCCGGTATGAGGAAATCTGAAAGTGGCACCGGTGACTAAAAAGTCGTGTGAAAATCAGTTGTCATTTTATGGGCATGTTATGCGGAGGACTGAGGAAAATATCGTGAGGATAATTTTGAGTATGAATGAGGATGGCTATAAGAATAGTGGAAGACCAAAGAAATGATGGATGGACTGTGTGGAAGATGTTATATCTGGATGGGGGTGACTACTGAGGTGACGACTAATTTGTAAAAAGAAGACACGTTTAGCCAACCCTAAATAAGCTAAAGGTAAGAGACTAACGGTGTTGATTTAGCTGGTAAAAGTGTTTGGTGATATGTAGTAAATCCAAGTATTTCAGTCCTCAAGCGTTAAGGTTGAACTAGTCGCGAGCTCGAACTCACTGGTGGGCGTGGCCAAAAAGCACGCTGTGTCACCTGGCATCGTGTCCGACAGAGATAGTATCAGTGATGAGCAGTAAAATGCTAGTCTACACGCACAAAGTGTAGTTCGCACGCACACAAACACCATTCCAGACTATTTTAGTAAAACGAGCGCGTAAAAAATTGGGATAAGTTCTTTGGAAAATCGAGTTTCATGAAAAAATCACAGCATAAATCAATTATAAATAAAATTTATTGAACTCTTCGATAATTGACCTATGTCGGTGCTGACTTTGTTTGGGAGATTTTACACTTCTTTTACGCCCAAAGTTGCGTTAAAATTTGTGAGAAAAACGAATCGTTGTTGGCTCATAACTTTTTATTTTACTATTCTGTTTCCGCACAGACAAAACTAATAATGAGACAAAAAGATAGCATGTTTAACTTTGGATATACAATGTCAAACAGTGGAGTAAAACCACCCCGAAATTTGTATGGAAAAAACAGCACCTTAATGTCAGGTCCTTTTAATATGTTACATTAAATTCCTCAAATGTACATGAGTCTAAATATGCGCGTGATCAGATTACTGGCACGTCGTTTACATTTTTCTTTACACAGATTCGTTCAAAATTTACAATTTAAATGAGAAAATAAACAGATGCTTTAACCGGGAAAGGTACAATATTTGAATCCCCTAATTTACCTAATGAGAGGATGCAATTACCGCTTCTGAAATATCAGCATAATTAATCAAATAAAAAAGGTTTTAACCCAAGCCAGGCGAAGCAGGTCTGACTAGTATGCCCTTAAAATAAGACACTAGAGTCAAAACAGTTTATTCTGCAGTAAAAATAAAAGTCGTGTCCCAGCAATTATTTTTAACCCCCGACGCAAAAAGAGGGGTGTCTACGTCTGTCTGTGGCACCGTAGCTCTTAAATGGATAAACCGATTTGAATGCGGTTTTTTTTTATTTGAAAGCAGGTTTTTAGCGATGGTTCTTAAACATGTTTTATTAAAATCGGCTCAGCCGTTTGAAGATTATCAACTATTTTCTGGTTGACGAATAGATGCGAGTATCTTCCACAGGTCTGATCGATTTGAAATTTGGTATTCTGTTACTTCAATGATATTAGAGGACCTGGAACTGGTGCTGTAGCATCACCTGGAATTTACAGGTTACCTAACTCCCTTACCAAATTACAGCACAGGTATCGTGTTTGGGCTCATTGGAATGGTCTCAATGAATAGGTTATAGATAGATGATGAACAGGGACTGTTGATGGAGCAGGAAAGAAAAATGAGGAAATGTTTGTGTCGGGGGCTTTTTAAATTATAACTGTATATGACTGCTTTGTGATGGCTATTTTACGCACTGTACATGAAAACAGTTTTTCGGTACATTTTTGTCAACGTTGAAAATGAGCAGTTTCACAGTTTTGTTGCACACCATCATTATTTTCAGCGAAAAACTATTCTAAAAACAGCCTTGAATCAGGTCTACCAACAGTTCAATATCATTGATCTGTCACCTCGTATGCTAGCTAACTACAAAATGACGTCCGTGTCATTCTTTCATTGCCAACCCATAACAAAAACTTTAATTCGAGTTGTCACCTTCATAAACAAACATAATGAACATTATGAAACAAAAACATTGTTAAAAACCAAATAATGATCGTCGTTACAAACATGAGTGATGAGTACAACTGATTCATTAAAACTTTAAAGTATTAATAAGACCATGTGTTACTAATTACAAAAAGTATAAACATTAATTTCGCGCCATAGTGTTAACAGATATTTTAGAATTAATCGTAACATCTTTCAACTTTTACATGTGTCATTCTCACTAGCGACGCACCCTGCTTCGCACGGGTGTGATCTACTGATGTGGCGATCAAAACATCGAGATTTCTGTTATACCTACATAGGAATTAAATATGTATTATACACATAAACCTTCCGGAATACATTATTTAAATAACGATAAAAACCGTATCAAAATCCATTATGTGGTTTAGAAGAACTAAGGGGACAAACACATTAAAAGCGACTTTCTAACTAAATTCGAAAAACAAGAAATTTCTCCTGTATCTCGGTTCCTTTCGGTTTACAGACACATGTGACCCGAAACAATTACCTATGACGTTACAGGCAGAGATAGGAATACATTTCAACCTTGCCTTTGACACATTGGCCCCATCTCGGGTAAATGCGAGCATGATGACTTATAATGAGGTATTATAAATGTATTAAGCTGATGTTACCGCAGCTTAGCAGGTGATACATGTGCTAGTTTCGAAACTAGCACAAGCAACATAAAAGTGTGGGCATGAACTAGCTTCAAGTAGCTTCTGCCTGCAATTTCATCACGTAAAATTCCATATTTTGACATAAAATATATCCCGACACTCGACAATACTATAGTTTCCCGTTAATTAAAGAATTTTCGGAATTAGAAGATTACCCCCTACATACAAACTCACAAATTATACCTCTATATAATATTAGTATAGATTTTATGAGGCTGTATCAAATCTGCCGCTCCATGTATGGCTTGTATCATTCGTACTCAAAGACCAATACTCATTCATCTTTAGAACTAAGTCTTACTGCAAAAAATAGTACAATAGAACGTATTTACCTACCTCAGTAAAAAACTATGTTGCGTATCAGAATTTAAAACAATAAGTCTGTTTTTTATTTCAGTCCTATTATCTCTATTTTTATCGCCAGTAGCTACACGTGGTGAAGGAAAAGGGAATAGTTTAATCATTTGTGTAGCTATTTACCACCCACGCTAGGGCGCCTCGTAGTCCATTCACCCGGGGAAAATTTTGCCATTACATTTTCTCGCGCCGAAAGAAGACGTCTATGACTATTATAAACATGGTCACTTCTCCTTTCGGCGCGATATAATGTGACGACATAATTTTGTCGGCTAACTAACAGTCCTCACATAATTATTTAGTTTCACAGAACGACTTATATACTGATCTTAGAAATTTAGTTACTCGGCAATATTCGGTTTGACAGGCTATTAGGCATCTGAACACTAGTTAATAGTTTCATGCAACCCGCTGGGACAAAGAGCTCTAAATTGGTTACAGAAACTGATTTAAATTAAATCTTTGCTTGTACCTACTTGTTATTTGTTACCATGACAACTATGTGTTCGTTCACAAACAAAAACCTATTTTTGATACCGAACCTTGAACGTAGTATCAAACCCTTGTAATACTAGAATGTTTACATTCAAAACGTAGGTAAACACACTAAAACCTTAATTGAAAAACATGGGAGTACCTACCTACTTACCCTCAGGATGTCTAAGCATGTCACAATGATACCTGGGTACTTCTTACAAAACAATATATTTTCGAAGGTACATCTAAATAACAGGAGCCACTAAAACCCTACTAAATACAAGCAATTCTATTGTCCCGAAATACTGAACAATGTCCTATTTATAGGTCGAATACAAAAGGATTGTTAGACAAGAGGTCTTCATGTTCTCGAATTTGACATTGAGTGAATAAGTTTCAGAAGGTTTAGAACAATGCTTGATTTCGTGCAAAAATTAACCACCTACCAATATTCAGGGGAAAATCATTACAAATCTCTAACATTCTACGCATCTCTGCATTCCGTATAACATAAATGCCATGGGATAGCCGTTCAACTTCAGCTGATACCAAAGTGGCTGGAATAGACTCCAACAATGTGATCTAAACTTGCCTACAACATCCAATGTATACTGAAGATCGAAAGTAATAGTCTTATATTCAATCTTCGTATGGGCCTCAGTAACGACCCCAACTTACTAGGTACGTTGTAGGTCGTGGATTCGAACCCAAGCAGGCGCTTTACTTTGTATAAATAATCTCATCACCACTGCTCTTAAAAATGTCCTAGAACCAAAAAATTCGAAGCCATGTGCCATCTACCAACCCGCACTGGGCCCGCGTGGTAGATTACAGCTCACTCTCGAAAAGAGAAGGCCTGTGTCCCAGCAGTGGGAACATTATAGGCTGATTAAATGACCCCCAGGCTAGGTGGAGCGAAGACCTTCGTAGGGTGACTGGTAACAGCTGAAAGAGAGTTGTCGAAAATTGAGATGAATGGCGTGCGATTGGAGATGCCAGTGCTGATGATGATGGCAAAAATATAATAATATGCCTCTTAGGCCTTAGCCCAACCTAGCCTTGCTCTTAGCCTAGCCTTGGTACTTATACCAGGAGCTAAGAAGCGAATAAATTAGGATCGTGGTGGTAACAAGAATTATTGAACCTACAATTCTCTGTATCCCTAATCTTTATTCCGTAAACTTAGAAGCTACTATTTTAAGACCGTGTTTCTTAGTATTTTATGCTCATTTTCATTTGGTGGTATTTCTGTATTTACTTTTCTTAGTACAATCTGAAGGCGGTCCAATATTTTGATAAAATTCATAAGAAATGTTCGGGACGAGCTTTCAGGAAAATTAAATTAATATAAGCGATTAGCTACCTTTAGTACGGGTCAAGTGATGCTCATTCAAGAATGGGAATAGTAATAATCAATCAAACCAAAAACGATTATAACATTCAAATTCAATGTTTCCTTTCAAGGATACATTGAATTTGATTCGTCATTTACAAAAAAATACAACCGACTTCCAAACAACAAAGTGAAAAATTACTTTAATTTCGGAAGTCGGTGTTTTTGGATCAGTATTTTAGTTTTTTGACACCGATATTTAAAAAAGTTTTTTTTTTTTTTTCACTTAGTGGGTTAGTTTGTAATCTATCTAAGTTACAATAGCCTAATGTCAACTGCTCATCAAAAATACCCAAATCGCTATAGATGTGCCTATAATATTTGAAGAGTTCCCTCGATTTCTCCAAGACCCCATCATCAGATCGTGACCAAATGACAATGGAACCAGCTTGAAAGTATAACATTTCAAACAAAAAAAAAATTCAAATCTGTCTCGAGTAATCGGGTCTTCGAGTAATCGGGGAACATACATAAAAAAAAAGTAAAGCTGACGTACTGAGAACCTCCTCCTTTTTTTGAAGTCGGTTAGGTTTAAAGACATTTATTCAAACTAGGCTGAGCACTTTTTGAACGTCAAATTACATAAGACAGTCCCCCAATCGCAACATCTACGTTTAAAAACTTATTGTTAATACAATTTATTTTGCACAATGATTCTGACTTTTTCAACATAATTCCAAACTCATTATTCATGCCTATTCCACAAATGAGTCAATAACTGAACTTTAAACAACTTTTCAATCGAAATATCTTTCAATTGACGTAACCACGACCTTT
Organism: Agrochola litura; assembly: GCA_949152395.1. NCBI lineage: Eukaryota > Metazoa > Arthropoda > Insecta > Lepidoptera > Noctuidae > Agrochola > Agrochola litura. The sequence goes on along the minus strand of OX424497.1, from coordinate 2,832,535 downwards.
ACCTACGATACAGGTATGAGTTTAAAATCGATATAGTAACAAATTGACACATAAACGTTAATATCCACTGCAACCACTCACTTTAAATTACGAAATAGAAAAAGACGAGTAGCCGAAGAGATTGTTATAAAGAAAAAAGCGGCCAAGTGCGAGTCGTACTCGCACACGCAAGGGTTCCGTACAATATTTTCTAAAAACACTGAAAAAACACGTTTCTTGTATGGAACACCTTTATTTTTTTACTTGTTTTTATTTTTATTATTTATTATAAAGCTACCTGTCCACTGAAGCGGAGCGAGGCTGCGAAGCGGAGAAATGTGCCAATATTAACCGATGGAATCTAAACTCCGCTTCAGAGCTCCGCTCCTATTGGTTAGTATTGTCACATTTCTCCGCTCCGCTACCTCGGTCCGCTGCCTCGCTCCGCTCCAGTGGACAATCAGCCTCATGGCGGCCATAGTAGAAACAACAGAAATAAGATTCTGTGAAAATTTAAAGTGTCTACCTATTACGATATTTACGATTCTAAAGATAAAGCCCTGTAACAGACGGATGGACGGACGGACGGACAGCGGTCCCATTGGCACCCTTTATGTACGGAACACTAAAAAGACGAGTAGCCAAAGAGATTGTTATAAAGTAAAAATATTCTAAGGCCGCGAGTACATTGTTGAATGTCGAAAGTTGGTGGCCGACTACATCGAATAAATTAAAGAGAGATTGCGACGATTACCCCCGCATAGTTTTTACAATAACAACGACGACTTTATCGATTTGCTATTAGCGTGGAATTAGCGACCATAGCAACTGAAGAAATTAAAGTTAAATAAAATGCGAATAAATTCAGAGTCGTTTTGGGTGTGAAAGAACAACAATGCATGATTTTTCAATACAAATATTTTTATCTCACGAAAATTAGAACAGACAGTTTTAAGGAAAACAAAATGACAACAATTGACATGGTAGATATTGATAGCAGAAATTCAATATTATAAAAAAGAAGATGTTTTACAAGAAGTATTTTTAATGATGGTAATTAACAGTGGATATGTGAAAATGATGCATTCTCAGGGTAGGATTACCGTTTTCAGAAAGATAATGGATTTAAAAAAAGTCTAACTAACACAGAATAGAGAACGGCCTTTTCTTCTCGTAATCTTTCGTCGATATTCGGCTAACTTCGTTGTACACTCGGCCGTATGATGCATCGCGATTGCCCGCCGTTGCATAAGATACATTCTCCGTTGTAACATCTCAGTTACTTAACAACAAGTGAATTCTTTATGCAAATTATATTTTTAAATTACGTGAAATGTTTCAAAATTATTTCGAGCCTTATCGGTGTTCTTGTTGCTATTGTTTCTTTGGTCCTGATAACTCATGGAAAATAATAAAATGCCTAATATACAAAAATATACCAAGTGTATTTACGAATTATTATAATAATAATAACAAAGGAACAGGTCTGGAATCAGGAGCCAGACCAAGAGAGATACAAAAACCCGCAGGACAGCATGTGGCGAGCTGTTGGGCAGTAGCGACCCCACGGACCCTATCTCTCGGGAGAAGTCTTGTTCCTCATCTCTGGCTTGCCTTTATTGGCCGGCTGGAGTGAACACTGACGAGGAACAGAGCTCCCACCTCATTCTTGCCTTTATTGGCCGGCTTGAGTGGAGATGCGCAAGAGCAAACGTGCTCGGAAGAAGAAAGTATTCCAGTAAGATGCTGGTAGGGATTTTGACCGTACTTCCGGGATTTTCCTGATAGCCGTGGAATACCTAAGCACCTCGAGATATGTTGCCCCTTGTCGCTACGACACTTTATGCTAGCGACCGTTTTCGGGGGCCCATTATTGAGTGTGCAAGTCACCCCCTGCCATTTTATCCGTGTACATATAAACATTGATCAGGCAGGGGCCATAGTCCTTGTTCCAGGTAACCACTCCACTCGAGCCACCTAAACCCATAGTCCAAATATCTTTGTTTCCATATCCTGCAATAGTCCTACACCAACTGGGCCTTGTCCTTGGGTGCCCTTGCATAGTGCGAACAGGGATAATCGTCGGTTGGTGCCTCAACACTTAAAAATGTCTAAGGGGCCTCTGCGAGTTGGCTTCGGCCCCTCGTACGCCTTCCAAAGGTCCGGGACCCCAGTGTCCTGAGATTTGTCAAATAAATTTAAAAATAATATTTTTTATTTCTCTCTTCACGAAGGTTCACACAGTTATAGACAGAGACAAGAATTATAGTGTAATGCGGGTGTAGTGTGCAGGTGAAGTGTGAGGATAAGTAGAATGATGGTGTGAGTGTGGGTGTGTAGGGTGTCTGTTACATTCAAGAACTCGAAATTATTATATACTAGCTGCGCCCCGCGGTTTCACCCGCAGAAGACTCGATCCCCTAGGAATATCGGGATAAAAAGTATCCTATGTATTAATCCAGGTTATAAACTATCTGTGTACCAAATTTCATCCAAATCCGTTCAGCCGTTTGAGCGTGAAGAAGAGACAAACATACACACACACACTCACAAACTTTCGCCTTTATAATTTTAGTGTGATTACGAGAATAACTCTTTAAATATTGTCATATTTGGGGAAATTGCAGTGAGAGAGAACGAATATTTAGGGCCCAAAAACGTTGCCTTCGATCAATGACAGGTCTTAAAAATACAGAAAGCTGCCAACCTGTTTTTAGATCGTTTAGGATACTTACATTGCCATCGTTGTATGTATATACTAGTAGTTGCTCTATTCATTAGAACGAACAAGCACCTGTTTACGTCAGTAGTGGATAAAAGACAACGTTCAGGACCAATTTGGTCACAATATAAAAATCAACTTTACAAAGGTTACCAAACGTCTTTAATTTAAAAAAAAATATTTTAACCATGGGATATATAATCAACTGCCGATACATTTAAAAGAATTACCCTTCAAAGTTTTTAAGAAAAAGTTAACAAAACTGCTACTGGATAAGTGTTACTATGCAATTAAAGATTTTGTTAATGACAAAACTTTCTGTTAGTGGTGTTTAGACTGTTTTCTTTGTGATTTAATTTACTGACATTTTTATCTTTAGCTTTATTGCAATACAAAATTTATTTTACTTCCTTTTTTTTAATTTAAGTATTGACATTTGTAATTGAATTTATTGAAATTTGTGATAGAATTTATTTTCATTTTAAATTTAATTTGTTGACATTTGTAATCGAATTTTCTGACATTTTTTTTAGTTTAATTTGTTAACTCTGAATGTGTTTGAATTTGTTGCGCCTAATTCTGGTTTTTTTTTTTTAATAATATATATTTTTTTTAATAATGATAGTAATGTTGCTTAGTGAATGGAATCCTTTTTGTTTTCTTTTTATGATGGTTTTTTTTTTTTTTTTGTATAGTAAATGTATTATATTAAATAATTTTGCATGCCGTAAGGCAAAATGTATCGGGACTCTCATCGAAATAACCATCATATATGTATACCTACATTATTGGCGAATAAATTATTTCTATTTCTAATAAGTACATTTATTATGTAATAAAAAAACGAGCAAGTGAATATTTTCCATTTCATCGACGTGTTTTTTGCTCGTTAAAACCAGTGAAGAGCAAGACAAGTATTTTTAAGATTCAATTTATTTCAGAACTTTTTTTTTTCACCGTAAATTATTTTTCAGGTCACTTATGTGACTATTACTTGAGTTAAAAACGATAGAATACCTAACTGACTTGAAAATATTAAACGGCATTACTATTTTATTATTTGGGATTGCAAACAGTACACCTCGAAGAACCTACTTTTTATTTCTACTCTCAAAAAAATTTCTTTATTCATCACCAGCTCTTGCCCGCGCAAGAATAAAGAATTTTTTTTCAAGTGAGTTAGGTATTCTATCGTGTTTAACTCAAGTAATATTCACAAACGGTGGATCATTATATTAATCGGTCTATGTATACGTGACCTGAAAAATAATTTACGGTGAAAAACACGTTGATGAAATGGAAAATATTCACTTGCTCGTTTTTTATTACATAATAAATGTACTTATTAGAAATAGAAATAATTTATTTGCCAATGAAAGTCCAGTGACCAGTGAAAGTCCCGTCAAAATCGGCCAAGCCGCTTCGGAGATTAGCCGGAACAAACAGACAGACAGACTAACAAAAAATTTAAAATTGTTTTTTTTTTTTGTTATAGGTACTGTAAATTTCATATGCATTTAGTAAAACGCTTTTATTTTGACATTACAAACAGACACTTCAATTTTATTTATTTGTACGTATAAATTATCCTCCTTTTCCAATCTCAATTCGTTTTTACGTAACATCTTCTTATAGCTACATCTCTATCAGCTGTCCTTTCAGAATTCACCCCCTTTTAGCCACATCATCTATGTAGATTATTAAGAAGGAAAGAAATGAAGAAAGAAAGAAAGAAAAAATAATTAAAAAAACTAACTAATATAAAATCTATATCCATATTTCCAACTTCGACCCTCTTCCGTTGCCTAGCAACCAATAAAGCAAACCTAAATAGTCTTTGGCAGTCCAAATATTTTATTTTTTATTGCCACTAACCAATCTTAGTTTTATTCCGATTTTTTTTTTTTGGGTGGGAAATTATCAAATAACTTCTCCCGCTCTGGGTGGAGCGGGAGGGCGTGTCAGACTCTTACTGACTAAAACCCACCCGTGTTCCTTCCTATGCCATGTTGCCGGGGGCCACGATTTCCCCATCGGTTTTCTTCGAACCCCCGGCAGGCATTGGCCCTAGCGGACCCCGTCAATTCTGCTGACATCTCTTTGAGGCGCGCGTGGAACACAACGCGCCGTCGACCCGGGCTTGGTCCTTATCGGACGGCGAGCTACCCATTGCTCACCGTCCGCAAGCCCGCGCCTACGGTGGCGATTACAAAAGCCTAAATACATTATCTACCATTGGTTCCTATTCTCTAAAGCTAAACCACTTACTAGCATGATGAAAGTCGATGACGTAACGATATACCCTAGTTCGATGTTACATCTTAGCTAAAGAGCATTGGTTTAATGTTTTATAGTTCAGTTTCTATGGCTGTCCCATGAGTTAGCGTTAGTATTGAAAGGTTTAGACTATCATGGTTTTGTATGGAGGTTGTTGTAAAGACTATTCTTACATACAATTTATTATTCTGTTGTTGTTGGACTGTTTGTTTGTCTTCTATGATGAAAATGTTGTTTCTGTTAATCCAGGATACATCAATCACACAAGTGGTTGAAAAACTAATCCAGAGAAAAGTCTTTTCGCATCGTTGGATACGAAAATAAGTATCTACATATATAAAAATAAATTCCTATTTCTCTAGGTCACGGCATCACCCTTGAACGGCTGGACCGATTTGAATGAAATCTGGCACATGGGATGAGGTTAGCACATAGAATACTTTTTATTCCGATATTCCCGGGGGAATCCCGGGGGATCGAGACTTATACGGGAGAAACCGCGGGGTGCAGCTAGTTATTATTTGCAAAAGAATGCATAGAAGCATATTAAATAAAATAAATTTACAAATTCCAAAGGACCAACAGATCAACATAATGCCAATGGGACTGGGGCACCACTTTCCTGCTAATTTCTTACAACGCACTTTACACTTTTTTTTTGTTTTCATTTTATATTTTTTTTTTACTATTACGTGTATTGTGTGCCTTTTTATTTGTGTTAAATAAATGTATTTTCTTTCTTTCACTAAGTACCTGACGCTGTATAAATGTAAAAGTTAAAAATCATTGATTCAATAATAATAATTGTACCTTAGATATTTTAATTCTATATGTATACACATGTTGAACAAATAACATTTATTTCTTTCTTTCTGACTGTGGCAACAATCCACTAAGAAGGATATAAAGTCCGTATACAGTACTATTCAATAACAGAAATATAAACTTGGGCATTTCTGACATTACTAGCTGTTGCCCGCGACTTCGTCTGCGATCCAGGATGAAAAGTAGCCCTTGAACTTCTCCAGGTCATGGTCTACTCATATGCCTAATTTCATCTAAATCCGTTCAGCCGTTTTAGGGTGAAAGCGTAACAGACAAACTCACTTTCGCATTTTTAATATTAGTTATAATGTCACAAACATAATAACAAATTAAAGTGAATCAATATCCACCTGTAGTTTGATTACATCATATAACTAAAAACTAGTTTCAAGACCGAGAGCAGACGCTCAATACAAAACCAGAAAATCTACTTCTCGAGGATGCAGGAGATAATCGGTAGTGTTAAGCCCGATATTTATATCTTACCGATCGTCATTAGTTCTTACAATGCTCTGGTAATTGATGACATTTTATTACGTGATTTTACGATCAGAATTATTGACGCCACCATAACATAACTTATACTGATGAAAACGACAAGGCCAACCAGTATTTACAAAGCGTCTGTTAATGTCAAGTATTTTATGTGAAGTAATATTAGATGACTTAACCTACGTCCAGCTGTACAAACAACAACATTAGTATTAAAGAACAACAAAAAAAAAGTGGTGGCACTCCGGGACTGCCGACAGAAGTGAAAACTTGAACAAGATCGCCTTGGTGGAAGAAAAATACTTGTATAGAACATTGGTCCGTAACCTTATCTGAATAAAGAGCACAATCGCGTTTACAAAAAATAATAATTCCGAAACCTTTAAAGTAAAAATACTTGTATAGAACATTGATCCGTAACTTAATATAAATAAAGAGCATAATCGCGTTTACACAACCTTTAAAATAAAAATGCTTGCATAGTCTTTATTTATATAACGTTACAGATCAATGGATCCGTAACGTAATATAAATGAAGAGCACAATCGCGTTTACAATAAAAACTTTTTACAAAAAAAAAAACAACCGACTTCCAAAAAAAAAACACTACAAAGTGAAAAATAACTTTAATTTCGGAAGTCGGTGTCTTGGGTTTTTTGTTTTCGTTTTTTGCCACCGACTTCCGAAATTAAAGTTATTTTTCACTTTGTAGTGTTTTTTTTTTGGAAGTCGGTTGTTTTTTTTTTTTGTAAAAAGTTTTTATTTTTCACTTTTTAGTTGTGGTACCTACCCCACACACATTCAAATACTACTAACTGCTACCGGTGACAGGAACTTATATCATCTACATACTAAGTGGGAAAAAAATACGTATTTTGTAGCTAACTCAAAAAGTACCCAAGCAAAGTTAATAAAATTTATATGGGACCAATTTGGGAAGTCGGTTAAAAATGAGGTGTTGTCATGGTGTCGCGAAATCAATGGTTTAGTCCCATCTCAAAAATGCCCAACGCGCCTAAAAAAGTTTTCACTTCAAACTGTCTTAAATATTTTTGGGTAATAAATAAAGAAATATTTTTGACACATGACTTGATATTAACATGGACGAACTTTGATGTTACTTTCACAAAAAATGACGCTACATCATTATCTACGTCAGAATGTGAGAACGATGACTATGTGCTATCACAGGCTTAAGGTAAAGCCTATTGTGATGTCCATGACTATTTAGATAATTACTGTCACAATTCACAATTATTCTTTATTGCGTTCTATAATGTTGGTAAAACAGTTCATAGGCTTAAATTTAATGAAACAATTATGGAGAGAGAGGAGAGCGCTTATTTATGTTTATGTTTTTTATGTATTCTAGAAATTGTATTGGTAGTTTTATCATAACAGACAGGTTTTGAAGGAAAAAAGGAAGGAGGGCCCAGCAGTGGGATACAAGGTAGACCGTCAAAAAAAAGATAAAAACAGTGGCACTCCGGGAGTGCCGACAAAAGTGAAAACTTGAACAATTTTACTGTGCAGAAAATGTATCGCGCGTTGATGTCTTTTTAATGGTCAAAAGCTGGTGTCGGTAACAGTGTCGCGAGTTCAATTGTTTTTTCCCATCTCAAAAATACCCAACGCGCCTAAAGAAGTTTTCACTCCAAAAACTTTATAAAGATAGAAAAAACGATTGACTTGGTCCTATTGTAGAAGTTTGAGCTTCGCCTAGTTGACTGGAGGACGCTAATAATAGATATGCTTGCAGATCATCAAAACTAATTAATGCCCCTTCTCACAACCGGAGTGCGTGTATGACCAGATGTATGAACGTAAACGAAGCAAAAGAAATATGAAAGAATGTTCTCTAGTTTCTGTCTACCCCCAAGGGGAAAAGGCGTGAGTTTATGTATGTGTACATACCTGCCACTACAGGACAGGAAATTATAGAACAAAAAAAACACCACAAAGTGAAAATAACTTTAACTTCGGAAGTCGATGTCTTTAGTTTGGAATTTTCTTTTTTTGCCACCGACTTCCGAAATTAAAGTAAGTAATTTTTCACTTTGTAGTGATTTTTTAGAAGACGGTTGTTTTTTTTTCTGTAAATAATTTTTATTTTTCACTTTTTATTTATGTTACCTACCCCACCCAAATTCGAATACCACTACCCTATGTAAGTAACAGTGACAGGAACTTATCATAACATCCACATATTAAGTGGGAAAAAATACGTATTATTGAAGCTAACTCAAAGACTACCCAAGTAAAATTAATAAAATTTATATGGGACCACCTCTGAAGTAGAATGAATTCATAATTGGCGGAGTAATCGCGTAACAAACATACAAAAAAAAACATACTGTCGAATTGAGAACCTCCTCCTTTTTGAAGTCGGTTAAAAAGGAAGATGGCCTATCACAAAACTCACAGAGTCACAGGTCACAGTGCACGAAACGAGATTACGAGATTCATGATGACGATTTTAAATGTCAAATTTTTTGTCAACCATGTTTTGTATATATTTTGAACCAACTTTTCCTCAATCAAATTCAATTGAACCAATCCAAAAGCACAAATTGAAGCGGCAACAAAAGCTAACAATGTTACGTAATACTAATATAATCCATCTCGACACAGCACACGACATTAAGAGAAAGGTACTCCAACTGAGCTAAACATACGTTTTGTAACAAAGTTAGTCTTATATAACTATTTCATGTTATATTCACTACACTGTGTACTGTTGAAAGAAGTCTTAAAGGATGAATACTGGAATTGTTCGGATGGTTTTGTTAACTATTTAAGACTAGCGTGAAATTTCTTGTTTAAACATAAAATATATCCTATAACACTCGGGAATACTATAGCTTTTCATTAGTGACACAATTATCGAAATCTGATCAGTAGTTCCGAAGATTACCCCTACATACAAACTCTCAAATTTACCTTCTAGAAAATATTTGTATAGATAAGTATAGTACATCTTTATATTTATAAATTTCTCGTGTCACAATGTTAGTTGCCATACTCCTCCGAAACGACTTGATCGATTTTTATGAAATTTTATATGTATATTTGGTAGGTCTGAGAATCGGTCGTAATCTACTTTTCATACCCCTAAGTGATAAGGGTGGTCCACCCCAAACATAAATAATTTATATGGCAAAACAACGTTTGCCGGGTCAGCTAGTTATTATTATAAAGTAATTAAATTGACAGTGACATCAATCAGAGAAATTGCCTGTAAGTTTTTAGCCCTGATTACAGTTAAGATGACTTAAGGTTCCAGTAGTGTAAACATTAACTGCGAGATAATTGCGTAACAAGCATAAAATGGCAATTGATCGCAACGGGTTTCATTTTGACAGTTTACCCACGTCCATTGCGTTATTTACGTTGTTGAGCAGACGAATTTTTCAAACCTATGAAGCAATGGATTAGTTATATCCTTCAAAACTCTCGAATTGTGGTTGAAAGTGTGTTACGCAATTGGGGGCTGGTGCTCTATTTGAAACTGCAGTCAGCAATGGGCAACAGTTATTGGATACATCTACTAAGCGACAGCTTCTAATAACATAGACAATTGACCCAAAAAAAAAACAATGGCACTCCAGGAGTGCCGACAGAAGTGAAAACTAAAAAAAATACTTCCAAAACCTTTAATGCAAAAATACTTGCACAGAACATTGATCCGTAACGTAATATAAATAAAGAGTACAATCGCGTTTACAAAAATGAGGTGTCGGTAACGGTGTCGCGAGTTCAATTGTTTTTTCCTATCTCAAAAGTGCCCAACGCGCCTAAAGAAGTTTTCACTTCAAAAATTGGACTGAACGTCAGATAATACGTTAGCTTGCCGCATCAAATCCTAGATCAATATGGCTTGTTGTTATTTATCGGTAACAATTTTTTGATCAGTCTTTCACAAACTGTACTATGTAATTGACAGGTTAAAAAATTGGCAGAAACATTTGCTAATCCAACAGAAAAGAATTATCATATTAACAAATATTAATAATACCTACTAATTTGTATAATTAAACGATAATTTCTCAATTTATTATTAATTAATTATCGACTAAGAGGTCATTCCACTGCAGAAAGATTTTTATTTAAAAAAATGCAATATCGTAATTTGTCGAGGCCGGATTTAAAAATAGATATGCAACCATATTCTTTGCAATGCTAATTAAATTACTTAGTAACATCGTTAATGTGAATTTTATGTATATTTTATCTTACATACTTTTGCGTATTCCTTTATAGATAAAAGTTTAGCGAGCTACTTCAAAGAGCGAATCATAAGAGATACACAAAAAAAAAAGAAATCCTGACAAAATATTACGCAAGACTTGAAGCTGCAGTACATTTTTCACATTATTACAAGCTCCTAGACTTCCTAGAAAATACATAAAATATTAGTTTAGTTATACTTTAGTACCGTTTCTATGTTAATGACTTTTAAATGTGGTTTCTTACAAGAGCGCTTTAAAATACACCAGGTTCTTAAAGTAAAAGAATGTGCAAAAAAACTCATTAAAATCACCACAAATATTTCACTGAGAATGCTATTAACTTTATACTGTAATCTAATTACGTATACAGTGTATATATAAATTCTTTCCATATTGTAAAACCAGTAGTCTTGGCTTGTTCCGTATTTCTTATTCTGTCATTGTCAAGAGATCGTGCGGAAATGGCTTCGTTCTAATTGAGAGAGCAAATGCTTTGCATATCAAAATGAACATTGAGATCGCTTGCAACATATCTTATGCTTCCCTGGTACACGATTAAGTAATCCTTTAATTTTTTGTTTTGTGAATATGGCAAGAAAAAATGCTTGTATATTGTAAATTATGTAAACAAAATGAATATACATAAACGAAATAATTTCTGCAAAATTATGTTCTTTATATTTTTATTTCTGTTCGTTCTTGCTTTTAAAAAGTGGTAGTATTATCAAAAGCCTAAGTGCATATTAATCTTGTAACCTTCCATATAAAGGTCATTTAGATAGCCAGAGCAAGACAAATGGGGTGCCTATTAGCCTAGATAAATTGGCAAAAACTACGTCCGGCATTCTGTAACGAAATACTGCTTCCGACTAACACTAACATTTCCGGGCACTTAGACAAGAATAATATGTTTTTACGTCGTAGATTGTAGATCCCTAGAACCAGCTTAATCCCAATCGTAAATCAAGCTACGTCGCAATTGTAGATCAAATGCTCACTCGCATCATCAAGTAAATAACAAAATTAGTTGCTAAACTCACCTGAACGAGAGCATCCATGGCCAGTCGCTCGATGTCCACGTTGTAGAAGCTGAGTTGAGGTACATGCCGCCTCCTCGGACGAATGTCATCGTAATACGCCACCACATCATTGATCGACACCACGGGACAGTCATCGGCGACACTACAGCCACTGCTCACACCATCCACACCACTGTCCGAGTCCCCTTCGCCCCCGAAACCCTCTTTCGAATCCCTACGGTCCCCATAACTTTGTTCAGACCCCTCCTGGTACCCAGATTCGATCATTTCATCCGGGGCAATGATGTCGGGGATCTTTGTCGTATCGTAATCGTAACCGAGGTCATCGTCCACGGGGTCGATTTCGAGAACGTCGGCCATCTTGTGTTTAGTTAGAACGCGAGTGAAAAAATTTGTGGTTTTATCTTTCACTGACTGCTACATGCTGGTACGGGAGACTTGATCACTGGTAGCGCCCTGCAAACAAAAGAAGATTATAAGTTTTTTATTTTTTAAGATTATGTGTTTAAATATCTTGGGTAGCCAACGTAAGCACAGCCTCATTAAATGATTATAATTTAATAACTAAACGCTCACATATAAATGACACGCCTGTTTAATTTTGTTACATAGGACACAATATTTATGCGCATTTAACATCGATAACCTGTTCAAAAATGATGTCACGAGTAGTCACGAGACAAAGTTCTACATAAAAAAAAACAGACGGCTGCAAATAAACAGCAACCTATAACAACAAACCACACCCACATTTGGCAAACATTTGGCAATAACCAATATGCCAACTCAAGTAACACGAAGATGACCCTAAGACAAATTGGGACCAATTCGCAGTCAATTCCTTTGCAAATTCTTGGTAACCAAACGGAAACGTCCAATCCATTGCAGAATGAGGAATTAATGCAGAGCAGAAAACGTGCAAATACCTATCTAGAACGAAGTTTTTCTAAAAAGTACGTAAACGAGGGAGCAAAGTTATATCCCTAAACATAAGATAAGTTCATCATTTTAACCCTTAGAAGGCCATTCTATATCATGAGCCTCCTAATGACCTCATAACAAAGGGTCAAAAAGTACATTTTCAAGAACATTATACTTGGCAGGCAAATTGATGATCGCAGTCTGTTTTTATTAGCAGACAAGAAGACGCTACTTAATCTTCTTGACTTTTACGAAATGAAGGGAGAAATGGTGACTTCAATATGAACTGAAGTCACCATTAAAAGTCCACATAGGAACTAATATGAAGAATCTTCAAAGATACACATTCTACACAAGGCCAAGAGATGTGGAGAAAACTACCGAGTTTATTTTATCGAAGGCTATAAGGATAATCGGATCCAACATCCGAGAGACAGAAAGGAAAAAAAAACATCAAAGAAATAAGGTGAAAATATCGCAAAGGTTGAATCAGCTTAAGCTGTGATCACAAGGCAATCTATAGTCCATACTGTCCTGTCTTCTTCGTTTCATATACTCCTGGTATGAGGAAATTAGATGGTAACATTACAACACGGTACTGGTATTAAATAGGATTTATTGAAATGGATATTATTAGCTCGTGGCTAAGTAATAACACCCGCACGGATTGATCCATCAGGTTAAGCTACGCTTGCCGGGGTTGGTACGTGGATGGCTGATCATCTTTATATACCGAGACTCCTCCGTGCCTGGGAAAGCACGCAAAGCCGTTGGTCCCGGCTGTCATTCGTGGACCTTTGACAGTCGTTACGGGTCGTCAGAACTCCGAACCCAGAAAGTCTGACAACCAGTCTTATCAAGGGGTATCGTATTACCCAATAACTGGGTTGTGGAGGTCAGATAAGCAGTCGCTCCATGAAAAATACTGGTATTCAGCTGCATCCGGTTAGACTGAAAGCCGACCCCAACATAGTTGGGAAAAGGCTAGGCAGATTGATTGAAATGGATAATTAATTATTAGACCCTAGACCGTTTCTGGCATAGATTAATGTTAGCTCAAAACAGAAGACAGAAGAAGATTTAGAAGACGATAAAGTTTTGCGAGCTATGAAATGTATCTTTGTTATAGTGACAGTTTTATGGAAAGTATCTCTTGTAGTCAAGAGTGAATAGGTTATTTCATCTACTGAAAATAAAGAGGCTTCTCATGATGATTGCAAAAGAATTGAACAAGCCTCATCAAATGACATATCTATCCACATGAAATCTAACACAACGTCCATGTCAATCTAAATTAATAATACCTATGTAGAAAGGTATACATACCAATATATGTGACGATAATAAAATCTATAGTAAAAATTTAATACTGACTATTACTGAGGCCTAATATTACTTATTTGCATGTGTAATAAAACAAGGCGAGACAAAGTAAACAACACCCACTGACGTCTATCATAGACAATTTTATGCATTGACGTGAAGTATTCTTTCATGGAGGTCTTTATACCATTATGGCAGCCTTTATAAGAACTAATAGTGGCGCTGTTTTTGTGACGCACTGAATAAACTGAAAATGTTTTATATCTTCATAAAATTTATTATGGGGCTATCTTTTACCTGGACGCAAAAGAACTAAACCATGCTGCTAAACATGACTTCTTCCCTATAATTAAAGGTAGCATAAAACTAAAATGGCAACGCTTGATATTAATGTTATATTAAGACGCCTAGAAGAACGCTTTTGCTGACCTATTGTATTCTATTCTAACCTGTGACATGCCAGTGCTAGGCAAGAGATCTCCCCTAGAATCCAACTTGCTCACCATCTTAACATAATCCTCACAGGAAAAAGTCAACCTAACCCAAACCTTCTTCACCCAAGAACCGGTTCTTCAAGATATTATTTGCTAATACCAACTAAGTAACAAACTAGGTAGTTCGCAAAAGACAATCAAAACCTAACGATCTGTATCAATTCTATCACCCAAAAAACATCCAAACAATATTCTTTCGTAGTACTTTCAGTTTCGATTGACCACTACTAATGTTATGGCAGACAAGCAGTGCCACTTTCGCTCTTAAACGCAACAGGTGACCTCGCGGCGTGGGGTCAACGGCACACTGCTACGATTTGGGGCGAACCGAAATGTTCTACGATTTAGTAGGCTTCTTGAATGGGACTTGAAGATTTTTGGGGTTACGTAAGAAAATATAGAATGATTAGTTCTTTTTTTTTCAGGATGCTTGATTTGTATCAATATAACGACGACTTCACTATGACGGTGAATAAATAATTTACAAAAGTTTCACAAAAAACCGTTTTGTTTTATGATTTCGAACCCAACCTGTTTTTGGATTTAGGGGACAGTTTTGACCATTTTCTCCCTTACTTAATATTTAAGTCCAATTTTTATCTTAGAATCCAAATTCTGGTACATGTTTAACAAGGATTTTTACTTTTTGTAACATTTTGAGTTGCCAGCGAGTGGTTGCCAATTAAATCATGTATATTCATTAGACATTATTATCTCCACCGGTTTTTTTAGTTATGGTTTTATTGGTGAATGAATTCATTTTATTATGTTAAAACATGTTATGTTATATAATATTCAAAGTGGGGATGATTATAATGCGAACGGACGGAATTTAGAAAGGTTGTTAATTTAGAGTTACCTCAAACATAGTCAACGTCGATTGTCTTAACATTTATGTAATAATCAGGCAAGATTATTAGCTATTAAGGATATCGGAAATAGATTATGATTTTGTGTTTTAAAATTTTACTTAGCATAATCAACCTATAATGTCCCCACTGCTGGGACACAGGCCTCCTCTCTTTTCCTTCACCGTTTTGAGAGCAGTGGTGATGAAATAATTTACACAAATAAAAGCACCTGTCAGGGTTCGAATCTACGCCCCTAACCGCCGCCGCAGGAGGAGACGCCCGGGGCGGGAATTGCGAGCCGATTTCCGGCCACCGTAGGCGCGGGCTTGCGGACGGTGAGCAATGGGTAGCTCGCCGTCCGATAAGGACCAGGCCCGGGTCGACGGCGCGTTGTGTTCCACGCGCGCCTCAAAGAGATTTCAGCAGAATTGACGGGGTCCGCTAGGGCCAATGCCTGCCGGGGCTGCGAATATGGGCCGAAAGGGAAATCGTGGCCCCCGGCAACAGGGCAACCGAAGGAACACGGGTGGGTTTTAGTCAGTAAGAGTCTGACATGCCCTCCCGCTCCACCCAGAGCGGGACAAGTTATTTGATAATTTCACAACCAAAAAAAAAAAAAAGTGTTCGAATCCACGACCCACAATTTGTAAGTCGCGGCCATTACCACTGGGCCACCACTGCTCATAAATCCTTTTGCTTACTTTGACTAAAATATTTAAATAAAACAAGCAAAATTTTATAATATTTTGGTCTATTCAAATGGTGTCTGATGTCCTTTCAGTACCTATTCCTAAGGGGCAACATAATTACTTGAACACACAAAACTACTACCTACTAGTTACTAAATGATAGAAAGTGACTTATGTATGAGTAATAACTTAGAACTCATGTAAATAACCTACCTAGTCAATTTATCGCATGACTAATAGTTGTTTCCCAAAGAAACCGCAATTAAAAACTAACCACAAATCAATTGTAATTAATAAGAACTGTGACAGTTTTTTACCCATTGTTTACAAACATTTGTAAACAATGGCTCAATAACATTCAGGGTCAGTGTTAAGGTTTTTCTTGTAATGATAATAACCATAATAACTTCTAACTTAGATCCTTTTAAATCTGTTTTACAACGTTGTCACTATAACGGCGAAAATATTCCAATCTCATTGGAATATTTTCGAGCCGTTTGGGTTGAAACACTAAGGTTATGGGGTCCAAGTGCCCACTTGGTTTTTCGAGACATCGGCATCGCCAAGTGGTTGGTCGACTCTTCACGTGATCAGAGGGCTGGCAGATTTTTTTGTCAAAAAATCAGCATCGGCATACAACGTGGCAATGCTACCAACCTTTATAATAAGCAATTTTCCTGTTGACAGCAATGCGGTTTATTTCTGTTGTATTATCGTCTTGCCACCACATGCTTTTTAGTAACCTACAGCTGCAGTCGGGCTTTTTAAATTGGACTGACATGGTTATTTTCACAACTAAAGTTCTTTAAAATGGAATACTTATCATGTTTTTAATTTTTTTTATAAAATATCCTGTTTTGAACAAAAAACATGGTAAATATCCCGTTTTAAATAACTTTAGTGGTATATTAATTGTTGCAAAAAAGTTTGTGCGCGCGAGGTCTACTGTTCGCAGAACTACTAGTTGTTAATTTTAAGTCCTAAGCTTTTATATTATGTAAATATTGTCTTGTTTAAAAAACAAATATTAACACATACACACGTATAAAGATCTTATAAGGTTTATACGGGTAAATAAAAGACAGCATAACTGTCACTATATAGGATTTCTTCTGAGATATTAAATCAATAATTTGTGATACTAAAGCACACTTTCCACATAAAACTTAAGCCCAAAATCCAATCAATTTTCACCAAATAACATTCTGAAACAATCTTCCCTATTTCAAAAACTTATTGTGCTAACCCAATAAAAGTTATACGGCCATGTTTGATTATCACGAACACTTTCACCGGGAGTGTAAGTAGGCTCCTACTTGTTGCTCCGGGAGGCAACCTTGACACAAAAAGTGGGTCACAGCAGCTTACACCATTAATAGGAAAATATGGACAGAAGTTCCACTTGAACCAACTAGGCCAGACATCGACGATGAACGATACAGAATAATTCCTGAAGAGAGTGACATTAGCGATTGTAATTTATTTCACAACCCTACGTGTTTCTTACTGCCACACTCAAGGATCATACTTAAAATAATCTTTAATTAACTAGCATATCTTAGCACAATTATTTCACCAAATAATTTGATTTTTTTTTCTCAATTTATTACATCTTTGACAGATAGTGTACCAAAATATACTGGCCACTTAAAGTAAATTATTGATTTAAAGTGACGTCCCTGAGTAGATACTTACCAAGGTAAGATTGTTTTTGAAAGTGGGGTTAGTGCTGAGATGACGGCTAATAGAGACGTAGATATGAAAGAAGAAGACACTGCAGTAACCACAAATAAATTGAAATAAGAGCATGATAGCTATGTGTTTCTAAATAAGGGGGTTGGCGAATAAAACAAGCTGCAAAGACCCCAAAAAAAAAATTGGGAAAGGTCATAATAGCAAGAGGATGATGTTTTTAGAATTGATCCTTCTGTGCTTTTCTGTATAAGTAGCTAGGGTTACCACTTGTTGCATTATGGTGTTCTTATTGGTGTTGGGGTGAACCTTGAGTTATTGGAAAGATCGGTGGAATGTTTTCATTTGTGTGGGTTATGTTTTCAAGGGATAGTTGTCCCATGCTCTTGCCGAAATCACTTTGTGGGTCGTAAGCTTTCATAGCATTTTTTATTTGTTGGAGACCCTGTGGCTAGAAGAGTGTATAGGGAAGATCTGTGTCCAGTTATATAATAACATCGTACACACGGTTACATAGCAAGCTATACATTTCCAGTATAAGATGATCTCTCATTGTATGGAAAACCTATACAATGCAAGATTAGCTTATACCGGAATTGTATAGTTTGATAAGTAGTGTGTACAAGGACTTCTGGATTCTCCAACGATGTAGACTTTATGGTTTTAGTTTAAAAGTTTTTCATTGAGATAAAAAAGAAACACCTTTTCTTTGATGAAGCCGTGTCAAAATATGATATGACAATATTCAAAAGAGAGAATTTTAAATGAAAATAGCAAAAAAGTTGCATCAGAATTGTATGAAAAAGCCTTGTCGTTTCCATTGTAAAATTTACAAACCAATACATGACGATGATTATTCAGAACTCTGCCAAGGGCAATGTTACATGAAACGTCCCTTAACAAAAATTAAGACAATAACAACAATTTTCTAATCTACACGCAGTCAAATCAAAAGTCAATCCAACAGACACAAGCAACCCAACAAAGAAGAGCGTGTAAAATAGCATCTGCGCTTTAATATTTACGGCTACGTGCAAAGTCTAACAGACGCAATGAAAAATCCGTATTGATTGAAAAAACTTCCATCCAGCTCCATCGAACCGCCTCGAGACCGACGATCCGTGAAAATGAAAAGTTATGGATGTTTTCTTGTATCGCCTGTTCGTGTCTATTGAAACAATGTTTTAGCTTGATTTTATGGACTGTTGATTGTCTATGCGGTGATTGGGACTTTGTAGGGCTTGCTTTTTTGTTCAAAGTTGCTGGAACTATTGTTTTGTCGTAGATAGAGGTTTTTCCGGATGGCTCGTGTACAAATTCAACTTCGATCTTAAAATTGCAATTGTTTACAAGCAAACAGAGCACTTCTTCTTTTTCATCTTCTTTGGCATCGCCTTTCCCGTTTCCCGTTATCTTCCGTAAGTTCCATCTCCCTCATGTCCTTTTGGACCTTAGTCATCCATGTGGTTTGAGGCCTTCCTCTTCCCCTCTTCTTGGTAGCCATGGAAAGGCACTTTTTCACAACAAGGTCAGATGACCAGACCATACAAACAGAGCACAATCTTAAAAAAAAACAGTGGCACTCCGGGAGTGCCGACAACAAAGTGAAAAGATGAAAAAAATCGGCACCGCGGTAATCAACGCGTTGATGTCTTTTACTCCACGGTGTCTGTAAATTGCGTTACAGTGTCGCGAAATCCATGATTTAGACCCATCTCAAAAATTCCCAACGCGCCTAAAGAAGTTTTCACTTCAAAAACAAGAGATGCTAGTGACAAATCTCAACGTGTAACTTTTAATAAATCTTCGTTGCTGTTTCTAGTTAAGCAGCGCCCCGCTGTTTCACCCACATAAGTCTTCATCCCGAAGAAATATCGGGATATAAAGTATCCTGTGTTAATCCAGGTTATAAACTGTAAGACCAGGCTATAAAATCTGTCTGCCAAATTTCATCCAAATCCGTTCAGCCGTATTTGCATTCGAGTGGCAAAAACCTAAACATCCAAATGTAGAAACTTTCACATTTATAATATAATATTATAGTAGGAGTAGTAGGATTAAGAATTCACCATAGAGATTATCATATAGCAAATAAAAAAACTTATATAAATCAATATATCTTCCTGATATAAAAGTTTATGCAACATGTGACACAATTCTTACATCCTCGTTAGGTAAATCGCACAATGTGTAACTCTTGATAAAACTAAAAACACACTTATCTTTTACCACTTGGCTACTAGCCAAAATGAGTTCGTTGTCATTTTGACAACAGTCGCACTCTTACTCCCATTACACAACGTTACTTAAACCATTCCCTCTATTATTCGAACATAGACTTTATGATGTCGAAGTAGGAGTTAATTTAGAGGTGCTATGAATGTAAGACGCATTCAGTTTTGGCAAGACGCCACCTGTTGCATACAGAGGCAATTGTTTTGGTAGCTTTTCGGCTTCCGTACTTTTAGAATCTACTTGAATGCTCCCATATTTACCGTAATTAGAATGAATGGAAACATTCACTTCACCATTTTGCCTCGATGGTTTATGAAGCCAAGTCAAAGGCCCATGGGTGGCATAAAAACTCTAACACTCGGTTAGTACACACAGAAGAAAGAAGACCATCTCACCTTTTGAATTTGAAGCCTTATACGGATGTAATATCATGCTGATTGATTGCAAGCACGTGTTTAGGGTCTCCATTTCTGTTATTGCTTTTGATTCTTAGGGCACCTTTCAGCATTGAAACAGTTTCTTAGTTAAAAGGTTTCACAATTTATTTATTCTTGAAATAACCGCAACATAGAATCCTCAAAAAAACTACCGTTTCCAGCATTACATGTAAAGATAAAGCTTATTTACCTAAATCACGGTGAACATGCACGGTCTTCCCTCATAAAATATAAACTATAATAAAATCGCTATAAGAACCAATAACATCGACATCTTCTCCAACCCTTTTCGTGAATTCCGTACGAGACTTTTAACCAGCTCGGAGTCTCAAGACCTCTGTGCGAAACGAGCCGCCTATTAATAAAATTGTATCCAGTTCCATTTCCTTCTTTTTGGGTCTTTTTTTGTTATTTAGTTAAATATGTCTGTACTTTCCATCGTATTTGTAAACACAGCTCATTTTCGCTTTATTTTATTACTTGTAACTAATTCAACTAACGATAGCTAAAACTTCCTTTAATCATTAAGGTATCTACTAGTGCTGTGCACTTCTGTAAATGACGAATTCACAATAACTAAAACTGTATGTGATTTTTATTCGTGTATGTTTTAGTGGGTAAATCATTGAAGTGCCATATCAATAAAATAATAAAATTAACACTCAAAGGTTCAATCAGACAAACCACCAATTAACAATTTAACTAACTGCATTCAAAGCCAAGGTTGCCCTGAATGTCTGCCTGGCGCTGACCCAACATTCGACGCACGCTGTCCATTCATCCGGCATTCCCCACTCTAGCTGGGTTATAGTAAAGTTTATTGAGGATTCCGGCAGCTTCTGGTGATTGGTGCCAGTTTTCGTTATGATGTACTGGATTTTAGTATCGGATTATATTTTGTGGGAAAGTAAAAGTTATTTTATGTAAAGCTAGGAGAATGTAATGGAGATTTATGTAGGTATGATAACCGGTATAGCTTGTGGTTGCTATCTTTTAAGAATTAAAGAATTGGACTTTTCAGACGTCAAGTCAGAATCTCTAGTATTTGAATACTTACCAAATTTAAATTAAATTCATACATATCATCGTCGTCTTATACACTTTGCCAGAAAGTATTTACCTATATCGAGGGATCTTTCTATCAATTACAGAACTTGCCGACCATTTCTCATCTAATCATTGTCTGCAATCTTATAAATGTAACACAATGTGATCTCAAACAGTACCAAATCCCAAACGGCACGTAAGAAGTAAGACCCAAGATTTAAAAAGATTAAGATCTTAAAAATTCAGAGCTAACCTTTCTATCCAATTTACTAAGGCTAGATTGAAAAGTGAAGACATAACAGCTAAAACTTAAAATGTTTTAGTTTTATCACACAATCGTTTTAAACAGCTTTTGAAGAAAAATCAAAGGCAAAAACGAAAATATTCAAACAGTATTTAAATTGGATCGTCACAGATTAAATAATTTCTCAAATAGTTAGGATCAATTTACACGTCCGTACAGATTTGCATACGATTGAGTGCATGCCTTTCGGTCAGTCTACATTCCGCATACCAGTTTAGACTAGGAGAGATAACGTACTAGACAGGCTTAAAGCTAGACGTGTTAGTCAATTCGATGGCTGTGCCACGGAGTAAGGAAGAAATGGAGTGCCGTTGGGGGAAATATATTATGACAATTGATCAACGCAAGTGTTCGTAAAACGTCATACGAAAGGTAATTAATTTATAGGACGACGCGGACGGTGTTCCAAACTTGTTGACATTCAAAGTCATCTTTTGAAATTGTAAAGACTTAGAGGAATCTGATGGACAACGTAAGTAAACTTAGTGAATTTTTCAATTAAGTACTTGTCATAGTAAGTGGTGTATGTGATCAATTAAGTACCTAGTATATCTGACGACTTCAAATTTGGGTAGAAAAACAACTCCATATCTTCATTACTCTTTGGTATCGGTTTTTATCCGATGCGTATGTTACATCACTGCGAATGCAGCCTGTTTCGCCAGTCCGTTATCAGCTTAAGTGTAACCGTTGGGGCAATTCGAGGAAATTCGCAGCCGATTTCAAGAAATCCATTTTAATAGCAGACGGGGCCACTTATCATGGATAGCATGCTGTGGAAAAATTTTGCTCTGTGTTGTGTTTATTATTATTAAACTATTTATAATGTTTGGGATTTTTTGTAATGAGTTTTCTTAGCTTTCTGTATTATTGTTTACTCTGCCTGTCTCAACAGTGTTTTATTTATTCTTTCCTTCGTCTACGTTTGATTCAGATGATTTCCCATAAATACGACTTCAAACCATTGACATAAAAACATCACAATTGAATGGGTTTTAGTGTCCAGATAATCTTACGAGAGTCACTCAACCGCCACATTTTTACAATCGTTTTTCTTTACGACTTGGCGGCCATTAAAAGCAGAATTGAATTCCGAATAGATTACATACTAATGGCATCCGTATCTCTAACGAAGTGATAGGTCAAAGATTAACGGTAGGCAGAAATAGTGTTAAAGCATCAGCAGGTAGGTTAATGAAGATAAGATATAGAAAACTTAGTAAGTGGAAGAGATGGAACCTGAAGACTGAACTTGACACTATCGCGAAAAAGTCAAGGGTCGTCATATCAGGATCTGACCTGCCTCACAATAAAAGGAATTGTTATTCGTTACGTCTAGGAATTAAAACAACTAGAAAATCAAGAAGAACTTTAGCAATGTTGAATAAAAGTATAAACAAACAACTGACATATACGAGTACAATACAAAAACAAAACATTACTTGTAAGTTTACATGATCGAGGCTATATAAACTCCATCAAGATATCAATTCAATCCATTCATTCCAAACCAATCACCACCAGCATTCAAAGCAATACATATCTAATTTAAAACCTTTAATTAAGAACTTGATACGCAGGCAGGCAGTGCCGAAAGTTACGAAACATATCGATCGGTGTCCGATATCCTGCGAGGCCGTACGACTAGCCCAGATATTACGGTTGGTACACTTGTACGTACTTGTAGGGCTGAGGACACAAGTGAAAGAACTTGAGATAAACTTAAACATGTTATAGTAGTTAAGTTTGTAAAAGATGAAGCAATTATTGGTAAAGAAGTAGGAAACGATGGGCTAAGTAAACGATACAAGTACAACAACAACATAAAATAGCGTTATTATACGTTTGTTTGTGGTGACAAGAAAGAAAATAGGTCAGCAAGGAATAAAAATAAGGTTGTATAATTAGAAGTCACGCACTAATCCCTAAGTAGTTTTAAAGTTTCTGCTGTAGGACAACCAAAGACTAAAAAATTATTGAGGCTGGAAGTTAATCTGAAAGATTATCGAAATTGAGTATATAAAGCAAAAGAATCTTCATTGAACACATTCAAATGATCACAAAGAAACAGGTGCGAATGACGATATGACAATATATTATAATGACATCACAATACATGCTAATCAAATATATGCATCATATTTCTTTACAAACCCTAAAATACCAAACGCACAAGCCACGCAATTTATCCATAAATCAATAAACCATTAAAATAGCCCACAGTTGTGAACAAATCCTAGAACGAAACGTGTTCTGTCTCTACTAAATTTATAAGGAAATAATATAGCGCATGCGTAAATACTTGCGAAATATACTCGCTGCTGCCTTTATATAGGCGGTCGAATTAACATCGGAGATACCTTTCTCCCTTTAGATACTGCGGTAGAAAATGTGAGTTTTAGAACAGATAAAGGTTGTAGTACAAATACTAATCGAATGATAAATCTCTGAAAAACCCATCGGAGAAAAAAGCTATACGAAGTTGTTTTGCTATAAGAAAATCTCGGGTAAGAACTAGTTGAGACTCGCATAGACCAGGGAAGCAAGATACAAAAGAGAGGAGACCTAATAATCAGCAGTGGGCTGGCAATGATGATGATGGAATGGCTGCCAATGATGATGATGAAGCTCTTTTGCCACTGTATTTGGATCTACAAACTATACCTTAAACTATATAGTGTAAAATTGAGACTAAGTAAGTTTTTTACAAACCCAGACTCAGAATCGCCATTAGTCTTTAAAAATCGGTTGGGTAATGTTTCAATAGGTACCGTTAAAAATAAATTTTATTTCTGCTTTACATTCACATCAAGACAGTGCAATAAATATTCATAAGCCCAAAATAATTTACTAAAACAAAATGTACCTTTTTGCAATGCAAAATTTTGCAATAAAACCGTCTAGGAGGCAGACAAATTGCTAATTTTGTCCCATTAGCAATAAGCAATGACCATTAGGCCAAGATTGATGAATTGGAAGAAAAAGATGATGAACGATGCTAAATTCACAAAACATGACGAAAGCCTACTTACCTACTTAGAAATTGCTTTTGTATATAGTTTCATACAACATTACGAATAATACGTACGTAGATCAACCTAACTGCAAAGAACAAGGTGACACCAAAAGCGTGGTAAAGATAGAACGAAGCTTCACAAAACATCAATCGAAAAACCAAGATCTTTATCAAAACATAAATAAACGTTCAACTAGTCTTAATAGATAGACTATAGACACGGGCCACAAGCCACGAAGGAACTCCCGATGGCCACATAAAGCTTTAACACCTCATTTCAAAGAGTGGCTTTACCTAACTGCGACCTTGCATACGGCTGGACATTGGGCAATAATGCTTGGAATTTCACGGTTCGAGTTTACTGATCACATTCTATGTATCTTAAAAAGCTTAAGTGTAGTATACCACTTCTTTGGAAGTATTTACGGAGATGAGCAAAGTGAGGAGTTAGGGTGATGTTGGGTCAAACTGGTTTCGTGTGGTATTTAGGGTAATAATTTAAATGAAGAAGTAACAACAGCTGGCTATTCTAAAATTCTAAATTGTTGTCGTGTAATATATAACTATCTACCAGATTAGAAGGACAAGTGGAACGTCTGTCCTTCAAGTAAAGTCAATCAATTGAAATAAAGTCCGGAAAAAACGAATTTCGAATTAATAATATTCTTTTAAGAGAATTTTAAGTCAAATGCTTTTCATATTCCCCTAAAAAGGACTTATAAATAATAAACTAGGTCGAATTTCCAGGTTCTTATTGTGACGGAATCCAATTACTTTTTTCCTTATCAAAGTGTCATTTGCAAGGTCGTGAAGCATCAAATTATCCAGATACCTTGGGGAATGTTAAAATATGTAAGGGTCCAATAGGAGACCATTATTTCACAGACACTGAACAAAGCCATATACTCGTATGAGATTATTACGACGACATAATGTGGATTTGATGAGACGCAGTAAATAGCTGAAGCTACAGTAGGTCAAGATATGCAGAAATGAAGTAGTCGTGGATTTTTCCGGATTAAATATTATTTAGAATTTCAATAAGTACCTTAGAGGTGTTGAAATATCTTTCCCAAATAAATATTACCTGTTTTTCTTAAAATTAATCCCCGAAGGAAAAAAAATCGGCTCATATTGAATTACTTTCTGTGGGAGTCGATTGTTAGAGGACAAAAAAGTAATTAATACTCTGAAAACCTTCAAAAAATACATTGCTGTATTCTAAAAATGGAGATTGATGATCTAAATTCTTCTAAAATATATTCCTAACTAATATTATAAACGCAAAAGTGTGTTTGTTTGTTTGTTAAGCTTTCATGCTAAAATCGGCAGAACGGATTTGGATTAAATTTGGCACATGGGTAAACCATGACCTGGGTTTAGGACATATGATACTGTTGAACCCGACATTCCCACGGTATCGAGACTCATGCGGGAGAAACCGCGGACTGCAGCTAGTTATTTCATAATGTCATTCATATTAAGATAATTGACACGCACCTCTCACTTTTCGGATTCATGTGCGTATTGTATCACTTGCTTCAAAAATGGTGAAAGAAAACATCGTGAAGAAATATTTCTCATGTATGAGAGATATTTCTCGACGGCATGTGAAGCTCAGTCAGAGGCCCATGGGCGGCTTTAAAACTCTGACACCAGGTTAGTCACTAACCACACGAAAAGAACATTAAGATGATTTAACTGAACATGACTAGGTTTAATATTATTCGCACTTAAAAATACGAGATCACGATATGGTAATAACATTTAATTTTGTAGTATATTGTATCAACTTTGACATTTAAACGAAAACATTTCATAAGAATAGGTAGTATTTTTTGATAGTCTATAAATAGTTCGAGTCTAATTAAGCAAAAACCGTAAGACTTATTCACGAAAGACGACATGAATTACTATAAAAACCGTATCTCGACAAAAAATAGACTCCCCATGATTTCCCACGGGGGTCGTATCTAATGGCGTTCTCCGATGACGGTGCATCGATGGTGAAAACTTAATTTGGGGCTTTCGTAATTCCCTTAGGTCAGAATTAAGTTAAAGGATCAAATTGCAGAGCAACATGCAGTAGGTACTTACATAAACACAGTCTAATTAAATGATCGGAAAGATTAAAATCCACATGAAAAAAAAAGTAAGTTGCCCCACTGTATAACACTACGCTGTGGCAGATATCCATCAGGTCAACTGTGAAAACTCGAATAAGCGTGGAAAATTATTATCCTTATTAAACTCCAGTGCTTCAGTCGTTAACTTACACACAAAGTTCCCGGTTTGATGTCAAGGCTAGCACTAACATGGTAGGTATGTTGGAATTTCCTCAGTTACGATGGCGCTTTTTATAGGACTATAAAGAGAAGAATGACAAAATTTTCTATTGTACTTAGGGTGATGGAGGATAAAAATTCGTCATACTTCTTTTAAAAGTTCCGGGTGTACACTGTACAGTATGCATAAGCCTTCATTCTGACGCTTTAATTCCAATACCAAACGGATTGATATATCCAAGTAAAACTGTCTTTAGGATAAGAAAATATGTTTATTTGGCACAATAAATATACAAAACTATATCTGCATGGATTAAGTATTTTTTGTGTGACTGAAAATCTATTTCATGCTTACAGTAAATAGTGGTAATTTTAATTCCTTTTTAGGAGATAAATGAAATAAATAATAAATAATTTAGTGAAATGTTAAAACTATAGAATATTAAAGAAATAAATGGAAAAGAAAGGTATGGAAAGGTAGTTTCCAACAAAATGTTAGAGCCACATGGAGTGATCAAAATGAAACGTTCTGAACTTGATACGGTTTCAAGGTGTTATCGACGAGCAAACACCCGTAAAAGGTCACGGCGTAAAAGATTCTTAGTAGCTACTGCTTACGAAATACATTTACCTACAGAAGTTGTAGGTAAATGTATTTTATAATGGACAAGAAGACAAAAATGTCCACAACAAGTAAATAACACAGGTTGTGAAAAACGTAGACAAAATAAACCGGGGAAAAACTATATCAAAGTAAGAATCTTTATCGGACTTCATTATTCTGAAAAGTTTTCTTCTTGAATTACCTAATCGACACTGAAATTACGTCGTAGATAAGGTTAATTTATTAATAACTGTAACTATACCGCAGGTTTATATTATTTTGATAAACCAATCACGACAGCTCATGATCATCTGCCTAGCGTTTTCCCAACTATGATAGAGTCGGTGATCAGTCTTAGCGGATGCAGCTGAATACCAGTATTACCAATCACAAAATTTACAACTAGCTACGCCCCGCGTTTTCACTCGCATAAGTCTCGACCCCGTGAGAAAATCGAGATAAAAAGTACCCTATGTCCTAAACAAGGCCATGGTCTACTTATGTCACAAATTTCATCCAAATCCGTTCAGCGGTTGTAGCGTTAAAGCGTTACAAACTAACATACAAAAAATCTAATCTTTTCTGTTTGTAATATTAGTGTAGATTTAGATTGACAGCAGATCTATAAATTAGACTTTCAAAAATCACAGTCTCAACCAAGTTTTCCCATAATTTCATCCTTCCCTCTACCCAATTTGCTAAAAGACTCTGCAAAACCATTCCGCAAGCACAGTACCCCACACATTTGACCGGAAGCATGCGGTACATGCGAGCACACGTGCCCATTCGTCACGAGTCACGCTCCACGGGCACATCTGCGTATTTAATCAGCACCAACGTCCATTTAAAAAACACGATAAATACTGTCATGGACGAAAGTGTTATGCCATGGATCGAAAGCGTACGATAACATTATTGCGTGATTAGATTTAGTGGAGAAATTAAAAGAATTTTATTTATAAAATTTATTGGAAGATAAAGTCAGCTGATGGACTTTAAATAGGCTGCAATTTACTGAAAATAATACTGAAACCGGCGAAACGTGTGATATGGTAATAGCCAGTAAAACTATGGCAGTTAAAAACATTCCACTTGGTGATAAAATTACGTTATATTCACAGGCTTTGGTAAAAGTGAAATTCAGTAATTAAGAGTCACAATAAGAATTTCAATTGACTGAAGTACACAGACAGAATACACTTATGAGAAGTTTTGGGCTGTAAAATAAATCAGATTTTCCTTTACGATCAATTTAACTTGATACCAACACAAAGGCACTACAGTACCATTGTCTTTGGTTATGAAAGGTTTGACAAACCGATCGATTCATATGCTCGTAGGAATGACAGTAAAATAGTAGTTTGTTCTACTACTCACAAGGGAAATACCTCTCGACAAGATAGAAGGGGATTATGGAGGATACCTAATCATCTTTATGAGAATCAGAATGGAAGAAAGGATTGTGTATACGAAAATATGTTTGGAAATCGTGTCAGGATTAGCCAAATCTCTCAATCTTATACCTCATAATCAGCCTATAATTTTCCCACAGCTGGGACACAGGCTTCCTCTCTTCGAAAGGGAGTGGGCTGTAATCTACCACGCGGGCCCAGTGTGGGTTGGTAGATGTCACAGTCATGTCATGTTTTCGAATTTTTGGTTCTAGGACATACATATAGTGTTTTCTCACGATATTTTCCTTCACCGTTTTGAGAGCAGCGATAACCAACTCGTAAGTCGGAGCCGTTGGGCCACCACTGCTCTCTTAAATTGTATACCTACAGACCACTTATAAAGCATAATGGTCACTAAAACCATTAACTGGTTTTATTATAAAAAACATAGTAAGAACAGAGACGGTAGCTGGATGGAATATTTATGCCTAAATCAGCCAGACATTTTTCTAGAATTTTTTATAATTTTAGGTAAGTCTTCCGGTATCAAAATTAACATGTATCAGTTAGATTGCAATCAAAATAAATCCATTATAATTAGATTGACAAATGATATCTGTAATAACATGATATTTTTAATTGAATTAAAAGATAACACAAATGAAATCCTCGTAGAGGTCAACAACATTTTTCAAAAATATCTGTCATTTATTTCATACTAATTAAAACAAACATACAAAGCAAAATACATTGTAAAACAACATGTTGCCAATTAGTAACTAACGAAGCTAAATTTAGATGGACCTAATAAACTGATTTCGAAGCAATAACCATGGAATATGGAGCAAAACAGCAACAATTCGGCCACGCGCCGCGGTTTAGTGCAGGCTGGCGATAAATATGACACTGTGACACATGAATTGAAATGCAGACGTAATGACTTTAACAGTTCATTTGAATAATCAAAGTTAATTAAATATGCTAACGCGTTGTTTTGGGCGTTGGGAATTGGGATGTTACAATTTTGAAAGGATGTTTAAATTCCAAACACAGATAAACTAATACTAACGTACGTAACCAATGAATCTGTTAACTTATTTTCATTCGTATTATCATAATCACTGCTATTCATTATCAGTTTAAACTATTTCGTGTAAATATGATTCAAATTCAAAATATTTTATTTCACATAAACCTACAAGGGCACTTATGAAATGTTAGAAGCTAGGTGCACGGTTCCAATTGGTCGCTTCCTATGGAGAAGAGCCGACAAGAAACTCCAGGGTTACTCTTTTCAAAATAAATGGTTTCTACAATGTTTCAAATTACAGTGTTAATTGGTATGGGAGGACAGTGTAGGCCTATCAACAAGTACCAGATACATAGTACAATAGAAAATGGTCCACAAATCTACAGCCTACATAATAATACAGCCTGATAATAATATCTTTCAAGTTATTTGTAAAAAAAGCACAATTAAGTAAGGGAATGATTCACTTTTGGTTTCAAGAACCGACCATAAGATGATTTGTGAAAAAATATCTGACCACACTGTAGTAGGCAGTCATTACTGAATATGTAACAAAGTCCACACACTACACAGAAACTATACAGAAACTATGCTAAGTAAAGATGACTGGCACATACAGAAAGTAATGACATAATTATTGACAGGTAATGAACGAGTAACTGAAGATGACATATCA
Source organism: Agrochola litura (assembly GCA_949152395.1). Classification (NCBI taxonomy): domain Eukaryota; kingdom Metazoa; phylum Arthropoda; class Insecta; order Lepidoptera; family Noctuidae; genus Agrochola; species Agrochola litura. The sequence continues at coordinate 2,801,973 of OX424497.1, read as the reverse complement.
TTTGATCACTACCAGGTAAAACCAGTATGTATTTTTAAACTGAGCTGAAATTCTCAGAACTGAAATAATTATAAATAAACATAGAAAAATACTATGTTGCTCCGGGTAAACTACCGATTATGCCCATCCGTTAGTTATATACACTGAAAGCCAATTAAAACATAAAAGACTAGATAATGCTAAAGAATTACATATTAATAATACAAAAGACAAAACAGTACTTAAATATCCCAACTCTTTTACAATTGGAATTCACGGACTGCTTTTCGACAATAGCATCAATATGATTGAGTTATTACGAAATGCCAAATTGCCTGTTATCTATCTTCTTTATAGTCTCTCAAAAGATAAAAAGAAATAACAATTTCCATTGAACCAAGTATTTTTTCTACTTTTATATATGTTTTCTAGGAGCATTTCGCCGACGGGTGGCATACCTTTCCGACTGAGTCTTCTTTCTTAATCCAATTGTTTGTACAATCCTCTACAAGTTTATTGTTAGCTACTAGACAAGGGAATTCTAGTAAAGGAGTTAGTTTTAGTAAGTGTTTACTCGTTGGAGTTTGTCTCTCTGAATTGCAAGACTTGATCTTTATCAAATGATGATGAGTGACAAATTGCTTGTGATCGCCAACAATCAACCCATTTCCTTTAACCAATTATAGAACTGCGAAGTTTCACTGTGATACTATATTTTAGTAGATTGCCATCTATTCGATTCCGCTCAGGTTTAATTAATAATATTTTTTGCTTCAATTCAAACGTCGTAAATCAATTCTCAAAAGCTCAAAGCTAATTTTGACCATAAAAAAAAGACCATATTTCCAAATTGTCAAAGGCAGTCTAAACTAAACCCAGAAAACACTAATTATTAAAAAAAAAACTTAGCACAGCCAGTTAATCCAAATCCATAATTTTAGTCCAGAAAAAATATATTTGAAGCAAAGTTTTGTAAGTAATAAATCAAATACAAAGACCGGCAAGGAAAGCTACCTCCTTAAATGGCAACGAACTATCGTGCTAGACAAAAACCTATAGGGTGACCTGCAAAAGGTATACGAACCTTAATGGTATTAGAACAAGGTGTATATTAGTTTGATGGTAAAAATTCGAGCACACGATAGTAGCATGAACAGTATGAACACCAGTCAGCCTTGGTACACTCACTTTTGTATACTATTTTATTTATTATGAATGCTGATTTGTAGAACGGCATTATTTGTGCAGTTAATACAAACTTTGATAATAAAGACAAAGAGTTGAAAATTGCTAATTTATACGGCATAATTGTAAATATGTAGGCTAATATTGATTGACATTTTAAAATTGAGTTACGCAATCAAGTATTTTGTTGTGTTAGATTCTTTTGTTTTACTCGATAATTGAGTTAATAACTATCAATTTGAAGCTGTTATAGTATTTGTAATGTAACTTAGTTATATTATAGCTGGCAAGCTATAAAATAAAATGTTTTATTTTATTTGCATTGACGAATACAATTGAAGGAAATTATTACTATCCTTCCCTAAGGCTGCTGCAAGTATGAGACTTATATAAGTCTCATTACTACATCAGCCTCAGGGAAAGATATATTGAGAACAAAAGTACAGCTTCTCAAACATAGTGTCATATCACAGGTATATACCAGCAAAAAAAACCTTAAAACTATAAATAACAGAAAACAATGCAAATATACACAGGAGACCAACGCCTAAATCAGTTTTTTTGAAAAATGAAATCCAATGTACTTCATCCAGAACTGATTTCAGTTTATGATAATCATTCAACCCATGAGTTTCGATGATTGAAAACCTGGCCGCATTTGAAGGAAAGCCTTTTATTTGAAAGAGAAAAACAGGATCACCTCACAATTCTATTGAACTCAATTGAATTACAGCATGAATGTACAATGTAAAATTGTAAATATTGATTCAGACCCAAGAGGCCATCGGTTATAATGATGACATTGTTTTAATCACTTTGTATAAGACGTCCTTTGTTATAATAACACGGTTTACTAAGACTCCTCACTGATTTATTGGAGACTACAAGATCTACCGATGTCTCGAAACCCACGAGATTTCTGTGCTATATCGAAGTTAATCATTGAACAATAAAAATAAATCTCTAATCTCTAAATAATGGTGAAAACTGCGTCAAAATCCATAATGCAGTTTAGAAGAACTAAGCATACACACACACAGACATATCAATATTTAGTTTAAAAATTAACAATTAGTTTAATTGTGTTAATGTATACTCGTATCTTATCGGTCAAATTCGTCTGATTTGTGAATTAATGTAATGTTTCCTTGAATGTTTGACTCAGATATAGTAAAACCAAATTGTTAATGTGATTCGTCGTTATTTTCTTGGTTTCGGCGGTTTTTCCTGTTCAAAGTTTACTTTACTATAGAAGCATTTCTTTTTAGTAGTTTAGGGGTTCGTCGAGGTGTCAGTTGATAATAATGTGCTCCCATAGATTCTGATATGATATTAGGTGCTAGTGGAAATCCCTTCAGGTAGCAAACAAATGAACGTTACACCCCGTAAGTATAATTACAAAACAACCACAAACTCCAAAAAATCAAACAAACTGCCAACATTTATAATAAACAACAGACTCTTACAACAAAGAAGAATATCAAGATCCAAAGAATTCGCTTGAGCAATAATTGTATGTACCACATTAGCTTATCAGCGAATCGTTGAAGCGATTATGTTACTGCATGTCGTAGACTCGCGATCAAGCGATCATTTTGCGAGGAGTCGCCATGGCGACTTCTCGCAAAATAATCGCTTCATCGCCTCGGCAGATTCACGAGGCAATTAGACGCTCATGCGAAAGACAGCGGTCGCTATAATCGCATACTAATGGCAATATTTTCTAGGAATATGTACGAAGAGATTAATTGGTTCAGTTTTGCAGAAATAAATCTTACGCACGTGATAGCGTTGTTAAAGTTCGAATTTCCAACATTATTACCAAGTTGGCTCCGAAAATAAGTGTTGATTCATCTATGTATTTATGATTCATAACAAAATGTCCATGCTCTGGAAAAGAAAATCACGGAAAACGATCAAAAGCAAGAGAAAGATATAGGGCACAGGACGACACACAATATTGGTCCTAAACATAAACAGTTAAATAAGTAAAAAGAAAGAGATGGAAGCAAAACAGGAGTACCTGTCTCAATTGCCTATTTAAGAAACACTATTACGAGAGCAAGACTGTTCCATATTTATACACCTAACTAGATTCAGATCCAATTGAAAGTTTACATAATTTCATAAACAAAGTCGTGCGACCCTAAACAAAACCCGATCAACGCCGAGTTGGTTCGAACATTCAATACACATGATAGAAGGCTCATTCCTATCAACAAAGGTAACAAAATAAGTCCAACACATACCAAATCAAGAAGCTGAGGTTGTTAAAATAATTGTTATCAAGCGATGTCAATAAGATTCACTTTTGAGAAATTTCTTCCGTTTGTGATAGCGTTCATGTTAAATCAGTGAGCACTGCAAATGCTGACAACGGATATGTTCTGATTTATCAAATTAGTCTTCGTAGATAGAAGATTGTTTCCTATCTTCCAATTAGATAGCGATTGCATGACGTCTCCTAACGGGAATAGTTTAAGTAGGTTTGCTGTCTATGTGACTTTTCCCGAGAAAGTTAGTCCTCCTTTTTACCAACCCAGCGCATTAGGGTTACCCAGTTCAAAGAAACCTTGTCATGTATTCACGTTGGTGAACCCACACAAGAACCAGATGAAGCTGACCAAGATGACGAAGTAGAAACGAAAAAAAAAAAAAAAATGGTTTAAGTTTCATAAGATTCTGTGTTTATTTGGATTAAGAGTTCTTCTATTCAACATCTAAACATGGTAAGTTCCTTTCCTTTTAGCCTTTAATTTTTGTGATATTTGCTACAGTTCCATGTAAAATGGTCCTTTTCAACTTCTCCATAAAGTGGTATCAGTGTGTCCGAGCGTTGCGTCAGCGCAGCGCAGTGAAAGTTAGGCGACAGCTGATTGGTGCGCGTATATATCTACGTCTAGGTACTTATTGCCGGCCCTTCCCGCTACTTGTTCGCCCTTTAGTAATACTCTCAGTAAATGTTGCGGTTTTTGTTTAGCGGCCTTCAGTTGTTTTGATTTGTGTGTCAGTGTGGCTTTTGTAAGGCCTGTTTGTTAGCTACTTGGCTTTGTTGAATGTATACCTAAGGTACCTACTTGGAGTATTCTGACCATAGCATTTAGGCATTGTCACCGGATACGATGAATATAGCAGTAGTTATGTTATGTAAAAATCCACCAAGGCCAAGGACCAAGGTGTTTGGATTTATCAGAGTTAGCAGATTTATTTTATACTTTATACACGCTACGTTTAGTGCAAATAAATGCATTTTCCTTTTTTTTCTTTGTGATTAGTAGTTTGTTGGACTCCCTGGCACGCCCGGCCTCTTTTCTTTCATGTAGTTAGTCAAACCAATTCTTATTTATGAAAATCAACCACTGGGATCTCGGGAGGAACGTGTTCTATGCTTCGCTCGTCTTGCCCGTCCAATTACCAAACCGGTACCGGCAGTGTTACAGCCTACAGGTGCCTTAAGACCGGCTCTGTAGTCATCAACCTGCATCCCAGCTCTGTGACTACTCAGAGTATCACATAGTTAATAATTACGATGGGTTAAGGCCATATAATATGTCGTTAAAGCAGATTAGACTTGTGTATATTTTACTTAATTATCATAGGGTAAAGATTTGTTGAGTTTTTTCATCAGGGATTTGTTAGCAGCAACACGGAGTTTTGATTTTTACTACTAGGCTCGCCTCTTAAATCCTATATTTTTCGGTATACCACTTTCGGGAATTGTAAAAATTAAGTTACATAAATTTTTGGCATTCAGAAAGAATCCAATACGGACTCAATACGTAAATCAATTGTGTCAAGTAAAATGTAAAACCGCACTATTGCAAAAAAGATTTTATGGTATTGCCCCCGCATTTATAATAAAGTACCTAATGTTAGTAAACATATGACTGTTTTAAAATTTAAAAGGACATTAAATATTAATTGAAAAAGTTGTTACCTACTACACAATTGACGACTTCCTTATGATGAATCACTGACTGACTGACAATACTGACATGCTATTATTCCATTTGACACGTTTTTATTTACTTTTATTAATTTGAAATTTTTACTGTAATTCGAACGATTTGACATTAATTTGTATTTTGTCTTATTATAATTTCCTAATTGTTATTTCTTGTATTTAATTATAATGTCTTTTGTGTAAATTAAATATGATTTACATGCCCATGTTACGATAGAATGTGGAGGACTTTTATAATAAAACATAATTATATGTAGGTACTAATTACCAATGTTTTCAAAGTAATAAATGATTTCATTTGATTTGTGCGTAATGAAGCTGTAAGCGTACGGAGATGATTATCTAGCTAATGTTAATCTAATGGAAAACAATAACAGTAAACAAAATTGTATATCATAAAACAATGATAAAACTACATATAAACACTTACAAAGACGCTTCTATTAAAAATTGAATATTAAATTAACAATTTCCATCGCTTAAACACTAGTTAATAATTGTTTCTCAGAAACAGAAAATTCCCAATTGACGTGTATTTTCTGTTAATTACAATTATCGACTAATTAGTGTAGGTAATAATTGTTGGAAAGGTGACTATTGGAAATTATGTTCGACATTAACTTTTCAGGTCAGATAGAATTTTAAATTATGTAGGTAATACATATATTATAATTAAATAGTAAGAGAGAGAGCTGCAGTGGTAGCCCAGTAGTAAGGGCCGCAACTTACGAATTGTAGGTCGTAGGTTCGAACCCTGTCAGGCACTTTACTTTGTGTAAATTGTTTCATCACCACTGCAGTCAAAAACGGTGAAGGAAAACATCGTGAGGAAACTGGCATGTCCTAGAACCAAAAATTTGAAGACATGTGACATCTACCAACCTGTACTGGGCCCGCGTGGTGGATTACGGCCCACTCCCTCTCACAGAGAGGAGGCCTGTGTCCCAGCAGTGGGAACATCATATCATGCTTTATAGATATCTTTTGCGGTCGACAGCAAGGTTTTTATTATCAAACGGATTAGTAGAAAAAAAAAATACATGATGATTTCTCATGTTGCGTGAGTGTCATCACAAACAGAAATCTCTCATGCACAAACACACACCCGGAAAAGCCAACGCTAACCCACTGTGCTAATGAAGCCCTAATCAACCTGTGACCTAATTAGCAAACGAAATAGTAAATTTATACTATTACTAGCTGACCCAGCAAACTTCGTTCCGCCTAACAGTCAATGAATGTGCATGTTTAGGATTTTTAAATTTCTACCCTACCTACCCTACCTACCCAACCCACCCAACCTACCCTACCTACCTACGGAAATATAAAAAGCCGATCCACACAAAATGTATGAGAACGTGAATTTTCTTCACATTTTTTTTTTTTTCGTGGGTTTTCCATATTTTCAAACCTTCCCTGGACTACGACAAACATTTCAAAACCAAAATCAGCTAAATCGGCCCAGCCGTTCTCGAGTTTTAGTGAGACTAACGAACAGCAATTGATTTTTATATAAATAGATACTTAAAATTTCACGCTTGTAGGTATTCCTCTATAGGATAGGCAGAGGCCTTTAGTGCACTCACATTTGGCATTTAATGATTACAAGAAAAAGAAAGAAAATACGTTTATTTGCGGTAAACATGACGCAGAGAAAGATTAAAAAAAAACACGTAAATAACAAATTAGGGAAAAATATGCGTCACATTTACACAAAACGACTAAAAAAGAAAAGAGAGAAAGAAAGATAAAGAGAGAGATTAAGTCCCAAGTAATAGAAGTTGAGCCTACTGCCATCAACCGGGAACAAAATCCAGACTCCGGGCTGAGCAGAATCCCCACAAGTCTCTACCTGACGAAACGAATCTAGGACTCAGCATTTGTGCTTTCAAACAATAAGATTAGCGAAAATGTATTTATACTTACAAAAGACAAAAAAAACCTGCCAAAACACAGTAAGTACGTACAAAACGTTGTATTACGAAACTCCGCCATATTATAATTTGTGCGTATCATCAGTATTACTTGACTTGAAGCTTGCCAAGTAACAAGTGCAATTTAGTAATATGTGTGTGAAACCAATCACGTGGCCGGAAACTGGTTGCTATGCTGATTGATTATTGAACTCGATTACTTTATGTTTAAATAGTGACGTAGTGTGTCGTTGAGTTTTGCTGTTTAGCTGCAACCCTAAGACGCAGAGGATGTATAATAGTAATCGGAACTAAGGCCGCCATCTTGTTTTGTCAATACAATTTCTGTGACCACTTCACAAACGTATTGGTATACGTTTGTGAAGTGGTCACAGAAATTGTTGACGCCTGAATGACATTGACAGGCTTTGTTGGCCAAAAGATTCTTGTAGCACTCTACCAACACATAGATCTCTGAGGGTGAGGAGCTCTGTGGTACAAAGTCCCTGTCAATGTAATTCAGGCACCAAAAGATTCTTGTAGAACTCTACCAACAAATTGATCTCTGGGGGTGAATTGTTGCCATATTACTAAACTACAAACAAAGCAGTTTAGGGAAATTATGTAGTTCAGTTCCTCCGGGAGTTCCCCGAAGTATCAAACGCAAAGCACGAATTTTATTGTTGCATTATATTTGCGGTCAGCTGGTTTTTAATGCTGAGGATAGACTCGAAAGACAGATAGGATCGAAAAGAGGTGGGTGACTAACTGACTACTGAGATGACGACTAATATCCTATTTTATATGGAAGAGGAAGACATAAATGCTGGGCCGACTTCAAATAAATTGTAACAAGTGCGAATGATGATGAGACTCGAAAGACCAAAACACTGTTTCAGTAATTTTTTTACTTATGACCATTTCATTATCCTTCTAATCCTCATTATAAGAAGAAACTTGTAATTGGGCTCATCATTTCAGCCGAAAGACGTAGGTACACTGCTGGACATAGGCCTCCTCCAAGCACCGCCACTTCGACCGATTCTATGCTATCCGCATCCAGCGGATTCCTGCGGCCTTCATAAGGTCATCGGTCCATCTTGTGGGAGGCCTCAATTCTACTAAAAACTGTAACCATTCTATGTTATTAGTTTTCCGAATAAAATTAAATAAACTCTATATATACCAACAAGTTTTACCACTACAAAAACTACTTTCAAGATCAAAATTAACTTACCTAAATACAGCTATCAAGGAATTACCGGGGCTATAATATGCGTGTCCCAATCGATTAACCGTACGCAGCGTGCGTTCAAATACGATAATTAATAATTTTCTACACTGACCGTATTTAATTTATGGACTTTAATTTTAAAATAATCCGGCACTTATACATTTGTGGAGAAAAAACGAACACGTACCGGATAATTTTATAGGCGAGACTCGGTGTTAATCTGTAAATATGAAAGAAACCAGCTCCACGTGTTGATAGTGCCCTACAATGTTGCAGTTTTACACCTACAGCGGAGGTGTAAAACTGCAATATTTTAGGACCCTATACACCCACAGGGTTGTCATGTGATTATGACATTGAACGGGAGACTTTTCACATCTGGAGTATGAATTGGCATTTAATTCGAATCGAATTCGATTGATTCAGAACTCGAAGCTGTCGGGAGTAAGGCCCCTGAATAAAGTAACTTCTTTGTTATCGACAAATTTGACGTTTAATTTCGATCCAACAACTCGATAATCAACTGTCAAATGGCGTGTGGAGTACGTATTTTTCGATCCTAACCAATCTTTCAATCGAAATTAGTTTCGCTTCGAACCACCGCACGATCGTGCGGTAGTGTCGGCAGATTCAAGAGTATGAATTGGCATTTAATTCGAATCGAATTCGATTGATTCAGAACTCGGAGCTATCGGAAGTAAGGCCTTTGATCTTTGTTTGGTCAGAGACAGGTCAACAGTAGACATTAGGCACCACCAAACGAGTTTATAATCCTACTATAATATAATATTATAAAGGCGAAAGTTTGTGAGTGTGTGTGTATGTTTGTCTCTTCTTCACGCTCAAACGGCTGAACCAATTTGGATGAAATTTGGCACACAGATAGTTTATAGCAACGGTCGGCAACAGGCGGACCGCGGTCCATATCCGGACCGCGAAGGGTCGGAACTTGGACCGCCAAATATTGTTAAATAACGAATCACCTATTACAAAAATGCATTTTTTGAAAAACGAATTCTGTTCAAGATTAATGGACCCACCTTGAAAAACACTCTTCGCATTAGTTGTTCCCCGTGTGAACCAAACTATAAAAAACTGGCCTTTTGTGTTTTATAATAATTAACACAAGTTAATTAAAATACTCATAATACTTTCTAGTTGTTTTTTTTTAATATTTTGAATGATAACTTATGTACAAACATAAGTTATCATTCAAAATATTAAAAAAAAACAACTAGAAAGTATTATGAGTATTTTTCCTGGACCTCGATAAAGAATTTCAACACTATCCGGACCCCACTTAAAATTACTTGCCGACCCCTGGTTTATAGTCTGGATTAGCACATAGGATACTTTATATCCCGATATTCCTACGAGATCGAGACTTATGCGGATGAAACCGCGGGGCACAGTTAGTATATTTGTAAAAAAAAATACAGAAGCGAAGCGAAAAAATACAGAAGCGAAAGCCTTTTCGATGCGATGCTTGTTTTATAACAAGCATCGCATCGAAAAGGCTTTATAGCGATACGTTTATTAAGTATAAGACACATAAATAAATAAAAAACAAGAGATAAATCTAAATGACCAACAAACATGAAGAAATAATTACAGGATTTTAAAAAGCCCGGTGGAGTCATTTCACGCTTCATTCTTGTTTTTTGCAAATTTTTGTAATCAACCGTTTTTGATATTACTTTGTGCCGATGTCCTTTTGGTTGTGATGTATTTTTGATTTCATGACATGGTTTGAAGAACTTATCAACAAAAGCAAAGGTCAAAATGAGAATAAATTTGGTGGAAGCAATACAAGAGAGAAATCCATAACATTTCCTAAGTCTTAATCCAGCTCATGCATCTAGTAGCAGAAACAAAACATTACTCTGAACAAAAAATACCACATTTAGCATCATATTACTACCAAAAACCTATTTACATAAACAGTACCAACCACCTACACATTCGTCACAAAATATTCAATAGGTGTTCCTAAACGTAGGAGATAAGATATGACACCTACGCCAACATCCTGCTTTACTAGCACACTCATATTGATGACAAACTGACATTCTATATCTGTGAAATATGTGTGGGTAGAAGTAGGCTTCACTACTGTTGATAAAGAGGTCGAAGGGATTGTAAATCCTGCAGTATTAGTTGGTAATTAAATTGTTTATTCTTTAAATAGGATATCAGTATCAGTTTAACACATCATATTAAAAAATATTAAAAATAAGCTAGATGAGTTAGGCGTTTCCTATCTGACTACTCTGAGAAGAAAGGCCGAAACAAACTCAGAGGTCGCAGTCTCTTTTAAAGTCCAGACATAATCTTGGTCAGGCCATATCAGGACCATGTAGATTAGTATCTGAAATGGTATTTTGAGGAATGCAAGCATTTGTCAGTAACCGTGGAGCTCAACTCAGAACTTAAGGAGCTCAACTCGACGAACAATACCAAAGAAAGGACATTTGGGTAGGCCGCATAAACTACTCTCACTGCCAGACCATCATTAAAACTAACTGAGAAATAAAAATAATAATATCCACATAGTCCTCACATTCACAATAATTAAAATAATGTAATACTTTACAAAGTAATCATGTCATTTTGAATATAATTTTTACGATACGATAGGTGATAGGACCACCACATTCTAAGCGAGGTTGACGTGAAACCTTCCTTTGCAAATCCTACTAGTGAATTCTACGCTAGAACTGTTTCATAGTTCTAAGAAAACAATTGGACCCTTTACCGTAGATATTCACATAACTTCACGACTGTTTTCCTCGAAGGGTTAGGCAGAGGTGTACCTATATAGTATACCCACACTTCGCCAGTTATGTTTAAGCAGCACCAGTTGTGTTATGTGTTTGTACCGAATCTATTACTGTTAAAAACGGCAATTTAGCAAATAGTACCTGGGTGACCGAGCTCTGCTCTGGTGAAAATAGAGAATGCTCATTTAATAGTATAGGATAGTACCTACTAATTCCATACTGCCATTATAGTAGGTACTTACTAATTCCATGCTGCCATGGTTATTATTCTAAAGTATTTTTTTTTTTTTTTTGGGAAATTATCAAATAACTTCTCCCGCTCTGGGCGGACCGGGCGGGCGCGTCAGACTCTTCCTGACTAAAACCCACCCGTGTTCCTTCGGTTGCCCTGTTGCCGGGGGCCACGATGTCCCTTTCGGCCTTATTCGCAACCCCGGCAGGCATCGGCCCTAGCGGACCCCGTCAATTCTGCTGACATCTCTTTGAGGCGCGCGTGGAACACAACGCGCCGTCATAATGTCAATAATGTCATGTCATTATTCATTATCTTGTTCTAAACTTTGGGCGACCGAGCTCTGCTCGGGTGAAAATACGGAGAAAACTAATTTTCCCAGATATGAGACCTAGCTAGATTGATTTTTCGCCCCCGTAAACCCCTATATTGCAACTTTCATCGAAATCGTTAGAACCGATTTCGAGAACGTGAGTAGATACAAATATACATACATACATACCAATATTGCTCGTTTAATAGTATAGGATTACCTACCTACCACGTTCGAAAATTCATTCGCTTCGTAAGCGAATCGAACTACATATAAAACAAATGAAGATCAGTCAAGAAGAGAATGGCACGAAATTCTATTCCAGAATCTGCGTGACTAAGTAGCATTATAAACCTGATAGCGACCTTGAGAATCAATTACAAAATCTTTCACAGATTTTAATTAAATGTCTGATTGATAGAGGCAGCTCACTATCAATCAGACATTTAATTAGAATCTAGAACTTAACCCTAATAGATTTAAACTTAAACAAGTGGCACCATCCTACCTCAAGTATTGATTTAGCTAAAGCTTATCAGAGATATTAGCACTTTACACGTACGCTTTTCAAACGATATATACGCACTAACTCAGTATAACACATTTGTTATCAAACTCTTATCTAGACAAGTATATAGACACACAGTTTTAGATTCAGAAGTATTGGGTCAGACAGGGACCTGACGGGTCTTGTAACGCATTGTGAAAGGTTTAGGTAGGTTGTCTGTCGAATCAATAAGGACTTAAATGGGTCATGTTTAACATCTATCTTCAGAAGAGGTTTGGTTATAAACTCTCATTTCATCACTTTCGATACAATTTTATAAATAAAATGCCTAGACGGCATCTGTATCTGCCAAACAGATTTTTACATAAACACCTTAACCGACAAAAGAGATCATATATAGGATCTGCCGAGGAGGCAAGGAATATGTTGAACAAATGGTCCTAAAATCACCGAAAGACCAAAAGCAACCACAGAATAATTGAGGAGAGTCTGTTCAAAGGAAGATAATTATTTCCTAATTCCATAGTTTTTTGTAATATTTTTAAATCTGTGGTCTGTGTTGGTTTATATCATCTGTGCTTTGACTGCGTCAGAAAGCGTTATTTTCAATATAAATAAATATTTTATGTGATTGTTTTGTTCAAATAGAGATATTTCCATTACATTCAAAATATATCAATCAAAAAGAAATAAAATTTATAATTTCAATTTCAAACTGACGTTTTCTTTCTCGTTATTGTGTGTTTTTGCAAAAATGGGTAGCACTAGCAATTTATTGAATGTGGAGAACCTAAATAATTGCGGAGTACTAATAAAATCCCAAACAGAAGGAGTTATTTTTTTTAAATCTCATTCAAAAGTGGTTATTTAATAATTATTACAAATGAAATTATTAACTTAAAAAATCACCGTTCGAGTGAATAACCTTTCGTCAATATTTTACTGAAAAAGTATTTAAAACCTATCCAGAAGATGACTTAATTAGACGTTATTTTCATTTATCCAAATTTTTGAAATGGTGAAAATATCTCCCTTTACACAGACAGCCCTCAGTTATGTCACCTTAATCACAAAAAGGAATCAGAACTACAACAGAACATCTCTCAAAACAGAAATAAAACTAAATGACAGCAAAACAAACAAAACCGTGGAAAAAATACGAACAAATTGACTCCGGAAGAATCTAAAAGGTGTATCACAGTCGCATGTCAAACCAGTCTTTAACGACACAAAATAAAGCAATTTCACATTTCCCACAATGCTTGTGAACGAACGAATGAATGACTGTGTTTGAACGCTTTCATTCATCAGTCGTTCGCTTGTAATATTGTTACAATGAAATTACTTCATTTCTCTTTTTATCCTGGGTTTCCCGACGTACTGGTAAGGTCGGTGATCCTTATGGAATGTATAACTGTACTGCCATGCGACTTTGCTTTGCCCTGTTATGTGTTCTTTGGGTTTTAAAAAGCAGTACGAGACGAGTTAAGGGCTCGGCTCTTATAGGGGAGATTAGAAATTAAAAGCAGATTGTATGCAGTTTATCAACTTCATGGAAAAAATTGAGACAAGTTTATGCAGAACTGAGTGTAAACCAAACACAAAAAGAAATGAACGAATAAATTAGAAGAGCACTAAGCTGTCACATTAAATTGAATTAAAACTTCCAAGCAGGTTTAAACGGTGAAGTTCTACGAATTTGGCACCAATTTTCGTCTCGACAAGTCTAAAACTTTCGTCACTTTTTATTTTGTCCATTTGAACACACAACTTGTTGCAAAATGTATATTATTGGCAAGAAGTATAAACAATGTAAATAATGCAGATGAAAGATTTTGCAAATTTGCAATCTATCAAAACCGTTTTAATTACAGAATTATATTATTGAGCAATGTCTAAAAATCATTACGCCACTATTTCTACATTAATTAATTAAGAAATAACACTTACTTTGTGTGTATTTCTTATCTTAATGAGAATATCTTTTAACGTCTTCCGGACATTTTGGAACGATTTATTATACAATATTACGTGTTTCAGTGAATGTTTATAATTTGTCACTTGTCTCATTTTATGTCATAACGTTTAAGTCTGAATTATAATATAATTGTCTGCAGTTTGTCTCTGAGAACTTGCTACATCTGGCGGAATATTCATATCAACATTTGGGTGCGAATGGAGGTTGAGAGATTTTCAGATTACCAAACTCAAAGGATTTATTTCAATTAAACCATTTACAGGCACTTTTGAATTGTCAAAGAGTCGGTCAGTTAGTCAGAAAGTTGAAGCTAGTTGCCCATTCCAAAACGTAGATCTCTATGGAGAAGAACGGGCAAGAAACTCCAAGGACACTCTTTTAAATATAGATATTACAAAATCCTGGGTATGAAAATATGAGATTAAAATAAGCCAATAGCCATGGCAACTAAGAGATGACTGGTCTCAACTGAAGGCGCCCGTTCACGAACATGACGCGTGGATCAGCACCATTCAGCTCAATAATTTTGTAGGGAACCGAATGATCCAACATATCTAAAACTAAAGAAGTGCTAGTGAGGATTAATAATAGGAGTGCTAATGCAAATTTAAGGTCCCTCAGCGGGTAACGGAGCGGGCTCAGCTCGAAGTTTCTTTGAAGGATAAAATTAGGAGTCCGAAAAAGAACCTCGGTTACCCGACATAGCTTGCAAAGTAAGCAAGCTGAACTGACAGTGGGCTGGTCATGTTTATCGAAGGACCAATGGCCGGGGGAGCAGACGAGTCCTGGAGTAGAGACCGCGTATCGGCAACCATAGTGTGGGACGCCCCCCAGCTAGATGCACCGAGGTGGCTTGGACAGACTGGATGCGGAAGGTGGAGGACAGGGTGTTGTGGCGCAGCCTGGGAGAGGTCTATGTCCAGCAGTGGACTGCGATAGCCTAAGTTGATTGAAAGGAGTGCTGCATAATTAAATCAGAGTAATAATAAATGTCCTCAAGATGACGAATATTTTTCAACCGCAATTTAATCAATATTGAATCTTCCTCCACTGCTTTAGTCAAACTCGTTAATAATTGCTTAATTAGAGTTACGAGTATGTAAATAAATTAGTGATAATTTGTTATCATTTGTCATGAACGTTATATTCTATTCGGAATATTATTATCTTTACACTCTATTTTCTTTATAGGTACGCTGGTACACCACGCGTGGGGTAGTTGGAAGCCTACAGGTTTACCTTAAATATTTTAAGATTTTGTTAGAGAACAACCAAGAATTGAAAACTCATAATTTTCCAGAAATAATTCTACTTTTACGAAAAAAGATCCTTCGTCTTAATCATATGTATTTTGAGAAACACGCGGTTTTTTTTATTTGAGAAACATCTACCTTTAGTATTTGGGTACTCTGTCTAAGTTACAGCTCCCTAATTGTGTACCATACTCGAATCACAATTTCAATGATTTTAAAGGATATTACTAATCCATTGCTTCATATGTTCGTAAAATTTGTCTGCTCAACAACGTAAATAACGCAATGAATGTTGTTGAACTGTCAATATGAAAGCCAGTAGCAATACTATTTTACGCCATCACGCCGCAGTCTAAGTATCAAATGCGGCTATTAAACATTTATTGTACTACAAATATTTAAAGCAGTTGCTAAGCCAAGTACTTGTATATTTTGTAAGGAGGTTCTTATAAGCCCGAGCAGCTTTTGGTATCCTTTAAGACAATGGAATTACTATCAGCCCTGACCACATTGACTATAGTACCGTCATCGTGAAAATTACGACGAATACATCTGACTACCCCGTCTAGGAATACAAGCTCCTTCTTATTAAGCGATCCATGCCATTAAATGGACCTGCCGGGGGTTCGAAGAAAACCGATAGGGAAATCGTGGCTCCCGGCAACATGGCAACTGAAGGAACACGGGTGGGTTTTAGTCAGTAAGAGTCTGACACGGGAGCGGGAAAAGTTATTTGACAATTTCCTACCCAAAAAAAAAAAAAACGCCATTAAATGGAATTAGAATCACCCCTAACTACATAAACCATAGTGTTGTCATCAGTGCACTAAGTATGAACACGTGTTCTTGCGTCTTTCTCAAATTCAGTCTGCACAGTTCTGCTTACACCATTTCTTCTATAGACTGTTTTATATTTTAACTACCTATCCTATGTCCTAACTCAGATCATGGTATAGCCATGTGCCAAATTTCATTCAAATCCGTTTAGCCATTTTAACGTGAAAGCGTAACAAACAAACAAACTCACCGTCGCATTTATAATATTAGTTAGGATATTATAATAGGATTCATAACCTTCGAATAAATTAAAATAACTGTTAACTTTTATAGTTTTACTAGGCGTTGTAAACTAACACACATAGAACGGCTACTTTATATTGTTCTAATCTGCTAACTGGTGGAGAAAATGTGCGACCTTGGCATTCCTGATTGGCCCCGCACTGACCATTATCGACTTCATTCTGTTATTACAATCATTGCTTATTGCGTATCAAGGAGTTTTCTACCTTAATACATAGTTTTAACGAGAACTAGCATATTTTCTTATTTCACTTAGGCCACGCGCATTTTGGACGCGTTTTCGTACGAAGTTTATTCGTGCGAACACATACGAACACGTACGAACGATCCCAACCTTACAATTACTAAGGGAGTGCGTAGACTGAGTGCGAGTCAGCCGTACGTATACGTACGTTTAGTTCCGACGTCCGAAAACAATCCTGTTGGGATTTTTCGTGCGTTCAATTCGATATCACCGGAACACTACCTATTTGACGGAGAAAAACGTATTCAGTGTGCGCACTCAATTCGTACGGTACGTACGCTTACGTACGATACAAATTCGTGTCCAAAAGTGCGCGTGGTCTTAAACTCTGGACTGATAGTCTTCTCTGCTACGGGTTTTATTTTCAATACTCGGATAGAATAAGTATTGGCATGGTGTACAGATAGTTGCTCAGGTATTTATATGTGTGAGATTTGTATTTGTAAATGCACCCACAAACAAAAAGATAAATAAAGTTGATCGCTAACAAAAATTGATAATATTCAAGGGTCTTTTCATTACTTGGAATTGTTTCTGGTGACTATTAATGTTATGGTGCCAAACGCTTAAATCAAATCATAAAGTCAAAAATGTTTTTTTTTACCGTATTACGCTTTTCCATACACTAACTACCAAAATAGCCGTTTACGGAAATACGTTGTAGTGGCAATTACAAATCTTCCTCGACAAAAGTATAAAATTTTATGAAACAGAAGCCACAAAACACTTCAATTAATACAATACGCGAAACAAATTCGCGATTACGACGACCATTGTACTAGAATTCATACTTAATAAACTAATACATAATAATGACTATTTTAATCGCCGTGGAAGTGTGGAAGGTCACAATTAATACGCTCTAGAGGAATTTCAATAGCGGAGGAAATTATACCAGATGCCGTTCAGTTAGGAAACTAAGGGATTGTTGGACGGATATTGGCAGTAGAATTTACCTAGGAGCTCGTGGCTAAGTAATCACAGCCACACGGGTTGAGCCATCACGTTAAGCTACGCTTGCCGGGGTTGTTCCATTGGTCGCAGCTGTCATTCGTAAATTTTTGATAGTCATTACGTCAGAAGCCCGAAAGTCTGACAACCAGTCTTACCAAGGGGTATCGTATTTGCCAGCTATTGGGTTGTGGAGGCCAGATAGGCAGTCGCTCCATGTAAAATACTGGTATTCAGCTGCATCCGGTTAGACTGGTAGCCGACCCCAACATAGTTGGGAAAAGGCTACGCAGATTTATTGGCAGTAGAATTTACCTGAAGCAAGAACGAAGAAACAAACTACGAGGATATCAAGTAAGATGGGAGAGTTATTTCAGACTCTTCATCATCAGCCTATAAATTTTCCCACTGCTGGGACACAGGCCTCCTCTCTATGAGAGGGAGTGGGCCGTAATCCACCACGCGGGCTCAGTGCGGGTTGGTAGATGTCACATATCTTCGAATTTTCGGTTCTAGGACATGCCGGTTTCCTCACGATGTTTTCCTTCACCGTTTTGAGAGCAGTGGTGATGAAATAATTCACACAAAGTAAAGCGCCTGTCTGGGTTCGAACCTAAACCTTTTAGACTCTTAATGACATACAATCTGAACTTCTTTTTTCACTTTATTCTGGGTAAGATACCCGGGTATTTATTGAAACAATAATTGGTCCCAGAAGACTAATCTGAAATACTAGCTCCACCTTAAAGCCAAGCGGCCATCATATGCTTAAAAGCAACATATTCTTGTATTTTGTCCAAACAATCCCCTCCTTTTTTAGCCACACCAGGAAAACAACAAAGATCACACACCCAGAAAATAGTACCAAACCTACCTATTATAGTAACAACATTGTGCAACTCTACTGAATTACCCTCGGAACCGGGTATTACCCTCAGTGTCGACAGGTAAAACCGCTTAACACGAAGATATTTAATACCGAAGCGACGTAGATGGATCGGATATCACGCATTCAGCATAATGTCTGACATTCTTTGACGTGGCTGTGCTGATTCTGCATAGGAATGTTTATGTACCTGAATATGTAGCATGAACAATTTTATGAATCTATTTTACAACATGACCTTGCGTAGTTTGTTCTACATAATCTCGACATCAGAGCCATGATGGGTCTAATGTCGAGCATTTATTTGTCGTGTGTAAAAGAACACCTGTGTTTGTTTATTTGTTTGTTACGCTTTCACGCTAAAACGGCTGAACGGATTTAGATGAAACTTTGCACATGAGTAGACCAGGACCTGGAGTAGGACATAAAAAACTTTTTATCCCGATATTCCCATGAAATCGAGACTTATACTGGTGAAACCGCGGGGTGCAATAATTCAGGCATAAATCTGAATGGCAACGTCTGTATTGATTAAATAATAAAAAAGAAAAAACTAATCCTTTTGACATCTAAACCTTAATGTATAGGTATCATCGTAAATGTATTATTTCATATCTAAAGGCATTAATTATCATGTGAATTCTCACTATTAACAATATAATGTAACCCAATTAGCCTTCCCAGATCTTACTAAGCTAAAAAAAAAAGAAAAAAAAGAAGAATATAAAATTTCTAAATTCCTAATAAAAAATATTCTATCTATATATATTATATAAACAAAAAGTCTGAACAATCATAACCTAACATCACACCTATGTTCCCCGAAGGGGCATGCAGTACCTGTAGTACGATCAAAAGCAATCCTCCAGCGAAAATCTAACAAGAATTGTTTTACCTATAAACTCTGAACTCTGCTGATACTATTCTTAAAAAGCGTGATAGCCGGCTATCAAACTCGTGGTCAAGCCAAACCAGGCTCTCTGAAGCAATAAATAAAGCCGATAACAGCTGAAGCCTTTAAAGCTGATGATAAAAGTCGTTCGGACGTGATAAGGAGAGGGGACGTTGTAAATTTTGGACCCTTTTGAGACCTAAAAGTGGACAGGGTCAAAAATAAATAAGGATAAGAATGAAATGTGAAAGATGACATTACTATCGAAGGGCTTTTTCAAGAGACATCACGGTATAAGTTTCGGTTATGAAGATTAGAAACTGATAGTGATTTTGGCATATAAAGCTAAGAAAATAGAGGTCTCAAATCCCCGTCTAAGGAAAAAACATGTAAAGATAAACCGGGTTTTATTATTGATACAATTAAATATTGCGTTGGTATAGTGGTTGGTGGTGGTGGTAGCTGTTCGCTTCTAGCCGATGATCTATATAAAAACAAATTTGAGGGGTTAAGATTTCCTGGCAAACATGCAGTCTCGTTTCACCGTTCAACTATCTAACTTTGTCTAATTTCAGAAAAGCCTGTAATTCTACAAATTGGAAGTGAAATTTTAGATAAACTAGATGACCCGGGGAACTTCGTAACACGTGAGATCGATATTTTTCGGCTGTACCTTGGAGTTTTTCCTATTTTCTATTTTGCTAAAACACCCCAGGATACAGGCGAACAAAACAAATCTAATCGGTCGAGCCATTTTAGAATTTTTACGAGACTAATGCACGGCAATTGATATTTAAATATATATAGATAAACCATTAAAGCCTTCGTGATATCAAAATAATGTAATCATTAAAATTACTTTCTTCCTGCCATTTCTGTTTAATAACAAAAACATTTTTATCTTATCATAAAAGTTAATGCGCAAGAATTATATAAAGCCAATGAAAGGAATATTACTGCGATAATAAAATGTAATTTTAAGTAGATGACGATTACACTTTATTTCTCAACTAGCTGTGCTAAAACTTCGATTCCAGTCAGTAAGCACGGAGATTTTACCACACGGCTGAAGATATATGAAGACCAAGCAGCCAAAGACGTTATTTATAACGGACCAGATATTATTTATAACGGACCTATCTCTTAAGTTACCCAACATAATTCACAGCATATCAAACGTGAAAATCAAACACTACCAACCAACAACATTGCTACAAAAAAAGTAGGTCACTTATTCGCACTTGCACATCGCATTTCTTTCCGGCCCGACGGAAAAGTTTGCACCAGTCCTAGAGTAGGTAAACAGTGTCTACTAAGCATAATCAGCTTATATGTTCCCACTGCTGGGACACAGGCCTCCTCTCTGTGAGAGGGAGTAGGTCGTAATCCACCTCGCGGCCCAGTGCGGCTTGGTAGATGTCACATGTATTAGAATTTTTGGTTCTAGGACATGCCGGTTTCCTCACGATGTTTTCGTTCACCGTTTTGAGAATAGTGGTGATGAAATAATTTACACTAAGTGAAGCGTCTGTCAGGGTTCGAACCTACGACCTACAACTCGTAAGTTGCGGCCGTTTCCACTGGGCGATCACTGATCTCCTTACGTTTAACAATAAGCATAATAATTAAGTAGGTTTATACATTGTTGATAATTATCTCACGAAGATGATCACACTGGCAACTTGTCAAGGAGTGTCACTAGTTTACATAGCTGTATCCGGCTCAGAAAAGGTTAGCAATAGGTCAGCTGATGCCTTATAAAAAGACGAAAAAGGAGGACACAATCAGACCTTCAAGGTTAAAGATATAAAAGATGCGATGGAGAAGGGCATGACCTCATTTTTGATAGGTTTTGTAGTGTAAGACTATTCCTAACATTAGAATAAAATTTTGATTTACATCATATATTGAAAGGTAATCACTTTGATTACCTTTCAATATATATCTGCATCATGACAACCATACAAACGGGTTTTCTATGGATTTTGTCGACTGAAGAATAGACAAAATGACTGATTGTGATTTTTTATCTCTCATTTTGTCTATCCTTCCGTCGACAAAACCCGTTTCTATTTTGATGATGCTATGCGTGCTGCTTGACAATCTTGCAGGACAAAGGCCTCTTCTCATAAGGAGAAGGCACATCACCATGCTCCCTGTCTGTTGGCGATTTTAGAAAATTAAGTAAAAACCTTACAAAATCAGTAATCCCAAAAATTTTAAACAATCACTCTAACATTGCAACAATTAATCATTCGACTATAAAAACTCTAAACACAATACGATTATACGAGCATCAAGGAAAAATTCAGCCGTTCTCGTTGTATCGATTAAAGGATTATCGACTTCGCTTTGAATTCTGCGAATCGTAACTCCTGCCCACGATTCTAACCTTTAAAGTTAGATAAATCTGATGAGAACGGTGAACAGGGTTTATAGCCGAGAGACTTCAAAACTCGCTGAATATCAAAACATGCATAACACATGATTCATAGCTTAGGATGGATCTACTCGAGAACAGAAGTTAAGGAGTGATTAAAGATGTATGAACTCGGTGATAAGGAGGAAACAAAACTCATAAACTATTGGTTAACTATCATTCTGCATTATACAGTGGCTGTGGCTCCGATGACACAGTTATTGCACAGTTTCAATATCAGAAAATAAATCGCAATTATAGGAACTAATATTCAAATTTTGCGCATAGAAAACTTCTACATTTAGTCGTATATAATGAGCCTAGTTATACTTCATATTCTTTTAGAATTTTAACACGTGTACGTAGAAACCTCGTGTATTAAATTAAAGCATCCGTAGAAAAATATTTTTGTGTATATATATTATTTAAATAACATGTTTCGCTCATTACTAACCGTAATGTCAAAATCAATAAATCTGCCTAGCCTATATACCCAACCATGTTGGGGTCGGCTTCCAGTCTAACCAGATGCAGATGAGTACTAGTATTTTACATGGAGCGACTGCCTATCTGACCTCCATAACCCAGTAACTGGGTAATACCATACCCCTTGGTAAGACTGGTTGTCAGACTTTCGGGCTTCTGACGACCCGTAAAGACTGTCAAAAGATCCACGACAGTCGATACCAATGGCTTAACGTGCTTTACGAGGCACAGAGGAATCTCAGTATATAAAGATGGTCACCCATCCACGGACCAACCCCGACAAGCATAGTTTTTCCTTATGGATCAATCCGTGCGGCTATTATTACTAACCGTATGAATTAGTTACAGTTAGGAATATACGAACCAGGAGAAGACAGAACCATCGTTTCATCTAACATATGTAGGTAATATAGACCGGACGTAAATCAGAACGAGTAAGCAACTGAGTTGAATTAAACAATTAGTTCTGATTCTGACGTACCGATAGCAAGTCAATTCAGTACGACGAACAACTCGACAGCACATTATCTCCCATCCGGTGTAACACTATCATTAGTTTAAGTAGTGTATGTTTTTTGCGAAGTGTACGTCTTTGTAGATGTGAGGATTGGAAATTCTATGAATTAAAAAAATATACGACAAAATTCGAAAACGAAATCGTGCAGGTAAAATGAACGGCCTTGATGCAATACTATCACCACAGTTATCGGCAAACGGATTAATGATCGAAGTATTGCTGATCAAAAGTTCAATGTATGGAATAGAACAGATTACTTAATTAAGTAATTATCAAGTTGGTTGATTGTCAACGTTGTCCTTCAAAGAAAACTAACTATTATAATGTATTCAGCATCAGGAAGTAAGGCTTCAACATCCACATAGGAAAACAGGTAAACTAAAGTATTGTAATGAGCCGGTAACACAGAAACCTCTCTACAAAGAAGATTAGCTTGGTCACGTTTTAGTAACAGGATTATACATAATCCAGAGCATGTCATATGGAGATAAATTGTGCGGTTGTTCAGGTAAAGGAATACTATCATAGATTATACGTGTTTTCAAATACACCTTTGGTGCATAATTGTGTTTTGAGTGTCATCTTTTATCATTTGTATTTTAGTCTGGAGAAGAATCTTTTTCAACTCAAAAATCAATCAACTAACTCAGCCTATCGTCGACTGCTGGACATAGGTCTCTCCCAGGCTGCGCTACAACAATCTGTCCTCCATCTTCTACATTCAGTTCATCACAGCTACCTTTTTAAGTTTGTTAGTCCCCATGTAGTGTTCAGCGATTTTTTAAACTTGATTTCAGCCGAAAGACGTCCACTGCTGGACATAGGCCTCCCCCAAGCACCGCCACTTCGACCGGTTCTGTGTATCCCGCATCCAGCGGATTTCTGTGGCCTTCACAAGATCATCGGTCCACCTTGTGGGAAGCTTTCCAACGCTACGTCTTCGGGTAAGCTGTCGCCACTCCAGAACCTTTCGGCCCCATCGGCCATCTGTTCTGCGAGCAATGTGTCCTGCCCATTGCCAACTTTCGCTCCAATTTTGAAAATTATTTGCGATATGGGTCTTATGTGCCCAGTATTCCCAATAATATAGATTCAAGTGACCTTTACTACATATAATCTTCTTTAAATCCTTATCCGTATGTCCCTATCCTTGCGGGTACTAGAACTTTGAAGGTCCAACGTACTTCATTGCCAAATCTATTTTGCTTTTTATAAAAAATCAGCCTGTTTCTCATCTGCGCCAGTTGTCAACAGGACCAAATGAAGTTGTGTGGGTCGATAATGTTAATTGATATTTGTACCTATATATTGAAAATTTCGTTTGTTTGTTCTTCTCCATCAATAGTCAATTTATTGGGTTTAATAATTGCTTTCACAATGTGGTTTTTTTTTTGCAATGTAGCTGAAATGTGTTGCAAAACACCAAGATTACCAATATCCACGATACTTTCAAAATAAACTTAATTCAGTACGTCATCAGTCAACAACATAGCAACTCATTGAATTACATTTTCCATGGTTTATTATTTTATCCTATTCCAATAATTTTATTAAAACTTCCATACATTTCACTATCAGAGTTATATTAAATGTTTTGCACAGTATAATCGTTCGGTCGTTATAAATCGTTCGCTTTCGATCCATATTATAATCGATTCATTTGTTCCACACTGGCCTATCGTAATTATGAATATGATCGACATTACTTGAAAAGATACAGAATTAGTAGCATTTTTAACAATTCCAAAGTACAGGGTGATAGTCCAAAAATTGATAATGACGGTCGAAGTCCAGAAAGAAAATTCAAATACTGCGTAGGTACTTAATTGAGATTTTTTTTTCAAAATATTTCAACATAGAAAACAGTAATGATTGAGTAAAACCATAACAAGGCAGACTCAAATAAAGTATAATGTAAGTCAAAGATTACATAAAAGCAGCTGAAACAATTCTAGTAAGAACGCACAAGGTTCCAGCCAGTCGGAAAATCGCCATAACGAGGAGTAAAGTCCGCATCATTTAACGTACCTAGGTACTTACCTACTGTTAAGTTCTAGAAATCTGCCGAAAGATCTACATGTTTCCAACTGTTTTATTGAACAAAAATTTCCGGGCGAAAAAATCCAGTTTTCGAGACAAAATCAAAGTTCAAGTTCAATGAAAAAGAAGCAATAACAAAATTAACAATTTTAAGCGTCAATTTTCTTTGACTGCATCAGTTTTTATTCGGGTAAAGGAAATACGCAGCCGGTTTTCTAATATATTCCGTTTTTGTCATATCTACGTTTCTGTTTTGAACATTAGTCCCATCACGGTCTTTTGCAAATCCTTTAGGAACATTTTTCTTACTGTTTAGTCTTCCTGTCCTAAAAGGATCTTGTCCTAAATATTATTCCGGATCACCTGAATTTTCTTCTATTTCTTTCACCTTTTCTGTATTATGGAAACATTTTTCACCGTATTTACCAGAACAGGAATCAAATTTAGAAATCATCATATGTTTTTAGAGGGCTGTTTTCCCGAAGTACCTAGTAGCTCGGCAAATTCTATGATATTTTAAATAATTTAATTCCAAATCAATAAGAGAGCTCCAATAATTTGATAAGATAGAAATTTGATGGATTAATCGATCCCGTATCATTACATTATAGCAATAAGACTAATGTTTTGGTAACAATCTCCTGGCATTAGAATCATTAGACGCATAGTATTCGTTTTTACTGCCAAAATCCTACGGGGAAACAATTCGTCGGATGCCGAAACAAAATGAATCGGCAACGCCGCAGATCGCCAAGAATCAACAAGTGCAAGGCGCACCAACAACATCTCCCGGCGGTAAACAAAGAAAAGCAAGCAAGCCATGGAATTCGTTCGAGACAGAGGCAACGATCGTGAAAACTGGGCCGGACATGTGTGCCTCGGCCGTGACCGCTTTACAATCACTTTTCAATTAATAAAGAACAAGCAAGCACCTGCAGAATGCAACAGATTCTATCACCCGCAACAAACAAGCAATACGCACGCGTTTGATGCCGCTCCAAAATATATCCGGACCGCACTTTCACAGGTAAGTTAGTGTGTTTTGTTTACGTACTTTTAGGGTATAACACAGGGCACAGGCACACAGGGTAGCACGAGTCGAGTCGCGGACGAGGGCGCGTAGCGCGGCGTGCGAGTGATTCGCGCGGTGGTCGTCACGGCACTGGCCCGAGCGGCGCGCGGCGGTCGGCACGGCGCTCGGCGAACGGCAATTCGCAACTCGAAATACCTACGTAACGTAACTTAACTCCATAATATTTTATAGTTTCGTAATCGTGTTACTCGATTACTGTGCGCCGTTCGCGTCTAATCGATGTCACGATTTCGGGAGCGGTCCTTGGGACTGAGAGAATCGAAACTCACATGCATTCCATGTTTGTTAAATGCAAGCCTCTTAGGAAAGGTCAAAGTGTGCGATTCGCAACAATCGCAACGTATATAGTACGTCAAATTGTATACGTTCGTCCTCCCACGTAGCTTGCGAAGGAGAACTGGGAAAAAGTTTCAATGGCAATTTTTGTGCTCATTAGTTTTGCATCAATTCGTTCTGGATAACACCACATAGCTCGCGTCAATGGTTATATAGATGTGGGTAGTGAATAACATGTTGCGAGAATCATACAAAAAACATGTTTCCCTGTAGGTATTTTGTGAAAACTTCACGACCGATTTGCGTTACGTCGCGTCGCGACTGTAAACGACGTCATGAATATTCAGAGGACTGGCACTGAGCAGTCGTTCCATATTTCGCTCGTCTGGATGACTCCTGTCCAATATATCCTTGCTCTAATTACGTGTAATTCAATAATGATGACATAAAAGCCTGAAGCCCTTGGGAATTTGGGCCACTAACTGTCTAGCCAAAAATCCTCAAAAGAACAAAGCTGCGACGGGACAAAGGTAAAGTTCACTAAAGATGGAATTATTACCGAACAATATTGGGTGACCTTATCACTTTTATTAAGCCCAGTTCCAATTTGTATTAGGTACAGTGCGGGGTATTTATGTAGGCGAATATCTATAAGCTTTTGTTGCCGTTGTTATTTGAAAACAGGATCTTTTGGAAGGATTCTGGAACTGGTGCGTTCGTCCTAGATATTTTCATTATTAAGAAAGTCACATCGCGTGTCCTAATGACTTTGGATTAGTAATTTAGTATTTAGTGATGAGAACTGTACAATTCAAGCAAAACACTTAATTTATGGCATATCCAAAATACTTTAGTCTTACTTAATACGTTTTTGACAATTCACAGCGTTTACTCGTGCTGTTTTTATATACCGTACTTAGGTTTATTTTGAATTCATGTACAATCAACAAAAGAAATAAGTAAGTATCTTTACACTGTATGTAAAGACAAAATTCCAAGCGTTTTAACAATACATAAACAAAATGCACTCAAAAGGATAACGCAAAAGATTTTGATACTGAACATACGCACAAAATGGTTTTAAAATGACTTGTACTTTGCTGCCTGCTGGTTTATCTCTTTTTGTTGACTGTACGAGAAAACTCCATTATTCAAAGTTATTTTAATGATTTCGCTAACGATAAATTGCTTTACCATCAAAATTGTTTGCTTCATTTTTTTGACGCCCTTTCTCTGTTATTACCGAGCGCTCATCCCACGCAAAAAGCTGTTCATTCAGGCTTCACAATTCTTGGCGGAGGGCTAACATTTTACTATAATTAACATTCAGTGTTTATATTTAGTGTAGCTATGATATCAGAATGATGTCTCTTATTTATAGATTTTATGTAGATACTGAAAACGTTTAGTTCATGGAAAAATATTTTAGAAGTATGTTGTGTGTGTTTTGGTTAGTGTTCGTCCCATAATTCGGATTCATTCATAACGTTTGAATATTATTTCTACATAACATCACGCCTGTTTTCTTTACAGGGTTAGGCAGAGGTGTACTTATAGTACACACACATTTCGCCAGTTATGTTTAAGTTCCATGTATTAAGAGGCGAGCCTATTGCCATACACCGGGCACATATCTAGACTCCGGGACTGAGAAATACCTGATGGAAAAACCCAACAACACTTTGCCCGACCCGGGAATCGAACCTACCTACTCTTTCATATTTAATTTTATGTTGGCCACATTGTTTATTTGGCTTTATTGTTTTAAATTACTGAGTTTACAACACCATGGTGCTGATTCTCTTGTACACCGAACTAAACTATCACAAAAATTCCTTACTTTTGGCTATGAGAATCTTAAAGCTATTCTGCAAAATAAAATTCTCTAAATTTAAAAGTAATTTTGACACAACTAAATCGAATTTGACAATCGCGGCTCCGCGTGTTAGGTACTTGTTTGCCCTACCCCGTGAATTTTTTTAGAGCCGGAGGCGCGCCCTTTTTTTTTTTTTTTTTTGGGTGGGAAATTATCAAAATAACTTCTCCCGCTCTGGGCGGAGCGGGAGGGCGTGTCAGACTCTTACTGACTAAAACCCACCCGTGTTCCTTCGGTTGCCCTGTTGCCGGGGGCCACGATGTCCCCATCGGTTTTCTTCGAACCCCCGGCAGGCATTGGCCCTAACGGACCCCGTCAATTCTGCTGACATCTCTTTGAGGCGCGCGTGGAACACAACGCGCCGTCGACCCGGGCTTGGTCCTTACCGGACGGCGAGCTACCCATTGCTCACCGTCCGCAAGCCCGCGCCTACGGTGGCCGGAAATCGGCTCGCGATTCCCGCCCCGGGCGTCTCCTCCTGCGGCGGTTAGGGGCGTGAGGGCGCGAAATTTGCCTCTCCCTCACGCGTTCCGCCTCCTCCTTTGCGAGCATTACCGCTTCGCAGAAGGAGGTGACGGCCTGCCATTTCCTCTCGCTCCGTACCATGGCCTGAACCAGGGCCGGACGCGAGAGATCACCGCCGCCGATCGCCTCCACGAGGACACGGCGTTGCTCCGCCCAAGCCGGGCAGACCTCCACCGTATGCTCCACCGTGTCCTCAGGCCGATCCACACAATGGTGACACCCGGGTGTTTCCTCCCGCCTTATCCTAAACAGGAACCTCCCGAAGCAGCCGTGTCCGGTGAGGACCTGCGTCAGGCGGAAGGTGAGGACGCCGTGGCGTCTCTCAAGCCACTCCTCAAAGAGGGGTCTTATCGCCGCAATTGTGGCGTGCCCAGCACGGGGTTGCGACAATCGCACTCTCCATGACCCCATGAGATCCCGCCGGAGCTCTGTCCGCTGTGCCGCGACTTCTTGCG
Organism: Agrochola litura; assembly: GCA_949152395.1. Taxonomy (NCBI): domain Eukaryota; kingdom Metazoa; phylum Arthropoda; class Insecta; order Lepidoptera; family Noctuidae; genus Agrochola; species Agrochola litura. The sequence continues at coordinate 2,772,894 of OX424497.1, read as the reverse complement.
GCATCGGAGTTAAGCCCCGGCGTTTCGCCTCCTCGCGCCACTCCCAGATGTGCGCGAGGACCTTTGCCTCCAGATCCCATGGCGGTAATCCGGCAAGGAGGCTCGCCGCCTCGCAGGAGACCGTGCGGTATCCTCGGGCCAGCCGGATGGCCATGACCCTCTGGGACGCGTTCAACCGGCGGGCTGGCTGCAGCCTCAATGAACGCCCCCACACCGGCGCCCCGTAGAGGGCCATGGACCGCACGATCCCCGCGTAGAGCCTCCGGCAGGAGGCGTTTGGATCCCCTAGATTGGGCAGGAGCCGCTTCAAGGCAGCCCCGGCCCGCTCCAGTCTGGGAGCCAAACGTCGGAAATGTTCAACGAAATTCCACCGGCTGTCGAGGACGAGTCCCAGATACTTCATCGTCGACTCGACACCGATGTGAACCCCTCCCGCCATTACCTGGGAACCCGACGGTGGCGCATTCCGAGGACCATGAAAACCCATGGCCTCAGACTTGTGCAGGGCCACCTCGAGTCCCAGCTGCCGGATCCTATTTACGATTGTCGCAACCCCGCGTGTCGCTAAGTCGGCCGCCGCCTGGTACGACCCCCCCTGCGCCAGGACCAGCGTGTCGTCAGCGTAACAAACGACGCTGACGCCGCTAGGGAGGCGGAGGCGCGCCCTGTGGGCAGCTTCGACGTGTTTTTTTAAGGATTTTTTTTAGTTTTTGTATGGAAAATATGAAAAAAATTACTCACAAAATTAATATCTCAGTGCCATCTTAGTGCTGTCAAACTAAAATATTTGAAATGTAAGTAGTGTGTACTTTAGTCTATTTCAGAATGGGAAATCGTCGTTTGACAGGAATAAACTAAATTTTGGTGATTTTTAGTCTAGTTTAGAGGCATTTGTGACAAGAGAATCGGCACCAATGTAAATTGTTTATGAATAAATTAAATTAAATGTTTGGAAACAACATTATATTTTCAGCTTGAAGACTGTAACATTCAGACCTAGATCACTAGGCTTATAAACCGACTAAATAACTCAACCTAACTCACCAAAACCTTCGCTTATCGGCACCAGCTACGTTTTAGGAAGAACATTAACCTAACAGAGAAACATTAAAGTTTATTGTAGTATTAAGTGACGCCGACATGTGTGTACTGACTGCGACATTGAAGAGAAGGGAATATTCCGTTGAATGTTTAGATGATTTCTGTTAAGAGATTGGCAGAATTGGACCTGAAGTATGAAGTTGGATATAAACAGGGCTATATTAAAACATAGGTACTTAGTAATACCCTAGGAGGAGCTTGGAGGAGCTTGTGGCTAAGTAATAACAGTCGCACGGGTCGATCGATTAGGTTAAGCTACGCTTGCCGCAGTTGGTCCGTGGATGGGTGACCATCTTTATACACCAAGACCATGCCTCGGAAAGCACGTTTAGCCGTTGGTCCCGGCTGTCATTTGTAGATCTTTGTCAGTCATTACGGGTTGTCAGAAGCCCAAAAGTCTGAAAACCAGTCTTACCAAGAGGTACCGTATTATCCAGTAACTGGGTTGTGGAGGTCAGATAGGCAATCACACCATGTAAAAAACTGGTATTCAGCTGCATCCGGTTAGACTGGAAACCAACCCCAACATAGTTTGGACAAGGCTAGGCAGATCATGAGGTAGTAATAACCTACTTGTCCAAAGTCATCGCCGAGGGAGGCCGAGGAAACGCTGGCGTGATGACTTACCCCTTGGCTACGACATCATCACTCGCGCGACCTGCGTCTTGCGTCTGCGACCGCGGTGAGAACAAATGTTAGAAGTTATTTAGAGCTTGCCATGCGTCGCCGCGGTGCGACTTGCGGAGAGGAGATTGGCGCGAGAACATAGGAGCGCCCCCCGCGCCGCAAGACGCACCGCAAGACGCACCACTCTATGCCGTGGTCCTGGCCTTAAGAGGGGTTTATGGGATATTGGCTGGAGAAGGCAATACACAGGGAATGCTGTGGGGAATGAGTGGAAAGCTGTGGGAAGACCATTGCCCAGCAGTAGGAAAGCATTTTGAAACGAAAAAAAATACCTGTCGAATATGAAAGATACCATATAGGATGGAATAAATTAGCCTCTACTAGTGGTTACCGGTGGTACCAGCTTGCCGACTAGCAAACATATAATTTAAAAATGGTGGCCAAATTTTGAAAAGTTTTGAGACGAGAAAAAAATAAGAATTTTTGCTAAAACACTCAGATACTCTTACAGCTTTCTTAAGCAAAGAAAATGCTTAAGAAAACTATTTTCCTTATCATAACTAGTTTATTTTAAAGTTATGACACTTCTCGGAAACCTCTTTCATAAATAGACTAATACAAGTTAATAAAACTGCAGTAAATAGTATCATCTTGGCACTCTATTCACATCAGACGGCTAAACAATAAGCGTAGGTGTGAAATACGCCCACATACGATGACGTAGTTCCAAATGATAGTGGGCGAGCTTTCCTACAATTTTTGCACACATAACACCAATTTCCGAATTTTGTGTCGGCAATTTTCGTAATTTTTCGCTTCACTATTTTCGTTTGACACTGATAATAATGCGTCGTATAATGGAGGTCACAGGATAGGAAGTTACAGAAGATCAATTTTGGTTTAGTTTTTTATTTAATTGTGTGTAGTTTGTTTGTTGATTAATTTAATTGATAATTGTAATTCTGTAAGTTTTGTCTAAGCTAATATTATAAAGAGAAAAGATTAGATTTTTTGTATGTTTGTTTGTTACACTTTCACGCTAAAATGGCTGAACGGATTTGGATGAAATTTGGCAAATGGGTAAACCATGACCTGGGTTAGACATAGGATACTTTTTATTCCGATAGTCCCACGGGATCTAGTTTGTGATATGTTTGAAATATACATATTTGACACAATGTGATGATACGATACAACAGGCCTTAGCCTTTTGAATCTTTGCCCTGTATTACTAGAAGATGGTCTATTTCTTTAGGCTATTATGGTGTTTGTATACCTTGTCGTTGACGTTCAACAGCTATTTGCAGTTTTACAATACTTTTTGCTTCAAAGTAGGTCAAAAGTTTTGTTCTCTGCCCGTTTGAAGATGGACACTCTGAAGTACATTCAGGAAGAGGCACTCTAGCGCATGCTATTTGATGACATCGTCGTTCATATCATCATATCATGGTGATGATTGATGGAAAGAATGAATGGAAGGGTTATGTAGAGGTTTTCAAGGAGTTGTCACCATCTGCTGTGACTAGGCCTTCTGTCCTCGTCATGCTGTGGTATAGGGCAGTTATTGCAAAACCTTGTCTGAGGGAGGTACATGATAAAGCAATATGCAAATACCCGGGGAGTGAGCCGTACCTACCGAATACTTTTAACGGCTGTTTTTGTAGTTGCTAGGAGGGTAAGCTAGTGTTAAGGTTTAAACCTTACCCAGGTTAGAGCTTTAGTAAATGTTTATTGTTGGTGCAGGTGTGATTTCGTTTTTTCAGTTTGCTCGTGTGAGATTTCTTGGGATCGATTCCCGGGTCAGGTAAATAGTTTTTGGTTTTACAAACTGGAAATTTTGAGTATCAACCCGGAATTTAGAATTGTTTTAGCAATAGGCCTCTTAACATATGGAGCTTACAACATGCATGTTTGCGAATTTTATGTTAATTTGATAGAAAAAAAATGCCAGGCTTATGCTATACCAACACACCAAGCAACAATTTAAAATCATTTTAATATTGGATATAACTATTTAAATTACAGTATTGCACACAATCACAGCAATTTAAGTGTTGCCATGCATAAAAATCACATAAAGCTACCTACAATTACGTTCAAGGTTATTTCATTCAAGTATTTTGGAGAAAATCACTGATGGATGATCACCGGTTATGAAAATTGTGATTGGTGATGTCGTAACGGTGATCAAAGTTAATCACCTGGTGTTAAATAGGAGGTTTTGGGTTGCACAAGCTTGTGAAGTTAAGATGCGTACTAATACTGGTTTAAGATTTTAATAGGCTGTTAAAACGATATTGCTAATGTTCTCGCAAGTGATGATTAAACTTACATAATTCAAATTAATAAACAACCCATCCATCCCTACAATTATTCCATCACCACTGCTCTTAAAACGGTGATGGAATACATTGTGAGGAAACCGGCACGTACTATAACCAAATTTATTTATTTTAACATTAAACGGCCAAGGTCAATTACATTAGTTAAAGACAAAGATACAAACACATTATTAAAGTACAGTAAACAAAAGTATACAAACTACTCGACAGTCATACGGTCTTCTCACAATACTCCAGACTTACTGACAAGATCTTTTTCCATTCATCCGCGAACACATCACAGTCAGGCTTAGCGTCCAAGAGAGCGTTGTAGCAGAGTGTGTGACGGACGGGGGAATGGGCTCGAGCGACGGTTCGACTCCGAGGCACGGCGAACAATCTATGCCTCCTTCCACGGTTATAGTTTATCGGAGCAAAAAGATGGGACAATTCGTCATGCAGTTCAGGAGCATCTGTGTTTCCGTGAAGGATCTTACACATATTAATTAATAATTTGGTGATTTTTAGGGTTCCGTACCTAAAAAGGTAAAAAACGGAAACCTTACAAGATCACTCTCTTGTTCGTCTGTCCGTCTGTCCATGTGTCACCACCGACGATACTGAGGTCTATAGACCTAATAGGGACTATAGTCCCTATTAGGTGTATAAAAATCAAGGTAGGTACTGAGTCAACACGATAAAAAGATATTTATATTTAGATTTTCGCGAAAACTTGTAAGTACCAAAATTTTCAACGTTTTTATTTTTCCTTGTTTTTTGCCAAATTTCGTGATTCTAGGTCAACAGGAACTACCATATAGGTTTTCGACCCAAAACCTATAGGTAGTTCCGGTTGACCTAGAATTGATATTCAGAATGCTGTTGGAGCTTGCTCGGATACGGTGCAATATGGAGGCCGCTCTCTTTCTCATCAATCTGAGCCTCCGTAGCCAGACGCACTAAAGTACCTATCTCAGCAGCCCCAACAACATCCTAAATGGGTTATTATATTGTACACGAAGGGCATTGAGTGTTCGCTGAGTACAGCTGACCCACAGGGTGCACGAATAAAACGATTGGCAGTAAGCCATCAACATTGTGCACATTACCTCATTCGGGCACCGTTTAAACCTGCGAGCCAGCATATTCCCGCGGACAGCCAACGACCTTCGTTGGGCCTGTAAAATTGAAACACGTCCTCTTGAAATGAATATTTCTTATTCATAAGTAGCGGCAACGCCGTATGGTAACAGAATAGCTGTTACCAAAGCTCGTATAAGCCCTATAGTACCTAATACTACTTAGCTAGCGGTAATTGGACTTAATTTTATCAAGCGTCAATTCGTTTGTTGATTATCTTTCAGGAATGCGGCTTTCAATTACTTATAAATGACATTAAACCTTTAATAGTAAACTGAAATAGATGATAATGATGTCACTAAATCCAAAATCGGAAAAAGTTTTGTTGGGTTTTTCACCAAGAATCTCTCAATAGCACTTGAGGACCTGTGCCCGGTTGATGGAAATTGGCTCGCCCCCTATTACATATGTTATGAACTAATAAACTATAAATTTTGGCGAACTAAGCGAACATTCATCGGCTTAATGCTTCCAAATCAGTGCACACCTTTAGAGACGTATCAACAAAGTTATGTTTAGCAACGTTACTTAAAGGTCAAACTTAAATAACAGACAGCACAAAGTTAAGTAATGAGGTCCAATTTGTTTTTTTTAATATGAAACATCTATAGCGGCGGGTCAGACCGACTGTTGGCGTGGCGACGCTTTGCCATATTATTTATTTCTTGTCGTAAACTATCCTTAAATCGCATGTCTGTACACCTACAAAATTATAATGGCATGCGACCACGGCTTTACCTGGACCATTTTTGTATCTATGTCTTGATTTCTGTCTGAAATATTTTTCTGTTTTATACTTTTTAGTGCGTGATTTTTCAGTAGTCGGGTATTAGTTTTCAAACTTACTTTTAATATCAGCAGTGGAAGTGTGGTTGGTTATATTTTCACGGCTATACTGCCAAACTAGAAAAATATGAAATGGTATACTTACAAATGAACATAAACGAAGCAAAAGGAGTATGTAAGGATCGTAGCAGGTGGCGTTCTGTAGTTTCTGCCTACCCCCATGGGAAGAAGGCGTGAGTTTATGTATGTATGTAATATTGGTAAGTACTTATATTAAATAAGGCAGAAAAAAATATATGAAAATTTACAAACACGCAGAACCACGCGAAAACTTATAAACTAATAAATAGAACCCATTTTCGAAACAATTTGACCAAACCAACAAAAAAAATATATATTTGCAAATTATGATTTGCGGTCACGCATTTGCACGTGACTTTTGCGGTTTAGTAGAATGTCAGTGACTGACAGATGGTAATGTCATAATGTCAGAAATTACTTCACCCGGACTAGGAGATAGGAGTTACATCATAATGATGGTTTAGATAGAATGTTTAACCTTTATAGACGTGACGTGGCGATAAGGTCAACATGATATACAACCTCCAACACCTCGGCTTGATGGTATGATAAAAATCTTTAAAAAAATTGGTGCAATATCCATCGATCATTTATCAAACAAATAAAGCAATTTTAGATCATAACTAGAGTGCGCGCAAGATAACTCTGCGCGCGACTGGCGGCACTGGTGTGCTTAATTCTTAATTGTAATATTTAAAATAATAAATCTATTTTAATAATTTAATCTTAATATTATTCATCATCATCATCATCATTTCAGCCGAAAGACGTCTACTGCTCGATATAGGCGTCCCCCAAGCACCGCCACTTCGACCGGTTCTGTGCTTCTCGCATCCAGCGGATTCCTGCGGCCTACACCAGGTCATCGATCCATCTTGTGGGAGACCTTCCAACAACGCAATGCTACGTCTTCCAGTACGTGGTCGAACCTTTCGGCCCCATCGGCCATCTGTTCTACGAGCAATGTGCCCTGTCCATTGCCACTTAAGTTTGGCAACTCTTCGGGCTGTGTCGGTTACCTTCGTTCTCCTACGGATCTCTTCATTTCTGATTCGATCACGTTTGGGTGACTTTTAGCCTTCTGATAAGGCCCATTAGAACGACCACGTTGCAGTGCCATAGGTCATCACTGGCAACACGCACTGATCAAAGATTTTCGACTTGAGACACTGTGGTATGTGGGACGAGAAGATATTGCGTAGCTTCCCGAACGCTGCCCAACCGAGCCGGATTCGACGATTGACCTCTTTTTCTAAGTTGGATCTTCCTAGCTACCGAGCTAATATTATTAATCTTATATTAATTAATTATATACTTAATTTGACCTTACATAAACGACAAGACGGTGGCATACGATTAGTTTCGATTTCAGCTACGCGCAGACTTATTTTGCGCGCAATTTAAGTAGCTTCTTTAAATTTTTGCTAATAATCTTCGCTACACCTGCGTTCAATCAAGTTTGTTAGGTTATAGATTTTCTTAGGAGACGTATCTTGTAAGTATTCGGCATCAAAGAACTACCAAACACTAGATTACAATCGGCTATAAATCTGACAAATAGGTATGAAGCGGTGCTTTCAATTAATCTAAGACACCACTCTTCCTGTTTCTGCCCCTGTTAAATTATACAATCCGTCTATATTTTCTTGTATCTCCCTCTCCATCTATCCAGCAGCATTTATATTCATCACTCTTTTAGTCACATCATGCGCGACATCTGAAGACCAATTCTAGGTCTGGTCGATCTAAAAACTCGTCATAAATGTAGGTATTTTTAACCGATTGAGACTAAGATTTCTTACAAATACGAGAATTGCTCCACTGATCACATACACCAACACAAACGATGCCCTTTCAACTTTTCTGTTACATTTCTTATTTAAAACACCACTGACTTTGGTAAAAAAACATCGCCAACAAGCAGGTTACAAATGTGATGCATCAATGCCTGTTCCTTATCTGTATTATAAAAGGCTCTTGTCCCTGTAATGGGACAAAAACTGACCAGAATGAAGGCTTATATCGTTCTTCATTTAAATGAGACAATCTCTATCTCTTCAACACAAAGGTATAAAGTTTAAAGATCAAAATAATAAATAACTCGAGACAGGTTTATTATCCCATTTCCTGGACGCTATGAATCATTTCCTTTTGTTGATGAGTCCTCGGAAACCTGTCAGGGAACTGGTCCTATTCAGAAAAGGACTGGATTTGCACATAGAATCATAAATTACATCTATAAACATGAATATTAACTACTAGTGAACTACCCACCCACGGGTGCAATTAATCTACTAATGTTGCGACATGTCAAAACACGATATTTTTGTGCTATAATCTAAGATAAACATTAATTTATAAACACAGTAAATCTTCCCGAATAAATTTTCTAAATATTGTGGAAATCTGTATGAAAATCCATTGTGTAGTTCAGAAGAGTGAATTTGTGTAAACATTTCGCAGTTACCCACTACGTGACATAACTTTTTAGTGACTTTCATATTAAAGTCGGTCTATGGAGTTACTTCATGAAAGACGTACTAATTACTTCTTCAAAAAACTCGCTTCGTAAATCTTTCAATTCTAACAAACATTATGATTATTAGGATGAAATCTTCTCAAATATTTATAAACCAAACTTCATGTTTTGGTCATTCCAAAATGTATTGCACGTTCGTTAATATTTTAACAATCATCATAATGCTGATGAAATCTATTCAAATCAAACTTCAGATTTTTCTTATAAACCAAAATATGTGTAGCTCGTAGCATTTCGTAGCAAATTAATTCGTAGCCGACGCGTTGAACTCTTTTTCTGGATCGCATTCATTATTGAGTTAGATCAATAACTTGAGATTTTATTTAACTAAATATAGATACGTTCTTTAAACAATAGATGCTTGCTTTAGGTCTTCTTCTGCCTAGCCTTTTCCCAACTATGTTGGGGTCAGCTTCCAATCTAACCGGATGCAGCTGAATATCAGGATTTTACATGGAGCGACTGCCTATCTGACCTCCACAACCTAGTTACTAGGTAACACGATATCCCTTGGTAGGACTGGTTGTCAGACTTTTGGGCTGCTAACTACCCGTAACGACTGTCAAAGATCTACAAATGACAGCCGGGACCAACGGCTTAAAGGCTTGTGCAGACCAGCGCGACACGCGACGCGACACAAAGGCACCGCCCGTCGCGCGACGAGCGGTGCCTTTGTGTCGCGTCGCATGTCGCGCTGGTCTGCACAAGCCTTAACGTGCTTTCCGATGCTTGCTTTAGGTATTCACAAATTAAATTACCTTCAGTTTTTTTTTTTTTATTTCATGCGCTGTTTAGAGAACATTTTAGAACAAACACTTAAGTCTTACTTATTTTAAAATAGGTTAGCTAATTATTTTTTCCATCGTCCCCGGAGGATTGTTAACCTATTCTTTGAGTATCAGATAAATGTAGGTGTACCTGCTACAGGGACACCTCTGCCGGTCTGCCCAACTCTTCGGGGAAACAAGGCGTGATGATGTAAAATTTTTAGGGTTCCGTACCTTGATAGGAAAAAAACGGAACCCTTATTGGATCACTATTGTGTCTCTCTGTCCGCCTGTCACAGCCAATTTGCTCCGAATCTAATGGACCGATTTGGTACATATATGAATTGCTGTGACCCAAAGATGGACATGTAACTAAATTATGAGAATTTTTAATTTAATTTTAAGAATTTTTAATATGTCACTGAGACAAAAATAAGAAAATTAAAAAAAAAAAAGTTTTGTAAATGTAGCGTGTGATATAATAAATGAAAGGGCTAACTGTGGGAGTCTGAAATAGATTTGTATAATAATTTTAAAATAAATAGTGGTATGGAAAACTACCAATTTAGGTTGATGAATTAAGTGGACTGTATTTAAAGGTTGGCGGTGATAGGTGATGAACGGGCGATCAATTGTTAGGAATCCAAGGAGAGCACGCCTTACCTTATCTTCCGTCGCGACACGCGTTCAGCTTGAAGATGGCGGCGACGGGATCCTGCTTTGTTAGCTCGGCACTGTCTTGTCATTGGAGTCCCACATGCACCAAAATCACTCAACGGCACCCGCGGGCGGTTATTGTAAATAGTTCAATCACAGATTTATTGAAAGCGGTTGGAGCGGATTAAGCGAGCAGAGCGGCGTGCGCGCAGCGTTGTCACACAGCTACGCGGCTTGACCGTCGGAAGCGGAATCTGTCACGCCTCGGTAAAAGCGTGCTTTATTAGGAGGGAGAAAGGGATATATCATCGCCTGTTGTAATTAATTACTAATCCCACAAGAGATGGCGTTACCATTTCCCCCCGGCTTTAAAGGGTTGCCTTTAGAAGGAACCAAAATAAAATAAGCCATGTTAGGTATACTACCGCATTACCTATCCATAAGCTAAGACAGCGTTATGATATAAAATAATCTAAATTAACTTTAGCGGAACACTTATAACGAAAGCTATTAACTAAATACCTAAACTAAGAGAGAGATCCAACTTCAGGCTAGATCTCACTGAGTCGGTAGCGGACAGAGACGCACAACAGGGCGCATATAGCTACCCTTTGCGGTTTTAACAGTAACAACGCGGGTTGTACCGTCTTTAGATGTGTGCAATTTCTCTATGAGGCCTAAAGGCCATGAAAGCGGCGGAGAATTATCATTCATGACAATGACTAACGTACCCTCCTGTATAGGGAGTGCAGGACTATTCCACTTGGATCTAGTCTGAAGCTGGTGAAGGTATTCAGAACGCCAGCGCCGCCAGAACGACTGCACGAGCTTATCAAGCAGAGTATGTCTCTGAAGCAAACTAGAAGAGTCTGCTTCAGGAGCGGGAAGTGACGACAATGGCGCTGTGTTCAAGAAATGCGCAGGGGTTAACGCAGATGATTCTGCAGGGTCACTACTCAGTGCTGTGAGCGGACGCGAGTTAACCAGTGCCTCGACTTGAGCGAGCACAGTTAAAAGCTCTTCGTAGGAGAGAATCTGTTGACCTATGACCTTGAAGAGATGCGTTTTTATTACCTTGACCATGCTTTCCCAACATCCACCAAAATGTGGAGAAGCGGGCGGAATAAACTTCCAATCTATATGATCCATGGAAAGTTCTTCCTGAAGACGGGTACGATATTCTCTGTTGAGAAACTTATAGAGATCGCGTAAATAAGAATTTGCACCTACGAAACAAGTGCCGTTGTCCGTGTACAAACATTGTATAGGGCCGCGTCGCGAAAGAAATCGTTTTAGGGCTGCCAGAAATGACACTGTGCTTAGATCCGTCGCAACTTCAATATGTGTAGCGCGCGTCGTCAAGCATGTAAAAATGCATAGCCAAGCTTTACGGCTTTTAACGCCTCGACCACGCACTGGCGTGTACTGCAGCGGTCCTGCGTAATCACAACCGGTATGTGTGAACGCTTTATCTACCTGCTTGACGCGATGGCTAGGAAGGTCAGCCATGAGAGGAAAGACCGGGCGAGGACGGAATTTAAAACAGACGTTACATTTATATATTCTGTGGCGAATTATTCGCCGTGCAGCCAAAATCCAATATTTATGCCTGAGTAAGGACATAAGCAACTCTGGACCGGCATGGAGATGCTTCCTGTGATAGAAATCAACAAGAAGGTCAATGACATGGTCGTGACGCGGTAAGATGCAAGGATGCTTATAGTTGTAAGGTTCGTCCGAATTAGACAGACGACCGCCAACGCGTATGATGCCATGCTCATCGAGAAACGGCTTGAGCTTAAGAAGCGCGGGAGAACAAGGTACGTTATTTATTAAATTTTTAATGTCGTTACCAAAATAAATAGCCTGGACAACTCGCAACAATCTATACTCTGCAAATTCAAGGTCAGAGCTTGAAACAGAAGCCCCAATAGGAAGTTGCCTAAGAAACCTACAGACATAAACGATGGCGCGTAGTAACTTAGACCACGACGACATGCGAAGCGCGAGTGCATAGATCGGAGATTCTACGACCTCGACGACCACGGGATGAGAAACAGACTTTCGTTCGGGTATATCCTCGGCTTCTGCACTGTGGTCACAAGATTGTATGGTCCACTCTGACGGATCATGGGAAATCCAAGAAGGCCCATGATACCACAAAGGATGTTGCAGAAGTTTAAATGGAGTAACCCCACGTGAAAGGCAATCAGCAGGATTCTCAATACCCGCGACGTGATGGAAACAAGTAGCGGGAACCAGCTCTATTATTTTAGTAACGCGATTGGCGACAAAAGTCTGCCAGCGGTGCGGTGAGGAATAAATCCATGCGAGCGCTACTTTGGAGTCAGAAAATGCGTATATTTTATTGATGGGGTAGTGGGGCAAAACTGTGTCTTTAACCTTGCAGAGCAACTGAGACACCAGAAGGGCCGCGCACAACTCCAGTCTCGCAACCGAAATGGTTTTGACAGGCGAGACCTTGGACTTGGCACAAACTAACTGCACCGAGTAGTTAGAACCAATGCGGACTTGCAAATATACGACTCCGCCGTAAGCGCGTTCACTGGCATCAGCAAATCCTATTAGATTGACAACACATCCGTCGACCAACCCAAGATGACGTGGTATAACAATTTGATTGAGCGCGGAAAGCTCAATACAAAATTGTTTCCAAGCGGCGACAATATGGTCGGGAGGTGCGTCATCCCACTCACACTTTGATAGCCAAAGCTCTTTGATCAAGAGCTTGGCGTACAAAATTGTGGGAGCCACAAAACCCAGTATGTCCCATAGTCGAGCCACTGCGGAAAGCATGGTGCGCTTGGTGCACTTATCATCAGGAGGTGCGACGTCAAATCGAAAACTATCACAGGATTTATCCCAGCGTAAACCGAGAACCTTATGCGGTACAGACCTCTCAAACTCAATGTCTGGAGAAGCCTTATGAGAATCAGGTATGTGTGCGAGAACCTCTTTACAGTTGCTTGTCCATTTGACAAGATCAAACTGGCCTCGCTTGAAGAGCTGAATAAGCTCTTCACAAAGCGAAATTGCTTGCGGAGCGGATGTGACACTACATGCGATATCATCCATATATAAAGCGGAGGTGGCGACAGCTGCTGCAGCGGGAAAGTTGTCGCCTTCATCAGCGATCAACTTGCGGACTACACGTAACGCGTGATATGGACTGGACTTGAGTCCAAAACAAACACGATTAAATTGATATACGGATAAAGGTTCACTGTTGTCAAAACGATAGAAAATCCTTTGAAATCTACGGTCAGATTCGCAAATGCCGATATTTAGAAACATTTGGCGGCAATCAGCTGACAGGGCGACTTGGAAAAGACGAAACTTTATTAGGATGTTAAATAAGTCACCCTGTAGATTAGGGCCGGCATGCAAAATGTCGTTAATCGACTGACCCGATGTAGTCTTGCAACTAGCATCTAAAACCACACGAAGTTTAGTGGAGGTCTTATCTTCGCGAATTACGCCGTGATGCGGAATATAATACGAGGGAAGGGAATTATCCTCATTGTTGACAACCGGACTTAAAAAACCCTTATTCATATAGTCACGCATGACGTCATTATAGGCGGCGCGTAACTTGAGCGATGTATTAAGTTTGCGTTCTAAACAGTAGAAGCGTCTAAGTGCGGCAGCGTATGAGTCACCTAGCGAATACGGGTCACCATAAAAAGGTAACGCTACAACATATCTGCCACTGTCATCGCGAACAGTGGTAGCGCGGAAGTGTTCTTCACACTCGAGTTCCTTACGGCTCTGCGAGGGCGGTGCGGAAATCTCTTCAAGCTCCCAAAATCGCTTAAGAAGAGAATCAATATTATTTTCTTGAAGAACAGCACAACAAGACATAGTATAATTAGAAGTATGTGACGTAGGCACGGTACCCATAATCACATATCCCAATATCGTCTCAATAGCGGGAGGTATATTATGTTGTTTACTGCGTACCACATTATTTAAAAATATATGTGGTAATATGGAGGCCCCTAACAGGGCGTCGATGTCTCCCGGCTGCGCAAAGTCAGAATCTGCCAGCGGTAACATCTCGAGATGTTTGAGTTGGGATACGTCCACTTGCGCGTTTGGCAACGTGTCCGTAATACGTTCTACGATAAGTGAAAAAATGTCAAAACTAATGTCCATATTAAAACGGGAATATATTTTAATATCTACGGAACCCTTGCAAGATTTTTCCGACCCACCGATCCCTTTAATTATTAATTTCGTATTCTTAAAGTTATTCCACAGTCCGAGGCGTTTGAAGCAATCAGAAGTAATAAAATTACTTTGTGACGCACTATCGAGTAAACAACGAATTGTATGTGGTCTGTTATTGACATCGTAAACAATAACTTGTGCTGTTGCCAACAAAACCGTTGTTGACGCCACACATTGCTGCTTAATATCGCGCTGAACAAGACAAGTGCCTGAGCGCCGACGACCGTGCGCATACGCAATGGACGTCGTACACAGCGATACCTCTGACTGGGAGGCGAGCGGAGCAGCTGTATTCGGAACCGCTCGCGGTGACGTAACAGACTGGTCAGGTTTACGTGACTCATCCGATACCGGCGATTTTTTTTCAAAATGCAGCAATGTATGGTGGTTCTGTTTACATGATCGACATTTAGAATTACTAGAACAATTACTTGTTTTATGTTTTAAGCTTAAACAATTTACGCAAGCTTTGTTCTCTTTTACACATTTAAAACGCGCAGTCGGGTCTAAATTATTAAAAGCGGGACATTTAAAATAGTGGTCGTGCTCAATATTATTGCACAGACACTTATTAGAATTATTATTGTTAGACTCCGAACATGCTACGTAAGATTGCGGGTTAGGGACGGGATTACTCTTGTTATTTCGCGATTTATTCGACCTCTGTTTAACATTGTTATCATTTGACGAGTTAAATGCACTAGGCTGCGTATTATGATATATTCGGCACTGATCTTTGATGAAGGAAATAAAGCTATCTAGTGTAGGTATTTTATTATTACGTTCCGTCATCTCGAAGGCACGAACCGTTTCTGGGTCGAACTTTTTTAAAGCAAGTTGTAATAGTATAAAGTCGGAAAGATCCTTTAATTTTAAGTTTTTAAGGGCGCTAACGGCGGTAATAAAGTTATCTATGAACAGCTGGAAATTCGAAACAGAGGCGGGGCCAGACAATTTAAGATTCAAAGCCTGATCAAAGTAGGTAGACGCTAGGACACGAGTATCTTGATACCTATCAAGGAGTGACTGGAATATGACTTGATAATTCTCAGCACTGGGAGTTACACCTGCAAATACGGATTGCGCTTTCGGTGACAGTTTACCTATTAAATAGTACAACCTGTCTGCATCTGTCAGAGAGCCATTATCGTGCACTGTTGACTTAAAGCTAGCATAGAACAATGGCCAGTTCCGTATATCGCCATCAAACGACATAAGTTCAATTGGGGGTAGACGGGGCAATCGGCCTGACGGCGGAGCTTGCGCGGTTGTGTTACATCTACCCTCTAGCCGCGATTGTATGCGTTTGATGATGCAATAAAGATCCTCGAAAGAAGTGTACGCCTGGTAATTCGGCTTCGTCTCGGGATCAAAAGAGAGTAACTTTGCGTTATAAGTGTCCAACAAATGATGAAAGTCTGTTCGAATATTATCTACTGTCATACAATAACTAAGAAACGATTCTGTTTTAGTTTCGGAAGTATGGGCAGTTTTTGAGCGCTCATAAATGTCTTGAATACGCTCAAATAAAACATTGCGTTTAGCTTCCAAAATTGACAGTTCTCTTTCTTTCGACATGTTTATGTTGGTATAAGTATATACAACCTATCCAAACTATGATTATCTAAAGTTCCTATTAAGTATATATTTCTTAGATGAAATAAGATAACTAAATGTAAGGTAGGTGTAGTTATGCGGCGGTATTACCTAGCTTGGCGAGAACTTTAATAAAATTGGCGGTATTACTAAAAGATGCTTGAAATATGGAATTTACAAGACAACTATGATAGTTTTTATTATAATAATTACATATGTAGTAGGT
Organism: Agrochola litura; assembly: GCA_949152395.1. Classification (NCBI taxonomy): domain Eukaryota; kingdom Metazoa; phylum Arthropoda; class Insecta; order Lepidoptera; family Noctuidae; genus Agrochola; species Agrochola litura. The sequence goes on along the minus strand of OX424497.1, from coordinate 2,756,802 downwards.
AGCTACTTTGAGTATATTACCTACTAGGTGCGGGAATGACCACGTAATGGGTATTGCTAGGTTTTTAACCACTTACGTAGGCACTTCTAGAAGATACCTACGAGTTATATGGCAGAATATGGATTATAAATCCTTCTCTTGCGGGGTAAGCGATGAATCCGGCTCGCTAGGACCAAGTATGGTATGGAAAACTACCAATTTAGGTTGATGAATTAAGTGGACTGTATTTAAAGGTTGGCGGTGATAGGTGATGAACGGGCGATCAATTGTTAGGAATCCAAGGAGAGCACGCCTTACCTTATCTTCCGTCGCGACACGCGTTCAGCTTGAAGATGGCGGCGACGGGATCCTGCTTTGTTAGCTCGGCACTGTCTTGTCATTGGAGTCCCACATGCACCAAAATCACTCAACGGCACCCGCGGGCGGTTATTGTAAATAGTTCAATCACAGATTTATTGAAAGCGGTTGGAGCGGATTAAGCGAGCAGAGCGGCGTGCGCGCAGCGTTGTCACACAGCTACGCGGCTTGACCGTCGGAAGCGGAATCTGTCACGCCTCGGCAGTGTTGCCAACTCCAAAAGTTCAAATTATCGAGATCCCACGTCGAAATTATCGTTTTTTGGCCAAAATTATCGTACAAACGAAAAAAAAACCTATATAAACCGTAAACATGTTTTGTCATAGTTTTTAGTTGATATTTTTGTGTTTTCACTGTAAAATTGAATTAAAAACTTGGGAGAAAGAGAGTGAGATACTTACTTGTTGATTTTGACATATTTGAGAATTGACTTTGACATAGTTTTGTTTTTATCTGCGTTTAATTTAGTCTGATAAATACGATTTGTTAATGGAACTTGTTTTGTTAGCAAATTTCAAAATTATCGTACATTAGACTTTAATTATCGTACATCGTACCACTGGCCAAATTATCGTACGCCCCCATAATTATCGTACGGGTTGGCAACACTGCGCCTCGGTAAAAGCGTGCTTTATTAGGAGGGAGAAAGGGATATATCATCGCCTGTTGTAATTAATTACTAATCCCACAAGAGATGGCGTTACCAAATAGTTTTAAAGTTATTTTAGAAAATAGACGAAATTTTACCATTCCCTCTTATCTCCGAAACTAGTGAGCTGAAAACTTTGAAAAAAAATACAAAAATAGTTCTATACTTATAGATTAGAGGAAAACCTATAAGAACTGGATATGGTCTTAAAATAACATGGTAAATCTCTCAATATTGTGCGTACAAACTTATATTTGCAGTTTGAATGTATGGGAGAACATGTATTTTAACTAGGTACAATGTTAATTTTCTTCTTGGGATAAATCTTTCTCTTCTGTCTTCATCCCAACTACGGAACCCTTCATTGTGCGTGGTCCGACACGCACTTGTCCGATTTTTTATTATTTACTATTAATCAATCAATTAGATTAAAACATCCAACATCATAGTAATAAAACCCATTATTTTATTTATTTACAAACTGTTATTTCGTAATAATTATAACACATCTGCCACCGTTTTCTAGGTCGGGTTAAATAGAAAACGTATTAATAATGATCTCTTATATAACTTTAATAGAACTGCACTATATTTTTATTTAACTCGTCGCTGCCCCCGGTCTGGCCTGCGGGCAGATGGTACTCGAATAATCTCTATGATATTAACATAAACTGGTTTTGGACTGGTCAGGTTTTGTTACAGGCGTTCTGATTCGGAGTTTTGGGAACAAGTGAAATCCACGGAGTCTGATGGTAGACTAGTTTAATAAAGTTTAGAAGTGCTTACAACAACATATGAATACAATAAAGTGCTTGTTTCAACAAATTCTCTGTATATGTAGAAGGGTCAAAGTTGATATAGACAATAACTTCAATTTCATTTGTTACAATGTTTTGACAAATAGTCTTTATATTTTAATAATTTTGTGAAGGATCAAAGGTGTTCCAACAAGTAACTGTATACAATGATAACTTATCTGGTTGTTAACAATGGATAAAGGGATCTTAAAGTAACGTTGGTTACAGTTTTTATCGCTCATTAAATAGTTAATTAGTAGAAGCTCCTTTACTTCAGTTTGAAGGCTACAGATGAAATTCCAGTCACTTGAGACTTTTAGACTTTGTCTTTGAGCCCTGCAACATCTTTTAAAATCTGTCTAGTTTGGCTAGACTATCCTGCGTGGTGTTGCTAGAAATTCTTACATTTTAAACTGTTCATTAGTCGTTCGTTTATCATCAATTCAGCCGAAAGACGTCCACTGCTGGAAGGCCTCCCCCAAGCACCGCCACTTCGACCGGTTCTATGCTTCTCGCATCCAGCAGATCAGATTCCTGCGGCCTTCACGCAGTCACCCGTCTACCTTGTGTGGGGTCTTCCAACGCTAAATCTTCCTGTACGCGGTCGCACCTCCAGCACCTTTAGTACCCATCGGCTATCTATTCTGCGAGCAATGTAGCCTGCCTGTTTATCAACCTAGGTGCAAAGGTAAACTAAGAATACTGTGTCTTAAGAAAGAACGTGCCTGCTCAATAGATAATTTATTTAATTTCATCATCGTCTTGAACAGCTTTGTTCCATACACTCCAAGACATAATCCTCCTTACTTCTTCCCTGGTTCTAGTGGACTGCCTCGTTGGTCTTATGGTCGCAAGCCATACTGCTAAGCATGAGTTCCTGGGTTCGATTCCCGGGTCGGACAAAATGTTGTTTTTAATCTGGATGTCTCAGTAGCAGCTCCGAGTCTGGATTTGTGCCCGGTTGATGTCAATAGGCTCGCCCCCCTATTACATGGGACTTAAACATAACTAGCGAAATATGGGTGTGCTATAGGTACACTTCTGTCTAACCCTTCGGGAAATACAGGCATAATGTTATGTGTTCTTCCCAGATTTTCGTCAATTTTACAAAGATCTTTCCGACGGACCTAAACTACGTGATCTATCCATCTTGCAATCACCTCATTAACTGCAACATCGCAAATAGATAACATATAATTCGATTAGTAATAAATCCTATACGAGCAATATTTGGATATATATATATATATTTATTTGTTTGTATATAGATTTCTACTCACGTTCTCGAAATTGCTCTAACGATTTTGATGAAAGATCGATCTAGCTAGGTCTCCTCTCATAACTGTGAAAATTCGTTTTCTCTATTTTCACAGCCTCGGGAATGTGATACAACGTTGGTATACCTGGACGATATGTTTATCTATTTTCACCCGAGCAGAGCTCGGTCGACCAGGTACTGCTATATTACTGTTCAACACAAATGCAATAAAAACGTATGGGATCAAAGGTCTAACATAATATAACTATAACCTATAGACGCAAGATGACAGGTGTAGCAGCGTCATTACCTATTGCTAATCGATCTTATCTCTTAAGCAAGCGGTTTATTTGACTTACGACGTAGACAGATGAACAAGTAAAGCGCTGGTCTTTTCACAGTTAGGCCCTTTGTATACACACGTTTTTCTTGTCGTGAAAAACTACGGTTTATCGCCGTGTGTAAGCACTTTCGTCAGTGTTGAATGGATCACTATTGAAGCTTGTTGGTACACATGTTTTTTCTTTTTCTTTTTTTTAGGTAGGGCATCTCGTAGTTGACCTCTGAGATCATGACTACTTAACCAGACTTTCCTGTGGGTTCCTTAAGCTACTACACTTAAAACCTCCAGCCCGGGGGTTATTCAACTATGCTAATTAAAACTAGGTGAACGCTCGCTAAGGGCACCCCCTGTGGGTTACGAACCTCGGCTTAGGGCGTCAACCGGAGGGAGGACATCAAGGATGGGACGGACTGGCATGTATTTTCTACGGCGCGCTTTATACACCGTACCTTAACGAAACCGTGCCGTAAACAAAGGGCCTTATTTTACCTCTGATTTTGCATAAATCACAGTGATCTTTATTTACGTTGCAATAAGGTTGCTATTGCATTGCTGGTTAAGTAGCTGTCAGGGGTTCAATAACTATGAAAGGGCTATAATAGTGTTTGTGCTAGAACTCATGTTAAGTTTTTTAAAGTTATCTATTGGAATAAATGTTGATTAAGTTTAAAATCTACAGTTGCAAACTGTTCATTAAATAATCTTCACCCAACAAAATGCCAAAGTTAACCAGAGTGGACCTTATTTACTTATTTTACAGAAGAGGAGATCAGCTGTTATGATTCCAGATTGGTCCTAGAAGTCAGCTCGTTGAGAAGAAGTAAAATATCGTAAGAAAACCTGTACCCTAATTGCGTAACTTATTTTCGTAAACAATTACTTATGCCTAATTTGTTTTATTTTGACAGTTCAACATCATTCATTGCGATATTTACGTTTTTCCAACTTATGAAGCAATGGATTAGCAATCTGTTTCAAATCGAAACAGATTGTGATTGTGTTGTATTACGCAATTAGGGTACTGGACATAATGGGCTGATATTATACGTAATTTTTAAGAACGTTCGCATTCGTATCTCAAAAATACAATCAATCTACCTACATTTTTGACAAGTTTGACAGATTGCGACTTCAATGAAAATTGGGCTTCAGGTTTTTGTACTGCCAGCACCTCAGTCATTGATAAAGCACCTAAGAATTTTGCAACAGAGTGGATGAAATGTTCACGTCCTCTGGATTTTATACATTTGACATCCTAAAATCATTTCAAACATCAAATTCTCGAGCCACATCCAATCTTTAATGAGATCTCTCAGCAACACTTAAATGAGAGCGTTTTATTAATACGGCCTTAGTATGAGGCGTGACGATTATACAGCTCAGTGTACAAATACGTGTATATCGGCTGCGCAGGAGTCATCGCCCGTGCGGCTCTCGTGATCGAAAGTAAAAGTGACAGCTATGTACATAGAGTAGTATGCACGCTTAAACAGAGTATAAAAATAGACAAGTCACGGAATAATAATAAGACATGGACATACTTTATTAGATCCAATAGTAAGTGTAAACGAGAAAGAAATGCATTTTCTCGGTCTCCTTCGCGTAGTCGAAGTTTTTGTCTGGCCCCAGTTGTTAGTCTACAACTGGGCCTTCCTCTATGCAGGGCGTGCATGGAGGCTAAGGAAACCGTAACGCACGTGCTCTTTGAATGCACAGGCGTCACCCAGATTAGAATAGAAACCCTCGGGTCACCCAGATCCTACACAGATGTTCTGAACAGACCAGGAGATTTAATTAGCTTCTGGAGGGAGTAGGGCTGGTTGGAATAACCACCAAACGACCGCCATAGCCCACGCACAATGGTCCACCTTACAGACTAAGTGCGGAAACCAAACCATATAACATAGAATTCCCCTACCAAACGGCTGTCACAATACGATTTCTTTGGAAAGTATTACCCGATTTTATAAAATAGTATGACTTAACAAGTGACTGTCAATGACTATCACCATCTCAAGGTATACGCTGTCAGCCTAATCTATACAATTCTCCATCTACGTATGTAGGCATCAACTTTGTGCAGTGCAGCTGAGAACAGTGTTGACAATGAGATTGAACTGCGTTTGTTTGACGTTTTGTGGTGACATGGATCCGTTGATAAGCAAAGACGCTTTCTATGTACAAGCTTAAAGATGGTTGAATAATCAATATGTGCTGAGATAACTATCGAGGCTACTTTTTCATTGTTGATATCAAATAGATGAAAGAAGAGTGAAAGAACACTATCTTTTCATTTCGTCATAGTTGCATAGTTATGTATTTATTATTTTATAAAGTAGTTTTATCTATTTTAGTGATATGTATTTAAGAAGTATGTATATTCTCATGTTGTATGTTTATATTTAAATTAGTGTATAGTTAAGTTTTTATTTTATGTATTCTGTTTTCTCTTCTACTCTTACACACGTTGTCTACATCTCTTTAACTACTTTCCTATCGCAGGTATGCTGGAAGAGATTTCTATAGAAATAAGCATCACCTTTGTACATATTTTTCTGTTCCTTTCTTCTTATCTGTTTATATGTGTGTACATAAATTGTTAAATAAATAAATAAATAAATAGAATACTCTTTATTATGGACACAAAAAATAAACTTATATCCAGTGGTATATAGTTGTCATAGGTGTCATCATCATCATTTCAGCCGAAAGACGTCCACTGCTAGAATAGACCTCCCCCAAGCACCGCCACTTCGGCTGATTCTGTGCTTTCCGCATCCAGCGGATTCCTGCAGCCTTCACCAGGTCATCGATCCATTTTGTGGGAGGCCTTCCAACGCTACGTCTTCCGGTACGTGGTTGTCACTCCAGAACCTTTCGACCCCATCGGCCATCCGTTCTGCGAGCAATGTGCCCTGCCCATTGCCACTTAAGTTTGGCAATTCTTCGGACTATGTCGGTTACCTTGGTTCTCCTGCGGATCTCAGGTCATAGGTGTGTGTTAAAGATAAAGCGAAGCAGTTATTTGTTTTCCTATGCATACTCGTAACACAACCGCAAGACGTATTTTTAGCCAAATGAAGAGAAGACAAAGTGTTAGTATTTTATGAAAAGGCCCATTGGCGGCATGTGAATTCCGAGACCAGTACCCTAATTGCGTAATACATGATCAATCACAATTTGATTCGATTTGAAACAAATTGCTAATCCATTGCTTCGTAAGTTGGAAAAAAATATCTGCTCAACAACGTAAATATCGCAATGAATGTTGTTGAACTGTCAAAATGAAACAAATTTGTCATTAATCGTTTACGAAAATAAGTTACGCAATTCGGGTAGTTAGTCACTAACCATCACGAGAAAGAAGAAGCATAGATTAAAAAAAAAATTAATCAATGTATTTAATGATGATTAGTTACTGTTGTTGTTCGCATACGAATTTAGGCATAACCCAGAGGTCTTCCCTCAGGCTCAAAATTACGACTTTAACCCCTAACCTTCACATATTGTACAATTTCAAAATCGCATGGTCCTAACAGAACACCCTATGCTGCCCGCCTTCGAAATATTTTGAAAGTCATTGGACGAGAATATTTTCAATCGTCGTAACCACTTCAAGTACCTACTAACTATAATTTTAATTGCTGGAGTCAAGTTTCTGCTACCAACACATCTAGGATAATAAAAATCCCAACGGATGTTAGCAGCCAATAAAAATAACGATCCTACGACAGCACATATTCCAGAAAAAAACTCGTACCATTTTATACTCCAGAACATTAAGATCTAAAAATAACTGGACTTGCCGAACTGGTATAGTTTACTCTGTGGCAAGTTTTGTTCATGTGTATTACTTAGTCTTACATGTATTTATGTTTGTTTGTGTGAATGGTATGTCGGTTAATCTTGAACTAGTTTTGTGTTTGTTAGCTCTATTTATAAGCGAATGTTTTATTTTTAGGGTTCCGTACCTCAAAAGGAAAAAAACGGAACCCTTATATCACTCGTGTGTCTGTCTGTCCGATTAAGTTGAAATTTGGTATACATATGTATTTCTGTGATCCAAACACGAACGTGTAACGTAAATAAATTAATTTTGAATATAGGGATCACTTTTGGGGGCAAACAAGAAAATTTCAAAAAAAAGTTTTGCTAACAGTACCTTGTGACATATCAAATGAAAGGACTTGTTACGAGAATCTTAAACATATTTTTTTATATAAGTTTAAAATAAAAACTATTGAAGAAATTTAAGAAATTCGATGAAAATTGACCATTACAATTACCAATGACCATTACCCTCCCTTATCGCCGAAACTGCTGGACCTATTTTGAAAAAAAATACATATATGGCTCTTTTACTCATAGATTACAGGAAAACCTATAAGAAGTCTATGGTCTTAAAATAACATGGTAAATCTCTCGATATTGTGCGTACGAACTTACATTTGCAGAATGGGAGAACATGGTTTTCAACTACAATGTTCAGTTTGTTCTTGGGATATAAATTCATCTCAACTACGGAACCCTTCATTGTGCGTAGTCCGACACGCACTTGGCTGGTTTTTTTATTATATAATAAATATGTAATTATTAAGTTGTCAGTTGGCCTTGGTTTTAACCGTTTCTTACTGTAAATGTTAACAGACTTGGGTCACTTGGGTAAGTGGTATATTGAAGACCCATGCAATTTTTATAAAATTATGGATTTCTTTCCTATTTATATCTTTTTTGTTTAAGGAGTATAATATAGCCTGAACCGGTTTTACCTAACAATTAAATAAACTGCTGATCTGGGTTCCAGAATTGAATCGCTATTCAACAACCACCACTCTAGGCCTTGGACCTTAGGATCGAAACATACGAATGTTTTGCATAGGTACCTACTTTGAGCCTATCCGCTCATAGCTGGTTATCTGTTTCTCCTAATCTTTTACCTATAGCAGGGGTTCCCAACCTTTTAATATACGCGCCCCCCTAACTTTCTTTTAAAATCACTAGGTATGCCCGTGAGTTACTTTGTCGATAAGCAGAAAAGCATAAGAATGTAAAGCGAGCGAAAGTGAGGTCGAAAATGTTTGTACCCCCTTGGATAGGTTAGATTTTCTTTTGATCACTCAAACAGAAATAGAAGTTTGTCGAGTTTTTCAGAAAAACTCAAGAACGATGAAAATGCATAATGTAAGAGCGAGCAAAGCGAGCTCGAAAATTGTAGCACACCGCCTCGGAGAGGTTCGGTTTTCTTTAGTCCATTCAAATAAATACAGAAGTAGGGAAACTTATTTTGTCAATTTATGCAGAAAAGCTGAAGCTCATTTTACAATACCTACCTAGAATATTATCAAACATTCAGGTTTTGAAAACTAGCCTTAACCTTTTCTAAATCAAGAACATACAATTTAATAAATCTATAGTTTATTATTAGAGCTGCCACGCATTGGTCACTCTACGCACCCCGGGGGGGCGCGCCCCACCGGTTGGAAATCCCTACTATAGGTAGGCACAGCAAGATAACAAAAGTTCCCCGGCACCTAAGTAGGCACCTGTTGCCCTAGAAATAATTTCACTTATTGGAAACATGAGGAATGTTGCGTGCGATAATGAGAATTGTTGAGGAAAACGCATTGTTTTACAAAAATGCAGGTACCTATTGAATAACTGGTTCTACATGGTTACCATGGTAATCATAACATGATTAATTATGTAGCTTGTATATAAATCGATATTTATGTGAATACTAGCTTTTGCTCGCGGCATCGCCCACGTGGACGTGGGAAATATTCCACAAGATTGTAATACCGGGATAAAAAGTATCTTATAACCTAACCCAGGTCTGGTCTACCTGTGTGCCAACGGCCAATTTAAGGCCTGAAATTGGCGTCTTTTTTTTTCGCTGCCGTCAACAAAATCTTGTTTTTAACCGACTTCCAAAAAGGAGGAGGTTATAATGTTCGTCGCGTTTGTTTGTTTTTTTTTTATGTTTGTCCACCGATTTCTCCGTCAATTGTGGACCGATTTTGCAAATTCTTTTTTCGTTTGAAAGGGTATGCTCTCGAAATGGTCCCATATAAATTGTATTAACTTTGCTTCGATAGTTTTTGAGTTAGCTTCAATAATACGTACTTTTTCCACTTAGTATGTGGATGATATGATAAGTTCCTGTCACTGTTATTTACATAGCTGGTAGTGGTTTTCGAATTTGTGTGGGGTAGGTACCACAACTAAAAAGTGAAAAATAAAAACTTTTTACAAAAAACAGCAACCGACTTCCAAAAAAAAAAGCAAAGAGAAAAATATTGAATTCGGAAGTCGGTGACAAAAAACGGAAATTCAAAACCAAAGACACCGACTTCCGTAATTAAAGTTATTTTTCACTTTGTAGTGTTTTTCTAGTACAGAATAGTGTAACAAACGAAACTTATTTCCCACGCAAATCTCTAAACTCAGTCCGAAATGAGACATAAGAGTTAGAAGTTTGTATGTAGGTATTTATTAGCTTTGTTATGTATGTCTTTGGTTCAGTATGTCTATGAAAACTTGAACAGGCACGAGCAAAAACAAGGATACCTACACTTAGTAAAAATCAAAATGATTTGGAATAACAATTGCAGCTTGTCATAAATGTATATAAGTGTGTGTATATAAGTGTATATATTGTGGGACTGTGGGTTCCAAAATACCTACTACACAGGACATCGACGCGAAAACTGTTACCATGGATTCAGTACATAATTCTGGACCGGGTGCTTTGAAATTTTTCGTAGGTAATTTTTTTTTAATCCATTCCATACATTTTGACCGCGTAGGTATTGCACTTTTCTATGAAACAGCTGATTATTTTATAAAGAACTGACCAATAATTTCAACGCAGGGGGGTTCAGAATCATGTACTGAATCCATGGTAACAGTTTTCGCGTCGATGTCGCTGCCACCCTGTATTCCTAACAACATACCTACAATCAATACTTTAGGAGAAAATAACTCTAAAAAGTTGATAATTGTATACATATTAGTGCTCGTGACTGTACAGCGCCTCTTGTGCCTAGTGAGGTACTAAAATGAACAAAATAGTCCTGTAGCGGTTACCATTATGGTTTGAAAATTAAAATCCTATTTCATTACATGCTCTGAGTTTACGGTTCTATACGAGTACCTATTTGGGCTCTGAGTTGAGAAGATTAGATCTCGTAAGTTAACTACGAATATCCACATAAGCTGTTTGTTTACATACCTATCTGATGTTTTTGAGTTCCACCAAATAATCCATTATGAATGGGTGCTCTTCCACATATTTCACAGTCCTAGTTGATCTTCGAATATGGTTGTTGCTTCGATTAAGATCTTGTTGACAAGAAATGCAGAGACGTTTTCGAACCATCTTTGTATTTCTAAATATTATACCATAGGTACCATAGATAGGGTACACTGAAAGTTCTGCGCTTCTGGCCGCTCATGTTGGTCTGAGTATCACAAGTTAAAGTTCTTCGTCCGTAGCAAAAATAGATTTAACCAATGATATTATAAACTATACGTCATTGGATTTAACGCGAAAATATTATGTTTATTAAACTTGCACGTTAGAGTTGTAACGACTATTCAACGTCCATAAGCATTTAGCGGTTATCTATTTTGTGGTAACATAACACTAATCCTTGTACCTAGGAGTCAAAAATTGCCAACGCTAATACAAAGCTACAAAGCTAATAAATACATACCTATAAACTTCTAACTCTAAGGCCCGTATTACAGAACGTCACTCAATACTCAAGCATTACTTAAAACTAGTTTCAACCAATCAAATGGCTTGAATCTAGTTTTAAGTAATGCTTGAGTATTGAGTGACGTTCTGTAATACGGGCCTTATATCTCATTTAGGACTGAGTTTAGAGATATGCATGTCAAATAAGTTTCGTTTGTCACACTATTTTGTAGTAGAAAAACAAGATTTGGTTGATGGCCGCGAGAAAATAAAAAGACGCCACCTTCCGTACTCAAATCGGCATTGTCCTTTCATCGAAATCTGTTCAGCTGTTAAGGCGAAAAAATGTAGGTAACAGACAGAGAGAGTTACTTTCGCATTTAAAATGTTATAATATACATATATAATAATGTATCTATATATGGTATGGATTATGCATTTTAAGTTATGTTATTATTATTGGAGGAAATAGATATAGGTATTGGACTCATAAACCTGTAATGTAGTAAGATCTGGCTCACTCACTTCAAGTAGGGCACTCACTTGATGGGTGAAATCAGAACCATTAGGGATTTCAAATTAAGTTAGCTAGTGACAACCCAGTTACTGGGTAACGTGGGCTTCTGATTACCCGTAACTATACACTGTCAAAGATCTACGAATGACAGCTGAGACTTTAGGGCGTCATGATTATTTCACAATATGTAAGTAGGTAGATAATCCTCGTCTGGACAAGTATCAGGTTAAACAAAAGAGGTTACTGTTACCATTGCAAGTTGAGGAAAATATCAGCCATGTTTGCCCTTGTGATAATATATTTATTGCGCTTTACTGACAGGTGCCGATCTGTTAATTTCATTGCAGTAAACGATAATGGTCTTTCTCGGCCACATTATGGAGAAATAACTGCCGTTATCGTAAACTTCATGACTAAGTAGGTAGGTAGGGACATACATACATTAAAAAAAACTGACTATTGAGATGGTAATACGTTCCAAATATAGTAATGGGTAATCAATACAACAATATTGTAAAAGTGAAAATAAGTAGGTACACCACTCCAACGTCGTAACACAAAGTAACAAAATTCAAGCTTAAAAGCAAAAGTAAACAAACCTATTTACGGAGTGTAAAAAACAAAATTAATCAGTGCTTGCTTTACTTATAAAGTTAACAAAAAGTTAAAATGTTTTCACAATAAATTGAATCTGTTCTCGCAATCAATGATTGCAAAAAAATTAAACAAAATAAAATAAATATTTATGCAGTGCAAGACAATTACGATTGAAATATTTTAATTTTATGGTTCATAATGTTTTACGAACGCGTGGAAACGGGTTTTAAGTTATAATTAAATATTGCAAAGCGTTATTTATCTACAGCCGATCTGTATCGTGCATCGCCTTCATAAACTACAAGCAAATCTATTATACCTACACACAAATACTGTTCTAAACTGCTAAGCAGTTTCATTAATTACGAAGATTGATAGTAAGGTTTAGACAAAAACGATTACATTAGTTGCCTACCTACCTGTGGAAATCTGGTGCGAAGACTACTAAAATTGCAACACTGTGGATACAGCAGGCCCTAAAGTCTCCCACAAACAGGCGCACTACACAAACGTTGCCTGTAAACCTATATACCTCCAAATTGCAACTTCACATTTAGGTACCTATTCACTTTGAATTTAAACCCACGGCTAGCATTTACGCCAAGTGGATGACGAATTGTTTAAATCATTTAATCATAATTAGATTTGAGATTTTTTAGCTCATTTAATTACGATGAAGTCATGAGCGATAACGACGAAGTTTATCAAATTCCAACAAAATCCGTAAAAATATAAATGTACTTGCAAAATAAGAATGTCTTCTGGAAGTACGAACGCGTCCATTTAATTTGACAGCCTTCACAGCTTTGTATTATGTGACAGTGACAACCAACAACTGTCATACTTGTCATAGCATTAAGTAGTTTTGACAGGCTACGTTGTTTTCAATTAGTTAAAAACTTTATTTCGCGTATTTATCACTTATCTGCTACGCACAAGGTTTAAAATGGAAAGAAATACACGTAACAAAAACATTATCATCGAACCCCAACGTCAAGTTGTAATGAAAACAAGAATGTTTCGCCTTTCGTCATTCGACCTCTTATCAACGAATTTTAATCAAAGCGCAACTAATTACAATTGTAGATAAGATGTATTACCTAATGTATTAATCGTTTCCACTGGAGGCACTACGCACGTCGCCATTAACCTTAAAATGGCAAGTTTAGTGACGAAAAAGAGCGGTTTGCTTGTGAAATTAGTTAAAAATGTGAATGATTGCACAAAAAGACTTTCCTCTCATTTTATTTACTATCCTGACAATGAGAAACCCGTGGAAGGTAAGGCATTATTCGAATGCAGTAGCAATAATTTAACAAAAAGTATCCTCACGTGTTATTATTACCTTTGTATAGCAACAAGATAAAGGACAAAAGATAGCAGTGATTGAAATCAGTATCAGCAATGTATTGACATTATTTTATAATCCAATAAAAATCAATATGCTAATGCTTTATTATTTAAGTTCCTACATAATCAGCCAATAACGTTCCCGTTCTCTGTAAGAGAGAGTGGGCCGTAATCAACCACGCAGGCCCAGTGCGGGTTGGTAGATGTTACACGTCTTTGAATATTTGGTTCTAGGACATGCCGATTTCCTCAATATGTTCCTTCCTCGTTTTGAGAGCAATGGTGATGAAACAAAGTAATTATAAGCTGCCTTACCATCAACATTATTATTTTAATCAAGATGTTGGTTAACCATCTTTCAGGAGAGACCACCAAGATGAACATGATGCAGGCCATCAACAATGCGATGGACCTCACGCTCAAAACTGACCCGACAGCTGTACTGTTTGGTGAAGATGTGGCTTTTGGAGGAGTGTTCAGATGTGCACTAGGGTTACAGGTAAAGAATGATTATTCACATATTAAATTCAGGAATCAGAACTGTGCTCCTGTTGGCAACTGTGGAACTATAAATATGCAAGAGTATGGACACCAAAATCCCTCTATATGCTAATAATTTTTTATAGGATTGTAATAATTTCCTTGAACTTGAACTATTTAGTGTTATAAATACTTATTGGAAGGCTCATGTACTACAGCAACACCTGCTATTATCCCCTATTCTTTACTTCGCTGCATGTAAACCACAGCTACAAACACTGACAAAGTTGAAAGGTTTGGTAGTACTTACGTATGGTAAACCTATGCGTTAGGATGCTCTCATAAAGAAACGGATTTTTGGGTCTGACTCTCGGTACAAATTGTTGATCTTCGAAAAGAAACGGTTACATATTTTAGCTGTTTCTTTAAGTGTGGGCCTGTGGTGTGATAAATTAACACGGGACTATTTCACCTGCACCAATTCATTGTTATTATTCGCATTGCAAATAGGTCTTACTTGAATGTTTAAAAAATAATGTTAGGTATCCATATTTTACCTATTTAACATAACTTGCCCTGTTTTTTTCCAGGAGAAGTACGGTAAAGACAGAGTCTTCAACACTCCACTTTGCGAACAAGGCATCGCAGGATTCGGCATCGGGCTGGCCACAGCCGGCGCCACAGCTATAGCCGAGATACAGTTTGCTGACTACATATTCCCAGCGTTTGATCAGGTTTGTGCTACCCAATAAATATTCGCGTCAACCTGAAAACAGGACATGACTTACTTTCAAAATTCAAAAATATTTTTATGTCACATAAACCTACATAGGCACTTATGAAACGTCAGAAGCTAGGTGCACAGTTCCAATTGGTTGTTTCCTATGGAGAAGAGCCAGCAAGAAACACCATGGTTACTTTTTTTTTAATAATTAGCTTTTACAAGTGTAGGTCTTTCAATAAGTACCAGGTACCTACTTAACAAAATAGAAAATGGTCGACAAGGAAACCTATTTTTGGATGGGCTGGCTAAAAACCAAGATAAGATTAAAAAGACTGCTAGGGTGATTTACAAGAAACCTGAAACGGATAGCAGTGAGAACTCATAAGAAGACATTGGAAACAGCAAAGAGCAGATGCACCGGTTAAGCTGGACCTGAACCAATTTGCCACATCTTAAAAAGATGCCTATTTGTAGATAAATATCACCTGTCTCTCCACTGTTCCATTGCCTACTCTAGGATGCTAATCGGGTACGGCTCGGAAATCCTTAGGGCACGTTTTCCCTACCATTACCGCGCCCCCCGGTCTACTCCTTGATATGCAATGGCCTCTGTAGCCCCCATGAAGCATGAGGCTCCAGGGGCTAGTGCAAATCTTGGGGTTCATTAGATTTATCGAGTCTGCTTAAACCACGCTGGGGTCGGTCGGTACATTTCATTCATTCATAACAATAAAAAGACTTCGAAACTCAGCTCTTCTCCCTTATTTTTGTCTACTGCATTAGGAAAACCTAGTATTTTTAGAGAATTTCTTAGAATATAATTATTAATTCACCCGCGCGAAGTTGGGGCGGGTAGCTAGTTTGTTATTATCATACAGTACATAAAATTATCACACAATTCCATGTTTATTTGTAACTGTTGATGAAAACAACTGGGCGCTTGTATACATCATGAGAATAACATGTGTGCACATGTTATTCTAGTAGGTAGTGTTGAAGTGATTGTAATAATAGTTAGGACATTACTAAATGCTGTTGTTTTACACTTTGACGTCATAGTTTACTATTTGTAAACAGCTTTGTTTGTAACATAATATTCCTAGAGAAAAGCATGATTGATAAAATCCTTTGTTCTTTATTACTTTGAAAGGAAAAGAGATAGAGAATACAATTTTAATTGTGTTAGAATAGCATTCACAAGATACCTACTTCGGTTCGCTTGAAAACTAGCTGAACCGCCAGACATTGTCCAAATTTCAATAATTCAGACAGACAAAAGTCCCATAGAAAAACCGGTCAAGAGCGAGTCGGACTCGGAAATTTTCATCGGCGCACAGTGGAACGAATGTATGGGAGCGGTTGGACGTAGACATTTCCGAAAAAAAAGAGTAAAATTATGCCAAACTAATGATGCCATCTTATTCGATTACTTAATGCCTTCATAACTTGTGGTGATGAATTTCTTCATAACTCCCATATTTCGGGAGTAATTTGAGAAAATGTGAAATTTTACTATGAAAATGAGTGTATCGAGCTCTCTCCCTCCTGATTCCGGGCTTGTTTCAAGTAGCGGTCTCTAATATCATAATGCTAATACTAAGAGCTATATTTAATACTAAGACACATAGTGCGCCAAATGTGCACTTTCTGGGATAAAGAGTGATGTTTATTTTATAACACAATTTTTTTATTTTTTGTTTATTTTGTTGATTAAAACCGTTTTTCTAAAGGTTTACCTTATTACAATAACATTTCTGAGCAGCCAATTAGAGAAGATATAAGCTAATTAGGATATATAATTAGGGACTTAAGGTTTACATATAAAACTGATGCACTAATGATTACTGATAAGAACATTGCTATTATTTAATTACTAAATGGCTCTTAATACACTAATTTAGCATGCATCATTTACTAATTATCACAATAACTAATTACCTTGCAATATTTAACAAAGGATACCTGGGATACCTGGATTTTATATAAATAGGTCACTATTAGTAACTTTAAAATCAGTGTTGATTTACACCTCGTTGTATCCAAGCTAATCTCGCAATGTATTTTCCAAATTTTAATACAAATCTTGATATTCACGTTGCTTTATGCGCACGCGCACATAAAGATTTACGCGACTTTAACTATTTGTTCAGTGTTTTAAAAGATAACAGTTGTGTTCAGTTATGTGAAAGTGCTGAAACAAGTTTAAAAGACTGGTGTCGTCGATTTTGCTACCGCATTTATGCAAAATGGACACAGTCTGGAAGAAGCACAGATAAGTTTCGGAAGAAACATGAGATTTGGCTACAGGCTGCAATTCAATGGCCGGAATTACAGAATGAAAATATGGAACCTTCTACAGAAAATATAAGTGACGTCATCGAGCCCATAATTTCTCCTGCTAAATCTGATGCTTCAACTTGTACACATCCTAGTCCTCGTAAATCTTTTGAGGACCTTAGTAACCGGCAAAAAAGAAGACGCACTGAAGATAGTCTTTCATGCAGCAGTAGCAGCGCTGAAATTATGTTTTCGGCCGAAAGGGCGCTTCAAAAGGCAGGACAAAGCGATACAGCTTATGTTATGAAATACTTGACGGAGAATCCAGAAGAGGCCTCAAAAATCAAAGCCTTCATTGAAGGTAAATCAATTCAGGTACGGGAAATATCCCCTTTGAAGGCATTGGCTCTTTATGTATCGATGAACTTATCGAAATGGCGCTATAACACTCTTCGGGATTTCAACACTCAAGAAGGAGCTCTTCAATACCCGAGTTACTACATGTTGGTTAAAGAAAAAATTAAGTGCTATCCGGCCAAAGAAGATCTCACAGTTACAGAGAGCTCTGCAAAAATCAAATTACAAGCCTTGATGGATTTAACCTCAAGAAGACTTATTAGGTCGTTAGAAACCCCTGTTGATCCCAATCAACAGCTCGTATTGACCAGCAAATGGGGTTTTGACGGATCATCTAGCCAAAGCATTTATCATCAAAGGACGAGTGAAGATGAGCAAATCGATCTTGCTAGTAATTTTATGATTAGTCTTGTACCACTGCGGCTCGTCTCAAAAGGTGTAACAATTTGGGAAAACGAGCGACCATCTTCCACTTCATTTTGCCGGCCAATATTGTTTAAGTTTATAAAGGAAACCAAAGAAAATGTGCAGAGAGAGATGGCTGAAATCGAAGCAGAGATTGAAGCCTTAACTCCATCCACCATCACTGATGGAATTAGTGTCAAACACCAACTGCTGTTGACAATGATTGATGGTAAAATTCATTCCATTATATCCAATACAGCAGCTTCAGTGTGTGACATATGCAAGGCTTGTCCTAAAGAAATGAATAATTTAGAGTTAATCAAAGATAAACACGCAAACGAGGACATGTATAAATATAGCTTAAGCACCCTTCACGCTTGGATTCGCTCAATGGAATGCTTATTACACATTTCCTACAAATTAGACATAAAATCATGGCAAGTAAGGGGTGATATAGCAAAAAGGCAAGTTGATGACAGGAAGAAAAGAGTTCAAGAGGCTGTAAGAAGAGAAACGGGCTTACTTCTCGATGTTGTGAAACAAGGCAGTGGATCCACCAACAATGGCAACTCGGCAAGGAGATTTTTTGAAAACTACACTAAATCTGCTGAACTGACCGGAATAGATGCTATGCTTTTAAGAAAAATCTGTGTGATCTTGCAGTGTATTTCATCAGGAGAGAAGATCAACGTAACTAAATTCCGAGAGTTCTGCTTTGATACTGCTAAGCTTTACGTGGAGTTATACCCATGGTATTATATGCCTTCTTCACTTCATAAAATTTTAATGCATGGGCCAGACATAGTTCAGAACATGTCAATTGTGCCCATTGGTTTTCTATCCGAAGAGGCATCTGAGGCTAGAAATAAAGATTTTAGAAAATATAGAGAGGGGCATTCTCGAAAGCATAGCAGTATCTCATGCAATGAAGATATTATGCACAATCTTTTACTGTCTTCTGATCCACTTGTTACAAGTATCCGTCCAAAAGGAAATAAGTTTGTAAAAAAATCTTCTTTTAAGGAATTTTATGAGCTTACGGATTCTGAGAAAAGTGATATCGAATTTGTTAACATAAATGATTTAGCGGACATCGATTCTGAATTTGAATTAATTGATGATGATGATGATGACGAAGATAATTAAATGATGTTATTGTTTTAAAATGTGTAACTTAGTAAATTAGAGCTTACATCTTAATTATTTATTGTACTTTTAATGAAACTAGGTAATTTATTATCAACTTACTTAAAAGTCATACTCTCATCAGTTCTTGTGAATATTTTTGTTAATATATATTTCTGTATATATATAATATATTTATAGACCTCTTAATAAGTCTGTCTGCGGTTTAAAGTAAATACAAATGGGGAAAAAACGTTTTTTTTTTTAAATTTTCATTTCCTTTTATCCCAGAAAGTGCACATTTGGCGCACTATGTGTCTTAGTATTAAATATAGCTCTTAGTATTAGCATTATGATATTAGAGACCGCTACTTGAAACAAGCCCGGAATCAGGAGGGAGAGAGCTCGATACACTCATTTTCATAGTAAAATTTCACATTTTCTCAAATTACTCCCGAAATATGGGAGTTATGAAGAAATTCATCACCACAAGTTATGAAGGCATTAAGTAATCGAATAAGATGGCATCATTAGTTTGGCATAATTTTACTCTTTTTTTTCGGAAATGTCTACGTCCAACCGCTCCCATACATTCGTTCCACTGTGCGGCGAGGCTTATATTCGTCAGAGAATTTTAATGCTGCACACTGCGGTGTAGAATATTGCCGTTTTAGGTCAGCGCCATCTTTTGACCGATAGTGGAACTAATGTAATTTTTGTTGATGATTTCTGAAAAAGTGTGCTATTTAGAGATATCGTTTTATTTTTCCTGTAATCTTTACATAAACATCTATCACATAGAATAATTTCAGATTTTTCTCTATGCAAACTTCGGAGATAAGGGTGCAACGGTATTTTTTTTTAATTTTTTGTCACATGTTGAAAACTATGAGGCCTAAAAAAAAGTTTTAAATGTTTGAGAATGTGCAAATAGCGTTCTTTCATTATGATCCCCACATGCCCTAGTAGCCCCACTTCGAATTTTTAAGACCCCCGTTCAGTCTCTGTTGCAAAAAAGAAAACATTTTTACTTCTTTTTTATTTGCAAAATAGTTGGGCAAACGTCATCTAAAACCATTTCAAATAATAAGTTGATAGCAAGTTAGTAGTTCTTGAGATATCAAGCTGTGACAGACAGACAGACTGAGTCGCACCATAAGGGTTCCTTTTTACCATTTTGGAACAGAACCCTAAAAAGGACGGCTTTACCTGAATTTGAAATTTTTCTGGGCAACTTTTCCAATTTGTCTTTCCATTAAAACTTAATTTGGATTACATAACATTACGCGTTGCTTCCCCGAAGGGTTAGGCAGAAGTATACCCATAGTATTAGTAGGTACTCCCACATTTCATCAGTTATGTTTAAGTCCCATGTAGTAGGAGGCGAGCCTATTGCCATCAACCGGGCACAAATCCAGACTCCGAGCTGCTATTAAGAAATTCCTAATGGAATAACCTAATAACCCCGACCAGGGAATCGAACCCAGGACTTTATGCAGCAGTAACGCTTGCGACCACTACATCATTTTGCAGCATTTCATTTAAATAATCACAAATGTTCTATAACTTCCAGATAATAAACGAAGCTGCGAAGGCCCGGTACCGCTCGGGCGGACAGTTCGACTGCGGCGCGCTCACCGTGCGCGCGCCCTGCGGCGCCGTCGGCCACGGCGGCCTCTACCACTCGCAGAGCCCCGAGGCCTTCTTCGCGCACGTGCCCGGGCTCAGGGTGAGATGCGTACTGTACAACCGGCCGAGCTCATGCAGCTTGGCCTTACTGTTAGCTTTAGAAAACATAACATACACACACGCCTGTACTTCCAAAGAAGGTATGCAGAGAAGTACATTTGCGAAGGGTGGAGCTAGCCGTGCCAGACAGGTATGTGGGTCGTCGTCGACAGCCGCAGTTGCTGGTAGAACCGCGCGCGCGAACTAACTTGCTGCGCGAGGCACCGCTCACGAGCGCACTCCGCACCCTCAACCTCATTGCTGAGGACTTGGATATATTCTGTTGCTCTTTGGGTGAATTTACAAGAACAGCTATATATAGAATTTGCTATGTCAAAAACAGTTAAACTATTTAAATTATAAGTGTGCTACAATATCGCATTGGGTCTAGCCTGTAAGGATATTTGTATGTTTAGAGAGTAAATAAATAAATAAATAAATAAATAAATTTCGCTCATTCCGCAATAGAGCGTGTGCTATGTGTAATGTAACGGGAATTCTGCATGTGGATGGCACTATGCACACATATAACGCTCTTACCGACGCTCGCGCTTATTAGCAGAGATCGGAGTAGGTAGTGATTTGGGGTCAATGCACTGGCACGTATATATTAGTATGGATATGCCCCCGGGATCCCGGGATTTTGAAATTATTAAGACTGTTGTAATGTGTCGAATAAAGAATACATCAATACGAATAAGAAATATTTAACCCTTTTGCTGTCTTTTTAATAGTATATAGGTGATCGGACTCCAAGAAAAGGATAGGTATACTATAAAAACAATATAATATATTTTAAATGTTTATCTATCGCATTCTATAAATTTCTAATGTAGTAGTTTAAAAATCCTTACTTTAACAGTATTTGATTCAATCCCGTAAGTACCAAAATGAAATCCCGTTATGATTTCTTGTTGAATCGAATTATCCATGTTATGATTTCTGTGACTATTCATGATGCGAGTACATAAAATCACTCTACCTACTCCGATCACTGGTTGTTAGACATAAATCAAATAAAACCAATCTAAAATCCGATCGTATCGATAATCCGAAGTAGACAAACCGTTTTCACATGACGTCAGTGTTAAGCATACTTCGTATGTGGGAATGTAGATGCAGCCACAAGTAAAAAAAAATATATCATATATTTTCCAGGTGGTAGTGCCCCGCGGCCCAATCACAGCCAAAGGCTTACTTCTAGCTTGTATCAGGGAGAGGGATCCCTGCCTGTTCCTGGAGCCCAAGATCTTATACCGTTCAGCCAGTGAGGAGGTGCCTGTGGAAGAGTATACCCTGCCGCTTGGGAAGGCACAGGTTTTGAAAAAAGGTAGATATTTGAAAGTTTATTTAGAGCTTACATAACTTAACGCCTGTATTATCCCCGAAGGGTTAGGCAGAGGTATACTTACAGAAAAGGGGCGAGCCTATTGCCATCAACCGGGCACAAATCCGGTCTCCGGGCTGCTAACTGAGAAATTCCTGATGGAAATACCCAATAACACTTTGCCTGACCGGGAATCGAACTTTTAATTTTTAATCTTATATTTTAAAAGCAAAAAAAGTTTTAAATTAAGATATTACGAAGTCCTTTTTTTTTTTTTTTTTGGGTGGGGAATTATCGAATAACTTCTCCCGCTCTGGGTGGAGCGAGAGGACGTGTCAGACTCTTACTGACTAAAACCCACCCGTGTTCCTTCCGTTGCCATGTTGCCGGGGGGCCACGATATCCCTATCGGCCCATATTCGCAGCCCCGAAATTACAAAGTCCTGGGTACATTATTCCTGTTGCTTCTATAAGCAACAAGAATAATGTACCTAGGACTTTGTAATATCTAAATTTAAAAGAGTGTCCTTGGAGTTTCTTGCCCGTTCTTCTCCATAGAGATCTACATTTTGGAATGGGCAACTAGCTTCAACTTTCTGACTAACTGACCGACTCTTTGACAGTAAAATTCAAAAGTGCCTGTAAATGGTTTAATTGAAATAAATGGTTTGAATTTAAACCAGCGGGGTAATTGCGTAAGACACTTATTGTAGCAATGGCATGGCTTTCATTTTGACAAATTCAAAAGTCATTTATTCAAACTAGGCTGAGAATCATCACTTTTCGAACGTCAAAATTACATAAGACAGTCCCCCAAAAACGCCCACCCTTCACCACATCCTAGTGCCTTTCGCTGGGAAGAAGAAGAGGCGCAATAAACTCCCCAGCGGCACAGCTGTCTGTTCAGTTAGAAAAATAAATAAAATTGATTCTATACAATAGTATGAAAAATAATTTACATTACGCAACACAAAACATAATTTAAATGATAATTATTAGCCATAATTTATGTCAGCTAGCACACGCCAATATACCAACCAAAAACATCGAGAACTATACTCAAGCAGAATTAAACCAATCCAATCTTAAACTAATCAATCACCAATAGCATTCGCTACTACTGGTCCAAAGAGAAACCATCAAGGCCAAACTTAAACCACTCAAATTCTAACCCACCTTTGTAAAAAGAGCTCAGTTCCGCCAAAACGATTAAATCTACAATCTTTCGATAATTCGGCGGATATTTTTTTTTTTATTACTACCCGGTAAAAACATTCCAAAACTTATGCTTAGAATAGATTTAAAATTAACCAGCATTAACTATCCGAAATCAGTACAGTTACTTCGGAAAATGAGAGAATCTATGATGTGGGTTGGTTTGTTTTGGCAGAACTAAGTTCTAAAGACTATATACTACTCTAGAGACATATGGCCAGTAATTTATAATTAAAATAATGTTTTGTGTTGCATAATAATTTTGCATACTATTGTATAGAATCATTTTATTTTTCTAACTTGAACAGACAGCTGTGCTGCTGGGGAGTTTGTTGCGCCACTTCTTCCCAGCGAAAGGCACTAGGAAGTGGTGAAGGGTGGGCGTTTTTGGGGGACTGTCTTATGTAATTTTGACGTTCGAAAAGTGCTGATTCTCAGCCTAGTTTGAATAAATGACTTTTGAATTTGAATTTTGAATTAAATTTGATCGGATTGCCAGCTTATGATCTTAGGTCTCGCCAAATGCCCGAAGCTGCATCGAGTCTAGTTTTTGTAGACTCGATAAAAAAATACCTATAGCTTAAAATACATTGTCATATAGAGGTATGAGGAACAGGGTATAAAGTTCACTCATCCTCTATAGAAAAGGGAGGATCCTCCGACCAGAGGAGTGTTGTCTGTTGGACTACTGCCCGACGGTTGATGTCGGGACGTTGTATATATGCTAGTTGCGCGGTAAACTCTGCTTGCTCGATACAGGATTTGGCGTGACTTTAATGCAAATATTGAAATAACCTAGCAAAGACACTAATGTCATTTACTCAATCTCGCTCCGCATGCCCTGTCACCTGTACACGTGAGGACCTAATGTTTGCGTCAGCGCTGTTAGCGTTGCTGAATACTGGGCCAAACAAAGGAAAAAGTGGTGGCACTCCGGGAGTACCGACAGAAGTGAAAACTTGAACAAGATCGCCTTGGTAGAAGAAAAATACTTGTATAGAACATTGGCCCGTAACCTTATCTAAATAAAGAGCACAATCGCGTTACAAAAAAATAAAAATACTTCCGAAACCTTTAAAAGTAAAAATACTTGCATAGAACATTGATCCGTAACGTAATATAAATAAAGAGCACAGTCGCGTTTACAAAAATGAGGTGTCATCATGGTGTCGCGAAATCAATGGTTTAGTCCCATCTCAAAAATGCCCAATGCGCCTAAAGTTTTCACTTCAAAAATACTTTTTAAACAATATTTGCCATCGACACGCTTAGAAGAAGACAACGTACGAAGGCGTACACACGGCTACACATCAAGCTATACATTTCCAGTATAAGCTGACCTCGCACTGTACGGAAATCCTATACAATGCGAGATCAGCATAAACTGGTAATGTATAGCTTGATGTGTAGCCATGTAGTATGTACCTACTTCATCGTATGCCTAGCTTTTTTCCAACTTTGTTGGGTTCGGCTTCCAGTCTAACCAGATGCAGCTAAAAACCAGTATTTTACATGGACTGCATATCTGACCGCCACAACCTGAGTAATACGATACCCCTTGGTAAGACTGGTTGTCAGACTTTCGGACTTCTGAAGACCCGTAACGACTGTCAAATATCCACGAATGACAGCCGGGACCAGCGGCTTAACGTGTTTTGCTAGGCACGAAGGGGTCTTGGTATGTAAAGATGGTCACCCGTCCACGAACTAACCGCGGCAAGCGTGCCTTAACCTGATCGATCGACCCGTGCGGCTGTTATTACTTAGCCAGAACAAGTACAAAATTTTTTTTTTACAGGTGATGCAGCGACACTCATAGGCTGGGGCACACAGATCCACGTGTTGTTAGAAGTAGCGCAAATGGCAGAAGAGAAGTTAGGTGTCAAGTGTGACGTCATCGACCTGCAGTCTATCCTGCCCTGGGATGAGGATACTGTTTGTAATGTAAGTAGTCCAACGTTTATAACAGGCTGGCCACACAGAGCCACGTGTTATTAGAATTAGCACATGGCTGGAGAGGAACTAGGCGTCCATTATTGCCCTGGGGTTCATCCAAAAAATTCAGATACTGATTACTCTTTTTTTTAAAGTGAAAACTTCTTTAGGAGTGTTGGGCATTTTTGAGATGGGACTAAACCATTGATTTCGCGACACTGGTGCCGATTCCCTTGTTCACAAACTAAACTAAATTTAAGTTCAGTGCATCTTTTTCTTTCTATTTCATTAAGAAAAGGACAGAAGATAAATTTCAGTTTAGTCCTGTCAAATTAATCAGCGCCTGTCACTACTCCATACAAGTTTAGACGTGATTAAAAACTTGCCTACTAAAATTACGTCAAACGCTGACAAAGACAGGACTAAACTAAAATTCATCTTCTGTCCTTTTCTTAATGAAATAGAAAGAAACAGATGCACTGAACTTAAATTTAGTTTAGTTTGTGAACAAGGGAATCGGCACCATTGTTACGACACCAGCTTTTGACCATTAAAAAGACATCAACGCGTTGATTACCGTGGTGCGTGGAGTAAGACATCAATGCGTTAATTACCGCGGTGCCGATTTTTTTTTCAAGTTTTCACTTCTGTCGGCACTCCCGGAGTGCCATTGTTTTTTTTTTGTAATTTTGAAGACTGTTTCACAAAACCAATTTTATTATTGCCATTACCTAAACATAAGATACCTTGTTTACACGTCCCCGGAACCACAAAATAGTACAGAATGCGGTGTGCGCCACACCCACAAATATAAATATACCTAGATAACGCAAGAGCAACTACTTCGCGTGCCATTTTCGTGCCCAGCTTACGTACAATAATCGTAAGCTGCCACTTTCGCGCTCAATCTGCATCGATGCCATGCTTGTCGGAAGTCAGTAAAAAAATTTAAAATAAACGCTGTTATAAATTGTAAAAACTGTGCAAATGCGAGGAGAAAAATAAAAGAAACGTTTCTTAGTGCTTGTGACGTCATAGTAGGTAGTCAAAAAATGGCACGCTTGGTTTTTATACAGATCGTGATACTTGCGTTATCTAGGTCTATCTATATCTGTGGCCACATCGCATTTTACGTATGAAGCTACAAGTACGCGGCGGGCTCGACTTGTCGGGCCAATTCAATGAGCATAAGGTAGTCGAAAGATATAAGTTACGCGATAGAAAGCGAGGCAACTTCTAGGTGAATGTAACTGTAGAAGATCCCTTTATGGTGTCGTAGCAAAAGTCGCTTTTTATTTAAATGATTTTGCGGAGTATTAATCTGTGCCGGAACGCAGAAAAAGTAGATCATTTTCATGTTTCTAACAAGTCTTCAAACGGGAGGGTTCTTTAGTTTGGTTATAAATGTCAATGTTTTCTTCCAGTCCGTAAAGAAAACCGGTCGCTGTCTGATTGCTCACGAAGCGCCTCTGACGTCAGGGTTTGGTGCTGAACTGGCCGCCACTATTCAGGTAACATTATCATAATATGAAAAAAAACCTAGAAACCATTAACAGTGAACTTCCTCAAAGATGGGGAATGTGTCTTAAATTGATCAGCAGACTACTTCGCATACGGATTGGTGATTGCAGATTGTTGTCTTTAGCAGTAAGACGCTCTTATTTAGTTGTTGCCTTGAGAATTGCACACCTTATTTTTTGTGAGTTCATAAGGAGAATCGGATTTAGCTAGCGCATTAGATTTGTTCTACATTAACTTTTCCTGAGATTTTTTCTTATGGAACAAATATAACCTAGAGAAATGTATTTAATAATTCTAATGATTATAATTCTGTAAATACATGTTTTTTATGATCGCGAACCTGTAAATTGCAAAAAAACTCAGGAAATTTGAATTTCGCGGGCTACAACTGCGGATCCACCTTAACCAGTCCGTCTTAGCTGAATATGCTTGCGTTAATACTATTCACATCGAGGGTGAATTTAATGTCCTCACGCTCGCCAGATGCAAGTTACCTGTAAAGCTGGAGTCTCAACGCTATTGGTTATATCTGGCTGCAGTGATTTCAGAGACCACATCAGTACATTTCCATAGCAAGCATCTTGAAATGATGAGGTTTATAGAAGACTTAACCTTAAGGCTATTGCTGCCTTCATTACACCAAATTGTTTCTACTTACAGGAGGAATGCTTCTTGCACCTGGAGGCTCCCATCTCGCGCGTGACCGGCTGGGACGCGCCCTTCCCGCACGTGTTCGAGTCCTTCTACCTGCCCGACAAGTGGCGATGCTACCAGGCACTCACACAGACCCTGGAGTATTAGTGTTATAAGAATATTGTATGTGATGGATTCAAATAAGTTACACTTTTATTAAATGTTTTATGTTCAGGAAATAAGTATATTTTCTTGTGCATAGACCATAGGATCGAATAGAGGCAAATTTCGCGCCCTCACGCCCCTAACCGCCGCAGGAGACGCCCGGGGCGGGAATCGCGAGCCGATTTCCGGCCACCGTAGGCGCGGGCTTGCGGACGGTGAGCAATGGGTAGCTCGCCGTCCGATAAGGACCAGGCCCGGGTCGACGGCGTAAATCGTGGCCCCCGGCAACATGGCAACCGAAGGAACACGGGTGGGTTTTAGTCAGTAAGAGTCTGACACGCCCTCCCGCTCCGCGCAGAGCGGGAGAAGTTATAAGATAGTTTTCCAACCAAAAAAAAAGGGGTCGAAGATATGGACTCCCTACTGTGGACGTCTTCAAACAGTTGTAATGTGGGGCGAATTAAAGCAAACAAATAATTTACTTATCAATTTATTAAAAAATGAAAATCAATCCATAAAAATAACTAGATATTAAGAACAGTGAAGTTAGTAGAAATACTTAAGAACAAAATGTCAATTTATACGAAATTAAAACACACCTAGGTCTCCTTGCGTTATGCTGCCGCATCGACAACTTACAAATTATAAGAGAAATAAATCAAATGTGTGTATGCGTCGGATATATCCTATGAAACTTATGTCCTACTTAAAACTACCGTTTTTAAACAATTTGTTCCAAAACATCAGTAAATTCAGTAACAAATTTATATCCATGAAACTTCGTAACATAAACAGTAGAAATTACATTTGAACCTTGTGATGTCAAATATTTACAACAATTCAAAAGAGCTGATTTAATTTCACATGCTTACGCTATTGAAAAACATTTTTCCTTCCAATCTAAGGTTTTATGTTAAGACCAGCACCTTACTATAAGGAAAATAATCAGATCATTGACTACAAAGTCGTAAAAAATGTAATTGACAAGTACAAGGATTTTAAGCTTGGTACATGCTATGGGGCAAAGCCCATTTTTGGGATATACTTTTTATAATAATAAAATATAACACAGGTACAATATATTACAATCATTGACGTATTCAGGCAAGACTTCGTACAAACCAAATATTTCACGACTCTATTTTTATAACATATCTTTTCATGTTACCAATGTTTTACAACTCTAAGATGAGGTTAATGGAAAAAGAAAATGAAAAATTATTATGCAGTTTATTTATTATGAGAAAATGTTAGAAAACGAAGGTTGATTAATTTGGAGTCAATTCGCATGCAATCTTTACAATTACATCCACCCTATGCCATAGTCAAATCAGTTTCTAGACCAGAAAAAATGCAACAAAATCAACTTAAACTGCAGACAACAATCCTTGAAAGTTACTCGCAATAAATAAATGAAGCTTACAGGTAAAGTTCTATAACACAAGTATAACATTCCCGCCTAGTCGTCGCCCCAGGCGCCTCGCCGCGCGTGGCGCGACAGGAAGGGCCCGGCGGCGGGCGAGGCCGGGAAGCGTTGCATGTAGCGCTCCAGGCGCAGGTACTTCACGGTGATGAGACGGCCCTCGTACCACCAGCCGTGCAGGCTGCGGTACACCACGCCCGCGTCCTGCGGCGACGCGCACTTCACGTACACGCAGCACGACGTCCTGTCGATGTCGATGTGCAAGATGTTGCAGTGTGTGTCGCATTTTTCCAAAATAGCATCCTGAATCTTAACCCTCAATAAAGAGTTGTCGTCGTTTTTGTCGAACATGTGTCGTATTTTGAGGCAGGGCGTCGGAGAGACCACTAGGTTGTTGACGGAGCCTTCCTGGGTCTCAAAAGCCTGTCCTTGCCACGAGGCGCTGCGCTTCGGGCTGCTGGTGGGTGAGATCCACCTCCAGACTCGACAGTCCTCTCCGTCAACAGACTGCACCTCCATGCGCACCCTGCTCTCATTCCTCTGTATGAACTTCACAGCGGCGTCCCAGACAGACGCCATTTTCTCCCTGTTTTGCGGCGAGATGAGTGTGTCTCTCACATGGTCCACAGATATGTATGGTTCTCCACTATCCTCAGTCTCTTGAGATATCACATCAATAATTTGTTCCACCATAGAGTAGATCTCTTCACTTTTCCTCTTCTGATACATCATATAATATTTGTAAGCTCTTTGGAGGCCTAAGCCTAGTAAAGTGAGGAGAGCAACAATAATAAGACTGGACCCGGCAGAGTATAAAGTGTTGATAAATAAGCAAGAAAGAGGTGTTGATGGATCTGTGAGGGTGATAGCAACAGTGCCTTTAGTTCTTTGTTGGACAATCAAATCTGTGGAGCTGATAGGAGAGTATTCTACATCCTTAGTGTACAGGCTTTTCAGTTGGACAACATTGAGTCCCCAACGAGGATTGCTTATCAGAAGAACTTGTAAGTTATTCAGATCTGTGCGACATTGGCTAGCATCAGCAGTCTCTGCCCTAGCACTGGCAATGTCAATAATTTCTCGCTCAGTGAGGTAAGGCAGTGTTCCTGGCTGGCCACATTTGTATGATGCTATCCTACTTGTCAACTCAGGATGTATGACTTTAAGAAGATCTTTAGCGTAACTGACTTGTTCTTTAGGCACACAGTTGATCCCTGGTCTGTTGCCAGGTATGTTCAACTGACAGATTGGTATTACACTGTTCTGATCATCTGCCACTGATGTGATGTCGTTTTTCTTAACTATATACATGAAAAATAAGCAAAAAAAAAAAAGAGCGACTAACACAACCAGAGCAAGGGACACAAGATTGTTCTTTAAAAATTTCTTGTCTGTAGCAGATTTATAGTCCACTACATCAGAACGGTTAACTCCAGTGATATAGGATCTACGTGGTAGCACAGTGCTTCCATTATTTGTGTCCCGGTCGAGATAAGATGTAGGTTTTGGATCTGATTTGAGTGCAGATAGACGCCTAGTAAAGTTACTTAAATATGGAGATTCTACCTCGTCAATAGTAGAAGTAGATGGCTGGTAAGTACTTGTATAGTTCGAGCTATAGTTAGATGTGGGTATAATAGATGGACGATCTGCCATTGAAGATGTCAAACCCAACCGTGAGCGTATTGAATTGAGATTATCAGAGGAAGTCGTGCCGGGTGAATATGTAGATGAGTAGTTAGTGGGTATGATAGATGCTCGGGAGAACACTGATGGCTTTGGGGGGTTAACATCGGGGGAGGGTAAAGTGCTCGAGATATAGTCGCTCGATCTAGAATTGCTTCGGAAAGGACTGGACGTCTTCTTGTCGCCGTCGACGTCGCTATCAGAGCCAGTCTCATAGTCGTCCGGATCGTTCGCCGCGTACGTGCGTTTAATAGTGCGAGTTGTCACTGTTTCCACTTCTTCGCGTGTTCTCACGGGTGGTTTTTCTTCGTCAGACTCAGAACCTTTGTCGGAGTCACGTTTAGCGGGAGAACCTTTTTTAGGAGGCGGGCGACGTGTTTTGTTAGCTGCGGGCGGCAACATCGCCCCGCCGGTCGTGGCCCGGCGGCCACGTTTCTCTTTAGTATTCGTAGTTGTGTCCAAATCGGACTCCTCGCCGCTCGAGTAGCGTGCGAGCGACCGCCTTGTATCGGCTTTGTTATCGACGCTAGATCTAGGTTTGCTTTTGTTATCTAATACTAATTTCAACTTTTTCACCAACAACTTCCTTGTGGACGCCGTAATAGGCATTATAGGGAACCCATGCTCTGCTAGTTTCGTTCGCAGCTCCGCATCTGACATTGAGTCGACTTGATCGGCCATTGTGAAGTCTGCAAGCACAATATTACAGGTTATTTACACATGCACTCACTAGAACACTGTTTATGTAACGCTATTAGTAATAGTTCACCTTATTTTCGAGATATGCACTGAAGAATTACGTCAAATTTATAATAAAATTCACCGGCGCGTCATGTCGCACGCACCGCGAAAGAACGTCGTTATTTAGTGTTGCCATAAATATTTTAAATTTACCCACTAAATTGTATTTCTAACGATCACTTTTCAAAATCTTGTTTAATATTATGATGTCACTGTTCTATTTATAAAAGCTACAATGCGTATTTCGTATTTCATTACTTAATGATATATATATATTTATACTTTTGTTGCCGTAACGAGATGACTAACACGAAATAACCTTGAAACAACCTAGTTTGTTGTAATGAACATGCTAACTAATAAAATTTTATTATTATTCTTCTTCTAAGTATCTGTTGAAAATACAGAGTATGGAATTAAAGAATTATTCTGATTCATTTGATTTGACTCCACTCCACCAACGAAATTACTTTTTGTTACTCTGGCAATTTTATTGAAAAGAATTAATTTTGCGAGAATAACAGGAAAACCAATTTTTTTCCTGTAATCCTGATTATTAAAATAACGGAATTCAGTTTTATTTTATTGTTTTCATCGTTGTTTTAATGACTAATCGATGTCAACAAAGGAATATTCCTTCCCAGAGGGGAATAATTTGTCAAGTTGCCAGCCTACAAGGAGCCTCATATTGAGGTGAGGTGACGAGGTGGCCCCGGCTCGGCACCTGCATCTGGCAGTAATCGTATCAAGGTCATGGTTTATCAGTTCAATCCATTCAGACTTTCATTAAGTAGGTATACAGGGTGGCAGGGACATCGACGCAAAAACTGAAACCATGGATTCAGTACATGATTCTGAACCTGCTGTTCCATACATTTTGACCGTGTAGGTTTTCTGTGAAACAGCAGATTTTTTTTTAATAACTCACGAAAAATTTCAACGCAGGGGGTTTTCAGAACGATGTACTGAATCCATGGTTTCAGTTTTCGCGTCGATGTCCCTGCCACCCTGTATTTAAATGTGAGGAAATTCATTCTGTCCAACCGAATGATGGTTACGAACGGGAACGGGATGAGAAGTTTTGTAAATAGTAGGTATACACTAATTTTATTTACCTAAAATACAGACAGAAGAGAGGAGGCCTGTGTAACAGCAGGAGCATTATAGGCTAATTATGATATGCTAATACAGACACGCAAGTAAAGAAACGGCGCACCATGGTTTCTTCTTCTAGGCTTTACGGGGTGTCCTGCGTGAGCGGCGAATACGACGCTGCGAACGTGACGAATGCGATTAACTTAACGACATACCCTGCTTGCGGCCTACATAAGGGCGTCGCCAGCCGATAGCCCAGGGGGGGGGCAAAAATAAAAAAAATCAAAATCAAAATATTTTATTTCACATAAACCTACATGGGCACTTATGAAACGTCAGAAGCTAGGTGCACGGTTCCAATTGGTCGTTTCCTATGGAGAAGAGCCGGCAAGAAACTCCACGGTTACTCTTTTAAAAATAATTGGCTTTTACAATGCTTTCAAATAACAGTGTTTCTAGGTATGGGAGGACAGTGTAGGTCTTTCAATAAGTACCAAGTACTTAACAAAATAGAAAATGGTCAACAGGTCTACAATCCACTAAGCCTACAGCGTTCTCACATTCACAAAATATGTAGAAAATAATCTATACAAAAAAATTAATTAATTAAAAAAAGTAAAAAACCTATTTTTAATAAAACGCAATTATATGATTGGTATTACAACTGTAATCAATCTGAATAATTATCATGTCCACAAAAGCCACAAAAAAAAAGTATATAATGTCAAATAATAGAATAGTAAATATGGCAAGGGCGAATGTAAAAATAAATAAAAATAAAGATTTAAATAAACATGGTAATTTGGGAGCAGTTAATAGACTCTTACTTATTTATGCCGTTAATGAGGTACCAGGGAAGCCACATGTGCAGAAGGAATTATTGCCAAATTTCCTTGTCTTCAACGTAGTCTTTAATTTTATAATATGAATTCTTGATAAGGACACGTTTGATGTGGGTTTTGAACTTCCCATCGCTAAATTCTGTCACAGACTTTGGCAACTTGTTATAAAAGCGGATACTGTTTATAAGAAATGACTTGCTTGTTTTAGTTAATCTAAATTTGGGTATCACAATTTCATGTCGACTACGTGTATTTATATTATGGAAATCGCTTCTTATTTTGAAAAGTCCTAAGTTTTTGCGAACATACATAATACTTTCTAAGATATAAAGTGAAGGCAAAGTCAGTATATCAATTTCTTTAAATTTGTCTCTAAGGGACTCGCGAGGGCCCATTTTATAGATCGCGCGGATTGCCCTCTTTTGTAAAATGAAAATTGAATCTACGTCAGCTGCCGATCCCCACAGCAGGACGCCATAAGACATAATACTGTGGAAATAAGCAAAGTATACTAACCTAGCTGTGGCTATATCAGTCAACTGCCTTATTTTTCTTACTGCATATGCAGCTGAACTTAATCTACCTGAAAGAGTTCTAATATGGGCGCCCCATTGTAATTTTTAATCTAAAGTAATTCCTAAGAATATAGTTTCCGTTATTGCATCTAGTTTTTTGCCATCAAGTTTTAGATTTAGACCTACTTGAGGTACATTTGGTAATGAGAACCTAATACATTTCGTTTTGTTCGCATTAAGTAAAAGATTATTAGCTGCGAACCATTTTGAAAGTACAGCCAGACTATCGTTGACATGTAATACATCTGTATCTTTCCTGTCTATTTTAAAAATAAGAGAAGTGTCGTCAGCAAATAGAATTATATCTGATAAGTTAGTCATCATGTAAGGAAGATCATTTAAATAAACTAGAAATAAGAAAGGGCCGAGAATTGAACCTTGAGGCACGCCCATTTTCACTAGAGACCCCGAAGACATCGCCCCATTAACATTTACTTTTTGCTGCCTGTTTGATAGATAGGAAAGAACAAGATCAGCAGCTTGTCCACGAATTCCGTAGTGGTGTAATTTACAGATCAGTGTATTGTGGTCAACGCAGTCAAACGCTTTTGAGAGGTCACAGAAAATGCCAATTGCATCCTGGGACTTCTCCCAGGATTCCAAAATGTGACTGATGAGTTTAACTCCTGCGTCAGTCGTCGACCTACCTTTCGTGAAACCAAACTGGTGACTATGTAAAATCCCATTAGAATTAAAATGTGCCAACATCTGGTCTAGCATGATTTTTTCATATATTTTACTCAATGCTGGTAGCACAGATATTGGTCTATAATTAGAGGGATCACTCTTACTACCCGATTTGAAAATTGGTACTACTTTACTATGTTTCATTAAATCAGGAAACGTACCGCTATCTAAACATTGATTAAATATGCCTGTTAGGACTGGGGCAATTGTGTCAATGATATCTTGAAGAACCTTAACGGAAATCCCCCATAAGTCTTCAGTGTTTTTTATGTTAAGACTTTTAAATGCTTTTTTAATTGTGACAATTGAAATGGGCTTAAATTCAAAATTTGGAATGTCTCTACTGAAGTGTTCTTTTAAAAGAGATTCAGCTAGTATAGATGATGAGGGGAGAGATTTCGTAACCTCTATTGGGATGTTGGTAAAGAAGTTTTCTAGTGTCTCAGCAACTTTTAACTTATCTGATCTCGCTGTTTTGTGTTTCCAGTTTCTTTGTTAATTACCTGCCACACAGCTTTTATTTCATTGTTAGAATTATTAATTTTGTTACTTATTAATTTAGATTTAGCTTGGGCGCAGACTCTTTTAAATATCTTTGAATAGTTTCTTACATAATTATGAATTACTTGATCAGAAGTCAATGATTTTTCGTTATATAAAATATCTCTGCTTTTTCTAATGCCAGGAGTGGCCCATTCATTAAATTTTGGTTTGGTATTGATTGTTACTGTTTTTACAGGACATGCTTTATGGAATTCTTGGCACACTGTAGAAAGTAGTGTACCATAGTTCATGTTGCAAGTTGATATATGGAGGATGGGAAAAGTATGATTTGTAGGTACAGTCAAAAGTCAAGAGCACAAGTAGCTTTACACTTGTAGTGCGAGTCTTATAACCTCTACGGCGCACAATGGGGTCAAAATGGACGCTGGTGGATATTTGATTTTTGAAGTCTGTTTCATCTCGGTAGTCCCGATCGATAGGAACTGAGAAAACTAATAATTTCCATATTCAATGTATGAATTGGAAACGGACCTTTCGGGTCGTTTTTCCCAGAACTATTCAGAACTGTAGAGCTGAAACATAATAAAATATATATTATGACTGGGCCTATCACCAGCACATTGATACGAATATTACGTCCCCGGACCCCGGATTAGACTCCGTTTAGGAGATATGGAACATAAAAAAAGTTGTCCAAATAAACAAAATTGGCTGTATGGATAACTATGTAGTTTCTTTACAGTAAAATTTATGTCTAGGGGGGGGGGGGGGGGCAGCTGCCCACTTTGATTTGAGGAAAACAAAGGAAAGGAAACTTCGAAAGAAATAAAACAACTTGCCTCGCACCACTTCATTTATTTGTTTCGCTATAGCCAATTACAAGGGCGTGCCAACAATAGTCAACGTATAAATCTACAAGAATTAAGTAACTAATATTTAGTTCACAACTAAATATAAGTTTTAAAACAAATTAATAAAAATTTTAGAATGCAAATTGATATTGAAATAATTTAAAGCACCCTTCCCAAGTAACTATAAAACATCCATTACCACGTATATCCTCAGTATTTAAGTAGGTTTATATTAACATCAAAAATTTTCAGCATAGGTAGGTACATACAAACTGTGCAATATTTTATAAATAAATTATAAAGTAATTACATTACATGCACATATTTTTTTTTTACATTACATACAAAATTTAAAGATACAACGATAATTCGAAAAGTTTTTAATAAATAAAACATTAAAATACTGTTACAATGCAATCCAGACTTATAAACAACTACCAAACAAATAAATTCATTAAAGAAACAAAATGACACACAGGTAGTTAATATTTGAATAGCTAATGAAATTGGGTGCTCGACTATTTTATTTATTAAAAGTAATAAATAAATACCCTGACATGTATAAAAAAAGACAAAACGTTTGTAAAGACAACACTCCTTACTAGTACTTACACATAGAGTCATATTCCGTTTAACGGGAAAAACCTGGAAAATTTTACATTTCAAAAGCTTTTTTTTAGGTATAACAATTTCAAAAATAGTCAAGTACCCGATTATTTATTTATATTTTTATGACGAATTTTATAGAGTTTACTATCACATACATTTATATACAAAATAGATAGAATAAAGTAATATGAAATTTTCTATTACAATTCTATATTATTTTTTCTGGTAAAAAAGATAAACCACGCCATACATGTGGTTTGTTTAACTTATAAACGTATTTGGTATGTTTCACTTAGGTATATTACTGGGGCAGTTTCCAACCACCGAAGCCTATTTCCAGTTGTTTGGCCACTGCTAAACATAGTCTGTCTTGATTTGGCGCTGCTATTACCTGAAACAATAGAAACACAAAACCCATTAAAAAAAATCTCGTTCGAATATTTACAATAATAACCCTTGTGTTATCTATGTATAAGAAAATGTGAAGAAATCTAAAACTTTTTTGCTGTCACAGGTTATCACAATGATTATTTTAATATCTGAGGTCGTATTTCTTGCGATTAAAAACTGACCCGGTATTTATAGTTAAAACAAACATTGTTTTAGTTAACCTAAAATTTTAATAGGTTATAATAAATGTTTAAGTTCGATTCAATAAGTGATCTGAGATATTTTCTGGTCACTCGCTCATTAATATTATACAGTATAATAATAAAAAGATTTTTAATTTACCCACACTAAAATTATTGTAGGATTTTTTTTTGTCTTACCTGTACGCCAACTGGCAGTCCTTTATACAGCCCCATGGGCACAGTAGTAGCTGGCATGCCGAGGATGTTGAAGACCATCGTGTACATGACGCCTGAAGCCTTCAGAAACACCCGTTTGTGATGGTGAGCCTGACTGATGAACACTGGGTAGATGAACACGCCGCTGTCGCCTAGGACTCTCTGAAAAACAGAATAGGCCGTAAAGTTTTTGCTTTTTCATGTTAGGTAGTAAAGTTAGCAAAAAAGTGTTGATTCATAATTATTTAACCGACAAAGATTGAGCAAATTGAGGGCCAATTTTAAATTAACCTTCTTTAATATACTGATACCCATCACGTCTGTGAAGTTTTGCCAAATTATTAAAAAACCCCTTGCATGGCTTGTATCCATTCCAAGGTTGCCTGGAAGAGATCGCGGAAAGCGATAAGGCCGCCCATTGTATATTTTGTAGTGTTCGATTTATTTTTGTTATGTATTTTTGTGGTGCAAGTATATTTAATAAATAAATAAATTTGTATAATTTAGGAAAAAGTTTTGACATATAGCTTAGCGACCGCAGTTATCAGAGAAATGTTTGCACCTCTAGAAAACTACTCTTTGGTAATTATTGCATACTGGTCTGCATTCTGATTTGGTACTTTTAATCTTGTCATAATGCCATAATTTACCTGCATGTGTTCACGTAGTTGATTCGCTTTTCCGTTGTAGTAACCATTCCGTGAGTCCGGTATGAACAAGTGACTTCTGTTTATAAGAGAGAAGCTCAGTCCTTGTAGTGATCGCGAACCGCCACCGAACATGTATTTTATTAGTTCCACTATTAAGCTTTTATCGCGCTGAAAAAATAAACAGAAATATTTATTCAAACTATTTAATAATATTTATAGAAATTATTATGTAACTGTGGAAATCTAAATAAGAAAATTATCATTAACCGAATTATCAAAAAATATGGGAAAATAATGATGTTTTTTGGCAACATTGAAAAAAATGGAAGCGTTCCGTTTCGCGGCACTTACTTTCAGATTGGCGGGATCTTGCAAAAGATTCGGAATGTCCTTCATCGAAAAAAATACTGACACCGATATTTCGACAGAGTCTTCTAAATCTTTGAATTTTTCCTGTAACAGAATAAAAGAAATATGATTTTGTAAGATTGTTCTGTTTACTTTAGGTGAATATGTACAAAAATAAAGGTAGCAGTATGATAAATGATTGAAGTATGCAATGAAGTCAAATTAAAACTTCTTTTTATATTTTAAATCAGTAAAATTTAAGTAAGTAAGAAAAGCTAAATTTTTTTTAGTTTGTATGGCGCAAACATCAGAATGATTTTCACGGCGAATCCAGAATTTATTTCTAGAAAGTGCACATGGGCTAGACAGTTAAGAAGTGTCTCCCACATCTAGTATTGCACAATTTTGTTTTTGAGATTCATTCTTTTTCAATGACATTTAAGAATAACTCATCATCATCTGCGTAGCCTTTTCCCAACTACGTCGGGGTCGGCTTCCAATCTAACCGGATGTAGCTGAATACCAGTATTTTACATGGATCGACTGCCTATCGTCAGATAGGCAATAGGTACTGGTTTCCCCACAACCTAGTAATACCCAGTAACTGGCTATTACTGGGTAATACCCAGTAACTGGGTACCCCTTGGTAAGACTGGTTGTCAGACGTTCGGGCTACTCATGACCCGTAACGACTGTCAAAGATCCACGAATGACGGCTTACCGTGCTTTCCGAGGCTTTTTTTTTTAGGTTGGGCATCTCGTAGTTGACCTCTGAGATCATGACTACTTAACCGGGCTTTCATGTGGGTGCCTTAAGCTACTACACTCAAAGCCTCCAGCCAGGGGCGTTACAAACTAAGCTTAAAAATTAGGTGAACGCTCGCTAAGGGCACCCCCTGTGGGGTACGATCCTCGGCTTAGGGCGTCAACCGGAGGGACATCAAGGATGGGACGGGCTGGATCAAAGTTTTGATCATGATTATTAATCGGGGTATTTAAAGCTACGTGCTCAGCTGCAACAACTGCTGGCACCTCGTTATCGAGCAAGGGTCGCTCGGGGAGGAGTATCAGAATGACGGGAGGCGTCTGTTTTTGTATACTACTGGTTTCCCTATTGCTTTCCTGGAGGAGGGTTCTGGGGTTGTCTGGGTCGGAAAGAATATGCCTGGGGCGGCGGATTCGACTGATTCTAGAGAGAATGTAACTAGCGGCCTCGACAACCAGAGGGTTGCGATGTTTGGCGGCAGTATCGAAGTAACGCTTGGAAGAGCGTTTGAGAAATTGGTGGATGGTGGGGATTTTAAGGTCGAGACGGAGGATCTCGTTCCTAACATACCAGTAGGCTCCCGTTGCCTTCCGAAGGCAACGGTTCTGTTAGGTCTGCATCTTATGGATATAACGGGGGTTTTAGCTTGCTTCACCTAAGGGATAGGCCTAGCATGGTGATCGGTCGGAGGAAGCTTTCCGAGGCACGGAGGGGTCTCGATATGTAAATATAAACCCACCATGGACCACCCGAGGCAAGCGTAGCTTAGCCTGATTGATCGACCTGGCATTTAAGTGTAACTACAAAAAAAGAATACAATTTCAGCACCCCACCTAGGATAGGATAGATTTTCTTTTAACCATAGATACAGTAATGTCGACATAAGTAGTAGTAGGGGTACGTGCCCCTGTGCCTCCCGGATCCGACCTTGATTTTCAGTCATTTGTCCTTTCATGAATGAAGGCCTAAGAAAAATGCTTATTTTCAAGAAGAAAATTAGTTTAAACTTATTTTACTTTTCACACAAGAAAGTATTGATCTTACCTCACTAACTGTACAACCACACTCCTCTAAGTATTTGACTGCGTTGCGAATAGCATCTCTTATGCAGTTGTCCACTTTCAATAGGGCTACCGAGTGCGTTGCCTCGAACATGTAGTGAACCTGCAAAAACAAAGCGGATTCATTAGGAAATGGGACATGAAAATGTAAAGGCGATACCCCAATAACTAAGGTTGC
The DNA here is from genome assembly GCA_949152395.1 of Agrochola litura. Taxonomy (NCBI): domain Eukaryota; kingdom Metazoa; phylum Arthropoda; class Insecta; order Lepidoptera; family Noctuidae; genus Agrochola; species Agrochola litura. The sequence continues at coordinate 2,716,539 of OX424497.1, read as the reverse complement.
AATGGTAATTAGAACCTATTTATTGCAACGGCTGGCGATTTACACCAACGGAACGCGTTCTGCTGATCGCGTTCAGTTTCATTACCTAGTCTAAACCGCGTTCGACAGCTGTCAGTGTCAAATTTGATATGGAATATTGACACTGACAGCTTTTAAACGCGGTTTAGAAATGCTGATCGCGTTCAGTTTCATTGGTGAAATCCGCGCTTAGAGACAATAACATAACATAACATCAGTTATGTTTAAGTCCCATCTAAAATCTCAGTAGCAGCCCGGAGTCTGTAGTTGGGTTTTAGTTTTAAAACTTTTATTTCTTTTTATATAAATAGTTTGTTAGTTAATCCATATCCAATGCAGGTATACATTTTAATCGTGTAAATATATTTCTCTAAATAGTTTGTAAGATAAAAGTCCAAATAACTTGGCACCTTAACACTCTTCATATCGACAGGTTCATCCAAGTTGAGCTTATTATCCTCTCCAGCCATGATGTTCATGAGGAGCGTGAGGTCTTCGGCGCGACGGGTCATGGGGCCCACGGTCAGGAACTTCGGGAAGTCTTTGTCACTTAGCGTCGGGATGTGGCCTTCTATTGAGATTACTCCTGGAAGATTTAAAAGAGGAATAAATAAAAAAAAGTAGCACTATCAGATAGATAGGGCTTTCTTTTTACGACTGAGACTATGAAGGACCTTAGTACAATGCTCGATGAACTCAGTAGAGCTTCCGAAAGAGTGGGTCTTAAAATAAACATGGACAAAACGAAGGTCATGTCGAATGCTCATGTCACCCCCATGAAGATCGGAGACTCTACACTCGAAGTTGTGGACGATTATGTTTACCTAGGACAAACTGTCCAGTTAGGTAGTTCCAACTTCGAGAAAAGGTCAATCGTCGATTCCGACTCGACTGGGCGGCGTTCGGGAAGCTGCGTACTATCTTCTCGTCTCATACCAGTACCACACACAGTGTCTCAACACGAAAGTTTTCGACCAGTGCGTTTTGCCAGTGATGACCTGTCTATGGCACTGAAACGTGGTCGCTCACAATGGGCCTCATTAGAAGGCTGAAAGTCACCCAAAGGGCAATGGAGAGGGCTATGCTTGGAATTTGCCTACGAGATCGAATCAGAAATGAAGAGATCTACAGGATAACTAACATAACCCGAAGAACTGCCACTTAAGGCAGGGCACATTGCTCGCAGAACAGATGGCCGATGGGACCGAAAGGTTCTGGAGTGGCGACTGCGTACCTACCGGAAGACGTAGCGTTGGAAGGCCTCCCACAAGATGCATGGATGACCTGGTGAAGGCTGCAGGAATCCGCTGGATGCAGGAAGCACAGAACCGGTCGAAGTAGCCGTGCTTGGGGGAGGCCTATGTCCAGCTTGGGGGAGGACGTCTTTCGACTGAAATGATGACTCGGCTTCTATTCGTTTTTCCAAAGAATTAGATTGGGTAGGTATCTAGAGTAACTTGATCCCCAGTAAAAATAGAGAAGATGACAAACTATAAAATGTGGTCTCATGGGCTGTTTTATAGACTTTTGTTTTTTTTGAGTCTACAATGGAACCTTAAAATCTCACTGAGTGGACAGGTACTTTCCTCAAAAAAACCTCAATTTACATGGTCCCTACTCACATGATATGACCAAGATTATGTCTGGACTTTAAAAAGAGCCTGTGACCTCTGGTGTGTTTGTTTCGGTGTTTCTTAGAGTAATCGGATAGAAAAGACCATCTACTTTTTAAAATATTATAGACGTGTATAAGTGTTTGTATAAACCTACTGACAGAAATAAAATAATTTTACATTTAAACAAAATCGATATGACTCACCAGGCGTGGGCTTGTGGCCGAACACCCCGCAGAAGGCGGCGGGCAGGCGGATGGAGCCGGCGATGTCGGACGCCACGCTGAAGGGAGACGCGCCGCACGCCAGCAGGGCCGCCTGGAATACGAGTATATCTCACTGTAGATAGCTCTAAAGGTATGATTCCGATTCCCGCTGCACGCGGCAGTGCTGCCGCAGCAGTTCTGCTGCGTCACTATTACCGGTCCCCATACATTTTCTACAGGTTTAGAATCAGAATTTATTAATTTATAAGAATGTAGTTTTACATAGTATGGTGTTAATATGTTAGTTAGTTCTAAACATTCTACCACAAAGTATATGGTTCACAAATATTCAATTGTCACTCTATAAACTACTTAGGAATGACAATTGAATATTTGTTATTGTTTATTTGTTATTGTTGTTTGTTATTTGCTTGTTTTTGTTTGTTGTTTGTTTGTAGCCCATTAAGAATTAGTATATAGTTAGTATAAAGTCAAAATTAGGTCCATGTCATCTTGGATTTTTACAATATTACATTTATTCAAGGGCGGATCCAGCCTTCAAGTCAGGAGGGGTCACATAGTTGGGGTTCAGTCAGGACAGGCTCCAATCAGTGGTGGACTAAGTCTGTCGGGGCCCGGGGCGGCAAAAAAAAGAAGCGCCCAGGTCTTCTCAGTTTATGTAGGTTTCCGAGTAACATTTTTCAATAAAATTATAATGCCAGCAAAACAAACAAGTACTTATAACATGCGTAATTATAATCTACGAGTACCTACACCATGGACCTCGCAACCGGCAGGATTTTTTTTTTCAGGGATGTGCTTTTTCGTTTCCTCAATAGGCTATTATGAAAAGTAAGAATGTAGGCGAGCAAGGCGAGCTCGAAATTTTTTGCACCTCATCTTGGAATTCCTGGTTAGGTTTGTATTGAACATCATTACGGAAATTATTATAGAGATATATATTATTTGAGTTGCTTAGTGGACTTATGTTGAAAATTTTGTAGTTAGAAGAATATAGATTTCAAGAGGGAGCGCAGCGAGCTCGAAAAATTTTGTACACCGCCTTAGGGATTTTTTGTTCGTAGGTGGGTAAATAGGAGTTCCTCTGTCGACTTATGCAGAAAGTGTGAGGATGTAGATTGTAGCGAGCGAAGCGAGCTCGAAAATTTTCATCCTCAGCCTCCAACTCTAAACTGATTCTTATTGAATATACATATTTTGACTGTGATTGGGATATCATTAATAAAGTACTTCTTAAGATTTGGACCCGCCCGGGGCGGTTTGTCTAGACATCATTCTGGGGTATTTAATTTCTACGTCTAGTTGCTAGCTTCAGGTAAATCTACAAGGGCACTTATGAAACGTCAGAAGAACGTCGACGTCGTCCTATGGAGAAGAGCCGGCAGAAAACTCCACGGTTCATCATTATAAAATTATAATAACAGCACATAGTCTCAATGCGTGTTGTTCGCGCATGTGTGGCAAGCACACACGTGGCAACATCATACAAAGTATTTATTTGATCTTGGATTTTACAATATTCCATATATTCGCCAACGTCATAAAAGCAATTATCTAATAGCAATTTGTCAGTTTTTTCTAGAATATGGGGATGGGAAGTTCCTTAAGTGAATTAGGTAACTTTTTATACACCTGAACGGCATTAACATTATAGAATCCTCCTAAACATCTGTAATCTACATTGAGGTACATTTACTTCGTATTTATACTTATTTCTAGCAGTAGCCTGTTTGTAACTGACTTCTGATTGCAAGCGAAAATAGTGCGGATATTGTTTTACTAACATACATAGTTCTTTGATGTTTATGCAGGGTAAAGGTAATAGGTATTGACAGTGGTGGGGCAAGATCAAAGTTTGATGTGGGTGATATACATTTCGCGAGGCCCTCAAGTGTCGCAAGAAGAAAAATAAAAAGAAACAGCTGAACATTCGTAAAGGTCAAGTTATAGGATAGGCCGTTCAAAAATATTGTGGGTTTGAGAAAAATATTTTTCTATTTAGGGATCCGTTTGCGCAATATTAAGCTTTAAAACACGTTCAGTGCCGGGAACCCTCCTGGAGGGCTCGTGTCAATATATTTATCGTTTTTGGGACGAGTAAATTTTTTTAGACGCTTTCACGGCTGTTATGTAATGCATAAACCTTCGAGGTGCGAGGCTCCTCGGACCGCGACGCCGTAGGCGGTGGCCCACGTCGCCCACGCTTTACGCCGCCTCTGGGTATTGAAGTTTTTTTAAATAACGGTTTACAGCTGTCCAAAAACCAGACACCAGATATTGCCCTAACACACTTCTTTTATACCTACCCGAAATGCCATTAAAACTTCAACTGAGTTGCCCCATAGTATAAGACCATATGATAGCACAGACGATACGTATCCATGATATGCAGTGACTGCTGCGTCTACGGATACTGTTGATCGTAGACGTTTTATAACGTATACGTAATTGTCTAGCTCAGGGCTGTCCAGACAACACGGCCCGCGGACCGCATGCGGCCCGCAGCTTGTTTTCATGCGGCCCGCCACGCATGTTTTAATCAGAAAATAGTTTTGGACATAAATAGTTTGGATAATAGAATTCTTAATATTTGGTATAATTTCTACGGCCCTCCAGCTTTTGTAGTAAATTTAATTAGGTATGTAGTTTGGACAGCCCTGGTCTAGCTTATCGCATACGTAACTGATGTGCAATTTCCAGTTACAGTTATGGTCCACCATTATCCCCAAGAATTTTGTCTTTTTTACTTGTTGTAGGATACTGTCTTCATATTAATATACTAAGAGTCTGAAAGTTTGATTTATAAGTTTGAAATAGAATTATTTTTGTTTTATTTACTTATATTGATTTTTAAATTGTTGCTATTAAGCCAAATTAACATGTCTTTGATTGCTTCATTCATTTCTAGTTCCAATTTATTTTTTGTCATTACTTTTTATTATTAAAGTCGCATCGTCAGCAAATAAGATTGTAAGGTTATTAATATATAGCAGAAATAAAAACGATCCCACCACGCTGCCTTGAGATACTCCAACTGCATTAGTTTTAAAATTAGATTTAAATTCTACTTTGTTTCCATCAATGACTTTGATATTTGCACACATATTGACGCCTATCACTTAGGTAATATTTAAACCAGTCATTCGCTTTGCCCCTTATTCCATATTTATCCAATTTGCTTAGCATAACTTAATAGCTTATGATCAACGAAGTCAAAGGGTTAACTCATGTCCAGAAAAATAGCTACTACAGATATGTTGTCATTCATTTGGTATAGCAACATCTTAGTTACTTGCAAAGTTGCAACTACTTTTAAACAATGTTAGAGTATGTTAAGTACCTACTTAGGTCTTAGTATTTTTTTTTACATCACTCTCTTAAGTACCATCGAAGAAACGCATATCTATACACCGTAACGACTATTTCTGCTTGCAGCGCTCGACCACTATAGTAATGCTTACCTACGAAAAGAAAGGGTCGTGTGCACGGGATTTTGTGACTCCTCCATGCCCACGGTCGTGGGCATGGAGGAGTCTCAGTATGTAAAGATGGTCACCCATCCACGGACCAACCCCGGCTAGCATAGTTTAACCTGATGGATTGATCCGTGCGGCTGTTATTACTTAGCCACAAGCTCCTCCACACCACAATACAAATTTGGCATCGCTTTATTCGTGGTATTTAACAGTTATGCCAACAAAGCCACGCTATATGATTCAAGACAAAAGGCATAGTTCCTGCGGACTACAATGATGAGTTCTACAAAGTTGTAAAATCAACAAACATTAAATCATTGTTGACAATGATCAATGCGTACGAGTGGCCATTAGCGAGTAGGATCGCAAATACGATGGCATTGAAAAGGGCCCTGTTTGCGAATTGAGAATAACCAATGAATCTGCGATTTCAGAGAAAAATGATACATTGACATTGTTATAATCAAGATGATTGTAATTTGTGATTCATATTAAACAATGCTGTCTGATACGTTTAAGAATTTTGTTAAGTCAATGATTTCAAAACTTCGGTAGGTAGGATTCTATGACCAGCACCCTAATTGCGCACCCTTATCACAATCCGAATGTTTTGAAGGATATTGCTGTTCCATTGCTTCATTCAAAGAAGTTCAGTCAAAGATCTACGAGTGACAGCCGGAACGCGTAAATACAAAGGCGGATACAACACAGACGGTAGCTGTTCTGTAACGCAGCCGCGTGCGTATGAATAAAGTATTACAAAAACGATTACAGACGTATGAAAACTGTCTGCAATGTGATCGGCTCCGAAAGAGGAAGTTTTAACAAAAACGACTGCAATACTGCTTAGAATAGTACTCGCTCTGTCTACACTGCAGGGGGCCTACCACCATCTCATAAAGTAGTATTATTTTAATATTACTTCAGTGTGGGAAAGAGATGAAGCTCTACAGGACGTATAGCTCCATCTCTTTCTCCCACTGAAGTAATATTAAAATAATACTGCTTTATGAGCTGGTGGTAGGCCCCCAGGTATCAAACTTGCTTGCGACGTAACGCACCTTGCGCTAATAGGTACTAAATAGCCTGCCTAGCTGGAAGCAACTTGAAAGTAGCGCGGTTGGACACAGTTCTTCTAACCTAACCCATTTCACCCAGTTCATAATTTTACGACAGTTTATAAAAGTCAGTTAAAAAAGGAGGAGGTTCTCAAGTCGACACGTATATTTTTTTTTATTGCTTTATACAAACGAATGCGGCTGCAGTACAAACCGCTGTGTTGCAGCTGGGTTCGGACGGACTATTACTGCTTTTTAAGTTATTTGCAAGATCAAGCAGCAGGCTATGGGTGTGTTGCATCCGCCTTTATATTTACGCAGCTGGAACCAACGGCTTAACGTGAATTCCGAGGCACGGAGAGGTCTCGATATGTAATAGATGGTCACCCATCCACGAACCAACCGCGGCAAGCGTAGCTTAACCTTCGATCGACCCGTGTGACTGTTATCATTTAGCCACGAGCCCCTTTAAACTTACAAAGCTCTATTGACATATTTTACAACAGCATAAAATATTCCCATATAATTTGTGCCGATACAAGAGAAAAACATGAAAACTCGCACCCTCGCTTCTAAATAATGTTTTTTTAAATAATTTGTTTTTTTTTTAGGCTTTTTGGTTTTATTAATACATATATTTGGAAATGACTCATTACTAGCTTTATTTGATACCAATATTGTAGTACCTAATAAATTTTTTCCCCTCAATTTTTTGTATTTGCAATTGCAATATCCTATGTCACTCCCTCAATTAAGACGAATCTAACGACACCTCATATTATGTTAAAATCCATCAAGCCTTTTATGCTACAGAACGTGCCAAAGAAATAGATATACATACATACATACTCTCGAAAAACATTACCCTCCTTCTGGGGCAGTCGGGTAAAAACCTGATGAAAGTCGATGTCTACTACATTCCATAATTATTCAGCTGTCAGCATTTTTAAGCTACGCTGCCTGTAAGCGTACAGCCTCGGTTTGTTGACATGATGGACCCAAAACAAACAGGCACAGTTTTATGATCGAAATTCTGCTTACATGGCGTTGGAGTTAGCATATCATTCCAAATGGAAGTATTGCGTCATGTATATAGAATAGTGTGTAGTAGCTCTGCCATAATAGATATGACAAACATTAGTTAGGACTATTACGGTGTTGGAGATGTAAGTTGTCAATACAGTGTCCTTTACTGTAGAAGTAACAATCCACTTGTACATGCCAAAACATATTTTGTAGGAGTCAATTACTCAGACATTAAATTTATAATGCGAAGCATTAGAGAGGGCTCTGCGATCGAATAATTTGTTTTGCCTCCTTTCTGCAACTGTTTTTATTGTAACACTCCTGCTAGTACACAGAACCTACTATATAATTTAATGGACATTAATTCTGTACTTTTCAAAAATCGATTTAATGCAGCAGAAACGAAAAAACATCAAAATAGTTTTAAAACGTTTCCCGTCAATCAAGTGTGAATCCTGAAAACATTGTAGTTTGCGAAAAAATCAATTAATTGAGTAATATTTTTTTCCATATATTAGTTTCAGCCATAGGAGGAACCCTATTGAAAATGGCTCTTTTATTCAAAGCAGTTTAATTATAATTCATAAAAAACTAACTTATATAAATATCCATATATATTTCCAACTTTGACCCTTTTCCGTTGCCTAGCAACCAACAAAGCCAACCTAAATAGTCTATGACAGTACGTAAAGATTGCGAGGTAAGAAATTTTAACCATATTGATGGGTAAAAAAGCAGTCAAAACATACTTACTGAAAAGTCGTTTAAATATTTTTCTGTTTTTGAATGAGCATTATGAGTATTTATGAGGTGTGCAATTTTGGATTTTCCAATAATTTAAATTTTGTACGATGTGACGTCTCTCTGGGTCTACTCTCTAAGTCCGTGTACAACTAACTATTATTAATCGGGGTTTATAAATGAAATAATCCCTTTTTTCAATAACTTCAACATTATAATCATTCACTCCATATTTTGTTTATACTTTCTCCCTTACAAACTCATCCCAATTTATATAGTTTTCGGGGATAAGTTTATTCCCGATCCATCAAATGTATCCATACTAATATTATAAATGCGAAAGTAACTGTTTGTCTGTTATTTTTTCACGCTTTAACGTCTGAACTGATTTAGATGTAATTTGGCACAGGATAGACAATGACCTGGGTTAGGACAAAGGATACTTCCCGACCTTCATGCGGGCGAAGCCGCGGGCAAAGGCTTCTCTAACTTCTCTTCGATTTCTTATCCAAGCTATACAAACATAAAACATATTGTATTTAAAATCGGTCTCACCTCACCCCCAGACGATCCCCCAGGAGTCCTATTCAAGCAGTAGGGGTTGTTGGTGGTTCCTCGCAGCAGGTTGGTGGTCTCCCAGCCGAGGCACAGCTCGGGCGTGTTGGACACCAGCAGGGGGATGGCGCCCGCATTCTTCACGATACTCACGACGCCGCCGTCCGTGGTGGCGCGGCGACCTGCGTTCTCTAGGCATCCCACTGAGTTTGACAAGCCTGAAAAGAAGATTTGGAAGACATGACATATTATCCACCTTAAAATAAGGCGTATGAAGATGGACACTTACTATCACAATCAGGTTTTTGAAGGAAATTCTTAATCCGTTGCTAACTGCGTAAATAACGCAACGGATGTTGATGAAGTGTCAAAATTTTCGGCATTGCTATTGTGTGTTACTGCAATTACCCCGCAGGGTTCCACATAGAAAGACATGTGGATGTCAATTTGTGGTGCCACTTACAAGTTGAGTGCCTTGATTTGATTATTTTAATTTTAAATCTCCTTATAGATAATGTAATGTTTTGCATTTGACGTTTTGATGTTATAAAATAACCTCAATTTTCGTCGATGAGTTTCAATGTATTATTAAATACAATACAAACAAACTATAATAATATTCATACAATTGGAAAAAGGGGTGAGATATAAAGTTAAAACCTTCTAAATATAGGCGAATGTGTTAATAATTCTATTTAGTAAGATCTTAGATTATAAGTGAGATGCGTAAGAATCTAACTTGACCAGTACCCTAATTGCGTAACTTATTTTCGTAAACGATAATGACAAATTTGTTTCATTTTGACAGTTCAACAACACTCATTGCGTTATTTACGTTGTTGAGCAGATTTTTTTCCAACTTATGAAGCAATGGACTCTGCAACAATAGCAATCTGTTTCAAATCGAAACAAATTGTGATTGATCGTTCATTACGCAATTAGGGTTTTGGTCTCATTATATCATTCAGTTTCATAGGATCAATCTCTTCTAGCCTTATGGTCACACAGAATAGAACACAAATTCCGCTATAATCTTGCAAAACTAACAAATACTCACCGGTGAGCGAACAGCTCTCCTTCACAGTGAACGGCACACCAAACAGTGGCTTATTCTTTACCAGCTCTTCGAACGAGCCATTCTTTTTGGCCTCCTCGATCTGTCTGTCAATACTCTTGGCATCCTCAGTGGCGGCTCGGTACCGCTCCTCCACCACAGCATTGAGGAACGGGTTCACTTCCTTGACGCGGTTTATGAAGATCGTTACCAGTTGCTCGCTCGTTATCTGGAGGGAGATAAGGATTTTTGTTCTATTTAGTGTTTATGAGAGTTCGAAATCAGAAAAAGCTAAAGGATTGACGAAATAATGTTGGAGACGCTATTCACATCATTGAAGGATGAAGAGGACGGACAGAGGCCTGCCTGCTTATAAGCACATGATGCATCTGCAATCAGAATCTTTTGGTTAGTTCCATCTTCGATATCATATATCGCTTTCCATCTGGCGAAATCGAGATCAAGAGCGGTATTATAACAAAAAATTATTGAAGGAATGTTGACGACGAACAGCTAGGTGGGTGGATGACCTACAGAAGATCGTGGGGAAGACTTGGATGAGACTCGCACAGACCAGGGATGCATGGCACAAAAGAGAGGATGCCTATACTCAGTAATGGGTGGAACAAGGCTGCCAATGAATGAATGAACAAAAAATTCTGTCCTTAATCTATAATCACCAATCTGATTGCCAAGTGATGAATCCAATTTGAGTTAAAATTATCTTGCACAAAGAAACATTGATCGTTGTTTTATATCCAACTATAAATAACAGCATCCAAACATCGACATAATACTATTGTCAATCGTAACAGCAGGAAAGCAAACAAAATAAACGTAAGTGCAATACAGGATAAGCCCTTGAATTGTTTGCCTACAGTTCAAGGCACAAAATCTGTAGTCAACGCAGGTGTGACGGAGAACACAGTAAATCAACGTCAAAGAAAATAATGTATTTGTAGGACTTAGTTTTATTTGCGTGTTGTCATTAAATGAACCTGGAAGGACTATGTAGACAAGACTTGGTGTTAAATACCAAACACCGGGACTGGTACTCGGTGCTTAGATTTTTGATCTTATGTGTATACAAGTAGGGTTGAGGTTAAAATGAAACAACCGACTGCATACTGATCTAAGATGGTTCAATATTTAATCAAATTTGTAAGACCCTAGCCAAATCGTGGTAACGAAACCATAGCGACTTCTAATTTGACGCAATCGCCACGTCGTTTACAATTTTGGACAAAAAATACAATTTATTATGTTGACTGATGAGCGGCTTGATCATGCGTGATCATTAACACTTGGTTTGTCTGACTTTTGCGTAAAGTTAGACTGCGGCTACAATAGAAGTTCGTGAAGCCATAATTATCGTAATAATCACCATGCCTACGCCTTGGCAAAAAAATTATCGCACTTGCACCTCGTCATTATTAAAAGTGCATGGATTACAGATGGATGTAGCCTCATGAAATGATTGTTTTGCCTTTCACGAAATCCAAGAAAAAATAACTTAGCAGCTCTTTCTATTTTCTTCTTCTTTTTTCTTTCTTCAAAATCATTCTGATTTCTCAATTCTTTGAGAAATCAGAATGATTTTGAAGGATATTGCTAATCCATTACATCAATTTCGAAAAATTTGTCTGCTCAACAACGTAAACAACACAATAAATGTTGTTGAACTGTCAAAATGAAAGCCATTGCTACTGACAGTGTTTTACCCAATCACCCCACAGTTTATTCATCTAATGAAGACAGTAGTACTTAAGTGGTATATAAATCTATTTACGTACTTACTCGTAACTCATTTTAGGAGCATATTAATACATCACCACATCTTAATACGTACAATGTCATAATGTAAACTTATGTACTCAGGCTCCACACAAACGGGCCACCGATCACAGCCACCGGTGGCTGGCGACAAGCTGTTTACATATTTTGAACACGTTTTGTATGAAATCGCCGCACACGTGTGGCGAGTGGCGTCCACTCGTGACCCAGTGCCCGCGACACGCCATCGCACTACCTCGCACTGCCTCGCTACTAGGGTTACCATCCGCCCGGACTATGTCCGGCTTTTTGGCCCCCCGTCTGGACTATGTCTGGCTTTCTCATTTTTCCGGACTTTTCGATTTAGGGGATTTTCTTTAAAAAAGATAAATTATTACTGAAAAATGTAAGATTAAAAAGTTAAATACCCGGACTTTTTTGCAAATGTCAGTCTTTTTGTTAGGAATTTTCAAATTTCGAAATGGTAACCCTACTCGCGACTCAGTGTCCGCGACATATCATCGGTGCCGGCCACTCGCTACTTCGCTTTGTATTCGTTACAAATTGTAGCGCCACCCACTACTAGTGGCGGCCACCGACCACTCGTGGCAGCCATCAACCGCCTTCATTTGCGCGGTAACTAAGGACGTGCCGCGCGACAGCCACCGGTGACTGTGGTCGGTGGCCCGTTTGTGCGGAGCCTTAGTGGAATGACGTCAAGAATGCATAATAGCAACATATATGTTGCTCGATATATCGTGCATAATATAACACCCACGGGAATACAGGAGCATCTATTATCCATTATTTTATCAATAACATTGTAGAGGATTTGCATTGAAACTCCACTTTGAATAGTATTATCGATGCATATTGAGCCGCGCACTAAAAAACTACAAAAAACTAGAGCTTTGCCTTTTTTTTTTGACTAGGGCAACTCGTAGTTTTGACCACTAAGGTCATGGCTGCTTAACCGGACTTTCCTGTGGGTGCCTTAAGCTACTACACTTAAAGCCTCCAGCCAGGGGCAAAAACTATTCTAAATTAAAATTAAGCGAGTGCTCGCTAAGGGCACCCCCTGTGGGCTACGAACCTCGGCTTAGGGCATCGCTGGGGGGAGGACAGCAAGAAGGGACAGGCTGGATCAAACTTTGATTTTCATCATGATTATTATGCGGGGTATTTAAAGCTACGTGCTCAGCTGCAACACCTGCTGATGCTGGCATCTCGTTTTCGTGCAAGGGTTGGGGGGGAACAAGAGCTTTACATTTCGGTTGCGCTTAAGTAGTATACTACTATGGTACACGTAGTGGGTGGTTCTAAGATTAAGTTTATACCTACATTTTATATTTTCTAACCAGTGATAGATAATGGAGACTTGGATTTTCTAGTCAAGCATGAACTTGATTCGTGACAAGTCGTAACTTGTTCCCTGAATTATACCTTTTTGCCTAGTTTCTGTCGACAAGTTTCGACTTATTCGTGGGCGATGCCATAATCTGTCTAATGTCTATGTGTGTTTTAGGTGCCTGTGAGTGATTAAAGGTGGTTTTACACCGGCGAGGCGAGGTGTAGATGGGATGGGCGAGAATTGAAATTTGTATGGCAAAATTTATATCCACGCCCTGCCCATCTTTGGTGTAAAAGGTCTAGATGCGCGAGTATGTGCGAGGCGAGAATTGAAATATTTGTTAGTACAATATTGAACGTTATTGCTGTGAGAATATTTATTTACATTGTACAAACAGCTCCATTAAGTAGTTACCCCCCCCCCCCCCCACAAAAGACATGTGCGTTCAAATCCGTGATAGGCCCAAGTTACTTTTAGTATTTTGCAAAAACATTTCACAACATTCTAAGTTTAATGTTACCAGGTTCATTAGGTTAGTCACTAATCAATCTGCCTAGCATTTTCCCAACTATGTTGGGCTTGGCATACAGTCTAACCGATTGCAGTTGAATACCTACCAGTATTTCATATGGAGAGACTGCCTATTTGACCTCCATAACCTAGTAACTGGATAATACGATACCGCTTGGTAAGACTGGTTATCAGACTTTCGGGCTTCTGACGAACCGTAACGAATGTCCAGGAATGACAGCCAGGGACCAACGGCTTAACGTGCTTTCCGAGGCACGGAGGAGTCTCGGTATGTAACGATGGTCACCCATCCACGGACCAACCCCGGCAAGCGTAGCTTAATCTGATGGATCGATCCGTGCGGCTGTTATTCTTTAGCCACGAGCTCCTCACCAGGTTAGTCACTAACCATATGAAAAAGAAAGAAGTTTCATGTAATAGAGGGAGGGATGAGTCTTTTTCTAGTAACCAGGCACAAAACCGGCGGCTCAATAGACAGATCTCCAAGTCCTTGAAAAGCGACCTTTGCCACTATAATACGAACCGTATTAAGGAAGCGATAGAACGGAACAAGGGCTCCAAAGTTTTTGCAAGAGATCTGTCTATTGGACAGAGCCAGCTTGCGAAACTGAAGACCGATGATGGCAGAATCATATCCGCCAAACCTGAACTGTTGAGAGAGATCGAGTTTCTATGGACAGTTATTTATTTATTTATTTTATTTATTTATTTATTTTATTTATTTATTTATTTAAACTTAAACACACTATTTTTACAGGATGACCCCAATACAATAATGGTTTGCCAACACACCAAATAAATTAAAAGGCAACTTACAATATACTTAAAATCTAAACTTAATTAAAAAATACAAGCAACACTAAACTCTATTAAAAACACAATTACTATAATCTATAAAATCTTAACCTAAAACACAAAATCAGACTTAACACAGAATATTAATATTTAAATGTACCTAACTAACAAAATATACACGTCAACCAGTAACTCCGTTACGAATCTAGCAACAAGAGTTATCACGAACCGTCTCGTGCGCAGGTTTGACGACTTCCAGCCTCCCGAACAAGCCAGATTCCGTAAAGGCTTTAGCACCGTAGACCACATACATACGCTGCGGTAGGTTATATAGAAGACCGAAGAGTATAACCTGCCTCTCTGCTTAGCGTTTGTGGACTACGTGAAAGCCTTCGATTCGATCGAGGCATGGGCTGTGTTGTAGTCTCTTCAACGGTGCCAGATTGGCTTTCGGTACATCAAGGTGCTAAAGTGTCTGTACGAAAACGCCACTATGTCAATCCGACTCCAGGGCCACACCCTCGAAACCTATCCTTCTGCAGCGGGGTGTGAGACAGGGAGACGTTATCTCTCCGAAACTGTTCACCGCTTTACTGAGGATGTCTTCAAGGTTATAGATTGGAAAGGGCTAGGCATCAACATCAATGGCGAGAATATCACTAACCTTCGGTTTGCCGACGACATAGTTATCATGGCTGAGACCATGGGTCCTCCATGGTCTCAGCCATGATAACTATGTCTCAGACCAATGCTCGATGACCTCAGTAGAGCCTCCGAAAAAGTGGGTCTTAAAATGAACATGGACAAGACAAACAAGACTCTCATGAAGATCGGAGACGCTACGCTCGAAGTTGTGGACGAGTAGGTATATTTACCTAGGACAAACTGTCCTGCTAGGTATGTCCATCTTCGAGAAAGAGGTCAATCGTCGAATCCGACTCGGCTGGGCAGCGTTCGGGAGGCTACGCAATATCTTTTCGTCCCACATACCACAGTGTGTCAAGACGAAAGTCTTTGACAAGTGCGTGTTGCCAGTGATGACCTATGGTACTGAAACGTGGTCGCTCACAATGGGCCTTATCAGAAGGCTAAAAGTCACCCAAAGGGCAATGGAGAGGGTTATGCTTGGAGTTTCCCTACGATCGAATCAGAAATGAAGAGATCCGCAGGCGAACCAAGGTAACCGACATAGCCCGAAGAATTGCAAAACTTAAGTGGCAATGGGCAGGGCACATTGCTCGCAGAACGGATGGCCGATGGGGCCGAAATGTTCTTGAGTGGCGACCGCGTATGGGAAGACGTAGCGTTGGAAGGCATCCCACAAGATGGACCGATGACCTTGTGAAGGATGCAGGAATCGGTCGAAGTGGCGGTGCTTGGGGGAGGCCTATGTCCAGCAGTGGACGTCTTTCGGCTGAAATGATGATGATGAGGCACAAATCCGAGCTCTGGGCTGCTACTAAGAATGTCCTAATGGGAACTCAATTAAAACTGTCACAACTGGTTATTATAGAGTTGTCTCCAGTGGGCAGTGACATCACGCTTCGTTGACTGTCCAACTACAATACTGCACAACTGTGTCAAACGACTGATAATTGACAATTGTGACTGCATTAATAAGAATTGCAGTCAGTTGCAGTGTTGCCATTTTATGGGCGTTTGTCAGGATGTGGCAAGTATGTCAATTGGTGTGTAGCAATAAAAATAGAGGGCTAGGAATTGAGTTATTAGCTTTTAACAATGTATGTTAGACACTAGTAAATCATTATTCAAGGCTTTAGGAAAATCTAGTTTCAGAAATGAGGCTAAATGCGTCATAGCATACCATCGTTAAGAAAATATTCTTCGGTTCGGATTTCGTTTGTTATTCTTTGGGTTCTCGCAAGTCCAAAATGCAGTTGGTCCCGGTTGTCATTTGTAGATCTTTGACAGTCGTTATGGGTAGTCAGAAGCCCGAAAGTCCGACAACCAGTCTTACCAAGGGGTATCGTATTACCCAGTAACTGGGTTGTGAAGGTCAGATAGGATAGGCAGTCGCTTCATGTAAAATACTGGCATTCAGCTGCATCCGCTAAGACTGGAAGCCGACCCTAACATAGTTGGGAATAGGCTAGATGATGATCGCTTGATGATCGCAAGTAAAAAATAAGCTCAATATTCCTATAAGCCTATATCCTTGAATACCTCCATTTTTCTGGCAATGATGACACGAGAAAAGACAAAAACAAAATCCACACAACCTTTGTGTACAGACGCCAGCACATCAAACTACCCCAAACTGTCAAATTTTCCCAATCAACTTTGAACCTTACGCTTCAGCGATAAAGTTGAAAATCTATTAAATAAATTTGACAGATTGTAGTAGCTTGATGTGCTGGCGTCTGTACTTACTTATTCAAAAGTTTTGTGTCGTCTCTCTATGTTTTTTACTGTGTTTACGTAAATAATTAATCCCATCAAAAACATAACATCTAAAAAAACATAAGTCTCGCAACGCAGTTCTTCTACCGCAAAAAGATTTGAGATCTAATGTAAAACCAAGTCTGTTAATTTATTCAGTATCTATTTGTCATCTTTATTTCTTTAAGTAACTTTGTAATCCTATATAAACGAGCTGACAAATTGTAAATCGATTGACCTTGTAATAATAAGCTTGACGTAAATGTGAAAATAATAATAAATTACTTTACTATATTACTATAATATTATGCTTAAGTACTCATAATGACTAAAATGAATGAACGAATTAATAATAATGATTTATTTGTAACTAGCTGACCCAGCAAACTTTGTTCCGCCTAACAGTCAATGAATGTGCATGTTTAGGATTTTAAAATTTCTACCCTACCTACCTTACCTACCCTACCTACCTACCGAGACATCAAAAAAGCCGATCCACACAAAATGTATGAGAACGTGAATTTTCTTCATATTTTTTTTTCGTGAGTTTTTCCATATTTTCTCACCGTTTAAACTTTCCCTGGACTACGACAAACATTTCAAAACCAAAATCAGCTAAATCGCCCCAGCCGTTCTCGAGTTTTAGTGAGACATATAAATCTTTATAAATCGTAGAACCATTTATCATTTAACAGGACAAGTTTTACTATTTGTCTTGAAAATCACAAAAAACAACAAATCGTAAAAAAATTCTTGCCTTTACTGTAGCGGTTACACCGCCACATACGAACTACGATGTCACACAAATCCTGCATCGCGCAGTTAAGAGTTTATCAAGCGATCGACATACATACAAGATTTCAACTTCAAACCGATGGGCAGTTACCCGCCAGACACAACACCCGTCTGGTCGGAGGATCCTCCCTTTTCTATGGTGGATGAGTGAACTTTACACCCTGTTCCTCATGCCCCTAAATTGGTGACCCCGACGTGATGAACGTCAACGCAGCCTTCGTGCAACTATTTCGGCGTGACGTCATCATCATCATCACTCCTGCAAGCTTTCGTGAGGCGAGTCACACAGCCAGCCAGCACCCACGGCTTCAACAAGTAGGTATCCTGACCACCAGCATGCAGCGAACGCGCATTCCTGGTCATCACCCTCAGCCTCATCACCCCGACTAACTGGGGAATCAACGCAATCAGCCTCATCACCCCGACTCACTGGGGAATCACAGCAATCACCTCAATCACCCCGACTCACTGGAGAATCACCACAATCGCCGCAATCACCACAGAAAGTTCCGACTCACCGCGAACTATGCGGCACCCGGTTCCGACCTGGAACCACAGCTGGCACCGTGAAGCATCGCAAGATTCAGCCCACTATCGACCTCCGGTCTCCAGAGGGGAGTGATGTAGCGGTTACACCGCCACATACGAACTACGCATCATAGACATGACGTCACACAAATCCTGCATCGCGCAATTAAGAGTTTACCAAGCGATCGACATACATACAAGATTTCAACTTCAAACCGATGCGATGGGCAGTTGCCCACCAGACACAACAACCGTCTGGTCGGAGGATCCTCCCTTTTCTATGGTGGATGAGTGAACTTTACACCCTGTTCCTCATGCCCCTAAAACTACGTTATTTTTGTTTTCATATATCACAGCGACTGTACTATTTTTGCAGCAAATATATTGCTTCTTAACCACTTACTAAGTATGTCGCTTACTGCCTGGACCAGCAATGTAAAAATCACAAAACGATACTTTAGTTATGTGGTTGCATCGCGTAGTACGGCCGCTGTATCTTGCGACGAGTTAGTGATGTGCTTGTGCAGATCCACTAACGTAGCCGTAGGCTATCGACAACAATGTCGATTGTCGATTGAATTTATATTACTATTAAAGTTTATTCTTCAATTTGTCAACCGTTATAGCCCGGTTGGAAGACCAATGTAAAATCTTGTTTTTTAGTCATTTTGATTTCCTCATATTGTTAAAATTTTTTGACTTACTATTATTTTTATTTGTTACTTAGTTTTTTACTTATTTTTTAACAAAAAAAAATTGTTTTTTGTTTTTTCAGGAACCCCTAAATTTTTTATATAATTTTAATTGGGAGAATCGATAACTTTCCGATTTAGTCAATCACTAACTTTTTTTTTTCTGTAGGGCATCTCATAGCTGGCCTCTTAGGCCATGACTATTTAACCGAGCAAACCTGTGGGTGCCTTAAGCTGCTACATTCAAAGCCTCCAGCCAGGGACTTATAAACTAATTAAAACTAGGTGAACGCTCGCTAAGGGCACCCCCTGTGGGGTACGAGCCTCGGCTTAGGGCGTTTACTGGAGGGAGGACATCAAAGATGGGACGGGCTGGGCTGCAGGTGTGTGCGCGACTACGTTTAAATAGGTTTTACTAAACTGCATGTGTAGTTGTGGCGATGTGGTAGGGATAAAGTAGAGACGGAACCCAAGTTCCGATACATTTTCAACTACCGGGCATATCGCCTCCTTTCTTATATCTATGCCTGCAATCGTTCTTAAACTACTGGTTCAAATTGAATGTAATTTGGGAATATACCTAGTTATGCTAAGACCTCTTGGTCACTGAAAATCAGGCTTCTAGCTTTATCCACAACGAAGTTACAGGGGGTTGAAAATATCCTTCCTGAATGGCTTCGAGAAAAGATGTTATGGCTGTTCTTTTGTGTTTGTTTTGGTCGACTTGGCGGGTGCACTGCCGTGCCCCCCGATTAAATAACATAACATCACGCTGTATGCCCCAAAGGGTTAGGCAGAATAACGTGTAAGTACCTATAGTAAACCCACATTTCCCCAGTTATGTTTAAGTCCCACGTCATAACGGGCGAGCCTATTGCCATCAACCAGGCACAAATCCAGACTCCGGGCTGTCACTGAGAAATTCCAGATGAAAAAACCGGCCAAGTGCGTGTCGGACCACGCACAATGAAGGGTTCCGTAATTGGGATGAATTTATCCCAAAAACAAACTTAACTTTGTAGTTGAAAAATATGTTCTCCCATACGGAATGTATGGGAAAACATGTTTTTTCAACTGCAAAGTTAAGTTGGTCGATTATTACTCGTTAACTTGTAGAGCCTACTTAGCTGTGATATACCTATGCCAAATTACAGCTTTCTAGTACTAAGGGTCTCGGAGCTAGAACGCGGACAGACAGACAGACAGACAGATAGACAGATAGACAGACAGATAGACAGATAGACAGACAGATAGACAGACAGACAGACATGACGAAACTATAAGGGTTCCTTGTTTACTACGGAACCCTAAAAACTCAATAAAACTTTGTAAGACCCGTGAATCAAACCCAAGCCCTTATACTCAGTAGTGCTTGCGACTACTAGATCAACGAGGCAGTCAAATTAAATCCTAACTTAATATTATAAAAGCGAAAGTGAGTTTGTCTGTTTGTTACGCTTTCATGCTAAAACGGCTGAACGGATTTGGATGGAATTTGGCACATGTGTAAACTTTGACCTAGAGAAGGACATAACTACTACCACGACTACTTTTCATCCTGGATCGCAGACGAAGTCGCGGGTAAAACCAATAAATAAATACTAAAACACTGGTGATTGGTGATTTACGTCAAGCGCTGATTAATTTGACAGGACTAAACTAAAATTTATCTTCTGTCCTTTTCTTAATGAAATAGAAAGAAAAAGATGCACTGAACTTAAATTTAGTTTAGTTTGTGAACAAGGGAATCGGCACCAATGTCTACTTTCTGCTCTACATTCTTGATTTTAGAACTTTGACCTGACTATCCTACGTATTTCAATATAGTGAATAAGATGATTAGCACTTACGTCACCATTCCTAACAGCAGCAGCTAACTCGACAGCACTCTTGCGCAGCACAGGGTCGGTCGCCGGCGGCAGTCGGCGGGTGTCTCGCGCGCGGAACCAGAACAACGGCGCCAGCAGGAAGTTCAGCAGGCGCAGGATTATACCCACCAACTGGACTCCCACCTCCATCCTGGGTGAAGAGGGGAAGCATTATTAGAAATATTTTTGAAGTGAAAACTTCTTTAGGCGCGTTGGGTATTTTTGAGATGGGAAAAAAACAATTGAACTCGCGACACCGTTACCGACACCTCACTTTTGTAAACGCGATTATGCTCTTTATTTATATTACGTTACGGATCAATGTTGTACGCAAGTATTTTTACTTTAAAGGTTTTGGAAGTATTTTTTTTAATTGTTCAAGCTTTTACTTCTGTTGGTACTCCCGGAGTGCCACTGTTTTTTGTTTACTGCATTACAAATTGTTACTCGTGTAGCGGTCGAAGTTTATAAACAGTTTGGCTGGATACATTTTCTACCCCGGATACGACAGTCGGGAGCAGTTATTTCTGGTCTTTGAGGTCAATGCATTTTCGCGACCAGCATTTTAGGATTGCATATTTCCGGATGGCCCTACAATTTCGTATGGCCTGCAGATTCTTGGTCTTTTAGCATATGAGACAGCAAAATTTAAAAGCACCATACTACATTCTATTATTTTTATACAGACAAAATAAGCTTTGTTCAAGCAAATGAATAGATTTGCCACGTTTCTATTGATCCTATACGTGCATCTCGGTCTCATTCATCTACGGCGACTTCAAAGAGTTATTGACGTCCTTTAACTACCGTATTCCTTCAGATCGGTCATGAACACGATAACATTGATAAGTATATCAGTACCTTTGGTTCAAGTTTATCCTGTTGTGCATTGAGGATGTTTCTCCTAAGCAAATCTTAGTCACTCAAGTGTCCATATTAGAAAACAAAATATCTCATTAGCTACGCATAATAGCAACTTTAATAGCGTGTACTGTTATTATTAATTTGCTAAGATTTTTTTATGTTTGACTTGTGATTACAACACATCTTTAACGGAATACTTTCAGGAATGACAGGAACGGTCAGCAATTTCTTTCTGTTTCCTAATCTCAAGAATTTGTGATCACCATTAGGTTTGTAGTGGATGATTCTGAGAATGTGGCTTTAGTTACGTTCAGCTTTTTTTTTAAATTAGGGTATCTCGTAGTTGAACTCAGATCATGACTACTTAATCGGGCTTTCCTGTGGGTGCCTTAAGCTACTACACTTAAAACCTCCAGCCAGGGGTTATTCAACTATGCTAATTAAAACTAGGTGAACACTCGCTAAGGACACCCCTTGTGGGGTACGAACTTCGGCTTAGGGCGTCAACCGGAGGGAGGACATCAAGGATGGGACGGGCTGGCTTAAGTTCAGCAGCACAGCGTCACTTACAACAAAATAAACAACAAGTTTATTTTTTTGACATGACCCTAGTGTACCTATCTATAAAACATAAATAAATAAATAAAACATGATCTTAGTTAGAGTAAACATTGATTCTACGCTGTGTAACAAAATAAATAAATAAAAATATTTTATTTAAGGCCCATAGGGTGTTAGTTTTACATCTTACTTAAAAACTATATTAGTACCTAATATGCAGAAACACAGAAAGAAAAAGAAAATCATAATGACAGGAAGGTTTAACAAGCTTTGTTGCCAACATGTAGCTTGGTAAACCTCCCCATTGTAGGCCCATCCAGCCTCTCTGCAAAAACCCTGAGAATGCTGTTGCTGCTCCCCCTCACCCGGGATATTGCTGAGACAACTTTCTTCCGCATTATCGCAAAGTAGTCGTCAGTGTGCGCATCAGCGAACTTACCTGACGCACTACAGTACGGTGGAAGCCTCAAACAGCGCCCTGAAGGCATTGTTGTATTGAATGCGTAACAACCCATCCAAATTATTTAGATATTAGCATATACCTCAAATGAATATCCGCTACTAAAATTCTTTGGCATATATAATTCTGAAATAATATTAGGTGTGTCCGCTGTGTGGCAATACCCAATCTTATCTAAAGTGTACGCACCTCGAATAGGTCTCACACCACGTCTGGCTCATTAAATCCTTGAAACAGTACTATTTTGCAATGCTCATTGAAAATTATAATTTATACGATGTTCGGAACAGATTGAGGTTAAATTCTCGTGTGAATCAAACGGTAATGTTTACGTATCAATACTCTGTACAATTTGTTTTCAAAATTTCACCATTGTTGATGCAATGTGTTTTGACGTTTTGTCATATTTTGGATTCTTGTCACTATGGCAGATGATTATTGTCTGACCATTGAGAATGGTTCATGGGTTCGTGATTGGGAGACGAAAAAAGTGAAGGACGAATTTTATGGCAGATGTTAGTACCTAAAAAAAGTAAGTTCAAAAACTAAAACCCGACTAAAAGATATGAAACAAGAAAATATTTCAGACAGAAGTCAAGACATAGGTACAAAAATGATCAAGGTAAAGCCGTGGTCGCATGCTGGTACACCTACAAAATTATAATGGCATGCGACCACGGCTTTACCTTGATCATTTTTGTACCTATGTCTTGACTTCTGTCTGAAATATTTTCTTGTTTCATATCTTTTAGTCGGGTTTTAGTTTTTGAACTTACTTTTTATTTAAATTATTTTGGGGTTATAGTTTCGTGATAAAGTATTTGCAGAGCAGCTTAAAGCTCCTTTTTGCTTCGCCGTAGTCGGGTAAAAATAAGCTATAAAATCTAGTGATTACGATTACGTCTCTCTAGACTCTCTACCTTGTCATTATTCCGCTTTTATTTAACTTGCAATGTATGTATGTATGTATGTTCTGGTGGAATCTTGCTACTCAATTTTGAAGCAACCGATTGAGCTGAAATTTTGTATCCACGTTTAGTTTGGATGAAAATACACGATAAGCTATGTGACATCATTCTAAATCCGATATGGCGGAACATGCAAGATGGCGGAATGGTTATTTTTAATGCATTTCTACAATATGGGTATCAAATGAAAGGGCTTGTTGAGAGTGACTCGAAAAATAATGTGACGTCATTCTAAATCCCATATGGCGGACCATCCAAGATGGCGGAAAAGTTATTTTTAATGCATTTCTACAATATGGGTATCAAATAAAAGGGCTTGTTGAGAGTAACTCGAAAAATAATGTGACGTCATTCTAAATCCAATATGGCGGAACATCCAAGATGGCGGAATAGTTATTTTTTAAGCACTTCTGCAATATGGGAATCAAATGAAAGGGGCTTGCCGAGAATAATTAGAAAAATAGAAACTTGTTATTGGCCATATTTTGTTTAAACTACTAATTATTGTGTCTGTTTAGCTTAAGTTTTCCAAAAAATTAAATAAATAAATATTCTGACATCACTCTTAATCGAATATGGCGGACTTTTGAAGTTTTTTATGCTTTCCTATAGTATGGGTATTAAATGAAAGGGTTCGCTGAGAATAAAAACGCAGGCTAAAAAAAGATGGTGATTATAAGCTCCGTTGCTCTAATCCACCTGAAATTTGGTGTAGAGACCTCGATTACCTATTAGTAGATACCTAGCCAGCGATAACCAAAAAGTAAAAAATAAATTAAAAGAAAAAACCCTTTTAAACAAAGCTTTTATTTAAATGCTTTAAAAAGAAGAAAATAAAATTTTCGTTTAAAATTTTAACTAACAACTTATAACCTCATTATACACAATTTATATGATCATGAAAGTTTGTCGCGAGGTTTGCGTTTAAAAAAAATTAAACTTAGCAGATTAAGTTACTCAATTAAATAGGTAGGTACAAGTTTATTTACACAAGTAAATCGCGCGACAAGCTTTTATGATCATATAAATTGTGTATAATGACTAATAAGGTTATAAGTTGATAGCTAAAATTTTAAAAGAAAATTTTATTTTCTTCTTTTTAGAGCATTTAAATAAAAGCTTTTTTTAAAAAGGTTTTTCTCACATGTGTTAGCTATTTATATACATTTTATAGTTAAGAATTGTATTTGGTAATTTATAAGGTTGTTGATTTGTTTAAAATGCTAAAATGGCGCCCACGGATATGATATCAATTGACTATTTGAGTCTGACAAGGAGGGGGTTTTTAAAGATATGTGGTAGCGCCATTTTAGCAAGAGAGTCGTTGTTGAATTGTGAAAGTTTAAGGAGCGCTGTAATACCCATGTAAGTACTAAGAATTGTAATAACCTAATTATAAATGTATTGCCGTAGTTCCTATTATATTTGTGCTTATATTTATGGTTTGAACCTAATAAATAAATAATGCTTATTTGTTTAAATGACCGCTTTTTATTATTTCTGTTTTGCTCTGGCTAGTCCAACACATGTATAATTGAACATGAATGATGTAACCAAAATTATGTAAAAAAAAAAAGAACTTGCCCGTTCGTCTCCATAGGAACCTACTACCTACGCTTTGGAAAGCTTTCTGACTGAACGACCCCTTGACAACTTTTGAATTGTCATGCCTATACTGAATTGGTTTATTTGAAATAAATGTTTTGAGTTTTTTTTATGGTATAGAAGCTCCGGAATAGTAGTACCTACTGTATGTAATCAACAGGCCAATGGCAATCAG
The DNA here is from genome assembly GCA_949152395.1 of Agrochola litura. NCBI lineage: Eukaryota > Metazoa > Arthropoda > Insecta > Lepidoptera > Noctuidae > Agrochola > Agrochola litura. The sequence goes on along the minus strand of OX424497.1, from coordinate 2,691,405 downwards.
TTCGATGGCATTAAAAAAAGCATTTCGGTAAGTAATAAAGTCGTCGGCAGTATGAAGTCCTCTTGAAACTTCTGCAGAACTTAATATGTGGCAGAACAAACAAGTTCACTACTATAATTTTAGATAAGTATACATAATCACACTGTTCTTGATCGTTAAATTATTTTTTTCCAAAATTCTGTATACCTACAATTTACGTTAATGAATACACTAATAATGTTTCTAAAACTTTATATATTTAGTTCCGGGAAACTGAATGACACGCAATAAAAGTTTTATTGTTATCACGACCATGGGCGTTTAGTGTCCTTTTTTTGGCTGGGAAATTATCAAATAACTTCTCCCGCTCTGGGTGGAGCGGGAGGGCGTGTCTGACTCTTACTGACTAAAACCCACCCGTGTTCCTTCAGTTGCAATGTTGCCGGGGGCCGCGATTTCCCTTTCGGCCTTATTCGCAACCCCGGCAGGCATCGGCCCTAGCGGACCCCGTCAATTCTGCTGACATCTCTTTGAGGCGCGCGTGGAACACAACGCGCCCTCGACCCGGGCCTGGTCCTTATTGGGTGGCGAGCTACCTATTGCTCACCGTCCGCAAGCCCGCGCCTACGGTGGCCGGAAATCGGCTCGCGATTCCCGACGCCCAGGGCGTCTCCCCCTGCAGCGGTTAGGGGCGTGAGGGCGCGAATTTTGCCTCCCCCTCACGCGTTCCGCCTCCTCCTTCGCGAGCATTACTGCTTCGCAGAAGGAGGTGACGGCCTGCCATTTCCTCTCGCTCCGTACCATGTACTGTGTAGGACGCGAGAGATCACCGCCGCCGATCGCCTCGACGAGGACACGGCGATGCTCGGTCCAAGCCGGGTAGACCTCCACCGTATGCTCCACCGTGTCCTCCGGGCGATCCACACAGTGGTGACACCCGGGCGTTTCCTCCCGTAGTGTCCTGCGTAACTTATTATCGTAAACAATTTTGCCTAATTTGTTTCAATTTGACAGTTCAACAATATTCATTGCGTTATTTACGTTGTTGAGCAGATTTTTTTTTCCAACTTATGAAGAAATGGATTAGCAATCGGTTTATTATCAAATTGAAACAAATTGTGATTGTGTTGTATTACGCAATTAGGGTACAGGTGTGTTAATAAGATTTAAAAGGGTTTTTTACCTCTTAAATCTATTGTGGTGATTTTTGCTTTAAGTAATTTTGAGTTGATATAAATTTATAAGTGATCCATTAACTTTTCGGGTTTAATGAATTTCAACTCTTTTGATGATTGTAGATACTTTCATGTATGACACTCGTGGCTGTTTTATTTAAAAACACAAGGTATAAACTCAAAACATTTATTTCAAATAAGTAATTAGGTACTTAAAGCGTTTACAGGCACTTTTCAATTGTCAAGGAGTCGGTCAGTCAGAAATATGAAACTAGTTGCCCATTCCAAAGCGTATTATGTACCTACGGAGAAGAGCGGGCAAGAAACTCAACTCAGCTCAACCATTTTGAAGGGAGCTAAAATAAAAGATCCAATACACGCGCCACCATCAGCAAGACATCTATCTAAGTACTAATATGCCTATAGATACTTGATATTCCTTAATGGCTTAGTCCAATATGTAACTAACACACATTGTATGTAACTTTGAATGATCATACATAAGGATAAGTACAATATAACCAGTAAATCAGCACCTACTTAAATTGAAGGACTTTTCCCGCGTTGTGTTGGACTTCGAACCGTCTATGTACCTAATTGAAAAACCGGCCAAGAAGGTTCCGTACCATATCGTTTTATTATTATTTGTTGTTATAGCGGCAGTAGAAATACACAATCTGTTACAACTCTAACTATTACGGTTCATGAGATGCAGCCTGCTGACAGACAGACGGACGGATAGCGTAGGATTAGTAATAGGGTTCCGTTTGGCACCCTTCGCGGGTACGGAACCCTAAAAATGTGCTAAATTCTAAAGTTTTATAAAATGACAAAGCAGGCATAACTGCTTTATTAACTCTTTGAAAGATGCTTTCATAGAGTTCTCAGGCTCGTATTTATAAAACAATCGGCGCCTGAAATTTGAATTTCAGTGAGAGTCGTCAGGTAACAGAAATTCAGCTGAAATTCCATCCATCCATAACATGCTTCTTAGGATATTATGTTATGGATGGATCATGTTCAAATAACAACATTGACAGTTATTTCCCACCTTCAATAACGTGCTAGTATTCAAGATGTTGGTAGGCAATTGAAAACCACTTAAATTGTACTCATCATTATGAAAAGCCCAACAAGTAAACCGCGAAAAAAGAATCAGCTTCTCCATATTTTGAAGGGATATATTAATGTTCGCATAACTCGACAAAATGAGCTGCTTTTTTAAAGCAATTGAGTCTAATGATGATTTTGATCAAATAAGAATAAATAAATTTTGTTAGTCGCCTTTCACTCATCCTCTCAACATGCCCAAACCATCTCAGCATACCCTTTTCAATTAGAATATTATTTCATGGAAAAACGAGCGACCCTTACAGTAGTCGCAAATTATGTGTAACATCTGACATCTAGGCTGACAGTACCAACCTCTCGGAAACACCGCGCCACCGTGCAACTCTAGCACCACGCGCGCACATTGGCCGACAGAAGTGATAACTTAAAACTGGTATTGTATATGATTTAAAAAATATTCATCATCATCATCATCCTGTTTACAACCTCTCGGAAAATAGGTTGGTACCATCTGACGGCCAACTATAGCAACGCGCGCGGTCATTGGCCAAATCAAATAGCGCGCACTTCCCTGGCTTCCAGTTACACACTTCCGTCCCTTTTCACGAAATCACTCCCACAGATAGCAGGACAGCGAGTGGAAAGATGTTACACATCCAAAAATATTTATCTATTAGGTACAGTCAAAACCGTTTATAACGACTTCGCTTAAAACGTACCGGATTTACGACAAAATTTTGAGGTCCCAACATTTTTGTTTACTTAACATAGTTTTTGGTTATAACGACTATCGGTTATAACAACTGTAATCCGACAGTCCCTTCGAAGTCGTTATAAACGGTTTTCACTGTAGTTCAATAGAGAACACATTGTGCTCCACACTTTTCATTACTACAACTACTAATTTACCACAATTCATAGCAATTGATATGCAACTGATACAACCTTGGCAATAACAAATATCGTCCATGTCAAGTTCACAGTAGCATTCAAACGAAATTACATCATAGTGTGGTTTATTACTTGTTACCTATGTGCTTGAGTTTTATGTATTTTTTAATTTGTGGTTACCTACGTTACAATATGTATTGTTTATCATGCTTGTGGATGCTGAAGGGTTATAGTAGTTAGAAGTATATCGTGATACACGTAGAACATTGGTAATGAACTAATGATACTCGAAAAAAACCAAGACATAGCGCTGTCAACAGTGACGTGAGGCTGGTTTTGTAAGCATGTGTGCACTTAGTGAGATGTAGTTTGATTGTAATGCTTGTAACTGTGTGCGTGTGTGAGTATCCACGGAGCGGAGATGTAGTTTTGGCATGCTTCACTGTATTGTTCGCAGTGCTGTCTTGGTTTTTGAAGTGAAAACTTCTTGAGGGGCGTTGGGCATTTTTGAGATTGGAAAAAACAATTGAACTCGCGACACCGTTACCGACACCTCATTTTTTGTAAACGGGATTCTACTCTTTATTTATATTACATTACGGATCAATGTTCTATGCAAGTGTTTTTACTTTAAAGGTTCTAGAATTTTTTTTTGTAAAGAAATCAAATGAAATCTTTTTATTGTGGGCATAGGTTATACAGACAGATGTTAGGTAAATTACAGTTCCATTATGTCCTGCCTAATAGGCATACAATAATTATTGTCAAAATGCAGTACAAAAAATACGCAAAAAATAAAATCGCGATTGTGCTCTTTATTTAGATAAGGTTACGGACCAATGTTCTATACAAGTATTTTTCTTCCACCAAGGCGATATTTTTCAAGTTTTTACTTCTGTCGGCACTCTCGGAGTGCCACTGTTTTTTTCTATTTGGTCTAGGCTCGTATCTATAACAGTCTGAAAACGACTGCGAAAGTGAAAAGAAGAACAGCGGGGTAATTGCGTAACACACATATAGGTAATGCAAATTGATCGCAATGGGTTTCATGTTGACAGTTCACTCACGTTCATTGCATTATTTACGTATTTGAGCACACGAATATTTCAAACATACGAAGCAATGGATTCGTTATTTTTTTCAAAACCGTCGGATTGCGATTGAAAGTGTGTTACGCAATTAGGGTGCTGAGCTCCAAGCCCTTCACATTCAGAGCGTGGTACTCACTATTCTTAGTTAAAATTATTCACGTCTAGACCATTTCTGGCCTGAACTGACGTAGCAGTGAAAGACACACTTTACTTCATTGAATGGAGTCACGAAAACCTTATGAATAACGCTGTTTATCACCTTAATAGTTTAGATACGTAAATACGTTCAATTCAAGAGTAGCGCGAATTTGCCAAATCCTCGCCAATGAAAATAGTACCTACTAACTTCCAGTGCTACAAACAAAAACTGTCGGACATAATTTATTTAAATACTAGCTTCTGCCCGCGACTTCATCCGCGAGCCTAAAACCTTCCTCTAGAATTGGACTATCCAATGCATCCAGAATTTTTCCAATCCGACTCTACCAGTCGGATTTGAAATATTCTTCCGGAGATTACCCCCTACATACAAACAAACAAATAAACATCCAAACAAACAAATTTTAGCTCTTTATAATATTAGTATAGATTAACGAGCCGTGCCTTGATGGGATTATTCATCGGCAAAAATAACGAATGTTATGTATTTACCTAATTTTAGGGGATGAATTTTCTAAAATCCCTCCTTAGTGCTCAACTGCTCACCTCCGTTAAAAAAGGAACTTTAGTGAAACCTTTCATGCTTCTAGACCCAGCGGTTTCGGCTGTGCTTTGTCTGCCAGGATTTTTGATAAGTAAGTACACTTTAGTTGAAAGAGAACCGTTGAGAAAAGTGCGAATAAATTTTAGAAGTTTGATCTCAAACTAAATAATGGTACAAACTGTTTCCGTAACCGAGATCTTGGAACTCGTGCCAATGCTAAAGATATGCAGCGTGAGGAATAAAAATCTCACAACCTGGGAAATATGACTGAGATTTTCATTCACAAATTTTTTGCAGAAAGTCCTGTTTCTAAAGAGAATTTTAGAAGCTAGTCTCTTAACAATACAGCCCATCCATTCAGTGAAATTTTACAGCTTAGGTGAAGGGATCCACCACTGGCTTAGCATCAGGTGAACCTGATGCTAAGCCAGTGGTGGATCCAGGATTGGAGGAATAAACACTAAAAAAGCACACAAAATTTTACAAGCCTCCTCGGATATCTCGGTGAATATACATGGCGGCCAAACCGGGCAGCGTGAGGGCAAAATTCTTCACGTAAACAAAATATGTTACTTATATAAAAACACTTGAAAACGTAATAAGTACTAATTAAGTTAATGATAATTGATGAAAATTGTACATTAAGTAGTGTAATACTTGCTAAAAAGTTTAATTAAAATAATATCAAGTTCACTTTAAGATTTGTCACGTGCTAGGCTATGGATTGACACTATTGACGACTCACTTCAAGCAAACTTCACCTAAGTCCTCACTTTTCACAGTATAATTTTTACAGAATATATGGTAGGTCTCAAAGCTACCGTAGCTCTACCCTATATACAATCTGTTCCTCAAACCACTACAAAAGAACCCAAATTGACGGCAACTCAATTAATTAGTGCATCAATATGCTTTATGCAATCAAAGTGAACCCACGAACAATGCGGCACGTACGACGGGCCGTATTTGTACGTACAAACACCATACAAGACTTGGCCCCGCTATATAACTAAGGGGAGTCAATACCCACGGCCTATTGTGTGGATGACACTTACACGAGCGAAATGCACATCTATCATTGAGGATATCTGAGAGGATTCCAGTGTTTAGTTGTTCTAGGACTAAGGCAGTATTGTGAATGCAGCACTATTATATCTAAGTACAGTACCCGGTCGTTTAGACGCGCACACTGTTACCATAAATTTTGCACATGATTCAAGACCCCCCTGTGGTGTAGTACTACCTAAGTACATTATATTACAGGTGTGTGTGTGTTTGCATTATCTTTGAAAGGACCAAATACAAGCAGTATCAAACCAGGATTCGAGATGTTTAATTTTGTTTAATTCCCGTCCTTATAAACCTGCTGTTTCATACAAATTTAAGTGCAATACTTGCCTGCACGGTCAAAATGTATAGGACAACAGGTTTTTTTTTAAATACTCTTTCTAGATTCGTGTGTTTATATGGCGCGTCGACGTCCCCTTAAACCCTGCATAGATAGCACATTATGTTTTAAAACTAACTCTATGTCTATACTGTTTCGATACGAATATACCTTAGGAATATACAGCTCCTCAGAAAAATTGGTCATGTCCCTAACAAGAAGTTGCTGTTAGGTACTGAACTGCTCTGCGGCATTGTTTATTTACCTTGATTATTTACTATTTACTCTCAATTGCCTATTGTTAGTTTAAACAGCATCGTTATTTTTATAAACTCTTCGTTCATTTCAATGGAATGATTCCACAAACAACGCAACTGTTAGTTGCATTGTTATTTCTCCGTGGCGTACGGTAAATATCTGTACCTGCCTGCAGAGTGTAGACTTTCAAAACATGTTATGTCAAACCTATTCTCATAATAATTAACTAAATATCTGACCGGATCGGATTTTTTTTAACGACTTTTTCTCAAAATTAAACGAAATAAATCGATCTAGCTAAGATCGATTTATCGCCCCCGAAATCCCCTGCATACTAAATTTCATGAAAATCGTTGGGAGCCGTTTCCGAGATTCAGATTATAAATATACAAGAATTGCTCGTTTAAAGGTATTAGATTAATGAATATACATTGACTTGTGATCAGTATTCATTATACCTTCGTCAAATAAAACCGAACTAAGGCTGGGACCTATTTTCGGAATAAACTAATACGTTGTCCCTACGTCATGATCATGACACAAGATGTTCAAAAGAATAACGTTACTATAGTGGGCGAGTATATAGCAATTTACCTCCGCATAAAATAAATATAAGTGACAGCAGCGTTCAATCAAGAAAACCCTCAGTCTAGAAGTAAGTAAAACAAAAGAAAAATAATAGCTAAGAGCTCAACTGAAGGTGGATTACTCGTAATTTATCTTCTGCAGAAGTCTACAACAGAATAACTTCTAATTTAGAAAACCTAGGGGTTTCTAGCAAATTTGAGCTTTGTAGACTCCGACTTAGTGGATCCTAATCTAAGATGGCGGTTCGGCCAGCTAAAAAATCAACTGTAGTTGGTCATTCGACAACCTTAAATGCAAATCATCGAATTGTAAGTCCAAGGTTGGCAGCGAACTCAGTTGTAAGTAACGTACGTGATACTAACCCATAATGGCGATATTACCCTAGATTGAATAGTTTACGGCAGTAGCTCTAATACCTTGAGGCTTGTTGATCTAATCTCGAGGTAGAAACAAGAGCGTATTGTCGTTCTATGGATGTAGTTCGATAAAGGCAATTACTTAATCAATGACATTATTGGACTAGATGCATAGGAACAAAACGAAGGGCTGCAAGTAAAAATGTATTAGCTAAACGGTCGTAACAAAACGACATGCAAAGAAAGGAGACGCATAATATGCAGTTCACAAATTTATAAAAACCAACGCACAAACAATACTTTTGATAATGCAAGTGTCCTGAGTAGTGTGCCGATAACAGATGGGTATAACAATTTACGGGAAGTTCGACAATTGAACGCAGTTATAACGCCTGCAGCAGTAGATCATACAGGAGAGTACCTATTGTTCGGAACAGAGCGTCTATTACTTCGCAAAATGCTGGTCCTAATAGAAAGATTGGCAAAGGCTAACAATAGACTGTCTTGTATGAAGAGCGACGAAGATATACTAGAAGAGTGTGTTTATGAAGGAGGAAGTCGAGAACCGGAAAACGGAATGAAACGGAAAGCCATCAGGGAGGGAAAGTGAACACTTACAGAAACTTTATTCTAGTTAAAGAAAATAAAATGGGTATTATCCTTACAATATTATGTCACAAAGAGACTATTGTTAAACAATAATACGGATTTGCGTAAGTAAAACTACTAGTACTGTGTTAAATTATCACTATATTTTAATTATAAATGCATTTATTATCGTACGTACTATGTTCTGGCAAAACAATATTATTTCAATAGCTTTAATAACAAAGCAAGTGGTCTCATTACTTTCGAATCGGATTCACGACATGCTAAGCTAAAGTTATGAGGATGTAAATATAGAGCAAACACTTGACTTGAAAAGCATGATACGTTTTAGTTCTCTACTTTTGCTAATATTTATATCTTCTCTCTTTATTCTTTCAAAAATTACTTTACATAATGAGTGCTTCAGCACTTTATGTTTGGATTTGATTTACATACGCTTCAATCACGTAACATTCTTGCACACCAATTCAAAAACGTCCGTTGTATTTGCGGCATTTCAATTACCACAGTTATGTCTAGGCGTTTCCTTCTCTAAAACGCAGGTCTAGTAGAGCAACAAGTGTGATCGATACGATGTCGTCAACCTTCCGTGAAGCAGACGGTCATGTTTACCTTTGGGGCGTTCGCCTTTTAAAATGTCTGATGAAAAATGGAGCCCGAAGGCCCGAAGTGTATTAAAAAGTGTCAAAAGCTTGGCTCTGTTCCGCGTTTCGGGAGTATTTCTACCGAATTTCATTTTTCTAGGGTTTGATTTAGATGCTTGAAAAGGTCGGGTTGTTTGTTTTCTGTTGGACAAATGGATTGCAAAATTGACCTTTCATATTTTAGGCAAGGTATTTGTTTGTTTGGACAGTCCGTTGTAGTTTTGGTGGAACATGAAAAAACATCAAAGGTCTAAGTTAGTTCCGAATGAAATATTTTGTCCCAGCTCGTGCAGGATCAACTTTTTTTCTAGCTCTCAATGATATTACAGAATGCAAACGAAATAAATAAAAACAACAAACAAACAATGATTTAGATACCGTTAAGCTGCTCCCAAAAGTTGGCACGATGCCAGCGAATTATCTGCGTCCATCAGCTAAAGGTCATTTCAAATGTTTCAGGTCAGTGACGGGCAAAAGGCTTATCGTTACCAACGCCGACGATTATTCAGTTATGGAGACTAACTGGATATAATATTATTATACTAACGAGATATCATAGGTAACTTTGTTTAAAACAAGATTATTCCCAAATTCGAACTGTCTTGTGCAATTTGTAAAATGTGATTTAGCTACGCAGTAACAAAATTAAATGAGACTGAAACTATGGGTAAATGCTTTTGCCATGTTTGATGGCTATGACAATAATCGGAAACGAAAGTTCATTATAGGAGTTAAGAGGTGTGTGATCAGCATTGAACATTGATATGTTGATAATTTTGATAGTGATTCATGGTCTTGTTTTGACTACCGTAGATTGGGTAATTCTATTAAGATGATGGAAACAGCTGTGTACGAAACTACGAATTGCTAAAAAGCAACAATACTATTGATCAGTTACAACTTGATGCACCAAAAAACTACATATTTGCACATGGCACATTGATTTTTGCAAGTACATTATTCTTGTCTGACCTTGTCTCTTGACTTTTAAGTCTATATTCATTGTTAACTATTCACGTTGTTTATTTCAATTGATCTGTGGCTAAAATAAATAGGAACACAGCATAGACGATGTCTTCCATAACAGTACGTATTGTCTTTATTTTTTCTGTTGGACATCTCATAGCTGACCTCTGAGGCCATGACTATTTAACCGGTCAATCCTGTGGATGCCTTAAGCTGCTACACTTAAAACCTCCAGCCAGGGGTTATTCAACTAAGCTAATTAAAACTAGGTGAACGCTCGCTAAGGGCACCCCCTGTGGGGTACGAACCTCGGCTTAGGGCGTTTACCGGAGGGAGGACATCAAAGATGGGACGGGCTGGATCAAAGTTTTGATCGTGATTATTAATCGGGGAATTTAAAGCTACGTGCACAGCTGCAACAACTGCTGGCACCTCGTTTTCGAGCAAGGGTCGGGGGGAGTATCATTTACTCGGGGACGCGGCGGTCGCGATCGCAAAGGACTTCGGCGGCGGGGTCGGAATGACGGGAGGCGTCTGTGTTTCTACACTGTGCTTGTTTCCCTATTGCTCTCCTGGAGGAGGGTTATGGGGTCATCAGGGTCGGTGAGAATGTGCCGTGGACGGCGTTACGTATTGTCTATGCTGTGTTCCTATTTATTTTCATCATCAGTCTTCAACTCAATTTTTCTTTTATCCTCCATTCATTATTTCTCTATTTCGGTTGTAAGGAGAGCGGGTATATTACAATAATTACTATCTTCTGTCACCTACACTAACACTAGGTATTTGACCTAAAAACGCAAAATATAGCTTCACAAACTAGTTCAGTGAAAGCTAGGTTTGGCCGATGAAATGGAAACATACAACATGCCACTAGCGAAATAACTGCATCAAGAAACAGTAAATCGACTGTTACGTTTTCCGTACACAACAACCGCACTTATGCTATAGTCATGAGAATGAAAATTGCATGATAAGAGGGGAATATAAACATTAGCTATCAGTAACATAATTAGGGGCGCTGTGGTCCGTGTTATCTTAAAAACATAACAAGGTGTATTTAGCAGGAAACCTACCCTTTACAAAGGTCCTCATGGACGTGGAATGGGCTCTTTAGGTACAACAATTACCTTGATCATGAGAACATAGCCTTTGTTTTTCACTTGGGTAGATAATAAAGACACGTGCTGAGTATAGGAAAACGTGGAGTAAATTCAAAGGCCGGTTTAAAACCGGCCAAGTGCGTGTCGGACCACGCACACTGAAGGGTTCCGTAGTTAAGATGAATTTATCCCAAGAACAAAGTTTAGAATGTACTTAGTTGTAAAACATGTTCTCCCATACGGAATGTAAGGGAGAACATGTTTTTGCAACTGCAAATGTAAGTAAGTAGATTATTACTCGTTAACTTGTTATCATAATCATTTATTTGCTTTGAGAGTAGGTACATAAATAAAGGTGTTCACAAAATGTTGAGAAAAGAAAGCCTACTTAGCTGTGATAGTTTTCCTTTTAATTTCGTTACACATATAGGATTAATTTTAGATTCCTAAACTTAATAGGCTGTATGGCCAAGTATTCCTAAACTGTAATGAAATATATTTCTTAACGAATGAATGGAACGAGTAAAAGGGGAAGGAAGCAAGATGGCGAGAGGGATTTTGATGTAAGACGTGATAAGGTGTTTTTTTAAACTAAATAAACGTTGTTAAAAAGATTTGGCTTTTTTCCTGGAGATCCCAACTCTACATATATATTACTGCTGTGATTTTTTTCACATATCCGAAACCAACCATACAGTTGGCAGGGGGAGGACACTTAGACTTTAACAAAAATTTGCACTTTAAAGTTTAACATCCCCACTTTACGTGTAGGGGAGGTAGTGTCATAAAAAGTTACAAGTTGAAAGACGAAGCAATGCCATTAATCTAATAAACCAAAATGATCAGCAAATAAGCCTTCAAAGAAGGAAGTAGGCATACGCGAGACGTGAATCAATTGAATCGTCAAATAAACGCAACGAGAAGCCATAGTGACGTGATATTATGTAGGTACTTATACCTAAGTGCGAAAAATTGCACCTCATAATTATATTAGTAGGCACACACAGCTACACACCAAGCTATACATTTCCAGTATAAGCTGACCTCGCATTGTACGGAAATCCTATACAATGCGAGATCAGCATAAACTGGAAATGTATAGCTTGATGTGTAGCCGGGTCTACACATCGGTAAGGAACGTGTAAAATAATACCTGTTGAATTTTTCTAGAAATACTTTAGTACTTTGGTTATATATTAAACATAACAATAAACAGGGTTTTTCATTTATTTATTTATTTATTTATTTATTATTAAAATTTCCCTTACAACTATCATTACAGGTGTATACCTAATGCGATAGCGCGGTCTTAAAATTAACTTAGGTATCTACAATTTAAAACTATGAAAAACTTAAAAATAAAAAAAATAAAAAATAAACCTGTAACACATAAAATAACATCTAAAAAATATAAAAAAATACTACTAAATTTCCTAAATAGAAAAAACACATTATATAAAATAAAAAAAATAAAAAACAACACATTTATAGCATACTCTAATCCACACTATAACATAAAATAAACAACAGTATTTTTGCGAGTTCACTCAAATGACCTGTAAATACATCGATCTTCACGTGAAGATCGTTAATAACCCGAATTGCGCGGGTCAATGGTGTTTTGGCGAGAAGGTTGGTCCTGGCCACCGGCACGGCAAGCAGCGGCGGGCGGCGCCGCCTCCATACATAACGGTCTGGTACACATACACTCAGGCGCTGCAGTACTCCTGGGTTATGCTCAATGCCACGAAGTAACCTAACCAGATACGCAACAAGCGTGAATTCCCGTCGTACCCTGAGTTGGTTGTACCCAACCATACCGAGCACAAACAGAGTGGGGTACATCAACGGGTAAAACGGGTATACCCCATATAGTTTCTTGTACAAGTGGCGCGTGAACTTGTTCTGTACGCGCTCCAGCATTACCGAGTACTTGGCCTCATGCGGAGCCCATATGACAGCACTATGTTCCAGATGACTCCTGACTAGTGCGTCATACAGGACCCTGACTGTTGTGATGTTGGTGAAGTGCCTTGTCTGTCTCAGAACAAATCCCAAATTTCTAAAAGCCCTTTTACATATCCCCGTAATGTGCTTGCGAAACGACAGTTCAGGAGTAACAGCAACCCCCAAATCCCGCACCTCCGTGACTCGTTGCATAGGCGCGGCGCCCACCACGTACTCGTGCACTAGAGGGGCCCGCGCGCGAGTAAAACTCATCACCGAGCACTTCGATACGTTGAAGAACAGCTTGTTGTCCTGACTCCATTCCACTACCCTATCTATATCCTCCTGCAATCGTTCGCAATCGGATTCACTATTAACCTCGAGCAGCAACTTAAGGTCATCCGCAAATAATAAACATGAGCCATGTTTGACGACTTCCGGCAAATCGTTTATCATTATGATGAATTCGAGGGGCCCCAAATTGCTGCCTTGGCTCACACCAGACCAGGTGTAATATGGGTCGGATTCACACCCATTATAGTCTACGTACTGTTGTCTATCCTGCAAATAGCTGGCGAAGAAGTGCAATAGATGTGGTGTGCAGCCGACTTCTGCGAGCTTCGTTAGTAAGATGTCATTGTCAACGGTGTCGAAAGCTTTTTTAAAATCAAAATAAGCAGCATCAACCTGCACACCAGCATCCACTGCCGGTACCACCTGCGCCATAAAGTTCAACAGATTGGTGGCAGTGCTGCGCGCCGGCCGGAAGCCGTGCTGCGCGTCAGCCAATTGTCCGCGCACTTGCTCCAGCATGCAGCGGTGGACAGCAGATTCGAACACCTTGGCCGGTGTCGACAGCACGGCCACCGGTCTATAACCAGTTATGTCCGACACCGCCCTACCTTTGGGTACCGGAATGACCCTCGTGATCTTCCATTGAGTGGGGAACGTCGTTGAATGAAGACACATATTAAAAATATAAAGTAGCGGTTCCGCGAGCACCCTACCACAATCCCTAAAAAGAAATGCCGGTATACCGTCCGGGCCCGCTGAACGCTTCGGTTTCAGGCGCTCAAGTGCACATCTGACGTCCTCCAAACTCAGTGCGTCAAGTTGCACCCGCGCACCGCTCGCCGCTCCCGCTGCCGCCGCCGCTTGAGCGTCTAACCGCGGCGGCTGATCGTTGTAAACCGATTCGAAAAATTTTGAGAACTGTTTAGCACACTCGTTATCCGATAAATGCTCACCATCCATTATAATAGTTTTCTTGCCTAGTGCACTTTTTTTTGACCGTATATATTGCCAGAATGACTTAGGGTCTTTAGCAAACTGACCCTGGATTTTATTTTGATGCAGTTTGTGAGCAGTTTCTATAGCTTTCTTAATAAGCGCTCTGCATTTAGAATATTCTTCATAATCCCTACTAAGTTTAGTTGTTTTAAATATCTTGTGAAGTCTTGCTTTAGTTCTTAAATCTTTTATTATTTTGCTCGTGTACCATTCTGGATAAATGTACTGCGACTTTGGACTAGACTTTTTTCTGGGAACACAGTCATCCAAAATTTTATTAAGAGTACTGTAAAATAAATCCAAAATTGCTTCTAAATCGCTCATCTCATACAAGTTTCCCCAATCAATCGAAGCTAACTTTGAATACAGCAATTGATAATTCGCTTTGTAAAAGTTCCACTGCGGTCTAATATTACGTGCACCTGAACCGGGCGCGCGAGCGGGGGAAGCACCGGGGGCAGCGGCAGCGGCGGGGACAGCCGCGCTCGCAAGCGGCACGCTGATCGCAAGCGGCGGGTGATGCGCGTCGACCGGCACGAGTGGCTCGTCCGCCGCTACTACCAACACCTCACCGTAAAAACCTGAACTAAAAACCAAATCCAGCTGCCTATTTAAACAATTGGGTACATTATTATTTTGAGTGAATTCGCAAAATGACACGAAACATTCATAATAATTAGTTACATTCAAAGGACACGAATGTAAATTAAAATCACCTATTACTACAACTTCCTTATATCTAGTGCACAGTTTTTCTATTATACTAAACAAAATCATGTAGTCATTCTCTGAACTACCAGGCGGAATATAAATCACCGAACACAAAAACAAAAATCTGTTATTTAAGTGTACTTTCGCACAAACAATTTCAAAAACGCAGCTGTCTACCGATACGTCAGTAACATGTACTTGCCGCAGCTCGAACCGGTGTGTGGCCACTAAAAACGCGCCTCCCTGTTTGCGACCGTCCGCTCGATCACAGCGAAGTATGTGATATCCCGGCGGGATAATTTCCGGATCTTGTATAGAATCATTGCAACCCGATTCCGTGATTGCATATAAGTCAGAATTTAATGAATTTATATTATTTCTGAATTCGTCCAACTTCGTTCGCAGACCTCTGACGTTTTGGTAGAATATTTCAATGTTATTCATTTGGTGTTGTTTTGGTTGACTTCCGAAACCAAATCCACTCACTAAATTCCGCGTTCATGGGCCAAATTTCTGCTTGGTTTAATTTTTCAAAACATTGTTCAGGCACTCCTACAATAAACGACGAGTAATCTCGCTCGGTTTTGTGTTTGATTTTGTCGACTTTAATTGAAACATTTGGGCCACATACGTTTATCACGTGACCAGTTATGGCTTCCAGCGTAGTTTCAGGATGCAACCGCCAGACATGCAGGTGCTTTTTCCTTTCTGTAGCTTGGATTGCCTTCAACTCCGTATTTGTTCCAACTCTCACATCTTTAGGTTGCCGGTAATTTTTTTTATTTCGTACAGTTGTCCAGCCCAATTCACTATCCTCTGTCCCTGCATTCGTTGGTTCATATCTCGGATGATAATCAATTATTGTTTTGTTCCTGCCAATCCAAAAATAAATGTTTGGTAAAGCTTGCATAAAGAAGTCTGATTCTAATTAGCAGGATTTTGCATATTGGGTGGAAAACAACCGCTGTAGAAGTTTGTATTTAGCGTCTCTTCTGACTTTCCTGGAATCTCACAAAATATAATATATATTTACGTAAATATGTATATGGAACGGTATGATGTAAATGCGTCTACCTCAGTATCAAGGACAGGAAATGTAGCGCGTTTAAAAACGGTCAGTTTTTTTAAGGATTTTACAACCCTTTAGAGTTTCAATTCACTTAAGTTTTAGTAAACCCATTTTCGCTAAATCGATTTAACCTATAACCGTTACTATAAACCACTTGCATTATGCATTGCTACTCCCAAGCAGGTATAACCGTGCAGGCTCTTGGCAGTTACATGAATATACTCTATATTTCATGCAGAAAGCTTCACTTTGCTGCCTTGAAAAGTATTCGAGAAAATCTGAATATTGACATTTAGACATCTCAACTTAGCTTGCATTTATTCACATTAGTGTTCTTGGAAGTGTGCTAAACATTGTGTGAAGTAAGTAGTAAAAGTGGGTGGTAAAGAATAACTTTTTATTACAGTTTTTATTACAATTATTGTGTGTTTATATTATTCAATGACAGACAACGCAGATCCTACAGCAAGAGCTGGGTAAAAGCATGTACAAGAGTTCCTTAAATACTGTAGATGAGCACCGAGATAGGATTTTTGATAATTCACCCCCTAAAGGGGTGACTAACCTGTACCCTAATTGCGTAACTCATTTTCGTAAACAATTTCGCGAAATTTGTTTCATTTTGACATTTCAACAACATTCATTGCGTTATTTACGTTGTTGAGCAGATTTTTTTTCCAACTTATGAAGCAATGGATTAGAAATCTGTTTCAAATCGAAACAAATTGTGATTGTGTTGTATTACGCAATTAGGGTGCTGGTGTCAGAGTTTTTATGCAACCCATGGGCCTCTGACTTGGCTTCACATGCCGTCTAGAAATATCTCTCAGGCATGTCGGCTTTCTCACGATGTCGACCCCTAGTTTGTGTGGAAAATCGTCATTTTGCTGATGGAACCACTGGCGAGGTCCGTAATTATGTTGTTTTGCCAGATTTCGCAACAAAGCAAAAAAAATATTTTTGGTTTTTCTCATTGAATTAAGTAACTAAAACTGAAAATGATACTTATGAAGCAACAAGTACAAACTTTCTACGCAGCAATATAAATATTTAATACAAAAAATCGATTGAGTAAACCGCAAAGGGTGGAAAATGCTTTGACGAGGGGTAACGAAAGGCGCTAACTAATATTTAGCACAGTTACTACCTACTGTTATGGACCATTCACAAAAAGAACATTGATAGTGATAACTGGAAGGTTTGATTGAAACAAATTATGGTTCGATCCCTTTGTTGTGTGAAAATCGATACTCAATAGATAGATAAATCATTTAATTAGTGCACACAAAAGAAATAGCACAACACACAAAAGCAGGAATATCGGAGGTACACACGGCTACATATTATCAAGCTATACATTTCCAGTACTTATAAGCTGATCTCGCATTTCATACAATGAGATGTCAGTTTATACTGGAAATGTATAGTTTGATATGTAGGAGTGTGTACCAGGACGGATCAAAGTCAAAGTCAAATCATTTATTTCAAATAGGCCCATGTATGGCACTTTTGAATGTCAAAATTTACAAAATATTAAAATTGATTCTAGTCGCCCCTTCGAAAAGGTAGTTTTTGTATGGAGAAGAATGGGCAAGAAACTCCACCGTTACTCTTTTAAAATGTTTTACAATTGTTTGTATATGCACGTACATTAGTTAAATAATATTACCTATATGAGAAGACGATGCACCTAGAATAAAATTACTATACCACAATAGGTAAAAAGAATTAAAAACGAAGCAACGACAGATCATTTAATATGTGATAGATACATGGTGCTCACATATTTACAAACATCATCATATTCCTATTGACTAAAAATCACACAAAAAGAGGATTTCGGTTCTTTGGTGAAACGCATCGATACTTGCGCAGTGCCTTTAGCAGGTCCTATGCGAAACAAAGCATTTCTCCTGACAATCTCGCAGTGCACGGAAACACAAGCTTCGATATCTTGCATAGTAGAGTGGTAATTGGGCACCCTGCATGTACATACATCTACAAATTTTGTTTGCGAGGTTTGGAAGAGCGGATCGGAAAACTAAGCAACTCCATTCCTTTAGGACGCGTTCACACCATATGTATACGAGTCATATCGGGGGGCTCATCAGTGCCCCCGCCAAGTCGAGCAAAACAAACACAAAGGCACAGCCGCACAGTGGAACGAGTGTATGGGAGAGGTTGGATTTAGGCATTTCCGAGAAAAAAAAGTCGAATTAAAAAAAACTAATAATGTCATCGTATTAGTTATCAAATGACGCATGGTAGTTTATTACAAGCAGTTTGTTAGTGCTCATTATTGCATTAGTTATTCTGTGTAAACCATTAATTAGTCATTTCCCTAATTACTTTTCTTAATAACCTATATCACATTTAATTGGGTTTAATTGGGTATTTAATAGCTATTCCACAATACACACACATTCACACATGGACTCATGTGTGAATCATATTAATATAAGTCTACTATAAGTACAAAACCAGTATACTATAAGGACAAAATATGTTTTTTGTTAAAAATATATAAATCAGCCTGTATGTCAGAAGGTGCACGTTTGGCGCACCATGTGTCTAAGCACTAAATGCAGCTCTTGATATGTGTATTATGACAGTAAAGACCACAACTTGAAATAGGATCAGATTCAGGAGGCAGAGAGCTCGATTCAGTAAAAAAATACATCATCCTATATGTCAGAAGGTGCACGTTTGGCGCACCATGTGTCTTAGCAGTAAATGTACCTTTTGCTATGCGTAATACGATAGAAGCTCACAACTTGAAACGAGGCCAGAATTAGGCGGCAGAGAGCTCGATACAGTCATTTTCATACTAAAATTTCACATTTTCTCAATTAACTCCTGAAATACGAGAGATACAAAGAGATTTGTCAGCATACGTTTTGAAGGCATTTTATAGCTAAATACGATGGCATTATTAGTTTTTAAAAATTAGACTTTTTTTCTCGGAAATGCCTAAGTCCAACCTCTCCCATACACTCGTTCCACTGTGAGCCGTACCATCTTTTCTCGTACATATATGTATTTAGGCGGCTAACAAACGTTTCGTGGGAACGCAATTAAAAACATTCAACAAGAGTAACCGTGGAGTTTCTTGCCGGCTCTTCTCCATAGGAAACGGCCAATTGGAACCGTGCACCTAGCTTCTGACGTTTCATAAGTGCCCATGTAGGTTTATGTGAAATAAAATATTTTGATTTTTTTTTTTTTTTTGATTCCACTATTCCATTTTCAAATTCTTGTTTACAACTAAGTTTTTTCACTAAACAAATATCAACTTTATGTTAATGTGAATTAAGATGGTTATTAATTTTGTGCATCATACAAGCTACATAGACTGAAAGCCTTACTTCAAATGGAACATAATCCCAGAAACCGTAACACATATAAGAATGCTAGAAAATTACTCAAATAGCGCTTCTTGCTACTTGGCAGCAGTTGCTAACGAGCCTTGAAAGCTGTCTCCAGCAGTTAAATAGGTCATGAAAGATTAAAAGGCCTTAGATAAGGAATAATGTGGTAACATCACAGCTGGGTGCAATAAAATAGCCTATACCAGTGGCGATACTTAAATGTACACCGGGTTTCAGACTGGCTAAAGTAGACTCATCCTTCATAATAAAATACCTCCCCAGATACTCCAACTGAACGAAACGAAATTTAAATCATGTATAAAACGCACACTATGCTGCCAAGCATATTATAAGTTGGGGGATTACATCGCTGACATAAATGCTTGGCTCAGCGCTGGTCCAGCTCCACAAGGGCGCATAAACTAATTGATTAGCATTCGAAAGTATCGTTGCAGCTGCTGAAGATTGTAAACACTATCTTTGCTTTGTATAAATTCCATCTCTTTGTATTGTATAATTGCATATCATATCACATGTGTGAGCACTGTGACCATGTACATTCCATAAAGCTACCATTTACTGGGTACCTCTTTCATTGACTTGAATGTGCCCTGGCGGCTGAGTATGTCATGCTCACTCAAATGTCTCGCTGATGGTGGCGTGTGTGTTGGAAAATGGTTGAGCTAAATGGTGCTGATCCATGCGTCATGTTCGTGAACGGGCGGCGCGCCGTCAGTAGGGACTGGTCATCTCTTAGCTGCCATGGTTTATTTTAATTTATTTAAATTGTTTTTGTTTTATATTTTTATTACGGACGCTTTTTAACGTGCACGTCTTTCTACATTGTTCTCATATGTATAATTTCAACACGAATGATAACAATATTTTGATTTAAAAGAGTGTCCGTGGAGTTTCTTGCCCGTTCTTCTCCATAGGTACCTACTACGCTTTGGAATGGGCAACTAGCTTCATTTTTCTGACCGACCGACCCCTTGACAATTCAAAAGTAGGTACCTGTAATTGGTTTATTTGAAATAAATGCTTTGAGTTTGAGTTACAGCTTTACAAGGATCTTTTGGTGCCTGAATGACATTGACAGATTTGTGAAATTGTCACAGAGATTGTATTGACAAAACAAGATGGCGACGTTAGTTCCGATTTTGGCCACGCGCCAAGAAAACTTCGTAGCGTTCGTAGCCTGGCCAGACTGCCTCACTGCCACCTTGCGAACTGGGTATTTTTTACCACGGCATGAAAGTGTTATTTTTTGCTGCACCCCGCGGTTTCAGCCGCATAGGTCTCGATCCTATGGGAATATCGGGATAAAAAGTAAAAATCCTATTTCATCCAAATCCGTTCAGCCGTTTTAGCGTAAAAGCGTAACAAAAAAACTAACAAACTCACTTTTTGAAGTGAAAACTTCTTTAGGCGCGTTGGGTATTTTTGAGTTGGGACTAAACCATTGATTTCGCGACATTGTAACGCAATTTACCGACACCGTGGAGTAAAAGACATCAACGCGTTGATTACCGCGGTACCGATTCTGTCGGCACTCCCGGAGTGCCACTGTTTTTTTTTAATAGCAGTTTTTACCATCATTTAGTGCATTTATTCCGGAAGGTTTAAGTGCATATTACATGTTTGGATCTGTCGCCAAAGCACCTGTGTGAAGCAGGGGCGGATCGCCAGTCCATAATAAAGTCATGATAAAACAACATAGTCAGCCTATAATGTTCCCACTGCTGGGACACAGGTCTCATCTCGGTGAGAGGGAGCCATGATATTCATCTGAAAATACTGTAACAATATTCGGTCACACCTTGAAACAAAATAAAACGCTGAATCCTGTTGGGAATTGAATGAACAACTGACAGACTTCAACTTTGTCACACAACTGTCCAATTTATGAGTCCAAAAGTTGAAATTAACAATGTTTGTGCAGATACCAAGGTCATCAAAGCCTTTTGAATACCGACGCAGTGTAGGTAGATTTATTTAGGTTTGTTTAATTAACTTTTGTTGAGAATTTACATAATTTTAGGTTTTCATTCTTTATCGCTGTTTGTTATAAAAAGGCGAGAACATTATTTACTTTACTTAAAAGTTTTTAAACAGTGTTGCACATATAGGGATGCTGATTATAATTTGGTCGTTTTTCGTATTATTTTAAGTACTTATTCATTAAAATACGTTTCAAATTCCTTAACAAGAGATAGGTAATCTGTTATAAAAGTTTTAATAAAAATTTTTTTAGTTAATTTTTTCAGGCGTGACCTTGCGGAAATCCATTATAAAATATAATAGACGTGGATATATTTAGTAAGCTGTTCCACTTAGCTATTTCTAAAGAGCCATAAAAACTCCTGAAAGAAATCGACACGTGTTTCACCTCTCAACGAGGCATCCTCAGGATGACTATGGACTTGTTGCAAACCCGAACACGGCGTCTGAGCCTTAACCACAAAAAAAAAAATCTACATGATTATCTATATGTTTATCTACTCAGGCATAACCAAATCGCTTTAGCGTGGCAATAACGGTCATTGACCCACCTACATTTTCTAGCCTTCTTTATTTCAAAAACTGAAAATAAAGTCCGTTAACGTCCTGAATGAACATCTATCGTGATCTTCAACATGTTCCAATAACGAAAAACCATTCATAGTTTATTATTTGGGTTCTTACGGAGAGATATTACGGAAAGGGCAATGACCGCTATTGCCACGATAAAGCGATTTGGGCATAGCAGGCGGATACTGACTTACTCACTTCAATACTAAAATTATCTATGTTCTGCAAAATAATTAAATTGACATGAAAACTGATTAAAATATTGCAGCAACGTAGGAAAAAACTTTAGATCAAAAGTTTAAAAAAAATCATAGTAATTTTAATCCTCGAACAAATAAATCTTTAGTGGTATGAGGAACAGGGTGTAAAGTTCACTCATCCACCATAGAAAAGGGAGGATCCTCCGACCAGACGGGTATTGTGTCTGGCGGGCAACTATCCATCGGTTTGAAGTTGAAATCTTGTATGTCGATCGCTTGTAAACTCTAACTGCGCGATACAGGATTTGTGTGACGTCATGTCTATGATGCGTAGTTCGCATGTGGCGGTGTAACCGATACAAATCTATCTTTTGTAACCTCGTAAATATCGCAAAAAATCTGCAATATGTATAGGTACAGTAAGCGCTCAAAAGTGCATGAGCACGCTAAGAGTCGTATTGCTGTGAACACGCGGTATAGCTCGTACATTTGTATGTGTAAGCAACACGATACACACACCACAGATAACGCAGTTTTGCACTACACGAAACATGCTAGCACACACGCACTATGCGCGTGAACTTGACCAGTTAATGGCATTGCTAAAATTCGACAGTAACTTAACAAGTGCAGATAGCAGAAAGCGTTAAGCGTTGTTATGGAATTCAAACTGCCTCAGGTTCTAATCTCGTAAAACACAGTGCGGTTTTTTGCAAATATTATTATTTTTGTTTTCGATAATAATATTTTTTAAATATTGCTGCTTTTTTATGTTGTTATTGCAATAAAGGTTTTAGAATAAAAAATGCGTGATATATGATAACAAAATTTAAAAAAATATGTTTATTCGTTATATTTATTTTACATAACTTAAAAAACTGCTACAATTATTTATCATTACTTCAGCTGAATAAGATGTGAAATAGATGTCAAGAAACTTAGAAGCAGTATGTATTATTTTGACATATTTAAATTATGAAATATTTTAAATTTTTTATGGATTTTTTCACCATAAATATTAAGCTTTGATCATGGTCGAAGTAATTAAGTAATAAATAAGAATATTAGACTACTTAAAATGTAAAAAACTACTTACAGAATAGGTAATTTTAAGGTTAAATATGGGCAGTTTGTTTATATTTTATTTGTATTAATTATTTTACATTTTATTTGACTTTAGTAAATATTGGTTGGTATTGAGGTTAAAGCTTAAGTATTCATTTTCTTTACGAAAAGAAGATTGAAACTAAACCTCAAATTTTAATCCTAAAATAATACTATTACTAAAATAATATTAAACAATTTCGGTATATCTGCAAGAAATACGACAAACACCCTATTGAAACGTGCTTAAAAAATTCGTTCCCATAAATTCATGCAATAACGAATCTGTTGTTTATTAAGTTGGTATGGTCAATATTTTAAGGTCAAAAACGGTTTTCTAGCTGGTCTTCAGTGATGCAAGTCTTCAGAGTGCACGGCGAACGGTTCATAATGACGTGTTTTTAATAATTCAGCAAAATATCTCGTTGGTATGAAACCATTTGTTTCATTCACCATTTGACGTCGCTGCTACTCGATAATAAGCCCCTTCCTCATATCTCTTAACCCTCACAGTATTTCTCTAGAACAAAGAAAAACATTGTTTTTATTACACATAATACCTTATTATTTATTATTCACTAATCGAATTAAACCTCACAATGAATTTAAAACTTTAAAGGCATCTTCTGTCTCAACAATACCTCTGTTCTATCAACAATACCCTTGATTAAGATTTATGGTTAGTAAAATATGAAATATATAAATGATAACACTCACACTTAGTCCGGTTTCATTAGATATTCACTTCACTTTTACGCAGCGCAATAATATTCTCTGATCTGATCTGATCTCTTCAATATATTTTATGCCTGCTTTTTGATAATAATAACCACAACACTGCGCTAAATACTCGTCACCAATATTATCCACGAACCAACAAAGTTCTATTAATTAAATACTTGTAACAAACTGCATCTACCCCACAGAAATCGAAATAATTTACTTAGTTTTTTGTGGTCTACCTGCTAAACTTTAATATTTATGTGAACAAGACGAATGAAACTAAAAACGAATGATGATTATTGAACTAGTCATTGGTTGCAGACAAAGTGAGTGTGTGTGTGTAATGTGCGTGTCTACAGTATTGTAACAACTTATAGAAGAAGGTCGTAAGTCAAACCGAAGCGTCAGTCTATTGCTTTGTGAGATTGCTCATGGACTTTTGGTCGATACTGTACCTGAATGTATACAACGTCCGATTGGTGGACAAAGACCTTTAAGCTATCAGTAAGGATAGGTACTGAGAATAAATAAATCTATATTTTGTAACCTTGCAAAAATCTGCAATAGGTAGACCTAGTACACACGGCTGCACATCAAGCTATACATTTCCAGTATAAGCTGACCTCGCATTGTACGGAAATCCTATGCAATGCGAGATCAGCATAAACTGGAAATGTATAGCTTGATGTGTAGCCGTGTGGACCTATACAACGTCCGATTGGTGTACAAAGACCTTTATGTTATCAGTCAAATGATAAGCCTTGCACATCATTAATGATAGTCACATTTCATGTTCGTTATATGCAATTGTAAACAAAGTTGTTGTTTGAATAATTAAAATGCCCATTGAATAATCAAAACCGAATGGGGCTCGTAGTTAAATAAATAACAGCCGCTCTATTGAAGGATAAGCTGCGCTTGCCGTGGTCGGTTCGTGGATGGGTGACCATCTACTACCTACATAACGAGACCCCTCTGTGCCTCGGAAAGCACGTTAAGACGATATATGCCAGCGACTAGTTAGCTTGCGTGTTGTGTGCTTAGCTCACGCAACGCGTCGTACATCCAGCCAGTAATAGGACTCGCCCATCAAGGAGCATTGTCCCAAATTAGACGCATTATTAATTTAATATCTGGATGAGCTTTGCTCGGTTTTTTTTTTTGGTAGTTTTTAAAAATGAAATCTAGCTAGATCGATTTATCGCCCCCGAAACCCCCTGCATACAAAATTTCATGAAAATCGTTGGAGCCGTTTCCGAGATTCAGAATACATATACCTATACAAGAATTGCTCGTTTAAAGGTACCTATTAGATTATACGTAGGTAAAACAAAGGGTATTCTAATAAAACACGTGTACTAAAAGATACATAATTAAATTATCTTTAAAATGGTGAAGGTTTCAGAAAAATACACTTGATATTTTTTGCGTGATTCTCAGTTTTTTATCCGCGTAGATTACTTATATCAATTTAAACATAATCTAAAATATTCACAGATTCAATTATTAAGAAAATACTCTTAATTTGACACATATTTTTTCCAAATCATAAAACACTACTCGTTTAGACGTGATCTTCAGTATAAAATCATTAAAAGTCACTTAGGTTAAGCGTATGCCGAGACGCAGGTGACGCAGGTCCACGCAGCGCAGGGCAGAACAGATTTTGTAATGCATGAACGTACTGATAGCTGCGTACGCTGCGGCGCAGGTACGTGCGACGCAGACATGTGTCTGACCTGCTCTGCGTCTCGTTTCTGCGCGTGCTGATTCATAATTTTGTTTATTTTCAAGGGATATCGTGTTACACGGTAAATGGATTGTGGAGGTCAGATAGGCAGTCGCTCCATGTAAAATACTGGTATTCAGCTGAATCCGGGTAGACTGGAAGGTGACCCCAACTAGCTAGGCACTTAGGCAGATTGATTGCATAATTATTAAAACCATGTTTCACGCTTTTATGTGTTGCCATTAGCATAGGATGCATGACATAGGAAATAATGCTGTCACAGTCTTTTGTTTTATGGCTCACTTTCTATAACAATGTTAACTAGGGCAATTAATTGTTAAGCGAATTGACTAGGTACCAATGTAAATTATCCAAATATTCAAATCACAAATGTAATTCTTTCAAAGTTGTAAAGGGTCCCCAAAACGATCAATTATAGTAATATTGTCAATCGCTTGCATTTGGTAGAAGATCAATTTGCGCATCCGTATATTCTGCACTGACACAACCAATGACACAACACACACCATTACCATTACACACACGCATACACCCTCAAATACACAATATAATCCAAATGTCAAATGGATAAATTGTAATTTCAGTTTTCTGTTTATGGTTTTGTTAAGTAAATAGTTAAAAAAAAAGCAGTGGCACTCCGGGAGTGCCGACAGAAGTGAAAACTTGAAAAAAATCGGCACCGCGGTAATCAACGCGTTGATGTCTTTCACTCCACGGTGTCGGTAAATTCCGTCACAGTGTCGCGAAATCAATGGTTTAGTCCCATCTCAAAAATGCTCAACGCGCCTAAAGAAGTTTTCACTTCAAAGAAAAAACACTTGTTCTGCTTGTCTTTTGTGAAACTGAAATATGCATGGGCTTGTACCACTACCCTTACAAGTTATTTTATAACTTAGTAAAGGCGCTGGTTGCAACACCTACCTGATTTGTTAACTAGTATAAGTCAAGTGTACCTACAGATTGCTATTTAATGTTAATACCATTATTTGATTAAATAAATGATTATTCTTATTCATTTATCAATCACGTAAAAATTTACATTAAAAAATTCAATTGATAATTTCAGGGACCCTTTACAACTGTCAAGAATATAGTACACGGCAACTTGATGTAGGGTGTCAATACGCCTCGTTTCCCTGACAGTAGGTAAGTACCTACTTAATACCGGACAGGAAATATTTTTGTTATCACCTTAGAGGTATTGTCCTGCAGTTCAAAGGCCTGTCTTTCCTTCTTTCTTCCTTTGTTCCCTGTCTTTTATGATCTGTGTTAAAGAAAATAATGTGGATAAATCCCTCATATAATTAAATTCTTAATTTAACGTTCAAGCAAAGAATGAGTGGAGAAAGCAAAAGTGTAACACACCGGGAAATAGGTACGTTCAGTGCGCGCCACGAAAGGCTCGCGGAAAATTGTGGAACTACATTTCTTTAATGCAATTTAATGCAATGGTATAGACGTATAGCGCCGCGTCAAAGGGCCTTCTTTCGTGGCGCACATTATCGAGGGCGACACTGAAAGTTTTTAAAACTGGCCACTTGGACACGATATAATAAAAAAAAACAGTTCAAATTTTGAAAATGGAACTGTTTGCCAATATTATTGTGTATGTATTTTATTCATTTGTCATTTTGTTTACGATTTGGCGGCAAATTGAAAATTGTCTGTGTCACGTCAGCATGAATTTAACGCGAGAACATTTTCGTACAATGATTTTTATGACTTTCGATGTAATTTAAGTTATCAAGAAAGTTATGATAGACTTCGATTGGCCTTTCACGATGAAGCCCCGTCTCGTGCCACTGTTTACAACTGGTTTAATGAGTTTAAACGTGGTCGCACTAATCTCACCGTCTACCGATGATCTGCGTGAGGGACGGCCTTCTACGGCGACGACTGAAGATAACATCAGTGATGTGCGGCGTATGATAGAGAATGACAAAAAAGTGACTGATCAGCAGATTCGGACAAGCTTAGGCATCGGATGAGTCAAGTGCACAAAATCCTCCATGAACATTTAGCGGTCAGGAAGCTTTGTGCCCGATTGAAAAAACCTCATGATTTGACAGGGGCCCAAAAACTCCGTCGTGAAATGGTTCAAAGATTTAACGGAGGTGACTCAAATACTGTGTTCGACATACTTACTGGTGACGAAAGCTGGATTTATTGTTATGATCCTGAAACTAAGAGACAGTCTGCTATCTGGGTGTTTCCTTCCGAGGAGTTGCCAACTAAAGTGAAGAGAGGTCGAAGCGTGGGAAAAAAGATGGTGGCCTCGTTCTTCGGACAGGACAGGTCATTATGCAACAATTGTTTTAGAGGATCGAAAAACAGTTACTGCAGAGTGGTACACTAACAATTGTTTGCCACTTGTCTTGGAAAAAATTCGGGAGAAATGACCTCGCGGTAGGATCCTCCTTCACCACGACAACGCCTCGTCGCACACCGCCAAGCAAACAATCGACTACTTGGTGACGTCAGACGTGGAATTACTGGGTCACCCGCCCTATAGCCCCGACCTTGCGATTTTTATTTATTTCTGAAAATAAATAAAAACTTCGAGGAAAACTTTTTATGGACGCCGAGGAAGCAGTGGCTGCGTTTCAAAATGCCGTCGAAGAGACCCCTAAGGACGAGTGGGTAAAGTGCTTTTCTCAGTGGTTCCATCGGATGCAGCGATGTATTGATGTAAATGGACACTATTTTGAAAAGACATGATAAAACTAATAACTTGCTAGTTTGTTCAGTTTTTGATTTTCTAAGAACTTTCAGTGTCACCCTCGCACTTACCTACTTTCTCACGTCAACTCCCGGTAACATTTTTCTTTGTCTAGTTATTAGAAGCAATAATTAAAATAAAATAAACAATGATTTACGAATGAAACAATCGTCTGTCGTACACAACTTTGGTGCTTACCTAAAGATAGCTACGTCCATTGATAGTTAAAGAATCTACGTGCTCAAGTAAATTTCAGCAGGTGCTGATGGCAACTTTGGACCAGAGTTGATTGTCCGCTTAAAGGGGTCCAGTGATCAGGATCCTCAGTAATGAGGGACCGATTGAGGAAGACCTAAAGATAATAAATCTTTATTAGTATAATTAATGAATTCTCTAACTAAGGACATGTACATGGACAGTTTTAAATACAACCCCAACTATGGGCGCTTTTATTAAACAAAACTTTATAGAGAAACGTGACAAAACTAACATTAATCAAAATAAATTATCTCATAACTTAAACTACAGCGTCAACATTTTTATTTTAAACGCCATTTAGATTTAATGCCACAAATTGTATTACTATTTAGTCCAATGTTGAGAGCAGTGGTGGCCCCGACTTACGAGCTGAAGGTCGTGGGTTCGAACCCAGACATGCGCTTTACTTTGTGTAAATAATTTCATCATCACTGCTCTCAAAACGTTGAAGGAAAACATCGTGAGGAAACCGGCATGTCCTAGAACCAAAAATTCGAAAACATGTTACATCTACCAACCCGCACTGGGCCCGCGTGGTAGATTACAGCCCACTCCCTCTCGAAGAGAAGAGGCTTGTGTCCCAGCAGTGGGAACATTATAGGCTGATTATACTACTCTAATGTTAGGTAAGTTTTTGTCATGCCCATTGCTGGGCAAAGGCCTTTCCAGAGGCTTTTCCTTCCAAATATCTCTGCATTGTACGATTTCAGGTCACACCACCTTCGCCACGGACTACCTCGACGGCGATATCCTCCTTCAGGCGTTCAGTGAGTGACGATCAGGGACTGAAAGAGGTTGCGGTTAAAGGTTAAGATACCTCAAAAATATACCAGTACTGGTTTAAAATAAAGGTTGAGCTATACCCGATACCTTTATAAATAAAGGTTGGGCTAAACCGTTATTTAACCTTTACATGATTTCGGTACCGAAAAACATGCTAGACGGCGCGGCGCGGGTGCTTACACAGTGGTGTCCTTCCGATCGGAAATAAAAACCAATACCGAGTTACAATCAGCAAGTGAACGACAGACAGTGTGGCGGCGGTGCGTCAAAGAAAACCCCTATTTATAAAGGTTAATGTACTGCTACCGAAACATTTATAAAAGTTATAGTACTTCTTCCGAAATATACCGGTTTGCATTTCCAACCTCAAAATTCTGCTATTGAAAAAAATAACAGTATCGAAATGTTTCGGTAACCCTTATGTAACGGTATGACGTCATACTGAAATACAAAGGTACCTTAATTTTTGGGTAATTCAGTCCCTGGTGACGATATTTGCCCATCTCTCCGAGTGTATTCGTGCGACGTGGTCGGCTCACTCTCACTTCAGCCTGGCTGTTTTTTAAGGGCAATAGGCAAGACCAAGGCTCGGAAACATAATTTATGATAACGTTTCTAACAGTTCTCGTTCTTCTTTGTACAAAATTTTGTTCGGAACGAAAACGAAATGAGAACTTTTTCAAAAACCGGTTTATGTCGCAGGACGCAGCCGCGCATGAGGCGTGCGCCGACAAGCATGAACTTATGTAGTTAAATTATACCTTATCTTCATTTCATCACATCATTGATTCCAATGCGCTTGCCGCTTAAGAATTGATTAAGGTTGTGTTGCGAGCTTCCTATCGATCAACCCAAAAATGGAAAAAAACGGTTAAAAACGTTTTCTTAACCGATTAAAATTTTGTTCTTCTTCAAAAACGTTTTTATAACGTTCCGCTGGAACGTAACCGAAACAAATCGTTTCTTAGGTTATTAAGACGAAACCGTTTTTAAAAATATACCGTTACCCGAGCCCTGGGTAAGACAAATAAGTCGAAAAACGAGTTCAAAATGCTTGGAAGACCTACTGGGCCCTTGAAGAACGATTCTATAAGTATTGCTGATATTTTTTCACGATTACGATATTGGTCCCATGAAAAAAATTGTTCAGTTTGATGGTGGTTTGTGGCCACACCTTTAAATTTGACCACACCTTTCTGATACACCCTGTACCAATATGTCAAATTTCCAAGTAAACATAGATTTTGTACTTCAGTTCCTCAGATGATTTTCATTCATTAATCAAAATTTTTTCACGATTACGATATTGGTCCCATGAAAAAAATTGTTCAGTTTGATGGTGGTTTGTGGCCACATCCTTAAATTTGACCACACCTTTCTGATACACCCTGTACCAATATGTCAAATTTCCAAGTAAACATAGATTTTGTACTTCAGTTCCTCAGATGATTTTCATTCATTAATCAAAATTCAAAAGTCATTTATTCAAACTAGGCTGAGATTCAGCACTTTTCGAACGTCAAAATTAAATAAGACAGTCTCCCAAAAACGCCCACCCTTCACCACTTCCTAGTGCTTTAGCTGGGAAGAAGAAATGGCGCAACAAACAGCAGCACATCTGTCTGTTCAGTTCAGAATCATTAAAACATTCTGCCTACGTCAAGATGATCTTCCTTGATACTAATTATGTTAATCTACTTTAAAAAGGTGGTTATAGAAAAAATCATTCATTTAGGACGTGTGTAACAAACCGTATTATAATCCTTCAAAGTCACCTTGCATTGTAGATTGATCAACGTAATGTGTCATTAAAAATAACTTATTAAGCAACCACAAAAATACCAAACAATATACCTATTGTGTATATTTCTTATAGGCACATGATCGTTTTTAAACTTACCGGGACTTGGAAACTTTTGAACTTCGTGTCGAAATTCAGAAAACCAGCACCCTAATCGCGTAACACACGATCAATCCCAATCTGTTTCATTTTACAACAATGGTTGCGTTATATGTAGACAAATTTTTCGAACATATGAAGCAATGGATTAGCAAAATCCTCTAAAATGATTCAGATTATGATTGATCGTGTGTTACGCAATTAGGGTGCCGGCCGTCGGTGTTGCAGATGGCTGTAAGGGTCCATGATACTAACCAATGACATACTAATAATATATAATATCTAAAATACATATTTAATCTTAAAAGTCTCGCTCAACATTTGATATACAAGATGATGATGAAATAAATAAAATTGAAGTATACATATACGGTACTTATAACAATAAAACAATTCTAAAAAATGTAGTCTGTTCCGGCTAATCTCTGAAACAGCTGGACCGATTTTGACGGTACTTTCACTGGTAGATAGCTGATGTAGCTGGTGTGCTGTGTGTGTATGCTGATGTGTGTATTTATTATATATTCATAGTGATTTTCAGAGGATAGCTGTGGTCGTATGCCACCTACCCTAACAAAACAATAAATTCTAACAGTAAGAAAGGAGAAAAAAGATAAGAAAGAAAAATAAGTTTATTTGTTACAAAAACACGTGCATAAAAAAAAAAGATAATTACTCGAGTAGAACAATAAAATAAAACACAAAAGATTTAAAAATAATGACGAGTACAAAACAGAAATATTCGGCAGCTGCACGTCATGACTGTGACAAGAAGGCTTCCACTCAGCATGATGCTGTGCTGTGGGGACCTACAGCACAGCGCTGATTTTCAGTGGTCCGAGCGATCATAAGCTTCAGAGCAAAGTGACATAATGAAACTTTAACCGTTTACGCAGCGCACGTAGCGGAAGCTCTCAAAAGGAAAAAAAACGCCCCGATTTTGAAACATTTTTCATTGGTGCTCCGCTCCTATATATAGCCTTCCTCGATAAATGGGCTATCTAACACTGAAAGAATTTTTGAAATCGGACCAGTAGTTCCTGAGATTAGCGCGTTCAAGCAAACAAACAAACAAACAAACAAACTCTTCAGCTTTATATATTACTCGTAGTATATAGATAAGTACATAAATATTACGTGTAAGTTGTTTATTTAATAGACGATAAATAAAAATATTTAATAGTTTGAAAATAACAATTTCAAATGAGAATATTTTCTTGTTTCATACTTTTTAGCACTTGAGCGTGATTATTCAGTAAGTAGTCGTGTTATATTTTTTTTTTGCTTTATCTTGTCAGATATGTCAGACCCATCACGTCTGCGGAGTTTTTCTAATTTCATTAGACCATGTTATAGCTATCAGGTATAGTTACTTATAGTATACAGGGTGGCAGGGACATCGACGCGAAAACTGATACCATGGATTCAGTACATGATTCGAAAATTTCAACGCAGGGGGTGTTGAAATTTTTCGTCGGTTATTTAAAAAAAAATCAGCTGTGCCATACATTTCGACCGCGTAGGTATTGCACTTTTCTATGAAACAGCAGATATTTTTTTTAATAACCGACGAAAAATTTCAACGCAGGGGTTTCAGAATCACGTACTGATTCTGTTTTCTCGTCGATGTCCCTGCCACCTTGTGTATGATATTTCAGAAACAATGTATTTTGGTGACATTTTAAAAACGTAAGACAAATTCGTACCTCGTACCGTATCAAACTTATCATGACTCACAAGCAACTCTAAGGTTTTATGCTAAGTAAAAATAATACAATAGTCCTAGACCAAGTGTTCCAAAATACATAGTTTCGAAGATAACATAAAACTAGACTCTCGATGTGTTTCTAAATTTAATTGATAAGTACGAGTAAATAATTTTCATTCAAAACATATTTAAAGCTATCAAAATGCGGCGTTGTCAATTTTTTTTAAGTGAAAACTTCTTTAGGCGCGTTGGGCATTTTTGAGATGGGACTAAACCATTGATTTCGCGACACTGTGACGACACCAGCGTTGATTACCGCGGTGCGTCGAGCAAAAGACATCAACGCATTGATTACCGTGGTGCTGATTTTTTTTTTCAAGTTTCCACTTCTTTCGGCACTCCCGGAGTGCCACTGTTTTTTTTATGGACTAAAATAGTCAGAATTAAGTAAACTTTTTTTTACGTAAGTGATTGGCGAATTAATAAATATGAAAAATAAAAAAATAAAGTTTTGTTTTTTTTTTAATATAATTCATATGCCAGTTGATTCTTTGACATGGTCTCAATAATACCCTGGAGTTATGGGATATCAAAAGGAACACGTCGTAGAGATACAGTATACAAAAAAATTGCTAGCACAGCGCAGACGAGATAAAAAAGCCGACTCTGTTACAGTTAGACCATTGATGTGAATTGATGTGTTAAACTAGTTTTATGTACCTAGTCACACCTGATGAGTGATGATCACATATGGCAAACAAACAATAGGACAATGAAGCAATAACTGCAACTGTCTCATTCACCTAATATCAAATAAATACTCTTAGATGTTATCCTAGCTGGATTTCGGAAGCACGAAATTTCATTGATTTATATGAGCTGACCACAAACGTCCGGAATTTGGACCTGTGCGAGCACCCCGCTCAGGTGTGGAATACTGAGCAAATTCCGGATGACATCGGACAAATTGGACCAGCTACATTTTGTGGTGCTAATTAGGAAATTGAATGGTTTGGTGGCTTTTGCTGGGTTTACGAAAACTGGATCTAATTAATGAACTTGCTTGTCGCAGAACTCGCAGAAAGATGGGAAAATAGACTTTTGAAGTACTTAAGTAAAGCTTATTCTAAACTTTCTATGAGAATATTTTTGCAGAATTTCGATTTACAGTTATAGCTTTACAATTTATTGTTTACACCCAATTAGTAATATAAAATCAAAATAAAATAAAACTTACTTGTATTTAGTAAAAACTCTCAATAACAACACTAAAATTCAAAACAAAACAGCACGTCGCAATCAAACAAAATTACGAAACCAGCTTTCAAGTTACAGGCGAGAAAATCCAATAGATAATAATTTTACGCGGTTTATTTATTACGGAAAGCGCGGGAATGTGCGCGCGAGCGTTGCTTGGCGGGAAAGGCGGGTTTTCCTCACGCTCGCTCAGCCAAGACTAACGTATCGTTCATTCTGCCTCTCGCAGAGCTACAAATTGAAACTGATTGGAAAACTCGAGGGAAATGCTCGCCCGCCAACAACAAGACTGAAAACTGTTTTGATTGAGTTGTTTGTTGTTGTTGTTACCATTGTTTTCTTATGCCATTATGCAAATAAGTCACGGAAAGTTTGCTGTAAGTAAGTACATTTCACTGTCCACGTAAAATGTATTTAGGTACAGGAAACTTTGAAACGAAAACGAACGTCCGGGTACTTTCGGTGCACGTAGAAAAAAACTGCGGATTATAATAGGTAGGTACTAATTAAAAATAGATTTACTTGTCAGTTGTCACAGAAACACGTATAAAAAGGCAAGATAACTCGAATAACAAAACAGATTAGTATTTATGAACACAGAACATCGGCTGCTGCACGCCGTGTCTGTGACAAGAAGGCTTCCACTCAGCACGATGCTGTGCTATGGGGGAACCACACTCAGCACTGAAAGTGCTGATTTTCAGTGGTCACCCGATGAAGGTGTTCACAGAGTTGGTTGGTTTAATAGAATATAAATAGTCGGCAACTGCACGCCGTGTCTGGGAGAAGAAGGCTTCCACGCTGTGCTATGGGGGACCCACACTCAGCACAGCGCTGATTTTCAGTGGTCACCCGATGAAGGTGTTTGCAGAGTTGAATTTAATCAATGATTTATAGTACTATTCTGTTAAAACTGACATGTGTCATTATTTGTCTATGGGTTCTAATTATTGCAGTCATATTTTATTTTTTGAAAATTGTTTGCTTTTACTTTGCTGTTGATATTTGACATTATGATTTCTTTTTTTTATAAATCTAATTATTATTTCCTAATTTAAATTGAATTGCATGTATTTTAATAATATTTTTTGTGTATGCTTATGTTTTATGTTGAATTGTATTCGAACACAATGTGAATTGTTCCTGAATGAATAAATGAATGAATCATCATCTATTAGTCGGAAAGAGTAGGTAGTCCTCTAAAGTCTAAACGGTTTCATTAACCTTTTGACCGCTTGTGTCGCATTTATGCGACAAATATTTCCGTGCCCCTACCGCTCGTGTCGTATTTCTGCGACAGAGAACATGTATGATTTTTTCGTTCAATTTTCGTCCTATTAACTGCGTGGTACAACTAAAACCATAACAAGATAGACATATTATATAAAACATAACATAACATAACATAACATCACGCCTTGTTTCCCCGAAGGGTTGGGCAGAGGTGTCCACAATTACTTAAAATTATGTCTCGTTGCTCCAAGTTTTGAAAAAGCTTAAACAAAAATAAGTAATTGGAAGCTTGGACTTTTCTTCGGTGTGTATCGCGCGTGTCGCATTTATATGACCATAGGGATGGGATACAATGCAATACGCATTTTAAAAACTAAATAACAAACAGTTAAATAATCAGGTATAATGCATCATTCAGCATAAAATAAACAGTGTCATACGAAATAAAGTTTATTTAACATATTGCCTTGTGTTATGAATTCTTTTTTTCCTTGTTTTTCATAAGAAAAATATCCCTCAGGATCTTTGTATTATGATAACATTTTACGTTAGTTCCCATCCCTAGACGCTTATGTTTGCAACACATTTCTCTAGTTAGTCTAGCGTGGCTGTCGCATTAATGCGACCACTGCCTACGTCACAAGCGGATCAAACGAATGGATAATGTTGTTCGTGGGTACACGCATTGTCGATAAAATAGTCACTTTTCAACAATGACGACTACTGAGGAGTTTTTTTTATGTGTTCGCGGATAACTTCGTCGTTTGTGAACCGATTTTGATGATTCTTTTTTTGTTGGAAAGGAGATATCCCAAGGGTAGTGCCATGATAAAGAAACCAGGATCTGATGATGGCATCCCAGAGAAATCGAGGGAACTCTTCAAATATTATGGGCAAACCTATAGCGATTTGGGTATTTTTTATAGTAACTCGTGCAGTTGCTCTTGAAAAGCACTATTTGGTTAAGTGGAACTGATGATGAAGACCACAAATAGCCACCGGAACTACTCAATAATAAGTATTTCACGGGTTGCGATTCGATGACTTTAATATGGTTGCAATGCAATTTATGCTCGTCACAATGCATATGGAGAAGTGGAGCTGATGGTGAAGTACCAGGAGAACTCCTCAACGATGAACGTCCCTGCATCGGGAAAAGCAATATTTTGTAAAAGGTGATGAGCTGTTGGCATTAGGCTAATGTAACTTAGACAAATTACAAATTGACCCACTAAAAAGCGAGAAATAAAACTTTTTTAGTTTTT
Organism: Agrochola litura; assembly: GCA_949152395.1. NCBI lineage: Eukaryota > Metazoa > Arthropoda > Insecta > Lepidoptera > Noctuidae > Agrochola > Agrochola litura. The sequence goes on along the minus strand of OX424497.1, from coordinate 2,654,728 downwards.
GAAGTCGGTTGTTTTTTTTTTTTTGTAATTACCTTTTTATTTAAATATTGTGATGTAATTCTGTTATTTACTATATTACTTATCTACATATCCTATTGATAGTTCAAATTTGGAACCGTGTTGAATGTTGTCCTTACCATTAAAAAGGTACAGTGACAGTACCTACCTACCAAGTCGGACAGGCACTCGCACTCGAGTTCCTTATGGTGTTGTCTCTTACTGTGCTCTGGCGATGACACTCAGCGCGGCACGTTTGAGTTATGACGACGCCACGCGCCGGGCACGGTTAGATAAACCGAAGTCTGTCAGAGACTGGCGTAGGCACGTTTTTATAAAACTTACTTAATTGATGGGTGATAAGTTCCGTGTGGTGCCGAACGTAAAAGAATAGCACCATCTCATTTCTTCCCGTGGGTGTCGTAGGCGACTAAGGAACTAACTAGAGAATGGGCAGCAGCGTTCTCATACTGCTACCGCCAACCCGCCTGCCAAACGTGGCGATTATGGCAAAACCCCCTCTTTGGGAGGCTTATGTCCAGCAGTGGACATCTTTCGGCTGAAATGATGATGATGAATGGGTGATAAGTTATTTGATGTGCATTTAAAAATATCCCGTTTTTATTATACCTACCTGCTTTAAAATCCGTAGATATGGACTTTAACGACTCTGTCTGTCTTTCTGTTGATTAAGGTGGTTAAATTAAGGCTGATTTAAAATAAAAACAAAAACTTTTTGACTATATTTTTTTATCGATACAACGATTGCTCCTCCTTATTTATTGTAGGTATTATTTTGTCGATTTGTAGCCGCGCGCTTAAAAGGTTAAAGCCAGGACAGTTATACCTCCGGGGCTGCGAATATGGGCCGATAGGGATATCGTGGCCCCCCGGCAACATGGCATAGGAAGGAACACGGGTGGGTTTTAGTCAGTAAGAGTCTGACACACCCTCCCGCTCCACCCAGAGCGGGAGAAGTTATTTGATAATTTCCCCCCCAAAAAAAAAAAAGGACAGTTATACCTACTTACATTCAGCTCATTCTCCTGTAAATTTTAATACTAACGTTAATTTTCCATTTCCTTCACCCGTGTTGCTATAATGGAACAAATCAATATTGACTTGATCTTGGGCGTAGTTATGTACCTGCCTATGACACAATAACTAACAGTGTGGTTACAATTTTACTGTTTGCTCTTTTCATAAACTGGCGATGTTTGTAATACGGATATGTTCGTTAAGATTCCGCGATTGTTTAATTTGTCGTTAAATGGAAGTGCGAACATTTTAGTACTTATGTTAAGCATTCAATTCTTCAAAGGATTATATCAAAATAATGGATAGTAGGTAGGCAAGTACTTACCTATGAATAAGTTTACCTATTTACGTAATGGTTAACTACTTTTTTGCTTCCACTATTATATTCAATAGTCTCCAAAACTCAACCATTTTTTTAAATAAGTTACTTATGTGATGTTTAAGGTGTACTTAAGTATATTTTTTCTGAATATTCATAATTTTTTTTCGAAAAATGACTAAAGGCGTCTGTCTATGTTGACTTTTTTTTTTACTTTAGTCTTTTTTGTTTCAAAATTTGAACTTGATTTTATAGAATAGAATTATCTTTATTCAAGTATCATATGACTCACAAATGACATAAACAAATCACACAAAACAACAACACTTACAACTATATTACAAAAACAAGTAGTAGTGTATCACCGCTGTGACAACCCATGCGAGATGGCACAACAGCGACCCACGAAAATATTAAAGATACACCCCCCTTTAAAAGTTATTTTTCGATAAGTTTTCATGAATATTTAGGAAAATACGGGCAGGCAGATACCGATGGGCGACATTGTAATAAGTTAGTAGGCATAGAGTGTATAACAACATGATCTGCGTCGTTCGTGCCCACGTAGGTACCTATATAATAGGTAAGTATTCAAAATGACCTATACTCCATTTGAAATAACATTAGACATTTAAACAAACCTTTTTTACAGTCCGTTCAACCGATTCTGACTTGTATACCGTAGGCATAAGGATGGCATTAAAAGCAAAAAAGTGGTTACAATACCAACTGTTTACTGCAGCTGGCATTTGTCATTACACCAACGCAATAGAAGGCAGAATCGGTTGAACGGACTGTAAAAAAGGTTTAGTTAAATGTCTAATCTTATTTCAAATGGAGTATACCTAATTCAAAACTTGCTGCTTCAAAATTAAAACAGACTGGCTTATAAGCACAATATCACAAATTGAGCCTGTTTGGGCAAAGTTTTAGAAGTTTATGCATTCTAGATGACCGCTCGATGCTCGTGCTTGCCAAATTGAGCAACGACCCGAGCAGAGGCAGTGAGGCAACTATGGAACACTTTGTGAAGAAAATTACTGACATTTTGTGTGAAAACTGGAAATATATTTAATAATGAAAATTATATGGGAAATGGAGTGTCGAAGTTAATGATAAACAAGCGCAGTTGCATGTAATGTATTGTATAATGAGTAGGTACGAGTATTGCGTTTCGTTGCGACAAAAGTATATTTTCGCAATTACACAATGACATTCGTATTGAACACTTTTGATCCCGGAATAGTTAATTTAATTCAATTTACGACAAAGTTTTTAATAAATGTTTACTTGATTTGATGTTTTTGAATTATGGGCGAATAATGTACCTACAATGGAACGAAAATATATGGGATTACATAACAATACAAATTGGCATGGTTTTAGTTAACGGTATCTGTGTAATTTTATAGTACATTACTGCCGCGGTCTATAATGACTACTTTGCTGGTCGCGCTGATGATGGCCGACAGCGCAGCGTAGCGCAGCTCCAGGCCGACACAGCGCGGTCAGCGTGCAGCACTTGATGGACGAGCTGAGATAAAGGCCGAGGCCGTAGGTCGAGGCCTATACAGCGAGGACAGCAAGGGCTGCAATGATGGCCAAGCTGGAAGGCCTAGAGCGTAGCTAGGCTAGCTCGAGGCAATCATAGCGTGACCAGCGAAGCAGTCATAGTGGGCCAAGGCTTGTATAGTGCTTTACTCAAAAATGCAAGTACCTAATCTAAATAAAACCAACAAGTAATTTCAAAAAAATATATATTAATGCTTCATTTTGTTGGAAAGATCATTGAAATACGCAAGAAAAACATTTTCGGATAAAGATTTAGATTTCCTACTGATTTTCCACTGCACAAATTTTTCATAAGCAAGCTTATATTTTTCCTTTGACTTTCGCGGTATTAAATTTTCAACCACTAATTTAGCTTCATCTTTAATGTCTGGCGGTGTTAAACACATTGAATCGGAAGAATTTTCGCTTTGAGAGCTCATTTTTAGCAAAAAGTCACTGAATAAAAATAAAATTTTCGCCGAACCGCGCTTTTGTTACCTACTTCCTTGTTTTTTTTTTTTTTTAACAATATTAGTTGGAACTATACAGCCAAATATGGAATAAAATCTTTTTGCCTATCTCTATAAATACAAACAGCTGTGTTTTAAATAAAATCTTTTTGCATTTGATTTTTTAAAACGTTGAAACGTCAAAATAGCGGCCTGTTAGAGCGACCAGCAAAACTTTGCCGGTCGCTCCTTGAAACAGAACGGGAAGGTCGACTTTGCTCAAACAAGGTTGTCAAAATAATGACCACATTACATGCATTTTTGAGTAAAATACCATACACATACATACATAAACTCACGCCTTCTTCGCATGGGGGTAGGCAGAAACTACAGAATGCCACCTGCTACGATCCTTACATACTCCTTTTGCCTTGTCTACGTTCATACATCTGGGGGCCACAGGTGGTGGTACCAGCTCAAAAGCAGTATTATTTTAATATTACTTCAGTGGGAGAAAGAGATGGAGCTATACCTACGTCCTGTAAAGCTTCATCTCTTTCCCACACTGAAGTAATATTAAAATAATACTGCTTTATTAGGTTGTGGGAGGGCCCCTGGTCATACACGCACGCCGGTTGCGAGTAGGTACTACGCACCTAACCTTTCTGAAGAACATCACCAATAAGGTCAGTACCTACATATGTCTTGCTAGGGCGTCGGCCCGGCCTTTCCCTTCACATCTGCCTTGTAAATACATTTTGTTAGTCGCCTCTCATTCATCCTCTCAACATACCCAAACCATCTCAGCACCAAAAAAATACCATATTTAAGTATGAATTTTTCCCCATATTAAACAGTCTCTTACTTTGCAAATAAAACTGACAATTACTGTATAAATAAGTTATGCTGAACATAGGTCGCACAGTGAAAGTCAACAGTCCAGTTCACAGACCCTATTAACACCCTCTCTCCCCAGTGATAAGATTTAGCACTTCTAAAATATACGCCGTGGCTACGGACAGGCGTGGGTACCCAAAGGCAGTAATTTCAAGAGTGCAACGTACCAAGGCAGGGTAATGTCCTTGTCCTGGAACATAGACAGAGGGTGGACAGAGGGGTACGAACGAACAAAAGAAAGATAAAATGATACTGTTGATATTTGCTTGACATTTCGGACTTTTGAGCGACGTATTTCTACACGAGTGTATTTATTTACTGAGGACTGAGGACAGACACTTGTTTTCTTTTGTTTCAACCACACTTTGTTTTGACAGATTTTTTCTTAATTTTAGTGATTTTAGAATAGGTCCTCGTAAAATTCTGGGAGAGAAGCAAAGTAACCTCGTATCGGTGGAAAAATTCGATTCGTTTTTGAGAAACATAATGGAAATGAAGATAATTAAGGTAATATAGGGAACCTTAAGTATTGCTACTTGAAAAATGTAGCTAGATAAGGCATTTTACAAATTCAAATTCAAATTCAAATAATTTATTTGCTTGAATATGGGTAAGTACATGAGGTGACATACAACAGAAGATCTTTAAACCATATCCTACCTTAATAGGTGTGCAAATATCTATTACAATAAAAATAAAAAATCTTACATTAATCATACATTTATCTATGGCAAATATTATTATTGGGGTATTTATGACATTCATTAATTATATAATTTTATTGTTATTACTTACTTATTTAAAAAAATTAATTACATTTTTCATTTAAATAATCAGTAACGCTGTAATAGGCTTTATTAATCAAGTAAGTCTTTAATCTATTCTTAAATGATATAAAATTATTTTCTTCCTTTATATTATTAGGTAATTTATTATATATTTTAGGGCCCATACAAAATGCACTCTTGTCAAACATAACCGTTCTATGGCGTATTGCACGAAGTGTACTGGCAAGTCTGGTACTTTTTAGCGTCTCATATTTGGTTATATTATTTCTAATGTCTAATGCTAGTTCATAGATATACAGCGATGGGAATGTCAATATTTTTAAATTTATAAAATGTGGTTTACAGGTATCTGTAGGTTTTAATGCACATATTGCCCGGATACATTTCTTTTGGGCTTTGAAGACAGTTTCTCTCTCGGTGGCATTCCCCCAAAACATTATACCATACCTTAGTGTCGAACCAACGTAAGCGTGATAAGCCAATAGAAGTGCACTTTGATTTACGATTTTACGAAGCATATAGATGGCATATGAATATCGACTTAGTTTTGTACATACTTGTTCAATATGCGTCCTCCATGTCATGTCTGAGTCTATGTGTAGTCCAAGAAATTTTATAGTTTTTATTTTTTCAATATTTATTTGGTCATAGTTTATATTAAAATGATTTAATTTTGAATTTTTATTTTTGAAAGTCATTATAAATGTTTTAGTTAGGTTTATTTTAAGTTCATTTAAATTTAGCCAGTTAACTATAGATGATAGCGTATCGTTCATTTCATGTTCATGTGCCGTAGGGTCTTCAGATACAACTATTGCAGTACTATCGTCAGCATATAGAACCATGAAAGATTTACGAACGTGATTGTCGAGAAATACTAGAAAACTATAGCTATCTAGATACTCTGCATTTTGCCCTCAATTCAGTTTGCCGTATGCGAAATGTAAATGTCAGAGTTTACAGCTTTTATTGTATCGGAACTGACGTCACAGTGAAGCTCTCGTCGGAATATGATGGATATTATTTTTACAGCCTCACCAGTTCGTTTTCATCCGGATTTTAGTACTTTACCTACCTTTTTCATTCTCCATAAAAGATTTTCTCAGATAGGTAGGTACTCATTGTCTTCATTGAAGCAAATCAGTTGTAGGTATCTTTGCCTACATTTGAATTATTCTGTACAGATATGACGAAATGTACGTCACATACATAATTCTAAGATAATACACAATAACAGGTCATCAGCCCGGCTTAACCTAGGGTTTACAGGTCGTCGCTGAATTAAGTAGTAATTAACGTCATGTTACTGGGTGTCTGGTGCACTCTGCGTTACATAACATTAAGTGGGCTAGATAGAGTACCTACATACATAGGTATATGTATATAGAGGTGTTGGAATATGGTTGGATCATTCGGTTCCCTACAAAATGGTTGAGCTGGATGGTGCTGATCCACGCGTCATGTTCGTGAACGGGCGCCGTCAGTTGAGACTGGTCATCTCTTATCTGCCAGGGCTTATTTTTAATCATATATTTGCAACTGCTTTGATTATTTTTTGTACATTGTTCTCACATATAGAAGCAACAAGAATAATGTACCCAGAATTTTGTAATATCTATATTTAAAAGAGTGGCCTTGGAGTTTCTTGCCCGTTCTTCTCCATAGAGATCTACGTTTTGGAATGGGCAACTAGCTTCAACTTTCTGACTAACTGACCGATTCTTTGACAATTCAAAAGTGCCTGTAAATGGTTTAATTGAAATAAATGCTTTGAGTTTGAGTTTGAGTTTGGGTTCGAAGCTCGGGTAATAGAATAAAGTACCTTAGTGTAGTAAATAAAGTGGTTTCTCACTGTTAGCGACGTGATAAAAAGCTTTGTCCACATTAGGGCACCTATTTATCACAAGTTATTCTTTTGTAGCAGAGCCGCAGAGCCTAAAGACTAAATCTTCAATCAGTGCGTCCTGCCTGTTATGACTTACAAAGCCAAAACGTGGACACTCACGGAGCGGCTGGTCCATAAATTCAAGGTTACTCAGCGAGCTATGGAACGACCTATGCTTGGAATCTCTCTGAAGGATAGAATCCGGAACGAGGTGATTCGGCAGAGAACCAAAGTTGTCGACATAGCGTACAGAATAAGCAAGCTGAAGGGCAATGGGCCGGCCATATTAGCCGTAGAACCGATGACTGTTAAGGTAGACGTGTTCTCGAGTGGAGACCGTGAATCGGCAAACGTAAGGTAGGACCTAGGACGCCCTCAGGCTAGGTGGAGCGACGATCTTCGCAGGGTGGCTGGTAGCAGTTGGTTGAGAATTGCCGAGAATCGCCTATGTCCAGCAGTGGACTGCTGAAGGCTGATGATGATGATTCTTTTGGCAAAAAGCTCGCCAGAAGTTGTGAGATTTAAGCAGCCAATTCAAAATATGTATCTATCATTGAACATGGAACAAATGTGTTTCAGTCCAGAGTGCCCTAGTGCAGAAAAGGGTTAAATTCGTTTAGCGGGAAAACACGATATATGCGAAGCTTACAAAACATCCCACGAATTAATGCCACATGCCACACCGCGATTCCTTCTGATCCTGTTGCGCCTTGGTGTAACGTCATGCGAGCTGATTTTAAGAAACTTAGTCGAAATTAAGATTACGCAGGAGAATGAAAGTATCCTGTGGATGAACCAGTTTATCGTATTCCATCCACTGGATAATTTTATTTACCTGCCATTCGGACATCGGTTATAATGAATCCTCTATCCATAGATAGAGGATTAACTAGGAGGTTTCTAGTGAATAGGTGAAGACCTTAGCATACTAAGGAAATAGTTTGACCGTTTTCCCTAACACGCCTAGTGTTAAGAAAAATGAGCATACTATTTCTTATTACCTAAGTAAGGTTCTAACATGGCACTAAGTGTCAACCTGTACCTATTTAACTTGAACAGGCTTGACGGTAAGTAACATACATTTTCCATAGAAACCAGACTTCACACAAACTAAGTATTCCACACTGAATATCATGAAGTGTAACAGCGCGGATATAGCGTTTGAAGCTAAAACTCAGCAACTTGTTTGAATGGGCAACTTTGGCTAGCAGTGTTGGCACAACTGCTCACACTACTAACTTTGTCTTGTCTTAGATTGTGACTGTGTGTGTAGATGTGTGAAGTAAGGAACTGAGGAAATATTACATAGTAAAGGGTTTATTCATAAACGATGATTAAAAGACGTTTAAACGTCAAAAATGTATGGCTAAACAGTCGCTAATCATTACTAGCAATGTTTATGAATAATTTTTGCGCTTCTGCTGAGCATGAGGTCCTGGGTTCGATTCCCAGGTCGGGTAGTGTTATTTGGACTTTCTTTCTAGAATTTCTCAGTAGCAGCCCGGAGTCTAGATTAGTGCCCAGTTGATGGCAATAGGCTCGCCCCCTATCTAATGAAATGTGAATGTACTATAGGTACACCTCTGTCTAGCTCCTCGGGGAATACAGGCGTGATGTTATATTATGTTGTGTTGTTTGAGACGAAATCAAAGTCCAAAAGTACCTAATAGAATACAGTAGTAATAGTATTACAATTTACTATCATAAGATCAACAATCATTATAATGGTCAATTTTTAAACTCTAAACAAATTATTTATTGACGAAGGGAAAAAAAAACAGACATGTTTAAATTAATTAACCAAAAATTACAAGTATTAAGAAAAAGAACATCGACAATGTCAATAGACAATAGTCGCATAGACAATCAAATCAAATTGAGTTTGTATTCCGACACTTGCAACACTGGTTCTTCGCCGATTGAGCGAAAGCGGTGGCCGCGCGCTTCTGTTTATGATTTGAAATTCTGACTCCGCGACGATCGCTCGGCTAAAGTCGCCTTAACGTGAAAGCGGTCTAACTCTTCGGGGACCAGGTAGGGTTCCCACGTCTCCCGGAATTCAGAAAAGTAAATTTAAATCTCCCGGCTTCCGGAAGGAATTTCAAATAAACAAAATTCTCCCGGAATTTAAAATGGAAAAAATAAATTAAAAAAACTCCCAGATTTTGACTATAATGAGGTGGCAACCCTAATTACAGGCGTGATGTTATAATAATTATGATCGACAATTGATTCTCACATGCTTTCATTGATAGTTACACTGTAATTAACTATTTAAAAGGTCAGTGCCTCAATAATATCTCAACTGTCCTGTGTGTGTTCTGATCACTATACAAAATTAAATTAAATAATCTCCATTATTTTTGGTAGGAGGTAAACTTATGAACTCGCATGCTATACTATATAATATAGATGGCGCTAATATCAGTTTTAAGTTTTCACTTCTGTTGGGAGTTCCCATGACTGCCTAATTTTTTAATTTATGATAAGTCTTTGTAGATGATTTTCAGGATAACTGGCCTAACTTTGGATGTAGTACATCTATTTACCCATTTTTTTATTATATAATATACCAATAATTAAGTTTGCTTGATTACTAAAGACCACACATGTATATGTTTATCTGATCTGTAAAAAAACTATAAGAATGAGCATCATTTAATTCTAGGTTCTTAATTAAGTAAGTAGTATTTTTTTAAGGTTCAATCATCAAAGGAAATACAAAACCTTTATTATGAACACTTTTCTTTCCGTCTCCCACAGAGGTTTATTTTTATTTTTATTAGTAACTTAATTTGAAGTACCCCATAGTTTATATTCAAATTAGATTAGGTATATAGTGTGAGTAATTTGTTGTTAATAAAAGTTTATAAAAGTAAGTAAGTACCTACCCACATAATAAAATAATAAATAAACAAAAAGAACTTACTAAAATGGAACATTGCTTCCCTGCCATTTCTCTTACTCTCTTAGTCCGAATCCCCTGCGAGTAATAAAAAGTAAACATAAACAACAACAAAAAATCTAAGTCGGTGAAAAAATAAAGAAAATAAAGACCCGCCCGTGACCCGTGCATACGAGGATTCCCGAGTATTTAGATTATAATTTCAATATTTACTTGCCTTACAGATTTTCCAGGACACTATTGCACTTGAAGTTCCTGCAAATAATTAAATGATTGTGAAAAACAACGAAAACACAACAAATCCACTGTGCGTGCGACGTTTTTATAGCGTTTTATCTTACTTTGTCCGCCAACAACATTGCTAGTTGGCTACCGGAAAACTCGAATTATATTTTGGCACATTTTTATCACATATTTCGAACTAATCACCATGTTTTTCATTTACACGAAATTCCCGCAGTTTTTACAGAGTCCAAAATTACGAACATCAATCAATCTTATAATAACGTTCCGTTTTCGTTTCACATCTATTGATTTCATGAGAGTGTCAAATACGGTTTTACGTGAAACGTATCGCGTTTGACAGTTACAACCTATCGTTCGGAAATAAATTGTAAAGTATCTTATTTGTTTTTGTTGTGTGAAGTTCGTTTCTATCGTAGACAGAGAATTCTCTGTCTACGGTTTCTATGCTTAGACCATTTAACTATGGAGTCTGAGTCTATGCGAGTTTTTTCAATCTTTCTGTAAGTCTTGAAAGAGTGATATCTTGACTTTTATCCCGAGTACTATAAGTCAAGTCGTTAAACCATAAAGCACCTATTACACTAACTTTTGGCTCATCCATTGTTTTATATAAGTAGTATGTTTTAAACTGTCTTATTAGTTGGGTAGGTCTTGGTTTTGGCCGAGAAATGAGTCTTGATTCGCAAAGGTAGCCCGCCAAATTCAAATTTTCGTACGTTTTTTGTAATTTGCAGGTCAGTGTCAGGTTGTATGATATCTTGATCAAACATATCTCTTACGGAGAATTTATAGTTTTGAATTTCGCGGGCTACCTTTGCGGATTCACCGTTATTTTTTTATTTTCCACGACGTCATCGCGTAGGTACCTACCTACATTAGATGACACCCTTATTTTATCAAAAGCTACTATGCTTATTTCACTGTTATTGATGCCGTTCGATAGAGCGCACCTAATAACGTTAGTTTTCAAAAGCGACTATGGAATTTTGAAAATAAAACTACTTTTAGCTTATTTGTAAAAAACAATCCAAATTTCTTTCAAAAATTGTCAGCAGTAAGAAAGAATCCAATACGGACTTAATACGTAAATCAATTATTGTGTCAAGTAAAATGTAAAACCGCACTAATGTAAAAAAAGCTTTTTTGGTTTTGCCCACGCATTTATAATAAAGTAAGTACCTAATGTTATTAAAAATATTACTGTTTTCAAATTGAAAAGGGCACTAAAGAAATTGAAATTAGTGAATTGTTTTTTTTCCTTCTTTGATTTATGTTTTTTATTTTCTCTTATACGGTTACACACGTTGTCTACATCTCTTTTTATATACTTTCCTGTCGCAGGCATGCTGGAAGAGATTTCTTTAGAAATAAGCATTGCCTTTGTACGTATTTTTCTGTTCCTTTCTTCTTGTCTGTTTATATGTGTGTGCATAAAAGGTTAAATAAATAAATAAAGGAAATATTAATAGAAAATATAATTGATATGCTAATAATCCATTTGAAATACCTATTTTACTTTTGATTACTGCTACCTTGTTGACATTTTTGTACTTATTAATTTAATCGTTTGACATATGACTTATTAATTTAATCATTATACATTTGACATGTTCTACCGTCACATGGATGCCCATACCATGGAGGACTTTCTTAATAAAACATCAATGTAATAATTACCCATGTTTGCAAAGTAATAAATTATTCCATTCGATAGCGAGCGCTATCGTCTTTCAGAAGTCGCAGTTTTCTGTTTAGTTTTGTGTGTATGGATTGTGAGTCACGTCACATGACGTCAGGTTGTTTCTAACTCTGTTGAAATAAAAATCATATATTTTTCGAAATATTTTATTTTCCACTTGTAAAAACTGTACAAGTCCTAACAAACTTATAAATTAACATTACATATGGACATTGCATGGCACTGACGATAAAGCCACAACTTTCAACATGTCGGATTGTACTCCTACATTATCGCAACATTTCAACACTTGCCTACAAAAAACTTCAGTCGTTCGTTAAAATTGTTATTAAAAGGTGTTTCAAAAATTTGTATAAAAGTTGATTGTTCTAATGATTGATAAAAGGCGGAGCTACATTCTTTGAGCAGCTATAAATTGCTGGCAATATGTTAAAGTGGCCCGTCATTTTAAACATTGTAAAATAAAACTAGTTTACACATATTTTTCATAATTCCACACGCAAGGAGCACGACTTATCGAGTTTCCTTTCTCACAAAAGTTAAAATGATAAAATATTTTAATCGTCAGTGTTGCCTAACTATTAATCATAATTTTGGCAACAGGAAACATTCTTGGGTTGTTGAAGTTGATTTTCAAAATGGAACACAATTCAAACCGTCTTATTCTAAATATATGGGATTAAAATGTAAAATATATAAATTATGTACACTTTCAAAGCACCTCATTTGACACTGGCGTTAATATCAATGTTTGTTCTGGGCACATAAAGTCTGGTATAATGTCAATATTATCTTCAACCTGAAGGTATCTATAAATAAGTAATTAATTCCATTATGATATAATTTTCGAGACATTAACTTGATTTAATTATTACGAATTTGAGCGATATTCAAACTCGTCTCTTATTCATAAATATCTTCAGTTGAAAACCTTTCATTCTGATGTTATTTAAAAGCACTATTTTATAGTTAGTATCTGATTCTAATACAGTTAAATTTAACAAAAAATATAAACCTACTTAAACAGAAAAACTTGTTTATTCAAAAGCTATAATATTCGATTGATTTAGTCCCTATGTTATATTAACAATATGATAATATGGGTTCAACAAAAAAACTAAAATCAATTTTATATACATTAAAACTTAACCATTTATATATGTGTTAAGACCTCGCTTTGAAAATGCAATCAAAAATTGAAATGAAATGCGTTGTCGGAAATGTAACAATAAAAGAGATTGGAAGGTGAATTAATGGTATATAAAAGCAGCTTTTAAATGCTGCAAAGGCTTAATAGTATAATCTCATAATTTAATAAAAATTGTAAAGCAGCTGTTTTGCTTTAGCTTATTTCGAGGAAGCGTTAATTTTAAACTCGTAAACACAATACAAAAAGACATTGATAAATCAAAGAAAAAGTGGACCAAAATAATAATATAAAATTGATAAGTACATAATAAATAATACTGAATACATATTTTGATAACTTGAAATACTTATTCGAATTGTTCGTCAATAATTTTCATTCATTTAATAAGTAATAAAAATTTAAGGTCACTTTAAAATGTAAAATATTTATTTGTTACACATGAGCAATTTCGATTTTAATTATTATACAATTTAATAATCGTTGAAGATTATTGTCATAAATATTGGAGAAGAATCGAGGAGTAGGAAACACACTTGATTCTTATGCTTGTCACCATAGTCGATACCCGTGCTTGTCACGGTCAACGTGATATACATATTTGCTTCACTTATCAGCATAAACTCGTGACTCTTATAGCCTTCGCATAAGGTTCAAATTAAAAACAGAATCACGCGCGTTCGCAATTATAATGATTTTGAATTATAATTATTTATAAGATGATATAATTATTATGATTTTGTCAAAGAAACCGATTCTTTACATTCTCAGCAGTGTTTCCTACTACAAAAATGTGACATGGAATAATTAATAAGTTAAATAATATTTTAACCCTACACCGAGCAGTGACTAAATGTTGATACGAAGTTACTCATACACTGTATATACAAATGATGTTATACGGTTACGATTTATCATAATTCGTTGTAATACAACACAAAATATAATAAATAATATATAATCTATTAACATTCAACAACTAGACTAAGTTATAAACATAGTTTTTTTTGAAAAATAATGATTATTAAATCAAAATTATACGGTAGAAGAAAGTTCGTAGTAAAAATCGGTTGTTACGGTACCTATGCTATCGAGTTAGGTCACGTCACCCATAGGGCCTGTGGCTCTCGTGCTACGGCGTGGTACGTAGCGTGGTAGCGTGGACTGTTCACTTCATATTGGTCGCGTGAAGTTCGCGGGGAACATTCCCTTTTCATTGGATGATTCTTTGATGCCCATCAGCCAGCCTTCCTCCTGTAATTAGAGATGGTTTTGTTTTAGATGAGGTTTTTACCTTGCCAATTTATTTTAAGTCGAAAACGAAATTGTTAAGACGTACGAAATTAAATATATGAAACAATTTTTAAATTTAATTTCGTCTATGAATACTATTCTTTTTTGCCGATTGCTATCAGTCGTGAACAAAGTTACTACTGCCAAATAGTCTTAAGTTGTCGCGATTATACATAGAAACACGAGTAGACATCATTATTTTTATAGCTTGCTCGCACTACCGCACTGCTGGGCAAAAGCAAGGGACACCATTCTACTATACTTCTTGCTTTAGCAAGACTGGCCATAGAACTCATCCTAAGGAAGACATTAAATAAAAATCGCGAGATTCAGCATTTTTTGAAAGTAAAAATTACATAAGAAAGTCCCGAAAATACCCGCTTTTAGTGCTTTAGCTGTCTGTAGAAGGAACCAAGTCGTCCTTTCACGATACACGTGGCCATATTGCTGTTTCAGCATACCAATCCAACTCGTTCTTAAGTTAAGTTCTTGTATAGCATAGTGTCCCCATGTCGCAATTACAGTCGTCCCAAAACGTTCTTAAATCAAAAAAGTTCATCAAAGCGGTACTAACTACCTGTTCATCAGGATCGTCATACTCTACGACGCGTATGATCTCGCCGACGTCGAAGCTCAGCTCGTCGGAGTCCTCGCGCGTGTAGCGGTAGGTGGCGCGCACGCGGTACAGCGCGCCGGGCGGCAGCCCCGCCAGCGTCGCCCCTGTCGAGTGCCGTGCGCTAAGTGAGGGGGGGACTTAGGGTCGAGTGACTCGAATACACAGATGCGACTCAATTTTAATTCGACGTTTAATTTCATACCGTCTTTGAACGACCCGACCCGTCCCGACCCGTCCCGTTCGTTGTAGTATTATAGCGACTGAAGCGCGTCTCAAAGAAATGGAAACGAGAGTGATGATTAGTCACTGTCAGTGTTTTTTCTTCTTATAGCAAAAATTTTTAGACCAAGTTTTAAACTGTCTAGCCATTTCGAATCATGAACTTTACCTTAGTTGGAATAAGGTTCGAAATATAAAAGCTGGCTGAATGGTTTAAACTTGGACTAAAGTTAGTCGTTTTGTAATAAAACGGTTTATGTTTAATGAGCGGTCAAACAATCGACAGCTCCTAGAAACTTGTGAATAATTTTTTTTTAAGTTTCCCACGGTAAACATAACTAATGGATACATAATATTTAAAATACCAAAAGCAGTATTAATGGTTAACAAATACACGCGTAAAACAACTAAAAAGCGAAATAATTTGCACACAAATTAAAAGTAAAGCCATACATATTATAAAATATTTACATACGTATATTATCAGCCGGAAAACCTATAGAGTGAATATAAATACAATATAGCATTATAAATTATACATACGAAATAAAGTAAAAAAAAAAACATGTTTTACAAAAAATCGTCTATGGTAAATTTTATCGTAATTTATCCAAGATTTAACTAAAAACAGCTCTATTTTGGCACTTGGGTAAAAAACAATTTAATTTAACGATCGACTAAATACATATTTTTATAATTATAAATATTAAAGTTGTTATTGTATAACTTACGATATAAGCGATGAGCTGTTAGGTCCCCCACCGATGAGCGTTATTTACTAAGATTTAAGAAGACCTATTCACACTTAACTAGTTCAGTTATATTTTACTTTTAATAAATTAAACCAATTAGCATGCGAAAGTAACACGAAAAAAAAAACGTATCTACAAAGTCGTGTAGGTATATTTTTCAATATTTTTAATTTGTGTCCAATTTTTTTTTATCAAACTTGTTTCGTCTGGAATTCTAATTGAATGATTCAAAATCTGCCTGTTAATGCTATAGTGTGAACAGGCCTTATGTATAAGGTCTGCTAGCTTATTATGAAAATATACATAAACGAAATAAATTGATAATATTTTTTAATAGATATTCCAACTCCTTCGTTTATATTTTCTCCAGACCATCACTTACCTATTGGTATGTCGTAAACCTCGTCGTTCTTGTTCTCACTGTCATTCTCCTTCCCTTTCTCGTCCTTTGGTTCTACATCTACTTGTCTCTTTTCCTCCGAGTTATTATTTGACTTCTCCGGCGGTACTGGCGACCCTGAGAGAATTGTGACTTTCTATTTGTCTACTGGTACAGCATAACAGTGTTTGTGCAAGTTTTTGCAAATAAATAGTGTTGAACTACTGAATGAAATTACTCTGTGGCTGAGTGATTGAATTGAACTTTTGAATTACTTATGCTGTGGCATAGTGATTTGATTTTTTTAATAAATACAGTGGGGGTGTTTACTGCATATTTAATTTTATGAGAAGTTAAAGTGATTGCATTAAAAATATTTATTTGCATTATTTAGATTTGAGTTGCTATTTAAATAAAATAGCTATAGCCATGCGTCTATCTACTACGACATTAAAATTAATACCATCTAGCTGATACGGTCACCGCCCCTTCTACTCACCATAGGTAATACGATTGTTTGAAAATAAGCTTGAAGATACATCACCTAAATAAAAGTATTAGGACTTCAAAAACCATGTAAAGTTTGAAAAATCAGCATAGAGGACTTACTGCTAAATCTCGGGACTAATATTGAAGGGCTTGAAGATTCATCACTTACTTACTAAAAGTACTAGGATTTCATAACATGTACGGAGTTCGAAGAACAGCTGGAGACATCTTCCTTTAAACATTTCGCAAAGTACAAGGACTCTGTTCGAAATTCAAAAACAGTTGTACTGGCTGTATCTTTGTGTCAATCCGTGTGATCTCGAGCGGCTAGAAGTACCAGGGCGGCATACTCACCAACGGGTATATCGTACAGTTCCTCGACCTTCTTGTCAGTGATTTCCTTTTCTACGTTATTGTTGGTGACAGGGGCTGTTAGAGCCTTGTCTTCTCTCTTGGCGGGCGGCGTGGGTGCGTCGGTCTGTTTAGCGGGCGTCTCCGGTGCGGGGCGGCTGTCGTTGCGGGATTCGGTGCGTGATTCGTTGCGGGAGTCGTTGCGGGAGTCGCTGCGGGTGTCGTCGCTAGTGGGCAGCACCGCGGCGTCGCCGGCCGGCGAGGGCGGCGCGGAGCCGTTGAGTGCGGGCGAGGGAGGCGCTACACACACACTCGGACATGCGGTACATTCTACTTGTTATTGTTGCTCTTGGGAGATGACAAAGTTAGCCAATGGAAGGCTCAATTATGAAAAGGCAGGATACACTAATGTCATAACGTCTTTGAAACATTTTCAGATTTTTTTTATGCTACCTTATTTAAATATTTAACATTGTTTATGTAACTTTGTCATTCCCCAATCAATTAGAAAAAATGCTGATAGCTAAAGTTATTTCATAGTAAGATTATTTATAGAAAGCAATCACTCAAAACATTACAATCCAATTATTTACTTGAACACAACACAAAAGCAAAATCATAGCTTTGAGATATTTAAAAGAACTTTTTTTTTAATTTTCCTACTTATGATTTCAAAATTCACAGAAATATATCATTTCAGTTGTACTGTCTGTATTTTTAAAGCGTTAAATTTTGTCCTTGTGGTACAAAAATATAACTTACATCCCTAAAACTCTGTACACTACACTCACTCACTCAGGGAACTACATTTTATTTGTTACTGGATGCCTAAATGGTAGGTCTATATTAATCAACTCTGAATTATCGACATCAAAACCAAACCCCTAAGCCCACGTACCCACGTACGCTCGGATGTAAAAATATCGCGGTGTTATTTTATCGCGCACTGGATTTTCAACTCACGGCGTTGAGAATCCAACAGAGTCCATCTCAGCGCGTCAAAAATACACACTGTTGAATTTTCAACCCTCGGCCTTGGCACTAAGCAGAGCGTTGAAAATCCAGTGCGCGAAGTCCTTCTCTTTCAACACATCCTACTAACTATACAATACAGTATTTGTATCCAGAATTTTGATCCCTTGATCCTCTTTCTCTCCAGACTACATACGACTAAGGGCTAATTTCACCAAAGAAATTAAACGCGATCAGCACATCTACACCGCGTTGACGAGCTGTCAGTGTCAATATTCCTCAATAATTATGACACTGACAGTTCTTGATCGCGGTTTAGATGACATTTTGTTTCACAGACAGTACAACTAAAGCCCAATTTTCCCAATTTCCATAGCCATATCTCCCCACTCACTCTGCACAGTGTCGGTGGGTGAGGCAGGTTTTCCGTTGTGCGTGTTGAGGGTCGCGTTGGGCGAGGAGGCCGGGGAGATGTTGTTCATGTTGATGCTTAAGTTGTTTGCCTTCTTGCTGTACGAGCCGCGCTGGCAGTCCGTGGCTAGCTTGTCCGTTATCACTTCCAGTTCGCCGAATACCTGGAATGGGTAAGGTGATAAAAGGATGATCAATTTATTATTTTATTTTTTTTTTATAACATAACATAACATCACGCCTTGTTTCCCCGAAGGGTTGGGCAGAGGTGTCCCTGTAGCAGGTACACCCACAATTCACCAGTTATGTTTAAGTCCCATGTAATAGGGGGCGAGCCTATTGCCATCAACCGGGCACAAATCCAGACTCCGAGCTGCTACTGAGAAATTTCAGATAGAAAAACCCAATAACACTTTGCCCGACCCGGGAATCGAACCCAGGACCTCATGCTCAGCAGTAGCGCTTGCGACCACTAGACCAACGAGGAAACAATTTTTTATACAGAAAATAAAATACAAAGAAATAACATGAAGTAAAGAACAGATATACTGATTAGAACATAACATAACACAAGAAATAAAAAAAAACAGTAGCACTCCGGGAGTGCCCACAGAAGTGAAAACTTGCAACAAGATCGCCTTGGTGGAAGAAAAATACTTGTATAGAACATTGGTCCGTAATCTTTTATAAATAAAGAGCACAATCGCGTTAAAAAAAACTTCCAAAACCTATAAAGTAAAAATACTTGCATAGAACACTGATCCGTAACGTAATATAAATAAAGAGCACAATCGCGTTTACAAAAATGAGGTGTCGGTAACGGTGTCACGAGTTCAATTGTTTTTTCCCTTGTCAAAAATTCCCAACGCGCCTAAAGACGTTATCACTTCAATAAAAATTCCTTCTAGAAAGGTATAACACGAGAAGTAGCAGACATGATATTGATACTACGTCATTAGTAATCAGTTGTCGCTAATTTACATTCCGATCAAGCTATTTTTATTCCGCTGCTTAGGAAAACATTTCTTCCCACACCATGCAAGTCAGTTGACTATCAACACATTCTCACAGATACTCTCAAAATTATCTAGCTTCTCAGGGAAGATAAGTTTTTGGACTTTCACAATCGGGAATAGACACTGGCAGTTTAGTAAAATCATTGTACGGTACACCTATGTTCTTAATGTCCCTCGGTAAACCTCGTGTTTCATCAGTCGTCAGATTTCTATCAGCTGCCCTTTGCACTTGGTGCAGACCGGACGCTCTCAATCGACTTGGAAGTATATAGAGTTGTTAATACTCTTTGAATTTAAAGTAATTTATTTAAAAAAAATGGGAGAAAAGCTGCTAAAGTCGCAGGCACAACAGATAGGAAATTAGTTTTACAGCTCTATATCGTCACTGGAAAGGCAAAATTACTTACCGCCATATAAATAATATGGCGGTTAAGTAATTTTGCCTTTCCAGTGACGATATGTATAGTTCACACGGAAATCAAAACAAAACAACATTAAGTACTTAGTTCTGAATTCAAATTATTATACACGATAAATCTAATAATTGATGGATATGGAAATTAGCATTCGTTTGTATTCGGAAATGCGATGATACCCGAGGGACATTAAGAAATATTGTAAGTCATTCGAATTTTGAAGGCTACCTTTTTCCTTTTTTAACTGAATTAGTCATATATGGGGTTCTCCAGGGGCCTGTTTTAGGTCGTGCCAAAGTTAATTCATGATTGAATGAAATGCACTGACCCCAGCGTGGTTTAACCAGACTCGATAAATCGAATGAACTTCAAGATTTGCCCCTGGAGCCTCATGCTTCATGGGGCTACAGAGGCCATTGCATATCAAGGAGTAGACCGGGCGGCGCAGTAATGGTTAGGAAGACGTGCCTTTAGGATATGGAAGGATTTGCGAGGAAGAAAAAACAAACAGAAGTAAGAAAAGCATGTTCGTACCAAGTCTCTCACCTTATGACTTTCAGAATGGAACAGTTGTTCAGCCGAGAAGAGTGTTTGCAGATTGTTAACGTAGAATAGAACGCGGGAGTCGTAGAGTGCGGGCAGTTCGTCGTGGAGTTCAGAGTTGAGGACTTCGTATGTACGCTTGGCTTCTTCTAGTTGTTCTCGGCCTTTGGTCACCTGGAAGGTAGAGAATATTGGGTTAGAAGATGTGTGTATAACGTTTTTCTAATCTCAAGGCCCCACTGGCATTTTTCAAGATCGTTTTATTCGATTCCGGTCAAAGTTCTCACATGATGTATGCAAGATAACAGTCATTGTTAACATTTAAATAGCCATAGAAAGAGGGTATCTTTACATACAAATAAATCAAAATTTAAGTGTCTGTTTGTCAAAATAACAGCTTTTTACTAAATGTATATGAAAGTATATCAAGTAAATACAACAATAAAAAAAATTGGTTACCTGTAAAGTCGGTCTATGGACGATAATTTTACGTGATAATGTCACAAGCCGAACGCTTAGGCCGATCGTGCCTCTCTATCGCTTGTTCCGCGCTCTCGCTTGCACGCTCGGCAAAGGCGGAACGTGACACTTTTTCGTGCGTGCAGCCGGTGTTCATCGATTTATAAGACGTTATTACGTCAAAAAAAAACCGTCTTGACGGAACTTTTACTGGTAGATAGCTGATGTTCTAAGGAGTAACTTGGCTACTTTTCTTTTAGAAAATGCATTAGGGTCCACGCGGGTGAAGCTGCGGACTGCAGCTAGTGCTAGATATAACTAAAGCTACACTAAAAGTACAGAAGCCACGATATTCATAAAACAACAGATGAAGATGTAGTTACCTTAACATCGTCCCTTCTCTTCGTTGCATTCGATTGCAGATTCTGGAAGCTGTGCCTTTGACCGTCGTAGTCTACCAACTTGCGGCCACGTTTCTCGATCTTTTTCTGTAAAAAACATCATCACTTACATTAATTATAAAAGCATTTTGCATTAGAAGTATAATTATTTCGGCATGTTTTAACTCCTGATTGAAACTGATGTCGAATTCCTTTAAAAGTAGTCGAGCGTAAAGGCTCTTTCAAACAGACGCGACACGCGACGCGACACAAAGGAACCGCTCGTCGCGCGACGAGCGGTGTCTTTGTGTCGCGTCGCGTGTCGCGCTGGTCTGCACAAGCCTTAAACTCGTATATTTAAAATGTAATATAAAAATATCATGTCTAATTAACCTCGTTTAGATTCAATTAAAAGGTTATTAACTACATTAATTTGATTCTCCCAAATAATTTAACTCGTCATCATAATTATTATTTATGGGATAATTGTCTGGTCCTAAATTCACAACTTGATTTACTTAGTCTTTTTGCTGCATTATTAGGCTAAACATACCATACTACTACTCGTAGCTAAGTTATAACAGCCGCACAGGTCGATCCATCACGTTACGATATTTGACAGTCGTTACGGGTCGTCAGAAGACTGAAAGTCTGACAACCAGTCTTACCAAGGGGTATCGTATTACCCAGTTATTGGGATAGGCAGATAGGCAGTCGCTCCATGTAAAATACTGGTATTCAACTGCATCTGATTAGCCGACCCCAACATAGTTGGGAAAAGGCTAGGCAGATTGATCGATACCACACTACTAACACATTCTGATTATTATTGAAAGTCGATGAACATGGATTAAAATAGTTGTTAATTGAAGAAATCTGTGGGCATTACCTACGGACTGAAGGTGTATACGATGAGCAGTGATAACCTAGTGGTGTGACCGTCGGACTACCAAGTCATAGCACTCGAGTTCGAATCCAAGGCACACACCTTTGTCTTTTTGGATTCATGTGCGTATTGTATATTATCACTTGCTTCAAAAACGGTGAAGGAAAACATCGTGAGAAATGCCTAAGAGATATTTCTCGGCGGCATGGGAAGTCAAATCAGAAGCCCATGCGCGGCATAAAAAATTCTGACACCAGGTTAGTCACTAACCACTCGAAAAAGAAGAACCTTCGGGCTCCAAGTTGCTATTGCAGAAACTCTTTTTCAACTATCTATAACGGCAACCTGTCAGTATAAAATATTTCAGGTGTATAAAATCAATCAATCTACCTAGCCTTTCGGGTCGGCTTCTAGTCTAACCGGATGCAGCTGAATACTAAATTTTACATGGAGCGACTGCCTATCTGACCTGTTCTAATACCAATCCTACTTGCTGCAAAACCTCTATGTATACATTCATAAAAACAATATCTTCACAACAACTCACCCTGACTTCAGGAAACTGGTTGGTGTACGTGTTGAGCGGTATGAGCACTTGGTCACCGAGTTTGTGCGAGAAGTCCTGCCAAAGCATCTCCAAGTTCTGCGCTTGCACGTACAGCAGGTCGTGGCCGGACCACCCGCTCTCGTACACTTCCGTGATGGCTTCCATCAACGTCTTCGACGCTGTTTGCACCGCTGGGGGAGATCGAACAGAGAAATCAAATAAAATTCTGATTTGGAAATGTAAGGATTTGACTGTAGCCTATTTGTCAGAAGATTCTTTTAGCCAGTAAAAGAAAATATATAAATTATCCTACAAAGTACAGGCCGTTGTGGCAATTTTAGGGGAAGACTGTGCCTATTTTTTTTTTATTGGTTGGGAAATTATCAAATAACTTCTCCCGCTCTGGGCGGAGCGGTTCCTTCAGTTGCCATGTTGCCGGGGACCACGATCTCCCTTTCGGAGTTGCTGTGTCTATGATGATGATGATGATCATTCATCGCACAGAAAACTGGCTGTGTCATTTCTATTTTCGGATTTCCAGAGATTTTTCGCCTTTTTACAGCGCAACTTATTTAGTTTTTGCACTGCTGTAGACCTAATTACAAGCTGCGAACTATTTGTCGTAGCATATGTGCACACACTTGGCACGCACCCAGAAGAAGTTCAAGAATCTCTGCATATCCGAATGTGTTATTCGTCATTCCTTTGATCGAATTGACGCAATTTAGCGAAAGTCTATAACTGGAGTACCAGGAAGAGTGCTATGGAACTCAAATGCTGGTTCTTTGTGTTCATACAATGGTATAAAGGATGGAGAGATGAAATGATCAGTTACGTCCTGCCTCTTGGTTCGCGGTTAGGTCAAACTAGCTGCTAAGTATTATGAGAAAACTGGCGGTCGAGTTTCGCACGTGTCGACAATTTTCAAATCTTGTCTATCGTGGCCGGGGACGATGTCTTGATCGGTATTTGAGATTGCCCCAAATAGAAATGTCGTTTATACGTCTAAATAGGAAGTACACTGATGGATGAAAATAGTAATACACAGATAAAAGGGATAAGAAAGCTTAAAATTCTAAATATAAACAGCAGTCAAAAATTTATTTGTGGAGTAGACAAATATATATTATCATGACATGACATCTTGATCAGGGAAGAGTTTTCGTCAATGAATGAGAAGGTCCTCACCTCGTATACATCTTATGTAGTTGTTGAACTCCTTCTGAAGCCTGGTAGCCTGCTGGTGTTGCCTGTTGAAGTTCTGCAGGTGCTCTTCAAATATGTCGTCGAGGGTCCGGTCTACCTTGCCCAGGTTTTGAAGGAGCTGTGGACAAAGAAAGAGGCTTATTAGATACAAGTGTTCAGAAAATATTTTGTAATATTTTTCAGCATTGACGAAGAGTTAATAATTTCAATAGAGCTATTTGCCATTTCAAGGATAAGTACAGAGTTATCCGCATAACTTCATAAACTTTTCTCATTAAAACAGGTCGATGGCCATTCGCCCCCGAATATTTCTGAAATAAAGTAAATCGATGGTTTTATGACACAGTATGAGAGAGAGTGGCCGAAGAAGGTTTGTGACGTGTAATTGGAGGATAACGTCTACCCGGTGCACTGCTAATAGCTTGACGATAATAAATATTGATATTTGTAAAATTAGGAGGATAATGTGGGAACTGTCCTGCAATAATATCTAGTACAACACGAATATATTCCACCGATTTCATAATACTTACCGCGTAACCCTACACTGGTTGGTAGCGCAAGGATATCTAGGTTTAGTACGCCGCAGGAATGAGTGCAACAATTATTATTTAATCTATTACCATTCCAATTTTATTGCTTTGTTCCTGTTGGTGCACCGAACGGTGTGCGGTGTTTGTTTTATATAGGCACCCGTGCAGTGTATTTTTATAACCTGACTCGGTTTCTGGGAATAATAACCAAATCTCTTAGTAAATCTGTACCCTAATTACGTAATACACGATCAATCATCATAGACCTTTAGGTTTGACCGGTTTGGAAGTTGATAAAATGGAGTGGGTTTTTATAAATTTTCCGTAAAATTGCTCATAGAGAGAAATAAATAAATGAAAGTAGTAGAGCCAATGTCAATGATTCTACTACCTACCTATTTACTTACTAAACATGACGCAAGTCCTAATAACCAGTTATTACCTAATTAAAAGGTAGTACATGCTAACGTAATGCGACATATAGACAGCATTCAGCGATAGTTGTCACACCCACATTAGAACTATTCAGCTTATCATCAACTAATTAAATGTTTGCTCTTATTATTGTGACGCCATGTTTGAGGACCGTGAAATAAGCTGAAAATAATTGTTGGTTTGTTTTTATAATAATGTATTTGCTTTCAATGACGTCATGCGTATGTCAATTGCGGGGAACGGTAACTAAGCTTGTAGTTGAAGGTTTATATGATGATTATAAAAATAACATTTCAATTTATAAGTCTTAGTGTAAAAGGAAACGCCCTTATAAAATAATGTTTTCATGTTTCTATATTTCTGATATTTTGGAATGCTGACTGATGATGATGATGAGAGCGATGATGACCCTATATATCAAACCAAAACGTAGGTATCACCTTTTCGATCCGAATTAATACGTAGGTAATAAGCGCCTGGGAATAGGATCCTGAAATGAGTTTTAAAAATGAAAGCATCATCTCTGAATTTTAGAAAGTGCTGTCAAAAGAGAGTAATTATTCTGGTCAGTAATAATAAATCGGCATGTGGCTTAACACGATCAGCTTCTATGCTGCGAACAATCCATTCAACTCTCAAATGAACTAAACATTCTCAAAAACACATAATATTATGTTTCAAGACGACAGCATACATTCGTTTCATAAGAGCACACATACTATCAGTCACTCTGTGACCTTGTAGCCTTCAGCACTCATTGCTGCATTGTTTGCAAAACATGCATACTTCGCACCTGAGCACACTGTGATTTGTTCAACGGTTGCGTTTCATGCAAGGCTGTTGGTAGATCATCAGATTTTACAAATGGATATTGCAATTTGGATTTGTTTTCGTAATTACTCCTTGCACTAAAGTTTTGCTTTCAGTCGTTTAATGAATAATAGATTCTGCTTCATTGTATGTTCATTTCATTAACAATTTTTACATTGTGTCGAAATCTATAACTAAAACCAATTCCTTAGTTCAATATCTTTCAGGTTAGTTCAATCGATTCATTTCGAAGAACACAAACTTTTCCAGTATTGCACAAAGTTCATAAACCATTTCGGGGAATACGAATAGTTTTCCATTAGAATAATGGAAAATTATCCGAACCTGCGTAACTTAGAACCAATATTTAACTTTCAAATTGCAGCCGTTTTAGTGATGGTGATGGTTTAAGCAAGTATTGCCAGATTACGAAAGGATTTTAGTTCTAGAATTCCAATTATTGACTGCAAATCAAAATCTTGTTAGAAGCAAACCATGACCAACATAACACCGGAAAGCAACATGCCCAAAGAAGCAATAAAACAGTCCTTACAAACTTCACAGTTCTAAAGTCCGCGACACGTAACTGATAATCCATTGGACATACCAAACGCGTATAATGGTCATCGACCGGCCACTACTCCCATTGTTCCAGCGTATTGCGCGCAACACCATGAAATGGATAAAGCTTATTATATTAATTTGATTAAGTTTGTTTTAATAAAGTTTTGTTATTATGAAGACTTGTACCATACGTTCTAAGGGGCTTTTTAAAACCATTGGTAGATTCTGCTAGAAATACAGAAGTTATTCCAATAGTTGGTCCAATTTCAATATTGTTTGCTATTGTGAAGGTATGCAAATTATTTAATTATGTGGAGAAATCAATGTACCATAATATGTAACTTACAAGCCTATGGAAGATGTAAATTGCGTAACGGCTAAAGCAGCAATGGAGCTAGTTGGATTGCCATATTGTTCACTTCTATAATGAATTAAAACCAGCTTAATTGCAGCACTAGATAGGCGGACTCTACCATAAAATGCATTTCTTTCTCGAACCTAGCTACACATTAAGAACACAACGAAAATTTTCGGAAGTGACAATCAGGTGTAAAGCGGTTACCTCGGTTACGTCCGTCGTCCATCATGACTCGTGTGACGTCACATCCGCGGCCGCTTCCTTTCGATTTCGATTGTCTTTGACCGAAGCTTCTAATTACGATCATTGTGTATTGTATATAATGCAGTGAATATTAAGATGTTTTCTTTTTTATTTTGCACCTTATCAGTATCGGAATAAGGTTAGTTATTATTCATGTCGGTTGCGATGTTTTCTGTTAATTGTATTGATTAATCATCAAGAGAGTTTTAGTAATTAACTAATTACTATTGTCTTCTCTATTTTCTGCTTCTATCATTGTTAAGTTTAATTGAATTGTTTCTACTTCCCGTGACACCTCTACAAGGCTGTTTTACCGCATTCTTTGTTAATTACACATATATAATCGGAATTTATTTACTTTTCACATAGTTCCATGAAACATTCAATCAGATGTTACAAGCAGCTCTCCACGGCGAATTATTTAAATTGGAATATGAAACATAGGGAGATAAACTGGATGAACTTGGACCGACGATGCAGTAAGCATGGAAGATGCTGGTGTTAACGATAAAAGTGAGCAGGTGAAAACTCAAGAGACATATCTAGGTACATCATAGAGTAATCGTTATGAATTGTAGGTTACAAGCGCAATAGAAAAGTTTTAATTGTCATGTTGACAAGCGTCTTACGTAGAATGACACAGCATCTGCATTCTGCTTGCGTAGTCTATTGAGGAGAATAGGTTACCACTACGCTGGTAAATAGTAGGTCATCAACCAATCAATACGATTGTAATTCTAGACCCGTTATCGACGTTTATGATAGTTATTCACTTTTTGTTGCGGAAGAAAATAGAAGAAGCGTGTGTCGACATACTGAACTACAAATTGTCGGGAAGCAAGAGGTGTAGCGAGACAATCAATGAATTAGTAAGTCATACTCATAAAGTAGAGAATCCAGAAATGGAGAAGTCGGGCTGTAGATGATTATGACGAAAGTAGAATCCGAAGAAGTCAATCAACTATAGAAAACTTTGATCCAGGATTAGATAAAAGCACAGGGAAAAGATAAGGTTCATTAAAAAGATTAATAAATAAAATTAAACATCAACGGTGTTTTCGTCACGATGCAAGCCAATGTGTCAGACGTCATCCAATCTATTAAATAAAAATGAGTTATTGTTCTATTGTGAATAATTGTGATTTATAAGCTGTGCACGATACTAATACACATGCAGGCAGGCATGAAGAATTTTATGCTGTGATATCGAAGAACTCAGTAAGTCCACAAAGTAATTACTGTACTGAGAAAATAAATCTAAGTAGTAAAACACCGTGATACAATGGAAGATTGGTTGTTAATCACAATACATATTACAATTGCAACATCAATTTATCAAGATAGGCACCTTCCAGGAAACTGATGCGATTTCCGAAACGTTCTGCATCGATGAACCTGATATTTTTTTTGCATCCTAAACTACGGCTTGTATTGTGTAAAATATTACACTAACAATTAGTAGAAAAGCTATACATGCATTGTCGTGAATCTCTACCCCCACATTTGAGTATTGTATGGACAAGCCACACTCGAGATCTCTTGAGTCGAGATTATTGAAAAACAAAATTTACTTTGAATCAACTATGATATAAAGAATAATCATTACGCGCTTAAAAACTTCTTCAATTTTTTCAAGACAAAACGTTGACAAGAACGGTTATAAAGGGGCTGCTAAAATTATCCAATACCAAGAACCGTCTCGTAGATATCTTGGTAAGACTAGGTAACCAGCATCATAAAACAGCTCATGAATATCAAAACAATTACTGCCTCATCGCCTGAGTCTCCAAAACGCAGTCTAGGGAACGATAAAACTAAAGGCGAAATATCCCTTTCAAATAAATTCTATTCAGATTTTCATCTGACGTTGAGCATCGGTTTCTCTAAGCGCGTGTGCAAACACGTTGTAAATAACGGGCTGTCAAAAACATGCGTATTTGATTGTAAATCAAATATTGAGCTCAGTTTCACTGAGATTTTTAGGTTTCCAATTTCCCATGACCTTAATACAAGGTTTAAGATTTTCTTCTTCTTGTTATGTATTTACTTTCGTAAGTGATGTTTTGTTACTGTATATTTTTTCAACATAGTCTTATCAGCATCTTTCAAATTGAATTCTATGTCTGCATTGTTAAGTTTGACATGTTTATCAATATTCAATGCATGCTACATACAGTGTATTGCAAGCGTAATTAATTTTCATACTTTACAAACTGTGTAAGAATGAAATTAAAAGCTGACGGCCACACAATTTCGGTCATCGTCATACGATCTTTTGCTTTTATTTATAACTTCTGAGTTCGGTTTCATATTAATTGGATCCGTCGCCTCGACTTCCGTTGCACTAATTTCGTCTTCGATTTTGACTTACTTACATTTCTAATTTTTTATCTCTGGGTTGTAAAAGATTTTTTTAGCTCTAGAATTTTTACCATTAGGTATATAAAAGACCAGTAATATTAATAATAATAAAATTAGCAACCTTTAGAAAGTTTTACAAAAATTATTAGTAGACGAAATTCAACAAACAGGATAGAAGCAGAAGCAGAGTAAAAAATGCATCAAAACAAAACAAGAAAAGTGGTATAGCTACTGGTCATTCAACTAATACCACCTATAAAATAATTTTAAGAATAAGTAATACTTAGAATATACTTCTGACTAATGAAACTGCTAGACTGACGGACGACAGTATGAATATGTATATTACACTCGGCCCGCCCCAGCAAACATGTGCTGTCTAAAAATAGGCGTCGATAAGTCCGCTTTGTTTGCTTGCCTAACTTATTTGTTTTAACGTTTTTCACTGGAAACTATTTTGTTGGTGTAGTAAACATAATTTCTTGTTTCGCAATGTTTCTCACTATATTATTTTCTACAGCTATGTACCTTATAACGGTTACTATGTACTTTTGGCTTTACTAAAGGAAATCCGGCGCTGTTCATAGTTTATTTGAATTTACCAGTTTTATATGTTTCCTATGTATATTTGGATTACGCTATCGTCAAGATCTTTCCTATTTCTTTTTTAACATATTTTAGGCAGACATTCGGCCTCAAAGAAACTCATGATGTGGTTTTAACGGAACATGTTTGACTAGAAGATTACCATTTACTTTTACCTCGATGTTATGGTGATTTGTAAAAGCGGATATTTTAATTATTCGCATAAATATGAAGTTCATTCATCTTTCGTGTATTTGTATGATTTGTAATGGCATTTGGAATGCCTTGTATACAATTCTTATCATTCATAGTTTCTGCTTTCTCTCCTTCGATTTGTTGGTCTTGAGACAAACTTGTACTAGTTTCCATTTTAGCATCAAGTATCTAATCTCCATTTTAACTGTAGTCCATGTTTAGCAACAGGTGTGCGGAGAAACTTCGACATTTTTGTGCAATTTTACATCTATTGATTTTATGCAAATTACTGATTCACACTTGGAGCTGTTGGCTTGTGTCACTCTAATTATTAATAAAGTTTATAAGGAATAAACAGCACTTGATCGGAGAATTACTGTTGCAACGACTGTAAATCTCGTAGACGTTTAAATAGTGAGTGATCTAATGCTGTTTCAGGTGGACTTAGAAATCCAGACAAAACCAATAGACAGATTGGCTGCTTATTGTTGAACCTATTAGATATCATATCATTCGCTAATTTGCTTCGGCGAGGGATTTCTGGCTCGCCTTCAAACGCTACCATGCAGACTTGAATAAACAAATTGGACATAAATGATATTTAATAATAAATAATAGCTGATAACACATAAACAAACACGGAGCTAAATACAGACGGGCGTGGTATCTAAAATTAAACAAGGAACCTAGGACTCTTTCAATATTTAACAAAAATTTGGGATAATAATCAAAAATCCAAGCACTAACCAATAATATAATGAATTTGCGAGTGAGTGTATATAATTTGTGTGTCGCTGTACGTAGGTACAGAATTGTAATAAGAAGGAAAAACGAGGGCTTCCTTCAACGTAGTTTACGGATTTACGTGTGAAACCGTCTGATAATAATGCATGTAATCGCACATGATTGGTGTTTCCTATTGTTAAACGCTTCACAGTTCTTCGGCTGTAGGTTTTGGGGCCACATCATTGATTTCACATGGCTTTTATCATATCTAGAAGTCACAGCAAGATGCCATAAAAATGTGTCAAAAATATTCCACAACGCAAGTCTTCATGGGTATGAGTGATACTCTAACATTTTGGAGTTCCACGACAGTTCTCAAAGACGTCAATAGCATACTCTGCATTCATGCTAAGTATTCCCGTGCAGAAATATTTGACATAACGCGGCAGTTACTCGAGCAAAGGTTAACAGAATACGCCACGGTCGAAGCAACATTGTAATTGGTGTTCCCAAGATGATAACCGACGACAATCATGCAATAAAAACCTGAGATGAACGTAGCGGCCTATGAAGTGCTCGCTACTGCGACGTGAATGAGACTATTTACCGTCGGAAACTGAATGATCGAGGGAGTACTTCTTTCTTATGGTAGCAATCATTCAAATCTGTTTTCAAACCGTTCTTCTGCGTTTTGATCATCTTTGTATGGAGATCCTTAACACTTAAAGTCTTTACAATTGTTAAAAACGTAAGTCTATCTACGTTTGTCACCAGCCCACAATTCATAACCAAATTAAGTGTGGTAGCGGACATTAGATGTGTCAAATTGTCATAATGTGTGAAAATAATTTGGACAGTTAGTCACACGTTACCTTTAATTAACTTATACCTGTGCGGTACCGCAGTACCGCTATAGATAACATTCTCCGCATTCATTTCCGGATTACTGCTATCTTTCTGAGCTCCTATTTATATTCATCTAATGAATTTTTCATTTTTATTGTAATTGACGGATTCCCTAGCATTGACCTCAAAATGTTAATGTCATTGCCTTTCTGTTAAATGCTTGTGACGTTTGGTATTAACACAAACATTCGTTGACAAAGTGAAACGTTTATTGAAAAACTATGTAGTGAGGAATGGCAAACCCATTACTTGTCTGTCACAACATCAACCATATTGTATTAGACAATCATTGGCTAATAAGCTCATCCAGTCTTTCTTGCTCCCATATGCAGGGAAGCCATAATACCATCAAATGATTTCGTTACAATAGGCACAACGGTCAAACTATCTCAAAGATCCTTCAAGACTTGACTGATGGCTGCATTGTCAGGCTAACAATGGACAGGACGTTCGTTCCACTGCCAGATATACGAAACATCATTGCTTTGTTTGATTCACTTGCATGTTTTTCAAGTGGTACTGCGAAACATGGCGAACCTTTTAAATAAGCCTCTTTTTGTTTTAAAATTTCACTAGGATTTACATGCCATGCTTTTAGGAATGTTGAGCTAGGCTTTCTATCTCAAGGAGGTTATTCAACGAAATCCAACTATTCAAATCCTCGGCCTTCGACACTTTAAGTTCGTATTTTTAACCGACTTCAAAAAAAGGAGGAGTTCTCAGTTCGTCGGGATATTTCCCGGATACGTCCCGATTACTCGAAGATGGCTGGACCGATTTGAAAAATTCCTTTTTTGTTTGAAAGGGTATACTTTCAAGTTGGTCCCATTGTCATTTGGTCACGATCTGATGGATGATGGGATCTTGGAGAAATCGGGGAACTCTTAAAATATTATAGGTACATCTATAGCGATTTGGGTATTTTTGATGAACTTTTTACAAAAAAAAAACAACCGACTTCAAAAAAAAAACACTACAAAGTGAAAAATAACTTTAATTTCGGAAGTCGGTGTCTTTGGTTTTGAATTTTCGTTTGTCGCCGACTTCCGAAATTAAAGTTATTTTTCACTTTGTAGTGTTTTTTTTTTGAAGTCGGTTGTTTTTTTTTTGTAAAAAGTTTTTATTTTTCACTTTTTAGTTGTGGTACCTACCCCACACAAATTCGAATACCACTACCTGCTATGTGAATAACAGTGACAAGAAGTTATCATATCATCTACATACTAAGTGGGAAAAAATACGTATAATTGAAGCTAACTCAAGAACTACCTCTGAAGTATGATCTACCAAACAAAAAAATAATCATCAAAATCTATTCATAATTGGCGGAGTAATCGCGTAACAAACATACAAAAAAAAAAAAAAAACAAAAAAAAAAAACATACAGACGAATTGAGAACCTCCTCCTTTTGGAAGTCGGTTAAAAAGTGAAAAATAACTTTAATTTCGGAAGTCGGTGTCAAAAACTAAAATAATGATCCAAAGACACCGACTTCCGAAATTAAAGTTAAAATAACTTTAATTTCGGAAGTCGGTAGTTTGGAAGTCGGTTGTACTTTTTGTAAGAAAAAAAAAAACACTTTTTACATCCATCGTCAAAAAAACCTGAAATCTGGTGATTTAAAATAAGCCTTGTATAATTTCTAGATTTAATTTATCGTCATATTAACTTTCCTTGATTAGCAATAGGATCATGATTAAATCGCGCTACTTCCAAACCACTTTTAAATCTAGCAAGTTTTTTATCTTCAATTCATTTGCTTTCAACATCAAGGCTTCCTTCACAACTGTTTGCGGTTTACCGTTGGTACACTTGTATCCTATGATCTAGAAATATCTAGCCCTTGTTATGAAACCTAGCCGGCAATTGGTCACGTTTGCTTCTAGCTATTTATTTTAGACCGTTGTTTGTGTAACGGGCATACATACATACTGGTTGGTGAAGTCATTATTTCGGAAATTTTTGAAACGGTAATACGTGGAAACTAACAATTTTCCTGAATGTAAGAATGTAACATTTTTCCGTATCAATGATTTGATTTTTTTTAATACTGTCCTGTAACAACTGTTTCAGCCGTTATCAATTTATTTTATGTACGATTTGATAATATTCATGTTGCAGGTCAGGTTGTAAATAGTTGAGAAAGTCGATGCTGCGTGTCGATAAGATGTAGATCGTTATCCGCAAAGTAATTGATTGCTGACAACAAGCAGATTTAGACAGAAGCATTTAACACTTGTACATAAATTAAACTCTATGTAAAGCTGATATATGAATATAGCTGAACTAGCGGCAGGCGGCGGGGGCCATTGGAAATTTTATGTACATAGACGATGGGATTACCGTATCTCTTATCTTTTGAAGATAAGTTTAATAATCTTCAGCGTTCTTGCAGAATCATGGCAAAATAAATCTGAATCTGAATCATGGTGAAATAATAGTCATGCTTAACTGAGACCATAAAACAAAAATTTGAGGCTTTGGGAGCACTTCAAATTGAAATGGACGGAAAGAAGGAGTCAGACAAAACAGGGAAACGAAATTCTCAGTTCTCACTAAAGACAAAAACTTGATTCAAAGTAGATTGAAGAATCAATTACTTAACACACATACAATAATAGGTTTGTTACATTGTGTTGTGAATAGGCGAAAGTTTTGCATCGACGCCAAATTGTCATCAACATAATAGCATTTATAGCCTAGTAAAAATAAATGAGTACCTAAATACCGACTGCCACCCAGCAGCGCGTGTTGTGGTTTGCAAGGATTACGAATTTACGATAGACTCAGTTGAACCAAATACCAACAAACACCGACTGAACAAGCTCATAACTACCCGGTAAAATATTTTTCATTTCTCCAGGAGAAGAATAAAACTTGGAAAGCGAAGTAAAAAGCAACAAAAAGCAGATTTTGAAAACCGAGTCAAAAATTGAAAACTCAACACAATATTGAATACTATATTTAACATTTAATTAAACATACGACACGATCTCCGCACTAAATAAATACGAAGACATGGCTAAAAAAAAAATTACATTGGCAATGTTCCGAGTTTTTGGTACTCGTAACGCACTAGACTGGCTGTCAAGTGTTCCCGTTTGATATTTGGAGCATTCAAACGTTTTGTAGGCGCACTCTAGAGAGACCGTGATTTTTGGAGTAGTTGGAGAGGTATTTTGCAAGCTCTTAATGTAAAGAGATTCTAAATCCGATTCCAATAGTATCTCTGTGTGTGGAACACAGAGATACTATTGGAATCGGATTTAGAATTTACAATTCTAAAGCTTCTACGGAAGCCTCAGCGCTAATTGACTATTCAATTAGAGAGTGAGTGTTGTTAGGGGTATTTGTTGGAATGACAGATAACTCGTAGCATCTATAGGCTGATAATTGAATACCCAATGCATTTTTTTAGTTTTATTTACTGCTACTTTTTTCGGGATAAATGGCATGTTCATTGAAGAGCTCCATTTTCGTAATATTTACAAATACTATTATGAAGAGAAATGTGGCATTATGAAGGATCATTGACCCACTAATGCGTTACGCGTCATACATAACATAATACCCATAATCTTTTCATGGAATCTCCAAATTAAAGTAATATGTAGTACTCATACGTTACTGCTCGTGTTGAGTAAGTTGTAAATTATATTAATTGTAGTACATGAAATTTTGTTGGAACTCGGAGCCAAGTATAACAATTACTAATTATAATAAGTTGAAATGCTGAGAGTGAATTACTTCAGGAGCTGATCGTGCAGTTTAATGCGTCATAATAACGATGAAATGGAGGAGAAAATGATGTTGTTTTACTGTCGATTATCCATTAGTCATGCTCAATGTTGGTCTATTTGCAGATTACATGACAACCATGACCCAGTCTTGTGTTGGTCAGATCAGCACAGTAACAAATCCAATATTCCTGAAATATTTGAAGCTGGTAGCGCCACATTAGTGCACATTACACACGCACACATAGAACCTGACGATGTCATTGGCTCACACATAGGTGGATGTAACATTACACTGCGTAGTAACAAACAATTGGGTCGCTAGCTCACGCACACATTTGTAATAATGGTTATGTATGCGCTAATGCAGTAAGTGCATCTGATTTGCTTGTTTGCTGTCATCGTGATGTGTCTATTTCTGAGATATTAAGCTAAGATAAAAGACAAACAAATGAGTCAGCTGGTCTGAAACAAGATATATTATTCTGCAGCTGAGACGCAAAAACACAGAGTTGATTTGTAGTTTTGCATACTGCATATTTGTTTGGAACCTATAAAATAACCATTATAACATACTAATATCAGAATCAGAAACCACACTAGACATGCACATAGACGTAACAGGTTATAAAAGTAGAAACTGTCAGTGTCTCACTTCTTCACAAACATGTCTTGACATCATTAAAACTAGTAGTTCTGTGAACAAGACCTCAACTTAACTTAACAAGCACTAAACTTTTTTACAACAATTAATAAACCACTAAAGTTATTTAAAACGGGATATTTACCATGTTTTTTTGTTTAAAACAGGATATTTTGTTAAAAAAACATGATAAATATCCCGTTTTAAAGAACTTTAGTTATGAAATTAACCATGTCAGTTTAAAATCCTATAATTAATATACCTATCCAACTTAAAAAAACCCGACTGCAGCAGAGCTGTAGGTTACTAAAAAGTATGTGGTGGCAAGATGATGATAAAATAGAAATAAACTAACCAACTATTATCTGTTAAACACGAGACTTTTAGGGCCTGCTACACGGCTGCCAACCGCGTCCCCGACAGTAAATGATCTTTTACCATTTCATAGCATATTTTACCACCTTGTCGACCGGCGCGCGGCATGTTTAATGTATACCCATGCCAAATTACAGCTTTCTACTATTAAGATTCTCTGAACTAAGCCGGGGATAGACAGACAGACAGTCAGATGGATATGGCGAAACCATATTGGTTCCATATTGACTATAGAACCCTAAAAAACAGAAAAATTATGAATAAAAATTTTTAGGCCAGCTAGAAAAATTTACTAATAGGTTTTAATAAATAGTGAGCAATTCACTGCATTTTGAGAAGCTATTCTGCTCATCATGCCGAAAATTCTTATCAAATCTATACCAATTTTTTTTTGAGACCAGCATAGAGCTACTACCTTTTAAATAAAAAAAGAACCATCGAAATCAGATCTCATAAAGCGGAGATATCCAGTAGCCCCGCTATTTGCCCCATTTTGGAGGAAGTTCCCTCCAATCAAAAATCCGCGACGACTTAAATTACAAAAAATCCGTCAAACCTATACACCAAATTTCATCCAGATCGGTTGAAAATACGACTATAAAAAGAAAATACTGTAGAGGAGTACCTACGTACAAACTGACACACGAAAGTAAATTTTGCCAGACTTAATCCAGAGACGCTTCGCTCGCTCAGTCAATTAATCGCTAAGATTTTGCCTCATTCAGTTGCATCCATATCTAAACGTGTGATGCATGGACCGGTCGACCTTGCAAGCTATGGGTGTGTTAATTGTATGTAATTTAGTACACAATGTACTTGCGTACTGGGCCAGCCCATACGACCTTTTAATTCTGCCGTATTACTTTCCAGTTTCCAGTTTATTGTTGTGATACGTCTCATTCGGATCAAATGAATCAAGCTGATAGAATTGAGAGGCCCTCAACTGAAGTTTTTAGAAAATGTTAATTTCTTCGACAATAGACACAGAATAAATGCACGGGATACGCTCAGATCAACTTCATGTGGACTCTATTCGAAATAAGATTAGACATTTACCTAAACCTTTTTTTACAGTCCGTTCAACCGATTTTGACTTTTATTGCGTTCGTGACATGACAAATGGCAGCTGCAGTAAATAGTTGGTATTGTAACCACTTCTTTGCTTTTAATGCCATCCTTATGCCTACAGTATAGAAGTCAAAATCAGTTGAACGGACTGTAAAAAAGGTTTGTTTAAATGTCTAATCTTATTTAAAATGAAGTATAGTCATCTGCTAAAAAGCAGGTCACAAAGGTGCTTTTAGCGATCACAAAAAGATGTCAGATTTGGATGTTGAAATACAATGAGAGAAACTACAGAGTTCAATTTATTACGAATGTTTGTAGAACGTTCTACAATGCAGTCTGCTCATTCCACATATACTCAATTTAACAGCGTGAAACATGCCTTATCGTGACGAGAATACCCACAAACGTCTGTCTCCTTCGCGTTTTATGGCTAATAACGCTTCAAACAGGACGCATTATATCTTTGTATTTTGTTACTCTACGGTACCGCAATACAATCTGAACTCATTCATGTGGATAAATGCGATGTCCTAACGGGTTGAACAGTTACGATGAGCGCAATATTACTGCTTGTGAGTACGTTTTGCATAGATATGGCGGGTTAAGGGTTAATACAATTGCATAATTAGTAAATAGTAGGAAGTGATGATGTAAGAATTAATTACGACAGTGACATCCTTTCGTTGTGGAAGGTTTTTCTAGTCACTAAACGACAGGAGTCTCTCAAATAGCTTTTGTCTCCATGCTAGCAATTAATTGCCAATCAACAGGGTTAATAGTAAGATACCGTTCAATCGTACTTGAAGGGCTTGTGGTTAAGTAATAACAGCCGCACGGGTCGATCGATCAGATTAAGCTACGCTTGCCGTAGTTGGTCCGTGGATGGGTGACCATCTTTACATACCAAAACCCCTCGGACCCCTCCGTGCCTCGGAAAGCACGTTGAGCCGTTAATCGTTGCGTCGCGTTGCACGTTGAGCACGTTAGCCGACGGCACGGTGGGGCAACGTTTAATTAAAAAAAAAAAAATCCCGGCTGTCATTCTAGGATTTTTGACAGTCGTTATGAGTCGTCAGAACCCCGAAAGTCTGACAATCTTGACCGTGGGTTGTGGAGGTCAAATAGGTATCAAATACCTATTTGATACCTATTTGAGTATTTTACATAGAGCGGCTACCGAACCGCCGCTGGGTAATACGATACCCCTTTGGTAAGACTGGTAGTCAGACTTTCGGGGTTCTGACGACTCGTAACGACTGTCAAAAATCCAAGAATGACAGCCGGGACTAACGGCTCAACGTGCTTTCCGAGGCACCCTAACTGGGTTGTGGAGGTCAAATACCTATTTGACACCTATTTGAGTATTTTACATAGAGCGGCTACCTAACCGCTCTATGTTAAATACTGGTATTCAGCTGCATCCGGTTAGACTGGAAGCCCAACATAGCTGCATGATGGCCTTTCAATCCTACTTTAAATATAATGATGTATATGATGACATTGATGACCAAGCTCTATAGCGCACTTTTAATCTTGATAATTATGCTGATAGTTTTATGAGGAGGCGATACATGTTTACCCTTTTCTGCACTAACTAAAACATTTTAGCTTTAATACAGGTATTCTAAAACAAAGTAATCCTATCTGAGAAAATCAAACAGCAACAGCCATTTCTGGATATAGATATTGTAACGACTCCTGCGCCAGCCGGCCATTCACCTGCAGTAGGATGCCGTAAGCAGTCGGGTGACCTTCATTCCGATGCAATTTCATTCAAATTCTTATTGAATCTTGTACTTTAGTCGCATACTGATCCGAGAATGCGAGGATACAAGATTATTAATTTGTTGTTTATAAAAGTGGAAGGTGATAAGTTTGTTATTAACTTAATACAATGACTCTTGTCTCTAAAACATACTCATTTTATCTGTAGGGCGGACTAGCTAGAATCATGAATTCTAGGAGAGCTTGTACGGTCTGAAGGCACAATCTATACCTTATGATGAGATTGAACAAGAACTAAACTATGATGCCATTGTTAATACGACGGTATTCACAAGCATAATAAATCTCAGAAAGAGGATACGCCTATGCATCGATCATAAATTCCAATCAGCGCAACTCATTGATTTGATAAACAAAAATCGATTTGACAGACAGACTACATTAGATGGTTTATTTATAAAATCTTACTCGCGTAATCACTGGTAATGTACAAGATAATAATAATTGTGATTGTAAACAGTAGCAACGTAGTAAAATCAGTGCACTAAGTGGAAGCATTTCCAAGGACGGTGGCGACGAGGCCGCTCTCTATACCGCTGCAGTAGAAGGAAATAAATCAGATAAACATAATCATTTGATAAAATTAATGTAATATTGGTACTACAATATATGTATGGGATCTCCTTAGGACTTCCTCCGGTAGAACGAATTCCGAAATATGATTCAATGAATGCAATATTGCTATTTAATTATAACCTTAATAGTGACTGGCAAAATGTGGGTGTAATAGAGATACAAGTCTGCTTAACCCTTCGGGAACACAGGCGTGATGTTGTGATGTGTGTGTAATAATAGCACTAAAAACTATGGGTAAAATGAACGGTGATAGAGAAGACGATGCTAAAGCAAATTGGGAAGGTAATATATAATTATGTATAACACGTTGCAAATGAGGTGAGGCTTTTAAAACATAATAAGACTATATCTGAACGAACTAAATATAACGGATAATACTGACATTCCACAGTCAATACAACAGTTTCCGATGACAATACAACATTAAACTAAACCGCCTATTAGTTAATAGAAACCTGCATGGCCTAGCAATGCCATGTTTTCGAAACGCTGACTAATTTTACGACCAACAAACAGCTAAAGGACGGGATTACTTAACAATATGAAACTATTTTAATAATTACCAGTTAGTTGTATAATGAACTATTCGCAGCATTTAACTTCCCGGTAATTTTCTATTTATCAATTTTATTATTTGTTCAGAAATAACTTCGTTAGCAAGTAGGTATTTATTATCTACAGGAAAAATATTCTTGTTTTAGTTGAATTGGTAAGTTTGTATTCAATATGGTTATGAAACTACAACTAAATAACTGACCTAGTAACTACAGAGGATAGTGCAGAACTTACTATAATCGCCAGGACTCACAATCTCAATCGAATTAGTGACCGTAGCCGTACTACTAACTACTCCGTGTCATAATGTAATGTTATTAGTGCACGAGCGGATATTGCCACTCCATTTGATACAATCCTTTTCTTAGTCTCGTCTTACGATAACAAATTTCTATATGTAACTAAGAGCTACTTATCGTTGTCTTTACATTTTGGTCCAGATCCTCCGAAAATTACATACACCAAGCAAATTCTCAAAGAAATTGCCACTCCAGCATCAGATATAATCGTTTCCTTAGTCGCTTCTTACGATAGAAAATGTTCCATATTCATAGTTGAGAAACATCTTGGCCATAACATTTTGGTTCTTAGGTAAGCCAGAGCCCCTGAATATTACATACACCAAGCAAATTCTCAAAGGAAATAATTTCATTGGTTAAACTTACATGAAGCTTATCCTCAAATAACTTAGATAGTGAGCAGCAAACTTTGCAACACAGATTTGATGTCTTTCAACATCTATTAACTGCACGAGCAGTTAATAGTGTAGTTAAAATATATGAAATACCTTTAAAAGCTGCACCGGTTAATAACTATGCGGATTAAGCAGAAGTAATTGAAGAATTAAATGTAAAAGTAAGTGCTAATACGTAACATGTGTTCATTGCAACAAACTAGAGGCAAGGTGTACTAGATAGCTTACGTTGACGCATCCCTACAAATGCAATTACCAATGATACACTGAATAACACAGACTACGATAGTAACAATTTTATTAACTATTGCTATAGTAAAAACAGCTTTAGGATAAATAGGAACTTCAAGTCTCAAATTTTGGCAAGCTCACATTCAAATGCATTATTTTAGGATGTGATAATATGAATGGTTGTGTTAATCTGGCGTTGCCATTCATATTTATCAAATGGCGTAATATTGCACAGACAGTATACTATCCAATTTCATTTGCTTATGTTGTTTTTATTTCACTGTCTTCACTTTTTAAAAGGTCGTTAGCATGGTAGATCTTTATAACGACTTTGCACATGTTCCTGTTGATTCATGAAAGACACTAAATTGCCAAGAACTCTAGAATCATCTAGAACATCTTCCCAGCGTTTTCCGGTTTGTAACAAGTGTCCACCGTGCGTCATATTCTTATACGAAAGCTACCGTATGCTCCCAATTCCTTGGTTTAGGCTTTACCTAAAAAGTCTTTTGTCTGAAATCAATTTTCTAAGCAAATTCTTTTAGAAGCTATTGTTCATTATAAACCAATGTATGGGACACTATTTTCTAAACAAGTTTGCCTTTTGCCGTGTTTTGACCTAAAACCCGGAGCCTAAGAAAGGATAAGTGGCACTTACATTAACATGCTACTTTGTAGAAAACAAGGAGGCCTCGATACAAAATGTGGACACGACCAAAGGTGATGCAAAAACATGTGACACTGATTCAAATGCT
Organism: Agrochola litura; assembly: GCA_949152395.1. Lineage (NCBI taxonomy): Eukaryota > Metazoa > Arthropoda > Insecta > Lepidoptera > Noctuidae > Agrochola > Agrochola litura. Next base: position 2,612,736 of record OX424497.1, on the reverse strand, counting down.
GATCTGATCAGCCAACGCACTTATTACGTTCTTGACTTTCACAGTCAAGTTCAACATGTTCATTTTAAAAACGTTGACCAGTGCAAAAACCCGTCAATGCGTTATGCAATATTTGTGATCGGCAGTTTTTTCATTCAACGATTTCTCTTCCATTAAAGTTTCAGGTTTGGCAGAATTATTTTTATGGATAAATTGTTCCTGGTAGTGGCGGCGAAGTGAGGTGTTTCTTTTATGTTAATATTTTACGACTCCAAATTAACAGTCTTTTATGTTCAAGAGATTAAATACTGATTCGCTGATAGCCCAGGACCACATAATAAAAAACACTTTGTTATACATTAGGTCATTGGCAGTATGTTAACGTCGTAAAGTCGCAAATACTGACGATAATCGGTAAACATGTCAAAGACAGAATTTTTAGACCTCTTTCTGCCAAAATTTCATCTCAACCTAAACCATCACGTTCTGTAATACAGAACATTACTTCAATTCTACAATAGTCTTCACCCGTCAAGTCAAGAATACACTCATCGTTTCAGTAAACTAGATCGACATGTCCAGTGACGGCTATTTTGAGCTCATTGTTGACGCTGAATACTATTAAGGACTGACAGATCACGAGGCTTGCATTTACAAGTGTTCGGAATATATTGTCAGCTTTGTATCCCGGATATTATTTGCAAAGATCCATGGAATGGTCTCAGTCAGGTTTGACCTAGTTTTGGAGAGAAATATCTGCTTTTAGGTAGTAAAATTTTAATTTGGAAAATTACTCGATTCCTTAGCAACTTTGAATATTTAGAATTATTGGAATTTGAGAAGGAGAAAGTTCTGTCAATTTTAAGAATGCAAGATAATATGTTGTAACTTTGTAGAACGTTGGCAGAGTCACATTTTTGGATACAAGGGGTACACATCCGATAGTTATGGAAATTATATACTACGCTATGCAGAAGAGCTGTGTTCAGCAGTGGCAGCAGCGGTAATCTTTGATAATGTTGGCAACATTGAGAAACATCACTGGACATAAAATTTACAAGAAATAATGTAACAAACATACAATATGTAGTCTTCAAATAAGTATGTCACGAACTTTGATTTCACAGATTTTATGATTTCTGCAAACGTACTCGACATAGTTTCCTGAATTAAAATAAAATTAAGTTTCCTGAATAAAATTAAAATTTCAAAACCAGACGATTTTGACTTCGAAAAAACAAACATTGTGCAAAAGCTCAATTTCAGAGACACCAAAGAACATTTTATTCTATTCATCAGAAATAGAGCTGCGCCGGGTTTAATTACACCTCCGTGAAGGGCATCAGGGGGAATAGAGGAGCCCCCAATATAGTTGAATGGAACGCTGCCTAGACGGTTAAGCAGATTATATCTATTTTTAGATTACTATGTTGGGGACGAATTAATAATACAGAACACCTATTTACTTGTTCTTATGAATTAGTAAAGACGCAATTTTCAGATTATCAGTCCAACTAGTATCAGCTGATAGGTACAAGTGTCGAAAAATCAAAATGTTTTTCTCCAGGTCTCTTATTGACAATGATAAAACGAGCAGGTTATGCAGTTGCATTACCACAATTACCATCCACATGCTGGAGGCCAAGTTAATCTAAAAATGACCGAATTTGACACATTATTTTTAAATTTCGTTTGCAACGCAACATTAAATCGTGAGAGGATAAGATATGGTAATTTAAGAAGTTAATCGAAACCTATTCTCAAAATAAACGGCCTACAAAGTACAATAACCTAAAGACACAAATACACCAATTTCAAGGAAATATGAATATTAATGTAATAGCGTAACACGTTACAGGAAATGGGGAGCGCAACATATTTCCAAACTCAATGCAATACTTCGCGTACGAAACAAACGATAAAATAATATGTAATGCCTTCGATCACGTTTAGTTGCGTGAACTGAAACAAATTGGACAACGAATTTGATCTAAAAACCCCTTTTAAGTTTTTGAGAAGTGCAAGCTTAGGAAAGAATATTGGACGATATTTCGAATAACCCTCTAGGGCAGGCTATCACACAGATGTGAGTCAGCGTTGCTTCTAAGAGATTGATAAAGATATTGTAATTGTAATGACCTTATAGGTTGAGAAGAACAACATATTTTATGTCGTGGAAAACATTGTCTGCAAAATTATGCTGGTCATTGAAACTTTAAAATCACAGCAGCGACAGCTTTCGATAAGAGTACTGCATACATTCCCATAACCTAGTTCTAGATTCGAGATCAACACAACCCAAAAAGCAAGATACCCATGACGCTAAACAAACTCCATAGCCAAATTCACATGAAACGCGCTCCAATAAACATGTCGTAATAAACCCTTAGTCCGAACGACCTGTATGGCTAGTCACCTGTGAAGTACAAGCAAAGTTTGTCAATACGCGTCAACTACAATGACGCTCTCAAATTAATTCAGCGCTAAGCTGTTGCTCATTGATGTAGGTTGCGTATGAATAGCGGGGCGACTGGTTATTGTTGACGTGGATGGTAAGTGAGACAAATGAGATTGTAAGGCTGTGGATCCTGATTGTAAATGGGCAATCCCAGTAACCTAGAGAGAAGAAAGCACGGGACATTAACCTAATTATAGGGAAAACTTATTTTCTCCAATGGGTATGAAGAGCAGGTTTATGAATGAAAGAACTGGTCATCCGCTTAGTTATTAGCGAACGACAAAGTACATCCTGATGAGAGTCTAGGAAAACATTGGGATGAACGAAAGGAAGGCGACTGTTCTTAGAAGATTGGTTACTTGCCTGCCTCCCTGCACTATTATTATCTTCAATTTAGCAATTACTGATAACTGCGGACAAGTATGCCATTAAAAACAGACATTCAAGGTAATCTACGGAACTTCTAACCGAAGGAGTCATCGAAGAGTAACGGGATACTGATTAATTTTTATGGAGCAAAAATATTCCTGCGATAGTCAATCTCTGATAAGCATCAACAAAACATTTCTGATAACACGAACAAATATGATAAGCTACTTGCAAGATTAAGAACAATAGCTTTATTAAATTATCAGTGCACTGTAATCAATGTACAATGTTACAATAAAGTCATCACTCCATAATACAAGAGATGTGATAACCGACAATAGGCATGGAAAACTGAAACAAAGAACAAAAACGCACGTTAACGAAGCTCTAGCAATTAAAAATAATCTCATAGTATAAGATTCACATAGACTAAAAACAAATCGAGTGCGACAGGCGAAAATAGAAAGCAATGGACGGAAGATGTGTGTCGCGACTTCGGCGCAGGTGGACGCGAGGCTGGGGGCAAACTAGACGGAGACGGCAATATACACGGAACTAATTTTACGCAAAAAGAAAAGGGACAGGGCGTACCGGCCAGTTTAACAACATCCACACATAGCAACATCTGGCTTTCCAAGCAACTAGAGAAATGTAATATTGATGGTTCGAGCAATTAGGAACACGATAACTTTGGACTTGAAACAACATTCCTAGAAATACTATGAAAATAGAGAGGTCTTGGGAAGTTATAAATCCACGGAACATACGGGCCGTGTGCGGTATCAGCTAAACACACAAGACAAGGACGCAACATTGATTATAAAATGAAGCTAATGGCTTACAAGCTGCAAATATTATCACAGCTGACGAGCGTATAAATTAAACAATCGGATTCGAAATGTACGCATGTTGTGTGAAAACTGAACGAACAACGCAGTTTCGACATATCCGTAGGCGAGGTATCACGCTTTTGCCTCCATGACATTTGGCACATAGCTGAGCGAGGCAAAGGCAACGCTCCGGGGATGCCTCGGGCTCGACTCTTTGGACGTTCACTCGCTGCATTCCAAGTAAACAGACTACGCGTTGCGAAAATTTGAAACAATCTTGAGTAAACAATGTTATTTTCAAGAATGAAATTAGAAATAGTAACGTTTTGTTTACTTCTAATTAGTTAACTTAGAAAAAAGTGGCAGTGGGCGATAAAATATTTAAAATAAATGTGAATACATTTGTTCAACACGCACTGCCACTGAAGTAAAAGATAAAAACATACGAGCTGTATATTAAAACAATTTTCACATTGATGACTTGGATGACAATAAACTTGCAACTGATAAAACTTTACAATAACTGATTGTGTCGCTTCAATAAGTCAACGACACGGCTGATAAAGTTCCAACAAAACTTCACTGACAATCATTCATAAATTATACGAACAATCGTAATAGCCCCGTGGAAGAACTGAAGGCTGTTACATAAAAAAATATCTACGGCAGAGTCTAATCTTGACCTCATTTCTCTTTTAAAACTATGAGCGAATACGTCAACCGAAATGTGCAGTCTTTCGGTCTTTATACGACTATTAAAATTATATGTTACGTTCCCGATTCGAGTTTTACGAGTATGAATACCAAGCGCGTTATAAACTGTTAGTTTTAACAAAGCATAGCATGGGTTTTAAGAGGTTGACATTGAAACACATTCGCAGAGCAAATCTCGCTTTTTAGCGATTCAATAGCAAATTATTGATTTGACGATCTTACTGTGAAAAATTAATACATATATCCAGGATCACAATGAGTCTCTAAAGGACTCTACCGGTGTCTCTAAATACGTTACGATGAAGTATTCTATTCGTAGCAAAGAAAGACCACACAGCTACAACCCTTTTCCTAATCCATAAGGGAAACGACCGTCAGGACACACATTCAAATTTCAAACCACGATTTAAATAATTTTATGTGTCTAGCTCGCCTATAGCTTACTGACAACAAATTAACTTCCCTGGGCAACTCTCACAACTTGCTCATGAAAAATCAAATGAGCTGATCCTCTGATAGACTATAATTTGGCATTACTATGGAAACATGTAATTTCAGAGCAAGTTGTTCAGATTAGAGCAATTAGAGCAGAGATAGCCCAAATATTCAGTATCTGTGACGACCTTGTTTTCATTTTCGTTCACCATCGCTGTACCGTCATGCTCATTGGATTTGATACTTTTATTATAATAATATAGTATATGACATAATGAGGTGGAATATCAGAAAATATTAGAGATTCATCTTCTTGAATCAATAGATGTGATTTTTTTCTTGAATCAATGTGATCTCAGACTCATCAATACTAGGTACTTCATAATTATATTACAATTCACATTGCAAGACCATTACAAAATAACATGTTTGAAATCTCCCGAGTTTATTTCAACTGCATGTATTAATAAAACGTTCTGAATGTTAATCCAAATAATTTCAAAGAGATTAAAATCTGTATGTTTTTCATAATTCCCAACTTTACGGATAGCGATATGAAATAACATGATGAAAGTAGAGCGCGGTTTTAAGAGTTATATTGCAATGCTGACGCTTCGCTTTAACATAAAATAGACGAGAGACGTCATAAAACCTTCGAGATCCGACAGTTAGTATCATCTTTGATATAAGACATTGAGGCTAAAGACATAAAGAAGTCAATTTGCAATAAACCATTGAATATTATTATTTTTCGAAACAAGAACAACGAAGACACCAAACAGATTTAATTGAGCATGTAATTCATAAGGCGTGTAGCTATCGAGACCGGATTCCACCGATCGGATCGTATAGAATGCATTGGAAAACGCATTATGTATGTAAGTGTACACAAATGGTACAAAACTTGTTCGGTTAGAGCAAGCGCCGTGTTGACTTTAACATAGACAGGTTCCACGGCGCGCTTTTTGTTCAACAAGCTAAAGCAATATCAATAAACTCGTTTATCTTGTGAAAGATAGCTCTCCTTTAATGGCTCAGGACCCATTAGAAAGGTATATTGAATCGATTGTAGTGCGTTAACTATTAAGTAGCATCAGGAACTTGAATAACATACGAGTACCTGCAAACTTGGTCTTGGACAAAAAAATCTGACATGATGTCACCAGTCACCATCATTGATTCATAACATATTAATGATTATTTATTGTTGTCAACAAATACAGCTGCCAAATATGCGCATACACAAACACATGCCCAAATAAATCCCGACTAAAATATTAATGGGCAGCGCTTTAGCGCCAAAATACAATTCAATTAATGACGCATAACGATCGTGTTACACTTGTTGCGCCGTCTAAACATTACAATGAGCAAGTAATTACTGCGCTGCATGACAATCAAGGCACGTGGAATCAGTCGACATGGTGAGCTAATCTGCTCATACAAATATTGTAATACAATAAGGTTCACGACATTTAGAGGTCCCGCGACATCGGTAGACAATAAAACGGCGCCAGAATTGAATGACACGTGCCAAAAAGAAGTTCGCATGCCATCGGACATAGAATCCAGCTTACTAGACGGGAATAGTCACAGGCCTGGCCTGGCGGCCGTCCATACGCGAAACCGCTCTAAAATGTCCTAACTCAATCGTCGCCTTATCGCAATTTTCAATCTTACACGTAAGTAGTTAGGTGTCTTTTACTCTGAACTGTTTGTGGATGTAGGTCGGGGCGCTGATCATGGGACGGATATAAGTTGCGTCTGCGCCGGTCCTTACGTAATTTTTGGTTGACGATGAACTCAATACGTCACAACGGAGCTTCCGGAAGACGGATGGCTGATTTTGTTATGTCTCTATTGTAAAGCAGTGCACAAAAGGTATGGTCGAAGTAGAAACGACCTTGCGGGTACTGATCGCGATGTTTATATTTAGACAGAGCCATTAGATGGACTCCATTAGGTTGATGTATTGGTTGTTTTGAAGGCACTTGAACTTCATGTGGAGTGTTTGATTAAAGAAAGCGACGGTGCGGTTTGAATCAGTCCGGAAAGTGTTACAGATAAACATTGCGCGGATATCAAAGCAAAAAAGTATGATGGAAGACCATCCTCCGGTTGATTCCGCAAGACTCACGCATGAGGTGTATTATATTTTCAGTGAAAACACAGCTAGTTTAAATACTACCCACCAACTACGATATGACGTATTTCTTGGGAAATCATATTTTACTCCTCCGACTTTGGTTGTATAAATAAAAAACTGACTCAATATTAAAATGTTACGTATCGTTGAGACTAATGAATGGAGACAACTTATAAATCCGTGATATACTAGATGTTTTTAATATTTTCAGTAATTGTTTCGATGCTGTAGACACCAATTAGGGAAGATACATATAGCGGAAGCTTCGTGGCTTTAAACGAGGCAAACTCACTAATACTGAAGTCATCCGAAGCGAAGAGAACTCATAACATAAATTCCCGAGGAATATTACTTCTATTGAGAAATTAAGTGGGAACCTAGTTTATAAGGTTTTGTTTAAATATTCAGAAGCAAGGTTTCGTAACATATTAGCACATGGTAGCTAAGAGTTACCCGATACTATGGCCTTTTTAGTCAGTGGCACTATCGTGATCGCTTTATTAGGATGTGAGGACATGCGTGAACATGACACGAGCATTTGGCAAGTTACGATAAAAATTATGAAACTTTACATTTTTACTTAGTTGATGATTGCTATTGACATATTGAAGGTGGTTGTGTCTGCTTTATAAAGAGTTAAGATGAAAACCTTCAAAATGATAAGCGCAAATTACAAATCCGCACAGCAGTTAGTAGTTAAGGTACTAGCTGAGCAACTTCAGGGTAAATGTAACGGAGCTAGAGCAGTCTTAGATAAATTATTATTCAAAATATTTATTGAGGATTGTCTAGCAGACACCGAATAAAATATTGTCATGATCAAAATGAGACAACTCCTGACGTAATATAAACAGTGACAAAAAAGGACACAACCCAATAAAGCGCTAAACAAAAAGAGACAGAATATACGAGAATATGCTACACATGTAGCGATTAAATTATTTACGTTAAAGCATTTACACCATCGATGGAGCCACGATGTAAAAAGTAGAAAATGTTGTTATGAGGATTCAGAATCGAGTCACGTTGGTATATCGACACGTAGGGACCTTGATCCTGAACCAGTCTTAGTAATAATGGCCATAAAAGAACAGGCCGGGGGAAGGGTTTCTACAGACGCTATGTAAGTTAGCGTTTAGTGTCATTTTGGCAATGCGTGGGAATTCAGGCCGTTCACCCGTGGACCCTGACTAACACGAATGTTTTTTTGGACCTACTCCAAAAACAGCAAATTGTATTCACAGTATGGGGACATACCAATCGATCAACAGAGCGACGGAAATATGAAATCACTGGATGTTTTGTTTTCTAGGATTTTTCCACTAGGCGTCGTCGATAAAAAGAGAATGATCGACGTTAACGTTAAAATAAAAGCATTAACGCCATTAAACTATACAAGTAGAAATGAAATATTAATGAACTACCCGTGTTTCCTGTGTTCGTTAATTAGAAATACAACGAAATAATAATGATCGTTGAGACCTAAATACTGAGCCAATACATAACAAAGAAAACATCGACGTAAATGAATGTAACGATATGAAATACGAACAAAGCGAAATGCCCGAACATAACAATATTGAAAAGGTAAAACAGACGCAGATCAACAAATGGTACGATAACAAGAGATAGCGATATCTGTACCGAACAGCAATGTGCAAATACGTGATGTAGGTAAATATTTAGCTGATCGCACACGCAATGCTCTGCAGACTTGCTTTTTGTGGCAGTTTCTTGTAGTGTCTGGTATAAATATTAGTGAAACATTAAAAAGGAAAGTAGTATTGGTTGACAAAAACATTGCCATGTCAATAGATTTGGAATCTTTCATTTTTAAATGTGTCTCGTTTTTATAACATTCCAAATATGCTTTTTAAAAATGTGGCACTTAAAGATTCTAACAGTAAAAGTTTAAATGACAAATGTTCAATACACTAAGCCAAGGCCATTCGAAGAAAAAAGTTAATAAAATTAAAACCGTTTTCACTTTTACTTTAGTTGCATGGTGAACCGAAGACGGAAAAAGATGCAAGATCTATATTTATAAAAATCAATTGCCGTGTAATTAGTCTCGTAAAAACTCGAAAATGGCTCAACCGATGTGAATATATTTTTATTAATTGTTTTGTTCGCCTGAATCCTAGGGTGGTTAAGGAAAAAAGAAAATTAGGAAAAACCCAAAGGAACAGGCGAAAACCAAATCCATAATTTGACAGGACAACGTCTGAAGGGGTCAGCTTGTCTACAATAAAAAATCATGACATACAGGATACAGTCTTGAAGTTTTAAAATAAGAGTTACATAATAAATATCGCTAAGACGTGATTTCTTTCAAAGAATGTGTAAAGTCGAGCAATTTGTCTGAGACTCGTTTAGGATACGGGAACAGCCGCTTACCGCTAATCTTGTGTCTGAGGCCAGAGGTCACAGCATTAAGAGCTGTCATTTGTTTAGTCATCTAACTTGTATATTCGCTGTCTGAAGATGTATAATCGGGCCTTAATGTGTATGTATGTATTCATCTCTTCATTCTAGGACGCTTTTAGTTTAACTTGTAGTGCTTCGAAAATGTTGTGATTGGCAATGAGTGACGGCATTTGTTCTAAAACATCTTAAATTCGTGCAAATGAATCATCTGAAAAGGTTTATCAACCTATAAATATTTTGGTGATATGGCTGAAATATACCAATCGTATTGATAAAAAGAATGTTACTTAATGGTTATTTCTGGGCTGACTCTACATAAATTGCCGTCAACACGCTAAGAAGAAAATGGATACAGATTTAGATGTCTTTTGTAACAGAGATCACGCAATTTTTTAAATGCGTCATATTAAAAAAAAAATGATAGGCGCCAAATCAAAATAAGGCATGACCAAATAAGTAAATAGCCGTAGGTCACCGGTAGACGCTATTTAACGTCAATTGAGAATATATTAATGATATTAGTCGTAGGTGTGACCGCAGTATTGCGAAACGCGTAGGAATCAATGAATTCCCTGTGTATCTTTATGTTCACAATAATTATTGGTTTGATTCAATAAATTGTCTTGCTTACCTACTACCACAAGAAAATCAGGTCACGAGTTAGCGAAAATATCAGCAAAGCAAGATTGCAGTAGTTCCTTTAATTAGATAGGTACTTACGTACAACCTTGAGATGGAAAAGATCTTCTCATTGAGATGTCACTGTTATCTGATAAAATGACAAGGAAAATGTATGTGCGCTAAGATACTTTGGTACGTCAAACGAGTAAACACTTAAAAAGAAGTAATCTGAATACTTTGTTCTATTCTACACAACTTATTCTAAGATTATAGGAAAAGTGTGGAGGTTTATTTTTGCACATGACGTAATCGTTACGTTCATGATCATCGAAGTAAAATGTATTGACGTATCATCAGTGTACATCATTAATATTAGTTTTGATGAGACAGACAGCCAGCGCCGCTTGTACAAAATCTTCAATGCTACAAGTATACACAAAACGACAAATTTTTTCACAGTACTTACGCCTTATCAAGATGAAGATTATTTTGAGGTCATACCTGAGAACAATAAGATATAAATTTTAGAAGATATTCAATATAGAATACATTTATTACTATAAAACACTTATTACGATAAAAATACTCATATGGACTCTCGGCTCAAATTAAAATATAGTACCTACAACGTTAATGCACACAGTTAAGGTATTTGAGTAAAGTAGGTATTTATCACCAGCACAATTTATGGAAATACAGAGAAATAATTAACAAAAGGTCAGGCATTCAAAATCACGCTGATATTTATCATCTTTAGATTTCAGTCAAATGCCTCAACAGCCAATCTTCACAAATTACTCAAGTAAACAAGCTATACAATTTACTTCATAGTCGTATTAATTTACAACCTTACGCTAAACTTGTAATATAAAAAATAAATAAAATTGAAGTGTCTGTTTGTAATTAAAAAATTACCGGTTTTTTACTAAAAGCATATGAAAGTAATACGGTACTTTTAACAAAAAAACTTTTTTTTTTGTCTGTCTGTCGGTCTGTTTGTTCAGGCTAATCTCCGAAACGGCCGGATCGCTTTTCACGGGCAGATAGCTGATGTTACAAGGAGTGACTAAGGCTACTTCTATTTTAGAAAAACAGTTAGGGACAACGCGAGCGAAGGCGCGAGCAGTAGCTAGTGAGTTTATAAAATTTATACTATGTCATTGATGACCATAATATTCAGAGGGATGCCAATCAAGCAAACAGCAATGCCAACCAAACTAACGAACTGTGAAACTGTCAACATCAGAAGAATCCAACTAAGGAACACAAAACACCGAACGATCCAACCTCAGTAGGTCGTCTCGTTGGAAATATCCGCACAAATACCGCGTCGCGAATTCAGTGTTACCACAAACACGCACCTGAGGCTACGTGCCGACTCGAGAAAGTACAAGTAAGAGAAGAAAGTGCGTGGACGCAAAAACAAGCGTCCGACTGACGATCGGAATTCAGCACAGCCCACCGTGCGAACAAAATATTGGGATTGTTGAGAATGATATGGGAGAAGATGGCAGATTGGCCATGGGATGTGGATTTCTACAGTCTAAATTGGACGGCGTTAAACCATAATGATGTGTTGATAAACGTATTTAACCCTAATAATCAAAGAATTAGAAATGTTTTATTTTGTACCCCTATGTTGGATCTTAATTCGCCGATTCAGAAACAAGATTATTTCGCTCGAACTAATCAAATCAGTATAAGCTCACAATCACAATAAAAGCACGACTGAAAATCGAAAACTAATCTCAGCGCCAAGTAGATTGGTACTCTATTGGAATAGAAGGGACAGGGATTCCAGTTTAATTAACTCGGCCGTTCGACACTCTTTATATATCCAACTATACGTACATATCCAACAATCAATCAATGTAATTATGGTACTTTTTTGGTTGCGGCTTCAGTGCGACTAAAGTATCAAACGATTAAATCATGAACTTTTTCTCAAAGCAAATCATCATAGTGGACCTTTCTACGATTATGTGACATGTGAGAACCTTCCGAGCGATCACAAAGTCATAAACACTGCTGTCTTACTGATTATTTTTCTATACAATTAATACTTGTGTACTCAGAAAAATCAACACCGTTATTTATGATATTACAGGTTTTTTTTTTTGAGAAAAAGTACTCTCAGTATTCTAGCAAATCTTCAAGATGATCTTAAATGATTTTGATCTAATGTTGTTTTGTCTTAAATGGTTTTGTCTATTGCATTAGCCTTCGGATGAAATAATATGTAGGAATGCATATTGTTAAACAGTGTCACGATCAAATGAAAAGCAATATGCTCTACGAAGGTGATCCAGGTGCCTCTATGGGCAATGGGCATATTAATAACTTGTTAAAGCACAAAGACGGAAGTAAAAGTAAATGCTCTGGTTTACAGGCCCATGTAAGCAAATCATTAACTTGTTTTGGTTTTTATATCTACATCTTTAACAAGATGCGGCATTGACACTGCAGAAAAGAATTCCAAGAATTGTGACGATATTATTAGAATCACCCATTCCCAGTTCCTTTTAACATAACCAGAATGTAAGGATACAGGATACATAAACCTACATACAGATACAACTAATTTCCTAACGCAATAAAACATTGTGACTATTTTCAGGTCATTTGAATCTTCAACTTTAATGTGTTAAATCTAAAATTATATAATATGATGATGAGTCATAAGGAAGTCTCTGACATTGGCTATTATCACTATAACAAGAGATTTTATTTTCAGTTTTTAGCCTTACTGCTACATTATACATTTTCGTTTCAAGGTTCTTCCGATGCAAGTTCATAAAAATATTATAAATGAATCATTCCCACGACTTGGAAGTTATTTTAGTGTTATTGAATAAATTATAATATTACATTCATTATTCATACTTTCTAGAAACTACATATTTTGATTTAACACATGTTTTGTCTTTTGCATTGTAGTCTTTTTCCTTATATTCTCCTTACTTGACCTCAATAGCTCACTTCCAACTTCAACTTTAACAGTTTCTACTATGTGCGACAAACCTTTTAGAGCGCCATAGCCTTGAGCCTAAGTATTAATTTGATTATGCAAACTTATCTTCTAGTGCCCCAGTTTCAGTATGAACTTATAGTTCAGCTGTTAGAAGTAGCACTTTGGAGTTCAGCGATAATTGTTATATAAGAACTGTTTGATTCAGTTCAACATTGTTTTCCTCATGTCATTGTTCTGTTATGCTTTCTTGGAGTATAGACTCTCTCTGAGTGTACTTCCTTTAGTACGAAAACATTCTTGAAAGGACCATTATTCTCTATCCGCAGTTATTTTTTTGACAGAGTTCGAATCTGAAAACGTCCTAGATTTTGGCCTCCAAAAATAAACCGAGTAGCTGTATAGTACTTATGTCTCTGGAGGATCAATGGAGTCACTTCATACCATCCGTGTCATGAACGGGGAACTCCAATGGTCTTTATATCCTTTATTAATAGATTGAAAAGCATTCATTTCTATATCCATACTATTACTAGTGTACCAGTTGGCAGCAGCTATAGGAAGTGGGCGACCGTGGTGAAATAGGTGCCATAGCTTTTTAACACGGCATTTTATATTGTGGTCGACGAAACCGATTGCCGTATTCCAATGTTTCGTAACAACATATTGGATTTGATTGAAAGTTACCAATCAAAATTGGGGAGTTTCAAATCGACCGACTTTTTCAGGTTAAATGTGTGTTTTTTTGCAATGCAATCATTCAATTTGAATAGGAGTTTATCCAGTTCATAATTATTACAGAGCACTATCACATGTGGCGGTTTTTTATCGACTGACAAATTAGTCATCTGGGTGAGATTTTCTTGGCAGGTTTTAAACACACAATGTGCGCACTCTCATTACATCTTCATAACATTTATAAATCTAAATCTCTCGGTAGGTAAAAATTTGTACTTTAGTTATTAGCTCATTCGATGAGTCAGAGCTTCAGAACAAAATAGACATAAATTCAGCTCAGCCAAGTCACAAGTTAAGGCACTACTCATGTGGTTAAGGGCTTAAATAAACACGAGATAACACACGTCATGTTTTCCTTCAATTTCTAAAACAACACGACCGACGAACAAAATTGAAGAGGATTTGATAATATAGCACGAGATTTAACTGTAAGGTTAAGATAACCTTGCAATTTCAAGATAATAATGACTGTGAGCGATTTACTGAGATTATTCGAGAAGACACAGAACAAAAATTCCATATCCTAAACCTCGCTTTCCAAAGAGATAGTACAAGAGCTGAAATAGGTAGTAGACGAATTTATGGCAACACGTTTTCCCCACATAAATCTGAGTATTAAGCAATGTGATTAAACGAAAGTGGTTGCTGATGGTAGGCGGAGCGTGGGATAGGCGCAGTCTCTATGTGGGTGCAGTGTTATCAAGGAGAACACCTACAGTTTGGTGACGAACTAATATGCTAATGTAAAAACTCGGCGAAATCGGATTTATAGTGATGTCACCGTAGACCCTCGGAATGATGTCTTCAAAAAAAATCACCTATTGTATGGAAACCTCATATTCTAAAGGAAATGTGGTTTGAATCTCAAGATACTAACAAACAGTTCGGCACACGTGATAATTTGAGTTGCCTTAGCGCATACGACTTCTCTGTCACATTTTCTGATTTGCGACTATGAAGCTATAAAACAAATGACATGCCACAATTAAAATTGAAAATGGGTTATTATGCTATTTTATTATTGCAATAAATGAAGGCTAACATAGTAACAGAAATAATTCAGAAACGCAAATAAAAAATGAGAGTGAAACACTTTTATCGGACGTAATACCATTGAGATTTGATCTATGTAAATAGGTCATCCAAATATACACCATATTCGAATTGTTTCCCAAACACCTGTTCTGGTTCATACATAACAGCATCGTAATATAACATTGTTTGGCCTTGATTTACAGCTCACAATCCGTAAATAATGACTGTGGACAAGTTTGTTGACCAAACAAAAAATGACCCGACCAATCACACCGGATAGTCGCAAGTCGCAAGATACAAGACAAAAGACACTGTGGGTACAAATTAGAAAACTCTATTGTACGTATGAATTGCAACCTGAAGCGTTTAAATTACCATATGTGAAGTATTTGTTCAACGATTGACAGTCGCGTCTCGTCTGCATCGGGGACATAGAAAGTTCCTCATCTTGACAAAGTTGAAATTGACCATACACAAGCTATTTAGGTGTGGATTTGCATTACAAATATTAGAATACAACTATTAGAATGGTCACTTTCAACACGACATTATTTTGTAACCGTCCAAACTTATCAGAAGCTATTTGGCTGCGGTTGAAAACGAAATTGAATATTTGAAATATTTAAAACCAAACCACCTGAGGTTTGGTTTCGGGAATACTTTTACAGTGATTCTAAAAAATATCGTAGCAGGAAAATGTTCTTAGATTGACGTACGCTACAAATACTAATAGAGCCGATAATAATGTATTGCAAACAAAAGTTTGACTTATATACCTACGTTCTAAATAGATTGAGAACGATTTGCTGCAAAAATGAAAATTCCGCCGCCATAACCATCATTTTGCCGCCTAATTGATGTTATCTCCTAAAACTCTCACTCATTTAAATTCCAACATACATACAGAAATGTCTCTAGCAGACAATAAAAACTATGAGTTGTGGGCGTCGGCTGGCGTTCCCATGACGACTGCACTGTTCACAGTTAACCCAACTGTTAGCATTAAGCATCGTCACGTATCGACCTTTGCAAAACATGCTTACTTGGTGGTATCCACGAATCAAGTCTCTATGTCGACGCACTAAAGGATACGGAGGAAGTAAAGATGATTTTGCATGATACGTTTCAAGTTATTGGAATAGCAAAGGGTTTGCGACTTCCTCCTGATGTTTGCAAGCGGAATGTATGAATAGATGATGATAGAAACTTTCTCATGAGTTGATTAGCTTTGTGTGAAGATAACGACTGTGGGGACTTACTGGCTGTTAAACTACTAGTTAAAGAAATAAACTATAATAAAGTATTCTAAAGAAACTATGATCGAGTAAACAAATCTAGCGCTTGAAGAATGTTCAAATCTTTTAGTTTCTCCTTTGTATATTTAACGAGGAAATAAATCTGTACCCTAATTGCGTGACTTTTTTTTCCCAACTTATGAAGCAATGGATTAGCAATCTGTTTCAAATCGAAACATATTGTGAAAGTGTTGTATTACGCAATTAGGGTACTGATTTAAAACTGTGCATTTTAAGTTAGAAATCATGTTTTTGAATATAATAACAGATTCTAAACTATCATATCAAAAAGAGTTTGCATAAATTTTATTCGAGAGTTTGAATAAGCACTAAAACTTATTGGTGTTCTGGCCTTGGTTATTTAATCATGGTACCGCTATATCATCATCACAGTATTAACATTAAAGGAAAATCTAATAAAACAAACAAATCTATTCAAACTCCAGATGTTTTAGAACAATCTAACGTTCCTAAACGTGTTCGCAGCGCGCTGACAGACAATTAATTAGATGAAATCCTAAGCTTAATTCACATTCGGGGTCATAGACGTGAAGTTCATCTTATTGATCACTTTAAAATAAATTGAATATATCCCAGAGTTAGATACGTCTAATGGCAATTTCTCTTATGTCGACGTTTTTGGTATAACGGTCTGGCATAACATGAAGATTGGCAATTTCGCGCCCATTGTGTATCCATGTCCATGACAGAATGCCTAGTTGCCTTTTTGCTCTTTTCGTTCAAACGGCAAAAAACTTTTTGACAGACGTGTATAGGTGCATGGTTGTCGGCGTGGCTTGTTTAATATTGCTGGTTTTTAGATTGATCAAGATTGATGACGCAATCCTCAAACTTCTTAACAGTACA
Source organism: Agrochola litura (assembly GCA_949152395.1). Taxonomy (NCBI): domain Eukaryota; kingdom Metazoa; phylum Arthropoda; class Insecta; order Lepidoptera; family Noctuidae; genus Agrochola; species Agrochola litura. Next base: position 2,595,854 of record OX424497.1, on the reverse strand, counting down.
AGCTATATATTTTGCTATATAAAGGAAACTAGAGGTTCCAACTTTTAAATTTGTCTTTTTTCCACTATCAGCTTTTTGCACACATGAAGTTATTTTTGTTTCTGTAATGCGGACCGATTCATTATGACATTTAAAACTTATTGTTGATGAACTGAAATCGACTTCAATCGCGATTGAAATGATATAATTGCAGCCGGTGAGCCCGCACAATGTCTCTAATTAGCTGACATTTAGGGCTACAATCGGCTCTACCTTCGACACTGATTAATTTAATATCATCGGGCATCCAACCTATTTTTATAAACCAGTGACCCTTAAATCTGATTCTAGTGTTGGAAAATCCCGCTAGATTATATAAATCTGACATAATATTAGCTGTTATCTCAGTGGCGTGCGTAACGTGATAGATAGGTTTAATTACCAGCAGTTATTAAAGCGGGAAGCGAGAAGACAAATCGCATTTTATCATGGCAGGTGCCTTACTCAATTCGTACAGGTTTTGGGGTCTTGCTGGGTCAGATTTTTGTTTTCGAAAAAGAGAAAGTCGAGGGAAATATGTGAGACCGGTCATTTACAGGTTTAGTGAGTTACGGGGTTTGGGCACAGCTTCCAAAACATTGACAGTTGAACATAGGCTTGATTATAGGAATTACTATTACAAACAATAGAAGCGGTAAAATAGCACTGACATCATTTAAAATTTTATCCAATCGGTCAATACCTTATTTCAAGAGCTTTTCCCCAAAGATAAACTTGTTTATTAAAACTTGACCATTTAAATGTAACTTTTATAAATAAATTGCATCTAATTAAGATACATATTAAATATATGCTCCTGATTTTGTAAACAAATATCATACAATCGAAGAAGGCAGAATTTTTCTCAACAACGCCTTGAGCAAACATCAACTGCACACTGATATTTCCGAAGCCGAGAATGAACTAAAGGGCAAAACAAAACCGGTTGATAGTAAAATGTCCAGATTGCCGAATACCTTTGGGTCACGTTTTACGCGTTTTGTGTGGCTACGCGGCCGGTGTTCCGCCGTTAATTTGTAAAATTACCGTTTATATAACAGGAATATTATGCTGTGATGGCCAATAAAGCGGTTAGCTCGGCATGGCAGGTTTAAGGGAATTTCTGGAATATCTACTACACGATAAACCGAATGGGTATTATGTGAATATTTTGGGAGATACCGTTTAAATTCATGAAGCTTCAGAGATATTGTATTTTTTCACCAACTAGGGCATAATAATACGAGACAGGAAAGTGTGAATTTAATAAGTGGATTAGATACCGATGCCGGTGGAGAAGCTGAGCATATATAGGTCACTATTCAGCTCTGGAATTTGGACTAAGGCAGGTCCAAATTCCAAAGTTGTAATGCTCTGACATTACGTGTGCGAGTAAGTTTAGCAACCTGTTCAAGTCACAAGCATGCTCATCTCAAGAACATTTGGATGCCTACTTGATGCATTCGCATGGCCACCGGTGATTCAAGCGCACTCGAACTTCGTCGTTTGACGCAAGTGCACTTCCGATAAGTTCTGTTTAAAGCCAAAAACTGGTTTTGGAAATTAAATTCCCTTCTGCTCTGTGTTAAATAAAGATCGGTCTTTTATCTAAAAAACATATATGGGCTTCTTCGATGCAGAAGAAGCCCAAGCAGCGAGTTCGGATTTGATGCTTATGTAGTAAAGCTGAGAGTGGGCCCGACTACATAGGCTATGATGGATAAACTTCAGTGTAGTCACTCCTTGAAATGATCTTTATTTTAATTAGCAACGTACTAAGGCAACATCATAGTATGACAACCCTTTTAGTGGCAGTAGGTAGGTACCTATATTATTCAATTCCGCTATTGGAATCTATTCGAGAGCTTGCTTATTTTTTGCCGCAAATACCCGAAGATTTTGATCAGAATTACTCTTTTTTTTGTACAGGTGGTTCTTTTCTAAAAATAAGTCTACGATCCCTTCCAAGAAGATTTACGCCATACTTACCAAGAAATTTTGAGGGCACAAAATTGTATGGCAGTTCGTTCACCGATTCAATTCAATGACCAGCGAGGGTGAATTATTAGTATTCAAATGACGTCATCAGGGGTTTCCATTAGTCAGACATTCCCATAAGCCAGTACTGCGACCTAGAGCTACGAATCGGCAGGTTGAATGAACTTTTTACTTACGACTGCTTATGTATGACTAATTAGCGTGATTGAGTAGCAATTGATAGTGCAGAGGTTGTGGTGTTTATTGCCATTGAATTACTTAATATAAAATTGTTATTACATTAACAGTTATCAACTTATCAGGTTTTATATTGTGTCTGCTATGCTTTTAGTCCGTGACCTATATTCATCATTTGTTTCAGTGGTACAATATTACAAATTGATTTTTTGCTCAGCTGGTTGATTGTTTACTGCTTTCACAGCAGAATGAAGAATGTTTCATTTTATCAAGTACATATTCATAATCAGCATTTGTGTCAAATAATCATAAATATGAATAGATAATTAGGACTGAATGGTTTATCAAGCTGTTAAATTTAGAACATTTAGATAATTATGCAAAATTGAATGTGGTGCCACAGTGTTTCAGGACTAACAAATTGTCACTGTGCAGATTATGCTTATTCAAATGAAATGAGGTAAATTAAATAATCTACTTAATTCAATTATGTACCTAGAACAATTTAGATAGTGAATACACAAATAATTTTGGACCATTTGTTTGTAGTATGATACCTATTTCATTATGTACAAACAGTACCTACTTTCAATTTGTTCATAGATGCATAGTCTCAATTAAGTATGAAGAATTTATAAATTTCTTGATTCAAAACCCAATCTATTAAACTTGACATTGAAATAACCAGTTTTTAAATGCCATTAAATATGCAGAATAATTATTACAATATTAAACAGCCTGATTTCTCTGAAACCATGCATATAATTATTTATAGGCTCATCTTCATAAATTAAAAGAAAGTGTTACATTGATTTTAAATTATTTTATCAATTAGGTTTTATACTTTATTTTATACTCGGTAAATACTAATTGTTGGCAATGATTTCATGATACTGTTCGGGCCATCTGCCAGACTGGGTCAATAACCGACTCTCTGTGTCTATGGTAGGCAAATCAAGTCCTTTTTTCTAGGTAACTAGGTAAAGTTTATGGATCAGATATAGCAATATGAAAGCAAAAAAAAAAATTGGTAATGTGGGACAATTTTGATTCTGTATTTTTTATGATTTTTTCAATATATTCTCCTTTTTTTATTTAATGAAAAGCTCTCCATATTAAATTTAAATTAGATACCTCTTTCCATTCTAATTTTATAACAAGTAGAATAAATCTTAACATTTTCAAAAAAAAAAAAAAATTGATGTCAAATTATTATTTTATCAAGTGTGAAAGGTAAAATTTAACTAAATAATATAACAAATAATGTTACAGAAAGGTTCCATGGCAATAGAAACAATTCTAATTCACAGATCCACAGTCACAGCGAGACAGTCCACATAAAAATAGATGAGTTGAAATATCCACATTATTTTTGCGAAACCAGCACAACAGATCGGCTGTCTCTGTCCGCTCCCAACCCACAGTGTTATTTTTAAAACGGTCCCAATTCCCTAGAACTGTCTTGTGTAATAAATGGGTTTATTAAATTAATGTGCACCAATCGAGTGCTACGCTAGTTCGCAAACTGAACTTGTCGTATTCTATTCAACTAACTGTTCCAATCCAAAATTATCACGTCTGCTCACAACTATAAATAGAAAATTAAATGCCCTGGAAATAATAAAACTGCAGCTCGGCGACGATACCGTCTGATACAATATGATACGTGTGCACTTACTACGTACGTAAACAAATATGAGGAAAAACACAGGTGTTTCTTACATCGCCTACCAGACAAGCAACAGGTGAAATTCGATGCACAAGGAAATCGTCTTACGGTCTAGTCGCAAGAAACCTGCCCTGCCGTGCCGCGGATTTTCTCAAAACCATACTTTCACAACACATCAGCAGCTAAATACATAAAAAATCACCTACTAACATCACTCTTTCCACGTAAGGTGAATTAAACAATAAGTAAATACCTTTTCCTTCGCACGTCCGGCATGTTTTTGCACTGTTTTCGCGATCAACGCACCTTTACTTTCAGCCATTTCAATCACTGTTTCATTACAAAACGTCTTTATTTCGATACACTATCAATCTGCAACCGAATCTGGCTGCAGCTGTTTGCTGTCACACGTCAAAATCCAAATGCGTGCTATCGCCGTATTGTACTACCGCGAATGAGAGAAAATTGTCACCCTAGCGCCTCGTCGTAAACGATTTGCATCGTAAGTATTCGTAAGTTACCGTTGTTAGTACGTAACAAAAACCATAGGTGGCGCACTAGTAGGCCAGAACTTTCGCAATAGTTTCACAAAGTTATTGGTTAAAATAGCCTAATCAAGTAAATTTTCTTATTATTTACAAAAGTATAATGTGAAAACTGTAGAACATCATGTGAAAATACCTAGGTATTTATTTACAAAATTGTATTTTGATGAATTTATTATCATGCCATCTAGCGGGTTTTATAATCAACCCATTCAATATTTATTTGTGCCAACAGATGGCAGACAAATAATTATAATTTTCATGAAAACTTAAAAATAAGTGGAATTAATGGCTTAAAAGGCTTATTTATACAACTAGGGAAATAAAGAATCCAGATTAATTTACTTTCATTCAAAGAAATAAGCCATATTTCTTTGAATGAAAGTAAATTAATCTGGAATGCATTCCAAAACAACAAAAAAAGAAAGATTCATCACAATGCGTAAATTAAATTCGAAGTGTCAATGTCAAGAAAGCTCTCTCTTGACATTGACACTTCGAATTTTGAAAATTAAAATCGTCAAACGTTACGCTTTGTTTGTTTCGTGTTATTTATTGCTTCGATTATTTATCTTGAGAGATTAATTTTTTTCCCACGAGATCATGGTAAGAATCACTTTCTATTAATATTTACCTTGGTTGCAGTTGTGAATGAATTTCTAACTCCATGCTAAACTTGGTTTTCAGGAGGCAAAGACGGAACTTCAGCGCAATGCCATTAAGGATATTCGTCGTAAAGAGTTGGAACTGTATCAGCGAGCTCTGGATATCCAATGGCTGAACAGCCGTATGGAGGATGGCCGTATGAACCGGTGTCTGGCGCTCATACACCGGGAAGCTGAGATGGAAAAGAATTTCCAGGAAGTAAGTTCACTTTCTTTTGTGTTTTTTTTGGACCCAGATCTTCCGTCTCGATGGCTCATTAGATTCAGGCTTAAAGACAAACATTCTGATTCTGACATTCAGTCTTTTTTAATTTAGAGAACCGACCATGCAGCTATAGTAAACGCCAGAGCCGAGAAAGAAACAAAACTTGGCATTGAAATAGCAAAGGTGCGACGCGAGGAGGTCTGTAAACTACTCAGAAGACATTATTTGAGAGAACGGGATCCCAGTCTGAAAGAACTGTCTAAGAAACTGCAAGCTGGTTACGTCTGCAGGGATTTACAGCAACAAATACTTCATAATGAATATAAAAGACTGCAGGATAAGGTATGACTACAATACATACTTTATTCTATGTAAAAGGTTTGAAAACAGGCCTCCTGAAGTTACTTTAGCATAATTATTTCCAGTACAGTTGATCAGGGGGCCTAGACAGAATCCCTTTTCTGTAAGCGTGAACGCCAATGCAATGGAAAGATCAAAATGTATGGAGTTGACATTAGCTTTAGAGATGTCACGTGACTACTGCTAAATTGGTAGATAAAGTCATTATTCCTCTTGCGGAAAGAAACGTTGAAGTGAGCATGACATTTAGACCCCAAAATAATTCACTTAAATGGTAGACAAGTGCCACTTTTGACAAACGTAAGCGCTACATTAGCGCAAGCTCGGACCCTGACTCTAACAGTGAGAAATAGTAAACAGTGTCATTTTTGTGTGTGTTTATTTCAAATTAATCAATTAAAATGCATAGTTTGAGATTATTACGGGCAGCTAATAATGAAGGAGCATTGCAAAGATGTCAAACAAGACTAAATCGTCCGGTTTGTGGCCTTAAAAAGTCAATGGCTAAAAATAGTAGTATTCCTGATAAGATGACATGTGAAGATATATGAAGATAATGTAAAATAAGAATAGGAGCCAACAAATATGAATTTTGGTACTGCCATTCTAACACCCTATCTATTCATTTAAGGTTTGAATTCGAGTTTATCCATAGAATAATAACAAATGTAATAAGCACAATCTTAAAAGCGTACCATTGTGAGGTCTTTGTATATATACTCATGGACAAATTTAGAGGAATGCAAAGTGTATAACAATGAACCGGTCATATCTGGCCACAGTTTTCCGTTAACGTCCCTGTCTTGCGAGTCTCTTATACTGTCCGGTTTACCGATACCTCTTGACAACTCGGTGTACCGCAGATTTTGAACTCGTAATGTTTGGGCGACATGTTTGTAGGTGTTCCCAGTTTCAATTAAAGTAACAGCCTTCGCAACTTGAGTGGTGTTTAGATCTGGCATTCTCAGTTTATTTGCAGTAACAATTCACACTTAAAGGCTTGTGCAGACCAGCGCGACACGCGACGCGACACAAAGACACCGCTCGTCGCGCGACGTGTGGTGCCTTTGTGTCGCGTCGCGTGTCGCGCCTGTTTGAAAGAGCCTTAAAACAGGGTAGTCAAAGCAATGATATTATAAACTATAGATACGTTACCCGCGCTCTATAGTGGCAAGATGAATGCAAGGTAATTACCGGACTTCGATTTAGTCGCGTACCAACCAGTGCCGCGGCTGTACGTGATATTAAAATAACTTGTGTGGATAACTTCCTAAAAATAACAAAAAAAAAAATTATAGGAAATGTAAAAATTATACTGCAACTGTGAAAGATAAAAAAGTATCATTTCATGCGTAAGTATCAAGAAAAATGTATTTTATTTTATGTTTTTCGATGCCTTCTAATGGCGGCTGGCGCTTGAGGTAAGTCACGTGCCGTTAGGGGAAGATGGGGTACTTTGCATCAGTGTGTGTAAAACCTAATATTGCGTTCCAGGTATTTTGAAATTAAATGGTTTTGTTGACTAGATTATCTATCCGACCATAGAATAAAAAATCCACAGAGGACATTAGACTTTATTTGAGCGTACTAAAAGAGATGTAATGCTAAATGGCAACAACTGTCCTTTACGGTATTGGAACATTTTGTTGCGTATTGGCAACAACGGTGCCTGAACGTCTCAAATGTCTCAAAATGTCCAAAACGGTGTGTAAAATGTCCAAATAAATGAGAGGAAATTTAATTGTAATTTAATTTAACCGATTGTTGTACTTTTTATTTTAAATTTTTAATTATTCACATTTTTTTAATAAAGACTTTTATGTTTATAATATTGTATTTTGTTTTATTTTAAGTGACAGTAATTACCTACTCTTGCGAAATACTGCATTCATATTTAGATCGGAAATATTATTATTTTACCCGTAAATCTACTACCAGATCAACACGAGAAAATCGAGTGTCCATTTATTCCCCATATGCCTCCTTTTGTACACGTTTGGCCAATGAGCATGCACCACAGAATGACAACGTAATTAAAGAAATATATTTATCTCTCTCTAACAACAGGAATTCCGTAGATGACATTTCATTTTCTTTCCCTTTCTTCGTGCGTCTAAGTAGCTATCTAGCTACCGATAGTATTTACGCTGTTTTCGAGTGCCGTGATGTTCATGCATAACGCGTCTATTTATATTACGTCATTGAGTCAAAGCAAAAATTTAAACAAAACCTAAATTAAAACTCAAACTCAAAAGTAGGCAAATTTTTTCGCAGTATGAAAGAACGCAATATTATGCAATAATTACATAAAACAAATGAAATTCGAAAAAAAAACATTCCAAAACTTTGTTTTTTTAATAGCATTTACTAATTAATGTTTGTGGCCAGTACACACGTTAATTACAACAGGAGAAATTAAACTCTTTTTTTGCGTTCCTCTAAATTTGTCCATGAGTGTATTACGCATTCCATAATCTTGAGTACTTCCAAAACTAGTTAAAGTAGCAAAATATCGAGATAAACTTAACATGCTTTTCCATAAATTCCATACCTAATTAAACGAAATTGTGATTCCATCTAAAATATAAATAAAACTTTTACAAAAAAAAAAAACAACCGACTTCCAAAAAAAAAACACTACAAAGTGAAAAATAACTTTAATTTCGGAAGTCGGTGTCTTGGGTTTTGTATTTTCGTTTTTTGCCACCGACTTCCGAAATTAAAGTTATTTTTCACTTTGTAGTGTTTTTTTTTGGAAGTCGGTTGTTTTTTTTTTGTAATAAGTTTTTATTTTTCACTTTTTAGTTGTGGTACCTATCCCACACACATTCGAATACCACTACCTGCTACCAGTGACAGGAACTTCTCATATCATCTACATACTAAGTGGGAAAAAAATACGTATCTTGTAGCTAACTTAAAAACTACCCAAGCAAAATTAATAAAATTTATATGGGACCAAGTTGAGAGCATACCCTTTCAAACAAAAAAAGAATTTTCAAAATCGGTGGACATATAACCTCCTCCTTTTTGGAAGTCGGTTAAAAATCTAAAAACTGTAATTTTTTAAACAATATTTAGGTATATTCATATTTTTCAAAGATCTACCTAAATCATTTAAAGCCTATAATTAGCTTTAGCTTATTATTTATTTACTTTCTTCTTATTAAAACACTTTATTTACTTTCAACTCACATCACACATTTGAATTGTTAGCGCGCTATCGCGTTTGACACATATTTGAACTGCTTCACACTATTCCATAGACTAAACAATTATGTTTCGTGCTATGCTGCGGAATAGGCGTATCGCGATCCATGTGTAACTTGTCTACCATTTTCTTCACGCTAACGTCAATTTCTTAGCGTGAAAGGAATAAGCGTGAGTGGAAAACGCTTGGATTTTGTCTAGGCTGTTGTTATTACTTATTTTACAAATACCTACCTATTGTAGCATAGTAATTTTATTCTAGGTACATCGTCTTCACATAACATAATATATAGTAGTATCTACTTTTAAAATTAATGTATAAACAAAATATTGTAAAACCATTTCGTTTAAATAGTAACCATACGAAACCACCTTTTGGAAGGGACAACTAGAATCAATACTTCTTTTTTCAAATTTGTGATGTTTAAAATGCGTTTTAATGGTCTAAGTTTGGGACCTTTTCCTTTTTTTAAACTTACTTGCCATTTTGTGAACTAGGCATTCTGCCCTTAATCCATGAAAGGTCTAAAGGTTTAGTCTAAAGGTCGCCGGTGTAAAACCACCTTAACACTCAATTTGATCAATTGTTTTAATAATTATTTCACCATCTAGGCTGAAGACATCCGCACAAACAACATACTTCTCCGCGCTCTATATGACCATAAATCTGCTGAGGAATATGAGGAGAAAGAAAAAATCGAACGCACCGCGCAGTATTGTAAGGACTTGCAGCAGCAGCTTGTGAACCGGCAGCTTCAGAAGCAGTGCCAGTACGAAGACACCTTGATTGAGAAGAAGATGCTTGAAGAAATCATGCGGACCATGTCGGATGAGGATAAGAAGTGGGTGATTGTTGATACAGTTTTAAATATAATAATATAATCTTTGGTAAGATTTGGAGAAATTTGGCACATCACTGTCTCGGTAATTGTTTGACAGTCAGTATTTGTGCATATTCTGATCTATACCAGAATGTAGATTTACCTAATTAAAGGTTCTCTGTTGTACAACGAGATATCGAGCGGTGTGCGAGAGAGAGCGCGAGAAGCATTAGAAATTGTTTTGTTAAGAGTCGCGTCGCGCCTGTCTGCACGGAGCTTTATAATGGAAATTTTATTGTGTCCATGATTGCTGCTTATGCTGGGGCTACATTGACGAGTTATCGCGAACTAAAATACGCGCGCTCTCTCTCGCACACCGCTTGACGTCTCGCTGAGCAACGGAGAACGCGCGAAGCATATAGGTAGTTCACGAGTTTTGAGGCGAAAATTGCTCATAAAGCATTAATTTTATGCTGCGTTAAGACTAACGCACATTAGGGCAGAACGCGCTGCAACGCTACATATTACAAATTGCCCGTATGTTCAAATCACAGCTGTCATTCTTTGACAGTTAAATGAAAAATGATTTTATTTCTGTTAGGTTTGTACAAACACTTTTACACGTCAATTGTATGCAATGGCTACAACACGGCAAATTGACGTGTGTCGATTCGATAAACAATTAATTTCCATGATTATACAGTATAACAATTTTCTTTTGCTGGCAGCTACATTGTCGCGTTACCGCAAACTTTACTTCGTGCGTTCTCTCTCGCAGACCGCTCGACATCTCGCTAAGCAACAGAGAGCGCACGAAGTAAAGTTCGCGATAACGCGACAATGTAGCCCCAGTATAAATGTCCCTCGGCAAACTTCGTGTTTCGTCAGTCGTCGGATTTCTATATGCTGATTGTAATAATTATAATTGAGTAAAGCCATATTTGTTACGGCCGCGAATCATATTTAGATTAACATACAACATGATATTGACCTGCAAAATGCAAAGAACGTAAGAAAATTTGAATTTCGCGGGCTACCCTGACGCTTCCCCCTTAAAGTCTATTTTTTGTACAAGTTAGGACGCGAATGTTTCTGTGTAGGGATGGCGATTCTTTCCGAAAAAGATCGATTTTTAAATTGATTCGAATCGTAAGCTGATGTATCGATTCACAAAAAAATCGAGGTCCAAAAGATCGATTTCTAAATAATCGATTCTTTTTTCAAGTTTTCATTTATAATGTGAATATAAACCCATTCTATGAAAAACAAGAAAGGTACCAGAATAAATGATCTCTTATCAGTAAAATCGGTTTTTTTTAGTTCAGGGTTCAGGTTCTACAATAACAATTATTTTTATTACCATATGAAAGTTAGATCAGGTATGAAAGAAGACATTTATTTTCAAAATGTATTGATTACATGAAAATCTTAAAATTCCAAATGCTTCATATCTAAACTTTTCAAAAACAAGTCTGTCAAGTCTACTGGGATCCAAGCGGTCCCGCTCATCACTTGCGATGTTGCCGGCAATTGAAAAAAGGCGCTCACAAGCCGAAAAAATCAAATGGCGATTTTCAAGGGTGAAATATCGATTCACTGAATCGATTCAGTACTGCATATCGATTTAAAAAATCGATCTTTTGGGCCTGAAAAATCGATTCTTCGATTAATCGATCTTAGATCGCCATCCCTATTTTTGTGTAGCTGCGTCGCAGCATGCGCTCGCGGCCTATGTTTGTCTCGCCTGCCCTACCCTGCAAAATCTGTACTGTGCTGTGCTGCGTCACCTGCGTCCATACGCTTAGCCTAAAAATCCGATGCGGCCCTACGCAGCTGTAATACGCGCTAGTCTAACAAACTTCTCACTTACATTGCAGAGAACTGAAACAGAAACACGATCAAGTAGACAAGATGCGTCATGAAATGAAGACGTTCACGCAAGCGCGCAACGCTTGGAAATTGAAGCAGAAAGAGATTGTCATCAATGAGGAACGGCAGATCGAGGAGCAGTGCAAGATGCTTGCCGACAGGAGCTCAGCTATGTGAGTAGCATGATTATTATTGCAACAACACAAAACATAAAGGTGCGTCTACGCTAGGTAAGTTAAGCAAGATGCTCGGCGCATTGCGGAGCATGAATTGGCGTAGTATCAGCTTGTGCACACCATGCGTTGCGGCGGCAGCGCGGCGTCGCTGCGGCGTCCTAAATCAAAAAAATCAAAATCAAAATATTTTACACATAACACACATAACATCACGCCTTGTTTCCCCGAAGGGTTGGGCAGAGGTGTCCCTGTAGCAGGTACACCCACATTTCGCCAGTTATGTTTAAGTCCCATGTAATAGGGGGCGAGCCTATTGCCATCAACCGGGCACAAATCCAGACTCCGAGCTGCTACTGAGAAATTTCAGATAGAAAAACCCAATAACACAAAAAAAAATATTAAAAAAAAATAAAAAATATTAATGTTAAAAATTATAAAATATTTTATTTCACATAAACCTACAAGGGCACTTATGAAACGATAGAAGCTAGGTGCACGGTTCCAATTGGTCGCTTCCTATGGAGAAGAGCCGGCAAGAAACTCCACGGTTACTCTTTTCAAAATAAATTGTTTCTACAATGTTTTCAAATTACAGTGTTAATAGGTATGGGAGGACAGTGTAGGCCTATCAACAAGTACCAGTACTAAGTAAAATAAAAAATGGTACACAAGTTTACAGCCTACAAGGTTCTCACATTCACAAAATCTAAAAGAAAAGAAAAAAATCTATATAAAAGATAAACAAAATAATAAAAATAAGAACCTATTTAAACCAAATGACATGATTGCCACTACAGCTGTAACAAATCTAATTTGATTTAAAAAAATATAGAAAATTGTAGGTATATAATGTCAAATACTGAAAAGATTATGTCATTGATGAAGTATGTAAAAAAAGTAAAATAAAATAATCATCGTAATTTGGGAGCAATTTTTACATTGTTATGCCGTTAATGAGGTACCAGGGAAGCCACATGTGCTGAAGGAATTTTTGCCAGACTTCCTTGTCTTCAACATAGTCTTTAATCTTATAATATGCTTTTTGATAAGGGCACGTTTGATGTGGGTTTTGAACTTTCCATCGCTTAGTTCTGTAACAGACTTTGGCAACTTGTTATAAAAGCGGATACCGTTTATAAAAATTGACTTACTAGTTTTAGTTAATCTAAATTTGGGTATCACAATTTCATGTTTACTACGCGTATTTATATTATGGAAATCACTTCTTATTTTGAAAAGTCTTAGGTTTTTGCGAATATACAAAATACTTTCTAAGATATAAAGAGAAGGCTGAGTCAGTATATCAATTTCTTTGAATTTATTTCTAAGGGATCTAAATACAAATATCCATGATATGTCACACGGCGCCGCTCGGCGGCGCACCGCCCTACACTGGCAGCCCGCGACGCGAGGCGGGGAGGGTGTACGCATTGCGACACCGGAGCGGCACAGCTCAGTGGTTTGTGAAACAGATGTTTGACAAATGACAATTTACAACTGTAACGGCTAGGGCTGCGCAGGCCATTAACGGTTAGGTAGGTAGATTAGGTTAATTGAAACAGGTAGACAAGTTAATATATATATTTGTAACACAAAAGTAGGTAACACGGCTAGGTCGTGGGTAAGGTCACTGACACTTAGGTCTGAGCGCTCGCACACTTAGAAAGGAAGGGTACCGTCCTTGGTAACACGTGGAAGACGTGGGGGCCTGCTCAGCACAGGCTCCGCAGTAGGCCGGACGGCCCTCGTAAGCTGCCGGTAGTCAGCGTCGCAGCATGGGTAGGCAGCCTGGCAGCACACGCTCGTGGCGGTAGGCAGGCCTTCGTCAGCGTGCAGGTAGCGTGCAGAATTGAGCCCATACAGAGAGCCTTGAAAGGCGCGGTAGGAAGCGCATGTCAGATGCGGTGCGAGTAGCAGCAGGCCGCATGCGATGTGCCAGTCTCTTCCCATCATTAGCAACCAAGGTACGGTATGGGAAGTAGAGTAGGCAGTAGCTTAGCACATCGCATCGGCTTACAGGCAGAGAGAGAGAGTGCAAAGTTAGCGTGGCACAGTGACAGATGTAAAGTGAGGTTAAGTATGTGACACGCGAGCATAGAAAACAAGGCAAATAGATAGCAGATGGCTCATTAATAGCTTATTAAACAATATCACTAATGTGGAACTCACCCTAAGTCGGGGCACACAAAGTTCTGAGGGTCACTTTCATCAGGAAAGCAAACGGCAGCAGTCGAAATGACAGAGTGTCCTTAGAAAATTAGTGTTGTGCCACGTTTTTAGTGATGTGGTTAGTTACTTACTAATTGTTATATTAGCATCACTCTTGTAATTGTAGTTGAGACCGCTCACAACGCTACACAACGTCGTTGCGGCGCCGCACCGCAAAGCATCGTGTGCACAGGATATTAGTGGTGCTCGTTCGAGGCTCCTCAGCACGGCTAGTACTTAGGGGCCTCGAACGAGTACGCCTTACGAGAATTCATGCTCGGTTCGCCTAGACGCAGCTATCACCCCTTTTTTTTTTTGTTTTTTTTTTTTTTGGTTGGGAAATTATCAAATAACTTCTCCCGCTCTGGGTGGAGCGGGAGGGCGTGTCAGACTCTTACTGACTAAAACCCACCCGTGTTCCTTCGGTTGCCCTGTTGCCGGGGGCCACGATGTCCCTATCGGTTTTCTTCGAACCCCCGGCAGGCATTGGCCCTAACGGACCCCTTCAATTCTGCTGACATCTCTTTGAGGCGCGCGTGGAACACAACGCGCCGTCGACCCGGGCTTGGTCCTTATCGGACGGCGAGCTACCCATTGCTCACCGTCCGCAAGCCCGCGCCTACGGTGGCCGGAAATCGGCTCGCGATTCACGCCCCGGGCGTCTCCTCCTGCGGCGGTTAGGGGCGTGAGGGCGCGAAATTTGCCTCTCCCTCACGCGTTCCGCCTCCTCCTTCGCGAGCATTACCGCTTCGCAGAAAGAGGTGACGGCCTGCCATTTCCTCTCGCTCCGTACCATGGCCTGAACCAGGGCCGGACGCGAAAGATCACCGCCGCCGATCGCCTCTACGAGCTATCACCCCTGTATTTCCTCGACGGTTTTTTCTTATCTTTTCTGTGGCAACTGAGCCGTCGTCGACTATTCTGCCGGCAGATGATAGTAGCAGAAAAGACAAGACAGAGTAATGTAAAAAAAAAAAAAAACTATGTGATATACCCGACCTGTACGTCGGGACACGAGTCGTGAGCACAGCTCGCGCATGTGACAATTTCTGCCAATGATAGTGGCCGAATGACACGCGAGAGGTCCAGTGGACGACGAACATCGACTGACGAGCCAATCGCGTGCTGCTCGGCGCCCCCCGGCTTCTTCATTCCGCCAAACAGACCGAAAAATTAAATACTGCGCAGTGTCAGTTTGTGCTCACGACTCATGCCTTGTACTGTACTTTAACAGTTATGTCATAGTTTTTTTTTTCTTATTTATTTTAGATCAGTTTCGAACGCAGTTTTCGAACGTCAAAATTACATAATACACAAATCGCCCACCTTTCACCACTTCCTAGTGCTTTATAAACTTTCATCCCCTATTAAATAAGTGTTGGATCATTCGGTTCCCTACAAAATGGTTGAGCTGGATGGTGCTAATCCACGCGTCATGTTCGTGAGCGGGCGCCGTCAGTTGAGACTGGTCATCTCTTATCTGCCAGGGCTTATTTTTAATCTTATATTTTGAATTGCTTTTGATTAATTTCTTGTACATTGTTCTCACATATAGAAGCAACAAGAATAATGTACCCAGGATTTTGTAATATTTCTGTTTAAAAGAGTGTCCTTGGAGTTTCTTGCCCGTTCTTCTCCATAGAGATCTACGTTTTGGAATGGGCAACTAGCTTCCAACTTCCACGAGCTTAACGCAAAGATCAGCCATTACATTGTGAGTTTGTGAAAACCATTTTTGGATTCAGGGATCCGTTTGCGAAATATTAAGCTTTAAAGTGCTAATTTTTGTTAGAGTCGCCAGCTAAATGTAAATGGTTGGTTTTGGATGTGTGAAAAAAATCACAGCAGTAGTTTATATAACGAAATTAAAAGGAAAACTATCACTGCTAAGTAGGCTTTACAAGTTAACGAGTAATAATCGACCAATTTAACTTTGCAGTTGCAAAAACATGTATTCCCATATATTCCGTATGGGAGAACATATTTTTCAACTACAAAGGTAAGTTTGTAAACTTACCTACAACCCAACCCAACCCAACTACAGAACCTTCATTGTGCGTGTTCTGACACGCAGTTTGCCGGTTTTTTATTTATTAGTATAGACGAGAATCCCACCTGTCCAGCGGGGTACTTACATACTTACAGTAGCAATAGGTTACATTTTGACAGTTAAACAACATTCATTGCGTTATTTACGTTGTTGAGCGGACAAGTTTTTCGAACATATGAAGCAATGGATATGCAATATCCTTCAAAATCCTTCAGATTGTGATTACACAACTAGGGTGCGGTAGTTGACGTCTTTTGGCTGAAATGAAGTTGTATTATCATTGTGATAACTTCTTTATTATTAGGGTTCCGTACCAAAATGGTAAAAAGGAACCTTTATCATAGTAAATGGAGTAGAAGTACGTTATCTTCACATGTACAAACGCACCGCGCGCGGCTTGTATGTGTGCGCCATAGTATCTAGGCGTCGCCGCACGCACACTTAAACAAAATCTCGACCCGTTTCTCAGTGCGCCAGTCGGGGCTAACGCCTCACAAGGTTCGCGCGTCACGGCTTTTCGGCACCGCTAAATGTATGAAAAATTAGTGATAATCGCAGGAGAAATTATTGCTGTGTGTTTGGGTGTCTAAATAATTCGATTCCAGAGTTCTCTCTGTTCAGATTACCTACTGAACAGGAAAGGTAACCAAGTCACTTATTCTAGCACATTTTTACTTGATGATGATATACCTACTTATTTTTTGTTGTATTAGTTATCTATCAGACAGACGAAGTAGGCAGGCCTACTTTCCCACTAAAATGTATTAGGTACCTACTTTTGATCTGTCAATTGAGCATCGAAAGAAATCGGCATGACTAAACGTAAACAAAGCATTAGCGGCATATCCGCTAATGCTTTGTTTACGTTTAGTCATGCCGATTTCTCAGTATTGTAGGTATAGTAAGGTAACTAAGTAGTTACAGTTATAAAATCGTTATTTCAAATATTTGACGAATTGTGAATCAATCAGCCAATTTCTAGGCACTGATTTAAAATTTAGCTAAAAGTGACAACCCTGAGACAGGCAAGTGTGGTAGGCAATTATATCGCGGATTGGGCCGGAGATAGCCTACTAGGAACTCCTTATACTATGCCCTTATGGTGCGACTCAGTCTGTCTGTCTGTCACAGCTGGATATCTCAAGAATTACTAATGCTATCAACTTGAAATTTGGAATAGTTTTAGATGACGTTTGCCGAACTATTTTACAATTAAGAAAGAAATAAATAAAAATATAAACATTTCTTTTACAACAGGGACTGAACGGGGGTCTTAAAAATTTGAAGTGTGGGTCTACTAGGAAATGTGGGGTATCATATGAAAGAGCGCTAATTGCACATTCTCAAACATTTTTATTTTTTTTGTAGGCCTCATGGTTTTCGACTTTCGACGAAAAATTAAAAAAATAATACCGTCCCCCGTACGTATCTCCGAAGTTTGCATAGAGAAAAATCTGAAATTATTCTATGTGGTAGAAGTTTATGTAAAGATTACAGAAAAATAAAACGATGTCTCTAAATAGCACACTTTTTCAGAAATCATCAACAAAAATTACATTAGTTCCACTATCGGTCAAGAGATGGCGCTGATTTAAAACTGCATTATTCTACATAGCAGTGTGCAGTGTTAAAATTCTCTGACAAAAAAGGCCTCGCCGATGAAAATTTAAAATGGTACGGAACCCTCGGTGCGCGAGTCCGACTCGCTCTTGACCGGTTTTTTTTTTCTAACAGTCCGACAGCTAGCTACAAAGCCATAAACTTGAAAAATTGCGTCACCGTCCTTTGAGAAATTAAATAAAATACATTTGTAACTTCAATGATTGTTATTGGTTTTTCAGTGTGGCGGAAAGAGAGCGAAAACTGCAGATAAAAGACGAGCTAACTGAAAAAATGTCTGCTAGAATACTAGCTGAGGAGGTAATAAAATTATTAATTATTTATAGGTACCATCGGGGTAACGCATATATATCTAAGCAATTTGAAAACTAAATCCTGTGCATACGACCCTTTTTTTCGTAGGTTAGCGATACTGTAGCGGCCGAGCGCTGCAAGCAAGAATAGTCCTTACAGATAGATGGATAGAATATTCTTTATTATGTATGTGTATTCTTTACAGTACACACTGTTGATTGTTATCCTTGTTTTTGCATATTATTAGTCCCGTCTGTTCGCCTGTGGTCGAATCTTTTCGCAGACTTTCTACAAAGCGGAACTATTTCTTATACTCTGTGTGTCATACTTATGGCCAGGTACTGTATAATTATTATCCTTTTGGGTCTTATCGTAAGAATACTCTTTACTCCGCTTCTACTTCAAGTCTATAGCGACATCTATACCGCCACATACGAACTACGCATGAAATCTGACGTCACACAAATCCTACATCGCGCAAGCAAAGTTTACCGCGAAAACAGCTTCACAACCACCATCGCACAGTAACCTGGCCAGACACAACACCCGTCTGGTCGGAGGATGCTCCGTTTTCAATGAAGGATGAGGAACTTTCGAACGGACTCACGAACTTTTCTGTTTCTTTCTTCTTGTCTGTTTATATATGTGTAAGGTATTTCTTTTTTTTTTATGTCCCTCAGGAATCATCGCATTTCCGAAGAATGCTAATTTCCATGTCCATCAATTATTAGATTTATCGTGTATAATAATTTGAATTCAGAACTAAGTACTTTATTGTTGTTTTGATTTAATTTCCGTGTGAACTATATAGAGCTGTAAAACTATTTTCCTATCTGTCGTGCCTGAAACTATAGCAGCTTTCGTCCCATTTTAAAAATAAATTACATTAAGTTAAAAGAGTATTAACAACTCTCTATACTTCTAAGTCGATCGAGAGCGTCCGGTCTGCACCAAGTGCAAAGGGCGACTGATAGAAATCCGACGACGGACGAAACACGAGGTTTGCCGAAGGACATAAGAACATAGTTGTACAGTACATAAACTGTGAAATAAATCTATCTATACATAAACTAAAGTCGCTTTTCATGTCTGGCTGTGTGTCCGCGTTGTTCTTCTAAACTAAGCGGCGGATTTTGATGCGGTTTTCACCACCATTTTGAGAATTTATTCCGGAAGGTTTGTGTATAATCAAATGGGGCTCGTGGCTAAATAATAACAGCCGCACGTTCGTGGCTAAATAATAACAGCCGCACGTTCGTGGCTAAATAATAACAGCCGCACGTTCGTGGATGGGTGACCATTCATTACATTTCGAGACCCTTCCGTGCCTCGGAAAGCACGTTAAACCGTTGTTCCCGGTTTTCATTCGTACATCTTTGGCAGTCGTTACGAGTAGTCAGAAGCCCAAAAAGGCTGACAACCAGTCTTACCAAGGGGTATCGTATTGCCCAGTAACTGGGTTGTAGAGGTCAGATAGGCATGGTATTCAGCTACATCCGGTTAGCCTGGAAGCCGACCCCAACATAGTTGGCAAAAGGTTAGTAGGCAGATTGATTAGTGTATGTGTATAATACATTAATATTAAATTTACTTATCTCGAAGTTTTGTCAAGTCGTACAAAACCGTGCCAAGCAGGGGCGGCTCGTTAGTAAATAAACTTTCCACCCTTTTTCTTTAATACCTCGAAACTTTTGAACACCACAGATTAACACAATATCAATCTGCCTAGCTTTTTCCCAACTATGTTGGGTTCGGCTTCCAATCTAACCGGATGCAGCTGAATACCAGTATTTTACATGGAGCGACTGCCTATCTGACCTCCACAACCCAGTAACTGGGTAATACGATACCTTGGTAAGACTGGTTGTCAGACTTACGGGCTTCTGACGACCCTGTAACGACTGTCAAAGATCCATGAATGACAGCCGGGACCTACGGCTTAACGTGCTTTCCGAGCCACGGAGTCTCGGTATGTAAAGATGGTCACCCATCCACGAACGTGCGGCTGTTATTACTTAACCACGAGCTCCCCTTGCCACAGATTAACACGGATAAAAAAAAAAAAAGCAACTTGCTACGACACAATAACGATGCAATTCAGGTCGCACAGCGCTAATTAACTACAGTTATATTCACCTAGAAGTTGCCTCTCTTTCTATCACGTAACTCTTAGATCTTCTGACTACGTTACACTCACTGAATT
The DNA here is from genome assembly GCA_949152395.1 of Agrochola litura. NCBI lineage: Eukaryota > Metazoa > Arthropoda > Insecta > Lepidoptera > Noctuidae > Agrochola > Agrochola litura. The sequence continues at coordinate 2,575,766 of OX424497.1, read as the reverse complement.
GGCCCGACAAGTCGAGCCCCCCGCGTACTTGTGGCATCATACCTAAAATACGGAGTGACCTTCCTTATTAATCTGTGACTGTAAATTCACAGGCCGAGCGCCTAGAACGAACGAACTTAATAAAGATGCTGCAAGAACAAGAGTTATTGGAGAAGAACCATCAAGATGACCTGGCAGGGAGGAAAAAGGCAGAGAAAGTGAGAAAGGAGACGATGGACGCTCTGATGGGACAGATGAACGAACATAAGGCGGCTGCACAGCATGAGAAGGAAGCTGAAGCCAAGTTTAGGAAGGAGGTATGTAGAAATTAAATAATTTATTTTACTATGTTGTAGGTATACAGATAAGATGAAATTCTTCTAAATGGTCCCGATACATTTTACCTTACGCCATGTAAAATTTTCAAAGAAAATTTATCTATACTACTATTATAAAGAGGTTACAATTTGTTTGTTTGCATGTGTGTTTGTAAGTTTGTATGTAATAGGGGGTAAGCTCCGGAACTATCAGTCGGATTTGAAAAATTCTTTTCGCATTAGATAGCCTAATTCTTGAGGAAGGTTATAGGCTCGTGGACGAAGTCGCGGGCAGAAACTAGTTATAAGTAATAGAATTTAATTAGGGAAATGCCTCCGCTGCCGGCGCCGGCTCCCGAATTCCCGAATAACTCTGCAATCGGCATTGTGTTTTTGTTTTGTTATGTTTTTGATGTCATTTGCCAATATTGCAATAATAATTATGCAATATTGTCTTTGGTTCGTGGCCTTGACATTAACCAATGAATCAGTGTTAATAGTTACTAGGAACAATATTGTCAAACTTTTTTTTTTTTTTTTACTACTTTAATACGAGGCTTTTAGCTACTTTTGTTTTGTGTGTATTTTGTACAGTTTTAAAAAAAATGTGCGTTTTGTTTGTGCAGAATTAACAAGTTTTCTTTCTTTCTTTTTCTTTTAATTGGCTGCCGGCGCTGAGTTTGGAAAAAAAAAGCGGAAAACGGGGTTGGCAATTTGTCATATTGGAGTAGATAGCGGATAGCGGGGTAGGCATAATTAAAAAGACATGTAACAAAGCATTACTCTTTTTCAGTATTATATTTCCATAATCAATGATTTCCATATTCCAGTAATGAAGTACTAAGTAGGTACCCGGAACCGAACTAGTTAGATTAGGTCAAATATTTTTACTCGCAAAAAAGGTTAGGTTAGAAGTGTAACCTCCTCCTAAGCAGGGACTTGAAACGTTACTCAAAATAACGTTACGCGAAGTTCCGGTAACGATAATTTGTACCGTTCCAACAGGATCGCAACAAAATTAATTCCTTGGCTATAACGATACTAACAAGCGGAACGAAATCTTAAACTGATTTATAACATTATTAAAAATATATCGTTATTAGTATATCGGTATAACGAAATAATAACGTAATTAATAAATAAAAAAAATAAAATATTTTTTATTGACACAAATACAGCTTTCACAAACTTTGTTTGAAGCCCTGGCTCCTGAGCTAGGTAGCAACTTGTGTTACAGGAGCCAGTGTCTTCGCCCATTTATGGTTAATTTCATAACAATGTGCAATAAGCAAAATTAAAAGAGAAAAGGAAAAAAAAAATAACAATAAAAACAATACAATAAAAGACAAAATTACAACAATTATAAGATGGACACATGCTTTTTGTGTGTGTGTGCGTGTGTGTGAGGGTACGTGTGTGCGTGTGTGAGGGTGTGTGCGTGTGTGGGGGTGTGTGCGTGTATGTATGGGTGAGTGTAGATCATTTTATGAGTACTGAGTAATTCATTTCGATACGCAACATTGGCAAAAAAAATTGTGAAGATGACACTATCACGTGAATATAAAAGTAGGTAGGGAACCACAACTATTCATTCAGAACACTGTCTGTATACAATGTGCACTCTCGTACGAACTTATGTTTGAATACGGCGGTGGCTTACCACCAGCCGGCCGCCGGCCGCTGTAACGGGGGTGGCCGGTGATGGTAGTGGTGGTGGGCGACGACGGAGCGGTGGTCAGCGGGAAAAGTTCTTACGAATAACGTTATACAAATGAATCTGTAACGTTATTACAAGCGGATATAAGCATAATGTTACTGATACCTATAACGTTACTTATAATGTTGTTTTACAAAAATGATATTATGTAACGTTTTTTTTTGTAACGTTATTATAATTTTTTGGTTTTAGTATCGTTACAAAATTTGGAGCGTTATTAGATAACATTTTGCTTAACGGAACGAAATTAATTTCGTTTTCAAGTCCCTGCTCCTAAGCACGAGCCGAGCGAGTGAAGCGAGCGGTGCCGCGGTAGCGGCTGGCGAGTGCCAAAAACGACTAGAATATTTAGAAACAAAATACTTTAGTTAGGGTTAGTTAGTTGGAGTTCTGAATGCTGGAAGGATTTCCATAAACGCCGCGCTGCCGGTGTCCATTACGGGAGCCGGCGGTGCTGGTTACAGAATATGTAATGTGCCGGCAGCCGATGTTTTTAATCTCGGCTGCCGGCAGTAATGTCATGCCGGTTCCAAATGGCGTTATTTTTGGTAGCCAGCGCCGGCAGCTTTGGCACTCCCTTTCATTAATATTATTATAAAAACATTGCCTGCCTTGTTGGTCTACTGGTCGCAAGCGCTACTGCTGAGCATGAGGTCCTAAGTTCGATTCCCGGGTCGGGCAAAGTGTTATTGGGTTTTCCATAAGGAATTTCTCAGCCCGAAGTCTGTGTTTGTGTCCGGTTGATGGCAATATGCTCGCCCCCTATCACACGGGACTTAAACACATCTGACGAAATGTGGGTGTGCTATGGGTACACCTCTTCGGGTATTTATACTGGCGTGATGTTATATTATGTATAACAATATCATTATTAACTCTTAGTAAACTATAGTGTTTTGGCAATGAAGATAGGAGGCAGGCAGGGGTTTATTCAATGAGGCGCGTGTTACTTTTAACAATGAAAATTTATTTGTCTTTCGTTGCAATTTCACGTACGAACGATCCTGCATTATAAACCGCAGTGGGCGCGCCGGCCGGCGGCACCGCGGCGCAGAACATCTCGCGCGCGCCGTCTTCTCCGCCGACTAATGGCGGTGCTTGACGCAACAATAGTGTCAAATAATTTTACTCAAAAATGCATGTAATGTGGTCATTATTTTGACAACCTTGTTTGAGCAAAGTCGACCTTGCCGTTCTGTTTCAAGGAGCAGCCGGCAAAGTTTTTCTCGCTCTAACAGGCCGGCAAAACATTGCCGGCCGCTATTTTAACGTTTCAACGCTTTAAAAAATCAAATGCAAAAAGATTTTATTTAAAACACAGCTGTTTGTATTTATAGAGATAGGTACAAAAAGATTTTATTCCATATTTGGCTGTATAGATCCAACAACCATTGTTAAAAAAAAAAACAAAGAAGTAACAAAAGCGCGGTTCAGCGAAATTTTTATTTTTATTTAGTGACTTTTTGCGTAATAAATGAAGAAATAATACAGCAGTCAAACACCGCATTAAAATTATCGCAAACTATTAGATTATCAAACCGGGAAAGTCGGTGTTGAATTTTAGTAACTGTACTTTTCATAAAATTCATTTTAATTAAATTTTCTAGTTAATTAATATATATTTTATTGAAATTACTTGCTGGTTTTATTTAGACTAGGTACTTGCATTTTTGAGTAAAGCACTATACAAGCCTTGGCCAGTGGGCCAAGGCTTGTATAGTGCTTTACTCAAAAATGCGTATAAAATGCGAGGCAATCATAGCGTGACCAGCGAAGCAGTCATAGTGATGACTGCTTCGCTGGTCACGCTATGATTGCCTCGAGCTAGCCTAGCTACGCTCTAGGCCTTCCAGCTTGGCCATCATTGCAGACCAGCAAAGTAGTCATTATAGACCGCGGCAGTAATGTACTATAAATTCCAACGCTACTTAAGCCATTCTCAAATTGCGATACTTAGTCAACTACTTAGTAGCCTACGTGAGTTTCAAATATGAGTCGCCGAGGAGTACCTCACATACATTTGAATAGTCATTCGTACACTTCGCTACAGCAATTATTGCTGACTTTATTTATTTATTTATATATACTTTATTGTACACCACAAAAATACACAACAAAAAACAAATCAAACACTACAAAATATACAATGGGCGACTTTAATGTGCTATATAAAACTGCTCGCTATGCTTAACGAGCAGTCAACCCACAAAATTCTATCCGATTAATGTCCGACTAATTGTAATTTTGATGTACAAGTATAAATAAATTCAGTGTAGCAGAATCAAAGTGTTTTTATTAATTAAAAAGGATCCACGGAGCGCCAACCTAACACTACACGTCCGCTACTAGTCTCGCGATAGCAGTCGTGTCACGGCTCCTACGAATTTCGGCAAAATGGCGGCGGAACAGCAGTTAATTTAACAAGATGCGCATAAGATATTATTATTTTTATTTAAGTATTTATTTTTCTTTCTTCTTTTTGTGTTCCCGCATGTTATCTAATATCTACTAATATATATTTTTTTTAAGTCAAATGTAATACTAACACCCTATGGGCCTTGATGCCTGACAGTAAAATGTTTTTATTTTTTATAAGATTCTTTAGACAAATGATAAAAAAACTATCATCTTGCTGTAGTAACTCTTGCAGTAACAAAAGCTCTACAATTAATATTTCTGGTAATGTAAGGATGAGTCCAGTATTTTTTTTTTCTATTTCGTCTTCTGAATAAAAGATACACTGCAAGTGCTTCTTCGTCACTCAACATAATTAAAAACGTTGTAGCGGTGTGTGCTACAAATGAAAATTATGAAAGGGCTTTGAAGGTTTTGGCCCTAAACATCATCAACCATTTTGATTTTTTTTTTAAATCGCGGTGCATAGTAAATGGCATATATTTGGATAGGAGGGACACTTATACAAACATAAAACGTCACTTAACATAACATCATAAAGCGTCACGTTTCTGAGATATTCAAAGATAAAAGTAAAAATTGTTATAAGTAACTAATTTATTTATTTATTATGTAGTTAATTCATGTCGATTAAGTTATTTACTGTTATCAGAACCAGACAGAGAAATAATACAAATATTATAATACTAATCATCTATTTTGTTAATTAAAATCTTTTTTAAAACAATCGGAACTTATGAATATAATGTGTCGAATTACAATGATATTTTTGTAGGTAAACATGAACTAATTGAATACCTTAGTGGATAAAACATAAGATTTATTAATCATATTCGGTATAAATAATATCATCCAAGAAGGCACCGGGAGGCTGAATAGGATATTCTTGATGTCGCGCCCAAGCCATGTACCATATAATAATACACATAACATGGGAGCAACATCCAAGTGTCCGTTTTCCTACAATGCAATTACAATAGTAGCCAACTATTTTATAGTAGCCAACTATTTTATTCCTGCCTTGCAAAGTATTATCGAGCAAGATGTAGACAAAATAAAATTCGATTGTTTTGGTGTCTTGAGTGGATTCGGGCTCTTAAAAGCCAAGGATCAGAAACGACAATGTTCAATACAACATTGTCGTTTCTGATCCTTGGCTTTTGAGTCAATAGACTCAAGTCATAATCGATGGCAACTTTTTCGCACAATTCAATAAAAAAAATCGGGGTGTCCTCATTCGGCGGGGGGTATACTTTTGTCTCTTTCGCTCATTACTGAAATATTACCTACACATGATGTAATTATGTTTTCATAGTTCAATATGCTTACCTGTAGGAAAAAACAAAAAAATCCTGTTTCTTCAAGGTTCAGTTTTCGACTCATATTTCGGTGAATAACTCTAAAACCTGACGCTTTAGGATATTATGTTTCATGATTTTTTTTGTTTGTATAAGTGTCCTCTATCTAAATATATAACTTTCGTTGCGCAACGTGATTTTGAAAAAAGAAAACAAAATGGCGGCCGACGTTAGGGCCACCCTCCATACAAAAATCTTCAAACCCCTTTCTTGTTTTTCAGTAGCGTAATGTACGAACCTCGAGTAGCGAGTTCATTGGTATGCGTATTGCGTATCGTCTCTTGCGAGTATCGTAATGTATGAATGGTCTTACTCAAACTATCTACAGTCTGATTATTTTCTTAATGTCCCTCGGGAATCATCGCATTTCCGAATACAAACGAATGCTAATTTCCATGTCCATCAATTATTAGATTTATCGTGTAGGTATATATAATTTGAATTCAGAACTAAGTACTTTATTGTTGTTTTGTTTTGATTTCCGTTTGAACTATATACAGCTGTAAAACTATTTTCATGCCTACGACTTTAGCAGCATTCCTCCCATTTTTTTAATAAATTAAATTAAGTTAAAAAAGTATTAACAACTCTATATACTTCCAAGTCGATTGAGAGCGTCCGGTCTGGACCAAATGCAAAGGGCAACTGATAGAAATTCGACGACTGATGAAACACGAAGTTTGCTGAGGAAAATAGTAATAATAGTATAGTATAGTAATTTATAGTCATTAAGAAAATAGTTATACTGTACTTTAGCTTTATGTAATCTAAGTGGATACATATTATAAATTAAACTTGCTTTTCATGTCTTGTCTGTTGTGATCGCGTTGTTCTTCTAAACTAAGCAACGAATTTTGATGTGATTTTCACCATCATTTAGAGAATTTATCCCGGAAGGTTCATGTGTAAAATACATTGATATTATATTTACATCCTTAATTCACATCCAAATTTATGTTTTACGGGATTGAAGATCTTAAAAAGTTCAACAAATAAGTCCGCGATAGCATTTTCTAAGGATGACCCACAGTAACCATTTTTATCTTTCAGAATTTCATAAAAATTTAATTGTTATTTCCGAAGCTATTTTGACCGGTATTATATTAATCCTTATCCAATCAAATATATTATTTAAATTGGGCATTTAATTTAGATTAAAACATGCCTTGACATCATATCATTTAAATAGTTTAAAAGATATCACAGATTCAAAATTACGCGAAAGTACATAAATAATTGACTACGAGTATAACGTGGGCGCAGCGGTATTAGTCAATGACTTTTCCTCGGCTATTAGGGATGTAATCTCGGTAGTATGTTCCCGTGGGATATTTTTCGACATCCACGCGGGCGAAGCCGAGGGCAAAAGCTAGTATTATTATATATTAATATCGATGCTTTTTCGAATTTTTTAATAGAAAGGTCGTAAATAAATTTGGTTTCAATGGATTTTGAATTCTGTCATGAGTATGACACTGAGTTGTTCTAAACGCAATAATTATCTAAGAATTAAAGCTTACATGTTATCGATTTTTAGACCGAAGAAAAAATAGCGATGGACGAAGCCAAAGAGCGGGAGAAGAATCAGAAAAAGAAAGACAAAGGGAAGCTTTACACTCAGGAGTTGTTGCAGCAGATTCAAGAAAACGCTCGCAAGAGGAAGATTGAATTTGAGAAGGAAGAAAACCGCGCCGTGCAAGTCTACGAGTATGATAGGAAGTGGTGAGTGTAACTTTAGGAATTGTTTATTGTCAGAACCCCGCAAGTTTGACAAGCAGTCCTACCAAGGGGTATCGTGTTACCCAGTACTGTTGTGAAGGTCAGGCGCTCCATTGAAAAATACTGGTATTCAGCTGCATTCGGTTAGACCAGAAGTCGACCCCAACATAGTTGGTAATAAGTAAAGCAAGAAGGTACAGGGTCGAATGTCGAGGGGGGAAGTGGAGGGCTGCAGGGTTTTTTTTTAAGAAATGCGTTTATTTACCCTCTTTGCCTATTGCATATTTAAAGACAATCGTATTAAGTAGTAAACTCCAGTCGTGCGTCGGAGCTAACACACAATATTTTTAATAACCTTTTCTGTCCCACTACTGGGCAAAGATGTCTCCCATATTTTTCCAATTATCTTTATACTGTGCCTTCTCCGGCCAAACGGTTAGGAATGCTCTAAATCGTCACGTCAATCTTTTTTGGCCTGCCTTGGTGACAACGCCCGTCTTCAGGCACCCACTGTGTGACGAAATTAAACTACATAGTTAAAACAGACCATATCCTGTGGGTATTAGGGGCTACGAAATCCTCGCACAGTACACCGCCATAAATATGTTTTGCTGTTACAGTATTTTTTATCTCGCGACGCGCGCGTTACTTGTGGTAACCAAGTGTACAAACACCCTGTAAATGTGTGCTTGAAGACGAGTACCGTCAGCACGTAACATACATGCAGACACACTTCCGACTTCGTCCGTGTCTCGGACGGTACCGAGAGCTCCTGCGCTTACTCACACATTCTCAGCGTGTTTATACACTTGGTAACCACAAGTAAAGTGCACGTTGCTTCGTGAGATAAAAATACTGTATTAAAATCGTCATCTATCTAGCCTTTTGTTGTTATGAATATTTACTCTAGTACCAGTAGTCTTGCCCACATCCACTGAATTCATCCCACAAACAATACTACAGCAAAAAATCTCTTTCAGGCTCGAGGAAGTATCAAAAGAACGCGCGAAGATGATTCAAGAACATGTCCCACAACTCCTTGGCTACTTACAAGCCGGCGTTGTGAAGAAGGAAGACTTGCCCGACGTAAGGGCAGGTGCAAACACCAAGCCCGAACTGAAGCACCTGGACATAGAGGGCATGGCCGTGTCTAACAGACCGCACCGGTTCTCCAAGTGTAATGCGCAGTGTTGGAAGATTAGAGATTATTAAGTTTCGTTTTCTTGGGAAATAAATTGCGAAACAGTTGCTCAAGGAGAGCACTCTGAAAGTTGGCAACGTCGCAAATAGCTGCCAAATATTAGGCTGTTATGATGAATTATTCAATACTAATTTTAAATATGAAATATAGCTTTATAGTGGACTAAAATATTGATTACTAGCAGGCCGCCCCGGCTTCGTACGAGTAGCAGAGCATATATGCCTAAATTTTTTTTCTAAGACTTGCATCGAGCATGTGGGTTAGATTAGAATGTACCTTATGTTCATCCTACTTGGGAGTATTTTACATCGTCATATTTCAGCCAATTTACACAAAACCTTAATGAATTATGCACCTAAACCTTCTTCATGAATCACTCCGTCCATTGGTTATGAAAATCCGTTGGGTAGTTTTTGAGTTTTCGCGTCTAGACAGACACGCGGTAGAGGGGGCTTTGTTTTATTATTTTTATATAATACTAGCTGTTGTCCGCGACTTCGTTTGCGATCCAGGATAAAAAGTAGTCTATGTCCTTGTCCAGGTCTACTCATGTGCCAAATTTCATCCAAATTCGTTCAGCCGTTTTAGCGTGAAAGCGTAATGCTGTGGCCGCATCTGCGTCTATCGTGACGAAGCAATGCGTGCCGAAGCTTCGTGTTTTGCGCGCTAAAAAGTTATCGCGCTAATGCGGTAGTATTAGCGGCTTCATAATTTTAACGAATTATCGTGCAATAATCCAAGATGGCTCTCCATTATTTCGACAGAGCGTCTACGCAGTCCGGAAACAACAGTCGAAATTACCAACGCTAGTCCGACCACGCTTTTTTTTTAGGTGTGGCGTCTCGTTGTTGACCTCTGAGATCATGACTACTTAACCGGGCTTTCATGTGGGTGCCTTAAGCTACTACACTTAAAATCTCCAGCCAGGGGTTATTCAACTATGCTAATTAAAACTAGGTGAACGCTCGCAAAGGGCACCCCCTGTGGGGTACGAACCTCGGCTTAGGACGTCAACCGGAGGGAGGACATCAAGGATGGGACGGGCTGGAGTCCGACCACGCGCCATGCTTGCAAGCCGGAACTATCGTAACGATAACCGATAATGGTTGGTCACATCTGCGTGTATCGTATCATTGTGCGAAGCTTCGTCACGATAGACGCAGATGCGTTCCCAGCATAACAAACAAGCAAATAGACGAACAAACAAACTCACTTTCGCAATAATAATATGAGTTAGGATGTAGTGTTAAATTGCAATAATAAAGTCGAATTAGGTGCTGTAACAGTTTTAGGTATAAACTAATTAATAATCGTTACGATATTATTAATTATTGCAATTCATCTAAACTAATCTTATAAAGAGAAAAGATTTGATTTTTTGTATGTTTGTTATGCGCTAAAACTGCTGAGCGGATTTGGATAAAATTTGGCACATGGATAGACCATGACCTGCATTAGGACACAGGATACTTTTTATCCCGATATTCTCACGGGATCGAGACTTATGCGGGTGAAACCGCGGGGCGCTGCTAAATCAATATTTTAGTGCACTCACGTGCGATATTTCATAATTTAATTTAGTAATAAAGTAGCATAAATTACAGCTTTTTGTGACGTTGCCAGCTTTCAGAATGCACCCTCTGACTATGTTGACTACAACAATTGTTGAGATGTTGCGGGGTGTACATTTGTTTAACATGAATATGGAACACAAAAATACATTAGAAGTGGATATTGGAGCGCAGACTGCGCTCGGCGCTTGGTGTGGCAACACGCCGTGTTCGAGTTCGCGACAAGTATATCGTCATCCTGAGGATGCCTCGTTGAGAGGTGAAACACGTGTCGATTTCTTTCAGCGGTATTTTATGACTCTTTAGAAATAGCTAAGCGGAACTGGTTACCAAATATATCCACTTCTATTGTATTTTATAATGGATTTCCGCAAGGTCACGCCTGAATCAATTAACTAAGAATATGGAACATTTAGTTTGCATGTCTTCAGCAAATAATAATGATGTTGTTGTTGTCGCAACTTTATTTCCCAATGAATACGAACTTCTTGCCCCTACCCCGCAGTATACACGTTTTTTTCTTTTATTCTCGCCTGTCAACCGACACGGCAATTTTTTATCCTTTTTCTATCATATCCTCATTCAATTATTTTATATTTTCTTTGGTCATTCTCATCCATGAACATTTATATTAATCACTCTTTTAGTCATAAATGCGTTTCATTCCTCCTCCCGCCTCGTCACATGCCCATACCAAGACAAACGGTTATCATACAACTTTTTTGTAACAGGCGTTACTTTGCCAGCAACATGTTTTAAGCGACACAAAATTATGTTGCTTTAACAGTGTAGCGTAATTTTTGTTTACCCACAATGGCTTTAGACAACATTTGGTTGATCTAAATTATATGTGCTAGTTTTTTCTAGTGTAGTTTTTCTTTTGAGAGATATTTTGAAATTTGTTTTTTTTATTATTCTGCAGCTAACTGATTATGTCTTTGTATTGTATTAATATAGTAACAGTATTTATACTGCCCCTGAAATGATGACAGGAGTACCAAAAGAGTGGAAAGAGATACTTAACAACTACTTTTTGCTAGTTTGTTTTGTAAAACGCTATTATTTATTTAAACGACTCATTCATTATATTATGTAATCTCAACATACACATAACAATAATGTAACATCACGCCTGGTAACCTCCGAAGGGCTAGTCAGAGGTATACCTAGTACACCCACATTTCGCCAGTTATGTTTAAGTCTAGGGCCTCTGAAGCTTACTTCGATTCATAGTTCGCAGTGTAATGCAGTAGCTAAATGACCGAAGCCAAACGAACTCGGCTTCGTTTCGCTTCGTCCTCATTGTGGCCTCCGCTTAATACATGTTTTAAAACTACATTGTTATTTAAAATGAAATTGTATAACATTGATTGTAACAACGGATGGACACTAAAACTTCCAGAATAATAACACTAACACATTTCTTAAACATAAGTGTCAAAACATACAGACAGGCACTATAAACAGAATTATAATATTACTATCATTGTTGTAAGTATAGTAAAATTCTAAAATAAAATGTGCCATAATTCTGGATGTTAAAATACTGACTGCTTATGTTTCAAGAAGTTTGGAAATAAAAATACTGAGGAGGTTTTTGGTGTCTAGTTTCGTTTATAATTCAGTACCCTAATTGCGGAATACAACACAATCACAATCTGTTTCGATTTGAAACAGATTGTTAATCCATTGCTTCATAAGTTGGAAAAAAAAATGCAATGCTATGAATGTTGTTGAACTGTCAAAATGAAACAAATTAGGCATAATTGCTTACGAAAATAAGTTACGCAATTAGGGTACTGGTTTGTATAAAGTTAAAAGGCTAAAGTCTCACAGCTTGTGACTTCCAGGGTTATATTTTGTTGTTTCGTTCAAAAACCTTTTCATTTATATAGTCTGATTTGACAATGTGTTTTAAAACCATACATGTAAGCAACTACTAACGTATGTTATATTCAGATTCCACCGGAGATTTATTACATTAGACAAAAAACAGTTGTCAACCTTTCGTTATTTCGATATAAACTTACAAGAAACTTACACATCGTCCCTTTATTGGTAAAACCGATTATCTACCGAAAACTAAACTTGTGGCAATGATAATTTAAAAGTTTGACAGAAAAATTATCTAACTAAATTACATATATCTTACCTGCAATCATGTAATTATAATGAAAAAATTTATAAAGTATGTTTGTAAATCATAAAAATAGAAGTACTTCATTGATAATGCTTGAAAAAATGCAAAATACTATCTTCAGGGAGGTCATTTAGTTGGTTTTTCCTGAATAACGACATTAGCATATATATCATTAATTAAATCACTTGGAGCTTGTCTTATAGGTTCACCGTAACTTTTTGCAGAAAGTAATAAGGTACCAAAAACAACTGTAAAAATAACACTCTGAAACATTCTACAAATTGAAATTTAAAAAATGATAATTGGTTTTACTTGAGTCAAATTAAGAATTGTGGTAGACTATCTGCTTAAAAGGTGCTTAAAAGGTACATAGGTTAATAGTAATTTAACAGTTTTTTTTTTTTATCTATTAAATGTTCATACAAGGAACTATAGCAGGCCTGGTCATTGTATTTTTTTTATAATTACAAAAATACCAAAAAATAATTATTTAGATGAAAGTAAAAACTGAATAAAGTAGAAAAATAATAAGAATGATATATTAGGAAATAATCAACTTTAGTAGTAACTTTTTATTTTTATCTAAGTATACAAAACAATTTGTGAAAAAATTAATTAATTTAGATTTTCTATCTAAGTACTTATACAAAACCATGAAATTAATTTGTGTTTTCACAAATTGTTTAGTATACTTAGATAGAAAATCTAAAAACTAAAATAATGTATCTTTCATTCACCAGCTGATGAGTCCACAGATGACTCAGATTGAGACTCTTCAGAGGCGGCCACATCAGGTACGCGTTCAACGCGATCCCTATCTACAAGCAAACTTCTGTACCATCCATGGTACTCTTCTGGTATAACCCCCTTCTCACATAGATTAATGAGATCTTTTTTCTTAGCTTCCGTTATTGGAAGAGGTCTATCATACAATTGTTCTAGCGGTGGGAATTGGAGTTCCGAGGTAGTTGGTATTTCAGCTACCTGTTCTGCTGCCAATCGCTTTGCTTTGTTTCTTGTTGCATAGCTGTGGTCTCCATGTGCTGAAGATGTCGATGCTGAATATGTATTAATCTTATTTTGTGTGTCTGAAACAGTTACATCCATTGTCATAAATGAATTTGTCATGTCATAGTTATAGTATATTTTTTTGTCTCCTTTTATGTACTTCATCCGTTTTATTTTTAACCATTTCACTTGCTGTCCATCCGTGTTTTTGGTTCTATTCAAAATTATTGTATTCGCCTATTTTTTCAAGTCTTTAAATTCATTGAATTTAAATTCCTTGACTTGAAAACAATTTTTTGTTATAGTCTTAGTGTCTTTCCTGTGTTTTTTTTTTTTTTTTGATCTAGCACGTTTGAAAATGTTAATCCAGTCAGTCATACAAAAAAGATCAACATTTTTCCTGGCAGACTCAATCGCACTGTGCATTGAGTCAGCTTCCATATAACTGTGACCTGACTCTAAGAACTTGTGTTCTATGACTTGTGTTCTACAATTTCTAGTAGTAATAAGAATCAAATTCGCAAAACACATATTCGTTAGTATGACACTGACAGGTGGCAAGAACGCATTCTCTCGACGCGGACTGTAAGATTGTGACATCGAAATATGGAGGTACCTCGTTTGTGGGCCTGTGTCACTGCTTTTCAGCACTATTACGGAAACAAACAGAACTTATGCTGTTTATCTTCAATATAAACAGGCAAGTTTGAACCCCAACTGTTGCACTGTTGAAGTTAACCCATTCCTTGCATTGTAGCTCCGTTGAAGGAGTAGGAAGTATTCTTCCTGTTAACTCCTTCAACGGAGCTACAATTACTAGAAAATGTGAGTTGTAATTTATTAATTACAACTCACATTTTCTAGTATAGAATGAAAACGGTGAAGAAAAACATCGTGAGGAAACCGGCATGTCCTAGAACCAAAAATTCAAAGACGTGACATCTGGCAACCCGCACTGGGCCCGCGTGGTGGATTACGGCCCGTTCCCTCTCATCGAAAGGAGGCCTGAGTCCCACCAGTGGGAACATTATAGGCTGCTTATGCATGCGTGAAAACAGGCCTCCAAAAGGTGGTTATACCTAAAAGTGCATCTAGCGTTATATTATGGACAGCCAGTCGCGCTGCTACCTTGCTGCCTGCCATTTTTTTACCACAACTCCATGTTGTTCTTCATTCTCATAATTTTAGCTTGTGCTAATTCCTGAGAAGAAATATCTTTATAAAAACTTTTTACAAAAAAAAAACAACCTCAAACGGCAAAAAACGAAAATACAAAACCCAAGACACCGACTTCCGAAATTAAAGTTATTTTTCACTTTGTAGTATTTTTTTTGGAAGTCGGTTGTTTTTTTTTTGTAAAAAGTTTATATTTTTCACTTTTTAGTTGTGGTACCTACCTACCTACACATTCGAATACCACTACCTGCTACCAGTGAAAGGAACTTATCATATCATCTACATACTAAGTGGGAAAAAATACGTATTTTGTAGCTAACTCAAAAATTGCCCAAGCAAAGTTAATAAAATTTATATGGGACCAATTTGGGAGCATACCCTTTCAAACAAAGAAAGAATTTTCAAAATCGGTCCACAAATGACGGAGTAATCGGTGGACATACATCAAAAAAAAAAAAAAACATACGCGACGAACATATATAACCTCCTCCTTTTTGGAAGTCGGTTAAAAAGAAATAAAATTTGAAAAACAAAACACTACAACCGGCCGGCGCACGATTCGTCCATCAAAGATCAGAGATGTGCGCGCGGAGTGCGAGTGAAACAAAAGATCATGCAGCGATAATTGGTTTTAGCTGAAAATATTTATGTAGAAATATCACCATACGCTTCGGTGAAAAAAAACTATTTAAGCATAGTTGCTTTTACTTGTATTTAAATCTTAACGATACGATCTCTGATGTTGTGGAAAAAACAAATAAAGCTGCATAATCTCTTTTAATTGAATTAAAATCTGCACAAGTGCGAAGAATTATGTTCTGTTAAAAGCAAGTAGAACTACTTACTTTCTTTTTAATGTGTAAGATTCTAAGTACTTTCCAATAATTCAGCAGTACCAGAACCATTTAAAGTATTTTAATTTGTATTAGTACATTGCTGCAGTATGTTCAGAGTATAAGTAAATTGCAACTAAAATAAGATATGAAACGGAATGTGTTTTTGATTGCAAGGCTTCCAAAAAATCGTACAGGTATAAGACTTTAGCTGTTATTGAATGCAGATGTTACTTAAAGCTTATAATTATAATTGTTTTTTTGCGTATCTATCTCGGAAACTATGCATCGTATCGAAAAATCGGTTTTACCTGTAGATAGAGCTCAAAAAGTTGAGTAGCTTGGTGTAAATAACTCATTTTTGAAAAAAAGTGCAGATAATCGGTTTTACCAATAAAGGGACGACATGTTAGTTTTAACAAGAACCAAAATTAGTGTCATAAATAATATATAATTGACTGACTAATATTAATTAATTAAGCTTTGGATATTTATAAAAATCTAAAAGACTGACTATTGTGATTAACAGAACTGTTCACCTATTTTGTAATATTATTATAATGAATATTAAATAAATAATTTGAGTAACATAATATCCGTTTTATTGATGAAGGTATTCCGTGATGGTCCTAAATAACATAGCTGATAGCAACGGGAAAATGCTCTTTAGATTTTATTAATGCTTCTTTTTTTTTTGGGTGGGAAATTATCAAATAACTTCTCCGCTCTGGGCGGAGCGGGAGGGCGTGTCAGACTTACTGACTAAAACCCACCCGTGTTCCTTCGGTTGCCCTGTTGCCGGGGGCCACGATCTCCCTTTCGGTTTTCTTCGCACCCCCGGCAGGCATCGGCCCTAGCGGACCCATGAATATCCATGACCACACACACAACCCATGAATACTTCCTGTCATCACATTCACTTCACATCACAACATCAAATTCAGTGATAAAATTGCAATTCAAACAGTAATATTACCAAATTAAACAAAACTGGTAAATATTTGACAGTTATTTGCGACGTTGCCAACTTATAGAATGAACGCTCAAATAGGTACCTACTAATAAGTTTTATTATTAATTATAAAATCACCAATGTAAAATAGTCTGTCAAGACCCTTTTTCTCAGGAACGGGTGGAGGTATCAAGTTCCAATTAATCGTCGGTGCTCCATGGACCAATTGAAATTTGACCAGTTGGTATATGGGGAAAATTCATGTTTCCATCGTCCAAATACCAACTGGGCTATGGAGAAGAAGACTTGGTCCCTCCATCTTGACGGGTACCAAATACGTGGGTCTATGGTCCCCTAGAGCTCTTAAAAAATCAAGCTTAGATGCTTGATTATTTTACGTACGCACGGGCGTTTTTTACGCGATGTTTCTTGACGCGCACTGGATTTTCAACACACTGCTTAGTGCCGTGAGTTGAAAATCCATCTGTGTACTTTTTCAATGCGCTAGGGATGTTCTGTTGGATTCTCACCGTTCGGTTCGACACGGATGTAGGCTTAGGCAATGTAATAATAAAAAAATACGGCCATTAAGCTACCTACCTAATTTGATCCTGCAAATAAATCAAAACCTAAGGGTAGGTACCTACAGTAAAAACCGTTTATAACGACTTCGCATAAGCTGGGGCTACATTGGTGCCGATTCCCTTGTTCACAAACTAAACTAAATTTAAGTTCAGTGCATCTTTTTCTTTCTATTTCATTAAGAAAAGGACAGAAGATAAATTTTAGTTTAGTCCTGTCAAATTAATCAGCGCCTGTCACTACTCCATACAAGTTTAGACGTGATTAAAAACTTGCCTACTAAAATTACGTCAATTTACGTCAAGCGCTGATTAATTTACAGGACTAAACTAAAATTTATCTTCTGTCCTTTTCTTAATGAAATAGAAAGAAAAAGATGCACTGAACTTAAATTTAGTTTAGTTTGTGGACAAGGGAATCGGCACCATTGTCGCGTTATCGCGAGTTTTACTTCGTGCGCTTTCTGTTGCTCAGCGAGACATCGAGCGGTGTGCGAGAGAGAGCGCGCGAAGTTCGCGATATCGCGACAATGTAGCCTCAGCATTAGAACGACGAAATTTTGAGGTCCAAGCATTTCTGTTTACTTATCATAGTGTTTGGTTATGACGACAATCGGCTATAACAACCGTAATCCGTCGATACCTTCGAAGTCATTATTAACGGTTTTCACTGTACTTCCCGTTGACCTAGAATCATAAAATTTGGCAAGAAGCAAGGTCTGAGTACCTATCGTTAATTTGTAGTATAATCACATAGGTAATAAAAAAATTGCGATTACAAACTAATAATATTTGTAGTTGGAGAATTGACCTTGACGTATATCGATGTATGGAAAAACATGTTTTTCAACTACAATGTAAAGTTTGTTTTTGGGATAAATTTATCCCAACCACGGAACCCTACATTGTACACACGGCTTCACATCAAGCTATACATTTCCAGTATAAGCTGAGCTCGCATTGAACGGAAATCCTTTACAATGCGAAATCAGCATAAACTGGAAATGTATAGCTTGATGTGTAGCCGTGTGTACTATGCGTGGTCCGATACGCACTTTGCCGGTTTTTTTGTTAAGTCTTGTACAGAAATTAATGTCGATTTGTTAACAAAAATAAATAATTT
This sequence comes from Agrochola litura, assembly GCA_949152395.1. NCBI lineage: Eukaryota > Metazoa > Arthropoda > Insecta > Lepidoptera > Noctuidae > Agrochola > Agrochola litura. The sequence goes on along the minus strand of OX424497.1, from coordinate 2,557,676 downwards.
GACGAATTATAATGTTTATTGTTCACATTTTATTTATTTACAAAGTTTGCATTTTTAGGCATAAAAAGGCATAAAAGCTGAGATTAAAAAAAAAACTCATTTCTGACAAAAGACTGATAGTTTTCTGTGGCGCCCGCGCTATTTGTGGCAATGTGGCGTATTTTCCCGCGGAAATGCAAAGTAAAACGCACGCTTGATGAATATACTGCATTGTGAACCTAAAACCGGTACATTAGAGCCACTTATCGAGCAAGTGTGTTGAAAAAAAACTTGGAGTTGTGAAGTAAATGCATTTACCCGCATAACATGAGATAATGTTAGTAGGTAGGCTATTACCTACTATAATAAAAAGTTGGCAAAAACCTGAAAGTAAACAGCAGCTAACTAGAAGTGATGTTCAAACAATAATTACTGGCCACTGCGGTCGCCCCAGAAAATATTTAAACGACTGAAATTAATTCCAAATACAGCGCTTGAATATTAAAAGGGTGGATTTTAGGGTGACCGTACTTTGGTATTTTTCGGGAGACTAAAAGGTATGATACTGAAGTGAAGTGTAGTGTACCTACGCGTTTGAAAACCTAAGGCAAGCTTGCTGTTGGATTCTGACTAGCATGTGAATACCCCTTTATTTCCCCTTTGGGTGTATAATATAATGTGGACCATCCAACTGATTCCTGCTACTTTCAGAATTTTACTTTAGGGTTTACTTACGATGTGCCCTCTGATACACGCTCGTCACTCGAGAACTTTTCAATTGCGTGAGTCAGTCGTTTTAATGGGCCATGAACCATTAGCAAATCAGCCAACAAAATCATCATCAACTTATTAGGTGCCACAAATGTTATCATACATAATCAGCCTATAATGTTCTCACTGCTTGAGTGAGCTACAATCTACCACGTGGCTCCAGTGCGGGTTGGTAGACGTCACATGTCTTCGATTTTTTTGGTTCTAGGACATGCCGGTTTTCTCACGATGTTTTCCTTGACCGTTTTGAGAACAGTGGTGATGAAATTATTTACACAAAGTGCCTGCCACCTGTCACCTGCCTATTATGAGGCGGGGTCGCGGCAGACCATGTAGGAGATGGCGGGATGAGATGGATAGGTTCCGTCACAACTGGAAGGAGGACGCGCGGGCTCGCGAAAGGTGGAAGGAGTGGAGGGTGGCCTTTGCCCAGGAGTGGGACCGAGTAGGTTAGTCAAAAAGTTACCATAAATCTAATCTAATCTAAAACTCATCATTCAATATAATCTGTATCTATCTATAAATAGTAGGTATGACACAAAGTCACTTTTCTTGTCTGTCTGACCGCTTAATTATTCTAAAATATACAATGGTGCCGATTCCCTTGTTCACAAACTAACTTTTAAACTAAAATTTATCTTCTGTCCTTTTCTTAATGAAATATAAAGAAAAAGATGCACTGAACTTAAATTTAGTTTAGTTTGCGAACAAGGGAATCGGCACCATTGTATTTTGTTCTCACATCTTTGTAGAGAAATTATTCCGGAGCGTTTATTTGTTATGTTTAACATTTAGAACAGAAATCTCGATGTTATGGCATGTCGCCACATTAGTAGATTACACCCGTGCGAAGCAAGGGCGGGTTCCTAGTGATAATAAGAAAGCGTATTCCTACAAAATCCTTCAATACAGCCACCCTATTCTCACAGTGAAAGTTAGCATTTTTGTGCAATAAAGAAATAAAATCCGCGTCGTCAGCGTTCGCCCGGACACGTTATGTTAAGATAAACATCAGCCCCTCTATATCGACAGCAGCCCCTTTATTTGCCGCCAGCTCTTATCTTTGCAACGCAGAATAAAAATCGTGTTTATTTTACGCTAAATTGCTGGCTTAGTGATGTTTTTAATTTGGTGTTATGTTATGAATGTTGTGTGCCGTGGAGTGTGTGGTCTCATGGCTTTTTATGGTGATTTGAATAGGAATTTATATGGGTGAAGTTATCTACGATTGGCAGTTTATACGGAGCATTGTTTTCTATTGTTGAAAGATGGCGTTGACAACCAACGATTACTTAATACATTTTAAAAAATCATCTCTATCGATGTAGAATAAAATTTATCTTTCCGCGTTGTACCTACTAACTAGTCTCGTAGCAACACGTTGCGCGTAGCAAGTTGGTGGCTATGTGCTACGACAGCGTAGCAGTTGGTTACGCAGCGTCGTAGCACTTGTACAACTCATGCCGCAAGAAGTCGCGGCACAGCGGACAGAGCTCCGGCGGGATCTCATGGCGGAATGGAGAGTGCGATTGTCGCAACCCAGCGCTGGGCACGCCACAATTGCGGCGATAAGACCCCTCTTTGAGGAGTGGCTAGAGAGGCGCCACGGCGTCCTCACCTTCCGCCTGACGCAGGTACTCACCGGACATGGCTGTTTCGGGAGGTACCTGTTCAGGATAAAGCGGGAGGAAACGCCCGGGTGTCGTCACTGTGTGGATCGCCCGGAGGACACGGTGGAGCATACGGTGGAGGTCTGCCCGGCTTGGGCAGGGCATCGCCGTGTCCTCGTGGATGCAATCGGCGGCGGTGATCTCTCGCGTCCGGCCCTGATTCGGGCCATGCTACGGAGCGAGAGGAAATGGGAGGCCGTCACCTCTTTCTGCGAAGCAGTAATGCTCGCGAAGGAGGAGACGGAGCGCGTGAGGGAGAGGCAAATTTCGCGCCCTCGCGCCCCTAACCGCCGCAGCAGGAGACGCCCTGGGCGTCGGGAATCGCAGGAAGATTTCCGGCCACCGTAGGCGCGGGCTTGCGGACGGTGAGCAATGGGTAGCTCGCCGTCCGATAAGGACCAAGCCCGGGTCGACGGCGCGTTGTGTTCCACGCGCGCCTCAAAGAGATGTCAGCAGAATTGACGGGGTCCGCTAGGGCCAATGCCTGCCGGGGGTTCGAAGAAAACCGATGGGGAAATCGTGGCCCCCGGCAACATGGCATAGGAAGGAACACGGGTGGGTTTTAGTCAGTAAGAGTCTGACACGCCCTCCCGCTCCACCCAGAGCGGGAGAAGTTATTTGATAATTTCCCAACCAAAAAAAAAAAACTCTTTTGATATTTTACGTTAGTCACAAGCCATTTGTAGCAGACTTGGGTCATTATAGTGTAAATAAATAACAAATAAATAAAACTTTATTGAAACGAAAAAACTCAGTTTATAGAAAGTCTGTGTTCGATAACAACTGCATTAGTATAATACTGTGTTGCAGTTATTAACGCCCACCTCCAAAAAGTCAGAGACAGAAGCAAAACTAAAACAAATCTAATTAAAAATAGGTAATAAAAAACAAGAATAAAAAATAAAACTGAACTTAAAATTAAAACTGAACAATATTTTCATTGTGTTTTTATGTGAGATTGTGTGTTTGTGTGGAAGGATTTGAGCGTGGAGTGTAGTGGGTGTGTGTGTGTGTGTATGGTCTGTATGGGTGTGTGTCGAGAGAGGTGATTCTTCTTTCACGTCTCGATTAAAATGAAGGTTTCTAATAACACATTAAAACCAAAACACATTTCAAAGACTAGTTTATTATTACCCAGTGGAACTTGCGGCAGTGCTGCCCGGGGCTGACTTAGCGTTCTTCTTTTTCTTCTCTGCGAACTTCTGCACCGCAGCCTTGTACTCTCTCTGTTCTTGCAAATGTTGCATCTCTTTCATACCCGAACTTGTTTTCTGGGTGTACCATTTCTGGTATTGCTCGTAGTCCTGTAAAAAGTAAATTTTTTCGGTTTCCGGTTAGAGGAAAGTGGTTCAAACGTAAACGCCTTTGAAAAATGTCTTCTGCAGCTGTTAAGATAATCCAAAAACTGTTAAGAACTTACTACTTTAGTTTCTTTGTCATCTTCTAGTATAAAATCATACACTTCCATAGGGTCAAGTCCAAACGCAGCTATTCTGAGAAAAGAAAAACAATAGCTAACTTTGTTAATATGTATCTACTTACTAAATGAAAGTTGGTGCGATCAAAAACATGCAACATTAGTAGTACAATCAATGTTACATGAATTTTTTGTTATAAAACCTGCCAAACATTATGTCCTGCATGCTTATCATATTTAAAAAAAAACATTTAGGGAACGGGTCCTTACTTGGCAATTCTGTCAGCCGACATGAATCTTTCAAGCGCCTCTTTTAGATATCCAAAGCTGTACCCTTGCAGCACATGAGCCAAGTTGGATACGTTGAACTTGGCAGGTATTACTTGGTGCCTGGAAAAATCAACCACGTTCGAACAATATTTTATTTGACACTGTGATTTGGGATAGAGGCGGGTTAGAACTTCACTTGAAGCATAAAACCAGCGCTGAGGCTCTGTATCGCATAGGGTCGGAGCATTATGCTGAGTGATGGCCGGTTTGCGTGGATGTGACGAATTTTTTTTTTAACGATTCATAAGTGCCCTTGTAGGTTTATGTGAAATAAAATATTTTGAATTTTACGTGTATGTATTTTTTTCTTGCGTCATGTTTATCGCAAATAACAGTCTTTTCTTTCTTTCTTTGTTAAAAAAGAAGACTTAACAAAAAACGTAGGTACATACTATGAACTGCCCAATTTGGTGAGGTTTTCCACAAGAAATACATAGGGCATTGGTCAACACACTACCCATTTTTAACCGACTTCAAAAAAAAGGAGGAGGTTCTCAATTCGCTGGGATATTTTTTTTTTTTATGTATGTTCCCCGATTACTCGAAGACGGCTGGACCGATTTGAAAAATTCTTTTGTTAGAAAGGGTATACTTTCAAGTTGGTCCCATTGTCATTTGGTCACGATCTGATGATGGGATCTTGGAGAAATCGAGGGAACTCTTCAAATATTAAAGGCAATTTTTGATGAGCAGTTGACATAAGGCTATTGTAACTTAGATAAATTACAAATTAACCCACTAAAAAGTAAAATAAAAAAACTTTTTATAATTAACCCACTAAAGTCGGATGTATTTTTCGTAAAAAAGTTTTTTTTATTTTAACAAGACTCGGCACTTGTTCTGTGATGCCCGTTCAAACTCAAACTCAAAGCATTTATTTCAAATAAACCAATTACAGGTACTTTTGAATTGTCAAGGGGTCGGTCAGTCAGAAAAATGAAGCTAGTTGCCCATTCCAAAGCGTAGTAAGTACCTATGGAGAAGAACGGGCAAGAAACTCCACGGACACTCTTTTAAATCAAAATATTGTTACAAAATATTGGTTACATCATTCGTGTTGAACTTATACATGTGAGAACAATGTAGAAAGACGTGCACGTTAAAAGCGTCCGTAATAAAAATATAATATCAATTCAAAAATTTAAATAAATTAAAATAAACCGTGGCAGCTAAGAGATGACCAGTCCCTACTGACGGCGCCCGTTCACGAACATGACGCATGGATCAGCACCATTTAGCTCAACCATTTTGAAGGGAACTTAATGATCCAACACACACGCCACCATCAGCGAGACATTTGAGTGAGCATGACATACTCTCAGCCGCCAGGGCACATTCAAGTCAATGAAAGACGTACCCAGTAAATGGTAGCTTTATGGAATGTACAACATGGTCACAGTGCTCACACATGTGATATGCAATTATACAATACAAAGAGATTGAATTTATACAAAGGAAATATAGTTTTACAATCTTCAGCAGCTGCAACAATACTTTTGAATGCTAATCAATTAGTTTATGCGCCCTTGTGGAGCTGGACCAGCGCTGAGCCAAGCATTTTTATCAGCGATGTAATCCCCCAACTTATAATATGCTTGGCAGCATAGTGTGCGTTTTATACATGATTTAAATTTCGTTTCGTTCAGTTGGAGTATGTGGGAAGGTATTTTATTATAACATTTTAAACAGCACCCCATGAAGGATGAGTCTACTTTAGCCAGTCTGAAACCCGGTTGAACTAATTGGTCCCTATTTCTAGTCCCATAATTGTGTTTATCACCTCTTTTACTGAAAAGACTTAGATTTTTCCTTTATCGAACAGTAGGCGATACGTAAATTATTGCGAAAACAGGCATTAATGTTAGAACACTAACTTAACAACCCAATCCTTCAACATCTGCACGACCAGGGAGTACGTACAGTCTGGCAAAACAAGTACTACTGGAAACTGTTTCAGCAAAGTGTTGGCTTTTGCCAACCATGGATCTGTACAGGTGCCTGTAAGAAAAAGCAAGTTTTTTCTCATCAACATCTGCCTAGGCTTATCCCAACTATGTTGGAGTCGACTTCCAGACTAACCAGATGCAGCTGAGTACCAGTATTTTACATAGAGCCACTAGCCTACCTAAAGTACACAACTTAGTTGCTAGGTAACACGATACCCCTTGGTGCGACTGTTAGTCGGACTGTCGAGCTTTTGACTACCCGTAACGACTGGAAACTGGAACTGGATTATTAAGTTAGAAGCAACTTTTTTTATACCTACCAAGCAACTGCAAAATATTGATGGAAATATTTATCTACTTCAGGAACGAAATAATTTATGAAACATGGGAAATAGCTGTCTTACCTACTATCGTAATTTTATCATTCTTGTTGATTTTTTTGATCAACTTCTGAACAAAAAAGGTCTTTAAGAGAGGTAGATTCATTTCTGCCTCCACTGGTGGTGCCTGCAATGAGACGGGGCGATGAATACGTAAATTTAAAAACGGGGGATTGAAAACAACGCATAAATAGCTAAGCAGCAATATCTCTACCGAAAATTTTATTTTTTGGTTCCGTACCTTCTATAGGATTATCTCGTTGTCCATCTGTCCGTCTGTACGTCTGTCAAGACCCTTTTTCCCAGGAACACGTCGAGGTTTGAAGTTGAAATTAATATCAAATACGAAGGTCTACGGTCCCTTGAGGCACTAAGAAAACCAAGCTACTAAGCCAACGCAGTAAAAAATAGGGCCATTTATGAGACATATTTTGATACTCGCAAATAAACAAAACCTGGGTACTGTACTTTCCGTTGACCTAGTCAACGAAATCTAATCATGAAATTTGGCAAGAAACAAGGTCTCACAGCAGAAGTAGAGAAAAAAGTCAGAAAATCGCTAGCGATTACAAACTTAGATTTCCAGTTAGAAAATTGACATCGACGTATATCGGTATAAGGGAGAACGTTTTTTCAACTACAAAATTAAGTTTGTAAACTAAAATGTAATTTATAAAAAAAAAACAAATTTGTCCCAACTACAGAATCCTTCATAGTGTGTGCGTGGTCGGACACGCACTTTGCCGGGTTTTTTTTTCAAGGCTAGTCAATCTGCCTAGCCTTTTCCCAACTATGTTGGGGTCGGCTTCCAGTCTAACCGGATGCAGCTGAATACCAGTATTTTACATGGAGCGACTGCCTATCTGACCTCCACAACCCAGTAACTGGGTAATACGATACCCCTTGGTAAGACTGTTGTCAGACTTTCGGGCTTCTGACGACCCGTAACGACTGTCAAAGATCCACGAATGACAGCCGGGACCAACGGTTTAACGTGCTTTCCGAGGCACGGAGGAATCTCGATATTTTAAGATGGTCACCCATCCACAGACCAACCCCGGCAAGCGTAGCTTAACCTGATAGATCGACTCGTGCGGCTGTTATTACTTAGCCACGAGCTCCTCACTTTTTTAAGGCTAGTACAGAATATTTATAAATAAAAGTACCTTATCGTAAAATAATTTCTGAACATGTTTGATATGTATGACCGAAGGTTGCAATGCTTTGGCGCATGTGACCACCATGTGCACTAAACGTTTCAAACATTCCGGCGATTGCATGTCTCCTTGCACTTTGCAGGGGTCCAATACAAACAATACTGCATCTGTAATCAGAATAATACGCCCGTTTCAGAATGTCAGAATAAGCACAACCTACTTTCTAAATTAATTAAACTGAATCTGTATGAAATTATGTGTCTCCTAAATTAGAAACTTATCCCCAGGTTGTAGAAGGCGTCATGATTATTGTAATATTGACAACATTTTCTTGTTAAGGGCCTATACTTCCTCAAATGGCTTAGCATGATCCGCCGTTATATCGAAAATACTGCAGCATTAATTTTGAAATAAATATATGTTAAAGTTAAGGATTAATGTTAAGTACTATGTTAAACGAAAACACGATTCCATAAAATTTTCTCTATAGAAAAAAATTCCAAAGTTACCTCCAAACCAAACAATAAACCGCTGGTGTTAAAAAATACTTCAAATTAGATCATGAAACTTTGCATAATAACTGAACTAACTGTAAAGCAGCGACTATGTTTTTTTTTTTTTTAAATATCATTATTTTCGCCATCAAAAGCAATTACCTAAATTATTGGCGCCTCGGAGCCGCTAGCACCCCACTCCGTCTCGCTCTCACTCAGTCCGCGAGCAGTATGGTGCTAGCGAGATAAAAAGTAAATTTGAGCTGAGGTAGTATGGGCTCCCCGGTCACCAAGGAGAGTGGAACCGGCAAGAGATGTCGTGCGGTGTCCCACAGGGTTCGGTCCTGGGGCCGCATCTGTGGGACATCGGATACGACTGGGTGCTGCGTGCCGACCTCCCTAGCGGCGTCAGCGTCGTTTGTTACGCTGACGACATGCTGGTCCTGGCGCAGGGGAGGTCGTACCAGGCGGCGGCTGATTTAGCGACACGCGGGGTTGCGACAATCGTTGATAGGATCCGGCAGCTGGGACTCGAGGTGGCCCTGCACAAGTTTGAGGCCATGGGTTTTCATGGTCCTCGGAATGCGCCACCGTCGGGCTCCCAGGTAATGGCGGGAGGGGTTCACATCGGTGTCGAGTCGACGATGAAGTATCTGGGACTCGTCCTCGACAGCCGGTGGAATTTCGTGGAGCATTTCCGACGTTTGGCTCCCAGACTGGAGCGGGCCGGGGCTGCATTGAAGCGGCTCCTGCCCAATCAAGGGGATCCAAACGCCTCCTGCCGGAGGCTCTATGCGGGGATCGTGCGGTCCATGGCCCTCTACGGGGCGCCGGTGTGGGCGCGTTCATTGAGGCTGCGGCCAGCCCGCCGGTTGAACGCGTCCCAGAGGGTCATGGCCATTCGGCTGGCCCGAGGATACCGCACGGGCTCCTGCGAGGCGGCGAGCCTCCTTGCCGGATTACCGCCATGGGATCTGGAGGCAAAGGTCCTCGCGCACATTTGGGAGTGGCGCGAGGAGGCAAAACACCGGGGCTTAACTCCGATGCCGCAAGAAATCGCGGCACAGCGGACAGAGCTCCGGCGGGATCTCATGGCGTCATGGAGGGTGCGATTGTCGCAACGCCGCGCTGGGCACGCCACAATTGCGGCGATAAGACCCCTCTTTGAGGAGTGGCTTGAGAGACACCACGGCGTCCTCACCTTCCGCCTGACGCAGGTCCTCACCGGATACGGCTGCTTCGGGAGGTTCCTGTTTAGGATAAGGCGGGAGGAAACACCCGGGTGTCACCATTGTGTGGATCGGCCTGAGGACACGGTGAAGCATACGGTGGAGGTCTGCCCGGCTTCGGCAGAGCAACGCCGTGTCCTCGTAGAGGCGATCGGCGGCGGTGATCTCTCGCGTCCGGCCCTGGTTCAGGCCATGGTACGGAGCGAGAGGAAATGGCAGGCCGTCACCTCCTTCTGCGAAGCGGTAATGCTCGCGAAGGAGGAGGCGGAACGCGTGAGGGAGAGGCAAATTTCGCGCCCTCACGCCAGGGCAACCGAAGGAACACGGGTGGGTTTTAGTCAGTAAGAGTCTGACACGCTCTCCCGCTCCACCCAGAGCGGGAGAAGTTATTTGATAATTTCCCACCCAAAAAAAAAAAAAAAAAAGGTAGTATGGGCTCTTAAGTGTAAAAATTGGTCATAATTTGCCAAATATGTAGGTCAATCAATCTGCCTAGCCTTTTCCCAACTTGAGGAAAAGGCTAGGTTGGAGTCGGCTTCCAATATGGATGGAACTGAATACCAGTATTTTACATGGAGCGACTGCCTATCTGACCTCCACAACCCTGTAACTGGGTAATACGATTCCCTTGCCTAATAGGTATGCAATGATAAAACATTTCTGAACAAAATTAGAAAATTGCCTACCGTTAACAGATGCCAAAGCTTGGACCAATACAGTCTTCCCACTTATTTTAGGTCCGACCAACAATATTTTGCGGAAGCCGAGGCAGACTTCGCGACATCTCTCCCACCAGAATTCTCGTATTTCAAAGTTAAATGGGAATGCAGGCCTAAGGAAAGAGAAAAAAAATACTAAGTAGGTACATATTATAATCAAGTAGATAATATTTTTTTGTTGCCTTTCTCAGTCGTCAGTCGTGAGTATTTCTTACCAGCATCGTTTTTGATTTCAAGTAATAATCTTCACAATCTTTAATAAAATCTGAATATATGTTACAAACTTATCTACAAACACTGGTAATTGTAGGATTAGTGGATTGTAGACCTGTAGACGATTTTATATTTTGTTAAATACTTAGTACTTATTGAAAGACCTACACTGTCCTCCCATACCTAGTAACACTGTTATTTGAAAGTATTGTAAAAGCCAATTATTTTTAAAAGAGTAATCGTGGAGTTTCTTGCCGGCTCTTCTCCATAGGAAACGACCAATTGGAACCGTGCACCTAGCTTCTGACGTTTCATAAGTGCCCATGTAGGTTTATGTGAAATAAATATTTAAATTATTTTATTTATTTATTTAGTAAAATATTTTTTTTAAATTTCTTCTTAAGACAGGATATCTACTCACAAAATTTGTCTACGGAGATCTTCGCCCCCAAAATTAGCATCTCCAATAAAGTCTTCTATTTTACTTCTAGGATATTCTATCATGAAACCTTGCTCTGCCAGATCCTGATAGAGGCAGAAATAATCAACAAACTTCTATCATTCTAGTGTAATAAACACTTACATACGATAAAAGATGTTAGATTACTTTGTCATGGTAAAAAGGGAGTAAGGGAGGCCTCCCTTACAGAAACAGAAACAAAAATGAGCTTTCGGCTGTCTCGACGTATGGCCATACGTCGAGACAGCCGAAGGCTCATTTCTGTTCCCTTGATTAGGTATTTATTATTATATAAGGTTAGCATTGTTGTCGTCATATGTGTCATCATGATCGTGACAAGAAGGCTTCCACTTAGCATGATACTGTGCTATGGGGACTCACAGCACAGCGCTGATTTTCAGTGGTCAACCGATAGGAAATGAAACTAAGGCCTTCCTTATCATACTAAGTGGAAGCCTTCTTGTCACAGTCATGATGTGCCTGTGATAAGGTTTCCAGAAGCTGCCGACTATTTCTACTGCTCGCGATTATATTTAGATCTATTGTGTTTTATTGTTTCGTTACTCGAGTTAATTATCTTTTTGTATGCACGAACGTGTTTTTGTGACAAATAAACTTATTTTTCTTTATTTTCTCTATATACTTGACCCTTATACACTGTTCCTAGACCACTTACAGTTAATTACCTCAATCATTTGGACTACTTGTGCGCTTAAACCTTGGTTTACTTTCTTCTTCTTCTTTTTGCATTTAATAGGCTTCATTAGATTAACTGGCATTTCTTCTTCATTAGCTTTGTAGTCTTCTTTCAAAGCTTGTTTCAGTTGGTGAAGTTCTTGACTTAAATTACACATCAAGGCAATATAGTATAGAACATATTTAAAATGTATAAGGTACATTTTTGAAGATCTACATGTTTTATTTACCGCATATGTTCATCAGCTTCCGGTAAGACTTCAAGTTTCACTTCCATTATTGCATCTTCTAAATCTACTTTATGAACATATTTTACTTTTACGTCCAAAGTTTCCCATTGATCATAACTATCCCAAGATTTGTGATAATAATCTATATACTGAAAAAAAAAATGTCAACGATTTCCTTAGAGCACTAAGGCTTAAATTCATTATTTCTTAAGACTTACTTTGTGCTGTACTTAATTCGGAAATGAAACGAAAAAATATTTTGAAATCGACCCTGTTTGGGAATTCTTTTATCGAGCAATTTACACTTTGTCATGTTTTGACTATTTAAGATTAATTCTAAAACAGGCAAATTCGGATAACTCCCCTTTAATTGGTATAGATTGATTTCTCACCTCTAGAAGTCGGTCAGTCTGTTTTGAAAGTGGGAAGTTATACCCAGGATGCATCGTTGGATTTTTCATCATTTTCTTCAGTAATAGTGCGTCTGCTTTTGCCTTCATTTGTTCTTCCCGTTTCAGTAACATTTCTTGTCTTTTCGCTTCCTTTTTCTCGAATTTAAGCTGTAAAAGATATTAATTTTTTTAAATCTGTAATTTTTTAATCTAGAATCAATTTAAAAATTACAGAATATAACTAGCCATGTAAAGTTATCGCTCTCTTGCAAGGATTATATTGTAAGCTCGATCAACTGAAGTTTAAAGTTATCTTAACTTACATCTTGAGGACTTTTGCTTTTGTTCGCCTCATTTTTAATTGTAAGAGCTTTATTTTCTTCAAGCCATTCGTGAGGACTGGGTACTTCGGCTCTGAAGATTGGAGCAGAACCAACTTTAGGTATGTCGTAAAAAAATTGTACCGATTCAAACCTTGAAATAATGACTGTATTATTGATTTTGTACCTAATAAACAATGTATTTATTTCTCCTGTTTGTAATTTTTGAAATAGTATGCTGCTCAAAAGCCCTGATGCCGGTTATATTGGACAGCTTTAGAATTTCTCTTATATCGCTCATCAAATATGTCACTGCATTTTTTCTGTTAGATAAGTATCTTTTCAACCAGTCCTTAGGTTAAATTACTAGGGAATCTCAGGCCGATTCCCGGCCACCGTAGGCGCGAGCTTGCGGACGGTGAGCAATGGTTAGCTCGCTGTCCGATAAAGACCAGGCCCGGGTCGACGGCGCGTTGTGTTCCACGCGCGCCTCAAAGAGATGTTAGCACAACTGACGGGGTCCGCTAGGGCCGATGCCTGCCGGGGTCGCGGGAAAGTCCGAAAGGGTTACCGTGGCCCCTGGCAACTGAAGGAACACGGGTGGGTTTTAGTCAGTAAGAGTCTGACACGCCCTCCCGCTCCGCCCAGAGCAGGAGAAGTTATTTGATAATTTCCCACCCAAAAACAAAAGGTTAAATTATTAAAATTACTTTACCATTCGATAAACCACTCCCTGATTTGATCTCTCAATTCTTCACATAGTTGGGCGCTTTTATTTTTAAGAAACTCTTGTTTTAAATCCTCCCGACGAGCAATCCATTCTTTTTCGTAACTTTTATATAATTTCGAGCGATTTTCAAGCATCTGACACGAAAAAATTGTAAATCAAATAATGTAGAAAGTAGTATGATGTGTTAACCTTTCGTATGCCTAAACGTGGATCCACGCGAGACACAATGGTTTTTTAATTGTGTCTGTAATTACGACATTCGAGAGGTTAATCCATGCGTCAGGTTCATAAACAGGAGCTGTCAGTGGCACTGGTCATCTCTTAGTTGCTACGGCTTATTTTAATTTAAATTTTGAATTGTTTTTTAAATCTTTTTGTTACGGACGCTTTTAACGTTTTGCATCGTGCTCACATGTGTTTATTTCAACATGAATGATGCAACGAATATTTTGTAACCATATTTTAATTCCGTTTTGATTTAGTATCCGTGGTTTCTTGCCTGTTCTTTTCCATAGGTACCTCTACGCTTTAAAATGGGCAACTAGCTTCATCTTTCAGATAATTGATTTATTTGAAATAAATGCTTTGAGTTTGAGTTTGTAAGCACAATACATACTTTTTCTGCTTGTTTTCTTTGGATGTCCACATTTTTTGTATCACAAATATTCAACCCCAATAATTCATCCCGTTTGCAGTTTTTGATTCGTTCCCTTTTTAATTCAAAATATGCTCTGAAATAAATACATTATGATATATCACTGCTACCTGATGAATTTTAATTATATTTTTGTATTTTTTTTAGAATAACCGATCTTATTACCTGAATACTTTGCGTATAAGTTCGGCACTTCTTACTCTAACTTCATATCTAGCAGGAGGTGGCAAACGACCAGTCAGTTCTTTTTCCCAGATCTCTCGTTTTAGTTTACTATATCTAACTGCTTTCGTGACTTGTCTGTAATTTGAACAATGTCTAAATTTTATACATTTGTACATATTATTATTTTAAGTCTGTAAATTATGTAAAAATTATAGTCTCGTTTGTAATGTCAATAAATAATATAACATTTTTAGAAAAAAATATGTCGAAATTTTCAGTTCTCTTCTATCATCATCATCATCTAGTATAAACTTATCATCCAAGATGCCGTCGTAATCTACAACGTGTAACGTTAAATGCGCAAAACCTCAGACCCCCAGACACCCCTACTGATTTTTAATTCAATTGACCTATTTCAGAGAAAAAAAAAACATTAAAAAATTGAAAAGGTTTTATGTGCTGTTTTAGTTCGTAAGATTCGTATTTGCATTGAAATAAAAGCTATTATTATCCCGCGTATGAGAAAATTTTAATTGGTCGACAACAATTTGTGTTTGTTTACGTATTTTGGCGGGTTTGCGCATGTGATGGCTTGACCTATTAATAAATAGACACGGCAACGTATTAAATGAAGATTTTTTTTTAAATGTGACCTTATTACAAAGTGGTTCAATTGATTCTGCTCGTTATTCTGATCAAACTATTTTCAGGTTTTGCGCATTTAACGTTACACGTTGTATACTAGTCCATACTAGTATTATAAATGTGAAAGTAACTCCGTCCTTTTCACGAAAGACAACAAAACAGATTCACAACAACAACAAAAGATTTCGATATTTGGCACACAGGTAGTCCATGTCCTAGGTTAGGACATAAGATATTTTTTATCCCGTTATGGTAGTACGTTTCGTGTTATGATCTATGTTTCCGTGGGAGAATTTTTGACCTCCACGCAGTCGGAGCAAATGCTAATTTAAAGTAATTTTGAATGTAAGAGAAGTAGGTAAGTATTTAATCATTTTGTTTCCTGATCGGCCAACTAAAATATTTCATCGTACCTAGTTTTTTCATGTGCCAATATCATAGTTAGATATTCCCTTGTCTTGCGTATTGCTTCTGGTACTACAACAACTTTTTTCTCCGGCATTTTTTCTATACTGTCATCTGTATCCCAAAAGTTGCAAACAGCTGCAGTTTTAGTTTCTTCGGCTGAAATCGATTTAGAATTTATTTTTAATTTAATTACTTATTTAGTGCAGTTTTTCACTTACACAACATGAAAAAAAAACCCTGACCGATCCGTGAGGGTGTTGTTAGGTATCGTACTAAGAGTCTATTTAAGAGGTAATTTTCAGGAAAATCGAAAACAAAATAAATCGTCTCATTTTTTTTCAATGGGGAATTTTACCGGCATAATACATGTGGCGCGGGCGGCCGTCGTTTGGCGGGTGTTTACACTAGTCATAACTTATGACCCCTGTTGAAAATTTGTTCATTTTTTATGAATTTGGGGTAATTTTAGAATGTATTAAAAATACGATTTTGAAATAGCAATAACGTTTTTTGTTTCAATAATAATTAGATTTTTTATTACTTTTAGGCAGCTTATTGCAGTACCTATTTAGATCGGACACGGTTTTTTTTTACATATTGTATACAGAGCCATGTTTTAAGTTATTTATGTTCTTTTTCAGCCGACTTCTTAAAAAAGGAGATGGTTCTCAATTCGTCTGTATATAAATCGACCGTAGCAATTAACATTGTCGGATCTACATTTTTGAGATTTTTATTTTATTGCATTAAAGGTCTTTGCGGGGGCATTTTTATAATTTATTTAAAAAAAAATGCAATAAAATAAAAATCGCAAAAATGTAGATCCGACATTGTTAACTGCTACGGTCGAAATATAAATCTTATAAAGTGCTCATCGATATTTTCGTCAATAGTGAACTGAATTAGAAAATTATTTTTATAAATTTTATTAACTTTGTTTGGGTAGTTTTTGAGTTAGCTTCAAAAACACGTTTATTTACCCACTTAGTGTGTTGATGATGTTATATTTCCGTCCGGTAAACAAATTTGTGTGGGGTAGCTACCACAACTAAACAGTGAAAAATAAATTATTTTTTACAAAAATAAAAAACCGTTTTCCAAAAAATGCTACAAAGTGACAAATAATTTTAATTTCGGAAGTCGGTGGCAAAAAACGACAATGCAAAACCAAAGACCGAAAGTTATTTTTAACTTTGTAGTACATTTTTGGAAGAGGGTTGTTTTTTTTTTGAAAAAATGTTTTTTTAATGTTTCATCTTACTCATTGCAATAGCAGTTTCTTTCTTTTGCTTTACTCTAGCCAATATATTATCAAGTTCAGCCTGTATGTGTTCCGGTCTTCCTGGCTCCTTTGGTATTGCAGTCATTTCAATGTCACATATTGTGTGATGGACTTCGATCAAACCATTGCCTATAAATTGCATGTAACTACCCTCTAACTTCTCTAGTTTAGCTTTCAGTTCTAGTATTCTGAAAAACATTTAATATGGACTTCTATACTACAAATATATAAAATTGAAGTGTCTGTTTGTAATGTCAAAATAACAGCTTTTTACAATATGAAAGTATATACGGTACTTGTAAACAAAAAACATTTTTTTAATTTTTGTTGGCTCTTTGTTTCGGCTAATCTCCGAAACGGCTGGACCAATTTTGATGGAACTTTCACTGGCCAAATAGCTCATGTTATAAGGAGTAACTTAGGCTACTTTATTTCAGAAAAAGAGTTATGGTCCACGCGGGCGAAGCCGCGGGCAGTAGCTAGTTTGTCTTATAATTGCTGTAAAATCTGAATTAAGGGCTTCACCATTTCCGAATAAGTTCTACATGGCATATTATTTCATACAAACATTGTTTTTTTTTATTTGGTGTTTAGGTAGGGGTGATTCAGACATTGTTGGAACAGGAACAGGCTATCTTATTTAAATGAATAAACCAAAGAAAGCATAAACCATCTTGGCAACCAAATAAAAAAAATAAAAAAATATTATGCTATATTAGATTGCAATTATTTTCATACAAGATTGACCTCCAGTTTCATCCCATACCTACTCACCTAGAAACTACAGCTTTCACAATATTGTCATAATACACAGTCTTCTGTACTTGTAGGTTCTGCTGAAAACATTCAATTACTTCATTGTACATGATCATGTACTGTCCCAGGATTGAAGTCAATCGCAGAACTGCTTCCGGTAGTGTTCGGTCGTGAGCTTTTGTTACCTGAAAGAATCAATTGAAGTAAGAGATGATTATTATATTAGGATAATCTATAACGGGTATAACTTAGATGAGGTTGGCACAGGAGCGTGGAGATGACAAAACCAAAGAGAGATTTAAGCCGCAAGACTAAAAAAGAAGTTTTAATTCTTCAAGGCGGCGAAAAAAAAACATGCTGGCCCGCAGGTTCGATCGATGTACAGACGCAGTGAAAGTAACTTTATTCAAAGCGTATTGCACATCTCTGTACTCAGCGAGCCTGTGGTTCAGATATACCCAAAGGGCTTACAATTCTCTGCGCATCCAGTTTAACAATGCCGTCAAGGCGCTGTTACGTCTGCCGCGCTTCTGCAGTGCGTCAACAATGTTCGCTGAGTCGCGCACAGACGGCATTGATGCCACCTGGCGCAAAAAGACAGCCTCACTGCTAAGCAGATTGCGTGGGAGCAGTAACAGCATCCTGAATGTAATAGACAATAAGTTAGACAGCCCACTGGTGTGGAGCCTCACCCAGAGAACCAAGTCTCTCTTGGTTATTAGGTACTAACATAGTTTCTAAGTTCATGATTATAAATCAATGATGTTGACTGGAATGCCTCTTATGATCGGAAAATATGTAATGGTACCTATAGTTTGACCGGGACCGCTGTTCCACGCCTTAGGAATGCGCGGCGAGGCGGGGGAATGAGCAGCGGGCGGGACACCGCGCGCCGTGAACGTTGACGAATGAGCTTTGTGATAGTTGAAATATTTTATGAAGTGATAATAGATAGATAGATAGATAGATATAACATGTATTCAGTGCACATAAAAGACACACATAAGCACAATAAAATGATAACAAATTACATGAATATACATAAAAACAAGATGACAATAAACAAAAAGAAAAGACACATATAGAAATGGAGTGACAATATGACATACTTCAAATCAAAATGTACAAGGTGCGGTGTGCGTCTCAAGGTAGCACCAAATGGCAGTCCAGCTCAGCATGTGTCAGGCAGCACGTGTGTGACGCTGATATAGTAATATAATTGGCAGGTGGGTCTAATATTCTACTCTACCTGATACTGAATGTCAACATCAACTAATGTTTTCAGCTGTTTCAGAGTTTCTTTCCATTTGTGAAAATAAAAGTCTTTGGACATTGTGAATTTTGAGAAATTAAATCAAAATAAATAATTCGATGCACTTAATATTGTAAGTTTCATGATAACCTACATACCTAATGATTTATTTGCGGGCCCAGTTGGCCATGGAATGAACCTACTCAATTCCCAAGGTCTTTTTAGAGGTCAAGTTAGAACTTATTACTAGGTCACTAGAGTAGGTACATACACATACATAGAGTAAATCCTAGCTATATATCGAAAATAAATTTTGATAGAAAAACCGTTCTTGTAAATCTGGGTTCAGAACCAACTAACAAAAAACCTTGTAGATCCCTACTTTGATTCAAAGCGCATACGCAAATGTTCAACTTTGTCACCAGCAGCTAACCATGAAGTAACAAAGCCCGTTCTGCCCTATGAAAGGGCGAATGATACCATTACACCTTATCGCTACTCCGGAAAACTTACATCATATTCAATGCGGGAAATAAGCGATCGCACTTGACGGGAACGCTCTTACTTATTGCCTTCCTTTGTTATTTTGAAATGGCTTATTTACAAACTTTTACCAAACGATTGTCAACTTTATGATTAGTAAAATAAGATAGGTTTTTAAAGGTTGGGGTGGTGGTTGTTAGGTGGTTTTGATACGGTAGTTTTATCGTGTTTTTGGGCTCTCTCGCCGCAGTTTCCGGCTGCTCTGAACGCTTGGCCATCTTGTCACCGGAAGTAGTAAAGTCTTCCGCAGCGCCGTCTGTCGGCGGGTGGTGGAAATGTTTTTTTTTTGGAACACTTTTTTTTGTTGTGTGAAGGTATTGTGGAAGTGTTCACCCTTTAATGTTGTTAATGATCGCTTGGATGGCATCGTTCTGCTTTACTGTTGGGGTTCGTATAGGTACGGGTTTCCATAAAAAAAAAGTTGAAATGATTCTTTATATGTAAGGATTACGCATGAGTCATAATCTACTAAGTAGGTATAGTTTGTTCTTCGTCATAAAATTAACCAATCTTAGTGCTATATATAATAAATGCCTCTATAATTCACAACAATCGTTCTGCGACTATCCGGTTAAAGCTACTTGTAAAGATGATAATTTCCCAAATAAATATAGAATTTTTCAGGCCAAAAGTTGTTACTCACAAGATAATACGGCCCAGTATGTACGGCTGCCTCGTTTCGAAACTGTCATCATATTTTTTGGCAATATCGCATTATTATCACCCTCGAGACGTCTACGGCATTCGATACTTCGACGCTTAGCTCTTAACGTGTCATGCTAGTAGGATGCTTTAAAAAAACTCATGCGACTTTTATTGAAGCTTTTTACGCGATAGGTTTCCGATCTGCCTCTGGCTTTCTATAAGACATAATATTAGCTTACACTTGGGTAGTTAGCCGACTTAGTATCGAGCGATATCAGTATGTTGCCAGGGGCCACACTTTTTTTTTTTTTGCCTACGCTTCCCCTGGCACCTAAGTCTCTCACCAAGCTTAAAAAGGTATGAACGACTATCATGTTCATTGATTGGATGGGTGAATGAGGTTTTTGACAATTAAAACTTCATTTTAGTGTAATTTAATGTTTACTGTGTAAAGGCCTTAGACCAGTGGTTTCCAAAGTTGCCCGGACCGCGACCCACTTAACAAAAAGTTCCAAATTCGGGACTCGCCTCTTGGCTGTCATGGAGAAAAAAAGGGGATAACTACATATAGGTTTGAATGAAGGACTGTTCAAATTAGATTAACACATTCAGTTACAATACTTAATTAAATACAAGGAGTGCTATTTCAATATTTTTGTCATTATAGCATCAACTTCAATTTTAGTTACTTTTAATGGCCATAAGTTTGATACATCCCACTTATTTCGGTATTTAGTTTTAAAATTAATCATTGCTGAAAATATATTTTTTCAGGGCCCACCCAATATTGGCTCGCGGCCCACCAGTGGGTCGCGACCCATATTTTGGGAAATGCTGCCTTAAACCATTGAATGAATTGGGCAGTTGTTGGTTATGGTTATTGTTAAACCTACAAAAATATATGAGTAAAGACCTTAAGAGGGCGCCCAATGTTCCACTAGCGCCATTCCTTTAAAAAAAAAAATCTCATTACTGAGAAGGATTTATGAATAACGGCTAGGAAGGACCCTCGGTGAGTGTGTCTAGAATTTTCTATTATCTTTTATAAAGATTAATATTGAGACACAAAACAACAAAATACGATTTAGAGGAATGTGGCCGCTTTTCTTTAGATTGAATTTTGTTGCTTCGTGTCTCAATATGAAACTTTATAAAAGATATTAGAACATTCTAGACACTCTTATCGGTGGTCCTTACTAGCCGTTATTCATAATTCCTTCTCAGGGACGAGATACATTTTTTTTAAAGGAGTGGCGCTTGTGGACCATTGGCGCCCCCTTAATGTTTAACTTTCTTCAACAACATCAAAAAAATCTCTTAAATCCATCAAAGTCAAAGTCAAATCATTTATTTCAAATAGGCCCATGTATGGCACTTTTGAACGTCGAAATTTACAAAATATTAAAAATGATTCTAGTCGCCCCTTCCAAAAGGTAGTTTTCGTATGGAGAAGAATGGGCAAGAAACTCCACCGTTACTCTTTTAAAATGTTTTACACTAGTTTGTATAGGTACGTACATTAGTTAAATAATTATATGTGAAGACGATGCACCTAGAATAAAATTACTATACCACAATAGGTAAAAAGAATTAAAAATGAAGCAACGACAGATAATTTAATATGTGATAGATACATGGTGCTCACATATTTACAAACATTGTAAAAGTAGACGATTTTCCTAAAATTTTGTAATTAATAAGTCAGTGTGTGAGAAAGTAATCACAGAATGTTAATCATAAAACACAAAATAATCAATTTTACAATTAAATTAGCAACCAGTTTGATTTTGTCTTGATTCTAAATTGTCCTATGGAGCAGGACCAGCATGTTTCCAAGCACTCTTATCCTGGATATAATCCTCTAATTTGTAATATGCTTGTTTACAAAGTGCACTTTTGATATGAGTTTTAAATTTTCTTTCATTTAATTGCAATATGTCACAAGGTATTTTGTTGTAACATTTAACACAGTACCCCATAAAAGATGTATGTACTTTAGATAATCTGTAAAATGGTTGATCCAGTTTATCTTTATTTCTAGTATTAAAATTATGTCTATCACTTATTTTATTAAAGAGATGTGGATTTTTCCTTACAAACATAATATTTTCATAGATGAATTGGCAAGGTACCGTCATAATATTAATCCTTTTAAAAAGTTCCCTGAGAGACTCGCGGCGACGTAGATTATAAATGGCTCTGACAGCTCTCTTTTGCAAAATAAAGATGGATTCAATGTCAGCAGCCCGACCCCACAGTAAAATGCCATACGACATAATGCTGTGAAAGTAGCTAAAATAGACCAAACGCGCGGTTTCCACGTCTGTTAACTGTCTTATCTTTCTAACAGCATAAGCGGCCGAGCTTAACCGCCCCGCAAGAGATGTTATATGAGGTCCCCATTGTAATTTCTCGTCTAGCGTGATTCCTAGGAAAACTGTTTGATTAATAAATTCCAGTTTTTCTCCATTCAATATGATGTCACATTCGCTACTTTTAACATTAGGTAATTTAAATCTAATGCATTTGGTTTTTTTTTTATTAAGTACCAGATTATTTACCGTAAACCAATCTTGGACTTGCAGAATAGAGCTATTCACGTCGTCAAGATTTTGTGACCGTCGGTTTATTTTAAAGATTAATGATGTGTCATCTGCAAATAACACCATCTTCGGTTGATTTTGAAGTAATTGGGGTAAATCATTAATGTAAACTAAAAAGAGGAATGGACCCAATATCGAACCTTGAGGAACGCCCATTGCCATTTCAGACCCTAATGAGTTTACGCCGTTTACCTGAACTTTAACATTTCTATCTTTCAGGTATGATCTAAATAAATCAAGAGCTGTATTCCTAATCCCATAGTGCTCTAGTTTCAGCAGAAGTGTCTCATGGTCTACACAATCGAACGCCTTCGAGAGGTCGCAAAAGATTCCAATGGCATCTTGTGCTTCTTCCCAGGCATTAAAAATGTTCTTTATTAGGGTGACACCGGCGTCAGTAGTACAACGCCCTTTGGTGAAACCGTACTGTTGTTTATGAAAGATGGAATTTTTATTAAAGTGAAGTAACATTTGATTGAGCATCAACTTTTCAAACACCTTACTGAGAACTGGCAGAATTGACACAGGCCTATAATTGTTGGGTTCTTTACTATCACCGGATTTGAACAATGGAACTACTTTACTGTGTTTCATGAGATCCGGAAAGACTCCTTGGTCTACACTGGTGTTAAATGTGTAAGCTAGATAGGGCGCAATGGTTTCGATAATAGATCTACAGACTTTTACAGACATTCCCCAGAGATCTTCTGTTGATTTAATTTTAAGATCTTTAAAAGCTTTTATAACAGCCTGGGGGTTTGTATGCTGAAACCTAAACTCTAAAGGGCATGCCTTCACATTTTGTCTAAGTAAAGCAGCAGAAAGCGCGGGTGAGGAATTTAAAGCTTCAGTAGTTTTAAGGGGAATATTAGCAAAAAAGTTTTCAAATTCTTGAGCTACTTCTATATCTGAGTTAATGGGGCCATGTGCAGTCTCTAAATTAAATTCAGTATTTCGCTGTTTTTTCCTACCTGTTTCATTATTTATTACTTGCCAGGTAGTTTTTATTTTATCATCAGCTGATTTTATTTTATTGCTAATATAAAGAGCTTTAGCTATTTTGCAAACACTTTTAAAAGTTTTTGAATATTTTGCAACATACTTATGAAAGCTTGTATTATTCATATGTTGTTTTAAGCCATAAAGTTCAAATAGTTTTTCCCTGCTTTTACGAATACCTGGAGTCGCCCAATCACTAAATAAGAACTTTGTGTAAATACTTTTAGTCTTTAGTGGAAAAGTGTCATTAAATTCCGTGTTTAATAGTGAAAAGAACTCGGCGTAGAACTCATTTGGGTCACCTATATTATTAAAACTCTGAACACATAATTTATTGGCCAAAGAATGATTTAATTTCTCTAAACTTTTACATGTAATTGGCCTAAACCTTATTTGAATTTTTTGTAAAGGTATGTAGGAGCAAAATGTTATTGTTTGTCCACTGTGATCTGATGGCAACTTATTTACAATTTGTTTGTGTAAGTAATCACAGTTACAAAAAATATTATCTATACAAGTGGCAGAAGAAGCTGTCACTCGGGTTGGTTCAATAAAAACATTTGACAAATCAAATGACCTAAAAAGACTTAATAATCTGACAGTATTTGAGTTATTTTCTAATAAGTTAATATTAAAATCACCACATATGATTATTGACTTACTACTAGTACTAAGTTTCTTTAATACATCTTCCATTACAGAATCAAACACGGATAGATTCTGGTAACTTGGAGGTCTGTATACGCATACTATTACATGCTTATCAAGCTCAACACAGGACAATTCAATGTTGTGTTCAACAGACAGTCCGATAATGTCTTTTCTTTCTTTCGATTTAATAGAATTTTTTATCAATATTAATGACCCGCCATGTATCATACGTTTTCGGCTGAAATGGCTAACTACACAATAATTTTCATAATTAATTGACATTACTTGATGATCTTTTAACCAATGCTCTGTTAAACAAATTACATCAAACTTGGTATACAAATTACATCATCATCATCAGCCTATAAATATGTTCCCACTCCTGGGACACAGGCCTCCTCTCTGTGAGAGGGAGTGGGCCGTAATCCACCACGCGGGCCCAGTGCGGGTTGGTAGATGTCACATGTCTTCGAATTTTTGGTTCTAGGACATGGCGGTTTCCTCACGATGTTTTCCTTCACCGTTTTGAGAGCAGTGGCGATGAAATAATTTACACAAAGTAAAGCGCCTGTCTGGGTTCGAACCTACGACCTACAACTTGTAAGTCGCGGCCGTTACCACTGGGCCACCACTGCTCTCTTAAATCCATCGTTGTCCCAATATTCCTAGAATAATCCCTGACATATTGAATACTTTTAGCAACAAACAACATGTCGAAGCTCAAGGTAATAAATTCAAATCAAATTCAATCATGTATCGTCTCCAATATTCTCTGTGACATCAAATATCACTTACATCTTACCTTTGGTTCAAAAAACCTGCCTCCTAAATTTCAAGTTATAGAGTTGAAAATTGCATGGCATAGTCTGAAACAAGCTTTTATAAAGTTGGTTTTTGTATCACAAAATATGTCACTTCATCATGTGTCTATTCTTTTAGAATGTTTGATGTATAAAATAGTTTTTTTTCTTCATTTTCGGTTCCCTTTGAGAGGTATCGTATTTTTATGTAGAAGCTTGAAGGGGCTTGGCTGGATCCTTTACATTACGGTGTCAATAACATAACTCCATAGGGAGAACATGAATTTCAATTTTTTTTAAGGCAATTTTTAGGAAGAAGTTTTAAAATATTTTAAGGTGCTACGCAAATATAGTAGAAGATGTTAAGATAACTTTGAAGATATTAAGAAACATCAATCTATTGAACCAGGGCTGAGGGTATTCATGGTGTTATACCATTTATAAGCAATGACTGCAACTGTTTTAATAATGACTAACTCCTTTTTTTTAATTCAAAATATTTTATTTCACATAAATCTACAAGGGCACTTATGAAACGTCAGAAGCTAGGTGCACGGTTCCAATTGGTTGCTTCCTATGGAGAAGAGCCGGCAAGAAACTCCGTACTCTTTTAAAAATTTGTCCACAAGTCTACAGCCTACAACGTTCTCACATTCACAAAATGTAAAAGAAAAGAATCTATATCAAAGATAAACAAAATAATAAAAATATGGACCTATTTAAACCAAATGACATGATTGCCACTACAGTTGTGACAAATCTAATTTGATAAAAAAATATAGAACATTGTAGGTATATAATGTCACGTCTTTACCATAGCTTAGTATTTATCAAGATTGGCAAGTTTTACATGAAGTATCTAACCTTATAAGAGATATGATGGCACATAACCGTTATTTTTATTGAAAATTAATAGAAAATAAACTGTTGTAGAGCATAATAACCAATAACAGTCTAGAACTACCAATAGCCCCATCTCTAGAATAACAAGTTTCTGAAAAACAAAAGAAAACCAACCAACAATAATCATAGAATGAGTAACGATAATATATGTGTACCTCGAGCACAATACGTCACGAATAACAGCGTAATTTAGGAAACGTAGGCGACAATTTATTGGCGACGCAAACAAGTTGCAAATTGGTCCGTTGGAACGACGTTTTCGCTAAATACCTATAAAAATGTCCGTTTGCTGTGAAATATTGTAACTAGCTGGGTGGCGCGAGGTATGAGCTGAGGCGATTAAAAATATATAAGTTACAAGCCGTGTGCTTGATGGATTTTCTCGTCGGTGAAAATTACGAAATTCCTTCATTTCCTTTATAACCCCGAAAGGTTCTGGAGTGGCCACCGCGTACCGGAAGACGTGGCGTTGGAAAACCTGTCACAAGGTAGATCGATGACCTTGCGAAAGCCGCAGGAATCCGCAGGCGGAAAGCACAAAACCGGTCGAAGAAGCGGTGTTTGGGGGACGTCTATGTCCAGCAGTGGACGTCTTTCGGCTGAAATGTTGATGAGGATGAAGGGCCCGATCACACGTACCACAACCACACGTGAACGGGTGCTAATTGGTTTGAAAATGAATAGTTTATTCACACGGACCACATTTTGCCGTCAAAATCAACCATGTACCGACCACATCAAGGCCATGTCGCAGGCACAACGCAACCACCAGCGAGACCGCTCGACAAATGAAAGCCGGAGTTGATCTGTCGCACTAGCCACAACGTAATCACATTGCAACTACTAGCGACAACGCAATCACATCAATTTTGTAGTTACCACAACGCAACTGCGAGAAGCCGCAGCGATATTATTCACACGTCACCACTGCTTGCCCACATTTGTACCTGCACTGTGGTGTGGTTGTGGTTCGTGAGATTGGGCCCTTATTATAGTGTGTGCTTTTTGGTATGTGCTAAATAAATGTTTTTATTTTCTTTTCTTTCTTAGGGTATGAATTTTCAAAAATCCTTCCATAGTGCTCACCCTCGTTGTATAACAAACTCTTGCGCAAAATGTCATGCTTCTAGACCCAGCGGTTTACGTGAGTTAAGATTTTTATTAAGTAGAATATGTTATTAAGTAGAATGGTAGTCAGAAGTCTAAAAGTCTGACAACCAGTCCTACCAAGGGGTATCGTGTTACTCAGAAACTGGTTCGTGGAGGTCAGATAGGCAGTCGATACATGTAAAGTACTGGTATTCAGCTGCATCCGGTTAGACTGGAAGCCAAGTCCAACATAGTTGGGAAAAGGCTAGGCAGAGGTGTGCCTCGTCCCCTGCAAGCGTAGCTTAACCTGATGGATCGATTTCTTAGCCACGAGCTCAAAGATCCATATTAAAACTAGCACCCTGCTTCTGCTCATAAATTAGACCACCAGAAAAGAACTCTAAATTGTAGTACTCGCAGCGTCGGGATGGCTCATTTCGGCTGGTTGTAGCAAAGATACTTTATCGTTGAAATGTAAATTATCTCGCTCTTATCTGTTTTATTAGCTGCGAACGACCGCTGCGACGTCCTGCCAACTCCTAAGTCATATTTGTTTATCTTTGCTACTATCGCATTAGTGGCTGTGAAGTTTTTGAAGAGCGTTGTATGTTAAAGAATATCTTAGTTTTGAAATTGGAAAGGAACAAACCTAAATGCATCAAGATTCCTTTATTGATATGTCAGACCTTAAAAAAGGCAACGGGGGTTTTGATAGTCCAAGGTTCTGCTCTAATAAAGACAGCATTCCCCGTACACAAATATAAACTCACTATTGGTTCTAGTTACATCATCACTCTTTTGTAGTTACAGTCCCTTAAATTCACCTTAATCTTCGCCATGAGTCTGACCTGATGTAATTACTGACATGACCTAATTAAATTAGTGTGGTCGACATTCTTAAATACTATACTATACTCCTGTTAGGGTAAAAGGGGGAACACCAAAGGAAAGGCCATTCTAAGGATTTCGTTTATTATAATTTTATTTATATATTTGAAGGTGTGTTTTACTAATATTACGTCAGACTATACAAGGCTAATAGAATAGTAGTCACTATGAGAAAGTAAGGATTTCAGTGAAGTGGTTAAGGGCAGGATAGGATAGATATATTAATAATATTTATGAGTTAGAATAAAAAAAGACTATAATGTTGAAGTAGGATCGATTTGTTTTTGCTATACTCCAACAACTCCCCCAAAAATGACAACAGTCTTTGCCATAATAATGGCACTTTAGGGCTCACAGGCATAATGGCTACAGTAACACAATCCACTACCCCTACATCGAAGTGAAAACCGTAAACAATCAACTTAATAAGCCATCCCCCACCAGACCAAGCGTATCAATCATCGTACATCACTTCCAGAGTCCGCAAACCGTCGGCTAATCTCCTCTCCTGCTCAGAGCCCATATATCAGAGCGGGACGACGTTTTTACGATCTCTTAATCAAGAAATATACGATTGCGCCCGATTAAGAGCGTTGGCTTAGCGTTGCTAATGCAGTATGCTGTGATGTATTGGTATGGAATATGATGGTGGTGGTTCTGGTTCATATTTTGAGGGAATGAGTTTATTTTGAGTAAATGGAGACTTTTGTTTTGCTTCTTGAACGGTACACTATCAGTCAGCCTGGGTAGGTTGACTGTTTGGAATGTCAGTAGGTATAAATCCCTCCGTATCAAAAAGTCCTAAAAGCAAAATGACCTATAATCAAAACGACACTTTAGCTAAATGTTTATCAAATTGTCCTACTTGCAAATGGTCCTAAAAATAAAAGAACGGAAACGGTACAGTCGTACCAAAACGTTCCGTTTTCATTTACCTGCCTTGCTTATGTAACTAAGTCACAAATCAGACATTAATGGTGTAGAAATAAATAACAACGTGGGGTGGGGTGTCCTAAACAGAATTACCTCATAAACGTTTAAACGACTCGTGAAAAACTACTACGTGCATAGATTGAAGAGCAAGGATTATCATCGCAGAAAACTCGTTAAATGTTCTCAGATCATATGGTGTAGCCAAAACTGTTCAAGACATTGTGTAAGGTCAAAATTTACAAGAAGCTTTGAATCTAAGGTGCAGTAAACGTTACTATCACCAAGACAGCACAAAGCTGAGCCGAGCATGTTATCCACTTACCAATTTAGTAAGCCAGTTAGTACTATCCTCTTGTCTTGACAGCGTAACCAGAAACCTCTTGTGCAATTTCTCACAGTTAAATGGAAATTGAAGACTAACCTTGGAGATCTGTCCCTGTCACACACGAATTCACACAATTGAATATAGTCGAATAAGAATTAGAGCAGGGTTTAAGTCTACTACTAACTTTTATTGGTTTCATCATAATGTTTATCAGTAAAAAAATATGACCCTCCTTTTGGGCTTTGCGGTCAGGTAAAAAGAAATGACTGATGATTAAAGGATGCCTACAGAAATTGACATTATTGCTCGAAAGGGTTGCCGTAGTTTGTTGTTTTTTGAGGCAGCAAGACATTGGAGCTTTTCATCCTCAACATCACTTACATAAGTTAAGAGGCCCAACCTTAGCGTGCCCTTGACAATAATACAGCCTTCAAAGTTCTTGACAGCCTCTTATCTTACAAGTACAGGCACTAAAAACTGACACATCTCCAACTAACACGTATTTGTCGTGAAGGTGATTCTGTAGTGACGGATGGCTGCCCCTCCCGAAATATTTCAACCCCCTCGCGCCGCTCCGGTCCTTTCCACCGCTGTCGGGAAGATTTACGAGCCGTCTGACGGAAAAAATGTGGACTCTCTAAAGATTTCACTGGTTTTTATTCGTACCATATATTTTGAGAGAAATGACGCGTTGTAAGCTCGATGACTCGCGATTTATCCGGTCGATTTCCTGATAGTTTTTATTGGTGCCTTGAGTATTGGTTTACTGTTTTTCTTCGTTTTTTAAAGGACTGAACGTATAGTTATTGACTTTTGGTAAAAATAGTCTTCACGAACGGTGATAATATACATCCGATCTGGCCTGGGTCTGCTATCAACCTCACTGAAAAAATCTTCCACCAGCAGCACGCTATTGTAGTTCACTCTGTTCAAACAAGATTAACATTATGAGCTATCAAATAAAAGTCTTTAAATCATCGTTTTTCATACTTTCCTTTTAGGTATTACAAGAGTTTGTCTTGTGAACCACGGGCAAGGTAAATAAGAAAAAGTAATTAAAAATACTTTTTTATTGCGCAGAACTTTTTCAGTTTTACTTTTTTATTATGACAAATGGCTACAATTTCCTCTTTACTTTAGGTGTTTCAGGTGGTGGGTAATGTAAATGAACCGTTTTTTTATCTTGGATTTGGCTCTTGGCTTGAGTTTCAGTGTATTTTAACACAGTTAACTGAGCCAGAGTGTCTCGTACCATGAAATTAAAAACAAATTCTGTCTATTTGGAGGTTATTCAATGAAACTTTGGATATTTCCAAGACAGATCAATCGTCAACTGGTATGAGATAGTGGCGAGTTGCTTCCGTCCAGTTGTAGTCAGAGCAGTCCATCAACCATCTCATATAGCGGCTGTCAGAAAATAACAAGTATAAATAAAAATAAGTTTTCAGTAGAAAAACAAGGGTGTACGCGATGTGTCAGCGGGCTGGCCGTATTTTATGAAGGAAGTTGTTCATCGCACTATAAATCAGACGGACGCCTCAGGAAAATGGGGTACAGGATCCGGGGACACCGGGAATTCAGGAGAAATATTGTACCCGTTGAAGAATGTTTACGGTTCTTAGTTTAAGTGGTGGTGGTGAAGGGGTTAAACGACGAATGTTATAGTGAGTGTCAATAAAATATACACCTATCAATTATATAAATAACGCGAGGAGTTTGGGCTGCTTACCATTCATAAAATCGTTTTTCGTTTGTAAAAACTGGGTCGCAGACAATGTGGAACAGACACCATTTTTTTTACTATTTACCTGCCCGAAAATAAAACATGTAAATCATACATATTCATATAACCATTTTGAAGGCATTCGACCAACAAACAAGGTTACAAAAACACAAATCAAAACAAGAAGAAAACCTTTCTAAATATTAAATCGCGTAAATTATTAAGGGTGCTCGCACATTGTGCCGTATTGCCCGCCGGGGTGATATATCGTAGGGAGGGCCGCTAGGAATCACACGCTGACAAATTCATTCTCCTCTTGACACCTTGCTCTGTATATTTTCACCCCCTACAAGTGGGGGGATTGTCTTGCTAATCTCTGTAACAGCATGAATTTTTCATGCGTAATGTGCCTCTCAGCTTTTTGTGACGTATCGTAGTTTGACGTTCCTCTTTTGTTTTTTTCGTGTCTTTTTTTGTGTGAAAGTAATTGGGGGGTGAATTAGGTAGGAGTAATTTGCAGTGGTAATTTTTTATATGGTGAAGGACTTCTCTTTGGTCATGGGTTGAAGATATTGCGGCGGCATCTACATCGTCCCATGCGAACTATGCATCTCACTGACGTCACGCAAAAATCCTGCATCGCGCAGCAGTGTTTACCGCGCGACGAGTATATATATAACATCCCGACATCAATCGTTGGGCAGTCGCCCATCAGACACAACACCCGTCTGGTCGGAGAATTCTCCTTTTTCTATGGAGAATGAGTGAACTTTACACCCTGTTCCATTTTCCAGTTCATACCTCTTTAATATCACTAACTTCTTAAGATAAACATAAAATGTTTTGATATTGTCAAGCAAGCGTGGCCATCAATACAATTTTTTTCATTATTTGAGTGATTTCGCAGTGGGTCTGGAGCAAACTGATACTACCTATAAGCTGATAAGGAAAATAATAGGTAATAAATCTCCTTTAACTTTTCAAACAATCTTATTAGTTTTAAAATGGTCTGACCTCAAAGCTTCACAATCCTTAGGGAAATCTAAATCTTCGCATGTTTTCTGTAAACAATTAGAGGGGTGCTATTTCCTATCTAACAGAGAAGTGTCTGGAAGGACGCCTTTACAACACCCTCGGGATGTGATGAGATCCGGCACTCTATTCATGCAGCATTAATTGTCTTACAGACATATGCTGGACAGACGCACCCCAGTGCGCTACAATGGGCAGTACTAGAGATATCTCTAATGTGGACATAAGGCCATATGCAGAACATTGCAGTAAATAATTATAAGTATCATCTTTGATTGGTTAGTATTCAGGAATACCTAAGATTTTATTCTCTTGGTTGTTACGGGACTGCCTGACTGGTTTTGGATTCAAACTTAGCTCTTATTTACCTGTGACGTCATCCAGGTTAGCAACTTCTCGAAAACTAAAAAAAAATATTAACCAGTATAAATCGACAAGTTTCAGCTTCATGAAAAAGAACACTATCTCAAAAAATAGGGCAGTATTCCAGCAACACAAGTTTCTTTATCATTCGTTCTTGGTCTCAGTCTTTATCATTCGTTCCCGGTCTTTATGATCGCATAAATTCACTTTTATCTTTATGAATATTCAGTCGGGCTGTTAACTGCGACGTTTCTTTGTTGTTTCTCTTTTATTTTATTTTATCTGTGGAATATGGTGTTGAAGATTTTTGGGTAAGCAGGTTAAGAGGTAGGTGTAGGCCACGCGGGAGGTCACCGATGAGGTGGACCGATCAAATAAAATCCGCGGTTGGAGGCCCTGTTGACAACGTGAAGTTGGAAATGGGGAAATAAATTCAGCATAATTTTTTCTGCAAATGCGCCAGACTGTCATCTAACAGAATAAGATGGAGAGTGTTCACACAGTTCATCGTGTAATGATACACCATTTCAGTACTAATATTTCTGTATACAAATTCTTGCTCACATACAAACTTGGTATACTTTTAGCAATATTTAACAAACTAATTAATTAGAGACTCAATAAAATAACGTTATAGACTTTAGACTTCTTGAAGACATCCTTTAGGTTTCAAGACTTAAACCGAACTGACTTAGAAGCTAAGCGACGCTCCAAACATCATGTTTCCAATTCCGTTCCGTTAAAAAACCAGTACTTTTACGGCAACTGTCAAATGAGATACTTATAAACTTCATGATTATACTGATACAAAAATCATTTGAGGCAAAACACATACTTTTAATTTTATATTTAGTGTTTAAAATCACTACAAATCTTATTAATATTTGGAAATCATGACAATTGTGACCACGACCGCTCTGTCAAGAGCGAAGCGACAAGAAGAAGAATATTAACTGGTGTTGTTATTGTTATGACTGATAGCTAAGCTCTTTGTAAAAGACTAAGCCACTAATACAAGACTAATAACTTTCCTGTTCCAGTTGCCACCATTTTCCGTAATAGACGGAATTCGTCAAAAAATCATCAGCTAGCTACTCAAAAAACAAAATACAGGCCAATTTTAAACAAGATGCTGTCTTGTTGATATACTAATTTCGACCAATGTGTACCTCACCATGTCCAACTAAACTGAAAACATGACAAGAAATTAATTAAAAGCAACATAAACGAAGTAGGCTTAAAAAAATGACACAACTTAATCCAAGTTTCAAACTTCAACCACAAAAAAATCGCTGAAATAAAACTCGCAAAAAATCACGCAGAGGAAAACTTTAGCGGGAATTAACAAGCCAAAGTCTATGTTGGAGTAATCCTCGTTCCACCCCGGGTGATGTATGGCCGACCCCTACCCTGCCCCAGCGACCTAACCCTATAACTCACCCTGAAAAGTAACCTCTGCGAGTGTTTTATTACCTGATGAAATGGCCCGCCTCTGAGAGCTGTGGCCTTTGTGAATTGGACAGTTTTCGACTGGGTACAGCTTTGATGGCCTGTAGAAATGTAGGATGCCGGATTTTGTGTTTGTGTTTTGACGAACTGAATTTGATGGATTAGATTGGTTAAACATTTCTATGGCCTACATATTAAGTATTTTAATCTACGACGATATTACTGGCATAAAACTTCACTAAGTAATATCCAAGCGACATTCTATAATCATAAATTATTTGCGCATAAACATGAGGATGATAACGCCTGTTAAAATTCACTTAGCAATATTTTAAGCGCCTACAAAAAAGAAGAAGCAATAACTTGACGTTTATCGCCGTGCTATCACTTTTAAGGCGAGTATACTTTTAGTTTAATGCTTTTTAAGTACCCTTAAATGCGCGTTGTGAGCTTAGGGACTCAAAGTTATTCTTATATAAAATGACTAGTTATTCTCTTTTTTGCCATTATGTGAATTCCCCAGTCTTTGATCAATAAATAACTGTCTACCTACTTACCTATCTATTCCACTTCATAGGTCTTTCACAGTACCTACCTAATAATTAAAATGTAAATAAATAACGACAATACACTGTAAAACACCATCACCTTTGATTATAACTAATTGAGACATAATAACAAGAAAATTACCTTTAACTAGCGGTACTTAGAAATTGTATGTTTCAGACGATCGGTCATATTGTTCTGTCAATTATGTTGATTTCTAAATCGGGACTTGGCATATTGATTAATTATTATTCTAGGTAGGTATTCTTTGTTTTACGCAAAATGCATTGTAGGATAATCATGAAAGTAGTTATTTATTTACTTAACAGTGTTTAGGCAGAGAGTGTTGAGATTACAATAAAAAACTTGTGGCACTCGGGGACTGCCGCGGCAAAGCTATTGCATAGCATTATTTTGTAACCTCCATACTTCCTATTTGGCAACGCTACACTTGGGATGATGACGGATGATGACATAAAACAAAAATTACGTTCCTATGACAACGTCATTACATGGTAGGCGGAGTGGGGGGTGTTAGGTTTTTTTCGTTACGGAATTTCTTGATTCGGTCGCCGCGCTCAAAGCCCGCGATAAAAGCTACGCAATAGCTTAAAAACAAAAACATCTAAACTCATTCAAACAGTGTATGGTACATTCAATTAAAAGCGTCTTTTGGTTATTATCTTACGTAGAAAAGCTTTGAAGTCTAGTTCGAGGAAGAATTTGTGTTTTTAGAGGTATGAGGAACAGGGTGTAAAATTCACTCATCCTCTATTGAAAAGAGAGGATTCTCCGACCAGACGGGTGTCGTGTCTGGCGGGCAAAATGCCCTACGATTGATGTCGGGGAAGTTATATGATGTTCGCGCAGTAAACTCTAACTGCGCGATGCAGGATTTGTATGACGTCAGGATTTTGTGTGACGTCAGATCTTTGATGCGTATTTCGCATGTGTCGATGTAGATGCCGCCGCATGATATAGACTAAATATGCAAGTGTTTAACTATTGGATTGTTAAGAAGAAGATCCAGATTATTATATTTAGGTACCTACCAAAAGTGTGGATTTCAAAAGAACCATGAATACACAATAAATCCTGAAGATATTCAAATCGTAAGACAAATCTTTCGATACCTGACCCCCTGTATACAACATAGCCGCTACAAAATCGATCGTACAATTTGTAGTGATAATTCGATGGTAATTAGTGACAAAAGGAATTGTTTCGTTTCTATTCGAGTAATAATGGTAGCTTTGAAGAGCGTGTCATGCCGATAATTGAGTTTTAATGGTGAGGTGAGCTGACTGTAATTATAGTCCTCCTGTTCATATGGACTGGGTTATAGATATGGGTAGGTAATGGATTGGTACCAAAGTATTTTTAACGTTAGTACAGTATTTCTATCTTCTTAATGCCCCTCGGGTATCATCGGATTTCCGAATACAAACGAATGCTAATTTCCATGTCCATCAATTATTAAATTTATTGTGTATAATAATTTGAATTCAGAACTAAGTACTTTATTGTTGTTTTGTTTTGATTGCGTAATTTTTTAATTGACAAAGCTTACTACACGATCCAAGATTTTCTAAATAATTAGTGCCTACTACAATCTGTCACCATAATTGTTATTTTCTAAGATTTACTTTTTATGTGATGCCTAAGATTTTATTTTTTATTTTTAACTGCATGTTGATTAATTATTGTATGCCTATTAGGCAGGACATAATGGAACTGTAATTTACCTAACATCTGTATGTATAACCTATGCCCACAATAAAAAGATTTGATTTGATTTGAACTATACTGCCCTGTTAAGCCCAAAGGCGGTATCTCAACCAGAGTACCTAAGTTTTGAGAAAATTGACTTTTTGTAAATTGTAATTTAAGGAAAAATGGAGATATAAAAAACTTCTTAGTGGTTTTATTTTATGTTTTAAGTTAGATAGCGCTATTTCGCTTATACCATTAGATGCGAAATTGTTAAAGCTATTGAATGGTGTAAAAAATACAAGGTATGGTATATAAAAGGGCGTATCTCAGAGATACCGCCTTTGGGCTTAGCAGAGCAGTATATAGAGCTGTAAAACTATTTTCTTTAGCAGCTTTCCTCCCATTTTTTTAATAAATTACATTAATTTAAAATAGTATTAACAATTCTGTATACTTCCAAGTCGATTGAGAGCGTCTGGTCTGCGCCAAATACAAAGGGCAACTGATAGAAATCCGACATCGACGAAACTCGAAGTTTGCCGAGGGACATTAAGAAAATAGAACTACAGTATCTAGGTATCGATGCAGTTAATTTTTTAGATACCGTCAAAATGAAGGTTCTCTTAGAAAATACTTTCGGGTAAAGGAAACAAGACTTAGTTTTTGATAGAATCTTAGGTAAGTAAGTTAAAATTAGCATGACTTGAATTCTGCGTTTTTTTCTTTAACATAATTAATAATAACTATGGTAACAAATACTAAACCACATATTGAACGCTGCCTGTTAAATATATTGAGCACTTATTTTGATGCGACTATAAATTTTCAAAAAGAAGATGGGCAGCCGCTTCCAATGTGACCCGTTTTTCAAGCGTTGTTATTACCTACGTCAATTTTCCCGTTTTGAGAATTCATTAGGAGGCCTATGTCCAGCAGTTGATTCGTAATAGCCTGGAGTTTTTGCATCTGAAGTTTTTACTGTTTTCAAGACCACACAGCAAGCAAGGAAAACAAAACACTTACAACGTTTTTAGGCTTCTAATATGGACCTCCTAAGGGAATAAAATAAACGTAAATTAAATCGCACAAAAACGTCTCCCATTGTAGTGATGTAGAATACCGATACGATGTAATGGAGAATGGAAAATAATGGTAAATCTTACTAAACCTAACTAGCTCAACATATTGTATTGAACTGTGCGTAAAAGCTCCGTCTGTCTGTTCATCACCATCTCAGTAAGTGCACTGGATTCAGGGTGTCACTTGTCATCACTCCTATGTGCCGAGGGCACCGTATAGTTTTACTCATTGGGAGTATCAATATACTTTCCGCCTTCCGCAATTCATGATCATTTCCGTACGTTTTTTTATGTTGTGCAGTGCCTGCGTACGCGCGTAGTAATTATACTTGGCTCTACATCAAAGTTCAATCGAGAATTTAGCCTTCATTTCAATCTATTCGTTTCGTTAGGCTACTTTTGTGGATACAAACAGACCCTCATCCTGATTCAGTCTCCAAGTATCTGCTGTGCATTAAACACCTCTTGTAGTGTCAAAAATTTTGATAAGCTTTCAGAATCATGCGATAACTTATAAGCTTTTTAGTCTGACGCATATTTATTGAAATAGAATATTAAAAGCAGACAAAACCACAGGCTAAAGCCAGCAATAAATAATGGTAATTATACATAATTTATA
Source organism: Agrochola litura (assembly GCA_949152395.1). Lineage (NCBI taxonomy): Eukaryota > Metazoa > Arthropoda > Insecta > Lepidoptera > Noctuidae > Agrochola > Agrochola litura. The sequence goes on along the minus strand of OX424497.1, from coordinate 2,520,477 downwards.
GCTAATATATACCATCAGTCTGGGAGCCTGTCAGTAAAGATGGATGTGGTCTTGTGTATTGTATTACCATATAGTTTGTGGCACTTTGCATGCGAGCCTGCTCTTAATTGGTACTTGATGGTACTTTATTTGCAAGGCTATGTGATCGCATGTTTTTGTGGGGCAACGCACATAGAATCACGCTCTTTTGATGGGGTTTGTAGTGGAACTGAATTCCAAAGTGCTGATTAGGAACTTTTTGGTATTAGGAAATCGTTTTGTTTTTTTATTCATGTCGTAATGAACAAGCTTGGCAGACTGATTGATGAGCAATATGAAGGTATTTTTGTGTCCAGTTCCTGTAATTTACTGACTGTTGCAAGTAAGCTAACGGTTCGTAAGATGAAAGCGTTTACTAACTGTTAACAAGACACAAGGCAAGAGTCTCCTTTTGTGCATAGAAGGAACTTGCACTGATTTGCCACGCTTGCTTACTAAGTGTTGTTGATTACAGTGTATTAAGTTCAAGTTTCCTCACGATATTTTTCTTCATCGTGGTTCAAGGATCAACATCTGAAAGTACAAAAAGTTATTTACTTGACCCGACAGACGTCCTGTCAGAAAATAATTAATTAAAAAATCTCATAGAAAAAGGACATTCAGTTTTTCCTTATAATTACAAATTTTTCTTTCCATTAAACCTAATTTGGACTATTATGAACATTTAAAACAAAAAAATCCAGCCGTTCTCATGAGATGTGCTTACCAACGAACAGCATTTTATTGAAGTGAAAACTTCTTTAGGCGCGTTGGGCATTTTTGAGATGGGACTAAGCAATTGATTTCGCGACACTGTTACGACACCAGCTTTTGACCATTAAAAAGACATCAACGCGTGATACATTATTTCCTGCACAATAAAATTGTTCAAGTTTTCACTTCTGTCGGCACTCCCGGAGTGCCACTGTTTTTTTATTTATATAGATGTACCTAGTATTTTCTATGTTATACTACATTCAACTAGATAGAGTGAGTTCATTTATTGGATAAAAAAAATGCAATTGAGTGCAAATACCCTTACACTTCGTTGCTCCACACAGATAAATGAAGTCTTTGTCAGAAATCAATTTCACGCATCAGCTATCAGATGGAACAGCTGATAACAAATTAGATTAGCACATTATTTCAGCACTGTGATGATCACAATAGTGATGTGATGCGAGGAATTATAAATTTTGTGGGGATCCGAAATAAGCGGGTAGTGTGGCGTAGCATAGCGACTAGCGTAGCGCTACGCGGTTTGCTACGAATTCTACCTTCATGTTTGGTATTTTTCAGGCAGGATTTTTTACAATAATTTAATGTACTGCTCCGAAAATTCGAAGACATATGACATCTACCAACCCGCACTGTACCCGCGTGGTGGATTACGGCCCACTCCCTCTCACAGAGAGGAGGCCTGTGTCCCAGCAGTGGGAACAATTATAGGCTGATGATGATGATGATGATAACTGCTCTGAGGTGGTTTGGTATTTTCAGATAGGTCTTTATATAGTGTGATGACGTAACTTCGAACAGAAATCAAACACTAGTCAATTCTGTAGAGAGAATATTATGCAATTTTCAAACATCCTAATCTTTTTTTTTTCACTTAAACTTCACGTGCAAATAACCCATTCTGCAATCATGGATTTTGCTAATCTACAGTTGTGACGGCCATCTTTGAAGTGACAAGCGTCCATCACAATCTCTCTTCCACTTAATCTTTAACCGTCAGTAATACCATTTTGAATAAAACGTAATCCGTTTCCTACTTACCTTACTAGAAGTAGGCTCGCACTTTATATATTTTTTTATTTTATTACATAACTTCACGCTTTGTTTCCCCGAAGGGTTGGGCAGATGTGTGCCTGTAACAGGTACACCCACATTTCGCCAGTTATGTTAAAGTCCCATGTAATAGGGGGCGAGCCTATTGCCTTCAACCGGGCACAAATCCAGACTCCGAGCTGCTACTGAGAAATTCCAGATCGAAAAATCCAATAACACTTTGCCCGACCCGGGAATCGAACCTAGGACCTCATGCTCAGCAGTAGCGCTTGCGACCACTAGACCAACGAGGCAGTATTTTTTATTACAATTACTTATTATTTATCTACTACTTACTTTCTTTCAGTAGCAAGTAGGTTTGTCATCTGCTCCTCAAGACACCGCTAATTCTATACCCTCCTAATCCGTCTATTGTCAGCTCAGCAGTTAGTAAGTGGAAACCTTGTATTATTGTGTGTAGTGTGATAACATCTCGGTGTTCCAAACACGTTTCTGTGAAAGGGCAGGAAATGTCGTATTACTCGTTGTTTGTGGTATTTGGGGTTGGGGCAGCCCTAAATACTGGGTAATAGGTCTGTTTATTTGGTGACATATCGACAAAATATATGTGTCAAATAGGTAGATGCTATATTTTTACTGTATGAATCTCTATAGAAATAAGGAAGTCTAAATAGCCTTAGTCAATCCTCAACATTTAATTTTATATCGGCTTTTTGTTTATAGCTATCGCAATTGCTAGAGAAGTAAGAATGGACTTTCCAAGTCTCCTTCTCGTTATAATTTTCTCAATAGGTATTAGAACGTGGAACATACATACATACATACATAAACTCACGCCTTCTTCCCACGGGGGTAGGCAGAAACTACAGAACGCCACCTGCTACGATCCTTACAAACTCCTTTTGCCTCGTTTACGTTCATACATCTGGTCATACACGCACGCCGGTTGCGAGTACTACGCACCTGGCCTTTCTGAAGAACATCACCAATAAGGTCAGTATATGTCCTCCTAGGGCGTCACCGCCCGGCCTTTCCCTTCACATCAGCCTCGTAACGTGGAACACTTGAGTTGAGACACTTTTCTAAAACCCTACAATTAATCTAAATGAAAGCCTGGAAACCTCTTGAAGTGAAGGGGTTAGTGGAAATAAGGGGGTACATAAGAACTATATGCTTAGAGGTGACATTAAATACTTGACTACCTGTGAATTGCAAGAGTCCCACAATGGTGACGGGGTTAAAGTTTTACGCATTTGTTTTCCCCATGCTATACCTACCTATTCAAAACACAAATTCTAGAAAGTGTTACTTAACAAATTACATTACACACATACTCACACACACACACACACACACACATACTTAAACCACATATTTATGTATGTCCAGTCTGGATGAATTTTAATTGTTTTTTTTTCTTTATATTGTATCTGTTCTTAGATTAAGCACTTCCTGTCCAAACAACATTTGTGATGAGAAATAAATAAGTAAATTATTATAGAAAAAGTTTGTGTACCTTATTCCGTATCAGAGGATAAGAAATAATATTCCAGTTCAGTAATAATAATAACGTAATGATAACATCAATCAGAATTAAATAAAACATTATTGCACAACCGGATTTTTCTTTCAACAAAAATTGAACCCAACATCGCTGTATAAATACAACACCCTCTTTTCAAAAAGGATTAGGGCTGTCTCACAATGCCATGTATTGTCAAAGAAATCTTTTCGCCGTTGACGAGTGATAATTACGCGGCTGAATGCCGCTTGACAGCTCACTGACGTGTACGAGACTTTGTTATTGTTACTGAGTTGACAACCTTGATTTTGTTCCCCCAAAATATCCAACATCTACCTTAAACGATACCAGAGAAGGTTGAAAATTCAATGAAAAACCTTTGACTGATTGTAAAGCTAGGGTTGTACGTCACAAAATACGCTTGTTTGGTTATCGGTTCCGATCTTAACCCGCAACTGATGTAATCGCACTAATTTATAAACGTGATATATTTTTTTTATTGACGCGTTTTTGTTTTTGTGCTGTTTAAGGTTATGTTGTTATTATAATAGGGTCGTACTGAAGCGTTGCGAAGCTATATATTATGATGCTATAGATAATAATAGTTAAGGCAATCTAGTTATTGGTTACGTCAACCAAACCTAATCTATTTATTACTTCTGGGGAGTTTGTTGCGCCACTTCTTCTTCCCAGCTAAAGCACTAGGAAGTGGTGCAGGGCGGGCGTTTTGGGGGACTATCTTATGTAATTTTGACGTTAGAAAAGTGCTAATTTCGCTAATTTTAATAAATGATTTTGTATCCAGTCAAAATGCACTCACGGTAAAGAGGTTTTTGAAATCTTCGATACTGCAGTGCAGGTTTACATTTTTTTTTATTCTCTCTATTATTTCAACCACCAAAATTCCTAATTTTTGAACATCATTTTTTAGCCTGTCATCGCCTCGCTTTTGTTAAGCACAGTACAAAAGCTTGCATGTCACAAAATTGGTATTAAAGTCGCAATGAAGGGAATATAAATGTTGTCATTAATAAAAGAACATAACTCACGAACGTTTACTAAGCTATGTGTTTTTATACTAAGCATAATAATATACAAAACTTTTATTAAAAACTTAAGTAAGTACCTACTTACATAATTTGAAAAAATATTTTAATGTGTAGAAAAAAGTTTTGAATTATAATTATAGAGAATTATTTTATTGTATTTTATTTTATGGAATAGAATATTCTTTATTATGTACACCATAAAAATTGCAGATATAGGTATAGAAATTTTACATAGGGTGACACAATGGGCGGCAATAGCTTCGTGAGATTGTAATACACACTCAAATATAATTTTTTCTGGTGAATTTATAAAAAATAAATAATCATTTAATTCAGATTCATCTAAGTACGATTACATCCATATTTGTTAGTACAATTGCGAGTTTACAAACTAGTGTTAGTGATACTATGTGTGTGTGCGTGTGTGTTAGTGTTATGCCAGACTCAAAAAGGTACGAGAAACTTGTCTACATAGAAATGTGTTCATGCTAAACAACAAATTGCATAATGGGCTATTGTTACAAAGTGAGCATTCGTATCCGTCACATTATTTTAATATTTATTTAAATTGAATAACATACTTCTCAGATAATACAATTCACGATGTCATTCAATTTTATCTCAAAATTTGCACAATTACATAAACGCCAAAAACCAGAAAAAAATCGTCCCTATTATGCCAGAGGCTTATTAAAAGCAGGAAAATCCCATTTGTAAACACGTAATCTGAGCATATCGGCTCAAATGACCATCACTGGCCGTCCACGGGCTTATGATGAACCAACTGACACCAACCACCCGAAAACCCCAAAACAATCTGTCATGTTCTACAGCCGGCTTAACAGCCAAGGTTGAGTTTCCTGTGGCAAGGGGTTTCGCAAGTCAAAATGTAAGTTGGTTCTTTGGGAATAAATGCCATGTCAAGTAATCTGTGATGAGTGACAATAGGAGAGTCGTATGACGTCACATTGTATTGATATGGTGGGCACATAATAGAGTGTTTAATAGCCAATATGGAGTACGCTTGTTGTATGGGTGTTAGGCAAATATGAACTGGGCACTTTTTAGGTTTGGTTATGAGAGCGATATGGTTGCTATACTATACTATATTTGCATCTTAATCCTGTTGTCTGGTTTTGTTAAAGAAAAATCTAAATGGAAATGATCTAATTACCTGTCTTTATCACAGATCTTGAAGTAAATACTTTTCCTTCTTATTTCTTTTTACATGAATATTAGTCGTACTTTAATCAAAACTGGCTAACCATTATGATTGACCAGTTAAGTTAATTGCAACTACACTTCCTATAATTTATACTTTAATATTCTCCGAAATATAAAATAGCTATAATTCTTCAAATAGTTTCTTCGTAAAACCCATTTTTGTATCATCATTATACCCTTAATTTTAATAACATAACTTTTAGGGGCTCTTGTCAAATTATAAAATTTTCTGGTGTGGTTTTAACATTGAAATGGTCTTAATCATATTTATTACAGTCACGCAAGGTGTAAATCAACAGAAATGAATGACCTTCTTTCGGCACTTTAAAACCAAATTTTTTATGTGGATTACCTACCTTATGTTTTTGTCCATTTACGCTAGAGATGTGTCCATCACTCATGAGGTGCCTCGTTTGAGGTACTCGTTATCGCAAATTGAAAGAGTTACTCGAATTTCAACATTGAACCACCTCACTCGTTCACGCGTCCTCACTTAAAAATTTTGACATTGACTTTATTGTCGCGAGTACTCGCTAGTGAGTATTGAGTGATTGAGTGAGCTATAGAATGAGTGAGATGAGGTTTCGAAATTTATGAGCGAAAGAAAGTTATGTGTATGTAAAAATCGCAATCGTGAGTACTTATGAGTCAACGCACCCGTCCGCCCCGCTGCCTCGGACTATCAGCTGAATTCGGCTGAGTTCGGCTCGGACTCGGCTCGTGAGGTACGCCGACGTATGACTCCTCGCCTCAAATGAGGGGTACCTCGTGAGGACCTCGCGAGGTAAAATGAGGTACTCCCTTTTTTTTTTTTTTTTTTTTGGGTGGGAAATTATCAAGTAACTTCTCCCGCTCTGGGTGGAGCGGGAGGGCATGTCAGACTCTTACTGACTAAAACCCACCCGTGTTCCTTCGGTTGGCTTGTTGCCGGGGGCCGCGATGTCCCTATCGGTTTTCTTCGAACCCCCGGCAGGCATTGGCCCTAGCGGGCCCCGTCAATTCTGCTGACATCTCTTTGAGGCGCGCGTGGAACACAACGCGCCGTCGACCCGGGCTTGGTCCTTACCGGACGGCGAGCTACCCATTGCTCACCGTCCGCAAGCCCTCTCCCTCACGCGTTCCGCCTCCTCCTTCGCGAGCATTACCGCTTCGCAGAAGGAGGTGACGGCCTGCCATTATATTTCCTCTTGCTCCGTATCATGGCCTGAACCAGGGCCGGACGCGAGAGATCACCGCCGCCGATTGCCTCTACGAGGACACGGCGTTGCTCCGCCCAAGCCGGGCAGACCTCCACCGTATGCTCCACCGTGTCCTCAGGCCGATCCACACAATGGTGACACCCGGGTGTTTCCTCCCGCCTTATCCTAAACAGGAACCTCCCGAAGCAGCCGTGTCCGGTGAGGACCTGCGTCAGGCGGAAGGTGAGGACGCCGTGGCGTCTCTCAAGCCACTCCTCAAAGAGGGGTCTTATCGCCGCAATTGTGGCGTGCCCAGCGCGGGGTTGCGACAATCGCACCCTTCATAACGCCATGAGATCCCGCCGGAGCTCTGTCCGCTGTGCCGCGATTTCTTGCGGCATCGGAGTTAAGCCCCGGCGTTTCGCCTCCTCGCGCCACTCCCAGATGTGCGCGAGGACCTTTGCCTCCAGATCCCATGGCGGTAATCCGGCAAGGAGGCTCGCCGCCTCGCAGGAGACCGTGCGGTATCCTCGGGCCAGCCGGATGGCCATGACCCTCTGGGACGCGTTCAACCGGCGGGCTGGCGGCAACCTCAATGAACGCGCCCACATGAGGTACTCCCTCAACGTCATATAAAAATGATGAGTTACCCATCACTAATTTACGCCGTGTGGGTTATTGTAATGTGTCTTTATTAAAGTACTTTGCTTTTTGATGACTTTAGGTTATTTAAGCCGTCATAAATACATGTAAAACATTGTTACTTATTATAGATACATAACATCACACCTGTAATCCCCGAAGGGTTAGGCAGAGTTATATCTACAGTACATCTACTTTTCCACACTCGCTAGTTATGTTTAAGTCCCATGTAATAGGGGGCGAGCCTATTGCCATCAACCGGGCACAGATCTAGACTCCGGGCTGCTACTGAGAAATTTCCGATGGAAAAACCCAATAACACTCTGCCCGATCTGGGAATTGAACCTAGGACCTCGTGCTTAGCAGTAGCGCTTGCGACCACTAGACCTACGAGGCAGTTAAGTCAGTCAGTTATAAGCAATAAACGTATGAAACGATTAAATAATCCTCCACACTTTCATCATCTGCCTAGCCTCTTATACCAACTATGTTGGGGTCGGCTTCTAGTCTAACCGGATGCAGCTAAATACCAGTATTTTACATGGAGCGACTGCCTATCTGACCTTCACACCCCTTAGTAAGATTGGTTGTCAAACTTTCGGGCTGCTTACGACCCGTACCGACTGTCAAAGATCTACGAATGACAGCCGGGACCAACGGCTTAGCGTGCTTTTTGAGGTACGGAGGGGTACTTACATACACACTCCACACTTTTGCAATGCGAAATAGAACTCTCTTCTTTGAAAAATTTTCGCGGTTTAAAATACCAATCGATTTTGGGAACATTCCTTAGTAAACAAGTTTCATACCGAGGCATACATAGGCTTTTCAGGCGATGTCGTGTGTGCAGCTGGTCTGAAATGAATTAGGTCCATTTATGATGAAACTTGCGTTATAATGTCACAACAATCAATTTCACTCCATTGTGTCGTTTGGCACAACTATCATCCATTGCACTTTATTTGATGAGAATTTATCAAAGACATGACAGAACATACTTGTAATGGAAGAAGGTCCTTATTCAATACGTATGAATGTGTACAAAAAGAAAGAAATTAAGAAAAATATTTTATTTCGGACGCTAAGTAAAACATCATTTGCTGGCACCCAGATACAAACACAAAATCTCATATGGGGTCACTGTACCTATTCATCATTATTAATAACTTTGAAATACAAAAATCTGTTGCTCCATACGTTTATGTTCGTAAAACTCGAGAAAATGTAGTGAACAGCAATTCTTTTTCGAAGTTACAAGGTCCCATTGTAAAAATTGTTCATGGCGATGAGTACCTAAAAGGAGGTTTTCAGTTAAACCCCCATATGTTCCCGTTCTACGTTACGTTTACGTTAGTACGTTCGGTTTACGTCCTACATTTGTGTTGAGCTTAACGACCATAGATCATCAACATAATATTATCGCGGTGAAATATGTAGTTAGCCAGTTAGCAAAGTGTGTCTAAATGATTAGGGCGTGTCCAATATGCCATAGTATCATTTTAAACTATAGTTTAAACAATTTTAATGACACCGCTTGAATCATCAAAAACCAAATAAACGCGAAAGCTATATTTTATTTCATCGCTCCCCACAGGATGCCAGCCCCATTCCCAAACCGACATTGTCCAAATATCGGCTTCCAGTCCCTTTGTTCGGCAGTCGCAACACTCACAATTCTTTTGAGGATGTCTGTTATTGGCAGCATTATACTCATTTGTAATACTACTCGCGTGTTTGAGGGCGTTACTCAGTACTTTATTATTAGTGTTGAATTGAATGGAAATATGAGTTGACTGAAGTGGGTCTGATGTGAGGTTAAATTGGCTTTGTGAGATTAGAGCAGCTGTTGTATGTGATGACAAAAGAATTATTGAGTGACGACTGCATTGAAGGTGAAATTTTCTATTTTTGGACGATAGACAACTAAAGCGCATCAATGTAGAATGACTGAAATGTTTTTGTGCACACTCGGAAAGGCTGGATAGGTACATGCACGTGTTTGGATGTAAAGAAATATATTATGTTCCAAGACGCAGCATCAACAAGAATATAGATTTTACAGTCCGGCCGTCAAGAGAATGTGTTCCTGACACCTGTCAGTTATACAATTTCTAGTATTAATAAGGTTCAAATTCGCAAAACACATTCGTTAGTATGAAACTGACAGGTGTTAAGAACGCATGATCGACCATATATGTATTATTAAAACGTATAATAATCTATGCTTTCCACGGCCGACCTGTAGAGAAGATCTACCGGGCACAGGACCTATACCATTAACAAAAGCAGTTTTGCGATTGAAGAGTTTGAGAATTCATTGAGTGTGAAGACAAAAATATTTTTTGTAACTCTTAATTAAACACCATGATTATATTATACGTAAAATAAAAACGTACAATGTTACTTTTTAAACACCACATTGAAAACTAACAACCCTATATTTACCCGACGTCAATCCAATAACTATTATTCAATACCAAATTATTTCCATAAATATTAAAACACAGAACCAGACAGAAACCTCAATGATGAATAGTTACGGCCTCTGATTGGCCTCAATCACTCAAAATATAAGAAAAAACATAAAGGAATCGATCAAAAATTATTATAACAAGCCGTTTTATCGTTCTAGGTACAAATTAGGAGTATAACTAACGTTTAGCGGTTACTGCCATGTTATTTAGACCCATTTTAATTACGTTTAATGTATACCGTTTAGACATAACTACGGGTAGTTGGGCGACGAGGAAAAAAGAAGAAAATTATAGGTTGTATGTAGGTTAGAGTGCAATGTTCTGCGGCGCCGATTTTGATGGATAGGTGACTGAAAAACTTGGTATGATTAAAGTGTTTTTTGCATGTTTTAACGATGTTTTATCGTTCGCAAAAAAGCTTCTGTTTTTGGCACTTGTTCGATTTCAAGATCATTTCGTTTTGACTAACTTAACCTTGCCTCTATTAATCTACTTTATAACAATACTTTGTTCCCAGGCAAGTATGAGGATGCCAAATGTTGCACTGAAACCACAGATGTCACCGCTTGAATTTTATATTTAGTTTCGATTCAAATCTTCGTTTCCTTTGCTTTCCACTTTCATTGCCCTCGTCAGTTCTGTATTTGTTATATTAATCTTTCTTCCTAAAGTACATCAGAGTCCTCTCGAACTTACTTTCTACTTATTTGACCCTGACGCGCGGTCCAAAAACGGAAGTTTACTCCAACTTGGTCTATAACCAGACGCTACAAAAATACTTAATACATTTCTCATCTCTTTGTTTTATCACTCGCTTCATTCAAATATCCACCTCTACTGTCGCTACAGTTTACAGGATTGCATCTAATTTGCAATGAAAACCAATCGATGTAGTGCTGGGGGCAATTCTTTGCAAGTCAAATAGGACGGTGGTTAGAGGCGACTCCACCGAGTGATTTTATGCTAATATCTCACGTTTATTATGCAAAACTGGGATGCTGCAGAGATGGGGATCAGGAAGTGGATTGTATCGATAGGTTTGGAAATAATATTACATTTTTGTGACAAATCACACTGTAATCGTCTATCAGCCTGTTAAACGTTGTGATTATCTTAGGTTGGCAATTACCTTAGGTCGTTTATTTTAGCGGTCATTGGAATCATGTCCTCGTCAGTCCCTATACTTGCAACGCTCTTGGGTTTTTGGAATTCACAGTAATAATTCTATTGAATAATAGAATAGATTTTACTAAAGAATCACTATCATTATCGCCAGTTCCTATCATCTGGCCGATAGTGATTCTTATTCTATCATTATTTCTAACTTTGGGCTACTTCAAAATACTGTCGTATGCTTCTTTTAATCTTAGTACGGCAGCCCGCGTCCCATCAAGCCTGTTTTATTCTCATTGTAATTTTTACCCTATATATCGATACCTGATCGCCCTCTCCCATCACTAAGACCCTCGCAGGCCGGTGCGCGGTCGCCAATTTGCGTTTTAATTAAGTGTTCACATAACAGCTATGTTTTTGTTACAAATTGTTTTCTCTGCCAAATCTGCGGTTTGTGTTCAACGAAATGGATAATTGATGTACTTGCTTATGGAGTTTATCTTGGTATCGCTATTATTTTAATTAATGCGAGGCATTAAAACAATGGTCTGGTCCTGCTAATCATATTATACCTTTTTTAGATGTTGAGTTTCGTGGGAAGTCAGAAAGTATCTAAAGAATGAAAAAGACTTTAGCTCAGCCTATTACAGAGTTATAGGGTTGCCAGAGTCAGGTAGCAGTCGATCTGAATACATGGTGACCATCCTCATCCTCATATCTTATGCTGTAATACACTGTCTCGGGGAATACATTCGTTTGAATTCGACATGGTAACATGTAACCAGTGGGTTATGCCGGATTTCACAAGGTTAACTAAGACTTGTTCTTCTACGAAGAACTTTCTGCTATCTTATTCTGCTATTTCGGTCTTCTGCTAGACATTGACTGAGCTCAATTATCACGGCGAATTTCTTTACTACCTTCACCTTCGAACCTCACATTAATAGCTGCGTACCTAGTAAAAAAAATTTTTCAAAAAGTCCTTGCATTTATAATAATAGATAATTAATTTGTCTATTTTAATAGATCCACAGTTTTAGTACAGATGGTTTACTCCGTAAAACCATTTAAATAAAAAGCGACTCTTGCTACAACACAATAAAGTGCAATTCAGGTCACACAGTGAGGACCAGACCCGGGTCGATGGCGCGTTGTGTTCCACGCGCGCCTCAAAGAGATGTCAGCAGAATTGATGGGGTTCGCTAGGGCCGACGCCTGCCGGGGTTGCGAAGAATACCGAAAGGGAGATCGTGGCCCCCGGCAACATGGCAACTGAAGGAACACGGGTATACAGTTATATTCACCTAGAAGTTGCCTCTCTTACTATCGCGTAACGCTTATATCTTCCGACTACGTTACGCTCACTGAATTGGCCCGACAAGTCGAGCCCGCCGCGTACTTGTAGCTACATACCTAAAATGCGGAGTGCGCTTTCTGTAATATTCTGTGACAGAACCACAAAACCGCGATAATGACTAATTTGTGTTAAATACCTTTACATTTAGTAAACCGAATCGTTTTCAATGTTATAAATTTTATCTGTTTGTTACAAGGGTAAGGTCAAAGAGAGATAATTACATATATTTTCCGTTTTATATGTATTTTTACGCCCTGCATGTTTCCAGTGACAGTTTTTTTAATGTTAGTATACGTTTTGTTTTTGTGGTGAATAGTCTAGTATTTATGTGAGGTAAGTAACAATTACATGCTAAGTTTAAGTATTGGTAGATTCTTCATAAATAATATATTATGCTAGAGTTTCAATGTGATTAGTGTCCGGTTCATTTCATACATAAGTACGAAGCAGATAGTGCACGCAATATAGTGGTGATTTTACAGCCAGTTTAAGTATTCAGAATAGCTTTTGCAGTTGTAGGCCTTACAATGTAGGGGCTATAAAATTGATCTCAAGTGAGAATGAAAGTTATACCAAATTCTAAAAATACAAATATTTCTTAAGTTCATTTTGTAATCCCAGATAGTAATTTTACATTTCAATTCGTTGTTTTTTCAATTTGGAGTTTGACATTTGCACCTGTCAAATTACTATTTGGAATTCAAAAACGGACTATACCACTTTCTGAAGCTAATCAAACACAACATCAAAATACCAGTAGACATAAAAAACCATATCTAAATGATCACACAACCATACACCCATTACCCGGAGTAGCCTGGCACAATTCCAGGGTCCTTATAACCGTGGCTAGCAGGTCCTGTTGCAGCAACACTTTAGCGGCCATAAGTTACAAGGTAACGACAAAAAGCTGGGCCATTTAACGTGATATACCGTTGCGGGGCGGCTTTCATAAAAGTTAAGGCTCCGTTGATACATTGCTGTTTGTAGAATAAAGAAGGGGCAGATGAGTTGTGTAAATTGTCATTTTGTGTTTGTAGGTTTTTCTTGGTTGGATAGGTTATTTTCTTCTGTGGTCTTGAAGTTTATTAATCGGTTTCGTACCGGAATAGGGTTATAAAACGTTTTGTAGTTTTTAAAATGTTATGTCTCTTTGATCATTAAGCCTGTGTGACACATGTAATAGCACCAAAGCATGCTAATTTCAAGCAGATGCTACCTATTGTAGCACACAATTAGTATGTATGTCCGAAAAGAGTATGGTTATTCTATACACCCGGAGAGCATGCTATAAATAAGCATGCTACTTATTAGCAAACAAGCATGTTCTTTAACATGTCTATTTTAGATAATTAATTGATTCAGGCGTGACCTTGCGGAAATCCATTATAAAACACAATAGACGTGAATATATTTAGTAACTTGTTCCGCTTAGCTACTTCCAAAGAGCCATAAAAAACTCCTGAAAGAAATCGACACGTGTTTCACCTCTCAACGAGGCATCCTCAGGATGACGATGGACTTGTTGCCATCCTGAGGATGCCTCGTTGAGAGGTGAAACACGTGTCGATTTCTTTCAGGAGTTTTTTATGGCTCTTTAGAAATAGCTAAGCGGAACAAGTTACTAAATATATTCACGTCTATTGTGTTTTATGTCTATTTTAATCTTAAAGTTATGTTTTTGATAAATATCGGGGTATCAGTATTTATAATTTAGTGGAAATGTAAAATACCTTTAAGTCAGCTTCTCGTGTATTTGATATTCGAAGGAAACTGGACAATATGATGATAATGTGTTTTTGATAGGCAGTAATGAGGAACCGTAGTTGTGCCAATTTTGGGCATATTGTAGCTTAGTTACCTATATTCTGGAAGCATATCCTCTTGTTTTCTTAACGCGTAGCGTAATAGCGTAATATTTTAGGCTGTGGACTAGTTTTGACACACTTGTTATTACTTTGTTCCCATTCCATTATTTTCGTACTGAGTCTTTCATTGAGTGCAGTAGTATTGCTTGTGAATACTTTTTTATTTGATTAAATTATAATACTTATATTTAATAATATGATAAACGCTTTATTGTACACCACAATAAACAAAAAAAATACAGTAATAATAATTATTATGACCTCTGAATTTCCGTAAGACAGTAATGTTGACTCGATATGTGTTTGGCATTCAATTTAGTATATTTTAGTAGTAGATACATGAAACTGTATAAATTCATGGTCAAGAAGTAGAACCTTGATCACGTTTATTTCATTGACACGTTTTTATTTTTTGGGTTTTCCCAGATTAGCAGTTACATGAAACGGGTATAATCTGTATTCTTTGAAGTCGAACATAGTTGTTATTATTGAAGAAGAGAATGGTTCTTCTACTACATAAATTGTTTCCTTAAATATTCTCACTTTTTCCAGTAGAGATTGGTCCTAACACGATACCTTTCGGCTTTACTGTTTTAAACATGAAAATGACTAGTCTCTGTATTTTTTCCACAGAATTTATCTGATTTAGATACCTCGCTAATGAAAGCGTTACGTTGTGTTTAGGACTTTGTTTGATAGACGACCTAAATTTTGAAACCGCTGGGCACCCAAACCTTACTCAATACTTTGTAACCTAAGCCGTATCTCCCAAAAATCTTGTAAAGCACCTTCCGCACTAAGTTCCACGATATCATTAGTAATAAAACATCAGAATCACAGTTGGGCGACTATTTTTATGAAATCTGTCGCCGCGGCTCGTAACTCACGTTAAATGGAGCAGTCTTTGGCGATATTACTGAGTTATGGCCGCCGAATAAACTCGATGAATGTGGCTGAATTTATTTTATGTTTTTTTTGGGAATTTACGAGTTTTTGAAATTGAAGAAGGTAGGTAGGAAATAGCAAAGTCTTGGTTTAATTAATTTAAGACAAACAGAAGATCTATACTTGTTTCATTGAGGTGATTACTATTGTTCTATCTGACCTTTGGCTTCTAATATTTGAGTAAGTAGATCACACAAGTTTGTGCATGTGTGAATAGTCCCTATAATAATTGTGGTAGCCTTTATAGGGGCAGACCTCACATGCACAAATTATTGTAAAAATAATGAGTTCAACTTTCCAAGTCCATCACAAAAAATTAAATTTCGGGTACATTATGTAAGTACTTAAAATACTGCTAAACGCAACATTAATGTTCTATAATCGTTTCCAAGAAACGGTCACATAAGGATATTCATTGTACCTAATCAATGCGTTTGACGAGCATATTAAGACAGTGTAATGATATTACTATGTCCATTTCTGTCCATCCGTCCAGCTACTACTTACTTGGTCTATAATTTAGGAACTACATGTAATCATATGAAGGAGTAACCAAATGAATGGTTACTGGCAGGATATCGCTGCATTGAAGACGTATTTACCACGAGTATAGTGGGCTTGTTCACGTTGATGCGCGGGCGCGTTCTAAAATGCTGCATTTGTGGTGAAACTCGCGGGGAGAAACTCACAGGAAAACGTGCATGTCATTGTGAGACACTTGCAACATTTTTTCATGTCAAACTATCTTCGCAGCTTGAGATCTATGCATTTACCTCTGAGTAGGTATTGTAGCTCGTGATACAAATTACTTTTTGACTTAGGTATTGACGGACTTTGACCACTCTTACGAGTAAGTGGCTGCTCATTTTTCAAGGCTAATATAAATAACGAAGCAAAAGGAGTACGTAAGGATCGTAGCAGGTGGCGTTCTGGAGTTCCTGCCTAGCCCCATTGAAAAAAGGCGTGAGTTTGTGTACGTGAAATACCATAAATTCTTTGATTTCAACAATACTGGGCAAATTATTGTTCGTCTTGTAATTTTATTTTTCCTTATGTTATTTTTCTAAAGTTGAAGAAGTATTTTGCCATAATTTCGTAATTCTTAATTCTTGAGCCTTTGTTTTATTAAGTCTTATGTGACCTATTTCTGTGATTGCTGGTTATCCTGTAATTGGCGACTGTATAAGTCCGAGGCTATTGTTAGCTTATAGTATTTATGATATATTATATACAGAAGCTGTTGGTGTACCTTTATTAATAAATAAATAAATACTCGATGTGAACACGAAGTCGCCCAACAGCTTGCTGCGCTCGCTACCGCGAATTGTACACCAACAAGCATTAAATTAACGGTTTCAAGGCGTTCCTGCTCACATACCGTGACGTAATATGGTATCCCTTATATTTTCCTTTCAATCAAATTTATATGAATGTATTATTATGGCAGACAAGCAGCATGTGTTTATCATGTCGTCGAAAGACAGGCGCTTCCGTCTATTGGTCGTATCTTTGCAATAATGGTCGGTCTTCCTGTCAGCAATTAGCAGGATTTTATTAATTTCTAACCTATTATTATTTTCCTACATACAAAGTCGTGTGGTTGGTTATGATAGCCCTTTTCTTTGTGTGTTATTAGGGGCAGGATCAAAAGAGTGGGCGGTAGACTTGGTGCACTAATTACAAATCATTGCAATTACCAATTTGTTCATCAAGTGTACGCTTCGGTAAACTCACATACTTATTTCTTTTTTTTCATTCATAGTAATAATAATTTTGGTCGTGTAAGGAGATTGCAGATAATAGTTGTAGGTAAAGCTTCTTGTAAAAGGTGGATAAGGGTTTTGATAAAATGCCAGGCTTAAGAGGCACTTCGTAACTTGTTTTTACCCAACTACGGCGAAGCAAAAAGGAGGGTTATGATTTTGACCTGTATGTATGTATGTATATTCATCTGTTACCTCATAACTTCTAAACTGCCGATCATAATTTGACAAATGAGGTATCATTAGAAGTGTTTTACCAATTATCAGACCCTAAGAAAGTGCTACGAAATAGACCTTGTGTAAGAGTGCAAATTGACACTATTCTTAGATATAACCATAATCTATCTCGTAAAATATTAAGTTAGAATTAAATTGCTTATTAGTCCATTAGGCTAGATTGTAATCAATTACTAAGAACGTTAATTCTTATTAATACAGAAAAAAAAAAAAATTTGAAGCGTATTGATTGTCCGCTGGATAAAGGCTATGTGACGTTACATTAAATGCAATATGGCGCCCTCTAGAGGACATAAAGTAACGAAATAAAAAATTATTGAATTATGCCATGTTGGGTATCAAATGAAAGGGCTTGACTATCACATTACAAATACACCTACAAAATTATAATGGCATGCGACCACGGCTTTACCTTGATCATTTTTGTACCTATGTCTTGACTTCTGTCTGAAATATTTTCTTGTTTCATACCTTTTAGTCGGGTTTTAGTTTTTGAACTTACTTTTTATTAAGGTAAGCATCGGGTCAGGAAATCTTTTGGAGTATAATGTAACCATATCCCACCAGTCTCAGCCTGCCAAATTCTTACAACGGTCCGTGATATTTATGTCTATAGACCGATTCAGCTTCTAGCAAAAACCACTCCGTTTTGGCACAAGCTGTAACTCTGCTTATGCTCTTTTATTTCCTCAATGAACATTAATGTCACACGCAATCAAACTGTAACAATAAAAAACACAGTTTCACAACAATTTCCGCTCATAAATCACTGAATATTTTTATCAATATTTTCTATGCAATAAATCAAATGTTTTATCATCGACACTTATGACATGGAGTGCGAACGTACTATCATTGCGCTATGATTTATGGTGTTGGGCAGCATAATAAAGTATTTTTTTGTGGCCCTTATCTGTTTATTACTAAATTATGTATGTCGTGGAAATATAAAAATAGGGTATTGAGTTTTGATAAGGATTGTTTTGTAATATGTTTATGGGACGGAAGGAAACTATTAATTTGATATGGGAGTCGTGTATTATCTTGTCTTTTTAATGATTTTACAATATATTTCTTATTTGACATGTATTTGAAATGAAACTGGAGCAATCAGAGCATTAAATTGATAAGTTGCAAGTTTGCAACCATTTACCTGTAAATTTTATAATACAAATCAACCCTTAGACAGGTACACGCGGCTACATATCAAGCTAAACATTTCCAGTTTAAACTGATCTCGTATTGCTTAGGATTTTCGATCGTACAATGAGAGGTCAGCGTATATTGGGAACGTATAACTTGATATGTAGCCGTGTATAGGACCTGTGTGAAAATCTTATATCCAGAAGAAACCTTTAATTTAAAACAACATTTTCACAGAACCCTCCCCTTTTCTTGTTTTTTCTCATCGACAATGACAATGATTGATTCGCCCATTACTCTCCTCACTTCAAAACTCAACAATTGGACGCAACAGCTGGTATTTCACGCTAAAAAATAACTGGAAAAAATAACTGGGATTATTAATAACGTTGAAAAAAAAACTGGTGTTATTAATCACGTTGTATTTGCATTAAGAGACGGCCCTTGTTAATTTGTTGGAGAGATGAAAAGTTAAGCTATTAGAGTGGATGCCTCCCCGGCGTTTTTCTTAGATGTTTTTAATCTTAGAGTGTAACAAATAGCGCCCTTTATGAATTAATTCCGGATGAAAAACGGGAATGTTCTGCGGTTTGAGTATGAGAAGTGTAGGTTTTATTCTACCGATTTAAGTTTAGAGCTATCAAATAGTTTACACGTTAATCAATTTTCAGCATGTTTCAGGCGCTATCATTAGTGGTGTTCAAATAATCTACGTTTTGGAAATGGGGAACTAGCTTCAACTTTCTAACTAACTAACCGACTCTTTGAAAATTCAAAAATGCCTGTAAATATTTTAATTGAAATAAATGCTTTGAGCTTGATTAAATTATTATAGTGTTCAACTGCAATAGTTTTTTTTATTTATAAACAGTGTGAGTCTTTATAATGTGCACGTATCAAAATGAGGGAATTTATGCTTAATTTTATCGACTGAAAAAATATTTAAAAAATCTAAATATTCCTTTATATATTTTTTAACAAAACGGTGTAACTTTTAAACTATTGATCTATCGCGATAAAACAAACTCCATAATGATTGGAAGTAAGTAGGCGTCCTCATTAAATGAAAATTGTGGAAAAAAAACTACCCTCAATTGAAAATAAACATGTATTTTTCAAAAAAATCTGTTTTTTTCATAAATTTTTACAATAATCGTAAATTTCTCAATAAGACGTTGAAAAAAACCGTTGATAAAATTAAGCATAGATTCCCTCATTTCGATATGTGCACATTATAAAAACTCACACTGTAGTAGTACCTGGGCGACCGAGCTCTGCTCGGGTGAAAATAGAGAAAACGAATTTTCCCAGATATGAGACCTAACTAGATCGATTTGTCGCCCCTGTACCGTATATCCCTATATTGTAACTTTCACTGAAATCGTTAGAGCCGTTTTCGAGAACGTGATGCTCATTTGATAGGATAGGATAGGATAGGATAGATATCCGATATTGTCCGGTTCAATAGCTACGGTCGATAGAGACCAGCTATGAGATGCCCAACCGAAAAAAAAAAAAAAAAAAAAAGGATAGATAAAAAGAAAAAAAAAAGAGTTAATTGCAGTGCAGTTTTAAAAGAGTTAAGGCCATGTATAAACTGTATTCGCTATCTAAAAGAGTCATAATTTCCACAACTCAAATGAAGATCCTCGTTAAGGACGCGTTTACAAATCTGACCAAAATAAGCAGTTTTTCGGTACATTTTACGGCAGAACTGAACCAAACTAAATGCAAATAATAATTACCACAGATAGATTACGCCTTCATCTTTAAATTTTGGCAATTTTTTTTTTGAAAATTTTGTTTTATAATATTGTAAAAAATCTTTTCCGGTGCCTCTTCACACAAAATTGACAATATCGTATTGAGTTTAGGAACATTTTTCTTCTATTTAATAACAGAAATGTATTTATTTAAAAATATTTAATGTAAGCAGACATGATCAAATCAAAAATGTGGTAGAAAAAACTACCAAAATGTTCTAAATAGTCTCCAAAAAAAAATCAAATCTATTTTAGTTTTTTAACAAATTTAGCTTTATCGCAGGCATCTTAACTGCTTGGTTAGGTAAGGTCTCATCATAACTAACAAAACGAGCCCAAACTCGGCACACCTAGTTCTAGTAGTCTATGAGATCCAGTAGCAGTCACCGAAGTACACCTTCAGGTCACTCCACCAGGTCCGGAGGTAAGGTCTCATCATAACTAACAAAACGAGCCCAAACTCGGCAGACCTAGTTCTAGTAGTCTAGGAGATCCAGTAGCAGTCACCGAAGTACACCTTCAGGTCACTCTACCAGGTCCGGAGGTAAGGTCTCATCATAACTAACAAAACGAGCCCAAACTCGGCAGACCTAGTTCTAGTAGTCTAGGAGATCCAGTAGCAGTCACCGAAGTACACCTTCAGATCACTCCATCAGGTCCGGAGGTAAGGTCTCATCATAACTTACAAAACGAGCCCAAATATAATATAAACAGCAATACGGAATGTTTTTTGTAGGTTCTCATGTATTATAACATAAACAAATAAAAAATAAACTTTCAAGTATCAAAATTTGTTCACTTGACTACTATTCCCGCAATTTACCGTGCTTACACTTGTATGTGTGACCTGTGTCAATGTAGTAGCTCGATTCTTTACCTATCAATTTTGTAAACGCGTCCTTAAAAAAATGAATTTCATACCGTTACACTACAGTTATTCATTGTCATAACGTAACGCAACGTTTTGAAGCATCGTTATTTTAATTAGCCTTTGAAGTTACAGATGGTCGTTAGTTATTCTTTTATAACGCCGAGTATTTTAATTTTGATTTGTTTTTTTTCCACAATTTGTTGAGACGGCGAATTAATAATGTTTTTCTTTTGTTTTTCAGAGCGGAGTTATGTTTTGTTTTGTTGATAAATGTGGTTTATTAATTGTTTTTTTTGAGGTTTTTTCTTTAGTATTTATTAAGTTGGTGTAACGTTTATTGATGTCGTGGGTATGAATTGTTTCTATCTTTGCATTAGGTTTCTATTGTTTCATCACTGTATATCTATATTTAGAGATATATAATTTCAAGATTTTGCTCACAGACACAATTGAGATTATTTTATCAATGTCAAGTCATAAAATAATTCTCAGACAATCAGTCTCACTATACAGACTTCATAAAATAAATCACAAACACACAGACACACAAACTGTCCATAACACAAGATATTTACAGACACATCACTATCGGTACTGACACCTTGAGGGACCGTTTAGCAGTTATACCGCAGTAAATATTAACGTTATTGTAGCGACTGTTAGAATTAACGGTTATTGTGCATGATAGACGTCGGCCACTGATAGCTTGGGACCAAGAGTTGTAGGACATGGATATGGTATTTTAAGTAGGTATACTACAAGATGTAGATTAAACGCTTCAATTATTCCTGTCCATCACAATACAATTGTGTAAAAATAAAAGTTTAATATCATACTTGAATCATCTTGAATACAAAGAAGAACTGTCTACTACTTATCCACTAAGTTCTTACCTAACCTGAAAATCATAATATCAATTAGGTACTTCACCTATTAGGTCTCTGATATTTAGAGCATGGCGACATCATTGTCGAGTCGTAAGTCCTATTTCGAAGTGGACCTAAAACTTTTTACAAACTTTTTCTTCCATCTCACAATTCATTTACAGTCCGACCGTTGAGACAATACGTTCTTGACACCTGTCAGCTTCATACTAATGAATATTTGTTTTGCTAATTTGATCCTTATTACTACTAGAAGTTGTCCAACTGACAGGCGTCAGAAACGCATTCTCCCGACGCGACAGCCGGACAAATAATTTATTTCAATTAGGCACAAAAAGGCACTTTTGAACGTCAAAAACAAAAAATAGAATTGATTCTAGTCGCCCCTTCCAAAAGGTAGTTTTCGTATGGATAAGAATGGGCAAGAAACTCCACCGTTACTCTTTTTAAATGTTTTACAATATTTTGTATACATTAATTATATAATTATATGTGAAAACGATGCACCTGGAATAAGATTACTATACCACAATAGGTAATAACGGCATTGGATAAAGTGGAATAGTCAAAGACAGCAACTGCTATTTCAATTGTAGTGAGTGTGTTATGTAGTTCTGGTGCTGTTTTTTATCACACGAAAAAAGAGCTTATATAGCACAAGAAAAGTTATCTTTAAGTTTAAATTTCACCGCATCTACCATTTACAATTCCCCAAAATTTTCCAACATAATGTTGTAAGGAAGATTTCAAAGAGTACTGTCTCAGATGCGCAGGAGTTATGACCAATCAGGACAGCGATACTAAAATGAAATGACTTTGTTTACAACACTAATGGTTATGACCGTACTACAGTATAGCGTTATGTTTTCATGATTGAGATTGGTGTAAAATAGGAAATAGGTACTTACTGATAAAGAGCGCGGTCGAACATTTTGACAATTTTGAGACATGCGATGAGGTGACACATTTTTGCACATTTTGAATCGACAGTTAACGTGATTGACCGCGGTTTGAAGGCCAATTCTCGTATTTGAAAACGTTCAAGATCTAGTCGCAATGGTCATTTTATAGCGACAATGAATGCAAAAAAGTTATGAGGTATTTTTAAAGGATCCGGACTGAGGTTAGAATGCTACTTTCTTAAAAACACGGGAAGTGCCCCCCAGGTTGCGCTCTTAAACTTTATTTAAGGTGTAAAATATTTGTCTTCTAAATGGTTAGAAAAATGCTTGGGCGGAGCATCGCCGTGTCTTCGTGGAGGCGATCGGCGGCGGTGATCTCTCGCGTCCGGCCCTGATTCGGGCCATGGTACGGAGCGAGAGGAAATGGGAGGCCGTCACTTCCTTCTGCGAAGTAGTAATGCTCGCGGAGGAGGAGGCGGAACGCGTGAGGAAGAGGCAAAATTCGCGCCCTCACGCCCCTAATCGCTGCAGGAGGAGACGCCCTGGGCGTCGGGAATCGCGAGCCGATTTCCGGCCACCGTAGGCGCGGGCTTGCGGACGGTGAGCAATGGGTAGCTCGCCGCCCGACAAGGACCAGGCCCGGGTCGACGGCGCGTTGTGTTCCACGCGCGCCTCAAAGAGATGTCAGCAGAATTGACGAGGTCCGTTTGGACCGATGCCTGCCGGGGTTGCGAAGAATACCGAAAGGGAGATCGTGGCTCCCGGCAACATGGCAACTGAAGGAACACGGGTGGGTTTTAGTCAGTAAGAGTCTGACATGCCCTCCCGCTCCGCCCAGAGCGGGAGAAGTTATTTGATAATTTACCAACCAAAAAAAAAAGGTGTAAAATATTCGTCTTGTAAATGGTTGGAAAAATGACTGACAACCAACAAACTGGGTTTCAGCGTTTGACAAAGAATCCGATTCCGAACATCACAATTTTACAATAAAAAAGCTAATGGACACCAGACATTACCAATCATCTTTTAATTTCCACAACACATCAATCATCGCCACACATTAACAAACAGTAACACATACCGGAAAAAAAACAATTCAAAATGGCGTAGGTGAAGGAAATATCTTCGTCCGTTAATTAGTGATCGTTTTAAAATCTTTACCTTTCATCTAACGGGTTTGTAAACATTACTTCCTGTTTGAATTTTGGGTTAAGGTTTACGTTCGTTGAATTGTAATGTTGTTAGCATTGCTTATGGACGACAGAGGCTCGTAGGCATCTTGTATGACATAGGGAGGGTCATATACATAGACGTGGTCTAGTGGTCTCAAGGGCTACTGCTGAGGTCTTGGGTTCGATTCCCTGGTCGGGCAAAGTGTTATTGGGTTTTTTCATTAAGAATTACTCAGTAGCAGCCCGGAGTCTGGAATTGTGCCCAGTTGATGGCAATAGGCTCACCCTCTATTACATGGGACTTAAACATAACTGGCGAAATGTGGGTACACTTCTGCCTAACTCTTTGGGGAAACAAGGCGTCATGTTATGTTATGTGGTTTAGAAAAGAGTATTAGAGGTGAGGATTTCCTGTCACCCTTAAACTTAAGAGGTCGTGTTGGCAATGTTGCAATAGTAAGTTTCGAACCAAGAAGAACATCAAGGAAAAATATTCAGAGTTGATGGCCAACCGTCATTTCAATTGGAGAGGCCCCAAAATTTTTTTGGAAGCACCAGAGGAAGTAAATAATTAAAACTTTAAAAGCGGATAGGTTTTGAAACCTTTGATATTAATTTGTCTCAATACCAGTGCACAACAAAACAGACAAGGGAAACTAAAAATCGTCAAAAAATATCGAAAAACATGAAAACAAAAGAAAACTCTTATTCATGAATCGAGCTCCCAACGTTCAGGGTCGTGCGACACGTCACGTGACTATTTATGACAGTCACGTCGACGCCAGCCGACACCATTTATAAAACTCAATTACCGCCGTCTCCGTTGCTTCGCTCCCTAATAATGATAATTGATGACGAAATTTGCGAGCTTTTTGCGGGGATCCTCCGACGGCGATATTTCTTATTTCGCGGTGGTTTCCACTGTTTTTGCGGTACGGAATTTGTTTTTTTGAAGTGAAAACTTCTTTAGGCGCGTTGGGCATTTTTGAGATGGAAAAAAAACAATTGAACTCGCGACACAGTTACCGACACCTCATTTTTGTAAACGCGATTGTGCTCTTTATTTATATTACGTTACGGATCAATGTTCTATGCAAGTATTTTTACTTTAAAGGTTTCGGAAGTATTTTTTTAAATTGTTCAAGTTTTCACTTCTGTCGGAGTGCCACTGTTTTTTTTTGTGATTTTCCTCGTAAACTTTCTCTCTCTCTTGCAAGTTCATGACAAGAGTGACAATCATAGACAACAAGCTACAAGATAGATCAATCTTTTGAGTTTTTCGGACTGCCAGGACTTCCTTAAAAACTAAATATGGTAATTATGGAAGTTCCTCTAAACCCAGGTAGGGTTTAGAGGAGTAGTTCCTCCATAATTGCTTTCTGGATATATTTACAGCTTGGATATGTTGGCAGTCCTGAAAGCTTTATTCCGTAGTGGTTGTTATTCCTACGTGTGATGAACTATACGAGAATAGCTGTGGTGAAAAGATCAGATCTAGCATAAAGATATTGTTTAGGTTCGGTGGAAAAAAAACCAAAAAAAAACGTGTGCGGTCGGGGGACCCCCGCCAGGAAAGAAGTTCTTTCTTATTTAAAACAAAAACAAAATGTTTGCAGCCGAACCATGAAAACGATACCCATGATAAAAAAAATAAAAAAACGGAGCCGCCATCTTGGATTTTCATTTCGACCCCACTGTTGGCTTTAACACCTTCAAAAACCATGAAAACGACACCCATGATGAAAAATTTGAAAATTTTCGGAGCCGTCGTCTTGGATTTTCATTCTGACTAAATTCACACTTTCTCTCTCTCGGTGTACTCGGGCTGAGATATACAATTTTATCCCACAACACTGTCACTGCAATCACTTTACTCTTTTCTTTTGTTTTTTTCTGCCGGCGTTCTCTCTCTCTCTCTTTTTTTCTCTTTGAATTAGAAGAAAACAGTCGCACTTTTAGCGTGACAATTTCTGAAAGTTTACAAGCCGCGTTAAAGTACTTCGTTCCAAAAATTGCCGAGACGATATTCTTGAAGCCAATGGAAATACACACTCACAGCTTGCGATATTTCTTCATAACACGGCCCCTGTTTAATTTGTAAATCGCTTGACGACTGATTAAAAACTCTTCTCTGAAATATTTACGACGGACGAGACGAAGAATTCTCGCCGTTTGCCACGCTACTTCAACGAGTAAATTAAAAAAAAAACATTCACAGAGATAAATGCGAAACCGTCTATTCAATTGCTGATTTGAGTTAAAATGGGAATTTAAATTAAGGATGTATATTATATTGGCAGTTTGTAATCAAGTTTTTTTTTTGACCTCTTGGTAATATTTTACTATCGCTTATTAGTTAATTCTGTTTTTTTTTTAAATAAATACACTCTTTTTATTTTGTACGCGTATTATTTAAAAAACACAACACATACTTGAAAAGGTTGCTCACTTTTAGTTTAGTATCGTTTTCGGTTTGATTAATTTTAGCAACATCAAATTTTTAGAATTTCTTTATTATATCTTAACTTTATCAGTGCAAGAATTTGGCAAATCTTCATTCAAGACCACATTTTCGAAATCAGCCAACCGTCAGACCACAAATATACACCTTATTCAAAATAAGAACCCCACGATCAAATTCCAAAACCATCGACCAAAATGAGTGCTGTAAGATAACGAGCGGTTTGCCCGCAAACAGTCCACTTTACGGGCAAAGCAAATCGGAGGCATTCCCATCAATTTGCTACGGCCCGATATTACGGAGTGACGTGACGGCGCGTCGGATCACGGTAATGACCGGTGACTGGGGCTCCGGGGGGCTATAAATCTGTGGCTGTAAGTGGCTGGCTGTAGAGGTGGTTGTGGTATCGATTTTGTTGGTCGATCGGAGCAACGATCGATTTCAAGATGCTTCTTGATCTTATAAAAAAGTGACCCTTTCATGGACAAGTTAAATCAAGTATACGTAGCCTGAGCTGAATTTTTCTTATTTTCATTGCCTCCTAAGCATTCCAAGGTGCAAACATCTTTGTTGGTATCTAGGCTATCAGTTCCACTACCAACTTTACCCTTGCCTAATGTTTCTTTAAGGCTTAATATTCTAACATAGTTCGTATTGACACGAGTGCAACAGCTGCTTTTATCCATTTATTTGAGTCATAAGAATGTATTTTATCTACTAAAACATGATGAGGCTACAAATCCCCTTCACACTAAGAATAATTCCTCATCTATGTCCTCTCTAAATCCAGAATAATATAACCCAAGATAGAGCAACAGCAGCTTTTATCTATTTATTTGAGTCACATGAATGCATTTTACCTACTAAAAACGAGATGAGACTGAAAATCCTCTTCACACTAAGAATAACTACTCAACTGTGTCCTCTCTAAATCCAGAAAAATATAACCCACGATATTGTTGTCTAAAATCGATTCTCTCTTCCCACCTCTATCAAGTTACTCGCGATTAGTCATCTCGCGTCCAGCGCTGCGGTTAGAGGCTGCACATTATACGCGATAACCATTAGTTAGACTGAAAGGTCTGCCAGGATTGCAGCTGATGATGTAGGGGGCTCGCGTTTGTGTGGTCAGTCTTTGGGCCGATGGTTTCGTAACACGGAAAGAGGGTAAGTTATTATGTGAAAGGTATTTGCTTAAATTGGTGGTTGAGAATTTGCTTTGGTCAAGTTGTTCAATGATTTGTCTTGTTATAGACAATGTAAAATAATAGGTAATAGAAGACCAAGAATTTAAAAAGATAGGACAGATGGTTTCTGATGTCAAAGTTTTCATCATTATTATTGGAAGAGGAACAGTTTGTGGTTTGGATAACCAGAGCATTACTTGTAGGTTACTTGCAGCAGGCTTTGGGAGAGGTTGTTCAAATATATGTCAAATACTGAAGGTGGTAGATAAGTAACACGCAAGTAACAGTTTGCAAATGACAAACAGCTTATAACAAACTGCCCCCGAAACAAAATAAGTGAAGAACAAAAGTCAGAAAATCTAAAAAGGGACCGGCAACCGCACTTAGCACCCTCTAATTCCATACACATTACTTTTAAATTGACACAACCTAGCGCACAGAATTCAATCACCCCATACGACAAAATTACATACCACTACCATTTCGTCACAATACACTTTTGTTTTCAAAAAGTTTTGAACACAATTACATGGAATTATATAACGTTTCGAGTGTCGGGTTTTAAGTAACGGCTTCACTCGGCGTTTACCTGATTGAGTGACTCGAAAGTGCCTCAAATTACAGGCTGGCTGCCACCGATGTGTTATTATATGTACCTCCAACATGTTTAACTTAACGAGGAACGTTTTAAGCCTCGTATGAATTCTGAAGACTTATTTTTAAAGGGCTATCGGGTTTCCAATCTTGGGATGGGTAGGTGTTGGTAGTTCTTTGTTTGTTGATAATATGGAGATGCTCTTGATTCTGTAAGATTATTTGAAAGTAAAATAAGTCGGTAAAGATAGAGCTACTTGATAGATATGTAATAGAAACGTTAATTAAATATACCTGATTGACATTTAAAGCTGTGCACAGTCACGTCCATAGATGTATGTATTTTCTGAAAAATATTATTTTCATGGATTTCGGATTTTGGAATTTCGTCTAAGAATACGACTTGATAAGCTACTGGTGTTGCAATTAAAAGGCTTCTAATTTTATTTGCTACTTACTTAAAATATTTGTACTTGTCTGCCACGATATCATAAGCGTAATTAATGCCTTCAATGGTAACAATAAATTAGTGTAATAAACATCTTAATAGCGTATTAAAAGTAACGTTACTGCCAAATATTAACCATCTTAATGATAGTGCTTCGAGACGAAAAACGTCCATTTAATCCCAAGGCAAATACGACTTGGCATCATAATGCTAAGGCATATTAATTTTTACGACTCAACATAGTATGACAAATAGTCTAGTCGTGATCATAGTAATAAAGTGTGGCAACCTAATTATATTATTACAATGTCAAAATATTTTTACGACCTAACAGACAATAATTCAATGTTCTTTTCAGTGCCAAGGCGTTTGCTGACAATATGAGGTTTAATATTTATCATGACAGATATAATGTCGGAGAAGAAAACGTGGCAAAGCAAGATTTTGACGATGATTATGTGGTTAAATCAATGGGTGCATTTGGACGATGGCAAGCAATAATAGTTACAATAGTATCTTTGGGGAGACTGATTGCTATGTGGAATATACTTTCAATATTATTCTTAACACCAGCCACAGAATTTGTTTGTAAAAAACTCAAAGATAATGTCACAATTGTTGTTAAAAATTCAACATGTTACGATGACTGTATGGAATATGAGTTTGATAAAGATATTTTCGAACATACTTTAATATCAGACTTTGGTTTGATTTGCGATAGAGCTTGGATGGCAAGCTTCACGCAAATGGTACTCATGTTTGGATTGGTGATCGGCATTGCTGCTTTTGGATGGATTTCTGACAGGTGAGATAAGCTTGATCTTGAAAATTCTTTTGCGTTAATAGAAAACAAAGAGCCTTTAGCCTATTTTTTTAAAGAGTATTCTATTCTTTAGCTTTTATTTGACTGTTCTGGTACCATGTTCAAGTTGTCATTTGTTTTTCTTCGTTTTCAGGTTCGGCCGAAGCAAAGCCATGATCCTATCTGCTTCAATCGACGTGATATTCATGATAGGCACAGCATTCGTACCAAACTATTGGACCTTCACTGCTCTAAGGTTCTTTGTGGGCTTAGCTAGTGGAGGAATCATGTCAATAACTGCTGTATATACTTTGGAGATTGTAGGACCACAACATAGAGAATTTGTTGTAGCTTTAGCATTACTTCCAGATTCTGTAGCCGAGGCTACACTTGCAGGTTTTGCATACCTAGCCACGACTTGGAGATCTTATCTTTTAGAGTTTGGTGTTATTTCTGTGTGTATACTGGTGTTGTTATTCTTTTTGCCGGAGACACCGAGATGGTTAATGGTGAATGGAAAAGCTGATGAAACTGTTGAACTTATGACTAAGGCTGCGAAATTGTAAGTATTGTTGGTTTTTTAATATTCAAAATTCAGAAATGATAATTCATGAGATGTTATTCTATATTCAATTTAGGTTATGGTGTGTGAGGTGTTGTTGGGTTGTTGTTTGTCTGGGTTGTGGATGTCAGATAGGCAGTCGCTCCATGTAAAATACTGGTATTCAGCTACATCCGGTTAGACTGGAAGCCAACCCTAACATAGTTGGGAAAAGGCTAGGCAGATTGATATTTTTTCTATATTCAATTTCTGTGCTAACATGAAAATGTATACAAACCTGTTGAAAAGATTGAAAGTGTGTTTCTGTCTAAGTATTGACATGTAACTATTGATTCATTACAATTTCAGTGCGGACGTATACTTACTCATATGTGAACCAACGACTTTAATAAGTATAACCTTTTCCAGCAACAACCGCATTGGTACAAATATAAAGGACAACATCCAAAAAGCTCGCCAAGAACTGAAACTGAAAGAGAACGAAGCAAAAATAATGAATTACTTGGACTTATTCAAGACAAAACGAATGTCTATGATAACGATGTCATCATGCACTGTGTGGTTTGTGACTGGGGTGTGCTATTTTGGTATCAATCAATACAACACGGTGCTTGGATCGAATATATTCATTGTTGTGGCTGTAATTGGAGTTATACAGGTCAGTCAACTAAATTGATTGATGTCCGTTTGCCGTCGTAAACGAAGGGGAGGTGTTGATACTCGCATTAAAAAAAAAAATCTAAATTTTCGAATATCAATCAATAATATTTCAACTAGCTGATCAGCTTCGTTTGTTAAATTTTTTTGCAAATATATGTTTTGAGTAATACAGCCACTATTCTGTATTTCGTGAATCTTATTTATTTGAGAATATCTGGATATAAAATGATGTTTTTTAACTTAAGTTACTAACTGTTTGATTCCAGATGCCAATGACACCATTAGCAATAGTCATCACAAAAGTATACGGCAGGAAGTCATCAACGATTGGTTCATTTATTATCATCGGAGTGGCTATGATCATACTAGTCTTATTTCCCAACGGGACATGGGTATCAACCATATTTGGCATAATTGGAGTATTGTCTGCTTTTGTCACATTTTGCGTCATTTACTTATACGTAGTAGAACTATATCCAACACCAATAAGGAACATGGGCTTCTCTTTAAGCTCATCTAGTTCTAAATTAGGAGCTATGTTAGCTCCTTTTGTGGCTAATTTACAGCCACGGTGGATACCATCCTTAATATTTGCAGTACTACCTTTCATTGCTGCGGTAATTTGTCTTTTGTTACCAGAAACAAAAGGGCGGAAATTGCGTGATACTGTGGATGAATGATAGCGTTAATAGCAGGGGTGGCTATAAATGGGTTCAACATGATAATAAGGATGTCAGTGAATTATTAGAATATACAGCGATGTGAAATGTATTCAAGGATAAGTGTGGAAACTGTATGAGAATGAAGATGAACGTATTTAAGAATGTTTTTTTTCTTAAGTTTATGAAGAAATTGAAAGCCTAGTAAGTGGCAAGACAAAGGCTAAGTTAACGAAAATATAAGATAGCTTGGCCAAATTATGTTCATTGAACATTAAACAGATAAATTGGTTCTTGAGTAATCATACTCATGTTTACTAGAAAAAAAGTAAAAGGTACTTATTCGACATACCTACATTTTTATTTTATTTTATACCGTTCTTCAGTCACACAAACATCGTCAAAAAAATAACTATCCAATTTGAAGCACCATTTACCATTAAAACTCACTACACGTAAGTGAAAAGTGACAGGAATGCATATTTTTATTAAAAATTAATCATCAGACCAAAAATTACGTAAATAATAAATATCGTGTTTTCGATAGTGAAAATGTTAAGTACATCCAAAATACATCTTTCGGGTACATGATTACATAATTGAGCGGAGTCAAATTGGTCTAAATTACATGTTACACTACCGTGCATATTGTATCGGTCATCATTTTTAAAAGATATTCTCTGTAATTTTTCTTGTGAATCATCGTTAACTTAAGTATTGATATTAAGAATTTCAAAATGATTGGTTTTTATGTTCGAAATTATCTTGGAAATATAGATTTTAAAGGTAATCGTAATGCAATCTGTCGACTTTAATGTTAATGGTTTTGATTTTGGTCTTTTGGTACAGTTTGACTTCTTCAAAGAAGAGACATCAAAATATGCATCGGACCTCGGAACTATCAAAGCAACGTTTAGCATTATTAATTATATAAATGCTTCACAACTAAACCATTTCAATCCATTGCTGGTATAATTAAGTCCAGCTAAACGGCCATCGATCGAATAATTGTACTGCTTTGATATCCCTATAATAACTACTTCATACGAATAAATCGATGAATGTTGAAGTCGAGCTATCTATTATGAACAGTACCTATATTTATTAAATAGACGATGAAGTTGTAAAACCATATTGTTTTGTACCTAATAGAGATATAGTATCTTTTTAAAATACAATAGACGTGGATATATTTAGTAACTTGTTCCGCTTAGCTATTTCTAAAGAGCCATAAAAAATCCTGAAAGAAATCGACACGTGTTTCACCTCTCAACGAGGCATCCTCAGGATGACGATGGACTTGTTGCCACACCGAGCGCTGAGTGCAGACTCTGAGTGAGATCTTTTTAGTAAGTTGACTGTCCGTTGGTCGCGTGGTCGTAAGCGCGATTTTTATTTTAGGTAGGGCATCTCGTAGTTGACCTCTGAGATCATGACTACTTAACCGGGCTTTCCTGTGGGTGCCTTAAGCTACTACACTTAAAACCTCCAGCCAGGAGTTATTCAACTATGCTAATTAAAACTAGGTGAACGCTCGCTAAGGGCACCCCCTGTGGGGTACGAACCTCGGCTTAGGGCGTCAACCGGAGGGAGGACATCAAGGATGGGACGGACTGGATCAAAGTTTTGATCATGATTATTAGTCGGGGATCGTCGTAAACGCGACTGCTGAGGGTTCGATTCCAAGGTTGGGCAAAGTGTTGTTGGGGTTTTCCATTTGGAATTTCTCAGTAACTGCCCGGAGTTTGGAAGTTGGCGATGTGACAACCCTGTGCCTTGAAAAGCACGCTAAGCCGTTGGTCTTGCGCTTGATCTCTCTTCAGTCGTGTCGGATTGCCGCCCATCGGACTATGAGAGTGAGGGAAGAGTGAGTGTACCTGTGTCTGCGCACACACATGTACTATCGAAGAAACATATATCTATACACTGTAAGGACTATTTCTGCTTGCAGCGCTCGGCCGCTATAGAAAGCGGCCGTTAAACAGATGTGGTCATCGTGTTCACGGGATTTGGTTTTCAAACAGCTTAGATATGCATTTCTTCGATAGTACACTATAATATCTCCCGCGTAGATGGCTAGTCTTCGTTGAGATTGGCTGCCATGGCCGAAATTCGATCTGAAAGACTAATATTAGTAAGCTCGAAGAACAAAAACACAAAAAATATCATAAACTCAAATTATTACATCCCCATTTATTATAATCAGGATAGTATTCTCAAATCCTGACACTTCAAGAGTCTATAAACCACAAGCAAATAAAAGATATATCTCAAGCTACTGATAAGACTTATTAAGTGATTTGTATTAACGTTTCCAATAATCTGGGGTCATCGGTATTCGACCCGACGAGGGATGAGCCATAGATTATGGGGTCGGCTGGGTTACCCATAAGGGTGTTATCTGTTTTACTATCCATCTTCTATGAGCTTTTAGTCACTTCTTTGAACAGTAGAAATATTACCAAACGTAAAATGGAGACTGTGAGCACTTTAGCATGCTACAGAGGTATACCTTAAAACTCATTACTAAAAGAAAAGATTCGTGAGCGCAGCACATTATTATAAGAGTACATGAGTACACAAAACAGAGAGATTTGGAAGGAAAAAGGGGAGGCCTTTGCCCAGCAGTTTGGGACACATTATAGGCTAATGACAAAAATCAAAATAAACATGAGTATGCTACTATCAATACTCTTACCTTTAGTCGACACTCATAGGACGCGAGTTTGATATGGTTCAAAAGGAACCCCACAAGAAGTACTTATAAAACATCCTCCTCAAAGTTTAAAAATCACACTTGTTACGTCGCAAGTTAAAAGGACCAATCATTTCATTGACCGTCGGTCCTTTGATCCGGGGGTCAGCTCTGCTCTCGAGAGGGAGCGGCGCCTTTGACCACAGATATGCTAAATTGAATCGGATTGTATTTGTTTCAGACTGTAATGTGTCACTTAGGTTGGTGTTGTGTGATGTTGCCGGTTTAAAAATGGCAAGTTCCGTTTGTTATTGTAATCTGTAGACATTTTATATTTGAAATAGGTATGATAATTTAAAACATCCTGAATCTTTATCAATAATCTACACGTCACCGTCGTGTGGTAGTGAAGTAGATTGTTAATCTTAGCTGCATTTCTTTGACCGTGTTCTTCAAGGAAAAGGTTAGGTATGCATTCAAAAAGATTTTTTCAAGTATAAACTTGATGATTCAAAAATTCTTCAGTAAGTAAAACGCTGATAACAAGTTTAGAAAGGCGAAAATCAAGAATTTGTAACTCCAAAGTCCATTGCAACTTTGATCTTCAAAGTCCAACTCGAAAATTATCGTCTCAAATCCCAATCTAAATTGTTCACGAAGTGACGATCTCTGTCGACGACGCCTGAGGCAAGTCGGGGTAAAAATAACTATGTAAACTGAATAGGATGAAGAACGTGATGCAGTTGCAACCAGACCTGTAGTTAGTCTGCGATAAGACCTACTATTTGGTATATTTGACGGTATCTTACTCTCCAAGAGATTTAAGGTAATAGCGATTATATTGTGAGAGGATTTTGTTGGATGAAGTTCATTGATGGCTTAGGAGATTTAGGTATCTCGTTAAGACTATTTGAACTCTCAGAAACGTATTACTTATACAATTTTAAAGGCCCAGTATGGTTTCCAACGTTGTCTAACCTTCAAATTATTTAAAATTACTGACAGAAAATCCATATTAAAATCAAAATATTATGATAATCAAAAAAAAAAAAAACTAAAATCTAAATACAATTTAGATAGCTGAAGCAAATGGTACAAATTATTTTGAGGTTCCTGACAAATGAATTGCATATGGTAAATAAATAAAAAAAAAACTAATTACTGTAAGCAGTAATTGTATTCGATATAAGGCTACTAACATCCCGAGAATCAACACATCGGCACTCAACATTAAGAAGAACAACAAACTCCTCAATGAACACCAACCAATCCTTTAACATCCCCGCAGGATACACCACATCTATTATAATGATTGATGGGAGCGACCGCCGGTAGGGGGCGGACGATCACTTTATCTACCATCTTTATAGCATCGGCGGTATCTGTACCCATTGTTTTACCCGTGATTTATGCTACGGAGCGTATGCTATCATATTGTGCATGTTTTTGATTTGCACTGTGTATGGTGTGGACCACCCCTATGGTTTTCTGTAGGCGTTGGAGGCTAGTGGTCATCATGTCTCGTGGATTGGCAGCAACTACTTTAGTGCTTTCAGATTTTTCTGATGTCTGAGTAGCACGGCTAAAATGACAATTTTAACAAAGAGCACAAAAATTAGGGTTATGTATTTTGTCCGATCGAGAAATTTGAAATATTAACTTCATGATTTTTTGGTGTATTGAAAGATCCATTACTAAATAATTTAACGGAAACATTTTTTATTGGTTTCTGGAGGCCGAACATGTAAAAGTTTTTTACGTGATGCAACTAAAGTAACGGTTTAGGCAACATTTATGGAGCGAAAAATACTATGAAGAATTCATGAAAAGGAAACTGAATCGAGCGGCTCCTTACATTTTCTACTCTAAACATCACATATACGTAAACTGTTTGCTATGACGAACATGAACATAATAAACCAAAGAATGTTATCTTCATTAATCTCATTCATAATTTTCATACACGATCGTGGATTATCAACACGTAATTCCCACAATGAGGTCCCTGGAGCCGCCGGCCGGTCTAAGATTGGTATCTCTTCCGTTCGTGTGTGGTCTTCATTGAGTATGGTGGTGCCAGGATTAAGGTTGTGCTTCCGAAGAATCCTGGAAAATATAAAGTTGAATCATAATCAAGATACTCTCCTGAATATTTCATTATCTTATCTACCATTGTGATTGCAATAGTTATGTTAGTCCTAGATTTGATTGTCTGCAATGATATTTTCTTAGAAGTAGCAAAAGAATTTACCAGTCTATTGAATTTGGCCCCAATAAATCGCTTAGCAGGCATAAGAGTCAGTTTCCTATGTGATTTCATATTTAATTTATGATTCTCTATTGTTTTTACTTTTATTGTGTTTCCGCTTTGTTGCTAGGATCCGCACTGGTCCATTTGGTCTTATGTTACAGCCATCTTTTACAATTAGATTGTTGGTTCCAGCATTAACTTTCACAAAATCTTGGCAATGCTTTAAAGTCTTATTTCAAGTAGTTAGTAACGAGATATATACCTCCATACTATTCTGTAGATCTACGTCAATTCATCTACCGTCACTCGAATTAATGCCGTGATCTTCACGTGCCCCTCATAAATCTTCGAATAATGTTTGCAGCCTTACGCGTCATAAAGTACTTTACTCGTTAGTAAGACTTTAATTGTTATGGTCTCAGTTATGATCATGAATTGTGTGTGGTCTTTGAATGTCAAAAGAGGTGAATCAGTTATTATTAGATGAGAGGTCTATTACTCATTGGTGTAGCTTGTGTTGGGAGAAGATATTGAGGGATTATGATCGCGAGGCGCTTCATTTGAGCGTTTTTGGCGAATGTGCTTTAAAAAGTAAAATCTTTCAGTGTTAGTAAATCAAGATTTTGTATGCTACATAAGATCTTGGTTTACTAACACTGAAAAATTTTTCTTTGTGGCATGAAAGCGAGTACTAATCGTTTTCCTGGAAATGTCAACTTATGTTTCCAAAGTCAGCCATTGAGACTAACATTTCTTTGTCTTAACGTTATCCTCTTCAACTTATAATTGAGTTCTAAAAATGCAACGACCACCTAACCCTGTTGCAAACTAAAATAAATTGCAATCACGGACCGACATCGCTGTAGGTGACGCAAAAAACATGTACTTAGCATTCACAGTATCAACCCACGGCCGGTGGTCGGCGATTCATATTCACAACGAGTAACGGATCGTAGGATCGCAATTATAAAATATATGGGCAGTTTTAAAACTACGCTTGTTAATTAGCTAATGCTATTTCGATTGTTATTTTAGGCAGGTAGTGGTGCGATTTGGGACATCGGAAACAACCGGTATATATCATTGATTGAAGTCGTGGTATCCTGTTAGTGGATATAAATCAATAAATTGAGTGAATGTATGTAATTGCCAGTTATGTCACGAAAAGTTTATTGATTCTTAGCAACAGTGTCGCCAGTGACGTTGTAACTATTTATGTGGTGATTTTAAGGGTTATCCTTACTTTATAATTATAGTCATGTATTTTTACCTAAATTAATCATTAAAGCATCAATCAACAAGGTTACGAATTGCAGTATTTGTATGTAAATTTAAGGAAAAACAGAAACGATCAGGGAAGTATCTGCCGTTGAAATCATTTCTCGAGACAAATCTATCCTTCGATTTAAGGTCTTGAACACGATATTCGATAACCACCTAACTAAGCAAACTCCAACGGAATTTTCCAATCCTAACAAGGATGCAAGCAATCAATATTCATTGTGCCACGGTAAACAGCGAACCAAATCTCTATCGACAACCCACCGGCTGGTCACGGAGGTCTGTCAGTAAAAATTCACAAAACGTAGGCCAGACGAGTTGCCCACTCGATTATTGGGCCCCAAAGACCCGGCCCGAATGGGAACGGGCTGATTATCCGCCCCGTTGAGGAACGTTGTGTAATAGGCCCGTTAGGAGATAGGACTCGGATCTTGTAACAGTTGGTAATAACGATTGTTATCTTGCAGTTTTAATCGGATTGGATCGACGAGTTTCAGTTTGAACTGAGTTTGAAGTTAGTTGAGGGAGGTGTGTCAGATAATTTGGTAGCTTCGGTATTACTGAACGAAGTTCGAGCTCCTATATAAATGTAAAGTTTTGTCTTTAACAATGGTCCTCTCATTTATGGCTATTAAAGACAACAGGAGCATATACTTTCAGTAAGATTAGAAAACTGAAATAATATCAATGCGTTTTTTTTATATCAACCTTAGATGTTACCCTCTGCGGCTCGTTCTACGAAACGCCATATGATTTTTGCCAATTCTTAATCCTAAAAGTTTCAATGTATTATTTAAGTCTACTTTAGTCTTATATAGTTATTTCGCAACCAATCATTATCTAAAACAACCTAATAACTCAGCCAACACTTTTATTTCCTCACACGAAAACTAGATGTCGCGTCAATTTGCGTTAAGAGCTCGGCTGCAATATATTTTACAGCTTGTAATGAACGAGCGACGTCAGCGATAAAGATATGTATGTTATGTCCACAATCTTCTGTACTTGAACGCTTTATTACTTCTCAGATCTCTTTGATTTTTATTACTTTTAAATGTGCAGTTTGAAGCGAAATTTTACGTCTCTGAATTATGGTTCGGATTAATTCGTGAGATATGCTAGTTTTTATGAGAGGAGTTTGTGATGTGTGATGGTGGTCTGTGTTTTATACTTGATTTGAGTACTTTTGATAACACTTGTGAGAGCTTGAAGATAGTTTTCGGGTTTTCGTTGATGTGACTGGGTGATATATGTTTCCAAGTGGCTATGCTTAATGCATTAAGGCAACTCTACTATGCGAAAAAGCTCTATGTTATTTTTACATAAATACAATAATGTGAAAATTGAGTGCAAAATTGTCCATCTTCAAATAACAATAAATAAAGTGGTGTTGAAATCGCATTGCATTTAAAATCTGACGCTCAATACAAAGCTTCAGACCACAACACTTTGCTACAGTGACAATACCTACATAAGATTTAACAATAACTATCTGAAATTCCTAGACTTCCTCAAACTGAACTAACACTAAAACGCACAAGGACAGGCAGACACTCATCGTGTCGGACACATTAGTAAACATTCGTAAATTAAAGTTTTAAATGACAATAAAATAAATTAACGTGTTGCGTCCGCACTGACGTGTTTATGTGTGTGATAAAACGCGCCTGCGTCCGCGCCGATCGCGGGGATTTTATTGTTAGCGACCGATTTAATTGTACACACGGAGCGATTGTTTCAGCATTCTCTAGTTATTGAGAACTTCCTGGTTTCAACGTGACCTTAAATACTCGTGAGATATACTAGGGCCAGCATAACTTGGTGTAAAGAGAAAGTAGTCAACTTTTATAAATTGCGCACCAATGGCACACCGGACATTTACAAACGGTTAATAGAAAACTGGTCATTGAATCGTCATCAAAATCAGCAAGGAACTCTTTTTCCTTAACTTACAAAGCACGGGGATTTTTAGTCTCGCCGGTGTCTTAGCACGTGAAGATGAACATTTTTTTAACGGATGTGAAAAGCTGAGGTCATAGTTACATAATAAAATAATATTATAAGCAATTCTACTTCAATAAATAATCAATAATCCACGCAAAAATCAAAACCCAATTCTGTAGAAAACATACCGACTTAAGAAGCTCAATAATCACCCAGTGTGCTCAACCTCGTGTAACTTGACGCCGAATCAACACGAGTAGTCCATAAAACTGCAGTTAAAATCAACGGATTTAACATCGGACATAAACCGAGACATCGGCCGTTTATTGTAACAGGCGTTGTATTTATTCGTTAGTTTCCAGTTACAGGCTATGCTGCTGTAGGAATTGTGGGGGGATTAGGTGGTTAATTTTCGGTGTTGTGGTTTCTTAGAATTAACGTGAAAAAGGTGCTGGTTTTTTAAAGTCAGAAATGACATCCCCCACGCCCGTATTCCCCGAAGAGTTGAGCAGAGGTACTTGTAGTACACCCACATTTCGCCAGTTATGTTTGAGTCCCATGTAGGTGGCGAGTCTATTGCCATCAACCGGGCACAAATCCAGAGTCAAGGCTGCTTTTGAGAGATTCCTGATGGAAAAACCCAATAACACTTTGCCCAACATAGAAATCGAATCCAAGACCTCATGCGCAGAAGTAGCGCTTTCGAGCACTAGACCAACGTTTTCAGAAATCATAGTTTAAAACACCACAGGCAACACAGGCTAGTTAGATAGTTTAAAAGCCAAAAATCACCTATCTTATGGTGGTCAAGTCTTGATCTAAGATTTGCCCGGTCCCTTCTCCCGCTCTGGGTGGAGCGGGAGGGCGTGTCAGACTCTTACAGCCTAAAACTCACCCGTGTTCCTTCAGTTGCCATGTTGCCGGGGGCCACGATCTCCCTTTCGGACTTCTTCGCAACCCCAGCAGGCATTGGCCCTAGCGGACCCCGTCAATTCTGCTGACATCTCTTTGAGGCGCGCGTGGAATACAACGTGCCGTCGACCCGGGTTTGGTACTTATCAAACGGCGAGCTACCCATTGCTCACCGTCCGCAAGCCCACGCCTACGGTGGCCGGAAATCGGCCTGCGATTCCCGACGCAAGGACCAATCCTTATCGTGCGGGTTGTGGGGGCAGACGTCATGTGTTTTCTATTGTTGATACCTCATCTGAAAGGGGATGGTTTTTCCGTAATCTATAAGAAAGTGATGATTTTGTTCTGCCACCAGAAGCTTCCCACCCATGAGGCGACTGTCAGTCTTCAAAAACTGTCATTGTTTAATCTGACAGTATCTAGTTTTACGGGTGGAGTCGTATATAACAGGGTTTTTTCATTTCAATTCTATTTTTTGTAAAATTTGACGTTCAAATGTGCATTTTATGTGCCTGATTGAAATAAGTTAGTCATGTCAAGTTAATCAAAGTCTAAGTCAAAACTTAGACTTTGATTAGCTTGACATGTACGGAAACTCAGACTCACGTGTGGTCTGTCTTATAATTTATCAATTTACTGCTGTGGTAAGTCATCATTGACAAATTATACTGCCTATTTATTGAATGATTGCCTCTTGTTTTAGCTTTAGGTATATTATACGTGTAGCCAATATGATTGCGTTACATTAATAAATAAAGGTAGTTTTGCCAGCCCAGACGACCATTCGTCATGTTGACAATACAAAGCGTTTAACTTTTGCAATTGTTTCGTAATTTACATTCCCAGTATTTATTAATAACATTAATATCTTAACATATTCTCAAACATGTTAATTTGACATTCAAACATAGTGCGATTCCCGACTATTCCTATGGGAAAACTTGGTAATATAAAGAGCACTCCACACTGGCGCGTCGTCGCCGCCACCGGCCGTATAATTTTCACATTCAATCAAACGTGAAGCCCACTTCTCGCAACGCGGTCTATTCATAGTGCTGCCTGTCTGTTGCAATTTCTGTCGCTTGAAAAGTCTGGCGGCTTCTTTATTTTTGTTTTTCAAGGAGTTGTGTGTTTTACGACTCTTTGTTTTAGGAGATGAATAGTAGTTCTAAGTGCTCCATGTAATGCCGGTACTGAGTACCTTGGTATTAACGGAGGTGTTAGGACCGGTACGTGACTTTAAGTGGTCCATGGCGACGCGAGGCTATTAAAAACTGTAAGAGATAATAGCTATATAAAAGCAACATAAATCATAAGTAAGCGACGTTATAATAAGCCACTTTAGATACTACAATTATTTTTATTTAAATATGACTATGAAAACTTTTTTGATGCTAAGTCAGAAAGCTTGTTGAAAATAAATACAACTTCGTCACATGCAAAAGGGTCAAATCACACCAAAAGAACCAATTTGTTTTTTTTTTTTATTTTATTAATTAAAAAAACAAAACTATTTCTCAATTTTAACATTTTACTTAGTGACCCGCATCTGTCATCGAATTTCAACTCTGGGTCGACCTGTTGACTGAGTCGTACCATTTTGTGACGTCAGAGTAGACCTCAACGCGATGATAAATTTTAAACATAAAATGTTTTTATTGGGATGTGTCTGTCAAAGTTAATTTTGTAAGAAAAAAACTTTTTACAAAAAAAAAACAACCGACTTCCAAAAAAAACACACTACAAAGTGAAAAATAACTTTAATTTTGGAAGTCGGTGGCAAAAAACGTAAATACAAAACCCAAGACACACTTTGTAGTGTTTTTTTTTGGAAGTCGGTTGTTCTTTTTTTGTAAAAAGTTTTTATTTTTCACTTTTTAGTTGTGGTACCTACCCCACATACATTCGAATACCACTACCTGCTAACAGTGACAGGAATTTATCATATCATCTACATACTACGTATTTTGTAGCTAACTCAAAAACTACCCAAGCAAAGTTAATAAAATTTATATGGGACCAATTTGAGAGCACACTCTTTCAAACAAAAAATGACGGAGAAATCGGCGGACATACAAAAACAAAAAAAAACAAAAAAACAAACATACGCTACGAACATAATATATAACCTCCTCCTTTTTGGAAGTCGGTTAAAAATGAATAAATATGATATGTGAGGATTATTCAGTGTATTATGAATTTATTGTTCGGTCCATGTATTCAAAAGATTTTGATAATTCAAAGTGATTGCTTTTTTATGTGACATTTACCAACCCACACTGGGCCCGTGGTGGATTACTGCCCATTCCCTCTCACCGAGAGGATGCCTGTGTCCCAGCAGTGGGAACATTATAGGCTGATTATGCTAAGGTGATTGCTTTTTTATGCACTATTTTAATCGATAACGAATTAGTTGAACTAGACTTTGCGACAACTGGATTTCAGCAGCTGAATTTAGCAGTTAAGTGGCCCTAATGAGCAATACTACGATGTATATAATTGTCAATTTTTGTTGGACATAACTAAAACTGAGATATTTTCCCATTAAATAAATTCAATCACGAAAAATCACCATGACAAAACTTACCCAACAATCCTTCCCCACACTATGAATACGGTCTTAAACAGCAGATTAGCTTGCGCGAGCGCACGACGCGTACTTCACATTTATTTCTTTATTTATCCGCGGCCAATAAGGCCTACATTCAAATAGTTCATTAGGCATAGCTGTGACATATCCAGCCCTTTATATGCGAAGCCCGTTTCTTTGGTTTATTTGACTGGCTGTTGATGAAAACGGACGGGACATACGGATGGACAGTTTGACGAGTACGCTGAATGTAAATGGGTGAACTTAAAATTGGTAGGCAGTGGAAAAATACTAAATGTCTTGTAAACATGTTGTAGGAATTGCGTTACGCTGTCTATCATTGAGATTTATGTAGAAAGTTTTAAAGTGATTGCTATTTTGTGTTAATGTATCGTATTAGGTACGTAATATGGGATCTAGAGTGCGTATTAATAAAAAAAACTGAACATGAGAAACATCAGAAAAAGTAACTTAAAACAAAGTTTTTCTTAACTGGATCTCCAGCTCCACAAAGTAAAAATGGTCATGGTTTATCAGATTGGAAACTAGGTTACAATGATCTAGATATTTGTGTGGTGGAGCAATCATCGTAACTTAGTTGTAGAACTTAGACGGCACATGAACATAATGTTTGGCACGAACAGAGAGAAGCTGGGTAGTGAGCAATGTTGGTCTGTGGAAGATGATGGTTGACTTAAAATATTTATAGTCACACTGGTATTTGTCAATTTTGTACTCGAAGATTAAGAAATCTGGTTCCCAAATCTCTTAAAATGTGTTTGTTCAGTAGGTAGGCATTAGACCAAGCGAGTCGGTTTTGGTGGATTCCAAACTGAAAAAAAAGAAGCTTAGGATTGCGAGAAAACATAAAAGAACTCGTTAGGCTAGGGAACAGATAGAAAAAGCTAGCAAAAACGATTTTCGCGCATCCCTTCAGTCCGTATGTCTCACAAGTTAAGCTGCAAATCACTGCGTGAGGTGGTTATATACGACTGCTTGCAATGGGAACGGAAAATGATAGCACGTTACTACAAGATGGCCGGTCCTTCGAGATTGGTACATGTGTTGTAATCATGTAATACATGCTGTGATCATTGTGCGGTGAATATTGACGTCTGTTTAGTTGTGAAGGTCTTTAAGAAGGGATTTATTGGATGTCAGCTGACCAGGTCACTAAGTAGGTTGAGGTGAAGAAATGGTTACACTGGTGAAATATTTACAAGGTTGTAAGGGCAGATGGGAGCCTGAAAGTGTGACAGTCAATATAACATTGAACT
Organism: Agrochola litura; assembly: GCA_949152395.1. Classification (NCBI taxonomy): domain Eukaryota; kingdom Metazoa; phylum Arthropoda; class Insecta; order Lepidoptera; family Noctuidae; genus Agrochola; species Agrochola litura. The sequence goes on along the minus strand of OX424497.1, from coordinate 2,476,238 downwards.
AATATCATGTCCTTGTGACACTGAGACGATTATCACCCCGTTGCTGAGTTAGCCCATCACCATTTCAAAAATTTCGATACCGAGTATTTGCTGACATGTAGTCATTCTTATCCTAGGCATATTATTATGCAAAAGGGAGGGTAATGATAGCATTACTGGAAATCTTGATTTTGGCGACCAATGGGGTTAGCCGGTGAAAACTTTAGATAGATGGCGCTAGCATAGCTTTCACCTGTCAAATTTTTGTTGTTTTGGCTTTCCTTGTTGACTACGTTTTTCTTTTATAAATGAAAGAACTTAATGAAAGAACTGTTGTGAAAAAACAAGTATTCGACATAGCAGATAAGTTGAGGATATGAGGTAAGATGCACCTCGTTTTACAAAGAAAGAAAGCAGCAGACCTTGTCAAATCAAATGTCAAATCAACGTCAAATCAAATGTTCCTAAAATTCTTATATTTTGGTTAAAGCTATGCTAGCGCCGCTTTGACAGTTGTCAACCACATTGTCATCTTACAAACATAGAGTATCAAAATCAAACAGCTTGTGCTTACGTTTTACATTGATATGACTCATGATGAGATTTTCACACGACACGAGGATTAAATTTTTTTTCGCACTTAAAAATAGTGACTGCGTATTTAAGGAAAAAATAATAATACAAAGAAACATCAATCCTTCAATTCTATAGTGATGGAACATTACAGTCATCGATGACGATCACAATAACTTTAAACGAAATTTATGATACCCTCGATCTTATTATTCTGGTCATGAGCAGACGTATGGAGTTATTGCTCAGTGCTTTGTAATTTGTATGTACTTTGATGTCGTTGTGAGAATATGTATTGTATTGTTGAGTTACCAATTGATCTGTGCATTTATTTGACAATCTGCACAAGTATTGGTCTGGAAGTTTTTGTTTCCGGCAATGATTTTTTATGTGTAAGTCGTGTGTGGCAGTTTTTGGTTCCGATTCTGAGTCAGGTTGCGTTAGTCAATATTGCAATGAAGATTGAATTCACAAAATCTCCCTTTCCATCTTTCCATACCAATGCCTAACACGTAGCTTTTGAAGCTATTTCAAACCCCGGGGCCAACATTTTAGCAAACATTTCAGATGATCAAGATGAGAAAGCCAGGCAGATAAAAAAGACAGGCAGGAAGCCTCCTTCCTTCTTAGCCAAGATGACATTATATTGTTAATTGCTTAGACCAGATAAAATACGAAAACAAACAAAAGGTGAATTCAATATTTTGAAAAAGTAAAGGCTCCCGCAGACAGCGCAACGTGACCCTGGTGGAGAAATTTCTCTGAAAACTTCACGGAAATAGTTCTACTGGTGTCGCGTCATGTCTGTCTGCGGGAACCTTAAATGTTACAATCTTCTTCTTTTCGTGTGGTTAGTGACTAACCTGGTGTCAGTGTTTTAAAGCCGCCCATGGGCCTCTGACTTGGCTTCCATGCCGTCGAGAAATATCTCTCAGGCATGCCGGTTTCATCACGATGTTTTACAGTGTCTTTAGTCATCTTGTTTCCATACAAAACAATAATATACATCTCTGTGATTACACACACAAATAGGAAAGCTTTATACAAAACCCAATTTACTTGTAAATAATACGTCGGCAATAAGTTCAGTGCCGAGTCTATCACTCAAGCCGTAGTGATGGGCATCGGCGTTAAAAATAATGTCGATAAATCGCGCCGAAGATCAAAGCACGAACAAATCGGTTGGGCGCGCCAGTGGGGAGGAGCGAATGAGGTTGCGCGGATGCGGTATATTGTGTTAGTCGATATTCAGTATTTACTTAAAGTAAATGATTTACTTTAAGTAATAAGCATTTTGTTTCATTCTCTTTAATTTTGTGGCAAAATTATAGAACAGATTATTGGTTTGTTGACAATTTCGTGTTATTCGGCAGGAAAGAACGCTGACACCTGAGATACAGGACATGTCATAGTTTGGGTGTCAGGAGTTTCACAAATTCGTGCATGTACTTAGTCTAATTACTATAAGGATCCAAGTTACTTAAGAAATTCATTGTTAACCCTTTTCTCTCCTTATGTATTAGGCTTATGAAATAAGTTTAATTTAATTTAATAATTTTTTGTAATTTTTTTGTGGATCATGTTTTCACTTAGTAGCTTTGAAGGGGTTTCGAAGATTTATGGTTTTATATTATTAGTAAGAATATTTAAATCAAACCAAATAATGACTTATCTGTCTTTAGGAACTGACAAAAAAATTAAATGCAACTTTTTCATTTAATACCAAAATAACAATCACAAACAAAATATGATAAAATATCAAACAAATCTAACAATAATAACTATGATTTGAGTTGTGATATTGCAACATTCAGAATTTTGCGCAATTTTGATTTACCACAGAGAAAATGACTTCCTCCACTAACCACCAATCACTAATGAACCGTAACAAAATCGCAAAACAAAAAATACCTACTGGTAACAAAACAAATTGACTTCCACAAAATAATTCAGCACTACCACAGTTTCCCACGTCCATGGTTCCGCGTGATTTACTCTGTGCGAGCGGGCGCGGGGAGGGCGCGGGGGCGCGGGGCCCGGGGCGCACTCGACTAATAAAAAACACCCCGACGCCCTCGTGACTGATGCGACAATTAATTTAATCCCATTTCTCTGCGTCTTTCAAGCCGTCAGGGCTGGTTCTGGTATAAAATTTGGGAATTCTTTGGTTGTAGAGCAAATTTTTAAGGTAGTTTCGGGGTTTGTTAAGGTTTTTTGTAAAGTACGAGAAGTTTGGATTTAGCAATCTTCTAAATTTCTTCTGCTACTCCAATCCACGTGCCCTTTAAAAAGATTTTGATTATAAAAATTGTTTATCGTTGTCTATGGCAACACTTCATCTTATTAGCAAAATCTTTTGTTAAAATGTTACTATTTAATCTGAAATAAACAGAAAGGACCAGTTTGTACTAAAGGACCAATGTAAAAAAATCTACCTTAGGAGATACAATTAAGCGGTACTGTTCAAATGCTTTTAAGCTTATGCATATTTCTACGTTGAAGCAAAGAGCACTCCAAAACAAAATGCCGCGCCATATTTCATTAATTTCAATTGACATTCTAAAGCAAAAACCACACTAGCAAGTGCATAACTTGTGCAACTGCGCGCTCGTTTGTTCAGCACTTTTGTCTATCTGTCAGCTGTCAGTCTGTCTGTCAGTTAAGAGGTCAGACGTCGCGACAGACTGTTTCTTTTATTAACTTCTTAAGTGAAATTGTAAATGCTCTGTATTTGGTCTGCGCAGTGGGAATGTTATTGTTTTTATGTTTACTTGTCAAGGATAGTTGAAGTTGGTTTGACAGTTTTTGCAGTCGCCAAGTGACACGCTTATTAATGGAGTTTATTTTAGCTTGAAGTCTGAAGGCTGCGTGTTCCGGTAACTTCTTAATTAAGCCTTCTGTACTCAATATTAATAAGAACTTTTGTCTCACATCAATCGTGTTGACAATGTTGTCATTTGCAGGTAAAGTGACCTTTTAATTATGACAATAATTTACATTTATAATTAGTTTACCAATCGATTTCACCTGTTCTATATTCATTCAGAGAGCTTATTAAAAAGCTCATTAGTGTTTCATTATACATTTGTATATTTAACTTGAAGACCTTCGCAAAGGTGAGTTATAGTTACGTGCCTTTGCGAATGGCTTCAGATATCTTAATATACATCACACAAAAGCTCATAAAACAAGTTCTTTCGGTCCGCGCCAACCCTGAAAGGCGCTAGAAGCAGACATCAGCGGAGCAGGCGGCTATTAAACAAGACTAATTGAGCGATAAATTCACGAGACGAGAGGCCGATATAAAAACGAACGAGAAACGAGAAAAATCTTAGATGAGAGAATATTGAAAGCGGTCCACGCGAAATTGATTACTGTCAATTAGGGACACGTCGGTGTCTGCACCAGATGCTAACTCGATTCTATTAGGAGCTCCTTTGATCGGTGTTTATTTACCCTTTTGTTCGATGCGTGTTGTGATAGTTGAGTTGTTGCTAGAGATTTCATTGTGATTTCGTGGCTGAGCATAGTTTGAGTCAGGAGTTTAGCTTCCAATAATTATCTTGGCTAACATGACGCAAATAAGGAAAAGAGGTAAATATCCACCGATATAATGATGAGTATATCGGTTACTATTTACCTCTTTTGTTTGATGAATTTTGTGATGAAGTTCCGGAGATTTTATTTTGATGTTCTGTTTTGTAGCTGAGCAAGGAGAGAGAGATTAGAGACAAGGTCTAGCTCGCAAAATAAATAGTCTAGAATCACGACATTGAGACAAGTATCGCAAGGAATATCTTTGTTTGTTTGATTGTGAATGCTGAGTCTATCAAGAAGATCGCTTTTAGCGATAAGACCGCCCATTGTGTCACCCAATGTAAAATTTATAAATTTATGTCTGTAATTTTTATGGTGTACATATTAAAGAATATACTATCTATCAATTCAATCTATCTTCTAGGTATAATTCGAGACAGGAGTAGCTCTCTTTAGTGTATAATGTGAATCATTCCACTTTGCCCCACCAAGCCAAAATTTTTCGGTGGAATCTGCTCCACTAGTTCGATTTGGTGGGGCAGATTCCACTAGTCTAAAATCTTGATGGATTCTGCTCCACTATGGTCGACATCTTAGAATTTGTGGAATCTTCCTCACTAGATCGATTTGTGGGGCTGATTCCACTGAAAAATTATAGGCATTCCACTTTGCCCCACCAGTGCTTGGGCTTGGTAGGGTAAAGTGGAACGTGCGTTTTATTTATTTTGAATAATCTTTTTTTCTTGCTTTATTCTTTCTCTCCAAAGTTTTGTGAAACCTATCCAAAGACTAATTCAGCCTTGACTTATTGATTTGTGCCATCAGTGTCGGCGCCACATACCGTTAAAAGCTTGCCTTTGAGCAGTAGATACCTATTTGTTTATCTCTGTCGTTCGATGCGTATCTTGATAGTTAAAGATTTCATTATGTCTTTGTCCTAAAAGAACGTGTTACTCTATGAAATTATGTTTTGTCCGTAGGCACCAAGCTTGTACTTGACGAATGTCGTTTATGGGTGTTGGTATCTCTGCCAGATGTTAACCTGATTCCATTAGGAGTGTTTCTTTGATCTTGTTTTGTTTACCGGTCTCGTTCAGTGGACTACCTACTTATTGTGAGCGGCTAGGGTTCTATCGATAGTGGGCTAAGGTAAAAGTATTCTTGTATATTTTGACTCCAAAAGCAATACTTGAAGCGACTGCTGAAATTCGATATAAATGTCTTTTCAGTGTTTACGGTAGATATTGACATAACAGAAAAGACATTTGTTCTATTTTCATTATTTCACAAAAAATAAAAGGCTCGAAACAAATATAAATATTATGATAATTTCTAGTTTATGTTAACTCATTAACCCAAACTTTTCAAACCAAACATCACACGTTCCCACCACACCATACAACACGTGAAAAATATGAGCCCATCCCAAAAATTTATAGCACCACTAACGCAGCTTCTAATTCCCTCGACACACATTAAAATATCCGTTGCAACCGCCTTATTACACACGACAGTGACTTATTTCCATGAATAATAACACACTTTCATCCTTACAGAACGTATTATATGGATCATTATACACAGAGACGTTCGCGAAGCCGCAACAATGGCTTTTCAACCTCATTTTTGAATGAACATGACTGATTGCCCGCTGCTTCGAACAAAAGCCGCTAACATAAACATTCTACACGATAATTTGTCTGCGTTGTCAAATGAATGACGCTGCTATTTCTACCATCCTCATTCATTACCCTTTCAGCATGATGACCTCAAATTAAACGCCACACATATGCGTCAATGAAAAGTCAACTCATCAATTTAGTCGCGCGTTTTTAGTTTGTTAAATACCGTAGTGATGGGGCGCATGTGTCCGGGAGTCATGTCGATTAATAAAGTTTACAAGATGAAAGCCGTTGAGCTGTTAGTCGCGATGCGTTCCAGAAATAAAAAGCAGCTTTAAACTCGGCTGGGGATACTTACATCGTGTAGTGTCACCACGTTTTAATGGAAGGACAAAGTCAATGCGTACGTCTGAAGATTGCATTACGCATGCTTGAGTGTCATTGTACTGCATTTTGCAAATGACTTTGTTTTGTTACAGATGCATTGGCTTATGCAATCTGAAAACATAGTAGGAAAATATTAGGTACAATACATTTAAATAAAATGTTCAAGCATGAAAAATATTGGGGCATAAAACATGAACCTTTTCAAGTTTTACACCCGACTCTATAAAACTTGAATACCTAATCCTTCTGTAATAAACATAAACTGGCCAATTTTTAATTAACCAAAAACCACTCGTCTAAATTTACGACAAGCAATAAAAAAGAGAACTCCCTAACTGCCTATCAGCAACGAAATATGCCTACAACTGTTATAAAACGCATTGTATAAACGACAGCAATAATTGTCGCCCTACACGGCCGCATGAAATATACTGCGTGCAACTAATAGGTGGGACGGGCGTTAAGGAGCGCATAAATTAGCTGATGTTGTGACGGCCGCGACGGCCGGCCATCTGTTTGTCGATATGTCACGGCACAACACTACGCATTTATATAGAGATGTTTATTTTACAACGCAGAATAATGTGACGTACCTATGTTTTTTATGATTTTTTGTTTGCACCTGTTGTTGTCGGCGAATTTAATATATTGTTGCTGAATTTTTTTATGTAACTCCATATTTTATAGAGAAATAGGTAATGGGATGTGCGTCTTTTAATAATAATTCGTCATGAGTAATAAATTAATTTGAATTATTACTTAGGTATATTAAATTAGAATTCACAGAAGTAAGAGCTTACGAGAAGTATGATTAATGAATTGTAGCAGTATCTAAATTAAGCTTATTAAAATTTGTGACAAGGCTTTTCATATAGAAATAGTTTATAACATATTTATGTGTAATATAGAATTTTGATATTTTTAAATTGTATCATGTTCATTGGTACTTTTTGAACATTTGAAGAAATTTAAATGAAAAAATCGGCCAAGCGCAACTCGGACTCGCGCACGAAGGGTTCCGTACCATTATCTAACAAAATGGCAAAAAAATCATGTCTGTTGTATGAGGGCTCCCATACAACAGACATGATTTTTTTGCCGCTTATATATTTATTTTATTCTATTTTTTAGCATTTGTTGTTATAGCGGCAACAGAGATACATCATCTGTGAAAATTTCAACTGTCTAACTATCACGGTTCATGAGAGTAGCCTGGTGACAGACGGATAGATAGACAGACAGACGGACGGATAGCGGAGTCTTAGTAATAGGGTCCCGTTCTACCCTTTGGGTACAGAACCCTAAAAATACACCCACAGGAAAATGAGATAATGTAGAGAGGCTATTTAGAAAACCCATCACATTTGCTATCCAATTAACTACAAAAAATTACAACAATAGTTTGTTATAGTTCACCTCTTAAAAATCTCAAGAATGTCTCGGTTGGCACAATAAAATAAAATGAAACATTCGTGCGCACAGCTCTATACGATATCCTAATCCCATAAGTAAGTATTATTTCTGATCTCGGGGCCCCATGCGATGATGGTCGCCGACATTTGCTTTCGTTTTTTCAGCTTCTTAATTGCTATACACATTTTAACGTCGACGAGGGCGAGGTTAGATGTCATGTTGATGGTTCGGATAAGATAATAACTTGAGAGGAAATAATTATGGGACGGGAAAGTGAAAAATGGAATGGAAATGGTGTGAATAATGTGGTTGAGGTATCTGATAAGGTTTAAAATAGGATAGCTGAAGAGAACGGTTTCGTAATGGAAGATGCAAGTAGCAATATATAATAATAATACTATCTCTGCGGAGTAATTGCGTATTTTTTGACAATTCGACAACATTCATTGCGCTATTAACGTTGTCGAGCAGACTAATATTTCGAACATATGATGCATTGGATGAGGAATTTACTTCAAAGTCCTTCAGATTGTGAGCATCGTTAGCTTGATAAGGTATGTAAAGGTATAAGATAGCCTCAATAGGAATCTTAAGTTTAATTACCTGAAATCGCCAACAAGCATTAAGGAAACGTGATGATGAATTCTAGTACTGTATGAGTAGATTTGAGACTGTTACCTACAGGATTTACGGCTGTATCAAAATTGGATGGAAACTATTGGAAACCAACTAAGATCGGGAATGATAAATGATACATTATAAATGATTTTCTTTCTGAAAGTTGGTTTGTCCAAAAAATATTTTTAAAACTAGATGAGTTGTTCCATATGAGGCGTTTCCTATCTGAGGAGAAGAAAGACTCAAAACAAACTCAGATGTCATAGTCTTTTAGTCCACACATAATCTTGGTCAGATCATGTGAATGTCCTTAATAACCAGCACTTAAATTATGGATGGAATAATTTAATATACATACGTACTTAATCTGGCTGGTTCAACAAATAAATAAGTACCGTGTCAATAAACGAAGATTTAAAATGGCATGTGAGTCATCAACCCAAAATAACAGTAATTAACAAAAACTGTCATTTAATGCTTTTCACGAATGAGATACTAATTGAGGATGACACAAATTAAAATTGATTATTTTCGCACGTCGAAAGAATTACAGATCGACGTATACACACATTTACTAATTACCATCATATGTTAAACACATCCGAAGTATATTTGGATCACTTAAATTCATCGCATGAATAGTTTAGTGTATTTTCATCTCGCATTTGCGCAGTTATAAAATGGTTGTGAATCGATAAGTGGTATTTTACTGCGCTGACATTAGCTGGTTTGCCAAGATTGTCGTAAGTGTGTAAGAGATCTTATGTGGTTCAGAGATAGTCAAACTGTGAGTTTTGGGGTTACGATTCGTTTGTGGGCTTTCTGAAGGCAAGATTATGGCCAAAGTATTTGCACATAAAATAAAATAATAGCAATTTTGGATCATTATTTTTAATGTATAGTTTAAATATGCAGAATATTAATTCTGGGTGGATGTTTTCTAAAAGTTTTTAAATTTTAAATCAATAGTTATAGCTCACATATTTCTCGACGGCATGTGAAGTCAAGTCACAAGCCCATGGGCGACTTTAAAACTCTGACACGACAGGTTAGTCACTAACTACACCAAACAAACAAGAAAAAGCTCACATACACTCCCTATTTTTTAAAATTTTATTTTATAGCTTAAGCAAACTTGAGCACTTTTTGATTCAAAACCTATTGAAAATGTAGCACGGAAATAAAAAGAAAAACAATTGAGCATCGCTGCTCTAATCCAAACACAACAGTAGCGACGGATAATGGACTTCTTGAAAAATTGTCTTACGGCCGTAAAGCTGTTAATTTACTACGTGTTCAACTATAAATAAAAGTGTTGGCCACATCTAATAGCACACACGTGTGGCACACTGTGTTATTGTCAAGTTATTTAAGAAATAGTGTATTAATACTCTTATTAACAATTTGTTACATATTTTAGAGTTTGGGATTGTTTATTTTGAATGTAAGGAGTCGTAAATTATGTTTTTATTGCGTGTTGGCGTCAAATGGAGCGTGTAGTGGGGTGATGTCTTGTTTTATGGGCGAAGTGTGGTGGTCGTATTGTCTGTCCGTCAGTGAGAGAGATCATTCTTTAGAAATTAATTTGAGAGGTCTTGAGTAAGAGACAGTTTTCAATCTTTTTTTTTTCTTTATAATTGGCGTTTTTAAAAGCGAAATGAATGAATTACTTAATTGTTCAAAAAGCAACAAATCAGACTTTTCGTTACTTTGGCATCTTATAAATCATTTTTAATTTTTTATCTTGAATTGAAACTCAAATAGGTAAGAATAAATTTATATTGTAACCCACAACACTATCAAAGCCCCTACACCAAAAATAAACGAAAATTGTTCCACAATTAGCTCACAACAAATCACCAATCCATTAACAATGTGGAAGACAAGACAAACGGCTTGTCAGCAATGAGGTAACAATTATCCCGGGCTCGTTCCGGTCCCGGGATCCCGGCACGTCCGGGCACGTCCCGGGATATCCCAGGGGACGGTACCGAGCCATGGTCGCCCCACTCGATCGATATTTCACCGGTTTGTGAAAAATGTGCAGTCGCTCATATTGATATTTGATGTCGTCGGTGATTTTTTTTTTATTGTTGTCGTTTTTTTTGTTTTTTTCGGTTCTGAAATTTTGGACGCATAGTTTGAAGTTTTATATTTTTGGATATTCAACCTGTACAATTCCACAGCTGGCCATGAAAGAGGACTTTTGCATGACATTTGCTTTTGTTCCGTTCAGTTGAACCTAGGTACATACTATACACTATTGTTCATTATATGTGTTGACTGTACCATCATTTTTATCTGTAGAACATTTAAATTGTCGCGTGAAACTTTAATTGATAGAAGAAAAAAAAACTGTTTTAAAGATGAATATTTCTTTCCATTTACGCTTAGGTAGGTAAAGGTACCTATACCTTATCCACACTTTAGAAAAGTATTAAAAATAACACCACAATGATACGCATCAAAAATAACCACAGCACATTTCCATTTTACTAATTCGCATGCCCCACTTACGTCACTGATACATTAAACAGAAATGGTCAACATACAATCCAGCATATCTACACACGTGGCAAAATTTGGAACTAACGCCAAAAACTTACTAAATTTTGACAGTTGTCGTAGCAAGCAGCGCCACTCCCAAATGTCAAGATTTACTGGTTAGTCCCCATACGTCGTGCCTCGTTGGAATGACACTGCGCAGTCCACATCATGGCTGACAGTCATCGTTGTCAATTTAAATGAAACTGTAAACGCTGACAGCCGACAGTCGAGGGCTCAACAAAAAATAATTAATGGCCCGACTAATGAATATGAGTACGGTAAGCAGCGCAAGTTTTGTGGGGTTATGTGGTTAGGGTTTTTTGTGTGTATGTCTATTCCTTTGATGTTCTCATTTTAAATAGAGGTTATTTTAAGTGTTGATTGAATAACTGATCTGTTATGATGTAGGTAACTGAATTCATTGTCTTTGAAACACTTTGAAGAAAATAATGTAAAAGCTCTGAAATATACTTAAACGTTAATAAGACTTCTCGGGCGATAAAAATATATTTTGAAATAGAATTGTCGTTTAACCATTTTCCGATTTCATAAAATAATACTACAAGGAACAAGTTCATCATCATCATCATCATTTCAGCCAAAAGACGTCCACTGCTGGACATAGGCCTCTCCCAAGCACCGCTACTTCGACCGATTCTGTGCTTTCCGCATCCAGCGGATTCTTGTGGCCTTCACAAGGTCATCGGTCCATCTTGTGAGAGGCCTTCCAACGTTACGTCTTCCGGTACGTGGTCGCCACTCCAAAACCTTTTCACCGGTTTTCGGAACAATTCCAGGTTAGGTCAAATCACCTTTTTAAATGATTAAATTAACCTCACTTTGACCCTTAAATAAACAAATTAATTATACTTGCTCGAAATAAATAATAAATACCTTCTTCAAAGAAAATAAAATTAATAACATTAAAAACCTGAAATTGAAACAAAGTAAACAGATCTAAATGTTTCTACAGACCGTACCGCACTCCCCCGGGTGGAGTTAAACTTGATTTATTCACCTCATTTCCGCTCCTTGTGGTTGTTAGTCGCCCGGGCGAATTAACCGACGATTCATATGACCTTTCAAATGTTCATATGATAATGTGCCTGTTTATTGACAGCTGAATTTGTCCTGAAAATGTGGGTAATGCCGAAGGATTTTTCGGGTTTTTTTTTTTTAGGTCAACTGTTAGTTTTTCCGGTTGTAGTTTATTTGTGTTAGCTTCTACAAGTAGGTACATTTATGATAATCCCAATGTCATTCATCCTTCAGTCATTACAGTATAGCTGAAAAAAACTGAAAATGTCCGAGAAAATTTCAGAGAGCATCAGTGATGTTATCATCTGGTAAATTGGGATACAGATGACCTTACAGCAAACTGATATTGCACACATAACTCTGATAAAAGTTTTGAAACTTCGGCTTACTTTCATGAAACCAGTCTGTTTCTCGGTGGTTTTGATCTGTCGGTCTTCTATATTAAGCCACACAATGGCTAACTTCAGCAGATAATAATTAACGATACCTGTGCTGTAAGTTGGTAAGGGAGTTGGGTATCCTGCAAATTCCAGGTGATGCTGCAGCATCAGTTCAAGGTTACTATGTTCTTCTAAAACTTCTAATATCATTGAAGAACAAGAATATCAAATTTCAAATCGATCAGACCTGTGGAAAATACTCACATCCTAATGGATGTTTAATTTTAATTTTTGATTAATCAATTAGAAAAGAGCTGATAATATTCAAACGGCTGAACCGATTTTGATAAAAGATCTAAGAATCATTGTTAGAAAACCTGCTTTGAAATAAAAAACCGCATTCAAATCAATTCACCGTTTAAGAGCAACGGTGCTACAGACAGACACACACATATCGGTCAAACTTATAACATAACTTACTTGCGTCGGGGGTTACAAACGGAATAAGAAGTATCACAAAATTTAAAGAAAAGTGCTAAATGTTTTTGCAGCGACTCTTCATCCCGCGGGTGGAGTTAACCCTGATTTATTCGGGGCGGTTTCCGTTCGTTGCGGTGGTGGATCGACGGCGGAATTAAACGGTTCACGCGTTATACCATCACAGATGAACGGATCTGTGGCTGGATTATGGATTGGAAATTATATATTCGGAAAGTTAAAGAAGGAAATCCAAAATTTTGCGGAAGATGAGCCTAATACAAAACTGAATTCAAAATTAAAAATATTTTATTTCACATGGACACTTATGAAACGTCAGAAGCTAGGTGCACGGTTCCAATTGGTCGTTTCCTATGGAGAAGCACCGGCAAGAAATTCCACGGTTACTCTTTTAAAAATAGATGGTTATTACAATGTTTTCAAATAACAGTGTTAATAGGTATGAGAGGACAGTGTAGGCCTATCAACAAGTACCAGGTACTTAGCAAAATATAAAATGGTCCACAAATCTACAGCCTACAACGTTCTCACATTCACCAAATCTAACTACTGTACTCATGTTTTATAAAATAAATATTATCTTATCATCTTATCATTATAAAAGATGAACAAAATAATAAAATGAAGACCAATCCTATTAAACCAAATGACATGATTGCCACTGCTGTAACAAGTGTATGCTTGAATAAACGCCCGGTTAACATAATGCAAAAACCCTAGATCAAGCGAAGTGCAAAAAGAACTTGAATTATAAGTTGATTTTGTCAGTTAAGGAAGCCAAAGCAAACGAAACCGTTTACTTAGGCTTGACTGACAAATTAAAGCTTTAAGATAAAAGTGGTTGATAAACGCAATATGGAAAGAAAAATACATTCCTAAGTAACTTCAAGTGCTCGATTAAAAAGTTAATAATAAATTAATAACTGGCAACAGAAGCTAAAGTAACGCTTTTTCTGTTTAATCAACCTAACATCTACTTACCGACCAACAACACTATTATTAATATGCATAATAAAATTATAACACAAAAACACTTTTCATGTCGTCATAAAATGAGTCACGATAAGGGAAAGAATTACCACATTTACACGCAAAAAAGTACGTGAAAACACGACACCATAATGTGTCTATCTATGGCATTTTTTGCACGTTTCCTCCATAAAATGCCCATAAAATGACACATTGGACAAACATTGACTTTGCGTGCGCAAGAGCATCGCGGCATGAAATTTATTACTTCCTCAAGCAAAGGAAGATACCACTTAAGTTTTGAAGGCACTTGGCTTTTAAACCAGTTTTTAGTCATGTGTTTAATTTGCATTGCAATTTAAAGTTAAGCTTTTAAATACCCTGATGATTCAATCTAAGATTCGCGATAGGTAAATGGCGAAAAGCTCTTCAGTTGTAAATTTCCTTTTGTACTTGTGGATGCTAATCAGTTATTCTTGAGATATTCCTAGAATATCACGCCATACATGAAACATTCACTTATCAAATACGTAAAATCGTCATAAATAAATGATCAAGTTTCTTATAAATATGATGTCTTTAAAGTTATCATGGTTAACTTTTATTTGTTGTACGACGTTTACCATATTTACCAACCACAATTCCCCAAAATCCCACATAAAATTCAATGTCAAACTTGGGCTTGTCAAAACAACGAGTTAACACCCGAAAGCGTCGCATCCTGAACCCGCTAACAAGCAACAAACGGCCTGAACAAACACCCAACTGAAATATCGCATCGGTCCCTCTAACTACCGCACAAATTGCGCCTTTGTACGCAAAACTAACACCGCAGCACCACCATACAACACCCCTAGCCATGCAAATAGTAACCTTACTACTTCCACTTAAAGTTCAACCAGTCTGCACATGTGTGGTAAGGTGTCTTCAAATGTTGGTAATCCAGAGGAAGCTGAGATTCATCACGCATCACTCATCGTAATCTTTTAATGTTTTCAACGTGGATGCAGAATGGCAATGGCAGGAAGCTGGAAGGATAGTGTTTAGTACGATAGGATTTTGTTTTCTTGGCTTCCATATTGGTTCTCTCGAATTTTTACACTGTTATAAGCAGAGCTTTCATTTGACCATTGGACCCAAGACTGCTTCCTGCGGCACTCTTTATAACATATTCAAGTTTTTTAGCTAGCTATAAGCACTTGAAAACAAGTAGGTATTGAATTGAGTCCTTTTGTGAATCTTCCTTATCCGGCACTATCGACGAGCAAAAAGAAACATTAATTTCTGTCAGGCACTTGTGCAATAATTTAGTTAAGCGCAAGTCCATCGGAATAAGATATTTATTACTTCCTTTCAATCATTGTGAACTTTTTTTTTTCATCTGAAACACTTATCTTGGCCAGGATACACATTGAGCAGTTGTTGAAAATTGTAAGCCAAAAAACTGGTCTGAATAAATCTTTACTTTGACAAACACTTCTTACTGGCGTCCTTTGGACACTCCAGTGGGCAGGTGACGACAGCTTTTCCCAAAAACACTTGTTAGTTTTTGGCAAAAAATCTTACAATTTGTCAGAAACCTGCTGCTTGACATAACGCCGGCGCCAAGTTCCCATTGACCATAAAATTTTATCAAGCAAAAAATTGTGTTTTTACTACGCTGTAGACATTTGCATGTGATTTTTATAGGAAACTAGGTTGTAAAAGTTTATACGCTTTCAGTTTTACAAAACATATGCGCGAGTTTTTGTTGGTTCGGAGAATATTTTAGTAGTGCTTTTAAATAACCAGTAAAATGGCTTGTAGCCGTTTTGTTTTATTTTTATTTGACTGTTTTTTCCCTGTAATTGAGAAAATGTTAAGCTTTAGAAACTCTTCATACCTAATTAATGTTAATAGTGGTCAAAACCACATGTATATTTGACGTGAGTTTATTACTTTGATAATTTCCGACTGCTGCTAAAACCAGTGCTGGGGCTCTGCCGCGCATAGGGTCACAGCATTATACTGAGTGATGGCCGTTTTGCGTGGATGTAACGCATATTTTCCTCCAAATTGTTATTTTCGTGTATTTGTCTTTCTTTGCATCATGTTTACCGCAAATAAACGTATTTTATTTCTTTCATTGTTTTTATATTCCATCAGGCGGCACATTATTTTGGTTTAAAGCACATGAATTAGAAGATAAAATAGCCGTACAATGGCAGACGCAGAGAAATAGAAATCCACAGTTTCTGTAACACCATACCAATTCTAAAAACCAACAACAAGAACACATCAATGACAAAAGCTCATACAAATCAGGCTGCAAATAATAAATAATTTATGTGTCTATCTGTGAAAGGGCGTGCCAAGCGACGTTTACACAAAGAATGAAAAATGACGCCTGCCACGGACTACTATACACCGTCAGACCGTCAGAGCCACGAAGGATTAGTGGGCTTGAATAATGTCCCACTGTTGAATGACTGTCCGAGTGTTATTTTTGTGGGCAAGTAGCTAAGTCATGTTTATGATGGGTTCTTAGAAGTTAGAAGTGAGTGGGATTACATTTGGTTTAAGTTTGGAGTATGTTTTGTGATTTCATTTGGAGTTTGGATATGGATCTGTTCAAAATAAGTATTGATAGATAATAATGTTTACAGTGTCAGAAGATTATTAATGTGTAAATGAGAAGCAGTCTTATTGAGATTAGCAAGCCAGCATCTGGAAGGCTAAAGAAATATTATTTGTTAAGGCTAATTACTAGCTCATATATAAACAGTGACAACATCATATTTCGTAGTTTTAATTTCATGCGCTGCTAATTTAAAAAGGGCATATACGGATAGGAATATTCAAGCCTGCAAGCTTATTGGTGATACCGGATAAGAAAATCATTGAATAACTTTCCATTTAACTTCCATTCAATTTCTTTAGCAGCCAAACCACAATTTGCACGCCCACATTTATTCCCTTCCAAACAAATGTCACAAAAAAACTGCGTTTTCGTATGCAATCAATGTGCGTACATTAATCAGGCAGCGGTCAGCGCTGTCAATCAGACCCACTGCGCTGTCACAGAAACAAGTGACGTTCTACGTGTACAATTTACGAAATGTTTTTCTGTATCGATGTGGTCTTTTTATCCAGAGATTTTGAGTTTTGGCGCTCTGGGTTTGAAGTGTTGGTTGGTGAAAGGTTTTGTATTCTGCTTAAGGGATTATAAGCTTTGGTCTTTCTTTGTAGGGTATAGACCAGAAATACCACTATATTTCTTCCTGTGGATTTTGTTTGAGACCAACAGGTGAAATAGGACAGGAGATGATAATGTGGCTCTTGAGAAAAGTCGTAAAAGATAGATCTCTTCTTGATCACGCACTTCATTATTGAAGGTCGTGTCCCTGAAAGGCCTTCGTGGCTTTGTGTATGATGTTTTTCCACTTCGTTCGGTTCTCCGCTTCTCTCAGAGCGGTCGCAACGGAGTCAAGTGAGGGCGGTTACTGGGTCTGACCAGCGGTTAGGTGACTGGCCGCGAGGTCTTTTCCTATCTACTTTGCTCATCACCACTAGCTTTTCAAGGTTATCTTGTTCCCGTCGCGCAATGTGACCAAAGTAACCAAGAAAAGATAGATAAGCCCCATCAAAAGCATGGGTTACAACATCAGACTGACTTCTACACCAACAATCCGCTAACCCAGTTTGGTGATCACGGCAATTGGGTCCATATTCAACAGCCAACATTTACGAAACTACATATATCGAAGTACACCAATCATTACAGCAGGAACTACATTATCAATCTGCACCGTGACGTGCACGATAAAGGCTAAGCATTTGACTTGAAAATTATAGCAGTACATAAACAGCCATAAGTTGTGTCCCATCGCCTGAGAACGTCATATTGACCTTATTCCCTCAGTGCACGTTGATAAACATCTAATACATTCATGTATAATTTTATTGCCAGCTTGGTTAGAAAACTTATTTATTAACGACATAGAAATTACTTACTTGCCTACACGTTATTTTCTTTTATTGCTTTATTTGGCTACGATACGTTATAATAAAGCGACAAGTTTTATCGTTATGATTGTAATGAATGGTAGCGCGTTTAGGATTAACAAGAATAGGGTTTAGGCGTAGTTTACATTTCTTTTTATACTTGTTAATTTACACTATGATCGGCCAGTAATTGGCCCTGTGAGATAGTCAAATTGTAGGAACGAGCGCTTTGGGCCTACCACTACCTCATAAAGCAATATTATTTTAATTTTACTTCTGTGTTGGAAAGACCTGGAGCTATAGAGAATAATACTACAAAAAAAGGTGGTGGTATGCCCCCTGATTACCAAACTGTAAGAGTATTGATCAGACACGCAACTATCTAGAAATCATCAATCATTTAAAAAATATTGGTTCACTACTAGACACCGTCCCTGGAGATCATTCACTCGTCCCTCCCAAAATTGTTGAGCAGACCTGCATCCTGTTTCATTTTGATAGTTCAACAACATTCATTGCGTTATTTACGTTGTTGAGCTGACAATTTTTCGAACATTATGAAGTAATGGATTAGCAATATCACAGATTACATATAGTGCAATATCCTTCAAAATAATTCAGATTATGATTGATCGTGTGTTACGCAACTAGGGTACTGATGAATACAATTAACAAAAAACAGTGGCACTCCGGGAATGCCGACAGAAGTGAAAATTTGAAAAAAAAATCGGCACCGCGGTAATCAATGCGTTGGTGTCTTTTACTCCATGCGCCGCGGTAATCAACGCGTTGATGTCTTTTACTCTACGCACCGTGGTAATCAATGCGTTGATGTCTTTTACTCCACGGTGTCGGTAAATTGCGTTACAGTGTCGCAAAATCAATAGTTTAGTCGGGAATCTTAAAAATGCCCATGCAATGCGCCTAAAGAAAAGAAAGTAGAGAGAGACAAAACGGAGACTTGTCTCTTTTTGGCGATGAGGAGTTACCAAGCTTGTTGATCAAAGCAACCACTGCACTAGTTCAAGGAATATACAAGGCAACTCAAAACATACATTTCATGTCCGATATAATGTGGGTCAAAAACAGAATTCCATTGTTTTTCCACCTTTTCCTTTTTCATACCCTTGACGAAGATTTGTTCGTATAATTTATGTAAAACTAGCTGTTATCCGCGACTTTACTCGCCCGAAATTAGAAATTAAATATTAAAATGCACGGGAATGCCATCTGTCGGGAAGGAAATAAAATGTTTGGTTATTCTCGCGGGGTTCGCTCAATTTTCCGGGTATATTTGCAGTAATGCGGGGTAGTTTTTTTTAAACTATTTTATGGAAGAACTTTTTCTTTGTGGCTGGGACATGGTTTACATGGGCTGAGATAAAAAAATAAAAAAAAAAATTTTTGGAAAGCTCTACCATAAATCGTTAAGGAAAATTGGCGTAATTAATGTCCATAATAATTGTAATTATGTTCTAGGCTGAGAAGAAACACGCCGCCGCATCATGCTGTTGTACCAACCTATCCAACACCAAGCCACAGATTACTATCCTATGCTGGAATCGATTAACCTCTACAGTGTTGATAAGACTAGGTACACTATTGCTATTTTCTCAATGTCTCACGGGTATCATCGCCTTTTCGAATACAAACGAATGCTAATTACCATGTCCATCAATTATTAGATTTATCGTGTATAATAATTTGAATTCAGAACCAAGTTTTAGAACCAACTTTATTGATTTTTTTTTGGATTTCCGTGTGAACTATATAGAGCTGTAAAACTATTTTCCTACCTGTCGTGGCTGCGACTTTAGCAGCTTTCCTCCCATTTCTAAAATAAATTACATTAAGTTAAAAGAGTATTAGCAACTCTGCATACTTTCAAGTCGATTGAGAGCGTCCGGTCTGCACCAAATGCAAAGGGCAACTGATAGAAATCCGATAACTGACGAAACACGAAGTTTGCCGAGGGTCATTAAGAAAATAGAACTACAGTAAGTACTTAATTAATTGTATACTTTTAATTCTTTCCAGCTATCCACAACACTCAGCTAACTAAACCATATGGACCAATATTAATGACCAAAACAAAAGTCTCAAAGCTCCCGGCAGAGCGCGGCCCAATAAGTCAGCCTCTCTGGCCCACCGTGCGCCACTAACTTTTTATTTTATATTCACAAAAAAGGGAAACTGTTATGTTTCCAGTGCGTTTCGCGGAAACGAATGTAAGGCTCGGTTTGCCCTTTGAAAACTTGTAAACTTTTGACTACGTTTTTGAGGGACCTTTGTGGCTAGATCTACTGAAAATTTACACAGTTAGCTAGACCGATCGGTTTATAATTTTTAAGGAAACTGAATTTCGTGCCAATTTTATACGTAGACAATTTTTTCCTACAAAATTATGAAGGACTTGCTTCCGCCAGCGGCTTCGCTCGCATGATATTTTTATAAATAATATACAGCCTATGTTACTAAATAATAATATAGCATTCTATTGGTGACATAATTTTTTAAATCTATGCAGTCGTTTTTGAGTTTATTCATTACAAACAAACATACAAAAATCAAATCTATTCTCTTTAGAATATTAGTTTAGATACAGAAATAAGTCACGAAAACAAAACCTATTCTTGGATCGCAAACTGCTTAGTTTTGGAAACATAATTATGAAGGTGTTTTGTGATAATACAGCTGTAGTGGCAATCATGCCATTTCGTTTAAATAAGTCTTTATTTTTATTATTTTATTTATCTTTTACTTAGATTCTTTTCTTTTAGATTTTGTGAATTTGAAAACGTAGGCTATAGATTTGTAGACCATTTTCTATTTTGCTAAATAGCTGGTACTTGTTGATAGGCCTACACTGTCCTCTCATACCTATTAACTCTGTAATTTGAAAACATTGTAAAAACCATTTATTTAAAAAAAAGTATAACAAGTGGAGTTTTTTGCCGGCTCTTCTCCATAGAAAACGACCAATTGAAACCGTGCACCTAGCTTCTGACTTTCATAAGTGCCCTTGTAGGTTTATGTGAAATAAAATATTTTGATTTTTTCAATGCTCTTCTAGTCTTTAAAGGTTGCTGCAGACAGGCGCGACGCGACAGTGCGACGTGATTCTGGTAGAACAATTTCCATGAAGTTTTCATAGAAACTGTTGTACTAGAGTCGCGTCGCGCTGTCCTGTCGCGCCTGTCTGTGGGAACCTTTAGGCATCAAAACAATCCTACAAATTCAACAAACAACAGTATTCAGCCATTACACTACAATCAAAATCGAGCTATCTTTTATCAATACATCCTAATCACCATTTTAAACCCACCCCCATAACCAGAAACAACCCACTTCATAACCCCATATTATTAAATCGACCAAACTTATTACGGTCATATCATAAAGTAACCCTAAACAATTACAGTGCACCCGTTCGCGGCGTAAAATCGTAAGTGGTGGTGTTAGGGTTGACACACACGAACCACTTTGAAACGACATACGACATTACGGTCTCCGTGCTGTTGCAGCAATCGACGACTTTCTTCTTCTTCTTTAATCGGTATTATTACTGAGAATCGTGGTTACTGGACCCCTTTAAGCAGACAAGCCTCCATCGACTCTAGGCCGAAGTTGTCATCACCATCTGCTGAAATTTGCTTAAAGACGCAGCTTCCTTTACTTGGTCGGACCATAGTGTTGGCGTCCGGCCTCGTACTCTCTTTCCTTTGGTATTGCCAACAATGACCAGATTTTCAAAGCTGCTATCTTCCCTTCGCATTATGTGTCCGAAATAGGTCAAAATACGTTTTAGGCAAACTGTAGACAACCGGGTCTTGATACCGACTTCAGAAAGGACAGACACATTTGTGCGTTTGGTTGTCCATGGTATTCGGAGTATCCTCTGTCTTTCTCTTACTCGGATTGTCCACGACTCCACTCCGACGACTTTACACCTACAGTTTTATCAGAGTGTAGTTCTAAGTGTGAGCTGATGAATTAAATAATAACCACAGTCCACTCAGTTCAACAATACATTTTTAAGTGGAAGCAGACGTCGGTATGTCGGATATGAATTGGGTTCAATTCGCAACTGCGACAACTTTGTAGAAGAACTACCAAGCATTGACTGATTGTCTTCAAAACTGACAGCAATGAGTCGTAAATGTGTGATACTGCT
Source organism: Agrochola litura (assembly GCA_949152395.1). Taxonomy (NCBI): domain Eukaryota; kingdom Metazoa; phylum Arthropoda; class Insecta; order Lepidoptera; family Noctuidae; genus Agrochola; species Agrochola litura. The sequence continues at coordinate 2,454,519 of OX424497.1, read as the reverse complement.
ATGTCACATCATCATTCTTTGGCCCTTAACCCAATTTATTTGAGGTCGGCGATATATGTCAATTTCTTCCATACTTCTCGATAAGTCGTCATATCCGCAACCCCCTTTTTAGCCATATCATTTACTGCTATGTCACATATCCGCACCAATTTGCTACTCTCCACAGACCACAACTTTCATCCCAAGTCGGTGGAAAGTGGAATGTGTGTGTTAACCCTTACAGGGTTGGCACGCTGGGGTTAATACCGGGTTACATTAACGTCGCGGTATCAGCGGTATTAATAGACTATCATCGAGATAGGATACCGCGCCGCGTTTATGACTAAGAAATGGAGGCAGCCTGATAAATTTTATGTACAGTGTAATATTCAATATACGCTTTTTTATGGTGAGTGGGAGGTTAATTCTTTTATGCTGTCGTTACTCATTGGTGAGTGGTTGTTATGTGGTTTTCTGTTCTGAATAATGTGCCCTTTTAAGGCTATTGTCTAGACTGGGTACGGTTCATGGGGTTTCAAATTATTTTCTGGTTAATTCCTTTTAATACCATAGGAGTGACAGACAGCAAGCTAACCAATGATTAGACCAACCATTTTACGTTCATATAAGATACTTCATTTATACGTAATTTTATTGATCAAATTCAATGATCGATAATCCGCCCTTAATGTCGATCTCCTTTAATTTATTTAGAAATCCGGGTGCTTTAAAGTCAGAGGCTATTAAATTTTTCGATAACGACTGGTAGTACCTCAGTCAGTACCGCAGTCTATCGTCATATTCGCTTTTCCTAACAACACCAATCTTTTCTCCAATCCACTCCATCTTCAAGACATCATTAACCCACTCCACCACATGTAAATCAACACTCACACTAACGGGAAATGACACAATAGAATTCAAATTAAAATTACCGACAGACGACACGACAAGCTTTTTTAATTGTCACTTACCACTTTTATGTAAATCCGCGGTGACGGCTCCCACTGGGTGTCGGCACTGTCGGCCGTCTGACAGCTCTGACAGCTGACAGCACTGACAACTGACAACCGACAGGTCGCCGTTCACCGGGCAATTTGCGACCAAGCGGCTGCACCGGGAGCAATATTATTTTACTTGCTTTTTTTCCGCGGGACAGTGTGCGTCCTGTCAGTCGAACGGTGTTAATTTCATTAGGGATTGGACTATTTTTTGCTTTTATGCTGGACTGGTGAGGTTCGTGAAGGTTGGAGAAAAAGTGTTAAGAGTAATTTGCAGATGTTGGGTTTAAATTCTGTCGACAACTTTCTTTCTGAAGTCGTAAATGACAGGTAATTGATCCTAGTTGTTGTGACGTTTCTGGAAAGTCTTGGCCGAATTCGTAACGACCTCCACTAGCTCCAAATTTTTGTAGGGTCTCCTGGGAGAGGAATTCCAATAATCTAAAGTACCTGGGCGACCGAGTTCTGCTCTGGTGAAAATAGAGAATGCTCATTTAATAGTTTAGGGAAGTTCATACTAATCCATGTATAAGTACCTACTTATTCCAAGCTGCCATGATAGTAGGTACTTACTAATTCCATTCTGCCATGTCATTATTCATTGTCTTGATGTAAACTTTCGGCGATCGAGCTCTGCCATATATGAGACCTAGCTAGATCGATTTTTCGCCCCCGTAAACGTATTTGTCGTATTTGTGATTTCTAGAATTTTGTTCATGCATACATTTATAAACTACTGGGTAGTTTTTTATGTCAGTTTTACTCGTTCTGCTCATTCCTATTCAAAACCTACATGCCTTACAACCCAACATTTTACTACCATTTCTACAACATTTATCTGAACAAATTCTCAAGAAAACATCCTTCTGTACAACACATTAAGCACTAAACATTCCCTATCTAAACTAACACACAATACGGGCCTTTCACACTGGCGCATTCCGGTATCTCAAACGGCTACGTCGGAACGGCCGTCTTGCGCGGCGTCTTTCATATTTTGAATACTTACTCGAGTTATAAGAATTTACGCGACGCTTACTCGGGGGTAATGGGTCGCATAAAATCTTATGACCACTCAACTCTTGTGTATTGACTTTTACAGCGGCGCCATTACACGGTATATTTTAAGAGGGGTAGCAATTCGCATTTTGTGGGAGCGGTGTGTCTGTTATTTGCGAAATAATTTTCATTTTTTTACTGTTATCCTTTTTCTGTTAATGTTTTTTGGTGGCAGCGAATTTGGGCCACGGGTTGGCTTAATGATTGCTCGTTTGTGAATTTTAATTTGGGGAATAAGCTATTATGTAATGTGGGATAGGTTCGGTTGACTTCGTCGATCATGCTACAACAATACACATAGCAAAGAAATAGGCCCTCAAGTATGCCTGATGGTCTATTTTTTTGCCGTGTGCGTTGCTCCAGCTTTTCTGTTTTCCGAGAAAACTTTTCTTTCTTTCTATGGAAAGAAAAAGAACAATCACACGCAGTTCCTCACATATCATCATCACTATTATCCATAACGCGACTCCACCCACTGCCGGGCAGAGGTCTAACTTTGCGAGTGCCAATTTCCAAGCTCCTGTGACAGTCTCACCCACATCCAAGTTAAGTTTCATTTCACTTCCTCTACTACAATAAAATATTCCTCAGTTCCCCGCTCTCCGCCTTCACTAAGTCCCAACCTCACACGTGTTTACATGTCGCCATAACAATAAGTTAAATAAACGCCCTTTACGCTTCGTGACGACTGCTGTTTGAATTGCATTATGTTATGACTCGCTGGAGGAGCTCTCTTTGTGTGGCTGTAGTTCTGTGTTATTGATTTAGGAGGGAATAAGTGAGTGTTGCTATTTTCTTATTACAGTGATAATAAACACACTTTGTGGAATAGTTATTGGAGCAATATTCTATTAGATCTAGCGCATGCTGGGCAGTTTACGCCGCTAACAAATCTGGTGACTGGATAAGTGGATAATGTTTCAGTACAGCTAGTATGAGCTATTCGTGGTCACAATGAAAAGTATCCTCAAGCCTTTAGTTGCAAAAGCGGTCCAGCTTGACATCAGGAAGAAAAAAATAAAAACAAAGTCGAATCTACTACTCGTACACGTAGAAAGAGACTGGCACTTAAGTAGTTATCCTATTTGTAACCAGAGACCACAAGGAACTAACTTTATTATGATTAAACCGGAATACCAACAAAACTAGAACGGCCAACACGGAACCGATAACAAACATACACAATTAACAAATCAACACATAAAATAAACATAACAAAACAAATAAAACTAACAATAAACGTGGAATCTATTAACAATAAATCATATTGTTCGCTAGAACGCAACGATTGAGTAATAAATATCAATGAGTTTAATGTTCGGGCGTACACGCGATAACTGTCAGCCGCCATGTTGGTCCGCCATCTTGATTTATGACATTTTATTGTAAACTGTCGATAGATAGCGCGGAGCTATGAAAGGAGCTAATTGTTTTTGGTTTGATGAATAGATTTTGATTTCGGGTATAAATAGAAAATAATTCTTAACGTTGTTATTGTTATTCATTGTTGAACCTTATTGTGTCCACATGTAGAACATGTTCAAATGGTAGCGACTTACGTCAGAGAAGATGTTCAAGTCCAAATGTTAATGTGTATTTGTTTTCATATAGACGTCTTATTTTTTTAATTATTTTTTTGCTTTTCCGAAAATCCATTTACGCCAATACAAATAACTGGTAGGACCCCGTCTTTAAATTTAATTTCCACATTTTTTTTAATACCTGTTTAGAATTACTAATTAATTCCGTCCGATGTTCCCTGCAGAGTCAATGACAGTAAAACGTGTTAGATCAAAGATCACATTAGTTATACATACACAAGTGACAAGCCGTCAAGTCATCCGCTGTTTACCTTTAACTCCTTAACTTGTGTTGAAATGTCGTCGTACAAGTATTGTGTAAATATCATTGGTGTTTAATTCGTACTCACTGGCGTGGTCATTTGCATAGGAATATGGGGAAATTGTGTCCAACGTCTAATCGAAACCTTCTTTGAAGATGCAAATGCTAAGCTTTGGGAGAAAAGGGCAATTTATTCAGCCTTGTCTGTAGTTTCCTTGATGGTATTATATATAACAGAATAGAACTTTAATGAATGCGAAAATGAGTTTGTTTGTTACGCTTTCACGCTAAAACGGCTGAACGAATTTGGATGAAATTTGGCACATGGGTAGACCATGTCCTGTAAAAAGACAAAGAATACCTACCTACCTTTTTCTCCCGACGGGATCGAGACTTATGCGTGAATTAAATCGTGGGGCGCAACTAGTAGAAACATGATGTATGTAGCATGATTCCTAATTAATTGATTCAGGCGTGACCTTGCGGAAATCCATTATAAAATACAATAGACGTGGATATGTTTAGTAACTTGTTCCGCTTAGCTATTTCTAAAGAGCCATAAAAAACTCCTGTAAGAAATCGACACGTGTTTCACCTCTCAACGAGGCATCCTCAGGATGACGATGGACTTGTTGCGAACTCGAACACGGCGTGTTGCCACACCAAGCGCTGAGTTCGAGTTCGCAACAAGTCCATCGTCATCCTGAGGATGTTTTCTACTGTGTACGATAAAACGATCACCTTGATCGTTTACTGTCTCACTGCAAGTCAAGCCTTTTCTTATAAAGTAGAAAAGAGTATTACGTTACCTTTTCCTTTACCGGTGATGTGGTATGAAAATGAACAGTCTGCATTTTTTTGAAGTGAAAACTTCTTTAGGTGCGTTGGGCATTTTTGAGATGGGAAAAAACAATTGAACTCGCGACACCGTTACCGACACCTCATTTTTTGTAAACGCAATTGTGCTCTTTATTTATATTACGTTAAGGATCACTGTTGTGCAAGTATTTTTCTTCCACCAAGGCGATCTTGTTCAAGTTTTCACTTGTGTCGGCACTCCCGGTGTGCCACTGTTTTTTTTTTAACTCTTAATCAATGTGCAACACATTAACAGTAGCAATGGGTTTCATTTTGACAGTAGATAAATTTTTCGAACAAATGGATTAGCAATATCTTTCAAAATCATTCAGTTTGTGATTAAAAGTGTGTATTAGGGTGCAGGTCCTTAAAAGCGGCTTCTTTTACGAAACAGATAGCAAATTTTACCAGTATGCTTGTCTCCTTCATAGATCCATGTTCCTATGAGAAATTGCGCAACGCATGAATAACTAGCTAGCAATGTCGCAGTCAATACCAATTGAGACAATAGATTTTCTATCAACAATCTGTTGAGTTTCAAACTCGGTTGATGAAGATTACCTTTGTGTGTTAATGGGTCAATGTGTTGCTCCAATTGTAGTGTCAAGTGGGTTTATGACCTATTGGGTAGCAGTTTCAAGTTTATTTAGTCTTAAATGAAGAGATTTCTTTGATGGTTTTCAAATGGCGTCAGGAGTAGACCTTCTCCTGACGCCATTTGAAAAGTAGTAAACGGAGATATTGAAAAGATTTGGTTGGTGGAATATGATAGTACACCCAATTTTTCATCATCTGCTCAGCCTTTTAACTTCTAGTCAATTAGGATGCAGCTGAAAACCAGTACACGGAGCGACTACCTATGCGTACCTACAATGTTTTTCTAAACCGTCACTCTAAATTGGTTTAGTTGGAAAGAAAAATCAGTAAACGGACAGAGACTTACATGCCGAGTTCAAATCTAATATACAGAATATCAATAATGCAATAGATTACTACTTAGGTAGGTGGTAAAATAATTAGCTTAGGCTTAGATAACGCTGCTTAAGGAAAGTTGTGTGATTTTTTTCTGAACATCAAAAGTTTTGTGAATACGTTCTGACAATAAAATGTTGCATGCATATATTCAATAATTTTAATTATAAATATTTGTAGAGTATTAAAATAATATCAGTTTCGATGAACTTTAATAAAATAATGAGGTGCCGAGGCCTCGATGTATCATTAGTCTTTACGATAAATTAACAGCAATAAAGTTATTAATTTATTGGCACTTTTTATTAATATTCATTACGAAATATTTATTTCATATTCCATTGCTTTGTGGTTATGTAATAATTATTAATTTATCAGTGTTTGTATTGCAGAAATGATTTTATTTAAATGTTAAATTGTTGGTTCGTTGTTACGGAAATGTGGCATTTAATGTAGGGTTCCGTAGTATAAATAATAAACAGGAGAACTAAACAAAGTCCGGGGTATGAATCCCAAAAATGTAGACCTTCAGTTTACTGTATGTATGACGTACCTAAAACTATGTACTTACCTAGTATTTAGTAATGCCTTGACTGTTCACGTGAGCAGCCAGTCAACTAAAATGACTGCAAATAACAAATAAATACTAACTTACTATGTATTCTGGACAGTAGAAGCGTATAAATCAACCTTTACAACTCATAATGTTTCCACACAAAGTTTCCTCTAAATCAGTCATATCTCCATTTATTATGACGATGTTCCTTCGCCTCTAGAACAAGCGGTAACGAGCTATATCGCGTATAAATCCTTCGTTCCTCGATACGCTACAATTTATTGATGTTGCTACTCCCAGTCATATAATTGCGCAGCGCCCTGATTGATGCCTTCGTTCAAGTTGATCGTAACTCATTCAGAATGAACGGAGTGAATGTATCTGGATCTGTGTTGTTTGCTTTGTGTGGTTCGGATATTAAATTCGTTGAGAAAGGGATGTTGTTTGTAAAGTTGGCCAAGTAATAGACCATTTTAGTCTGGTTTTTCAGTAAGTTGATGTTTTTCAAAAATAAAAAGTAAATACGCAGGAGTTTACATATGAAACAAACTATGGTTTTTCTAAATATTGACATTGTAGATAATATATTATTTTCGAACACCCGTTTACCAACTTAATTAGTCGCAAACTAGTGATTTAGCAAGTCATTGCTCTAATGTGATCAATAATAAATTATCGTGTTGGATATCAATCAAAAGTGACAGTTTCAAGCATTATTCTTTCAAGCTTTTTCTGCCAAAAATAGCCCGCACCCAACACTGAGCCCAGACTTCAAAGATAGCATAATAATCTATAACGCAGACTTAACCCTCCGAACTTCGTTCACTTTCAGAATATTAAATTTTAAACTGTCACCGCGCGCTGACTTCGTCAAAGTTTTTCTATTAAATTTTTCATTAGCATTTGACAGGACATTCATAATGCTCACGACTTTGATCAATGAGGCTCGGCAGCTCGACAGCTCGGCTGTCAGCCAGGGAACGGCTAATGATATTTGCTTGAAACGCTTGATGTATGACGTTGGTGCGTGGCATACTGATAGCAAGATTCATAAATGAAATGGAGATAGCAATTTTGTACCTTTGTTTTTGTAATAATGGTACAAAATATTTGATTAGACTGTAGAATTTATAGAACTAACGTTCATTTTAGTTTATTGTGCAACTTTTAGAAGTCACTGGAAACGAACAAGTTCAATGGGATAAATAAAAGATTTATTCAATTTTTTATACTGTACCGTATATTTTAAGCAGCGCACATAGCGTGGTAGTATTTAGTTAAAGTAATACTTTTTTTATTCACTTATGAATATATAAAACGGTATGAACTGAACAGGTTAATCGTATTAATTCGTAATCAAGAAGTTGTTTGTGTTTTTGAACACCCTTGTAAGTGTTTTTACAACAAAAAACTCACCGTGTAAAATGCATATTTATACCAAAATACTTTTCACCCATTATGGGCCATAAGCGTGACGTATGCAAAGAATGCGATTATAGATAGTCAACATTATGGCTATACCTTGTTTTCGCAATATGGAAATCGCTGATAAACTTCTTGATAAATGTGCCTATAAAAAGTTAAATTATTCGGTGTAAGAGCAAAAAGTATGAATAGCTATTAGCCGTAATGTATTGTCTTCATGCAGTTAATTTGCAACTATGTTGATATGGTTACCGTGTTTGTAAAATTGTAATGTTAATAGTTGGTGGTCACGCGGTTTTGCTTCGATGGTAAAATCTCTACGTATTATAATAGTGGGGCTCTTATCTATGATGGCTGACTGCTATGATTATTGTATACTTCGGTATTTAGTTATGATAAGTAATGAAATCGGCAAAAAAGTGTGTGTTGGGCTATGTATGGAACTTGTTTCAAACCTTTTTTTTTCTGACGACCTCGTTCTTCAGGAAAAGTCTCTGAGATACTGTTTTCAATGAAACTTGGTTACGTCAACCACGTTATTGATATCGCCAATGAGTTTTTCAAATCTTTTTCTGTTGAAATAATTATGTATAAAACAGTACCTACCTGCTTTTTTGGGTGAATTTTTCACATATAACTTTGTTTTTACTATAATCTCATTTCCTAATTTGTATCATACCTAAGTCACCCTACCTTGGTGTATTCTAAGCCTTCAATGAACTTCACAAAAAGCTCTTAGTATATTGTCCAAATCCTAATTTAAACCACCCATCCACCAATAGTAACACAGTATAACAAAATGCTACATCAAAAATACAGTGGAGCCAGCGACGGAACAATAAAGTCACATTTAATACAATTACCTACAAAATATATTAGTGTTTATTTTGTAAGTCGGCGTGAATGTTTGCTACGACTGTACTGGGAGGTAGGTGCAAGGTGTAAGAGGAAGCGAGTTTGGGGGGTTGAAAATTAGAAACGCATCAAAATTCAGACTAGTCTCGTAAAACACGTGAGAAACGCAGTTTTCCAAGTATAATTTTCTTGAATATAAGTTTTATGTACGGTCAACAAGTCTTTTGTGCTTTCTTTGACATAATGCATTGAATGGCCCAACTGATTCCTTATCATCATATTTCGACAGTTCTGAATCTACTATAATCTTAACCTATCTTTCAAATGAGCAAACTGTAGCATCGATATCTACAGCCATACAAAATAAGCATTTTGTTCACAAGTTGACGCAACATCGCATGTGTCAACAGCCCTTATATCGTTTTTGAAGTTGAAAACTTCTTTAGGCGTGATGAGCGATTTTCGGTAGGTGATAAACTTATGGATTCGCATCATCGACATGCTCGCGCCGTAGTGCAATAGTGTAGAATATAGATGGCGCTAATACCAGTTTTAAGTTATCACTTTTGTTGGCAGTCCCCATGACTGCCTATTTTCCTTTTATAAAACGCCCCGCTCCCGCTCACCCCTTAAACCCTTCGTAGCTTACACACGATAGCTATAAACATACATCAATGATATTTATGGGAGTCATTCGCTAAAGCGTGTAGCACAACGATTACTAAGAACCAAACGTTAAGGCAGCGGCGACGATTTGTGACGAACTTGCCGCTACAATTCTTTTTTTAGTAGACAAAATAACGTAATTTAGCGGCAAACGACGCCACTTTTGGTAGTTCGCGTTTTTTATGGCCCCACTTTTAGATTTAGTTTGGTGGGGTTGGTACTAAATGGTGGAAGGCATACAATGTGGTGTTGGGTTATATTTTGGGGTGTCAGGCAAAAGTTTTTGATGTATGAATGTTGGAAGGAGTAAGTATAATGGTGTGGATGTTGCGTCTGACGCGGTGAATGGTGCATTTGGCACCATTAGTATGTTTTAAAGAAGCATTATTTAGTTTTATGGTTGCCGAGTTGTTTAGATGTATGATGAGACTGGCTACACCATATTATTTGCTGAAAACAGAAGTTACTAAAACATTTTGGAGGTTTTCAGGCTGTAGATGCAATTACAGACACGAATCTTAGATGTATTCAATGGAAGACGAAGTAAATAAATTAAAAAAAATCCGAGCTAAAACTGCAATCCTTGACAGAAAAAGCCATAATAATCGGGTCGCCCAACTACAATCATGTTACATTATGGAATGAATGTACTTGTAAAGGTTCTATCAATAACTAAAGCACGTGTTGCTTTTATCTTTCATTACTTATTCAATGGTAAGTAATATTTCTAATCCCCGCCTCATTTAAAACCTGTCACTTAACCACAGAACTTTAAACAACCCTCCCTATTCTAAATGAACCACCAAGAAGAATTCCTTACATTTAGCACTCACAAACTAAATACCAGCTTCAACCGGCACCATTAGTTGGCTGTCACATCTGTCGACTGTCGCGACGCGTCACAAAAACGCGCGATGTCGCGGCGAACGCGCTCGAAGTCCCGACATGTTTACGATTGCGACGACAAAAATATCGCAAGCAGCGATTGTCCGTCGATTGAGTTACTGCGGGCCCTGTTCCCGGCTAATTTATCGACTTGTTAACTGAAAGTGTGCGAGTTTCACGTCTTTGAAAGTTAAATAAAATTGTCGAGTTTGTTTTTGGCCTTTATTACTAATTTCGTGGGCGGATTAAATGATAATTTTGTTAAGAGAAATGTTGTTGATAGTTTTATGTGGTGAAGTGATTACTGAAAGGATTTATAGATTTATGTTTCTTTGAATCTTTTTGGTAGAACTATAGCAGTAAAATTGTTTGGCACTTGTTAGAAGAGGAAAAGTGTGTTATACTTTTGTAATGTATTAAGATTGATACATTGTTACCCTAAAACTTATTACCTATGTAGTGAGTTGAGTGTTCGATTTTTGGTCATTACACAATTTATTTAACTATAAAACTACTTAGATAAGTTGATACTGAACTCACTCCTGATAAGGCTAAAAGTCACCCAAAGGGCAATGGAGAGGGCTATGCTTGGAGTTTCCCTACGTGATCGAATCAGAAATGAAGAGATCCGCAGGAGAACTGGCAATGGGCAGGGCACATTGCTCGCAGAACGGATGGCCGCTGGGGCCGAAAGGTTCTGGAGTCGCGACCGCGTACCGGAAGACGTAGCGTTGGAAGGTCTCCCATAAGATGGACCGATGACCTTGTGAAGGCCGCAGGAATCCGCTGGATGCGGAAAGCACAGAATCGGTCGAAGTGGAGGTGCTTGGGGGAGGCCTACGTCCAGCAGTGGATGTCTTTTGGCTGAAATGATGATGGCCTAAAGCCAGGCATCAGAAAGCATCATGTGACACTATCTTACAAATGTATTACATGCGAAGTATTGCTACTTGCAGAAAAGAAAATACACGAATAGGAGTATTGTATCGTCCGAAACACAGCCCGTTAAACTTTCCGGTTCCGAACCTTCTATCTCCAAGAACAAATCTGCTGTAAATGTAATGAAGGTAAACAATAGTAAAGCTAAACACTTGTACCAACAGAATTCAATCAGGCTATCGACGCTAGCTACAGACGTAGACGTCAGCGCGACTGCGCTGCCGGCGACACCCGTCACTTGTTACTGCACTTCTAACAAGCCGCCGCATGTCGCATAGTGTGGACATGGCCTTAGTTTCTTTTGATTTGTTTAACTTATTTGTGTTTATCTTTTCCTTTACGAAAGAGCAGTCTAGGCAGTGAGCCCTGTTACCTACTTAGTTGAAAAAAACTATTCTTTTCAACACACCATAATGAAGTTATTCTTAACTAGCTTCTGCCCGCGACTTCATTCGCGTGGAAGTCGTAGGACACCACAGTATACTACAATAACAGCCACATTTTTATAAAACTTCCCAATATACTACGTTTGTAGTTTTATTCTTAGCAGTCAAAATATACATAGAGTCAGGAATGGTGACTCGGGAGCAAGCGACGTACAGTTGTCCATGTGAGAAGCAGCTTGTCCTGAGGTCGACACCCGCAGCATTCAGTCTTCGGTGTCGGCCCCTGTGACTTGTTGATCGCAAAGCATACGCTCACAGGGAACTGCACGCGCTTAAACTGGTAATTGTGGGGAATTAGTGGTATTCGCGGTATTTTAAACACTGTCTCGTTCTTAATAGCTATATAGCAGTAAGGCTTTTGAATATTATATTATCTGTAGCTTGGGTTTTTTTTGAAAACGGTGCCGTTATAAAACGGCCGAAAAATTACGTCTGTCATTGAAAATCCGTAATTTTTCAGTGTGTTGATAATACGTGCAACCTACATATATGGCGTCATTGCTTTCTTAGGAAAACCGAGGTTTATAAAGAAGAAGTAGGACTCTCTGTTAAGCTGAGGATGGCTATTCAGTCTAAAGAAGAGTGCTGCGAACAGAATTTGAACTATAAGGCTCTTATTGGAGTCTCATTCATGACCTTCATAATAGTTTTTTTTACTCCAAGTTCTTACGAATTCATGACCGAGGAAAGGAAGATCAGTTTTATGTCCCAACACTCTTTCTAGTAAGTCTACGAGACCAAAACCAATAAAAAATATATGTTCTATTTTAAATCCCACTCCATACTATTGAACCGCGTCTCGAAGCTAAGACGCTTGTTACTCCAAGTTTGCATTGAACCCCGCGGCTCACCCCCCAGGGGATCAATGGACAATGTGGGTGATTCGTCAGGTGACACCTGCGTAATGGGATAGCGTTTGTATGGAGGATATGACGGGACCAGATGTGTGATGCGGATGTGTACTGTGGATGATGCAGATCTGTGTTGGTTCATTGTGGGTGCAGTTGGAACAATGTGCGGGGTATTTTGGTTTTAGATTGTGTTTGAAATCTTTGAGTGTGAAAAGATGGTAAGTAGGTCACAAACCTAGATCAAACTTTGACATTCTTAGGTTTATTTTTGCATTTTTTTTTCCAGTTTATTTTAACAAGGAAAATACCTTTTTACACCACCTAGGTATTTGCTGAAATGAAGTAAAGAGTAGCAATTGTGTAGTACAAAATATATCGTCACAAATTTTACATGAAATACTAATTAATTTCTGAATGAGAAATTACAGCAGCATCCTAAGAAGGTTTAGCAAAATTGTTCATTGGTTTAGCTAGTAAATTCTATAATAAAGCATAATGTCACAAACTCTAATAATGTTATGCAAACACTTCTTCATAACATGCTACATGCTAACTTAGAACAATGCATATTTACTAATAATTTATAAACATCGCTTTGAGACGTGTCCATTCCATAAATTAACACCAACCGTAACAATTTATACGTAAACTGAAAAGTGAATAACATTAAATTTAAATATTGTAATATTTTATTTATTACACTGTCAATATACAAGTGTTGTCCTAGTAAATATATTGGACAGACGGCTCTACATTATATTGAATAATAGCCGCCAGTGTAAACAAGGAAGTGCTAAAATAAATAAATTAATGAGAGCAACAGTAATTATGTTAACAGGTGCTGCAAACGTGGAAAAACATGCATAATTATTTGTTATGTGTCTTCTTGCATCCGTCATGACATGACTACCTACTTTCTAGCAAACGTATGACCAAGATCTTAAAACATAAATGACTAAGATGTACCTACCATGTGGCGTTACCTACCCCAGAAACATTCTTTGTTCTTAATGATGAATCTGGGATAAAAGTAGTAAATTAAGTAGAGTAAAAGTGGTAGAGTAAGTAAGTACTTATGGAAAAAAGAAAAGTAACCACCCGGTTACTACAAAATCTGAATGGTGGGACTTGGCAGCTGTGAGGATGCTGAAATAATCTAAATAGTAAAAGAAAGAAAGAAAAACATTTATTTGGACACAGTTTGTGAAACACAAAACATAAATGATACACACACACAGTTGAGAGAATTTTAGTCTTACTTAATACTTAATTACGTTTGCATGAAAGCAAAGAAGTCGAAATCGAGAACTGGTAGGCGACAGGCTGGAAAGAGGAGAAAGGTTGCCCAGCCTAACCCATGATGACGATTATTTTCTTGAAGATTAAAAAAATATATAAATAAAGGGCAAACCCTCAAGGTTACTCTGTTACTAAGACTCCTCGCTGAAACAAATGCTTTCCTCTTCGCCATCTGATCGTTTAAATAAAACGTACAAATTATTTTTTAAACTATCGCCTATCCTGAGCCAAAGCGTTCAGAAACAATGTTTACACGTGCCACATGTGCTCAAACTAATAAGATAAATAACACGTGTCGCTTTTCGCAAAAAGTGTGCTTCTATAACGAGGGCTTAGTGTCAATCACCTTTGCAGATCAGAGATGCGAGGAGAAACCTGTAACTATCATCGTTACTAGGAAAATATATGATGGGTTGTTGACATTGTTTCTTTTGCCAGGATATCGGCATGGCTGCTGAATCTTTGTCTTTGAAACATAATCCCACAGTTGTCTTATGTAATACTCAGCCAGCTTGTAGTGGTGGTTGTCCGATGTTTCACTTTCTAAGTATCTTCGAGGTTGCATTGTTTAATGGGTTTTTTTTTTAAGTCATGAATGTATGTAGATGTTTTTACTTTTTGAGTAGAATCTTAACACCTGAGTCACTAGAAAAGAAAAATATCTTGAGAAAAACATTGGACTTAAACGGTCTGAAATCGCCAAACTAGGGATGCAAGAGGTGCCAAAAAGTATCAATATTTAAAAAAAACAATTTCAGTTTCGATGTATAGAACAAAAAATATCGATATACTTATCGATATTTTTTCTGTAAGCCTACGCCAATAGATTAAGAGATTATTTTTAAAATAGCCGACGCAAAATTTCAACGCAGAGTGGTTCAGAATCATGTACTGAATCCATGGTAACAGTTTTCGCGTCGATGTCCCTGTATTCAGTGTATGGCATTGCAAGTCAACAAGCACGAATTTATTTTAACATCATCGTCATCATTATCATTAGCCCAAGGAAAAATTAAAAATTGTTTATACATAGATAGTAATTTTGACGGTACATAATTTCTTACGTATCGTAAGATACCATGGGTTATAAATACCATACGAAATTTCGCGCGATTTGCTATCGCAGTGCGGGCTTGACCCTAACTCTTGTAACTATTCTGTGTGAAGATATTTCCTATATATACTTTTCTTTGCAATATAGTGGCACTAGCCTACAGACTGACATAATTAGGAAGGGATAAGTACGTTTTTTTGTCGGAAACTCGAAGGAACAAATTAACTACCAAGTTAAAGTAGGCTTAAAATTCCTTGCAAATGTTAAATATAGTTCTTTTAAAACTTAATACAAGCATTGACTATTTACCAGCTAACATATTGAGGTATGTAACAATGTTATCACCTAGCCATTTTAAATAGACCTGTAAGTGAACCAACTGCCTAGGAATTGACGAGCATCTAGATATGCTGCTAGTGGCACTAATTTGATTATAAAGTGTCTTATTATATTTTGAATAGGGTGTGTAGGAACTCGCAAGTTTTTCAGGAAATGTTTGATTACATTCATGAAAACTTGGGATTAAACTGTCGCGTGTAATTAAGTGAAAAAAGAGCAAATAATAAGAATTTTATTCGTCAGATAGGCTCGGTCTACTATTCAGCCATTTAGTTATGCTCTCGACAAATTGTGATGTAATAACTAAATTCAAAATTTTTGGCCGTATTAGCTACATTTCTTGATACTTTAACTGGTCATTCAAACTTGATCACACTAAATAACAATCTAAAGATATTACATTTCTGACACCTATCCTAACCACAGGAGCTGTGGTTACCTAGTATGTCACAGCTTCTTCAAATGTTAGAGCCATGACATACTTAATAGTGAAATACTATATAGGAGCTAAAGTAATTTCAATAGATATTTGTATGTTAGTCTGTTTCACAACTTCCGAATAAATTCCAGTTTAATCGACAGATAGAATTTTTTTTAAACCCCATAAACCCCTAAAACTCAACATGTAGGTAATAATTTTTCATATTTTCTATACAAAAAGTGAAAAATTCCATACAAAACACGTCGAGGCTGCCCAACTTACGCGCCTCCGGCTCTAAAAAAAATTCACGGGGAGGGCAAACAAGTACCACGTGGAGTCGCGATTGACAAATTCGATTTAGTTGTGCCACAAATTATTTTAAAATTTAGAGAATTAATTTTGTAGAATATCATTAAGATTCTCATAGCCAAAGTAAGGAATTTTAGTTATAGTTTAGTGTACAAGAAAATCGGCACCAATGTCAAACTATTATGTCCATCAAATGACAAGATTTTCCATTGTAGGTATTTTCAGCAACACTTAAAGGATGTGGGAATAGTAACAAAATAAACCGATTTCTGAACGATTCAATAATGAAAGGTTTTTTTCTCAGCGTTGTCACTTGTTTACATTATCCTGCAAAAATGTACTTTTAATTGAGACATTGTAAGTTAATGTTTACTTAGTAATCGCTCATTTCCCGTACTTAAACTTAAATTAAAACGTTGGAGATACTACAAACGAGCGCAGGGGTTAGGAAACGTATTTTATATGGAAATGCGTTTCTTTTTTTTTCTTTTTTTAAATTCTTATCTTTACCTACAGCTGTTTAGAGTCAAGTTGGGGCCATTATGCTCTATGTTTAATTAAATAGATATGTTAAGAAAGTGTCCGGCGAAGAACCAGAGTAACTGACATCGTTTGGTACAGTACCGACCAAAAGTCCATAAGCAATCTCACAAAGCAATAGATTGACGCTTCGGTTTGACTTACGACCTTCTTCTATAAGTTGTTACAATGCTATAGACACGCACAGTACACACACACACTCACTTTGTCTGCACCCAATGACTAGTTCTATAATCATTAGTTTTTTGTTTCATTCGTCTTGTTCACATAAATATTAAAGTTTAGCAGGTAGACCACAGAAAACTAAGTAAATCATTTCGATTTCTGTGGGGTAGACAGCGAGTATTCACTTAATAGAACTTTGTTGGTTCGTAGATAATGTTGGTGACGAGCAATGATATTATAAACTATAGATACGTTACCCGCGCTCTATAGTGGCAAGATGAATGCAAGGTATTTACCGGACTTCGATTTAGTCGCGTACCAACCAGTGCCGCGGCTGTACGTGATATTAAAATAACTTGTGTGGATAACTTCCTAAAAATAACAAAAAAAAAAAATGCCGGCCTGTGTTTATAGGAAATGTAAAAATTATACTGCAACTGTGAAAGATAAAAAAGTATCATTTCATGCGTAAGTATCAAGAAAAATGTATTTTATTTTATGTTTTTCGATGCCTTCTAATGGCGGCTGGCGCTTGAGGTAAGTCACGTGCCGTTAGGGGAAGATGGGGTACTTTGCATCAGTGTGTGTAAAACCTAATATTGCGTTCCAGGTATTTTGAAAATAAATGGTTTTGTTGACTAGCTTATCTATCCGACCATAGAATAAAAAATCCACAGAGGACATTAGACTTTATTTGAGCGTACAAATAGAGATGTAAGCCGCGTTTGTTGCAGCCAAATGGCAACAACGGTCCTTTACGGAATTGGAACATTTTGTAGCGTATTGGCAACAACGGTGCCTGAACGTAAAATGTCCAAGTAAATGAGAGGAAATTTAATTGTAATTTAATTTAAACGATTGTTGTACTTTTTATTTAAAATTTTGAATTATTCTCATTTTTTAACCGACTTCCAAAAAGGAGGAGGTTATATGTTCGACGCGTATGTTTGTTTTTTTTTTTTTTTTTTTTTTTTTTTTTTTTTATGTATGTCCACCGATTTCTCCGTCAATTGTTGACCGATTTTGAAAATTCTTTTTTTGTTTGAAAGGGTAGGCTCCCAAATTGGTCCCATATAAATTTTATTAACATTGCTTGGGTAGTTTTTGAGTTAGCTTCAAAATACGTATTTTTTTCCCACTTAGTATGTAGATGATAATGATAAGTTCTTGACACTGGTAGCAGGTAGTGGTATTCGAATGTGTGTGGGGTAGGTACCACAACTAAAAAGTGAAAAATAAAAACTTTTTACAAAAAAAAAACAACCGACTTCCAAAAAAAACACTACAAAGTGAAAAATAACTTTAATTTCGGAAGTCGGTGGCAAAAAACGAAAACACAAAACCCAAGACACCGACTTCCGAAATTAAAGTTATTTTTCACTTTGTAGTGTTTTTTTTGGAAGTCGGTTGTTTTTTTTAATAAAGATTTTTATGTTTATAATATTGTATTTTGTTTTATTTTAAGTAACAGTAATTACCTACTCTTGCGAAATACTGCAATCATATTCAGATCGAAAATAATATTATTTTACCCGTAAATCTACTGCCAGATCAACACGAGAAAATCGAGTGTCCATTTATTCCCCATATGCCTCCTTTTGTACACGTTTGGCCAATGAGCATGCACCACAGAATGACAACGTAATTAAAGAAATATATTTATCTCTCTCTAACAACAGGAATTCCGTAGATGACATTTAATTTTCTTTCCCTTTCTTCGTGCGTCTAAGTAGCTATCTAGCTACCGATAGTATTTACGCTGTTTTCGAGTGCCGTGATGTTCATCCATAACGCGTCTATTTATATTACGTCATTGGTGACGAGTATTTAGCTATTAGCAGTGTTGTGGTTATTATTTTCAAAATGCAGTCAAAAAATATTGAAGGGAGATAAATATTACTGCGCTGCGTAAAAGTGAATGAAAAGATATGAAACCGGACTAAGTGTGAGTGTTATCATTTAAACATTTCATATTTTACTAAACATAAATCTTAATCAAAGGTATTGTTGATAGAACAGAGGTATTGTTGAGACAGAAGATGCCTTTAAAGTTTTAAATTCATTATGAGGTTTAATTCGATTAGTGAATGATAAATAATTAGGTAATAAGTGTAATAAATACAATGTTATTCTTTGTTCTAGAGAAATACTGTGAGGATTAAAAGATATGAGGAAGAGGCTTATTATCGAGGTGCAGCGACGTCAAATGGTGAATGAATATGAAACAAATGGTTTCATACCAACGAGATATTTTGCTGAATTATTAAACAAGTCATTATGAACCGTTCGCCGTGCACTCTGAAGGCTTGCATCACTGAAGACCAGCTAGAAAACCGTTTTTGACTTTAAAATATTGATCATATCAACTTAATAAACAATAGATTCGTTATTGCATGAATTTATGGTAACGATTTTTTTAAGCACGTTTCAAAATAGTGTTTGTCGTATTTCTTGCAGATAGACCGAACATGTTTAATATTATTTTAGTAATATTATTATTTTAGGATTAAAATTTGAGGTTTAGTTTCAATCTTCTTTTCGTAAAGAAAATGAATACTTAAGCTATAACCTCAATACCAACCAATATTTACTAAAGCCAAAAAAAATATAAAATAATTAATGTAAACGAAACTGCCTATACTTAACCTTAAAATCAAATATTTTGTCAGTAGTTTTTTTACATTTTAAGTAGTCTAATATTCTTATTTATTGCTAAATTACTTCGACCATGATCTATCGAAGCTTTATATTTATAGTGAAAAAAATCCATTTAAAATATTTCAAAATTTAAATATGTCAAAATAATACAAATTGCTTCTAAGTTTCTAGACATCAATTTCACATCTTATTCAGCTGAAGTAATGATAAATAATTGTAGCAGTTTGTTAACTTATATACTTAAGTAAAATAAATATAACGAATAAATATTTTTTTATTTTATTATCACATATCATATCACGCATTTTTTTACTCTAAACCCTTTATTGCAATAACAACATTGATAAAAAGGCAGCAATATTTAAAAAATATTATTATTTTAAACAAAAATAATAATATTTGCAAAAACAGCGTTGTGATTTACGAGATTAGAACCTTAGCCATCTTGAATATAAGACCAACGCTTAACGCCTTCTGCTATCTGCACATATAGCATTCGTTCGAATTTTAGCAATGCCATACACTGGTCAAGGTCACGCGTATAATGCGTGTCTAACAAATATTTTTGTTTAAAAAGTGCGGCGCCCGCGAACCGTGACGATACGACAGTGTGTAGTGCAAAACTGCGTTCTCTGTGGTGTATGTACGGCACTCACACCACAGACGTCTGACTGTTTACACATACAAATGTACGGACTACACCGCGTGTTCACAGCAATACGACTCTTAGCGTGCTTATGCACTTTTGAACGCTTACTGTACCTAGTGGGCTGTTGCTGGCATATCTTCTAAAAGACTAACGGTTGTTAAAGGAGCGAATTACATCAAAGGATATGGATAAACCCGAGAAGGTAGCTGCGAGGTGAAAACTTGAGAGTCGTGGCACAACTTTGCAAACGCTTATTTCTAGCAGTGGACTGCAATAAAAAGTTACTGTACCTATAAATATACGCATTTATCATGTATAATAAAATAAGTTATTGAGCAATATTTAGTTTATAGATCTCTGTCAAATGATTTCTTGCTGCATTCAGAAGGTGACAACCTGCTAACATATTTTATGTCTTACATTAGAATGCACATTACTTCAGATGCTAACATTAAAGTTTATGTCCCTATACACGACGCGAACTAACCCATTTTCCTTACAAATTATAATATTACAATGTAAATCAGCGAACAAAATGTAAGACACAACATTTACGAGACATTATAATTTCGCATTCACGACACAAAATAATATCACAAATTAAACTAGGAACATAAATCAGTATGTCAAGTTATGTCCAATAAATAACTTGGAACGGGTTTACCGTAGTTCTGAGAATGAGTCTGACCATTAGATAGCCGATTTTATGCGCTTGCACATCTATAATTTATGAGAAAAACATTGTAACTCGATTCTTGTTGAAAGACAAAAAGTTAGAGCTACTATTCTCTGCTACTCAGCCCATGAAAGTCAATGTAAAGGGTGTTGGTATTATGATTTGATGTTGCAAAGACTATGAAGGGATAGAGACTGTTATTGATTGCTTGCTTGTTGGGAGCATACTGTATAGTGTATATAGCTCAGCATGTGTACTCAAAGAAAATCTATACAAATAAATAAAATTGAAGTGTCTTTGTAATGTCAAAGTAACAGCTTTTAATTAAATAGGTACATATTTCCCGTTTAATACAGTATTTTTCTAATAATCCATTAAAAACATAAACTTGAGAAGTGTTTAGATTTTTTGATGAGAAGTGTATTATGAAAGTATATAGGGTGACTGGCA
Source organism: Agrochola litura (assembly GCA_949152395.1). Lineage (NCBI taxonomy): Eukaryota > Metazoa > Arthropoda > Insecta > Lepidoptera > Noctuidae > Agrochola > Agrochola litura. Next base: position 2,433,625 of record OX424497.1, on the reverse strand, counting down.
ATTAGTGACCGATACTTAAACTCGTGACTTTACTCATCATTATGAACAACTTTTACAATGGAACCAAAACTGAAATAGCGAAAAAAAAATTTTTTTGGAACAGCAGATTTTTTTTTCGCGATTTTTTATTTTTCTCTTTTCGTCTATCTGTCTGTTCCAGCTAATCTCCGAAACAGACCGATTTTGACGAAACTTTCATTGGCAGATAGCTGATGATTTATGGAGTAACTTACTGATATATTATTTTAAAAAAAAAATTGGGTACACACGGGCGAATCCGCGGGCAGCAGCTAAAGAAGATGATGATAGAGTTTTTATTCCCTTGTTGTTTTTAATGTACGATTTCAGTAGGTAGACACTGTGACATTCAAGAAAAATCTTAAGAGAATTGAATAAGAAAAGAGTAATAATAAATCAACACTATTTGGTTGCAATTCGCAATTCTAGGAATAGTGGAAAATAATAACACTGTAATTGATACCCCTCTAGTTTCGAATCGTTCTCATTCCGACTATTTCCGATGCAATTTATTCGATTCTAAACTCGAATAGTATCGATATCAGAATATTATCAGTTCTGGCGTACAAAATGAATGCAATGCCTGAAGTATTTGATATTTGTCGGTAACGTATCGCTGCATAGAGCTCGATAGAACAATTTATGCTGTCTTGCCATTGGCTACAGACTATGAAGTGTATTGCTACTGTGAAACATAAATTAGCAGTGGCAGGAGTCATAATATTTTTGGATGTTTATAGCATTTGATAAAGAATAGGCAATGCTAAGTTTTCGTAGGCTGTATCAATTCTACGTGTAGTTTAAATTTTTTTCTTAATATGAAGCGGAAAAATAAAATTGCCGTGATAATTATTTAATACCTTAAAATGACAGCCTCGTTGGTCTAGTGGTCGTAAGCGCTACTGTTGAGTATGAGATCATGGGTTCGATTCCCGGGTCGGGAAAAGTATTATTGGGTTTTTCATCTGGAATTTCTCAGCCCGGAGTCTGGATTTGTGCCTGGTTGATGGCAATAGGCTCGCCCCCTATAACTGGCGAAATGTGGGTGTACCACTGCCCAACACTTCGGGTAATACAAGTTATTACATTTTAAGTTATTATATTACATTTGGGTATCTGATCCGATCACGAAAAATTGAAGTAGATACCTACATGGACATTTTCGTACCTAGTTACTTCACTGAAGATAGTTTTGATTTAGCTTAGCTAAGCTTCCAGTTCCTCTCAAGGTTTTTTACGTTGCATTTTTTGTTGCTAGTCCATTAAAAAGGTGACCTGCATGATTTTCTTAATTTAATCTATACTAATATACTAAAACTTATTAAGGATAAAGAGGTAAATAAATTAATTATAATGAGGTAAAATTTGTTTGTTTGTTTGAATGTAGGAGGTATCTTCGGAACCACCAGTCGGATTTAAAAAAATATTTTTGCATCGAATAACTCAATTCTTGAGGAAGGTTATAGGTTCGTGGACGAAGTCGCGGGCAGAAGCTATTAATAAATATTATAACCAAAAATATTAGATTTTTTGTATGTTTGTTTGTTACACTTTCACGCTAAAACAGCTGAACGGATTTGCATGAAATTTAGCACATGACCTAGCTTAGGACATAGGATTTTTTTCCCGACTTTTTATTCTGATATTCCTACGTGATTGAGACTTATGCAGCAAAATGAGAATTGTATATTGAGTATGTAATTTACAATAAAATTATTAGTTCTTCAGTAAGTAACAACTTGACTAGTTACCATTTCCTTGTCTGTCTACTAGTAAATAAACTGTATACAATGAGTCCTTACTATCAGTTAGCAGTAGTTTTACGACTTACGTGGTAGCAGCTGATACATTTAACTGTTATTCTTGAATTTCCAGAATCGCGTAAAAGTAATGCGTTGTGTGTTTTTCTTTTCATAAACTGTTCGTAATGTTATGGTGGTAGTTAATAAGATGTAAAATTTTAGACGAGTTTTTGAAAGAGAAAACATGTTGAGTGTTTTTCGTCTGCAGACATTTATTTAGCGATCATTTTACAAAGGAGAGTAAAAAAAAAAAAAAAAACTGGATAATGCCATCTTAATTTTAATTATATCAAAGTTTTCATCCGTATTTGTTTTCTTATTCTCAAATATACTTACATAGAATAGCTCGTTTCAACCAATGGTGACAAAGGAAATCCATTCCTTACCGCAAAGAAACAAACAGGCGGGTATAAACCTGTTTGTTTCTTTCTACAAAAAGGATGTAGGTAGGTATAGGTACTAAATAGCACACCACCCTCCCTGATACAACAGCCATGTAGGCACAAGCCTCCCCCCATTCTCATACTCTATGTCAAGACAGCGGCGTTGCCATTCAGTTAGATTTACAACAACAGTGACGTTTTAACGATAATGCGTATTTACGAGTATTTACGTGTATTTATGCGTATTTACGCGTATTTACTGCCGGCGAGAAAGCCCGCCTGTTTAATTGTCGAATAAAATTGAAATTTACAACCGTTGATTTATGTGAATGCTGCGCTGGCGATACGTTGTATGAGTTTTTATGAGTTACCGTAGAGGAAGGATGAATGAGTTGTTTGACGGATTAAAAGGATGAGTTGCTGTACGCATATGGCTGTATGGAACTGTGGACAGGGGAAAGTTCTGGTCTCGAATTATCTCTAAAATCATTTCAAGAGGAACTCTTTAAAGTCGCTAAGAACTTAGTGTAACCCGCTTGCGCTGGTACGGATATGTCATGAGGCGAGATGATGACCATATGACTAAAAGAGTCGTGAATATAGAAGACGGAAAAAGAGGCCCTGGACGACCAATAACTTGTGTACGAACAATAATAAATGATATGGTAGCGAACAATACAACAAAAAAGACAACCCACAACCGTACGGTGTGGCGCAAAAGTACTAGGAGGGTTGACCCCATATAAATTGGGATAGTAGCCAGAAGAAAGAAGAAGAAGAAATCATTTCAAGAGGAAAGCATAATAGGTAATCTGAAACGTTGGAGACGGATCAGAGTCTCCATCAATGACATGGATGTTCAAGTAGGAGTGATTTCTTACCATCGAGGAAACCGAAAGCCTGCATGCTTCTGATAATATGTTACCTCAAAAAGAGCTCTATCGAGTATTTTTAAATGAGTTCCTCAAAAGATAGATAGGCAGAGGCAAAAATATTAAATGTGAACAACTCCCTATAATGAAGGACATAATAGGAGTTGTTCACATTTAATATTTTCATAGCAGGGTTGAAAAATAGTATATTATGGCTATAATGGCACTTTATGTTCAGTAGTTGCTGCTTTACATAATCACTGAAATCATGATTTCCTTTATTTTATTTAAATACTTATAACTTATACGCCGTTAAATTTGAATCACAGTTTTGCTAGAACAAACGTTGTTCAGACCATGGTTTACTACCATACCACAGAATTCAATAAAAAAATAAAAAAAATGGTTTTTGAAAAAGACAAAGTTAAAAATTTCAAGATTATCGTTACTCCCTACAACACAGACACCACGCACGGGACACAGCATTGTCTACAGGGAAATGTACCTCCATAAACGAAATTTAGTAAGCAGTAGATAATCTTGACATTTTAAACTTTGTCTTTTTTTGTGTTTTTTCAAAAACCAAGTATGTTTCTTTTTTTATTGGATGCTGTAGAATGGTAGTAGACCATGGTCTGAACAACGTTTGTTCTAGCAAAACTGTGATTCAAATTTCACGGTGTATTTTTAAATATTAGAACATAGAACTTTGAGCTCCACGATTACTGACAAATGCTTGCACTGACTGGACAGGTCCACTCAAATCTGTGTGGTTCTTTCCTCAAAAGACCTTTTCAGACACTTATCTACATGGTCCTCATATGGCCTGACCAAGATTATGTCTGGACTTTAAAAGAGACTGCGACCTCTGAGTTTGTTTCGGCCTTTCTTCTCAGAGTAGTCAGATAGGAAACGCCAAACTCATCTAGCTTATTTTTAATAACTTTTTTATATGACGTGTAAAAGTGATTTCGATATCCTATTTACAGAATAAACAATTTCATTTCATTTCATTTCATTTAACATAAAAAAACATTTAAAAAATAGTAGCCCACTAGTATCGGGAACAGGGTCCAAGCTGCCGGTGGTCAGGGCTCCAGAGAGAGGAACCTCCTAACAATGCGAGCCGTGTCCAGGAGTACCGATTTCTGAATCAAGCTCTTGATCCAGCTGCCCAACGAGAGCCTTCTTAGGTGTTGGTTGAGGCTCTTGGCGATTAAGCCATGATTATTATTACGATGTTAGTGTATTTTTCTAGGTTGAATTCAAACGAAAAAATTAAATAGAACTGTCATGCCACAATTAAACCAAATCACATCGCTGACAGATCTTAATGATTAAAATTACGTGTTAATAGACAAGCGTCATTAATTAGGGAATCTAAAGGTTGCATAGCAGCGGTAGTTGGCTTACTGCCTACCCACTGTGGTAACACATCGCAAGCAATGTTTACGACCACATCAAAGAGTGACGTCGTAAATATACAATTCCATTGCTTCATCGGGTATGTGGGATGTGGGTTTCAAATTAAGAAGGTTACTGGCTGCCTTATTTTCAAAATTGTAGAGATGAAAATGAAGATGTATAAACATTGTGTTTATCCCTACAATTCTTCTTGTACTTATATTTGAAGGATTTATGAAAATAAATCGTTCAAATATACAAGACCCAAGACTTGGGTCTTTCTATTGTTGTGCTGACTTTCGAAAACAGTTCTCAAAAGACAGACAGCTTTGATTTTAGTTCGCGCTGCAAAAGAACCAAAAAAAAAACAAGCCTACTTTGTTATGGTCTGTGTTGTTATCTCTGGTGTGCGTGACAGCTACGTCTTACACTCACGCCACGTCATTCTGCTTTTTTAGCGTGCGTGTGCGTGCATTTAGCGGCCAACAGTTGGTCGTTATTTTTTCGATCGACGAGTTCACAGCTACGACGGTCTATCTAGACATATTTATATTATTTATTTGTCTTTGGCAGATAGAATTAAACTTAAAGCGCTTGATTAGTATTGATTATGTTAAGCAACATGACGCCATCTTTACACAAGACAGCTGAAAACCGTTTATTCGAAAGTTTAGTCTCCCTGACTTCTTTTAGTAGCACCTTCAATGTGCTACAGGAAAGGTAGCACTTAACGCCGTAAACGAGGCTTCCCAGCTGACATTGTAAAGCTTCTGGGTACATACGGCGACCGTGAGGGCAAAATAAGTGTAGGAATATGGGATGGTGTGGTCAATAAAAATCGGCATTCATGACTGAAACTAGTATATTATTATTCCAAAATAGTGTAACTGTGACTTCAACTAGTCGACTAACAACATGTTACTGAGTGGTTAAGCACATCACTAAGGTGCAAGCCCAACACTAGTTGACTGACATTACTCTGTCATTTCCAAGTACGTCAGGTGTGCTTACATCATCGTCCCGATAAACTAAACAAATTTTCTGATTGTTCTAAGAACCAAAAAAAAAATCGAAAGCTTCTTATCTTGCTCATGTTTGGATTTTAAGTCCCATGTAATAAGGGGCGAGCCTATTGCCATCAACCGGGCACATCTCCAGACTCCGCTGCTACTGAGAAATTCTTTATGTAAAAACCCAGTAACACTTTGCTTGTCCTCGGAATCAGTTGCGCTTGCGAGCACTAGACCGACGAGACAAAAAAAAAAAGAATATAAGAATAGATTAAATATCAAGAAAATATAAAGTTTCCTAATTAATAATATTTGGAAAAAAAGTAAAACGTACTTCAGCAATCACATCGAATGATTTACGTCTCATCAGAGGCTTTAGGACAAACCCTACGAAAAATGACGTACACGCAGCTGCAGCAGCGAGTCATCTATTCAAACGGTCAAAGGCTAGAGTTACAACAAACAAAACAAAATGTTCACAATACTCTACGATCGTAATATTCCATTAATTCACGACGATAATAAAGTTCAATTGTTACGAGTCCATAAAAATATTCAACGCTAACTACTATCATAAAAATGTTGGGCTAATAAACCTATTTTCAATGACACAGTTTTATTACGAAACGTCCAATGTTATGTTATTGATTGGGATGCGTTGTTTCAGTACTATTTTATTTATTGATTTATATGCGTATAATAGTTAAGATGATGGACGCAGATATATGTACAACAGTCAAGCTACATTAGTAGGTACGGTCAGCGTAAAAAAACTACCAATACTGCTACTTTTACACATCATCTAGATTGACACAATATTACTCTATAAAAATATTGTATTTCATCATTTTCATTTAGCTAAGAGATAATTTTCTTTTAATTTTACTTTTGCTCCGATTTTAATTAAATAAGATTTTTAAAACTAAAGTGTTAATAGACTTTTGTCGCTGACAGTTCCATCATCGGCAGAAGGGATTTACATATTGTGTAACTGAAAAAGTACACATTGAAATGCCAATTTATAAATTACTAGCTTCTGCCAGCGGCTTCGCTGCATGATGTCTTTATAAATTATAGCATAAGTTACTCAGTGATAATATAGCATTCTACTGATGAAATAATTTTTTAAATCGGTCCTGTAGTTTGAGTTTTCTCATTATAAACTAAAAATTAATTTTTTCTCTGTGTAATACTAGTGTAGAAAAACCTTTCCTTCAAACGTATCTGTCAATATTTTTCTTGTCGCTTTTCATAGAAAATAACTCTACAAGATTTGTATCTGTAGCGTACCCTATTATGTAGGGGTACTATAATACTTCTGCCTATATAGACTTCGGGAATACAGATTTGATGGTATGTTATTTACAACATTACGGTACGTAGGCAAGTATAATTAAAATTTTCTTGTTGCTTTTCATAGAATTTAACTCTACAAGATTTGTATCTGTAGCGTACCCTATTAAGTAGGGGTACTATAATACTACTGCCTATATAGACTTCGGGAATACACGTTTGACGGTATGTCAACTACAACATTACGGTACGTAGGCAAATCTAAAAAAATGCGCAATCAATATAATAAAAACGTGATTATTTCTCAGTAAGAAATAGTTGTTAACAATTAAGTATTAACGGTAACTACTATAAATAATTACAATAATTATGTCAGTTATTTATTGATCACTGAGTTATTTAACGATCGTTGCATACTTTAAATAAGTACTTAACTAAGTTTTATCTGTGTATTTAATTACATAACTATGTAGTTAATTGTGTTATAGTAATTCGTTCTTATTCAATAGTACTAGGTGATTAAAAACATTCTTGAAAGATTCTTGAAGACAACTGTCACTTCTGAGTATTTGCGAAAGGTGAGTTTCAGATAAATTATTAGAGTACTTACCTACCCATCGATTTGAAGGTACTTTAGAAGATTTTTTGCCTGTTTTACCCCATAAAGAACTACTAAAGAACTGCACGTTACACCAACTGAACAGTTCATAAGCATGATGGTGCATGGTTCTGCGATACTGAACTTGAAACAATTATCTGCCAGAGATTATTTCTGTCTAGGGGATTTTTTTATACAAAAGTTGCCATAAGAAAAAAATTACAGTTAACCTGTAAAAAAATTCCTAATATTTTAAGCTAAGATTGTCATAAATGTTTTAACCTTTTTAAATACTATAATTACATCAACTAAAAATTTATAACCCTAAAAAAGAAGCACTTAGCAAAATAGGTCCTATCTAACGGTTCACTTATCCAGTCGTGTGGAGCCGGCGATATTATCATATAAACAGTCAGTACATGCCATTAGGTCCCCAAAGGCTTTATTGCCGGAATATGTATAAATGTAAAACCTTCCTTAAATGGAGAATGGCGCTCATATATCGCAGTGTTGGGCCAAAGACGTACGATTCTTTGAGGTTTTTTGATGAGGTAACATTATTGGTGACTTTAGAGACTTCTTTCTGTCCACCAGCTACCACCAAGGGCAATTTATTACTGGAATGAGCAAACGCTTTTGTTTTTTCAGAATACTTGAGATTGGTTAATAAATTCATTAGTAGTGACAAGGTATGTAACCATAAAGAAGCAATTACTCTGTAAATAAATATAATTTTTAAGAAACAACAATAAGAAAATGAAAATGTTTTTGCAAACGTTTCATGAATTTTATGGCATCCAACTAACCAATCGGGTCACTACGTCTTTTTTCAGAATTTTCCGCTAGAGGCGTTAGTGTAGAGTAAGGTCTCTGCATCTCTGCTGGAAATGTCAAATCTCACTGAACGTTCACTATTTGCGAGATTTTTTATTGCGAATTTTTACTAATTATTCATAATTGTTGTAAATATTGTGCCATTCGTGATTCATTATGGCATAAGATTTTAAGTAACAACTTAGGATCTATGTAATTTGGTAGCTTAGTGGAAGAATAATATATGTCTGCATGTAGCAGACATATATTGCTTGCCAATTTTAGGTACATTACAATGTAAATATTCATTTGAAGTATGAAGAAAGAATGTAAGAATGTAATCAAATGAACAATATATGAAGTCATGGGTATTTAAACTTATCTATAACATAATTATCAAACAAAAGTACTGACCTTACTCGCCAGTGGCGCCAACTGGTGAGTACAAAAACGATAGCCTCCAATGCAGTAAGAAGACGCAATTTTTGCATAATAATTATGACACGTGCTTGACTTAATACAACTGACAACTCCAATCCTAATATCTATATACGAGTATTAGGTTGGGGAAAAAGTCTTTTCGCATTATAGTATGTATGAACTTGTAATAAAATCTCTTTGGCTATACTATTTGTATCTGGCTGGTTTTGGTATAATTGAAAAAAGTAAAAATTTTAAAGTTTAAATTTTAAAGAACATAATTCCAAATTCAAATTAGGAAAATGTGTGATTTTCATTTGTTTTTCGTACCGTCAAGATGAGTGAATCTAATGAAGAAATTCGATACATTTTAAAATTTTACTACAAAAAAGGTAAAAATGCAACGCAAGCCGCAAAAAAATATTGCAATGTTTATGGACCTAGTGCAGTGTCTGTGAGAGTAGCACAAATTTGGTTTAAGTGTTTTCAATCCGGAAATTTTGATGTCAAAGATGCACGTCGCTCTGGTCGCCCTGTTACGGATAAAATGGATGCCATTTTTGAAAAAGTGGAGCAAGATCGGCATATCAGTAGTTACGACGTAGCTGAAGAACTGGGAATTGACCACAAAACAGTTTTGGCGCATTTGAAAAAACTGGGTACACAAAAAAGCTCGATATTTGGGTACCTCACGAGCTCACTGAAAGAAACCTAATGAACCGTGTACTCATTTTTGATTCTTTATTACGACGTAATGAAACCGAACCATTTTTGAAGAAGCTGATAACTGATGATGAAAAGTGGATCACGTACGACAAGAACGTGCGAAAAAGGTCGTGGTCAAAGGCCGGTCAGGTTTCACAGACTGTGGCGAAACTCGGGTTAACTCGCAACGAGGTGATGCTGTGTGTGTGGTGAGATTGGAAGGGCATTATTCATTATGAGCTGTTACCACCAGGCAGGACCATCGATTCTGAACTCTACTGCGAACAACTGATGAGATTAAAGCAAGAAGTTGAGAGATAGCGGCCGGAATTAATCAACAGAAGGGGTGTGGTTTTTCATCATGATAACGCTAGACCTCACACATCTTTAGCCACTCAGTAAAAATTAAGAGAGTTTGGCTGGGAGGTGTTAATGCATCCGCCGTATAGTCCTGACCTTGCACCTTCAGATGTCCACCTGTTTCGGTCTCTTCAGAATTCTTTAGGCAGTGTCAGGTTAACATCACGAGAGGACTGCCAAAACCACTTGTCGCGGTATTTTGATCAAAAGTCCCAAAATTTCTATAGCAATGGGATCATGTCCCTACTTACAAGATGGCAAAAAGTTATCGAACAAAATGGTACCTACATACTTTAGTTAAATGTAAATAAACTATATTAAAAAATGTTTTGAATTTTCTTAAAAAATGCGAAGCAACTTTTTCCCCAACCTTGTTCCCCGATTCATCAGATAAGACAGCAATGTTCTCACTGTTTTTAGGATTTGGAAGTTCTGACAACGCAAAGGGCGCAAACTCCTCTTCAGGAATAGCATCTATATTATATAACATTCTCGTGTCACAATCGGCTTGCTCGATTTTTATGAAATTTTATATGTATATTCGGTAGGTCTGAGAATCGGTCGTAATCTATTTTTCATACCCCTAAGTGATAAGGCCCCAAACATTTATTTGGAAAAAATACGTTTGCCCAGGTCAGCTAGTAATAAAATGCGAAAGTGAGTTTGTTACGCTTTCATGCTAAAGCGGCTAAACGGATTTGGATGAAATTTGTCACATGAGTAGACCATGGCCTGGAGAAGGATAAAGGATACTTTTTATCCTGATATTCCCAAGGGATCGAGACTTATGCGGGTGACACCGCGCGGTACAGCTGGTTTTAAATAAAACTGCCGCATCCACAACTTCTTGGCAGCACAGCTCGACGTGCGGTGGCCAACATGTTTGAGCGCCGCGCTATTTTAATTGATATGTCTCCGCCTGTTCGCAGCCAATACCAATTACACGTAGGGCTGTGCTTTTCAAGATATACGTGGGCTATGATTAATTGTGATCTGTGATATCTCCAGGTTTCTTGACCAGACGGGTTGGGTTTAGTTGAAAGTTATCGCACCGTGGAAGAGACTGCTGTAGGGAAAGCTTATTAGAATAATGAGGATGATGATCTAATTGGTTAAAAACCTTCAGAAAATTAATACATTTTCTGAAGGACGACTTCTTATATTTAGGTTTTGTCTATGACCATAAATACCAGAAAATTATTTAATACTTTAAAACATACTTTAAATGTACTATATTAATTATGTTCTTATTTGATTCCGTGTTTTGATATCCAACACCAATTGAAGAATATATTGAAAGTTTTTGCACTTTTTATAATTCTTTGGTGTACCATTGCATCTTGTTTTTATTTAATTTGTTATAATTTAATTGTGTTTACGTGTGTCTTTTGTGTGCACTAAATAAATGTTTTATCTATCTATCTATCTATTGCGAAAAACATGACGAAAATTAAGTTAGTAATGTTACTTACCTATCACTAAAATCAAGTTACAGGTAGAATCATGCATATTTAAAAGTATTGATATTGTGAACATGAGTCGAAGAATGCACTAGAATACCTTTTTATGGTGTTAGTAGGTAAGCACATTATTTACGCAGTAAGCTATGTACCGTACCTACACTTTCCATTGCCACAGTAAAAGGTTTCGAAATTGTCAGAGAAATTGCTTCGTGCACGTGTACACACTCGCAGCTAACGACATTTGGGACTATCTGTATGCAATTTGGATCGTCAGGCTTTTTCCTGCCATCCATTCTGAGCTGTCACCCGATGAAGTTAGATTGAAAGGTGCATGATACACTTGATCTAGATAAACTTGCATCTCTACGATGAAAAATGGATTGGAAAGATTCAAGATTAGCTTTCTATTTCTGTGTAAGGATATTTTACTTTTTTTAAAGTTGAAATCTGTTTTAATTAAGTGTGATCAAGCTTGTGATGGAACTGCCAGTACTCTACATGGGTCATGTTCTCGGATCCTAGAAATCATTTCAATGATTCTCGGTAATGTAAAACTCGAGAAGGTTATGTCAATACCTTCGTGGATGATTATAATCACATCACCGTGAGAAATAAAACTCTCATTAACCAGAGCTAAGATAAAATTAAATATTTGCTCGTAATAAGGTGACTCAAATGCAAGGTATCATAATATCTACTTCATAGATCTGATCATAGTTCGTATTGACCAAATATTTATCGGATGTAGGACCAAACCTTTTTCATACCTAAGTAATACATAAACGCATTGCCTTGATCTAGAGGAAACATAAATTATAATCATATGTATTTTTATATCAAAACAACTTCTGATAACCATAGCTCAATAAAATTTATGAATTCAATAAAATACTTATACAAGAATGCGAACACAGTGCAACAATTCGAGCAACGCGCCATGAAAAATGCAGTATTACACTGACATAACATGCGTTTGATATAAAAACAAACTGCGATGTTTGTATGTATGTATTTCGTGACACGCACAAACGTCTATACACGAACCAACATAAATATTTTTGAAAAAAATATGTTGCACATAAATATGTCCTTATCCGTCAGTGGGGTGAGGTGTGAGTGATGGCGAGGCGCGAAAAGATCTCTTGGCTTCATTTGTGTTAATTTTGGGCATCATGCGGTGAGCGTAGTAAATTCGTGCCAAAACTTTTTGAAGGACTGGTGACTGTTCTGTCTGTCTGTTTTCGTTTGTTTGTCTACGACTAGCTAATTGTGTAACGTGTTTATCTGTTTAGGATAAATGCAAGTTGGTCCAGCTTATAGCCGAGTTCGGTGACCGTAAACGCATGCCAAAACACTTTGAAAGACAGTGATTATTCGATCAGTTATGTTTTAGTTCATACATAAATGGGTTGAAGAGTGTTTTTTTTTGGATTTATGAGCTGGTCACCTATTCTTTGTCAATCGTTGTTTAAATCTTTTGAAGAAAGTAGGTAAACTGGCTGGAGGTATATGTTTACAAGAAAATAAGTAATAATTTCAGTCTATAATTGCTTTGCTCTTAACTTATTTCAGCATGCAAAACACATTTTTTGCAACATTTTAATAAGTTCCTTTAGATTATATGTATAAAATTTAGTACAGTTTGTATTCCAACACTTCCAGAAGTTAGACTAAAAATATACTTACTTCGCCATATTGTTAAGAAATTCAGCATTTAATTAAAACACAATTAAGGGTTATAAAATACCAGGTAGCATCACCGATACTTGATAATTATTCCCCATTACGACTTCCGTGTTCAACCCCTTGTCATTTACAGCCAATTAAATTCTTTTGTTTTCTCCAACACTGTATTTACCCGCTACCCGGTGGCGGTGGGACCACGCCTCCAAAATGCCGCCGCCTGCTGCGCCCGTCACGTTATAATTATCATTTAAATTGTGCCCACCGCGCTACCGCTCGACACTTGACAAATGTAATGACGATAGACCGTCGCTTCAAGAATTTTTATACGCTCATATCCACCGTTTTATATGATCGTGTCAGATCCCCTTTATATGTGCGCAATTTTACGTTTACACCTTGCATTTCATCAGCGGACTTTATGGCCCGATTTATAAGGCTGGTTATACAATGTCTGTTTATTTTTGATAGGAAAAAATATATTTGTTGTAACAAACAGAAAAACTAAAATAGGTTGCTTGATGAATACCCAACAATGGAAACTTAGTGCATTGTGTTAAAGTCGAAAATTGCCTAAACAGTTATTTTATTAGTCATTACATTGTAGTAATGATAAGTAGCGTAGTCAATGTTTTGCTCATAAAAAGCGCGATACTGTGCTCATAGATGACGTTCTATATAATTTCCATTTGATTTGAAGCCAGTTTTTGTTTAGTGAGCGTTGACATTTTTATTTTTATTAATTTGTTTGGTATTATGGTGGAGAGCGATTAAGTTCTCGTTGAGCCTCAATTTATTTTTATTGTTGTTAGTTGAAATAAAAACTGTATCATGCTGCGTTTGTTTTACTTTGAAGACAGTTGTTATAGCGATAGATTTAACGAGTGAAGAATACGTAATATTACTTCAAAAAACATTACCATCTGAATGCATCATTTGAGTTACTGTTTTTCGCCTTTAATATCCAATTTTCATATTTTTCTTAAGCTTTCTTTTTCCTTAATCGATTATTCTCGTCATTTTATTATTTACAATTTGGTATTTTGTCTTTCTAAGATCAGTTTAGCTTTTGGCTTCATCTTTTTTGTATAAAGTAATTCCGAGATACATACATTTAACTACCCTACGGGTACAAGCACCGATTCATACCACTTCACACGCTTTCTTATCAGATTAAAATTTTATTGCGAAACGAAGAATTTATTACGCTCAAAATATTCTTAGATAACATTTTATTCGTAATAAAAATACTTATTTAAATTTTACACTCATTCAAAGTGAAAATGAGTGTGTCGCGGCTGGCTCCTTTTATCGATCAAATTATTCGATGTATGTGATCGTATCGGGATCATTCTCTCACCATTAAAACCTCGAAAACTATACAAGTTTTGTCGTGTAACTCGACACCTCAGGTGTTTTAAGAAAGGTTGGTGATACACCGAGGCTTACATTTCCTTCTTGTATTTACAAAATTCATGCATAGCGTTTTCTTACTTAGGTAGACATACATTTTTTATGTTCTAGATAAAATTGTGCATTGGTGATTTTTATAAAATTATGTTGTTTTCCTGCTTATGACACGAGTAACAGAAACAAAAATGTCATTGAATTTTTCTTAGGTAAATTCCCTTTCTTGAATGCAAATTTTCTAACCTGTATGAGATAGATATTAGTTTTGCTTTAAGCATCATATGCAGACAAGATTGCATTATTTATGCATATTATAGACTGCTCCATAATATATAATCTTGCGATAGTTGTGTAAAATCTAATTGACAAGTCCAACAACATATTAAAATAATCCACATTATTTCTATAAAATGTAAGCCAAGGAAAACCGATGTTAAATTCTCTACTAGTTCAATGCTAATCTTGATGATGCATAAGATAAGATTAATGTACTGGTTGTCATTCCAGGCAGCTTGTAGGTTTACTGCGGGAAATAAATTATGTTCTGATGACTGTAATCGATCACTGGTTCGTGCATTTACTGTTACTGCTGTTAGGACTTATTAATTAGCTCAATGGTGTACTAGACATGTTAATTGCTCACAGAACAGATGGCCGATGGAGCCGAAAAAATTCAAAAAATTCAAAATTCAAAAGTCATTTATTCAAACTAGGCTGAGAATCAGCACTTTTCGAACGTCAAAATTACATAAGACAGTCCCCCAAAAACGCCCACCCTTCACCACTTTCTAGTGCCTTTAGCTGGGAAGAAGAAGTGGCGCAACAAACTCCCCAGCAGCACAGCTGTCTGTTCAAGTTAGAGAATGATTCTATACAATAGTATACAAAATAACCTACATTATGCAACACAAAACATAATTCAAATGATAAATTATAGGCCATATGTCAGCTAGCACACGCCAATATATCAACCAAAAACATCGAGGACTATACTCAAGCATTATTTAAAAAAATAAAAAGAAAATAAAACTAAACGTAAACAGAACTAAATATCTAAATAAAAGCCTCCAGACATAAAGGGCGTGCCCGCTTACATAAATCTGTAATTGGCAGTTATAAATGATAAACTAGGACCATCGGGTTAAAAAAAAAATGAACAGTTAATTACTAGTAACAATAACAAAACCATGATCAGCAAGACGACCAGTCACCACAAGCAGCACCCGTTCACGAGCATAACGCAAAGATCAACCATTACCCCCCTCGCCATATTTGAGGGAAGGAGGCAACCCGACCCCCGACGCTACCGCAAGCAGTGACATCTAAGGGAGCATGACGAACTTGCTGCCGGTTGCTCAGGCAAAAAATAATATGATCAATTGTCGAGGTCGCTAGCGAAAGGTTTTGGAGTAAGACTGTGTTCCGGAAGACGTGGCGTTGGAAGGCCTCCCGCAGGGTGGACCGTTGACCTGGTCAAGGCCATAGGAATCCACTGGATGCGAGAAGGACCGGTCGAAGTAGATGGCGGTGCTATGCCCAGCAGTGGACGTCTTTTGGTTGAAATGATGATGACGATGTGCTGGACAAGAAAGTTTCACGCAAATATTAGCTTCTTAGTAACTTGTGGAGAAACATCTTGAGAAAATAAGATTATAGTAGTATTGTTGAAGATACCTAGAGATAGGCTTAGAAGAAACATGTTCTGTTTTTATCATCTTCACCAGGTCGTTACTATTTAGTGGTATGAGGAACAAGGTGTAAAGTTCACTCATCCACCATAGAAAAGGGAGGATCCTCCGACCAGACGGTTGTTGTGTCTGGTGGGCAACTGCCCATCGGTAGGAAGTTGAAATCTTGTATGTATGTCGATCGCTCGGTAAACTCTAACTGCGCGATGCAGGATTTGTGTGACGTCATGTCTTTTGATGCGTAGTTTGTATGTGGCGGTGTAACCGCTACATCACTCCCCTCCGGAGACCGGAGGTCGATAGTGGGCTGAATCTTGCGATGCTTCACACAGTGCCAGCTGTGGTTCCAGTGAGTCGGAACCGGGTGCTGCATAGTTCGCGGTGAGTCGGAACTTTCTGTGGTGATTGGGGCGATTGTGGTGATTGTGGTGATTCCCCAGTGAGTCGGGGTGATTGAGGTGATTGCTGTGATTCCCCAGTGAGTCGGGGTGATTGAGGTGATTGCGTTGATTCCCCAGTGAGTCGGGGTGATGAGGCTGATTGCGTTGATTCCCCAGTGAGTCGGGGTGATGAGGCTGAGGGTGATGACCAGGAATGCGCGTTCGCTGCATGCTGATGGTCAGGATACCCGTTGAAGCCGTGGGTGCTGGCTGGCTGTGTGACTCGCCTCACGAAAGCTTGCGGGAGTGATGATGATGATGATGACGTCACGCCGAAGTAATTGCACGAAGGCTGCGTTGACGTTCATACTCGGGGTCACCAATTTAGTGGTATGAGGAACAAGGTGTAAAGTTCACTCATCCACCATAGAAAAGGGAGGATCCTCCGACCAGACGGTTGTTGTGTCTGGTGGGCAACTGCCCATCGGTAGGAAGTTGAAATCTTGTATGTATGTCGATCGCTCGGTAAACTCTAACTGCGCGATGCAGGATTTGTGTGACGTCATGTCTTTTGATGCGTAGTTTGTATGTGGCGGTGTAACCGCTACAACTATATCAGAGACTTCTGATACATTTTATGGCTATTTTATTTGTAATTAAAAGAAAAACAGTAAAATCTGTCAAAAAACACTTTATTTTTCCAGAAAAATAATATTAAAATATTGTATTATACTATAAATTTAAATAACACTTTCATGAAAATAAAGAAGCAGATTAGAAAACCAAAATTAAATTTGTAAAAGTGGGAAAGACAAAAGCTCCGCTTCCTTCCTATTAACATAATAATAAAAACTTAACCATCCAAAGTTCCTCTCAGTGTGTCTCTCAAGACGACACACAACAAATAGTGTCGATAGTAATCGCCGGTTGTGAGTGTAAATATCGTCGCGATCCGCGCGATAACGTGCGGCTACCGTCCGTTTTATGTACGAGTTGTGATCGAGATAATACGACGATTTATACGCACGGGATAGCTACTTGAGATGTTTTACGTGATTATAGGTGGAGATGCGACGGTCCTTGCTTCGGGAAAAAGCGAGGAGTATGTCGTTCTGTGATTACGCTTACAAAAGAGCTTTCATGCAGGTTTTGTTTCCGTATTTAAATAATATAGGCTGCAGATAGATGGCCCTAACAATTATAATGAACCTTATACGAGAAAATGTTTCATAGGATCTATACAAGGCTGAAGCATGCAATCTACTTTTGATGAAATCTCCACAAATGTTTTGCATTATCAGAACTAGTAATGCACTGGCTTTACCGAGCAGAGTTTCTGTAATAAAAAAAACTACGTATTACATAATATATATCGCGCATTTAAATTCCCAAAAAAACACCAATCTAATAAATCCCAGTTTAATTATGTGTGGGAAACGAGCAGCCAAAACAGAAAGCACTAAATTCCTCACTAATTTATAAACCAACCAAACGAATGAAACGTTAATAGCGCATCTGTGTAGCTAACCTTAATCTTTGCCACAATAACTAGTTGAAAAATCTGTATGTTGATAGCCGAATGAAAATAGACATTTGATATACGATCAGCTGATGTTCGTAAACACAATTCTCTTTCAGATTTATGAATAACCACTAGATATAGGAGTCAATGGAAACGTTGTAAATTGTAATAAACCATCGGTGAAGAGTTACTGGCTCTCGTAAAATATTAGTTTTATAGTCGTGTTATAACGAAATATGTTTCGGCGGAAACGTAAACGGGAGTAAAAATAATGGTTTACGGTTTCTTTATAATAATTTATGTTGTGTGTTGTGTTGGGTAGGTGTGTTGCGTTTTATTGAAGAGGGTTCAGACGGGAATTCTGTTAGAAAACAACGTGTTTTGGAAGCTTGGATATGTAAATGCAGCTAAACACTAGTCAAATAATTGATACAGAGTACATACTTTTTCTAGGTACTTAGTTCCCATGCCAAAGTTATTTTTTGAGACACGTTTGAGTTTCAAGTTCTGAAACGATTTTCACAGCATTACTTTTTAACCGACTGCGCAACGCAAAGGAGGGTAATGTGTTTATCAGCCTCTTTATGTAAGTATGTTTGTTCCTTTGTGGCACTCTAGAGATCAAACGCGTTTGATGATTCTTACGTCAATCGACTTTTTTATTATTGATCAACCGTAACCATTTACGTTTACTGCCAAAATGATTGTAATTATATTGTATTTGAATATACTCAAAGCATAGGCCATCCCATGTTTTGGTCTTTTGAACATTTAAACGAATGCTAAAAGGACCACATGAAAAAATATCTACTAGATTTTCATAAGGAATCCCAAATTCTAGCATTTTAAAAAAACATCAACACATTACACAATTTGACATTGAAAGTAATTTACTGTTGTAATGTTTATATTTTATGTACGTAACGGATTTCTTTTTAAACAAAGTTTCATCTATGAAAATTCCATTAGATTACTTTTCTACTGTATATTTGAATGTCTGTCAGTTTGACATAACTTTGAGAAGCAACATCTGCCAATCAAATTAATTTATAAAAATATTATTTTGAATCAATTATTTCTGTTATGACAACTACCTAGTTAGTTTTATACTTTGCTAGGTGGCGCCAAGATTCCTAACTTATGGCATTATAATTAGAAAAATATTATATCGTGAGGCATATTATTTATTGATATTACACGGAATTCGTTTTTGAATTTAGGAAATTATAGTGTTACAAAAACCGATTCTGATGTCACATAAAAAATACTGGTGCTCTATGAACAGAAAACTTAAGTTGGATATAAGAAGTTGTGCAAAAAGTGCTCATCGAAAGTGACTTCTAATATTCTTGGAATTTTATCTGACTAAATTGGAACTGAATGAAGTAATTTAAGTAGAATATGTATTTACACGATAATTGGTAAAAAGAGACCATAATATTTTCGTCAATTGGTACGCCCACGATGACGACTGGCAGGCGACATAGAGTAGAAATTAGTGGAGATGCGTCATTTTTATAAAGGAAATGGAGAAGTGGTGCCTACTGACTAATATCATCTCAAGTAAGCTAAAACGTTTTGTAATTTACAAAAAAAACACCTTATAGGTAAGTACAATTAGATAGAAAAAATTGCAAACAGTACCTGCCCTAATCTACTCGAATATAACTGGCCTATATTGTTCCACTCATACGATATCCGTGGTTCCAATGCAGGGCAAAGATCTCCCTTTCCCGCACAATTTTGTCTTTTGCTATTAGGTACCTACCTGCACTAAAATAATTAGATTTATTTCTTTGAAATAAATACATTGACTCCAAGCTAGGCAAGCAGCTTGGCAACCAAGTCAGCCCTCCCACATAGGTGTTGGTGTTGTATTTACATAAACTGCAATATTTTCTAATTTCTCACTCTTTCCTGGAGTACTGACTCAAACGTATAAAAGAAATACTTGCATTCCTGTACAATAAAATACATAAATTGCACCAGTTTTATTTGTTTATAACAACAGTGTTGGCATAAAAATGTGGCACTTCTACACATTTCCACGAACATAATCTGCGCCAATGATCCACAGACGGACAACTTGTTTGTTTTATATACAATATTTACGACACCAATTAAGAGCCTAGCTTATTAACTACTAAACGAATTTATGCTTCAAAATAACGGCTAACCAACGTACTGTTTGTTTTCTTAGCTACACTGTGACTTGCTATATTTAACAGATTTAACAAAGAGTAGACCGCATCTGTTTTAAATTTCGAAGGCGTTAATTATTTGTGTTTTAAACTTATACAGGATTATCTTGTCTGTACATATTTTTAGGTAATAATCTTTGATAATTTATTGTTAAAATATTGAGGATTTCACTTTATAATCTCCACTTTTAATTTATTAACATAACATAACATCACGCCTGTATTCCCTGAAGGATTAGGCAGAGGTGTACCTATAGTACACCCACATTTCGAGTCGTCAGCTCGAACTCGTTGGTGGCGTGGCATGCTATTTAGAACAGTTATTTATTTACTTTCGTTTTATTTATTTAGTATTTATTTATCTAGTTTTTATTTATTTATTTAGTGAAATAGACAACGATTTGTAACGAAAACGAGCGCGAAAATTTTATGAACAGACCTTTAGGCGTAGGTACTATGGAAAAACTACTGGATGTATCTTACTCAAAATAAAATTATTTGAACTATTAAATAAATTATATCTATCTACGGCTTCAATTTTGCCATTTTCATACTACATAAGTTATTTGTTTACGCCCAAAGATGAGTTAAAAATTAGTGTTGAAATATGGAAGTTTCGACGCTCATAACTTCCAAACCAATAGATATATATATATATATATAAGATATATAGATAATGACAAGATAAATTGATATAATTTTTAGTTTCGAACGAACACCGTTAAACAGACGAGTAATCACCATACTACGTTTGTATGGAAAAATTATCGACCAGCGTAACCTTAAGTCCCACGCAACAAGGGGTGACCCTATTGTATTGCCATCAACCGGGCACATATCCAGACTCCGGGCTGCTGCTGAGAAATCAAAGAACCCGTTAGTCCAACCAAACAACCTGATTTATTATTCTACTAGTAAAAGAGGTCTATGTATGTAAAAGACATAGTTACAATCGTTTTTAAATATGGAAAATCAAGTCGTGTGAGTATCACAGGTGAAAATAGATTTAATACTCCATTAAATCTATTTATTTCATTTGATTCGATTATACTCTTCGTAGAAATGTAGTGACCTGATTTTTACATTTTGCTTTCATGTCATGCTAGTAATTTAATAAATAATCCTCCAATTTGCATTGAAAAAGGCTCACAATTGAACGTTCACTGTAATCTATTCAGTGCAAATATTTAGTTGTTTGTGTTTATAGGTAACCTGAAAATATCCACGACAGGAGTGAACGGAAAAACAATCTTCCTACAAATAAATTATGTACCATAATTAAATTACCCATACATAAAGTTATTTTTAATTGTTTTTATACCATCGTTTATCATTTAGGTAAAGAAAGAAAAAAAGAAAATAAAGAAAGAAAAGAAAGAAAGAAAAGAAAGAAAGAAAATAAAGAAAGAAAGAAAAGAAAACAAAGAAAAGAAAGGATGAAAAATAAGTTTATTTGTCACAACAAATAGGTAATAAAGTAAAATAAAATACACAGTACTTAGATAAAATAACATAAAAAGTATATCTGTAGTGCATATATATAATGTACGTACTAGGTGAGACATTGCAGTGGACAAAACTTTTATGAATAAAAAAATGCGATTTAAAAACAAAATATAAGTGGGCACCGCTTTCGCTTCTGATTGAAAAATAAACCCCTCTATAGAAAAACAAAATCCTTTTTGCTTTACCACTTTGTCTACCTTGACATATTACCTCTTCCGACTGCACCGGAAGTACGTCACGATCCTGCCATAGACTATCAGACACAATGCCGTTATCAGAAGGGGTGAACTCGTAAACAGGGGATGTTTATGGCGGCGCCGACTTCCGGTGACGTCACACTGCTTTTTTGTGAAAGTAATAGTATAGTTAGTCGTTATCTGTGTTAAGAATTTGTAGGTTGTCTTGAATAAAAGAAGCCGAAAGAAAAATATTGGTTTTTGAAGAAACGATTTTGAGAAAATGAAAAGGGTTCCTTGGGCACCCACCCTATTTGGATATGGAACCATAAAAAGGAAATCAATTATATACTATTGATTACTATGAGGTGTAAAAGTTGTTTGATGTATTTAGCATAATCAGCCTGCAACGTTCCCACTGCTGGGACACAGGTCTCCTCTCCGTGAGAGGGAGTGGGCCATAATGCTCCACGCGGGCTCAGTGCGGCTGGGTGGATAACACTTGTCTTAGATTTTTTTGGTTCTAAACAGACTGGTTACCTCGCGATATTCTCCTTCACCGTTTTGAGAGAAGCAGGCAATCAATCAGCCCAGCCTTTTCCTAACTATTTTGGGGTCGGCTTCCAGTCTAACCGGATGCAGCTGACTACTAGTATTTAACATGGAGCGACTGCCTATCTGACTTCCACAACCCAGGAACTAGTTAATACGATACCTCTTGATAAGACTGGTTGTCAGACTTTCGGGCTTCAGCGTTACGACTGTCAAAGATCTACGAATGACAGCCGGGACCAATCGCTTATCGTGTTTTCCGAGGCACGGAGGAGTTTCAGTATGTGGAATGGTCACCCATCCACGGACCAACTCCGTCAAGCATAGCTTAACCTGATGGATTGACCCGTGCGGCTGTTAGTACTTAGCCACGAGCTCCTCGAGAGCAGCAGTGATGAAATGAATTACACAAAGTAAAGTGTCTGGATGGCTTCGAGCCCACAACCTACACGTAAGTCGGGAATGTCACCACCACTGGGCCATTTTTACTCGTTTCTAATACATAATATAACATCACGCCTTCGATTCCCGAAGGGTTAGGTAGAGGTGTACCCATGTACACCCACATTTCGCCAGTTATGATAAAATCCCATGTAATAGGGGGCGAGCCTATTGCCATCAACCGGGCACAAATCCAGAACCTGAGCTGTTACTGAGAAATTCCAGATGGAAAAATCCAATAACACTTTGCCTGACCTGGGAATCGAACCCAGGACCTCATGCTCAGCAGTAGCGCTTGCGACCACTAGACCAATGAGGTAGTCTAACAGGAATCACTCAAGCTGGATATACTACAAGTACAATTTTAACAGTTAAAACCACCGACACAAACATTTCCTCATTTCTTTTTTCTACTCCATCACCAGACACTATACACCATCTATTTATAACCTATTCATTGAGACTATTCCAATGAGCCCAAACACGATACCTGTGCTGTATGTTGGTAAGCGAGTTGGGTATTCTGTAAATTCCAGGTGATGCTGGAATTTACAGAATACCCAACTCAATCCTCAGCTGGAATTTACAGAATACCCAATCATTGAAGTAACAGAATACCAAATTACAAATCAATCAGACCTGTGTAAGATACTCACATCCATTCATCAACTAGAAAAGAGCTGATAATCTTCAAACGGCTGAACCGATTTTGATAAAACATATCTAAGAACCATTGGTGAACCTGCTTTCAAATAAAAAAACCGCATTCAAATCGGTTTACCTCTTTAAGAGCTACGGTGCTACAGACAGACACACATAGCGGTCAAAGCGGTCGGGGGTTAAAAACTAAAAGACGGAAGAAGGTGTTAGGATAGGGAAATCGTGGCCCCCGGCAACAGGGCAACCGATGGAACACGGGTGGGTTTTAGTCAGTAAGAGTCTGACACGCCCTCCCGCTCCGCGCAGAGCAGGAGAAGTTATTTGATAATTTCCCACCCAAAAAAAAAAAGAAAAGACAATTGACAATCGTTTTCGAAGCGTTTCGTATTTCTACAATGACTTACAACAAGATTGATACTTTTCGGTAGCCCCATACATTTTTGACTTTTCCATCATCGTTATCGCTGACAAAATGTCACTTTGTCTGGTCCTCAAACTCAAACTCAAAAACTCAAAGCATTTATTTCAAATAAACCAATTACAGGTACTTTTGAATTGTCAAGGGGTCGGCCAGTCAGAAAAATGAAGCTAGTTGCCCATTCCAAAGCGTAGTAGGTACCTATGGAGAAGAACGGGCAAGAAACTCCACGGACACTCTTTTAAATCAAAACATTGTTACAAAATATTGGTTACATCATTCGTGTTGAACTTATACATGTGAGAACAATGTAGAAAGACGTGCACGTTAAAAGCGTCCGTAATAAAAATATAATATCAATTCAAAAATTTAAATAAATTAAAATAAACCGTGGCAGCTAAGAGATGACCAGTCCCTACTGACGGCGCCCGTTCACGAACATGACGCATGGATCAGCACCATTTAGCTCAACCATTTTGAAGGGAACTTAATGATCCAACACACACGCCACCATCAGCGAGACATTTGAGTGAGCATGACATACTCTCAGCCGCCAGGGCTCATTCAAGTCAATGAAAGACGTACCCAGTAAATGGTAGCTTTATGGAATGTACAACATGGTCACAGTGCTCACACATGTGATATGCAATTATACAATACAAAAAGATTGAATTTATACAAAGGAAAGATAGTTTTACAATCTTCAGCAGCTGCAACAATACTTTCGAATGCTAATCAATTAGTTTATGCGCCCTTGTGGAGCTGGACCAGCGCTGAGCCAAGCATTTTTATCAGCGATGTAATCCCCCAACTTATAATATGCTTGGCAGCATAGTGTGCGATTTAAATTTCGTTTCGTTCAGTTGGAGTATGTGGGAAGGTATTTTATTATAACATTTTAAACAGCACCCCATGAAAGATGAGTCTACTTTAGCCAGTCTGAAACCCGGTTGAACTAATTGGTCCCTATTTCTAGTCCCATAATTGTGTTTATCACCTCTTTTACTGAAGAACTTCCTTTGGGAGAAGTTTACTTTCGACCAGTAGTGAACTGCAATGTTAACTTAATTATGTAACTGGTGGACCGTAAAATATTGAACCAGATAAAGTGTTCCAAATTGCTTTTATCAGAAACACAAAGCACTTGAATACACAATTAAAGACATTGACATTAAAGACCTGGCAGTCAAAGAGCTTCGCTGTCATAGAGACTAGCTGTCAAAGAGACCAGCTGTCAATGTCAATCAGTAGCCTTCCTTTTATGTGCCGCTGGTAATTATAGAGTAAGAAACACGTTTCAATAAGACTGAATAGTCCGTCTTGGAAAATAAATTATAAGACAATTGTAGAGCTTTTTGATAACTAGTGCTTTAAAAGGTATGTATGGCCAGTAATGGCCATGTAAAAAGCTTGTTATTCGATTAAAAACATGAAATTCCTCGAAAATTCCTAATACTATCATGACTGCATTGTTGCGATCATAACGCTTACTAAAATTATGCATAATAGCAATGCTAATTGAAAAATACCTAGCACAAAATGCGCCAGGTTACATTCAAAGTCACCACAAAAAAGAACTCATTATTTATTCGCATTTTTCCTTCCGAAACTTAAAAAAGCGTGCCGTGTTCCCGTTCCCCCCTCGCCCCCTATTGCCACCACTTGTTTGTCAATCTGTCTCTGAACATTAAAGCCAGTCTTCATCTAATGGATTTTAACGTCCAGAATGTTTACATATCAAACTCGAGAGAACATTATTTTTTCTTTAACACATTAAATTAAAACTGTTTGACTTTCCTCGGTATAAATTGATATGTTTATTTTTGGTGAGAAAACAGAGTGCCGTGAAGGGTTTGTGTTTTATTATTTTTTGGTTAAGTACTTGTGATGAGTACTTTAAACTGACGGTTTGTACAGAAATATGTTTCTAGCTATGTGGGGGGCAAGTTCTGATCTGTTTGGCTCAATGATATTATAAGTATAAACTTTTTACAAAAAATAACAACCGAATTAAAAAAAAAAAAAAAAAAAAACGCTTCCAAGTGAAAAATTACTTTAATTTCGGAAGTCAGTGTCTTTGGTCGGTGAGTTTTAGTTTTTTGCCACCGACTTATTTCATCACCACTGCTCTTAAAACGGTAAAAAACATCGTGAAGAAACCTGTTACATCTACCAACCCGCACTGGGTCCGCGAGGTGAATCACGGCCCACTCCCTCTCACCGAGGAGGCCTGTGTCCCAGCAGTGGATTATGTAGGCTGATTGTGAAGTCAGTATCACGTTGTATGTTGATCTAAATATATTATGATTCGCGACCATAACAAAATATAGGTATGTCTATAGAATTATAATCAGTAAAATCATTAATATCCACATCGCATCCCCCCCTTAACAAATTGGTTAGGCATCATTACCAATTTCATCTTATGTTTAGGTACTTACGCGTTCACTGAAGAGTGGATTTTAAGATGCACTTTATACGTTTATGTATCAAGGATAAACAATAAAAGGTATCGGTCCTTATGTGCCCGTAATTAATTTACATAAATTTATTAATTTACATAAATTTATAAATGCTATTGAAATTGGTCTTCAGCTTGTTATTTAATTATGTCACTCACTGGTCATCGCCTGGTCTTAGATAATTCACGCAATTTCACGTCAAAGCGCGTATTTTGCATACGGGTGGGAAAATCGGTTATTTGATCCACCCCAGCTCCTCAAAGAAGGCCAGCAACGCCTTGGTGTCACTGACAATCTCACATAGGGTACCTGGGTTACCGAAGTACTTTGCCCTGTATGTGGCGACCACCGGGCAGTTTAACAGCACATCAGCTGCTGTCTCGTCGTCCTCCATGCAGGCTCTGCACGGCGGACTGTCTGTGAATCCTATGACAAACAGGTGTTTATTAACTGACACATGGGCCAGTTACAGCTGCTGTAACTATACGCAGCTGCTGTTTTGTTAATCGGTGAACCTGTTTCTTGAGGTGGCCGTCGATTGTAGGGAGTACCTCCTTGGCCTGCCAGCACTCACCGTGGTCCACCCATAGTTTGTGATGTTGTTCCCTGGTTCGTTTCCTTACCAGAGTGCGTGGGTACCCGAAGGGGAGTGGTGCGATGGGTTCAGGCCCCACTGGTGCCATGATCGACCCCCTTCTGGCAAGTTCGTCGGCTGCGTCATTGCCCCGCGAACCGCTGTGTCCTTTGATCCATTGAATGGTTATATTATTGAGGTCACCCACCTATCGCCTGGACATAGGTAGGTAATTACTATTTATTTGAATTTCATTGTGCTGTGCGACTATGTACTCTAGTACCTAGGTCAAATCAATCTGCCTAGCCTTTTCCCAATTATGTCGGGGTCGGCTTCCAGTCTAACCATATGCAGCTGGATAACAGTATTTTACATGGAACATCTGCCTATCTGACCTCCACAATCCAGTTACTGGGTAATACGATACCCCTTAGTAAGACTGGTTGTCAGACTTTCGGGCTTCTGACTACCCGTAACGACCAACGACCAACGGCTTAATATGCTTTCCGAGGCATGGAGGGGTCTTGGTATGTAAAGATGGTCCCATTGACGGACCAATCGCGGCAAGCGTGGCTTAACCTGATCGATCGACCCGTGCGGCTGTTATTAGTTAGCCACAAGCCTCGCACTCTAGTAGGTAAGGTACTTTATCCTGAATAAACATCTGACATCTTTTATGTTTTTTTGGGTAGAAAATTATCAAATAACTTCTCCCGCTCTGAGTGGAGCGGGAGGGCGTATCAGACTCTTATTGACTAAAACCCACCCGTGTTCCTTCAGTTGCCATGTTGCCGGGGCCACGATCTCCCTTTCGGATTTTTTCGCAACCCCGGCAACATCAGACATCTGTTTAATTAATCATAACAACAATAGCACAAGTAGTAGTGTTGCATCAATATGATTGATTGAAAAATTATTCATAATTAGAATCGTTTTCTCTTTGCATTGTTAAAATGTAAATCTGTTAATAGAACATTTAGTCATCGCCAGGATCATAGGTAGGTACTTGATTCGTCGTATGAAATGGCAGGGTCCACGAACTGACAGGTTAAGCGGCAGTTGTCGCGGTCAGTTTATAGGTGGGTGACCATTTGTCAGAAATTGAGACCTTAATTGGGCTTAGAGAGCATGTTTAACTGCGTAATTGTCATCTGATAGCGCACTGAAGTTATTAGGTACCTATAGGTAAGTCAAAAGACTTTTTTTTTTGCGAAAATACATTTTATTGTTTACCATGTTAACATATAATATACACAAACATATTTACAAGTAACTACTATATATATTATGTACAAGTATGTAAAGGAAAAAGTTTAAAATAAAGACAAAAGCTCATTGGGCGTCAAAAAATTCGTCCGCATCGCTGTCAGCGGGAAAAGTGCCCAAAAGGTTGGCAGCATTGCCACTTTGGATGGCGATGCTGATTCTTTGGCCTAAGAATTGGCCATAGTCAAAAGACTGAATCTGACAATTAATGTAGCCTTACCATTTCGGAGATTGCTGTCGGTCCAGTCGGTCCATGAACCTACCTATTTTGAAATACTTACGTAACTTCTGTTATTCAACCATTTCTTGATTGACTGGAACTATTTATGTAATTAAAGTAACAGTACAGTCATACCTCCCGTAGCAAGAAAACTGTAGTACCTAACGTTTACCACCTGTTCCACCAACCAACCAAACTAAACAATAACTTAACTGCCAACACAATAAGAAATCGCACAGATTCATTCCAAGAACATTTTTCATCCCAATCGCTTCCGAAAACAAGAACAAAGCGAAACTAAGTAAATAACAATTTGTTCTACCGAAGTAACATCGCACACAATAAGGTTAAACAAAAAAATAATAATAACTAGACACCAGTTCAGTAGCGGACGTTAATCTGAGCTGACAACGCGCAGCGGCTTCAAAGTGGCGGGGCACGTTAATCACTCTTCCACTCGACTGTACGATGCTTATCTGCCCATTGCTTTACCACTTCAGATTATTGACTTTGACTGTACCACCATACTACTCACGTTTCATGGAAAAAATATGGATATCTTTATGTAATGTAAATCGGGTGAGTACTGCCGTGGAGAGCGGTGTTATTTTTAGAAATTGTACGTTTGCCTTAGGCACCTAAGATACCCAAGTTATTGATACGCAAGTTTTAACATTAATGTCACAGATGATAGATATTGCCTTCTAAGAAACTTGGTAATTTATAATAAAGTTTAGAGCTTGATTATCGTTATACAGGGCAACCGGTAAATAATGGAAAACCTAGAAATAGCATTTAATAAACATTATAACCGTTCCAAAAAAAAAAATACAATAAAAATATATATCCCAAGTAGTAGAGATACGATTTTTTTTTAAAAATACTGGGCTATTTCTAGTCACATTATTTGCAACTTCTCTGTCGGCATAGTCAATGTGCAATATTACAACAACAAATAACCAACGGAATTCATTCATTTGTGGTCGTGGTGAAGAAAAATTTAAAATAAGGTAAAAAAAGTTAGTTAAAAATCTTAGGTACTACTTGGGATACATATTTTTTGCATTTTTTTAGAACGGCCATAACGGCCTATTATATGCTATTTCAAGGTTATCCATTATTTACCAGACAACCTGTATATAACATAATATTTTAGACTAAGTGTTTATTTTGCTGTAGACCCATTACGTCTCTAGATTTTAGATTTGACGTAAGGGGATTATGGTGGTGTAGTACCTGCCTTTTGTTTGGTGCTGCTGAAATCTTTTCCTGGACATAAGACTCTCCCAAAATAATTGTAGATAATTATCATTATTAAACTAATTATAATTTTGAAATGTCCAAAGCTGCAAAACCACATCGGAACGAAATTTGCTTTTCCAAAAAGTAACATTAATTTTACCTCCACACATCGTTCCACTTGCCGACTCATAAATAGCGGCGACAAAATACTTATTTCGTTGACTTACTCCACAATACATCAAAATCATTAACACTTAAGACGACAGGTCGTCAGTTTTTACCTTGAAACCAGTGAGCTAGACAGCCTCAATTTGCCGTCATCGTGGGTATACCTATATTTCTAGTGTAAGCTAAACCCCTCATTGTACGAGAAGACTATGCAATGCGAGAACAACTTATATTGGAAATATATGCTCCATGTTGTGGGTACTTTGCCGCGCGGATGTAATCAGCGACGCTGACGGAGCGATGACCGCTCCTCCTGTGTTTTGTAGAAGAGTTAGGAACTGTTTTTAGTATTTTATTTTATTGGCTAGACTTGCTAATGTTTTGGAAAGGTTAATGTGGGTTACATTTAGATTTAACCTAGAATATTTATTTTCGTTTGGTGGGATTTTCGAGGTTGTTTTTGTTAAGACGTTTCTTGTGGCATAACTTACTTGTGTGACACTATCGCTATCATTTTAGAATAGGTAGTTTATAGGAATTAATTTCGATATTCTTTCTTTGTTTCTTTCCGGGTGATATTTTAGTGTTCATAGAAACCATCAACTTACCTAAGACATGATGAATTCTACTTTACCTACGCTATCTGCAGGACATAAAATTCTCCCAAAATACTGTAAGACTCTGATTTTGATTAGCAAAATGCCTTTTTATATAAAAGCAACATCTTTTGCAGTTGATCCAAATACTGTTATCATGGTAGAAGATTATTTTACCTATATTTTCTTTTAGTATGGTATGGGGGCTTGTCGCTAAGTAAAAACAGCCGGACGGGTTAATCGTTCAGATTAAGCCAGGCTTGCCGCGGTTTGTCTGTGAATAAATGACCATCTTTACATACCAAGACCCCTCCGTGCCTCGGAAAGTATGTTAAGCTTCTGGTCCCGGTAGCCTTTCGTAGACCTTTGACAGTCGTAACGGGTAGAAGCCCGAAAGTCTGATGACCAGTTTTACCAAGGGGTATCCTATTAACCAGTAACTGGGTTGTGGAGGTCAGATGGGCAGTCGCTCCATGTAAAATACTAGTATTCAGCTGTATGCGGTTAAAGTAGAACCCGATCCCAACACGGAAAAAGGGCTTGGTAGATGATGAGTGTGGTAAATCCAAACACACCACAATATCGACTTTGTACAGACGCCAGCACATCAAGCTACCCGAAACTGTCAAATTTTCCCAATCAACTTTGAACCTTATTCTTCAGCGATAAAGTTGAAAATCTATTAAATAAATTTGACAGATTGTAGTAGCTTGAAGTGCTGGCGTCTGTACAACGAATATGCACAAATATTTTGCTATCCAGCCTTCTGCGAACGTAACACCACTATGTTTCTTCTACTTCTTGTTTCTTGCATCATGTACCAA
Source organism: Agrochola litura (assembly GCA_949152395.1). Taxonomy (NCBI): domain Eukaryota; kingdom Metazoa; phylum Arthropoda; class Insecta; order Lepidoptera; family Noctuidae; genus Agrochola; species Agrochola litura. The sequence continues at coordinate 2,402,495 of OX424497.1, read as the reverse complement.
TGATTGACAGGACAAGTAACTGACAGTTAACCATATAAGAACACGGAATAAGCGGAGTTGAAACTTATTTTTTTTATTTCATACGGAAGACTAACGTAAGGCAAAGGGAATTAAGTTAACCCACGTCATAAAATTGAAAGGCAATTACGTAAAATGTTTGTGTTTTTAAAGTAAAATATATCTTCTAAGTAGGTTGTAGAAATTATTCAATAGGTTTTCTTTCCATTATCGTTAAAAAGAATTTATTTCTTAATGACTGAACTAGCATGAAATGAGACCACTTTATTTTCATTTCAATTAGGCAGCTCCATGGCACTCCGTAAAATATTGCCCCACATTAATTTTCAAAACTACCGTACATTATTTTTTTTACGAAACTCCCGACATTTAAATGTTTCGTCATCAACTAAAGTAATTACCGACACCAAACTCGTACTACGTAAACGTTAATTACTCTGACATTATTGCCAATAATTTTCGCGTCAATAAAAATTAACATTTAAAAAAGTTTTGCACTTTTTACTCGAGTGTACAAAGTGTCATGGCGTCGGGTGAACGGCGAGATCAAAGCGGTCGGCGCCTTTGAACCGCCGCGTGTATCAACACTGCCGTGCCGTAAACGACACGTAGAGGAATGAGTGGTACGGTCTGCAGCGGAAATTAGCTGAACGTCTGTTCAACGCCATTTTTTTAATACAAATTAGTTGCTATTAGCAGTGGATGGAATATAAATGAGACGTATTTACATGGCTGTTAAATTAGATTATTTCGAACGTTCCACGAGATTTTATGTTTCAGTTTTAATCATTTAGGTGAAGTAGATAGATATGTATGTATAATAATTTGATATTAAATACGATGAGAATCAAAATGATGTAGTATCATCTATATTTTAGCCAAATGCCATATCTTCTACTATATAAAAATAAGTCGGGTTTTCCTTCCTGACGCTATAACTCCAGAATGCACGAACCGATTTCCACGGTTTTGCATTCGTTGGAAAGGTCTCGGGCTCCGTGAGGTTTATAGCAGTAGGGTAGGTAGGGTAGGTAGGGTAGGTAGGGTAGGTAGGGTAGGTAGGGTAGGTAGGGTAGGTAGGGTAGGTAGGGTAGGTAGGGTAGGTAGGGTAGGTAGGGTAGGTAGGGTAGGTAGGGTAGGTAGGGTAGGTAGGGTAGGTAGGGTAGGTAGGGTAGGTAGGGTAGGTAGGGTAGGTAGGGTAGGTAGGGTAGGTAGGGTAGGTAGGGTAGGTAGGGTAGGTAGGGTAGGTAGGGTAGTTAGGGTAGGTAGGGTAGGTAGGGTAGGTAGGGTAGGTAGGGTAGGTAGGGTAGGTAGGGTAGGTAGGGTAGGTAGGGTAGGTAGGGTAGGTAGGGTAGGTAGGGTAGGTAGGGTAGGTAGGGTAGGTAGGGTAGGTAGGGTAGGTAGGGTAGGTAGGGTAGGTAGGGTAGGTAGGGTAGTTAGGGTAGGTAGGGTAGGTAGGGTAGGTAGGGTAGGTAGGGTAGGTAGGGTAGGTAGGGTAGGTAGGGTAGGTAGGGTAGGTAGGGTAGGTAGGGTAGGTAGTAAGTGATAAAGATGGTCCACCCCAAACATTTATATGGCAAAACAACGTTTGCAGGGTCAGCTAGTTTAATTTAAAAAGGATAATGGTGCCGATTCTCTTGTGCACCGAACTAAACTAACTAAACTATCACTAAAATTCTTTACTTTTGACTATGAGAATCTCGAAGCTGTTCTGAAAGATAAATTCTCTTTTAAAAATAATTTTGACACATCTAAATCGAATTTGACAATAGCGACTCCACACGTGATACTAACCACGTGAATCTTTTTAGAGCCGGAGGCACGCAGGGGGCAGCCTCGGCGTGTTTTATATGGAATTTTTCACTTTTTGTATGGAAAATAAAAAAAATTATTACCTACATATAAGTGTTAGGGGTTTATGGGCTTTTTAAAGGGGGTCGAAATTTTCATTATTTTTGGGTTTGGACACACCGTTTTCGAGATATAAGAAAAAAAAAAATTCAGTACTGTTTTTGCATCTGAAGTCGAGGTGTTGGTGTGAATTTAAAGTTCACGACAACCAATTTTATTCCACACGTTTTTAGTCGCGATTAAAAATAGTCATATTTAGTTAGAAAATCTAAATTTTAGGTGAAAAACGTCAAATTCAGAATAGCACAATTGCCATTTTCACTAAATTATTATCTCAGTACCATCTTAGTGCTGTCAAACTAAAATATAGTTAAGTTGTTTCACTTTAGTCTATTTCAGAATGGGAAATCGTCGTTTGACAGGAATAAACTAAATTTTGGTGATTTTTAGTTTAGTTTAGAGGCATTTTTGACAAGAGAATCGGCACCATTATTTTGTTTTTTTCAATTCCTAAATTAGGTTATGTTTTCTTTTCCACAATACCCCTGAATATGCTAGTCATTGTTGTCTGCAGTTGCACTTCCGTCTTTCAGCTAGTATAATAATATTACAGTTCAAACAACGGCACCAAAAACCGCAATTAATATTCACACCTTACCTTACCTTAACGGTACCGTTAGCAAAAAAAAAAAAACAACCAACAAATTTATTAAAGAAAATTAATTTTCTGTCCCTCCTTCCTTACCTGCGATCTATCAAAACTGACGGGGCGTAGTTTAAATTATATGTAGTATGTAAATAAGTCTATACGACAGGTTGACCCCATTGACTGCGTGCTACACCTGCTTACCAAGGTTCCGGGTTCGATCCGGTGTCGGTACATTAGTACATTTCCTTATCATAAAATATTAACCCGGTAACTCATAAAAAAGTTGACATATTAAATGCTTGATAAGGTGAGCAAGAGTTAATATTTTCTTTTAATTAAAATTAAATAGTAATTGAGTAATAATTTAAGGGTCCGTTTTTGTAAATGACTATACAGGGTGTTTATTGCGATGTCAATACTTAAAGTAGGTACAGGCTGTTCTGACCGATAATTTAAAAAAAATACTGTTATACTCGTTTATATCTCTTATATGGATTAACTGAGACTGAACAATCTTTACGCTTAGACCAAACCTCTCCAAATGCTGAAGTTTTTTGGTCAGGTCTCGAGGCGGAATAATGACTCCGTAGAGCGTCTAGTGGTGCAGGCAGAGTGGAAGGCCACACGGGATGTCATCAATGAGGTGGACCGATTAAATAAAATTCGCGGTTGGAGGCCCTGTCAATAAATGCGTCAGACTGTTATCTAACAGAATCAGATGGAGAGAGATCCTGAGGCGAGCTACGACTGCACCTCCAATTGGACACGATTCATCGTGATTCGTACCATTCTGTCAAGAATGAAACATCTTCACTTGTTAAACTTACCGGTACGCATAAACCTCATTCAGTTCACCAACCTTCAAATCCTGGTCAAAAACCGCACTCATAGATCCTTGGAGCCTCTTCTTTTCTGTAAACAGCGACTCTGCTGTCTATTGAAGCAAATGAATTTAGTGGTACGAGTTTAAGGGGCTTGTGGCTAAGTAATACAGCCGCACGGGTCGATCGATCAGGTTAAGCTACGCTGGCTGCGGTTGGTCTGTGGATGGGTGACCATCTTTACATACCAAGACCCCTCCGTGCCTCGGAAAGTATGTTAAGTCGTTGGTCCCGGCTGTCATTTGTAATCTTTGACAGTCGTTACGGGTAGTTAGAAGCCCAAAAGTCTGACGACCGGTCTTTCCAAGGGGTATCGTGTTAGCTAGTAATTAGGTTATGGAGGTCAGATAGGCAGTCGCTCCATGTAAAATACTGGTATTCATCTGTATCTGGTTAGACTGGAACCCGACCTTAACATAATCGGGAAAAGGCTAGGCAGATGTTGTCAAAAATTCAAGACCTCTTCCCCGAACTATTACTAAAAATGTCCACTAGAATCAAACAACGGCTTTACCACGAATTTATTTTAATAAAACACTGCACCTTCCACCTCATGTCAAGAATTACAAAGTATGCAGTTAGTTGTAATGAAGCAATGTACAAACACTACCAACGCAGCGACCGGCAGTCGGCAGGAACAATCAACAAAGACATTAGTGACATTACGACAGCCCGACACGTCAGGTACAATCAGACACAGAACTGTTACAGTATAATTACCTAAGCTTTAGAATTTAGAGTAATAAATTCACATAGACAGTCTGTGTTGAATATTTAGAACGTCTAAAGAAGAGTATTTTTCCATCTGAACGATGGCCTGTGTGTCTAGGTTGAAAAAAAACCAGGCTGATACTTTCTAACTCATAGGACGATTCGTAAGGAAATAAATGACCATTTTAATATTATTTTTGCTGTATTTTTCCCACTGAAGAGCAAAAGTTTCTTCTCATACCGAGATGGAACGAGCATTAACCACCATGCCCGCTCTGTTTAGGCAATTTCAGACAGTTGTAGAATAGAATACCTATTCTATAATATCAGTGATTTCTAAAAATTTATTTAGAAACACATATCTCCTTTTTTCCTGGTTGGAAACCGCATCCTCTTACTCAAAAGACGATTCGTTTTATCTCCGGGCCATAACGACACAATGATGACAAAACCATTTTATCACAGCGAAAATATTCATAATATAAATGGCCAAAGACAGCCGTTGTCGAGCCAAAGCGTTGCTAGAAATGAAATTAATTTATTAAAATTAAACGTGTGTATTCATTTTCATATTAAATTGAATGACAAATTGATGGTTATGCTAATGCTTGTTGGTTTCCGCTTTGCTTTATAGCTTTTGATTTGCAAGCGAATAATACGATTTCGATTTCATAGGATTAGTGATTCGTAGAGTAGTAGTTATTAGAATTGAATAGTTTATAGAATTTTAATTGTTAGATCATTAAAATTATGTGGTTATGTTATATTACTGTCTGTTTTTCCTGAACGGTAGCTAATGATGGTGTTACATAAAAAGTAATTAATTACTTCAAGTTTATTTATTTTACTTACTCTCGTTGTGAAAATCCTGCTTGCTAGTAAAATTCTCGAATAATAGGTATGTGGATTTTTTGGTACTTCACCAATAAATTAAGCCTACAAAGCCTGGATAATGTTGAAAAAAAAACTGGTAAATATTTGTAGCTTTTACTTACCGTTAGTTACCATTTTGGTAAAATGTAAATTCTATAAATGCCTACTACCTGAAAGACTGCATGTAAGTTGATAGTCGGTAAATGAGTTACTGAAAACCCAATCACCTGAAAAATCTTTCATGCATGTAACTGGCAACTGAAACTCCACCGCCACGCCACGCGCTTTTCAGTGACCGATATTTTTTATTTCAGTAAGAGTTAATATTCTGGTAACTATATTATATACCCATATCCAGTTCCACTATGTATAACATAGTTGTCAGGATATTATGAATAACTTGATTTAGTCGAGACCTCTTATCATTTCTTATCGCTTTTCATTTAAAACCACGTTGAAAAGTCTCTTTCCACTGAAAAGTCACATGACTTGACATTTTGACGTTTTTTGAAAGCATTCTTTACCTACATTATACCTTAAACTTTCGAGGACAACTTGAGACTTAAAGGCGTCTTGAGTATTCAGCAGAAGTGACGGAACTAGAAAATAGTCATCAGAATATAAACCATCTGATTGAAATAAAATTAAATAATGCACCAATGCGACATCTTACCAAGGTCTTGGGTTGAAAGTTTTATATGTGAATTACTTACCTTTTTCATCTTTTATAGTTTTATAACTGCACTGTTTAGTGCAGCTACTACGTTACATGAAAACATAAATAATCCACGTATAATGAACTTCAGTGCACGCAGTCTCAACATCTTATTAATTCAATATCTGGCGAGATGTATCATAAGTCTGCGCTCGTAACTCTAGGGTGAATGATGCGATTGTCGGACGGAAGTTCAACAGATTTATGTATTAGTATTTATGTGTATTAATGTGGGTTTTCTTTGGCGTGGTTTATATCTGTGGTGTAGTTACCAGTTTTCTGTTCTAGAAGTTTTCAATGCTTTAAATAGTAGTGAATGATAATATTCTCTGAAGTTACCCGCAATTTTCGCCAGTTGTATTAAGTTCTAGAAAATACAAACCAACCCTTCGGGCCGCTCCTGAGATATTTGTATTTTTCGGAGAATTATATTCTTCATTTAGTTTTAATAATGCATTAAAAAATGAGTATTAACCACTAAATAATGGCCTTTAAAACAGTTTTTAAACTAAACGTTACGTGGATAAAAGGAATTTTAGTCTAGTGAATAATAAGAAAAATAATTCTGAGTTTCACCGATCGACAAATTGAACTCCATTGAATTAATAGCGTTGAAATTCGTAGAAAAGAATAATCTATTATAGCTGACACTAAATAAATTGCTAGCAGAAAGCTAAATTGTTTTCCCGAGTACACAAAGTCATGACCTGCCTTTTAACTATTTTAAATGAGAGTTTTCTTCAAGAACAATCCAAAAGAGACTGTTGAACACAATAAAATGAATGGAACAAAGACATATTATACTCGTTTACGACATTAATGAATATAATAATGCGAGAATTATACTTTAAATATATGTTTTATAATTTTAATATGCTTCTTGGCATATTTATTTCGAAATCAGCAGGAAACTATAAAGTTTTATTATACATAAGTATACATAAATACATACTAACATTGTTTTTGTAACCGCCATTAGTTATAATAAAATGAATGGCGTTATTATAATTTTATTTAATTTATTTAATGTTTATTATGTTTAGCGTCTGTAACGGCGTTTAGTATGTAATTTTAATTTATAATTTAATTTTGGATTGCTAAATTGGATGTTTATTTGATTTAGTGTTAGAAACTTCTTTACTTATTCTAATTATACTGGTCCCTGTATGTTTAGTCAGTCACTTGATACAACTATGTCACTGTATTTTAATTAAAGAAAAGTTAATTAAATTAGTTGAAATTGAAGGAATATTATGTACTCAGTAGAACCTATCTATAACAGAAAAATCTAACATTCAAAAGAAAGAAGAACCCACATAATTAATTGCAACCTAAAAATCATTTCGCACGTTCATAATGTAGCATTTAAAGATAATACTTGGCCCGCTTGGCTAACAAATGGTGCGTCCACCGTGCACATTGGTCATAATATTTCAACGCTAGTAAATGCTGCACAGTTCGTGATGTATGGCGACAGACAGACAGATAAATTGCTTATAATTTATTGTAGTGGAAGCCGCAACAGTCCTAATTACGAACGACGTTTGAGTCATGCCTTCTGAAAAATATCGTTTATTCGTTCTGTTGCATCATGTGTGTGGGTTGCTGCTATAGTTGTTCTTCTTTTTGTTAACCGTGTTGTTATTAATCTTCTTGGCTTGGAGATACAGCGAGGTAATTGCGGAACATACTCACAATGGCAATGCGATACATTTTGACAATTTAACAAGATAAAATGCGTCATTTACGAATTTTTTAAACATATATAGAAATCTATTATGAATTTCCTTCAAAACTCTCGGATTATGTTTCAAAATATGTTACGCAATTATTTATTAAAACTTTATGCTCAAGTAAAAAAAATACCGTACAAAGACGGACTTAATGCCTCAGGCATTTTGTACCAGTCAATATGGTGCTGGTCAAGTGTTGCCAAATATATTTTGATTACATGTTCCTGATTTACAGGACATGCGAAACTTACTAGTTTTTTATTCAGTGTTAGTCTAATAATTTTTTGCTATCTGTATTGTAGTTAAGATTGAGTTTTAATAATGATTAATAATGATTGTATGTATTTAATTATGTATAAGTATACCCAATAAAGAGTTTTAGTAAATTAGAATCATCACATTCTTTTTTCTTTTATGGGTGTCTGCTGTGTCAACTTTTTTGGATCCCAGGCTGCAAGTTATAATTTTGATTAAAAAATCCAATGGTACTTTTGTCTGACCCAGTAATTTTAATCTGGACTTTAGTAAGTCCATATTAAGATGACTCTGGGTTCATTGGTAGTCGGTAAACGCGATGTAGTTCTCGATAAATTAAAGCTGCGAGAATTAAAATAAAGTTAAAGTTTTTCTCACACAGCGGTGTTTAAATATTCATAAGTTCTTACTGTTTGCAACTTTGTGAATAATAATTACATTATTTAGAACTACAGTGAAAAATTCAAGATTATGTAGATCGCCATGAAGACGTATTCATGTTGGTTAGAAAACTTGAACAGCTTGTTTTCTTTTTCCTAAATTAAGTGGCGAACAGTTTTAGGGTTTTTGTATTTTCACGAAAGTTAAATAGAAATCATGAAATGTGAACAAAAAACATTAAAATTCATGATATGCACTTGAATACATTTCATTTTGAATTCCTAATGACAGTTTGATATTCCAACAGTGCTTTTGACCATTATGTCTTTTGTAAAGGGTTTCAGTAATCAAAGTCTGGAGTTTCAAATTAAATATTTACGTATATTTTTTTTCGCTTTATGCCCTTTATAACAACAAATTTTTATTTCAACAGTTATCAGTTGCAAGTATTACAGTGTCCATTACTTTATTATGAATGTTAAATTATACACGCATTCCGCTTTCACACTTATAATTTGTGTCATTACTTAGCATTCTGACAGTGTACTATGTAAACATTAATTTATAGTTACACATGAAAATATAACGTGCCAGTTTTGCAAGCATTAGAATATAAATTTTAAAGTAAAGTGTGTTCGTGAGATTCATCTAAGATCTTATCAATTTGAGAACTGAAAGTAGCAATTATATAAATATAAATGAGGAATAGTTGCGGTAACATGTTATCTGTAACATTACTTTAGTAAGTGGGACTACCATGCGTCTACGAGAAACGTTCAGTCACAACGCACATAATTATAAAGATATGTGATAGATCAATGTATCGCCAAATCATTAAACATTCACTAAAAAAATACAAACACAATTAACAACCCTCACTAATTAATTGCAACAACTTAAATTACAAAAAATCAATTTAAATTACAATCTATAGATTTGGTACATAAAAATTTCGTTAGTCTAACTAGAAAATTAAAATCCGCGCACGCGCACGCGGTTACGACGAAGCGTTCAGTGCACTAATTATAATGATTACGAGTTAGAGATCACAGCTGTCGCGACCCCCACAGGGGCAAACACTTCCGTCGATGATATGAGCCGACTAGAAACCCGAAGAACACTAACTTATATGTACACATACTTCGGTTCTGAATGTCCTTTTGGCATGGGCGTTAGCGGTCGGCGCCCCCCTTCTTGTGTCCGTGGAGCGCCGACGGTCCTCAAGGGTGCAGGGGCCGCGGGCCGAACAGCGGGTACGGCGGGAAGTACGCGGCCAGTGAGGGGTGCGGGGGCATCGGGAACGGCAGCGGCGGCGACGACACCATGTGCGACGGCTTGCTGTACGGGTGGAAACGAGGAGTCAGCGGTGACAGCGGCGGCGTCGGATACGTGCGCTGCAACAGCGGGTGTGTCGCGCTCAACATCGACAGACTCGGGCTCGACTCGCCGCTCGCAGTGTGTGATCTCAAGTGTTGCAGCAGTTCGTCTGATGTGGCGAACCGCTTGCCACAGTATGCAGAGTCTCCTGCCATCCAACTGCACACATAAGGCAGCTGTGAAGCGGCTGCTAAAGCGGCTAACTGTGCGTGAGCATACGCGGCTGCCGCAGGGTGATTAGTAGGTAACGGAAACGGAGTCTTGGCGTGATCGCATTGAGCACACCCAGCCGGACACACGGCAGATTTGAGCAAATGTGAGCTTAGTGAACAACCCGTGCAGTAAGGATCTCTACAGATTCCTAGATCACTTCCAGGTGCCTTCATTCTAGCGTACGCGAGGTACGGATTTAATCCATTCTTTAAAGCGTGGTGCTGTGCAGCCATCAAGCTACTGGTCATTAGGTCCATTTGTAAAGGAAATCCACTATGATGTAATCCACCGAAGAAGGCGGATGTAGATACAGGTATGCTCGGCTTGAAGCTCGAATGTTCTTTGGTGTCTGCGCTGGACGATAAAGAGGTGGGCGTAAACGGTAACTTGGATGCAGACGAGATGCTGATCGACTCTGAGTTAGATTTGGCCGGCACGGGCGAGCCGTGCAGTGGGCTGGACCTCTCGTCTGACTTCTCTGACGGTGTTTTCCGGTGAGCGGGAGGTGGGGTCCTCTGTGACGAGGAGCTCTGATTACTGGCGCAGCGCGCCTGTACTGGTGTGGTGGACGCGCTGCCTTTCGACGAAAGCGGTGTCTTAGACGACGCGTTGACAGACCCTCTATCGTCTGGTGTTCTAGTCTTTTCTCTCGCTGTTAGGCACGATTCGTAAGGCTTAAAGCTTGGCTTGTTGTCGGGTACGTGCGATTTCTCATCGTACTTCTTACTCGCTTTCTCGGCGGCGGAGATCAGCTTGGGGTTGGGAGAGTCCGCGCCGATAGCGCTGCAGGTCTGCGCTAGTAGCGCCAGCGGGCTCTTTTTCGCGTCGAGCTGCAACAAAGAGAGGCAGTTTATGAAATGAAATGTCGGGTCGAGGTTGCGAGTGACGGGCGTACAAAGGGACCGCGGGGGTGCGGGGCAGGGGAGGCGGGCGTCCAATCACGCGGCCGACGCGCCATTATCCGCGCGTCTGGCAGCCGTCGGCTCCGCTTGACATTTCACTCGGCTCCCGCATGATGTAATCTCGCAGTGAAAAGGGCAATTTGTGCCGCTGAATTTGCGGCACGCCTGAACTTGTGGCGTGTTGTCACGTCTATTGCCGCCGCTCAACCGTCGCTATGTGTCGGGAATATGTTTTCTGTTTTACTCACGTTGTTTTGTCAAAGTTTATTTTAGCGACGATACGAATCGTATTAGAGTCTAGTTCGAAATACTAATTGCTTGTTTGTTAGCGCTTCAGAGAAGATTGTTGTTTTAATGTAGTAATTACGAGACGTCTTTCAAAATAGATGGGTGGTAGTTAAAATATTTTATGTTACAAGTAATTTTAAATACAATGAAAAGCTAATGGCTTTCGTCTGTCATGAAAGCAAAGCTCTAAAGATTTTGCAGTTTGTGAAGTAATATTAACAATGTTTAAAAGAATTTAGTGAAATGCTATTGAAATGTTACTGAAAAACATCTCCCTAATTTGCTGAATTTTGTCAATTTGAAAAGAACTTGATCAATTTTGTAAAATTACGTTCTCCTTCTGGAAGTTAAGTATTTTAGTATTTACAAGTACGTGTTATTACTAAAATATGAATTTCATTAGCCTAGTATTATAAAAGATTATGAGGTACTTATTTTGTTTTAATTTTCTTTATTATTTTCAATTGCAACCGCACAAAATTTTCAGTTTGTCTCTTAAGCTTTAATAAACTACGCTAGTTTCTTCAACTTTTATACTAAATTATTTAAGTATACGTAATTTACTTTCGTTTCGTCGAATTTTCTTTTCGGATCTACGTCATCAGGTAGCAATAAAATTGTTTCAGTAACATTTGATTGTTTATTGTTATAAAGTGACATTTATACTTGTTGAAATCCTCGTTACGCCTTTTGACGGAGCGATTGTTCCATTTTAGAAGGTTCACGGAAAATGAAGCCGTCATTTACTGAAGTTGTTTTTGTTGAATGACGGAAGGATACGTTTTTCAAGTTGGATCCAAAAGCTTGTTTTTCATAATGCTTTATTGTAGTATCTTACTTTTATAGTGTTTTAGAATTTTCTGTTTGTTTGTTGTCTATTTTATTTTGTTGTATTCCATTATATTATGGAGTTGAATTAGTTTTCTCTTTTGTGTTCTTCTTGAAGAATATTTATTGGAAAGCTGTTGCATTATTTTGAAGAGTCCTATCGTCAGTTAAGAAGTTATTTTATTAAACTAGCAGTCACATAATGACCGTGTTTGAAATGAGACAGCAATCCAACATAAATTCCCTTTTGATACAACCAACGAACTTTCCAGCAACGCTAATGTAAAGTAAATTATACCTAACGCAAGCGCAAGGATAAGAAAACACGAGTTTGTCATCATCAATCAAACTTACCGTTGTCGGAAGCGGCGACAGGTAATCCGGTCGCAAATACTGGTTGCTTGACGTGAGCATGTTGCTCCACAGTCCGATATCCTTTTCCAGCTTAAAAAAATATAATCAATCCACAACACAGAATAATATCACTTCACAAAATCCAAGGCTTGGTGTCAGCACATGATACACAAGTCACTAGTCGCGGCGTGTATACGGAGCGGAACGAGACGTGCGGTTGCCGCGACGGACGGCTCTGAACTGAGGTTCGCGGTGTGACGTGCCCCCCTCCTGACACCTTGTCACTAGTCGCCTCGCCATTTTTGCATTCTGTGTGCTCTGCGGGAGCTTTGGCGTCTTATCCCCACCGCTGTTTGACACCCCGTTTGTCAGCGGCTTCCTTCTCGCTCGCTCGCGAGAATTACTAAAAGCGCTTTCCGCGAACTCGACGTTTTGATGAAAGGATTATATAAAATATGCATCGCGCAGTCAAAGGAGTGGATGCGACGACTGAGATGCATAGCATGGGAAATTGAATAGCTGCGAAGCTGGTAAACGGCGGCTTAGTAATAATTTAGTTTTAGTGTCATCTCGATGTGGGCGGACCTTTGTAGCTTAATGTGGGTCAAGATTTTTTCTGAACGATTTGTTGCTGCGTTTTGTTATTCGCTTGGTATTATGACTGTTTTATGGGCTGTTTTGGTATTATTATTCGTCGTATTATATTTATGTGTGTTTTAGAAAATTATACGCATTTATCATCACTTTCTTTTGTAAAGACATCCTCATCATGTTAATTTTATCGCTCTGTTGGAGCGATATTAAAATTCCTAATGCTATTGCATAATCTCAGGTAAAGCGTGAGTTTACTTTTTAACCCCAAACTTGTATGGGTGGGGGACCACCCACTGGTTTTACGATTGTGAAAACGCATTCTCATTGTTTAGTTTTCATAAACAAATGGCTTAGTCATCGCAATTGCTATAATCTTTCCAAATCTTTTGTAGTTTTACTGTGGGTACTAAAGTTATACTTTTGCTAGTTTCTGACAATAGCGTGTTAATACTACTGCTTATCTTTATATTATGAGAAAAAGTTTTATGTTTTAAGCACTTCCTTGTGGGTTTTTTAGAAAAGAGGATTATTGTTGTAAAGTAGACGATTAGGAATGAATGAGTAAAAGTAGTTGCTAGAAGTATCACATGATTTTGTTATATTCTTAGTAAGAATTTAAAATGGTTATTGGAGTTTCAACTTAATCTTTAGAAGGATCATAATCATAATACATACAAATATAACTAACTAATAAACATTGTTTAAATTTTTGTTAATATTACTATCGTTATATCACCTTATCAAAGCAGACTTGTATAATTTAATGCATCTAAAATATTAGCGTCTTTATTACCCACAATTTAAAGAAAATCTAATTAAAGTTTTTATTCCGGGTTTTTATCAAGTTTGTATTACTTATTAAATTCAAAACAAAATCAAGAAAAGTCTGTACAAACCTTACAGATCATATTACAATTATGTAATAAATCTCATAACTTGATTTACAGTATTCTGTGACAAGATATGTCACATAATATAACATAACCACAAGTAAATCAGCCCTCCCGTCAGAAACATCATGTCATCACCGTATGTTTCACGTCACGGCGGCCATGACAGGATCAATCGTGCCGACAAACGACAGAGCCCCGACTGTGCCCGACCGTGACGAGACGGACCACATTATGTCATGACTTGATGTGTCACGATTGAGCTACCTAATGGCTCTTATTAGATACAGTAGAAATTATTGGATCTTATTACAAGCTCAAGGGGCTGCATCAAAACATAAGATTGCAGAAAGAATAGACGTAAAACTGACAATGTCTGGTGCTTCAAGTTTTTTTATAGGTAAGTACTAAGCTCATAAAGCAAAATTTTATCATACAAATTTAAAGTAGATGCAACTCCCTGTTATTGTCATTTGTTTTTGTTTTCGAGTGTTGAGGACCCGAAAACAAAAAAAAACTTTGGCCATAAAATAATGGAATTTGTCTATCTTCGTAGATTTAATCAATGTGATCTCACGTTGGGCCGAATGGCATCAGGATATTTCAACACAACCTATCACAGTCAATAAGCTTATCGGAGTTCTCTTGTACCAGCTGTTTCAGTATGGTGGGAAATTACAAAAAGTAAATCAAATTTTTATTTTCCATCATCTTTACTGTAATCTGGTTAACGAAAGCCATAGTTCATGTCGAAGTCTAGACAGCAGGTGCATTGTACTAAACTCGAAATTCGTTCCAAGAGAGGAGGATTACCAAGAAACAGTTCAGAAAATTAGTGTAAGACCCGCTGTGTCTCAGTTTAAAAGCAATAGTTGCACTTGCAGAGTTGCAGACCAGAAACATCAAACCGCTTGCATTAAAACGTTAACATAACACTTTGAATGCATTACACAATCTGTACGTTAATCTCAGCTGGAGATTAGTTTTGGCATCGCTACGTTTGAGCAGACTTGAGCCAGCCCGAGACTCAAGCCCAGCTAATCCCCAGGACTCGAGCCAGATAAGAACGATAACATAACTAGAATTTGCATACGTTTGTTTTAACGAGGTTTCTGAGGGTTTTGGTATGTAGAACAGTTGAATTTGGAGTGTGAAAAAGTGGGGTTTCTTTCTGTGTTTTGTTGACAGAAGTACTGCTAGGGTATCAGATTTGAAAGAGACTTCGATTACGAAAGTGAAAGGGTCCTTGTTCAAAGCGTTGGTGCTTTAAACAACTGAAGCCATTCACTTTCAAAATGCCTAAGTATTCATGCAGGTTTAATCGGACATAATTGTATCAACCAGTGACGTTAGGAAATCTAAAAGCCCTGACTAAAATCAGAGCGGAATCTTTTACAAATACATACAAGGCCTGCATAAATTATTAAAACTTCTATTCACAAATAAAGGAGACATTTAAATTCAATCCGAGACCAATGACTTTGCCCACCCCTTTACAACTAGCAGGCATGTTAATAAAATGGCAGTAATAGAGATTTTAATAGTTTTAAATTGGATTTATGGGGTACTTTCAATTTCGGTTTAACACGAATGAGTTATTTCAAAATTTATTTCTTGCGGGGGATTCTTCTATGGATTTAAATACATGATAATGTGATGGATGGAAGGTTAAACGTAGTACTACTTCTAGCTCTCATTTATTTGAAATAAATAAATAAACGACTCCAGTTTTTCATGGTCACCTTGATAGTTATCTTTGATAGATAGTTCGCTTTGATGGTCAGCTTTTCAAAAGCGAGGAAGTGTAATGTCCTACTCCTGACTAAGAACTGCACCCCTAAATTGCAAAGCAGACTCAATTCTCCAACTTACAACACCATAAATTGACAACTTGTCAACCAATAACCTGTCATATAAACACCAACGAACAATTGAAGTCCAATAAACAAACGAAAGTCGCCGCTGACAGATTTCAAACTAACAAATATTGTACTCATGTAGTATCTGATCGCCAAGCAAATACAGCGCTGTATATGTCGCCTCGTCCGACAAGCACTTAGTGGCCGAGTTGCTTGAAGCGCTGGAAGGTAGACTTAGAAGGGTCGAGAGAAGACCGATTCAAAATGGAAATAGTTTTATTTGTGTAAAATGTTTAAGCTTAGCTTTGTGGGTAGCGCTGTGGTCTTGTGGACTTTAGTAAACCGCTTTATTTTTGAGTCTGTCTTTGTGTTCGGGGTGATTCAATATTGACTACAACTATTGCATACTTAAAACAATTACTTTTTCTCAAACATGCTTGGATATTCGGGCATTATTTTGACAACCTTCTTCGAGATAAATCGAAATTGGTGTACTGGCCGAATACATTATGCGTTGTACATTTGTATGAAAATACATATCTGTCGTGTTTAGCGGCCAAATATATTACTATGAAAAACTTTTTACAAAAAAAAAACAACCGACTTCAAAAAAAAAACACTACAAAGTGAAAAATAACTTTAATTTCGGAAGTCGGTGTCTTTGGTTTTGAATTTTCGTTCTTTGTCACCGACTTCCGAAATTAAAGTTATTTTTCACTTTGTAGTGTTTTTTTTTTTGAAGTCGGTTGTTTTTTTTTTTGTAAAAAGTTTTTTTTTTCCCTTTTTAGTTGTATTACCTACCCCACACAAATTCGAATACCACTACCTGCTATGTAAATAACAGTGACAAGAAGTTATCATAAAGTGGGAAAAAATACGTATAATTGAAGCTAACTCAAAAACTACCCAAGCAAAATTAATAAAATTTATATGGGACCACCTCTGAAGTATGATCTACCAAAAAAAAAAGAATCATCAAAATCTATTCATAATTGGTGGAGTAATCGCGTAAAAACATACAAAAAAAAAAAAAAAACATACAGATGAATTGAGAACATCCTCCTTTTGGAAGTCGGTTAAAAACTCATATCTGTCGTGTTATTTATAAATGGAACGACCTTTTTACTTCAAGGAGGTATATCAAAGTATATATTTTTTCAGATTTGGCTTGCAAATAAAGTTGTCTAAAGTAAAGAAGAAACAAATGAACATATTGGCGCGTGAAAAATTATTATTGTTCGTCATTGATTCTGGAATTTACTCAATTTGAATTTCCGTGCATTATTTGAGAAAAGTTCTATACAAGCCTTGGCCGCACCCAGGCCAGCCATGTCCCAATTGTAGGCCGCGACAGTAATGTACTATTATACCCGTGGTTCTTTTACAGGTGAACAGCGAAAATTACAAAAAAATCCTGAAAATTTGCGAATCGATGCTGAATTTATGACTAAGCTAAATACCTAGTTACTCAAATGCATTAATGGACATTTTTAACAGTAGGATGTACACAGCCTTAACAGGAAATAAGATCCCAAGATAACATGATGAAAAATAAAATGAATTGTACAGTAAACAATGATATATTGTTTTTGCCAATTCTGTCCAATTCTGTCGTCTATTTCAGTAACAGATCTGAAAGCGACCGTGTGACTTCCGTCGACGCAAGTGCACGAACAAGATGTTTGGCTTGATACTATCTGTGTGTATGTAGTGTATGCTGTATTTATTTGTTGTAGTCACGTCGCGTATGTAATATAAAATGTAAGGCAAAGAGGAACTGCTGTTTTTGAAAAGCTGTGGAGTCTTTCAGCGGTTTTGTGAGCAAGCTGTAAGTGACATGACGTCTAAGGATAGCAGCTAAGAAAGCTCCTGAAAATAATTTAGTAATGATAGAGTTTCGAAAGATACAGGAGAAGTAAAAAAAAACGAGTGCTTTCGGAAAAAAAGGAAGGCATTGTAGAAAATGTTGAACAGAATGTTTTTAAGGTAAACAACCCCACCTTTTAAAATACAACAAAAGCCTTTAGACGAGTATAAGCAAACATGATAATCGGATTAGCAATAGAGTGGTAACAGAAGTTAACAGGCTCAGACCCGTGTTTCAAAAAAAATAAGACTCTTTGTGATATATCTCTTATCTCATGACGATAGTACCAGCCTAGTAACTAAACCTTAGTACCAGTGAGGCTTCTGCCAATACAAAAACATGTACAATATTTACATTGGCACGGCATGGATGATGGATGGGCGTGATTTATACCAGGCCATCAGCCGGCCCCTATTTATGCACTTATTGTGGAGGAAAGCGATCATAATTCATAATAGGGCAGGCGCGAATGAGAGGTGACGGCGATTTTTGTAAATTTTGACGTTATCATGAAGTAAAGCTTTTTTTTGTCTTCTCTATTTATTTGTATGTTTGCTTCTTTTTTTAGGGTTCCGTACCTCAAAAAGAAAAACGGAACCCTTATAGGATCACTCGTGTGTCTGTCTGTTTGTTCGTCTTTCACAGCCAATTTGCTCCGAATCTAATGGACCGATTAAGTTGTTTGGTACACATATATATTTCTGTGACCCAAACACGGACGTGTAACGTAAATAAATGAATTTTAAATATGGGGGTGGGGGTCACTTTTGGAAGGCAAATAAGGAAATTAAAAAAAGTTTTGCAAACTGCATGGTTTGACATTTCAAATGAAAGGGCTTGTTGCGGGAATGTAAATACTTTTAAAGATATTTAAAAGAAAATAGATGAAAATTTACCATTCCTTATGTCCAAAACCAGTAAGCCAAAAATTTTGAAAAAAATGCAGAGATTGGTTTTTTATTCATAGATTACATGAAAACCTGAAGTCTTAAAAATAGTCTTAAAAATTTACATGGTTAAATCTTTCAATATTGTGCGTAAAAACTTACATTTGCAGTTGGGATGTACGGGAGAACATGTATTTCAACTATGTTAAGTTTGTTCTTGGGATAAATTCATCTCAACCCATTCATTGTGCGTGGTCCGATACGCCCTTCGCCGGTTTTGTATTCTACCTCTAATTCGCAGCGTACACGTTTGATTTGGTTATGATTTTTTACAGCAGGATTAATTTATGAATCTTATTAGAAATCTCTTATAGCTCGAAGTTTTAGGGTTTCTGGAGTTTCTATAACTAATTACACATCACAGACGTTCACTTTGTAATATGATTAAGTAATTTCATCAAATATTAGCGAAAAAAAAAATATTGTTGAGAATCACGTTGTCCTATTTTGAACTGGCTTTTTGTTCCAACAATATTATGATTATTCTGACTACGACAAAAGTTATTACGGCTGTTATTACTTAGCCACGAGGAGCTCGTGGCTAAGTAATAACAGCCGCACAAGGTCGATCCGACAGGTTAAGCTACGCTTGCCGGGGTTGGTCCGTGGATGGGTGACCATCTTTACATACCGAGACTCCTCCGTGCCTCGGAAAACACGTTAAGCCGTTGGTCTTGGCTGTCATTCGTGGATCTTTGACAGTCGTTACGGGTCGTCAGAAGCCTGAAAGTCTGACAACCAGTCTTACCAAGGGGTATCGTATTACCCAGTTACTGGGTTGTGGAGGTTAGATAGGCAGTCGCTCCATGTAAAATATTGGTATTCAGCTGCATCCGGTTAAACTGGAAGCCGACCCCGAAAAGGCTAGGCAGATTGATTGACTACGACGAAAGTTGTTTTCAAGTAAACTCATCTCTTATATCGCTTCAGGTTCTAGACTTAGGCCAACCCAACAAGACTGGCAAAGCTCATTAGCCAGGAGATAATCAATCATAAAGAATTACCGGCTGCCGCCACGGCTGCCGATCGCCCGTCACTGCCGACACCGTCGTCTGCCGCCCCTACTTACGTAAGTAGCGTGATGTAAGTTTGTGGTGTCAGCGGAAAGTGGGAGGTGAAGGGTGTTGACGGATTTTTTTGATTTGGTAGATAATTGTTAAACTAGTGATCTTAGTCCGCTTTTATGCAAAGGATTCTCAGGCTTTTTTTCAGGCCGTCACCTCCTTCTGCGAAGCGGTAATGCTCGCGAAGGAGGAGGCGGAACGCGTGAGGGAGAGGCAAATTTCGCGACCTGACGCCCCCAACCGCCGCAGGAGGAGACGCCCGGGGCGGGAATCGCGAGCCGATTTCCGGCCACCGTAGGCGCGGGCTTGCGGACGGTGAGCAATGGGTAGCTCGCCGTCCGATAAGGACCAAGCCCGGGTCGACGGCGCGTTGTGTTCCAAGCGCGCCTCAAAGAGATGTCAGCAGAATTGACGGGGTCCGTTAGGGCCAATGCCTGCCGGGGGTTCGAAGAAAACCGATAGGGAAATCGTGGCCCCCGGCAACAGGGTAACCGAAGGAACACGGGTGGGTTTTAGTCAGTAAGAGTCTGACACGCCCTTCCGCTCCACCCAGAGCGGGAGAAGTTATTTGATAATTTCTCACCAAAAAAAAAAAAAAAGGCTTTCAACGTTTTAACCAGACTTATCAAGCATTCCTTATCAGGTTCTTGATAATGTTTTGTGATCCATTTAGTTTGTTATTGGTATTGTTTCATCTGTAGATACTAGATTATCAGGATCAGATACTTGCCTACTGTAATGCTATATTGGATGTAGGCTTTTCCCGATGACCAGTCTTTATTACCGTGTACTGTTTTGTTTCAGCTTTTGATCCATAGAGATACAGTTTCTAATTCTTCTGGTTATCTTATTTCTGCCGATACAAGACGTAATAATCTTTTTACCATGCAGCAGAAGATCACAACTTAGATGTTTTATGAATCTAATATCTTCTAAAAACCATTTTTATGTGTTCACTTAACCCCAAAACATTAATAAGACAATTTCAATCCGTATTAACACGTCGGAACATGTAACGAGCAATTAGGCCAGCCACACACGGCCGACACGCGATATTAAACGCGACCCCACTTTGTAATGAAAGAAACAATGGCGTTATATTTGCGCAGAAATTGTGGATCTTGCGACTAACGCGTGCGTCAAATTGCCGTGTTTGGATGTTGTTCGGTGTCGATAAAGGCGATAGAAGAGGTTTTATTTGTGATAGAATCTGATTTACCAAATCATTAAATTGTTTGAGCATTCGTTTCTTGTCATCATGTTAGGTTGGTGAAAAAACAAAAAAATATAAAGCGTTGAGGTGTATTGTTAAATTAGATACTGAATACACCTCAAAGCTTTATTGAGACAGAGATGTATTCAAGTTATATTAGATACTGCACGCACAATGGTCCACCAAAGGGACTAAGTGCGGAAACCAAAAGCTATAACATATAATTGTTAGATACTGTTAAAGCAATGTTCAAGACCTATCTTGAACATTGTTTATACAGTAGCTTGAGTTAGGAGATGCATCAAGGGTGAAAAGTTCTTACTTTAGCTTAGATTGTAAAGACAAATGTAACAGAAGAAAGAATGACATCTTATCAGTTTCCAATGAAAGC
Source organism: Agrochola litura (assembly GCA_949152395.1). Taxonomy (NCBI): domain Eukaryota; kingdom Metazoa; phylum Arthropoda; class Insecta; order Lepidoptera; family Noctuidae; genus Agrochola; species Agrochola litura. The sequence continues at coordinate 2,381,641 of OX424497.1, read as the reverse complement.
TTCTCTGTGGCTTCAATGCTCAACCTATGCTATAAACAAAAATAAAAATAAACAGTGGCACTTCGGGAGTGCCGACAGCAGCGAAAACTTGAAAAAAATTCGGCACCGCGGTAATCAACGCGTTGATGTCTTTTACTCTACGGTGTCGGTAACAGGTCGCGAGTTCAATGGTTTTTTCCCATCTCAAAGATGCCCAACGCGCCTAAAGAAGTTTTTAATTCAATAAAAAGATAAAGCAATAGATTCTGACACACGTAATTCGTACCCAGCAAGTGGGCAGAATGTTAGCCCACGATATTCCAACATCGGGAGATATGAGCGAGTGAAATGAAAGCAGTATTCTGTAGCAAATTGCCATGTTTGTCATATTGTCTCATTTGTAGCACGATGTTATTATAACTTATTTGCTGTAAATAAATTGTTTCGAAGAAGGACAACGAAGGACTTACTTGCTATTTATCTCAGAATACAAAGCTTTATTTTTTCAAGCAAAAATATTATATGACAAGCCTGGATTAATAAATGCTGAATTTTTAAATGAACGTCAATTTCTTTTAGCAATGAAATTGCAAACCTTGTTAACTCAAGTAGATATCATATTTAACAGAAGATAAGATTATTATGGTACAGGCGAATACTGAGGCCTTTTAATTGAATTAAATTATCAGTTACTTAGTACTTAGTCAACTAAAACACCCACAGGAAGAGAAGGAGTGGCTATGTTCATCGGGAAATAAGCGGCTAGCAACATTGTTGCACGATAGATGACCGCCCAAACCGCATTACTTTCCGTTGAAAACAAATCAACCAACCACAATACTTACTCAAACGAGCATACCAAAGAAAAGGGAATGACGATCCAGAATTTAAACAGTAGCCACCGATAATACGGTATACAAAAACTTAACAACAATGAATTTAAAAGGGTATAATGCGTTATTACACTGTCAGTCACAACAAAGGAAGTCGACAGAAGAAAACATGGTTCGTTCAATGAAATAACATAAATTAATACCTTTGCTTCATGACGTGACGTGAAATGACCCCTTTGGTTCGTTTTGCAATGGTATAAATACGCCCGGCAATACCCGCGGGGTCCATTTTCGGTGAGAGTAATTTTCAAGTGTCTTTTTGACGTTTTGAAAGTTCTTGAGTGTGTATGTGCATAATTATGTTCAAAATTTGGGGTGTGTGAGGTTTGGCAAAGTAAGTAGCAAAATTGTAGTTATTAAATACCGTCAGACAAAGACTATCTACGTGTAAAACATGTATTTTCAACCCTGAACGAAATAGATCTTTTGTAGTATAATGTTATAAGTGCCTAAGTGGATAATGCTTCTCACATCTTATTGTTCAGGTTTGTTTGCAGTTCTAGGTCATAACTATAAAGTATTTATGCCACGAATAGTTTTTTATAAAATGCCACCATCATTTTTGACACAGTAATATATCTACATGTTTGAAAACACAGACTGACAGTTTTGTCTCTACACAAATAACGAGCTATAATCCATCAGAAGAATTGAATGCGCGTAATATGTTTTACGCAAACATAGAATTTCATGGCTCGGTGAGCACATGGTTACAATGTTAATGATATGAGTTCTGTCCTGTCTTGTTGAGTCGTTAATGCAGTCGTGGGGAGTCATGGTACGCGAATTTTTGTTATATTCTGTAAGATAAGAAATGTAACAGTTTATGACGTTGATCGACAATAATCTTTACCTATTGAGTATAGAATAATGCAAATCTAATGAACCATAAAAAATCCCATAGTTAGAATGACGTATGGGCTTTATGCAGGTATACAAGAGGAGCAGAGATGCAAGTTATGCGGAAAACACTATAAAACCAAAAGCATGAAAAGCTGTCGGTATCATTAGTCGTTAACTTATATATAATGCTTTCATAGCCAGAGCTACAGGCGTTGATAGTAAAGAACCACTCAACAAGGCAAAAACAATAGAACCTTTTAGAAATAAGGAAATCTACCACAGCGGTACTCATATTTTTCTAACAAAGCGTCCTTAGGCGTCTTTACTAGGACCCATTTCTCTAACAGCTTACCCAATATGACAGGTGTCAGAAACACGCTATCATCCAATTCCAAGAAAACGTTTATCAATTTAAATCGAATTAAAATTCAGAATTCACATCGTCTCATAAATAAAACATGAATTAAATCACTCAATTACCAACGCCATAGCAGGCTTCCTCGAGTAGTAAACGACATAGATGGATGGGATCCCTTCAACGCGTCAATTGTCAAAAGGAAATGATCCAGTTTTTTTGCTTCCAAAACAGTACCGTCCTTTATCATCATACTTAAACTTTACCTCTCTGAAAATAGAGACTATATTTGTTTGTCAGTTTTAATGTTTTCTTCAACTAATTTGTATAAGAATAGCACAGTGTGATTCATGAAAGCTTCCGAAGCGTGAAGTTATTAAGTGCTATTGTGTTAAACTGAATTTAGCGACGAGCGTGTGATTGATCGGGTTAACGATGACAGAACAATGATTATATGCATGTGTGAATATTGATAAAGGTTTTTGTATGCTTACGTTAATTTAGGGGTATAATCGCAGTTACCATTACCTCCACTGCTTTTTAGACATCAAGTTTGACGAGATTTGGTTTCAAAGATTTAATCTTGCTATATTGTATTACAATTAATTTTGCCAATAAAATTAATTCGCATAACAGCTTTTATTTTAAAATGTTGTTTACTCCTCGGGGTCACGATTTACTCGACATTTGATTTTAGTTTTTAGATGGTTCCAGTAGTATTTTATGTGACTTACCAAGCCTGTAAGATATTACCAGCTTACATATATTTTCATTGTTTTTTTATGTGAAACATCTATAGTTTAATTATTGTTTAAAGTATATTTTGTTTACTCTTTCAAAATGCATGATTAATTAATGTCCTAACAATCGGCAGATCTTATATAGATGCAAAAACTACATCTAGTATAAATAATAGTTTATTATACTATACCGCCAGACACCCCAACATTTAATATCTCAACGTCTTAGCGGTGTTATAGGGTCGTAACAAAGAATTAAACAGTAAAACAAACACACATTATACTTGCCCCTCTACACTCGTGCTTACGTATGATAGCGCTAATCCGCCACGTCTGATCGTAGGCACGGATACAGGGATAAGTGTAATGATAATGAAGGACTTGTTGAAGAACTTTCTTGAGGAAGAGAGTTTCAGAAACATGAAAAATTTAGTTATGAAGTTTGGAATTCAAAGGCTTTATTAGAACTTGTGTGAAAGCTTATAGATAGAGAAGAAACCAAACAGAACTGCAGATGGTTGAAAAGAATGAAGGAAAATGTCGCGAGAAATTTTTTAATATGAATGTGTATAGCTATAATAAATATAATAATAGATGAAGACCAAGAAAATGTTGAATGCTTCGAATGAAAGATGATACGATTCAAAAAGAAGATAACACTGAGATGAAGGCTCAGGACAGTAGACATGAGTATGTCGTTCGTGGAAGAGTGTAGTTGGTATGAGTTTCTTTGTTGTAGAAAATTTCTAGTTAAGGTACAACTGCACACTATCGGAATGTTTTTATTAACCTACCTTGACCATTTACATTTTAAAAAAACTTAAAAACTGTCTGACAGTGTACCTGTCTTTTCTTTTCTATTTGCACCTCGTAAGTTTTAACGTTCGTATGTAAACTTTAATGTCTAAAATTAACTGGCCACCTAAGGTAGTATATGTTTTTAAAAACCATCAGGTGACCAATGAAAACGGTACGTTTTATTGGTGGTATCATTGCGGCGACTATCAAGATGAGACGTGACTGCTTGGCTGGTCAGGTGTCAGTTGACTAGAACCTTTGGGAATAAGGGTTACATCGAATGGCAGGTGATTATTATTTTAGCGACAAAAAGTTGTAGGACATTTGTAAAAAAAAAAAAAAACAGCGTTTAGGCTTATGAAAATAGGACAGTATAAACCATAATTTTGTCGTTCTAATCTGATTCGGAATTTCTTAGTAGCAGTCCGGAGTATGGATTTGTGCCCGGTTGATGGTAATAGGCTCGCCCCCTATTACATGGGACTCAAACATAACTGGCGAAATTTGTTATTTTGTCGTTTTCTGCAATCAATGTGTGGTCTAAGAAGTGTAACCATTATGTTTTGTCTTCTAGGTACAAATTAGTCACAGTATCTACAAATGAGTATTATAGTCGACTATTGTTTCCTTTTTTGTTGTTTTTTTAGCTGTAAGTCTTCCATGCTGTAATAAATAAATAAATCATTAAACAATTGTATATTATTACTTACTACAAATCAGTCTTCTAGGTACAAAATAGAATGCAGTTTAAAAAAAAAAATTACCTAACACATTTTCGTAAGCGATTAAGATTAATCTGTTTCATTTTGACAGTTCAACAACATTCATTGCGTTATTTACGTTGTTGAACAGACTTTTTTTTAACTTATGAAGCAACGGATTAGCAATCTGTTTCAAAACGATTCAGAATCTGATTGATCGTGTATTACGCAATTAAGGTACTGATCGAGGTCAAGAGTAGGCACATCCTGCAATAAAACAAACCTCTCACAATATTTCTTTATTTTTCCTAACTGAGACAATTTTCCGTCTTGTCACTTGAAACACACAAAGGCACCATTGCCAGGGAAAACAAGAAAAACTTCACATTCAACAGATATTTCCTATTGATTCTTGCAACCGTTCAGTATTCAAAATAGCCGGTTTTTCCGCACATAATAAGCGAATGATTTAATGCAGTTTATATGAAGTGAACTGAATGCCGTGGGACCGCACATGTTGTGAAAGTAATTTCCACGGAGCGACCTTCAACTGTTTGTTCGTTTGCTTTTTAATGTTTTGCATAATCCTGACTGACAAGCTTCCAATTGATGGGAGAGGGATAAAATATTCTTATTATTTTTACTTACTATTACACAGTACTTAAACATAACTTGCGAAATGTGGGTAGGTACATTACGCAAGTTATGTTTAAGTTCCAATTGTACAAGGTATAAATGTACGCCTGAGCCTTCGGGGAATACAGCTGTGGTTTACGTGTTATTTTTACTTCACCACTTTATTATAGGTAGTGAATGAGTATCGAGACAAAGTACTGAAATTATTAGATAATGTCTTAGTGCAGATGATGAACAGAACAAAACGATGATTAACGATACGATTAATCTACATTAGGGTGATAATAATTATTGTCATGAAAAATAAGAAAAAGATATTATACCCAAACACATTAATGATTCATAATTATGTCTATTTTACATTCCCAAATATTTATGACTCATAAATCTATGATCCCAGATATACATAAAATAATGTCATTTTTTTTGTTTTATTCTAGAGCTCAGTCATCTCAATCATTATTTTTTTAATTTTTATTTCAATTTTATGTTTTAATTTAATGTATGTAATGTTTTTTATGGACTTTGTCTGAAAATAAATAAAAATTAATTAATGAATGCACCAGGAAAATTATCAAACTAAAACTAAATATAAATTTTAACATGTTTTATGAATATCCCATTAACTATGGTCCACTATTTCCCAATAACATATACACAATTAAATAACCTCAAAATAATCCGCTGTAACATAAAACTTAATTATTTATCCTCCGTCCTCTAAAGCCTGCACCCAGGAGGATAGGGGCGGTTTTCGGGGATCGGGAAGCAATTTCCGAGCCCCGGGCGATTGTTACAAAATCACTGATGTAATGACTAGGAGGATCGTCTGCCACTTTGATCGTAGGTAATACGATTTCGGGATATTGCATTGACTTGCATGTAGGTACATGTAGGTGTGTAAGTATCGAAGTCTGTGTTATCCTGTCTGGACAGTTTGGTGGTGATAAGTCTGTTGGCTTTGGTTATGACTGATTGTCGGTGGAGATCTGAGTCTTAATTAAGGTAGGAAGATTTATATCTGAGATTTGTAGTAAAATCAGCCTGTATGTTTTCTACAGCAAGGGTACCTAAAACGCTTTTAAATACAGGGTGGCAGGGACATCGACGCGAAAACTGTTACCATGGATTTAGTACATGATTCTGAATGCGCCTTTGTTGAAAATTTTCTCAGGTTATTTAAAAAAAAAACTGCTGTTTCATAGAAAAGTGAAATATCTACGCGATCAAATGTATGGAACAGCAGAATTTTTTTTTATAAAACCGACAAAATTTCAACGCCACCCGGGGGGTTCAAAATCATGTACTGAATCCATGGTAACAGTTTTCGTGTCGATGTCCCTGCCACCCTGTATGAAGAAAAGGAGGCAGTATTGATCATTACCTTGATCACTTAGATACGGGTTGCAAGTCATTATACTACATAAAATATAGCTTGATCTCTGCGACATATGTCAAACTGACATTCCTAGGGTTGTCAGGATATAAAAAATTGTCGATAGAAATTATCGACGTTTCTTACTATTCGATGCTAATGTAACATATAATTGGGTTTAATTTGGCCTGTGAGCCAAACGCGGCGTGTCTTCTCCCGAAACCCAAGGATGGGACGTTGACGAATGGAATGTTACATGAGTAGGTGAGAAATTGGATTTTATTTACTTACTATTATTTTAGATCAAGTATGTACAAATGTAAATAATGTTATGATATTAAAATATACAATAAAATTAAAAGATAAATTAATTTTAAATTAAGTTTTATTTAAAATATCGATAGTTTGTAGTCTGTGGTCACGATGATTCATCGCCCATCACTAATTAGGTAGGCATGCCCATAAAGTATGACATTGACATGTACTGTCTGTACTATTATGAAATTCAGGACTTCATAGGCGTGATTTTACTGACTGCTGTCGCAGAGATCAAGCTATCTTTTATGAGTATAGTTCATCACCAAATCCTTTTTCATGAAAACAAAATAATGCTACATCAAAAAAAATCAACCGTATTCAGTCTCTTTTCATGAAAAGAAAGAAGGAAAAGTTGTTCAGATTCTGTTTTACGTGAGTGTTTTATTTTTTCTCACTTTCTTAACTCAAGTTTTTATTTAAATTCCCACACTAGCTTAGTCACAGTAGCAGTCAACGCGTTAACTAGAAAGTCATTTAGTCCTCAATTTATTTACGTTATTTATCTTTGAACAACAACAAACATACCTACAACACAATTGAACCAGTTCAATTAAAAAACCAGTCCAATACTTGTTTATTTGAGCAGCACATTCATAAATCGTACATTTAATCGCTTCAGTAGCGTTTAAACTTACCATTGTGTACGTACACGTCCAATTTGAATAAAAAATATATCTATTGTAACCCAAATGAGTGTTATCGGGAACCGGTATCGAGACGAAAAACATACATGTAACTTGTTCACGAAATTCAACGTTAACCCTCGTAAGACGCGGGGTCTACGCGTACATTCCCATTGTGAGCGGTCGCCGCGACCCGAGTAATGATCTCACGTCCCGCGTGCGTGTCCCGATAAAGGGTTAAGTACACACTAACAACCTGACGTGAGTCACAAATCCACCATTATTATGTTATTGTGGGAGCCGTGTCGCACCGGTCCGCCATTTACATACAATTTAACATGAAATGTGGGCAATAATTCATGGCGGCTGTTGCGTTATTATTTCTATTATAAAGTGTTCAACTTGACGTTTTTCGTGTTGCCGTCTGGCGTGTTACCTTTTTTTTCACTGTAAATGCTTTTCGTTTATATGTTAACGGCCCGCCATTAAAGTCCAGTTTCGCTATCTCGCTAGCTTGAATAATGATCGCTGTTTTGCATGAAATTCATAACGTGCCTACTTTTTCTATTATACTAACTCGTATAGTTGAAATAACCCCGTATAATTAATTCCATGCGAGCGAGTTTAACGATATTCGAGCATTAAGACGGCAAAACAAATTAATCAAGAATAATCGTCGATTAATTCGTACCATGCCGCGAAGTAATGTACTTACGTGCTTATTTTTTGTTGTCGAATGAAAACAGAACAAAATAAAAACCCTTCCAATAGGTCGCCCGTCGACAAATCGACGAACAGCATTATCTACGCGCCGCTTAATTCGAATTCAAATGAAGGCATTCAGTGTTTAAAATATTAATCGATGCGAGAAGCTTATTGAATATTTTTACGACGATTTATGCCCAATTAGCAGCCGGTGCGTGAATTGAATTGTTTGTGCCCGAAATCTGAATAAATACCACAATATTTACGATAATGTCCGGCCGTTTGAATAGGCGGCACCGCGGGCGCGCCGCGGGACAGTCCGACCGAGTAGTTTATTATGCGGCGGCGAAGGGTTACTCTTTGTATGACGTTTTCATGTTAATTTACGCGCTAGCTGACAAGGTGGTCTCTCCGACCCGCGGCGCATTACGACGTCGGATTTTAAAAATGATATTTTAGTGTTAAAGCTATCGTTGAATGAAATTGCTTTTCGTATAAACGTATATTTACGAGACGTTTGTCTGATACTTCGTTGGTTATTGGCTAGTGTTGTGTTCACTGATTATTTCCGAGCGGTTAAACTTTTCATAATAGCTCATTATTGCCGTTATTTAATTACGAGTAACGTTTGTTCGGCTCAGTCGGTTTAATTAGTATGAAGCGGGCGGGTCCGTGATCAAAGCTTTGTGGAAGCGATCGCGCGGATACAAATCGTTTTGTAGATGGTTAGTCAAGCGGTCGCGTTGCTTCAGCGACTACTGCCTAAATATAGAGACTTAGATTTGTACGATAACTTTACTGTTATGGAATAATCTTCAGATAACCTTTTATTTACAGTGTAAAATGGTCTTGAACTTACGAGTACATGGTACCTAAATTGAGTGTCATCTAGTTGTAGCTAGTACCTATTGACATTCTGGAATAGCAAAGACAGAAAATTTTAGTAAGTTCGTGGCTGAAAACCATAAATGAAAAAATAAAAAGGTACATAGGTCACAACTTTTCGGCTCGTAACACAGGTATTTTATGCCTTTTTCGGGCACTAGTCATTCACAAATGTTAAACCAATTTTTTGATTAAGCAGCATTTGTGATGAGAAAATAAATAAATAAATATTAGACAGAATTATAGTTATAATTATTTTAAAAACTTTTTGGTTTTTCAGTTTACTGTAGATACGTGCGCAAGAGTGCTTTATTTAAAACTTTCAAAATAAGATATAAATTAAGCAGCTGTACGGTGTTCGTTATTGGTTTTTCCTTGCACTCCTCAATTATAATAACAAAATAACGAAGCCCAGAACATTATTCCTATTACTAGCTTTCGCCCGCGGCTTCGCCCGCGTGGAGGTCGGAAATTATTCCACGGGAACGTACTACCGAGATAAAAAGTATATTATGTGTTAATCCAGGTTATAAACTATCTGTCTGCTAAATGTCATCCAAATCCGTTCAGCTGTTTTTGCGTGATTGAGTAACAAACATCCAAACACACAAACTTTCACATTTATAATATTAGTAGGATTCCTTATTTCTACAGAAATTGTAGGTACCTGTCCAATAAAATCCATACATTACATCTGACTCAATTAAAGTTGAAACTTGCCATAAATACCGTGAAACTTGTTAGCGAGCCTATCTCAAGCTCCAAACTGCTGGATAAGGGCTCTGCCGTGATTTATCGTTGCGCTTAGAGATAAAAGGGGCAGCAGATTTGTTTTGTATTTATATGCTGATGGTTTATGAGCGACAGGTGCGGGGTAGTGATGTGGAAGTGTCGGTGAGTGGAGAAAATTGTCGATGGATTTTAGAAATTGTTTAATAAAAGTGGACTCAAATTATCTTTTAACATACTTTTCTTCAGTAGTATCATAAACTCTGTGATAATACTCTCTTAATGTCCTCATTAGAAGTATCTAAAATAACTTTTTCTATTTAAATAAAATCAGAAATAACTGAAAGGAATTCAATTCAATACAATTCGATATTAATATCTTTGACAGAAATATAAATAGAATAAATAGGTAGGTAATAAAATAAAACAATATTCAGTTCTCTACTAATAATCATGAATAGTTACGCGATTTATGGAATTTTATAAAAATCCAAGAAGGCATGGAAGCTGGTTTTACCATTATGTTGTGGTAGAATGAATAGCACGTGTTAAGAGGCCGTGCACGAAATCAACTGATTTTGATCAATATTGTACATTAGTTGTGAGAAAGGGAAAAAGAATTTAAACAAAACTAATTGTGATTTGAAAAGTCAGGTTCTTTGTTTTGCATGTGGCTGAAAAAGTTAAGTATTCATGGAAAACCACAAATATTCACAACAAGTTTTCCGAAAAATGACACGAGAGTGACGTTTGATCACTTTTTACAAGAAACTAATTTTGATTTTGAACATTTAAAAATATCATCAACATCGTTATATGGTCTACTTGTATGTGGCTCAACCACTTTTTTCAACTTCCCTACAAAATATACCAGAAAAATTATGTTGACAAAACCTTTTTTTTTAAAACGCTGTCAGTAATGTATTTTTTACTATTATTGAGCAAACCATATCAAGAAATTTAAAAATCACACATTAGTTTTCAGTTATCCTTGAAATAAAATCAAAACTTTATTTTATGATTATACAATATCTTTATTAAGTAAATAAAAGGCGAAAGAAACCATATTTTTGAGAGCGCAAAAGTGATGCAATAGGTGCTGTGAGTGACACGACTGGTTTAGCACCACGAAAATTGTACTTTTATGCTTACATAGACTTAATGTTTCAATTATTTCAAGTTTTCTTACAAAGATAAGTTATTGACGAAAAAGGGTTTTTTTCCGTGCATGAAATTATTGACGTCATACTATGTAAAACTACTAAAACTCACAAATAGTTAAATTATGATTCTGAGCACATATTTCTGAACCCAACAAATTCCATATTAATAAAATAATATTCGTGTCTGTCCCTTTTCACCTCCCACAAAATTAAATTATCGAAACTTTCTCGGCACCGCACATCCCTAGCCACTATTTCCACATGCCATAACTCAGGTCTGCCCCTTATTAATGCATCTGTATCAAAGCGCGATGACATATTTAGTCGAATAACTCACAAAGCTACGGTAATTCAGTGGACTGTACTCCGTTGAGGACGGTCCAGTGAGTGGGATCATTTCACTTGAAATGGGTGATTTGAGGGATAAAGGAAAAGTTGGCTGACTGAATAATGGGGTACTGGGTATTGTGGGCAGTGGACTATGAGAGAACTGTCGTATTATGTCAATCAATCATTTTATACTTTATTACGTCATAGCTGGTTTTTTTGAGCTTAAAACACTTCGAACGTGTCATGTCTTTTATGCCTAATAACGTAAATGTTGTGCCTGTCGGTTCGTAATCTCTCTTTCTCATAGTTTCTTTCGCGTTAGCAACTAGCAGCGTGTTTTTCACAATGAGCAATTCGTTCCATCTGCTTTTTCCAAGTAAATATGTTTTTGGTCAGGGGCATTACATTTTTTTTGCCTCGACGAGGAGCTAAATGTAAGTCACAATAAGTAAAAAAAAAAAACAACCGACTTCCAAAAAAAAAAACACTACAAAGTGAAAAATAACTTGGTCTTGGGTTTTGTGTTTTCTTTTTTTGCCACCGACTTCCGAAATTAAAGTTATTTTTCACTTTGTAGTGTTTTTTTTGGAAGTCGGTTGTTTTTTTTTTTTGTAAAAAGTTTTTATTTTTCACTTTTTAGTTGTGGTACCTACCCCACACACATTCGAATACCACTAACTGCTACCAGTGACAGGAACTTATCATATCATCTACATACTAAGTGGGAAAAAAATACGTATTTTGTAGCTAACTCAAAAACTACCCAAGCAAAGTTAATAAAATGTATATGGGACCAATTTGGGAGCATACCCTTTCAAACAAAAAAAGAATTTTCAAAATCGGTCCACAAATGACGGAGAAATCGGAGGACATACATAAAAAAAAAACAAACATACGCAACGAACATATAACCTCCTCCTTTTTGGAAGTCGGTTAAAAATAAAACATAAGAACACAGAAAAGGATAAGAATACAAGGAATATAGAAAAGCAGATAGGAGCGTCAGCAGCGGAATAGACTCTGCTCCTACTTCGCGTTCCTGACTTCAAGCCGCTGTTCTGCCCTGCTCCACGTTCCTGGCTCCGAGTCGCTGCCCTGCTGCTACCTACTGGCACCGAGCATCTCAAGCTGCTACTCCACTGCTGACGCTCCTATCTGCTTTTCTATGTTCCTTGTATTCTTGTCCATTTCGATGTTCTTCTGTTTTATTTTTACTAGTGACTTACATTAGCTACTCACCGAGCTAAACGTTTTGGATGTTAGAATAGTCCAAAAACATGTTACAATAACTAAAAGTATGCTTTTCAGTGTTCAAAACTATATAGAAAGTGAGTATATTAAGATAATATAAGTGTCATTTGATTTATAAGGTAGATAAACTAAAAAATGTGGTTCATATGGCACGATACCACCACGGAAATGAACTAAAAGACGTGTGTGGCTTCAAATTCAAATTCAATTTTTTTATTCTCCGTCATCTAATACCACAAAATATAGGTGGAATATTGTGAATTTACGCATAATAGAGATATTGTGAATGATCACCGCTTAAACTTCTAAGATACCATCACTTGAAATTCTTTTCCAAGTATGTTCTGTTACGTAGATGGAGATAGATTAGTCTTAATCTGAGTCTCATCCTCTTTCGCACTTATAAGATAAGTCAATAGTAATTACTGTAATTTATTACGATTACCTACTAGATTACATTAATTAGAACTATTAACATCTTTGGCGCCTGCCGCTATAATTAAAAGAGGTCTATTAATTATGTTGCTTAGCTCTTGTAAGCCTTTAAAAATATAAATAAGATAGTACAATTAATAACAGTTAAGCCTTGCAGATTATAGCTGGGAATAGATTGACCTTTTTTCAACCCTTTCCAAAATTATGCTGATGAATTTATTTACAAAAGAAAGTTGCTTGCAAAACGATACCCACCAGGCACACAGGGCAATGTATATATCCATATCTGAAAAGTGTTACTCTCAGCCCGGATAATAATCACTTAAAAATACAGAAATTACCATAAAATAGTCAAAAAATCTAAAAAGCAGATAAAACGCTAGAAGATAAACACGAAAACTATGTTAATACCCAACTTGTAGGTACAACCAACCAACATTTGAATACTGACCACACAATCTAGAACACTACAGAAAAACCTAATAGGATTCCAACTAGAAGTTTAAAAGGGCATAAAGAAGAACATTAATATAAAATCTCAATAAGTTTCAATGACAGCCACCACAATGTAGGAGGAAAAATTATTTCATAAAACTCAAATTATATGGTGCAGACAATAATTTCCATTGAATTATAGGGACGGTAATCATTGGGTACTGCATTGATATAATGTTACTGCCTGCTATTGGTAGTTCGAAACACGATCATTTTGATGAATAATTTGTTGGTTTTGACTTGGGCTTTGTTAATTCTGTGGAAGTTGATAATGTGTTTATTAAGGTAGAAATTATGACTACATTTAGGACAGAAGGTTGTATTCTTACGACATTTGATGATGGTAATATTAATAAGCTTTTAAGCTCGATGGACAGAAGAAAGTAGAAGTTGAAAGATGCAATGGTGAGAAGAAAGTTGGTAACATTAAAGTTGAAAATGCGTAGGCTTTGTGAATTTAAGAATATTGCGCGTGAAAAATCTACATAACATGTTTAAAATCTTCTTAGTGTAAATCTTCTTAGTGTGATAAATCAGCGTGGCAACTCATACTTAGATGCTCATAGATTAATTACTACAGCAGTTTATCTTAAACATACCCAATGCTTTTTTTTTTTGGGTGGGAAATTATCAAATAACTTCTCCCGCTCTGGGCGTGTCAGACTCTTACAGACTAAAACTTAACTTCGGTTGCCCTGTTGCCGGGAGCCACGATTTCCCTATCGGTTTTCTTCGAACCCCCGGCAAGCATTGGCCCTAGCGGACCCCGTCAATTCTGCTGACATCTCTTTGAGGCGCGCGTGGAACACAACGCGCCGTCGACCCGGGCTTGGTCCTTATCGGACGGCGAGCTACCCATTGCTCACCGTCCGCATGCCCGCGCCTACGGCGGTTAGGGGCGTGAGGGCGCGAAATTTGCCTCTCTCTCACGCGTTCCGCCTCCTCCTTCGCGAGCATTACCGCTTCGCAGAAGGAGGTGACGGCCTGCCATTTTTTCTCGCTCCGTACCATGGCCTGAACCAGGGCCGGATGCGAGAGATCACCGCCGCCGATCGCTTCCACGAGGACACGGCGATGCTCCACCCAAGCCGGGCAGACCTCCACCGTTTGCTCCACCGTGTCCTCCGGGCGATCCACACAATGGTGACACCCAGGCGTTTCCTCCCGCCTTATTCTGAACAGGAACCTCCCGAAGCAGCCGTGTCCGGTGAGGACCTGCGTTAGGCGGAAGGTGAGGTTGCCGTGGCGCCTCTCAAGCCACTCCTCAAAGAGGGATCTTATCGCCGCAATTGTGGCGTGCCCAAAACATACCCAAGGCTGCAACATTCATCCTTGTAAAAACAGAAAATATAATTCTATATGCTCATTCAATCAAATTAACGAACACAATAACGAGCCAACAGTTAATGTAAAGTATAACCCCGTATATGACGCAAATAGTCATCTAGCATGCGAAATGTGCATTGAAAACTTTGCATAAATAGATTTATATCTGGTTATCCATTAGAGCGGACGATGATTTATGTTATGTGGGCACGCTTGGCGTATCATAAAAGTGTTTGTTCTGTTTTATTAGTTAAACTAGCTCGAAACGTGGCTTTACTTGTTGCTGGGCTTCAAATATTTTGTACTCGTTCTTATTCTTTCGGGTGAATTAATTTTGATGGAGATTCTAATTATTCCTCTTCATCTTCTCTTGAATCTATTGATTAACCCAGGAAAAAGGACGTAGAGTTTGCGTTTTAAATGCATTTTGGAAAATAAGTGAAAAAGCACGTGGTAGGAATTTTATATTCTGTTTTAATATATAGGGCTATAAGAATCACTGACTGTGTCTCATTGAATGCTTGGTGACATCGCAGTAGACCAAGATGAAGATAATGGTACGAATTTGACTCCTACCGAAAAGACTGTTTCATAATGTTATAGCAAACGACACAAGTTTACATTACAGGCTTTATAGATTAGAGGATCGATTGTAGGGCACTATTTTCTATAGTCTTCAAGAGATACGCAAACATTTTGCTCTTTGCCTTTCACATCTAATCCATCTTCTTCATCTACTTCTCTTATTTAGTTCTGCAATAAACAATACTTATTCATCGGTTGTACAACTGTTAGGTAATAATATTATATCATTCTTTTGTTCTAGCAATAAAGGTCAGGCAAGGATCGTTTTTATTGTGTACATAAGTTCATTATGATGCTTTACGATCAATAACTTTATACTTAATGCAATATCTGCTTTAATAGCTGAACGACAGCCATTTATATGATAATTATTGCTTGGTAGAGTGGTCGATATTGAATTACTAATCTTGTGAATTGCTTCATCAATTATGTCTTACTTTATTTTTATACTTGTGTTTTGTTCAAAATTTAAGTTAGATTTCAAGTGTTTTACGGTCCACCTGTCTTATTAGAACTTGTATTTCTCACTGGCTAAAACTATTTGGAGGTAAAAAAATATTAATCCAAAACACAACTAGGACGATAACTGTGAATTTAAAACATTTAATAAAATTCAAACTAACCTCATTCCTGATACTGACATTTTGTAGTTACGACACTACTTCCACGTAGTGAACGAGTTGACAGCAAACTTAATTTTTATTTCATTCTTATGTCACCCACGCGGGAAGCAGGCGACACACTTTATGCCTTCCTTTCAAACTAACACTACAATTCCGAACCCCATAAATATACCATTGCAATTTATTGAAATTACCAATCGTATAAATATCAATATTTTGTTCAAAAACATAAATTTTGTTCATTGGACATCGCGTGCATGTCAACTCCGTGTCATGAGCTGATCATTATTGTGTCACTAGGCGATGTCACAACGCCCACAGTAATGATACCAACGATACTCCACACTGACGTTAAACGTCATAATTGAAATGTATCAACGTGATTATTACGAAATGGGAATGACGAATGGCTGACGGTAATGACACTTTTCAAGAAACGCCAGCCTGTAATCTACTTCATTTTAATAATAATAAGCAGTGAAACCACTTGCTTACTGGACTATGAATAATGAAACGCTAGCCAATTCTAAAAGCCCATTATCTCTTTGAAGTTATTTTCACAATTTGCGGAGACATTAAAGCCGACTCTCTACCTATCTGGTTTTACCATCAGCACAAACAATGTTCTATTTGAACAAATAAACTGCACAAACAACGCGACTATCGTTAAGAAACAATACATTTTAACTAAGGGAGCCTGACGTTCCCTGCCATTCGCCGAAACCAAACATTGCTAGCGTATCAGCCGTATAGACACGATCCAATCAACCTTTACTTCACAGAGGCATGCCGCAGACGTCTCTCGATTCAATCGAAACTGCAACTGCATTTCCAGTTGGCAGTCCTTTGATACGTCCATCGCTTGTCTGTCCAAACGATTGTGCGACATGTCCAAACTAGCTAGAAACCTCGTTCCAGAACCACGCGCCCCCTGCAAGTCTACAACCAAAGGGTAACAACCAGCGCGGGAGCTCAACGTACGTCGGTCAAACGTCAGCCTCCTTTGAATACAGAATACACCATCATTTCAATTGTCAAGCCGTAACTCGTAAACAGGGGAGGTGATAAATTAATGCACTAGTACATTAGACGCCCGTGATAATAAAACACGCATTAAAATGTAATTGCTGACAACCGTTCCACCCTAATCGATTCTACCCCTACAGTGCACGTTCATTGCTAGTTTTGTTAACATAACACGCAGCATTACTGTGTATCACGAAGCAATGGTGTTGTAAGTACATCGATGTGGTTGCGTAGCGTGTGGGGTGAATGTTCACATTGCAGGGCGCCTAACAGCAGAACCCACTCTGGAGGGTAATCGCGCACGAAAGCGTCTAGTAATAAAAGTGATCGTAAAATTGTAAGGTTACGAGCCGTGAGAGAGGAGAGTGCACTTGGATGGCACACTGATACGTTTTTCGGGTTCAGTCGTTACCACTTGAACTAGTGTCATTTATAAATGATTTATGGATCTCCTGGTACTGACGGGTCGTATCGGCAACATAGCTGTGTTTGTTACTTGTTTGTGTGTTTTTATTCAGTAAAAAAATCAGTGCCATGTGTGCCAAAAAATGAGTTAAGTCCATCAATTCACGCACTTTATACATTTAATCACAATAATTCCAGTTTATCATAATTTAACAAAAATTTGTTCCGAATTGTTATTAGCTCTACCCGTGGCTCTACCAGCCAAAGAGTCAATCTGAAAGTTCTTTATTAAACCTACATAGTTTTGTGTGAAGCTCGCTTACAAACTCAATACGACTAGAAGTCGAAATGAAGCAAATGCCAATTTCATATCTTTCCATCGATTACTAGCAATATTGTAAATGATAGATCTATTTTTTCCATCAGTTTATTGGCTAGTATAAGTCTTCCAATTTTGGGACAAATTCAATATGATTGAGTGTTTAGTTTTACAAAAACAAAATAAAAGTGTTTACTTCAAATAACTGCTTATTCTGTGTCCCAAGAAAAATTATAGCCACAAAAAAAACTTCTAACCAATGTTAAAACACAATATTTTACCCCAGCACCCCCAAATTGTCTGTGTCGAGACAAATTTGCTCCCGCCAATAGACTACGAGATTAACTCGCGTATCAGACGGCAGCGTTTCATGGGTTTTATCTCGCGCGGTAATTGCTCGTAAGATTCGGGCTTTACAGTCGACACTGGCGTAGTGGCGTATTTCGTAGGAGCTTTTGTGCTCGGTTGTACGTGATTGCCACCGAAATGATTATTGAATGCCCCGATAAGGCTCGTACCAGATTTATCGTTGTAAGTTTTGATCGTGCTTCAACTGGTGTTACATTTAATATTAGGGTGAATGTGTGGGAGTTATGTGTTTTAAATGGTACTGTGATAAGTCTGGTTTTTCTTGTGATGATAGATTATTCTTGGATACGTCTAACTTGGTTTTAAATTACTATGTTTAGTCATAAACCGGTATAGTTTGTGGCTTGCTCATGAAAAGTAACGTAAACTCATTTTGCATGACTGTGAACAAGGACGCAGTTTCTTACATGAAAGCCAGTAGTAAATTTGAAAATACTTTTTTATTAATGGTTGTTATTAAAAGCGATGTTTAACCCAATTACTTTCAAAGACCTTCACAAAATGATAAACAGTCGGCACGCGTCACGTTATTCAACACAATGTCACTACAATGAAAAATTATTACGAATATAATTTGTATAAAGTATACCCTAACACAGCAGCTTTCATTTAAGATATAAATAATGTTCTCTCAGTCCGTAAAGGCTAGTTTACGTTAACTTCAAAACTTTAAGTTGGTAAAAGCGAAAATTATAAAATGGTTCTTCTCGAGTTTTCACTAAGCACGGTAATGAGGCGACCAGTAAATTTGACCCCTGCTCACCCTTTCAAAATTCCCTTTACGTTCCATTTTACAGAACAGTGAGGAGGTCGGGGAGGTCATACAAACTGGTGGTTGTTGAAAATGTTTTTAATTTATTACACCACCGTGTATTTTTCGGCCATCTCTTATGAAATATTGTCCTCGAAGCTTTATAAGCTGAATGTGTTTTTACCGAGCACAAAATGGCGGCAGGTACGCTTTTAATGGTGAAAAATGTACTCGATTACATAAACAACAATAATTCTAATAAATATGGCAGTTTATTTGTTTGTTTGATGAATAGGGAATTGAAAGAATAATTTGAGTCATACTTCTGTAAGCTTTGAGTCGTAAAAGTGATTAAATTGTACATTACAACGCGCAATACAAGTTGTGATTTATCGTCCGAGATATAGTGAGACTAATGGATTCTGTTGACGATAATGTAACCTGTTGCCAAGTCTCTGCTACTAGCAAGAAAAGGCAACAAACATCATCTGTCTCTATTCCTCGAAACCGTAAAAAAAAACCATCAGTGGTTCCAATAACGTTTTATCAAATAATAGCACACGCCGTCTGTGAACACGTGTCACCATTCAAACTTACACGCTCAAAACTGACCATTAACACGAACAAAATGTAAAAAGACCTTTATACGTTCCTTTTCACGCAAACTCCCGAGCATAACGCGACGTCCCTAATGACGTGTGAAAGATTGATCGAGCTAACCTTGAAGGCGCGCGCAATTATTCTTTTATAATGTATTTTAACTAGACATTTTCGTGGGTGTACGATTTATGAACGTTCAACGTTGTTTTATGACGTTAAATTATAGTATGTTGATGGCAGTTGACAATGTAGGCGGAGGGGATCAGATGATCGGTTATTTACGATTATTCGCGAAGTCGTTAAGATTTAAGAGTCTATTAATGTTTGCGATAAAGAAATCTTGTTGGTGTCGTGTTGCGTTTGATTGTGCTTAATTAGAGTTGATCGAGTGTTGTCAAGTCAAGTGATTTAAGTGGTATTGTTTAGCCTAGATTATGGAAATTATCTATTATGTTTCTAGTCTCAATAAACATAACTTATCGATTTGCCGAAGAAATTGCTGTTGATTAATCACGACAAGATTGATGTGATGTATCTCGGCAGAATGATCTGAAAAGATTTGCCTAGTGATAAAAAATCCTACCTAACTTAGAAAAAATGGTACTGATATACGTATTAATTGAGATTCCCACTTTAATTTATAAAATTGTTGTCTCACATTATTGTTTAATTATTTTAAACGTTTTAGTATGAATATGAACCTTTAAACAGCACTCCCTCTATCATTAAATAAATAAATAAATAATAATAAATAAATAAATAAATAAATTAAGCGCTTATATTATAGTCTAAAGATAACTTTAATTCCAAAATTTTCATCCTTACATTTATTTACACAAAAGTTGCACAAACGCAGTAGAATGTTAGCGTCCCTGCAAATAATACAGTAGTCGTAACCCTTTTAACTTTAGCGCACAAAGCTGACCCACTTCTTTGGTACAGGTACATCTAACGACTCGTTCAAGCAGATAAGCAGATGATACCTTCTCAGCTAAAGTTGTTTGTGCTAAGAACTGTAGCTGAGTCTCTGTATTATCTTTGTTGATAAGTATTTTGGAAATAAGTTTAAAAGAAAAAGTGTTTCTGATTTTTTTTAAGTGGTTATTGGGTGTTCAGCTTCTACTCTCAAAAAATCGCAGATTTAGAACCCGTTATGGGAATAGTTGTTTAGTCAAGTTGTGGTGTTCAAGAAAATTTTCAAGCGTCTCAAAACGTAGGTAAAGTGTATTGAAATCCTTGTTTCAAATATTGATGTTATTTCCACTTAAAACGAATATCAGCTTTATGTACGTGTGTTTATATTAAGTTGATTTCACGGTGAGTATTAGGTACTATGGAAAAAGTAAAAAAAATATTGAAGTTGTAGTATGGAATTTCCCATCGGCAAAAATAACGAACTTCCATACAAACCTTCCTTCCTTCCTTTTAGGGCATGAATTATTATCTAAAATCTTTCCCGCAGTTGAGAGATCTAAAGAAAAATATTATTTTACATTTACAATTTAGCTCTGCTGATTGGTCAGTCTAGATTTTGTTACAATATAAGAAACACTTGTGAAAAATTTAATGCTTCTAAATTCAAATTCAAATTTAAAATATTTTATTTCACATAAACCTACAAGGGCACTTATGAAACGTCAGAAGCTAGGTGCACGGTTCCAATTGGTCGCTTCCTATGGAGAAGAGCCGGCAAGAAACTCCACGGTTACTCTTTTCAAAATAAATGGTTTCTACAATGTTTCCAAATTACAGTGTTAATAGGTATAGGAAGACAGTGGTCCACAAGTCTACAGCCTACAAAGTTCTCACAATCTATATAAAAGATAAACAAAATAGTAAAAATAAGGACTTATTTAAACCAAATGACATGATTGCCACTACAGCTGTAACAAATCTAATTTGATTTAAAAAAAATAGAATATTGTAGGTATTCAAATCATATAATGTCAAATAATGAAAAGATTATGTCAATGAAGTATGTAAAAAAAAGTAAAATAAAATAATCATCGTAATTTGGGAGCAGTTATTAGACATTTACATTGTTATGCCGTTAATGAGGTACCAGGGAAGCCACATGTGCTGAAGGAATTATTGCCAAACTTCCTTGTCTTCAACCCAGTGTTTGATGACATGTGACTAGTTGATCATAAGATCTCCTTTTTTTAGAGATCTTCTAATAAACGTTCAAATGCTGTCTGCGACACAATTATTTTCAATTCGCGCATTAATAATAGCTGCTCTAATTAGTCTTTCAGCAGACAGAGAAAGATTAACGTCATCTCTCAAACGTTTGTTGTCACTTGCATCTCATCTACATCAGTCTACATGTCAATGTCGTGGTACGGATTTGTGCAGATTATTGGCATCTCATCTGGCGGAGCTTGTTGGTTGAGAGTGAGTAGTTGATATTTTATCTGCATTGTCAATTAAATTCATACAACTTTTAATTAATTGCGTTTAATTAAAATAGGTTTTAATTTTATTAATTTATTTATCTTTTTTATAGATTCTATTTTGTGAATGTGAGAACGGTAAGCTTAATGGACCGTAGATTTTGATAATTTTCTATTTTGTTAAGTACCTGGTACTTGTTGAAATACCTACACTGTTAT
The DNA here is from genome assembly GCA_949152395.1 of Agrochola litura. NCBI lineage: Eukaryota > Metazoa > Arthropoda > Insecta > Lepidoptera > Noctuidae > Agrochola > Agrochola litura. The sequence continues at coordinate 2,359,771 of OX424497.1, read as the reverse complement.
TTAAAAATATTGTAAAAGTCAATTATTTTCAAAAGAGTTACCGTGGAGTTTCTTGCGGGCTCTTCTCCATAGGAAACAACCAATTGGAACCATCTTCTTATTAATCTTAAGTGCCCATGTAGGTTTATGTGAAAAAATATATTTTGAACTTTGTTTTTTTGTTAATTTTGAATGTCAACAACAACATACGTTTTATTTTGTGTTCTTCTTCTTTTTGTGTGGTTAGTGACTAACCTGGTATCACAGAGTTTTAAAGCCGTCTTCAGATGCCGTCGAGAAATATCTCTCAGGCATGCCGGTTTCCTCACGATGTTTTCCTTCACCGTTTTTGAAGCAAGTGCAAGTGCAGAAGCAGTTATACAATACGCACATGAATCCGAAAAGTCAAAGGTGCGTGCCTTGGGTTAGAACTCGAGACCTATGACTTGACAGTCCGACGGTCACACCACTAGGCTATCACTGCTCTGCTGCTGCTGCTTGTGTTGAAATTACAATAATAGTAGAATAATGTTATCATAAGAAACTTTTCAGAGATCAGTTCTTTGGCTCATCTTACATTAAAAGGTAATAGTTGTCCAGTAGTTCAATGATACATCAACTCATGAGGATAAGAGAACGTTAAATGTTTACAACCACGCTAAAGTTTACCACAACACATAAAATCTATCAAAATATCGCACCCAAGCATTTCATCCTCTTATTGCTTAATCTTCTGTCACTATTAACTCAAAAGGGGATGTGGCAAGAGCATCAACATTAGCAGTGTGAGTGATATTAGCCGCTGTAACAAAGATATGGATTCGGTGAGTCACCGCCCTGTAACAACGTACGAAGAAGAATATATTAATGTTATAGCCACACAAATTAGGCATGGATTTGCGTGTCAACAAATTGTTCTCAATAAATTAATTTTATAATGCTTCTAATTTCTCATTCGAAATAAAATAACATCCAGACTGTGAGAGAAAATGTGACAATCACTTAATGCTGTTGTTGACGATGTGCGGAGTATAAGAGGGAAATATAATATATAATACGATAAAATTTGGGGCTAAAATGAAAACAATATTGCTGTCAATCGACTTTCAACCAGTGTAAGGCTTTTTGTATGTAAGTTGTATGACATAGTTGACCTCTTAGAAAATTCTTTTCAACTTTTCTTTCCAATTCTAAAGTATGTGGACATTTGGCTCCTACAGTCGCATATATAAAACTAAGCCAGCAATTTGGCATCCATCTTTAATTTAACCTTTCGACACAAGTTGACATCAAATATTTCGTCGTCTAAGCCAAAAAAAACTTTGGAATACTCATACGGATTCAATACAAACATATTGCATCATAAATCCTCATAAATAACGATATTTGGCACCGATACAGTATTGCTAGTGTTATAAATTTACAGATTTGCACACAATTTATGTTTAAAGTGTAAAGCCATGGTGTTTTTGGAGTTCAATGCTAAAAGGGTCTAGTGATAAACATTTTTTTTTTCAATATTTTAATAGCCTTTCATTGAATGTTCTTTTCCCACTAGCGCGAGCGCTACTTACTCAATTTTCTCATTTATTGCGTACACATTCTCTTTAGAAGTTTGAATGATAATTTGGCCAGTCTCATATGTATTCTGTCTATCAACTCCATCATCGTTATTTGTGTTTGTCTTTACTGTACACAAGTCAGTGCTCTATCTTAGCTTTTTATAACAGCTAATTACACCAATCTTTTGCGTAGATAAATCAATATTGATATCATGTCAGTGTTTGTTAAATGTTTGGCATACATAAATGTATGGTATGCCATACTTGCCAAGATTGGGGGCTATTCTCAGATATTGTTTTGTTCCAAGTACGCAAGTGAATCATTCAAGTTTACTCTATAGGAGTAAAATTTTAAATAACATCCGGTACCTGATTAAAAAAAATAAAAAAACTAGAACGTTGTCCTCTTTGAGTAGCGATGGTGCGTTACCATGCTTATTTATTATGTCTGAAAAATTATCAAATTAAAAAGTTAATATATTTTATAGTAATAGTAGTAGTATAGTATTTAGTAGTAATAATATTTAGTTAATATATTTTGTAGTAGTCGTGACTGCGGAATCCTCAATTTCCCATCCAAACACTGTTGCCTTTTTAGTTGCCTAATTCAGAAACTCGCGCGTCGGGAGCCCACAATATTCTTTAGAAATTCAATTGTTACCGTCGCTCCTTTTTATTGCTACTAATCCTTGCTCATATGGCTTTTGAAAACTAACCTTTTAACAAAGTTACGATAGCTTTTATGTTTGAACAGTAAAGTTAAATTTCCTTTGATTTTATGGCCAAAAAATAGTAATAGCTCTAAAGTGTTTGCAAATCTCGGAGTCTGAAATTTCCGGCTGCAACACAAATAATACAATATGCAACTTTATTGAAACTTTTGCGTATTAGAATAAGGTTGATTTTCGTGTGTGTTAGATTAAGCTTGATACGTTCAATGTTGATTCAGTTGGGCTGACAAATAGTTATGTCATTGAGGTTACATTGACGGTAGCTAATATTGATTTATTAACTAAATAGTTGCTGTAGGCGGTCTCTTATGTTTGGGATTAGTAAATCACAGATGTGAAGTTAAATTAATTTGTTAGACAGGTTTGGTTAGATCCTATTTCCTAATAAATGTATTTGCTATTATATTTATGAGTCAATAATGTGTATTATTTGAGTAGTTGGAGACGAGATAATCCATAGAAAAAGAAGAAGCTCTTCGATGAGGAATACATAATTATTTGCAAACTGTAGTGAAGAAAAAGAATTGAAAGCCAATCCCTGTATTAAAAAAAGTCCCTTCGAGTTTCTTGCCTGTTTTCTGCATCTAAGTTTTGGAATGGGCAACTAGCTTTAACTTTCTGACTTACTCTGACGGACTCTTTAGTAATTGAAAATTGCTTGTCAATGGTTTAAGTTAAAAACGTTTAAAATTTAATCAAAATCTCATCTCAGTATCATAAAAAAATCGTCAAGAATGTTAGTAAATTAGAGGTATTTTTGACAGATTTAAACTGAGATTAGAATGCTACCTAGCGCTTTTAAAGTACAAGAATTCCCCTACGTGACCAGAGGGTTGGTCTACTTTTGGGCCAAAGAATCAGCATTGCCATACAACGTGGGAATGCTGCCATCACTTTCGGCCACTTTTTCTGTTGACAGCGATGCGCACAAATTTTTTGATGCACTGTGATTCTTGCCCCTCCCTCCCCGCATTTTATTATTATATTTAAATTGTGTAAATATGTACAGTACCGACCAAAAGTCCATGAGCAATCTCACAAAGCAATAGACTGACGCTTCGGTTTGACTTACGACCTTTTTCTATAAGTTGTTACAATACTGTAGACACGCACATTACACACACACACTCACTTTGTCTGCAACCAATGACTAGTTCAATAATCATCATTCGTTTTTAGTTTCATTCGTCTTGTTCACATAAATATTAAAGTTTAGCAGGTAGACCACAAAAAACTACGTAAATTATTTCGATTTTTGTGGGGTAGATGCAGTTTGTTACGAGTATTTAATTAATAGAACTTTTTTGGTTCGTGGATAATATTGGTGACGAGTATTTAGCGCAGTGTTGTGGTTATTATTATCAAAAAGCAGGCATAAAATATATTGAAGAGATCAGATCAGATCAGAGAATATTATTGCGCTGCGTAAAAGTGAAGTGAATATCTAATGAAACCGGACTAAGTGTGAGTGTTATCATTTATATATTTCATATTTTACTAAACATAAATCTTAATCAAGGGTATTGTTGATAGAACAGAGGTATTGTTGAGACAGAAGATGCCTTTAAAGTTTTAAATTCATTGTGAAGTTTAATTCGATTAGTGAATAATAAATAATAAGGTATTATGTGTAATAAAAACAATGTTTTTCTTTGTTCTAGAGAAATACTGTGAGGGTTAAGAGATATGAGGAAGGGGCTTATTATCGAGTAGCAGCGACGTCAAATGGTGAATGAAACAAATGGTTTCATACCAACGAGATATTTTGCTGAATTATTAAAAACACGTCATTATGAACCGTTCGCCGTGCACTCTGAAGGCTTGCATCACTGAAGACCAGCTAGAAAACCGTTTTTGACCTTAAAATATTGACCGTACCAACTTAATAAACAACAGATTCGTTATTGCATGAATTTATGGTAACGAATTTTTTAAGCACGTTTCAATAGGGTGTTTGTCGTATTTCTTGCAGATATACCGAAATTGTTTAATATTATTTTAGTAATAGTATTATTTTAGGATTAAAATTTGAGGTTTAGTTTCAATCTTCTTTTCGTAAAGAAAATGAATACTTAAGCTTTAACCTCAATAACAACCAATATTTACTAAAGTCAAATAAAATGTAAAATAATTAATACAAATAAAATATAAACAAACTGTCCATATTTAACCTTAAAATTACCTATTCTGTAAGTATTTTTTACATTTTAAGTAGTCTAATATTCTTATTTATTACTTAATTACTTCGACCATGATCAAAGCTTAATGTTTATGGTGAAAAAATCCATTAAAAATTTAAAATATTTCATAATTTAAATATGTCAAAATAATACAAACTGCTTCTAGTTTCTTGACATCTATTTCACATCTTATTCAGCTGAAGTAATGATAAATAATTGTAGCAGTGTGTTAACTTATGTAAAATAAATATAACGAATAAACATATTTTTTTAATTTTGTTATCATATATCACGCATTTTTTATTCTAAAACCTTTATTGCAATAACAACATAAAAAAGCAGCAATATTTAAAAAATATTATTATCGAAAACAAAAATAATAATATTTGCAAAAAACCGCACTGTGTTTTACGAGATTAGAACCTGAGGCAGTTTGAATTCCATACCAACGCTTAACGCTTTCTGCTATCTGCACTTGTTAAGTTACTATCGAATTTTAGCAATGCCATTAACTGGTCAAGTTCACGCGCATAGTGCGTGTGTGCTAGCATGTTTAAAGCGACGGAAATATATTGTTGTTTCGTGTACGAACAATAACTGCGTTATCTGTGGTGTGTGTATCGTGTTGCTTACACATACAAATGTACGAGCTATACCGCGTGTTCACAGCAATACGACTCTTAGCGTGCTCATGCACTTTTGAGCGCTTACTGTACATAATATTATTATATTTAAATTGTGTAAATATTATCTTCACTATAGAGTATTATAATATCTGTGACTATAGTAACTAATAAACATTTCGAAGACCCTCACTTCGCGTAGAACAGTACAAAGGTATTTTCTACCCAACATTGTTTTTAAATTCTCGTAAATCGTTAAGTACCACCTGCTCATTGCTTCCAATTTGAATTGCTAAACTGAATTCACGAGTACCATGGAATGGATAACTACAGAAGGCGCAGTTTATACAATATGTAGGTTTTTATTTATTTATGTAACCATTTATGTGCACACAGATATAAACAGACAAGACAAAAAGGATAGAAAAAAAAATACGTACAAAGGTATGCTTATTTTTAAAGAAATCTCTTCCAGCATATCTGCGATAGGACAGAGGATAAAAAGAGATGTAGACACCGTGTGTAAGAGTAGAGAGAAATAAAAATAATTAAAATCAAAACAATTTACTAAATAAAATAAAACAAATAATATGAGATTTATATATATACATACAAACAAACATACGTACTTCTAAAATAAATATCACTAAGATATTATTGACATTATTATTATTTATTATTGACATTCTGTAACAAGTCGACACTGTTTCATTTGTTACAGAATGTCAATAATTTGTTGTACCCATATGGCTTAACCCTATCTCTTGAGATACAGGCTAGACCTAGTTTAAGGGATAGAGTCTATATATTTGTGCTTATAGTGTGACAAATGTTAATTTATAATCTACAATGTATACAGTGCAATGTGTTCTTGTTTTTATGAAATAAATATTTTTTTATTTATTTAATTATAATTTAATAAAAAAATACCAATAGCAATATCCAATGTATCTCGATACCATTAAAATAATTCACGTGAAGAGCATTCATTTCAAATTTTTTATTCATCAAGATTGGAGCAGTGCAGCAGACTCTTGAAGTGCCTAATGAGTGACTGGATACGTCTATAGACGTACTGTAAATGTGTTGGTTGTGTTTTTGGTAGCTTATGTCAATCCAATACATTTTTGACTTTTTCACTATCGTTATCGCTGTCAGAATGTCACTTTGTCTGGTCCTCTGGGTAGACAGCTCTACCAATGTCACTGACGAGCTGTTCTCATTTAGCTCATGCCAACTCAAGAAAAAAAGAAGAAGCGAGAGCCTCTCCCAAAGAAGACATCACGCTGAGATAGATGATAATCGAAGGGTCAGCTGTTTAGCACTCTCACACCACACATGCTGGACAATCTAGTAATTAATATTGCGTATTGACGTAAGCACATACAATTTTATTTTATTTACTTGACTCACCAACAATTGAATACACTGATACAAAATTATGAGATACATCCAATAGACAAAAAGGACTAGTGTACCAATTTCTTACAGGTAAACACATCATGCATTACTTATTTGTCAATTGATATTGAGCGCCCACTTAAAATTAGATGAGTTCTTGTACTCACCGAACATAATCATGTTTTAAATCAAATTCCCATTAAAATCTAAAATTAAATTTAAAACCAAAATTAAAATCATAATTAAAATCACATAAAATCAAAAACAACACTAAAATTTACACGAAAATTAAAATGACCTAAAATGAAAATTAAATTCACACTGAAATGATTTTACAAATTTTTGTACGTAGAATAGAATAGAATAGGTCTTCATTTGCTTAGAATGTAGGTACATAAAAATAAGTTGTTAAATCATATTTAAAGGATCCATGTACATTCTGCCATATTATAGCATGCAAATGTAATACAAAGTAGAGGATAATAAAGATAATATATTACAAAAAAAATTAATTTAAGAAATCCTGCACAGAATAATAACATTTATCTACAAGTAATTCTGTGAAACGTTTTTTAATTTTTTGCAACGGTAAGTTTTTAATTTGGTCAGGTATTTTATTAAAGATTACAGGAGCCATACAAATCACATTTTTTTTTAATAAGCTAGTTTTAAATACTCCCGTGCATAATAGATTCTGGTATTGCGATTTCATAGCTGTACTTCGTTTTCTAGTTTCTATTAAAGTTGCAAATAGACATCGATTTGTTATTACAAATTTTGCTAATTCTAGGATATAAAGGCATGGGAAGGTTAATAATTTAATACTTCGGAACTTACCAGGTGAGTCAGAGTGCACATAAATCAGATCACTGCAGCCATTAAACCAAGGTTTGCCCCAAAAAAGCCCACAGTAGGTGTTAAATCTTGGCTAGTCAGAAACGGTGTTCAATTGGCAACTCTTTTTTTAAGGATGGTTAGGTTACTGCACTTTGTTTGAAGTGGAGTTACTGATCCTCATAACTCTATGGTGGTACCTTTATGGTCAATTAACTTGAACTTAATTGCTTTATACTTGATACCCAATTGTTTTATAAAGATGTCTATTGAATGTGAATGAAGGACTTTAATTTACTTTATTTGCGGAATTTTTTCGCTAAATTAATTCTTGTTTTAGTTTTAACGGTTATTGCTTTTCAATTTAATTCTAGCTTCTAATAAACTGAAAAGACTGAATAAGAGTTGCCAGGTTTAAATATAAAACTTGGGTATTTTTCTATTTGTTGTCTTAGCATATTATTTCAGGCTGTAATCCTCATATTATTGAGAACATAATTTTCATGACTTGTGTTCTTGCCTGTCTTTCCATTTTCCAAATACCTATTCAATTGTAATTTAATTAAAACAATAAAATAAAGGCCGTATTAAATTTAAATTAAGTGAAGCAATTTGAAAACCGTAGTCATGAGTTGTAATCATCGACTCTTCGAATCAACCACTTATACAATTACCTACATAGTATTTTATAAGGACCTGATGCGTGAAGTAAAACAATTTTTCTTAGAAGAATGCATAAATAAGAATATTACAAGGTGTTAGTAAGACATTAGCCGTTTTATTATTCATGTATGGGGGCAATGTTCACGGTATTTTACCTTAACATGGCCAATTGAATTCTAAAGTCGTTTGAAGGTATGTTGATGAGTTCTACAAAATAGTTGAAGTCGCTTACAAGGTATGGGTGCTATTGTATTATTAATTCCATTTTTTATTATTAATCTGCATGAGGTTGTAAGTCCTATCTATATTACTGTAAAACGCACCACTTAAGGTTTTTCTACGAAAGACAGTAAATGGCGAAAGTCTATATACCTACATACTCGTAACCTATGTGTTTGTATATATTTTTTGTCATCAAGGCTGATGGCCTTCTTGCTCGTCTCAGCTAAGGCCCGCTAAAAATATTGAATAGGTACGCATTTATACTTTTTTTGACGTAGTCAAAAGATTACGGCGATACATTGAGTTAAAATGTGGCCTTGCTAGATTTAATACTGCATTGTGACGTAGCGAGCCCCCATTCCCCAACTTTAATGCGTGTTTTATAATTATAAGTTATTTTTTATTAATATGATAAAGCAAAAAATACGTGTCTAATATTTTTTTATTATCTGAAAGATGGACTAAATTGAATTTCTTTTTTTTTACCTAGGCAACTACCCTATTATTTTGATTTGCAATGTGACAGAGTATAAACTATTTAATATAAACAGACATGTACCCCAATTCGCTGATTTCTCCACGCTTTCCTACGTAGGTACCCACATTTCACCCTATTCAAAGCACTCACGTTCTTGCTAATGGTTTTGAAGTATCGGCTTTGTGTCCCGCGGCCCTAAGCTCTTTGTACCGCGTTATTTATGTGGCGAACCTATTAATACTCATTATTATAACAGCTGTGAATTCCCCTATACGTGTACCGACAACTGGGACGCTCACCTTGTCACAGCCTAAAATATTTACCTTACGTCTTTTGTTGTACTGTAATTTTGATATTTAGGACATAGAGTATCTTGTTACGCTGTGACAGAGTGTAAGGTATAAACGCCTGTTATGCGATATGTCATAAGCCATTTTGTAAAGAGTAGAAAGATCGGCTTTGTTGCACAAAGTGCCGTCGAGGTGGCGTGAGTGATGTTTTTACCTTTTGTGTCGCGGCACACATTTCTCATGTTAATGTCTTCTGAGAGCTCTAAATTATTTATTTAATGGTGGTCATAATTTCTGTTGCGTTAAGATATTTTGAGGAGATGAAATGAGTAAAAGTAAGATTTCACATATTGCTTTCTCGTATTGTTTATTTCTTTTCTCGTAAAATAATCTTGAAAGCCGCACTTGGTGTTTTAGTAACGACGTTGTTTCTCTTAAAGTTAACTGTTTTGCAAAATAATTTTAACTTTAGTACCTACCTATAAGTCATAACTTAGTAGACCAACTTTCATACAATTCTTTTAAAATAGACCAAGATCACCATTAAAACAAAACCCATCATTCCAGAATTCAGTATTAATTACCCATAAACCCATCCCCATTTAACCCAGTCTCGCCACAGTACTTATGAAATACCACGTCATAATACCCCACCCCCACACAGCGTGAGGATATTCAGCGTCCAATATCACGAGCAATAAGCGCCCGACTGCGCTCGTCACGTGTAATCGTACATATAAATCAGCCATTATCTCGCCTCTCGAAGGCAACAGTACAAAACGGTGACGCCAACAAATGACCGCCATTTTTCCCCAGCAGCCGTGGCGGAGGACTCTGTCAATATATCCGTGAGGTTGGGTCGAGTTACGGCGGGGAGCGGACAGTAAGTGGAGTATTCACCCTACGAAAAATTTCACAGTGTAAAAAACTCACTCGTTAAAATGTTTTGGTTTTTTGCAAAATAAAATAAAATAATGTGACTGTGTGGAAAAGGGAAAGGACTAAATAAATAGAAAGATAGAATGTGACTGTTGCTATTTTTCACTAACAGGCAGAGCGAGAAAGAAAATGCAGTATTTTCTTAAGATTTCGTCTCTCTTTTACTTTCACCACTTCCTTGTTTTACCTACAAGGAAGAAAATACATTTTCAATTAATGCAGTTACTGCAAAAAAAAAGGAGCCAACCTCGAAATCAGAGATATAAGCTGGAAACCTTCATTTTGGCATTCTAAAAGTTGTCTTAAAAGTCTCATAAAATCTCGTGTCTGCGTCGTAAGTTATTCAAAGACAAATGTCTTAAAAATTGGTTTTTCGCAATTATCTAGATTTCTATAGCTCTAATGAAGTTAACACTATTGTAAAAATTGTAGAGCATAAAATTTGCGGCAAATTTTGTTTCAAACATTTTTTCATGCGTTCAACCGTTTTTGATACAGAGAGCAGAGAGCGCGCAGCCATACAAAAATTTACAAATAAATAATACAACGTTAATGATCCTAATATGATTGGACTAAATACCAACTTTACGCACCAAACGATCATTCTGTCCTTGTAATGTTTAAGCAGTCAAAACAATAATTATTTTTATCGCAGTACTTTTGTTTCGCATAATAAATTGTAAATAATGATCGTTGTTTATGTAGAGTTGAGTCTTGAATGATTATTTGGCAAATGGCACACCATAATTATGAGCTGTCGACAAAATGTATGTTTGTCAACGAGAAAAATGTTATTGTCGTTCATTAAAAACGACAAAAGTGCTTTATTTCTGGATTTTTTATCATTCGTGGCTTTGGCAAAGATGAGCACAGAGGCAATTTAAATGATTGTAAAAAATTAAAGACATTTCTTGGTCATTACTCAATTTACAGTAGCTACCTAATTAATTGAACGACCTTCTTGATAAATTAAATTTGATAAAATAATAAAATCCCTGTCTATTAAAATAATTTAAAAATAACTTGTTCTTTTCATCTTAAGTCTTTTTTTTTTTTTTTTTTTTTTGGGTGGGAAATTATCAAATAACTTCTCCCGCTCTGGGTGGAGCGGGAGGGCGTGTCAGACGGTGTGTCTTAAGTCTTATTGTCATATGTGTTAACTTAAGTTTGAATCAAATAATATTTTTAAAATTTTGTGCTGCTTTCTTCTGATGTGTGGCCATGAAATCTAAGTTAGCGAACACGCTCCCCGCTATCACTGCCACTCCTGCCCACTTCGCCCCATCTGCCGCCCTAACCACTGTTATATTTTATTTGCGCGATAAATTACTTTTTATTACACATATTTTGTCGTGTTATAATAACTAATGTACTCTCTCAATTCGCGTGTAATGCTGCGTAGCGATATTTTTTTTGTTATTTATTTCTCCTTTTTATTGCTTTCACCCTCCTTTGTTTGATCGACGGTTAGAGCTTTGAAATTATTTGATTTGATTTTTTTTTGTAAGGGGTACTTTTTTCTCTTATTTTAACTTTACCAGTTGTATCAGGCTATGGTCAACAAAAAGTATTCGATTACTAACTACCAACTTAACAGCTGATAATTTTTACTCCAATATTATCAACATTTTCAGCAAAGTTCCATTCGCGATTATTCAAAGTCAAAGTCTAAAGTTAAATAATTTATTTCAAGTGGGCTCTTAAAAGGCACTTTTGTGCGTCAAAAACAAGAAAATAGAATTGATTCTAGTCGCCCCTTCCAAAAGGTAGGTTTCGTATGGAGAAGAATGGACAAGAAACTCAATAGTTATACTCTTTTAAAATGTTTTATAAATAAATGTTTTGTTTTATTTATATCGTAAATAAATAATAGGTATTATAAACGCGAAAGTGAGTTTGTTTGTTTGTTACGCTTTCACGCTAAAATGGCTGATCAGATTTGGATGAAATTTGGCACATGGGGAGACCATAACCTGGATTAGGTCGTACTTTTTATCCCGATATTCCAACGGGATTGAGACATATGCGGGTGAAACCGCGGGGCGTGTTTGGGTGTTTGTTACTCAATCACGCAAAAAACGGTTGAACGAATGTGGATGAAATTTGACACAAGTCAACTCAACTCAACCCAAAGCATTTATATAAAAAAAAACAATTACAGGCACTTTTGAACTGTCAACGGGTCGGCCAGTCAGAAAGATGAAGCTAGTTATCCAGTCCAAAGCGTAGCAGGTTCTTATGGAGGAGAACGGGCAAGAAACTCCACGGACACTCTTTTAAATCAAAATATTAATATAAAATAGCACTTATGATACTTTTTCCGAATTCCACGCGGGCGAAGTGGCAGACAAAAGCTAGTTAATTATAATTATATATGAAGACGATTCGATCTGCAAGTCATTAGTATCGTGTTACCTATATAGTAACTAGGTTGTGGAGGTCAGACAGGCAGTCGCTCCATGTAAAATACTGGTATTCAGCTGCATCCGGTTGGACTGGAAGCCGACCCTAACGTAGTTGGGAAAAGGCTTGGCAGATGATGATCCCTTGAGCTAAAACCACGTGCCTTTGTTTTGTACTCTAGTGCGAACAAAACTTATAAAATTTACTATTTGGCTGTCAAGACTATCTTCTTCCCCTAACATTGTATTAAACATTTACATCTTTAGGTTCCCAAACAGTGTTTCCTCTTATTTTGTTTGGCAAGATGCACCTATTACCCCCAACGGTGAAATAGACGTAAATATGTCTACAAAAGTACAATACGCAATAAAGGGAACGAGCGAAATGCCTATACGAAAGCTTAAACAAATAAACATAAAAACAGTAATAAACTTTAAACTAAGAATCCCATAATCTACCACCCCTATGTTCAAACTGCTCCAAGATCTAATCAGAGAGGACAGAAGTTTCACTCCTAACAACAAACAGAAACTCCATATAAAAAGTCCATATTGAATATTATGCAAAAGTAAATTCAAAGTCCACTCGTCTCTTTTATAGAAATTACTACCTTCTATCCGTGTGGTATGTCAATAAGAAGTAGCCTATGCCCTTTCTCATGCTTCAAAGTATCTCCATAGCAAATTTCATCAAAATCGGTTCAGCCATTTAGCCGCGAAAGCGTAACGAACAAACAAACTCACATTCGCCTTTTATAATATTAGTTAGGTAGGTAACTACTTTGCTAGTAAATACCATCAGCTTTAAATCCTCACTAACGGTAGCAACGAACATGACGAACAATCAAAGGCCGATACAAATTTCCAACCTCATGAAAAATCTCTAAATGTCTGCTTGTAAAAGAAGTTTTAGAAGTAAAGGCTTCCGCAGAAAAGCGCGACGCAACGCGCGACGCGGGACGAAGCGACACGCGACTGTGCGACGCGATTTTGGTAAAACAATTTCCATGAAGTTTTCTAAAGTTGAAATTGTTCTACAAGGGTCGCGTCGCGTCTGTCTGTGGGAGCCTTAAAATGCTCACTGTAAAGGTCTTTGTCTGGGTTATCTAACTCCACATCCAACTTATGCTTATATTTTTAAGAGTGACGTTATCCACTGAAATTACAAAAACAATATACATATATTAATGAAGTTTCAACTTTCTTACCAAGAGGTATTTTTGTATCTACATTCCTCTTGTTGTTAAAATTACTTGTAAGCTTACCATTTCATGGTTTAGATCTTCTGCAACTTTCCATGTGGTGGTGCCAAGGTTCTATCCTCGAAGGCATGATCTTTGTTGTTCAATACGTCTCGCTCGCATCCGCATTATGTTCGCGGCCGCTCGTAAAACTTCGACAAATTCAAATACTGCTAGTGTTGTAGTTATTGTTGATCGATTATCGATAAACGTTGCTTTTGTTAGCTAAGCACGAACCACGATTCGATTTTCATGGAGTTAAAAGTCATAGAGTGGAAAGAGAGAAGAGAAAATAAAGCAGATTATGTATCGAATTGACTGTTTTCCATTCTCCATTTTATGTTATCTCCAAAACTACATACTTCATTATTAAACTTAACAATTTTATTTTCTCAACAATTGTTAATGTAATATAATTTTTCTAAACACTATACTGTTACACTATATTTTGATTGTTATTATCATGGCATCATTAATTTGTATGTTCGCCATATTGGTTTCATAAATTGTATGCTATGTACTTACGCTGTCCTTCAGTAAACATATTGTATCTCATAATTGCGCTCCTAAAATATGACAAATGATCTTCGTCCACAATTTTTTATAATCACCATTACGTCAATTTTTTTTTCAGATTCACGATACATTAAACGTGAACATTAATCGTGTCATAATTGCTGTATATAAGTACATTAATCATAATATTATTATGAGTGCGTTCATTAATCATACTTGTAACGGTCCCATCGAAATATATCATTTTTTAATGTTAGTCGTCAAACTGAATTTTTTGGGACAATGTTTTATAAGGTTATATAAGAGGCTTTCAAAATATCAAAACTAAAAAAGTCTTCACAGAAATGCTCAATATTTCGTGAATAAAATAGAAATTAGATATCTGCCTGAAAAAGCAAGCAGTGACGATTAAATAAAAAACAAAGTGACTTAATGAAAACAAAAAAGGTATAGGGACGTCCATGGATTAGCAAAAAAGAAAAAAAGTGATGATAAATTGCTCGTAGGGTATCGATAAAAAGAAATCTCCGCACATCACTGGAGAAACGAAAAATACTGTTATTGCGATGGTCGGTGAAAAGAGTTCGTACGTTTTAAAATGTAGTGAAAATTTAGTATTACGGTAATAGCTTTTATTGTATTGGGGCATATAAATATAGAAGAGAGTTCTTTCGTAAATAAAACTTGGCTATTCTTTTAGTATCTTTATGAGGGTAGTTTAAGATATACGAAGCCTTTTACTATCGTTTATGTACTGGGATATTCAGAACTAATGTCTTGTATGATAATGGGGTCCATTTTAAAATCAGTGTGCAATGCAATTTTTATGTTTTCACAAGTTAAACAGAAAAATGGCACATTCTAAAATGACTAAATCCATGTTGAAGCTATAAAGTGTTACAGTCAAACTATGTAATCGTACTTTTAATAAAACTTCTAACCATTCAATAATTAAAACAGTGATTTAGTTACTGTTTAAAATTAATATGATGATATTATAAGAGGCGATAAAATTTGTACCTTCTATTGACTGATGGCCATCTACTAGTCCAGTAGCAACGCCACAGCATTCACAAAATAACATCAATATTCACCTCATTACAGCACAAACCAAACGCGACAGCCTTATCACCATTGCCTTATTGCCTTAAGCAGAATTAATACAAATATTCCCACTTACATTTATAACGATACTCTCAAAGTTCCGCCAATACGTAAATAAATTGAAATGATGCGGAGTACGGGCGTCGAGACAGGGTGATATGTGTGGCGTGCCAGTGTAATGGCCGCAATCCATCTACTGGCAACTGTAAGGGGACGAGAGTGATTTTTCATTGGGACACTGGTGTAATGCATGAACTTAAAAGTTTTGCGTTCATGTGGGCTGGCTTGTGGATTTGTTTGCTTGGATTTTTGTAGGGTCTTGAAAGAATATGTGATAGCAGCGTAAGCTTGTGTTGAATTTACTTGCTAATTGGCTAGCGGTTATTGTATTGTTTGCCTATATCGGTCGATACAATATCACTCTCAAGATCAGAATTTATTTGCATCGTGTTAAAATTTGTGAGTGATGCTGTAAAATTTTCCCAACTTATAATTTTAGTAATTCAAAATAAAGAATGATCAATAATCTACTACTTATCAATGTTCCTAGAAATACGCGAAAAAAAGAATGTAGCACAGAAAAAACATTATTAAAAAAAAATATCGCTTTACTATGTAGCTATCGGCTATAACGTAAATCTAAAGCACAAATCAAAAATTAATTCATACAAATCGCAACAGGGTCGTAACGGTAGGGAGATGTGCAAACGCAAATAAATCGCAACGATTTATTAGTCGCACAATCCGAGAGCGATATAAATAATCATAATAACGGATGAAAGAATAAAATAACATGCGTTTGTAACGCAATGGAAAACATTTCAGATGTTGCTGTGATTTGTAGTGGCTGGAGTTATTTGGAAAGTTCTAAGTTGGTGATTATGGTTTTATAAAGTTTATAACTTGCTCAAATTAAAGAGGTTTATTTTACTTTGTATGTGCATCATTTATTTTGTAAATTGTTTATCACAATGTTTAGTTTATGTACTCAATATGTAATTGCATTTTGCAGATGTATCATCATGTCAGGAAATACAAAAACAATTCCTGTCGCGTACGTCAAACCAAACAAAACAGTCGAAAGAAAATACGAAACAAAACAAAACAGATGACAATCGCAATTTAAATAATTTACCCTGCAACAATCATAATACAAAACATAGATTACGAGATTGATAACAGCTCGACAGTAAATGACATCGTCGGTACAATAAACAATAATAAATCAATCAATCTCTATTTCAACAATCCGAACTGTCAGCAAAACAAGAAAGTAATTGACGTAATTACGCGTCGACCTCAGAAAACATAAATCGTTTGACCTTAGAACTGAACCTGGGACCTTGCGCAGTTGCTCTCAAGTTGGTTGACGTCATTATACCAAGTGTCACTGCATCAGCCATTAATGAGAGGCTCATGAATATTGGATGTGTTTGATTTTATGATTGTTTTTCTCTCGAAATGGTTCTACTTGTTCTCATAGTGTCGATGGCAATCTAAATTGTGTGTGCACAGAACTTCGCTGTGACCGCTATTAACTTTCATTGATAGATTTAGTAGTTCCTTAGGCTGCCAACTTTATTAGTATTTCATTGCGCTTAGGTTGATGTTGCAACCGATATCTGATGTCCAATTTAGATAATTTCTTTATAGTTATTTCGGAGACTACGTGAGAAAACTATTCTTTGCCTATGGTGTCGAAACTGAAAATATACGAACATGACCCAAAACTAAATAGATTCACATAATCGCTTACACATAGGCAGTATCAAGTTAAAACAAATAGGATATCCAGTTCCCTCCCAAACCCACGTGTAACGACCAGACATTTATTCAAATGTCCATCAATAAAATTTTACTGCGACATAAAAATATCAAATGCTAGGGTGTCGTGATGGATGGTGCGGACATAATTGGCCGTCCCCTACATGTTAATGAATCGTGCGTAATGAAAAATGATTGTGCAACCGTGTCGGGACATGTCCGGTCGCACTGTGATGTATGGTCAAACTATTTCGTGTAACGAATCGAGTTACAAATGGCGCTGTTTGAAGTGTTTTTGGAAGTAGCGACAGAGGGGAAGGGTTGTAAATGATGGGCCGAAGAATATTTAAGTGGACGCAGATGTCCTGTTTTGGGCCAATGATAAGCTTTTCAGGATGTGGTAGATTTAATAGTTCCAAAATAACAACAGAAATAGGAAAGTTCTAAATATTCCAAACTAGCTGCGCCTTGCGGTTTCACCCACATAAGTCTCGCTACCGTAAGAATATCGGGATAAAAAGTATTCTATGTCCTAACTCAGGTCATGGACTACCTATGTGCCAAATATCATCCAAATCCGTTTGGCCGTTTTAACGTGAAAGCGTAACAAGCAAACAAACAAACCAACAAAGAAACTCACTTTCGAATTTATAATATTAGTTAGGATTGCCTACAAAGGAGTTTCTTTGAACTGTAATAGCAACAACCTTCAACATTACAAAATATAATTTAAAAAATCTGTAACATTTCTTGACAGACAGGAAATTAGAAACTTTGGGAAAAGTCTTATCGCTTACAACATGTACTACATTCTATAATTTAATAATACTATGCAACAGTAAATTACAAACCAGTGCTATAAAATTAAACTCAATTATAATCTCCCTTCACGAGAAACCGTTAAAACTTAACGCACGATTTGCAAAGCCCATAAATATTGTAGTAATATTAAAACTAGTCGTATATTTTGCATGGTAGTCCAGATAGCGATAACCATGGCCCCATAAAGCGTATGATGACGAAGTGCCACCATAACGAGGGATCCCCCGATATTTTTACGTGCTGGCGCATTTTACGCCTCTTATATTAGGTGGGGTGTAAGGGAGGAGATTATAGCGGTGGTGCTAAGGCAGCATTTTCAAGAGGGAGTTTGATTGGCTATCGTTCTCTAAGATCTAAAATGGAGTTGCTGCGTTAGGTTCTACGGGGTGTAATCATGTACATAAAAGTCACTAGAGTCTATTGTCTAAAATAGGTCACTGTCACTGTCAATAATAACAGTGTGGTTTCAGAGTGGGTCTACAGTTCATTCAACAATATATTGATTAGACAACTAGAACGTGGTCAGTTTAGTTTTTATTTTACGTGGCTGGGGCCCAATTTTGAATCAAGTTAAATCAGTGATTTAGATAAATATCAATTGAAAAACTTGCAATAAGGTAGAACCAATTTGGAGTTATAAGCTGCTGTCAATCTCGCTCGCGCTTGCACCTTGGCCCTGAGGGGCTACTGTCAAATTTGGCAATAAAAATTGCTTTTATGTATAATGCCCATTTATACCACCATTCAAACATATAGTGGTGAGCACAATTTGAGTTATGGGTGCTGGGGACGTATTTATTACTACGCTTTGTGAGCATAAGTCTTTAGTTTGATGGTGGACAACGCTATGCCGAAATAGACAGAGTGCTTAGTGAGTAGTTTTCACTTGGGTTCTACGGTTTCTTCCTATTTTATGTGTCAACTTAGATTGCCATCGACGCACTAAGAAGATACGAAGATAACCAAAAACTCATGCCATGATAACGACATAATTATGCTGATAACTTACGTAGCGGGACCGCCAACCCACCCAGCGAACAAGAACATAAACCCTTTTCACACACTTCTTAAACACTTTTTTTATTTTTTTCATTTTAATTTAATTTCCATTCCTAATAAAGAATTAATTAAAAAACAAAATTAATTTTGAAAACCCAAAGGAATTAAGTCAGTTTTATGAAGATAATAATCATTTAAACTTAGCTTATCTTTCAGAACTCACATAAAATGTGATCCGAGAAAATGTTTCGGAAAACATTTTAAGTAAATAACTTATCGGATTCACGATTACTTATCAACAAAAGAACCCGTCATAAAACATAGAAACATCAATTTCAATATAATAACTTCTCACATAAACTTAATAAACACACCTCATAGAGCCGAACTACAAAACGATTGAATCGAACAATACTTTACAATCGAATACATAATTCATACAATTCTGTTAAGCTTTCGACAATTTTATCGATACGCCCCGGGATAATGTTAATTTATATATCGATGTTTGTCGGCGCTTTGTGTTAAATGATGCTCGATTAATTTTATCGAGTTTTGAATCGATTATAAAATGTGAAAGCGCATCTGTCGTGACTGTCAAGGGTGTGGTTATTAGTATTTATGGTAATGTTTTTATTTGTATCTACGTGAATGTAGTTTGTTTAGAAAAAGAAAACTACTTAGATTAAGGTTGCGGGCACGAAACGACAGCGGCGCGACCCGCCGCGCTCGACCATCGCTCCTCACCGCTGGTTTCGTGCCCGCAGCCTAAGACTAGTACTGAATTTCATACAAAAAGAGTGAGAGTTTTAAAGTACACTTATGGAGTTGATTTAATTTAATATGAGAGGCAGTGTCCCGTGTCAACTTCTAGTTCAATTTTAAACAAAAGAAAAACTACAGAGAGATGAGAAAACCCGTTGAAAGTCCTATGATGGTAAGTGTACCTCTAGAACCTCTAACAATTGCTTCACGAAGTGTTCTAAATTAATATTCTGAACTAAAAGCACGGTCAGTCTTATTGAGATGAACAATCAGCACCCTAGTAATGATCAGGTCCAAGGTAAAAGGAAACAAAAATAATCTCCATATATCATCAGTTACACTTGCTACGACGAGCATCTAACGATACATCTTCACACACAACCTAAATCTTAAAAATCAATGTACAGTCAATAACCTCATTACGTTTCGTCTGTCAAATCGTAACAACATTAGGAACCCCTTATTTTCGTATCCAATTCGTTCGCATCAAACGGCCCGACAAAAAGCTAATTCGAACGACTGTTTGACATAACAAAATCTGAAAGGAGAAAATTCAAATTGGATCACGTCACTTACTCGAATACGTAACAGTGAAACTATAGCCGTCTCCCTCTCTCAGAATTAATGACTAAAGTCGGTTTCAGCTGTGACGTTTTTTTAGCGAAATCTTGGCGCTTGGCGAAAGGATGGTCATTAACACGTTTGCCTCATGAAAGTTAAATTATTGTTTAAGTGGAATTGGGTTTTTTATCGCTTGGCCTTTTTAAATTATGGCGTGAGGGAAATTTTTGAACAGATTCAGCAGTAGGGTTGGGTTTGTTGCCATGGTATAGCCAATAACATCTTAAGAATATCATCAGTGATCAGAGGCTATTCAACACTCAACAATATAGCCTCTGATGATATTTTTTTAACTCAATTCTGTTAATTTCTGTCAAGTAGGTTTGAAATTACATTTTTTTTTAAATAAAATCGATCATGAAAATAAGTTTTCACAGAAAAAGAATACAAAAGAAAATTACAATTCTAAATCTATTTCCTGCAAGATGAGACCTTACTCCATCAGTTCATCCAAATCTCATTGCCGATAATCAAACACCATACTGACATCTACAAGATTTAAACTCATTAATTTAATATTTCGACTTTCCATCAGTACCCACCCTTATACGGGCAATAAGATTATTATATTTGACAGGGTAATTCAGCGACACAGGCAGTGTCAGGCCAATCTTATTAGCCATGTAAATGAATCCATTATTTCCCAAACAAGCCTTAGGGTGGGGGCGATCATATTTTAGGGAAGGCAACTGTGGATTTGTATAGAGTTGTTTATACTTTGTTTGTAAACAAGAAAGTTTTTAGGGGTTAGTGTCGAGTCAAAAAGTGTTTGATTTACAATCTGATTCAGGATTCCTTTTGATAGCACAGAGTTTAATGAAACTTAACCAATACAGGGTAAATGAAATATTTTTTATACGACAATTTTTTTAGTATTTCGATGAGCTTACAGTAACAGTATGACATTACACAAGCTCCGAGATTCGCACCAGCGACAGTGCACGCGCAGTCGCTGGGCGCTCCTCTTCGTGATCACCATACGCAACAACGTAACAGGAATGAGAACTTACAGTGCCGGTATGCTAAAAGTTATAGTTCCCACTCGCAAAAGTTGGGACCAGTGTGCTCGAATAGTGGGATTATAGGCCTAGCTAGTAACAGAAAACCTAAGTATTCATTAGATCTGTATTATCAAAACGTTAGAGGACTGCGCACGAAGTTAAGATCATTTTATAATAATATATTAGGGTCTATGGTCGATTTAGTAGCCATAACTGAAACTGGAATCAATGAGTCGATACATGATGGTGAACTGGCTCCAAGCGGATACACAATACTAAGATGTGACCGCGCGGATGGCCGTAAACATGGAGGGGTCATGCTGGCTGCTACCCCGCATGGTGCACTTGAGTTACGCAGGGTACCGTTGCCTGATAATGTGAACTTGAACCACCACCCCTTCGAAATCGTTTGTGCGACAGTTTATCGGAAAAGTAGTCTTTTATTTTTGTGTTGTGTTGTGTACATTCCACCTAAAACCATTGAAAGAGAATATATGTATATGTTTTACTTACTAGAACAGTTATGTATCAATTATGACGAAGTTATACTAGTGGCTGATTTAAATATGTACTCAACTAACCAGGATGTACAGGGTTATTATGAATACTTTGTCACCTTCTGTGGGTTTCGCCAGTGTAATAGCATTGTAAATTGCAACAATCGCACGCTTGATGTAGTTCTTACTACTTTGCCCGAAGACGATATCGTCGTTAGTGAGGAGCGCGATGAGTGTTTGTCTTGCATCGACCCGCAGCATCCGCCGCTGCGAGTTTGTTTAAGCGGTGCGCGAACGACTACCGGCCCTAGTGGCCCTATGCCGCAAGCGTCCACCTACTTACCGCGGTGGAATTTTAGCAAGGCAGATTTTAATTTATTGTATGTGTCACTTGCGGCGGTAAACTGGAGCCCTCTGTATGAAGCGAGCAATGCCGAGGAAGCATACAGTATATTTTATGATATATTCTACGAGATTTTAGATGATAGCACTCCAAGAAAAAATACGAAAGGGGGCTGCTCTCGCTATCACTACCCAGATTGGTACACAGCTGATATAATAGGTCATATTAAACAAAAGGCTTTTTGGCACAAAACTTTTAAGAGAACTGGTTCGAACAACGACTATAGAAACTTTTCTTACTATCGTTCTGTGGTCAAAGATAAAATCAAGGCCGCTTATAGTAACTATCAGCATCGTGTTGAGCAACAGCTTGTAAAGGAACCGAGGTCTTTTTGGGGTTTTATTGGAAACAAACGTTCGAAACGCAGTAAAACTAAAATAGTTAAAAATGGTGAGCCGTTATCTGAGCATGAGTGCGCTCAGGCGTTCGCAGACTACTTCCATTCGGTTTATGGAGAGGTGGCACCGCGGTTGGATGCGACTGCTGCGGGGCAGGCTGCGCCTGAGCGTGGCGCGCGCATTCACGTGGGTCAGCTGTCTCTTGGTGAGGTGAGCGCAGCGCTCGCGCGTCTCAAGCCCAAGCGTTCCGTTGGGCCGGACGGGGTGCCACCCTACATAGTTAAAGATTGTAGGACTGCACTGGCCAGACCTCTCTTGCATTTATTTAATAGCTTTCTACGAGAATGCTCGTATCCGGATGGCTGGAAACTGACTAGGGTTACTCCGGTACCAAAGGGTGCTCCTGCCTCTGAAGTTAGTGGATACAGACCTGTTGCAGTACTGTCAACATTTGCAAAGGTCTTCGAGTCTGCGTTATGCTCTTGTATCCATTCGCAAGTAGTAACTCAGCTTAACGATGCGCAGCATGGTTTCCGAACGGGCCGCAGCACAAATTCCAACCTAATGTGTTTTATGAACCAGGCCGCCCCAGTGCTGGACTCAGAGGCAGGGGCTCAACTGGACGTCGCTTACTTCGACTTTAAGAAGGCATTTGATAGCGTAGATAATGACATTCTGTTAAGTAAATTTGCAAAGGCTGGTTTCACTCCAGCCCTTCTAAAGTTCTTTTCCAGCTACTTAGGCAATCGGAAACAAATTGTAGAATACGCTGGTTTCACTTCAGACTCGTATTGCACCCTTACAGGGGTAAGCCAGGGTACTAATTTAGGACCGTTGGAATTTATTATAATGGTAAATGATCTTCCTGAAATTGTGAAAGATGCCGGTTGCTTACTATTTGCCGACGATCTGAAGTTGTTCATGCAAATTACCAATCCATCGCACTGTGAACTGCTGCAGCGGGACATTGATAGTGTAGTAGGGTGGAGTATTGAAAACAAACTATTTTTTAATGTGGCAAAATGTAGTGTGATGTCTTTTACGCGGGCCGTGGCCCCCCGACATCACGAATATAGCATGGACGGGCACGCCATACCGCGGGTAGTGACGGTGCGAGATCTTGGAGTCACTTTCTCCGAAGATTTGTCGTTTCGCACACATATCGTACAGGTGTGTAAGAAAGCCTTCAAAAATCTTGGATTTGTAATGCGTGAAACCCGGGAGTTTACTAACACAACAGCTGTGAAATCACTTTATAATGCTTTAGTAAGAAGTAACTTGGAAACGAGTGCTATTATCTGGAATCCATTTGAAACAAAGTATTGTCTGATGGTAGAAAAAATGCAAAATAAATTTACCCGGTTCCTTTATATGAAGCAATTTGGCGTCTACCCATTCTATCCACTTATGTATCCAACCCTCTTTGTAATAGGGATGGTTGGCTACTATAAGTTGGAGGTAAGGCGCAATTTTGCACTAGTTAAATATGTTTTTATGGTTTTTCGTGGTATGCTGAATAATCCTCAAATACTGGAATCTTTGGGATTGCTCGTTCCAAACAGTAGGCTGCGACAAGGGCCGAGAGAGAGGCTGTTTAAAGTCCCGGTGGCTCGTACGAACCTGTTAAAGTTTGCACCAGTGGGGCGGGCAATAAAGATACTCAACAGCGTCTCTCTGCAAGTAGATATCTTTACATGCTCATTGGCGGAATTCCAGAGGGTGACACTTAACATATTGTCCTCTGTATGACTTGTGCCACACAGTGGACATTCTGACTACATTGCTGTATTGGGTTAAACCTGTTAAAAGAAATGTAAGTGTAAATAGTAAATAAATAAATAAATAAATAAATAAATAAAAATAAAATTATAATTTAATTAATACTTCCCAGTGTTTAGTTAAAAAAAAATACTACCATCACTAATTCACAGAAAACGTCATCATTTTGATTATACAGCCTTATCACATGAACCTTCGCTTGGCATCATCACTCTCTATGGTACCTACTCAAGTACTCATTTACCAAAAACTTACGTGCGAACTTTTGTCCGACGCGACACAGCTCAAAGTGACTCATTCCAAAGAAAACTTACATTAAAACTGCCTAATTACGTGACACTGACAGGTAATAACAACTCCGTACGACACTTGAACCATTAAGTCGTGGCTATAATAAATGCGTTACCATATTTTCGGGTGTATTACGTGTTATTTATTGGCTTAAAATTGTACTCATCGCGTATATTATGTATGCTGGTAATTACCCTGCTAGCGCTCCCTTCTTGGGTCGTTCATATTGTGAGGTTGGCACATAGAGTAGGGAGTTACAGTGGAACAAGAAAAGTATGCTAACTTTACACTGTGCCTCTGTTAGGCACAGTGTAAAGTTAGCATACTTTTCTTTTGTTAATAAAAATTATGCTCAATCAAACTGTTTAATATGTCTAGAAGCTTTAAAGTTTGTTATGCTGTCTCTTCAAAAAAGCGGTTCAGTAAAAAACTTAGCGATTTTATTTAATTGCTTAATTAAGTATTAACAATTATATCTATAAATAGATTTTTTAGTCATTCAAATTCTGAGAAAAAGCTATTTATTTATATATTTTTACAAGTCAAAAATTCTAAAGCATAAAGTTTTTGAAGGCTACGATGAAACTCTTTTGCTGTAGAAAAGCATGAATATCGATGGTGTAACTGTAATTTTTCTTCAGTGACACCTTTAATTTTAATACCCAAGTTTGAACACATCTCAGCGCCCTCTTTTGAGCTCGATGACACTTCACTTTGTTGACAGGTCGGTGATTAATTCATATTTGGGGGTAGACACAGAATATTTATGCGCCACGATATTTATAGTGCGGGGGCTAGTAAAAAGTGGTGAATATGATTAAATTTTAATATAATTTTGGACGGGACCTTGTTTTTAGGGTAATGTTTTAATAAGAATACAGTTTCTGACACGTGAGCTAACATTTTGTGTTTTATGTTGGCATAATAAAGTAGATAGGCTTGTCTCATGTTTCTTTTATGCTTAGGGGAGTGACAATAGGCTTTTCTTTTTTATAAAACATCAGTTCCATTTGTTAAATGCAAAAAAAATACACTGACGGCAATATAAAAAAGCAAACTAACTTATCATGAAATATTTCCGAAACTACGCAAGATAAGGCAATATTCAAGTCTATAAAAAGCGCATAAAAAGTGGCTTTTTCATATTGCTCGTCAGTATAGTGAAGCTTAAGTGCAATAGTGTTGAACTACGATAGGTTGGTCTGATGGCCTTCTATGAACACCACAAACAACAAACGTCTTTCGAATTCAAGCCAGAAGAGTAAAATATTGTTTAGCCTAGACACTATGCTCAATCGTCCATCGTCCATAAGCCCATACAGAATCTGCCCTGAAACACCAACAAATGACAGCCATCAAAACATCCCTACACATCACTACTGCCAAACAATTACCACACCGCATGTACAGCACACAAAGTCTACAAGACAAGCGTCGCACCGCGATTACTCGCTATTAACCCATAGCTAGCCCC
Source organism: Agrochola litura (assembly GCA_949152395.1). Taxonomy (NCBI): domain Eukaryota; kingdom Metazoa; phylum Arthropoda; class Insecta; order Lepidoptera; family Noctuidae; genus Agrochola; species Agrochola litura. The sequence goes on along the minus strand of OX424497.1, from coordinate 2,333,852 downwards.
CGTTTAATTTAATTAACACGCAACCGCACACCATCCCTTTCTAACACAAGACTGAGCTATACCTCTGTCTCTGTCCCACAGTAATCTGCACACAGCCTTGTGGTCACCCGAGGCAGTTAACATGCTGGCCATTGTTTCGGAGATTTCAGTGGGCCACAAGGATAAACTTGTAGGATTAGTACATTTGTCGTGGTTGGGGTGAGAATCGGTTGGGGTTCGTTCGGATAAGTCTTGTTTAGGCTGCCGGGAAATTGGTGATGGAATGCGGCTTTTGGTAAGGATTTGGGATAATAGTTAGCATGTTGTTGCAGGTTTAGGCCTTTCGACTTGGTTCTTTTTCATTGTGATATAAGATTCTTTTTGTAAGTCATTGATAACTGCTGACTGGATGAATAAAGAAAGCTGATCTTCGTTAATTCTTCTGAATGGTTTACTATCAGCTGCAATATAAGATTTAATTAATTTCTGTCTTTAACCTTAGATTTGCTCAACAATTGTGGCTTCTAATAGGTTTGGAACCCTTTATTAGTCTTGTTGTTGTACGGAGTAACACTTCTAAACCTACCGCAAACTTCTGCAAATAGTTAGGGTTGCCCTTAATAAATCAAACCAGTATGTAAATATTTTTTGTAGCAGATAAAGGGAAATTGGAAAAACTGAACAATTTTTTATGAATAATCAGAGCAAGGTGTGCAAGGATCGGCATTAGATTATCCCTTGAAAACTCCATAAAACTGTAAATCATCAAGCTTTATCTTAAACCATATCAAACTTCCCAAAATTAAAGCCACGTTCGGTCTCCCCACAACCACAACGTCTGGAGATCCTACCGTGCGGAAGACTATGCGGTCGGTCCTTAATGTGGCCCGTATTAAATTCTGTGTGTAACAGTTGTGGGCGCCATGTTAATTTGAGACCTCTGTATTACCTACTAATATTGTCTGCTTAGTTTATGATGCTTGGAATTACGATCTTGGGATCTTTGTGTTGATTTTTAAGACCTTAATTTTCTTTACGGAAAAAGAAGGTCTTTTAATGGACGCGTTTTGAATCACAGAAAAATTTCACCTAGCTATAAAAGTTCACAACTATAAAACAATTTGTTTCATCGCTGATCTTATCCATTACAGTTTCATGCACTCAACTAGTTCCTACTCTTTCAAATAGAGAGCTTTCTCCTTTCTGTAAAATATTAATTCAATAAACCAAAATTCACTATCAAAACTCAGTCCACGACCTCTAACCACAGATTCACTCCCGCATTACCCAAAACCAGCAAATCAACCAGAACAAACTGGCTTACCGAATCCCTTTAATTTCTCCCCACCTCATAGAGCTGACCACGAGATTTATAGTTTTAATAGTAGGCCAATATACCGCCTCCATTTATCTGGACTCCACTGCATTAAAGGGATCTAGTGACCCTTAACGGGTTTTAAATGGTTCTGGGCCCAGTTTAGGTCTGAATGCGAATTTGGGGTGGAGAATTTAGTGTTTAAGCTTTAGTATGTCCATATTATTTAAAGAGTTTGCGGTGCTTCTTGTATTTAAATAAATATATGCTTAACATCTTGAATGCCAAAGATGAGATGATGCAGCAAATCAAGACGAAGAGTGTGGGAAGGCTTTGTTACTTTTGTAAATGTTGGCTAGCTCAATTATGTGTCAAGGAGACTGAAAATATGCAATTTTTTTGTATAACTTGCTCTGTATTTTATTTAACCTAAAATACTTTTTAGAAATTATTCTTGCAGGTGTCGACTTACTACACTTCAGCCAAAAATTTATGCCAACTCAGTTGAGAGTGACTCGAATCCTCACTCAAATTCTCTCTGCTTTTGGCCACTTGTCAGTCACTGTCGCCCCTGTGAATCTAAAAGAGACCTTTTGAAAATTCTTTTGCAGAATTTTCAATTCTTCAGCTACCACAAAGCTGGTTCATTTCTCGCTCAGCTCCGCTCAACAAAGTTAGGACAATGTGGGAATCACAGACGTTACCCGCCTGCATTAGTCCGGAGATTTGTGCGGGATTGAAGCGGGTGAGTTAGTGTTGGTCGTGCGGCCAGTGCTGGGATTTCACGGGATTCCGGGATTTTGAATCTGGGTCGAATTTAGTAGTCACCTGGGCGGCTATTAACGGTGTCATTCGTTTTGAGTGTTTATAGTTATTTTGGCATTTTAATGATCTAATTTATGATTTAATGTTCTTCTCCATAGAGATCTACGTTTTGGAATGGGCAACTAGCTTCATCTTTCAGACTAACTGACCGATGCTTTGAAAATTAAAAAGTGCCTGTAAATGGTTTAATTGAAATAAATGCTTTGAGTTGAGTTTGAGTTTGAATGCTTTAGACGATGAATTACTTACTTAAAATTTAATAAGAAAATTTCGCTTTATCATACGATCAATGCTTTCATCAAATCAAATATCAAATCTAATTTTGATAGATTAATTTAATACCTAGTCTATGAAAATTATTTATACTAGCTTTAGCTCGTGGTTTCACCCGCATATAGGTCGGAAATTATTCCACGAGAACATACTACCGATATGAAAAGTATCCTGTGTCCTAACCCAGGTCATGTTATACATTTATTATGTGCGTTCAGCCGTTAAGACATGAAAAGGAAACAGCTAGAAAGGGAAACAGCTAGAAAGGCAAACAGACGGACGGACAGAGTAACTTTCGCATTTATAATATTAGTATGGATTGTTGGCAAGCTCCCGAGTAATGCTTTGAAGTATCTCTAGTGGTTCTCTGAAATTTTGCTGCTAACCTTTCTAACCTGCTAATCTATTCACCACAAAAGCCAACAGGTTGTGATATGCGGTAAGAACTATCTCACTTGACCTCTTGGTCAAACGCAAGCCCTTTGAAAAGTATTTTGTTTAAAGTTAATTTCGAGACACGATAAGTAATATTTTTGTCCACCTAATCAAGTAATATTATAGTGCCTCTTCCGAATCAGTTGTCCAAGCTTTATTTCTAACAGGAAGCTTCCCAACACATTACATAACACAAGAAAATCCCGGTAAATTCTAAAACCAATCAATTCCGAGCTAAATCCGACAGCATACGTAATTTCCTATCAAAACATTTCACCGTAACATAATTATGAAGCAATTTTACTACAGCCGTGTAATCTGTGGCTTTCAAAACATGTAGGATTATGCCAACTATCTAATATGATTAGCATACAAATTAGAGGTTTTTAACGGAGTAGGAGTAAGTTAGTTTATGGGTGTGTATGGTGAAGGGATTTTGAGCTTATAAACGTTTGTTTACGGTGAGAAATGTGTTTGTTGTATGTGGATTAGATTTAAGTGTGGATGTATTTTATTTATTGTTCTGGTTTTAATTTAAATTTAAATACATTCAGGAAAAACTGAATCAGACGTCAAGATTTAAGATTGGTTTATTTATACTGCAGAATACTTTGGTTTTTTTCGTTTTACATTTTTTTTTCTCATACTATTAAAATACAATGATATTAATGCAAACTGCAACCTTGTGTTACAAAAGTATTGAAGCGCTGAAAATAATTAAAAAATGAATATTTTGTGTATATTCTGTATCTAGTAGAACTTTGAAGGAGTCGTGAAGGGGCTGGAAAACAGTCATCATCATCTGCCTAGCCTTTCCCAACTATGTTGGGTTCAGCTTCTAGTCTAACCGGTTGCAGCTGAATACCAGTATTGTACATGGAGCGACTGCCTATCTGACCTCCACAACCCATTCCATCCAGGAAAATAGTACACCGATAAATTAAAAATGACCTCAAAATACGGTCTCAAAAAAAATCAAATAAACCCAACAAATTCTATTCTATTAGCTAAAAAGTAAATACCGCTCCATAAATTTTGGAGTCCCACATAAAGAGCAGTAGTTTAACGGTGAAAAATTTACTCCAGAATGAATAAGGTCAGTAAAAATGTGTACCAGTAAAGGTCCATTTCTATGTAAATGTTATTGGGGGCGTCCGTTTAATCCTACGTTTTCCCCGTTCCCGGGCTTGTATCTGGTTTAAACCGGATTAGGGCTGCTACTAAGTTAATAAACTGTGTTAACTAAAACTCTGATGGGTTTTCGGGCATTATTTTTGGTTGGTATGGTACGTTTTCATGCATGGTAAACCTAATTTTAAATTGTGATTATAGTGAAAACGGTTTAGCTCAGCAGATATGTTCTACTTTATTGGCCATTTATGATAAATACTCTATTACAGGACAAATCCACACAGCTACAAAGACTTAAAAATTGCGAAAATATGCGTATACACAGTTCGAAGCTTTTCGTACTTACTAAAATGGACTAATCTACAGCCATATTTTTTAAGTTTGAAACTGTCACAATTATTTTGTGGAACTGTCACAATTACGGTGGAGTTTCTTGCACATTCTTCTCCATACGAAAACTATCTTTTGGAAGGGGCGACTAGAATCAATTTTATTATTTTGTAAATTTTGACGTTCAAAAGTGCCATACATGGGCCTATTTGAAATAAATGATTTGACTTTGGGATAAAAGTATGTATAACAAAGTAGTTACTAATCCGGAATTAATTCCATATATGTATAAGTAGGTTCGTATGTGCTAAAAATATTAAATTCCATTGCTAAACGCTTGCTAGTGAGTATGAAACCTATGAAAACTTTCATAATAATTATGTTTTAATATTTGCTTTTTTTGTCATGCCATCCCTAAATAGATTGGTGAGCAGATTCTCCGTTCATCTGATAGTTTGGCAACTCCGTTAATGTTTGTTCTGATACATATTTTGTTGAAGCATTAGATCCCTTATCTCTTCTACAAGCTTACATTTCTGTGTTAAGGCATGACTGTATACTTCACCCTATAACGTTCCCACTGCTGGGTCACAGTGACACAGGCCTCCTCTCTGTGAGAACTCACTCTGTGTGTATTTGATAATGTGGAAATGTAGATTGTTCATGAACTTGAAGCTATTTTCTTGCATTTACATTGGTTAAAAACATAAAGGTATTTTTTTACTCCATTTCACTGTTTTTTTGTAATTTTCTAAATAATTTTCCTGTTGTCGTTTCTACTTTCTGCCTGTTTCTTTATACATTTTCTTCTTTCTTTAGTATAAATTGGTACAACTAAAGTTAATGTGTGGTATAGCCCGATTCAAACTTTATGGCGACTCTGAACACGAGGCGGGTCGTAGCGCAGTAACAAATTCATATGTCAGCGGGGGTGAGGGGTGCGGTACTGCGCAGTGAGTAGCGCACTTCAGAGCCGTCATAAAGTTTGACGCGTATTTTAATACTAATCTCTTTAAAGACGAAAATCTCTTAAACCTAACCAAGTCCACAATCAATTTCTACAACACCAGACTCCCATGCGTTACCCAACAATAAACGTAAAACTGATAGTGTTGGAAATCCATAGCCTTCCACAGCCATCCACGGACATCCACGGCGCTCGAACAACTTAATAGAGCCTTATTCGTTCTAATAACCACCTTCACGGCTTTATCTTTATCGATAATGGCGATTGCTCTAACACTATCGTCTTTGATTCGAAGTTTACGGAAGGTTAACGTGGACGTGAACGTTTGTGTAATGTTTTGTTTGTTGCTCACTGAACTTGTAAGAGTTAAAATGTTTCTGATATAAAATGCAATTTCTGAAAGATATTTTTGTGAATGCGTTGGACTTATTAGCCCATCCAAGGGTCTTAATAAGCACTGATGTATTCAAACCTGACTGTTTGAAAACTTACTTATGTGACTAACAACGGAATAACATTTTTGACAATTCATGATTGAATTGTTTGGATTGTGCTTGGCAACTGGATCAGCATACACAATATAATCATTATGGACTCGCGTGTTCTGAGAGTCTTCCCGTATATTTTCATACAACTCCTTGCGACCAAGACTTGCAACTATAAATTCTTGTTCAAATCTCAACTTTACCCTTTCCACCTTAGGTCTACTTTCACCTGATCCCTTAAAATGGAATGTCCTGACTCCGATAAGGTTGTATCACGTTAACTATAGTCGCAAATTGGAACTATGCGACACTCAACGTTGTTATTCGCTTTGCATTCAACGAGCGTTACTATCAACTCGGCCATTCGGAATCAGGTATCGAATAGGCTCGCATCGAGATAAAATTGAAATTGTTAGAATCGAATAAAGTATCGATTGTCTGTACATGTCCGTAGAAGGGTTTTTAAATGACTCGTGTTTTTTGCGTTTTTATCGATTAATTGCAGGAATGTTGTGTGTGATTGGATCCGTTAGGGATGTATGCTTTATTGGGCTCAGTGGATTTTTATTACATTGCATGTACAGAATAGTAAACGAATAGAGTGCCAACACGCACATTTCTCTTCAAGATAAATCTTACCTAATTTGCGGGAAGCGCAAGACGAAAATGTCTGTTTTATGAAGGAGTAGCAGTGTCAGTTTGAAAGTCGAGATAGACAACCATTTAATTTTATTTTTAGATTAAATATGTTTTGTATTATGTTCGTGGTATAAGGTGCCTTTCTTTAATTTTTAGTTCCTAATTACAATATTATTTATCAGCATTTTACCGTCTCAAAGTAGGGTCAAGGTATCGAGAGCAAGATTGATCATGCTCACTGTGAATTTTACCTTCACCACCAGTAGTGTCACTGTGTTACCTTTGACATTTTAATTCCCAGTTTTATACGCTAGACTCATGGCTTAGACCTTAACCTTTAATCAAATCTCGTAAGTTAGCAAGCAAGGGTGATCTTTGATTCAGCCACAAATCAAATCACCAGTGTATCTCCACCCTAACTACTAAAGCGAGAGCACTTTTTGTCGGCTGTCTGCAACCGCCACTACACCAGATCTATGTTCTTCGTCGTTCACATTTTTATCTCACAAAGTGCTTGGATAGACACCGGAGGAACTTTGCGGGATATTCATCACAGTGACTGGGTGTGAACTGAGTAAGATACTAAACAAAAACAATCAAAATTCAGCTCTGTTACTTTAGAGACTGGGTTGGTTTTTGTATGGAGGCGTTGATGTATTAAGGTGATATGTCATAAACTTCAGGCTTGTTGAACGGGAGAGCGACGTATAAATGTACGAAGGTACATTAATCCAAACAGACGCGCTTCTTTGTGGGGTATAGTTGAAATGGCGTGAAAATATGACTCGTTATTTATGTCCTGAGTACATGCTCCGTTTTGTAGCGACTGATTCACTTTGCTGTTAGTTTTTGAATTCTGTTTTTTGTGTTGTTGAAGAATAAACTTATTGTGTCGGGTAAGAGATGTATCGTTTTTTTTATAAGAATGTGCATTAGGCAGATATAACTGTCTTGTCTCTTGTTTATGTGTGTGAAGCCCAAATAAGACCTTTCAGAGGAATAAGAACATGGAAGTCTTAAGTAACTACATAAGGCTTTGTATTGTGAAAAGAATGCAATGTGTATAAAGTGTGAGTTTTGTACTGCAAGATAAATAAATAATAAATAAACTTTATTGAAACGAAAAACTCAGTTTACAGCATTAGTATAATACTGTGTCGCAGTCATTAACGTCTACCTCCCAAAAAGCCCGAGACAAAAGCAAAACTAAATCAAATTAAAAACAAGAATAAAAATAAGAATAAAAATTTATAAAAATTTTAACTTAAAATTAAAACTGAACAATATTTTCAATGTGCAATTTTATGTGAGATTGTGTGTTTGTATGGAAGGATTGTGTAGTGGAGATGGAGAATTTTTACTTTCACATTTCAATGCGTAAATGTGTATCTATAGGTTACCCACATTTCGCCAGTTATGTTTGAGTCAACCACAGGCCTATTGCCATCAACAGGGCATAAATTCAGATTTTACACTACTGAGAAATTCCTGATGGAAAAACCCAATAACACTTTGCCCGACCCGGAAAATGAACCCAGGACCTCATGGTCAGCAGTAGCGCTTCCGACCTCTAGACCAAGGAGGCAGTAACTTATAAGTAGGACCAAAAGAAAACTTCAAAAGGTGATGTGACGTTAGCGCACCTTTCCAGTAAAAATAAATCTTTTCATTACAGAGTACCTACTCTGTTTTGACAGTACCCATGTTATGCTTGTTCTGATTTAGTAGACAAATCCTTAAAAGAATCATTTGCTGCCTGTCTAATAAAACCACCCAAAAGTCTGATAAAATCCTCGAGCATTATTGTACCAGACACCCATATCTCACGCATCGCTTAAAGCGTTTCGTTCGAACATCTTCCAAAGCTAATACATAACAAGAATCCCAAAATAAAAAGCCGCTTGAAGCGCTGTCGGATCGCGATCACAGAAGTTATGACGTCATTAGCCGCGTTCAACGTTGCAGCTTTTTCCAGCGCGGCTTTACTCCCAAATTTATTTGACAATTATTAAGGTGTCCGCATTAAAGGAACATTACCGGCTCGCTGCTGGTGGAAATTCATGTTTTTCTTGGGATGTTTTCACCAGTAACTCAGTATAAAGACCGACACGTGCGAACTATTAGCCTCCCGACGTTCGGATTAGAAAATAATTCACCACTCTGAATGTTATTATGGAGGCAAGTCGGATTTATTTTATTGCTCCGCGAGATATATGTTAGTCTTTCGGCTTTATCCGTACGTTTCTCCGGTTTGTTTATCGAGAAAGCTGGAGATAAACGTGTGTAGCAAATTTTATAGTGAGAGGGGAGTTGAGGCTACGTGTTTAGACGTAAATCTTGTTAACGTCCTGTGCTCAGTAATTATTGCTTTATACGCCTGAGTAACTCGAGTTCTACATGTTATTGAATGTTGCTATAAAATATTATTGATAGCGCCAATAAAACGTTATTTATGTGGGTTCTGCGTTTTTATTATTTTTTTCTGTTTAACTATCCATTTGTTCGTCTATTTCTGTTTCGGGATTGCGTATTTTTATTTTTACGGTTGTTGGTCGTGGAATGGGCGAAGACTCATCGTTGTAGTATGTAGTTATTCATTTTTATGAGTAGACACGGAACACAGTGACTACTGAGAGTAAATTGATAAGATGAGTAAATAGCCCCAGTACCAACTTAACAGATACTGCCATTATAGTCTTGTTGTCAAAATAACTTTGGAATCGCATTTCCTAACAGAATAAAATAAAAATCCACACAAAACTAAATCTAATTACCCCTGTCGCGAACAGTTTCTGCAATTTTTCACTACCCTCCACTTTCAGCGTTCCACATTACCCATGTAATTGCTCAGGTGCTCGTAAATAATACCTTACTACCCGTTACCCGGCCCGAAGACCGGGTACCCAGCTACCCGGGAATATATTGCGGATGCACCGACTGCATTACTCTGGCAGTCTCTGTTTTATTTCTGTTAATGGGTAGTGTGTTTTATAGGGTCATTTTGGGGTTCTGCTGGACAGTTTTATGGGTTGGCATTAGAATGGATGAGCTTTAAACAATGTTATGATGATATTCTTAAAAAAAATACACTTTCCTTGATGTAGACAATGAACAAAACCAAAGATTAACCAAGAGTGCCAAAAATATTAATGATCACAGTTCATTTCAGAAAAAAGTAGCTGAACAGGTACAGAAAATAATCTCCTGTACGCTTCGATATTATAAACTTATGATTGAGAAGAAGAGTTTTGTCCTGAGTTAGAAGTTTTGTTTATGAATAGGCCATTTACAACAATAGTGTGTTGAACAGACAACCTTCCAATAAGCAAAAGTAATTCACTAACGACAACTCAAAGTAAGGTAATTCAAAACATCATTCATTTGATTTAATTTTTCTAATAGTACTCGTAGAGGATTCAACCTAGGAACGACCTCCACCCATCTGTTAAATGGATGAAAAGTATTTTGAATCGAATTTAGTATGCTAGAAAATATATCGCAAGTGGGTTGGCTAAAAAAAAAAAACAGTGGCACTCCGGGAGTGCCGACAGAAGTGAAAACTTGAAAAAAAAAATCGGCACTGCGGTAATCAACGCGTTGATGTCTTTTTAATGGTCAAAAGCTGGTGTCGTAACAGTGTCACGAAATCAATTGTTTAGTCCTATCTCAAAAACGTCCAACTCGCCTAACGAAGTTTTCACTTCAAAAATTCCTAGCCAGACTGTGATTAATTAAAAACTTTCTGCAACATTTTTTACTTTTTAGTTGTGGCACCTACCCCACACACATTCGAATACCACTACCTGCTACCAGTGACAGGAACTTATCATAAATCATCTACATAATAAAATACGTATTTTGTAGCTAACTCAAAAACTACCTAAGCAAAATTAATAAAATTTATATGGGACCAATTTGAGAGCAAATTCAAACAAAAATGAATTTTCAAAATCGGTTCACAAATGACGGAGAAATCGGCAGACATACATAAAAAAAACAAACATACGCTACGAACATATAACCTCCTCCTTTTTGGAAGTCGGTTAAAAAATCTGAATAACTTTTTTTTAAACATTGCAAGATATACACCAATGGAAAGAGCTTTCAAGGAGAACCTTTGCTACCAACTCGACTTTTGCCAAGTCAATTGAATGAATGAATGATATATTTATTTGCAAGAATATAGGTAGCTTACATATGTTCTTAAGTTAATTCGGAGTAAATGACCTAATTGGTGACTACTTGGCCACCTATGTTTAGAAATGTTCTTGGCATCCAAAAGCCATTAGTGATATATCAATAGATAATGCTTTTTTAAGAGAAACATTTGTTACTAGAACGAATTAATCGTTAAACGAATGAGTGCATTTTATTGAATAAAAATCATATTTGTTTTTTTTTAGTCATAGTCTGGCCAGATTTTTTTTACCAATCCTCTCGCGATATACATTTATTAGCCGCACAAAATTTGAAATAAAATACTCTTTATCGATTAAACAGTCTTCTCTAGATCGGATCTTAGACCATAATGCTGATGAAGACCAACCTTCCAGAAAAAAAAAACATCGACACATCCAGTCCAAGGCCAATATTTTTTCACTGAGCAACAATCCATAAATTGAGCATAAGTTCTCGTAAGCCGTAACTACCATAACTTTGGCCTCATAATCCGTTGAGGCCATACTTTAGCTTTATGGCCTAGTGGACGCGCGAGGAGCGAGTTACTGTAGGCGAGTAAGCTAATCCATTTTCGTTTGTGACTTCTGGGTGCAGTTATGAGGTTTTTGTAGGGAGAACGATAAACAGCTCCGAAAAGTGGCTAGATAGGGTCAACCACAATATTTTTTTGTGTTATTTCAGGTAGTAAGTATACTCAGATGTGAAATACTTTGCTTTGGTTTTATGTCCGGCACTGGACATATTTCGACTGAAATGATAATAATAATGAATCTCATCTGATTGTTCTTGAATCTGGATGAGACAGTCTCCTGTATTCTTTTGTTTTCAGTGATAGACAATTAGATAAGACAGCCGTCGACGGTCAGTGGAGTTTAAAACATGGTAGTGTTTTAAACTCTATAGACCCTCGACGGCATTAATTACCTTCAAAATTAATGTATACTAACCCTGACATTTTCCTCAAGCTCTCAAGTTATTCCGCTTAAAACCCCATTTCAGAAACTTTGCAAACATATCTCAATCAACGCTTTAAGCATACGAAATCACAGTGCCCGGGTGTTTCAACAAATAAGTGCTTGAAGCGATTTATTCGAGCGATAAGAGCTCTAAGTGCTGCACGGTGCAAATATTTCGCGTCTAAGTCTTCCTTGCGTTAGTTAGCGCTTACTTACATTCGCTTACGTCGGAGTTTCGCGTGATATATGCGTTGGGGTGGTTCTGAAGATAAGATTAAAGCGAGGAATATTATTTAATTTCTGTTTTACAGAGAAGCCTATTTACTATCCACGTCTCTCAAAACATTTACTTCGTCTTCATGCTTTTAACCTAGTTTTGGAATCAAAGCACGTTTAGCCACCAAAGGTGATCAAATTCAACTTGTTTTTCGATGCCAATAACTGGTAAAGAATCTAAATTACCTGTGTAATCATCAATTTGTATACAATTTGGCCCAACGCCGTTCACCGCGAGCATTATCAGAGGTAAATTGTGTAGAATTTCTAAGCCTCGTTAGAATATATTGTTGCTAGATACACTTTCCTGAATATTAAATATAGGTACTTTTGCAAATAATTAAAGAAAATTTATCCGCTTTTACTTCATCATTTGTACCACCGTAGCGCACCTCTGTCAGTCTTAACTGGGTTGCTTACGATTTACGTACAACGTTACCCGACTATCGTAGGCACTTATTAACATCTATTTTAGTTAAACGCGATCCTCACTTACCTAGCTTAGAGTTAATAGCCAAGTAATGATCGAGGTAAATTTGAACTGATATTAAGTTAATGTTGATGTGAGAACTAAATTGATGCTCGTTACCCTTTAAGTATGTAAGATATTTAATGATTTGCAACTTCAGGTTTAAAACGGAATCATAGTTACATATAAGTTCTCCAAGGGATCTTAATATCATCACAATATACCTACTGACAATTTCAGATTAGAACTATTGTGACAGATCTTGATGTTATTTAGTCTTGTCTTGGTTAATGTGTCATATGAATATGACTATTTTATTGTGGAGGAAGTGAATGATAGCATAACGGTTGACAGGGGAGAATGGAAGAAGAAAACGTGTGCGCCAACCCCACGTAACATGGGACAAGGGCAGAAAGATGGTGATGATGATGAATGTGCCTATTTTAATCAATTTTCTCTTACCTTACAACACAAAGACAATTCCAGGTAGTCGTTTGAAAGTTGACCTATAATGACAACATAAAATAAATTGACTCAAAATAAACCGATTACCTCATTGGCAAAACTGGCAACAAATGAGACTGAACAAGAACAATGCCACTAAAGCTTATTACCTTTTATTACAATAAAAAACAACAGTTAAGTAGGTACTAATAAAAAAGGAACGGACGGATGGGCAGACGTACCCTGCGGTATCAGCAACATATAATTTAATATGAAAACCACGGAGGGTATTACGAAGGGAACTGTGATTATAATAAGGTTATTATTACGGAAAATTGGTCTGTCGGTGTGTGTGTTCAAGATAATCGAGGATATAAATCAATTTTTGCCGACTGTGGTGGTGTAAAAGAGGTATAAGCAGAAAGCAATCAAAAATACTAATGTCTTTTATTTGAAAAGGCACGTAACGAATTTGGGGTTTGTGAAATCAGTGCAGTAATTATTTTTGATACGCATGTGTAAATGGAAGTAATAAAAAAGAAGAAAACTCAATCAATCTGCCTAGCCTTTTCCCAACTATGTTGGGGTCGGCTTCCAGTCTAACCAGATGCAGCTGAATATCAGTATTTTACATGGAGCGACTGCCTATTTGACCTCCACAATCCAGTAACTGGGTAATACGACACCCCTTGGTAAGACTGACTGACAGACTTTCGGGCTTCTGACGACCCGTAACGACTGTCAAAGATCCACGAATGACAGCCGGGACCAACGGCTTAACGTGCCTTCCGAGGCACGGAGGAGTCTTGGTATGTAAAGATGATCACCCATCCATAGACCAACCCCGGCAAGCGTAGCTTAACCGGATGAATCGATCCGTGAGGCTGTTATTACTTAGCCACGAGCTCTTGAAGAAAACTCATCGAAGGAAAACTAGAGTTTTTCTTTATCAAGCAATTCTGTTAGAACAAGTTGGTTAGTAAAAGCAAGAATGAATATTAACTTAATGATTATGCATAAAACGAATGCTAAAAGAGTAGCAGAGATTTTATCTGAATAACCAAGTAATTCGTTTTTTTCTATCTTGTTATTTGGCTTGAACAATTTATTTTTTATCCAAAATCACATTAGAATTTAAAAGCATCTCCAAATCACCATGCACTGTCACCATCCCATACCGTTATCCAATTACGTAGACACAATAATCGATCCACGAACAAAGCGATGCATCGATTTCTTTTATCTGTCAATCAAAATCGATTGTTACGACCGATCGAAGCGGACACAACTTTGCATTTACCACCAAGCTTACATTCTTCAACCTTATAGTCTTCAACTCAAGGATGGTAATTGAGTTAAGTGAGAGCAAATATAAGTTAGTTTTTAAAGAAGTGACGTGATGTAGATTGATTGGCGGTAGATCGAGATAACTCAAGCTTTGGATATGCGGCTACCGGTCAGATAGCGAGGCAAATAAAAGAGAAACATTTGTAGACAATGGTGATATTAATTCTGGATACGACAATCATACGGAGTAATAAATGTTCTGGAGTTATGGTTGTTGGGAGCCTGCGTGAAATGTGAAATGGCATGTGAGACAACAATGCTTTCGTTCGTCACGTATATATACATTTTTCAGCTGGTTTTTATACGTTATTTTGTGAATTTAATTTTACGATTGGTTTCTCTTTCAGAATAGCGGTGACTACAATGTCAGTCCTGAAATTGACGGGTGATATTTTTACAGTGGCGTTACAATACGAAATGTAAAATAATGTGAGGACAGGTTGCAAGTGTCACCTGAGTTTCAGCCATTATTATTATTTGTTGACTCAAAGAGAACTTTGATCTACACCTAAACAAAGCGAAACTCTTAGAGAGAGAGAGAGAGAGAGTAAATACGTGGAAGTAGCAAACACTTCATGGTACTATGGAAATTTATACATTTAGCGATGCTGCTAAAGATGTAATCATTTCTAGTTTTGTATTCTGTGAAAGAAAATATTAAAACCATTAAAATATTTTAACGCTGCTTCACAAATTTATCGCTTATAGAATAACAAAATATTTAAAAAACCATCATTACTCTTCCAGATCAAATTACAGTAATATCGTTCCTAAATCAATTATACCCAATACGCAAGAGTAAAAAGAGGTAAGACAGAAGCTGTAAGGTCGATAAAACGCGCTCGTATATTACATTCATTACGATAGCATTAAAATGATGGCGGGTGATTCGTTAAATTTTATCCGGTAGCCGATTGGGATATGGGTAGCGACAGAAGAAAAGTTTTAATGAAATGACGATATTTTTGGAAAATTAATTTTAATGATTAATAAATGAAGTCATTTATTTGTAAAATACAGGTGACTGTGAAAAACTAAAAAAAAAGAAGAAAAAAAATGAAACAATAAATATTTTGCTGTCCTCATCTTGCTGATGAAATGATTATAGGAGTTGTAGCAATTTTAATGAAGAAAATTAACTATTGGAAAATCAGGGGATCATAAAATAAGTAGGTATAGGATATGCTGGAAAAAATATTTTTTGTAATAAGTACTGTCTGACTTTTCAGCTGTTTCTAACAAGCCTATATTATATGAACGTAAGATTTATATGCTTAATCACTACCTCGTTAAAATTACATGTTTTTAATCCATCACGAGTGTTCTCACAACATTTTCCATCGTTCCCTGGCATAACAACCCACTTTTATAGACTATAAACTATACAACGCCAATCCAAGTGCTGTTGCAATTTTCTCGCTCATATTTCACCTTACAAGTCATCAGTTTATTACTTGGCAATAAAACTACAGGTTAATTACACTATCATTACTTTAATACATTATGTGCAAAGGGATTACAACAAGCCATGTTTGGCTCAGAGCTCATAATTCTTCGTCTAAGGTGTCATTAGAAAAACTTGTCAAGCGCGTGTTGGATCACGCACAGTGAAGGGTTTCGTAGTTACGCATGCACAGTGTTGATTTTACCGACCGCAAAAATAAAATTTGTAATTCATAGTATTTATCGAAAAAACGATGAAAAGCAAAGTTATGTCCACAGTTGTAACCGAATATATTCCTTTTCTCACAAACTTAAATCAAAAACTCATTTAGGATCATTATAATCTTTTTTTTTCATTCGGTTATATATTTATGGAAAGCCGTCCCCTAATTGATTTTTATCATAATTTTACTTCACCATTGTTAAATAATGCTCAGAATACACTTTCTTTCAAATTTTACCTTGTAAAATGGCTGTGTAATATCCGAACGGACGTATATGATGAAATTGAGGGTTCCCGTTTTGCCATTTGGCTATGGAACCCCAAAAATATAATAAGTGTGCTTAAGTTCAGTCATAAATTAGACAAAATTGGTTGATTGAATGTTAGAAGTCAAGAGTAATCGTCAAATGATTGCATGTTCCATAAAAAATTATAATTGTTTTCCTATTTATGGTCACCATAGCTCTGGCATTTTCCAGGTGACTGACAGCGTCCGTTATGCTTGAGGGCACTGGTAGGCTTGGTTCTAAGGGCAATTAAATAAATGACATCAGTCTATTTTTATTTTTTTTATTAGAAATCTGGTAAAGAAAGTGAACATGAACAAAAATAAATAAACATGAACTAAGCAACATTTCAAAACATAGAACATTTTAGAAACGTATATATCCGGTTAGGTTGTTAATTTATTTCTAGTTGCCAACGCCCAAATACGAACATTACTAGCCCTTAGGCTCTCTGTAATTTGTAATTATTTTAATGCATGTTGGCCCCACAAGCTTTCCGTAATTACTACAGCAGTCATGACGTAACATATACAAGGTGACTTTGAAAATAATCGATGAAATTTAAGTGGGTACCCATCAAATATAAACAATTTTTACTATGAGACCAATCGAATTCGCAAAAAAAAAACGATCGTCCCATACCAAGGTATGTACGCGATTGGACTATTTTGAAAAAAAAACGTCGATTATTTTTTCTTTTGTTATTCGATCGGTCCCATAG
Source organism: Agrochola litura (assembly GCA_949152395.1). Lineage (NCBI taxonomy): Eukaryota > Metazoa > Arthropoda > Insecta > Lepidoptera > Noctuidae > Agrochola > Agrochola litura. Next base: position 2,317,128 of record OX424497.1, on the reverse strand, counting down.
TAAAAGTTTTTTATATTTGATCAGTAGAACTCCCGCTTAATTTTTTTTTGTTGATTGTTTTCAAAGTCACCCTGTATAACATGTAGCATGACGTACTCCTATTATGTTTTAGAATCTCTATTGAATCTAAAAGAAAACCCGACCTAACCTAACTGAACAAAATGTGCAACATTTCCCTTTATTTAATTTCAGAATAACAATTTTTCTGCTAACCATCCACCCAAGTATATCAGCCGATCGACGCCGACCGCAACCGGTCGCCGACTGTCTAAATGATATACTTTTGACAGCACAGATACAGTTGTGATAACAGTGACAGCGGCAATCCGCTCACAATGCTCGCTGATAAAAACTAATGTATTGTCACTAATGAAACGAGCTAGATGAAGCTAGATTAAGGTAGTTTATGTTTGTATGGAGAAGGCTTGGTGGATAGAGAAAGGATTTGAAATTGGGTGAAGAATACGGTAGTTGCCTAAAAAAAGAAATTCTATTTAGTCCGTCTTTCAGATAATAAAAAAATATTAGATACATATTTTTTGCTTTTAATAAAAAATAAAAAAATAGAAAACACGCATTAAAGTTGGGGAGTGGGGGCTCTCTACGTCACAACTCAGTATTAAATCTAGCAAGGCGTAACGTCATGCCACATTTTAACTCAATGTATCGCCGTAATCTTTTGACTACGTCAAAAAAGAAAAAATACGTTTTCAATATTTTTTAATAATCTACAAGACAGACAAATAAAATTGGACACAGACCTATTATTGAAAGGGATTGAAGGAAAGAATGGTGCAGAAAACGAAGAATTTGGTATTGTGAGGCAATCCAATGCCCATAGAGGTCCCAATAGGTGCTTTTGTCATAAGCTTACTAGAGATAAAATAAAAATAGTATGGTAAAACTATGCTGTGGAGTTTTTAGTCAATCGTTGCAATAGATGTCATACAGCATTGAACTTTTATGTCATAAGTGGACATAGTCAACTTTTTCTGCTTATTACAATACTCTACAATCATCATTACATCTCTCAAACGTGGTAATTATGGCACTGTTGTTGGCTAGGCCATAAAACACTAGAATTAGGTTAGTTTATTTTTTTCACTAGGTTTTTGATTACACAGAAAATAACCAAGATAAAACTTAATGATTATTTTACCACATTAGGTACAAGCTTCATAGTAATTTAACCTTACAATCATGTTCCGAACAATCATTTACAACTAAACATATCATAAGCTGTCAAATTAAAACACAGCTGTGTCCTACATATAAATACAATACAAACGTACTTTTATCCCACGAATTTTAGCTCTTCAACCTTGTCTCTGGGGAATAAGGACTATTTTGCAGACGTAACTAGTTGTCCAGCAGTAGTATTTAAGTTTGTAAGTATATGGAACTAATATTATGAATTAATCAGTCATGTAATAGATCAAAGTAGTGCAGGAAGTACTCAATAACGTTGACAACTTCAAGTAAACTGCATAATTATGCCGTTTTCCATAGTGATCAAGTTATATAAAGTAAGGGAAATCAATAAGTGAGCCATAAATACATGAACTTCATGTAATTGATTATAATAATATACCATTTAAGTACATTATACCCTTGGCTTCAATTAATTTTGTAGTAGTAAACGGATCAAGAATTGTAAAGTATTTTATGTACACCCATGCTATAAAACCTCTATAAAAGTTTCAGAAGCAGTTAGCTTATTGCCGTCATTAAAACAGCCAGTGTCATAGTAACCATTACCTCATCCCAATGAGTGATACAATGTTGTACTCAATTTCACTACGCAACTCGTTTCAACGTTCAAGCGGGGGACAGCAGCACCCGCTGCACGCACGTGTGTGTGATGTGCTGCTGCAGGCGACGTACATGTGTGCAGTTGTACTGAATTTCGGGGGAATTTCTTTATTCTTGATCTTGAATTACAAACACCCAATGGTTTCAGAAACTTTTATAGAGGATTCATATCATGGGTGTAGATAAAGTATAGTATGCAACTGTTATAATTAGGTATTAAAACACTCATGTGATACTATTATAACCCACATTCGTGTTTTAATACCCCATTATTATACAACAGTTGCATAAATAACTATTGCAGTATTGCCTTCTGCGATCGAGGAACTGAACTAAACAGTTAAACACAGCTCAAACCTAAGTTAATGAAAAAAAAACTCCCTTGGTTTTCTCTAAAGTTTTTACATGGGAAACTAACGACGATGATAAAAGCAAAGATCAATAAGAAAAAAAAAATTTAGAATTTCTTGTCAGTAATCACTAAACCAGCAGGGAACTGTAGATGACCGAATAATTTTATCATCAGTTCTTGCTTCTGCAGCGAAGCAAAAACCCATGAAAGTGACTCTTCCACGTGAGCACACTTCAAAACTTTCCTCTACAAATAACATGTTATATCCCTCTTTGTTCGAAAGATTTTAAATTGAATAAGAAATAAATCTTGCCAATGTTTTTTATGGGATACAGTGACGGCGTCTCCATGTCGGCCGTCAGTCTTTCCATGGTTTATCTTAGTTTATTCGTCGGGGAATCACAAAAAATGTCGCCATGACTAATAGTTATATTATGCGTTTATATAATCAGGTACTGTTTTCTAATGAACTGGAAAACAGAGGCTGGAGTTTGCTGCATAGCCAGTGTTTGATGAATTATAGGTATAATTGAGAAACTGTTCGTGTAGACCAATGACGGTCCATCAGTTGGACCCAAGTCATCATCTCATTCTCCTGTCGCAAGCCAGGCGTTGGCGCAACCCCAATTAAAGTAAAGATTTTTGAAGTGAAAACTTCTTTAGGCGCATTGGGCATTTTTGAGATGGGACTAAACCATTGATTTAAATAAATAAATAATAAATAAATAATTTATATATAAAAAGGTGCACATTTACAATAAGTAACTTATTAATTAAAATAGAGCACAGTTGTTTATTTGCCTGAACTAGGTTGAACCTGTGTTTCAGGCTACGAAGTGCATAAATACTTTATGTAATAAATTAACTATGAGTAGGTATATAGTATAAACTAAATTAAAATTAGGTAAATAAAAGTAAAATAGCATGTTAGCGATTCTATTTGCAGACAACGAGTAGATCTTCTGTCTGTGCATAATCTATGGTTAGTAAATATTGAAGTATATTTTTTTTACAGCTAAAGTAATTTAATTTATAAATACTAAGTTTTCTATTTAATCTATTGTACAGAAATGGGCCTAAGAATGTAAAAATCTTTCTACAAAGACATGATTTGAGGTTGTATTAGATGTGCATACTATATCATTTCGCGACACTGTAACGCAATTTACCGACACCGTGGAGTAAAAGACATCAACGCGTTGGTGCGTGGAGTAAAAGACATCAACGCGCTGATTACCGCGGTGCCGATATTTTTTCAAGTTTTCACTTCTGTCAGCACTCCCGGAGTGCTACTGATTTTTTTCCATATTTCTCTATTAGTCATCAGTTAGGTTTTTAATTAATTTTATTTTTTTATGCACAACCGGGAAGCTCTTGGCCTGCATCTCACCTAATGGTAAATGATAACCAGGCCGAAGATAGAAGCCAGCTTCACTCGGAATCCTCAACCACAGAGGAACTGGCTATCTTACCAGCAACTGCCCAAACACAACAATGCTGTTAACATAGTTGTTATGGCGACAGACTTGGATAAGATGGTGGTAGCTAGCCAGGTGGACTTAGAACAAGCCCTATCACCAACCAAACCGAGCAGAAAATTTTGCCCCCACTCTGGAACCCGACCCGGGACCTCTGGGCCTAAGATAGGTGGTCTAACCACAAGACCACAGAGGCGATTAGATCCAAGTAAGAGGTATAAAAACAAAGTAGAACAGTAAAAAAAGGTCCAGTGTTGATACTTCCCCAGACGAACACTATTATAAGGTTCTCAAGTCACAAGTAATGTTTTCTGTTAGATTAGGTCCAGTAGTTTATGGATAAAAAGGTAACAAACTGTTAGACAGACAAGTGTTTACTTTAGAATTTATAATAAATATAATAAGTATGGATTGTCGGCCCAATAGTGTTGTTTATCACCTTACTGGGTCATGCGGTAACATATACAGAATAATTGAGGAAGTGGCGAACTGGAAATGAAACATCAAGGTCAGTTATTCATTAATTAAGTCATTATATACAGGGTCAAATAAAATTAGCTAACAAAACTCCGCAAACGTAATGAGTATTGATAATCTGAACACGACAAAATAAAAATAAAAAAGAATTTAGGATTGTTTTTTTGGGATCATCGACCGATTCTAGCGTTGTTACTTGAAAGCATGAGTTTTTTTTTTGTTTTATCGTATGTCAATGTCGATAACTATCATGTTTGTGAAGTTTACACTGCGGTTGATGACCCCAAAATAAATAAAAATTCATAGTGTTTACGCTAACAGAAATAAAATAATAATAAGTACCTGGTCGACCGAGCTCTACTCGGGTGAAAATATATAAACATATCGTCCGGTATACCAACGTGTATCACATTCCCGACGCTGTGAAAACAGAAAAAACAAATTTTCCCAGATATGAGACCTAGTTAGACAGATTTTTCGCCCCCGTAAACCCCTATATTGCAACTTTCATCGAAATCTACAGAGCCGGTTTTGAGAACGTGTTTACAAATATATTTAAATACAAATATTGCTCATTGAAAAGTATAGGATATTAAATGTTTATGCATTTAAAAAAAGAAGAGAAAAAATCGTAGGGCATCAAACCCATTACGTTTAAGAAGTTTTGCTAGCCATTTTAATTTGACCCTGCATAATTAGTTAACATCGAAAATGGAAAGTGGCTATTAATATGGAAAACGGGAACGTGGATGGGTAGTGATGCGATGCTGTGATGAATTTGTGCAATTCATGTGTAAATAAAAATATAATATGAAGTGTAAACTGTTTTTCATGTCGTGAACTCGTGACTACTACAAGAGTGAATACCTATACCTATAGATGTTTTTATAACAGCTAACGTAAAATCTCTTCTCACTCAATCAATTATCGTGAAACTCTTGGAACTTTTAAGCACAATACGTAAGGATCTATTAGAATAAAATGAAATACGGTGTTCATCGTACAGTTTATAAGATTGATCATTTAGATACTAACTAACCATTACCCTTATTTTGAAGGAATCGGGTAAAAACCATGTACAGTGATAAACATAAGCAAAGCACAAACTCAGGAGGATCCATTGAAAGATGTGGTGAGGAGTTCGGTAGAGAAAGATAAATAATACGAGACTCATCGAGCAAGCAACATCACTATAATGTATCAGTCTAATTACAGCTGTTGATCTAATATACTGATAAATAATTAAAGAGTCCCTAAAGTCCAATGCGGTCGTAAACCATTAACCTAATTACATAGTAATTGTATCACACACGAATTTTTCTTTAGTTGCAAAAACAGCGTATTGTTGAAAGGACGCTTGGAAAGAATTGGCGAAAATGGAGTAAGTAAATGCTATTTAATTGTTAAAAAGTTAATGTGGTGTTTTTAAGGATAATGTTTTTCCTTGATTTTATTAATTCTTGTAGAACTACTTGCTTTTAAAGAACCTCTATCATCATGAAAAAACAAGAAGATTATTTTCCAAACACTCAAAAATGTCCTCAAAACCTCTACAAAAGTTTTGTATGTTCGTTGATCTTGCTGAATTTTTGGGGACATATTACTTAATTATTATTGATTCAATAATTTAGCAACCACTTGCATCGATTTACCGAGATAACATGCTACCCTTGGAAGCACTTTGAATTGCTATACCCAACTTTTTTTAAATTTTTATTGTAAAAGTTTTTGTATCAGTTTTACTATTTTTCTTCTTTCTATTAAATCATGATAGCATTCATTTAATGTTATTTATTACCCTCAATTCTTGCGCACATTGATTTGTGATTAGGAATGTTACTAATACAAATTAAGGAAATGGCGATATTTAAACATTTTTGGTAAATTACATGAAAAATAAACCCTGAAACTTTTTCCAGTGAAGATAATGAGGTGGTTATCGTTACCAACGTATTCGGCGATATTTGTATTCGTAAAAAGGCAAGGAGAAAACGGCAGAAACTTTTGGTGAAGGAACTAATGTATGATTACGCGAATAATACAACGCTGCATGGTCTTCCGTACGTCACTAAGACAGGACTTACTCTCATCGAAAAGTAAGTAGTAATAATTAATTTTAAAAATCATATTCAGGCCATAATGTTACTGTTAGGACACAGGCCTCTTCTCTGTGAGACGTGGCGGGCCGTAATCCACACACGAGCTCAGTGCTGGTTAGTAAATGTCACATGTCTTCGAATTTTGGTTCTAGGCCATGCTGGTTTCTATCACGTTTTCCTTCACCGTTTTAGGAGCAGTGTTAATGAAATAAATTACACAAACTAATGATCTGATCATCATATTGTATCTGAGCTAATAAGTTTTAATAAGTAGTTCAAATATGGTATTTTTTCACGGTTTATAAATACACTGAAATTGTTATTCCTGAAGGCTGACTCGGATCCCCCTACTTCGCATACATACATTTTCTGTAAACCATCGTAAACTACAGGCGGGCGCACCTCACTCTTCTGTTTGAAAACGCGTTGCGCTGCGACCCGATGTGGTTGTAACAATGTGCTTAGGTTCAAGAAACTATAATTATCTTCTGATTTTGTAACTTCTGTTTTCTTTTCTCTCTGTGTTTTCATTTCAACTTGGGATATTTTTAAATGAATAAAATCAGTGACGTCACTTTGACCCCATTTTTTATTTGTTACTTTTCAGAATCTTCTGGCTAATAACTTTTATAGCTAGCGTGTCCATGTGCATGTTCCTGATCAGTAAGGTATGGTTCAAATGGCAGACCAGTCCAGTCATAGTTACTGTCAGTGAGCAGCTAGTTCCTGTCAATGAGGTAAGATATCATAGCTTCATCATTTTCATCATCATTTAGCCGATATTCACTGCTGGACATAGGGTTCCTACAAGCATTCAACAACTAGTTCTTTGCCTTTTATATCCTGAAGATTCTGCCAGCATCACCAGGTTGTCTATGCTTCACTAAACTGCGTTTAAATGAAACCATAATGTTCATTCTACAATTTATTCTAGGATGAAACTGTTAAAAAGTTTATTGTAACATGTTTTAAACTTTTTAATTACCTATTATAATTATTTAACTTAACTTAATTTGATTTATTGATTGTATTTTTATTAATTTATTTGATCTTATTATTATTAATTTATTTGAATTTATTATTAACTTATTGGTTTTATTGTTATTTTTATTATCACTTTAATTATTAATAGACAAACTATGTCAGTGCTGTGCACACCTTTAAGTGACAAGTTCGCTGTAGTTTGTAAGTTTTAATATAATATGCTCTCTGTAAATGTTTTTGTGATCTAGTCGTTGGACTGCCATAATAAATAAATAAATAAATAAAAATATACTTATGGAAACTTGCCTATTTCCAGCAGTGTGTAAAATGATTGAAGAAGAAGTAGATTTATTTGGTAACTATCTTACTTCGCAGGTACCATTTCCTTCAGTCACAATATGCCCGCAGTCAAAATGTAAAGTGTCAGTTTACAACTTTACCAATGAAAAAATTATAGTAGATGCGTTCATGAAGCATAATAATGCCACCATTAACGACACGTAAGTTTTATAATTTACTAGAAAGTTTATTTTGATATGAGTTATGGCCTAGATATATGTCACAGTCAAAACTCGTAAAAGGTGAAAACCACTTTTGACTGCGCAACTACTACTACTACAAACTACTACTGCTGCGGATTTGTCCGAAAGGGATACCGTGACCCCTGGCAACATACAGGCAACTGAAGGAACACGGGTGGGTTTTATAAGTAAGTAAGAGTCTGACACACCCTCCCATTCCACCCAGAACGGGAGAAGTTATTTGAAAATTTCCCAACCAAAAAAATAAAATAAAATACTACAGCAGTAGTAGTCTTTTATTAATTTTTTTTTACCTTTGATTGAAGAAGTTTGATGATTTTGGGCAGTCAAAAGTAGTTTTGACCGGTTACGTGTTTTGACTGACATTACGGACTGATTACCTGCTAACATTTTTTTTTTGTTTTTTGCATTTTTAAGACAACAGTTTTGTAGTGATTTTTTATAAAACTTAGGCTGGTTTTTTGTAGAGAAAACTCGTTTTAACCTAATAAGAGTTTTCACCGAAACCAGTCAAAAGTGGTTTGACTGAAAAATTTGAAACATTATAATAAAAGAGTACGTTACTGATCATTACTCCCTTTATCTATATAATTTATATTAACCCTGTATTTCATATAGATAGATTTGACTATTCATTTCTTTTTTAGAATGAGAGAAAAGATCGCTAAGTTTGACGGTATATCAGGAATTTGCAATTTTCCTCATGAGTTTAATTTATCTGAAATATATCCAAACGGTTATACTGATTCTTCTGTCGTCGAATATATTAAGGAGGTAAGATTTTTGAGCTTGATATTTTTGTAACAAAAAAAACTGCCAAATTGTAATGGTGGTGTGGTGGTAATGGTATGGTGGGTAGTGGTTACGATAGTTAACAGTTTCTTTTTTTATTTTGCGGACCGCTATGCTCCATTTGAAATAAGATTAGACATTTAAATAAACCTTTTTACAGTCCAGTCCGTTCAATCGATTTTTTTTTTATTGCGCTTTTGGCATGACAAATGGCAGCTGCAGTAAACAGTTGGTATTGTAACCGCTTTTTAGGGTTCCGTTGCCAAATGGCAAAAAACGGAACCCTTATAGATTCGTCATGTCTGTCTGTCTGTCTGTCCGTCCGTATGTCACAGCCACTTTTTTCCGAAACTATAAGAGCTATGCTGTTGAAACTTGGTAAGTAGATGTATTCTGTGAACCGCATTAAGATTTTTACACAAAAACAAAAATAAAAATAATAATTTTGGGGTTCCCCATACTTAGAACTGAAACTCAAAAAATGTTTTTTTATCAAACCCATACTTGTGGGGTATTTATGGATAGGTCTTTAAATGATATTGAAGTTTCTAATATCATTTTTTTTTTCTAACCTGAATAGTTTGCGCGAGAGACACTTCCAAAGTGGTAAAATGTGTCCCTCCCCCCCCCTGTAACTTCTCAAATAAGAGAATGATAAAACTAAAAAAATATATGATGTACATTACCATGTAAACTTCCACCGAAAATTGGTTTGAACGAAATCTAGCAAGTAGTTTTTTTTTTTTAAATACGTCATAAATCGTAAACCTCAATTTACCTTTCATTCAATGTTACTTGCTGCTACGGAACCCTTCATGGGCGAGTCTGACTCGCACTTGGCCGCTTTTTTGCTTTTAATGCTATCCTTATGCCTATAGTATAGCAGTCAAAATCGGTTGAACGGACTATAAAAAAGGTATTGCAGGTGGGACAAACCAGTAACGTGAAATACGGTGTAACTTCTGTTTTTCTGCGAAACCAAAATTCTATAGATTATAATGCTTTTTTTATTCTCTTTTAGAAGTATTTTTGCAGTCGGGTTTTTAGAGTAGTTTTTATTTTCAGCTTTATGGTTTTTTATAATTTCTCATTCTGAATTAAATTTTTAAATACACAATTTGTAGGTGTATATTTTTGTAATTACCTTTCAAAACCTTTCATTTTGATACCCCACTCGATAGGTTCGAGAGTTTTTTTTTTAAACATACTGGCGTCAAACATCCGCCATTTTGTTTTTTTATAATTCTAATATACCCAGTGACACTCGCGCAATAAAAAAATAATCTTACAACATATCATTCATCAAAATTGGTTCAGCCGTTTAGTAGTTGCGAGGGAACATAGAGACGGACATACATACATACACACATGCATGTTGCAGTTACGCCGCCACATACGAACTACGCATCGTAGACATGACGTCACACAAATCCTGCATGAGTTTACCGAGCGATCGACATACATACAAGATTTCAACTTTAAACCGATGGGTAGTTGCCCGCCAGACACAACACCCGTCTGGTCGGAGGATCCTCCCTTTTCTATGGTGGATAAGTGAACTTTACACCCTGTTCCTCATACTCCTAAACATACAGGTCATACATACAGGTCAAACACATAACCCTCTTTTTTGGCTTCGTCGCAGTCGGCTAATATTTGATGATTTTTTTGGGGTTTGCGACCGCTTGTGTACCAAACGACATGAAGTTTACAACAAAAAAAAAATTGATATTTTAACTGATATTTCAATTACATTGCGATTGATGACCTCAAAAAAAACTTATTTATTTATTTTTTGCTCTACCATGTTTAATTATTATCGATACCTTTCAAGCCTGCGGAGTTTCGCTCATTAATTTAATTTGACCCTGTATTGTAACCACTGAGGTGTGGCCTACTTACTGTACAGCTGACTGCACGTTGATGGTAATACTTTGACCTTGAGCTGGCCTAGCGTACTACGGAGTTTCAATAGAGTGCGAGACCAGCTTGTACTGATTTTGTTACCTAAGAAGTTTAGATTTCATTGAAGCGAAAACTTTTATAGGCGCGTTGGGCATTTTTGAGATGGGACTAAGTCATTGATTTCGCGACACTGTTACAACACCAGCTTTTGACCATTAAAAAAACATCAACGCGTTGATTACCGTGGTGCCGTTTTTTTTTAAAAGTTTTCACTTCTGTCGGCACTCCCGGAGTGCCACTGTTTTTGTATCTATTGTGCTGTTAATACTCAAGTACCTGGTCGCCCGAGCTCTGCTTGGGTGAAAATAGATAATTATATCGTCCGGTTTACCAACGTTGTATCACATTCCTGAGAGTCTTTGAAAATAGAAAAATCTAATTTTCCCAGAGATGAGAGACCCAGCTAGATCGATTTTTCGCCCCCGTAAACTCCTATATTGCAAGTTTCATCGAAATCGTTAGAGTGATTTTCAAAAACATGATCACAAATATATAAACATATATATATACAAATATTACTCGTTTAATAGAATAGTATAGGATTAGTAGTAGTGGTAGTAAATTTGTTTTTATTTGTTTTCAGGTTGCTCCAAACTACACCGATGTATTTGGACAGTGTAGAGTTCATAATCAAGATGTAAATTGTAAAAGCTTGTTTGACGTGGTTTTAACCGGCGAAGGAATATGTTTCAACATGAATTCACTTTCAGCTAAAGAGATATTTAGAACAAGGAAGTAATATATTTTGGTATTTCTTTAATTTTTGCCGAAATACGTCCACTGCTGGACATATGGTCTTTTTTATTTTTATTCAATAGCAAGCACCTTTTCATGGTTAAGTTTTGTAATGTCGATGGCTAGAAGAATATGGGAAGACCAAAGAGACGATGGATGGACTCTGTCAAAGATGATATTATGGCTAGAAAGGGGGTCACTACCGAATGACGTCTCAGAGAAGTATGGAAGAAAGGGACATGTTGTGCAGAAATAAATCGGGATAGTGGCAGCGAGAATGATGATGAGTGACTTTTCATGGTAGTAGACTAATGTAGTTTACGTGAAAGTATAGTCTGACCACAATAAGTCTGCAATGGAATAAATGGGCAACCCCAAAAAGTTTTGATAAATGGTATACTTTTACATCTGTCAGTTACATCAGTTTCGGGGTTGTAAGTAGATCTAATGATCTTGATATTTTGCCTTTTGATTTTTCCATAATAGATTATGTGTAATAGACTATGTCGTATCTATGCTCTACCTCCATACGATGACAAAACTGTATGAAATCCACACTGCATCATACTAAAGTGACTATTCTTTACCAGGAATAAACCATAATATAAACAAAATAACTTATCAAAACAAAAAGACAAACAAAGTATCAAATTCTTTTTTCGTAGTATAGGATGGTGTTGCCGTGTATAGATTTTCAAATTCTACCGTTTTTTACTTATGTAGACTTAGCGTGGTCATACTCTAGAATAAATGCTGTTCAAATGCGTTCCTTGCAAAGTATGTGCGGTGTGACTATGCATGATAGATTGAGGAATGATGTACCTAATAAAACAACATTGCGGTTTAAATTAACTTAGAGGTAGTGACAAAAATTTAAAAGATTCTATGAGATGGTTTGGTATTGTTGAGAGAATGAATGAAAGGCGATTAACAAAAGACATTTACAAGGCAGATGTGAGTGGAAACATCGGAAGGGGACGGACGCCATAGAAGGACAAAAGCTGACTTTATTGCTGATGTTCTTCAGAAAGGTCAGGTGCGTAGTACTCGCAACCGGCGTGCATGTATGACCAGATGTATGAACATAAACGAAGCAAAAGGAGTACAAAAGGACTGTGGGTGGTGGCGTCTTGCACCCTAATTGCATAACACACGATCAATCATAATTTAAATAATTTTGAAGGATATTGCTAATTCATTGCTTCATATGTTCGAAAATTTTGTCTGCTGAACATCGTAAATAAAGCAATGAATGTTGTTGAACTGTCAAAATGAAACAAATTGTGATTGATCGTGTGATACGCAATAAGGGTTCTGTAGTCTCTGCCTACCACCATGGGAAAAAGTTTAATTAAATCAATGAAAATGTCACAATTTTCATTCTTTCCTAGACATCGATGTGATTATATTCTTCTTATTCCATTTTCTTCCAGCAAAAGTCTTTTGCACTGCTTTATGATTAAACCTTTATTATCAGATCATAGTGAATCTATACAGTAGTGTTAGTAAAGAAAACTTAAAACTAATTTTAGTATCCAAAGAACAATCTTATGCTAGGTAAAGTCTGGAGTCAAACCTCACACTATCCACGCAGTATGTAATAGTCCTCATGACTAAATTTCGGCCATGGCCACCAATCTTAACGGAGACTAGCCTTCGGCGCGGGAGATATTATAGTGCACAAGTGTCTGCGCAGACACAGGTCTCTCTTACCTCACTCTCATAGTCCGATGGGATGGCAATCCGACACGACCGGAGAGAGATCCGGCGCAAGACCAACGGCTTAACATGGTTTCCGAGGCACGGGAGTATCACACCGCCAATTTCCAAACTCCGGGCTGTTACTAAGAAATTCCTAATCGAAAAACCCAATAACACTTTGCCCGACCTGGGAATCGAACCTTGGGGCCTACTCTTTAAGTCCGTCAACGAAGATATGGGTCCGTCCGAAAGTAATTCGAAATTGCGGATTGAACCCTACACTCGAATAATTAACTTTTTCGTACGGGCAAAAAAACATTCGGAGTAGGGACAATTGTTGAATCGTGGTGTCATACATTCTTAGGTCGGGTTCCAAACTAATCTTATGTCCGGAGGCGATTTGGAGTAGGAATCGGCCGAAACTAAGGATCTCGTGCTTAGGGAGTAGACCACGACACCAACGGGTACGCAGTATGTAGTACGTTTCCGTGTAGACGTATGAAGTTCGACCTAGTGAAGCAGCATTGGTCTCTTCTGGATTTAGAAAAACTTTTTGACTTTTACTTTCTCTAAACGTATTTGGCACTAAAAATCATTTTTTTAACTTTGTCTTCAGATGAAAATGATAAAAGCATTCGTTAATTTCACAGGTTACAGAAAGATTATAAATACTTGTATACTACAAAATCACGCAAAGGTTGGTCAGTGGAACATGGATACAATGAGTCTATAATTACTTCTGAAGACTTGTATGAAGATTCAGATTTTTATCCAGCTCCAGGAGCGGTAAGTTTTGAATCCTAAACAGTCAACCGATTATGAAAGAAAACAATGAAAACAATTTGAACCAGAGGGTCATAACTGAATTTATTGTAAATCAGGCATTTTAGAAATGGTAGAGCAATTTGTGAAAACTTTACTAGCAAGAAATAAAAGATCAAAGCATTGTATATTGATAATATTTGATAGTAAGTAAGCCATTCAATCACTTTACGTTCACCTTTAAAAGAATAACCGTGGAGTTGCCAGCTGGCTCTTGTTGATAGGAAACGACCAATTGGAACCGTCGACATAGCTTCTGACGGTTCATGTGCCCATGTAGGTGTGCCAATATATTGATTTTGATTACATTTGATTATTTCAGGAAAATGGAGAGGCACCCGATCTGGAGGTTGTGTTGACAAATAACCAAAGCGACCGTGACCGTCTCTGTAACGGCCTTAACGGAGGTTTCAGAGTAAGGTTCTTTTTCTATTATAGGTATATTTTTTATCATCAAACAATTTTTTTCTGGACATCTTTGTCACCTGATTTTTTTAAACAGTATCTCTCAATATTATGTAAATAATTCAGAACTTTTTCAGTATTTAAATGAAATTAATCGTTTTGCGTTTTTTTGGTGGAATGGAACGCAAACTCGAAACGTACGTGTTTCGAGTCGCGTCTTCGCCAGAAGTGACGTAAAAAGCTATGCAAATGAACATCTATTCTTAGCAAACTGCTTAAAATCTATTAGGTAAGAAAGTAAGTACGGTTTCTGCTTGAATCAAGCAGCAGCAGCATAGTCTGCCTATTATGTTCCCACTGCTAGGACTCAGGCCTCCTTATTTCCATACATTTTATGGACGTGGACGGCCACGATAATATTGCTATGTTACAAATAATAAAAGCGCACGTTATCTTCAGCCAAAAGACATCCACTACATGATATAGGGCTCCCCAAGCGTCGCCACATCGGCCGAACCTGTTCTTCTCGCATCCAACAGATACCCAGGGCATTTACCAGATCATCGGTCCTCCTTCTGAAATCCCTTCTATATTTCAAGTAACCTAGTACGATCATTCATTTCAGGTATACATCCAGCATCCTACCGATTTGCCTCAGTCATCCCTGTACTACTATGCTGTGCTAAACAATCAGGTTTCATCAATGGCGCTGAGTTTCAGCGTACTCAATACTTCAGAAACTTTGAGGGGCTATGACCCAGAAATGTGAGTTTTAGAAGAACATCGACATTTAAGATATTTTTACATACTTGATATTTAGGCCTGCAACTGAGGTATTGATGGACGATCGTAAAGACCGACCTGGGCTGAAGTCGAGGCACAAATACGTGAGTCCATCAATGAATGGTTGCGGCCAAGGCTTGTATAGTAGTTTTCTCAAATAATGCGCGGAAACTCAAATTGAGGAAATTAATTATAAATTGAATTGAAAATCAATGACGAACAATGATAATTTTTCACGCGCCATTAAGTTCATTTGTTTCTTCTTTACATTAAACAGTTCTATTTGCAAGCCAAATCGAAATTTAAATAAAATGTTTGATAAGTTACCCCCTTGGTTGCCATGTGTTGAAGTCAAAAGTTCGTTCCTTTTTTAAATAATACGACAGATATGAGTTTTCATAGTAATTTATTTGGCCGCTAAACAGCGGAGAGTTATGGATTTTCGTACAAACATTGCCGGCCGGGCGCTCGCATATATTCGACCAGTACCACAATTTCGATTTATCTCGAAGAAGGTTGTCAAAATAATGTTCGAATTTCCAAGCATGTTTGACAAAAAGGAATTATTTATCTTTTTGGTTTGGTTTTAGACGACAATGCTATTTCCCTGACGAGCGATACCTGAAGTATTTCAGCCTATACACAGCCAGCAACTGTAGAATTGAATGCCTGTCTAACATAACTGATGAACACTGTGGGTGTGTTGAATTCCATATGCCACGTAAGTATTTTTATATCATATCCCCCTGTCCTAATTATAAGCAAATTATAACTAATCATCGCGTGAATACGCGAACATTGCATTAATTACTTTCGGCGAACTTAAACTTGTCAACACGCTGACATATGACGCCTTTTCGTTTTCCGAACAAATTGATGACAAATTATCACGATGATCGCATACATAATTATGTTAGGACACGCTAATCAGGATGATTGGTTGAACGATGGACATACTGAAGGAAATGATAATGTATCCTTACAAAAGTAACGAATTAAATATGTTATAAATCGAAATTAAAAACCTTTAAAATCTTAAGTGATAAAATTTGTAAAGTGTCACAGCACTTGGATGGGTCACTGTAATGGGCTCGAATGAACTGGGATAAGGCAGGTATGATCTGTACTTCAAACTGGCCTAAGAACAGCCAACGATGCGAGAATGATGGGTTTTATTGGACAATTGTACCTACATGTTTTTTACATGAGTATTTGTAACGATTATGTCAATATGTCCCATGGGGCAAAATGAAGAATATACAGGCTGAGTAATACATGTTTTACAAGTCAGCCTGTTTATTCTTCATTTTTAAAATATTCTAGGACTCGTAAAAATGTTATTTTACCAGATTTCTTCATTTCTTTTTAAGATGCAAGCAGTAAAAGAATTTGCACCGAGCAAAATAAAGCCTGTATGTCGAGAGCAAGAAGTAAGTTTATTGACAAATTATTTTATATGGGATTTAAACATAATTGGCGAAATGCGGGTGTACTTAGGTACACATTTGCCTTACCCTTTTAGGAATGCAGGCATCACGTCTGTTATGTATCTTATGTTATTTTCTTCTCTCTTTATTTCTTCAATGATTGCCGGAACATTTCACTTCCAGGAAAAATGCTACGCCAGGAATTAATGAAAGATAGTTTGAAATGCCATTGCTTACCAGCCTGTAACAGCATGGACTATGAAGGTGAAATTCTGAAGACTGATTATAATCTGATGCAATTAATCGAAACCTATTATAAAGCTTACAATGTTACTGATGAACATTTTAAAGGGTAAGCAAGTCGACAAACATACCGGTATTTAAATTATAGTACATTAATGTCGCGGCCTGCAACTGGGGCATTGATGGACCATCGTGAAAATGTGGGCCGAGGCGATGCCGAGGCACACATACGTGAGTCCATCAATGTCTGGTTGCGGCCAAGGCTTGTATAGTAATTTTCTCAAAAAATGCGCGGAAATTCAAATTGAGTAAATTAATTTATCTACACCCATGGTATAAAAACTCTATAAAAGTTTCTGAAACGGTTAGCTTATTGCCAACATTAAAACAGCCAGTGTCATAGTAACCATAATATCATCCAAATGAGTGTTATAATGTTGTACTAAATTTCATTATAGAACTAGAATTTCAAAAAAAGAATATTGTCATGCACGCGCGTTTCACTACCACAGCACCGTAATTTAAAATAAAAAAACTTATAGGTTTTTCGAATTCTCTTCGTATCCCGCCATTTTTGTACGATAATAGTATTGCAAAATTTTATTACTTTGTTGCTTACAAAAATGAATGATACAAGCTTTGATAACACACCACCAGATATTTCTAATTCAGCAAAGGACATTTCTAACCAATTATTACTAGAAAAGTCGAGAAAACAATATTGTACAACATCCTATGGTTTCAGAACCTCTTATAGAGGATTCATAATTATCATGGGTGTAGATAAAGTCTTGTATGCAACTGCACATAATTAGGTATTAAAACACTCATGTGATACATACTATTGTCATCATAAACCCACATTCGTGTTTTAATACCCCTTATTTTACAACAGTTGCATAAATAACTATATAAATTCCAGAATCAATGACGAAAAACGATAATTTTTCACGCGCTTATATGTTAATTTGTTTACAATGCATGTGCTCGAAAAGAGCGTTTTCCAAGCAGCCAAACTGGGAGGGAAGTGTCACTTTTTTGACTAGTGCTTTTTACTTTTATGTTTTTTTTTTTAATTTTACTCCGTCGTCAGCCCGACGCATATAGTTTTTCTTATTTGAGAAAAGTTTTACAAATTAGATAATTATGATGATAACGACGATGGCGTCAGTGGCGATGACAATGGTGATGGTGATGAGGATGACGATGGTGATGGCAATGGCGATGGCGATGACAATGGTCAAATCGAAGTCGAAGTCAAAGTCAAAGTCAACGCCAAAAACAAAGACAAAGTCATGACGATGGCGATGGCGATACTGATGATGAAGAATATTGTTTGTATTATTTATATACGTCAGTCAAAATGTCATATGTTTCGCACAATGCATAGTAAAACGTATGATACACTTGCGTAAGATGATTTCCGACTCGTGTCGACATATACACTCGTCGGAAATCACATACTTTCCGCACTAATATCATAAATAACTATTCTTCTTTACTTGAAACAGCAAATTTTAATAAAATCTTTGATAAGTTACTTCTTTTGGGTGCCATGTGTTGAAATAAAAAGTTCGTTTTTTTCATTTTTAAATAACACGACAGATAAGAGTTGAGTTGAGTTGAGTTTTATAGTAATTTATTTGACCGCTAAATACGATAGATATGGATTTTCATACAAACATTGCAAACCGGGCGCTCGCGTGTATTCAACCAGTAATTTCGATTTATCTCGAAGAAGATTGTCAAAATAATGTTCGAATTTCCAAGCATGTTTGAGAAAAATAAATTACAACCAATAAAGGTTTATTTATAGACTGATTATAAGAATCGAGAATGTCAATTAAAATAAAAATTAATTTGTTTTAAATGATTACGAGTCGGGACTTCTTGTATGGAGTAATCAGAACAGTGACAAGTCGGGCATCTTTATTCTCACCAGCCTAAAGTTGTTACAATTATAACTAATCGACGATATAGCAATGACTACCCAGTGAGTAAGCAGGTCTATCAGTTTTTTAAAGAGAAAAATCAGCGTCAGAAGTTAATATTATGAAATGTGGACACTTCTGCCTGAAATCAAGTCGTAAAGAGTCAGTTATAGACATGTTTCCATTTTTTTAAACCGAGTTTGAAGTCAAGAGTTGATTCTGAAAACAACAGTAATTCTACTATTTCAACTCAAAAATCTGCATTCCTTTATGACCATGGTAAAAATTACACCGTTACTACTAGTTTAACTAACAGTAATGGCAATCCTGCTAACATCAAGGAAAAATGAGGTAGCAACCTCGCTTCGCTGGTCGTCGAGTGGATCGCCATCAGCGATAAAAATACTGTCGTTGTACCTTTAAACTTAGTTATTATTGTGTATATAAGTTGTGCTACAATGTTGATGCACAATAAACCATATTTTATTTCATTTTATTCTATTCTGTTCTAACCAGGGTCAAATTCTCTAAGCTAGAGATGTACTTCAAGAGGCCCAGGTTCCTATCGATGCGTCGTTCGGAGTTGTTCGGGTTGATCGACTTCCTTGCCAACTGCGGGGGTCTCCTGGGCTTATTCCTCGGGTTTTCATTCTTGAGCCTCGTCGAGATCTTCTACTTCCTCTCTTTAAGGTAACTGATATCTGTTTTCTTTGACAATCTTAGATTTTCACATTGAAAGCTTGAAACAGAAAAAGAGATGACTCTTCGGGGTAAAGTCGTACCCAAAAGGGTTCAGGGTTCTATTAACGTCATCGGCCGTATACGCGTCTTGCTATATACGCTTTGTCAAGATGCTTGTTATGGGACTGTTCTGATGTGGTCTCTTTGAAACATTTATTGCAACTTAAAAATACTCTGACTCCGAGAAGTTTACGCTGATTCCTTGTGTATAGGCCCTGGTATTAGTTTCTTTTAACCATCTCGACTTTACGCGTTCGGCGCACCAATTGGCTATTCACTGGCCTTTACTGATGAAGAGCCTATTGGAGCGTCGAGCACGGTCGATGCGTAAAGTCGAGATGGTTAAAAGAAACGCACACTAGGGCCTCTGATAGCGTTTAATAGTAGACAGCTTTGACCATGATGCATGATGCATGATGCATCCCATAATGGCGTGGGTTATCACCCACGTGGGAATCTGGGATGTTATATTTTTTGCTTCAATGCTAGGTTTTACTATGGGGAACTTTTCACCAGAAGTCACTTTGATTTCATCAACAGTTCTGTTAGTTGTTGGTAATCATGCGAGCTCGTTTCGAGCGAGTAAAATCGGGTGAATCACCAATAAGCCATCAGCGGCGTTGAGATGAATACAAGAACTTCGGTCTAGACTATAAAATAGTAATGTGCTGACTGGATTGCTACTAGCTGCTATTTTTTGCATTTCAGATTATGCTGTACACTAAAGAAGGATCTGGAAGAAGAAAAAGCTCAGAAGGAACTTGGAAAAGAAATTCACATAGATAAATACTAAGACAGATTCTTCGATCATCAATTATCGAATATTTAATAAAGAGTTTAATTAATCGTAATTTTAATACATATAATGTCAAAAACTTCGTAACTATATTTCAATAAATTGAGAAACGTGAAAGATTGCTAGATGCATATTATTGTGATGAAATATTTTAGTTTATGCACACACCACAACTTTTCATGATGTAAAAAGTAATATACGTTGATTTATGACATACTTTATTGATAATTGTTTGCACCGGCAAATAAAATTATTGAGTTTCCATTTATTCTGTATTTTATTCGTAGTAACAGCTTTTTAATCATCAACTTCTTCAGCATCGCGTAGTATGTCATCATCAGCAGCCTAAAGCAGTCCACTGCTGGACATAGGCCTCTCCAACCGGACGCCATCTTATCGACCCTCAACTACTAACATCCAGATGCTGCCAACAACCCTGCGAAGATCGCCGCTCCACCCAGCTGAAAAAGATACATAATCATCATCTCCCAAGCATTTTCCCAATTACTTTGGCTTCAAATCTAACCAGATGCAGCTGAATATCAGTATTTCACAAGGAGTGACTGCCTATCTGACTTCTACAACCCAGTTACTGTGTAGGTATCACAAAACCCCTTGGTAAGACTGTTTGTCAGAGTTCCGGGCTTCAGACTACCCGTAACGACTGTCAAATATCGACGAATCATAAACATCTAGCTTTTGCCCGCGGCTACGCCCACGTGGAGGTCGGTAATTATTGACCGGAGGAAGAATGGAAGAAGAAAAGTTCCCAAAAGAAGGTTATAGCCACAACACGCTACGCTCCAGTAGTCGAGCAAAAAGAAAAAAAATCAGAAAGCGAAAAGTAATAGTGCGGGCGGGCGATGCAATGCGACGCGGTAGGTCGGGGGTATAAGAAATTTCACGCGGACGATGTCGCGGGCAGAAGCTAGTAATATTATATTAAACTAGCTGACCAGGCAAACGTTGCTTTGCCATATAAATGTTTGGGGTAGACCACCCTTATCACTTAGGGGTATGAAAAATAGATTACGACCGATTTTCAGACCTACCGAATTTCATAAAAATCGATCAAGCCGTTTCGGAGGAGTATGGGTATGGCAACTAACATTGTGACACGAGAATTTTATATATATAGAAGTATCGAAGTATGGATGATCATCGAATCAATACAATCAAATCAAATACTGTTTATTTGTACTCATAAGTACAAAGTAAGAGTTTCAAAATTTATAATGTATCTCTGTGTCCGGTCACAGAAAGTGATACACTTTTTGAAGAAGTGTATCACTTTGAATAAATGATAAAGTTTAACTGTAAAATATTAACAGTATTTAAAATATTTGAAAATCTTACTAATTCTCAAGCTCCAGCGCGTTGTGCAACTGTACTAATATTAGCACAAACAGGACGTCAGTTCGACTCCTGCGCGTCGGATCAAAGACGCGATTTATGCGCCGTCGGATTACTTCGATTTATAGCGCGCTAACGAACGCACGTACCTGACAACGATTATAAGTAGATCTCGAGACGTGCAATGAGATAAAAAAGTCGTTTTAACTTTATTTTGCGGTACCATTTTCTATTCAGCCGATATGGTGAGATTTTGTAAAAACCTAACTCAATTTACAATTATAAAATAGATATTTGCTCTATATAAAGAAGATTACAGGCATTATTTTCTTAAATCTAAAGGTAGAAACCCGAAGCTCTTATATTTTTCAGCCTCTTCTTTTGGATAATTTCAGTTTAATTAATAAAAAATAAAAAAATACAAAACATTTTATTTCCCATAAACTTACATAGGCACTTATGAAACGTCAGAAGCTAAGTGCACGGTTCCTATTGATCGTTTCTTATGGAAAAGAGCCGCCAAGAAACTCCACGGTTACTTTTTTTAAATAATTAGCTTTTACAATATTTTCAAATAATAGTGTTACTAGGTATATGGTAGGACAGTGTAGGTCTTTCAACAAAGAAAATGGTCAACAGATCTACAGTCCACTAAGCCTATAGCGTTCTCATATTCACAAAATATAAAATAATCTATATATTTTCCTAGTCGGTGCTAAGAGAGTTGGCTGGCTAATATTTTTATTATTATCTCTAAACCTCATATTATAACAACACTAGATATATTCTTGCTTTAAAGCAAGCAACCACGCCGCTTGTCTGGCTAAAAAAGTAATACGTCAAGGTTAAAGAAAGTTAAAGAAGAAATAAATCAGGCTGACCATCGAAATAAGAAACAAAAAACTCCATTACTAAAGCTCCACTATAACTCTTACAAAACAATAAACACGAACATTAACAAATATCCAAACATCTTGTCTTATACGTAAAGCGAAACACTTGAAGATCAAAGACGGCGCGGGCGCAGGAAACGTGCAATCGTCTATCAGTGATACACAGCGCCTTTCAGTGCCACTTGAGGGTTAAGTGGGGCGAAAAATTACGTCATTGATTCTGTATTATATCATGGAAAGATAGGAGACCGCCAGCGGCTTGGCTGAAATAAACGTTCAAATGAAGTGGCTAGAGCATAACTATGATGGCGTGGACTAGTAAGTTAGAGGTCGTCAGTTCGATTCTACTCCTTGCACTATTGAAACGAAGGCTTTCCTTGTGAAAAAATAATTATTGTTAGCTGTGATAAGTTATAGAATGAAGCGTTACTTTGAGGAAATCCGTTATGATAATAGAAAGTTGTGCAAACATAGTAGTTTTAATTCCGCAAAACTAGATCCAGGCTTGGAAGCAGAATGCAGCACAATATTCCGCGCGCAAAAGTAGATATGCGTATTTAGAGCATTTTTGCATTACATCTTTATGAGCTGTGTAAAAGTAAACAGGAATTTGGCCATCCAACATTCCTTGTCGGATGGCAACTGTCTGATGTCTTGGTACAACTTTCAAATAGTGCTGTATTAGTAGAGCTTCTTGAGGTCTTCCATAGTTCCACAGACATTTTGATAGTAGGTATTTCCTATATACTATTATTATTATTTTCTATGGTGGTTATCTATATCATCCGTAGAAGTATCACGATGGCTGTTTTAGCTCAGACCTGCGCTATTTAATTTCCTACAAGAAGCACTGTTCCAGATGCAAATGCGCTTTGCTGGCTTTGAAAACACATCACAAATTCCGCAGAATCCTTACCTAAATTAATCCTAAGACATGATTATACCAAACGGCGGCGTCACAAGACGCGACCTACCGTGCAATTAGCCGTCAATTCTGCCAACTCCCCTGCGGCTAAAGGATAATGCAAGGGCAACAATTTGGTGGCCATTACAACGTTTGTCGGGTTAATGGGTAATCAAAAAACAGCTCGTAAGTGGCCAGCTCTTTGTTCCGCTTCGCCATTGTAATTGGTAAAGGTTGGGTTATATGATGGCGATACTGTACGAGTTTTTGTGAGATGAGTGCAATTTTCCTCCTATGTCCTCTAGTTGCAACCAACTAAAACAGTATAAGCCAATGTCAAGATTAATAGAAATCAAATTACAAAATAATTAAACATTTTGAAATCTTGTGTACAAAGTAGGTTCCTACATAATTAATTGGTGGTCTTTTAGTGTAAAAACCTGCACCAAGTCCATAGCAGTTGCATTTTTTATATAAAATATAATTTCTACCGTGGTTATGGTACTCGTGCAGTTAGCGAAATTATTTTTTAGGGCGTATTCAAAGTATTTTTGAAATTAAAACTTCTTTAGGCACGTTGGGCATTTTTGAGATGGGATTAAACCATTGATTTCGCGACACTGTAGCGATACCAGCTTTTGTCCATTAAAAATACTTAAACGCTAAGATTACCGCGGTGCTGATGTTTTTCAAGTTTCCACTTCTGTCGGCACTCCCGGAGTGCTTTTTTTTTGCCAGATTAAGGATTGTAATGACTTGATTATAAATTCTAAAAGGAAAGCAGTTCTTGGTTAGTTATAAAACAAGAGTTATTACAGTAGATTAATTAAATACTCCATGTAAACCAATCCTAGTCAACCATCCTACTTTACTGTATGATTAATTTTTTCTTCGACGTTTTTGCGTCAATTCTGTTAAAATTACTGATGATTCGGAGCTCCATCATTGTAAAGATGATTGATTACTGCCTCCTAGCCTCCGGAGTAATGAGGGGCCACCGTTGGATCAATGTCTTTGTTTGATCAGTGTTACATGTAGATAGGTAGGTACTTAAAGTTTATGAAGCAACTCTTTGGATGTGCGATCGTGTTGGTTTTAAATCGAACCTTATTGAGTCTTTTTTCTTAAACATATAAACACATTGCAAGATGTTAAATAAAGCATGCAAAATTATAAACATTTCATCATAAGAAGTTGGGTTTATGCAGAAGAAATAATTATTACCCTTTGTGTTTGTTGTAAGTCTTTCTGCCTAGCCTTTTGCCAACCTTGTTGGGGTCGGCTTCCAGTCTAACCGGATGCAGCTGAATACCAGTATTTTGCATGGAGCGACTGCCTATCTGAACTCCACAACCCAGTACCTGGGTAATATGATACACCTTGGTAAGACTGGTTGTCAGAATTTCGGGTTTCTGACGATTATCAAAGATCCACGAATGACATCCGGGACCATCCGAGGCACAGAGGAGTCTCGGTATGTAAATATAGTCACCCATCCACGGACCAACCCCGGCAACCATAGCTTAACCTGTTGGATCGACCCGTGCCGTTGTTATTACTTAGCCACGAGCTCCTGCTGTGTTTGTTGTAAGTATTGAGTGAAAAACATCAGATGCTTTTCTGAAGATATCCATGCTACCCATTGACTTGGTAGAAGAAGCTGAATATAGCCTGCTAGGGTAACAGATGCAGAGCAGTCAGCCGCGACTTACGAGTTGAAGGTCGTAGACTTGAATCCAGAAAGGCGCTTTAAAAAAAAAAAAAAATTGTCAGGCATCAAGCCCCATAGGGTGTTAGTATTACATTTGACTTAAAAAACCATATTAGTAGATATTAGATAACATGCAGGAACACAAACAGAAGAAAGAAAAATAAAAATCATAATAACAGAAAGGTTCAACAAGCTTTGTTGCCTACATGAAGCTTGGTAAACCTCCCCATTGTAGGCCCATCCAGCCTCTCTGCAGAAAAAAGTAAATTATTTTCATCACTACTGCTCTCAAAACGGTGAACGAAAACTTAGTGAGGAAACCGGCATGTCCTAGAACCATACAAATTTCTATGCCTAGAACGAAAAAGTCGCAGACATGTGACATCTACTAACCCGCACTGGACCAGCGTGGTGGATAACGGCCCCCTCCCTGTAACCGAGAGGAGGCCTGTGTCCCAACAGTGGGAACATTATTGGCTGATCATGCTAGGCTGGTTGATTGAAAGTTTAGTTGGATTTGGAAAGTTTAACACTCGTAACCTTACTTCGAAACGTTTCACAAATAGCGTCCTATTTCTCAAAGTATGTCACCGAGATATTAGTATTTGTGTACCAAACGCCCTACTTCCAAGTAGGTACAAAAGATATTAAATCACGCAGCTCGTATTCAGACGCCCCTTCGATCCAGGACATACAAGGATCGAGGCTTCGTACCTAAGCGCTATTGTATGTCTAATGCATTCTATTTTCTTCTGAAACTCGATACATGAGCTGTCAATATGGAGGTGATAACATATGGGTCTTTTGTGGAAAGAGAGCAGAGATGACATAAATAAAAAAGGTAGGCTATTATAGGAGCAGAAAAATAACCTGGGACAGTTTTCTTTGTTTAAGTGTGTGAAGAATCTTTGTAGCTTTCGACAGGCGTCACTGAATTAACTCTCAGTGTTTTGACTTTTGTTTTATAGCAGCAATTTAGCACCGTCCTGTACATTGTAGAGTTCGTCTAATTTAAAATTGCTCGTCTCTCCACTATACATTATATTACAAAAATTTAAAATCTGTACCCATTGAAGGGCGTGCAATTTTAAATTAGACGATATCTACCTACATAATAAAATATTCCCATCCCCTCAGAGCAAAACTGACCTTCAACGAAAAAGTACATGTCGTCAAGAACAAAATTGACAATTTTTGAGTGCAAAAGTGTTATTTTAGCGATTAAACCGGTTTTTACTTGTCATTTTGTTAGTAAGTTATGCATTATTTTAATTGAAATAGTGACATTTTGGGTTAAGGTTCACATTTGCACTAAGCTTTTTTCATATTTAGATCATTAGTTTGACACCATAATGACATTTTTGCTTAGTGTCACGTTTGCATTAAATATTATAATAGTTCAATAATTTGACGTCATATTGACACTTTTAGTTTAGTGTCAGTTTCGATTTAAAATCATTTTTAAAAAAACAATAAAATAATTAAAGTAAAAGTGACACTTTAATTTAAATAACGATATAATGTAAATATATACAAGTAAATTATTATTGTTTTGTTCTATAATTTGAGATACAACCTTTACCCATAATTTCTAGATCAAAGAATAACTTAAAGCCGTGTTCGCACGTACGAACAAATTTGTTGCGTTGCATGATACGCAACAACTTGGTTCGCACGTGCGTACCACTAACGAACATCGAATACTCTGTTCGTCAAACATGTTTGCGGAGATCCTTTTAGTATGTTCTGTATGGACGGTGGTCGAAGAGCTTTGCCACCACTTCCAACGGCGCCGTCATGGCTATAAAGATAGAGTTCACGACTGTTGTGCGTGAACTCGACTCGAACTATGTTCGCATTCGTGTTCAAATATGCCGTCCATACGTACGAACCAAATGTTCAGATTTGATGTCTGTGTTCGCTATGTTCGTGTTCGTACGTGCATACACGGCTTTATGTGCATAGATTCTTACGTATCACTCATATTCATACCATAAAAATCGTTTTTGGCTCTCCTGAAAGGTGAACTTATTTGGATAGTGACAGTATTGGTTTAAGCGTGCAAATGGTCCATAGGAAATCACTCATTTATAATGAGCACTCATTCAAATTTAAATCTGCAGGCATTACTATATCTTCCTCGATATAATTGTCCATCAAAGCGCCATATTAGAGCTCCGGAAGATTATTACATCGACAGAATTTCAACTGTCAAACCTACCGTGGAGTGTTTACACTGCGGCAGACACTTGAACGAGTCAACTCGACCGCTGGACGGTAGCGAGTGTTTTGTTTACTCTGCTGTGCCAACAGTAATGTTGAGAGCAAGTGAATAATTGTGCGCTATTGTTGGGACAGATTAGAGACACGATGTTAGTGAAGTCGATAATATTTTTGATTGTATGAAAGATTTTTCATGTCAAATTTTCAAGCGTTTTGTGGTTTAAAAAAAGTGCTCTATCAAATCGTACGAATTACAGTTCATAAACTTATTTGAATTTTCATTGCATTGGAAAATCAGAATGCTGTTACTGTAACAATTTTCCTAATTAAAAGTATTGCTGAACAAATTTATTGAATAAATAACAACATGACTCGGCAGGAGCTCAGCAGGAGCTTGGCAGGAGATAGTAGGAGTTAGAAAATACAGCTTGCATCTCATGCCAAAATTAAATTTGTATAAATAGAATCATATTCTATTAAATGAAATATATTCTATCTGATAGAATATGCTTCTTTATCGATAAAAAGCCACATTTTCAAATATGAATACCAAGCACCGTCTCTAAGCCATAACGAACACAAACACTCTATAGTGAGCATAGTTTTGTATGATCGATGATCGGAACGAGACTCGCGTTCAACTAATCGTGTTTACACACTCAACACTCGATATTGACATTTTAAAAATCCGCGGGTGGCCAGCTACTGTTTGCTTTTTACCTATGATTTGAACGCTCCTTCAAAATTAAACGTATTTATTTTAGACTGTCAATTTAATTTGAGCTCTATGTTGTTAAAATACAGTTGATTTTGTTACAAAGATTTTGTTAGAACAAAGACCTCTTAAGTCACGCGTGGGCTTATTTGGTTAAACAATAACTTGTGTAAATAGGTACTAAGAAATAATATTGAGTCTTGTAAGTATAATTAAGAAACCACAGAATGCTTTCAAGTTAAACAGTAAACAAATGTTTTTCAGACTCTGAAAGGAGTATTAAATGCTACTTGTCGTAAATTACGTTTATTTACAGCATTTTAAAATGTGTTTTAACGTTAAATGACTTAATTATGGCTTGAAAAATAATTCTTAAACATCCGTTTGGTATTAAAACATGGTTTGCTGGTAGGGTGACTAATTGCACGACGGTTTTAGAAACTGTCCCATTAATAACGCTAGCTGATGACGATGATAAAATTGTTTTATGGGCCTAATGTAGATAAGTTGCTTTTAAATTAGTGTAATTATTTCATTGTGCATTTAAATTAAAGCTTATTGAAATGTTCCTTTAAGTGTTTCTTAGAAAAACGCTTAAGTATAAATCGAGGTTATTTTTTTTGTATTTTTGCTAAAACATTAACTCAATGATTCAATAATTCATTATGTTGGATTTTAATTGATTAAAACTGAATTAATTTAACCTATTACGTTTTTCCAGCTGCAATTAATACACAAGGCTGTTCTGTTATTTATGTTAATAAAATTACACTTAAAACCTTTCACCTTTTGCTAATTGCTTTGACACCTTTGCGCGATTGTAGTTATTAAATTATACCGGCTAATTATGATACTTATACTTCCCAAAACATACTTACGTAAAAAAACACTGATGTGCAAATGAAAAAATATGCATTTTTGAGTTTATCGAGACATGAATAACCAAGACACAGAGAACCCTTCTGCACAGTCGGGTAAAAAGAGGTGTAACAACTTGTTTGACGTGTGATATGATTAATGTACAGGAAATAATAAGAAACCACTGTAATTATACGTAATTGTATGTTCAATAAAGTTCGCTATTTTGCTTGTTAACTGTCAAGAATTATTTATCGTGTTTAATATGCATGAGAGGTTATGAATGGTCGCAGTAAAAAAAGTATGAAGGTCGATGAATTAATTTTATTTTTGTAATTTTTATAAGCTACTTTTTGGTGTAGTTATTAAATGAAATAGTGTGTAATTAGATGCTTTACACAGGTAGTCTTTAATGTACTTGAATGTGTCAGGTGAACCTGAGTATATTTTTTACAGTTTATTATGTAGACTAAATTTGTTTATGTACCTATTTACTACTTTGAAGTCTGTATCTGAATTTGTCATCACTGTATTGGGAGACATGGCTACCACAAAGAATGGTAATTAAAAAAATATTTAATTCTGTAATTTACTTCAACGTTAATGACATAATAACCAAAAGGTTACGCCATTCTTTTTATTACCCTTATGTTGAAGAGTAATTTACTCATCAAAAGCTATTAACTAATTTAGACATTTAAAAATATAATTATAACAAAAAAGTACTCTTCTGCCCCGGTTTGTGAAAGCTTAAAGGGTGATAAATCTACCGGCGCAATAATAGTTATAACCAATCAAAATTTTAATTCAGCTTAATAAAATCAACCAAACATAATAATAAAGTAGACGTGAGATTTTAGAATCGATAAAAAATATTGAAAAAAAAAAACATTTTCTCCTGATTTAGTATCATTGCCACCCTACCGTACGCATCTTATTCTGTAAGATCAATTAAAAATCTCAAAAATTCTCAGAGATAATACTTACAAAAGAGCTTTCAAAAGATAAGTTCGAGTCTCATAATTAAAAGGCTCTCAAAAAAGCCGGTCGCTATCTTAAAATTTCTAAAATGTAACAGTTTTATCGAAATGTCGACACATGCTTCAACGGCGGCGCTTTGTCGATACCGATAAGACTGTTAATCGATAAAAAATTATGTCGACCACATTATTTTGGGAATTAACTACTGGCGTTTGCGTTTTTATGTGCATAACGGATTTT
Source organism: Agrochola litura (assembly GCA_949152395.1). NCBI lineage: Eukaryota > Metazoa > Arthropoda > Insecta > Lepidoptera > Noctuidae > Agrochola > Agrochola litura. Next base: position 2,287,165 of record OX424497.1, on the reverse strand, counting down.
TAAGTGTTAAACGGAATTATGTATTTGCATTTATTTTTGGAGGTGCGTGTATCCATTATTGCTCAGTAATAAAAATATTATTAAACCTTTTTTCTTAATGATGTCCTTTTAAACACTCAGCTGTCTGATAATTAAGAAGCCGTAAACCTGAGTCATATACCTAGAGGCAATTAACCCTAACGTGTGATGGCGTTCAAGTAAGATAAATCTTTGACAGTACCTACAGACAACCGCACATCAACAATATCAACGGTAACAATTAAACACTGACATCGCTTTTATTTCGTAGCACACATTTTTAAAGTCTTTTTGCTACTGTAAATAATAAAGTGCAACATAAAACATTTATTTTCTGCTTTCTTTTATTTATCTTCATTAAGGGCGCTATTTTCGTAGTAAACTGATGGTGCTGCCACTGTGGTAGACAAAAATGAAATAAAGCTATGGTCATTTTGTCTGCTGTTTTGTTCTATTTCAGGTTAAATTTCAAAGGTCTAGGCTACAAAGAAAACAGCTTAACGTCAATATCAATAACCTGTAACTTACCAGGCCAGGTTGCAAGCCTATTGCCTAGAGGAATCATTTGACAATGTAAGTAAGTGCAGAAGGTGAAATTTTGAATTTTGATGGAACTGGAAAGTGAAAGATATACAGACTTTTTCAGTAGGAACGTGGGTGGCATGTAGCTTACCTACTATACGTAATGGTATCCTGTATACTCCTGCATTATTATTTTTTTAATCTCATCTTCACATATTGTCAGGTGGTTAAGTACTTCCAGCATGTTGGCCACTCTTTCACTTTTCATTGACGTTAAAAGGCTAATAAATGACAGAACGATTAGAAGCAGCAGTGAACATGAAGAATTCAATAGCGAAACGAGATGATAATTTTGGAAATAGTTTTTAGCGGTTAGCTTCAGAAGCTTGGCTTGGCCATTTTTGGGTCATTATCATAAACGTAGGGAGAAGCAAGAACTCGCTGAACAGATGGCCGATGGGGCCGAAAGGTTCTGAAGTGGCGACCAAGTACCGGAAGATGTAGTGTTGGAAGGCCTCCCACAAGGTGGACCGATGAAGACCGCAGGAATCCGCTGGATGCGAGAAGCACAAAACCGGTCGTAGTGGCTGTGCTTGGGGGCAGCAGTCTATGTCTAGCAGTGGTCTTTCGGCTTAAATGATGATGATGAGAGAGATGCAATAAAATCAAGACAATGTAATAAGATTGTAGGTGGAAAAGTCTATATTCAGCGATGTGATAATAATCAGTGGGTACATAAAGGTATTCGAATTTTTCAGACGTAGTTTATAGGCCTTCTGAAATGCCACCTTCGTACTGACCATGAGTCTTTACTTACTTACTTCCTTTACTCGACTCTGACAGACACCGGAGGCAGTGAACAGCTGATTTGTCTTCACGCTTTAATTTGAACATGGGTGAGCCACAGGTGCAAGCAGGTGATGGTGCTGATCGAATTAACGTTAAAAGGTGTGACTGACAGATAGACAGGTAGTCAGTTGTTTTGTAAGTGTGTTTAGAAGCCATGCAAATGAAGCTTTATTGTATAGTCTAAAAAGTTTAGTGTATTAGAGACTAGGGTCTATTAATTTGCACAAAAAACCGTATCTTCTTTACATTGTAGATAACTTGTCAATAAAAACTCTGATAGTATAATGTAAGTTAATCTTGAAACTTTCCACCTGGTTAGTTTCTTTATAAAACTCTTCTTTAAAAGGCCATAAATCAACCCGTTTCCTGTACATCGATAAACATCGAACCCACGGTCTTTATTATAAAAAATCGCGCATATTTACTTCTATGCGTAACCGTCCTCTCGCTACAAGCTGTCTATCATCGTCTCATATGATTGATATCACTTTTTCACTCACCACGTATTGTGCGAAAATGTCGAGTATTTGCCTTAACCAACTCTACAAACACACTGAATTTTAACCTTATTTCGCAAGCATCAAAGTCAAAATTCCACTGATATTTATTTGACTTACATTTCCGATTACGTACAAGTAAAATTGAATTTTCTAAGCTTATGTTAAGGTTGATTTCAGTGTGTATTACAAGTTGTTTAAGGGGTCGTTTGCCGCGCACTTAACATACAATGAAACGCAAGTTGGAGCGTTTTTGCGGTATTGATGGATAGGAGTCCACGGCTAATATTGTATTGATCATTTTGGTGAGCGCGTCGGCGAACACAACTAAGTGGATAAAATTATGATTCTTTAATTATGTTAGTTTGTTTGATTAGAAAAAATTAAATGTTTCTAGCGTTTAAGAGTAGGACGAAGCCGTTAAATCGGGCTCAATATTTTTTTTGCCAAATGTTTTCTACTCTTTAACTTCAGCATAACGGGAAGTAGTAAAGATAATTAATTTTGGTATTTTTTTTTTGAGTTTCGCAGTTTTGACAGCTAAGGTCTTGGCTGCTTAACCGGATTTTTTCTTGTGGTGGTCTTAAGCTTCTACACTTAGAGCCTGGAGCATTTAAACTATGAATATTGGTCTAATCTTTCTTAGATATTTAACGAAATAGTTCTGAAGAATTTCATATCGTAACAACAGCCTATCTAGCCGCTCTCAAAAAACACAATAGACAATCCCATTAATTGCATTTCCCAACCAAATTCCTCTGCGGAAGATGCATCATAATTCCACGCGCGTTCGCGACGAATATTTCAGTAGCTCCATTTGCAAATAAATGCGCATCGCGTACTGGCGCAAAAAACGCCCGCGAAACGCGCCGGACACGTCACACGGCGCGATGACACGCCGTCAGACGAGAAAAAATGTTTGACGTTCGGTTAGAAACTTGAGTAGTGACTGTTGTGAGAGAGATATTGAAGTGCATCTTTAATTTTATCGTGTCTTTTTAGTAAATGACGTGTTTGGCTTGAATTTTAGAGCAACAAAAATATGGAAAGATTTTTCAATACAATTTTATTGTTGATAGTTGATACGTACATATCATTGACAATGTAATGTAAAAGAGAGTCACGTCACGTGATCCCAAATTTCCATCACGCCATAGTAAAGATACACTTTAATGTTGAGAAAATAATAATGCCTACTAAGTATATAAGATAGATTGATTGTCAAAATGTTTTTTCCAGATGATGATGATGATGATGATGTTGTTTTTGTTTTTTAATGTTTTTGGTTTTTTGTGGAAATGTAACAAACATCCATGAAATTACTCAGGATCTGGCAAATATTATTTACATTTAATATACATGTACTTACATATATATATTTTATTTATTGCGGATCACACATAAAGGTACATACAATCCATATAGTATTAGTACAAAGACTTAGAAACTATGTTAGTAAAACTTACAAACTAACCGAACAACCACTAATAACTACGTGGCTCAACACATGTTGGCACGTGCCTCCGCATCCAGTGCCTAATAAAGGGGTTGTCCACCTTGTCGACCAATGTTTTTAGGATGCTGCTGGAGCCTTCACGCAACCTACCCATTATTGACGCCGCCCGCTTTCTCATTAAGGCATGAAAATCGTCAACACGGGCTTTCGCGAACATCTGCGAAGCGCTGCAGAAGCGTGGAAGCCCCATCAACATCCTAAACCCATTATTATATTGAACGCATAGGACGTTGTAGGCCCTCTGTGTATACTTCACCCACAAGCTGCACGTGGAGAAGGTTTTGCAGTAGGCCTTAAATAGATACACCTTCACATCCCTACTACAACGTGCAAACCTGCGGGCCAACATATTGCACCGAACCGCCAACGCCCTACGCTCCCTGTCCAAATCTGCATCATTTGATAAATAGCATTTTTTTTTCTTCAACCGAAATCGCATGCGCCCTCTTAATGACGTCGTTTGGCATCATTTTGTTTTTATAATTTTTACAAATTATTTTGTGATAGTATTACCTATACTTACCTATTATATTTTGTCTTGGCATTTTTTTTTTCTATCTATACCTAAGTAAAATTAAACGTTCTAAATATTAACACCGCTTACTTACGTAAAAAAACGCCCGCGCCATTTGCATCCACCGCCGAACGTTGACATGTAGTCAAGCAGCGCTGAAAGAAATGTGTAAAGCGCTGCAAATGCTGCCAATCATTCAGCACCTACCACACGTCACTCGTTTGATGTTGCTCGCACTCGTGGGCAGTTGAAAGAGTTCAGTGCGGTCAAAGCGGGAAGCTTGAACACATCACTTTCCGATGACTTTTAGTTTTAATAATGTTGAAAATAGTGAAAAGTGTGGCAGTTGCAAGGTACTATTTTACAACATAACCTTAGACTTCATGACGTAGCTTGCAACTTGTATGATGAGAATGGGTGAAGAGCAGTATCTTATAAGTTTATATTACCTAGTATTTTAGTATTCATGCCTATGTGCTGAGCTGTGGTCTGGTTGAAGCAAAATGTAGATGAAACGCAAAGGTGAATAGCTAAGACCCGTAAAATTCATCAAGTCTTCGAAAGTACCTTATTTATATGGGCTGTTATAGAATTCCTATCAGTAATCAGTTTCGCTTAATTAAATCTATTTGGAATAAAATAATTTATTGTATTATCATCTCATCTCAACAAAAAACATTCCCCTATATCCTTACAATAGAATTATAATCCTACAATGCGGGCGGTCTAATTAGAGTTCCATTTACCGCTCAGAGACGCAATGAAATATGCATGCAATGATTTGCATCAGCGTCGGATAAACCGAGACGATTCGCATCAATCAATATGGGAGCGATTGTGGAGCTGATGATTTGAATATTTTGATGACGTAGGGGAGACTATTTTTGGAGACGAAATTGATAGGGTTAGATTTCGATGCAGTTTGTGTATCGAGTGTATGTGAATGAATGTGTGAATAATGTAGTGTGGATTTTTTATTGATAAAATTGGTTATCTAAAGTTACCAGTCTCGATTACAGGAAGCACGATCTTGTTGAGATTGAGATCCTTTTCTGATAAAGTAATGTCTTTATTATAGCTTTTTTTCCCTTAAAATAACTGTGTGATCATTAGCAAACGCATTCAGCGACCATTTCTCCTATTTATGTAGATTTCGTATGGACAAATCCACAGTAAGGAAAAGTAATAAACATTCAGAGGACACTTATTCAGATCGACATTCTGTTTTAAAATTCTATTGAAGAGACGCGACCCGCTGCTGAATAAACTTTATTTTTAAAACAATCTTATATTTTAAACCAGACTAAGACAATAGAATTGTGCATCACATAAATCTCTCAACTTTCCCGACAACGGATGATTAAGATTGACAAAAGAAACGGTTTCTGCTAGAGAAATTCGCGAATTCCACCATCTATGGCCACCGAAATTCTGAAGAACCGATTTAGCGGTAAAAGAAGTGCCGCCCGAATAAATAATAGGACAAAACACGTCGGAAATATTCGCTGATACCGGCGACAGGCTTGCCGCCACGTCCGAAAATGTCAACTTCGCGTTCCGAACTCTTCATGGGTGGAGAGAGGCAAAAAATCAAGCATACCTAAGTCGGCTTCAGCGCTCGACGCCTAATTTCGAATGCTGCAAGCGCTTCGATCCCGAGACCTCTATTATTATTTCAATCAACGATAATTGGACACTTGTCACCGTAAAAAGCGCTGGAATCGCTGATTGGTAACCGCGAGTCACGAGCGCGCGGCGCTTTTGATTTTAGAGTCGTTTCGTTTGAAATTCAAATGGTTTGAAGACGTTCGGGCGGTGTCGGGTACTATCGGCTGAATAGTCGAGCGTGCGTTTGAAAGTTCAAGAGGGGACGTTAGTGACAAGTCGCGTCTCTATTGAGCTTTAATTAAATTTATTGTTCGCGTCCGATGGTATTATGGATGGCTGTATATGGAGTGGTTAGTTGTAGGACTATTCCATTGACATTCAGCAGATCAATCATAAATTATAATAAGAACTAAACAATGTAGCAAAGATAGAGTGGAGCATTATGGAAAAACCCAGTATCATTCATAGATTACTTAAATTACAATAGCGTCAAGTTGTCCTACTAATATAAAGACAAAAGTTTGTGAGTGTGTGTGTATGTTTGTCTCTTCTTCACGCTCAAACGGCTAGACCAATTTGGATGAAATTTGGCACACAGATAGTTTATAACCTGGATTAACACATAGGTACTTCTTATCCCGATATTCCCACGGGATCGAAACTTGTGCGGGTGAAACCGCGGGGCGCAACTAGTAATTCATAAATGTCAAATTGTTTTGCTTCAAGCAAAGCTGATTAGCAACTTTTTTTTTTATTACATTCCGAGACTAACGTATTATCAGTTGCTTAGTTTATTTTTCAGGAAACATTTGAATGCTTTTCGTTTTTTTTGCGGATAACTAAATGGCTAATCCGCAAAAAAACATAAAAAAATTTGAATACGATAAGTACGGAGGTATTTGTTGAATTACAAAAATAGATAATCCTTTTAAAAAGTCAAAAATGGTTTACACAATAGTACCACCTTAAACTGTTCAAAAGACCATGGTTAGTCGAACAATGGTCTTATCGTTTTACTGACGCCTACACTCATAATTAGCTACCCAACAAACGAAACAAAGAACTCATAAAAACAACTTTCATTCATAAATCCTACCTCCCAAGAAGTTACCGAAATGACTTTTTAAATACACAAAGACTCAGGTACTAATTATTACCTTGTTCCGGCGCCAACACCAACTTGGCGCCAATACCTACAAAACTTAAAACACCCAAATTGTTCACGAGACCATTCGTCAAAATTGTTTGACACAAAAATTTGCCAAATTTTCGCCTTAATAACTCCTGATGAATGGGTTGGTCCAACATCACGCGAGTACTGATTAAGCGACCGATTTTCGTCCAACATCTGTAATTTGGAGATCGCCGCAAAGAATTAGCTTTTCTAATTGGTAACGTGAAATGGCAGCGTGATTGTCTGTCTGTGGTTTGGTTAAATTACATGTTATTTGACCGCGGCCGAAAGCCGAAAGCTGAATGTTGGCGCCTCGTTGGACGACCGGTCATTATGTTATTGAGGGTCTGTCGAATCATGACTGGTGGACAGGACCGGATTTTGTAGAGATTTATTAATGGAATTATGTCTGTCTTTAGCGGTGAAATAAATAACAGAGTGTTATTTCCTTGTAATTATACTATCTAAATTGGCAAAATGGTCCTTTGATCCGCGGTTTGTGTGGGTCATACAAAATAGGACCTAATGGATATATGATTGTGGAGCCGACATGGTAGATTTAAAGAGGAGCTTTTAAAAGATCCAGCCTAGATTGATATATTATTTCCGGTCCTCTTCCAATTAAGGCCAACTATGGGCTTGTAGGTTAAAAAATGAGGTGAAGAGTCATAATTAGTACTAAAGCACGACCTAAATGCGTGCTGTTTTTTATTTATTTATTTATCAAACAAAGTTTATAAGAATCTTAACTTAAGAACGATGCCCCGCCAAACCGTTTTCACGGTTTGTCTGTGGGAACAGAACAAATCAAATTATAAATAATGTTTATTAGAGCGGACACTTAATTTCCACTTATTGCATGCACAGCTTAGCTGGCGTAAAATTTGGGCAAACTACACTAGCGATTTTGCGAAACACTCTATATTTTTCTAGGCCAGTAATAAGTTGTTATTTCATCAGGATTTTAAAGACTCATCATAAATATTATATCCCGTCTAAATGCCAACCTGTTTTCAATCGTCCGTCATAATAATAAAGAATTACATGATTAAGCCCAGCACTCGGTTAGCTAGAGCATTTTTACTGTATTGATAATGGCTCCAGTAAGGTGGTTATTGGGGCTGACCATAGTTACTGCTAACCACACGTTAGATAAGTAGGGGCCGATGAAGTATTACAGGTATTAGTGGGAAATTCATAGCTAAAGGGTTATTCCGTTGGATTTGATTTAACTAGAGATAAAGTTTATTTCAATTTTGTTATAATTAATTTTACAGTTTTTAACACAGCTAACTATTTACATTAGGTACTAAATTAAAAGACTAACTAACTGTCTGTATAAATAAAAATAATAAAAACAAAACGACACTTAGGCGTTGAAGTATTCATCCGCAACGCTGTCATCCGGAAACATGCCCAGAAGACTGGCAGCATTGCCACGTTGAATGGCAATGCTAATTCTTTGGCCAAAGAATGAGCCAGCCCTCTGGTCACGTGAAGTGTCAACCAGTCGACGAGAAATTTCCTTAAAAAGGAGACGCGCACTCGGGCCACGGGTCACGTACCAAGCCGTTTGGTTCTAATACCACTGGTACGCCGGCGCGCCGCCGGCGCCGCGGCGGTGACAAGGGCTCGACGAATAATGTCGTTGATGCTGGCGTGCCGTGCTATGCGACCTGCGCTTCTGCAGCAGGACAGGCCATGGTGCCCGAGACTGTCGACAGCTTCACCGCAGTGACACCGATGTGGAGCAACACAAGGTGCACCCAAACGGAGACACGTAGCGAGCCGAAACGATGAGTCATCCATCATAGTGCTTATGGTGGATGACGGGAGCGCCTGAAGCCACAAGCCTGACTCCCACTCTCCTACAGCCAGCAGACGGTTTAACGTATTTAACTCTATTTTTGTGGTCTAGGAGGCTTCTAGGGATTTGTTTACCTTAGGATATGTCAGATCAAATATATCATGACGTCAAAAGCAAACAGGGTAAAATAAAATATCTTTATTCGCCTATATTTTATTAACAGGCCAGGTGCGTAGTACTCACAACCGGCGTGCGTGTATGACCAGATATATGAACGTAAACGAGGCAAAAAGAGTATGTAAGGATCGTAGCAGGTGGCGTTCTGTAGTTTCTGCCTACCCCCATGTGAAGAAGGCGTGAGTTTATGTATGTATGTATTTTATTAACACTAGCTGCACCCCGCGGATTCACCCGTATAAGACTCGATCCCTTGAGAATACCCGGTTAAAAGTATCCTATGTCCTAATTCAGGTCATGGTTTACCCATGTGTCAAATTTCATCTAAATCTGTTTAGCCGTTTTAGCGTAACAAAAAAACAAAATGAACAAACAAACTCTCTTTCGCGTTTACAATATAAGTTATGATAGTTAGGATAATTGTACAGTGGGCACACGATGTAAAAAATAAGGATAAATCTTCCTCTTTTTAGCATTGATGTGGCAATCTAAATACGTACAGTACAACTATGTTCTTAATGTCCCTCGGCAAACCTCGTGTTTCGTCAGTCGTCGGATTTCTATCAGTTGCCCTTTGTACTTGGTTCAGACCGGACGCTCTCAATCAACTTGGAAGTAGGTATATAGAGTTGTATATATTCTTTTAATTTATTTAAAAAATGGTAGGAAAGCTGCTAAAGTTGCAGGCACGACAGATAGGAAAATATTTTTACAGCTATATATAGTTCACACGAAAATCAAAACAAAACAACAATAAAGTACTTGGTTTTGAATTCAAATTATTAAACAAGATAAATGAATCTAATAATTGATGGACATGGAAATTAGCATTCGTTTGTATTCGGAAATACAATGATTCCCGAAGGACATTGAAAAAATAGAAATACTGTTAGTAATTTCAGCTATATGTTTGGGTCTATAACTTAAGTTACGAGCTACGAGTTAAGCAAAATCATGAAGCGACAGCAATTACGTACTGGTATTATGGCACCATGAAGTCAAAGTGAGTGCTCATTATTTTTGCGAAACAACTCTCTTAGATCTGTTCAGATTATGGAGCTTTTAAGATCCAAACTCAACAGCAATTAGATTGGAGAGTTGTTTCTAATTGCTGTTGAGTTTGGATCCTAAAAGCTCCATAATCTAAACAAACCTAAATGCGTAAAAACTCAATATTATTTAAGTTCTAGATGCTGGACTGGTAAAAGCTGTCAGTATTGTCAACGTAATTTAAAAAATCTGTAAGCATTATTTATTTACAATCAACAATGCAAAAGCTCGCCTACACTAATCATCTATCATTACACTCTAACATCCTAAAATCATTAACATTGAAACACGAAAATAATTAAAAAGCTCTCACCCACTCACTCTCCTGCCTACCCATAAACAAAGCAAGTTCACTCACGCAAGAACGTGCAGTTGCAAAGTGCAGGCGGCCATGTTGTTGCGTGACGTCAGAGGGGCGGGGACTGCGCCGCCCCGCCCCCGGCGCCCGCCTCGCGCGCGTTTTTATAGCAACTTCATAAAAAGACTTCAATTTCAAAGTTTGAAGTGATTTTAGGCTTGATTGTTTTTTGTATTGATGATGATTAGAACAAAATAACTTTGCTTGGTTATAACTTTGTTTAGGAACTTTTTCATAAAATTCAAATAAACTTCTTTAATAGGTTGAAAAATCAAACCGACTAAAAAATAAAAAAAATCTAAATTTTCTCTTAACAAGGTGAAATAAGATTGAAATATTATTATGAATTAATAATATCATGGTCATTTTTAAGAAGACTACCTATCAATCAGAGTTATTACAAAAAAGTCTCGTCTACAATTTAATTTGTAAGCTACATTGTTTTGCTAGTCTCATTTTTTAGGTTAAACTGATTCCTTCAAAAAATGCATTCCAAGCACGTCATGCCACAATCTACAAATCACCAACTCATTAACATTTCAAAAACACGACTCACGGTTACCGACAGCTACCAAAAAGTTAGCGTAACCCGGCAGTTTGAGACGCATCAAACATGTCGGCAATAAGTCAGAGGGGCAAAAACTGTGGCGGCAAGATCAAAGCCGGCGGCTCGTTCAGACGCCGACGAAATGACTTGTTTCTCAGTTAGGTTAGTGTAAACACACCGCTACATCAAAAGCGCCGGTCTGGGTTAACGGGTGCTGAAGCGGATTTTTTTCGTCGAAACTTTTTTCGATAGTGTCGAATTTCGACGAAGTTAGCAAATTTTTTGTTTGGCAAGCTGTAGTCAATCTTGAACTATGTGCTTAAAGATTGAATACAGGATAAAACGTATTAATTATCGAATATTGTAATAAATAAAAACACAGTTAGGTTTTATTTGCTTAAATATTCTCTAGGCATTTTCAAGAGTCAATTAATTTATTTTCTTACACACCATGAATAAAGGTTTTCCGCAATTTCGGCTGTATATTTGCTTGATTTTTATAAAACACTCAACTTTCCCACCGTTACAACTTTCCACTGTCGAAAACGAAACCCATTTTCAATTTTCAATAGTCACCTTTCGATTCGACAGCACCTTTCTCCGGGCGTCCTATTTCCAGACGGAGAGGGGGCTCTAAATTTTTTTACGACTTCTTCCGTCAATTTGCCAGTAATACAATATTTATTCAACGCCGGAGGCCTGTTATTATTATAATGAGACGCCCAAAACTATCAATTAAGTGGCGCCTGCCGGTACCTCAAAGGCACGGGATGAATATATGGGCCTTTTGATGCGGTCAGCTAAATGATACGGTTTAATGTGGCTAATGATATATTCTAGGTGAAATAGGAAGGGGATTTTTATCGATAGTCATCGGATTTTAGGGAGTTGATGAGATTTTGAGTGACCGTGGTTTTTTCTTTCTACTATTTATTTTTGACGAAAAAGTAGTTTCTTTAGGAAAGAAGATCCACGGTATTTAGGTGTAATAGATACTTATAGAACATTTCTAACCAGGTGCAAAGAAGACAAAGAACTTCCTATTTAAATTGAGTTTACTTCAGTAAAGGTTTAATGAGAAAATAACGTAAATGCAAATTGCAAAGCAAAGCTGTGACGTCCATAAATATCATGTTCTAAACGGAATCGATAATTTTATCGACCAGCATCCATCACTATAACTCATATTCATAATTTATATTTAATTTTACACCATTATACGGTCCGTTTTAAGTGGTTCAAATGGCCATTTCCGGTGTTTTAGTGATTTTTAATGAAAAACGATCGTTTTTATGACCATCGATTTCAGATTATGGTTGCAAAATTATTTAATTATACACAATTTCAAAATGGGTTTGGGTGTAGTCATAAAAAATACCCTTGATCTAATATGTTTTGATAACTTTATGACCTGTGGAGTAAGGCCAATAAAATTATAACACTACTTATAGGAAAATAAAACATCTAGTTTGATAGTTTTGTTATCGCTTAGGTATGCCTCATAACATAACACATAGGAATTTGCAGCAAACCTTAACAAAACAAAAGGTTTAACATTTTCTAGATCTGTCATTCAAACAAACTACTGACACTGACACGAGCAGGACTCAAACTAAGCGACCTTCAGCGAACAGCGCCATGAGACTATGACCTTGACTCTTGTGCTAATCCTAGCTTATCTGATGTGGCTTACGAAGTACCTATAGCAGTTGAGTTGGGTTTAGAAACGTGCCGCCTCGCTGGAAAGAATGTGAGGTTATTTGGGGTTCTAAAAGGTTTCTTGAATCCCCCACAACATTTTAAGCTATTGCATAGCTTTTATCGCGGACTTTGAGCGCGGCGACCGAATCTAGAAATTCCGTAACGTAACGAAAATAAAACCTAACACCCCCCACTCCGCCTACCTTGTAATGACGGTTAATTTTTTTTTTATGTCATCACGTCATCATCTCAAGTGTAGCGTTGATAAATAGGAAGTATGGAGGTTACAAATGCTATGCAATAGCTTTACCGCGGCAGTCCCTGAGTGCCACACTTTTTTTTTTGCGGGACGCTCTTCCGGCTATTTTTATTTTGGTTTACTAACCCTCCCCCCTTCGCCTACGTATCAAGGCGGCACGTTTCTAAACTTTAACCAAATAGGACTCTTCCGATGTCCTGACGTAGGCCAGTTCTGTCAACCACAATAGGAAAAATAGAAGTAAGTAGTTACGGGTAGTCGTAAGTCTGAAAGTCTGACAACCAGTCTGTCGAAGGGATATCGTGTTACCCAGTAACTGGGTTGTCAGGTCGTGTAAAATACTAGTACTTACCTGCATCCGGTTGGGAAAAGGCTGGGCAGATGATGAGAAAGAAATAAAATGCGTTTATTAGAATAATTTAGAATTAAGTAAGGTTTGCAGTTTCTAAGTTCGTAGCATGCATTTGGATTTGCTCATTTGCTAATTTTACACAATGAATTATTACGTGATGTAATGTTATATGAGCGGCGTGCGTGTACGAAAGTAAACGTGGCAAAAGGAGCATGTAACGGTTGCCGGTCGTAGCAGGTGGTGTTCTGAAGTTCCTGCCTACCCCCATGGGAAGAAGGCGTGAGTTTATGTATGTAACTTTATGTACACACGTATTATACTTATAATTACATAAATAACATAACAAATGCATTGCAATGTCCAAAACCGGCCAAGTGCGTGTTGGATCACACACAATGAAGGGTTCCGTAGTTGGCATGAACTTATCCCAAGAACAAACCTAATATTGTAGTTGAAAAACATGTTCTCCTATACATTCCAACTGCAAATGTAAGTTTGTACGCACAACATTGAGAGATTTACCATGTTATTTTAAAACCATAGATTTTTTATAGGTTTTCTGTAATCTGTGAGTAAAGAACCATTCTCTATATTTTTTTCAAAATTTTAGGCTTAGTGGTTTAGGATCTATAAGGACGGAATGGTAAATTTTCAACAATTTTCTTAAATATCTTTAAAAGTATTTAGTATAAAAACATTGAAAAAATATATTTGCATAAAAATATATATATTCTTACAACAATCCCAAGCCCTTTCATTTGATATGTCACATGGTGCAGTCTGAAAACTCATTTTTTTAAATTTTCCAATTTGCCCCCGAAAAGTGATCCCCATATTCAAGATTCATTTATTTACATTACACGTCCGTTTTAAAGTCACAGAAATTCATATGTGTACCAAATTTCAACTTAATTGGTCCAGTACATTCGGAACAATTTGGCTGTGACAGACGGACAGACAGACACACGAGTGATTCTATAAGGGTTCAGTTTTTCCTTTTGAGGTACGGAACCCTAAAAATGATTGCGTGTTCTAATCACATAACTTCACGTTCGTGTACAACGATGTTGAACACATGCCCTTGATAAGTTTGATTAATGTGCTGTTGAAATGTATTGTGTTAGCTAACTGTTCAATTAATTATGAACTATTGGTAGTTCATGATTACGTGTGTTGCTGTTTGAAAATACTGAGTGGTTCTAAAAAAAAAAAATTATCATTCATCGGATGAGTCTGAAAGAACCGTAATCGCAGTTAAAGGGTTAATTTGTAATTTGTCAACAGTTTAGTATTTGGTTCCTTCGCGATTCCAATAATATTAACTATTTAACGCATAAGCGAATATGCGTTACAAAAAGCTATAAAGCTGTTGTGTGTGTGTATGTCTGTGCTGTGTGTGCAGTGCTTACTAAGCTAATTAATAAATCTGTAGTTAATTATAAATTGTTTCAAGGACTCTTTCGAGATATCTCACGAATTCACGATTACAAGAAAAAAAACATGCAGTCTATCGGCCAATTTATGTATTTCAGTGGCTAAAAACATTGAAACCATTTAAAATCCATCAAACCTATACTTACCACAGTGTACTGACTGCACTTCAGTGGTAACACTGACGTATGAGTGAGCCTAGTGTAGTACAGAGTTTCAATAGAATAAGAGGCCAGCTTATACCACTGACGTGCTTTCTACTGTACTCTTAGCATTATAAAGACTAGGTCACATGACATATCATATTTATTTATTCACCCACATATCCTATCCACATATCCTATCGGTCCACTTGCCTCCGCCTCGCATATAATTGCCATGATGCGGACAGACGGCGCATCCACTGTCGCCTCTGCGTGACAGAGACATTACACGAAGATTAGCTCTTGTCAACCTTCAGATGTTTGGAGTAGGTTAGGAAGGAGCGGGGATTTCTAATGTGGTTCTGTACAGAAAAATTAAATTTAAATTAAAAAATCAAAAGTCATTTATTCAAATTAGGCTGAGAATCAGCACTTTTAGGACGTCAAAATTACATAACCGAGGTTCCCATCAAGCCCGTTCACCATTTTCTAGTGCTTTAAATGAGAAGAAGTAGAGCAACAAATTCTCCCCAACAGTACATCTGTCAGTGCATTATAAAATACTAGAAAGTGTTGGTCTGAAGCATTATATGTATAAGATACTAGGTTACATTTATTTATTCACCCAAATACCCCACGCGGTCCACTTGCCCCCGTCTCCACATAATTGCCATGATGCGGACAGACGGTGCATCCACTGTCGCCTCTGCGTGACAGAGACATTACACGAAGACTGGCTCTTGTCAACCTTCAGATGTTTAGAGTGGGGTTAGGAAGAAGCGGGGATTTTTGTTGTGGTTCTGTAGGCGAAACAATTAATTTTCATGGGTTTAAAATTTTATAAAAATTAAAATACGATTTTTTTTAATTATTCTGTCTAGTTAGTTATACATAAACAAATAAATACGTATTACAGGATAGGGCCCATCACTTATCTAGTTATAAGTTGGTTGTAATCTGAATTCTTTCAGATTGAAGAATGTTCTCTTACTTTTTCAGTTTCATCTGCATTGGCTTCTAGCCAGGAATATAATAGCAGGGAAAACAAAAAGACTACCTTTAAAAAAGTCATTAATTTAAAAAATCGAATCATTAACTAACCCTCAAATGCGCGCGGTACCCAAACAGCGTACTGCTTTACAAAAATACCCGGTAATACCCGCGGAGATCAAAGTTGTGTACAATTAGGTTGCAACACGATACGCCTTCAAAGTGGCGGGTGGCGGCGTTACTACTAATTTCTTTGGTCCGTCGTAACGTGTCAAACCCTTTTAATGGTAAGAACACGCGTCAGCCACCCGCGACGGTAGGGCTGACAGATACGATCTACTGGTTTTGTTGACGTTTTAGATATTTTAGATTTTTTTTTGGAATTTGATATTAAAACATGATAATTAATTGATTCAGGCGTGACCTTGCGGAAATCCATTATAAAATACAATAGATGTGGATATATTTAGTAACTTGTTCCGCTTAGCTATTTCTAAAGAGCCATAAAAAACTCCTGAAAGAAATCGACACGTGTTTCACCTCTCAACGAGGCATCCTCAGGATGACGATGGACTTGTTGCGAACTCGAACACGGCGTGTTGCCACACCGAGCGCTCACTCACTCACTCGGTCTGCACTCAGCGCTCGGTGTCAACGGAAACAATCTTAATAACTTAAGCACATGATAATTATGGGGTAAGTACATAGCGATCACCATTGTGTTCTGTAGTTAACACATTAAAAATAAATAAGTTATTACGAGTACCTATATCTGTAACTAAAGATAAAGGTTATGCAGTGTAATCGCAACTTCGTCTGTTTATACATTAAAATAACAGCGTAAACTGAATCTCAGAACGTTTAATTTAATTCACTGAAAAGAGTACACACATATATATTATGTTATATTATTGTATCGTACTATTCACAAGGGGGAAATACATAAAATCTTAAAGCCCACACCGAATCGTTAGATCAAATACCGCCAATAACAACCAAAATTTCCATACTCTTACCTGCCTACTAATTAAATCTTATATCCGCCGAACCTGCAACCATAATTAATAATTCCCGGCCTCCCAAATTAATTTGACAGCGTCAACCCTGTCGGCGTGGACAAAGCTTGGCGCTAACTACGCTCGCCGTGAAACGCGCCTAATTGAAAAACGCTCGGCGATTACCCGCCACAATGCAACCGCTTGGTAGCCACGATGAGAATTTTAATTGCTCTCTCTTGGCCTTTTTATCTGGCGTTGTTGTAGACGAAGTGCATTTTTGATGTAGCTTAGAATATTATAAGTTGTCTCAGTGAAGAATTTATGAGAGACGGAGGTATTGTTAGTATTTTTTTTAGTTTGCAGAGCAGAACTGTCTGTTCTTCAAACTAAAATTAATTTACATAACATAACATAACATAACATCACGCCTTGTTTCCCCGAAGGGTTGGGCAGAGGTGTCCCTGTAGCAGGTACACCCACATTTCGCCAGTTATGTTTAAGTCCCATGTAATAGGGGGCGAGCCTATTGCCATCAACCGGGCACAAATCCAGACTCCGAGCTGCTACTGAGAAATTTCAGATAGAAAAATTAATTAATTTATTATTTAATAAATCAAGAATAATAAAGTGAAAGCAGTAACAGCTTAAGATAAATCTTGATGCCGCAAGTAGGTATTTCCTACAGTCACTCATAAATAAGATACTCCATCCGTCACTAATATGAAATTACAACAGCATTAAAATGAAAGGTATTGAAACTGTCTAAAAATATCCTTGTACAGACGCCAGCACATCAAGCTACCCTAAACTGTCAAATTTTCCCAATCAACTTTAAACCTTAAGAATCAGCGATAAAGTTGAAAATCTATTAAATAAATTTGACAGATTGTAGTAGCTTGAAGTGCTGGCGTCTGTACATTGTTGGGATGTCCGAAACAGTCGTGACGTGGAGACAGGACACGCATTGTAACATGTCCGATCGACGTTGGAGGGTTATGTTATGAGTCCGATAAAAATTATTATGAAATATTTTTTGAGCATTTTTTCGTCTGATGGATTTAAGGCCAGGATAATCAAAGTGTTAATTTATTTGCGTGACTTAGAAAAAATATAAATTTATGATTGATTTTATATTGCTTCTTTTCCATAACTCTTGAGGAATCAAAATCTTAAGCACCGATTAGCACAGACTAACAAAATATGATGAATTTTCAAAACATCTTCCAAACTTTTACTATTTTTAAACAGCTAACACTCGCCGAATTGCAAAATTCAGTTTCAAAATCACAATTACTGTTAAAACTGTCTTCATCTTTAATTGAATTAAAATAACGCATTACATTAACATCGCAAGAACTTTAAACATGATACCGTACAAATTAATGTTACAAATATTTATAAATTGTTCGCTACATTTTTTTATTGCCGAGCGAGCATTTATTGCAATCCAAATTGAGCTGAATTTCAATTGTTTTAAGAGCTGTTTTAAATTACGGTTGTTATTTGTAGTGTTATGAGGTAGCAGTCAAAAATGAATTGCATAAAATGCTATTTTAATTGGCAAGTTCTCGATAGCTGTCGAGCCAACCATGGCCTGCCGTTTTGGCATTCCTCACGGGTATAGCAAGAAATTGATTGTGAAGAATGTGGGGCTATTACGCCATGTTTTTCGCGACACTCCTTTTAATTATTAATTTATATGACTGTTATTTCCACGTTGCCATTTTGAGTGATACTAAAAGGAATACCTGGGTTTGCTCGCACGTCGATTGTTTTTATTGTTTGGATGGCTTGTGTGGTCTTTAGACCACCCTGTGGTTGCTATTTGCTATCAAAATATTGTAGAACTGACTTCAATAAACACTTGGTTGAGCCTATAAAAGACTAAAGTTGCTGCGTACAAACTTAGAAACTTACCTTAAACGATCTTCGGAATTGTTTTGAAATATTGCTAAAAAGAAAACTTTGTTGCAAATAGACAAACGACTTATTCGACGATATAGTAGATACCACCCGTTGTGCGGTAGTGTTTTAATCTTGAATGACAACGTCTTGCTACAAATATTTGACGTCATAACAATTATAAACTTTAACAGCAAACTGTTAATTGTTATGGTTTCTGGTTATTGCATTCCTCTTCCTCCTTGGTATTAAGTTGATGTTTCCGGATGACCATTGTTCTTCCAGAATAAATAAATATCAGATACAGCAGACGATCTTGGGGTTTTATATTTACTTAAGTACGAATTGCTAGGTTAGTTCGGTGCTGATTCAATCAAGCTGACCGTCAAGTCTACGTTTTCATCGAATGTAACCCTCGCGTTTCTGAGACCGTAATCTAGTAATTTGATGTCAAATTACAAATTTCACAATATATTAACAACAAAACAATCTTTGAGCAACTTGTAAAACTCATAAATAATACATACTATCCTTATGAATAATAATTATGTTCTTATGAAAGAACCCTTGCAGTCTGCGGTCATACCACAATATTTTTCCCCATTTTGAAAGAGCAATTACTGAAACGATTACCATTTTAGGCACAAACATTGTTTTAGCATTAAACAAACGTCCCTTTAATACCTCAGTTATGAAGATGTCATAAATTTTTTGCTAAGTAAATGTTACTGACAGCGTTTGCCGCCTATAGGCCACTTTTATAGATGCCAACGTTTTTACCCACCCTTAATAGGCGATGGTAAAATGTCACATGGTTATACTTAATGTTGGATAATTTTTATGTGCTTAATTTTACTATAACGTGTCAAGACTATTTTGTTGATGTCAATCAATAAAAGAGAGAATTTTATTACTACCTGTTTAAATGTAGTACTCATATATTTTATCGCTCGTATAGCTAGAAAGTAAAAATACTTACCAATCTCGAAAATATTCAGTTTATTAAGGTGAAATGAATTCTATAACAGCCACATTAAATAAATAAATATTAAAATTTACTGTAAAAACTTTAACTATGAATTAATTAAAATCTGTCTACTTATTTGTTACTAAGCCAGCTCTGTAGTTTTTTAATTTAATTCCCATAATAATGTACCAAACTACTACATAATTTAACAGTGTCAATAAAATAATTAAATTATCTAAAAAACTACTGATAACTAAATTCATTTATATCTATCGTAAATAAGGACCATAATCAACCAACACTTCTTGTCAAGTTGAAAATAGAAGAAATTACAATTACTTTTCACAGTCCATGTAAAATTACTATTCAGTATTCACATGAGTTAATGGTAATGAAAAGTCCGTTTCATGTATAAACCATAATTTGCAACAAAAAGTGGGAAAGGGCAGGTACTCCTGAATAAGTTCTTGCTTATAAAGCTAAAAACAATTACATTGTCATACAGTGTGCAACGTCTTAATAATAGGGACTCGAATGATATGAATTATGGTTCAGAAAATATGAATTGCAAAGTATCAAGTATAGTATAGATAGAGTGTCTGGATCCATTATTCCAGTCGATTGCAATTCATTGCTTGACATTTAATATTTTTTTTAACATAGTCGCGTCATACTGGGACTTCATATTATCTACTGGGTGCGTTGAAATATAAAACTGACATTCTCAAACACCTGGCATTATCTTTTCGTCTTGAACTCACAATGGGCGAAAGCAAATCGCTCAGCCGCTGCGCTTAATGCTTTCTTTTGGTCATTGTTTTTAATATTACTTGGTGGCGCTTTTATTTTCACCCACAATCTTCTTCTAAAACTCTTTGGAACCAGTTTTTAAACGATTTTTGTATTTGGCTTTAGAATGCCACTCCAATTAGCTCGTATGAAACTGAAACTGGAATATTTCAAACAGTAGCCAACTCTTACTTCTAAAGAACATAAGTTATTTTTCATATTCATCACACATTGTGCCCTACAGGTTTTAACGCAAAGATAATAAAAATAAGTGACATTTCTGTCAGGTATCACTTTAGGCTACGAAGGAATAATTTTAATAACATTAATATTGATCGGGATACATGTTTGATAAGTGATCGGTTGATGGGTATCAAAGAATATAATGGATTCATTAAATTTTATAGTCATAGGGTTTTGTAGCTTCAGACATCTTTGTTAAGAGTTACCGGTGGGCTCAGCTGAATTTAAGTTTGCTGGTTTTCCGATGTTTCCCATTTTTATGTTGAAATAAAGATATTATTCATCTGTTGTACGAGGACATCAGTCGAATACCGTACCAAGAGAAATCTTGAGCGTGTTCCCATTTTAATGCCAAAAATGATCAAGCTGCAGCGATTAACCACAGAATTCTGTCGCAAATTGAAGGCAGCGAAGTGATATCACCTCAATTAATAATGATGTGGAGGAAGATTATGACACACATTACCCCATAGAATTTCTCAATTCGCTAATGGCAAGTGGACTTCCGGTATACATTATCCAGTAGAAGGTCGGTGTCCCGATTATGCTCCTTCGGATCTTAACTCCGCCGAAGCTGTGTAACGGAACCCGGCTCACAGTCGTGTCTTTGCAGAGAAACGTCATCGAGGCGGAAATTCTAACAGGTTGTGGCGATGACGAGACAATGTTTACCTATACTGCGTATACCACTAATTCCCCACAATTATCAGTTTATGCGCGTGTAGTTCCCTGTGAGCGTATGCTTTGCGATCAACAAGTCGCAGGGCCCGACAACGAACGCCGAAGGCTGCGGGTGTCGACCTCAAGACAAGCTGCTTCTCACACGGACAACTGTACGTCGCTTGCTCCCGAGTCACTATTCCTGACTCTCTGTATATTTTGACTGCTAAGAATAAAACTACAAACGTAGTATATTGGGAAGTTTTATAAAAATTTGGCTGTTATTGTAGTATATTGTAGTGTCCTACGACTTCCACGGGAATGAAGTCGCGGGCAGAAGCTAGTGTTGAAATAATTTATTTATCACATGCCAATAAAGGCGTTGAGCATAATACATAACAAACTAGTAAAAAACTGAAATACCAGTAGAATATACTTAACTTACTCATTACTAACGAGTAGAAAGCGAATTAAACTCCCTTAGGAGTAAAACTAGATATTAACACACCTTGCAGTACCTGAGTTACTTCACAAAAGGCATAATGAATTGTATTCGCACAGACAATTACAAAGTACAAATTGATGCCGTTATTAAAACTCTATGAATAAACACGGACTTTATAGTGTTTAATAAATTAACACAATTCATTTGTAGCAACTAAATAATTAGCATGTGTAAAAGAAGTTGAAAGGAATGTGTTTGTACGAAAAAGTTTAAACATAAGAGTCAACAATTTTCATCAAGATATTGAAATTATCACGGTTTGTCAACTTAATGGTTGTACGGACAGACAAATTACTATCTGTCGTGTAATATTTATCTCCGTCAGTAAATCAGCTTTTTGCCGGAAGGTACGAAGTTTCTGAGAGCTTCCAAGTTTAATGTGAAGTTGTTTTGTTAGCAACAGTAATCAGAAAACAATTCGCATATGTATGTAAAATGAGATGTTAAACTGAACAAATGAAAGACACTTACATAATTGCAAGGTTTTTGGTAAGACTAAAAGCTGAAATGAAAAAGAAGAAGAAATGAGGCAGAAAACAAAGGATCGTTCATAAGAAAACCCCAATCCAAAATAGGAACAAACTGAAGAAGAAAATGAAAATGAGCTATAAAAAAAATGAAATGCAGATTGCTTTTTGAACTATGCCTATCGCCGTCTTTGTTACGTATTTTCCATGCTAATCTTCTTCTTTTCGTGTGGTTAGTGACCAACCTGCTGTCAGAGTTTTAAAAAGTCGCCCATGGCTCCGACTTTGACCCCGACGCCGCCTCTGACTTGGCGTCATATGCCGTCGAGAAATAATCCATGCTAATGATAACTCTGTAGATGATTCCACCAAATTGTCAGCTCATCTGTTTGAAAATTCCACCCTTTACATAAAAGAACCTCATTTCACTTCACAAGTTGAATGTAAATGAAATAATTATAGGGGTTCCAAGTCACCTTTCACTATAAGTATTCGTTTATTAACGAGCTTTACTTTAGCCCTTTTTACCAACCCAACAAATTGCGATCTTAACTCGATACTGTGCATTTTTTACAACAACACTTACTACATAACTATTGACTTCTTCGGATACAGTAACTAGTTTCCCATATTTAACTTTACAAACTGATAAGAAAACATCTGTAGTTTTTTGTAATCAAATTAAGATAAATACGTGTTGGTATTTATTCATCGTATTATGAGCCTTTAATTATTCAAGAGTGAATATTTTTTGACGCTCGCCTTAAACGGGTAGTTGTCAACTAATTAAAGTTGTATTATAAGGAAAGACATGTGATAGTTGTGTGAGGACGTTGTTAAGGACTTTGTACATGATGCTTGATTTAAAATGTAGACGATATAGTTTCTATTTTATAGTCTGATTGCTATCGGGCCCAAGATAGTTCCCTGGGAGACGCCTTTTCTAGGTGTTTTTCTTTGGAAAGAATGCTGGCTTACTCGTGTTACAGTAGTGAGAATATGAAATATAATAGTGGACTTACCTCAATGTATTACAGAAATAAAACTTTGAAATTAATTTATAGAGCATAAATCTTCAAAATTATGAATTTATTTTAATAAAAGGCACTCAAAACTGTTCTAGAAGAGCATCATTTTGCAGAAAACGAAGGTGTTACGTCGTTATACGTATGAGGTGCTTCAAATAATCCATCAAATAAAAATCGAAAGCATAAAAACAACAAAATTACAAACATTTATTTATTTATTTAACAATTTATGTACACACATATAAACAGATAAGAAGAAAGGAACAGAAAAATACGTACAAAGGTGATGCTCATTCCTTTCACGGAAACTTAGAAATCATCATTGAAGCATACACACATAAACTATGAGAAAATACCGACGTCACAGATATAAAGATCGGTTATGCGGATGGCTGATATGTTTGTAACGTAAAAAAATGTTCCAACAATCTCCCCTGGCATGTGTGAATAGGCCATTAATGAGTTCTAAATAACGAGACAAGTGGAATTTCCTTAGTCTTACAGATGGTGCTAATGAATATATCGTGTTGCGGTGTATGAAGAATAAGAGGATTCTTTGACATGTAAAAAAATATGGATCGTTTAATTAGGCACGACTTTTGTTACTGCTGAATATTAATTAAAATGAACCTGCGTGATGTGTGACCCTGCAAGTGAGAATGAATATTCATATTTCTTGGATAACTTTAATGTGCAGTCTATTTACGGTTACCAGATATGATACATATCTAGTTTTCACAGCAGGGTCTTGCTTGTTAACTAAAGTTCAAGAATTGTGTCTTGAATTATCTATCGTTGATGTTGATTCTGTTATCTACTTTTCCTTTATAATAACGTATTTCTTCTCAGTTCTTATAGTTTTCAGTATAACGTCTTTCTGTTGAGTTGCACTCTAAATATTTGCATTGTATGAATAGCTGCTTTCTTCTCGTGCCTTAGCAATCGTTTTCTTCAATCATCAAGACTTCTAGATATTTCTCGAAAACACTTATTTACCATCATCACTGCAACAAAAACACATTGTTTTCTTTTACCGCTCACAGTATAATACCGTTGAGAGATAGTTTTTATACGATTCATAGTACCAGTAGCATAATTATGTCCGTTTTAATTAATTAAGTATTTATTTATTAAGCCATAATACACATCACACGCAATCATTAGTGTTCTTGATATATAAAAAAACTTTATTCTGTTAATTTGCAGTTGTTGTGACAACTCTTTGAGTGCTAATTAGGCCCTGAATATCTTGTTAATGCATTTTTTGTTTCAGTCTAATTGGAATTAAAGGGCTGTTAATTGGTACATACGCCTGCTTTAATTTTGTCCTACCCCTAACACATACAAATTCCTTAGAAAAAGGGATACTCGTAACAGTTAGTTCTTCTACTATGCTCACTGTCTACTGACTGACTTTTCGTTTCAACATAACTTAAGCTGTGCTTGTATAGCCAGCACAAAAGGTTTCCTTGTTAAAAACCACTGTCATCTTCTAAGTTCATCATCACCATCATTCATGTAGGTATTCATTTAAATCTACTCTCTTCGTGTAAAGACAAGCAATAAAGTATTTGGATATGTATTGTACCCGTTGAAGACGCTGGTAATGGCGATATGACCCAAGAAAACAAACACGGAAGAAGATGAGGAGCTTTCAAAATTTTTGCTTTCAAAATACGGGTATTTCATCCTTGTTTACACCATTCCCATCCACATTAACAATAATCGCCAATACCATACATTTAAGCACACCACAATGGTCAATTAAAATAAACTTCCACATTCTGTATTCTGGAAAGTTGCACAGCAATTAACCGACATTGAAGAGAGAAATATTGTCCTGTCAAGGTATGGTAATGATAATTATTATAATCGACGGTTTGACACGCCTAAGTAATTGCCTGTTGGTTTAAAAAATACTAGCTTTTCACGCGGCTTCGTTTGTACGGAACGATGTAATTTATGGAGACTTGTTTCAAGTATTGCATGTAGTTTGGTCTGGTGTTGCAGTTTGATTTGTGGTTTAATTTTATAATAGAGACTGACCGTTGTTACATTATTTACAACAGTGCTAATATTGGCTATGGTATCACTCTGGGCTATAACTTTGAAAGGATTTATTTATATATTCCGAAATTATAAAAGGATTAAAAATGCACCAATGGGTTTTTAGGCGATTCAAGTTTGCGTTTTCAACTATATCACCCAAAGGTACCTAAGCAATTTACAGTTAACGATGGTGTCAGTCACCAAAACTTCTTAGGGCAAATGTCACCAATTAAACTGAATGCGATCAGAACACTTAAAGCTCGTTCACGAACTGCCAGTGTCAATATTCCACAATAATGAATGGTTAGACAAATTTTAATCCAAATGCCGTTTAAAAATTGTCTAACCAAAGCAATGCTTTACACAATGCCACTACTAAGCTCAGCATTATGATTATTAAACTTCAATAAAAATTTTAAGTATACACTCTGAAATGACGTGCCCCACTACCGCATTTACGCATACGGTAATGCAGAGTGTTATCACATGTAATACGGTAGTGGGGTGCGTCATTTTAGAGTGGACAAGCTATACCAGTTAATAGACTTGAGAATTTAATATAATCAATCTATCAACATGACAGTTAAATGACATGCTTCCGCGTCATCAAATTGCAATGCAATAAGGTATTTCCAAAGACGTAACGTCATCTTACATGTCAGTCATAAATCTGATGAGACAGGCTATAAATCTAGCGAGTCTATTGATATTAGATGAGCACAGTAGATCTTGGAAGCTAACGTTTTAATAAATGTCCATACAAAGGGACAAAAGGATGTGGTCCATAACTATGTATTGGATGCGGTTTTTATAGTTAATCATAGAAAGTAACAGACTATTGGAAAGACCTAACTGTTTCAATAAGAAATTTTAATAAAAGTAAAGTTAGGATTTTGGAAATAGTTGAAACGTTTATAATTTTCTTTTCAGATACCCTCTCTCACACACTCACTAAACCACATTATCAAAAATCGGACAAGGTTGAACAGTGCTATGCACAGATATAGATAGACCTAGATAACGCAAGTATCACGATCTGTATGAAAACCAAGCGTTCCATTTTTTGACTACCTACTATGACGTCACAAGCACTAAGAAACGTTTCTTTTATTTTTTCTCCTCGCATTTGCACAGTTTTTACAATTTATAACATTTTTTTTTCTGTAGGGCATCTCATAGCTGGCCTCTGAGGCCATGATTATTTAACCGAGCAAACCTGTGGGTGCCTTAAGCTGCTACACTCAAAGCCTCCAGCCAGGGACTTATAAACTAGGTGAACGCTCGCTAAGGGCACCCCCTGTGGGGTACGAGCCTCGGCTTAGGGCGTTTACCGGAGGGAGGACATCAAAGATGGAACGGGCTGGATCAAAGTTTTGATCATGATTATTAATCGGGGAATTTACGTGCTCAGCTGCAACAACTGCTGGCACCTCGTTTTCGAGCAAGGGTCGGGGGGGAGTATCATTTACTCAGGGGCGCGGCGGTCGCGATCGCAAAAGACTTCGACGGCGAGGTCGGAATGACGGGAATTTATAACAGCGTAATTAATCATATTCAATTTTTTAACTGACTTCCGACAAGCGTGGCACCAATGCAGACTGAGCGCGAAAGTGACAGCTTACGATTATTGTACGTAAGCTGGGCACGAAAATGGCATGCATGTTGTTGCTCTTGCGTTATCTAGGTATATCTATATCTGTGGTGCTATGGGTGTGGGATTTCCAAAAATCAAAAATTTTGAACTGGCTAATTCAATACACCATAAGTTACTTAATCTGCATATTCCTTTCCAATATCTTTATCATCATCCCACTTGTCCTTGATATCCAGCCTTAGGTCTAGACCTAAGTCAACCACCATCAAATCACTATGCGCTAATTCTCCCATCACAGTTCTACGCTCAACCGCATTGTACTTGCGTTGTCACTCGTAAATCAAACGCGTCACGTTGTAAATCTTGAACGCGTCACGTTGTAAAATTGCGCAAAAACGATGCGCGCTGGTTTTGCGATGAGAATAGTCTGTTGAGCTTGTTGGTGGATATGTTGGGTCGGTTTTATCAAGCCAACTGCCAACTACTGTGCAACTGCTTGTGTGTGACAAGTATAGTCCATGATCACAAGTAAAACTGAGAACTCAAATAATGATGACATTATTATCTTCTATTGATGATTACGACCTATTGGAAGCCAGTAGAAACTCCAAAAGTCTGGTCTTAATGCAGGAGGTGCGTATTATGCTCATTTGTTATCTTTGTCGACCAAAATGCCAAATCAATCTGCCTAGCTTTTTCCCAACCATGGAAGCCGACCCCAAGGCTTCCAGTCTTACCGGATGCAGCTGAATACCAGTATTTTACATGGAGCGACTGCCTATCTGACCTCTACAACCCAATGACTAGGTAATACGATACCCCTTGGTAAGACTGGTTGTCAGACTTTCGGGCTTCTGACGACCCGCAACGACTGTCAAAGATCCACGAATGACAGCCGGGACCAACGGTTTAACCTGCTTTCCGAGACACGGAGGTCCTTTTCAACCAAAATGCTGAATGCCAATGCCAAATGAAAACACCTAAAAACGAAAATTTCAAAGACCAAACCATGACTTGTTGCAATGGTGCATGATAAAAAATTATCTGTTAGTTATTACGCGAAAGCTAAACTAGAAGAAAGCGTTTGTTGCATGCAAAAAAAATAGAACCTGAAATTCCAAAAGATCTATGTTGGACAAAATCCCTACCCGTATAAAACAGACACTAAAAACGAAAATTACGTACCATTCTGTTGACGTTAAGGCGGCGCGCACACTAGCATTCAATCGCAGATTTATTGCAGATCACGATAAAATTATAATCGTTATTTATCGCCACGTCTTAAAGCGTGTACCTGCATTATTCATCCGATCGCTTGTTGCGATGTCTTGCAACGATTTACTATGCATTGTGGAGTATTTTAACCGCGATTTTCACACGACATTTTAGTATGAAGAAACGCAGTTTGTGCACCGATTCTTAGTAGTGTTATATGGTTATGGTGAGCTTTCGAATACTTAGTTGTTTGGTTATTTGTTTTGTTGTAGTACATGATTGAATTTACATAGTTATTGGTGTGATATGGGTTCTTGAGGTGGCAATTTGTTGGTATTTGTGCATGGTGGTCTTCAAAATCGTTTCTGGAATACATAAATACCCTGGGATTCTTGGTAGCTGTTATAGGTTAATTTAGCACCTGTAACCGGTCTTCTTCTTTTCGTGTGGTTAGTGACTAACCTGGTGTCAGCGTTTTAAAGCTACCCATGGGTCTCTGACTTGCTTCACATACCGTCAAGAAATGTCTCTCAGGCATGCCGGTTTCCTGACGATGTTTTCCTTCACCGTTTTTGAAGCAAGTGATAATTACACAATACGCACATGAATCCGAAAAATCTGAGGTGCGTGCCTTGGGTTTGAACTCGAGACCTATGACTTGGCAGTCTGACGGTCACAACACTAGGCTATAACTACTCTGTTCCGCTCTACCGTCCTGCTCGATCGTTTCTGCTCTTCTATAACCAGTTAAAATACACATACATTATTCTAGAATCTCAATGTTACTTTGTATCATCTCAGACAGCTTCCCTGGAACAAAAAATCAAGTCAACAACCTATGTGGTTAGTTTTAATTTGTATATTTGTTGCAGTGAATAAGTGGCGAGTAATCAAGTCGTCTCGACTGACAGACAGGTACGTGTTAGCGCTATCAGGAGCTATGTAATGTAGCAGCAATGTGCACGCTCAGGGAGCAAATATTTGTTTCTGTTAAGGAGTCGATTTTGTTTGGTTAAACTAGTTTAAACAGTAAACTTTATCGAAGAAAGCGACAGGTAAGCAGCTTCTTGCTCATGCTAAAAACAAACCACGATGGCTAATTTGATTGGCAAGCGCGGAGATACTATGTTGTTTTAGAATTTTCGTAATTGGTTTTTAGGGTTCCATACCTCAAAAGGAAAACAACAGGGGGCCGACCACAATCTTTTACGAAACAATCTTATTTCAGGAGAGTTTTGTTTCAAGCTTACAATAACATAACTCATATTCGTACCACGACCTTCATCGTTCAAGAATGTTTTATTCCTGCTTAGTGCTGGGAAAGAACGAACTATTTGTAAGATTTGTCTATTGCTTGCTATAGTAGAAAAGAAACAACGCTATGTGAACTGTATAGCGCTGTTCCTTTCACACGTTGGTCCGAATCGCAACTACGAAGTATTGGTCTTGAAGCAAAACATTATTTTCTTTTACTTAAAATATTACTTTGCATTAGAATCTAATTTGTATGAGTAATTTCCATGAAATTGACACAAATATTAAAAGATTTGGCTTTGAAAAATAAGAAAAACAATTGAAAAAATTAAAAATAAGCTACGGCTAAGCTGTTACATGGTATAAATCGGAACAGAACGAAATTTGAAACTCGGGCCGCATTCGGAGTTACGACTTAATCGCTCACATCAATATTTTGCGTACCGATTTAGATATGCTTGCACAAGATGGTTGGATTACAGTATTTCTTTGAGTATACACAACAAATTTCTTCTTCTTTGATTAGGTGACGACTGTAGCCAGAAGCACAATATCCAAAATGCCACGTTAGTTTAAAGATATGGTGGAACTCAAAACAAAACAGCACAACTGTCATTTTGACAGCGCTCACGGTGATATTAATATAGGGCATGGTCAGCGTTATCGCAAGATGGTGCATGCTATGACGTCATGTAAGACGATTCACAGCACGTTGTTATCGCGCTGACACTAATTCGGTATGGGTGTTAGCACGCTCTAATCGATTGCAGCGTAATTCTGAACACAGCCTCGATGTAGCGATATTTTTGTTTACAAGTGGATAACTACTACGAGGTTGAACTTATTTTAACATATTTGCTAATGAATTTATGATCTAACTGGCTACAAAGTCGACATGGAATCAAGGGAAGGTTAAGGTTACTCAGTGAATAAGTTTTAAAACAAAGAAATGTGTAATGTTTTGACGAAGATAGTTCGAAACAATATATTGTGGTCAGACTCAGTGATTAGTGTTTTGTTATTCATTTTGCAGTCGGGTTTCCGGGCGGCAGCTAGAGGTACTCTGGGAATTTTTATTTTTCTGTGTTATCCGCTTCCAAAAACTCAAATGTTTCGTATGCATTCGCCATCAAACAAGAAATTAATTACACATGTACTAAAATCTATAGATACACAATTCATTCGGCAAGTTTACGTAAATAAATACATTTTACAAACTTTACATGACACGAAAATGTTTTTTCTTAATATAAATTGCAAAACAATAATATTTCCGTCGAGTCCGAGGAACTTTTTTAAGATTGCTAAATTTGACATTAAAACAATATTGCTAGTTGTCAAAAGTCACGCCGTGGTACGAATTGAATGAACTTTTAGAGGTGACGTCACCAAAATCACTAAGAAAATGAGATTGTTTCAACATTACAATAAGCTTATTTTATGGACGTCATGGTACGAAAAGTCAAAGTAAGATTATAATAATACTGCTATAAGAGCTGGTGGTAGGCCCCTGATCACTTCGTTGCCAGTCTGTCTGTCAGTCAAGCCCCTTTTTCTCAGGAACTCGATAAGGTATCAAATACATAGGTCTGCGGTCAAAAAATCAAACTTCTAAGTTAACGCAGTAAAAAATTTAGGAAAATTATTAGTTATTTATTATTTTGAACTTAATTAATATTGATTATTCTAAAATTAAATGTTGGTTGTATTATTATTATTTAATTTAGTTATTATCGATTTATTTTAAATTATTTTTTTACTGTTTTTAATGTGATTTATTGAATTTAGTTGACATTTTATTGATAGTTTTAAATTTTGTTACACTATTTGCATACCCATATAATGGTAAAATATGGAGAACTTTACTATAACGAAAAATATCTATGTATCTCTTACCCATGTTTGCAAATGAATAAATGATTTGATTTGATGATTTGAAAAATACGGTTATGCAAAGTTCCCGTTGACCTAGATTGTAGGTCACAGAATCATTAAAGGCAAGGTCAAAGAAGCAAGGTCTCACAGCACAAATAAAGGAAAGTCTAAAAATTGTTAAATTGTAGTATTATAAATTTTTTTTTTTTGCGATTCCTTCCTTACTTTTGCAGTTGGAGAGAGACCGTGATGTATATAGTGTAATGGGAGAACATTTTTTCAACATTAAAGTTTGTTTTTGGGATAAATTCATCCCAACTACGAACGAAACCTTTACTGTGCGTTGTCTGACACGCACTTGGCCGGTTTTTAGGAAGTTCATATTCTGCTATCCGTGGGCATTTGAGGAGCGATATGATGAGGATTTAGAAAATTACTTAACAGCACAGCTGACAAAGGAAAGTTATTGAGTATTCAAGCTGCTTACCTCAAACTCACTCTCCTTTGAGTATTCAAGCTCCTGGGCGGTGTTGAGTATTGGAGTAGTGTTTGACGTAGTTCGTTTAAAAAAAACACTATCTTACAGTTCTAATTCTGACATACTCTGACATCTAGTCATTACAGCAACACATTTCCCGTGATTAAGTCATTATTACCTGAGCAAGCTGTTGACACCCTGTGTTTATCATTCATTACTGTGTGAATAGCATGTGTGCAACTATGTTGGTAAGTGTCACGTTTGCGATCTATAACGGGATGCGCAGAGTTATAAAGTTTTATTTATTAACGACAGTCTAATTAGTTTAAATCAATTGTATTTTTTCAAAATTTTAATTTGTTTTAAGACTGTTTTAATTAAATCAATTGTAATTTATTTTAATTTGAAATAATGCTATCGCTATAATCGCTTAATTCTATAATAATTAATGAAACAAAAATGTGAAAATTAATTCAAATGGTAAATAATTAGGCATTTAAACATTTAACATCGGGAATGTTACATGCAATACTCAAAATCAATTATAATCTATTAAACAATTTTAATTAAATAATTTTCATTGCATGTGATTTTCTTAATGCATGAAATAGATATTTAAATTATGTTGTAAAAGTGTTTTTTTTTTGTATTTTGGGAATAAACGGCTTTTATTTTATTTATTTATATAATGAGATTTCTAGTCGTATGTACTCATCATCATCATCAGAATCTTACACTTGATCAGTTTTTTGCAAAATGTGGATCATGTCTTACTCATTAGTGTGTTGCAAATTACCTGCTTACTTATAACATTCCTCATTCATTAAGTCATGTAAATATAGTTGCAGCTGACTTCTTGAAATAAAAAGAGACGAATTCATAAAAGTATACTTTTTATTTTAATCAAAAGCAACTGCCTTTTAATTGAAAAAACCTTTTTATTCCAAACCATCCATTCTTCATTCACTTAAAATACCTATAACTTACCTTTATTAATTAAGGTTGACAAAGAAAAAACTTTTTCGTACGAGAACGAACCCGAATTCTGTCACGGTGTCCATCAAACAAAGGCAGGGAAGCTAATTGTCGAACTAATTAACGGACACCTTGAGGCCATCCATCAATTGGATGAAAAAATCTGGGGCACCTTGGTACCGATCATTAAGAAAGGCAAGTTTTTGGTTCAGACAGTGAT
Organism: Agrochola litura; assembly: GCA_949152395.1. Taxonomy (NCBI): domain Eukaryota; kingdom Metazoa; phylum Arthropoda; class Insecta; order Lepidoptera; family Noctuidae; genus Agrochola; species Agrochola litura. The sequence continues at coordinate 2,254,433 of OX424497.1, read as the reverse complement.
AGGTTTGTCAGTTTTGGGTGGTTCGGCTTGTGAAGTACGGGAATAATGAGGTGGAATTAAAATGAAGAATCGATCAGTTAAAGAGTAACGTCTGATGTTTGGGCAAGAGTAAAATTTATTGTTTCTATTTGGATCTTACTGATGTTGACAGTCACGCGAGGTACCTACTATGCAGAAAAAGCGGCCAAGTGCGAGTCGGACTCGCCCATGAAGGGTTCCGTAGCAGCAAGTAACATTGAATGAAAGGTAAATTACTTCTTACCGACCCAGACGACCCGACTACCATCCATCAGGAGTCTAGTAGGGAAACGAGTACGCTAGGACACAAGCACAGACGCTTCCCGTCGTTCCGACCTCGCCGTCGAGGTCCTTTGCGATCGCGACCGCCGCGCCCCTGAGTAAATGATACTCCCCCCCGACCCTTGCTCGAAAACGAGGTGCCAGCAGTTGTTGCAGCTGAGCACGTAGCTTTAAATTCCCCGATTAATAATCATGATCAAAACTTTGATCCAGCCCGTTCCATCTTTGAAGTCCTCCCTCCGGTAAACGCCCTAAGCCGAGGCTCGTACCCCACAGGGGGTGCCCTTAGCGAGCGTTCACCTAGTAATTTTTGGTGGAAGTTTACATGGTAATGTATATCATATATTTTTTTTAGTTTTATCATTCTCTTATTTTAGAAGTTACAGGGGGGTGGACACACATTTTACCACTTTGGAAGTGTCTCTCGCGCAAACTATTCAGTTTAGAAAAAAATGATGTTAGAAACTTCAATATCATTTTTAAAGACCTATCTACAGATACCCCACACGTATGGGATTGATGAAAAAAAAAATTATGAGTTTCAGTTCTAAGTATGGGGAACCCCAAAATTATTTGTTTTTTTTTCTATTTTTGTGTGAAAATCTTAATGCGGTTTACAGAATACATCTACTTACCAAGTTTCAACAGCATAGCTCTTATAATTTCGGAAAAAAGTGGCTGTGACATACGGACGGACAGACAGACAGACAGACATGACGAATCTATAAGGGTTCCGTTTTTTGCCATTTGGCAACGGAACCCTAAAAACGAAAAACAATAAAGATTCTAAAGTAAAAATGCGTTTAGCACTTGTAATGAAGCATAATCTTCATAATTTTATCGGAACGTAAACGTCCACTGCGAGACATTTGGGCTCCTAGAAACAACAATACATGAACTCCTAAACTGTTTTTAAATTTCCAATCCTGCGAACTCACATTCATAAAATTACCTTCCCCATCTACAGACACCTTCAGAAAACTTGAAAATAAATAAATAAAAAATTGAATCTATTCGAATCGTGCATTATGCAGCGGTGACCCGATGTCTCGTCGATTACATTAGGCGTAAAAACTGCAGAACTGTCTGGCCCATCCATCATGACAAGCCGTTGAATTGGTGATGATAACGTGGCTAAAAAAGGTGGCAGAAAAATATAATGTAAGAATTCATATAGTTAGTTAAAAGTTGATAATTTTTTGAGGAAAATGAAGAGAATATTGAAAAAGTTAGGAAAGACGATAAGACGTCATCAGTTAGATTGATGAACTGGTAGGTAATTTTGAAAATTACGCGATATAGACAAACACCGAACTGTACAACATAACTAAACAAATAAAAACTAAACAGTCAAGAAAAACATCGGAATAGCGATCATTATAACCATACCTTGGAAAACTTCAACAGATTAAAAAACTTTAAAGAAGTAACAGTAAAAAATTAGGTAAATGACATTTAAACTATTATTAGAAATTATGATACTCATAATAAAATTATTCTGAACCAGTTTAAGAAGATAAAAATTAAGTTTTATTCAATGATGACACAAAAAAAACAATATTTAATTTGATAGCATCATTTTCGCTGTGGGGTTTCAATCCAAAAAGTATTATTACGTTGTAAATATTTTTTTGTTCATTTCCATATGTATTTGTTTTAAAATCATAAAAACTTGTGGCGTCATGGAGAAGTAGTTGGGTAACTATATTTTATTTTGCTTTACCTCTTGGTGTTCCACATCCACAAGGTTTCTTCACGGTACATAATGACAGCATTAGAATGCAGAATTAGGATTTTATATTTCTGGTTTATTATCAGCAGAAAAAAAATTCATACTTTTCTTCTCTTCGTACTTTTCTTCCAGATTTCATAATACGCATTCAAGTTTTTTTGGCATTTTCCGAACTTCAAATCCTTCTCGACGTCATCGATTTTTTTGCATCCTGTAAAATACATCAAAAACAAAATATACTTCCAAAAATCTTGCACCAACGAAGGTTGTCTTACAGACAGAGACGTACTTACTATGCACCGTGACCTGGACTCTCAAATTACCAAATTATGCTCAACAAAAGCTGCAGACAACTGCATTTAATACAGTACAGGCATCATTTATCATGTATCTGTCCAGGAGACATCTATTCTGGTGTCAAATGAATTAAACATACTTCATTCGATGCTGCTGTCTGTCCAGAGTATAATATTATCATTAATAAACCCCAAGGTTTTGCTCTTGTCTTTAAATTATGGAGTTCCTATTTTTCGTTTTTTTTTGGGAACCTTGGTTTATTTTCCTGGTGACATATAAATAGTAATGGTGGTATAGTTTTTTATTTGGGTCAGTAGTGCCAAAAATAATCATAACAGGCACATGTTTAGTTTGAAAATCAAAATTATATTTACGAGCCCCGACTTACGAGTTGTAGGTCGCGGGTTCGAACCCAAGTAGGCGCTTTATTCTGAATAATTTCATCACCACTGTTCACAAAACAGTAAAGGAAAACATCGTGAGGAAACCGGCATATCCTAGAACCAAACATTCGAAAACATGTGACATCTACCAAACCGCACTAAGCTCGCGTAGTAAATTACAACCCTCTTGAAGAGATGAGGCCTGTGTCCCAGCAGTGAGAACATTATAGGCTGATTATACAGTAATAATGTAAGAATAAATTCAAAAGCCAATTTAACATCATCATTATGTTCAACCATGTTCAAAGGCTCAATGTTGCTAACTTCAATATTTATTTTCGTTCAAAATCACTTTTACAATAACCACCTCCAAATTCAAGTCTCTACATACATTCACTATCTTCCAGCATCAGTAATGTATTAGTAAGGATGACGTTATATACTGCATATATGTATCTAACTTGTAGCCATATCTTTTTAGCATATCAAGTAGTAAATGCATCAGTTTTTTAAATTTAACATGCTCTTGAACACCGATCAATCTTGGGAGCAAACATTTTGGATTGAACATTTTTTGTACTCATTTTCAATAACATTTCCATAAGTTTCGGCGGTATTGGGTACTGTGTGGGTAGAAAGTGCGAGTCAGACTAGTATATTAACGGTTCCGTACCGCCAAAACTATTGTAGTTAAGTATCCTTCTTTTTATTTAGCATGATGGAGGATAAATAACATGTATTCTGTAACAAATTCAACTAGCTTTATTTTACGGTTAAAAACATTAGAGCCTTGAGACCGAAAGATGAATAGAGAGACTGATTGACAAACAACCAGCCACATACACGGCGCGGGCGAAGGTTTGGCAGTACCCAAAAAGGAAAATTGGGGTCCCGTTTTCACATTTTGGGTAAGGAACCCTAAATATATCTGTCTGGTACTCAGTGTCTGCATTATACATGACAGTGACGTTAAAGAGTGCAGCGTCTGGGTCATTTGTCAAGTGTTGGCATTAATATTTCATGTATCAAACTGTTTTGTTGACGGTTTAATGTTGTTAGATAGGAGCCTTTTGGCCTCGTACAGGACTTTCTGCTTTTATTTTAATTTGTTTTTTATTTTTTAATAATGTTTTAATGAGTGTGTTTTAGTTTAATTTGTGATTTCCTGTGCGAGTCTCAATAAATACTTTTTCTTTTCCTTCTTTTTTTCTTTTCAATGGCATTTTTTTTTAAGAGTCTAATTTTCTTGGGTTTATATTGGTGGAAGCTGAATGATTTAATTCAGTGCATTTTGGTTGTCACATTAATAATTACGGAAAAATATGTATTCTACCAACTTATCGATCAATTTACAGCAAATATAATGTTTAAGTTACAGTAGGTATCAGCGCTCAGCAGAGTGCTGACGGTACCAGAATAAATAAAATGCTCGTTTGTGATATAGCTCGATGGCTTATTTCGAATCATTTAGTTTTTACATTTTTATATTATTTTAAATCATCGTGACAGTGACATGCGTTTATCAGCTCAGGGAGGCGACTGTCTGAACTTTTCTTATTCCCATTATAAAATAAATATTTGTTTCGTATTTATAGGTAATAGATTCACGGAGGTTACATGCAAATACCATGTCAGGTCCTAAGCCTCTTCAGTACCTTATGGTTCTCATTTCCATAGCTGGTGGATAACTAGATCCATCTATGTAGCATTAACATGACCTATGCGAAGCTCATCAGTCATCATCGTCATTAATCATGATCAAGGCAATATCTTCTGCCGGCATTCCCATTGTGCACCAGTATATGACGAGCAAATTTACATTTACGATCTGCTACAACATAAAACCGACGAAATATAAACATTACAAGAAAACATAACAGGAAAATAGATATCAAAATGCCATAAAAATGCAGAAACCATAAAAAATACTCAATATAGTCAGTGTCCCAAGAACTTGAACTTCACCTCACGTCATACATTGCCATGCAATAAAAAGTGACCGCATAAAATAACCATCGTCATAAAACGAGTACAGTTGTGACTCCATTTGTAATTCTTAAAGTACTTTAAGTCTTGTACCTTATCTCAATCGGCTTAGCAAAGCGGCTTGTGACGATTACCGATAAAGTATTGCACTTAGGTATGTATATTATTTGCAGGGCGAGCGAATATTAATCGGGTTATCTTTTTATCGAATGTCGGTTTACTTAACTTGCGTTTGAGAGTTGCAGAAGCATTTTCAATTTACCTATCACAAAATCTGCAATTCTAATTAGAAGGAGCATGTGCACATGGGCACTCGCATCTGTGTTCTTGTGAGTTTTAAGTACATATACGTAATTTAGGTTGACATCTAGTTTCAGATAACTTTTGTAAGATTCCGAATTGTAGCTTCCAGTGGCAATATTGGTTTTCGTCTGCACCTTGTTTTCAAGACGTTTATGGCCAGAAGCATTATGAATGATGGAGAATTATCAAAATATGTAGGTACAGTAACGTATTTACTACAGCAAAAACTTCATATTTATCTAAACTCAAGTTTCACGAGGGTAATGGATATTCAATTAAAAGTTATATATAAAAGCTACACTCTCATTAGATTCATGGTTACAACACCACTTACAACAATTTTACGACATTACGACCATAATTCAAGTATATTAGCAAGTACCTTTAAACGTGTACCTTTATCTTAATCGGCTAGTATAGTACCCTGACGTAGCCAATGTAAGATAATGTTTGCAGTAATATGAGCAAGGAGCTGATAGCCTTAATGTTATGTATTGGACTGAGATGTCGTCAGTTGGCTAAAGTATCAATTTTCAGTTTTATTGCGTTCTGTTTTGTTTATAGTTGGATTAAGGAGAGATATGAGTTTGTTGATTTGGATACTAAATATCTGCTACTGTATAATAGCGTCGTTTGTAGCGGTTGCAAGAAATGATAATAATAAGACCCTAAATTATTCTTTATCAATTAATCGGGAGACGAATGTATCGATTACGGATGAGAAATAGCTGAGTGCAAGAAGACGAGGAAACTCGACATCACTAACATAGAGACGTATCATTTGATATCATTCGGGAAAAGAAGTTTAGGATATGATGTAACAGTTAACGCTAAGAACTTTAGTTTGACCGAGACCGCTGTTCCGCGCTTTAGGAATGCGTGGCAAGGCGGGGGGGAGAGCAGAGTTGACGAATGAGTGGAGGGCGGGACGCCACGCGTCCTGAGCGTTGACGATGTCGAGCGGACAGCTCTGCCCCCCGTCTCGCCGCGCACATACCTAAGGCGGGGAACAGCGTTTCCGGTGAAACTATAGTAGTCTTTGGAATTACTCCTCTTTTAAGAAGCATCCTATAAGACAAATCATTTTGCTAACGAAGTATAAACATTGTGAATTATGATCAGTGAAAGCCATTCTATATACAATTTAATCTGCATATCACCGCTTTCTTCACATCCTGCCAACGCATATACCTCCTGCAGCGACCTATTCAACACTTAGCAATTCCAATAAAAACCTCCCCAACTTTCGAACTTCAAAAACAGCTTAAAAATCTCACGGAAGACATCAAAACTAAAACTAATGAGGTAAGAATATGGATATTTGAAAACTTATACAGAATATTAGCTAATCGATGTCCTAATAATGGCAAGCGACACCGCGGGGTTTCGTCGTCGGTGTGCCAGATGGTAGATATAATGTGATGCTATCTATCACGTTTGGGTTCAGTAGTCGATATTTTAATGTTCATTTTAATTATGATGGAGCCTAAATAATAAGTGGATAGCTGATACATAATGATGCTCACGGCTAGCGAAGCCAGTGATACAAAGCGCTAATTTTGTCAATTGTCTATATAGAGATGAATTGAATGAGAACGACTATTACATAATAATAATGTGACGTAATACCATCAAAATAATGTTATTATTATAATGTTATTATTATAATGTTATTATTATAATGTTATTATTATAATGTTATTATTATAATGTTATTAGGGTCGCGTCTTTTTGGAAATATTTGAGACGCTCTAGTAACAGCATTTTGAGGTTTGTCTCGTGCAACCTGGCAAGTCCCATATTTATGCACAGGATTTCTGTTCACTTAAACTATATTAAAAATTACCAAATGTTTTTTGAAGACTGTGATAATCTTAATTTTTAATGATAATTTTGAATGATGATTTTTAATGGTAATTTTTTAATGGTAATTTTTGAATATTTTTTAATGTTTTTACTGTTTTTTTCTACTTATTTATTCATTTTTGTATATGGGTATTTTGCCTGAATTAAAACACCATTTTTTTTAAATAACATGTGGAAGTTATCTACCCTTTGCTAACAGTACCTTTAATCAAACTTAAAACTAAAACTCAAAGTATTTATTTAAATTAAACCATTTATAGGCACTTTGAATTGTCAAGGAGTCGGTCAGACGGCTAGTTGCCCATTCCAAAACGTCTCTATGGAGAAGAACGGGCAAGAAACTCTAAGGATACCCTTTTAAATCAAGATATTTCAAAATCCTGTATACTTTATTCTTGATGCTTCTCTATGTGAGAAATTAATATCTTTTAAATCAAGATATTACAATCTGCATGAAGACATCAAGCTGTCATCAGAGTTTGTCAACCTCCTGGTTCGAACGACTGTCCCTTGTCACCAATTAACAGTGGAGGCTAGGTGGCAATCACTTCGGAAAGAATATTAGAGGCTGAAAGGCATCTTCATAATAGTCATCAAGTCAACAGGATAACCAGTTTACAAGCTTATTATTTATCGCGTGATGACACGGGATAAAACTATAAGTCTACCTACTCGAGTCTAAGTGGCACTAAGAGAATTATGCGTAAAGAAGTTTTATAGGCACTCACGACAATTATGACATACGGGACATAAGGCTGCCCCTAAGTTCCCACTTGCCCATAAGTATCTAGGTAATATGAACGTCTGAAGTCACATAACGATCGTACGCTCGTAAACGTTTAATTTACGATTATTATACGACTTTAAAACGTTATTGAAGCTTAATTTTCGCGTTTTACTGTCGTTTCGTGCTTATTTAATAAATATTTTTATTTGTTATCGACAGTCATAAATGGTAATTCGTTTTGTATTGAAATGGTTTACGCTTTGAATATGTAATGAGGTTATAAGACGTTTATGATAATGTCATAGGTAGTCAGAAGGTTGAATTCCAAAATGTGGCTCACGGTAAAAATACGGTTTTGGTGAAAAGCATACAATATGATTACGGTTTGTTATTTTTCATGTCGTGCTTTTAAATTGCAGTGATTGGAGATCATTATCTCACTCCTACCAGTGAGTCCTTACCATCGAGTGGCCCGGGCTGGCCTTAATTTATTAAGGCATCCACAGGATAGCCCGATTAAGCAGCTGGCAACCTCATAGGAAAAATAAAAATATATAGGGAAAGTGGCAACAAAATATATCAACTAAGGTCAAGCAAGCGGATAAATTAGATTCACGTCTCATTCACCGTCTTCGTAAACCAGAGCTTGAGAACATGATTTGTATGGAGCAAACCTACTGTTTTACTTACATCATGTACAAAACTTGATGGAATTACGACTCTCCTTGTTACGGCTAGTTACAAATAGCTTGTATGCGTAAATACGTTTAGCCATGAGCTGTTAGCGATAAATATTTAATTTATTGAATTGGCTTTATAGCATGATTGCTTCCCGTCATCTGGGGAAGAGAAATAATGTCAGCTGTTCGTGAAGTAAGTCAATGCAGTGTGGGAACGAAAATACTGTTACTTGAGTTTCATCATTTTTGAGGTACTTTTTACCTTATTTTTGCAATAGTTACAATGATCTTATTTTAAGTTTATTAATCTGTAAGACCTTTTTTTTGGGTGGGAAATTATCAAATAACTTCTCCTGCTCTGGGCAGAGCGGGACGGCGTGTCACACTCTTACTGTCTAAAACCCACCCGTGTTTCTTCAGTTGCCATGTTGCCAGGAGCCACGGTATCCCTTTCGGACTTTCCCGCAACCCCGGCAGGCATCGGCCCTAGCGGACCCCGTCAGTTCTGCTGACATCTCTTTTAGGCGCGCGTAGAACACAACGCGCCGTCGATCCGGGCCTGGTCCTTACCGGACGGCGAGTTACTCATTGCTCACCATCCGAATCTGTAAGACCTGACACATATTTATAAATTAAAAAAAAAAAAAAATCGGCTATATCAATGATGGATAATGTATTGCCTTGACTTAAGCTACTGAAAAGCTTATGTAAACTCCTATTGAAAGTCGTTGTAGAAATACAAAACGAAAGTGACTGTCATTTGTCTATGTCATCTGGTGAAGATTGCGGATGCGGAAAGCATACAAGACAGTAGGTACCACTTTTTGTTGCGGGAGACATATGCCTAGCAGTCTCTAGTAGTGGACTTGTTACAGCTGAATGATGAAGATCATGAACCCATTAGAAATCCACTGAAAAAAAACTTTTTTTTAAAGATTTTTGACCATTCACAACTATAAACTTTATATATCTTTTAAAAATAAAGTTTGAAAACACATTCACAAGAAACTGGCAGTATCATCACAACGTTAATGTTTTCCTAATGTTTGTCTTATTTGCTATCCTTACATATTATAAAACAAAGTTCCCCACCGCGTCTGTCTGTCTGAACGCGATAAACTCAAAAATTACCGAACGCATTTTCAAACAGTTTTCATCAATGGACGGAGTCGAAGGTTTTAGTGTATAATTCATTATGGTTTTGTGTAAACTGGCTGAAATATGACGATTAGGTACTGTTGAAGAAGTCGGAAAAAATCATGCCAACTGGGAGCTTTACTGGCGTGCGCTGCGTTAACCGGAAAAGATACATCAAATTTATGTTTTACGGTATTGTTCATCTTAAAAAGTTCAACAAAAAAGTCTGCAATGGTATATTTCTATCTTCTAAGGATGACCCACAATAACCATTTTTATCTTTCAGAATTTGATAAAAAAATTATTGTTTTTCGAAGCTTTTTTGACCGGTATAGTATTAATTCTTATCCAAAAAAATATATTATTTAAATTGAACATTTAATTTATATTAAAATATGCCTGTAAATCATATAATTTAAATTAATAGTTTAAAAGATATCACAGTTTCAAAATTACGCGGAGCAACGCGGGCGCAGCGGTAGGAGTCAATGACGTTTTCCTCTGTTATTAGGTATGAAATCTCGGTAGTAGGTACGCGTGGAATATTTTCCGACATCCACGCGGGTGAAGCCGCGGGCAAAAGCTAGTAGTAGATATATTTATTTGTGCTTATATTTATATTATAATTAGGTGTATATTTATAGTTTTTAATAGGTTTATGTATTTCTCTATAATGCACCTACTGTTTGTCTCTGCATCACTCAAAGGTTGACAGGTAGAAAATGTCTATGGCATTAAGTCCGCCTCTGTTCATTTGTGTGCTTGAAGTATTAAAATTAATAAACTTAAACACAAGTACAACTGAATTCGCTAAATAAAAGTCATGTATGCAGCTAGCAGGATATAAAATATTAATTACCCGATTAACATTTAATCTGAAACTAACGGGCGATGATTAAAAATTTGAATACCCTCATTCATAAAGATTATATTGACAATAATTTGACGGCCCAAATACATTTGGTAATGGCGGCAGTCGGCCATGTTGTAAAATACATTACCAAGTCAATTGGCATGAATTTATAAGCTTACTTGCGAGTTAAATATGATTTTACAATGCGATGATTTTATATTCTACAGGCAATGATTATTTAGTCATTTTACTTAGTTTATACGTCATTGTTTTGTTCAGATTATTATTCCTTATCGCAATCTTAAGTTATCTATAAACTATGAACCCCAACATAAGTCGCTCTGTACTTTTGTAAAATAACGAGTGAATCAAACCAAACCTAACAAACTTGTCAAGATAGTCAGGTCATAGAAAATTATAAGAAAATGAGTTGTTGAAAATATTAACTGGATTCGATTTTCCTGTTTTTTCGTCGCTGCATCATCATTGTCATCTATAATATTGGTATTTCTATCCATTGACGTCTTCTCAACAATAAAGTTCGTTTTTAAACCTAGAGACTAATTTGACATTTCAAGTGATTGTTGTTTGTTTTTTCAATTTGGAGTTTGACATTTGCACCTGTCAAATTAGTCTCCCGGATTAAAAAACGAACTGTATGTCAAGTCTTCAGTCAGATGATCGATAAAATGGCTTATTTAAAAAATCTTCATAATCTGTAAACACAAACACATCGTGTTATTGCAATGTCACATTCAAATGACATCAGATTACATAAATCATACAACTTTATGGACCTTACATAATCACCCAAATCTCAATTCGAAACTCAACTTAAATTGCAGCTGACAAGAAATTAATTACCAAGTGTAAAAGGTCGGTAATAAACATTCTATATTAATAGTGTAGTGCTAATATACATTCTAAATGAATAGTGCTGTGCCCTGTCACTCGATTATCGATTGTTTATCAAATATGCTAATATTGTAATAGTGTTTTAATGGGACAACCGGTTGGTGATTTAAATATTGATATTAATATATTCGTGCTGTCGCTGGTAGGTGTTGTGGGAATAGGGCGGCCAATGGAGTCGATATATTTAATCATCACACCAAACTTTACTTGACATAAGATGACGTAATAAAATACAATCGTGCACCCAATGTATTTTTTTTCTGATTCTAAAAACATAATTCCATGTTATAAAATATTTTTCTTTAAAGTACTCGATATGTTGTAGACCTTTAATCAATTGAAAATTTTGCAAAAATAAAAACAACGTTTTCAATCAAATGAAACTTAGATAAGATTATGTTTTAAATAAGCGATCCTTCAATATTGATTTCCCATTTACAAATTAATAAAATAAACTAATACCTCAAAGAAGTCTCGACGCTTTCCTCTGTCCCGACACTTGTCTTGTAAATAATGTCAGCGTGTAATTCGGTGTGTATATTAGAATTACGAAACGTGTCGATTTACGTGACACGTCTGTCTGTTTGATCGCTTGTTTGTCGACATTACGCAACTAGGTAAACGTACGGCAAGTCGCTTTTAGATAAATGTCTAACATTTCATTTAGTTGTTTGGTTATGTCTGTGTTTATGGTTTGGCTAAGGAAGTGATTTTCTGATGCAATCGAATGTTAGTGGCTTTGAAAATGTCATCTTAATTTTATTTTTCCTTTTTACACGGTTTGCCAGTCAAACAGTTATGTATGCTCTGATGATGTAAAGCACAGTACCTTCCTTTCACTTGTCTACTTACGAAAACAAGGTAAACATTAGGTATCTTTAGAAGATCACTGGGAGAAACCTACGTTGAGCTGCATTTGCATACTTAATTCTGATTCACTTCTGAACGATCTCTCTTTCTCGGCTATCTGATATTATCTTTGAAGGAAATATTGTTTAGCAATACTAAATTGATTGTATAAATTCACCGTTTTGTTTTATTGTGTCATAATTTTACTATAACAACAATAAACATAATTTACTTCACTAAAACATTTGTTAATCTTGTGTTGTAATCAAATAATACTTAGACACACTCTAAATTAAAACCAATAAATATACAATAAAGAAATTTACGTGACATTTTTTTACAGCACAATATTAATGTTGAAGGTTAACATTATAATTTAAAATGCAATTAAGGAGACGGGTGATAATAAATTAAGAAAAAAGATAATGATATGCCATTATTTATCGATACAATTAATTCCACACTATTTTTTTTGTAATTTTATTTATGGCTCATAAAAAAATAGGGTCACAACTTCTTGCAGTTTTTGTTTTAAGAAACCTTTCAAATACATTTAGATATTTTCGTTTTAGTAAGAGTGACAGCACCCTAAGTGGCGTCTTAAAAAGTCGATAAAACAACAAGGGTTTTGACTTATTGATTGTTCAATTTGTTGACAAGTGAACCAATTACCCTTTTAGTTTTTAATTACCCTTTTAACTTTCGCATGCAATAATAGCAGCTGATGTTAATTGATATTTTTAATTGGGTTTTCAAAAAAGTACAGAGCACTTGCCGGAACTAGTGAAGTCCTCCTTTGTAAATAAATCAGAAAATCGGTGGATGACGTAACACATAATAAATATTGGATTGTAGAAGGTAGCTAAGGTTGACTATAATTATGTGAAAGTCAGAGGACCGATAGTTTTTGTGCAATTTAGAGATTTCTAAAACCGTAAGATATTCGATTTTAATGATCAGCCATAGATCTTTATTCGATAAAATATCTTTGCTTATCTTTTCACATTTGTGATAGCAATGTTTATTAGTTGATACATAAATTCTCATATATTAACTAGGTATTTATTTCTATGCTAATATGATTCTTATCTCTATCTTGCATCTGATATTTATTTGACAGTGCTTGCCACCGTTAAAAGCTTGATATGTTCGGTTTAAAGGTCGAACATAAACTAACTGTTTAGTGTGATTATTAGGAGTTGAGGTTAGACAGGTGTTAACCAGTAATTGGGTTATAGAGGTCAGATAGGCAGTTGCTCCATGTAAAATACTGATATCCAGCTGCATCCGGTTAGACTGGAAACCGACCTCAACATAGTTGGAAAAAGGATAGGTAGATTTAAAGAGGGTAGGTATGTAGAAGACTAGGTTATTGTATAGTTCACCATAGCGAATCGTACGGTACAAGATCTATAAAATACTCAAGAAAAACATAACAAAAAACGCTCTATGCTTTAAGACAGACATTCGCAAGTTAATATAATGTTTGAAACAGCATCACATAATATTATCTTCTGCCCTTACTCGACAACAGACGTTACAGTGGCCGTATAGTTATCTCCACACCCATACCATCAAAGCTAAACATATAATTCTATTTAACAGCACCTACACACAAACAGTTTATTACGCAATTAAAATGACATCCGCGACGGTTCGTATCGTGGAAACGCGATCCTCAATGCTAATGAATGTATAACGATTGGCGATTATCGTTGTGTCATCATCAGATGCGGTATCTATTTGCATTTTATTGATTGTAAAATTTTACGAGCATGTCGTGCTAAGGTGGTATCGACTCTCAAATTGATATTTTATCGATATACCACTCGGACAGCACTAAACGCGAGAGCGGCGAACTTTAAATATGGAGTTTTATATTTATAAAAGTTTTATATTTTGAATTTATTAATTTGGGATTAGCTCTATAGGGTACTACTATTATTATTATGGTGCTGTGCTATTATATTATGATGGTGGAATTTATGATTTTTAATAAAATTTCGTGTCAATACAGTATGGTAGTCGAATTTCTTTGGAGTTTTGAGAAAAATATCGCGTTGTCATAAAGTTTTTATGACGAGAAGTTGTAGTGGCTGTAAATTATACTTAAAGACTAATACAGGGACTTAGTAAGTCATTACTGTCAGCCATTTTCACTGAGATGGTAGTGTCACTGAATTCATAAAGTTTTATGTATTTTTGCCTTTAAGAACCTGACTTTATTGTAACCTATCTTGATTGGAAATATGCATTTCATCTCAAATGATGATTCTTAATAAACGAGCGAGACAGGTAGGACATAGGAAAATTTAAATCAGCGGAGGGGCGATTTAGACATAGATGTAAACAATTTTGGACAAGGTATTATTGTACCGCGGTGCTTTTTTGGGTACACCAATATTAAGAAAGACATTTTATTAAAAACCATCATTCACGCCTTTTAAAACTAGCAATAACTTCAGCTCAAAAGAGAATAATGACACCTGCAGCTACTAAAAAGCTGAAATTCCCAGCCGTTTTTCGTCACGTCAGTCGCGACGTCAACGTGACAAATCCGCGGGCATTCGTCTAGTTGGCGGAGAGTGATCGCGGCAGCAGCCAGCGTGACACGCGCATTTATCACGCCACGCTACGTGTTAGCGAGGTATTGTCCCAGGTCTGGAACATTCAGAATATAGTGGGCAGGTTTTTGCACCGATTCTGCCAACTTAATTTTGGGATTTGATTTCTATAATTTGAAGATAATTTTGTGCTTGATCATTGCATTGGTATGACTTTTATCAAAGATTCACATAACATCACACCTGTAAACCCCGAAAGGTCAGGCTGAGGTGTATACCCACATTTTGCCAGTTATGTTTAAGTCCGACGTAATTAGGGAGCGAGGCTTTTGCCATCAACTTGGCACAAACCCAGACTCTGGGCTGATACTAAGAAATATCTACCAATGATTACTAGGCTTATTTTTATTATTGTTGCACTTCGATGTAGCAGGTGGCGTTCTGTAGTTTCTGCTTACCCACATGGGCAGAAGGCGTGAGTTTATGTATGTATGGATCCTACTACAATAATAATATTATAAATTTGAAAGTTTGTATGTTTGTGTGTTTGGGAGTTTGTTACTGAATCATACAAAAACGGCTGAATGGATTTAGATGAAATTTGGCACACAGTTTATAACCTAGGTTAACACATAGGGTACCTACTTGTTATCCCGATAGTACATTCCCGTGGGGTAATTTCCGACATCCACGAGGGCGAATGCGCGGGCGAAAGCTAGTTATTTAATTATAAAAGAAACGGTGTGTTATTTTTCAAAATCATAAGGTCAGATTCATGATTACGAAAATTGATTTTTCAAAAACATTATGATGCGTTTTTGGTTTTCTTCAAAATCAGTCCCAAGACTGCTTTGAGTAGGTAACGACGTCCTAGCTAACCATACTAAGCTAAGCCTGGACGTGTTACCATCGAAAAAGGTGGGGCTGTTAACACGTTCTCACGTTGGATGTTACGCTGTTATTTGTCGTTCCTTGCTTTTAAAATACTTGAATGTCTAGCAAAAATTTAGTTGCAAAAAAGTTGTTGAAACTCTGTCATTTTATGTAACTAAAGTAAGGTATTCAAAAATCACTAAACAACATTTACCATTTTTGAAACGTCTCCGTCCTTTTAACTACAAACACCATGGTTTAAAATGCAATATACATTTCTTTAACATTTGATCCCCCCAGCATTTATTGTATAACCGCACCACGGATTCAGTTTGGCGTCATCAAAGGGTGCAGCCAAACAAACGGGCTAACCAAAAAACAAGCTTCAAACGTTTTAATACGGCACGCGTTTATTGCGGCTTGAGTGTAGGGAGGCTAGGCGGTTGGCAAAATGTGGGATAGCCCTGATAAAAAAAATTAAAACTTCAAAGTTCCTACTTTGCCAATATTCTACATGTACATACAGCTGATTATAAGTGCAAGATGACAAGAAGTCAAGTGAGCACTATCTACCAGAACTCCTCATGGAAGTGAGTAATTCATATTTACTGTTTAAAGCACAAAGGCGCGTTCAAGAGATGCTGTCGGTGTCAATATTTCACAACAATGTGAAAGCGTTCAGTTTCATTTGTGAAATCTGCCCGAAGTCAACCTTTTGAAAGCTGAAATTTTGCAAGTGAAATTATTGGCATTTATTTATTTACTTCCAACTTACATCTATAATTACAGGGTAACCTATTGCGATAGCGTACTTATCTACGTCTTATCCTAACTTACTATTAACTTATAATTACATATAATTAAATTTTGTAACTTATTACAAATAATGCATTCTCTGTGAACTCACTCAGAGAACAACATATTAAATGCCACTTGCTTTGCCTTTCCGTGCCAGTCAACCTCAAATATCCTAAAATAATATTTCCCAATAGCGCCCACCCTACCTGATGAGAGAACGTATCGCAAGGTTCATTTTGTCGGGTTCTTGCGCCGGGGGCGACACCGTCGTTTCCGGGGGAAGCCGACAGAGGGCGCTGGCAAACACGAGCTCCATTTCCGGCGCGGAAGAGCGCCGCCGACGTCGCTTCCGGCGGCCGACTGATTGGGCCTTTATTAAAAACTGACACCTGAGGCTATCCACCGGTTTTTGTTTTTCGAATTTTTCCTTTTTACTAAGGGTTGGTTGTGACAAGTGCTTTTTTAATGTTCCTCGGTTGTAGTTTGTCGCGTTTGGATTGAATTGTGGGTTAAGCTGAGGGGAGCTGAGATTGGATTTTGTTTGTTTGTTTTGCAGATTTTTTGCGAAAGATTTTGCCAAAGATTTTAATAAAGATCTCAGGAAGTTGATTTATGATCATGTTAAGAATAAATGCTTTGGATGCAAAGCCAACTTTTTGATATATTTTATTGAACGTTTAAATAAATATTAATTTAAACCTAAGTTTAGATAATTTCTAACACAAATACAAAATGTCTTTGCTAACCATTAAAGTAACTACTTACATTTTTTGTTACAAAGGCATTACCGGGAAATTATGGTGACATGCCTTCTTGTGAAACGCACGCTGTCACCGGCGAATAAAATCGTAATCGTAAAAACTAAATTTTACAGGAAAAATAAAAAACAGTTTTTTGTGAATATTTTATTAACTAATATTTAGAGCGAAATTGTTCAAATAAGTACCAAAAGAAAAGTGATTTTTTACATTCATTATAAATCATTACAATACACCTCAAAATCTCGTAACTTCTAAAATAACCGTAGGAAATGAATGAAAAAAATTCACAGAATGTAATCGGACCTCTAAATATCGAATATGCAATAAAGTTAAAACTATCGTAATAGCACATTACCATTTTATTCGCCGGGGACAGCGGTATCACTTCGATACAAATCCGACGCCTTGTTACATGCACACCGGATAAGCTGACTAGAATAATGTTGTGTAGTAGTCGATGTCGATGAAAAAATATTTTATTTTTATTGTTATACAATACAATTTGCTTATTATGATGTTTTTTTTGTGCTGTATCAATACAGCAATGTATTTTCATTAATAAGAGCTTTTTTCGAAACTATTATAAACGTTTACTAGTATTTGCACAATAACCTCTGTCGTTCTTGTAGGTACAATATTTTTGAAGAGAAAACTTTATTAGGCGCGTTGGACATTTTTGAAATAGGAAAAAACAATTGAACTCGCGACACTGTTACCGACACCAGCTTTTGACCATTAAAAAGACATCAACTCGCAATACATTTTCTGCACAATAAAATTGTTTAATTTTTCACTTCTGCTGCACTCCCGGAGAGAGACTGTTTTTTTTTTTTTTATCTGGATTGTATTACTTGTTATAACTCGTAGCTTCTGTATACGTATTTTTGTTGAGGTGGGTAAGCGACATTATTTCCCATGGGCTTGGAAATAGCCAGTACCCACGTCAATGATTGGTGTAGAAACATATCTCACTATTTCATTCCTCTCCGTATTTGAATCAGATTCAAGCCTCAATCGTATAATCGAATCAAAGCCGTATAGCCTAGCTTGCACTAACATTCTATGCAAGTGCGTCCAAAGGCCACCAAAGGCATATATGTAGTATTAGATATTCACGTTATGTTAGCATTTTGATTGGTTTCTGGCAATCAAAAGCTATAACAGAACCTTATTTAATCAAATAAATTTGAAACTATATTTGTAGGCTAAACATAAAGTCGACATGCATTTTAAATTGAAGTCAAACCTACGATTCAATGAATATTCGACAAAAAATTCTGAAGATGCAAATTTCCTTTAAACTTTTCGCAATTTTTTGCAATGTAGTAGCCCTGAAAGCCCTAAAAAATCCAGCAGTGCACAAGAAATAGTCAAATAAAATACAAGAAACACGTTTTAAGCATTTCTTTATCTACAGTACCCTAAAACCCGTGAATCCAACTTTGCTCCCACCTTATCCGTCGCCACAACTTCGAGCGCGATAAATCGAAAACACACCAAATCTGAACAATAAATTGCAGACAATATTTTCAGCAACATCGTTCCCGTAAATATCGTTGAAACTATAACTGAGTTCTTCCTGAGTTAGGGCTGGCACGTAGTTGATAGTTTTTTGGGCAAAAAAATAGTTTGTTGCAAACATGGTGTATAGTTTTATTTCTTTTAAAGGGTATGTTGGATAGAGATTAAGTGTTTTATTTTCTAAGAAAAACGATACGTTATTTATTACATTGATTGAAAATAGTATTTGTTCTTTAATAACACCCAAAAAAAAAAAAATGTCTCTTCTTCCTAAATTAATTTGAAAGCAGGAATTTGAAGTCAAATTAAATTACTGTACCATAATAGTGTCTGTCTGGGAGAAGAGTCAAGACTAACTTAAAAAAAGGTATATCCTTCTCTCCCATAACAACAAAATAATAATACTTAAACAAACAAAATCCTCCACCTAAACTTTAACCAGCCCTAAACGACTATGGAGTCGTAAAAACGTATTTTATTCGGAATGGTCAATGCAGTGGGTCCCCAGTGGCCAGTTACATGTCGTTCGAATGTGCCGCCCTCTATACGATCACTCTTTTTACGTGTCTCAACTAGTCACGTCGGACACGTGGAGGAGTACTTTACGGTAGAAATGTCAGGCTTTTTAGGATGTCTGGGGGATTCAAGTTTGCACCTTTACTTAGTTGTGATATTGTTTGTTTGAGAGTCTGTGTTGGTCAAATGGTGCTTGCCTGTTTCATGTAGTTTCTAGTTATGAATCTCATTATATCATTCGATTCATACTTTTTGTCGAGAGAAGTAAAATAATTTTCTTCGTGTTCTTCAACATGGGAATGCACTGAAAAGTTCACTGTAGCTTTATTAATTGGTCGTTCACTGGAAAAAGAAAATATTACTAACTTTAATGTCCTTTTCTCAAAAAAATATTAATTTTCAAATGTGAAACTTTCGTATAAGAATCCTCAGCATAAATTATACCTAACAACAAAACAAAATGATCATAGCGTTAACAGTCAATAAAATATTGTACGATTTCAATTGAAGATCTTTCTTCCATGTCATTTTAAGTGTCAATAAATACTCGACGCGACTTTTGATCTCACCAGCTGAGGTTGAACAGAACTGAAACCCGACAAATAAGGTCACAGACACACTGTGACATCAACGTCTTCAATTTTATGATCTCCGTAAATGAGTGTCTTCGAAACTGGCTAAGTTTAATCGATTTTGGAACTCTTACATGTTATTTCTGTAGTTTCAGTCCCTCTTTTAAGGTCCTCAGTTTTATTGCTTTTATTTTTATCGTTTACTTGGGAATAAAATGGAATTCTTGTAAGAGCTTGTATGTAATCGTTTTATGATTGTTTGAAAATATGTTTTGTTTTAAAACAACATGTTTTTTTTTTTTGCAATATGTTTGTCTTTTACGGAACTTTGTACTTTGATGGACAGTTCTAGATATTTTGGTGTAAAGTTATCTCTTGCAGTAGCATCAGACTTCTAAGTGTTGAAATTGTGAAGTGTCAAAAATAACATTTTATTTTGCGTCTATTAGCGAATCATATCACTTTTGCATTGGCACATATTGCATATTCATTATTCAATGACACTTCCATCTAAATTCATCTTTCGATTCTCTAAAATAGGGTTCAAAATTGTGATGACGAGTAGTAAAAACGTTTAGAAATTCTTCAGTACCGAGCCGTTAAATTGAAGTGCAAACAACACGTTTAGGCGTATTAATAAATTATCGGTCGGCGAGTTTATTTGCTCACACATTTTAGTGTACTTATGTTAATCAAAAAAGAAACTCAGCGTTAAGTTGTTGGCAAACACAGTGAGTGTGTATTTGCTTAGAATTATGTACGCAGTATGTATTGATTAGGTTATTTATAGGAACGTTTTTCTTGCCTTTGATTTTTATTTTTGTGTTTAGTAAAGTACCAAAACTAATATAAGCACATTGGTAATATGGTCAAGCTTGTAAAATATAGTCTGTCCATCTCATCATCTGTCTAGCCTTTCTAAACCGTATTGGGATGGCTTCCAGTCTAACCGGATGCAGCTGAATACCAGAATTTTACATGAAGCGGCTGCCTATCTGACCTTCACAACCCAGTTACTGAGTAACACGATACCTCTTGGAGAGATCGGTAGCCATAGTCTTCTTATTTGGTGGTCCTCCATGTATTGAGTTTTTTACTTATCATCATTGGGCTATTAGATACAATAATAGATCACGCTGTGGTGTACAAAAATCTATATATAAAAGTGATATTGACTGCCTGGAATACTTGTCGTTTATCACAGACTGCACGTTCTCTGAAGCATGTTCATCTGATCTGAATCATCTCACTGTGCATAACGATGTAAATTGCCATAAGTATAATTTCTCGGATGCTATTATTACTGTTATGTATGTTAATTTGTTTTCTAGGCCATTATAAATTATGAATCTTATAGTGACTCTACTCGACCACATAACTCTTTTAAAGGATACAGAGTGACAAGCAGCTGACAGCCAGTTTTTGCTTTATTTCTCTCATCAATACGGATATTAATTAACTACAGCATATCTGGTATATTGTAATCCAACTGGATATGTATTACTTTGTAGAATATAAAGGGGTTAGATGCGTCATAAAGTTTTAGAAGCATCAACAAAATTGACTTTGTTTGATAAGGACCTAAAAATACAGAAGGCAGTTCACAAAACTTCACAAGAATTTCTATATTTACCACCAAACTTAGGACAAAAGCAACAAAAATGGTAGCAGCAAACATGAAAAATTTAAACCCTTCCATAGAATTACAAAAGTGATTAGAGCAGCGGCATAAATAAATAAATATGTATTTTTCTTTGCCGACGTCAACCGACGTCAATCTTTAGCGTGGACACGTTAAAATCGCGTTTGCCTTCGCTTCACACACATTCCCAGAAGGACTATCTGTCAATACGACGCGACGTTCTAAAAATCGAATGTCAAATTGCTTGGACAAACCGTTCGGGTCCAGTCGGCTCGTATCGTACGTCACGAAGCAAAAGGAGCAAAGGGATTGGTCGATTTAGTATTAGCTCGCTAATGCGTATAGGACGACAAAGATACCGACGACACACAAACCTCGTATTTCGGTTCCGTGACATTTTACCTATATCAATATATTTTTACTATTTGTACATATTGGTATTTCTTATATGAGACAGTTCGATAATTTATTGAGTAAATACGCGGTGATTTTCAAATGGAGTCTTGGAAAAATGTTTTTGTCAGTGTTATTTATTATCTAGACAGGTTGTTTGTACGAATAAAGATTAAAACAAACCGATTTTCATGGTAATCCGGGAGTAGTAAAATAGTGTACTAACTTGTTATCTTTGCTTTTATGTTAGTTTTGTCGAGCTAACAAACAAAACAATTTGTTTTTGGACACGCTAAGTTTCAGTGTTATCTAGATGAGACAAACACTTAAAGCCATTGTAATAAAATGGTCTTATTATTTAAAAGGTTTGGATAGAAAATGAAAATTCTAAGAAAATAAGGAATTCTGTAGAGGTCAGAAAGCTGTCACTGAAGTAAACCCATGTGTTTGTGGATTTGTCTACATAGACTAGTTATTACTCGTTATAGAGAAAGGTCAGGAAATTCATTTTTAAACATATCTATCATTGATGAAAAACTTAAGGTGCGAAACGGAAGTTTTAACGAATCATTGACGATAAACGTATTTTTTGGTAAATATTTTTATAAATGATTAATTAGTAATCATTATTTTGTCTTCTTTTTTATAAGAAAGAAGAGAAGAGAAGAAGAATTATTTTGCGTATAAAAGATGTAAATATTAATCTGTACTAAGTATATGTTGAATAATTATTTGGGCAGAAAAAGAAAGGTTTATAGAGATTACTATGACATTAATTATTGAAACCAAATAAACACAGTTGACAAAGTCAAAACGGACGGCAGGGGGTCGTCTGTCAGAATCAAAAGACAGATATCATTATAGGTTGCGTTTAGAATAGTTCTAATAATGTAGATATCTAACTATAACAATCCGATATAGGGGTTGAATTTTATCAACCCCAATCTCCCTTTGAAAAATAGCAGAAAGCGGTCACAAAATAAATCGGGATACTTGTCTCAAATAACACGATGTGAACCGACCCGGGTATCGGCCGGGTAAATTGGATCGGCATCGTCGACTCGATCGCGGGGATTATCCGGCCATCGTTACAGCGCAACGTTAACGCTGGCCGCTTCTGATTGTCTCTTTACTCTATGTGCACTGTGGGGTACACCGATGTTTTTGGGGACAAAATAGTTTTTAAAGGAGTTTTGTGGAATAACAATTACATCTTATTTTTAATTGTATTTTTTGTTGTCAGCCAAAGCTGAATTACCTAACTGCCTGGTATTAACATAAAAAAAATATTATGGCTATTTGCCTTCTGTCCCTAGTTTCCAAGAAAATTCAAAGCGGGTGACTTCCTAAAAATATATAGCAAAAAATATTGTTCCAATATAAATGTTAAGTTTATTATTTTGAAACGGAATCTGAGTACTTTCATTTAGAACTTTCACTTGTTTAGAAATTAATTACTTTTTGTTTGTTTTTTTATTACATACCTAATATTATTATAAAAACAACACATTTTCCTCACAAAGTCTACCCACTGTGCAGATCCCGCCCACAAGTTCAGCTGGCTATCGCAGATCTCCGCTCGTTTGTAACGACGTCTCGCGTCCGACGTAACGACTCGATCCCGCTTTTTATTTCTTTGCCCACCTGGTTTTTGCTGAGTGCCCACTGTTCATTTCAGTGATGGGGATTTTTTGGCTAGTTTATTGAGGGTTTCTGTTAAATTGCTATGTAATTTGAGTTCGCAAAAAATGACAGATTTTCCAAGATCTTTTGCATTCATCTCTTCGATCTTGAATGAATGATAGTGTTGAGCCCCATTTTTTATTAGACGAGTCAATAATGATCGTTTCGTCATTACAGTTATGAAATAAATCCTGTAAACGTTTAAGTCACACGACACGCTAACAAATTAGAATATTAACTCTATATTTGGGACATGCTAACCACCACAAATCACGATAAAAATTAAGTACATTTTAGCAAGAAAATAAACTAATCAATCACGTACATATTACACACAGCATCCAGTTACAGCAGTCACCTAGAAACGTGCTAACAGACGGACAAACAGACCATCAAACATGATAAGTGACGTCTGTCCGACTTGAGATGCTAATTATGAATGTAACTGCGTTTTAGCAGTTTAATTAACGAGGTTGGAGGCACGGTTTGAGTATATTGATGGTAAATTATTGGAATTAGATGTAGTCAGATAGATCAAACAATAGTAAAGTAACATGAATATAATATGATATCAATAAAAGATTCCGGCCTATCACTTGATATGACCAATGACAATACTGTCTACTGAGATTTGAGAGACGCTAAACTCCAAAAATATATGTACTTCATACTTTATAATGTTACTACATAGTGGGATTTTTCACATCTTCAGAGGCAATCAGATACTTTTAGCTATGGAGCGTTGGCTGAGCAACCAACTTGATAATCATTTATAACGACTGCCAAATAATTTCAATCCTTACTATATTTTTTAAGCAAAGAGAGAGAGATATTTAAATCAGTCGCTTACCTCATATTCAGCCTATAATGTTCTCACTGCTGTGACACAGCCCTCCTCTCTTCGAGAAGGTGTGGGCTGTAATCTACCATGCGGGCCCAGTGCGGGTTGGTAGAAGTCACATATCTTCGAATTATTGGTTCTAGGATATGCCGGTTTCCTCACGATATTTACCTTCACCGTTTTGAGAGCAGTGGTGATGAAATTATTTCGACAAAGAAAAGTGCCTGCCTGGGTTTGAACCCAAGATCTACAACACGTTATTCGGTGCCGTTACCACTGGACCACTACTTCTCCCACAATCTAAGTCACCTAACTAACCTTATAATAGTAAATAAAATCTTAGCAGTTGACAACTCTTGGACGTCACCTTTACTCAATTACGATTAATTTGCTTCTATTACTTTGTCACAGTCAATGCTTCACACATTACCATCTCTGACCACACAAGTGAAATTCGAATTTCAAAAGCTCTCAACTACTTTTGTAAATAACATACGGATGCTAATAACAACCAAATTGATATAACTATCGTTGGTATGGAATATCAAACAGAGTAGGCACGAGTGGAAATAGCTGAGTAATAACGATAATTGATTTGGCCAATTTTCGAAACGTATGTTTTATTTGAGCAAACAGACGTAAGAATGTAGCGTTTGTTGACATACTTAGTGATTTGAGGAGTTCTGTTTGGGATGGTGAAGGAAGAGTAGCATCAGTAGATGATGGGAATGATTTTGATGAATTTGAAGGAACGAAAGCTTGTAAACCCAAACATGATGACAAGTTGCATGATGGTTAATGTAGTACATACTATTTTATGGAATAGAATATTTTTATTTACATTAAATACCAAAACATATTGAGCATAAAATCTAACCTCTTCGTTGTTAATGTTGACAAATCCGATCCGATCCGGTTAGTAACACTAACCTTTAGGAAATAAGTATCTAATATCCTAAGTAACAAGTAAAACGTTATAAAGAGTTTCAGGAGACAATCTATTTGAATTACTCGTTTCCTCCCCGCCTCTGTTCTTAGTAAGATTTACGTGGCTTTTAACTTGACGTTAGTTGAGATTATCAGTCCAAGGGCGCTCTCTTGTTGACCCTGGCTGAACTTTGCCAATAATTATACTTAATACAGCCAGATTAACACCGTTGTAGGATTTATGTTAACAGCGGTGAAGTTTTGAGTTAGTCTAAAGAATAAGTTGTTTGTAATATTCATGAACACTCATAAACATAATGCACGCAGTATTTAAGTATATTTTAAAGTGACAATAAAGTAACACTGTAGATACGAAATTTTGTTCAGCACTTAAGACTGATATGTATCTCTTTGTATTCACATTTTTACTAGATCTAATTCGTGACCAATCTTCAAATAAAAAATCGACCTCGATGTCAAAACAAATTCACCTTTTAAAAAAACTACCAAAAATACGACCGTACCAGACGTACTAAATCTAAATACTGCCATCAATCAACCCTTACCGTTTCACTTATCCGAGCTGTCCACATGTAAGAGAAATTCGTTCACCGTTTACAAAACCCAAAAGAAATCAAGCGATCGATCAATTAAAGTAAAACAACTTATCATTCCAACCGAAAAAGAACCACGAATCCATTATACAAGGGCATTAACAAACAAATGTTCACACTTAACCTTTCTTTCTGGCTTGCGATATACATCTCTCGACGAAGCCTCATTATTACTGACCAGCAAACTAACTAAAACAGTCCCTTCAATTCTTGTGCCCTTGACTTAAAGTTCAAAACCACCTGGCTCGTAGATAAATGGAACGTAGCCGAGGCTCTTAACACAAGGGGGGTATCTCAGGTGTCGTGGAAAACTTAATTTATGTTAAACTCGTCTGCGCCGCGATTATTTAACTGGCGGCGATGGAACGATAAGGAAGATTAATTGGGCCGGGCGTCGGATAAAAAATGCGAGGACAAGCAACCCGTGTGGTTCCGTCCGCCGAAATAACGATACGAACAAAGGCGGTTCTGGGAGGTTTATTTATGGAAACGCGTCGGACAAGACGAAGACTCTTATTTAAGCTGTATAAATTGGGTAATAGCGACTACTATTAGGGAGAAGTCTTTTCAATAAAGCCTCTTTTATGACATTATCTTGATTACTTGTAAGTTGTTAGTCATGGCCATATTTAATTTAGAGAATGCTATTCGGAACGTAATGAATCTTATATTTATTAACATTAAATTGTGTCATCAAAACAAACATACAGGGACCTTTATCCATGACCTACAACAATAACCAGTTCATTGATCTAGAATTACATCAACAGTTGATAAGTTAATAATTATAAGTATTCATAACAAAACTTACCGATAGTAAATACATAATTATTTTCATCATTTAGTATCGAACTTACTTTCAATAACGATGTGTATAAAAAGTAGTGCACTTTTTTAAAATTAGTACTTTAAAAACTATACGATAACTTTCAATTTTAACGTCATCAAATTAATGTCTCTAAGAATAAATCCCCATACTCTCAAAAATCATGCAGCAGCATCAACATTAATCGCAGATTCAATTAAACTAACAATGGATAGTGGAAGAAGAAGTAGTAGTTCTGAAAATTTGATTGATAGTGAATTTGAAGATGACTATGTGGTCAAATCTATTGGTGCATTTGGTGTGTGGCAAGCTACAGTTTGCGTTATAGCGGCTTTAGTAAGATTAGCAGCAATATGGAACATGCTATCAATTGTCTTTCTGACGCCAACAACAGAGTTCGTTTGCATTAAATTTCAAGATAATGCTACAATCAAAGTGGAAAATTCAACATGCTACAATAATTGTGTAGAATATAAGTATTATGAAGATGTATTTGAAAAGACATTGATTTCGGAATTTGGATTGATTTGTGAAAATGCATGGAAAGCTAGTTTTAGTCAGTCAATGCTGATGTTTGGATTTCTGGTTGGAGTTTCACTGTTTGGTTGGATCTCAGATAGGTAATCTACATTTTAAACTTTTAAACGTCAAAAATGTTCTTAGTTTTTAACCGTTTTGACTCTGAAAATATTATTTTTCAGATTCGGTCGGCGCATCGGATTAATAATATCGTCTTTATTAAACGTCATATTCATGTTGGCTGTACCATTTTCTCCAAGCTACTGGATATTCAACGGTTTAAGATTCTTCATAGGAATGGCCTCAGGTGGCACTATGATAATCAGCTTAGTATTTATCATAGAAATTGTTGGACCACAGCATAGGGAAGCTGCAGGCAGTTTAGCAATAATACCCGATGGACTAGCACAAGCTCTGTTATCAGTATTTGCCTATTTTTCGGTAGATTGGAGAATGTATCTTTTAGAATATGCTGTAGCGTCAGTTTTTATTTACGTATTTATTATATGTTTGCCTGAATCTCCAAGGTGGTTGATGGCTAAAGGTAATGGAGAAAAAGCACTTGAGGTTATGACTAAAGCTGCAAAAAAGTAAGATAATCACAGTAGTCAATGTTTTCACAATTGGAAATGTGTGCGCTTTCTTTGATGAATGTTCATAAATTGCATTTGTTTTTAGGAACAAATTAAACACAGCATCCATTCGAGAGAATGTTGCTATGGCATTAGATGAAATGATGGTCAACGACAAAGAGATACGCAAGTCGACGTACTTAGATCTATTTAGAACTAAACACATGGCGTTCAAGACGATATCTTCGATAATCATTTGGATCTCGGCAGGAGCTTGTTATTTTGGCATAAATCAATATATCACTTTTATTGGGGCTAATGTGTTTATTACCGTGATATTATTAGGATCCATACAGGTTAGTCCACCGAATTGACAGTGACATAACAACAGCTAGATACTGGTTTTATAAATCACCAAGTAACCTATGTGTCTGTATATTTTCAGATCCCAACATGTCCTATAGCAATGATGCTGAACAAAACATTTGGAAGAAAAGTATCAACTGTAGGAACTTTTGCCATCATCGGCATCACAATGACAATCCTCATGTTTGTACCACCAGGCCACCATGGGTGCACTATTCTAGGCATCATAGGCTTTGCAGCCACTTGTACCACATTCGGCATCCTGTGTGTCTCTGTTTCCGAATTGTTCCCTACTCCATTGCGTACTATGGCCTATGGTTTAAGCTCTGCTGGTGCCAAAATAGGAGCAATGGTTGCACCTTTTATAGCTACTATCAACCCACATTGGATACCTTCGCTAATTTTTGCAGTTCTACCGTTTATTGCTTCAGTGTTTTGTGTTTTATTGCCAGAAACTAAAGGGAGAAAATTGCAAGATACTGTGTAAAATACTATAATTTCTAATGTAAATATTGAAAGGAGGAGGTCTTGGCTTGGCCATATTTTTTCGGATTATAATGTTCGCGTGTAGACTTTATTAATGTCTGAGAAACTTTTCGTAGCAATACTATTAAGATTATCCCATTAATTTTAAAATATCACAAAGATTTATTTGACAAACATGATTTATCCAAAAAACGTGACCAAACTTTGTGATTTAGAAATAAATTGAAGTTAACTATCACGAAAAGTTATCACGATTTGTATAATAAATACATTCAATAACTTCATGATGTAGAAATGAGAACAGAAAGACCAGTCAATACAATTCAGGATGAATACGGTAACAGACAGCGACGCAGAATGCACTTAGAACAATATCAAAGCGAGTGTAACCAAGGAGACTATTGTAAATGTATTACCTTCATTATCCTAGCTATATTGACAATGATGACAATAACTTCAGTCTTATGCACTCATGCTAAATATACCTTAGTATACTTTTTAAGAAGCCCTTCAAATAATTGAAATAAAAAATGTCATAATCTTAGAAAGCGGTGTATGACCAATAAGGCAGAATGATTATCATGGTTTTTAACATCTTTGTAATTTTCTTACAAATAATTGCATCTTATTTTCAAGTCAACGAAATTATCATCACTCTCAATCCTATTGCTTCGTTCAACACAACCTGCAATGGTTTCTCTTATAAAAACTAACGTATTTTATTTCCTTTTTTCTTCTTTTTCTTTCTCTATCAACAAAAGTCCCAAGTTCCTCCTCATGTGCTCATGAGACTTCTGTTCTGTTTTTTTCTTTCTTTGTGCCACTAATGGACGTTGACACTCATATTTAAGATAAACTTGTCCGTAGCAAGGTTGGCTCGTAATTTGTAAGTAGGTGATAATAAGAGTGATAACATTGGATGCACTGAGCTGAATTGTGGACGTAAATAAATTGTAATGTACTTGATCGTTTATAGACGATTTACGATGCCGAACTTACATAATGGAGCTGATAATTATCATTATTATATGTCATGTGAGTATGTCAGTACCTCGAGAGGAGTTGTATGGTCAGCATCAAAATAGATAATTACAAAGATCAAAGTGATTTAAAAAAGGAGATTGTTATTTTAGTCTAATTATAATGATTGATAAATACTAATATTATTTACATTAATATTTTAATGATGAGAGGTTAGCAACAGTAGTCTTTGAATTGAAATTACAATTAGGTAAAAGATTGAAAAAGAACAACAACAAAAAAAAAAATTGAAGAAGCAAATTTTGTGGTAGTGATAATATGAAAAGGATTGTCATTCCTAATTACTAATAGGGACTAACTGTGTCTATTATTGCAGACAATCTGAGGCTTGAACTTTATATTCCACACTCTCTAAAACCATAACTGCATCATCACCCATTTTCCTATAAAATAAACTCTATAGAACTACCACAGACTACCATTAATAATGGCGTAAATAATTCAAGAAATAGCCATAATAGCGACAATTAGCCGCGGGCTGGCTTCTCCCATAAACTGATGGTGTTGGTGGTTTATGGGCAATAGTCACGCGATGCGCCCGTAAGGATGCGCCTGGGCATACAGTAATTAATTGTGCCTGATACCATATCGGGTTGGCGTTGGCTATTTAATGTGGTGTTGCTAAAATTAGGGGAGTGTGACTTGTGAGCGGTTTGAAGTGAAATATTAAGTTAAGAAAAACTTGTCCCGTATATTTTTTAATTTCAAATACGGCGGATTTTTGTTAGTATGATACAATTCTGACGGTAGTAATTTTTTAAGCTGCTATAGTACTTTTTCCCCTTCATTTTTTTTTTGTATACGTAACTTACATACCAAATTACTATGGTGAGGTAACCAAATATTTGTAGCACTTGACGCAAATAAAATTCCGGCAGACTTTAAAGCGAGCCGTCCACCGCCAGCTAAACTAAGTTAGTTCAAGGTTAGTTTAGTTTAGCTCGCCAGTTTTTCATACCATGTACATGTGCGTCCACCTACATGTAAACACGACAAAACCATCTCCATGTTTTGACCAAATATTTCAATAAGCGCACACTAGCGACAAAGCACGACATATTTCATATGCAAAGAAGAATCGCCCAACATGCGACAATAAACGACACGGCTACGTCGCGTTATTGTAAATGCCGTAACTCGCATAAATTCTACTTTCGAAACGTCGAAATATTGATCGTGGGAATGCACACATGCGACAAAAATTGAAAAAATCGCAATCGCAAATAGTTAATGCTAGAGAGATGGCGCTTTTCTTTAAACTTTAGGAAAGTATTTTAAAGGAATCAAAATAGAAGCAAGGTCAGGTATGAAAAGGCAATGGTATTTTAGATCCACCAAACACACTCGATGTTAAAAAGTGGTGTTCAGCTGCATCCAAAGCTGATCCCAACAAAGTTGGGAAAAGACTAATGATGACTTTCAGGAGACTCGGACATTGCATCTCTCATCTCTTTATCAAAATCTATGCACAGTGTGCACTAAGTCACTATAGTTCTCATTTCTAAAATAAAATACAATGCAAAAAAATACTACCGACCGTACCCTAATTACGTAATGCACGATCAATCACTATTTTTGTCGATTTGAAACAGATTGCTAATCCATTGCTTTATAAGTTGGAAAAAAAAATCTGCTCAACAACGTAAATAACGCAATTAATGTTGTTGAACTGTCAAAATGAAACAAAAATTATCATAATCGGTTACGAAAATAAGTTACGCAATTGAGATACTGTGCGCCAAAATAATCGCAAGCTTGCACCCACAGAAACATATCTCATCGAACAGATGAATAACGAGCGAGCTGCCAATTACACTAAAAAATGTCCATAGGCGCCAATTAAAATGATTTACATATCAATAAATCGACGCCATGTTGGTCGTTGCGAGTTTTTCTACGATATCGCGTAGCCGGCAGTGGGTCGCGGGATGAATTATTTGTTGCTGTGGACAATGGATTTTTACCTTATTGTGTTATGTTTTTGCTGATATTTTTTAAACTGCAGGGAATTAAAAAGCGTGTTTTGTGTTCTATATGATTTTTTATTGAAGTGTCTGATGGTGAACCATGCTTGCCTTTCCTCCTACGGGTATTCAAAGAGTAGCTAAAAGGTGTACGGATTTCAGTAGTTGTTTGTAAACTGTCACCTAATGGTGCCGATTCCCTTGTTCACAAACTAAACTAAATTTAAGTTCAGTGCATCTTTTTCTTTCTATTTCATTAAGAAAAGGACTGAAGATAAATTTTAGTTTAGTCCTGTCAAATTAATCAGCGCTTGACGTAATTTTAGTAGGCAAGTTTTTAATCACGTCTAAACTTGTATGGAGTAGTGACAGGCACTGATTAATTTGACAGGACTAAACTAAAACGTATCTTCTGTCCTTTTCTTAATAAAATAGAAAGAAAAAGATGTACTGAACTTAAATTTAGTTTAGTTTGTGAACAAGGGAATCGGCACCATTGTGTGCTTTTATAATTTCTAACGTGATATTATCATAGTGGACGTTCATGTCCACGTCACGGCATCACGACATCACGATAACTCAGGGAAGTAAAATGTATGAAGACGCTTTTACCTTTCCATCCACTTTAACGTTATTATGTGCACGTATTTCTATACATTTTATATACGTGGACGTAGATGTCCACGACAATATCGTGATTTTATAAATAATAAAAACGCATATTTGAACGATTAGCATTTCATTTTCTGTTCATGTTAGTTGTCAAAGTATTTTGAAAATAATTAATAAGAGTGAAACAACTTATCTAAGAATAGCCGTGATTATAGTGACTTGGAAGAGGTTATGCTTTAATCTTTATTTCTAACTATACTCCATTTGATAAAGCAATAGAAAAAGAACGGCCAAATAACAACAATCATTGTGTAATATTTTTGAAATAACAGTATTTTGGAGTTTTTTTTAAGTATATGGTGAATAGATTACATTGTTTTATCTTTAAAATAACGAAAGGGTTATAGCCGTTATTTTTCTAACGCTATAATAAATGTTGTAAGATACACAAGACTTCCGCATGCAACATAGCAACAAAGTAGCAAAACAAAATAAAGAAACAAACTTTTACCGACGATGTTGCATGTGACAAGTCAAATTTGACCTAATGAGCGTCATTGTTGACAAAACATCGCATGTCAAAAAGTAATATAAATCAACCAACCGCGTGCAATTATCATAAATCACAAACACCATCCAGTGAATTCTGCACCTTACGATTTGCAGTATAAGGTTGAGATTGTATTGACAAATATTCATGATTTACAATCTTGAAAGTACAGTCGCCGAATAAAATTGTATAATTAAAGGCAATGTAGATATATTATCATGATGAGACAGGGACGATGTAATGAAAGAGATTATTGCTATTGCCATCGCTCTAATGATAATAGACACATGAAAAAGTTAACCCAGAGTATATAAATGACATTTAGTAATGCTAGTTTAATTGTGTTTGATGGAGATTGTAGAGTAATCAAGTCTTGTCATCTGATTGTTAGCGATAAATTCGTTTGTGATATGCATCTGCGCGTATAAATAGGAACCAACATAATTATTATTTATGTTAGATGATTAATTCATACAGTAATTAACTATGATTGCAGCATTTTTCCAATTTTCCTCTTTTTCCAGTGCAAGGAAACTAATAATTAGTTCCACTACGCAAAATAAATCAATGAATCTAAGTCAATACCTTTTTTCCTCAACTGTACAACATACTTACACATCCGACCAGTTTTATTGATACAACATTTAACACAAATCACTTGTTGATTGAACGTGCGTGCTTTACACTGCGTTGCAATTAATCGTGCGTCGCAACTTGTTTACACGACTTTGAGTGCACGCGAGTGTACGATACACTTTACGTTCGACGTTTGACGGTTTTATGTCGATAATGGGTGCGTTATAGTGGCCTGCAGTTTATTTTAATTAATACACTATAAATCATTTTTGGAATGGAATGGAAAAATAATATAGCGTAGGTGCTTGCTGCATTGGAAGTTGTTTCAAGTTATTAATTTTTGTAGCAATTTTAAAGCGAAATGAGAATTTATCTAGTCTGCAATAAAGCAATTTGGAGAGCTATACATAATCGAGATTGTTTAAAAAAATATTTCATTACATAATGTGAGACTTTATGAAAAGCATAATATTTGTGAATAAAAATGACAGTCAACATTTCTCTCTCATTATTTTAAAGTGAAAATACATACAAACATCACGCCTGTATTCCACGAAGGGTTTAAGCAGAGGTGCACCTACAGTACACCCTTATTTCGTCAGTTATGTTAAAGTCCCATGTAATAGGGGGCGAGCCTATTGCCATCAACCGGGCACAAATCCAGACTCCAAGCTGCTACTGAGAAATTCCAGATGGAAAAACCCAAGGTCTGGGTAAAGTGTTATTGGGTTTTTCTATCTAGAATTTCTCAGTAGCAGCTCGGATAAAGTGAAAATATTGACACTTTTTCTCTTCACTCCTCTCTACCGAAAGTTTCTCAGTCCAATCAAATACCTACCTAACAAATCACCCACATGATTTCCCAATGCCGTCATAAATTAAAATTTACAGCCTTAATTTCGAAAAACACTTTATAAGTCGATTAATTATTCGTTGATTAAACACAGGCAGTCGTAAAAAGAAACGATATAATGACAATATCATTAACATACGCGATTCGAATGACATTATTAGCATTCAACATGTGTATGATAATGTCCAAACTTTGCATTGCCTCCTACGGTTAGTGGGTTTTTAGAGATTAATGAGGACGGAACTGCGAATTTTGAAATGTAGGTATTTTTCAACTAATTTTGAAATGGATTTTTGTCGTCTCATGGTTCATCTACTAGTAATTTACAAAATGAATCACTATGTAGGTATTCTTAGTACCTACTTCTTACTGCCTCGTTGGTCTAGTGGTCGCAAGTACTACTGCTGAGTATGAGGTCCTTTTTTTTTTTTTTGTTTGGAAATTATCAAATAACTTCTCCCGCTCTGGGTGGAGCGGGAGGGCGTGTCAGACTCTTACTGACTAAAACCCACCCGTGTTCCTTCCGTTGCCATGTTGCGGGGGGGCCACGATATCCCTATCGGCCCATATTCGCAGCCCCGGCAGGCATTGGCCCTAGCGGACCCCGTCAATTCTGCTGACATCTCTTTGAGGCGCGCGTGGAACACAACGCGCCGTCGACCCGGGCTTGGTC
This sequence comes from Agrochola litura, assembly GCA_949152395.1. Taxonomy (NCBI): domain Eukaryota; kingdom Metazoa; phylum Arthropoda; class Insecta; order Lepidoptera; family Noctuidae; genus Agrochola; species Agrochola litura. The sequence continues at coordinate 2,219,662 of OX424497.1, read as the reverse complement.
CTTATCGGACGGCGAGCTACCCATTGCTCACCGTCCGCAAGCCCGCGCCTACGGTGCGCCGCGACCAGGGCGTCTCCTCTTGCGGCGGTTAGGGGCGCGAGGGCGCGAAATTTGCCTCTCCCTCACGCGCTCCGTCTCCTCCTTCGCGAGCATTACTGCTTCGCAGAAGGAGGTGACGGCCTCCCATTTCCTCTCGCTCCGTAGCATGGCCCGAATCAGGGCCGGACGCGAGAGATCACCGCCGCCGATCGCTTCCAAGAGGACACGGCGATGCCCTGCCCAAGCCGGGCAGACCTCCACCATATGCTCCACCGTGTCCTCCGGGCGATCCACACAGTGACGACACCCGGGCGTTTCCTCCCGCTTTATCCTGAACAGGTACCTCCCGAAACAGCCGTGTCCGGTGAGGACCTGCGTCAGGCGGAAGGTGAGGACGCCGTGGCGCCTCTCTAGCCACTCCTAAAAGAGGGGTCTTATCGCCGCAATTGTGGCGTGCCCATGAGTATGAGGTCCTGGGTTCGATTCCCGGGTCGGGCAAAGTGTTATTGGGTTTTTCCATCTGGAATTTCTCAGTAGCAGCCCGGAGCCTGGATTTGTGCCCGGTTGATGGCAATAGGCTCTCCCCCTATTACATGGGACTTAAACATAACTGGCGAAATGTGGGTGCCCTATGGGTATACCTCTGCCTAACCCTTCGGGGATTACAGGTGTGATGTTATGTTTGTTCTTACTACCTACAGCCTTTTGAAAGCATCTAGGTTTCTTTTAATATTATAACTTAGAATCTACATTGCATCCCGATGACACAGCTGAAGGTTATAATATCATTAAGAAGGGTGGTTGGTGACAACTAGGGTAGACCAGTCATTAGTGTAACTGCATTTTATTACTACTGTTGGGTATTAAAGGTTTGTAAATAAATCCCTACCTTTTAACTTCTAATTGCACGAATAGGTTGCAATTTAGTACCTTTTTCGTCGTGTTTGTGGGTATTAGAAGAAGAAAAGAAAGAAAAAAACAATAAATAATACTAAATATTATAAAAAAAACTTTCTTCAAACGAACAAATACACACTTATTATCCACCGTCCACGTCCCAGTTCCAACCGCATAATGTTAACATAAATTACATTGGCGAAATCGATTGCTAATTAAAACCAAACATATTTTAACGACCGCGTCAATAAATTTATAACAATAATAATTTATTGGCAGTCAACTTTTTATGTCGGCTTTTGAATATTAATGGGACGTTATTTATTACCCGCTTAACGCTTGATATAACATGTTTTTTTAATATGTTAATATTAAATAGAGGTTTTATAGAGTTTTCAGATTAGCCTCTGTTATTATAGGGGGATTAGGGACGGTGGTTTATGAAACTTTTGATCGATCTATTTTATTGTTAAAGGCGGTAGTCAAATTAGTGGTTTTTGAAGTGAAAACTTCTTTAGACGCGTTGAGCATTTTTGAGATGGGACGAAACTATTGATTTCGCGACACCATGACGACTCCTCATTTTTATAAACGCGATCGTGCTCTTTATTTATATTAAGTTACGGATCAATGTTCTATGCAAGTATTTTTACTTTAAAGATTTTGTAAATGTGATTGTGCTCTTTATTTATATTTCGTTACGGATCAAAGGTTTCGGAAGTTTTTTTTTCAAACGCGATTGTGCTCTTTATTTAGATAAGGTTACGGACCAATGTTCTATACAAGTTTTTTTCTTCCACCAAGGCAATCTTGTTCAAGTTTTCACTTCTGTCGGCACTCCCGGAGTGCCACTGCCATATTTTATTTGGGATAATGTCAAGAACCTTTTTGGTTTTTTAATAGATTTTGAGTATTATTAGTCATCTTTGACTTGATTTTAAGTTCACTGCACCAACTTTTTGGTCTTTATTTTCTTTTTTATAGGATAGTCAAATAAAATAAATTATTATGCATTAGAAAAATAACGGCAAAATAACAGCAATTAGTGTAATGTTGTTAGAAATTACTGCACTTTAGAGTTATTTTTTAAATTTAAATGGTAAATAGATTACATTTATAGTTAAATAAAGTAAATAGTTCCAAACAGTAGGCTGCGACAAGGGCCGAGAGAGATGCTGTTTAAAGTCCCGGTGGCTCGTACAAACCTGTTAAAGTTTGCACGGTGTGGCGGGCAATAAAGATACTCAACAGCGTCTCTCTGCAAGTGAATATCTCTACATGCTTATTGGCGGAATTCCAGAGGGTGACACTGTCCTCTGTATGACTTGTGCCACACAGTGGACATTGTGACTACATTGCTGTATTGGGTTGAACCTGTTAGAACAAATTAATGTGAGTGTGAATAGTAAATAAATAAACATTGCTTTATATTTATCGTAACATAACGGAGTTTATTATACTTTTATATCGAAATAACGAAAGGGTGACAATGGTTATTGTTCTAATGTTATAATAAATGAAGTAAAGGTAAGTGTTATCTTGGCAAATGAAATAAAAAAGTATTTAATAAATACTACTTACTTACTCTGCTAAATTTAAATAGGTTATATTTCCCAGCTGGCGCTGACGTTTCCAAGCTATGGTTAAAACATTTATTTTTTACATAAATAGGTGCAGTGACGTAATTTCTTCCGTCCCACCGAGCCATACTATAATTGCCGTCCATACCACATTTGTACGATACAATCTCTCTTCCTGCCCACAGATCAACATTGTATGTAAATACTTGTAGATCGTGTGATAACATTGATAGTACATCATGTTCTTAGTTACATGTTAATGCTGTTATCAAGTGTTTAAGCTATTCGTTGATTGTCGTTGTAAATGGTCATTGTTCTGTGATCTGATATATCTTGGAGATGTGTGATAGTAGCGTGGGCATGATCGTTGGAGTGAGACATGTTAATTTCGAAATTGTTTTGAAGGGTGGGTCATTTTAAATGGTCTGAAGTGCAACTTTTTTATCAAGGCTCAAAATTGTTTTGCAAAAGGATGGGTCATTTTAAATGGGTTGTATTGTAATTTGTCATCACAGCAAATGAAGACGAAGAATGTATTTTCTTTATAACTAACCACCATAAGGACTATTTTTGCTTGCAGCCCTCGGCCGCTATATAACCGGGGCGGTAACAATAAATGTGGTCATCGTGTGCACGGGATTTTGTTTTCAAAGTGGTTAGTTATAGGTTTCCGCGATGGTACCTATCCATTTTTTTTTATATGTTTCTATGATAGTGTTTAGTTTAGTTTTCAATAAAATAATACGGTTTCCTTCTTTCTCTTTCTGTCCAGATTTTGCACAATGCTCGATTGAAGTCCCCACATTTGTCTGGCTTCACAGAAAAACTACTTAAAAGTCAAAAGTTATACACCTACCTAATGACAAATCATGGAGAAAAAGGCCGATAAACAGGTTGTTGACAACATTATTGCCAACAACATTTCCATTTCAGATTAATTAAACACACACGTTCCACATTACCTTTCATTCCCACAATAAAATAGAAAATGGACACGGAAATTATGTAAATAAATATCAATAAACTACCGACAAATATCAATCGATAACGTTATTACTACAACTGTTTTGATAATTAACATTTAAACGAGTGTCATGTCCATAATTAATGAATTATATGTTGCAAACACTTTCGACTAACGAACCGAATGTAAAATAATCTTTTAATTTATTACTGGACATAAAAGACGGTGATTTGATTAGGTATAATCGCATTATTTATAGAATTTGCATATTATAATTATGCATTTCTGAATTAAGGAATGAGGTGTGCTGTGAGAACGCTGTAAAAAAGTAAATGTTGTTATGCATTAGTTAATTTGTAAATGAAGACTTTAGAATTAAAAGTCAACTAAATAAAGACAAATATTATTTTTCAGGTAAAATTATGAGGCTAAGAATTGCTCTTATCAGAAATATTTAAAAAAAACTGTGGCACTCCGGGAGTGCCGACAGAAGCGAAAACTTGAACAAGATCGCCTTGGTGGAAGAAAAATACTTATAGAACATTGGTCCGTAACCTTATCTAAATAAAGAGTACAGTCGCGTTTACAAAAAAAAAAAACTTCCAAAACCTTTAATGTAAAAATACTTGCATAGAACATTGATCCGTAACGTGATATAAATAAAGAGCACAATCGAGTTTACAAAAATGAGGTGTCGGTAACAGTGTCGTGACTTCAATTGTTTTTTCCCATCTCAAAAACGCGCCTAAAGAAGTTCAACATGTTTATTTATACTGGTCCACTGCCCCGGGCACTGAAAAAGTCAAAACTTTAAGTTGGGTTTACAATAAGATACAAATTGAAAATATATCTAACTAAATCTATTAGGAATAATACAACTAGGAACACTGACACAAAAAAGAAAAAAAACTATTTTACTTCTATTTTTTTTCTGTACGGACTAGCACCTTAGCCAAAAACTAAAATCAAAACACTGAATCCTCTGTTTTAAACTCACCTCTTTGGGCATAGATCCGGCAAGGCATTAAGGTGTCACAACAGCATCGCAGATTTAACGCCAGTCTCCGGACGTGCAGCTCACAGAGATTACCTCGACGACCATGACGAATGAGAGATGAGATGTGTCAACACACGTAGGCATTATGGTGGATGAGCAGTCTGTTGTTTTGGTTTTAGCCAAAAAAGGAAGCACAAAATAAAACCTTCTATGACGCAGGTGATGATGAGATGTGGTTTTGTTGTTGCTCTTTTTTATTTAATTAAAATAATAGCAATAAGCAAGATAAAATTTAATATTTGCACACCATATTTATTTTATTTTATTGTGTTTTACCTAACCTACTTAAATGGGTATGTTTGTCACTTTTTAGTTTGTTTTCTACAACGTCTTGGGATTCTATTCTTTAATTTTGTACATGATAACTGTACTATCTATACTAATATTATAAAGAGGAAAGATTTGTATGTTTGTATTTTGTATGTAACGAATAAACTTAAAAACTACTGGACCGCTTTGAAAAATTCTTTCAGCAATGGATAGCTACATTATCAGCCAGTAACATAGGCTATATTTTATCCCCGTACTCCCACGGGAACGGAAACTACGCGGGTGAAACCGCGTGACATCCGCTAGTAGTAAATAAATATGTAATGTTAGAATGTAAAGGAGCATACGTTTTCATTTTCAAATAAAAAAAAAATAATATGAATTTGATCTGGACTCAGTAATTAAAAACAGATTAAGATGCAATAAAAAATGCGTGTCAATTAATACAGATATTAAACTTTTAAGTCTTTTTCTTCAAAGCGGTGATGTCATCATTTTTACTTGACGCTACTTATACCACGATTCTGACCTACGTAGTCTAGCTCATCCTATAGCAGTCAGACTCACTACCACCTTGCTGATTATGGCTAATAATGTCACCAAAACATGAGCTCAGTTTGAACAGGTAAAAAGAAGCAATGTAGACCTTGAACCTGAAAATAACTCCAATAAACATTACCTACAATAAAACCTTTCAAACTTAAAACCCAGACGTCATAATGAATCCTTCAAACCAAAATACCAAATAACTTAATATTCATAAATGACCACAGAACACCTAAACTGATGGACGTTAAAATGAATAGTAAATTATAATGTCCCAGCAACAGGATAAAGTTAATGAAACAGCTTCATTTACGCCATTTTGTGGGCTGGTGTGTTTCCAACGCGTTTAATTGCAAATGAATTATGAATATTTACCGGTGTCATTTCGATGTTGGTTGTTAGTATGCAAGGTAGAGGATTAAGCGATGCAATCAATATTAATATTAGATTCATTTATTAATATTATAATTAAATATATAATCACTGACATCGATGAAGGAAAACATCGTGACTTAATTTATAAACCACCTGGACTTGGTTATTAAGTAAGTTTAATTTTAAATGTATTGAGCACATAAACTTTTCGAAAAAATAAAAAAACGTGTGCGGTCGGGGGACTCCCGTCAGGAACGAAGTTCTTTCTCACGTATGATTTAAAACAAAAACAAAATGTTTGCAACCGCTATTTTGGCTTTACATTTCGACCCCACTATCGATTTTAACACCCTCGAAAACCATGAAAACGATACACATGATAAAATAATTGAAAATTTTCAGAGCCGCCATTTTTTGCTTACATTTTGACCTCACTATCATCTTTTGCACCCTTGAAAACCATGAAAACGATACCCATGATGAAAATTCACACTTTCTTTCCCTTTCTCCGGCATGCAGTGTACCTACTCGGGCCGATGTGTATAATTTTATCCCACGACACTGTTATCACTTATCTTTTGTTTTTTTCTGCCGGCATTCTCTTTCTCTCCCTTTCTTTCTCTTTGAATTAGAAGAAGACAGTCGCAAGTATTAACACTTTTTAGCGTGACGATTTCTGAAAGTTCACAAGCCGCGTTAAAGAACTTCGTTCCAATAAATTTTCTAAATGATAGTGAAAAACATGTTATTAAGAAAACAACGCAGTCACATAGACAGACACGAAAAATAACTTTTATATATTTAGATATAGATAGATAATCTCAAGATTGAGACGAGTGAAAAGGAGAGAGGGAGCGCTCCAGGACCCGAGTCAGAGGATGCTGAAGAACACCGTGTGGTTTCAATCAGTAACAGTCTTACAGACCCTTCCGATCACTCCGGGCAGAGGATATCAATGAGAACATACCCACACGCCAAAAAAACGCAATTTTTCTGCAGTGAGACAACACAGTCAAAAATAACAGTCAAAGTTTTTTTCAAAAAGCTGTATTTATGATCACATCATGTAAACGTGCAAGTATAATAGGAGAACCAATAGCTGTTAAAGAGTTCCCTCCTGTGGAGGCAGTCTTGGCTGCAGCATCAGGTCATTTACAGCTCAAATAATTGTACCTATCGTCATCTTTTAACTTGATACTTCGTGAATTTTTGAAAGTATATTAGGTAGTACACACGGCTACACATCAAGCTATACATTTCCAGTTTATGCTGATCTCGCATTATATAGGATTTCCGTACAATGCGAGGTCAGCTTATACTGGAAATGTATAGTTTGTAGATGATAGTGTTTGAGTGAAAAATCACCTGCATAAAATACTTGACACCTATTTATTTTCTAATTTTCGTATATTTTCGTAAGCAGCGACATTTTAATACCACCTCGCACGATAGATGGCGTAGTCCCTCCGCGAGCGACGGCCCGGATGAATCGCGCTATAGTTTCGTTCACAAATCTGAATTTATAGTTCAACGAATTAAAAATGGTTTTACATTGGTCTCACTTTGCCGAATACTTTCTTGTTGGGTAATTTTCACGGCTATTTTGCGGTAGTGGTCCCCATTTCCACACAATACTAGTCGTAGCCCGCGAATTCGTACGCTTGAGGTTGTGGGCAACGTTGCAAATAGATGTTAAATATTTGATTAATTTGGAAATATGACATATGGCTAACTAAAACATTGATTATAAAATGCAAATTAATACCTATTATGACATCGAATATTTAATTTTAGATGTAAATAAAAAGTATTTGGAAATTTCCAAATGATTTTTTTACACCTAACATAAAATTTAGTGTTATAATTGCAATTCATTATTAGCTTGCGTGTTCTGTACTGAGCTCACGTAATGCGTCGTACGACCGGCCAGTAATAAGACTTGCCCATCAAGGAGCGCTATCCCAAATTCGCATTATTAATCTATTGCACACAAAACAAAAGGTATTTTAATAAAACACGTATACTTAAAGATCAAAAATTAAATTATCTTTAAAATAGTGAAAGTTTCAGAAAAATATGCTTCATAGATTTTGCACGATTCTCAGTGTTTTATCCGCGTTAGACATAACTAATTTCACTTTGTAATATAAACATAATCTTAAACATTCCTCTATTAAGTTATTGCTCTAATTTAACATTTATTTTTTTCAAATCATAAACACTATTCGTTTAGACGTGATCTTCAGTACAAAATCATTAAAAGTCAGTTATCGTCGCCTTTAAGAGCGTTCATTCTAAAAGTTGGCATCGCCGCAAATAGCTGTCAAATATTTACATGTTTTGCAATATTAGGTACTGTATGGAAATATGAAATATCGCTAACTAGTGAACTAGAATTGTAGCGTATTGGCAACAACGGGGGCTTGAGCGGCTAACCGCTCAAGGTCACTGGCATATATCTGCGTCTTAATAAAAGATTTTTACCGGCGATAGTTGTCGGTCTTCGTAAAATAATCTCGCTTTCAAGTTCGCTTCATCCCCCATCTTGAATCCAAAGCAACAGTTGTTCCGCTCACCTCAATACAGATACATTGATTCAGAGCGAGATTGTAAACGTTAATTAGCAACACTGATGTATGTATGTATTTACCAAGAGATTTATTACCGAACAGTGCTCAGACTGCTCACTGATCAGCGACAATGTTCAGCTGTTTTATATGCAAAGTTGGTGCTGGTTTATTTACTTTGTGGAGATGGAGGCTATGAATAGACTGGTCTTTTCCTTATATTGGAGGTTCTAGACTCTCATAGGTCCTGTTCTTTTGATATTTATTTACAGGTTAGGTAGTTTTATGACTTCGTGTAACTACCTATCGTCTGGTTCGTTTGTGTCGTAGTCGCATGCGCAACTGCTGAGCGTGGTCCTGGGTTATTCCATAGCCTAGCATAAGCGATATTGGGTTTTTCCATTAGGAATTTCTTGGTAACAGCCCGGAGTTTGGAAGTTGGCGGTGTGATACCCCCGTGCCTCGGAAAGCACTGATCTCTCTCCGGTCGTGTCGGTTTGCCGTCCCATCGGAATATGAGAGTGACACAAGAGAGAGTGCACCTGTGTCTGCACACATTTGAGCACTATAATTTCTCCCGCGCCGAAGGTTGGTCTAAGCTGTTATTGGTCGCTATGGGCGAAATTCGGTGTAGAGGACAATTATTGTCTCATCATCAGTAAAGTAGTCTTTATAAGTACCTACACTGCTAGATTTTACTCTGCACTCTCATCCAGCTGGATGTGCAAGTAGGGGTAAAGGATTGAGCAAGCAAAATCTATAAACTTCAAAACAAGTTCCAATGGGGGGTCAATGTGCAAGTGTATGCCTTTTCCCAGATTCTTTATCAAAACACAATATTTTAATTATGCCCTTTTAATGATGTCTATTTATATTAAGTCTCTCTAATTAGAATGATAAAATAAGCGGTATTCAATGACTAGTTTAAATAACCATAAAAAAACCCAACATAACATAAATACGAAAAACACATTCCCACTATTTGTTCTTTTCATTAAACCCAATATTGGCTTTCGGTTGATTTTAACAATTACCTGTGAGTGTTTGAGAAACAATATTTTGTTTGAGCAAATATTTTTGGTTGAGCAAAGTTGAAAACTTTGATTTTGTTTGCATGGATATTTCTCGAAAAGGAAATTAATTACTTCCTTATAACCGTTACATAATACGTGATAAAAAGGTTTGGTAAAGAAGAATTCACTATGAGCTTGACCTAACTTCATCTTTCTGACTGACCGACTCCTTGGCGATTCAAAAGTGCCTGTAAATGGTTTAATTATTATTGAAATAAATGCTAAGAGTTTGAGTATCTTTTTATACCATAACTGTGGTTCCAAAAGAAGTGCCTTTAGAAATTAATAATGGTTGTGGCTGTGTAAAACAATTATGACTGGCAATTCCAAGAAAGAATGACGCTAATCCCACACAATAAAGAAAACCTATCACTTTCATACAAATGTCAAGTTTTATCTTCTAATCTTTAATTACTCAAACTGTAATTAAAAAGCCATTACCATAACACGACATAAGTTCATCTATTACAAGCAACTGTAACTAAATCATTTGCAATCATAGATGGCCGTACATTAAGTATGAATGTAAAAAACCGTAAATTTTTTCGAGATATGTTCGCACATACAAGAAGTAAGCAATTACATATCTAATAAAGTGTAATATGTATAATGATTTACTCATGGACTGGATGTGAGTGTATAAACGTGATAAGAACATGTAGAGCTGTAAAAAATTACCTTCTGCGCAAGAGTGCGTATTGTTGCGGGATGGAACTGTTTGTTTGTTACTTTGTTGTAAGAATATCAATATGTGTATACGTTTTATGTTTTATTGAGGGTTTAATTTGTATTTAAACTGTAATTGAAATTAGAAATAGGTACCTAATAGTACCTAGTTGTATTTATTGCCAGATAGATAAATTATTTTGTTTTTACTAGTACGTTTCTACTATTTGCGAAATTTATGTAAATTGATGGAGGCCCAGGATCAGCAGCAGGGTCAAGAAAAAAACACATAAACCTACTTGGGCACTTAAGAAACGTCAGAAGTGTGGTAGTAGCAGTGGTCTAGAAAATGTAACTGTGAAGATGAATTTTCCCATTCAAAGATTATAAGAATCAAGGTCTATAAGAATAGAATAGAGTTAGGTAAGCTTTGGGGCTGAAATTTCCTCCAAATGTTTGCAAGTCTCAAATAAAATGTAAAGAAAGAAAAGGCCTTTAATTTTTCACTTCACAGAATGAAGCTATATATTTGTATTATAAATTGCCATAGCAATAAATTAATTTAAATAATTTTCTGTACATAATAGATTTATGAATTAATATGGAAGTGAAACCGAATGCTAATACTAGTGCATTATAAAATTGCTTGTGAATTTTATTGTGCGCAGCGCTGTGACGATTCTAGCAGTATAATAACAATGAACTGTATTGGCGTAATGTGGTAATAAAAATTGAGACCTTACAATAAATTAGAGGTCGTCTAATTTAAAGCTGCACGCGCACCGCTCCACTGAAAATTCAATACAAACATTTGAAATATTTATTATATATGCAAGAAACGATGATGACGTTCAATTTTAAATTCGACGATCTTTACCCACTAATTACATAAGGAAGTACAAGTTAAGAAGTTTTACAATGTGTTTAATAAATTGTATTGAATACTCAAATTTTAGTGGCTTGCGTCCTGATTAAGTTCTCAGCAGTAGATTGCCATAGGCTAATTTGATCAATTATGATTTTTTTATGCTCTTTGCTTCGTTATCTAAAGCGACTCATGCAAAAGAAGTCACAGTGTTTAAATTTTAATAGGTGACAAAATACTTTCTTGTCTACCGCTTCTCAATAGAAATTCGATGCCTAAAATAGACAGAAAACTAACACTTCTCTCACTTCTTTTTTCGAAGTCACAGTTGCCAATTCACAGTAGTCTTACTACGCAACTCTTGAGCACTAACTCCTTATAACCACACATGCACTCATACACTTAGCTATATAATTATTCTTTTGAGTTATTACGCTCGTTAAACCGTCTAGCAGCTGTTGCTATTATGACGTCACTATAATAACTTTTTATAAGATGATGGCAACACTAAAGACAAAAACAAAAGTTATATTCTGTACAAAAGAGTGAGATAGATAAAACGTTGAAAAAAACAAAATCATGTTGAAATAACAATTTATTTTTTGGAACGGCAAGATCAAGTCTACTGATTTATTTACTCTGTGGTATCTTGTCTATGAATTTACAATGCGGGTCTTCTGAAATTTTTACTCCGTTATAAAATAAATTGGTTTTCCAGTTTAAAAAATATATGGGTCAATAATATAAGGATATATTAATTGGAGCATGTTACTGTATAAGTGGAGTGGAATTATATGACACGTGTGTGTCAGGTGGATGGGGAGACAATTGGTATTATGGTGAATGGAATCTATTGTGGTTTTAAAATATGACGTTTTTAAATTGATATTTTGTTGTGGTTATGTAATTAGAGCAGATGTGTATATATGTGTGTGCCTAGCTAATAAAAACTGGTTAAAATAGGCAGCTCAATGTAATTGTGTTTCACTGCAAATAAAATTGTGTGAGACAGGCATTTGTTAATAAATATGAGAACACACTAAAACATAGAAAATGTGGAAACAGTTTATTAGTTAGTTTACCTTTACTTCACAAAGACTTAAATAATAAATGAAAATTCAAGAAAAAGTTGTAAACTTAAGTAATAATTTATTTAATTATACACTACAAATATAGCTAACCATTAAGTTTTACCGACAAGCTATCAACATGTTTATAGATCCACCTTATAAGGACATAACATGTCTATCCAAGATCTCTAACTTTTTAAGTAAGTTCATAATTGCTTGGCAAACATAATTTTTTATAGAAAAAAGAAATTTGTTCAGAATTGGTCTGGGCATAAAACTAAACTGCTGTGTAATTTTTTGGTGATAAAAACTAGTAAGTCGGAAGAGGCCTTTTCTGAGAAGTAGGCTGTGGTCAGCGAAGTTTTATGATAGAAAAATATAGACTGACAGACTGGCATTTTCTGGACATGTAACCCCAATTATTGTACTTTGTGGTGAAGCCCATGTGAATTCTTAACGTAGGAAATATTTGTGCCCGGTTGATGGCAATAGTCTCGCCCCCTATTACATGGGACTCAAACATAACTAAGATTCAGATAAGTTTATTTGTTCAAACATGTGTGTACATACGATACATGCATGCTAAGTGTTATAAGTACATGGAGTTGTGCTAACATGTTTACCATATTGTCATGGTGTGCAAAAATTTAAAATACAAGTATAGAATTTAAAAAAATAATGTAACAATATTCATTAACATTGACAATGCTGACATAATAAATTGAATTGATTGATTACATAATTGATTCATATAGAAATAGATAGGAGTTATATCCAAAATTGTCAAATATTCAATTATCAAAATAAAAACTTCATACAATAAAATAAAATAATACAATGTCAACGCAGGTCCAAAATATAAGGAAATGTTTATGTAAGCAGCCCAAAATTCTACGCAGTCTACAAATCTTCTCACCTATCACGAAAATGCCTAATCCATCAAAAATAGTAACGAAGAATTTTTATCCATCTGGAGGTATGTTTTGGATGAAATTTGGCACACAAATAGTTTATAACATGGATTAACACATAGGTTACTTTTAATCCCGGAAGTACGTTTCCGTGGGTGTTTTTCAGACATAAACGCGGGCGAAGCCGCAGACAAAAGCTAGTTCTCTAAATAAAATGCTAAAGGTTGATTTTCTGGAGTAGATAGAAGATCTTTCAGAAAACAAAATTAAAATTAGTAGTTCTATGTCTCTTCTAAATGCATTAGGTATCTATACATATATAGCCCGTGTCATAAGTAAAGGAATTGAGGAATTACGGAATCCTCACTTCCACAACATGTCCATGCAGCTGCATACCGTTACACAAATGCACTTAATTTCTTTCATTCCGCAATTCATAGGCACACAAACATGGATAAGTATCGCCAATAAAAATTCTACAAAATCCTGCGACGCTGGAGTTTCACGGGGCATTCGACGGTATGTGTAATTGGCGTAAAAAATATCAAACACTGCTGGATAGCTCACATGCTAGACGTTTCTATGTGCTCCTGGTGAGTGATGTGAATTTATTAGGCTGGTGCTGTGTTTACAGGATCTGCTTGAGATGGTGCTAAGAAAATAATTCACATAAACTGAGCAAGATATTGTCTGGACTTTAAAAGAGGCTCTAAGTTTGTTTCGGTGTTTCTACTCAGAGTAGGTAGTCGGTTCGGAAATACCGACCTCATCTAGTTTTTAAATGTTATTATTTCTTCTGACGTGTGAAAGTGTTTTTTAATCCAATCATATCTACAACATATACCTATAGTGATTCGTAAATGCCCCCACACCCCCGTCGGAGACATATAGTTTTAAACGATTTTTTAAGAAGACATAAATCTCATAGAAAATGTTGATAAATGAAATGTGCAAGTCATCCACACCCAACACTTCACAGGAGACACATCTTCAAGGTCAATGTCAAACGTCTCGAAGGCCAAGGTTAAAAAAAAAAAACAGTGACACTCCGGGAGTGCCAACAGAAGTGAAAACTTGAACAAGATCGCCTTGGTGGAAGTAAAATACTTGTATAGAACATTGGTCCATAACCTTATCTAAATAAAGAGCACAATCTCGTTTACAAAAATGAGGTGTTTTTCCCATCTCAAAAATGCCCAACGCGCCTAAAGAAGTTTTCACTTTAAAAAAGAATGTGTGTGATGCTCCTATCCTATTTTTGTCTGCAGGGTATAAAGGAACCTAAAACGAATGAGATGATGGGGGGCTCGTTCGCTCACTCTGCTCGCTCTCTTGAGCCTCTGTCATTCCTTTCGACCTTAACCTGTCCGACTCGGGGTGACCCAAGTCCGGAGCTCACTCCGCTCGCTCTTGCATCCTAAGTTCTCACTGCCTTTTTACTTTATATGTTCTCGAAAACTAGGCGTTTGCTAGCTGTTCTAAACCCGACCCGACTTATGTCTTGAAGTGGACTGCAATAACCTAATTTAGTTAATTGACACGTTAAATTGAATCAAATTCTCTATTTCTCTTCATATTATTGCTTTTTAAGATTTTAACCAGAAACTAGAAACCTGAGACCAGAAATATTGAATAATGTGTATGTCCAACTACATCACTGCAAATAAATTCTCGTAGAAAAAAAGTGTATCCCTTCTTCCTTACATAATATTGGCTAACGCTTACACAGTAACTAATAACAGTAACAGTAATACCATAAACAGAATGTTATGTCCGTCTGTCAGTTAGTTACTAGTACTATTAGTAGGGTATGTACCGACATCACTTGCATGCCGGACGAATGTTGTAAATGTTTGAATGCAGTATCAAGTATGTTGGTTGGTTTTAATTTAGTCAAATGAATTATTGACTCGAACTGCTGATCAGCAGATCAGGAAATGGACCTGGCACACCACAGATATGAGGGCTCACGAGAAATAATTAATTATTTATTTATACTTTAATTTCCTGGTTATCGAAGCTCCCTCACAGGACATGCCGCGAATTCTCTCCTGTCCGTTGTGCACAACTCCCTGCAACCTCCAGAACTTAAATGAAGTAAACGATAGATCTGCCCACGTCACTACGTACATAGCATAATATTATAATCAGCTCAGAATTTTCCCACTGCTGGGACACAGGCCTTCTCTCTGTAAGAGGGAATGGGCCGTAATCCACCACGCGGACCCAGTGCGGGTTGGTAGACGTCACATGTCTTCGAATTTTTGGTTTTAGGACATGCCGTTTCCTCACGATGTTTCCCTTCACCGTTTTGAGAGCGATGGTGATAAAAAAATTATAAAGTAAAGGCCACTACTGCTCACACTACGTACGGGTCGGACAAAAATAAGTTTTCACTCCTCTTGCTCAAAAAGTCCATCATTGTAGCGTACCGGAGCGGGGAATAAAAATGAATTACTTGCTCTAGGGGAAAAAGTAATTTTCGTCTGTAACAAACGAGCCTACAAAAACGAAAAAGTCTTTTTCTTGTGAAAAACTAGCTTTTTCTACCGCATACCGGGATAAAAATTTTCCTTAAAAATTCAGATAGAACAAATTGTATTTTTTTTTAAATAAAGTAAACTATTTAAAATATTGTTTTGAATTATTTTATTTTCTCGCAATCGTAGAGGAAAGTAGAGTATAACACACGGCGCTAAAACCTATTATAACTCGGTTTCTATTTACTCCCTCGCTAGAATGGGTTATTTTAGCCCCTCGTATAACAATCTACAGTTATTTTTTTTGACACTCTCTTTGTTGAAGTATACTGATTTATCTCGGGTACATCTAGTAAGAGTGAAAGCCGATGTCATACATCATTTTCATGATGGAATACTGCTTCGAATATCAGAAATGTTTTTGTTTTTGTGTATGCTGTTTTCGTGACTGTTCTGTTTGGCAAGCATGCTCTATATCAAGTCCAAGTAACAATATGGAAGTGCATTTCTCTATGAAAAAGTGTCAGATATTGCCGTTATTTCATCGGCAGCTCAGTGTATCTCAATGAGTAGCAAGATACAAAATTATCGACAAAAAAAATCGTATCAACGTTTTGATATATATTTTTCCCACAGCATAGACACACGTTTGTATCGAACGCGACTCATTTTCTAGTAAACGTGTGACAATTTTTTTTACAAATTGAAACATTTTACTACTTTTCTCAACAAATTATGGTGTGTTCTTACTTTTTTATGTAATCCTGGTAACAAGTTGTCAGCCTTCTGGTTTCCATCGGCGGTAATAGTGTGAATTACATTGCCAAGGAGTTAAGTGTAAAATGAGATTTTGCTAAGAAAACGATGAGAGAAATTCCAGATAAATGGGCTGAGCTACTGTGTTGCTTTGCGTCAACTGTTAAAACTTTAGGAGAGTAGATATTGTGCAGTTATATCAGCGAACATTCAGCCTTCATTTTCATTAAAATATACTAGCTTTCACCCGTCGCTTCGCCCGCGTGACGGTCGGAAATTATTCCACGAAAACGTTCTACCAGAACAAAAAGTATCCTATGTATTAACCCAGGTCAAGCACACCTGTGAGAAATTTCATCGAAATTTGAAATTTCCTTCGTTCAGCGGTTATGGTTTAAAAAGGTAACAGACTGACAGACAGATAGAATTACTTCTGCATTTATGATATTAGTATGGGTAACAAAATATTAACAAACCACGATTTTTTCAGGTCCACCGTGAGCAGCAGGTTTTCAGTGCGTCCAACAAAAGCATGGAAGTGACTACCTACTTACTGTCAGTAAAACATCTTACTACCTGTCTTGAAAGATATGAAAGATACCTGTGGAGACCTGAGAACTTCTGGAGAATATACATAAGTTGCTTCTAACGACTATTGTCCATTAATTTAATCAACAAGGAGGGTTTATTGCAGGGTTGAATTTTCTTATTAAAAAACCACATTTTGTATTGATTTCAATATAAATGGCAGTCATAATAGCTAATAAAATGCAGCTGATATTTAATTTATTTCCTTTTTTATTTTTTATAGCATTTCATGAAATACATTTAAAGGCAAATAAATTAAAAATAAAACCTGCTACTTAACATTATAAAGTCTGCAATTTCATTCGCACTTAACATAAAAAGTCCTTTAAATTCGAGGTCGTGTACAGTCAGCTCCCAAATTACACTATCAACGCACTTAAAGTACATTTAAAATAATGTACACCGACTCCACATTATCTTATCTATCGAGATATCGTAAAAACTCGATTTAATCGATACGAAATCGGGATCGCCGATTTTATATCGAGAAACGTATACGATGCTGGTGTTAAAAACATGTTATGTGAATTTTACACTTATTGCATAGTCGTAAAATTTTAAATACCGCCGTTAAATATGTTACTTGTATTTTTGTGCAAATTAACGTTATTTTTCCCGACGCCGACAATTTAATTCTGCTCTATAAAGTTTTATAAGTTATTTTTGGATATAAAATTGCACGAGGTTGCAGTTTTATAAATGTGTTATGTACGTTTACTTTGTATGAGAATGTGATTTCAGTTACGAATTTAGATAGCATAGTACTTAGAGGCTTTAACGGTAGCAAGTATAAGTAATACCTAATTAAGTTATTTTAATAACACTGAATGTTTTACAGTGTCATGAACGTAATTAAATCAGAGCTTTCGTGCCAGTAGTCAACTAATGTCATTTAAATATTACAAGGTCATTACCAAATACCGGTAGTGTTAATGGAGCGACTATAATGCTATGTTCCTGCATTCCCATATTAAGGCCATGTAAATATAAAAGTAATTAACTAAAATAAATATTATTTTACACATTTCATTTGAATATTTTCGTAATATAATGTAAAGTAATATGATTATGTTAATTTTTATCGTGTCCTACAAAATCTTAATTACATAATTATTATTTTAATTTTCTTGAATCAAATGGTTATGATATTTTGTTGTCTGCTAGTCATAACTAAACGTAATAGGTTTTTTTTTAATTATACGTTGGTGGACGGAAGCCGGTGTCCTGAATACCAATGACTAAGTTCTCGTCGATACCCTAGTTCATACTCGTACTAATTACATTTTTTTAATTTTTTACTTTTTTATTCCTATGTATACTAAATGAAATTCTGCGTCGTTTTATCTTACCAGAGTTACGTAAAGCCTTCTCCTTCTATTAAAAAAAAAGTGTCACAATGATAATAAGTACTTCGGATGCGCGTATTATTGTACTCAAAAGAAATTGAGTACTTAATATAACATAACATCACGCCTTGTTTCCCCTAAGGGTTTGGGCAGAGGTATATCTGTAGTAGGTATACGGAAAAAAAAGATAAAAAGCTATTCTATGATATAAAAACTCAATTTTTAATGTTTTTTTAACCACTGCTACGATATTCATATGCGAACATAAGAATTGCTCTCCTGTAAAATTGGTGTAAATGTAATTAGTACGAGTGTGAACTAGGGTATCGACATCATAATAAATCCAAATTCAAAAACTTCTTGCTTGCTGTTCCATTGAATAAAGGTTATACGAAAAAAAATCCTGATCCTGATGGCCAACATTGAAACTACAGCACACTTAAATATTTAAATCCATCCAGTAAGAGACAGGCGTGAATTAATCCCAGAAAAAAATACAACCCACACTAAAAATTAAAAAAATTAAACAAAAAAGAGACGAAAAAAAATCCCATCTCTCGCCACAAACTGGACGTAAACAAAGTAATTGATTTCCATTTCTAAGATTACTTATCGCTAAGTTTTTATTGGGCGGGCAGATCGTAAATTAGCCGTTTATCGCTTTATTCGCCAGTCATTAAGGTTTTATATTAGAATTATGCGTTATTAATTTTAGAAAACGGCAGTTAAATTTATGATCCGCCTCGGGTGTTGCTGTTTTATGTTTCTTATTTCAGTCAGAGATTATTGTTGCAGACTGTACCTAATTAAATAAACGTATAATTTTGGTACTCATTTTTGTTACGTATTGTTTTAATTTGTCATGGTCGTGATTTTTGGAGGTGTTGCTGATTTTATTGCCTAATTTGAAGTTCATAAAAAAAAAATATCTTATACCTAGTCACGATTAATGTAACACTGAAACGATCAATGGTCAATCTGAAACTTTGAGGAAAAGATTCATAATGGAAATTCTGAGCCATTTCCTACTATTAGTGGTCGCTCAGTGGTCGATATTCGACCATAATATTTATTTCAATTTTAAGTTTGATAGGATAGTTCATACAAATTCCATGTATAGTACGTACTAATTCCATGCTGCCATGTCATTATTCTAACTGTCATGTCATTATTCTAAGGTTGCCATCTTAAACCATAATGTGTGTGTCAAACGCATGGTAGTGTGTGTAATGTTTTTTAATAATAAAATAAATTTCTAATGCATAATATATTATATAAAAATAATAGCTTTCTGCATTCCTTCTCTCTATATAAACTTTAACTATGCTTAATTTCGTACTTCTCCATCCGCATAATTTTTGTAAAAAGATGAGTACAAAGTTTTTGCTTTACGTATTAATTAATATATATAAATCTGCCTAGCCTTTTCCCAACTATGCTGGGGTCGGCTTCCAGTCTAACCGGATGCAGCTGAATACCAGTATTTTACATGGAGCGACTGCCTATCTGACCTCCACAACCCAGAACCTGTAATACGAAACCCCTTGGTAAGGACTGGTTGTCAGAATTTACGTATATAATGTATATAGATAATCAATAAGATAAGGAAACTTTTTTGCTCTAAAATTACCGAAAATGTTTTATGTCTAACTGAAAACCATAACATTATACTTCTTTCGTTTTTTCAGTACCGACCCGCGCCGAGGCACACAAACTTAGGCATAAAACTTTTAGCCATCTGTCTCACCTAATCTATGTTCCTAGAAACAGGTCTTATTACATGTGATTTAAGACGGGTGTCAATTGCCAATGTATTAATACATACGATTCATATGTAAATGCATATACTTAGCTCTCTGACACGAATACAGTAGTTTACATATGGCCGACGACGATTGCATCATGGCGAAGATTCTGTTCAAAGAATTTGGTTGATCATTGGTTTTTGATGTGGTTGGGCTTGGGAAGTTTTTCAATATGGTCTCTGGGTATTTTCCAAGCAATTATAGATGCAATAACATAGGTGTCCGTATCCATTAGGTACTCTACAGTCCTACAGCTTACCTAGCGGGTGCAGGTTGATGGAGATCATCTTCTTTTCATTAAAGACTTGTAGCGAACTCCAGCAGAATCATAATTATGAAACTATAATTTTTATTCTTGTTAGTATGAACTATTGAAGACTGTTTTTACTATCGTCAGGCAGACAAGATCTGACTGACAACGCCAGTTGGAGAGACATATAAAAAAAAGACAGTAATGTTTTTTTTTTAAACCTTCCTCTCCCTTTTTTGTATTTACAGTTGTAATATATAAATATTGTATAGCGTATGTCACTCCCACAATTAAGACGAATCTAATGACTTCTCATAATATTATGTTAAAATCCATCAAGCCGTTTAAGCTACGGAGCGTGCCAAAGAAATAGACATACAAGGAGGGTAATGTATGTTACCCTCCTTCGGGGAAGTTGGGTAAAAACACAGAAAACTACATACTTAATTATAATAAATAGTTCCCAATATAAATAAATTAATTAAATTAAAATCATTAAATATATTTGGGCGTGGGTGTATGACCAAATTTTAATATAGTATGAACGTAAGGGCACTGACTTTGTAAAGATCATAGCAGATGGTGTTCTGTAGTTTCTACCTTCCCCCCTTGGGAAGAAGGCGTTAGTTTATGCATGTAACTATCTATGTATACAAATATAGTTTCTGATTTATTGACGCTGCTACACAATAAAATTACCCTATAGCACCTGTCATCACAAAGTTTTTATTTAAACAAACAAGCAGTGGGAATCACAATAAACAGTGGAAATACATTAATTTTCCACAGAATACTCGTTAAAATGCGGCTGAGCTGAATACTTGGTCCAGTCTGTGGAGCTCCCGACGTAATGAGTTCCGTATAGCTCATTCTTTTTTATTTTTTGGTGAGCTAAATGTAAATGCTTGCAATTATAATTCATTGTGATTGTATTTTTGTGTTCCTGTTTTTGTTTGTTTTCAGGCTGTAAAAGATTTGCTTGGGGTTCGAAATCGTTTAATATTTTTCTCATTTGTTTGAATTTTGCCCGTATCGAATTTGACTCACAATAAACAACGAGTTATTTCTTGAAGAGATAATAATTATATACCTAATCAAGAGTCTCTTAATAGACGCTAATAGTTTTCAATGTATCTCATAAATAAAATTACCAAAATGAGAAAGTTGTAAACCCTATACTAATTTAATATAATATTATAAGGAAGTAAAATTTGTTTGTAAGTTTGTATGTAGGGGGTAATCTCTGGAACTACCAATCGAATTTGAAAAAATATTTCTGCATTGTATAGCTCATTTCTTGAAGAAGGTTATAGGCTCGCGGACGAAGTCACGGGCAGAAGCTAGTTAAATAAAGAAATTTATTATGATTTGTTATTAGAATATTTCATACTTTCCTACAGAACCCTAAAAATGAAGCCATAAAACGGATGCGTGGGCGCAACCGTGCGCTCGATCATTATTTATGAAGACATTTAATGGTAAATTAATGAAATATGTTTATTGTACGTTTTCTATGAGTTTCACTAATGGTTATGATCACGATGTTTTGACACCTACTTATGATAATTATTTGAAAAATATTATCATTATTTTTATAATTAAAGTTTGGCGCTATGTCAATTTAGAAATAAAACAAATATTTGTCAAAAATTTTGTATTGTTACAAAAATTGTTCAAATTCGTAGTGAATACCGATTATTTCTACGAAGAATTGATCATTGAGGAATAGAATACTTGGTACCTATATAACCCTAGCTAATTACTACATTTTAATTAATAAATGAATACCTGATAAAATTGTAATGAAAATTTAGATAAGCTTTTCGGACAAGCACGCAAATGAAAAATAGCGTCTGTAGTACCTTAATACATCTGCATGCATAGGTATCCGTGTTATATGCAATTGCATTGATATCATAATTCATTCGAAGCGTTGGTCCCGATACAAACAATCGATTTATTCATGAATTGATGTTATTAATGTTTTTACTAATTCATTACATGCAAAGATGTTTTGTTCGTTTGCATGTAAAAATATATGCTCACAAAGAAAAACAGGAAAATTATGTTTTTAAGTACGATAATTTATATAAAAATACATGCAAACATTTTCTAAAAAAATTAAGGTAACATACCTACCCCTATGTTTTTGTTCATGACAGTTCTTGTAATGTGAATGAGGCATCCAATCACTACTAATGAAAGGAGTTCTATAGTTGTACTCGTATAATATCAATGCATATTTTCATGTTGATAGGTACCCTAAGTATGAATCATATTTTTTTTCTACCAAGCAAAACCCGGTGCAGAACCTAGTAATTAAACACACAAGTTGTGCATGCAACCATCAATTATACAGGCTGTTGTTTTTTGCCATCCGATTTGTTTTGCGTTCGATAATGTCCGAGGGAATTATACCAAGTACGTACTGAGGTGATTAGTGACGGTATCATGCACAAACATACACACACAATTCACACTAAGATTTTATTTTTGTATTTAAAACAGGGACTGTAATTAATGTTTTCAAACACAGATTTTTGGAATTATTTTTGTGACGGTGAATGTTGAAAATTTTTTATGAGTTGGAAAAACGTGTTTGGTATTTGGGAAAATAATTATTTAAGCACTTTATTCGTAGTCTTTGCTTTTATTTCCCTTCTGTGACCATCATACATCGTTTCGGCCTATCAGCGTGACCGTTTAGATCTTCTATACTCCACAATGGATATTGATGTGGTTTTTCTCAAAATTGAGAAAATTTATTCCGGAAGTTTTATACGTAAAATATATTCATATTAAACTTAATTGTTTTAAAAATATCGTTGTTTGTCAATTTGTGGGAAGCAGGGAGGGTTGCTAGTAATTGATAAATAAGAAGGAAAACAAATCAATTGGAAAACATTTTACATCAATGTTCGCATGAATCTCTTGTAGTGTGTAATCTCAACCTAAATACAATTGTTTTTTTATGTGTATCACCGAAGTTTTTACGAGTTCACCTTTCCATTTGCTACCTGTCTTTTGTTTGTTTTGTCTCTCTGAATAAATCTTTTCTGTTTGCACAAACAGACACTACACATTATTAAAATCCAATTCAACCCGAGCTAATTCTAGCCTGTAACTTAGAATTATAACTTGTTAACCCATAACATTTATATCGCTTCTAACTAGACGGCATAAAGCCAGTGGTTTCAAACCTTCGGCGACTCTAATTATGCCACAATAAAATCAAATGTAAAATGGCTGTTAATTGGTGTAATATAACCTTGTTATCGGTAGAGGGTTTGAATTAGCCTAATGGTATACTCCGCTCTGCACCTGCCATACTTGATTTATTTTATGACTGTGAGTGTGTGTGGGTTTTGACAGCTCGCGTTTCTTTTTTTTTAAAGGTTGTTTGTTAAATAAGTTTTTGCGAAGGTTGCTGGTCGCTATTTATTGTATCTTTATCTATATTGGTCACACACATAAAAAAACAGTGGCACTCCGGGAGTGCCGACAGAAGTGAAAACTTGAAAAAAAATCGGCGCCGCGGTAATCAACGCGTTGATGTCTTTTACTGCACGGTATCGGTAAATTTCGTTACAGTGTCGCGAAATCAATAGTTTAGTCTCATCTCAAAAATGTCCAACGCGCCTAAAGAAGTTTTCACTTCAATGAAAACTTTTTCATAACATTCTTATCCGGCCGCTAAGCCGTTGGTCACGGCTGTCATTTGTAGATCTTTGACAGCCGTTACGAGTAGTCGGAAACCTGAAAGTCTGATATCCAGTCTGACAATGGGGTATCGTATTACCCAGTAACTGGTTGTGGAGTGTGTGTAATAGCAATCATATAATTGCGTCTTATTAAAATAGGTTTTTACTTTTATTAATTTATTTATTTTTTGTATTGATTCTTTTCTGTTTTGTGAATGTGAGAGCGCTGTAGGTTTAGTGAATTGTAGACCTGTAGACCATTTTCTATTTTGTTAAGTAATTAGTACTTATTGAAAGACCTACACTGTCCTCCCATACCTAGTAACACTGTTATTTGAAAGTATTGTAAAAGCCAATTATTTTTAAAAGAGTAACCGTGGAGTTTCTTGCCGGCTCTTCTCCATAGGAAACGATCAATTGGAACCGTGCACCTAGCTTCTGAAGTTTCATAAGTGCCCTTGTAGGTTTATGTGAAATAAAATATTTTGAATTGAATTGAATTGGAGGTCAGATAGGCAGTCGTTCCATGTAAAATACTGGTGTTCAGCTGCATCCGGTTACACTGGTAGCCAACCCCAACATACTTAGGAAAAGGCTAGGCAGATCATGATGAATCAAGCATGAGAACAGCAGCGTTATTTTGTAAACTGAGAAAATGTTGCAATGAGATCACCTGTTAGTCTTTCACAACTAAGTAGGTAGGTATGTCCAAAAATAAATTTTACCTTCAACACTTTTTGTGTTTTTCAAGATAAAATCTCCAAATCCAAAACTGCATGGAAATTCTTACTTAAAAGGAACAAACTCAAGTTAACTAAGCGGAATAAACCGCCCAAAATCTGTTATTTATGTTCGGTTGTTATACGAATGATGAATAGCCATCGTATACCTCTTTTTAAGAATACCACATTACCGACACACTTCGTTCAAAGCAAAACCACCCATTTAAATAAAACAATAAAGTTTATATCAACTGCATGTGGTTACGTGGTCAGTTCTTTCAAAAGCTATTGTGAATGTTTTTATGAGTCCGAAGGCGTGTAATAGTAATTAATTACGTATGAAGAAATATCAGAGAGTTGTTAATTAAATCTTGGTGAGAAGGTGTCAGAATAGACGTGGCATCAGTAGCCTATTATCTTTTTTAAACAGAAGTACAAAAGTCTGTTATTACACTTAAATATACATCGTTTTGTGATGCAAGGTATATAGGGTGACTGGTAATTAGTGACCACGTGACTTTACTCATCATTAGGAACAACTTTTACTACGGGACCAAACCTGAAATCGCGAAAAAATTCTCAGCAGGCTGTTCCCTATATTTTAATGTTTGCATAACTCGTCAAAATGTAGGGAACAGCAGATTTTTTTTTAAATGTTGTTCATGATGAAGAGTAAAGTCACTCTATAAAGGGTGGTAGGGACATCGACGCGAAAACTGTTACCATGGATTCAGTACATGATTCTGAATCCACCTGGGTTGAAATTTTTCGTGGGTTATTTTAAAAAAAATCTGCTGTTCTATACATTTTGACTGCGTAGTTATTACATTTTTCTATGAAACAGCTGATAAAAAAAATAACCGACGAAAAATTACAAACAACGCAGGGGGTTCAGAATCATGTACTAAATCCACGGTAATAGTTTTCGCGTCGATGTCCCAGCCAGCCTGTATATTGGGCCTAGATAAGAAGTGCTTGAAGCTGGTCTATGCAAGCAGCATAGTTTTTTTTGCAAAAGATAGGAAAATCTATGATACCACTAAAATAAAATAAAACATTCAAGTGTAAAGTAAAATTATGATTTACATTAATTACAATCGAGGAAAATGTATTCTAACTGTAATGTAGACATGCCTGATCTAGGTTTATAAAAACCTGTGTTTCAGGCCACCACTGAAGATATCCTCTGGCATATGAACTGCTGCCAACTCTTGAAAATGCCACAAAAAAGTATTTATCATCATTCCAATTTTTTTTGGGGTCGGCGCATCATTTATTTTTATAAAGTATAGGTACTTTACAATAAATGTTTTGATCTAACAACATTACATGGCTTTGCAACATTTTTGTTAAGAATTTTTAATAGGTAATATAGTGTAATATTGCAACATACCTGTTACCAATAACAATAAACAACTTTATAACGCGCCAATCAATCTTGGCGCTAATTTGTTGAGACCCACAGACAATTTAATTGACGTTTTAACTTTTTTTGTTTATCGCGTAATAAATATCTACAGTTTCGTATAATGTTAATTAATAATATTGACTTTTATAGCTATTCTCAGAAAATAAAACATGTTTTTACGATCCTCCAAAAATCGAATCGATTCAACAGTTTTGGATTTATACGCAAATTAACCAATCGTATAATTTAGTATCGATACTTGATATGTATCGATGTCGAATATATTACCTATATAAAATATAAAAAAACATAAATTATATTGGTCGTATTTTCTTTTATCGATTTCATATTGGCAATAATTATGGGTTATTTTGATTATTTTTATATAATTAGCGAAAGGATTCGATGACTAATGTTGATTTCGGCGATATATTTTTGGCCTTTTGGTCCGTGCCAAGCTATTTTATTTTAAATCTCCGCGACATTCTTTCTGACTTTTTATTTTTTATCAGCTCCTAAAGGTCCTAGCGTGATGTGAAATAGCCTATAGCGTTTCTCAAGAATTGGGCTATCAAATGTAGAAAATATTTTTTCAAGTCTGACTGGTAGTTTCAAATATTAAACAAAAAAAAAAAACAAACTCTTCAGCTTTATTATTAGTCTAGATAAAGATAAATAAAAGTAAAAGCTCAAAGAATCAGCGTGAGTTCAAATAGTTTAAACTTTAATCGTGTTTTTCGTCATTTTCTTGTCGTGATAATTAAGAATACTATTTAGTGTTACAATAGAATGAATGGATTAAGGATTTCCTCAACATCATTTCTCTGTTTGAAGTTTCTAGTAAATATTATTTGACGCAGTAATGCTGATAATACCTACATATACAATATTTTCAAAAGCTGTCGTTACTGAATAATCTTTTTACATTATTTGCAAGACTATCTTAGCTACGATGTTATCTTGAAGTCTTGCTGCTATAACATTCCTAAAGAAACTGTAAGTTTTTTGTGAAATAACAGCGGAAAACTGAGACCCTTTGAAAAAAAAAAGCTTCTGAACTTTTCACCTAAAAAATAAACGACAGTATTAAATCATCATCAAAAAAGTTTTAACACAAATAAAACAAACTACAGGAAGCTATCAAAGCTTCCTTCCTCCCGCTACACAAATTTATAACGTGTTTTGTCAAAATATAATGGCATATCACAAAATTTGGCAGCGTGACAACCCTGAATTATGATTTTTATTGCTCCAACTGAGTCATAGTCCGTAGAATAAAAATAAAAGCTGGTCTTTCGACCCATAAAATAAATTATCACCCTAAATTTGTTCAGATTTATAGCTAAGCGAACGTTTGAATGTGATCGCTAAATTATTATAGAAAAATATATTATGAAGAAAAAAGTTGTGATAGCAATAAAAATGTCAGAGTGAGGAAATGATTTCTTTTAAATAAATTATTTATGTGTTTGTTAATATTTTTGCGTTGATGAAAGGTTTCCAGGGATATTAAAATATGATGGTGAAACTGTGAACGTTTTCTAAGGAAATATCTATAACCAAATGAGACGGAAGATACTTAATTATTATGATGAAATTGATGATACCTACATAATAATAATGGTGACTTCATTTCTAGTAAAAATATGAACTCTGATTTATTCTTAAATTCATCATACATCTTAATTAATTTGTTCTTACCCTTGGTAAGATTGATTTCCCCTTCTTCACCTCTACTCAGAATTATCCATTTCCCTTTACGTTTTAAAATTTCCGCATTGTATAAAACAACCAGATTTGCATACGATTAATGTATTATGTAAGAATGCAATTTATAGTCTTAGAATAACATAAATTTATTATTTCGATTACAATTTGTAGATGACGGAAGCAAAACAAGCGGAAAATTACCATTAATTGCTTTATATTATTCAATTGTGACGCTAATTCAAAATAGAACAACTAGGATCAATTTTACTACCTATTACTAATGACCAGAGCAATGTATATATTCCCATACTTCATACAAACTCACCTGAACAAATTCTTACCTCAAGTGAAACAAAGAATACCATTTATTTGGGCAACAGTTCATAAAATAAATAAAAAGTGTTTTTTTTTTTTACAAACAACATTGTTTGTCTCAAATGACAATTTTTTTTAGATATAGAGTCTATCAATCAAGAGGAGCTCGTGGCTAAGTAATAACAGCCGCACGGTTCGATCCATCAGGTTAAGCTACGCTTGCCGAGGCTGGTCTGTAGATGGGTGACCATCTTAACATACCGAGACTCTTCCGTGCCTCGGAAAGTACGTTAAGCCGTTGGTCCCGGCTGTCATTCGTGGATCTTTGACAGTCGTTACGGGGCGTCAGTCTGCCAACCAGTCTTACCAAGGGGTATCGTATTACCAAAACCCAGTAATGTGGAGGTCAGATAGGCAGTCGCTCCATGTAAAATACGGTATTCAGCTGCATCCGGTTAGACTGGAAGCCGACCCCAACATAGTTGAGAAAAGGCTAGGCAGATTGAGAGTCAATCAATCAAATAGCTCAGCCAGTTGCAGTTCACCTACGCTCTACATTAAGCATCTGTATTATTTACTGTTGCCAATCCATCGGTGAAATAAGATCCAGATAACTCAACATGTTGAAATACTGTTACGATCATAATTATTAAACCTTAATTGGAAGTGCTAACAATATGAGTAATTCAAACGAGAATCATAAAAAAATAACTTTTATTATATTAGCTGCCGGTATAAAAATAATTAAAACCACTTTATCATTATTATCCTCCGTACAATCAAGCAATCCTATTCGGTATTACATCAAAAGTAATCTATCTGTTAATTTATACGGCGTCCAATTAAACAAGATTAATGTGATAAAAAACGGCTACTTGTTCCTCCCGATACATGATTAAGTTATAAATTGTGGACGGCCGAAAACAGGCGTCCCAATTATTAGGCCACAACTGACAGTGGCAATATTTCTGGCAATGATTAAGTGGGGTAGAATGTAGATGTGGCAATAATACTTTGCATGTCAAAGGACTTTAAATTATTGTACTGTTTTGCGGTGATGAATGTTATTTTTATGTGGTGTTCCGGTGTACTAGTAGAAGACAATAAAATTCTGAGGGCAATTGAGGTAGCAAACCAGAATAGAGTTACAAAAATGTATTAAATCCCATGGCATATTTTTTTTTTTGTTAGCCTATATTGTATCCCACTGCTGGGCAGAGGCCTGCCCTTTTTCCTTCCAAATCTATCTATTTTGTGCGATTTCAGGCCATGTTGGCCCCGCAAACATAACTAGATCGTCACACCACGTTCGCCGCGGTCTACCTCGAAGGCGTTGTCCTCCTTCAGGCGTCAAGTAGCAGATGTTGGAGAAAAAACAGCCAGGCTGAAGTGGGAGTGGGCCGGCCACGTCACACGAATGCACCCGGAGAGATGGGCAAAGATCGTCACTCACTGGACGCCTGAAGGAGGAACTAAGGCATATAAGTTTTGAAAGTTCAATCGCTGCAATTTATTAGGATCAAACGTTATTTATTGCAATATTTTGTTCTGTAACAAGGGCAAGAATAAATCAGAATTGAAATATTTTTCAGTGAGGTATATTCTAGACAGCTATAACAGTATGTTGAGCCTTTGAATGAATTACCGCAAGTGGATCCTAGTTAGGTAATCTAACAAAAATAATCTAAATGGAACTACAAAAAGTACAAAAACTTTTCCCATTCACTTCAACCGGCGTTTCCACAGTTACGCTCTGTCACATCTGAAATATTTAAAATATTAATCTAAGTAGTAATATTTCATCGTGTAGTGGCGTAACACCTGCAAGCGGCATACGTAGCTGATTTATTGAGCCGTTTGTTTCCCCCCACTAGTCATCCTCCCGCCATCCACCAGCCCCCGGTGTCATCCTCCTGTCATCCTACGTAGCTATGCGAAGCACACCTATATGATGTGTGATGTGACGCTTGAAATTTTGATGAACTGTGTGAATTTCATACATTTTTGTTATTTTTTTTATTCTGTTAATCGACAGTTGGAGTGTATCATGTCAAGTGTGTCTGTATAAATATTAGGGCTGCCGAACGTACGAACGTAACTGAATTCAAAACCTTTTTGTAGTGTAAATTGTTTTGCATAACTGTCGAATATATTTTTTGTCGATGTGATTTTGAAATTCATAAAGTTGAGTGAACATCGTGATTGTCAATTTGAATTTACTCTATTGTAAGTTTATTTTATTTGATTTCATATCAATTTACATGAAATGTTTTGAAGTGAAAACTATAAAACAATATAATTATCGCTGTCCCCGGCGAAAAAATGGTAAACGTAAAAACAAAATTTTACAGAAAAAATAAAAAACAGTTTTTTGTGAAAATCTTGTTAGCTAATTATACATAGCGGAATTGTTCAAATACCAAAAGAAAAGTGATTTTTTACATTCATTACAATACACTTTAAAATCTTGTAACTTCTGAAATAACCATAGGAAATGAATAAAAAAAATTGACACTGTGTAATCGGACCTCTAAATATCGAATATGCAATAACCTTAAAACTATCGTAGTAGCACATTACCATTTTATTCGCCGGGGACAGCAATATAGCTTGTACCAATGTCTATTTTATCAAATTATCAGCGTAATTCCGCGCCTTATATTCTATTCTTCTTCGTCACACAAATTATAATTTTATAAGCGTAACTTCCAAAGAACTTGTCGCTAAACAAACTATGTGTAACCATTATTTTATTAATTCAATTCTGCTCTAGTCCAATCAGGAGCCAGGACGTTGTATGGGCGGCATCCTTACAATGAGCACCGCAAGGTGTTTCGGCACTTCTTACGGTCACGTACAATCGTAAAACAGAACTTTATAGGTTTTTACTACTGAATTAAAATGTAATTGAAATTTTACGACTTAAAAATATAGACACCGATAGACATCAAGTCATCATAGGTGAATGTTTAATGAATTACAAAACAGCTGAGTCTACAATAACAATTACATAGGCCCATACAAAAATACAATACCATGATAAATAATTCACTAGTTGTGGAATACATGCATGTTTTGATGTAATCCTTACATAATTATTATAAAACAAAGTTCCCCGCCGCGTCTCTCTGTCTTAACGCGATAAACTAAAAAAATACTGAACGATTTTCGAACGGATTTTCAAACGGTTTTCACCAATGGACGGAGTGATTCTTGCGGTAGGTTTTAGTGTATAATTCATTAAGGTTTTGTGTAAATTGGCTGAAATATGACGGTCATTGACGAAGATGTCGGAAACAATCATGCCGACTGGGAGCTTTATTGGCGTGCGCCGCGTAAACCGTTACAGATACATCAAATTTATGTTCAACAGGATTAAAGATCTTAAAAAGTTCAACAAAAAAGTCCGTAATAGCATATGTCTATCTTCTAAGGATTACCCACATTAACCGTTATTATCTTTCAGAATTTGATAAAAATTCCATTGTTATTTCCGAAGCTATATTGACCGGTATCATATCAATATTTATCCAAGAAAATATGTTACTTAAATTGGGTATTTAATTTAGATACAAATATGCCTTGACATCATATTATTTAAATGAATGGTTTAAAATATATCACAGATTCAAAATTATGCGTAACAAATTATTATGGTTGGAGCGCAGCGGTAGGAGTCAATAAATAACCTTTTCCTGGACTATTAGGTATGTAATTCCAATACTACCCGGTAGTACGTTCCCGTAGTATATTTTCTGACATCCACGCGGGCGAAGCCGTGGGCAAAAGCTAGTATTCTATAAGTTTCTTGTGAATAAGATACATCAAATCTATTTAAGATATTACATCGCTTCGAAATCTAAAGATTTCACAGAACATTATGTTTGAATTTAGTACACCACGCAACAGAATGCATAACAATAAATTATAACACAAATAATCTTCACTCATATTGTCTGCCTATTAACATAATAAAATGTTTAGCACCACTGAAATTTACGCACACAAATACAACTCAAAATAAACTGTACTTACTTTGAGATAAAGGTTGCTTTTGATTGGTCGATGTTTCGTTTCGCAACCGCATCTCCAGGGGCCCATAACTTTAGGTCGCGTGCGCCGGCGGCGTATTATTTTTAAATTATTAACGCTGTAATGGAATAATTCCGATATGCTAATGCTGCGACGAACGGGCACTGATCACGAGATCGCCACAGGATACGATTAACAGTAGGGCAAAAATTCAATTTGCGTTGAATTTTGTTTGCGGTACCTATTCTGTGATGCAAATGATTGAGAATGTGTTTATTTGTTTTGAAAAGGTTTTAGTGAATGAATTATGTATGAAGTAATTTGTTCGTACGCCATTATTCAAAGACATGCACCATTGCATTTTAGCCTCAGGACAAAATGTTACGAGCACTAATTTAAATAGACGCAGTAGATTATAAAATAACAGTCAATGCAATCTCACTGGCAGTTAACACTAAACAATATGGCGCAATTTGCGATTTGCGAGTTGACATCATAAATTTTAATGGCGATGACAGAGGTTAGGAGGCCACAGCGACCAAATGACTTGACAATTTATCTGTTAAGTTTATGAATATCAAATGAATAAGGTCGAACGAGTTACAAGATAAATTGTTATGGATTTAGTTAATTCAAAACACAGTCATTACTTCCATTCGAAAAGATAAAATACCACCAAAGACGAGATGGATATTCTATAAGGATGGATTTCTTACAAGAAAGAGGAAATGAAGGATCAACAGGAATGAGAAATATTGAATCCGGCATTTTTTCTGTGGACAAAAGTGACTAGCTAAAAAATTTATCACAGATCTCAGAAGATTACCAGAATCCCGATCTTTATAACTAGATCTGTCAAATGGAAGGGACCTACTCAATTTTAGATACATGATCAGACATGCATGATTTTCTTGTATAATCCTTCTATCATAACATTTACCCCAACTGAACCCACTGCTTCAAAGTAACTACAACCAAGCCGTTAGAACTACCTCCCCAGCTAATTGCTAGTGCTTGCAATTTGTTCGCTTGCCCAGTTTGTTGTGTGTCGGGTTTCTTTACCGGTAATGGATTGGTAGGCTGTGGCCTATCTCTACACTTCATTTGGGTTCACTATCTGATTTAGTGATAAGTGGATGGTAAATAGATTGGTGTGAATTGGGATTTGTGTAATATAATGGTACTCCTATGTGGTCTTGCGGTATTCTCCACTTTTGTTTTTTGGCATGGCAAGTGAAATTATGACCATCTTTAAAAGTCAGTGCCACTATCATCTTATCTCACAAACCAGTATTTTTTCCACGACTTGAGCCGTGAAAACTACTCAAAGTCTGTCACCAAAATTAATGCTACTCAATTTTATTTTTAATTTAATTATAACTATAACAAAAACCCAAATGTTTGCACGTTTGGTTGTTATGGATCTGCATAGTTATTTATGATAAAACCGAAATTTTATCAACACTTATTGCAAAAAAAAAGTTTCGATTAGAAATTTTAAAAAAACTTGACGAAACTTTATCCAAGTACTTTGTGTTATAATTATGGTCCTGAAATCTCCTGGGACCTGTTTTTGAGATAATTATTGTGATTATTTTGTTTTTCAGATACCAACTTCAAAAACAGATACTGGAGTACAGCAATAAAGACTTTATCTAAACCTTTAAAAATTGCTCAGGAAAACGACTGGTTTTGCTTAACACTGGAGCAATTTCGACGCTATTTATTGCCAAATTGCAGCAATAGCGTGTTAATTTAGATAGCAATAAAGCCAGTCCCACTTCGTAAGAGTAGTAAGATAAATCATTTTTACCAATTAATGGAATCTAAGCGAGTAATTCATTTATAGTTTCATCAACACTATCTGTACGGATATACCGGTACCAGGCACAGTAGTAGCTGTTATTATGTCCTTCGATTACCAAATGTAGAGGCAAAAGTAAAAGTATTTAGAGTTTCAGATTACTAACAAAATAATTTATTTACTGCTCGCACACTCTGGTCTATGAGCAATTGCCCGCTCCAACATAGCTGACTGAATATTTTTAATACTACAGTTTGAGCTGAAACCGTGGAATGAATTGCTCAATAGTTGACTCTTTAGAGTCTAATAGACAATACACTCCGGGACATACTTATACGTTATTACTGCCACCCTGCCGACAGGCTTTTTAATTCTTTACCATGGCTTCAACTACCCTGATTGACTATGTGACACAAGCGTAGACGTTAAATCTTGATTTCAGCCGAAGGACGTCCACTGCTGGATATAGGTGGAAGCCTTGCTTGTGGGAGCCCAAGCGTCGGCATACCAATCTGTCCTATGCTGACGATAAATGTTTCATCATATTCGTAAGTAGACTAGAAATGTTCCATCTTATAAGTTCTATGTCAGATAATCTTGCCATCTTTAATCTGTAAGTGTGAAGCACATCTCTGCTTACCCCCAGGGTCTACCAGCGTGACAGTGTGACGTAATTTATAACAGTTACTAGCGGCGCGTGCGCAGCGATCGCGAGATAGCAAATAACTATGATTTATTAATACACAATTTATTATAACTTCCTTTACTTACGAAATAACTATGTATTACCACGGTTGTTAACTTTTACGGGGTCGGCAGATAACGCGGTTTTAATGTTATAATGAATAACACAGTTATTTGTTTGGCAGTTAGTTTTTATGTCTCAATTGTGCGTATGTAGGGGGCATCGTTGTGAGTAAAAGCAGTTACTTCAATGTCTTTAAAAAAAATTGAGTTATTAATAAAACCATCAAATACACTGATTGCCTTAATTTGGTGGCTTTTAAAACATTCCTAGAAAATTATCGAAGATAGACCACGAAAACTGATAATAAACTATGGAGGCTTGTTTGAGCACTATAGACATTTTATGTATGTATTAAAAAAAATAAAAAATTAAAGGTCTTAGCATTATCTGCAAAACACAGATATAGAAGGATTAGTCTCTTAGAAATATTTCAGTTCGCTAATTAGCTTATAATTTAAAAACCACTTCCGTAACACTCATATATGTATATATTATATGTATATCATTAATTTCGTGATCATTGTTATTCAAATTTGCATAAAATGTACAGTTGTTACTTAACAACATAACTGTCGGAAGTAACATTTCAACACACAATCCTACTTACATAAACACTGTTTTTAATTAACTAAAATAAGTGCCATAATAATGGTTATTGTCGGATTTAATTAATGTTAATTACTGTTATATTATTATTATCTTCCTAACGCTTATAAAGCGAGGTAATGTTTGCTATCAGAAGTAGTTTTAGCATTATACTTAATGTTCGTTAGTACCGGATTGTTAAGTATTAAAGTGTTATAATTCTTCAAAAATGTGTTGGTACCTATACTTTTTATCGCGTAGGATCTCAAAATCATTATTGTGAAGTAGTACCATTTTTGAAAGTCGTAAATTTCGTACTGTAGCTTTATGATAACTACGTTGGGTATATCTATCAACTATTTAATACACAGAATGTTCTGCAGAACATCACATGAAAGGTTTTCTCCTGATATAACAATTTTCTAAAACTTCCAAAAGGATTTTATAAATGCAGAGGGCACAATTTTATAAAATACGTTCAGGAGTTCGTAGCTAGATGGAATTGTTACTCGACTGTTACTGGCCAGAGAGTAATATTTTAAGTTCCTATACAATTAATCAAGAGTGAAAACTTGAACCTTAAAGCTAATTCAAGTGATTATTAATTAAGATAATTGTAATTATGAATGGAAATCTACGAAGATTTGTCTAGACTTTACGATTGTAATCTTTGGCCGTCAGGAAATTAATTACCATTGTTAGAGTTATGGCTTTGTAAGATGCCACAACATCGAGCTCTGTTCAAAAGAAGATTATTATAGAAAACAGCATGGCATATGAAATCATAGATAAACACAGCAATTGAACCTGAAAACATTACCTTTTCCCCAGCAATAAAATAATAAGTTGTGAAAAACAATAAGAACTAGAAAGCCTAAGCTTTAAATTTAATGTTAGTTGTTATAAAAATACATGTCATAAAGACGGTGCTAACCATTGGTAAAACGGTTAAAGATGCCACTTATAAATAGGACGAACCCCGAATCTCGCATAGCAACTGTCTTCAGCTTTTCAATTTACTGTCCTTCCCAATGACACATACGTCTTCAACTTTAAACGTTACATTATCCACCATTAAAAATACGTCCACTCCACATCAGACATCTCACCAGCCGAGCAGTCCAACATTTCAAAAGTGGTATTATCATCTCTTAGTTTATTCCGTCTCACTGGCATTTCGTGAAAGGCGTCGTGAAAGATTTATAATTTAATTAGCTGCTGTAAATAGACGCTGGCGGTTAACTGTCTGTTGAAATGGCGGTGATCTTTGGGGGCAGATGGGACGGTAGGTAGAATGTAGATTGGGTTTTTACCTTCCTGATTCTATTCGTCGAGCTTCATTGTGTCAGCGCTTTTTTGGCGGTCACCGCTGTTGCTTCTATCTTTTAGGAGCTGCAGTAATTGTGAAAAGTGTGGCGAACTTGTTACTTCCTGTCACTTTTTGCCTTCAAGATTCTATAAGGATTCTGAAAGAATTAAAACATGATGCATTTCTTCAACAAAATTAACACGGGTTCTGTGCCTTATTTAAACTAAATAGTAGGTATTATAAAGAGGTTAAATTGTGTGTTTATAAGTGATTATCTCTGAAAGTACCAGATCTGGTTGCAAAAATCCTTTTACTAATAGATAGCTCCGGTAATGCCGAGTGGTCGACTTCGACGCAAACGCCGTCGCGGATAGATGCTAATATACTATTTTTATTGAGTGTTTGTATCATTTAGGGTATCAGTGGTTGTTTCTTTCTAAATCCAAGACTTGAAAAAGGTTGAGAAAAGTCGTATTCTTTTTCAAAGTTACCAATGAGCTTCAAATAATAATTGTGTGCCGTCAATTGTTCTAACTTCACCTGGTGTCCTATGTTTGCCTATAATGAAAAAGCTATAATATCTTTTTAATTTTACTTGTATGGCAATCGAAACTTTGAGTTTTCATAGAGAGCTTTAAGTTTCGATTGCTAATAAGTAAAATGAAAAAGATATGATATCTTTTTCATTATAGGCAAACATTGAATGCCAGGCGAAATTAGGGCAGTTGGCCGGTACTCTAAAAAGTTCCAAGTCAGATAAGACAGATACAATTAGATACACACTCCGTAAGGTGCCAATTCATATTTTGCTAGGGTCATCATAACTAATTACAGATTACCTATCATTACTTACGTCCAGTCATACAAGATGACAAAAGCACACACATAACTTATGCACATCGTAATAAATCATTCGCCACTATTAACTTTATGCAGGGATGACTAATATATCCATTCATTCATAAATCATATCTTCAATACTTATGACATTAGGATCTTGGTATTCCTCTCAGGTTGGTTACTTCGTTTATAATGGTGTCCAGCCGACTCTGCTGTAGACTGGAGCTTAGAAAGTGATTCCTCTGTCTACGTCATGTGTCTGTGTCTATTTGTCTCTGTCTCTGTAATTTTTACAATTTAATAGTTATTTCTTTGTTGAGCATTTTTTTTAATGTGAAACATCTATAGCGGTGGGTCAGATCCAATGCCAAACCAACTCTAACGCCAATGTTGGCGTCGGTAAACCATCTTTTTATGCATATTAACTGTACATAATAATTTAGATGTTTCACATCTGCCAGGCGTCCTGCGACGGCTCATTTTTTCCACGTCTCTCTGATGAGAGTAATCATCACATTTGCCATGATCTTCAGTTTCTTCTTGGAAAATTCTCCCTCTCATGTGACTACGTATATTGTAATATTTACTGCCTCGTTTGATCCTTCTCTCATTTTACTTCTAGCATTCATGCTGTTCTTGATGTGCTCTTGATGAAGGCATTGTGACGTTTTTCCCTTCGAATTTTCTGTATCGGACAAATGATTACAAAGTATAGAGTACCAACGTTCTTGAGACCATACAGCAATGTCAGTTCTTCAATTACCTACTCTTTGTCACCCAACCAACTTTTATTGCTCAAAATTCTTCCATTAAAATGCAAGTGGCGGTCATTTAATAAAGTACAATTATGAATCGTAAAATCGTTCCCGTAGTTGCTTTTATGAGTAGTCGCTTGTTATCGCCTCCATCTTGATTTATGATGCGCGGGAGTGGCGTGTTGCGTCCGGTGGATGCGGCATGTTTGATGTCAGTACTTCTTATTGATTTTGTAGCGATGAAATTGTAATGTGTGGTACTAGTAGGTGGTATCTTATTTGGATGGTGACATGTCCAAATATATTAGGATTTATGAACTTTTGTTGCTAGTAAGTATCCATATACCAAGCAAGAAGTTGTGTTGAAAGGGCCCTAGCACATTCCACTGCGAGACAAACTCAAATGTAATCTGCTTCTTCAATATTAAGTGCTAATTTAAAAATGCTACTATACGAATTTTATAATCAATACTTGACAGACTGGTCTCAAAATAAATTCTTACATACGCTAACCAAAAAAAAAGTTGTCCAGTCCACCAACCGCATCCGCACTCCAGTAGCAGTATTTCGACACGACACGCATAACAGTCTTGTCGCGATAACATACCTGACACATCAGCTTCTTGCTACAGTATTTTTATCTCACGAAGCGACGCGCGCTTTACTTGTGGTAACCAAGTGTACCAACACGCAGTGAATGTGTGCGTGAAGACAAATAGCGTAAGCGTAGCATATACCACACACACGCACAGACATACACTTCGAACTTCCCCATTGTATCAGATGGACCGAGAGCTCCTGCGCTTACACACGTTCACAACGTGTTTGTTCACTTGGTAACCACAAGTAAAACACGCGTCGCTTCGTGAGATAAAAATACTATACCGAAGTACCGACTTCAAGCATAATCTGGTATGTCAGTTTTGTTAATTGCTTCTGTATCTCGGAAGTTATTCGATGGAATATTTAGTGGTGTGTTGTTTGCTTGGGTTGTAGATTTATGGAATGCTGCTCGGTAATGGTTGTTGAAGCTTTTGGTATGAGTAAAATAAAGGTATCATTATTTGTTTCGTCTATTGATGTAGGTACCTTCCAAGATCTTTTAGGAATATCTCGCGGGTTTTAGTAAGGTGGTGTTTGATGTCAAATAATTATTTATTTATTAGTATTTTATGCTTTCGCATTTCTCATTCATATTTGTTTAAGAATATTCAAAAGCATGATATATACAGGATAATAGAAATTATATGGCTGCTTCTCAGTTATTTTTTAAACAGTTTTTTAAATTGTATTTTGGTTGGGTAGGTAGATATGCGCTACTTTTTTATTTAAAAACTGAGTCAGCAAACATGTTTTCTTTTATACATGTAGAAATTTTATGTAAATTTTTACATTTCCATCTGTCAACACAGCCTAAAAAACGGCTACAGAAAATATAAATATTACGCACAAGTACAACACTAAACATCTACTTTATGTACGCCCCAAATGTGTTCCTAGTGATGCTCATAAATATCGATAAAATATTGCTATATCGATACTAAATCACTTGCAGTTTATAATAAGACGAAGAAACTTCCTCCATTTTCGTAGTGATGGATGATGTGCTTCATATCTTGGTCTTCATCATGTTGAACGTGTGTTATGGGGTATTACTGAGTAAGTGATGGTGAATGATGGGAGGTCGTGACGTCACGTTATAGGAGATAATGATAGTGTTTTATGGGCAATACTTTACTACTTTTACGTGTAGTGTATGTCGGGAATGTTGGGTTATTGTCGGATATACCGTAAGTCATGCATGTCATTATAGCTTTGAGGTTATGCATCATATTGAAGTTTAGATACTGACTTTGCGTTTTGGAATCATTATCAGTGAGCTATCGAGGAAAAAGTATTTCAGTTCTTCTTTCTCTATTTGTTCTTTACCAGTTAGCAGTGCGACAAAATAAATCAGGATCTCGAAATAATGAGATTAGCACACGAAGTGGCAGATGCAATCACTCAGTTTGTTTACGTCTACGTCTCAAGCAGTGAGCCCGGCAAAAAACAAAGCCAATCCGGCTTTCATTTGGCTCGTGCCGATTGGCGAACTTTATTCGGCATCTACCTTAGCTTAATCATGTTCAGGGGCCGTACTACGACGTGTTAAAGCCATCATTGTTCCAGTGTGAAAATGGGACAGTGCTATTTATGCTGTATAGCTCCATTTCTCTCTCACACTGGAACAATGATGGCTTTAACACGTCGTAGTACGGGCCCTGGTCGGCTCGGCACAATTTGAACTAAGTCGTGCGGCTTTATGCCGAACATATCTATAATATATTCGAGTTTGCCGCCCGGCTTTGCTGAATCATGCCGACCCAAACATGAAAGTAGCACCCTTTTTTTAAATAACTTCTCTCGCTCTGGGTGGAGCGGGAGGGCGTGTCAGACTCTTACTGACTAAAACCCACCCGTGTTCCTTCAGTTGCCATGTTGCCCGGGGCCACGATTTCCCTTTCGGTATTCTTAGCAACCCCGGCAGGCATCGGCCCTAGCGGACCCCGTCAATTCTGTTGACATCTCTTTGAGGCGCGCATGGAACACTACGCGCCGTCGCGCGTCGACCCGGGCCTGGTTACCCATTGGGCTACCCATTGGTCATCGCCGCGAGTAGACCCCTGACTTCAAAAAATGGAATACGTCAATTCGCTGTAAGCATAGTCGGCATTGTTTTATTCATGCCTAAACCATCCAATAACTGTCAACCTATTTAGAAGTCAACAAGTCATAAATTATTCCAACGGTGTTATTAGTCCACTGTATCTAGAAATAGTCGATCAAGATCTAAATCAATGGAATATTCATCATCATTGAATCGCGGAAGTAAACGCCATTCAAATTCATACACGCGACGCATATTAATTGGTTAATTTGTATGACAGTGATAGATGGCTTTTTGTATGGGCAAGATCGAGATGTAGGCAAAAAATAAACGTGACAATATTTAGAATATAGATAGGTACATTTTTAAAGTAGGCTTCGTGTATGTCTTTTGAGATCCGTTTTCACTAACACTAACTGACACCTAAATGAATGCGCCCGTGGTTTTATATAAGCATTCATTTAGCTGTCAACTATTAATATAAGTTACAATTCCAATCTTTATTAGTAAAGGGGAACCAAAATTGCTTTATCACAATAATACTTGAATAAAATATTTATTGAGTTTTCAGTTGACACAACTTATTTCCTAGGCCAGTAAAATTATGAAATACATAAATGAATGTAGGTGTCTGTGTGTGTAATGAAGATGAATTTGGATAAGACAAACATAGTTCGTGGAGAAGGTAAAGGGTTAATTTTAGCAGTATTAAACTAGTCCATCGTTAGAAATTAAAAATAAATTTTGCTGTGGATTATAATGTGACAGGTCCAACGTAATACAAATCAAACTAGTTACAAATAGTCACGAAAATGTTTTCAGTCATTACCAACTATTTTATAATTCATCTAATTAATTAGGCATGGTAATCTAGACACTGACGTGCGTCCAGTGCTGTTCAAATATTCAGCATTCATTTTAGGCTTTGAATATTGATCAGAATATTAATCTTTGAATATTGACACGTTTTCAGAGCTGTTTTAGATAGGCATGATGTTTGAATCACACATAACAGTTTAATCCTCCACAAAATAAAAATAAAGTTCACTGTACGGTTTACTTCAAAAAATCCTTATTCAAAATCTAAAACTGAAATTTTAGATTTTGAATAAGGATTTTTTGAAGTAAACCGCACAGTGAAGTTTATTTTTATTTTGTGGAGGATTTTTTGAAGTGATAACCTCTTTAGGCGCGTTGGGAATTTTTAGATGGGACTAAACCATTGATTTCGCGACACCATGACGACACCTCATTTTTGTAAACGCGATTTTGCTCTTTATTTATATTACATTACGGATCAATGTTCTATGCCAGTATTTTTACTTTAAAGGTTTCGGTTTTTTTTTTTTTTGTAAACTGGATTGTGCTCTTTATTTAGATAAGGTTACAGACCAATGTTCTATACAAGTACTTTCTTCCACCAAGGCGATCTTGTTCAAGTTTTCACTTCT
Source organism: Agrochola litura (assembly GCA_949152395.1). Classification (NCBI taxonomy): domain Eukaryota; kingdom Metazoa; phylum Arthropoda; class Insecta; order Lepidoptera; family Noctuidae; genus Agrochola; species Agrochola litura. The sequence goes on along the minus strand of OX424497.1, from coordinate 2,177,530 downwards.
GTCGGCACTCCCAGAGCCCCACCATTTTTTTTTTAAATGAAGTCGATGAAAAGATTTCTCTAGTCCAGAATAATGGTAAGAAGTGTAAATCCTGGCCTCAAAATACTGTTATTTTTTAAATTATATACAATAACTAGTACATCCACAGACGTACCAACCGAAAAAATACATTGTTTTCAAAATTACGGTATAAGTAGCATTACAAATCTCACAATCCATGTCTAAGTAAAATATTCAAGTTATCTAAGTAAATAATCAGTTTTCACACTCTAGACTTCGTTTCTCAAGCCAAAGCTGAGTCATCGTAATTATCCTCACTTTAGTCACACAACTTAGCAAAAAACAACCGACACTTTTACCGGTAAACATACCGCTAATTGTAGTTTCCGCTTCTCACATAATTATTACATTCACTACGCCGGAATTATTACATAAAAATGTACCAAATAAATCTTTGACATGTCACCTTTAGTGGGACAAGTCCGGGCGACGATGTGTGTTGTGCAACGATTTATCGATAAAATTAATTAATTTTATCGACTGTTTTTGTGTTTTTTATTGTAACATTAATGAGTAATGGAATAACCAACAGGTATTGTGTGATAATGGTTACATTTTTAAGTTTTTGGTAAAGGTATTGAATTTGTTAAAAAAGTCAACGAGATTTTTTTAATGTTATTGTTGGTGGTTGAGAAGAATTTTGTTTTATTGTGTGGTCTGAGCGTGAGATGAGTTAGTTTTTATTTCAATGGGAACACCATATACCGTATACCGTGAAGTGAATATTGATAGATTATGCATTGCTCATAACTGGTATAATTTGAATATTTTGTGTTAATTATCGTTCACGGCATTCAATATTCTACTGTTTCACATTATTTCCTGTATCGAATGCCAATTGTATTAAGGATTAAACTCTGATGTTTACCACAACGTTAACCCGTCTTGCTGCCCACAGATAACACTTCATTTGCCTGGACATTAGTCAACACTTACATCTCGTTTATTGTCTGACCGTGTGTCCTACCAAGCTCCGTTCTAATCAGTTTACTTTTGTATAAGCTGTGAACAAACAAACATTTTCCAGTGTTTAATTTTGGCACTCAACAAATAAAATCAGCATTTGATAACACCATAAAACTCACTAGATAACATCAACTAAGTAGATTGCCTTCTCAACAGTTATTTGAACCGATATACCACGAATTTTATCTGCAACAACAGCGATTACGATCCAGTATTTTACAACAAGAATTACAACAGTACCTCTGTCTTATTCACCTAATCAAGTTGTCCTCAATCCAATCTAACTCTATCTTAGTTTGCGAAGCTTAGTCGGAGGATAACGGGTGTCGACATAAACTTACCGATTTATCCCTCGGTAATAGTTGTAAAGTCCACCGATATGTGACTGGATAACCGCTGGCAAATTGGAGTCATTTGGTGCCAAGGTTTGGAGTTAATAGTCTAGATTTCTTAGAAGACGTCTTCTTAGAGTGTTTTATTTAGGACTAGGAATTGTGGGCAGCTGTTGTGAATTAAATAGATAAAGGAGATGCTTCAACGGGTGGCTAGATATTGGCTTATTGAAAGCATAATAGGCTGTTCAGAAAGGCAAAACCAAATTCTCTTGTAAACAAGTGTTAACATACATACCATCGTGTTATTTATTATAAAGAACAAAAAATATCTACGTGCATAGAAATGCTGATTATTTTAAGGCTAATTCGAGAATTTTTACATATGTTAATGGTCTGGATAAAACAAACCTAAAGTTCGTTTTTTAATCCCAGAGACAAATTTGACATTTCATGTGATTGTTGTTTGTTTTTTTCAATTTAGAGTTTGACATTTGCATCTGTCATATTAGTCTCTTGGATTAAGAAAAACGAACTGTAGCTGGAAATTAAAATGAAGGCAGAGAGAGAGAGAGTATGTCAATCAACTATGTATGTCTACTTACATAAATTACATCAGTCATCAGCAAACTACACATGCATAATTAAAATAAATTAGCACCCTCTAATACCAGTTCATAATTATTCGTCACACATCACTAGACTAATTACCTTGGCGGCCATTTACCATGTACCATACACTATCGTGTCAATATAATTTAGTTTATCAATATTTAGTATCAATATTACGACAACGAGCCAATTTGCTGCTATTTAAGCGAATTGAGATCACGTGTTTGTAGTGTCATTGGGACGTCTACCTTAAATTGGTACGTTTAGTGTGTGCAAAATGTCGATAAAAATACCGTGGTCTTTTTTTGACGTTTTTTTAATGAAAGATGTTTTTGTTGCATATCCTGTTCGATCAAGGAAGCACGGTCTGACTTACAATATTTAAAGGGTATCTTCAAAGCAATTTATCTTAGCGTCTCGTCGTCTTATCAATACTCAAGAAACGCCACTTAAACGGCTTCCTACCTGGGGAACTAAATTACAAGTCACATCTTCACTACCAAACGATAAAAGATATTGACGTACTCAAAATACAAGTTAAGCGTTATCTCAACGGCGCCGCTAATTACAAATGAAAATCGCTTCCCGCCATTCCCTGTCAGAGATAACCGCACGTCGTAATTCCCATAATCTATGCTCACTTGCTATCTTAATTACACCAAGCCGCCGAAGGAATACATTTTTAATTGAGCTACCTTATCTTGCCGATTACATGACAAATGCATCTTGTCCACCACTATTTTATTTTAGATATTTTATCGACAGTTTTTCGATGTGCTACTGACGGCACTAGCGTTAAGGTCCGTTCACATTAGCACGCTATTCTCGTTTTAGGCACGAATTGTTTGACATTTTGCGTTGTTAACGTGATTACAGTATTTTAACATGTCGTGTACACCTTTCAAATTTTAGTAGGTATATAAACAAAATGGGTAACAATAACTATGTATATTTTAAAGTTTATTATACAAAGAAACAATCAGCCTGTTATCATTCCAGCTTTCTTACAATGAAGAGGAAGGAACAAAACATAGATTATCAACATGCTTACTCATTGATTATGGGCTCTACGCACAGCAATGTATCTTTTTCAATAAATAGCCCTTTATTTTCCAATCAAATATCTGATTTATTTTCATCTAAGTTATTCACGTACGAATAAATCTAATCTTTCATAAATGTCGCTACTCTGAACAAATAACAATTTACAGTGACGTGAGGCATGCACAGAGGACTCATTGATATATGATGTTTCTTATGAATAGCTTTTATTCTTCGCTGCTGTAATCAATCTAAATCATTAGAATGGGCCGTTAAAGTCATTTTAAAGCATTAATGATACGATTACGCTCTTTGTAGGAGCATTACGTAAATCATTGTGAGAAACGGAGCGCACAAAAAGAGCAATTAGTGTTGTGCCAACGTCGATAGTTTAGCGGATGTCGATAGCATTCCGCGCGGTGCGACGTGACTGCACACTGAAATGCAGCAAACATTAAATCACCTATTATTTAAACGATTTTAGACTTTATACCGAAGGGTTTAAGGCTTTTTTAATGTGTGATCTGCGTTTGTCGCTGCACAGAGACGTGAGTTCGATTAAAAAATGTGATTTGTGGCTGCCACTCCGCACGTGTTTTATTTTGCGAGTTATGTTCCTGACAGGCTCGTCAAGAGGCCACGATAAAAAAGACGCCGAACGTTAGAGCTTTAAAACGCTTGAAATGATTTCGCCGTTGAAATGTTTTAAAACATTTTAAAATTACGAAGCAGCAGACGAAGGTATAATCTTTCAACAAAAAAAAAACAATTTGCATCGAATCGAAAAAGTATTGCATTATTTCTCGAAACTACTTACTAATGTTTTGTTAGCGGTGTTAGAAAAAATAAACGATTTTCAATGTACCAAAAACAAAACTATTATCTTCAAAGAAAACGGTGGAGCTCTTTGGTGATTGCGATTGTCAGTCTACGTGCGTCTAGTCAACCATCATTCACACCTGTCAGTCAGGGCCTTTGAACGGCACAGACAGGCGGAGACGGGCCGCAACGACTAGTCGACGGCGATTTGTATGGCGCGAGTAAATCACTTCTGAAGTAATTTATGTCTGAACGCTGTTAGTGATGCACAACGTCGGGGTTGCTTGTCGATGTTCTCGTTTAAATTCTGTGTTTACTTGAATTTCAAATAAAACGTTTGAATCGGAATGAAAGCAATGCTATCAAGAATTGATTTAATTACTATGCCATAAATAAAAGTGCGGTTGAAACATATTTCACACACACCACACGTTCAGAAAATATTCATCACCTTCATGAAAACGCATTGTACTAACATCTCAATATCGATTCATGTCACGACACAAACGCGTCTGACATCTTTTGTGTTGACAAAAAGTAGAAAAAAACAAAAAACGGCCGAATAATCAGTTCGTCTATTAATCATACAGGGGCTGTCACATGTGACAGTTGACGTATGGTGACAGGGCCCGACAAGCGACGTATGTGACAAGTGATGTGACGTTCTTTGATGTGTCAGCCACGGCGCTAATGAGCGAAGTCTCAAAGGCCAATTGCAACGGTTTTCTTTGAACCGACGATTGATGTGGTGTGATTATTAACTTTAATGTCCTACTGTTAAGAAGATGGCAGACAGTGTTGAGCTTTTTGAATGTTTTATGGCAGTGTTTGAAATGTGGAAGATATTTTTATGACGGAAATGCATTTTCGAGAATTGAAGAGGATGTCTAATAAAGAATGGATTCTAGGATACTGATGACTGATTTGTAGATCCAAATGAAAATAAATTATATTAATACAAAAAGCTTTTTCATAAAATTTGTGAATGGAATGACGTTTATGTTTATACGTTTTTTAAGTAGATTTGCTACTTATGAAAAGAAAATACTGTCTGTTTGTTTTCAGAAACTCCAAACATTTGTAATTTAAATGCATCTAGCTCCAAATGCACTATGATGATATATTTATTACCAGTAACATCGTTTTAGTTTATGTCTGTTGCGAGTTATGATACTACAAACATCTAGGCATGTTTCAGTGGTGTTATGTTAAATGTGTTGGTTTCATTCTTCTCTTGGCTTCCATTTTAATAATATTTGATGTGAGTGTCGGCTGCTGCAAATACTTCCTCTTACAGATCAATGTCTTGTTTTTAGCATAGTTTGCAGGTAAAACATTAGTACTTACTAATAACATGTGGCTAAAAGTCACTCTGCTCTGCATTATAGGTAAATAAAATGAAAACTATGAGTCCAAAATATATGATCATTGTCAAAAGTCTACCGAAGTCCATTGATGATAAATTTCTCCCAATAATGGATTATTGCACTGTTAAACATAAGCAAATGAATCAGTCAGTTAGTCAGAAAGTTGAAGCGTAGATCTCTATGGAGAAAAACGATCTAGAAACTCCAAAGACACTATTTTAAATCAAGATATTACAAAATCCAGGGTCCAATATTTTTTTTGCTTCTATATGTGAGAACAATGAAAAAAAAAACGTGTGGCACTCGGGGACTGCCGCGGTAAAGCTACTGCATAGCATTTGTAACCTCCAAACCTCCTATTTGTCAACGCTACACTTGGGATGATGACGTGATGACATAAAACAAAAATTACGTTCCCATGACAACGTGATGTTGTCATGGGAACGTAATTTTAACCGTCATTACATGGTAGGCGGAGTCGGGGGTGTTAGGTTTTATTTTCGTTACGTTACGGAATTTCTTGATTCGGTCGCCGCGCTCAAAGCTGATAAAAGCTATGCAATAGCTTAACAATTCATTTATAAGATGGAAATAAGCCCTTGCAGATCATCATTATCTGCCTAGCCTTTTCCTAACTTTGTTGAGATTGGCTTCCGGTCTAACTGGTCGCAGCTAGATATCAATATTTTGCATAGAGCGACTGCCTATCTGCTGGTCTAGTTGTAATACTTTAATCTTCAGCTGACCTAGGGTAGGAGTTAGGAGATTCAATAGAACATAGATCAGCTTACACTGGTTTTATAACCACTGACGTGCAGCTTACCGTAATCGTCTTCCTCTACTGCCATTCTTTGCCATGACACTACAGGTAACTATATCACCAATTCAGTTTTGGAACCCAGCAACAAATTACACTTAGTTCAGCCAGTCGGCAATTCGCGAATAATTAACGAATACACGCACACATATGTAGCTGCGTGAATCATAGGACTAAGTTTGTTGCCTTCACGCTAAACGGTGCAGTTTCATCGGATTTGATGGAAACTATGAGTTAATATGTTATAGCATGCGAGAAAGTAGTTTCTATTGTAGCTCTGTGTTGTATATTGGGGGTTTATAATTAATCTTCAAAATTATGTTATGGTAGTGATTGTTGAAATAGGGATGCTCACAATTGCTAAGAGTTGACGAAATCAAGAAGAAATAATTTTGTTCGGATGATAAAATCTATTTCAGTGCCATATTGTGGCCCAGTAGACAATGTGAACAAAAATCAATATTTTGAAGACAAAGACCTACTTCTAATTGCAGTAGCTTTCGAGCAAGTGTAAATTGTATCATAAAATTAACGGAAAGACCATCTTACATCGGACGTAAGTATTATTCTGAGTGTGAGTGTTTGATGGAGTGAGTTATTTACTACAAAATTGCTAATAAGCTATAACTAGAGTTCATTCAATCAGACTCTTGTTTTCTGGCTGTGTAAGTTCTGCTTCGTTTTAATATTTTGTTTCAATCAAATTCTTATTTCTTTTATTCAAATAGAAAAAAAGAAAGCTCTCTTACCACTCTTTTTGCGGCAAAATGAAAGGTTGGAAACCTGAAACAATTATTTTCTTACTATCAAGTGTGCAGTCTTCATTTAGTTCAACAGTGTTGTGCAGTCGTTTGGGCAGCAGTAAATCACGCGGGCCGCAGCAGTTGGACGCTGTTCGTTTTGTTCATAACTTGGCATAAAATACTGCAGAAGAACCACTTTAAACAATACTAGAAGAAATTAAACCAATCATAGATCCAGAAATAAATGAAAATGTTTTTAATTAAATGCAATCTGCAACTGAATTGATTTTATACTGAGCATAACTGTAAAATTTTTTGGGTGACAGTTTTAATGTTGTGCTTTCAGTATCGAACCTTCTGTACGTCTATTTTATTCTTGTATGTTGTTCGTTTTGTACGTATAATTGATGGGTGCGCGTGCACATGATATGTGTGACGTTTGCCGGCCGCGAGCGATAGATGGCGCTATTACAAATTTTGAAGCTGAAGCGGATTTGCGGTGGAATTATTACAGCGAGTCTTGATTTAATTTAATGAACCTGGAAGTCAATGAAATAGACAGAAACCGACATAATGTGTCATCATAATGAGGACGTTTCAGATGCTGTTATAGTTTTAGATGGTGATAACATATGAGTTACTTCATCTATTTATTGGGTAGGTTATTGCAGCCACAGAGTACCTGGACCTGATATTATAATATTTTGAATTTATTTACTACCCACGTTAAAGAAAATGAGTAGATAATGCACTAAGTAAGAGCACGACCATTGCAAAGTTGTGCGCGCGATTTGTATGTAATTTTCCCTAAAGCTCAACCACCGACCACCGTGCAAGCAAAAACGAGTCAACAGCCTCTACGCCAAATACTTTCACTCCAATCAGCATGTTTATCACGACATAAATCTCCAACAAGACATACACCTTTTACAAAAGCAAGGACATCAAAAAACCTGGCACCCCGCAATCAGTATTCGTCTGAGCTGGCAATAAAATTAATATGTGCATACGGCGAAGCGCGAACTCCATTTGCAGTTAAACAAACGGCCGACCGACGCCATTTTGCATTGTTTTTTTAAGGTTCCGTAATTGAAAAGGGTGAACGTTGTAGGTTAGTTTATGTGGTTTGAAATATAGGCTTCGGAGAGGAAATTGGCGTTTTTCGTATTATGGTTTCTAGTGGGCTTTTTCATGAGACTGGTAAAGGGATTTTTGTTGCGTTTTTGTGTGGTAAAAACCTGGCTTGTTTCAGAACTTTGATCAAGGTATAACTAAACAAATGTACAGGAATAAGAATTACCAATCCTATATTTTTAATTTTATTGAAACCACTATATACAATCCATCAAGGCTCTTCTGTAAGAGTTTGTTTTTAAAACTATATAGCATTATTAAATTTTTCGTAAATCTCTTTTCAGTTCTATTTCTTGTAATGTGGGTAGTGACGTGTTTTTTAAAGTATCGTCGTCGACTAAAGTAACTTATCTTACTATTATTTTATCTTATACGGAACATTTCACTTACAAACTGGACTCACGATCGATGTTTTTATTTCTGCATTGTTTCTTATACTCATCTGATTTATGCGGAGTCACGTAAACGTCGCATAATGCCTTTGGGGTTGAGAGCACATCGTCTGCACCTATACGTCCTATTTTGGCGACATTCTAATTCAGAGGTGACAGCTTTGAAGTATTGGCGGGCATATATTTTATGTTGTCATGTCGTAAATTTGATTCAAAGAGCCACTTTGGAAGTGGCTTTTTATTTAAAGTACGTGTCTGGTCAGGGTCTTGATTTATATGCAGTTTGAGTGTGGAGGTCTTTAGTCATCACTTGAAAATGATTGAAAATGTGATGTTGAATACTGATATCGTAAAATGTTTTAACAATGTTCTTTTAATCATTTAAGACGCTGACACTGTCGGACTGCATAGAAAAGAAAGAGAAGCGCGATGACACAACGCTTGTAATTTATTGCAAAATGTGAAGCAATTGTCTATAAACTCAAAAATGAATTGCCTATGAGTGAACATTTGCTTCTTGTCAGCGCCTTAATTCATGCCTCTTTATAACAAGACTAATCACAGTCGGAACAGATGAGTTCTTGAGTGGAGACCATGAATCAACAAAGGCACAGTGTAGCATTTTATTATGGACTCTCTAGACAGGTGTTGATGCGATTTAAAGTATGAAATTGAAATGGATGGTCGTGTTGCCGCAACTTGGGAGCTGCATACTGATAAGAAGGTATGGGGTGGATCAAAAATGATGGATGGATAGAAAAAACTACGATAATTCTTCCAATTTACTATTACTAACTAGCAGCTGCTACATACCCATCACATAAAACAATTACGATAGAACTACTTCTAATGTCATTAAAGTAATAAATCAACTTGTCAATTAGTGTCACCAATGACAGTTTTTTAAATGGCCATAATTTATTCTTCACATAAATAGACTATTATAACGGGCTACCGAATTGACGGACGTTAAAAACGCCTTATAATAAATTAAGTCTAATTATTTCTCACCCTGAATGTATGGCGTAATGGTTACATACTCCCCTATGAAGACCCTTGTTTATCAGATAATGACTGACTATTATATTAATGCTCATGGTATTCACGAGTTTTCCTAGGGAATTACGGATATGTTTTAACGCCAATCGTGTGGATATGGATACTGGCAGAAATGTCAATGCCAAATGGTTGGATTGCATGGGAGATAAAATAAGTTGCAACCATAAATTCTGCTACATATGGACTGCTACATATTTGCTTTTGACCGCGGTTTCGCCCGCGTGGTTGTCGGAAAATATGCCAGGGGAATGTACACACGGCTACACATCAAGCTATACATTTCCAGTATAAGCTGACCTCGCATTGTACGGAAATCTTATACAATGCAAGATCAGCATAAACTGGAAATGTATAGCTTGATGTGTAGCCGTGTGTACTTCCGGGATTAAAAGTACCCTATATATGTGTTGATCCAGGTTATAAACTATCTGTGTGCTGGGTTGTGGAGGTCAGATAGGCAGTTGCTTCATGTAAAATATTGGTATTCAGCTGCATCCGGTTAGATTGAAAGCCGACCCCAACATAGTTGGGAAAAAGCTATAATGATGATGAAACTGTGTGTACCAAACTTCATCCAAATGCGTTCAGCCGTTTTTGCGTCAATCCGGAACATAGATCCAAACATTCTAAAAACTATATTTTCGGCATCAGCCACTTTTATACGCCTCGTAGCAAAGATAAGTTTTGAAAAAAAAAAAATTACAGTTTTGACTTTGTCACCACTATTTTATTAAATGTATAGATAGATTTGATTGGTACAAATTGCCTTGGATGAAGTCAAAGTTATGTGTATTAATATAAACATTACACGTCCTCAAAAAATAAAATGGTAGGAGAACTTTACCTAGGCAACCTATGAATAACATTTTGTTCTTGTTCATGGCGAAAGCTCGTTCACATACTGTCAATAACACAAGTACAGCCCACCTCGTAAAATAAAAGAAGCATGAAGTTAATGTATACCTCGTAAATATACGTCGTTTATAAAATAATGGCCCTTGTCCTCCTAGTCATCACAGTCGGTTAATTTTCTCCATAAAAGGCGCCTATTGTAGATTTCTTCATAATTTTGAACGATGTAAATAATTATACAATTATAATTAGTCGCTCAGACAACCGAGTGTTTGCGAAATTATCTTTAGGTTACGTTATGGCAAACTGCATAACGGTTAACATCAGAATCTGTTATTAATTAAAAAGATTGTTAGCCTTAATTGATTCTATCGTAACTTTAATTGGCGAAATAATCATGATTTCTAATTAATATCTTTATTTTTATTTTATTTCTTGTTTCTACCTTGCAAGCTGTAAGAGCTGGTTAAGTTAAATTAGGTTTTACCGTTGTTAAAGTATGGGTTGGTTATATTATATAGAGTATATAGAGGTATAACTCGGCAATTTAGTTTATCTTTAAAAGTTTTTAAGTGCCTTTAAATTACTGGCATAATTATAATATCTCGAACTTCAGTATTTTTTTCTGTATTAGATACTTTTGAATAATTATTCACTTCGAATTAATAACATTTTTCCGCGTAATATTTACCAAAAATATCACAAGCATTCATCTTGCTCTGCAGCAACAAGTACGCCCCAAATACGTCACGGCTGTCTAGTAACACATGCTCAGTATGCCCTCGACTTTCCCCTCATAATTGTCTTGAACCTTGATACCGAAATGTGGGCTTGCATTGTTAAGCTAAGCTGTATAAATTAACGCCAGCTTGTTTCTCCAGCTAATAGCTTAATTTCCCCTTATAAATGTACAGTTGAATTTTATAATTATACGTTTTTTTTTCAGAAAACTGTTTAGTTTAATTGTATAGTTTACCTTCTTATTGAAACGTTGTAAGTTAAAGTGATAATGTCTTCAGTAGCTTGATTGATGTTAGAAGGTTTTGTTAAAGAATGTTAATAAATGTATAGTGCCTTCCTAGCACATGAGTATTTTAACATGTTTCTTTACTTTTTGCTAGGTCGGTATTAATGAAAGTTATTATGTTAAATTGTTCTTGAAAACATAACTTTTTATGGTTTTATTGATAAAAATACAATGAAGTAAGATATGTGGGAAGCGTTGACAAATTGTAGACCCTACCTTATTAACTCTTTAAGTTCAGCACCTAATTGCACACACTATCGACCACAATCTGTTTAATTTTGACAGTTCAACAACATTCATTGCGTTATTTACGTTGTTGAGCAGACAAATTTTTCGAACATGCAGCAATGGATTAGCAATTTCCTTCAAAATTATTTAGATTAAGATTGCTCGTGTGTTACGCGATTAGGGTGCAGATCGCAGATTAAAGTTATTTGCTGTGAATAAGCGGATTTAAATTATAATTATCTTTATGACTCAAATAGAAGAACAACAACTAGCTAATAGTTATTCTTTTCTTTAATTTCGAATAAATTACATCAAAACAGTTTGTTTTTAAGATGGCATGTAATATAGAGCTTATTATTTTATTACAAAGTGTAGTACCTACACTATAAATTCCCTCATACTATAGTGGAATCGTTAGTGCGATTATACAAGTTTATTCGCAATAACCACAAGATACATCACTAACAATAAAACCGTGGCACAACCATTTATGCTCTCGCAGACAGGCGTGACGCGACTCTAGTGGAACCATTTCTATGAAAACATCATGGAAATTGTTCTACCAGAATCGCGTTGTGCCTGTCTGCAGTAGCCTTTTCTCATGACTAGATAAAGACAATATTTACGACAGGATTCTTGAATAATTTAATAACTCGTTTTTATTACACTTAATAACGGTTATAATTATGTTTTATTATACTGTTCTAAGCTATTACTAGTTTACCAAGTTATTTATATAACATCACGCTTGTAATTATCCCCAAAGGGTTAGGCAGAGGTGTACTTATAGTACACCTACTTTTCGCCAGTTATGTTTAAGTCCTATGTAATAGGGGGTGAACCTATTGCCATCAATTGGGCACAAATCCAGACTCCGGGCTGTTAATAAGAAATTCCAGATGGGAAACCCAATAATACTTTGTTCGACCCGGGATCTCGTGCTTAGCAGTATTGTTTGCGACCACTAGACCAACGAGGCAGATTTATTTCAGCCCGTCCCATCCTTGATGTCCTCCCTTCGGTTGACGCCCTAAGCCGAGGTTCGTACCCCACAGGGGGTGCCCTTAGCGAGCGTTTACCTAGTTTTAATTAGCATAGTTGAATAACCCCTGGCTGGAGGTTTTAAGTGTAGTAGCTTAAGGCACCTACAGGAAAGCCCGGTTAAGTAGTCATGGTCTCAGAGGTCAACAAAGAGATGCCCTACCTAAAAAAAAAAACACATTTATTAAAGTCGTTTATTATTATCTTTTTATTAATAAATCATTAGATTAATTTAATCTTCGAATTTTGTTTTCAATTACAGGTTGGCGTCGCAGTTGTTACGTGTGTTTTTTATTATTGTCAAAAATAAATTTACTATAATTGTTAGGTGCGGTTTTCCCTTCACAAAGTGTTATTTATTTTTCATCATAGTACTAGTAATTATTTATTTGCTAAATACTTATTTATGGATGTTTAATGTTAAGGTACTTAGTTATAGTAATAAAATAAGTTCTTAAATGTACTTAAAGTTAATGGCAATTTTATACAGGATTTTAATAGATTAGCTAGCGAGACTACGTGCTCGTGATGGACATCGATATCTAAACACGATCAATCTGCCTAGCCTTTTCCTAACTATATTGGGGTCAGCTTTCAGTATAACCGAATGCAGCTCAATACCAGTATGTGGATGTCGTCTTCAGAGGAGGTCCCATATAAATTTTATTAACTTTGCTTGGATAGTTTTTGAGTTAGCTTCAATAATACGTATTTTTTTCCCACTTAGTATGTGGACGATATGATAAGTTCCTGTCACTGTTATTTACATAGCACTAGGTATTCGAATTTGTGTGGTGTAGGTACCACAACTAAAAAGAGAAAAATAAAAACTTTTTACAAAAAAAAACAACCGACTTAAAAAAAAACACTACAAAGTGAAAAATAACTTTAATTTCGGGAGTCGGTAGTAAAATACAAAACTAAAGACACCAACTTCCGAAATTAAAGTTATTTTTCACTTCGTAGTGATTTTTTGGAAGTCGATTTCTTTTTATTTTTTTTTATCGTGTTTAGATGTTTATATCCATCACATTTGCGAAGTTTTGCTAGCTTATTTAATTTGACCCTGTATTTTATCACACAGGCAGAAATCAACGACTTCTTCTAATCGAATAAGAATTACACAAAATTACAGACGCGCATGCATGTAAGAAGTGGCAGTATTTATGAAACTACATAGCTAAGTGTGCGAAATTACTAGGTATCGCTAAATGAAGCAATTACGGCGCATTATAGAAGGTAAGTGGTGTGAGTTGCATATAAACTTGTAAATTGAAAAGTTGAACTTTAGATCTCGTACAAAAACGGTCGTAAAATGAAGTTGTTAAAACTGTAATCATAATGGCATTAAACAGGGCTTAGCCATTTATCACCAATAAACGAGAAAAGCTGATCAAGCTTAAGTAAGGAGGTACACGTACCTACTTATCAAAAAATATTCCATAACTAGAATTGAACCAAAAATTCTCCCCATCCTGCATTCAAATAATTATAAAATCAAATAATTCATGAGAAAATGGTCTGAGACAAGCCTGAGACAGATACTATCGGTTGCATTCAAAAATAAATTGACGCTTCATTTTGAGACCTTTCCGCAATGTTAGTAATACATGTCATTCTATACATGTAATAGGTACATAATATTATTGCACGATTGACATTTGACAAGCCAATAAAGTTTCACGATTATTAGAACCTAATTCCGAGAGCACAAATACGGTACTTGATGGTTATGATGGACTATCAAATATCAAATTTGCAAATTAGGAATAGAAGTTGATAATGATGAAACGTCATGTGCATGGAAAATGTCAGTTGCTAGATGGTCTTTTAAGGAATAATAATTGGCTTGCAGTTATTAATAAATCTCTTAAAGATAATTTTATCGATGAATTTTACGATGCCGTATTTTATTTAGAAGCGGTTTAGCCCAACCGCTTCTAAATAAAATACGGCATCGTCATGATACTTGGTGGTAGTCTGATATCGCTTTTACAAGACAGATATCGGTTTGTCATCGGAACACAGTACAGCCATATGTTGCCTGATGCTGAAGATGGGTATGATGGTAGAAGCAGAAGAAAGAGAGAAGGAGAAGAGGAGTCTGGATAAGATCTCGACAAAACCTTTACTAGTTTTTCAAAGTGAAAACTTCTTTACGCGCGTTGAGCGATTTTTGGTAGGGATAAACTTATGGATTCGCGTCATCAACATGCTCGCGCCGTAGTCTTGTACTATAGAATATAGGTGTCGCTAATACCAGTTTTAACTTTACACTTCTGTCGGAAATCCCCATGACTGCCTATATCCATAATATTAGTGCATAGTATTATACCGATCGATCTGCACAATACAAAACGAGATGACCCTATTAGTGGAAATCCAACAATAATAATGCCCCTTCCAATCAAATGAAATAACTTTAACCGTTTGACAACCGTTTGACTACAAACTGGTCATTGTATTGGTCATTATGACATCAATACCCATACAGTGACGTGACAAGAGTCGCGTGACAGTTATGACACGTATGACAGAGAATACAATGAGACTGTAAATGTATGATGACTTGAAGGTTTGTATTTATTGTGTGATTGACGGCGTGATTGATTGTATGAGTGAACAGTTTACGGGTTTTTGTATTTTCAAATTATTGCACCGTTATAAGGCTTGGAATAGTTACACTCATAGGTCAACCATTTTCCACTGATTGACGCCTTAAGGCGTTACCCCGAGCTAAACCTTGCGATAGTGTGTTTTTCTTCGTTATTCAGAGGCTAGAACTCATTAATTATGAGAAATAAACTATATCGAAGTGCACATTATTAATGTTCGATATCCTGTCATCACATTGCACTATTTCTTATTTATTTGATGTGTTATAAATACTTTTAAAATCTCCTTGTAAAAAAAATACAAAAATGATTGATTCTATGCATTTTTGCTAAAGGTGAAGTTTTATTAATTTGAGAATTACACTAATGGATAGATCATTTAAAAAACAAGAATTTTTAAATTAAAATAGTTAAAAAAAAAAAAACAGCGTGGAGCGGAACAGAGCGGTGGGACAGAGAAGGACCGAACGTTTAAGGTCGCTCGTTAGGCGAAGCGCCTTAAAAGTCGGCTGCAGGATTGAGGTAATCCTCTTAATTTTAGTGTCTATAACAACATTGGGACTAGGATCATCAAAAAATGATTCTAAAACACGTCTACGACACTCGCTTCTCCGATGAACGATTCGCCGACAAATCACTTCACTTTTCCAAAAAGTAACCCAAGAATGGTGGTTCCAAAAAAAATTGTCGATTGAAATAATGTCTTTAATTAAATTGTGAAAATGAGACCATTCGTATATGGGATAACAACACAAAACTAATGATTAAATTACAGCAGATAATAGCAAATAAGAAGCAGAAAAAAAGAACACAGACCTAATTCTGCCCAGCCCTAATTGCAAGAAAACTCGTGAGTAACCAGCTGCCTAATTAACAAATATAACACGCCAGTACATACGATAAACGTAAAACAGTAGTTTGTGCGCCAATAAACTCGGTGCCCTTAATTTTATGCCGTAAACTAATAATTATAACTGGCGATATGTTACGCGGTATCAAGCCATTAATTTCTGTAGGGCTGCTAGCACGCCAGGGTTTGTGAATTATTACCTTAGTATTTTTTATGACGATTAACTTATGATTTTCTAAGTGGCTAATAATTTGAATTGTACCTACTTGTAAGGGCCAAAAGCCCAAAATTCCGATAACCAATCTTACCAAGGGGTATCATGTTACTCAGTAACTGGGTTGTGTAGGTCAGATAGGCAGTCGCTCCATGTAAAATACTAGTATTCAGCTGCATCCGGTTAGACTGGAAGCCGACCCCAACATAGTTGGGAATAGGCAAGGCAGATTGACTAAGGGTGAAACTATCTAAATGTAATATAATAGACCTTCTCGTTTTAAGACGTACTAGACCTTCTCGTTTTAAGACGTGCAAGTGACAACATTCTACCCCAGGGTAATAAAGCAACTAGGAAGTCAACTGTACATACACTTTGACGAACTTCTGATTTCACGTCGTCATTTTACCTTGTAAGGATCGTAGCAGGTGGCGTTCTGTAATTTCTGGCTATTCCCAAGGGAAGAAGGTGTGTCAGTGTGTTTATGTATGTGTGTATTTTACCTTGCATTATTCACTAAGGTATTTAAAAGTAGCAGCACCTTAACATCACTTTACTAATTGACAACCCTGTATCCACGTAGTATATTAAAGTTAATATCAAAGTTCCTGCCGGCGGCGTTTTTATATTGCTCCACACTTGTCGCTACACGCTGATTGCTCTCAATTTATTGAGCATTAATTTACAAGAGTTGTTGTAATCTTAGGTTTATATTGTTCTTGTTTGTGCTTTTAATTATCTGGGAATGAAGCAGCGAAGTGGATGTAATGTTTAACAGAAACCTGGTTAGAATGAGTCTGCATTTGTTGTTTTTTTTTTCGCTTAGCTAGGTACCCAGCTGTCATTGAATCTGCAGTTTGAAGATACAACACACAAAACTCTTTTACTATTTCATTTTAAAGTAAGTACCTGGGTGACCGAGATCTGCTCTGTAGAAAATAGAGGAAGGCAGCTGAATACCAGTATTTTACATGGAACGACTGCTTATCTGACCTCCACAACCCAGTAACTGGGTAATACGATACCCCTTGGTAAGACTGGTTGTTAGAATTTCGGATTTCTGACGACCTGTTACGACTGTCAAGGATCCATGAATGACAGCTGGGAACAACGGCTTCCGAGGCACGGAGGAGACTTGATATGTAAAGACCAATACTTCTTTATTCATACGAATCACCGCTACCAATCACACCACACCTCTTTCGGGAAACCATGTACTTAACGACATTCATAAATATTTTAATTCATGTCCACTATAATTTAATAACCCCAGCTGACCACTGGCGGCTCAATAATTATTAATTATTCTTTCAAACTGACAACGGTGAATGTTTCATTTTGATATATTGGAGGCCTCTGCCAATTGCCTTTTATTAGATGTCGTAAAGATATTTAAAGAAGGCTGTGAAGAACCTTGTGTTTGACAAATATTTTGGTTCGTCGATGGTAAGGTCAATTAAAATGCTTTGAAGTTAAGTTATGGGGAGTCTTAAATGGAAATTATATTGAATTGTGCCTATTGAAGAGACGATCGGTGACTGGTATTCTCAGTTCTATAGCTCAGCCATAAAGTAGGTATATCTCTGGTTTGTGTCCTAATCCGTATAAATTTATTTAGAGGATGTACCACCAGGGTGGCAAACTACAATGCCTTTAGTACCTACTGTTTGCTTTCCAGAGTCATGGCTTCACAATTTTATCAAAAGCCAACGTTAATTTCTATATCGGTATACAGTGTGAGTCTTTATAATGTGCACATATCGAAATGAGGGAATCAATGCTTAATTTTATCGACGGAAAAAATATAAAAAAAAAAACTAAATATTTTTCAATATTTTTTTGTTTCACAAAACGGTGTAACTTTTTAACTAAATTATCTAACGCGATGAAAAATCTCCATAATGATTGGAAGTAATCAGGCGTCCTCATAAAATGAAAATAGTGAAAAAACTACCCTCAATTGAAAATAAACATGTTTTTTTTTAGCAAAAATCTCTTTTTTTTTCATCAATATTATTAAAATAATCGTAAAATTTCTCAATAAGATGCCAAAAACTAAAAAAAAAAAATATATTGGATTTTTTTAAATATTTTTTCCGTCGATAAAATTAAGCATGGATTCCCTCGTTTCGATAAGACTCACACTGTATACTAAAGATTCCAATTATACTATAGTTTCTGATTTCTACAAGGTATACCTTAAATGTTTCCAGATCGGATCATCAATGGAGAAATCTACTTTCATCGGTACATTAATCCCAAATTAAAATGATTTTGTAACGAACGAAGATTAATGTCCTGGCGCGCTTTCTACATCATTTATCGATTTGAAAGCAGTAAATCTTTGGTAATTACAGGCTTCTAGCGTGCTCTGGGAAGTACTCTCATGACCTATTATGTTACTTTGGTAGATGTTATAACTGTAATTACGTTGTTGAATCTGAATCCCGTGATTGTTGTAAGAAGTCTATTATATCAAATATTATAGCAAAAGTTTACATGATCAGCTTATCAGCCTATTTTGTTCCCACTGCTGGGACAAAGGCCTGTTTATTATGACCCACCGCTTGGGCCCAGTGCGGGTTAGTGCACGTCAAATGTCTACGATTTTTTTTATTTCTTCGACATGCCGGTTTCCTCACGATGTTTTCCTTCACACCGTTTCGAGAGCAGTGGTGATGAAATTATTTACATAAAGTCAAGCGCCTGCCTGGGTTCGAACCCAAGTCCTACACCTCATAAGTCGGGGCCGTTACCACTGGGTCACCACTACTCTGAAGTTACTGGTGATCAAGGTGAAATGATTGTTACTTGTTCATCCATAAACACTATTAAAATTGAGGAATCCTCCTCGATGCTTTCCCCTGCCGTCCGCCAGTCTGCGCGGGCCATTACTGGTTACCTACAGATAGTCATGGATGGATAGACACTATAATTTATTTAATAAACATCATTATGAACAATCACAGCGTCTATTTAAATTGCTAAGAATACGTATATTAATAACATCTATTAATTAAGCGGCAATAAACGCCGACTCGAACATAAAAACGTTGAATTATTACCGTCAATAAATATAGACATTTAATACATGAACGAGTAATTATTTAAACATAAACCTCATCCGAAGAATCATTGTACAATCGTAAAACAGAATCGATTAAAAATAAATGCTGAATTTCTAAACGGAACATCACTATAATTCAAATTCACGATGCATTTACAGACAAAAAAAAGAAACAGAATTCTAAAATGGAACGTCATAACATAATTCACGGCGATCTATTCACGAAGAATCGTTACTTCGAATCGATTCATCGGATGTTTACAATCCATCGGTATTACTGGTATCGATGATCGGTATGGGTATTATTCTTGAGATTTATTGAGGCTGTTCGAGTACAAATGTGATGTAATTGGTGGAGGCGCGTTGAGTAATTACCCGATCATGTGCGTCGTATTACGTGAATAGGCAAAGGTAATTAACTGTTAAATTGACTTTGGGATACGAGAATCGAGTATTTCTTTGGCTGTTTGATGGATAATCGTGATTAGTTTTAATAGATATTTATATTACCTACGCTGTTGAGTTGTTACGACGTATCGTTACAAAGATAACAAACGGTTGATTCACCTAAGATTACAACTTATTTCAAAATGGTAATTTGGTCATGAATTTAAACTCATTATCATGCATGGATTGGACTCTTAGGCCCGTATTACAGAACCTCACTCAAAACTCAAGCATTACTTAAAACTCGTGTAAAGCGTTTCGATTGGTTGAAACTACATAGTTTTAAGTAATGCTTGAGTCTTGAGCGACGTTCCTTAGTAGTGTAAAATTAAATCCTGTACTTGCCTTTTCATCACACGAACAGTACGAAGAAGGCACATGCTGCATGCCGTGATGAACAATTTAGCCAGTTAGTAAGATTTCATGCCAAGTTAACTGGCCAAGATGAGCCCCTTTAACAGAAGAAGTTACATTAATCTAGGTAAGAAAATAAAATATTTTTAATTGTGTGAAGGTGTGGCGATTAAAGCCAACTTTTAGTTTTTGCATGAACAAGACAATTAATAAAATCATTGACAGAAACGTGCTTAATAAAGTAAGTACTGAGAAAAAATACGTACCTATTATTAGGTATGTACCTAAATTAAGGAACTAAAAGTAAAGCATCTGATTGATCACCACAAAAAATTAAATAAGTTAACTTGTATTCAATATTAAACAAATGAATGATTACAAAAACTTTTTACAAAAAAAAAAACAACCGACTTCCAAAAAAAAACACTACAAAGTGAAAAATAACTTTAATTTCGGAAGTCGGTGTCTTGGGTTTTGTGTTTTCGTTTCTTGCCACCGACTTCCGAAATTAAAGTTATTTTTCACTTTGTAGTGTTTTTTTTTGGAAGTCGGTTGTTTTTTTTTTTGTAAAAAGTTTTTATTTTTCACTTTTTAGTTGTGGTACCTACCCCACACACATTCGAATACCACTACCTGCTACCAGTGACAGGAACTTATCATATCATCTACATACTAAGTGGGAAAAAAATACGTATTTTGTAGCTAATTCAAAAACTACCCAAGCAAAGTTAATAAAATTTATATGGGACCAATTTGGGAGCATACCCTTTCAAACAAAAAAAGAATTTTCAAAATCGGTCCACAAATGACGGAGAAATCGGTGGACATACATAAAAAAAAAAAAAAAAAAAAAAAAAAAAAACAAACATACGCGTCGAACATATAACCTCCTCCTTTTTGGAAGTCGGTTAAAAAATGCTTACATTTGTAAGTGTTTAATGACGGATACGTTTTATTTCCTACTTATTCAATAAAAAAAAATGTTTGTATACCTACCATAGTTTGTTATACAGGTTAGGATCTAGTTGTTCAATATGAATAGAAAAGAGAACTATGTTCAGTTATTTGTAAAAAAAAATAAAGGCAAACTTAACACGCAGGCAAAGGTAAAACTCAGAACGGCGAAAATAAGATAGCATTTATCAACAGTTTTCAGAAAAAAAAAAACACATCAATTTTTAAAAAAAACCTAATCTTTTTTGTTTTTTTTTTTTCAAATCTTCATATTTTACCATTACACAAAAACAAAACACACCAAATGACATTGGTCCCCAGGTTCAAACCCTAACCGCAAGGCATCATCTCTAAAATTATATGTGCTCTGTTAATACCTTCGGAGGTACAATCAAGCTTCATTATAATCGTGATTAGTGCGGCATGAGCAGCGAACCCTAGCATTATGTGTGGTTAGGGCACATTATGCGCAAGAGTGGCTGGAGTTCTATTTTGTGTAGCTCGCTGTCTGTGGTGTAGGATGGGCAGGGTTTTGGTGCTAATGTTGTAGAAGATTCTGGTAGTTTTCTAGAAGAAAAGATTATAGTTGTGCCTCTACTGAAGAATGAAAACCGGCCAAGTGCATGTCAGACCACGCACAACATAGGGTTCCGTAGTTGGGATAAATTTATCCCAAGAACAAACTTAACTTTGTAGTTGAAAAAAATAATCTTTCATACAGAATGTATGGGAGAACATGTTTTTACAACCGCCAATCTAAGTTGGTCGATTATTACTCGTTAACTTGTAAACCCTACTCAGCTGTGATAGTTTTTCTTTTAAATTCGTTATATAAGCTACTGCCGTGAATTTTTTCACATACCTAAAACCAACCATTTAGCTGGCAGGGGGGGGGGACACTTGACTCTAACAAAATTTTCCACTTTAAAGCTTTAAATATTTCGCAAACGGATCTCTGAATTCAAAAATGGTTCTAACACACTCACAATGTTTTTGAAAGACCTTTTCAATGATACCCCACACTAAGGGATAGAAAAAAAAAAAACATCCCCAAAAATATATTTTGATTAATATGTATACCCATGCCAAATTACAACTTTCTAGTACTAACAGTCTTGGAGCTAGAACGCGGACAGACAGACAGACAGACGGACATGACGAAACTATAAGGGTTCCTTGTTTACTACGGAACCCTAAAAAGGATTCACTTTAGAAAGAAATTAAAAACTTATTTTTTTTGCTATAACGATGTTTGTCTGTAACGTTCTGCTACCACCACTATTCAGCTAAATCATCATCATGAGCCGCTAAAAATGTATGTAAACTCAAAGTAACCACTAAAATAATAATGTTTCTTTTCCTTTTCCAGGATAACTCCATAATATACGAGCAAAAACATTCATACAAGTAAAGTCGTGAATAACAATAACTAATCACAACACCGCCAATGACGTACAAGAAGTTGCTAAATAATAAATGAACATGTTCGAGTAACCTTTGATTATAGACTGTAGTTAGGTTCAGACCAAATTACAGAGTCGGCAGTAATATAATATTAAAGCTTAAGTAATTTTAGCACGTAAGCTTGGATTCATGGAAACACTAGCCTGGAGCATCAACTATGCTGGAAACGTACAGTTAACGAAAAAGTATCCCTTTGTAAAACCAGTACACACGGCTACACATCATGCTATACATTTCCAGTATAAGCTGACATTGCATTGTACGGAAATCCTATACAATGTGAGATCAGCATAAACTGGAAATGTATAGCTTGATGTGTAGCCGTGTGTGCATATATGAAAAAAAACTTTTTCCAAAAAGAAACATCCGACTTCCAAAAAAATACTACAAAGTGAAAAATAACTTTAATTTCGGAAGTCGGTGTCCTTGGGTTTGGATTTTCGTTTTTTGCCACCGACTTCCGAAATTAAAGTTATTTTTCACTTTGTAGTGTTTTTTTGGAAGTCGGTTGTTTTTTTTGGAAAAAGTTTTTATTTTTCACTTTTTAGTTAAGTATGGTACCTACTCCATACAAATTCGAATACCACTACCTGCTTTGTAAATAATAGTCACTGGAACTTATAAAATCATCCACCTACTAAGTGGGAAAAAATACGTATTATTGAAACTAACTCAAAAACTGCCCAAGCAAAGTTAATAAAATTTATATGGGACCACCTCTGAAGTATGACCTACCAAACAAAAAAAGAATCATCAAAATCTATTCATAATCGGAGGAGTAATCGCGTAACAAACATACAAAAAAAAAAACATACTGGTGAATTGAGAGCCTCCTCCTTTTGGAAGTCGGTTAAAAATATTTTTTATGAAGGAAATGATCATATTTATGAAGACATTTAAATAGACATATTGAGAGATATATGGATATATAGTAACTAAGTCAAAAATGTACATTCTATATTTTTGAAAAAAGTAATTGCTCCGAAGTGTGGGACAGAGTCTGATACCGAAAATATAGATTTTAATTATTTTTTTCGTTTGTCTGTTTGAATGGATGTACCTATGTTCCGGATTGGTGCAAAAAGGCTTAACAAATCTGGATGAAATTTAACACCCAGAAAGTTTATAACCTGGATAACACATAGGGTACTTTTAATTCCGGTAGTACGTTCCCGTGGGATGTTTTCCGACATCAACGCGGGCGCCGCCGCGGGCAAAAGCTAGTGCATGATAAATAATTGAATTTAGATGAAATTAAAATACTAAATAATTATTACATTGAAATACTATCAAAGCAGCCTTTTTAGGTAACCATTGTTACTACTAATGGTGATCTAATTTAAAATTATTATTAACAATCCGTAAAGCTGCCTATCCATCTTTAATTAATAAGGTTACCCCTTGATTCGATCCCTTAGCAGATGTTATAAATTAGAAATCCCCCGAGTAAATCAAGTATGCTCTAAACTTCACAACAAAGGTGATGAATGCAATTTGAGTTGTGCCAATACATCTATACCCCCTGGACAGATTTAATCCTTCAAAGGCAAATAAGAATAAAGAGGGAATACAGAGTTATCGATAGACCCCTTTCGAACGCACTCAATAAGACTGTCTGCAAACATTTATTCAAATGCTTCCATTGTTTTGTCAAAACAAATGCAAAGCGACTCCAACGGTATAGAAGAATTTAATGACTTGCCGAATTCAAGTTTATTCTAAATATTTGATGAAGTATTCGTTTGAAATCTAAATATTTGTTTTTCTTCGTTTTTAATGGAGTGTAAATTGCATCCGCGTGTTTACCACACAATTTAATAATTGCTTTGTTTCTGTGGTCGCTGATTTTTATTTGTAGAGTGAGATCACCTGTGATTGGCTTTTGTTTATTTTCTGATGGTTGGCTTCATTATTTTTTTGATTGATTTCTTGGTTGATTTTAAAGAATGATTGGCACGGGTTTAAAAGGAAAATAAAATCAACAGCTGCAGACTTCAGGTTGTGGGTAAAGAATACAAATTGAATAGAAAGTATTATAAGGGTCACATATTACTATCACATACCTACTACGTGCCTGATATAATATGCAAATCGAAGGAGTGAAGAAAGTTAGTTAAATTGCTTAGGTATAATCTGAATACCAGTAGCAAAAGATGTAACAGGAAATGTTGAACAAGCTCAAATCCGCAATAATTTACGTTATGAACGTCAAAAACAAATTAAGAGGATTAATTAAAAATTAATAGGTACTCATAACATTAATTCAGAAGTCGAGTAATGGTTGTCTCACCCTAAATTTAGTGAAAGCTGTAATATATGGACGAAAGTATACATTTAATTTAATCAGATAGAAATCAAAAGATGAAGTCGTCATGTATCTTAAATTGGTAAGAGAATGGATTTTGCCGTTACTAGTGATTAAGTAAGAGTTTGAAATGAGTTTTGATAATTCAAATGGACAATCTGGAACATCTTATTTTTTGATTATGCAGATATGATAAATAATAGATGCAAATTACAAATAGAGAATATAATGAAACACAAGACAAAACAAGGTTAGTGACAATGTATTTTTTCTTTGCATTCGTCTATTCTTTTAAGTAATCTGACTAGGCAACACATTGGTATTAGCAAAATGTAAATAGAACAAACATACAATATAGAAGTACAATTTTAACAATTAAAATTTTAAAAACCTCCGACAAAAACTTTCCTCATTTCTGCTTCCTACTCCATCACCAGACCCTGTTCACCATCTATCGATAACCTAGTCATTGAGACCATTCAATGAGCCCAAACACGATACCTGGGCCCCAAGTCTGCTATTTTTATAAATTCGTCATTCCAACACGATCCCATTGTCATTTTGCTAAAAGTTCGTAATCTGCTAAATTCATAATGGTCGATCATTGGTCGGCCAATGGTCTCGTAATAGAATTGTGTTATAATGGCATTGTCGTATTGCCATTATTATAAAACCCGTTAGTAGAAATGATTTTCGAAAAACTACTACTAAATTTGAACATTTATTCATGCCAGATTTCATTGATATATATTTTTACATAATATTTATTAGTGTTAAAGCAATCTGAAGTAGTAGGAAGTTCGTAAATAGCAAAAAACTTAATAATATTTTGTCTGTTTAGCTGTCAAAGTCAAATGTGACATTACTGCTTACTGACGTTTATTTATTTTTATTTCTAACGGCTGGTGTTTTGTATTTTGTATTTATTTTCATTTGAGTGTTTTATTTGAAAGAAAATAGAGAAAATTATTTATGACTACTCATAGTGACTACTGGATGTAGACTGCAGCAAGCTTCAAGTTATTTGTTATAACAAAGGAATATTGTTAGATTTTTGTATGTATATCTGAATTATCTTTACTAGAGAAGCCTTTAATTATTGATTTTATACAAAATGGTGCTAATTGAGCAAATTTCGGCTCTAATTGATTATTTGGAAAACCACCAAGACCTGGCGCTTGGCCACTGCAGCCGCACTAATGAAGGGCGAAGTTTATCGAAACGATATTGGATGGAGTGCGCCCAAATTTTAAATTCGGTATCGGTGGACTGCCCCAATAAAACACCGGCAGAGTGGCGCACAGTAAGTACCTAAATACAGTATAATTAGGTATGCATTATAAAATGATAAAATGTACCTTTATTGTAATTTTCGCACTTTTTTTTTAGTTCTACAATGAATATAAGAGTAAAATGTTAAAGAAAATTAAATCACAGAAGAGTGAAATAAGTGCAACAGGTAAGCAATACTTTCTTTTGGCAGCCTTGCAGACTTATAGTGGGAAGCATATAATTATAGTAATTATTTTATAACTTTCATTTAAGGTGGTGGTCCTGCAAAAAAAATTTCACTAACTCCACTCCAAGAGCGCTTATATACTATATTAGGGCGAGATGTAGGAGAGCCACTTCCAGGTGTCCGACATAACCCACTCACTGTAAGCATTAGAACATTGGTTTTATCTTTTATCATTCTTAACTTTTGTATTGCACATTAGGAAGTACTTCAAACTTGTTAACAAAATAATATGTCACAGTTGTATATTAAGTGTTTTTTTATTTGCATGCATAACTATATTATTTATTTGTTCACAGTCACATTTCGTTGACTTGCTTGCTTTCTTCTATGTTCTATCCGGAAACGGTATTCCACTTAGTCCGTAAGGTGGACCATTGTACGTGGGCCATGGCGGCCGTTTGGTTGTTATTCCAACCAGCCCACCTCCCTCCAGAAGCTAATTAAATCTCCTGGTCAGTTCAGAACATCTGTGTAGGATCTGGGTGACCCCGAGGGTTTCTGTTCTAATCTGGGTGACGCTTGTACATTCAAAGAGCACGTGCACTACGGTTTCCTCAGCCTCCATGCACGCCCTGCACAGAGGACTGTCCGTAATGCCTATTGTGTGGAAGTGTTTGTTTAGCGAGCAGTGCCCCGTGATGGTCCCCATCACCATGCGCAGGCCATTCCTGTCCAGGCGTAATAAACGCCTGGTTAGCCTGCTATCCAAGGATGGCATAGCTTCCTTGGACTGCCTGCAAACCGGTGTCGTGGTCCACCAGTTCTCTGCTTGTGTGTGGGTGAACTCCTGTAGCCACCTGCGTATTTGGTTGAAGAGGATTGGTACGATAGGCTCGGGTCCACAGACTGCCGTGCTAGATCCTCTTCTAGCAAGTTCGTCAGCTGCGTCATTACCTAGCGATCCGCTGTGTCCTTTTATCCATTGTTGCTTGCTTTGCATTATTAACTGTATGTTTTTTTTTTGTTAAATAGCCAACTATCACGCTTCCTGTGGTGGATGCTAGTCCTACTACTAGTACGCATTTTCAATTCGAGAACAATTCTTTCTCGTAAGTGGTACTAACTTGGTACTCTGTGCTTAATTTGCTTAGCTTTCATCATTTAACCTAAGTAACTAGTTTCTTAACTATTTTGGTAACACTGTTTTTATTTTTTACAGACTATTAGACAATTATGAAGTGCCTGTTACAGTTGTCACAGATGAGCTTGTGGAAAATATACAAACACAAGAAATAAGGTATGCTACAACTTTCTGCAGATGGGTTTAAATAAATAGGATAACATGTAGACTAATGTCATTGTAATTGTTTATTTTTCAGCGTGGAACAGGAAAATTTAGAAGGCCGGCAATCTACCATCGACCAGCCTCCAAAGCGACGCCGTCGCCAAAGATCTGCACGGCGTTACGCAGCGGAAGGTAAAGATCTTGCAATTATTTGTTTTGATCATTAATGCCACACTCTCGGGCAAAGTATGTCGCCTGATGTAACAAAATATATATTTTTTATAGATAGAGACCATGCAGCTCTCGAAGTTGCTCAGTCAAGGCTGGACGCTATTGAAGCCAGGAACGCCGAGGCGACTTTAAAACAAGCTCAGGCCATCAATAACTTAGCTGCAGCCATTGATCGACTGAGCTCTACCACCGGAAAAATGGTGGATCTTATAGGACACTGTGTATCAAAAAAGGTAATTACTAATTACTGTTAATTTACAGGTAATTCACCTTTATGAAATTGTTTCACCCAAAATCGGAACTTCTCCTTATTGTGTGCTACAAACATACCCACAATGAGTATTAAGGAGCATTGAAAACAATATAATAAAAATTATAATAATTAATATAACCCCTCCAGCTAAGCTTAAAAGCTTGTGTTAGGTGTAGACTCACTTTAGTAGTAGTACAGACGCCAGCACATCAGGCTACTACAATCTGTCAAATTTATTTAATAGATTTTCAACTTTATCGCTGAAAAATAAGGTTCAAAGTTGATTGGGAAAATTTGACAGTTTCGGGTAGCTTGATGTGCTGGCGTCTGTACATTAGCCAGAATTTGACATCTTGATTGTAACTCTGATACTATAGGTGCACATGCTATATACGAAGTTGCAACTTTAAAGTTAATTTTACTTTCACAGAAACTCCGCAGAATTATGATGTCATCAGATTCTGAGTCTGACTAAAGTTTTCTGAAGTATGCAAGAGGTAAGTTAGTCAGATTATTAAAAGAAAATTTATTTTAGGAGGAGTCTATGTCCAGCATTGGATTCCAAATGGCTGTAATGATGTTAGATGATTAAATGAAACAGTGTTTTTATAAAGAGTATTAATTTATTTTAAATCATATTTTGTGCAATACTGTGGATCTGTAACAAAGAGTTAAATCATTTTAATAATAATTAGAGCATTTTCGTACTTCACTAGAATATTGAGATGGGTTTACATTACATACCTGCTAATTTAATTTATGCATTTCTCCACAGTCTGTCAACAAGAGCCTGCTGCAGTGCCCGACCTTCAAGAAGATCCCGATTCACCCTTCGATTTTCTTGATAATTAGGTGCTGGATAATTATTTTCCTCCTAAATTAAAAGACTGATTAGTGATTAATGACATGACTGTTGTTATTATTTTAATTACATAAAGGTAAATTTGTGATTTGAAAAGATGTTTAATATTTTAATCATCATTTGTATTCAAATGATGATTAAAATCTTTTTATTTTGTACGAAGACTGATTCTGATTTGTTGTTATTATTACATTAGATATTGTTTTTATTATTTAAATGACAAAATGTCTTTTTGTTTTATATAAGTAGTATATTTACATTTAAGATTTTTCAATTGGCTTGAAAGTCAAGTTTAATATTGTTAAATAAAAATATAGATTATGAGAAATAAAGAGTACTTTAAATGTTGATTTTTTTAACATAGTAGTATTATTTAAAATTCCAACTTCATTATATTCCAAAATAGTGGAATAGAAAACACATACCTGTTGCAAGCCAAGTACTTCTGCATAAACTTCATCAGGTGGCAACGGTGTTCTTGCCACGTTTGCAATATTGTGCAATATGCAACATGCATTCACAATCTTGCCTGCAGTTGTTGGACTATAATGTAAAGCACGTGCTGCAAGCAAACACCTGCAAAAAATCAATTTACTTTTTATACAACCCCATTTTAACTAAACATCTTAACCTCTCGAATGCCATAATTACAGACACAATTAAAAAACCATTGTGTCTCGTGTAGATCTACGTTCCGGCATACCAAGGGTTAATAGATTCACTTTTTTATACTTACTGTTCTTGACATAATACAAGAACTATCATCATCATCTATCAGCATCTATACTTCTAAAATAAGAAATTCATTCAATATATAAATAGTCACTGTTATTGAGTAATGCTCTTTACCTGAAACGTGCTTTTAATACGCCGATGCAACGCTCCACTGTATTGCGTGCAGTCACGTGTTTCACATAATAGTGATGTTGTGGTGTCCCATCTACAGTATTGAGGATTGGGGTCATCATAGTTTTCCTTAGTGGATACCCGCTGTCACCTGAAAATTATAATCATTTTTCCAACAAACACTAACACATGAACATGATAAAGGTCATAGGATTCATCAAAAAAATATTGTAATACCTAATAAAAATACTTGTTCATTAGTATTTTCTGTAATTTCTTTTAAGTGGTGACTGAGTGGATGACTCTGCCACACAGTGGAATCATGCGCGGAGCCTGGGTTGCTTGCGTCCACACATAAAATATTTAAATCAGCATCGCAAATCTATAAATTAAATATTATGTTTAATTAATTAGTTATTACATTACCTACATAATTTATTAGTAAAAATTTGGGCAGTAGGTAGACATTTCTACTTTCTACCCAATACTTACTATCATAACATTAAGGGAATGGAAGCCCTTTCTGTTATAATACCGTTCCTCGTGTATGTGCGGCCTTAATATTGCAATATGTGTGCCATCAATACAACCCAGGACACCAGGAAATTCAAATTTCTGATAGAACCTGAAAAGTTTTTAGTAACTAAATAATTCTGCTGTACAACAGGCAATACAAACAAAACAATCAGGGTACTTATATTTAATTTCTCACTTAGCCTTTATAATATTCCTTTCAATACATTGTGTCGGCCATATAATATATTTGTGGTATATTTTATTCAATGCCTCTGTCACTTCATTGATTGCTCTTGACACAGTAATTTGTGAAACATTATGGAGGGCACTCTGTCCAATCAAATTTTGGTAGGACCCTGATGCATAAAATGCAAGTGCTATTAGAATCTGCAATAAAAATATACCCAACATTAGTCAACCTATTTCGTGTTTATAGCTATAGAATAATAAATCAATGTAAAATTCAGTTTTCTCACCTTAATTTCTGCCGATATGCTATCATTTCGACGCGGTCTGGCCATGAGGGGAATGAGTTCTTCAATTAACCCCCTTACTGAGTCCTTTCCAAGTCGAAACGTTTTTACAAATTCCGCCTCGGGAATATCAGTAAAAGGGTTTGTATTCATTCTCGTCAAGCGACGAGCTCGACGACGTTTTCTGCATTCCGCCCATCTTCTTTCTCTAGCATCCACTGCGTTGGCTAGCTCGAGAATATTTGCTCGTAGTGAATACATGGGTCAGTGGGTCGTCTTAGGAAATGGTCTCCAAATAATCAATATCACAGATACGATACTCGTAACGAATTATAAAAGCAATGACTGCACAATGACGTTCTAATGGTAGGTCACTGATCAAAGGAACTGTCAAAATTTTAGCAGATTACCGCACTATTCAGTCATTCATTTGTCATTATGTACGAGATTACCAATTTATGCCATTTCTTTCAATGGAGTGTCAGTGGCTGACCATTGGAACGTCATAATGACGCCATTAAATTAGTAGATTACCAAACATGTCAAAATCAACAATTATGAAATCAATGATCGACCATTCTGACACTATTATAATAGCAGACTTGAGCCCCTGTGCTGTAAGTTGTAATGGGAGTTGGGTATCCTAAAGAGCTGATAAGATTATCAGCTCTTTTCTAGTTGTTTTCTATTCAAACGGCTGAACTGATTTTGATAAAACATATCTAAGAACCATCGCTAGAAAACATGCTTTCAAATAAAAAAAACAGCATTCAAATCGGTTTCCCCATTTAAGAGCAACGGTGCCATAGACAGACAGACAGACTGACACACACATGTAGCGGTCAAAATAACACCCATCTTTTGCGTCGGGAGTTAAAAATTCTTGCTTTCATTAACAACAAACTGGAAGTCTCACACTTTACTCAGAATTAACACATAATTGTAAAACCGGGGCTCATTTGCTTCACAAATATTATAACTAGCCACCACTTTACAAAAACTCATACATATATTAATTTAATCAACTCCAAAAAGTCATAACTCGAGTAAAAAAACAACAAAGTCGTCCTCACTTTAATATTTATTTTATTCGAACGCGAATTTTATGCGAAATACCATGAATCACTGAAAAAAGTACTGAATTATTCGTTTCATAATTCCGCTGGAACTCTTCAAAGGGATGTCGAATGAAACAAACAAGTGAATCGTCTGTCATAGAGTTTTCGTGCTTTATTTTTATTTTAGTTGTTTTTTATTTTTCATCAATTGGCAGTCAGAGCTTACCTTTAAAAAAAAATTGCTGTGTTTTTTGAAGTTGTATGCTATGATGAAACCTGGATGTGGTACGGGTAATTATCGTAATATAATTTTATACAGTTATGGTGTTTGAAGAAAGCATGAAACGCCTAGTACTGTACTTGCTGCACCTTGGCAGTAAGAAACGATACTTAAACTTGAATTATGGAAATAGTCGCATGTTAAAAGGTAAGTTTAAGAACTATATGATCAAAGTAAACAGGCCAACAATCAGTGAGATTGCTAAGTCCTTCAAGATGCAAAAAAAATATATATTCGCAGCTTAGTCTTTTAAAAAAACACAAAATGTAAAGTGCATAAAATTAAATAATTTGGGTGATGCAAAGGAAGCAGTAGACAAAAAATGTGTTTTTGTAATAGCAACTAAAGAAAAACGTCGTAGCTTTGAAGTAAAGTTTCCGGCTGACTCAATAGCAATTTTTCAAGAATTAAATTGATTTTCTGCTTGAATTCTCTGCACAATAATCCAAAAAATATTCTAACATCATAAATATCTAAAACATATTATCAGTCTTCATCTTCAAGCATGAAACATATTCTACCCGCAATTACCGCCCAGACGGAAACATAGTAAATTACCATTGGAATCACTTCTACGTCAACCATTTCCTTGATAATTTCATCAGATAGTTTTAATTCCGTGAATTTATTGTACAAATGAACAGTTTCAATGATTTGTAAATAAGCGAGAATAAACTATTACGGCTTTACATTTATAGTGAACATAACAGTGTTTCTTTGATGTCACTTTTTTCTTTGCAATAAATTTTTCAACGAAACATAAAGAGAGCTCCACGCGTTATTAGACATGGAAATCGTTTTGGGACACACGGCCGGTAAAGTTTGGGATATGCGACCAATTCTTACATAAATTGCTGGTTTGATAAGTTACTAGCAGCACAAAAGGAAATATTAAAATCTTTCCTTTATTGAAATACAAATTTTATGTAAAGAAAACTATGTAAGTAAAATTATGAATATCTCAAAAATAGTGAAGTATCAAAAATCGTTGATAACCAATTTCGAGATCTAACTCACAGACCAGTAATCGTTTTCTTGTTGTTGTAGAATAAAACGATGACGTACGTAATAAATTATAATAAAATACATCATGAACGTGAAAAGACAACATCTGTCATAATAATTCTAGTACCTACAACAAAACTAGGAACATAACAGTAAAAACAATACTTTTCCAAGAAGTTAGACCATAAATTCAAGTCCAGTTAGACAAACATTTCGCTTAATAAAACACAGAAAACATAAACTTCACGCAGACAACAATTTGTCATGAAATTCACGATGCTTTTGAAGTCTGTTCGCTCTACAACGTGTCCGTGAGTCTCTATGGCTTCACACGTCGCCTCTTCAAGTATAAATCTGCCTTTACAACTGCATAAATTTGTCGATGGAGAGATTTTCGTATCCGGTCCGACTTTATTTGCCCCGCATCCTGTTTGCTGTGTAACAACGATTTTCTAGGAAACTTCGGCATCGATAAATAAAAGAGAACTCTATTTCGCTCGTAAAAAGTCAATACTATCAATTGAAGTTTCACGATTCGAATGATCGATATTGGAGTTGCTTTCGACTGTATCGAATGCCTTTGAGGATTGATGCTCTGCGTTTGATGGGCTGAATTTGAATTTGAATGTCTGTTCGAAATGAGTTCTGTGGTTAAGCGATCAAATATGCTGGTTTGTGAGATGTGTACAAGACTAGTAGCTCTTCGTTAGTATCAGTTTATTATGTATGTGAGCCTTTCATATAACTTCGATTGAACGGAACCTTCATAATATTATCATTAATTTATAATGGTGAGATTACCACGTAATATAATTTCTACCCCACACTTATCTTCTTCTTCTGTCTTGAAGTTTGTTTCGGCTAGAAAACAATTCCAGACACTTTCCTTTCTACCTATTTAAACATCACATTTACTTTCAAGCATCAACCAGATTTAATCAGAGCCAATAAATCTATGAACCTCGCACATCATACATCAAATAAGACATCTTATTTTGACACATCATTCAAAGAAACTCCCGAGTCATTATCGCATAGAACCGAACTTTGCTTGCAGTCGCTAATCGCATTAGTCTCGACAGTGATCGGTTCGACATGGAGGGTAGAACAGAGGTGGAAACTGATCCTATTATAGTTAGAAGAGGTGGCAATGTGTGTGGAGAAGATGGATGATGGTTTGTTAGGGTAAAAAACGAAAAGCTTATAATATTACAGAGCATTGGTTTTAAAAGCATTAAATAGAAGAAGAAATTGAAGAAAGTAATTGGAATTGTAAAACGTTTTTATTCTAAGCCCGAGAGCAAGTTTTCGGGTCTAACAGAGAATGCAACAGTAACGCTTCAGCCATTCTGACCATGTTCCCATCTCATTTGGCTTCAACAGTTTGATTTTCCTTTTGATTTTCTGTGACCTTAAATTCAGCTACGTCATAGACACATTTTCTTAATAACCTTTTAAATAAAACATCAGCCTTACCACCTCCAAATTTCCTCGCTCTTTCACCTTGACGTCATAGACATTTTTTGATTAACGATCCGTCTCGGGTCAGATCTCCATTGTGCCCCTTTGAAATTCCGACACTCATTTATCAAGCTTACTGTTCGTTCTGAAAATTAATGCGCTGGTACAATTTATAGACTCCTGATGTGGGACATGACTTTCATATTAATGTTTGTGGATATATCAATCATCTTGGCGCAATATAAAATTTTGGTGAGCAAGTATTTGATTAAGACATGGGACTTGGCAAACAATTTAATTACCTATTTGTCTATCATGAGCAAGCATTATTACCACAACTTTGTCAATTTATTGCGGAACATCTAAATTTTTAAAACATTCAACATTGAAATCAAGTCGAGTTTTAAAAATATTGTTTCCCAAGTGTAGCAAGTATTTCTAAGAACGAACAGTGAGTTTTGCATTTTGAGAGAGTCTAATGAAGAAATATAGAAAGTGGCACTTTTCAATAATGACATACTAAAATAAAAAAACACAACTTTCTTAAGTATGTCATTACATTTTGACTCACATGCAATTGAGGTTACCACCTTTAATGTGGCTATTAATGTAAATTATAGTTGTCTCCGTGTTATTACTCATGCACTAGACTCATGACTGTAGACCTTAGTTCATTATTTATACAGGTGGATTATTTATAGTGACAGTAATGACCATTTGTTTTGGGGGTGTTAACAAAGTGTGATGAAGTTATTCTTTTTTCCTTGTTAAGGTTGAAGAACTCTTAAGTGGCCTTGTTTGTTCACGGTTTACTGCATTTCTAGTTTAATGTAATGTGACTACTGTTTGAACTTTACAAGATTTAATGACCTCAGGTTTTACTCTGACCTGAGCTTATTCCACTACCTCCCTAATACTTGCAGTTGCAATATTATCTGACAGAAGTTTTAACATTCTTACTATCCCTCTTTCTTAATTATTTTGTGTTTTGTATATTTCTATAATGGTAATAGACCAGCAAGTGATGCTTAATCCAAACCAATAGTTCATCCAATACAAAGTTAAATTACAAAACATCTCGAAATATTGCCCATCCGAAAATCGCTTCTCCCCCAGCCATGAGTCGATAACTTAAAGCTACCTTGAACGGTGCGCGGCGTCGAGCGAAATTTACGCGAACACTGATTTTGACGTATCGCCTTATGGGGTGGTTTTCATGAAAAATGATTTACCGGTGCCAGGGAGAACTCTGTTCTTGATTTTTGAAAGAGATCTAAATGCTTTAGCAATTATCACTGAGATTAGTTTCTTTAGTTCTACAATTTATCTATTCATTTGTTTTTGGCTTTCAAATTGTTGAGATGGTTTAAAAGAAACCGCAGTCAGTTTTATTTATTGCAGATTTCTAATATAATATATTAATTGATTTTTTAAATATCATTAACGCTTTATTCATGTATTACATTCTTGGCTATAATTTATTTAACTTTATTTCAAGTAATTTAATTATTCGTAGTTGTACATAAATCAATGATTGCATTAAAAACACTTTTGATTAATTTACCTACTGCTAACACCTACTTACAAACCAGTATCTTTTAAATCTCCACAATTTCCCTCTAATACCTGCGATAATAATTGCTACCACAATCTAGGCGTGTTTGCAAACCACACATCTAAACGTCTATCCGACTTCGAACTAAAGTCTATCAGAACATGCGTCCATTCATTACCAGTCGACTCCCAAGGCACGAGAAACATCGAAGGCAGGTCAGGCCTGAATTAATCAACTCACGCTTGCTCGGTGTCACTTGACAACCGCCTGTCCAGACCAACAACTCGACCATAAAGTTGTAACAAACCTTAACGCAGTTGAAATAAGAGTGGGTTTTGATTGGGTTTGGAGCCAGGAGCTGGTTGTACTCATTGTGTACTGTCACGGAAATGTTGGGTAGCATGTTAGTAAACAATTGCATGAGACAGTTCCGCTTGATTGATATGGTGTACGTATATGGAAATTTGTTTTATAGTTTTAATGAAGTATCTGGATGAGTAAGCTTGGCTTCGGGATTTTTTTCAGATAAACATTTAAAAAAAAACGTACAAAACCAATAATTTATTTCTTTGCAAACATGGGAAATATTTATGAGAAGGAAACAGGCGAAGAATGTACTGGACTACTTGCCTGTTATGTTTTTCTACAATTTTTCAGTTTTGAATTTTTGTCATTGTCATACACAAATTAAAACCAGAACTAAATTAAGCTTTCAGTAGATTAATCATGATCAATTCATATTAAACGTACAACAAAAATCTAATAACCTCCATAGCCATTAAAGTAATCAACCCGCAATGACAACGCTAAAACTCACCCCCGAAGTGTTCGCATTACGGGCCCGTCTCAAAATAAACCAAACAGTATTAATCATACTTCCCCCTCCCCCCACTCCTAGCGCGTACACGATAATGATATATGCGATATTTGATGATAAACAATCAGGGTCATTTATTATCTGTCCGTTATTTGACAGGCGGTAGGCAGATGTCATTTGTCATTTTCCACGATCCGTGGGTCCCTTCGTTACGCCGCCGCCGCCTCCGACAGTGGTTAGCTACCAACAGATATAGTTCAACACCGTCAAGTGAAAATCTCATCTAAAACAACTGCAATAAAGTCCGATTTAGACTGGGAAAAAAGTCGATCTTGATTGTTTTCAGCATGAACGATTATGATAGATGAAAGAGTTAGCGCACACACAAAGCCGATGAAATTGTATCGACTGTTGAACTTTAGGCTCATGTGGATAAGGTTGATTTTTCTAAAAACAATCAACGAGTAGTCCCTGCCTCAGAGAAACGTGTTATTGAAGATGAAACAGTAATGGATGGGGATACGGAATGCGTGAACGCTGTCGGAGATGTATTGTTATCTGCCTTGTTTATCGCTATACGAAGATCGTTTCTTTAAATAATTACCTTTTAAAAAGTATATCCCGTCAGTGCTACTGGTAATATATTCATTATATCTGACATCTTACAAAGCGCCATTGAAATAAATAAAAATATTTTATAGCCGGACAGAGATCTCGATAGGATCGCTTCTTTAAGAAGACATATTTGGAATTTTGACTGAATCATTAACGTCTGAATCATTAAGGATCGTTTTAATTTGTTATCGAAAACATTTTGAGGTTTTATGGCTTGCTCCTCAACCCACGCTTGCGGTAAACATTCTCGCGTAATTAAGATTTTAAATATATTGTTAAGGTGGCATAAAATGTTTTGACAAGACTTGCTAGATTCAGTGGCCAATAACTCAGACAGTTTCGTAATGCGAAATGCTTGTTGAACATTTTTAAAGGCAAATGTATGTGAATAAATTTAGGGTCGTTCCCACGGGATGTCACGTCGTCTGCGGATGTGTCTAGTAAATCAAATGTTTAATTTCCACAGTGAAACAACGAGCATTGTGCGGTTCACCCCCTTTTAAAAGGATGTTCGCTCGTTCATGTGTTTAGTCTTTCCGTTTTATATACAGCGGCGAAAATTTTTATTACCGTTGCTTAACCAAAATTTATCGTCCAAGTTTTTGAATTTGTAAGTAAATACTTTTTTGGTTTTTATTGCAAGTTATTTTTAAATACGTCTACCTTTCTTTTTTTTTCTTTTTTGGGTGGGTAATAATCAAATAACTTCTCCCGCTCTGGGTGGAGCGGGAGGGCGTGTCAGACTCTTACTGACTAAAACCCACCCGTATTCCTTCAGTTGCCATGTTGCCGGGGGGCCACGATTTCCCTTTCAGCCTTATTCGCAACCCCGGCAGGCATCGGCCCTAGTGGACCCCGTCAATGCTTCTGACATTTCTTTGAGGCGCGCGTGGAATACAACGCGCCGTCGACCCGGGCTTGGTTCTTATCGGTCGACGAGCTACCCATTGCCGCAAGCCCGCGCCTACGGTGGCCGGAAATCTGCCTGTGATTCCTGACGCCCGGGGCGTCTCCTCCTGCGGCGGTTAGGGGCGCGAGGGCGCGAAATTTGCCTCTCCCTCACGCGTTCCGCCTCCTTTTTCACGAGTATTACTGCTTCGCAGAAGGAGGTGACGGCTTCTCATTTCCTCTCGCTCCGTACCATGGCCTGAACCAGTGCCGGACGCGAGAGATCCCTGCTGCCGATTGCCTCCACGAGGACACGGCGATGCTCCGCCCAAGCTGGGCAGACCTCCACTGTTTGCTCCACTGTGTCCTCCGGGCGATCCACACAATGGCGACACCCGGGCGTTTCCTCCCGCTTTATCCTGAATAGGAACCTCCCGAAACAGCCGTGTCCGGTGAGAACCTGCGTCAGGCAGAAGGTGAGGACGCCGTGGCACCTCTCTAGCCACTCCTCAAAGAGGGGTCTTATCGCCGCAATTGTGGCGTGCCCAGCGCTGGGTTGCGACAATCGCACTCTCCATGCCGCCATGAGATCCCGCCGGAGCTCTGTCCGCTGTGCCACGATTTCTTGCGGCATCGGAGCTAAGCCCAGGCGTTTCGCCTCCTCGCGCAAATACGTCTACCTAGCGGTGGTTCTGTCTGCGTTTTATTATTGTCTAATTTCCATAATAATCACATTATACAACTTCTCGCACATCTTAATATTAACAAAACTATAATTTATTTACAACTCCATCAAAGCAGACACCCAAATCAAATCCATTATTTGCATTACTAAAAAATCTATTATGTGAAGCGGCCTCTTCCGTATCGCCAATTCTAGCCCTTAATTCCCAAAACGGGTGCGCTCTTTTAAAATATTCAATAGAATGTACTGTGGATGCTGCTTCGCTGTCAAACGCATTACTTACTTCATTACTCTCACCTTGACGTGCCTGTTAATCTTTCATTGTGTTTGGATAAAAAGAAGCTTAAACGTGTTTTGTATTGAATTTTTTTTAAAGCTTTCCATTTAATGGTATTGTGTGAGTTGCGCGTTTGTATTGATGGGGAAGACGTTCCTTTTGTTACGCTTAGCTTAGTAATAAGTTGGTGGTCGATAACGAAATAGTTAATCGCTTTGAAAGATGATGAGAGATTGTATGATACAATGATAGGGCTCGATAACGATACGAACAAAAAATGTTTATAATAGTAAGCCTATTGTTACAACTTCCACAATTATATTGAATTACATACATACATAAACTTACGCCTTCTTCCTATGGGGGTAGGCAGAAACTACAGAACGCCACCTGCTACGATCCTTACATACTCCTTTAGCCTCGTTTACGTTCATACATCTGGTCATTCTGGTCATACATAAATTATATTAATAAAAAATATAAAAATGAATAAAACATGTGGTACATAACAGCATTAAAGTAGAAGGTTTCAACAATCCAGACTTAAATAAAGCCAATAAAACAGACCTATGCGAGGTAACCAAAATAAAAAACTAACGAAATGGAAAGTAAAATACACAAAAACAGCAGTCTCGCTCATCCCAGGCTCCTAGCATCAGAAGTAGGTAATCTAGTTCCTTCCAAAAATATAACGAAGGGTTCTAAACTAAGGCAATTTTTCGAAAGCACCTGACAGTGTCGATCCATCGTACAGAGGCTGTATAAAAACGTCAGACAGTGCCGACACTGACTATGATCAAGTATGTCTGTTTACTACTAGGGTTAGCCGGAGACTTTACTATTTATTTTAAAGGAATTGTCTAGCAAGTAGTCTACTACTTTTTAGACAAGCTATGCCATTTCCAGCATGATGAAGACGCACGAAAAGACGACGAAGGAATGTAATAAACTAATAATCCTCAGAAAGTTCTAGTTATAAATTTATAATACTTCATTAGTTAAATCGCGTTAATGTTTGGATAATATTCTTAGTAACTAAAATTAACTACTCAATATAACCAAGTTTAAATACCTAATAATTAATAATAACGATAAATTAAAATATTTTAATTTACTAAAGTAATTTCGCGAAACGATAAATTTTTTAACATCATTAACATTTATCTATAAAAACAGAACTTTACAACTGAACTTTAACAAAATTTCTATATCCAAATGATAAATGCATCAAATAAATTATAATGAAATTTAAATAATGTCTGTTGATTCTTTAATAGGATGGAAACGTGTAATTAATTAACAGTGTCGCTAACAAATTTTGTCTCCAGCCGACAGTCGGACAAAAACGGGACATAATTTATGTGTGTAGCAGCCCTGTTCCACCGCCACCCTCCGTGCCCCTCGCCGGCAGGTTGAAAGAGTCACGGCGCGTGATTGATGACGGGCCCTCCACGCCCACGCGCCCTAACAACCGCCTAGAACTGACAAACTATCGCATTGTTGGCCGCAGGAAATCATAAGGCGATTGGCTTCGAATTTATTGCCTTGTTGGTACCATGCGTTTAGTTACGTCCGTTGAACGTGAGGGACGGCCAGATCATAATCTCGATTAACACGATGATTACTCGTATTTTAAAATAAATATTAATTAAATAAATGATATACCGAACTTGGTCAACTTCGAAAGTTCTCCATTACATCGAGTAAGATTTAGTAGACATGGTGATCAAATCTGGTCTAATGCTTCCAAATTCTACACCGACACCCTAATAGAAAACAGTGCGATGACGAGCATGTTTTGTGTCAAATCATCGCATAATGAAAAATATGAATCAGTCGAGGGTCCCGACCGCATTAATCTCAGCTTGTCCACATGAAATTCGTTTCTAGACATTTAAATACAAAGGTCGATAGAGTGATAAATTATGAATGAAATAACAATTCTGATTTCAATAGCATAAGTTCGTGTTTGGAGTTGAACAACAAAAAGCGCTTGTGTGTACAACAATAGAACTATAAATATGGGTTTCTGTTGCGTTGGGCTTTAAGCTCGGTTCGCCTTCCGCTCGATACGGCTCAACGACGTTTTTATCTTCATTGTTATCGAGAAAATATATTAATTGCCATTGCTGTCTAAGGCGGTACAACCCTGAGTGAAATTTCACCGAGAGTAATAATAATTTATGCATTTGAAGCGGACTCAGGCACGCCGCCAGCCCGCGATGGAGCTCTCCGTGTTATATCTCTAAATGCATCTGACACAGTTAATCCATATAAAGTTATTATTGCCTCGCCTTTCAACCGACTTAATTGGCCGCTACCGGCTAGTGTAAACTCATGTGTTAACGATAAAGTAACTGAATAAATTGTGGTTTTAAATACTGTTCACGTTCGTTGCTCACGAATGCGAATTGCACGCCCGCTTGTTTTTATTGCCCTCGTGTTTACCTAAACGATTTTTCCTTCGCAACGCTCGTAAATATGGAATACAAAGGACGCACGTTCTTTATGCGATCTTGATAATATTGTTCTCGGTTCCTCGAGTTGAAATTTTAATTTGTCAGAAAATTTTAAGCCAAGTTTAATCTTCTTACGTCGGGGTGCCGTCCGATGTCCCGAATTAGCCCGCCGAGGCGTGTAGGCCATAGATTAAGTCGGATCTCGTGGCGAGACCGTTGCCAACGTCTCAATAAGCCGCTCTACATTTTTACGGCCCCTATATCCGTTTCGCTGCGTAAATACACTTAATGACCGACATTTCGTGAACGCTTTTATTGTGAAGTTTTTATTATCGAGAAAATCATTTGTTTAGTCTACGTACGGTTATTGCGAGGCAGCTCAGTGCGTTTCGGGGTTTATTAGGGTTACTTTATTACCCTTTTATACTCCGTCTTTAATACCGAAACATAGCCTGCGAGCTTTAAACCGTCTGAGCGGCCGGATGGGGATAATTAAATTTGATTTTGATCTGCGAATATGATTACATGTTCCGTTGTTACGTTGCAGTCTGAAAAGCCTTTTTTTACTCCTAAAAAGAATTACGACCGAATCATGATTATTTTCATAATAGCTCTCGATTAGAATTTTTTAACGGTTACGTAGTTAGAAACCTCTAACGAGCGATATCGCCGATCTAAACGCGTGAAACTAAATCTGTGTAATTTAAACCCATGGAATTTCCGTCCAATACACAAATTAATGTATTCGAGCAAAAAGTCAACACCGTAATCTTGCCGGCCATAAAGCAGTGTCAGAGCACTATAATAATTTAGAAACAGTCTATTAAGTGAATCTTTATGATAATGTTGGAACAGAAGTCGCGGCCGCGAACGGGCTGCCTGTTATTTTGATACATTATCATATTTAAACAATTCAGATGATAATAGACACGTCGGGCGAAACCCTTTGGTAATATAAATGGTTGTATTATTATTTATTTATGGGTTTCCTTCCTCTGGGCCGGGGGCGATGTGGCATATTTCATTGAGCGAAAAAATGCTTCGAGTCGTGAGTTTATACTGGCTGGGATCCGGTTTGAGTACCTGAAACGACTGACTATAAGCTTGTTGCCGCAATAATAAAGATTTATGCGACATTCGGTGGTAGCGTGTTTTGTTCTGTTACGAGCCGATTCGCTTTCTGAAAGATCAATAGCGCTCTTTATTGTATGCGGTGAATTATCGTCATCGACCACTCTTTTAGCTTCGACTATAAATTCTTTGGCCGCATTCGATATCTTATTATCGCCTCTTACATCTTCACCGTCTTTACGATTGGCGTTTTGTTTCACTTCAATAGCGTTAAGTTCATGTTTTACGATTTTTACTTCTTAATAGTTCGTGTATTTTATCTTTTATTTGTTTTTGATTGCGAAACTGGTGGAGGTGATTTGGATAATCTTCGACTTGAAAGTTATTGTGTGTCAATTTGCATAATTGTTTTACGATTGTGGTGCTTTTGTGATTTTATTTAGAATAGAATAGAATAGAATAGAATAGCCTTTATTTGCAAATATGGGTTATACATAAGTAGGTAGTATTAGGTTTTCATCAGAGTTCTGCCTTGCCTTGTTCTGTCTTTTATTCGTCGGCGTCCATTAAATATTGTTCTTTTATTTTTTGTTATTTCACACAAAGCATTCCTGGTTTTATAATAAAATATAACTAGCCACCCGCCCCTGCTTCGCACGGATCGCCGCCTATTGGGTCCAAAACTATAATATCTTCAAGCTGGAACCCACCATATACATTATACAAAATTTCTTTGAAATCAGTTGGGTGTTTTCGGAGATTATTGTGTACGAACATAGTGAAACATGATTTTTATACATTAAGATGTCAACACAATCATCCTCAAACATCAAACTATCCTCATTCAAATCACAATAATTCTTAGAAAAATCTACACCAAACTCATTCATACATAGTAACAAAATAATAAAATTTGCATGCAACTCCTAACAATTACTCGCAATAAAAGTATCGTCAGCATTGTAAACGTATAGACTATCATTCTCATGTGGACTAGCGCGCACTGTAATTTTTTCAAGTAATCTCATTATTACGTACTACACCACGGTGATTAACCAGTTGATTTATGGCATATGCAATTTGCATCGGACTCGATGCTATGGCTTTTTGCTCCGAAGCTGATGATTATCGTTCGTATCGTGTCGGTCTTAATGATAGTTATTTCATGACCCGCCAAGCTTGCTCGGGGACGTTTCATTAAAACTCTTTACATACATTATTTCGACGAATGTGTCTGATTATGTTAATGCCTTCCTTTGTTCGGTATCTTGTAATGGATTGTTTGGTTTTTGTGTAATTACGTGTGACGATTTATTTATTGTGTAGGTAGTAGCTTTGTTGCTTCTTACTTTTCCTTTACACAGCTATGTCAACAAGTGAACCATTGGTAATGCATGCGAGTACGTGACAGTAGCGTGTTTGCGAAAGATGTAATGTTAGACAGTGTACTAGCCGTTAGTATTACGTGCAGACACGTCAGACATGACAGTTCGTTTCCTTGCCGACATCCAACTTGCAATGGATATGTTGCACTTACGTTTTCCTTTTGTTTATTTAGGACAGAGACGTGACAAGGCATTTGTGGTTCAAATGCGCATATGTTAAATTGCTAAGACTGTCATAAAAGAACATTAAGTAATAAAACTGACTTCCCTTCATTATTTGTTCTTGTTCGTTGTAATGTGTTGCATAACATACGT
The DNA here is from genome assembly GCA_949152395.1 of Agrochola litura. Taxonomy (NCBI): domain Eukaryota; kingdom Metazoa; phylum Arthropoda; class Insecta; order Lepidoptera; family Noctuidae; genus Agrochola; species Agrochola litura. The sequence goes on along the minus strand of OX424497.1, from coordinate 2,132,974 downwards.
TACGGCAAGCGTGACAAAGACTTCTACGTATATAGCTCATATTTACTAACTTCAAATAACAAATGAGCAAAATATGTGTTGGCTTTAATGCGCTTAATATATTATTATGCTCTGCTCATCCTTCTTTCAATACGATCATGTTAACATTAAAATTAACAGTTACAAAGCAGTTGTATAAGCTAAGCAGTAACACAACTATTTTGTAAAATCTGCTGTACGTAAATCGTTTGTTAATTTTACTGTCAGTCTGTTGCAATGATCTAAAAGATTAACTCTGTCATTCTGACATGGTCATCGGTAAATTGCATATCTACGACAATCCCACATTTCTACCCAAGTAGGTCCCATATCTCCACCAGTCCAGCTATAATTCAACAAACATAATTTTCTTCCATTGTCTTGCAACGTGTTACAGAACACGTGTTAGCCAAGAGCGTGACAACTTTGGTGCGTGCACATAGATAATATCGTACATAAAACAAAATGGCGCGACGCTAAATTTATGAATCGGCTGGAGCTGCCTTCCACACAAAAGTTGTTTATTACAAGCTAGGGTTGCTAGTTTTTATTTATTTGGGCAGGATTCTTTACATCTTTAAGAGTTAAAGGAAAGATGAAGGTTATCTTATTTTATTATCATGTTATCTGTGTGGTCATTTTTAGTAGGCAGCTTCTTATCTGTATCTGATAGTTCAGGTCTGCTATTTTTATAAATTCGTCATTCCAACACGATACCATTGACATTTTGCTAAAAGTTCGTAATCTGCTAAATTAATAATGGTCGGTCAATGGTCTTGAAATAGAATTGTGTTATAATGGCATTGTCGTACAATACGACCAATGATACCGCCTAAGTCAGTCATTCATTTGTCATCATTATGTACGAGATTACCAATAAGTGCCATTTCTTTCAGTGGAGTGTCAGTGGCTGACCATTAGAAAGTCATAATGACGCCATTATATTAGTAGATTACCAAACTTGTAAAATCAACAATTATGAAATCAATGATAGACCATTCTGACACTATTGTAATAGCAGACTTGAGGCCCAGCAAGATTGATGTAGTAGCCAACATCAATCTTGCGAAAACCCTGCTTTGGAGGCAACAGACTCCAAATTTCATAAATTTGAAGTAAGTGGGGAGGTACCTTCGTGATGATATTATTACGTGTTTTATTGTGACATGCAATTTCAGTTCCATACCCCTAGCTATAAGTTTATTGGTAATTCACAACACAACGGACATCATAATTTACTTTATATTATTAGAGCAACCTTAATGGCGATATGAATTATGTGGAAAAAAGTACCCCGTAGCGACCGCGGCCCATTTAATCGCTATAATTTATATCGTTTACCGATAAAATCGATTTAAATCGCCTAAACGCACCATCGATATAAAATTTTCATTGCTCCTATGGGATGATTAATTGATATTTCTGTTAATTTCATTCGTGATCTTTAAAAAATTTGAATGTGTTATCGTGACTAGTTGTAACGATTTTTATCGATTGATATTCGAGTTATATCGATGTGGGATCGATCAATCATAAGTAAAGATTATTAATGGTAACTGTCATGTGTTAAGCTTTGTATCGCTCATCGCAAGTTTGTTGGGTGCATTAATTTCGGTTCGGACGTGATTTGTGTTTAATTTATTTATAAGATGTGTTCGTATGTTGATTTATCAATGTATCCCACCTACCGAGTGTGGGTCGGTGTTCCTGCAGGGTGGCCAGAGGTTTAAGTTACATACAGTAATGTAATAATATTGCGATTAATTAAAAACACAGCTTTTTTCAGAATAACACAATATCACCAAAGGGGAAAACTCTTTTCTGAAGAATATGAAGCACCTAACAATTAACAGACTGACACCTAAATTACATAAACAGAAGTCGAAATAATAGAGTGAACCATTTCTCAAAATGATAATCATGAGAAAAGCAGTTTACGAGTAAAAATGAGGTGAGCAGAAAAACTTTTAGTATAAACCCCTTAATAAATCATTGAAATCTTTTGACTTTATTTATTTGATTGTCAAAAGCTGTAACCTCCAGAATCTTTCTCAATGCAACAAGAATCATAACGAGTGAATAATTTTCCCAATATATCTGACGTCAGATTAATGAAGATAAAATATCATCATCCTGCTTACACTCCGTCGAGGTAAGCTCCTGTGTAATTTCTTAATCAAATGACGGTAATCATGATGGATGATTCGACAAACAAATGATGCACTGTAGACAAACAAATTGATTCGTGAGACTGTCCCACTTAGAATAAAATTCTTATAGGTTTTTAGGGTTCCGTACATCAATATGAAAAAACGGAACCCTAATAGAATCACTTTTCCCCCGAATGTGTATCTTTCAAGACGCTTTTTCTAAAGAACGGGTAAAGGTGTCAAGATGAAATTAATATAAAATACTATGGTTTGCGGTTTCTCAGACGGGAAAATAATTCAAACTACTACGTCAACGGAATCAAGAGATACGGTCAGTTATGTCATTCGATTATTGGTTGAATTTATTTATAACTAGCAGTTGCGTCCCGTGGTTTCACCCGCATAAGTCTCGATCTTGTTAGAATATAAGGATAAAAAGTATCCTGTGTCCTAACCCAGGTCGTGGTTTACCCACCCCCTAGGAAGATAAACATCTTCTAAACTGAAAACCAGATAAGGGGAAATATGATTTTCAAAAGACCAAAAAACAAAAGAAGGAAAACCAGCCAGTCAGTATTGGAAACTAGACTGATACTGGATGTTCTATTGAATCAAAATCTATTACATATTACATTGCAATAGCCAATTAATTTTCACGCCTCCCCTGTAAGATCTAGGCCAATTTTTTTTTTATATTCGGCTCATTACATGACCTAAGAGGTACCATAAAGAATATGAATAAAAAATTAAAAATAATTCCGCATTTCGCGGATGTTCTGGTGCTTTACATTACATTATAAGAGCATCAGTATCGGCATTAGTATCAGATTATTCTTTTACTAAGAAGAGAAGGTGTGATTTGTAATCATCTTATAACATAGCAATAAAACAATACCTTGACAATTCAAAAGTGCCCGTAATTAGTTTATTTGAAATAAATGCTTTGAGTTTTGGGTTTGAGTTTGAGTATAAATATAAAACGTAAGCAAACCAAAATTCTATCATGTGGTGGGTGTCATCAATATGTTAATCTTAACAGCAATATCTTAAATAAATTATTATCCCCAATCTATTCAAATTAATATGAAAGTTTTCTAATCGCTCGTTTAATCTTATTAAGATAGTTATTATCTTATCTTCTGGCGTATATCTACGTCATATAAATCTTTAATCATAGATGTATTTAGATCTGTTATTTATACTAATAATGTCGTCATCATCGTTTAGAGTTTTTATTGTTTCGTCTATCTGTTGGTAATCTGCTTAGGATGATTAAGGAAATGATTTTGATCTGGAATTTTGCAATGTAAAAATAATAACATTTTTTTCGAGTGTTTCCTTGTATTTTGAATATTTATCTTGAGCATTTATCTACTTTTTGATTAACTAAGTAAGTACTGTTTTTTTATTGGTAGTCTTCAGTTTTTCGCCTTCATTGATCACATTATTTATAAAAGGTTGATTAATTGATGACAATCATAATTATTTACCCTCTGACACTAACAGTATTTCTTTTTTTTATGTATCTAATATTATAACAATAATGCTACTAATTTTAATTGAATTGTCTTATATAATAATAACCCAAATGTTTGCATGTCACATTATTATGACTAAGTGTTATGGATCTGTTTAATTATTTATTTTAACACTAAAATTGTACCAACACTTATGGCAAATAAATTGAATTTGAATTACGACCAGCATGGAATGTTACCCAAATGAAGAAATTTATTTTTTATTTTTAAATAGATTTATAATAATGATATCCTATTCATTTAAAAAAAAGACAGAATCTACATACTATTAACATATTTATTTTAATTAACACTCTAAAGATAATTTAGAATAAATCCCATCAACATTAACTAAAATTTGATATTTAAATAAAATAAAACATGTCAAACAAATTACTCTATTTGCATTTCATTAAGAATACATTAATTATTATGAGCTAGTGACCGCTAGTAGCTCTTGTGTGACATAAAAACTTTTTGAAACTGTTTTTGTTATTGAGATTGCGATTATGTTTATCAGTAAATCTTATGGTTCAAGTCAAGAAAGAGCCATCAATATACAGTAAAGACCTATAAAACTTGCCATCCCTATTATTTCAATATCAGAACAGAACAAATGTCAAGAATATCAAATACACCCTACGTTCAACCCTGCCGCCGGCGGCGAGACATTAATACAAGTTGAAATATGGCCCACTAAAGACTATATAACGTAAAATTTACAATTCATAAAACAGAATGATATATGCGGTGGAGGATGGTTGTACTGAAGTTTACAGCGGGCCTTAGTTAACGCCGACTATTCCAGTGTTGGTAAACTTATTGCATTACAGAGAGTTTATTTTGCTTTCGTGATTTGAGAATTTGAAGGTATAATTAGGTGGGTGATGGTGGTGGTTCTGTTTGTGCAAAAAAAAAAACTGGTATGTTTTCGAAAATTTGCGATTTCAGGCCAATGAATGTAAGGGAGAAGAGTATTATAAAAAAATTAGTTTAATAAAAAACTGTAATCCAACTACGGGAAAACAAAAATTATCTAAAAAGTACGAAATAAAATATATTTCAGACAGAAATCAAGACATAGGTGACAAAAATGGTCAAGGTAAAGCCGTGGTCGCATGCCTGAATACCATGTGGGTGCCAGGAACACCTTCAAAATTATAAATATATATATGTATATAAATAAATATTTATACGTGTAAAGTCCACCATTTTAAATTTACGGAAAATTTATATAGCCTATGTTACCCGGACTATTACTACAAATCTATTGATACCTCATTCATCAAAATCGGTTCAGCAGTTTAGGCGCTACGGTGGAACACACGTAAAAGCAAACATACACACATACATACAAACATATAAACATACATACATAGACTGCTAAAATCATAACCCTCCCTTTTGGCTTTGCCGTAGTCGGGTAAAAAAGGAGTCCAAGCAGTAATTAAAAAAAACTCAAAACATTTGTTTCAATTAAACTAATTACAGTACTTTGGAATTGTTAAGGATTCCGTCAGTCAGAAAGATGAAGAAATACATGCGGCTGAAGAAGAGGAAGATTTATAAATGGTTAGAGAATAGATTGTAATCTCTGCCATTGTCTATTGTTAAATTCCCCAGGATTTTAATACACATTTAGTGTATAATCAAGTGTAGTAAGTTTCAAATATTACATCCAGGTAGATGAAAATTGGGCTCACCACAATTGCGGCGATAAGTTTCCTCTTTGACGAGTGGCTAGAGAGGCGCCACGGGCGTACTCACCTTCCGCCTGACGCAGGTCCTCACCGAACACGGTTGTTTCGGGAGGTTCCTGTTCAGGAAAAGGCGGAAGGAAACGCCTGGGTGTCACTATTATGTGGATCGCCTGGAGGACACGGTGGAGCATACGGTTGAGGCCGGCTTGGGCGGGGCATCACCGTATCCTCGTGGAGGCGATCGGCGGCGGTGATCTCTCGCGTCCGGCCCTGATCCAGGCCATGGTACGGAGCGAGAGGGCATGGGAGGCCGTCACCTCCTTCTGCGAAGCAGTAATGCTCGCAAAGGAAGAGTCGGAACGAGTGAGGTAGAGGCAAATTTCGCCGCAGGAGACGCCCTGGGTGTTAGGAGTCGCAGGCCGATTCCCGGCCACCATAGGCGCGGGCTTGCAGACGGTGAGCAATGGGTAGCTCACCATCCGATAAGGACTAGGCCCGGGTCGACAGCGCGTTGTATTCCATGCGCGCCTCAATGAGATGTCAGCAGAACTGACTGGTTCCGCTAGGGCCGATACCTGCCGGGGTTGCGGGAAAGTTTGAAAGGGATACCACAGCCCCTGGCAACATGGCAACTGAAGGAACACGGGTGGGTTTTAGTCAGTAAGCGTCTTACACACCCTCCCGCTCGACGCAGAGCGGGAGAAGTTATTTCATAATTTCCCACCCAACAAAAAAAAAAGGTAGATGAAAATACTTGACCAACTAAAAAATTACAAAGAAATGCTAACACGTAACTTAAGAGAAACACAACATTGGTACAAGACGCACGTACAAACAAAAACTGACGTTTAATCAACAACGCAGACACATCAAGACTAACATACAAAGTAGACAGGCACGATGTTTTAATCTAGATTGAAAAGGCGACATCTAATGAAATGCAGCGCCGTCTGAAATCAAGGAAAACTAATGACACGACATGCTGTACCGCGACAGACGACATTGGAAGCGTTCTTACACCTGCATCAGATGGGTTTAGTACTGAGTGCAAACAAGTACATGAAGAAGAAATGTTTTATAGAATATTATTATTTAGTAATGGTCTCAGATTTAATCATAATAAAATAGGTATGCATTACCTACTAGCGAAATAGTAGGTGTGCACAAACGTGTCAGATTACAGACTTTAAGTTGTAAATGGTTATTCGTCCTGAAGAAAGCTGCTAAAGCACACACACTCGCACTTTTATTATCACATGAATGATTGATATTGTCGGAACTGAGGCCTATAAAATCCGATATACTAATTGCCTTTACTATCATCACTCAGGATGAGATATAGCCTTTCATTTTAAGCTAGGAATCACCAAAGTTGCGGGTACTTAAAACTATTTAACCTACTTGGAAATTTTATGAGGCTTTCTACACTTGATTAAACTTAAACGATTCTACAAAAGATAGTTGCTCCATTATTACAGTAAAACAAGAAAATTGATTATCTACATTAGCCCTTACTTACCTTATTGGTCTGGTTGTAACAGTTATAAGTTCAACCACATAATTATTTCAACGTAATTACCGTTCCTTGTTTGGAACGTGGCGTGAAAATATGTGCATATGTATGTAATTATTTCTATGTGGCGTCGACGTGGGAACGAAAAAAATTGTATCGACTACTCGTAGTAATGACTGAGAACATTAGAAGAGATGAGAGCAACTAAATATTTAAAGACTGGTTAAGGATTATGAAGTGCTTCATCATCATCATCATCGTCAATTGTTTTTGCCGTTGCTGCTAGAAATTTTGTTTGCTGCTAAAAATTTCTCAAAAAAAGTGAGGTAGGTACTGCTAATGTGAGACCAATTTGGACAAGCTAGGAATGAAAAAACATTTGAGGCTGTTCTTAATTTTTTCTGCTCCCAACTTCAAGTACTGCTGTGCTCTTTGGCCCGGCACTGGGAAACAACTAAAATAGCTATCCATATCCATTCAACGTCAACCACCGTATAACACTCCAAAAGCTAGACTAGACATCTAAAAACCAATCAAAAAGGAATCCACACATTTGCGCAATAATGTCGACACCGCTGCTGTCTGTACTGCCGGGTGGTTGCGGGGTGCGGGTCGCGGTGCGGGGGGTGGGGCTCGGAAGTAATAAATCAGGTGGTAACGTCGACGCGGCACGCCATCACTCATACTGCTGACAACCGTTCGGTCACGTCATACAACGGTACCTGTGTAGGGTTGGTAAGTGTCGTATTTTAATTTTAGTGGGAATTTGTGGTGGTGGTTGGTCGAGATGTGTGAATATAGTCTTTAGAATTAAGGCTTTAGCCGGGGTTAAAAATGGTGAAAACCCATTTACTAGTTTTCTGTTGCTTCATGTTCTAAACGAGACAGTGTTTATGCCACGTATACCACTTATTCCCCACAATTACCAGTTTAAGCGCGTGCAGTTCCTGTGAGCGTATGCTTTGCGATCAACAAGTCAGCCCCTGTGACTTGTTGATCGCAAAGCATACGCTCACGCGACACCGAAGACTGAAGGCTGCGGGTATCGACCTCAGGATAAGCTGCTTCTCACATGGACAACTGTACGTCGCTTGCTCCCGAGTCACCATTCCTGACTCTCTGTATATTTTGGCTACTGAGAATAAAACTACAAATGTAGTAGGTATACAAGGTAGTTTTATAAAAATGTAGCTGTTATTTTAGTATATTGTGGTATCTTACGACGTCTACGCGAACGAAGTCGCGGGTAGAAGCTAGTGTTCTAAATAAGCTTTAACAAAATACAAAATTAGTTAATAAAAACGCATCTTTATGTACCGTGCATGAACAGTTAATTCACGAATATTATGCTTACGTTTTTCTAAATGCAGTTATTTGCTAAATACCCTGAACCAACCACGTTAGCACTTCCTGTGCTAACGTGTATTTTTAGCAAAAAAGTTCGTAAAATCGTAAGATAAGTAACACGGATAATTAAATCACAAAACCAGTACAGAAAAATCCAAACAAAAATGAAAATAAAACAACTCGAAAACCTGCCAGCCCTAACGCTACTGTAACTAGTGTGAATCATGGACTCAAAAAAGGAGTGGACTCGCCTTTGATAGGACAGCCGACGACACGACATGTCTGTACATTCATGTTTAATTAGCTGTCTTGAAGAAATGATACATAAACATCAGGTACTAATTGGTGAGGTAGCCATGGGATGATGGTAATAGTGTACCGTGCATGAGTAGGCATTCGACAGAGACCACACTTTTTAGTGACAAAATTTTACTGTCAATCGTGCGCTCTCTCGCTCGAGTCAGTTCGGGTTCTTAAGCTAAAGTGAAAAGATAAACCTGCACCTCGAACCTCATGGTTTGCAGTGAAAGGCTTTTTGAGCTGGCCCAGTTTTATTTAGATTGGGTCTCATCGACTTCGTAAGGAAGTAGAAGTGAAAAGATTTGCCTTTCAGAAAAGAGGAGGCGCTATCTGTGTAGATTGTGCTGTATAATATAAAAGAATTAGATCGCTGTATGCACCCCAATCACAGTGCGCGGCAGTGGCTATGTTAGCCTGATGTTTCATAGACACACATGCTCTCAGGAGTAAATCACGCACAGCACAGCCATTTCTATCTGCATAATTGTATGAAGCTTAGTCTCTGTTTACCTACTATCTACTCATGTGGTGTCCATGTCCAGATAACTTTCTGAATTGATACTGCACTAGGCAAAAGAATGTCCAGTAGAAATTCTTGTTCAGCTACTGATCTTATTTCCTTACGTGGTATATAAGAAAGCATGTACGAGTTTTTTTTTTTTAGAATGTTCTTGTTGAAATGCTTGAGAATGATAAATGTTGGAATTTATTTGAATCCTAGGTATTTTTTGTGGCAAGAAAATTATTTTGATGCTGTCCTAGCTATAACTAATATGTAGGTACCTGAAAAAATTATGTGAGATAGACAGAGACCCAGCTAGCTTTCTTCTGCCATGACTTCAAACAAATGTCAAGTAACAAAAAAATACGATCAGTGTTTATTTTATTCAGGTCACCACAAGTCCCTTCAGTTAGCACTTATACAAAAAAAAACATCAAAACGAAACAACAAACAAAATTATGAACGTCCTAAAACACAATAACCCTAATTTTTGTCACGCCGTCATTCCACGTCACGAGATCACGTGACGGCGTGACAGCGTGTCAGGGCAACACGTCGCGTGACACGTTAAATTATTTATCCGTCCACCGACCAACTAATTGGTCACATTAATAACTAAGGATGTACTCGATTATTTTTGTGGCAGTAATGATCTTGTTTATTGGGCACCTACGTGTTAATACAGGTTGGTGTTTTTAGCTGGTGATGTTATTTTCACTATTTGGGCACCTACGTTGTGAGGGACTGAAGGTGGTATTTTACCAGTTAATGCTAATTCTTTTTTGTTTTATATCAACCAAAATATATAGAAAATCTTCTGCTAAACTTAGCTAAACTACCCGTTTTCTAAAGAATTTTAGTTTTAGTTTCTTTCAAAAACTGGCTTTTTTCCCGACTGTCATGTGAATAGAGGCTATTTTTTTACGACAGACTCTTGACCAGAAAAAATGTGTATTAACAAAGTCACCATCGAATACCAAAGAGAACAAGACAAGTACCTAGCCATGTTAAAATGTTTACCATAATTAAATACTGCAATACAAATATTCAACTGATTCGCAGAATTAAAAGATGATGTTGATAATTTTTACACCAATTAGGACAGTTATTTTGGCATGCATAATACGAGTTGATACAAAAGTATAAATAAATATTAATTGTGGGCAATAAATTTAAATTATGATGTAGGTTTTACCTCGTTTAGCAACTAACCTTGGCTTTTAATTCGAGGTCCTTAGTCATAATTATTTTGAGTGTTAACTTTATATTGCCACAATAAATCTTTAATTATGAAAATAAAGTTTACGTTTTAACCTCTATTTTAATTACGGGTGCGATGGACAATAAAAATTTAAATAATTTATATTTATAAGTCAACTGCCATTGTGAGGAGTGCAAAAATTAAATGACATGTCCAGTTTCTGCCCTCTGGTCGTGGTCTGAAACGATAATGTTCATGATCTAAGGTTTTACAGTAAGATTTAAAAATTTAGATTTAAATTATTATGGATTTATAAATTCAGTAGAGGTTGCGCAACATAATTCTCAAAAAAACAGTACTCAAATATAACTTCCGCCTCGCCATTTTTAACGGGAAGTACTAAAAATGTTTTTGACGTTCCATTTTATCCCGTAATTACCTTTAAAGTGTGTAAACAATAACTATAAGCCGTTTATTTTAGATCTAAGGTATTTATGTAATTATTGTAATGTAATTGCGTATAAAATACGACAATATAACTAACATGTTTTTGTGTACCTACACATCAAAAGTGTTTTTTTTTTTAAATTACCCACTTCTTAAAATGAAGGTAAGTATTTATTATTTCTTTGACATGACATTGACATATTATTTTGAATTGACCAGTTTCTGCTCGCTTTGCTTTGCTCTGCTTACTGTGCGATTATTTTCTGATATTGATATTTTCTTATAACGACCATTGCTATTCTACACGGACTGATATCATCTAGACACGATTACTATTGCTGCTCATAAAGGATTATGTTTTGCTACTTGATTTGGATATTATGATGAGGTGCATTAATTGTGGCATCGCTGTGCAGTGGATTCGCAGATATATCGTGTCGAGGCTGGCGTTACCCTTGCAAGTGAGACTCGCTCGATAGTTAGCAAATCAGGTACGCCTCTATACTACGGCAGTCGCGTAAACCAAGCAGTAAAGATAATATTTTGAGCTGTTGTGTTATAAATTGAAAAATACAATGATATTTGCTATTGTTCCAGCTCCTATTAGATGGATACGCTTGTTACGATTGTTTTAATTGATTAAATACCGAAGCTGCTGACAGTGGGAGATTACTAGACCATACAATGGTCTGCCGTGGATATGGTGTGTCAGGCGGACTCGGAAATCCAAGACACCGACGTTTTTATACTGTTGCAGTGGACGGCCCCCCCGGCTACCCCTTATTTCCAATGATAATAATTATCAGGTGAATATTTTTTTTCCCCAACTACGTTTTTATTATATGTAGGTAAAGTCTTTGGAAGAAAATGGCTAAATGAATGGGACAGATCTCTCAAATCTGGAACAACGAACGATAGAAACGACGATCATGAAAGATTAAAGGAGTGTTTGTCATGTAAAACTCAACATAAACATATAACATCACGCCAGCGATTTCCGAAGGATTTGGGCGAGGTCAACTCATCCCACATTTTGCCAGTTATGTCATGTCATTTTTAATAAAATGTATTTTAATAATATTTTCAGGATATGGCAACAATTATTCATGCCTGTTGGGTTCGAGCGAATCGACGCCTGATTCATGACGCATCAAAGGACTTGCAACAGGATGTTGTTCCATCCGTGGAACATAGATCATCAACACCGTCGCCACCACTTTCTTTACAAACAACACGCTCTATTATTTGCTGAACATTTGGACTATCCTGAACAAGTGGGTGGAATTTATATAGGAGGGCTCCTGCTATTCTTAAATCAAGCATGAGATTACGAGAAGCAACATTAAAATATCTTAGACGAAATATTTTAAAATCTCTTTTGAAGCGACCATTTATTATTTCAACTATCCATCTGCATAACGTAACCTTTTGACTTTGATTGACCTGTGAGTAAGTTAATTGCTGTTGCCTCACATATAAAGGACTCTGGTTTAAATACTTTGTCATTGAAACCTTCTAGAAATGGAATCGCATCCCGGGATCCTCTATCTAGTATACAAATATCGTTTGGCCTAAGTTACGAAACGGACTATCTCCAGTTACGAAACGGACTATCTCCAATTTCGAATAAACTTTTTATTATGTCAGCATCGCTTTGTGTAGCATCATATGGCCCTAAAACATAATTATTTATGTTCATCGCAGGAACAAATCACGAAAGGTTTGATAAGATTATCGTACCTACTTATGCAAACTGTAGTTAGAACTCTGCTGTAAAAAAATATGTATCAATGTAGAAATAAGCCCAGCGCTCTGGGGTAATGAGTGCGACATTCTGTCGCATCATCTATTTTTTATTTAAGTGTCTCTGTATACCTACAATAAAAGAATTTATTTGGCAATAAATGCATAGTTTTATTTATTTTAATCCCAATTCAATACCAACAAGTAGGTAAATATAAATAATATCATGGGTATTGAGGATAGACACCAAAATACGGAATTGAAGAAGATAAAAATATCATTTTATGTGTATTTATGTATTCAATATACATAAGAATTTGGGATTTAATAAAACAATAGTAAAGCACTTGTTTAATAGGTGCTTTACACTTTTCTTACACAACTAAAAATATCCAAAAACAACAGCAGAATCTGATCTCAGATCAACAAAATATTAAATACGCCAATTAGTACATGTGCTCACTCACAGATGGCGTTATAATAAAGAAAAATCCCTAACGTATAAACCTGATTTTGACCAGTTTTCGCAAGTTTTTGAATCCTGAAACTTATTAATTGATAAACTATAAAATACGACAGTTATAATAATATAACAATCAGTACTGAACATTGGTTTTGACTACCTAGGCAAACGTCCATTGCCCCACCAGACATGTCCTTTAATGCGACTCCCACACTAGTCCTCGTGTTTATTTAAATGTCATGATGTGGCATGATGCAATTTTTTAAACAATAAATTAAAGGTAAACTATAATTATTTTGTTATGATGCCATTCTTTTCAATATTTATGATGAATACATTTCAATGTCTTTTAAATCTAAATCAATCAGACATCCATCTATGGATTTTAAGATCCAAATAAAAAATGGATGGACTTAAAAAAATTACCTACTCACATAGTCATATTATACGATAAGACGGTCATATCTTTCTGAGATAGCATAGGTTATAATAATTCATGTTTGTTCGTAACAATTTTTTACAGCTGAATAACTTTGGCTGGCTTTTCCACCTAGAAATTACATAGTGATTGATTTGCTGTCAATTGCCATGCATTTTTCCGTCATTTATCGCAATAGTTAAATCAGTAAATAGACATATACGTGTCAAATCTGCCTAGCCTTTTCCAACTAGAATTAGAATTAGAATGTATTTATTTGTAAGAATGTAGTTTTACATAGTATGGTGTTAGTATTTTTGTTAGTTCTGTACATTCTACTACAAAGTATGTGGTGTACAAATATTCAATTGTCAATCTTAAACTAAGTAGGTACAATATTAATTTTAAGATTTGTGATTTACAATCGGTCCATTAAGAATTTGTATTATTATAATTAGGTAGTCATTACTTTAAAATGTCAAAATTAAGTACATGTCATCTTGGATTTTTATAATATTCCATATATTCGCCAATGTCATAAAAGCAATTATATAAAACCAACTTGTCAGCTTTTTCTTAAACATGGGGATGGGAAGTTCCTTAAATGAATTAGGTAACTTGTTATACACCTGACACTATGTTGGGGTCGGCTTCCAGTCTAACCGGATGCAGCTGAATACCATATTTTACATGGAGCGACTGCCTATCTGACCACCACAACCTAGCAACTGGGTAATACGATACCCCTTGGTAAGACTGGTTGTCAGACTTTCGGGCTTCTGACGACCCGCAACGACTGTCACAAAGATCCACGAATGACAGCCGGGACCAACGGCTTAACGTGCTTTCCGAGGCACGGAGGAGTCTCGGTATGTTAAGATGGTCATACGTGTAATTATGATAATTTATGTAATGAAAAACAAACATGTTACACCAATACAATCCGTTATAATTAAGTCCGACAGATTTTTTTTTTCAGTCCACGACAATTATGAACAATCACGGTCAATAAATTAAAATAGCAGTGATTGCTATTTTAATTGAATGAAAAAAAGTGTTCGCGTATTAATTAAGTATCAAGACATGCTTGCTATCTATTACTAATTATAACACGCAACTTGTTACAATTCGGGGAAACGTGATTTTTTTTAGAAAATGAAATTAATGTGTCGGTGTTCATTATTGCAGGCTTGAAATACTGCTGAAATTGGACAGTTGATGTATTTTTGATGATTGTTGTGTATTTGATGATTGGGCTGAATTTATCCTAAATACAAACTTAAAATTGCAGTAGAAATACATGTTCTTCCATACATTCCAACGGCAAATGTGAGTTTGTACGCACAATATTGAGAAATTTACCATGTTATTTTAAGACCATTGACTTCTTATAGGTTTTCCTGTTATTAATGAGTGAAGAACCATTCACTGTAATTAAAAAAAATTGGCTCAATAGTTTCGGAGACAAGGGTGGGGGGAATGGTCAATTTTCATCTATTTTCTTAATTATTTCTTCAAATGCATTAACTTAAAAATTATTTAAAAAAATATTTAATATCTTCGCAACAATCTCTTTCATTTGATATGTCACACAATACAGTTTGAAAAATTTTGTTTTTAATTTTCTTATTTGCCCCCAAAAGTGACCCCATATTCAAAATTCATTTATTTACGTTTCACGTCCGTGTTTGGGTTACAGAAATACATATGTTTACCAAATTTCAACTTTATCGGTCCATTAGATTCGAAGTAAATTGGCTGTGACAGACGGACAGACAGACAAACCGAGTGATCCTGTAAGGGTTCTGTTTTTTTCCTTTTGAGGTATGGAACCCTAAAAAAGTAAGATCATGTTGGTCTACATTGTCAGGCTTTTTTAGCTTCTGACTACTCATAACCGAAACCCGTCGACACATCGTATTGGCCGCTGCAATAATTGATTGCTATGTACGGTAGCCATAAGTCACGTAGCCTTCTCATCAATCATACTGTATCTAGAAGTTGGAACAAAATCATCTAACACCATTAACACAGTACTCCACACATTGGCTCCAACGTTGGCCCAACAAGGGCGTCGCCATGACAGTTGACAAGCGTGACACTTATGACAGATTGCGGCCGAGCGCAGATTATGTCACGTCACAAATGAGATGATAAAAAGTTAATCCGTATCGTGTGTGGAGGGCTCATTGTGTTGTGAGCGCTAATTAACTGATTACAAAGGTGGGGTTTAGGCCGTCTACACGATATCCGGCCGGTCGGATGTTGACGTAATGTTTTTGTTTTAATTGGTGTTGCATTTTAAATGCGAATGTAATTTTTAATTGCATTCTCGGAATGATTGAATTGTGAGAATGTAAGGTTTCAAATTGACCTAAATTATGATATCAAATTGTTTAAATAAAACCTTTAGAATATTCACGAAGTTGCTTTTATGTATGACATAATACGAAGAGCACCTGAGTGCTCTTCATGGACTAGGCTAGGTGCTTTTCGCGCAGGTGCTAATATGGGTACGGGTGCTCTAAGTGGACTACTTCATAATTATTAAGTATGCCAGACTTACGGGATCAATGTTCAGTTTTGAAAAATTAAAAAAGAACAGATTTTGTGCGAAATAAGTGAGCCTCAACTTTCTAGATGGATAGTCTAACAGACCATGAGTATTTTGAAATAGATCAGTCTTCACATGTCACCACACAACACCCTTATCATTTCACCATCGACGACAGAATCCTGCAAAAAAACTAAAATCATCAAAGCAGAGTTACACAAGAATACAAAAGGTCAAAGCATAAAAAGCGTCCCAAAAAGCGATAATAATCCACCGTTTCCAGTTTCACAGATTACACTGTCATTCGAGTACGAAAAAAAAAATGAGAAAAAGTCTTTTTCGAAGCCGCCGCATCGCGGTAGGCGCACTCATGCGTCATGATTCTGACAGGCGGTTTGACGTGAGTCTCCAGCTCGCTTGACAAGCCGCCTGACAAGCCGCGCTAACGCTCCGCCGGATTATGTAGCTTGATGGATTAATTTGTGTATAATCTGTATTCACTTTGGTGCTCAGATCGTAATCAAAATATAATGAGGTAACCCTATAGTTTTAATGTTCGAACGTGGGAGGTTATCTTTCTTAATGAGTGTTAAGGAGGTATAATTTCTAACTGTTTGTGAATGTAATTGATAGGCTATAAAATGCTGTTTATGTTAGTACCAGCTTGCCCTCAACTGCAGGGAAAATGTCTTTTCTCAAACAGAGAAAGAACAAGCGTTGCCAACAATGCTTGCTTTGCAAGAATTAAATCTAAAATTATTAAAAATATCAAAATGTACATGAAAAGTTTCGAACACCACCTGTAATGACCACACTAGTTGTAGTCTGCCAACTCTAATAAAAGCTTTCAAATTCAAATGTCATTTATTCAAACTAGGCTGAGAATCAGCACTTTTCGAACGTCAAAATTACATAAGACAGTCCCCCAAAACGCCCGCCCTTCACCACTTCCTAGTGCCTTTAGCTGGGAAGAAGAAGAGGCGCAACAAACTCTTAAAAAAAAACTAAACAACAATATGCAAATAGTTACCACACTGGCACTTCCCTTTCCGCCCACATCCCTAACAGATAGACACTACTGTAATTAAGAAAATCTACAATAAACCCTGAATACTTCAAAATCTCTTTTATTAACAGTACAAACATCAATGTACCGACTACTAGAGGGCTACAGTACCAAGGTACTTACTAAATCGCAAAAAAACTTTTGGCCACCGCAACATGATAATCATAGGTATTCTTCTATACCTTAAGGATCCATGCACTAAATCGACTGATTTTGATCAATTTTATTCATTAGTTGTTTAAGTAAGGGAAACAGAATTGAAACAAAATTATTTGTGATTTGAAAAGTCGAATTCTTTGTCTTGTACCATCGGGATAACTCATATCTAAGCATTTTGAAAACAAAATCCCGTGCACCCCTTTTTTTTCGTAGGTAAGCGATACAATAGCTGCCGACCGCTGCAAGCAAGAATAGTCCTTACAGTGTACAGATATGCGTTTCTTCGATAGTACTTTGCGTAAAGGGATTTTTCAAATAAATTAAGGATTCGTGGAAAATCACTAAAATTCGCAACAAGTTTTCCAAAAATTTACGCCAGACTGACGTTTGATCGTTTCGTTAGAGGAAACTACTTTTGATTTTGAAAATTAAAAAATATCATTAACATCGTAATCAATATTTTAGTTCCCTATTTAGCCACATTTCTTAATTCTGTACAGTAATATTGCTGAATTAATCAAAACAGCGAAATATTTGACATCTATATGCGACGTTGCCCACTTTCAGAATAAACGCTCTTAATCGCTGTTCGGTAGGAACATTATTTCTAACATTATAAGCACAGTAATTGACAAAGCGATACCCTATAAAATACTGTACATTAAAGGTTCTTAAGTTATTCTAGCTGTCATTATAGAATTAGCCGTGTCAGGCATATTTTAACATAATTGCGTGCTTATAAGTAATGAGCTATTTTGCCTAATATCCTCTTATAGGATTGCGTGTGTTAATAAACTGACAGTGAATTCCTACCGTGTTACCTACAGACTATATTGAGCCATTTCCTTCCATTAGCTTATTGGTAAGCCTATCTACATAAAAATAAAAACTTTTTACAAAAAAAAAAAAAACAACTGACTTCCAAAAAACACTACAAAGTGAAAAATAATTTTAATTTCGGAAGTCGGTGACAAAAAACGAAAATTCAAAACCAAAGACACCGACTTCCGAAATTAAAGTTATTTTTCACTTTGTAGTGTTTTTTGGAAGTCGGTTGTTTTTTTTTTTGTAAAAAGTTTTTGTTTTTCACTTTTTAGTTGTGGTACCTACCCCACACAAATTCGAAAACCACTACCTGATTTGTAAATAACAGTGACAGGAACTTATCATATCATCCACATACTAAGTGGGAAAAATACGTATAATTGAAGCTAACTCAAAAACTATTAAAGCAAAGTTAATAAAATTTATATGGGACCACCTCGAAAGCATATCCTTTCAAACAAAAAAATAATTTTCAAAATCGGTCCATAATTGACGGAGAAATCGGTGGACATACATAAAAAAAAAAACAAACATACGCGACGAACATATAACCTCCTCCTTTTTGGAAGTCGGTTAAAAATGTTAATGTTTTTAATTATTGTCTTCCGCAGCATTCAAAATACTACCAAGATTTTAAGGTATTCATTCGATACTTGGTACCATTATAATCATTGGACTTGCATACTTGAACACCCGTTGCAGAAATCGATGTCTTCGAATGGACAAAAAACTCCCAAGAACGAACAAAATATGGTGAACACGAACATCGAACAAGAAACGTTTGGTTCGTACGTGTGGACGTAAATTAGCAAAGTTAGTTAGTTAGTTTATTAGTTGGTTGTCTGGATTTGTGCCCGGTTGATGGCAATAGGCTCGCCCCCTATTACATGGGAATTAAACATAACTGGCGAAATGTGGGTGTACCTACTACAGGCACACTTCTGCCCAACCCTTCGAAGAAACAAGGCGTGATGTTATGTTATGTGTTAACACGAACACCATACGAACACAGTTCGACTTGTGTTTGCGGTAGTTAATGAAAATGATCAACGAGGAGTGTAAAAATATTATTTATTTATTATATATTTATTAAGTTATTTATTTATTAAGTTAGAAATACACAAGTAATGACTTGGCTAATGTCAATGAGGTATTGGTGCCGATTCTCTTGTACACCGAACTAAACTAACTAAACTATCACTAAAATTCCTTACTTTTGACTATGAGAATCTTAAAGCTATTCTGCAAAATAAATTCTCTAAATTTAAAAATAATTTTGACACATCTAAATCGAATTTGACAATCGCGACTTCACACGTGATACCTAACCACGTGATCTTTTTAGAGCCGGAGGCGCGCAGGGGGGGGGCAGCCTCGTCGTGTTTTGTATGGAATTTTTCACTTTTTGTATGGAAAATAAGAAAAATTATTACCTACATGTAGAGTGTTAGGGGTTTAAGGGTTTTATAAAGGGTGTCGAAATATTCATTATTTTTGCGATTGGACACACCGTTTTCGAGATATAAGCAAAAGAAAAAAAAAAGATTCAGTACTGTTTTTGCATTTGAAGTCGAGGTGTTGGTGTGAATTTATAGTTCATGACAACCAATTTTATTCCACACGTTTTTAGTCGCGATTAAAAATAGTCAGATTTAGTTAGAAAATCTAAATTTTAGGTGAAAAACGTCAAATTCAGAATAGCAAAAATGTTATTTTCACTAAACTAATATCTCGTTGCCATCTTAGTGCTGTCAAACTAAAATATAGTTAAGTTGTGTCACTTTAGTCTATTTCAGAATGGGAAATCGTCGTTTGACAGAAATAAACTAAATTTTGGTGATTTTTAGTTTAGTTTAGAGGCATTTGTGACAAGAGAATCGGCACCAATGAACACTAATAATGGCACGCAGGACTTTTAAAATCAGTATCTTAGTTACTTATCCTATTCGCTATCTTAATTAGTTACGTATTATTCGGGAATCCTGTTGTGGTGAGTGTTCGGGTACTGTTATCAGTTCAGGTATTGTTGTCGGTGGATGCCACTGAGATGAGTGTTCTTAAGTCGCAGATATATGACAGTGACCTTGAATGGTTAGCTTGCGTGTTCTGTACTGAGCTCACGCAACGCGTCGTACGTCTAGCCAGTAATAGGACTCGCCCATCAAGGAGCGTTGTCCCAAATTAGACGTATTATTAATTTATTACACGTAAAACAAAAGGTATTTTAATAAAACACGTATACTAAAAGATTTATAATTTAATTATCTTTAAAATGGTGAAGTTTTCAGAAAAATACACTTGATAGATTTTGCCTCATTCTCAGTTTTTTATCCGCGTTAGACATAACTTTAAAAATTAATTTCACTATGTAATATAAACATAATCAAAAATGTGCCTATATTAAAATATTGAATAAATGCTCTAATTTAACATATATATTTTTTAAATCACTTTAGACGTCATCTTCAGTATAAAATCATTAAAAGTCAGTTATCGTCCCCTTAACTCGCTCAACCGCCCCGCTCTTTTTAGAAGCCATGGATTCGCCACGAACATTTTTGACGAATAAATGGTTTGATATCGGTAAGTAGTAGCACATGCGAAAGCGTTTGATGTTCGTGTTCACTATGTTCTTGTTTGTTCGTGAGTATACTCCTTAATGTCTCATGTTGAGCACTAACAAAAGATCCAGCACTATAAAAATAATGTCGTAAAAAAGATGCACAATACATGGCTTGACTTGCAAGGTGGATGAGCCATTGTCTTTTGTGCTAAGAGTCTTATAGATTGGATATACCACATAGAACAGATATTGTGACGTATCTAGTTGCACAGTCATGATCGTCGCAAACAAATGAAGACAATAGATTAACAATGGTGCCGATTCTCTTGTCACAAATTAATGCCTCTTAACTAGACTAAAAATCAACAAAATTTTGTTTATTCCTGAAAAAAGACGACTTCCCATTCTGAAATAGACTAAAGTGACACAACTTAACTATATTTTAGTTTGACAGCACTAAGATGACACTGAGTTATTAGTTTAGTGAAAATGGCAATTTTACTATTTTGAGTTTGACGGTTTTCACCAAAAATTTTGATTGTCCAACTAAATCAGACTATTTTTAATCGCGATTAAAAAGTCGTGGTATAAAATTTGTTGACATGAACTAAAACTCACACTAACACTTCGACTTCAGGTGCAAAAACAGTATCTTTTTTTTTCTTTTGTCTGTATCTCGAAAATGGTGTGTCCTTAAACCCCTAAAACTCAACATGTAGATAATATTTTTATTTTTTTCCATTTAAAAAAGTGAAAAATTCCTTATAAAACATGTCGAGGCTGCCCCCTTGCGCGCCTCAGGCTATAAAAAGTACCACGTGGAGTCGTGATTGTCAAATTCAATTTTAGTTGTCAAAATAATTTTTAAATTTAGAGAAATATTTTTGCAGACTAGCTTTAAGATTCTCATAGCCAAAAGTAAGGAATTTTAGTGATAGTTTAGTTAGTTTAGTTCGGTGTACAAGAGAATCGACACCAATGTCTTCCTAAATCCTACTCCTTCAAAAATGACATAAGCTTATCTCTATTATCAGTGCTGCTATTAACCCATCAGTGTAATCAACTTCAATTACAACACTATCCGATCCATTCTCGCGCAGCACTAACATAAATACTCGCGAATGTCGTAACTGATTAATTTAGAGTCGACGGCTTATGAAATTCGCCAATTAATGCTCAAAGCGTTCGCATTAGCAGCCTGCTTGATTACCCCTGATTTATAGCTGTGTTACAACACTATTTTAATGACTGCGAAAGAAATTACAGCCAATTAATTATCGAATTGTAATCATTTTTTTATCGGATAATTAAAGGTATTGATCGGTTAATTATTTTTGTGGTTTAATGTAGGCTGAAGTTACGGAAGTTGGTAATGGTAGATTAAGACGGTGTTGGCATAGTGAGACAAATTCAAATTGTGTAATACCTCTAAGTCATTCATTCTTTAAATTTATCTTTAGCTAATACATAACAAAAGCTAACATGTTTGAATGTGTCCAAAAATTAAATACTTTCATATGCATTAAGTAAAAAGCTGTTATTTTGAAATTACAAACAGACATCAATTCTCTTTATTTCATTCAAATTCAAATTAATTTATTTGCATAGTTGTATATACATATATATACTTATATTATATATGCTATTTATATAGATGTATATATATATGCTTTAGAAATTCATCTGGGACAGACATATTAAACAGAAGCAAATTATTACCATCGTTAAAATTATATCTCTCATTTACTAAAAATATAAGACAAACAAAACATGGCCCACATTTCAGACACTAACATTAGTCTACAACTTAGCGTCTATTTGTATTCATTATTACATGTCATTAGCATACAAAATTGCTATCGCCATTAACAATCCACCAAACATACTGTAACGGTCCTCTTGCCCACGCAAAACATCACAATAATTCATGTCTAACAAAATGTTCAGTTAACCGCCACAATAAGGCTTTTGTGCCTACAATGAGCACAAAAGTTTCCAATTTCGCATCAACCGTTTAATTTTTAAACTCCAATTTTATGCTTGTCAGTTCATAATGATGGAGACTGATTGTTATTACTTGTCTGGCCTGAATGCACACGTAATATAGCAAGTAATGGTTTAATTTATCAAATGTTTGAAAGATTTCAATTATTTTTTATTTATTTGCGTAAAGTCAGAGTTCATTGAATTGAAAATTTTAATATAGGGATACTACCTTTTCAACGATCAAGATGTTAAAACTGAATGAATGAATTTAGTGCACCTATCCCAGCGTGCTTTAACCAGACTCGTTAGATCGAATGAACCCCAAAATTTGCACTAGCCCCTGGAGCCATATTTTTCAAGGGGCTACAGAGGCCACCGCATATCAAGGAGTAGACCGGGTGGCACGGTAATGGTAAGGAAGACGTGCTTTTAGGATATGGAAGGATTTGCGAGCCACAAGATGATAATGCAACTGATGAATTATTTTATGTTTCCAAGTGTCAATACTGTTAATGATATCCCTCACTATTTTGGACAAGTTACAAGATTTTCTTTTAACCTCAGTCGTTGCATCAACGTTAACACATTTTGACTGGTTTGGTGAATGCAAACTCAAACTCAAAACATTTATTTCAATTAAATTTTAGTAAATGGTTACAGGCACTTTTGAATTATCAAGGAGTTGGTCGGTCAGAAAGTTGAAGCTAGTTGCTCATTCCAAATAGTAGGTTCTTAAGTAGAAAAACGAGCAAGAAACTCCATGGACACACTGCAATAGATCTCTTCAAAGGTATCTTTCACTTTTACCGACCGCGATCACCAATCCGTCTGCCAACCTTAGCAATTCAAAAAACAAGAACGTACCCGTAAAAAAAAAAATCCGTTACGTCTACTGATCAATAGATTGACGTAACAACTGATAATTTTCTATCAAAACTAAAAGTACAATTTTCAATGATGTTATTTCCCCTCTCTTTGTTTATAATAATAAACAATTTACTTCAAAGAAACATTCACACCGGTCCACTCAACTACCGATATTCTCAATCGATTGTTACCGTGACTATCGAACAAATTGGTTGACACTCCGAAACGGACGGCGGTGCCTTTATCGATGTCTAACTAGTGTAAATCGATTCTGATGCATCGATACCGAGACGAATCGAATAGAACGCACTGTTGCCTTGCTGTGGTATTGGGACTTATTTTATTTTAAACTTTTTTTTTACTAGTTTGTCATCAGACTATGAATTCTATTTTCCGTTTTATGCGTTTTTCTTTACTGCCGTTGCTGAACAATATTTAGAATAGAATAGAATCGTTTTCGAGAACTTGATTACAAATCTATATTTTTTTTATTTACATACGTATTTACATAATTTAAAAACTATCAGACTTAATATAATTATATGCACAAGTATATAAAAAAGAGGGGACGAATAATCATAGGGCATAAAAAAATTCGTCCGCATCGCTGTCAATAGGAAAAGTGTGCAAAAGGCTGGCAGCATTGCCACGTTGTATGGCAATGCTGATTCTTTGGCCAAAGAATAGGCCAGTCCTCTGGTCACGTGAAGAGTCGACCAGCCACTTGGCGATGTCTTGAAAAACTAGGTGGGCACTCGGACCCCATGGCCCTAGTGTTTCAACCCCAAACGGCTCAAACATATAAGTCCCAATAAGATTGGAGTATTTCCGCCGTTTGAGGTTTTCCGCACTTGCAGCAGCAGCTCCAGCACAGCCCGCCGTGCTAGGAATATGGGATGGCGCAAGGGTGTCGACACACGTTGCATCCCACACCAAAGGCCTAGTAAGAAAAAGAAAGAAAGAAAATTCGTTTATTTGCGGTAAACATGACGCAAAGAAAGATTAAAAAAAAAACACGTAAATAACAAATTGGGGGAAAATATGCGTCACATCCATGCAAAGCGGCCATCGCTCAGCATAAAGCTGTGACCCCATGCGAGACAGAGCCCCAGCGCTGGTTTTCAGCGATAGCCGGCGCTGACGTGATGACGTCAACCGGTGCAGCATATAGTGAAAAAACAAATCAAAAATAAAATAAATACAAAACTAGTCCTAAATGTTTTTACAAATATAATAAAATACAATAGACGTGGATATATTTAGTAACTTGTTCCGCTTAGCTATTTCTAAAGAGCCATAAAAAACTCCTGAAAGAAATCGACACGTGTTTCACCTCTCAACGAGGCATCCGCAGGATGACGATGGACTTGTTGTGAACTCGAACACGGCGTGTTGCCACACCGAGCGCTGAGTGCAGACTGAGCCTTATCGCCCGTCAAACCCACTTATATAGTGTCGCCGTTATCAGTGCGACCGTTATCAGTGCGATAAGGGGCGAACAATCGCAGCAAAAGTGACCTTGGCATACTCGGTTTTAATTCGTTCAACAGTGTAATGTTTCCTGTACTATTTTTGACAATTTCTAAACTCTCTAGTACTGACATTCTGAAACCTTTATCACATGTGTGTAAAATTTCGTTATCCCACTGATAACGGTCGCACTGATAACGGCGACACTATATACGTGGGTTTCACGGGCGATAAGGCTCAGTCTGCACTCAGCGCTCGGTGTGGCAACACGCCATGTTCGAGTTCGCAACAAGTCCATCGTCATCCTGAGGATGCCTCGTTGAGAGGTGAAACACGTGTCGATTTCTTTCAGGAGTTTTTTATGGCTCTTAAGAAATAGCTAAGCGGAACAAGTCACTAAATATATCCACGTCTATTGTATTTTATAATGGATTTCCGCAAGGTCATGCCTGAATCAATTAATTAAGAAATATAATATTAAAAATGGCAACATTTCTTGCCTACTTACCTTCCAAGGCATTATGGTCATTCCGTCTGGTCGCTTCCCATCGTCGCGTGCCAAGCCATTGGATTCTAAAACGGCTGGCACTCCGGCGGTGACAAGAGCACGACGGATGATGTCATTGATGCTGACGTGCCGTGCTATCCGGCCTGCGTTCTTACTGCAGGATAGGCCATGGTGTTCGAGACAGTCGACACCATCACCGCATTGGCAGCGATGCGGAGCCACACACGGAGCGCCTAGACGCAGACAGGTAGCGAACCGGAAGGTGGTATCACCCAGCATAGTGCCTATGTTGGGTGACGGTAGTGCCTGAAGCCAGATGCCCGACTCCCACTCGCCCACAGCCAGCAGGCGGGCACGCTCAGCAGTATTGGTAGACGTATTAATAAGATTGTTCCGTACCAACCTGCAGAGCGAAATAGAATTATTTATTTGTAAAACATAGGTAAAAGGTCAAGGTTTTAAACATAGTACCTATCAATTTCATTTTTCTTTCTACATATTACCTCTATATATGTTCAACAACTCTATATTACAGATTTTTTACTGCCTCGTTGGTCTAGTGGTCGCAAGCGCTACTGCTGAGCATGAGGTCCTGGGTTCGATTCCCGGGTCGGGCAAAGTGTTACCTATTGGGTTTTTCTATCTGAAATTTCTCAGTAGCAGCTCGGAGTCTAGATTTGTGCCCGGTTGATGGCAATAGGCTCGCCCCCTATTACATGGGACTTAAACATAACTGGCGAAATGTGGGTGTACCTGCTACAGGGACACCTCTGCCCAACCCTTCGGGGAAACAAGGCGTGATGTTATGTTATGTTATGTTATGTTATTTTTCAACATTTTTGGAAGTAGGCAGCATTAAGCCGGCCACATACATATGGAATTCTGAAACGGAATTCCGGTTTGAAATATCGATTTGTAATTTCGAAGGCAGCAAATCCATACGAAATCGAGGATCTATCACATTAGTACAGTAGTGCGCAGTAAGACCAAGATGATGATTGTAGACCGTAGCAACAACAACTCGCCAGACATGACACAGATTGCGAACTGTGACATAGTACAGTCCTACTTATATCTTGGTGCTATGATCACGAATTGGAATTGCAAAAAAATAAAATTGGAGGAATTGCAACATAACTAAAGCCACTAAAATCAGGCTCGTCCGTACACTTATTGTATTCCCCATATTTCTGTACGCAGCTGAGACGTGGACATTACAAGAACTAGAAAAGAAAAAAATAAATGCTCTAGAAATGTGGTACTGAAAAAGAATGCTTGGGGTATCAAGCACAGAATTCCGCACAAATGTCTCCATACCCCAAGAACTCGGCATCAAACAGCGTCTATCAGCACTAGTACAGTCGCGAATACTAAAGTTTATTGGTCATGTATCCAGGCAGAATAATGATTTCCATAGAGCGTCTAGTGGTGCAGGGCAGAGTGGCTGGTAATAGGCCACGCGGTAGGTCACTGATGAGGTGGACCGATCAAATAAAGTCCGCGGTTGGAGGCCCTGTTAATGAATGCGCCAGACTGTCATGTAACAGAATCAGATGGACGAAGATCGTAAGGCGGGCAACGACTACACCTGCGATTGAACACAGTTCATTGTGACTACGACCACTCTGTCAAGAGCGAAACGAAAAAGAAGAAGACAGTATTTCTCCGTTAGAAATTTTCTCCGGTTCGAAATTCAGAAACGGAATTCCGTCTGTATGTGGCCAGCCTTTTGTATAGATTTGCTGCTTCGAAATTCCGAATCGATATTTCGAAACGGAATTCCGTAAATGTATGTGACCTTAAACTCATTATAACAACCCGACTTCACAAGCTGTAGCACTTTAAAACATTTTAATAATACAACTTTGTTTGTTGTAATTCCATACAAAGTAAATGAGAAGAAAAAAATATTTACATACCCAGTAGCTTTCAAAATATCCAGACTGTATCCTAAAATAATAAATATTGTAGACTAACCAATGCAAACATTAGTTTTTGGCACTATCCTATGTAAACATTCTGGAACGCAAAAGACGAAACCTTACAATCTTTAAACAAATACCATAGGATTGTGTTAAAATTATTAAATAAATAAAAAGGCAGTAGTTATGCACTTTTATTTTAATAACTTATATAATCTAGAAAATGCGTCAGGTTCGACTGAAGGAAAATTAAAATTCTATAATTTAATACCTCTGAATCTACTGTATTGTCTCCAAAATTATGGCATACTTAGTTAAGTAAGTACCTTGTTTCATGGTGAAAGAGATCTTGTTTAATTCAAAATCATTCAACTGGATGAAGAAAGTACTAAAGTAGGTTTATACAAATAAAACAAGAAAGTTAGCAATGAGGTGTAAAGTCTGTACACAGGTGTAAACGGCTCATGTACCACTAGTCTATAAGAAAGCGGTATCAATGAATAATGGATGCAGCCGGACTGCGCCGGAATCCAGCTGATTTCAGCCCGTGGTTTTTAGATAAATCTATTTTTTGATTCACTTCGCGTTGTCACGTTTAGAGGAGAGAACACAAAAAATATTCTGGTGTCATTTGGAAGACGCCTTTGTACAAAAAACTTCGTGAAATTATTTTTAGGCACCTATTATATACCACTGTTCACAAAAGAGGTTGTCAAAAAGTGGTTAAAATAAAAGTAGATGTATACTGATTATTATCAACAACATCCAATTTTATTTCAACAACATCGTTCTCCATACAATTATGAAAGTACTTTATTACTAGTCTACGATACAGACAGTTTTATATGACCGCTCACACTTTATTACACTATAGAGCTTAATATTCTACCATAATTTTACCTTAGCACACCTATTATCATACCATCTGAATAATTGAATTAATTTCACTAAAACGTTTCATACATTGTAATAATTGTCCCTCAGACAGAACCAATACCCGTCAACCTTTAGAATTTTATTTTATGTATCTCTATACTCAAACGTTCACCGCAAACTATCAATTTACAATATTGTCGTATGCATACATATGACCATATAAAATTTTACGACACCATTTCGAAAGTACCCAGCTAGGCGTTGAAGTTTAAAAATTCATAAGCGTGGGCACTGAAAGGATCTAAATTGTCTTATTTACATTTTAATATGCGCTAAAATAGCGTTCGTGGAGTAGTTAATATATTCAAGTCATTAATTCTAATGAGATAATCAGTAGTCGTGTCGACTGGATGGCCAACTGACCCCTGTTTGTTAAGAGATGAGCATCTATGCGTAGGTGTCGACAGGGTGAAGTAAAAAGGTGGTTTGGGTTGCTGAGCGTAACGAGTTTTTACTTATGAGAACCGGTAGCGCTAAGACCAGAGTTGTCAATGATTTGACTACTGAAGGTGTTACGACATCCGGTCTTGGATGTGGTGATTTGTTTATAAAAAGCCTCATAAATAAAGCTAACAAAATTTGAGTCACTGCTAGAAATTGTGTGACACTACTTGATAGACCACCCGATGATAAACTAACCTAAAGCCTAAATAATTCCATAGATAATATGGTATTTCTAGAAAGTCTATGATTTTATTACACATCATAATATTATACAAGGACATTTTTTTTTCAATTTCCAATATTTTACTTATAACGTAATCGTTATGAGTAAGAATACTATATTTTCCAGCATTCATCTCGCCAGAATCATACAATGGTTAAAACAAACTTGCTTGAAAGACATCGATAGTTATATAAACATAGCTACCGTCTGCCTTTGTGTACAGAAGCCAAGAGTGGCTCCCTGGCAATTATGGATGAAAGCAAAATATAAAGAGTCAATACTTGCTTGTCATCCGACACTGGGAATTTGAAAGCAAATATATATTTTTTTGTATTCTGGTAGTCCTTGCAAGAAGAGAGATGATTTTACAAATTAATGGTATGGCCATTCTTTGGGGTAGATAATAATTCTCAAACAGGATGAAGATTTTGAAAGGTGCAGTCCATGAAATAAATACATCTAAAGTTCTGCAATTGAGAAAAAAAACTGTTTCATATTATTTTCAATGCGTATATCTAGACACGCGATAGCGTGTCGAGCCAAGTTCCAGGCAAGACACGGCTGCAGTGTGTTATATTACACGAACCATTTGGAGCCACTTTTGACCCCTTAATAACTCAAAATCTATGTAACATTAGCACATGAAATTTGGTTTATTTATTAAAACCCCTTAGATTAACTAGAACTCCAAATTTCATAAATAAAGCTCAAACGGTTATTGAGATATTAACGTCTAAAAATCGGCATTTTTATCAACCACATAGCCATGGTCATCAAAAACCTTAAATCCACTTCCGGATGACCTATAAAGTTGAAAGGAGATTTCTCGAAAGCAGGCCCACGGTATGGTACTGTGTCAAAGCTTATTTAACAAAAATTATGTCGTATTTTTTTCAAGTTAAGTCGTTTTTTTTTTTAATTTCTTTCTGCTAGCATTAGAGAACCTAATTAATATTTATTTGGTTGACTAATTGTAATTTTGTACATCCGCCATTCAATCCTAACCTGAATGTTGCCAAATGACAGACTATTCCAATCAAATAATTTGTAATCGATTGAAAAATCGATTCTAACCCACATGGAGTACGTGGAGTATCCACTACACGAGTATGTTTCAAATGCTATTTATTATACTCAAATACTGTAAAATTATGATTTTACAATAATTAAAATATTATCTGGTCTGAATATACTCAAAAACTTAAAAGTGTTTCGAGACAGTAATGTTATTTTATAAACTAATCACCAGTGATCGGAGTAGGTAGATTGATTTGGTGTCAATGAACTGGCACGTATATATTAGTATGGATATGCCTCCGGGATTCCGGGATTTTGAAATTATTAAGATTTTTTTAAGGAATTTCAAATGTTGTGATGTGTAAAATAAAGAATACATCAATATGAATAAGAAATGTTTAACCCTTTTGCTGTCTTTTTAATAGTGATAGGTGATCGGACTCCAAGAAAAGGATAGGTATACTGTAAACAATATAATAATTTAATATATTTTAAATGTTTATTTATCGCATTCTATAAATTTCTAATGTAGTAGTTTAAAAATCCTTAATTTAACAATATTTGATTAAATCCCGTAAGTACCAAAATGAAATCCCGGAAAAAAGGCTTATCCATGTTATGATTTCTATGACTATTCATGATGCGAGTACCTACGTAAAATCAATCTACCTACTCCGATCACTGCTAATCAGCCAATCGATTTCGTCAATCGATTACCAAAATAATTAAACCTGGTAACATTGACACCATGCATAATGTCAAACTGTCAAAAAAATATCTGTCAGATCAATGGCATTGTTGGCTGTTTGTTTAAGTTGATTTGAATTTATTTTTCCGTATTTACTTTATAGTTAAATTACGTTACGATTTAATACTGTTAATTTAAATTGAAGCCAGACGAACTATTGCTTATCTTTCCATGGCCCTGGGTAAGTTTAATAAGTTCTTTAAATATTTGTTGTAAACACCCGTTCACCTTTCACTATTTTAGCGTATTGTATAACCTCATTGATTTTAGCAGCCTATTAGTAGAAGGCCTATGTTCAGTCAGGGGTACGTCGCGCGTCGTCAGCTGTAAATTTATATAGTATGATGTAATTATATTACATAAGTAAATACACTGAATTTTTTTACCTTTTTCAGGTATGACGATGACATGTGTTATTGCAAGACTTGAAATTATTGATAATATTATCTACAACTCTATCCCAAGTATTACTTGCTCATGGAAATCTAAGCATATTATGTTTTGCAAGTGGCATGTCAATTGCAAGTCACAGAAGTCATCAGGTTAGTGTTTTTAAAATGGCAGAATTATTATGAGTGATATAATTACTAAACAAAAGTAAATAAACAACAATAAGAAGTACTTTCTTACTTTCTAGGTCATACATTTGGATAAAGTTTGTCATGCTTATTGAGAGAGGCTGCTACCAGAGATGTTTATAGACAAGCAAGTGATGATAAAAACAGAGCCACCCTAGAGTTTAAGAGATTTACCCTTAGGTCAAAACAATAATCTGGTTAGGGCCAGAATCAAATCGTGACGTGTGAGCAGCAGGACTTGGTGTACATAATTATTGATAAGTGAGCAAAATAGGACAAATCGTTTAAGAGATCATCATTGCTTATTACTGTTTCGTGGGAAAGCGTACACCTACCACCTACTGTACCTACGCTGCTTTCATACCATGACTAAGTTATGAGAATGAAGCTGAAGCCGTTTTAAATTCTATGAGAAATAAAATGTTTTTAGTATTTATTGTTGTGTTATTTGTTAGAGTAAACCTTCCTATAGAAGCGCTGAAAATGCTGCTACCAATAAGATTATTCATCTTTAATTAAGAGAGTTGG
The DNA here is from genome assembly GCA_949152395.1 of Agrochola litura. Taxonomy (NCBI): domain Eukaryota; kingdom Metazoa; phylum Arthropoda; class Insecta; order Lepidoptera; family Noctuidae; genus Agrochola; species Agrochola litura. Next base: position 2,101,261 of record OX424497.1, on the reverse strand, counting down.
CTAAAATAATGTTTATGCCATTAAATGTTTCATATTTAGCGCGCAAGATTATTAATTTACCTTTATAAAATTGCAAGTCTGTAAATGCAACAATCGCCATTTTGATGACAGTCGAGGTCGAGGCTGAAAAACATAAAAAATTGGGGATTTCGAACATCCAAATTCCACCACAAGGACAGTGACTATTACAACATTTAATTATTTGACAAATTCATCCATTGTTCAAGTTAAATAAGTAGTGGTAATGAAGTTTTTTAGTATCAAAAGTCGAAGTTTCGCGCCAATCGTGCGTGTTTACATTTTAACTTTTCACAATTAACACTCATACACATGTAGATATGATTTAAAATGTGACAAATATGATTAAAAATATTATAAGCAACTAGAAAATGCCCAGATCTTAACTTATTATACGAACACACGTTCAATAACACGTAATATTCATTACTACTACTCAATTTGTGTTAAAAATCGCCGATCATTGTTTTTTTTTATTGTAATGATGTGCGAAAACGATTATGCCAAACGTTTTTTTTTTTTTCAATTTTGATTGTCTCGATAAATTTAGGTATATGTCGAATGTCTGAAATCTATACTTGAAAATTTAAATAAAATTGTTTTAAGCATTAAATACAATAAGCATTGTTTAAAATAATTATTTATACTTTTCTAGTGTAATTTAAATCGTTTTTAGGACATTCAATATAAAACGAGTCAACAGACAGGACGTGGATAGATACTTACCTCATTTATTGAATTTCGCGCCGAATTGTTTCTACATTTGAATTTAAATTCGGAACGTTGTTCAAAATTATTTTTAATTTATTGGACAATTATTTAATGTGGATTTTATTTTTGATAGTTTGCTACAGAATGCCTAGTATACATTTTAATCGTTTTTAGGACATTCAATATAAAACGAGTCAACAGACAGGACGTGGATAGATACTTACCTCATTTATTGAATTTCGCGCCGAATTGTTTCTACATTTGAATTTAAATTCGGAACGTTGTTCAAAATTATTTTTAATTTATTGGACAATTATTTAATGTGGATTTTATTTTTGATAGTTTGCTACAGAATGCCTAGTATACATTTTTTAGGTAGGCAAGAAAATTTTGTTCGGGAATTATGTTAAATTAATTCTATAAATTAGGTAGGTATTCCGCAAACACTTTTAAATGACGTCTATATTTTTTGTTAGTTGTATGACTTTGGTAGGATTTTATTTTTGATAGTTTGCTACAGAATGCCTAGTATACATTTTTTAGGTAGGCAAGAAAATTTTGTTCGGGAATGATGTTAAATTAATTCTATAAATTAGGTAGGTATTCCGCAAACACTTTTAAATGACGTCTATATTTTTTGTTAGTTGTATGACTTTGGTAGGATTTTATTTTTGATAGTTTGCTACAGAATGCCTAGTACTTATACATTTTTTAGGTAGGCAAGAAAATTTTGTTCGGGAATGATGTTAAATTAATTCTTTAAATTAGGTAGGTATTCCGCAAACACTTTTAAATGACGTCTATATTTTTTGTTAGTTGTATGAGTTTGGTAGTATTTGTTTTTAATAGGATAATCTTACTCGAGTAATAGAAATTGCTTTTTTTTTGAGGTAGTTTCAAAATGAAATTTAAAAAACTGCCCAAGTGTATGTTGGACTACGCACAGTGAAGGGTTCCGTAATTGGGATGAATATTTACGCATAAACATTGCATAGTATCAATTTTATCGACTGCAAAAATAAGTTTGTGTTTCTCGAAAAAACTATAAAAAACAAAGTTAATTCTGCGGTTGTAACCGAAAATAAACTGTATCTCAAAAACTATTGACGTCAAAAGCAAAGTCACTTAGAAACATCTTTAACATTTTAATTATGAGATCCAACAATACACGCTTTATATGCATAGATTTTTTTCATCTCTCGGTTATATGTAGGTATGGAGAATGCCACCCCCACTATTATGTTTATCGTAATTTCACTACACCATTGTTTAACGGTGCTAAAAATACACCTTTTTTTAAATTTTCTTTATTTAAAATGGCTGTATGACATCCGGACACACGGACAGACGAACTTGACGAAATTAAGAGGTCCGTTTTTTTTACGGATTTTGATTATCAAGTTTACAATCGGCATGCAATTGATGTCTATGAGAATTGATCTACAATATTATTATTATTTGGAATAGCCGCCATCTTAAAATCCAGAATTTCCATCTAATTCGATATCAGCACTATCTCCCGAAAATGACGGTCATGACGAAAAATTTTCAAATAGTGTTAAAAACTGCCACTTGCTCACTTCAGATGGCGCTGATCTCCAGCGTCTTTTAATTTGACAGCTAACTATACATTTTTGATTCGAATGCTAAAAGTTGATGTAAATTCCAGAATTTCATGACTGAATTCAAAACACCCCGTCGAGTCAATTGATGTGTCACGTGTCAAAATCTTGGTCCTTAATGTTAGGCGGTAGTGAATTCATTTCATTCATTCTCTGATCTCGAAAAACGTTGTTACAAACCTCAGGTTGGTATGATCAAGGTAGTTTGTAGGTTGGTACTGTGCTTGAGACGTTTTTGAATTGATAGATCGTATGACTATTGTTTTAGGGACTATTGTCGTTTAATATAGTAAATAGTTAAGGAACTTTATTCCTGACGGGGCTCCCCGACTGCACAAGTTTTTTTAAATAATAATACTTACCGCGCCGGCTCAGCGACCTGACATCATTGCGGACAATTGTAACAATTGTTACGAAAGAAATACCTACATTCTTACACAATATTGCTACGCATATTTGCAAAAAGAATTTTATAGATCACGTTTGATTGACAAATGATAATAATTTCTTTACAAAAAGTAATGATATCCCATCAAAAACATAAATGTGAAAATGGGAGCCAAGTTCAATAAATATGGTTGTTGACTTCGCCGACAAAAGAATTGAGATCTAAATGGGTGCCAAGTTCTGTAGATAATCCTGAAATTTATTTATAAGAACATGCAACTTTCTAAAATAAAATTAAAACACAAATTCTTGTTTTTTCTGCTATAACAATGTTTGCTATTTAAAAATATAACTTCTTAAATTTGAACAGTCGAATTATTTACACAAAGCACTTAGGATAAATTGAAGCTCAAGATTTGACTTGGCTAGTTTTTACCAGCAAGCTGAAATTTTAGAGGAGGAAGATATTTTGACCTTACAGTTACAATAAGACACAGTATCTTGCGCATAATATAAATATGCCTAGGCAGACAGTCAAAGCTGTAAACAGTTTTAATAAGAAACAGTAACTTGCGCATAACATAAAGAACAAAGATATCATCATTTTATTTTATTTATTGGACTCACCAACAATTGAGTATACCGATACAAAGATATGAGATACATCCAATAAACTTATAGACTAGAGTACCAATTTCTTACAGGTCACATCATGAATGACTTATTTGATGTTGAGTGCCTACTTAAAATTAAATAATAATAATTAAATATGACTAGGTAGACAGTCAAAGCTGTAAAGTCGATGAAAAAAATAGCATCCAACTGTTAGCCGCTTAATAGCCGCACACTAGAAAAGTAAAATTACAGCACAATGACGTGGCGCGAGTGTAAGACGTAGAGGTAACGCACACCGGCATAAAAAAGTTACTCTGTTTATTTTAGTTCTTTTGCACCACGACACTGTAGACAAATATAAAATCAAATATAAAGTTGTAAGATAACTTGTATGTAAAAACTAGCCAAGTCAAATCTTGAGCTTCAATTTATCCTAAGTGCTTTGTGTAAATAATTCGACTGTTCAAATTTAAGAAGTTATATTTTTAAATAGCAAACATTGTTATAGCAGAAAAAACAAGAATTTGTGTTTTAATTTTATTTTAGAAAGTTGCATGTTCTTATAAATAAATTTCAGGATTATCTACAGAACTTGGCACCCATTTAGATCTCAATTCTTTTGTCGGCGAAGTCAACAACCATATTTATTGAACTTGGCTCCCATTTTCACATTTATGTTTTTGATGGGATTTGTCTTTTACAAGCGTTAAGCATGTAGTCCCAAATGTCTCGTATATCCGGCATATAAAGGAGTTTTGACGTTAATATGTGGGCCGTATCGATCATCCCGTTTCCTCCAGTTTAATTTTTACAAGATCATTCGTAACACAGGAAACCATTTAAATCTCTAACGCAAATCCCGGTTCCCTATCAAGATTTATTATTTTTTATACTACACCAAATGAATCGGCACATAAATTACAACATCATAAACGTTCAGTAAAATATATTGCGCTATTTTGAATGTGAAAACAGTTTTATTTCTCAATTCCATCTTTTCATTCCTTTCTGTTTCTCTGTCGTAAATTTTACGGCCGACACTGTACATGCATTCACATAAATTCGCGGCTGATTTCCGATCGAGAAAATTAAAACGCATTCAGCCAAAGACAAGAAATGTGCGAATTAACATTAAATGCGCGTGAAATGACAGGCGAATAATAAAAATTTCTCCCTTTAAAATGCTGCTTTTGAGACCGTTCTCACCTTGAGCAGGTTCAGTTTATTGAGCGACTCGATTAAAGTGTGGCGAATCGGGCTGTTAAACTACTGACGTGATTGACGATAGCAATGACTTATGAAATATTTTCTATCCTTTCAACAATGAACTTTAAGGTTCTAAAAATAAAATTCAAACTACGGAAGTACACCGACTTGCGTAAGGTCTTTTCATATTTGTGGCTGTCGTGCCGCTTGGGTGAGCATTTTGTACGTTGATTGGCATTTTGCCGCGCGAAAAGCAACACCTTTGCGGCCATGACATGTCGTCTGATTGATTGTATAATTAATTTTGTTTTAAATTCAAAACGCCAAGCAATACGTGTCAGCTGTATGAGCTGTCAATTAATTTGACAGTTCTTGATGAAGGTAACCCATAACGAGGTGTTTTGTAAGCTTAATTTTTTTGTGGTTAGTCATTAAAACTAGTTGTCTTGCGTTTTAAAGGATAAGTTGACAGGTATAAAGTGCGAATGTTTATTTTAGTGTTTTTTGTTTGTGCCTAATGTTGTTATGTAACGAAATAATAAAAATGTTCAAAGATTTGTGTGCCGCTAATAAATCTTTTGATAATATATTTTTCCGTTAGTCGAATGACGCAACGTTGCTCGGTATGATATTAGTTACGATATTTTATTTGGAAACTTCAGTTTTTTGGGCTTCTTATTTACGAGTCAACACTGCAGAGCAAAGTACAATCAACTTTGCGGAAACTCTTTTTGCGCTTTTCTTTACGATTCACTAAGAAAAAGAACCTTGTTACGTACTACAGACAGATTACGTTACCAGACATTTTTACCTCTTTTTTCCAACTTGAAAAACGACCCTAAAAACAGCAATATCCATATCCAAACAGCGTCTCACTTCCACAAATATTCCTCCGCTAAAGAAACAAAGGCTACATGATGAATGGTTCTTGGCCGCCATACATCATCCCGGCCGCGATTGCCACTAATGATGAATAATTAGCACCGTTTGTCTCACCACACTCCCTTTGTGTAGCCACAATGGTTCGTCTGACGTTTACCAGTTATTGTGTTACAGTGACATTAATATCTTATCTCTATTGCACTGGTTTTGGAGGAATTTCATCTAGGATGTTACACATATCACTGAGTATATCATCATATCCTTCTTTATAATTAGCTATTTCTTTATTATTAAGTCCTTGGTTATCGTCTTGTCTTTCATTGTCATCATCTCCTTCTTAAAGTGTCTTAAGAGGTAGTTAAGGTGTTAAATCAGGTGGATTAGCAACATCAACATGACCACGGATAACGTCACTCAGTGAAATCTGGTTTCGCTCTCGTAGGCTATCGCTTAGCGAGTTGTCGCTACTTAGCCTTAAGTTCAGCGGTAATTTATTGCTTGCGGTTTCAAGACAAGTACATAAATCTTGCGAGATCGACTTTACTTCCAAAAGAAATAGAGTGGTCATAGTTGGTTTTAAAATAATATCCGAGTACTTGGTTTGAAGCAACTATGTATTATTACTTTATTAGATCACGAATAAATATTACAAAGTTTAATCTTTTTTTAAATCAAATTGTATAAATCCATTGAAAAATTTGCATCTAATGCACTTTTTACCTTTGGTCAACCTATAATTACCATGACTCATATTATATCTCTATTTGCCAACCCTAGGCCCACAAATGTAGACCCAACATTTCATTTCCCTTCAAATCGGCAACAATATCCATCCATCTCTGGTTACATTTCAAACGAATCGTAAATATACTTTATAATCCATTCAAAGCCAATGGAGTCGAAACGTCGGCAGCAAACAAGAAGCGGTTTCACAATCAATCGTCGACAATAAACGGTGTTCACCTCAGTAGCGCATAAAAGTGCTATTCATTACCATCCATCAACTATGACGAACAGGCTTTGAATGCCTTGTGGACTTTTGGTGTAAGTTATGAGCAATTCTAGCAATTCAATACGTGGCTGTGAGTAATTAGTGGCTCTTAGACGAATATTTTATAAGTGGTCTACATTTCTGACATGATAAACGTAATGTCTTGATGCAGTGTTCTGGTTTCAAAGTGAACTAAGAATTTTAAACCACGTCTCCAGAGATGGCAACGTATTGGAATATTGCTGGTGTTGGAGGGATCCATATGTGTATTAGTTACCCTTTCTACTAAATCACACAGCGTCAACCTGTTTTCCAATTTGAAACATAAAAAAATATATTATAAAAATGTATAAGTATAAGAAGGCTCAATGAATCCAAATATTATTATTAAATCGCGTTCACGACGAAGCTATCTATGTCTATGGCGTCGTTCATTGATAAATAGATAACGTGTCTGTCAAAACATAATTAACGATCAAGATTAAGGAGTATTTTCTAGATATATTATTATAATCTGTTTACACATTATAGTTGGGAATACCGAGATTAATTTTCATAGGTATCACTTCAATCTTTGTCATTAATTAGTAATGTTTTATTATCGGTATCTCTATCAAAATTCTATCAAAATGATTATCCTTCGAGTTATTTTAATGTTACGTCGATCGCTACATCTCGTCGTGCGCGCCGATTCGCCTCTCATTTTTACACTCCCTTCAATCTAGCCTCAGCTTGTTTATCTACACAATACCTCCGACAATTTGTCTTCGCCGTTTCTAAATATCCCTCATTGTCTTTGAGTAATTTTGTTAATAAATTCTACCAGTCAAAACCCTCAAGCGTTTCTTGAGCAATTTTCTTTTGTTTATCGAATATTCTCAGACAGAATGATTTATGTGCGCCCGTTCTTTTTATATCAACATCTAGACTTTGACGTGTATTAATTAATAAATCTCCCTGAATTATTGCGCTGTTTAATGCATATAAATATTATGTGTATAGAGAATTCGAGTTTTATTACATCTGGATGTTTTTGCTGGGCTAAGAATCATTCGTTTTATTTTATGTAGATTTTAATCTGACAGATGATTGGATCGATCGCGCTTTCGGATCATTTTAGTTGTTTTTTTTATTATATCAGTGATTAAGATTTGACTAGGTATGACGTTTTAGACTATTTTTCGTGATTTCGTTCAGTATTTTAAATTAATTTTGCACGTGTCCTTAAAGCAAGGCGTATGCTGAAACGCATCTTTTATATTTTCTACATTTCTAAACAGTACATTCATTTTAATGTATAACTTCAGCATTATGATAATCATTACCTAAAGTTTAATTCTTCGTGAACGGAAGAGTGTTAACGAATGCTTCTCTTATTTATTCATTTCATTTTGTAGCTGTCGCTCAAATTTATTTAAAAGTCGTATTTATGAAAGCGTTTATTCAACTCTAGATCATTAGTGGAACAGAATTATTTACAACACAAAATATTATTATACTACAGATTTAAAATTATCCATTTATCATATTTTTAAAATTCTATTGACGTAATCCCCAGGGTTTCTTGACATGGTCAAAGATTAAGACGAGCTTTAAAAGTCACCTATCATATTAAATTTATTAATTTATAATATGAGAACGGTCACGCTAAGTAGGAACTAATAAATTTAGCATAAATTATGTAAACTAATATTAATAACAATAAAATCTACACATATTTGGAAATATTTATGGATATGTAGAAACGATTCTGTGATATCAATCTGTTTGGGAATATGTTTTGGGAATCAGATTTTAATCTACTTCAGTCACGTGATACTGAGCTTGAAATTAAAATTGTATGAATTCATGTTGTGTAAGCAGAAGCTAGGCAGTCTGTTCGTTTAGAAAAAAATAACGTTTGAATATTTTCGTGTGTAGATTCATAGATAAACTTTATGGAACATTAATAGGGTGTTCTTTTGATGAGTAGACTTAACTGGAAATCGATCCATGTTCAGACATTATTAGCATTATTATTTATTTATTTGAAAGTGTGCCGAGCACAAGTTGAAAGCACTAGGTATTCAATAACAAAACTTAACCAATATCAAACCACTCAAGTTCCAGTCCCTGCTGGATTCATAATAGCAAGATCATTTATTACAAGCCAAATTCTAAGCCATTATAAGAACGTCCAAAATTAATTTCATGGAAAGACGGTCAGCTCTTTCATTACAGATAACTAAAAAACTGACCATAAAATATTATAAGTGATTGCCACCACTCAATGACACAGCATACTCACAAACAACTTATAATCAACACGATGACTATAGAAATCTTCTTACACCGAAGTAATGAGACTACCGATTATGATTAACACCGAATAGGGGCCCATAATGAATAAGTAGATGATATTCAAGATCTGGCCCAAGACCGGCGCCGCAGTAAATGTTGATGGACAAAATTAATTTAAATAACAAACCAAGCAAAAATATACTGTAACTCAAAGTAATAAAGATTTAGAAGAAGGTATCGATAACTTTGTTGGTGTGTAAGCGAAGCCGACAGCCGTCAATCAGACGGTAAAAACCGGTAGCCGTCGAGTCAGACATTACGGGCTAACAAATGGCGTGGAGTGGTTATTACGTCGGTATATTATTTCCGTAATGCGACGTGATTTAGAGATAGTGATTGATTTTGTACGGCTCGTTTTTGATTGCTTCCGTTGTTAGCGACAGTTATCTTTGAATTAGATTTGCACGACAAATATAGTAAGGTCAAGATATGAATATTTAAATCTTATATTATAATATTCGCATAACACGACATGACCACGTAATAGAAACACGATAATTATAAAACAATCTTAATTTTAATCTTAATATAACATGCAAATAACAACTTGTGAAATTAAATATCACCCATGCAAATAATTTACGGCCAGGTGAAAATAAAGAAAAAGATGAAGACGAGGTTAAAAATGATGACACAACAAAAACAGTAGCTGACACAACTCTCCACATGCCGGTAGTCGAACATTTTTATCCCGACACAACCGGCAACTTGACAGCACGAGGATTATACAACGCACCGCAAGAACAAAAAGTTCCCAAATAAATTACTGTAGAGGGCAAACAAAAAACAACTCGAAGATAGAATAACAATAACACAGATAGGCTTTGATATTATGAAAATAATACAAAAGGATCAAAATGAAATTTGAGCGGCGTAAGCGTTGGATGCGAGGCTTATACTTAGCTTCTTGTTAGACACGTAATGGACGAAGGTAAAAGATTATAATCTTTTAGCTTTGTATCTTTATAAGTAAGTTAAGATATGGATAAACAAGAAAGATATTGAAATGAATAACGCACTGATAAAATTATTTAACAATCTGTACTGAATATAGTTTACTAGCCTTGCCAACGGCGTAAGGCGGCACAGTTGAACTTTGATTGTAATCGGAGACTCAATTGAAAAGATTCCAATTGACATTTACTGATAGAGAAGCCATCAATTAGAACTGATTCTGATTACAATCGACGTCTGATGGTTGGTCTACAACAGCAACCTCGGCTCCAAAACATTTAATATCCTCATTGTGATCAAAACCCATTTTTTCCCAGACATCTTAAATTATCAAAAAATATTACATCACAAATCAATTAGTTTCAATAAAGTGTTGGTGAACAATAAGTGATTAATGTACACTGACATAGAAGGTCGGAACTTAGCCACTCCGTGATTCATAACAATTTGTTTTTATTTAATAATGCTCGTTGGTTCAATGTCGAAATTTACATTTTTATTATTGATTGCGATGTTTATTTATGTGCCATATAAGAATGGCGCAAAAAATCTGACAGGAGTTTTGTCTCATAATTGTTGTTGAATCTTAAACAAACATAATTTTGATCTGAAGGACATTGAGATGCAATATCTGTCATACTTATCGATTGCTTTATTTTATTACTCTTCAGTTAATTTACAATTACTAAAGAAATATTTTCCTGATAGGAAATATTATAACTATGTTACTGTAAATAGTTTAACACTACGTCCTAAAAATATATCTACCATAACACCAATATTTTCTTTCTCCTTATCGACTAGTACATGTCTCATCTCGATTATATTACAACGTTATCTATCGTCCTTGAATGAGAAATGAAAAGGGCTAGACATAATGAAATAATGAACAGCTACTGAATAAAGCTTATAAATCTACGTCAGAGATTTGACATATCTCGTCTTGTGGATCAACTTGTATGAATGAATTAGCATACTAGAGTCCCAATCTCATAATTGGAATACATTAAGCTGTCAGTATCATAATTTAAGATTTGTTGGTTTCAGGGATTGTTTTACTAGTGGTGTTTTTCATTGCGATGTTCAAGCTATAGAGAAATTGCGTTTACTGGAAATGCGAAATGTTCTCCTACGTTTGTATCCTTCTCTCCTTTTATCACACCTTATTTTTTGTATCTGTTCTTTCAAATTTAAATCATACATTAAAAATAACAATAGAATGATTGAGTCTTAGTTAGTTTTATAATACAAAAGCAAACTTAATTTTCCTACAGCCATGCGCCTTCAATAAATGTTACGTAAACTTTAATCAGTACTTTAGCAGTTTCCAATATGTTTTCCTCAGAAACCTAAACTCTAGACCAACTCGATCTTCAACAAACAATAATACATTTTCCGTCAAAGAAATAGCAAATACTACTAGCATCCATACTAAGATCCCGTCTCAAGCATATTAGGTATAATTTTGAATTCTAGTCTGACTCTGTTCAGATAGTCAATTGATATCTGACAAACGTCCATCTGGGTTCAGATGCAAATTCCGAAAATACTCGTCTTTAGGCTAAAAGAAACTTTAAAGCTTTACCTGAACGTTTAAAGTTGTTTAATGGGATTTTAGATTATTTCAAACATGGTAAGGAGCACGTAAGGAGACCTACAGATTAACAACAGTTTATTACTGTCTGTTTAAAATACCTACAGCTTTTTTGATAAGGTTAGATTATTCTAGATGGATTGGGTAGGTTAGTTTCATAAATAAAAGCTTAAATCATACGTAACCCACGTATGATATAAGCTTTTATTTGTGAAACTCATAAAAAGCCAATTTTATTAAAAGCTGTTTAATATTGAAATATTTTTAAAATGAAACCCACTTGTGCATTGTGCTGTAGCGCTTTATGAACGATTGCAGACAAAATACTTAAAATTAATTAAAGATTAATACAGCAATGTCCTCAATTTTTTTAATAATTTAGACGCTGTCTGTATTAAACTATTAACATAACTAACTCATTTTTCATTAATTTAGGTTTTATTATATAAATAATGTTAATTAAATTCATAAATTAAACAAAATTACAATATTAATTACACCCATTAATTATTAAATTTTAATATACGTTTTTGCAACAACCGTTATTAAAGTATCCTCCTAATGTGTGAACCGAAAGACTGATTCGTTTTTTCTGCATTTGTTAATAACGAAATGCCAGAAAACGCAAAAAGTATTCCGATACCGGGAATCGAACCCGAGCCTCCTGGGTGAGAGCCAGGTATCCTAGCCACTAGACCATATCGGATGATGAGTTGTGCGTCAAAAATACTGCTCTAAATCTTCGTCTCTGGATATTTTTTAGGTACCTACTCTGTGGCAGCTAATTATAAAACATTTGTCTTTCACAATTATTTTATTACACAGCGGGCATGATCCCAGCGTTCGTTACAAGATTGGATAAAGAATTAAGGTAATTATGTTTATTTAAAATCAAAAATCCATACCAGTTTATCATGTAGGTACATAATATGGACGGAAAAGCATGCAAATAAAAAGTAGGTGTTTTTAGTACATAAATAAATGTTTATTTCTTCATGTTATTTTGGAAATTATGTAATTCGGATTTGTCTGAACTCATTACGGCGTTTGAGATAGCTCAAACGCCGTAATGAGCTCAGACAAATCCGAATTTCAAAATCGAAGCCGAACAAAAACCGAAATAGAATTTATTTGAATAAAATCGACATTCTGAATTCAAACCCGAACCACCATTCCACTTTGTTAATACGCGACTTATTATATGGTAAACAGTGCCATTAGCATGTCTCGCTGCACTGCATACCTGTCGCCGAAGCCTGTCGATCAACGTCACTCAATCGCGTCGCTGCCGACTTCAGCCGACGACGCCCGACATTTGCCGACATCCCACGATCTACTATCCCGATGTTATCCCTTCGGAGCTTTGTCTGTCCTTAAACGGCAGCTGCATTGAATAGCTTTTGTTGATGAGAGACAATAACTTCGTTTTTTCTCAAAGAAACCCGATGTAAAAGGTATTAATTATCATAAATGTAAGGATTTGTGATGTAAATAGTTTTAAAGGTAATATTAGATGCGGACGTGCTTTGGTCAAATAATGAAACTTGTTTTTAATAATAGACGATTATATTTTTTCCAGGGGTGGAATAATTTGAGCCACTGTGTTGTGGTGTATACAATCTTATAGTACACAATAGTGGTTGTATTATTAGATGTTACAAAAGAAACAGTAGCGAAGTTATTAGGCTAAAAGTAATTAAGTTTGTAACTTATAATTAAGGGCACGTGTAATTTACTTAATCAAAGTGGATACAATGTTTCAACGCTGTCAAAATTATCATGAATACATGTTTGTGAATTTGTAGTAATTTTAGGCAATTATTTATTACAGAAAAACAGTGGGTTTGCACGAAAACACCTCAATGTGCTGAATTGGGTATAAAAAATCGGCCAAGTGCGAGTCGGACTCGTACACGAAGGGTTCCGCACTACCGCATAATATTTAATACTACATATTTTTATAGTTCCCAAAATAAAATAAAGTTCGGTGTTTTTTGCGTCGAAAAAAATACGTTTCTTGTATGGGGACTCCATTACATTTTTTACTTTTATTATTTGTTTTTATAGCGGCAATAGAAATACACAATCTGTGAAAACTTCAAGTGTCTACCTATTACGGTTCATTAGATACAGTCCGCTGACAGACAGACGGACGGACGGACAGCGGAGGCTTAGTAATAGGGTTCCATTTGGCACCCTTCGGATACGGAACCCTGAAAACGGTTTAATTAATCTTAGTTAAAGAATCATGCAGTCAGCAGAAACATGCAGTCAGAAAAAATTACAAATCGAGTGTAATTATTTTTTTACAGTATCCATCTTAAATACATAGATTATAACGCCTTTATTGTGTTCTGGACTTTTATGGGTTACCATGTCAAGGTTTAATTAAAAAACCGGCCAAGTGCGTGTTGGACCACGCACAATGAAGGGTTCCGTAGTTGGAATGAATTTATCCCAAAAACAAACTTAACTTTGTAGTTAAAAAACATGTTCTCCTATACGGAATGTATGGGAAAACATGTTTTTGCAACTGCAAAGTTAAGTTGGTTAATTACTACTCGTTAACTTGTAAAGCCTACTTAGCTGTGATAGTTTTTCTTTTAATTTCGTTATATAAACTACTGCTGTGATTTTTTTTACACACGCAAAACCAACCATTTAGCTGGTAGGGGGGGAGACACTTGACTCTAACAAAAATTAGCACTTTAAAGCTTAATATTTCGCAAACGGATCCCTGTATACAAAAATCGTTTTCACAAACTCCCAATGTTTTTAAAGGACTTTTTCTATCATACCCCACACCATGGGTTAAAAAATAAATAAAAAAACATCACCACTTCACGTGTATGAGAAGTACCCTAAAAAAAATGTTTTTCATAATTTTATTTTACCACTTTGTCGGCGTAATTAATATGTATATCTATGCCAAATTACAGCTTTCTAGTATCAAGGATCTTGGAGCTAGACCGCAGACAGACAGACAGACATACGAAACTATAAGGGTTCCTTGTTTACTACGGAACCATAGAAAGATATAAGTACCTACGTCAATATAATTTCATTGTTTTAAGGCTCGTACAGACGAGCGCGATATCGCGGTCGCGACACGGGTCGCGCTGACTGTCGCGCCCGCGATATCGCGCTGGTCTGCAAGAGCCTTTACAGATCCTAAAGTCGTAGCGAATTTATTGACTTCAAGAGGTTGTTACTTATAAAAAAACTCGTGATGATTATACGAATAATAATAAAGCAATAATATTCTCTATATTGTCTACATGTTTTCATATCTTTAATGTAGTTGGTATCTAATCGAGGTTCTTTGATTAAGGAACCAAGTTTTTCCAACATAATATCACGCCTGTATTTTCCCGAATGGATGTAGCAGTTACACCGCCATATACGAACTACGCATCAAAAAGATATGACGTCACACAAATCCTGCATCGCGCAATTAGAATTTACCGCGCGAACGACATATTTAGGACTATCCGACGTCGGGTAGTTGCCCGCCAGACACAACTCCCGTCTGGTTATAGGATCCTCCCTCTTCTATGGTGGATGTGTGAATTTTATACCCTGTTGCTCATACCGCTAAATTGGTGACCCCGAATATGAAGCAGCCTTCGTGCAACTACTTCATTGTGACGTCATCATCATCATCACTCCCGCAAGCTTTTGTGAGGCGAGTCACACAGCCAGCCAGCACCCACGGCTTTAACGGGTATCCTGAGCACCAGCATACAGCGAAAGCACATTCCTGGTCATCACCCTCAGCCTCATCACCCCGACTCACTGGGGAATCCCCGCAATTACCTCAATCATCGCAATCACCACTATCACCGCAATCACCGCAATCACCACAATCACCACAATCACCACAATCACCACAATCACCACAATCGCCACAATCGCCGCAATCAACACATAAAGTTCCGACCCACCGCGAACTATACGGCACTCGGTTCCGACTCACTGGAACCACAGCTACTGTGAAGCATCGCAAGATATAAGACTCAGCCCACTATCGACCTCCGCTCTGGAGGGGAATGATGTAGCGGATACACCGCCACATACGAACTATGGATCAAAAAGACATGACGTCACACAAATCTTGCATCGCGCAATTAGAGTTTACCGCGCGAACGACAATCCAACATCAATCGTCGGGCAGTCGCCCGCCAGACATGACACCCGTCTGGTTGGAGGATCCTCCCTTTTCTATGGTGGATGAGTGAACTTTACACCCTGTTTCTCATACCTCTAAAAGGTTAAGCAGAGGTGTAACTATACTATACCCACGTGTAACCAGTTGTTTAAGTCCTATATATTATGGGGCGAGCCTATTGCCGGCACAAATCCAGACTCCGCGCTGTAAATAAGAAATTCCTGATGGAAAACCCAATAACAGTGCTCGAGCTAGGAGTATAACCCAGGACCTTATCATGCTCAGCATTTATTTTTATTTAAATTTTATTAATCATGAAACAGTCATTAATAAATCAACTGTCAATTAATTCACGAATTATACATAAAAAAGCTTCTAAATGATTACATAATTGTCACGACAGCATGTGGGTAGGTCGAGAGGCCTTGTCATGAAGCTGATCACGATTTGTCATGTTTGAAGGCATTGTCACGCCTCTGCCCTTTGTGTGACGTGACGTTTGACAATGTGATTGACACGCTATTTAATAGCTTGATGGAGGGGGTAAATATGTGCGTAGTATGGCAGCTGAAGTTATTAATAGAGGTGTTATTGGAGGTTATTAACGTTGACCGCAGTTGATTGTGTGCCTTAGCTAAGGATTAATACTTACTAGAAATTCCGAGAGCTTTGGAGTGAACTGAGGATTATTTTGAGAATTTTTAGAATAGAATACAAAATAATATTGTTTATTAGAATTATACGTAAGACACAATGCAGTAGATAAAGCTCATTCAGGTGAGTGAAAGGAGAGAATAGAAAACAGTATAGAAAGGACTGAGTCATTAAAATTGATTAACATTCAGGAGTATTATTAAATGTGTGGAATGCCTGAAAAATAAAATATGGATGCAATAATAAAATAACACGCACCATTCATTCTTCAACACATAAAATATGCATCGTAAAAACTAGTACAGCCACCAACAAAATCGTTTAGCAATTCACACGTGCACAGAGTGCCACAAGCAAAAAAAACTTGTCCAAAAATATTAAATTTATTCTGTTGCCGTGTGCGATCGCGTTTATCAAGTGGCTGGGTCGCACAACATAGGGTTGTGTTGCCAGAATTCTGTATGATGGCTGTCATAACACTGTCACACACACGTCGGATTTCGATTTTATCGAGTATTAGAGCATTGAATGTTATTCTATGATTACCATTAAGTACAAAGTTTATTGTATTGCCTTTTTTATAGAGGGTTAGTAAATTAGGTTGCAGTTCTAGTGAGGGTTTTATTTATTTTAAAATATATCTTTGGTTGTGTTTGAAGTAATCTCCGTACGGTATTCTATCTCTGAGCCGGGAAAGTAACGTCGAACTGTACCATAATAATTGTCACACAATGTTTCACAGCAATTTGGTACATATTGAGCGTTGTTTGTAACGAATCGAATTGCAAACATTGTAGACTATAAATAAAATAGAAAAAAAGATGCCGTTAATTTAACTTAAAATTAAGCAAATAAACTTGAGAAACAGTCTCAAAATTACAGGAAAATGAGAAAAACAATTAGCAATTTGGATAAAAATAACATGAAGCGAGTTTTTATGTATTTAAACCAACTTAAGTCAGTCATATTTATAACAATGATATAAATATGACTGACACTAGTGTACTTATTAATATCATACTAGCTGCACAATGGCAGCTGCGTGGATGAGGTGAAACGGCGTATGGCTATGGCTAGAGGGGCAATAGATAAACTAAAAATAGTATGGAGGAATCGCAACATAACTAAGGCCACTAAGATCAGGCTGGTCCGTACACTTGTATTCCCCATATTTCTGTACGCAGCTGAGACGTGGACATTACGAGAACTGGAAAAGAAAAAAGTAGATGCTCTAGAAATGTGGTGCTGGAGAAGAATGCTTAGGGTATCATGGACAGAATTCCGCAAAAACGTCTCCATACTCTAAGAACTCGGCATCAAACAGCGTCTATGAGCACTAGTACAGTCTCGAATACTAAAGTTTTTTGGTCATGTATCCAGGCGGAATAATGACTCCATAGAGCATCTAGTGGTGCAGGGCAGAGTGGAAGGTAATAAATCACGCGGGAGGTCGTCGATGAGGTGGACCGATCAAATAAAATCCGCGGTTGGAGGCCCTGTTAATGAATGCGCCAGAATGTTATGTAACAGAACCAGATGGATGGAGATCGTGAGGCGTGCAACGACTACACCTGCGATTGGACACAGTTCATTGTGACCACGACCGCTCTGTCAAGAGCGAAACGAAGAAGAAGAAGAAGAGCTGCACCCCGCGGCTTCACCCACATAAGTCTTGATCCCGTTGAAATATCGGGATAAAAAGTTTTTTTGGTCCTAACCGAGGTAATGGTCTACCCATGTGCCAAATTTCATCCAAATCCGTCCAGCCGTTTTAGCGTGAAAGCGTAACAAACAAACAAAGCACCAAATTTGTAAATATCACTGCAAGTTCCAATTTGCAAAGAAATGGATCCATTTCTTTTACATTTTTATCAGATACCTTTAGAATTGACAATATCTGCACCATAATTTAGTGCTATGTGCCATATTATGTGCTATGCAGATTAAGTTATCTTACTTTTCGCCTAGCATATTTCTCAAGAAAACAAAAGCATTATACATAACTACAACATAAGCGTAACATGAAAATCATGAACATTAATCATTCAGCGTGGTTAAAAAAAACTGTCAGATGTTATCAAAATAAATCTTTTCGCGGTATAAGCCGTATCTAATTTGGTAACCCTGTCGGCTGGTAACATATTTGTATGCAACACGTATCGTTGCAGCGTACGCGAATTTATGTTCTATGCTTTTGTTTCTACGAAGCACTGGGTTGTCGCGCACTGGGTGGCCTATTGTCAGGTGTTTGGCTGATGGCTTTATGTCTCGTCGTGTTATGACAGAGAATTGATTTTGGTTATAAGTTACGTTATTTATGTAGCTTGGGAGCGAATTTATTGGTTTTATGAAGATTGGAAATAATAATCAAGTGCGTGAAGGGATTGAGCAGTGGTAACTTAGTGGTAACGCCCCGACCTACGAGTTGCAGGTGATGGGTTCGAATCCAGGCGGGCGGTTTTACTTTGTGTAAATAATTTAATAAAGTACACTACTACTTTTAAAACGGTGAGTGAAAACATCGTGAGAAAACAGGCATGTCCTAGAACTAAAATTTCGAAGACATGTTACAATTACCAATCCACACTGGGCCCACGTGGTAGATTTCAGCCAACTCCCTCTCGAAGGGAGGAGGCCTGTGTCCCAGCAGTGGGAACATTATAGGCTGATTATAAGCGTGAAAGGATTACAAAAAAAAAGACATTGCACAAAACTTTATGATAATAGTTCGCAAAGTTTCGTAGCTAAGTTAGTCATTTAAATGATTTCTAAAGTAAACAGGATGTATTTACTTAACATGAAGTAAATGAATTCATAGAAAGTCAAGATGAATATCTTTGTACGATATTATCAATGGAATGAATAGCTGCTTAACATATTAACGAAGTTCTACAGTAACTCCATTAAAGAATATTCTGGGAAAATTCACAATATGCACACAACGATGAAGGAACCAGTTAAACTGCATTATACCCGTAATCTGACACGTCGAAGGGACAATCAGGAATTAAGTTTAGCGAGAACCGCACATTGTGTTGTCGAATAGACTCTGTATTCAATTACGACGTGCATTAAACCCACGGCGTCGGGCGCACTCCAGCTAATCTTCCAACCAACAATAGCCCGATTTATACTAAACCCCATTGTCACCGCCAACAAAGATCTTGTCAATTATAATCTCCACGAAATCTTTCATCGCCGACCCGTCAAACGGTAGCGCACGGTGAGCCAACTGCCATGGAACGCTGGCCAAAAAAACTTTTTAATAAATTATTTGCAAAACTTGTTTGGAACCCTTCTCAAAGGGCGGCGAGGAAGCGAAACCGATTGCTCGTGACGTGACGGCCTTTGTGACCGTCGAGTATTATGTTGTCAAAATACACGGGGATTTTGTTATTATTTTTGTGTTTGCGAGCACACTTAGCACCCTTTTGTGTAGCGCAGACCTTCTCGGAAGAGGGGATGTGTGAGCTATAAACCGCGCCTCGTAACTACAATCTTTCCATGAAAGAGGTCCATGTGAATGGAATAGTAATAACGCATCGGTTAAGCGGTTCACGAAAACAATGCGTAATCTCTTATTATCTCGCAGTGCTTAAAGAACGATGATACGAAATACAAAAGCGTGTTTCTAAAAAAGGGCTGGGAAATCACATTTCGTCTGTTCACCGACGTGCCCTTAAAAAGTTAATAACATTTTTGTGTACGAAGACGTCGGCTCGAGTTACGCGATCTGTGCCAACTGTAACTGCCAAATTACACCATCACAACACATAACCACGCGTGGCTGAGCCCGCTTTTTGTCACGTCACACGTATGGGAGTCTCCTTGATATTTATTCAAATTATTATTCCTCGTCGCCCTCTTGTTATGTTCCGAATGAATTTTTCATGCACACGTCGCCCGGAGCCTCGGTAATTTCACTTTGAGTTTGCTCCACGCCAACGAAAATGAGTTTATTTATGTTGATATTTTTTTCCAACACGTCTACGGTTTAATGACATTGGGCGTTGCGCCGCAGCCTTCGAGATATTGGACGTGTAAATATTTAAGCACGATAATTTGTTCATAAAACACATTTTGCCTTCAGCGTAGATTTAAACGAGTTTATATGCTTTTATTTTAGGAAGTTGGGGAATCTTTTGAGAAGTTAAACAATTGCAATAGGATTATTTCGTATCTTGTATTGCTGATTTTTTTTCTGTTTTTCTGCACTGAAATTATTTGTATGATTAAGATGATAATTTATTACCTAATATAATTTTATGAATATTTTTAGTACCTCATCATTGTCATAATCATTTACATTAACGTAATTAACATGTCACATACTGTCATCAAATAAGTAACTTATAAAATAAAATAATGCGATAAGCTACATAAACCATTTCATAAAAGTTTAAGTGTGAAAAAAACTACCCTTGATACTTTGATTCATTTGCTTATGCTTAGGTACACAAAAGAGTCTGCAAATGGTAATTCATTCAACTCATAAAAAATAGGGCATTTTTTGCAATTTTACATACCTACCTACCAATTGGGTCGATCCTCATTCAAGTGTAACTCTCCTATAGGTATGAAGCACTGAGCACTTGTTACTATTACTCTATATTATCTAACTAACACCTGTCACGTGGTAGGTAATAGAATTAAATACTATAAATCCTTTCAATTTACACAAACAACACCAAGGTTCAACAAGACAAACTCGTCAACGTTATCAGACGTAACAAAGCCACCGCAGTCGTTGTTACCTAAAACATTTTATAATCCAACTGCAGCCTTACTAGGCTCTAAGTCCTCTACTATACCACTGTTTGTTGGACCTTGATGATACGCTGATCCGTCATTAATCATCCTGCCAAAAGTACTTTCTTATGCCACGTCATGCCGCACCTCCACTTATCATCATCTAACTTGAAGAATATTTCTTCCACTACACATCTGTTTCTTTTGTTTTATTTGTCTTCCATTGCGCTATCTGTTTCATTCTTGTTTTCA
Source organism: Agrochola litura (assembly GCA_949152395.1). Taxonomy (NCBI): domain Eukaryota; kingdom Metazoa; phylum Arthropoda; class Insecta; order Lepidoptera; family Noctuidae; genus Agrochola; species Agrochola litura. The sequence goes on along the minus strand of OX424497.1, from coordinate 2,080,118 downwards.
ACGCTGTCTTCAAAATCCTCAGTGGGAGCTACGTCGTAATATTCAACGGCAAACAGCAATTTGTCTAGGTCTCCGGCAATGGATTCACAGCAATAAATTTCGACGAGCCTGTTGACACACGACACATAATATTTGCTAACATTATTTCACGACAAACAGAGTTGTCACTGAACAAATTTGTGGTGTTTTATTCCGATAGCGTTGTTTAATTTAATTATATGCGGTGCGATTAAATTATTTGTTTAAAGCTAATGGAGTTCGGGTATTTGTTTAACTTGATAGCGCTCATGTATGTGTTTGATAAGGGGGATTTTATTTGGAACAGAACAAGGAACAAGTTTATAATTCTTCCGTGTTTTCGTACTTGAAATTCTGTCATTTCCGAATTCATGAAATAAAATGAATCATGGTTATTACTTATTACATGAATATAAACAAATGATCAGTCACTACGCCGACAACTTCATCAGTATTTATTTGAAACTTCAATAAGCTCTCACTTAATTACACTTACATATTACAGCGATTTCATAATATTTTATGTGAGAAAGCGAATCATATAAATTACATGTAATTTGTTTGATGGAATAATGATGATGAGAAATATTATAATGTACTTACTCAATTTTCGATTGTAATTAATCTTATAATTTTAAACACTATGAGATTTATGTTTACTCAAAAATGTACATAATTTAAGGTAGCATTACATTTTTTACTGCACGTCAATAGTCACGTGTGAACCCGCCAGCTAAAGCTAGTAACACATTTAAAACATAAACATGTCACGCCGCACGAACTTTACAGAGCCGACCATTTTTTAGAACCCATTCGTTATTATTAGCGTTAGTCGTAATGTCTGTCATTTTAGTGTTACCGTCTATCTGAGACCTCCCATAAACCACCCCCTTAATCTAAATATCGCTCTTTTATCTGTCTTTAACAATTTCGTAAACTCTCACTAAACCGTAGCTGGAATATAAATTACATCGATACCACATCGCTTTTGCCTTTACTCAAATATCTTGCCATTTCACTCCCAACCTTATCCTCCGTTACATAAAGGTTATCAATAGACGGGCTGGGTGTTTCTGAAGTGTAAAAACAAATTGGTAAAACTGGTAGAATACATCGTCTCAAATTGCCCCCTGCCAATAAAAAAGGGGAATGAACCACAGGGCTGAATTTTGTTTATCGCTATCTTTATGGTGGGCACAGTTTATTTATACTGTATTCATGCGTGTACGACATGTAATATAATACGTTTTGGAATAAACGAAGAGTTAAGGGCCAGTTATTTTCGGGTATTGATGTGTGAGGCTCAAGTCTTCAATTCTTTGAATGGAATAGATTATCGTCTTTGAGAACTGGGTTCCTATTTGCTAATATATTCTCATAATGCTTTCATGAGTTGACGTTTTTTTGAAATGCTGTCACAATTAATAATTGTTATGGTAATTATATAGTTCAATGTTGATATTTCTATTACATTCAAATATCAATACAGAACAATTTGATTCTCCTGGGATTTATACTGACTTACCTTTCCTTATAGATTATTGTTATATTATTACGGACTATTGTTATGAAATCGTAAAGAAGAATAAAGAATCCTAAGAAATTTAAGTTAAGAATGTCGATGAAAACATTCAAAATTATTATGAGAACTGACTAAACTCCAAAACTATTGTTGGTCCATTCCCAGTCTAAGCCTTAGAAATGTGCTGATTGAATAATCCAAATTGTTAGATCGAAATTAGATAAAATCCTTTCTTCCATTTCAAGTATAGCCCATTGTTTTAATCGCTGAGACAACCGATTAAGTTTTGTCAGCCTTCGAAACAGATAAGATTCACATTTAATCCGAGCTCAATTTTCCTTCCAAATAACAAGGATTAGATAAGAAAACAGTAGGACAAAGAATCTGGATTAAAACAGACTCGTTTCACTTATCTAGGATTATAGATTATGAATTAACATTTTATCAGTTAATTTGGTTTAGCAGATTTAGTTTGTTCAAAACTTTGGAAGTATTTGTGAGACCATCTTTGTTTCTTAAAACTTCTGGATTCATGGAGATCAAGTTTTCTAAAGATTCATTCCCTGTCCTTGTCTTGGATTCACTGAATAATTTCTAGTATCACTATATTATTCTCAGAATCTAAATTCATTACTTTTCAAATATGGCTTCTCATTTGCCTTACCAATTTACTTCGAAAATAAAGTCACTAATAACATTCTTTTTAACCCTGTCAACATAAACAACCCTTTTAACGTCACTACAATTTAGTTTTTTGTCACCCCTTCCTTGTGTTTTTAAAGTAATATAACTTTTATTACAAAAATCGTGAACTTCATCGCGTTCTTACAAAGTTTAGTCTGCGCTTGGGAAATGCATTTTATCGCATAGTTCTTTAGAAATATCTGTGATTGTTAGATTGTTGGTAGCAAATACAAGTTTGTCAATGCATTTCTTGGAATGGTTAAAAGTAGTTATTTATTATGCGCATACGGTCCGTTCGGTCGTGTTTACATATTTTAATGTTTTGTTACGCGTCCGCTACTGGTGTTTCTGTTATAATAGTGAAATATTTATTCAGTAAACGATTTCGTTTTATATTTATCGGCCTGTGAGGTCTCGTGAGTGTTTTTGATTTTATGTTTTGACCATTTTCGAAGTCGTCGTGTTTTAATTATTTTTAAGTACATCCGAAACCGCTTCAAGGTGTCACTTGTGACTTGACACAAATGTGGTTTTACCATATTCCTCACCAAATTTTTAAACATGCAAATTAGCTTTACCGGCAATATCAAAGTGAAGAATGTTCTACACTTTTTACCTGTCGCTAAGTAACTGTCAACACACAATTGCTCACTTTCTCCAACAAAACTAAACATACCTAAATTTGCAAGAAGAAAATAACCTTGTAACAAAAATTGGCAACAATTAAGCCATTCTATCTATTCTTGAAGACCATAAACCAGTAGGTTGTTAACTGTAGCGCCAAGCAGGCAGGCACAAAGTTGCTAACAGCCGAAATCTTACAATACGTAATCATTATACCGTAGTTAAAGTATTGTCTTGTCGCCGTTTGAGATTCGCCGACTTTGGTGAGGCTCCGAAGTCAGCGATTGAATCTCATGTGAAAATATTAAATTACATTTAGAAAATTTAAATATCTTGTTTGCATTTGCCTGGTTCTTCTTGTCGTATTTACTATCTTGTTCTGGCGGAACAGTAAATAATGTAACGTCAAAAAGTCACAATCGTTTAGATTATTAAACTATGTGTAAAAAGATTTAATTTAGAGCGTAAATGTGTCATTTTCATTTATCATAACATAATCTTAATATCAAACAGTAACAGAATATGCTCTACAATAAAGATCATGCCGCTATCTAAAACAAATAATGCTATATTTAATTTGGACTAAAATATCTTTCAACGTTATAATTAAAAACATGGTTTGATGTTTATGATGATATTTCCACTCAACAATCACGAGAGTTGTAAAAAGAAAACCTTTTTATCTCAACATGATTACATACTTATAATAATTTTAATTATTATGCAGTGGGGTCTTATCTTAAAATAGACACGACCGTGTCGTGTAAATCATAAAACTTAAAAACACCACCACTAACAAATACGAGTATCAACTCTTGATTTGGAAGGTAGCGAATAAGATGTAACAACAGCTTGGAAGAATACACTAATATGTAATTCAGTACTGAACTGGATGAGACTGGTGCAGGAACATTAGGACAGGTATAACAAAAAGCCAAAGCAATAAATGGACTCGGTATATGGTGGAGGCTGTGCATGATGATTTTGAAACAATTGACTTGATTAATACGCAATAATTTTATCCATACATAAACATCCGTACGTGTATTAAACCAACATAACGCAAGAAAGAAGGAAAAACTAATATTAAACATCATATAAAAATCGCTCTCGCCAGCCCCAGTGCTCCTTCTCCGCTACTTTAACACCCCTACTTAACAAGTGTTACAAGGCGACTGGCGCACAACGAAATTATTTATAACGCGCGGCGTTTCACAAAAGCTTGCCTGTTTATTGCCACCATAAATACTAATACAACTCGGCGAAAATTTATTTTACCTCACCTTTTATTTATAACTATTTAGTGCAGTGGCCCGGTTTTTCCTTGCGCCAGTTTTTTTTTTTTCGATTCCGTAATCAAGGATCTTTTACTCAACAATGAATGTATGAATGGCTGCAGTTTATTGTTGACGTGTCATAATATTGTGACTGTTTTATCTTTTGTTTTTGTTCTAGAATGGTGTTTATCTTTTCTGGCGGGTTTCTTTGCTTCTTTTCCTTTCGTGACAGTTCTACAAGCTGTTCCAGGAATGAAATTACTGTTGTTACGACTTACATTTGTAGCTTCTTGTAGATAATTATGCACACTTCATCGTTCTATTTTCTTAGATAGCAAACTTACATGATGTATGTTTAACTAGTACAGTTACTATGTTTTGCTGTGAATAGTCTTTTAATACATTATTATGTAGACTAAAAGAAACACGAAACTTTTTCTTCTAGTTAGTTCTAACAAATGACTCACCTACATTTGCACCAATCCTTCAGCTGTTACTGTTTTCCATTAAGATAACATTCAACATTATGATCTCTATGTCAGTCTCACAAAATATCCTAATCTAAATATCTAGATTACCAACAAATCTGAAGGCGTCAAAGATAATTATTGTAAATAACGTTGAAATATCTGTATCATTCTCAAGAAAACTGATACCTTTAGAATTTGTCTGCATTTAGTCATTGTTTACAATCTGATACTCTAAACTAGAATGTAGGTAACCAGTCGAAGTTTATTGTTCAGATAAGGGCAAAAGCAGACGTTTGAAATCTTTATCTTTAGTTCGTTTTAATGCACAGATAAGCGTTTACTGCGGCAATAAATATCGCAATTAGGGGTTGGAGAACGAATTGTTTTATGAGCGGCATAGTTCTTAACGACTTGCCAGTGGGAGGTCCTGGCTTGTATTTGGCGTAAAATTTGGTGTATTACCATATTTACATAATAATGGAGGAATGGAAGAAGTATCTGCCGCTGTTTATTGTTTTAAGGCGTTTTGTAGTAACCGACAATCTCGGAAATCTTACAAAATAGACACTCTACGGGGATCATTTCAGATGTGGTTGAAAAATACTAAACGCATTCTTGCTTGTATACTTGCTATACTAGAAATCCTCTCCTCTCTTTCACTACAACACATACCAACTCGTCCGAACCCAGTTAACTCTTAACAAGAGCAAACTGAAATCTAATTCCCATCTGGCCCACCTCCCAACACAATCAATATACACAATACAGAATTATCCACGTCCCTTACAATAATTTAAAAGCACTCTAGTGTATATCGATGACTCATTAACAGGTTCGTGATCATAACAGAACATCAAAGAGATTGAAACCGAAGCAAGTCGGTGTGGGACCCGTCAAGCTTTTTACACCGTTTGTAAACAGCAATTTGGTACTGACGGTTCAGAGCGGCAACGCTTTGATCTTGCCGCATCCGCTGCGCACAATGACTGTCTATCTGGGGGCACAGTCGGTGATTTCACAGTAGAACAAGTTTTAAAGTACTTTGTTAGTTAAGCGGATTTATGTGCAATTTCATTTTCAGGGTTGGCCAGATGTGGAATATGAAGGACATTGGTGTTCCTATTCTAGGTGCTAGTCGGCTATAAGCCTCATCGTCGCCATACGTTGAATTTATAGCCTGTTTAAGTAGTCATGACCTCAGAGGTCAGCAACGAGATGCCCTACCTAAAAAAAATACGTTGAATATTTTGCCATGTCTACATTATCAGCGTATAAAGTTCCAAAAACTCAAGTAACTAAAGTAATAAGTAATGAAACTTTCACTTATAATTATAAATTAAAGCTAAATACTTTGACTCACTACATATTTCATCATCATCATACAGGTAAAATCCGGGCCATAAAATGAGTAAGCTTTAAATATCATAATTATTTACACTATTCATAAAAGTTTTATTACAAACATTCGATAACCTACATAAATACTTCCATGGCCTATGCTGTAAATGAATAAAAAAAACTGTCACATGATTGAATAAATACCTAGATATTTAAAATGGATGATGTAATTTAATGTATTACGTATAATTACGCGATCAATCAAGATTTTTTTCGTAATCAGTGGTGCAAAACATTTTGATTGACAGTGTGACTAGTTTCTAAGCAATCAACTTGAACAGAAAATGATAGGAGTATACAATTCTGCTCAGTCACCTTTATACAATGAGTTCAAATTACTATCGTTGCTACACACGAATTTGATTCAATTGAAGATAATAACTTCTTGAAAGTATTCTTATAATAAATTTGTAAGCGATGCTTTGAATATTAGTAAGGTATATAAATTCAGATAATTTACTGAAGCGTCGATTGTAGACTCTGAAGCATATTTCTTTCAATATGTTCTACATCTCTCACTGGAAAATAAATAAACCATGATTTATTTATTATTTGCTGCAAACCAACACAGACATAATAAATTATTCCAATCTGAAAAGTGTAATGTACTGTACCCAACAAATTTTATCATCAAAAGATTTGTTTTTTTAATCTCCCTCAAAAATTCAAAATGGGGTGAAAATGTGCCTCTAGCCATTTGGAACTTCCTTTCCTCAATCTTATTTCTTAAGTTCTCCTTTACAAAATCCAGAAACGGTCCAAGTTTGAGTTCTTTCTTACACTGTACTATGTTCGATTCTTAGCTAGTTATCCGAACTTTTTCCGTCATGCTTGAACCTCTGTCGTCATAATTGTGGCTGTTTACACTCCGCTGGATTTCCACGTAGCTATAATTGGGCCAGGAAATTGTTTTCAAAATCTCTTTAGTGGCTGATCGTGCGTTCAATGTTTTCTGTTCACGATTTATTTGAAATTCTACAATGCCTGTTTGACGATTTGTGGTATGTTATGTTGAAAGATTCTTTCCAGTGAATTCCTTTGTGATGCGATTTTTTTTTTGTGTAATTTACATGCCTATGTGTGTCTAAATACAAAAAGTCTGCATGTCCGTTTAAATTATAAAGGGAGCTGATTGATAATGGGATACTATTATGCTTTAAATAAATTTTTTAACATGTCGATTTTATACTTACTTATCAAATTAAACTAGAAAAAAATATTTCAACGAATTCTATTGAATATGTCATACATAATAATGAAATATGTCAAAATAAATTCGACGGCGTTACCTAAACTCGTCTTACGTCGTCTGTAACACATGTCAACATGCTATTAGCAGGCATGCAATGACTGCGCGACAGCAAATCCTAGCCGTAACTTGTTCTCGTACAACTCTCCTAAACAAACACTCAAACGGCCGCGTGCCTAATTTATAGAACAACATCGCCCGACACCGGCCCGATCTCGCAATAAACATGTTTTTTGTTTCGCATGTCCGCGCACTGTCAAATATATTACAGCCCGCCGGGTTATTTACGACCTCTGTCGTCCGCCCATACGTTATACTTAGTATCTTTGTTTGGACACAATAAGCAATATTTCTAAAGGGCCCCGCCGCCGTCTCTCGCAGCTGTTGATATGGGTTCCCAAATTGACATATTTAATTTGATCGCAACGGAGGGTCCGAACTCGCTCGCTTGACAGGTTTTAGTGTCGGATTAACATTAACGTTATGGACTTAGCGATGTCGATAAACTGAAATATCGCCTTTTGTTACGCTCAATGTTTATCGATTTACATGTAAACGGCTAAAGTTAGCGCGTGTTGACACATCAAACGGTTTCACGGAAAGCTCCCGTCTCGGGGAACAGATCAATTTTCCCTTTTGAACCGGCTCCGATGCATCCCAGAACAAAGCGGGCTCGTAAAAGAGTAAGTAGTTTCGAATGTGTCAGCAGTAAAGTGCGATGACGCCGGCGAAAGAATGAAGCTGAGCCGTCGTCGGGGGCGTAATAAAAGTGGCGTGAAACAAAAAGCTGAGCAGCGCGCTGGTGCGGGCGGGCGCGCGCTCGGCTCAGGTACAGTCGAGCTCGCGGCGCGGCTCAAAGCGCGGCCGTCATGGGTGGCGAGCCACCAACACCATCGCACGTCTCAATCCGCACCCGGCTGCCGACCATACCGCCTTTCCTTTTTCCCCTACCGCAATGCAGCTATGTGTCGTTTCCGCTTTATTTTTTATGGCCGAGCGCTGCAGCGGTGAGACATAGCGCTCTCCCTCTAATGTTGACTTGAGATATCGCTATCCCTGTCTATCACGGCGCGGGGTGAGGGGGCCGCGGCACGTCGGCGGCTGGTGGGGTCCGGTCTCTCAGAGTTGACTCGACCGCCGCCACTAACGCACGCGTTTCTCCCTTGTTTTCCGCGTACCGGTGGCATAGAGTAGATATTGCCAGAAGCGTTTCGTGACCGCACTGTGAAGTTTACAAGTGATCATAAAAGTTATCTCCCAAATGGTGGTGCTTGAAGACGGTGGAATGATGACTACTAACCCTAACCAATATTTACAACCTGATTATTTGACTCCTCTTCCGTCCTCTGTAAGTATAAATATTTTTTATTTATATAAATTATAGAAAAAAAAAAAAAAACCTTTAAAAATGTTTTTTTAATTCCAAGTATTTTTCTATGCAATCGTATTTATTTCCAATTTCTATTGTTGCAGTTGGATTCGAAGAAAAGCCCGCTTGCGCTTTTAGCGCAAACTTGCAGCCAGATCGGTGTTGACTCAGCGCCCAGCAAGCCGCTGCTACCGCCGCTAGATAAGAAGAAAGTGAATAGTGTTAACAGTGATACAATGAGTCGTTCGTCTCCTACTAATACCGTGATCAAAGCCGACAAGCCGCGCTCCACGCCGGAACACAACAAACATTTGGCGTTCAAGCCATATGAAACAAATGTTGTTACTAAGAAACCTGAAGAAAGGCCTTCGTCTAAAGCCAGCTCGGATAGCTCAGATGACAAAAAATCTGGAAAAAGCACGCCTGGACGCAAATCCACGCCACCATCAGCAGAGAATGGCAAGAGCAGCCCTGCACCAAAGTCATCTCCTGCTGGTTCTTCCGGAACAAGCCCAATTATTCGATCTGGATTGGAAGTTTTGGGACACGGCAAAGATCATCTCGGAGCTTTCAAGAATATTCCTGGATTATCCGGATTTAATCCGCTAGCAGGACTCTGTTGCCCGCCGGGAATGGAACAACACGCAAATCCAGCGTTCAGACCACCTTATGCGGGTGCTCCGTTCAGTGCTCATCACGCTGCTATGCTGGCAGCTGCCGCTGCTTTTCCCGGATCATCTCCAAACCCATACCTTGGTTATGCGAGAGTGAAGACACCCGCCGGCGGTGAAACCCTCGTGCCAGTGTGCAAAGATCCCTACTGCACTGGATGCCAATTCTCAGTTAACAACCACCATCTGCTAATGAGCAATGGATCATGTCCCGCTGGTTGCACACAATGCGAACACCAAAAGTACAACCTTGCGATGGCTATGGCTCTGTCCCAGCAGGGAGCCGCAGCCGGTGGCATGCCATATGCACAGCTGAGCCGCCCTTATGTTTGCAACTGGATTGTGGGTGAATCTTATTGCGGCAAAAGATTTGGAAACTCAGAAGAGCTTTTACAGCACTTGAGAAGCCACACGACGGATGGATCTACGCCTGCATCTGTTGCTTCTACGCAAGCTTCTCTGTTGAACCATCTGAACCCGCTGTTTACTACGGCTGGTTTACGCAGCGCGTACCCGACGGCACCTCTCAGCCCTCTGTCTGCCAGTCGGTACCATCCATACTCCAAGGCTGGTCTCCCAGCTAGCCTGGGAGGTTCTCCCTACGGCGCCTTCAACCCTGCGCTGGGCCCCTTCTACTCGCCCTACGCGATGTATGGCCAGCGGCTGGGGGCCGCCGTTCACCAGTAAACTAAGTGAAGTGCAAACCTGGACTGATCGTCTATGTTGTATTGTCCAATTTTCTTCTGTGATATCGATAGACTATTCATGTTCTAAGGCGCATTCCGCCATGACAAATTTAGTGATTAGTGCAATTTAAGTATAGTAATTTATAATAAGTGGACACGCCGACGGCGTTGCGTCGAGTGACGTTGATAACGGACTGTACAGCCAAATGTTTTGTGTAAATAATCTCTATGTTTAATATTAAATGAATTATTTCAAATATAATATCTACCTACCAATCATAAAACGTTTTTTCTTTATTTTTCTCATACTATTACAAATGCTTGACTCAAATTGAAACTGAAAATGGTTAAATAAACCAGACATGAGTCTGTCAATTTAGTTTAAACACACACATACATCACACAGATTTATTAGCAAATAGAAAGTAAATAACGATAAATATCAATGTTATAAATTTTATAAACAGTCAACGTCGTTAGAGAGCTGCTATACAATCTTACGACGCAATAAACTAATTCCATTGGTTAATTAATGTTCAAACAAACATTAAAGCCATCAATCTATAGAGTAAAACAAGCTGGTAATCACACGAACACACCTCCCATAGCGAAAAAAGACCAACAAAATAATTTATTACATTGAAAATGTATACCAAAGAGGTCGGCGGCGAACACCGTCATTAATAATGAAACCGTGAGCTGTCAGCTTTAATGTCAAGTTTTTTTTAATAAATGCTATTTTGATTAGCCTCACGTCATGTTGGAAATTCAACTGTCAAAAGGCGTAATTGGTCGGACGGGACGGTAACATGAAACAGAGGCGACGGGGTAACTAAAAAATAACTAGCTAGCAGTAAACAGGTTAACGTAATATTTTATTAAATATTAATTTTCACTTTCTAATCGAATTTGTTATTAAAGCATTCTTTTAATAAGTTAGTGTAAATTAGATTTTTTTATGTTATAATAATCCTTCGAATGTTACACTTTCGTTTTTACGATCGCGTTTTTATACTTTTGGCCAGGGCAATAAAATTCGTATATCGTGGGTTTTGCATATAAATATGTAGCAATTTTTAATATTTTCCTGAATGATAAAGAATCAGATTGAAGACAAGTTTAAATTAAGACTCGTTTATTAAGAGATTAAGATCTATAAGCTGACATGTTTCACTTTAGTAGGTAGGTAGGTACTTTGAAAGTTGTTTAAAAATTATTGTTATGCCATTTTTACATAATCTGGCCTTATTTTTTATTTGAAGGATTATTCAGAAGAGTAAGATGAGCTTATGAATAGATAATGGGAACTTCTTAAAAGTGATAAAGTTGTCTTAAAAAAACATTATTTTCTTTAGATCTACTATGAGTAAGCTCAATAGACTGGCACGTCTATTATGTAGCTGTTTCTTTTTTTTTCATTGACTTAATCATAATTATTTATCTTTATTTATTTTAATTTGACTAATAACAAGGTATTCATATGTCAAAATAATAATAGACGATCATCGCAGTCTTTACATGAAAGTCCTGGCCTATCTACGTAGGGAGCGTTTTCGTTATCTACCTACTTTAGCAATGTTTTAATATATGAAATATTAAAATAAAGTGAAAAAAAATTATTGTTTGTTTGTAATGGATAAACTCAAAAAATACTGAACCGATTTTAAAAATTATTTCACCTATAAAATGCTACATTATCAGCGAGTAACATGGGCTGTATTTTATCGACTTCCACGTGAACGAACTTGCGGGCAGAAGCTAGTAATATATCCTATTGCAGCTATTTGATTAATCAAGTTTTTAATAATTCATCCATTTCTATCACCTACAGTTTAATACTATTAAAATTCTGCTCACCCAATTAAGAAAAGACAGTGTGAATAACATAAATCAAATAAATTAAAGCCCGAGCCGTATTGACACAGTCCATGAATATAAATCAGCTATTGCATTAGTTACCAGTTTCATAATTAACTTCAACTATTGGAGTTGATTGATAGCGACGTTTATATCCGTTCTGATTTGATTCAATAAATCATTGATTTAGTAAAATATGTCATTTAGATACGACACGGCTTTGACATAGTTTTGTTTGTCATAGTTCAGTTTGGGTCGTGTGGCGCCATCTCTTGGTGGGACGCTGAACTTTTGGTTCTGAAGTAAAGTTTTTGTCGCGGTTTTTTTTTTGTGATTAATCTTGGTGTTGTCGGGTCCCGCCTCGTGGATTAATCTTTTACTCTTGGTTTGGTGTTCGACATCCTTTGTGGCTGGTCCATTGGATTTTATGTGGTCAGTGGGAAACGCAGACAACTTTTCTTTGAGCAACTTTAGGAAAATTCCTTATTGAGACCATTTTAGTAAAGAGTAGAGAAATATTTGGCCTAAGTCTGATCTACACAAACTTATTTTTACCCGACTGTTCTAGAAGGAAAGAAGGGTTAGCTTTATATCACATTACACAAACTAATCAATAATGTTTTTGTTTGTGTTTAGTTATAGGAGTTCAAAGTTAAAGCAATGGCAGACGCAATATCAATTTAATGTAATTGACACACTATTACAAGTTTATTACTACAACATTATATTAAATATTATTATGTTAAAAGGTTAATGAAGTAATACTTATGTATCGTGGATATCGTTATGAGATAAGACGGCTATACTTAATCATTTTCTTAATTCTTTATTGTTTTATTATGGATGTTGATGGTCGTAAAGACATTTTGAATTTTAACAGTGTTTTAAAGAAGAATATACATGCACCCGCGGCGTTTCATGGCATTTCCAATTCATGAATTATGCATTTCCGATACTCTCTCTTTACAGTCATAATAATGATGATACCGTCTATTAACGAATTTCTAGTAAAAAATTAAACATCGACTTTTAATGATTTTATACTGAAGTTCACGTCTAAACGAGTAGTGTTAAAGATTTGGAAAAAATATGTTAAATTAGAGCATTTTCTTAGTAACTATCTAATTAATAATAATTAATATTTTAGATTATGTTTATATTACATATAATCAGCCTAGCCTTTTCCCAACTATGTTGGGGTCGACTTGCAGCTGAATACCAGTATTTTACATGGAGCGACTGCCTATCTGACCTATCTGACCTCCACAACCCAGTAACCGGGTAATACGATACCTCTTGATAAGACTGGTTGTCAGACTTTCGGGCTTCTGACGACCCGTAACAACTGTCAGAGATCTACAAATGACAACCAGGACCAACGGCTTAACGTGCTTTCCGAGGCACGGAGGAGTCTCGGTATGTAAAGATGGTCACCCATCCACGGACCAACCCTGGCAAGCGTAGCTCATCCTGTTGGATCGACCCGTGCGGCTGTTATTACTTAGCCACGAGCTAGCATAGTGAAATTAATTTGTTATGTCTAACGCGGATAAAAACTGAGAATCATGCAAAATCTGTCTAGCGTATTTTTCTGAAACCTTCACCATTTTAAAGATATTTTAACTATTGATCTTTTAGTATAATGTGTTTTATTAAAATACCTTTTGTTTTATGTATAATAAATTAATAATGCGTCTAATTTGGGACAGCGCTCCTTGATGGGCGAGTCCTATTACTGGCTGGACATACGATGCGTTGCGTGAGCTCAACACAGAACACGCAAGCTAACCACTCAAGGTCACTGACATATATCTGCGTCTTAATAAAATAGGAAAATAAGGAATGATAGAAGTAAATTAGTTACAGTAAATTACCAATTCAGCATTTATTTTTAAAGTTACAAACAGACAAAATGATTAGTCTACGACAATTCCATTAAAATCTCATTCAGCAATTAACCCTCCAAACGATAGGTGTGTCCAAAAATGTCAATCTGTCAAAAACCACATAAAATGAATACCCCACGATCTCTGTTTTTACACATCCACTTGATTAATTATCACATTAAAAAGTTTTAAAAGAGGACGTATAAATCTTAAGATATTAATTGAGATAATAATGTAGATTTTATTAATGCCGCCAGGGCACGCCTTGAAATATCACTACGTGTTTCTGTATAAATGACCTCTCACGGCGGGATTAACTTTGACAGATGCGTAGCGAAGATTGATGCCTTACAGCGCTGTAATCCGTGCAGTGAAATAACCAATTACGATTAGCATAAACATAAGGTGGAGTAAATTAACATATTATCAACGGATGAATAATGCATGCTCCGGTATTATGTACCCGCACATCAAATTAGAGGGTTATGTTACCCTTCAACGCGATGTATTGTCAAAATCGGTTCCGACGATCCTCGTTATTATGTTAATTTCATGTTTTTGTACCTGGATTTAGTGTATTCATGAATTAAACATCGGTTCTCTATTTTGAAAACCTAATGTCAATACAAGCGATTTATATTGGTTCGTTTTTTGCCGAATGTTTTGTAACCCTCAAATGTAGGGGTATTTGACGGTGACGCGTGAATGACAGGAAATTTGACAATGCGTGACCGAGTGAGCGATCGGTTCATTTGATAATAAAAGTTCGCGTTTAGAATATTAAAAGCTTAAACGATATTTTATTGTGATACGAGTCGTGACAACGTTGGGGTTTCATTTTTATTGTGTCGTATTTGTGTGAGAACTACTTGTTAGTAATGTAATACGATGCGGACAATTCGGGTTTTATCTAATAACTTTTCATTGTAGGGTCTGCATAAACGCCGAAAGCGATTACTCGCATGAATAAAGACGATGTTACGAAATACATTTTTTATGATTTTCTCAAGATCAAAGAAGTTTGCGAATTGCGCAACCTTATTTCTTTATGAGTTGGGTATTATGTTGCGAAATTACATGATCGTATATTTTTTTATGAAATTATAATTGTGTTGGCGTGCTTTGTGCGAATCTTAGGTTTTTATAACAAGGGTTGAGAAATAAACCGATGAGTCATTATGATAAAAAAGTAGCAAACATTCCCAAGAAGTTTTTCGCTTCATTGCATTGGTAGCCCAAGGAGATAATGTTGAAATGTCTCGAGTGCGTGTATTTTCTTCAAAAACTACTGAATCAAATAATCGTAGTACTTTCCTACCCAAGTCCTGACAATGAGAGCTCTGCATCCACTTCTTTTTCTCACGAAATATATGAGCACACCTCGTACGGAGGTAAAAATATTTTTTTTTTAAACCACAACGTTTGTGCTGTTGGCCTGCATCTCCCGTAATGTAAGTGATGATCAAGCCAAAGGTGTAAATGAGCTTCACCCGGAATCCTCAACCACAGAGGAACTGGCTATCTTACCTCTAACTGCCGAAACACAACAATGCAGTTAACATTGTTGTTATGGCGACAGACTTATATAAGATAGTGGTAGATAGCCAGGTGGACTTAGAACAGGCCCTATCACCAACCAAACCGAGTAGAAATTTTTGCTCCATTGGAAATTGAACCAAGGACCTCTGGGCCTGAGACAGGTGGGCTAAATTAGAGGTGGTTAGTCTTATTAGCAAGGTAGTAGTATGACTGGCTGCTGACTTCAAATCTGTTGCTACTCGTAGACACCATTTCAATGTGGCCATCTGTCCAGAATTAACCGGCCCACCACTATAAAAAAAACAAAATTCAAAATATTTTATTTCACATAAACCTACAAACCTTCAACCTGCTTTGTTTTTACATCATTTTAAATCAGCCATTATTAGAAATTAAATGCAGTCATAAAATTTTAAAATTTAAATATATAGTGCATGTGGTGTTAGCCTTTAAGTAATTGTTGCACTTATAAATGTATATCGTGTAGTTTTATAAGAAATGTAATGTGTAAACAATTATTGTAGGCTAACCTATTAATACATAAATAAGGGCACTTATGAAACGTCAGAAGCTAGGTGCACGATTCCAATTGGTCGTTTTCGTAAAGAAAAGAGCCGGCAAGAAACTCCACGGTTATTCTTTTAAAATTATGGTAATGGTATTTAGCCACAGTCCATCCAACGTTCCATGAACCGGCCCACCACTAACATTAAAATTTACAACTGGTAACACAGTTGTTGGATAGAAAACAACGGCAATAAGCAAACTCCTCGTCGATCTATCAAGAGGGAGTCGGAAGGAGTGATGGAACACATCCAGGCTATTATTTATTGCACAACTAGACTTGATAACGAACTGGTGTTGGATAACCTGTACAGGGTTTGAGTAACAAATAAAAAAGTAATATATGTAGAATGTATACAGAGTGAGTTGTTGAGTGAATGAAAAAAAATATCGCTGTTATAGTCTAAGAGACTGGAAGCATGGCATACTTATCCACTAATGTTACTTCAGATGCCTGCCTACCCAATACAATGATTACAGAATTGACATTAAAGATTTGCACAACTTACATTAATTACCACAATTTAATTAAAATCTTAACCTAAACTAAACTTACGCTATTAAAACCGAGCATTAAAATTCAAATGTTCACATACAAAATTAAAATTTTAGAATTAATAACGAACATTAAAAATAAATCTTACTATCAAGTCTGCATTTTAATTTTGCAACAACATAATAATTAAAAAGTGTAAAAATGCAACAACGGGTTATTATAGCCGTCTGTCGCGTGATGCCATACAATAAATAAAAGTTTGCGCAAAGTAATTAAAAGTGCATAAATTCAAGTATATTTCATGCAAACTATAAATACAATTGTGAACGCATACTTGAATAATTACCATAAATTATAAGGTTTACGTTTATGTTTTAATTTTATTTTGTTTAAAATTATGTTAAAATTCTTCAGTACAGAAACAATTTTAATCACTGTTCAAAATTGGGCCAAGTGATTATTTTCTTCTGATTCTAAGTTTTTATGAAACGCCACCGCTCTCTCTCTCCGAGTCTGTCCATAGGTTAGTGCGTTTCAAACACAAAAAAAACAATCACCAAACAGTTCATAGTTATAGATCCCAGTTCTCTGGTCAGCACCCTAATTGCGTAATACACGATCAATCACAATTTGGATCATTTTGAAGGATATTGCATCATTTGTTCGAAAAATTTGTCTGCTCAACAAAGTAAATAACGCAATTAATGTTGTTGAACTGTCAAAATGAAACCGATTGCGATTGATCGTGTCGTACGCAATTAGGGTGCAGGTAAAAAAATATGTAAGTAATCTGGCGGTCTATTCTGAATAAATCTCACCCAGAAAATTTAGATGAAATGAGCTGTTGTTTTAATGTTGAATTGACAGCGTTGACAGCTCACTTCACCTAAATTTTCATGGAGACATTTTTAATGAATACATCGGTTGTTCTTACTTTAGCTACAGCTTTAGAAGACATTGCTACCTGGTTTTCAGCCTTTTTAGTAATGCCTAACAAGTAACAAGGTTGTGCTTATTCTTTACCAGAAACATCTGTCGGTGACAAGAATTTATATAACACTAGCTGCGCCCCGCGGTTTCACCCACATAAGTCTAGATCCCGTGAGAATATCGAGATGAAAAGTATCCTATGTGTTAATCCAGGTTATAAACTATCTGTGTGCCAAATTTCATCCAAATACGTGTAGCCGTTTGAGCGTGAAGAAGAGACAAACATACATACACACTCACAAACTTTCGCCTTTATAGTATTATATAAGTAGGATAATAGGATAGGATTAATCAAATATTTATTATCATAACAACAATACATTGCAAACACAAAATAAATTATTTATAATAATGCAGTTGTTTCTAATAATGATGCATATAAATAACTTTATTAAAATTTTGCTATTTATCTTAGTGCTTCACATTTAAATAAATATAGCTTGTTAAATATGCGAATTCAAATGACTGTATTTAAAATATATTATAATATTATTGTTTAGATTTAGTCGTAAAATATTTGATTACCTAGCTCATTTGTGATGATTTTGATATACCTAGTTTTTTTTTTCTTAACTTTGCCCCACACTAAGAATTTCTCCTGTATTGTGGGTGCGTTTACAAACATTTAAACTTACATACATGAATAGCCAGACCCGGAACAACTACTTGTAGGTCATAAAATATTTGTTCCGTGCGGGAATCGAACCCGCGACACGCAGCGCAGCAGACAATCGCTTAACCACTGCGCCAACCGTGCCGTGCCGTTATGCACATTAAGTTCAGATAATAATCAGTACTTTAATTGCGTAATATAACACAATTTGTTTCGATTTGAAACATTGCTAATCCATTGCTTCATAAGCTGGAAAAAAATCTGCTCAACAACGTAAATAACGCAATGAATATTGTTGAACTGTCAAAATTAAACAAATTAGGCACAATTGTTTACGAAAATAAGCTACGCAATTAAGGTACCGGATACTACAATCTTTGTTAAGTCATCCTGTTTCTTGCAACTGTCATTAACGAGACACAACAGAATTTTAATTGTTATCCACCTCAATGAGGCGTCGTAACAGATGATGAGTTAATGATTTTTTTTCTCTCTTTTATTAACAATCTGTTTCACATTATTATATATATATATTCTAACAAGAGAACTGTTTTAAAAGCTCTTATTTCTCAAACTTATTGTCATGTCAATATTTTCTCATAAATAAACTTTTAAACACTCCGTACAATATTTCTAGCGAAACCTTTTAACAAAACAGCAAACAAAAAACATCAACACGAATATCACGATCATTAGGGTTCCGTAGTCAACAAGGAACCCTTATAGTTTCGCCATGTCCGTCAGTCTGTCTGTCTGTCCGCGTCTAGCTCCAAGACTGTTAGTATTAGAAAGTTGTAATTTGACAAGGGTATACATATTAATCATGCCGACAAAGTGGTAAAATAAAATTATGAAAAATATATTTTTTTAGGGTACCTCCCCAACACGTAAAGTGTGGATGTTTTTTTTTTTTTTCTATCCCTTAGTGTGGGATATCATTGGAAAGGTCTTTCAAAAACATTGTGAGTGTATTGAAACCATTTTTGAATTCAGAGATCCGTTTGCGAAATATTAAGCTTTAAAGTGCAAATTTTTGTTTGAGTCAAGTGTCCCCCCTCCCTGCCAGCTAAACGGTTGGTTTTAGATATATGAAAAAATTCACGGCAGTAGCTTATATAACGCATTTTTAAAGAAAAACTATCACAGCTGAGTACGCTTTGCAAGTTAACGAGTAATAATCGACCAACTTAGATTTGCGGTTGTAAAAACATGTTCTCCCATACATTCCGTATGAAAGATTTTTTTTCAACATCAAAGTTTAGTTTGTTCTTGGGATAAATTCATCCCAACTACGGAACCCTACGTTGTGCGTGGTCCGACATGCACTTGGCCGGTTTTTTTAAATTACATTTAGCAACACAGACTGTCAACAAAAACATTTAATCAATACATGAATGAAATAATACAATACAATGCAGTAATTAATACAATATTTTGTCATTGCTTCCTGATATGTACTGGTGGCGCAGATTGTTGTTTCTGATATAATAAGAGAAACTTAATTACACGACATGTGACATGGATAGTGGGACAAATTACAAGGTTAGGTTGGATGTGGGCTAAGTTAGAAGAGAATGCAGAAACAAAACGAACTAAAAGTACATTTTGGGAAATGAAAATAAAATTTAAAGAGTTATAGAAAGAGGAGCTCTAGACAAGTAAAAGAGGCGAGACATTTCTTAGGATGTTAATGCTTTGAAAAACTTTTATAGGAAATAATATTTTTTTGATCAACTTTACTCGAGATTTATCGAAAGACTAGCAGCCTGCCCCGGCTTCGCACGGGTATTAAACAAACATTTCAAAAGTTATTTTTTTTTATAGCCTATGTTCACCGGAGATAGTGTAGCTTCCCAACAGTGAAAGAATTTTTCAAATCGGTCAAGTAGTTTCGGAGCCTATTCAATGCAAACAAACAAAAATCAATCAAATCTTTCCTCTATATAATATTAGTGTAGATAACTGAACGTTTCATTGCTTTGGCAATACTGTCGAATATGAAGTAAGTAGCTGAATCAAAGCGTTGTAAGAACGGACACCTTAGCAAAATAAAAACTTTTATGGACAACAAAATCCACCTTCTACGTTACCATTTATCACTTGCGCCACAACAATCGCTATAGTTTAATTGGTCGCCAAGCTGTCACAAATGAAGGTTTACAAAATGTAATTATAAAGAACCAAATTGTATGGTTCACTGGGCTCGCCCCGTCGAACCGTTCATTTCTCTAATTACTCTTTAAATAGTGGCCAATTAATGCTTTGAATTTATCAGGGAGTGAAATAAATTATGGAATTTTGCAGCTGATACCAATCAAATGGTAAATGTGACGGCTAAACTGTCAATCAAAGGTGATGTTAGTATTTTGTCTATTTTTTCTACCTCTGCTGTTACGTAAACAGCTGAGGTAGAAAAAATAACACCAAACAAAAGCAATGATTTTCAATTTTTTAGCTCCCTATGGATTAGATAAATAAATGAAAGAACCATGATCTATTACAGAATGTCATTCATTTGAAAATTACAGTGGCAATAACTTGAACCGATATTAAAGGTTCTTGCGTTGCTGAGAGAAACTGATTAATAAAATACATAGATCAATTTACTATTAATAATCTGATAAATAAAAAATCTGCTAATGAAATACCAACAACTAAACGTAATGATAATGACGAAACAGAATATGAAACAGCACCAGTTATTAACTCTGACATTATCAGAGACGTATCACTAGTCACTGCGTCTATCGATCCAATATTAATTGAATACTTATCTGAACTTTGAGTGTAGTGAGTGAAAAATGTTTTAGAACATTATTACAAAACTTTTTAATAATACTTTGATGTATATACAATCCAATAGAGGTAGAAGGTGGTGTTGGTTATTGTTTCTGGATGTTGCTGGTTGATGGAAACATACAAACAGTATGATGATTTGGAAAAACTTGGGAGACTCTTAACTTACACATTGTTGTGGAAATCCGCAATTTGGTTACAAACACACATAGCATCTGTAATCGGACAGACTTTGATAAAAGTTTACAGGACCAATTATGATGACGTATGAGATCCACGTGTAGATTTAGAAGGTAATAGGATAACATTAAGCTCACTTTCGCATGCAAACATTGTTGTGGAAATAATAGATGATTAAAACGACATGGGGCAAATTATACTTAATTATACACATCATGAAGAATTTCCTTTATTAACATTTTTAAACAGTAGAAAACACCTGACACAATTCTTTCATTCACAAATCATGAAATTCTCAAAATAACAAAAATACCACATTTGTCATTTTAATTAACTTAAAACACAAAAGGTATATTCTGAATAGTTTTATCATCAGCCGTAATAACCGTTCACATGCAAGCTATTGTCGAATTAATAAGTGTCCTACTTACATTTGTTGTTAAATAAGTAATTATAACGTTTTGACAACACATTTTCTGTGTAATTACTTTGGGAATGATAAAACCATTGTGTTGCGAAAGTTTCTGTCCAAGGTAAAGAATCAACAATTAGTTTTTGTTTATTAAATGTGGAGTGGCAGTTGTAGAAGACGTTTGCTAAAACAGAGTCAGAATACAATGCAATTAGTATTTATAATATTATTATGAGAGGACTAGACAATGGATCTTTTATTTTATTATGTGGACAGAATTTGATAAATGCTCTTTTATTTCAAAATAAAAAATAGATCTGCCAGACAGATTAATTTTAATTTAATTCATCGTGAAACTTTTTGCTTACAATTGTTCTTATTAAATAAAAAAATAGTTGCAGACTACAATGTTATTGATCCTCTCGAAAACGTAATGAATACTTTATCGAACTATCGATTACTTAAGATTCACTAATACGGTTGAAAGATGTAACAAATAAACGCATCTACTTTAACAAAGACTATATATTTTGCTGCCAGGCCAGATATACTGGCACCGAAAGCGAAGTAGAAGAGATACCTACTTTATGATTAAAAAATATAATATAGTGAATTTATACTGGCTACAGTATTGCATTCCGCTAGTCAGTCAAAGGTATCTCACCAAAAAACTAAATCATTTCTACGAAGACTCCGTCAACATTGGCGTCGGTATTTCTTTCTTCATCTTCATTACATCTTCTCACCAGGTACCGCCAACATTGGCGCGAATCCTCACTCTCAGTCATATGTCACCAATAAGCCTAGAAAACATCGCTCCTCGCTTCTAATCCGGACAAAGTACTCCCGGAGACATCGCTCACGGATGTCGCGCTAGACAAACGACATGACTACCGCTCTAATTATAATGCTATGTGCGAAAGAGTAATAATGGTTTGAGGAGGTATAACAGTAATAATAGCTAAGAAGATTATTAATAATGATGCAAAAAATAAAACGTCTTCGGTTAACGGTTTTACAGAAAAGCAGTAAATACGAATATAATTGCATCCGTTCAGCTCTTAAACTAAAGATTTAGCTTTAAGTGGCACCGGGGCTTTATCTTGGTGTCCTTTTACCAGACAGCGAAACATGATCTTACTTAATTTTATCACTGAACACTAAATCTCTTTTAGCAGAATCCATAAAATCTGCCCACACCTTCAACGCCTATTAATTTCCCGACGGACAAAACGCAGAGTCCGAAACAACGACAAAGACAGAGCATTGCAATATCTTCATCTGCCGTTTCACACGGTGCATTACAAAGATTAATGGGGCAATAGAGGCAGCACAATTTGAACCCGGCTCCCGCGCGCGCAGGATACAATATTTTATGTTGACAGACATAACAGCGCTTATACGACCGCTTATTCTTTGTGCCCCGTATTTTATTCGCTTTATGACGGTCCCTGACAACCTTGTCACCTACAACCCTAAAAATATTCTTCACTCCAATCTCGACTTTATGCTTCAGTCAGTACAGTTGTGTATAATCTTCTTTATAGGCAAAATCGTTTGTGGCTTTATAGTAATGGTCGTGGATGCCGGTTGAATGTTTGTTAGTATTTTATTTCGGGGCGTTCTCGCGTCATAAAATAATAGCGTAATGCAGTGTTGTAAATCAATTTTCCTTTTGAACGATGACGTTTATAATGAAGGTCGGTAGTTTTGAATTAGTATAAAATATTTTTTATAAACGAGCGTGATTATTATCTGTATGGTTTTATTAATGGATGTAAAATCTGGCCGCTGTCGAGGCTTTCTTTTATTAGATGTCGGTACAACTATAAATAGAGTTTTGATGATTGATATACATATAGAACAATTAATCATTCTAGACGGAAATGTAGAGTATAATATTTCATTACTTAGAATAGAGATAGTATTTGCAAAATTCTGGTCTTCTTTTCTTTTTCGTGTAGTTAGTGACTAACCAGGTTTCTGAGTTTTTATGCCGCTCATTCGGGATTCTGGCTTGATTTCCTATGCCGTCGAGAAATATCTCTCAGGTATGCCGGTTTCCTAACGGTATTTAACGGTATTTTCCTTCAACGTTTTTGAAGCAAGTGATAATTATACAATATGCACATGAATCCGAAAATCCAGAGATATCTTGGGTTCGAACTCAATACTTGGCATTCCGACGGTCACACCACTAGGCTATCACTGCTGTTTTTCGAAAGCACTACAATTTCCAAATTCCATTTTTTTTCTTAAAATTCACGTCATAAGTATAGTTTTTGCACATAAACAATGAGTAAATAATATCCTAAAATACTACATTAATAAAAGCAAAAGAAATCGAGTGTAAAATCACAAAACAAAAATTAACTTGACATATCTAAATAATTCATTCATAATTCGAACGACATCAACAAGGAAGCGACAGAAGCCGTGACAAATAAAATAAACATTCAAAAAGCATCCCCTACGAATGCAAATTGAAATAAAAATGCATGAATGCTTATCCAAGCATCGGTTTGTGAATAAAACAATACACATCCGACGGCAAACGACTTGGATCAGTATGCTTAGGAGGAGTACGATTTTAAAGGGGAATGCAATTTTGCACCTGTAGGGCTTGAATAGCTGATTTAGATTAAAAAGGAGGAAAGTGTTAATAATAATGAATAATTATAATAAAAGAAGACGAAGAAAAAGACGGCCATTTACAGCCGCACGCACCAGTAAGCCATAATTATATAAGGATATAGAAGTATTTTTTGAGACGACAATTGTCATTCACATTCTAAGTATGCCAATACCGTATACGGAATTGCTTTGATTCTTAGCCGGAGATTTGATTTCTGTGAGTAATTGACTTGATGATTTCATTGCTATTAATATTTGATGTAGTATCATGTGAATTGTTTGTCAATTAATTAGAAATGCATCTGTGCTAATGCTTGTCGTTGATGGACACATACATTTATAAAATGAAAAACGTATTGTTAAACCAACTTGTTTTCTTTTATTGTGAACAGCAGAGTTTTTTATAACAACGAATAAACCCAGTTTTCACCATTGACAACCGTATTAAAAGCAGGAATACTTGATAAATACTCTGCTTAAAAAGTTAGCCCAATGACTATTCCAAAATCAACTCTCAAATCTACAAATCAGTTACAGCAGACCTTTCACCAGCATCCGAGCAGTCCAAGTATTCAACAGTAAGGGTGGCAGCACTGACAACCCAGCTCATCCAGTCTTCGCCCCGACATGACGCGGCTTATCCCGCCCGTCACACATAAATACGTAATGAGAGGATCCGACGCCGCTACTATGGACTGCTGACACACTTCAACATTAACATAGGATCGTCCAGGAGATTTTATAATGAGGGATTTTGCACTTGAGAGCTGATGTTCTTCTGTTTTGTGTTTAGCATTATTGTTTTGTTTATTTATTTTATTTTCTCAAATTATGCTGTTATGATCAATTACAGTGTTTATTCTTTTGTTATTAATAATTATGTGATCAGGGTAAATACAGCGAGAGTTAGTTTTATATTTTAAAATACTTATGCTTATTTTAGCTATCTTTTATTGTGGTAAAGCATTGCTGAATTCTATCTAACTTTACATCGTTTTACGATGCCACTATCCAAATGACTACCGACGAAACATAAAATGAAATTGATAGCCTTATGTGTGAGCAGCTGAGGAGCTTTACCAAGCATCTAAGGTATCGTATTTCACCAAAATGAACAGCAAAATTTAAACGACGAATTCATTGGTAATAAATAGCGTTTCCTTTCATACTCGATACTTGCATTTTTGTAATATCAGTATTAGTAAAAAAAAACTTGATTTATGAGAACAAGTAAGCAGTAAACTTTATTAGAAGTAATAAATAACTATGAAAAGAATTTAAAGAGAATCTAAGAGAAAACTGATTGCTATGGAATATTCCAGGCTTTGTTTTCATAATAAGCTTGTAGACGAGTTTCCTTTTCAATACATGTTTTGTCCATCTCAAGATGTCAGTGTCAAGTGAAAAGGGATATAAAAAGATGGATACTAGCTGATACCATAACGTATTATGGTAATGCAAGCGAAATTGTATTAGATATTGTTTAGATTGTTAATTGGAAAGATATTGGTTATGCTAAAGTGAATTGTAAAAATAATTGATATAAATAATTTTATACACGTAATAAATAAAATAATGAAGAAACAAGAAGGAAACGGATAATTATCGTCATAATTATCCGTTTCCTTCTTGTTTCTTCAGATGTTTAGAAAAAATATTAAAGCAAATAGGTTATAACATTTCTACGAAACATGATTGTGAACTTGGGTAGGGCCCAAATTAAACATGGACTAAAACTGTTACTATAAACAACGAAAAGTCGTAAAATGCACTTGAGTCAGAAATTAGGTTAGCATCAGTAACTCACGAAAATCCTGCATGTTGGCGCAACATAAACAATTTTGTTTTGTTACCAGAATTACATAAACGTGCATAAGAAATAAATACAGGAAAGATAAACTCGTGTTTTAAACTTTGCCATAAAATTATTAACAAAGTAGAAAACTGTAAGTGGCTTCGACTGAACCGTAGTACCGGGTTGTTCATAAATCTTCATTGCGTCCCGATGACACGCCGCGACACGTCTCTCTGCTACCGCGCTACCGACAGATGCCACTATACGAACGGCTTACAACGCCTTATACATATCACACCATTTCCAACCCTAACCAGGCCTGTTAAAGTCTATTTCTCCTTTGTAAACGCTATCTGGAACTAAGTCACATTTCCCAATACGAATAACTCGACAAAGTTGGTCCTTCCAAAGAATTTTGAAGCGATAGCTGACGCAATAAGGTTCTATTCGAATTGTGCAATATACTGTAGTACTTTGTTCTTTTCGTTAGAATTTTCATCGCTTGGAACAAGAATGTCGTAAGCAGCATTCAATTCACTAATGGAAATGTAACTTTGGGTGGAAGGACCAGAGATGAGTTTCGAATGTGTTGGGATATTTAGTGTGGCAACAACATTATCCCTCTGTGACAAGCAACGTCAGGCTGTCGATCATTATAATATATGTGCCTGGCTGTCAGCTGTCTTAGCGCATGAATGATTCACTCCGTGATAAATTTTAGCTTATGATTACCTTTCAGACGTACGTCAATATGTCTGTTTACGTAATTACAACTTCTATATTTAAAGGCTTTCAGACTGTTTTATGGAGGGACATGGCGGAAGGCAAACTCGTTTGACGTATGTATGTGGCTCTAAGTATTTGTGAATGAGTATGATTTATCACCGTAACGGTTCGAATGATAAATCGTACTCAAATTCATGGACTGTAAATACAGAAAGGTGGTCGTTTATTTCCTTTACACGATCATCAATTTTCGAACTGTCGATTGTGAGATCATCAATTTCGAAAATTGTTTAGTATCAATCTTGAGTTTGTTATTAAGAACTAAGTGAAATGAAAATGCTATTACTCATGAGTGATAGATTGGGTTTATGAGGTCAGTTCTATGTGTTTGATAAAAATGCTGATACACACTCTGATCTTCGTTAGGTGATAAGGAGAGCATAACACTTGAAGATTAATGTCCATAACAAGTAAGAGTAATCGTCTTCAATCACATATAAATACCTTTTCTCGTGAATTAATTCATACGCTCTACGCTGAAATGATACCATTCTTTATTTTTACTTTGAGTTCGGTATAAAATCTTTATTGTTCGTATACATCATTGTGATTAAGCCTTATCGGAGCGGGGTGAGTAAGAATCTCTGTATACGACATTTTTTATTGAGCATATTAAGATGGCAATGTCCAGCTAATATGGCACATTTATCAAATAAGAATTACGTATTAATCTTTCAGATCTGCTATTCTATAGCATAAAAAAGAAAAAAATATTAATAATCTTATTATAAAAGCACTTATGATGCACTGACATTATTACTAATGACGTTACTATAAGAAATAGATTTGCAATTTTAACGACTGTAAATATCTTTTATGTGAGTAGTCAAGCTTTAAGCTTCATTTTTTATTTAAGTGTGATGAAATCATCGTTCAGTTTCTTTTCATATCCTCTTCATAATTTATGCACTTCATTATCTACTTATTTTAAATCGTCAGTTTTCTTTTTACTGGTTATATTTTGTACCGTCAATTTATTAACCTTTGAATCTTCCGTATTTTATACTATTGAAAGGAGCTTCAAACGATCACTATTCAGTAACTTCAATATTGACTTCGCTCTTAAGTTCTGACAAGGTTTAGATCTTATCCGTTAAACTATATTGTGGTACATCGGCTACTAGTTTATTCAATATAGATTTTTATTTACATTTGCTATGTATTTCAAAATTTGCTTCTTCAAAATGTTCTCTTTCATTAATAGACTTTACAATTTGAGTCATACATGTTGGGTAGTTATACTATCAATATTGTTTCTATTTTCATTCAAAGCTTCATTGGAATGAAAATATATATTTCCTTCACATAAACATTCTTCTTCACATTGTCATAAAACATGTTGAAGTCTAAAGTCATGGTATTTGTTTGACGTTGTGCCAAGAGGCGTGACACGTCACGTCAGTGGAATAACATTGTCTGTATATCCGTTAGAATTGATAGGGGAATGTACGTG
Source organism: Agrochola litura (assembly GCA_949152395.1). Lineage (NCBI taxonomy): Eukaryota > Metazoa > Arthropoda > Insecta > Lepidoptera > Noctuidae > Agrochola > Agrochola litura. Next base: position 2,052,149 of record OX424497.1, on the reverse strand, counting down.
ATGGTGATTCATTATGAAATGTTGTTAGTCTTTCATTGATTGTGTTGAAAATGAATGGTTTTTAATTGAATTTAGTTTCTCGTGTGTGGTCCGATTGAAAAGGTGGGCGTTGTAAGACCTGAGGAGATAATTAATGAGATAAAGAAACATCTATTAATCTGCTAGAACTATACTTCAAACAGTGATGTCAATTTTGATGCAAACAGTGCAGTGTTTTATCTCTAAATGAAACGTATTCTAAAATAATTCCAAAAACGTTATTAAAACAGAGACCAAAACCACAAACAGTCTTTATAATTCACAAAGACTAAGTTACTTTTCCAATCTAAGTAGACTTGTCTAAACCATACCTAAGCAGGTACACATAAAACAGTCAACAATATAGAAAGGACTCCCTCGCAACTCAAACTAGTTCGGTAGCGACAGACAGACGTACGCTTATTGAAACGGCTGCAGACGTACATCAAGATGCGGCGCATACATCAAAGTCAGGAGTCTTATCTTGCACGTTGAGCGCATTCACACAGAGACGGGCAAATGTTCCTCTTTGATCTAAAGTGTTGGCTTTATGACTTGTTGTAGATCTGTTCTGTTTTAGTTGAGGAGTTCTTTAGAGGTAAAGGTTAGTTTGAAAGTTCAGCGTTATCGTGTTTTATGAACTCGAAAGTTTACTGAAAGATGAACGGTATAAGACTGGCAATAAATAACACAAGCAATAAATAAATATTTTGAAACTACAAAAGGTATGTCAGTTATTCAACAACATCAATATAAATAGATGAGTATTCGATACGGAATGCAATTAAACACAACGATACAAAATAATTTATAAAGATATTTTTTACTACGTTCCAATGCTCGCTTCTGTAGTAAATGCAATGTTGGCAGCTACAGAAGCAGAGATGAGGAATGCGATATAACGTGATGCGAGCATTGTCTGAGCTCATGACTACCGATCAGATGCCACCGCACTCACATCCAACACGACACATAAAAACTATCCAACCAAATAAAACTTTAAAAGACTTCACGACCGCTCAGACAGATACACAGATAACCGCATTTCTATTCGCAGAGAAATACATTTTAAACACCCAACAAAGCAATATCCCATGTATATTTTGTTAGCGCTACAAGAAAAACCAAACAAGCCAGATTAATACTCTAATACCGCGAGGTTAAAGCGCCTAACAAATCAACGCAACAAATGTACCGATAAAAGAACAAATGATGCCAATATAAAATACTATCCCAATTATTTGGGACAATTCATTAGAGAGCCCCTTGACGCTTTCCGATTGCCGCGATCCGTCACACCGCTCGCGACAGATGGGGATCTATTCCGTATGGAGTGTCAGGAAGAAATGGGCACAGTAAATCAACCGTCGGCCGACAATCTCGCGCAGTCGCCGTCGATACATCAACTGTAATGCCTCGGATACCGCAGCCAGATAATCGAATGTGAGCATCGACTCGTTACGCTGGAAATAAGATGAGGTTTGTGACTCCATGTCAGCGGTAACGACGTAACTCAGGCACGATTTTAACGGACTATAGGCATTATTGAGTGCAGCTGTTTGGCTTGAGGCACATTAATTTGGTCGAGAGTCGTTCCACGGACAGTAACAGATGGTGGTATGTCGCGGCGCAACTAAGGTCGGTTTTGGTTCGCGCGCGCAAGTCGCTTGTCCCCGCCGAGCGAGAGCTGATAGATCTGTAAAGTTTGCCGCGGACAGGAATATATCGAGTGGTTGCCTCCGTTCGGCTTTATTTATACATAACATCTGTTTGAAGTTGAATCTACCGGCGCGGACGGGGAGCGCATTACCGGAGATTTATTCCGCGTCTTAATTGTGAATCGATGGGTTAATGAAGATAAAACCCGCGGCTGTGTTGTAAATTAGCTCGCGTGTCGACTCGTGGCTCCGATAAAGGCCTTCTTTATTGCTTTGTTTGTTTTCTCGGGCTGTACTTCAAAGGGTACGGAGATAAACTCGAGTTTTATGCGAATGTATTTATTGGCGAGCTTTTAAAGTTACGCCTTTACTCAGAATCGGACGTCAGGTGGAAATAGGAAGCCGGCCCGAATGACAGCCGGGAGATAAATGGGAGCCGAAGAGAAATTAACGATGCGTCGACGCCCGCTGTAATTAACTAGGCTACTTATAAATCAGCTGTAACCTCGCCCGTCTGTAACAATAGCCGCAAAGTAAGATAAATCGACAGGACAGCTCGGCTCATACAAGTCGATATTGACAAGCACGGTATTCCCTTAACTCACGTTCACATTTGGCGACACTTTACAATTGTCTGGCACCACATGTGAACTATTTGTTCATTCTTATTTTTGTCAGCTGGCCGTTTCGAGTTTCTGGCGTATGGGATTTCACTAGTCTGTGTCAGTTTGCTAAAGTGACGTAGCACAGTTTGGACGAGGATAACCCCACGCGGTCACACACTCTCGTCTAATGGCCGTGATTCGACAAGTACAAATGGCCTCTGTGACAAATGGCCTGCGGAAGACCCCGTGTCGAATGCTGTGTCGTAAGTTCAAGTTACGTACAAGCCAATATCGCACTTATTACTTTGGTTTTGAATATTTAAGATTGCAATCAAGAATTAGATTATTTTATAGAACTTAATTAAGTGGATACAAAAATAGATAAATAATTAACACCCATCTTAGGTTACTCGAATGTTAATTTAAATGAAGAGGAATGCAATATGATCAATCAATGTAATGAATAATTTAACATATTTTATAAGGTCCAAAATGGCATGTTAAAACAGACACGTTAGCGATAAATGATAAGTGAATACGGAAAGTGTCGATAGCTTTCTCAGTTCGCCCTCTGATACCGATCAAAGGTCTTATCCAGTGCGGACCCGCGAAAAACACTCTTATAGAGCACATTTCGAGGAAATGTTGAATGTTTTTCGAATGGCGATTTCCCTTTTGCTAGTTCATGTAGTGTCAGTTCCGTAGGGGGAGATCTCTTATGAACCACTTGATTTATGGCTCGTATTGCTTCCAATGTTGCTTTGGGTTCGCCAATATCATTTCTAACAGTTTTGACGTACGGTTTAGTGATGACGCAACCGCTGCGATATTAGTTTCGGGAATTATTTATAGTTTTGCCCGTAAGTGCGGATGTATTGTTATCTTTTGTGGGTAGTTCTGTGTTGCTATTAGGATATTGTATTTATTGTTAAAGTGAATTACTATCTATTGTTATGATGTTTGATTGAATGGTATTTTCTTTATCATCATCATCAGCCTATAGATGTTCACACTGCTGGGACACAGGCCTCCTCTTTGTGAGAGGGAGTGGGCCGTAATCCACCACGCGGGCCCAGTGCGGGTTGGTAGATGTCACATGTCTTCGAATTTTCGATTCTAGTAGGTACATGCCGGTTTCCTCACGATGTTTTCCTTTACCGTTTTGAGAGCAGTGGTGATGAAATAATTTAAACAAAGTAAAGCGCCTGTCTGGGTTCGAACCTTTCATAAAAAATACATTTAAATTGTTTGTGTGCTTACCACTAAAGAAAAAGTAAACAAGATGATATAGTTTTACTCTTAATCCTCAAATCGCTCACCTCACCACCCTAACCACAAACCTATAACCATTACACAATTAAACGGCACCACAATAAATAACACGGTAGATGCAGACCATCCATCTTGTAATGAAGAAAAGTGCGCTCCAGCGATGCTTTATCGCCGATCTGTGTAATTAAAACGTTACCCGAAGGAAATGTGAGGTAATAACAATAAATCTAAGGCGCTCGTAACTCCGGAACGGCGTGTAGATGCTGTAATTGCAGCATTTGTGAATGGGTCCGGGGTCTCTTGAATATTTGATGGGATCGTGGATCAACGTGGATATTGATGGTCACCGGTCTGTCGTGGTACAAGGATTTAGTTTTAAATTATCTCTTATTTCTTTAGGATCTCCAACAAAACATGTACACAATATATGACATAATTAAAGGGCAACATCGGGTATTAAGTAGGTGTACTCCTTCACTTATAGGAGACCACAGCATCCACAATAATCGGTCCCTTATTGCTGACAATCTATCCATCTATCTCAATTTTCAAGTCATGGCTTGGCGCAAAGTCTCGGTCCTGTGTCTTCCTAAAAAAATAGTTCCAAGGTCCGGAGGATCAGATTTGTCCGCCATTTTGGTCGCCGAACCCTTGAGTCTTCTTCCACTGGTAAGGAATCTCTCCAAACTATCAAAGGGTCTTCACATGATGTGACCGAAGTAAACTATGATGAAAAGATGTTCCTTGATTTTAATTACGGTATATCAAAAAGGGTTGTGTCTGACATGGACCACACTCAACTGAGAGGTAAATAGTCGGACATAAATGACGTAAAAGTCACGGATGGATTTGTGAGTGTTTAAATGTTGTAAGAAAAGAGGTGGCTGTCATTTATGGTTTGCGTAGTATGAATTTCATGAATGAGGAATTGTTTTAATTTCATAGAAATTGTTGAAAAGAAAGCGAAATCAGCTAAAGGCTTTTATCAAACAATATAAGGCTGAAGTTTCTATAGGTTCATAATACTTCTCACATAGAAATAAAAATTTGCCGTTTTCCTTTTCTGCCTTTTAAAATATGATTAATCTGAAATGAGAAATGATGCCTACTCAAAAGAAACTTACGATCCTTTATCATGCAAACGATCTGCCAATAAATAAGCATAATATAAATGCAAAGGTCATGGCATTGCATGAGTCGCCGATCCATCACTTAAAGGCAATTACAATAGCAAATTTCTCTCAGCTTAGCACAAAATAGAGGAAACATTAATTAATTTTATTTCTAAAGCAATAAGACTTATAACAAACAATGCAATTGAGGAAAACATTCATCTCAATACTAATATTAGTAAATATTCCTCTGAAGAAACTGTACAATGTACTGTACACATTATGTTACACAATATTGAGCTGTCTGACTAAGGCTAGACTAAGATGTTATTAGCATAACTTTGCATGCACGCTGTACCCGAGTGCCAAACACAGGTTTTACCTTTGTCCACAGACGTTTGAATATTCAATAGATGTAATGATTATTATTTTACATACAAACCTATACTTTCTCGTGTTTATTGAATAGGTACTGGTTTTAAAATTCACTTTCCTGGTTCAGCTCGTTTTTTTTTTTTTTTTTTTTATTAATATTATTGCATTTGTTTTGATTGTTTTTAGCTATCTTGAGTCTAGGTTTAATACCTTCTATTAGAAATAGTAATTTTCTAATTCAATAGGCTAATTTTCAGGGTATTTTGTCCTCCAAATCACACTAATATTATAAAGGCGAAAGTTTGTGAGTGTGATTGTTTGTCTCTTCTTGACGCTCAAACGGATGAACGTATTTGGATGAAATTTGGCACACAGATAGTTTATAACCTGGATTAATACATAGAATACTTTTTATCCCGATATTCCCACGGGATCGAGACTTCTGCGGGTGACACTGCGGGACACAGCCAGTATTATCTATGTCAGAAATACGTTACTGAGTTGACTAACCGGGACGCCAGCGCTGCCTAGCGGCGTTCGACAGAGTCTACAACAACACACCGCTCAAATCGGCCGGAGCTGAGCAGAGTTCATCGGTGGCAGTCAAGCAGTGAACACGTTTAGAAACTGTCTCGCATTCCGAATAGTCGTGTCGTGTACCTACGTAGCCCACAATATTTAAATATGGCTGATAATAACAAAAGAGACACCTACCCTCCTCCGTCATATATTTAATGATTAATTTTGAAGCCTTTGCTGCTCCACAAGAAGGGGATTTTATTATGTTATTGTAGAGAATAGAAAAACATGTAAAATTGGATCGTCCTTTTGCATTTTAAACGTGGATGGATTACAATATTAATGTAGACCACGATCACGTCTCAATTATCTATGTGACGTGACGTTATCGCAATAAAAATAACACACCCATAAATATTTCATCATCATCATCAGCCGAATCATTTCAGCCGAAAGACGGCCATAAATATTTGTAATCATTATAGTCATCATAGAGTCGGCAATAGCTGATGCATTTACAACGGGATATGGCACTAATAAAGATATACGAAGGACACTTTATTCTATTGCCTTTATCTTTATCATTTAAAGATTAATCGTGGGCGTTGTTTATTGTTTTGCTTATCTTTTTATGGAATAGGAATATAAAGATATATGTTACGTCAGCTGTTTGAAGGTTCGACTGTCTGTGACGCATTTTTATAAAGTTCCATGTATAGCTGGTCTGATAATGTACAGTTAACAACGTAAGTGCGAAATTCTGATATTTCAACATTGACTCTTAAAATGGTATCGTTATACAATTTGAATCATAGGGTAAATCAGTAGAAATAAATACGTACCACACAAGTTAATCTAGAAAAATCGTTATTCCTATCTTGAATTCCCCATTAAACCCTTCAAAGACTATACTTAAGTTACATATTAATATCAACCAAAAGTTACAATACAATAAACTCATAAACACACACTAATCTATCTTTGAAGTTTGAACCCAACAATACCAATTAAATAACCTCTCCGATCAAGAAACCTCCTAATTTCGCGTACAGTCACAAACAGTGGGCGAACTATTAGTAAATCTATTTGTTGTGCGCAACTGTACGAGCAATGGGGCGGTCTCGTTGCTGTCCGCAAATGTACCGCGTTAATTAGTTGTCAACATGTTTTAAACTGTTGCTTTCAGTTTGGTGTATTGTTTAGCTTGTATTGACATTAGTGGGAGGAAAGTGATTGCTTGTATGTATATTGAGGTCGATTTAGTTACGCTTATGGCTTTAAACTTATGCTTTATTTTATGTTACAAAACGAAGAGAGAAAGTAATAAAGATTAAAAACATTTCCTATTTTCCTTATTTGTCAGACTTAGCAATATGTTTAGGCCACTTATAAAATATTATCATCATTATCATGGTACATAATTAATAAAGCATGGTGTAGTCATGTTAAAGAAATTATTAATTTGTCTTTAAAATGGGTAATCTTGAATTCTTAATTTGTGTTACATGAGGATTTTTTGGCTATCATGAAGTCACCGATCATTACTAACTTCTTCTTGCATTTACAACATTTTGTCATCTTGGATTAGATACTGCTCCCTCACCCACCCCAGTTTTAACATACGTGCAAGAAGATAACTGCTCTACTCCAAACCGAGAACTCCCTATAACCTAACTATTACACCTCAAGTCAAAACTGTCTCACTCCACCACACAGCGACACATACTTTTTAAGCCATTTTTATCTGAAGTCATCAATTGTAACACCACGGTAACAAAGATGTCATTCACCTCGCAGATGCCATTTATCCAGGAAAGTACCCACTAAACTAGGTACATAAATTATTTTGTCTGCTTCGCCAAGTGTAAGGAACTCCTAGGGAATTTATCACGCGTGTCTCGGTGTAAAGACAAAGCTGTTGCGGATGAAAAAAAAAGGAGATTTTTCCTTGAGATGGCATTGTCAGTGCCTATCTCTGAGTGACTTTACTCGACGCATAAGTTCTACACTAGATAATGTTTATCTCATTCTGTGTTGCCAAGGAAAGAAAAGCTTATATCGTGAAGGAAAGGTTAGTCAATCAACAAGGATTGTAGCTAGAAATCAGTTTGAGGCAGTCATAACAGGCAAGGTTACCTATAAAATATACAATGGTAATTGTATATTTTACTCATAATCTCTTGTACTCCAAATAATGCCACCTGACATGATAGTCATTCCTTTATGTTTAGCAAAATAATGTCTCATAAAGTTCATTTTGCAAAAAGCACAGCAATTCTTAGATAATACTGGCAGAGATTGGTTTTCTGTGTTGCTTGGGAAATTGACAACTTTGCCAAATACCTAAGTCAATTTTTTTTTTGTAAATTCGTTAAAAATATTTATTTTCTTTTTAACTTGTACCAACCCTTGTAGGAAAAATAGTAGCGAGTGCCGACAGCCATTTTGTATAAAGCAAGGGGGTGGTTTAAAATATTATGCATCGTAAGGAAATGTATTTTTTGTAGGTGCGGGGTGCTCAGTTTATTTAGGCGAGCATGATAAGTCTAATTTATAATGCTGAAGTCAGCTGTATATTTATTTGAGAACTGGGGGATTATAATAGCTTAGGTTCCTAGAGGTATTCTTAGAACATGCTCTTGAAAATTGGTTGCGCTAAAAGAAACGATGATCGAACAGCAAGCTTTCCTGTGTCTACTTCAAAACCTCTCAACTTATTTATGGAATTTGAAATACATTTGTAACAGTTGCCGTAGCATTGTGGATAGTAAAAGTTTCAAATTATGGTACACACGGCTACACATCTAGCTATACATTTCCAGTATAAGCTGACCTCGCATTGTACGGAAATTCTATACGAAGCGAGATCAGCATAAACAGGATTGTATTTATAAATTAATACCTGTGGTAAACATAAAAATTATCTTGCTTAAACTAGTAGGTAACCCCTTTTTTAAATGCAACTTATAGCTTTTTAGAGCTGGGCCACTAAAATTATATATATTAATGCTGATATTTGTAACCAGTAGGGAACCAATCTGTAACCTGATAAAGTAATTTTATCAGGTTACTATACAGGCTGTATAACTTTTGTAACGGAATATTTTTAAAGGGTCCTAAGTTTGCACCCTGAGGTACTCCAAACTTATTCTATACTTTCTTCCTATACTTGCAAAGTAGTTTCGTTAGTGGCTAATATTGCAGACTTACCTTATCGCTTAAGCCTTATCAAACTATAATAATTTGGTCATGTAACTCTAGAAAGTAACTTTTTCTCAAAAGAAAACGAACTCATACGTCTCGTAAGCTATCCTAAAGTCACGTTTAATAAAACGCGCACCTATGACAAGTAGCGCGAATACGGGCAGGCTTATAATACAGGCAGGCCATGACAAGTATCGCGAATACGGGCAGGCCATAAATCCGCCAGAACGCATAAATATCACGGGACGCCGCCGAATCACTTTGAACGAGATAAGGTGAAGCCAGTCGGGTTCTGGCATTTTGTTAGCAGGTTCATGTTTTGATATAAAGGAGTGGTGAAATCTGTTTTTTATTTGCCAGTGTTACAGTCGTTATGTTTTGTTATTGGCATTGCAGTTTTAAAGAAAGTATTTGACTAACTACTTTTATTATTATTCGTAGGTATAACCATTTTAAGTGACAGTGATTAATCGTAGACATTTTTTATTTCAATAATATTGGAACAGTAAAAAACATGACATGTATTTTTAAGCATGTTAATAAATAGGAAAATAAAATACATTAATATTAAAGAACACCTTCAAATTACTTTACCAGTCGGTATAGTATATTTCAGCAGAACAGAAGGAATTAATCTCAAAATCTGAAATGACAACAATTTTTTTCAACTCAAATACGTCATCACACATTTCAACATTTTGAATATAAGACCGTAAATTTTCAGTAACAAGTCGCCGTTTCGCGTACCGTGCAGCACATATCTCAAAGTTATTTCCCTTGGATGAAATATGTGGCAATTTCTTTGAATAATACATGGGCCATATTTCAGCCGTAGCGCTACGAGGCTACGGCCTACGCTCGTAGCGCTACGAAACAATATATTGTACTAGGAAGTGTCAGTGATGTTTCGACTTTGTTTTATCTTCTTGTTGTGTTGATTGGTTGGGCTACGGATTTATCAGAAGTAGTCTTTGTTTTGTCAGATAAACTATGTAGAATCAATTCATAGTATAAAACAAAGTCACTTTTTGTATCTTTCTGTATGTCTGCTTGGATCGTCTAAACTACACAATGGATTTTGATGCGGTTTTTACTATCATTTAAAGCATATATTTCGGGAGGTTTATGCGTATAACTTGGATATATCATGAAAATCTCGACATTAAGATATGTCGCGATTTCACCCGTGCGAAGCAGGGTCAGGTCGCTAGTAAAAATTGAGAAACTAGATTACAGAATAACAATATTAAATGCTGATAAAAACCACACTTTGTTCTAATAGTAACATCTGGGAACAGCTCTGTTGTAGTGCTTGGTAATGATAAATAGCTCTTATAAACAATACGGCCGCAGGTTGAGTAACATTAGACCAGAAACCCACCGCATGATAAATGATTACCAACGTAACAAACACCTTGCTAATGAGCGGTTTACTAGGCTCTAAACCTAGTGAAATGGCCTTTGCAATTTTAGAGAAACAAGAGAGTAGAAGAGTGAGAAAATACGAATAATAATAACATAACTTTCCTGAACGATGATTAAAATCTACTGTGAATTTAATAAGACAATGACAAATAACCAGTCGATTAGATAAATCAAGTCAATTAGATTTCTATAGAAATATCAACTAGCTACCAAACTATAAAATAAACGGTCTGATCCCAACTTTTTCATCGCTAGAAAACGCTTAAGAATCAGAATTTCACACATTTTATATCAAAATGCCATTAATGCTCTACAAACTAGTGTGCCAACTTACCACCTGCCAGTTTTTTTGCCAGTAAAGCTGGCAGTCACCAATTTATCACGTCACGTCTTTGAGACACATAATATATTGGAACATTAGAACATAATGAACGACTCATTCGATCGTTTGTCATGTTTTTCTACCTCAAAAAAAAGTACCGTTCTTACCAACCTTATTTTCGTCGCCCTAAGAATCATTTTTCAATAAATTCTTGCTTCAATAATCAGATCTTTCACGCATGTATCAATTCTGAGACGCATGTTCTTCCATTTAGTGACTTGAGAAGTTTTTCAACAATTGCAGATTTTGTGTGAAAGGGCAGGGCCCCGGGACTCGATTGTCATGCGCCATTATGTTGAGTGATAAATGGTCGGCTTGTTTGAGGCTAAGTTTGAACCATCTGGAATTAAGATTTAGCACCTGTGGGGGATAAAAATATGCAGTTTATTTATGTCACTATTATATGTCAACTAACTATATCCAAAACGTCCTATAATCATTAAGGTCTCTGCTAGTGCTGTGCACTTGTGTAAGTGACGAATTCACAATACCTAAAACTGTATGTGATTTTTGTTTGTGTATGTTTTAGTGAGTAAGTCGTTGTCATATCAATAAATCAATAAATATGTACGTAGAAAATGTTATTGTAATGTAAGAAGTTTGAAATCTGCCTAAATTTATTCCAATTTTAACACTTATCATAATTTTATTATTTTGACCTTTGCAACATAAAACAAAATCTTTGGTAAATCATAAACAAGACTTAAATTTTGAGGCTATATCAAGTCTGGTTCTCGTTCCACTACTTTTGAACATCCAGGAAAAATATCAAGCAAGATGTCGTCTTGAGAACTCTTCATTTTCACATCGTATGCGCTTCAAATACTAGAACACGAACTGAAAAAAAAAACAATAATAATGTGAATAATTTCACACCGCAGACCCTAAAAAGCGCACATAATCAAAAAAATAACCCCATCACTGCCAAAAAACGACGCTCTTCAAACAAATCATCACCTCGCTGTCATCCCCTCCTCTACCCCTCCCCACCCCCTTGGTCCCACGAGTACCACTCTTAAAACTCGTAAAAGGCGCGCCATAAGTTTGAATTATCGTCGCACTGAGCCCCCGTAATGAATATGGTCGACTGTATATTTCAATTTGGGCCGCAACTGTGAGCAATGTGTTACGTTTTTACGAGCACACGCTTTTTGGGCAGCACCTTTTTGAAAATTTTAGAAGGGTGCTGTTTTGTATGTTTAATTAAGGTGCTAATTATGTATTCATTGCTCCATTTTGAGTTGTGGGTTTTGAGGTGCCATGGTATGGGTAGTCGCAGCCTTCTTTCTAGAGACAAAGTATTAAGTCATTTAATCTGCTTACTATCCAAGTATGATGATTTTGGCGATATTTCTTAGTGATCATAGTTAAATTAATCTGTAAGGAGGCCCATGTTATCGGAAGTTATAGTCGATTGAACCTCAATAACTTTGTCTCACGTTCAAGCAGTTTGTCTTTCATCAAGTCAGAAAATTTAGTGGCATTAGTAGTAGTCAACCTCGCACTTTAAATAAATTCTGTTAAAATAAATATAATTTATTTTCAGCCCATGAATATGATTTTGTATATTTTTATGACCACTTATTATTTCAGCAGCTTTTACTCACTACAGTTTCACCCTCAAGTAGAGGAATCCTAAAAGAACTGGACAGGAAATTTTCCATCATCGGCTCCCCACAAATTTTCACTCTAAAAAAACTCTATTATCCGCATCTATAGCGCCATTATATCATACTAAGCCATACATTGCGAGAAAGGCTAATTTAGCGGGACCATTTAGCCTCGGAGCGAGGTTGGAATTGTGATATACAGGGTGTTTCATTACGCTCGTACGCGCCGTAACCGAGTAATAATTCAAAATTATAGCCCGCTTTACGACTTTGGCCGACGTCAGACGATGGTACACGAGTTTTAAATCGTGTTCCACTGCGGATGTTTAAGTGAAATGTCCGAAAGTGGAGGAGGGGAGGGACTGTCTTATGGTTATTAGAATGGTGATAAAATCTTGCTGGATTTGCTTGAGGAGACTGAATTTATAAGGCAGTCTTGTTACCTGCAAGGAATTATACAAGAATTTGTTCTCATCATAGTCCATGGCTGAACGTCAGGACTTCGATACGGCTGAAAATGTAAGCCCAATGTCCATAATCTATACAATCAACTTATTATAGTATGCAATGTGTCTGATTATGCCCTGAAGTTGACACCGCTAGGTCTCCAACTCCCCAAATGTTCAGGGGTAAATACTGAGAAGATAGATGAGGTAATACGTAGCCATAAATCGCTACAAATATTATAATTTTAATTTATGACCCATTGTGTAATAAATCCAAAAAAATAAACACCACAATAAATCAAGGTGAGCGTGCTAATCGTCGAACCTCGAATTCTCAGTTAATGCGAAATCATTTATAATACTTTTATCCCGACAATTCTATTGTTAATAACAATTTCGAGTAATAAATTCTACCTCCGGCGTATCGGATCCCCCGGAATCACATAACAAAGAGAAGCACTAGATCATCGACACACAAAAAAACTGTACACACCACGACACCGCTTATTTATTTATGAGTTCAATTCAAACTCAAAACCCTCTTCTACAAGCATAATATTGAGCGATCGATATCAGCTCATTTCGGGCACCACACAGAGTTGACACAAAGGGGCGCGTCAAAAAAAACCGCTCCAAGTGTCATCTTTCTTGTGACAGACGACAGCTGCGGGGAACACGACAATACGAGCGATATCGATTCATCACATCGACGACAATGCCGCTCATTGGGGTGTCTACCCTACACAACGCGCCACAGACTAAAATCTTCACTACATTCGCATTGGCCAACTGATTTTCGTAGCATTTGTTGATGTTACATTTTTTACTCTGTACGGGGTGGAGGTGACAGTAATCGGTGGCAGTGTGAAACGGATAGACAGCCGTGGTAAATCGACAATGGTAGTGATTTAAAAGGGAAATAAATAGGGTAAAAGCCGTGAAGATAGTTATAACAAACACACATTTCATGGTTGAGGATTTGCTTAGGTTAGTTGTAGTTAATTTGATATGGGTGTCGAATGTATTGAAAAGCATTTGTTTAAGTACTGGATTGTAAAATACAATGTATTGTGTAATAGCTACGTACACAAATAAAGGACGAGGTATTGTTGTTGCATTTCAACAATATGATATTTTTATTTTGCTTCTCGATCAAGAGTACACTATTTATTTTTCTAAATCTATTTAAATTAGAAATAATGTTATGTTGGTTGTCTTATTTATATTTCGTAAGTTTACATATACATATTTTATTGAACATCAATGTATTAGATTGGAAAAGTAATTATTTTTATTCATTCGACATTTTACACCAAATTATTAGCTCTTTTTGAGCAAAAAATATGACATAAGTTGTCCATTTTAAATATTAGCTATTTATTAGATTGACATTCAAAACAGTAAGTTATTAAAACTTTAACCAACGCTATCATTCATAATTTCATGGATGATGGAATAAAAAAGTTCAAATCTATTGAAGCATGATGAGCAATAATGAGAAATTTTAAACCCATGGGAACAAGCTGTCCAACTGGATTATTCTGGAAGGGATGATATTATACTTTTCTTTGTTAAAAAATGTTCACTGAATATTATTTGACACATCATGGTCATAGTCATTAAAAACGTGAAATAAGATTCTGAAATAAAGGTCATGGTAATACTTTATCAATTGTAATTTTTTTTGATGTATGCATACATGTAGATACCGCCCCATACTTTAGTAAGTATGAAATATATTTATTTATTTATGTATTTAATAAAAATATGAAATAAAATATATGAATATCAAAAGCAGTAGTAGTCTACTGCTTTTGATATTCATATATTTTATTTCATATTTTTACAGTTGACCGTACGTTGATGGTAACACTTTGACCTTGATCCGGTCCAGCATATTACGTAGTTTCAATATTATTATATTTTTATTTATCATTAAACACCTATTATTTTATACTCCTCGAGGCCAGCTTATACTGGTTTAGTTACCACTGACATGTGACCTACTGTATTTACATCATGAGTCCAATTATGACATGGGTGGCATCACTACGCGCAACACCTGTTCTTACTTTCTAAAGCAAACAACAACTCATACGCAATCAAACAACAACAAAAAAGCCATAAGTCATTTATTCATTTGTTTAACATAGGTGTACAATAATAATGGTATATAAATATAATAAAGAGTTCGCTATGTTATACCAGAAGGCGTACAAATGTTTGTAATTTAGTCATTATTGAAAAACAATTACCTATAAAAAATCACAAATTTCATCATACAAATTAATTAATTATAAACAGCAATATAAATCAATGTCAATATAAAAAAAATATAAATGTCAAACAGTGCATGACAACACACAGACTGAAAACAAATAATAAGGCTATGTCATTAAACAATACTACAGTTAATATACAAAAACTGATGTCAATAATACTAATGTCATTAAATAAAATTTATGCCAACACACTAATCTAGCTACCCGTCCTTGCATTAATAAATTATTCGAACGACACTTCAAAGTAAATCGCGCCACAACAGTCAACCTCACACCGCGTTCATGTCCCGTCATTCCCGTCAACAATGGCAACGTGTCCCGTCACTGTCCCTTTGTCGTTCACAATCGTGACAGACAAACAGAATGTACCGTCCGAGCTTCCTGCGCTTTCAAAACGGCGGAATTGTGTAAACACCACTATATTGTAAGTGCATTTTTCCGTCACAGCTATGACGGAAAAGCCACAACCGTTCCACTGAAATATACACTCTAATTTTTTAAGTATAAGGTTCCTTTTTAAATTAGAAGGGGTTGAAATGAGGTTGTTTTTCATTGTATAGTAGAAGTGTGTGCGGGTAATGGATTGGCCGATTGTCGGCCGTCGCGCGTCGGTCGAGTGGCGGTGGGTGGTCATTTCACGTCGGCAGCTTTACATCATCGTTTGAAAAGAACACAAAGGGCGAATATTAAATGAACGCTCGTAATGTACGTCGTTTTTATTGAAACGTGCGATGTTAGGTTTGAATACGTAAGTGATGGAGTTTGGATACTTGATTTGGAGTTCTATGAATGTTTTCGTAATACAAAAATGGCACTTATAATTTTATGCTCTTTTTCACAAACATGGCGATATTTGATTATGCACGTTCAATTTCAAACCAATTAATATAAATACAGTTTTATCTGTAACACAATCCGAGTACAAAAACAACAAATAAAAATCCAAGAAAATTCAAAGAAACACTATAAACCGAATATAAAAGCGGATATCTGTATCATGATGTCGCAACACACAACAATAAAATCTAACTGCTGACGGTTTGAATAAAACCTGTTATTAAAGTAACGAGCCAAGGAGCCACATAAAATTTATATATAATACACTTTAAATAAACATTAAAGTGTCAGCATTACTCCATATTCACTGCATTTACGTGTAATATCACCAATTAAGGGGCTGAGTTATGGCCGCAAGCGTCATTACTGCTCCGCCGCCTGTCACGGTAGTAAAAAAATAAAATATTCTTATCATTACCGCCGAGCGACTTAAGTCAGTGTTTGAACATTAATGTGTGACAAATAAAAATGTTGGCACCAACTTTAAGGTGTTTTTGTGACATTTGGTGCACCTCTTTATGTCGGTTTTAATGTTAGAGGTGCGACGAGTTCTTTTTTAATGTCTAATATTATGTTCGAAGTTTAAATGTTATTTGCTACTCCGCAATCAATCAAGTGATAACAGCTCGATGTCTAAAACGTTGGATCACGATCGAGATAACGTAAGTTCAAATTCTACACTTTGAATTATCGTGAATTCACTTCTAACACGCCACTTACTGACAGGGGGTTAAAATTTACATAAATACATAATACACACACCATACATATCTAGAAGATATCATTTAAAAAATAAACTACCCAATCCGCATCATAAATTCAGCTAAAACAACTTCGAGAAAAAATCGTGCCAATATAAATGCCAAAAAAGAAACGACTATAAAAATAAAAGTTATTTATGTTTTGTAAAACATTTATCAAGACAAAAAGGTGTACATTACACTAATATCCCAATATGCTGATACACCACGGACGCGACAATTTTTATGTGTGGAGATTAACAAAAAAATATGGCGCCCGCTCCCCGGCTGTCAGAGCCCTATCTGCCGTCGTAATTCAATGTTTATTTTTTTTATTTGACTTTTTTTAATGTATTCTAACAAGAAGCGCCGACTTTATCTTTTATGAGTGTTAAATTGAGGTGTAAAATGTCATAGTTACGGTTTGAAATGGTGCTTTTAGATGTTATGTAAGAAACTGTGATAAAATAGACTTCTGTACTTACTGTTGTCGTATCGCTGACATTACATTCTCTCACTTTTCATGAGAGAGAGCTTTAAGTCTTGTTGGCAGTTTGTGTAACATAAGCATTATTTCTAAGTCACCTATTTATTTTAGTCTTAAATTAACTCAACGCTTTTCTTCTAATGGTTTGAGCAATTAAAAATTGGGTGATAAGAATTGTTTCCGTGTAAACTGATAGTATCATATTCATAACTTACTAAGTCACTTACCGAGTACTTTTGGTATTACACGCAATGCTTGCATTTTTTGCTGACCTGTACCTACACATCTAAACTGAACTATTTTTTTGTTTTAAAATTCTGCAAAAAAATTAGCTTGTGAGAAATTTTTAAGTGCAGTGTGGTACCTGTCCGAGTGTCGCCATTGTGTGGATCGCCCGGAGGACACGGTGGAGCATACAGTGGCGGTCTGCCCGGCTTGGGCGGAGCATCGCCGTGTCCTCATGGAAGCGATCGGCGGCGGTGATCTCTCGCGTCCGGTACTGGTTCAGGCCATGGTACGGAGCGAGAGGAAATGAGAAGCCGTCACCTCCTTCTGCGAAGCAGTAATGCTCGCGAAGGAGGAGGCGGAACGCGTGAGGGAGAGGCAAATTTCGCGCCCTTGCGCCCCTAACCGCCGCAGGAGGAGACGCCCTGGGCGTCGGGAATTACAGGTAGATTTCCGGCCACCGTAGGCGCGAGCTAGCGAACGGTGAGCAATGGGTAGCTCGCCGTCCGGTAAGGACTGGTCCTTACCGGGCCTGGGCCCGGGTCGACGGCGCGTTGTGTTCCACGTGCGCCTCAAAGAGATGTCAGCAGAATTGACGGGTTCCGCTAGGGCCGATGCCTGCCGGGGTTGAGAATAAGGCCGAAAGGGACTTCGTGGCCCCCGACAACATGGCAACTGAAGGAACACGGGTGGGTGTTAGTAAGAGTCTGACACGCCCTCCCGCTTCACCCAGACCGGGAGAAGTTATTTGATAATTTATCAACCAAAAAAAAAAAAGTGTGGTCTACCTACCTGCTAAAAACATATAAATAAATAAATGATTACCTTAAAAATAATAAAAAAAAACTACAAGATACAAACAATTTTGTACCACAACATGATATGCCCAATCTTACTCATAAATCAGCTGCAGGATATTCAATGTGTATTTTCCTCTTTTTTACCAACATGTTACACTGTACACATAAACATTAATATATCAACTTAATACTAAAAATAAACCAATATTTTAGCCTTACCACTAATCTCCAAACCATTTATCTAATCCCTACAAACGCGGCATCAATAAATTATAGCTAAGTGAAACATAAACGATAATGTCAATTGTGTAAACATTCGTCCCCTTTACATTTGTACAAACACTGACCTACTGGTTGTATTAGGGCCAACTAAGTATAATAAATCCTATGTTACTTCACAACGACAACCATTCGATTCCCAACTTAACATTACCAATCCTAAAGTTCAAAATCACTCGTAGTACGTCTGTGACTAAGGTCGGTTTTCATGGTTGTAGCTGGTAGAAACAAGTCGATCCATCATCGGTAAGTGATCGATGAGGGCTGCCCAAATATTTGAATTATTTGATATGAGAGTACAGGAGCGACTCAGTCACTTGCCACTGTGTTAGAATTATATTTTATTTATTATACCTATATTTTTCTGAGTTATTTTTTAAGGTTTTCGAATTTTGTGTTGAGTTTGGAATGTAGGATATGTATACGGTTGGTTTATTGAATAAGTTTTGAGGATAAATTATTTTCTTGGTTAGTTGGCATTTTGGAATGCTCTTTGGAATTATTGTAATATTTCGACTGCTGTGTACTATGGACTAAGAAAATGTAGTTAATGCTTCAGGGTAATGCTGACTATTTTAAGTTCTGATTTTTCACCACTCGGACAGATTTTCCTTTCAAGATAATCGTGCATGAAATAACATTGTTTTGTGTCACGTAATCACGTCGATACTGGAAATTTCCAGTGTCGACGTAATAATGTTCCTTTCAAGAAATTATTACTGTAAATATGTTATAAAAGATTTTTGAAAATTAATACAGAAAGATGACAGAGGAACAGGTGAATAGAAATAATCCTTGAAAAATTTAATAAACACCAATTTACTATTTACTTCATTCCCATAATTCTACTAGATGTGTAAAATATTATGCATTTCTACACAAAGAGTATATTGTTAGTGTTATGTAAATATTATTTACATTTACCTCGCATTACAATGCCATGTCCAATGGTACAATGTTTTCAATAGAATTTAATACCATAACACTTTCCATGCAAATTATGTTTGCATATATTATTTTAATGATATATGTAGTACCTATATGAAAATATAGCCAATTCTAACTTTTATTTACATATAAATGAAAAAGAATGGTACAATAATAACACATAACATAACATCACGCCTTGTTTCCCCGAAGGGATGGGCAGAGGTGTCCCTGTAGCAGGTACCTACACACATTTCGCCAGTTATTTTTAAGTCCCATGTAATAGGAGGCGAGCCTATTGCCATCAACCGGGCACAAATCCAGACTCCGAGCTGCTACTGAGAAATTTCAGATAGAAAAACCCAATAACACTTTGCCCGACCCGGGAATCGAATCCAGGACCTCATGCTCAGCAGTAGCGCTTGACCAACGAGGCAGTACAGTTATAATGAATGTAAATTATAATTATATAAATAATCATCTGTTTTAAATGATACTGTTTTCGTTTTTTTTTTAGTATGTTCCTTTCATTATTATTATTATTTATTTAAGTAGGTATTTCTAAAACACAACCTATTTTACATTATTTTTTTTGCCACACAATGAAAACCTCTCAGCCATAGCCATATTGTTTAATATAAATATCGATCTACCTAGCCTTTTTCACCTTCTGGCGTCTTTCAATCTAACCGGATGCAGCTACTACTACCACCAGCTAGATTTTTTGTTGCAACTGTCTCATCTTCGACTTTCCACTTTTCCTTCGCAAACGATAGCTGATGAGTCATCCTTTAATTACTGACTATCGTTTTCGAGAGAAAAGAGAGCCCATTATTACATTGCAACTATAACACACACTCTCAATACTCCAAACATTACGTACAAAGGGAAAGGGCGTAAAACTAAATAACACGTCAAAACCCACGCAACTGTAACCGGTCAATTTACATCAACAATCATTATAAATTATTTGCATCGTAAATTCTAACTTGCCTTTAATTCGCTCGTATATCTTTCTCTTAAGAAATAATTCACCATGTTTGATTAATCGTATGTTGTAATATATTGTTGGAGTTTGATAATGATCGGTGGGAGGAGGAAAATATAGGATGTTGAATAGGTCACAAAAAAAAAGAATATCATGCAGTCAGATTATAAGTTGAATGGTGAGCGGCTTGAGGAAGTCGAAACTATACGAGACCTAGGCGTTCAATTCGATAAAAAGCTAAGTTTTGTTGAACATATTGACAAAATTATAGTAAAAACGTCAAAAATGCTTGGCTTCGTTATGAGAGAGTGTAAAAATTTCAAAAAACCTAGCGTTAAAACAATTATGTACAACTCGCTAGTTAGAAGCCATCTCGAATACTGCAGTGTAGTCTGGTCACCTGAGTATAAGGTCCACATCAAGCGCATCGAACGGCTGCAAAAACGGTTCTTGTGGCATCTCACCTATAATAGTAATAAATGCAAAAAGCTCAAGTCGTACCAAGAAAGACTAAAGTATTTCAACATGGTGTCGCTGGAGAAACGCAGGAACATGCTAGATTTGGTTTTTCTTAAAAAGTTAGTAACAGGCTCTCTGAACTGTCCCGATTTGCTCAGTAGGGTGTTATTCCATGTGCCCCGTAATCTGCCAAGAAGCTCTAATAGGAGGCTTTTCTGCATGCCGAGATGTCATACCAACTTGAGGCAATACTGCCCACTGTCTAGAATGTATGCTGCATACAAAGAGCACGAAGTGGATATAGACCTCTTTCACTCATCAATACCTGCTCTAAAAAAAGCCGCACTTGCCATTTAATGGGTTTCTCTAGTCTAAAATCAAATCAAATTATTTTAATTTAATCATATTTAAAATTTTTATGTAACTTAATTTAATTTAATCACTGAATTTATTGTAATCAATTTAGCTTTTAATAATTTATTTTTACTGTTATCTAAACTATGTATTACTTGTTTTAATTAATTAATTGTGTTCTATCTGCGCATAATGTAGTGCATGCTGTGCTTTTCTTTAAGTAATGAGGCACTTAGACTTAAGTTTGCAATGTACAAATTGTAAAGTAATAGTGTACTCATTGTTGAAGAGCCTAATAATAATAAATAAAAAAATAAATAAATAAAGGTCAGGAGGGGAATAATACGTGAATAATACACACGGAAATATCGTGATTCGCAATATAGAGTTATAGGGTTGGAGAAGACGAATGGGATACTTTCCAGTAGCTCCAACTCATGCATAGAAAAATGTAATTTAACTTTTTGATAGTGGACTATTGTTCTAATGACAGGTTTTGATAGTGAACTATTGTTCAAATGGCAGGTTTTGATAGTGGACTGTTGTTCAAACGGCAGGTTTTGATAGTGGACTATTGTTCAAATGACAGGTTTTGGTAGTGTACTTTTGTTCAAACGGCAGGTTTTGATAGTTGACTATTGTTCAAATGACAGGTTTTGAAAGAGGACTATTGTTCAAACGACAGGTTTTGCAAAAATATTGATATTTAGCTGCGTTTTTTGTCAAAACAAAAAAACCGATTGTGGTTTGATCAGGGTCAGAATTCATGATAATAACTGACAAATAAATGACCTTAGCTCTAGGGTTCTTCCGCTTAGCTGTATGTACCTAAGCCAATGTTCAGGTTCACACAATATCTGGTTTAACACATTTTAAGCTGGGCTTTTCAGCAATTGTGAAAAATCCATAATGGAATTGCATCAAATCGTGTAAAAGGTAGAACGCCTCAAGCAAATCCATCGATATAAGTAGGTATACCTTTATCATTAAAATCATATTTCAATGTCGTTGGCAACCGTCACCTAATCGCCCACCTGTCAACTTCGCAAACATAGGATCGTAAGCAAACAAGCTTCGCCCATGTTTGTGTGTACAAGTATATATTTAGTTATCAATTTATTGCCTTATTATTAGAAGTAGTTTTGGTAGTAGGTATATCTACGGTTGATAGATTATTAAAAGTTTTTTTGGAGTATTTGTTATAGACATACTAGCTTTTCCCCGCTGCATTACCCGCGTGGTGGTCGGAAATTATCCTACGGGATCGTACTACCGGGGTATCTTTGTATTAACTCAGGCCATGGTCTATCCGTGTGCCTAATTCCATCCAAATCTAGGGATTTGCAGCAGCTGTTAATATATGATTGATTTAAAAGAGTGTCCGTGGAGTTTCTTCTTGCCTGTTCTTCTATATGGTACCTACTACGCTTTGGAATGGGCAACTAGCTTCATTTTTCTGACTAACCGACCCCTTGACAATTCAAAAGTACCTGTAATTGGTTTATTTGAAATAAATAGTTTGAGTTTATGAAAGGTAACAGACAGACAGACATACAGATAGAGTTACTTTCGCATTATGATTTTTTTTCCGAAATGTTTTGTAAGGTTTTGGGAGCGGAGTAGGAAAAGCCTAAGTATGTATGTATTAGTTAGAGTATTACACCAAGATGATTGATGATTGGGTGTGGCAGTTTCTAGGATCACACTTGGTCGTTTTTAGAAGAATTTTCCTGACCTTAATCGATATGAATATTCACTATAATTTAAATCGATTAAGGTCAATGAAAATTCAGCTGAAATTGATAAAATGAGTTTGATAGAAATAAGATTAGTTGTTGTGTCACGATTAGTATTACTTTTTAACCGACTGCCAAAAGGAGGAGGTTCTCAATTCAACTATAGGTTTTTTTTTTTGTATGTTTGTTACGCGATTACTCCGCCAATTATGAATTGATTTTAATGATTTTTTTTTTTTTTGGTAGGTCGTACTTCAGAGGTGGTCCCATATAATGTTTTATAACTTTGCTTGGGTAGTTTTTGAGTTAGCTTTAATAATACGTATTTTTTCCCACTTAGTATGTGGATGATATGTTAAGTTCCTGTCACTGTTATTTACATAGCAGGTAGTGGTATTCGAATTTATATGAAGTAAATACAACAACTAAAAAAAAAAGTGAAAAATAAAAACATTTTACAAAAAAAAAATCAACCGACTTCCAAAAAAAAAACACTACATTGTGAACAATAACTTTAATTTCGGAAGTCGGTGTCTTTTTTGTCACTGACTTCCGAAATTAAAGTTATTTTTCACATTGTAGTGTTTTTTTTTGGAAGTCGGTTGATTTTTTTTGCAAAAATTATTTTAGAAATACGCTTTTTGTTTATAGGGTAGCAGGTTTTGTCTACATTGTGGCATTTCTTTTCCAAAATACGACGTTATGACTGATTTTTTTTATCTATACACAGTAGTGTCAATCAAATGAATCAAATTGCCTTTCTTTTTCCCAACTACGTTGAGGTCGGGTTCCAGTCTAACCGAATGCAGCTGAACACCAGTATTTACATGGAGCGACTGCCTATCTGATCGGAGGTGCTCGTAGCTAAGTAAGAACAGCCGCACGGGTCGATCCACCAGGTTAAGCTACGCTTGCCAGGGTTGGTGCGTGGATGGGTGACCATCTTTACATACCGAGACTCCTCCGTGCCTTGGAAAGCCTCGTGGATCTTTGTCAGTCATTACGGGTCGTCAGAAGCCCGAAAGTCTGACAACCAGTCTAACTAAGTGGTATCGTATTACCCAGATACTAGGTTGTGAAGGTCAGATAGGCAGTCGCTCCATGTAAAATACTGGTATTTAGCTGCATCTGGTCAGACTGGAAGCCGCCCTCATCATAGTTGGAAAAAGGCAAGGCAGATGATGATGACTGGCTATCTGACCTCCACAACCCAGTTACCTGCCTACTGGGCAACGCGACACCCCTTGGTAAGACTGGTTATCAAACTTTTGTGCTTTTGAGTACCCATAATGACTGAAAAACATTGTGGAATGCTAGCCCTAGCTGGGACCAACGCCTTAACGTGCTTTCCGAGTTTAATGGTATCTTATTGTTATATTTTCCTATATGTAAAGCATCTAATAGCTATGTAGTATATCATATCAGTTAACAGATAAATATTTCAATCCAAACTCACATAAAATTTGTAGTCCGTATTAAAAACTGTTTATCACTAAAACAAGTATTAAATCATTTTCATAAGAATCTTGTTAAATGTCTGTCAGTCTGTAATATTTCACTTAGGAAATACATTTTCTGATATCTTAAAACAATTTGTTCTATTAACACAGAAATTAAAGTGATCAATTTTGAACGATACACAATTCACTTTTAGAGGTCCCCCTCCTGGTACACAGAGTAATAAAAACAGTATAACAACAACAACTTATTAACACACACACACACTTTTGTTTTTAAAAATATTATTTTTATTTTCACTGTGTTATTTGTGTTTTGTATTTCACGAACTGTTAATGCTAATTTACTTGTTTGCCTATATTTTGGTATTTAACACTGATTGAGAAAACAGGTTCGGTAAATATAATCTCAAAGTTTCTATTTCAGCATATAATATACATCATGATGGATATTTAATTTTTTGAAACAGTTTGTATAGTCGACTTACTATAATTATCCCATGCTATCCTATACAATAAAATGAGCAATATTTGTACATATTTGTAATTACGTTCTCAAAAACGGCTCTAATGATCTAACTAGGTCTCATATTTGGGAAAATTCGTTTTCTCAATTTTCACCCGAGTAAAGCTCGGTCGACCAGGTATTTTTATGTTATATATTTGCTACACGAAATATCAATTTTACGCAGACTTTCCTTTTTTATTTCTACAACAGGCAAAAAATTCAGACTGAAAACCGTTTCTTAGTTTGACCACAACATCTACTGCTTCTAAGTTCAAAAGCATTTATTTCAATAATAAACCAATTACAGGCACCTTTTGAACTGTCAAGAACTCGGTCAGTCAGAAAGATGAAGCTAGTTGCCCATTCCAAAGCATAATAGGTTTCTATGGAGAAGAACAGTATATCAGATTTTTCCAACCTGTCACCTGTGACAACTGCATGCGTAGCAAGTGTTTTATACTAAAACCTATAAACCTACTGCTATCCCCCAGTCTGTGGCGCACCCGTCGTGTGGTGACGATGAATGATGAGCGTGCCGCCGTGATTAACGACGCGCCATCCATCATACCGCCCTGTAGGTAGGTGCTGCCACTACCTCTACCCCCGGCGTCCCGTCGCCGCCTCGTGGTACTACAGCGGCACTCATTTGATTGACGCGTTTAATATGTTGTTGATGTTGGTTAGAGTAAAATTATGAGGTGACGTGTTAATTGAAATGTGTGTGTTTGATTGGGCATACAGTGATTTATCCGCAGGGTCATACTGAACCACGGTTCAGGGTGTTCAATTGACGTCAAGAGCAATAAAAAATATATCCAATATAAATATAAGAGTTTCAATCTTCTAATTGCTTCAAAATAATTACGACGTGGCAGATCAATTT
Source organism: Agrochola litura (assembly GCA_949152395.1). Taxonomy (NCBI): domain Eukaryota; kingdom Metazoa; phylum Arthropoda; class Insecta; order Lepidoptera; family Noctuidae; genus Agrochola; species Agrochola litura. The sequence goes on along the minus strand of OX424497.1, from coordinate 2,026,561 downwards.
CCAGCAATCCGGAAAAACCGGTTTGTTTGTTTTGTTTGAGATTTGGCGTGATTTTCAATATCAGGACTTTTCTCAATATTCTTTAGGTATTTAGTTCATACTATACCAAAATGTGTACCTGCTGGCATTTCCCATCAGCAAAAATGATGAACTTTAAGAAAACTTTCATCTCCATTATTATAACCCCTTTAGGGGACGAATTTTCAAAAGTCCACCTTCACTATAAAAGGGACTCTTGTGTTTTGCAATTCCATGCTTCTTGATCCAGCGATTTAGACTGTGCGTTTTCTGTCAGTGAATGAATCGATTTTTATTTAATTTAGTAGATACCTATTTCTCATAGCCTATTTTCCATAGACAATAGTCTATACCATGGACAAGTGATGTTGGAGCGTCGCGCGTCGGGCGTATAAGGCGATTGCAACATTTATGTATATATTTACGGTTTTCATATAAACTTTATTTTTTATTAAAAATTATTGTTTATTTATTTTGTAATCCCATAGTGGGATTTATGTGTCCGGGGCATCACAGCGGGCCCAATCAGAATATCAGCGCTGCGGTATTTATTGTTTAAATATCGCAGCCTATGCTGTTTATTATTATTTAATTCTTTTCGGTAATTAGAAAAAAAAAACATTTTTAGAAGCTCCTTTTTAGTTGTTATTACTATTTTTATTTCCTGTGCGTGTCCCAAATAATTTTCTTTTTCTTTCTCATTACTTTTAGCATCTCCACAAACAAAGTACACCAGCATCCTTTCCATCTCAATTGGTTCCATATCTGCAGCCAATCAAACGTCGGGAGACGTCTGGAGTCATGATGAATTTGCTCCGAAGTCGTTAATCATAGATGGTGCAACATTAATATAGTTGGAGGGAAGGTATGGGATGAGCTTGAAATGTGTCATGAAATAGACTTATGTACCAGTTTCAGTACTGATAATATTAGTACAGTACCGACTATAGTAAATCTTTGTCGGACATTACGTGTAGTCAGAAGCCCAAAAGTCTGATAACCAGTCTTACCAAGGGGTATCGTGTTAACTGGGTTGTGGAGGTCAGATAGGCAGGCGCTTCATGTAAAATACTGGTACTCAGCTACATTTGGTTAGACTAGAAGTCGACCCCAACATAGTAGAGAATAGGCTAGGCAGATTGATTGACCTACTATTATTGATATTTTCTGTAATTATTGATCAGAGCAAGAAAAATAAAAAGCAGTTTGGAAGTATATGGTCATAAAGTGGGAGAGTACTTTTTTTTCTTTTGTTTCCACTCTGGGTATTCCACTCTTCGTGTCAGACTCTAACTGACTAAAAACCACCCATGTTCCTTCAGTTCCCATGTTGCCGGGGGGCCATGATCCCCCTTTCGGACTTCTTCGCAACCCCGGCAGGCATCGGCCCTAGCAGACGGTCCTCGGGCCAGCCGGATGGCCATGACCCTCTGGGACGCGTTCAACCGGCGTAATGGCCGCAGCCTCAATGAATGCGCCCAAGTGGGAGAGTACCTGTAAGGGAAAAAAGGTTGTTGATTGAACCTTCATACTATGCCAAGTAAGTAACCACCTGATTTGAAAATGATTAGGTGGTAACAACAAAAAACAGCAATACGGTTTTCTGTTATTACTGCCGACTTTAATTATTAAAAAACGGTGATGTACAGTAATTACATAAAAAAATCTGTAAATTTAAAAGCAGTTACACAACAAAACAGATTACCTTTCACTCTTTACGTTGGAATCTCTCAATCATGTCATTGTTTAAGATCAAAACTGTCACTAAGTAACGCCCACCAACAGAAACATTCTTAATTACCTATTGTCTAACAAGTTATTATATTATCAATCGATCAATCATCGGAAAGATTTCGATCAATCGAACGCGGCTTAGAAAAATGGAACAACATCGTTATACTAAAACTACTTCGATGTTACGATAACGATCTAAATGAATCGATATAATAAATCGATTAAAATTTACACTAGTAATAACATGAATGATTGAATTTGATTTATGAAAATTGCCGCGATTGCTTCACATAGTATTTTTTTATTAAAATTCCTTGAAGTATTATTTCAGTGATAGGTATTTAATAATAGTTTAAAAAGATTAGGTACTTAATAATTGTTATTATTGCATCATATTTAATTAAAACACTAAATGGGGGTAGGTACTTCTTACTTTAATACAACCGTATGTAACCTTATTAGGCGATGAAGTGAGTTGGTGTGCTCTAGGAATTCGAAGGCTCATTCGAAGGAAAGTTTTTTTTTTAAAGTTTTCTGCAGGGGAATTTCCATTAGCAGAGTTAAGAAGGTTGGTACTGTTACAGTTACTGCGACCGTATGTGACACTGATAGTTTTTCTTTCAATTGTCCTTCATCGGCAATCTCCCGGGTATTACTAGTGTCAGTAGACGTGATAACCATCGTAGGCCGTCATATTTGCCAATATATGACAGTAAAAGTTCCACCAGTAGTAGAACAGTTGGTAATATCCTCGCAAAGGTCCCGACGTCCGCAGGCAAACCACGTCAATGCAACCCGTCCATAAATCATAATTAACTTAGCATTGATTAGGATCAAGATAATAACACTGTACTTAGAACTCATATTTTTTACTTGATAAGGTTTTCCGAGTAAATTGCAAATGATATATTTGCATAATTCGCTGTATTTTTGCATTAATTTATTGCCCGTTGCTATTAATGTAATTACTGTGGTTAGCGATGTTGGGTTGCCTATTTCGCAAACTAATGGAAAAAAATAAAGTAGGTACAGTAAGCGCTCAAAAGTGCATGAGCACGCTAAGAGTCGTATTGCTGTGAACACGCGGTATAGTCCGTACATTTGTATGTGTAAACAGTCAGACGTCTGTGGTGTGAGTGCCGTACACACACCACAGAGAACGCAGTTTTGAACTACACACTATCGTATCGTCACGGTTCGCGGGCGCCGCACTTTCCATAACTTTTGTTAGCACGCATCATACTCGTACGCGTGACCTTGGCCAGTGTATCGCATTGCTAAAATTCGAAAGTAAATTATATGTGCAGATAGCAGAAGGCGTTAAGCGTTGGTCTTAGATTCAAGATGGCTAAGGTTCTAATCTCGTAAATCACAGCGCTGTTTTTGCAAATATTATTATTTTTGTTTGCAATAATAATATTTTTAAATATCCTGCCTATTTATTAATGTTGTTATTGCAATAAAGGGTTTAGAATAAAAAATGCGTGATATGTTATAATAAAAAATAAATAATATTTATTCGTTATGTTTATTTTACTTAAGTATAGTTATCAAACTGCTACAATTATTTATCATTACTTCACCTGAATAATATGTGAAATAGATGTCTAGAAACTTAGAAGCAATTTGTATTATTTTGACATATTTAAATTTTGAAATGTTTTAAATTTTAAATGGATTTTTTTGCACCATAAATATAAAGCTTTGATCATGGTCTAAGTAATTTAAGCAATAAATAAGAATATTAGACTACTTAAAATGTAAAAAAATCTACTGACAAAATTGTTGATTTTAAGGTTATAGGCATATTAATTATTTTAAACTTTATTTGGCTTTAGTAAATATTGGTTGGTATTGAGGTTATAGCTTAAGTATTCATTTTCTTTACGAAAAGAAGATTGAAACTAAACCTCAAATTTTAATCCTAAAATAATACTATTACTAAAATAATATTAAACAATTTCGGTATATCTGCAAGAAATACGACAAACACCCTATTGAAACGTGCTTAAAAAATTCGTTACCATAAATTCATGCAATAACGAATCTGTTGTTTATTAAGTTGGTACGGTCAATATTTTAAGGTCAAAAACGGTTTTCTAGCTGGTCTTCAGTGATGCAAGCCTTCAGAGTGCACGGCGAACGGTTCATAATGACGTGTTTTTAATAATTCAGCAAAATATCTCGTTGGTATGAAACCATTTGTTTCATTCACCATTTGACGTCGCTGCTACTCGATAATAAGCCCCTTCCTCATATCTCTTAACCCTCACAGTATTTCTCTAGAACAAAGAAAAACATTGTTTTTATTACACATAATACCTTATTATTTATTATTCACTAATCGAATTAAACCTCACAATGAATTTAAAACTTTAAAGGCATCTTCTGTCTCAACAATACCTCTGTTCTATCAACAATACCCTTGATTAGGATTTATGTTTAGTAAAATATAATGAAATATATAAATGATAACACTCACACTTAGTCCGGTTTTATTAGATATTCACTTCACTTTTACGCAGCGCAATAATATTCTCTGATCTGATCTGATCTCTTCAATATATTTTATGCCTGCTTTTTGATAATAATAACCACAACACTGCGCTAAATGCTCGTCACCAATATTATCACGGCACGAACCAACAAAGTTCTAATAATTGAATACTTGTAACAAACTGCATCTACCCCACAGAAATCGAAATAATTTACTTAGTTTTTTGTGGTCTACCTGCTAAACTTTAATATTTATGTGAACAAGACGAATGAAACTAAAAACGAATGATGAATAACGAACTAGTCATTGGTTGCAGACAAAGTGAGTGTGTGTGTGTAATATGCGTGTCTACAGTATTGTAACAACTTATAGAAGAAGGTCGTAAGTCAAACCGAAGCGTCAGTCTATTGCTTTGTGAGATTGCTTATGGACTTTTGGTCGGTACTGTACAAACCCACTTGAAAATTACTAAATAATAACAGTGTTTGCAATTTTATTTTGCTGTGCTGAAAACTTGAAAATGAGTCATTCCTAGTAAATTCTTTCGACAATTTTTTTCAATCAGACTCATTTTAAATGTAATCAGCAAATGGTCTTGACTTTTCACCTCCCGACATGACAACCACACAGTGGGTACCTACCTATTGTGTTTGACACAAAATAACTGTCAATCAACGTAACAGAGTGCATTTGCATAAATCATAGAAATACTTACGTATTGAAAAATTAAATTGAAATTATTATTATAATACTGGCAGACCCCAGACATAAGTTACATAATAGTCTGACTTAACAATATATTTTTTGTCCACAGCGGATTTTGGCGCTAGGTCACAAATCTCTGAAAGCAAAACCTCCGTGAAAATTCCAAGGCTACAACCTATAGATTCATACTGTTTGCGACCCAAAGCATAGATTAAATAGTTCCTTACCCAGAGAGCGTTTTCGAGTGCCCATGCACACACTAGCCATGATTGAGTTCATACTTCATGTCCTATACTTATTGTCAATCTTACCGTCTACAACATTTAATAACTAAACTTGTTCTTCACTCTAAACACGTTAAACCGTTGATTCCGGCTGTCATTCTTGGATCTTTGACAGTCGTTAAGGGTCGTCAGAAGCCCGAAAATCTGACAACCAGTTCTACCAACGGGTATCGTGTTACCCAGTAACTGGGTTATGGAGGTCAGATAGGCAATCCCTTCATGTAAAATACTAGCATTCAGCTGAATCCGGTTAGACTGGAAGCCGACCCCAACATAGTTGGGAAAAGGCTAGGCTAGGGAAAAGATTATGATTGACGTGTTCTTCACTCTTCACATAATCGCTTAGTCACCTTGAATAAGTGTTCCTTGTTTACTACGGAACCCTAAAAATGGTAGTGTAGTCATCACAAAAAATCTATGATAACCTATGATAGCACGACATAGAATTAATAGAAGTTTACTGGTCGCATTGAAGTACAACGTTTCAAGACGACACATCCACACTTCGACAAGTCGCACTCAGCCGCGACTGTAACAAAGCAAGTCGCAGTCGCATGTCGTGACAACTGTTGACAGCGCGCGCCATTACTTCCGTCGCCGCCTTCCGCCTGTCTCCTGATGATCGATAGTGAGGGCTGGGGGTCGATATCGAGGAAATAGTCGATTTAAATAATGATAGAAGTGAGGCCTATGTAGGCTAGTTATTGTTGCAGATGTTTTGTTTAAAGATGGGCATCGTTATAACCTTTTACACATCTATCAAGTTTCTAACTATCTATCTAAGAAACGACTTCCTTATTAAATCATTTTACCTGTTATACAGGGTGACGATTTAGTGACCTGCATCCGTCAAGGGGGTGATTCTAACGGACATACTAAACAACTTTCGCTATCAAACACATACATGTCTAGGATTTGTAAAAAAAATCATATGTGTATTAAAATTATCATTGTCTATCTACTGGTGTATAGAAGTTGATTTTTACACAAACAGGATAGGTATGAATTTCATAGTGAAAATTGTTAAGTGTGACGGGTAGAATCGCCCTCTTGACGGATGCAGCTGTCTAAATCGCCACCCTGTACCTATGTGTATTTGTATGGTAGGTATGTCACTATACCTATTAATCACTTGCTGCAATACTCGTCAGTGAGTTGAGAAATTTGCTATCACCTTCCGGAGAAATAGGTTACCATTCTTCATACATAGACATTGCTTTCTATGTTACAGAAATATTTCAAATATTATGTTACAGTACTGTTTATTTTATAAAAACTTCCATATTTATTAGCGTTACTAGTATGATTGGATAGAAACCCAAAGTTTTAAAAACTGCAGGGGAAAGATGGCAATTCATGCAAGTAAAATGTTGTTCCTCAGGCCACCTCGGGTTGAACTGGACGATTGCCTCACACCTGTTCTTCTCACAAAGCTCTGGAACGTAAATTAACTCCCTATCGATACCCTTCTAACTAACATACTATCGTCCCTACTTCCGTTCCCCGCAGACATGTCAATTAGAATCACGGCCGCCGCTGTATCTTGTCACAGGCAAGCGTTTAAACGTTCGCAGCTGAAACGTACCATGAATCACTTTCTTTACAGTCGGCTACAGGTGTTGGTTGTAATGAGGTGGGCTGTTCCTTCTTAGTTTTTGAAAGAAATTATTGCACACAATTTTTCGTACTATCGAGACGAGCCATATTATATTTTCCTGATTTTATCTCATCATATTATTAGTACCTGGGCGACCGAGCTCTGCTCTAGTAAAAATAGAGAATGCTCATTTAATAGTATAGGATAGTTTATTCTAATCCCATGTATAAGTACATATCTACTAATTCCTTGCTGCCATGTCATTATTCTAATGTTTTATTTCTATTCATTATTTTGCTCTAAACTTTGGGCGACCGAACTTTGCTCAGGAGAAAACGAATTTTAAAAAACTTTACTTTTTTTTTTAATAAACTTTACTTTACTTTATGAGACCTAGCTAGATCTATTTTTCGCCCCCATAAATCCCTATATTGCAACTTTCATCGAAATTGTTTGAGCCGTTTTCGAAAACGTGATTACAAATATATAGGTACATATACAAATATTGCTCGTTTAATAGCAGCTTAACTTTGGATAGACTATCTATTATAAATCTATTACAACTTTTTCTGTTTACATATTTTCATGCTGCGTTTTAGTCGTGGAAATGATCTCGCTACCTACCCAATAGTATCAACATTCTCAGTAGGTATAGGTAATCTTCCTACTCCTTTCGACTTTTCTAACCAGATGTAGCTGAAACAGAGTTTGATACAAGATACCTCTAAAATACTAATATTAAAATAGCAATTCGCTATACTCACAAATCGTAACTTTAAAAACCTTCAGTTTTGACAAACTCGAGGTTACTCCAAATGATGTTTCAAATTGCAAGTAAATAAGCACAAGATTGATGATACACAGACTCGGGCTGACTGACAGATGATATCTTCATTTATTTTAACTATTTCATTCAAGGTTTTAGTGTAATTAAGCGCCATAATTACTGAAATTGATGATGTCCCGTATGTGTTGTAATTGTCCTGTTGTGAAGAAGGTCACGTCACTATCTAAATTATTTACACAAAGTTGTTTTTATTTTGCTGTACGGGAAATTATTTTTCATCGAGTATAAAACATCTATAATTAAGTAAAAAATAAATAAGTAGGTCTCACACCAATCAAGTCTGTACTCTCTTATTCTCATATCAAGAGAGAACCAAGCATTCCCTTTTCCCAAAATTACAAACACACAAACAAAACGTAACAATAAATCACGCCGGACGTCAGCCGTCACGCCAGCGTGTCACGCGGCCGATCTGTCACGCTGTCACCTGACACGCTGCGGTGGACGAAGCTCCACATTCAATTCTGAAATTCGGTAAGAGCATTATTTTAGTAATTTTGAACAGTTGACCTTTGCACTTTTATTTATATGAATTTGACAGTTTATTGTAGAATAATAGGCTCGCGTTTTGCACATAACTGGCGAAATGTGGGTGTATCACTATCACCTCTGCCTTACCCTTCAAGGAAAACAGGCGTGATGCTATGGTATGTTAACTCATAATATTATTTTATTATAATGCCAGAGTTGACGTAACAATAAATCAGTCTGGACGTTAGCTATCACGTCATTGTGTCAAGTGAACAATATGTCACGCTGTCACCTAACACGCTGTGATGTCCGCTATTCACAGAATTTCCATGTTGCATTTTGTACAGTCCATAGCTTTTTACCTCAGAATGGTTGCTATTGTTAATAATGTATTTTTTATAATAATAATTATAATTATTAAGAAAACGTGAAGGTTCTAGTTAATATACGTTTTTTTCAAAAGGATTTTAAGGATTCCAGCGGCTTTCACGCGGTCATCGGTCCACTTTGTAAGACCTTCCAACACTACGTCTTCTGGTACGCGGTCGCCACTCCAGAACCTTTCGGCCCCATCGGCCTTCTGTTCTGCGAACAATGTGCCCTGTCCACTTCCACTTAAGTTTAAAAATTCTTCGGGCTATGTCGGTTCCTTTGGTTCTCCTGCAGATTTCTTCATTTCTGATTCGGTCACATAGGGCAACTTCAAGCATAGCCCTCTCCATTGCACATACTGAGCTACAAATCATAGCTTATCGATTAAGGCAACAGGCTAGTAGTATTAGTATTTTTAATCATAGTAAGAGAATACAATGGTTTACTTTCAATACTAGTTACTAGCTAGTTGTTATATAGCGTGACGGTATCCTGGCAGACGTCATGTGGCCAAGCTACGCTAACACGCTCGCGACATTTGACATAATGCAGGCTTTCACGCTGCGATGTTGCCGTAACTTCACACAGAATTTTGAACTAGATTTTGCATGATGAATACGCGAGACATGTTACAGGGATATTGAAATATCCAACTGTATAAGAGCCTTATAAATAGTGAGTCTTCGTAAGTATTCGTAAACTGTTTTAGTAGGTAGTAGATATTCATCTGTAAAAATAAGCTTAGCCTTTCTTGTTCTGTTTCAATCTGTTACACTAACATGAATATTATGAGTGTACTTTGTAAAGTTTTTCCATATTATTATTATTGTTTTTTCCTTTATTTAATTATTTATATATAAATCATATTTTTAAATATTAGAATAAAATAAAATGAAACATTAAAAAATAATAATAACATTGTTTTTTAATTTTTGTTTTAATTATTGTGAATGTGAGGACTATGTGTATTTGATTTTCAGTTAGTTTTATAAGTAATTTAGCAGTTTGAGTACCTACCTACTTTATGCGGCCTATCCAAATGTTTCTTTGTTATTGTTCGTCGAGTCGTTGAGCTCCTTAAGTTCTGAGTTGAGCTACACGATTACTGATAAATGCGTGGACTGACTGGACACGGACAGGACCACTCAAATCTGTATAAGACCATCTCAGACATTAATCTGTATGGTCCTCTTATGGCCTGTGTTCGTATCCGAACATAGATTTTAAATTTTGTTGTAATAGGCTGGCTACATTTTTACGATGTATTTTATTGGTAACATTTTTAAGGGAATTTCCGTTTCTTCTCTCTCACAAAGATGGTCGAATGGTGACTACAATAAAAATAAATGTGTACTGCATTATATAAAAAGATCATATCAAATAAAGTGAATCTTAAAGTTTCTATATAATTTTATTTATGTTCTTGTCACTGAACAGCCTGACCAAGATAATGTCTGGACTCTGACACATTATGACTATGATTCTGATTATGTCTGGAGACTGTGACCTGATTTTATTTCGGTCTTTCTTCTCTGAGTAGCCAGGAAACAGCGAACTCATTTATTAATAAAACATAATTTAATTTTGATGTGTAAAAGAGTTTTTTAAACAATTTACAGAAATAAATTTCATTTTTCATTCATCAATTTTATCATAATGATCACGTACAAAAAAAAAAAAACAAAACAACTGCCTCAATAATAATGAATACCATTGTACAATTTACGTCACAAAAATCTGTAGCATCTGTCAATCAACCAATTAATCTCACAACCCCAATAAACACTGATTATTATTAAAACAATAAAAAATGGCTGCCATTCTGTTCTTGATAATAGGTACTATGGTATCGATGGCTGCATGACAATGAACAATTAATTGACATTCGTTGACAGCAATCATTGTCAACGGTCAGTCAATTTGAGTAATTGTTCTACGAAATGTGAATGGAAAAACCATGCACTCTTTTTTGTATGGTGGTTGTAGGATTTCCCATGCATATTGTTTTATTTTTCCGTGTGAAAATGATCAAGTAATTAAATGTGACGTGATTTATTGCCAAAGTATTGAAATATTACATAATTTCTTTATTTACTTGTCCATTATACGGATACTAAGGAAAATTAGTGTCTTACTGAATTTTCTTTCCTTGCGGACTCCAAAACATAAGCTAGACGTCTTACGATGATTAGATAATACTCGTTTCTTGGGTAAACAATCATTACAATGAACCTTTGAGAATCAAAAACAAATACAAGTTTTAGTTAACAACATTATTATTTTTATGACGTTAAAAGCTGGTTATTTATTTCGAAATGGTTTCCTTAAAACTCGTGAAACACATTTCCTTGAACTTTTATACTAAGTACTTTTTTATGAAGCGCTTACACGACTTTAATTTTCATTAATTAACTTTTTGTGACGTCTGCGAACACTGACATTAACATGTGGTACAAAAAATCCGAGAAACAAATCCATTAATCTATAAGTTGATGCAGACTGTCCATCAATATCCGTCAGATTAGCTCATTAAGGGATTTACTGACGCAGTCATAACCACGTCAGTTACCATTGTCTACACATCACAACAAGCGATCAACGTCGCGCTAAAACATACCAAAATAAACTTTATTGCAACGCAATAAGCATCAATCATTTGTGATTCACGCGCTGTTTTAATGAGGCGAAAATTATGAAGCACATTTTTGCTGACCACCTTTGTACACAAAACACAACCTTGTTCAATTGCAATAAAGGTGTATGTCACCGCAGAGAAAGTTTTGTCGCAATTAGCTAATTACCGGCGGCCGTCAGCGTGACAAGCCGTCACGTTCGCGGCATGTTGGACGTCATGACGTGACACGCGGACATGAGAGTGACATAACTTTTCGACGCCCGTCCGTTGTCGGTCACTGATTTGTGGAAAGTGGGGAATTTATTGCTCAGTTTCGTTGTTTTTTGGCTGATATTTATATGTTTGTGGATATAAATAAGGGCTCGGATAGTGGAAATAAATTGTCACAAATGGAACAATGATATAAAACGTTCTTGTGCAGCTACATTTTGGTTAGGTCGGCCATAATTTAAAGGTGTCTTTTGTTATTGAGAAAATGCCAAAGCTTTCTCCTATGCGGCAATTTTTCTTAGTGCATATTATTATGATAAAGCTTCATCACGAAAAAGTAATTTTGGATACTCCAAGTCTACTTTCAACCATGACTCTATATTTGAACACTTTTCGTAATGGTCTCTATATTCTTTGCCCTTCTTTGAAAACACCATCTAATTTAGATCATCCAAAAACCTGTCATAACATCACAAACATAATTCGTTCACAAAGAACATTTCAGTTCCGAAGTCTACAAACCCAACATAGCTATTCAATTCACACCTCTCCAACCATCCAACATTGAACAATAGCGACAAATACTCGCTCGATAAATTAATCCGCAAGAAATGGCAGTTTGCCTATCAACGCGGCATCGTTCACGTCAGAACGTTGTGTACTATTAAACGAAGTGTCGTGTCCAGTCTGCGTTGCGTTTCGTTTATTTATAATCTCGAGTTCTACACGCGACGTTGCCCGCAACTGATTTATTGCTGATATATAGGCTAGGAGTTTGGATTGTTCTAGGGTTTGTATGAGCTGGTTAAATTATAAGACTTTCAAGATATTGTCTGATAAAAGATGTATAAAAAGCACAGAAGAATATCAATGCTCAATATAATACTTCTCTTAGTTGACACCACAAAGAACTCGAACAATGTTCCAAAGTATTTGGGACCTGCGTGCCAGTAGGATTGACATTTGAAGAAGTAGGATGCTGTGTTTGACATCCATAATATTCTGTCTCGTACTTATTTAGAGTTTTATTAAGAATCTCAAGGCAATAGACATGCGATGGTGTCTGCACTTGATTTACTGACGATACGTAACTCGAGAGCTGGGATTTCAGTCGTGGTTTCCAGCGATGGCCTAGAAGTTTACTATATTTATTACTTTAACACTGTAAAGTAAAACAATTAGCAATACGAATTCCCGTTCACAATATAAAATATGATTACCTACCATGAGGCCATTTTGTGGTAGGTAGTCTATAATTAAATTCCAACTTTGACCCAAACTGCCTTAGGAAGGATTCACAAACAGTCCTTTCATAAAATAACATCCTTTACAATATTCAACGTTTCTATCCCAATCATTTCTAAAGCGTTAACCAATCAATATTATTCAATCAGTCGAATCAATCAGTTTAATTGGATCGGCCGTTGCCCAGACGTAAATACAAATTGGTAGTCGTGCCAAGTTTAGATTGAAATATAAGCGGTTTTTACTCTTACTTTCCTTTTTGATGAAGTGATGAATAATTATTACTATTAACGTGATAGATGGTTATCTATAACTTTTAATATCTTGTTGGGTGCAGGTGTAATTACGTTTCAAATTATATGCGTAAGCAGTAGAATGGTATACAGTCCATCTTAAAATCTATTTCTTTTGCTTTACGTTCAAGTTCAGCTGCTGTAGTTTTATCCACCTTGATTAGTCTAACAGGTATGGTACCAAAAACTTCTGAATCTCATTGTTTTTCTTAAGAGAACTATTTACCCACTTAAACATGAGTAAAATTTTTATTATTTATTTTATTTTTAAGTAGTACACACGGCTCCACATCAAGCTATACGTTTCCAGTGTAAGCTGACCTCGCATTGTACGGAAATCTTTTACAATGCCAGATCAGCATAAACTGGAAATGTATAGCTTGATGTGTAGCCGTGTGTACCACACAGAAAACACTACGGTGACAAAAAAAATCTCATTACTCATCCAGTCAAAAGTAAAAATGTGAATCTTTCATCCATTCAAAATATTCAACATTAAAATTCCAATTACCATTAATCCCAACAGATAAAATTCAAATCGATCGGGACAAAAATGCATTATGTTTACGTTCTAAGAATTAATTTCACGCTCTGACTCCCGGGCTAATATTTCAACGCTATATCCGCGAGCGCACGCAATCGTTGCAACGTTGACACTTACACGACACGTTTGATGATGTCTCATTTGTTTGATGGCTTTAAGATGAGCATTACAATGATATTTTATTTCACCTTTGACAAGACAAGTTACTGGTACTTTGTTATTATTAGTACTTCAACCTTCAATGTGCATTGTATCCTTGTCAGTATTGATCGTCTTTTCTGACTTACCTTCTCTTAATGCAACTTTTCCACTTACTTGCCTGGTTGGTTTTCCAACACTTGCTAAAATAGATAAATCTGTGGCAGCTTCTACGTTGTTTTATCTATCAACAATGACTGGATAGCATGTTGGTTATCTGTTTTTACAAGAAACATAATCTCAGGAACAATAAATTATATTTGCAATACTGATGCAAACTATTGCCATTAATTAAGTTGCTTGTAATGAACGTGAACATTCTCCCGTTCATTATTGTTTCGCAGTGATGACAGACCTCAACACGGGTGCGGTTTTTCATTGCTAAAGGAATAAAGATTAGGTTAAGAAGTTAAACAGATTCGACGGCTAATATTATATTCTTTGAACAAACTTTAAGTGTATAATTAAGGTAATGAATATTTAAATGAGAAAAAAACAGATTTTTAAATAGCAAATGAGTCAGTTGCATTTTAAATAGTTGTCATAATATATAGGTAAAGGCAGAAACAAACGTGGACGACGACCAGTCGCTTTAATCACATAATCGTCTGCCAAGGATACATTTGACGAAGACTGGAAAAAAAACTAAGTGAAAAGAAAACAATGTAAAATAATATAATAGCTGTGTCCGTTACAAACATGAATATCAATTTCCTTTGTGTGCAAAAGCAAAAGGAGCATGAAAAATTAAAACGGAAAAAGCAGTCGCGTCTACTTTTCCAGTAAGTATTTATGCTTTGACACCTTATGATTGACGGCCCGCTCCAAGCCGACGGTCACGCGATGGTTTCCAAGATTCATGTCTATCAGATTTGAAATAATTGCATCGAGCTGTTGTGTTCATAATTAGATTCACAGTAATCTAGATTTTATTACTTACACGAAGAACAAGTCGAATTACGTGTTTTACTAACGGGATTCAGGTAAATGATGTAATGAGAGGTAATGACGGATTGAGGAAAATGGCGACGCTGTTTAATATGTTTCTTTGTTTGATGTTCTTTGACAATTGTATGGTGATAGCCAGTTTAACGAGCACTCGTTAAGTGGTGTCATTAGTGGAAACAATGATGATAATGACGCTATGTTCAGTGGTGTTCAGTAGCTAATGGGCGATTATTGTGTTGTTTTCACAACTTCTCTTTGAGACTTATTAGTTTTTGTACAATGAGTGCAATTCTATGTACTTATTTGCATTCATTTGAAACCAAACAATATTCTTAACCTGGTAATTTCAATTATTTTACTAGCACCAATCTAGAAGACCTACATTTTGAAGTTGCCACATTAACACATGCCACACGAAAAAACGCAAGCAACACATTGCATTAGACCACAAGACAGCCAAAACTAAGCAAACACAATCACTCGCATATTTTACATGAAATCCATGTTTACTATGCTAATGGAATCCTCAATACATCATCTACGCTGAGTCAACAAAGCAAATATTTCGTAGAAAAATCAAAAGGAATAAAGTGGTCTAACATTCTTGTTTGATCGTGAGACAAGTTGATTTAAGTTTAACACACGTTATTGTCTACTAGACATCCGCCAAGACGTCTTATAAATAAGCTTTCATGCCTCGTTTTTAACTGTGTGCCAACTTTTTTGTTGGTTGTTACTGACCAATGTTTGTGCAAAGCGGACACGTTGAAATTTTTCGGTTTTATCTCAGCATTCTTGGGGCGTATAAAGTTTTGTTCCAAATTGGAATTTGTGAAATGATTTTTATCCTGCTGCCCACACAAGGAAATAATACGATATTGTATGTGGTGCTAAAAATGGCATAAAACCATCATAAAATCGATTGACTCAAGAAAAACAAGATAGTAACGTTTATTGACATCACAATGAAGACCACCCAAGCAGATTTTATGGGAGACTGAAGTGAACACAAGAATGAATTAACTGTTTATCAGTCAATACTTGTAATAATTTTATACAAGATGGCCAACTGGCAACTTTGTACATCATGTCTGCAAAGACAATTTTTTGATGACAATAAACATTGCATTGTGTCCAACATCTGCCATTCTAAAGGCATTACATTGGCCAGTCATAACAATGTACTTTATAGGACTAATAAAACTTTACTGCGGATATGACTTGCTGTGTCCTTATCCAGATAGACTTTCACTCACTTTCACAATGGACATAGGGTTGGAGAATGTGGACCACCCAAACGTGAGTATAGTTCCCAAGCTTATACTGCTTAAAATTCTACGCACGGTCGAAAGAAAACGGGTGTGAAAATACAGAAGAGTGTTTGTAAACCAACATCTGTCACCAACTGCCAAGCTCCAAACATTGGCCATACGTACCATTAGAGGCACGCCGACAACGCGAATCGTCAATCATCTGCACGCATTAATCTTGTGAAGACAAGTTGATAGATCATCGCGCTGTGAGGCCCGAGGAGTGGGAAACAATTTAGACAGAATGTGAGGTAGATGCGGTAGTTTATTCTTATTATGTAGAAATGTTAGTTTACAATTCCGTAATGGAAAAGAATATAATATTGATCACAAAATTACAAAGGATGTTTTTGCATCTGCTGAACATAGCGTCAAAGCAGTTCTAACAATGAAAGATTTTTAAAATATTTGCAATAAAGATGATTGCTAACGATGACATTAACTCAGGGATTGAATTATATTTTAATTTGATAATGTTAACAATATTAAATAATTGCTTGGATTAAATTATGCAACTCATCATCATCATTTCAACCGAAAGACGTCCACTGTTGGACATAGCTCTAACGCAAGCTCTTCGACCGATTCTGTGCTTCTCGCATCCAGCGGATTCCTGCGGCTTTTACCAGGTCATCGGTCCACCTAGTGGGGGACCTTCCGACGCTACGTCTTCCGGTACGCGGTCGCCACTCCAAAACCTTTCGGCTCCATCGACCATCTGTTCTGCGAGCAGTGTGCCCTGCCCACTGCAACTTAAGTTTGGCAATTCATCGGGCTATGTCAATTATCTTGGTTCTCCTACGGATCTCTTCTTTTCTGATTCGATCACGTAGGGAAACTCCAATCATAGCCCTCTACATTGCCCTTTTGGGTGACTTTCAGCCTTCGGTGACTTTTCAAATAAATTGTTTCTTTTCCTTCTATTCAATCACCATACACAAGAACCATAATAATCAATATATCTTGATGGTTATTGATTCACACTCTCAACACACAAACAGATTCACCTGTGGCAAAAACGCTCAGAAACCAATAATTTTTTGCCTAACCTGCAAACACATTAGCCATTGATTACATTATATTAACCATCTTTGACGCACAAAACATCTGTATCAACTAACCTTTATTTTTTTTCCAAATTAATGAAGCGTTACATTTTAATTGCTATTCCATTTTGATATTATTCACAGTCATAATTGTGTACGACCACCCAGCTTATATTGATGATTATTATCATTTACGTCCTGGGTAAAAATCATTCGATCTACAATTGAAATGTTACGTTCCACTGAGTCGATCGATATGTCAAGAGGAATCAATTTCAATTGACGTTAAAATGGAAATAGATTTCTAGGGTTAATTGTAGGGTTAATCAAATGTGGTTCTTGTGGCATGACATGCGCGAGCATCGATGGAAGATTCTGATTATGACAATATTCATTATGTCATTGTTTTGCGCTCTAGTTGCGTATTGGATTATGTAATACTGAAAGGAGGCGACTTCTATAAAATGAAATGTAGTTTGTACAATTTTATTCGTAGCCTGTATCATCCCGCTGCTGGGTAAACCCCTCTCCCCTTGATTAGGTACTGTATAATTTGAACACACGTTTGTAGTTTGGACACAGTCTGAGACGGAGTATCGATGAATGAATAATTTACCTTAAGGCGTGTACGCACGAACGAATAAGAAAATGGTGAACACGAACATCAAACACTGTGACATTCGTCAAATATGTTCTTGGCGATCCAATTTCGGATTCATGGCTACTAAAGGGAGTGGGGCGGTTGAGCGTGAACTATACTACTAACTGTGTTTGTTTTGCTAATTTACGTCCACACTTACCGTACTAATTTACGTCCACATAACCAAATGTTCCGTGTTCGATGTTCGTGCTCACCATGTTTTGTTCGTTCGTGCATATACGCCTTTAGAATTAGTTGTGGCATCATCATTCAACTCTTTGTCACATCCAACAGCTAACAAAGATGCATGATTACCATCCATTCCATACATATCCACTCCTTCAAACACGACAGCTAATAAGCCCTCAGATATTTCTCATGTCTTCGAATTATCACCTCACGGTATTATCACCTCCAACATCTAATAAAAATTCTAGATTCTCTGCGACGGCCGTCCAGGCCCTCTCTCGTGGCTTGCAGGTAATAAATCGTGTTAAACAAGTAGGTTGGGGCGTTTTATCAAAGTCAATCGGTATCACGCCGCCGGCCGTGAGTAATTACTTGATACTTCTTCCTTTGATAATCTAATTTATACTCTATTCGCATGCGAGAAGGTTGGAGTTAGACCCAATAGTGTTGTCTGTCTTTTTCTGTCTTCATCTTTTTAGTGTTGGGCTTTTGATAGCTCGATGGAATAGTGTGTTTTAGAAAATTTTCAAGTCAGACTAGTCAATTAATGAAATTCAAAGAGACTGTTAAATTATTATGTTTTATTTTCCAGACAGATTTTACGTAAATTAACATGATTGAACACTAAATTGCAGTCATAAAATATGAAGAGGAATGACGTCGATTTTTTACGGAATACGTCTGCTATGGATATCAACTTGGTGATAAATTGATGGTTATTTCTAACTATTAAATCACGTATTGGCAATTATGGCGGCAGGGGTTATTGGCGCGCCTCAAAGAGATGTCAGCAGACGGGGTCCGCTAGGGCCAATGCCTGCCGGGGGTTCGAAGAAAACCGATAGGGACATCGCGGCCCCCGGCAACAGGGCAACCGAAGGAACACGGGTGGGTTTTAGTCAGTAAGAGTCTGACACGCCCTCCCGCTCCACCCAGAGCGGGAGAAGTTATTTGATAATTTCCGATCCAAAAAAAAAAAGAAAAGGGTCCTGCAGAACGACTTATCTTTCGTAATTCCCATATTTTTCGTAAAAGTAAAAACTAAATACAGCTGTACAACTTTGTTGTAGCGACTTGTTTCGATAAGAAACGTATTTTGACATGAATAGTAAAGTCGTGAATGCTTACAAGGTACTCCTGCCAACAACTTTTATGGCGATTTCATTCAAATTATGTTAAGCTGTAGAGCTTCCCACGCAATCAAAAGTCGTGATTCTAAAAAGGTTACTTCAGAATCCGATAGAAACAAAATAATAAGTCACTATTAATATAGAAGTGTTACTACAAATATTGAACAAAATACAATACTTGGAAATAATTTTGGGAAACTTCAACGACAATCAAAATAATCACCTTAGGATAAAAATCAGTTTTAGTACAATTTCTTTGAAAACTAGTAATCCTTCCTGATCACTAGATAATAATTGTAATATTTACGAGTAAGCCTGAATCATGATAAATTTATAAATTGATTAAATCTATATCATACTATGAATCTAAGACGCGGCGACATACTTGCAATTTTGAGGACAGTAAACCAATTAATTTTCTTAATAAAATATGTTTAATGTGTATTGTATAACCTCTGAAATATGACAAATATTCTTTATAAAATATGATTTATTAAAGTAAGTACATCATCTGGTTTGTCCTTATTGATACGTTTTGTTCTCATTACTCGCTTAAGTTTCCAAGGTAAAATATTATGTGTTGGAAATAATTGATGATAATACTATATATTATGTCATACATTTACAGAATTGAGAACATTTTATTCAAGACTGGCTTACGCCAGCGGTTTCGCCCGCGTGATATCTTTATATAGTATAAATTATAGTCTATGTTACTCAATGATAATATAGCATTCTACTGGTAACAGATTTTTTTAATCGGGCCTGTAGTTTTTGAGTTTATTCTTTACAAACAAACATACAAAATATCAATTTTTTTCTCTTCTAATATTAGTTTAAAAAATCTTGTTTTTGAAATTAATACAGTAGGAAATGTAGGTCTTGGACCTGAGCTATGATTTCAACTTTACTTTCACCACAATTCATCATAAACATCGTAGCACGGATGTAGAATTATCTTTAGCCGCAGACATTCGAAAATTACTCTCATATATCACTCACAAATGATATCATCCATATGTACCTACGTACTAATAAAAGCTAATCTAGATAATGCATTCAGGTCATACGTTATCGACATAACCAATGATAATGAATCATTATGATAAATTGACTAAAATTGGTCCAATTTCAAACGATGACGTTAAGTATAAATTGGATTGATGATTGTTTTATTGTCCACCTTTCAACGTTTGTCAATGCCATTGATATTAAACGTATCTTTCATTTTATTTTTATGCTGTCCGTTCAAAATATGGCGCAATTTCAGTTTTTGGCACGAATATAATGAGAAATGATGTGAATAATATCCATCATTTCTTTTTTAGTTTTTCCTATTAGCATATTGCAGGAATCTGTATCATAAATCTCTATGATGTATTTTAATGAAGATTTCCGTGTAATAAATTGCATTATAAATATTAATCAAACAGCTGTATATACTGTATATGCTTTTGACTAAGTCATTAGTCAAAAGCAATTTCTAGAAACTGTTACAAATACTCGAACTTATTAAATTGAAGTAAATAAGCTCACTCTCATTTTCGAAAACTAAGCACCCTCAATTCCAAGCAACACATTGATATTCTGTCAGCGTGTCATTTCGAATTATATTACTGTCAACGTTTATCAAATGCACATCGACACATTTGTTCACAGAAGCGATGAAATATTCAAGTTTCTTGGCATCTGCGAAAGCTATCAATTTAATAACGTCATATTTTGTTTTCGTAAATTCCATTTTCTTCTTCGATGTCTGCAGAAATTCGAGTCTCATCATATTCATCACCAATATGTTTCGTTTTTCGGGCTGCTTTTGCATTTTTTCAGACTATTCCTTAGATCCGCTTTGCTTTACTGGAACTAGTCATGTGTTCATCAGCAAGCTCATCACTATACATAGGATCTCCATTTTTTCCCTGTTCTTTTTTAATAATGGCTTACCCCAGGCGTTCTTGTTTCTTGTGTTTCTTCCTGCTTAATATTTTGATGTATGGCCAGAACTATTTTTAACTTGTTCTATATTAGTCTTAACACATCAAACTAAAAACACCACCAACACTAATCTTCCTATACAAATTACTTCAGCAATTAAAACGCAATCCCATCCTTGAGGTCCATCCATCAAGCTATTAATCAACAAAAACAACTTGAAAAAACTCACAAAAAGCTTACAAATAAACATTCTTCAAACACATTACGCAATATACCGACCATCATTCTAACCGACTCGGTTGATTGATGACTGCTGCAATCATGAATGCCGAAGGACCAGCCAGCAAGACCTGTACGTAAAACGAAGGACTAAAATTCTGAAGGGTCAATTTATAGTAGGCTGGCAAAACGGTGATAAATGAATGTTCGGATAAACATGGCTACTTTATTACAGAGAACGGTTATGATTTATTCATGCTCTTGTCAGATTTGAGAGGTGGTTGCACTTGGCGCCTTGAGAATTGTACCTTTAGTTCGCGCTCTAGAATTTGTGTGTTAATTTTGTTTGGTTTAAAATGGCGGCTTGTATTATGTTGTTCGTTTTTTTCTGAATAAGCTGAAACTTTTTGGCTACCGATTTTATTGCAGTTTTAATGTCTTTGGTTTAATTAATTATTTCCTAATGGTGACCAATTCGCAAAGCATTACGAATCACAAAGTTTGTTGACAGAAAATGTGAGAAAAGTTACATGACGGACGAAAACATTTATTTTAATTAACTAAAAAATTCCGTGAACCCAATGGCATTGAGTTATATTATTATCCTTGCGTATATTTATGTTTAATCTCTACTTACACACATTTATATGAGCATTATCGGCGTCGGTTTAATATAAAATTTATTACTATAAAGTTAATTTTAGAGGCCTTTCGTAAGTACTGATAACGTTGGAATTTAGTATAAGTTCTTTGGTGTGAATGCAGAAACGTAACATATTGACACAATAATTAATTTTAGTTGCTTGTTTGCAAGTTTAAACCTTATTATTTTCTCTGTTAAGATATCGTATTTAGCAACCACAACAGACTTGATAGATGTGATCAATAATATGTTTTCTTAAATATATTGGTCACATCTATCAAGTATGTTGGAGTTGCTGATAAAGAAGTAACCAGTTACTTCGATGCAAATTCATATTTAACCTAAACTGTAAGACTGAGAATTTAAAACGTGAGTTACTAAGTGTTAATATGTCGAATATCCAAAGCACAAAAGTATAAAAATAAATAAAACTCAACACTTATTCATCAGTTACAAGAAGATCAAACTTGTTGGAAGCTTCTTTCAATCATTATCTAGTCACGGCATGACCGATGCTCGCTTGTATTGATGAACGCTACTAATGGCTGTGATGCCTTTGTATCGGACGCAGATGAGCGAGGAGGAAGTGAGAGATGAGCGAAAAGAGTTAGCCTTGGACACTAAACTTATTAGGTACATGCGTGGGTACGAATTGGAAAATGAATGAAATCAAGCCACTAATCTACAGACAGGATAACCAGAATGCAGAAAATGTAGTGACAATCCTTGTCATACTTTTTATTTGTAAAAAAAAAACCTTAAATAGCAGTGCAGTAAAATGCATTTCGGAGATTGTCCAGCATTGGGACAGAATAGGCTAAACACACGGAATACCGTAAATGCCAATATATTGATCATCATCATACAAAATCAAATATAATTTGTAACTTAATAAAAATGGACCTCAACATTTTTCGTAACTTCTCAATAGTTTTGATTCTTCACTCTGCTTGTTTAATAAAACTTGCTGCTGATAAAATCAAATGTTGGAATGCTCATTAAAATGTGAATTTTAATAATTAACAATTTACCAATTATTCGTTCCAATATGACATAAAAATAATAAATTGACATCATAAAACATGAATTAATGACTTCATACATTAAGGTTAACATATTAATTCATGAACATCAATTTTAAAGTGGAAAATTAAGTAGATACAACTGTTTCTGCCAAAACTATAGCATTGTCTAAAATAATGTCTCAATTTACTAAAGTGATTAAACTTTGATCTTGAATGACCGTGTGAATTTTTTATCATCCATTGTCCTTCTATTGATTACAAACTCTAAAACTTTTAAGTACAAATGCACGTGTTTCTCTAGTTTATCTAGTTTATTGTAGTATGCAACTTTTTGAACCCAAGGAGACTGGAAACCACATATTAGTCTTCTGAATGACACCAGTTTCATTTAGTTGCCCATTTATGCAAAATACAACAATATTAGAAAATACTGACGCTATTTATAAAAATATTTCGCCCTTAGAAATCCAAGCAGAAAATATTTCCAAATTTTTCCCAACTCCACACACACCATAGTCGCACCAGCGACATTAACAGGCCGCCCGGGGCGCCCTCTGCCAGCAATTTGTCAACGTCAAAACTCATTTTTATTGTAACCAAGTTGTCAACTTGGTCCCTTATATCTTTATAATGACACGTTACCAAGTAGCTTTCTTTAATGTCACTTTGAGACAATCGTTCGTGACATTTGGTTAATGACACTCAACGTGTAATTTTGGTATTTTGAATCGAGTGCGAAAGTAAAATGTTAAATTGCTTAATTTTTTACCAAGATAAGTTTTATAGAGGTTTTGATAACCTTTAAAGGATAATATCGTGTTGCAAAATTATGGAGGTCACCCTGATCAGATCTGTCTCTGATATTTTTGTCTGCAGTTTATCTGATACTAAATTGGCTACTTTGAACAATTTGGAAGGAAATGTAAGTACTGATAATTATGTAGTTACGGTAATTACCGGATAAGATGCCATTTATATCAGGATGTAATATAGAAATAAATCAGGAGATGAATTTATGTAGAATGAGCTCAAAATTAACGACTTCATCGTTCGTTTTCTTCTTTTTTCAGGATATTGTTGGTACAGTTCCTATCTTTGTCAGTATTACAAAAAAAAAAACATGTTAATTATCATCAATACAAGAAGTAATAGCAAGTTTACTATATATTTGATTCCTTTTGACTCGTTCGTTATCTATAGGTGGTATTTCATTCATCACGACATGCACACTCATTCTCACCATCTTTCATCAATCCACCTTCACCCTTTACATCTTAAGTTCAGAGATCACCAGAATAATGACTCACACAGTCATTAGCTGTAATAAGTGCATTAACAATATCTAATCTTCCCCCATCTATTTGCTAGGCAATCAATATCTGTCAGAGAAATCATACTAATCTTATTATCTGGTATTAATATATGTGATTTATATTGACTGAGGCTAGATATAGTATAATTATTTATTGGCAAGTTTACCTCGGCGTCCGATAAAACGACTTTATGAAGCTTAGATCGTGATCGATCGGTTGATTCTTATTTTATATCAGCAATATTGGTAGATTGATATCAGAGGTTTCCATGTCGGGGTATAGATGGCAATGTAGATAATTTATACGAATGGCGTGGTGGTTAAATTTATGTGTTTGTTGCTTGGAGTCGCAAATTCAATTTTTATATTGAATTGCATTATAAATGGTGCAATGAGTAAATTGCTTCGGTACTATAAGCTGTAAGTTCGATTTCCAGCATTTAAATGTGAATTGGTTCAGTTGAAATAACTTATTTTCTAATAACTCACACTTTGTTATCATTATTTCCCCTTGGGTTGCCATCCATCCAATTCTCCAACAATTCTGAATTCCCGAAAACGTTAAGAACTCTTGCAAAAATTAAAACAATCACCAAAGTACCTATATTTTTCAGCTCATCCTCGACTTACGTCTAAACAAGTAATTAAAGCGGCCACAGAATGAAGACACTAATGGCTCCAAGTCACACGGGAGCGGGATCCTGACAGGATGATGGATCAGCCACTCCTCCTAATGACTCCTTATGTTACGAACTGTAAGTCATCGCGCTTATAAGATTAGATATTGCGTGATTACTTGCTTTTATAATATTGATGTAGTAGGTGGATAGGTAACTGCGAAGGAAGGGTACTGATTCATGATATACATACCTAGTTAACTAGGTGTAATAGGTAGTGACAAGATACTGACATAATTATAGTATTGATAATAAATGGTAATGTTTCAGCGAGGATAAACAATTAGATAAGTAGGTATTGTTTTAATGGAAAGTCGTTTTTAGGGTTCCGTAGTAAACAAGGAACCCTTATAGTTTCGTCATGTCCGTCTGTCTGTCGGCGGTCTAGCTCCAAGACTTTTAGTACTAGAAAGTTGTAATTTGGTATGGGTATACAATTAATCATGCCGACAAAGTAATAAAATAAAATTCTGAATAATATTTTTTTTTAGGGTACCTCCCCTACACGTAAAGTGAGGATGTTTTTTTTTTTTCTGTCCCTTGGTGTGAGGTATCGTTGGAAAGGTTTGTCAAAAACATTGTGCGTGTGTTCAAACCATTTTTGAATTCAGAGATCCGTTTGCGAAATATTAAGCTTTAAAGTGCAAATTTTTGTTAGTCATGTGTCCTCCCCCCTGCCAGCTAAATGGTTGATTTTAGATTTGTGAAAAAATTCACAACAGTAGCTTATATAACGAATTTAAAAGTAAAACTATCACAGCTGAGTAGGCTTTGAAAGTTAACGAGTAATAATCGACCAACTTAGATTTGCGGTTGTAAAAACATGTTCTCCGATACATTCGGTATGAAAGATTTTTTTTTGAACTACAAAGTTAAGTTTGTTCTTGGGATAAATTCATCCCAACTACGGAACCCTACATTGTGCGTGGTCCGACATGCACTTGGCTGGTTTTTTTAAATATAATCTAACTGAACTGGCTCAAGGTTGCTGGTTTAAGCTGTTTCAAAATGTGGGGAAATACAAACATTTCACAGTCTGTCTTTTGAAAATATTGTTTGCCCTTGAAAATATTTACAAACTTCAAAGAACTAACATAAACTAGGACTTTTATTGTATAACAAATAAAAATAAAAATGTCCTGTGGCGTCAAGTAAATTTTTGTTTATTTTCGGAATCAAACCATTCGGAATAGATTTTACATAGAATAAGACTGTTTATAGTCCTGACATTATAATATTTAAAAAAACAAATATCTGGAGCAACGTTCACATCTAGTTGCAACAATAAACCTGTCCATACATCATCTTGAACTGTACTTGTCACCTGTCTTTCGGCATTTTGGCATTTACTGCCGGCGCAATGTCCGTCAACTGCCAACTATGCGGCGACGATTGACAATCTATTAAACACCTCTGTCCATGCCAACTAGGTGTGGAAGATGCATAGTTCTGCTGTAATTAAACTATACTCCATTGGTTTAGGTAATTAACTAAAGTTAAACAAAATCGTAAAAAGGGTGTTTTATAGATGACACTTTCTTGTTTAAAAATACGAGTAAGTACGTTATAACCAAATTAAATTGATTTTCCATTTTTACGATAGTTTCCTCTATTATTAATGTATGTTAAACTCTATCATTTATTCTTAAACTACTCTTCCTAGATTTACATCTACCTAGATTTATAATAATACTTATAATTTTTTGTAACCTGTTGATTGTAAAGAGCCCAAAAAGACAGACCTAAAAAGACGGACTTCTCTAAACCTCAACGAATTATAACGTTGCTAAATTGAAGAGTGCAACTGTGACGTAGTTTGGCAACTGAAGTGACAGGTAGGTACTAAGTTTAGTCGGTTAACCAGATGCCTTTGACAGCTCTCTCGTCACATGGTTCTTTTTGTTTACCTTTAGTTAACTATCTAAACCAACGGAGTATAGGCATAAATATTTTTAGAAATGGTTTGAGATGTGGTGACAAAATGTGGGTTTCAAAATGTAATGATGTCTTGATGTTCTCTATTCCTAGTTAGTTTTGAGTCATCATCTTCTTGACCTAGGTCCATAATCTAATTTATTTTGGGTCATCAACCATCATCTCTGTATTCACCCTCTTCCTTGACATATTGTATTTCATTTGGTATGCATTTATCGTTTCTTTGGTATTTTTAACACCATTGTGTGCCATGTTTTATGAAAATAAATTATTTATTTTTATTTCCTCTATTTTAGCAGTTGGTTTTAACTAAGCACAAATAATTTTCAGTTCTGTTTCTGCAATATTGTATTTTATTTCCTGATCAATTTATTTTACGATTCTCAAGACGTTAAATTAAATCAATTTCTTAGGACACGCTTGGTGTTGGTAATTTTACAACGCTTTCCTACAGATGGCCATCAATACTAGCTGACAGAACAGACCACCCTGTACCTAAGATAATAAAACACTAAGAATGGAAAATCCTGTCGGCGTTGTCAAAAGTTTTCTTCCATATATTTTCGCCTTGGATTGTGGTTATTCCTTTTACAATTTCTACGTTAGTATCATCATCAAAAATTTTTAGAAATACATAGGTACCTATTATTATTTTTTTTTATCGGAAAACCTACTTTCAATCTTAACTATTTGAAAGCGTCATAATTAATATAATATTTTTATTAACAATAATGTTGATACAACTCATCTATCCTAAACAAAAACACAGTGTACAGAGTTTAGAGCATTTTAAAGATAGAGTTAACGACGATGTCGGTGCTAGTATTAACTGTGTGACAGACATCGGCGCCTTCCTCCTACAATCATGATTTGCTATTCGTTTCAATATAATGACACAAATATAGTGCTTGTACAAATTAAGTTACGCTCATTTTAAGTATTAAAATAATAATAAATTCAATTTTGAATTGAAAATTGAATTGAATGTAATTATTAGGTTGAAAAATTATTTATTTACTTTTATATTAAGGCATGCAAGGAAATACGTGAATGTGTGTGAGAGTGTGTCTGTACAAACAAAGGTGTGTGTGTGTGTGTGTTGTTCCTACTATAAAATATGATAGTATAAATGTGAAAATGTGTGTGTTTATTACTCAATCACACAAAAACGGCTAAACGGATTTAGATGAAATTTGGCACACATATAGTTTACTATCCGGGTTAACACATAAGTTACCTTTAATCCCGGTAGTACGTTCCCGTGGGATAATTTCCACGCGGGCAAAGCCACGGGCAAAAGCTAGTGCGTTATAAAATGCACAGAGAACAGTTTTATTAAACCGCTTAGGAGTTTAAATAAGCATATTAATTAAGTCTCCATTTTTGAAATGTCAGAGATTTATGTCATAGAACAAAAACAACTAAATATCATAATTACTTTAACTAGTTTCAGAGCAGTAATTGATATGAACCCGTAATCCGGTTGCAAACTAGACTAAGCCCAACAGGTTTGAACTTTAGTCAAACAACAAATTAATCTCAATAAACGTAAATAAATGGCACCTGGTTTACAACTGACCCAAATGTTAGTAAGCAGCTTTTATGAAGCCAATAATTTTGTAATAACACTTGTTACCGCCATATACATCGCTGATATCAAATCTACCTACTTCAAATATTTTCAACATTAGTATATTACAATGTGGCGGTAGTAGGTACGATTCCCATCAATCACCTTCCTTCCTATTCATTCCTGCAGCGTCTACCATAGGTCAGAGCGAGACAGCAATACAAGGCTGGAAGAAGATAGACCGCAACGGACGCCATTTTTTGAAAGGAGTTCAAGTTCGTTCTAATCCGCTGCCGCGAAAGCATCTCTCCAGAGCTTTTACCGCTAATATATCTGGATTTCGTGATAAATCCAGGTTTTCGGGTCTCTTTATGAAACTAGACCTACCTACTTATCTAGTTACACTGATTTTGAAGTGCTGTGTAAGAAATAGGAATCGTTTATCCGTGAAACCACGCTGGCTTGCCGCGTGGTTAACCTACACATCCAGGACATACGAAGTCCTAGCATCAGGAAGGCGACTCCAGACTTCTAGAAAGGTAAGGCGCTGCATCCTGTATCCTTCGCTTATTCCTGTTTCTCCATACCAAAAATAGCCTCATTCCAAGTCAATGTATACTGCCACATAAAGTTTATTACAGTCCACAAAACCGCCGATTCTCATAGCAAGGCTTTGAATCACCGCTCCAGTCTTTTAGAAGCCTGGAAAGAGCTGTTTAGACAGTTCTATCCATTTCATGGTAAATTTCCCGCTCCCCCTCATGTTAGCGTTTAAAGGTTTTACAGTTAGCTCAAGGCGCTAACAACACTGTTATTAACATTGTCCCGGTAATATTTGTAAAACCGTTGGTAGAATGTTTGTTAATAACATTTTATTATATGTATGGGTTGAAATAACTGTATGGACTATAATTTTAGGCCGTTCTCTATGTTATGTAGATCATAATTTAACAATTCGCACCTTTCGGTGCAACAAATTCACAATAAATTCAGGACACTTTTGTTGTCTTTTATTAGGATTTTTTTGATAATTCAATATTAGATTTTTAACGTAAAACTATAAAATACAATAGACGTGGATATATTTAGTAACTTGTTCCGCTTAGCTATTTCTAAAGAGCCACAAAAACTCCTGAAAGAAATCGACACGTGTTTCACCTCTCAACGAGGCATCCTCAGGATGACGATGGACTTGTTGCGAACTCGAACACGGCGTGTTGCCACACTGAGTGCAGACTGAGCCTTATCGCCTGTGAAACCCACTTATATAGTGTCGCCGTTATCAGTGCGACCGTTATCAGTGCGATAAGGGGCGAACAATCGCAGCAAAGGTGACCTTGGCATACTCGTATTTAATTCGTTCAACAGTGTAATGTTTCCGGTATTATTTTTGACAATTTCTAAACTCTCTAGTACTGACATTCTGAAAGCGGAACAAGTTACTAAATATATCCACGTCTATTGTATTTTATAAAGGATTTCCGCAAGGTCACGCCTGAATCAATTAATTAACGTGAAACTATAGCAAACAAAATAAACAATTAATTTTATAAAGATTTCAAAACCTACTATAAATAGTCATCCAGAAATAAGGAAATGTAAAATTATAAAATAAGCTGTTGTGACTTTGTTGCACCGAAGGTGTGATTTGTTGATTTCATTGAATAACGAGAGCAGCTAAAGTAACCAGCCATGCTGAAAGGATATAAAAAATCGACTTATTCTCAGCTAAGCGTGCCTTAATGTTAGCACTGATGTGTTCCACCGGACTGGTTTTAAAGGTTTGGTTTTTGGTCCTCCTGCTTCCATCGAATCTGATGAATTCCATCGGATCACAGGACAATACTGTCATCTTCGTTGGGCACCAAAAGTCATAACTACATAAATAACTTACCAGTTTCTCACATCATTTTGTAAAAGCTTCTCCTGATAACCGGAAAAGGGCGTAAACTCCCAGATCCAACACATTTTTCATATCACACGCTTCTATTACATTATCATGTCGGTGCACCTCTATTATAATAACGAGTGGGCCTCGTAATAATTTATTACCACCATTAAAGTTACCAACATGTTAAACGCGCCGGTTGCCCAGCGGGGCACCTTATTATGCCCACTACTGAAATGCTAAGTTCCTTATTGATATCCTTCATGATTGATTGCTTTATGTAAGTGACAAAACTGTGGGGTTAGTAAATTATTTTAGGATTTGATTTGGTGTGGTCTTTTGAGGATACTGGGGTGGTCTTTTCGTTTCAAAGGCCCATTAAAATATTTTTGGGTGGTGGTGCGAGGATCATGACCTTGAATACTGATGACTTTGCACTGCAATCTCCTTGAATACTGGTGACCCTCTTGAGCTGCCATGAAAAGAAAGACTGAGTAGATTTTCGTAGTTAGATTGTGAATGGAAAAGTTTCAAAGCTCTTCGTTATACTATGAAAAGTACTGAAGGTACTTGAGGCATCAGATTTAAAGTTAATGTTCCTTAGCAAGATCCGAACCGAATCAAATTTAGGCATACAACTAATGCCACTACCAGAGGGCAAACTGTGTTTGAAGGATAATCTCATTCGCTTATAGTTAACGATCACTGATTACAGGAATTGTGTCAATTGGCTGTAATAATGACACAAAATTATACACATTGTAATGACAGTCACCGACATTAGGAATACAACAAATTGCTGTCATAAAGACGTTTGTGTCGCTCTGTAATTGGTTGAAGTTGTGAATTCGTCATGTGTTCGAGAGTCTAATTTGTGTCGTGTGATGCAGGTGTTTGATGCGACAAATTGTCTTGAAATTTGTCGGATATATTGGGAATACCCTACATTCTCATTTTGTTTATTCAATATTTTGTTTATTCAAAATATGAGTTTAGTCCAGAGGTAGTCCTCTCTCAAGATACGCCACAACACCCGGTTTCCGAGACAACCTCAAATTTTGAGGTGGTTGGTTCATATTGTTTTCATACTGGCATAAAGTAAGACAAAGTGATTATAATAATGATTATTACTAAGATCAACAGGTCAAAGAATACAGCTAGTCATGGAATAGTCCTTTCATTTTCAAGGCAACAAACATCTCGGAGCAAATATCATAACCACAAATGAAATGTCTTGTCACAACAGCTTCGGCCATCTTTTTATAATGTGGTAAACATATATCTAGATGCTGCCATTCACCTGATATGCGACCTGGGCCTATTTTTTATTCTACACCACAATTAAACTCGTCGAACAGATAAACGGGCCTCATAAACAAATACATTTAGTTATAAATCGTGCACATAATAGCTACTCTTTGAGTACGCTTTAACTCAACGGAGCGGGGCCGACCGGGCCCTATCGCTTTCGCTTCGAATAATTTATGTGTATTGTCGAAGCGAACGGTGTCGATTATTCATATTTATGCCGCTAGTGTGGGCACTGTGAAATATTGAGCTGAGGAAATTACTTTGCACGCCTGAGGTGCGGTTGGGTGGAGCGCCTTGTCGAGCGCTGGGCGAGAGCAACATTTATTTCTAAAGATCAACGTTCGCTATTCAAATTAATGCGAATTTTAAAGACGTGCAATTTATATTCTTTAAAAGGGGAATTCTGATTATAATTTAAACAAGAAGGTGACGACTTAGCTATAATCCTTATTAGGTCAACAAGCGATATTGCAATTTAAAACAAACTATCAAAGCCATCAATCATATTTATTTGTTCGATGCATATCAATGCAAAATATCAAGAAATTAATCATCTTTTTTCTCGTATTTTAAAACCCCTTTATTTTAGAGCCCCGACTTAACACACGATGCAAATGGTGACGTCAGAAATGTGACGTACCTATAACATCAATAGACAAGTAACGAGTTGAATGTGACAAAGCCCAAAAGTGATCAATGTTTTCGCAGAAAGATTGTTTTATTCAAAGTAATAAATCGCACCATGTATCTCAAAGAAAGTGATGTATGTGTACACAAACCATTAACACACCACAAGTTGTATAAGTCAGGACTGATTTATAGTCTGCAACAATGTTCAATAATGGCGATTTGTAAGACTATCGCCTGCAGGCATGCTTATGGATTTCTAGATGGACGACAATACAATCATATTATTATTTGAGTTGAGGGAATGAGAATAATGTATGCATTAGTGACGTTACTGCACACGAAAATTTTTAAACAATACTGATGTTGTTTGTTTTTTTAACTCAAGGATACAGTACAAAACTATTAGAGCTCTCAGAAGTTGCACGCAAGTGACTGTGCAGTAAGTATTTTTTACCCGACTGCCCCAGAAGAAGGGTAATGTTTTTCGAGAGTATGTATCTATGTTTTTTTTCACATTTTTGAGTGCCCACCACGAAAGAAGGCTGGCGGAAAATTGTGGAAGTAATTTTTTTTTCATGCAATTTGATGCAATGACATAGACACTAGCGCCGGGTAAAAAGAACTTCAGTGGTGGCGCAGACTCTACGATAATGATGTACTTACATAAAAGCAGGGTCGTCTTTATTACTCAGACCAGTGTGTCAGGCTCTCTCACAGGCCCATAGTCCACGAAGTCCATCGTCTACATGTGACAGTACTAGTATTTCAATGGTGCTTATAAAGGTTGCGTCGTGTACGGACCGCTGTTTTAATACTAGTGCTGTGACATTCTGGTTGTGATTCGAGTTTTTAACTGAAAGAAAGAAAAGAAATAAAAATAAGTTTATTTGTCCCAGAAACACGTGCATAAAAAAAAGGATGATTCCTCGGTAACTGGTTACTTTTAAGTAGCCTCGACGATCAGTCTTCAATTCCATGAGCCATCTTACCGCCCGGGAACTGCACTGATAATATATTATCTTTTGATTGTCTGGTACCAAATAATTGTAGATCCATGTTTGTCATTCGGTGGAATAACCTTGATTTCCAATAGATATTTGTGACCCTCAATGATATTTATTTCCACTGACGTGAAACGAATACAAAAACAGTAACAGTTATCTTTTTCAAAATTTTAAAACTAGCCATGTCTGATCGTATTTAATTAATGATTTATTGGTGATAATCTTCTATTTGAAAAGCGATAATCATATTAATAATTAATAGATTATTTATGACTTTGAGTGATGATTAATATTACTATATTTACAGTAAGTAGGTATATCATTAAGTACCAGAGTACTTAATGATAGCTTAGATAATACATTATCTTGGCTATGAAATCATAGAAAAGTTATAATGAGAATTATCTGTAAAACAGCTATTATCAAAAGGATTCCGAGGCGATTACTGATAAATGATTTTTATTTCTAAAAGTAGTTTTTTTATTAATTTTTCACAAACAATTTTTCATAACATTATCAACATTAATAATTACTGATTAATTGCTGCTATGTGCCTAATTAATTATACGATTTACTCATACTTACTATGAAAGGGAAATTTTCTTATCTTTTACTCTGGAAAATGTTTCAGAGCAAAAACCGAAGTTATAGTTCACACACTTCATTCTCACAACAAACTAAAAATGCAGGAAAAAAAAACACAATTTTTAATGCTGCCCGCTACCACTGTGACCCCGCCCGCCCCTCGGCCGATGAATTGTTTCATAATGTTAGTGCTTTAACTGAAAACTTTATGTTAATCGCCACTAGAGTTAGCGTTACGACGTGTTCCACCTAAGTGGACTTTAACGGCCTATGACTGATGATTACCAGTGCTAGCCTACATGGGAACACAAAGCTCAACTTACTACTATAGTATAAAATGGTGGCACTTGTATCAGGAATGTTAAAGGGAAAAGTGGATTGTATTGTTTTGAATTGTATATTTTTATTTCCAGTCTGGAATTGTCCCGCGCGCTGTAAGGTAAGGTTTTCTTCTAAAACAGAAAGTAAATAAACACTTTTTCAAGTGTTTTTTTAATTGTATGTCGTCATAAGATATCTGTTTATTTACTATGGTTTTCTAATAAGATTAAAAATACACTGCAACTTGTCTCTTGTAGGGCAAACCGTCAAAACCTACATATAAAGCTCAAGTACACAAAATAGGCAACCGTAACGAATGACTGTTCAAAATAGAAAGGCCCCAGACGGTATACATCATCATTAACTCAAGTCTCCTAATGACAGCTACACAATAGAATATTAAAATCTTACTAACATTACCTTCATTAACTCTAGCTGCTCTGAAGGCAATCAATCACTCACAATTTTCACCCACACACACACACGCACACACACACACACAATCTTACATATTCACGCACACAATTACATGTAATTTGCTTTTTCGGACATCTAGCTACTAAGTCCACGGCTTGCCTTTTCAGGAAAAAAATAAATTTGGATTAAGAACTGTTTTATGTTTAATTTAAAAGTCAGCTAAACAATTTGATACCCGACGTCAATTTAATAGACAGAGATAGATAGATTAGCCATTTTAGTTTTTAAGTTTTAAGCCCCGGCTGGAGGCCTTAAGAACGGCCAACCCGTCATACTTTTCATACAAACGCTCGTACGTGATTATGGCGTTGTAACACATCTTTCTTTAATTCTTTTAAACTAATGGGTATCTTGTGCACTATATCTAGGTTTCTATGAAATCAAAAAATTAAAATTTGGCGAAACAAATTCAATATAAGCCTCCAAAAATCTGCTTTTTTGCACAAATTTTACCTCAACTTTGACCATTCATAATGTACTTATAAATTGTAAAAGTAAAGAAAACATCTTTATAGAAACCTCGCCCATGTAATGGAGATTCTAAATTACAAAAAAATATTTTACAAACTTGTAAGGCGTATTCAAAAACACGTATTTCCTGAAACCAGTTATTTTTCGTACAATGTTATCGCGTTCTCACTTGCTTGTTAGCGGTTCTCACTTGCGCTGGATGAAACAACAAGCTTTTCGACCATGCTCGCGTTGACGATAGACGGATCAGGAAGGGCCCCCTTAAGGGGGCCCTTCCTGATCCGTCCGGGGCCCTTCCTGATTTTGTATAGCTACCTACATTAGTTAAATAATTATATGTGAAGACGATGCACCTAGAATAAAAATACTATACCACAATAGGTAAAAAAATAATAATTATGTGATAGATTACACCATACATGGTGCTCACATATTTATAAACATTATAAAAAAAGATAATTTTGCTAACATTTTACAACTAATAAGTCAGAGTGTGAGGAAGTAATCACAGTAAGTAAAATCAATGTCATATAACAAAAAATAATAAATTATGCAAATTAAATTAGCAACCAGTTGATTTTGTCTAGATTCTAAATTGTCCTATGGAGTAGGACCAGCATGTTTCCAAGCATTCTTATCTTAATAAATAATCAAAGTAATCATGATGGAGAAGGAAGTATTAATGAAGTGTTTCCCATCCGAAATAGGCATCTGGCCATTCATGATAATCATAAGGCAAGGCACCCAGATTAATCTACATAGCTCCTACAAACTGAAAGTAATTCAGAAGACACCAACAGACGATAAGACAATTTCTGTCTTCAGCTATCACATACCCATAACGACGTATCAATCACGATAACCCTACTGAATGTGGGCGTCACTCCATTGTCTCGGGCCGCACACATCGGCGGCACTATTAAAAACGGGAGCATTAATCTTGAGGTTCTAAGGTTCATCAATTATATGCCCACGCCACGTGGTGAACTCATTTGTTAAGGTATTGGGTTGTAGGCAAGTTTTAATTTAAATAATTATTTGTGGTCAGCAGTCGATAGATTTGTAGGATGATGCTCTTATCGTTTTGTTGTTTGTTTATTGTTAATTCAGAGATGCAACTTAGAATTTTGAGCTAATTATAATACCAATTAAGTAAACTGCACTAATTTTTTATTATTCGATATCTCAAAAATATACCTAACAAAAAAAAAACGGAAATCTTGAATCCTTCACCAGCCTTCAGCAGATTTTTGAATTGTGCAACTACATGATAACTCTTTAAAAATATTATGTTTGTGGCAATAGAATAAACACGTCAATATCAACATTTCTACAAAGCAAGATAATGCTTCAATGAGAATCCACAACGTTTATTACCGCTATAATGTCACCATATTTTTCTCGCTGCAATCATCCAAGAATACATAATGAACAAAACCACATTCTATGACGCAAAGTAAGAACTCGTGTAGACGATCAACCGTACATAAATTAAATCAGTCTAAACTGCAACGCAACGGTAATAATTTGTAAGTTAAACGACGATTTAGTAGAATCGTGTGCCTGTACCTTAATGCATCCAAGAATCAATTAAATTTAAATTTCATTCAACACCACAGCAAACGCTTTCAAATGAACGGAACGAGTGAATGATCACTTTCATATCCCGCTTATTAGAATCGAGTGAATGAATATGAATTCTTTATTTGAAATTCAAGCTAATGTATTTTGCCGTTTGTCACGTCAAATTAACTTCGGAATTAATTTCATTTTGCATTTTATTATTCCGTTAGGGTGACTAGGTACTAGAATATTAACCGTTGAGAGAATGCCACGACTTTTTGAGAAAAAGGTGGTTTGAATTATTCGAGATCAAAAAGTTTAAAGATAATTTAAAGCACACAAAGAAGTTTAAGGATTTCTAAAGAACAAAAAAGATCATCCGATATTTTCAGGTAGACGGGAACTGTCTAAGTATCTAAAGATGACGGGTACTGTACACTTCGTTCAGGTGTACGAATGATTGTTCTGTACACTTGTGATGATGGAAACCCGGGAATGAAGAATTAAACCGCTCGTGTTGAGTGTGGTAAAATCACTGATTTATTTTACTTAGCCAGTTCATTAAATGATCGCGCGTATGCAAACGCTGATGTAGCTTAACCTACTAAATGTTACGAAATGTGCGGGTTCACCGTACAGGTACCATAGACATCACTTGATTTTTTGGTAGTTTCAGACCAGCCGAGGTTCGTTCCATAGTTTATTATCACAGCGATTCTATTAAACGTACATCAAACATAAAAAAATCGCATTAAGATTTAAAACTGCAACCACATATTAAACTTTTATATCTAAACTAGCAGCGTCCCGCGGTTTCACCTGCATAGCTCTCGATCCCATGAAAATATCGGGATGAAAAGTATTGTATGTGTTAATCCAGGTTATAAACTATCTGTGTGCCAAATTTCATCCAAATCTGTTCAGTAGTTTTTACGTGAAACAGTAACAAACATCCATCCGTCTATCCATCCTCACAAACTTTCGCGTTTATAATTATAAATAGGATTACTATGTATATACGTATTAGTAGGATAAAAAGCACACATCTTATAAGCGTCATACCCTTGCATCAAACCAGCTAATAAATTTAATTTTATACTATTCCTCTACACCTATAGAATAATAATAAGCAATTAAGTTTTACGATGCTAACACAAGACATAATAACGACTGATTACCATTTTAATATGGTCATAATATAGTACAGGCTGGGTTTGCATCTTAATGTGAAGTTGAGATGACAATCTAGTAGATTTAGGTATAGTGTTGCTTGAATTATAATGTGCTGTCGTTGTGTAGGTGAGTTGTTTGCAGCAATGTCTTGTTATAAAGTAAAGAGTTTTCGTCACAATTTTAATATAGTCAATGTGAAGGAAAACATCTTGAGGAAACCAACTAACTGTCCTAACTAATCTTAACTATAATAATAATATAAATGTGAAAGTGAGTTTGTTTGTTTGTTACGCTTTCATGCTAAAACGGCTGAATAGATTTGGATGAAATTTGTCTCATGGATAGACCATGACCTGGATTAGGACATATAATACTTTTATATCGATATTCCCACGGGATCGAGACTTATGCGGGTGAAACCGCGGGGTGCAGCTAGTATTATAAATGTGAAAGTAAGTTTGTTTGTTTGTTACGCTGTTACCCTAAAATGGCTGAACGGATATGTATGACATGAGTAGACCATGACCTGGGTTAGGACATAGGATACTTTTTATCCCAATATTCTCCTACAATCGAGACTTACGCGGGTGAAACCGCGGGGCACAGCTATCTAAACTAATATTCTTTTGAGAAAAGATTTGTTTTTTTGTATGTTTATTTGTTTGTTCGTAATGAATAAACACAAAAACTTCTGAACAGATTTTAAAAATTCTTTCACCAGTAGAATGCTATATTATAAATGAGTAACATAGGCTAAAATTTATAAAATATCACGCAGGCGACGCCGCCGCTGGCTGAAGCTAGTAGTTAATATAAGTCTGAAATCGCCAACCCGTCTTGAGCAAGCGTGGTGATCAATGCTCGTGCCTTCTCTGTATGAGAAGAGGTCTTTGCCCAGCAGTGGGACAATAATAGGCTGGTGTTAATATAAGTGCCTCGTTGGTCTATTGGTCTCAGAAACTTCTGCTGAGCAAAGGTTCCTATGTTTGATCTGCTTCTCGGGCAAAGAGTTATTAGGTTTTCATCAGGAAATTTAGAAGCTCGTTGTCTGGATTAGTACTCGGTTAGTGCCCATAAAGTGGTTTTACAGATTGGTACCTACATAATTTTAATAAAATATTCTATTTGACTATGCGGTGTTGAAAATTCTTTGAAATACCAATCGTTATTGTCAATACCTACCTAATGTTTACCCAACGATAGCTCTGAGTAACTTAAGATCGGCTTTATATTGAGTTGACAGTGGCCAGCATTGCCTAAGTTAAACACTAAATAACATTCAAAATAATTTACCACTTAAGTTCATAACGATCATAAAGTTAAACACAAGTTATAAACATGCATAAAACATCAAGTATGTAAAATCAATAAACAGTATGTTACGTTGCAAGCAGTATTTTGCAACGCATAGTAGCGAAATGTGTACAGAGCCTTATTATTTATGGGTGATTGTGATTTGTGACGATCTAACTCTTCGATAATAACATAATGTAGGGAAGAGGGGCTCGTGGTTCAATAGGAAATATACAGATAGTAAGATATGGGAGGTCAAGCCGCGCCCACTACGGTGAATTCTTGGATGGGTGACAGTTTTTTTTAATTCAGATTTTTGTACCTACGGGTAGTTTTATAAGCTTGATGATGATATACAGACCTAGAACATTTAATTGCATTTATACAACAAAAACTAACATTGTAGGTTTAATTTCTACTTACACATGGCGGAAAACTATTATTAGAATAGAATAGGAGATATAAACATGCATGGCACTAGAATACATGTATTACATCAGTGACTCCTCTGACACGGCGACTATCGCACTAAATCACGCTGTCAGCACTGCTATATTGCTACTATAAGAGCCTGCTCACACCGCCTCAGCCGCGCGTTTATTGTAATAGCATATAAATATAAACAAGCATGACACTAGCATATTATGTATTACATCAGTGACTGCTCTGACACGGCGACTATCGCACTAAATCACGCTGTCAGCACTGCTATATTGCTACTATAAGAGCCACCTCACACTGCCTCAGCCGCGCGTTTATTGTAATAGCATATAAATATAAACAAGCATGACACTAGCATGTTATGTATTACATCAGTGACTGCTCTGACACGGCGACTGTCGTACTAAGTCACGCTGTCAGCACTTCTATATGGCTGCTATAAGAGCCTCCTCGCCTCACTCCAGTCGCGCGTTTATTCATGGGCTATAAACATCCATGGCATTGCCATATGTATTACATCAGTGTCTAACACGGCGACTATCACATTAAATCACGTTGTCAGCACTACTATGTATATTGCATCAATAAGAGCCTCCTCATACTGCCTCAGTCGCGCGTTGGTTATAATAGTAAGATATATAAACATGACACTGGCATGTGTATTACATGAGTGCCGCCTCTGACTCGGCGACTATCGCACTAAATCACGCTGTCAGTACTACTATTTTGCTACTATAGGAGCGTCTTCATACTATAATAGTATGAAATATAAACATGCGTGGCACTGACATAATTATGTTTACAGCAGTGCCTCTTCTGACACTGCAACTATTGCACTAAATCACCCTGTCAGCATTACTATATTGCTGTTATTAGAGCCTCCACAGACGAAATTAGGTGTGCGATATTTTTTATGAAAAAAATCACGAAACTACATCAACATTTATAAGTACAACAACTACAAAGAACCAATGCAATCAATATAAAATACTACGGACTCGGTCGGTAGTTAACAAAAACCAGGCAGTGAATAAAACATGCAATAACAAGAATAAGATTAAATTGTCGAGTCAATAAAACAGTCTATTTCAACGTAGTTTATCTGACACTAAGTAGAAGTTACAAGTTTCTTTACAAATTAATGTTTGTTACAGGTCTGTTGCTGGCTTGACCAATGCAAAGCAGGAGTAAATTAGAAACAAGTACTTTACCACAGAAAAAAGGCTTGTGTTCGTTGCTGGGTTCGAGTAACACTTGGATGAAGTGACTAGAAGAAAGGTTGACACAGTTTCAAAAAGCATGTGGGCTAAGAATCGAATAAATTGCTTAAATAGATTACGAAACGAGAAAGAGACAAACTAGTGAAAATAATGGTAAATATTTTGACATATTTTTTCACAATATTCAGTCGGATTTTTCCATTAAACAGTGTATTACAATGATTAATTACGAGTTGATAAAGGCTTTCATCATAATCCCTAATCATTCATCATAATAATCACTAAGAAAATCATAATCATTAGTGCGCCAATCCACGAGCATCGCGCGTCTCGCCTGACGCGCCTTTACGCGAGCTCCCACACGGGCAGACGCGGCATCGCGACATAAATCTAGACTGTAATCGCGCACAATCTGACAGCCAGCCTGTTGAAATGAATATTCGTGATAAATCAATGTTAGCCACCGTGTGGGGAGTGGATGTTGGCATTTATATTTTGGTTTCCATGTTTATTGGGACATGAGAAATATTTGATAAAATTAACGACTTCATGCTTAGTTTGTCTTGTAATTTACTGTTTGTTTTATTGTAGTCTTAGCGGAACCCATTAATTGATCACCTGTATTCGATTCGTTGTAATTTCCTGCGGGGAAAAATATTCAACAAAAAATAGGAAATTCATGCTACCAAGGTGAATCTCTTTTCGTAACTGGTTTAACATGGTTCTACGTCCTTTCTACATAGTGGCGAGAGCAACTATTTTATTCCCTAGCCATAAGTTTCTATTCGACTTCCCTAACTATTGTTGACATCTGTATTGTAGAAGTTGCATGGCACAACTCTCTTTCCACTAGCGTCATTTTGGCGATCAACACAACGCCAATGATCTCGTCGACTAAGTCTTCAAACTACAATAATATTCCCCACACAACTCCACGCCTTTCCTATTCCATACGCAACGACAGGCCCTGTCCATTATTGTGTCACATTCATTATCATTTTATTACATACACGACCCGTGTATTGGCACCTCTGTTTACAATGTTGTAAACTTGAGGCAATTGTCCGTAATTTATAATTAAGTTTATAGAAACTGGTAGGATACTCTCTATTTTATTAGAAATAGTCAACCCGTAAAGGTTCGAAATCCATAAATAAAAACTTTAAATTCATTCAATGATAGACAACGCATAGCCTAAATTGCTGTGTCTAAAAGCATGATATTTTGCACTAGAGCTCCTTATAGCGAAAGAGGAATGATTTTTGAAAATTCTCCCCCTTTTTTTTTTTGGTGGGAAATTATCAAATAACTTCTCCCGCTCTGGGTGGAGCGGGAGGGCGTGTCAGACTTTTACTGACTAAAACCCACCCGTGTTCCTTCAGTTGCCCTGTTGCCGGGGGCCACGGTTTCCCTATTGGTTTTCTTCGAACCCCCGGCAGGCATCGGCCCTAGCGGACCCCGTCACTTCTGCTGACATCTAGAGCACGTTATGCTGTAGACTTCTAATTTATTTAGAAATGTATTGTAATGGACATAATCAAACGCTCGAGTCATATCACAAAATATGGTACATATGGGGGATCGTTTATCCATATGTCTAATAATGGTATTCAAAAAGTCATAAATTGCCATATTAATGTTTCTGTGCTGTCTAAATCCTTTTTGTTCTTCACAAAGTATGTTATTTTTTTCAATGTAGTTATACAATTCTTTGTAGATGAATTTCTCAAATATCTTTGAAATAACCGGTATGAGTGAAATTGGTCTATAATTTACCATCAAGTTCTTATCTTCTTTCCTAAATAAAGGTTTAATGATGATGTTTTTAAGGCTTCTGGATATATACCCGTACAAATACTAAAGTTCTGCTGACATCTCTGTGAGGCGCGCGTGGAACACAACGCGCCGTCGACTCGGGTCTGGTCTTTATCGGACGGCGAGTTACCCATTGCTCACCGTCCGCAAGCCCGCGCCTACGGTGGCCGGAAATCGGCTCGCGGTTCCCGCCCCGGGCGTCTCCTCCTGCGGCGGTTAGGGGCGTGAGGGCGCGAAATTTGCCTCTCCCTCACGCGTTCCGCCTCCTCCTTCGCGAGCATTACCGCTTCGCAGAAGGAGGTGACGGCCTGCCATTTCCTCTCGCTCCGTACCATGGCCTGAACCAGGGCCGGACGCGAGAGATCACCGCCGCCGATTGCCTCTACGAGAACACGGCGTTGCTCCGCCCAAGCCGGGCAGACCTCCACCGTGGGCTCCACCGTGTCCTCAGGCCGATCCACACAATGGTGACACCCGGGTGTTTCCTCCCGCCTTATCCTGAACAGGAACCTCCCGAAGCAGCCGTGTCCGGTGAGGACCTGCGTCAGGCGGAAGGTGAGGACGCCGTGGCGCCTCTCAAGCCACTCCTCAAAGAGTGTCTTATCGCCGCAATTGTGGCGTGCCCAGCGCTGGGTTGCGACAATCGCACTCTCCATGACGCCATGAGATCCCACTGGAGCTCTGTCCGCTGTGCCGCGATTTCTTATAGCGAAAGAGGAATGATTTTTGAAAATTCTCCCCCTAAAGGAGTTAAACAGGGGATGGAATTTTGTATGGAAGTTTGTTTACCAGATGGATAATCCCATCGTGTATACAGCTCGTAGTTCATAAATTTAATTTTTTTAACGTTCTTAATGTTATTGTTTGTGATTCAGAGCATACAAGTTCTAGTCAGCCTGCATATTGGCTATTGTTTCAAACTTAGGGACTTAGAAGAAAAAATGTGATTAGATATTATTCTTTGACTATTATAGGTAGATACCCTTTCAAGGTAGAAAAAAATATATTACAAAGAGACGTGAGTAACCTGATTATTGGCAACTCAATTTTACCAAGTGTCAGTACAAAATTGTGTAAACTGTGTCGCAAATATGCACCTCCTATCCTGCCCTCTGTGTCCCATAACATTCAGTCAAAATTATTTCTGCGCTGCCACCGTTGATGCCGTGGAAGTGGCGAAGTTTAGAGCCCACAAGACTACAAATACTGACGTGCCAGCGACACGAAAAAAATGTAAAAAATTAACATATTTACAAGAATTGAGTACAAGACGTGGTGAAAAGACTAGCTGGTCAGCAAAGTTGTTAGCTGAACAAACCTTAGTACTCCATCATTATACCTAAAGTAGGGGTAAATATTGTAAGCTAATTATTAACTTATAATTAATTTAAGAGAGGAATTTCAATGCGGATGCTGTGCTTTATTTACGAGATATTTTACGATGATTATACAAAATATTGTGGTATATAATGGTCTGCGGTCTTTACATTGAGTAGATAAATATTATGTCGTGTAATGAATTAAGTGAATACATATTTCATAATTTTAAAGTGCTCACGTGAAATATTCATTGTAATTTAATATGGATGTAAATATATTTTTAAGCTATTGCATAGCTTTTATCGCGGGCTTTGAGCGCGGCGACCGAATCAAGAAATTCCGTAACGTAACGAAAATAAAACCTAACACCCCCCACTCCGCCTACCATGTAATGACGGTTCCCATGACAACGTGATGTTGTCATGGGGACGTAATTTTTGTTTTATGTCATCACGTCATCATCCCAAGTGTAGCGTTGACAAATAGGAAGTATGGAGGTTACAAATGCTATGCAATAGCTTTACCGCGGCAGTCCCCGAGTGGTGGCACACTTTTTTATTTTTTTTAAAGGCTTCGTTGAGAAACATTCGCGAATAGGCCCGAGTCTCGAGTGCTGCTGAGCTCTTTTACCTCGCAAAGGACGAGGAAGAAATATTTAGAGTCGACTGCCAACCTTCAGTAATTCGAGAGGCAACGAAAGAAGAAGTATTTTTTTTTTCACGTTTGCATTGTTGGAGTATAATAAGTATAATAAGTGTTAATGATCTTAACATATTAAATCTATGCCAGAAGATGGCTGTTAGATATTGGATGCAAGCCCATGTAGTGTTAGTAGAAGACTGTGATAGGCTGATTTGATTGAACCATCCGAGTTTCAATAAGTATATTGCCAAGTAAGTAGTAGTTGTACTTATTCTTTATAGTTAATTCTTGAAGAGACTAACAAAATCTAAAGTTATTTATAAAAACATTTCTATAGAAAATCATAACCTAAATCACCGTTTTCCATAATCTCCGCGCTAGGGAGAAAAAAACGTAACCAAATCCCCATAGCAAGTTTATCCGAAGGCTCTTACTTAGCCGGACACAACGACACAGTTTACGTACATAAATATTGCAGGATTAATAATTAAGCACGAAATAAAAATGACTCAATACATAAAACAAGCAATATAATCAATTATAAACGACAAGCATAATAAATCACAGGTTTACTGATACATCCGCGTTATAAATTAATATTATACGTACTTGTATT
This sequence comes from Agrochola litura, assembly GCA_949152395.1. Classification (NCBI taxonomy): domain Eukaryota; kingdom Metazoa; phylum Arthropoda; class Insecta; order Lepidoptera; family Noctuidae; genus Agrochola; species Agrochola litura. The sequence continues at coordinate 1,981,562 of OX424497.1, read as the reverse complement.
CATGATTAATAATAAATTAATCTCTCAGTTAAACCGTCGGATGCCACATTTATAATCTGCATTTTTTAATTATAGGAGCTAAGTGAGTGATTTGCGAGTGAGGTGAGATTTGACTGCCTTCACTAATTTTTAAGAGAAAGTTTAAGTGTGAAGGTCGTTATTCTAATTTATGGTTTACCTTATAATCATGGGAATGAGGTCAGAACTACCTTAACTTTATTGTAGATTTAAAGTGAAAAGTTAATGCTTGATGGCAGAATAGAGTGGTAGGTACAGTCGAAAAATCTGAATCATGACCCACTTTGACGATAAATCGTTTGAAACCGTCAAAATAACAAAGGTTTCCCTCGTTTACAGTGCATGCCGCACTTAGGACGTTTTAAATATTAAGCAAGCTATATCAATACGGGTCGGAGATCTATGCAATTTTAAACTTTGTCATCACTGCAATAGATAATATTTTAGATAAAGCATTAATAATCATAATATGATTATTAGCATTAATAATCATAATATGATTATTAATGCTTATATTTTGAATCCAAACTCTTTGGAATTAAATATAACTCAGAACAAATGTTTTTTTTTTTCAAAACCATGTTCCGAACTCTTTCGATTATAAAATGACAGAGTCAAAAAGTCACTCAGAAATTGGTGTCAAATTATAATTTCTATGAGAATAAAAAATAATTCGTTTATATTTACAATGGCAGAACAAAGAGCTCGGATTATAGTTCTCAGTGAGCAAGGCTACGGTATACGAGAAATATCTCGAGAGTTAAATATATCTCGAAACACAGTGAGGACCTGGATCAGGCGATATGAAGAAGAGGGTACCCTGGAAGATAGACGACGATATAATCATGGTGTTCGTCAAATCACGAATCAACAGAAAATCGACATGCGTCATCATTACGAAGAACATCCGTTTACTCCCACTCGATATTTTGCGGCACGATACGACGTTTGTCTACAAACGATAAGAAATCATTTGCACTCCACTGGACTACACTATAGACATCACGCTAAGAAAGTCGACTTAACAGATGCACACAAACTTGCAAGATTAAATTTTGCACGTCAATTTTTAAACTTTGACTGGACTAACGTTATCTTTTCAGACGAGAAATCTTTTAGATCTTCTCAGCACGGTCGCGTAACCTTGTGGCGTTACAATAATACACGACACGCTGAGGATCACGTAGTGTCGAATCAATTATCTGGCCGAATCTCAGCTAACATGTGGGGCTGGATGGGAACCGGAAGTGTAGGCGAGCTGGTTCAGATTTCTTCTCATGCGAATGCAATAAGTTATGTGGATTTATTAGAAGAATCTATGTTACCGACAGTGCGAACGGTTTACCCGCGAGAAGAAGTTCCAAGCTTTTATTATGTTCACGATAACTGTAGAGTGCATACGGCCTGAGTTGTGTCTAGCTGGTTTAGCCAGCATCCAGAAGTTACGCTAATTCCCTGGCCATCTAAATCCCCGGACTTAAATCCAATTGAAGATTTATGGGGTCTGATGGTCCAAATGTGGGATAACAGAAACGAGAGGACAAAGCAAGCAATTGAGCAACATTGCTACGAAATTTGGGATTATATGAGAGAAAGTGATATTTGCAGTCGCCTTATTGGATCAATGCGTTCAAGACTATTGGCTGTTATGGTGGTTACACTCGATATTAACAAATAAGAACAATTTCAATATTATAGTTTTTATATTTTTTAAGCGTTTTACTTTCCCATTTCTTATTGTTGCCTTAACGAACTTTGCAAACAAAATTCAGTGAAGATGTATGCAAAAAATAAAAACTTTTTACAAAAAAAAACAACCGACTTCCAAAAAAAACAGTACAAAGTGAAAAATAACTTTAATTTCGGAAGTCGGTGTCTTGGGTTTTGTGTTTTCGTTTTTTGCCACCGACTTCCGAAATTAAAGTTATTTTTCACTTTGTAGTGTTTTTTTTTTGGAAGTCGGTTGTTTTTTTTGTAAAAAGTTTTAATTTTTCACTTTCTAGTTGTGGTACCTACCTCACACACATTCAAATACCATTACCTGCTACCAGTGACAGGAACTTATCATATCATCTACATACTAAGTGGGAAAAAAATACGTATTTTGTAGCTAACTTAAAAACTACCCAAGCAAAGTTAATAAAATTTATATGGGACCAATTTGGGAGCATACCCGTTCAAACAAAAAAATAATTTTCAAAATCGGTCCACAAATGACGGAGAAATCGGTGGACATACATAAAAAAAAAAAAAAACAAACATACGCGTCGAACATATAACCTCCTCCTTTTTGGAAGTCGGTTAAAAATGGCGGAATCTTGTTTGTAGCACATTTGCTCTTACAGGCCGGTGCGACTTGTCACAATTTCTATGAAAATTTCATGTAAATTGTTCTACCGGTGTCGCGTTGCGCGACAGGTCGTGCCAGTATGTAGAAGCCTTTAAGCTGAACACATATTAAAATAAATAATTAATCAGGTATATTAGATTAAAAACACATTGATTTTAGTACGACACAGCGTGCGCGTCGTATTTATTTTGGGTGTGCATTCAGCTTAATACCGCACTCGTGTGTAAAAGCTCTTAACAAAGATGGAGACTGCGACAGATAATTCTCTGTGTAATTAAATGGCAGATAACAAGGTCCTTACTATGGAAATGTATGTTTACGCGAATGTCGACCTAATTGTATTTGAATGTCTGTAAGAAAATAAGCTTATGGTGGATCATGATTCAAATTTGTCGACTGTACTATGACAGTCATGATTTTTAAGAACTCATTGTAATCTTGATACAATTCACATGGAGGGTGTGACAGATTAGCTATAGAAGGTTAAGCAGGTTATTCATCAGTCCATGGCTGGAGACATATCTCTATCTGCATGCCTTGTAGACATCCTTGAGTCGACGTCAACGGTTCAGAAAGTCATACGCAAAGCTATCTTCAGCATAATATGGCCACGTTCACGTGGCAATGATCAGTTCAATATTTTACGATAAAAAGTTGGTATTACACGTCAACATTCCACTGTTTGATACTTCCATGTAATCCCAAAATTGTATCACAAAATATCGTACTGACCATCGCCGTGTGATGTTCGGTAAAGATGGTATGCAGCATGTCGCTTACAGCAATTGTGTCATTCTGTCAAGTTTGTTGCAGTTTAGAAAATGTATTATAACAGACAACTGTTCAACTGACAGAAGTCCAATCACAATAGCGTCAACAGCAATGCTAATTCAAACGTCACTCGAGACGTGCAGTGGGCGATATCCTTAACATTAATTCGCGATAGCATAATCAACTAATACCCTATTAATTCTCAGATCAGTAAATAGTAATAAATCAATAATGTATTAACACTGCTTAGAATAGAATTTTCTTTAAAACGATTACTTTTATCATTAGGAAAAACCCCTTGACTGTCTAGCAAAATAACATTTTATTTTGAATCATATATCTTTTTGAGTAAAGTTTTGTTTTCTTTGACAGTTTTTCAACCTTCGAGACAGTATAAAACAATATAAGTAAGTATAATCTAAGCGTCCAAATAATATAATTTATTGTCGACACTATCTCTATTATAAAATCAAGAACTATCATAATTCATATGGACTGATGTTAGCACAATTTATTCGAAAAACCCAGTAATTTATAACGTGCAAACAATTGGAGAAACCGGAGGATTAAGGGAATTTAAATACACGGCATCATTTATTTGGTCGTCATAATTGACACAAAGATTATAATTTATTTACAGAATAGCTGTTTCACCACAGTATTTAGTATTTCATAAGACTTTATATAACTGTTTTATAATGATTAGTATCAATATTGATACCAAAATGTATACTCGATATCACTGAAAATGTGCAAATACAAAGTGTAAGGTAAGGGACGCAAACGGTTTCCATGAACCAGTACATGATTCTAGATCCACGTTGTTAAAATTGTTCATCGGTTATTAAAACTTACACCTTATACTCATACATTATTATTTCACATATTTTACCCAGATCTAGTATTTCTGTGTCTGTTTCTTCGTCAGTTTTTTCTCCCTGTGATATTTTTTCATAAAAAAAGAGTTATTTAAAGTAAGGTAAACTAAACATACTAAACCACAATTATTTTCAGATACAGAGTGCTTCATAAAATACTTTTCTCATTATCACAGAGGAGTGAACTTCGTAGGCAAAAATCATTGACACGTATCTTTATTTTTACATTGCCTACTCATTGTCACCTCATGCAACGTGCAATGCACTACATGGGAGCTAATTACTCTGGACTGCAATTTACATGTTAATTGTAACAGCTTTACATTATGTAATTACTATAAAGTAGAGCACAGAAGTTTACATTTATGCAATGAACGATTTCACCGAAACAGCGATTTCCTTTCTTCGGTTTTCACTATTCTCATGACGTATTTTACAATCTTTCTTATAATCTTATTTATAAAGAGATACATAACGTTTAAAAACATACAATTCAGTGTTTGTATAGTTGACCTCGACCTAAATCACTTTTGACAACAAGTAACAACTCCCAATACATTATCAACTTCATTATGGTCGAAAATGTCACTGTCACATAGACAATAAATTAGACCTTGACGTTTTATGGAGTGGAATTGACATTCAATCTTAGGGTTGTAAAACCATTACGAGCTCTATTATAGTTCTGGAATAAGACTGTTGTAATTGTGTTTTAATTTATTCGTGGTAAGGTATCAAGTACTGTGTGTGGTCATACTTCTGCAATCAATTTCCTTCATTTAATTACTATCATAAATCATTGGGAGCTATTAATTTTCTACAAAGTATACAGCTAGTTGTTTAGTATGGGAATACGTGTTCTTGTAACATTATCTAGTTGTAAACGATTTAAAAGTATAGGCCATTAAGCCTTTAAAGGCATTGGCGGGTATTAATTTATGTAACAATTTGTATGGGTTTAATATTTTAATTTTATAATAAAATTATATAGCCTTGTGGTATTGCACGTGGTGGATATAAACTGTGCGAAAACTTTGTAGAGTCCGCGCCACCACTCAAGTCCGATAGACGCGGCGCTACTGTCAATGTTATTGCATAAAATTGCATATAAAAAAAAATTGTTCCATGACTTCAGTGGTGGCGCGGACTATAGTTAGTTTTAAGATAAAAGTGACAGACAAACTGACTTGGAGTTGGACTAGAATAATTTTGTGATCTTTTTTTTTAGGTTGGGAAACAGAGCAACCTACCCACCAAATGGACATTGGATGGTCATTGTAATCTATAGTGCATGTGAAACTATAGGGTTTTCTGATACGTTGGCAACTAAAGATGCAAATTTGAAACATTTCAAGAGCCTGTAATTTTATGGCCTTGGACAGCAATTTCGTTAGGTAGGTTCGTTGTCCAGCAGCTTTGTTTTTATTTTCAAAATCATTTTGTTATTGGAGATGCAAAAGTGAGCTGAGTGCTTTTCATAAAAGGCTAAAGGCGTGTGCACGAACGAACACGAACACTGTGTTCGTCAAAAATGTTCGTGGAGATCCAATTTTGAATCCATGGCCACTAAAAACAACGGGGCGGTTGAGCACAAACACAAGTCGAACCAATGACGTAATATAAATCATTGAGTCGAACTGTGTTCGTTCGATGTTCGTGTTCACCTTGTTGTGTTTGTTCGTGCGTACCCCCCTTATATGTTAGTGAAGGATAAACACAGAATGAAAAAAAAAGTGTTTTACGTGCCAAGCAATTTCATTACGTATCCTTTAAGACCCTGCAGTATAAACAGAACCATGATTAACTTCACCTTTAAGCATGTACCAATCACACGCAGTGCCTGTAAATATTACTTTTAATTCCCATTTTATTTTGCTGACCGTACAAAACCATCAATAAGTCAAATGAAGCGGTAATCTTGTGCGGTTAACTGCTCATTGTGTTGCCGAATGATTTATTTTACGACCGTACTTTCACTGCGTCCGCAATCGGTTGTTTTGCTGACCGTACCCAGTACTCGTTGTTTACGATTTGGAAATTGCTAGTTTCAGGAATTTGCTGGCGGTACTTGGCTATGTATGGAACGATGAGAAGTTGCATCACTTAGGTTATAGCCGTTTCGCACGTGAGATCGTGTTCCCGGGACAATTTATTGAATATGATTGCAGAGAAACTTATGGCCTTATCAATGAAGAATGCATCAGCAGCGAACGATGTTATTTGTGTCCACAAATGAATTCCTTGAAAAGGCAGTCATAGAAAAAAAAAATTGTAAGCAGTGCACCAATATTTCTCACTACAAAAAAATACTTTTTATTAATGATAGGTCTTGTTTATATACAATGGTTAGTTGTAGAGGTACTAAATTAAATAACTGACTAAAACGTTTCGTATTTGTCGAAAAAACAAATTAAGGTAGACAGCATGATCTACATAATGAACTAACTGTACTAAACTGATAGCTATGGTCAATCTTCGTGAAATAATAAACCCTTAACCGCTTCTTTCAAAGATTAACTGGTAAACTTTAAATCGACGACCACCAGACAATCACTCGAAGCTTAAACAAGCTGTAACTCTACACTCTTAAGCCTGCAGCCAAAACCGTTTTACACATACACCATACATCACTTACGATTATCTCAATAAAATGATCAGAATTAATGGAAAACATTCAATATCCAGTAACCGCGCGTAATTCACAATTTAATATTTCATTGCCGTCCGCCGGCAACCGGCAATTATCGGCAATACATCGTTCAGCAACCAGCAACCTAACAATAACGGGTTGGGTCAATTAACTTCGGGTCGTATCGGTTTATGAACGGGGGAATGTTTATGGGGTAAAGATGGGGAATTACGGTTACTTCGATATGATCAGGGGTAATTGTTGTATTTATGAAGGTTTTTTTTTATATTACAGGTCATTTGAAGCTTACAATGGGATTATAGACACCTGCAGTGGCAAGAGCTGGCTGCAATAGCAGTGCTGGCCTAGTGGTAACGGTCTCGACTTACGAGTCCGTAGGTCGTGAGTTCGAACCCAGGCAGGCGCTTTACTTTGTGTCAATAATTTCATCACTAGTCTCTTAAAAGGGTGAAGGAAAACATCGTGAAACACGTCCTAGAACCGAAAAAATTAAGACATGTGACGTCTACCAACCCGCACTGGGCCGGCGTGGTTATTACAGCCCACTGTCTCTACCACAGAGGAGGCCTGTGTCCCATCAGTAGGAACAGGATAGGCTGATTATGCTGTACTCCATTTGAAATAAGATTAGACATTTAAACAAACCTTTTTTACAGTCCGTTCAACCGATTTTGACTTCTATTGCGTTGATGGCATGAAAAATGGCAGCTGCAGTGAATAGTTGGTATTGTAAACACTTTTTTTGATTTTAATGCCATCCTTATGCCTACGGCATAGAAGTCAAAATCGGTTGAACGGACTGTAAAAAAGGGTTGTTTAAATGTCTAATCTTCTTTAAAATGGAGTATAGACACCTGCAACACTTGGAGAATTGCAGGAGCACGATTCCTTTAGCCGAAACAAACCGATGTTGCTTTCGGCAGAACGGTTAGTTGGTAGGATTCATAAAACAATAGAAGAGGATCTTGACCTTACACGATGATTATATGAGGCAATGTAGATACCACCACCACATCTACATCGCCACATATGATTGTGGAACATCTTCTACAGTTTCAATCATAATTTTAAATAAAATGTGAAAATACCCGACGAGTAATTTAATTTATAACTTCAATGTCTCTTAATTTGTTCGGTAACATAAAAACACAACTATCTTCCCGGAATTTATAGAAGGCGCCACGATACAGAATACAGTTATTAAATACAAACATTTTACGACACAATATCATATTACGACCAGTTTATAACCACGGGAATATAACTGAAAATCGATAAAAACAGCGAATCGAAACTCAAAAGGATATCTCGATACTTCGGAACGATAAAAAGTAATGTTTGGCGCAAATCGAGAAACAATAGTGAGTCTGTAAACTGCATATGAGAAACATCACGGGAAAAACCACTTTATAAACTAAGCTTAGGGTTAAAATTTGCGTAAGTATGTGATTTCAATAAAGTTTCCCGTGGGCAGTCATAGCCCACGCGGTATCGGATTTATTGTCGGTTTATAAGAGCAGTATTGATGACTGAACTCATATAAAACATATGGATTTGGGCTTAGTTATTGCAACTATGTTCAATAATGTTAACGACTAAGAAAGAGGACCCTAGAGGATCAGGAAACATTAGGACTAGAATCTTATGCCATGCTTTTATAAGTCAAAACGGAAACCAATTAGTATGGAATCTATTCTTCAATCAGCTATGGCAAGGAGCACTCGTTCAACAAGCATGACCCAAAGAGAGTACTGCTGCTTTCCAACCGCCAAATAAAAGAGAAATGATTATGGTGATAACTGCCGAAAGTGCACTTGATTGCATGCTTATAACAAAACCCGGATTTAATTGTCTGAAATTGCCAACACGCTGTGATAAAAAGCCTAGTGATCAATTTCCTTTCTTTCAACGTATGAAAAGATTTCTGTGTCCAATAATCCTGCAAATGGTGAAGGGTGGGCGTTTTGGGGGACTGTCTTATGTAATTTTGACGTTCGAAAAGTGCTGATTCTCAACCTAGTTTGAATAAATTACTTTTGAATTTGTAATTTTTTTTAAATATCAATATACTATTTCACACTTCAGGAAGTAATCTATAAAATAAAACTATTAATTTGTCAACACAGAGCGTTGACACGGCTACAATGGCTACAATATTACTTAGCCCGTGTGAGTTCCGCCATATTGACACAACCGTCCCTTACATAAACCTTGCAACTACGACTAAACCAGGGGAATGTCTCGATCGTAAACCGATTATCGATTACTAAGTGTGCAGGTGCTCGGTTGATTGATTGATTAATATTAATCGGTTATAATCGGTGATTGCATTAAATTTGTTGAGCTCCAACTTATTTTATGTTGCAGTTTTAGAATTATGGGCATTGTTTATTATGCTGTCCACGTTTATTATCTACTAAAGTTAATCTAGTCGGTTGATTTAATTTGCAAAGAGATCTATGGATTTGACAAGACCTACTTTTCAGTTGGTATCAGGGTTTTTCAATCTTGTTACTTTATCAAACATTGGTTGTACTTATAGACGGCTTTACTTTTATGAATGGTTTTTAGATTTGTCGGGTTAAAAGAACTGCACTTGATGACCCCAAAAATTAATCAGAAGTGGTTTAAAGTCTACTAAATATAGTAAATTGAAGGCTAATTTGGTATAAATACTGCACATGATTATGTAAGTACCTATACCAATACATAAACTGCCCTATCGGAAAATATCAATGTGTTTTCCTGCACATCTAGGAAGTAAACCGTGGTGGTATCAGCTGGTAATATTCCTATGGTTTTTAATAAAATTAAATGTTTTTCTTGAGAGCAGAGATTGATTGTTCCACCTGTCTCATTGATCGATAAATTATATGCACAACATTGTAGCACACTACTGTCTGTGCAAATTCATAGTTACAAAACTTTATAAGGAAAAGGTGGGTTTGTTGAAAGAGTCACTATGAACCACATGTCATGAGATGGTACATAAATCCATTAAACACACTTAGTCAGGGTGCTTCTAAGTGACACGGAAGCGTTTATCTTTGAGACGTTCTCTTGTTGCTCATGCTGGCCTGAAAGAATGGGACGTATTTATTCGTTATCTGTTTTCTTAATTTCTATAATGGGTTATGTATTATAATGGTGGCTTAAAATATCAATGGTGCTCTTCATATTACGTCACATGTCAATACTTTTACTTTTTAAGTCTACTTAAATTTTCTACTCGTCCCTTTCAGAAACCTTCGTAGACAATATTCAGACGAGCTATTCGAGTTCTGCTGTGATATTCACAGAAGCATAGAAGGATACCGTCACGTAAAATAATTTATAACATTTACACAATTGCGTATAAACACTTCATGACTAACTCATCGATATGGCGTTAACTTCAAAACCACAGAACGTGACAAGAAACTAACCGATTCATTATAGATCCAATCGATAGCATTATCGATAACACTGAACAGACATTATGCGATGTAAATCATCGCTTGTCAATCGGTAAGATCTAGATTTTAATCGATTTCATAAGAAGTCTGGCTGTTGAATGTGTATTTTATCAGAAAAGTGGCGTTTGCGTAAGGGTCTTGAATACTTAATGTTTCTGGATTTAACCAGTTATTTTAGATTTGTATCACCATAATTCTGATTAATTTGAAGAAGGCTGATGTCCTGGCCAAGACCATATTGGACTTTACGTGGATGACGATGATGGAAACATGCTGCATCACTATTTTGACCTGCATGCAATTCTTAAATTAATTTAATGATTTCATGACCACGTGAGGAAACTGTTACTAATACTAGTAACAGTTTCCTCACGTGGTCGATTAAGAGGAAGGTGACTATTGAGGAAGGTGACTAATCCTAAGAGTTTTACAATAGTCTCAATAGTCACTTTCCTCTTGATCGACTTACTGGTAACTCTGGACATTTAAAACAGCTGAAATAATGTATCTCTATGTATTTTTAAAGTAACTGGCGTGCCTTTGTCCAGGCGTACTCCATTGAAAATGTTGAAAATTTATGGCCTCACTTCGGTCACATAATTCACGTTCTGGCACCATGTAATTATTGCTCACAACTCTGCCATCAACAAAATATTTCTAAAAAAGCTATAAAACTTGCAAACCCGCCTCCGCCTCAATATATTATAATTAATACGTTTACATTAGCATGCCTGAACACGACTTATGAATTTTAAAATAATAATATCGATCGTAATTACTGCCTACGTTTACAGGCGGTTATAACGCAATAAATTGTACTTAGACTTGTTAGTAACTATGTTTTTTGTATTGCTATTAACTCGGCTTGTTGAAAAGGAAGGAAAATTTGAAGTAATTTTTATGTTGTTATTGCTGTTTTATAAGTAGTAGATGACGTATCTACTGGGTTAGCAGTTATTGTTGTTGACAATTGTTATGTAATTAAATGTTTCTGATGGTATTGGTGTGAAACAAGAAGAAGTGGAAAATAATCATAACTAACCTATGCCTTGTAATTATAAAGAAGGGGTTCAGTTTAGTTTTTAAGAGAATTTAATAGAAGTACAAAGTTAACAATATAAATATTAAGAGACAACAGAAAACAACACTAATCCACGAACTTGAAATCAAAAGATGACTAACGATCAATTGAAAACAGAATTATTTTTCATTATTATAAAGAGAAAGACAACAATTTAATAATATTATAATACAATAAATAACAACAATTGAATAAAATTACAACCTTTAATCACCGTACCAAATCAGCAATTAATCTTAATTTTCCATATCCATCTGTACATAACGCTGTATAAATAAATATTCGGAGCTATAAATCTCGGCAGCCATACGTTAGCACATCTCAATCGTATATCTCAGGTACAATTAAATTTCAATGCGCTGCAGGCTGAATGATCAACGCATGTTAATGTAGTGTTGCTAGGGTTGAGAAACTTAAAGGTTTGAGAATTATCGGGTAAATGTATGAAACTGGAAATCTTCGAATGGAAGGCAAAAGTTAAGAAAACTTATTGGAAGGTCTACATTTATATCCAATTGTGATAGAACAAGATGATGACTAGCTTAACAGATAATATATGTTACTATGTCGACTGAAAGCGTAATTCTGCATTCACAAATTAATTTGAACCCCTTTAGTCAAACGGTACTATTTCTCAGGTAAGGATATAAGAGATTAGGAAGTAGATGATTTGCCGTGACTCCTAACCTTCTTGGAAGATCCTGACATCACTCATCATGTTTCTTGTCATGATAGTTGGGTAGTTCTTACTATGTGATGACGAAATCCAAGCAGGGAATGTTCTCAAATGAATCCATCATTGAATGTCAAGTCGTGTATGCAACCTAATATAGATGATATCCAATAAAGCAGCTGGTAGTAACTTACTAGCCGTGCCATTTATATTAAACCGAAGGGGTTGTTTCCAATATACGGGACCGCTTGTAAACATTTAAAGCCGATGTCTAGACATAAATGTTTGCACTTCGATGGAGTTGAATAAAAGCTTGCGTCCTCTCAAATGTAAACATATTTTAGGAATATGCTGTAAATGTTGTTGGAATTCAGCCCTAACAAGTACTAGACTCTTTGTAAATTGCTGAACATAGACCTCCTACATTATGAACGTATCTTCCGAAAGAAAATAGTTGTCTTCAACTTGACATAACCATTGAAAATGATTTTTAGAAGATACCGACTGAAGAAAAAGTAGTTAGTACCTTCTCATGAGCTTTCCTCAAGATGAGAAGACGATACCAACTTTCTACTAAGACCAAGTCAAGACCATAAATCGAAAGCTCTTCATAAAACAAATAACCCCGACACTACATTGGAACTAGCAACCCCGCTATCAGTCCACCCATATTGAGATCTAAAGGCGTAACTGAATGTAAATTTACGTGGCGGCGTGGCATAAATAATGTGTGGAGCCATTAAATATGATAATCTTGTTGCTGCATCGGCGGATGAATGGTCTTTGTTCGGCCCAGGGTGAACAGATCCCGATAGCATTGTACGGGTTGAGATTCGCTCGTAAATACTACCGTTCGATACTTTGTGTGTTTGTTTGTTCGGTGATTAGCGTGAAGATTTGGGGTTGTTGAGTCAAAATGAAATTAATTCTATGAACGTTTCGTTAGGTTTTGCTTTAGCTGAATGAGATACTTGGTCGTTAGTTTCATACGTTTGAGGAATGTGGCACCTCATAAAGTTCCTTAAAATTTTGAATAATGTCGCTTCAGGTATTTTTACCTTAACTGCAATAGGCATAACTGCTTTTACAGTTTTATAACTTTTGCTAACTCTACAAATAAGGAAGTCAAAGAAAGACTTACGATTTTACTTGAGCCTGGTTACTATGACATCACGTTAATCCATTTGAATATGATAATTGTCTGGACTTCTTTTTGTAGAAGTTTGTACATACAAGCACTTTAACTTATAATAAGAAAATCGTATGAAATTACAAATAGTCTTAACCATTTTTGAATTTCTAAAAGAGATAAATCCTCTCCGAAGATTTGGTGAAAGCCGCAGGAATCTGCTGGATGCGAGAAACACAGAACCGGTTGAAGTGGCGGTGCTTGGGGGAGGCCTATGTCCAGCAGTGGACGTCTTTTGGCTGAAATGATGATGGTGATTATCAATCCTGTTTAATAGAAAGAACTCAGTCAGTATGATGAAATTCAACAATCAAATACATTTACAAAAGTATTCTCCAAATTGAAATCGACATCGAGTCCCAATAGTAGCGGCTACACTATCACGTTATAATTTATCGTCAAAGGAAGACGTAAATCATACGCCGGATCACGCCCTCGTAAATCCAATAATATTATCCTGTGAAGTTTGGGGGTCGGCGATAATGTTCCTGTGGTTTATGACCAGATATGGCCAATGGTGACGTGTTAATGGGAGGTTTTGATGGGACCTTACCCTGGTGTGCTGATTTTTGATGGTGATGAACGTGGTATAAGCAAAGCTAGCTGTGGTAGATTAAGTAGCGAGATTCAAGATTATGATATTTATAATGATAATTGTTGGGATTTATGGTAATTGAACAGCAAGTAAGCAGTACCTATAGATTTCTCTACAAGCAATGTTACACGAATATAATCTTTCATTAAAATCATTTCAGGAATTTTTAAATTATATATCCTTTCTGATGCTTTTAATGCTGATATACTGAGTCTTTTACTTCTAAACGTTCCTATGGAATAAATAATAATGCCTTCAGAGTTTATTTTCATATCTTGTCTCTAGACCCATGCCTTGTAAGTTAGGATCGCTGTCTCCACAGTAAAATATCAAGAGGTAGTTTCTGACAAAGCAAACAGTGTATAACATTTTAAAGCTTGTAGAGCCCTCAAGGTATCACACAATAAGTAATAAGGAAAAAGATTAAACACAATCGAGACGGACCTAAAATGTTTCAGTGCAAACGATAGCACATACTCTTCTATCACCGTAACATAAATATCAACACAGACCAATTTAAATTTACACCTTCGTGTAGGCACTATCTGCAGACAATCCAACTATCTTCGATACGAAAAACATACGCATCTTCCTCCCATTGTTACCTCTAACCAAAGTATTACGTAGGAGGCACCACAACCCCAACACAGAAGAACACTGAGCCACACAGTGTCACAGGCTTCATAGTAAAAGTTGGGGCTAAGGTGAACAGTGTCATCAAAATGGAAAACAAGTCCAGGAGATAAAATGACGGTATCAAGCGGACCCATTGAGGCTTCAATAGGTATGGAAATAGGCCATCAGTGGTGCACATGCAGTATCGGTTATATGCTATTCCCTATCTGTAATAGCCACTTAAGTGCGAGCCGTGAAGATATCGTATCTGTATGTCTCTATTGCTGGAATGGGTACATTCAGTGTATTTTATATACGTGAGGAAGTTTTTCAATGGAGTTGTGTCGGGTTTTATTTGTTGACGGAACTTTCTGGAACTGATGGTTTTAAGTTATGGAGACGAGAACTGGTTGGGAGGTAACCTGCTGGCGATTGCTTTGAGCATTTTGTTTTCTTAATTGACTACATCGAAGTTATTCTTGTTTGGATGAATTGTGTTACTTTTCGAATTTGTGTCATAAAAGTATTATTTATTTTTATGATTGGACTATTTTCTTAATGTCTTTTTTGTTTCTCGAGTTTGATCAAAAAACTTCGAAGACTTTAAAATGACATTTTAAGACCTTTCAAAATTCTTCAATTACATCTGGAACGACTGGGCTTCAAAAGCACTCCCAAAATTATATTTGTTCAGGCATCACACGACTGTAATGCCTTTCACAATTTCCAACATTAAAAAACCTCCAACACAATCTCAGAACCATAACTCAAGCACAACATCTAGAAATAACATTAAACAACAACAAAAGACGGTCGCAGAAAACGCTAAACAATAAAAAAGATACACGCGCCAACAAAAAGGCCTTAGAAGTTGTAACATAAAGGGGAAAATTATGGCGCTTTCAGCGGCACATTTAAACGGGACATATTTCAAAAGTTTCAGCGTATTAAGCAACATTTATTTTGGCAGTGACTCGACCATTACGCAGCCGTACGACCCAGGCTGGATGTTATGAAAAACATTGCGGTTACTATGAGTTTCTCGATGGTCTTTAGAAAATAACATTGTTTGGGTGGCATCATAAAGAATGGCTTTGAAAAACTATAGAAAAACGAAAGTAAGGAATTTCTCATAAGAAAGACAGATTTATTCATTGATTTAAGTCCTCTAATCATTCATGTATATTCATTACCTATGCGTACAGTCATAGTACATTCTAATAACCGTACACTTAAGTATTTTCCAGAAAAAACCAATCACACACACTTTGCTTTAAAAACGAAAATTAAACACAGGAAAACATGACAAACTACATTTCCATGTTAGAAATAAACTCGAAAGTGACAAAGAATCTCAAACCAGTGATAAGCAGCATTTCAAGGCATAATAGCTTGGCTGTCTTGTTACATCCTAGATTCATGCCTAGGCTGAACGCCAGCGTTTTATTATTTAGACTGGGCACACTGTACCAGCCAGCATTTTCTTCCAAATTATGTCTGCACTTCATCTTAAGAACATAAGAATGTATGGCTATTTTATTTGGGCATGAATTGAGGTCTTGTATAAGTAGTCAATGTTATTAATGGTTATGTTAGATTAGATTACTTTGCTTTTAGAGGAGGCCTATGGCATTGGATGTTAGTGTTTATAAAGATAATGAAGTTAATGTGTGGAGTGTAGACTTGTTGAAGACTTACATCATTTATTGATGGGCCTTTCGCTTTGAGTCTGATAGAAATTATTAATTAAACCAATTAATTTAACCGCCCCTGTGGTCTAGTGGTTAGACCACCTGTCTCAGACCCAGAGGTCCCGGGTTTGATTCTCAGTGGGGCAAAATTTTCTGCTCGGTTTGGTTGGTGGTAGGGGTTGTTCTAAGTCGCCTGGCTAGCTACCACCATTTTATTTAAGTCTGGCACCATACTCGTAACAACAATGTTACCAGCATTGTTGAGCCGAACAGTTAGAGGTAAGACAGCCAGTTCCTCTGTGGTTGAGGATTCCGGGTGAAGCTCGCTTTCACCTTCGGCCTGATCATCACTTACCATCAGGTGAAATGCAGGCCAAGAGCTACCCAGTTGAGGATAAAAATATGGTCTAGTTGGGGTGTTGAGGCTGAACAGACTTGATTCAAGCACATTCCATAAAATTCTGTCTCAACCATTTAATGGTGATGATGTGAAAAGTCTGTGCAGGTTCATGACCCAAATATAAACCGTAGCAGTGTGTATTAAGAGTATGATGGAACTGTCATACACATTGCGATTATAAAATAATGTCCCTTATTATTAAGAAAACTTTATTTAATGGTTAATTTTGATAAAGCTAACTTAAGTAAATGGCATAGTTTTAAGATCATTGTAATCCTACATTGTAAACCTACATTCTCGCAAATAAATGAATTTGAATTTGGCCATTAGTAAATTGATTGTGAAATTGCTACATCTAACCACTATGACTCAGAATGCGAAACCAGTTGGGTTGACCCACAATGGTCTAAGCTGTTAGATACTTCCAAAACGAATGTTATCTCGAAACGCACACTCTTCTACAAGTATCTTTTTTGGATTGAGCCTTTACTTATATTGAACCTCTTACAAAACTAAAAACTTTTTCTCTAAAATAAAACCTCAACAAAAACGTCTTCCTACCTCCTAGCAATATCGCTCAAAGTAGAAACATTGCAGTGATAACATTCCAAGTTAGTATACTTGTGTGTTTCTCCTGGGAATTAAGTAATGCGTTTCTTTCAGTCGGTTCTTGCTATTTCATTTTGTATACTTATTTGAACAGTTAGACATGTTTTTTGTGTTTCTACCAATATTTTGAATGAATCATCCAGAATACATCCTTTATTGTCTTTGGAGGGAATAAAAACTTTTGAAGTGAAAACTTCTTTTAACGTTGGACATTTTTGAGATGGGAAAAAACAATTGAACTCGCGACACCGTTACCGACACCTAATTTTTGTAAACGCGATTGTGCTATTTATTTATATTACGTTACGGATCAATGTTCTATGGAAGTATTTTTACTTTAAAGGTTTTGGAAGTATTTTTTTAAATTGTTCAACTTTTCACTTCTGTCAGCACTCCCGGAGTGTCATTGTTTTTTTTTCATAACGATTTCAGTTTATAACATGAATTTAAATATACTTTTCTACTATTTAATACCTTACACTAGGAAATTAGTAGACATGGAACACTTTCAGCTTAACTTACTTCAAACTAAATGTTTCTGTACCTAATTTGAACAAGTTGTATAATTTTAAGGGAGGACAGTAATTAATTGCCAGTAAACCTTTGAAAATCATCAAAACAATTCAAAACAAGGAGGCGTGAATAAATCGCACAATACTACTAAATTCTTTACGACAGTAAACAAAATCTATAGCTATCAATAAAACCATATCAAACTAAAAGAATAAACACCAATATTTTCAAACAAACACCATTGAACCTATTCAGTACATTCCTTTAAACTCTACCTCCTACCGTTACAAACAATGCTGAGCGGTATACATTGAACCGTGTGAAAGGTGACGAGACTATTGTAGTCCGTTTGGGGCGGCAGTGTATAATTTGTCTGGGAAGGCGGGATGACACGCCCCGTTGTCACTCCACGCGGGCTGTTAAGGGAAATGCTGTGTTCTGTGATTGAGGGAGTTCCTGGTAATGTATGTTGATGTGAAATTATTGCTAAAGCTGAGGAAATAACAGCTGTTTTTTTAGAAAAAGAGTATGAAGAATTTTCTTGACAAACTCGTCTCCTACTTCATCGTGGCGTGGACTAAAATTAGGTAACTTTTAAATCACTACCTCTGTGGGCAGTTTTGTGTTCGGATATGATATGGGATTCAAGTTCACACACCATCGTCATTAGCTCAAAAAAATGAATGGTTCTGTCTCCAGTGACGGTTACGTTACGAATCGCTGCCAAAGTGTACTCTGAGATATTTGAAAAAATCTGTTTTCTACAAAGTGACCAAAATAGAGGGAACAGCAGATTTTTTTTCATATGTCAGAGTGGGTGGTCCCTTAGTATCAGTTGTTCATTTTCAAATGTCCCTCTATAGCCCTCCCTCTATATCTTATCTAGCACCCTGTATAGTTATTTTCTAATAGGTTTAAAAGTACTTGTATCACAACTGTCCCGAAACGTAACAACATTCACGTCTCTTACTGTTTACGGTTTCATTGACACGTTTATTATTTCTTGATTATATTGGTATTTCTTTTGTCTCGTCAAAGCAAATAAATTTAAACAAATACTCAGTCATACAATTCTCTTTAAATAAATCTCACTAGTGCTGTGCTGCCCCGCCCATCACTAACGAGCTCTTCGTCACAACGACACTCCACCATTTCACAATTCACTAATAGCAGCACAAACAAGCGTTATGTACTTATTTATTTCTGTGTGTAAATAGAGAACTAGTGTCTTTTGTTATGACTGGCAGGATAAGTATAGTTTAGCGTCAGAACGTATTTACAATAATCTACCCAATAGTTACGTCTTCTTACGGAATTGTAATATTTGCAAGTGGAAAGACTGTGTATTGTGTTGACTAAAAGTCGTTTAAGGTATGTCCTATAATTAAAAATTCGAAAACATGTGACATCCACTAACCCATTAACCCGAACTGTGCCTGCGTGGAAATTATACAGTTTGTGCAGTGTCGTTGTGTACAGTCATAGTCGACTGTAGTTACACTATCGATTAAAGTTCTTGTAATGGAAAAACATCATTGTGTAGTAGCTAGAATGATTTGATATACATTCAGCCAATGCCATCATAGTGCCGATTACTTTAGCACGATTTGTATGTTACAGTTACAATCCTCAGAAACTTATTTTTTAATGCCTACCTACTTTAAAAGAGCACATAATAAGAGCATACTTTCATTTTTTTTCACAACACTTTTGTTCCACTTAATTATGGCCCAATTCACATAAGGACTGCGTGACGTAAGTAGACCACGCCCCCTACTAACTACGGGAGCACTCAATATTATTTCAAGTCACCACTCAGGACTCATCAGGACCAGCTTATTGTTACTCGCTAACGTATTTGAATTAAACCTTATGTGGCAGAAAATAAAGGTGATGTGAAATGAACAGACGACTTGGTTGAGAATATGGCGCCTGTTCTTAAGAGTAGCTGTAATTAAAGATTAAGAGGATATTTGTGCATAGAGTGAAGAAAAAGAACACGTCTTGTTTGGTTATGAGATGAAACATTATATTTCTATACCATTCCTTTAAAGCAAGTCCAACGAAGTAACTTGAACTTAACATATTGGAAATTGCCATATTCAACAAACATGGTACTGAATGCACGTTCCTATTTGCAGGAGGTAAGGCCTCTGTTCTGCATTCATAGGCTGCCCCATGATTATAATAATGTTGTTATGACTCTGGGTTTCTGCTGCAGCTGAATGAGTATTGCCGAAGGTTGAGTTACATAGCGTGACGTTGGCGTTAATGTCTAGCTAGTGGACTGCTAAACGTTATGAAGATGAAGGGTTTGTTTTAAGTTATTTATCAAAAGCATTCCATTAAACCAGTTCCATGTTCCGATAACCCCCAGTAGGCGATCCTTTATATGAGTGCACTAAAAACACCAAACATCAGAATAGATGGTGAGAAATTGTGAGAAAAATCACATCAGCCCCTGGACAAAAAACTACATAAAGACAACGACCACTCTGACAAGAGTTACGAAGAGGAAGATTAAACCATGTCCTATCTATCAAAATCACACTCTACCTCCCAACCAAATCATCGTTTCGGATGGGCGGAGATTCTAAGCATCCTTGAGTCCCCAACGCGACAATTTCGACGCCTATTTGTCAAATTAACAGAGTCGAGGGGAGAGTATACCATCTTAATCACGTACGAAGATTTTAATAAACGGCTCGGCATGTAAATTATGTATGTACTCGTAGGTACTTTGATTTTCAAGGAAAAAGAGAGGAGGAGGTTGGTAAGTAAATTAATTTAATTAAAGTGGGCTTTAGAACGTTTGAAGTGAGCGTTTGGGTATTGAAAGATGTTCTGATTGAGTTTTTAAAATTAGTATTGCATACCTGAGGCGTTTATTATGTAGGTACATTCATCCTCTATCTGGCCTGACCGGGTGAAGACCGCAGGAATCCGCTGGATGCGAGAAGCACAAAAAGCACTGAACCGGTCAAAGTGGCGGTGCTTGGAGGAAGCCTATGTCCAGCAGTGGACGTCTTTTGGCTGAAAAGATGATGATGATCCTCTATCTATAGAAAAAGGAGGATCCTCCGATCATTGTGTCTGGTGAGCAACTGCCCCAACTGCCCAACGACTGTTATCAGTTCGATGTACAGTGCCGACCAAAAGTCCATGAGCAATCTCACAAAGCAATAGACTGACGCTTCGGTTTGACTTACGACCTTCTTCTATAAGTTGTTACAATACTGTAGACACGCACATTACACACACACACTCACTTTGTCTGCAACCAATGACTAGTTCAATAATCATCATTCGTTTTTAGTTTCATTCGTCTTGTTCACATAAATATTAAAGTTTAGCAGGTAGACCACAAAAAACTAAGTAAATTATTTCGATTTCTGTGGGGTAGATGCAGTTTGTTACGAGTATTCAATTAATAGAACTTTTTTGGTTCGTGGATAATATTGGTGACGAGTATTTAGCGCAGTGTTGTGGTTATTATTATCAAAAAGCAGGCATAAAATATATTGAAGAGATCAGATCAGATCAGAGAATATTATTGCGCTGCGTAAAAGTGAAGTGAATATCTAATGAAACCGGACTAAGTGTGAGTGTTATCATTAATATATTTCATATTTTACTAAACATAAATCTTAATCAAGGGTATTGTTGATAGAACAGAGGTATTGTTGAGACAGAAGATGCCTTTAAAGTTTTAAATTCATTGTGAGGTTTAATTCGATTAGTGAATAATAAATAATAAGGTATTATGTGTAATAAAAACAATGTTTTTCTTTGTTCTAGAGAAATACTGTGAGGGTTAAGAGATATGAGGAAGGGGCTTATTATCGAGTAGCAGCGACGTCAAATGGTGAATGAAACAAATGGTTTCATACCAACGAGACATTTTGCTGAATTATTAAAAACACGTCATTATGAACCGTTCGCCGTGCACTCTGAAGGCTTGCATCACTGAAGACCAGCTAGAAAACCGTTTTTGACCTTAAAATATTGACCGTACCAACTTAATAAACAACAGATTCGTTTTTGCATGAATTTATGGTAACGAATTTTTTAAGCACGTTTCAATAGGGTGTTTGTCGTATTTCTTGCAGATATACCGAAATTGTTTAATATTATTTTAGTAATAGTATTATTTTAGGATAAAAATTTGAGGTTTAGTTTCAATCTTCTTTTCGTAAAGAAAATGAATACTTAAGCTATAACCTCAATAACAACCAATATTTACTAAAGTCAAATAAAATGTAAAATAATTAATACAAATAAAATATAAACAAACTACCCATATTTAACCTTAAAATTACCTATTCTGTAAGTAGTTTTTTACATTTTAAGTAGTCTAATATTCTTATTTATTACTTAATTACTTCGACCATGATCAAAGCTTAATATTTATGGTGAAAAAATCCATTAAAAATTTAAAATATTTCATAATTTAAATATGTCTAAATAATACAAACTGCTTCTAAGTTTCTTGACATCTATTTCACATCTTATTCAGCTGAAGTAATGATAAATAATTGTAGCAGTTTATTAACTTATGTAAAATAAATATAACGAATAAACATATATTTTTTAATTTTGTTATCATATATCACGCATTTTTTATTCTAAAACCTTTATTGCAATAACAACATAAAAAAGCAGCAATATTTAAAAAATATTATTATCGAAAACAAAAATAATAATATTTGCAAAAAACCGCACTGTATTTCACGAGATTAGAACCTGAGGCAGATTGAATTCCATACCAACGCTTAACGCTTTCTGCTATCTGCGCTTGTTAAGTAACTATCGAATTTTAGCAATGCCATTAACTGGTCAAGTTCACGCGCATAGTGCGTGTGTGCTAGCATGTTTAAAGCGACGGAAATATATTGTTGTTTCGTGTAACTGCGTTATCTGTGGTGTGTGTATCGTGTTGCTTACACATACAAATGTACGAGCTATACCGCGTGTTCACAGCAATACGACTCTTAGCGTGCTCATGCACTTTTGAGCGCTTACTGTATGTATGCTAGTCACGCGGTAAACTCTGCTTGCGCGATGCAGGTTTTTGCGTGACGTCAGTGTGATAGGTAGATATGTAGATGCCACGACAGATAATTTTTAGGTAAGAAGGAGATACTACCAATGAACTAGGTGAAACTCGCAGGTGATGTGGTACGGCAATACCTACTTCTCAATTATAATTAGTTATATTGTATTCTATTCTAATTTATGATCATGTGTACCGTATCCTAAACACAAAACAAACAACGTTTTGTGTTTAGGATAGGAAAAGTCTCGTAGGTACATTTGTAATTTCATCAGCTGTATCAACTCACTACAATGGCTATAATGGTATTGATATTTTGCGCAGCTAACTACTCGTGCGGGTCTACCAGGACATATTGTTCCACAAGGAGCCTTTCTACTAAATCTACAAGACAATCATTCCACTTTCACGTGGTAACCTGAGCTACTGCCTACCCCTGTACAAGCATATCATTGCGACTTTAATGGCTTTGTGGCCGGCAGCGCGTGCGCCGATAATCTACGGCGCGGTAAATCACCGCGTGACCCGCACTATCGCACATCGGTGTACAGGGTTGCCACTGTATGGTGGTGATAGCAAACGGTGTGTTATCACCATCGACAAGACATTAGTTAGGATAAGCGAGAATGTCTAAATGTTTAGGAATTGTTAGTCGCACCTGTTCAGTATTCACTGGGTATATGCAAATGTCCCGTTTTCGATTACAGGTAATATTTACGCACAAACAATAATAATCGCAACATTGTTTCTCGAAGAATCTTTATCGAGTGAAGATGGCGAAATCGTGAAAAATCTTCCATGGTTATATCGAGTGCATTGATCAGATAAAGTCCCTAACAAAAAACTCCATTGTCATTTATTAACTAAGGGTTTAAATGATTCAAAATAATAAGCTGTCAAATAAAAAAAGGTTTGATTTGAAGAATGTCATAATGTCACTCCATTTCTATAAGTAGGTATGTTTTTCTTTATTTATATTTTGGCATCTTGTTTTTATATATATTCATGCAATTTGTTATCATTAATTGTGCTTTTGTGTGCACAATTTTTTTTTATCTATCTATTTGATGCTTGCGTTATATCTAACAGATGCGCTAATGAAATTATACTTCATACCCATCTGAACAGCCCCTCTGTGTAAATATCTGGAGTACCTACTCTAGATATTTACACATAAATCGTACAGAACTTCATTTATGACATAAACAAACTTTTTTTATTAACCAGCCAACCCTATACATCTGCGGGTCGTGAGCTTTATTGAATTTAGCATATTTCGCTCATATCGAGACATCGAGCTCGCATTGTCCCAACACTGCCGTATGTGTACGAAATGTTACTGTTCATGCTCGAAACCAGAGTTATAGTTTCAAAACATATACTTATTTCAGTTAGTTTCAGTCTTTTAAATTTATTTCAGTAGCATGATGAAGTTTTCGTCTTCAGCTGGCCTAGCACGAACGTCATATTAATTTCCGCCACTTCGTTGAAGTCGTAAGATACGTGGTCGTGGTCTTGAATCTATCTACTAAAATAACATCCACATTTTTATAAAACTCCTTTCAATGGTGACGTCGCGGTCTTTCTGACTTTTTGCTCGGCTCCTAAGGATCGTAGCGTGATGTTGAATAACCTATAACCTTCCTCCAGAATTGGGCTATCAAATGCAAAAAGATTTTTTTTTTAATCCGATTGGTACCTAGTTCCAGAGATTAGCGCGTTCAAACAAATGAACAAACTCTACAGCTTTATTACATTAGTATAATTATAGATAACGATTTTTCTTGTACATACCACTACTACTCGTTTCACATTGAATAATTATTTAGATTGAACACTTCATTCATAATTATGTATGGGTTATACATAATTGTGCTGTAAACTTAACCAAAGCGTCTATGCTTAATATATATCAATCTGCCTAGCCTTTTCCCAACTATGTTGGGGTCGGCTTCCAGTCTAACCGGATGCAGCTGAATACCAGTATTTTACATGGAGCGACTGCCTATCTGACCTCCACAACCCAGTAACTGGGTAATACGATACCCCTTGGTAAGACTGGTTGTCAGACTTTTGGGCTTCTGACGACCCGTAACGACTGTCAAAGATCCACGAATGACAGCCGGGACCAACGGCTTAACGTGCTTTCCGAGGTACGGAGGAGTATGTAGAAATGGTCACCCATCCACGAACCAACCCCGGAAAGCGTAGCTTAACCTGACAGATCGACCCAAGCGGCTGTTAGTATTTAGCCACGAGCTCCTCAACCAAAGCGCTATACAATAGTTGTATTTTTTATTCACAATTCGAATTTACCTTTCGATTACTTCTGGCAATCAACCATGAACATCATTGCATGTGTATAATAAAACGAATGTGCAGTTTAGGGTGCAGCGCAGACGACACACTTTTTGTGCGATCTAGTCTGTGGCGCACATTCAAATTCCTATCTTATTCGTAATGTGAGCTACGGGATGGTTCCTAAATTAAATTTTAAATTGACAGAAATTACTATCGAGCGACACATCCTATATAGAATAACCTGCATTCGGAAAAACATCGGGGACAAATAAGACATTTTCGTGCGCCACAGACTCGATCGCACAAAAAGTGTGTCGTCTGCGCTGTACCTAGTTGTTACAACACGACATACGGAATGACAAAAAAGATCGACTCACGTTCGTAGATGGATGTGTGCACCGCCCAATTAGATCTTCCGCGTAGCTAACTTTGGTACTGATGTCGGTCCTGAGGTAGCAAATAGAATTATGTGTGTCTTGATGTGTGTCTGGCTATGACGATCATTTCTCTTCTCACTTCGCATCGATAAAAAAAACCGAATGCATGCAAAGAAGCTAGATCATCTTCACTAAGTATACTTTGACTTCCCTTGAGTCTAAAGTTCAGCCAAAAACTGTAAGGAAATTGCACGACAGAATTTGTGTCGTTTCCTCCAAAAGTTTTGTACATTCACAGCGACATGCACAAATGAATTCTGTGTATAACTGTGTGTGCATGCAATCGTGCGTGATTTAGTGCGGTAACAAACGGCTGAGCAAACTGTGTCGGCTGTGCGAATAGTTTGGTTAGTAACCTAATGGTACAGTCATGGTGTTTGTTTATGCTCCCTTGGGGTAGGCAGAGTGGTCGTAAATGAGGTGATGGGTAACGACGGTGTCGATCGTTGAAGAGCAATATAAGTAGTCGTATTATATATACATATAAAGGAAATGTAAATTCTTAAAGGAAACGCATGCGGTCTAGATAAGAGGCATTTGGAAAGGATTGAAAATATGGAACTGGAAATAAAGCAGCCTCTACATGAGTCCTTGCGGTGGTGATAAACAACTTATACATCTTTGTGCCACTGACTACCCTTGTCATGTGTGACGTTTAGAAGGCGTAAAAGCAAGAACATCAAATTAGTAAGTATGTTATTAGCACTAAATCAAAACTTCTCATCAATATAACATCTAACGTTCGGAAATGCTTTGTCGCATAACATCCTACACCTTACTCGTAAACACAATTTGATGTACGATAACACAAAGGTATTTGACATCATTATCAAACACAGAATGCATTATGTCGTTCCGAAATCACCGGCCGAACCAACTGTGATTTGTAACAGTGATTTGCAACAGTGATTTAGAGCTCTGCCAGACAATATGAGACCGCTACACAAACATATTATTAGTAATTTATGTGTAATGGCGTTGGTGACATGATTTCAGGTGTTGAATTGATGATTATTGCATGGTTGATGATTTCATTTTGACTTGTATGACCTGTGTGGATGGAATCGTTTGATGCGCCAGTGAGCAGTTTTGTGTGACTGGTCATTAATAGGGCTGGTACGAAAATAAATGGTACCATTTATAGTCTAGTAGGTGATTTATTACCTCAATCTTAATTGTTATAGAATTTTCATTGTCATATATTTATCTGGTTTTTTCTCCCCAGCTCGTATTGGATATTATTTTATGACTTAAAAAGGCTTAGCATGATTTCATCTCACCAACCAGCAATACATTTCGTTAAACATTCTCCAAGCTAAAATAATAAACACCACCTTACAACCGAACTAAATCATACTCTAACAGAACTAAAATCGAAATTAAATTTCCATCTTCCGTTGTATCTAGAGGCAGTAGGCAATGTGGGCAGGGTGCTCTCACGACCCGATATTTACGGGTTCGGTCCGATACTGAACATTATTTATGTCTCTGTTTCCCCATTTTTGTAACAATATTTATTGTGCTCGAATATATCAAATGTGGAATCTTTAACAGTGGCTTCTGTTTGGTAAAGGCTTTCAGATATTTTTTGTTGGGAATTTTAGGAGGTTACGTGGGGCTGATTGGTAGTACAGGTCTATTGTGATATGATTTTTATTAAAGCAGTAAATATTGCTTGCTTTAAACAGGGTGCTTTCATTTTCTTGCGTTCATTTGTAAAAACTCTTTGCTAATTTCATGTCTAATGATATTGTCACATTTAGTCACTCCAGATATTTTCTCTTAAGAATAGAAGGTTTACAAATCCAGACCCTGGTATTAACTTCGACCAATGCAATGGGCAAGCAGCTTTGAAGTGCTGATATATTCTTCAACACGTCGGAGCGGACACAAAGGGGTGCGTCGAACGTCAAACGATATGTTAACATGTGAACGAAACATTTGTATAATTTTGTGCACAGAGGCACAGTGAGAGCGACCATCGAAGGACCTTTCAGTAAAAAAAGAATGAAAGATTTCCTCTGGAAAGTCATCTGTCACATAAGACTACATTTCTTAAGCTTCTCAACTTTGGAATTCTTCTAATACCACTATTCGGGAGTGTAATCGAAGTGCCAAATATCAAGTGGGTTTTTTGCTCTGTACCAACCTTTACTGTGAGCTGATGATCCATGCAGCATAGGTTTGCGCAGCAGTACTTACAGTAGGTAGTACATGCTTGTGAATCTGTCTGATTTCTGGATACAGATAATATGTTTTATCTTCTGTTTTTATTAGTCTCTGCTGTCACTTTGCTCATTTCTGATAAATGGTGTTATTTCTTTATTTTTGTTCCTCAAATCTTTTACATAATTTTCCTTGCAATCAAGCTTAGATCCTAAATCATAATTTACATAAATATTATAAATTATATCGTTATAAAAACCCTCTCGTTGTACCACGCGACTGCTTATTCGCTGTCGAGCCGCAACGCCTCTTTCATGTTCAGAATCAGATACGCGCCGATTTATAGCAGCCCGCCTTAATTGTGGCCCGATCGGCCGGCCGCATCAATTCAATTTGTTATTATGAACACTTAATGTGAACACGGATATTTTGTGAGGATGAAAATTGGTGGATTTGGTGTGAATTTTTTTGTTACCTTGTTTGTAAACTAGGTAGGTAATGTCTTTGAGTTTAAAATAGATAAAGTTTTTGCCCCACTTTTACGTTATGTGTCAGCTGGTCAAATATTGAATACTAGCAGTGCCCCGCGGTTTCACCCGCATAAGTTACGATAAGTATCGGGATAAAAAGTATTCTATGTGTTAATCCAGGTTATAAACTATCTGTGTGCCAAATTTCATTTAAATCCCTTCAGTCGTTTTTGCGTGAAAGAGTAACAAACGTCCATCCATCCATCCTCACAAACTTTCGCGTTTATAATATTATTATTATAGCAGGATTAAGTAATTAAGTAGGAAGTGGTATTAGTAGGATCTACTCCACTTCTAAAATATTATTGCCCTTCTTATTCCACCGCTTTCTTCCTTAGTTTAAAAACCGCTTTTTAGCTCAACTTCGCCACAAAATCTGCCTTCTGAATAAGGCAATCATTTTACTGATATCAGCTTACTGCAGTCAACCTCTGAACATATGGAGATGGATAACCCAATTAGAGAGAGTAATTCCACCAGCTAATACTGAACAAACGGAAGCTTACAACTACACTTCGCTTTTGCCACATTAAAATATATCCTTTAAAAGCCCAAAGAACCCAAGAAACCTAAAAGCGTGTGGACTAACATTTTTATAGAGCAATAAAGTAGGTAGAGCGCCATTCGCAGACCACCTATCGTAGAGCTATCGCAACAAATTGCGCGTGATGTATCGCCCGCTATTATTGCGTCGAGCATTGTTCTGAGAATATGGGGACAGTCCTGGTTTTAAACGTAGAAAGGTGTATCAGTATCGTAAATAATTAGGTCATCGTTAGTGATACAGATTTACACCCAGTTTCTGGAACGAAAATTATCGACGTGTCAAAATTAAATGCATGTCAAGTGATGCGATTGGCTGTTGATAATAAATTCAACCAATCGCAGGATTGACTCCTGTGATTGGTTGAATTTACACACATGTAAACAGACAAGAAGAAAGGTATAGAAAAATACGTACGAAATAGATGCTTATTTCTGAAGAAATCTCTTCAGACAGAAGGATACTTGCGACAGAAAACTAGATAAAAAGAGATGTAGACAACGTGTGTAAGAGTAGAAGGGAAAACCAAATACTTAAAATCAAAAACAAATCACGAATTTAAATATAAACACATAATATGAGAATATACTTACACACATACATACTTCCAAAATAATTATCACTAAAATATATTTGTAATTATAATGTAATTTAAAATAATAAATACTTATTACAACTATGACGAAGTGTGAAGAGTGTTCTTTCAATTTTCTTTAAAACACTGCAAGTTTGGCAGTACCTAATGTCAGGTAGAAGTGAATTCCACAACTGAACTGCGTGCACAGTGAAGGAGTAGGAACAGAAATCAGTTGACTTGGGAGGGAATTTAAAGAGATTTCTAAGATGCGACCTGCAAGGTGCATCAAAAGGACGGGCGTAGGAAAAGCGTTCCCGCAGATATAATGGGGTTTTAGGGTTGTGATGGATTTTAAATAGCAGACACACCCGCCGGATTCCTTCGAAGTCGAATAGGGAGCCACTTGAATATGTTGAGAACAGAAAGGTGATTATACTTTTTATGTAAATGAAATGTATGAATACAATAAAAACACAATAAATAATATATCTAAAAACGCTACGGTTCCCAAATCAAGGAGAACTTAGCATAGTACCCAGCTGTTGATATGGCACACGGAGTTTTACAAAAAGTTCAGCTCTGCGGGTCTGAAACGGCCACATTAGGAATTCCTCTAAAAGCAATTCATTTTCTGAAGTCCCAGTAATTCCTCTGTGGTGACACAAACATCATATTCAATTCAATTCAGAATCATATTTGGTGTAAATATTGTTGCATGAAAAAATTAAGACCGTAATTTTAACGGATATTTTTTTTTACACTTTTTATTAATCAAATGAGATTTTTATTCTTTATTTCTACAGTTTAAATGTTATTTCATTATATTACAAAACTGTCAAACAGATGCATTGCGTAATATGAATTGAACGCAGATATTATTATGAATTGTCAGTTTGTGACAGTTTGTGTGATTCTTAATATTATCATAATTATGATTCTGCCAAAGCGACCTTTTTAGGCCCCCTGAAGACGTTTGTTTCGCTCTCATACATGTGCGACAATTTGCGTCAAAAACTTCAGTGCCATTTGAGGCCCCGTATTGCGAATCTATAGGAGTTTCATTTAATAGTAGGCTCTAATAACAAGGTTAAAACCCAATCCATCTTTCACAAAAAATTCACAACTATGTCACGAACCAAAAAACCCATATAACCAAACTCAAAAACCGGAACGAATCCCACTTTGCACAAAAACAAACAGTCCCTACCACCATTACGTCGGCCGGCCGCTCGCTCGCCACCAGCTAGATTTTATCGCTCCTTCGAACCATTAAAACGGCCATAATGAAGTTTCCCTACGGATAATGCACTGGAGCATTACGCCATGATTTACAAGGCCAGCAATAAAAAGAATTTAAGGGATGACCCGGGATAGTAAAAATAGCGGGCTTGGGGCGAATCGACATCATAAATATGAGGAATGAGCACTAGTGTGTTTTATGTTGGCAATTTTATTATATCATATTACATGTATTGCGGGGTGGAAGAGGCTTTTATTGCGTATTTGGTGATGTGGTCAGAAGTACATTTTTCCACATAATAGGTACCTACACATTTAATTTAAAGAAGATTTGTGGCTAGAATTCCTGGACCATTGAATGGAAAATAAATGATCTTTTCAAAGAATCACTATGCAATCCTCAGGGATAAAAAGTTTGTCGTAACGAAAACTGACTCTTTTTACATAATATTGATAAAAATATAAAATTGATAAGGTTAGGATTTATAGGTTTTTCCTTCTGTAAAACCACCTGCATGGATAGTCATGTGAAAATCTTTGGTGGTCTACTTTTAACGCAAAACATGAATTAAATATTCTCAAAATTATAGTTTATTTCAATCACTAGCTTGAATCCAGGACCCCCGTGTTTATAACCTCATTCCCTTCACAGCTGCCTGCCAACAAAATTCATAATCATCAGAAAATCATTATGTTTCTAAAAGGAACTTATCCCGCATAAATAGATTGTCTAAAACCATTGAATACAATTTAATCTTAATAACAAAGGGTCCAAATACTTAATACGGCTATTGAACGAAACCAAATTTTGTATCAATTTCAAATCACGCCGGGATTATTTTTGACCTCCTGGTGAGAGAGACCCCTTTCTGTTGAACCCTGAAAGTGTTGCATAGATTACGTAATTGACGGCAGATGTACCACTCTGGGGATTGCCTTTACCGACTATTTTGTGCGTTGTGCCGTCCTCCTTCAGTCGATTGCTCATTGCTGAGTCCTTATATGCATGGCAAAACTATTGGACGATAGCACTCCATTTGTGGCGACCTTTTTTATTCAAGCAACCAAAAAATATCATCAATGTAAAAAAAATTACCCATGTAGACCAAATGTTTTACAAAATATGATTTAATTCTTTTAGGCTGTATTATACGGATTGGCAAGGGTATCTTCTATATCGTTTCTTTTCGTGGTTTTTGCTAATTCTAGCTTGTTTTCATCATAGGCATCAAGGAAATTTGGTTTTAAATAAATAATTATTGTTTTGACGGTACAATTTTGTATTTTACCAAATATATTATATGCAGCGACAAAAACAGATCCAGTCTTCCAAAAAAATTTTAATCTATGACCGTAATACCCTGGGACCCCTGGACGGCTCCCCGCGGGAATCGAACTCGCTACCCACTGTATTAAACCCGACGTTACACTCAATATTAGGCGTAATGATGAAGCGGGTTCCTATTACTGATTACTTACTGAATGACGAGGGGGTTTAGTTTTTTTTTGGAAATTAATTTTGCATTTAAATTTTTGGTTTTTGTATAGAGTACCTACCTAATAGTAAGGTGGTATGGCTTTATTCACTCACGGGTGTAATTAAATGCATATGGGTATTATCATATGTTTGGTTCGTTAAAATTCAAGAATAGAAGATAATCTTGTTAACTGTTGTTATAGGTGATTAACAAATAAAGTTGGTAAAAATTAAAAAGCATCTCTTTAACATATCTCTAGGGTGTATACAATAATAAGAAATTAAATGAAAAGAGTATTCTAGGATCTTAATATGGATAAACAGAAAACTACACTGTATTCAAGAACTATTCCAAGAAATACAGGAATAGATAGAAATATAAGGAATAGTACCTATTCCTTATTTTATTACACACATACAGGGTTAAATTAAATTAGCTAGCAAAACTCCGCAGATGTTAATTTGATAATTATATATGTAGATAGTAAAAAGAAAGTAGATAAAAGTTTAGGAAGTCTATTCTTGGGGGTCTTAGAAACATTAATTATGTGAGTTATAGCATTTCCGTAATTTAAGAATATCGTTTGTCGTAAGAATTTAAGTTGTCCTACTGTGTGCTTGGTAGTCGCTCATATACCCCATTAAAGGTCCTGAAATGATAAAACACAGCTGGCTGGCGGCTTTCCATATTATTCACTTTACTATTCCAGACATATTTTGTATTCTTCATTGTACGAATATAATCTTTGCCTGTCTGAAGGCTGAATTCTGTCGAGTCTTTCAAAAAAATGTTTTTTTTTTCAGGAATTGTAAGAATAATTCTTCTTTTATTACATAAAAGGAAATCATAATAATTTTAGAGAGTCTAGAACTATAAGCAAAAACATATTATAGTCTGTCTTGAAAATGAAGGAAAGTAAAAATTTACGTAAACATGCCTTTAGTCTGTTTCAGTATTATCTCCATAAGATATTGTCTCACACAATTAAACCAATACCCAATTCACAAAATCAACTACCTAGTCCCAATTACCATTTCAATCCTATCACTAGCCGCCCACGACCCGATACAAACGAAGCCATACATCACTCTCATAGCGTGTCCGCAGAACATTAGTCTAACCGAATCAATGAGCCATTGTGGTTAGTACATTAAATTCCGCGCCATAACTCATGGCGTGCCATAATTTCGTTCACAAAAGACCGCCTGGACGGCCGTGATTAATGTAGGTGGAAGAAAATGAAATGAGATGTCGCTGACGGTTTGTTGCTGGTTTGGGAGGTTCTTGTTTGGGATAATGTGCAGTTTTTAAAATGTCACCTCGCTTTTTACAGGTGATAAGCGTTTTGAAGTCTTAATTCTCAAGAATTTTCAGAAACTTGTGACTAAATTAGACTAATGTACTAATTTGGGAGACTGAGCTTAGCCAAATGAAATAAGTATCAAAGTAACAAAACATCTTTATACTACTATTCGCATAGGTGTTTATCGCAGTAACGTTAGATCGAATAAAAATGTCGTCGGTAAAACATGGCATCGCACAAAGAAAGTGTCAAATCGGGGACAATTCCGGTAAGTATGGGAGTCTATTTCCTTTTCAAATCGAGACCACGTTAAAGATTTGGTCCTGATTGCCATAAGAGTTACTATGACAGACATTAAAGACGGTTATCAGAGACTGAAAGTCGAAGAAGGCCTCAGCAACCTACTTCTCAAAATAAAGTTTTAATCACTGCTCGTTAAAACGCGAAAGAGATAAAGATTATAACAAAAGTAGGCGGTCTATAAATCAAGTTCACGCGTCATGCTCACATATTCAATACACATATTGAAACAAGTGTATGAAATAAAATGCACATGCACCCGGTAACCGTACCGAATAAAATATCTCCCCACTCAGTAGTAACCCAATCTGTCGGCGGCGCGTGTAGCGGTGATCCAATAGAAAACTAATCACTACAATTCGGTGGGCAGCTATCGACATACACGTGTCGATGTATCGGATGTCGATAATTTGTCGCGGAGTATGATTGACAGCCGCGAGAGTTATTATGTAACGAGAAGTCTGATTACACTCGTATTATGAGAGGCAATTTGTCGTATTGAAGTATCTTGCTTTTTTATATATATCCGCCTAGCTTTCTCCCAACTGTGTACAGTTTGCTTTCAGTCAAACCTGACGCAGCTAAATAACAATAAATTTTACATGGAGCGACTAGAATATGATCTTGACTTCAAAATCCACTAGAATAATTATGCTAAGTTTTATTTTGCTGTGGAGCAGTACCTTAAAGATGATACTCTTCGTGCAGGAACAGAATCTGCAAAACCTGCGTGTGTAAACATATCAAACAGAGTGGAAAAGAGTAACTGCCCGCTTGTTGAAAATATCACACGGTTGCTCCACTAGCTTCTTTAATGTAGACAAATATTGTAAAAACGGTCGAGTGCCGTTGCAGATTTAGTTTTAAGACCATCCTAGCAACAAAATTAAATCCTATTTCTAACCCTACAGCCACCTTATCTTCCCACTATCGACACTTCCTCATCTCTACGTGTACCGCCGCGGGTGTCCGCATCACAACGAGCAGGTCGGATTAGGAGTCGCCGGTCGCGTTCCGGTTGCACCCTTTGTGAATGTGACGCCGCCGGCAATGTACGGGCCGGAGTGCCGGACAGCAAGCACCTGAGTGTGCTTGTGTAGGTACAGGAGGTTTACATGATGGGTTGTATTTAGTTTGATGGGGATAGATTAGTTCAACGATAGATAATAATAGAAAATCAGGTACGTAAGAAAATATTTACATCTTTTTAGTAAAAGAGGTGATAGACAAAATTATAGTATGAGAAATAGGGACCTATTAGTGTAATCAGGTTTCAGACTGGCATTTTAAACAGTACCCCATGAAAAATGAGTCTACTTTAAGACTCATTTTTCATGGGGTACTGTTTAAAATGTTATAATAAAATTCCTCCCCACATACTTCAACTGAATGAGACGAAATTCAAATCTTGTATAAAACGCACACTATGCAGGCAGGCTTATTATAAGTTGGGGATTATATCGCTGATAAAAATACTTGGCTCAATGCTGGTCCTGCTCCACAACCACAACTAATTGATTAACATTTGCAAATATTGTTGGAGCTGCTGAAGATTGTAAGACCATCTTTGCATTGTATAAACTCAATCTCCTTTGTATTATATAATTGCATAGCACAGGTGTGAGCAATATGTACTAGAGTTACCATTTACCGGGTAATATGTCTTGCATTGACTTGCATGTGCCCTGGTGCCTGTGAGTATGTCATGCTCACTCAGATGTTTCACTGATGGTGGCGCGTGTGTTGGATCATTTAGCTCCCGTCAAAATGGTTGAGCTGAATGCTCAGCTAATCAAGCTGTGCTAATCCATGCGTCATGTTCGTGAACGGGCGCCGTCAGTTGGGACTCGTCATCTCTTAGTTGTCATGGCTTATTTTTAATTTAATTAAATTTTTGAATTTTTCTTTGTTTTATTTTATCTTTTTATTACGGAACGCTTCTAACGTGCACGTCTTTCTACATTGTTCTCACATGTATAATTTCAACATGAATGATGTAACCAATATTTTGTGACAATTTTATGTATTTAAAAGAGTGTCCGTGGAGTTTCTTGCCCTTTCTTCTCCATAGGTACCTACTACGCTTTGGAATGGGCAACTAGCTTCATATTTCTGACTGACCGATTCCTTGACAATTCAAAAGTGCCTGTAAATGATTTAATTGAAATAAATGCTTTGAGTTTTTTGAAGAGATATCTAAGCATCCAATGCTAAAAGATTGATCCAGAATTTATACAGGGTCAAGATCCCGTGAAAGGATTGTAGGACACATTATACCCTATACATATAATCAAATAACTTCTCCCGCCCTGGGCGGAGCGGGAGGGCGTGTCAGATTCTTACTGACTAAAACCTAACCGTGTTCGTTCAGTTGCCATATTGCCAGGGGCCACGATCTCCCTTTCAGTTTTATTCGCAACCCTGGCAGGCATCGGCCCTAGCGGACCCCGTCAATTCTGCTGACATCTCTTTGGGGCGCGCGTGAAACACATCGCGCCGTCGACCCGGGCCTGGTCCTTGTCGAATGGCGAGCTACCCATTACTCACCACGCCTACGGTGGCCGGAAATTGACCTGCAATTCCCGACGCCCAGGGCGTCTCCTCCTGCGGCGGTTAGGGTCGTGAGGGCGAGAATTTTGCCTCTTCCTCACGCGTTCCGCCTCCTCCTTCGCGAGCATTACCGCTTCGCAGAAAGAGGTGACGTCCTGCCATTTCCTCTCGCTCCGTACCATGGCCTGGACCAGGGCCGGACGTAAGAGATCACCGCCGCCAATCGCCTCCACGAGGACACGGCGATGCTCCACCCAAGCCAGGCAGACCTCCACCGTGTCCTCCGGGCGATCCACACAATGGTGAACCTCCCGAAACAGCCGTGTCCGGTGAGGACCTGCTTCAGGAGGAAGGTGAGGACGCCGTGGCGCCTCTCTAGCCACTCCTCAAAGAGGGGAGGGGAAACCCCTTGGTCTTACATCCATTTAGGCACATGGGAGCAATGGTGCATAGCTAAAGTACTTGTTAATGTTGGTAATGTTATATTAACAAGTACTTTTGAATAGTTATGCAAGCACTTTTCTGACTATTTAACTAGAAAGTTGAAGCAACTTACCAGTTCCAAAGTATCGCCACTTATGGAGAAAAATGAGCAAGAAACTTCATGGTTCCCCCAGTGACTATTTTAGCAACCAAAAAAAAATTCATGCCGCATCTTCTAATAAATATTTTCCACTCTTTATCTACACAATTTACCACATCTGCAACACTGCCCGCGATCACGGACGATCACCCATGGTGTCACCGTGAGCAGTCGCGCCGCTGATCCGGAAAGCTCAGCGGGGTGTCATTGATCAGCATGTAATTGTAACCGACGGGTTTGAAGCTGCAGCTGGGTTATACAATAGATCTGAAGTGCTGAGTTGAAAATGAATATTAGATGTTGATCATATCAAAGGAACAAAAGTTATTATTTTATTGCTGTTTAATTCCCAACAAAATAATACCAAGGTAGACATTTAAGGGGTTTATTTATAAACTTTACCTAAAGTTAAGTAATGGTTAACCATACATTTTTGACGTTTGAACGTCACTTAACTTTAAGCAACGTTTATAAATAAAACCCTTGGTATTATTTTGTTGTGTTCCTTTCTTCTACATCGTCTGTAGAATTAAAATCTTATAAATATTGTAATATTTACAAAATAATAGAATAGAATAGAATGTTGTTGTAGGTAATAATCTAGGAATAGTTTGCCATCAGTCTCGAGTTCTAACAAATAGCTGTTAATTTTATTAAGCTGATAACAACGCCATCTACCAAATATAACACCAACTTCAATGAAAGGGTGATACGCTACGTTTGTACGTTTGTTAAGGTTTGAACATTGATTCAAAGATGTCACTGCAGGAACTGAAAACATTTTCTGTTTGCACAGCAAATACATACATGGTGACACTTTTGAATTATAAGTAAGCATTAATTTAAGTTCCTTGATGGTTAGTCGTTAGTTAATAAATACACATGCATACACAAACTCACGCCATCTTTCCATGGGGTAGGCAGAAAATACAGAACGCCACCTGCTACGATATTTACATACTCTTTTTGCTTACATCAACATAAACATCATTTTATCTTTTCAAAATTCCTTTCGTAATACCTAAAATGAAGTCAATAGAAGTTTTGAACAGCGTTATCTAGTTAGAACGTGGAGTTACCACATACAAAGCACCTTAGTCAACGATGGACGTAATATTTGAACCGCCTTGTAGATGGCGCTGTACTAAAATCTGAGTGGAGAGTCCGCGCCACCAAGT
Source organism: Agrochola litura (assembly GCA_949152395.1). Classification (NCBI taxonomy): domain Eukaryota; kingdom Metazoa; phylum Arthropoda; class Insecta; order Lepidoptera; family Noctuidae; genus Agrochola; species Agrochola litura. The sequence continues at coordinate 1,943,835 of OX424497.1, read as the reverse complement.
AAGTCCTTTTGACGTGGCGCTAGTGTCTGTCATTTAAAAAATGTAGTTCCACAATTTTCCGTCGGACTTCAATGGTGGCGCGGACTCTATTCCTTGTTTTGTGTGGGTAGGAAAAAGTCCACAAGAAGTTGGTAATGTTTATAAAATTATGATTACTATATTGTTTTTATTTTGCTGGTTATAATGCCGAGAGATTTGAATAAATTAAAATATTCCAAGTAATAATTCTAATTGTAAATACGTGTTGTATATTGCATTGTGTTTTTATTATTAGTATAATTGTGTAGTTATATTCATGTCCATTTGAAAACAATAAACTATCGTTGTTCGACTTTGCAACCTACCTGCTAGTTTAACGTCGTTTTCGGGTGATCACTGAAAATCAGCGCTGTGCTGTTCAGCTGCATAGCACAGCACCATGCTGTGTGGAAGTCTTCTTGTCCTGTGACAATAAATAGTCGGCAGCTGCATGTCATGACTGTTCACGACATGCAGCTGCCGACTATTTCCGTTCTATGTTCGTGAGTATAAATCTGTTTTCTTTAAAAAAATCGAGTTATCTTCTTGTATGCACGTGTTTTTGTGACAAAAATAAATCTACTTTTATTTAAAATATTATTCATTTGTTAATTTTTTTACATATTAAATACATTTTTAATTTTTTTAATAAAAATCATTAAAAAATCAAATTATTTATTCATTTTAATTCTTATTCGATTACATTTTTAAATATTTCTTAAAATAAAAAGGATAAAAAACATTTAAAAATATAAAAAAATAGAGTTCTGCCGGTGTCGGGAGCAGGGTCCAAGCTACCGGTGGTTAGGGCTGCAGAGACAGGAACCTCCTCACAATGCGAGCCGTATCGAGGAGTACTGCCTTCTGAATCAGGCGCTTGATCCAACCGCCTAACGAGAGCCTCGAGAGATGTTGGTTGAGGCTTTCGGCCATCAGGCCATTAGCCGTTACGACAATCGGCACAATGATAGCCGAGCTCACATTCCACATGTCAACAACCTCGTGTGCTAAGTCGAGATATTTTATTTGTTTCTCTTTCTCAGCTTTCACGAGGTTCTCGTCATGTGGAATGGTAACATCGACTATCATTGCGCGGCGCGCTAATCGATCTATCACTACTATATCAGGCTTATTTGCTACAATAGTCCTGTCAGTAATGATAGACCGATCCCAGTACAACGTGACATGGTCATTTTCGAGAACTGGGTCGGGCACATACTTGTAATACGGTACCTCAGAGTCCAGAAGTTTATATTTCAAAGCAAGTTGCTGGTGAATAATCCTAGCCACTTGGTTATGTCTGTGCAAGTACTCACCGTTAGCTAGACGCGAGCAACCACAGATAATATGTCTGATGGACTCACCCGGACGATGGCATGCCCGACACACTTTTATTAAATATAAATATAATTTCCTGCTTGGTCAAATGCCCAAAATGCACTTGTGACAACTTGTGCAATTGTAACTATAGTACCTGGGTGAGAGCAGTGGTGGCCCAGTGGTAACGGCCCTGACTTACGAGTTGTAGGTCATGGGTTCAAACCCAGGCGCTTTAAACATACGGTGTAACTTCAAAACGGTGAAGGAAAACATCGTGGGGAAACCGGCATGTCCTAGAACCAAAATTTCGAAGACATCTATCAACCCGCACTGGGCCTGCGTGGTAGATTACAGCCCACTCTCTCTAGAAGAGAGGAGGTCTGTGTCCCAGCAGTGGGAATATTATAGGCTGCTGATGTACCTGGATACCTACTGTTGAGGAAATTCCCTTTGTTTAAACTAGCCCTTGTACCTAAGGCAAAATATTATCTTTAGGCTTTTGCATACACAATCCTAATGTTATTGAAAATTATTTCAAAAATATTTACTAATGTAGGTATAGGCATTGTTTCCTTTTTCGATAATATAGGTACCTTTATAGAACGTAATAAAAGATTAAAATTACTAAAATACTAGATACAGGTAATTATAAATTCGCAATACCTACTCACAATTAATCGATAAAGAATTTATCAATATTGATAGCATTTACTCAACGGAAAATAATTTAGAAAAATGAGAACAATTAACAATTTAGATTTACACGATGCAAGGTCAAGGACCTTGTATCCCCCCTGTGGCATACAATACAACTTAGGCAACAAAAATAACTTGCAGCGTCTAAATACTGTTCAGACGGCATAACTTTTATTTAGCTTCAACTTATAATGGTATGTCACAGGCTATTAAATAAGCAAGTACATAAAAGGAAGTGAGCCAAAATCGTTTCATGGACTTGTTTTATCAAACAATCGTCAACGAAACAGAAATGAGAAGCTAGATTAGATTGAGTGGCAACCATGAACCATTTTCTTCTCCATACATAAGAACCTACTATTTGTAATGGGCAACTAGCTTCAACTTTCTGACTGACAAACTCCTTGACAATTCAAAAGTGCCTGTAAATTATTAAATTACAATAAATGTTTTGATTTTGAGTTTGAGAAGGCGAGTTCAGTGTCGACAAGGTAGATCGATGACCTGGTAAATGTCACGGGAATCCGTCGTGGGAAGCATAGGACCTATCATTGTGGCATGTGTGGGGGAGGTTGTGTCAAGCGGTACGTGAACCTCTTTCGGTGGAATGATGACAGAACACAAAAAAAAAACACGATGCCTCAGAGGTAATCTCTTTTGGAACACACGTTACGGTTTGAGAGTGCCAAGTGGCATTGTTTCTTTTCCAAATAGCATAAAGTAGGGCGGTACCTATTCCCTAAATTATCTTAGCAGTGCTGGTCCCGTCACATAAAAAGAACGCTGGCAGTGCACTAAGCGATTTATCAATTCCAGCCTATTCCAAAGTACTAAGTAGCTAATAAAGTACCAATTATGATTCTACAATAACACAATTACACTTATATTATAAGACAATACCCTAGTACTTTAGGACACAACTATACCCGTGCGCAGACACATCTGTTGCACTGTCGCTCAGCGTTCTTTGAATTGTGAATGAAATGAATTGTAGAGAAGATCAATACTCGTTTCATCATCTATGAGAAGAGAGCACTTCGCAATAGAACCATTACAGCTATAAGTAGAACCGTAATCCAATGAACTGTGTCCCTTTCTCAAATAATATCCGTAAGTAGTGCGCTTGGGGGAGGCCTATGTCTCCAGCAGTGGACGTCTTTCGGCTGAAATTATGATGATGTAGTAATGTTTTCTGGTCACCATTAATAAACTGTACCTATTCAAGTTGTAGCATTTCTTAAGTTCGCATTTTACTGAATTCTGTCTAATTTATGGAAATGGCCTGCAAGAATCACATTACTGACTAGAACTAAAATGCATCGAACATCTATAATCTTGTGCTAGAGTTATAGATTTTTTGATTGTGTCTTCAAACTTTAAGTTCAAGTTAAAACATTTAATATAATATATTTAATCATCGTATCTGGGTATAATATACCCGTTATTATGATTATTAAATACATATTATACAGTCTACCTACAGGATTTGGATTGCAATTTTAATTTACTCCACCTGTAGGTAGATATCTCAATAGATTTCATAATATTTATTATGATGATCGATCGATAAGTAATAACCTACGCTACGTTTTATTTTTGTGAAACACCTGCAGTTAATGACAGTTTTATATACGGATATAATAATAATTACATATCTTCTCTGTGATAATTTTTTATCATAATTAGAGATCATGGAGTAATATGTATCAGTGATTATAATGAAAACAGTTAAAAGTCAAAATATTTACATTTACTTCTTCATCTTCAATCCCAACCAGCAATTCAGTCCTATTATTTCAGCTCATAACTCTAAAAAGCTCTGTAAACGATTTATTAAGGTTTTAGCGGTGCCAGAGTGTTTTATAAAAGCGTTCGACAGTACATTATTGCTCTAAATGCTTATAGAGCTAAAAACACCTATAAACAAAGGATGTAAACGTTTACTACGCCATTTTATACAACCGTTATAGTCAAGTACTATAGCAAGTTCTAATATAATTAGTACATAATAATATTGCTCCATAAAATTGTTAACAGGTGCCTTTATTTATCTGATTAGCGTAATAAGGGTTCCAAACGAACTGCAATAGTAGTTTCGTTATAGCAGTGATGAACACTCAACTACAGGGCGATATTGTGATATTGTGGATATTCAGATCACTGCTATAGTACGTGTGCGTTAGTAGTCACAAAGACTTTACAATAGAGTGTTTTTGTGATGTAGTCTAATTTCAGATCACGCTAATAGAACGTAAGTGTACTATAATAAGTTTTTAGATGCATATTATAATTTTATCGATAAGCATATCAAACAGACACTATAATAGAGCAGAATTATTGTGTAACAACTTTTTTGGTGCCTAGCAATGCGCTTGTTAGTATTATAAATGGGTATCATCATCATCTTCCTGCGCTTGTCCTATGTTACTTGTGGTGGGCGCCTTCTTCTATTCTTCCCTGTCAAGCGTCATGCTATCATTCACTCCCCTCTCCCTCATATCATTCCTCACACAATCCATCCATCTTTTCTTTGGCCTTCCTCTTAAGATGCAGATATATGACAGTGACCTTGAATGGTTAGCTTGCGTGTTCTGTACTGAGCTCACGCAACGCGTCGTACGTCCAGCTAGTAATAGGACTCGCCCATCAAGGAGCGTTGTCCCAAATTAGACGCATTATTAATTTATTACACGTAAAACAAAAGGTATTTTAATAAAACACGTATACGAGTACTAAAAGATTGATCATTTAATTAACTTTAAAATGGTGAAGTTTTCAGAAAAATACGCTTGATAGATTTTGCGTCATTCTCCGTTTTTTATCGGCGTTAGACATAACTTTACAAATTAATTTCCCTATGTAATATAAACATAATCAAAAATATGCCTATATTGAAATATTGAAAAAATGATTTAATTTAACATATATTTTTTTAAAATCATCAACACCACTCCTTTAGAAGTCATCTTCAGTATAAAATCATTAAAAGTCAGTTATTGTCCCCTTAAAATGAAATAAAAGAAGCAAATGAACTTTCATTCCTATGTTATTTCGTCGGTGTGAAACAAATAAACGGTCAGGGTCAAACGTAGAATGAAATAAAAATGAATAATCTTGAGTTAAGCAGCTTCTGTTATCAGCTTTACGGAGTCACACGTCCGAAAGTTTTATAACCGGTGTAGCTATAGATTACTGAGTTTAGGAGAGTGAGTTTAGTTCTAAAGTGTTTAGAATATGGTAAATGACCTTAACTCATTAATAATGTTTAAAGTTCTAAATTAATAAAGGTTTTATAAGCTACGTAGGTATTTAGCTCAAATGAAAAACGACCAATGCCAATTTCACGCACTTTACTGATGTGATAACCTTTTTTTTCCTCTTGATTGCTGTTAATTTACAGTAGGTATTGTTTCATGAGAAATGTCGAAATCGAAGTCAGAAAAAGTATACAGAAATCAAAACAAACAAGTTTCAAGTTATGGTATAGATCGTTACGCGTATCGCGTGCGAAGTGGCTTCTAAACAATAGTATTATTGCAATTGGGTTAGTTGCTATAGCAATGACTTTCAAATATAAGAAGGAAATTCAAATCAAACATTCTGAAGAATGATTCATATTGCAACCTCTACTTAACCAAAAACTATAAGATAATCGCAATAGGAACAAAAAATCTCATAATAGTATAATCGGTAGCTAATAATAATCAGATAACTTTAACGATAATCAGTGTATTATTAATTACACGCAGGTATTATATTGTCACGTATGTTTATCTGTCTTAAGTTCGCAAAAAGTTCGATTGTTTGAATTCATTTGGTGATGATAATTAGTGCAAAAAAGACGTGTTTCATATGGTGCTGAAAGTATAAAGAAAACAGGTGAGTTTTCAGTAGTTTGGAGAGATGATAGCCTGTCTGGCATTATTTCTGAAGTTGACTCACGTATTTACCGCATCTGTGAGGCACTCAATGACCTATACTTACATCTTTAATGTTATGCTTATCAGAAATTTGCCATTAATTGCTTTGCCAAATTGTCATTACTTAGTTAAATTGACTCACTTCTTTCCTTCCTGCAATAGTAATAGAAAATAGTTAATAGCACCCGCCTTCTATCTGTGCATGTATTTCAATAATATTTTTAGTACAGTTGCACCGGATCATGGAATTTCCTTTGTTTTGATTTGTTGCTAAGTTTATCAACAATTTTCCTAGGTGCTATCCTTTATTGTGCTATGCCTTATTGGCATTGTTCAATAGCAACTCTATTAGGTGAGCCGCTCAGAAATTTGGATACGTTGCTTGATTAGTTTATTAATTAAAAAATTTGATATTTCATATAGATTAAAGTTTGCAAATATTACAAACTGAGCTACATTTGTCCATTAGTTTACAATTCCCTATATAAGCTTGTTTCCATAAAATATTTTATGCATTTCAGCAACTTGAATTGGGGCACCTATTTTTTTGGTTTGCTGATCGGGCAATATTAATAGGCATGTCATAGCAATTAATTGAACTACAATAAAAAATAAAATAACTTTAATAAATAACTACTGAGAGCAGTGGTAACGGCCGCGACTTACGAGTTGTAGGTCGTGGGTTCGAACCCAGACAGGCGCTTTACTTTGTGTAAATTATTTCATTACCACTGGTCTCAAAACGGTGAAGGAAAACATCGTGAGGAAACCGGCATGTCCTAGAACCGAAAATTCGAAGACATGTGACATCTACCAACCCGCACTGGGCCCGCGTGGTGGATTACGGCCCACTCCCTCTCACCGAGAGGAGGCCTGTGTCTCAGCCGTGGGAACATTATATAGGCTGATGATGATAATGAATTAACTACTATCAATAACCAAAACAAGTTTTCTAAAGATTGGTGATTTAAAACAATATTTAAAAAATTAATAAAAAGCGATGACATTAAACCATTAATAAATAATTGTGAGACCGTTAATTATAATAATAATTTAAGTAAAAGTTCAGAAAAATCTTCAATATTTTGGCATCTAAATTGAACAACTTAGATTTTAGATTTATTTTATCTTTTTTCGGTGTATTGCCTGACACATAGAAGTTTTAGACCACTGAGCGGCTCTATAGTCGCTCAGTGGTGGGACACTTGACTTTCTTATAAATTACTTAAATTAAAACAGAAATCACTTATCACTATCACAGACGAACTAAACAAACAAAAAAGAATTATAGCTCAGAAAGTTCTACTTCATGCACAAAGAAAAACAGTAAAGAAAACATAAATTCTCTATTCGACATACTAAAGACTTAAAACACTTTGCTGTAGGTATCATTAGATTGATAATATCATAATATTAATCCCTTATTCTAAATCGTTTGTACCTATAGATATTAATATTATTTCACAATCGAGGATTACCTCAAAACTTGCTAATAATGTTATATATGTTGATTGCAGGATGACAGGTGCAAAAACCAAACAGAAGGTGGTCAAAGACAAAGGTGAAGATAAGGTTGTAGAAGATACAAAGAAGACTAAGCACCAATGGGAGCCTCTCAGAGATGGCGTGAAGTGGATTGAAAAATATAGTGAAAATCTCGAGAATTTCTTCGAAAGATTACCAGAGTTCATCACTACATTTATTGCCACATTAGCTGTCTTCACATTTGGAGCTACTTTAAGAGGTATATTATTTTTATATTTCTTGTAAGCACGTTTTTGTACGATTAGCCACGATTTTGATAAGACTAAGATTAGGTTTTATCAACGTCGGTATAACTGTACTAAAGAAAGCTTCGTTCATGAGTACAAAATTATAAATTTTATTGTTCTTTTTGTTTAATGAAGTTTCTGTCCGCGACTTCTTTCAAGTGAAATTTCTCCTTTTTTTATTATCATAAAATAAGTCTTATGATACTCGGCAATGTAGCTGTAACTTCCCATTAGTGAAAGAATTGTGGAATCGGATCAGCAGTTCCGAAGATTACCACCTACATACAAACTCACAAATGTTACTTTTTATAATGTTATTATTATTTACATAGATTTATGGATTCATTTTTATTTAGTTTATTGATGACCTAAATGCATTGGAGATTATAGCATTGGAGTATATGGACTGTAGCATTGGAGACTATGTTTCATTTTATTCCCATGAGGGTAATTAAATGATTCAACTTTTTCATACTTTATTCCCTTCATATCTATATACATAAAGAATCTTTATTCAAGTATCGTATGACTCACAAATGATTAATAATACTAACAACTATATTACTAAAAACTGACACAAATAGTAGTGGATCACCGCTGTGACAACCTATGTGAGATGGCACAACAGCGACCCACGAAAACACAGTCTAGGCGACTTGAAATCATGCTTAGGATACTGTTGGAGCTGCTCCACACCCTGCGCACCATGGAACCGCAACTTTTGCGCATGGTTGTGTAGTAACAATCTACATGCGCATCCGCGAACATCCCCGATGCACTAAAGAAGCGGGGCAGCCCCACCAGCATCCTAAACGCGTTATTATACTGAAATTAAATTGTTTATGCTATAAATAGGATATCGGAATCACTTTTATACGTCATTTTAAAAACAATTTAAAAATAAGCTAGATGAGTTCGGCATTTCCTATCTGACTACTCTGAGAAGAAAGGTCTAAACAAACTCCGAGGTCGCAGTCTCTTTTAAAGTCCAGACATAATCTTGGTCAGGCCATATGAGAACCATGTAGTGTCTGAAAAGGTCTTTTGAGGAAAGGACCACACAGATTTGAGTGGACCTGTCCAGTCAGTGCAAGCATTTGTCAGTAATCGTGGAGCTCAACTTAGAACTTAAGGAGCTTAACTCGACGAACAATCCCAAAGAAAGGATAAAGCGGGAGGAAACGCCCGGGTGTCGTCATTGTGTGGATCGCCCGGAGGACACGGTGGAGCATACGGTGGAGGTTTGCCCGGCTTGGGCAGGGCATCGCCGTGTTCTCTTGGAAGCGATCGGCGGCGGTGATCTCTCGCGTCCGGCCCTGATTCGGGCCATGCTACGGAGCGAGAGGAAATGGGAGGACGTCATCTCCTTCTGCGAAGCAGTAATGCTCGCGAAGGAGGAGACGGAGCGCGTGAGGGAGAGGCAAATTTCGCGCCCTCGCACCCCTAACCGTCGCAGGAGGAGACGCCCTGGGCGTCGGGAATCACAGGAAGATTTCCGGCCACCGTAGGCGCGGGCTTGCGGACGGTGAGCAATGGGTAGCTCGCCGTCCGATAAGGACCAAGCCCGGGTCAACGGCGCGTTGTGTTCCACGCGCGCCTCAAAGAGATGTCAGCAGAATTGACGGGGTCCGCTAGGGCCAATGCCTGTCGGGGCTGCGAATATGGGCCGATAGGTAATAAGTTATTTGATAATTTCCCAACGAAAAAAAAAAAAAATCCCAAAGAAAGGACATTTGGGTAGGCCGCATAAACTACTCAAACTGCCAGACCATTAGGTACTAAAACTAGCAGAGAAATAAAAATAATATCAACATAGTCCTCACATTCACAAATCACAATAGTTAAAATAATATAATTCTTTACAAAGTAATCAATATCATGTTATTTTAAATATAATTTTCAACAATGTCAATGTTTTTATAAAACTGGTATATGTTTATTTTACATAATAATTAAAATGTCTAGTTTTATGGTGTATCACAAGGCTTAGCAGAGCGAGCAGTTCAATCCCAAGCTTTTTTATCTTCTAAATAATCTGAAATTGTATAGTACCCTTTTGTAGAAAGTTTGGTTTTAATACAGATTTTAAATTGTTTAATGGGTAAGTTTCGAAAGTCAATGGGGAGTTTGTTGTAAAAGCGTATACATTGATTGACCCATTAATAAGTTGCCTACTTTGTGGAGACGTGTGCGATGTACAGCAAGGTTGTGTTTATTCCTAGTATTTAAACTATGAATATCGGACATTTTCTTAAAATTTTATATATTTTTGTATACATACAATAGGTTTTCAAAAAATATTGTGAGGTAGTCAGAATATTTATTTCTTTGAATTTTGCTCTGAGGGAATCTCTTAGACCTAGGTTGTAAATGGCTCGAACGGCCCTTTTCTGTAGAACAAAGATAGTATTAATGTCCGCACAGGTTCCCCAGAGAAGAATCTAAACTGAACGTGGAAAGCGTTGAACGATCTTTGCGTATATCTAGCCCACAGGCTGCTCGTGTAAAAATATGTACAGTAGGCTCAAAAGAGTGTTATCTAAACAGGAAGTGAGCATCGTGCAAACCTGCGAGCCAACATATTCGGTCTAACCGACAACGCTCTCCGCTCCCGTTCAACGTCGTCATCGTCTGTTATGAATTAGCTTTCATTCCATTTCAGTTTATTATGAAAGATGGCAACTAGTATCCATTAGCCAAGTATAAATTACTGTTGACAATTTCAATTTATATTCATAATACATAATAATAACGATAGTGCAGACTACTAGGTAATCACGCAGGTTCTGCATAGCGGTAAACGCCAATTTTAACGATGATTAATTCTGCAACGCTTAAATTTAATGTCGTCGGTCACGTGAAATTGATATAGCTTTTAGTCAATAAATTACTAAACTTATTCATGTGAACTGTATTAAAATAATTATGATAAGATAGTTATAACAGTCGTCACTGAGACAATGTGAAGGACACAAGTTGAATGAATTATTTTGATAACAATTGATGAATCAACGGCTAATCTAAAGATCAGTTACTTACCTGTAGTTATTGCAACGGATTATTAATCTTTGGTAAACATGGATGATATTATAAATGATAATGTAGTAGTGAGTAAGAGCAGTGGTGGCCCAGTGGTAACGGCCGCGACTTACGAGTTGTAGGTCGTAGGTTCGAACCCAGACAGGCGCTTTACTTCGTGTAAATTATTTCATCACCATTGCTCTCAAAACGGTGAAGGAAAACATCGTGAGGAAACCGGCATGTCCTAGAACCGAAAATTCGAAGACATGTGACATCTACCAACCCGCACTGGGCCCACGTGGTGGATTACGGCCCATTCCCTCTCACAGAGAGGAGGCCTGTGTTCCAGCAGTGGGAACATTTATAGGCTGATGATGATGATGATGATGAATGTGCATAAGAGCTATATATAATTTACGGATAACAGACAGCTGCAAACCGTTTTTTAAAAATACGAAAATATTAACTATGCCGTCGTTGTACATCTATGAAACGTCAATGTTCGTCAAAAATAATTTACATAAATTTGCTCGAGTAACTAGTCAGCGCCGTTGTGATCGGTTACAAACAGTCGGATCTAGTACTGCACTATACAGAAACAGTATTTTTGTAATGGCTCCAAAGGTCTATAATAAATTACCAAAATGTATAAGGAGTGAAGATAATGTCCGCAAATTCAAAAGTAAATTGTATTTATTTCTAATAGATAAGACGTATTACTCTATAGAAGAATTTTTAAATGATAAAATATGACATTACCAGCCCTTTAATATAATTAACCATTGATATGCATGTAAAAATAAATTATAATTGATTAATTAATTACTAATAATACATTTAATTGACATTATTTACAATTATGATGAAATATGACATTACTAGCCCTTTAATATAATTAACCATTGACATGCATGTAAAAATAAATTATAATTGATCAATTAATTATTTATTAATACATTTAATTGACATTATTTACTCGAACGTGACTTTGTATTTTATAAATTCAGAATTATTGCTAAAAACTTAATATGTTTGTACACCAATTTCATTGGTAGGACATAGAGCTCGACTAAAATGTATACATAAGACCTTTATTGTAATACCTGTGTTCACAAATAAAGATTGATTGATTGATTGAATGTAGTAGTAACTGATGCTAAATTGGTGATTAAAATCGGTGCCTACAAAATTAAATAATAACATAACACATATCATAACATCCCCGAAGGGTTAGGTAGATATATACCTGTAGTACATCCACATTTTGCCGGTTATGTTCAAGTCCCATGTAATCGGGGGGCGAACCTATTACCAAATTAAATAATATTTACAGTATTTTTCCAAACATCCTCTTGACTACAATGTAATCAAGCATTAACAATGTTGTAATCAAGACAGTGGAGCTAATTGTTCAATTCGATAAGCTATCTTTGACATTGGTATTTGGGTTGACGAAATAACATAAAAGTATATCTTTGTGACGTAAGACGTCTCCGAATTAGAAAAAAAAAGACAAATGTGCACAAAGTAATAATGACCTTTGAAAAAGGACTTGAATTATCGAAATTAATCATATCCTACTTCCGACTATCCTACTATAATTAAAAAAATGTATTAGTTTGTGAGGATGAATGGATGGATGTTTGTTACTCTTTCACGCAAAAACTACTAAACGGATTTGAATGAAATTTGGCACACAGATAAGGATACTTTTTAACCCGATATGCCCATGGGATCAAGACTTATGCGGGTGAAACCGCAGGGCGCAGCTAGTGAATTAATAACTCTATTGCTTCATGGCTGGTTTCTGTAGGTAATACCTAGTCTAGGTTGTATAGCAAGGTACGCATGTTCTACGCATGGTAACCCTAGTCACCTGTTTGAAGATGGGACCGTTTATCCCTGTTAATAATAGATCCTTGTGAACACCTTTACTCCTTTATATTAAAAGTATGATGGGTAAAAGCTGGTGTAGATGAGTATTTGGACTTTACGGTGATACTTTTAATGTGTACGCCACGCCTCGTTTGGCCAGTAATAGATAGTAGTTACGAGTGTCCTTGTTCAGAACGTAGTCAGTGTGCTCCCTTGTTGTCCCTTTGTACTAGAATCATTGTTATTGTCACAAAATTTGCATGCCGAATTTAGTTGGCGGAATATGTTGAACTATTGTGTATTTGTTATAAAATCTGTAAAATACCATATTTCAGGCAAATAAATGAATCTATCTATCTATCTACTCTTGTTCTTCTGCCTGCCTTTGTTCCATGTTACTTGGAGTCAGCACACATTGCTTTTTCTGTTTCTATTAGCTGTCACGTTATCGTTTCCATAGGCCCCCCAAATGTTGAAAATAGTTTATCGCAAACATAACATGGCTACTCACCGATGACTAAAAAGATATTGTAATTAGTGTAATCACGATTGTATTAAATACTTCTAAGCTAAATTGTTTAGAGAATAATAAATTATCTATCGATGGATCGCAATCGATTCAATTTAAAACAAAGTTCCCAATTGCTTCTGAATATGTATAGGTTTTGAAATGTTTCGATTTTAGGAGTAAATTATTCTAAAATCTCAAGCAGTTATTTACACAGTAAATAAACTGCCAATTATTGAATATCTTTTGTCCGTTTTACTTAGTTGGAAACAGCTGAGCTGAGCTGAAATAGACAATATTCACAAATTGTTATCAGAAAATCCAATAAAGTTAAAACATTTACATGTAAGTTGTTGGTTTTGAAATATAATTGGTAGACCGATCAGAATTCTAGGAACAGTAAAGTATTTTAGAGAAAAAACTAGAGAAGAATGTGACCGGTGGAAAATAGTAATTCTCTATCAACCGATTCTGTGTAACTAAAAAAGAGCAAATGGGAAAGTCTGTACTACAGTTGATAGCTAACAAAATGGGCTTATCGTTACCAAGAATATTGAATAGCTCAACGGCTATTTCTTGCGGCTTTTCTTGCAAAAAAACTGTTATTAGTTAGGGTTTTTTTACAACGTTCTCGTTGAGAATAAAATACGAATAAATAATGAAGCAAGGTGATCTCTAATCTTATATATTTTTTATTACCCTTTCATTTTGTTCGTAAGTAGGTATATAGAAAAAAGCACACAGAACAAAATTGCTCATTTGTGAAAATACTAGGCAGAATCGCGTTGCTGGGGCCGCATCTGCATCTATCGTGATGAAGCTTCGCACAATGATACAATACACGCAGATGTGACCAACCATTATCGGTTATCGTCGCGATAGTTCGGGCTGCGTAGCATGTATAAATCTTTTGGCAAAAAGTGAGCAATGTCACAAAATGTAAAGGGTGGCATCGACGCGAAAACCGTTACCATGGATTCAGTACATGATTCTGAACCCCCTGCGTTGAAATTATTAGTCGGTTATTTCTTTTTTAATCTGATGTTCCATACATTTTGACCGTGTAGGTATTGCAATTTTCTATGAAACAGCAGTAGCAGTTTTTTTTTATAATCTAAGAAAAATTTCAACGCAAAGGGGTTTCAGAATCATGTACTAAATCCATGGTAACAGTTTTCGCGTCGGTGTCCCTACCACCCTGTATAGTATGTATTAACATAAGGACTCTTTCTTTATTTCCAGGAGAATGGGTGGTAATCCTAGTAACAGCGCTGAAGCAGTTGAGTGGTCACACAAACAACAGCACAAATACATCGTCTGATATTATGGAGCTATTCTCCTCAAGAAACTTGAAGATGGAAAACTTCACGACTATCTTCATTGGAGCACATTCCGTCTCTATGAGCATGTACTTCTTGATGGGAGGATTCTTGCATGTAAGTGGATGTTATCTTACTGAAAAATGACTCATTAGATATAGAATTTTTAGTTTTCTTCTTATTTATATACCAATAGCTTTAACGCAACAATTTTTTTTATAATGTTGTTTTGCTTTAAATTGTATGAAGTGATCTGGGGGCCTACCACCAGCTCATAAAGCAGTATTATTTTAATATTACTTCAGTGTGAGAAAGAGATGAAGCTCTACAGGACGTATAGCTCTGTTGCGTAAGCTGTCGTCTATTTCCAATCTCTTTTCTTAAAACACACCCAATATTTCATAAAACCTAAAAACACATTTAAAATGGGCGGGCACAATTTCAAATTATCTTGTGAACTTTTTCTTAATGGAGGTAAGTCAGACAAGCCGCAATTTTTACCTGTGGGATCAAATTTCCCAGACAACATGACAAAAACATCCGAACATCGCAAAACCACTTTCCACTAAATCTACTTCAAAATCACTACATTAACATTTCACAACACGTTTAGTCTGAAAACTTTCAATTTGAAAACATAACGGACCACCACAAATTGGTTTCATCTAGGAAACTTCCGGCTAAATGTGTACAAATTTGTGTTCAGTAATTACATCAGATTTCAATCCAGACATTATGAACGTTTTAGCTGAAATCAATTTAATCTATCTACAGCTGAAAACGGTTGGGAGCATTTCCGAGAAGGACTTGTTACAAGTAAATTCGCTTTGACTTTGTCGTTTCGCTCTAATTTTCATCAGCAACAGTACCTAATCGAGGTCATCAATGAAAGGATTTTATTTTTGTTTGGTACGGATTAGCAGCCCTGTTCAACAGTTTGTTTTATGTACCAGCACAATATTATAAGCTGCCAAACAATGGAAAAATTGGTTCCATCAGCTTTAATTAACGAAACCTGTGTCTGATTTATTCGTTTTAATTTCCTTCATTTATCATGATTGTAATATTAATAGCCCTTTCCAATATCTGTTCAAGATTCCCCTTTTCAAAAGCAATAATCTAATAAAATCTCTAATCCCTCGTTTCCTTGGTAATTAATAATGTTGAATAATTAATATTTACGTCACTGAGATATAAAACAATCCGCTTGCTATCTGTCGTATTAATCAGAAGTTTGTTGAAGAATTTGTAGACCTGACTCTCGTCACATACGTACTTAGAGTTATCAAAGTTGTGAACATATGTTGATATGACGAAGACATTCGGAGCATTTGTGTCTTAACGTGACTTTGTGTTTTGATAGGTAGGTACTCACAATAATGTTGGTAGCGTTTTAATCGCAGCCGTGTTATGAGATTAATGATTATCATTTGCCTTGATAATTACAATGTTGTAGAATAGGTACACCAACCTATAATTTCATAATGAATAATTTTTAATTACGCAACATAGCAAAATGAAGTTTTAGAATATATGAAAATGTTTCTTGAATCTTTTCTCTTTCTCTTTATCATAAAATCACTTTATTAATTCTCATAATTCTATTTCCAGTGGTACTTCTACATGAACAGAAGGCATCTTGCCAAAGAGTGGAAGATCCAGCCTGACAAGTGGCTGTCCCCTGAGCTGGAGCGCCACGAAATCATGATCGGCACGCTGTCACTCCTGATCACTGGCAGCTTCTCCGCCTTCCTTGCCTGCTACATCTACAACGGGAACCCTTCCACCGTCTATTACCAGTTTGATGAATACGGCTGGCTTTGGTTCTTCCTGCAGTTCCCTGTTATTTTCCTATATTCGGTTAGTGTTAGCAATCATGGACTATTTTTTTAAAATAATTCTTCAAAATATTTTGTAAATTTCAAAGTACAAAGTCCACATAATCACAGTCTGATAAAATGTTGCTTTTATGAAAACAATAAAATTATCACATTTCCCTTTTATTTACCACGTGTAAATATAATTGGGTCGAAATGGCTTTGCATAATTCAATACTCTGCTGGTGTATCAGTCGGCGCTAAGTACTAAAGTAAACCATACTTAACCTTCGTTTTCAGGACTATACGACTTATATCATCCATCGCTTGTACCACACTCCGTGGCTGTACAAGCACTTCCATAAGCTACACCATAAGTACAAACAGCCGACCGCCTTCTCTGTCACTGCCATTCATCCGTTCGAGATCATGCACGTCCAACTTACTATGTGTGTGCCCCTCTTCCTCTTCCCTGTTCACTGGCGTAAGTATTGAGTTCTACGACATATTTTGGAATTACTAAATATATATAGAACCAGTAGGAGTTAATGAAATTATAGTTGGTAAATTAATTTGTTTTCATACTTTTTATAAACTGCATAGATTTTCGAATAATAGTTCTTTATATATATCATCTGTGAGAGACATCGCCATTTCGCTAGTTATGTTTAAGTCTCATTTTTTAGGGTGCGAGCTTATTGATAGCAACCGAATCATTAGGAATAATAATAAAATGTATCAATCTCACGAAGACAGCTTCTTTCATAACTTCTCAAGCATCTGTGGCTGGAAAAGGATCACTGAATCACTGTATGAAACATGAAATCTTAAGATTTTTTGTGTTACTTTTCAGTCCCCTTTTACGCTGTTGCTATCTACGTGTACTACCACGGTATCATCGACCATTCTGGCATCAACTTCAAGGCTCAATGGTGGCAGCCGTGGCAGCCTGATGCAGAGTTCCACGACCAGCATCATGAGTTCTTCCACTGCAATTTCGGTTTCAACATGTCTATTTGGGATAAAGTAAGTTGACTTTGATAATTTAAAAACATTATTCATCGTATGAACAGTAATAAGATAACTTGGCTTTTATTGGTCGATTTGAATGTTAATTTAATCAATAACTGTGTGAAAGATCGATGACTGATAATAAAAAAATTATGGGGTAGCGATAACCACGGTATATCCTTGCCACTTATTTTTTATTATGTATATCTAGATTGTTACTCCACAGTAAAAATACCTTAAGTACCTACGTACTTAAGGTATTTTTAACACTTTAGATTTTGCAAATCTAATCAATTAACAACATGAAGTCATGTTGGATTATCCTTTGTTTTATGAATCAAAGACAATGCAGTTCATTTTGGCACTGTGCCATTAGAATATGACAATCGATTTACAAGTTTGAAACTGATAGTCATAAATCAAACAATTTTATAAGAATTCGTTTTAGATTATTTTGAGAGTAAGATACCTAATGGAGTGTTTGTTATTTTACTCTGCGAAACAATTTATGATCAATCAGATCTTTATCTTGACGTGAAGTTTAACGATGTTATGAGGACCTTGTATCGGTAAAAATATTTACTAAATCTTAACGTTATTCAACAGTTACACGGTACAATGAGGAAAACGCACCGTGCTTACACTGAAGACACCTACCATGGGGAAGCACCATCCCTCGACACTCCTGAAGGCAAGGCCCTTCTAGCTGAGAACCCCGATCTTATAGACAGCAAAGTATTGCTTGAAGAAATCCCTGAAATTATCCAAAACATCAAAACAGATGCATCCAAGACTGAACAGAAAAAGGATAAGTAATAATATGTAGATTTAGAAAACACGTTCTTTTTTGATAATTATCATCAGAAAAAGAAGAAGATGTAAGCATGTAAATAATGTCGGGTTTTAATTAAATCTAGTTTATAATAGTTCTGTCCCAATCGCTAGCTTGTAAGCGGTTTTGGATTCAGAATGGTGAACTAAGATGTTTCACTTTGTTTTTGCTAAATTATTGTTAATCGAAAACTTTTGTTTCTTGTCAGTGATTAAGAGAAATATCTTGTTCCTGATGTATGATTTCATCACCAACAGACGGATTTAAGAAGTATTTTGCTACTATTTCAAATGCAGAATGCATTTACATAATGATATTGTGAAAGGAATACATTTTAATCTTCCTGCAAATCTTTTAACATATTCAAAGATACATTTTAACGGATTTGATTTTTTTCTTTACCGACGTTGTGATAGAGTTGATATTTAAAATAGTTTTAAGTGTATTGGTGATATGTGATATTGTTAATAATTTTGATTCAATAAAGCATTTCTTGAAATATGAAATCATTGTTTTCTTGGTTGTTTTCTCCACACGTTTTTGATTGCTAAAAAATCTTTGTTGCTCTGCGAATTTCTTCTAATAATGAAAAGTGATACAATTTCATACGAGATCTCAGTACTTCGCTATCAATATCTCAGTTATTTATCAAAGAAATGAAAATAGCATTTCATTTCCCTGTATTACTTTTCTAAAGAATCTCATATCAATTTATTCGTACAAAGTTTTTTGGTACCATTCAATATTACTTAACAATCATGCCAAGATTTTTCGGAACACAATCAATTATCTACCTAGAACTTATAAATATTTCTTATAAATAAATTAAATGTCGTTGATTTATTTTTAGGTGAGGCTATGTTACTTACATGATGTTAATTTAGATTCTAAATACTTATTATGCGTATTTCCAGGTTATTTTTAATGGTAATAAAACTCTATGTTGTTGTGTGTTTAATACCCACAGGGTGCCAAATGGAACTCAATTACTAAGCCTCCACTATCCATCCGTCCATTCGTCTGTCTGTCAGCGGTTTGTATCTCATAAACCGTGATAGGTAGACAGTTGAAATTTTCACATATTAACTATTTCTGTTGCTGTTATAACAACAAATAATAAAAATAAAATAAAGTTAGAAAATAAAGGTCCATGAAACGTTTTTTTTTATGGACGATTTTTGCTAAATATTGTACACCGTTACGGAATCCTTCGTTTGCGAGTCTGACTCGCACTTGACCGGTTTTTCCTATAGGAAAACAGATTTGCGTAAATAATTAAGTACTTGTAAGTCATTCTGGAAATTAACACTCACATAACATCACGCCTTGTTTCCCCGAAGGGTTGGGCAGAGGTGTCTCTGTAGCAGGTACACCCACATTTCGCCAGTTATGTTTAAGTGGGACTTAAACATAACTGGCGAATAGGCTTATTTCCAGAAGGCTTGCCGCCTTCTGGAAATTAGTAAGAAAATTAGGCTGAACAGTCATTAAGATTTAACTTACCAGTGTATAGGGTATCAATGGCTTATGCTCTCTTAAATAGAAACACGTCCAGACTCATTTCCAATCAAAAGGAATGTATCCAAACTCGGAGGCAAGGCAACGCACGCGTCTGCGCTACCACGTACGTCATTCTTCCCACGGTATGTCGTGCGGGCTGGTGCGCGTGCGTCCGCATAATCGCGCACCATGGAATGTGGCCTTAAAAAATACCAAGAAAAGCGATCAACACAACATTTTTTTCATCATCAATTCAGCAATCAAAATTCTCGATTCTCGCGCCAGTATTGAATCATCAGCTTTTTCCATTGTACGTCCATCAATATACTTGATTGCAAATAATTTATCGTAATAAGAACATAATAGGATATTTCAATGTCTTCAGTTCTGGCCTCAGATTGGAACAATGCCGGAACATAATAGGATCACTTCCGGTTCAAGGCTGCTCAAGTATTTTTTCTTAAAAAACGAGCATTATTTTTTCCCTATATTCTGACAGCGTACGATATTTTCTGTTTTTTTTTTTTTCATAATTTAGTTATAACCATATAAAGTTTTGAAATCAAAGATAATAATTATTAATATAATCGTGATTTGGTTGGCTTTGTATTTTACCAAATTCAAAAATGGGTTCTATATTCGCGGCAAAATAATTGACTTTTGTTTTAGCATTCAAATGTGTGCAATTTTTGGTTCCGGTTCCTATTCATAAACTCAATACTAACGAAATAAGAGCTAAATTGGTCTCAAGATTATGTTTTGATATTGATTCTACACATATCAGCTAATAAAACACTGTCTGCACCTAAAATTGTTTATCCGGACAAAAAATTTTAATGCGTCAACATTTATAGAGCAGCAAAATATTCAAGGATACTCTTTACGACTCTTCTTGAAGATTTTAGAACCGTAAAGGGACTCGTATTTTAGTACACAACAATGCTTCCATCTTGGTTATTAGGCCTTGTGGGTCTAAGCTAAGTTACGGCCTGGCCGACCAGCCAGGCCTATAAATTTTAGTGCCGTAGTACTTATGCCCGCTGCTGTTGTTTATTTAGTATGTTTTGGGTGCGAAAACACAACAATTCATTTTGATATACAACCTTTATCCTCTTATATAGGTGAAATATGTATTGTGTGTATTTTAGTTAACATAGGGGGTGTACTTGACCAACGGTGAATGAAGTAAATTATGTACGTAGCGTACTAGATGTTGAGTGACCAGCGCTGGGGCTCTGTCTCGCATAGGGTCGCAGCATTATGCTGAGCGATGGCCGTTTTGCGTGAATGTGACGCATATTTTCTGTGTTTTGTTCTTTCTTTGCGTCATGTTTACCGCAAATAAACGTATTTTATTTCTTTCTTTTTTCTTTAGTAAATAATGATGGTAGTTATTTTCGACTTCACTCCATAAACTCAATACTTTTTCCTGTTATATGGGGGTAGCAGGAAACACAGAATGCCACCTGCTACGATTCTTACATACTCTTTTTGCCTCATTCACGTTCACACATCTGATTCATTAATTAATTTCTTATACAAGAATTTATTCATTCATTGAAGGATAGGATGGAATGTGTAGGTCGTGGGTGTATACAGAAACGTTGTATGTAAATAAGCATTACACTTTTAAATCAAAAGATCTTAAGTTGAAAGCTTTGACCTTAAATCAAATAAAGAGCTAATTCCTCCGCGAGCTCACTTGAGCTATATTCAAACAACTTGCTTGAAAAAGAGAATATTTTGCAAAATGTAAATGTTTGGTCTGAAAGTTAAATAAAAGTTATTGTAGGAGTTATTGTAAGCTGAAAGACTGGAATCTCGGAATTCCAATCAACCGATCCTTTAATTATAGAATTAATTGAAATCGGATAAAAGTTATATTAGAAGTAATTCCTGAAAATTGATTTGACTGTTGAATCGAAATAGTTGTACCTCGATTTTCTATAAGTAAGAAATATATAAACATCATCATGATAATTACATTTTCCATCATTCCCATTCCGAAGTCCACAATCGTTGCCTGCCTTAGGTCTCTTTAGGTACTTTCAATGATATTATAAGTATAACTAGCCTCCGCTAGCGGCTTCACCCGCTTTATATCTTTATAAATTATAGCCTATGTTACTCAGTGATAATATAGTATCCCATCAAAAACATAAATGTGAAAATGGGAGCCAAGTTCAATAAATATGGTTGTTGACTTCGCCGACAAAAGAATTGAGATCTAAATGGGTGCCAAGTTCTGTAGATAATCCTGAAATTTATTTATAAGAACATGCAACTTTCTAAAATAAAATTAAAACACAAATTCTTGTTTTTTCTGCTATAACAATGTTTGCTATTTAAAAATATAACTTCTTAAATTTGAACAGTCGAATTATTTACACAAAGCACTTAGGATAAATTGAAGCTCAAGATTTGACTTGGCTAGTTTTTACATACAAGTTATCTTACAACTTTATATTTGATTTTATATTTGTCTACAGTGTCGTGGTGCAAAAGAACTAAAATAAACAGAGTAACTTTTTTATGCCGGTGTGCGTTACCTCTACGTCTTACACTCGCGCCACGTCATTGTGCTGTAATTTTACTTTTCTAGTGTGCGTGCATTAAGCGGCTAACAGTTGGATGCTATTTTTTTCATCGACTTTACAGCTTTGACTGTCTACCTAGTCATATTTAATTATTATTATTTAATTTTAAGTAGGCACTCAACATCAAATAAGTCATTCATGATGTGACCTGTAAGAAATTGGTACTCTAGTCTATAAGTTTATTGGATGTATCTCATATCTTTGTATCGGTATACTCAATTGTTGGTGAGTCCAATAAATAAAATAAAATGATGATATCTTTGTTCTTTATGTTATGCGCAAGTTACTGTTTCTTATTATAACTGTTTACAGATTTGACTGTCTGCCTAGGCATATTTATATTATGCGCAAGATACTGTGTCTTATTGTAACTGTAAGGTCAAAATATCTTCCTCCTCTAAAATTTCAGCTTGCTGGTAAAAACTAGCCAAGTCAAATCTTGAGCTTCAATTTATCCTAAGTGCTTTGTGTAAATAATTCGACTGTTCAAATTTAAGAAGTTATATTTTTATTTAGCAAACATTGTTATAGCAGAAAAAACAAGAATTTGTGTTTTAATTTTATTTTAGAAAGTTGCATGTTCTTATAAATAAATTTCAGGATTATCTACAGAACTTGGCACCCATTTAGATCTCAATTCTTTTGTCGGCGAAGTCAACAACCATATTTATTGAACTTGGCTCCCATTTTCACATTTATGTTTTTGATGGGATATCATTACTTTTTGTAAAGAAATTATTATCATTTGTCAATCAAACGTGATCTATAAAATTCTTTTTGCAAATATGCGTAGCAATATTGTGTAAGAATGTAGGTATTTCTTTCGTAACAATTGTTACAATTGTCCGCAATGATGTCAGGTCGCTGAGCCGGCGCGGTAAGTATTATTATTTAAAAAAACTTGTGCAGTCGGGGAGCCCCGTCAGGAACAAAGTTCCTTAACTATTTACTATATTAAACGACAATAGTCCCTAAAACAATAGTCATACGATCTATCAATTCAAAAACGTCTCAAGCACAGTACCAACCTACAAACTACCTTGATCATACCAACCTGAGGTTTGTAACAACGTTTTTCGAGATCAGAGAATGAATGAAATCAATTCACTACCGCCTAACATTAAGGACCAAGATTTTGACACGTGACACATCAGTTGACTCGACGGGGTGTTTTGAATTCAGTCATGAAATTCTGGAATTTACATCAACTTTTAGCATTCGAATCAAAAATGTATAGTTAGCTGTCAAATTATAAGACGCTGGAGATCAGCGCCATCTGAAGTGAGCAAGTGGCAGTTTTTAACACTATTTGAAAATTTTTCGTCATGACTGTCATTTTCGGGAGATAGTGCTGATATCGAATTAGATGGAAATTCTGGATTTTAAGATGGCGGCTATTCCAAATAATAATAATATTGTAGATCAATTCTCATAGACATCAATTGCATGCCGATTGTAAACTTGATAATCAAAATCCGTAAAAAAAACGGACCTCTTAATTTCGTCAAGTTCGTCTGTCCGTGTGTCCGGATGTCATACAGCCATTTTAAATAAAGAAAATTTAAAAAAAGGTGTATTTTTAGCACCGTTAAACAATGGTGTAGTGAAATTACGATAAACATAATAGTGGGGGTGGCATTCTCCATACCTACATATAACCGAGAAATGAAAAAAATCTATGCATATAAAGCGTGTATTGTTGGATCTCATAATTAAAATGTTAAAGATGTTTCTAAGTGACTTTGCTTTTGACGTCAATAGTTTTTGAGATACAGTTTATTTTCGGTTACAACCGCAGAATTAACTTTGTTTTTTATAGTTTTTTCGAGAAACACAAACTTATTTTTGCAGTCGATAAAATTGATACTATGCAATGTTTATGCGTAAATATTCATCCGAATTACGGAACCCTTCACTGTGCGTAGTCCAACATACACTTGGGCAGTTTTTTAAATTTCATTTTGAAACTACCTCAAAAAAAAAGCAATTTCTATTACTCGAGTAAGATTATCCTATTAAAAACAAATACTACCAAACTCATACAACTAACAAAAAATATAGACGTCATTTAAAAGTGTTTGCGGAATACCTACCTAATTTATAGAATTAATTTAACATCATTCCCGAACAAAATTTTCTTGCCTACCTAAAAAATGTATACTAGGCATTCTGTAGCAAACTATCAAAAATAAAATCCTACCAAAGTCATACAACTAACAAAAAATATAGATGTCATTTAAAAGTGTTTGCGGAATACCTACCTAATTTATAGAATTAATTTAACATCATTCCCGAACAAAATTTTCTTGCCTACCTAAAAAATGTATATTAGGCATTCTGTAGCAAACTATCAAAAATAAAATCCTACCAAAGTCATACAACTAACAAAAAATATAGACGTCATTTAAAAGTGTTTGCGGAATACCTACCTAATTTATAGAATTAATTTAACATAATTCCCGAACAAAATTTTCTTGCCTACCTAAAAAATGTATACTAGGCATTCTGTAGCAAACTATCAAAAATAAAATCCACATTAAATAATTGTCCAATAAATTAAAAATAATTTTGAACAACGTTCCGAATTTAAATTCAAATGTAGAAACAATTCGGCGCGAAATTCAATAAATGAGGTAAGTATCTATCCACGTCCTGTCTGTTGACACGTTTTATATTGAATGTCCTAAAAACGATTAAAATTACACTAGAAAAGTATAAATAATTATTTTAAACAATGCTTATTGTATTTAATGCTTAAAACAATTTTATTTAAAATTTCAAGTATAGATTTCAGACATTCGACATATACCTAAATTAATAGAGACAATCAAAATTGAAAAAAAAAAAAAACGTTTGGCATAATCGTTTTCGCACATCATTACAATAAAAAAAAACAATGATCGGCGATTTTTAACACAAATTGAGTAGTAGTAATGAATATTACGTGTTATTGAACGTGTGTTCGTATAATAAGTTAAGATCTGGGCATTTTCTAGTTGCTTATAATATTTTTAATCATATTTGTCACATTTTAAATCATATCTACATGTGTATGAGTGTTAATTGTGAAAAGTTAAAATGTAAACACGCACGATTGGCGCGAAACTTCGACTTTTGATAATAAAAAACTTCATTACCACTACTTATTTAACTTGAACAATGGATGAATTTGTCAAATAATTAAATGTTGTAATAGTCACTGTCCTTGTGGTGGAGTTTGGATGTTCGAAATCCCCAATTTTTATGTTTTTTAGCCTCGACCTCGACTGTCATCAAAATGGCGATTGTTGCATTTACAGACTTGCAATTTTATAAAGGTAAATTAATAATTTTGCGCACTAAATATGAAACATTTAATGGCATAAACATTATTTTAGCCAACTCTCTTAATTAAAGATGAATAATCTTATTGGTAGCAGCATTTTCAGCGCTTCTATAGGAAGGTTTACTCTAACAAATAACATAACCGTACCGGCACTCGTGCGGTCTGGTTGTGTTTATTGTCGCGGATTGGACCGCTATCCCACTGCGCGAATAGTTGTTTACGCATTGTCACGCGCTAAAGGTGTGCGCCGGTCCTCCCAGCTGCGCGGCCTATCGTGAGCCTTACGTGATCGCGTCATGATTGATAACGTAAGCGCTTTACCGCGCTGTGATTCGCCCGTATTCAATAATGATGTACAGAGTTTGTTGAATGATTCGTCGGACATGGATGCTATAGATGATGATGGTAAGAATAAAGAGGAGCCGTTGAGAGCGGAAAAACGAGAAAGAGAGGACAGTACTGAAGACGAAGAGGGTTGGACAGAAGTTAAGGGAAGTAAAAAAAAGATGTGTCACGGTAGTAAAAGCTCTGTAAAAGAAGAAAATTATGAGGTCTATGTTTCTTACAAGGAACGTCTTCCGAAACAGTTTGCAATGGCACGTATTTTAAGGGAAAATAATATAACCAAAATTAGCCAGGTTAAATATTTAAGTCCTTTTAAAATACGCTTTCAATTTGAATGCGAATCGGCTGCACAGAATCTTATGAAGTGTGAGAAACTTTTAGAGAAAGGATGGAGGTTCCAGAAGTCTATGCAGCTGTCTGTCTGCTATGGCCTTATCAAGGATGTAGATCTGGATTTTACTAATGATGAGATACTAAAAAATATTTCATGTCCGTCCCCCGCTAAGCTTTTATCATTCAAGCGGCTAGACCGTCGCAATAGGGATGAAGGTGGTTGGTGCCCCAGCGAAACCCTTCGACTTTGTTTTGACGGTGATCATCTACCAGCATCAGTTCGTGTATGTGATATAAACATAAAGGTTTTGCCGTACATACACCAGGTATCCCAATGTTCCCAATGTTGGAGGTTAGGCCATATGCGGAAAATGTGCCCCTCGAAAAACGTGGTTTGCCCGAAGTGCGGTGGGAATCATGAAAATTGCGACACTTTATTGTTTACCTGTGTCAACTGCAAAGGTAACCATATATCTCTAAGTAAGACTTGTCCGATTTATAAGAAAGAGAGAAGGCTAAGGGAGATTATGGCTGAGTTTGGTTGCACATACAGGAAAGCACTAGAATGTTATGTTCCTCCCGAAAATTCTTGTCCCCCCGAAATTGCCGTTCTCCCTCAAGTTTCGGTAGCCCCAGAAAATCGTGTCTCTTTTCCACCTCTTGCAGACGAGCCTTCACAAGCAAGAAAATTTAATCCGGAAGCCTCTTTTCATCACACTTTTTCCGAAATTATCCAAACTAAGGCTACAGTACACAAAGTGCAGACTCCTACTATAGTTAGTGATGACCCTCCAAAACCCAAAGTACAGTCTTCGAAAAATAAAAGCAACCCACCTAAAGAAGACTGGATGTTTTGGAATGCAGATCCAGACGATAAAGACTTTCATCAATCACCTGATGATGGAAAGGGTAACGATGAATGTCCATCTTTCAACGAGTTGTGGTCCAGAATAAAGGAAGTTATTTACCTTAAAAAGACTAGCTTAATTTTTAAGATAAGAGGTGTCTACCAATTGTGCCTAGAATGGTTAACCTTAGTTTCTGTGAGTTTTGTTTCAGAGTGGCCGTGGCTAAAAGCATTATTTAACTTTTTCATTCCTTGTGATGGCTAACAAATCAATTAAATTGAATATCTTACAGTGGAATGCCCAAAGTATCAGGCCTAAGTTAGCATCGTTTCATGAAATTTTACGCCAGGATAAAGTACATATTGCTGCCCTTAGTGAAACGTGGCTTGAACCAGAAAGTAATTTTAAAGTTAGTGGATATGATGTTTATCGCGCGGACCGGGATGACTCATACGGCGGTGTAGCTATTATAGTACACAAA
The DNA here is from genome assembly GCA_949152395.1 of Agrochola litura. Classification (NCBI taxonomy): domain Eukaryota; kingdom Metazoa; phylum Arthropoda; class Insecta; order Lepidoptera; family Noctuidae; genus Agrochola; species Agrochola litura. Next base: position 1,916,297 of record OX424497.1, on the reverse strand, counting down.
TCTATTAAAGCGCAGCAGAGGCGCGTCCACGTGACTAATAACGGTATCGAGGTAGTGTGCGTTCAATTATTTAACTGTGATCCGTTCGAAAATATTGTTGCTGTTTATTGTCCAACTAGAATCGTTACCACTCAACAGGATTGGGATAGTCTGTTATCATTATGGCCATCCAAAACTTTAATTCTAGGTGATTTTAATGCCCATCACGTCAGTTGGTCTTATAAAACTGACCGCAGAGGCAGTTTTATTCACGATTCGCTTATTGACAGCAACTTTTTTTCTTTGAACGATGGTACACATACGCGTGTTCGTTTAGTTGATAACAACTTGCAACAGACTTCCCCAGATATATCGCTAGTTTCTACAGATATTGCGCTTAACATTAAGTGGACCGTTTTAAATGAAAATCTTGGCAGTGATCATTTAATGATTAAAATCTCAACATTGTGTACGTCATACCTCCCATCAGTTATTAAAAGGAATTTTGGCAAAGCAGACTGGACTTCATATAAAAAATATTTGGACCAAAAATTTTGCCATTTGTGTTTGCCGAATGACCTTCAAAAAGCTTATGATTTATTTTTAGAAATTTTAAATGAAGCTGCTAACAAATTCATCCCGATGTTTAAATTTAACCAAAACCCTTCTTCAGATTTTACTCCAAAGCCGTACTGGACTTCAGAATTGTCACACGTTGTGGCTCATCGTAGGCTAGCATTATCCAAATTTAGGCGTAATCCCACTCCTCAAAATCTTGATACTCTCAACAGTAGGATAAGTACATCGCAGAAGTTAATCCGGCAGGCTAGGGGTGTGAACTGGCAAAATGTTTGTTCTTCAGTTGATCACACTACATCGTCTAGTGAAATGTGGCGCAAAATGAGATGGCTGAAAGGTTACCGTTCTCCTAGACATTTTGTGGACGCCCAAAGTGCCGCAAGTCTTTTAAATTCCTTAACACCAGATTATGTGTCCCCGTCGACCCCTACGGTTCACCATAGTAACCCTGTATTAGAGTGTGAGATCTCTATTCAGGAGCTAGATAAATGTATTAAATCTAAGGATACATCTCCTGGATGCGATGATATATCGTATTCTATGATTAAGAATTTACCTGATGTGGGTAAATCTGTTTTACTAACGTTATATAATAAATTTTTCGATCTCAGTTTTGTTCCCTCTCAGTGGCGTGACATCTGTATCATACCTATACCAAAGCCTGGCCGTGACCTCAGTAACGTTTCTTCACTCCGACCTATATCCTTGTTGTCGTGCATATGCAAAATTTTCCATTATGTTTTATTTCGAAGATTGGAATGGTTTCTGGAAAAAAGTAACACATTTTCTTCGAACACAGTAGGCTTCCGAAGAGGTAGGTCGTGTTTAGATGGTTTAAGTTGCCTGATCTCTGCAATTCAGACTGGTTTTTCCGAGGGTTGTTCTACTATGGGTTGTTTTTTAGATTTAAATAATGCGTATAATAATGTTAATAATACTGTTTTAATAAATGTTCTGGATAGCTTTAAAGTGGGGTCACGTATCTGTAGATATTTATGGAATTTTCTGCATAGAAGAGTACTCAAAATAAGATCTGGTAATGACTTTATCAGCAGATATTCGGGTAGTGGTTTGGCTCAGGGTGATCCGTTATCTCCACTATTATTTAATATATAATAACAGCGGATATTTGTAAAAGTTTGCAGAACAATATTTGCATATCTCAGTATGCGGATGATTTCGCTATATATGTGCAGTGTTCTTCTGTTGGTGAGGGCGAATATAAGATCCAGCGTGCTCTTAATCTAATCAACAGCATGTTAACGTACGTCGGTTTAGAAATTTCTCCCGCTAAAAGTAAAATTTGTTTGTTTAATAGAGGTTTTCGTAGGCCAGTTATAGATGTCCGATTAAACGGTACATTGTTAGAGTTAGTAGACCATGTGAAGTATTTGGGATTGTGGCTAGATAGGGGTCTTCGATGGAAGAAACATATAGATGAGGTTCGTGAGCGAGTACTAAAACTGATTAATATTTTTAAGGTTTTGGTGGGACCCGGGTGGGGTGTTCATCCTAACCACTTAAGACGATTATATATATCTCTTATCCGTAGTCGTATCGACTTTGGTAGCTTTTTACTGGACAATAGCGCCGACGCACATTTAACCAAATTGGATAGATTACAAAACATTTGTCTGCGGTTAATAGGTGGGTTTATCAAAAGTACTCCGATTCACGTGATGGAATCCGAATTGATATTGCCTCCTCTTTTTATTCGCCGCCGATATTTGGCTGATAAGTTTTATTTAAAATCTAAGTGTTACGATTTTCCTTTAATAGGCATATTGGATAAGCTTCATGGTCTCTGTGAAAATAATCCATATTGGAGAAATAAGAAAAAACCACTGTTAGTTATGTCACACGATGTCCTAAAGCAGGAACATATGTACTGCAGTAGTAAAATTGGCATGTTCTCCATAGATACTTGGGTCAGCAATATGGACTTGTCACGTATTGTAAAACCTAGTTTAGATTCAGTTGATAAACCAAAGCGTTGTTATTATATACATAATTTAAGATCAATATGTTGTAAGTTTCTAAATGAACAATATTCTGGCTTTTACTGTATTTATACGGACGGTTCTAGACATGAGAACTACTGTGGTGCAGCCTTTTTTGATTCGCAAGTTGGTACCTATTTCAAATTTCGTATTTTATCAAAAATTTCAATAATGCACTTGGAGTTGATCGCTATCGCTGAAGCTTTGGCTTATATCAGATCTTTGGATGGCGATCAGTTTGTCATTCTCACTGACTCGAAAAGTGCTCTTCTTCATTTGATGAAATGTACGAGTACTTCACCGTTCAGGGGGCTTCCACTGGCGTATAGTATCTTAAGAACCATTACCGAATTTGTTGCCAAACATAAAACAGTTGTATTGCAATGGATTCCTTCTCATATTGGACTGGATGGTAATGAGATGGTTGATCGTTTGGCAAATGAAGCCGCGTCTGATGGGGAATTTTATGCTTGTCCTCCATGGCATACCGAGCTTTTACCCCTAGTTAGAGACAGATGTATTGTATCTTGGTCAGAGTATTTTGATAAAAGATCTTTAACGAAGGGCATTTGGTACAGGACGATTCAGCCATCTCTTCCACGCATGCTTTGGTTCAGCGAGGGCAGGATGAATAGGCAAGAAGTTGTGATGGCTTTGAGACTCCGATCCGGCCACATTCCTCTCAATAGTTTTGGTTTTATGATGCGCAAAGTTGAATCTCCCAATTGTGCTGTATGTGGAATCATAGAAGATGTGCATCACATCTTGACGGAATGTGGTCGTATTGGGGTCCAAAGACGTCAAGCTTTTGGCAGCAGTTTTAATATAGGCTTCTATAATAGCATTCTGGCCTCACCATTGTCAGATGAGGCCAGAACACTCTATCATATTATTATTATGGGTACAAGGTTGCGGGTAGGCTAGTTTGTTATAAGTACTTATTGTATTCAATAATCGGGGTGACATATTCTTTATAGAAAAAACCCTGTAAATAAATAAAGATTAAAAAAAAAAAAAAAAAAATAACACAACAATAAATACTAAAAACATTTTATTTCTCATAGAATTTAAAACGGCTTCAGCTTCATTCTCATAACTTAGTCATGGTATGAAAGCAGCGTAGGTACAGTAGGTGGTAGGTGTACGCTTTCCCACGAAACAGTAATAAGCAATGATGATCTCTTAAACGATTTGTCCTATTTTGCTCACTTATCAATAATTATGTACACCAAGTCCTGCTGCTCACACGTCACGATTTGATTCTGGCCCTAACCAGATTATTGTTTTGACCTTAGGGTAAATCTCTTAAACTCTAGGGTGGCTCTGTTTTTATCATCACTTGCTTGTCTATAAACATCTCTGGTAGCAGCCTCTCTCAATAAGCATGACAAACTTTATCCAAATGTATGACCTAGAAAGTAAGAAAGTACTTCTTATTGTTGTTTATTTACTTTTGTTTAGTAATTATATCACTCATAATAATTCTGCCATTTTAAAAACACTAACCTGATGACTTCTGTGACTTGCAATTGACATGCCACTTGCAAAACATAATATGCTTAGATTTCCATGAGCAAGTAATACTTGGGATAGAGTTGTAGATAATATAATCAATAATTTCAAGTCTTGCAATAACACATGTCATCGTCATACCTGAAAAAGGTAAAAAAATTCAGTGTATTTACTTATGTAATATAATTACATCATACTATATAAATTTACAGCTGACGACGCGCGACGTACCCCTGACTGAACATAGGCCTTCTACTAATAGGCTGCTAAAATCAATGAGGTTATACAATACGCTAAAATAGTGAAAGGTGAACGGGTGTTTACAACAAATATTTAAAGAACTTATTAAACTTACCCAGGGCCATGGAAAGATAAGCAATAGTTCGTCTGGCTTCAATTTAAATTAACAGTATTAAATCGTAACGTAATTTTAACTATAAAGTAAATACGGAAAAATAAATTCAAATCAACTTAAACAAACAGCCAACAATGCCATTGATCTGACAGATATTTTTTTGACAGTTTGACATTATGCATGGTGTCAATGTTACCAGGTTTAATTATTTTGGTAATCGATTGACGAAATCGATTGGCTGATTAGCAGCGATCGGAGTAGGTAGATTGATTTTACGTAGGTACTCGCATCATGAATAGTCATAGAAATCATAACATGGATAAGCCTTTTTTCCGGGATTTCATTTTGGTACTTACGGGATTTAATCAAATATTGTTAAAGTAAGGATTTCTAAACTACTACATTAGAAATTTATAGAATGCGATAGATAAACATTTAAAATATATTAAATTATTATATTGTTTACAGTATACCTATCCTTTTCTTGGAGTCCGATCACCTATATACTATTAAAAAGACAGCAAAAGGGTTAAACATTTCTTATTCATATTGATGTATTCTTTATTTTACACATCACATCACAACATTTGAAATTCCTTAAAAAAATCTTAATAATTTCAAAATCCCGGAATCCCGGAGGCATATCCATACTAATATATACGTGCCAGTTCATTGACACCAAATCAATCTACCTACTACGATCACTGGTGATTAGTTTATAAAATAACATTACTGTCTCGAAACACTTTTAAGTTTTTGAGTATATTCAGACCAGATAATATTTTAATTATTGTAAAATCATAATTTTACAGTATTTGAGTATAATTAGAAACATAGAACAATAGAGCATTTGAAACATACTCGTGTAGTGGATACTCCACGTACTCCATGTGGGTTAGAATCGATTTTTCAATCGATTACAAATTATTTGATTGGAATAGTCTGTCATTTGGCAACATTCAGGTTAGGATTGAATGGCGGATGTACAAAATTACAATTAGTCAACCAAATAAATATTAATTAGGTTCTCTAATGCTAGCAGAAAGAAATTAAAAAAAAAAACGACTTAACTTGAAAAAAATACGACATAATTTTTGTTAAATAAGCTTTGACACAGTACCATACCGTGGGCCTACTTTCGAGAAATCTCCTTTCAACTTTATAGGTCATCCGGAAGTGGATTAAAGGTTTTTGATGACCATGGCTATGTGGTTGATAAAAATGCCGATTTTTAGACGTTAATATCTCAATAACCGTTTGAGCTTTATTTATGAAATTTGGAGTTCTAGTTAATCTAAGGGGTTTTAATAAATAAACCAAATTTCATGTGCTAATGTTACAAAGATTTTGAGTTATTAAGGGGTCAAAAGTGGCTCCAAATGGTTCCTGTAATATAACACACTGCAGCCGTGTCTTGCCTGGAACTTGGCTCGACACGCTATCGCGTGTCTAGATTCTACTAGTCAAAGAATTTTTGAAATCGGTCCAGCAGTTTTTGAGTTTATTCATTACAAACAAAAATACAAATCTTTTCTCCTTATGGTGTAAGAAAGGATGCGTTCTACAAGTGGCTTATAAAAACTTGGGTAGTTCGTCAAGTTACATAATTGTATGTCTCTTTTTCTCTCCTGATAACTACGACATGCCGTTTTACTTCCACGTGTCATGTAATATCATAGACAGAGCGAATGGACTGAGCGTTCCGTATTCAGTTGTGCAGTGAATACAGACCGAAAAGTACGAGAGAGACAAAGCGAATGGGCGGCCAGAATTGTCTCTTCAGTAGTAATACAAGTATTGGCCGCACAGTCATCTTGTCTCTTTCTAGAGAGTGGCCACTGTTGTGAGGCTTCAATTCTTTATGTATATCTAAACTAAAGTTATAAAAAGTCGGTTAAAAAGAGAAAAGATAAAATTTTTTGCATGTTTGTTTGTTACGCTAAAACTGCTGAACGGATTTAGATGAAATTTGGCACATGGGTAGACCATGATCTGGATTAGGATATAGAATAATTTTTATCCCGATATACCCACGGGATCGAGACTTATGCGCGTGAAACCGCGTTGCGCAGCTAGTGTCCAATATAGTGTGGCATTGTAACGTTTTTGAAAATCGAATGTAGGTAGATAACGTATTTTTTGTCCTCGTAATTTAACCTCTTTTTATTCACAATAACATTGGAACTCTTGGTAATATTATTATTTAATCGTCCCCTAGCCTTCCCTGCAACATCATACCAATCAATTTCCGCAGCAGGGAAGATGTTATCTGCTACTAAGAGGACTCACTCTCCTTAAGCACAGGGAAATCGCCTGCATCCCTATCGAGCGATCATAATAATTCACCGTTCAAAACAGAATTCTGCCTTTTCACGCAAACCATTTATCACGCTCGTGAGAAGGAAAAAATGCTGTGGCCTTAAGGGGCCAAGTGAAAATAATGTGAGAACAGAGGCCAACTTCATTTGATTTATACCGTTCAGAATATTGCGTTAATTAAGCTTTGATGTAACAGACTACTCCGGGACAATGGGCCAGGGCCATGTACAATTATATATCTCTTTGTTCTTAGGGATTTTTTGGAAGATTTCAACAGTTTCTTTGAAACTAATGTTGAGCTGAGAATTATGAAAGGTAAAGGCAAAAAGCTGAGTTTATATTCTACATGTATTTCTCAAAAAGTGACTTTTAGTAGTTCAATCAAATATTGGGCCAACACAAGAGTACCTACTAATTGATTTCGCAACCCTTACCACAAAAAGCGGAACCTCTTTCACTACGCAATTCAAATCATCGAATCAATATCTAATTTAAGCCATTTCAATGGCTGAGTAATCACATTTTCGCGTCCAAATATTGCTCCCGAGTCTTTTATCTGATCGAACTCAAGGCACAGACTGTTGAACTCCCGTTTTATTAATCGAATTTAATTGGACACTCGACCCTTCTAAGAGCAGGCTTCATTATAATTTTCGGTAGAAAAAGTCGTGAATTCTTTTTCGAAATTTACTTTCTGTAATTGCTTTCGATTTTATTGTTAAAGCCAGTTTGACCTTTTCCGGAAGTAACAATATTGATTTTTATTTTAAAGGCTCAAGAATGATTTTTGTATGGACGCATTTGGTTGATGGTTTGGTTGTAAAAGCTTGTTCTACAAAGTAACAAATGCTTTATTATTACACTCTGGAAATTGTTATTTTATTAATATCGTAGTTTTACTTTGTCGTCATTTGTCAGGACTTCTTGACTTCTTATTCAAAATTCAAATCTTATAAACCTTGACTCCTAAAACTTTGTGGAATATAATGAGCTTTTAGCTACTGTATGACTTAACGTGTTTTGTTCTTCTTTCGTTGTAAGTAAAGTTTAAGTACCTATATAATATTCATCATTAAAAATCTAAGGTCCATTCAAAGATTTACAGTTCATCAAAATTCCGTCCTTCTTTTCTTTTATGGCAGCAAAACTTCTGTTATTACGTGTAAAGCGGCGGAGACGGCGCTATAACGCTTAAATCTAAAAATAAAATGAAGCTTTGAACTTCAACTTTAAGTTGGAGGCACTTACGACAATAACAAGCTATGCGAGGCTATAGCCATTTTGCTGTTTGGAGACGGTTTAAGAATGAAGAAAGTAGCGGGAATCTGCGGAGGACTGGAAGAAATAGTTTTGTAACTTCATCTACTTTTGAAATAATAGAGAAACGTAAATTTTAAAAATTTAATTTTTGATACTCAATGATGGACCTGAAACACTTTTATGATTGGATTATTAAATGTAGGTGCAAACAATATCGGTACTCATAGACTGATCCCTAGGTTTATGATAGTTGTGCTTCATTTTGTATCTATTCAAAATTAAGCATGCAGTAAAACTGACGACTGACATGTTCTTGCAATTCTTGGTTTATAGTCACCGACTACTAAACTAAGGCTTTTGTTCTAATTATAAAGGGAGCCTACTTTCCAAATACAACTGCACTAAGAGTTCCAGTTTTTTTTGATCTTGCAAATTGGGCCACTGGAACAAAAAGAGCCACAGAATGGGGTGGAGTCAAACGCGTCGAAAGCCTCCTGCATAATGCATTGTGACTGCAGCTACCTTTGACTGGCGGATTATACGCCGGAGTTATTCCCCAAATACTTGGAATAGCTGGAGGAAGGCAGGGAACATTCTTGAGCTTCGTGGTTTTGAAAAGGACCTTTTTGGTGGGTATTTTTAGAGAATTCTTCATTCATAAAACACTCATTAGGTATGTATGACTTTATTACGACGACAATCAAAAATGTTTTTTTTTTACTATTTCAAAAAGGAAGCGGTTATTAGTTCGACATATGTTTTTATTTACGTTTGTGTTCTGTGATGTCTTCGTTAATAATTTAACTGATTTTTGTTTGAAAAAGTATTCTCCCGAGGTAATCTCATTTAAATATTTTGCTAAAGATCTGATCTGACCTTCGAGAGATACAATGAAATTCTTCAATAACGAACGTATTATAATAACACTACATATTTATAGTATTTCAGGGATAAGGAAGTAATATGAAACACCAAGATATTTGTCAGTCATTTATATTTCATCACATCTCCTATTCCCCACATAATATCACAATTCATTTCACCATCAAATCAGTATTCTTATATTTACCATAAAACTAATAGGTTACCTTAATTTACAGTAGATCTCCAACCAATTCTATGCCAATCTGTATTTTTACCGACACCGCCACTAAGCACGTCCTACCGTCACGAGCGCCCAACCCAGAAGGACACATCGAATCTTTCGGTGCTGCCAGTATAATAAATTGAAACCTAACACTCGACCATCCTGACATCGTGCATGTCCTCATGCACGCAAGTGAATTAGCATCTAGAACCTAACACTCGGCTTACAACTATTTATACGTTATTTCTAAAACTTATAAACTGAGAACCGTTCTTCTAGCCAGAATATAAAACATAATGCAAATGAGAGAAAAATTATTGAAATTTCCACTAGTCGTGATATGATGGTATGACGTAGACTAAAACTCAAAACATTTATTTCTATTAAACCATTTACAGGCACTTTAAAATTTTCAAAGGGTTGTCAGTTATTCAGAGAGTTGAAGCTAGTCGCCCATTCCAAAACATAGGTAGATCTCTATGGAGAAGAACGGGCAAGAAACTCCAATGATACTCTTTTAAATAAAGATATTACAAAATCCTGGGTACATTATTATTGTTGATTCTATATGTGAGAACAATGTAAAATAAAAACAATATCAAACAACTCAAAACACACGATTAAAGATAAGCGCTGGCAGTTCAGTCTGAATTGACGGCTCCCGTTCATGAACATGACGCATGGCTATGCACCATTTAACTCAACCATTTGAGTGTGCATGACATACTCACTTTCAAGTCTAACAACATCATAATAACATTATAAATGGATACATGGTACTCACATTTACATTTCTTTATTCTGCACAGAACTTACTATAAAATGCACTGACATTTGCTTTTATACCTTTCTACATCTAAAAACTGCAACTAGGTGGCGTGCCAAGCAACTTCCAAAATAAAACATTAAATATTATTTCAATCAAGTTTGTAATCGACTTCCATTCGCTAACCTAAGGTCTATTACGCATATTAAATAGCAATCAGCAATTATCGACACTAGCGCCAAAACAAATAAGTAGCAATCTTCGAAACTAACGTGATAAGAAATTCAACTTTCAAACACATGTAACAAAATCTTTGTCATGAAAAAAACAAAGAATCCATTTTCTACTTGAAATTTACCAAATAGCTTAGCGTCGGCTACAAGATGGATAAGTGGATGAAATCAGTGTTTACTTGAACTACAAACAATATTCGACTGTTCTCAACAAGTTAAAATAAGTTTTAAACATTAATAATATGAGAAACAAAAAGTTATACGTAATATTAATAAATTTAAGACTGAAGCATTTATTTTAACTTAGATATTTTTATGAATATCTATATATTTTTTATGTCGACATTTTTAATTTATTATTGTTTGCTAAATTCACATTAAATGAATGTTTGACTTGAAATTAATTATTAATAATCATAACTATTCATATTTGCACGCATAGCATGTGGCAAACATGACTTGCATTTTTTTTTTGTTATCCTTCGCGCACGTTTTTATTATTGTACGTGTACACATGTTTGAGCAAATGAATATGTCTTATCTTAATAAAGTTAACTTTAAAATTTACAGTACCTAATCCTGTTTCAGTGTAAAATGGCAAATAGAGTATCCAATGATCAATTAGATGAACTTTTAGAGTTTCTTAGCCATCCTTACCCAATACATCAATAGAGACGCAAACATAACTAAATGAATAGTCTTTTACGCTACACACAGTTTATTCTAATGAACACGCGACGTAGTTAAATTTAATGTAGGTACACAATTTTAGTTAAAATTCTTCGAATTATAAGACCAATTTACATTTTTCAATCAGCGAGCGACAGGCAAGCGATCAACAACACGGGAAAGGGTTATCGCAATTTGACGGCCAAATATGCTCGCCAATGGCTGTCTCTCGGCTACCAAAAAATCCTTTCAACTGTCATTAACGAGACACAATAGAATTTTAATTGTTATCCACCTTAATGAGGCGTCATAACAGATGATGAGATAATACGAAATAATCGCGATCACCATGTGACCACTGCACACTTCAGTTGACTGATTGTTCTCTAGAGGCAGCACTATCGCTAGTTTGCTATGGTGTGGCTATCGCCGATACATAATACGGATTTGCAATTTAAGAGCAACTATTGCGCAAATTTCGCAATCGCTAGGCTTCTGCAAGATACGTAATAAACCCGCGGAGACTGTAATTATAGCACCGGAAGTCGGTTTCAGAAAGTGTCAAATAATTAAATAAAACATTTACAAAATAATCTGCATCCTATCAACAAGATTTAGTTACGTTAAAATCAAAAGCTAACATTCGACCTTCCTGACATCAAGTTTGTCCGTAAGCTTTATATTATAAAATAAACGTTATGTTGTTTGTTTGTTCAATCAATGTTATAGAAGACCTGAATATATAGCGTTAAATATTACAAGCATGAGCTAACAATATTCTCAAAAACTATGAAATTCATTAGTCAGTGACAATTTACTCCAAAAACGCTTAAAAGGTAAGATATTACATTATTGCATTTTGTTAATTTCTCAGTTTGATTAGCTCATACAGACTTTTCAATATTAATTTACATCCGTCACTCATTGCACCGCAAGCTTCACTGATCAAGCACTCTCACCTGTCAGCCACTGTACGACTTACAATGAATGGCCTATGCTTCGACTTCGACCTAATATGTTAACATTACATTCTGTATATGCCACACATTGCACCGCAAGCTTCACTGGACAAGCACTCTCACTTGCCAGCCACTGTACGATTTCCAATAAGTGACATAACATCCTGCACGTGCCAAACATTGCACCGCAAGCTTTACTGGTTAAGCACTCTCTCTTGCCAGCCACTGTACGACTTCCAATGAATGGCCTATGCTTCGACTTCCATCTCTTAATCATATATAAGTATGTATTTTCATTTTAGCTTAACTTAAGTAATATCGATATTTTCCCTTAAAAGTTTCAGTTTCATTAAAATCATAACATTTGCCTCTATTATTTTTAACACAGCAGCACTTTTAACAAAACAGCATAATAATATTTAATTCACACTTCCTCTTCACTTTCAAACAATAACTTAATCATAAAATTCATAGATTAATTAACATACGTTATTTGTTACTATTTCCTTATTAATCATTATTTTTATTCTTTCAGGTCAACCGTATCATATGAAGAAACGTAAATCATAAACTTCTGATGCAACACAATTATTCTGTTTTTAAAACCTATGACCAATTACATACTCCACAATTTAGGCGTATTTCATTCATCACCTGCCTAATCAACTTAATCATTATTTTTCAGATAACCGTCTTGTATCTAAAAATATTTCATTCATAATATTCTCACTACCAAGGATTAAATTACGACCAAACAAGCTTCTGTTGGGGTTTAAACACTTCCTCTCTCCCTAAACATCATCATTACATGTAGTTCCTTGCTCTTGTTTCATGTTTATAATTTTATATAGGTGTATCTGTTATTTATCCAATATATATGTATATTTATATAGGTAAATATATGCTTTATGTATCTGTGTATCTGTTGTATATGTAAATGGTACACCACTGACTACCTGCAGTATTGTCTCTCCTTTGCCATTTAAATCCATCCAAAGGTTGTCTGTAAAAGATCGCTTTTAGCGATAAGACCGCCCATTGTGACACCCAATGTAAAATTTCTGAATATAATGTCTGTAATTTTTATGGTGTACATAATAAAGAATATTCTATCTAACTGTCTATCTATCTTATAATCTGATTCTAAACTAAAACAATTCAATTCCTTGATATTATTATCAGAACTAACTGTATATGTTCTAACGAGTAGCTTCTTACTAACTATATTTAACTAAATACCCGATGTAATAAAAATGAGACATTTCCACTTTTCAAAAATAAATTGTCAGATCAATTAATTAATAAATGTTATGATTCAAGTAACAACAATATGTATCATTTGTGTTCGAGTTAAATAAGAAAATAAAATAAAATAAATAGGCGTTTTTTTTTTTTTCTGATGAGATTGTAAATTGTTATTATATATCTAATAATAATAAATAAATCTCTGTACTCTTGACTTGTACTAAATCATGTTAATTTAACCGTATTGACCTCGAACTTGATGAATTTATGATCCCATTTTAGTAAACTTGACTTTATGTATTGTAGGTATTGCTTATTTCAAATCATTTACTAAATTTCATCTTGACATAGTAAACTTCTATTGTTTTGATTGAAAGTTTTAATAATATTATATTAAGGGAGTCTTTATCATAGCTTAAACTGTTTGCATGCCTTAATTGAGGTAGTTAGTATAAGGATCAATTTTAAACTTAACATCTGTAACTTGTACCTACTTTCTGTGCAACTAAAGAGCTATTCTATACTTTTCATAATTTCTTGAACCCTCCTTCTCATATTAAATACATAAAAATAATTATTAAGTCGCGGTGGCAATGTACGCTCTCTCGAACTATGGTGACATAACTTGTGACCGCTCTCACAAGTATAAATACATAATTATAATCATAAAGTCATGATAGTAGTGAACGCTCTCACCAATCATGGCGACATAACTTGTGACCGCTCTCACAAGCATAAGTACATAAATACATATAATCATAAAGTCACGGTGGTAGCGAACGCTCTCGCCAATCGTGCTCATAACTTGTGAACGCTCTCACAAGCATAAATATATAAATATAATCATAAAGTTACGGTGGTTGCGAACGCTCTCGCCAACCGTGCTCATAACTTGTGAACGCTCTCACAAGCATAAATACATAAGTATATACTGATTGTTCGAAATTATAATTTTGATATTCACAGAAGTATCACAAAATAACAGTTACACACATATATACATGTGTGCTACATATGTGTCATATTCACATACATATTCTCATCCTTATCGTTCCAGATATAATTAATCAAATCTCAAACCAGTCAATCTACACATTATAATTAACTAGGAATACTAATAACTTTAGACACAATAAAATTGTACATAAACTTATCCGGATTGATTTCTCCTATTTGTCCTCATTAAAACTTAGTTAGTTTACCTTATGACATCTGGGAAGTACTATTAATCAAATGTACTCGTAAGAAACTAACAGCAGGCAACAAGCTACTATATGCCCCTTGATGCCCGACTTGATGCCCCCTTGAGGTCCATATTGATATTTTACTTTGTTATATTTTCTATGTAATACATATGGAACGCAATAAAGAATTGAGTATTGATCTCGTAATACTAACTAGTTATATCAACCCAAGACGAAACTCACACTCAGATCCAAACACAGCTTTATCATGTGTATCGAATTGTATAACTGAATCCCAAGTACAGTAAGTTATAAGTTGTAAATTGTAGTATTTTGATGCCATTTATGAATAAGGATTTAATTTAATATTATTTACTAATCGCATCCATTATATAACTTAATTAATTAATTTCTCAAAATAATAATCCAGTATGTGCACTCCGTAATTAAAGGCATAATATAAGATAGAAATAATTTTCTTAAAAACTTTCTGTACCTTATTTGCAAATAAATGGTTGAAAAGATATTGAAGCAATAGCACCGATTATCAGCACCAAGTGCGACTGCACTAGCATCTAGCTATACAGGCGTCCAGCTTCACTGGCATCCAGTTGCACTGGCATCTAGCTGTACAGGCGTCCAGCTGCACTGGCGTCTAGCTGCACTGGCGTCTAGCTGCACTGGCGTCTAGCTGCACTGGCGTCCAGCTGCACTGGCGTCCAGCTGCACTGGCGTCCAGCTGCACTGGCGTCCAGCTGCAGCAGCAGCGTAACCGCTTTTGCCGGCTCTCGCTCGCACATCCCGCGGTCCGCTCACAATAGACGCTGCACACGAGACTCCGACCACGGTGGCTGCGACCTCCATGGCGTCGGCTATGACTGCGACTAGTTCCCAGTTCTACCCCTGAATGGATACCACCTCGGGCCGGGGTCGTCAGCCGGTGCCCAGTGAGGACGCTTCACTGTCGCGAAACATTATCTGAAACTCATAACAACGGGTTTGACTCCTTTTCGAACAAGCCGTGAAAAAGTTAAAATGTCTAATATCTTCTAAACGGTAGGTCGTAGCTCAAAAATAACAAGATTTTACTTCCCCTTGCACCCCGTGAACTTATCCAGGAGATAAATTTAGAGAAAGAAAAATGTGACCTTCACATAACCTTCATAAAGTGGTACTATACGGATCACAGTCTATTTAATTTTTGTAACCGAAAATTCGAATATACCAAAAGAGATGTGATGTAGGTAGGTTAGGTATTTCTACAGGTCAATTTTAACCGTTAATAATACTTTTAAATGAATTCTATTATAATGCAAAAGAAATAAGCGGGCCACATACCACTTCTGAAATATAATAACACTACATATTTATAGTATTTCAGGGATAAGGAAGTAATATGAAACACCAAGATATTTGTCAGTCATTTATATTTCATCACATCTCCTATTCCCCACATAATATCACAATTCATTTCACCATCAAATCAGTATTCTTATATTTACCATAAAACTAATAGGTTACCTTAATTTACAGTAGATCTCCAACCAATTCTATGCCAATCTGTATTTTTACCGACACCGCCACTAAGCACGTCCTACCGTCACGAGCGCCCAACCCAGAAGGACACATCGAATCTTTCGGTGCTGCCAGTATAATAAATTGAAACCTAACAGTATAAATAAATCAACCACTGCAAGGCAAAGGCCCCCCTTTCCTATTTCCACGTAACGAACGTATATTTAACTAGCTGTTTCCCGCGACTTTGTCTGCGATTCAGAATTAAAAATTAGCCTGTGTCCTTCTCCAGTTCATGAACTACCCATGTGCCAAATTTCATTCAAATCAGTTAAGACATTTTAACGTGAAAGCGTAACAAACAAACAAACTCACTTTTGCATTTATAATATTACTAGCTTTTGCCCGCGGCTTCACCCGCATAGATTTCGTAACTATCCCACGGAAACGTACTACCGAGATAAAAAGTATGTTATATGCTAATCCAGGTTATAAACTATCTGTGTGCCAAAAGTAATCCAAATCCATTCAGCCGTATTTGCGTAATTGAGTAACAAACAACACAAACTTTCAAATTCAAATTAATTTATTCATTTAGTGAACATAGGGTAAAATGATACAGTTATATTTAAAAAATGTTGGTCCATACTATGTCCCGCCAGAAGGCATACAAAATAACTTAGGTAATCGAATATCACATTATTAACAAAATCAAAAACAAAATTTAACATAAAGTCAGTAGGTATGTAGATGTCACAATTTCATGCCAATCACTAGTTAATAATATGTCAATAAATTAAGACGGCACATAAACAAAATAGGCAGTATTTAGTCACAATTTTGAATACAAATAAATAAAATAAAAAATGTCAATATAGAATATCATTATCATACGGGAGCAACATTTTAATTATACAGACGGATAAATATTATTTTAATTTGTCATTAATATATATTATTTCAAATTTATAATTATTATGGTAGGATTATAGTGACTTACGTAACCTCGACATATAGATATTTATCTGCACTACCTACATCTGTACCATAATAATATATTCCAAGCCAAATAACCTCAATATTCTGAACTTTCAAGACTTAAGTAACACACCAAAGTCGGAGGCACGTACCAACTATAAACTAGAAAAAAATATTTTATTAAGTTTTCCCTAAGAATATGACACAAAAGAAGTCAAGGCGGAGTTTTCTAGTTGTCGTAAAAAAGACAATAAAACATTGACGGTCGTTCACCGGACTGTGTCGTACGGGTGGAAACTTCGTCCTACGGGTGTTGGGGACGACTCACATGTGCTGCTTCTGGTTCATTTTGTATTTGAAGAACCTATTGGGTGACTTTTAATCAATATTGGGTACTGAACTTCTTAGAGGGTTTCAAAG
This sequence comes from Agrochola litura, assembly GCA_949152395.1. Lineage (NCBI taxonomy): Eukaryota > Metazoa > Arthropoda > Insecta > Lepidoptera > Noctuidae > Agrochola > Agrochola litura. The sequence continues at coordinate 1,899,237 of OX424497.1, read as the reverse complement.
ACTTGTGACGGAATATTAATAAAAATAAATGAAATTTGTTTATTTCAGATTATATATTTATTTTATATATATATTAGAGCAGTGGTGGCCCAGTGGTAACGGCCGCGACTTACGAGTTTGTAGGTCGTAGGTTCGAACCCAGACAGGCGCTTTACTTTGTGTAAATTATTTCATCACCACTGCTCTCAAAACGGTGAAGGAAAACATCGTGAGGAAACCGGCATGTCCTAGAACCGAAAAGTCGAAGACATGTGACATCTACCAACCCACACTGGGCCCGCGTGGTGGATTACGGCCCACTCCCTCTCACAGAGAGGAGGCCTGTGTCCCAGCAGTGGGAACATTTATAGGCTGGCTGATGATGATATTTATTTTGTCCATATTTCACTGTCGATATTTTGGTAGTAATAAATTACTTAAAACTGTGTTAGTCATGATAATCTAGTTATATGAAAGCGGTTCATAACTGTCGGAGTGCCCTAATTTTGTTACTGCGACCAATTTCGACGTAGTTGGTCACAGTTTTAATCTAACCTATTTGCTCAGAGTGCCCTAATAGTCATATTACTAGATCGTGTTCGTATCATAATTATATTCCTAGTAATCCAGTTATGAACCGCTTTCATATAACCATATAACGGTACATAGTTATATCCCTAGATATCCCAGGTAGTTAAACATGAAATAAAAATAAATAACTGAAAATAAAATAAATTGAAATGAGTTAATAAAATGATTTCCGGTATAAGTTGAGTTACATTATGGTTGTGTATTTAGTTTTATTTCAATTAATCGTTTCAGATCAAAGCCTTTTTATGATAACTTAACGTTTGTGGTCATTGATGTCAGGTATTATTGTAATTTGATAAATATTTTTAACTGACTTTGTGTAGTTAGGTATTCGAGGAGTTAAAAGGCTTATTATAGACCCCAAATATTTTTAGAACTAATAATCCGTGGTCCAGTGTTGAAACAGAATGTGTGAGACAAATCTAAAACACAACTGATAAAAGTTAAATAAAAACTGTTAGCCGTCGCCTGTTGTATCGGCATCGGACTAGCGTAAGAGAGAGTGTTCAATTTATAGCTTGTTCGAACATGTTCCTAACATTACGACAAGAACTTACTACTATTGCACAACTATCAAAGAAGAAGGGTTATGTATTCTTTGTGTATTAGATATTTCGATATTTTGTTGGAGCTAGGAAATAATGTTGGCTTTTTGTATAATGTTTTTTGTAAGGAGTCTGAAATGGAAGAATAACATTTGAGGCTTGTTTTTCGTTCTACGCGTGTACTGAATAATGTGGTGATATTGTTTGATGTTGTATTACAGAGTTAATAATGTGGTTCACGTTATAACCTGACATCCTTGAAGAATTATATTGAGAGGATGTGTGACAAATCTAACTGTTCATGTGGTAAGGACTGTGTGCATTGCTATTGAAAGGTTAAGCCTACTATCGACAACATAGATGTATTATTTATCTATGATCGACAGACGTTTAAATTTATGCTATTTAAGCATTGGTTCAATTTTGAATTGAAGATGAAAGAGAATCCTTTACTGCAAGAATCAACAAAATACAAAAGTGAGGACCTTTATTGAGTGAGTAGCACTACTGCTGAGCATGAGGTCCTGGGTTCGATTTCCCGGTCGGGCAAAGTGTTATTGGGTTTTACCATCTAGAAATTACTCAGTAGCAGCCCGGAGTCTTGATTTGTGCCCGGTTGGTGTTAATAGGCCCGCCCCCTATTAAATGGGACTTAAACATAACTCGCGAAATGTGGGTGTACAAACAGCTCCATTAAGTAGTTACCCCTCCAAAAGACATGTGCGTTCAAATCCGTGATAGGCCCAAGCTACTTTTTATTTCAATAATGTATTATTTTAGGGAATAGGGTTAACATTTTCGTATAGTTAAACCGGAGGTTTCAAGACCGCTTGCCGTACACAAGATTGGAGGTTCAAATCCTAGGCACAAAATGTGGTTTTTGTCATGCATTAATTATTTTTAATATATTTTTCTAATATTTCTTAAGAATTTAAAAATCTAGAAAATTAAAATACATTAAAAAAATCATTGAATAATATTTATTATTGCTATTATTTAAAAAAAACTTAGATCTTAATTTACCACAAAGATATATATTTTACAATTTGATTTTTCAATTCACAGTTATCATAATATACATAATTTTGCCAACTGACACAAATGGGTCCGACAAGTGATATCCTATTGACGCAAACGACAAAATTGGAAGCACTAGAAATAAACAATAGTTTTAAGTGAACGTATACATCAAACGTTGTAGTTATAACTTGAGGGTATGGATTAATTTTATAAAGAAAACGTTAATGGATACCCTCCAATTATAACATATATCGATTAGAGTGACTCAGACTAAGCTCGTGGCTAAGTACTAACAGCCTGTCACTAGATCTGTCAGGTTAAGCTACGCTTGCCGGGGTTGGTCCGTGAATAGGTGACCATTTCTACATACCGAGACTCCTCCGTGCCTCGGAAAGCACGTTAAGCCATTGGTCCCGGCTGTCATTCGTGGATCTTTTACAGTCGTTACGGGTCGCCAGAAGCCCGAAAGTCTGACAATCAGTCTTACCAAAGGGTATTACCCAATTACTGGGTTGTGGAGGTCAGATAGGCAGTCGCTCCATATAAAATACTGGTATTCATTTGCATCCAGTTAGACTGGAAGCCGACCCCAATATAGTTGGAAAAAGGCTAGGCAGAACAGGATTAGAGTGACTCAGACGATAGTATGTAACAATTTCATCGCAAATCATATGGGCTCGCTGGCTAGTTTGTCAAACTGCCGGTATGAGTATGTGATCAGTGATGCGATGGTTCGAATCCAAGTCGAAATAATGAATTCTTTTTTAAGTATTCTTTAGATTATTCGTAACGAATTCAATGTTGTAGCAGTGTAAAATATTAAAACTTGAGGGGTTAGAACATAATGACGCTGTGTGTACTATAGATACACCTCTGTCTAACAATTCGTGGAATACAGCCGTGATATTATGAGTACCTGTATTCTTGTCTACTATGTTGTATCCCTCACATAAAACTCAATCATTTATATTATAAAAGAAACCGCGTTGATATAAAAACAATATGTTCCCAAAATAATTATATATATGGTCGAAAAATAACAAACTTGTAGCTTAATTAAGCCAAAAACATGACAAGTAATCAAATCCTACATTTGTGTAATATTTATAACAAGACAAACATTTTTTAATGAACGCTAAACAAGCCGTACAGTTACTAACAATGTGGGTCTAAAGCCTCTTAAAGAGTTTATTCGCGGAGAAGTTCTATGTTAACTACATCTGGGTGACCTAGATTTTACTTCAGATTCATTTAATTTTCATTTAGGACCCGTAGGTATAGAAGTTGGCGAAATTGCTGCTTCAGAGTTTTCAAGATAGCTGTTGTAGTTGGAGCTAGCTTCGGAATTGAGTTGTGTTTAATTTTAGAAGTTTCTCTATTGCCTTTTTTGGGAAATATTAAGAAAATCAATTTTCAGTTTGATGAAGTGTAGGTTTAGCTTGATTTAGTATGAGTTCTTAATCATTATCCTGCCAATTTTTTTTTAGCATCTGCATCTAATCTTTTGCAACTAGAATTTGCTTGACAAAACGAGATCATTTTTATGCTGTGGCTGATGCTTCTATAAATAAAGTTTGTTTTTAACCGACTTCCAAAAAGGAGGAGGTTATATGTTCGACGCGTATGTTTGATTTTTTTTTTTTTTTTTTTTTTTTTTTTTTTATGTATGTCCACCGATTTCTCCGTCATTTGTGGACCGATTTTGAAAATTCTTTTTTTGTTTGAAAGGGTATGCTCCCAAATTGGTCCCATATAAATTTTATTAACTTTGCTTGGGTAGTTTTTGAATTAGCTACAAAATACGTATTTTTTTCCCACTTAGTATGTAGATGATATGATAAGTTCCTGTCACTGGTAGCAGGTAGTGGTATTCGAATGTGTGTGGGGTAGGTACCACAACTAAAAAGTGAAAAATAAAAACTTTTTACAAAAAAAAAAACAACCGACTTCCAAAAAAAAAACACTACAAAGTGAAAAATAACTTTAATTTCGGAAGTCGGTGGCAAAAAACGAAAACACAAAACCCAAGACACCGACTTCCGAAATTAAAGTTATTTTTCACTTTGTAGTGTTTTTAATAATTAATTTTCCGTGTCTTCACTTACAGGAAGAGATTTTATCGATACAGTTTTATTAACTTACCACAAGAGAAAACATACAAATGTGATCAACAACCAAGATCGCGATGCTTACACGTGTCGTAAAACAATATTTGAAGACAAGGGTTTTATTAGTTAAGGATATATCGACTACCTTTAGGAGCTCCATAAACTAACGCCAATTTGGGAAAACAGGAATTTCGATTTGTTTTGGTAACATAGTTTTATATAAATGTTTATGAAATTACCCATACTAATTAGTCACATCGTAAAAGACAAAAGAAGCTTATATCCAATGTTATTTTTAGATTCATTTCGTTTCTGATTCCAAAACAATCATTAAAGTTTTGGGACTTGCCGAGATTCATAGTCTCGGCGATTTTAAAGTTGATCGATTTTGACTCACACGAGTTGCTGTGGTTAGGAATAGTGTGGGCTTGTCCCAAATAAAAGTTCATAAGTGCATTGACCATCCCCAAATATACCAATTGTGTTAATGGAAGATGATGATGATGAACTAGGCTCATGCTAAGAATTTGACATTTCTATTATGATACTTACTTAAACAAAGCCGAACCTAAAACCACGCCTGCTTCATTTGCTTACTAAAGGCCTCTAAATAACCGCGTACTATTTCACGCTATAATGGTGTACATTAATGAAGTCTACAGACAATGGCGACTCACTAACGAGCGATAACCGTAGACATTACACGACAAACGGCCGCACAGAGCCAAATTACACCAAATTTTGTTATAATTTGTATTAATTTGCTATCATTTCGTTCAGTTTGATTGCTAATTGCTACAGGTATATTTTCGTGTTTTGTGTAGTCTCAAATTAGTTTTTTGTGTGTTGGAAATGTGCACGCAATTATCCAAAATTTGATGATAATGAATTATAACATCAGTTCTAAAGTTCATTTTTACAAAGGGATTCTAATCGTGATTTTACTTCCGCTTGGTATGTTTTATCAACAAATTGAAGTTTTCATTTTGTTTGAGGAGAAATTAAAATAAATGTAGTGGAAGCTACATTTCATTTAAAACTTTATTTTTAAGGGTCCGTGCACGAAAAATACCCTTTTTTGTCAATAAGTTATCTAATTGTAAGAAAACTTGAAATAATTGTAATAAAAGTGTGTAATTATAAAAGGACAGTTTTCGTGGTGCTAAACCTTTCGTGTCAGTCACAGCACCTGTTAATAGTTGCATCACATTTGCGCTCTCAAAAATGTGGTTATTTCGCCTCTGATTTACTTACTGAAGATATAGTATAATCATAAAATAAAATATTAATTTTATTTCAAGGATAGCTGAAGACTAATGTGTTAGCAATTTTTTTTAATTTCTTGATACGGTTTGCTAAATAATAGGAAAATTAACATTACTGACAAAAAAAATATGGTACTTTCAACATTATTTTTCTGCTATATTTCGTATCGAAGTTAAAAAAAACTTTTTACAAAAAAAAAACAACCGACTTCAAAAAAAAACACTACAAAGTGAAAAATAACTTTAATTTCGGAAGTCGGTGTCTTTGGTTTTGAATTTTCGTTCTTTGTCACCGACTTCCGAAATTAAAGTTATTTTTCACTTTGTAGTGTTTTTTTCTGAAGTCGGTTGTTTTTTTTGTAAAAAGTTTTTATTTTTCACTTTTTAGTGTTGTGGTACCTACCCCACACAAATTCAAATACCACTACCTGCTATGTAAATAACAGTGACAGGAAGTTATCATATCATCCACATACTAAGTGGGAAAAAATACGTATTATTAAAGCTAACTCAAAAAGTACCCAAGCAAAGTTAATAAAATTTATATGGGACCACCTCTAAAGTATGATCTACCAAACAAAAAAGAATCATCAAAATCTATTCATAATTGGCGGAGTAATCGCGTAACAAACATACAAAAAAAAAAACATACAGACGAATTGAGAACCTCCTCCTTTTGGAAATCGGTTAAAAAGTGGTTCAGCCATATGCAAGTAGACTATTATAACGATGTTGATGATATTTTGAAATATTCAAAAACAAAAGTAGTTTCATGTAAAAAAAGTGATCAAACGTCAGTCTCGCGTAATTTTTCGGAAAACTTGTTGTTTTAAATTATTTTCCCTTACTCACAACTAATGAACAAAATTGATCAAAATCAGTCGATTTCGTGCACGGCCTCTTAAGTTTGCCATATCCTGGATTAATTAAGTGTTCATATGGTCCTTGGTCATGTTCATTCGTGTGTTCAAAGTTTGTGAGTAGTTTCTAAACATACTCGTAAGGTTTTAGTGTATTCTTATCACTGCGGTAAAGTTAAATAGGTCTTGAATCAGGTTTTAGAGTGAAACCCCATTTTTGCAAAGAATTAAATGATTTGATTTGATTTGGTTAGACGTAAGTGTAAAATCTTGTGCACTATCATAAACTTACAACGATACAACTAATTCTAGGTACCTAAGTAATCACTTTGTCGTAATCATAAGTGAGATACGTTTTTATGAATTGTATAAAAATCTGGTATAAGGACACCGACCTCGGTAAGAACATTTTTTCTTCCATAGAATTTTAAATAAGTTAAGATTATAATATCTTACTATTTTGTCATGCAGAAACTAGTACCCTCAACGTTCTCAAAGGTAATAAATACAAATTTACTTTCAAACGCACGACCAGTTTCAAAATACATAATATCATAAAAGATCTAAGGAATAAAGAATATCTTACTGAAAGAAACGTTGAAACATTTGTATCCATAATACTTCTCAAGCCGAAACCGTTCAAATCGAATCCTATTTGTCTGTAAGTACAATACCATCAGAGAGATTTCGCGAGCCAATCCAATATCTATAAAAGTACACATAATTTTGTTAGAAAAAATCCTATTATCTCTAATGCTACTTCAGACACGCCGATTTGAATCTAGACAGAAGATATTTCGCCAATACAACGATTACGGCGCAATCTTACTGGATTTACTTGGATTTTGGAACAAATACCTTTCTATTGGTACCTTTGATTTCAAACGGTGCGTTATTGTCGATTTTGTTTTACGCGTTTCCATGTTGCGAACAAAGGTGGATTTTTGATAGTGTTGGTATAAACTGGGACACAATTTTAATAAGCTCTTGTACGGTTTTACTGGTTGGCGATGAATAGTTACATTCATGCCGGCGATTTACAAATAATTAGGACTCCTTATTTGATGAAACTATGTTTCAGCTGAAACGATAAATCATGAAGTCGAATCTAAGCTAATATTATGAACATTTTTTAAAAGTAAAAACATAGGCGCGTTGGGCATTTTTGAGATGGGACTAAACCAACGCGTTGATTACCGCGGTGCGTGGAGTAAAAGACATCAACGCATTGATTACCGCGGTGCGTGGAGTAAAAGACATCAACGCCTTTTTTCAAGTTTTCACTTCTGTCGGCACTCCCGGAGTGCCACTGCTTTTTTTGTTTTCTTGTTATAATTTCTGGAAGTATTGATCCGATTATAATTTTTTTTACACTGATCGAAAGCTATATACTATTGCCATGTGGCAGGAATGTTTTATGGTATAGCTAACATACCTACACGCGGATAAAGTCGCGGGCTGAAGCTAGTAAACTAGGTATATTTATAAAACCTATTGGTAACAATTTTTCAATCGATATTCATCTTGAACCTAATTTAAGAGAACCTTTAACCTTCTCAAAAGATATCTTGTCGATCCACTTCACGTAAAGTGGAAATTTCCAACTTCACCTGTAACATCGATTCCAAGAACGTTTCCCAAAGAATCCTGTCGGTAACCGCATTTTTCGAAATATTTCGTTTTATGTCGACAATTCGGCCATTTTGTTTGAGGATAACCGTTGTTTTTTTTTCTGACCTGCATATTTTAATTCGACTGTTCCACGCGATTTCCTTGAATCTGAAATACAATGATTTTGCGTAAGTGTTTTTACGAAGATATGCTATAAAGCTTGCTTTCATAGTATATTTTTTATCAGAAATGGTTTGGCTGTGGAAAATAAAGAACGTTCAATGATTAATTGAATTACCGTCAAGCCATTAATTAAGCTCAGTGTGGCTTGTTTCATAGTTCGTTGTTTTTAGAGGGGAAGAACTAGGTACTTAAATGGTTTTTTTCAAATAAACCACTGAGTTACTTTATATTTCTCCGAAAACTATTATGTCCGACGAATACGCGGGATACCATCATAGTTCGAACATTATGCTTTATTGAAAAATCCAGGCAAAATGTTACCGACTACCTCCACAATATTTGAGCTGAGTTAAGAAGTGTTTGTCCTAACCTAATCCGCAACAACCGCGGGTAGTAACTTTTTATCCAGTATTTTGGGATAAAACCTATTTCACTCAGGTAGTAAAGAAGTAATAAATCACTAGAGAATTTACGAGATTGCTATCTTTGCGGCTTCTTATTGAAAAATAAATGTTAAAGGTTGTAGTACTCTTAAGTCTACCGTCATTGCATGGAATCCTTCAAAGAGTATTTTGATTGAAAAAGGGTACTTTGGTACTTTATAGGTACTTGTGGCACTAATACAAGTAAGACCCTGTAAATGCTTAGTGCGCACATCAATGTTTATCATTTGAACTCGCTTTTGCCCGCGGCTTCGACCGCTCGGTGGTCGGAAACAATCCCACGGGAGCGTACAGCCGGGATAAAATTTTCCTATGTCCTAACCCGGGTCATTGTCTATCTCTGTGCTGTATTTCATCCCTGTGTGCTATAGCACATCCATCCAGGTAACAGACATTCAGACAGTTACTTTAGAGTTTATAATATTAATAATAAGTAATGAGTATGCAAGTATGTATCAGTATGGATTTAAATAAAAAGTAGGTATATTATTCTATTGGTTGTACCAATAGATTAATATGAATGATTTACAAGATTTTGTTACTGACAATCGATTGGGGTTTATAATTCAGAAGAAGTAAGCCTACATCGTGCAGTGAATTTCTTGTCTTTGGATAATCACAAACATTACACACACAGCTTACCTTCAAAAGAAAACATGTAGAAAATTATCTTAATATCAGACCAAGGACAGACCAAAAGTGTGGAATCCACACGTGCGAGCCCACCGGTTATCACAACGTAGATTACGTTGCAATACATTGCTACCTTTCATCGGTGTGCGTGACTTGAGTAAGGGACGCGACCAGAATATGATTACGTGCAATGCGGGCTTACCGTCTTTCTTGGAGGCTTTGAAACTTTTAGTTGGTATGGATTAGGAAAGGAGCTAAATTAATAATGTTGCTGATTATTTTTGTCCTGCAGAAACAGCGAGAAGAAGGTTTAGGTGTTTGAAAAATAGCTTGGTTTTCTGTAAGTAGGTAGGTTCTCTTTAATAACTGTGAAAATTGTGGACGTACATGATTTGACACGACGATGAAATTTTCTTTTTATTCTAGCTCGAGGTATTGTTGTGATTTGCTGTTCAACGGATTTTGTCCATAAGACATTAATTTTTAAAAGTTTCGCAATAGGCTGACTTTCCATTTTATTTATTATATTCCGGTAATATTTTCTTGAGACAGATTCGAGTACCATGAATGGCGACTTTCAACAATGGTCTTTTGAATTACAGCGAACGTCCAAATTTTCCACAGCGACTCTTGTGATCGTTCAAACAAAAATAACTTATTGAATGCGGGAGAAACACTTTTTCATTGGCCATTCGATTTATATCACCTACTACATCTTAAACTCGTTAATTGCCTCTTAGCTCCTATTGCTTAGACTCAAGGTTGATTTTAGCTTGATTTTCATTGTTTGGACAGTACAATTTTAAGGATTTTTGGTAAATATGTTAAGTCGTTTGATCTAGACTGTGACGGAGGTCGACCGGCCCGATAAACCTTATAAAGGGTCTGCTACGTTTGATATAATACTTTTTATTTATTTTGATATTGGTACTTGCACGAATTTGTAAGGGTTATTTTCTAGCAATCGGACCGTGTGTTTATTTATTTATAAAGTTATAATAATTTTCAAAACTAAAGGCTTTCTCTGTTTTGATGCCAGTATTGAGATTACTTTAACAAATCTACAGATGTCAGTGACAACTCTGAAATATGTTTTTAGTTACAAAAAATCCAAGTACCTAGTTCTAGTTTTAAACTCGAATATTTTCTATTAACATCAGAAGAGCAATTTCCGGTTTTAAGAACGGTTACATTCTAATCTCAATCTGTCAAAAATACCTCAAATTTATCTACATTTTTGTGACATTCATTTTATGGTCGTTGAAATGAGATGATTTCTAGATTTTGGAGTTTAAAAAACGTGAGTTGCTTATCTGATGTTTTTCATTTCAAATTAAAAGCGCTACACACATTAAAAATTAAATTTTAGTCCTAAAGGACCAGAATTTGGACTTAACCAATTTCACTACAAAAATATGACAAACTTTACTATTCGTCATAACAATTTTACAGAGCTATCATTTATCTTCAAGCTCTTAACCGTCACCGGATTAATTCACCCATTAATTTCTACTTGTTTCTTCTCAATTATGAGGGTAAGATAATGAATTTTTGTTTTACCAATTAACCAGAATAAACACGAAAGGATATTAATTTTATATAATGTTTTGGAAAGCGCTTTTAATGGGTTTTCTTGAGCATCCCTCGCACTTTATTCTTTGAATTTAAAAGGCATAAAGGTTACGATTAAATTTTAATTACGGGGTTTTGAGCTGAACTTTGGGTGAATATTTTTCCTATTATTGTATTAAGTTTCATTAAAATTGTGTTGCTTTGACAAATTTCTGCTTTTGGTGAATGGGTCGTGTGATTATTTTTGTCTCGATAATGCTTTTTAACTTTTTAATTGATTTCATTGGTCACCGCATCAATCCATGCAAAGTGTGTAATTTTTTGTCGCACCCAGATTTAATTTTAACGAAAATGACCTAAACTTATCGAAAATTTCAAATTCGTCAAAGTGTAACAAAATCAAAATCAAAAGTAATTTATTCAAACTAGGCTGAGAATCAGCACTTTTCGAACGACAGAATTACATAGACTGTCCCCCAAAACGCCCGCCCTGCATCACAAATATAATATTTTTACATTTTACACAAGACGAGAGACGAAGAGATGTCACAACATAAAATACATATTTACTCACCAACCATGATTCATAAAATCCATATTCACATATTTAATATCAAATAAAAGAAGTGATTTCGATCCTAGCATTTCATTTGGCTGGTTCAATCACGCGTTAGAACGAATTCCATGTCAGCTCACTGCTCAACCGTTATAATTTAATAGGCATCTTTATATTAAACGCATGTGCTTTTTATTATTTTTACGATGTTTTTCGCTTTTAGATTTGGTTTTTAGGTGACCAATACGGTGTAGTATTGTTTGTTAGTATTAGAAAAGGAATCAATGTTGGAAACTCTTATGGACTGTACTACTGAACTTCGCAGTGTACGGAACTTCAAAAGTTTGCTATGACGAATTACTTAATTGAGAATGTTCATCACCGCGATGTACGAAACTTCGACATCTTGCTATGACGAATGATTAAATTCCGAATGTTTACCATCAACATTCTGAGCAAGTATTTCGCTTTTATGTGTTTAGTAAGGATAACTTAATTAAAATGTTGTAACCATTGGCTGTTTGTAAGTCCTATGCTGCGTCACATGGACTCACATATAACGTCAAGAAAAGTGAGCTTCTAATTTTTTAATCGAAGTCTAGCTCGTTGGATAATGTTCCTCCAGTGACTGACTTTAAGCGGAAAGCCACTACAGAGAGTCACACAGTTTAAATACCTAGGGCATGTAGTCACGGAGGACTTATCTGACGATGCTGATATAGAGAGGGAGCGGAGGGCGTTGGCGGTTCGATGCAATATGGTAGCCTGCAGGTTTGCGCGTTGTAGTAAGGATGTAAAAGTCTCGCTTTTCAAGGCATACTGCCAAACCTTCTACAGGTGCAGCTTGTGGGTGAAATATAGTCAGAGAGCCTACAACGTCCTGCGTGTACAGTATAATGATGGATTTAGGATGTTGATGGGGCTTCAGCGCTTCTGCAGCGCTTCGCAGATGTTCGCGGAAGCCTGTGTTGACGATTTTCATGCTATTATAAGGAAGAGAACAGCGGCAATAATGGGTAGGTTGCGCGGAAGCTCCAACAGCATCCTAAAAACATTATTAGACAAAATGGACAGTCCCTTTATAAGGCACTGGGTACGGAGGCACGTGCCAACATGTGTTGAGCCACGTCAGTTTTAGTTGTTTTAGTTTGTAAAAGTTTACTAACATAGTTTTTAAGTCATTGTTACTAACACTATATGGATTGTGTGTACTTGTATGTGTAGTCCGAAATAAAGAATATATTATTATTATTGAATTTCACACACTAAGTTAGTACCAAGCTAGTTACACAAAATTGACATGAACTGAACTTAATTAATCTCTACTAAAATTTGAATGAACTTATCCTGACATCTATACACATAAAAGCGAAATACTCACTCGGAATGTTGATGGTAAACATTCGGAATTTAGTAATTCGTCATAGCAAACTTTCGAAGTTCCGTACAACGCGATTATGAACATTCTCAATAAAGTAATTCGTCATAGCGTACATTCTGACTCACGTATATCGTAATTTTAAACATTATGAATACAGTACATCGGTATTTTAAACTTCGAAATTCAGTAGTACAGTCATGGGTTCACGTCACCGACATGCTACCAGAATACAGGGTTCTTGGTTATACGTCGGCAATCCGTTAAGGGGATGTAGGAGAGGTCATTAGCAACCAAATTACCCCTGATGACCCCTATGCCAATGTCAACCACTTACGAGATTTTATTTTTTTATGTCTGAAGTAAAAATATAAAATGTACCCAATAACCCTGATATACAGGGTCAATGGTTATACGTTACTGTTTTTAAGTAATTAAACATTTTAAAATGTATGAAATAAAAATGTAAAATGTAATCAATAACCCTGATATACAGTTAATGGTTATACTTCGGCAATACATTAAGGGGATGTCAGAGGCGTCATTTACAACCAAATGACGCCGATTGAATCCTATGCAAATGTCAACAATTTTCGCTTATTTTGACATTTTACATTTTTATTTCATACATTTTAAAATTTCAAATTGATATTGGCATAGAGGTCACAATGGGTTATTTGGTTACAAATGACCTCTCATACATCCCCTTAACGGATGGCCGACGTATAACTAATAACCCTGTGTATGTATAGCATGTTAACAGTATATCTGTAACTTTAAGGGTGGCCACTGTTATTTCATAGTTTTTCTTAGTGGGCTTGCAATTATAGGAAAATCTTTATGCTATTGGTAGAATCGTTTGTTTGATTGAGACACAAAAATCTGCGTGAACAAAAGCTATTGTAATCCAATCAATGCAACGATTGTGAACTCGCCAGTACACAATGAACTTTTGTGAACAATGCTAGCCCATTAGAATTTGACCTAGGCCGAATGTCAAAGTTCGACCAGTTTGGCAGACTGATTCAGGTCAAATTCTAGCCCAATTGGCGAGTAATTAAAACTTTTTTACATATTTCGTAGACACCTAATGTTGGGTATACCAACCAACCTATAGATGTATGCAAGTAATATAATTTAAGTATCCGCACTATGCCCACAGACAAACCGTGAAAATGGTTTATTGGGATACCTTTTACGTTAACGACTGTAGTAAACTTTTCATAAATTAAAAAATATAACAGGAAAAAAGGAAGAAGTAAAATACATCATAAAGCAGATAAAGAAAAAACACAAAATAAAACAAGTTTGGGAGAAAATATACGTCACACCAAAATGGCCATCGCTCAGCATAGTGCTGTTACACAGGTTCAACATTTACACATGAGACTTGATAACTTCCAGGTCATAGTTTTCTGGTAAACACATACAGGCAGGGAGTAACTTAGTCCCAAAACTAAATTTTTCTTTCTCTTTTTCCAAGTTCGAACCACAACCCTTCAACATTATAAAACACGAACCACAAACACGGCGACAAAGTCTGTTACTCTGTTTCCTAAGTATTGTTACATAAAGCACAACTCGCTCAGTTTACGACCATGTGCGAAGAGATCGCTACTAAAACACGGCTTAAGCTTAGCTGTCGATCGCAAGGGTAGCGATACACTTAGGGACTAAGTTTTTAAGGATGAGGATACATGCTACCGGGTCATTGGGTTTTGATACGGACGTAGGATAAAGATGGGAATTTATTGATGGTAAAATTTGGTCTAACAACAGCAAAATTGAGCTCGATATTAACGATACATTCTCTTTTATAACGTGTTTCTACTTCTTTTTACCTCTGTGTTTTCTTTCAACTTTTGGTGATATCAGTGGACTGCCTCCTTGATATACTTGCAAGCTTGACTACTGAGCGTGGGGCCCTGAGGTTACTCCCCAGATCGAGCCAAATTCAATAGGGTTTTCTCTTTAAACTTTCTCAGGGGCAGCCCGGAGTCTGGAGTTGTGTCCTTTTCAATATGCTCGCCATTACACTAAAGTTCTTTCGAAATGTGGAGGTAAAGGAGTGATGGAGGGAGTGGAGGAGGGATGTTATGTAAAATAATATCTTCCGCCATTCCCCATGTGTCCCCAGCAGAAACACTCAACATCAGTTAGCGCTCTCAGAACATTTTCATATTTCGCGACACGAACACACAGCGCGACTTTATTGACTTGCCTGTACTACTATGAATACTGAACGCCTTTACAACTACTATGTATTTAGTCGCCAAAACAGAATATCTTAGATTTTGACAATAATATCACGCCTGTAATTCACTGATGGTTAGGCAGAGGTGTAGCCTTAAAGTACACTAAATTTCGCCAGCTTTGTTTCTCAGTTAAATCTCGTATGATAGGGAACCAGTCTGTCGCCTCTCTTAGATTTAAAAATGTAAAGATAAGCAGAAATTATGGATTAAAATCAAATCAAATAATAATAAATCTGGTTAGACTGGAAGCCGACTCCAAAATAGTTGGGAAAAGGTTAGGCAGATTGATACAAAATAATATGTATGTACAGTACCGACCAAAAGTCCATAAGCAATCTCACAAAGCAATAGACTGACGCTTCGGTTTGACTTACGACCTTCTTCTATAAGTTGTTACAATACTGTAGACACGCACATTACACACACACACTCACTTTGTCTGCAACCAATGACTAGTTCGATAATCATCATTCGTTTTTAGTTTCATTCGTCTTGTTCACATAAATATTAAAGTTTAGCAGGTAGACCACAAAAAACTAAGTAAATTATTTCGATTTCTGTAGGGTAGATGCAGTTTGTTACAAGTATTCAATTAATAGAACTTTGTTGGTTCGTGCCGTGATAATATTGGTGACGAGCATTTAGCGCAGTGTTGTGGTTATTATTATCAAAAAGCAGGCATAAAATATATTGAAGTGATCAGATCAGATCAGAGAATATTATTGCGCTGCGTAAAAGTGAAGTGAATATCTAATGAAACCGGACTAAGTGTGAGTGTTTTCATTTATATAGGTATTTCATATTTTACTAAACATAAATCTTAATCAAGGGTATTGTTGATAGAACAGAGGTATTGTTGAGACAGAAGATGCCTTTAAAATTTTAAATTCATTGTGAGGTTTAATTCGATTAGTGAATAATAAATAATTAGGTATTATGTGTAATAAAAACAATGTTTTTCTTTGTTCTAGAGAAATACTGTGACGGTTAAGAGATATGAGGAAGGGGCTTATTATCGAGTAGCAGCGACGTCAAATGGTGAATGAAACAAATGGTTTCATACCAACGAGATATTTTGCGTTTTTTGACCTTAAAATATTGACCGTACCAACTTAATAAACAACAGATTCGTTATTGCATGAATTTATGGTAATTTTTTAAGCACGTTTCAATATGGTGTTTGTCGTATTTCTTGCAGATAGACCGAAAATGTTTAATATTATTTTAGTAATATTATTATTTTATGATTCAAATTTGAGGTTTAGTTTCAATCTTCTTTTCGTAAAGAAAATGAATACTTAAGCTATAACCTCAATACCAACCAATATTTACTAAAGCCAAATAAAATTTAAAATAATTAATGTAAACGAAACTGCCTATACTTAACCTTAAAATCAACTATTTTGTCAGTAGTTTTTTTTTTACATATTAAGTAGTCTAATATTCTTATTTATAGCTTAATTACTTCGACCATGATCAAAGCTTTATATTTATGATGAAAAAAATCCTTTTCAAATTTAAAACATTTCAAAATTTTAATATGTCAAAATAATACAAATTGCTTCTAAGTTTGTAGACATCTATTTCACATCTTATTCAGCTAAAGTAATGATAAATAATTGTAGCAGTTTGTTAACTACACTTTAAAATAAAATATAACGAATAAATATTTTTTAATTTTATTATCACATATCACGCATTTTTTATTCTAAACCCTTTATTGCAATAACAACAGTTAATAAAAAGGCAGCAATATTTTAAAAAATATTATTATTGCAAACAAAAATAATAATATTTGCAAAAACAGCGCTGTGATTTACGAGCTTATTAGAACCATAGCCATCTTGAATCTAAGACCAACGCTTAACGCCTTCTGCTATCTGCACATATAATTTACTTTCGAATTTTAGTAATGCCATACACTGACCAAGGTCACGCGTATGATGCGTGTCTAACAATAAAGTGCGGCGCTCGCGAACCGCGACGATACGACAGTGTGTAGTGCAAAACTGCGTTTTCTGTGGTGTGTGTACGCCACACACACCACAGACGTCTGACTGTTTACACATACAAATGTACGGACTATACCGCGTGTTCACAGCAAAACGACTCTTAGCGTGCTTATGCACTTTTGAACGCTTACTGTACAATCAAATCAAAATCGTTCATTTGCATAAAATGTGGTGGGTACAAAAAAAAAAATTAGTGCAAAGACATATTCCGCCATGCAGTGATGACATGCAAAATATTTAATGGATATTATCTAGTCTACAGACTACATACAATTTATTATAGACAAATTAATAAAAATAAAAACCGGTCAAGAGTGAGTCAGACCCGCGTACCGAAGGATCCGTATCATTTTAAATTTTCATAGGCAAGGCCGTTATTCGTCAGAGAATTTTAACACTGCGCACTGCATGTAGAATATTGCAGTTTCAGGTCAGCGCCATCTCTTGACCGATAGTGGAACTAGTGCAATTTAAGTTAATGATTTCTGAAACGTATGCTATTTAGAGACACCGTTTTATTTTCTGTAATCTTTACATAAACTTCTATCACATAGAATAATTTAAGATTTTTCTCTATGCAAACTTCGGAGATAAGGGGGGGAACGGTATTTTTTTTTAAATTTTCGTCAAAAATCGAAAAAACTAAGCGGCCTAGAAAAAAAAATGTTTGAGAATGTGCAAATAGCGTTCTTTCATATGATACCCACAAGTGCCAGTTATTCGAATTCAGTCACGGTTGCAAAAAAAACTATCTTAAATGTCATCTAAAACTATTCCAAATTTCAAATTGCTAGCATTTCTGGAGATATCCAGCTGTGACAGTCAGACGGACAGATAGACTGGGTCGCATCATAAGGGCCCTAAAAAATTGTATTCTAGTTTTAGCGTTAAGAATTCTATGAACGAAAAGAATACCATTCTAAACAAAACTACTTAACACACATTACATATTGAATTATTAGTAAGGTAAGTAGCTAGCGATAAAATACCTAACTTACCAAACTAAGTTAATAACTACAAGTGACTACAATGCATTCCTGAAGTGGTAGGATTGACATAACTTGCTACGATCCTCGCAGTCACCTTTTATTTCGCTTGTTGGCAAAACTTTTCTGTAGTTGGGTCATAAAGGTTGGAATATTTTAGTTTTGTATTGACTGACTACTTTTGAA
Organism: Agrochola litura; assembly: GCA_949152395.1. NCBI lineage: Eukaryota > Metazoa > Arthropoda > Insecta > Lepidoptera > Noctuidae > Agrochola > Agrochola litura. The sequence goes on along the minus strand of OX424497.1, from coordinate 1,881,054 downwards.
CCTACTTAGACTAAAAACTGACCCAAGCTCTGTAAATGGCCCTTAGTGAAGAACCTGGAATAAAACGATGAGACAGCATGCATATTCAAGGATTTATTACAGACTTTTCAAGCTTAGTACGAATGATCGTAAACAACAAAAACTTTTTACAAAAAAAAAACTACCGACTTCCAAAAAAAACACTACAAATTGAAAAATAACTTTAATTTCGGAAGTCGGTGTCTTGGGTTTTGTGTTTTCGTTTTTTGCCACCGACTTCCGAAATTAAAGTTATTTTTCAATTTGTAGTGTTTTTTTTGGAAGTCGGTAGTTTTTTTTTTGTAAAAAGTTTTTATTTTTCACTTTTTAGTTGTGGTACCTACCCCACACACATTCGAAAACCACTACCTACTACCAGTGTCAGGAACTTATCATATCATCTACATAATAAGTGTTAAAAAAAATACGTATTTTGTAGCTTACTCAAAAACTACCCAAGCAAAGTTAATAAAATTTATATGGGACCAATTTGGGAGCATACCCTTTCAAACAAAAAAAGAATTTTCAAAATCGGTCCACAAATGACGGAGAAATCGGTGCGTCGAACATATAACCTCCTCCTTTTTGGAAGTCGGTTAAAAATATATCACCGCTTGAAATTCCAAAACAAAATAAATATACTCTTATGCATTATGTTTACTTAGGACGATTTTGCATAATGTTATAACAAAGGCAAACTCTGTTATCTCGTTAATTTCCGAAGAGAACGCACGTCACCATTGATTAGGGTATTTAAAATAATATGTATTCGCTCCATTATGACGCAATTTTCAAGCAAGTAAGTTTCGCATCGCTTGTGGAGGTTGGTTTGATTTATTAAATTAACTCTTCAAAAGATTTTGTGTTTTTGATAGCATGTTGTTAGTTGAATTTAGATATGATATTTGATAAGACCCACGCAAATTCGGCATAATAATGCTTGCTCACAAGCCAGTCACGGCTGCGGGAATCCGCTGGATGAGGGCAGCTCAGGACCAGAGGTTGTTGAGGTACACCTATATCTATGTAAAATATGTTTAGCGAACATCTTTCGGTTGAAGTGACTAAACCGAACGGCATTACTGATTTCGACCCAAAACTACGTAATAGGATACCCACAAATAGCATAGTTCCACGCACATTCACCAACAAATATACGTTGGCAGACATTCCCTAATAAAACCCTTGCCCGCGATAATTACCGCCATTGTTTCAATATTACCCAGTTAGCAACCATACAACAGTTACGGACGAACGTAAACAACATTAACATTAAATTAAAAGGCGTTTAATACGATTATTCGGGGTAATCAGGGCGAGTGGTCCGAGATGGGGCGAGAAGGGTGAGATTAACTGGATAAAATAAGCGGGATGGGGACGAGTGCCGAACTGCCGACGAGTGTGCACGACTGATACCGAGTCACCGACAAAGGTGTTGCGAGAAATGCGAATACCAAATTAGGTAGAACTATTTTGTAATTGGGTACTGTTTAAATGAGTTTACAAAATGTTATGAACGTAATTGGACATTTTTTTTAATAGTTTTGGTAATTGTTTAATACAGTTTGAAATTATTTCGTGTATCTGCGAGGTAATGTTTTGTCTTGTTGAATGTTATTATTATGTTTCAATGATAATATTATAGTAAGGATCGTCTGTGTTTGTAGAAGCCGCTTAAGGGATTACGTTAAGAGGATAGGCATCAGCTTGCGTTTGATAATAACTACGAATCCGTCTGCCAATTGAAATCACAATAACCATTAGATAATAGAATTTGCGTCAGTGACATAATGGTGGGAGCATGACCCAGATTTGGATTATTTGTATTTCAGAATTTAGTAATACCGTGCTATTTGAAACCTTTAGGCAACAGTCAGATATTATCGTGAAATTGATCGATTATTAGAATAGCCATTTAACAATATCGGTTCGCGTAGTATCCATGTATTGCACGTACGTCTTCGGCCGAACTCGACCGATCAAGCCAATTTAGTTTAACTAGACTTACAAAAATTATTTTCCTTTTTTTATCTTTTAACTTTTATCACGTCATTTAAATACTTTATTTTATTCCATTTACTTAGTTTTCTTTTGGGCGAATTTTTGTTGTGATTTTGTACGGTTGTATTGCTCTCGTGCAATGTGAGGAAATGCATTATTTATTATTTTATAATCAAATCTATTTGGTAATTTTATTATGTATTCAATTTTATAAATATTGTTATGATTAAAAAATATATTTTTAATTTAGTAGTTGTTCATCATTTCACAATAATGTTGTGCATGCCTATAAGTGATGTATTTACATAAAGTATTGAAGATTTGTGATTATTTATTGTTTATCCTTGTAAATATGTCGTAGGTGTGCCTTACTCAATAAATAAATAAATCAAACCAAACATAAATATTATTTAAAAGAAAGTGAGTACTTGAGTAGTTTCGGATGTCATCGGACGATATCGGTTGAAGTAGTGTACGCACTCATTTGCTATGGACCATGGACTTCGGTATGGTAGGCCGCACGTCAGTGATAACAAAACCAGTAGTAGCTGCCTCTTATTCTATTGAAACTCCGTACTACGCTTGGCTAGCGTTACACTTTCCGGGACACTGAGCGAGACACAATAGAATATATATGTGTGTTTAGAGTCCCGGAAAGTGTTAAGGTCAAAGTATTACTACTGACACCTACTGTATGAGCATACTTCGGCCGATGACGGATTAAGACAGGTGTACATGATCCGAAAGTCCTTTCACTGCAAAGGAAAAATTCTTAGTAATTCTTTCTCAATTCAAGTGTCTATAAAATTCTCGTGAATTCACTTATTTGGTAGCATATGAAGGTATTTACATAAAAAGGTTTTAAAGATGTCGATCATGTGTAATGTTATGCTAATTTGTGAACATCGATATCTTACTCGGAGTCTTCGACTCGGGATCTTTGAAGTATCTAATGGAGCGATGTCATCAACCGTTTGTGTGCTATATTTTCCATGAAATGTCAAGAAATATTTTATAATTTTTTTTTCCTTTACTAATTGGCGTAGCAACAAAGAAATTGTTCTAAGAAATGGTAGTTTGTTTTCGTTTTAGTTCTTGAGGCGTCAAATATTTACTCATTACAGAAGGTATCGATCGAGACCAATACCTATTTGTATATAAGACAAGATCATTATACTATAAAAAAGTTATCTGAAAATATACTGACCTTATTGGTGCTCTACAGAAAGGTCAGATGCGTAGTATGCGCAACCGGCGTGCGTGTTTGACCATGTATAAACGTAAAAGAGGCAAAAGGAGTATGTGAAGATCGTATCAGGTGGCGTTCTGTAGTTTCTTCTTACCTCCATGGGAAGAAGGCGTGGGTTTATGTATGTGTCAAAGTGAAATTGGTTTTAGTAATACTGACCCTAATTGAAAGCCTTAGCTGTAAATGTCAGAAAGCATTTAGTTACGTGATAAAAATTCAATGCTAAATATTTCCAACAATCTATAATTTCCTTCAGAATCATGTCTTTATTGCAAATATATTTTAGATGGTAACCCTGGACACCCTTGGGAAAAGGGCCTGAGTTTATGTTATCTACAAAAATGGTAATCATAATTCCATTGTGTGTTGATTATGGCAATTTCTCCCGTTTATTGTATGTCCTGTGCAGCAGTATGCGTTTGAGGAATGTTATTGATATATTCCATCATATCGATACGTTTGCTCTTTCTACTGGTAAATTCAAAAATATTGTACTCAAAACATTTAGTCACAACTAAGTATTTTAATTAAGATTTGCATGCCTTGATGAGTTTTTCTTTGTTTACTAAATCACTTTTGTTTTACTATTTAACACAAAAAATGTTTTATACCTAACTTAAATAATTTAAGTTTTTAGTTTTAGTTTTAAAAAGCTTGGTTTGTAAACATTATTTTTTAATTTGTATTCCTTGGAAAATGTTGTTTTTTTTTTGTATTTATTCGTACAAAAGTTATGTGTTACTGTTTGTTTTCCCTAATAAATAAAATATTGACAAATGATGTTTATTACAGGGTATTCTTTATTACTTTAGCGCTTATAAAACTATAACCTCACCAGTACTATGCCATGTAAAGTCAGGAAACCAAGGGATTTATTTATAAACGTTGCTTAAAGTTAAGTAATGATTAGCGACTGTTTAACCATACATTTTTGACGTTTGAAAGTCACTTCACTTTAAGCAACGTTTATAAATAAACCCCTTAATTGTTTATCAAATTGATCACCAACTTAAACCGTCCATATAATTATTAAAATCACAACTGTTATTCTTTGACTGTTGTATAAAACGGCCATAACACGGCAAATTGTAAATTTAAATGAATGTGTCAATTTTTAAAAACAATTAATTTCCCTGACAGTATGTGCAATATTGCACATTCGTTGACCGTACCTACCAGAATTCTTATGATAATCCTCAGTGTAAACGGATGCATAAACTTGGCTCCTATCGCCCCATATGGAAACCGTACATCGTACTATAAATACAGGATTTAAAATATAAGAGGCAGGCATCCGTGGCTTGTGTGGATCGCCCGGAGGACACGGTGGAGCATACGGTAGAGGTCTGCCCGGCTTGGGCGGAGCATTGCCGTGTCCTCGTGGAGGCGATCGGCGGCGGTGATCTCTCGCGTCCGGCCCTGGTTCAGGCCATGGTACGGAGCGAGAGGAAATGGCAGGCCGTCACCTCCTTCTGCGAAGCGGTAATGCTCGAAGGAGGAGGCGGAACGCGTGAGGGAGAGGCAAATTTCGCGCCCTCACGCCCCTAACCGCCGCAGGAGGAGACGCCCGGGGCGGGAATTGCGAGCCGATTTCCGGCCACCGTAGGCGCGGGCTTGCGGACGGTGAACAATGGGTAGCTCGCCGTCTGATAAAGACCAAGCCCGGGTCGACGGCGCGTTGTGTTCCACGCGCGCCTCAAAGAGATGTCAGCAGAATTGACGGGGTCCGCTAGGGCCAATGCCTGCCGGGGCTGCGAATATGGGCCGAAAGGGACATCGTGGCCTCCGGCAACAGGGCAACCGACGGAACACGGGTGGGTTTTAGTCAGTAAGAGTCTGATACGCCCTCCCGCTCCACCCAGAGCGGGAGAAATTATTTGATAATTGCCAACCCAAAAAAAGCAGCTGTGGCTGTTTCACTTGGTCGCTTGCCAGCTGAATTTATCATGCACTTATCAAATTCTTTTCTTACAGTTTAAGTAGGACTCGGAACGAAGCTGACACGTACTCCATTTTTCATTTCTTTTAAAACAATTTTGAGTATGATTTGTGTGAATTTAAACATACAGAGTTTTGGTTTTCACTGCTGAGTATTTTAACAGTCAAATTCAAATCTAAGTTTAAAATAATGATTATGTCGTTAATTTCACCGACTAAACTTGTATAATAAATATTCCTGAACTATGTAATGGATGCTTGGATAAAGATAATATTATAGTCGTTACAGCTTAATATGACTTAAAAAGGAGGAATCAGTCTTCCCTGGTGAAAGGTCCCTTCATTCTTTGTAAATGCTTTCAGTAGAAATCATTTATATAAGGTTTAAGCTATTGTTAAACTTATCAATAAATAGTAAGTGAGTTGTTGTTCATTGTTTTATGGTTCATGTTTTTAGCCAAAAACTTGAAGAAGAAAAACAATATTGTAACAAGATTGAGTAAACAAGTTAAATATAACCAAACATTTGCAAAAGAAATACGTCCAAAACTCCAAAGTAAGATCCGAATGTCAATCCTTTGCCTAGCTATTTATTTCACTTTGTCTGCCAAAGGCTTACCACAAACTTGGCTTTCAAGATGAAAAATTTCCCGAATTACCCTCTCACAAAGACGAATCCCATCACTTATCTAAGCCACTTCCAAGTCGGCAAACTGAAAGCTCGTTTGAATCACGATTTATTCAGGACGAAACTGTGTTTTGCCTGCGGCGTTGTTTGTGATGAAGTTGAGATTGTTACCTCCGTCTACGATAGGTACCTACTTTCGATAATTTTTGAAGCGAAAACTTCTTTAGGCGCGTTGGGCATTTTTGAGATGGGAAAAACAACTGAACTCGCGACCGATGTTCTATACAAGTATTTTTCTTCCACCAAGGCGATCTGGTTTAAGTTTTCACTTCTTTTAGGTGTATGTATAAGTGTATCAACGCAATCAAGCAATTTATTAAAAAAAAAAATGAAAACTATTTCTGATGAAAGCAATATTTTAATGAATTTACAAAAACCGTACAATGAAAATGTTATCGAAATTCTTACACTGGTATTGCTAATGATTTTAAAAATTTTCTAAAAATGTAATTTCGATGAATCGAATCACGAATCATTAAAATTGAATTAATTCTAAAATAATTAAAAAAAATTGTTTTCAAACCTACATCTTTAACAATTTTGTTACAATAAACAGATGAATTGTAAACTCCTCAGTTCGCCCTGAATTATTAATTTAGATTCTGACATTGATGACTTCCTGGCTACTAACAATAAATTAAGTTAGAGGTCGGAAGTGAGCAGAGTGATAATTTCTTGATATTTGGAAGGTTCAAATTGCTCAGTTAATTCGGTTGGTTTATTTTAGGGCCGGCACAAATAATGTTAGGTTGGATTATTTGACGTTTACTGTTGGTCTTGGCATAGCCTCGAGATGAAGGGCATAAGTTTTACTTACATTTATTATGAGGTAATGGTATACCTATGCTGAAACTTGTGTTATGAATAGTGACCGACCGAAGGTTTGTATTTCTTTCAGCCAAATAAAAAATCATGATTCAGGCATTTTTTTCGGCCATAAACCAACCAAAGCCGAAAATCAGAAGTTCGCGAGTCATTCGGCCTACTTTGTAAAGCTCGGCAATATCAGGTGACGTTCGGCTCGCGTGTTTTATTTCATTAAAGCCTATAATTTGCTCTTTCTCTCCCTAGGTGTAAAAAAAAACAAATAAGATTTCAGTGTACAGCGGAAATATTGATATTTTTTAATGTCATTATCATTTTCGTTTTCAGGCGAAAATAATACTAAAGCGGAAGCTTCTGTTTCGTTTTCGGCTGGAAATCCGTTTTTGGTCAGACACTAGTTATCATATCACGAATTCTCGCTTATTAAAATCCAAGTTAAATAATTATTAAAAAACAGTGGCATTTCGGGAGTGCCAACAGAAGTGAAAACTTGAACAAGATCGCCTTGGTGGAAGAAAAATACTTGTATAGAACATTGTGCTATTTATTTAGATAAGGTTACGGACCACGTAACCTTATCTAAATAAATAGCACAATTGCGTTCACAAAAATTAGGTTTCGGTAACGGTGTCGCGCGTTCAATTGTTTTTCCCCATCTCACAAATGCCCAACGCGCCTAAAGAAGTTTTCACTTCAAAAATCTCGCAGAAGACAGTTAACATGGTATCAATATCCATAACAATAACGAACAACAGCACAAAAACAACAGCACCAACAGATAAAGCATTAAATCATCACGTTAGGAAATTACTCCTAAACTGGAAATCCTAGTTAAGCCGAGGGTCGTTAAAATGCCGTAAATAGTCGCTAAATTGTTGCATCGCGTTCAAAATGGACAAAATTTGCCTGACTACTGGATACACGCTGTAATTATGTCAGATTACTGTAAGTACATGACGTGGTTTTCAAATTGTTCTGGAATTGCTGGATTCTGAAATTCTTTTTTTTTTGTCATACGTTTTTCATCAAATCTGCCCGTTTTGTTTTATTATTGAATATGACCTGCCAAACATGTGGAATTGATTATAAGAAATATTGCTAAGATCTCATCATTTGACCAGATCATCAGAGTAATTTTTGTGTCTCTTTTTTTTTTCTAAATTATGATCGTGTGTGATGTGATTCATCACGCAGGTCCTAAAGTCCTATGGTCTTTTAGTCATGTTTATGGCACCCACGGGTGAGAAAGGACTTTTCTATGCAAAGACCCAAATGTGGTGGTCCAAAGTAGGAAGGTACGTATAGTTGACCTCGTCATTTCTTTATCACCTGAAGGTTGAATGTCCCTTGCACATCATAAAGCGACAAAGTCTATTTGTCTATGTAACAGTTAAATATAGTTTCAACCTTAGTGCGGTTTTAATTTACTGGGAATTGTTATCAAAAATGGTCAACCACCTTACGAGTTCGACTACATAATACGTAGTGTATTTAGCGATGTATAATCACCGTATAATGAATTATAAACTTCGTTAGTTTATAATTTATTGGTGTTATTTTCGTTAGATTTATACCTAAACTGTCGAAAAATTTTGAAGTGCAACAAACCATTTACAATTTAACGCATTATTTTTCGATCGTTTAAAATCTAAAATTGTGTCAAACAAGCTGGTGACGTAAGGCACGTTGCGCTAATACTAAATAGCCTGTCTAGCTGCAAGCACCTTTGAAGTAGCGGTCGTTTGGCTCGCGCGCGGTTGGTCACAGTTCTAGCCTAACCTAACCCAATTCACCCAGTTCGCAGTTTTTCGAACAGTTTATAATCTTACGAAAATAATACCGATATATTATAAGCTAATGGTTCTCACAATCTTCCAGTGACATTATATATTAAATACATAGTTAATACTTACCTATATAAATTCAGCTACCTATAAGAAACTAGCGGTCTCCCCAAAGGGCACAACATGTTTGTAGGATATTATGTCGGCCTTAGCACAATACTGGGCAATAACATGATATGTAACGTATTCGCCCCATGGGCCTATTTGGGGAAAAGGGTAGGAATCGAAAATAGTGCCCCAAACGAACTAAAACTGTATTTGTAGGAAAATCTATTCGTGGGTGGTTCTACTGGTATGTAGTATTATTTTCTTTGATATAATTCATATATTAGTACAGTTGTTAAATATTGGTATTCAGCTGCATCCGTTTATATTGATTTTATATACCTAAGTTAGGTACCTACACATTTAAGTGCTAGGTTTTTGTGTAGGATTTTACCTTGGTTGGATAGGATTTATTGCTTGACTATAAAAAATAAAATATTAAACCTTTCAATAGCAGTTTAATCCAAAATTATTTTGCAATGTAAATCTAAGACGCCTTCTTACTTACTACAAACTAGAACACGAATTTTCTATAAAACCAGGTCGTTCTTCCATTTTCTTTAGAAACATACGAAAAACACGTGTTACCAACCTTTTTTGCATATCCCGAAGTAAATGGGTATACGTGAGAAATCTCATATGAAACTTCCATTTCCATATTTGTTGAAATTCGTCGAATTATTGATGTAGATACTCCTTTGTAGCAGCCCGAAAGTCTGATAACCAATTTTACCAAGGAGTATCGTATGACCCAGTAACTGGGTTGTGGAGGGCAGATAGGAAGTCGCTCCATGTAAAATACTGGTATTCAGCTGCATCCGGTTAGACTGGAAGCCGACCCCAACAAAGTTAGGAAAAGGCTCGGCAGATGACACTCTTTGTAGCAGCTTTGTTTCTCGATTTGTTTCCGGTTACATTAGCCCCACCCATCCGCTTCCCGGCCTCTCGAACCGTTACTTAACCTAACGATGTGCGACCTGAACAACGACCTAACTTCATGTAATACTTTCAGCATGACTTGTAGTTACCGTTAATGATATCTACAGTGACTCTCCGCTTTCAAGCAAGTTCATTTTTCATGAAAACCTTTATTGTTCGCCAGGGACGGGGCAAAGTTTGTTCTTATAAAATGTGCGGTATTTTAAGATTAAGGATAGTCTAAAGAATAGTACTATTTCTTAGCTTATATTGGCCACGGCTTCCTATAAGGTGAATATCAAAACGATTGTGTCGTTTTGTAGTTTTGGATTAAACTCCACATCCTAATAGAAAGCGATCATCGCGTTCATAAGTCGTACCCTCAGTGGAAAATAGGCATAAGTGAATTTACATTGAATCATCGATTTTATCATATTTGAAAAGTACGTTTAAAGATACATACGCAATTTTTTTTTCATATTTTTCTTGTTTAATTTGACGAATTAATTCAAGAAAATAGTTTTGAGAATTTATATTCCATCACTTTTTTTCTTAAGGATTAGTAGATTATGTGATATAACGCAAATAATAAATTAAAAAATATGACATATTAATTAATAATATGTTTATACCTAAAATTTAATGTAGAAAATAAATAGTAACAAATATTATGATTTAAATGCGTTTGCTTTTTTTACATCGCTAGTCTTGTATACACGATTATCTTTTTATTCGTTATATTAACTAGGTAAGGAAATTATCTTAAATGCGCTTACTTAACCAAAAAGATAAACTTAAAAAATAAAAACAGCAGTATGACTGTTTACTTCTTATGAACTTAAAATAAATTACAATAATAACAATTACTGCTTTTTTCCACTAAAAACTTTCCTTTACGTCGAAACATAAGACTACAAACTGCAGCACGGCTGTAACATAAGAATTATTACTTCTTTCTTCCACTAGAATATTTTCATTGCACCGGGACGTAAGATTTGATACAGCGGCGCGGGAGTAGACAGCGGGAACATAAGCGTGAATACGTCAATGCAGGGGGGAGGGGGCGGTGCGTATCCACGCGCTTGACAGTCAGTGCCCGTTTCTAGGTCAAGGTAATAGCTGCGTTTACGCATTTGCGAAAACAAAACAACAACAATTGAGTGGTTTTTCTTCTTATTTTAAAGTAAAGTGACCTGAAAATGTATAACCGGACACAGCACAGTAGGGCGAGAAGAATTTTGAAGTTAATAGGTAAGTACATTTAGATTTAATTCTTATAAAAGCTAAAAATAAATTATTCCACAATGACGTGTTTACTGTATAATCAATAACATTGAGCGACTGTCGTCCGACCTTTGTAACCGGAACCAAAACAATATCGTGGTTACACATTCTGAATGAATGAAGGTGCAGTTTCCTCACGATGTTTTATCTTACCGCCAGCTAGTGGTTCAAGTAGTATGTAAGTGCGCTAGACAATTACAGCAATCGTCTGGTCTCAAACTAGGGGAACCTATATGAATGATTCGCTGTCTATTATTATAAAATTAATTTCTGTTACTAACGTGTAATTTTATTTCTAATTTGTAAAGACATACCATAGATGTTATAACAAAATGTGTATTTGTAAATATTTATATTAGGTACATGATACTTTCAAAATCGTTAACTAGGTATTATTGTTTAATCTAAGTATACTAATATTATAGAGAGGTAATATTTTTTTGTTTGTTTGTTTGTAATAAATAGGCTCCGAAACTACAGGACCAATTTAAAAGTTCTTTCACCATTCGAAAGCTACGTTATCCACGAGTAACATAAGCTACTTTTTATCCCCGTAAGTAGGTACCACGCGGGCGGAGCCGCGGGCGGAAGCTAGTATATTTATATAAAAGTAATCGATCTGTGTCCGAAAAAACCGACACAAAGTTTGTTCAACCCGGGAATTGAACCCAGGACTTATACCACTAAACTAACGAGGCGTTATATTTATATACTTACATCTAAAAATCTCAGCCATATCACTTTAATTACCTGGTCTTAAACTAAGGATTCTGTAAAGGATTTGGCAAGGGGTACGTACACTCAGACCCAAGTCAGTTTAGTAAAGTTTGTTTGTTTGTCCGACCGGGAATCGAACCCGGAGCCTTTCGTCCTATAGACACTAATAATTGTGGCATCGAGGATGTCAGACAAAGAATAATGTCTTACCTTAACTTACCTTATTTTGTGAGCAAGACGTCTTTAGTAACAACTTAATATGATATTATTTATATTACATTTTATAATAAAATAATTTATTTACAGACGACGACACAGAAGCAGAACAAACATCTGGAAATTATGAAGTCAGTCGTGGTGATATTATGTACACCGCGCCGTCAACAAGTCGAAGTAGCAGACGACAATCTACAGTAAATTACAGAATTAGTGAGTCTTCGAATGAAGAGCCATTTTCACCACCGGTATCTGAATATTTACCAAGTTCGAGTCCTAGTCCGATAGCAGACTTAGGCAATACTTTACCATCTTCAATATTGAATGACTTCGATTTTAGTTTGAGAGATTGCTTAGGTAATTCTACACTTTTCTCTTCTCCAATTTCCACCACTCATAATAATTTAATTTTTATAGCGTCACCTACTGTCGTTTTTATATCTAATCCTCAAAAAACAATTTCTATGGGTAACAAAGACAGTTATGAAAATTTAGCGGTATCATCAGGAAATTACATAGAAGGAGTTTATCCTTTGCCGAATGATGCCGATCTTGAACCCGTATCCACGTTCTGGTATAATGCACCACTTCCTGAAAAGAGCATAACTGCCGCAGAACCTGAAACAGAACCTACATTTACTAGCCCTACAAGAACTCTGCTGACTCTTGAAAGTACTACGGTCATGCTTCGTGAAGCAGAGCCTGCATCCATAGCATGTCGCGACGAATTTCCGTTAGTTGAACATAATACTGCCGCAGAACCTGAAAAAGAACTTACATCTACAAGTCTTGCAAAAACTCCACAGACTCTTGAAAATACCCCGGCTATACTACCTGAAGCAGAACCTACATCCATAACATGTTATAACGACGAAACTCTTCCAGTTGGACATAATACTCTCACAGAACCTGAAACAGAACCTATATCTACAAGCCCTGATAGAACTCCACCGGTCTCTTCAATTGCCACAGCTATAGTTCCTCACTCAGACCCTCCAATCATAGCCTGCCACGTTGAAACTCTACCAGCTGGATATAATTCCACCACAGAACCTGAAGCAACGAATTCTCGTCCAGTGTTAGTAACTGAAGCTAATACAAATCCTAGAAAAAGAAAGCGTAATCCCGAAAAATGGTCTCAAACACAAAAAAAATCAAATTAAATACAGGTCAACAGCCTCAAAAACAGATGCAAGAGCCTTGCAAGTGTAAGCTTAAATGCTTTGAAAAAATACTCAGCGACAGGAGGTTGGTAATATTTAAGCAATTTTGGGCTTGTGGTAACCATGAAACTCAATGGCAATTCATTTTGAAAAACACTGAGATTATAGAACCTAAAGTTATGAAAATTCAGCGTAAGCGTGAACGAAATCGTACACTGGTTTATTATTTGCCGTCAAAAAACGATGTATGCCTTGTGACTAATTTGAAAGTGTGCAAAACTATGTTTCTTAATACGCTAGGTATTAAAGAAAGAACAGTTTACACTGCCATTGATAAATATGCTAATGGGGACCAAATAACAGACCTTCGAGGAAAACATACCAATAGACCTCATAGAACAGCCAGCGAAACAGAACAGAGTGCAATTCAACATATTCAGTCCTTTCCTTGTATCGAATCTCACTATCTTAGACAAAATTCCAGCCGTCAATATTTGTCACAAGACTTAAATATCTCAAAAATGCATCGTTTGTACAAAGATTGGATATCAGAAAATGAAAACTTTCGTAATACTAAAGTGGCAAGCGAATATCAATATAATCAAATATTTAATACACATTTTAACCTTTCTTTTTCCGGCCGAAGAAGGATTTGTGCAATTTATGTAGCAAATACGACAATTCAACTGAAGAAGGTAAATTACAACTGAAAGAGGATTATGACAGTCATATAAAAAATAAAAACATCATACGAAATATGAAGAATAGTGAAAAAGAATCAGCAGATCCTAATGTGAAAACTGTAGCTGTTTTTGACTTGGAAAAGGTTCTTAGTTTACCGCAATCTAATGTGAATATTTTCCATTATAAAAGGAAATACCCCGCATACAATTTCACTGTGTACAATTTAATATCCCGTCAAGGGTTTTGTTATCTATGGCATGCACAAATTGCAAAAAGGGGTGCGAATGAAATCGCTAGTTGCTTATTACACTTCATTAAATCTGAAGTTAACAGGGGTATAAAGTCAATTTCACTGTATTCAGATAATTGTTCGGGCCAGAACAGAAATCGGTTCATATTCGCGATGTATATTTATGTATCACGTGTATTGAACGTAGAAGTTACACACAGGTTTTTACAAACTGGCCACACTCAGAACGAAGGCGACTCAATGCATGCCTGCATCGAGAAAAATATGAAAAATAAGACATTGTACTCGCCTGACCAACTGTACGAAGTAATCATGAATTCAAAAGTACAAAATAAGTTTGTAATTAAAGAAATGAATCAAAATGACTTTTACAACCTAAAAAGTCAAGTCACGACAAGCAAGAATTGGTCACAAGACACAAACGGGCATAAAGTATTTTTCTCAAAAATTAAAGAAATCAAAACAAGTCCCGATGCACCAAATAAATTATTATTTAAATATGATTTCGAAAGTGAATATTTGGTACTAGACACTACAAATCGTACGACGACGACGCGCACACGCAAATCAAATAATGCCAATGCTGTAGATGTTAATGAACTTCCACTTGCATATGCTCAATTGTTACCTATTTCTGACGCGTTGTTCAAAGACTTAATTAGCCTGTGTAATACAAATGCTATACCTCTACATTACCAAACATTCTATAGAAATTTGTTACCAGCGACTGAATCTCCAAATTTGGAGGTATTTGATTCATCTGAAGAAGAATAACTTTACTAGTTCCCGTATTTTTGATCTCATTATTATTTTAATTTGAATTTTGTTGAATTTTTATATTCATACGTATAAACATATTGATTATTAATAATTTTAAAACAAAAGGTACTGTGAAAGTATCAAAGGTCATATTTTGTTAACAAATTATGCATGTCATGTTACCATAGATTTGTATTGAGAAAATAATAATATTTTGTTACATTTATATCCCTTCATTACCAAACATTCTATAGCCTAGAATGTTTGGTAATGAAGGAATTCGTAGAACGAAGATAACGTAGAAGGGAACAAGAATTTTTTGATTTATTGCTTAAAGAAGGTTTTTTTTTGTATTTTTATTTGTTGATTATTTTAAAACAAAAGGTACTGGCAATGTGTAAAGTACCTTGATTTGTTAATAATTTTTGCTTGTTATCTTAGATTTTTATTGAGAGAACATAATATTTTGTTGTACGGAGCCAAGAAAGAAGTTATTTCGTTAATTGTTACAAATCTTAACAAATGATCTACTGATTAGTTAATCATTTAAAAAAAAGTCATTAGTGGTAGTAATCTTCACCGAAACTCCACATTGCTGAATTATTACTGTCAAATTTTATTGTTGATAGTACGAACTTTAATTGTAGCCAAAACTATAATTATAATTTGCCTGAAATAAAAAAATAATGAACACAAAAAATGCATTTCCTTTTTTTCCCTTTAGCCATAAATATTAACTCTAAGTAATATGTGTTAATATGCAGCTAACTTTTCTTTAACATAATAATGGAATAAGTAATTATCTTTGTTTATTTAAGTTACCTTAGCAAGCCCCTAAATTGAAAAATGGGGTAAGTATTGCTAATACATTTCAAACATAATTGTAATAAAGGAAATAATGTAGTAATCTTACTTATACTAGCATAAATGTTTGTATTTACAAGTTCATTACTGCTTTAATACAACATACTTTTTGAAATATTTTTTCTTTTCTGGCAAAGTCTGGCATACATTTTGATACTCAGAATCCTGTATTTCATTACATTTTGAAAAATAGCATAATATTTTTTTTTTACAATTCCTAATAAACTATAAACATTAGTACTAACTTAAATACAACACGCAGTGCAACTTTTTTTTCTCCTTTTTTTGATACAAGAATAATTCTTCTTCGTTTGAAAATAAAGTAAATATGCCCATAAATTCAATTTTTTCGCCATACTGAAAAATCACCATTTTCGTCTTATGCCTTTTTTCCACTGGGGGTACGAAGTCACTTATTATTCGGTGAACTGGAACACTTTGTAGCGCCGACACAGGGCAATTTCCAGTTTTCCGAACAAAAACTGACATATAAACGTGTCAATCGCGTACTCGCGCGACGATCGCTTGCTATTAAGACGCGGCCTTATGACATACAACCTGTTTTTAAATAAATTGTCTAATTCGATAACCTTTTTAACCAACTTTAAAAAAGTAGTTTCTTTTACTATAAAATGGGATGATTTATAATAAACGTTCCGTTTTTTTGAATCAGTTCTTAGATTAATCCGGTATCTACTCGGAATACTAAAAACATTAAGTATTGTAGAAAGACTAGCTCAATTTAATTTGCCCACTTCTATAATGAAGTCCCATCTTTTGGTTATTTTAATACTAGCTGACCTGACACAAGTTGTCCTGTCCCTATGGTCTTGAGCTGATACAAAAATCCCTTGTAAAAAGGACGTTGAATTTTCAAATTTTTCTTTCCATAGAAACCTTATTCGGACTATTATAAACTTTTATAACAAAAAATAGACAAATCGGTCCAGCTGTTCTCTAGGGATGTGCTTACCAACGAACAGCATTTTAATTTTAATTTAAAATAGAAGACATTATAAAAGTTATACCTACACCTACCATTTCCTTATTAACATTGCGTTAAATAAATACACGTAAAAGTAATTAACATAAACAAATAAGTAATTATCAAACCCAAACATTTCCTAGCGAGTAAACATAAAACTTTCGTACGATTCACAAACGATTCATGTAGTTCCGAGTAATCAGTCATCTGCACACTAGGGTAACGAGGAAAGTTTTAATTCAATAAACGTGTCTCCGAACGAATGCTCGCGTGGGGGCGGCCTAACACCAACTTTGATTATGTAGGCGTTCCAATACGCCAACATAATTGGAATTAGGGAGATCTTCCAGAAATATGTAACTTCGGTATTATTTTGATGTTTTATTCAACATGACATGGGGCATAGACCCTAGTCCCAGCATAGAACTAGTATCTCGTGGTGGTTTCCTTACGACATTTTCCTAACTTTATTTTCATTCATATTTATGTTAAAGAACTACAAATTGAACCGACATTTAATCGTCTTTTATCAATGTGTAGCCATAATAGTAGTTTATGAAACTGTTGCATAATGAGGGGTATTAAAACATGAGTGGGTGTTTAAAAACCGAGCCGTAGGCGAGGTTTTTAATAGTATCACACGAATGTTTTAATGTAGTGTATAGTGTAGTGTATAGTGTTATAGTGTACTTTATCTAGTCTCAAACATTGGGATTGAAACAAATACTAAATAAAAAATCAAAGTTAAAGATCAAGAATAAATTTAAAAATCCCACGAAATTCAGTAAGTACTACAAAACAAATGAATGTCACCTGCACCAGCACATCACCGCACATGCGCTACAGCGGGTGCTGCTGTCCCCCACCAAAAGTTGATGGAAACTCTTTGGTGATATTAACTTCTTGGATTAGCGCTGTATCGTAATAGAAAAAAAATTGTTTTATAGTATTATTTTGTTAGAGAAAAAGTGTTATATATAATATGATTCTATTTTTAAATTTCGGTATTCTGTTTATAAAGTATGTCAATATAAACTCGTTTTGAAGTTCATAATTCGAATATTACGCTATGAGAGTAGATAAAACAAATTACATATTGGGTACTCATTTGTAGCTACAAATTGATACAGTATTATAGAACACAAATTGTAGATAGTCGAATTATTCATTCTTGTCCATAAATAAGTACATCTTTATAAGGCTGACTGTACCACGTTACTAGAATAATCGTTTAGAATTGTCCTCTTATTAATTAAGTTTCAAAAAGTATCTTAAACAAAAACACGGCAGTTGTTTTTTGGTCGTCGGTACGAAGCTAAAAAATGAATAAATAATAGGAAAAGGAAGTACCTATCTAATAAAATTTGTAAGGACAGGAATTAACGATTAAAACCAACCAAATGCGTGTCGGACCACGCACAATGAAGGATTCCGTAGATAGGATTAATTTATTCCAAGAACAAACTTAAACAGTGTACTTGAAAAACATGTGCTCCCATACGGAATGTATGTACAGTACCGACCAAAAGTCCATAAGCAATCTCACAAAGCAATAGACTGACACTTCGGTTTGACTTACGACCTTCTTCTATAAATTGTTACAATACTATAGACACGCACAGTACACACACACACACTCACTTTGTCTGCAACCAATGACTAGTTCGATAATCATTCCTTTTTTGTTTCATTCGTCTTGTTCACATAAATATTAAAGTTTAGCAGGTAGACCACAGAAAACTAAGTAAATTATTTGGATTTCTGTAGGGTAGACAGATACAGTTTGTTACGAGTATTCAATTAATAGAACTTTGTTGGCTCGTGGATAATATTGGTGACGAGTATTTAGCGCAGTGTTGTGGTTATTATTTTCAAAAAGCAGGCATAAAATATATTGAAGAGATCAGATCAGATCAGAGAATATTATTGCGCTGCGTAAAAGTGAAGTGAATATCTAATGAAACCGGACTAAGTGTGAGTGTTATCATTTATATATTTCATATTTTAGTAAACATAAATCTTAATCAAGGATATTGTTGATAGAACAGAGGTATTGTTGAGACAGAAGATGCCTTTAAAGTTTTAAATTCATTATGAGGTTTAATTCGATTAGTGAATAATAAATAATTAGGTATTATGTGTAATAAAAACAATGTTTTTCTTTGTTCTAGAGAAATACTGTGAGGGTTAAGAGATATGAGGAAGGGGCTTATTATCGAAATGCAGCGACGTCAAATGATGAATGAATATGAAACAAATGGTTTCATACCAACGAAATATTTTGCTGAATTATTAAAAACACGTCATTATGAACAGTTCGCCGTGCACTCTGAAGGCTTGCTTCACTGAAGACCAGCTAGAAAACCGTTTTTGACCTTAAAATATTGACCGTACCAACTTAATAAACAACAGATTCATTATTGCATGAATTTATGGTAACGAATTTTTTAAGCACGTTTCAATAGGGTGTTTGTCGTATTTCTTGCAGATAGACCGAAATTGTTTAATTAATATTATTTTAGTAATATTATTATTTTAGGATTAAAATTTGAGGTTTAGTTTCAATCTTCTTTTCGTAAAGAAAATGAATACTTAAGCTATAACCTCAATACCAACCAATATTTACTAAAGCCAAATAAAATTTAAAATAATACTTAACCTTAAAATCAACAATATTGTCAGTAGATTTTTTTACATTTTAAGTAGACTAATATTCTTATTTATTGCTTAATTACTTCGAACATGATCAAAGCTTTATATATATGGTGAAAAAAATCCATTTAAAATTTAAAATATTTCAAAATTTAAATATGTCAAAATAATACAAATTGCTTCTAAGTTTCTAGACATCTATTTCACATAGTATTCAGGTGAAGTAATGATAAATAATTGTAGCAGTTTATTAACTATACTTAAGTAAAATAAATATAACGAATAAATATTATTTATTTTTTATTATCACATATCACGCATTTTTATTCTAAACCCTTTATTGCAATAACAACATTAATAAATAGGCAGGAATATTTAAAAATATTATTATTGCAAACAAAAATAATAATATTTGCAAAAACAGCGCTGTGATTTACGAGATTAGAACCTTAGCCATCTTGAATCTAAGACCAACGCTTAACGCCTTCTGCTATCTGCACTTATAATTTACTTTCGAATTTTAGCAATGCCATACACTGGCCAAGGTCACGCGTATGATGCATGCTAACAAAAGTGATGGAAATATAAGTGCGGTGCCCGCGAACCGTGACGATACGACAGTGTGTAGTGCAAATATGCGTTCTCTGTTGTGTGTGTACGGCACTCACACCACAGACGTCTGACTGTTTACACATACAAATGTACGGACTATACCGCGTGTTCACAGCAATACGACTCTTAGCGTGCTTATGCACTTTTGAGCGCTTACTGTACATTAGAACATATTTTTTCAACTGCAAATGTAAGTTGGTCGATTATTACTCGTTAACTTGTAGAGTCTACCTAGCTAGCCTTTTAATTTCTTTATATAGGTATACTACTGCTGTGAATTTTTCCACATATCCAGAACTAACCATTTAGCTGGCAAGGGAGGGTAAACTTGACTCTAACAAAAATTTGAATTTTAATGCCTAATATTTTGCAAACGGATCCCTGAATCTAAAAATGGTTTTAACAAACTCCCAATATTTTTGACCTTTCTAACGACACCCGATACCATGGGATAGACGAGAAAAATAAAAACACCCCCACTTGACGTGTAGGGGAGGTACCCTAAAAAAAAGTTTTTCATGATTATATTTTACCACTTTGTCGGCGTGATTAATATGTAGACTCATGCCAAATTACAGCTTTCTAGTACTGACAATATCTGAGCTAAGCTGCGGATAGACGGACAGACAGACAGACGGACATGGCGAAACTATAGGGTTCCTTGTCGACTACGGAACCCTAAAAAGTCAAGTAACCTGAAAACAGTCGACGATCGCATTGCACCAACATTCAGATTCAAGCAATCTCGCAAAATGCACCCATTAGGTATTGTTATTTGTGTTCCTCCAAGCGAAAGTTAAAAGTTTTAAAATAAAATAAGCAACTTGAAGTTTGAAGCTTGATTGCTTAATGTTTTAGAACTTTTAGAACTATACCTACGTAAATACAGACATACAATTGGCAGAATGATATTACCACAGATTACATATTACGTTCGTTTTTGTTCAAATGATTATGTGAATAACCTTCCTTTTTTTGAAGTCGGTAATAAAATAGTAAAAAAAAAGTGTGCGGTCCGACTCCCGTTAGGAACGAATTTCCTTCTCACGATTTAAAACAAAAACAAACAGTTCGCAGCCGCCATCTTGGATTTACATTTTTACCTCACTATCGACTTTAGCACCGTCGAAAACCATGAAAACGATACCCATGACGAAAGATTTGAAAATGTTCACTGTTGCCATCTTGGATTTTCATTTTGACCAAATTCGCACTTTTTGTCTCTCTTGCCAGTCTGTTGCTTGTTCATACAATGTTCGTAATTGATCTCTTTGATAATTGGAACTTTTACTAACAATATCCACATTCCAAATTCAAATCACTTTTAGTCCCTAGGGATTATAAAGTTATTTTAGTCCCTGTTAACGAAGAATAAGCTAGCTCTTTTTGAATAGAAGTGATAAAAAAGTATGCGACATAATGAATGTTGTTTAGTGGAAGTCAATCTCGTCGAGTCCAAATCGTGGTTCTTAAGGCTCCGTGCACGAAAAAAACCCTCTTTGGTCAGTTACTAATCTAATTGTGAGAAAGCTTGTAATAATTGAAAGATTAAGTCTGTCTGACTATAAAATAACAGTTTTCATGGTGCTAAACCATTCGTGTCGGTCACAGCATATCACTTTTGTTCTCTCGAAAATATGGTATTTTTCGCCTTTGATTTACTTAATGAAGATATTGCATAGTCATAAGATAGAAATTTGATTTTATCTCAAGGATAGCTGAAGACTAATGTCTAATTTTAAAATTTATTGATATGGGAAAAAATGCATTATTGATTTGGTATAAAAAAAAAGGTTTTTTCTACATTCTTTTTCTGCTATATTTTGTACGGAAGTTTAAAAAACTGGTTGAGCCAGATGTAAGTAGACCATATAATGATGTTAATGATACTTTTTATTTTCAAAATCAAAAGTAGTTTCTTGTAACAAAATGATCAAACGTCAGACTCGCGTAATTTTTCGGAAAACTTGTTGCGAATATTTGTGATTTTCCATGAATTTATTTGAAAAATCCCTTTCAGCCAAATGCGAAACAAAGAAATCGAATTATGAAATCATAAATAGTTTTGTTTAAATTCTTTTTCCCTTTCTCACAACAAATGAACAAAATTGATCAAAATCAGTCAATTTCGTGCACGGCCCCGTAAAGTATTTCGTTACACTAGTATGTAGGTATGAAGTTTAATATTTTGTTTATACTTAGAGCGACTTACAGCTTTTACTTAAATCTCGATTTAATCTCGACTATTAGGGCCTATTTCACGATGTCCGAATAGCCACTACTTACCGAATAAATGCAAAAATGGAACAGAATTTGTAGGATATTATCTGCCAAGTAAGTTAACGAAAACCTAATCGGAGGTGTTGAAACAGGCCCTTAGGCTTAAACTTAATTTACTGTTTTCCATGTCATCGACTTAGCTTAAATCTAAATTTAAATAAACGTCAAAGTTAAAATATCTATGAGTTGTTAAATCTCAATTTTATAGACAGACGTCATTACAGTGTTATTTAAAATTACTCTGTTTATTTGTGAAAATGGATTTCTTTTTGCTTAATCATCATGATTTGTTATCGGATGATGACGAGATCGTACAACATTTAGAGACATCGTTTTTCTTTCGGAGTTACATAATAAGTACAGTAAAGAATAAACAATTTTTCTTTCTTTTTTTCTTCTTTCTTTAAGCGATTTAGTATAGTATAGTGTGTATAGGTACATTACGAGATGATGAATTTTTGAAACGGTTCCGCTTAAGACAAGTAAACAGAGTACAAAGCTCCGATAAGATAAACATTATTCATAAGTTTCCAAGTGATTTTAACAGGTAATCATTCTTCAGTTATAATTTATATTAACGACTATCTGACCCAGCAAACTTCGTTCCGCCTAGCAGTCAATGAATGTGCATGTTTAGGATTTTAAAATTTCTACCCTACCTACCCTACCTACCCTACCTAGATATCAAAAAAGCCGATCCACACAAAATGTATGAGAACGTGAATTTTCTTCTTATTTTTTTTTTCGTGTGTTTTTCCCTATTTTCTCATCGTTTAAACCTTCCCTGGATTACGACAAACATTTCAAAACTAAAATCAGCTAAATCGGCCCAGCTGTTGTCGAGTTTTAGCGAGACTAACGAACAGCAATTGATTTTTACATATATAGATAGATAAAACCCACAATACATATCCTAACAGTACCAATGACGATTATATATTATGTTTTTTGCCATGTCGATTATATTACATTAATTAAATAATGATAATAAAATTAAAATTATTAAATTAATAAAAATAATAAAAAATATGTAGTAATAATGATGACGATTATATATATTTTGTTTTTTGCCATGCCTTTTGTTTGTCCCTTGCTGTAAACATAATTAAAAGGACAAACACAAGTTACACCATATTTTAGGTTATTGGTTTGTTTCCCGCCTGCAATATCTAAATTCTACAATGCTTGTTTTTCTATTTTCAGTTATGCGTTTTTGCAGTCAGATTTTTTTATATTCTGTTATCGGGATCATTTCCACAAGACGAAATAAATGCATTATTTCTGCCGTGGTAAAATTACACGAGAATAACTAGAAAATTTCACGAGAACACAACTACAACCAACACTGCCATTATTGACAAATCAAATTATTTTTTCTCTCGCAGAACTGAGATGAATACACTTTTAATTTGAAAATGGAACGCAAATAATGAATGGCAAATGAATTCTTGACTTAATCTCAGTTTAGTTAAATCGAATGTGAAATGTGACAGTGCAAGAAATGCTTAGAGCCGATTTCACCAATGAAACTGAACGCGAACAGCACATCTAAACCGCGTTCAAGAGGTGTCAGTGTCATCATTGTTATGGAGTATTGATACTGACAGCTCTTGAACGCAGTTTAGATGTGCTGATCGCGTTCAGTTTCATTGGTGAAATTGGCACTTAATAAGATTTAAGTTAAGTGATACTTATTATGTGAAATGAATTGATTGAATAGATATAATTTTTTTCCATAGTTTTATTTTGTTTATTGATTAATTATCTTCTAATAATTTTAATTGAAATAATATCAAAAGTATTTTGAATATCTACATACCTAGATTTTTTTTCAACTATGAAAACTCATCAAAATATAATGAAATTGTAGACTCTTATGATACTTGAAAATTATTCTCAATATTATATGTACTTACTTTTCAAAATAAGTGCGTAGACCGTAGGTACATCAAAGTTTTTCATATCGTTCAACAAAATATAAAACATTTTGCACATTCCATTTGTCTCCACACATTTTCTGTTCCAAGAAAGAAGATTTGATATTTTCCTCTTGAATACAATATATTTCAATTTGTACATACAAACGAAGTAAGTTTTGGAAATCAGCGAATTTCTTAACAGTTCCCCAGTCAAAGGGTCTTGTCGATATTAAATTTTTCCTACGACAATTTTTTTCTTCGTTTGATACAATATTGTTCCTACACGTTATTAATATAAAGGCTGTTATTATTATTCTTTATTGTGAATACTTTACTGAATTGGGGGGGGGGGGGATATTGAAAAGGGTTTCACTTCTTTTAATGAGCTTGTAACAATAGGGGCTTTGAACGTCTGCTTTATTCTTATCGACATCTAATAAGGTTCCTATCATGCATCTTATTATACAGCGTACGGGTATCTGTTATTATGAACATATTTTTTTTATTCATAATAATATTTTTTTTCTTGTGTCTGTTGTGACTGTCATAAAGTAAACATTATAATTTATTGCTTTTTCCACAAGTTTGATTTTAACTACATTTTACTGAAAATATTCCTTAACAATTCTGTTACAGTTGATTGAGCAAACTAACCAAACAGTTGTGAACTCAGCCTCAGAATAATTTAAACCCTTTCAATGTACCTACCGTTTAAACTAGCAATTAATTTGAATAACGAGGACAGCCTGTAGACGTTTGATAACCAACTTAGAGACACACGCCATACCCTATAAGTTAACGTCAATAAAACGGTATTATTATGTAGGGCTAACCCGAAACGGGATTAGTTTTGTATTCCTGAGTCGGTGTTGGTGCGTGAGGAATTAAGCAGACTTAGCCGACGAGATAGTGATTCAGAACTTGCTAGTCTAAGATTGCTGTGAAGTGTATTCTGATAGTGTTGGTATTGTTTGTAGGAAGTAAGCTTGTAGCGGACTTGTTTTTATCAGGGAAAAAACCTTCTTGACTATAAACCGTATTCTCGGCCGTATTCTCGGCGACAGCGGACAGCGGGGCGGCGATGACAGCGGCGCATTCAAATGCATAGTTTTATATGGAACTGTTTTCGCTCCCCGTGCCACTGCCATCGAGAACAGTTACTTATAAAACTATGCACTTGAACGCGCCACTGTAGCCGCCGCCCCGCTGCCCGCTGTCGCCGAGAATACGGCCTAAGGATCCGTACACACGCACCACAATCAAACCACAGCGCAGCGACAAAATGTGGGCAAGCAGATGGCTATGTGTGAATGGTGTTGCTGCAATTTTTTGCAGTTGCGTTGTCGCTAGTAGTTGCGTTGTGGCTGCGACGGTATCGATCGCCGACACGGTTGACTTTGACGGCAAAATGTGGTCCGTGTGAATAAACTATTCATTTTTTAATGCTATGGCTACATTGTCGCCATAAAGTGAAGTATATTTCGCGCGCTCTGTTTCTCAGAGACGTTGAGCGGTGTGCGAGAGAGAGCGCGTGAAGTGTAGTTCGTCTTATCGCGGCCTCAGCAATACAAAGTAGCGCCCGACCGATTGTGGTGTGGTTGTGGTACGTGTGTTCGGGCCCTAAACTGTGAGGTACAGTTACATATACTAGGATCTTTTGGCGCTCAAATGACATTGACAGGGGGGCCGCTGTTGGTAAACATTTGTGCAATTTTGTGCAAAAAGTGCAAAAAAAACAAGGTGGCGGTGTTCTTTAGTGCCAAGCGCCAAAAGATCCTTATACCTTTTAAAACCTTTTTTTGTGGATAAAGCAACTTTTGGTAATCATTTTTATGCCAAAAAAGCAAAACTTATGATTATGCAAAGTAATAACAGTTTCACTATATAACTGTGGGATTAAAGAAGAATTAGTATTAACTTTTCTGTGAGCTTAAATACCCAGCCATCTAGCCTTTAATAAAAAGTTGTTGTAGAAAAAACGGCAATTCTTCGTTAAGAATTGCTGTTTTTTCACAATATTTTTGACAAAAAACACTCAGATTTATGACCCTAATCAAACGGATCACTAATCTACGAGATCACTAGAAAATTGATAAAAATGCGATGAAAAGTGACAACCACCCACAGACACGCGAGATTATAATTCCATTATTATTTTCTCAAAAAGTAATTATAAAAATAAGCCCTTTATTATTTCTCGCCTACGCTCCTAACATAATCCTCAGTAGCGTTCAGGTGTACAGAACAAGTCGGCTCTTCGACGGAACGTGATCCGACGATAATCGATCCAATGCCGCTCGCAACTGTACGGGTACTGTTAAAACCACTACTGTTACGCGGGTTTGCTCAGCAGTATTGCTTTTTTTGTTTTTATTGCATGTAAATAATAATGCCTTCTTTGTGATTTTTTGAGAGTACTGTATTGTAATGGATACTATTATGGATGTATTACTATTATTTACCAGCATTACCCGTTAATCCCCTTCCATTTTCTATTATAATAATTATTGTGATTTTAGGCGTCTTATTAACATAATTAATATAATAATGTCCGCATTGTAATGGATGTTCGCCACATGATAAGGTTTTTTTATTTGACTTGGAGGCAGATTAGGCAAATAGCTTTGTCTCATTAATTAAATTAGGAACAGAGTATTGTTTCTTGAATAGTACCTACAAGAATGGTAATGCGAATAGAATATAATATACTAGCTTTTACCCGCGGGTTCGCCCGCGATGTTGGAAAATATCCCACGGAAACGTACTACCGAGATTTCATACATAATAACAGAGGAAAACATCATCGACTCCTACCGCTGTGCCCGCGTTGCTCCGCGTAATTTTGAAACTGTGATATCTTTTAAACTATTCATTTAAATGGTATGATTTTAAAGCATATTTTGATCTAAATTAAATGCCCAATTTAAATAACATATTTTTTGGATAAGGATTGATACTATACCGGTCAAAAAAGCTTCGGAAATAACAATTAAATTTTTATCAAATTCTGAAAGATATAAATGGTTATTGTGGGTAATCCTTAGAAGATAGACATATTGCGGATTTTTTGTTGAAATTTTTAAGATAAACAATACCGTAGAATATAAATTTGATGTATCTTTTTTAGTTAACGCAGCGCACGCCAGTAAAGCTCCCAGTCGGCATGATTTTTTCCGACTTCTTCAACAATAATCGTCATATTTCAGCCAATTTACACAAAACCTTAATTAATTATACACTAAAACCTTTCGCATGAATCACTCCGTCCATTGATGAAAACCCTTTGAAAATCCGTTCGGTAGTTTTTGAGTTTATCGCGTTCAGACAGACAGACGCGGCGGAGGACTTTGTTTTATAATATGTAAGAAAGGATTGTTGATACAGGTTAGGCTTTAATTAAAAAAAACTTACTCTATTTCATACCCCCAGGGCGTAAATGAATGAGCATCACTATAACTACAACTATACTCCATTTGACATAGGTTAGATATTTAAACAAACCTTTTTTACAGTCCGATCAACCGATTTCGACTTCTATTGCGTTGGATGCATGACAAATGGCAGCTGCAGTAAACAGTTGGTATTGTAATCACTTTTCTGCTTTTAATACTATCCATAAGCCTACGGTAATGAAAGTCAAAAACGGTTGAACAGACTGTAAAATAGGTTTGATTAAATGTCAAATGGAGTAAAGGTTCCTGAGTTACGAGAAAGGTTTACATCTGTAAATAAGAACCTTTGTCGAAACTCAGGAACCTAGTTCAGAGCCATTTCCATGGAATGTAATCGTTATGCGTACCAGCATAACAATTATTTTCCATGGAAATGACTCGCCAGCCGTGATTGTGTGATCCTGTAAACATATTATCAAACATTCATCGTACTACGCTAGGCTAGCTCAAGGTGGCTCAATTGGCCTGTCAATGTGACATTAGGTAGGTTCAAATAGTTTTGTGTCGAACCTTAAGTAAATCAATAAACAAATTACAGTAATCGCTCCGCACCATAAAATCGTACCTAATTGCAACATCATAATTAATCACTCAATCCGTTATTATTTTGACAAGGCTATTGCCACTCCGGGAACCGTTATTCCCCACCATTTCGCCGGGGAACCGATTAATTACTAACCCTTTCAGCGTTCGTCCACCGCCACCGTCAAAGGAACGTCAGCGTCAACGAGAAACAAGATTATTCCAACCGAACGTGACGTCCCGGTGATGTCCATCGTTTATCCACCGCGACTGAACTCAGTGGTTCAGTATGTTATGAATGTTATGATAGACAGTTAGTTTAGTTATTTTCATAGCGTTATGTCCTACGGTATTCTGCTGTGGGGCAAAGCTGCTGATATTCAAAATATATTTGTCCTTCAAAAACGAGCTGTTCGAGCAATTTACCAGCTAGGTGCCAGAGTTTCACTAAGAGATTTTTTCAAAGATATTGGTATTCTTACAGTGGCATCGCAATTCATCTTCGCCAACATTTTATATATTAGGCAAAATATACACTTATACAGTAAAAACAGTGATATACACAATGTTAACACTAGAAATAAAGACAAACTACGAGCTCCCTTTCACCGGCTTCATAAGGTTCATAACTCATTTGTTGGGCTTGGTATAGACTTTTATAACAAGCTTCCCTCTTCTTTGCTAGATTTGCCTTTTAATGCGTTTAAAACTAAAGTAAAATCTAACCTTTGTTCAAAGGCATACTATTGTATCAACGACTACATAAATGATAAGAATAGTTGGTCGCTGTGATTAACTCAAGACAATACTTATGTTCTTTCTCCAGAATTAGTTTACCTACGGACAGTTACATAATTGTTTATTTTATTTGAATTTATAAGTCAATTTTTTTTTTTTTTTAATTCAATTTATTTTTATTTTATTTTATTGTTGACTTAATCTACTCATTACAATATTTTGTTATGAGTTGTATTGCAATTTGTGGTTAGCTAGCGACCTCGACAGTTGATCATTATTTTTTTTATTTATTTTTTTTGCCTGAGCAACCGGCAGTTGTTAAGTTCGTCATGCTCCCTTAGATGTCACTGCTTGCGGTAGCGTCGGGGGTCGGGTTGCCTCCTTCCCTCAAATATGGCGATGGGGGTAATGGCTGATCTTTGCGTTATGCTCGTGAACGGGTGCTGCTTGTGGTGACTGGTCGTCTTGCTGATCATGGTTTTGTTATTGTAACTAATAATTAACTGTTTATTTATTTTTTACCTCGATGGTCCTAGTTTATCATTTATAACTGCCAATTACAGCTTTATGTAAGCGGGCACGCCCTTTACGCCTGGAGGCTTTTATTTAGATATGTAGTTCTGTTTACGTTTAGTTTTTATTTCTGCTTGAGTATAGTTCTCGATGTTTTTGGTTGGTATATTGGCGTGTGCTAGCTGACATATGGCCAATAATTTATCATTTAAATTATGTTTTGTGTTGCGTAATGTAAATTATTTTGCATACTATTGTAAAGAATTATTTTTTTCTAACTTGAACAGACAGCTGTGCTGCTGGGGAGTTTGTTGCGCCACTTCTTCTTCCCAGCGAAAGGCACTAGGAAGTGGTGAAGGGTGGGCGTTTTTGGGGGACTGTCTTATGTAATTTTGACGTTCGAAAAGTGCTGATTTTCAGCCTAATTTGAATAAATGACTTTTGAATTTTGAATTTTGACAAAAGCCGGGCTAACGGCGCCGGTACGACGGCAGTGTGTGGTGTGTGAACAAGATCAAACGTGCTATGTATTGCCGGTACACCGGCCCGTCACAATCTCGGGCCGAGTTCTAGCGGTCGCGTACTTGAAAATCGGGGGCCGGGATCCCGAAGCTCGGGTGACGGACGTACGGTGCCGTCATCTCGTTCTCTTTGACGTCCCGTTGACGGTGGTGGACAAACAGTCTTAGGGGCAGTTAACTTATATTTACGTCGACAGTTGCCTCAAGTGATGTAATGATTTACGACTTTTGCTATTCAATTGTTATGTTCAGTGATTGAATTGAACAGATTTTAGGTTGGAATGAAACACTTAAAATATAATTTTAATGTATTTTACTCAAAGCAAAAGGCAAAGTAATTCGTTTTGGTACATGAAATTAGTCCCGGTGATGACTATGTTATGAGGACTTCTTAAACTATAATACATAGTATAAGAAAAGTTCCAAATCTAAACTACACAATGGATAATGCGGTTTTCACCAACATTTAGACTTTAGAGCATTTTATTCCGAAAGATTAATGTACGTAAAACATACATTATTATTTAACTTCGATATAGCACAGAACTAAATCTTGATATTTTGACACGTCGCCATTGCATCGTTTGAAGCAGGGGCGGAACGCTCTTTTTAAATAAAATTTTCAAGCATATTTAAACTTTCTTGTTTACACTCACATTTTTCTTTTCGCAAACTCAGCACTGCTAAGTTTTTAGACGTCTAAACAGCTGACCAGGCTTGAATTAAAACTCTTACCCTCATAATTACCCACGCAAAGGCTTACACAAAAATGCAAAACCCCAAAACACCTTATCCCTAATTTTTGCTTCACCGCGTCATCTTTCCAAGAATTTACAATTTAAGTTTTGCATGAGTAAAATCAACGAAGGTTTTGCGAGGTTAGCTAATTCTCCTCCCACGTCCATACACATGACGTTTAAGGTTCCAATAAAGAAGGGAATGATAGGTGTCGCTGACATCGCAAGGTCCTCAGTAAACAGACCCTCATTTGGGGTCCCACGTTCTGATTTTAAACTTGGTATGCTGCTCATTTCTGATTGGATTGTATTTACATAATATCTTTATGTCGCCTAGGTGATCGTAAGGTTGGATTTTTAGAGGAGGCTTAGGTTTAGTATAGGTATCTATTATTTAATTTCTTTATGAGGATCACCTCTGAAATTAACAGCGCAAACTTCATTTGTGGTATCGCTACGAACTTTATGTGTTTAGCTCATGGCGTGATTAAAGGTATTAGCCAATCGGCAATGCACGTTAGCAAGGCTGTTTTCTCAGTAGTTAAGAGAACTCTTTAATACATTTTGCAAACTGAAGTGATTGGTGAAGACGATGAGAATAATAACCGTTGACTTGACTTTTTATATGGAAGAATTATTAAATTACTTCTTTTAATATTGTGTAGGTAATTTAAAGTTTTCTCGGGCAAGAAACTGAGTAAATTAATCAGTTATGTACAGTAAATAAAACAAAAAACAGAGGTAGCTCTGATAGTGCGGCTATGTGTTTCTACTGGTTGAAATGTAAAATTTTGTTACCACAACAATTTAATCAGTTAAAATATATGTTGGATCCGGTCATTAGTACGGATACGAAACGAATCGCAAGCGCGCCACTGGCGACATCAAGAGTGATCTACCTACACCAAAAAAGGCGCGCTTCTACAGAGTCGTGATGTTTTAAGGCCACGGCGAGGAGGGCATTCAGCCTCTGGTCGCATTGGAATCAAGACGTCACGGAACTGTTCTCGATTCGTGGTGCTGTTATTGTGTTAGTTGTAATTTGTGATCATTGTGTTAATTGGTGATTTTAATAAACGCCGTCGCATCCCTTGTGTGTATAATTTAGCTAGTGTGATTCATTTGATAGTAAATTATAATGTGATCTGAACTGCAAACTTTTTTTCTATTGCGCATTAACCAACACTACCCACACTACGCCCACAGTAGGTAGTTAAAATATTGCTGATAGTAACGAGAGTCACATACCCGTCTCCGACATATATTAAATGGAACTTAGTCAAAATTAGAGAAATTAGATTTTATTTGTTCATACTTTGACGAATCTCTAAAAAATTCAGATATAGGTACATACTTTGTACCTAATTTTAGATGTTTAACATTTTTTGTATTCATTTGGTATGTAGAGTAGGCTAAAAGCAAAGCTAGATTGGATTTAGGAAAAACATTTGACTTATTTTCCGCCTGTATTTTATTCTAGCTTTCAAAGTCTGGAACACCACTTAACATTCCTTTTGATGAAAAATATGTTTATTTTAATTTGGTAAAAGGAGTTTTGGTTCGTAGTGTTGAAGGGGTTTTAAAAAGGTTTGGCCTGGGTAGGGGAAGGTGGGGGGACACCGGATAGTTAAGATAAAGACACAATAAATAAATCACTATGCTATTTATTGAGATAATCAATATCATAAATGTTTAAGTTTACCTTTGGCATGAAAATGTTTGAGATCAATCTTAATAACTACAAAATAAAACAATTTAATTAAAAATTATAAATCCGAATTCACCCCATACCTATGGGTCAAACCGGATAGGCATTTTATATCCAAAATTCAAGGGGTGAATATAGATACTATCAATAAAACGAAATATTCAAATTTATCGCAGCTTTTGCTTGCAAAAAATAATCATTCTTGCTCAGAAAACCGATGCAACTTTCGTGAGCCCATTTAAGACAAGCAGTGCATTGGTACCATTCATTTGTGGACTTAGTTCGACAGTTGTACTTTTTGCCACAAACCAAACACACCGAATTATCATTATGGTTTTCTTTATTCGTCTTTTTACATGGCATGTTGTCGCCCGAACTCTGTAAAAAGTAAAAAAATATGTAATTAAAAAACAAATAAAACAAACGCCCACAATACCTTCATATAAAATCAATCGGGGTAAAACCGGATAGTGGAAATCACCCCGTCCGCTTGTACCCCACAGGTACCATGTTTTGAAATTGTAATAACTTACAGGTTATGTTTACACTTATAGCAATAACAGATACCGTTTCAAAAGGATAAATATGTATAACTTCTTTAAAAATACAACTGTATATGATAGCACATAGCTAAAGTTTATGATAACACTTTAAAAAAATCAAAATATTAGATAACTTGCTTTTGTTTTCAATTTTCGTTTATAGACGCACGCACCGAGATGTTACCATCACCGCCATTTGCAACCGCACTGAGTAAGCGTTTGCGCGTATTTCTCCACTAGCTAGATCGAGACAGCTGTACTCGAAGTAATGAAATAGCAACTATCTGGTTTCACCCTCTATCCGGTCATACACGCACGGCGTCGTCTACGGTAGTCTTTTTCGGAAACGCTATACTCCATTTACTATAGCTTTAGAAAAAAGAGGCTCGTAGAAGCAGTAGTGCAAAACATTTTATTTCAAGGTTAAGTTATAACTTTGTTAGATAAATCTAAAACAGTACTAAATAGAAATACTGAGATAAAATCTGCCTAGCATTTTCCCAACTATGTTGGGGTCAGCATCCAGTCTAACCGGATGCAGCTGAAATCCAGTATTTTACATGGAACGACTGCCTATCTGACCCACAACCTAGTAACTGGGTAATACAATGCTCGTTGGTAAGATTGGTAGTCAGACTTTCGGGCTTCTGACGACCCGTAACGACTGTCAAAGATCCACGAACGACAGCCGGGACCAACGACTTAACGTGCTTTCCGAGGCACGGAGGAGTCTCGGTATGTAAAGATGGTCACCCATCCACGGACCAACCCCGGCAAGCGTAGCTTAACCTGGTGGATCGCCCCGTGCGGCTGGTATTAATTAGCCACGAGCAACTAAATACTGAGATAAACGAAATAACAGTAATTTTATTTTTAAATATTGCTTTATTTATTATAACATCTTCATCACAAATTACAAACTTACAACAAAACGAATGAATGAAACAACCGATCACATGATGATTATTTAATTAAAAATTATTTTTTTAACAATGCTTTATGTTAAATAACAACTTACAACGAAGTTTCACCGACATATTGTAGGTGAAACTTCTTCGTCTTCATCAGCAAATTTAGTCACTATCATCAGATGATGAAGATGAAGAAGTTTCACCGACATTTATAATAAATCTTTCTACCAGATCATCCATTATGCCATCAAGTTGGCAAAACTTTTCCTCTTCTTTAATTGCATGAGCAACGCAAGACTGCCATCGTTCTGGAGTAATACTATCCAGAGCTTGTGGGAGTAATCGTTTCACCTCGTCTAATTTGAATGTTTTATTATGTTGGGCCACATACCCCTTCATTTGAGCCCATATTAATTCTATTGGGTTGAGCTCGCAGTGGTACGGTGGGAGGCGCAGTACTGAAATACCCTTATCTCTACCCATCTCATCTACAACAAACTTTTGATATAAATGTTTTTGATTTTTTACTTTTTCTAATAAAGTTGCCCTAAGGTCTTTTTCCTCAAAAGGAATATTTTTGCTTTTTAACCACTCCTGTATATCTGCCTTTCGTGTGGCTGTAGTCGGCAGCTTCTCCAATTTCCTTGAGTGGTATGGCGCATTGTCCATAACAATTACAGCGCCACTCTCAATTTTGGTCAAAATTAATTTGAACCACTTTTCAAAGTTATAAGCGTCCATTTCGGAGTGGTAATCTCCATCGCCCTTCTTGGCATCAAATATTAATGCAGCATCTGTTAAAAACCCTTCAGTTGATCCTGTGAAATAAAATTAATACAAGTAAATTTTCCATACCCCCTACAGAATTTCACTGTTGTAAATAGGTCTTATATATACGAGTAGGTACTATAATAAAATAGCAACAACATTTATAACTTGTAGTTCGCTTTGCATGTGTTAATTTCTAATACAATAATATTACTTAATTAATAGTCAATAACACGTGGGTGTTCATTTGTTAATGGTGAGGACAGTTAACAAAGTATAATAAAAGCAAATGCAAGTAAATCAAGTACATACCAATATGACCAATGATAAGCCGCCTTCCTTTTCCCGTTGGGTTTTTTAAACCAGTGGATAGACCTGCCCGATGTGCTTCTTTTGAGGACTTAATAGTGGTGTCTTGCCATATTAAACTTTTCGTATGACCTGTATGTATGATAAAAGGTTATTAATTTAAATACAATATTCACAAAACAAGTTAAAGAAATTATGTTGTACTTTTTTATTTAACTGTATAATAAATCATGATGCTACTGAATGCAGGAGGTCATACACTGCTTGGTGCATAAAAAACTGTTAAGAAAGATTAGAAGCACTGTACCTTCATTTAGCCAAGTCTCATCTAAATAATATATTTTTCTTCCTTCACTCCTTAGCCTTTTTATTTCATGGAGATATTTTAGTCTCCATAGGACGATCTCCTGCTTGTCTATGAGTGCACTTTTTCTGCTCCGTTTGACATACGTGAACTTTAATGTTTCTTTAATTATTTTATAAAGACTGCTTCTCTTAAAATCAGGCAGAGACTCATCATTGTTTACTGCTTCCAATATCTTATTCAAGGTGGGCAACTCATTATTAAAGAAGAAGGAATGAATTTTCCTACGTATTCCGCTAAATGTCATATCATCAAAATCATCATGTTTCATGTGCTTCCGTTGGCGAGGGGGAGATTGCAGGCGACCTTCAGTGTTGTACTCTTTGAGTATATTGTACACAGTAGCCCGAGATACGCCTTTAAATAAGAAAAAATATGTTTTATCACAATGCATGTTACTTTCAAATATTTTAAAAGTAATAATTTTATGAATTATCCTTACCGGCAACTTCTGCAGTTTGCTTTATCATCTCTGTCTTATAACATGGAGTACCTGCAGGCCAGGACTCCTTAAATTGCTTAAAAATATTTATGACAGTTTGCTTTTCTACAGCACGAAGTGCAGTTTGCTTCATTCTCTTTTTCTTGGGAGACATTATTATGTCGTCGTGGTCAACTTTAGGGCCACGTTTTTTTCGCCGTTGGTTTTGGTCAGACTCAGAACTTATATGTTGTAAGCCACTTGGGCCCGCACCGGGATCACCCATAACGCAACAAAACGTAACGTTTTGTATAAAACAACCAAATAACGATAACAAAACAATAACAAAGATAAAACAGTAACAAATAACTAAATCACGAAAATTCGACAATAACAAAAAACAAGGCGTAACATTCACAAGTTTTCACAAGTGAATGACATTATGACATGACAATCACAGAATATTTATGTCAATTTCATAGACGACATAACCCGGTAAAATTAGAAAAACCCGGCTGTCACAGCTTATGAAGGGATTAGGTGACATTTTAGATTTGGTAGAATTATAGTGAAACGAAAAATGTTCTCAGTATTGTTCACTCCTGCTTCTTTTAGGTTTTTAGCATTGACACTTTAATTGTAAGTTGGAATGAAATAATATATATAAATAAAAGCCACTTAATTTCAAAAGATAAATAGTCAAAATGATTACAATGAAGTGTAACAGCTGGTATATAAATAGATATTAATACATTTGGCGTTAATCGTAACTGTAACAAGTTTAATGTTCTTTTTTAGGGTTCCGTACCTCAAAAGGAAAAAACGGAACCCTTATAGGATCACTCGTGTGTCTGTCTGTCTGTCTGTCTGTCTGTCTGTCTGTCTGTCTGTCTGTCTGTCCGTCTGTCACAGCCAATTTACTCCGAATCTAATGGACCGATTAAGTTGAAATTTGGTACACATG
Organism: Agrochola litura; assembly: GCA_949152395.1. NCBI lineage: Eukaryota > Metazoa > Arthropoda > Insecta > Lepidoptera > Noctuidae > Agrochola > Agrochola litura. The sequence continues at coordinate 1,844,673 of OX424497.1, read as the reverse complement.
TGTATTTCTGTGACCCAAACACGAATGTGTAACGTAAATAATTTAATTTTGAATATAGGTGTCACTTTTGGGGCGCGAACAAGAAAATTAAAAAAAAAAGTTTTGCTAACAGTACCGTGTGACATATCAAATGAAAGGGCTTGTTGCGAGGATCCTAAATATATTTTTTATATAATTTTAAAATAAATGCTTTTAAAGATATTTGATAAATTCAATGAAAAATGACCATTCCCCCCCCCTTATCTCCGAAACTACTGGACCAAAAATTTTGAAAAAAATACATAGTATGGCTCTTTACTCATAGATTACAGGAAAACCTATAAGAAGTCTATGGTCTTAAAATAACATGGTAAATCTCTCAATATTGTGCGTAAAAACTTACATTTCGTCGCTCGGCATCCAAAAGGCCCATCTCTCTAGCTACTATAATATCAAAATATCAAAAGTGTTTGACCGTCTGCTTAATACACAAATAAATAAAACTGTAAATGTTCATGACAACCAATTCGGGTTTCGGCGTGGTTTGTCAACAGAAAATGCAGTGTTGTGCCTTAAGCATACTATCACATACTTACTATACACAGCGTAGGACGCCGATTTATGCTAGGTTCATCGATTTATTCAAGGTTTCTGATCAGGTTGCTTATGACGTATTGTGGAGAAAGATGGAGAAAATAGGTTGCCAACGGAGCTTATAAACATCTTTAAATAGTGGTATGGTAATCAGATCAATAGTGTACGATGGGCTGGAACTTTTTCCAAGCCATACAGGTTGGAATGCGGGGTGAGGCAGGATTGGCGAGCTCAGCAGCACCAGAGTGGGTTGCTATATAGATGGTATTTGTGTAAATAATATTAGCTATGCAGATGATATGGTGCTTCTGAGCGCGTCAATCTGCGGTCTCAGAAAGTAATTGGTCGCCAAATGTGAGCAGTATGCCAAAACACATGGTTTGATGTATAACTCCAATAGGTCGGTGCTGCCCCGTTTTTGTAGCGCATCGGGAATATTCGCGGACGCACATATTAATTGCTTTTACGCAACGATGCGAATGAGGTGTGCATCCCTGGTACGTAGAGTACGGGCCAGCTCCAACAATATCGTTAGCAGTCTGGATTGCATGTACATCAATCACTGCAGTGCCGTCTCCCATGGGGTGAAATAAATTTAAACTAGATTACGTGGGGCACTCAGAAAGTTTTGTGATACTAGAAAAAAATATACTACAGGTTATATTTTTTTTTATTAAATCTTTTGAAAGAACTCTCCATTGGCATACACAGTTTTACACGTCTAAACAAATTTTCATAACACATTTTCCAGTCCGCATCAGACACCTCTCCAATCTCCTTCTCAAATGCACCCAGTGCATCTTCAGGTGATGAAAACTGTTTTCCTTTGAGTTGATTTTTTATTTTGGGGAACAAGAAAATGTCGCACGGAGCCAAATCGGGACTGTAAGGAGGATGACCTATAAATTTGACCGATGTGCTGTCCAGAAAGTCCCTTGTTTTGAGCGCCGAGTGAGCCAGCGCGTTGTCGTGGTGAAGCAGTAGCCCACGGAGGCCAATGTTCGGTCGCTTGCTGCTTGCAGTAGTAAAAACTTCTGGCAAACATTTGGTAACATACCATTCAGCATTGACGCTTCTTTGATCTCGTCAGGGTATTGACACCAGATAAACTGGTAGAAAAAAAAAAAAAACTTGCGATCAACATTTTGCCTGCACTTCTGGCTCGCTTCACTTTGGTAGGCGTTGGTTCATTTTGAAACAGCCACACGGTCGACTGATGCTTCATTTCTGGATCATATTGATAAATCTAAGATTCATCACCCGTAATGTTATCTTAAACGCGCCGAGACGAGCCTGCTACCAATTTTGCTATCATGTCTCGGCACCACTCTACCCGAACCTCCTTCTGACCCTGCGTTAGATTTTACGGTATCAGCGTGAAACTATCTTCCATAACCAAAGATGCCTGTGCCTGTGTTCAACGTTTGTTCTAGCAAAACTGCGATTCAAATTTCACGGTGTATGCTGAAGCTCTTCATATGTAATTCGCCTATTCTCTTGAATTAAATTTTTCACAGCCAGCACTTTTTCAACAACCGTCATAGGGCGGCCACTTCTTTCTTTGTCTGCCAAAATTACTAGACCACCCATAAATTCGTTGAACCAGCGAAAAACAGTATTTTTAGAAGGGCTTTTTTCTATGAACACCATTCGAAGTCTTTCAAACGATTCTTCTGGTTTTAGTCGACATTTGAAATCGTACAAAATCATCGCGCGAACATGTTCTCGTTATAAATCCAGTTTTCAGTAAGACAGACTATTTTGATTTTGCGCGTAAAAAAATGTGGAGGGAATTTCGAATTTGGAATGTCATGTTTTTTTGTAATAAATAGTCATCGGTTTAATTGACATCAAAACGAGCCAGTATTCTATTGACAAAAACTGTTAGTCGCAAAACTTTCTAAGTGACCTCGTAAAATAAGTTTTAACATAGTTCATAAGTTTACTAACGCAATGAGTCCTTGTTACTTGAATAAAGAAAAATATCTGGATTATGCGTCATGTTCGTGAACGGGCGCCGTCAGTAGGGACTGGTCATCTCTTAGCTGCCACGGTTTATTTTAATTTTTGAATTGTTTTTATTTTTGTTTTTAGTTACGGACGCTTTTAACGTGCACGTCTTTCTACATTGTTCTCACATGTATAATTTCAACATGAATAATGTAACCAATATTTTGTAACAATTTTTTTTATTTAAAAGAGTGTCCGTGGAGTTTCTTGCCCGTTCTTCTCCATAGGTACCTACTACGCTTTGGAATGGGCAACTAGCTTCATCTTTCTGACTGACCGACCCCTTGACAATTCAAAAGTACCTGTAATTGGTTTATTTGAAATAAATGCTTTGAGTTTGAGTTTGAGTTTGAGTATAATTTTTTTTGAACGACGTTTTCTAAAAATGAAACCTAGCTAGATCGATTTATCGCTCCTGAAACCCCCTGCATACTAAATTTAATAAAAATTCTTGGAGCCGTTTCCGAGATTCAAATTATAATTATACATAGGTATATACAAGAATTGCTCGTTTAAAGGTATTATTATTATATTAATACCACGAATGTGAAATTTTTTACGAAAATCAGATTTTTGTTTTATTTCATTCTACACGTTCAAATAAGTGACCCTGCAATTTAAAAAAAAATGTCACAGTCGCGGTATTGGATGCCGAGCGATGATTTGCAGTTGGAATGTATGGGAGAACATGTTTTTCAACTACAATGTTAAGTTTGTTCTTGGGATAAATAAATTCATCTCAACTACGGAACCCTTCATTGTGCGTAGTCCGACACGCACTTGGCCGGTTTTTTACAAAGTGTACATTAAAAAGAACCTTTTTTAACTTCTGTCTAATGCTATTGTAAACGGAGTATAGATACTTTACTGTTTCAAGTCAAACATAAAATAATAATGTTTGTTAAGTAATCGCAGCAGGTTCAGGTGAATAGTGTAACAGGCGGGTTCCGAACTTCCGACCTTTCATTTGCCAGTAAATAAACAAAAGTAGGTGTACCTCTGCATAACCCTTCGGGGAAAACAGGGGTGATGTTATTTTATAAACAAAAAACTCTGAAGATTGTCAAGGATACTTTACTGGAAGCAGTGCAAGAATTTTGAATACCTACTGCCTAGGTACACATCAAGCTATACATTTCCAGTTTATGCTGATCTCGCATTGTTTAGGATTTCCGTACAATGTGAGGTCAGCTTATATTGGAAATGTACAGTTTGATGTGTAGCCGTGTGTACCCTTCATAAACAGAAAAATATGAAGGTAGTAGTTACCTTTCATCTCTTAACCAATATAAAGCTTCCTTTGGAGTGCCATTAATAAACTACTAAACGTTACCAAGCAAATCGAATCATAGCAAAAGCAGTTCGTCAAAGTCAGAATCTCCTAAACATATATAGCAACTAACAGACATCCATTGCCATCGAGCCTTCACTTAGTTCGGCCCAATAGGTACATGAGATGACATCCAAGGAATAACTCAATTGACCCCAATCGGTACCTATTACTGCAATATGGAACTAACCCTTTGTCTACCAGCCGAATTTTATTCCCGAAACATGAAAGACTCATTTTCTTTGTTATATAGTTATTGGAGAGTATTTTCTCTGAAATATTTGGAATATAAAAAGCTTAAGTGCTGTTCGGTTATACATAATATTGAAGGACGTTTACACGAGGACAGTTTCTCGACTAGAGAGGTAAGAGTGTGAAGGACATATTCAGCAGGCGATTACCGTTATCATTTGTTCAAGTATCGTTTACATGATGAGAGTGTAACCAAATGAGTGAGATAAATTGCCTGAATTTTCTGGTATACGTTTCTCGCAAGGACATTGTAACTTTTCAACAATCAAAAATTTATCTTCGTGTAAACACACCTTCATGTTATATTTGTTTTTGGAACAATAATATTGAGATGTTAGAATTTTCCTCGTACGCGTAGGTCGCCGGTTGAGATTCGTTGGGTATATTTCTGTACCGGCTTAAGTTACAGGTTATTTTTCCTTTGAATTGACAGTTTTCTGGTTCAAGGAACAGCGAAGGATTAAATCCGGCAGATGGACAGGAGATTTGTTACAATATACTGCGGAAGACTGGTTTCTGTAGGGGTTATTGGGGTCACATGACAAAAAACCTTTTTTTCAAATTGGGATTTTATTTTTAGCTACACAAATCTTTTAGTAGTCGATTACTCACTGGCTTATTCTATGAAACACTAAAATAAACATAATATAAAACAAAATATCGAGCCAAAAATAACATTAGTAACATTATAGCAAAGAACATGCTTTGATGAGTTTGTTTTCCTCGATACAAGTTGGGAACGGCTACCATCTCTAGTATGTCAAAAGTCAACTTGTTACAAAACATATATATGTATATAACTAACCAAGTTCTAAGTAGAGCAGCCAATCGTACACATGTCGAATTTACGAGACCTATCGACTCAACACTCTGTTGGCCCACTCGACTGCTTAGTGCGAATTTACCTAATATTACCTACCATATTGCGTTCATCTAACGTAACGTGCACTGGTCATGGATGAAGAAAATCTAGTAGATGCGAAACTTAGCCGGGGTGTTGGCGAATTAATCGTAATACGTTAAAGCAATAGTTGCACCAACACGCGAACATCGTGTTTATTTTGCTTAACGAACCCCAATCAGTCACGCCTTCCAGTTTTCTGAACAGATGAGTGACGTTATATGAACGCCACGATCGCGTATTCGCACGACCGATCTTTGGTTAGGACGCGGCGTCAATCTTTCGAATCTACCTATAGTTTCTAACTTAAGCGTGTTTTTTACTCCCAGATGTTTTCAGAACATTAGTTTCATCTTGCTACGATAGAGAGGAATTTCGCGCCAGATTTTTGCAGTGTTTTTCTGGTTAGATTTTGTCTCTAGGCTTCATATTCTTGATTTTTGAACTGAGAGAAATGGAGAAGCATAAAACTAGGAAAATGAACCAATAGAAAGGCAGGCAGAAGTTATTTGATAATTTCACACCCAAAAAAAAAAGTGCCTCCAGTAAACTATTAAATAATTATAATTAAACAGTACTCAAATGGACAGGCATCGTAAGCCCGTTTACACTATGAAAGTATCTTGCCTCTGGCAGAAAATAAAATTGAAGCGACACATGACTTGCATCGTCTAAACAAAACCCCGTATAAATGGCGCAACTTTTATTGTTGCTTTAACTTATAGTATTCCACAGCAATTAAATCGTACCGTGTAAATCAGGCTTTACGTACCGCACTGTGGGTATTTCTATTGCGCTCTGAGCTGGAATGTCGCCTCTGTTCATTATTAGATATTTGTTGTACTGTGGTCTGTGTATTTGCTATTAATATTGAAGTGTATAGAAGTAATTGAGACATCGGTTTGTGCTGTGGTCGTCTTAAAACTAACGGGAAGGGAATATGCTACAATATGAAACATTAGTATTGTGTTGTACCACAGATTATGCAAAACGTGTGTTTGTGTTACAGTTTCAGATGATCGCTGTGTTATGCAGCATCATCATAGATGAATTGAATGCTGTTATGAATACTGATTAACTGAAAAAAAAATAAGAGCGACTGCGTGTCTGATTTGTCAAGTAAAATTGTAAAAGACTTATCATTGAAGTAGCTACTGACAAAAACTATTCATAATAGGTAATTCATTCTCAGATAAAGTTGAGAGTTACTGAAATTATCTTTAAGGCTGCCGCAGACAGGCACGACGCGACTCTGGTGGAAGAATTTCTATGAAAACTTTACGGACATTGTTTTATCTGTTTGAGGAGGCCTTTAAGTTGATAATTATTATCAGTTAAAGTCATTACGGAATACTGCCCAATAAATGGTAATTAAATCAAGCCACCTGTTACTTAGAATATAGATAAGTTTCACCTACCGTAATATTGGTAGAATGACAGTAATCGTGTGACTGTCTAATAATTTCCCAGAATTCAGAGGTAATGGTGATACAATCGATTTGCCTGGCAATTAATTAATTAATTAGAAAGAAATGTTACAGAACATTGAATTACGGTATCATACTGTAAGATTATTGAAAACTTGTCAAATACTGACCAAATTATGCACAATGTTTGAAATTATTATTACTTTAATTTTCCCACTGCTGGGACACAGGCCGCCTCTGAGAGGGGGTGGGCCATAATCCACCACGCGGGCTCAGTGCGGGTTGGTGAATCTTCGTTTCCTCAAGATGTTTTCTTTCACCGTTTTGAGACCATTACGCATTCGTCACTGCAAAACACAGATATTCCACAAGCATCGCCACAACGATCGTCATCTAATAGTCAATACCATACATAATGATTACTTAATGTCTCTGTGAAGTCAATTTTTCTAAGTCAGTCAACACAATTTAGGTAATTAGGATTCGGAACAATCGATTCTTGTATCCAGTGGAGTTGGTCGATATTTTTATTACGTTGGTCACAATATCGATACTTTAGATATAATAACATAACCCTAGAGTAATTCTACTACAACGGTCCAGTATTAGTGCCAAAGTTAACATGCTAGCTAAAGGCTAACATTGCCTACATATTGCGGTCGATGGACCGAACGTCTTGTGCAGGCTGTTAACTGTATGTGTTTGTACAAGCTATTGGAGATATTGTGGCACTGCTGGTAATTTGGGTACCTTGGTATAGTTCTAAAAAAGAACTGTGCCTCAGCATGGAACCCTGAGAACTGTTACTCCAAATGGAGTAAGTAATTTTATTCTAGGTGCATCGTCTTCACATATAATTATTTAACTAATTTACAAAATATTGTAAAACATTTTAAAAGAATAACGGTGAAGTTTCTTGCCGATTCTTTTCTATACGAAAACTATCTTTTGGAAGGTGCGACTAGAATCAATTCTATTATTTTGTAAATTTTGACATTCAAAAGTGCCATACAAGGGCCTATTTGAAGTAAATGATTTGACTTTGACTTTGAGTGTCGTAACATGGGTAGGTACGGTCAGCGACAAAAGTTGAATAACCCTGTACACATCATCTAAATTGACACAAAATTATTCGATAAATATATCACCATTTCATATTAGCTAAGAGTTAATATTCTTTTAATTTTACTTCTGCTCCGATTTTAATTAAATATTTAGCTCAATAATTAAGATTTTAAAACTGAAATGTTAATTAATTTTGTCGTTTACTGTACGTAGTAAGTTTCGAAGATTTGGGCTTTATTTATCTCACCTTCAGTAAGTATTTCAAATCTCTTTTCAGAGGTGAGAGACTACCACTACTGCTTCGTGGAAATCAAATCAATCTACTTCTCCCTTTTCCTAATTATGCCGGGGTCAGCTTCCAGGCTGAGTAACACGATACCCATCCATGAACCGACCGTGGCCAGCGTTGCTTAACCTTCGATTGATTCTTGCGGCCGTTATTTAGCCACCACGAGCCCCTCTTTAATCCCTCTTATCGTAAAAATAATACAGGAAAATATGTGGTAAAGAAACAACAAGTTTGCTGATGCTTTTAATAGGAAGGTATGTACCTACTTAATCACTACCTTTGTGCTAACACGACTGATAAATATTTTAATAAGAATAGGTATTAGGTATTTGTTAAACTAAAACCAACGCATTTACTCTGTCTCTGGGCTGCTACTGATTGAGAAACTCACATTAAAATTGCCAGGCTTCTTGCTAATTGAAGTTCAAACGGATCCTTAACGTAGGACGTCCTTGGTAACAGACGGGGAGGATCGTACAATGATATTGTTCATTGTACGATCCTGTTCCAGTTTGACAGTTTTATGTCTTTACATTATTATGTCATCATCGTGACAATAAGATGTGTCTGTTCAAAGGCGTGGGACCACATCTTGAAGTTTAAAGCTCATGGTTGCAAAGTCAAAACTTGGAATGTAGCAATGCTGATTATTTATGATCACACTCCTGACGAATGTTGACGGAAAACGTTGGTAGAAAGTATACATGATAGTCTAACATCATGAAGCATCTTTATGATTTGAGACTGTCATGTATAGTTTCTATTTCATATTTTCGTATAATTTAATCATTGTTTCACTGGCAAAGACCTACCGTCTTTGCCAGTGAAACAATTATTAAATTATTACATCAAAATTGAGTGAAAGTGTTACAGTTTATTGAAATGCCCATATTTGTAATGCACATTCTCAAAAAAAAAAAACATAATAACTATGCAAAAGACAATCGTCCCCAAATATCCTAATCACCTACAAACACAAACGTAAAACTCAAAACAAAACACAGCACAGAGTGCATTGTGCCGAATATTTTATATGAAGACATAACGCGCCACTCCACGATGCTATGTCAGTCAAAAGCCGCGTCACACGGTCGCAACAAAGGGGAGACGGGCGCTCAGCTCTTTGTGATGACGTACGGAAAGACTCGTGTGAAGGACCCTTTAGAAAATAAAAAGAATTGTTTATATGCGATGGAGCGATGTTCTTGTTTAATTGTTGTTTCATTAAGGAGGTAATGTTTTTGTTGAGGGCTTCCTTGATCATCCTCGTGTTTTTCATTGGTTAGATTTCGATCTCTTTCTGGAATCCAATTTATTTTTTGTGGTACCCTAACCTAACTTGGAAATCCAAGCTACCTATTGAATGGCCAAAATTTTAAACGGTCATTTCATAATATATCTGCAGGACCATTTTGAGATTATCTGGGTTTAAGGCAGTATAAGTTAATATCCATTAATTTAGATTATTCCTCTGTTCATCCTTACTGAGATGATATCCCATAAAAAATACTATCAAAATCACATTGTACTCACACTATATCCCTATTGCTCTCATCACAGATGACAACTTCAGTCCCTTACTGCATTAACCTCTCGAATGCCGTAATTACAGAAACAATTAAAAAACCATTGTGTCTCGTGTAGATCTACGTTCCGGCATACCAAGGGTTAATCTACTTAGAACTTTTACGAATTATGCTTTAAATGTCTAGACAAAATAATTATAACGGAGATTAGTAGTCCAGCTTGTAAAAAAATTTTAAAAGGATCATAAGCATCTTCTCATTCTGATTATAATAAACTAAAAGGTTTAGAAAATACTTCTTTGAAATCGGTAAGTTCATTTTCTTAAAACAATTGACTAAAAGGTCATGATGCTTTTATGATCATGCCTATAAAATAAACAAGTATGTCTAGAAGTTATTCCTGTTTTATTTTGTTAACACTAAAATCAAATTGTCGAAAAAGCGCTTAAATATTTTTATGAATATATTAAATCTGTTTAAATATGTTTATATTCTCAAAACACTGAGACCAAATTCCTTGAATATGAATAGTTTAAAATTAAAAAAATATTTTATTTCCGTTCAATTTTATGAGATTGACATAGCAAAAAAGAGCTTTTGGTTATGTTTACCTTTATTTGCCCACGAAATCGTTTTCACTGTATTTATAGCTTAATGTCTTGTGCCGACAATAAGACTAGAGCATGAAACGTTCACAACTATGTCATCCTAGTATTTGTCAGCTAACAATATTGTGTTGTTTTACAAAAATATTCCAAACTAGTCTCTCACTATGTCTGCTGCCTCGTTTTGAAGCAAAGCATTCTTCCAGGATATGCACTTTTGTCTTTGTTAGCTCCTTTCAAGGTATGTTATCCTGTTACTCTGTCACTCACTTGCCCTGTGAGTTCTCCACCATCTTTGTACATTCATTGTTATCTACTTTGTTTTTCGTAGATCTAGTATTTAAATTAAATTCCAAGTGTTTGTCTAAGATGGTTTGCAAATGAAAGAAACCTTTTGTTAGAGAGTGTTTCTTTTAAATTGATTTAACTCTAGATAGACACTGGGAAAGGGAATTTATTTAAATGAAATAGTGCAAAACTAGCAGTAACGATACTTAAATGTTTTTTTGTGAATTTTGGTTAGGTCTGAACTAGTGAAATAGTCTATGAGTATGGAAATCGATTCCTATCAATTATGTCCGTTGCAAGTAAATAACATCCTTTGTACAATATTATTCGTATAACATCGGGCAAAAATAATAAGAAACCTATACAAAATAATAAGACATCCACCGCATCAAATCTTGGAGCACTATCATTTCTGATCCCTCGATTTCGAAAACAAATAAGGCCCAGAAACTTCTAGAGACTATTCAACAAATTGGCCAACTCCGAAACTTCTATACAAGAAAAGCGAAAAAAAGGATTTTCCAAAACAAAAGCATGTAGGAGTGTATTTGGTAGATGACGCGGCGTGATCCCCAGTTCGTCATTCGTGGCTGATGAGTTAGCTACGCAATGATCCATGTGATTACCGGGCTTGCTTGTGACGCGGTACAAGTTAGGAGAAACTTGAATGTCAAATATTTTACAGTTAGTCAACAAGTAAATGACCTTCCTTCTTCCTTCTTCTTCTTGACGTGGTGAGCACCCTGTTTTACAAGTCGTTGCTAAACTTTATTCAACTAATCAAATCAATTTATATTTAACAAACATCTTAACGTAATAAAAGCCCAATTTATGGTTCATTGGATTATGAAAAAGGGCAAGTTAGTTATATACGTAGGTATATAACTAACTTGCCCTTTTATTTTAGATATGTAGATATCTAGCTATAGATCTTTACCACTTAATCGAGACTCTGACAAGAAAATCATGATGGATTTCTGCTATTTAGAGAGTAAAACTTCCGTGAAAATACCGTTTACTTTAGTCTTTTGTTTTAACTAACATGCAAATATCAGTGTATGATTGTTTTCCATTAAACTTTTTCCACCAAGCTCTTGTGTCTTAGAGCACTACATGATTGCGAACCGTGGCGCTACTGTCAATCATTATTGAAGGTACTTGAATTTATTGTTCATCAATAACACGAACAATCTGTGCGCTGCGGTCGCTGTAGTCTATATTGATGATGTCATTATTTGCGTAGATTATTAATTCTGTGGTAATCTACTATCGTGTCGGTTGGTGCTGCATGACATCAGCTATTCAGAAACTAGGACTTGACTTAGAAATAATTGATGTGGGTTTGAGTACAGCAGTTTGTTGTAGCTAATATATGAATAATCAAATGCTTGCGTTAGACCGCATTAAAAGTAGTTTACTTAACTCAGAAAGACGATGGTGAGCTTAAAACATTAAGAAAATTACCAATGAATAAAAACATCACCCTCCTTATCGGCTTCATCGCTTTATGATGAAAAGCTCATAGCAACAATTTATTTGCGGGTATGTTATACAAAATTTGATCCAATAAAAGGATTGGTCCAGATTCTATAACGTAAGGATTATGATGAATGGAACCAGGAATGTGTAGAAAGGATTCTGGAAAGAAAATATAAGGAAAATCTAAAGGTGAAGGGTTCAAAGGATTGATTGAATAAAGATTGTATTCTTAAAAGACACAGTTCCAGGTTATTGAAATCCGCTTTTGCGTGGAACCAGATTTATCTGAAGTATATAGAGGCTTAGGAGAGAGGTATAGTTAAAATAATACATGCCCATGAATTTAATATAGTACGCAGAATATATAGAATTTAATACTGCAGCGAAAAATACCTTGATTTTTTGCAGTTGACGGAAATGGCTAGTTTTGAGGGTTTTGACGATGAAAGTAAATTGATAAACTTGGGATTTGCATTAATAAATAGTAGTGAATAATTAAAATTGACTGACTACTACAGGAGAAGCTCGTGCCTAAGTAATAATGCTGCATGAGTCGATCCATAAGGTTAAGCTACGCTTGCCGAGGTTAGTCCGTGGATGGGTGACATCTTTATATACCGAGACTCCTCCGTGTCTCGGAAAGCACGTTACGCCGGTGGTCCCGGCTGTCATTCGTGGAACTTTGACAGTCGTTACGGGTCGTCAGAAGCCCGAAATTCTGACAACCATCTACCAAGGGGTATTACCCAGTTACTGGGTTGTGGAGGTCGGATAGGCAGTCTCTCCATGTAAAATACTGATATTTAACTGCATCCGGTTAGACTGGAAGCCGACCCCAACATGTTGGGAAAAGGCTATGCAGATAGACATAAACTCACGCCTTTTCGCAGTAGGTGGCGTTCTGCAGTTTCCGCCTACCCCTGGTAAAAATTACAGAACGCCACCTGCTGCGATCCTTACATACTACTTTTGCTTCGGCAGAGTACTTGCTGGGATTTATAAAAAAATTGACATTTATAATTATTTCTTACAATTATTACAATACAATATCAATTATCACTGGGACTGCCTCGTTGGTCTAGTGGTCGCAAGCGCTACTGCTGAGCATGAGGTCCTGGGTTCGATTCCCGGGTCGGGCAAAGTGTTATTGGGTTTTTCTATCTGAAATTTCTCGGTAGCAGCTCGGAGTATGGATTTGTGCCCGGTTGATGGCAATAGGCTCGCCCCCTATTACATGGGACTTAAACATAACTGGCGAAATGTGGGTGTACCTGCTACAGGGACACCTCTGCCCAACCCTTCGGGGAAACCAGGCGTGATGTTATGTTATATGTATCAATTATCATAATTACAACTTATTTACAATAATTTAATCAAAATCAAGCAAACCTATTTTATCAGCGGAATAAAACAAAATTGACTTCTGACAGTTATGTGAGAAAAACTGTCAAGTTATTAGATTATTATTATTTTAGGTATAAAAGTTTGCTTAAATTTTCCCTTAAATTCAATAAAGTATAAAGTCAACGTCACCATCGTATAATAATTGCCAGCATCATCACTTGCACATTCATTTAGTAATTAGTATTCAACCGCCTCCATTTGAAGTAGACATTTGTTAGGTATATTAGCGCGATCTGTTAAATATAAATGTACTGTAGAACAAAACTGTACTGTAGAATTAAACAAATTGCTTTCGATCGACGCGGTGTTCCGATGATAATTTAATGTTAGAGTGTTCTGTTCATTTGACTTTAGTCAAGTTTGAAAATGTAGTATTTTAACGGTCTTTAAATAGACATTAGTAAAATTTTTGTAAAAATGGGGATTTAAATATTGTACGTACAGTAAGCGCTCAAAAGTGCATAAGCACGCTAAGAGTCGTATTGCTGTGAACACGCGGTGTAGTCCGTACATTTGCATGTGTAAACAGTAGGACGTCTGTGGTGTGAGTGCCGTACACACACCACAGAGAACGCAGTTTTGCACTACACACTGTCGTATCGTCACGGTTCGCGGGCGCCGCACTTTTATTTCCATCACTTTTGTTAGCACGCATCATACGCGTGACCTTGGCCAGTGTATCGCATTCTAAAATTCGAAAGTAAATTATATGTGCAGATAGCAGAAGGCGTTAAGCGTTGGTCTTAGATTCAAGGGCTAAGGTTCTAATCTCGTAAATCACAGCGCTGTTTTTGCAAATATTATTATTTTTGTTTGCAATAATAATATTTTTAAATATTCCTGCCTAATTATTAATGTTGTTATTGCAATAAAGGGTTTAGAATAAAAAATGCGTGATATGTTATAATAAAAAATAAATAATATTTATTCGTTATATTTATTTTACTTAAGTATAGTTAAATAAAGATTAGTTTAATTGAAATTAAATTAGTATAACATTTATGTTTTGGTTGATGACCAAGAGAAATATAACACTATCTTTTAAAACAAAAATCTGCTGTTTTGTTATGAAAAGCATTATAAGCCTATGGTACAGTAAGCGCTCAAAAGTGCATAAGCACGCTAAGAGTCGTATTGCTGTGAACACGCAGTGTAGTCCGTACATTTGCATGTGTAAACAGTCGGACGTCTGTGGTGTGAGTGCCTTACACACACCACAAAGAACGCAGTTTTGCACTACACACACACTGTCGTATCGTCACGGTTCGCGGGCGCCGCACTTATATTTCCATCACTTTCACATCATACGCGTGACCTTGGCCAGTGTATTGCATTGCTAAAATTCGAAAGTAAATCATATGTGCAGATAGCAGAAGGCGTTAAGCGTTGGTCTTAGATTCTAGATGGCTAAGGTTCTAATCTTGTAAATCACAATGCTGTTTTTGCAAATATTATTATTTTTGTTTAAAATAATAATATTTTTTTAACCCCTTGACTGTGAGCCTAGGTTTACATATATAACACACATCTTGTCAACCTAATTGCCATTTGCTTTGATTTGTGGGTAGGCCTTCGGAAAAACGAAGAATTCGTCAATATACAGTCATTAACATGGCACATATTATACCTTTCTGGCTTCGTTATGAGTTAAGCTAACTAAATAAATATTTTTTATAGACGTTTGTACTCACCTGATTTTGCAGTGATGTGATATCTTTTCATTTTGTTAATTTTCACTCACATAACCTTGAAACTTTATCACAATATATCGAATTCACACACTCATTCACCACATAAACACTTGATTACGACAATACAATGTGTAGGCCACGCCATAAACACGATAACAGAAACCCATAGCACTTGAAACCTTATCTAAACCATAAAAACTTTTTGTTTACACAACGATAAAAATTTGACGTGTCACGGTACGCGGGAACTACGCCGAATTTTACTTTTGGAAATACGAATACGATAAAAATACGCAATAGTATCAGTAGCTATAGGCCAAATTACGTTCGTAGATAAATAAACTAGGTACTTATGTGTATTTCAAACAGTTTAGAAGAATATTTATCATAAAAACTTTACTAAACACGGCGGCGGCGGCGACAGCTTCAAAATTTGTGCATTACAAAACTTTCGTTATCTTTTCATGGAAATATTTATCACTTTTCGATAAACTAACACTCAATATGAAATCTATACTTATTTCTCAGTAATTCTGTGTAACATTCTAATAAGATCACTCGCCGTTTTCTTCATAAAAACATTGCGAACTAATGTAAACAACACACACACTTCACCGAGTTTTGACAGTATGGCGGCGTCGCGTCACTGGAACCACAGATACATTTTGTTTGTTTTTTTTTTTTCGTTCATTTTGGTGGTGTTCCCAGTAAATTGTTACTAAAACCGGTCAAGTATTAATCGATTAGTCGAATGATACAACCAGATCGTGTTGCAAGTGCAAATAAATGTCAAATATTATCGTCCAATGGCAAGCAGTATCCTTATGCACCGCATAGGTGCATTTGACATTTGGAGCACTTTTTCTTATGCACCTATGGGGTATCACGCGACATTTCAAGAGTTAATGTTGCTGCCTTTTTATTAATGTTGTTATTGCAATAAAGGGTTTAGAATAAAAAATGCGTGATATGATATGTGATAATAAAATAAAAAAATATTTATTCGTTATATTTATTTTAATAAAAAACTGCTACAATTATTTATCATTACTTCACCTGAATAATATGTGAAATAGATGTCTAGAAACTTAGAAGCAATTTGTATTATTTTGATATACTTATTTAAATTTTGAAATGTTTTAAATTTTAAATGGACTTTTTTCACCATAAATATAAAGCTTTGATCATGGTCGAAGTAATTAAGCAATAAATAAGAATATTACTGCTTAAAATGTAAAAAAAATCTACTGACAAAATTGTTGATTTTAAGGTTAAGTATAGACAGTTTGTTCATATTAATTATTTTAAATTTTATTTGGCTTTAGTAAATATTGGTTGGTATTGAGGTTATAGCTTAAGTATTCATTTTCTTTACGAAAAGAAGGTTGAAACTAAACCTCAAATTTTAATCCTAAAATAATAATATTACTAAAATAATATTAAACAATTTCGGTATATCTGCAAGAAATACGACAAACACCCTATTGAAACGTGCTTAAAAAATTCGTTACCATAAATTCATGCAATAACGAATCTGTTGTTTATTAAGTTGGTACGGTCAATATTTTAAGGTCAAAAAACGGTTTTCTAGCTGGTCTTCAGTGATGCAAGCCTTCAGAGTGCACGGCGAACGGTTCATAATGACGTGTTTTTAATAATTCAGCAAAATATCTCGTTGGTATGAAACCATTTGTTTCATATTCATTCACCATTTGACGTCGCTGCTACTCGATAATAAGCCCCTTCCTCATATCTCTTAACCCTCACAGTATTTCTCTAGAACAAAGAAAAACATTGTTTTTATTACACATAATACCTAATTATTTATTATTCACTAATCGAATTAAACCTCATAATGAATTTAAAACTTTAAAGGCATCTTCTGTCTCAACAATACCTCTGTTCTATCAACAATGCCCTTGATTAAGATTTATGTTTAGTAAAATATGAAATATATAAATGATAACACTCACACTTAGTCCGGTTTCATTAGATATTCACTTCACTTTTACGCAGCGCAATAATATTCTCTGATCTGATCTGATCTCTTCAATATATTTTATGCCTGCTTTTTGAAAATAATAACCACAACACTGCGCTAAATACTCATCACCAATATTATCCACGAACCAACCAAAGTTCTATTAATTGAATACTCGTAACGAACTGCATCTACCCAACAGAAATCGAAATAATTTACTTAGTTTTCTGTGGTCTACCTGCTAAACTTTAATATTTATGTGAACAAGACGAATGAAACAAAAAACGAATGATGATTATCGAACTAGTCATTGGTTGCAGACAAAGTGAGTGTGTGTGTGTAATATGCGTGTCTACAGCATTGTAACAACTTATAGAAGAAGGTCGTAAGTCAAACCGAAGCGTCAGTCTATTGCTTTGTGAGATTGTTTATGGACTTTTGGTCGGTACTGTACATGTTAACAATTTGACTTTGATAACAGCTTTATTTAGCAGCTGCAGTAAGAGCAGTTCTCGTAGTTCACGGGTTACTTTGTCAGGTTTATTTTCTGGACTAACTGGCGCTTGTTATTGGTCTGATTAGGTCGATTCACTGTTACTAGACAGTGCCATCTGAACTCTAACCTAAATTCAATTACTGAGGAACATTGATATCCTTTTACCAATCTAAATTAGAATTGACCGACATTCGAGAATCGTTCGACTTTAATCAATATGAACCTGAGTTTCAGCAAGACGCGCCATCGATTTCAAATTCAATACATAGCTAATTGCGTTAATGTGCTTTGTTTTATTAATAAAAACGACAACGATTACCTACCCAAACTGTTCTAGCATCATGGTATGAAATGAATCTGTCTACATACTGCACTCAGTCAAAAACACCCAAAAGTCCAAGTAAATTAGATAGTTTTGAAGTTGATTTTATTTTATCCATTCTAATAGATTATCAGTATTTTTAAAATATTATAATACCTAAAGTGGTGGTTATTTTAGAATTCAAATTGGCTGCAGGTACTGGGGCGGTTTTCACATTCAATTTGATGCCTGCCTACATTTGAGTCTACGAGTTCACAGATTTACATATACTTTACATATAATTATGTGCACGGTACACTAGCGAGTAGCGTTCTAGCTTAAAATAGCAAGGTGGTAAGAATATTCTTATAAGATTAAATTCACTTTTGCCTTAGAATTTTCTGTTATATTCTATAACTGCGAGGTTTGAAAGACTGATATTTTTTAACCATTTTTTGTTTTACCTTCATCATATCTTAATTTTTCTCATGCGTGTCTCCTAAAGAGCTCTCTTATGGCGAATTAAACCAATGAAACTGAACGCGTTCAGCACATCTAAACCGCGTTCAAGAGCTGTCAGTGTTGAAATTGTTATGGAATATTAACGCTGATAGCTCTTGAACGCGGTTAAGAAGACCGTTATACCGTTTGCGTTCAGTTTCATTGGTGAAATCCGCACTTAATCAGATAAATAATTTCTTGTCTTATATTTACACTTCTTTTTTTCTTTGTTTCAGATAGGTAAGTTGAAATGACATAAGAGTCGTAATATGACGTCAAATATTGCCGTAGTTTCCTTTGAACTACGTCAAATAAAAAGATGAATTGGCTTCAATGACAGCTTTTTCCACAACGCTAGCACTGAAACAACAAGATACGCCCGTAACAAAACGTGCCAATTTTACTGAACCTACGTGTAATCTATTTCAAAAATATACCGCCCTTCCGTATGAATTTAAATCCCGAACATTTATTTATCGGGAACACGTAACCACAGCCAAACTCCAAATGATAGTTGAAACTTACACACAAACTATTGCTATTTTCCTATCGTATATTTAAACTCGGAAATTCCAAACTCCTGGCGGAATTAATAATGGAAGTGTTGCAAAACAATCGTATATTTGCAACCATATTCCGATACTGATGAGAAATAATTTCGTACTTTGTACACCAGTTTGCTACTAATACTGGCGAGTTGTGGAGGATTTCATCGGCCGAATGTGTAATGAGACTGGAACTAAAAGCGGGCAGAATGGTTTCGGTTTGGAGTTTAAATAAAATATGCTTTTCATTATTTAAAGCATTTAGTTTTACGAGCGGTGGTTTACGGAATAACACTAGCAATGTCTCGTTTAAACGCATTTATTTACTTGGACAATGCTATTTTATATCTACTATAATTTTATAATGGTTATAAGTTTAAGCTATAAGTAAGATTACCTTAAAAAACCGGCCAAGTGCGTGTCGGACTACGCACAATGAAGGGTTCCGTAGTTGAGATGAATTTATTTATCCCAAGAACAAACTTAACATTGTAGTTGAAAAACATGTTCTCCCATACATTCCAACTGCAAATCATCGCTCGGCATCCAATACCGCGACTGTGACATTTTTTTTTAAATTGCAGGGTCACTTATTTGAACGTGTAGAATGAAATAAAACAAAAATCAGATTTTCGTAAAAAATTTCACATTCGCGGTATTAATATAATAATAATACCTTTAAACGAGCAATTCTTGTATATACCTATGTATATATAATCTGAATCTCGGAAACGGCTCCAAGAATTTTTATTAAATTTAGTATGCAGGGGGTTCCAGGAGCGATAAATCGATCTAGCTAGGTTTCATTTTTAGAAAACGTCGTTCAAAAAAAATTATCATCCAGATATTTTTCTTTATTCAAGTAACAAGGACTCATTGCGTTAGTAAACTTATGAACTATGTTAACTTATTTTACGAGGTCACTTAGAAAGTTTTGCGACTAACAGTTTTTGTCTATAGAATACTGGCTGGTTTTGATGTCAATTAAAACGATGACTATTTATTACAAAAAAACATAACATTCCAAATTCGAAATTCCCTCCACATTTTTTTACGAGCAAAATCAAAATACTCTGTCTTACTGAAAACTGGATTTATAACGAGAACATTTTCGCGCGATGATTTTGTACGATTTCAAATGTCGACTAAAACCAGAAGAATCGTTTGAAATACTTCAATTGGTGTTCATAGAAAAAAGGCCTTCTAAAGAGACTGTTTTTCGCTGGTTCAACGAATTTATGGGTGGTCTAGTAATTTTGGCAGACAAATTGGTTTTTGAAACAACACAAAAAAAGCAAAGTTTAAAATGTCAAGATTATCGTTACTCCCTACAACACAGACACCACGTATACGTTTTTTCAAAAACCAATTTATGTTTTTTTTTTTATTGGATTCTGTAGAATGGTAGTAGACCATGGTCTGAATAAAGTTTGTTCTAGCAAAACTGTGATTCAAATTTCACGGTGTATACTGCCGATTGGATCGGGAAGTGTGCATGAAATTCTACACAGGCATCTTCGGTTATGGAAGATAGTTTCACGCTGGTACCGTAAAATCTAACGCAGGGTCAGAAGGAGGTTCGGGTAGAATGGTGCCGAGACATGATAGCAAAATTGGTAGCAGGCTCGTCTCGGCGCGTTTAAGATATCATTACGGGTGATGAATCTTGGATTTATCAATATGATCCAGAAATGAAGCATCAGTCGACCGTGTGGCTGTTTCAAAATGAACCAACGCCTACCAAAGTGAAGCGAGCCAGAAGTGCAGGCAAAATGTTGATTGCAAGTTTTTTTTTTTCTACCAGGTTATCTGGTGTCAATACCCTGACGAGATCAAAGAAGCATCAATGCTGAATGGTATGTTACCAAATGTTTGCCAGAAGTTTTTACTACTGCAAGCAGCAAGCGACCGAACACTGGCCTCCGTGGGCTACTGCTTCACCACGACAACGCGCTGGCTCACTCGGCGCTCAAAACAAGGGACTTTCTGGACAGCACACCGGTCAAATTTATAGGTCATCCTCCTTACAGTCCCGATTTGGCTCCGTGCGACTTTTTCTTGTTCCCCAAAATAAAAAATCAACTCAAAGGAAAACAGTTTTCATCACCTGAAGATGCACTGGGTGCATTTGAGAAGGAGATTGGAGAGGTGTCTGATGCGGACTGGAAAATGTGTTATGAAAATTTGTTTAGACGTATAAAACTGTGTATGCCAATGGAGAGTTCTTTCAAAAGATATAATAAAAAAAAATATAACCTTTAGTATATTTTTTTCTAGTATCACAAAACTTTCTGAGTGCCCCACGTAATAATTTATTTCACCCCATGGGAGACGGCACTGCAGTGATTGATGTACATGAAATCCAGACTGCTAACGATATTGTTGGAGCTGGCCCGTACTCTGCGTACCAGGGATGCACACCTCATTCGCATCGTTGCGTAAAAGCAATTAATATGTGCGTCCGCGAATATTCCCGATGCGCTACAAAAACGGGGCAGCACCGACCTATTGGAGTTATACATCAAACCACGTGTTTTGGCATACTGCTCACATTTGGCGACCAATTACTCTCTGAGACCACAGATTGACGCACTCAGAAGCACCATATCATCTGCATAGCTAATATTATTTACACAAATACCATCTATATAGCAACCCACTCTGATGCTGCTGAGCTCGCCAATCCTGCCTCACCCCGCATTCCAACCTGTATGGCTTGGAAAAAGTTCCAGCCCATCGTACACTATTGATCTGGTTACCATACCACTATTTAAAGATGTTTATAAGCTCCGTTGGCAACCTATCCTTCTCCATCTTTCTCCACAATACGGCATAACCCGAATAACCTGATCAGAAACCTTGAATAAATCGATGAACCTAGCATAAATCGGCGTCCCACGCTGTGTATAGTAAGTATGTGATAGTATGCTTAAGGCACAACACTGCACTTTCTGTTGACAAACCACGCCGAAACCCGAATTGGTTGTCATGAACATTTACAGTTTTATTTATTTGTGTATTAAGCAGACGGTCAAACACTTTTGATATTTTGATATTATAGTAGCTAGAGAGATGGGCCTTTTGGATGCCGAGCGACGAAATGTAAGTTTTTACGCACAATTTTGAGAGATTTACCATGTTATTTTAAAACCATAGACTTCTTATAGGTTTTCCTGTAATCTATGAGTAAAGAGCCATACTTTGTATTTTTTTCAAAATTTTTGGTCCAGTAGTTTCGGAGATAAGGGGGGGGAATGGTCAATTTTCATTGAATTTATCAAATATCTTTAAAAGTATTTATTTTAAAATTATATAAAAAATATATTTAAGATTCTCGCAACAAGCCCTTTCATTTGATATGTCACACGGTACTGTTAGCAAAACTTTTTTTTTTAATTTTCTTGTTTGCGCCCCAAAAGTGACACCTATATTCAAAATTAAATTATTTACGTTACACATTCGTGTTTGGGTCACAGAAATACACATGTGTACAATATTTCAACTTAATCGGTCCATTAGATTCGGAGTAAATTGGCTGTGACAGACGGACAGACAGACAGACAGACAGACAGACACACGAGTGATCCTATAAGGGTTCCGTTTTTTCCTTTTGAGGTACGGAACCCTAATAAAACGGACAAAGTATCCAAAAACATACGTTTTCGTGACTTGAACATACGGAAAGTGAGTGTTACTGTAAGAAGTAATTACATAAAATATGAACACATAATAATATATTCGTATCCCATTCATGCCTCAGATCAAAGACTCCCAAAAATAAGCGGCTTTTAGAGGTCTTTAACTCTTGACAAGGATCATAAGAAATGTATGAAGATGGCCATACGTGCATTAGCAGTGTTATGAAAGGGGTGCCCTACTTTCTTATTTTTTTGGCGTTTTTTATTTGGGGCGAATAAAAATCCTTAATAATTTTATATCAGTGAAACCCGTTCAAATACAAAATTATGTACTTTTCCTTACAGACTACAGCCTAGAGGATTACTTATATTATTATTTTTGAAGCAGCGTTGTGGGTCAAAAATTTTGCAAGTAATTGAACGTAAAATGTGACATTTTATGAGTCTTAACATTAAATCACTTAGAGAAAAGAGAAATCATGATAGAACTGGAACTTCTTATTTTTATTTATTTACTTAAATCTTATCCAAACTGCCATTACAGATCTGCGATCCAATACGATAGAGGGGCCTTACATGCTAAATCCTTAATCTACATCCTTTAAAATTACATTTAAATTCTTAGGTAGTACTGTGAGCTTTTTCGAAGAAATAATACATCAGAATATTCATAAAATATGTGATTTAATGAGGCCCTTGGTTACAAAAATGCAAACTGTAGCAATACAATAGTGTAGTTAGTAAGAAGACTCATCATACTCAATTGTAAGGCAACGTCTGCGTAGAACAGGCCACAGATACGTATCTTATGGAATGATGCTCGATTCAAACGCAGTATGTTCTTGCATAGTTTTTTCTCATCATCTATAAAATAAAAAATCAATAGGTACTTATTTTATTATCAAGTAAATAATATATATAATTTATAAAGTGCCTAAAAAGGTAAATATTTGGTGGGTAGGTTCTGAAGTAATTTAGTAAAAAAAGGGCAGAATTATTTTTGGGAGAATCTTTGATCTAATAATTAACTAAGAACCTCAATATTTATCAAATCTTGATGGTTTATTCAAATTAATGTTAGAAAACTGAATACAAAATAATAGGAGGATTTAATATAAAAGAAATTAATAACCTGAGCAAGTTGACTTTAATATAAGTGCGCAAGTATCTTGAACACTTTCAATAGCTAAGTAAAATTTCTCGCATTCTACGGTCAGCATTGTTTGCCACGTCAAATACTTTATTAACCAGACCAGTAATGCTACTGAAATCAAAAACGCTGCTTCCTATAACAAAATGAACGTTTGATCAAAATAGTGTAGAATCTATTAAAGAAAAACAAAAGCAAGATAATAGGTTACTTACTAAGTTATAATTGCTTTTCATCATATCAATTGCGTCTTCAATGTAAACCAGAGTGTGGGTAAATACTTCTATAAGATAAAATAGTATCTGAAAAATGAAATTGAACAAAATATAAGTATGTAGAAATAGGCTTTTTCGCCTCTTGATTTTTTCCCACGCTAAGGTATATAAGACTTACGAATTGCTGAAAACAAACTTTGTAGTTGTCAAAGCACTCCAATATGTAGGCGTAAGCCTGAAATACCTCTTTCCTATAATTTTCATCGTGCGTATCTTCCAATTCTGAGTAATTTAAAACTTGAATATTCCATAAAACGACTTTGCTTTTCAACAACTTAATAACTCGTGTGGCATAAACTACATTAAAATCGAAAACGGCCAAAAGGTAGCAAATTAATATAAAGTAGTAAGGAAAACCTATCCGTATCGAGATATAACTGAAAATAATTAAATGAAAACTCATAGCCACTGTTACAATAATCCAATTCCAAATGATAAAGTGGCTAAAATAGGTTTTATTGTTGAGTAATCTGTGCACTTTTTGAAAAGTTAAGACAAGCTGGATACTATTTTTATTTTGTATAATGCTGGTAAAGAAATTCATAGCTAATCCGAAACAATAGAAAACGCAGTCAAAATTATATGTGACGTTCTTAAAAATAGATAGCCTATATACGGTTAATAATACGGTGTAGTATATAAATAAAACCATAAATAATACTGTTCCAGTCAATGAAACACAATTGGAGATGGGCCCATTTGGCGTTATAAAATTATCTTTAATGCGATATTTAGGACAGAAGATTAAATATAACATGAAGTTCAAAGGAAAAAGCATCGACTGCACATCTCTGTCCACTGTATTGTTCAACACTTTCACAGTATATTTTTTTAAGGTGTTTCGAATTGTCTCCATTTTACTACTAGACCGTAAGTTCTTAGCGTACAAATGACACAATAAAACGATGGTAAATGTAGAAGGTAACAACCTACACCGAAATGATTATGACAAAATGGATAGAATCAATAATTTCTAATTTATTACGCTACTGAATTAGACTAAACAAAATATTACGAACAATTTATATAAACAGGGTGAATTTTTAGATGTGCACAGTTTTGGAGATAGACACCGTTTTTAGGGTTCCGTACCTCAAAAGTAAAAACGGAACCCTTATCCTTTCAACTCTCATTAACGAGACACAATAGAATTTTAATTGTTATCCACCTCAATGAGGCGTCGTAACAGATGATGAGTAGGATCACTCGTGTGTCTGTCTGTCTGTCCATCTGTCACAGCCAATTTGCTCCGAACCTAATTAACTCATTAAGTTGAAATTTGGTATTCATATGTATTTTTGTGACCCAAACACGAACGTGTAACGTAAATAAATGAATTTTGAATATAGAGGTCACTTTTGGGGGCAAATAAGAAAATTAAAAAAAAAAGTTTTGCTAACAGTACCGTGTGACATATCAAATAAAAGGACTTGTTGCGAGGATCTTAAACTTATTTTTTATGTAATTTTAAAATAAATACTTTTAAATGTATATAAGAAATTGGATGAAACTTTACCATTTTCTCCGACACTACTGGACCTAAAATTCTGAAAAAAATACATAACGTGGCTCTTTACTCATAAATTGCAGGAAAACTTATAAAAAGTCTACGGTCTTAAAATAACATGGCTACAATGTTAAGTTTGTTCTTGAGATAAATAAATTCATCTGAACTACGGAATTCTTTATTGTGTGTAGTCTGACACGCACTGGGCCGGTTTTTTTTAGGGTTCCTCAAAAAGGAAAAAACGGTACACTTATAGGATTACTCGTGTGTGTGTCTGTCCATTTGTCACAGCCAATTTGCTCCGAATCCAATAGACCGATTAAGTTGAAATTTGGTACACATATGTATTTTTATGACCTAAGCACGGATGTATAACGCAAATAAATGAATTTTGAATATGGGGGCTGTTGGGGGGTAAACAAAAAAAAAAATGTTTTGCAAACAGTACCGTGTGACATATCAAATGAAAGGGCTTGTTGCGAGGATCTTAAATATATTTTTTATGTAATTTGAAAATAAATGCTTTTAAAGACATTTAAGAAATTCGATGAAAATTGACCGTTCCCCCCCGTATCTCCGAAACTACTCAACTTAATTTTTTTAATAAAATACTTAGTATGGTTCTTTACTCATAGATTACAGGAAAAGCTATAATAAGTCTATGGTCTTAAAATAACATGGTAAATCTCTCTATATTGTACGTACAAACTTACATTTGCAGTTGGAATGTATTTCAACTACAATGTTAAGTTTGTATTTGGGATAATTTCATCCCAACTATGGAACCCTTCATTGTGCGTAGTCCGACACGCACTTGGCCGGTTTTTGGTTTATTTGAAAGCATACGCGAACTTTTGAGAAGAAATTATCTCAGCATATAGGTAGAGCTTGATATTTTTCCACAACTGCAGCGAACGATATAATTATGTTTCAGATCAAATAAATTCACGGTTACACCGAAATAATAAAGTACCTATTTTAATAAACTAAAAGGCAAGTAATTTTCTCATCATGTAAAAAAATATAATTATAGTTGTACAGCCATTTTTAAACGTTTCTTTCTTCAACAAGAAAGCTTTAAAATATCTTCACTAAAAGACTGAATACTTACTTTTTAAGTCCATCTCATTAAAATCTCAGACTCGTAACTATTTTAAAACTCAACCCAGACATTCAATAAAACTGTGAAAATTAAACAACTATATTACTTTCTTTGTGAAAAGGACTACACAGCACTTTTGAAGCCGGTGGAGTTGCCAGCGGTAAAATGAGTTCATATACTAGAAAAGTTCGTCAGGCAACATTGAGGGAAAAATTGCGGAATGATTCTGAGCTACGGTGAAAGTTAGAGGAATTTTAAAGTGTCTGTCTTTCCGCTTTTTGAATAAAATTTTGCTTCTAAGTGAGCTGATTGATGAAAGGTTTCGGTTCCAATGAATATCGGTGTCGGTTTATTTTACTTGATGAGCAGAAACAAAATATGTCATAATATATTTGACGGTGAGGGTAGGTATATCTTTCCTTATTATCAGCCATATTTTAAGTACTGTGGGTATTGTTGGTTATTGCGCAATAGAAAACCGTTTGCAGTTCAGATTACATTATAATTTACTATCAAATTAATCACATTAGCAATTCACGCACTGTGCCCATACGACACAACTATACAGAACGCGCGACAGTTTCTAAACTTCTTCACTACTTGACCGCCACCCATGAACTCTGCTTTGATCCGGCCGGTCCAAGCGTTATGTGACGTCGCGATTAGTCAACTCAGTAACGTATTTCGTATTTTTAAATATGGAATAAGCGCAAGAGTATTCTATAATAGTTCTCTCATCTGCAATGTACTTGATATACCTAGTATAAAATAACAGCGGATAAAAGTATTCCCGTTTTTGTACGTTCTTTGAAAGAGGACGGTATACGATGTATTCTTTACTTAAACTAAACTTAGCGCAAAAAAATAAAATTGTAAAGATAAAAAGTATCTCACAAAATAACTGTTTACAATTTCAATTTTCAGTTTCTATGTCAGTTCATACAGTGGTATCGTTTAACTTTAAAGTTACCACCAGAGATATGGCCAGGGGCACGGTGGATCTGCAGTGTCAAAATCCTCGCATCTCGGAGTTGTAAAGTTTTACGTTCCAAAAGAAATTCAGTCCTGTGGCTTAACAAAATAATAAAAATTAAAGAGCGTATAAAGGCCAAAAAGGCCCGTACATTAGATTAACTGTTCTGATAAGTAAGTTTTATAACGTCCAGAATCCGCGTACAACGAGTACACAGTGATACGTCTTGTCGATGTATCACCGAGATAGTCCTTTAAGTTCTGCTGTGGTCGGCGAAATGATCATCAAAGGTGAGTTATAGCAGTGGAGATTTTAGCGATTATTTTGAGATATTGCTTTGAACATAAAGACATAATAGAAGTTTACTGTTTTATTTTTCAGTAGGTTCGAGCCCTGACAGGCGCTTTACTTTGTGTAAATTATTTCATCACCACTGCTCTCAAAACGGTGAAGGAAACCATCGTGAGGAAACTGGCATGTCCTAGAACCGAAACCGAAAATTCGAAGACATGTGACATCTATCAACACGCACTGGGCCCGCGTGGTGGATTGCGGCCCACTCCCTCTCACAGAGAGGAGGCCTGTATCCCAGCAGTGGGAACACTATAGGCTGATGATGAATGATTTATTTTTAAAGCATTTTTCTCAAAATAATCGCAAAAAACTCAACTAAAAGTCTTTTGGGTTACGTATTAGATAATGCTACCTATATCAATATTTTCATTTAAATATATTACTGCAAATTGTGTAATTAAGTTTTTTCTACTCTGGTTTTATTTCTATTTTCAAAATTGTTGTGAGTTAATATGAAGGAAATAGACAGTAAAAAAATGCATTGTTTTTGGCTAAGTTTAATAAATCAAAAACATTTTTAGCTTCTAGGAAGTAAATAATTCTTCTTCATAAAAATATTATTTGTAGTAATAACTCTGTGCCTTATTTTACGTAAATAAATGTGAGGGAGCGTCTCGCACTATCCACGTCTATACGTAACGGCGCGCACTTGCGACTGCTGAGCACCGAAATTTACCAAGATTTTGAAGTGCGTCGTTTTGGCCATGTTTGAATGAAGACGTAATACTACTTGCTTTATTTATACTGTGACAGGGTGAAATGGTTGTTTCAATTAGGCTACTAGACATTAGCTTCGACAGTCTCACACTTTAAGGACTTGGGAATATCATAATCTTTTACTATTTTTGATTTTCCATCAAGATTCCGTCTCCAGTTACGTAATACAATATTTAAACTGAGTCGCTATCTCACTGCTTTTAAAAGAAATGGTACACTTATTTACATAGGGTAATTCCAGGGGAGATGGCCAATAGAAAAAAGTTCAAGTAATAATTCATAGATGGTACTGACTTTAATTTAGTTCGATTTGTTTCGGCACGGGCAACAAGTGTAAGTGGATTTTTTTGTGAAAAAATTATGGAAAGGTGAGTAATTTGACTTTGTTTTTTAATAACACGTTCGATTTAAATTAAGGGGTTAACATATTAAATGGTCACAAAAAAGTTTTCAAAGTTTTGTCCGTATTCATGCTTTCTTTGTGAAGTAAAAAACTTTCTCGTGTTCTAACATCAAAATTAAGTACAAAATCGAGAAGTTGCTTTTATTAAGTAATGTGACCATCTCACCCGGACAGTCGGGAAAGATGGCCATAGTATTTACGGGAGAGATAGCCATAAAATTTAATGTCCTAATTTAAATTTATTTTTAAAATTGAATATTTTCTATAGATGCCTAACCAATAACCTACGGAAGGCGGCTGCTGGACGAGGTGCCTGGAGCGAAGAAGACTCAAAAAATGTTATGGCAGAAGTACAAAGTGGAGGGATCACGGTTTATAGAGCCTCTTTTATCTACCATATTTCAAGAAAAACACTAGAACGAAGGTTAAAACAAAACAATTACACAAAGGGACCTTTGGGACCATCATCAACCTTTGTAGACAACGAAAAGAGACTGAGCAAGCATATAAAGGACATGCAGTCGAGAGGCTTTCCATTGACTATCGATAATTTAAGAATAATTTCATTCAAGTATGCTGGGAAATTAGTAATTAAGCACAGATTCAATATGAAATCTGAGAAGGCGGGCTATGATTGGGTGCATTGTTTTAATGTTTTTCAAAGGGAATTCCGATATTTTATTAAGAAAATCAGAAGGGGTGTCATATGTTAGAAGTCAAGAGATGAATAAAGCAGAAGTAAACGCCTATTTTGAAATGCTTGAGAGGATTCTCAGTGAAAATGACCTAATAAATAAACCTAGCCATATAAAAAAGGAATTAAAAGATCTCAAGTGCAAAGGGAAAGGCAAAAAGAGTACTGGCCATCTCCCCCCGATCACTATGGCCGTCACCCCCGGACACTCTGGGAGAGATGGCCAGTCCTAGTTTTTTTTTTAAGTTTAAAATTACATCGTTTGCTTTATTTAAAGTGATTTATCGTTAATGTTTGATAAGACTAATAAATAAAGTTTGTGTTCTTTATTGATTCGTTTTATTCATCATAATTTCTTCACATTAGAGTCAGAGAGTTATTAGGGCCATCTCCCCCAGAATTACCCTACATAATTATAGTTTGGATAACAATTCGAGAAACTATAATTCTGATTCTGTTTAAGGTAATGTCAATGTATTATTAGTTAAAGTTCAAGACACGGTTTAATTAAAATCAATTGTTTCCAAAGTAAACAGCTGGATATCTGAATACAATCATTAGCGATGTTTGATTACTTTCAGTTGCTAAAGATACGAATAATAGCTAGTTAAATTGAAATTCAAGAATATTCAGTCATATACACTGATCGAAATTATAATATTCATGTAGCTTTGCCGTAGTCTTGAAAGGCTAACTCTTAAGTTAGGTTAACAAAGAATAAGATAACTTGGAGGAGGTATCACAAAATAAAGAACAAAAAACTAAATTCTTGCAGTAAATAAATAAATTAAATTATATTCCTTTTTACTGTAGCGGTTACACCGCCACATACGAACTACGCATCATAGACATGACGTCACACAAATCCTGCATCGCGCAATTAGAGTTTACCGAGCAATTGACATATTATATTCAAGATTCCGACTTCAACCGTTGGGCAGTTGCCCGCCAGACACAACACCCGTCTGGTCTGAGGATCCTCCCTTTTTATGGTGGATGAGTGAACTTTACACCCTGTTCCTCATACCACTAAATTACATTACCTTAAAATTAGAGTACTTCTTTAAAATGTAAAATGATTATTTTTTATTTTTCAGATTCAACAACTCAGAAACACGTTCATTGCCCAACCAGATTCAGGAATAGTAGAGGCCGTCATCCATTAGAATAGTCACGTAAATAGAAGAAAAAGATTGTCGTTAAAGAACAAAGTATTTAATTATTTTCTCATTGCTGCCGCCTTTAGTCCACGCGTAGCGGACATGAATACGTGGATGGCGTAGCAACAGCAGCTACGCCGTAGCAACATTTATTTATTTAAACTTCTCGCTCACAATGAAGTACAAAGGCGGACTTTATAATCATCATCATCATCATTTCAGCCGAAAGACGTCCACTGCTGAACATAGGCCTCCCCCAAGCACCTCCACTTCGACCGATTCTGTGCTTTCCGCATCCAGCGGATTCCTGCGGCCTTCACAAGGTCATCGGTCCATCTTGTGGGAGGCCTTCCAACGCTACGACTTTATAATAATATAATATATTCTTTATTTGGGATTACATATACAAGTACACACAATCCATATAGTGTTAGTAACAATGACATAAAAACTATGTTAGTAAACTTTTACAAACTAAAACAACTAAAACTGACGTGGCTCAACACACGTTGGCACATGCCTCCGTACCCAGTGCCTTATAAAGGGACTGTCCATTTTGTCTAACAATATTTTTAGGATGCTGTTAGAGCTTCTGCGCAACCTACCCATTATTGAAGCTGATCTCTTCCTCATAATACCATGAAAATCGTTAACACGGGCTTCCGCGAACATCTGCGAAGCACTGCAGAAGCGCGGAAGCCTCATCAACATCCTAAATCCATTATTATACTGTACACGCAGGACGTTCTCTGAGTACCTATATTTCACCCACAAGCTGCACGTGTAGAAGGTTTGGCAGTATGCCTTGAAAAGCGAGCCTTTTACATCCTTACTACAACGCGCAGCGGGCTGCCATCTTGCATCGAACCGCCAACGCCCTCCACTCCCTCTCTATATCAGCATCATCAGATAAGTCCTCCGTGACTACATGCCCTAAGTATTTAAACTGTGTGACTCTCTATAGTGGCTTTCCGCTAAAAGTCACTGGACGAACATTATCCAACGAGCTAGACTTCGATTTGAAAATTAGAAGCTCACTTTTCTTGACATTATATGTGAGTCTATGTAAGTCCATGTGATGTAGCATAGGACTCACAAACAGCCAACAACTTCCTGAGCGCGCTGATTGATGGACTCAGCAAGACCATGTCGTCTGCGTAGGTGAGATTATTCACCATAGCGCCATCAATCGAGCAACCAACGTTAGTCTCGCTGAGCTCACCAATCTACCGGTTCATATAAACATTAAACAGGGTCGGGGACGTTAGTCCACCCTGTCTAATACCACACTCCAAGACGTACGTATCAGAGTGAGCACCTACCCATCTAACACTGTTAGTCTGCGAGCTATACCAAAACCTCAGTACATTAATAAGCTCCTCGGTTACCTCTAGAAGTTTAAGCTTCGACCAAAGCTTGTCGTAACAAACCAAGTCAAAAGCCTTGGAGAGGTCGAGAAAGGTAGCATATACCGGCGATTCCTTATCAGTGTAATACTTGACTTAATGCCTTAGGCATTCTCTACCAGTCAACCAAGGGTGGTGAAGAGATACCTAAGATGGCAGGTGCTCTGAACAAAATGTATAAAATAGACACAAGTACATAAATAGGTTATAAACTTATAATACACATACATACTATAATATATATAAATTCAAAGGACAAGAGGTAATTGAAATTCTATGCTATTTTTTTTTAAATAACTCTGTAATTTCCGCTTAAATGCATACCGACTGGTGGCCGTCCTGATATTAAAAACATCGTATTCATATTTTTATTTGTTATTCATAGTAACAGTTACTATAGAACTCCCTTCGTCCATTTATTACGAAAGTAATAAAATGTTTTAGTTGAATGTATAAAGGGACTATTAACTTGTAAAGGTAGGCTAATATTGTATACTTTTAAATTATCTAAGGTTCAAGGTTAACTTTCAATGCCAGCCTGTGTCAAGGCTTCTCAGAAACTATCCACTGTCATACTATGAACTTACACAGACGGTTTGCTCACACCTAGTCTGGTGTCAGTAATATAAATCACCTGCGGGTCTA
This sequence comes from Agrochola litura, assembly GCA_949152395.1. Taxonomy (NCBI): domain Eukaryota; kingdom Metazoa; phylum Arthropoda; class Insecta; order Lepidoptera; family Noctuidae; genus Agrochola; species Agrochola litura. The sequence continues at coordinate 1,811,985 of OX424497.1, read as the reverse complement.
GATTAAAAGGGTGTAACAAAGTACCTTTTTTTGGATAGAGGTTGCTTATCTCGGCTAAGAAACCTTATAAGCAGGTCGGTAATCTCTAGGTATTTTGTTGTAAAATAAACTTAATTCTTTTACAATTTCTTTTAAATAGTATAAAGTTTCATAAATTTGTTTAAAAATACTAGTAAAACGACCATCTCTGATCTACTTTGAGTTTTTAAAACATTTTCCAACAAGGAATCTGAAGTATCTATTTATTAAAGAGCCACTTAATTTCTTCTGTGACACCACCCACGCACGCAGTTGTCAACTTTCTTCCACATTGTTAAGGTTGATATTCCCTTGTCCTTCATCATCTTTAGTCGTGGCAATGTAGAAACCTTTTCACTCGAAAACTTTCAACACAAATTCCATTAACGGAATTAAAATTAAAATACCCTCATTAATATGTAAGGAAAGATTAATGAACTAACTAATAGCACTGCTTCGCTTGGGTTTAGCAAAAAGTCTAAGTAGGTACTATAAGTACCATCCCGCCATTAGCACGGTCGACAATATTACGCCTTGATTCAATACTGAATAGTTCCTTTTATGTCCTTTGTTTTTAACGTCTTTTTCATTATTCTGGAACAAAATGTTTGTGTAAAAGTACTTTATTGCTATTCTGGGAAACAGAAAATGAAATCGCAGTGAGCAAAGCGTGCTTGTCAAAATGGTATTATGATCCAACAGAAATCCTGTACCCTGCAGTATTCAATTAAAAATTTATTATAATAATTATTATTAGAACAGCGTATTAAATGGTAAAGTAAGTAAAGCGAAACGGTATCGAGAGGATATACAATTCCTAGTAAAATTGGTTTCTGAAAACCTGTTCAATAATAAAATTCTGACGAAAAGTAGTAATTTGTTTGGCTATCGTTATTTTCGACAATCACTCACAAAAGCTAACGTGTTTAAAATTTGATTAACTGATACCGGAAACTTACTATCCAATGAGAAAGACTGAGTGACGAGATCCACAAAACCTCACAGATTACCTTTCAAAATAAAACACAACAGGCAGTCTTATTAGATAATAAATAGCTCCAACAATGGCCGTCAGATGACCGCTTCCAATTTTCTACCTTTAAAAAAAGTTAGTCGCGTTACGTTGAAAACCAGCTGGCAACATGTTCCATTGGCGCGACAATAGACTGGAACAAAGAACGCTTTGTTGCTGCTTCCATTGTCGCGTCATTCGCCGTGTTACGTCGTGTTTATTCCGATAATTTCTACAACATGGAGGAGTGGACTGCGGCAAATCTAGGATTGAAAATGAAGAGTTTGACTGGAATGGTTAAGTATAATTTAATCTAGTTTCTATTTTGTCATGATTTTTCAACTAGTACCAATCTGGAAACATCAGCAAATGCATTGGTACTTTAAATTTTTTACCAAAGTAAGGTATATACCTATTTTCGATATTATTACATTCAAGAAAGTTGAGTGTTTCTACCAAAAGACATTTAATAGTTACCTCGCGTCCTAACCAAAAGCGAGCGTCGCCGTCACTCGATTACGCGATCAACGCGATCATTTGTATGAAATTTGACGTACAAACGCGACTATGTCATATTGATATAAAACAGCGGGACGACCGTGTACTCGCGCGACGGCGCGACGATCTCTTTTGGTTAGGACGCGACTTTCAACTTCTATTTAAAAATGTAACTAATGCTACAATATAGTAATAGACTTCATTCCATTTCAGGACGTTCAAAAATATTTTATAGCCGTCCGTCTAGAACATATTTCATTACTACGTTTATTTTATAAAGATGATATTAAACCCCGACAGAAATGAAATAAAACTGTTTGGAAAGATTTTACGGGCATTTTATATTAAATTCTTCAAGACTTCAACAAGGATTATAGGCAATAAAATGCTATTTTTAGATTATTTTTGAACTGCTATGGGCAGAAAAACAATGGTACCTATCTAGGCAACCAGATATTTTTTAGGAGATAGGACAGGATACCAATTTGGTAAGCAGATTAACGTACGGTCGATATGATGCAAAGTGGTTTTCGCCACTTATCTAGGCATTTGTAAGACGAAATCTTTTTGTCGATGCGTTGCCAGCTTTAACCTCAGAAATCCAAAGTCCAGTCGACCAAAAAAGTAACGAGCATTTTATTTTGTTTACCAGTTCAAATGAGGTCTTAAATAACACAAACTCAATTACAAAGCATCATTAAGATAAACTGATGCAAGTTAATCTTAGGCTAGACCCAAATATTTATAGTCCTAACTAAACGTAACTGATACTCGCTTTATTACTCCTGGGTCACCTTCACAAGAATCAGATAGAGTTTAAATAAATAGTTAATTAGGTAAAAGATCAGATAGCTCGGGATTATTTGAATGGAGTTAAAGTCGAATGGCCGATTCAAATTATTCGCAAAGGTTCCACTATCTAGATCTTTATTTGAAATAGTTTTGGACAATATTGAAATAATTTTGCAAGTTGGGAATAGTTTTTAATGTGGTGACTGTATATATAGTATTGTAAAGTCCATAATTAACATAAAACTCACACTAAAATTGTATATCGTTGAAGGTGTCAATGATGAAAAGGTTTCTTTCTTTCGTTGGTTTAAAAAATCAAGAACAAGAACTTAGGGCATGCCATTGGTATGGTTATATTGTTTCGGTAATAATTTAAACGCACCTATTGTTGGTACTATTCTATGCTTATGGTATTACGAACGCAGAAAAAATTTTTTTTTTTAAGGAGACTATATAACACTAATATCTTTTCTCCAATTTATACATACATTCTCTTAGAGTGTATACGATCAGGGTATCACAGTGCAAAGATAATTTACGAAGAAATTTGCAAATAGAACAAAACAGCCAGGTGCTACTCAGAATTTCAATCATTTCAAGCCTTCGGCCTGACAACCTGCTTGTCCATACAAATAAGTCTCACTACATATATATAAACACTTTCGTACCTTCGCGTTTGTTTTCTTCCTGCCCCCGGCTAATCTTATCGATTCTCAGCGAGAAGAGAATGGAAGCCGATCCGATTATACGAATACATTAGATGGATATACATTATCGGAATAGATGGTTATATACGTGGTATTAGCATACGTGGATTTGTTGCTTCACTTGCTTTCGATTATTCTGTTTGCGTGTTACATTCGAATTGAGTTGGTTGTTTTCTTTTAATGGGGTTTTGAGATTGTGTGTGATCTTCTTTTTCGTTTTTATCGGCACAAATGGATACATAATATAACGTCAAAAATTAAAATACCTACCTACCTTAAATAGCTTTAAGTAACTAGAATAATTTTATATGTTAGGTAATTAAAAATTCTGCGTGCCATAAGGCAGAATGTATAAGGATTGAAAATATTGTAACACCTAATTGTATTAATTACCTACATTCTATGCAAATAAATAAATCTAATCTACGGGTAAAATGTCAATGTCCAAAACATCGAAAATTTAAATATCGATTGCATCGAAATATCGAAAATTGTTATGAACCTAAGCTTAAAATGTCTAAGAATGAAATGCCGAGTGATTAAAATATCGAATGAGTAAAAATGTCGAAAGTCCTACCTAAGTTCAAAATGTCAACATTTAATACACTTAAGTTCATTATATTTAGTATGTTAAAAATACCTCTAAGTTCAAATATCGAACAAATTTTGTGTTATCTTATCAAATATACGAGTATCGTTTAGATTATGTATATACTTAAGTTTGTTTAGGGTCACACTGACCAATTTATTTGTTGTTGCCATTTCATTTATTTGTTTTACCTATGTTTAAACACTAAATGATTGAGTTTGTAAGTTCCATTAAATTATAAGAGATTAACTTTCTTATTAATTATATTTTTGTAAAGGCATTGTTACAATGTTTAGTTTAATAGTATTTGTTTTGTATTAATAGTTCAGTTCACTTTATCTGTTGCAACATTCATGTTAGTTGAGTAGTAAGGATAGACAACTGTCATTTGAAATGTTATAAAAGATCGTGTAACTTTATTTTTGGTCTCTTTCCTGTACGTGTCGCTTGACTGGTAACAATATACAAAATTGTAAGTAATTGATTATCACAACACCTGCATCATTTGATACAGGTAGTTATAAGTGTAAAAATGTAGGTAGATTGGAAATTATCACACTCTACCAACGCATTGCTATTAGTCATTCGTTCTGCAAACGTTTAACGTATTGTTTAGCGAATATTATCATGTCGGAACACGGATTAGAATTTTTGCAAAAACCCTAGGGTTATTGCGAAAACACCGATACTTAGACAATGGTGAAAACATTTCTTTGGCCTAAGTACAGTGGTGTTCTGCTGTAGGCTGAAAAAAATTGGCCCAGTTAGCATGTTGATAGCGAGCTGACTACGGTGCGCTGGATATTCATTCATGAATCCGTAAAGAATACAAAAAAACAACCACTCGTCGTCATAATAATATTATCAACTAGCTGCTGTTTAGAATAAAATAAAAGTAGCTCCATAAAACGACAGCTATAACATAACATAACATCATGCCTTGTTTCCCCGAAGGGTTGGGCAGAGATGTCCCTGTAGCAGGTACACACGGCTACACATCATGCTATACATTTCCAGTTTATGCTGATCTTGCATTGTATAGGATTTCCGTACAATGCGAGATCAGCTTATACTGGAAATGTATTTATTTATGAAAATCTTACCCAAACTACCATTACAGATCTGCGATCCAATGCGATAGTGGGGCCTTACATGCTAAATCCTTAATCTACATCCTATAAAATTACATACTATATCCTAAATCTTAACCTACATCTGAATAACATATTACATATAATGTAACTTTTGCGAATTCACTCAAGTTACACCACAATACATCAACCCTCTCGTGAACCTCGTTCACCACTCGCATGGCTCTAGTGAGAGGAGCCCTCGCCAGTAGGTTGGTTCTGGCTGCAGGCACAGCAAGCAGGGGCGGGCGTCGCCGCCTCCACACGTAGCGGTCTGGCACGCAAAGTTCCAGGTGCCGCAGCACTCCCGGGTTATGCGCCCCGCCACGCAGCAGTTTCACTACATACGCTGCGAGCGCAAAGTCCCGTCTCACCTTTGACGCGTTGTACCCTACCATACCCAGTACAAATAGTATAGGGTACATCAATGGGTAAAGTGGATATACCCCATACAACTTGAAATACAGGTGTCTTGTGAACTTATTTTGGACACGTTCCAACATGACACTATATTTCGCCTCATGAGGAGCCCATATGACTGCACTATGTTCAAGGTGACTCCTGACTAGTGTGTCATACAAAACCCTGAGTGTCGTGATGTTGGTAAACCCCTGAGTCTGCCTGAGTACGAAACCTAGGTTTCTGTATGCCTTCTTACATATCTTATTGATATGCTCACAGAAGGTTAGTTCCTGAGTGAAGATTACCCCTAAGTCTCGTACCTGAGAGACTCGTTGCATCGGCGCATCCTCTACCTTGTATTGATAATACAAAGGAGTCCGGGCTCGAGTGAAAGGTATCACCGAGCATTTGGCTACATTAAAATGAAGTTTGTTGGCGATGCTCCACTCGACCACTCGGTTGATGTCATCCTGCAGGCGTTCACAATCCGCGTGATCCCTAACCTCGAGCAGCAATTTCAGGTCATCTGCAAACAATAAAAAAGTCCCATTTCTTACGACTTCCGGTAAGTCATTTATCGTTATAATAAATTCGAAGGGCCCTACATTGCTGCCCTGGCTCACGCTGGACCTAATATTATAATACGGTCGAGATTCACAGCCATTGTAATCAACATATTGCTGGCGACCCTTCATATAGCTATCGAAGAACTGCAGCAGAGGCAATGTGCATCCAATTTTCGCAAGCTTCCTTAATAAGACGTCGTTATCAACCGTATCGAATGCCTTTTTAAAATCGAAGTACGCAGCATCTACCTGTACTCCAGAGTCTACTGACGGTACCACCTGCACCATAAAGTTTAGTAGGTTAGTGGCAGTGCTGCGTCCCGGCCGGAACCCATGTTGCGCATCTGATAGACGCGTCTGTAGTTATAGATATCCGGACCAGACTTTCCTTTAGGGACCGGAATGACGCGCATGATCTTCCACCTAGTAGGGAACGTCGCTTGTTCTAAACATGTATTAAAAATGTGTAGTAATGGTTCCGCCAGTACCCTCCCACAGTCTCGAAACAGAAACGCTGGTATACCGTCTGGGCCAGACGAACGTTTTGGCTTGAGACTTCCAAGCACCTGCTGAACTTCCGAAAGACTCAGCGTCTCAATATGCACACGTGCACTGGTCGCGTCGACCGCCGCCGCCGCCGCGCCCGAGTCCAGTTGGAGTGACTCCTTGCTGTAAACAGACTCAAAAAAGTCTGCAAACTGCCCAGCGCACTCATCATCCGTCAGATGTTGACCGTCTTTTATAATACTGTGCTTATTAGTGTTCTTTTGTTTTGACCTAATATACTGCCAAAACGATTTTGGATCCTTTACGAATTGACATTGAATTTTATTTCTATGTTCTATGTGCTCAATCTCTATTAACTTTTTTATACGAGTTCTACATTCCGCAAATTTGTAATAATCAATATTCAACTTCGATTTTTTGAATTTTTTATGAAGTCTTGCTTTTATTTGTATATTTTTTATTATATCGCTTGTATACCATACTGGATATACGTACCCTGAATTTCCACTACTAAGTTTTTTCCGCGGCACGCACCCATCTATCGTATAATTGATGTTATCATAAAAGAAGTTCAACATCTCTTCCAAATCATTCATTCCATACAATATACTCCAGTCAGTGGAAATTAGCCTAACATACAACAATTGAAAATGGGCCTTATTCCAATTCCACTGTGGTCTAATATAGTGAGCACTAGTACCGCAGGCGCCGGCGGGGACCGTCGGCGGGACGGGGGCGGGGGCGGGGCGCACGGTAACCGCTAGCGGCGGATGGTGCTTGATGTGTAGCCGTGTGTACACCCACATCTTGCCAGTTATGTTAAAACGTCAGCTGTCTGCCCGTCAAAATCGGTCCAGCCGTTTCGGAGATTAGCCGGAACAAACAGACAGACAAAAATTTTAAGAATTGTTTTTTTTTGTTACAAATACCGTATGTAACTCAATTATGTATAAAGCATTTAGTAAATAGCTATTATTTTGACATTACTACCAGACACTTCAATTTTATTTATTTGTATAGATAGATGTAATAGAACATTCTCAGGATTTAATTAGAAGAGGCTCTTATTACTGTACCTAGATTAAATTATACATAATTATATAGAAAGAAATTCTATCTGAAATTTCTCAGTAGCAGCTCGGAGTCTGGATTTGTGCCCGGTTGATGGCAATAGGCTCGCCCCCTATTACATGGGACTTAAACATAGCTGGCGAAATGTGGGTGTACCTGCTACAGGGTCACCTCTGCCCAACCCTTCGAGGAAACAAGGCGTGATGTTATGTGTGCAAATTAAATTACGTTTTATTTAAAAATGTCCAACCAAACGATGAATGTTATTTAATTTTACTCAGGATTTATTTCAGGAAGAACAAAGAGGAAAATATTTTTAAAATAACTAAGTACTTACTTATTACAGAGTGCTCTGCGAACGAAAAATTTGTTTTGCCTCCTTTCTGCAACTGTTTTTATTGTTACACTCCTGCTAGTACACAGAACCTACTTAATTTATATACCGTTGTATAGATAATCTAATGGAGAATAATACTGTACTTTTCAAAAATTGATTTAATGTAGCAGAAATTAAAAAAAACATCAAATAAGTAATATAATAAAAACTTTTTACAAAAAAAAAACAACCAACTTCCAAAAAAAAACACTACAAAGTGAAAAATAACTTTAATTTCGGAAGTCGGTGTCTTGGGTTTTGTGTTTTCGTTTTTTGCCACCGACTTCCGAAATTAAAGTTATTTTTCACTTTGTAGTGTTTTTTTTTTGGAAGTCGGTTGTTTTTTTTTTTGTAAAAAGTTTTTTTTTTCACTTTTTAGTTGTGGTACCTACCCCACACACATTCGAATACCACTACCTGCTACCAGTGTCAAGAACTTATCATATCATCTACATACTAAGTGGGAAAAAAAATACGTATTTTGTAGCTAACTCAAAAACTACCCAAGCAAAGTTAATAAAATTTATATGGGACCAATTTGGGAGCCTACCCTTTCAAACAAAAAAAGAATTTTCAAAATCGGTCCACAAATAACGGAGAAATCGGTGGACATACATTTTTTTGTAGTTTCGTTTTGTCCTTAGAAGGAACCCTATTGAAAATGACTCTTTTATTCAAAGTAGTTTCATTATAATGAATAAAAACTAACTACTTTAATATCAATATCTATACCTATGTATATTTCCAACTTCAACCTTCTTCCGTTGCCTAGCAACCAACAAAGTAAATATCTAAATAAATAGTCTGTGACATTACGTAAAGATTGCAAGGTGGGAAATTTTACCCATATTGATGGGTAAAAAAGCAGTCAAAACATACTTCATGAAAAGTGTTTAAATAAATTGTAAATTTTTGTTAGAAAATATGTTTTGAAAATAAATATATCTTCTACAAAAAAAAGTTGTTTATCTTTAAATATTTTTTTCTGTTTTTGAATGAGCGTTATGAGGCGTACACTTTTGGATTTTCCAAATTAAGTATTTTAATTTATTTTTGTGAGACCTCAAGGCATTTTAGTCTCACCTTCTCAGTGCTATATTTAGATGTTTCGATTGGGTGATCGATTGGCTTTTAAAACTGCTCAACGAGTTTCAAGTCTGGGGGCTTTTATATATGATTCTGAACAAATCCACGCGTAGCTATAAACCTCCAATGTGAGACTATTGTTTACCTAAACGATTAAATGAGATTTACTTGAGTAAACTGTTACAAAAGACCCTAGTTTCTTTTACGACAAAGCTCCACAACGAAAACCAGATGTTTGTAAAGACGATTGAAGAAACCAATTTATAAATATGTGTTTTTTGTGATGTGTGTGTGATTTATTAATAATAGTAGTAATAGCAATTCCAATATCTAGGCTTTCAGACATAATCATAATCGAGAGAGATATTCGTAATACTCTGTGGATTTACCGTAATCTCTAATTTTGGGGTTTCCTCACGAAACGATGTTAATATTATTACTTCCAATATTTAGATACCTAGAAGCAGATATTTTTGGCATTTAGCCAGAAAGTTGAATCCAATATTTAGCTCAGTGGGCCTACACAAACAGAATAAAATTTATGGACTATAAAATACGATTGTTTAACCGTTTAGTCTATAGTTTCTTTTATTTGTGACTATCCTTACGTTAAATATGACCTAAATGTCGCAAAAGGGTATACTCATAGATGCTGTGGGTACGTTTTACGTATAATTTACTTTCAGTTTGCGTGTATGTGCAGTGCCGACCAAAAGTCCATGAGCAATCTCACAAAGCAATAGACTGACGCTTCGGTTTGACTTACGACCTTCTTCTATAAGTTGTTACAATACTGTAGACACGCACATTACACACACACACTCACTTTGTCTGCAACCAATGACTAGTTCAATAATCATCATTCGTTTTTAGTTTCATTCGTCTTGTTCACATAAATATTAAAGTTTAGCAGGTAGACCACAAAAAACTAAGTAAATTATTTCGATTTCTGTGGGGTAGATGCAGTTTGTTACGAGTATTCAATTAATAGAACTTTTTTGGTTCGTGGATAATATTGGTGACGAGTATTTAGCGCAGTGTTGTGGTTATTATTATCAAAAAGCAGGCATAAAATATATTGAAGAGATCAGATCAGATCAGAGAATATTATTGCGCTGCGTAAAAGTGAAGTGAATATCTAATGAAACCGGACTAAGTGTGAGTGTTATCATTAATATATTTCATATTTTACTAAACATAAATCTTAATCAAGGGTATTGTTGATAGAACAGAGGTATTGTTGAGACAGAAGATGCCTTTAAAGTTTTAAATTCATTGTGAGGTTTAATTCGATTAGTGAATAATAAATAATAAGGTATTATGTGTAATAAAAACAATGTTTTTCTTTGTTCTAGAGAAATACTGTGAGGGTTAAGAGATATGAGGAAGGGGCTTATTATCGAGTAGCAGCGACGTCAAATGGTGAATGAAACAAATGGTTTCATACCAACGAGACATTTTGCTGAATTATTAAAAACACGTCATTATGAACCGTTCGCCGTGCACTCTGAAGGCTTGCATCACTGAAGACCAGCTAGAAAACCGTTTTTGACCTTAAAATATTGACCGTACCAACTTAATAAACAACAGATTCGTTATTGCATGAATTTATGGTAACGAATTTTTTAAGCACGTTTCAATAGGGTGTTTGTCGTATTTCTTGCAGATATACCGAAATTGTTTAATATTATTTTAGTAATAGTATTATTTTAGGATAAAAATTTGAGGTTTAGTTTCAATCTTCTTTTCGTAAAGAAAATGAATACTTAAGCTTTAACCTCAATAACAACCAATATTTACTAAAGTCAAATAAAATGTAAAATAATTAATACAAATAAAATATAAACAAACTGCCCATATTTAACCTTAAAATTACCTATTCTGTAAATAGTTTTTTACATTTTAAGTAGTCTAATATTCTTATTTATTACTTAATTACTTCGACCATGATCAAAGCTTAATATTTATGGTGAAAAAATCCATTAAAAATTTAAAATATTTCATAATTTAAATATGTCTAAATAATACAAACTGCTTCTAAGTTTCTTGACATCTATTTCACATCTTATTCAGCTGAAGTAATGATAAATAATTGTAGCAGTTTATTAACTTATGTAAAATAAATATAACGAATAAACATATATTTTTTAATTTTGTTATCATATATCACGCATTTTTTATTCTAAAACCTTTATTGCAATAACAACATAAAAAAGCAGCAATATTTAAAAAATATTATTATCGAAAACAAAAATAATAATATTTGCAAAAAACCGCACTGTGTTTCACGAGATTAGAACCTGAGGCAGATTGAATTCCATACCAACGCTTAACGCTTTCTGCTATCTGCGCTTGTTAAGTAACTATCGAATTTTAGCAATGCCATTAACTGGTCAAGTTCACGCGCATAGTGCGTGTGTGCTAGCATGTTTAAAGCGACGGAAATATATTGTTGTTTCGTGTAACTGCGTTATCTGTGGTGTGTGTATCGTGTTGCTTACACATACAAATGTACGAGCTATACCGCGTGTTCACAGCAATACGACTCTTAGCGTGCTCATGCACTTTTGAGCGCTTACTGTACATCGATGAAACAAATAGAGTAAGTTATGTACCTACATAGCCTTTTTGGTATTTTTCAAGACTGTAAATAAACTGTCTGGTAGGATATTCCTTTACTACAGGATATTCCATTACTACGTCTAGTCGATTGGTAATGCTAAAATGTAACTCTTAGCAAATGCTTTCTACTTTTGCATTAATTGCTGAGATAGTAATTCATTTCCATAACTACATGTCGAGCTGGGTTTCAGCTCCTAGTGGTGTTCCTCAAGGTTCCTTGATGGGTCCATTACTTTTTATCATTTATGTAAGCGGCATCGACTCATGTTTCCAAAACTCAAATTTGCTTTGTTTTGCTGATGACATGAAGATATTTTCTGCAATATCATCAGACGACGACATGGATGCTCTCCAATCTGACCTGGCGCGTTTGGATGATTATTGCTTGACTAATAAACTAGATTTAAACCCTATTAAATGTTCAGTAATCTCCTTAAGCAGAAAACGCGTCCCTGTCCCTACAACTTATAAACTTAAAGGGCAGCTATTACACAGATGCGATGGCGTACGCGACTTGGGCGTTTTTCATGATTCTAAACTTTTATTTAACGTACACATTGAGCAAATAGTGGCCAAAGCTTCGAAGTCACTGGGTTTAGTTATGAGACTCGCAGGGTGCTTCAAGAGAGTCAAAACTCTTAAGATTCTGTATTGCTCTTTTGTGAGAAGTCATCTGGAATATGCGTTACAAATCTGGAACCCGTGTTATGGCAAGTAAATTGATCGTATTGAGAATATACAAAAAAGATTTATTCGTTTTCTATGTTTCCGGCTGCGTATACCATACCATTCTGATAATTACACAAATCTTTGCAAGAAATTTCATTTACAGCCACTCATAAATCGTCGTCGACTAGCAGATTGCACTTTCCTTTTAAAAATTATATCTAATGAGATTGACTGCCCTGATCTACATAAACTACGATTCAATGTTCCTCAGAGATCAGTTAGATTTAATCCACCTATCTCCATTCCTTTTACCTCTTCTAACTACAGGCAAAACTCATACATGGTGCGAGCGAGTAAGGACTTTAATATTCTTTGTAAAGAGTTCTCATTTGACCCATTTACAACCAAAACCTATTCTGCACGCGTTCGGCTGAACGCTGACTTTTTCAAAAGTGCATAGTGCTTATTGTACCTTATACTCGTATACAATAATATGTATTCTTAATATTTTTATCGAACTTGTTAGTGATCCTAAGATTTGTACTACTTTTTCTGTTTTTACCCGTGATAACCTGTAATTGGCTCTATGTTTCCTAAACAACTGTTATCCATTTGTTATAGCTATTGGTTCTCCTATTAATAATTAAATAAACTACGCGGGTTTCTAGTTTTCTAACACCAGTGTGTGAAAAATAATTTATTAAAGCGCAGTGCAAGATAAGCGCAATAAAAAACATCTCATACCATCCACTTCCCTACTACTTTTTACTTCAAATGAAAAGGATAAAACTCCGTATTACCGCGGACAGGTTGAACTGTATAAATATACATCAAGTTGTGGAGACTGCTGGCCGCTATAAATTCTTGTTTCTCTCATGAATGTCCAGTTTCATATTTTTGCTGCAGCTTACTAAGCGAAGTTGCTTTTAGTTTGTATAAATCTGTGAGTTTGTTTGTGTCGCAGTCATATTTTAATTAAGTGAGATGTTGATTTATTCAAGCGGTAACTCTTTGTTTTGGTGTGACAATGTTTTTTCATTAGTTTAGATTCTATTTTTTGGAGTAAAGTTTCTGACAACTGCAAGAAGTGAAAACTTCTTTAGGCGTGCTGGGCATTTTTGAGATGGAAAAAAACAGATGAACTCGCGACACTGTTACCGTTACCGAAATCTCATTAAAAATAGTTCCTGCACAGTAAAATTGTTCAAGATTTTACTTCTGTCGGCACTCCCGGAGTACCACTGTTTTTTTAACAGTAAAATATGCTTGCCTTTGAATAAAACTAGGTGCAATATTTAGAACTATTCATTGAATGTAGAAAAAAATGCATATTCTTCTAGAATAATTTCCATTAAACAAGCACAGAACGTTGGAGCTCTCGACGTCAGACCATTTGCTAGGAATGCACTTGACCCATTTATGCATGACGGTCGCTGGTCAAGAGCATAAAGGCTCCTTCAAACAGCGATACGCGACGCGACACAAAGACACCGCTCGTCGCGCGACGAGCGGTGCCTTTGTGTCGCTTCGCGTGTCGCGCTGGTCTGCACGAGCCTTGAATTGGGCAAGGACATTTTGTCTCTTTTAACCTACTTATAATACCTACTGATGGCTTCAAATTCATCATCACTAGTTCGCCTTTATTCGGTGATAATATAACTAGTACATCTCTTTAGACCGGTTAGTGCCGCAGTTTATCACTGTCTCCTAACAATACGCAGCTTAATTGAACGAGATACCAACTTACCTCACAAAGTAAGGTCAAAAAATAAATCATTTCGCAAAAAAGGCTATAAATCCCAAACGTGACGCGAAGAAAATTTTATTTAACCGTAATATTAAGGGAATAACCGTCGAGTTCCAGCGGTCGCCATATTGGAATGTTATCATTTGACGTTGCTCGCTATATTAAAGTTTTAAATTGTAGTCATAAAAATATCGTCCTGTGTATAAATTGGTTTATTTTCAGCACTGTCTGGGTTTAAAAAGATCTGTATCAGCTGATGGGTATCGCAGAGCTATATTAGATTACTGATTTATGGGGATAATCCCCTTGGTCTCCGCTACAAATACTCGCCATAATATTTATTTTCTGCCACTAAATGTTTAAAGATATTTAGGGATAGGAGCTACTACTCCCTGAAAGTGTTGCACATTTTTAAACTTCAAGAATATTTATTGCGTTGCTTAAGATGTGGCAAGGGTTTTTTTTTTAAACACAATGCATTCAACTTTTTTAATTTGACCAACAGTAGGAAAGTTACATGCTATAAAATCAGGCTCGTGGGCCGGGGGCCTAGTTATATTTTTCTTATTTAACTTATGTTGTCCCACTGCTGGGCAAAGGTCTCCCCAATACTTTTCCACTTTTCCTTATGTTGTCCTTATGTGCCTTCTCCGGCCAATCGGTCAGGAACGAGTGCAAATCATCAAGCCAGCGTTTTTAGGCCAGCCCCGGTGACGATGCCCGTCGCCGTCGTCAGGCACCCACTGTGTGATGATCCTGGCCCATCTGTTTTGAGGCATCCTATAGGTGTGACCCGTCCGGTCCCATTTCAACCTCGCAGACTTATTGCCGGTATCGGCGACATAAGAATTAAAAATAAAATCTGTTGACCTTTACATTTTGTCTACTTATTGTGAATCTGTGAACACTAGTGAACAGCTGATTTCTTTTTCCCGATTTCAGGGTTGATCCTATAATAAAAGTTGTTCATAGCGATGAATAACCCCTGAAGAGATCTAGGGTATCCAAAAACTAAGCTTGTATAGGCAGTGAAATTGAGTTGAAAGTGCCCAATTAAATAATAAACGTATGATGAAAAATCAAATAGTAGGTACTAAACGCAATGACAACATCTCTTCACCCATCCCAAATGTTATCTACCTACCCATTTTAAAAATCTTTCTGCTTCCCCAATAAGTGTGTCTACAGACTTTTATTAGCGACTATTAGATGTATATTGGTGCTGGATCCGGGTAGGCGTTAAGAAGATTAACAGGCGACCCTGCTCTATCAGGCGGGGCGACGGGATTCATTATTTTATGGATGGCGAAGTACTTGCGCACTTAGTGTGTTTGTGGGTTTAGATATGTTGATTGAAGAGGTTGGATTATGTTTAAAAGATCTGACTTTGCCTTTATAGATTTTTTCGTATGTATTTTTTTATTCAGCAGTTAAGTTTCAAGCTTTTCATAGTTATTTCTGGCACAGGTAGATGCTATCAAATTGCATTTTATTAACACACGTTTTAATTCCACTGTTTGATTTTTCTGGCGTTTATAGGTAACTTTAGAAGACTAACAAAAGCTATTTAAAAGACATATGTGAGTGGATACGCCGAGAGGGGGGACACCTTAGGAGGACATAATATACTGACCTTATTGGTGATGTTCTTCACAAAGGTCAGGTGCGTAGTACTCGCAACCGGCGTGCGTGTATGACCAGATGTATGAACGTAAACGAGGCAAAAGGAGTATGTAAGGATCGTAGCAGGTGGCGTTCTGTAGTTTCTGCCTACCCCCATGGGAAGAAGCCGTGAGTTTATGTATGTAATGTATGTGTGTTTATTTAATTTCTAACCTATTTCATAATATTGTTAGGTAGAAATGTTTCAAAGTCAAAGTCAAATCATTTATTGCAAATAGGCCCTTATAAGGCACTTTTGAACTTCAAAAAAATGGAATTGATTGTAGTCGCCCCTTCCAAAAAGTGGAGAAGAATGGGTAAGAAACTCCACCGTTACTCTTTTAAAATGTTTTACAATATTTTGTATAGGTACATTAGTTAAATAATTATATGTAAAGACGATGCACCTGTAATAAACTATACCACAATAGGTAAAAAGAATAAAAAATGAAGCAACGACAGATAAATTAATTATGTGATAGATACATAGTGCTCACATATTTACAAACGTTATAAAAGTAGACAATTTTCCTAAAATTTTACAGTTAATAAGTCAGTGTGTGAGGAAGTAATCACAGAATGTAAAATCAATGTCACAATTTCGTTTGTAATGCCGATCACCTCTTCCCAGTAACAGGACAACAGTAAACAAACAGCGGTTAAAAACTGTAACCCCAAGCCACCCTCCCTTAATTTCCTCAACTTCCGTCCAAAAACGTAATCCAATTTCATCTGCTTATATTTATTACAACCGAAAAATTTCCCTTCCGTCCCGACAAGCCGAAATGAACCAATATAAACTTCGATTAATTAACTAATGTACCGCGCTGCCACAAAACGAGGCTTCATCAAGTTATCCATGTTTTGGCACCAGAACAAACTTTTTTGGCGTTGTTTCACCCGTTATGTTGGTAACAACAGGCGGGCAGGTAAATAAAAGTTGCGAAATTAGTTGGCGTAACTCCCGCCTACATCGGCACCACGATTACAGGTGTAATTCCATTAAATGAAAAATACAGCGGCCTTTTTGGGGCATTTTTTGGATCTCTAGTAAGGGAACTTTTGGATTGGCAGCTGTCAGTCCGTTGATTACGGACCTTAATTGCTATTATGGTTAATGTGACAGGTATTGTAATTGGCTGCTGGATAAATTGTTGTTTTACTGGATTTTGTAGCGGCTAGCTCACTTTTTTATTTTATCAGCCTCGACGTTTGTTGTTGTTTTAGACGTTCGTTTCTGTTATATAAAATGAGAAGCTTCACAATCACAAAATAATTTAATAAAAGGCTCAAGCTTTTTCCAACAAATGAAAGTAATGAAATAAATTCCTAAGCACTTCGTCAAGAAGATTAGAACAACAAACAAAGTTTACAAAAAAACCACGTAAAAAAAAATCAGAAACTTAAATTCAATTTACACCCTGGTAAACAAATAAATCACAATTTTAGATGAAAAAAATAGTGTCTAAAGTATAATTAACAAGTCTAAACTAAGGATTGTTTACCTAAAACGAATCATAACAGAACAATGTAAATTAGATAAGTTAGTAATAAATCGTGTAAATTACAATTATGTTTTCTGATTCATTGTTATTTAAGTCTTTTCATGTTTGTTGGTATCAAATTGACCTTCCAACTTAAATTGGTAGAAGAAGCTGTCATTATCATAATTCGGAATTACCCACTGCAAAAGTAAGCTTTTTGAAGGCTGCAATCTTGAAACGAGATCTTTGCGGTAAGCAAAGGGATTTAGGAGACTTCGGTGATGTCTGTTTATTAAATGTAATGACGGGCAAGAAGTGTTTTACATTAATTTTAAACTCGTCACTGTACAGATGCAAGACCGAGTAAGTAGGTAGGTACTTGCATTTCTTTTTATCCAAACCAGAGTCTTGTTCAGACTACCTATTAAAGCAAGGTCACCTCAAATAACAATTTACATACTGGTGTTTCAATTCCTGCTCAAAAAAAACCTTATCAGTAAAAAGCCTAAAAGTTTCTACACTCAATATTTCCAAGAACCCATTTTGATTTCACGAACTACCTCGGATTCCTTCCTTTTCACGCTTGTTCTGAAGCGAGGTGATAAATTAGCCTTACTGCTGCTTCCACGGCTCCAACACTGAATATGTATAAGTACTCCCAAATTAAATGATACTGTAGCTAGACATTTACAAATGAGATATATTAGAGAGCTGCAGATAGAGATGTGAATTAAGTAGTTGGAGAAAAATTTAAGCGACTGCATCGGAAAGGCACCAAATTGACTCAACTCTGTGTGGTTTTTTCCTCAAAATACCACTTTAGACACTAATCTGCATGGTCCTAGCATGTATAATCAGCCTATATTGTTCCCACTGCTGGGACACAAGCCTCCTCGCTGTGAGAGGGAGCGAGCCGTAATCCACCACGCGGGCCCAGTGCGATTTGGTGGATGTCACATGTCTTCGAATTTTTAGTTCTAGTATATGCCGGTTTCCTCACGATGATTTTCCTTCACCGTTTTGAGTGTAGTGGTTCAAATCTACGACCTACAACTCGTAAATCGCGGCCGTTTCTACGGGGCACCACTACTTTAGACTGATTCTGGTAAAGATACTGTGTCTGATGAAAAACACCGATCTCATTTAGTTTCTAAAATATTATTGACCTGTATTTTTTTTTGTAAACCTTCTTTCAGAAATAAGTATCATTTAACATTGACGGTTACTGGTAAGTTACATCATACTGCTAGATACTAAGCCTTTACCGACGAGATAATATTATATCGACAGACAAAATTATCTCGAAGCTTAATTAAAAATACAGGCAATTTTTTGCAACTAAGTAGGTACTTCACTATATTTTGGTTTTGTAATTTTCAACTCGCCTTGCTTAATTATAGTACCTTAATTCCAACTTAATCATCATTAAGGATCATAGCGCTGTACTATCAAAATTCAAATTACTCAAAATGAGCTCAAAACCGAAAATTCCATAAACCTATCGCAAGAGATCTATCGCTCAAGTATCAAAGCTTATCAATCTCTGAACTTAAACCACAAAATAAATACGAACAGAAGGTCAGCTTTATCTACAGTGATTTAAAATGGGCGCACACAAACATAGACACGTAATGCTGGGGCCACATTGTCGCGATAAGTCGAACTAAACTTCGCGCGCTCTCTCTCGCACACCGCTCGACGTCTCGCTGAGCAACAGAGAGCGCGCGAAGTATAATTTGCGCTATAGCGACATTGTAGCCCCAGCAAAAGGAAGGTGATCTCAAACAAATGCCAGTTGCAAGTGCGCTATGTAAACTCTGTTTCAAAAGTGTCTGATGAAAGTGTAAACAAACTCTTTGTTCAGGTTAAATTCTGACGCAATCACTCACTAAAGAGTAGTAACACATTAATCTGTATTTAGAACGTTTTATCTGACCACTTTTTAACCATTATTGTTTGAGTAACATTATTAAATTGTATTTGAAAAATTATCGCGGAAAATTGAATTTGAATGTGGAAAATGTCGTGAGATTTTTTTTTAATTATGAGTGTGGATGGCTATAAGAGCAGAGGTAGACCAAAAATACGATGGATGAATTGTGGGAAAGATGATATGGATAAAAAGGGGATTACTACCGAGATGACAAGTAATAGAGGAAGTATGGAAGTAAAAGACTGGCTACGCCGACCCTAAATATATTGGGACAAGGGCAACAGAATTTGTGGTGATGATAACTTTTGGAACAAACTATACCACGCGCTGTAAGTAGACGCGCGTCGATGTGTGCGTCCATTTTAGCTCGTTGTAAGTATGAAGTTGACCTTCTGTAGGTACCTATCTATTATTTACCTTAACTTTGTCTATAAGAGCTTAGAATATTATTTTGTTCTGCGAAGAAACTTAATTAAAGTTGGCGAAGTTGTATCGGTGATCACGGCCTAATAACGGCGCAGTTATAGGCAACGTACAACTTTCATATTAATCAAATATCTTGATAGTTCTAGCAAGGTGCAGCTGTGGGTTTGCTTAGGATTAGTTTGAGATAAAGGAATCTCAATGGATGGACACATAAAATATCGTCAATTGGTCTGACTGCATGCAGACACACGAAACGATTAGACTTCTTAATTTCTTTGAAGTGAAAACTTCTTTAGGCGCGTTGGGCATTTTTGAGATGGGACTAAACCATTAATTTCGCGACACCATGACGACGTATTTGTAAACGCGATTGTGCTCTTTATTTATATAAGGTTACGGACCAATGTTCTATACAAGTATTTTCCCCGCAAATTTTTTTTTTCTCGTTGCTCTATGTTCAAAATCTAAATGAACATTCTACTGTAAGATGTTATTTACTAATGAAAAAATACAACACAAAGGCTTGTTGCCTAACATAAACATTTACAATATCAACAAAATCTAAATGTAAACACGTCCGAAACACGTCCGCCGCCATCTTTGAATAGCGTATTTACACCACAGAGACATAAACTTTTTAAAACGATCATTCCGGCGCGAATCGTTTTCAGATGTTTAACATGTGATTTTCATTGCTTTCCTTATCTTTTCCCAACACTCTGTATAAGTTAGAGCAGGAAAGTATAGTTTAAACAGGCAATTTGGCTCGTTTTTTTCGACCCGGAATACGCAGACTTTGGCTACGTTCCGAGTAACGCTGTAATGAATAAAAAAACACTTCATTTAAAATTATTTCCAGCACAATAAAATATTTCCTGACGATTAAAAAAATACACACGTAATTGTTCAAGTTTTCACTTCTGTCGGCACTCCCAGAGTGACACTGCCATTTTTTTTTACTTTATACCATCTCGCATGTCGGTTGCTGAACCGAGTTATGCTACCAAAAGTAATCTTTTGATTTTGAGGCCTAAACAGACACTCTTAGCCAGTTCAGATAGATCTGAAGGCAGAAATGACCCTGTATTGGCATAGGTTTAGCCCTAAGACGTGTATCGTTGCTGGATCTAAAATCCATTGCTGGTTTATCATTTAGTTTTTAATCAAAATTGAAATCATTGTTATAATTCCACAGTAACATAACGGAGATGGAAGGAGACGGAGAGGAAGGCATATGAAAGAAAAGGGAGTGAATGATAACGTGGAACGGAAGAAGAAAACGTGGTGCGCCAACCCCACGTACCATGAGACAAAGACAGGAAGATAATGATGATGATAACACCCATATTAAACACGACATTAAAAACCAGCCAAGTGCGTGTTGGACCACGCACAATGAATGGTCCCATAGTTGAGATGAATTCATCCCAAATACAAACAACATTCTAGTTGGAACACATGTTCTCCCATACATTCCAACTGCAAATGTAAGTTTGTACACACAGTATTGAGAGATTTATTTTAAGACCATATACTTCTTATAGGTTTTCCTGTAATCTATGAATAGTCTCTGTATTTTTTTCAAAAATGTTGCCTCAGTAGTTATGGAGATAAAGGGGTGGTCAATTATCATCTATTTTTTTAAATATCTTTAAATGTATTTATTTTCAAACTAAAAAAAGATCCTCACATGAAACCCTTTTCCTTTAATATCACACGGTACGGTTAAAAAACTTTTTTTTTAAATTTTCTTATTTGCCCCCATAAGTGATCCCCATATTAAACATTCATTTATTTACATTACACGTCCGTGTTTGGGTCACAGAAATACATAAATGTACCAAATTTCAACTTAATCCATTTCAACAAATTGGCTGTGACAGACGGACAGACAGACACACGAGTGATCCTAGAAGGTTTCAGTTTTTTCCTTTTGAGGTACGGAACCCTAAAAATAATAATGTATTGTATTATACCAGACTGCAGCGAAACACAAAAGGAAAGTAATGTTTCTACTGTTAGCAAAGAGGACTAGCTATGTAGGATCACTATCTCATAAATACGTCAGTACCTACCTACCTTCATGATTCGTTGTCGAAACGAAACTCCAACTAGTATTGAACTTATTCTCATACATTTTCGAGCACTGAGTCTGGCTGTGGTTTACAAATCCGAATTCACTAGCTGGATTTGTAAATGAATGAGAATTCAATACCTATTATGTAACTTGTTTTACATTATGAAGATGATAGTGGGGTGTTTGTTCATGAAGTATTACCGCTAGGACATTTTTAAGATGATGGTTATTATTTATATAGGTAGTAGTTGCAGTTAATTTGATCAGATTTTGCCTCACGCCATAAATACTCGAAAGTTAAAGTTGTTTGGCAAAATAATAATAATGATTATTTTAGCGTAGTCAATGTTATCATCTATTGTGTTTATGTATGTACGTACATGAAAATTGATTTAGAGTTTTAAGAGAATGCATTGTGAAAGTTGGTAACGACACAAATACCTGTTAAATATTTCGATGTTTTGATTAATTTGTCAATATGCTACTAAAGCTCGGTTCCTATAACAAAAACGAATTGTTTTGTCTTACCAATGGTGGCATTTTTTTGCTATATATTGCCAAACTGGGCATATTAATAGATTCGTAAGCTAATTTTACATGTGATAGCTACTTCCATATGGGAGGGTCTACTATGCAAAGCTATGAGGTCTTTGCTTCATTATTGGTACAAGAGTCTTAATTTTAACCATTAACCGTCCGTAAAGTATAGAAATCGGCCATAAGACATGTGACATCTATCAACCCGTACTGGGTCCGCGTGGTGGATTACGGCACACTCCCTCTCACAGAGAAGAGGTCTGTGTCCCAGAAGTTGGAACATTTAAGGCTGATGATGAGAAGTTATGTTATGTTGTCTACTACTTAATTGAAATTATGGAATATTGTTCTGTAGTGCACAGACATACTCGTAATAAGCATTTGAAAGTATTGCGACGTTGCCGTTGTTAACTTGCAGAAAGATCAACAAAACTGTAAAAATATCGTTCATGAAAATATTTCTTTTCAACTTTCTATAAAGGTCTATTCACGACTCAGTCTCTCTCAAATTAAATTCTTTTAATAATAGAATAAACCTATTTGAAAAATTAGGACTAATTGAAACGCCCGCAATATAATTAGAGCGACATAATTATGCGTGACGTCATCAACTCTAATGAATGCGATTACAACGATAATTGGCAAACATTTTGTGAACATTCATGATTAATTTTATGTTAATTTTGATAGTCTCATTATAGAGAAGAAGCATTCTTTTTTCGGCACTTTGGCAGCGAATTGTAAATTATAATAATGAAAAATCATTTTCGTAAAACAATCATCGAGACTGATATTTTTGCAGAAAACAAGAAAGCTGAATGATTCTAGCTGACAAGACATAAACAACTTATTGTATTGGCTACCTAATATTTATATTTACTTTGCAAGGGTTGAGAAAAATACAAAAGGATGTCGACGTTGGAAGCACTACGTAAAACACATTTATTTTTCATATTTTCCTACATCTCATCCTATATTTATATTCATTTAATTTATATATATTATGTATATCATATACTAATAAATGAGCAATAGTTATTTATATTATTTATAATCACGTTCTCGAAAACGGCTCTAACGATTTCGATGAAAGTTGCAATAACAGGATTTACGGGGGTGAAAAATCGATCTAGCTAGGTATATTTTTTTGGGAAAATACGTTTTCTCTATTTTCACCCGAGCAAAGCTCCGTCACCCATGTAATTAATTGAAGAAAGCGTGAAAAAGCGAATTAACAGTATATACTTTACAAAATTAATTAGGCATTCATTTATAATGCGATATTTTTCGGACGAAGTCGGACCAAATTAAGTTAAGGTGGAACTGTCGCCCTTAATTAAGATATTTCTTGAGATAGACCTCTCCTGAGCTTTCCCGTGAATTTGCAGCAGTTTTAAAGTTACGACGCAAAAAATACAAGATTTTTATCTCTTTGAACTCCTTTTAGTAAAGATGTTGTCAACTGTTTTAAGGACCCACGTCGTTCGCAAATTGGTGGTTGCCACACATTTTACACATTTATTTTTTTGAAAAATTGCACGGAAGTGTGAATTATGGACTGATAATAAGGACTGAGAGGCCTAGACGAGCGGGCACGCCACAATTACTAAGTCCAGGAGCGGCTAGAGAGGCACCACGGCGTCCTCACTTTCCGCCTGACGCTTGTCCTCACCGGACACGGTTGTTTCAGGAGGTTCCTGTTCAGGATAAGGCGGGAGGAAACGCCCGGGTGTCACGATTGTGTGAATCGCACGGTGGAGCATACGGTGGAGGTCTGCCCGGCTTGGGTGGAGCATCGCCGTGTCCTCGAGGAGGCGATTGGCGGCGGTGATCTCTTGCGTCCGGCCCTGGTCCAGGCCACGGTACGGAGCCAGAGGGCTTGGGAGGCCGTCACCTCCTTCTGCGAATCAGTAATGCTCGCGAAGGAGGACGAGGAACGCGTGAGGCTGCGGCAAATTTCGCGCCCTCACACCCCTAGCCGCCGCAGGAGACACCCTGGGCGTCTGGAATCGCAAGCCGATTCACGGCCACTATAGGCGCGGGCTTGCGGACGGTGAGCAATGGGTAGCTCGTCGTCCGATAAGGACCAGGCCCGGGTCAACGGCGTCTTGTGTTTCACGCACGCCTCAAAGAGATGTCAGCAGAACTGACGGGGTCCGCTAGGGTCGATACCTGCCGAGGTCGCGGGAAAGTCCTAAAGGGATACCGTGGCCTCTGGCAACATACAGGCAACTGAAGAAACACGGATGGGTTTTAGGCAGTAAGAGTCTAACACGCCCAGCTCCACCCAGAGCGGGAGAAGTTATTTGATAATTAAACAATAAAAAAAAATAAGTGGCCTAGACGAGTGGTAATCGCTTTCAAAGCATAATATGTATTTCTACAATGACTTTCAATAGGATTGATATTTTATACTTTGCCATTAGAATGTCAATTTGTCTAGGCCCTCCTCTGGTCAGTACAAATAAGTTTATTATTTGTCAGTTCCTGTCATAAATTAATTACAGGAATTAAACAAAATTTTCTAAATTAGTCCGAATAGTCCCTATCAAAAGTATTGCACCTAACAGGCCAAATTGACAAAAGTCTATTTTCTGGAATTTTTTCAATGTATTCTCTTCAGCTCCATCAAGCGTAGTTCCTTGCGGTTATTTTACTAACTAGTAATACCGGCATCGTGAGGAAAACAACTAAAGCTCCCAAACTCATAAAATAAATATTATGGAAATTGACTTATTAGCATAATTCCTAACTGTCGGTGAAATACCTAATGTAAAATTGTTGTGCGAATAATTTGACTATCATCGGTCGATTTACTAAACCAACAATAAGGGAGGTTGTTTGAATAAGGATGGAGATGAAGATAATTCGATATGTATTTTTTTTAAACCGCACTCTATGGGTTCCGTATAGGGTTGCCACCTTTTTTTTTTGCAATTAAAGTACATTGGTTATTAAAGGTAAGAAAAAAAAAGTACATAGGTTCAAAATAAAGTACAATTTATTTTTCTTTATTATTATATTTAAAAACATATTTTTTATTGCTTTTTGCAATTTGTATCAAATTACTATCTTTACTAAAAAATTGCACAGCATCTTTACAATCTAAATTTAAATTAAAATAAATAAGTAATTCATTTTTTATCAAATTTAGAGACGCTTTGTTTCTTTCGTCTCGCCATTTGCTGTTCATCACAGAAAAAACTCTTTCTGTGAATGCTGACGTGGCGGGAATAGACAATAAAAATGAAATTACTTTATACAAGTTTAAAAAATTATCATCACTCTTAAATACTTGCTGCCATTTTTGTGCAGTTGATAGTTCTGCAAAACTCTTAGAAGTACTTATCTGATTATAAAGTTGGTTTAGTAAAGCAATTTCTCCATATAGATCATCCATATCTACATTAAGTTTTTGAAGATTTAAATTTTCAATTATGTTAACAATATTATTAAATTCAATTTTGCTCTTTAAATTTATATATCCAAGTGTAAATAACCAGTTTGTGTTATTGAAATCAAACCATTTATTCAGATATTCTAAGGCTTTGTCAATAAATAATAAAAAATTCGTGTGAATTTTTCTAGTCAGTTCCGGTGAAGTCTGTTTAATTTTTTTGCCTGTTTCATAGCCAAAGAAAATATCTTGTTTTCTTTGTGTTAATCCGTTTCTAAGATTATCCATAATCCCATAAATGTCTAAAATTGTTATGCTGTTGCCTTCTAGACATTTAACAGCTTTATTAAATAAATTTAATAAGTGACTACAAAAATGCAAATAAATTTCAATCACATCATTCTCAGTTTCATTGAGCATCAATAAATTTTGTAAAACCATTGGACAGTAGTCTAAACTTAAAAAGTAGCTTCTTATAGGTGACCAATTTAATAATAAAGTATCAATACATGGCAAAAGAGAGAGCCATCTTGTTCCCACATGGCGTTTGATTTCGTGAAAGTCTCCATCTACTGATGCTACAAATTTTTTTAGTTCCTCTCTTCTTACAGCAGAATGTGAAAAATGAGCATAAATTTTTAAAATAACATTTTCTATGTCATGTGATAAAAAGCTCATGGCATGTCTGACGCAATTATGCACTATATGTGCGTGACAATTTCCTTTAATCAAACCTGGTACCAAATTATTCATATTGGTGAATAAAGAATGATTAACACCAAAATTTGCATTTGTATTATCTGCACTTAACCCCGATACATTATGAAAAGATAATTTGTATTGCTCTAATGACTTTTGAATTGCTTCAAACATACCATCAGCAGATTCATTACTATTTTCATAAAAATCTATTAATTTGTTTTCAATACCATTTTTGGCTGTAAAATATTGTATCACTAATGGAAAGAGTTTTATATTTTTCTTGTTAGAAGCATCTGTTTGTAAACAGTAAAACAAATTATCTGTATTAACAGCATCTATTACATTTTGTAAAGAATATGGGCCCAACACTTCTGTAACTAGTGCTTCCATTTTTGTTCTAGCTACATGAATTGCATTAGCTGTAGGTGAATTGGCATAAATAATTTTATTCAATTTTATAGTACAATCCATGCTATTGTAAGACAAATTATGTTTTACTGTGTGATATGTCAGGGCTAACTCAGATGCAACAACATTTTCTTTATCACTGCATCTAGACGATGTGGAAGCAGAAGAAGAGTCAAGGAATTTCTCAAGTAGTCCAGATGTTCTCCTAGTTTCATATTTTGATTTGTGTTGTTTTGTTTGCAGGTGTTGTTTAACCTGAAAATAATAAGATTAATCCCGTCACCTTACCCATCACCTCCAGTCACCATAAAATAATTATACTTTCAAAGTTATTGGGAAAAAGTGCACATTTATATCTTAAATAAAATCTAATCATTTTATAGCATAGTACCTATAGTTTGCATATTTCATGCAACCATACCAACACACACACACACACTGAAAAATAAGTTTTTTTTCTTACTTGTCCTATACCTGCTGAAGCAATTGTAAATGTAATTCCACACAATTTGCATTTTCCATTATATTCGTTTTGTGGATCATTAATTAACCAATCACCATGTTCGATTTCCCACTGACTTTTATACTTCTGCATTCGTTTATTTTTCTGTTTTGTCGTATCTTTTGTTTTTAAACATTTTTTTGGTGTAACATATTCACTATCTATTTGATCCGTTTCACTATTAAAATTACGTTTTATAGGTGTATGTGGAGTATTCTTATCCATGATGTACTATTATAATATGAATCTGTAAAACTTTAAATCGTATTCTTATTGCACTAAACCGCTTCGCACAAAACGATGCACAAAAAAAACATTATGACAATGACACTGACATTGTTGACATTTGAGGTTAGGTTGCGTTCAGAAATTGTTAAAAACGGTGATTAAGTGATGTGGCGCTGTCGAGTGGCGAAATCCATTCAACACCAATCGAAAAATTTCGTTTAACGAAAAAGCACTTTCTCTTCATATGAAATAAAGTATTTTCGTGTACTTTATTGTTCTCATAAAGTATAGAGTACAATTACCTGAAATAACGTACAATACTTTATTATAAAGTACGGGTGGCAACCCTAGTTCCGTACCACCAAAACTGTTACAGTTTACCTTCTTCTTACCTATTATTTGCCGTACTAGAAACCATAGTCACCGTATTTTAATAATTCAACTAGCTACCGATTACTGTACATGATCTTATTTCAAAAACAATTAAACGCAATTTCAATGTAGGTACATTAAGTATTTTGACATTTTGTAATAAATTATTTTTGTAATTTTTTAGTACGGTAAAAAAGTTCTTCGACCCAGACGAGCCGATTGACAGATAATGAAGGCTTTAGAACTGCATCCCGTTTTCACTCTTTGGGTACGGAACCCAATTTTCTTTTTGTTTTTGCTTCCACTAATAAATTATCTACTTTCCTAATTGATATGCTAATAATTTATGAATACAACAAGACCGGCAGCTCATAAAACACGAATAATTTTGTTATCATGTCGGTACACCTAATTTGTGTTCATATTATTTTGCGCTGGTCCAATTACTCTAAGTAATTTGAAGAAGACGCTTTCTAATTTCCATTAGAGAGCCGTTTCATTGGATATAAAACTGTGTTCTTGTTGGAAAATAATCGTTTTAATGGTTCATACTTGGAATGGAGAACAGAATTTTTCAATGCTGTAGATGAAAAAATGTGCACAATTTTATCTTGAAATGTACCGTTTTTTCCGAGAAATAAAGAAAAAAGAGTTTTTTATTGAGTAGCAAGGTAAAATGTTGTTAGCAAATGATTAACTAGGTATTAGCGTTCTAATTATTTATTTTAATTAAAATTTTCCTCTGTAGGATAGAGATACAAAAATCTTACTCCATTGACAAATTCGTTGGAAACAGTAATTAATATATTATCAAGTTTCTGCTATTCTCTGATAAACAAACGTACAAGCTCTAATTACTGAAAGTGCTCGCGGCCGTCCTTATTAGACAAAATAAATGATATATGGTTAATGAATACCTACCCGTGGCCCTGGGGTACCGCAAGGTCTCACACTGTGCCCGATTGTGTCATGTTTAGAGACTTTGTTTTTTTGATTTGAATAGATATTGCTCGGAAAAGGGTTATGCTGATATTATATGGTCAGGAAAATTAATTGCTAGGATCATTCACCCTACGTCAATTTGTCGTGTTACAGCCATTTCACAAGATTGTCAAATAATTACCGTTGCGAATTGAATTAACGGGCAATTTAAAAGTCTATACTGCCTCAAATTGCTTAGCATGATCCACCGTTATATCGAAAATACTGCAGCATTAATTTTAAACCGCAGTTCAGCTATTATTTTACCTGATCATGTGTATGCTCTCAAAACGGTGAAGGACAACATCGTGAGGAAACCGGCATGTCCAAGAACCAAAAATTCGAAGACATGTGACATCTACCAACCCACACTGGGCCCGCGTGGTAGATTACAGCTCACTCCCTCTCGAAGAGAGGATGCATGTGTCAAGTGGGAACATTATTGATTATTCTATATGTGATGTGTAGTTTAGAGGATTGTATGTTGCTAAGCTATATGGGTGTTACTCTAACCTCTGCAAACTAACTATTTAAAATAATGCCAAAAACATCGAACCAATTATAAGTTAATTTGAGTACTAAATCAATAAAAAAACATAAAATAAAACGAACAGAAGTACAACTACTAGGCACAGCGCGCCGTAGTGAATCCATCTACGGGCTGAATAGTGTAATTTTTTATGAATTTGGCTTTTGCATAAGTGCGAGCATCCTAATAAATACTATTAGATGTATCATAATGAAGTTCTAAACGTTCCTGACGAAATCAGAATTCCAAAGTAATTTTAAAGCCTAATGCAAAATCACAGACAGATACATTTCTTTTTTAATGAATGGCATCTCGCAGGTCAACCTGGAAGGCTGTCGGCTGCTTAACCGGGTGATCCAGTGGATGCCTTAGTAATAAAGGTCTCCAGCCAGGACATAAGACTTATAAACAAGACGGACATGGCGGGGTGTCTTAATTTAAGATCTTGTAAGGGCTGTTAAACTTCTGCTTATTTATATTTTCTTAATGTTATTGACTTAAATATTTTTCCCCAACCTAAAGTCCTAAGAACTTTAATCATGGTCAAGTTCAAAAGAAAAGAAAAAGGTTCGATCCATTAGCTTTAGATAAAAACTTCATTGTTGCAACAGTCGTGACGTGTGACGATCAATTACTGATAACACTTTGATACCCTTTGTTGAGTTTGAAAGCTTTCTAATGTTTGTTAAGTGTGGCTTGAGTATTTAATGAAGTTGGTATTTTGTTTTCTTTTGTGGGAGTTAAATTATCAAATGAATGTATATGAAAGTGTTCGTTGAAATAGCAACACTTTGAAATAGCTTCACTGTCTTTTCTCAAAGCATTATTAGAATTTAAAGATAAGGATAATTTAATTGAGCTCCTTAAGTTCTGAGTTGAGCTCCACGATTACTGACAAATGCTTGCACTGTCTCGACAAGTCCACTCAAACCTATATGGCTCTTTCCTCAAAAGACCATCTCAGACGCTAATCTACATGGTCCTCACATGACCAAGACAATATACCTCTGAGTTTGTATGTTTGACATGTAAACTTTTGGAATCATTTAAGTATTTGGAATTCAACCCTTTGTGTACCTAATGAGAAAAACATTACAGAAAGCCCAATACAATCAATCTCTGCAAATTGTGGTAATGAAAATAAAATAAAGTAGGGGAGATCGAGGAGGGTTGTAACAATTTTCTCTTGAGGCGTAACGTGGACTAATATAGACATGTGCGAAGTCGCACCAACGAGGCGCCTTTTTTTTCATTCCCCAGATCTACCCAATAGATCTATCCTGCCAAAAATGCTTTGACACGACTTGCCTACTCATGATAGTGAAAAAATATAAATACGCGGTGGGAGAATATTGAAAAGCATATTCCGTCAAACTAACGGTTGCGGTCTTTGAAGACGAAAGTACAGCGGCCTCGCAGTTGCGCTTAGCTATTGCTAGCTAGATAATTTTCATAATAAATCATTATTTTAATACCGTAGGTCGCCGCGACAATTTGCATCGGCTAGCGCGTCAAAAAAGAGACAACGCGATGTTGCTACATTGCTAACAATTATAGAATCCGAGAAATTGACTTTGTAACAACTCTCCTCTGTCATAACTCTCCTCGATCTCCCCTAGGCATCTAAACATAAAGTCCTCTTGATTGTTTAATACTTAAGATCTATTCAGAGTCCGTTTACTTTGGAAAACTTGAGATTTTCCAATAACCACAAGAAAACAAACGAATTTAAATGAAGAAAATGTAATACCTAATGGTTCTTAATGACCTTTATAATGTACCTAAGGTTAATTATTATTATAATTCTCCGTGCCTACAACAGTAACTTCTATGTAAAATCTTATGGAGAGAACTGAACTATTCTGAAATGTTATTCTGTAGTTTTTATCAATGAAAGTTTGTTTTCTAATTATATTTTGACAATAATTAGGTATTTATAACTACAAAACTTTCTATACATACCTAACGGTTCTTTGCTAAGGAGATCCCTATTTATAACCTCATACAAATTAGAAAGGTCATAATAATATTCAGGTTTTAATAATGATGAAAATTACAGATGACCTAATAATTAACCATTGCGATGCCTCAATAGACACATTAGGTAGGTATTGAAATGATCGCATGACTTTAATTACGGAAATAACCTTAATTTATTTGCCAAAAGTTATTTTGTAATATGTAGTAGTGTACGTAGCGTTAATATAGAAGGACGCGAAAGAGGTGAAAAACATTTATTAAGATTGATTTAAACTTTTTTTTTTGTAATTCTTAAATAAAAACAAAAACGATTTTAGAGAATTTCGTTAGACAGCCGAGTAGAATCATTTAAAAACTGTTTTTTTCCTCCGTAATACCATGGGAAATAAAAGCTCAATCCCTTTTAATGCACCTGTGTTACGCCAGTGCTCGTAAAGTTAGAAGAAAACGGCAAAGAAGCATAGTGCGTAGTCTGTGCTATAAATACTCGCAGAGCACTTCTCTGCAAGGCATCCCTTATTTCACCAAAGAGGACTTACTATATTTGAGAAGTAAGGTTATTTTTATTTTCTTTAATTATTACTAGAAATAATAGATCGCCAATTATTATTATCAAATCAATTAATAATTACCCAATTATTTTATATTTACCCAACCATTGAATTATTTTCCAAGTGTTTTAACCGTTAATAGTTACCCAATTATTTATTAGTTACCCAATCATATATTATTTATATTTAAAAAAACTTGTTAAGTACCCTACTTCCAATATCAAAAACTTTCAGGTTTGTGCATTTGTGTGATTTATATCTGTAAACGCTTCTTAATTTAACCTGTTTACTTTTCAGAATATTTTGGATGCTTACTTTTATTGTAAGCCTTTCCATGTGTAGCTACTTGATTCGTGATGTGTGTATAAAATGGCAGACTAGTCCTGTCATAGTTACTGTCAGTGAGCAACTTGTGCCAGTTCTCAGACCAATAAAAAAGTGGTCTGAGTGCCAGTTATAAAGGTTTGTGCAAATTAATTATCTAATGAAGCAAAAACATATCAACGTATCGTGAGGTTTATATCAATTGAGATTTTCATGCAGATACAGTTTATTGTTAAAACTTTTGTTTAAAAATTGCTTTGAGGTCTGTTAAGGAACAGAAAAATATTAAAGTTTCTAAAACCAGCACTAAAATAAGTGAAATACACAACTAGGTACCGACAACAATTTTTTTTTTTTTTATAATTATCACTAATAATAATTCACTTGATTTACATGTTTCAGGGTCCTTTACCATCAATAACAATTTGCCCGCAAGCAAAATGTATGGCATCGGTATAAAACTACCAATACTGCGGAGATAAGAAGAGTCCTAAAAGAATACGCAACTAGTACAAAAGATAAAACATTACTCTCCTTTTTGGGAATATGTTCGTCTGCAACCTTCATTGGGGATAGTCTTTTATACAGTATGGCAAGTAAAGGAAAAGAATGAACATGCTTTAAGGGAGTCAGCAGATCAGCTGTTCATGGGATGAGCTATTCTATACATGTCACAGGAACAGCAGATTTCGTTTCATATTTCAGAGTTTGTCCCGTTGCAAAAGTTGTTTTTGTGACTGTGTGTCATTTGCTCCTATTTTAATAACAAAATATTATATTTATTTTAAAATCGGCACACGGTTTGGGTCACTCAGAAACACATCAAATCACAACTTTATGGCCTGACACGTTACCGTAATTAATTACAAAATATCCTATTTCTTTAAAATTGTGAAACAATATTGAACCTCTTTCAAACCACTTTACGTTTATATTTTATGGGATGCAAGCTTTACTAATTCTAAGAACTGAAACCAAGGCAGGGATAAACAACACGCGGCCCTCGAAATGCGTGTGAGAAAGTGTGGTATTATATGAATATACTAAAAAGTAAGGTAAAGAAACCAACTAACGAATATAAATTTAGAGTCATGCTTGAAATTTAAAACAACAACTTATTAGCCAGATTTAACCAAACTTTCAAAAGGATAAAAAGCCATTGATATACTTAACTATCTAATAACTGTAATTATATTATTGGATTAATTATATTATTATTCTAGCAGCTAGCTAGAATAATAGCTGCTCAAATCAAATTTGTGCTAAAACATAATTGAATGTTTATAATAAAATTATATAAATTGTTACTTTTGGCTATCCCGTCTCAAAAGGTTGTCAATCCCTGAACCAAAGCAGCGGACATTATTAGAGCCACATCTGTTAACGATTAAGTTGGGCTCCGACAATTCAAACGGACCCTTTTAAAACAATTGAGAAATTGCACAAAAAACATCCATAAGTCTATTCTGCAAAAGTGTGGGAAGATGGGCCAAACGTGGTGTTTTTAGGATTTTTAGGGGACCAGGGAATAAAGTCATGGCACTTGGTTTTTAGACCACGATAGGATACGGACGTCCGAGTCTAGGCTAGTTAAGTTAGAAGGCTTGGTGAATACCAAGAGGCCAAGTCCGCAAGATAACGAGTATTAGTTATTAAGTTAAATATAGTTGGGTTAAAGCCCAGATTAGGCTAATTTAGTACCTAATGTTATATGTGTGTGTAAGTGTGTGTGTTGGTGCGACTGGGTGAGTCTTTCATTATAACAATTATCCTTGGCTGGTAATATATTTGAAGTTCTTCTAACGAAACAGACAGAGACGTGTTGCTGGGGAGTTTGTTGCGCCACTTCTTCTCCTCTGCTCAAACACTAGGAAGTGGTGAAGGGAGGGCGCTTTGGGGCTGTCTATAGACCTCCAGGAGAGTTGATCCACAACTCTATTAATTAATGATTCTAGAATTATGATTCTCTACTCTATTATCTAGAACCTAAATCTTGAATTCTGTATTCTTTGCCTCAGACCAATTAAAAGGGCTTTAAGAGAGATTATCCAGAACTCTATTAAATCAATAATGATTCTTGAGTTTCGATTCTCAACTCTATTAGATAGTAATTCTTGAATGTTTATATTTCTTTATCTCAGACCAATAATTCGGTCAGACTGACATGAACACGTGTCTTGCAGATATGCTTGTTGTGCAAAGGGTGACCTTCCAGGGGTTTGGGTGACCACATCTATATTATATTCAGTCCAAGGACTGATAGGGACCATCTCTAATACCCTGTGACTATTCGCTAAACGTTACCAGCCTATAACTTCCCACTGCTCGGACACAAGCCTCTGTGAGAGTGGTCGGGCCGTAATCCACCTCGTGGGTACAGTGAGAATTGGTAGATGCCACAATAATGTCTTTGAATTTTTGGTTCCTGTTTTTCTTCACCGTTTTGAGAGACCTTATCCTACAACGTATAAGTTGGGGCCGTTGTCACTGCTTTGTTTATGTGACTGTTCGTTTAAATAATTATAATAATAACATATATAAAAATATTGATTTTTATTTCGGAACAGAGTCCATAGTGTGTTAGTAACATAATATAAAATAACTTATTATCTAGTGTTAGTGCCAATCACCCTCTGCACAAACTGCTTTACAATTGGAGAGCTAAAGCTCTCCGCTACAGTTCTCAGGATGCTGTTGTGACTGTCTCTCACTCATCTCAGTAGTAAAGCAGTTTTTTTGCGAACAATCGCATGGAAACCGTCAGTACGGGCTTGCGCAAACATTTCCGAAACGCTGCAGTAGCGAGGAAGTCCCAACAACATCCTGAAACCATTGTTGTACAGGACGCGCAGGACATCCAGCGACCTTTTGGTGTAATTTACCCATAGATTGCTCGTGTACAGACTCTGGCAATAAGCCTTGAATATTGTGATTTTTACTAGATCCGGGGATGTTGCACCGGACGGCGAGTGCCCTACGCTCCCTCTCTATATCGACATGGTCCTTCAGGTCAGCGGAAAGAAAGTGACCTAGGTATTTAAAAGAGCATACCCTTTTAATTACTGACCCGTTTATTAGTAGCTCGGGTCCCACTTCACGGCGTTTGCCGCCAACCTCAAAGACCATGTACTCATACTTTTTCAAGCTGGCTATGTTTATAAGACGTGACTGTTCATGTATCAGAACCAAGTTTGCAAGACTGCAAATATTTTACAAAAACCCGCGGTTCATCTCGATGCGTCGATCAGAGCTGTATGGGATTATTGACTTCCTGGCTGCGTGTGGTCGGCTCCTCGGCCTGTTCCTTGGCTTCTCATTCCTGAGAATCGCTGAAATATTTGATTTCTCTACACTAAGGTTTTTTTACAAATTGCATCATTACTAGGCAGACGAAATTGTCAGTAAAATAAAGATTATTTTTATTAGGACATAGGATTTATTCCGGAAGTACGTTTCCACATAACATAACATAACATCACGCCCTGTTTCTCCAAAAGATTGGGCAGAGGTGTCCCTCCAGACTCCGAGCTGCTACTGAGAAATTTCCGATAGAAAAACCCTATAACACTTTCCCCGACCCGGGAATTGAACCCAAAACCTCATGCTCGGCAGTAGCGCTTGCAACCACTAGACCAACGAAACAGTCGTACGTTAAGTACGTTTCCGTTAGATAGTTTCCGACCTTCACGTAGGCAAAGCTGCTGATAAAAGGAAGTAGATAGTTACTTTTTAATTTAACAACCGTTTTTCACTTGCCATTACATAAAAAATATCAGAATTTGTAGTTCGAGCTGTGGCCTGAAATAGAAAATAATACAATTAAAATAATTTAGAAAATAATTCATTATTGTTTCTTTTTTCAGGGTATGCTGTGCATTAAAGGCAGATCGTAAACAAGAAAAGGAAGAAGCGAAAGAGAAACAATATCTAAATGTAGGGTTTGATCGAAGGAGGTTTTAGCAACAATATTCAATTTGGATAAACCTTATGATACCCTAACGCTCTGATTCTCAGAAGTTAGAAAAAAGTAAATGTAGTTTTGTTCTGTATTCTGAGCTCTATTTTGTGTTGAATATTTTATTATTTACCTTATTCACATTGCGGCAATTTTAAACTGATACCTGTAATACCTTAAATTAATTACCATTACAAACGTGGCATTTTCCACCTATTTTCCATTATATAAATCCAAGTTTGTGTCAAACATTATTTTAATATGAATATAATAAGCTTTGTTTCAACACCTTGTAAATATTTTCCACTACATACATATATAGTGATATAAAATAATATTTTTACCTACACACTCATAATTTACTATTGATATCAAGAAATTATTTAAATACAACAAGCTGATAAGAAAATCGGGAGTTCAGGCAAAGTTAGCTAAGAACAACTCTAGAGGCATGTGCATTACGTTTGATCCAATCTATTGCAGTTCTGGCATTATAAGTATTCAATAGGTTGTTATACTTTACATAAAATATATAAACTTCGTAGGCGATGACCTTTGATTTCGAAGAGTCAGGCGGGTCAGTGGACCTTTACTTTCGAATATATTATAGAATATAGAGTGCTTATGCCTAAACAATCAATGGATAAAGGTGTAGTAACCTTATTCGATTGACTGCTTAGGCATAAGCACTGTAAATCATTAGACTGTAATGCCAACGAAACTGATGTCTTATGTCCAGCCACGATTTTCTTAAAGACTAATTAAGACCAATGTTTTTTTTTACTTTTATTCTCCCACTTTATTATTGTAGAAAATGAATCTTCATAAGAATTCACTCATTTACTATTCAAACAAACACACTATGTAACATAGAACTCTGATGGTTGTTACAACAACAGTCAACAACTTTATACAAAACAACATGGCTACACTTCATCAATTTACAGTTCTCGAGTCACGTCTACAATTAAAAACTACAAGCAAACTCGTTGCAATTTATACCGTGAAGCAGCGAACTGTGTAAGGTTTGCACCCAAATTAGTTTGTAACAATGTTGGATAAGTGAATTCATGTACATGTTTCAAAGTTCGTTAAACATCGCCTATGTTGTACGCACAAGTAATCGTGTTAGATCCGCGAATGAGCGCGGATGTTCGGAACAACGATGGAAATCCGCCACGAGATTGGATCCTCAACCCGATCATGTAGCAAGAAGGATTAGAAGGTCTATTTATTTCAAGACAATGTTCGGTTTCAAGCATAGATAGTGATCCATCCTATGCAGTAATTGAAAGAAGAGGGACAGAGAAACGAAAAATATATATAACGATATTCTGCGATTACAGATAGTGCAATCCACGAAGACGCGCCCCACTCTGTGATTACTGTACTGTAAGCTGAACTCTAGTACGGCGCGGAGCGGAGTGGGGCGCGTCTTCGTGGATTGCACTATCTATACCAATCTATTAACGAGACTTAAGACAACGATACTGCCGTTATCTGAAGTTTCATTCTAATCAATAAAACAATTCTGAAATGGCGGCAAAAACAATCAGATCTAGGCTGTGAAGAACTTTAATTGTAATTCAAAATTCAAAAAATTCAAAAGTCATTTATTCAAACTAGGCTGAGAATCAGCACTTTTCGAACGTCAAAATTACATAAGACAGTCCCCCAAAAAACGCCCACCCTTCACCACTTCCTAGTGCCTTTAGCTGGGAAGAAGAAGTGGCGCAACAAGTTTGTTGCGCAGACAGCTGTGCTGCTGGGGAGTTCCCCAGCAGCACAGCTGTCTGTTCAAGTAAGAAAAACAAAATGATTCTATACAATAGTATGCAACATAATTTAAATGATAAATTATTGGCCATATGTCAGCTAGCACACGCCAATATACCAACCAAAAACATCGAGAACTATACTCAAGCAGAATTAAAAAAAATAAAAACTAAACGTAAACAGAACTAAATATCTAAATAAAAGCCTCCAGGCATAATTATAATCATAACATTATGTTGGTTGTAGAGCATGGCCGCTATCAAACACATTTTCAGAGATACCAAAAAGTAGGTAGGTACCACTTTCTCAGTTTATGTGTCTCATACCTGCTTCTTCTTTTTTCTTGTCAGCATCATTTATTGCCATAAGTAGGACTACTGTACTTTTCTATTCTGTGGCTCAACGCTTTACATAGGTACTGGATACAGGGTATAGTTTCTTGTTACGGATTCAATTCTAGACGAACAGTTTGTTCAGCTGCGGTGCGATAAGATATACTAGTTTGCAGACTAGCTGCTATCTGAAACAATATTCTATATATTGATAGTGTCTGAAAAAAAAAATTGGTTAAGCACGTTTTGAAGTGTATCGCATATTAATAAATTAGTTATTTTAAGTAGGTGTATGTATGGTGACGAACTATCTCGCCGAAGACAAAGTTCCATGAGTTATCGTTTAAGTTTCCGCAGTTCAATACTAAGTTTTTATTTCAAGCTGCTAAAAGTAGTTTTAAAGAAATCTAATTCTATCCTGAAAGTTGTACGTACGTTTACCATGCAGATATTTTTACGATACAACTGATAGATTGCAGACTCAGAAATAAAATTTTCCAATTGATCACTTGTAAAGCTGTCTCGACTAGTTGCCGAGACGAGTCAACGAACCGATCAGTAACGCAATTTAACTGAAACTGAACGATTCATCGATATATATCACACACAAACTTGTAGCAAAACATGTAATAAAATTGTTCACAGGAGATAACTGAAGTTTATAGGCTACGTAGACTCACGGGCGGCGACCAGAAAATATTGTTAATCTCTATCTGTAACGCTGTAGTCATATTTCACTCGTTATATGAATTTGGTGAAAAGCCCTGTCCAGAGCCACACAATGCGTACAATCAACTCTGAATTCAGTAACTTATATCAAACAATGAACTTTCTTAATACTTTGATGTACTACCCACGCAGATTGTTTTAATGGCGCGTAATAATGGCAAAGAGATTTGAACGTGTATGTTATTTTCATTCATAGTTGTCTAAGGAATGTGTGGGTTTAATACTAATTGGATACTCAGTCATAAACATCAAACACTGACTATGTTGGTGTTTGTATTATTTGGCTCAAATAGAAATGACTTGGATTTCATCTTAATTAGCACACTTTTATCTTTATATTCTTTATCATTTTTAAAGTGATTGTTAATTTACTGTTATGTGAACTAAATAAATCCTTAAGATTTTTAACGTTTACATTTTTAATTTTCAGTCATATTTAATTTCAAGTTCGTGACGTAGGTGCATTATAACCCAATTAAACATGATGATATTATTAAGTTTAGTTTAAATTCTTAGCCTTTATAAACCTGTGGCCGAATAAAAGATTTCCCAGCGGGTGACAAAGCTTAGTAACTGTATTATGTGACGCCTGCTCCTAAGATGTAGAATCTCTACATTTTGAGAAAAGAAAATGTTTTTATCCCCGGTTTATGGTTATAACTTTCTTAGTTTCCTAGTTTGTGCCCATTCTATCTTTTATTGTGAGCGTTACGTTTTAATGTAGCCACAACATCAAACTAGTGATTCTATTGAGGTATGATTATATTTTTGTTTTACAAAACACTCAGCTATTTTGAAAAACTTCTAAGGTACTTTATTTATTTATAATGTTGTCGTAAAATATGTCATCGTTAGTATTTTCATTTATTTTCTAAATAATGTTGGTGGTACGGAACCCTTCGTATGCGAGTCCGACTCGATTCTAGTGTAAAAAAAAGCATTAGGTACATTTGTCACAGAAAAAATATATAATTAATAAAATCGTGATTAGTTGAGAATAAACCATGATGCCCGGACTCCACCAAAGCGGAAACGTGACGAGAGGAGAGGAGTTGTGTTTTAAACAACCAATAGAATTTCGTTACTCACACATCTCGTTTCTACTCAGCTTCAGTGGATACCAATGAGCGGAGATTTATCATATTTGTATGGCGCGAACGAAGCGGAGATGTAAGCTGTGCCTCGCAAGCTGGCGACGGCGCGCAGTGGAGACGAGAAGAGATGTGCGTTCATCTTAACATCCAACGCTCGCCGCACGTAGCTTAGTTCCGCTCTAGCCAGCACACATCTCCGCTCCAGTCTAGCCAGTACGCATCTCCGCACAGCTTCGGTGGTTACACGCTAGCTGAAAAGCATCTCTTCTCGTATCCGCTACGGACATCTCCACACATCTCCGCTTTGGTGGAGCCCGGGCCTAACCCCGACCTGTGCCCCAACCAAACAATAAACTTAATATAAAAAAAATCCGTCCTTCATTTGTTTTAGCAAATATAAATCTTCCCTTTTCACAACTCTAGTGAACTGCACTTACTCAACTCTCTGAAACTCAATCTGAACATTTTGAAACAATTTCCGCAACAGGAAAACTAACAAATGAAATTCCGCCAATTCTTCAGCTGAGCTCAATATGAGGACTTGCTATAGGTGTCACTGTCGCATACTTGCACAAGTTATGCTTTGCACAAGTCTTGGATTCTCAGATAAGTTTTACTCTAGCATCCGTGAAGTAAATGAAAGGTGAAGTTGAATCTCGGAGGGAGCTATGTAAGGAGATATAAACCTTCGCAGTATTGCTTTGAAGTTTGAGAGATATGGAAGAGTAGGTTCTCGTCACGTTTGTTGGAATGAGATGTCTTATTTCTTTGTCATATTTATTAAATAAATATAGAAGGAGCTATTATACTCTGAAAATATGGCATTTAGAACTCGTGAAGACGTTAATTTTGTTTTTGCAGATCATTAAAACAGTAATTGGAAGATGGACGGCCATGTTCTGAAAAATGTTATGCACCTCAATTAAGGCTTCATTTTATATTGAGAAATTCAAAAGAACAAAAAAGATAAAAATCTTGTTGGTTGTTATTTATAATTAAATAGCAATTTATGTATATACTTTACCTTCAAAATAATTAGATTTTGGTATAATTTGAAACTTAAACCTTTTAATATGTTCGAGCTACACAGTTATTATCTGGCTGGAGATGGTTTTAAAGTTTACTTTCATTGTTTTACTTATAATGCCTTCGAGATGTTGGGAATAAATTATGTAGGTAATTATTTCTAGTTTGGAAATATTTGCTGATCAGTGTACGTTAGAGGCAACTTGATGACACTAATACGTACATACATTGTTCTTTTGTGAGTAGAATGTTATACCAAAACAGGTCCCAATATTTTGAAATACACTTAGGCCGAGATCTATAAACATTACATAGCACGTACTTTGATTAAGCGTTATAATTCCTGTCACTCGCACTGTTGTCAAATTCCATCTGCAAGATAAAGACGGAAATATGTTTAAGCAAAAGCATGCTATGTGCAACTGCAAAGTCACAATTATAGAGCTCGGCCTTATTGTTTTTAAATCAACCCTATTCGTACCCATCCCTAAAAATCTTTTGACTTCAGTTTCCAACACTCGTCTTGGTTTTTTGAACTCAATGTATTCCATTTGACAGCCACAGTGTCATCTACATACCTATATTATTTGCACTTCTTTCTAATATTGCACGAAACGTGTTGCGTCAAAAATTCTATAAGTCTTTGCAACTATTGTGTCAGCAGTTCATTTTCATGCAATATAAAATAGTTAGTAACTAAATAGAATTGTGTATCTGAACGTTTACCAAAAGGACATAGTTTATTGCTGTAATTAAATAATTTAATTGATAAAAAAAACCATTTATAACTAGGATTTATTATTCAATAATGTTTTAGACATTCACCTTCAAAAAAATATTTATCATAGTAAGTATAATAATTCATCCTGTAAGTGAAAACGAAATACAAGCCTTCTACTGCCAACATGACCAAAAAAAAATCCGCAAACATTAAGAGCGCACTTAGTCATCGCCTTACAAATTAAGTTTTCATTACAAAGACCTCGCAGAACTTCGGGCACAAGTTCGAGTTTTCTTATAAAACACTGGATTCTGAATATTCACTCGAGTTAGTTCAGGAAGTAAGCGGGATTTATTGCATAATGCGGTAGAGGTGCAATGTGCGCGAATTTTTGGTTGCTGGTGCATGAGATAAGGGGTGATTGTGGTAAGTTATGAAATGAGGTATATTAAGAAACTTTCAAAACTGGCTGTGTTAAAAGTACCCTTTCTGAAAAATTAAATATGCGAGGTACAGGTTAACGATAACTTTTAGTCAAATAAATATTTTATATAATGAACGAATTTTTCCTTGTTGTAGTAATGAAATTAGAAATAGTTGGAAATTACTCATAAAAATACCTTCATTTATGATTAGATAATTCATAAAGGCAAGTACTTTGACAAAAACGCGAAACTATCTCGCTCTGTCTTTGAATCCTACTCACTCTACTTACACCGCAAAGAAAACCCTACCCAACCTCAGCGCACTCTGTTCATTAAATCGCACACGCAGCCAACGTCTTTACGTAGACACAAACGTAAAGCACTCAAGAGACGCATCGCGCAAAACAAGTTTCATAAGCACTCCACCATTTCATAATACCGCCTGAAACGCGACGACGCACCGCTGAAAAATGCCTGAAAGCTATGAGACTTTATCATGAAAAAGTACGCTTGAAAAAGTCTAGAAGGATTTTACTTCTACGTCTTCAAATGAGAAAATGATATGTGATATAATACGATATTGGAATTTTTTATGCACAAATGCTGAATTGGTGCACGATTGCACGATTGAGCGTTGTATTTCGGTGTTTAAATAGAATATTTTTGATGAAATTTAAAAGGATTTTAATATGAAATTCAATATATTTGCCGCTGATGGAACGATCACAATCCATAGAGTTTATTACTATTTCATTTTTCAAATAGTAATAAACTACAGTTGCTCATACTTTCCAAATCTTAACTTTAACTAAACGATTACAATTTTAAATAATAATTACTTTTCATAACAAAACATACTAATTACAATAAAAATAAATTCGTATCTGTTTCATAAAATGATTTCTACACTGTCATGATACTTGATTCTAACTAACAACACAAACGCGTGACAATTGCTTTGATTAGCGATGTACCTACAGTTGAGGAATAAAATGTTAAGCTCCTTAAACCCCTTTATTAATGACATTACGTAATCACAAACATGCCATGATTATAAAATGTAATTTCCATTAGTAACCAAAAATAAGTCACATGCATGATGCAAGACGAAAAAGTGTTTTAAGGAGCTTAACAGTTTATTCCATAATATTTCTTACATTATAAGCCTTATAAAATAAATGTATTTTATTTATTTTTTATTCTGTTTTCTGTATTTGTGTGCAATCACACAAATACAGAAAACAGAATAAAAAATTAAACAAACTAAGACTTCATAACTAACCGGCCCTGCTGACGGTCACATGCCTATCACAGCAGTGCCGTATGTATG
Organism: Agrochola litura; assembly: GCA_949152395.1. Taxonomy (NCBI): domain Eukaryota; kingdom Metazoa; phylum Arthropoda; class Insecta; order Lepidoptera; family Noctuidae; genus Agrochola; species Agrochola litura. Next base: position 1,768,712 of record OX424497.1, on the reverse strand, counting down.
AGCAGTCCATCCGGTCCGCGATCATCGCCAGGACGACATTGGTGCTGCCCCACACCCTACGCACTAGCGACGCGCCCCGCTTGCGCATGGTCGCGTGGAAGCAATCGGTACGTGTCTCAGCGAACATACCTGAGGCGCTGCAGTAGCGAGGCAGCCCCAATACAGCCCTGAACGCGTTGTTGAACTGGACGCGGAGGGCTCCGTATGATTCACACGTGTACTTCGCCCACAGACTGCACGTGTAAAGAGACGTGCAGTACGCCCTAAAGAGCGTTATCTTCACCTCCCTCGAACAGCGCGCAAACCTGAGCCTAATTATAATAAGCACGTAATGTGCCAGCTTATTACGTTGGAAGCCGCTTATTATGTTGGAAAAAATAAGGAGTAGGAGATCAGTTAATCTTTTTGAGGTTTATTTATAAACGTTGCTTAAAGTTAAGTAATGATTAGCGACTGTTTAACCATACATTTTTGACGTTTGAACGTCAATTAACTTTAAATTAACTTGTTCATAATTGTACATTCATAAAAACCCATTGACAGAATAAGATGCCGTGGGTAGTACTTTCCTTTATCCATACAATATTAATCTTAGAATTTCTATAGAACCTTGCTTGTATTGTTCAAAAGGTCAAATGTGCCTGTTGTCATTTATTGACTACAACTATTATACTATACAACTATTCCGTGCCCTGGGCTACTTCTGAGAATTTCTTACTAAACTGGTAATTTTCAATGTAATTTATTTTTAGATTTTTAGGAAAATACAAATTCTCAGTAGGTATATTTTGTTGAGGTGTTTTTTAATTAGATCTTAGGAATTTGTGAATCTGATCCATCTGGCCAGTTGCTGTCAGGTCTTTTACTGGATTTTACCTTATTTATAACAAACTTAACACATACCTAAACCACATTATTGACTGTTGAAAGGGTGAGAACGCACGCCGGAAATTAAAAAAAACAAATATAGATAAAATAAAGTTTATTTTTACAGCCACTAAATTCCTGTAGGTACACACGGCTACACATCAAGCTATACATTTCCAGTTTATGCCAATCTCGCATTGTATCGGATTTCCGTACAATGCCAGGTCAGCTTATACTGGAAATGTATAGTTTGATGAGTAGCCGTGTGTACTTATAGAAAATCAATTGTATAAGAAATTCTGTGAATTACCAGAGTAGAGGAATGGATCCATCCTGCATCAATACGGGAGTATGAATCGCACTTGGCCAGCCTTTAGCCCTAACACCAAAACTCCCTAAAGGCCATAGCGTAACAGATTTTTTCAAAGGTGTAAAAGGCTTCAACATAATACTAGACCCAGGGGTACTACATACATTTTTAACGAAAAGTAACCTCCCAAGGCTAAAATATTATATGGAAAAAAATTTGTGTGAGTCACACACATTTTTTCCTATATTGTATGTTAATACATAAGATTACGGACGACGGACGAGACTTATGCGGGTGAAGGGGGCCCAACTAGTGCTGGGCCCCACGGTTTCACCCGCATAAGACTCTGTTCCGTGGGAATATCGGGATAAATGTATCATGTGTCCTAACCCAAGTCATGGTCTATCCATGTGCTGAATTACATACAAATCCGTTCAGCCGTTTTTGCATGAAAGCGTAACAAACAAACAAACTCACTTTCGCACTTTTATTATTATAGTTCGGATAGTCAAATAATAAATAATGTATAATCAAGGGCAAAACATTTAACCTACCTACATTTAGGCCCGCTAGCACCGCAGTGACAAATGCAAAGTTCTGTTTCTGATAATCATTTGAAGATGACAGGGACAGAATGATGTTTCAAATATAGTTAGCTTTTCCAACTCACTTTACACATTGGCAGAATGGTCAACATCGGCTATACTTACCATAAAAAAATATAATCGAAATGATATTTCTAAATCATTTATTTTTATTTTTATGTATTTTTTTTAATAATTTGTGGTGCAAACGGGCCATAGTGAATTTCAAGAAATTTTTCTCCTAAAGTATTGATTACAATTTAGAGATACTGTGCGTAAACCATCGTGGCACTTTCGTGAATTGTATCACATTTCAACAATCCAAGCGATTGTCTACACAACACTTTTGGAGTTTGCGAACTGTATTACATACTTAACTACTTATTTTTGTCCTTGATTGTACCTGTCAACGTAGCTCGCCAATCAAATACATTAGCCATGATGGCCGTACCTAAATGGAAATATTTTTGCAGAGACTTATTTTTCATATTTATTTCATTCAGGAATAATATTTCGGACGCTCGGACGGGTGAATGGGCAAGGGAAATTAGTTAGGTTCGTGTATGTACATTTGTGTAGGGTAGGCTGGGTTTGGTGGTATGGCTAAATATGAGGGGTCATATTGTTTTATGATAAATTTCAAAGAGTATTCCAATATATTGTTTGTGAAAATGAAATAATGATAGGTTTTTAGTAGTCCTTTTTTCCATAATGATTATTTTATTCCTTAGCAACTTAAAAAAGCTTTTGCTTTTAGTTCCAAATTCGCACTGAATACCTAATAACATCATAATACAAACAACACCAACGAAGATTTAGACAAAACGAATCCACATACACCAAGCGACGCAATTTCAACCCACACACTATTTCTTAAATTGTCCCTCACTAGAACATTTTCTGTATGCTGAGGGAAAAAATCCTTATATTACACTCCCCACAGTGCGGTATTAGAGCGGAATATTGCAAGGGAATTACTAAGCAATTCCCTTGATCTCGGCAATCACGGGCTGCGTCGCGGAATGCTAAGGTCTTGTTTCTATAGCGCGACCCCATAACATGCGAAGAATAAATGCCGCAGCAGTTCTTGCAACTGTTAGTAATTCGAAGTATATTACCCCGTGGCCACGACCTACATGGTTAACCGACACGCGTCTTGCGATAGCGAATGTGGAGAAAACAAATGAAAGAAGAGTCACCGCGACGCTACTTGTGGAGCGACAGACGGAAACAGGTGATGCAAGTTGCATTCGCATCGCTTGAGGCCGTGAACGGGGCCTTACATTGCATTTGTCATCTTAGTTAGTTACGAGGATCTCCAGTATTGTTTACTGTCAAGAAAATGACAATCACCAGTTGGCTGAGAGGGTTTTTTTCTGAGCCATTTCAACAAACATGATTACTTACTCGGCCATTTTCCAAGCATGGCTTGGGGATTGAAGAAGGTACCTAATTTTCAAATATTGATTGTGAAGTTAGAAAATCTTTATTAGGTATTTTACTAGCGATCTGACCATGGATAATTTTGAAGCATTGTCGCGATATCGAAACCTACCTCTAACCACTTCGTTCAGTGATACGTTCGACTGAGGGGCTGAAGACAACCCCGCGTTACACACACTTATATTCTTCTTGATAACCATTCGCTCGTGGTAACAGTCTATCAAAATATTCGCAGTAGTTTTATTAGAAGCGCCTACCAAAAGTCAGGGGTCATAAATAAGTTATTGAGATGACAGAAAATGTACTAAACCAATAAAATAAAGATAAAGAAACGTTGGTGATAATAATTATTATCTTCTCATTAAGAAATTAAAATAATGATGGACGTTTTGTCAAATACCTATACTCTTTTTCAAAACTCTAATTAATTGATCGAAGTTCGATCGCCGCGTGTAGTTTTACCGTGGAACACAATGTTTTTGGTCAAACAACAATTCTTCAATATCGCGTGTGGATTAATTTTTGTTCTCGTTGACCGTGACTGTATCTGTTGGAAATTGAGTCTAGTTTTCATCGCTGGTCTCTATTTCGGTACAAAATTCAATAAAACCTCGACCAAGCTTTATTCCAACCGTTATGCTATGTAACTGTGAAAAAGTTGAATTAAAAATTCCTTTGTACGGAACCACTGGGGGTCCGTCAAAGGGTCGATATAACGTTTTTCATACGCTTCAAAAATCTTTTTGTTCCATTTCCATAAAATCATGGCGGCTCTTAAAATGGAGTGAGCAAATTGTAGTACTCGTAATTAATTTATGAAGGGCTCAAAAATCTTTTTTGTTGATTGTGCCAGAGTGCTGAGCCGTACAGATAGCGAAAAGGATTTCCCAGTATTTTTTTTTTGTACCTGACTCGGGAAACAGTAATAAACAAATCATATTTTTGAAAGTTAGTGTAATAAATAAATAAATAAGTGGACTTGAGTACTTAAGAAGGTGGACAAAAGTTGTAGATGGTTTTTTGTTCAACAAGGAGTTTTACTAATATAGTGAGCTCTTGTGAAAAGTTTGTCTGGGAAGTAATTCCAGTACGTATCGTATTTCTGGCGAGCAGCAACAGAGCTGTGTTTTGGTTCGAAGAATGGACGCTTAAATTACTTTCAAAAATATTTTCACTCATCGTCAATACGTTATATTTCATATACGTTTTTGTATTTTTCAACAATATTTTGTAAAAATATTTTGATTATACATGGAGATTTTTGCTCGTTCTTCTCCATAGGAACCTTTTACGCTTTGGAATGGGTAATTAGCTTCATCTTTCTGATTAACTCTAAAGATTCAAAAGTGCCTGCAAATTGTTTAATTGAAATAAATGGTTTGAGTTCGTGTTTGAACATCCATGTCGTGTTGCTTGGAATGACAATGAAATATTGCCATAAACAGATTTAATTCAATTTAAAACTTTGTCTCCTAAAAGCGCTTCTATTTAAGAATCCAACCACCTTATCGCAATTTCCCAATTAGGTACCAACCTAAGAATCTATTTCCCCATGTAGTAATATCATGATGTTTCTTTCTCTACACGCACAGAGGGCGTTAACTCGTAGGGTTTATGGTTCATATAGTGCACAGATTGTCAGGTTGCCAGGCCATAACCGTACCCATTTCCTGTTAATATTCCACCAGCCTGCCTCCATACAATTTGTAGCAGTAACTGACGAACAAAATGTAAATAACCAGTTAACTCGGAAAGAATTTTGTGAAGTTTATTGTAATGTGATTTGCCAACTTCTTTTCGATTTCGAGTGATTGATTATTATCGAGGCTTTTTTTTGAGAAAGTTGTCGGATAGTAGATTATTTTGTGTTGATCGGGATTTGACAGAAAATAATATATTTATTCGATTAAGGGCGTATTCGACCAAACTTTTATAGCTAGTATAAGTCTAATCCAGCAAATACAAAAACTGTCAGACGTCAGTATCATTCCACGGATAAAAGATATCTGACTTTGATAAAATTAGCCCTAATGAGATTGGGCGTTTTATAATTTCTAACGTGATGATATTATCGTGGACGGCCGCGGTCTTACGATAACTCAAAGAAGGAAAATGTATGGAAATATATGAAGACGCTTATAAATTTCCGTCCACGATAACGTGACGTGCAGAATTATAAAAGCGCACATTTTTGAATGTGTACTCAATTTCTAAATAACAAGTAGGTACAAATAAGTACCTTTGAAGTGAATTTTATGGAATATCAAAAGAAAGCAACGTCCATTTGCTTACTTCAGAAATCAAAGTGAAGAATGGGTGTGGAAATTTTTACTCTGAAAAAAAATAATGGAAAATATTTTAAGAAAAATCAGTCACCTATAAATATTCGTATTTCTATTCAAAACCGCTAAATAGAATATATCTAAACCCTTATTACGAAGGTTTCACACAGACGCTGGCGGATGCCACGTATTATAGTCGCCGGTCACAACTGTGGCCACTGACGTACGTGGGTCCGACGTATTGACAATAATGACAACGGTTTCCGTTCCAAGACATGAACTGGGTTGGTGCAACTTGTGAGAGGAAGCGAAGATAGATTCAATAAAATCTGAAAATGTTGATGAGGAAAATACTTCAAAGTATGGATAAAGATATTGTGGTAATATCAACCTCAGGTATTTAGAAAACCCAGGACAGTTTAATGTGCACATAGCTAGAATTCTTACATTGAAATTTTTGGGCCACCAGGAAATACAGAAGTACAGTGTCCAGTCGTAAATATGGCACATCGAGGCTTAGAAGAATTTCAGCTTTGTAAAGTGTTGTCCTTCAAACATTTTCCGAGACGTATTTACATACAAATACATTTTACAATTATTTCGACCCGAAGATGTTGTTTATTACACAATGTAATATTAATAAACTGAGGAAAGTGTAAATATTACAAATATTGTCAATACCGAAAATCCACATGAACCTGAACTCACCGTCTGTCGTAAACCGCAATATTTTAACTCTGTTACACATTGTCACAATTTTGGCACTGATATTGTACAGTACTAAGACCGCACGTTAGTGGTAACGAAACCATTGTAAGCTGGCCTTGCATTGTATTAAAACTCCGAAATACTGTCAACTCAAGGTCAAAGTGTTAGCACGGACGTGTTACTTATTTTTCTCAAACATGCATGGAAATATTGTCATTATTTTCGAACATAAAACACGCGAAGTATCGAATTTACGGTCAAAGAAAATCAAATCCATTGCAGGCGCGTTTTTTTTAATTTGGAACATTACAACGCTCCAGCAATGTTTTATGAAATGGCGTGCTGGGGTTATTAAATACTCTTTGATTGGATCTCTTTTATCATTCTTGGCATACCAAAATTCTCTTTGCTTAGTACAAATTGCGTTCACGTGGCTGTATAGCCTTAGATGCGTTTGCCTTTCGGCACAGATGATAAATAGAAAATTGGCGGCAAAGCTGAAAATTCGTTTTGATTTGTTATTTACTTATATAATAGATAATTAAAATTAGTTCCAACGGTTCAGAGAGTGAAATGGAGATTGATTGTACTCCACCAGATTTAAGATCAGAAGCCAAATTAGCAATGGAAAACCTGCTTCCAGCGAAGTCAAAAGAAAAATACATGAAAGTATGTGAAAATTTTATGATTTGGAAAAACGAGAATAAAGTGAACATTTTCTACAAACTGTGTATTTTTGACGTATTTTAATGAGATAACTAAAACTAAAAAGCCATCTACATTATGGGCAATTTATTCCATGCTGAAATGTACAGTTCATGTTAAAAACGGCATTAACTTGAAAAATTATGGAAATTTAACTACTTTTATTTCCCTGCATTCTTTTGAGAAAAGCACTATATATGCCTCGGCGGAAATGGCAATTGCCTGTCTCGTATTTGTGAAGTCCTCGCCCACGGCTCGGCCTTCAAACTCATACTCGACCTGCAATTGCCTATTTCTCGGCCTTTGCAATAATGTACTATTAAAAAAAATCATCCAAGAAGAAAAAACAAACATTCATCAGTCACTAGCAACTCACAACTCGCACCATCACCAAACAAAAACCGAAACGTAATCGTTCACGTTTGACGTTAGAGCACGTTAAATTACCGGCGCGGAATCTTATTTATTTGACAGCGGGACGTGAGCCCGCCGCCTCCGGCCAGATTAAAGTTCCTTTCTTCAGATCTTTTACAACGACAGATTACCTTTTTTTGGAATGTCGAGAATGGAAAATAAATATTTCTGGAGTGTAAGTAAAAGTTTCAATATATTGGGTTTAGTCGTAAACATGTTGGTGATTTGTCACTGGCTGACTGTTGAGTGATTTCTTGATTTAATATTGTTGACTTTCTTTCTTTTCCCATGGGTTTTCTTCCTATTGTCGTTCAACATAAGCACCGTTCCGTACCTTCAAAATCATTCTTCAATCACCTGAGTATAACTGCAACACTTTGTCAGTCACAACCATTTCCCAAATTCACCGTGACATTTTAGTCGTCTTACAAAGCAGTCCACTTAATGTATGATTACTAATTCATCATTCATTATTTCTACCCATGGAACACTTTACTTTTTTTTTAAATAATTTATAAAATAAAAACAAATTGAACAAAATCCTTTTTTTTTTTCTTTCTGAAGTACAGTCGATCTTAATCTGTGTCGTAAAATCACCTTCAGGGCCTCTACTAACTACGGAATCTTAAATTGTTTAAAACCTTAAATTGTAAAACTTCACGAGAAGATCGTAGGTTTTACAGGATAATTTTTTTTCAAGACGTCAAGTAACTTACGTACTTTTTAGGGTTCCGTACCCAAAGGGTAAAACGGGATCCTATTACTAAGACTCCGCTGTCCGTCCGTCTGTCTGTCTGTCTATCTGTCACCAGGCTGTATCTCATGAACCGTGATAGTTAGACAGTTAAAATTTTCACAGATGATGTATCTCTGTTGCCGCTATAACAACAAACACTAAAAAACAGAATAAAATAAATATTTAAGATGGCTCCCATACAACAGACATGATTTTTTGCCGTTTTTATAGAAAATGGTACGGAACCCTTCGTGCGCGAGTCCGACTCGCACTTGGCCAATTTTTTTTATTTCGAAACAAATAATTGTTAAAAACTTTTTTCAGCCGTCATTTTGTCCCCAAGAGTCATGAATTTTTAACAATTATTTTTCAAGGGCCACTCTTTGTAATGAGCTCTTCAATTCAGAATATAATATGAGTTTGTGCATTAATTGTAATTGCTACTAATTAGTATTCTGTGACCTTTGTAACGAAGCCTACACTTTGACATCGTGAATTTATTATTAAGCCATTAGAGTTCATACGTTTTATTATCTGGAAAACTAAACGGAAATATTGTGTTAGTGTCGCAAACATTTTATAACAGACATCATATTTTAAGAGTGTTAGAATCTGGTTTGTAGTAAATGGCACATTACGAATAAGGATGTCTGATATTTCATTATCATGCTCACTTTTGTCATTTTGTCACCAAAACTAGTTTATCTGTGATATGGTTTCAAAAGGATGAATTTGCCGGCAAACCAAACAGACATAAATCTAGGAAGAAACACAGTTTGATCGAGTTCATATAGTAGCATTTCGACCAACCCTCGTACGAAATACTGTACCTTCTCAATGCGCCTGTTTTCAACTTAGTACAAAATAACACGGACGGGGAATGTGTCAAAACTTCCTTCATTTACGTGTTCGAGTCATTTTTACAGTACGTGCGTCAGACGTCCTTTCACATGAACTATATGAATTAACTTTACAACATTCTGCCAGCAATTTGCTTGTCTTCGTTTATATTTATCAGAGTTTTTTACCACTGGGTCCAAAAATACAAAGAATTTTACTATATTACTTGTGCCAAATGTATGAATGTAAACGAAGCAAAAAGAGTATTTATAAGCATCGTAGTAAGTGGCGTTTTCTGGTTTCTGCCTAGGTCGATGGGAAGAAGGCGTGAGTTTATTTACGTATGTGTACAATACATTACCGTAACATCCTTATTTAATTGACGCTAAAAGAATAAATAACCATGACTTGCTATGCACTACCACAACAGAAAATAAAATGATTGGATCATCAATATTTTGACATTACAACATCCAAAAACACATCCTCATCATGCTTCACCATGTCTACATTCTAATCAGTGTAGCCCTTTTCTCTTTCACGCCATCACAAACAATTTCCGCCTCTCCATATTCATCTTTTAACCAAAACTATCTGACTCGTCCCAAAATCATAGCCTCTCCAAATATTTCACCCCGGTTCATCCTTACATAATAACCGAACGTCGTTCAACGTAACAATGTCCTATTCGGGAGCATCGTTTTGGCAAATGTGCGGCAGTGACGAAGCCAAAGCTGCGTGCATTTATCTTGGCCTAAGTCCATCATAATAATTATTGTGGAACATGGTCTTTGTGTGCGCGGGGAGAGTGTTTATTTAAAATGTATCAAAATTATATTTAAGCTTTCTCCAGATTTGAGTGCCTTCAGTTAGTAGTCAGTCCTTCTGAGGCTATGTTTAAGCCTCCATCCCTAACGCCTTTTTGTCATATGTTTTCCTATCAAAAATCTGAATCATTTCTAGAAGAAAGTTGGTAAATGTGATTGTGATAAAAATGAAATGTTGGTTTTAGCCCAATTTCTTCGCCCTCTCTCTGCTTTCGACTCATTGCGCAAAATATTGATAAATTATTAATAGAGATCCTAAAAACACAGCTTTTTCCCTTGTTTTCTGAAGTTTTCTTTTCTATTTAATTTTCTTTTGTTTATTTATCGTTTCTTAATTTACCAGCTTATCGCTTTCACATCGACCTCGCTTCACGTCGATCGCCCTAGGCGAGAACAAATACAGTGTTGTGTCGGCCCCTCCTTTTGTTATTGTAACTTTTATGTATGGAAACGCTCTGTTATTACAAACCGACGTATTTTTATAAAGGATTTTATGAGCACACAGTACATTTGTTTACTTTATGTTATTCTCGGCTTTAATTTTGAAACTGGTGGTAAGCGCGACCAGTTTCGTCCAGGTTGTGATGTTTAAAAATTCTGACGTTAAAAACTTCAAAAATAAATAATTAGTATTCGTCGAAACCTAGTTAGGAAAAAAAATAGTTTTAAATACTTTGAATTTTTTCCTGGCCTTGTTATTGTATCTTTATTGTATTTTTTTTACTTAAGGTTCAATTTTTACGTGAAATAGCTTATCAAGCTGTTTCACTGATGTTTTCATCAGTATACTTTCCTTGATAAGTGGCTAATAGTAGCTTATTGTTGAGTTCTTTCATGGATCAAAATAGATTCGTATTGGAAATACGAAATGTGTCTTAAAACTATGTCACCCTTCACCTATTTCGCTGAACTGGAAATACGAAATATGAGTTTTAGGTTTACCAAATTCCATTTAATTACAGCTCACTTCTGATTATATGAAGGATCGCCTGTAAAAAACTTCTTCCGTATTATATTCAGCTTAACATGAATATTACTGACCTTGATCTGCTTCCCGGAAAATTTAACGACACAAGAACCCTGAACCCGATCATAAAATAATTCATAATAATATGGACTATAATCTTCAGTGACGTCATTCTCATTAATAACATCCATGACGTAGCAGAATGTAATATTACTTTAACAATCTTCTCAACATGGCCGTATGCTAACAATGGTTTATAGTTACAAGGAATTTTCTATTCACAGAGTACGTACTTGCGAACTTCTAAGCCCCTTTGCTTTAGTTGACTTGAAACGCTTGCGTAGTATGACTAGCTGTGTTTGTGTTTCTATTCTAGAATTAAACGGAGAAATTATTATATAATATAAAGTATCAAAAAAAGTTACTGAAGAACAGAAACATTTTTGTAATTTGTACAGTCAAAATAATCGTTCAGTGGTTGGAATATATAACATATTAGTTTCTTTAAACCTGACTGTGATGTGTTCGCGGACGAATGGAGGAAGATCTTGGCAAAATGTCTGGAGTATTAAGAGATGAGCGTAAGACTGTGGTGTAGCAGTATATATTATTTTATATTCAAAACATGTCTTTAACTAAATATGTAATTGACTTTTGCCATATTTTGTAAAATAAATTAATAATTCAATAATGTTCAAAAAGAAGCAATATTTCAAACCCCGAAGTTTTATAAAGAAAAACCAATAAATTGACAGCTAAAAGTTTCAGTTCGCCGAAAGAAATTACTTATTCATTAAAACCTTGAACTCTTAGAAAATTAACAACGTTGTATATTTAAACAAACTTCCCTAATCATTGAAACTATTCCAATTAACCGAAGAAATATCTAAATAGAAAAGCGAAATTACTTTGAATTCCTGACGATCTACATCCAAATAGGAAAAACGTTCCTGCCGGGGATTTGAAATCTCACTCACCGGGAAATTAAAAAACTTTCAAACCACTTTGGCAAACTTCATTACTGAGATCCGCAGGGTAGTTCCATCCTTCAAAATGTTTAAAGTTTAAAATAACCGCTATTTGTATGGGATTTACGTTGTATTACTATTTAAACTTGATGCAACTGGATTCGTGAGTTTAATTGGTCCAGGCTTAATTACCTTTTTGTGCGGATTGAAGCAGCTTCTCTATACGCGAAACTCTGTAAATATAGCGAAGTAATTGAACGTGCTGTATTTTTATTGTATTTAAACTTGTTTTGTAAAAGTTAATACTGCAACGAGAAATAAATTAATCATCCATTTAAAACAAAAACTATAATAAGATGTACCCACATTCGACTAAATTATTCATATTTATTGTTTTTGTTACCGTTTATAAAATAAAATAAACCAAATCCAAAACTTGGATGTCGTACGTATGAATTGGCTGCTTTGTTTAAGTTAAACCCTCATAAGGTTCTTGAAGCATTTCATAGAACGTAACAAAGTTAAAAGCATACTCAATAGCATACTATAAATTTTTTAGAAGTCTTGTAAACGAATCCGTTCTACACATTAAAAAAAAACTCAATACCCGCAGTACTCAAAGCATAAAAACGCCTTCATAGTTTATACCACGGTTCGTTTCACAATAGAAAACATGGTTGAAAAGCTTCATATTTATAAACTGCAGCTATTAAACGTTGATGAACATTCACGTCATGATGGAAGGCCCGTACATTTCCGTCTACGCCTCGTTACTTCAAACCAACCATCCGTTGGTAGCAAAGTGGGTCAAAGTCCTGGTGCTTTTTTATTCGAAAGTCATTATGAGTTAAAGTAAAAATAAAAATTGTTTTAGGAAGTTGATGACTGAGTTGTTTATTAATTTTTGCGGTCAAAAGAGTTCTGATGGATATTTTTTTATGGTTACAAAAGTTTTTTATAAATTAAGAAGTAAGTAGCTAGTAGGTACACACGGTTGGAATACTTTTGGGTGATATTTTAAATGCGTTACCATTAATGTTTTTTATGAGATTTGTGCCTGATTATATCAATCAATCAATTCAGCCTATTACTTAATATTTCTAGACTAGAACCGAGACTGGATTCGACCCGATTTCGAGACTTTTTTTGCTAGATTTAACTTTTTCTTTCGTAACAGCATCCAATTTTCAACCTTCCTCATCCAGTCTGTCTTTCTCGCTTTCTGCAGCTTCTCATTCTCTCTTTCCTTCCATATTGCCTTCTTCCATTACTCATCTATTTTATTTAGTTTAGTAACTGTTATAGTTTATAACAAATACTCTAAGAACTATTATCGAGACAACAATTTCCACCCAGCAAGGTTTAACCGTTCCCAAAGCGGAAGAGATCAGCCACGTAATAATGATCCAATAAATATCTCGGTTTTCTATCGCTAATGTTCTTCCCCTAAGGATTAGGAGCTCGAAGCTATATCAACAGGAGATTAATTCTGTATTAATGCTCGTAATACCATTATGGAGTTCGAGTGGTGTTCATGTATTAATATTTGATGTGGCTTGAGTTTCTTTTTGCCTTTTTGCGGATTACTGTTAATAAGCTATAATAGTAATTTAAGACTAAGATTACCAACGTTATTATATCCAAATAAAATAAAAGAATCTCTTGTAATTATCGTCTCGGTCGTCTGCTGATATAAATATATTAATTAATATAAATAGAAGACGTAAAAGAACCCTTGGACTTTATTCGTTCATTTTGATAATACAAATCCTCAGCTGTACTTATTGAACTCTGAAATGGTCGTTGCACAAAGCTTTAAGGTGTTTAAAGATAACTTTAAACATGTTTCAGCTCTCTGACTTAATTGAATACTTATGACCAGACTTACATAAAAATCAAAGTATCAGTTTCGCACAGCTACAGCCAGTAGATAGAAACTACGATTATTTTGTATTTTATTTGAAAAATATAACAAAATGAACCTGTCCGGGATGTCACGCGCAATTGCGAAAGAATGTCACTGAATAAAAATAATGATTGTCAAACTACCTTTGTTTTCACGTCAGGTCGACAAAAAAACACATTTTTTATTTTCTACTTCAAGAAATCTAAAGGCGACTAAAAATTAGAATAGTAATTCTATATTCATGAAGCGAGAGTAACCAAATAACTTTTTTTGATGAGAAAACTTCGGAATGATGGAAAGAAAGAAAGACAAATATACATGAATGGAATCTGTTTGCTCAAGAAATGGAAACATTTCTTTGTGGGACACCTAAGAGGATGAACTTTGGTAGTTTTGAATGAGGACAAACTTTTAGAAAGTAGTCCTCGCCTTATCGGTGGTTGTTCTAATTTATAGGGGCCTAATGGAATCCCGTGGAGTAGGTTTACTTGGACTAAGACATGAAACTTATGTGGTCACATAATATACTTGAGAATTCGCACAGTACTATAATAACAATGGCATTAACAATAAAAACATTCGAAGAATAATTAATTAATCAACTCATGACTCCAAACATCCAAGTCATCAAGTATTACATATTTTTTTAAGAAAAACCGAAAAATATTTTCATCCAACTCAGAGTACTTCAGACCAAATCTTTCTATAAAACATCCAAGCTATTCTGGAACCGAAACTACACACAAAACAACACAAAGGTAAAACCGAATGAGATAACTGGGCACCGCATTACCCACAATTTATTGCTAATCGCTAAACCCGAACATAATTCGCTCGATCCGAATCGAAACCGACCACTGATGGGTTTAAGTGACCACGCATTAATATAGAACATCACGAATTATTAGACCGAAATTAATCGCATCCGACTAATCATTCGTATGCTGATTTCGATTTGACGTGAGCCGCTAATCTGTGGAGGTAGGTAAACATAGTAAGAGGTGTCAAACATCTTGTAACTCCAAATGATAATGGTACTTTAACATAAGGAAAAGGCGAAGGATAGGCTTATTTTTAACTCCCGATGCAAAAAGAGGGGTGTTATAAGTTTGACCGCTATGTACGTTTGTACGTGTGTGTCTATCTGTGGCACCGTAGCTCTTAAATGGGTTAACCAATTTGAATCCGGTTTTTTTATTTGAAATATGTTTTTTGGCGATGATCCTTAGACATGTTTTTATCAAAATCAGTTCAGCCGTTTGAAGATTATCAGGTCTTTTCTAGTTGATGAATGAAGTGAGTATCTTCCACAGGTATGATCGATTTGAAATTTTGTATTCTTTTACTTCAATGAAATTAGAAGAACATAGTAACTTTGTAATGATGCTGCAGCATCACCTGGACTTTGCAGGATACCTAACTCCCTTACCAACTTACAGCACAGGTATCGTGTCTGTTGTTGAATTGCAAGCCAATTTCCGGCCACCGTAGGCGCGGGCTTGTGGACGGTGAGTAATGGGTAACTTCAAAAGTGCCATACATGGGCCTATTTAAAATAAATGATTTGACTTTGACTTTGACTTAGCTCGCCGTCCGATAAGGACCAGAGCCGGGTTGACAGGGCGTTATATTCCACGCGCGCCTCAAAAAGATGTCAGCAGAACTGACGGGGTCCGCTAGGGCTGATGCCTGCCGGGGTTGCGAAGAAGTCCAAAAGGGATTTCGTGGCCCCCGGCAACATGGCAACTGAAGGAACCCGGGTGAGTTTTACTCAGTAAGAGTCTGATACGCCCTCTCGCTCCGCCCAGAGCGGGAGAAGTTATTCGATAATTTCCCAACCAAAAAAAAAAAAGAAACAATAAAAAAACAAAAATGGTGAATAGGGTCTGGTGATGGAGTAGGAAAGAGAAATGAGGAAATGTTTGTGTTTTTTAAATTTTTAAATTTTAACTGTTAAAATTGTACTTGTGGAGTTATTGTAAAAACGCCCGATGAGTGTAGAATTGTAGATCTTGCTTTTTGGTTTAGATGGAATTTTATCGTCTTGACTTATCAGGTTTCTTAGGCCCATTATTCTACTCATAAAAAATTCTACTTCAATGAAATCATTACAAAAAAAAATATTAGTTACGGTCTACTGATTCAATAAAAACACAATTTTAATAAGTTCTAAATACCTACATTCCTAACCAGTGCAAGTGCTGCCGTTTATTCGTTTACCTTAAATGAAACCGGACGGTACAGTCACAAATAAAAAACCATAAAAGAATAATATGATTAACATGTTGCGTCCCCCAAAACCTTTCCTGGCTTCAACTAATATTGTCATTAAGGGAGGAATTGTTCCAGAGACAGAACCCTGTGTCATGTCCGACCGGAAGTAGCGTGTATTTCAGGCTATAACAAAAAACGGACCGGAAGAACCACCACGCTATTGTGAGGTCCCAAATAGCAGCTGACATTAAATGAAAATTGCTGTGAAGTTCTCACGTAAAAAGTTTTCGAAGAAAGGGATTGTCATGGGGCCCATGTTGTTCGGATAGTTGGGACGTGTTTTCTGACTTGGTATGTGTGTTATGACAGTCTTTTTACTTCGAATTGGTTGCTTAAGGAAAAAACAAAGTATAGGATCGAAGTCTATAATGGCACCAGTTTAAGGAAATGGAGGGGGATGGATAAATTGTTTATGCTTTTATGTGTTAAATTGTTATCTTGTCTGTTATGTTATCTTGTCGAGCCCTGTTTTGTTTATGAAGTATAACAATCTTTCTTAAGACAGTGCATTTTTGTAAAGAGAAACCTATACCTACATGTAGCCCAAACCATAATAATTGCTAATTGCCATGCTAATTGTTACCCATTAAAAAATACGTACTGTTATCTACAAGAAACCTTTCTCATGAATAATTTTTCACCAACCAAAAATGATACTAGTTGACTTTCCACCCAGTTCATCG
This sequence comes from Agrochola litura, assembly GCA_949152395.1. Classification (NCBI taxonomy): domain Eukaryota; kingdom Metazoa; phylum Arthropoda; class Insecta; order Lepidoptera; family Noctuidae; genus Agrochola; species Agrochola litura. Next base: position 1,752,198 of record OX424497.1, on the reverse strand, counting down.
ACATTTAACAGCGAGTTGAAACACGTCAAATTCCCACAATAGAGCGCACACAACGCGACTTGGCAACTTGTTATCCTGAAGCAATTAAATCGAGTCGGCATTCGAGTCACGTTCAGAATTAATGTCCGAGAACGTATCGGTTCGCGCTTCGTGTTTAGACGGTACCTGCGACGTTTAATGTATTGGATTAGTCGTGATATGTGTGCCGGTGCTTAGTAGTTTAGAGTTTCTGTTTTATCTAGTTAAGAGTAATCTTCTAATTTCGCTTGCGAGAGGGAAGCGCGCAGCTTTGATAATTTAGAATGGAATTTAAAAGATTGGTTTGGTTTCTGGTTCTGTTTTAATATTTAGGATGATGAAGAGGTTAACATTGGGTGAAGGATTTATAGTCTGCTGTTACTTGCAAAGAAATAAGTCTTTAATTGCTACTAGGGACTGGACCATTCATATGTCAGTGCCACTTTTTCAGACTGTCCCTCTCATAATAGGGACAGCCCGAATTAGCACGAAACCAACTTATATCTTACGTAATATCATCAAACCGTGTTCGTATTATTGCTATATCTAATATAGTTTTAACTCGTACTTTCAAAATTAGTGTGTAGGAGTAAAATTGTATCATAAACTTACTGTCTGCTGTCTTTTAGCAAAAGTAAGTATATCTGGGTCACACAGGTTACCTAATGATCCATTTATTTATTTATTTATTTATTTATTATTATTTAACCATTTATGCACACACATATAAACAGACAAGAAGAAAGGAACAGAAAAATACGTACAAAGGCAATGCTTATTTCTAAAGAAATCTCTTCCAGCATACCTGCGATAGGAAAGTATACAAAAAGAGAGGTAGACAACGTGTGAAACCGTATAAGAGAAAATAAAAAACAATTCACTAATTTCAATTTAAACAACATACAATATGAGAATATACTTAGATACATACTTCTAAAATAAATATAAATATCACTACAATATATATAATTACAATGTGATTTAAAATAACTATGCAACTATGTCGAGTTGGAAAGATAGTGTTCTTTCACTCTTCGCTTAAATGCTTCAACAGTATGACAGTTCCTAATGTCAGGTGGTAGTGAATTCCACAACCGAACCGCGTGAACAGTGAAGGAGTAGGAATAGAAGTCGGTTGAGTGGGGAGGGGATTTAAGGAGGTTTTTAAGATGCGACCTGCAAGGTGCATTAAAAGGACGAGCGTAGGAAAAGCGTTCCCGCAGATAGGATGGGGTTTTAGGGTTGTGAATCTGTTTCCTGCACATTGAGTGCAGGATCTCCAACGTCTTTTTTTTGTTAATGTGCTTTCATTCTACTTTCCTGAAGGAACGTGCACACTTTTATTTATTAAAGTTTCTAAAGCTTTATTAAAAATATATTTGTGAAATGTTACACATGTTTCCTTATGGCATAAATTCAGATGATGTACGTATATAAATAACATTATTGCCAACAAACACTAATCTCCCTGTAAAGCCAACGGATTATGGCATCACTCCATATTAAGGACCTTTTTGGTACACATGGCGGCCATAATAATATTAGAGACGATGATGACATTAAATATTAATCCCATACTGATCATAAAGTAGCAGCAGCTATGCTGCAGACTTGTTTGGATGACATAGCCCTCTGGCTCAAAAAGTAGAGGATAAAAGCCAACGAGACCAAATCGGTAAATGTCACATTCACTAGGAGGAAGGATACCTGCCCACCAGTACACTTAAATGGAATACAAGTGCGACAAGCTGAACATGTCAAATGCCTTGGTTTATACCTCGACAGATGCCTTACTTAAAAAAAAACACATTTTCACAAAACGGAAGCAACTTGGACTGACACTAAGAAAGTTCTACGGTATAATTGGTCGAAAGTCACAATTACACCTGGAAAATAAAACACTCTTATACAAACCTATAATCAAGCCTATATGGACCTATGGCATTCAGCTATAGGGAACCGTATCACACTCTAACATAGAGATCATCCAGCGATTTCAGACCAAGCTTCTAAGAACAATAACAAACGCCCCATGGTTTGTACCAAATGAAGCTCTACTCCATGATCTGAAAATACCGACAGTCCAAGAGGAAATAAAAAGCTACATAAAGTCGTATAAAGAAAGAATAACTCGCCACCCAAATATCCTGGCAAACCACCTACCTTACCTAATGGATAAAAAAGGAATACGCAGACTAAAACACAAAATTCCACAGGATTTAATCGGACAAAATTTGCCGTTGCTTCATGAATACTAGGATGCGTCATAGGACGCATACCAAGCAAGACAATAATAGCTCGTCACAAAAATTACTGAATGTCCTATTATAGTGGCAGATTGTAAGAAAATGGAGGCAAAAAAAAGAAAATTAAACTAATGTTGAACTAAATCCTGACATAAATAACTAAATTGAACGATCAAAACACACTTCTAAATTAGCATAGATTTTGGTAAGCCAAATGTCAGAGCGGGCCATATATCGGGTGATTGCGATTCGTATTGTATTATTTCATTTTCATTTGAAATCGTACTCGTCACTGCACGTTGGTATTTGATAGAATTTCCTGCCAATTTCATGCAATCCATTTCAGTTGAATTAGTCATTGCAATTAGTGCTTAATTTTGAACTTCTGTGATTGACTTCTGAGCTAAACGGATTAGTAACGCAGTTTCCTATTATGGTGATTTTGGGTATTATCTTTTTGAGAATTCAAATAGTAACTCTAGACTGGTAATTATGGTAAAAGGACAACAGTTTTAACAAAATCACACACAAATCTAGATTTGGAGAGAGATTAGTCATCCAGGCATCAACATTCTTAATATTCTACACTGCCATAAATTAGAAAAATGAATTAGTACCTAAATGCAACTATACCCAAATATATTTCACTATCACATGCTTAATTAGATACACCCCGTTTGAATTCTGAACACCTTCAAACATATTCACACCCAAGAAGATTCCTACAGAATCCCTCCACCAAATTAACAGGACGTAAAACGCATTAACCGCTACCCGATTTAACAGGCGTAAATTTGAAATATTCATGCGTTCAAATTAATGGCCGCACCTATAAATTAGCGCCGATACAACCACTATCACCTGGGCTACATATTAAAGGGTCTTTAAAATCCTCTCGCAAAATTCTCCGCATAAACGCAAACGACATATTTCGGTCCCTTTTTAGGGAACGTAGCTCATGCGGATTGGAGACATTAAATTTGAGAATGTAGTAGGAGGGTTACAGAAAGTCAAGTAATTAAGGGTCTAAAATTATGTTTTAAGTTTGTTGATAGTAATGAGAATTTATAAGGTTTGTTAGAATCTAAGGGATCGTTATAATTTTGCACCTGGTTTTGGTAGTAGAAGCGACTACTATCTATTCTGTTCATCGAGCTGTGTGGCATGATTTTCATTCTTGCCAAGCCAAGAAAAATCTTGGGCGTAATTTTAAATATCCAGATTCCTAGTTTGGTAAATTCTACGTCCTCAAACAAAGCAATTTTATCAACCAACACAAAGTTGATCTACGGCCCCTCGCCCACGCTTCCACACGCACCTACGGAGACAAAACTAAAACGGGTTGCTTTAAAACAAACGGCGTGCGTTTATGTGGCACACATTGTTCTACGCCTCTCACGTCATTAACTAGAGATTCGTTTGCTTTTAACACTTCTACAGCTTCAGATTCTTCAGCCATTTTGTTTTTTGGTGCTTCAGTGAATATTAATATTGTTAAGAGTTTGGAATTTAACTTTGTAGCTGAAGTGATGTCACCTTTGAAATCATGAACACATGAGTAATTGTTTATGAGAGTGTAAACGAATGACTTCCTTTTGATAGTCAAATTAAGCGGTCTATTCAAAGCAGTGTTTTATACTTACACATAACTTATCATAGCATACGCCGGTTTAAGCAGAGGTAACTTGTAGCACACAATTTATAATTCTGTCTTCAATAGAAATAGTTTTCTATTCTCTTACAAGATTTTATTTCAAGGGTATATCAATTTGAATATCGAGGAATTTGCATTTTGCGAATAAGACCGCCTTACTCGCAGCTTATCATGGTTACGTCGCCTCGGCTCTGCGGTATGGCCTCATATTCTGGGGAAATGCCCCTAAGATTCAAGAAGTACTTATAGCACAGAAAAAATGTATCCGAGCGATTTGTAAAATAAAACAAAAAGAATCATGCAAGCCACATTTTCATTTGTTAAAAATATTAACTTTACCGTCACTCTATATTTATGAAGCCTGTATGTTTATAAAACACAACATGAATTTATATAGATTTGTAGAAAGTAAACGGCGCTCAAAAAAGTTGCAGGTGTTAGCAACAAAAACAAAATTTCATAGCAACAGCTTTTATGCAATGGCTCAAAAACTATATAATAAGTTACCAGGACAAGTTATCTCAAGTACTAACATTAACGAATTTAAAAGAAATCTGTTCAAATTGTTAAATAATAAGGTGTATTATTCTGTTAACGAATATTTAAATGACAAATTTTAATTATAATAGCTGTTAATTAAATCCAATCTGTTCTTATGACATACTAAATAATTTTGTTCATTTTGATTATTATTGTATTAACGAATTAGTGACATTATTTTTTATTTGTATTATTTGAATCTTTTATATTTTTAAACCTTTGACATTTTGTATGCCTTTTGGCGGAACACAGCTCGGATCTTATGTATTATAAGTTTGTAACACCTATTGTATGTACCCTGTGTTCACGAAATAAATGAATTTGAATTTGAATTTGCATATACTTGAACCTCACTAAAGTGTAGTTTCACCAAAGTGTAGTACTATTGAAATAATAAAAAAGTATTATTACACGTTTATACTACAATTTTAGTATTCTGTTTCTCTGAGCTTTTTACGATGCTCGTCGAATAAAATAATCCTAAAGTTGGTTTTTTATCTTTCGTACTCAGAATATCGTATTAAAATATTAGGTCTCCGAGGATTCCAAAATAAATAAATCAGATACTCAGCATCTAGTCAGAGTAACATGGCAACATTGTTTTGAAAGTCAAAAGTTTTTGAAAGACAAACAATCAGTTTCTTTTAAGAATACTGAATTAACGCTGAGATATTATGTGTTTTTTTTTTTTTTTGTACAAAACTCTGATCAGCACCCTAATTGCGTAACAAACTTTAAATCACAATCAGAATAATTTTTGAGGCTATTGCTAATCCATTGTTTCATATTTATGTTCGGAAAAAAAATCTGCTCAACAACATAAATACCGCAATTAATTTTGTTGAACTGTCAAAATGAAATCCATTGCTTCTGTTAGTGTATTACATAATTACCCCGCAGATCAGGGTAAAGTTTAGTGATTAAGAAACCAATATTTTGAAATTCAATTATCTATTACTAAAAAGTATACATTATTTATTTCTTTACAATCCAAAAGTTTCAGGCACCGTAGAACCCAGAACCAGTCGTCGCATTGTGGTGTTAATAGGGAAAACTTAAGTCCAGCATTGGACATATTTTCAGTGCAAACGATTTTTTTTTGTATTAATTAGTCCCTTCAAATTCAGAACTGTACCTTTGCTATCAATAGCCTAACTAAAACCAAACCAGTCTTCTCACCGTCGTTTAATTAATCCTGAAACAGATTACTTACATATACCTGCACTGTGACCAGTAATTGGGTGGACGCTCCTAAACTAATAGTAAGATCAAAGACCTTTATGGAACGGCTCGATGGACCTGGACCCTTACATTGTCGGCATTGTTGTGATATATAAAGGTAGCTCGGTACGCTGTCTTGATTACTTGAGATTTCTGAAGGACTGTTTTTGATTTAATTATTTCTTTGATCGCTAGCCGGAGGGCATTATAAAGGACTTATTTTTTGGGATTTATTTTTGTTTTTCTGCGTGAATGGTCTGATCTAAATCTAATTAGGTAGTGCCGAATTTTAGACGACTGTATGTATGTTGTGTATTTGTCTATAAATACCTTTTGTAGACAGAGTTTGTTAATTTATATTCCGTGGGCGATACTTGAGCTTGTCGTAAAAATAAAATCATAATGCTATACAATAGTTGTATTTTCGATTCAAGAATCGTCCTTATTTACGTTACATTTATACCTATGGTCTCTGCTCGTTAGGTTACTTGACCTGTTATACCTAACAAGAATTTTAAGATGGCCAATTTCTCAATAAAAATTTCATAGTTAAGTAATACGATTCGGTTTCAGTCGCAGAAGCCGCCATTACTCTACTTATCCGAGCTCAGACACTTTTCCTAGAAATAACTACAATAGTATACCGTAGAAGCAACTATATTAAGTAGTTATTTTGAGGGATAAAAGAGTCCACCCACGGAAAGGACTGCTACTTGACATTGTGTCATGCCTCGGGACAGATAATCTAGCGAGACAAGTACATGTCGGAGAGTTAAAAGCACCTATTTTCATCTTAGTGGAGTAATTTAATGAAGATAATAACGTCACTGTGTTGTGTTGGAACCCCGTTGGCTTCTATCTTTAAAAAATTAAACTGTCCCAAAAATAATTTTGCAAAATTATTCATTTAATAAAACAATCTAAGAACCAAGCACCGTTCAAGTCAAGATCAATATGGAAATGTCTTTTTTAATAATAAAAGTGAACTAAAGCGTTAAAGAAAGGGTCAAGTCAACCCTCAAATTTCACGAAAAGGTCATAGGTGAGGCATCAGAATTCCGTTCAGGAGTCCAATTCGCTGAATGCCGAATTAATTCTCCTTTTATCGTCAATTGGCTCGTTCGCTTGTTTTTCATAATTGCTTTGTAAAAGGAATCCGATTTCGATTTGATATTGTTGTTGGTATTTGATGGATTTATCTCTTTGTGTTGTAAGCTTTTCAAATTGAATTTTAATTTCATCAATTCACTTACATACCTAACTTTTAGTGATGTGATAAGAAAAGTAATATGAGGGTGAATTAACATCCGAAATGACAGTAATTTGTAATCTGTAGTAAGTTCTTCGAAGCGAATTCGAGGAAACGAGACGAATCTAATCAAAGTTTGTTTGTTATTCTCTGTCTTTTAGATTTCGTCTGTTGAGGGAATATTTTTGGCACATAATGGCGAAAAAATCCAGTGGCTTCTGCTCGTCTTGAAGTCACTTAGGAAAAGACTAGTTTTCCTAGACCAATATTAATATTCTTTAGGAAATATTAAGTTTTATTCTACATAATAATACACTGGTAATTTAATTCTAATTAGTAAACTGGTAATGCGTTAGCCCGGGCACTACAGACACCGTGGTAATTACTTAACCTAATTCCTGCTAGCGAGTAATTTTCCAGGAAGATTACTTTGAGTATTCTATCTGTAGGAAGCCACAGACAGACCTCGTTAGCTATATTATTTAAATATTTTTTCATGACATAAATATACATTCACTGAAATAATTGTATGTCATATTCAGACTTGCCTATAACCGAATACAGGTAAGGATTTCTCTGGAGCCTAATTTCAGAATGTTTCTATTTCGCGATATTGTTAGACTCACCGAATATCTCTAGCCTTTCGCGAATATGTCGCAGATAATGTCTTACGAATTCAAGTATGTCAGAGTGATATCTTTTTCTAACAAAAATAATTTTAAAGATCGATTTATAAAGAAAGGCAACCGACAACACGTATTTCCAATTCAGTAACGACCGTCCAAAAACAATTTTTGTATCTCCACGATTAACTTTTTAGGTCATCTCTCACCTTCATTTGTCCGCGAACAGAATTGTTCGTAATGTTTTTAGATACTCGGACGTAAAAAGGGGCATTTCATAAAATTGTCGCATTGTCCGTTTGGCTAAACACGACATGGCTGCGGGCGACGCTACATGGCCCTTAATTAGGACACCGTTTGATTACGTTGGTAGTACCCGCGTAGGTGTACCGTGACTTTTTCCGCCTGTTGGGACTTACTCTGTGGTACTTGCGTGTAAATCGATATTGCTTTTGTTGGAAGTATTAATTGTATGTTGTTTATGAAGTGAAAACTTCTTTAGGCGCGTTGGGCATTTTTGAGATGGGAAAAATAATTGAACTCGCGACACCGTTACCGACACCTCATTTTTGTAAACGCGATTGTGCTCTTTATTTATATTACGTTACGGATCAATGTGCTATGCAAGTATTTTTACTTTAAAGGTTTTGGAAGTTTTTTTTTTTTTGTAAACGCGGTTTTGCTTTTTTTTTTATGAGGTTACGGACCAATGTTCTATACAAGTATTTTTCTTCCACCAAGGCGATCTTGTTCAAGTTTTCACTTCTGTCAGCACTCCCGGAGTGCCACAGTTTTTTTTTTGTTACTGATCATTTCCGAGCTTTTAATAATATGGAACATTAAATTGATTTGAATGTATGCCTTTCCTAAAAGAGCACAGTACCTACCCATTTTAAAACTTATGTTCATTAATTAATGCAATCCGTCTTTATTTACGTGTCTGAATGTTCAAATTCTTAAATAAAGTAAAAGTTTCCAAAGAATATGCGACGAACAAAATTTAATCTAAAGAGTGCAATTTCTAACGCTGTACCTACTCGAAGAATTCTCATAAAAATGGAAGAAAGCAGAAAGCAGCAGTAACTATTCCGAACGCGGTAGTAGAAATTGTACAAAAGATTTCAAACGTAACAGTTAGGTTAGGATTTGGGAATGTGATTTAAGTAAAATAGATAAAAACAACGAGCACAGAGCAACGCAAATTACTTTTTACGCGTTATTTTATAAAATGCCATATTTTAGGACAATTTGTTTTTATAAAAGTTGAAACTTTCGGTCCGACCAATTTATGGACCACATACATCCTGCTCTAAATAGAGCATTGAATATATGCAGCGATTATTTTAGTCCGGTTTCCAGCGCAAAAACCAATTGCTGCAAAAATAACCATAGAAAACGTTTATACAATTTGGGATTCTATCAGCAACTTTGAATAGATCGAAGGGTTTGAAAAAAAATACGGCCTTTAAAAAGCGTCGAAACCGCACTCACTTTGTTTACCACTACCAATATTATTCGTAAGGGACAAAAACAAACCTGAAAAGTAAATACTAACCTAATAAATAAAAGGTAGGACGACAATTCGGTGACTCACCCTAATCTAGAACGCACAAAGATTTAGGAACATGTAAATATTAAACAGAGGCTTTCAAGCATTTGGAATGTAGTATTACTCCTTGTTAGTTTGTTTTTTAGGACGATTGGGATTAATGACAATTGCCTTTTATGCCACGCGGGCGTAATTGCCAATTCAGATAGAAACATTTCTGATTTACCTACCTATTTTATTTGAATAAACTCAAAAAGCTCCAAAAGGGCTATTATTGTTGGAGATCGACGATCTTATTGTAATATTTGCCGTAGGTATGTGTTCTACTTGTTCAACTTGTTCAACAGATAATTTCATATAATTTTTGTTTATTTTTAAAGAAAATCATTAAACTTTTACAAGGGAGGATAAACTTAATAGTTTAAATTATATTTTGCACATATTCATCTTTCCAAGACAAAAAAACAACAGCATTGGTATCAGAAGTTGAAAACCTTTTAAGGAAAAACAGATCTTGTATAAGAAAATAAGTGAGTTTCCCGAAATAAAATAACGTTTATCCGGGTAGAATGCCCCGGTCAAACTTACACCCGGGTATTCGATGTACCCGGGTAAGTGAAAGGTCAATTGAACGTTGTACTGGAAAAATAAAACCTCTTTTGAATCACTTACTAGAGGAAGAAATTCGTTGATAGTTTTATGGATTGTATGGGGAAGGGTTAAATGAGCGAATAGTATTTTTTGAACACAGAATTTATGGATAGGCTAAAGGTAATATTAAACAGTGTGTTTATACAGCCATGACAATAGTGTCATGAATATAGATTTAAATAAACTTAACATTGCAGTTGAAACACATTTTCTCCCATACATTCCAACTGCAAATCGTCACTCGGCATCCAATACCGCGAATGTGAAATTTTTGACGAAAATCAGATTTTTGTTTTATTTCATTCTCAAATACGTGATCCTGCATTTAAAAATGATTTTCGTCAAAAATGTCACATTCGCAGTATTGGATGCCGAGCGACGAAATGACGAAAAGTGTGTACGCAGAAAATTTATTGAGAGATATACAATGTTATTTTTAACCGATTTCAAAAAAAAGGAGGAGGTTCTTAATTTGTCGGGATATTTTTTTTATGTATGTTCCCCGATTACTCGAAGACGGCTGGATCGATGTGAAAAATTCTTTTTTTGTTTGAAAGGGTATACTTTCAAGTTGGTCCCATTGTCATTTGATCACGATCTGATGATGGGATCTTGGAGAAATCGAAGGAACTCTTCAAATATTATAGGCACATCTATAGCGATTTGGGTAATTTTGATGAGCAGTTGACATAAAGCTGTTGTAACTTAGATAAATTACAAACCAACCCACTAAAAGTGAAAAAAAAAACTTTTTCTTAATTTTTTTTTGTTTGCCTCCCATAACTGAATATAGGGGATTCAAAATTCATTTATTTACGTTACACGTCCGTGTTGGATCATAGAAATTCATGTCTACCAAATTTCAACTTAATCAGTCCATTCGATTCTGATTCAGATTGGCTGTGACAGACGGACAGACAGGCAGACAAACGAGTGATCCTACATGGGTTCCGTTTTCTCATTCGGACATACGGAACCCTAAAAAGTAACTTTAATGAAAAGTCCATTGTAAAAACACTCATAATTTGTGGGAAAATGAACACATGCTTAATGAAAAATGAGTCGGTAATTTTCCAACTGCAAATAATAAGTAATTGTCCCAAGCAATTTTCATGCTTAATGAAACGATAAAATGTAAAATAATGAGCATTCACTGTGATGACTCGACTGCGGTACTTATCGATTAAATTGTATCGAGTTTCAGAAGAATGATATCGAATATCGATAAGAATTTGCATCGGTAACGTTTATATCGAATTGTTATTGTATCGAAATCGAATCCGTTACGATACTTAAAACTGCTCTCAATTTTATTAAGTGAAATAATAGTTACTTTATGTGTCATTAAAACTAAAACAAACCTAACTTCGTTAGGTACAAAGTAATATTTTACTTAGTAGGTATAACAAGTAATTACTCAGGTACTTAAGGAAAGACAAAGGAAAGATAATGGAAGCCGTAACAGTGTTATCTTTTATCAGACGTTTTATACTTAGCTAAATGTAATTTATTTCTCACGTAATTCTGGTAAAGGCAATTAAGTGGAACTTATGTTTGGTAAGCCTTTAATGGACGTAGTAGCTACAAAATATATTTTTCTTCCAAAAATCATCAGTATATTATTAACTAGCGACCCGCCCCTCCTTCGCACGGTTTTACGACTTGATAAAATACTGAATTTCTTAAGGATGACGACATTTTTTTCTGTCCGTCAGTTAGGTTATTAAAAAATATTTGACACATATTTTTTTTATTTTTTACGTAATCAAAAGATTACGGCAATACATTGAGTTAAAATGTGACATTACGTCACGTCTATATAGATTTTATACTTAGTTGTGACGTAGCGAGCCCCCACTCCCTAACTTTAATGCGTTTTATCAAAGTAATTTTTTATTAATACAATAAAGCAAAGAATACGTGTCTAATATTTTTTATTATCTGACGGACGAAATAAGTAGTTTTTTTAACCATGTATCATCGCTATGATATGTAGGTTTAATATTAATGTGTTATACACATTAACCTTCCAAAATAAATTCTCTAATGGCCGATTCCTATAATTAATTGGTTAAAAGACCCTTGTATCTTTACCAATAATGAAGCAAATATCTCATAGCCTTAGACCCTCTTAGGAAACGCCCGGGTGTCGCCATTGTGTGGATCGCCCAGAGGACACGGTGGAGCATACGGTGAAGGTCTGCCCGGCTTGGGCGGAGCATCGCCGTGTCCTCGTGGAGGCGATCGGCAGCGGTGATCTCTCGCGTCCGGCACTAGTTCGGGCCATGGTACGGAGCGAGAGGAAATGGGAAGCCATCACCGCCTTCTGCGAAGCAGTAATGCTCGCGAAGGAGGAGGCGGAAAGCGTGAGGGAGAGGCAAATTTCACACCCTCGCGCCCCTAACCGCCGCAGGAGGAGACGCCCTGGGTGTCGGGAATCACAGACAGATTTCCGGCCACCGTAGGCGCGGGCTTGCGGACGGTGAGCAATGGATAGCTCGCCGTCCGATAAGGACCAAACCCGGGTCGACGGCGCGTTGTGTTCCACGCGCGCCTCAAAGAGATGTCAGCAGAATTGACGGAGTCTGCTAGGACCAATGCCTGCCTGGGCTGCGAATAAGAGCCGAAAGGGAAATCGTGGCCCCCCCGGCAACATGGCAACTGAAGGAACACGGGTGGGTTTTAGTCAGTAAGAGTCTGATACGCCCTTCCGCTCCACCCAGTGCGGGAGAAGTTATTTCATAATTTCCCACAAAAAAATTAGCTTACGAATCTATTTGTATGACCAGTTTGGCAATAAAAAGTTACCATTGGTAACAAATGATTAGTTTTTTTGTATATAAACCAAGCATGAATTATTATGGTGAAAACCGCATCCAAAACCGTTGCATAGTTTAGAAGAACAACGCGGACACACAGACACACACGAAAAGCGCCTTTAATTTACAATATGTATAGATAGTACTCAATTAGCACATAGTGACCAAACAACCTTCTATTCTTATTTACTTTCATCCGAACTTCTAAACTAATATTTTAATAAAAATAAAAGATTTGACTTTTTTGTATATTTCTATGTTTCTTTGTCATGGAAAACACAAAAAAAATCTTATACTTGTAGCTAGCTACATTATCGGCGAGTTTTTTAAAGTTAGAGATCCCTGCGAAAATTGCTATCAATGTAGCCCAAGGTTTCCAAAATTTGCTTATAAATGTCATTATTTGGCGTGCGGTGCGAAAACTATTGACGATATGTACATAAAAAAATGTAGGTACTACAAACATGTTCATTACCCACAAAAAAGTCCGCAAGACTATATGTCCAACTATTAAAGTTAAGTCACAATAACCAGTTTTTACGGTTCCGTAGTAAACAAGGAACCCTTATAGTTTCGTCATGTCCGTCTATCTGTCTGTCTGTCCGCGGTCTAGCTCCGAGACCCTTAGTACTAGAAAGCTGTAATTTGGCATAGGTATACATATTAATTAGGCTGACAAAGTGATAAAATAAAATTATGAAAAACATTTTTTTTTAGGGTACCTCTGCTACACGTAAAGCGATGTTTTTTTTTTTTTAACCCATGTTGTTGGATATCTTTGGAAAGGTCCTTCAAAAACATTGTGAGTTTGTGAATACCATTTTTGGATTCAGGAATCCGTTTGCGAAATATTAAGCTTTAAAGTGCTAATTTTTGTTAGAGTCAAGTGTCCCCCCCCCCACTGTCAGCTAAATGGTTGGTTTTGGATGTGTGAAAAAAATCACAGCAGTAGTTTATATAACGAAATTAAATGGAAAACTATCATAGCTAAGTTGGCTTTACAAGTTAACGAGTAATTCAAATTCAAATTCAAATTCAAAATAATTTATTTCAGGAATACACCCATATAAAATTCACGACAGATTACAATATTTCAATTAATTAATTAACACAATTTATATAAAAAAATAAATAAAAATAATAATAATAATAGAAAAGTATTATTTTAGCTGGAAAATTAATTGCCATATACGAAGAAATAATTAACCTCGTATATGGCCTTCAATATTCCATTGTCAGATTTATGTATTCGGTTCATAAAGGAGGCCTGCGACTTTCTCATGACTGCGTAAAAGTCATCTACCCTGTTTTCGGCAAACATGCCGGACGCACTACACCGCCAAGGCAGACCCAGTATGCATCTGAATGCGTTGTTATATTGAACACGCAACGTGTTGTAAGCACGCTGCGTGTATTTGTACCATAGGGCACAGGTGTAAAGGTTCCGGCAGTGTGCGTTAAACAGAGTGATTTTGACTTGATTTGAACACTTCGCAAATCGTCGTGCCAGCATATTGCTCTTAGCAGCGAGCGAACGTCTTTGCCTTTCTATGTCCTCGTCATCTTTAAGTTTCTCAGTCAATATATGACCTAAATATGTGAAACATTTGACAGATTCCAACCTAGCGCTGCAAAGAAATATGTCCGGTATATGTAATGTGCTGTTGTCGTAACGAAAACACATTGTTTGGCTCTTTTTAACATTATACTTAAGGCCATGTTTATCCGCATATACCTCACAAATATGTATCAACTTTTGCATTGCCGTGACAGACGGGCTGAGCAAAACCATATCGTCGGCGTAACTAAGATTATTTACAGGTACATTGTTAATTGAACAGCCGACTCCGGCTCCGCTCAGCTCCTCTATCAGGTCATTCACATATAGGTTAAATAATATGGGTGATGTAATAATCGACCAACTTAACTTTGCAGTTGCAAAAACATGTCTTCCCATACATTTTATATGGGAGAACATATTTTTCAACTACAAAGTTAAGTTTGTTTTTGGGATAAATTCATCCCAACTACGGAACCCTTCATTGTGCGTGGTCCGACACGCACTTGGCCGGTTTTTTCAAATTAGGGAATCAAAACACAGGTAGAATCGAAAGATTGATGAGATGAAAATATTCGTATCATGATATTAATCCTTATCCAACTAAATATTTTCATAATCAAGGTTTATTATCATCACGCTATGACCCTTATGAGCCGAACGAAAAGTAAAAAGTTAAATAGAACTCTAAGCGAAAACGAAGTAGGTACCTAACAGCGCAAGCGGGCGATGCGAAAACAAGAAACAGAAACTAGTAAAAAATAATTTGACTTACTTTTTTACCTTTTAAAGTTCACAGTTTTTCTAAAAAATACATTTCTTGGAACACTGAAAGAGAAACATTTGACGTGTTGTCTCATGCATTATGTAAAGATATTCAGCTGACCGAATTTAAATGCGGGACACCTGTCCAACTTCGTCTTCATTTGTGAAAAAATGGTTTCCTCCCCTGTGTCTTAGAAATTGTGTCGTACTGTTTACGTTAACATACCTAGTAGTATAATGAAAAGTGTTGAATATCTACATCATTTCACAGACAGTGAGTTTTAGAAATCATTAGGTTTGCCAACTATTAAAGATATGATTATTAGGTTTAAAAAAAAATCTAGTGTTTTTCCAAGAGTTTTGCAAAAACGAATGAACTTCTTCAGGATTATACATCATTTTTAAGATTTAAAAAGATAATTATTATCTTTTTAAATCTTGAAAATGATATTTTCGGTTTACACAGAAAAAATCTTGCACAAAAATTAATTTCGTAACCAACCCATGATTTATAATATGTACATATCCTGGCCATAAGTTCTGTTACAAATGAAAATGTATTTATTTTTTATGATTCTTCATAAAAAATAAATGCATGTAATCTTAATAAAACTTATATGTACATAGAGCTGAAGACTTGTCCTCAACTAGCCCATATATTTCACCCCTTAGACTACAAATTATGGTTAGTTTTAGAGGACATGGTCAGCTCAAAACGGCACGCCAACATTGTGCTCTTAAGAAATCTCTGGAGCAAGCAGTGGCAAAATTTCTCACGGAAACAATGCGTAAATCCATAGATTCGTGCCCAGACAGATCAAAGTCAAAGGTGGCCTTTTCAAATATAATTATTTTTAATTTTTTGCTGAGACTTCAATAAATATGTACTTGTTATAGGTTTAAAGATATTTATTTCCCATAAGAACTAAATAACAGTTCACTTATAATGAGATACAGAGTTACTTTATAATAATAAATAATATTTGCCTCTGGGGCGTTGGTGACGTTATAGGGTACATACATGTTTTTTTAGTTTCCTCTTAAATATACTAATACTATCTCTTTACATTTTCCGGTAAATCATTGAACAGTCGTGTTCCCTCCACTAATACTGTTTTTCTGCCGTAATTAGTCCGTGCTCGTGCAGTTATTAGTTGGAATTTGTTTTTACTACTTGTGTTGTAGGCTACTGTTTTTTTATGTAGTTGTATGTTTGATTGTACGGAATTCGTGGTGATTTTTTTTATGAGAACGCAGGTGTAATATGTGTAAATTTGTTTGATATTTAGTAGTTTAGTTTTTTCGTATAATTTTTTTGTTGGATATAGATAGTGGTAGTGGAATAATACTTTAATGATTTTGTTTTGTATTCTTTGTAATGAGTTTAGATTAGATTTAGCGGCTGATCCCCATACTTCGATTAGGTATTCAAGGTTCGATTTTACTAGGGAGTTATACATAATTAGTCGTACTTTTTTCGGGATACATTTTGTAATTTTTCGTAACGCTCCTAATATCGATATTAATTTCGTTCAAATATGATCAATGTGCAGTTTCCAAGTAAGTTTGTCATCTACCCACAGTCCGAGATATTTTTCGTGATTAGACCGCTTAATTGTTTCTCCGTTGATCGTAAGAGGTGGGAACTCCGGTAATGGTTTATTTTTCGCGGCGAAAATCATAAATGATGTTTTTGAGGTGTTACTTATAACTTTTATTGAGATTACATTACATTATAAAAAATAAATGCATTTTCATTAGTAACTGAACTTATGGCTAGACTAATTAGATATCTATTTTATTCTAATCACCACTACACAAACACAAAGCTGCCTCGCTGGTCTAGTGGTCGCAAGTGCTACTGCTAAGCATGAGTTCCTGCGTTCAATTACCAGGGTATGGGCAAATAGTTATTGGGTTTTTCCATCTGGAATTTCTCAGTAGCATCCCGGAGTTTGGATGGTTGTGCCTGGTTGATGACAATAAGCTCGTCCCCTATTACATGGGACTTAAACATAACTAGCAAAATATGGGTGTATATTTTTTTTACCGTAATGGGGAAGTTCTTCTATATACATACACCTCTGCTATCCTTTCGGGGGACACAGGGGAAATGGTATGTAAACACAAAGCCTCAAACTCATCATGCAAACTTCCATAACTGATATTTCCAAGAACGTACCGTACACCTTTGAATTCATTAACGAAGGTGTTGTTAATAACGGGAACGTTTCGTCATGATATATTACTATGTCAACACTCATCTGCTAATTGCATTCACAAGTTCTCGGTACATACAAGACGTTTACTTATTCATGTTATTGAAACTGTCAAATGGAAGCTTAGGGTATTAACTTAGAAATTATTTATTACTCGGAAGTGATTGAGGAAGAAGCTTGATGAGTTGGGTCAAGAGGATGATACAGAAGGCTAGTAGTCTTGAACACAGTACGTACTCTAGATCCTTAACAATCTATCTAGGTAGGTGAAGTAGGATTTTTGTATTCTTGAATAATCTTAAGGTACACTATGTTTAACGAAATGAAATAGCTGCTGCTCCCTTTTTGATACCGAAGCACAGTTTTGAGAACACATTATTTAACGATAGATGGAATAACTCTAGCAGTAGCTATAAACCATTGATGTTGACACACGTACTGTTTTCACTTAAGCATTCCGACCCACACTCACACCATTACTTCCACTTCACCAAGTCAACCATGAAAATAAAGCTATAAAAGCAACACATCCATGAATCCAACATCTTTGAATTTATCGACGCAGGTGCTATAAATAAAAGCGGCAGCCATTACGGGAGATAACTCTGTTTTATTGTAATTTTATGCGCGATGTTACCACCTAGAGTTTCGTACAAAATGCAAACCACCCTGGAGATTAATTAGGAGACGCGCTCCGGAGGTTTATTCGGTTATGGGACAGGCAATAGTCTTGTACCAAGTTTAGATTTAAAGTCTCAGATTTGGGAATTGATAAAATGGAGGCTCTGTTAATGTCCCAGGAGATGAATTAATAATTAATTGTAAAAGATGAGAAGCAAGGTATATAAAAAGAAAAATTAATCTATATTTATTAGGTAAATTAATTGACAGTACTTAAGGAAAGTGCAACGTGTGTATTAAGGTTGATAAAAAAATAACTGGAAGGAAAAGAAGTTACAAGAGCTTATCAAACAAGTGCAAGCACAATTCTTGAATCGACTATGGCTTACACGTGCTATTATCATAAAGTTAATCCCATAAATAAAACTTTCTAAGCCAGACTAAACAATATTAACATTTTCTCTTTACTCAAACCAGCCTCTATTATTACCGCTAAGCAAAAGCAACAAAATGAGCCCATTTCCAACAGATTTGAACAAAGATAATGAATCACAAAGCCAACTACAATCTAATTCAAAAACAATCATCGTAAGCCCCGCAGATTTATAAACTGCTAATTCTAGTATTGTAATTCAGGATGAAGCTGGAGTAGGCTAAGTAAAAGAGGGAGATTAGGGAACGTTCCCAATCTGGGCTATGAATCACTTCGGAGATGTAATTTGTACTGTTGGAAGTTCTTTATGTGAGAGATTCGAGGGGCGTGCTGACCAGGATGTAGTCGATAATGGAGTACTGGATCAATGTAATGCTATAATGGATTTTAGGATACTTGATAATATAGTAAATGGGACAGTATTTTATTAAGGAACCGTAAATTAAATCTAATTACTGTTGCTGTAAATGAGGATGATAATGAAGTGGAAAAATAGATTAAGTATCGATAAAGATTGCGGTATTTGATTAGTGTTTGCCTTTCTCCTACAAAAAGGTAAGAGTTAGAATATGGAAGGTGTTAATGAGTGAAAAGAGTTAGATAGCTAATTATTATTATTACTTGAAATCCCTACTTGGTGTAGGTTCGTGTAACCCGCTGTGAAAATAACCTGGTGTCGTTCTTCGTGCATAATATCGCACGAAGAACAACGATAGCAGGTTATATTATTTTTCGATCATATTTGCACAGAGTAGAAATATGATAGAAAAGAGAAACGGTCACAACTTTCAATGTAAGGCTTATAAAGAAAAAACCGGCCAAGTGCGTGTTGGACCACGCACAGTGAAAGGTTCCGTAGGTAGTTGGGATTAATTTATCCCAAGAACAAACTTAACATTGTTGTTGAAAAAATTTTCGCCAATACATCGATATTCGTCACGGTTAATTTTCAAACTGTGACTCAAAAAATGTAGTATGTGATAAACCACAAATTAATGATTTTCGGACTTTTTCCTTTACTTATGTTGTGACCTTCTTGCCAAATTTCATGATTCTAGGTCAACGGGAAGTATCCTATAGGTTTTGATTTATTTGCGAGTATAAAAATATTATGTCGCATAAATGGCCGTATTTTTTTATTGCGTTGACTTAGAATATTAATTTTTGTAAAGCTCCAAGGGACTGGTACACCTACGTATTTAATATTAATTTCAATCATATAAGGCGGAACCCTAAAAAAAGGAAAATGAAGTGTTTAATATTAAATAGTAGGTACCTATAGTATAACTACAAAAGTTTCAGCATTGTGAATTACATCAGATGAAAACAACTCAACAACAAACAACTTGCACAACACATTTTAATTCCTCATTCCACTAAACATATAAAATGAACAATTCAATTAAAACATTATTACGTTTGTGGTGTAAGTAGTATTTACTCTGTGGTCATCATGTTTGTGTTCCGGCTTCCGGTGGTTCGCCTTTCACAGACGACGACAGGAACCAACTGCGGTTATTTTTCCTCCTAAAAGATAAAACAATATGGAACGTTTTTTTATGTTATTTGAAAGCAAGAATTACTGCCTCGTTGGTCTAGTGGTCGCAAGCGCTACTGCTGAGCCTGAGGTCCTGGGTTCCATTCTCGGGTCGGGCAAAGTGATATTGGGTTTTTCCATCTGGAATTTCTCAGCAGCAGCCTGGGCTTTGTGGCCGTTTGATGGCAATAGGCTTGCCCCCTATTACATGAAGTGTGGCGAAATGTGGGTGTACTATTATCATGCATACGTCTGTCTAAACCTTTGAGGAATACAATAAAAAAAAATTTTCTTTTTCATTACTTCTTTGCCTTCATTTGCCGTTTTCTAAAGCAATGCTAGATTCTAAACTAGGGCAGAGAGAAAGCCAATAGATTTTTTTGTACTCTTTCCAGTTAGGACTACGTATAGCTCAAACCCCTCATCGGATTGGATCAAGCCCCTTCCGGCGGCTGCATTTTCCCGGACTCC
Organism: Agrochola litura; assembly: GCA_949152395.1. Lineage (NCBI taxonomy): Eukaryota > Metazoa > Arthropoda > Insecta > Lepidoptera > Noctuidae > Agrochola > Agrochola litura. Next base: position 1,732,024 of record OX424497.1, on the reverse strand, counting down.
AGTTTTCATTAAAATTGGTATACGTAAACCAACCCCTACGACCTGTACCAAAAACCTGCCCAGTCTTGAACAGAGATAGATTTTTCAAATGTTTCTAAGAGCAACAAGAATACAATTATTAACGGAATAAAACAATTTCACAATTCCCAAACTTTTATATTTTACAACGGAACATTTCAATACAATTTAATTCTTTACATTATACTTACATAGGAATTTACAAATAAGTGTACATTAACCGTTCGGCTATTCAGAAAAATAAAGGGAAAACTTGGGTTTTTTCATGAAAGATGGATGTATTACTCTTGGACACTGTAATTTCCTAAGAATAAGGAAACGAAAGATGTTATTCCGATCTTAGAAGGGTTTGGGACCATCCATCATGCAACATGCCAAATCACGACTGAAGATATTGCGGAGTGACGTCAAAAAAATAAGATAATCATTTTGTAGAAAATGAAAATGACCCTTTTGAAGAGGATTTATTGTCTCTTAGCCTTAGGCTGATGATCGTTTATTGGTAAGATAATAGACAAAAGTTAAAAAGTATAATATTCTTCTGCGATGTGGTATAATTTAAAGCAAATCATCTCTCCATTACTTTGTTTCTTGACGTCTTTTAACATTGTTGATCGTTGTCAAATGCCGATAGCGGCAAAAGTTTAACACTTTTAGGGCGTAGAACAACTTGAATTGTTAAAACATAATTGAAAATAATATTAGGTCTAACATTTTTTATAATACTTAATTCATTGCAGACATTCTAAACATTCCACTAAAATTACCCAAAACTGAAACATTTTTAAATTATTCAGTAATTTTACAACCACACTTTGGAGTTAGGCCAACATTCTCTTAATTAATAAAGCCTTCAAAGATATTGACTAGAATAATAAACCCTTTAACAAAATAATACATCACTCAGAATCCTAAGGTCAAATCGGCCCTTCAAAGGATATACATACATACTTACTATAAAGTATATTATTGATTTCCACTCCGCATGTCAAAGTTACCTCTATTTTCAATTTGCAAAATGAATTGTGAGAATTTGAATTTGAAGAGAAATAATTAAAATTAATTATTATCAATGAAAACGTCGCATTTGAAACAAGTCAAATAACACAATATTATCATCTGATTCACCAACAATGATTTAATCAAAATCGTGTCCTATAAATTGATATGACTATCTTCGTGCAAAATTATTTACAGCCACGTCTATAATCGACCCTAAAATATATACATTAAACAATACAAAATCAGCAGTCGTTGTTTAATTAGATTACAATTACACTTTACAAGTCAAAGTTCCTTGGGTCACTAACGTCACAGAATAAATAGGTACAGAACGTCAGCCCCATGCAACGAGCGACACTGAACGCATAGTGAGTGCAAGAGCACTTGCAACTGGCATTCGCTTGAGATGGTTTGAGATCGCCGTACGCGTCTATTTTGTGTGCGTGAACATGTTTTCGCTCGTTGTACGGAGCCAAATTTCTGTACATATCTAATGTCAACGTGTTAAATGAATGTTGAAAAGTGAAAGCCGTGTTAACAACCTTTGTTTTTGTTTATCACTGATTGGTTGAATGTCACGCTAGCAGCACTAGCACGAGCGCGAGGAGCGAGCACGCGGGCGCGGTGCCCCCCGCGGCCCCGTGCGGCGGCGGCCAGCCCTCGCGCCAGGGGCCGCGCGCCCCCGCCGGCGGTCACATCGTCGTCACCATTTCTGAGGAAACGGAAGGTGTCAGTGTCTTCTTACTAGGATCAACGTCCGCCGCACATGCTCATACTCGTATTGGCCATTATGAGCCGCGTGCGAATGGCGGCGTTTAAAACCTATAGCGTAGTACTTAACTTCGCATTTTCTCTCACTTGTCGACGCAGGCACGTACATGAGAATTTAAGTCACAAGACTTTATACCAATGTTAATTCAGATTTATTAATAGTCAACTAATTAATAATAAACTAATCCACAAGGATTAGTATGGAACTGCGACGTCTAAGAAATCACCATTATCTTGCGCGAATAATTTTTTTCGACTATGACCTACATTTAGATGGAAATCTTAACAGTAATTCGACTAAGCTCTTAAAACTTATTGTAACCGTAAAAAAAAAGTATAAAAACTGAAAGTTTTACTATCCGAAGTAATGCTACGATAATATTTATCATGATCTTCTTTTAGGTTTACTTACGACTTTGTTTAAATTATTACAGTTTTCGTCTAGTACGTCTTACAGATCCAAAATTCTTTAATCTTTTTTGGTGTGAAGGTGGAAACACACAGAAACGGAAGTTATAGTAGACCATGTCCAGTAATGATGATGATGTGATGAAGATGGTGGAAATATTTACCAAGGTTCTGCATTTGGTGTTGGCTCAGAACAATGTATGGGTTGTCGAGGCCTGGATCTTCTAGCACCCCCCGATGCAACTGCTCCAGATGTCTCTCTGTGTCATCTACGAGATAAAAATAAGCTTTTCATTTAATATCAGCTAGTTGCATACCACTTTTGTTTACCTACGCAAAAAATTAAACACATGAAATCTATATCAATTTGAAACTTAAGCAACTACTTGGATACTTGTACAAAACATTTTATTTCATTTCCGAGCAATTCTATAACGGATCGCTAAACTTAGACGAATAAAGTTATTTTTGACATTAATCTTACTTATAAAAAGTTCTAAATGTGTAAGTTCTATACGATTCAAAAGTGCTAAACAATGTTCTAAATGAATGAACAGTTACAGTTTGACTTCGATTTTCATTTCATTCATTAGTATATTTGGATTCCTATCGTTAATTTCAGTATCATGATAATTTAATTTATAAATAAGTAAATAAATTGATGTAGACTGAGCTATATTGAGCATTGTATGCTTTTAACTTATTATCAAAGAGCATTGACATTCAAGCAATAACAAATTTAAAACCCTTTTAGGCTACATTTTCAAATACATTGATGTTTATTTTAATCTGTTTGGTCTATTAAGAAGTTGTAGAGTACTATTAATAAGATTCATGATATTGATGAAAAACATATCACTGTCTTTATTGAAATCGCAATAGGGTCTTTAAACATTTAGATGTTCAGTTGGGTAAGAAGGTTTACTCAAACATAATATTATTAAATGTTCCAAAATATACAAAAACGCTACAAGAGACAAATAAAAATATCACTGATTGTATTTTGATTCTAATTTAATAGTTTCACTTACATGGTAGCAACGTTGTTGTTGGTGGTGGTAATGTTGTAGTAGTTGTTGTCGTTGTGGTTGTAGTTGTCGTCGTAGTAGTAGTTGTAGTCGTTAATACTAAGGAGAAATAACAGATTTAGATAACTGATCATGATTTAACACTATTCATTTGGTAGATAAACTTGGTGACACGAATTTTGTACGGAGAATAGAGAGAAATTGACTTAAAGGGTTGTGGAAAGTAGATGATATTTTAATTCCCCGGATTAGACTGATAATACATACCTACTTAACTATAAAGGGGTCCAGACACTATCAGTAGTAATGATATTACTGTCATTCCTTCCAGTATTGACGTAAAACTATGAAAATATTATGATCACATCATCATTTCAATCACCACACTGTCAGTAGTAATGCCATTACTTGAATGTAATGTCATTATTGCTGATAGTGTCTGGAGGTCTTAAAACGTCTGTTCTGTCATAAAAGTGACATTTTCATCGTTTAATTTCTAGTAGGTTGCTTTATCTCTTTTACATATTTAAATGCCTTAAGTTGAACAAAATCAAGATGTTCTTAATTCAGAAGAGAGCCAAGCAACTTTAAATTCATTCTAACCGCTTACGATGCACAAATTCAAACTAAATGAAGTAGACTAAAAGCCCGTCAGTACGTTACGTCTTTACCTCTGTCTGCACTTTCTAGTGCTCGCAGAATACGACTCAGTTCAAGGGAAAATATGTAACGAGTTAAGCCGTGTTTTAGTGAAAAAATCCGGAATAAACGAGAGTGGAATTATTAATTTCGACTTGGAAAACAAAAACTGATAAAAAAATTACATTGTCTTAATTTCATTTCATGTTTAAGTAAATGTAATGCTAAGCAAATTGACTCCTAACTTAATTGTCCGTATTTTCAAATCACAACTGTCATTTGTATGTACCAACTGTACTAAAGTTCAAAAAACTTGTGATCTGTTATTTCTAATCAGCTTATTAGCTAGTCTTAAAATAAGTACACAAGAAAGATATTAAATGAAATTGCATTTGTCAAGAGATTTCGGGCACAAATTCAGTAGAGATTCATATAGGAGAGATAAAGACGTAGCAAGATATAAGGTATAGCCTGGCTGTTGATAGCTGTTCGTCGCTGTTTCTGACAATCTTTCCAAGATGACAGAGACAGACAAACTTTTTAAATTTTTGCTTAGCGCTAAATGATTAGAATATGTATCTTAAGTATCACCTATACACCAATGAAACTGAACGCGATCAGCACATCTAAGCTCGCGTTCAAGAGCAGCTGTCAGTGTCATCATTGTTGTGAAAAAAAATACACTGTCAGATCTCCGCAATCCGCTTTTAGTTATTTGTTGTGCAAGCGGGTCTTAGTAAAGCAAAACAAAACTAATAATACTTACAATGTAAAAACAGCTCAGCCTGCGCCCTTCCCTGGGTGTTCTCCACATGACACCGGTAGGCTCCGGCATCTTCCCGGGACATCTCTATCACCATCAGACTCACAGTGTGACGGTACCCTCTGGACGTCATGCTTAGTCTATGTTTTGAACCTAAGAATTTGTTATATCTCAATTTTTGTTGTTAACAAAGTCAATATTAATGTTGACGTGTTTGTACAAACCTACCTACAGAAAAAAAATCATTTCATCATTGCATTTCAATAGTCAATGGATTTGAATACGAAAAATTTTTTTAGGAAGTGCATCTGCTGCTGGCGCTGGCTCCCAAAAATAACGCCATTGGGAACCGGCATGAAATTACTGCCGGCAGCCGAGATTAAAAACATCGGCTGCCGGCACATGTAATGTTGAAAGTATTGCTCATTACAAAATGTTGTTTCCTACCTAAAAGAAAGGGTACCAAAATAAATGATGCAAAAAAAATCTTTCAAATTCTGCATAATGACATCAGGGAGACAAGACCCTATTGTGATAAAGCATCAATTCGGTACTTAGCAACTATATTTCCAACATTTTATATTATTTGCTATAGTTTACCAACAATTTTTTTTTTTTAGTTTTACATGTGTTATCTAATTGTGACTTAAAGGATAGTAACCATTAAAGGCTTTTGCAGACCAGCGCGACACGCGACGCGACACAAAGGCACCGCCCGTCGCGCGACGAGCGGTGCCTTTGTGTCGCGTCGCATGTCGCGCTGGTCTGCACAAGCCTTAAAACAATTTGGTTATAGGATAACATTTTAATAGGTGTTCCTAACAAAATAATATCATTGGTTGGTAAGGCAGTTCTAATTCTAACCTAGAAAAAATATCACAAAAAGCGTGTGTGTGCATTATGAGACTATTATGATTAAACTCAAATAATTACAAATCGATGAAAATTTTATGAAAACAGAATTGCAGTGAATTTTAAATAATTGAGAATAAGCTTAAAATTTTATTTATTTACTGTCTACGGGAAAGATTTTGCTATTGTTAGTATTCTGCGGTTGTCTCGTGTTTTTGTTTTTATTGTTTCCTTTGTTTGCAAACTCGGTTTGCGGTTTCCAATCCATTTTGGAAAATAACTTTGTAATATTTTTTTATTTATAAAGATATTTGTTCGGTTGAGTTCAAATATTGTAAAATGCATTATCAAAGTCCATTCTTAGACTAGAAATTATTAAAGTTTTTTTGTTTTAAGTAAAAACAATCTTGAATTATAACTTTTTTGCGTTTTTTTTCAGCGTTGATAATAATATTTTATCATTTATCAATAATTTGCACTCATTACTATTTATATGCTATTAAAAGAATATATTAAAAGCAGTATAAGCAGTAATAAACAGGAGCAGGAACATTAATTAATTTAAATTAAATCCAAATTGCTTATGAAAAAAATAATTTACCCGACTTCCTTATTATCAATTTACTTTTCTTCACATAAAGGCTTCACATAAAGTTCTAAATTATAAAGCGCTTTCATAATAAAAATAATTCTAGCTGAGTCATAATTCTTGAGAGGCAAACTTTCACAACTTGGAGCACTCATTAACTGATACATCAAAGAGTAATAAACTGGAATCTTAAATAATAATTGTAATTAAAAACTTTTTGAGCAAAATTTGATGTTTTGTGAAGACATGATTACTTAGAAGACTGTATTTTATCATCCTTGGAGACTATTTTATTTGTTGGCTTTGAAAAACTACAATATAGAGATAAAATTGATCCTTTGTGACTGACTCCTTTGAAGTTTCATAAGCCCTAATTGAAAGTTCTTTTAACTATGAGTTGGGGAGAAATCTATTTCACTTTGTACCTAGTTATTTTTGGATGGATTCTTTATCAAATTTCCGTTTGTCGTCTCGGATGTTTGGATTTCTATTACTTTTGCGTACTATTCATATTGTTCCTTATAAAGTTAGTGGGACTTAGTAAGAAATGTGGGTTGTTGACAGAAAAATTTACAATCAACTCTATTTTGGGACAGGTGCTTTTGAAAATTTTATACCTTCCAGTTGATGTCGTTGAAATAATAAGTTCTCAGAAGTTAATAGGATCCCCTAAAAATAAAAACTTACATACCGAATTCTTTTTCTAACACATTTTATATTTGCACGGTTAAAATATTTTCGTCTCGAGATTCATTAAAACGAATGTCTTCAAAAACATTTAATATCCAGCCAAGGTGCCTTTACGATCTAATTAGAAATACGTATCCTTTGCAGAACAAACTTAAGTGATTGTAGCGTAAATGAGAATAAAAGACTGCAATTATAAATAATGCTAGTTTGTATTGTTTTTATTTCATTGTTTTATTTTCTTTCTTTCATTTTCTAACCGTTGCAGCAGCAATTTGTTTAACTTTATATAATTTTGCGGTAAGAAAGTTTTACCTCGGGCTAGGAAAAGGTTAGCGTATTTCTTGTGACATTATAGAGGTATTTTATTTCTATAATCCCACAAAACTAGATATTAGGCAGTAGATACATTTTATCTATCTTATTTTCATTGAAAATGTGACGAGACAATAGTGTGCTGTGAGGTATATTTGGTAGGTATGGTTAATAGCTTTATTTTATTTATTTTTGATATTGAAATCGAAATAGTTTCAAACGTCTATTATTATTACCTACGTTGATTAAAAACAACAAAGATTCTAATCTGTAATAACTTCTAAAACGCGTTATGACTTTTATTTATTTTGTGTTGCCAACCGATATTTTTGCTTTTCTTCCTACAATAAATCGATAAAAAATTGAATGTACCTATTAGAATGTTACAACAGCACGGGTTCAACTTTATTTATCATTTATTAGCCCGTCTGTCATATTTTTGCAATATGTCAACATTGTAAACCAGTATGTTTTTTCTGCTGGTTTTGGTACGTTGCGCGTCGAGTTTGAGCCTTTTAAATCTTCCGTTACTGCTGCTAACCTATTGAAAATAAACATACTTCCAACGCTGCTGCACCATGTATGTTGTATATTACTAGAGACAGAACTTTTTGTATTGTGATATATTTAATATGGCGAGTGCGACTGTGGAGCGATGTCTCAATTGCTGTTTGAGATTAACGCCCCATATATAATCATTATTTCATTTATTGTACTTAGTGTAGATGTTTTCCATCCCTTCCTGCTTACATAGACCATTTCATGATACAATCTATGATTTGAGTAGGATCTAGATATAACACTGAGCGATTGACTATCAAGTTATAATTGCTTACGAAGATGCTCAAAATCGAAATCAAAAATTTGGTAAGGTGGTCAGCTACCGAACATAACTAAACCGCTATAGATTTTACCCAAATATACTTCAAAGACACAAAGCGTAAACCCATTCCGACTCTTTCAAAAATAGGTTTTTTAATTCATTTTATGGTCGAACATAACCTCTAAATAGTAATTATATTTTTGTAAATATCTCGGAAATGCCGTTGTAGTTTGTGTTGAATTGTTTGAGGAAGTATTTAGACATGTCATCGAGAATATTAAAGATGATTTGATGAAGACACAACAATGTTGAATTCAGTACATTTGTCCATAGTGCCGTGGGCAATCTCCTTTTGTTATTTGTATTTTATTTTATTAAATCGTTTTCATCGTTTTTCATCTGACGTACTCCGTCTAAGTTTCATTACAAAGCAAATTTAACTTTCACGTTGTTTTGCTTACCATTAACTAGCCTCTGCTCTCCATTAAGAGTCCAATGGACTTGTGGCACTGGGTATGCTTCAGCAGTGCACTGAAGAGTGACGGAGCCACCAGATGGCGCCCGTATCGCAACCCGGCCAGCCCAGACTGACGGGGAAACTGTAGGAATGAAAGAGTATTAAGTGTGGATATTTTGGTATCATCATTTCAGCCAAAAGACGTTCACTGCTGGATATGGGCATCCCCCAAGCATCGCAACTTCGTATTTTGGTATATGTAGGATTTTTTTTGAGAGTATTAACAATTTTCTAAATAACTACCATTTTCTAAAATCTGTTAAAGTACCTGTCCTTACTCCCACGTTTCAAAAATTCACCCTGTATGTTAGCTTTAGTAAATGTAGGTCTTCAAAGCATACATCCCTAAAGTAATGAGTTCGGGTTTTAGGTAAATATAAATCTGTAGTGAAAGAAAATATTGAACCTAAGTGGAAATAGATTTTTGAAATATAAATGAATATTTGAGGACTGCCTCGTTGGTCTAGTGGTCGCAAGCGCTACTGCTGAGCATGAGGTCCTGGGTTCGATTCCCGGGTCGGGCAAAGTGTTATTGGGTTTTTCTATCTGGAATTTCTCAGCCCAGAGTCTGGATTTGTGCCCGGTTGATGGCAATAGGCTCGCCCCCTATTACATGGGACTTAAACATAACTGGCGAAATGTGGGTACACCTCTGCCCAACCCTTCGGGGAAACAAGGCGTGATGTTATGTTATGTTATTTGAGCAGAAAAATCCGTTTCTATTTATGTCTGACTTTACAATAAAGTCTAAAACTATATTCTTCGAAGCATTTTAAGTAATTAAAATATGACATCATAAACCACACAGAGATACTTACTGAGTAAAATACCATTAAGACCATAAAATAATTCGTAATTCAATTTCTTCCTGAAACCCACTTCAAAAGGGTAGTATCTCTAAAAGTTTTTGTTATTAATGAACCTCGAACCGCAAATGCGCGAATATTTGAGAAAATAACCGAGAAAGTTGTAACACACGACCAACTTAAATGGAAACGGGCACTTTGGTCAAAGTACATTACTTCATTGAGAATTCACGTAACAAAAGATTTTTCTTTAATCTTAGAAGTTCGTCTGAACCTGTCTATCCTTAGAATGAATCCTGATTTTCAGAATAATTTAAGTGCTTAGTAATCTCAAGTTACGTTTTTGGCTTTGATTAATTAAAGCTTTTACTTTAGCTTTCATAAAAAAACAGGTTCTAATCTGGCTACTGATCCAATGGTCAGGATTTCATATTCTCTTTTAGAATAATACTCTTCAAATTCCACCGTGGTTGAAATATGTAAAGATTCAAGTAGTTTATATCTAAAATGAAGATAAACCTACATATAAAACATTATATTCCTAAACTGCGGAGTAATATTTACATGCCAATTACCTTTCAATTTGACAGTTCAACCACTTATATTGCATAATTTACGTTGTCGAGCAGATGAATTATTTAAACACAGTTATGAAGCAATGGAATAGCATTTTCCTTCAAGGGTGAAATCACGCCAAACCAGATGACACACTTTAAGGAGAAAAACCCGAACCTCAGTTTAAATTAATCAACTGCCTCAATTTATAAACACTTCCTTACTACCTAATAAATAAACCGTCATAACTCAAACCGATCCGTCACACGACGATGAACAGCGTCATCTTACAGCCTCCAAACTGACAGTACCAGGACACTCTTAATTGTACCCGTTATAAATGACGTAATTAATTCAACTCTCGACTCACATATCACATTAATCTGGATTCTCTTGCTGACTGAAGGAGGGACGCCGTTGGTGGCTATGCACAGGTAGGCACCTGATAATACTCGCTCAACACCCGTCAGGTTCAGCCAGGGGCCGCTCCATTTTGAAACTGTGGAGGAAAGTTAATTTAAACTCTGGATTTATTTATATGCAACTAGTGTTTCTAGTTCTAAATTAATAAATTATCTAAACTATACAACTAACTTTTATATATATTATGTACAAGTATGTAAAGGAAAAAATAAAATTCTAGTTGAATAATATTGATAAGTGTTTATTTTGAAAAAAAAATCTGACAATGGCTAATCATCGAAGATTGGGATTTGGAGCTCATTTACCTACTTATAATTTAAAAACATGAAATTTTATTGATTTGATTTTGATAAAAAACTGTGTTTTTTAGTAGAAATAATTAAAAGGGACATATCTAAAACAAGGAAAAATGGCTAGATCAAAATCTTCGACTATTTTTAAACTTCCATAAAACCCGATTTCTTTCAAAATCTTTTTCTTGAAGACGCACTTAACGGCATTAAGTTCTCTTTAAGTACCTTTATCTACAAGTTCTAACCTTAATTAAGCAAAGATAGGCTCGAATCACGGCACAAATCAGATTCATTTATAAAGATTTCTAGAATTACTTTTAACTGTGTAAAGACTTTTATTACATCAATTCACTTGTCAAAGAAAAAGGTCTAATGATTTGTAAATAATGGAAAAATCTTCCATCTTTCGTAACGCTTCCTTAAACTGAGCTTGTACTTTTTGTATGTCTTTTTACGTGTTCTAACGAGGGCCACGCCACTGAGCCGCCGTATAAGCTCGTTGATACTATATCCTCCCTCCATCCCCCACGATTTGGTCGCAGATCTGCTGATAAGGATCATTGTCTGACTTATTTGGGAAAGTAATTTCCTCGTGTAGATATCCGTATTAATAAAAGCTACGTTTGAGTCATTTCCTGCTCACTTGCTGCCTTTATTTTGTCCTCGTATCAAATATGGACAGCCCCTTTTTCACAAAGTCTATTGGAAATATGAACGTCCGCGCTTTTTGCTGTGTATTTTAGACTCAAAGGCAACTGTTTCTATACAAATTGTTTACGGCCAAATTCGAAAATCAAAAATAACTTAATACTTTACATAAGAAAGTAACTGGAGACAGAAGCAAATTTGACTTGAGACAATAATGAGTTAAGAATTTATTTAGAACTTAGTAAAGTTGCCGTTGCCAAAGGCTCGGCGATACTCTGCACAATTTTATAACAACTTCGTTACACAATGCAAATAAGAGAGCTTACATTCAATTTATAGCCGCGGGCGCCAAAGTTTCCCTTTGTGTTAGTTCTGGTGGTGACTGGCTGTGTGCATACTGTGACAGTTTTTGCACACTGTCGCTTTAATGTTTGCGGTCCTCTGTGCGGTAGTGTGAATAACAGATAAAGGTTATTTCTGACTTCAAGTTTATATGAAACAATTGTTAGTACTTGTTGTTTGAACGGAATTACGGGATCTGCGAAATTTGCTTTTACTGCTCCGTTTATGCATACGATGTTGTTTGTACTGGTACCGTGTTTTCTAAAATCTGCAACATTGTTGGGCTGTTTTCTTTGGAATTGCCGTTCCCCAATTATTTTTATGGTGAACAGTTGTTCCTGACGACGCGACGGGGGCGTAACGATGTGGTTATTGAAAAACGAAACTCCGGCGGAGGCAGAACTAGAAAACTAAAATTAGTTTTGTTCGTTTTTATTTTGCGTTAAAATTAAGGTCGACATTTTAAATTCTGAGTTAAATCAAGCTTTTTAAACAAGAATTTAAGTTGTCAGATGGTAGAAGAAATACACGGTGAGTCACTTTAGAGTGGCCAAAAAGTTAATTTGTATTTGTAGACACGCCTAAACTTTCCTCCTATACCTATTAATAGTGTAATTTGAAAACATTGTAGAAACAATTTTATTTTTAAAGAGTAACCGTGGCTCTTCTCCATAGGAAACGACCAATTATAACCATGCACCTAGCATCTGACGTTTCATAAGTGCCCATGCAAGTTCATGTGAAACAAAGTATTTTGAATTTAAACTTTGAGAAGCATAATGTCTTTTATAATGTCATAGGTACCTAATGTCTGGTTGTCGATCTTGAAGTGCCTGGAGTCTTCTCTCCTCCAGGCTATGATGGGTGGTGGTGTTCCTGAGGCGACACACTTCAGTGCCGCGTTATCACCTTCTTTGACAAGCACCTCGCCACTGCTAGCTTCATCATCGATGTCTGGTGGAACTGTTGGATTTGACAAAATATAATTATATGTATTTTAATACTTATACATTATTTAAATATTTATTTTGTATCTCAGTCTTTTCCATAGCCATTGGAAGATTAGCTTTCAAAAAAGCGTCACAGGGATCTTGTGACCAAAATAATGATATAACGTTTTGTAAGTATTTAAATTGTAATTGTTGTATTTATTCTGATATTCTTGCATATCCTACATAATTTCCTGCATTTATAAGAAATTTTTGCTACAGTCATTTTTGCTTGTTTTCTTGAACCTTTTGCTACAAAAAAATATCAACCTTCTGATTGAGATTCCACGCAGGATTACCGATAATACATGTTCTGTTTTTCTACTTCTCCCAAATTAATACTGTATTCAGGATAATATAATCCTTACTGATAATACAATTATAATATATCATTATTTAGGAACCCTTAGCGCTTGTAAATTATTGAGCAGTCAGCGTTTAATATTTACCTATTACTTAATTGATCTGTTGTCGAGAGATAAACGTGGAGGTACCTACTAAATATTTGAATAGACTGTAAATACTGCTTTTGGGGCACGTAAATTATGCGTCTGTTCCTTAGTTTACCATCTTAAGTGTTCGTGTGATGGCCAAATGTTGGCAAACGTTTCATGCTAAACGATGCCGTTTACTGTATTTAATAAAATGTTAAAATTCTAAAATATTGAAGTAAAGTACTATGGTATTTATGTTTATGACTGTACAAACAGTACAGTCATGAACATAAATACGCAATATGAAAATGTAATGTTATGCAAAATTAAAAAGCGTTTTTCCCGTAAAATTTAAATTGTATCATTGAGACAAGAATTTGAAAAAGACCTAGGTATTTCATAATACAGTTTTGATAATACTATGTTCGTAACACCCTAAAATATCTATCAATACCTTAGGAGAAAACCGCTTTTGAATCTTGTGTACGTGTAAAGTATTAGTATATTGGGTACATGATGTTAATAATAGGACAAAAAGTATTCCCGCTTCGAGTTACATTATTACAAAGTGAAGAAAAAAACTGTATCACACTCTTCACAATAAAGTCTTACCTACAACCTGTAGCAGATGAGTCTGGCTCATCATCGGCTCGGTGTTGACCTGACACATGTATCGGCCGCCGTCAGAAGGGCCAATTTCCTTGAGCGTCAAGGTCCAGGCGCCGTCTCCGTGGCTGACGCTGACGCGGTGATTTTTCGTGATGACGTGGCCGGCAATCGTCAGGATTGTTTGTGTGTCCACTCGGAGCCACGCCACCTAGATATGAGATTTATGATAAGATTAGAACAGGCTTTATTGTATAGTCTACCTCGTAGTTGCTTTTACCAATCCTATATTTTTTTTTTTTGGTTGGGAAATTATCAAATAACTTCTCCCGCTCTGGGTGGAGCGGGAGGGCATGTCAGACTCTTACTGACTAACACCCATCCGTGTTCCTTCGGTTGCCCTGTTGCCGGGGGCCACGATTTCCCTTTCGGCCCATATTCGCAGCCCCGGCAGGCATTAGACATAGCGGACCAAAAAAAAAATCAAAAGTCATTTATTCAAACTAGGCTGAGAATCAGCACTTTTTGAACGTCAAAATTACATAAGACAGTCCCCCAAAAACGCATAAGACAGTCACCACTTCCTAGTGCCTTTAGCTGGGAAGAAGAAGTGGCGCAACAAACTCCCCAGCAGCACAGCTGTCTGTTCAAGTTAGAAAAATAAAATGATTCTATACAATAGTATGCAAAATTATTATGCAACACAAAACATTATTTTAATTATAAATTACTGGCCATATGTCAGCTAGCTCACGCCAATATACCAACCAAAAACATCGAGAACTATACTCAAGCAGAATTTAAAAAAATGAAAACTAAACGTAAACAGAACTAAATATCTAAATAAAAGCCTCTAGGCATAAAGGGCGTGCCCGCTTATATAAAGTTGTAATTGGAAGTTGTAATTGGAAGTTGTAAATGATAAACTAGGACCATCGAGCTAAAATAAATGAACAGTTAATTACTAGTAACAATAACAAAACCATGATCAGCAAGACGACCAGTCACCATAAGCAGCACTCGTTTACGAGCATAACGCAATGATCAGCCATTACCCCCCTCGCCATATTTGAGGGAAGGAGGCAACCCGACCCCCGACGCTACCGCAAGCATTGACATCTAAGGGAGCATGACGAACTTGCTGCTGGTTGCTGACCCCGTCAATTCTGCTGACATCTCTTTGAGGCGCGTGTGGAACACAACGCGCCGTCGACCCGGGCTTGGTCCTTATCGGACGGCGAGCTAACCATTGCTCACCGTCCGCAAGCCCACCCCTAAAGTGACATTCAATCTTGTACATAATAAAACGGTAAGGTTTATTTGGTAACCATTTTTCAAATTATCTAAAGTATCGAAAAGCATCTTCTTACCCGTTCTGTATTAAACTTTACAGCAAAATACCTAGTTTGCAATTAAATGAAAGAATATTTAAAACTCATATTAAAAGTACACTTTGTAAACAATCATATTACAATTTAGAGGAGATTAATTTTCCAAAATAAGAATGCTTAGAAACATGCTGGTCCTGCTCCATAGAACAATCTAGAGAATTTATTGGAAGTGTATATAGTGCCGCTAGCGGCATTCTATCACTATCGGATAAAGTACCGCAATTTGCGGCGTAATAGTGGCGCCACCTAGACCCGGTTAAAGTGCCGTAAGAATTGCATTGTCACTGTCACTTGTTATTTTGTTTGAGTGTTGAGATTAGTTCGCTGCTTTTTATATAGGCTTCAATGGGGTCCTCATTTAACATTCCTTTCAGGACGGCTAAGTTCAGAATCATATGCTGTGAGAAAAATCCGTTAATTTATTGATGTATTGACCGCGAGGCTAGTCTATTTCAGTGACTTTCATAGTATTATGTCGTACGGTATTTTACTGTGGGGTCGGGCTGCAGAAATCGAGTCTATTTTTATTCTGCAGAAGAGGGCCATCAGAGCCACATATGGCTTCCGCAGGCACGACTCTCTAAAGGAACTGTTTGAAGATATTAACATCATGACGGTACCTTGTCAATATATCTATGAAAATATTAAATCTACATCTTTTTAGTAAAAGAGGTGCAAGACACAATTACATCACTAGAAATAGTTCAACCGGGTTTTAGACTGGCTAAAGTGGACTCATATTTCATGGGGTACTGTTTAAAATGTTACAATAAAATACCTCCCCACATACTTCAACCGAATGAAACAAAATTTAAATCTTATATAAGACGCACACTATGCAGCCAAGCATATTATAAGTTGGGGGATTACATCGCTGATATAAATGCTTGGCTAAACGCTGGTCCTGCTCTACAAGGGCGCATAAACTAATTTATAAGCATTTGAAAATACTATTGGAGCTGCTGAAGATTTTAAAAACTATCTTTGCATTGTATAAATTCAATCCCAGCATTCAATTCAAGCACTATTGGCCAAAGAATTAGCATTGCCATTCAACGTGGCAATGCTGCCAGTCTTCTGGGCACGTTTCTGGATGACAGCGATGCGGACGAATACTTCGACGCCTAAGTGTCATTTTGTTTTTATTATTTTTATTTATACAGATAGTTAGTTAGTCTTTTAATTTAGTACCTAATGTAAATAGTTAGCTGTTTTAAAAACTGTAAAATAATTTATAAGTAAGCTTTATAAAATAAAATAGGTAATATAATATAATATTAGGATATAATATGCAATTATTATGTACCATTGTGTCAGTAATAAAGATTCATCTTTTGATTCAAGCATTGTATAATTGCATAACACATGTGTGAGTACTATGTACCTACTATAAAGCTACCATTTACCAGGTACGTCTTTCATTGACTTGAATGTGCTCTGGCAGCAAAGAGTAAAAAAAAAATTTTTTTTTTGCACCTTCAAGTAATATAAAAACATGGTTTACAGTGAAAATAGGCCTTAAGCTAAGTAAGGTTGTATGTTCGAGTTGCAGCCAATACCTAAGCTAAGATAACTATCTTGTAAATATAGGTATCAGCCCTCCCACCTTATGAGATAATTTAAAACAAATGAGAAAAAACCTTGCAGCACCATAATAGTGATGAACTGAACAAAAGTGAAGGTATAAATTTATTATCTAGACACGCGATAGCGTGTCGAGCCAAGTTCCAGGCAAGACACGGCTGCAGTGTGTTATATTACACGAACCATTTGGAGCCACTTTTGACCCCTTAATAACTCAAAATCCATGTAACATTAGCACATGAAATTTGGTTTATTTATTAAAACCCCTTAGATTAACTAGAACTCCAAATTTCATAAATAAAGCTCAAACGGTTATTGAGATATTAACGTCTAAAAATCGGCATTTTTATCAACCACATAGCCATGGTCATCAAAAACCTTTAATCCACTTCCGGATGACCTATAAAGTTGAAAGGAGATTTCTCGAAAGCAGGCCCACGGTATGGTACTGTGTCAAAGCTTATTTATCAAAAATTATGTCGTATTTTTTTCAAGTTAAGTCGTTTTTTATAAACATTTCTTTCTGCTAGCATTAGAGAACCTAATTAATATTTATTTGGTTGACTAATTGTAATTTTGTACATCCGCCATTCAATCCTAACCTGAATGTTGCCAAATGACAGACTATTCCAATCAAATAATTTGTAATCGATTGAAAAATCGATTCTAACCCACATGGAGTACGTGGAGTATCCACTACACGAGTATGTTTCAAATGCTATTTATTATACTCAAATACTGTAAAATTATGATTTTACAATAACTAAAATATTATCTGATCTGAATATACTCAAAAACTTAAAAGTGTTTCGAGACAGTAATGTTATTTTATAAACTAATCACCAGTGATCGGAGTAGGTAGATTGCTTTGGGTCAATGAACTGGCACGTATATATTAGTATGAATATGCCTCCGGGATTCCGGGATTTTGAAATTATTAAGATTTTTTAAGGAATTTCAAATGTTGTGATGTGTAAAATAAAGAATACATCAATATGAATAAGAAATGTTTAACCCTTTTGCTGTCTTTTTAATAGTACATAGGTGATCGGACTCCAAGAAAAGGATAGGTATACTGTAAACAATATAATAATTTAATATATTTTAAATGTTTATCTATCGCATTCTATAAATTTCTAATGTAGTAGTTTAAAAATCCTTACTTTAACAATATTTGATTAAATCCCGTAAGTACCAAAATGAAATCCCGGAAAAAAGGCTTATCCATGTTATGATTTCTATGACTATTCATGATGCGAGTACCTACGTAAAATCAATCTACCTACTCCGATCACTGCTAATCACCCAATCGATTTCGTCAATCGATTACCAAAATAATTAAACCTGGTAACATTGACACCATGCATAATGTCACTGTCAAAAAAAATATCAGATCAATGGCATTGTTGGCTGTTTGTTTACGTTGATTTGAATTTATTTTTCCGTATTTACTTTATAGTTATA
Source organism: Agrochola litura (assembly GCA_949152395.1). NCBI lineage: Eukaryota > Metazoa > Arthropoda > Insecta > Lepidoptera > Noctuidae > Agrochola > Agrochola litura. The sequence continues at coordinate 1,714,077 of OX424497.1, read as the reverse complement.
TTACGTTACGATTTAATACTGTTTTTACTTTAAATTGAAGCCAGACGAACTATTGCTTATCTTTCCATGGCCCTGGGTAAGTTTAATAAGTTCTTTAAATATTTGTTATAAACACCCGTTCACCTTTCACTATTTTAGCGTATTGTATAACCTCATTGATTTTAGCAGCCTATTAGTAGAAGGCCTATGTTCAGTCAGGGGTACGTCGCGCGTCGTCAGCTGTAAATTTCTATAGTATGATGTAATTATATTACATAAGTAAATACACTGAATTTTTTTACTTTTTTCAGGTATGACGATGACATGTGTTATTGCAAGACTTGAAATTATTGATTATATTATCTACAACTCTATCCCAAGTATTACTTGCTCATGGAAATCTAAGCATATTATGTTTTGCATGTGGCATGTCAATTGCAAGTCACAGAAGTCATCAGGTTAGTGTCTTTAAAATGGCAGAATTATTATGAGTGATATAATTACTAAACAAAAGTAAATAAAAAACAATAAGAAGTAGTTTCTTACTTTCTAGGTCATACATTTGGATAAAGTTTGTCATGCTTATTGAGAGAGGCTGCTACCAGAGATGTTTATAGGCAAGCAAGTGATGATAAAAACAGAGCCACCCTAGAGTTTAAGAGATTTACCCTTAGGTCAAATCAATAATCTGGTTAGGGCCAGAATCAAATCGTGACGTGTGAGCAGCAGGACTTGGTGTACATAATTATTGATAAGTGAGCAAAATAGGACAAATCGTTTAAGAGATCATCATTACTTATTACTGTTTCGTGGGAAAGCGTACACCTACCACCTACTGTACCTACGCTGCTTTCATACCATGACTAAGTTATGAGAATGAAGCTGAAGCCGTTTTAAATTCTATGAGAAATAAAATGTTTTTAGTATTTATTGTTGTGTTATTTGTTAGAGTAAACCTTCCTATAGAAGCGCTGAAAATGCTGCTACCAATAAGATTATTCATCTTTAATTAAGAGAGTTGGCTAAAATAATGTTTATGCCATTAAATGTTTCATATTTAGCGCGCAAGATTATTAATTTACCTTTATAAAATTGCAAGTCTGTAAATGCAACAATCGCCATTTTGATGACAGTCGAGGTCGAGGCTAAAAAACATAAAAATTGGGGATTTCGAACATCCAAACTCCACCACAAGGACAGTGACTATTACAACATTTAATTATTTGACAAATTCATCTATTGTTCTAGTTAAATAAGTAGTGGTAATGAAGTTTTTTATTATCAAAAGTCGAAGTTTCGCGCCAATCGTGCGTGTTTACATTTTAACTTTTCACAATTAACACTCATACACATGTAGATATGATTTAAAATGTGACAAATATGATTAAAAATATTATAAGCAACTAGAAAATGCCCAGATCTTAACTTATTATACGAACACACGTTCAATAACACGTAATATTCATTACTACTACTCAATTTGTGTTAAAAATCGCCGATCATTGTTTTTTTTTTAATGTAATGATGTGCGAAAACGATTATGCCAAACGTTTTTTTTTTTTTCAATTTTGATTGTCTCGATTAATTTAGGTATATGTCGAATGTCTGAAATCTATACTTGAAAATTTAAATAAAATTGTTTTAAGCATTAAATACAATAAGCATTGTTTAAAATAATTATTTATACTTTTCTAGTGTAATTTTAATCGTTTTTAGTACATTCAATATAAAACGAGTCAACAGACAGGACGTGGATAGATACTTACCTCATTTATTGAATTTCGCGCCGAATTGTTTCTACATTTGAATTCGGAACGTTGTTCAAAATTATTTTTAATTTATTGGACAATTATTTAATGTGGATTTTATTTTTGATAGTTTGCTACAGAATGCCTAGTATACATTTTTTAGGTAGGCAAGAAAATTTTGTTCGGGAATGATGTTAAATTAATTCTATAAATTAGGTGGGTATTCCGCAAACACTTTTAAATGACGTCTATATTTTTTGTTAGTTGTATGAGTTTGGTAGGATTTTATTGTTGATAGTTTGCTACAGAATGCCTAGTATACATTTTTTAGGTAGGTAAGAAAATTTTGTTCGGGAATGATGTTAAATTAATTCTATAAATTAGGTAGGTATTCCGCAAACACTTTTAAATGACGTCTATATTTTTTGTTAGTTGTATGAGTTTGGTAGTATTTGTTTTTAATAGGATAATCTTACTCGAGTAATAGAAATTGCTTTTTTTTTGAGGTAGTTTCAAAATGAAATTTAAAAAATTGCCCAAGTGTATGTTGGACTACGTACAGTGAAGGGTTCCGTAATTGGGATGAATATTTACGTATATGTAGGTATGGAGAATGCCACCCCCACTATTATGTTTATCGTAATTTCACTACACCATTGTTTAACGGTGCTAAAAATACACCTTTTTTTAAATTTTCATCGATAGAGAGTAAAAAGACTCCATGTAAAATGGCTGTATGACATCCGGACGCATAGACAGACGAACTTGACGAAATTAAGAGGTCCGTTTTTTTACGGATTTTGATTATCAAGTTTACAATCGGCATGCAATTGATGTCTATGAGAATTGATCTACAATATTATTATTATTTGGAATAGCCGCCATCTTAAAATCCAGAATTTCCATCTAATTCGATATCAGCACTATCTCCCGAAAATGACAGTCATGACGAAAAATTTTCAAATAGTGTTAAACAAAAACTACTGCTCACTTCAGATGGCGCTGATCTCCAGCGTCTTATAATTTGACAGCTAACTATACATTTTTGATTCGAATGCTAAAAGTTGATGTAAATTCCTGAATTTCATGACTGAATTCAAAACACCCCGTCGAGTCAACTGATGTGTCACGTGTCAAAATCTTGGTCCTTAATGTTAGGCGGTAGTGAATTCATTTCATTCATTCTCTGATCTCGAAAAACGTTGTTACAAACGTCAGGTTGGTATGATCAAGGTAGTTTGTAGGTTGGTACTGTGCTTGAGACGTTTTTGAATTGATAGATCGTATGACTATTGTTTTAGGGACTATTGTCGTTTAATGTAGTAAATAGTTAAAAGTAACTATTTTCGATTTAAACTTACGAATAGGTAAGTCCATAATGAGGTCAAAATGTAATTCCAAGTGGCGGCTGCGAAAATTAAATAATTAAATCATACGTGCGAAGGAACTTTGTTCCTGACGGGGCTCCCCGACTGCACAAGTTTTTTTAAATAATAATACTTACCGCGCCGACTCAGCGACCTGACATCATTGCGGACAATTGTAACAATTGTTACGAAAGAAATACCTACATTCTTACACAATATTGCTACGCATATTTGCAAAAAGAATTTTATAGATCACGTTTGATTGACAAATAATAATAATTTCTTTACAAAAAGTAATGATATCCCATCAAAAACATAAATGTGAAAATGGGAGCCAAGTTCAATAAATATGGTTGTCGACTTCGCCGACAAAAGAATTGAGATCTAAATGGGTGCCAAGTTCTGTAGATAATCCTGAAATTTATTTATAAGAACATGCAACTTTCTAAAATAAAATTAAAACACAAATTCTTGTTTTTTCTGCTATAACAATGTTTGCTATTTAAAAATATAACTTCTTAAATTTGAACAGTCGAATTATTTACACAAAGCACTTAGGATAAATTGAAGCTCAAGATTTGACTTGGCTAGTTTTTACCAGCAAGCTGAAATTTTAGAGGAGGAAGATATTTTGACCTTACAGTTACAATAAGACACAGTATCTTGCGCATAATATAAATATGCCTAGGCAGACAGTCAAAGCTGTAAACAGTTATAATAAGAAACAGTAACTTGCGCATAACATAAAGAACAAAGATATCATCATTTTATTTTATTTATTGGACTCACCAACAATTGAGTATACAAAGATATGAGATACATCCAATAAACTTATAGACTAGAGTACCAATTTCTTACAGGTCACATCATGAATGACTTATTTGATGTAGAGTGCCTACTTAAAATTAAATAATAATAATTAAATATGACTAGGTAGACAGTCAAAGCTGTAAAGTCGATGAAAAAAATAGCATCCAACTGTTAGCCGCTTAATACACGCACACTAGAAAAGTAAAATTACAACACAATGACGTGGCGCGAGTGTAAGACGTAGCTGTAACGCACACCGGCATAAAAAAGTTACCCTGTTTGTTTTAGTTCTTTTGCACCACGACACTGTAGACAAATATAAAATCAAATATAAAGTTGTAAGATAACTTGTATGTAAAAACTAGCCAAGTCAAATCTTGAGCTTCAATTTATCCTAAGTGCTTTGTGTAAATAATTCGACTGTTCAAATTTAAGAAGTTATATTTTTAAATAGCAAACATTGTTATAGCAGAAAAAACAAGAATTTGTGTTTTAATTTTATTTTAGAAAGTTGCATGTTCTTATAAATAAATTTCAGGATTATCTACAGAACTTGGCACCCATTTAGATCTCAATTCTTTTGTCGGCGAAGTCGACAACCATATTTATTGAACTTGGCTCCCATTTTCACATTTATGTTTTTGATGGGATTTTAATTACAGGAATAAATTTGATATGATCTAGATGAATTATAATAGGTAAGTTAAGTTTTAAATTATTTTCTACTAAGCACAAGAATTAGGAACTGTATTAGGTGCAAGGCTAGAATTAAAATTAACAAAGAATCAAATTAAAATATTTAAAAATAAAACAAAAACAGATAAACGGTGTTGTGCTGGTGAGTGTGTGTGTGGGGGTGGGTTTGTGTGTGTGTGCGTGTTAGTCAAAGGAAAACTTAGGAATGAGCGTTTTTAATATTTTATTTTTATAATATAAATACTTTATGCAAGTACGCTAAAAAGATTGCCATGCTCACTCTAATGTCTCGCTGACGGTGGCGTGTGTGTTGGATCATTTAGCTCCCTTCAAAATGGTTGAGCTGAATGGTGCTAATCCATGCGTCATGTTCGTGAACGGGTGCTGTCAGTGGGGACTGGTCATCTCTTAGCTGCCACGACTTATTTTAATTTAATTTTTGGATTGTTTAATTTTTTATTACGGACGCTTTTAACATTTATGAATGATGTAACCAATATTTTGTAATCATATTTCGATTTAAAAGAGTGTCCGTGGAGTTTTGTTCTTCTCCATAGGTACAGTACCGACCAAAAGTCCATGAGCAATCTCACAAAGCAATAGACTGACGCTTCGGTTTGACTTACGACCTTCTTCTATAAGTTGTTACAATACTGTAGACACGCACATTACACACACACACTCACTTTGTCTGCAACCAATGACTAGTTCAATAATCATCATTCGTTTTTAGTTTCATTCGTCTTGTTCACATAAATATTAAAGTTTAGCAGGTAGACCACAAAAAACTAAGTAAATTATTTCGATTTCTGTGGGGTAGATGCAGTTTGTTACGAGTATTTAATTAATAGAACTTTTTTGGTTCGTGGATAATATTGGTGACGAGTATTTAGCGCAGTGTTGTGGTTATTATTTTCAAAAAGCAGGCATAAAATATATTGAAGAGATAGATCAGATCAGAGAATATTATTGCGCTGCGTAAAAGTGAAGTGAATATCTAATGAAACCGGACTAAGTGTGAGTGTTATCATTTATATATTTCATATTTTACTAAACATAAATCTTAATCAAGGGTATTGTTGATAGAACAGAGGTATTGTTGAGACAGAAGATGCCTTTAAAGTTTTAAATTCATTGTGAGGTTTAATTCGATTAGTGAATAATAAATAATAAGGTATTATGTGTAATAAAAACAATGTTTTTCTTTGTTCTAGAGAAATACTGTGAGGGTTAAGAGATATGAGGAAGGGGCTTATTATCGAGTAGCAGCGACGTCAAATGGTGAATGAAACAAATGGTTTCATAACCAACGAGATATTTTGCTGAATTATTAAAAACACGTCATTATGAACCGTTCGCCGTGCACTCTGAAGGCTTGCATCACTGAAGACCAGCTAGAAAACCGTTTTTGACCTTAAAATATTGACCGTACCAACTTAATAAACAACAGATTCGTTATTGCATGAATTTATGGTAACGAATTTTTTAAGCACGTTTCAATAGGGTGTTTGTCGTATTTCTTGCAGATATACCGAAATTGTTTAATATTATTTTAGTAATAGTATTATTTTAGGATTAAAATTTGAGGTTTAGTTTCAATCTTCTTTTCGTAAAGAAAATGAATACTTAAGCTTTAACCTCAATAACAACCAATATTTACTAAAGTCAAATAAAATGTAAAATAATTAATACAAATAAAATATAAACAAACTGCCCATATTTAACCTTAAAATTACCTATTCTGTAAGTAGTTTTTTACATTTTAAGTAGTCTAATATTCTTATTTATTACTTAATTACTTCGACCATGATCAAAGCTTAATGTTTATGGTGAAAAAATCCATAAAAAATTTAAAATATTTCATAATTTAAATATGTCAAAATAATACAAACTGCTTCTAGTTTCTTGACATCTATTTCACATCTTATTCAGCTGAAGTAATGATAAATAATTGTAGCAGTGTGTTAACTTATGTAAAATAAATATAACGAATAAACATATTTTTTTAATTTTGTTATCATATATCACGCATTTTTTATTCTAAAACCTTTATTGCAATAAAAACATAAAAAAGCAGCAATATTTAAAAAATATTATTATCGAAAACAAAAATAATAACATTTGCAAAAAACCGCATTGTGTTTTACGAGATTAGAACCTGAGTCAGTTTGAATTCCATACCAACGCTTAACGCTTTCTGCTATCTGCACTTGTTAAGTTATTATCGAATTTTAGCAATGCCATTAACTGGTCAAGTTCACGCGCATAGTGCGTGTGTGCTAGCATGTTTAAAGCGACGGAAATATATTGTTGTTTCGTGTAGAACAAAACTGCGTTATCTGTGGTGTGTGTATCGTGTTGCTTACACATACAAATGTACGAGCTATACCGCGTGTTCACAGCAATATGACTCTTAGCGTGCTCATGCACTTTTGAGCGCTTACTGTACAGTACCGACCAAAAGTCCATGAGCAATCTCACAAAGCAATAGACTGACGCTTCGGTTTGACTTACGACCTTCTTCTATAAGTTGTTACAATACTGTAGACACGCACATTACACACACACACTCACTTTGTCTGCAACCAATGACTAGTTCAATAATCATCATTCGTTTTTAGTTTCATTCGTCTTGTTCACATAAATATTAAAGTTTAGCAGGTAGACCACAAAAAACTAAGTAAATTATTTCGATTTCTGTGGGGTAGATGCAGTTTGTTACGAGTATTTAATTAATAGAACTTTTTTGGTTCGTGGATAATATTGGTGACGAGTATTTAGCGCAGTGTTGTGGTTATTATTATCAAAAAGCAGGCATAAAATATATTGAAGAGATCAGATCAGATCAGAGAATATTATTGCGCTGCGTAAAAGTGAAGTGAATATCTAATGAAACCGGACTAAGTGTGAGTGTTATCATTTATATATTTCATATTTTACTAAACATAAATCTTAATCAAGGGTGTTGATAGAACAGAGGTATTGTTGAGACAGAAGATGCCTTTAAAGTTTTAAATTCATTGTGAGGTTTAATTCGATTAGTGAATAATAAATAATAAGGTATTATGTGTAATAAAAACAATGTTTTTCTTTGTTCTAGAGAAATACTGTGAGGGTTAAGAGATATGAGGAAGGGGCTTATTATCGAGTAGCAGCGACGTCAAATGGTGAATGAAACAAATGGTTTCATACCAACGAGATATTTTGCTGAATTATTAAAAACACGTCATTATGAACCGTTCGCCGTGCACTCTGAAGGCTTGCATCACTGAAAACCAGCTAGAAAACCGTTTTTGACCTTAAAATATTGACCGTACCAACTTAATAAACAACAGATTCGTTATTGCATGAATTTATGGTAACGAATTTTTTAAGCACGTTTCAATAGGGTGTTTGTCGTATTTCTTGCAGATATACCGAAATTGTTTAATATTATTTTAGTAATAGTATTATTTTAGGATTAAAATTTGAGGTTTAGTTTCAATCTTCTTTTCGTAAAGAAAATGGATACTTAAGCTTTAACCTCAATAACAACCAATATTTACTAAAGTCAAATAAAAGGTAAAATAATTAATACAAATAAAATATAAACAAACTGCCCATATTTAACCTTAAAATTACCTATTCTGTAAGTAGTTTTTTACATTTTAAGTAGTCTAATATTCTTATTTATTACTTAATTACTTCGACCATGATCAAAGCTTAATATTTATGGTGAAAAAATCCATTAAAAATTTAAAATATTTCATAATTTAAATATGTCAAAATAATACAAACTGCTTCTAAGTTTCTTGACATCTATTTCACATCTTATTCAGCTGAAGTAATGATAAATAATTGTAGCAGTTTATTAACTTATGTAAAATAAATATAACGAATAAACATATTTTTTTTAATTTTGTTATCATATATCACGCATTTTTTATTCTAAAACCTTTATTGCAATAACAACATAAAAAAGCAGCAATATTTAAAAAAATATTATTATCGAAAACAAAAATAATAATATTTGCAAAAAACCGCACTGTGTTTCACGAGATTAGAACCTGAGGCAGTTTGAATTCCATACCAACGCTTAACGCTTTCTGCTATCTGCACTTGTTAAGTTACTATCGAATTTTAGCAATGCCATTAACTGGTCAAGTTCACGCGCATAGTGCGTGTGTGCTAGCATGTTTAAAGCGACGGAAATATATTGTTGTTTCGTGCAAAACTGCGTTATCTGTGGTGTGTGTATCGTGTTGCTTACACATACAAATGTACGGACTATACCGCGTGTTCACAGCAATACGACTCTTAGCGTGCTCATGCACTTTTGAGCGCTTACTGTACCTACTACGCTTTGGAATAGGCAACTAGCTTCATCTTTCTGACTGACCGACCCATTACTAATTCAAAAGTGCCTGTAATTGGTTTATTTGAAATTAAAGCTTTGAGTTTGAGTTGAGTTGACTTTCGATAAAAAAAAAACATTTTATTTGCGCAATAAAATTGACATTTTGTGTACAAAACTTAATTTTACAAGGAAAATTTAGGATGCAAGAACGAGCGAAGCAAGCTTGGGACTTGGGACACCTCGACTCGGATAGTTTAGGTCCCAAGGAGATGGCGGGGTCTGGTGAGCGCGCGAAGCGAGTGAACAAAGAACGTCAATCCCTTCGTGCTTTTTTTTAACCATCCAGAAATATTAGCCGTTGACCATGCCGGAAACAAATTTAGACCCGCTACGTGATCTTCCAAGACCTTAAAACTCCCATTTTCCACAAATCCCGAAATAAACTTTGGCGATTTTTTTCTTGACACCTATAGTTTTGCGCACTTTGGGGTTTACAAACATACGCTAAAAAGGGTAATTTATCTCAACACTCAACCAAAATAACAAGTGATGGTGACAATGCAATACTTACGACTCTATATCCAATCGCTTTTTTATGGCCTTTATTTAACATTCTGCGATAACTTTACACACTCACTGACCCAATATATTGTAAATTATTTTAAAAGAGTAACGGTGGAGTTTCTTGCCCATACAAAACTAACTTTTGGAAGGGGCGACTTTTGACCAGTTTTGACGTTCAAAAGTGACTCTTAAAATAAATAATAAATTGATAAATTGATTTGTAATAAATGATTTGACTTTGACTTACGTGACATTAACGTACTCATACGGTTGAAACAGTGCAGCAGTGTTAAAATAATTACGAGGTCTACGTACACCATATTTGACACAGCTCATGCACAATACCATTTAGGGTACAATGGTCGTAATATTGATTTTGAAAGAAAATCTCTGAACATTGAGAATCAATAACTGTGTGTCGCGCATTTATTCAAAAGCCCCATTTATCTTGGAATTCTCAATTAATAATTCTTGTAACGCTGCAAAAGCGGAATGACAGAATCCAAAATGTTGGGAAAACGTTATGTGGCTCTTACATTTCCACCAAAGACATTCTTTACAAAAATCAAAAACAAACTACCCCGAAACGCTTCGACGCCAAGAATTAATTAAGTTCAAGTTGTCAAAATTACAATAGCCGACAACTGCGCTTTCTCTTTGAAATAATTCCAAAAATGAAAGTATAATAATCTCTTTTTCTAAGTAGAAAATTGAAAATGAAAGATGTACCACGAAAATCTAGCGACTAATTAAATACTAAACTAATAAAATTTGTTGATTCGAAGAAAGTTAAGCAACACCTCATAACAGGGAAAGTTAAATTATGAAATACGAAAGGACCTGAATGTTGAAACTAAAGAATTTTGTAATTAAGAAACAAAGTTTACAAAAGAACGAACGTTTTGTTATCTTTTGATATTTAAAGTGTTATTACCTGTACAGAAGTTGTTGTAAATATTGAATAGATTTAGAACTTGTTGCGGTTAATATCAAAACTTTTGGGGTTTCAATTTTAATAAGCAATTAGCAAAGGTATATTTGAGAGAAAACTTTGCAATTTGTTTCTCTTTCTAAATTAGTGCTGGGATCTGTTATTCGCAGGATTAGGTACTTTGATATGAATAAAATAATGCGTATTGAAATAAAACGGAGAACGGTTGCTAAAAATAAATGTATTGTTTCCATTACGAACGTTTGAAAGGCTTTTATTTGAATCCACTTACTTACAATTTTATTTTTAACAGAAGCTTTTTTCAACCCGATTCGTGTCTCACCAAAAACGTTGCCGAATAAATCAACATCCAGTACCTCCGCTATATAAAAATTCGGAGTCTCTAGAAGAGATAAGTCACCCAACATTATCATACTGGAAAAAACACGAGGAGTAATTAAGATAGCGAAGAGCCTTGTTCCACTAATTGTGGAGGCTTCCGGCCCTTCACTGATTCAGCAATGTGACTTGTTCACACGAACAACCCTTAATAAAGGAAGCTTGGAGAAAAAAATAATTAAAAGAATTCGTTGAGACAACATTACTGCCTTAAATCACTCTAATTTTCTGAGGGCAAGACAAAACAAAAACAAATTTAGTAAGACAGTAAAAAAAAAATTGCTGTACAAGTCCTCAAGGATTTTAATCAGAGCCTTGGTAACTACTTCAATAAAATGACCCAACTATAGGTAAGTATATTCAACTATGTTCATTAATAGAAAAGTCCTGACTGATTTCGGCCAAAATGGCTGTTTAATTGCCATTTAACACACACTGCACTCTCGTTCCTACCAACTCATATTTCAATACAGAAATACTCGAGAAAACCTAGAAGAGCTAAATTCCATTTTCAGAGCCACATGGGCCCAACAATTGCGTCCTACGTTTAATAGCGGGTCCTACCGGGTGGAACGCGGAACACTTTTCTAAGCCTCGTTGGGCACCGGGGCCTATCTGCGAGACCAGACGGAGAATGATAAGGGGTTAAGCGAGCGAGAAACTAATGGGAGAATGTGTGTAGCTATTTTTTACGGTATCCGGTGAATTGTGGTTTTGTCTTAGAAGTTATGTGGGTGCTATTTATAGATGATTTATTTGGTAAATTATTATTGTTCTGCCTGCCCCTTCAGCCCATTTTTTTTCTGGGATGAGAATTGTCGTACGCCTTTTCCCTGGGCCACCAAGATACATTACAGGCTGTGCCTGGTTTTGGGCCCACAGCAACTTCTATTAGTCTTCTCTGAAATTTGCTTATTGTGAATTGTTTCTATGTATGTAATAGGTACCTAACTTGAGTGTGTCTATAATTTGTTATTATTATTTTCGTCTTTTACATTTCTCGGGATCCTGAGGTCCCGGACCTTTGGACGGCGTATGAGGAGCCGGAGCTAACTCGCGGAGGCCCGTTAGACGTTTTGAATGAAATAAGTTTCCAACCAAGAGTAAGAGAGAGAGAGAGTGAGATAAGTTTCCACGATTTCTCTGTATGCACTATGCAAGTGCACCCAAGGACAACCCCGGCTTGGTGTAGGACTATTGCAAGATACGCATTTTAGACTATAGGTTTGGGTGGTTAAAGCGGACCGGTTGCCTCGAATTATGAAAGGACTATGGCCCCTATCTGACCAATGTTTTATACATACTCGGACAAAATGGCAGGGGGTGACTTGAACAATTAATAATGGGCCCCCGGAAACTATCGCTAGAACATAGCGACGTAGCGACAAGACAAGTGAGAAATATAACCTGAGGTACTTGAGGAATGGAGAGGTTCCAAGGCTGTCCCGGACGTACGATCAAGATCCCTACCAACATCATACCTACTTCATTCCTTCGAACACGTTTGCTCTTGCAAATCTCCTTTCAAGTCGCCAAGTAAAGGCAAAAAAGAGTTGGAAGCTCTGTTTTTCGTCAGTATTCACTCCGGCCGGTCAATAAAGGCAAGCCAGAGATAAGGAGCAAGACTTCTCCAGGGAGATAGGGTCCATGGGGTAGCTACTGCCCAACAGCTCGCTACATGCTGCCCTGCGGGTTTATGTATTTCTCATGTTCTGGCTCCTCACCCTGGACCTGTTACGGCAAAATGAACTCTACCGACACATACCTAGAATGGTACGTCGTGGTGGAGTTATTTATTATTATCTAAGGACGTTTACTTTTTTGTAAATAAAAAAAAACATTATCAATGACACGTAGTTACTGAAAACAAGCAGTAAGTAATAACAAAAACATAATATAATAGCAAAAGTTCACTTTTTCTTATTTAGGTAATCCCAATTAAGAAAAAGTGAACTTTTGCTATCATATTATGTACATTTGACTGACCTTGAATGTCTGTAAATTATCAACCCTACAGGTCAGCGCTGCATCTCTGCCGACAGCCACGGTAACGTTTGATCCCGGACCCACGAACCGTGGCAAATCTGAAACAAGAAAACATCGTCATTGCAGAAAATTGTATTACGTGTGTAAGTTAACACAAATGTATTTAAAACAAAAAAAAAAACAAATACAAGCTTTGATTATTACATATTTATATCTTTAAAAAAAGTATATTCCTGTACCTAATTCAAAATCAAAAGTCATTTTACACAAAGCTCAAAGACATTGGTTCTGAAGACTGATCACTATATTTAGATGATGACTGTAATGTTCATAAACATTTGATTAAAGACAAAAAAGGATTTAATTTAAACACCACACAAAGGATTTAATTTCTTCCGACAAATATTTGATCAAAGATTGTCGTTGACAGCTTTTACGAATAAATACCAACGTTCAAACATCAATAACGGCTGAAACAAATCTAAGCGAGAAAATCTTTTGTTTTAGTATTTTATTGGAACGCCTTTGTCGTATGTTTATTCATTCGCGACGGAACTCGCAGTCTCCATTTATGATACATTTGTAGCAAGTTATTTGCTAAACGTGGTCGGGCACTTTGTTTTGTAACATTTCAAGCCTGCTTGTACCACAAATCACTAAAATATTTTCCGCTAGACGAAATTTAAAACGTTGTTCTTTTTCTGTTTATCGTTTGAATTTGACAGAGATAGATTGATATTTTTACCTGACTGAATAAATGTCAATCTAGAGTTTAAAGAGAAAAGATTTTAATTTTAATAATAATAATCTAAACTAATATTGCAAAGAAAAAAGATTAGATTTTTTGTATGATTGTATGTTTGTTTGCAATGGATAAACTCAAAAACTAATTAACCAATTTAAAAATTCTTTCACCAGTAGAAAGCTAAATTATCAGCATATAATATTTATTTTTTAAATTTAGGGAAAATTAAAAAGTCCTCGAGGCTATAATGTCCAACTGTTATAGTAACCACAATAAGTCACAATAATCATTTTGTGTTCAAATTAGTTATTTATTAGTTATATTGGCTAGATTTTAATTAATTATTAAGAACCTGGTTATTTTAAATAAAGGATAAAAAAAAAAATTGGTTAATCAAAACATGGGTAGAATCAAAAGATGATGATATGAATCCTTATCCAACTGAATAGTTTCATAATGAAGGTTGATTATCATCACGCTATGACCCTTAGAAGCCGAGCAAAAGTAAAAAAAGTTAGAAAGAACACGAAGGGGCAGGCAGAAGGTGGTGTTAAATATATTCAGCACTAAATTTTAAGTCAGGGAAATTCACCGTTAAACAAATTGACTACCTACTGCAGCATAACTCTGCATTATCAAACTTTTTTACGCGTACATCATAGGCCGCCTTATTTTTTCCTCTTTTCAAGTTGACGCAAATTTAAAATTTTTAAATGAGAATTTTTTCTGGGTTGACATCAGTCAGTCGTCAGCCAAGAGAGTCCATGGATAGACACCAAAATTTAATTCGTTGAAGATTTATATTGAAATTATTAATTCCTGAATATTCGTGAGCAGACAAGCAGCAAGTAAATTTAAAGCCGTTGCTGCCAGCTGGTGCCCATTTCCGGGACCAATCGGGGATACGAGTATTCTCCCCGATCCCAAATTGTTCCTTTGATTGTTTTACTGTGAGTATTCCAATTGGTTCATCATCACCCACTATCAATCTTCACAATTTTGCCTTGCTTTCTGGTCCTAATATCCTGTTTATCTTGGATCCAGTCAGACAAGGCCGATTCCGGCTCCACCCCCAGGCCAGGGACGGCTACCTATTTGGTGCGGGTTCCCGCCACATCCACGCTTGGGCCAGAGTCAGCCAACCAGCCCTATCCACTGCGGGGTCCCTCCGTATCCGCGTTTCGCCTGTGGTCCGGGCAGAAGCCGGTCGTGCGTAGCCGAGCGCCGCGGCGGGACGAAGGACGGTCGGAAGCGGTGCGCGGTGAAGTGCCACCCTCGAGCGCATCAACCTTTTTTTTTCTTTTTCTTACTCTAGCTATTTATTCTTAAATCTAGTTAGCGCGTTCTAATCGTTTTATCTAATTACGTAATCCGATGTTAGGGTTCATCGCGACTACTTTCGATATGCGTACGTCCTATATGACGCGGGGTCGACATTAGCTATTGGCGATAAATCCGCGTCGTTTCGTCGTACACCAAAATTAAATTACGAAAGTCGATGAGCCTAGGTATAAAAATTTAAAATTTCTCCCATCCCTTGTCATAATATTTTCCCAAAAATATTTCGCAAGCTGACGGCTACTCATTTTCTATTTGATTTGTTTTATTTATAATTGTTTGTGTTTAGTTTTACAAATCTAATATTATACAGTGTTATTTTACCACAATTAAACTTTTCATTTCTTAACCTTACAACGCACTGGGTTCGATTCCCGGGTGTCGTTGGATATGTGGCAAGAGAACCCATAATTTATGCTACAAACTGGCGCCCGAACACAAGTAAGTACATTTAAGATACTATTACTAATATATTAATAATAACTTACGAGTTTTTTTTTCCTTACTCCGTATGTGGTGTGCTTCCTAGCAGCACAAATTTAATTTCTTCTTGATTGGTATATTTTCAGGTAACGAGTTGTGCACGAAGCCCTTCGGAGCTTGTTGGAAGGACAATTGACGCAGCCCGTATCTTCTACTATTTTGATCATAAATATTTAATGTTGTGTGATTGTTCTTGAAATGTTTTAATAACAAATGCATGTAACCATATTCAAGAATTGACCTTTTATTTCCTCCCCGCAAATATATAATTTATCCTTGAATTTCATTCACCTCTTGTAGACATAGTTTTAGCTAGTACCCAGTAGTGTGTGTTTGGTGTGCGATTGTTTAGGACGCAGCATAAGGTAAGCCTTTTTGAGTGGTGATTTTGCTAGATGTCTAGATTTTTTTGTGTATCTAGTCCCACCTATTTCGTTATATTGCCGTTTTGTTGCTGTCGTTTCTTTCACACATCGGCTACACGTTATTAGACATAGGGTTTGGCTACCCACAGCGAATTCCAATTCAAAACCTTTCCTTTCAAATACTTTCCCACCTTAGGTCGAAATATTCCCCTGTCTGTTACCCGGTCTACACGGATTCGATTAGGATAATAGTTTTACACATAATTCTATACTTTGACATAGGAATTAGCGAAATATTCGTGTAAACAAAAATTTACGTTTTCAAGTTACGTAAATATTTGTTACAAATATCGTTCAAAATATAAAGGAGAACGACCATTCACTTTAGTTCTATTTGAAAGGACGTTGACCACTTTCATATATTGCTTTCGGTTCTGTGAACGTTGGTCTGTCGTACTTCGGGTCTTCAATCTTATCGTGTTTTTTATTTTGTCTTGTTTCGTTAATTTGCGTCAGTATGGAAGGCGAAGATCTTCCTATTGTTTCAACTCCATTCCGAAGCAGCCCCATAATTTCTAGGCCTCCTCCGATTCCACCCAGAACATCCAGAGCTTCAACGTCGTCTGTTATTCCATCTCCTATGAGGTCGGAAGATTGCCCCCAGTATTTAAAAAAACAAATCTCACTTTCAAAATGGAAGATTGATTATTCGGGGAATACTTGTGTTCGCGAATTCTTCACCAACATCGACGAACATAAAGATGCGGACGACTTACCGGATTGCTATTTGCTTAAACGGTTTCATGAGGTTTTGTCCGGTGCCGCTTTGAAATATTTTAGATCGATTCGCAGACCCGACTTATCCTATTCAGAACTTAGACAATCGTTTATTAGGACGTTCGGCCCCACCGATTTTGAATACAAAACCGAACAAGAAGTCAGAAATTATAAACAGAAGTCGGATCAACCCGTTAGAGATTTTATAATCCAAATTTCCTATCTGAACCAAACGTTAAGCCGTCCGATTAGTAAACCTGACTTGTTGGAAATCGTAACCCATAACATGCACCCGAGATATTACCCATGTTTATCGGTCCATAAATTTGCTGACTTTGATACACTCATCGATACTGCTTCGCATTTTGAGAATTTCTTACCCAAATCCTCCGAAGCTGTGTCGGTCGTCTCATCCAAAGTCCGATTGTGTCCCAAGTGTAGAAAAAACGGACACTCATATCGTGTCTGTCCAGATTTTCCTGGCAAGCTCTGTTTCAAGTGCCGGACTCCTGGCGTTATTACCCGGGATTGTCCAAAGTGTAATTCAAAGAAATGCATAAGCCATCGGCGACACGCCGCCCATTTTTCTCGTACAGTGTCACCGGTGATAGCGTCGGACTCTTCCGATAATAGACCGTTTATTGAGGTTTGGTTGAAAGGCCATTTGGTTAAAGCATTACTAGACTCGGGAGCTCAGATGTCTCTTATTAGTGATAGTTTGGCTCGCGAGCTAGGAATTTCGATGACATCGAACATTTCGTGTCCTCGTGCCATTTCAGCCAATAACTCGCCAATTGATATTTTGGGAACTGTTTATCTTCCGGTTCAATTTAACGATACTAATTTTGTTCACGAATTTTTGGTTGCGCGTAGTATGTCTTCTTCAGTCATCTTAGGAATAGAGTTTTGGAACAAATTTGGTCTAACCTCAGTTTTTAGTAAGGCATTTAACAAAAACATCAAAGGAAACATGTATATTCCTTCTACTAGTCATTCCTTTCCTCGGGTTTCTTGTGTAACTGAACCCCGATACATTCATCCTCGTAACGTCTTGTTACCTGACCAAGAGCGAAGTTTACAACAGGTCATTGATGAGTTTGAAGTCATCTCATCTGACAAGGTTGGACTTGGAAAAACTACCTGGCTATCACACAAAATCAATACGACGGGACAGCCAATTAGGCAAAGGTTTTACCCTCTTTCACCCGTTAAATTAAAGGTTCTCAATGAGGAGATCGATAAGATGCTAGAATTGGGCGTTATCCGACCATCTCGTTCACCTTGGGCTAGTCCTGTGGTCATGGTCACCAAGAAAGACGGTTCCGTTCGCTTCTGCGTTGATAGTAGAAAGTTGAATAGTGTGACCATCAGAGACTCTTATCCCCTCCCCCGCATTCAAGATATCCTTGACAACCTTCGCGGTGCAAGGTATATAAGCTCTCTCGATTTCAGGAG
The DNA here is from genome assembly GCA_949152395.1 of Agrochola litura. NCBI lineage: Eukaryota > Metazoa > Arthropoda > Insecta > Lepidoptera > Noctuidae > Agrochola > Agrochola litura. Next base: position 1,696,098 of record OX424497.1, on the reverse strand, counting down.
TGCCTTCTGGCAGATTCCTCTCGCGGACGATGAGAGTTGCAAAAAGACTGCATTTATAGTCCCTCAACGCGGCTTATTCGAGTTCGTCAGAATGCCATTTGGGCTCACTAATGCAGCCTCTGAGATGCAGCGTCTTACCGATATGATTGTCAATTTCGAATTCACTTCGACTAGCGACGACTGTGTTTTCGGTTACGTCGACGATCTTATTTTAATTTCCAAGGACTTCCACAGCCACCTCGCTCTCCTGAGGAAGGTGCTAAGCCGTCTCAAGGAGGCTGGTTTATCTATTAACCTTAAGAAATGCGAATTTTGCAAAAGTGAGTTAAGGTATCTGGGTTATATTGTAAACGAGAAAGGTCTACAGACCGACCCGAGCAAGCTCGATGCTATTAAGGACTATCCCACTCCTATCACCGCTAAATCATTGCGCGGGTTTATTGGGATGTGCTCTTATTATAGGCGTTTTGTTGACGGTTTTTCCTCTATAATAGCTCCTCTCACTGCTCTTATTGGCAGAAAGAAGGGTCGTGACCCAATAAGCTGGGACGATGCCGCCGAACAAGCATTCGTTAAGCTAAAGGGCGCATTAGTTAACACTCCCGTGATGGCTTGTCCAGATTTTTCCAAGCCATTCCTGTTACAATGTGATGCATCAGCTGTTGGTCTCGGTTCCGTTCTTTCCCAAAAGATTGATGGTGTGGAGCATCCCATTGCTTACTATTCCCGCCTTTTTTCCAAAGCAGAACGCAACTACAGTACCACCGAGCGGGAACTTCTGTCGGTGCTGGATTCTATTAAGCATTTCCGCTGTTATTTGGATGGAATGAAGTTTTCAGTTTTAACTGACCATATGGCTTTGAAATGGCTTCTCACGCTTAACAACCCTTCCGGTCGTTTAGCCCGATGGGCCACTATCATCTCCCAGTATACTTTTGATATAGTCCATCGCAAGGGATCACAACACGTAGTTCCAGATGCCCTATCCAGGATCTACGCAAGTCCGGTAACGTTCGACCAGGGTCCCGAACAAACTAATGACAGATGGTACAAGAAGGTTTACTTGGGTGCTCGCGATTCACCCCAAATGTTTCCCGCATACGCCATCCAGAATGGTGTTCTTGTGAGACGCATGCCTGTCGCTAGTCCCCTGTCATCTGACCCATGGCGTGTGGTTTTGCCAGCAGAGAAGGTTCCCCTTGCCATCTGGGAGGTTCACAACAATTTCCCGTCTATACACCCTGGGGTTATGAAGTCTTACCTTAAAATCAAGGAGCTCTTCTATTGGCCGAACATGTTCCGGGATGTTGCTGAAACCCTGAAGCGATGCGAAGTTTGCAAAGCGTATAAGATAGCCAACACCCAGCCACGTGGCCAGATGTGCTTCCCAAAAGAAGTTTCTTTGCCCCTACAAGTAATTTCCATTGATTTGATTGGTCCCCTACCTATCGCTTATTACGGTTATAAATACATCTTATCTATGGTTGATGTTTTTTCAAAATATGTTTGGCTAATTCCCTTAAAAAAGGTGAATGCCACTGCTGTAGTAAAAGCCCTAGAATCCGAAATATTTTTCAATTTCGGCGTTCCACGGGCTATTCTTTGCGATAACGCTACGGTCTTCCGCAGCAATCAATTTGTAAGCTTTCTTAGGTCTTTTCACATTGATTCTCCATTTTATACGCCTTATTATACTCCACAAGCTAACACAGTGGAACGCTATAATCAAAGTGTTGTTACCTGTTTGAGTATTTTAGTCGGGGAGAATCAAAGAAACTGGTCGAAATTGCTACCCAAAGTTAAACTTTACCTCAATTCGTGTATCAATTTAGCCACAGGTTTCACACCAAACTTTCTTATGTTTGGAAGGGAAGTCCTTATGGATTTGACCCATGCTCAGGGACAGACTCAAAGCACCAATTTGGCTGAAAGTCGGTCTCGGCATGCGTCCAATCTATCCTCCCTCACCGAGGTTTATGCTAAAGTTGCCGATAACCTCTCTATAGCCTTCCTCCGCAATTCCCGGTCTTACAACGCAAATCGTTCGGCTATCACCCTCAACGTTGGTGACACTGTGTGGAGACGAAATTTCTCCAGGTCCTCGGCGACGGACTATTTCTCCGGAAAGCTTGCACCTCGCTTTATTAAATGCCGTGTTACTAGGGTTATCTCTAGGACTACCTATGTCCTTCGGGACTGCGATTCTGTTCATTCTGGATCATATCATATTAAGGATATCCTGAAATGATGGTTTCGCTTGGCAATCTATGTTTTACTCCCAAATTCTTTCTACGCCCTTTTGCATTTTGCCCTACAAAATTCGCTTGAACTACGTTACATTAAAAACATCGTAGTACACAGAACGCTCATTTTGAAAATACACTGGGCATTCTGTACCTACTTCAGTTTTTCCCTTCCCTAAATTCGTTGTTTCTTTATATATATTTCCTACTTGCGTTAACTAATACAAATGAATCCAACGTACATATTAGTTTTACCCCTAATTATTTTCAAACTACGTAATTTTATGATATAAAATTAATTATGGTTCCAAACTATTTACAAACGTCTTAGTATATGGCCTTATTTTTCAGACTAACATTTTGTTTTTTTTTCACATTGACATTCTGATTGTCACTGTCCTATCAGGGAATAATAAATAATATTTATAACTGAATAATAAATAAAACGCTTAAAGCTACGAACAAAAGTGGTAAGCAGATCCCTTCATAATAATTATATTAGTTTAAAAACTTGCAATTTACGTTATTTTAGGCGTGGAACGCTGCAGTGTTTTTTTTCTCTTCCTTTGCTAGAGTTAGTAGCGTCTTGTCGCCGGTCTCATCTTACCCGACTACGACGAAGAGGGTGTTGTTAACCTCTAGGTATGTCCCAGAGGCACAACATCCCTCTCATTTTACTACTCATCCCGTTAGTCAGACTCTAGGCACTAATTAGGCCGAAAGTCGATTAGGATGCAAATCCTACAGATGGTCACTTAATTTGTCCTTTATTTTATTGGACTGAGGTTGTTTTTGGACTCAGGCTCATTTCCATAGCCTGATGCTCTTTTTTGGACTTGGTCTAATTTTTGACTTTAATGTTCTCCCCTTTTTACCTCAGTCTGTATTTTTTTTCCTAACTTCAATAGGTATTGTTTTCTTCTTTTATCGTTACTTTTTTTCATCTTCTCTTTATTCTATGCTAATGTTTCCTCTCTTCACCTTAGCTATTAGTCTCTTTGTCTTATCTTGTAACTTATTCTTGTCTTAGTTAGTTAATTGGTAGGTTTAGTTAGCACTCCAATTGTCGTCCTTTAGGTTACTTTGGTTATTTATTAGTCTAGGATTAGGTTCTATTTATCTTTTAGTTACTTAACGTTCAGCCTCTCTCGTAATACCCTCGGAGATATCTGACACTAGTGATGCTACATTGTTTGGATTTTATATCGATAGTATCGATATTTTTTTTTGTTAGAAAGGGGGTACTGCAGCATAACTCTGCATTATCAAACTTTTTTACGCGTACATCATAGGCCGCCTTATTTTTTCCTCTTTTCAAGTTGACGCAAATTTAAAATTTTTAAATGAGAATTTTTTCTGGGTTGACATCAGTCAGTCGTCAGCCAAGAGAGTCCATGGATAGACACCAAAATTTAATTCGTTGAAGATTTATATTGAAATTATTAATTCCTGAATATTCGTGAGCAGACAAGCAGCAAGTAAATTTAAAGCCGTTGCTGCCAGCTGGTGCCCATTTCCGGGACCAATCGGGGATACGAGTATTCTCCCCGATCCCAAATTGTTCCTTTGATTGTTTTACTGTGAGTATTCCAATTGGTTCATCATCACCCACTATCAATCTTCACAATTTTGCCTTGCTTTCTGGTCCTAATATCCTGTTTATCTTGGATCCAGTCAGACAAGGCCGATTCCGGCTCCACCCCCAGGCCAGGGACGGCTACCTATTTGGTGCGGGTTCCCGCCACATCCACGCTTGGGCCAGAGTCAGCCAACCAGCCCTATCCACTGCGGGGTCCCTCCGTATCCGCGTTTCGCCTGTGGTCCGGGCAGAAGCCGGTCGTGCGTAGCCGAGCGCCGCGGCGGGACGAAGGACGGTCGGAAGCGGTGCGCGGTGAAGTGCCACCCTCGAGCGCATCAACCTTTTTTTTTCTTTTTCTTACTCTAGCTATTTATTCTTAAATCTAGTTAGCGCGTTCTAATCGTTTTATCTAATTACGTAATCCGATGTTAGGGTTCATCGCGACTACTTTCGATATGCGTACGTCCTATATGACGCGGGGTCGACATTAGCTATTGGCGATAAATCCGCGTCGTTTCGTCGTACACCAAAATTAAATTACGAAAGTCGATGAGCCTAGGTATAAAAATTTAAAATTTCTCCCATCCCTTGTCATAATATTTTCCCAAAAATATTTCGCAAGCTGACGGCTACTCATTTTCTATTTGATTTGTTTTATTTATAATTGTTTGTGTTTAGTTTTACAAATCTAATATTATACAGTGTTATTTTACCACAATTAAACTTTTCATTTCTTAACCTTACAACGCACTGGGTTCGATTCCCGGGTGTCGTTGGATATGTGGCAAGAGAACCCATAATTTATGCTACACTACCTACTAACTTAAATGTATGAATAAAAATGAAAACAGCAAATTGGCAAAGGCTTTCAATTTGTTTAATAATTAATTTCCCTGACTGTATTTTAGTGATTTGTGGTGTAAGTGCCTTACTTTAAATAGTCAACATTTAAATCTTATCCTAAAACTTCACAATATCCTATAAGATATACACTTAATTGAAGTTAGCCTGACTAATTTAGACTTGAACCAAAGCCCATAACCATAGGCTGGTCAATCGGCGAAACGGCAAACTAAACGTCTGGTTTACATTATTCAAAACAAGTAAAAATATTTTAGATAAATTCTTTTTCGACGGGGGCAACACTCCAATATATGACAACCCTCATACAACAACAACCCGCAACATTTTATACCAAAAATATACCCGTACCACATTAATTTATAATAACTTCGACAGAACACTAAAAACAAAACGTCCGCTGCCAATAGTCCCGTGAGAAGGAACTTGTAGATACAGTTATGACGGAAGCGTCCCGGTCGGGACATTTTGGGCCATTCGGGACGTTTGAGGATAAAACGAAAGCAAAAGGTAGGAAATAATGGACAACTCGGTATTGGTCGAGACGTCCGTCCGCGAGGGACACATTTTTTCATTCGAATCTTTGTTATGTTGCCATTGTTATTTTGAATGATGAATGTCCTTTGTTGGTGGATTTTATTTGGTTATTGCAATGCTTGCCGGTCATTGACTTTTTACTTAACTGCGGCGAACCCAAAAAAAACCAGCCAAGTGCGTGTCAGACCACGAGTTCCTTAATTGGGATGCATTTATCCCAAATACAAACCTAACATTGTAGTTCAAATACATGTTCTCCAAATTATATTCCAACTGCAAATATAAGTTTGTGCGTACCTACAGTATTGAGAGATTTACCATGTTATTTTAAGACCATAGACTTCTTATAGGTTTTCCTGTAATCTATGAGTAAAGAACCATTCTCTAAAAATTTTAGGCTCAGTAGTTTCGGAGATATGGGTAGGGAATAGTCACTTGTCATATATTTCCTTAAATATCTTGTAAATTTGTTTATTGAATATGATTAAAAAATATATTTAAGAGATCCTCACAACAACCCCTTTCTTTTGATATGTCACACGGTACAGTTTTAAAAACTTTTATTTTAAATTTTCTTGTTTGCCCCCAAAAGTGACCCCATATTCAAAATTCACTTTACATGTCCGTATTTGGGTCAAAAAAATACATCAATCAATCAATCTGCCTAGCCTTTTCCTAACTATGCTGGGGTCGGCTTCCAGTTTAACCGGATGCTGCTGAATACCAGTATTTTACATGGAGCGACTGCCTATCTGACCTCCACAATCCAATAACTAGGTAAGACCCCCGGTAACTAGGGAAGAAGCTTAACGAAGCCGAGTCATATACTCGAGAGACGAGTCATTGAGATTTTTTTGTACTGGACTATGGTCCAGTAAGTGCACATATGCATATGCCTCTCATAATAACTTGCTATATTTGGAATTGCGTAACAAACATTAGGAACCTTCTGGTTATGGAGAATATCTCCGGTACAGGAGTTGATAATATTTAGTTTTTTTATTTTTATGTTTTATTTAGTACCATGATAAGGAAACCAGGATCTGATGATGGTATCTCAGAGTAATCGAGGGAACTCTTCAAATATTATAGGCAAATCTATAGCGATTTGGGTATTTTTTCTCGTGCATTTGCTCTGGGAAAGTACCATTTGGTTAAGTGGAACTGATGATGTAGACCACAAATAGCCACCGGAACTACTGAATAATAAGTATTTCACGGGTTGCGATTCGATTACTTTAATATGGTTGCAATGCAATTTATGCTCGTCACAATGCATATGGAGAAGTGGAGCTGATGGTGAATTACCAGGAGAACTCCTCATCGATGAACGTCCCTGCATCGGGAAAAGCAATATTTTGTAAAAGGTGATGAGCAGTTGGCATAAGGCTAATGTAACTTAAATAAATTACAAATTGACCCACTAAAAAGCGAAAAATAACTTTAATTTCAGAAGTCGGTGTCAAAAAACTAAAATACTGATCTAAAGACACCGACTTCTGAAATTAAAGTTATTTTTCACTTTGTAGTTTAGAAGTCGGTTGTATTTTTTGTAAAAAAGTTTTTATTTTTTCACTGTTTTTGCGAGAATAGAAACCACTAAATAGACCTAAAATCAGTTAATACTGGTGACACCCACGAGTGGTATCTATTTCAATCAACTAATAGGAGAGAATAACCCTAGAGTCTTAGTTTCACAGTAAAAGATGATAACTGTAATGTTTACTGGCATAAAAAGCTTTAACTGTAATTAAGATTACTGTTATTCTTTGTGCCCGGTTGATGGCAATAGGCTCGCCCCCTATTACATGGTACATAAACATAACTGGCGAAATGTGGGTGTACCTACTACAGGTATACCTCTGCCCAACCCTTCGGGGAAACAAGGCGTGATGTTATGTTATTATGTAATGTTATTCTTGTAACTAAAACATACTGAAAACAGTATTTTACAAACTCGTATAACAGCGCAGGGAATGGCCCTACAGATTTGGTCCCATAGTGACAAGTGAAGAGAATAACATGTTCTAACGGAATATAACCTTTTTTTTTGTTTTGTTTTTTTAATTTTCATAATTTAACCTAAAACGAATGATCTCCTTTTAACTTAATCGATCCATTAGATTCGGAGCAAATTGGCTGTGACAGATGGACAGACAGACAGACACACGAGTGATCCTATAAGGGTTCCGTTTTTTTCCTTTTGAGTTATGGAACCCTAAAAAGGAGTAACCCTCCTTTTTAGAGTTCCATAACTCAAAAGGAATTAGTAATTTTGATAGTCATTAGTATGACATACACACACACGTGTACGCATTATACATACAAAATAACTTAATTGGTTGTACCTTACGAACGATTCCATGAAACAATTAAGACAATTGTGAAACAATTTACATTATAATTTTTCACCGGCTGCGGGAGAGAGAGGTAAAGAAAAGTACCCTTTTATGTTGGGTCAGGTTAGTTAAGGAAAAATTGCAATTATTACTAACCACCGTTTGATAAACGAATTGCTAACAACTTGATGTTGTCCTCTTGATAATTTATATTCCTGTAAATTATTAATAATAGCCGATTTAATTAATCCTTCGCGTAGTTTAAAACCTTAACAAGAAAGTACTCACCAACAAAACAAAATATAAACCATATTTTTCTACCCACATCTTCAAACGTAATTACAGCCTTAGCAAAGCAAGCAATTTAATTATTACTGACGCAGTACTTCATTATTCACATTAAATCTGGGAACATTAGTTACTTGCTAATCCTGGCTTAGTAAACCGGCTGTACCTTATACAACTTTACTAAAATAGAAATGGTCCACTGAGTACATATAATTTTTCACCGGCTGCGGGGATTTAGTAGGTAGACAGTGAGCTAAAGAGAGGAACCCTTTGTGTTGGTGTTTCAGGTGGTTTTAATTAATATAGGATTTCTGGTTAATTTAGTAATGGAAGTCTAAGTACCTATTGCAGCGTTCCGCTGCCAAATAGGCCTCTTTACACGCAAAAAAGGTCGGACAGACGTTTTATTCTTAATTCTTTTGAAGCAATTTCAAAATTTTCGTTTCGAGACAAAAGGTTCGTTTTCCATAGTCAGTCGTCACAGATTTTATCAAATCTAAATAAAAATTTACCCATAATTACGGTATTCATAATATTGACCGCGCAATACGAAACGAAAGCTATCGAGACGTCCGGCCGAGTCATTTCGAACATCAACTCAATTTCTTTAGAGGTTCCCAAAACCGCCCGTTAACCAACATATCGACGACAATTTTATCGTGTGTTTGTCTGTCTGTCCGACTGTCACAGCCAATGTAACTCCAAATTTAACGAACCAATTAAGTTGAAATTTGGTACACATATCTATGTATTTCTGTGATCCAAACACGGACGTGTAACATACTTAAATAAAATAATTTTGAATATCGGGGTCACTTTTGGGGGATTAATAAGAAAATTAAAAAAAATAGTTTTTCAAACAGTATCGTGTGACATATCAAATGAAAGGGCTTATTACGAGGATCTCAAACATTTTTTATTTTATTTTAAAATAGACACATTTAAAGATATTTAAGAAAATTGACGAAAATTGACCATTCCACCCATAACTCTGAAACTACTGAGCCTAAAATTTTGAAAAAAATACAGAGAATGGTTCTTCACTCATAGATAACAGAAAAACCTATAAGAAGTCTATGGTCTTAAAATAACATGGTAAATCTATCAATATTGTGCGTACAAACTTATAATTGCAGTTGGAATGTATGGGAGAACATATATCAACAACAACAATGTTAAGTTTGTATTTGGGATAAATTCATCCCAACTACGGAACCCTTCATTGTGGGTAGTCCGACACGCACTTGGCCGGTTTTTTTACTTAATCGTTCCTTTTTACCTGATCATGTTTTTTAATAAAAAAATCAATATATTATTGTTTGGATCTACCGTGATATTTCGTTTCATTCTTTATCCTATGTCGCCCGAGTTAGATTCCCGGGCGCCATTCGACTCGTATGTGGCAATACAACTTGTTATGCTGCACTTTGTACTACTATGATATCCTATTCTATGTACTTTTTAAATAGGTAAGAACAGAAATTATTGTCTTACTAGGTCATTGGTTGCAGACAAAGTGAGTGTGTGTGTGTACTGTGCGTGTCTATAGTATTGTAACAACTTATAGAAGAAGGTCGTAAGTCAAACCGAAGCGTCAGTCTATTGCTTTGTGAGATTGCCTATGGATTTTTGGTCGGTACTGTACATATGTATAAGGCACTGACAAGGTTTTCTCCAGTATGTTGGCTGTATTTATATACCCAAATGTTCACAAGCACCACCGAGACCCATCTGTGTAATTCAAGAATAATAAACATAACCTATACAAACATTTAATCAAAACTTCTCCTACATTTAAAACAACACGGCTCTGAGACAAAAGGTCGTAACTCCATACAATCGCACCTAGGCCCGGTCCGGCTAAGTAAAGTCGAAAACTTTTCCTTCACCCCGTGAATTAGTTCTGATTAAATTCGTTGGACCCTACCCACGTTTATGTGACGGAATTAGGGATAGTTATATAGGTACCTACGTATAGGCGTGCCCGGTATTAGAGAACAGGACTTGTAGTAAGTTAGGTTAGTTTTGAAGGGTCAAACCGGTAATTTTGGGTTACCTGCCGTGTTTTAGTTATTTTACTTGATAACCAGACGTGAATTTAGAGGTTCACGAGAAGGGTAGTAACGAAATCAGGGAAAACGAAATCTTCTTAGTTGGAAAAGGAATGATCAGATTAGTAGCATCGTTTAAAACTGTCTAAGGCTGAGATCTACAAACGTTACTTGACTTAGATAATAGACATGTTCTCATCTCTAAAGAGCACTTTTATTTTGACAGTTGTGAGACAGTGACAGGCGTAATGCTTGGTCAAGTACGTGCTAAGTACTATTTATAGATCTCAGGCTTAAAGTTATTAATCACATTTTTTTGTGACCATTAATCCTTGAAATGCGTTATAATTATGACAATATCGCCTACCTCTTTGAAACCATCGAAAATCCGTCCACAAAAACAATGGTTATACAGGATAAGTTTTTATCCAGTGCGCAAACTTTAACACGTGACTTTACTCATCATTATGAACAACTTTTACTATGGGGCCAAACCTGAAATCGCAAAAAAAAAATCTACTGTTCCCTACATTTATGTTCGCATTACTTGTCAAAATGTATGTAGAACAGCAGATTTTTGAAGTGAAAACTTCTTTAGACGCGTTGGGCATTTTTGAGATGGGACTAAACCATTGATTTTGTGATACCATTTGACACCTCATTTTGTAAACGTGATTATGCTCTTTATTTTTATTATTTTACAGATCAATGTTCTATGCAAGTATTTTTACTTTAAAGGTTTCGGAAGTATTATTTTTTGTAAACGAGATTATGCTCTTTATTTTTCTTTCACCAAGGCGATCTTGTTCAAGTTTTCAATTCTGTCGGCACTCCCGGAGTGCCACCACTTTTTTTTTCGCTATTTCTGGTTTTGTCCCATAGTAAAAGTTGTTAATAATGATGAGTAAAGTCACATGTTAAAGTTTGCGCACTGGATAAAAACTTACCCTGTACTTACCATGTACTTACCCTGCCTACCCTATATCAAAGTAATGCCGCAAAGAACAAAATGTTTTGTCAAAAAATCATAATTCGAGTAGATCCGCTGAACCGTTATAAATACAATATTTTTCTATCCCCCAAGGGTACGATGACAAGTGGCCCGTGTCCTTGAATGCGATGTTAGTTCCCGTTCAAAGTTTTGTCGCATTTTATCGGTACGTGATCAAACAACACACGTACACTTCATATCGGTAGCCATTTTGTTTTTACTTTTATCGGTTATGGATATGGGTGTGCCTCTGAAATAATTTTAGATCTCATCAGAAAGGACGCAATAACTTAGTAGACTGATTATTAGGAATCCATGAATCAAGGATTTCTGGGTAGGTACTTAGTAGATCCTGTAAACAAACAGGCTAGTTCTTCTACGAAATGTATGTGTTGTTGTAGTTCTGGTAATGACTGGTATCGAGATGTTAGCTCAGCGCCGACTAATTGTAGTAAACACTCCGAGCTTACAAGCATATTGGCAGCCTAGTTAAAGGGAGTAATAACTATAACAGATTCTGTATTAGGGAACCAGGAATATTCTCCACAATACATTTCAAAATATACTTCTAAATTAGCACTTAAATTTCCCAGAAGTATCATAAACGTAAACCTTTATAGTTCTCGTATTTACCACAACAATTACCTTCCGAGAGATCACTCTAAAGCTCTAATTCCATCAACTGACATTAACGTGCCTACTGAATACAACATCGATACATTTCACGTGTAACGTACCCTACCACATCACATGACACGAACATTAACATTATTCTACACTCATACATCAACACATTCCGATACGCACACACTGACACGTTTTCACGCACACATTGAAAAATAAATTCGAATTCGAACGCGGTTCTTACACACACATGGATACGTTCTAATGCACACATACGTAGAAGGGCGAGTATAAATGATAATGCACAATTTGAGACACGCTGATAAATTGGCTTTTAACTCTGAGTAAGCTTGTTTGGATGAAAGCGCGTAATCGCTTCGCTCAGCGTCAAAAGGGCTGCGGGAATATTGTCGAGTTGCGTTTTTTTTCAGTTTCTTACGCAGATAGCAGATAAATGCACGATTTTATTTTTTACATTTTTACTTGCGATTTTTTGCTTGAAATATTAATGTACCTACCTTCAGTGAAAAGTGATGTAATGGAAAATCATGATTCTGAGAAAATTAATGTCAAAGTTTAAAAAAAATCTGGCTCTTTGTCTACTTCACTAAAATGAGTAGGTACTGATTACTGACATTGGTAAACAATATCTTAGAGCACGATTTTTATTGTAAGAAGAAACAGATTAATTTGTAAAGTTTTTTTATAATTTAAAAATAAATCCAGTTGTATCACTTAACACAACACAACAGTCGTTTTATGTGTAAATTATTTTAAAATGACTTGAATCATTTTACACATTATTTATTGGTTGGTGTTGGATGATTAAGTGTAAATATATCAGTTTGTACTAATTCACATAGATCGTGTAATAAGAGTCGCATACATTTTTGTATTAATATACATTAAGGTACTTGAAATATTTGTTCAGTTCACGTTGATATTATTTGAAATATATTTTATTACACATTAATGTAAAAAATGCTAAGTCTTTAGAGCACTTTACACCTAAATAAGTTTGCTCAATTTTAATCTTAGAGGGGTACCAATTAGAGGGGTACATACAAAAATTGCATTTTTTTACTGTTAAACTTAATGTAGGAATATTAAAACTGATATAGGTCAAGATATATCACTTTTCACTGAAGGTACAGATTTCAACTATTTTGTTGGAAGGCGTAGAATAAACTACTTACATGTGTGTGTGTGTCTTGGGTTTTGTGTTTTCGTTTTTTGCCACCGACTTCCGAAATTAAAGTTATTTTTCACTTTATAGTGTTTTTTTTTGGAAGTCGGTTGTTTTCTTTTTGTAAAAAGTTTTTATTTTTCACTTTTTAGTTGTGGTACCTACCCCACACACATTCGAATACCACTACCTGCTACCAGTGACAGGAACTTATCATATCATCTACATACTAAGTGGGAAAAAAATACGTATTTTGTAGCTAACTCAAAAACTACCCAAGCAAACTTAATACAATTTATATGGGACCAATTTGAGAGCATACCCAAACAAAAATAATTTTCAAAATCGGTCCACAAATGACGGAGAAATCGGTGGACATACATAAAAAAAAAAAAACAAACATATGCGACGAACATATATCTTCCTCCTTTTTGGAAGTCGGTTAAAAAGTGTAGCCATTGATGAGGAGATTTGTTGTAAATAAGTAATTTTATTTTTAAAACACTATCTTATTCATAAGTTTCGCGAACACGAATAGGGAAAGTTTTACAAATATTAATACAACAGAACTTCGGTCCTTCAAATTCACAACAATGCAAATACAGTGATTCTACCCTTCCTACATCAGCACTCCCTTGCCCGGCTCCAACAAGTATTCTATCGTAAACAGACGCTGTGAACACCTGTAAACAATTGAAATACGAAACTTTACCACCGTCCCATTGTGTACCACAAACAAAATCAAGATGATTCAAACTGGTTTAAAGCTTCAGCAGTTCGAATAAGCGAGTCTATTTCAGTATTTCAAGTAATGTCTCAGTCTATCATTGTAATACAAGTTTAATTAGAAACAAGATTGATTCGAAATGTTGACAAGTTATTTCGTACTATTTGTCGCCAAGTTTTCGTATTGGTGTCGTGTTGGTTCACATAGAGGGTATTATTTTATCCGGTCGACAATATTTTGTATAAAGCCTTGAACTTCTTGGTAAAAAGCCTTTTATGCTTGGCTCTAATTACCAAGTTTCAGTTGAGATTTGGAACAAATAGCATTAATCACTAGTTTCAAAACTTTTCTTTCAAAGATCCAATGAAATAATAAATAAATTAAACAGCCCACTTTCATTTATTTACCGCAAAGTACAGCAATACATTCACAACAGAAAAACCCTCAAACAAAGAACTAAAGAACTGCCATTTAATTCCCACAACAGCATTCATTTCCAACGTCCCTTACAATTAGGAAATTTCTAACAAGGCCCGATTATTAGAATTGATTCGAAGGTAACCCTCAAGGTCCCCTACTCCGTACTCCGTAGTTTTAGCAAGCGTATCCCTAAAGGCTATCCGTTTTAATTAGGGGCACGACTCGTAAATGGAAATTACTTAGTTACAATTTGAAATAACTTCGGTGAATCGAGTCAAGATTAGTTTCTGGGACGTCTACCTGGGTTATGGAAATCGCGCTGTGAAATGACAGAATAGGGTGAAACTGTTTAAGATGTATTTGGATTAGTTTTGAGTGATGTTATCCGGATGACGGATGAGGGAAATGGTTAGGTTAAGGTTATAATTTTAATAATAGCTGTGTCCCGGGTCCCCTTGTGCAAACGAATAGGTACAATACGCGTAAATACTGTTTAAAACCAAGTAAAAAATAAACATGTAAATCGGTAAGTGGTTTTTGATTTGTCTATGAGCACATTAGCGTCTGAATCCTAATCCTAACTAATATTATAAATGCGAAAGTGAGTTTATTTGATTGTTTGTTTACAACGCTTTTACGCTGAAACGGTGGAACGGATTTGGATGAAAGGTAGACCATAACCTGAAATAGAACATAGGATTTTTATCCCGGTAGTACGTTCTCGTGGGATAATTTCCGACATGCACGCGAGCGAAGCCGGTGGCAAAAGCTAGTAGCATAATAATTATGTTTTCTTCGAAACTATACCGTAGCTGTGTCATGGTTCGGTTAGGAATACAATAAAATACAATGGCACATGCACAAACAAACAATCAACAAACTGTCTGTATACAAACTTTTGTCAACAGCAGTAACTGACCCTTCCCTGCCATCCTTCCTATTTTTACAAAACATCCCTCAAACCGTTACGTCATTACTTATAACATCTACCGCGTACAGGGGGTTTTATTTCATTCCATACAAAAAGGGAAATTGATTGGCGAATAATATTACCTCTTTCAACAGGCATATCAGATGAAATGTGTAATACGTTTCAAATATGATTTATACGCTTATTCGTATTCGCTTGTTTTGCTGACGGATTTTATCCCGGAAGTCTTCTGATCAATGTGTTGACAATATAAAGTTAATATGAATGTATTTGATGATGTGCTCACTGGTAGGTAGATTGATTTCTTTGCCCGTGGTAGTTTCATATGACGGAGGTTGGATTAATATGAAGAAGATTTTGGTTTAAAAATAAACACCTAATATTGACAATTAAAATAAATTATTTTAATAATCGACGAAGAATCAACATCATATTTTAATCAAATATCCCGTGTGTATTACACGGAATATTTGGCTGCCCCATTGGTCTAGTTGTTGCAAGCGCTACTGCCATGAGGTCTTGGGTTCGATTCCCGGGTCGGGCAAAGTGGTATCGGGGTTTTTCTACATGGAGTAGCAGCCCGAAGTCTGGATTTGTGCCCGGTTGATGGCAATAGGCTTGCCCCTTATTACATGGGACTTAAAATAACTAGCGAAATATGGGTGTACCTACTACAGGTACACCTCTGCCCAACCCTTTGGGGAAACAAGGCGTGATGATATGTATGTTATTACACGGCATATTTGATTAAAATGTGTCGTTGAACAAAATCTATTAATCGCATGGTAACAGATCAGATGGACGAGACTAAAATTATTCAATGTTAAAAATGTAAGACAGGGAAGAATGTAAATGAAACGCAAGTGATCCCTTCTCTACAAAAAAAAAAAAAACTTTTTTTTTTTTCCATAAAACTCTCCAATAAACGACAAGAATAATTTTATTTTGTTAAAGTATCTCTTCATGAACCACTTGTACAAGTAGACACTCAACAGACATTTGATATATTTTGTAAATAAATAATTTTATTTCTTCGACCTTCAAAATCTCTGAAGACGAAATACTAATGTAGGTACTTACATTTATTATGTACTGAACACTTGGTAAGAAAAGTACGATCTATTCGTACCTACATTTAGGATTTAAGCATAATTTTATGTTACACATTTTTGTCAAAAGTGTTCGTTACACACTTTTGACGTAGGTAATCGTTAAATTCGAAGAAAGCACAATGTAAATATGCATATAACATAAATATTTATACTGTGTAGAAATTCTGAATAAACACATTGTTTGATTTTTTTATGATAGCATTAGCATTACTATACTTACAACGTAGCAATGTGGCTAGCCTTTTGGGCATTTCCTTTCACAGCATTTCCTGGGCATTTCCTATTGACAGCGATGCGGACGAATTTTTTAATGAAAAAAATTTAAAAATAGTTTGTTATTTTAACAAGTAAACCTTAACAACTAGTGATTGGAGCCTCCTTTTAAGCAAGTAAATATTAATTCCTGAAGGAGGACATCGCCGTCGAGGTAGACCGTGGCGAAGGTGGTGTGACCATCTAATCATGTTTGCGGGGCCAACATGGCCAGAAATCATACAAAACAGAGAGATTTGGAAGGAAAAAGGGGAGGCCTTTGCCCAGCAGTGGGACACAATATAGGCTAACTATAAATTCTAAGAAAAGTTATTTAACAGTGAGTAAACTAAGAAGACAAGGCAATCAAAGTTTTTGTTTTCATTCTTACCTAAAAAGTAAAACCAACCTTTTAAAACCCTGTATAGCATATTGAATCATCCAAATTGAATACCCATTTCTTCTTTTTCGTTTAATTACAGCAGTACTAAACTACTATTTAATTAGTAAAAGCGATTCACAGTAAATACCCTTACAGAATCCAGTGTTATCGAGTTTAATCCAGTTTAATTTTAAGATACTTGGCAACAAGGAATATTCATCGACTTGACTCGAATCTAGGTCCTTTGGCAAATAAATAAGAGTCAGTGAGCCAAGCAATCGTTTATAGTGCCAACAGACTTTTGTACTGATGTCTTCATGGTAGTTATTAAGTAATTGGAGCAGGAATCATAAATTGTTTACCTGAGTTAGTTTCGCCATTTCTTCTCAGAGGTAGTGAGATAGGAAATATTGACTCCATCAAGGATTTTTTTTTAATATGACGTTTAAAAGTGATTTCTACCGGTAGTGCGGCTGGTAGTGTCGTCTACAATTAAATCAATGTATGGAAATAAGATATCGGCTATTTACAGAATAAACAATTTCATTGTTGTTAATTCTAAACAGTGATACTGCCTTGATTGCAATCTATCGTCCGCCTGCTGTTCGGAATGTCTGTGCGTTCGTGGACTCTTTGGATGTACTACTAAAATCTGTATCTTCCTACAAAAACATAATTATAACCGGTGATATAAACATTAAAATTTCCGATAACAGTAATGATTCACGTGCAACTGAATATCTGACAATGCTCGCCTATCACGGTATGCTACCAGCACACACTATTCCTACGCGACAAAGTAACACCTGTCTCGACCACCTAATTTTAAAAACGAGAAGAGCTGCTTTTTGTTTCATCGCCAACACTTCGGTAACTGATCATGATGCTGTTTTATTATTTATGGAGAACAATAACCTTTCCAATATTTCACTGAGAAAAGGTAGACAGACCCGGGTTTTTGATTTTGACAAAATTGAATTGGACCTACTGCGGACCGATTTTAGCCCCGTTTATTCCACCCCAGATGTTAATGAAGCTACTGACTTCTTTATCAACACCCTTAACCTTATCATAGTTCAAAACTCTATTTTGAAAGTTGTGCCCAACCGTAAAAGGCTAAGTAAGCCCTGGATGACACCAGGGCTCCTTAGATGCCTATGAAATCGAGATAGCATGCATATGAAATTAAAAAAAAATCCGGAAAATAAAACACTACAAACAACTTTTAAAAGATACAGGAATTATTGCTCTAAGATACTTAAAACTACTAAAACTAATTGTTTAGTTATAAGGGTATAACTAACTCACAAAATAATAGTAAAAAACTCTGGGCTGCTATAAAATCTATCACCTATACATCTAAAGTTAAAACACATCCCTATGCTCTTCTTTCACCCTCCGAACCAGAGCGCTCTGTAAATGAAGTGAACTCGTACTTTGCTAACATTGGACGTACATTAGCTGAAAACGTACCATACGTCTCCGCATGCTTACCTCCACAAACTGGTGATCTCCCACCGTATCACAACAGCTTTGTCATGCTAGAAACTGACGAATCTGAATTAGACATTTTGATTGGAAAGTTGAGAAGCAATTGTGCGGTAGGTTCCGATGGAATATCGGGCTCGTTCCTTAAGAAATTTAAAAATCTCCTAACCCCCCATCTGATTCATATATGTAATTTGGCATTTAATTCTGGCATCTTTCCTGATGCACTTAAGCTGGCAGTAGTGCATCCTGTGCATAAAGGTGGGGACAGAGATCGATCAAATAACTACAGACCTATATCAATTTTGCCTACGCTTTCAAAATTAGTTGAGAGACTCATGAATAACAGATTGGTTAAGTACCTAGAGCAAAATCATATTCTTTCTTCTTCTCAATATGGTTTCCGTTCCGGAATCTCCACAAATAATGCTGTGCTAGACCTAACCACTAACATCTTCTCCAACCTGGATAAAAAACAGAAGGTAATTGGTATTTTCTTGGATCTGGCTAAAGCCTTCGATACGATATCTGTCTCCAATCTTATTGCTAAACTTGAAAAGATCGGTATTAGAGGCATTCAACTTGCTCTCTTTGAGAGTTACCTCACGGTTACCTCATCGGTGATTGGACAAGTCACGAGCTCCTCATATCATACGGGGTTCCCCAGGGCAGTATTTTCGGCCCAACCCTTTTTCTCATTTATATAAATGAGCTTTGCCGGCTAATGCTTCTCAATGCATCCATTTTCACCTATGCTGATGATACTTCCCTACTATTCCACGGAGACTCATGGGAGCTGGTGTTCCAGCATGCGCAATCCGGACTCAACCTTGTCACCGACTGGTTGGCTCAAAACTTGCTTACTTTAAATGCTGACAAAACTAATAACCTAACCTTTTCTTTTACTGCCGCTGGGAAACCTCCTTCCTCTCCTTACTCCTTGATTGCCCACTATTGTATTTCACCTCACCTCACTGTTTGTAATTGCCCCTGCCTTTCTCGCCTCAGTTTTGTCAAATATCTCGGTGTACAAATTGATGATTGCCTGTCTTTCTCTACACACATAAACACACACACATTTTCTCGGGCAAGTGGGTGCTCGCGCACAGTGCCCTTCGTGGGTGCTGGGCGCGAGGACTTATATTGCACTCACGGACACACAACACTCTCCAAAGACACACATAGCACATCTTTTGTTTTGTAAATTAATTTCCCTTCCTCTCATTACTTGGAGCTTTTACAATGTTGTATGTAGTACGTAAGTGCAATTTAATGTTATAATTTTAAGAATGTGAGCCTGGAGATCTGTAATACAGGTCCCGAACCCAGTATCGACTCCAGCTCTCACAAAGGTTTGAATGTGCCTGTAACCTATATACCATGTACTAAATTTGTACCTTTTTGAGAGAAATAAATTACTGTTACTAAATTACTATTACTATTGAACGGTGTCAATGTGAAGATAAAATGATTTAGCGCATTTTTTCATAACTTGGTTATATTTATCACTTGTAAATAACACCGCTAACATCATTGATATTAGCAGAATATCGCGTAGCTGAATTTTGGGCCCAACATGTTATATGAACATTTTGCCATCGATACGTTAAGGAGAAGGAGCAGAATACAATGTACATACAAACATCAATGAATTTTTCATCTTCACATTTTTTTGTCTTTGTTGTCGAATAATTGAATGAGTCTCTTTTCTTTTAACACTGGAATGTTGGTACGAGAAATAACCACTAAGATAACATAACAGATATCTTGGTAATTTTACGAAACTCATTCGACTTGAAAGAGAGTTAGTAATATAAAAATTAATGGAATTTTAAAATCACTTTACAGGAGCGTACCGGTTTTCATGTAAAAATATTTTGTGGGGGTTGAAACATCTGCTAAAAATACCAATAGTTCTGATTGTTTCAGAATCCTGGATGAGTGACAGACTCAATTGTTGCGGAAAAACGTTAGCGCCGAACGCAATGCTAATATTAAAAAAGATCCCTACAGCAGTTTAGGTCTATTTTTTACGTTTTGATAACAAAAATAAGACTTAAAAGTTTTATCTAAGGAGTCATCATAAAGTACTCGATCTAAAAATTCAACCAGATTGCGGTCGATCGGAGTCAAAACATTAATCTATGGTTGATCGATGAACGTATTTCGGCTGCCATTGAACACACTGGATCGATCTTAACTGTCGATGTTACCGTTCGATAAATTCATAGTCAAAATCAAATAATTTATTTAAATTAGGCACATTTATGGCACTTTTGAACGTCAAAGTTTACAAAAGAATTGTTTCTAGTCGCTCCTTCCAAAAGGTAGTTTTCGTATAGAGTAGAATGGGCAAGAAACTCCACCGTTACTCTTTTAAAATATTTTGTATACATTAATTTGTGAAGACAATGCACCTGCAATTACAATATCTGGGTCGCTGGTTTAATCATGTTTAAAGAAAAACCTTGTTTTGTAATAAGACCGTAATACATTAATCTCAACAGTAATCAAAAGCAGACCTTTTCACACAAAAATATTCGGCAAACATACAAATTCACGTGAGACCCACATTCCAGCGGGTTACGTAAAAAGAGATTCGAGTGGTCCTCCTAAATTATTCGTAAACAAAAATATGGTTGTCATAAAGTCAGACAAAGGTATAATTTATGCCATCCGTCAAATACCTGCGTACGTACTTATGAGTGAGGTTACGTTGTTCCCTGTATTTGGCGTGATTTGTGTACTGTGAGTACGGATTCTGCGTTGAATGGTAAATTTGTTTGGGACTTGATACGAGGAAACTTTTTGATGAGCTAGAAATCTATAATTCTAGTATACTAAACTAGAAGTTAGAAGAGAAGATTTGGAATACAGGTTGGCCAACTCGAAGGTTAACTACTTTAAATTAAGATACTCAAAATTTTCACTACAAACGAAAACTACCAGATATTTTCCATAACTTTATTTTTCAAGCTTGTCAATTTTGTATGCACCTTTTTGCTACTTAAAAATGCGATCGCTTTTCATGTTTTCTATAAAATGTTCGCATACTTCATTGTTTATCTCACTAACAAAGTCACAGATTCTACTTTTAGTGTTCAAGATTGACCACCACACGTCCCTTTGGACAACCTCACGGAAAACACAAAATGGTATTTTTAATCGTAATAATTTGTTATAAAAAACGGATTCTTTTCAATCTGTTCAAGAAGTTTAGGATAAAATTACAAAAAGTCAGGCGGTGGTCATGGTTCTATAGATTGTCCAATGGATATTGTCAATAAGGAATTTCGTTATCAATGAGGAGACCTTTGTCCGGTTATAAATTTACTTAGTTTATTGACGCGACCCACGAAGCTTACTGGGATAATGCACGTTCAAATTCCGCATTACAGTTAATATTTATAATGTCTGCAGATGTACTGTTTATTTGTTAGTAGTTATGAAATAAACATCAAATGCTTGCAGAGACGTAAAATACTCCTCCATCTTAGTATTTATTTATTTATAGAAATGGTGAAAAGATCTTACCACAGATGTATTCGAAATTGTACGTTCAATGTTTAGAAAACAATCCAAGTTGTTTCATAAAACTGGTTTTAGAAATATGAAAAGTTGATATCGGTATAAAACTTTTAGTTTAATGTAATGTTGGAACCCACTCTAACTTTTCCCTAGGAACTGATACCAAAATTGTATGCGAGCATGTTATGTTCATCTTAGTATGCATATACCCGCATATTATTGGAGTTCAATTTTGCAGCAAAACGCATTACGAAAATAATCATAATAATCGAAATACGTACAAAAATATTCTCATACAACCAGAAAGAGTGACGTAAAATTTATTTCCATTTTTTTACGTCAATATTTATATAGTACCATAAAATAGCCGTTAGAATACAGAATAACTGTCTGTACGATAGTAAAAGTCGAAAGAAATATGAAAACGTCTGCCAATAACAACGCCAGTGAATAAGAGATGTTTATAACTTAACTTGTAAATTATACTTTTACTGCTAAGTACTACTGGGATGCGGAGAAACCTTTATAATATATTACAGAGATATTCGGGACATTTTTTATTTTACGCAACATAATAAAATAAATTGTTTAGGGCTTGGGTGTAATGATAATCCTCTTAACTGTGTTTAAGAAGACATTTTACAAATGATCACACATTTCCTTACTGTGTATATTTTATGAATATTTTTTACAAGACCACAAGTATATAAACATAAGTTTTCAAAATTTACAGTGTATATTCAGCTTTTTAAAAGGCTGAGCACATAATTGCTTCAAACGTACAAACTCCTCAAAACTTTTCTCCTCCTCGAGAAACCTATAGTATTTTTCTAATTCTAAGTTGGTCATTCTATGAACATAATTATTATTAACTTTCTAAAATGCCGGACAAAAATAAAGATCGCCAACTCCAAAAACTCATTTTAAATGCATTCTAATAACATTGTCATTTCTGACACAAACAATGTAGAACAATTTAAACATGACCCATCTTATACCCATACAAGCACAGAATCATTCATAACACACTTTGCTAATGCCTCCTACACGCGAGGAAGAGTGCAAACTTGGCAGCCACCGAAACACATCAACGCGTTATATATGGTCGTACGTTGCAGTGAAATGAAAACTGATTTTTCTTGCCTTTTCTGCAATGAATATTCTTCTCTGTATCTTGGCTGAAAGGGGTAAATGAACTGTGGTGACCTTTTGTGGGTAGAATTTCAGTATCTGTGTCGCGTGGTTCCGAATAAGAACAGATTTTGGTTCCATTTCATTAGCGTTGTCGTATGAAGGCTTTTTCAAGCACACCATATATTTTCTGACTTCGGTACTGGCATTCATTAATTCTTTGTAAACCTGCACATAAAGCTTCTAAAAACTGTAGCATCAGTTAAATAATGCAAGGTTTTCACAATTATCCGGATGGTAACTCCCATTCACAATTGTAAAGAAACCTGCTATTTTCTCCCTAGACCCACTAATAGTGATTTACACGGGCGTTTAAATAATTTACCTTTTGTTCAAAACCTCTGCAGCGTAGTCGCTGCTGTTAGGGCTGCAACACAGTCATAGTTTTGACCGAATGTGAGGAGGATTTAATTTTATGCAATATAAAGCCTGGAAAAGATGTTAGTTTTACGGTATTTGTTGCAAATCCAGCAGCCAGAGTGAGATAAGTATATAATCTGCATTGTTTTGTGCAACACGTAAGTGTCGGTATAAATATTGGTTTGAATATGAGACATGGCTCTTCAATCCATACGGATACACTTTTATGTACCTATTTAACTGTTTTAAGACGTTCTAAATTTTGATGTTCTGTCACAAGTTATGTTAGTTACAGACTTTTGAACATAACAAAACGAAATTCAGCCAATGTGGCCACAATTCTCCAGCATTACAGCTTGGCCAACCTTGGCTGCAGGTGGAGACAATTTGAACAATTCAATTACGAAGTCACCGCACGAGTATAATACATGTGACTTTAATTCCGTACACAATGACTCAATGACTCATTAGTCCCCGGTGAACTGTTATTGAATTGAGCCAATTTGTCATTGAAATCATTTTGCAGTCTTTAAATTGGTTCATGTGACAATGGCTGGAAAATTATCTGTTTTTCCCAAGGCTTTTGTAGTTCTGTTGGATGGTGGAAAGAATTCATCGGTTTTAAATTGATATTGTCTGTGAAGTATTTTATTTTACTAGTGTTTTCACTACTTCGTACATTAAAACAATTTTATGAATGGTTTATTTGTTTTTATTACTTAATTATTTTATTAAATAGGGAAACTTAATACAACCTATCTACTTGTGTAGGTAGTAAGATTATTCTTCGAAGAAATCACATCCTAAGAACTACACTAGTTGACTTGCCGCGTGCACTCCACAACTTTATCAAAGTGGAGTACAAATTAAAGTCGCGTATAATATTTCCAACAGCACTGCCTTTGTGAAAGCTTTTTGATTAGCTAGAGAACGGTTCTTACATCCCTACAGACATGCAGATGATTTGAATAGTCAATGCAAGCATTTAAAGTCAGAATAGCAGGTTATTTCATAGGTTTTAGCTTTGATAAATCGCATAATATACACTAAACAGGTCAACATATATAACATCATGCCTTTACTCCCCAAAGGGATGGACAGAGGTGTACCTTTAATACATCCACACAAACAGAGACAGGTAAAGTAGGTAAATTATATTGGTAAAGTAATAAATAATATTCTACATTAAATTATATTGTTATCTTACTCTATATTTTAGAAATTATAAATAATAAATATTATATACATTTTAACTTATTACTTGTTGTATAAGTTTATAGGACAACAAAGAGAAAATAATTTTGTAAAGCAAAATTAAATTTTAACTGTTTCATGAAGGTAACTCGACGGAACCAAGTACCTATGTATATGTTAGATGTTATTAATACATTTCCAAGAACTTTTTGATTCCCCTTTATACGTACAAAGACGAACAGGTACAAGCGATTTTTAAAAACTACAGCATGTTTTAATAATAGCATTTTAATTTTTTTAGAATCGTGCTTAAAAAACGTTCAAAATTAGTCGCAATTTCATCTCAGCGACATCATCATTTTTAATCATTCTCCTGCCTTAATCTCAATTTATTTTGAGTCGGCATAACATGTCGCTTTCTCACCTATTTCTCTAGTAGTCGTCAGTTTGGTAGTTACCTCCTTTCTAGCCATATCATCTTTCACAGAGTCCATACATCGCTTCTCTGGTCTTCCTCTACTCTCTTATATACATTCATACTCAAAACTTTCCTCACGACATTTTCCTCACTCCTCCGCATCAGATGCCCATACCATAACAACCGATTTCCGCACAAATTTTCAGCCACCGGTGTCGTTTTCAGACTTCCTCTTATGTACTCATTTCTTATTATTTCGTCTCAGCGACAATCAGTATCAAAAACTGGTCAAAAATATAACTAACAATTTTTTTTAAATTAGATGGTTTTTGACAGATTAAGACAGAATAGAATGCGAATGTTCTCAAAAATACGGGAATTGCCCTTCGAATTATTGACAAATACAATGCAAAAGTGAACGGCGAGCTCGTAGCTGCATTGTGTAGCACGTAGCACTTTCCGTAGTACGTGTCGTAGCGCGTAGCATAAGCTCGTAACAAATAAGTGCTTCTTGTAGAAAATAACTGCAGCGTAAGTGGAAGGTAATTTACAACACAATATTTTAATTAGTTTATTTAGATTCTACTCTCTTCAAACATGTATTTTATTAAAATCATAGTCGTGTAGATGCCGTTTATCAGATAATAAATAGAGGGTGGCCGATTCACCTATACAACTTTTTTGGCCACCATTTTCAGTTGGCGCCAAATTTAACAGTTCTTTGATATCCATGTTATAATTTTAATGTGGCAAATTCGTTTTGCATCACTTTTATGACCACATTAACTTCAGTAATTGATGAAAATGTACCAATTTTTTTCAACAAATCAGTACGAATGACTAATCCCATTTTGATCACAGAGATTATTAATATAATAAAATTTTCACTTTTGTGGAGAAGAACAACGTGTGTTGGCCCACGCAGGACTTATTTTTGACGATAAATTATTTTTGTCTGACTGGTTAAGCGGAGTAATTACACCATTCTTCTTTGAACAACGTAGAAGAGCCGCCGCTATTACTGCGACTGGCAATCACAATAGTGTGTTTTTTTTTGTTCAAATCAATCAGTTAGATCTGGACAACACCTTTTTTTTTTTTTTTTTGGGTGGGAAATTATCAAATAACTTCTCCCGCTCTGGGTGGAGCGGTAGGGCATGTCAGACTCTTACTGACTAAAACCCACCCGTGTTCCTTCGGTTGCCCTGTTGCCGGGGGCCGCGATGTCCCTATCGGTTTTCTTCGAACCCCCGGCAGGCATTGGCCCTAGCGGGCCCCGTCAATTCTGCTGACATCTCTTTGAGGCGCGCGTGGAACACAACGCGCCGTCGACCCAGGCTTGGTCCTTACCGGACGGCGAGCTACCCATTGCTCACCGTCCGCAAGCCCGCGCCTACGGTGGCCGGAAATCGGCTCGCAATTCCCGCCCCGGGCGTCTCCTCCTGCGGCGGTTAGGGGCGTGAGGGCACGAAATTTGCCTCTCCCTCACGCGTTCCGCCTCCTCCTTCGCGAGCATTACCGCTTCGCAGAAGGTGACGGCCTGCTATTTCCTCTCACTCCGTACCATAGCCTGAACCAGTGCCGGACGCGAGAGATTACCGCCGCCGATCGCCTCCACGAGGACACGGCGATGCTCCGCCCAAGCCGGGCAGACCTCCACCGTATGCTCCACCGTGTTATCCGGGCGATCCACACAATGGTGACACCCGGGCGTTTCCTCCCGCCTTATCCTGAACAGGTACCTCCCGAAGCACCCGTGTCCGGTGAGGACCTGCGTCAGGTGGAAGGTAGTCAGTTAGATCTGGACAACACCTGGTTCCAATATGATAGAGTCAGAAACCATGCAGCACGAAACATAATCGTAACTTTGAAAGGAATGTTTCCGAAAAAATTATATTCCTAGAAATGTTGACATTAATTGACCCCCAGATTTGACAGGTTCTGACTTTCTTCTATGGTGTTACCTAAAGGGACCGAACGTGGTAATTTTTGAACTCGATTTTACTATGGTAAAAGTATGCGACAATTTTGTGAAAAACACGATGAAAAGCGTTCGCGTTTTAAAGCAACAAAAATTCGGAGATTTAGTTAATGTTATTATCACACAAAATTGCCAAGCCTGTAATGTATAATTATGGGAATATATCTGGTTATTGACGTTTGTAATAAAAATAATCTTAATTTAAAGTTGTATACATTCGAGTTGGCCACCCTGAACATATTTACATACCGTTGTCTAAGGCAGATATGCTGATTTGTTTTTCTTTTTATATTTAACTTATCTTGCACATTGACAAATTGTTTTTATTCTTTATCTTATCCAGTGAGATTGGGGCAAGATAATGCCCCCGTTATTTTTAGAACAGAATGAAAACTATTTCAATATTCATTTTATTACCACGCTACCATATCGTTAACAAATTGAACAAACACTGTGTAAATGTTGCTAAAATAAGCTCTATAAAATTAATATTTTTCCGGTATGATACAAGTTTAGCGGCGATGGCGGCTTGCCGCACCGTTTTCATTGCGCTTCGTTTTATTAAAGTGCTTCAATATTTAATAAACCACCATGAGTGGTTAATGTGGTTATTGCATACCGCTCTACTCGTCATGGTAATATATTTTCTGCGATTTTTTTGCTGCTGCTATTTAGTAATAGCAAAAAATCTCACAAAATATATAATGATATAAATATCAAGCACTAGCTTGTACGTATTAGAATCTAAATATTTCAGATTTTCATCGATTTGTAGCAACTTTACTAGATGTTGTGCTCTTTAACTACATTTTTTGCAAGAAACTAAAGCTTCCATTTTGGGGGAAAAGTTAGACTTCTTTTTTTTTACTTCAGCCTATATTTTAAATTCTTCTCAACAAGTACGATAAAAAAAACTAGTATAATTTGTAAAATCAAATCTTTCTACCACTCACAGTCGGCCGCATAACTGCCATATTGATCCCTTTTCTAGGACTCATAACAAATAATAAAAAAATATTTTATCCACCCGGGTTAAGTAAATAATATGTTCACTTTATTAGCAAACTTTAATACATTTTTACCAAGTGTATAGTCAAAGTCAAAGTCAAAGTCAAATCATTTATTTCAAATAGGCCCATGTTTGGCACTTTTGAACGTCAAAATTTACAAAATATTAAAATTGATTCTAGTCGCCCCTTCCAAAAGGTAGTTTTCGTATGGAGAAGAATGGGCAAGAAACTCCACCGTTACTCTTTTAAAATGTTTTACAATTGTTTGTATATGCACGTACATTTGTTAAATAATATTACCTATATGTGAAGACGATGCACCTAGAATAAAATTACTATACCACAATAGGTAAAAAGAATTAAAAATGAAGCAACGACAGATAATTTAATATGTGATAGATACATGGTGCTCACATATTTACAAACATTGTAAAAATAGACACATATAAATAGTTTTTGGATTCCGTATCGAGATGGTGCCAACCTATTACTAAGACTCCGCTGTCCGTTCGTCCGTCTGTCACAGGCCTGTATTTTTTTAACCGTAATAGGTAGACACCGGAAATTTTCACAGAGTGTGTACTAATATGGCCGCAGTTACAACAAATAATGAAAATAAAATAAAATTAAAATGAACGGGGGTTCCCATAAAAGAACGTGTTTTAACAAAATATGTACTCTACATTTAGTACGGGTAACTGACTTAAGTACTGCATTATTCAAGTTAATTAATTTCTTAAAATAATAATTAAGTATGTATAATAGCACGCCAAAATTAAAGGTGTAATAAAATATCGAAGTAATTGTCTTTAAGAACTTTTTATATCTTGTTTATGCAAATAAATGATATTTGATTTTTTGATTTTGGTTGTACGGAAGCCTTCGTGTGCGAGTCCGACGCGCACTTGGCCACTTTTATTGCATGCTCATACATTATAGAGTTTGCTTGGCTACTATAAACATAGTAACATCCTGAATAAACATTAAATGTTATTATTTTATTAATGTACTGGATATGTTATCATAACATTATAACACGGCTTCAAGTGGGTAATTGAAGCCGTGTTTTTCTGTAATTTAGGTAGATTATTACTTGAAAATATTAAAACTAACGAAGAAATTTCAGTACATTTATAATTGTGCAAAAAAAAAAACAAAATTTTTGGTGACGCAAGTTTTAGTTGATCTTTATTTTACTTTTTGCAGAATTATATTATAATTGTACATAACTATAAATATTACTTTTAGGGACAGTCGGGTAAAAAATAAGTTGCGCCATTTTAAACTATGAAAGGTGCTGGCTGATGTTTCACCTGAAATTACCATCAATAATTACTGCAGTTAGTCCTATCACAAAAAAATGTACCTGTAGGTAGGTAAATTCATTATATTAAAGTTTGAATATAATAAAAAGATAAAAAGGCAACTACAAGAATATTTGATGGTAACCCAGTGTGGAGTCCATAATATAGAATTATTTGATTGCTCGGCTCTCAGAAATTGAAATAGCCATTTAGCCTCATTCAGTATCGGTTATCAAAGTAAGCAATCTCCAAATTGCCTGTTACAGACATCTAACGGGACCATATAATGGGGTATATCGGAAAAGATTCGAGTACCCTTACAATAGTTACCTTTGGGCAAATAATGTTAGACTTACGTGTTATGATTTTCTTCTGCGTATATTTTGTTAGCTATAATGGCAATATGGTTTTTGTTATGTGAATAGGTTACAGCATGCAGTAATTCGTTAATCAAGCTAATAAGTGGGGAAATGATGACAACACCTCGTTTTCTAAAATGGTTATGAGTAATGAGGCTGGACATAACATGGAGTAATTTAAGAATAACAGTAATGAGTGTTGATATAAAATAGATAAATAGAATATTCTTTATGTACACCATAAAAATTACAAATATAAATGTAGAAATTTTACATATGGTGACACAATGGGCGGTTTTATCGCTAAAAGCGATTTTTTACAGACAACCTTTGGATGGATTAAAGTAAGAAGGAAAGACAATACTGCTTGTTAGTTCAAATACTGTATGTATTATTTTATTTAAGATAGTTCAATTAAGGACCACGCTACCGCATTAGGAATTTCCTGTAAAGATAGCAGTGTTTGTGATAAATAAATAAATAAATCTTATTTATTGTTCCGATCTCTCTTTAAGAATTTTTGCTTGACCTTATGCTGCAACACTGGGCAAAGGTATTTACATTAATTCCTTTCAAACATATTCTCTTCGAAAGAATACACCTAAACTAAATAAAACTCTTTTCTCTACAAAACATAGTACAAAACAATGGGCTGCAGAACGATTGAATAAACCTTTCACCCATTGACCTACTTTAGATAAACTCAGAACATCCGTATCGACAGATAACATTAACCGATGCCCACGACACGAATCTTTGGTTCCTATTATTTAACTGACCAGCATTGGTTCGTATGTCGTTACTAATGATTGAGGACATAGTGTTACAAACGACTCAGTAATCTGTTAGTGTCTATAGTTAGCTGGTCTACTGCTGTTTTGAGCATATTACTTCCATTATCGGGGGCAGGAATTAGCCAGCCTCTAATCAAATAAGTATTACGATAAATGTAAAAAGATAGAAATAGATTATTTCATAATAGAAGAGTAGCAGTGATCTTTTAGCTGATAATAATAAACCATTATCACTTTATGACAAAAATGGTCAGTTGTGGCATTATGTAAAAGTATTGTTCTAAGCTAAAACACAGGCCCAAATTCAGTTTTATGTAATAATTTATGATTAAACACAAACCGTGAGTAAGTGCCAGAAATGATTCGTTATCGTGTATAGAAACTGAAGATCAAAGTAGATACATGAATGAAACAGGAAATGTATGTGTAATGGTGCACGAACTTTGAATAGATTAATGTTTCCTTTGAGAAATACTTGGCTTGCGATATATCTTGTATCTTTCAAAGAAATAAATAAATAAGTGCTTGTCAAAGAGTGCATTCATAGAATCTCAGTGTGTGACAACACTTAAGTGTACAGGATTCACTAACAGCCTGGCTGACTGGCTAATCTTTTGACTATAACATTTCTAATATTGCACTTGCCAACACTAAATATTTGAAGAAGTGACCAATACATTAGTGAAAGGGAAATTGGCTTCGTATTAAGTCCTAAAGGAAACTGTTAATATTTTTCCTAAGCTACTTTCTATAGCAGTCTAGACTTAGTTAATATTTTAAGACATGAAGACTATGATTCTACTATATACGTACAATGTTATGTTTTGTCGTCATTGAGAAACCTCGTGAAACAAACTCAACAAAATAATAAAAAACCGGCCAAGTGCAAGTCCAACTCATACATGAATGGTTCCGGATCACCATACAATATTTTATAAATACTTATAAAATACACTAGATTTTATAAAATACTTTTTCTAAAAAAACACGTTTCTTGTATGAGAATTTTTAACTTTATTTTATTATTATTATTTGTTATTCTAGCAGCCATACTTGGTACACACTCTGTGAAATATCAAGTTTTCAATTCAAGTGTCTACCTGTTACGGTTCAAAAGATATAGCCCTGTGACAGATGGACAGACGAACGGACAGCAGAGCCTTAGGCGCCATCACCACGGGCGAGGAAATCGCGGCGATAGTCTCACCGTGCCATAATATTCAATAGAAACTATGAATCTATCGCACAAAGCGATATCATCGCGGCGATAATTTGAAGGCACGGCGTGACTATCGCCAAGATTCTTTCGTCCGTAGAGATGGCGCAAGGTCCCGTTGGCACCCTTTAGGTACCTACTGAACCCTAAAAAAACTTGAACGATTCTGTAGTTATCTTTACTACAGAATTATGGTTTTGTCAGTGTTTATTCCAAATTGCTTAAACGGCTTCAGACATAAATACCCCGCCTTGGCTTTCCGCACGCCATATCCATAAAAATTTTTCAAGCCTCTTCAAAGAGTTGATGCTCAATATCACATCGATAGCCCTTATCTCTTGCTGTACTTTCCTGCAATCTTTCCACAATCCCCTTTAGATAATATCGAAGGGTGCCATAAAACGTTCTAGGATGGGATCCAAAATTTGTTCTCATCAGATAAACTGAACTGTATGTAATGACATCGGCATTTATGAGTTTTATATGTGGTTTGTATCGAAAGAAACAGCGAAAAAAAAAGGAATGTCTATTCTCATTGAAAGTTTTCCCTTTAAAAAATATTAAAACAGTCATGCTTGTTGAGGGAACGGTATTATTAAAATGGGCTAAAAGAACCAGTGAGGATGCTAATGTTAGGTTTCAATTTATTATACTGGCAGCACCGAAAGATTCGATGTGTCCTTCTGGGTTGGGCGCTCGTGACGGTAGGACGTGCTTAGTGGCGGTGTCGGTAAAAATACAGATTGGCATAGAATTGGTTGGAGATCTACTGTAAATTAAGGTAACCTATTAGTTTTATGGTAAATATAAGAATACTGATTTGATGGTGAAATGAATTGTGATATTATGTGGGGAATAGGAGATGTGATGAAATATAAATGACTGACAAATATCTTGGTGTTTCATATTACTTCCTTATCCCTGAAATACTGTAAATATGTAGTTATATTATATTTCAGAAGTGGTATGTGGCCCGCTTATTTCTTTTGCATTATAATAGAATTCATTTAAAAGTATTATTAACGGTTAAAATTGAATTGTAGAAATACCTAACCTACCTACATCACATCTCTTTTGGTATATTCGAATTTTCGGTTACAAAAATTAAATAGACTGTGATCCGTATAGTACCACTTTATGAAGGTTATGTGAAGGTCACATTTTTCTTTCTCTAAATTTATCTCCTGGATAAGTTCACCGGGTGCAAGGGGAAGTAAAATCTTGTTATTTTTGAGCTACGACCTACCGTTTAGAAGATATTAGACATTTTAACTTTTTCACGGCTTGTTCGAAAAGGAGTCAAACCCGTTGTTATGAGTTTCAGATAATGTTTCGCGACAGTGAAGCGTCCTCACTGGGCACCGGCTGACGACCCCGGCCCGAGGTGGTATCCATTCAGGGGTAGAACTGGGAACTAGTCGCAGTCATAGCCGACGCCATGGAGGTCGCAGCCACCGTGGTCGGAGTCTCGTGTGCAGCGTCTATTGTGAGCGGACCGCGGGATGTGCGAGCGAGAGCCGGCAAAAGCGGTTACGCTGCTGCAGCTGGACGCCAGTGCAGCTGGACGCCAGTGCAGCTGGACGCCAGTGCAGCTGGACGCCAGTGCAGCTGGACGCCAGTGCAGCTGGACGCCTGTACAGCTAGATGCCAGTGCAACTGGATGCCAGTGAAGCTGGACGCCTGTATAGCTGGATGCTAGTGCAGTCGCACTTAGTGCTGATAATAATCGGTGCTATTGCTTCAATATCTTTTCAACCATTTATTTGCAAATAAGGTACATAAAGTTTTTAAGAAAATTATTTCTATCTTATATTATGCCTTTAATTACGGAGTGCACATACTGGATTATTATTTTGAGAAATTAATTAAGTTATATAATGGATGCGATTAGTAAATAATATTAAATTAAATCCTTATTCATAAATGGCATCAAAATACTACAATTTACAACTTATAACTTACTGTACTTGGGATTCAGTTATACAATTCGATACACATGATAAAGCTGTGTTTGGATCTGAGTGTGAGTTTCGTCTTGGGTTGATATAACTAGTTAGTATTACGAGATCAATACTCAATTCTTTATTGCGTTCCATATGTATTACATAGAAAATATAAAAAAGTAAAATATCAAATGGACCTCAAGGGGGCATCAAGTCGGGCATCAAGGGGCATATAGTAGCTTGTTGCCTGCTGTTAGTTTCTTACGAGTACATTTGATTAATAGTACTTCCCAGATGTCATAAGGTAAACTAACTAAGTTTTAATGAGGACAAATAGGAGAAATCAATCCGGATAAGTTTATGTACAATTTTATTGTGTCTAAAGTTATTAGTATTCCTAGTTAATTATAATGTGTGACTGGTTTGAGATTTGATTAATTATATCTGGAACGATAAAGATGAGAATATGTATGTGAATATGACACATATGTAGCACACATGTATATATGTGTGTAACTGTTATTTTGTGATACTTCTGTGAATATCAAAATTATAATTTCGAACAATCAGTATATACTTATGTATTTATGCTTGTGAGAGCGTTCACAAGTTATGAGCACGGTTGGCGAGAGCGTTCGCTACCACCGTGACTTTATGATTATATTTATATATTTATGCTTGTGAGAGCGTTCACAAGTTATGAGCACGATTGGCGAGAGCGTTCGCTACCACCGTGACTTTATGATTATATGTATTTATGTACTTATGCTTGTGAGAGCGGTCACAAGTTATGTCGCCATGATTGGTGAGAGCGTTCACTACTATCATGACTTTATGATTATATTTATGTATTTATGCTTATGCGAGCGGTCACAAGTTATGTCACCGTGGTTGGCGAGAGCGTTTGCTACCACCGTGACTTCATGATTATAATTATGTATTTATACTTGTGAGAGCGGTCACAAGTTATGTCACCATAGTTCGAGAGAGCGTACATTGCCACCGCGACTTAATAATTATTTTTATGTATTTAATATGAGAAGGAGGGTTCAAGAAATTATGAAAAGTATAGATTAGCTCTTTAGTTGCACAGAAAGTAGGTACAAGTTACAGATGTTAAGTTTAAAATTGATCCTTATACTAACTACCTCAATTAAGGCATGCAAACAGTTTAAGCTATGATAAAGACTCCCTTAATATAATATTATTAAAACATTCAATCAAAACAATAGAAGTTTACTATGTCAAGATGAAATTTAGTAAATAATTTGAAATAAGCAATACCTACAATACATAATGTCAAGTTTACTAAAATGGGATCATAAATTCATCAAGTTCGAGGTCAATACGGTTAAATTAACATGATTTAGTACAAGTCTAGAGTACAGAGATTTATTTATTATTATTAGATATATAATAACAATTTACATTCTCATCAGAAAAAAAAAAGACGCCTATTTATTTTATTTTATTTTCTTATTTAACTCGAACACAAATGATTCATATTGTTGTTACTTGAGTAATAACATTTATTAATTAATTGATCTGACAATTTATTTTTGAAAAGTGGAAATGTCTCATTTTTATTACATCGGGTATTTAGTTAAATATGGTTAGTAAGAAGCTACTCGTTAGAACATATACAGTTAGTTCTGATAATAATATCAAGGAATTGAATTGTTTTAGTTTAAAATCAGATTATAAGATAGATAGACAGTTAGATAGAATATTCTTTATTATGTACACCATAAAAATTACAGACATTATATTCAGAAATTTTACATTGGGTGTCACAATGGGCGGTCTTATCGCTAAAAGCGATCTTTTACAGACAACCTTTGGATGGATTTAAATGGCAAAGGAGAGACAATACTGCAGGTAGTCAGTGGTGTACCATTTACATATACAACAGATACACAGATACATAAAGCATATATTTACCTATATAAATATACATATATATTAGATAAATAACAGATACACCTATATAAAATTATAAACATGAAACAAGAGCAAGGAACTACATGTAATGATGATGTTTAGGGAGAGAGGAAGTGTTTAAACCCCAACAGAAGCTTGTTTGGTCGTAATTTAATCCTTGGTAGTGAGAATATTATGAATGAAATATTTTTAGATACAAGACGGTTATCTGAAAAATAATGATTAAGTTGATTAGGCAGGTGATGAATGAAATACGCCTAAATTGTGGAGTATGTAATTGGTCATAGGTTTTAAAAACAGAATAATTGTGTTGCATCAGAAGTTTATGATTTACGTTTCTTCATATGATACGGTTGACCTGAAAGAATAAAAATAATGATTAATAAGGAAATAGTAACAAATAATGTATGTTAATTAATCTATGAATTTTATGATTAAGTTATTGTTTGAAAGTGAAGAGGAAGTGTGAATTAAATATTATTATTCTGTTTTGTTAAAAGTCATGCTGTGTTAAAAATAATAGAGGCAAATTTTATGATTTTAATGAAACTGAAACTTTTAAGGGAAAATATCGATATTACTTAAGTTAAGCTAAAATGAAAATACATACTTATATATGATTGAGAGATGGAAGTCGAAGCATAGGCCATTCATTGGAAGTCGTACAGTGGCTGGCAAGTGAGAGTGCTTAACCAGTAAAGCTTGCGATGCAATGTTTGGCACGTGCAGGATGTTATGTCACTTATTGGAAATCGTACAGTGGCTGGCAAGTGAGAGTGCTTGTCCAGTGAAGCTTGCGGTGCAATGTGTGGCATATACAGAATGTAATGTTAACATATTAGGTCGAAGTCGAAGCATATTGTAAGTCGTACAGTGGCTGACAGGTGAGAGTGCTTGATCAGTGAAGCTTGCGGTGCAATGAGTGACGGATGTACATTAATATTGAAAAGTCTGTATGAGCTAATCAAACTGAGAAATTAACAAAATGCGATAGTGTAATATCTTACCTTTTAAGCGTTTTTGGAGTAAATTGTCACTGACTAATGAATTTCATAGTTTTTGAGAATATTGTTAGCTCATGCTTGTAATATTTAACGCTAAATATTCAGGTCTTCTATAACATTGATTGAACAAACAAACAACATAACGTTTATTTTATAATATAAAGCTTACGGACAAACTTGATGTCAGGAAGGTCGAATGTTAGCTTTTGATTTTAACGTAACTAAATCTTGTTGATAGGATGCAGATTATTTTGTAAATGTTTTATTTAATTATTTGACACTTTCTGAAACCGACTTCCGGTGCTGTAATTACAGTCTCCGCGGGTTTATTACGTATCTTGCAGAAGCCTAGCGATTGCGAAATTTGCGCAATAGTTGCTCTTAAATTGCAAATCCGTATTATGTATCGGCGATAGCCACACCGTAGCAAACTAGCGATAGTGCTGCCTCTAGAGAACAATCAGTCAACTGAAGTGTGCAGTGGTCGCATGGTGATCGCGATTATTTCGTAATAGTTTTTGGTAGCCGAGAGACAGCCATTAGCGAGCATATTTGGCTGTCAAATTGCGATAACCTTTTCCCGTGTTGTTGATCGCTTGCCTGTCGCTCGCTGATTCAAAAATGTAAATTGGTCTTATAATTCGAAGAATTTTAACTAAAATTGTGTACCTACATTAAATTTAACTACGTCGCGTGTTCATTAGAATAAACTGTGTGTAGCGTAAAAGACTATTCATTTAGTTATGTTTGCGTCTCTATTGATGTATTGGGTAAGGATGGCTAAGAAACTCTAAAAGTTCATCTAATTGATCATTGGATACTCTATTTGCCATTTTACACTGAAACAGGATTAGGTACTGTAAATTTTAAAGTTAACTTTATTAAGATAAGACATATTCATTTGCTTTTCACATGTGTACACGTACAATAATAAAAACGAGCGTGAAGGATAACAAAAAAAAATGCAAGTCATGTTTGCCACATGCTATGCGTGCAAATATGAATAGTTATGATTATTAATAATTAATTTCAAGTCAAACATTCATTTAATGTGAATTTTGCAAACAATAATAAATTAAAAATGTCAACACAAAAAATATATAGATATTCATAAAAATATCTAAGTTAAAATAAATGCTTCAGTCTTAAATTTATTAATATTACGTATAACTCTTTGTTTCTCATATTAATGTTTTAAAACTTATTTTAACTTGTTGAGAACAGTCGAATATTGTTTGTAGTTCAAGTAAACACTGATTTCATCCACTTATCCATCTTGTAGCCGACGCTAAACTATTTGGTAAATTTCAAGTAGAAAATGGATTCTTTGTTTTTTCATGACAAAGATTTTGTTACATGTGTTTGAAAGTTGAATTTCTTATCACGTTAGTTTCGAAGATTGCTACTTATTTGTTTTGGCGCTAGTGTCGATAATTGCTGATTGCTATTTAATATGCGTAATAGACCTTAGGTTAGCGAATGGAAGTCGATTACAAACTTGATTGAAATAATATTTAATGTTTTATTTTGGAAGTTGCTTGGCACGCCACCTAGTTGCAGTTTTTAGATGTAGAAAGGTATAAAAGCAAATGTCAGTGCATTTTATAGTAAGTTCCGTGCAGAATAAAGAAATGTAAATGTGAGTACCATGTATCCATTTATAATGTTATTATGATGTTGTTAGACTTGAAAGTGAGTATGTCATGCACACTCAAATGGTTGAGTTAAATGGTGCACAGCCATGCGTCATGTTCATGAACGGGAGCCGTCAATTCAGACTGAACTGCCAGCGCTTATCTTTAATCGTGTGTTTTGAGTTGTTTGATATTGTTTCTTTTTTACATTGTTCTCACATATAGAATCAACAATAATAATGTACCCAGGATTTTGTAATATCTTTATTTAAAAGAGTATCATTGGAGTTTCTTGCCCGTTCTTCTCCATAGAGATCTACCTATGTTTTGGAATGGGCGACTAGCTTCAACTCTCTGAATAACTGACAACCCTTTGAAAATTTAAAAGTGCCTGTAAATGGTTTAATAGAAATAAATGTTTTGAGTTTTAGTCTACGTCATACCATCATATCACGACTAGTGGAAATTTCAATAATTTTTCTCTCATTTGCATTATGTTTTATATTCTGGCTAAAAGAACGGTTCTCAGTTTATAAGTTTTAGAAATAACGTATAAATAGTTGTAAGCCGAGTGTTAGGTTCTAGATGCTAATTCACTTGCGTGCATGAGGACATGCACGATGTCAGGATGGTCGAGTGTTAGGTTTCAATTTATTATACTGGCAGCACCGAAAGATTCGATGTGTCCTTCTGGGTTGGGCGCTCGTGACGGTAGGACGTGCTTAGTGGCGGTGTCGGTAAAAATACAGATTGGCATAGAATTGGTTGGAGATCTACTGTAAATTAAGGTAACCTATTAGTTTTATGGTAAATATAAGAATACTGATTTGATGGTGAAATGAATTGTGATATTATGTGGGGAATAGGAGATGTGATGAAATATAAATGACTGACAAATATCTTGGTGTTTCATATTACTTCCTTATCCCTGAAATACTGTAAATATGTAGTTATATTATACTAAGTATCATAGCGGTTGACCAAGGTGAAGGTGGAGGGACGAATTTGTCGTCTACCTTAATGACTGGCCCTTACAGCAGAGGTTTGAAAAGTTTTGAAAAAGGAGAAGCCTTTTACCCTGTTGTGGGACGACATAATTATGCTAAATATAATAAAATATAGGTCAAAATCCTTTTAAAAACTTGCTTTTAACGAACCAAAAAGATTTCTACCTATATATTATATTGTACTTTTTTGCATTTGTTTAAATATTTGTTCTATCACCTTCTTCTAGTCAAGATAAATCCAACAGGGTAATTCCTGTGCCCACCTACCGGTTCTATAATCAAACCTTGCACCACGTCTTGGGCTATAGTTTTTGTCAAGAAAAAAATTAACGTACCTAAACACATCGGGGCTATATAGTTTAGTTGAGGAGTTCCTGTGGCTACCTTCCGGC
This sequence comes from Agrochola litura, assembly GCA_949152395.1. NCBI lineage: Eukaryota > Metazoa > Arthropoda > Insecta > Lepidoptera > Noctuidae > Agrochola > Agrochola litura. Next base: position 1,656,811 of record OX424497.1, on the reverse strand, counting down.
TCCATCATCAGATCCTGGACTCCACTTAGTGTAATAGCACTTGTCAACAAATATTTAATGAGTTCAAACACGATGGTGCCATTTTGTTCAATTGAGGAGTTGCTATGCCAACTTCTGGCTTCATCATCAGACCCTGAATACCACCTAGTGTTATAGCACTTCTCAATAAATAATCAATGAGTCTAAACACGATAGAGCTATCTTATTTAATTGAGGAGTTCTTATGGCCACTTTTCTGCTCCATCATCAGACCCTTGACACCGTCTTGTGCTATAGTTCTTGTCAAGACAAAACCAATGAGTTCAAACTCAACAACGCTATCTTATTTAGTTGAGTAGACCAGCTTCATGGTATCATATTTTTGCGTTGTCACCATATTTACATAAGTATGCCAAGTTTCAGCTCAATCGGATGGCACGAAGTGCTTGAAAAATAGATGACAATGCGAGTAACCGGAAACACATACAAACAAAGTAAGCTCCATAATATAAACCTTATAAAATAGCAAAACAAACATGTACAACATCACGTTGTTTTCCCCGATGGGTTAAGAAGACCCATAGTACAGCCACATTTCACTTTCGATAGATTGGTTATATCAATATCTAGCCATCTATTGGTGTACTAGCTCGGCTGAGTGATTGGCTTCGTCAAAGTTCGCGGATTGATTCCCATATGGACCAAATATATATGTATAGCCACATACACATACGCTGTTTCGGGTCGGGATGTTGGTTTATGTCTTTTAAAATACCTACCCGCAAGACGTAATACAGAAAAAAAAGCAGTGGCACCCCGGGAGTGCCGACAGAAGTGAAAACTTGAACAAGATCGCCTTGGTGGAAGAAAAATACTGATAAATGATTTATTTCTGTAAGTAGGTTTGTACAAACACTTTTACACGTCAATCATATTTTAAAACTAGATGAGGTCGGCGTTTCCTATCTGACTACTCTGAGAAGAAAGGCCGAAACAAACTCAGAGGTCTCAGTCTCTTTTAAAGTCCAGACATAATCTTGGTCAGATCTTGTGAAGGCCATGTGGATTGGTGTCTGAAGTGGTCTTTTGAGGAAAGCACCACACAGATTGAGAGGGCCTGTCCAGTCAGTGCACGCATTTGTCAGTTATCGTGCAGCTCAACTCAGAATTTAAGGAGCTCAACGATTCGACGAACAATACCAAAAAAAGGACATTTGGGTAGGCCACTTAAATTACTCAAACTGTCAGACCATGATTAGAACTAACTGAGAAAAAATTAAAAACAAAACAAAAAGGAATGACCCACATATTCTTCACATTCACAATAATTAAAATAATAAAATACTTTAAAAGTACTCTACATACTCTACTGTACTCGTATAGAACATTGGTCCGTAACTTTATCTAAATAAAGAGCATAATCGCGTTTACAAAAAAAAAAACTTCTAAAACATTTAAAGTAAAAATACTTGCATGGAACATTGATCCGTAGTATAATAGAATTAAAGAGCACAATCGCGTTTATAAAAATGAGGTGTCGGTAACGGTGTCGCGAGTTGAATTGTTTTTTCCCATCACAAAAATGCCCAACGCACCTAATGAAGCTTTCACTTCAAAAAGTTGTATGAAGAAATGGTTACAAAAAATAGTGAATGCCTAACTTATAAGAAAAATATAATATATGGAACTACTACAGTTGTACTGACGATAATAATTAAGTATTTCATAAGTTCAAAAATATTGTACTACTTGTTAGTCTGTCGCAATTTTATATCATAAACATCAGCCCGTAAACGACCACTTCTGAACATAAACCTTCCACTAAATCACTACAATAAATAGTACTACTATTTACCATACACTTTGCATAAACCTAACGTGCCGGAGCCCAACATTTATAACAAGTATCTCACAATTTCTCATGTCTTCTTTCATTAACAGCGTAAAACAAAGAGACGGAAAAATCCCACACTTGTTTCGCAAATTCTGTCGTGAAAACCTACTTTACATCTTCAAACTCACGTCAATTTATGACTATACATACATTTACATATAATTTAAATACATGAATGCTGAATCAATTACGCCGAGAGTACTGTATAACACAAATCTATACGATCTTCAATGTTAATAGCCCTCTCGCTGCTGAAATCTTCAATTTCTTTCAACAAAAAAAACTTAACGAGTATCTTATTATACTCAAATGTTCCCGTTCTCATAATCTGTCGTTTTCTGGTTTCTAAGCTTCATTAAAACGAAGGATCGTTGCTAAATCCCTTTGTGTAATACATCCACTTTTGTTTGATAATCTCGGAGACCGGCTGTCGACTGAAATTAATATAAGGCTCTCTTTATTAGTTCTCGTAACAACCTCACTTGCAGGGTTAATGAACCGACGAGGGCAATATTTTAATCCGAACGAAGCCTCATCAAAAACTTTTTGATGACAAAGTCTAAGGCTTCTAAGTTGGACATTTTGTTCTAGTTGGATTTAATCAGGATTTACTTTGGATCGGATCGGGATTATCACTTGATCGGGCCTGGAAAACTTACGTGCTTTAATTAATAGTGTCGGGGTTGTGTCGCTAAGGATACTTTGTCTTTTTGTTTTGTTCATGTGTATGAAAAGAATGCGTATTAAATCATCTGCATTATCCTGAAAATACTCATTATTTCTTTTTTATGTACAAACAAATCTCACTTGTACAAAATCTCGAACCGGAATAACTATCCGTAGACCATTCTGTTTGTTTTGTGCGAAAAACAATCCCTCATGTGTGGTAATGAATTAATAATCATTTAACTTAATCCAAAGATGCCAGTTTACTAACTATTCCGAATTATTATACAAATTAACAAAGTAACTTTGTAGGTATATTTAAAAAGTGCGTGCGTTTTTTCATCAAACAAAAACGTTTTTTAATCCAGAATATTCTAAATAAAAAGAAACCGATCTCCGCTTTCTTTCGCCCGCCATATTACCCAGAATGACAATAATGAGAAAGTAATCCGCTATCGAGTCGATCGCACGATAAAATGATAAAATTCAGCGCTGAATACGCTGATACGCTGAAACAGCTGCCTTTGATTATGTTTGTTTCTTGATTAAGTTTTTGCTGAATATTCGATGTATCATTTTGCTGAAAGGCGAAAAGGATGATTTTATAATGGGAAGGATGTGTATCGGTTTTCTGATTAGGGATGTCTTGTTATTTGTGAAAAAAATGAGCGGTTAAGATAAATTACGTTTCATTTATTATTATATTAGTATGTCATCATTATCATCTGCCTGGCCTTGTCCCAACTATCTTGGAATCAGTTTCCAGTCTAACCAGATGCAGCTGAATACCAGTATTTTACATGAAGCGACTGCCTATCTGACCTCCACAACCCAGTTACTAGGTAAGACTGGTTGTCTGACTTTCGGACTTCTGACGACCCATAATGACTGTCAAAGATCCATGAATGACTTAACGTGCTTTCCGAGGCACGGAGGGGTCTGGTATGTAAAGATGGTCACCCATCTTCGAATCAACAGCGGCAGGCGTCTCTTAACCTGATCGATCGATCACTTGGACTAGCCATTAAAAGGACTAGATTTAATTTTGGGATTTGATTGATTTTGTGATTAAAAAAAAAACTATACGCCATAAAAGGTAACACGGCGGGCTTGCGTGGTGCAATATATTGTTTTTTTATTTATTTACACTTAATCGTTTTATAAGCTTAAAAATAACTTTAGTTAAGTAACGTTTGTGAGCGAACTAATATTAATAAATAATGAGTGAGATGGGCTGCTATATCGATTGAGTTTAATTCAGTGACCATCAGAAATCTACGTCATCAAGTCTGACGTCACACGATAAACCTATTCAAAAACAACACTACAGAAAAAGGAACAAAAGAAGTAAAAAACAAGAACTGTCTGTTATTAAAGTTTGCGGATATTTATCTTATCACAGATACTTTGGGGAGTTTGGGTCTCTTTTAGTCGTCGTATATCTTTGTTCTGGCTGGTTGCTTTTTAGCTGTTTTTATTTGGCACCAAATCTGTGTATTTTGGCAGCTGATTGTTCCTTTATCACGTTACACGTGACAGATAAGGCTAAACAATGAAATTAAGACGGTTTTAAAAAACAATCTTCTCACGCTGTGGTATATCTAAATGAACCAGGGTGTAAAAAGATCCACCACAGCGCCATTATCTATGCATTCTAAATATCAAAGTATTTATTGCTGGGACTCGACTTTTCTTTTTGATGTAAAAAAAATTTCTTTACACCAGCGCGCAATGAAACGCATTGTGCTTATGGGTGCATGCAACGGTACATAAAGTGTGTCTAAAGTTATACCATTTAAAACTCTTTTTTGTGAAAAAAAGTAAATAAATGTTGAAACTTTCATCGTCAATATCTCCAGGTCCAGTTCATAAAACTGATTTACAATGACGGGGAGAACAAGTAATTCTCAGTTTCGTTAAACGTCTTTTTACACCCGATATATAGACAAGTTTTACCAACTCTTACCCAGTAACTGGGTTATGGAGGTCAGATCGGCAGTCACTCCATGTAAAATATTGGTATTCAGCTGTATCCGGTTCCGACTGTAAGCTAACCTCAAAATAGTTGGGAGAAGGCTCGGCAGATTGATTTTAAATGGAAAAGTTTTACCGTCACTGTCTTTTATGTAGTTCATCGATTATGTTGTTTCTTAACCTAACAACGTTACAATAACCTAGAATAATGCTAAGAGTAAGTTGTCAGAGTAAAACTAATCTCGAGCTGAACTCGGTGCAGCCAGGACTTGTGAGTGCTACTTGTCAGATTTAATAGTTAAGCTCAAGTAAATCAAGTTAAGGAACAGGGAGAACATGTTGAAACAAGTTCCAAGTGTACCAAATGCTTTTAGTATAAACTTGTTAACTAATTCTTTCGACTCATCGGGTTAGGGGCAGAATGCTCAACGTTTTGTTTGTGTTTTTAGCTTATATTTTTGCTCCTTGAATAGCCCAATATTTAATTAGAGTGAAAATAAGATACATTTTTTGTTTTACTCTTTTATAGCCTACAAAATTGTTCTCAAAAGTAAATGCTTACGTATAATATGAAATTGAGGTCTGTTCAAACAGCCACAACATAGTAAGTTAAATAAATTACGTCCGACGATTCTGTCGAGGTTTTAAATGTTAAATTCCCAATTCTAATTACTTTTAATTCTAGTTAAATGTCATCGCACAAATTCAAATGTCTTCAAAGTAAAGGAGCACACTGTGCACCGGTCGGTAATCGAACGTGTGTAATATACTGTGAAGAGATAGTGAGCGTTCCTACACATGAGCTACTGGGGAGACGTGCATTGAGGACGAACAAAGAACATACATCATTGTTATGGTAGCTGCGATGTAAAAATGTTAAAGGTGTAAAGTCTTACACCTTTGAAAGTAAGGTTAGTGAAGAGTTTGAGAGAGCTCAAACTTAAATAATTATGCTTGCGAACCAGCAAACAAATCAAACATAACGAATCTTTAGCTTGAATACGTCAAATTGCCATTATAAGTGGAGTATCGAAGACTCAATCATTTTATTCAGACTCATAATTAGATCTTTCTGTTATTACATTGACCTAAATATTAAGGTCCTGACCTAAAAAACATAAAAGCGTGTAGTACCTACCAATTACAGCTCCGGAAAATAAAAAACGAACAAAATTCACAACGAGACTCTCACTAAAATTTTTAACAAGCCTTAAATCAAACAAACTCGTAACGATCTAAAGATCAACGAAACAGCCTCAATGGCAGGATGAATAAAAGATGATCCACTGTCGATCCATTATTGTTCACTTGGTGACTCCGGACAATAAGCATCCAGCCATTATGTAGACAGACAAACAAACGATACTCATCAACATAATCTTGAAATCAAACGACTCCAAGCCATTTTAATCCGTCTCCTTTTAATCAAGGGACGCTATTGTCAGCTTAATTGTGTGAGATGCTTAATCGTCAGCCGCCATATTCGGAATTGTTCGGAAACTTTCGGATTTATAACTAAGCCCTTTGAAACTAGAAGGTTTAGATGAGAATAATGATATGGAGTCTTAAGTAGTAGATGTGACGAAGCTTTGAAGTAGAATGGATGTGTATTAGTGGGTGTCTTATAAGACATTGCTGTATGTCGGATGTGCCTTGGGGCTCTGGATGTGGTATTAATTATTTCTATACTTTCTGCTATTTACTCCGAAATATGCAGTGAAGTCATTTCAAAAAGATTTCATATGTAAAGCGTGGTTGAGGCGGTTAAGGCATGTCGACTGTTGCTAACCACATAGAATATGAACTGTTCTACATTTATGGATTCATCTAAAAGCTCCTAAATTTTAAGTATCAAAATTTCTGAAAGTACTTACCTTATTTGTAGTTGTTGTTATCCTTGACATATGGCTCGTGGTTAATTGATAACACCCGCACGGATTGATCGTAGGTTAAGCCACACTTGCCATGGTCGATTCGTGGATGGTTCACTATCCATAACATATCGAGACGCCTCCGAGCCTTAGAAAGCACGTTAAGTTGACATAATCTACACATTACAATGTTTTTGTATTGCAATTTGTGGTTAGCTAGCGACCTCGACAGTTGATCATATTATTTTTTGCCTGAGCAACCGGCAGCAAGTTCGTCATGCTCCCTTAGATGTCACTGCTTGGTCGGGGGTCGGGTAGCGTCGGGGGTCGGGTTGCCTCCTTCCCTCAAATATGGCGAGGGGGGTAATGGCTGATCTTTGCGTTATGCTCGTGAACGGGTGCTGCTTGTGGTGACTGGTCGTCTTGCTGATCATGGTTTTGTTATTGTTACTAGTAATTAACTGTTCATTTATTTTATCTCGATGGTCCTAGTTTATCATTTATAACTGCCAATTACAGCTTTATGTAAGCGGGCACGCCCTTTATGTCTTGAGGCTTTTATTTAGATATTTAGTTCTGTTTACGTTTAGTTTTTATTTATTTTTTATTTTTTAAATAATGCTTGAGTATAGTTCTCGATGTTTTTGGTTGGTATATTGGCGTGTGCTAGCTGACATATGGCCTATAATTTATCATTTGAATTATGTTTTGTGTTGCAAAATGTAAGTTATTTTGTATACTATTGTATAGAATCATTCTCTAACTTGAACAGACAGCTGTGCTGCTGGGGAGTTTGTTGCGCCACTTCTTCTTCCCAACTAAAGGCACTAGGAATTGGTGAAGGGTGGGCGTTTTTGGGGGACAGTCTTATGTAATTTTGACGTTCGAAACGTGCTGATTCTCAGCCTAGTTTGAATAAATGACTTTTGAATTTGAATTTTGAATTTGAATAAGCCGTTGGTCCCATCTGTCATTCATAGATCTTTGACAGTCGTTACGAGAAGTCAGAAGCACAAGAATCTGACAATCAGTCTTACCAAAGGGGTGTCGCGTTACCCAGTAATTGGGTTGTGGAGGTCAGTTATGCAGTCGCTCCATGTAAAATACTGGTATTCAGCTACACATCCAGTTAGACTGGAAGCCGATCCCAACATGGTTGAGAAATGGATAGGCAGATTTGATTTGTTATCCTTGACGTGGCTCTCATAAATACCAACTTTGAGAGAATAATCCTCCTCCTCTTAATCACTCTACAAAACAGCCAGTGTTATGAAAATACTTCAAAGTACCTAATTGTTTCGTAATAATACTTCCCGGTGACTTTTATGTAAAATGTTACGAAGTTTACATGAAGCTCACCGATCTACTCCTCAACTTGTACAAAATTATTCCCCGTACATAATTTAGTTTAATAAGCTTGAAATATTTTTAATTAATTTGCCAAAGGTCTTAGCACTTTGCGCGGTAGGAACTGAGAAAATTAATTCAGAATATTCGTAAGATTTCAAAGTTTCCGAAATAAGGTGTACATCGGCGAAGTTTTACGAACTCAATACGAGTCGTATCCGAAGTCGGCCGAAGTGTACCGAATCGGAATATCGGAAAACGATGGACGTCGTGGCCCGACGCCTGAGACAAGCGATTAAGTTTTAAAAGATGGCCACGAAATGCGGCCCCGATTTCTTCTGGACCATTTGCTTGAAAAAACAAGAGGGGAATCCAAGGTGTGAATATTTTGCTAGAAAATTTTACTTTTTATTTCGGTAAAATTACATTAAGTGTAGGAGGAGTCAGCTCAATGGATGAACTCAGTGCCAAAATAAATTGCCGATTTTTGACGGCCTCTCCGATATTTCCGCTTTTCCCGGAGAAAAGCGGAGAGCCCTTATATTAAATGTTATTCGTTCACGGTACACTGATCACAAAGCGTCTCACGAAAATAAGGAATGTCTGAAATACATTTTGGTATTTTTAATTTTTTGATCGGTGGGGCCTTGATGGATTTTACTTACCTAAAGATTGCTCACACAAAGGCGTCTTCTTTTATTAATGTTTTTACTAACATGTTTTACTGACGCTATGAATCTTGATGCTTGATTAAATTAAAATAAATGTTTCTTTGACAAAAATCTTAACTCCCATTACCAGACATTTGGAACATTCTCTGTCAGCTCAGCAACCGGATACCATTGACTCCATTAATTGTTCGCACTACAACACTACAATGGTTATCCTGGCATAATCTCCATTAATAGCCCACTTTGTGATAAGTGATCCGGGGTGCATGGAGTAATTGGGTCAATGTGGTCCGTATCTGTTTAATGATCTACTCTTGTCATGTCACCCTCATAGCCATGCGGTATTAAGATTTTGATGAGGCACTTCTGAGAAATTGGAAGCTGTGCCTGGTACAAAAATATTTGTATGCAAAATTTTATTTCAAAGCTTTTATGAAAATTTGTATCGAATAAAGTCATTGATAGGCCATAAAATATGTCTAGCGGTTACCGATCTTATTTATACTGGAGACGAATGGTCGCTCTTTACAATCGTTTGTTGAACGGGACCTAAAAATGGAGCCTTCAAATTCAGTACAGGCCATCAAGATGCAATAACAGAGCAAACCGCCTCGTAAAACTAGGACATTTCGGAGTACAAGCACTTTGTTAGGGACGACACATCCAAACTATCGTATCTAGCGCCCTTTAGCCCGCAGTATGTGCGAACGTCGAATGGCTGGTAATTTGGCGACAGAGAAAGGGTGGGCCCGGCCATTTGATAAAAGGCGCTTTTTATGAGAGAGAGGAACGAGTTAGATAGACCACCAGCGTGTGTGCCTACACTTGATTTACTGGGATAGGGAGGATACTTTTTAAAATTATACTGGAATGATTTTTATGCTCGATAAATATGTAATTTTACATTTTTATTAAAAGTTTCTTAATCTTACAATATTTCCTTAGTTACATACAGAATGTATTGTATTTATTTAAAGATTCAGTATATTATTTACATATCCTTAACCTCTTCTTCAAAAGTTGGTCTTGTGTAGAAATCTTACATAATAGTGGCCTAAGAATAACTGTTCATTTGTGGCTTTCTTGCAGTAAAAGTATACTCAGAAGTGAAAAGAAAACGTAACAAAACAAACACTTTTTGTATAAGTTTCCCAAATCCATTGCTGTAAACAGACTCCCGTAAACCCAAACCACTAAACCATGTCCATTACATTTCATCCTAACTATTTCATTTCTCTCTTATTCAACCCGGACCAGAAGGTCTTTGACAAATAATAGTTGTGTTTATTTGGCGGCGACTTCATATGCTGGTGACGCGTGACGAATGTCGGCTTTAAGCGGAAAAAGCGCTGCCGTTGCGTCGCTTACATTTTTTATGAAAATACTGCCATAAGGAAAGCCGAGGTTGGTTGCGCTTAGCGTAGTTCGCTTTTATGTGGCTGTAACGCGCGTTATTTATGAATGACATGTATTGTCTTAGTATCCACATTTGATTCTGTAGACGGAATATGAAACGGTATAAGACAATAATACGCTGGTTTGTGGTTTTTCTATGTACGGCGGGTTCTGGTTTTGTTTAAACCTGCTGCACTAAGCTTACTCATTATGAAATACATTGAATAATATAACATGGATTAAGAAACAACTTTGTGAGCATTTCTATTTATTTATGAGAGAAAAGAGCCAGTGATAACAGATAAAGAAAATATTTCTCATGCATACGCAGATCAAATAAAAACAATACTTGGAATTTGGCTTATAGAATTTTAAAGCCAAATGATTTGAAAGACCCTTCATCAGACCAAAGTGAAATATATTTAGTAATTTAGAGAGATGTTTGAGTCTCTAAGGCTAATTAGCAGAAAGGATAAATTAGTTTGCTCGTAACCACGTAGGCGGTGTAACAGGAAGTGATGGCAGTGATCCATTTGACAACTCGACCGTCTGTCAGTCCGACCGACACTGACGGGCAATAGCTCTCACACGGGCTGGGGCATGAGAAACAAGCGATGAGTCTCCTAGCTTTTGTAGTACAACACTATTAGGGAGGGCCACAGACAGGCACTTAACTACTTTACATTCTTTAACAAATAATAATGGATTAATTAAATTATTAAATTACCACTGTAATACGACCTTTTTGATTTATCCTTAGATTATGATCAGAGTAAATCTGCATATTTCTAGCCCAAACCTATCGATCGATGCATAGTCTCATGTGTGTTTGCAGCCAAAATTCTATCACCAAATTCTGCAAACTACGTACCGAAACCACCTATCTTACTATTAACTTGCCTAACCTATTTACTTCTACAGTGTGTCCCTGGATAAAGTGCACAAACGAAAATGGGTGAAATTAGAGTTTTTGTTAGACTTTTTTGTTATTTTATTTTTTCTAATTTGTTTGTCGATAAATAATGGTCTAGTTTCACCCAGTTTCGTTTGTGCACTTTATCCAGGGACACACTGTATAATAATATATTGTGTGCCTTTAAGTCTATGCTAAATAAAGTATTTTCTTTCTTCTTTCTTGTCATTACACTACACAATCCAGGTTCTTCGTTTACCTTCCAATGAGTCATTCATTTTTACACAGACTTCAAAACACGAGCCGTGTGAGACGTGATTCTCTTTCATTTTGGGAAACATAACCGACGACAATAGATTGCTGCCATATTTTAGTAACTACAGGACACCGGTTATGTTGCTCCTTCACATTTGTTAGGCTGTGGCGCCTCTGCTATTTACAATGTTAGTTACTATGACGGCTGGGTTTGAATATTATTGTACAATATTAATATTATTACGAGTAGATGATGCTTTTCGATCTTATAAATAGGACAAAAACTTATTAGTTAAAAAAAAGGTTGATTAAAAACATGATGATGTTATGTGTACGTGTAATTCATAACAAAAAGAAAGCTTCACGTTACAAAGAACGTCACATTCAAATTCTAAATTCTAAAGAAATTCTAAATTCAAAGTAAATACGACAGACTGAATACAGTTTATTATTAGAAAACATTCACTTCCAACCTTGTATGTGAATAAGTAAAGTTGCAGTGGGCGGTAAACACTCTAAGTGTGGCAGCAATCCATCTGAGAACGAAACCGACCATCTCACTCTGACAGGTAATCATCCCTAACAGTCTCATGTTTCTGAAACTGGGGGATTTTTTTTTTTTTTTATCCTTTATTAAAAAGAACCTGGTTCTTAATAATTAATTACAATCTAGCCTATAAGACTAATAAGCAATTTTAATCTAACTTAATTTTTACGTAATGATTATTTAAAAATAAATTAGAATAGTGTTGATTGTACTTTACACAAGTTCGTTCCACTTTCTTAGAGAACACTTTGTTCATGTGTTGTATGTGTGTCATTGGCACTATTATTTCTACACTTTTTACACTACACTAACTCAAAAGGTTTTGTTCGTTTTAGTCTTCGCACTATATTTGTTTGGTCTAGCAGCTGAATTGCCTCGATGTTCACATGTCGGTGGAGTCGGTGTTCATGGGCCTCAGCAAATCTTTGGATTATTATGGTGACGGGTTCCATTTTTAAGTCACGATGGAGGTCGTCATTTCTTATATACCAGGGCGCATTAACAATACTCCTGAGTACCTTATTCTGGAATGTTTGTATAATTTTGATGTTGGTCGGTTTAGTACAGCCCCACAGTTGGATGCCATACGTCCATATCGGCATGAGAATATGCTTATATATTAAAATTTTGTTGTGTATCGATAGGCAAGAACCCCGTCCAATCAACCAATACATGTTTTTAAAACGCATGTCTAGCTCCTGTCTTTTCTTTTTGACGTGCGCTTTCCAGCGCAGTTTTGCGTCAAGCGTTATGCCAAGGTATTTGGCTGTATTTGCATATGGTACTTGTTGGCCATTTATGAAGATTGGGTGGTAATCACAATTCTTGTTAGTGAAATCAATGTGAAGTGACTTCGATTCATTCAATTTGATTCTCCATTTTTGAGCCCAGTCATGAACTTCATTTACAGCGATTTGTACCTTTTTGATTGCTTCCGTATGGCATGATCCTGTAGCCATAATGGCAGTGTCGTCCGCAAAGGTTGCAATAGTATTATTTTCCAACTCTGGTATATCATACGTGTACAACAGGTAGAGGACTGGACCCAGCACACTACCTTGAGGCACGCCAGCTTTAATAATTCTTAATCCGGAAAAGGCATCCTCGTGCCTTACTCGAAACATTCTATCTGTAATGTATGATTGCAAGATATCGGCAAAATCATTGGGTAGCAATATTCTTAGCTTGTATATCAAACCCTTATGCCAAACTCTATCAAAAGCTTGTGCCACATCTAAAAATACGGTGGAGCAGACTTTTTTATCTTCAAGCGTTCTTTCAATGATGTTGGTAATTCTATGTACTTGGTCTATTGTTGAATGTTTTTCTCTGAAACCAAACTGATGGTCAGGGATCAGGTTTTTCTCGTTTATGATAGGTTTAAGGCGTTTTAAAAACAATTTTTCAAACAGCTTTGATAGTATAGGCAACAGGGAAATGGGCCTGTATGATGATGCTTCGTGAGGTGGTTTACCGGGCTTTGCAATCATAATCACTTCAGCAACTTTCCATGGCTCAGGAACATGTTTTAGCAGGAATGCAGCATTAATGAGCCTAGTAAGCTTAACAATGGCTTTTCGAGGGAGATGTTTTAGGATTTCTCCCGTTATAAGGTCATACCCTGGGGATTTTTTTAGGCTCATGATTTGAATTTCCTTTGCAACTTCTTTCGGAGTCACAAGCTTAATTCTTTGGTCTTGCAGAATGTTGGCAAACTGTAGGTTGTCTACAGACACGTCATTTGGCTGAAAGGTTTCTTCTAAGTGTTGTGCAAATCTTGGAGCTTTTTGCTCATTGCTTATGGCCCACTTTCCGTTATCATCTCTGATAGGAGGTATTGGTGTAATTGGCCTTTTGAGTGACTTTGTCGCTTTCCATAGAGAGTATTGCGTTGTATGGTCGCTGGTTAACTGACGTAGGTTAGTATTAAAAGCCTCATCTTGAAACGTCTGTATTTTTCTCTTCAACCTTTTTGTAAGGTTATTCAATAGAGTTTTATCTTGCGGGAATCTAGTTTGCTGCCATCTTTTTCTTTGAGTCCTTTTTTCATATAATAAGTCTATTATTTCTCTTGGGTAGGTATTGCCTTTAAATTTTTTTATAAGCTGTGGTGTGTTGTTCCATGCACATTGTTGGATATTGTTGCTAAAGTTGTTTACTTCAGAATCGAGCCGATCTTTGCTTTTTATTGAAGTTTTTAGGTCAATTATATTTTGTAGGTCTAAGCTAAAACTTTCCCAATCTGTAAACTTGTTAAATAATGTCAAGTGGTTTTCTCTTAATAATATTTTGTGACTTAATTTTAATAATATCGGAGAGTGATCGGAGTTCATGTGGTACCCCTCTTCTACACTCAGATAATTGGTTGATATATTTTTGATTACGAAAAAGTCAATAAGGTCTGGTAATTTCTGGAGGTCAGCAGGCCAGTACGTAGGTTTTCCAGTACTTATGACGTCACAGTGCATGTCTTTTACTGCACTTAGAAGCTGTCTTCCCTTAGTTGAAGTCAATCTCGATCCCCAATGAATGTTCTTAGCGTTAAAGTCACCGCCTAATATAAATTTCTGTCCGAGGAGTCTGAAGAATTGTACATATTGTTCTTTGCTTATGGTGTGTCTTGGGGGACAGTATACGGCCGCTACTGTCACGTTAAATTTATTTGTTTTGACTGATATCGCTACTGCTTGCGTGACTGGCTCTTCGTATTTACACTGTTCGTAATGGCAGATATTTTCTTTAATAATAACCGCGCTACCTCCTCGGGCCGCGTTGTTAGGGTGCAGCGAGTGATAAACCTTATAGCCTCTAAACTTTACAAAAGACTGTTTAGTGAAGTGCGTTTCAGAGATCAAACACACATCAATATTTTCTGTATCTAGGACTACTTGCAACTCATGTTGGTGTTGCAGCAGTCCATTGGAATTCCACGCCATTATTTTTAGTGTGTTATTCATGATTGATTTTTATAGTGCTTGATTCTAACTTCTCTAGTCTCTTGTCAAATGAGGATATGCACTTCAAGATCTGGTTGAGCTTGTCCTCAAGACTTGATGGTTGTGTGCTTGGTTTTACCGCTTTTGCGTATGAGACATTTTTAGATGCATGTGCAGTTATCGCGGCTGTCTGTGCAGACTGTGCACTTTGTTTTGCTGACTGTTTGTCGGTGTTTCTAACAATTTCCTTAGCGGCAGATGGATAATTTTTTGAGTTTTTGTTCTTAATCATTTGCATCTCCTTGGCAACTAAACACCCTCTGTAGTTGGCTGGGTGAGGTAAGCCACAGTGGACACACTTAGGTTTTTCTTGTGCAGGTTTGTTGCAATCAACTGTGAGGTGTTTACCTGTACATTTAACACACCTAGGCTCTTTTGAGCAATACTTTTGGGTATGACCATAAGCCTGGCATCTCTTACACTGCGGTATTATTTTTGATGTTTTAAGCGGGTTTATTTCAACTTTACACCCTAAGATATGTTTAATGCCGTATATTTTACTGACATCTTCGCCATTTTTGAACGATAGAATAAACATGTTCAGCGGTTCTTTTGTTCTCCAGCTTAACTTATTAATTGCATTTTCTATCTGGAATCCTTGCGACGTTAGATCATCTTTAATCCGATCCGGTAGGCAGGAGGAATGTAATTTTTTCGCCACTACTCTTATTGGCCTGGTCTGCTTATCCTCGTAAGAGTGCCATAAACAATTATTTTCTGTTAAGCGTCGAGCAATCTCTCTGTAGGACTCTTCAGTTTTAGCATTTATTTTGACACTATTACCGCTTAACATTTTGGCGGTAAATGTTTCTACTGACTGGGATTTCGTCAAAAAATCGTAGAATGTTTGATAATTCTTAACACCGTCCACTACGATTGGAGGTGGTGCTAGAATTTTTTTAGTGGCTGCCTTCTCTTTGTTGTTAAGTTGCTGCTGCTGAGCGCTAGTTGTAGCTTGTTGTAGTGGTGGTGGAGTAAGGGAGGTGTTCAACTTCCTTTTCTTCCTGTTTTTCACCCTAATCCACTCGGTCTCTTTGGCGAGTTCATCCTCATCCGTGCAGTACTCAACGTCACTTTTAGGAGGCTGAGCAGGTGTTATGGTCTCACTGACCTGCTTATCTGAGGGCTCTTCTTGTGCCTTTAGGCATTCTAACTGTCCTTGAAGATCTTGTACCTGTTCCTGCAAGCTTTGTATGTGGCCGTTCAATTGACGTACCATTTGCTGCAGGTTTTCTCTGTCCGTTTTCTCCTGGATGTAATAATCATACAACTGCTTTTCCAGATCTGTTTTGATTTTAATAGACTGTTTTGCAGCCATTATTTAGTTTTAAGGCGAGCGTGACACTTAAACAATTATAATATTCACTTCATGACGATTTCCGCACTTTGTAACTGGGTCATCGCGGTGGCCCCGATAGATCGACGTACACCGCGACTACGGTGTTGTGATGCGTCTGCAAAATACTCTAAACTAGAGCACGCGCGCGCGATCGGTACGTCCGTTCACAATAGTAGTTAAACACGACTGAAACTGGGGGATGAAAAAGAAAACAATGAATGAAAATTTGATGCTAGCTTATATTGTGTCTCACTAAATACGGTTTAAATATTATTAAATACGGCTTTTTTATTTCTCAAAGATTTACATTATCACAACAAGTTTTAATAATAATAAAGAATGTTTAGGGTGCACATCGCACAGTTAGTAATTATTTTAATGCCATCATAAGTACACTGTGTACAGCCATCAAAATTTTTTGAGAAAATGTTATTCAGACTTGCACAAAAGTGAAAATACTAGATGGTATAAAATAAAAAGGATTGCAAACGGTAAATATAACACAATTTCTTATGCTAACTATTATACTTGTTGACCAAGAATACAACAAGCATCCATATCCAGTCTGCTATTGAGAATTCTTGTAAGAAAAACAATGGAATTAAAACCAGGACGGTACTTGGCAGACTACAAAATCTTGGAAGTTCGTAAGAAGCAAATCCCGGAAGACTAATAGCAGTAACAAAGCTTGAATTCGTGAAGTGGCAGACAAATGGTAACTATTATGCAGCAGTATAATATGTTAAAGTTACAATGTAGAATGGTCGCAATCCGTCTGAGACACAACCGGACGACGCGCGATGCGTCGTACGCGTGATGAAAGACATTTGCGATAAACTTGGAAAAATAGAAAGAGAACACAAAGAATAGAAATAGTTAATAGAAAAAGGTAATATAAATATATTGTATATAATTATATAATCAATGGCTTATAAATAAAGGTAGGTAAGTCTTCACTCAAGCATAATATTATTAGCCCGTTAAATATCACTGCTCTTATCTACATGAGACTGGATATAGATGCACGAGGGTGAACATTTATTTAAAAATTATGACAGGTGAATGTAAGATTGTAGCAATTGCATACCCAGATTTTCATGATCGCTTTTCATTTGTTAACTTCATGATACACAGGACACATTTTTACATGCATCAATGAATACCGGTATCATGTTACCCAGTAACTGGGTAGTGGAGGTCAGAATATTTTTATTTATTTCTTTCTTTTAGATAGACAGTCGCTCCATATAAAATTGGTATTCAGCTGCATCTGAAAAGCCGGCCCAGAAATAGCTGGGAAAAGCCTAGGTAGTCTGATGATAATGAATGTACGTGAACCAACTCGCTGTCCGCTTCTACCTTGCATGCCAGCTGCACACCAAACTTGGCTGGCGCACCACAATGATAAGTTAAACGGATTGTAGCGCGCCTCGTGTGCGGCCTGTCATTAATTCTTGGCGTAATTTCGCCTTCAATTAGCGGTAGGCGGGACATGCCAATAACTCAGGATACCAGAGTTCCGCTTAAATGAGACAGATGTAGGTAAGTAAATGATGTCAGGAATTGTATAGGGTTTTAAGATGTGTCATATTAGAATACCTTTGGAATAAGGTAAAGGAATTGAAGCCGACTCGACACTTTCAATTTGGTATGTGACGGAATAAATAATATTCTTTTTGAAGATACGCTATGTCGAGACTTTATTCATTATTATATCTTTCAGTTGTTAACACAGTTACAGTCTTTTGAGGAAAGGGTCAACACTTGGAGATGCCTATGTACGAGTAGAAAGCTGATGAAGATTTTGCGTTAAGGCAATTTTTAAGCTATTGCATAGCTTTTATCGCGGGCTTCGAGCGCGGCGACCGAATCAATAAATTCCGTAACGAAAAAAACCTAACACCCCCCACTCCGCCTACCATGTAATGACGGATGATGACAAAAAAAAACTACGTTCCCATGACAACGTAATGTTGTCATGGAAACGTAATTTTTGTTTTATGTCATCATCCCAAGTGTAGCGTTGACAAATAGGAAGTATGGAGGTTACAAATGCTATGCAATAGCTTTACCGCGGCAGTCCCCGAGTGACACTTTTTTTTTAGTTTTCGTGTGGTTAGTGACTAACCTGGTGTCGGAGTTTTTATGCCGTCATTGGACCTCCGACTTGGCTTGAAATGCCGTCGAGAAATATCTCTCAGGTATACCAGTTTTCTCACGATGTTTACCTTCACCGTTTTTAAGCAAGTTATAATTATACAGTACGCACATGAATCCAAAAAAGTCAGAGGTGCGTGCCTTGGGTTCGAACTCGAGATCTATGACTTGGCAGTCTGACAGTTACATCACTAGGCTATCACTGCTGTTGTCACGGCTTTGAACCTTACAGTAGTGATTTCTGTTTTCCTTTGATCATAATATTGTTTATTTTTCTGGGAGTTGGGTACTTAATTTTAGCCCACATTTTGTGCCACGTGTATACAATACTCCCAAATACTGACAGGTACCAACTCAACTACAAAAAACTGAGACAAAAGAAAACGTCCACTGCTTCCCTGACGCGCTGACTCGTCAAAATGAAAGTATCATGAAATGTACCATGTCACACGAGTATTTTTCGAATTCTCCCTTATTACACAGAAATAAAAGATATTTCCCTTACTCGTCCTTTCCACATGTGACGCAGTCAACTTCGTGACGTTACTCCTCGTCCGCCCGAATGACTTGCAATGATCGTATTTAATCATTCTTATTTCCGAATAATATACAATAATACGACATTTTCCCCATTTTTCCGTATTTTACCCCTTATTGTGAGCAACAAAGGATCTTTGACGCTCTCATTGCTATTATTATTTCAATAACACACGTATTTCGTTTCCACGTATTATTGTTAAGATCCGTTCAGGTGAAAGTAATTTGTAAAAGGCTAGGGGGTAAATGTCAGAATTAAAGGTGAACGCAAGTGTCATTAAAAGGTGATGGGTAAGGCCTCTCTATTGGGATATGTAAGCTACTGTTTCTACAGGATGGGTCGATTAGCTTTTGTTGCCACACAGGAAATACTTTTCGTACCTACCTGAAAGTTGATCAAACGTGGGCTGTGTTAGTTTTACAAAGTCAACACAGGTCGTGAGAGCTGACTCAACACACCTTGTAAACTTTGCCCACTGCAAACATTAAAACAACAAATAGTTATAAAATAGAACAGTTTAGTCGATCATCTTCATAAGCCCTTTCTATCCTCTCAAAGGCGGAGTACGGTGAGATGGTGAAAAGAATAACAGACAATTAATCATAAATTCTGACACTCGATTTCGAACTTCAAAATGAAACGAGATGAAACCACCCGTCAATCAACTGAAAGTCTTCAAAACGCGTGCTGCGGTTTGGCTAAATTCCAAATAAAAACCTTTTAGCAAATTCTCAAATTAACTTGTTCCACGGGGTTCACCTCTCCCGAAAAATCCATTTACTATGTAAAGAAAAACCTTTACAAACCAATGTCAAGTACCTAAGTATATAAAAAATCCGCCTAGCAGAGAGCCACACGCCGGTAAATCTTATTATTAGCAATAATCGTGGCATTGTGGCTCGCGGGGCCACAATAGGGCCCCGTAATAATGGACTGCCCACACAATAGGCCTGCCCAGTCCTTTTTACCGGGATTGTGGACCTAGCCTGTGTACAGACAGAATTTAAAGCAATCGCATCAAAGAATTATGGGCCAATACGTTTTATGCCTACTTTGTGCTTTATTTTATTAGTCTATGAGAATGTTCACTATATTTTAGAAGACAGACGTGTGTATATTACAAAATAATCTCAGCTTAGATTTCTAGTCTTGTTTGTAGTATTTTTCAAAAAGGCGTCTTTTTATTTTATGAAATATGATCACGTCGCCATAAATGGTAAATATTATTATCTGTTTCAGAATACAAATAGATATTTATTTTTAAAAGTTTTGTCAGCTAAATGTGAAGCAATAAATATTGATATTTTTGATATAATTAAAAAGTTTTACGACTAGTGCGTATCAATTAGGTATAATTTTGATTCATTCGATGCTCAATTTGAAGACGTAAAGATGTATAGAGTTTGAAACCAGAATCCTTTCAATTTATTTGTATTATAATTTCATTTACAAAGTAGAAGTCTTAATTAACGTGTTTTATCGTGTTTCTTTTCGAATTGCCTGATGTGTCTTTCGGAAGCAATAATTTAAAATCCGACAGACGTTGCATATTCACGACTTTCCTCTTCCATATATCTCTACAGAACTGACTAATTGGACTGCGCCATTCATTGGGCATCCCTGAACATAATTAAACTTCGAAATGTTTTTACTTCTTTTATGAGGTTTCCGTTGACCTTTGTGTCGTTTTCTGGGTCAAAGTTTGAATGTATTTTAGATGGAAAATATACAGTGCAGGTGCAGGTTACCACTACCTATCATCACCATTGGGATTGGTGATGATAGGTAGGATGATTGGAGGGATTTGTGACAACATAATATATTGAAACATTATAAATATCTGAATTAGGACACCCAAATCAAAACAGGTACCTTATGTCCAATGAAACCTAAACATGATTGTATAAAAATAGACTAGAATTATCTTTATTATGTATACTATATGGATTCAAGATAATAAAAACTTTTTACAAAAAAAAAAAACAACCGACTTCAAAAAAAACACTACAAAGTGAAAAATTACTTTAATTTCGGAAGTCGGTGTCTTTGGTTTTGAATTTTCGTTTGTCACCGACTTCCGAAATTAAAGTTATTTTTCACTTTGTAGTGTTTTTTTTTTTGAAGTCGGTTGTTTTTTTTTTGTAAAAAGTTTTTATTTTTCACTTTTTAGTTGTGGTACCTACCCCACACAAATTCGAATACCACTACCTGCTATGTGAATAACAGTGACAAGAAGTTATCATATCATCTACATACTAAGTGGGAAAAAATACGTATAATTGAAGCTAACTCAAGAACTACCCAAGCAAAGTTAATAAAATTTATATGGGACCACCTCTGAAGTATGATCTACCAAACAAAAAAAGAATCATCAAAATCCATTCATAATTGGCGGAGTAATCGCGTAACAAACATACAGTACCGACCAAAAGTCCATAAGCAATCTCACAAAGCAATAGATTGACGCTTCGGTTTGACTTACGACCTTCTTCTATAAGTTGTTTCAATACTATAGACACGCACAGTACACACACACACACTCACTTTGTCTGCAACCAATGACTAGTTCGCTAATCATTAGTTTTTTGTTTCATTCGTCTTGTTCAAATAAATATTAAAGTTTAGCAGGTAGACCACAGAAAACTAAGTAAATTATTTCGATTTCTGTGGGGTAGACAGCGAGTATTCACTTAATAGAACTTTGTTGGTTCGTAGATAATGTTGGTGACGAGTATTTAGCTATTAGCGGTGTTGTGGTTATTATTTTCAAAATGCAGTCAAAAAATATTGAAGGGAGATAAATATTACTGCGCTGCGTAAAAGCGAATGTTATTTACACAAGATATGAAAACGGACTGAGTGTGAGTGTTATCATTTAAATATTTCATATTTTACTAAACATAAATCTTAATCAAAGGTATTGTTGAGACAGAAGATGCCTTTTAAGTTTTAAATTCATTATGAGGTTTAATTCGATTAGTGAATTATAAATAATTAGGTATTATGTGTAATAAATACAATATTATTCTTTGTTCTAGAAAAATACTGTGAGAGTTAAGAGATGTGAGGAATAGGCTTATTATCGAGGTGCAGCGACGTCAAATGGTGAATGAATATGAAACAAATGGTTTCATACCAACGAGATATTTTGCTGAATTATTAAACAAGTCATTATGAACCGTTCGCCGTGCACTCTGAAGGCTTGCATCACTGAAGACCAGCTAGAAAACCGTTTTTGATTTTAAAATATTGATCATACCAACTTAATAAACAACAGATTCGTTATTGCATGAATTTATGGTAACGAATTTTTTAAGCACGTTTCAAAATGGTGTTTGTCGTATTTCTTGGAGATAGACCGAAAATGATTAATATTATTTTAGGATTAAAATTTGAGGTTTAGTTTCAATCTTCTTTTCGTAAAGAAAATGAATACTTAAGCTTTAACCTCAATACCAACCAATATTTACTAAAGCCAAATAAAATTTAAAATAATTAATGTAATAATGCCTATACTTAACCTTAAAATCAAATATTTTGTCAGTAGTTTTTTTTTACATTTTAAGTAGTCTAATATTCTTATTTATTGCTTAATTACTTCAACCATGATCAAAGCTTTACATTTATGGTGAAAAAAAATCCATTTAAAATTTAAAACATTTCAAAATTTAAATATGTCAAAATAATACAAATTGCTTCTAAGTTTCTAGACATCTATTTCACATCTTATTCAACTGAAGTAATGATAAATAATAGTAAAATAAATATAACGAATAAATATTTTTTTATTTTATTATCACATATCATATCACGCATTTTTTATTCTAAACCCTTTAATGCAATAACAACATTAATAGAAAGGCAGCAATATTAGAAAAATAACAGTATTTTAAACAAAAATAATAATATTTGCAAAAACTAAGAAAATAATAAGATTTACGAGATTGGAACCTTAGCCATCTTGAATCTAAGACCAACGCTTAACGCCTTCTGCTATCTGCACATATAATTTACGTTCGAATTTTAGCAATGCCATACACTGATCAAGGTCACGCGTATAATGCGTGTCTAACAAAAATTTTTGTTTAAAAAGTGCGGCGCCCGCGAACCGTGACGATACGACAGTGTGTAGTGCAAAACTGCGTTCTCTGTGGTGTGTGTACGGCACACACACCACAGACGTCTGACTGTTTAGACATACAAATGTACGGACTACACCGCGTGTTCACAGCAATACGACTCTTAGCGTGCTTATGCACATTTGAATGCTTACTGTACAAAAAAAAAAAAAAAACAAAAAAAAAAACATACAGACGAATTGAGAACCTCCTCCTTTTGGAAGTCGGTTAAAAATGAAGAAATTTTACAGAGGTTGACAGAATGGGGCGGTCTTATCGCTAAAATTGATATTTTACAGACAACCTTTAAAAAATATCACATAAGATTGCTGCAATCGCCAGTCTATCTAATGTTTATGACACACAAAATAGAGAATAGAGACTCGAAATAAAATAAACTTGAAATAAAACGAAAAACCGACTTTAAAAATAATGTATGAGACTAGTTAGGTATTTCTTATTTCAAACCAAATCAAAGACAACATTTGCAGTTTCAACATTATCCTAAGTCAACTCAACCCAAGGACCTACACAGACGGACAGAGATTACTTTTACTTTTATTCTTACAAATGTTTACAAAAAACTTGAGCCAAGTAAAGGTGTTAACCTCATAGCGCGTCACTTTGATTTATGAGCACAGATACTGTCAGCTCACGCTTGTGAATTAAGGTTTTTTGGAGATATAAAAAGTACTTACGTCTTCGTTTTACGTTTTAATTGACTTGTATTTTATTTTTAAACTTAGACTCCTGGTTTTAAATAAAGTGTGTGATAGGGTACGCCGATAAAAAAAAGTAATCTGTCGATTTATAAAGGACTTGGTTTGAGTTGACTTAGGATAAGGTTGAGTGTTATTTTTAAGCCAAACATGATGTGTTAGTTGCAAGCCTTAGGGTAATGTGGGAATGATTACATGTGGCTGAGGTAGCGGTGTTACCGTAGTTCAGTGATGTGATTCTTGTTTATGTTAGACCTGAGTATAATAGGAGACAGTATTTCTCTTATTTTATAATTTGATTAGACAAAGTATTATAGCCATAGAGATTAAATTAATTCAATATTTTACCTACATTATATAAAATGCTAAATTAACCAAAACGTTGAGATATGTTTATATTCCAAGATTGACTACCTGTAAAGACTATAAAATGTCTTACGAATAGATTTCACAGTCATTGCAACGTTAATTTAACGAAGTCACGTTAAATTAACGACATAACGAGCTCTCTGTGTGTCGTGTCACCACACACACACACACATTATGATCCCAATTAAGCACAGCTTAACCCAGTACGTCGAATAATCGGATTGATCCGTGTAATCGTTTTTAAACCACGTACACTCTTCACAAAAAATTTAACCAATTCTGCGCAAAAACCGTCACTTGCTCAATTGGCTGTCAGTATAAAACCACAAAATATACAATAACAGAAATGAAGATATTAATAGTCCCATCCACTATTTGTTCATTTAAACTCAATACAACAACATGGCATTTCAAGTTTCAATACGATTCCACGTGCTATTTGTATGTCATTTATTTATCACGCGACAATTGATGTAATTGTTTTTGTGAGTCGCCACATAATAAATTCATACTCAATTAATACTCATACCACAGTGTTATCAACAAAATAAATGTGATTTTTCGTTTAATATGTAAATTACGGAATAATACGGATTCTGTAGTGGCTCAATATTACTCCTTTATGGAAATTCTCTTTAACATAACGTACCTATGTGTTTGTTTCGTCAGTGTGTATTGGGAGGTGGTTATTGTAATAAGACATTATAATATAGACTTTATTAAAATAATATTCTCACTGAAATATAATTATTGATTTAATTTAATCACATTCTGTTAAACAAGGACGCTATTCGTATGGAAAATAGTAAAAATTTAACTATCAAGAGTACCTACCTATTTACTTTTAAATCGATCTATTTGTACCTATTAGTCAAACGCAAGACCATTTTGCCAGGCATTCGGAATATGGCATGAATAATTTTATTACAAATCCTCTCCATACATTTCACTATCCTTATAATTGTTCGTCAATGATCAAAACATCCTCAGTTAGTAACACGTCATAAATTCGACGTATAATCGAGTCGGTAAGCGAGCGCGGCCCATTGAGCAATGCGCAAACATGTCAAGATTACCTGCCGTTAATTATAGCAAGGTAACGCGACTCACTGATCGTGTTGCCTTTTGTTCAGTAGTAGGGAGTTATGTATGCTTGAGTTTTACGGAAAGACGAGATGAGCGAAACCTAGTGAATGTCACTTAAAATAAGTGGAGGGAATAAGTGTAGGTAAAGTCAAGTGTGGTGCTAGGTGCAGTTTCATGAATCCGAATCGTAATGAGTCATTATAGCATTATGTACATCAGCATATGCTAGTTTAGCTTCATGCTCGGATTGACAAAATAGTAACGGTTTTTTTTAACCTAAAAAATAATCCATTTTGTCTCTCGTGCAACTATGACGTGGTCACAGGATCAGTCAAGAAAAGCCATTGATTTGAACGAAAAATATACGTGTTTTACATAAGTCTGAATGGCTTTACACTTATTGAAACAGTCCAGTCTGTAAAAAATAGGGTTTTCACCTATGCCTATATCTAATAATTATATTACTGTCTGATAAGCAACTATCTCAAAAAAAATTGGTTGTCTGTAAAGTCGGTTTATCGACGATAATTTTACGTGATAACGTCACAAGCCGAACGTTTAGGCCGATCGTGCTTCTCTATCGCTTGTTCCGCGCTCTCGCTTGCTCGCTCGGCTCAGGTAGAACGTGACACTTTTTCATGCATGCAGCCGGCGTTCATCGATCGTTATCACGTCAAAAAACCTACCGTTAATTACTAAGTAACGCTACTCACTGATCGTGTTAGCTTGTGTATAGAAGTCGATACTAATTTAATACTACAATATGTAAAAAAAGAAAGAAAGAAAAAGTATTTATTGAGACTCGCACAGGAAATCACAAATTAAACTAAAATACACTCATTAATCCACTCACACTCACATACACTCATTAATTCTGTTTCCATCTTCACGTAACAAGACGTAACTTTGTTCTACAACGTATAATTATGATTAACAAAACTAGCTTGGAATTTGAAGATCTTAATAGGAAAATTGAGAACACACATCATAGAGTAGGTAAGTTTACGAATAAGGTCACTACATCACTTTGTTAAAAGTAATACACAAGGTAAAGCTAGAGAAGCTAATTATTTTACCATAAATCAGATTAAACCTCTAGAGAGACTTTTTAAGTAGGTCTGAATCCAATAGTTCCAATACTACTTAATATTATACTTTTTTTATCGGTAGTAGTACGTTACCGAGGAATAATTTCCCATCTCCACGTGAACAAAACCGCGGGCAAAAGTAAGAGAAAAATAGAATTAAAATGTTTTTTGACGATAATGTTGACCAAAAATAACCCAAACCTTTCTATTCTATAGCGTAGACGGGTAAATAAAGACTAAATTTTTAATAATTGTTGCCTTCCTCAATTTTAACCCCTGTTTTACCGTTGTCATCGATGTGGTATTAACAAGTACCGCCCGCGGCCTGTGGTATCATTTACCGATTTCAAAGCGGTATTTTATGCCGAGTTCTCAGTAATTTTATTTGATTTTGCTTGTAGGTCGGGGGTTGCTGCGGTTTCCTGTGATCCAGGGTTCCTGTACTTATATTGTACGTACCGTATGTATGTACCTAATTGTGTTTTCCTGATAATAATCTCATTTACTAGTAGTAATTTAATATGGTGTTGGTCGCAGGCAAAGAAGGTGCTGCACAGGCAAGATTAGGTTGGAGTTCTTAATCTCCGGAAAATAATGACATAATCATCAAAGGGTTGAGTTTAAACCAAAGTCACAAATTTTAGAGATGAAAATAAGCCCACTGATACCAGTAGCATACTTCCGCCGCGAAACTATAGCAGTGAAACCACAGTAGTTCAATTCAACTAGCTTGCGTAATGTTCCGCAACAAGAAATTCGAGGAGCGAAACCTGAGTAGCGGAACATGGCGCAAGCCAGTTGAATTGATCTACTGCGGTATCGCTGCTATGGTTTCGCGGCGAAGGTGTGCTACCGGCGTCATAGAGACCGCTTTTATTTTAACTTTATAATATTTTTGTTTAAAACTAATCCAATAAACGAAATACATCCTCAATTTTTCCACGTTGTTATCGCAGCGGTATATATAAGCCTCCGCTGCGGTATCGGTCGCTATCGCTCCGAGGCGGTATCGCATCCTGTCTGCGGTTATCAATGTCATTATCTACGGTGCTATGTGATCCTGGTATCCACTAAACTTGTACGCCTTGTGAGGGTTAGACGTGTTGAGTTTCGGGTTAGATTAGATGGGGTTTTAAAATTGTTGGGCAATTTTCTTTGCTGTTATTAGAATATTCTGTTATTTTAAAAGATTTAATTGCTGGTAATATAAATTCTTAGGATCGTGATCAATCTTTTGGGATTGAGACTTGTCTAAATATCATCTAATAAAACAATAACGATAACTAAATCATCGATGGACAAACTGAAAAAGTCTGAAAGAACAGAGATCTTTCAAAAGCCAACAATCTTTCAAATCCAGCTTGTTCGATCACTGGTTTTTCCTATGTTCTGATACGTTGCTGAGACGTGGACGCTGCGTGACATCGAGAAGAACAAGATAGACGTTCTGGATACGTAGTGCTGGTCCCTTCTCAAATACTTCGGATACGTCGCGACGCGTGAGGGTGATTCTATAGAGCACCTTGTCGTGCAGGGTAGAATGGAGGGCACTAGACTACGCGGATAAATCATGCAATCAGATATTATTACCGAGCTACATAGTAATATTTCTGCTCGTGACTATACATAGCCAAAACCAACATCTATTCAATTTAACTCGGAGAACTTGATACAAAATGTAAAGAGAATTTAGCTTCGAAATACAAACTCTTGGTAAACTAATCATGAGTGAGACTGAATAATGTGTTTAAGATTACTGAACGCTGTTAATTACCCTCGCTGCTAATTGGAGCAGGTAAACTGGTAGAATTTAACATCAAGTATGTGTTCCCCGAAGTAGAGGCAGGCTGTGGTGCACAGTTACTACAGCAGTAAATACTCAAGTAACAAAGGGCGAGCCTATTGCCGGAATCCAACGCTGTTACTGAGAATTCATTCCTGATCGAAAAATCCAACAAGTCATTATTTTCAAGAGTCAGAATAGGTACATCCAAAATTAAATAAGCGAAATACTTACACAACCTAAACTTTACTGACTTGCTCGCGAGTCACGATTCGGAGTAAAGACTGATCTATTTCGCAGTTTACTGATTTACGTCCGGTTTATAGAAGCCCATCCAATTTAATCTTTAACAATGTTTGACAGCAGCTCGTGGCTAAGTAATACCAGCCGCACGGGTCGATTGATCCGGTTAAGCTACGCTTGCCGGGGTTGGTCTGTGGATGGGTGACCATCTTTACATACCGAGACTCCTCCGTGCCTCGGGAAGCACGTTAAGCCGTTTGGCCCCAGCTGTCATTCGTGGATCTTTGACAGTCGTTACGGGTCGTCAGAAGCCCGAGGGTCTGACAACCAGTCTTACCAAGGGGCATCGTATTACCCAGTTACTGGGTTGTGGAGGTCAGATAGGCAGTCGTTCCATGTAAAATACTGGTATTCAGCTGCATCTGGTTAGACTGAAAGCCGACCCCAATATAGTTGGGAAAAGGCTAGGCAGATTGATTTGACAGCAGATTCACCCATATAAGTCTGCTATCAAACATGCACAAAGACTGCATCATCTATTGTTTTGCTGTTGATATTTACTACCCAATTTCTGTGTTTGCTTATAATCTTGTGCTGATTAAACACTTTAGCGCATGTTAGCAGTTAGTAGAAGTAGAGTTCTTTATGAAGAAGCCTATTCGTGAAAGTTCTACCACTTAGGTATAGTTTCCAATTTCAAGCGCTATGTAGCTGCAGCACTGCTGCTGTGTTTCGATTTTAAGAGTATGGATGCTTTATGCACATAATTATAATATTTTATTGCACGCCTCATAAGACGAAGCGTTTGAGACTCTCAACTTGCCAAAAACAAGTGCTGTTTTGAACTTTGATTGTCTCTTATATAACGTACTTATACCTACTTTATAAAATGAGTACACTGATATGTAGAAAAACTATCCTTTTAATACAATTATAATAACAAATCAATATTTATTGCGTATAATAATAAAAAAAAACAGTCAAGTGCGTATCGGACTACGCACAATAAGGGTTCCGTAGTTGAGATGAATTTATCCCAAATACAAACTTAACATTGTAGTTGAAATACATGTTATCCCATACATTCCAACTGCAAATATAAGTTTGTAAGCAAAATATTGATATATTTACCAGGTTATTTTAAGACCATAGACTTTCTATAGATTTTCCTGTAATCTATGAGTGAAGAACCATTCTCTGTATTTTTATCAAAATTTCAGTAGTTTCGGAGATAAGGGGGGAATGGTCAATTTTCATCTAGTTTCTTAAATATCTTTAAATTAATTTATTTTAAAATTATAAAATATCTATTTGAGATCCTCGTAATAAGCCCTTTCATTTAATATGTCACAGATACAGTTTGAAAACTTTTTTTTTTTATTTGCTTATTTGCCCCTAAAAGTGACCCCATATTCAAAATTCATTTATTTACGTTACACGTCCGTGTTTGGGTCACAGAAATACATATGTGTACCAAATTTCAACTTAATTCGGAGAAAATGGCTGTGACAGACGGACAGGCAGACAGACAGACACACGAGTGATCCTATGAGGTTTCCGTTTTTCCTTTTGAGGTACGGAACCCTAAAAACTGATTAAAAAAAAAGAACAATGGACGTCCGTGTGTCTGTACGTATGAATCCCGTGTCTGGTCACGATAACGTCCGAAGTATTCCACAAATAGAGATAATTAAAAAAAAAAATCACATTAGACTTGCTTCCCCTGATTCCGATTTGAAAATGGCTGTTTATTTCAATAACGTCTAATTAGTATTTATAAAAAAAACTGTTTTTGAATGAGCTTTACGAGGCGTGCACTTTGGATTTTCCAATAATTTCTTGTAGTTTTAACAATCTAGCAAAAAGTATTATCACTAAGTATGGTCTAACCAATTTCTGGAGCTAATCAGCATTGCTGTGATTCGGTTGTTAGATCATGGATGCTGTGATGATCTAATATGGCATTTCAGATTTGTGGACGATGCGCCTGACATGCCTCTGCCATTTACCATCAGATGGATCACCTGCTTTTGTCAATTTCATAAAAAAGGTGTTTCATAAGTGTGTAGGTAACCATAACAATACATGTGGGGTTTGACAAGATTAATATGGCATTATTTTTAATTAAGTATTGCGTGTTTTATAACACGTTTGAAAAGGGTAGCTCACTCTTTTTGGAAAAACCCATCAGTACACTGTTTATTTAGTTGATTGATTGAGCTTGCTTGATTGAAAGTGCACTAATTATTATGCCTGTACTCGTATAAACTTGGAATATTTTTTTCAATTTAAAAATACATTTTTGATGTAATTCCACCGTGTCTAAAATGATTAATAACTTAAAGTAAAGAATAAACACCGAAAGACGCCTTCTTACATTCTAAATGAAAAATACAAAGAAAATGGCAGGTACACCATTTTTTATCCAGATTAAATTTTAAAATTAAAACTATAATTCTTTTGTGGCCGTTTCTTTCTGTAGTTTTAATATACCTAGAGGTTTTCTTTAAGCGGTTCTTGGACATTACTCATCTAAATAAATGGTCTGCCTTATGGCTTAAATGTATCATAATATAATTTTTGTAAAAGAAAAATTTAATAAACTTTTATGAAACCTTCAAATATTCAGTGAGCACATTCACAATTATTTGGTATGTTACGCAAATAAAATCTATTGATCCATCGCAAACAGACAGATCTCTGACGATTCCCTTTTCATGACAATTTACTTGCCATATTTCTAAACACACATCCCTTCTCACCGCCAATCAAATAACAGGAGGTCCTGATGACGTCACGGGTCCTTACGCCTATAATCCAACACAACGGGCGGATCCAATATGGCTGCGCTCCCAGTAACCACATCAATTGTTCATTCGGACGGTGCTCCTAAACAAATTAATACCTAATTGCTTCAATACTGGAGAACCGACCCGCCTTCAATGGAACCCAATTATACCCGGCATCCACACCGATGGGGACTTTCAAAGAAATTGGAGATTCGAAAATGTATTTTTCTTTGATTAAATCGAGTATTCGCTGTATTGAACGCGCTTGATTCTGTTAACGTTAAGTGTGCGGAATAGACAGATCTTGTTAATATTGCGTAATACAACAATTGAATAAGATTCAATTAGTTGACTGAATTCTAAACAAGGTTTCCGAGACTTTGTCAGGCAGGTTTGTTTTAAAATAATTCGACGTCTCCAGAAACAAAGTTTGCACCTCATTAGAGAAGCTACATCATCTCCTCATGAATAGTGATTACGTTACATTCTTGATATTTCGTTCTGGAGGATCCATTAAATAGAAAATCTCCAACAAAAATGTAAACACATTCCCAAGAAACCAGAACACGAAGATAAAGTACCAGACGAATGTTTAACGTAACCAGAACTTGTACTTACGCGAACACCTTGGTTCTTCGCCACACTTAGTCGTGCAGTACCGTACGGATCCGTGCGGTACCGTGCGGTTCCCGGGAGAAACATATTAACAATTTATTAACTGTACCGCCGAACTTCGCCGCAGTATTGAACTGATATTAACTTGAATGTCTGTTGAGACCCTAAGCTTAGCATGGAAATGGTTATTTATTAGAGTGTTACAAACTTTGTGGTTGAGTGCTAATAGGTGCTGATAGAAATAGAATGTGGTTTGGTACGGTCGGAAATAGAAGACATTATGTACTTAGAAAACACCTGAATCAATTATTCTTATAATTTTTCGATCTATTGTAACTACTGCTCCAAGGTAACAAAATGATTTAAAAAAAGAATAGACAAAACGACACATAAATTTGTAAAACATTCGCTCAGTTAGCGTCAAATGGGCTAAGCCATTTGTTACCTTTATAATCAACGATAAGCAATCTCAATTTCAAACGCTTCACAAAATGAAAATGATCGACAACAGAGTCATCGTACCAGAACATCATCTTAGTTAAAAGAGCTTTCTAAACAAGAACCATTTATTAATTCATACCTAAGTTTATTCCTCAAAGTGTGCTCAAACAAGAACAGTTTGAAAACGAAAAGCGAATGAAATGACTTGGCAATACTCAGAATTTACAGCTAATCTCCATTCGATTGCCCCTTTATTGGTGTTTTTATGAAAGAATTAACTTTAATGCAAATTTGACGTGATTGATAAGCTGTACCTATAACTGAATTACCATTTCAATTGTTTTGTATTGTGATGCGTGGATTTAGTTATAAATAAATAAAACATGTTATATGGATTGCTGATCTTTCCCATAGTGAATTCCGAATATAAACCTATAGTTTTTCTCATTAGTGGATATTTTTCTGCTTTAATCCGTTATCCGTCCGCACCCTATACTTACTAGATCTATTAGTCATTCAGTGTTTGTTGTGGGTTTTTAGCACACGTTAGTTAGACTTACCTATCCTATAAAGCACTGTTAATAAATATAGGCGATTAGCGACTACAGCAAAATTTCATTAGCACACAATATCAATGCCGAATGCCTCTTTTTGATGTCCTTATCCTTCAGTAATTCGATGATCACAGTCAGTAAAACAATATTTACTAATTGCCACGCCAAAACCCACATACAAATAAGTTTCCTAACTCACCAAGATGTGAAGTGCCCTATCTCCAGCCACCAACCTCGTGACTAACAATAGTTTAAGTTTAATAATGACGTTACCGATCCCAGTTCATTAATGACCGTTATTAGGCCGATCCAGTTTATCACTTCGTAACTCCCAAGTTCGGCAACTTTAGATATCATAATTACTTCGATGACCTTTGGCGTATTTTGTCGAAAATACCTTATTGGTATTAAAAAGGGTTATAATGGCGTGAGCTGAATTTAAATTTGGGCTAAACTTTTATATTAAAAACTGAGAAAAATAGGAGATCCATGAAAAAAATATTCGATACTCAAAGTTAATCAGGGTGGATTATTCAATGGGTTCATTTAAACTTCATCATTGGATTTTCATCATAGGAGAGCATAATCTACCCAGCCATTTCCTAACTATGTTGGGATCGGCTTCCAGTCGGAAGAATTTTATACGGAGCGACTGTCATTCGACCTCCACAACCCAGTTATTGTGTAAAAATACGATACCCCTTGGTAAGGCTGGTTTTCGGACTTTCGGGCTTCTGACGACCCGTAACACGGATTCCAGCCGGGACCAACGGCTTAACGTGCTTTTCATCATAGGAAACCTTAAATTTTAAAATCATTGTTACTTTTTTCGTGTTCTATGTATCTAACGTGATGAGCAGAGCCCTATTAATCTAACGGACAATAATATTGCCCGTTATATTCATCATCATCATCATCATTTCAGCCGAAAGACGTCCACTGCTGGACATAGGCCTCCCCCAAGCACCGCCACTTCAACCGGTTCTGTGTATCCCGCATCCAGCGGATTCCTGCGGCCTTCACAAGGTCATCGGTCCATCTTGTGGGAGATCTTCCAACGCTACGTCTTCCGGTACGTGGTCGCCACTCCAGAACCTTTCGACCCCATCGGCCATCCGTTCTGCGAGCAATGTGCCCTGTCCATTGCCACTTAAGTTTGGCAATTCTTCGGGCTATGTCGGTTACCTTGGTTCTCCTGCGGATCTCTTCATTTCTGATTCGATCACGTAGGGAAACTCCAAGCATAGTCCTCTACATTGCCCTTTGGGTGACTTTTCCTATTATATAATCCCATCAAAAACATAACATGTAAAAAAATGCAAGTCTCGCAACGCAGTTCTTCTACCGCAAAAAGTTGTGAGATCTAACGTAAAACCAAGTCTATTAATTTATTCAGTACCTATCGATTTGTCATCTTTATTTCTTTAATAAATAGAATGACTTGGCCATCGCACGGCAACATAATCACTATTTTAAATTATATTAATCTACTGTACACCTACAAAATTATAATGGCATGCGACCACGGCTTTACCTTGACCTTTTTATACCTACGTCTTGATTTCTGTCTGAAATATTTTCTTGTTTCATACTTTTTTAGAGCGTGATTTTTCAGCAGTCGGGTTTTTACGGTAGAAGAACTGCGTTGCAAGACTTGCATTTTTTTACATGAGAAGTTTATGATGGGATCTCATTTCTTTTTGTAGGTTCTGATACTGAACCTACATCAGTTTAATAAAACGTGTGGATTTGTGTGTCCATCTGCGGCATCGTAGGTAGAAAGATACCTAATTATTATTGCTTCTTCATTCAATGTCAATGAAGTTTAATTTACAACTGATTTCATTTGTTGACCATTTTACAAGTAGGTAACCTTCGAAGAGACTGATTTTGCCTGCTTTTATATTCCATTAGATAGGTACACTAGGCACCTAGTCCCTATCTATGTAAATAGGTGTAGGTAGTGCATGTGATGAATAATTTTACAAACTGTTTATGTATGATATTCAAATTTACCTACCTATCTATCTATTTAGGTAGTATAAGTGACGAAAAATTGCATGAACTGCAAAATTAAATAAAAAATAAGCAAGTAAAAATAAAAATGTATCGCAATTTCAGTCCCGTTTTCTAGATATACTAACTGCGTGGGTAACTTTGTAATCCTATATAATATGCGATTAAAAATTACTTATGCAGTTCGTAAAGGTATCTAGAAAACGGGACTGAAGTTACGGTATATTTAAATTTTTCCTTGCTTTATAGGCTAAACACCAATATTGTGTTTAAATTTGAAGCTTGTGTGTCTGCTAGAAGAACCTTAGAATTTTGATTTTGATTTTAAGTTCCTAGTATTTGGTACCAGCTATTTTTCTTCATATGCTATAGATGCCTACTTTCAGGTATAACCCTTTCCTTGAAGCCTTTCCATTACCCGACTCTCACGACATGCGCTAATCGAATAGCAGGTAGGTATTTGCACGGTCATAGTCCCAGGCTATTCTTGTATCGTACAGCGAAGCGTAACAAACAACTTCCTTTCATGTCAATTACCTATCAGGTTAACATAATGTGTGTGTTCAAACTCAAACTCAGAGCATTTATTTCAATTAAACCATTTACAGACACTTTTGAACTATCAAAGAGTCGGTCAGTTTGTCAGAACACTCTTTTAAATAAAGATATTACAAAATCCTGGGTACATTATTCTTGTTGCTTCTATATGTGAGAACAATGTACAAAAAATAATCAAAAGCAATTGAAAATATAAGATTAAAAATAAGCCCTGTCAGATAAGAGATGACCAGTCTCAACTGACAGCGCCCGTTCACGAACATGATGCGTGGATCAGCACCATCCAGCTCAACCATTTTATAGGGAACCGAATGATCCAACACACTCGCCACCATCAGCGAGACATTTAAGTGAGCTTGACATACTCTCAACTGCCATGCTCTTTCAAGTCAACATACATCTTAATAACATAATAAACGGCTCCATGGTACTCACACTAACATTTTTTTAAATGCTTCTAAACTATACAAAACTATAGTTTGCATTGTATTTAAGAGATTAATAGAATTTTACTACCAAAGAAAGAAAATCATTGTAATCTAATTCCAATTAGATTCAACAATTTACTAGGCAAAAAAAAAAAATAATGTTAACGCTAAACGTGTAATGCCCTGGGCTAACTCCAGATCCAATATCAAAGAATTTGTTGTGTGATAAAATGGATGTGCCTATAGGTATTCTATGGTAGAACTTACACCGTAGTCCGTAATCGATCCGACACCGATACCAATTTTTAGCTACCAAAATTCCAAACTGAGCTTTTAACGTGGTATTGACCAAAAAGTTCATGAATGGAGAAGGCAATCATCAAATTTTAATTTATTGCTGTTGCTGAGCTTAGTTACGAAAAAGAATTAACTAGGGTATTTATAAAATTAAAATAAAATTCACCTCACAACACCAAAATTAAAATGTAATCGTGGTTCCCTAATTTTGCAGCTGTCCCGCTTCTTCATTAAGTAGCAGTTAGCTATTTATTTACTTCAAAAGACGAAGCAACTGCTGACAAATTAAGTTAGTTAACTTTGAATTAAGTTTCGCGATTAATTAGCGTCGACGGGTGAAAAATATACTGACGTCGAAATAAGGTCCGTTTATTAAATACACCGGGTGCTACCCTTAATTAAATTAACCTGGTAGTTTGTGATCTACTTTTATAATTAAATATTATACATTTTTTATGTATTTTGTCCGTATAGACCAGAAGCCGACCCCAACATAGTTGGGAAAAGGCTAGGCAGTTGATGATGACATTTTGTATGTATATTTCTTATATTTTCTACAACTTACCGACAGAATCCGTACATCGAAACAACACTGAAACTCCGAGTACAATCAACTGTGACCACTTCATCACAAAGTTTTTCAACAAACTCATCTTCACCAAATAAATCAACGGAACAAAAAAAACAAAAGTTCAAAAAACGTTCCAAATTCTAGAACGTCGCATTTTCAAAAAAGTTTTCGTAAATCGAACGCGAGAGCGGCAACGGTTATAATTCGCTCGGGTTCGATTCGGTGCGGCGATCGTGAAGCAACTGTTCTGACGGAACGGTTGAACGGAGGCTGAGCGATCCAAACCACGCATGCGCGAATCTTTCTTCGCTTTTCAGAAAGCGGTGTTTCTAGTTTGAATTATACTGTATTTCCTTTTGAAGTTACGCTCGATGCGCCTTTGACTTGGTGCATTCCTTCAAAGGCCCGTGGTTCTGTAGAATGGAACAAAAGGTTTTCGGTGTTCCGTAGGGACGTGTCCTGTCCCCTTAATTGTTGCGTTGTTTTGTAAATGTTTCGGTTGAAACAACTGTTTCTTGGATATTTGGATTTATATTAATGGTGTGAAAGACACTTTTGAAATAATTTGAAGTGTGTCTACATAATTAAAAATACTGGAGAAGCCACATCCAATAGGGTAATTATATAGTCTATTTTCGGAAGCGTAAAAAATGGTACATTAAATAAAAATTCTCAAATATAATATTCAACAAATCTTAACAAATTCTATGAAGTCTTCGCGTTCATATGGTCGAGAGATATTCCACCGTTAGATAACTCAAGCCATTTATGTGATCGTGTGATGTCACCGTGACATGTGTCTTCTAACTGAAGAGCGTTTGTGGCGGGAAAGATGAATGGAGAGATTAGATGGCGCCAATTCTGGTAGGCGCTGACTAAGCTAAATATAGTGCTGACTTTTGTTAAGAAATGAAATAGGAAAGAAATGGAAGATATTTTCATGCTAGTTCACTTTTTTATTTCATGAGCAATGATATGAATCATGAATTCATGATATTACACGCAGGTATTTGTTGAACTTAATTAGACAATTTTTAATTCCTTTCTGTAAGTTCAGTTCGTATTTGTATTAATTATGAATGTGTGTTTAAATTGAGAGAATCTTTAATGGCAATGGCCATTGACAACATAAACATAATAAATTAACTTAAATGGAGTCTCACAGAAAAGCTACACAATTTCCCTACTCTAGATGTCGGTTCTTAATGATTATTATAAAACTAAGAATACCTATAGACTTTTAGCACCTGCCAAGACATTCTTAATTTCCGCTTAGCGGCATTGTTGTCGTTAATATTGTTTAGCGAAGTAAACTTTTCCTTTGTGAGGGTAAAATAGTATTTTTTCCGAACTCTCGCGAAAAATACCATTTACAAAACTCTTGCCTAGAAAGTAGTGAAGGAGTTTTCAGCTTTTATTTAGGTCAGTATCTCAAGGTAATATAACTAGATTTCAATCAATTAAACATTTACTCAGCCTTTTGAAATCTATGGATGGATCCGGATGTCCATTTTAGGTCGCTAACTGCCCATTTCTAATCTTGGGTCTAATTGACCAACGGGTACCAAACTCGAAGTTTGCCAATTCAAGCTCTTAAGTGAATTCAATACCTCGGCAAACATGGTCAGGAAACCTTAGCTTGCGAAATATCTATAGGATAGATCTTTTTTATAATTATACATTATTTCTTGTAACGGCTTGGGCTGCGCAGGGTAGGCTGCGCAGGCCGTTAACGGATAGGTAGATAATAAAACAGCTAGATAGATTATTATATATAATTATTAGACATAATTTAGAAGTAAGTAAGTACACGGCTAGGTCGTGGGTTAGATCCTGACACTGAGTCTGAGCACTCGCACACTTAGGATAGAAGGGAAGGGTACCGTCCTTGGTAGCACATGGTAGTTGTACGGGGCCTGCTCAGCACAGGCTCCGCAGTAGGCCGGACGGTCCTAGCACGTGGTAGTAGCCGTGGAGAACGCCTGTCAGCACAGGCGCGCGGCGGTAGGCCGCAGGTAGGCAGGCATTGGCCACAGGCGGAGATCGCCTTTCAGCACAGGCGCGCGGCGGTAGGCCGCAGGTAGGCAGGCATGTAGCGGTGTACAGCCTGAGCCCGTACAGGGAGCCCTGAAAGGCGCGGTAGGAAGCGCATGTCAGATGCGTGCGAGCAGTAGCAGACCGCATGCGATGTGTCAGCTTCTTCCCCCTTTTAGTGACCAAGGTACGGTACGGGGAAAGCAGAATAGGTAGTAGCTAACACATCGCAGCAGCTTACAGGCAGAGAGAAAGAGCAGAGCTAGCGTGGCACAATGACAGATGCAAAGTGAGGTTAAGTATGGTGAACACGCGAGCATAGAATACAAGATCAACAGATAGCAGATGGCTTGATTAATAGCTTATATTATTATAATACTAATGTGGAACTCACCCTAGGTCGGGGCACACAGTCCTGAGAGACACTTCCTTCAGGAAGGCAAGCGGCAGTCGAAATGACAGAGTGTCCATAGAATATTAGTGTTGTGCCACGTTTGTAGTGATGTGGTTAGTAACTCACTAAGTGAGAATCACTCGACTAAATGTAGTGAGACCGCTCACAACGCTACATTCTGTACACGAGCAATCTATGGGTCAATTACACCAAAAGGTCGCTGGATGTCCTGCGCGTCCAGTACAACAATGGTTTCAGGATGTTGTTGGGACTTCCTCGCTACTGCAGCGCTTCGGAAATGTTTGCGCAAGCTCGTACTGACGGTTTCCATGCGATTGTTCGCAAAAAAACTGCTTCACTACTGAGAAGAGTGAGAGACAGTCACAACAGCATCCTGAGAACTGTAGCGGAGAGCTTTAGCTCTCCAATTGTAAAGCTGTTTGTGCAGAGGGTGATTGGTACTAACACTAGATAATAAGTTATTTTATATTATGTTACTAACACACTATGGACTCAGTTCCGAAAAAAAAATCAACAATAAAATAATAATAATTATTATTTTATTTCAATTCATTTTGTTCTATTGATAAATAATATATAGGAGTATATTTTACTATTAGATATTTTTCACGTACCTACTCTGAACACGTTTCTCTGCAACTCGTAGACGCGTATTCTTAAGTTAAAATTATATTGTACCAACAAAATAAAATGAACGCATTTGAAAAAGAAAAAGTAGCAAAAATACTAGTGATGTGCTTCACCCGTGAAAGCTACCTACAATTGGTCCCCTCGCGAGCCCTCACAAGCCCTCGATTACCATAAATCACAATAACAGTATATTGAATCCGTCTGAACTAGGATCGCGGCGTTTGCTGAACATTACATTAGCTGTTCACGGTAAGACAAACATCATCAATCAATGGCGTATTACTCTAAGTATTGTATTTTATCTGCGTATTATTAGTAATTAGCTGCGCCCCGCGGTTTTACCCGCATAAGTCTCGATCATTTGGGAACATCGGGATAAAAAGTATTATATTCCTAATCCAGGTCATGGGCTCCCCATGTGAAAACATCCAAATGTGTTCAGCCGCTTTTGCGTGAAAGCGTAACAAACAAAAAAATTCACTTTCGCATTTACAATATTAGTTAGGATGATGATGACCGATGACCTAGGAAGGCCTATGTCCAGCAGTGGACGTCTTTCGGCTGAAATGGTGATGATGATGATTATTAGTAAATTACATAGCTGTAAAACGTACCAGTACTTATATTCTGTTCCTAAACTATCCGATGAAAGTGAAAACAAACCCTGTTCAGCTTAAGTTCTCACGTAATCACTCACAAATGGGATTAGTAGCACGTTCAACTATATTTAGAACGTTTCAACTTTTTATACAACCACTGTTTTCCAAGAATTAATTAT
The DNA here is from genome assembly GCA_949152395.1 of Agrochola litura. Lineage (NCBI taxonomy): Eukaryota > Metazoa > Arthropoda > Insecta > Lepidoptera > Noctuidae > Agrochola > Agrochola litura. The sequence continues at coordinate 1,616,737 of OX424497.1, read as the reverse complement.
TTTTTGAATAACATTATTAAATTGTAATTCAAAAAAATATCAACGAAAATTAAGGTACAAATCGGCATTCACATTTTTTTTAATTTTCCTCAGATACTTTTGGAACAGATGTTACTGCACCTGTGCATAAGTGGTAAATAGACGAAAATTATTTTTAATCAGTGGCGTATTATTCTAAATACGAATAAATTGTAAGTTACTATTCATAATGATTCCGAAGATTGAATTAGTATAAACAAGAATAGCCAAGTTAGTTGAACATTAACTTGTTCGGGGTCGGACAAATACTATCAATCAATGATATATCTATATGTTCGTCGTAGTTTAATTATGTAGCTTTGAGTTTCAGCAGTTCGTTATTAACGATATTGTTATGCACTCATAAAGAAGGTTGAACAACTGGTGTTTCTAAGACAATCTACATGAAGCAAAATATATAATTAACAGCGTATTATTTTACAAGCTTAATTACTGTTATGATTATTATGAGTACCTACTAAGGGGCGACGAATAAATTTAAATTTCAAAAGATCGTATATTAAAAGCTTAACTGTGTGTTTGATTATATAATACGAAAAGATGTAATTTAATACTGTTTGCTTACAAAAAGGGATTTACAAACGCTTTCTATAACATCATCAATCACCTACGTATCAATCAAAATCTCTCTGAATACTAACTTAACGTTGTATTATTTAATAAAGTTCGCGTTTCTATGAACGTTCTGATGTAAAAACTATCAGATGGTGTTTGCTAAAAACATTAGCGGCTCACGGCGTGTGCTCTCTAAACATCATCAATCAACTGCGTATCACGGAGGTTGAGTCCAAATAAAACGTATGGCGTAGTATTGTGTTGAGACTGGGCTCGTTATAAACTGTCTAGAAAAACTGTTGTTTTAGAATTGGTTCGATTTAGTTTTGATTCGGTTTGGTTTTGATTTTTCGTAAATTTTTAAGGGTGGTCCAACATCTGACGGAAGATACAAAGCGTTTCGTCGGTCGCGTAACATCAGAACGGACAAGTATATACTAAAACATTCAACGATTACACACTCTACCGATGATGGTTAGTATACTAACGAAGTTACGTCTGACGCATCTTCCGTCAGATGTGCGACCACCTTAATATTACCAATTAATAAATGTAAACTAATATTTTTTGTCTGCAATTTATTTCTACATACCTACGTTTGACTGACAACATATAGTATGAAAATATATCACAATCTGTTCAAAAACGACACAGGACGAAGGTTCAATCGTTACAGTATACAATGTAATTGAATCAAAAGTCCGCGGGTTTCCGGATTTTGTGGCGTTGCAGGGCGCCATCACCGCGCCCGCGGCCCTTTGGTTCATAATCCATTGTTACACGGGTTTTGGTAGATAAATGGTTTTTCAATGTTGATAATATAAACGTTGAATAATGCGTTAAAAAAATATGAAAATAAAATTAGGGTTGCTACTTAACTTAAAGCTGAAAAGCCTATAATGTATTAGTAAATGTTAAATAACAAATATAAATAAAACATTTTATGAAAATCAAAAATAATAACTTTTGCCTACTTTTATTCATCAAAAGAACCAACAAAGCCGATCAAAATTGTTTGTTCAGCAAGCTCACCACTAAAATAACTTACCACCTATTGTTTTCAAAAAACAGCCACTGTTTACGGTCCGAACCCTCTCATATTAGCATAGATCAGGCATCCAAAATCATAATTCGTCTCAGCAGTGGAGCCGGTCGCTCATACATTAGTATGCGGGTCGGCGCTCTCAGCTATTGTGGTTTGTTTATAGACAAATTTCCACCTGAGAATATACTCGAACAAGATGAAACGGACTGATTTCTGTTTGCTTTACATCCAGTCCTTTGTGTTATAGCTATTGTTCGGGACCCAATCAATCGTACCTTTTATTTATTCGTCAGGATTAACTGAGATTATGGTGCGGGCATTTGGGAAAATGTCGGCACTGTGGGAAATGTCGGATTCAGTTCGCGACTGCGACGTAAATTGCAGTTGGATTCATTTGGTGTGTGCGCGCCGGAATGAATTTGTGTTAGCCATGGCAAGTTTGGTTTATTTGCAGATGCCATCAGTTCTACGTGCGTTTGTGCAAATATACGAACTGCATATAAGCCCTTTATGTGTTTGCTGGTAACATTTTTAATGGAAAAATTCACTTGTAACAAAATTGGATTGAATTGAGAGGTCTACTAATGACAGACAGTCAGTGTGTCTCGTCAATTCAGAATAGATAGTTCAGAAAAGTTTAAAAAAATCTGAATAGAGATTTTGTTACTCTGGGGAGCGTGTAAGTTTTTTAATGTAACCTCTATTCAAATCAAGGCTACCTTTTCTGGTTTCAAGAACGATGCTAAAAATAGTAACATGTATATCCTTATACTTAGACAAATAGAACGAGCAGGAAAGTGGCCTTAAAGTAACATGTGCCAACAACCTTGACTTCCCAAAACCCGCTTTTAAAACCTCCTTACCACGTACAGTAGGTACACGTATAACCATATCTTTACATAAAAAGACTTGTAATAAAGTGCTAAGAGCTCGATCCTTGACTCGGCAGTAATGCTCTCCGGAGAATCGAATCATTGCCGGTTGGCTGAGCAAATTAACTACACGGGAACAGAACGTGGGGCGCTGTGTAAACGAGCCTTGGTTCAACATCTGCACTCATTTAAACGCGTGATGTTTGTTTTGGTAGTGTTAAGGCGTAATGGAAGGAGAATCGGGTGTCTGTATAGGGTTTAATGGAAAATCGTTAGAAAGGAAATGCGAGCGCGAAATTAGATGTTATTTTGCTTAGAAATCTAAATGCCAGCGTATGGTGGAATATGATTCACTTACAGAGAAGAGTTTTCAGTCCCAGCAGTGAGAACATTACAGGCAAATTATTGTAAATAAATATTTTGGAATATTTTGAGTTAAAAGCATTACCTTATAAAAGTATTACGTATTTTTTGTTAAATAGAGATTATATTTACTCTATTTGGAGAAAATATCATTCTACATATCAAAACAATTATAACATCGTCCACATTTTCTTTCTTCAAATCTTGACTTTTGGTACTTTTTCAGAGAAATATTAAATTCTTCAAAAGACCAAAAATACATTACTATTAATGTATTTAAAGCTGGTAACGTTTTGAATTGTTAGTAACAGAAATGTTCCCTACGCAACGAATTTGCATGGACTTATCAATGCGATGATATCCTAGAAATTTCAATATTGGCGCCGACCTGGCTACCGAGAACGCAAAACCAAAGGTTTAAATGCTGCGAATCTAAGCTTCAAAATCGTTTATTAGTTTGTGTTAACAATGGTAATGCAATTATGAGATTCTGAGTCAAATATGCGTTTTCTCTTAGTCAACCAATTAATGCAATCTACTAACATTCTTTGCGATCTCTTTATTTAAAGCCTATTATTAAAGTAGTTCATACATAAACACATGGCTTTTCTCACGAATGTAGGCAGAAACAGAACGCCTAGAACATTATGCTTTTGGCTTAAGGTTAGGCTTTCCGGTCCTTCTTCCATACAAACGTAGTTTGGTGATTACTCGTCTGTCTGTTTGACGGTGTACGTTTAAAATTTAAAATTAAATAAATTTGTCTCGTCATTATCACAAATTTTAAGTCATCTTTAGGCGTAAATAAATAACTTATGGAGAATGAAAATGGTAAAAAATTGAAACCGTATGGATAATACGGCATAGATAATTTATTCAAAGTTCAAATCATTTTATTTTGAGTAGATATATCAATTAGTTTTTCCATAATATCTAAACACCCAAAGGGTCTGTTCATGAAATTTTACGCGCTCGTTTTCGTTATAAATCATCGTGCATTTCACTGAATACATAAATAAATAAAACTAGGTAAATTAATATTAAATAAATAAAACTAAATAAATAAATAACTTTACTGAATAGCATGCATATTAGCCACGTCACCAACGAGTTCGGCCCAGCTGCGGCGGCCAGCCTGTTCTTAAAAAACGATAACTACCTACCTTTTGGAAGGGGCGACTGCAAATTGTGACTTTTATGTGCCTAATTAAAATAAATAATTTGACTTTGACTTTGTCCTCAATACATTTGTTCATCAACTTATTCCCGGTTGCAAACATCTACGCATCTGACCTTTGTGAAGGACATTTCTAGTAAGGCAGTACTTGCCCTTCGAGGGCACCCCTCCATCAATCACATAAATATTCCTTGTCCTACAGAATTAACACAAAAGAAAAAGTTTACAAACATTTGAATAAAACATTACAGACCGCAATGTCATTTAAGAAAAAAAAAGTATTCGAAATTCAAAATTGTTAGCCGAACCTTACCTCTTTCTTCACAAATTAGAACCCCCACTGTTTGTGGCTAGGGTTGGCGTTAATCATAACTTTTCCTTGGCTATTATCGTAAATTCGCGGCAATTGAATAGTAAATTAGAGTGGTTCACTGCCCACTTAGAGGTCGCTAAGACTTATGGAAATGAAAGGGATAAGTTTAATGCAGAAAAGTAACAGCGAAAGATATTAACGAAAATTATACATACTCGTAGCATGAAAATCCTTTACCTAATCTTTCTAGTATATTGAAACATTTTTTTAAATCTAACTGACCGGTACTGCAGGGCAAAGGCCTCCCTCTCCCTTTTCCTGACAATTCGATTTTCGCTAGGCTACAACTAATTACAATAGGCTATGATGAATAATGTTTCCTCTAATACAAACTAAACTGCTGGTGCTACAATTTATCGAATAAAACCCAGCTTAGAATGTAAGCACTACTCAACAAAACTAAGTTAAACTGCACAACTCGTTCCTTAAAAAGCAGATACCTCTCTAATCTGAAGCACTAGTCGAAATAAAAACAGAGAGTGTATCAGCTTGTCCCGAACAAGTTTAAGACTAACTTCACTGAAGCTAGTGAAACTGGGTTACTAATGTACTCAGTTGCAGAGTGAGTGAGCAAATATACTCCGTACCTTGCAGTATGTGTCTTGAGAAGTGCATGTTATGTGTGTCTGTCGTAATAGTATTACCTACTGACGGAGATGTGGAAATATTTCTAGTAGTTTTATAGATAGAAGCACTGAATGCTATTTCCTCTGATGAAATGAAATTGTTTATTCTGTAAATAGGATTTCGGAATCACTTTTACACGTTATAAAAAAAAATAAGCTAGGTGAGTTCGGCGTTTCCTATCTGACTACTCTGAGAAGAAAGGTCGAAACAAACTCATAGGTCGCAGTCTCTTCTAAAGTCCAGACATAATCTTAGTCAGGCCATATGAGGACATGTAGATTAATGTCTCAAATGATCTTTTGAGGAAAATAACCACACATATTTGAGTGGACCTGTCCAGTCAGTGCAAGCATTTGCCAATAATCGTCGTGCTTAACGGAGCTGAACTCGACGAACAATACCAAAGAAAGGACATTTGGGTAGGACGCATAAACTACTCAAACTGCCAGGCCATCATTAAAATTGTGAAAAAAAAAAAACCGCATAGACCTCACTTTCACAATAATCAAAATAATATAATACTTTACAAAGTAATCACTTTGTTTAAAATTTTCAACAATGTCAATGTTTATAGAAAACTGGTAGGTATATTTTGATGATTTCACATAATAATTAAAATGTCAAGTTGTATGCCAAGCTTTTTATCTTCTAACAAAATAATCTAAAATTTTATAATACCCTTTTCAAATCAAATCAAATCAAATCATTTATTTGCATAACACAGGTTTAGAGGATGTTACAGAATGGTTCTTAAGGCTCACTGTATTATAACCATGTCAGGTGTGCAAATACATTAGGAACATTATGACATAATAAAATTATTCTTAATCAGTTTTCCTATTAATTACATTGTCATTAAAAATATACATAGAAAGTCAATTTCATTTCACATTATATTATATCTGAACTAATAAATTATAACAGTAATGTCAAGCAAATTAATGTCACAGTAATTGTAATTATTATTATATTAAAATTGAACAAATATTTGCTATAGGTAATCAAAATACAATATCTTTATCTTCTAAGTAGTCTTTTACATTATAATAACACTTTTTAATTAGGAATGTGTTTAACTTTACTTTTTCTTAAACAGATGAGTAGGTAACTTCTTAATGTCATCGGGTAATTTATTATAAATCAGTGATGCCATATAAATAATACTTTTATTGAATAATGCCGTTTTCCCATACGGTATTTCTACCTCTAACAGTACGGTACGGTATTTCTTCCTTTAACAGTTTAGGCGGCCGAACTTAGCCTTCCTGACAATTTTTCTATGTGGGCCCCATTGTAATCAACCATCAATAGTGATTCCAAGAACAACTGATGTCGATTCAACAGGGTCCAACTCATTCCATTTACTCGAACATTGGTAGATAACTGCCTGACATTTGGCGTTGAAAATTTTATGAGGTTAGTCTTTTTTTCGTTCAGGAGAAAATTATTTATATTAAACCAATCTTCGATCAACAATACCAACTAGATATCGGGTCGGCGCGTAAAAAACGTCTCGACAAATTACAGCTCACTTGAAAGTTGAGCCCGTATTTTGTTTAGTTCGCTTCATACACAGCCAATATAACTACGTTTCACAATGCCGCAATGTGTATTCAAAACTTGTAAAAATAATGCCCGAAAAAGCAATTTAACGGCTGGAGTTTCTTACTTTCAGTAAGTACATCTATTTTATGTTACATTTTAAGCTTTAAACTAACGAATAATATCAAATTTTGAACAAAATTACCAATTTTAAACCACCACTACAAATGTTTGGCCAAGGTTGGCCAATACACGCGCAAAATTTTGTGTAACGGAATAGCAGATGTACGGAGTAGATTTGTATTGTATTTTTTTTTTTAAGTGACGTCTTCTTTAGGTGCTTTGGACATTTTTGAGATGCAAAAAACAACAACTGAGTTCAAAATTTACTGGCAATTGTCTTCCACTTGACAATATACCAATTTTATCTGGAGCTCAATCTCTCGATAAGATTAATAACACCTCAATAGGATATCGTCTTGACGTTAGTGAAGAGAGAGACTTAAATGAAACAGAGATTTTAAATAACAGATATGTACAGTACCGACCAAAAGTCCATGAGCAATCTCACAAAGCAATAGACTGACGCTTCGGTTTGACTTACGACCTTCTTCTATAAGTTGTTACAATACTGTAGACACGCACATTACACACACACACTCACTTTGTCTGCAACCAATGACTAGTTCAATAATCATCATTCGTTTTTAGTTTCATTCGTCTTGTTCACATAAATATTAAAGTTTAGCAGGTAGACCACAAAAAACTAAGTAAATTATTTCGATTTCTGTGGGGTAGATGCAGTTTGTTACGAGTATTTCATTAATAGAACTTTGTTGGTTCGTGGATAATATTGGTGACGAGTATTTAGCGCAGTGTTGTGGTTATTATTATCAAAAAGCAGGCATAAAATATATTGAAGAGATCAGATCAGATCAGAGAATATTATTGCGCTGCGTAAAAGTGAAGTGAATATCTAATGAAACCGGACTAAGTGTGAGTGTTATCATTAATATATTTCATATTTTACTAAACATAAATCAAGGGTATTGTTGATAGAACAGAGGTATTGTTGAGACAGAAGATGCCTTTAAAGTTTTAAATTCATTGTGAGGTTTAATTCGATTAGTGAATAATAAATAATAAGGTATTATGTGTAATAAAAACAATGTTTTTCTTTGTTCTAGAGAAATACTGTGAGGGTTAAGAGATATGAGGAAGGGGCTTATTATCGAGTAGCAGCGACGTCAAATGGTGAATGAAACAAATGGTTTCATAACAACGAGACATTTTGCTGAATTATTAAAAACACGTCATTATGAACCGTTCGCCGTGCACTCTGAAGGCTTGCATCACTGAAGACCAGCTAGAAAACCGTTTTTGACCTTAAAATATTGACCGTACCAACTTAATAAACAACAGATTCGTTATTGCATGAATTTATGGTAACGAATTTTTTAAGCACGTTTCAATAGGGTGTTTGTCGTATTTCTTGCAGATATACCGAAATTGTTTAATATTATTTTAGTAATAGTATTATTTTAGGATTAAAATTTGAGGTTTAGTTTCAATCTTCTTTTCGTAAAGAAAATGAATACTTAAGCTTTAACCTCAATAACAACCAATATTTACTAAAGTCAAATAAAATGTAAAATAATTAATACAAATAAAATATAAACAAACTGCCCATATTTAACCTTAAAATTACCTATTCTGTAAGTAGTTTTTTACATTTTAAGTAGTCTAATATTCTTATTTATTACTTAATTACTTCGACCATGATCAAAGCTTAATATTTATGGTGAAAAAATCCATTAAAAATTTAAAATAAGTCATAATTTAAATAATTATCTAAATAATACAAACTGCTTCTAAGTTTCTTGACATCTATTTCACATCTTATTCAGCTGAAGTAATGATAAATAATTGTAGCAGTTTATTAACTTATGTAAAATAAATATAACGAATAAACATATATTTTTTAATTTTGTTATCATATATCACGCATTTTTTATTCTAAAACCTTTATTGCAATAACAACATAAAAAAGCAGCAATATTTAAAAAATATTATTATCGAAAACAAAAATAATAATATTTGCAAAAAACCGCACTGTGTTTCACGAGATTAGAACCTGAGGCAGTTTGAATTCCATACCAACGCTTAACGCTTTCTGCTATCTGCACTTGTTAAGTTACTATCGAATTTTAGCAATGCCATTAACTGGTCAAGTTCACGCGCATAGTGCGTGTGTGCTAGCATGTTTAAAGCGACGGAAATATATTGTTGTTTCGTGTAACTGCGTTATCTGTGGTGTGTGTATCGTGTTGCTTACACATACAAATGTACGAGCTATACCGCGTGTTCACAGCAATACGACTCTTAGCGTGCTCATGCACTTTTGAGCGCTTACTGTACAGCAAAATTTTCAAAAATATCAAACGAATTGCAATAAACTTTCTTCTACATTGGATGAAAGTCCATCATTTAGTGTTATGCCGCAAATAGTAGGATATATTTCGGGATTTGTTGTCAGTAAATTGGTAAAAAAACTAAAGTGTGACCAGTGTATAAAAAACTTGTGTGCAACAGAGAAACAATTCTTTCACAAATTAATAGACTTAAGAGACATGGGAGGGTTATTCTATGCCTCTACCGATGTATTTAATATTTGCCTGAAAACTGAAAGCGTGATCCGAAATTGTGTTCGCGTGAGTGGAGGTAAATCTCTACAAAAGAAGTATGATAGCAACTTTATATGTACAACCGTTTTAAAAATATATATTTACAAGAACGTTTTTCCTGGAGGAGATGAACACAATCATGAAATTACTTTACTTAAATCAGTAGTGGAAAAATTTATTGACATAAGGTTGCATTATATGTAAAAAAGAAACGGGAGATGTCAAAAACAAATCAAAACGACAATTCTACAACAAACTCAACTTATTTAAAGGGAATTAATTCAAGTACACACGGCGTCAGTATGTACTAGCCCCTCTAGTTTTAAAATCGAATTAAGGTCAATTTTCATCGAATTTCTTAAATATCTTTAAAAGTGTTTATTTTTAATTTAAATAAAAAAACATTTGTAAGATTCTCAGAACAAGCCCTTTCATTTGATATGTCACACGATACAGTTTTTTTTTTCTTATTTGCCCCGAAAGTGACCCCCATATTCAAAATTCTATTATTTACGTTACACGTCCGTGTTTGGGTCACAGAAATACATGTGTGTACCAAATTTCAACTTAATCGGTCCATTAGATTTGGAGCAAATTGGCTGTGACAGACGGACATACAGACACACGAGTGATCCTATAAGGGTTCCGTTTTTTCCTTTTGAGGTATGGAACCCTAAAAACAACAGGCATACTTAGATTTTGTGTACAACACATAAAACAACTGTTAAAGTAAATAAACATAATTATACACAAAAACATAACGCTAATAAAGTAATAAGTATGTATACTACTTACTAACAAACATAGATGCCCAAAACGAAAAAAAACTAACCAACTAAACTTTCACGTTCATTTTATAAATTATTTTAGTGTTCAATGCGACTCCATGGTACCTCCTGTAGTAAAATTGGAAGAAGAAAAGACAAAACGATGTAACTCGCAAGGCAATAACTGGAAAAAGTACTTTATTTGTTGCGGCTTAAGGTTGATTTCACACTAAATGTTATTTTAAGTAACAGGAGTAATAATATTGCTTTGCTCGTTTTTTGTGACGAGTGATCGTAAGTATAACATAATATTTTGATGATTTGTGACTTTATAACTAGGTACCATGGTTGTAATTAGGTTGAACTTAAAACTGTTTTAAAACTTTTCGTTAGTAAACAAATGAAGATGTATAAGTATATATTCACGAAGACAGTTTTTGCTTTGATTTTGTACGTGACCCGTTATCTAGTTGGTATTGTTGATCGAAGAAACCAATGCACAACTTTAGCGAGTGCATTGTGATAACGAAATAAGTAACGTATGTACACATTTATAAACTTGGAAACAAAACGATTTTTTTACACTCGCGCATTTGCCTTTCCAAAAAATAAACAAACACAATCCATGTCTTTTTTATTACACAAAAAAAATTAAAACCATATGCAATAACAATGCAGCTTGGACATGGACATGACCAGACTTTGTTTTATCCCCCTGTCGGCCGTTCATACAAGCTAAATATTTCATGCGGGTGAGGTATGCTTGTCGCTTTTCAATTTACCTCTTTTTAAGCCGCAAACAAACGGACGGTTATAAATAGCGTTTTGACGATTTACATACTCTTGTTGCCCAATATATATATCCGGTTTGAGTCTGTAAGCAAAATTTCGGATTTTTTAATTTTCGAAATAATTATTTTTGCAAAATATTTACGTGAAATGCTGAAGTGCACTCAAACGCGTTGGTTCAGTTGGATGGGGTTCAAAATAATTTAACACATCCAGAAGTGAAGAATATTGGTTTACAGATGTACAGTCGGCATCATAAGTATAATATTACTTAATATTTTTATTTTTTACTAATTATGGGACTCCCAAATGTATTTACATCATCGGAAAATAACATGACATAACATAACACAAGCTTATTTATCTATAGCGATTTATTGCAATCGACGTCTTCTCAGTTCATCGGCCACATGTACATCAGTTTTGTCTAGGTAGGGCTGCTCCATCTTCAAAGCCGAATAACTTGGCTATTGGTTAAAATTTATGCCTTGTGCCGCGGATGCACATGCAAGTGGCATGGATTATTAAGATGATGATTCTTGATCTTAGCCAACTCATCACTACACTCATGGGCCTGTTCCAGTGGTCAGCGATTGCAGCTCCAATATGTTTTACGAAGATAGACATTTGTGGGGCGAAGATTCCCACAAAATAAATTAAACGGAGAGCAAATGAAAACCTAAGCTTATTATATTTATTAGGAATCAAACATTCTAGGGCCTTCTAAAGGGCATCTCAAAGTTATCTCTTACAAAATTTGCCTTACGCAGGAGCGAAATTGCTGTCTTGTTATCTAAGTTCGTCGTCCGCAAAATATAGTAATCAATTGCTCAATTATTATGACGTAAATAATACTTTGGTTGTAAGGACTAATAATATTATTGTATAATATTTCATTAAACTTGTATTTAAATAAGTATAAAGTAGCACACAGTCACTATGATATAGCTATATTTAAATAGAGTAAGAAGAGTGCAATAAACTGATCAATTCATAAGTATAGAGTATCTATACAGTCATAGGCAAACAAACACAAAACACGCAGGGGCTTTGTCCAACAGACAAATTAAACTCAGTATACAACATCCACAAAAATAATACAGAAATAGGAACTCAACGCAACATCAAGCTTTGTGGCTGACTGCAGTGGCGTAGCGCGAGTCACTGTCGCCCGGGGCGGAGTCATAATTTGCCGCCCTTTTGACGTCGTAAAAATAATTAAAAAATAAAATAAATAAATTAAGTACTTATAATAAAAAACAAACTAAAACTTAATTACTATTAAAACGGCAGCGCGGCAGTCGAAGAAGTTACTGGTACAAGTTCTTGGAAATCACGAGCGCGTCACGCATGGTGTGACAGTGTGCGTGCCCGCAGAAGCCTCGCACACCTTAACACCGTGCATGTACACGTCTAAACACAAACAAGGGCCGACTGCCATTCGTGATTTGCAACAATTGTTTTGGGCGGGAGGGACATTTAATATGTGCAGGTGGTTAAAAGCTAACTTCTTGAAAAATCAATTGTCTGACTGACCGCCAGTGACGGCACAATTTTTTTTTTTTTTTTTGCCTCCCTGCCGCCCTTCTAATGGTGGCGCCCGGGGCGGTCCGCCCCTCCGCCCCCCCCTCGCTACGCCACTGGCTGACTGTCCGCCGTTCGTCAACCAACTGGATTGTAACATTTCACACCATTTAATTTTCGCACTATTCAATCAATGCTCAGCCCACACATGCACAATGTGCATTATTTAAACGAATGCGAGAAACACGCATTGTTTCGTTAGCCGAACAATCCAATATATTTGTTATTCATGTTCGTATGACAGTGTCGAGCAATATATTAGTGGGAACGGCTATATTTCACAGAGAGACAAACTGCACGAAAGTCTGCCGGATAATATCGATGCGGTATATGAAAAGTTGTGTTTGTATTGCGCCGTTTATTTTGACTTATACTTAAGATATGGCGGGGTTATTTTTATTTACGATTTCTGTACTGATTTTGTTGGATACTATGTAGCTTCTTCTTTACTCGGTAGGAAAAAAAAACTGAATAATAATTAAAATGAAATAGCGTTCGTTGGTAAGTACATCACTTGAAAACGGCTGGACGGATTTGGAATTATTTATTTTAAAATGTTATTAATAGTCCGAATCAAGTCCATAAGGAAATAAAAATTTGAAAAGTTTCCCGGAAATCTTAAAATTTGGGAAAAACTGAACATCATTTTTTACATGACTTATGGACAGGACAACGTCCGTCGGGTCAGCCAGTTATAAAATAACTAGCTGCGCTCCGCGGTTTAACCCTCATAAGTCTCGCTCCCGTGGGAATATTGAGATAAAAAGTATCCCATGTCCTAACCCAGAAAATCTGTTTTAGCGTGAAAATATAACAAACAAACAAACAGTACACGAGGTTCACTGCCCAGTACGCGCCGGGAGTAAACATTAAGTATTGCCACTCGTAGAGGCTATTTTAATGTGGAATGAAATTAAATAGCCTCCATGTGCAACGTACAATGCTATAAGACACGATCCCTGCACCACAGTACGTTTCCACGAGTAACGTGTTATTTTTTTTGTATTTTATAAACTGACATACCAATCTGACTTTTACATTCACACAGCATGGCCCGTGAAACGAGGTACAAGCAAAATTTTAGAAACCTCTCTCCAAGGACTTCCTGAAACAGCCCCCTGTGTGTTCTGAGATTATTTGTAGTTTAGGAGCTAGACGGTTTTTAATAATTTTGGGGAAATCTCACTTGACTTTTAATTTTATTTAATCTATGTCGCATTTTTATATTTTTTTTATTGTTTCTATAAATCCAGGTTTCCAAACGATGTTTTTCTTCACCGATGTCAGAGATGTCCAGGATAAACTTAAAAAGTACATATAGGGTGGCCAGAGAAACCGACCAAAAAAATTTTTAGAAGCCTCTCTCCAAGGGCTTTCCGAAACCCTTGTATGTTGAGCAATTATTTTAATAAATTAAAATAAATCAAACTCAACAAATATAAGTCTGAAATCGTTAATCCGTCTTGAGCAAGCGTGGTGAGCGTGACTCATGCCTTCTCTGTATGAGAACAAAGGTTTGCCCTTGCCTTGTAGTTAGATAATAATAGGCTGTTTTTTTTTAAGTACTGATACTTAGAAAATAAAACAAAATAGAAATAAAGACAAGTCAACTCTTTCCGCATTTTGAATGCGAGTGAAGATTGATGCGATTTTTATATCCAAATCCGGAGAGGCGTATGTGCACTGTTATAGACTGAGTCATTGACCCCTTGCCAAGATCTGCCTTCGAAGGGAGTAATTAATGCAAAAACATAATATCTACCTTCAAGAATTAGTAGTCTGTTTTTAATTGTGACTAATCGTGAGAGATGAGGCAAGACTGATGTCTACTCTGGCATAATTCAAAACCCTTCTTTTGAACGCACGTCTGTTGTTATGCGACATCCTTTACTTAGTTTAATTAATTTTTGTACATTAATTTAGTTAGAGTGGGCTTTTCATTAAAATACGAAAGTATTTGTAAATGAATCCGTGGGCTAGAGTTATTTAATTATTTTTGTGGAAAGCACTATAATATTTTTCATTTAAATAAATTCTATTTCCGTACCCATTACTGCATTTCACTTTGATCACTTCGCAGTCCAGTTTACAAAATATTACGTATTTTTAATTAGGTTTTGAACCGTAATTGCTTTTTGTTCAATTTAGTTGTAACAGTGTCAGTCTCAAAACGCAGAAGTTAATGGGTTGGCGCCGGCGGTCGGGTAAGTCGGTAGTACAAAAGTGAACTCTATGGTCAGTTTTTACAGAATAATCTTGCATGACATAGTATAAAAATTTAGTAGTAGTATCTTGGTATTTATTTATTATACAATTTTGCACTTATTCAGATTAAAAACTTTTCAATAATATTATTTACATTTTAACATATAATATACACAAAAATATTTACAACTAACTACTATATATATTATGTACAAGTATGTAAAGGAAAAAGTTAAAAATAAGGACAAGAGCTCATTGGGCGTCAAAAAATTCGTCCGCATCGCTGTCAGCGGGAAAAGTGCCCAAAAGGCTGGCAGCATTGCCACGTTGGATGGCGATGCTGATTCTTTGGCCTAAGAATTGGCCAGCCCTCTGGTCACGTAAAGAGCCGACCAACCACTTGGCGATGTCCCGGAATACTCGGTGAGCACTCGGACCCCATGGCCCTATATTTTTGAGCCGTTTGGGGTTGAAACACTAGGGCCATGGGGTCCGAGTTGGTTGGTCGACTCTTTACGTGACCAGAGGGCTGGCCAATTCTTAGACCATAGAATTTACATTTTAGAAAATTACAGTTCTTTTTTTGTATCCACTTCTGTAAATAAAATAAATGATAAACAACAACCGTAGGGACTTGGTACTTTATCTTACTGTCTTATTTAAAACTGTAAAGGAAAACATCGTGCGGAAACCGGCATGTCCTTTTTTTTTTTTTTTTTGGGTGGGAAATTATCAAGCGGACCCCGTCAATTCTGCTGACATCTCTTTGAGGCGCGCGTGGAACACAACGCGCCGTCGACCCGGGCTTGGTCCTTATCGGACGGCGAGCTACCCATTGCTCACCGTCCGCAAGCCCGCGCCTACGGTGGCCGGAAATCTTCCTGCGATTCCCGACGCCCAGGGCGTCTCCTGCTGCGGCGGTTAGGGGCGCGAGGGCGCGAAATTTGCCTCTCCCTCACGCGCTCCGTCTCCTCCTTCGCGAGCATTACTGCTTCGCAGAAAGAGGTGACGGCCTCCCATTTCCTCTCGCTCCGTAGCATGGCCTGAATCAGGGCCGGACGCGAGAGATCACCGCCGCCGATCGCATCCACGAGGACACGGCGATGCCCTGCCCAAGCCGGGCAGACCTCCACCGTATGCTCCACCGTGTCCTCCGGGCGATCCACACAGTGACGACACCCGGGCGTTTCCTCCCGCCTTATCCTGAACAGTTACCTCCCGAAACAGCCGTGTCCGGTGAGTACCTGCGTCAGGCGGAAGGTGAGGACGCCGTGGCGCCTCTCTAGCCACTCCTCAAAGAGGGGTCTTATCGCCGCAATTGTGGCGTGCCCAGCGCTGGGTTGCGACAATCGCACTCTCCATTCCGCCATGAGATCCCGCCGGAGCTCTGTCCGCTGTGCCGCGACTTCTTGCGGCATCGGAGTTAAGCCCCGGCGCTTCGCCTCCTCGCGCTACTCCCAAATGTGCGCGAGGACCTTTGCCTCCAGATCCCATGGCGGTACTCCGGCAAGGAGGCTCCCCGCCTCGCAGGAGACCGTGCGGTATCCTCGGGCCAGCCGGATGGCCATGACCCTTTGGGACGCGTTCAGCCGGCGGCCTGGCTGCCGCCTCAATGAAGGCGCCCACACCGGCGCCCCATAAAGGGCCATGGACCGCATGATCCCCACGTAGAGCCCAGATTGGGCAGGAGCCGCTTCAAGGCAGCCCCGGCCCGGTCCAGTCTGGGAGCCAAACGTCGGAAATGCTCCACGAAGTTCCACCGGCTATCGAGGACGAGTCTCAAATACTTCATCGTCGACTCGACGCCGATGTGAACCCCTCCCGCCAATACCTGGGAACCCGACGGTGGCGCACTACGAGGACCATAGAAACCCATGGCCTCGGACTTGTGCAGGGCCACCTCGAGTCCCAGCTGCCGGATTCTGTCGACGATTGTCGCAACCCCGCGTGCCGCTAAGTCGGCCGCCGCCTGGTACGACCTCCCCTGCGCCAGGACCAGCGTGTCGTCAGCGTAACAAACGACGCTGACGCCAGTAGGGAGGTTGGCGCGCAGCACCCAGTCGTATCCGATGTCCCACAGATGCGGCCCCAGGACCGATCCCTGTGGGACACCGCACGACATCTCTCGCCGGTTCCACTCTCCTTGGTGACCGGGGTAGATGACAGCCCTGTCTGTCAAATAGGCCTCGACCACACGACAGAGGTAGGTCGGCATCCGGTGATACCGAAGTGCCTCCCTGATGCAACTCCAGGGCAGGGTGTTAAAGGCATTGGCGATGTCTAGAGACACCGCCAAGACGACCCCACCCCGGGCCACAGCATCCCCCGTCGTGAGGGCCCGCACGCGCATGATGGCGTCCACCGTAGAGCGCCCCCTGCGGAAACCGAACTGGCTCTCCGCCAGATCCGGCCCCACTCGCACCAGCTGCCCGACGAGGCGGTCTGCAATGACTCTTTCAAAGAGCTTGCCCACCTCGTCGAGCAGCACAATGGGCCGATAGGCGGACGGAGAGTCCGCTGGGCGCCCCGGCTTCCTGATGAGGACCAGTTTCCCAGTCTTCCAGCAAAGTGGGAACTGGCCCCTCTCCATGCATGCGCTTAGGAGCCCTCTCAGTCGAGGCCCGAGAGTCCCCATGGCCAGGACCCAGGCCCTTCCGGGTATGCCGTCGGGTCCTGGGGCGGTATTCCTCGCACTCATCCTGCGTACCGCCACTCTCATCTCTACCTCGGTCACCTCCGGAGCATCGTCGTCGTCGTCGTCGGCGGTGTGGTCCGCAACGGGCACCGCAATGGGCGGAGCCATGGGCGGGGGCGTATGTTCCCCTCTTGAAGGGAACAGAGTGCTCACCACGTCCTCCATAAGCTGGGGCCGGAGACTCTGCGTCAGCGGGGGAGCCCATGGGCGGAGTTTTTCCCGCACCATCTTATATGGGCGTCCCCACGGGTCTCTGTTCAGAGTCTCCAGCATCTCCTCGCGGGCCAGTGCCCTGGCCCGCAGGATCTCCGCTTGGAGGGCGGTCTTCGCCGCTCTGTACCCCTCGTACAGCTCCGCCTGAATGGCTTCCGTATCCGGAGGACGGATACGGAGCCTGCGGTGCCTGGCGTACCGGCGTCGCGCAGCAACGCACGCCCTGCGTAGAGCTTCCAGCTCTTGCGACCACCAGTACACCTGGCGCGAAGCGCGTCCAGGGTGGACTCGGGGCATTGCCACGTCACATATATTGGACATGGCCTCCCGGAACCACTCCGCCTCGTCGTTAATGTCGGCAGGCCTGTCCGGTGATGACACCCAGGCCTGCACGATCGAGGCTTCCAGGAGGAGCTCCCGGTCCAGCCGCTTCAGCGCCCACCGCGGACCACTCGGGGCCCGTTGGACCGGCGCGCTCGAGGTCTGGGTGGAGACGTCAAACCGGATGTACCGGTGGTCGGAATAGGTCTCCACCTCCTCTATGACGCGCCAGTCGATCACACGCGGCGACAGAGCGGGGCTGGCGAACGAAATGTCCACCACTGATTCACCCCGCATCCGCACACACGTGGGGACAGAACCCCGGTTTAGGACGACCAGGCCTGTCTCCAGAGCCCAGTCCTCCACCATCCTGCCCCGTGTGTCCGTATGTCCGTGTGTCCGTGTGCCCGTGTGTCCGTGTCCCAAGCCAGATTTTTGGCGTTGAAGTCCCCGAGGACGAACACGGGGAGGGAACCGAACCCGACGACGACGACTCTCAACTCCACAAGGGAGTTGTGGAACTCGGCGAGAGTTCGGTTCGGGGAGAAGTATACCCCTACCACGACAATCTCCCCGAACCGTGCTGCCACGCAACCCCGTCCTCTCTTGACAGACTCGAGGGACGGGGTACCAGCGGCGGCCGACGAAATGAGGGTCACTGAGCCGCTCAGGTCCTCCACCCAGTCATCCCTGGGCGGGACAAAGTACGGCTCAGCGACCACGGCGATGTTAATCGACCACTGCGCCATGCTCTGGAGCAAAAGATCCTGAGCAGCGGCGCAGTGGTTGATGTTCGCCTGGAGGAGGCGTAATGGGGCCGTTATTGGCACTCCATTTTAACCCCTCCCTAGCCCCCTGTGAGGGCACCGCCGCGGCGGCAACGGCGGCGACGACGACAGTGGAGGCGGCAGCGGCGGCGGCAGTAGTGGCGGCGGCTGCGGCGGTGACGGCGGTGGCGGAGGGCTTGCCCTTGCCTCTGGCTTTGGCGGGTGGAGCGCAGGCCTTGCTCCCAGCCCGGTGATCGGCCGGCTTGCCAGCCGCCGCACATACGACGCAGTGCGGCGCGGCGTTGCACGAGCCGGCCTTATGACCGGGCTGACCACAGCGGAAGCAGTGGTCGCTGCGGTCCACCTCCGAGGTGCACTTCGCTCCCACGTGGTCGCCCACCCGGCAGCGGAAGCACCTCATAGGTCGGGGCTCCAGCAGTTTGACCTGCGCGGAGACCCAACCTACCAGAAGCCTTCGGCCCTCCCCGGCTATAAGCTTGGCCGTCGACACGGGGCAGCTCACTGTTACGGCTCGCATCCCCGTGGAGTCAGGGTGGATGGTGCCTACCCTCACCTCCTCGGCAGAGCACCCTCCAGTCCTGGCGACCGCGGCCACCACCTTTTCCGCCGTCACGCAGTCGTCCAGGCCCCGGATGCGCAAGTCAGCGCGTTTGGTGGGCCTGGACACTCGGGCCTCTTCCGGATTCAGGGTCGCCCTGAGCCTATTGGCCAGAGCGTCCGCTGCCGGGCCGCTGTTTGCACCGGGGATCTCTAGCATCCTGGCCCCAGTCGCGGTGATCTTTAGCCGGACCCCATTGGCGGTCTCCTTTAAATCAACCGCCGCATCCACCTTGGCGAGCACGTGCTGATAGGACACGCCCTTCTTTTCCGCTTCCGGCTGTAGTGTAATCACTACAGCTGCGGACTTCGGGGCGCGGAGCCTATCTGCGACGCTTCGCTCCTTGCGCCGCTGCCGCCTCGCCTTTCTCTTGGCCGCCCTTGCCGCCTTGCCAACCTTCTTCTTCTCCCCGGCTACTTGCCATCCGGCACCGGCCGGAGGAGATTCAGAAGGTGGTGGGGGCGGCCGTTTCGCCGCCTTAGCCGAGGCCCCCGCAGCCTTGGCCGGGGCCCTTGCCGCCCTGGCTGGAGCAGCCGCCGCTTTCGCCGGGGCCCCCGACGCCTTGGCCAGGGCCTCCGCCACCTTGGCTGGGGCCCTCGCCGCCTGTGCAGCCACCCCACCTTTGGTCGGCCCCGACGAGGCTGGTCCGGCTGCGGCAGCTGCGGTGGCGGCGTATGACGCCGCCTTTGGCTGGCCCGAGGCCGGCTCGCTTGCCGCCAATGGGGGGCGCAGGACTATGGCCTCCAAGGTGGCAAACTTGCTCCGTAGAGCAGCCATTTCCTGCCGCACCAGGTTGAGGATCCGGTCCTCAGCAGTCACGGGCTGTCCCTGCCCATGCTGCTCCCCCTCCTGCGGCACCTCTCGGGGGCCGGCTCGTCGGAGCCCAGCCACGTCCGCTCGGAGATCCGCATTCTCCTTTTGGACATGCTCCATGGCGGCTGTCAAGCGGGCGATCTCCACCCGCATTTCTGACATACCGTCCGACGGAGGCCCGGGTTGGAGGGCCTCCGCAGCCGCCATGATCGAGGCAGTAGCCACGGAGATGGCCTTGCCTCTAGAAGACTTCGTCTTCTTAAAGGCCACCTCGCTGATCGCGGCCGCTACCTCCTCCGCGAACTTGACCGCTCGCTCCGAATTGGAGCCGCTAGCGGCGTCCGGCTTACCACCACGGTGGTCCGGCTTTGTTTTGGCCCGCTCCCGGAGCGGACGGGCCATTTCGGCGACCACCCCACCCTGAGCACTCTTCGCGGCGTCAGGCCGCATCTTCGTGCCCACCAGTGAGGCGGCAACCACCACTTCCGACTCCTCTGTTGAGGCCTCGGATGACGAGACCCCGGGGTCGCTCTCCGCACTGATAACCGGGGTATCAGGCCGTTTGAGGCGACCCCGATTGCCCCGCCCCGGCCTCGAAGCGGAAGCTGCTCCCGCTACCGCTCGTCCTCGGCCTCTCCTCACCGTCGACACCTTCGCGATCGGGAGGCTTTCCTCGCTCGAGGATTGCCCCGCCCATCCTGTGCGCTCCGACCCGCGCGACCTTTTGCCCCAGAATTTGGAGCCCCCACCACGTCCTACGTCCTGGTCGGACATACTTTGGTCCCCTGAGGGACATGAGCCTCCTCGGCTCTTGTTGCCGTCGCCGGCAAGCGGTACCTTCTCCGCCAATAAAGGCACGTTTTCGTCTTGGTTTTTGTTTTTATTTTTAATATCCATACAGTTCCCACGAGTAGTAAAGGAAATATTCGTCCACCTAGGCAGAGCCTTTTGCCTAGGTAAGCCTACATACTGTAGAGGTCGGCAGGTATCTACAGGGGAAGCGCTAACGACTGGTCCCCCACCAGCCACTCATCCTCTCGCCGCGCTACGAAACTTAGGATTAGGTGGTTTTTTATCTTAGAGGTGTCCTTCCTCTGGGCCGGGCGGTTAAGCCAAGCCCCCGGCGGCGGCATTAAACATGCCTCCGTTCGCTGTCCAGATAACCTGGCTCAGCGAACCCGCCGAAAGTTCTCCCTCAAGATCGCTCTTGAGGGAGAAACGACAGCCGCTTTGGTGCGCCTGCGCCGCAGCGGCTGGGTCACGTCCAGTGTCAATCGACTAACGTCGATCGATCAGGAGCGACCCGCCTCCCTCGTTCCTCCACTGTGCCCTCTGCAAATCAGAGGGACACGCGGAAGAACGTCGAGGAGCATGCTGCTCCCCCGCCCGCAGAAATTAGCCACAAACAATACCCTCTCCGAAAAACTCCCAAACCTTTTCCGAAGAGTATATTGTTCATGCCCAGGGTGCACCAGCCTGACAACTGCTCTTCCCCCCGAACGTATCCATAAGGGACCAGCAGGTATCAGGCACACGTGGAGGTTTTCTGTACGCACCCCAAACCGGCATGTCCTAGAACCAAAAATTCGAAAACATGTGACATCTACCAACCCGAACTGGGCCCGTGTGGTAGATTACAGCCCACTCTTTCACGAAGAGAGGAGGCCTGAGTCCCAGCAGTGGGAACGTTATAGGCTGATGATGTCTTATTGAGACCAACACATAATATTATTCCTAAAAGCTAATTTTACCAAAGTCAGACATCCAATAAACACATGTGATAAAAAAAAAGGCCAGAAAAGTTTGGATGAATTCGCACTACGACGACTACCCATAGTGGTAGACAAAGAAGCAGTTCTACATTCAACTGTATTCAATATTCAAGCAATAGCTATACATCACGAGGTTATTTCGTGATGTCACGATAAATATATCGCCGTGCTATTGTCGTTCCGTTACAATCACGATTATGGTATCTATTGTACGTAATACATTGTGGAGGTTTGCATTGCAGTGTAAGCGCATTGTAGTGAGGCTACATTTGTGTAGTGTATTAATTGCTTAGGCAACTATTGGATCGTTCATTGATGAATATATTATACATATAGTTCCAACATAGGATCGCCTACCAGAATCAGTATCTGGATTTATCTAGAATAATGTTTCTCTCATAAAGAGGAGACCTGTGTCCAGCGGTAGGATCATTATGGGCTGATGGGACTTTTATTAATAGGCAATTTAAAAAAATTAAATTACATCAAACCTTAAATAGTCGAATGAAGAAAGGATTAAGTTTTTACCAATGCAAACAGTTTTTATGGGTGCCTGAGCAATTAACAGACTAATGTCACATTTTTGTCTAAACGATGCCTCTATATTGTAACGTAACGTTTACCTCTTTGGAGGTGAATGTTAGTTACGGGTTAAATTAAAATAGATAATAAGGTAGTTAAAATTAAATTCAGATTAGCTTAGAATTAAAATTAAGGGCCGGCTTCACAGGACGTGGGATGTTCGGGATAGGCGGGGTCAGGCTGACAGATGGGTAGGCAGGCGCGGAGGCAGGTAGGCAGGTAGGCAGTCAGGAAGTTTGGAGGAGCCGGGCTGCGGCGTCACGCGTCTAACGGCGAGTCCTGTCGAACGGAGAGGTGGGTGTGAATAACAATTAGATAGCGGAGGCACTCCGTGGTACTTCACGCTAATGGGAGGCCTGCGTCAATGTCGGCAGGCTATGATGGTGTTGCTTGGCGCCGCGCCGATTGGCGTCGCAGCGCTTGGCGTCGCGGCGCTTGGCGTCGCGCCGTTTGGCGTCGGAGAGTGTCGGGGGCCTTTCTTGGAGGATGGCGCGGCAGAATACCACAATATTACAAATGTATTTTATTCTTTGGCAGTAAAATACCACTTATCCTAGAAGAGGCTGCCTACTTTTTCTCACTTAACATCATAACAACAAAAGACATTATCATTAAAACCGTAGCGGACAGTCCTCGCATATTAATTCCTTGTCCTAAATATAGAAACGGAAACGTCCTACATTCGTAAATAAACACAATTTATATGAACACGAGTATTAGTACGAACAGCGCACTTAATGGCTGGTATTGTATTACATAGGTACAGTTAAGTAGGTACATTCAAGTGTTGAGAGCGATTTCGTTACACTGTGTCAATTGGCTTAAGCTTATTGTCTCCTATTTTCGTAGTATTTTAACTAAAGGATCTCTTCTAGATAATGACAATGAATAAGTGCTTGAAGGATAGCGATAAGTATATATAAGCCAAAGCACCAAACTACGTTTATATCCATTTTTAATAGATGGTATGTTTTTGTTCGGAAATCTGTTCATACTATAAAGCTGTTTTCCATTTTTTAGGCAGTGTAGAGCACTTTGTATTCCAAAATCAGGTTATAACAAAGTGAACGGTTTGAGGTATGTGTTTTTCGCTTTGTGCGTAAAGTGGATATATTTTTCATACTAAAAATTCTCAAAGGAATGATGCGTGTTAAAATCTGCCGAATTAAAAGATATTTGTTTTTTTAATCTTCGTTGACAGTCTGTTACTCCGTACCTAGTATGCGGAATGTTTAAGAGTCGATAAATCCTTAAATTGCTTAGCATGATCCGTTATATCAAAAATACTGCAGCATTCATTTTGAAATAAATATATGTTAAATCTGAGGATTAATTTTAAGTACCTACTATGTTTAACGAAAACACGATTTCATAAAATTTCTCTACAGTTTTTTACAAAGTTACTTCCAGACTGAACGATAAACCGCTAGTATTAAAAAAGTACTTCAAATTAGATCATTAAACTTTGCATAATAATTGAACTAAATATAAAGCAGCTACGACGTTTTTTAAAGTGAAAACTTCTTCAGGCGCGTTGGGCATTTTTGAGATGGGACTAAACCATTGATTTCACGACACTGCGACGGAATTTACCGACACCGTGGAGTAAAAGACATCAATGCGTTGATTACCGCGGTGTCGAATTTTTCAAGTTTTCACTTCTGTCGGCACTCTCGGAGAGCCACAGTTTTTTTAAAATCATCGTTTTTTTTCACCGTAAAAAGAAATTACCGACACTATCGGCGTCTTTGAGTTTTCTCCCCGCCGCTCAGTCTCACTCAGTCCGCGAGCAGTAGTATGTGAGCAATATAAAGAGTGAATTTGAGCTGAGGAAACTTTCCTTACTCTTAACATATATCCTAGAGATATTGTGAGACATCACTAAGGTGTAACTGAAACCACACTACCCTGCCAACCTCAAATGCCCATACCAAAACTTTGCCCGTTACACAAAATATTCTCAACGACAACTAGCAACAATAGTCACTGTTTGCCCAAGCCTCAAAGTGTAGCAACAAGGATTAATTCCACACAAACTGCATCGTATCGCTCCGTTGCCCAAGCTGCCCTCGTTGCCCGCGACATACCCAACTTGTGCCGTTTGTTGCCTTAATGCCATGCCCGCTGAATACTTGCGGCTCATAGTTAGCCCTGACTTGTGTTTCCGTTCTTAGGGATTAAGATTGTGGATGTAAACTGTACTTAGATTTTATCTTGAGAGCTTGGTGGCACATTTAAGGGGAATTACTAATAGCACAGTGGTTTACAAGAAAATTCTAAACACTTTTTCTGCTACAGGATCCAATAGCGACATGGTGATTCTTTCTCGGGCATACTACTGAATCCTAATATTAATCAATTGGAAAAGCCATTTAAGGCTAAATACTCTTAGTTCTCTTCAAAATGGTTGAGCTGAATGGTGCTAATCCATGCGTCATGTTCGTAAACGGGCGCCGTCAGTTGGGACTGGTCATCTCTTAGTTGCCACGGCTTATTTTTAATTTATTTTCATTTTTGAATTGTTCTTTGTTTTATATTTCTATTACGGACGCTTATAATGTGCACGTTTTTCTACATTGTTCTCACATGTATAATTTCAACATGAACGATGTAACCAATTTTTGTAACAATTTTTATTTAAAAGAGTGTCCTTGGAGTTTCTTGTCCGTTCTTCTCCATAGGTACCTACCTACTACGCTTTGGAATGGGCAACTAGCTCGATTCCTTGACAGTACAAAAGTGCCTGTAAATGGTTTAATTGAAATAAATGCTTTGAGTTTGAGTTTAGGCACTCTGTACATGAAAGGTCACTGTACAATAACTACTAAGTAATACTTCCTCACATTTACAAATAGAAAGCTGATGAAATTTTTTCATCATCAAACCCTAATTTGTCGTCCCCAATCAGCGCAAGTGAAGAGGTATTCAAGCACAGAGAGCATTCGCACGTGCCGAGCTATATTGCTGTTAAGGCAGTTACCGCGCCGAAATGTACAACTAATAACCAATTCAGGGTGCGGACCCGTAGTCACACCAGATTGTCACAATAGTGTGACTAGCAGGATTTTTTTCGTGTTTGTCACAGGAAAAAAAACCTGCTAATATTTCTACACCATGTACCACTTGTCATTATCAACTAGAGCGGTGAGGTAAATGTTTGTTTCGATAAGAATTCATTTTAAACTCGATGTGTCTCATATAAATGTGCCACCGTAAGATTATTAATTAAAGACTTTATTTCAGACTATGGTGTGAGAACCGTTAGTTTATTATAATCTATCGGTATTACTTCCGTAAGATTGTAAACTGCCAAAAAATTGTGAACTGTGTGTGGTTAGGTTAGAACTGTGACCGACCGCGGCAGCAGTCGGCGAGCGGTACTTCCAAGTTGCTTTTATTTATTTAAGGAAAAACAAACAGTAGCACAATAAAAAACAGTCATAATATCTCAAATGTAACATTTTAAACAATTATGCTACCCACTACGTTTTCCACAGATTACAATATGAAATATTTACAAACCAGCTAGTAACACAGATTCAATACCTACACAACCGGCACTATCCTGGAACTCATATCTGGATTTTTTTATTTATAACAGAAACAAAAAATAAATAAATAAAAGGTGCGTTACGTTGCAAGCAAGTTTGATAGCAGTTTACAATTTGTCGGTTTCCCATGGATAGATTATAAACTATAGAAAAATAATAAGTCAAATGGTTAGTTGCTGTTAAAAACTTTTTGACAGTTGTACCGATATATTATAAAATGTGTTATATAGTGCAGAAAAATTACCAGTGTGACAAACAGGAAAAAAATCCTGTGAGTTACAACAGTGTTACAATCTGGTGTGACTAAAGAGTCCGCACCCGTACATAACTATTGCAAATATGGTACGATATAAATTGACAGCGCAAAGGAGCTGCCGAGCGCCTGCTGTGCGGAGAAATAATGTATTTAATAATTGCATAACCATTTCAGTCTTCGACTGTGCAGACTCTCAAAATGTCTAGGCAATCGTGAAACATGATTGAAGAAATTAATAAGGACCATGTAGAGAGGCTTTTGAGTCGATTGCCTATTTATTCCAAACGCTGTCTTCATCTTGACCCAGATTTTATCCCACCCAATATACCAACTTCAAGTGAACCACTCAGCAAGCATTGAAGTCTTATAACATAATACGATTGTGGTAACTATGGATACTTACGATATTTGCGATTGTATTAATGTACAATTTGTTTAATTTTCAGGTTAATTTTCCTCAAAACGGTGTAAGAAAACATCGTGAGGGAACCAGCAAGTTCTAGAACCAAAAAAAAATCGAAGACATGTGACATCCACCAACCCGCACCAATGTATTATGGTCTGAATTTCTCTCACAGAGAGAAGGCCTGTGTACCAGCAGTAGATACGTTGTTGGCTGATTATGCGGTTCATTTATAACAGTCTTATCGTAATACGCTATTACACTTACGTCCTAATAAAAATTTCTGCATTCTTTAAAGTGTTTTTAACCAGACGTGGTCTGTTTATAAGTGTGCCACGTCGGGATTGATATTTTTGTATTTTATGTTTACGTTTTTTCCTATTAGTCTTAAGGTTTAATAAAACCAGCCAGGTTTAAAGTATTCCTACAGCACGTCTAAATGTGCCTTTAAAGATAAATTCATAGAAAACGTGTCGGTGCGTGTCGTAGGCTTATCTCTGTGCACCTCAGGCTCACCCTCTAGTACTTTGGATTGTTCACGAAGCATAGCGCTGCAAAGATTGAACGTCCACTTCTTCTGTTAAATACAATAAGTAGATCATTTTTAGGCCCGTATTAATAATTTCAACCAATCAAAAGGCTTTAATTAGTTTTAAGTAATGTTTGAGTTTTGAGTGGGGTTCTGTAATACGGGCCTTAGTGTTATAAATTATGAAATTAAGCGGCGGTGTGAAATAGTTATTTAGTTTATTTTTGTTGTATTCCAGAAGTTTATTGAAGATTTTTGGTATAGATTGCACTTTAGAGTTTTTCTTTTTCAATTATGGAATAAAATGTAGGTAAATCAATATAATAATTGGGCAGGGCGTGTTAAGGATTTCATGTTGGTAACTAAATTGCCTTTCATTCATTCTATGAGTACATGGTTCATCATTAGTTAAGGTATGTTTACCCTAATCATTGTACCCGGAAGCTATAAAAACTCCTTATCCCTACAAGGCCACATAGTCGATGATACCTACAGGGTGAATGTAACATCGAACCGTACTCTGCTTTTAACGTCATTTGCGTTTTAGTGCTCACTATTCGCGACACACTTTTTGTTTATACAGCTTTTTTACGACCTTTGTACAGCTATGGGAACCATAAGTCTCTAGAAAATGGCCGTTGATAGTATAAAAGGGTACCAGAATTGAGTGATGAAAAGGTCATATTATAGTTTGTCAGGGAAGATAAAACAGGACGTTTTTCTGTTAATATTTTTGGATTTCCTATTGGTTATTAATATCAGATAGTATGTTTGTATAGTCAAAATATACAGGTGATAGGTACAGTCAGCCCCAAAAAGATATATACACGGCCAAGGAACCATTTTAATTTCTACAACCATTGGTCCATAATATTGTATCCACCGTACAGGTACAAAACATAATGTATAATTTATTTTACCAAAACAAAGAGATGTTCTAAAATTTATATACACCCTATGACCAAAACAAGGTCATCTACATAAGTCTCACAAATATGTATACAGTAATCATTCAAGAATATTTGCACTTACTTTTTAAATTGGTTTTATCGCAAATTGTTTTAAATTATTCGAGACATTATACAAGCCTCCAAAATGGCCTTCCCTAACATACGTAATACATAATAAGTACAAATAAGTAGGTATTTAAAACAAAACAAGGTAAAAAAAACTCAAAGTTCTTTAAAATTCAAAAGTTCAACTTGGAGGAGGGGTCTTTAGAAATGAGTATTTAGTTTCAAATGCGATACCATAATAATTGTCATTTACTTACTTTTAATGGGTCAAACTGACATATTTATTATTGTCATGACAACGATCCCATCTTAAGGATCGCTCACGCATTTGCGTGTAATATAAAAGTTCAGATTCAAGTTTTTCATCAGTGAATGCGTCCAGCGGGGTAATTGCGTGACACACATAACCTGACAATTGTTCACAATGCAAACATAATGTAGTTTAGAAGCAGCTATGAGGCCCTATTTTACATCGCTCAGGGTTAAACTTGATCACTATATCTAAGAAGAAATTCCCTTGTCGTATGTTCGGATCTCGATTAAGGAAAAGCACGGCACAAGAGATCCTGTTTTGAATCTTGCCAATATGCTTTGCTTAACTATTTTACTAACCCGCACTGGGCCCATGTAGTGGAGTATGTTATGTCCCAGCAGTAGGAACGTTATTGGCTGATTATGCTAATGCTTACTATTAAGAGGTCATTTTAACTTCAGGTCATTTTCGACCAGAACAATGTCAAAACTGTAAACTAACAGACCCGGACACAATGCCTTTCCGTATATTCCATGTATTACGTTCATTAGGATCCAAGGCGCGATAACCGAGGTTAAACTGTATATATCTCCGGCAGACGGGAAGCGTGCCTCATATCCTATGCTCACTACTCCTAGTAGGTACCGAAACGTTGCCTAGCATCGATGGTTAATTTAATTACAGCTTCTCGCTTTGATTTCAACCTTATATAGTTATGCCTATTGGTGATACATTATTAATGATGTTGAAATTAGTGATGACATTAATTTGTGGCTTGTGTGTTCTAATAACAATTATTAAAATTAAGCGAAATCATAAACCTAAATTTCAAGTCGAGTTAATTTTAGCTTTGACTGAAGTAGGTGTAAAATATATTAATATGATCTTTCTGTCTCAACTGTTTTAAGGATTAATTACAGTTTATTCTATATAAGTTGGTATACCGAATCAAGTTTGTTTTATCCTTCGCTATTAGTTTTGTTTTTAGAACTGTGTAAATAGGTACATTAGTTTTTTATTATGAAATTAGCTCCTATTGATACTTTAATTTAATCTAACAAAGAAGATTCTTTGTCAGGTTCAATTTGTAGGCCAATCTAAGCACAGAGTCCCTGCAATGTATTTTATGATAATGATTATGAGTTTATGACAGCCGATTCGAATGGACAAAAAAGTAGGATCGTAGTCACGTACCCAAATATAAATAAATTGGTGTAAAACTAACTGGCACGCATAGGTGTGTCGGTAGACAAAGTTGAGCGGTAGATAGTTGCGACGCGACACTACACACGTGACCTGACACACTAATAAGTCTGACGTGTGACATCGTGTCAATGTGATAGCATTGCACCCTTTTTTTATACAATATTGTCATGTAATCTGCTAAGACAAGCCAAAACAAAAGCACTTAAAAAGTTATTAGATTTAATGTAGAGTCAAGTCCCTAATTCTGCAAACCTTATATCGTGGTCAAAGTGCATGGCTTGGCCGTTTCGCGGCCGTCGCTTATACACTCCTATGGGCTTTTGGTAAGAAATTAAGTCTTTTAACAGTGAAAGCGTTAGTCTGAGCAACATAATTTACATGAAATGTTTTTGGTGGTAGGATTATTAAAATTATATTTAGTAAATTATCGGGAGGATTAAGCACACCACATACCCAATATAGCCAGAAAGTTGAGCGCCATAGTTGAGCGGCAAATAGTTGTGACGCGATAACACATGACCACACGATTGTTCATTCTTCAAAAGTGTTCAGATACTATTCCCTTATCACTTAAAGTAATAAGCAACATCCGTTTACATAATAACCTAATTTAACCAACAAATAGCTTTAATCTCAGAACCGAAAAAAATATTAGACAATGTTACTAACCGCGATTATATCTGGTTAAACCAATGACGTCGAGTATCATATTACCAGAAAACAATTTTGTAAAAAGAATATGATCATAAATTCTCTTTCATTTTGGATGAGAACTGATTTATGAAATTATTTTAATCTGATAAAAGATTGCCTCGGTATTTTTATACCTGAATTATTGCTGCCAAGATCCCTTTTCATCTAAAGATTATTTAACGCGGTTCGCTTTTTGTGGGAAAAATTAATTTTAAGCGTTAATTTTTAAAGAAATACTTAAAATTATCGAAGTGAGCGATATCTGAAATATTGAATAGAAAAATACTGTGTGGGTGTTATCAAATTAAGTTTTTTAAGCTCATACTTATTACAATATTCTTTTTGAAGGTAAAAAAATTAATAAATAAGTTAAACTTCATTTTTAAATGCCACTCATGCTTTCAAACCATTACAGTCTTTCTCATTTTAAAACGCCTAAACATCGAGCGTAGTGATCGCTTAAACAGTTTTGATCCAATAGACGGTATTTTTAACCGACTTCCAAAAAGGAGGAGGTTATATGTTCGACGCGTATGTTTGTTTTTTTTTTTTTTTTTT
Organism: Agrochola litura; assembly: GCA_949152395.1. Lineage (NCBI taxonomy): Eukaryota > Metazoa > Arthropoda > Insecta > Lepidoptera > Noctuidae > Agrochola > Agrochola litura. The sequence goes on along the minus strand of OX424497.1, from coordinate 1,585,868 downwards.
TTTTTTTTTTTTTTTTTTTTTTTTTTTTTTTTTATGTATGTCCACCGATTTCTCCGTCATTTGTGGACCGATTTTGAAAATTCTTTTTTTGTTTGAAAGGGTATGCTTCCAAATTGGTCCCATATAAATTTTATTAACTTTGCTTGGGTAGTTTTTGAGTTAGCTACAAAATACGTATTTTTTTCCCACTTAGTATGTAGATGATATGATAAGTTCCTGTCACTGGTAGCAGGTAGTGGTATTTGAATGTGTGTGGGGTAGGTACCACAACTAAAAAGTGAAAAATAAAAACTTTTTACAAAAAAAAACAACCGACTTCCAAAAAAAAAAACACTACAAAGTGAAAAATAACTTTAATTTCGGAAGTCGGTGGCAAAAAACGAAAACACAAAACCCAAGACACCGACTTCCGAAATTAAAGTTATTTTTCACTTTGTAGTGTTTTTTTTTTTGGAAGTCGGTTGTTTTGTTAAGTTACGTAGGTACGCTTATGAAATAAGTCTGGAATGTTTGTGTATATTCGTTTAGTATATTTATAACAATCAACATAAAAATGCTATGTTTTATATAGAATTTTATACTCTTTGTATGGAAAACATGAAAAATTATTACCTACATGTTGAGTTTTATGGGTTTATGGGGTTTAAAGGGGGTCGAAATTTTCATTATTTTTGCGATAAGACACAATTTTCGAGATATAAGCAAAAGAACAGAAAAAAGATACAGTGTATGACAAATTCGCTATTCTGAATTTGACTTTTTTCACCTAAAATTTTGATTGGTGCCGATTCTCTTGTACACCGAACTAAACTAACTAAACTATCACTAAAATTCCTTACTTTTGACTATGAGAATCTCAAAGCTATTATGCAAAATAAATTCTCTAAATTTAAGAACATTTGTGACACATCTAAATCAAGTGTAATGAAGTAATTGTTTATTTATAAAATAAAATTTAGATTCTATTAAACAATTAACTTAAAATTAACATGTAATTTTTTAAATTTCTTAAAAGTGTTTCTAAGTATTAGAAAAAAATATTTATTTGGCTTGAAGTTTTGAGAAAGTTACGTTATTTCAACATTTTTTTTCTGCTATATTTTGTATGAAAGTTGAAAAAAGTGGTTCCCTTTTGTACAAGTAGACCATATAGTGATATTGATGATATTTTTTAATTTTCAACATCAAAAGCAGTTTCTTCTGACGAAACGATCAAACGTCAGTCTCGCGTCATTTTTTGGAAAACTTGTTGCGAATTTTAGTGATTTTCCACGAATCCTTAATTTATTTGAAAAATCCCTTTCCCCTATGTACAAGACGAAGAATTGGACTTTTCAAATCACAAACAATTTTGTTTAAATTCTCGTCCCCTTTCTCACAACGAATAAACAAAATTGATCAAAATCAGTGATTTCGTGCAGTGCGGCGGCACGGGGCCTTAAGTCTCAACTACTCGTAGTGTCGTTTTTCTAAACTAATATTACAAAGAGAAAAGATTTGTTTTTTTGTGTTTGTTTGGAATGAATAAACTCAAAAGCTACTACACCTATTTAAAAAATTAATACACCAATAGAATGCTATATTATCACCGAGTAACAGGCTATAATTTATAAAGATATCACGCGGATGAAGCCGCTTGCGGAACTTGGTATACCTACCTGTCCTAGTATGACATTGTCGCCATTCTCAATATTCGTTAAACGATTAATAAATCATAACAATAATTTTCACACAGTACCAAATGCTCAAACCATACATCGAACACACCCGTCACCAGACAGTACCGTGAAATGGGTGCACAAACTCACAAATACAATTTGGTAGTAACTGTGTATCGGATGAATTGAGCCGCCTCATCTCCCGCTGGCTCCCGAATGTTTTCATACTACTTATTAAACATTGACCAACGGATAACTGAGTTTGAAGCAGGAAATGTGTATCTACGACATGGAGGTGGACTATCTAATCATACTCTTTTAAAGCGATGAAATTAGCAGACACTTATTTGGATACACTAGATACAACTCTGTCTAGCCCATCAGAGATAACGGGGGCGATGTTACGTGTACGTATTAGCTGTAGCTGCAGTTTTGTCTCAGTCTTTTTTTTTATGAAATATACTCAAAACTCAAACTCAAAGCATTTATTTCAATTAAACCATTTACAGGCACTTTTGAATTGTCAAGGAATCGGTCAGTCAGAAATAGATATGAAGCTAGTTGCCCATTCCAAAGCGTAGTAGGTACCTATGGAGAAGAACGGGCAAGAAACTCCACGGACACTCTTTTAAATAAATAATTGTTACGAAATATTGGTTACATCATTCATGTTGAAATTAAACATGTGAGAACAATGTAGAAAGACAGAAGCGTCCGTAATAAAAAGATGAAACAAAGAACAATTCAAAAAATTAAAATAAAATAAAAATAAGCCCTGGCAGCTAAGACATGACCAGTCCGACTGACGGCGCCCGTTCACGAACATGACGCACGGATTAGCACCATTCAGCTCAACCATTTTGAAGGGAGCTAAATGATCCAATACACGCGCCACCATCAGCGAAACATTTGAGTGAGCATGACATACTCACAGCCGCCAGGGCACATTCAAGTCAATGCAAGACATATTACCCGGTAAATCGTAACTCTTTAGCACATAGTGCTCACACCTGTGCTATGCAATTATATAATACAAAGGAGATTGAATTTATACAATGCAAAAATGGTCTTACAATCTTCAGCAGCTCCAACAGTATTTGCAAATGTTAATCAATTAGTTGTGGAGCAGGACCAGCATTGAGCCAAGCATTTTTATCAGCGATGTAATCCCCCAAGGTATAATAATATGCCTGCCTGCACAGTGTGCGTTTTATACAAGATTTGAATTTCGTCTCATTCAGTTTGAGTATGTGGGGAGGAATTTTATTGTAACATTTTAAACAGTATCCCATGAAAGATGAATCTATATTAGCCAGTCTGAAACCTGGTTGAACTAATAGGTCCCTATTTTTTGTACTGTAATTATGTCTATCACCTGTTTTGCTAAAAAGATGCAAATTCTTTCTTACGTACATGATGTTTTCATAGATGTATTGACAAGGTACCGTCATGATGTTAATATCCTTAAACAGTTTCCTTAGAGAATCGCGCCTGCGGAGATAATATATGGCTCTAATCGCTCTTTTCTGCAGAATAAAAATAGACTCGATATCTGCAGCCCGTCCGGCGTCCCCACAGTAAAATACCGTAAGACATGATACTATAAAAGTAGCTAAAATAGACTAGCCTCGCGGTATCTACATCAGTAAATTGACGGATTTTTCTGACAGCATATGCTGCTGACCTTAGCCGTTCTGCAAGAGATGTTAAATGACTACCCCATTGCAGCCTTGAGTCGAGCGTGATTCCTAGGAAAACAGAAATTGGGAAAAGCCCCATTCCCTGTGTTTACATTAAAATTAACAATTATTGCAAAAAAAAAACAGTACACATCCAATTTTAAAGTGTAAGCTTCTTTCATTACGATTCCAACGACATAAGTTATAAAAACAGCTCGCATACAAAACTTTTGAGATATCGTCATTTTAATCTCAAGTGGCCCTGCCCTTTGACCCTTGACCGGACACCAATTCCAGTTGTGGTCACGTGACCTTCGACAGCGAAGTAGTTAATACTAAATTATTAGCAGTGAACCAATTTTGAACCTGCAGTAGGGCGTTATTTACGTCGTTAAAATTTTTAGCACGTCTATCTACCTCAAAAATTAAGGAAGTATCGTCAGCAAATAACACCATTTGTGGTTGATTTTTTTATAAATGGAGTAGATCATTTATATACACTAAGAAGAGGAATGAACCCAATATCGAGCCTTGTGGCACACCTATTTTTACTTTTAAACCTAGTGAATTGATACCGTTTATTTGAACTTGCTGTTGTCTATCATTTTAATAAGATTTTACTAAATTTAGTGCAAGTTTTCCAAGTCCGTAATGCTCAAGTTTCAAGAGTAAGTTTCGTGATCGACGCAATCAAATGCTTTGGAGAGGTCACAAAAGATCCCTATGGCGTCTTGGCCCTCTTCCCACGCGTTAAAAATGTATCTTAATAGGGTTACACCGGCGTCGGTCGTACAACATCCTTTGGTGAAACCAGACTGTTGATCGTGAAGGATTTTATTTGTGTTAAAATGATTGAGCATTTGATTAAGCATTACCTTTTCAAACACCTTGCTGAATACCGGCAACACGGATACGGGTCTATAGTTATTGGTGTCTTTACTGTCCCCGGATTTGAAAAGTGGTATTACCTTACTGTATTTCATTAAATCCGGGAAGACTCCTTGATCCACACACAAATTAAATATTAAAGCTAAGTAAGGCGCTATGGTCTCAATTATGGAGGTACAGACTTTAATGGACATCCCCAAAGATCTTCGGTCAATTTGATCTTGATTTGTTTTTAAAGCTTTTATTAGGTACTGTTATGGGGTTAATATGCTTAAAGTTAAATCCAATCGGGCATGCTGAAACGTTGGCCCTTACTAAATCAAAAGAGAGCGAGGGCGAGGAATTTAAGGTTTCAGTAGTTTTAAGTGGGATACTGGTAAAGAAATTTACAAATTCTTGAGCAACTTCTTTGCTATCGCAAATGAGACCACCACATGACGTCTTCAGTGTATAATCAGAATTATGCTTTTTGTTTCTGTTCGTTTCAATATTGATAATTTTTCAAACCGTCTGTATTTTACTATCTCCTGATTTAACCTTGTTGCTAATGTATAAGGCTTTAGCTGCCTTACAAGTGTTCTTAAAAGTTCTAGAGTAAGTAGAAACATACTTAGTTTATACAAACAAAAAGCCAAAAAAAGTCTAACCCTACTTTTCCTGAGTCCTGTAGTTGCCCAGTCACTAAATAAAAACTTAGGGCCTATAGTTTTAGTGTTCTCCTTAAAACAATCATTGAAGTCGGACTGGACTAACGAAAAGAATTCTTTATACAAAATATTAACATTGTTCATTGTAAGGACCTGATTACTTAACTTACAAACTAAAGAGCTATTATAATTATTTAAATTAACAGCTGTTATTGGTCTGAATTGTATCTTCACTTTTTGTAATGGTATGTTGGACTCAAAAGTTACGGATTGACCACTGTGATCCGAAGGGAGATAATTAACTATGGCTTTATCTAAATAGCAACAAAACACATAATCAATACATGTAGCAGTAGATGTAGTTATTCGGGTCGGTTCCACAAACACATGTGACAAATTGAATGACTTGAACAAATTTAAAAACCTACCGGTATTTGAATTATTTTCTAAAATATTAATGTTAAAGTCACCACAGATAATTACTAATTTATTACAAGTTGCAAGTTTTGCCAAAACATCTTCCATTACCGACTCAAATATAGAGTAGTTTTGAAAATTTGGGGGTCTATAAACGCACACTATAACATGCTTATCAAGCTCAACACAAGACAGTTCAATGCTATGTTCAACCGATAGTTCAACTATGTCATTACGGGTTTTTGATTTAATACAACTTTTAATTAAGATTAATGAACCGCCACGCAGCATTGATTTTCGGTTAAAACAACTGGCCACACTATAATTCTCATAGTTTATTAATATTTCATAATCTTTTAACCAATGCTCAGTTAAACATACAATGTCAAACATTGTTTTTTCTAAAAACAATTCAATTTACAATTGTTTGGAAGAAAAACCTTGAATATTATTGATGTAAGTAATAATTTCAAGGATTTCTGCATAGCCCCTTTTGTACAGTTATGTTAGTGCTAGAAAATACCTTTTTTTTATCAAGTTTAATTATACTGTTATTGGTACCTTTTGTTGTCTTACAAACTAGTTTAAACTATTTGTGCTAACCACCTTAACATTAGTACTATTACTAATTGTGGAACTAATTCTATATGACTTCGACATACTAATTATGTCTGGGTTAATATTAAAAGCTAATAGCCTAGCTATTTGACGTCTAAAACTAATGGGCAGATACACAATATCCCTAGTCGACCTGAGCTTATCAACAAAAATGTTGGTGTCAAAAAATATAAACTTGTCACTATGGTGACTAACTAAAAAATGCATGTAATTATTTAACATGTGTCCTGGGTTCGATTCCCGGGTCGGGCAAAGTGTTATTGGGTTTTTCTATCTGAAATTTCTCAGTAGCAGCTCGGAGTCTGGATTTGTGCCCGGTTGATGGCAATAGGCTCGCCCCCTATTACATGGGACTTAAACATAACTGGCGAAATGTGGGTGTACCTGCTACAGGGACACCTCTGCCCAACCCTTCGGGGAAACAAGGCGTGATGTTATGTATGTTATGAGAACTAGCTTCTGTCTGAACTACTTGCAATGGACCTTGTTCAATTTCTGGTAAACCTTTATTTGGAATAGTGATCTGAGCACTTCCTGACTGGTACGGGCCCTCTGTTACCTCAGGTTGGAGAGTGCCAAGATTGGATATCCTATGCAATGAAAATTGAGGGCTGCTGGGAGTCAGCAGGTCCACTTTATCTACATTAGAGTTGCACATTTCCACTAACTCATTTGCAGCAAGGATGTGCTCCTGAATTTGTTTTTCAGACCTCAAATACTTAGTATAGAGTGACTGTAGTGACGCTTCTAGTACCTGAATTTCATACTGTAACTGTTGAGTGTCAAACCCATAAATGTTCTTACTGTCTTCTAATTTAATTTCATAGTTATTTAATTTATTTATAAGAAAACCACGTTCTTTCCGTAGTTTAATATTATTGGAACTGTTTTTGTTGTTTTCTATATTTATTGCATTTATTAATGATTTTATTTAGCTTTGCATATTTCTTAATTTTATTTTGACTTACTTTATAACTACTATTATTATATTTAACTAACGAATCTTCAGTAAGGTCAAGTAGTGTTTAATAATTCATTATACAAGTTATTATTTTCCTTAGCCTGAGTACATTCTTTTTGTTTCTGTAAATGATTAATTCGTACATTTGCATGAATTAATTCTTCTTCTAGGTCCCTAACCTTACATAAAGCCTCCTCATATATGTTGTTGCAGTTGTTGAAACCATTTGTGGCCACCCGCAGTTTGTCCCGTTCATCAACAACATTCAGGTATTGCTGATGAAGGTCTACTAGCTCCCGTTAAAAACCTGTGTTTTTGAAAACGACCTTCTCCCCTTCCTTCTCACTTTCATCTATCTCCTGTAACAGCTGTTGACATTTACTGTTTGAAGCCTCAAGATCCTGAACGGCCGTTCTCAATTTAAGCTCCAACTCCTGAGCAACAGCCTTACGGGTCATCACAGGCATGGTTTCAGGAATTAGTACTGAAAGTAGAATTAAAGGAACGGTTAGAACTACTTAGACAGATTGTAATGATCGATATCGATTTAGTAATCAAGTACAATGCTAGATGGCGTTACTAGGCTCGCCACAGTAGTTGTAATAACATATTTTAGACGATTGACAAATGACGGTGGCAGTAAAATAAATAATTTCGGGGAGATGTCAATTGGTGAAAGACGAGAAAAAACGAACGGTTGCTCCGTGATTGATGATTCTATTTCTGGAAATTAAAGCCATCATTGCTTGGAAATTACTGCAGAGTATACATACGTATTGTCGTTGGTGCAATATTGTGAATTTGTGTGCGAGTAGTGGAAGAAACGGGGTAAGTGATTGCGTCTATTTAACGAAGTGTAGGTTGGACGATTGGAGATGTTTTGCAAGGCTGACTGTTCTCATTTTGTCCTCAGCTTGCGGAAACGCCCTTATCGTCCAGGCATATTTATTGTGGATAAAAGGTCCAGCTTCAACTTATTAAGCAGTATTTTGGTTTGTTGCGGAATACAAACGACATATTCGCCACGGTTAATAAGTAACCGATTGGTCTCGAGGCACAGCCGTGGATCGACATTTCTTGACCTCGGGTTCGATCCCGGCCACTAGAATTTCTTTTTGTATTTGTTAAAGATATTTTTATTGCATGTTGTGTACTTTTATTTTGTTTTTCTTTGTTATTGTTAATTTTCCGTTACGGCCAATTAATCGGTTAAGATTTGTAGGTGTTAGTTAGTAGTTGAATGTATAAATCTAAATGGTAACTTTTAAAATTAAATTGTTTGTGCCACCTATGTTCTTCTTTCATTAGGTGGTCAGTTTACTTAGAACCCCGGTCATCACATTGGCGCCCACGGGTTAACTGAATGAAAGATAAACAAGGTGTGTAACTGTTATTCTTATTCTGTGTATTTAGATACCTATTTATTTTGGACAAACGTTAGAACTTAACACACCCTGGTAAAAGTAATTTCATAAGTTCGACAATTTTGGTTGTATAACTTTAGTCCGGAACCGAAACTTATTTATCGTGTTATTTTAAATTTGCTACTGTTTACTGAAATTTTATTGTTGTGTCTGATCATGGATGTTAATGCACTGCATAAAGATGAGCTTGAGTTTGAATTGGCTTGTCGAGGGATTTTGGATTGTAAGACCGTGGCGACTATGCGGAAATTTTTGCGGGAAATTTTAGTTCGGGAGCTATCGGGTGAGTCAACTATTTCCTTTAAGGTTCCTAAATCCTGCATTGATAACCCGAGCAATGAGATTATAAATTGTGAAAATAAATTATCGGCAATAATTTCGCTCATGTCTGAAGTATCGCACAGTCCTGAACATTCGTTTTTTAGACGTATACACTCTCGTTTGACACACTTATCAAACCGTGCTAAACTTATTATACCTTCTGAGACCAGTGACATTGAGAAACATTTAACATTACTGAAGAACATTCAGGATACCATGTCGTCACTAAGGCAACTTGAACAAGAAGAAGATGAGGAAGAGGATGTAATTTCCGAACATGATAAAGACATTTTACAGAAGTCTCTGGGCGAGGAGGCTATACAAATAATGGAAAGATTAGAAAAGTGCCGAAACTCTGGGAAAACTTCCTTACCACCAAAGGATGGGGATACGGGACTTCTCCAGAATCGTGCATCGCAATCCACTGTTGCCAACACTGATGTACCACGAACCACCTTAGAGAGACCTAATTCTTCCTCACGTCATCCAGGCTTACAAAGGTCTTCCACATTTGATAATGGTTTCCACAAACGGAAGTTGGTTCCCATTAAAGATTGGGGTGTCAAATTTAGTGGTAAGGGTACCGTAGGTGTGAATGCGTTCCTGGAAAGAATTGAGGAACTTAAAGAGGCGCGGAATGCTGCCGATGAAGACTTATTTCGATATGCCATAGACTTCTTCGAAGAAGAAGCTTTAATATGGTTTAGGGCCAATAAAGGTACAGTAGCAAATTGGTCTCAGTTAGTGAAGCTACTGTTGGACACATTTCAACGACCGTACTATCAAGAGGAGCTATTGGAGGAGATTAAACGAAGAACCCAAAGCAATCAGGAAAGCGTTATGGTTTATTTATCTATTATGCAGAATATGTTTAATCGGCTACCGACTCCCATTCCTGAAATACAAAAATTGATGATACTTAGAAGGAATGTACAACCCTATTTTCAAAAGGCCATATGCCGTGACGCGTTCGATTCGGTGAGTGAGTTAACGTCAATCCTAAGGATAATTGAACGCACTAAGTTAAGCTGTGATAATTTCAAGGAACCTACTCCGAGTGAGCACTCTTTGGAAAGAGATTTAGCATATAAGGGAAGTACTTCGAAGATATTACGAAATGGAAACACGACTGAGCTAGCAGCCATAAATGATAAGGAAGTACTTAATGCTGGAACAAAATGCTGGAACTGCAGAACTCCAGGACATCGTTTCAGAGATTGTAAATTGCCAAAACAAAGGCTCTTCTGCTATAAATGTGGACGTTTTGGGAAAACGACAAATAAATGCTCATGCAATGCTACCGATAAGGGAAACGACAATTCGGAGTCGATGCCGGCCGATCGTACCCCGAGAGACTAAGTCATTCTACGTCGGATGACTGGCAGCAATGGCTACACACAGTTTCGAGTTTTTTTAAAACAGGAAGAATCTGTAATATTAAGCACAGTCAAGACAATCGATATTATGCTGAAATAAAAATTTTAAACCAGTCGTTTGTGGGATTGTTGGATTCTGGAGCTACTGTCTCAGTGATTTCGCAGAGATTTGCAATGAAAATTATGAAATTGGGGTTTTCAGGACATAAAGTCGACACAGAAATGATCTCAACGGCTGATGGCACCTATCATACAATGGATTCCATTGTTCATTTACCTATTGAGTTTACGGGAAAATATAACGTGGTAGATTTTTATATCATGGACTGCTTAAAACATGATATTATCTTAGGTATGAATTTTTTTGAGTCATTTAATTTAGCTATAGGGGCGGGGAAATCGATTGCTGACATTACGGAAATTAACGTCTCACAACCAGTGATTTCGCGAGATGAACTTTCTGATGAACATAAAGAGCGCCTTGATGGATTGTTAGAGGAAATGGCAGCCGAAATTGGCAAAGGTTTAGGAAGAACATCGTTGATCAAGCATAAGATTGACACCGGGGACAGCTTGCCCATCAAACATAGACAATACCCATTTGCTCCTCCTATTATGGCAGAACTTGAGAAGGAAATCCAGGATATGCTGGACAATGATGTAATAGAACCCTCCTTTAGTTCATGGCGTTCTCCGGTATTACTGGTGAAGAAATCTTCGGGTAAGAATAGATTGTGCCTCGACAGTCGTCAGTTAAATAAGGTAACGGTAAAAGACTCTTATCCTTTGCCTAGAGTTACCACCATCTTAGACAGTCTAAAAAACGCTCGATTTCTGTCAACTATTGATCTACGATCAGCATTCTGGCAGATACCGCTAGAAGAAACAAGCAAGGAAAAGACTGCTTTTGGACTCGCTGGAAAAGGACTCTATCAATTCAAAGTCATGCCGTTTGGACTAAGCAATGCATCTCAAACACAACAACGGTTGATGGATCGCTTGTTCACGCCGGAATTTGAAAATAGAGTGTTCACTTATTTGGATGATATCGTCATATGTGATGACAACTTCGACAGCCATTTATCGTCGTTGTCACATGTAAAAAATCAGCTTAAGGAAGCAAAATTGACGATCAACCAGGAGAAATGCGTATTTGCGAGATCATCTTTAAAATACCTAGGCTATATTGTAGACAAGGAAGGATTACGTACGGATCCGGACAAAGTAAAAGCTATAATTGACTATCCCAGGCCTACAACTTACACGGAGCTAAAGCGATTTATTGGTCTAGCTAGTTGGTACAGGAGGTTCGTAGAAAATTTTGCCATCGTCGCAGCTCCACTTCATGAACTAACTAAGGGAGGCAAGAAGACTAAACGTATTGTATGGAATAAAGACGCTGAAGACTCTTTCTTAAATCTAAAGACAGCCCTAACTTCGACACCAGTGCTAAGAGTGCCAGACTTCACAAAACCCTTTTCTGTTCAATGTGACGCTTCGAACAGGGGGACTGGTGGAGTTTTAATTCAAATAGTCGATGGTCTGGAGGTTCCCATTGCTTACACAAGCAGAAAACTATCGGAAAGAGAATGCAATTACTCAGCGTCAGAGCGAGAACTATTAAGTGTTCTGCATGCTGTAGAACAATTTCGTCCATATATTGAAGGGGATCATTTTAAGGTTATTACAGACCACAGTGCCCTTCAGTGGCTACACCGTAATAAGGACCCTCATGGGCGTTTGGCAAGGTGGGCTATGCGCTTACAACAATTTGATTACGAAATAGTCCATCGCAAAGGTAAATATAACACTGTACCGGATGCCTTATCAAGAGCGATTGAAGAAGAAATAAATATACTAGAGATACAACCAGAAGATAAAGATGAGTGGTATAAATCAAAAGAGGACTTGGTGCTGGCGGGGAAGAATGACCCGGATTGGGAAGTCAGTCAAGGTCAACTATGGAAATACATGAGATTAAAACAATTTCCTAATGAAAATGACAGTTGGAAACTGGTGATTCCAGAAAAGCTTCGTCAAGCAATCTTAAAGGAATGTCATGATGACCCCACATCTGGTCATTTTGGTGTTAAAAAATCGGTCAATCGCGCGAGACAGCACTATTTTTGGCCGACATTGATCCAGGACATGAAAAACTACGTACGGAAATGTGAAGTGTGTGCTAAATACAAGCACTCACAAAATAAGCCATCTGGTTTAATGGGAAAGCAACGAGAGGTAACAGAACCCTTTCAAATCATATCAATGGATCTGATGGGGCCTTTTCCGAAATCCAAGCATGGCAATACTATGCTACTTGTCATAACATGCTGGTTCAGCAAATTCTGTTTTCTGTACCCACTCAGGAATGGAAAATCATCAACTATAGCTCAAATACTGGAGGAACGCATATTTCTAATGTTTGGAACCCCTAGTGTAATAGTTTGTGACAATGGAAAGCAATTTGTATCCAACCAGTTTAAGGATCTAGCCTCAGGGTACGGTGTAAAACTATGGTATACCCCTTACTACCACCCTCAGGCCAACCCCACTGAGCGGGTAAACAAAGTTATTGGTTCTGCTATAGCTTCTTACGTTGAAAACAATCACAAAGAATGGGACAAGTACATACCGCACATAGGACATGCGATCAGAACATCGGTTCATGAAGTGACGGGAAAAACACCAGCCTATTTGTTTTTTGGGCGTGAGACGACGGTCCAAGGCATGAAACCCTATAGCTTTGAACCAAACGAACCAATTACCTTCGACAAAGAAAAATTTGAAAGCAATATAGCCTTCAGAAGTAAGATTTATGACGAAGTTTGTGAAAGGATACGGCAATCACATGACATCAATAGCGAACAGTACAACAAGAGACGTCGCATATGTGACTATAAAGTTGGTGATCTGGTTTGGAAACGCACTAAACTCCTATCGAATGCTAACAAGGCTTTTATGTCTAAATTGGCCCCTAAGTTTGAAAAAGCAGTCATAGCAGAGAAGATATCAGGCGACGTTTACAGATTACAGAGTTTCAGAGGCAAAGATTTAGGGAAATGGCATTCTTGTGACATTAAACGTTTGGTTTGAATCCGGTTGGATTCTTTAGAGGAGAGGGGATATTGTAATGATCGATATCGATTTAGTAATCAAGTACAATGCTAGATGGCGTTACTAGGCTCGCCACAGTAGTTGTAATAACATATTTTAGACGATTGACAAATGACGGTGGCAGTAAAATAAATAATTTCGGGGAGATGTCAATTGGTGAAAGACGAGAAAAAACGAACGGTTGCTCCGTGATTGATGATTCTATTTCTGGAAATTAAAGCCATCATTGCTTGGAAATTACTGCAGAGTATACATACGTATTGTCGTTGGTGCAATATTGTGAATTTGTGTGCGAGTAGTGGAAGAAACGGGGTAAGTGATTGCGTCTATTTAACGAAGTGTAGGTTGGACGATTGGAGATGTTTTGCAAGGCTGACTGTTCTCATTTTGTCCTCAGCTTGCGGAAACGCCCTTATCGTCCAGGCATATTTATTGTGGATAAAAGGTCCAGCTTCAACTTATTAAGCAGTATTTTGGTTTGTTGCGGAATACAAACGACATATTCGCCACGGTTAATAAGTAACCGATTGGTCTCGAGGCACAGCCGTGGATCGACATTTCTTGACCTCGGGTTCGATCCCGGCCACTAGAATTTCTTTTTGTATTTGTTAAAGATATTTTTATTGCATGTTGTGTACTTTTATTTTGTTTTTCTTTGTTATTGTTAATTTTCCGTTACGGCCAATTAATCGGTTAAGATTTGTAGGTGTTAGTTAGTAGTTGAATGTATAAATCTAAATGGTAACTTTTAAAATTAAATTGTTTGTGCCACCTATGTTCTTCTTTCATTAGGTGGTCAGTTTACTTAGAACCCCGGTCATCACAAGATAAACAAAAAAGAAAGCTAGAAATGAAAGGAAAATGAGAGAAATTAGTGTTGCTTTATAGAGAAATGAGGTAGGCTGCTAAATATAATTGAACTGCAACTTGATTTGATCAGATACTAAGTTATATTGATTCTATTTTCTTATGATTTTAGGACTTTTACTTATGTGGGTAGGATGCTTAGATTAAAATAAAATTTAGTTTTTCATAAAGATGATGCAAAAACGGTAAACAACGTTCTTTTTGTTGTGTATTCTAATACTATTATGCTATAGATTAAAACTATTTCGAAAATTCACTACATAAGTTTCGAATTCAAATTCAAATTAGGCTGAGAATCAGCACTTTTCGAACGTCAAAATAGGTGAACAAAGCGACTTAGACCACTGCTGAGTTCCAAATCAACTAAGAAAAGTGATTCTAGGGATCAATGAAGGTGTGTTACAGAGTCTATGAGACGACTGCGTGGTAACTAAAGAATAAAAGTAACAATACTCCCCGTTTAAATCCGCAGGTCGAACATTAGCTGTTCGTAATAGGTTACCGGTAACGGTGGGCAACCAAACACTGTGTTTTACTATGAATATTTCCAGGAAAACAATAATCCTGAGTATTTATGCAGTTACTTTACATTTAGTTATATTATTTCACTATAAATATACTTAAAAATAATTAAAACTAATTTTATAATACAGAGCAAAATTTTGACATGTCACTCGAGCAGTGTTGCCAGTATCTCCAGTGTCAGTGTATAAGTATGTAGGTACGTCATTCAAGTTTGGTAGAGAATAACTCTGTAAAGAGAATCACGAATTAAATGGACGAAGTAAAGCACACTGAAACACTAGGTACCTACTCTCCTAAAAGTAACCTTCCATACACACTCGTACAACAAGCAAAGTAAAATTACGATCCTCCAAAATGATAAACAACTAATTAAAAGTCAATGACTCCAAAGACTCCGTAAGATGTCCTAATTTGTATAATATCTCCGCGTTTACTTACGTTCAAAACAAGATGATATCTTTTTGATGAATCGCTTGCTGATTGTAAGCGATTCAACAACTTTACAACTTGTAAATTAATTCCACGAACTGTTGAGATCTATTAACTTTCTTTTGTTTTTCAGAAGGGTATACAACTGTACGAATGGTTATAATTGATTTTCGTGGAAAACCCTTACCTACATTATACATTATGTTCATTCCAATTTATTTTAGTAAGTGTTTTTTTCGTGGTTTATTGCCATTTTCTTATTGGTCGCGTTTGACTACTTTCCTCTACTATTAGGATTGCGTTCTAACCGATTGGAAAATATTAGTCTCTTGTGAAATTAGGTACAGGCATGTAGACATTTTAATTTTGTATCTAAACATAGTTAACTACATATCAATACGAAGTTTAACCCTTTCAATTATACTCAATAATTTATTGCATTCCACAATGTGTACCTGACTGTACATATGTGCAGTTGTAACTTAAAATATAATAAAGAGATCATTAGGGACCCTGTCAGGCACAGCAAATAGTATGAGGGTGGAAGCTACTGTTCGTCTGTATGAACACCTATGAATAACATACAAATGAACTAATCATTTTCAACCTTTAAGGTCACGACCTGCGTGACCTAGGGTTGGGGTCGAGGAATAGGCTAACGGGTAATCTGAGTTACGGGACTTTATTTGTGATAATACTTACAAATTGGTGGGTTATTCTTGGGTCACCTCTTAACAATCTGAAAATAGATAGGACTTACGTCTTAATATCTCAGTACCTACATTGCTGACAGTGTTTACAATTTCATCCTCCAAAATTAGCTTAACACAAATCACAATTAAAACACAATCTCTTCACTCAAAATATGAGGCTTGCGCTCCTAAATTGTTGTTTGATATTTTGAGGAAAATTGCTCTTTAAATATACGCCCTTAATAATTTATAACAATGGGGTAGGACTCCCCTACTTTTCCCCTTAGTCTGCAAAGTGTACATTAACGTAAATGCGAATAAATAAAATTTGGTGCATATTACTTGCTGCCGAGGATGAGTAATAAATACTTGTAATACATAATTTCACGCCTCAGTTCCCGAAGGGTTATGCAAATTGCTTTTGGTTCGAAACTTGACTTTATTAGCGTATTTATTTTTAAGGAAAATTTTGCATTTCCTGTTTACTTAACATTTAAACTCTGATAACCGGTTTCTAGGGTCGAGAACGGATAGTTTTACTTACTTATCGTATTATTTCGTACTGGTCTTTTAAAATACTGTGAAGGCTTTTCTGTAAACGATATTGGAAACTGACTGTTCGGTGTAATTATCTACCTAACATAAGGCATAAGTATGTTTCTAAACAATCACCCTGACATTACTCACTAGTACAAAATATCTACTATTTTATTCGGTTATATTGTATTTTCCCGAAATAAATAAAACGGCAATCAATTCGCAGATATTCAAAACTAAACTGCAATTCAATCGTATATCATTTTTACACCGGTTGGTAACTAAAAATTGATAAATGTGCCGATATAACTAGGGTTGGCAAACGATCTTGTTTATCTGTTCGGTTCGGTAAATAAACGAAACTTTTGGAGTACCCATAGGCATTGTCGAAATTCTTTGTTTTCGTTAGGTGCATAGTTTGAGTGACTTAATAAGGGATTGTAAATGAGTATCCCTCTCTGTCTCGGAGCACCTACACCTTAAGTAGTAAATCTTGGTTATGATACGAATTTATTTGATAGTTTCTCCGGGTAGTCAGAAGCTCAAAAATCTGACAGCGGGTCTACATAATTTTAGAATATATCGAAAGACTGTCAAGACTGAAACCAACCCCCAGAAAAATAGGTCCGGTAGATGATCATGGGTATTGCCAAAATATAGATGCAGACAATGCATTTAACGCGGTTATCTGAAGTGGCAGCCCTTACTGCAATGGTTAGGCACGCGCATACCGGATAATTGTTAACCGGATGCCCGTGTTATTATCGTTTTAACTCCAATTCACAATCACAAGCATCGAATTGGTCGAAAATGTTAAAACTTTCATGTATATTCGCTTCCTTTTTTTTAAACTCTGAATTTTTTAAACGAGCCTTCAGCGGCCATTGTCCGCGGGTGATAAAAGCAAATGGTAATTATTGTTGCATGCTGTTATGGTAGTTGGAAAAGTATGTTAATTGAGAGGCATAGTTATCACTGTTGTACCTACTGTAGTTATTTATAAAATGCCTGTTAAAAGCGATCCATTTTTAGGTTGTTATTTTGACCTAAGAGGTCATTTTCGGTGTTTTTTCAAACACCTTGTGGCGGCATCTACAACTCCACATGTGAACTACATCACACTGACGTCACGCAGAATCCTGCATCGTGCAAGCAGAGTTTACTGCGCGATGAGTATATACAACGTCCTGACATCAATCTTTGGGCAGTTGCCCACCAGACTCAACACCCACATGGTTGGAGGATCCTCCCTTTTCGATAGAGGATGAGTGAACTTTAAACCCTGTTCCTCATACCTCTTTAACCTGAAGGTTATTCTCGTACGTAGAGACGTTCAAATTCAATTCAAAATCACAATCTCAGATCAGCGACAGTAAATGTCAGAAACTTTTTGAAAATATAGGTAAATTAGAGGATGTTTGACAGATTGGGACTGAGATTAAAATGGGAACGTTCTTAAATAATATAGCCCCTGTGATATAATTAATATAGTGAAGGTTATATTTAGGCGACCATTAAAAGCAATCAATAAATTCATATTAATGTTAGATGCAAAAATGAACCAGCAAAAATTACGATACCGCCACCGTCTGGGCTTGACTGGCGAAGTTTAACCCCTCAGTAAATGCACCGCAGTCTACTACAGACACTTTAGATGTTATATAGCCACACTATTTAGTAGCAGGAGACAGGTTAAAGAGTTTAAAAGTTCCTCAACTTAATGAAAACGAACTCATCCTGCTCACAAATTGTTATTAACTTGGCAAACTTACTTAACAAAGGTTATTATTAAAAGCAACTTAGCAGAGTATTTTTATGACGATCATTACCTTCTCGTGGTCGAGATTTTTATAGTAATTAAAAATTAATTGGCGTCCATTAGAGTTTTAATGGTAATGTAATAAATTTTGGTAAGCGACGATGTGAAAATAAAGTAATTGCTCTAGCGTTACTTAAAATGGATTTTTTTAGTACTTTTAACATAAAAATGCTGAGAAGAGGACGGATTTTTATGGTAATGTAAAACAAGATTCTGTGCTTTATGCTCCCATACTATAGTTTCTATGAAGACCTATCCTTACTAATTAGCAAATTATTTTACTCCACGAGCATCCTACTCCGTTTTCTTTACAATTTTTTTTTAGCGAGGCAATTTATACGTTATATCCTAACTAATATTATAAAGGCGAAAGTGAGTTGGTTTGTTTATTTGTTAAGCTTTCACGCCAAAACGGCTAAACAGATTTAGATGAAATTTGGCACATGGGTAGACCATGACCTGGGTTAGGACATAGGATACTTTGTATTCAGATATTTTTACGGGACCAAGACTCATGCGGGTGAAACCGCGGGGTGCAGCTAGTATGATATAAACACATTAATTTGACTTCAACTGGGTTCGATTCCCGGGTCGGGCAAAGGGTTATTGGGTTTTTCTATCTGGAATTTCTCAGTAGCAGCCCTGAGTCTGGATTTGTGCCCGGTTGTTGGCAATAGGCTCGCCCCCTATTACATGGGACTTAAACATAACTGGCGAAATGTGGGTGTACCTACTACAGGTACACTTCTGCCCAACCCTTCGGGGAAACAGGGCGTGATATTATGTTATGTAATTTGACTTCAACAAGCCAATTTCTGTACGATAATACTGTTTCCCTAAATTCAGAAGGCTGCCAAATTGTTATGAAAAGTATAATTTAAGATTGTTCACCTAATAGGTCGTAGAAAGAAAATACTGTATTTACCTATAGTAATTTGTTACATTTAATTCTTTATTAATTTAATTTCTGTAGTGTATACGAACATTGGTAAATCTAAGTATCGACACTGGAAATTTCAAATGTCGTAAAGGACAGGGAATAATGTCCTTTACGATAATTTATATTTCCAGTATCGATATATTCTCAAATTAACTCGTTTTTGGAAAATGGCGACACAGTTTGTCAATATACTTACATATTAGGTACATTAAAAAAAAATCTTATAATGGTCTTAATTTTCAAACACAATAACGTAATATCACGACGATAAATGTCTTTCATAGTAAAACCTAAAAAAAACATTCATAATTCCCGTCATATTTAGGGACGCGTACGTGTGGTTTAATAATTGTAGGCACAGAAGTGCTCATACCTCATACCTACGAGAGCGCATCAATCGAGGTAATAAGTGGCAGATGGGTCGGATTGCAGCGCTGCAGCGGCTACATCCCCATGTCACGTCAAAGCGTGGCCTTCATTATTAAACGGTAGGGAAGGGAAAAGTGAGCCGGACTTTTGATTTTCGAAGCATTTAGTGGTTGGTAGGTAGATATAATAGTTGGAATGAAATTTGTTTGTATGAACTTACTATTGCCGTCTGTAGTGAGATTTGTTCCACTTTTGCCTCTCCATTAATTTGCATTTTTGGTAGTTATGCCATTTGATACAAATATTACCAACCTGAACTAGGTCCGCGTGATGAGTTATGGCCTACTTCCTAATACAGATAGGAGGCCTGAGGCGTGAGTCCCGCTGGGGGGACATATTAAGTACGGAGAGGTAATATGCCTGTTTTTACTTAGGAGACCAAAAATAAATGTTTTTCTTTCGAACTCTTGAAATGCAACTTCCATTCACTATTGCAATAATTACAACATTTCATAAAAGCAAAATCACATCAGCCGAAGACCAGAAGGATTATTCTGTAAATTAATCCACAAAAAATATTCTGATACAGCACATCACTATAGCGTAACGCGATTTTCGCATCGATGCCTGCCGCTATTGCCGGCGCAGATCAGTTCGGTGTAATTATCAATGACAGCACTATGGTTTCAAGTTATAGGCTTTGATTCGATACTGAAAGCATTTGCTATTCCAGTGGCTGAGCGTGATTGGAAATGATTTTCGTGTTTCTGCTTTGTAGAGGTTATGTGAGTTGGAATGTTTCAGTTTCAGGATTCTTTAAGGCCTCTATTTATTGCACAGGAACATCACGGTGACGCAACACATCCAGCTTTATGGTTGGTATCTCACCAACCGGCGCAACCAACCATTTATTTTTTGGCAGCTCGACTATGGTTGTTCCACCATGTGTGTTTCAAGTATATTAGGACTTAAAGTAATAGATTACCCGTTAATAATGTTCCTTTTAGCCCTAAATAATGTTTATTAATATTGCTCAGGTTCATTGTAAAATTCAAATTCATGCCTCTTCAATTGGTAGTCCTATGATGTACCCGTTGGGCTATCACCACTCCGTGTTATGGAAATATCTATAATGATTATGTGTTTAATTTTTAAACCTAAGTAAATGGCGCTTGAAAGAGTAGAATTATCCATTGGAACATTTAAAATTCGCGAACGTGCTCACAACGCGTTTCAAGTAATAAATAAAAGAGTTTCACGCGAATTTCAATAACTGACATTTAAATTTAAACACCGCACATTCTCCGAAGGAATTTAAATTTTAAATTCAGTTATTTTACAAGAGAACAATTGTAAAAAAGCTGATAGCACACAGACAACGTGTGTCCGGTACACACTGATTGATTTATGTATTGTTTCACAATTCACTACCTACGTTATTTGTTACTGTAGCATCCAGGAAATAAAACATTTTTTATTCTTTCATTCAATTAAAATATGTTTTTAAACGAATAAGATGAATTAAGACACTGCTTTTTAATTATAAAATATAAACAGTTGATTAATACAGTTCGATCACTTTAAATACGTAAAATCCATTTTCTTCATATTTACCCAGCAAAAGATTTTTATAGTTTTGAATGTTAATTAACATTGCAGTTTATTTGTGAATAAACATCAAAACCTATTCTTACACGAATTAACTTTGAATTAACTACAGAAACATAGTATTTTAAACAGTTGTATGTATTCAAAAATACCGGAAAGCCAGACTTCCAGATAAAATTGTTTGCCCTAGGCCAAATTAGTTTGTACAAAACACGTTTGGACCAACCGGATAAGCCTATACCAGACTATTTTATTTATTTATTTATTCTTCGGAAAGCTTATGGTCTAATATACTAATTATAAAGGTAGGTAAATAATTAACAATTAGCGCTAACAGTTGCTATTTAAAAACTGCGACAAACTAGTTTGTCAAAAAATACAATAGACGTGGATATATTTAGTAACTTGTTCCGCTTAGCTATTTCTAAAGAGCCATAAAAAACTCCTGAAAGAAATGATTCCTTCAAAAAAGAAAAAAAAAAGAAATTATAAAAAAAGAAAGAAGAAATGATGATTTCATTAACGAGTTTTTTTTTTATGGCTCTTGAGAATAGCTAAGCGGAACAAGTTACTAAATATATCCACGTCTATTGTATTTTATAATGGATTTCCGCAAGGTCACGCCTGAATCAATTAATTATCTTAAACTAGTTTGTCATTAACGCGTTAGAAGAAACAAATTTAGCCTACATATTCTAAAGCCGACAGTAATTAAATAGAGTCATCGATATTACCGATGGCTATTCGTAGCTAAAACATAATTATGGGCAAACAAAATTCAAACTAACCGAACCGGGAAATCGAATCACAAAATCGTTTACAATTCATAAATTTAAATCGATTCAATCCTAATATTGAAATGAGATGATGGCAACATTTGCTAGAGTTAATACTGTTCGTTTTAAAGTCCACTGCTGGAAAGGGTGCATGTTCAATATAATCTGTTATGGAACTCGGATTTGCATTTATAATAATATCAATTGTGTTTTGGGTTTGTTAAATAATTTAGGCATTTTGTTGCTGAAATATTCGTGTCGTAAAATTTTAGATTAGGGAACAAGTTTCACAGCATGTTGTAACTGTATTTTTACTAACGAGCTTTGTCAAAATAACGAACTTTTACAGACCGTTTCATTCATTTAATTACCTACATTTATTTGTTTTATTACTGTACCTAGACAGAGAGTTGTTTTTAGGGTTCCGTAGCCAAATGGCAAAAAACGGAACCCTTATGGATTCGTCATGTCTGTTTGTCCGTCCGTATGTCACAGCCACTTTTTTCCGAAACTATAAGAGCTATGCTGTTGTAACTTGGTAAGTAGATGTATTCTGTAAACCGCATTAAGATTTTCACACAAAAATAGAAAAAAAAAATATTTGGGGGTTCCCCATACTTAGAACTGAAACTCAATTTTTTTTTTCATCGAACCCGTACCTGTGGGGTATCTATGGATAGGTCTTTAAAAATGATATTGAGGTTTTTAATATAATTTTTTTCTAAACTGAATAGTTTGCGCAAGAGACACTTCCAAAGTGGTAAAATGTGTCCCCCCCTGTAACTTCCAAAATAAGAGAATGATAAAACTAAAAAAAATTATAAAATGTACATTACCATGTAAACTTCCACCGAAAATTGGTTTGAACGAGATCTAGCAAGTAGTTTTTATTTAATACGTCATAAATCGTAAACCTATCATTCAATGTTACTTGCTGCTACGGAACCCTTCATGGGCGAGTCCGACTCGCACTTGTCCGCTTTTTTTCCTTTCGCACTAACCGTGTTTATTTATAATTTGACAACACACTATCGTTTAAAACGACACATTACATCCTGTGTTCAAGTAGCAATTAGAATATTAGTCTATGTTTTTTACAATATTTGTTATTCATTCTATATACCTACTTAACTTATCTGTCACATGCTAAAATCTACCGACTGCAATCCTCGCAGTGAGAAGCTAATTCATAGAATCGGACAGTCCCGTTACCGGCGCTAGAAAATTCCATTACTTATACTTCGGTTTTCACGTCGACGTTTTTACCTTATAAAAGATAAAAAAAGTTTTATTTACGTTTTTATTTTGTTTAAATCTATACTAGTGAATCTGTAAAGTTATGATTCTATATGCTAATTACGTTTTGTTAGAGAGCAATTAATTGCTAATCACACAGCTCACCATAAATAACCATTTAATTTAAAGCTTTACTTGACATTTCTTTGTACCAGCCCGGAGTTTGGATTTGTGCCCGGTTGATGACAATAGCGTCACCCCCTATTATATGGGACTTAAACACAACTGGCGAAATGGTAAACCTCTGCCTAATCTTTCGAAGATAATAGGCATCATGCTATGTTACGTTGTCACTTGAATTTATTTCAGAAGGACAGGAAAAAATCATTTACGACAAACTCTCTGTATTATTGTAACAGTTACACTGCCACATACGAACTACGCATCATAGACATGACGTCATACAAATCCTGCATCGCGCAATTAGAGTTTACCGAGCGATCAACATAAATATACAAGATTTCAACTTCAAACCGATGGGCAGTTGCCCGCCAGACCCAACACCGGTCTGGTCGGAGGATCCTCCCTTTTCTATGGTGGATGAGTGAACTTTACACCCTGTTCCTCATGCCACTAAATTATTTGGTCTTGTTCCACCAATTTGTAATAGTACCGAAGAAAATTAAAAACAAGACTCCTCCACTTCTAAACAAACTCATTGATGAAACCTTGCCTATTCTTCACCATAATTATCTCAAAAACGAATGAACTGGATTTACCATTCACTGAAATACCCCAAAACCTTCAATCGTAATCTTTCCTTATTTGTATAACTCTGAAAAAGGGCTGGGACAGTACAACCAAGAGATTTTTGAATTCAATTAAATAAAACCAAAATGTTTGTAAACGGACCAGAATCCAATTTAATTTATATTCCTATGATTCTGTACGAAGGACCTGTATGTTCCTATATCCATGAGTATTGAGTAACATGAAAAACTAAAAAAAACTTTTTCATAAAAAAAAACAACCGACTTCCAAAAAACACTACAAAGTGAAAAATAACTTAAATTTCGGAAGTTGGTGTTTTTGGTTTAGTATTTTTGTTGCAACCTAAGTTACAATAGCCTAACGTCAACTGCTCGTCACCTTTTACAAAATAATGCTTTTCCCGATGCAGGGACGTTAATCTTTGAGGAGTTCTCCTGGTACTTTACCATCAGCTCCACTTCTCCATATGCATTGTGACGAGCATAAATTACTTAGCAACCATATTAAAGTAATCGAATCGCAACCCGTGGAATACTTAGTATTGACTATTGAGAAGTTTCGGTGGCCATCTGTGGTATACATCATCCGTTCCACTTCACCAAATGATGCTTTCCGAGAGCAACTGCACGAATTACTATAAAAAATACTCAAATTGCTATAGGTGTGCTTATAATATTTGAATAGTTCCCTAAATTTCTCTAGAATGCCATCATCAGATCCTGGTTTCCTTATCATGGTATCACTCTTGGGATATCTTCTTTCTAACAAAAAAGAATCATCCAAATCGGTTAATAAATGACGAAGTTATCCGCGAACACAAATAAAAAAAAAATATATATATATATACGGTCGAATTGAGAAACCTCCTCATTTTTTTGAAGTCGGTTAAAAACCCGACTATAAAAACACATCATTGAAAAGAGAATAAAAATAAACATAATCTATAGTATTTTGATATTGCAGACGCGACAAACCAATAACCTAAAATATAGTGTAACTTTTATTTGTCCCGACTGCGGTTTTAATTTTTTTTATACCCGGTGACACTCGCGCAACAAAGACGAATGTAACGTTAATCGTTCATCAAAATCGGTTCACCACATTTAGTAGTTACAAGGAAACATAGACACGGACATCATAATACAAACAGGTCAACAAACACATAACCTTCCTTTTTTGGCTTTGCCACAGTTGGATACGCTTAGTCGTTGAAATACCAAAAAATCATCAGAATAAAATAAACATTGTAATTAATACATTGGGTTGGGAAAAAACTGTTAATTTCTGTTGATTTGACAATTTTTTTCTGTATTTTTGAAAATTGTTGGGTTAACTGCAACCAAAATTGAGGTCTGTTAGTGCGTCTGTAAAATCTCTCAATATAAATAAGAAAACCGTTCTCCTCATGTCAACAGATGTTTTTACAAGTTATAACACAAAGATGTTGTCATAAAAATGCTATCCTTACTTTTATAATTCTAAAAAAGTGTCTATTCTTATTTTAATTACTTAATCGTACTTATTCTTTGCTCTGGCATTTCATTTAAATATCCTTGTCATCTTTCCAAGCAGTAAGCCTTGGTTATGTTAAAGCGCATTGCATTTTCCTCGTAACAGTCAGAGCTATCCAAAAGACCTGACCTTAGACTTAATTCTCTCATATTTTCTCACTGTTGTCACTTTAATTACTCCACAATGCTTGCCAAGTGCTTTTTACGAGAACAACTGGAATTAAAGTTGAAGTTTAGTAGCCTACAAAAATATGAGTAATATTCACCAAGAGGTCATTTAGTGCAATCAAACTGTCTGATCTTTGGCAACGTTCGATTCCAAGTTTTTACCCAATCCCGGCTGCCTCTGAATCTCGAAGAGCTGCGTGCAAAATGTTACTTTGCCATAATTTATGTGTGTGACTGCACCCTAATATTAAAAACATTCAAGAAAATTTTCCGTGCTGCTACCTCGGTTATAGTGCGGAATATAACAGTAAGTAAAATTAAAACTGAAAGTATTTTTTCTGTTGAATGTTTATTCATGAATATTATAAAATAACAGATTTCCTATTAAAATTATTTACACTGCGATGTTCAGGTTTTTACTCATTGTTTTTTTTTATGTCGTGAGAAACACAATCCGTTAGCCAGTTTATTTTGAAGATTATAATGAGGCAGTAAATCTGAAGATGTTGTGTTACATAAATTGCTTTGTGTCTAATAAGGTATCTTGTCTGTAACAGTAATTTTATGCCAACATGTACGATTTCTTCAAATTAACGTGGAAACAAAAACACTTTACTTCTTTACAAACATACTTGTTTTACTGAATAAAATATCTTCTCCTGGGTCCAACTGAAGCAAGCCAAGAATTCGATTTGAGCGGCGCACTGCACCGTTTGTGATATATGCCCACTTTATGAGCGAATTAAAATGGCCACCGCGTGATTTATGACGTCATAATGGCGGCCGTGACTACACATACGTCATACGTGTACGAAAATTAGTTGGCGGTTAACTATTAAGTGGTAATTTAATGTGGCATAGTTTAGGTTATTTTTAGTAGATTGTCATTTCTCATTAACTACCTTCTTAATAAAAGTCTTATTTAAGTTTCAGTATTTTAACATTATTATTTTGCCATAAGAATTATATGTTATCGAAATATTTAAGTTTACAATTCTAATAATGTTTATCTACATTTTAACAGCCCATTTTATGTTACACTCAACACCATATTGCTAATCTAACAAGAATGTATTCTAAACCGAGTCGGAAGAAACTTCCCAATTCATTAACAAACAAATAAAGTTGTTAATAAAAACGGAACGTCCATAAAGTCCGTCTAATAATGTCTATCATTTAATTAATTGAATCGGAAAGGCGGCACAAAATGGGGAGAGAAGGAGGAAGTGATACAAATGTAAGTCAACGTCCATTATCCTCAATCGAAGTCTTTGAAGTGAAGTGAAAGATTACTATATTACATAAATTATGTGTAATTTGAGGTTCTACATTATTTTTAAAGTTTAGTAGGTTTGTATTTATAAATTGAGCACTATTTATGAATTTTAAATTCAATTCTAAAATAATAATAATTCATTTAATGTGAATACATTCACTGTAATATTTTTAAGCAATAAAACACTAATAGAGGAACTTGTTTATACTTGAGAGAAGCTGAAAGGCATATCCATAGCCTAAAGTGTAGTCATAGTAAGCTAACTAACAACAAGCGCTTAGCAAAATGGATTAAACTTGAACTGATCTTGGCAGATTATCTTAGCTAAAAATAGCTCGGTCAATTTAAATATCAAAACAAGGAAATGTAATGAAAATATCTTCACAGATGCCACCAAAAGATCAATAATCTCGTAAATTAATATAAAAAACAGAGACGAATAAAAATAAATTTAACGCCCCGTAAAATATATCAGTTCTTTACGCGAAGTGGAAAATCCATCGTCAAGTCATTTTCATGACTTTTAATCAATTCGAAAGCGGTGTCCACATTTTTTCCACTTAAAAGAAATTACTTTTGCACAAAGCCACTAAAGTAAATAAGAAATACTGAAGTCCAAAGCATCTTAATCGCTTTTCCTTCACTGGAGTGAAGATTGGAACGTAGAAGTCTTGCAACGGATTTTTTCTTTCTACAGACTTGAGTTTTTGCCTCCCAGCGATTTTTATTCTTGGCAAGAGATTAACTCTATTATGCAGAGTTCACTCGGAATTGTTCGGTTTATTCTCGACATCAATTAATAATTTTTTTCGTATTTCCGGTGTAACTTAGAAGAGGTACAGAAGTTTGTTGGGTTTGACTTCGTGGTACTGTTTTTGTTCAACAAAATTCAACGTTCGTCAGTTAAAGTTGGCTTTTTCTTGGACGTTGTTCTGTTGGGCTCCAAATAGCGTAGAATTTTGGCTGATTGGCTAGCTTTTCAAAATCAGGCAGTCAAGATTAGTTTGAAATAAAACTTCCAAACATTTTAAAATATGCCAAACTATTAGATGTTACGTATCTTGATTATATTATAGTAAGAAACCATATTATTATAGTAAGAAACATTTCCCTCCCTGTATTCCCAACAAAACTTACGTTTACACGCGTCACCGACACGGTCACACGACACTTGTTGACGCGCTCTTATATCACAGAGCGCACACGGTGTGTTTTAATGATAAACAATTGCTGTGGACTTGTTTTGTATAGGTGTAAGCTATGTGTGTTGCTTTTATTTTTTATTGATTCATTGCCTTGTCTAGAAAACCACAGCCAGCAAAAAAACCAAACAAAATCGCCTAAGAACATTCTTCACCAAAAAACAAAAAACGATCTACAATGCAAATAAGAACTGCTATAAACAATGGTGAGCCCCTCCATTAATTTTACTCATTCCCTTTTTATTTGCAAAAGTAATTAATTGCTAGTTATTCAGGGGTGGACATTATAGGGGATGGGAAAAAAAAAAACCCTTTCATTTTTCTAAAGCTTCGGTAGCCAAGAACTAGACAATTAATTAAGACGACCGACAAGATGGATGCCATCTAAGTAAATGAACTGAGAACATGGATGCTCAAAATGTAAAAGAAGAATCAGAAGGCTCATAGAAACGAAATTTTTAAATTGACTTGGTACCTATATTAGAATTTTAAACTATCTTCTAACCGTCAAAACCCAGTTATTGAGCACCACCCTAAGGGTAACTGAAAAAGTTTAATATTTATTTTTATAATTTTAGCCGATCAAAACTTATTTTAGCCTTTCACAACCAATATTTTTTTTTATGTACTCGCCAAAGCACTAAGTGAGATAAATCTTGAATAATCCACAGACTGACTAAGGCACAGGAATTAATGACAGAGCCGACCCGATTATTTCGGTACATAATAATATTTTTAATTAGATTCATTCGAGGAAGATAGTTACTGAACCTTCTTACTTATAATTTGAGGATGCACTATAACGAGGTATTTCGCTCCCGATTGTATAAACAGACATCTCTCGTCAGACTGAAGACTATTATACGTAAGACTATATGAAATTGCAAACGTTAACAATTGTTTGTGGGCAGAGAGCTAGTCAAAACAAAACGTATCCTACCTACTACGGCTTTGTGTACGTTTGTAAAATGGTTCGGAGCTTGCAAAAATAGAAACGTAGTAATAGTAGTAGGTAGTGGAATGTTATTTTTGACGACAGAAAAAAAAAAACTTGCTGTGGCGGTTATTGTAAGTACCTACCAAATAATTTGATGTTTTTTTTTTTCTGTCTTTTAAACATATTTCATCCATTCTTTTGAACAAATACATTCAGTTTGGATACGTTGATTAAACCCTTTAAACACGTTGAAAACTTTAACAAAATAACCTCAACACGAATGCTCTACACCGTGTTATACGTTTCAATAGTAGGGTGTACCGCGACACAGAACGAGAACCAAACACAAGCAGCTGCCGCGACCGCAACACTCGGAAACACAAGTGTTGCGTGTGCAAACCCTGGAATATATCTTACTATTTACAATATTACACACGTAGATGTATAATTACTATACATAATAACATAACATGACATGACGCCTATAATTCATGAAGGGCCAGGCAGAGGTGTACCAACCTTTAGTACAGTCAGCCCCAAAAAGATTTGTACACGGAATAGAATAGAATAATATTTATTTGCTTAAAAACATGGTATAAAAAGATGGTAAATACAAAAAACAAACCGTGGCACTCCGGGAGTGCAATATATTCACATATGATAATCTATTAGGGCTTCCAAACAAAAATACAATTTTTTATAGGTTTATGTATGTATGTATGTTTGTCCACGCATTTCTACTAAACTATTTATCGAATTGTGACCATTTTGACTCAAAAGAAATTGCAGGCCCCTGATTTGTTTCGCACCTACTTTTGATTTCGTTTTGTTGGTTAATTTCGTGTATATAAAAATATTATTTCGTAATTTTGAGTTAATTTAATTTTGAAGTTAATTTAATTTTTTTTAATTACTTTTTATGTACCTATACGGTGGATACAATGATAAGAAACAAACGTCGTTGACACTAAAATGGTTCCCTGTTTGTGTACCTATACATTTTTTGGAGGCGGACTGTACATCCACATTTCGCCAGTTATGTTTAAATTCCATGTAATAGGGGGCATAATAATATAAAATAAGTATAATACATTCAGGTTTATTCCATACAAAATTTTAGGCCTCCCCACGCACTGTGACCACCGTGGAAACAGAAGACAAAATGACAGTTTAGAAAGATTGCTACGGCTCGATGTTAAGTAATAATATGAAGAAAAGAAATGTCACTTTGTATAGAAAGAGATATTATGAAGACCACTTCAGTAAGGAGTAGACCACTACTCTTTACTAATAACATTAACCAGCGATCACCTGCCTGGCAATCGTGGTGATTGTAGCAATTTGTTATCTGCATTGGTGGCTCATGCTCAGGTGTAGACATTTAAGCGCTGATGTTATTCCGAGCTCGGAAAATTATACACTGCCATTACAAAGTTACGAATGGGTACTAGATAGGTAGGTATATAAATTATTCTTTTACATCGAAACAGCTGTCTTACAAAACGTAAAAATAATTTGCATTAAAAAGAAATTAAGTGTGTTTTTCGTCCTTCCAAATGGTGACGCATACATTTACATAGTAAAATAACGATAAAACAATGTTTTATATCTTAGAGAAAAACCATGAATTCCTGCTTTAGATTTCAGATACTTTCTTTACGAAAGTCGTTTTTGAAGGCTAAGTGCATTCACACATAAAAATACAATACAACAAATAGTGAATAATTTTAAATAGCCCGTGAAGTCCTGGGTGTGCCTCCATGCTGCCAATCTGCCAAGCTGCCAGCCTGCCAGACTGCCAGGCCAGCCATATTCCATTCATTCTGGCACAAAAACTGGCGGTATAAACACTGTATGGAGTTTGGCAGTGCAACGAATGTACGAGAAAAAGACGAACGTGTTGTGGTGAGGGGCGTGTACCGAAACGAAATTGTTGGCGCGAGTTGTGAGATACAGTGATTGTAGACGCTTATGATATAGCTGTTGTGTTTGTTTATATCGTTTAATGGTATGAAAAATGACGGCTATAATTATGATTTTGTTAATGTTTAGACGTAATCGTGAATTAACTAACTTTGATTATGAAACGTCGAACGGTATAGCTATAGAATCAGCTCAAAGAAAGGTTATTGATAGTTTCTCTTTCCGAGTATGTCAATAATTTTGTAAACTAATCAACTGTATGTAAACTTAACTGTAACTAAACTTTCAAAAGCCTCAAATTAAATAATATAATAAACCATAACCTACAATTTTAATTTAAACAAAATTAACATCGGAATTAATTATATCGTGTCATACATTTCATCATCACCCGCTCCCGCTCACACTTCTCAGATACACTACACACTAGACCCAATTCCAAATGTAACTGCAGTGCTTGGCAGAGCCGAGTGTTCACAAAAAGTAAAGTTGCGTATAAAATACAATTTATTTATTGGTTCCATTGACGTTTATACGGGCGAACGCCAAATCACGCCGTAAACACGCCAACAACAGCGCACAATGTACACTACATAAATAGCGGGCAAAGTTTTACCGCGTCCTAGAATGTGGCCCGCCGTCTACCTATTCTAAAGTTTTGTGAAGAAAGGTAATTTGATAGAATTTGAACAAAATAGGACTGGATAGAGTTTGAAAAGATCCCAATCATATTTTCATAACTATAAAACACTTTTGTGGTGAAAGAATGCTTTAGATTTTTTTGGATTTGAAGTGGCCCAGGTGGGTGAGTAATGGATAAACAAGATGTATCATAGTCATTTCAAACCTATTCGTAGTATACCCATGTTAGATAGTCCCAGGTGTCTAAGTAATGAATACACAATAATATGTATCATAGTCATTTCAAACCTAATCGCAAAATCACTTGAACATATTTCGCTTGTTTTTATTTTAAAACATGCATTTTCAGCTCATTTAAAAATCTGTGAAGAATACAATTCTAAAAGTATTCTGTGAACGCGAACGCTATTCAGAAATATACCTTTTTAACGAACGAAAGCATTAAAGCCATATGGAACTTAAATTTAATGCACAATTTTGTCGAAATTCTGAAATTCTGCAGCCAAATGAACCCTCATCTCTACACATGGTACTGAATTAGACAACCTGGTACCACAGAGTAGAAAGAAGACCTTAAAATTATTGTCTCTCTGTTATATTTGACGTCTTAATTCAAGAGATAATTTTACACTGTGGTCGAGTACTGGTAAGTCTGTAGAGGTACATAATCGTCTCATATCGTGCTTTCTCGTCGATTAGGCAAGCAAATGAGGTGAAAGGAATGTATTGTGTGCGAAAGAGACAAAGAGTGGGGCGAAGTAAGCTGAATAAATGACTATTGATTATGTTGATTTTGTTTGTGTTAAATACCTGAGATAAAGTCTCTCGTACGTTTGTTCAATAAGTAAGTACTTTGATTTAAATAATGGAAAATAATTCTTCCACTTCCATTTTGGATTTAGAAACTTTTCCCTTCAGCTTCATATTGATTGTCTCTGCTTAAATTTCAAGTCTCATGAACTTTCGCATAATTATAATCTACTTGGTGCAAATATAAATATTCATTGCAATAATCGATTAATCCGTAAAGCTCTCATGTAGCCACGAGCCACTCTAAGCTGATCATTAAAATTGTATTAACTCTGTAAACAACCCTGAAAGACATTTGTGGTACAAGTCTAGTCTAAACCACAAGCGTTCTAGCAGCCTCAATGTTTTATAAAACAAAATGAATTGAAATTCGAGATTCAGAGCAAATGCACCATTTCTCTCAAGGATTAAATGATTATGTCAAATAAGAATATAACAGGATTAAATGATTATGTCAAATAAGAATATTACAAAAATGAAGGGCATATTAAGTATTGTATTATTGCAAAATAATGCGTCTATTTTTTGTGGTTTTATTTCGACTTGTTTGGATTCACAGACGATGGTTTTTTACTCGAGTCTAATCTATTGCTGAGTATTAATCATTATCGAATTATCTATAAATCAATTATTTTTCTTAATACGATTTATACGAAATAATTTCGTAATCAATGGTCTCATAAAAAATATTTTTGTATTTTAAATTCTGTAACAGTTGGAAGATAAAATCAAGTTCCCATCGAAAAAGACTATTCTAAAAATATTCATATATTTTTATCGATACAAATAAACCCATTATCTCCATAGAAAATGTGCCAAAAACCGGGTCCGCCGACCTGGGTTGGGGGGGAGGGGGAGTGTAGCCAACAATAAAACACTGTGATAACACTAACAAATGTTTAGACCTGGACAGTTTACTGGAGAGGTGGACAGTGTGGACACCTGTGACTAAGTATAGGGCTTGGATCCTGATATATAGCCATTTACAAAAATCTTAAATGGATTTTGACTTTTAAAGCGAGGCGGGCCTTTCATTTAATTTATATGTTGTACATAACCGTAGGTATTCTACCTATGCATCTATCTTATAACAGGATAAACGTACTTCTAAGAACCTAAATTAAATAGTTTTCTTGTACAATTAATGTGGCCAATTACTTTAGCATATTCTACGCATGCGGACTACCCACTCTTATTTACATAGTCGTTTAAAAAATGCACAGTATAATAACTTGCACAGTGCCTGAATATGCCAATGTAAAATGCATCGTGCACATACAAGTAACATTACAATAAAGCACTACACGAGTGCTACGCCGTAGCAGTTACCGCTACGCGAGCTACGCTTTCGTAGCAAA
The DNA here is from genome assembly GCA_949152395.1 of Agrochola litura. NCBI lineage: Eukaryota > Metazoa > Arthropoda > Insecta > Lepidoptera > Noctuidae > Agrochola > Agrochola litura. Next base: position 1,552,369 of record OX424497.1, on the reverse strand, counting down.
GAAGAAATTCGAATCGCCTGCCCTTTGAATTCTCATGATTGTCAACAAAGTTACTCAGAAACATGCCAGGAAACTGCGTTATAAGTGGTTATATTTTGTAGTCGCAAGCGATACTGCTGAGCATGAGGTCCTGGGTGCGATTCCCAGGTTGGGCAAAGTGATATTCGGTTTTACTATCAGATATTTTTTAGTAGCAAGCCAGAGTCTGTATTTTTTCTCGGCTGATGGCAATAGGCTAGACCTCTATCACATGGGACTTAAAAATAACTGGCGAAATGTGGGTGTGCGATACGGTACATTTTCGCCTATCTCATCCGGGATTACAAGCGTGATGTTATGTGATATTGTTATGAAAAATTGTAGTTATAAAGAAACATTTTCTGGTCTAAAACATTTCTGACATTCTTCTGCGTTTTTATTGGGAGGGGACGCTCTAGGAGGACATTATAGTGACCTTATTGGTGATATTCTTCAAAAAGGTCAGGTGCGTAGTACCTACCCGCAACCGGTACCTGCAGTATGACTAGAAGTATAAATTTAACGAGCCAAAAGTAGTATGTAAGGATTAACATAGCAGGTGGCATTTTGTATACACCGTGACATTTAAGTCGTCTTACACAAGCAGCCCACTTCTCTGTATCTTGTGACAACTAAACATTCATAAAAATAAAAAAATAAATACACCGTGACATTTTAGTCGTCTCACAAAGGGCCACCCGACATGAAATACCTCTAGGAGCAATTAAGAATTGTTACAATATATTAAAAAAAAAACAAAATGTTTAGTAGTCATTGGATACATGAAGTGGGCTGCTTTTGTAAGACGACTAAAATATCACGGTGTATAGTTTCTGCTTACCCCAATGGGAAGAAGACGTGAGTCTATGTATGTTTTATTAGTAAAATATTTCATATTTAATTAATATCGATCAAATTTATAAATATAACACTTGCATACTTGTACGTAAAATAATTAATAGAGACATACACAAATAACGTTTACAAAAAGAATGAAAATTCAAAAGCGTATGACGAGGCAGGGTAACCATATAATTTTAAGAGTACCGAGGACAAACTACGGTAGAAAGACTGTCGTACATGAGGGGGCTGAACTCTATAACTAGGTATACCTAAAGTAATTAAGGAATCGAAATCACTTCCAACTTTTAAAAGGCTATTAAAGCATCATCTGAATAATGTGTGAATTGTAAGTTTTTTTACCGTTTTTATAACTTAATTTTATTTTGGTTTATTACCAAGCGAACCGTCGCTTATCTTAATTATTATGTTTTTCCTCATAGGAGTGAATAATTGTATTCTTTTTGAGTGAAATAAATGTTCTTAAACCGTAAATATTTCTGTAATATCTTGTGAACCCATACAAATGTATCAAGAATTAGATTTGTTGCAATGTCGCCATGTCGTGGTGCTCCGTCTTACATTACTGTAAGCCGTGATCGATAGCTGCACCTGTGACTGATCGCCCAGCGTGTTTGTTGCTACGTTTTCTTGTATTGGATATTGTTGAGAAATTATAGTGTTAAAATTATTTTATTGTTGTGTAGTTGTATCTTTCGATCGAGAACTTTACACTGGATTATTATTACATTCGAGCAAAGAACTTTGTGTTTGCGAGTGTCTGACTGTTATTGATCTGAAAATACTATGTATGATATAAGTACAGATGTTTTTAAACACAATTTTAACCTTTTCCGCAAGGCAACAAACCACAACATTTTTATAAAATTAATTAGTCCTAAGATGTTAGCATCTTAGGACTAATTAATTTTATAAAAATTAAATTCTTCGGGCTTGTGGTTAGCCACAAGCCCGAAGAATTGCCGAACTTAAGTGACAATGGGCAGGGCATATTACTCGCAGAACGGATGGCCGATGGGGCCGAAAGGTTCTGGAGACCTGGCGACCGCGTACCGGAAGATGTAGCGTTGGAAGGCCTCCCACAAGATGGTTTGATGACTTTGTGAAGGCCGCAGGAATTTGCTGGATGCGGAAAGCACAGAATCGGTCAAAGAGACGGTGCTTGGGGGAGGCTTATGTCCAGCAGTGGAAACCAATAACGCCTAAGTTTTTAAGTACTAATTAAAGTTATAAATGTTATAACTTTAATTATTGTTTCATGTTTTTATTAAAAGCGACTTAGAAGTTTTGTAAATGAAAACTAAAATTTTTGCTTATTTCGCTTCTTTTGTTAATGCCATTCGTTAGTGCGCACTTAATTACTTTACTTGGCACCCTTATTTTTACCAAGCGACAATGAAGTTTAAAAATGAAAGCTATACTGTTTTGCTAATATCTACTATCACTTACAAAATTACAGACGTGCGATAGTACGCCATTTGCTTGAGACGACTTCTACAAATTGTGTGCGGTGACAAACACCTGATGCTTCTGTTCTCCTAGTACTCACATATGATACATATAACGTTGAATATTTGTAGTAAACAATTTAATATAATTAACATTGATACCTGCCTGTTTAACTATCTCCGGGTAAGTCTCTATTAACTCATCTCACAGATATTTTATGCAATAAGTGTTCCGGTTTTTACTTCATCTAGTAGATAGTGCAGCCAGCCAGATTCTGCAAATTCTTAAGTTTTTCTCATTCTTCAGTGGCGGCAGATAAATTTTTGGAAGATATTTTTTTACAAATATGTGCGAACACATTGCTGTCCAGATTGTGTCCAGGCCCTTGTTGATTTGATTGTAAACCTTATAAGTGACGCAATCCATTAGTCGAACTTGTACAGCCATAAAAATACTTTAACTGTTATTAAGAGCGACTACGAGATGAAGTCAACATCTGCTGTTCTGTTTGACTGCTTTTAACAAAGAGAAATAAACCTCCCATCCTCGTAATAAACAAAACAAAATTACTAACTTATAAATTCAAAAGAATTCAAAATTCAAAAGTCATTTATTCAAACTAGGCTGAGAATCAGCACTTTTCGAACGTCAAAATTACATACGACAGTCCCCCTTTAGCTGGGAAGAAGAAGTGGCACAACAAACTCCCCAGCAGCACAGCTGTCTGTTCAAGTTAGAAAAATAAAATGATTCTATACAATAGTATGCAAAATTATAATGCAACACAAAACATTCTTTTAATTATAAATTACTGGCCAAATGTCAGCTAGCACACGCCAATATACCAACCAAAAACATCGAAACCTATACTCAAGCAGAATTAAAAAAAAAAAAAAACTAAACGTAAACAGAACTAAATATCGAAATAAAAGCCTTCAGGCATAAAGGGCGTGCCCGCTTACATAAAGTTGTAATTGGAAGTTATAAATGATAAACTAGGACCATCGAGCTAAAATAAATGAACAGTTAATTACTAGTAACAATAACAAAACCATGATCAGCAAGACGACCAGTCACCACAAGCAGCACCCGTTCACGAACATAACGCAAAGATCAGCCATTACCCCCCTCGCCATTCTCGCCAAAACATTTTAATGAGTAGATTATGTCAACAATAAAGTAAAATAAAAATAAATTGAATCGTAAAAAATAAATAAAAAAAATTTACTCATAAATTCAAATAATATTAACAATTATATAAACTCATATAAACTGTCAGTAGGTAAGCTAATTCTGGAGAAAGAACATAAACATTGTCTTGAGTTAAATCAGAGCGACCAACTATTCTTATCATTTAAGTAGTCGTTGATACTATAGTATGCCTTTGAACAAAGGTTGGATTTTACTTTAAGGTAAATCTAGCAAAGAAGAGGGTAGCTTGCTATAGAAGGTTATACCAAGCCCAACAAATGAGTTATGAACCTTATGAAGCCGGTGAAAGGGAGCTCGTAGTTTGTATACCTATACCTTAGTACTTCCTAGCCTAAACCCAGAACAACGTATTAAGAACAATAAAACCACATTAGTTAACTGTAAAAGCCATTAAAAACATTATCGTGAAGACACACCGTTCCCCACCGTGTACGCGGAGTTACATTAAGCGTATTCAAAACGCGGCCGTCCTAACCGTTTTACTAACGAGTAACGAAACTCCGCGTGCTGCTATGTACTTTCAATAAACCGTTGGGTCAGGACGTTTTGATAAGAGGCAGCGGATAGTTGAACAATACATCGTTTTAAAATTGCCAAGTTCGCATCACCTTCACTTTGATAAGTTGTAGGTACGGTAGGCTGTATGTCAGTGGTAACGAAACCAGTATAAGCTGGCCTCTTATTCTACTGTAACTCTGTACTCCTAATTCCTCATTAAGATTATTCATTCGTGCTGAATTAGTAAACCCCAGATCTTTAATTGGTGATGATAAAATCAGTCTATAAAATTGTTGTTGCAGCAAATGTTTTTTTTTAATAGTTATACCTATAAGAATTGGAGGATTTGGAAATTGATTTGTGCCTTTAATTTTTTGAAGCCCCTGATAATAAATATACTTAAAGCAACTATCAGCCTGTCAAGACCCTATTTCTCAAAAACGCGTGGAGGCATCAAGTTAATTTATATCGAATACGTAGATCTACGGACCATTGGAACTCCAAAAAAATAAATCTTCTAAATCACCGCAATAAAAAAATCGGTCATTTATGCTATATATTTTGTTACTCACAAATAAATCAAAACCTTTATGGGTACTTCCCGTTAACCTAGAATCGTGAAATTTGGCAAGAAGCAAGGTCTTACAGCATAAGTAAAGGAAAAATTCCAAAAATCGATAATTTGTAGTTTTGACACTTTTGTTTGCGATTACAAACTTACATTTGCGGTAAGAGAATATTGACTGTGGCGCACGCAATTGGCCGGTTTTTCTCTTCATTTAGCTGAATTTTTTTATATTCTAGGAGCAATTCATTTTAATACCACAATGATTAATTTACGATTTAATAAATTATCTTTTGATCAAATACCTTTATTTATTTAAGCTGTAGGAATTACTGCATTTTTATTATTGGCCTTGGCCAGCTCAAGGTCGTGTTACCACTCTGATGATATAAAACTTACTGTACATGCCTCAAAATGTTTCCTGAAACTGTCACTGAAAATACCAACCCGTTTACCCAGCATTGAATATAAATCTAACTGTCTATGTCTATTATGAAAGCCAATTATAGAATGAAAGTTTTTATTTGTTTTTTGTGAAGTGAAAACTTCTTTAGGCGCGTTGGGCATTTTTGATATGGGACTAAACCATTGATATCGCGACACTGTGAAGACACCAGAGTTATCATAAGATATCAACGCGTTGATTACCGCGAAGCCGATTTTTTTTTAAAGTTTTCACTTCTGTCGGCACTCCCGGAGTGCCACTGTTCTTTTTTTTCTCCAGAAACCAATTTTTAAAGTTAAATAAAACTTTAGTTTTCTATAGCTTATTCAACACACTGTAATTTGGTCTAAATCTTTCCATACCCAGAATCTCTTTGAGTTATTTCTTCAAATTATTTTATAATCGAATCCTTAAATTTACTAGTAGGTACCACAAATTACTTTACTGGCTGAAAAGGATTTATTTATTTATCAAGTACTTCTGAAAACTTAAAGAGCTTGTTAATAAATAGTCTAGCCTACTCCAATTAAAGTTTTTGATATCCAAAAAGGTAATCATTTGTAATCTTAAATCGCAGTTTAAAAGTTATTCAGGTCTTTTCAACCGTGAAATAATTTTATAGTTGGGCATTGGTACATATTGACTCAGGATCGAGTTGAGTGGAAAATGGAAAAGGAGGCCTTTGCCCTGCAGTGGGAGAAATATATTGTGATTCTTTAAGGCTTTAGCAATGTGGGTTGTATAATGTTGTTACATAATATTAGACATAAGCAAAGAAATAATAAAATATTTATTTTATTCTATTTATGAATTAATATTGTATACATGAAATGTTACATAATTATAGATGTCACAACTTCTTATTAGTGGCTTTTGTTGTCCAGATAATTATTCAGATTTGTTACAGTGATTTGTATTATGGCAATCATGTCGTTTGGTTTAAATAGGTTTTTAATATTAATTATTTTATTTATCTATTTTATAGATTATTTTCTATTTAGTGAATATGAGAACGTTGCAGGCTTAGTGGACTGTAGATTTGTTCACCATTTTCTATTCCGTTAAGTACCTGGTACTTGTTGAAAGGCCTACCACTGTCCTCCCATACCTATTAACACTGTTATTTGATAATATTGTAAAAGCTAATTAGTTTTAAAAGTGTAACCGTGGAGTTTCTTGCCAGCTCTTCTCCATAGGAAATGACCATTTGGAATCGTGCACCTAGCTTGTGTGAAATAAAAAATAAAAAAAACGTGTGGCACTCGGGGACTGCCGCGATAAAGCTATTGCATAGCATTTGAAACCTCCATACTTCCTATTTGTCAACGCTACACTTGGGATGATAACGTGATGACATAAAACAAAAATTACGTTCCCATGACAACACATGAGAACATCGCGTTGTCATGGGAACCGTCATTACATGGTAGGCGGAGAAAATATAACCTAACACCCCCCGTTAGGTTATATTTTCATTTCGTTACGGAATTTCTTGATTCGGTCGCCGCGCTCAAAGCCCGCGATAAAAGCTATGCAATAGCTTAAAAATAGTGGCACTCCGGGAGTGCCGACAGAAGTGAAAAATTTAAAAAAATCGGCACCGCGTTAATCAACGCGTTTGTCTTTTACTCCATGGTGTCGGTAAATTCCATTATAGTGTCACGAAATCAATGGCTTAGTCCCATTTCAAAAATGCCCAATGCGCTTTAAGAAGTTTTCACTTCATTATTTTGATTTTGATAGAAGAAAAACAAAAGAAGAAAAAAAAAAAAACATCCTAATTAAATTTATAAATGTGAAAGTGAGTTTGTTTGTTATGCTTTCACGCTAACATGAACAGACCATGACATGGGTTAGGACATAGGGTACTTTTATCCCGGTTAACGTAGACGAAGTCGCGCGCAGAATCAAGTGATATTATAAAGGCGAAAGTGAGTTTGTTTGTTTGTCACGCTTTCACATCTTAACTACTGAACCGAACATCCCGAAATTTTGCATACCTACATGTTTTTAGGGGTACAAAAAAGGATTTTTCATCTAGAAAAAAGTAGTAATCCCGAGGGATAGAAAAATGCTTGAAAAATCTACATAGATCCTCTGAATTTCCCTCAATCTTGCCATCCTTTATCTTTTGAAAGAAAATGTCAGCAGCTAACAGCACCTCCTCCACCTGGAATATAGAATACAGTATCAGCAAGTGTCACATGTTCAGGTAACTTGCACCTCGATAAGTTTATTGACCTTTGGGGTTACTTCCCTGTGATCTTATCTACTATAGAACAAGTGACAGAAATATTATAGTTTTCTGTCATTTAATGTAATGTTGTATCGACAGCTTTATGAATTGGCTGATCCCCCAAGGTCACAACATTATGTTGCTGCATGTATGTTGTTATGCCCAGCTTATTAATTAAACCATTTGTACAAAAAGATGATTGAATGCCACAGTCTAACAAAGCACGCACTATATGTTTATTTTTCTGTGAGTCTGAAACAAAACAAAACCTTTACAGTAGGTAAGACCATATTAGTGCTAGATTGTTTTGATGAATGTAAGCTCATCTTAGGTTGCGATATCTGCTCTTGGTTTTGATGTACCTGACCATCACTCGAAACAGGCCGGTGCTCATCACTGTGTATTAAAGTCTTTCGGAATTTTGAGGCACATACTGTAAATCTAAAATGAAAAAGGCTATTAAAGGAATATAAACACAATACATTAGTAATTCACTTTTACGTATTCTAAACGTTCATTCATGGACATTAAAATAAATTTCTCCTTTGAAATCTTAAAGAAGTTAAAAGCCATGCTCTTAAAATTGTCAAAAATTTATGGGCTTACCTCTAGGGACATTGCCCTAATTTCTAAAAATACCAATAATTCGTTTATTGTATGCATACTTCTCATATCCAAAAATACTAACGGTCAATGGATCAAGCTTGCGGACTGTTTCTAAATTAGTCAAATTACCTATACCGATACGAGGTGAGACGTGATGATATGATACGATATGCGACTTCTTCATAGACAAGCTCCTCAATAGTATGAGCTTGGAAGTCTTTTTTGAGACGTATTATGGCCGCTTTTCGGCAGTCAGTGTTCAATACGGAGGTTTTTAACAAGATTTTGTGCCACTATTTTAGTAGCAGACGTAAAGGAGCGGTCAGCTAAAAAAAAATATGTCACTCTCTGTTGACATTGAAAATATGGTATTTAATTATTATACTTAGCTGTGCTTATTATGGCGACATTCCTTGGCTCTAACCGCAACACGATTTTGTATGAACATAATTTAATTAAGCTCTGGAGAATGACGCACACATCAATACCTATCACTTTTTATGTTTGTTTAATTTTGGCACTAACCTTGTTAGACATAAGCAAAGAAATAATAAACCTTTGAATAAAATATATATTTCGCTTTGTGCTTCTACGAGATGTTACATGAAGAAGTAAAAACAAAAGAAGTTAAAAACATTTTAAATTAAGAATAATAACAATGAGCCAACAAGAAGGTATAAAAACTCTTTTTAAAAATCACTTTTGTTCCCTTTATGTGAATGCAATAAAGAGAATAAAAATTTAATTTAAAAAGAGGTTGTATACTTTCTTGTTGGCTCTAACATAATTTACTTTTATTCAAACTCCTCGACAGCGAAAAATTAAAACTATAATGTTCATGATTAGATATTGTACTTGTCAATATTGAAACGGGTGGGGATTAACCTCACGTACTCTTAATAGTCAGTCCCATGTCTGAACCTTTAGGCTATTACCGGTAAAACAGGTAAGGGGTCTGCTTCACAGGCATTATTAGTAGCAATACAGAATTAACACGAAGTTATCTGCCTGATATGTAAAATGGAACTCATTTGGAGGTGATGAAACAAATCACAACAATAAAAAATTAAGATAGACACACATGTCATCTTGTTGCATCGTCTTACAAAAACTCGCTACCCGCTACCGCTTCTGAATAAACTCGTGGCTTCACCCAGCACTCATTACGAACTCGTGAGACAAAAGCCTCGCTCAAGTTCTATTATGATATAAAAAGGAAGGGTCGCTTCCATACAACTCACACAAACAAAATGTAATACATAAATTGCGTTACACCGTTACCACAGATAAGAGAAGTGCAGAAGATTCACGTATAATGCGAACTACAAGCTGACTTAAGACGCCATTGTATTGGTGCAATCAAAAATGCCGCCAGTACCTATGTGTTAATTGTTTATCCATGTTACAATTGAAGGTCTTGACATCGCTTCTAGATATTGCAGGTATTCAAAGAATTACATTTAAACATAATAATAAAATAGTGAAATGAAATGAAATGGTTTATTCTGTAAATAGGATATCGAAATCACTTTTACAAGTCATATAAAAAAAAGAAAAAAAAGCTAGATGAGTTCGGCGTTTCCTATCTGACTACTCTGAGAAGAAAGGCTGAAACATACTCAGAGGTCGCAGTCTCTTTTAAAGTCCAGACATAATCTTGGTCAGGCCATATGAGAACCATGTAGATGATGATGTGAAAAGGCCTTTTGAGGAAAGAACCGCACAGATTTGAGTGGACCTGTCCAGTCAGTGCAAGCATTTGTCAGTAATCGTGGAGCTCAACTCAGAACTTAAGAAGCTCAAATAAGTAACAAAGTCAAAACTGTAAATTGAATATTTTTGATAAAGTAATTGCTACGAGGCGAGGTGTTGGAACGAGTGTAACGCCGAAAATTTTTTTTCTAGAATTTTTCTGTTTGTCTGGATGTATGTTCTGGATTGGCGCAAAAACGACTGCAGGGATTTGGATGAAATTTTGCACACAGGTAGTTTATAACCCAGATTAACACATAGGGTAATTTTAATCCCAGTAGTACGTTCCCGTGGGATATTTTCCGCCATCCTTGCTGGTTAAATCGCGAACAAAAGCTAGTTTTACATAAAGCGGGCCGTCGATGGTAGGCCTGGAAATAAAATAATTCCAGTGACAAATTAATTCGCTTAAACTGCATGCATCAGGTGAGGTCGAAGTAAAGTGAGCTATAAAAAAATGCAGCCTTTTTCTAAGTTGGTTAAAGACATTTTTTACGTACCGCAGTGAGTCTGTGAACCTTCTGTTATCCATATACAATGTCCCCACCCAACCACTTGAAGTAAAACTTGGAGTTTGTTTAGTTCTCCGCTTTCTTCAACTTTATTATCGCTTACAATGTTTGTGCCGCGAGTATTGTCTAAAGCTGTTATGGGACAGTTTTCATGTCGTATTGTGTGCAAACAAAGTGGCCAACTTGAGGTGTATTGGTTGCTGTGTTTCTGTTCTACAAATTGAGTTTGATGTTCTGAAAAAAGGTTGTATTTGTTTCGACTACCATGTATTTTTTCTGGGATCTGCCAGTATGTAGATTCATCAAAATATTATACTAGGCCAACTAAAATGCACAAAAAAAAAATAAGACAATCTCTTCGGCATAATAATTGAAGTGAAAACTTTTTAACCGCGTTGGGCATTTTTGAGATGAGAAAAACAATTGAACTCGCGACACCGTTACCGACACCTCATTTTTGTAAACGCGATTATGCTCTTTATTTATATTAAGTTACGGATCAATGTGACTTGATAAATCTTCTTTCTCTAATCTTGGCTGTATTTTTAGTGTGTATTTGTGTTTTTATTTTTGTACTCATGTGTGTCTAAGTGTTACTACTAACATAGTTTTTAAGTTTGTACTGATTACTAACACGCTATGGGCCGTCGACGCCTGAAAATAAACGATTTTTATTTTTATTTTTTTTTATTATATTTAATGTTATAAGTAAGTATTTTTACTTAAAGGCTTTGAATTTTTTTTTTTTTTCAATGTTTCTTTTTTTCTGCACTCCCGGAGTACCACTGTTTTTTTATTTTTTATTTCTTCTCACGTTTCGACTTTAGACAATGGTGCCGATTCTCTTGTCACAAATGCCTCTAAACTAGATTAAAAATCACCAAAATTTAATTTATTCCTGTCAAACGACGACTTCCCATTCCGAAATAGACTAAAGTGACACAACTTACCTATATTTTAGTTTGACAGCACTAAGATGGTACTGAGATAGATATTAATTTAGTGAAAATGGCAATTTTGTTATTCTGAGTTTGACGTTTTTCACCTAAAATTTAGATTTTCTAACTAAATCTGACTATTTTTAATCACGACTGTGGAATAAAATTGGTTGTTATGAACTTTAAATTCACACCTTATTTTCGATACAAAAAGTGAAAAATTCCATGTAAAACACATCGAGGCTGCCCCCTTGCGCGCCTCCGGCTCTTAAAAGATTCACGTGGTTAGGTATCACGTGTGGAGTCGCGATTGTCAAATTCGATTTAGATGCCTCAAAATTATTTTTAAATTTATAAAATTTATTTTGCAGAATAGCTTTGAGATTCTCATAGTCATAAGTAAGGAATTTTAGTGATAATCTAGTTAGTTTAGTTCGGTGTACAAGAGAATCGGCTTCAATATATACTTAAAAACCTACCTAATCTTTTCTGATATCTTCAGATTAATACCAAAGCTGGGCAATTTGTACTAATTACATGATGATATTTGCTGTACTCGTATGTTCTGTTAGGGAAATTAATTGTTAAGAAAATTGACAGTACGTCAATTTTCTGTGTTATAGCCATTTTATACAACTGTCAGAATAGTATAGCATTGTGCAGAATTGCAGTTGTGATTTGAATATAATTATGGACAATTTTTACATACATACATACATACATAAACTCACGCCTTCTTCCCATGGGGGTAGGCAGAAACTACAGAACGCAGAACAGAATTTTTGTTGGTAGTAAATTTTTTTTTTTTTTTTTTTTTTTTTTTTTTTTTTTTTCTTTTCTTTTTTTCAATTTGCAATCGGTCGTCAGACCATAAGCGAATTCGTTGCATGACAAGTGGCGTTGTGGTGGAGCAGCCAGTGCTGCGCCTCCCACTTATAGAAGGTGGTTCCTCTTCAGCCTTTTTACCACCGCTGTCGGGTTTAACAGTTCAGCAACTAGTGGGTTTGGATGCAAGGTCAGGCGTGCCTTATGTTGTGTTTTGTACCGCTCAATTTCAGAGTTTACTGATGGCATTTGTAGAAAGTCGTGGATTTCGTCGTTCCTAGCAAACCAAGGTGCCTTTGCTATTGATCTTAGGATACCATTTTGGACTCTCTGCAGGCAGAGTATGTTGGTTTTGCTGGCAACGCCCCATAATTGGATGCCGTAGGTCCATATTGGCTTAAGGACCGAGTTATAGATGAGGAGTTTGTTGTCTACAGAGAGCACAGAGTTTCTTCCTATAAGCCAATATAGGTTGCGAAACTTGAGGTTTATCTCGTCCCTTTTATTTTTAATGTGATGCTTCCATGTTAGGCGCCTATCTAAATGGAAGCCAAGGTACTTTACACAATCTGTGTGTGGTAGGGTATCAGGACCAAGTTTAACAGGTGGGGTGTTTCCGTGTCTGAGCGCGAAGGTGATATGGTGAGACTTGGATGCACTGGCACGAATCCGCCACTTGCAAAGCCATTTTTGAGTTTTGTCTAGCTGTTTCTGGAGTCTATTGCTGGCCATTTCTGGGTTTTCATCAACTGATAAATAGGCTATGTCGTCGGCATATGTTGCTATTGTTATGCCATCCAATGTGGGTAGATCCGATGTAAATATGTTGTACAACACTGGGCCAAGAACAGATCCCTGTGGTACACCAGCTTTCACTTCAAACAATCCTGATCTTGCTTCGCCCTGTTTCACTTGGAAGCAGCGCTCGGATAAATACGACTGGATAAGTAGGAACATTGAGTGCGGAAGTTTTTCCTTTACTTTAGCCAGCAATCCTTTATGCCAGACACGGTCAAAAGCTTGTTGTACATCAAGAAATGCCGCTGAGCAATACTTTTTACACTCAAAAGCATGTCTTCCTGTTTGGTAGACTCGGTGAACCTGCTCTATTGTTGAGTGAGATTTTCGAAAGCCAAACTGGTGAGACGGAACAACACCACTGGCGTCCATGCATGGTTTTAGTCGGTTAAGAAATATCCTCTCCCACAATTTGGAGAGCACAGGTGTTAAGCTTATCGGCCGATAAGACGAAGCTTCATGTTCAGGTTTGCCTAATTTGTGGATCATGACAACTTCAGAGATTTTCCACAGGTCAGGAAAGTGAGATGTTCGAAAGATTGCGTTGAACAAACTAGCCAGAAAAGAAATGCATTTTCTGGGAAGGTTTTTAAGTATGGAAGGCGTGATCAGGTCGAAACCCGGGGCTTTTCTCGAGCTCAGCAGTCTGATTTCCTTCGCTATTTCTTTAGGCGTTGTTGGGATAATGGGCATACACATCTGCAGATCCTGGTCCAATATTGTGTCAACTTCTTGCTCATCGGCAGCGCTCTCGTTTGGTTTGAAGACAGAATTCAGATGCATTGCGAATACCTCAGCCTTTTCCAAGTCAGTTCTTGCCCAGGAAGCTTGTGATCTGATCGGAGGATAAGATTGTTGAGGCTTATCTAAGTTTTTAGTGGCCTTCCAGAGCGAGTACGCGCCAACCCCCGTTGGTGACATCTTCTGTAGGCTCGTTGTCAACGTTGAGTTAGTAGACTCCTGTACTATAGCCTTCAACTCCTTTGCTGCCTTGTTGTAATAGAGTTTATCAAGAGGATGACGAGATTGATGCCATACTCTTCTAAGTCGGCGCTTTTCTAGTATTTTGTGAATTATGTCTGGTGGATGAGAAGGGTCAATGAAGCCTTTGGGCCGAGAAGGTGTGTTGATCCAAGCAGCCACTTGAATGGCGTTAGTGAGATATCTGCAGGCGTTATCTACGTCATTTTGGTTCTTCAGTGGTATAGCAGCAGTAAAGTTGTCATTGAGGTAGGTCTTGAAACCGTCCCAATCAGTTCGGCCATTCGTCAGAGACTCGGTTATTTCCCGAGTAAGTTCACTAGTGCTAATTGTGAGGATCGCCGGTGTGTGATCTGATGACCCGTCCAGACTCGATTCGATAGTAGTGTGTAAGCCATCTATACCCTTATTTATGAAGAAATCCAAGAGATCCGGCAGTTTCTTTGGGTCGCTAGGCCAGTAGGTAGCCTCACCTGTAGATATCGGTTTTAAGTGATTTTCATCAACACAGCGTTTCAAATCGCGTCCTCGAGTGCTGGTACAGCGGGATCCCCAAAATGTATGTTTGGCGTTCCAGTCTCCACCTGCAACAAATCTATGGCCAAGGGTATTGAAGTAGGTTTTGAACATGTCTGCAGTTATTTTGTGTCTTGGTGGACAGTAAATTGAGGAAAGAATAATAGAGCCTGCTCGGTCCTCCAATCTAACAGAAGTAGCCTGTAAATGCACTGTAGAATATGGTTCCATCAGTGAATGTCTCAGGTTCGCTCGAATGGCCAGCGCTGAGCCTGCATGCGCACTACCATCGGGATGGGGGGAGTGGTAAATGTTGTAGCCATTAATGCGGAACGAGCTTCTGGACGTCCCGTGTGACTCTGAAATGAGTACTGCGTCTAGTTTGTTGGCTTTCATTAAAGTCTCCAACTCTTGGATATTGGGAGCCAATCCATTGATGTTCCAGATTGCGATTCGAAGAGGAGTCATTTATGGTGTTAGTTTAGAAATGACTGTAGTCAGTAAGCCCATTAGGTTACTGATTTGTTGCAGGAGAAGGTCAATTTTTTCATTTTGTTTAATTAAGAGTTGTTCCATAACTGTTACGTTTTGTTGAGGATTTTCTATGTGACTAGTAGTTGCGACATTATCTCTTGGAGGAACCTTGGGGCGTCCGGCGGCGATATCCGAGTATCTTTGGTCCGATCTGCGATAAGAGTTTCGTTGGGGTAGGACGGAGCTTTCTGGAATTGTATTGGTGCGGATTATCTCAGTAGGAAAGTTGGAGTTGACGGTTGGAATATTTCTTGGTTTAATTTTTCTTGACAGTATTTCTTTGTAAACTTTACAACCTTTGTAATTGGCAGGATGATCGCAGGAGCAAAGAGCGCATTTGGCGGGTGTATTTCTGTCTTTTTTGAGGCATTCTGAGGTTTTGTGGCCCTCCCCACATTTGACACATCTGTATGGTCTCATGCAGTTGTTTTTGCAGTGGCCATATTGTTGGCATCTTTGACATTGTACGATTGTCTTCGTTTTGCGTGGATCTTCCATTTTGATGCGTTGGTGATGGATATATTGGATATTTTTAACTAGTTTGTTATTTGGACTAGGTTCCAAATTAACAAAAAATGTGGAGGTAGGTGTTTTGTCTGGTCCATAGCGGTGATTGATGATTTCTCCTCTGACCTTGTTACCAGATTTCTCCAGCTCCTGTATGATGGCATCATGGGGAGTAGTATGATGGAGGTCTTTTATTACTACACGGTAGCATTTCGTGTCTTTACGAGAGAAGGTGTGTCCGATTAATCCCTTCTGTCGTATAAGATCAATGACTTGCTTGTAATCATCAGTAGTGCTAACCATTACGCGTAGGAGGTTTTTATTTATTATTTTATACCGGAACTCTTCCGGGCGAATTACGGACTCAATTAGTTTGGTGAGCTCGTTCAGATCCTCAATCCCATACAGAACAATAGGGGGGGGCTTATTTGGTGGTTTAGGCTCATTGTCTGTGTCCTCTGTTAGGTCAATCGGCAAGTTAGAGAATCGGTTTTCTGACTCAATTGGTGGAAGCGAGTTGTCGCATATTTTTCTTTTCTTAGATGTAGGAACTCGTTGCCATGGTGGAGGTTGGGTTACATCTGAAGATGGCTGTGCGGGTGGCATTCGCTCTGTGGCTTCATCTGAATCTTTCTCACAGGCGAATAGGATGGGATTATTGGAAGAACCCGGCTGCTTAGAGGAAATTTCGCTTAGTGAGTTAGATCGTTGTCTATTGAAAAGGCTTTGGTGAAAGATTTGTTGAACAAGTTTCTTAGGCGAGGATTTGTTCTTTTGATTTTCATCAGTATCGTTGGTTTGACTTTGAGCCTGATTTCCCACTCTAGTCAAATTGGTAACATTTTTGTAACTCATGGTGGTAATTATTTTCTTACAATGGCAACACTTTTCCAAATGTCAGATGACATTTTGACATATTTAATTGAATTGAAAAAAATAAATAATTGGGGGTGGGTTGAAAAAACTTTAGAAATTTAGATTGTCACTTTAGTTTTCTATCACTAGTTTTTGTCACTATCACTTATTATTTTATGCTACAAGCAATAGTTCATAGTTTTCACAGTTAAAAGTTCACTTTAACAATGATTTTAGGTATAAACTCGCAGTATAACACACGAAAGTCACTTAGTTCTCCAACAGCGCACCTACGCGTGTTGACAGTTGACACTCTACTCTAAATTTAGTAGTAAATTTGTAGTAAATTTGCCTGACTTTAAATTATACAATAACAACAAGTAATCAATACAACAACGAAACACCAATCCAAATCAATATTACATCACAAATGAGGAGCAAACATTTGACACCGGTACCGAGGATTGCTTTGCTCCAACTCGTAAGTCCTTGGGCGGTCTTGTAATCCACCGCAAGAGGATTGCCCGCGCTTTGACCAGCCACCTTTATGACGCGGCGCAATTTATGAACGTATTCCACGGACGACTTCTTGCAGCTTCCGATACTATTCGAAGTTTCTGTAGAAGTTAAATATTTATTTGCTAAATTGTAAATTAAATACATTTTTTTTTTAAGGTTAAATAAGCAGTGGCAAACCTAGATTTGATTTCATTGACAATTTGAACACTAAGGAGCTATTTCTAATGGGTTACGTTTACTAACTAGTAAAGCAAAAGTTTCATATGTCTGTAATTTTTATACTAAATACATGCAGAACACAGCAATACATGGAAACAGTCACAGGGCTGTACAGAAACCGCTAAAGTACCGTTGTATCCGAGCGGATACAAATCACCCACGCGGCTTACAACTCTATTTGTATTCGCTGTAATGGCTATTATTGTCTGTGAATTTTTGTGTCTATGGTCGGATAGATATTCTCGTCAAATAAATCGACTAAAAGCAAAAATATTAATAGGCAACATTTTAAAAAAATGTTGAAAATCACGTTCCCGCGCGGTAAAATGTCAGTCAAACGTCACTCGCGTTCGCTGTAATAATTCGTTTTTTAATGGTTTTTGTGTGTAAATCGTCGGAAAGTGGTGATATTTTCATTTTGAAGTAAATATTACATCGTTTTAGATATAAATAACATCATGTTATACCTATTTTGACCTAACCAAAAAAGTGTAAACAAACAGATAAGAGAAAGTTCCCGTCACAGTGAAAGTTGTGATATTTTGTGGTTTTTCTGTATGGATCTGATCCGTAAGTGTTTTATTTCTTTTCTATATTACATTTATCATCGTATTAGACAACATTTAGCACAAAATAATACAAAAAAAATTTTTTTTGGGACGGAGAAAGTTACGTAAGCATTAGAAATTCTAGATCATCTAAAATCTAGATTTTTTGAATTTTTTGTTTTGAATGTTTGTCTCTAAAAACGCTTTTGTTAGATAACTTATCTATCCATAATGTACCCTGCAAAATTTCGTGTGAATTGGTTCGGTAGTTTTATCAGAAATCGTTATCACAAAGAACAAAAGAAATAATAACAAAAGCGGGTAATAAAGATAAGTGAACGTTGTTTACAAAGACTGCAACCATTTGAAACGTATTCCTAATCTATTCGAGTAGCAAAAAACATTAACAATACTACTTGAGACGTTGTAAAGAAATCCGAGTGTTTGTTTATTTAAGTGCGGTCGTAAAACTGTCACCGCGCGGACCACCCACGGCGCCTGACCGGTTAAATCTAAACAATCGCTTATCCCTTGCGCCTCAAATCTTGTAAATCCTTAGCCTAAATAGTGAAAGACATTCGTGAGTAATTTAAGGATTATCAGGGCTTCCGATATGTGCCTAGAGGTGTTCACGAGCCGACGATATAGCGACATGAGATACTACTGATAAGCAATAAATAGTATTCTAGTATTTTATTGATGTGCGCTGTTGTGGAAATTATTTGGTAAGTAGGATTTTGTAATTAAAGAACTTATTGAACAAATTAAAATGTGTTGACAAAGTCGTTGGATTCCCTAAAAAATACCTATATTTTTTGTTTAATTACCACCTTTTTGATTTAGATTTTGATGAGAGCCCCAAAAAAGTTATTTGTGAGTAAAAAAATTGAGTTAAGCGCTGTTCGAGTCCGCGTCGCAGAGTTTCGTGAAAACATGTGGTGAAATAGTAACTGTTAATTTAATAAATACAACGAATTACAAAAAAATATGTTTGCATTCCTAATGATGCAAGCTTTCATTGATTGATGTGATAGTTTTCAGTTCTAAGCAGATTTACGGCCGATGTAAGACGACATCTTAAAGCAACAGATTTTCTTACGGTTTCTGATAGGTACTGCTGTTGCTATTGTATTTGCTCGGCAATAGATTTATTAGACTCATAGCATTCCTTATGACGCAAACTTTCTTCGATAGGGATTTTTTTTAATTTTTGAGCAGATTTACGGCCGATTTGAATCTTTATATGAAATTATTTTGCTATTATCAACTTCATAATAATATGCATTTTTACCCATATTTTACGAAATATTTTTCTTATATCTCTTTAGGTCCTGGTAGTCCTTTGTCAACTCTTGGGAACGACACTAGAATCACCGTTCTCGCTGAACACGTTTTTGCACTATACGATTTGGAATTTCGACATATAGTGAAAAATAGAGGGTCGCGCGCATGCGCCTGCTCTCGCGATATGACGTCATAGGCAAATTATCTACAGAACCAGTACTCCGAGCGAAAAGACGTTATCGCGTCAAAAAATCTAGCTACACAGAGTCTTAATTTTCTTTTTCCAGGTAAAACAAAATGTTTTACATTTAAAATTTTCCAACACGACTTTAATTAAGCCGCATTTGTTTTGTATTCTTTAAAAGTAAATGTCAAAAGACCAAACGTGCTACGTACAGCTCACCACAAAAAAATAAATAAAGAAATATAAAATTCCACACTTCACTCGTGACTGTCCAAAAAGTTTCAATTAAATTCTAACTCAAAAAGGAGGTCAACTATTCGCATAACTGGACACCGACACTCGTGAAATAACTTCACGATGAGTGCATCGACTGCTCTTTTTGTTTGAGCCGCGATTCGAACATTTTGAACTATCGGAACGATGTAAACGCGGCAGAGCGTGCATTTTATAAACACATCATTTATGTTGCAAAAATCTTTTGAATATGGAATGATGTTGGTGTTTTGTGGATAAGAAAATTGTATTGTAAATTTTATCAAGTGGGTACTTATTAATGATTGGTAGATGTGGTTTAGCCTAATAGTTTGGGCCATCAACAGGTCAAAATGCATGCAATGTATATCTCGAGCTCTCGATAATCCAAACAGTTAAACTAAATCTTCTGTTATAAACAAAGTTTTCTAGCTGCGTTAATCTGGAAACACTACACATCGCTAGCCACTTCAGGCTCATTCAAACCACTAAAGCACCACGTAATCCAGCTAAATACCCATGAAACTAATTGATATATCTTGGTAGTGGGCAGTAATTGGGGTTGGAAGGCGTCCAGCGTTGGCAATCACGTAGAAACACCGATCTGTACAAATTAGTCTGAGACTCAACGTGTATGATACCTAATTGTGTGAGCGTAGTACCTACTCATTTTGAAGGTATGTTTTCGCAGATTGAAATTACCCAAACAAGCCTTTGAGCTTATCTAACAATATTCGTAGAAATTTTGTGTTGTTCTGTAACTTTTAGTACAGTGTGGAAGGTAACATATAAAATCAAGTAAATGTAACAAGTAATATTTATTTGTAACAAATTATTTTATGAAAAATATTATCATGTGAAGGTTTGCCTTTTCTCTCACTATCCCCTTATCATTGGCCCTTGTCACTTACATGACTCTGCAGCTAAAAACAATTGAAACCCCTTCAAGTCCACGTAATCAACTACCCACTAAACTGCCGCTATCCACATTGAAACTAGTCGACTCCACGACATTACTCCCCTTTATTACAGCCCCCTCAATCACGGGTTATACGCTCCTACAAATAGGATGGTCCTTTAATATGGTCCTAAGGATGCCAGTTTTTGGTCCTTCTCTCTGCAAAGATTGGGACTTCCGTAATTGTGGCGTAGTAAACGATCTCTTTGTTTGATGTTGATCGCATTAGCGAAGTTGTTTGAGAACTGAAAGTTGTTGTTCAGTGATTAAGTGGAGAGGAAGTAAACAGTTAAAATTTTGGACAGTGTTCGTAGACCATTGTCAATAAAGGAATTTGATTTACGTTTATTTTTTAAGCACGTTTTACTTTAACAAGTTTTTACGCGACCAATCCATTCTATATGCAAAATATTAAATGCTTCATTTAGCTACTGACATCTAAAATATTTCGATCCCAGACAGGCGCTTTACTTTGTGTAAATTATTTAATCACCACTGCTCTAAAAAACGGTGAAGGAAAACATCGTGAGGAAACCGGCATGTCCTGGAACCGAAAATTCGAAGACATGTGACATCTACCAACCCGCACTGGGCCCGCATGGGGGATTACGGCTCACTCCCTCTCACAGAGAGAAGGCCTGTGTCCCAGCAGTGGGAACATTTATAGGCTGATGATGATGATGATGATGATCTAAAATATGACAGCAGCATATTTAACTATATGGAAAGTATTTTATAGCCTTATACTATCATAACCGTGGAAATCTTATTATTATTTTTATTTTTTTATTTCACTCTCAAAGTACAACAAAAACACTTAATCTATGAAGTACAATTTTCAAGGTGTTTGATGGTTGTACAGCAGCATATCGTAACTGAATTCCATATTTCCGTTCACAAGAAAAGTAGCCGATTTCATACTAGATTTTTCTGTGAGACCGACTCCCGCGTTGAAGCTTTCAGTATTTTTATAAGTTTAAACTTATTTCTATCTTAGATTACGTTTCAAAACAATTCTTCTTCGAGATTTCAGTTGCGAAGCGGACACTTGATGCGGGATTGAATTCTTCACTACCCAACCATTTTACTAGGAACACAGATCAAAGAAGGTAGTGAGACATGGCAAAAATACTGCAATTGAACTGAATACGATTTAAATGTGCAATAACAGAAAATAAACTATACATAGTATGCAGCACAAAATACTGTAGATTACGATAAAATTGTTATCGCTACCCACAAACATCTGAAAGACCTAGGTCAAAAAGCAGGTATTGCACACCCTTGTCCACCTCTTTTACAACGAACTCTATTAAAATATTAGCCTAGGCGGCAGTGGTTGTTAAAACTGGAAGACTCATCATTTTCGCACATCTTAACATTACAGTAAATTTGAATTGTGCCTAAACCTTAGCAACGTTATACCTAGTTAATTATGGTAAGTGTGAAACAATTGGACTGAACTGTGGTTAATCGAATGCAATCAACACAAAAGATTATTTTGTGTAAGGCTTTCTGTTTTATACTTCCTATCTCCAGAAAAATATTCATTGTCTCTACTATCTTAGAATTTTTCACTATCCACAATTTTTCACAGAAAGAACATATTGATTAAATCGACGCCCGATACAGATTTTTCCAACTTCCATCGCTTGGCAGACTTTTATAAGTTTTGACAGCATTTCTCAAAGTTTGCAGCGCCTTCAACTTGTCGAGGAGAACTGAAGCTGATTTTTTACTTTTTTTCACAGATTTATAGGCAAAAAGTTATAGTTTTGTAGGAAACTAATTAAAAAGGAAGGTAGTAGAATTTATAAAACAATATTTTAGACCAATTATTATATTGAAATTAAATTAAATTCTGAGTTGAGCTGCACGATAACTGACAAATGCGTGCACTGACTGGACAGGCCCTCTCAATATGTGTGGTGCTTTCCTCAAAAGACCACTTCAGACACCAATCCACATAACCTTCACATGATCTGACCAAGATTATGTCTGGACTTTAAAAGAGACTGAGACCTCTGAGTTTGTTTCGGCCTTTCTTCTCAGAGTAGTCAGATAGGAAACGCCGACCTCATCTAGTTTTAAAATATGATTGACGTGTAAAAGTGTTTGTACAAACCTACTTACAGAAATAAAATCATTTATCATTTGTTGATCAAGTGCAAGAGCGATTTTGATTGCATTTGCCTATGATAAACATGCACAGTGCTATGTGTCATCTAAGTTACCTCTCCAAACACGCTAAATAATTATGCATATGCAAGGATATGGTTAACACTTATGCCTATTTTCATTAACACTGAGCGAACTAATGCCTAAATAAAAGTGCGCTATTGAATTTGCAACGCTCGGATCAGCACCGAAAGTAGTGGCTCCAGAGAGAAAAACCTCCTCACTATGCGTGCCTTGTCACGAATACTGCTTTCTGAATCTGTCCCTTGATCCAGCCACGCAATGAGAGCCGCCTGAGGTGTTTGTAGCTCTTCGTTATTAGGCCATTAACCGTAACGATTATCGGTACTATGAGCGCAGAGTCAGTCCACGTCCCACATGACAACAACCTCGTGTACTAAGTCAAGATACTTGTTTTTTTTTACTATTTTAGTTATACAATATATAATATAAGATATTAAAATATTACAGAATATTCGTACCCAAGGATCAAGTTGCAAAGCACAACGTGAGTAACTATCATAGATATAATAAAGAAGTATATTTCGATGGTTCCTATCCATACTTTTGCAAATTCACACATTATACTAAAAAGTAACAACCTGATAGTATTATTTTATCCCACTTCAAAGACCAAAGAGTCGTATTTACCTAAAAAAAATATAAAAAGTATACAAATAAAAATTTATAGCACTCCGTAAACAGACAGGATACGATAAAATTGTAACCTTTAAAAACATTTTTATACGGTTTCGAGAGAACTTTTATATAAAAGGGAATGCTGAATTAGAAAAGAGATATTTCTATTTATTCGTCAGGTAGGTTCGAGTATCAGGAACCCGGCGTAAATATTTTATTAGTAGCTATAAAATATAAATATTTTATGGTGTCGCGAAGTGGTGTCGGTATAAAAAGTGCAATAAACCCGGCGACACGTTTCCCGATATTATTGACGTGTATGTGAAGGAGGCTACTATGTAGGAACTGCATAGGAATGCTTTTTGATTTCGATGCTTTCCTATTCGCCGATAAACAAATGGTATTTTCTTTCAATGCCGAAATACTGACAACATTATAGGGACAGATAAATAATTATTTAGACTGTTTAAACTATTGTACAACTAATTATGTATAATAAATATTCTAACTTAAACTTCGAATTCGATTCCTTCACGAATCTAATCATCACTAACGGCATGTCGTCTCCACGATGCCAGCACAAGTGCATGTACTAGTCCCCTAAAACGAAACCCGTGGTTCACACCAGCCACTCTTCACGCTGCTTTATCGCCGGGGGTGGGCAGACACAGCGCTATTACCATAAATTCTGACACACTATCTCTATTTTATGTTGCAGGGGATTAGTCATGATAAATAATGGCGGATGAGATTAGTGTATTTTGGTGTTTTGTGAAGTCTGTTGCTAATTTAGTTCTCTACAAATTATTTTAATTTCGATTATTACATTAGCTGACAATTAATAATAATTTATACTTTGATGGAATGTATAAAATTATGTTGTTTAGAAAACAGAAAAATATTCACAATTTTATTCTACATAGTTGGTTATAATACCAAACTCATTTCTAGCATTTATTTAATACTCAATACTTTTAGTGCACTCCATAGTTTTAGGTATTCTTAGGTGGTAAACTTATAATTAGATCATATGGGGCACAGCAAAATAAGTGAGTTAGGAGAGAGGAAGCATTTGTTAATAATAAGTATAACATTACTTAGCAAACTACTATTTTATAATATTGATGTAGGTATTTTCGGAGATAAAAAAATCATATTCCGGAACTTTATAAAACAATTGTATGCTGCATAACTAAATTATATCTTCGTCTACATATTAAAAATCTTAAATTCATACAACGCAGTCTAAACCGCTGGGTCCTGAAGCAATAGTTCCTATCTAACGAAAGTGAGCACCAAGACAGGGTTGTCGAGAATTCATCCCCTAAAGGTGTTAAATAGGGGACAAAAGTTTGGTTTGTCATTTTTCCCAATAGGAATCCCAGCGGGAAACACGGCTTGTTTATCAATTAAAAAAAAACAAAATTCAAAAGTTGTTTATTCAAACTAGGCTGAGAATCAGCACTTTTCGAACGTCAAAATTACATAAGACAGTCCACCAAAACGCCCGCCCTTCATCACATCCTAGTGCTTTAGCTGGGAAGAAGAAGTGGCGCAACAAACCCCCCAGCAGCACAACTGTCTTTTCAGGTAAAAAAAAAAAGAGAGAATATGTTTCTTAATTTCCTACATTTCATTGTAGCTTTGGATATGAAAACAGTATCTTTGTCACACCTGCTTCAGTTTCAAGAAACAATACTAACTACTTTGGCACTAATTACAGCTCATTTAGACCTGCCATATCACACAAGTACAGTTCCACATCTGCCTCGGTACTTACCGTAACCTATTTTACTAAAAGAAGGTAAGACACCAAACTCGTTAGTGAAGGAACAAATTTGCCAGCGAGACGAAGAAAGTTGAGCGGGATGCGATGCTATAACTCAGCGAGAGATGATATAAATCATCGCACGAGTTTCGGCAGCTATTTATTGAGTGCTCGGTTTGTGATGAGGTTAGGGAAATGTGCTGGTAGAAGACATTTTGGGGCTCCAAAGAAATAAATCTGTATAATCAGCAAACATAGGCTCAGACTTAAACCGTCAGAATATTCAACTTAATTATTTCAAACTGTTTCAGTACTAACACTAACACGCGACACACTAAGTGTAAATTAAACAACACAAGGAAACGAACCATCCAAAACGGAACAAGAAATTAATTACAACAAACTGTCATGGCGCCGCACGAAATTCTAAGCTGAAATCTCACAATATAAAGGGAAAATTGTTTTTCAGCGTAAAAGCGCTCTTGAAAACTGCAATTGTACGCTCCACGACTTGAACTGCACGATTTAGTTAAAACGTTACAGCTAACATAACATAACGAATATAAAATTGTGTTATACGCGTACGAATTTCATTTGCAAGTACAAAATAATGTAAAGAAATTGAATGAGTCTGCGAAGTGCTGCTTGAATTCATGACAACCTAGTACTTATTAAATGTAATTTAGACAAAAGTGGAGGTCTTGAGAATCTCTTGAATGGTTTAATGACTGTAATATATTTTCAGTAAGAAAACATGTTGGGTTATTTTATTAGATTCTTAGAACGCAACAGAAGGAAGGTGGGGGGATGAAAAGCCTAAAGTATTTATACCTACTACTGAAAATTTCTAGACGACGTTAGCATAAATTCTGCATTTCTGGATTTTGCATTCTACAATCTACTGATTATAAGCTTATAAAAAACTTTTTACACAAAAAAAAACAACCGACTTCCAAAAAAAACACTACAAAGTGAAAAATAACTTTCATTTCAGAAGTCGGTGTTTTTGGTTTTGAATTTTTGTTTTTTGCCACCGATTTCCGAAATTAAAGTTATTTTTCACTTTGTAGTGTTTTTTTTGGAAGTCGGTTGTTTTTTTTTGTGTAAAGTTTTTATTTTTCACTTTTTAGTGTTTTTTTTTGGAAGTCGGTTGTTTTTTTTTTGTGTAAAGTTTTTATTTTTCACTTTTTAGTTATGGTTTTTACCCCACACAAATTCGAATACCACTACCAGCTATGTAAATAATAGTGAGAGGAACTTAACATATCATCCACATACTAAGTGGGAAAAAATACGTATTCTTGAAGCTAACTCAAAAACTCCCCAAGCAAAGTTATTAAAATTTATATGAGATCACCTCTGAAGTATTACCTACCAAACAAAAAAGAATTATTTAAATCAATTTATAATTGGCCGAGTTAAATCGCGTAACAAACATACAAAAAAAAAAAATACAGTTGAATTGAGAACCTCCTCCTTTTGGAAGTCGGATAAAAAGACGGTATTTTCACTTATCATACCCGTAGACTATCAGATCAGTATCTTCAGATAATAGGTAATGTCGTTAATGTTTACCACCCGGTGGCAAAAACACTGAACGTTTTAACAGTCAAATCAATTTAAAGGTGAAGTTTCTGTATCCTTACAAATAAAAAAGAAGTACCTAGGTTAGTGCCATTAGAATTAAAAATTGGAGCAAAATAATGATTGGAAACTCAGGAAATGCGATAAAAAACATACAAAATAAATGCCAGCCAGCAGCATCAATCTGAAAAGAAAAATTTAAAGAAATAAGGTGCAAAAATAGCTCTCGACTGTAGTATTTGTCGATGGAATCGAACAATCCGCTCGTTGCAGTACCGTCGGCAATCTGATCAGCGACTCGATAACGAAATAACACTGTATGTACAAGTGTACCGTGGACGGGACCGGAACGAGGAATTGATACTAGTTTCGAGAAATGCAAAAGTAGACGTTGAATTGAAAGATAGTTTTTACACTATCGTAATAAGAACCATCCTAGCTCTAAAATATCTAATTTAATTCCGAATATAATTACTTAACCTCAAAATAGATACTAATACCCAAATGAATCTTAAAGTCGTTACCCTGATATCATAATCTAAAACTGTTTAATAAAACTACATATTTGCAATATTTCAGGGATAAGGAAAATAATATGAAACACCAAGATAATTTGATAGTCATTTATATTTCTTTGCCAACATGAAATTCAATATTCTACACTATACCATCACATCTCCTATTCCCCACATAATATCACAATTCAATCAGTATTCTAATATTTACCATAAAACTAACAGGTTACCTCAATTTACAGTAGATCTCTAACCAATCCTATGCCAATCTATCTTTTTTACCGACACAGCCACTAAGCATGTCTTACCGTCACGAGCGCCTGACCTAGAAGGGTCGTTATTTCCTTATTTTGACATATCGAATCTTTGGGTGTTGCCAGTACAATATCCAACAATTACGTGTTAATCAATTGAAACCTAACACTACGTTCATAAATGTATATTTATAAAGGCAACAAAGGGCTAGCGACTACTTAAGGTGTATGAGAATAGGTCCGGCTTTGTACTATATAGTGCATAAAGTTTAATCCTATATATCTAATGTAATAAAAACTTTTTACAAAAAAATACAACCGACTTCCAAACTACAAAGTGAAAAATAACTTTAATTTCAGAAGTCGGTGTCTTTAGATCAGTATTTTAGTTTTTTGACACCGACTTCTGAAATTAAAGTTATTTTTCACTTTGTAGTTTGGAAGTCGGTTGTATTTTTTCTAAAAAAGTTATTATTTCTCGCTTTTTAGTGGGTCAATTTGTAATTTATCTAAGTTACGTTAGCCTAATGCCAACTGCTCATCACCTTTTACAAAATATTGCTTTTCCCGATGCAAGGACGTTCATCGTTGAGGAGTTCTCCTGGTATTTCTCACCATCAGCTCTACTTCTCCATATGCATTGTGACGAGCATAAATTGCATTGCAACCATGTTAAAGTAATCGAATCGCAACCCGTGAGTTACTTATTATTCAGTAGTTCCGGTGGCTATTTGTGGTCTTCTTCATCAGTTCCACTTAACCAAATAGTACTTTCCAAGAGCAACTGCACGAGTTACTATAAAAAATACCCAAATCGCTATGGATTTGCCTAAAATATTTGAAGAGTTCCCTCGATTACTCTGGGATGCCATCATCAGATCCTGGTTTCCTTACTATGGTACAATCCTTGAGATATATCCTTTCCAACAAAAAAATAATCATCAAAATCGGTTCATAAACGACGAAGTTATCCGCGAACAAACATAAAAAAATATATATATATGTCGGAGACGGGTAAATGACTTTCGTTATTATCAACGATATTTTAACTACTGTGGGCGTAGTGTGGGTAGTGTTGGTTGATGCGCAATAGAAAAACAGTTTGCAGTTCAGATCACATTTTAATTTACTATCAAATGAATCACACTAGCTAAATTATACACACACTGGGTGCGACGGCGTTTATTAAAATCACCAATTAACACAATGATCACAAATTACAACTAGGTAACACAATTACTGAGCACAACGAATCGAGAACAGTTCCGTGACGTCTTGATTCCAATGCGACCCGAGGCTGAATGCCCTCCGAGGCTGAATGCCCTCCTCGCCGTGGCCTTCAAACATCACGACTCTGTAGAAGCGCGCCTTTTTTGTTGTAGGTAGTTCACTCTTGATGTCGCCAGTGGCGCGCTTGCGATTCGTTTCGTGTCCGTACTAATGACCGGATCCGACATATATATACGGTCGAAATGAGTAACCTCCTTTTTTGAAGGCGGTTAATAAAACAGTAGGATTCTACCGATTTATTATCTCCGTATATTGAAGAAGAATAGGGTAACTAAAAAGAGTAATAGAACATAAACCAGCGATTTTTAGAATTATTTTCTCTCTATCTGTTAGTTTGTTCGCACACATCTCCGGAACCACTGAACGGATTTTCATGTAGTTTTTACAAGAAGACAGAAATTTATTTGGAGCAGAATTATTTTATAGGGCTTTGTTTCACTAAAATGGGATGTGGCAACAAAAAAAAATTTGTAATTTTTGGAATTTACTTTTATATTGTTAGAAGTTACATAGCAAATAATTTCTTGCCTTGAAGGCAAGGTGGAGAGGGTAGTAAATTTTGTGAGGGAAAATCCGAAATATACGCGGACAAAGTCAAGAGCGAAGTTCTAGTAAATAAATAAATGGGTAGGTAGTAAAGACATGTTTTTCTGTCTGCCAAGGATTATTTACCTATATACTGTAGTCATCACCAATATCTATTCATTTTTCTACATTCTTGATGAACATTGACAGGGTAACATGATGATGCAAATGATATCACCCCAGAAGACAGTGATTTTTTGAACTAAATATCAACTATGGTTTTATCATCAAACTCGATAAAGACTTTGGTAAAAAATTTCATAGTAGTTACCTAACATATAAAATCTGCATATCTAAATAATTATTATCCACAAGCTAATTATTTTGTTGACACTACACCAACTCTTCGTGGAGTAACTGATACAATGTCTAAATATTTTTATTGTGAAGACCACCGCCCCACAAAGCGAGCACATTTGAGAGAGGCTTAGTTTAAAGCAGTACTTAGATATTGAGTGCTATTTTGTTATAAATAATATTGAAATGATGGAAGAACAGAAAACAGATAAATAATGAATGTTTTAATTTTAGTCGCGAATCATTTCGTTAGATTGATTTACTCCATTATCATAATTACTATGGTGTTATTTTTATAAGATAACCGAAGATCTTCTTCCTCCTTCTCCATCCTTTATATTCAACAATTAATTGATCAACTGTATGACCTAAACAGTACCCAATACTTACGCACTTACCTTCAGAAAACACGAACGTGACACTAAAGTTTTCACGAACACTATCTCAACTGATAACATAACAACAACAAGTTACAGTTGTTTCACTACACGATACAACATAAACTATTCGCCACGAAACACCAATTAAGACTAACAACAAACTACTCCATTATGAAGTAATATTAGCTACTTAGCCCAGTGTTGCCCGGGCAATAGGCATCCCAATCGTGGAGGCTACATTTTTTTATCACTTCATCTCGATTAAATATTCAGTGGAAGGCGTAAAAACTGCGCGCCGGTAACTACTGCCTCTAAGGTGTAGGTACACTGAGAGATGAGAAAAAGAAAATAAAAATCTTATTTTTTTATCGTACGTTTAAAAATGTGGTTTATCAACAAAGTACTATGTTGATAAACCACATTTTTAAACGAAATACCATAACAAATAAAGTATGAGTATATAAAGTAAAAACTGTATCCAAGGACTACATTTTAATAACAGTCAAATTTTATGAGAAAAAGTTAGCCACTATTAGAGTTGGCATCGGCAAACCCTTTACAGCACGCGTTATATGACCACTGTAAATACCAAGCGAAGAAATTACAGACAGAATGACAGATTGTAGAAAGATTTCTACAATGCGATGTCAAAAATTAAGAACATAAATGTCACTTAAAATAAAAAGAGATACATAGGTATGTTTATTTTTCATAGAGAGAGGTAGAATTGGTCACCCTACGCGTGCAGGTTTTTATAAACAACGACATTGGAATAAATTAAAGATTATTCCAATTCGACATGCCAAAAGTTACATTTCGCGGAATACCCAGTGTGTCCCCCATACCAATACGGGCTATTAGAAGGCGTGAAGGTATCGGGGGTAGGCAGTAAAGCAGGTTTACGAGTGGCGTGTACAATGAGAGCCCCTATGAATTCGCAACGTATTGGCCTGCGAATAATTTCGATACGCCTACATTTTTAAATGAACTTGCTTTGTTAACAGGAGTTGTACTTTACTGAAGAGAATAAATAAATAGTAAGTGTTATACTGATGTGATTTTAGAGGACGTTTGATGAGATTTTCCAAAAGGAACCATAATTATTATTAATGTAGTATCTAAATGTATAATATAGTTGAACGGACCAAAACTACAAGAAATATTCAGCCTTATTTATAAAAATCTCGCTAATCACTGATTAGCCACTATTTAGCTAAGCAATTAGTTAGCTCTTATCTAATGACTAACTTTTCTTTATTTTTAGACGCTAGTTAGCAAGTGATTAGTTGCGAAACGAAATAGAGGTGAAATTATGTGTTCGGCACAGATTACAATCAAAATAGTCGACTAAAAAACAGAATTTTAAGAATAAAGTTGTCAAAACCACGATTTCTGTATCTGTTGTGGCTTCGACAAACAAAAGTCAAAAATATCATCGGAAAATTTAAAATTTCATAAAAATTATATATTATATTAAGTTCATTTCATTGTGTTTGCGATGGTATCAATGAAAATAATAAGCTCCAATAATTGGAGTAAACAGGAAAAGTTATTTATCACTGATTTTATAACTACCTACTTACTAAAGTAAACCAATTTTAACTGACCAAGTAAATGTTATAACTATGTATTTTCATGTCTTTTATGCTTCTTAATACGAATACACTATTTTAAAAATATATGTAGATACTTGTGACTGCTTCATTACTTCTTATTGCTTTTGCACCAGGGTTTCAGTATCTTTTAATAACAATTACTATACTTGTTAACAGCAAGTTTGACTGTTGCCATGAGCACCTAGCACCTAGGACAAATATTATTCAACCTCGCAAAGATAAGGGAAGAGACCTTGCTACGTGAAAACGATGAGGAATGCGAGTGTCATGAGAAAAAATGGCACTCATGTCTTTGGAGGAAGAATATTGGAAATCAAAAATAATTTATTTATAACAAAAATGTAGCTTTATAAAAAAAATTGTTTTCTATAAAATGTCTTGTTATTTTATGTGTGACTGCTACAATATGGCTTTTCGTGAGTTCTGGGCCTTAGAGCTGGCGCCACAAGATGAGGGGCACATGGGATAACACATTGGATAATCACTATCTTCAATGAGCTTCCTCACGAACTCATTCTCTTCAAACCACCTGAGCACATACTGAGCCTCCTCCTGGAGGCCTACCACAAGTTCATAAAGCAGTATTATTTTAGTATTACTTCAGTGTGGGAAAGAGATGAAGCACTCCAGGACGTATAGCTCCATCTTTTTCTCCAACTGAAGTTATAATAAAAATAATACTGCTTATGAGCTGGTACCACCAGCTCATAAGCAGTATTATTTTTGCCTCCTGATTGAGCTTTCCCTATAAATCCTTGTATCATGATTGTGTACCTACTTCGAAAGAAGAATATTAACTAATAGGTTATCATCCTCGTAGTGCATATAAATGAGCTTTGTAGGGCTTCCTCTGTCTACTTCGCGCCGGTGTTTCAAAATTATTTATTTCTTCTAGGTCGTTCTGAAATCCCGTAAAAGATTGTCGAAATCCATATTTACTAAGCACAACTCGATATTAGGAACAAAATTACCTCGAACCACACGAATCGATCAGCTGATTCAAATAAACTCCGCCATCTTACCTCTTAGCATCCTCTTAACAGTGGACCGGTGGTGTTCAATTTTGACAGCTACTAATCAATTGCTTAGCGAACTCTTAGCGCTAAATAGCGTTTATGAATAAGAATTTTGCTCTTAAATTTTAATCAATAGCTAACTAACTGATAAAGAGGCGTTTATAAATAAGACTGATTGTGTTTGTAGTTTTGACCCAGTGAGAGTATTTAATTATCAAGACCTAAAATTTGGCTGGTTGATCTTTCATAACTCCTACCCTCAAAAAACATGCTAAAGGTTTATCTTAACCAATTTTTTTTGGTAGGTATTTATTTTTCTTTTGACCAGTAATTTCTAATAATTTCCCAAACATCAAATATAGACCACCTATTGCACTATGAAAATCGTCTAAAATGGAGCAAATGGAAACTAAACCAACATGCAAGCACTGGCGACAGCTGCGATCGATCACGAAGCAGACGAAGATAAACTAGTTTCAATAAACGGCGCAACTTCTAGATAACTTAATTCAGTTTCAAATTAAATCGGATAAGTTGTAGAGTAAAGGAGCTCATCTGGGGAAATACCTAAGACTACAATACCTACCTACTTTAGCCGCTCAGCAACATAAAGAGTTAGAAACATGATACATTTTTATGCATAAGGTCCATCGGCAAATTTTTTTCTGGTATTAGATTAAAGGTGTCTGTATGTGGCGGTTACTACTAGGACCGCGTGCGTTGGCGTGTTTTTGTCAAACCTATCACATAAAAATAAACTTTCACAATTCTGCAAAACGATGTGTGAAATTTCGGGCTCTAATCCCCAATACATGTCGAGATCTGTTCAGTTAAAGGTTTCAAGCCACTTACTGGTGGCTTCAAGAGCACATTACACCAGCAAACGGCGGTAACTGCGGTGTAAACACACTGTAACGGCCACGAGACGTCACTCCTGCCACTACGCTCTATTGACGCGCTGGCGTGCGGCCAAATACTTCGGAATCCTCTAGCAGCTGCTCAGCTAAACTGTGAACCTTACTGCATGGGAGTAAGAGAAGTATGATGTACACTGATAAATTTGTTCGTGCGGTCAGCATGACCAATTTATTTTTGCAGTTCACTGCATTCGATTTTCAACTGTATACACAAGCAATAAGGTTCAGTATTATAAACCACAAGTAGATAGCGTTGGTTATAGCTGGATGATAGTAACGGTAACGGGAAAAGGCTTAAGGATCGTCTGGGGTGAGATGTTCAGTTTTTTTACACGTTACATGCAAAAATGAAGCGATACTTCAAGAGAGGCATCTGGTTTTATTGTAGTTCTATTCCAAAGCAATAAGGTTGAGAATCGGTTGTTAAAAATGAGATGTTGAATAGCCATAGTCATGAATTCAGTTATAGTGGACGTTCCAAATGGCTGATAATAATTTTGTGCTCAAATAGCAATCTATCTGGAATGAAGTGACCTCCAGTGACCTTTGTTGACCAATAAGACATGTTATTATTGGATAGAAGTTATGGAAAGACATAAACGTATCGTGACAATAACAAATACCGGACGATGTTTATTCAACGTTTTACAAATAGAACAGATTCCAAGAATATTACGCTAATTTCGACTTAGGAAATAGATCCAGGAATACCTACAAGTAATACAATAAAAATAATATTTATTTGTTGATAAGCAGGCAATTTGACAACAATATTCAACACAGGAAAAATCACTATACTTCCTCACTGTGATTTGGCTATCTCTTTCCGATTTCCTCACGATGTTTTCCGTTCACAGTGTAAGTCCACATCTTAAATTACGTTTAATATGCCAATTAAAAAACCCTTATTGGTACCTACATGTCATGTTTTGTTCCCGCAACCGTTTTTAGTTGGCACATTCAAAAGCAAACAAGTCCCATAAAGCTATTGTATTATTTTGTTTTAAAACAAAAGCGAGTGCAAGACAAAGATGAATCACTGAGCGACGTCGTGACGTCACGGATAGCTCTATTACCGGACAAACAGTCGCCGACGTAATCGATTTAGTTGCGCTGCGCTCGCGCTGGATAAATTGATTTCAGTTTTATTACGGGACAAGTTATAAGTGATAGCGATTGATGTTGTCAAGAATTCGATTCTGGAGTATTTTAGAAAATAATCTACCAGCAATTAATGCCAATATGTTTCTGATAGTTTTGATTTGGATATCTGAAACCACAAGTTTTAGGTAAATATTATGTAATTTTAGTTTAGATGTGCACTTATTTTCCTTATTTGCAAATTCGTTTGTTGTCATCGAACCCAAATCTGGGTTAAGCTCGTCTTTGTTCATTAGCTACCTTTAAATTGTAATTATGTGTGTACACGTAAATAATAAGAATAATTATGTGCTACTGTACTCACTCCAAAATACTTTTAAAACGAATGGTTAGTGTTCTCTACTAGGGCTTAAAACTCTGGAGTGGAGATGCTACCATCCTATTCATGAGTCAAATTATTTTATGTAATCCCAACTGATTTCATTTGACTTTATTTCATACTAGCAGCCTGCCCCGGCTTCGCACTGGTATTAAACAAACATTTCAAAGTTATAATTTTTTATTTTATGGCCTATGTTCACCGGAAATAGTGTAGCTTCCCAACAGTGAAAGAATTTTTCAAATCGGTCAAGTAGTTTCGGAGCCTATTCAATGCAAACAAACAAAAAAACAATCAAATCTTTCCTCTTCATAATATTAGTGTATATAAAGTAATTGTCACAAGTACCCGCTATCAGCCACTGTCTTTTGCTACATACTACTCTCTCGTTAAAGTCGTAGCGACGCGTTCAAACGAAGACAGCTATCGCTTGCCGTGCAGCGAGAATTAATCTACTCGGATACAGCGCTGAATTCTTACCTGCGATACTGGACAACAGCTCCCCATACATATCTAGGACATGTGTGAAAATAGAACAAACATCGAGAATGGATGGAGCAGAGACAATGTTCTTCGGTGCATCGAATTTTCGCCGAAGTAACTGTTATAAGAGTACGTCTGCGTTTTGACGTGTTTTGTGTGGAGATGGTCATAGATATTATTCGTTAGAGAAAGATCTTTGTTGGATTAAAACTGCCTTAAAGCCGTCTTTAAGACACAAGATCAAAGAATCAGCAAAATTTCCAATGGGCGGCAACGGTGCATTTTGACCTCAGGAGCCATTGAAGAGAGACCTAATGTTTAAACCCAAATTAAACCTCTTGTTGCATTTACCTTATCAAACCTTATGTAATTTTGACGTTCGAAAAGTGCTGATTCTCAGCCTAGTTTGAATAAATGACTTTTGAATTTTGCTGCCTTAATACCTGAAGATGTCTCTAATGACAGATCTATTTTACTGTTAAGCGCATTACAGTATCGTGGCCAGGATTAGTTCCGTAGCATCTGGTGCCAGACTATGCAAGCTATGGAACAATTATGCAATCGTCATTACTATTGCTTATTTATAATAATTATTATGTCTGATATTAAATCCCCGGTAACTGTTGTGAATTTTGCATCTTTGTCTCAGGACCGAGCTCACTTAAACCCTCTCTAGAGAAACAAATTCTGTTGAGACTTACGAAACAGGCAACTTTGAAGCAAATACATAAGTCGTCGTTTTGTCTCATGTGAAGATATTACTTATTCAAAACCTAGTAAAGTGCAAGTCAGTGTCTTTGGGTAGTAGTTGAAACAGAAATATATGGTGGGTTCTTGCATTTTGACTGAAAGTTAAGAACATCACAAGGAATAATAATTAATCTAACATAAATATTGGTGCACTTTGAGTGTGAACAGCCAATAGTCTAATTTATTAACAACTAGCGGCAGCGGCTTCACCCGCGTGATATCTTTGTAAATTATACCCTATGTTACTTAGTGATAATATAGCATTCTACTGGTGAAAGAATTTTTTAATTCCGTCCAGTAGTTTTTGAGTTTATCCATTACAAACGAACATACAAAAAATCTAATCTTTCTCTTTATAATTTAGTTTATAAATTTAACATACCATAAAATAAAACGCAAATTAATAAACACATAACACAATTGCCAACTTAAAACAACTCAAAACTAACTCTGTCCCAAGGTTTCAACACTTACAATAACAAGTTTCTGAACACAATCCACGTCGACATATTATTTAACTAACAAAGCACTACGAAGTAAATATATTTCAGATTTAATCTGTATTAAGTGATCCACTGCGACTTGATAACAATGTTAACGTCAAGTTGCTGCTGTTGACTAAAGATTGCTATCTGCATCCCTTTCTAACTCGAACATAAGACAGAGAGGACCAGCCAATCAAGTGATTGAATTGTATCGCACGCACAATAGAATGGAAATTAGATTTAGTGAATCACGATGTTCGTCTGTTTGTGTAGAGAGGCGAGTATCTATAAATGATAATTTTACAGGAATAAATGGCTTGTATATTTACTTGTGTGCCGGAGGAGTTCGTGGCTAAGTAATAACAGCCGCACGGGTCGATCCGCTTGCCGGGGTTGGTCCGTGGATGGGTGGAACTTTACGTACTGAGACTCCTCCGTGCCTCGGAAATCACATTAAGCCATTGGTCCCGGCTGTCATTCGTGGATTTTAGACAGTCGGTAATGGTCGTCAGAAGCCTGAGAGTCTGACAACCAGTCTTACCGTTAGTCGCTCCATGTAAAATACTGGTATTTAGCTGCATGCAGTTAGACTAGAAAGCCGACCCCAACGTAGTTGAGAAAAGTTGTGCCACGTAATCTGCCAAGAAGTTCTAATAGGAGGCTACTGAATGCCAAGATGTCATACGAACTTAAGGCAATACTGTCCACTGTCCAGAATGTATGCTGCATACAAGGAGCACGAAGTCGACATTGACCTCTTTCATTCATCAGTACCTGCTCTAAGAAAAGTCTCACTTGGCATTTAATGGGTGTCTTTATGTAGTATAAATTCAAATATTAACCTAATCTTATATAAAAATTATAACATAAAATCTAATCTAATGTAATTTATTCCATGTAATTTAATTTATTTATTGTAATCAATTTAGCTTTTATTAATTTATTTTCATCTAAACAAAGTATTACTTGTTTTAGTTAATTAATTATGTTATTATCTGCGCATAATGTAGTGCATGCTGTGCTTTTCTATAAGTAATGAGGCGCTTAGACTTAAGTTTACAATGTACTAATTATAAAGTAATAGTGTACTCATTGTTGAAAAGTCTAATAATAAATAAATAAAGCCTAGGCAGATTGACATTTATTTGTGTATGAGTTTTACGGGCTAGTAATTGTTTTGTAGTGGTTGTCAAGAGGTTGAGATTTTGAGGATGAGCTTACAGCTAGACAAGCTAGTCCAGGAGAGGGCTGCAATAGGCTGACTTGATTGAGACGGGACATATAGTGGCAATGGCATTGCGTTCTTAAAATGTTGTAGTTATTCAAGCCATTATTATGAATTATTTGTACTTAGTACCAATCACCAACAAACCAGTTTTCTAATTGCGTAACCCATTTTTGTAAATGATTAAGACTAATCTGTTTCATTTTGACAGTTCAACAACATTATTTGTGTTATTTACGTTGTTGCGCAAATTTTTGAAGTGAAAGCTTCTTCAGGCGAGTTGGGCATTTTCGAGATCGAACTAAACCATTGATTTTGCGACGCTGTGACGACACCAGATTTTGACCATTAAAAAGACATTAACGCGTTGATTATTGCGGTGCCGATTTTTTTTCAAGTTTTCACTTCTTTCGGCACTCCCGGAATGCCACTGTTTTTTTTTTTTTGAACTTTTGAAGCTGGTTGGATTAGCAATCTGTTTCAAAATGATTCAGATTGTGATTGATCGTGTATTACGCAATTAGGGTACAAGTCAACAATAAAACCACAAGCAATACATCCACAATACAGCATTAATGCCCAATTGCAGTACAATCTCACATCAAAATCGGTACGTGCCTTAAATTCCGGAACACCGTCTACGGTGCACTTTGGTCCGTCACGGCGTGGTCTGGGGAGCTATAAATTGAGCTCGAAAGCTCACACCTGACAGCTACCAAGTTCAATTAAACTGATGCCACGTTTTCTACGTAATTTGATGATGTGAGGATTTTGGGAAGATAATTTATGAGGTGGAGATAGAATGGTGTAGATATTGTTATTGGAAAATCAAAATAAATTACTTAATACTCATTACATTAATACACAAATAAAATTATGTTCGCAGAACACTTCGGTATAACTCGACAAAATTTAAGGAACAGTATTTTTTTTTTTTTGCCGCGTGTTCATGGTTGGTCCTATATGATGAGCACAAAGACTCTTTTTCAGTTTTACATTTGATTCCATAACACCTTTTATACACAATTAATATTTCCACGTTTATATTTACTATCTATATAATACAATAGACGTGGATATATATAGTAACTTGTTCCGCTTAGCTATTTCTAAAGAGCCATAAAAAACTCCTGAAAGAAATCGACACGTGTTTCACCTCTCAACGAGGCATCCTCAGGATGACGATGGACTTGTTGCGAACTCGAACACGGCGTGTTGCCACACCAAGCGCTGAGTGCAGACTGAGCCTTATCGCCCGTGAAACCGTGAAACCGTGAAACGTTATATAGTGTCGCCGTTATCAGTGCGACCATTATCAGTGCGATAAGGGGCGAACAATCGCAGCAAAGGTGACCTTGGCATACTCGTATTTAATTCGTTCAACAGTGTAATGTTTCCGGTATTATTTTTGACAATTTCTAAACTCTCTAGTACTGACATTCTGAGCTTATCATAGTTTCACTCATAGATTAATGACAGTACCACTTTCACGAGATAATTATGACAGAGAACTTAACATTATTTATCATATAGCTGAAAGTAACGGATACAATAAGAGAATGGTTGATGATTTGATTCAAACGAAACGTCGCAACATAGTTCGTTCACTTTTGTATCCACTGCCTCCAGAAAGACCATATGACCATCATTTTAAAATCCTTAATATGCACATTCATTGACTGTTAGGCGGAACGAAGTTTGCTGGGTCAGCTAGTATGTAATATTTATGACTGCTTCGTTGGTCTAGTGGCCGCAAGCGCTACTCCTGAGAATCAGGTCCTGGGTTCGATTCTGAATCTGACAAAGGATTTATCCATTTGAAATTTCTCAGTATATAGCAGCCCGGAGTCTGGATTTGTGCCCGGTTGATGGCAATAAGCTCATCCCCTATTATATGGGACTTTTAAACATAAATGACGAAATGTGGGTGTACTATAGGTACACCTCTGCCTAACCCTTCGGAGAATACAGGCGTGATGTTAAGTAGTATTTATTCAATAAACTTGCCATAGCTAGTCTCATTATTTTCGACACATTCATTTTTTGTGTCAAATCTTCAGCCATTGTGCAACACATAAAATGGCAATTGATCGTCATGCCTTTGATTTGGACAGATCAGCCACGTTCACTGCGTTATTTACGTTGTTTAGCATATGAATTTTTCAAACTTCAATCAAAGCAATGGATTAGGAATTTCCTTCAAAACCCTCGAGTTATGATTAAAAGTGTGTTACACAATAATGGTGCAAATCTTTTACTGGACATGTAGGGATCTGACGATACAAGGAGATGAATAAATATGGATTTACATTTAGTATTGAAGAGGTTCTTTTAATACACGGTTTTTTGATGTGTAACATCTTTCTCTCGGTTTCCTACAATCTGTGCACAGAACATAAATATCCTAAAAATATGTGACCTTGACGAGGCCCCGCCCCTTTAATGCTGTTTTTTTGTTTTGTTATTACATTAATGTTGTTTATTACATTAATGTTGCTTATTACCAAGGTGAGATGTACTACTGTAAGGATCGCTACACACTTGTTCAGGTAAATTCGATTCGGCAGTATTTGTTGAACAACAAAACCGACTTTCATTCCGTTAGTGCCGATCGGCACACTGCGTTCGGCATCTTGGTATCCTTGCAAAATGATGTTCGCGTCGGCTCGACAAATTCGAGCTAAGCCGAGTTGCTTTTTGCCGAACATACATCTATGATTATTTGATTTTGGCACCTGGTTGTGTCGAATCATGCCCACCTGAAGCAGTGTGTAGCACGGAAGAGTTCATTTAAATCGCTTGATATTGTTTAAGAAAAATACTTTTTGATGCAACTACGTTGCCATACGATATACAACTTAATGCAGAAGTCAGCAACAAAAGTCGATTAACACTGCTACTTTTTAACATCCTATAAATTTTCACAAAATGATTTGATTATCTGTTGTTTAGAATTTCATTAAAGGTTTTACAAAAAAAAAATAAACAATCGACTTCCAAAAACACTACAAAGTGAAAAATTACTTAAATTTCGGAAGTCGGTGGCAAATAACGAAAATACAAAACCAAAAACACCGACTTCCGTTTAAGTTATTTTTTACTTTGTAGTGTTTTTTTTGGAAGTCGATCCCCTCGATTTCTCCAGGATCCCATGATCAGATCCTAATCTGATGACAATGGAACCATCTCGGAAGAATACACTTAAAAAAAAAACAAAAATTTGCAAATTTATATATATAAATATCCGAATTGATAACCCCTTTTAGAAGTCGGTTAAAAATAGCTAAGAGTTAATATTATATACTTTTACTTCTGTTGCTAGTGTTTTAAATATTTTGCTCTGCTTTGACTTTTGATGCTAAATGTACCTCTAGAACTTCCGAACCTCGTTTTAAATACTTTGGTCAAAGGTTCATCACTCTGTATTATAAGACCATTTCTTTAATTACTTAGCACCAAATTCATAGATCCAAAGCGACCGTATACCTACTAACGAAGTGAGTTCAATCTTTAAAATTGTCTCCAAAAGTCTTCAACACTCAGACTTTTGAACTTACAACTTTCAAACTATCTAAATTACTAGAACTGGAGTGTGCGACTTAACAATACTCAATTTACAATTTCTTCGCCAATTTGCTACATTCAGTTCCAATTGGGATTTCTTCAACTGCCATAGAAGTTAAGATTAGTTCGTTTTAAAACAGAGTTTTATTCAAAAGAAATTATTTTTCTGACAATTGGCCGCTGGGAGCGTTTTGAATATTATTTGACAGGCTTTTAACGTACATTTTTAATAGTATTCTTGAAAGAAATTACTTTTCTGTCTATTTTACAAAGTGGTTGACTTGGCTTGTATACGCCGACATTCCAAGAAAAATATAATAATTTTGAATGAGTTCCAGAAAAGTTCCTTCATCTACCTAATATTTTATTAAATTCTATTTTTAAGGCGATGCAAATTACTTTTCATTAGATGCGATGTCTTAATAAAACCGGCCAAGTGCGTGTCGGACTATACAAAATTAAGGGTTCCGTAGTTGTGATGAATTTATCCCAAGAACAAACCCCATTGTATTTGAAAAACATGTTCTACCATACATTCCAACTGCAAATGTAAGTTGGTCCATTAATACTCGTTAACTTGTAGACCCTACTTAGGTGTGATAGTTTTCCTTATACCTTCGTTTCATATAACAGTACAGTTTTCGCGTCGATGTCCCTACCACCCTGTATACAAGGTGGTAGGAACATTGACGCGAAAACTGTTACTATGGATTCAGTATATGATTCTGAAACCCGGCGTTAAATTTTTGTCGCGTAGGTACCTACGCGGTCAAAATTTGCCACCCTATATACTACTGCCATGATTTTTTTCCAAATCCAAAAACGATCATTAAGGTGGCTGAGGCACTTGCATTTTTGCACACACATTAACACTAGACTAACAAAAATTTGAATTTTAAAGTTCAATATTTCGCAAACGGATCTTTGAATACAAAAAACTTTTTACAAAAAAAAAACAACCGACTTCCAAAAAAAACACTACAAAGTGAAAAATAACTTTAATTTCGGAAGTCGGTGTCTTGGGTTTTGTGTTTTCGTTTTTTGCCACCGACTTCCGAAATTAAAGTTATTTTTCACTTTGTAGTGTTTTTTTTGGAAGTCGGTTGTTTTTTTTTTTGTAAAAAGTTTTTATTTTTCACTTTTTAGTTGTGGTACCTACCCCACACACATTCGAATACCACTACCTGCTACCAGTATCAAGAACTTATCATATCATCTACATACTAAGTGGGAAAAAAATACGTATTTTGAAGCTAACTCAAAAACTACCCAAGCAATGTTAATAAAATGTATATGGGACCAATTTGGGAGCCTACCCTTTCAAACAAAAAAAGAATTTTCAAAATCGGTCCACAATTGACGGAGAAATCGGTGGACATAAAAACAACAAACATACGCGTCGAACATATAACCTCCTCCTTTTTGGAAGTCGGTTAAAAATGGTTTTACATACTCACAGTATTTTTGAACGACCTTTTTAACGATATCCCACACCATGGGATAGATGAGAAACAAAACATCCCCAT
This sequence comes from Agrochola litura, assembly GCA_949152395.1. NCBI lineage: Eukaryota > Metazoa > Arthropoda > Insecta > Lepidoptera > Noctuidae > Agrochola > Agrochola litura. Next base: position 1,509,745 of record OX424497.1, on the reverse strand, counting down.
TTTACGTGTAGACGACAAAGCCTTATTTTTTTTTATTTTCTTTATTTTATTTTACCACTTTATCGCAGTGATTTATACGTATACCCATGCCAAATAACAGTTTTCTAGTACTAAAGGCCTCTGAGCTAGACGGGCATGGCGAAACTATAAGGGTTCCTTGTTGCCTACGGAACCCTAAAAAAAGAGAAAAATATTATAATTTATTGACTACATAAAAATACTCAACTCATAAACACATTTAAATTCGCTCAAGTGCCATAAAAAAAAGCATACCTAAAAATCTTATAAGAAGATTCCTTTAAATACTCCATTAATTGGCTACCTCGCCAAAGAAACCGTTCACACTTTTTCAACTTCCTCAATTTCCTTATAAAAACTGTTCGAGTTCGCTTACTAAACACAAATTACTCGAGTATCGATTAACAAGTAATCGGCGAGGAGAGAGGCATTAAAAACTTATTGACTTCACTGAGCGACGTTTAGACTTCGGACCGTCGCGTTGGGAGATTGGTTTGGGAACTTGGTGGAGGACTTGAGAATGTAGTTTTGAAGCCTTAGAGCGGTTTTTTTTTCTTATTTGAGTTGGAAGCCTTTTTGGCCAGAAGGTTGTAAGTTTGGAATTTGGCTTGTACCAATATGGCTTTTTCAATGTCAAAGTATTTCGTAATTGAATTTATGAAAACCCCAAAGAAACTTTCAAGGGCTAATGCAAAAACACTCCATTCATTAGTATTTGAAAAATTTCAGCACGGTTTACGTTAGTGTGGCGAGCAATGCTTGCACATTTTCCATCTCATGGGTAAGTAAAGGTTTAGGTACAGCATGCAGTGTGACACCGACAGGGTTATGCAATAATCGTCTTTATTATTTCCCGAATTCGATTTATTCAAAATTGGCTATCTGTATCCTACTCTACATAAGTACTATACGCAAAACTGGCGGCCATTCTCCTTAACCGTAAAGTGGCAATGTCGTGGCATTCTGCCAAACAATACCGACGCAGACCGTCCGCCGAGTACATGAGATACTTCTTAAAAGAACTACATCATGCGCTGCATTAAAACACAATTAAAAAAAAAATTAAATCACTGTGTTGTTTAAGTGTGTCATACTGCAAACAGTTTGCGAGGGCTGAGCATTGAAGTGGCACACTTGGTGGCTTGCCAAACTGCACGCAAGGGAATCACTTGAGCTGAGCACTTAAGGCGTTTTCTTCGGATGCTCAATACTGCATTCTACCTTAAGTGAGTTGCAAATCGTTGGAACTGTAAATGTGTGGCAGAGTATACGAAGGACAAAAGATTTATTTAAAATGAAAAGCTGTGTTTGGTTTTTGAAGTGAAAACTTCTTTAGGCGCGTTGGGCATTTTTAAGATGGGAAAAAACAATTGAACTCGCGACACTGTTACCGACACCAGCTTTTGACCATTAAAAAGACATCAACGCGTGATACATTTTCTTTGGGATTAATGACATTCCAAATATTGAGACGACATGATTGACATATCCTTTTTTTCACCGACTTCAAAAAATAAAAGTATTTCCTGCACAGTAAAATTGTTCAAGTTTTCACTTCTGTCGGCAGGCACTCCCAAAGTGCCAATGTATTTTTTTTTTTTTAGAGTGCCGTGGTGTGACCCTGAAGTAGTTCTCTCGAGCAAGACCTTGTAGTTTAAGATTAGGAAAGTTAAATTAAAAGATGTGAAAATAGTACATTTTCAAATAATTTTCAACAGTAAAATCGCGTCAAAATTGAAAAAGACGTCATTAAATCAAGAATTTTGATGATACTTTAATATTGTTTGTTGGTTAAAAACATCTGTCACATTTCACAGTAACTAATTTGACTATTGTGTTAACAAAGATACTACAACTTATAAAAAGCCGTCCAGATATTAATGGCTATAAAAGGTATCTTAGATCTTACAATGTTTTTTAACTTCGTATGTTTTTTTAAATGAATGGCATAATGCCTGTCAGTTGATTTGTAAAGTTTTTTTTTTCTCTTTGACAACTGAGCCGACGAAATTTGTAAAGTTAAACAACACTTATAAAGATGTGTTCTCTGTAACAGTATTTTATCTATGCACACAGCTTTTTAAAGGCATTTGTGCCAACTCAGAGATGTGTCCATCTTTAAAAGGTAAAAATAACAATACTAAATATATATTTACACTAAGGTAAATTAGATCTATATGTAAATATTTATAGGTAATACATAATGATGTTGCAAGTCATTTACCGAAATAAAATATTACTTACTAAGAAAACTTTTACTTTAGTACTCTGAGCACTGCACTAAGAAAAAACACATTATAGCTTCATCTTCACCGTTTTATAAAATTGTTAAATAAATGATAGACAAGTTCTTAGAGCGACGCTGTACAACAAAGTAAATAGTTTTATCGTTGAAATCCTAAATTATAGTCGGCAACACTTTTAAACTCTTAATGAAATTCTAGCGTTTTTGTGACACCGACGCCATTACAATTGCGTGGAAGCACGGTCGAAGTATTATTATTATTATTACATATTATAAAATCAAGTCACCGCCGCGTCTATCTGTCTGTCTGAACGCGATAAACTCAAAAACTGCCAAACGGATTTTCAAACGGTTTTCACCAATGGACGGAGTGATTCCTGCGAAAGGTTTTAGTGTATAATTCATTAAGATTTTATGTAAATTGGCTGAAATTTGACGATTATTGTTGAAGAAGTCGGTAAAAATCATGCTAACTGGGAGTTTTACTGGCGTGCGCTGCGTTTACCGAAAACGATACATCAAATTTATGTTCTACGATATTGTTTATCTTAAAAAGTCAACAAAAATGTCCGCATATGTCTATCTTCTAAGGATGACCCACAATAACCATTTTTATTTTTCTGATTTTTATAAAAATTTAATTGTTATTTCCGAAGCTTTTTTGACCGGTATAGTACGACCCGTTTCTATGGTTGTTATGCTACGCGTGCTAGTGTAAACGCGGGGTAATAATAAAGATACCTTGAAGAAGACATAAAGTGCTTAGTGGTACATGGAGATGAACTCCCAGGTTGTAGCTCAACTTACATCAGCATGCAGCTTTGATTAGTACAGTCGTTTAGTCCATCTACATCTCAAATCTATAGGGATTGTATTCTTGGACCGCTGCCGATCTTAGTTATTACAATACAATATTCATGTAGGACTCATACCCACAATAAACAAAGCCTTTTGCATGTTACAAGCCCAATTATAACTGAAATTGCAACACAAATATTATTGTGGAGCAGTCGTAACTCGTAGGTTTCAGAGACCGACGGCATCGTCAGATGAAGTTTTTAATAGTGTTGTGTCGAGTCACTGCGCGCAGTTAATTACTGGCGCTGGCCTCTGACTCCCTTGACGCGAATCTCGACCTTGTTTGTTTCTTATATATGTGATAAAATACAAAAATCCAATCGATTTACTATTTTTCTTCCATAAATAAGTATAGTTCGTTTGTAATGGTCGTTTTAACGAAGACACCGACTGTAATTTCATAGCGTTGAATCTCAATGTACCAAATACCAAGTTTTTCAGTTTCAGTAATGTGTATTATTTTTTCCCTAACTTTCAGGGAAATCAAAGAGACAACTGGCTTCAACTAAACTAATTACCTACATTAACATGATTGTTATTAAAAAATGAACACCATAAGAAAGGATAATATTATCTCTTCAAACTTTTAATACTTTCTATATCATCTATCATTCTCATCGCTGCATCTACAATTTTATGTACAGTACCGACCAAAAGTCCATAAGCAATCTCACAAAGCAATAGACTGACAGAAAGGCATAAACCTGAACATTTAAGTTTCGCACGATAATATTAAGACTCAAGTGGGACACTGCTATATTTTAACCTTAAAATATTTACCATACCAACTTAATAAACAACAGATTCGTTATTGCATGAATTTGTGGTAACGAATTATTAAGCACGTTTCAATATGGTGTTTGTCGTATTTCTTGCAAATAAACCGAAAATATTTAAGATTATTTTAGTCATATTATTATTTTAGGATTAAAATTTGAGGTTTAGTTTCAATCTTCTTTTCGTAAAGAAAATGAATACTTAAGCTATAACGTCAATACCAACCAATATTGACTAAAGTCAAATAAAATGTAAAATAATTAATACAAATAAAATATAAACTGCCCATATTTAACCTTAAAATCACCTATTCTGTAAGTAGTTTTTTTACATTTTAATGTCTAATATTCTTATTTATTACTTAATTACTTCGACCATGATCAAAGCTTAATATTTATGATGAAAAAATCCATTTAAAATTTAAAACATTTCATAATTTAAATATGTCAAAATTAAGTGCTTCTAAGTTTCTTGACATCTATTTCACATCTTATTCAGGTGAAGTAATGATAAATAATTGTAGCAGTTTGTTAACTTATGTAAAATAAATATAACGAATAAATATATTTTTTAATTTTGTTATCATATATCACGCATTTTTTATTCTAAACCCTTTATTGCAATAACAACTTAAAAAAGCAGCAATATTTAAAAAATATTATAATCGAAAACAAAAATAATAATATTTGCAAAAAACCACATTGTGCTTTACGAGATTAGAACCTGAGGCAGTTTGAAATCCATACCAACGATTAACGCTTTCTGCTATCTGCACTTGTTAAGTTACTTTCGAATTTTAGCAATGCCATAAACTGGTCAAGGTCACGCGCATAATGCGTGTGTGCTAGCATGTTTAAAGCGACGGAAATATATTGTTGTTTCGTGTAGTGCAAAACTGCGTTATCTGTGGTGTGCGTATCGTGTTGCTTACACATACAAATGTACGAGCTAACCGCATGTTCACAGCAATACGACTCTTAACGTGCCCATGCACTTTTGAACGCTTACTGTACGTGTATCTTCGTTCGGTTCAAAGTTGGTTGCGCACCAACAATTTGACGCAGATTACTGCACATTACCGATACATTGCCCTCAGCAATACTGCTCCCGATATTGATGCAATTTCCAGCAATAGCTTGCTATGTTTCCCGTCTTAGAGGATAACTAAAAGTGGATTCAATGGCTATTAACACTAGCTATCTTTAAAGTCAATCTGTTTGATGTGGAAAAGATATTCGGTGATTTTTGTTCGTGTTTTTAGAGAAACTTTTATTTGAATAATATAGTCACATCTACATTTCAAAACACGGTTTGTATTCAGTCTGTCAGTTACCGAAGGTAGGCTGCATATAGCTAAGGAGCCTTAAATATTTACCTACAAATTGTCTCAAACTTTCTTGATCCCACCATTCCTTTTAATGTCGTGTTATTACCACGCTGATACCTATAATTACAAATTTTAAGTTAGCTTAGGTATTGGCTGCAACTCTAACATACAACCTTAAGGCCTATTTTCGTAGTAAACCATATTTTATTACTTGAAGGTGCAAATAAACTATTTGATGTAATTTTTTCTTTATTAACCTTTGTTTAAAAAAGTAATATTTTACCAATGTCATCAAAGTTATTAGTAAACTACCTCTGCTGGATGTATGCCTCTTGACATCGGATAAGTGATTGCAGTTTATTATTATATAGTAAAAAGCACAACCCTTTTTATACAAGTTTGTTTACTTTCTATAGCTGAACCTCAATCTGTCAAAATTAGGGTTCATGGATCCAAAAGCACTCTTCTTAAAGTTCACAATAGCGTGTATAGAGACTGCATCCTTAATACTTGAGCGGTCATCCCTACTTCGAAGTGTGTAATATTCTAGACTCTGAAAGGTTTAGAATTTTTCATTCTTCGCGACTTTCCAAATCTTTTTTAAAACCTTTCTCTTAAACGAGCCAAAATCAAGATTGATTTTGGCTCGTTCAAGAGAAAGGTCCCAAATTGAATTGTCTGTCGTGTCCCAAGGCGTGGGTAACTCGGTTACTGTGATCATGTGCGTGCGAGATATGTTTCATTGCATATTGAAATGACATTTGAAATATTATTCGTAAGAAGGTAATGAAATGCGTTTTGAGGACGTTTTAGGAGTATAGTGTTTTATTATTAGAGGTTGTGCAATAGGTAAATGCATCGGTCATAATAATTTGTGTGTCGCCAGGTAGCATTGCTGTGTTCAAAATTGAAACGTGTTAGGTACTTAGGTTTTTTATAAGGTTGGCATCGCAACGGTTAAAATTACGCGATGTTGACAACACGTCCGAATTAAACACGATAGCCAAAAATTGCGCACTTAAGTTCTTGTTAGCGCATTGATGCAGAAAAAAAGCGATATCACTATTATTCACTAAATCGCTCTCTTCTTGTTCTGTTCCCCAAATCTGGAAGTCGGCTTTTATAACTCCGGTGCATAAAAAAGGGCACAAAAATGAAATAGTTAATTACAGATCTATTTACAAACTGTGCATATTAGCTATAGTTTTTGAGAGGGTTATCTACGACCAAGTTTACGCAGCGCTCAGTCAGTCTTTCAGCCCTTCTCAGCACGGATTTCTTAAGGGTCGTTCAACTGCATCTAACCTGGCTTTGCTAAATGACTTTCTAACGGACAGAATGGACAATGGGGCACAGGTCGATGTCGTTTATACGGACTACAGTAAGGTTTTTGATAGAATTGACCACAATATCCTTAAAACAAAGCTTTTTAACAATGGTATCAGAGGAGATCTACTTCGTTGGTTTACTTCATACCTTGAAAATAGATCTCAAGCTGTCGTTATCTAAATGTCGAGCTGGGTTTCAGCTCCTAGTGGTGTTCCTCAAGGTTCCTTGATGGGTCCGTTACTTTTTACCCGACTGCCCCAGAAGGAGGGTAATGTTTTTCGAGAGTATGTATGTATGTATGTATGTTTGTATGTATGTATGTATGTATGTATGTATGTTTGTATGTATGTTTGTATGTATGTATGTCTATTTCTTTGGCACGCTCTGTAGCCTAAACGGCTTGATGGATTTTAACATATGAGGTGTCGTTCGGTTCATCTTAATAGTGGGAGTGACATAGGCTATATAATATTTATATATTGCATCTGCAAATAGAAAAAAGGAGGGGTAGGTTTAAAAAAAATACATTATTAGTATCAAATAAAAGTTAGAAATGAGTCAATTCCAAATATATATACATAATCTAAATATATAAAAGCGAAAGGTCACTCACTCACTTACTCATTCATCACGAAGTATCGAAAACCACTTGACGTAAAAAGATGAAATTTGGTAGGGAGGTAGTTTATACTTAGTAGACGTTCGCTAAGAACGGATTTTGCAGTTAATAAATTACCAATTTTCGGATTTTCCTCTTTACTTGACCTTGCTTCTCGCCAAACTTCAAGCTGCTGGGCCAACGGAAATTACCAAATAGACTGGTTTATTTGCGAGTGTCAAAATATGCGGCATAAATGGCCGTATTTTTTTTTATTGCGTTGACTTGGAAGTTTGATTTCGTTACAGATCCAAGAGACCGTAGATCTAAGTTTTTGATATCTATTTCAACTTGATGCCTCTTCGTTCCTGAGAAAAAGGGTCTTCACAGACTACGAAGTATAAAAAAATAAAATAAGTCATCATTTAAAGGTTTAAATTTTTCATTTTGAGATACGGAACCCTAAAATAGATTTATTATCTGCCTGTTACCTTTTCATGCCGTAAGGGCTGAACGGATTTCTAGGCATAGGATAGGCCATGACCTAGATAGGTTAGGGCATAGGATACTCTGAATCCCGGTAGCACGTTCCTGTGGGATATTTTCCGACATCCACGCGGGCGAAGCCGCAGGCAAAAGCTAGTTATTTATATATTAATAAAACTAAAAAGTTTGAAATAAAACAAATTATTAAAAAAAACAAAAAACCCGACTGCAAAAACTCAACAGAAAAGAGAAAAATAAAACAAATTATTAAAAAAAACAAAAAACCCGACTGCAAAAACTCAACAGAAAAGAGAAAAACAAGCATTATAATCTATAGGATTTTGGTATTGCAGGCGGGGGACAAACAAAAGTTTCACCAAAATTTCAGATTATTGGTTTGTCCCCGCCTGCAATACCAAAATCCTATAGATTATAATGCTTGTTTTTCTCTTTTCTGTTGAGTTTTTGCAGTCGGGTTTTTTGTTTTTTTTAATAATTTGTTTTTTATCATTTATGTAAGCGACATCGACTCGTGTTTTCAAAACTCAAATTTACTTTGTTTTGCTGATGATACGAAGATATTTTCTGCAATATCATCAGATGACGACATGGATGCTCTCCAATCTGACCTGGCGCGATTGGATGATTATTGCTTGATTAATAAACTAGATTTAAACCCTGTTAAATGTTCAGTAATCTCCTTTAGCAGAAAACGCGTCCCTCTCCCTACAACTTATAAACTTAAAGGGCAGCTATTACACAGATGCGACGGTGTCCACGACCTGGGCGTTTTTCATGATTCAAAACTTTCATTTAACGTACACATTGAGCAAATAGTGGCCAAAGCTTCGAAGTCACTGGGTTTTGTTATGAGACTCGCAGGGTGTTTCAAGAAAGCCAAAACCCTTAAGATTCTGTATTGCTCTTTTGTGAGAAGTCATCTGGAATATGCGTCACAAATCTGGAACCCGTGTTATGGCAAGTACATTGATCGCATTGGGAATATACAAAAAAGATTTATTCGTTTTCTATGTTTCCGGCTGCATATACCATACCATTCTGATAATTACATAAATCTTTGCAAGAAATTTTATTTACAGCCACTCATAAATCGTTGTCGACTAGCAGATTGCACTTTCCTTTTAAAAATTATATCTAATGAGATTGACTGCCCTGATCTCCTACATAAACTACGTTTCAATGTTCCTCGGAGATCAGTTAGATTTAATCCGCCTATATCCATTCCTTTTACCTCTTCTAACTACAGGCATAACTCATACATGGTGCGAGCGAGTAAGGACTTTAATATTCTTTGTAAAGAGTTCTCATTTGACCCATTTACAACCAAAACCTATTCTGCACGCGCTCGGCTGAACGCTGACTTTTTTAAAAGTGCATAGTGCTTATTGTACCTTATATATAATATTAAGTATACTTAATCTTTTTTATCGTGCTTGTGGTCCTAAGATTTCTACTACTTTTTCTGTTTTTACCCGTGAGAACCTGCAATTGGCTCTATGTTTCTTAAACAACTGTTATCTATTTGTTATAGCTGTTGGTTCTCCTATTAATAAATAAATAAATAAACATCACTATTTCTCCTTTTCAAGTTCCACCAAACTAAAACCTTTCAAAAATGTTTGTCTCTCTAGATAGAAACCGCGTAATGGGCGATCGGTTTAACGACTACCATCAGGCCTAATTGACGTTCCCGCCAAATTTACTGTCTTCAGTCTTGACTGACGGCTGCGATTAAAATGAGTAACGCGAACACCTAGGATGGCCGGGTTGTTATAATCGAGCCGTCTACATAGATAATATTATTTGTTGTTTCTTAATTCGTTTTTGGGGTGAATTTGGAGTAAAGTGCCGATTTAAAGCAAGCACACATACTTAACAGCCGTATCGCATTTCAATACGAATATTGCCATGCGGCCTGTAGTGTGCGATGGTCCATACAAAATGTACGAAAGTAATTCATGAGGATTTTTATGTTGTGGTGCGGCCCGCCCAAATGTGCGCCTTTACGGGGTATGATAACGTAATGTACTGTAGTGCTATGAAGACTGTCCTATGTCGTATCTTGGGAGCTTTTCATACACAAAATAAATGAGGTGCAAACGACGAACATAAAATTACCGCAAAAGTTGAACCATTGCTGAATCCTTTTAGAAGTAGACAACCGAGGCAGAATTAATTCCACGATTCACAAATGTGACAAATAGTCATTTCATGATCGAGAATTCCATACGCCGCCACCGCGGCCTTTTTCGTGTTCATTATAAATATTGGCACAAAATGTACAAAAAAAATACTGTATTCATTATGCAGTAGATGAAAGACTTGTAAAAAACGATTTTATTTTTATTCCCTTGTGTGTTGACCAACGCTGCTAATTTTAGCTGCGAAGGGATTTATCATTCGCCGGAGTCATCTGCATATTTGCCGATATGCAAATGCTCTATCAATCGAACATCGCAAACGCGAACCAAATTGGTTACATTAATATTTGGCAAACTTTGGAAACATACGGAGCTGTTTTTTTGCTTGGAGTTAGTTTAACTTGAATAAATTATTTTGACAATACGTTACTTATTACGTAGAAGCATTGCCCTTTTCACAATAGTTCGTCGCAATTGTGCTGTAGAAGGTTTAAAAATATAGATCATATAGAATAGGTAGTCTTGATTATATACACCATTTAAATTACAGATACAAATTAATGTCGAAATAACATTTTGATCTCATAAGAGTCTTGACAACTTTCTGAAATAATTATTGTAAGTCTGTAATATTACTTGTGATATTAATCAATATATCCTATATGACAATATGATGATAAAAATGACAATTTGATGGCCTTGAGCTGAAACTTTATTCTCTTGTAAAACTAACTAACACTGTTCTCCTCATGATAACAGCGGCAGTTTGGCCCACCATACATTCCCCTGTGTTTCTCAATTAGCTTAGTCATAGCAATTTAGATTTAGATTTCAATAATTACCATACCGTCCGAATAGTTCGTTATTTTTAATATAAACCTTGATCTGTACGTCGAAGTCAGTGTCAAAGTCAATGTCACAACAAAGATGGAAGTAAATAATGTGATATGAAATAACTTTTTTGTTTTATTTGCCAATTGTATTATAGTTAAAGGATTAGAGATAGAATTATCTATAAACAGACTTATAGTGGGTAGACAATGTCGCGTTTACAGCCATAAAAAAACTAAAAGAGTATACACCTTTTAAGTTGCACCAAATTAATGTGAAGTAAAGCGTGCAGCTCAAGAATATCCCGCTAAATCCAGCAGCCCGACAGCCCTAGTACGTACATAGTAGTACTAAAAAAATAAAATGTTTCGTTTAAATTCCACATTTAGGGGGTTATGTCACGAGAAGCGCAGCCGGCACGACGATTATGTCTAATTTATGTACATAATTTGTTGAACAAATGGCCGCCTGTTTTTGCTCCGAGCTCCTTATAATTAATAAATTTGAGACTACGCCACCACACCAAAATATCAGCTACAATGCCTGATTACAGATGATTTGATGTTGGATGGTTTGTAAGCACTTTTGTGCAGAAAAGACAATATTTACACGTTTATCAGCACTGGCTTACAGTTTGAATGCAACATCTTGTCTGCATGCAGATACAGCGATTATTGTTTTGGAGCCAGTCAACCAAACGATGTAGTCTTATGTAGAAGATATTGAAGTAGTAGAATCACCTACTGGTGTCTATATACCCTCTACCTCAACATTTATACTTATATTGTTGAATAGTTATCCTGTAAGAACTACAAAGAATTAATAACATATAATTTAAGCAACATGAAACCGTTTAGAACATATTCTTTACCTCCCAAGAGACGTGTGTAAGGAAAAATATTCTTTGTAAGCGCAAGTACAATACCAGCATTTACTGTGTTACAAAAATAAAGTTATTCAGTACCGGCCCCGGGGAGCCGTGCAACCAGAAATTATTATTTTATTCACACTACATTATCGTTTACATAATATTAATTCAAAAGTAGAAAGGGGTATACTCACCGATGCCTGTTGGACTATAGAAGAAATGCATATGTGTACACTGTAAGGACTATTCTTGTTTGCACGCTTGGCCGCTTTAATAACACTTACCTATGAAGAAAAGGGTCGTGTGCACGGGATTTTGTTTTCAAATTGGTTAGATACGCGTTGCCTCGATAGTACCTATCCATAATGATTTCATTATAATTATGATCGGGCAGAGTATTTGTTCCGTAGTTTTATAAGTAGGTATCAACATGAACAATAAAGATTTCATGGTTACAAAGGAAATCATTTGTACTTTGAAATCATAGCATCTATCATCATATCTCTTAGGTGTAAAGCCGGCTTTACACTGAAGCAACCTCGGCTACAGTGCACAAGACGACACCTGCCTTCGTATTATGTTGGTGTTTTAGTACATATTGTTGTCTTGTTGCATACTACAAACACTAAGGCTAAGCCTATGCTGAGACGAAGGTGACGCAGGTCCACGCAGCGTAAGGCAGAGCAGATTTTGTAATGCATGAACGTACTGACAGCTGCGTACGCTGCGGCGCAAGCACGTGCGACACAGACGTGTGTCTGTTCTGCTCTGCGCCTCGTTGTAGAGCTGGTACAGATTTCTGCGCGACGCGTGCAGGTTGTCACTTGTTTTTTTGCTGAGACGTATAAAACGCAGCACAGTCGTCTGTTGTTTGGACTAGCTAGGATGCGAACATGTCTCTGTAGCTGCGTCGCAGCATGCGCTCGTTGCCTATGTGTGCCTCGCCTGCCCTACCCTGCAAAATCTGTACAGTGATGTGCTGCGTCACTTACGTCTCAGCATACCTTTAACCTAATAATTCTGCATTACAAGCTACGCAGCACGCGTAGCATAATCACCATAGAAACGGGAGAAACAAAAGACAAAATTACAGGTTGTAGAATGATTTCTATGGCACGATGTCAAAAATGAAGAAAAAAGTAATGACTCTTTGCCTTCATAAAGTAAAGATAGAAGTGGTCATGCTCCGCGTGCAGAAGTCCAATTCCCATATTTAAAAACGTTCAAAATCTAGTTGCAATCTCATCTTGCAACAATCAATATCAAAATCTCGTCAAGTAAATGTAGGTGAATTAAAGGGTTTCGTAACTCCGGATAAAAAAAAGTCTATTTCAATTATAAAGTGCATTTACATACATGATTTGGAGAACACCTCATAAGCAAGAATTGCTTGTGTTAGGAGACTCCGCTATTCCATTTAGCAATGTCTATTAATTAGCAATTGTATGTAAACAATGTGAAAATAAAAAATAAATAGGCAACTAACCTATTTATTTTCAATATAGAAAAAGCAAACTATGAATAAGCAAGCGTTAAACAGAAAAGGGAAAAATGTGCGTATTCGTGTGATATGTGCGACAATGGGTGAGAGTGTGCAAGTATGAGAGTGTGTAGTGTGTGTGAGTTCAAATTTGCATATTTACTAGTTCTACTATTAGGGTGTAATAGTTTATGTGTTAGTGTAAGTTTAAAAAACGGAACCCTAATAGGATCACTCGTGTGTCTGTCTATTCGTCTGTCACAGCCAATTTGCTCCGAATCTAATGGAACCAATATAAGTGTGGTCTGTGAATGGACCGATTAAGTTGAAAGGTACATTTTTTTTTTAATGACCCCTGTACCATATGACTAAATGAAAGGACTTACTGTGAGAGTCTCAAGTATATTTCTTAATAATAAAAAAAAAAAACGTGTGGCACTCGGGAACTGCTGCGGTAAAGCTATTGTATAGCATTTGTAACCTCCATACTTCCTATTTGTCATTGCTACACTTGGGATGATGACGTGATGACATAAAACAAAAATTACGTTCCCATGACATCACATTGCCATGGGAACCGTCATTACATGGTAGGCGGAGTGGGGGGTGTTAGGTTTTATTTTCGTTACGTTACGGAATTTCTTGATTCGGTCGCCGCGCTCAAAGCCCGCGATAAAAGCTATGCAATAGCTTAAAAAGTTTTAAAGTTGGTAAGAAAATAGATGAAAATTTACCAATCCTCGCTAATCTTCGAAACTACTAAACCTAATATTTTGAAAAAATAAAAACAGGGAATAGCTTTATTCTTAAAGATTACAGGAAAATCTTTACAAAGTCTATGGTGTTAAAATAACATGTTAAATCTCCCATTATTGTGCAAACAAACTGACATTGGTAGCTGGAATGTTTGAGAGAACTTGTTTTTCAACCACAATGTTATGTTTGTTCTTGAGATAAATTTTATCCCAACTATGAAACCCGTCATTGTGTATGGTCTGACACGCACTTGGCCGGTTTTATTAAGATATCGCACCTAATGAAAAGTAATTTACATCGCCATAAAAGTAGAACTTAATAAAATATTAGACAAAGGAACGGCAAGATAATTATATTCGTGTGACCACCAATCGACTGGATTTGATTTCTGGATATCATGTAAAGAATACTTAGAATTAAAACAATTTTTATGTAGCCAACATTCATACACGAAGTTTAGTTCCTGTGTCCCAATGCGGAGCATCTACAAGAAACTCCAGGCTTTCAGTCCAACAATTACAATTAAACTCGTATCCCTCCAAGTTACAAAATACTTGGTAACTGGAGTCCAGCTCTTTGAGAGTTCTGCTGCAAACAGCACTTAACGGCATTGCATCGAACACTCAGATTGCATTGAAACTAATACAAGTTGTTTGCAGCCGATGTATGTACTCTGTACTTTACTGGTGGGTATGGTGCAAGGTAGAAGAGATTAGCGGATGGACTATGATCTATCTCATTCTACATGAAATGAAACCTGCTAATAATTCATGAAATCCTGTGGATGGACAGAGACAAGCAAAAATAATTTGTTGGATTCTTACATAACTTTATTTGCTAGTAACTTTTTGATTTATTAAGCACTTTTTTGTAAATGCCCAAATATCTTTAAAACTAGTGCTTAATGGGTGGTCTTATCACATAAGGCGATCTCTTACATACAACCTCTGGCTGGACTAAAAGAAAGGAACAAACATAGAATAGTTAATACCAACTTTCTTAGAAATCAATTTAAAATACATAACATTACAATAAAATAACTTACTTACTTGGCATAACAGAAAAATATAGACTGCTATATTATTATAAAGCTACTTAGTTTTACTGAAAATATAGCAGGTTTCTTTACTTAGTACGCATGAAAGTTTTCGGACCAACTACTATTTCAGTGAGTCAAACGGTTGGTATTTTGATAATTAACCTATTTATTAGTCGCCTTCCGCTCATGACTTGCTATGCAATGTACAAGAGAGCACCAGTTGTTTGGCAAAACGCGCGCGTGCAGGACAGAGCCCAAGAGCAAACCGCTCAGTAATCCGGTCAGACAGGCTCCCAGGCCACAGGGAATGGTGATCACTGTGCTGCCCAAAGTAACCTTTACACATGAAAATTTAGCTGCTACAACGTATTATTACTCTGTTGTTTGAATAATGGTTGTTGCTCACAAGTCTTTATTCATAGCGTGTTTGTTTGCCAGCCGATACACAATGTAGGTACTGTGGTATTTTGAAGTAATGCACTAGCTTTCTTTGCCTCTCTTTTCATAAAATATTAGGGGCAGAAGAATGAGCAGCATCATACTGTAAGCTAATAACAACATACTGATTTGATTATTACCAATCCGTTTGCATCATATACTAAAATTTATGTTTCAGTTGTACCTACTTATGCCCGGGTTACACAAGCATTTCAGGATATGTTTAAAAAAAATATATATCCTGACTTGGTACATGCCAGAGCTATTGACACGATGCTAGTAAGAAAATAGTATTATAGTACTTACCGATTGGAAGCTAGCTCCAAAAACTAGCCTCATGTAACCCGGACATTACAAGTTTTTATTGCGTTTATCGCAATACATTGTCTATTGAAGAAATGAGGACCACTACTTTGTAATTGCATAGCGTATAAAACTATGCAGTTGTATAATGCCAAACAGCCTATTGAAAAATAATTGAATGCAGCAGAACCAAGACCTACACATTTCTTTTTAAACCTTCACACAATATGATAACCTAAAAGTTACACGTGCCACTAATTCATAACGAACGTGCACTAACCATTGCCGTAAATACTCCTAATGAGATAATTAAAAGCGAAATAGCGCTGTATGGAATTAAAAATGGCGTATTTATTTGCCAGCGGCGTGTTGGGGAAATGAGAGGATTCTACGGAATTATGTTTTGTTACGATGTAGGTGGGTTGTAGTTTATTTGTTAGTTAGTTAAGTTACGTGAAGTGCATTATTTTTTCACACACATGGAAACAGATTTGTTTTGTTCCTTTGTATCGGGGCGAGTTGTTTGTGAATATCTTATGTTGTAGTTAGAAACAGTTTTTTTTTTAAACTATTTCTGACTGAAAACTTCTTTAGGCGCGTTGGGCATTTTTGAGATGGGACTTAATCATTGATTTCGAGACTGACACCGTGGAGTAAAAGACATCAACGCGTTGATTACCGCGGTGCCGATTTTTTTTTCTAGTTTTTTCTTCTTTCGGCACTCCCGGGGTGCCACTATTTTTTTTTACTTCACATTGTGGTATTTTTCATTCTGTATTTTTACAGCAAGCATGTCAATTTTGAACTGTCCTAGTCCTCTTCTCAGTCCCGGTATTAAACCCGTCTTATCTACATTTATGTAGACAGTAAACTACTCTAGATACTTTGAAAGTTACGTAAAGCATTTCAATGGGTGACAAATAGCATTAATTAAATTCTACCACTCAGTCTTGTTAATGATCTGCAATAAAAATAGTGTCGCTTTCTATTCAATTACTTTAATTCTCGCGTACGAAGGAGCCGCCTATGCCATACATTTAAGTGCTTACAAATCTAAACAAATAATCTGCACAGTCCACTTATGGTTACGCAACCATCTTGATCGGCTAACTGGCACGTAATTAGGTCAATTGTAGCGGAGTCTGGCTCTCTGCCAGACCTCTTGATCTCAACTTAGGTGGCGTGCAGACGCTCGTGTGGATGCTGGCTTTCTGTTTGTTGAAGGGCTTTTGTATCTACAGGTTTGAATGAAAACTAGCTGTTGACTGTGGTTTCACTCTTGCTCTAGGGAACTTCTTCATGTACCCGGATCAAAAGTCAAAAAGTCAAAAGTCAAATAATTTATTTCAATTAGGCACAAAAAGGCACTTTTGAACGTCAAAAACAAAAAATAGAATTGATTCTAGTCGCCCCTTCCAAAGGGTAGTTTTCGTATGGAGAAGAATGGGCAAGAAACTCCACCGTTACTCTTTTAAAATGTTTTACAATATTTTGTATACATTAATTATATAATTATATATGTGAAAACGATGCACCTGGAATAAGATTTATATACCACAATAGGTAAAAATAAAAATGAAGCAATGATAGAAAAAATAATTATGTAATGGATACATGGTGTTCACATATTTACAAGCATTGTAAAACCTATACGATATTCCTAAAAAAATTACAAGTGATACTAATTCGTCAGTGTGTGAGTTCAAGTAATCACATAATGTAAAAAAAAAAAAAAAATGTAGTAATATTTAATTACACAATTAAATTAGCAACCAGTTTGATTTTGTCTAGACTCAAAATTGTCCTATGGAGCTAGACCAGCACGTTTCCAAGCATTCTTATCTAGGATATAATCCTCTAATTTGTAATATGCTTGTTTACAAAGAGTACTTTTAATATGCGTTTTAAATTTTCTTTCAGTTAATTGTAATATATCACAAGGTATTTTGTTATAACATTTAACACAGTACCCCATAAAAGATGTTTGTACTTTGGATAATCTGAAAAATGGTTGATCTATTTTATCTTTATTTCTAGTATTAAAATTATGTCTATCACTTATTTTCTTAAAAAGATGCAGATTTTTCCTTACATACATAATATTTTCATAGATGAATTGGCAAGGTACCGTCATAATATTAATCTTTTTAAATAGTTCCCTGAGAGATTCGCGACGACATAGATTATAAATGGCTCTGACAGCCCTCTTTTGTAAAATAAAGATGGATTCAATGTCAGCAGCCCGACCCCACAGTAAAATGCCATATGACATAATACTGTGAAAGTAGCTAAAATAGACCAAACGCGCGGTTTCTACATCTGTTAACTGTCTTATCTTTCTAACAGCATAAGCGGCCGAGCTTAGCCGCCCCGCAAGAGATGTTATATGAGGTCCCCATTGTAATTTCTCGTCTAGCGTGATTCCCAGGAAAACTGTTTGATGAATAAATTCCAGTTTTTCTCCATTCAATATGATGTCACATTCGCTACTTCTAACATTCGGTAATTTAAATCTAATGCATTTGGTTTTTTTCTCATTAAGTACCAAATTATTTACCGTAAACCAATCTTGGACCTGAAGAATAGAGTTATTCACGTCGTCAAGATTTTGTGACCGTCGGTCTATTTTAAAGATCAATGATAGGTCAGATAGGTAAAGTATCCTACTTCCTTCTTTTTATTGATCTTGATTAAGTTTCGGCCAAGTTTTGTTGTAAGCGGTCAGATGAATAGTAGCTTGTAACATTTCCACTGACAAAGGCCTCTTCTGACAAAGAATAGTTTTTTTTTTCAAATTTTTCGTTTTTACTTGTTTATTTCAGATCAAGTCCAATTTTACTCGCTTTCATTTATCTATGTCGTGGCCAGATCTAAAAATTGATAATTTCATGAAATGAACATCGAGCGCTGGTCACATCATGATGTGGTCTAGCCAGATCATTTAATACTCAACGTTTGACGATATGAAGTGATCATGTTGTAAAATAGTTAGATTGTGCATCATGGTGGCGGCATACAACAAATCAAACAAAGTGGGGTGACCACGCTAAAAAAGACGATGGACTTTTATTGGGTTTCTAAATATGATATTATGGAAAGCGACCAACTTGGAAGTAGCTACTTCCAAGTTGGTCGCAGTTACTTAGCTATTTTTACTAGGTAGGTACACCTTAAACCATGGATACCCTACATTAATGATATGGCCAAACATCGAGTAACATATCATTAAACATTGACGTTTAAACGATAATTTTAGCAGGCCATTTTATGAAATGGTCAATTCTAAGATCTGGCCACGACATTTATACATACCTACAAGGGTAACACAAAGTTTTTAGAATTGACTGGTTAGAAACAAATCCAATGAAAATTAATTTAAATTTCGAATTTAGAACTCTTTGGTAACCTGATGATGTATTGAATTCATCTGTCATTTATCCCTATAAATTGGCGGCAATATGAAAAAAAGTGCGTGACTTGCGTCAAAATGAATTTGTCGTGAGAATATTTTCGCACTATGATCTACTACGACTTTCGTTGTATTCTGAATAAACTTATGATAGATATCGATTAGCCTTTCATGATGAAGTCCCATCACGTGCTACTGATTACAACTGGTTCAATGACTGTAAACGTGGTCGTAGGAATCTTACTGATGACCTGCGTGAGGGACGTCCTGCAACAACGACAACTGACGATAACACCATTACTATGCGGTGCATGATAGAGGTTGATAATATAAGAGAGTGACAGTCCAACAGATTCGGGCAAGGCATTCGTATGTGTCAGGTGTTAAAAATTATACATGAGCATTTAAGTGTCAGGAAGCTATGTACTAGATGGACACCCCATAATTCGACCGAAGACCAAAAACGCCGTAAAATGGCGTGAACGTTTGGTCTGTAACTCAGTGGTTCCATGGAATGCGACGTTGCTTAGAAAGGAATGAAGAATATTTCGAAAAACAGTAAAGGTATTAGTAACTTATTGCTTCATTCAGTTTTTTATTTTCTAATAACTTTCAGAGTATCCCATGTAATTAGAGTCGCTTTTTGTGTTTGTCTGTGTGACAGCGTTGTTCTTCTAAATTACACAACTTATTTCGGAAGGTTTATTTGTATTAAACGTACAAATAATAACGAAATCTCGATAGTTTGTCAAGTCGTAAAAAACCGTGAGATGCAGGCGGGTTGCTAGTTTTACTACAAAATGAAGTAATAATCACTCTCACAAAGTACCTACGAGGGAATTGGACAATTCCACATTTAGCACGAAATCCAAAAAAGCGTGGGATGAAATCAGAAGGATTCCGGAAACCCACGCGTTGATAATGAAATGTAGTCGTGCGTAATGTTCGGAAACCGCGGGATGTGGCACCTGTCAGATTCTAATGTGAACTTTGAAACCTGTGAAATTAGGAAAATGGAGGATTGCCCTTTTTGACAGCGAGATTGCAGGGGTGATCATTTTAACTGTTGTCGAGACAAGCATAGATTATTACTGCTAGGATTATGGTATGGGTTGTTTTTCACATAAACTAGAAATAGTAGGTAGTAATGATAGAAGCGTTTGGTCTCTTCTTATTATTGTCGTGTTGGATAAAACATGGAGTAAATGAATTATTTATATAGCAATAACAAAAACAATGAAACAAGCAATAACAAAAGTCTTATTCATAAGACTTTTGTTATTGCTTGTATCATCAGCGATTTATTAGTACTTACTTGTTTAATGTAGAACACACGTAAAGTATATACTAGAACCTGCATTTTGGGAATTAAATCGACAAGAATTACACTAGCATGATTTAAGAGACAGCTGTTGCCTGTAAATTTGTCTGTGTATATTTGTATATTATCATTTCTTTATTACAAATATCATGATGCCTTCTTCAGGTCACAGGCTACCTGTATATCGGAACAAGCGGTTCAGTGGTTTAGGGGTGAAAAGGTAACAGACAGACAGACACACTTCCTTTCGTATTTTTAATATTAAGGTATGGATTTTCCCCACTTTACAGCAACAGACTTTTCTTAATGCAGGTCTTCGTAGTCTTTTTATATCAAAACATCATAGGAAAAATGATATTTGTATTTTTAATATTATATTTTCTTTTTTCCGGTATTCGTTTGTGTTCTTCAATTTGTCAATTAGATAATAGCTATTTAATATTAATCAGGATATTATGTTAATGAACGATCGTTAACCTATCCCACGGGGTTACCGCCTGCATCATAGTCTGGTCTTAGAGATTAGCATAATCCATTAATTAGCGAGAACAGTCAGCCAGGTGGTGTGGGTCACTAATAATAATGTTGCAACGTATGGGAACAAAAACATCCGGGTATATTATGATGACATTAGAAGTTAACTTCTAAAGGGCTCCTAGGTAGTACAGGCAGTAAATAGGCACCTAGGTGTCACCTTACCCGTTCATATGGTTTTTATATTATTCATCTACACTACACCGTTGCCTTTGAAAACTAGTACGTTTAAGATGCTTTCATCTTGGATTAAATTAAAGCTAATGCGACATAAAACTCGTAACAATTAAAAACAAATAGAACAATCTAAAGACAACAATTATAGCTAGCGTTAATCGCACGCTTACCAGCGGCGGCGGCGCCCGCTTACCGCTGATTAACGAGCGATGCCACCTGTGCCTGTGTGTGCTCCGCTTTATGCAAATTACCCGTAATCTTTACTTATTGAACGATTTTTTGTTTTGGCACTGATGGGTGGAAGAGTTGGAGGGTAAAATGAGGCTGAAACAGATAGATACAACGTTGTGTGTATCAGGGATCAAGAATGGCTAAGCAAAAACTGTTTAAAAACTTAGGTCAGCTTGTACCACAAATCATTAAATGCACTAAATTTATTTAAAACATTATTCTGTTTTTCCTTTTTCAAACGATTGACAGATTAATTTAATTTATTTTTTATGTTAACAATAATGTCGGTACAACTCATCTATCCTAAACAAAAAAGCAATGTACAGAGATTTCGGTATTTTAAAGATAGAGTTAACGACGATATCTGATACAACGACGTTTTAGATACATTTAACGCTAAATGCTGCCTCTGTAGATTTGTGTGCTTAAATAAATAAATGTCTTTTGATACAAGCGGGCCAAAGATTTATTACTATTTTATGCAATGAAATAATTGAAATCAAATATCTGCCCACAAAATTACCAGAGAGGAAGCAAATTACCAAAAAAACACGTAGCCATACTCGACACGCCCTACTTCCTAAACAAATCCTTTCCAAGTTTCATTCCGAGTCTGGAATATTCGGGAACGTTCGAGAACATTCCAGAAGTCAGTGTTCCATTAGAACCTGACGCGGGTTCGTAATAACTGTAATGTGAGGCACATTACACCTCACAGGAACCTCCAAACTTGAGCTCGGATACTACGTAAGTACATACGTATTATCTAGTATTCTGTTATATTAACGTCATGCTTCACGTAACGTAATTTAGGAAGGTTTTGGCGGAAATAGACGATGATATACAATTAATAAATTATCATAACAATATGAGGGAACGTCCTTAGAAGACTAGTTCGAAAATTGTAAGTGTAAATTTACATTAGTGATATTTAAGCTTTATCAATAATAAAATTCGTAGACGAAAACTTTTTACAGACTGCTACGAAAATGCTACGCGCGTGCTACGAAAATGCTACGCCGCTACGTAAAATGAGTAATGCGGATAAAGTTGTGTCTGTGAAACTAATGACTTATTTGGTTGGCAGCGGTAGGTTTTTCAAACAGGTAGGTTTAGTGGTAGACGTATTATATAATTAATATTATAAGGTTCAACTTTTTATACGTAGCTTTACACGCGGACGCACGCGTTCCGGATTTCGGCTCGCTGCTGCGTCTACGAATCGCATCGCTGATGCGTCCGGTGCGCGGCAGCCCCAACAGCCTCGTGGCTACTGTAGCCGGCAGGGTGGACGGAATAACAATATGTCACTGGATGGCGGCACACATACCGTCATTCAGATATGTGATGTAGTACGATAAACGTGTTTTAGTTAGTAAGTATCAACTTATTTTATTACCTAGTATTAGTATTATTAGTATTAAATTTATGTTATGGATCTCTGGTCTGAAAATAAAGATTTATATTATTTTATTATTATTATTTACAGTTACGCTACGCTAGCTTTTGGTTTGTAACAAACACAAAACATTTTGATCAAACCTCACCGAAATTCCTAAAAACCAAACATGGAACTCAAAAATACATGCAGTATATGTAAAATAAATCAATTAACACACAGTTGGAGCAGCGAGGCACATATGCATCTGAATGGCGGGTAGTTGTAAAAATGTGCGCATTAACATGTAAAGTGTGCGTTAGCTCCTTTGTGCGCGAGCAGCCGAGCGGCCGCGTATTCCACCAATTTGCTCGCGACTGTACTGGCACAGAGTTACTAAATAAGGTCAGATATGATAGAGTGCTATAGTCCATGCAATCCACGAAGATGCGCCCCACTCTGCGATACTGTACTGTAAGCTGAACTCTAGTACGGCGCGGAGCGGAGTGGGGCGCGTCTTCATGGATTGCACGGACTATACAAGGACCGTTTGGCACCTGAATGACATTGACAGGGTGGCGTTGTAGGTAAACATAATGAAATTGTCACAGAAATTATATTGACAAAACAAAATGGCGGCGTTAGTCCTGATTTCGACCACGCGCCAAAAAGAACCATGTAGCGTTGTAAATGGTTATTATTATCAAACTTTCAGCCTACAAATATGAATGACGCGACGTGTTTAATTTTCAATTGAGATAGAAATAGAGCCTAATAATGAGAAAGTTTTGTTTGTTTTGACAAACAAAACCTCGATAAAAAATTAAATTAAAAATCTCGATATTTTGTCATTTCGCTAGTTGTCAATAAGATTATCCATAATCTAACAACAGCACAGCATTAAAGCCGCTAAAGTAATTAACGTTTAGATTGAATTAGATAATTATGCTTTCTGAAACTGAAGCAAAAGTGTTTAAAAAAATTAAATTGGATTTCACATGTTTAACACTGAGCTAATCAATTTTGTTTCTTTTGGCATATCTATCAAATTCTAGACTCCACGAAATTGCCGAAAGATGCATCAAAAACACAGCGAACACATTGAACGCATTTGCTCGCGAGTGTACACAAACATACTAAGTTAAGTTATTGTTTCAATCTGTGCGCTAGTTTAAAAATGTAGTTTGACATGTCTCTTCTGTGACCTGGTGGCGCTTGTGATGGTGACATAAAACCATTTTTTATTTTTTTTATTTATCCATTTATGCATACACATATAAATAGACAAGAAGAAAGGAACAGAAAAATACGTACAAAAGCGATGCTTATTTCTAAAGAAATCTCTTCCAGCATACCTGTTCCAGGAAAGTATATAAAAAGAGATGTAAAAAAACTTTGAGTTGCGAGCATAATAATAATACAAATACATAATTATCTGACAAACGAATCAATATCGCGACTGAACACACGAGGTTATCGACATGTGGAGTGTGGACTCGGCTGTCATTGTGCCGATTGCCTGATGGCCGCATTGTGAGGTTTCTGTCTCTGGAGCCATAACTATTAGCTGCTCGTAACCTGGTTCTCGACATAGTGCATTCCTTTTTTATATTTGTAAAATGCTATTTATAATTTTATTTTATTTATAAGAGATTCAATATGTGTGTTTTTTTTAATTATGAATTTGTCATGATTTAATGAACAACACCTGTCTGCTATTTATGTCCTTTAGGGTAAACGTCTCTTGCAAAACAGAAAACATGAGAATAGATCACCGTACTTGTTCATTGCAGAGTTTTTATTTTTATTATTTTCTTTTACCGGAATCAGTGCTCTGGTATTATTTATCTCATTAAAAACACTGTAAATTCTTATGAAAGCCTGCGGGTAAGCTTTTGTTATCTAGATAGATGACACTTCCTTCCTCGAACAATATCTTTTTCTAATAGCTTTTAGAGTCGTATTTCAGTCCAACCAGAAGCCGCGGCTTTATTGTTGCAAAAATAGTATTATAAAGAAAACAACTTCCATTTGACTCAATCAGAATGAAAAAATCAATCAAACAGATTGTTCAAGCTTGATGCTTAAGCAAAATTACCTAATTGTATTTAAGAGATTGGTAACCTGAAATAATTGTTTTATTAACTACTTAGCCACGAGATTAATAACGATTATGCTTATTTATTAGTAAGCTAATACAATTATTTTGATTTTGATTATAACTATTGTGTTTTAATATTCATTATAATCTCACAGGAGTTTGTACTGAATACACATAACATTATGTAATTGTTTGAATTAGTATTAATTGTTTGCGTACGTCTGCACTATGGATAATAAGATTATTCCTGCTTACTTGCTTGTGTTGACTTAATTGCTGGCAATTGTATGATTACCTTTGCTATTATGCTCTTACATAAACATAACTTCACTTACATGTCTGCATACAATGAATACATAATTATGTAATATTGGTGTTTATCAGGAATATAAAAGTCATATTATGAGTTAAGCTGATAAACAATCCGATTTTTCGAAATTTCCTACTATTAGCCAAAACTCTTAATACCTGTACAAGTACCTGTATATGTACCGTCGCAGATTGTTAAACGAATTGTCAATTTACCATGTTATAGTAATTTCATACAACTGTCAACAAGTGACAGTTGTGAGTTGACAATTTAAGTTGGTAGTTAATTTACCTAAAAATAAATTTCCCTGACTTTCAACTCAGTCATTTAGGTGGGCTGAATAACTGACTGGCTAATTTCAAAACGTGCCTTGATCACTTACCTCACTTTTTAATCAGTTACTTAATTATTAAATATCTCTGATTAGTTGTTTTTGGCAACAAGCTACAACATGAAACGTTCTAATTAATAACATTTTCCATAGGTAATTACAGGAAAGAGTAGGATGTGAACATTATCAGTATATTCTTAGTTTTCATATGAATACCTAGAACAAAACAAAACTCGTGGTTGTAACGCTCGTAAAATTAATATTATATTCAGAAAAGAGTTTGAGAACTACTCTGTGACAAAGAACGTACTTACCTACGAATTGTTTTGTATAACATACCTTTGATATTCCGAGTCAGTGAATCCAAAAGTAATTTGATATACCATATACATTTACGTATATAATCCCCTAGTACTAAAGTATATGTGGAGTTTTTGTACATTATTTTATATTACAAAGCCTACTCTACCCTTACCTACGAATAAGGTAGCCCTAACTATAAGGTTAGTCAATACGTCATGTGTTTTGTGGTCGCTAAAACTTGTCAATATTTAGATGCCCATTAAAAAAATAAACATTCATGCAATTTTAGAGTTTTATGTACAGTACCGACCAAAAGTCCATGAGCAATCTCACAAAGCAATAGACTGACGCTTCGGTTTGACTTACGACCTTCTTCTATAAGTTGTTACAATACTGTAGACACGCACATTACACACACACACTCACTTTGTCTGCAACCAATGACTAGTTCAATAATCATCATTCGTTTTTAGTTTCATTCGTCTTGTTCACATAAATATTAAAGTTTAGCAGGTAGACCACAAAAAACTAAGTAAATTATTTCGATTTCTGTGGGGTAGATGCAGTTTGTTACGAGTATTTAATTAATATAACTTTTTTGGTTCGTGGATAATATTGGTGACGAGTATTTAGCGCAGTGTTGTGGTTATTATTATCAAAAAGCAGGCATAAAATATATTGAAGAGATCAGATCAGATCAGAGAATATTATTGCGCTGCGTAAAAGTGAAGTGAATATCTAATGAAACCGGACTAAGTGTGAGTGTTATCATTAATATATTTCATATTTTACTAAACATAAATCTTAATCAAGGGTATTGTTGATAGAACAGAGGTATTGTTGAGACAGAAGATGCCTTTAAATTCATTGTGAGGTTTAATTCGATTAGTGAATAATAAATAATAAGGTATTATGTGTAATAAAAACAATGTTTTTCTTTGTTCTAGAGAAATACTGTGAGGGTTAAGAGATATGAGGAAGGGGCTTATTATCGAGTAGCAGCGACGTTAAATGGTGAATGAAACAAATGGTTTCATACCAACGAGACATTTTGCTGAATTATTAAAAACACGTCATGAACCGTTCGCCGTGCACTCTGAAGGCTTGCATCACTGAAGACCAGCTAGAAAACCGTTTTTGACCTTAAAATATTGACCGTACCAACTTAATAAACAACAGATTCGTTATTGCATGAATTTATGGTAACGAATTTTTTAAGCACGTTTCAATAGGGTGTTTGTCGTATTTCTTGCAGATATACCGAAATTGTTTAATATTATTTTAGTAATAGTATTATTTTAGGATAAAAATTTGAGGTTTAGTTTCAATCTTCTTTTCGTAAAGAAAATGAATACCTACTTAAGCTTTAACCTCAATAACAACCAATATTTACTAAAGTCAAATAAAATGTAAAATAATTAATACAAATAAAATATAAACAAACTGCCCATATTTAACCTTAAAATTACCTATTCTGTAAGTAGTTTTTTACATTTTCAGTAGTCTAATATTCTTATTTATTACTTAATTACTTCGACCATGATCAAAGCTTAGTATTTATGGTGAAAAAATCCATTAAAAATTTAAAATATTTCATAATTTAAATATGTCTAAATAATACAAACTGCTTCTAAGTTTCTTGACATCTATTTCACATCTTATTCAGCTGAAGTAATGATAAATAATTGTAGCAGTTTATTAACTTATGTAAAATAAATATAACGAATAAACATATTTTTTTTAATTTTGTTATCATATATCACGCATTTTTTATTCTAAAACCTTTATTGCAATAACAACATAAAAAAGCAGCAATATTTAAAAATATTATTATCGAAAACAAAAATAATAATACTTGCAAAAAACCGCACTGTGTTTCACGAGATTAGAACCTGAGGCAGTTTGAATTCCATACCATCGCTTATCGCTTTCTGCTATCTGCACTTGTTAAGTTACTATTGAATTTTAGCAATGCCATTAACTGGTCAAGTTCACGCGCATAGTGCGTGTTGTGCTAGCATGTTTAAAGCGACGGAAATATATTGTTGTTTCGTGTAACTGCGTTATCTGTGGTGTGTGTATCGTGTTGCTTACACATACAAATGTACGAGCTATACCGCGTGTTCACAGCAATACGACTCTTAGCGTGCTCATGCACTTTTGAGCGCTTACTGTACCTATTATATAAAACCTATTATACATTTGTTTTGTCAGATTCAGGAGTTCCAAAGGATGAACAGTTGTATGCATTTTGTAAAGGCAAAATAAAATTATTATGAAAAATATTGATGCGGCACTATGGCACTTTATAATTAACATCATTTTTATTTTTTATATTTATTTTGACTTTTAAATGTAAATTAGTCAATTACCTCTTAAGTAAATGCTACTACTACTATGAAAAGTTGACATAAAGATTAGGAAATAATTATAATATTATTCTCTTCTTACTATCTCTTTGAATTAATTAAATCTTTTAGACATTTCTATACTTACCTAATATTTAATATAATTTATTTAGGAACATAAAAGTTTTGTAGTACATGAGGGACTTACAAAGTGTACATTATTAATGATATTGGACTAATTTGTAATTGGAATGTTATCCTAATTTATTTAATTCAATGTCAATTCAATGTGTGATCTAATAAACTAATCAAAACCCTGACAATGTATTTGTACGCCGGAAACGGCAGAATATAATGAACTCTAAAACAACTGACTTCCAAAAAAAACACTACAAAGTGAAAAATAACTTTAATTTCGGAAGTCGGTGTCTTTGGTTGTGAATTTTCGTTTTTTGCCACCGACTTCCGAAATTAGTTATTTTTCACAAAAAATGTTCAAAAGATTAAAGAGCGTGGTTAAGTAAGAGGCAGCCAAACTAACAAACAGACTCACTCATCTGAAATTAACCAGAATTCCCATATTTTTGTAAATAATAAAAAACTTTTTACAAAAAAAACAACCGACTTCCAAAACGAACATTAAAAAGTGAAAAATAACTTTAATTTCGGAAGTCGGTGTCTTGGGTCTTGTATTTTCGTTTTTTGCCACCGACTTCCGAAATTAAAGTTATTTTTCAGTTTGTAGTGTTTTTTTTTGTAAAAAGTTTTTATTTTTCACTTTTTAGTTGTGGTACCTACCCCACACATTCGAATACCACTACCTGCTACTAGTGACAGGAACTTATCAATCTACATACTAAGTGGGAAAAAAATACGTATTTTGTAGCTAACTCAAAAACTACCCAAGCAAAGTTAATTAAATTTATATGGGACCAATTTGAGAGCATACCCTTTCAAACAAAAAAATAATTTTTAAAATCGGTCCACAAATGACGGAGAAATCGGTGGTCATAAATAAAAAATAAAAAAAAAAAACGCTACGAACATATAACCTCCTCCTTTTAGGAAATCGGTTCATAAAGCTACAAAATAAAACGTATGACAGTATGATTCCCAAACAAACACAAAAATAAAACCCAGTTCATACCAACCAAACGCTACACAGATTTTAATAACTTGAAAGCTGAGCTCAGCGGTGACGGTGCCATCAATGTAGTCCGGGCTTAAATTGAATGATGGCGCGTTTCTTTGACGAGCTGTGTTTGTGCTCAGTATGAAGCTTTGCACACAGTTATCTGATGTCAGCGTTGATAGGCTTGGCGCATACAAAGTGACGGGAAATTGTAAGGTTGTATGAACTATTGTCGTGAGTAGGATCACGGTGATATTATTTGTAGGCGCTAGAACAGTTTTGATGTGAAAATAGATTAGGTTTCCCAATTTTGGCTCCTGTCGTAACAAGCTAAAGAGTGATAATCTTTGTGGCTCAAAATGGAGTTATCGGGTAAATGAAAACACAAACGTATGAATAACTTCAAATAAAGCTGATATAAAGTTTGAAATGAAAAAAATTGCTTGCAATATTATTTTGCTGTTCTAAAACTCTGTCAATGTGTTTTTAAGAGCAACAAGGATAACAGCCTTACCCATAATACGCTGTAGAACCTTTTTATTCTGTTTCACAAGTAGTATCTACGTAACTAAAACATCCACCCAATTTTCAACAGAACCCATCAAAAATCCAGTCATTTTCTTACCCTTCCATCTGCTAATTGTTTAATTATTTACATGTTGCAATTCTAGCGATTTGTAACACTGCTGCACTATTTCGTTTGGGGAATGGCTTTACGCAGCGCTTTGAGAGAGTATTACCCAATTGCAGTTTCCAAATACGGCGTCCCTGAACGCGGACGACTGATATTAATCAGGCAGGAATGGTAGATGGTACCGCGGCCGTCTGATTAACGTACCACGTCAAGTTATAAGGGGTTACGTCGTAGTTTCTTTACAATTATTTAATTGTAAAGAAACTTAATAGACCAATTAAAGGATAACAACCTCAGTCCTGAACAAATTCCTTCGAACACTCACACATTTTCCTGAAAACCTATTTAGGTTAGGTTTAAAGAAATTTATTCTCAAAAAACACAAAGTCACTTACATATTAATAAGAACAATATTTCTAAGCTAAATTCTAAATTTGAAGTTCGTCACAATTGTCACTACATCAATTAAGATATAAACATCCAATGTATTTACTTTTTAGGAAGGGTGTTTTTTGCGATTAAGTATTCAGCTAATTGAGTCTTGAATGCTTTGAATTTGTGTATTTTTTTAAATGAGCGTATTTTGTTCTAAAATTATATGCTACTTTAGAAGTAATAATTTTTTTCCAAACTTATATAAGAAAACTAGCACGCCGAGTGCTGCGTTGGGTTACCTGTTTTACTTTAGTATACGATAAATACGTCGGTATACTTTTGTTGAGAGCCTTACGGATAAAAATACATGTATGGTAAATATATTATAATATATGTATAACTGTCTTTGTGTACTGTAACTGTGTTTTTTTAATTTCCAAAATATTTTATTTCACATAAACCTACATCGGCACTTGCCCATGTAGGTTTATGTGAAATAAAATATTTTGAACGTACGAAGTATGAAACGTCAGAGGCTAGGTGCATGGCTCCATTTGGTCGTTTTCTATGGAGAAGAGCCGGCAAGGAACTCCACGGTTAATCTTTAAAAAATAATTGGCTTTTACAATACTTTCAAATGACAGTGTTACTAGGTATGGGAGGACAGTGTAGGTCTTTGCTTATTCAAAGACCTAGACCTATTAGGTACTTAACAAAATAGGAAATGGTCAACAGGTCTACAATCCACTAAGCCTACTGCGTTCTCACATTTACAAAATAGAAAATAATCTATACAAAAGATAAATAAATTAATAAAATTTTTAACCTATTTTAATAAAACACAATTACATGATTGCTATTACAACTATCATGTCTACAAAAGTCACTAATAAAGAGTTGAAATTAAGTCGTAGGTATATAATGTCAAATAATAGGATAAATATGTCAAGGAAGAACGTAAAATAAAAATTAAAGATTAAAATAAACATGGTAATTTGGGAGCAGTTAATAGACTATTACATAATTATGCCGTTAATGAGATACCAGGGAAGCCACATGTGCAGAAGGAATTATTGCCAAACTTCCTTGTCTTCAACGTAGTCTTTAATTTTATAAAATGCTTTCTTGATAAGGACACGTTTCGTTTATCAACATCATTCAACCGCTAACCACTTATAACTTGTATCCCGTCTATTCTCCCTACCATATAGCGATGTTCGCGTGAACGCAGAGTGATGCACGCAGTACCGAGCCGACTCCAACCGCTTCACAGCGGTCCAGCCCCTCTAAATTGATTGTAAAATTCCTCCTACGTCGTGGACGATAACAGTAAATTAAGCCTAGATAGCCATTCTGCATGCTTACAGGAATTACCTTTACTGGAAGTGAGCTGCAGTGGCTACTTGAAACTATTATTTCCAACTGTTTCTGTTAGACAGAGCCTTCCTTAAGGAAGCAGTAAATAACAGGTCAAAAGTAAAGAATGACAGAAAATTAATACTTAAACGTAAAATCGTTTCATGGCCAATTTTGTTCACATAAGTTTAGGAGTATTTTAATAGTGTACTTCCATACAACCATGACTTAAAAACGTTAGAACAGAAGCTATCAAAAGCATGATAATGTGCTTGCGCTTGTTTTTACCAATGAGTCTGAGGCAGTAACCAGCAGAGCTACTCGTTTATATTTGACTCGGTGACAAATTATATGTATAGTCAACAGTAACAGCAATAGTTACGTCACCTCTCCTCTTTGCCTGGGTTCTCCAATGTGGCAATGTTTTGACACACGATAACAACAGTTCATGTGGGTTTCTTTCCAGTTGGTCCGATGGTCGTGCTGCCCATAAATTCTTATTATTCTTATTCACTAGCAACGCAACGTTGTCCTCAACATAACATCGCAGTTTGCCGGTGGTGTGACCGCCGCACTGATTCACTGCAGCTATGCTGGGGCCGCATGCCGCATATGTCTCCACTGACGTATATACGAGGGGTTTTGGTGACAACTGACTCTTCACTGTTGTAGCACTGGTTTTACGTCGGGCAAAAATCAACAGTCACGTAACCAAAAAATGTATTAACTAATTATTTCTCATTAGTTAATAAGTTATTCATCTGGAAACAAACAAAGACTAAAAATTATTTTAATCTAAATAACGTTAAAGCTTTTCCCGGAAATAACGATTTCAGTTAATCGGTAAATTAATTAACCAATTAGTAGGTAACCAATAACTAGCAAATTATTCATCTAAATTAAACTTTTATGATATCAAATAAACATTGCAGTTCTAGCCTGAAACTGAAATAAACTGACAGTTCAGTTACACTCCCAGTTTAATTAGCTAAACAAAATAAACATGTAAAAGAGCATTGATGGCGTCCAGTTAGTTAATGTACAGTCGAACAAAGAGATAACTATACAGGCAGCTTGCTTGCAACTATTTTAAACAATATTGTGAGTTTGCTGCGAATACAGTCATAGACAAGTCTTTTACATCAGTCTTTCTCTCGAAGTGTGTCGCTGAAAAAGATATTACGCAAACAGTTTAAATGAAAATCGGCAGACGTTTTGCCTGCATACCAACATTTTTGTTTGACTGTTAACTTACATAAAGTGGGCGGAGTCAGGAAGCAAACCTGTGTAAATCGCCGGAGCTCCCGAAGGTAGCGATGTTTCTACCAGATTGTGTTTGTGAGAAGATGTTAGAAGGAATGTGGATCTACCTTAAGATTTAATCAAAATCTGGCCAGAAATAAATGATCCATTACTGGGCACAGATTTTTTTTTCATTTTGATACCCAATACTAGCAACGTGCTAATTAGAACCAAGTGTTAAAGTTTTGTTTAACCCACAGGTTTCCTCAAATATGTTCAATACATTACCGAATAAGTAAAAAGTCAAAAATAACTACTGCAAAGCGTGGAAGGTGTCAGTTAGTTTATCACATAAAACTTTTACGTTGGAAAGTACTTATCTGGTACTCTAAATATTACAGAAAAGCAACACTTCACAAATACATTTTGGCTTCGTTTATGTTTCGTCAACACGGTTTTCTTTTAAAACAAAAAATATATATAAAAATCCACTGAAAGCCGTAGTGCGATACCCTAGTCGATACACAGCCTGGAGGCACTTCGAAAAAATTCATGCTTTAGCTTTTTTACACCAGTAATAAAATATAAATACCTTTGCAAAATTTTACCCGAATTCGTATATAAAAAGCAAAAAATTGATGTGAAATAGTAACATGAGATTTATAAATACCTTATAGAATTCGTATTTAACTGTTGTTACCTTTGAGCACGCACAATATTTGCAATTTGTTATAAGATAAAATATTTATTGCGATATTTGTATGAGTCGAACAATAGAGTATTACGGTTGGATTGAAAATAAAATCCACTAAAATGGTGAGTATTTTAATAATTCATGACGTAACACTGGCAATGTATTTACTCAAATAAAAATGTAACTCCTAATGTTAGGTGTGTTGGTCATGTTAATATACTTAGCAGGAAGAATATGTACATAAAACTTGCGCCTTCTTCAAAACAAGCCATCTTGACATCTCCATAGTATTGCATACTACATCCACAACTTCGCCGTTCCAACTATTGCGGCGTCCAGTGCACTTTACGTCCGCCCCGGCTGGGAATCGAAGCGGCGACTACTAAATTAAATAACTCAAAACATCTCCCCATTGCAAGCACTTAAATAATTCACTCTGTGGCCGCTAGATCGCGCTGGCTCGCTTTAAACGTATTTACGAGATTGCACAAGCCTCACACAAATTGTTGCGGACGGTAGAGGCGCTTCTTATACCTCCAGTCGCCCTGGGACGATCTCCCAATATTATTTAGCGTGCGCTCCCTGTTCCCTGAGCCTAGGTGGCTCCGCTGGCTAGCACACACCCCACGTACCCCTGAATACGTACCAGGATACTGCGACACACAGAGACTTATACGGTGGCGAAATGAAACATCATTATTCTTGCAATTTTCTTGAGACTTCGGCTTGCACTATTATTTTGATGTTTCCTCTTCGGTGGCTGGGCTGCGACTGACTTTACCCGAAAAATGGCCCTCCTTTTATACTATTTTTGTTAGTGCATGCCGAATTCCAGGAAATGAGTATTACTTTATTTTTTGTTACAACCTTATAAATTCTTATTCTATATGCTAATGTACATAGAAAAACACTAATTTAAGTTAATTACTTAATAATTACATTCTTTTAAATAGCCATTTAGAAATTATTAGCAATGTAAAATTTTATACATAAAAATGACCATATCTTCTTGTTCTGTGAACCGATTTTTATCAAACAAACGTGGAAAAAGGTTTTGAGTCTAGACCTTTCGATCAACACTAAAATCAAAGAGATATCTCTATAAACAAAAAAGTGAGTTTTCAAGTTACGTAATTATGACAATTTTTAAACTCTTTGAATTTTTTCTTAAAATTTACTTTAAACACATTCAACATATTCAACAAGCATCCGATTACTATTTTGACGTAAATCTAATATAAATCTAATAGAGATTTCTCAAATAACTGTAATTTTATTACTAAATTATAAGTTAAACATAAAATTCTTTAAACCTTTCGATATTACATGAATCTAACATCGCGGCCTACCCGCTACTTGTGCTATTGTGCACAGATAGGGTCATATTTTGAAAATTAAAAATTCTAATTAGAAACATATCTAAAACATTAACATTTTACAAGAAACTTACAAACTATTATGCCTTGTATGACGCAGGGCCGCACGCTACTTGCGCCCTAGTGAGCTGCAGGGGTCTGGTCGCCGACATTCTCCCCCTCGTGCGTTGCACCTTTCTTCTGGACTCGGCGATACTCCCGGCACCAACAACACCACTCTCGTACTGGGTCGCCGCAGCACTCCTCCTCTGGTCTCGACGTCGACGATCCGGACTCGGCCATCTGGTCCTGGGTATACTTGCTGGATTCTGCCGCGTGGCCAAGTACATCTCGGCAGGCTGTGGTCGACGATCAACACGATGTCCCCGACGTTAAGGTTTGAAGCGCTGTCGCTGCTCGCAGTCTTCCTTGGTAGTAGGGTGGGTAGGTACTCTCGCAGCCAACGTTGCCAGAAGTGGTCGGCAAGTCGCTGTGTGGCCTTCCAGGTGTGTTTGCCCACGAGCTCGCTGTCCGTGAAGCTGCCAATTCTTGCCGCGCCGCATGACCGCCCGAGGAGGAAGTGGTTTGGGGTGAGTGCTTCCTCCTCAAGGCTCTCGGAGATATGGGTGAGGGGCCGAGAGTTAACCATATGTTCGGCCTCCAGCAGGAGAGTATGGAGTACCTCTTCTCTTGGTTGTTTTTCGTTGAGTGTGGCGTCTAGGGCGGTTTTTATTGATCGCACCAGACGCTCCCATGCGCCGCCCATATTAGGCGCTCCAGGAGGGATGAATTTCCACTGCACGCCAATCTTCTCAGCTTCTGATGCAAGGTCTTCTTGTTTCATTGTTTCTATGGCTTCTTTCAATTCTTTATTCGCGCCGACGAAGTTTGTTCCATTATCAGTGTAGATTATCTTCGGCATTCCTCTTCTGGCAGCGAACCTCCTCAGCGTCATAATCATACTATCAGTGGAGAGCGACGGTGTGAGCTCAATGTGTACAGCCCTTGTGGTTAGGCATGTAAACAGGGCTCCCCATCTTTTCTCGTAGCGTCTTCCCACGGTGATTGTCATAGGGCCGAAATAATCAATGCCGGCACACGTAAAAGGATGAGTGTTGTGCATCAGCCTCTCAGCCGGTAGGTTGCCCGTCGGTAGTGCTTGAGGTTTCGCCTTCTTCGTCTTGCACCACTGACATTGATGTCGAACTGTTTTGATCGCCGACCGTAGTCCCAGTATCCAGAAGCGTTGCCTTATCTCGTTCATGACCGTTGCGTGATTACCGTGATTGAAGCGGCAATGGAAATCCTCCAAGATGAGTCGTGTTATCTTTTCCTTACTGTCGAGCACGACTGGTCGCTTGTAGTCTCTGGTTACGCCTTGTATAGCGTCGATTCTTCCTTTTAGCCGCAGGAGACCATCTTCCAGCACTACGTCGAGCTTCTTTAATTTGCTGCTGTTTTCTACTTGTTTTCCTTGTTGTAGTCGCCTGATGTCTTCTTTAAAGCTTCTTTCTTGGCTTCTTCTTAACAGTAGAGTTTCAGCTTGCTCCAGTAGGCCTGTGTCCAGCGGTTTGAGTTTTCTTTCGGTTGCTTTTGAAGGCCGTTGTTGCTTCTCGACTGTCTTCTTTTTTTCTCGCGTCGTTTTCCAGGTGGGGTCTCCTTTGCTGACGTTGACTTGCTCTTTGCGCCTGCAGATTTGTATGAACTGCAGTGCTCTTGCTGTGGCTCGCCAAAGTCTCTTCCATGACGAGAACCTCTCTGGATCTGGCGACGGATGCGTGATGCTCGCTGCTGCCACGACGTCTGCTGTCCTTTCTTCGCCGGTGGTCTCTTTCTTGAAGGTTCTTGCTGCAGGCCAGTGAACTTCTTTTCTTCTCAGGAAGCTCGGTCCTGTATACCATCGGTGATTGCAGTCGAAATCTTCTGGCACGCTGCGCGTCGCATCATCTGCAGGGTTTTGTGCCGTGGGGACCCACCTCCATTCTTGAGGCTTGGTGAGGTCTTCTATCTCGGCCAAGCGATGGGCCACGAACGTCTTGAATGTTCTCGGGTCTGTTTTGATCCAAGAAAGTACGATGCTGGAGTCTGTCCAGTATGTTTTCTTTACCACCTTCAGATCCATTTCCTTTTCTACCGAATGCGCCAGTCTGCTTCCCAGGAGAGCTGCTTGTAGTTCGAGTCTAGGGATTGATACCGGCTTCAACGGGGTCACTCGCACCTTTGCTGCTACTAAGCTGACGTGGTAAGCTCCTTCTTGATTTTCTGTTCTCCAGTAAACCGTAGCTGCGTACGCTGTCTCGCTGGCATCGGTGAACGTGTGTAGCTCCCCCTCGGTGCTATGTGGCGCGAGGCATCTTGGAATTTGCAGACCTTGAAGTAGCTTCATCTTCTCTAAGTATGTTTTCCATGATTCATACTCTTTTTCTTCTATTTCTTCATCCCAACCGACACCACTTCGCCATGTGTCTTGAAGCAGCTTCTTGCCCTGGACGAGAACTGGTGACGCCAATCCTAGTGGATCGAAAGTCGACATGACAGCGCTGGTGACTTCTCTCTTGGTAGGCACCTGTAGTCCTCTTGCTATTTCTTCTGGTGTATTTCGGAGGTTTTCCCTGAAGCCAATGGAGTCCTTTTCAGTGAACCAGCGTAGTCCCAATGTCTTCTCTTCCTTCTCGCCAAGGTCCACTTCTGTCTTCTCGGTTGTTTCAGTCTTCACGTTCTGTAGCAGCTCAGGTTGATTTGATGCCCATCCTCTGAGTTCGAAGCCTGCTTTCTTATGTATGAAGTTCACTTGCTCTGTCACTCTTCTGAAATCTTCTTCTGAATGGAAGCTGTGCAGATAGTCGTCCATATAGTGGTTCAACTCGATCGCTCTGGCTGCCTCTGGATACTGTTCTTTGTAGTCAGCTGCGTTACGATTCTTCACGTAGATTGCTGTGCTTGGAGATGATGTTGCACCGAAGATAACAGATGTCATCCTGTACTTTTTTGGCGGCACGTCGCGTTGCTCCCCTCGCCACAGGAACCGTAAGCTGTCTCGGTCTTCTGGTCTGATGCGAACTTGCAGGAACATTTCTTTGATGTCAGCCGCCACTGCTAGAGGTCCTCTTCTGAATCGCAGTAGTACTCCAAACAGCGATTGCAGCAGGTCTGGTCCAGGCAGCAGAGCGTCGTTGAGGCTTCTTCCCTTTGACTTGGCTGCAGCGTCGAAAACGATCCTTATCTTTTTCTTCAACGGACGAACCACGGAGAAGTGTGGGAGATACCATGTCTTCTTAGGATCTTCTTGTCCATCAGGTGCTTCTTCCGCGTACTGGCTGTCTATTAGATGCTGGATCTGCTTGCAGTATTCCGCCTTCAACTGAGGATCCTTGTCCATCTTCTTCTCAGTGTTTGTCAGTCGATTCTTGGCAGAAGTGTAGCTTTCCGGCATCTGGTCCTCTTCATTTTTCCACAGAAGTCCAGCTTCGAATCGACCATCTTCTAGTCTTCTGCAGGTCTTGTCCAGGATGGTGAGCGCTCTTCCTTCTGAGTCTGTAGTAGGTCTTCTGGGCTGCACGCCGAGTGCTTCAATGGCGAAATGATCCTTGATGGCTTGATGCATTTCTTCTTCTGATGTGTTGATATGCAGACATGTGTTCAGGAAGTGTACTGGCTTCACACTTCCTATGTCTGACCCGTGGAGCACCCATCCCAGTCCTGTTCGTGACGCTACTGGCTCTCCTGGTTTCCCTTTTCTTATTTCTTGAGTCACGATCAGCTCCCAGTTGTCTTGCCCGATGAGCAGCTGTGGTGACTTTCCTTCGTAGTACAGTGAATCGGCGATCTTCTTCAAGTGTTGACATTTTTCAATCCTCCTCTT
Organism: Agrochola litura; assembly: GCA_949152395.1. Lineage (NCBI taxonomy): Eukaryota > Metazoa > Arthropoda > Insecta > Lepidoptera > Noctuidae > Agrochola > Agrochola litura. The sequence continues at coordinate 1,471,137 of OX424497.1, read as the reverse complement.
GTCCAGGAACTGCGGCGTAAGCTTCAACTCGTCGACGGTCCGGACTCTTTTCAGTGTCTTCTTATCTTCTTGATGGACCCCTTTCACCGTCAGGTCCAGCACTTGAGAATCCTTCTTCCTTATCAGCTTGCCTCCCACTGTCTCGATGACTAGTTCCTGGTTATCTCCTTGAGCGCCGATTTCTTCTGCTATCTTTTTGTCTAGAAGCGACACCGTTGACCCTTCATCCATAAGGGCCAATATCTTCTGTGATCCTTGTGACCCGAAAACTTCCACTGGAACTATCTTCAGGTATGCTCTTGCGTTGTTGACCGCATTCACTGATGCAGTGACACTGGCCACCTCTTCCGACGGCTCCTTTTCTTCTGATGCCTTTTCTTCCGACTTGACGTGCAGCAAATGATGATGCCACCTCTTGCATTCCTTGCATGGTGGTTTCTTGCAGCTCTCCTTCCTGTGTCTCCCTTGAAGACATTTGAAACAGACGCGACTCTTCTTGACAGCTGCCCAGCGATCTTGTACCGATGCTTTCAGGAACTTCTGACATTCGACGAGGAAGTGTTCACCCTCACATACCGGGCACGTTTTTTCCGATTTTTTCGAATCTTTTTCTTTGAAGTCCCTTTCTTTTGTTGAATGCGTCGCTTGACGCTGGGTTCTTCTGAATCCACTTTTTTCTTCTGAAGTCGCGAAGGCTCCACATTTGTCCGCTTCTGTGTTCAGGAATCTGGATACTAGCGTCAGGTCGGAGAACTCGCCTTCTACTGACGCTGCAGTGAAGTCGTACCACCGGAACTTAAGCACTGTAGGTATCTTCTCTATTATTTGTTTCACCATTTCAGGTGAATGCAGGTACTGTGGTTTCTTCAATCCCTTGATGGCTGCTACACTGTTGTTGATCTGGCTTGCGAAGATGCATATGTCTCTTGGATTTTCTGATATCTTCGGTAGTGCCCTGACCTTGTCCAGTTCGGCTAGCACCAGCGCATCAGGTCTTCCGTATCTTCTCTTGAGGGCTTGCATCACTTCCAATGGAGAGGCTTCGGAGTACAGCAGACTCTTGATTGCTTCTCTTGCGTTGCCCTTCAGCGCTCTTCTGAGTCGCGCCATGTTCTGGACGTCGGTGAACATCGATGCAGTATCTTCGTAGACGACCTTGAACGCCAGCCATTCACTGCTGCTGCCGTCGAAGTAGGGTAACTCGTGGATGTACTTCGGTTGCGCTGCTGGTCCTCCTCTTGTGGTGAAGGCTTCTCTTAATGCTGTCGCCAACGCTTGGATCTCGATAGTAGGTCCCTTTGTTGCGGAGCTTTCTTCTGGCTTCACCTTACGAGGTTCTTCTGACGTGTGCTGATCGCGTTGTTCCGGTTGTTCCATGTTGCCGTCTTCCAACACCGATGACTGGATCCAGTTCTGCACCTGTGCTGTTCTATCTTCTTGGTCTGCCTGGTCTTCATCCACGGAGTCTTCATCTTCACATTGTGCCAGCTCCAATCTGACACGAGCAAGTTTCGCCGCCGCCTGTGCTTGTTTCAATTCTAGACGTGCTACTTCTTCTCTGGCTGCTAACTCGCGTCTTCTGGCTGAAGAACTCGTGGTCTTCGTGGACCTAGCTTGACGACTAGTCCCCTTCGGTTTCAAGGTCGTGGCGGAGCCATGAACGCCCTGTTCCGTAGCTTCTTCTGGGGTTTTTCTGGTCGTTTCCTTCTGTGCGGCATCTTCTTTCTTCTGTCCTTTCTTCTCGGATGCCGCCGTGGTCGCAGTTGTAGCCGTAGCCTCCGTAGTCGTAGTCTCTTCTGTGGTCGCAGTTCCCGATGAAGTGTTCGTGTCCGCTGTAGTTTCAGTTCCCGATGATCCTGACGCTGACGTGACCCCTTCTGATGCAGATGCTTCTTTTGCCGCGTCCTTTTCCGTTGGTCGCGACGTCGAACGTGAGGGGGCATCCTTCTGCGATCTGGTAACCGGCATCTTGAAATCTTCTTATCTTCTTATTTTTGAACTCTTCTGTCTTGCAGGGAATCCGGAACTCGAAGGACCAACTGTTGCGGACGGTAGAGGCGCTTCTTATACCTCCAGTCGCCCTGGGACGATCTCCCAATATTATTTAGCGTGCGCTCCCTGTTCCCTGAGCCTAGGTGGCTCCGCTGGCTAGCACACACCCCACGTACCCCTGAATACGTACCAGGATACTGCGACACACAGAGACTTATACGGTGGCGAAATGAAACATCATTATTCTTGCAATTTTCTTGAGACTTCGGCTTGCACTATTATTTTGATGTTTCCTCTTCGGTGGCTGGGCTGCGACTGACTTTACCCGAAAAATGGCCCTCCTTTTATACTATTTTTGTTAGTGCATGCCGAATTCCAGGAAATGAGTATTACTTTATTTTTTGTTACAACCTTATAAATTCTTATTCTATATGCTAATGTACATAGAAAAACACTAATTTAAGTTAATTACTTAATAATTACATTCTTTTAAATAGCCATTTAGAAATTATTAGCAATGTAAAATTTTATACATAAAAATGACCATATCTTCTTGTTCTGTGAACCGATTTTTATCAAACAAACGTGGAAAAAGGTTTTGAGTCTAGACCTTTCGATCAACACTAAAATCAAAGAGATATCTCTATAAACAAAAAAGTGAGTTTTCAAGTTACGTAATTATGACAATTTTTAAACTCTTTGAATTTTTTCTTAAAATTTACTTTAAACACATTCAACATATTCAACAAGCATCCGATTACTATTTTGACGTAAATCTAATATAAATCTAATAGAGATTTCTCAAATAACTGTAATTTTATTACTAAATTATAAGTTAAACATAAAATTCTTTAAACCTTTCGATATTACATGAATCTAACATCGCGGCCTACCCGCTACTTGTGCTATTGTGCACAGATAGGGTCATATTTTGAAAATTAAAAATTCTAATTAGAAACATATCTAAAACATTAACATTTTACAAGAAACTTACAAACTATTATGCCTTGTATGACGCAGGGCCGCACGCTACTTGCGCCCTAGTGAGCTGCAGGGGTCTGGTCGCCGACACAAATAAATATGTATTTGTTTGTTTATCTAATCGTTCCCCTCTCCCGACTAGAAGTATCAGTCTGCCGTCTAGGTATGACCGGTCACCCACCGATCACTCTAGTATCGGTCTATATCCCTCCCATTCGAACTGTAGATTTAGAAAATTTCCAACTTCTATCTGATGACCTAGAATTACTCTTAGGCATGAGTGACTCCGTCATTATGGCGGGCGATTTCAATGCCAAGCACCCCTCATGGAATAGTTCCATCACTAATACCAGAGGCCGACACTTGTTCGACCTCTCCTCCTCCCTTAACTTCGATATCATCGCTCCGATGGACCCCACTCATTATCCCCATAGAATCGATCACACCCCTGACGTCCTTGACCTAACGCTCCTTAAGAACGTAAACCTACGCATTGACACAATAGAAACGGTGCACGAGCTTACCTCTGACCACCGCCCAGTCATCATCAATCTTGTCTCCCGCATAGGTCCCTCTGACCCCAACCATCCCCCCTCCACTAGAAAGGTGACGGACTGGAAGAAAGTAAGCGTTCAGCTGAAATCCAACACGTCCCCCTCATTAGACGCAATTCCCGACAAATTTGACTCAATCGCTGACACGACGGCCGCAATCGACTCACTCACGGAGCACGTACAAACCGTCCTGAGCGACTGCTCAAGGGAGGTTCCAGAAACAGAACCCTGTCACTTGAAACTCCCGGACGATGTGCGTGCTCTGATGACTGAGAAGAACGCGGCCACTCGTGCCTACAGTGTCTTTCCTTGCGCCGCCAACAAAGCCCACATGCGCTACTTACAGAGAACTGTAAGGACACGTATTGCGGAGCTGCGTGACGCGGGCTGGGACAAGATGCTGGGCGATCTCGAGCCAACCCATCTAGCCTTCTGGGAACTCCAGAGGAAACTCAGGTCCACTCAATCAGCCTCTATGCCCCCTCTAGTCCGCCCCGATAAAACCATCGCCTTCGATGACATCGACAAGGCCGAGTGCCTAGCCGACAGCCTAGAAGCTCAATGCTCTCCCAGCTCCCTACCAGTAGACAAAGCTCACCTCGATGAGGTCGACGCCGAAGTCGAACGTAGATCCTCTCTCCCTCCCGTTGAAGACCCTGATTTTCCCCTGCCCCCCATCGAACCAGATGAGGTACACGAGATTATCAAGGGTCTCCATATTCGTAAAGCCCCCGGTTCAGACGGACTCACCAATAGGGTGGTCCAGCTCTTCCCAGCCCATTTAATTATGCTACTGACCACCATCTTCAATGGTGCATTAGGTAATAACATCTTCCCCCAGACGTGGAAAGAGGCCACGGTCATAGGAATCCCAAAGCCCGGCAAGCCTAAAAGCGAGCCCACTAGTTACCGCCCCATCAGTTTGCTCAAAGTCCTCGGCAAAATCTATGAGAGGCTTATTTATAAGCGTCTCAGAGACTACGCAGAGACCAAGGGCCTCATCCCCAACGAGCAGTTCGGCTTTCGAACTCAGCACTCTAGCGTGCATCAGGTCCACCGTATTGTCGAGCTGGTCAGCGGTGCTCTCACCCAAGGCCGACGGACAGGTGCGGTCTTCTTCGATATTGCGAAAGCGTTTGACAAAGTCTGGCACAACGGCTTAATATATAAGCTTTACAAACTCGGTGTGCCAGATCGTCTCGTGCTCATCATTCGAGACTACTTGTCGAACCGCACCTTCCGCTTCCGTATCGAAGGAGCCCTATCCTCTCCCCGCCCCATAAGGGCAGGAGTCCCTCAGGGCTCCGTGATAGCTCCCCTCGCATTCACCCTATTCACTAGCGATATTCCCAAACACAGATGGACGCACTTGGCTCTGTTCGCAGACGATACTGCGATCATCTGTAAAGGCAATACCGAAACGATGCTCCTAAACCTGCAAAGGGCTGTCAATAACCTTGGCGCCTGGTTCAGGAAATGGAGAATCGAGGTCAATCCCGACAAAAGTCAAGCGGTTTTATTCACAAAACCGAGATCCAGAGCCCTCCCCCTCCCCCGACCTATCACCTTGTTCGGCAAGCCGATCCCTTGGGAGAAGCGAGCCAAGTACCTCGGTGTCATACTCGACCATCACCTCTCCTTTTCAGAGCACATAAAGTCGGTTCGCTCGCGAGCCGCTTTCGCTCTCGGTAGACTTCATTTCATTCTCAATGCACGCAGCAAATTGTCACTAAAGTGCAAATTGCGAACCTACACAGCGTGCATCCGCCCCATCATGACCTATGCGGGATCAGTCTTTGCTCACGCCAAACCCCATTCCATCCATAGGATGCAGACCCTACAGAACCGTTTCCTTCGTAAGGCCACGGGAGCCCCCTTTTATGTCAGAAACGAGATCCTCCATCTCGACTGTAAGATCCCAACGATCCGCCAATTCCTAAAACGCATGTCCAAGAGTTACTTTGACTCCGCTCCCAAACATCGCAATCCTCTGATTGTCGAGTCAGCCGACTACATCCCTTCCCGTATCAGTCAGATTCGCCGACCGAGGCATACTCTTTCCGACCCAGATGACCCCATTACACTCCTCCAGGAGCAGAATAGGGCCACCAGTACAGTATACAAAAACAGACGCCTCCCGTCATTCCGACCTCGCCGCCGAGGTCCTTTGCGATCGCGACCGCGTCCCCGAGTCAATGAAACTCCTCCCCGACCCTTGCTCGAAAACGAGGTGCCAGCAGTTGTTGCAGCTGAGCACGTAGCTTTAAATACCCCGCATAATAATCATGATGAAAATATAAATTTGATCCAGCCTGTCCCTTCTTGCTGTCCTCCCCTCAGCGATGCCCTAAGCCGAGGTTCGTACCCCACAGGGGGTGCCCTTAGCGAGCATTCGCTTAGTTTTAATTTAGAATAGTTAAAAGCTCCTGGCTGGAGGCTCTAAGTGTAGAAGCTTAAGGCCACCACAGGAAAAGTTCGGTTAAGCAGCCATGACCTTAGTGGTCAAAACTGCGAGAGGCCATTTCAAAAAAAAAAAAAAAAAAAAAAAAAAAAAAAAAAAAAAAAAAAAAAAAAAAAAAAAAAAAAAAAAATTATCTAATCGTTGTGAAATGTTCGAGATTCTTTTGATGACGGTTTGTTTTAGGGTAAGTAGAATAGTTTATTCTTTTTAAACAATTTAATTTCGCGTACAGGTGACTCACCTTCGTTCCTTACATACTACTCACGTGTTGACTATCTATTCGCAGTATCGCTGTATTTTCCAGTGTCAATGCTCTAGCCAATCACAGCTTGTCTGAAAATAATTTAATCCAATTAGACAAGAGATACTAAATAATTCACTTCAGATCTGATTGTAAATGTATGCAAGATTGTCGCTTATTGACATTCTTCGCCTAACGAGTCGGAATGAGGTTTACAATAATAGTTCATGTCGTAGGTAAATGAGACACTGAAATACAACAGTCACCGCAATTGATTCTGAGATAGGAGGTAAGGAATCTGAATTGGAATATCTAACGTTTACGATGCGACTCCGACGGTTTAACTAATTGATGTATCGAAGAGGTATTTGCCTAGAAACTTGGGTTGGTGTTCTGAAATTCACTTGATTTTCTTTTGTTTTTCTCATCATCATCTGCCTAGCCTTTTCCCAACTATGTTAGGGTCAGCTTTCAGTCTAACCAAGTGCAGCTGGGTATCAGTATTTTACATGGAGCGACTGCCTATAAGATGTCCAGAACCTGCAGTTACTGGATAGCACGATACTCCTTGGTAAGACTAGTTGTCAGACTTCTGGGCTTCTGACTACCCGTAACGACTTTCAAAGATCTACAAATGACATTTCTTTTGTTTCTCAATTCTTTTTCATTCCTCCACTCACGACAAAAGACTCTTCTAAAATCTTGAAGTTGTATATGTTTATCCTGAAGTGTTTACTCAGAATAGATTCGCTTTACATTCTTAATCAAATGAATAGCAGTATGTTTGCCAACTGCTGGCGGTGGAATCGTTAATGTGCGGTACTCGCAGTTCTCTTTGTAATTCAAGTGCTTCTAATCTCACTTGTTTGTTGTGCAAGCTTTAAGAATTGTGTTTGTTTTGTTAGTTAGAAAGCGGTGTATGAGATATGTGGTTGTGGATAATTTTGAAAATTGCCCATCAGTTCAGTATCTAAACAAATTGTTTTGTTGAAAAAAACATTTATAATAGATCTATGACAAGTAGGTAATGCTCTTGTATGAAGGTAGGATACATGAAATGAGTAGGATAATATTATAATATTTTTGTATGCACGTGTCTCTGTGACAAATAAACCTATTAATCTTCCTTTCTTTAACTTACAATTATGCTACTTTAAATACCTAAGTTTAAACACCAACAAAACAACAACAAAATAATTGTAAAATTTAAACCAGATTACATGTTCACAGTATGTTTATTGTTCCGCAACTCGGCATCACGTAACCATACAACTTTGCAATATGTCAAAAACAAACAATATTTTGTTTCTAACAAATAATAATTCAATTTAACAGTTGGCCCACAAATATGTTTGATTAAAATAATAAGTTTGGCCCAGGGGTCAGTTCAACTTGTTTGCTAATCAAAATGCTGTCTAACTTGTCAGAACAACCTTCATAAGTGGGTAGTCAGATCTACCCATGTATAGTTTGTTTTTTAATCCCAGATAGTAATTTGACAGGCGCAAATATCAAACTCCAAAATAATAGAAAAAACACACAACAAAGATTGGAATTGTCTAATTACTATCTGGGATTAAAAAAGAACTTTAAGTACAAAGTTATTAAAAAAAATTAAGCTATTGCATAGCTTTTATCGCGGGCTTTGAGCGCGGCGACCGAATCAAGACATTCCGTAACGTGACGAAAATAAAACTTAACACCCCCTACTCCTCCTACCATGTAATGACGGTTCCCATGACAACGTGATGTTATCATGGGAACGTAATTTTTGTTTTATGTCATCACGTCATCTTCCCAAGTGTAGCGTTGACAAATAGGAAGTATGGAGGTTACAAATACTATGCAATAGCTTTACCGCGGCAGTCCCTGAGTGCCACACGTTTTTTTTTTTTTAATATCAGTTGGTTTTAGCGATTAGATTAGGACTTTTGACAATTTCTTGGTATTAAAATAGTTGTACGTTAATAACAACTTATACCTAATTAATTAATAAAAATACCAAAATTATATCTTAACTAAACTAAAACTATTCACGAACGAAGATATGGCGTCGAAAACTTCATAATTTGCATCGCTGTCGACTGGCAATGTACCCATGAGACTGGCGGCATTGTCCCGTTGTATGGCAATACATAGTTTTGAGTCACGGGAAGTGTCAACCAGCCCTTTCGAAATTTCTGTTTAAAGAGACTATGAGCACTCGGACCCCACGGCACAGGGGTTTTAAACGGCTCGAAAATAAAATGAGATTTTCAGATTTTAGTATATTCGACCTCGTCATTGTAAATTCCCAGTAAATAAGAACTTCACTAAGGTTGATATTATCTAACTGTCACTTATACACCAAACCTTGTAATTTTATGACGTGGAAGTGACATTCACCTCCGATTTTGTTATTTATTTACGGGAATACGCGAATGTTATTGTCCTTCTTACGTTTGTCTAATAAATAGTTACAACCCAGCCCCCTATTGTAAGGGCTACTGGCGTTGACGTTACGGGCGAACTTTAAGATACCTTTTTCTTTTTCTTTCGGGTAAACTCGAAAGGTAAGAAAAGGAAACCCTCTTGTTTTATTCCATCCATGGCTGTGAGTTGAAACATGGAATAAAACTTTTGTAAATAAATAAATGAAATTCTTTTTTAGTAATGATATAGGTTTCGATTCTTTTGAAGAAGAAAACGGGTATTTATGTAACCTTTAAAAATATTTCAAAGTCAAAGTAAAATAATTTATTTCAAATAGGCTCTTTAAAGGCACTTTTGAACGTCAAAATTACAGAAAGATAGAATTGGTTCTAGTCGCCCCGGCCAAAAACAGTTCACTAACTGGTCCTTTGAAAAGGGTCAAGGTAATGTTAGATGTAAACATTCCTAAAGCATCAAAGAGTCCCTACTAAGTTACGAAAACTAGGCTTCGATATTGGTAAACAAACGATTTCTTTTAAATAAATTAAACTGGTCCTAAATCAGAACCGATTAGGCTTAAATTGACATTTTGATCAAAACAATTGTAATCAGAGCTTGACATTGCCAGATTCTATAACCATTGGTCAATTAATTACTTGCTATCAAATAATACATTTTCTTAATCGACTTTAAACTCTACCCAGAGAAAACCTACATTTCTATACAGCACAAAATAAGCGAAGAATCTCAAACGAAACTTCTTCAGCAACCTTACATTCCTTACGTATAAGGCTCCCTACTTATCCTGCAGATTCGTATGAAGGCTCCGTGTCAGTCATTACGAAGGGAACATGTTCAATTTGAGCGGGCATGTCGCTTGCCTGTCACGTCCGCTGCCTATTATTTTTGTGGGAAAACAAACCCAATTTGCCTGAGAACAAAATTAGTATAGGATATTGTATGTTTGTAGTTCAGACTTTGATTAAAGTTTGGGTCTAGAATAAGATTTCATTAAAATTTTAGGTTGGTTGTAGGTATGATTATTCGAACAAAAGTACCTGGGCGACCGAGCTGGGTGAAAACAGAGAAAATTAATTTTCCCAGATATAAGACCTCGCTAAGTATATAGATTTTTCGCCCTCGTAAACTATATTGCAACTTAGAACTTACTTAGAATTTGATGTATACATATATACGTGACGGCACGGTTGGCGCAGTAGTTAAGCGATTGACTGCTGCGCTGCGTGTCGCGGGTTCGATTCCCGTACGGATCAAATATTTATAATGACCTACAAGTAGTTGTTCCGGGTCTGGCTGTTTGTTATATACATATATATAAATATATATACCTACAAATATTGCTCATTTAATAGTATTGGATAATAAGGCCTCTTCAAAAATGTGGCTGTTATTGTAGTAAATTGTGGTGTCTTACGACTTCCTCGCGAACGTAGTCGTGGGCAGAAGCTAGTCGCAAATAAATCAAAACCTACAGGGTACTTCCCGTTGACCTAGAATCATTAAATTTGGCAGGGAGCAAGGTCTCGCAGCACATGTAAAGGAAAACGTGTGAACATTTTTAATTTGTAGTTTAATCACACAATTTTTTTTGAAGTGAAAACTTCTTTAGGCGCGTAGGGCATTTTTGAGATGGGAAAAAAACAATTGAACTCCCGACACCGTTACTGACACCTCATTTTTTTAAATGCGATTGTGCTCTTTATTTATATAAAGTTACGGATCAATGTTCTCTGCAAGTATTTTTACTTTAAAGGTTTTGGAAGTATTTTTTTTATTTTGTTCAAGTTTTCACTTCTGTCGGTACTCCCAGAGTGCCACTGTTTTTTTTTAATTTGGTTTTGGTATAAATTCATCCCAATTACGGAACCCTTTATTGTGCGTGGTCCTACACGCACTTGGCTGGTTTTTATGCTTATGATGGAAAAAAAATATTCTTACTAATTTCCAAACTTTTCTAAGATTCTCAGCAGTGTAGGTAATTGATTGCTTAACCTCTCGAATGCCGTAATTACAGAAACAATTAAAAAACCATTGTGTCTCGCGTGGATCCACGTTACGGCATACCAAGGGTTAAAAGAATATTGTTTCGTACAGGCGTTTAAATTGATTTATTATTGCTAACCTGTACTGTTCCGATGTTTGGCTAGGTCCCAACGAACCGACTACACATTATTTAATATGTGACTATCCAATAAGCCGATAAAATGATTAACTCAACTACAATTCTTAGCATGACGTCACCATTCCCCTAAGTACACACTACACATACTCACGTACTACATAATCCTGTATCCATATTCTGTAACCTACGCTGAACTCATTGTGCGCGAGTTATGTTAATACCGCGTTAGGCGCCGCGGGACGTAAGTTGCGTTTCAAAAGATAATAATAATAACATTGGAAGCAGTTGGCAAGCGAACGACAATACGCCACGAGCTGGCTTTTTGTTAAGTTTTCCAAGGTATGAGCGGGGCCGGTTTTGTAGTTTTTTGTTCAACATAAAATGTACAGGCATCGTCAATGTCAGTATTTTGTTTGATTTAATACTGTTACTCTACTCTTTGACTCTCGTACTGTCGGTCACTTGTCTGTTACTGAACAAATTGTCGTTAACAGATTTTCAGTCTTCTTCTTTCTTCTTTTTGAGTCGACGGTAAATTATTGAATGAGTAAGACCTAGTAGGTGACCACGCCAATCACGGCAGTGGCGTTTTTAGGTCCTCACAAGTGCGGGTGTATGGATGCTTTGGACAAGCCGACATATGGGGCATGGTTTGATACGAATGGCTTGTGAACTGTGCTTGGGACCTATGAAAAGAATTCGTGGGTAGATATGTCACCTTAACGTCGCGTTTATCTTGCACCACACACCACAGCCCGTAGCCAACAGAATGAACGGGCACCTCATAAAATATTATAACATACAAAAAACCCACACACAGACACACACACTCCTACACCCTACAGATAATTGTTATGGGGTGTATGGAAAACTGTGTTCTGGGTTTTTTTAATACTTTAGGAACATTACCATGGCAACGAGTTTTTAGTGCCAAGCGACCGACTTCTGTACGACGTGATAAAATTTTATTATGAAGTTTGAAATTATTGTTATACATAGACTTTATAGATAAAGTTAATGAGTTCCAGTGGCATTTCCTCAATATTTTGGAAAACTTAAGCGCCAAATAGCTCTATATTTCCATTGAACAGACACCTAGTCATTTTCAAAACCTGTTTTAATTGTTAATTTCTAAACGAAACTGATATACAGCGCAGATACGGAAAAAATCTTGTAATGAAGAGGATTCTTACTTACGATACTGTCTGCAGAACTTTTAAAACAAAAAATATTGAGTGATGAAGCGCTCCCTAGTTTTTCATCTTGGTTAAAAATATTGGGCAAAAGTAAATTAGGACTGATGGGTGTCCACCAATTGTCGCGACAGCACGATCATGCACCCATTTGGTCCATTCTAAGAGTCAGTACCTAGTACAAGAATTGATGATATTGGTCCTTTGTGTAGGATTAATCGTTGTAAATATTGAAATGTAAAGGCTGACGCTTTGGAAGAGCGTTTGTACGTTTAGTACGAACCATCGCACACTATAGGTGCGCCGCACCGGGTTTTGTTGCATTGAAATACGATGCGCTGCGGCCCGGTGCGGCTGTGATGTACACTTAGTACAGTACACACAGCATTTAATCCATAAAGTTATAAATTGTTAGTGACGAAACATAACTAGCTAGCTTTCAGTAACTAGCTCGTTATGTTTTGTCATTAATTTCCGAACGAACTAATGAAGTCAACATTTCCAATTCAAATAGGTAACCGATACTTCCGAGACTTCCCTATTGTAATCTAACAAAGCATTAATATTTCTTAGAATGAAAGACCATAGATCTTAAGAATCACATACCTTCAAAAAGTAAACCCCAAGAGCTCCGCCAGGTGAGCAGATATTCCTACATTAGGTAACATGATTCATAGCTCAGCAATATATCACCCTTCGTGAATATATGAACAGACGTTTAGCACAACGCTATTCGTGGAACGGGGCCTTTATTTTTGTTAAGCGTAGATTTTTTGGGTGGTGATTGACTTGGCTTAATTGTTTCGATTTTTAACATTAATTTGGGTTTGAATTTGAATTGGGTTTTAATACCTACTTAATGTTATTTTAAAACACACGCGCTTAGACTATTGTCAAATCCAATAAAAAACATCCAATTCATGTCATGCCTCGGTGTGCATTGCGAAATTTGACAATGATTCCACAATCATTGGCAAATTCCGCAATGCACACCAAACTACCAAGCTGGCCAAGCTAATAAAATATAAATTGCATTTAAAAGTGCTATTAAAAGAAGCCTCAAATAAAATGTGGCAATAACTATTATTTAAAAAGTAGGCACTTTATTCAGCGATTTTGAAGATTCCATTCAAATATTTAATTGTTCTTTTGCTGCTTATATTTTGTTCGTACATTTACATAACACAACCATTAGTTAAACTAGCCATTTCATTGGTGGGAATCAATGTTTAGTGTGAGGCTGCATCAGTGCAAGCCGACGATAATCTGATTTCAATCAGCAGCGAATATCATTAATACGCTGAATAATGGATTTGTGTGTACCGTATGTGTGAAATAATAGCACGGATGAATGAAAATTAAGAAGTTTCACTTTAAACAATGCACGAAAAAAAGGCCAACGGGAATGATATTTATGATGTCGTGAAATCACAGTAAAAGGAAAACAACATTCAGTTGCTTAATACTTTAACAGAGGTCTACAGAGTGTGCTCGATGTTGGCGATAGGACGACTGACGAATAGCAGGATTGCCAGCCAAATTAATTTTGATAGGCGAATAACAAAACTTGTTGTCATTTTTAGGGTTCCGTACCCAAAGGGTAAAACGGGACCCTATTACAAAGACTCCGCTGTCCGTACGTCTGTCTGTCTGTCCGTCTGTCACCAGGTTTTATCTCATGAACCGTGATAGTTAGACAGTTGAAATTTGCACAGATGACGTATTTTTGTTGCCGCAAACAAACTAAACCAAATAAATTTGTTAACAACATATACTAAAAAACAGAATAAAATAAATATTTAAGGGGGCTCCCATACAACAGACATGATTTTTTTGCCGTTTTTATAGATAATGGTACAGAACCTTTCGTGCGCGCGTCCGTCTCGCAACTGGCCGGTTTTTTAATTTGCTGTTGTAGTGTAAATAAGGACGCGTGTCAAACTGGGTACTTTTAAATAAGCTATCATAGTATCTATCTATCTTCTGTAGTTTTGCTTCTGTTCTCAAATCCCTTTCCAATCTTTAGCAGTCTGCATACATGCGCTAAGCAATGTGCGTCAGCCTGTGATCGCGCATCGCACTGACCTTCTGCATCTATATCTTTGACACCATTCATTCCCCACTGCTTGCGATCCAATATTACAGCAGTAATTATTTACAGCTAGCTACATATTTAATTGTAATACGTTCTGATCCAATTAACCCGTTGATTAGCCCGATTTGTTTGTAATTAATTTGAATAATTGTATTGCGCTTGAGGTCGAATTACTATATCGTTGTGCAAATGGAACCTATGTGTGCACTGCAATTAAATATTCTAATCACAACGGGGAGAATGTGATTGAATCCCACAAGAATGATTAATTTGGGAAAAATTGGTGAGCAGACAAACTTTACTCCTTAAAAAGAGTTTATGTACTAACTTTTCGAGAAAATAATGTGTAAATAATCAATAACATTATTGGCGATTATAAACAAAGCCACAATTCTCTCTCATAGTGTCCGAGTGCGTAAACAACCACTCGCGAGTGGAATAGCACTGAACCTCTGCATGACCAACTCATACAATCTACGTGTGCATTGTATCGTTGACCATAAAATATAAAAGCCTCAACTACTCCGTCGTTCTCTCGTTTATCCGTCCCTCCATCTCAGATCGTAGAAAAAAAGGAAACACGTCATCATAATAAATAAATTGTCCATTATGATCAAAATTGTTATTATTATTAGTATGTGATAAAATTATGACAGTCATTTGGCTGAGGCATAACATAAAATGGCAGTTTTTTTTTAGTTTTTGGTTATAAATATTATTGTTCATTTCAGTATTACGTTACATAGGTGGTTTTCAAGCGTGTCATTTAATTAACCATTAAAATGCTACTGAACAATAAATAGTTTTATAATAGATTATTATGATGATAATTACAGTAATTTGCTACTTTAAAGAACGTTCAATGCTTAAGTTTATGTGCAGTTTGAGCATATTGAAGCACCATGGGTCATTCTCTTGATTCTATGTTTCTATATATTGTCTGTGGTCCCATCGTTTTGTTTTCATTTGTTTAATTGCCTGCCTTTTTCTATGGGCAGGTGACGTCATTATGTTTAATTTTATTCATTGCCACCTGTGTAATGTGGGACTTAGGGATTTCATGTGGGCTGTTGGCAGATTGTGACCCTTTTTTCTGGTGTGAATTGTGTTATATTACCCACATTTTTGTCAATTCCACCTCAGAGTAATCTCGTCTATTAAATGTAATGTTCCCATAAAGATCTTTTTTCCGATTAGGGAGAAAAGACAAACAGAATAATAAAATATTGACTGTAATATGAGCCATTTAACTCGTAAAACGGAGTGATATTAACAAAACCTATAAACCTAAATTCCCATCCCGCTATGAATCCACTTCGTTGTATATAGTAATTAATTGCTATCTATTTAAATATATACACTTAATGATATTGTAGGTATAGGTTCCTGTAATTTTCTTTGATCAAAGTCTTAGTAAATAACGACATAACGATATCAAGATAAATTCCTTTATTTACGTTACCTTTTCCTACTTAAATAAGTATTCTAAATAAATAAAAGATAAAGATAATAAATACCGTAAAACGTGTTGGGAAGGTATCGGGCCGCAATCTATCTCTATTTAGCTCAAACTATTGAGATATAGTGGCGTGTTTAACGAAAAAAGATTTTCTTCCTTGTTTTTAGTTCAGGAGGCTTTAGGTGAGGTTATTTCCCTGAAAAATAAATAGCATTTGAAAAGGATTTAATTTCGAATCGATTTGTAAGCAATGTTGAGGTTGCTTATTGTTAAAGAATGGGCAGATCCTCATTAATTAGTGAGACAGTGAACTTTCAGTAGGTATAAAAAAAAACCAGCTCATTGTTCAAATTCAAATTCTTTTATTTCACATAAACCTACATGAGCACTTATGAAATATTAGAAGCTAGGTGCACGATTCCAATTGGTCGTTTCCTATGAAGAAGAGCCGGCAAGAAACTCCACGGTTAGTCTTTTAAAAATAATTGGCTTTTATAATATTTTCAAATAACAGTGTTAATAGGTATGGAAAGACAGTGTAGGTCTTTCAACAAGTATCAGCTACTTACCAAAATAAAAAAATTGTCAATAAATCTACAGTCCACAAGGCCTACAGCGTTCTCACATTCACAAAATAGAAAAGAACCTAGACCAGCCCGTCCCATCCTTGATGTCCTCCCTCCGGTTGACGCCCTAAGCCGAAGTTCGTACCCCACAGTGGGTGCCCTTAGCGAGCGTTCACCTAGTTTTAATTAGCATAGTTTAATAACCCCTGGCTGGAGGTTTTAAGTGTAGTAGCTTAAGGCACCCACAGGAAAGCCCGGTTAAGTAGTCACGATCTCAGAGGTCAACTACGAGATGCCCAACCTAAAAAAAAAAAAAAAAAACTTATCCTAGTTTTTTAAATATCTGAATTATGTAGTTAGCAACAAGACATGCTTATTTTATTTAAAATAAATGAAGCTCGAATGTTTCTTTGCAAAAGTCTGCTCTTCCTGATTTCAAAATTGACCACAGAGTTTCTGATTCCTCAACCTAACTGGCTCGATATACGCGATTGGCGAGGTATCTTTGTACTTCTCATTACCACTCAACGTAGAATTCGATTACGATATCAAGGAGATCCGATATCTGAGCATTATTTATTCAACGCTTAACTCGGTGTGCGTCGATTGGTGACGAAACCCGAGACCATCTAGAACAGTCAACCCAACAAAAACACTTGATTTTGATTGGCTCAGTGGTAGAATTTTTACTAATTATAATCATAGTATAATTATTCAAATTCAAAATTTGTGTCTCAACATTTAAAATTATTGTCCTCTGCGAGTTGGCTTCGGCCCCTCGTACGCTTTCCAAAGATTCGGGATCCCCAGGGTCTCAAATATGTGAAAAAAAAAAAATTACGTAGATTTCATTTGGTTATTTTTTTACATAATATCGAGATACAATTAAAATGATTATTTATTAGCATGAAATTAGTCAAATTAAGCCACATACAATAATAAAAAGTGCTCTAGGAAAACATAAAAAAGTCAGACATTTTGGCACATAATATGACGTGTAAATATCTATATACATGGCAATTGTGACACGAGGGGAACAGCAGCGCAGCGGGGTCGATTGTTCTCGCTCGCTCACTCAGTCAATCGTCAATCGCAGGCCGCCGCCGGGTGAGGTTAACACGCGTGTACAGATGGTGTATTAAACGGGATGACGAATCGTATCAAGCGTGGTATTGAACATGCCATACATGTTTTTTCAACTGCAAATGTAAGTTGGTCGACTATTACTCGTTAACTTGTAGAGTCTACTTAGCTGTGACAGTTTTCCTTTTAATTTCGTTATATTTAATGTAATACAGCTGTGAACTTTTCCTTTTCCACATATCCAGAACCAACCATTTAGCTGGCAGGGGGGAGGACCATTGACTCTAACAAAAATTAGCTCTTTAAAGCTTTACATTTCGCAAACGGAACCTTGAATACGATTTTTTTTTTCACACTTTCATTTTTGAACGAACTTTTCAACGACCGCACACCATACAATAGACAAGAAAAACAATCCGCTCTTTACGTAGGGGATGTACCCTGTTTATTTTTTTGTTTTTTTCAAGATTTTATTTTACTCCTTTTTCTGCGTGATTAACATGTATACCCGTGCCAAATTACAGCTTTCTAGAAAGTACTAAGAGTTTCTGAGCTAAGCCGTGAATAGACGGACGGACATGGTGAAACTATAAGGGTTCGTTGTTAACTACGGAACCCTAAAAAATTGTGTTGTGTTAAAATTGCTTGACAACGCGTCGGTAATAAAATGATAGGTTTTTGTAGCCTTTCATTTCGTGACGACCTGTACAGGAATAGCTCAGCCGTATGAACAGTGAGTCACTCCGCGAGGTTGGTAAAGGTCGTACGATCACAGGATACTGATGACAGATCAATATTTATTCAGCCACGTTAACCACACCAATAACCCTTCGCTGCCTACGCAATATTCAACAGTACCCACGAGTAGGTTAATTCCAGCACATCTAATTGATTAATTAATTCTCCTTTGATATTCGATATCACAAGTGGCAAGATTTCGAGTTAGGCCCAATAATTAGAATTGGGACACAGAGTATGAAATAAACATTAGAACAACTACAAACAAGGAACCGAAATGATGCACTCGCACAGATACCTACGTGACATCGATCTATTAGCGAGTTTTGCAACACACGTAGTCGGTGACCCACAAACATGACAACCTGCCTCGATGTGACATCGAGGCAGGTTGTTATGTTTGTGACGTGCAAATCGCCGTTTGTGGTTATTTTTATAAAATAAAAGATTATAATTAATTGTGTACAAGCGAATAAATAGCTGGAAAGGAAGCGATCACTAAGATGACGACTAATAATTAAAGTGTATCAAAGAAAAAGTCTTACTGTGCCGACTAAAATAATTAAGAAGGGGTAAAGTCCAGGTCCATAATGATGGTTGACAACCCCAACTCTGCAAGGAAGCGTAGGTAATTATCACAAAAATAGCCTAGTTATCATACTGTTTTACACTTCTACAGTGGCAAAGGATAATATTCGGGTGTGAAATGTGGGGTGGAAATAATACCTTTACAGATAGACGTATTGGAGCGCCCGCAAAGATTGTGGTCTGGTGTCTGAGCCTCGTGTCTCCGGGGGGTTCAATAGTGTTCTGAGGAATTAGGTAGGTTAGCAATAGGGTGATCGAGAGGCGGTATTACATGTCTTTAGGTAGCTGAGACCGGGAACAAAATAAGCAGTTAGTGGTAAAAAGTAGGTAACAAAAACGAGTATTTAGGTACACTATGGCCAGAGATTGCATTAGACTGCCTGGATGTAGGTTCTGTACCTACACCTCCACCTACCCCTTTGGAAAATACAGCCGCGATAATTTGCATTTGATTGTACTTATTAATATTTGTTCAAAGATATATAATGTCCATCCAATCCATTTTATAACTTTCTCATCTTCAATATAACAGCCACATTCTTACTATGCGCTATTTTTCAATTATCACATCCACACATCTTCATCACCTGCAATCATTGCAATTTAAAACGAAAACCACAGTCCAATCAAACCGGAGCAAGATTAAAATGGACAATTACAACCGTCTGACCTGTGAGCTTTAAAGCCAAGCTAAAAAAACGCGTTTGGCGAAGTGGCGAACTAAAAACGCTGAAAAACGCACCGGAGCCAGCTTAGCGCACTAATCCGTTCTGTATTTCACTGCTCTGAACTGAGTGCGGAACATTTTCTCGCCAAGTCACGCTCGGTAAAGGTCCTTGAAAAGGAAAAGTCTTTTACGCGTAACATTAGAAAGATTAAATAAAAATATTCGTCGATTCAAAATGAAAGCCTCTCGTTTCTTACTCCGTTATTATGTCATGCATCGTACAACTCTGTTTCATACTTTTTAATGTTATGCTAAATGATCAGAAAATGTATCGGTACGAAACTGAACAGTCAATAAAGGCTGATTTACCTTTGCATTAATTAACTAGCGAGTTGAGTTTTTTTATATAAATCTTCTTCACAATGAAAAACTGTCATTTTTGGACTGACGTTTTAACACAAATCTTCTCTCTACTAAAACTAAATTAAACGTTAATCAGCAATTAGCGATCAAATTCACAAGTTACTTAGTTGGTACTTAGGTAATTTTACACGAGCTTTTTCGTCACACGAAATTGAAATACCGCGTAAAACAACCTCCACCCTTACAAAATACTCTCGGTACCTACAATTTTCCCTCTCAGTGCGTTAAATCGCAATACCTACCTTTTTGTACGTGTTTTCTTTCTAGCGACCATAAGCCGGCGTAATGTTTGTAAATAAGAAAACAGTAGAATAATAGCGCTTAACTTTGGATCTCGTTCGACGCCGCGAGCGCAAGAAGCACTTCCAGACGGAATCGTGTTTGCAATCCTATTTTAGTTGAATAAAATTGCAATTTAGCGTGGAATAAAATTTTGTACAATCGTCTTTAATGTAGGCTACTTTCGGCACTTCAGCTTTTACTTGGAATGTATTGTATTGCTTGTTGTGTTACGTAAACGTTTGTGCGTGGGTGTCGATAGAACTGAATAATTTATAGTAAGTTTTTACCTACGTTTTCTCTCTTTTTGTGTAACGAATCATATTAACATAACATCATCACGCCCGTAGTTATTCCCCGACGGGTGAGGCAAAGGTGTACCTATACACCCACATTTCAATAGATGTAATACAGGGTGTGCTTATTGACTTCAACAGGACGCAAGTCAAGACTTCAGGCTGCTACTGAGAAATTCCTGATTAAAAAACCCAATAATACATTTCCAGAACCTCATTACGACCACTAGATCAACAAGTAAATCACGTAACGTAATAGTTTAAATTTAAAGGGGTTTGAAATTGTATCTAAAACTTATATTTGTTATTTGACTTCAACTGTCAAAGACAGAACAATTAATTAAGTGGAAGTATAATCTCTTTGTAGCCTTACGGCTTTCATGAAAACAATACACAATTATTGTTAAATGGATTATAAATTAAAGCAAAATTCTAATTTTACATTATTATAGTGATTCCCCAAATCCAGCTACCCACTTACCAATTATAATCTCTCAGTAGGATTATATAAATCATATCGTGATATTCCGTCAATTTGTACGCTTATGATTGTTAAGCAAAAACATGTATGCTCTTGTTATTTTTTATACCATGTTTTTAAGCAAATAAATATTATTCTATTCTATTCCCCTTTATAAATTCCTGGTACAATTCCCACACAATTTGTATTATAACATCGTGTACTTTGGTATATCCTATTGATGCAGGTTCTGCAATGTATAGCTGCGGAATGAAGCTGCATTATTAACAGGTAAAATTGTCGACCCTAAGAGGAATGCTTAGCCTTTTTTTTTTTTTTTTGCTTGGGAAATTATCAAATAACTTCTCCCGCTCTGGGTGGAGCGGGAGGGCGTGTCAGACTCTTACTGACTAAAACCCACCCGTGTTCCTTCGGTTGCCCTGTTGCCGGGGGCCACGATTTCCCTATCGGTTTTCTTCGAACCCCCGGCAGTCATTGGCCCTAGCGGACCCCGTCAATTCTGCTGAAATCTCTTTGAGGCGCGCGTGGAACACAACGCGCCGTCGACTTAGTTTGCATCACGCAATAATTTGGGATTTATATGAATATATAATTGTTTGTGTTGTTATTGTATGTTGTTGTCTAATTGAATGGAATATCGGAGAAGTTAGTTGGGACATCAAAGGGTTCACTGTTTTGGTATAATTAGGCATATTTACGCAAACAATATATACAGTATGTATGTGGCTCAAAGTCAAAGTCGAGTAATTTATTTCAATTAGGCACATAAAAGGCATTTTTGAACGTCAAAATTTACAAAAATTTTTATTGAATCTAGTCGCCCCTTCCAAAAGGTAGTTTTCGTATGGAGAAGAATGGGCAAGACCCTCCACCGTTACTCTTTTAAAATGTTTTACAATATTTTAAATACATTAACTATATTATTTATTATATGTGAAGATGATGCACCTGGAATAATACTATACTATACCACAATAGGTAAAAACAATTAAAATGAAGCAATGACAGAAAAAATAATTATGTGATGGCTGTATGGCTGGCTGAGAACCGGCTACTGTGAAACAACTAAGGGTACCATACCATAACCGACCGCAGGCGGCAACTGAAGGCGACGTGTCGCCGCAACACGACTGGTTTCTATGTCTTCTTATGTATTTCTACGAAGGCCACGTGTCCTCCACGTGGCCACGTAGCCTTGAATTTCTAGGTAATACCTTCCAAAGCTAGCGGCTTTGGAAGGTATTACCTAGAAATTCAAGGCTACGGAATTGTACCTTAAAGCTTGTGTCCAACGACAGCAAGAAAATTTTCGTATTGTAATAACACGCCACGCTATTTTTATGGTGTAGATAATAAAGGGTATTTTATCTATATATCTAGTAGGTACTCCGCAAGGTGGATAATGATTACTTTAAATCGTTTTATAGACCTTGATCAATTTCACCGCTTCCTAGTTATAGAGTTTCTGTAATCGGAAATACTTACACAGACCAATCCTAAGCTCTAAAGCTAAAAAAATCTAGTACGTTTTTGACAAAAATATTTATTTTATCTTCAAAAGTAATTATTACACAGCAGCTAACAATGTTCGCCTCTTTGCGAGAATACTGTAACATCTCAAAAAAGGCAATTTTACAGGACGCGTATTTTAAATTTTCGAAATGTTATAAAATCTAAAATAATAGAGCTAAAGCAACAAAACCTTCTAGTGATTTATAATTTAACTATTAATTCATCTAAAACTATAGTAATTGTTGCGCTATTGGCTATTTTTCGGTATAAATTAACAGGATTAAAAAAAAAGGGATATTTTGTCACACTATTACTGAAAAAGTTTTCAAGGATCGATGTGACATATGAACTTGTCACATTGTTGATAATATATTTTTTTGTGTTGTGTTAGGTTATATGATAAAAACACATTTTAGAAATAAAAATGTTTATTAAATCAATGAAAAATTTGTAGGAAAAGAAAATCAAGCATAAACATTAGTCATTATAACGTAGGTAGGATATACAGTTACCTACTTAAATACAGTAATTCAACAGTTAACAATCAACAAAGTTAACAAAATGAAACTATAGCTATCAGTTCTTAATTAAAAGTATACTGTTATTACTAAATTTGTTATTATTATTTTAGATCTAGCTAACCAATCAGTCTCTTCGTAACATTAGTCTTTGTAAATAATCACTAGGTTTATTCTAAACCTACTTTAGGTGGACCATAATCTATATTTTAACTAAAACAAAACCATCTCAATAAGAATAATAATACATACTAAAAATATTTTTATTCATATTGAGATAGGTTTTAAAAATAAGTATCTAAAATTATAAGTATTATATACTTGCAAAATGTATTAAAAACTTGAGTATTTATCATTAAGTACTATAAAATTACGACTTAGGAACTTTTCATTATAAAATATCACATAGGTATTGTACTTAAAGGAACCGACGTTTCACTTATCTCACATAAAGTAATAAAAAATAATTGTTATAAAAATTACAAAAATAGTATAAAAAATAAAATAAAAACATTCTTAGAGCGATTCGTAAAAGCTCCTATGAACTCCGGGAATTAATTTCTTATTAATCAAATCCATTAGGTCCGATTTTTTTCGTTCAGCTATCCCGGGTTTATTATTATAGACATTTTTTATTTCTATATTGTTGTTTCTCTTTTTTCTCAAAACGACGGCTTTTTTAAAGTCCGTTTCAGCATAAGAATTTTTATAAAATATAGCATTTGTATCATCTTTACTAACTCTTATTACTCTTACTTCTGATAGTTTAACTACATGGTTATCTTCATCTTTTGTTAAGTTAAAATTAATTTGATTACACACACTTTTCCAATCATAAAAATCTTCGAAACACATTTCATTGACGTGTATTGGCTCACTCTTTTTCCTGGCTGTTTTTATAGCACCGATAAATCCGTCGGGAGTGTATATAGGACCGGATCTTAATAGCCTCTTTACTTGTCTCTCAATCTGGGAATGGGCAGAGTCGCCTTCGTTCTGGGTATGGCCTTTTACAAGATATTTGTGTGTTATGGATTTCAGGTTAGGCAAGGTCTGTACGGCATATAAATACAGGGCAATCATGAATTTGTTTTTATTTTGCCCTGCGCAGTTGTCTGAATAGAAGACAACCTCTAAATCTTCAGCTGAATTTGACATTTTGGTAAGGTAATTAAATACACAAGTACCTATTTCATTTATGCCTCTATTTGCATGTGACTCGTCCCATACGTAACTTTCAACAACATTATTCTGAATATTATAAATTGTTAGATTAAGAACATTAAGTTTGCATTTGTAGTAAAATACAGAAATATCGCCCTTAGGGCACTGGAATACAGCTTGGAGATCGTAAACAGCAACTAAAATATTTTTATTGTTCTTGTCATTTGTCTTTTCAATGCGTGATAATTCTTTTTCTCTGATATGTTTTTCGTAGTCTTCTTTTTTCAATTCTTTTTCTTCGGGCGTACTATTTTTATAAACTTCGCATGTATCGCACAAATCTTTCTTCGGCACAAAAAACGATATATTAAATTCTTGTGTAAATATACGATAAAACATTAAATAACTTGCATAGGGTATATTTTTAGATTTACATTGTTCAACGTAGTCTCTATGCAGGTCTGTAATTGCTTTGCTGCCGTCAATGTAATGTCTTTTCGAGTTTGCTCGAATATAGTGCGATTCTATTTTTGGTATCGCTTCTATAAATTTTCTTATGCTTTCTTTAATGTTTTCATCAACTTTACTGTGATTTAGATGAGTGCCACGGTAATCTTTCATTGACGAGATATTAGTGTCATTATTTTTCTTTTTCAACGCGGTCTCTATAGGGCGGTTATTGATAGCCAAAGTGTTTTTGAAAAACAATTTACATACTCTGATCTTTGCACCAGAAATAGTCAAAAAGAAAGCGTTGTTGTTTTCACGCTTTGCAGCAATATTTCCGTCTGAGTCCACTTTCACATATCGCTGTTTTGGAATAACTAAATCGACATTATTAGCTATAAACGTCCATTGTTTCTCAATTTGTCCTAAACCCCAATATTCGTTTAAAATTTTCTCACGTTCAAGCTCTGAGAAGTTAGAGCTACATTTAAATTTACAATTTTCTCTGCAAGGTGGTTTAAGCTGGCGTTTTGGAAAGGGCTTATTAGTTTTTGTTGAAATATATGATAGTCCACTATTTCTTAATCGCTTAGCGATGTTCTTCTTCCAATTTAACTCTTGCCTTGGTCTTTTTTTTCCTACTTTAGTTGGGGTGATGTTGGAAGTGGTTGGCTCTATTGGCATAGTGGTATCATTCCCAACTACAAGCGAATTATTCTCTGTTGCGACCAGATCTATCTGATTTGTATGGTTAACTATTATGTCTCGATTTTCTGCTGAATTACTTACCAATAACATGTCAACTTGCTCTATGGTGTCAACTGAAGCAATATTATTATTTAAATTAAACAAGTCTTGGTCTTTTGAGAAGTTGTAGTTAGTGCTGGCACCTTCTTCTTCAGAGTCTGAAGTATGTATATTATTACTTTTTGACTTCTCCTCTTGATAATTGGGATCCTTTACGGAATCATCACTATCTGGGGAAAAGTTAAAAGAAAATTAGTCCCAAATAATTACGTTGCAAACGTTCGGCATCCGAAATGCACAGAATTGAACACAAATTATTACATAAATTGAATAAGTGCATTTATTAAGAAATAGTAGTCTCTGCCTACCCCAATGGGAAAAAGGCGTGACAATAATAATGTATGTATGTATTAAGAAATATAATAAATGCATTTATATAAAAACTTACTACCTTCATAAAAAGATGGTCCACTGCTTGAGGAGGAACTCGAAGAAGAACTCGAAGAGCTACTTGAAGAGCTACCGGTACTACTAGTTGACTCACGTCGACGATGTTTTGAGTCATCGTTACTTTTGTCTAAAAGAAATATAAATAATAATAACTTAAACAATAGAAAAACTTTATGAAACATAAGTACCTACCTAATAGTTTAAATTTTTGTTTTAAATTCTTAATTTAAAACAAAAATTTAAACTAAAATCGAGGTGTTTACATAATTATCTGTAGAAAACACACTAAGACTCCTTATAATGTTGCTCAATTTGTTTCTTCTTCTCAGCCGATGGACGTCCACTGCTGGGCATAGGCCTCATGTATGGATTTCCAATATTGGAAATCCAATTTGTTTAAAATCTATGAAAATGTAAGCACCTAAGTTCGTTTCGTATTAATAGGTACTCATTTTAAATAACTACATGACAACAGGCTCGCCCCTTGTTACATGGGACCGAACATAGGTGGCATTTAGTCTTTACAAAAATATTCTTTAAAAAACAAAATTATTAAGTCTTACCTTCTGGAATCATTGCGTTTATATTAGAGTCATCAACTTCCTCGGCTTGGATACTGGAACTATCATTTACGTTACTATCAACTACGTTTTGCATAGTTGCTAATTGTACTAATTTTCTGGACCGCGATCCCATCTGAAAAAATAAATATTTATAATTCATTTGTTTTAGTATTTACAACGTGACATAACGATTTAATTTACAAAAAAACTTATAATTTATCTAGAAAAAAGTAACATTACAAAATACTCCGAATCCATTTTATGGTTTGTAAAATATTTCATTGTCAACAACGCGTCATCTTATGATGTTACAAAACAAAAACGATATCTTTTCAACGAAAACGTGATATCAAAAGTAATAACAAGTTAAAATTGCATACTATTTTCAACAAAACTGTGTCAATTCAACATATCACATTACTTAATAAAAAAATATCAAAGAGTTCAAACTTACCTTAGCAATCGTAATGTGGTATCTTCGTGATGTCACGTTTTTGCACAAATACGAGAGCGCCCTTCCCTCCAAATGGCACGCGCCGACTGATGGGACACGTTGTCGAAACAAATCACGAGGCAGAAAGAGACAGCGCGACAACACAAAATATTGCAGTTGTCTTGTCTCTTTCGCTCATAGACGCACCGTTATTGTCGAAAAAATACCTCGTTTTTATCGAAAATAAAGTTCAATACGGCGGTTTTGATTATGGAATAAAAAAAAAATCGATTTTTCTGAAATATCACAGTATTCTTGCAAAGAGGCGGTTTAATGAATTGTATTTAAGAGCCACGTGCTGCGTGATGTCTGGCGATACGCGGCGTACTGCCCGTAAAGCTGAGGCTTCATTACACGGTAAGTACGCGTCTTGTGGCTGCCGCGGTTTAAATATTACAACCAGCTATTTTTAAGATATCTTTGCGTATATATTGTCTGGATAAACAGTAATGGTACCTACGTAATATTTTTAATAGTTGTGGGCAAGTTTTTTTTTGTTAGCGTAGTGTAGGTACTTGGAGTGTCCTGTGTTTCAAATGTAGGTACTTTGAGTAAAAATATTCCATAGTCACCTCTTCGGTCAGACATATAGTATAATTTTACCTATCTATCCAATAGACTCAAATACATAGTGCCGACAAAAACTAAAAACCAAAAATAAATTAGGCACAAACCGTCGACAAAGCGGGTCCGTTTTGCACCGAGTAAATTGACGTAAGCGGGCCCGAGAGTGCTTTATTATATTCTGTCGCGGTTCCATGTTGCAACAGAGTGGACAGAATACAATGTGAGCAGTAATGCACTTTTGCGGAGGAGGGTACAAAACCAATAGTTCCTACGCGACGTACTATTACTATTACTCTGTGCTTTACCGACCCATTATTTTCCTGCCATAGACGCAATTTGGATCAGATTTTCGCTTCCAGAACGAATTAATCTGACCTCTGCAAATCGCAGATTGTTTGTGATTACAGGTGGGCGTTGTACTGTGTCTGGCATAACAGCATAAGTACAGTGCATTGTGTTACTTGTAATGAACACAATAATAATATGCAGTAGAAAGGTTACTTGTCAAATATAACACCTGGTTTCTAAATTGAGAATTTGAAGTTGAAAACCTGACAAACTCTACTTTGGCATTACTCAAAGGATTTCTTCAACGTAGCCCGCGCGAAATTCACAATTTAATTGCAAGAAAAGTAAGAAATTTCAAATTCTCAATAAAAAAATCGACTGTTTCTTGTGAAATATACGTTTAACGCTCTATAATACACACAACAACAACATTTTAAATCTGTCACCACCAGGGTTCTAAGTTGATTTTATTTCTAAGTCAAACAAACCGTCACACCGGTCCCTCGCCATTCTAGCGATTAAACTGTGGCGTGAAATCTAAGCGGTTACCAACAGCACCCGCGGGCCAGAGGTAAAGTTACTGGAACTTTTCCAATATCCAGTGATATTGCGCCGTCCCGCACCCGCCCCGCCGTCGTGTCGCGCCGTCCCGCGTCCGTCCCTTTGGGATGAGGTGGACTTTCACGTCTTCACACTTTCCCGCCTGTTAACTGGTCGTTTTTTGTTAGGATATAAAATCGGTAAATACGGTGTGATGGCCGACAGTCTTTTGTTAAATTACTGTTGTAAGATGAAGTTCGCGGTGTTAGGAAAAACTATCATTGGACCATCTGACTAATGGCCACCGCACACGCACCTGAAAGTAAAGCATTGTAATGTGAGTTTTATCGAGTGAAAAGAAGAAATAAATTGTATCGCAAAGTAATGATAATGAGATTTTCCATTTTATGAATTTGTACCATAACACCTTTAGCAAATATAACACAATCATAGTGATGTAAGAGTGAGCGAAGGAAACGAGAGGAATTTTAAGGGCAAATGTAATTTTGCAAATGTCAAATCGG
Source organism: Agrochola litura (assembly GCA_949152395.1). Taxonomy (NCBI): domain Eukaryota; kingdom Metazoa; phylum Arthropoda; class Insecta; order Lepidoptera; family Noctuidae; genus Agrochola; species Agrochola litura. The sequence continues at coordinate 1,442,672 of OX424497.1, read as the reverse complement.
ATAAAGCCTGTACGAAGTGATTGAGGTGTGGCTGTAGAACACGCGGGTTAAGTTGTACTTGTAATTCGCTACATATCTAATATTTGATGATCCTTAAATATACTAAGGATGGCGTGAGTGTTAATGATTTTAAATAAAGTTAACTTGAAACCTGCTGCGCCATCAAACAAAATACTTCAGCTTTATGAAAGATAATTTTAAAATCAACTGGTTCATGTATAATTGTTTGCTTGAAAAGGTCTAAAACAAACCAGTATTTTTTTGTGATTCTCGCGTTTGCCCACTATTAACTTGATGTTTTAAGCAATGATGCAGTAGTTTTGAACTCGTGATCTGCTGACTTCCTGGTTACATCTATTTACCACCATGTTACCATGTTATCGCTAACTTAGCGGCCACCAATCAGTAAACCTGTCTCTAATTTGATTAGATTCCAGTGGGCCGTGAAAGAATTTCGTTAGCACCTAAATAAATACGCGGCAGGATTAGTTAAGGGGCGCTTAGTCCCGGGATCACGACTCATTGGTCTAATGAGCGCGGGACCCTGGACTATGTGTTGAGGGACCCGGACTTTAATATAAGCTGTGATTAAAGAGATAACTTAAGAGGTACCTATAATGAAGGGGTTTATTTATAAAGGTTGCTTAAAGTTTTCACTGTCCATGCATTACATGTAGTACACTAGTAGTTATCTTTTTTATTCAATATTCCAGCGAATTAACCAAAATTAAATAATAGAACCAGTTCTATTGTTTGTTTCAACGTTTTTACACAGCACTGATTATTAGCTGGAAGTGAAGCTCATCAGCCTCGAACAGGGGGCCTACCACCAGCTCATAAAGCAGTATTATTTTAATATTACTTCAGTGCGAGAAAGAGATAGAGCCATACGCCCTGTAGAGCTTCATCTCTTTCCCACACTGAAGTAGGTATTATTAAAATAATACTGCTTATAAAACATCACAATGCAATATTGTTATTGGACGTATGGCATTAGGGTTACCAATTACCTAGGGAAAGTGAAAGTGTTAAGTAATGATTAATTAACGTTTGCTTAACTATTATTATTTTTTACTTAATACGTCTCCTAACTTTAAGCAACGCTTATAAATAAACCCTCTGTTTCTTCCCTAGATATCAATATACCTACATACAGCACTATCGTCCTGTGGGGTAATTGCGTAACACAAAAGATGATAATTGATTGCATTTTCTTTCATTTTGTCATTTAAACCACGTTCATTGCGTTATTTTCGTTGTTGAGCAGACGAATTTAATAAATCTATGAAACATTGGATTAGAAATATCCTTCAAAACTCTCGAATTTTGGTTGAAACTGTGTTACGCAATTAGGGTGTTGGATATAATATTTTCTTCTTTTTCATTTCTAATTATTATACTACAGTCAAAACCGTTTATAACGACTTCTCTTATAACGACGTACCGGTTTTAACGACACAATTTTGAGGTCCCATCATTTCTATTTACTTAACATAGTTATAACGAATATTGGCTAAAACAACCGTAATCCGACGGTTCCTTTGAAGTCGTTATAAGTGGTTTTAACTTTATTCTTTCTTTCTTTTAATAACAACCTCGGTAGTTTCGACGCAATTGATTAGAATGTATTAGTATTCTAATCAATTGTCTGATTCTTTTCATGGCCCGTTAATAATTTCATCAGCCTTCACATGTGTTGCAAGATTAGGTACTTACTAGGCGTAGTTTAGTATTATAATGTGTCTGGAAATTCAAATGAAGTGCCAATAGAAACGTGCCACAATAAGTACCGAACTTCTATAAACCTTCGCGAGGTACTTTCGAAGCCTTTGTACTGCAAAGAGGTGGTGAACTAAACAAGGAATTTTCTAGAAGGGGTTATTGAATACAAGAAGGCTTTTTTGTTGTTGTAAATATTATTAAAATTCGTGAATTTAACACATTTCAGTTTACTTGTCATAACGATACCACAGACGATACTTCATTAAAAACTCGGATCAATCTTGTGTTCGCTGTAACTAGAGAACAACTTAATAGTTGACCATTTCATTCCGTATCTCATAACATTCTTCGATATCTAAAGCTATTATAAATTAAAACCACTTTTCTTGTCTGTCTATGTAACCACATTGTTCTTCTAAACCACGCAACGGGTTAAGATGCTTCTTTCACCATCATTTAGAAATTTTATTCTGGAAGGTTTATTTGTAAAATACATTAGTATATAACTTACAAATAATAAAGAAAATGTGCGAAGCAGGGCAGCTCGCTATTCCAAAATGAAACACCCACTCAACCAACAAGCCTTTAGCCGAACACCACGAATTCTCGTAAATCTAGCATGGAGTACATAAAGCCCCATTTACACAATGCAAGTTTATTGCCTGCGGCATACCTTAAAATTGAAGCAACAATGGACTGGCATCATCTAAACAACACGTAAAACTTGTCCACCCTGAAATGACGCGCCCCACTATCGCATTTATGCAAACGGTAATACAGATTTTTATGGGTAATGCGATAGAGTGGACAAGCTATACAATTGTTGCACGATACGGGCAAGTTAGTTGCCATTTAAAACTGGTGTGATAAAATTGTATTCAATTCTGACATAAAAATATTCTATCTTCAAACATGAGCGAACGAAACTAGTAAAAGTGAGAAGACGTTCAATAAAATTTAATTAAATATTTGGCAACGCAAATATAGGCAATACTTGAATTAATTTTACAAGGATGTGCAGCTCTGCATTTAGACGAGGCAAAACTTGCTTGCAATAATTGCTTTGGTACAAACAGAACTCGCATGCAATTATTGAATGCCAAAACTTGCAATCAATTTTTGTGTGCCATTTTATTGAAATCGCACGCGTGTAAACACTTGCATGCAGTTTTTTAATGGCAATAATTGAACGTGCTTTATTTATGGCATGCGATTATTACTCTTGAACTTTCCAGAAACTTCACCATGTAAATGGGTCTTTAGTTAGCTCCGATCGCGCACGGCTGCGGCAAACGGCGCGTTCACGAGCCGTCGTCGCCGCGCCGTCGTCGCCGCGCCGTCGCACAGCATCGCATCGCAACTCCGCCGCACGATTATGTAAATACACTTAATGCTTTTGTTTTTTCACTTAATGGTCTATGGAAAATTGGGGAAAGCGATTCTGTTTTTAAAAGTCTAGATTTGCTTTGTAACTTCGTGAATATAGCCTATTTGTACTGTGTTACGTCGCTTGAATTTTGTTGTTTTTGGCTTATAAATTGAGTTATTAAGGTTTCAAAATTAAGTTCTGTCCTGAAATTTCATCACATGATCACTGAATTAATATTAGTTACGACACTATAATTTTTAATATTTAAATCGCCATGCAACTTCAGGTACATCGGTACTTTAAAAAAAAAATAACAATCGAATTTCAAGAAAAAAAGTGTCTATTAGTTTTATAGTCAAACTCGTCACTTATAAATACACATCGATTGGAATGACTATTAATTTAGGTTTTCAAAAACTTTGCGCTGGTTTTTGTGTCATCTATAAACCTAAAATTGTCCATTAAATGACCTCACCTTAGCCGTTCAGTTTCAATCGTCACAATACACTCCGCCACGGTGTCGTAGTGCAAACAGCAGCGTGGCATTTCCACTGCGACTATTTACTGGTAGCTAGAACCTTGTTTCCTGAGCGAACAGCAAAGGAATGGGTTTACTGCCTTCTATAAGTATTAAGATTACTATTTGACTGTGTGGTGACTTACTGGTAAAATCTTGAGTTCAATTTCATAGCGATTCTATAAATGGTTCTGTGCAGGCCACTTATCCTTCCCATCCTCAATAAAGATATTATTTTACAAATAGGCTGCTGTTTATTTTCAGTTCTTTGATTTAAGTTTGGAAGCAGAAATGTTCCACTTAAGTTTATTTATTTAACAGTTTATGTACAGTAAGCGTTCAAAAGTGCATAGGCACGTTAAGAGTCGTATTGCTGTGAACACGCGGTATAGCTCGTACATTTGTATGTGTAAGCAAAACGATACACACACCACAGATAAAGCAGTTTTGCACTACACGAAACAACAATATATTTCCGTCGCTTTAAACATGCTAGCACACACGCATTATGCGCGTGACCTTGACCAGTTTATGGCATTGCTAAAATTCGATAGTAACTTAACAAGTGCAGATAGCACAAAGCGTTAAGCGTTGGTATGGATTTCAAACTGCCTCAGGTTCTAATCTCGTAAAGCACAGTGTGGTTTTTTGCAAATATTATTATTTTTGTTTTCGATTATAATATTTTTTAAATATTGCTGCTTTTTTATGTTGTTATTGCAATAAAGGTTTTAGAATAAAAAATGCGTGATATATGATAACAAAATTTAAAAAAAAAATATTCGTTACATTTATTTTACATAAGTTAACAAACTGCTACAATTATTTATCATTACTTCAGCTGAATAAGATATGAAATAGATGTCAAGAAACTTACAAGCAGTTTGTATTATTTTGACTTATTTAAATTAAAGAAAGAAAGAAAATAAATTTATTTGACACAGGTTAAGGCACACAGTTTTCAAAAACAAAAAAACAAAGAAAGTTTAAAACAGTATTGTGTGCCTCATGGCTGCGACAAATAGGCCCAGTTCAGCATAAATGCCAGACAACTAGTGCCTGACGCTGGTTTTCAACTGAACCTTATGTTACGAGTACGTCTTACGGATGTAAATCAGTTTTATAATGTGTGTAAATATTTAAACAAAGAATAAATAAATATGTGTAGCAAATAATAATAAAATGGAAACGATACAATTAAGTTAAAAAGATAATTAAAGATTTAAACAGTGGTATTTAACAAAATAATTAAAATGGCATGGTGACACAATAAACAAAGGACTAAAAGGACTGTCCGTCAATAAATTATAGATAACTTTTTCATAATACAAATTAAATCAGTGAAACATTAAGGTTGATCATGTCTAGCTTCCGTTGCGCATCCATGAGATACTGCTGTAAGCGTCTTCTAAATGTGTCGATCGTATCTATCGCTCGAAGAGGTGGTGGTAGGTTATTCCACACTTTAGAAGCCGCATAACGGAAACTACCTCTAAAAGCTGCTGTATTGTGGGACTGAGACAAGAGTTGCTGCGAGCATTGCCTTCTCCCACATTTTCGTCTACTCGCTATCCAACTCAACTTGTCGTACAGGTAGTCCGGTTTCTGGTATTAACAACACCAAACAGAAGGCAAGCCAAGTGCAGTTTGCACCTGGATTTCATTTTTAGAGAAAAATGCTTGTTTAGGAAAGGTGTTACATGGCTTCTGCGAGGGATATTGTAACAAAACCGCGCACAAGCGTTTTGTACCCTTTGGATGAGGCGGTCTGTACGAGCTAATAGGCGCGTTATGAAATGTTTTAAATATTAAATGGATTTTTTCTCCATAAGTATTAAGCTTTGATCATGGACGAATTAATTAAGTAATAAATAAGAATATAAGACTACTTAAAATGTAAAAAACTACTTACAGAATAGGTAATTTAAGGATAAATATGGGCAGTTTGTTTATATTTTATTTGTATTAATTATTTTACATTTTATTTGACTTTAGTAAATATTGGTTGGTATTGAGGTTATAGCTTAAGTATTCATTTTCTTTACCTAAACCTTAAACCTCAAATTTTAATCCTAAAATAATAATATGACTAAAATAATCTTAAACATTTTCGGTTTATCTGCAAGAAATACGACAAACACCATATTGAAACGTACTTAATAATTCGTTAAGTACCACAAATTCATGCAATAACGAATCTGTTGTTTAGTTGGTATGGTAAATATTTTAAGGTTAAAATATAGCAGTGTCCCACTTGAAGTCTTAATATTGTCGTGCGAAACTTAAATGTTCAGGTTTATTATGCCTTTCTGTCAAAAACGGTTTTCTAGCTGGTCTTCAGTGATGCAAGGCTTCAGAGTGCACGGCGAACGGTTCATAATGACGTGTATAATAATTCAGCAAAATATCTCGTTGGTATGAAACCATTTGTTTCATATTCATTCACCATTTGACGTCGCTGCACCTCGATAATAAGCCTATTCCTCATATCTCTTAACCGTCACAGTATTTCTCTAGAACAAAGAATAACATTGTATTTATTACACATAATACCTAATTATTTATCATTCACCAATCGAATTATACGTCATAATGAATTTAAAACTTTAAAGGCATCTTCTATCTCAACAATACCTTTGATTAAGATTTATGTTTAGTAAAATATGAAATATTTAAATGATAACACTCACACTTAGTCCGGTTTCATTGGTTTTTTTTTTAAATTTAATTACATTCACTTTTACTGCATTCACTTTTTATTTGACTGCATTTTGAAAATAATAACCACAACACCGCTAATAGCTAAATACTCGTCACCGACAATAATCACGAACCAACAAAGTTCTAGGTGAATACTTGTAACGAATTGCATCTGTCTACCCCACAGAAATCGAAATAATTTACTTAGTTTTCTGTGGTCTACCTGCTAAACTTTAATATTTATGTGAACAAGACGAATGAAACAAAAAACGAATAATTATCGAACTAGTCATTACTATGAGTTGCAGCAATGTGCGTGTCTACAGTATTGTAACAACTTATAGAAGAAGGTCGTAAGTCAAACCGAAGCGTCAGTCTATTGCTTTGTGAGATTGCTCATGGACTTTTGGTCGGTACTGTACACGTATAAACAGGCAAGAAGAAAGGAACGGAAAAATACGTACAAAAGTGATGCTTATTTCTAAAGAAATCTCTTCCAGCATACCTGCGATAGGAAAGTAGGTAAAGAGATGCTGACAACGTGTGTAGGAGTAGAAGAGAAAACAGAATACATAAAATAAAACACACTCACACACACATTTTCATTTGGTTGCGTGAAAGAAAACGCTTTAAACCATAAGGCAAGCTTTTGTACTCATTAAGTATTTTATTTGATATTGTTTTATTTTGATTAGCATCTTTATTATGGAATCTGTGAGCACACCACTGATATATTCAAATTATGAATGTTAATTTAAGTTAAAACAATGCTCACAATCACGTTACCTCAGCCAAACGATCGACAATCCTCAATGGCATTACTTCCACGAAGTTGCCACCTATTTCCAATCGCACCGGTTCTATAGAGCTCAACACTGAGTAACCAGCTGACGTTGCATTCTTGTTACCTCACCGGAGGAGTCGTGTTCTGCGGCCACGAGCCGGTGTTTTGCGGTTCGTTCCCGCTGTTACGACGAACTTTCCTCGTGCGGTTTTCTTCTTCAAATAGTTTTCTTTTTTGAGGTTTTAGGTAGAATAAAGAAAGTGTGGTTATCGTTGAAATGACTATAACTGTCAAATATTAGAATTTTTCGGTTCTGGAAGTGCTGTTCGGTCAAATGCAGTTGAACTCGGTGTTTTAAGTGGAATAATCCGCATATAACTAATTGAGTAAATGGGAAATTATATATATTAAGAAATACTTATTTATTCAACACACGGTGAGTGGTTTGCTAAACACAAAATTTTCATACTTAAATAAACTAAACGGTATACTGTATGTAAACCATGTTCTCATTTCACGTGAAAGTACTTTGTTTCCGTAGAGCTTGTACAAAGTGCTGCATACGTTTACTTTTACTCCGCTACTTGTTTCGGAAAAGCTCCGTAGTAAGCATACGTACATAGTTCGCATCAAAGCTAAATATTCGGTTTACTTTGCATTTGGGATTAACGTCGGTTTGAGAATTTATTAATTAGATGCAATTAAATGCAGAAACACGTAAAACTTTTAAAGAACTTGTGACGTATTTGAATATAGTGTATCTCCGGTTGCTACGCTGTAGCCCGTAGCTCTGCTACGTCAGCTACGGCGTAGCAGATGTTCAACTAGCTAATAAAATGTAACTTTATCGTCCTTCCTAACAGATAAAATAAAGACTTCAGATGTAAAGCCCAGCCTGAAATAGCTCGCATCGTCGCTGAATCAGCTGAAGTCCGCGTGACACGTAAACCCTCTTCGAGCAGACACTAATGCACCGCTAACGGCACAACTATGTAAGGAAAAGTGTTTGTGGAGTTTGCGATAAGGAATTGTGAGACTTAAATTATTGGGTACGGTTTTTAAAAGTTATTATTACATTTATTTAAAATCTACACTTAAGAAAGTACTTACTTAATACTTGAATTTATTTATACTTATAAATGCGATACCTAGTAACTCTGTCCATCAGTCCGTCTGTCACCTTTTTATGTCTCAACAGCTGAACAGATATTGATGAAATTTGGAACAGAAATAGACCATAACCCGTCTTAGGACCTATGTCTTAAGCCTAAATTACATAAGACTCCAAAACACGCACCCTTTACCTATGTAAAAGGTGGGTGGGTGATTTGGAGTTTTATGTAATTTTAACGTTTAAAAGTGATGATTTTCATACTAATTCTTATCCTTTTTTAAACCCTGTATTACATACGTTCCCGTGGGATAATTTCCGATCTCCACGCGGGCGAAGCTGAGGGCAAAAGCTATTGTTTTTACAATGTATATGATCTTTTCAACCATAGTGATTATATTTTGAACGTTTTTTTTTTTGTAATATAACATTTGTGAGAGAGTAAAAAAGATCCGTCAAACATCATGGTTTGGGAAAGATGACGATGCATCCATGTGTAAACATGCTGTTAGAGCTCATATACACGTACTGTCGACACTCGTCGACGGTAGCCGCCCCGGCAAGTCGACGGCAGAGCTGCAGCCGTCGACGCGTCTACGGCTGTTGCCTCTGCCGTTGGCGCGTGCCGCTATGAACACTTACCAATAGATTTTATTTATTCAAACAATAAATAAATATGTTGTTTAAATTAATAAAAAGTAACATAGAAACGTATAAAGGAACCGTTTGAATCGTTTTACATCCATCACGTTTGATCAATTTTATTCATAAAAGATGTAGGATTCACCTCGCCACGCAGGATCAAACAAAATATATTAAAAGGTATCTGTGAAGGTCAACAGCGGTTTTGTAGAATCTCAAAAGTCAGTTTCCTAGAAACATACACAACACATGTGGGGAATAATAGTAACATCTGATTGCTGACGCTTTATATTTTCTTTTTTGTGCGAGTGAGTATAGTCTGTACCAAAATTATCTGGTGAAAATGTAAACAAATTAATCAAAAAAACGTATCTGTGGATGCCAACTTGTAGTGTCATTAAAAAATTGAGAAATTCGTTAATAAATTTCTAACAGTGCGTAAGTCATTTTTATGACTGATTTAGGATTTAAATGTCATTGGTTAAAGTAAAATGGCGCGCATCGTCTCGACCAATCAAAACATAATAACTAACCAATACGAGCCAGTTATTTGAATAATTGTAACATTCCGTAACTCAGTTGATGGCGCCAACTCTGCGTACGTCAGCCATTCACAAATTGGTCAAGCGTCAAGTGCTGCGACACATTATTATATTTAAACACATGAAATTAGTTAACTTAAATAAATCACTTTCACATTAAATTAATTAAATTCGATATTGCTTACGTTGCAGTTATAATCTTTTAAACCATGTTTTTCGTATATTGACAATTGAGGTTAATGTATAATCTCTATAGTAAGAAGTTTCAGTTGTGAAAGCCGATTTTTGTATGTCCTGCCGTCCCACATATCATACATATCTACACAAAAGGGAAAATATTTAGGTACCGTACTTTCAAACTGCTTACAAATAGAAATGTATCTAATATACCCTATCATGAGCGTAACATATAACATCAAATAATTATCATTTCCTTACATTTTAAGCACGTAAGCACACAATCTGATGGTTATTATGTTATTCTAATAGTCACAGTGATAACTACTAAGTGTTAACAATGAGCGCTGTTATCATTAACAGTTAGTAGAAATAGGCTTTGTGTCACAGATGAACTTAATTGCTTACAATTGCCTTTCAAGACACCATAAATACAATACAATTTTAGTCATGAGACTTTTCCATGAATAAACTATACATAATTATAGATCAGATGTTGATTTTCCATATAAAATTAGAAGCCGCCTCGGGCCTCGGATTCTAGAATTTGTACGGTTAATATGTTTGCCCCTTTTAACACCAGCTTGTCTTTTTTACTTCGAATTATTTCATAAAAGTATGTATATGGTGTACAAAGTTGGTCACTTACTGAATAACAGAAGTTCAAACTCAAGATTTGCCAGCGGGCAATGGAGCGCAACATAATAGGTGTCAAACGAACGGACCACGTTAGAAACACCATCCTGCGCTCCATAACTCAAGTAGCGTATGTTGGAGAAAAAACAGCCAGGCTGAAGTGGGAGTAGGCCGGCCACGTCGCACGAATGCACCTGGAGGGATGGGCAAAGATCGTCACTCACTGGACGCCTGAAGGAGGACAACGCCGTCGAGGCCGTGGCGAAGGTGGTGTGACGATCTAGTTATGTTTGCGGGGCCAACATGGCCTGAAATCGCACTAAGCAGAGAGATTTGGAAGGAAAAAGGGGAGGCCTTTGCCCAGCAGTGAGACACAATATAGGCAAACAAAAAAAAAAATGTTTCTGCGGTAATTGTTAATGTGGTATAATACCAACATTAAATCATGATGACCTTAGGCCAAGATACCCCAGACAAATTGTTCATACCTGCCATGCAAAAAGGTACAAAGTACGCTCCTTAAACTACACTTCAACAGATTGACAGAGATCCACTTCTTTGCAGCCTAAGTCTTAGAACAAAAACTGTACAAAGTGCTTCACACAAGTCTAGACTGAATTTACGTGAGTTACGAATTTTCTGCCGCCCACAACTTAAGACCACGGAGTATGAAACAAATGAAATACTTACTTAAGACATACTACGTTAAAAAAAAAAACCAGCTGCTGCGCTGTTTTGTACATCATAGCTTTCTTTTGCTACGTCGCAGCAAACTGCTGCGCAAATTACCTCGTTGTAGTAGATAATGTCGTGTGCGGCGGAGAGATAGCAGAATTAGGTTAATTTGAGAAAAAAAGGCAAAAATCAAAGCGTACTCTGCTTGACATTTTATTCCTGGTGTCCGAATGACTTAACAGCAAACCTGACTTTAATACCTCAAATTTCTGATGACCAGTAGTTTCATCTTTGCAGATAGCTATCACCTAGATCACAATACTGATGAGATCTACATTTGCGATTTAATAAGTACTCCATTTGCTAATCACTCTGTTATAAGCCAGTAATTAGGTAGGCACTGTGGGTGAATCGAGGCGTCTCAACTGAAATTGATGTTCGCACTCATTACTCAAAGTCACCACAATAGAGTAATGTTATTATCTAAGTTTTAGCGGCGCTTGTTAACGTTAAATGTTACCTTTGTAAGTGTTTATAGATTAAGCTAATATAGTTACGTGTAATTATAAATAGCTTAATGGCAGACTATCACTTCCTAATTATTGCTTCGCACTTAAACAATTTTCATCTTGTATCAGAGCTAATCAAATAAAAATAACTTAAACCGTGTTAAAAACATCAGCCAGCCAGCCACTTGGTCACAGGAAAGAAAGAAAGAATATAAATTTATTTGACCCAGACTCAGGATTGACTGCTTCAGGACATAATTTAAATTTGGTCACTTGTGGAATCTTTTTAAAAAGGACATCATAGGGATAGCCCTATAATGTCCTTTATATAATAGCATTAATCACACTAGGTACTGTACTATTACAACTCTAAGCTGAGCATGTCTATAGTTCCCCTTATCAATAACCAATCATTGATAAAGCAATTATAGATATCAGCTTGACAGCCATTTATTGGAAAATCGAAGCAAACGTTGTCACCAGCTCATTAAACCGATTCCATAATAACAGTAATATTGGCTTTCAATAACATTGCCCTGTCTTGTGACATGGCTGACACACTCGAGTGCACTGTGTACACTTGAGTGACAAGCAACGACGTTATACGCTTGACGACCAATGGACCGGGAGGCATAATGTTACAAACACAATAACATGTAGCAACTTGGTGTGGTGATAATCAGCCTTTTTAATGTTCCCACTGCTGGGAATCAGGCCATCTCTCTGAGGGAGTGGGTCGTAATCCACCTCGCGGACCCAGTGCGGGTTCGTAGATGTCACTTGTCTTGGATTTTGAGGACATGCCGGTTTTCTCACGATGTTGTCCTTCACCGTTTTGAGAGCAGTGGTGATGAAAATATAATTTACACAAAGTAAAGTGCCTGTCTGGGTTCGAACCTACGACCTATAATTTATAATTTACGGCCGTTTGCACTGACCTACCACTGCTCTTAAACGGTTCGTGTGTTTATGTTGTGAAAGAAATGAGGAATAAGTTGTGTGGTTCAAACACTGCTGTGATGTGTTTTATAATATACTATTAAATGAACAATATTTGTATATATTTGTAATCACGTTCTCGAAAACGGCTCTAACGATTTCGATTAAAGTTACAATAAGGGGTTTACGGGGGTGAAAAATCGATCTAGCTAGGTCTCATATCTGGGAAAATTCGTTTTCTCCCTATTTTCACCCTAGCAGAGCTCGGTCACCCAAAGTTTAGAACAAGATGGCGACCTTAGAATAATTACAGGGCAGCATGGAATTAGTACCTACTATCATGACCGCATGGAATTAGTAAGTACCTACTATCATGGCCGCATGGAATAAGTAAGTACATACTATCATGGCAGCATAGAATTAGTAGGTACTATACATGGAATTAGTATGAACTATCCTATACTATTAAACGAGCGTTCTCTTTTCTCACCAGAACAGAGCTCGATCGCCCACCTGTATTATACAAAACGCACGCAAACTTGACAAGACAAAGGTGGTGATTTTATAGAAGTATGAGGAACAGGGTGTAAAGTTTACTCATCCTTTTTAGAAAAGGGAATATTCTCCGACCAGACGGTCGTCGTGTCTGGCGGGCAACTTTCAAACGATTAATGCAGTTAAATAGAAACCTGAACAGAACACAATAGTTGAATAGCGAATGTCTAAACACAGTAGCAGAAATATTAACTTTAAAACTTATCTATCTAGTTGATCTATCTCAATAACCAGACGACCGTATCTCCTAGGTTTTCGAGATCTAAAAATACTCACACGATATTTCTAAACAGAAACCAGTAAATTGTCAAACCAGATACCACCAGAATAAACGATCACGGGTTCACAGCAAACATTTTAAAAACAAAATACTTTATGTCTTATACGCGGCTTCAGGCGAGCTCTGGCCACCTTCCAACATATCTGCGACCAATTTCTTTACTATTGGTCGTAACTCGTGGTGAAGTGTTGCACTGTGAAACCTTCCCATGGGCTTAGGAGTTTACTGCATTTGTTTATTGAAAAGTTCTTTGGAAATTGTTTAGAGTTAAATTAGGTTTAATGCGTGGACAATAATTATGTCCATTCATTAAGGGATGTTTGAAAAATAAAAAAATATCATGAATGGCCAGTTGAAAATGTACAGTCATTATCTTGGATCTACTTCAAATGTACAATCCTTCCTAATGTAGCCGTTACACCGCCACATACAAACTACGCATCAAAGACATGACGTCACACAAATCCTGCATCGCGCAGTTAGAGTTTACCGAGCGATCGACATACATACAAGATTTCAACTTCCAACCGATGGGCAGTTGCCCGCCAGACACAACACCCGTCTGGTCGGAGGATCCTCCCTTTTCTATGGTGGATGAGTGAACTTTACACCCTGTTCTTCATATGAACTAATATTATAAATGCGAAATTGAGTTTTTTTATTTGTTACGCTTTCACGCTTAAACGGCTGAACGGATTTTGATGAAGTTTGGCACATGCGTAGACCATGACCTGGTTTGGGACATAGGATACTTTTTATCCCGATTTTCATACAGAATCGAGACTTATGTGGGTGAAACCGCGGGGTGCAGCTAGTAAATAATACACTACAATACATTCAGACAATTTCAAAATTCATTTGACAAACACCAATTAACTTAAAATGCAGAGTGCCTATTAATTTATTAATAGGTATAAACGTTTGTGCATTTGACTCTAATAACAAAATTCCATTTTCGCCATGACACCTAATCTAAACCGATTCACACATACGAGTATCATTTTTCTCAACAAGCTCACACTCAGCTGGAGTCACTCGCAGCAGATGATCTGTTAATGTTACTACAATTTCCGCTTTGTACACAAGATGCTATAATTTAATTAAAACTTAGCCGCACACAATAATCACCCTTTCTGGCCCAGTAATACGTGTGATAATACCGTGCCAAATACTACAGTTATATCGTTATAGGTCTGTGGTTGCCGGCGAGGCAGTGTTAGTGAAATTTCATTACATTTCAGTAATCGGAACACTAGACAATTCCGTCATGGTCTAATGGTCGTGTTTATTAGGAATGTTCAAATTAAACATCAATAAAGTTTTATTGGAAATACTGCGGAGTTACGTAATAATTGGCGGAAGGTACTGATCACTGATGTTGGTGGTAAAAGGATTGATTTTTGGATTATCATGTTATACGTATCTTAAGGAATATTGTGTAGGGATGTAATGCGTCTATTGTTTCATGGAATATAGATTCTGTATAATTATTTGCAATAGCTAGAGGCACTCGTGCGAATTTGGACTTACACATTCGCACGGGCGCTTTTTTGAACGCGAAGTTTTTGACCGTGCTCTCGATTGTCAACACTCGGCGTCCCACCGAGCGTTGAAAATGTGCACAGTTGGATTTTCAACTCGGCTTGAGTTTACCGAGCGTTGAAAATCCAGTGCGCGGTCAGAAACGTTTCGTTAATTAAAAAAACGGCCGTGCGTACGTGGCCGCGTGTGCTAAAGGTAGATGAGATAGCAAAGGTTTTTCCAAAAGACTTATAGTAAATGGATTTGACAAGGTGTTGTCACTATGATTATGAAGCACTAAGTCTTGTTAATATTATAAAACAATAATTCAACAACATTTTCAAACTTTTCTGTGACTAAAGACTTTACTGATTCGATCAACTTTTAAATACCATTATACAGAACACAGCAATTCTTTATAAGATTATCGTCAAACTAATTTATAAAACAGAAGGTCTCATAAATTGTAAACAAATAATCAATCTCATAAAGTTGTAACCTACTCACAAAACCGCACTATCACTACGTATCACTATATTCTGGCAATGAAACAATTTTCCTTTGCGAAACAACTTCGTCCTACAACACCCTTGACTTGATTAAGTACCCGTCATGCGAAATAAGGGTAAATACGAATATTTACCCTTCAGTGAGATGAATTATACCATGAGTACCCGTTACACTAAAGATGTAGCTCAGAAGATGCATTACGGAAACTCATTATGGAAGGCTGCGAGGTTGAGCAGCTTCCTCATGGTGCTACTAATATTTATTTAAAGCGCGTTAATTATCCATTATTTCCTGAGGGCTAATTAAAATATCTATAAACTAATAAGCCTGACTTATGAAAGAAGAAAGAAGAAAGAAAAAAACGTTTATTTGCGGTAAACATGACGCAGAAAAGTATTGTTTAGAATATAAAAATGAGATAAGGTTGGGGGAAGCATGCGTCACATCCACGCAAATCGGCTATCGCTCAGCATTATGCTACGACCCTATGCAAGACAGAGCCCCAGCGCTGGTTTTCAGCGACAGCCGGCGCCGACGTAATGACGTCTACCGGTGCAGCAAACAAATATGACGCTGTATAAGTGCAGCGTACTTAAAGAAAAATATATATATATTTTTAATATAGTGTGATGCAATATACTAAATAAATGTAAAAAAAAAGAAATGGACATACTTTATTTCTATGTTACGAGAATATCATCCTCAAAAAAAACGTATTACGTTTTATATAGTGGCAACATTTCGACGCGTCTTATTTGACGTTCACCCAAATTGTGATGTAAGAAATTACAAAATGGCCAATGATGTAATGTGTTTAATATTATGCAAAAGTTATATGTCAGTGCTTTATGCGTTTGTGAGTGAATGTGAGATGAGACGGACCCAATAAAAACAATACCCTGGAAAACTGGAGGGTGACCCGACACACCAAACACTTTTAAAAGAGATATGCTGCTTCAAAAACAAACAGAAAGTTATGAAAGTCCGAGTCACAAATAGAAATACAAGATAGAACAACACAGATTAAGTAAATAATACGATAATTGTAATTTAATTTGAAATTTGATTGTAAATAGATGATTATTAAATTAAATATTAAGCAATAACATGGACAAGTAATGAGATCAAAATGTAATTCCATAAATAGGTTGTCAACATAGGATGAGAGTGGACAGAGGGAACGCTACCATCAGTCCCAGCAAACAAAAGCAATCAAAAGTTTTAATGGGTATCGATAAAATAAGCAGCTTTAGTTTCTACCGTACCATCGCTCTGAGATTACCAATCTTTAGACTTAATTTGGAAGAAGTCCAATTGCGTGACACACTTGCAAAAACAAATCGAAGGATTTGAAGGAAATTCTTAATTTAAAAACTAGATGAACAACAATTAATAGGCTTAAAATGGGTCCGGACCCGTGCTTCACCTAGGTTTTCGACCTGGGTGAAGCACGAAGGTCCGTGCTCCAACTGATGATCAGTACAGTCAAGTAATTAAGAAAAGTACATAATTTAATATACAATTAATAGGAATTATTTTAACGCAGTAGAATATCAGACTCCTGCGCTAGTTAACTGTGTTGCATTATTAAAATAATAAATAGCAATTCCATTGTAAGTGTGTACCGCAAGTACCCCGCAGATAATATCTGAGGGCTGAAAACGATGATTGTTACACGTAACACAACAAGCATTAGCTTTTCATGTGCCCTGTATAAAAGTCTACCTGCTGTGTCTACCTGCCTAATTCAGACGCGTAATGGGTAGGTCATATTTATGACCCGGCAAAAGAAATATACGTGTTGTGATTCCGCGAATACTAATGAAAGAAGAGAAAAATAATGTCTGAGGAAGAGGTAATGAAAGGTGCGAAATAGAGAATTATACTTATGTTTCATATGATTTGGTTCTGATTTTATTGATTTGATGGTGAAAAAAATGGTTATATTTATTGTGGGACTTTCGTGTGAAAAAAGCGCCCATCCTCTCTTTCTAGCGTTAAAGCTAGAAAATGAGGGTGGGTGATTTTGCAGGGTGTTTTTAAAACCTTTAGAAATATGGTTAACCGGTCAATCCCTCTACTATCCCAGCGATATAAGTGACCAAAAAATGGTTGGATAACACAGTTCGATCGCCAATTTTCCCATTCAACACTTCGATATCAATCACAAAATCGTGGTAATGGGGTGGAAAAAACATCGTTCGTTCGAATTTGAATAGTTTTTACCTTCCGAGAGTATCTGATGTAACGATCTGACGACCGATACAAATCCACTATACAGAATACCCGGCCAATATTACGTGGGCACTGCGCGAAATATCTGGACAAAGTGATGGACCTCGCGTAAATCAAACTCCAGGTAAAACATTTGTGATAACGGTTGGTTGCGGGAATAATTTGGAAGATATTTTATAAATTTTTGAGAGTACTGAAAATAGTGACTGTTCAGCTACTTTCTATAGACCATTGTTTACAACATGGTTTTAGTAGCCAATAAAGAGAAACTTTTAATGAGCAAGATTGAACACTATCAAAGATATCTTTGGCTAACTTATGATACGATTTATCCCTGTTTAAATCGGTTTCGTCTGTTAAATTAACTAAACAGAATGACTTTCCATATATTGGTAAAGGACAGAAATACTTGGGATTACAATTTTATTTCTGCGAAAACTCTAAGGGACTTCTTAACTCAACTCTTACACCTACGAGCGTCCTTGGTATGCAAATAAGCGCCATGTTTCTCGGCTCAAATGTGTTTCGCTCACAAATTCCTCGCTAAGCTACAAGTAGCTACAAGTAGCTGCAAGTCGCTGCAAGTAGTTAACACTTAAGCCTCTTTTGTGAACTTAGCCCGTTAGTAACACGCGTTACACTTACTGCGATGTTTTGCAAATATAGTACTTATATATTATATAGAAACTGTTATGCTATACAATGTTATGGAATATTCATATTTATTATCTAGAAAATATTATAAGTACGAATGTTAGTCTTTTAAGTTCGGAAATGCGTCGATAATTTTAGTGGTGATAACCACGAAATAAATATAACATAACTTAATTTCATCAGATGGGTCACTCAAAAACATAAAAGTAATCAATTGATCAGTCAGTCACTTTTAAAGCCATGATTGGCAGAATTAATTACACAAAAATGTCCAATAGCCTTAATTCCATTGTTAATAGAATACAATTTGATAATATAATTGATAGAATTTCAGACACGTTGTCCGGTTAACTAACTGATACGGACATTTTAATGGTGCGATGAACAAAAATTAATTGCTATCAAGAGCCAAGCTTAGAATTTGACAAATGAGTTGTTAATTTTGTTCATTGAGTGGTTTCCAGCGAATAGTGGTGCGGTGTTTATTATGGGAAGCAAAAATAATTTACCGATCATGTTTTGAATGAACTGAGGCGTAATTTAAATTAGGTCGTGCGTGGCATTCTCATCAATATACGTGGCACTGTCGTCGACCCTCGTAAAAATCGCGTCGACACATACAAATCCTGGAATATCATAGTTTAATTTTGAGTACTAAAAATTATTCATAGTTGTACGTACCTACATCTTCCGAAATAAAACGTTGGTATGTAAGTTTGTAATTTTAGTGCAACATTAGCCCATTGCGTGACATGTAGCGTGAACTAGAAACTGCGAAACGCGCTGTAACATGGAATTTTCCTAGCATGGGGGTTGTTGCTCAACATTTCGACCTGCGATTCGAATAAAATTGTAACTCGAAAATGAGGGTTTACAGGAGAGCCAAAAAACGTTTTCGTGCACTTTGAATCGCGATAAAAGGGGTATCTGTCGGTGCAGGTTTAAAAAAAAACAGAAACACAAATTTTTCAACCCTCATCCATCGGTATAATTCTTTTTTCGGTAACTAGCATAACAAAGATTTTTGTGAGAGCTACCATAGTGAAAAGTACAAAATATCTGCGAAAGAAAGTTGTAACTTCGCACACAATATTATAAGCTGATTTTAGTACGTTGTTTCTTGTACGAAGAATAACGTAACAATTGATACCGAAGACATTCTAGTTTTTTTTAAGTGAAAAGAAAACGTACCTTTCTATCTTTTGTGACAATATCTCGGTGAAATAATAACGTAAGTAAGTTTATATAAGTCTATATACAAGCGTGATTCAGTTGGTGAACGAACATTGTAAGTTGATATACGTTTCGGTTTCACTGAGATTCTTGGTAGGCGCTTGAAAACTACTGTGATTTTTTTAAGTGTAACTCTAAATATGTTTTTCTTTCGCTAACACTTTCATTGATTGGAGTCTAATTGTAAAAAGTTACAATACTATAATATTGGATAACTTTTTTTATAATAAAAAATTTAAAATGTTTACATACATCGATGTAGTTACTTCGACAGGTACCAGGATTGAAAAATCTCATAATATTGTATCAATCCTTACAATTTTCTTCGAATCAAGGGTCGATTTTGTACCAGGCAATTTCCACGTTAAATTAAGTGTCACCCTGTATCTGTGTACTTTTTACGTCAAATAAATATATTATTATTATTATATTGCATGTAATGCATGCTTGATCATGACCATAGCGCAACGCATTTATACCAGTTTTTTAAATAATATTTTACATCAACTAATCACTGCTACCAACAAAAACAAGCTATACGTGGGGAACTCAGAAAGTTTTGCGATACTAGATATTATAGGTTATAATATTTATTATTATATCTTTTCAAAGAACTCTCTATTGGCGTCTATACACAGTTTCATATGTCTAAACCAATTTTCATAACTTTCCAGTCCGCATCTGATAGCTCTTCAATCTCCTTCTCAAATGCAGCCAGTGCACCTTCCGGTGATGAAAACTGTTTTCTTTTGAGTTGATTTATTATTTTGGGAAACAAGAAAAAGTCGCACAGAGCCAAATCGGGACTGTAAGGAGGATGATCTATAAATTTGACCGGTGTGCTATCCAGAAAGTCCTTTGTATTGAGCGCCGAGTGAGCCGGCGCGTTGTCGTGGTGCAGCAGTAGCCCACGGAGGCCAGTGTTCGGTTGCTTGCTGCTTGCAGCAGTAAAAACTTCTGGCAAACATTTGGTAACGTACCATTCAGCATTGATGCTCCTTTGATCTCGTAAGGGTACTGGCACCAGATAACCCGTCAAAGTAAAAAACTTGTTATCAAAATTTTGCCTGCACTTCTGGCTCGCTTCACTTTATTAGGCGTTGGTTCATTTTGAAACAGCCACACGGTCGACTGACGCTTCGTTTCTGGATCATACTGATAAATCCAAGATTCATCACCCCTAATGATATCATAAACGCGCCGAGACGAGCCTGCTTCAAATTTTGTTATCATGTCTCGGCACCATTCTACCCGAACCTCCTTCTGAGCCTGCGTTAGATTGTGTTGTACCCAGCGTGAAACTATTTTCCTTACCAGAAGATACCCTTGTAGAATTTCATGCACACTTCCCATCCAATCTGCAGGATATGTTGAATCTTTTCATAAATATGTAATTCACCTATTTTATTAAATTAAATTTTTCACAGCCAGCACTTTTCACCTGTAACAGCCGTCATAGGGCGGCCACTTCTTTCTTCGTCCGCCAAAGTTACTCGACCACGCTTAAATTTGCTAGACTAGCGAAAAACAGTCGCTTTAGAAGGGCTTTTGTCTATGAACGTGTATTTCAAACGATTCTTGAGGTTTTAGTCGACATTTTTGAAATCGTACAAATCATCGTGTGAAAATTTTCTCTTTGTAAATCCATTTTTCAGTGAGACAGAGTACTTTGATTTTGCTCGTAAAAAAATGTGGCGGGAATTTCGAATTTGGAATGTTGTGTTTTTTTTGTAATAAATAGTCATAGTTTTAATTGACATCAAAACCAGCCAGTGTCCCATAGACAAAAACTGTTAGTCGCAAAACTTTTTGAGTGTCCTGTGTATCTTCCCACTAAAAACAAAAGTTATGCAAACATTTTTTCTCATCACTGCACGTTGACTTGCAATCAAATAGATTTCGGTGGTTCAATACCTGTTGGAAATACTCGCAAAAGTCTATCGTTACAAATTAAAACTTTTTACAATTTTGATTCGATCCTCCGACCGACGTTTCCCGATTACCCGTTACCAACAATACCTACGGACACTACCTATGGACACATCTATTCTACGCCGCCGCCGTTCCGTAAAACCTGGAGCTTCAGTATTCGCGAATATATTCAGCTTTCTGTCTCCGTTCTAGATCCGATAAATTTGGTTCCAAGCCCGGCGGGATTAATCGTTCACCGGCTATACATAGTGTGAGGATAAACCGGTTAGTGTAAAAGTAAACCGGTTGCTTGGCGAGCCGTCGACGTTCAAGACAAACACAGAGGTTAATTACTGCGAGCCGAGTTGTGCCGACAACATCCGGATAGACGGCTTGTTAGGTGCGCTGCGTAGGTGCGACTAATCGTTTTTCTATAATTATATAAATCGTTCATTCACTAAAATTGAAAAATAAACACACCTTTTTAAGTTATTGAATCAGGCGTTATTTTGCGGAATTCCATGACGGTGAAATGTTATGCAATAATATTTAGTTTTAGTTCCGCATTAACTAGATCCAGGCTTGGATGCAGAATGCGAATGCAGCGAAGAGGAGTCAACATTTCCTGGGGAGGGACGAAACCACGTGTCGAGTATAGATTTGCGTTGCATGTTGCATTAATAATAACCGATTTTTTTGCATAGGTATACTTATTTTGCGCGCGGGGGTGCTGCATTCTGCATCCAAGCCTGGATCTAGTTATTGCAGAATTAAAACTACTTAAATAGTTTTACGTAACATTTTACACGCCTTTTATTTATTTATTTATTTCAGACATAATTCTAGTTTATAGTTATCACACTTACATTTAAATTGTAAACTCACAGATAAACACCCAAAATACCTTTAAATATTCATTAAAACAAAAAACTTAAATAAAATTGTCAAAAAATTATAAAAATGCCAGAATGGAAAAATAAAATAAAATGTAAAATATAAAATTGACAAAAAAAAAAAATATATAAACTACATAACTCCAAATGCTACTAACTATAACAGATCATAGGTAGTACATAGTGACTTGTAGTAAGGTGCAACTTAAAGAATTTTTGGTCAAATGTACACCGTCTGCCAATACACTACAAAAACGTGGTTTCCCAAAGGATTGGAAAGTAAATTCAAATAATGGAATCAGCATCGACACGTCCGCGAGAACATTGTCATTGTTAATCCTTCAAAACGTTTTATTTGAATATTGAAGATCCTGTACTCACATACATAATAGTGGTGGAGCATTTTTGTTTTATATTATTTTCCTGTGGGCATCTTATTTCAAAGATTTCATTTGGCTTAAATTAAAATGTGTGAATGAGTTTGCATCTTTATTTTGGTTCGCACCCACCATCTTTTGTTCATAAATTTAACGGCCTTGCATTATTATCAATTTTATAGTGATTTTTTGCGTTGTAAAAAAACGATGTAAAAATATTTAGCATCCTGTATCAAGTATATTTTTTGTTTTCGAGTATACAGAAAAAAAGTAAAAAATTTTAATCTAAACTCAATTTAGTCCAGACGGCGCCACCCACATTAGATGCTTGAATAACTATCTACTAGTCACTGTTTCTATCCTTCAAATAAAATACGCCCTTCCAACCAGACTCGCCTTTGACAAAAACAAATGGTTCCTATTCATGAAACATAGAGAATACGTAGGTAGTGTGGTATCCTACTGTTTAAGGTTTGATTTCCAATTCAAATAGGGCAAAAATATAAGAGAAAATATCGTAACCAGTAGTACTAGGTGCCAAAGGCGACAATCAAAAACGTAAATCAAGACATTCTATCGTAAGCTTGTAGCCAGCCTTAACGTGGGACCTACTTCTTAAGTAGGCGAGGCTATTGAAAATTACATAAATACCGAATGAAAGAACGGTAATTAACTTCTCGTCTGCAACGTGAAGCCTGGTTTTGTGCAGAGTACCTACTAGTTACTTAATTGCTTATTTAAGACTATTTTGTTCTTGGTATTATTTTGTTTCTTTAATCAGGAATGTTTGTATGATTACTGCCTTAACTTTAGGAACGTTTGGTTGTAAACTGACAATGGATTTCAGAAAGCCATTCAGGAGATCTATACTAAGCTGTTAAAATTGATTCAAATCATTCATTCAAACAGTCAATCAAATAGTTCGATGTGTGACTTCAGTATCGATTCAATTGTTTTCAGAAACATTAATAATGAGAAAACACATGTTTATTACTTTTTATAAATAAATAAATTTATTTATTTGTTAACATAGATTAAATAAAGAAATACAGATCTTATGTTTGGTGAACAGAGCGCTATGTTATGCCAGGAGGCGTACAAATATGGTGTGCAAATCTAACTGAGGATTACAAATAGTAAAAAATTTATTCATTTTGTTAACATGATTAATGTTTACTATGTTAACATATAATACGAGTATAGAAAGAAAGAAAGAAAGAAGAAAGAAAGAAAAAGTATTTATTGAGACTCGCACAAGGAATAAAAAAATTAAACTAAACACCTTCAACATTAATAAAAAAATAAAAGAAAAAATAAAAAAAAACAAGGTAAAAAACCGAAAACAGAAAGTCCTGTACGAGGCCAAAAGGCTCCTATCTCAGCATATGCTGCGACATTTAAAAAATAAATGTCTCAGCGCTGGTATTCTGATAGGGCCCACAGTGATGTCACGGATAGATACTCGTAGATACAGAAATAAACATAAACAAAATAAAATAGTTAAGTGAAATATTAAAAATAAAATATAAGTAGTCCGCGTGTCTGCACCCGACGTAACAACAGTTACTTGTCTATGCCTTTAGTATCTGTGGTAGTCTAGGCATCGTTGAGACAAGTAAAGAGACTCAGACGCCGACACCGGCAAAAATGTATACAATAACATTAACATTACGGCTGTTTAAGCTACGTACTTTGTGAATTGTGTGAATACTACAATAGTACAGTGTTTATTATAATGAAAAGTGTTTTGTGGTAGTCAGTTAACGGCAATTGGAGAAATACATATAAACTAATGTTATGAGTGATTGAGTGGTTTACAAATTTCACCTACGACAAACAATGATAAGAAAACAAAACAAAATGCGAAACAACTGCTGTTTCTCAGTGAACCACAGAGCCATTGATGTAAATCAATCGATGCACAGAGCATAATCGCTGCCAAACGCTCGTCACCATCGACAGACGCGTGCATATCAAGGGTAAGTTAATGTGTGGCATCCTTCACTAAGTTGAATGTGTGGCATCCTTTTGAAGTTGAAGTAAGTTGTATACACAAACATATTTACAACTAACTACTATATATAAAAAAACTTTTTACAAAAAAAAAACAACCGACTTCCAAAAAAAACACTACAAAGTGAAAAATAACTTTAATTTCGGAAGTCGGTGTCTTGGGTTTTTTGTTTTTGGTTTTTTGCCACCGACTTCCGAAATTAAAGTTATTTTTCACTTTGTAGTGTTTTTTTTTGGAAGTCGGTTGTTTTTTTTTTGTAAAAAGTTTTTTATTTTTCACTTTTTAGTTGTGGTACCTACCCCACACACATTCGAATACCACTACCTGCTACCAGTGACAGGAACTTATCATATCATCTACATACTAAGTGGGAAAAAAATACATATTTTGTAGCTAACTCAAAAACTACCCAAGCAAAGTTAATAAAATTTATATGGGACCAATTTGGGAGCATACCCTTTCAAACAAAAAAAGAATTTTCAAAATCGGTCCACAAACGACGGAGAAATCGGTGGACATAAATAAAAAAAAAAAAAAAAAAAAAAAAAAAAACAAACATACGCGTCGAACATATAACCTCCTCCTTTTTGGAAGTCGGTTAATTATGTACAAGTATGTAAATGAAAAAGTTAAAAATAAAGACAAGAGCTCATTGGGCGTCAAAAAATTCGTCCGCATCGCTGTCAGCGGGAAAAGTGCCCAAAAGGCTGGCAGCATTGCCACGTTGGATGGCGATGCTGATTCTTTGGCCTAAGAATTGGCCAGCCCTCTGGTCACGTAAAGACTCGACCAACCGCTTAGCGATGTCCCGGAATACTCGGTGAGCACTCGGACCCCATGGCCCTAGTGTTTCAACCCCAAACGGCTCAAAAATATAGCTACCAGTAAGGTTGCTATATTTGCGCCGTTTGAGGTTTTCTGCACCTGCAGCAGCCGCCCCGGCACAGCCCGCAGTGCTAGGAAGATGGGATGGCGCAAGGGTGTCGACACAGGTTGCATCCCACACCAAAGGCCTACCCAACTTCCAAGGCATTATGGTCATTCCGTCTGGCCTCTTTCCATCGTCGCGTGCCAAGCCATTGGGTTCTAAAACAGCTGGCACCCGGTGACAAGAGCCCGACGGAGGATGTCATTAATGCTTGCGTGCCGTGCCAACCGACTAGCGCTCTTGCTGCAGGAAAGGCCATGGTGTGCGAGGCGATCGACAGCTTCACCGCACTGACAGCGATGTGGAGCCCCGCAAGGAGCACCCAGACGCAGACTTGTAGCGAGCCGGAAAGTGGTGTCACCCAGCATAGTGCCTATGTTGGGTGACGGTAGCGCCTGAAGCCAGAGGCCCGACTCCCAGCTCCTTCTCCCACAGCTAGCAGGCGGGCACGCTCGGCAGTGTTGGTGGACGTATTTATGAGGTTATTCCGTACCAACCTGCAGAGCGGCTCATCCCACTGTCTCTGGGAAGACGGGTTCTCGGGCTGCTCCGTATCCGGACAAGCCATTTTCCATGCGTTCATCGCATCAGTCAAACACGGCACTTCAGAGTCAACCTGAGAAGCGGTTAAGATTTTTCTGGTTAACTCTTCGGTGCTGTGGACCGAGGACAGGAACGCCGGTAAGCTTACACTAGAAATTTTGCGGACGCCGAGCCCACCGAAGCGGATGGGTAGTGTGGCTTGCAGCCACGCGCGGTCATCCAATGCCACATTTATAATTGATGTAAGAGTACTTCGAATAATTTGATCGATTTTGTCTAAAAGGTGTGACTTCTTCCATAAAGGGGAAGAGCGGAGAAAGTACATAAAATTTGGACCGAAACAGGAGTATCTGATAAGGCTGAATGCCGAATGTAAGTTTATTTTAGAAAGTCTGTCCGAAATATCGTTAAAGTGTTTTTTGTCAACGAAAGGTGAAAAACTGTCTTCTAAAATTGGGGAACCTAGGAGGTGCAGTGAACTTTTTTCCAAAACTTTGATGTCTGGGGTTATTGAATAAAATTTCTGTATGGTAGATTGTCTGTCAGTATTGTCACAAAGGTAAATTTCGCATTTTGAGAAGTTGAAGTCAAGGCCGATGGATTGGAACTGCTGCTTTAGGAATTAAAGATCTTTTAGAACAGTATCCACGTCACCTCCTAGAGTCCCATCATCAAAATACCACACATTAAATTTTGAATTTAGTTGTTGTATTATGGGGTGAATAGCTAAGCTGAAAATGACTGTCCCGAGGGGATCACCTTGTTGGCATCCGACTGTAGATTCCAAAACATTGTCTCTATAAAGTAATTTGGAAGGGTGCCTGTACCACTGCCACAAAAAACCATAAATTTCTGGTAACTCCTTTTTTACTTCAGCCAACGAGTGTCCCTGTTAACGTAGTTGAAGGCGTTCTTAATGTCAACCTTTTTTTTTTTTTTTTGGGTGGGAAATTATCAAATAACTTCTCCCGCTCTGGGTGGAGCGGGAGGGCGTGTCAGACTCTTAGCGGACCCCGTCAATTCTGCTGACATCTCTTTGAGGCGCGCGTGGAACACAACGCGCCGTCGACCCGGGCTTGGTCCTTATCGGACGGCGAGCTACCCATTGCTCACCGTCCGCAAGCCCGCGCCTACGGTGGCCGGAAATCTTCCTGCGATTCCCGACGCCCAGGGCGTCTCCTGCTGCGGCGGTTAGGGGCGTGAGGGCGCGAAATTTGCCTCTCCCTCACGCGCTCCGTCTCCTCCTTCGCGAGCATTACTGCTTCGCAGAAAGAGGTGACGGCCTCCCATTTCCTCTCGCTCCGTAGCATGGCCCGAATCAGGGCCGGACGCGAGAGATCACCGCCGCCGATCGCATCCACGAGGACACGGCGATGCCCTGCCCAAGCCGGGCAGACCTCCACCGTATGCTCCACCGTGTCCTCCGGGCGATCCACACAGTGA
This sequence comes from Agrochola litura, assembly GCA_949152395.1. Classification (NCBI taxonomy): domain Eukaryota; kingdom Metazoa; phylum Arthropoda; class Insecta; order Lepidoptera; family Noctuidae; genus Agrochola; species Agrochola litura. The sequence continues at coordinate 1,415,252 of OX424497.1, read as the reverse complement.
CGACACCCGGGCGTTTCCTCCCGCTTTATCCTGAACAGGTACCTCCCGAAACAGCCGTGTCCGGTGAGTACCTGCGTCAGGCGGAAGGTGAGGACGCGTGGCGCCTCTCTAGCCACTCCTCAAAGAGGGGTCTTATCGCCCCAATTGTGGCGTGCCCAGCGCTGGGTTGCGACAATCGCACTCTCCATTCCGCCATGAGATCCCGCCGGAGCTCTGTCCGCTGTGCCGCGACTTCTTGCGGCATCGGAGTTAAGCCCCGGCGCTTCGCCTCCTCGCGCCACTCCCAAATGTGCGCGAGGTTAATGTCAACCTTGAGGATGACCTCACCTTTACCGGAGTTTAAAAAACTGGAAAGGGCATGTACGGCAGCCTCGCAGCCCCCTTTGGAACCAAAGCCAAGCTGTAGGGGCTGGAATTTGTTCTTTAAAATTTCCCCGTACAATTTGCAGCATATTTTAGCTGCCGTACGCCTGTAGGTACACCCAACGGTAATGGGGCGGACGCCACCGTCCTTCTTGCGCAGGGCACATAAATTGGCCCCGTACAAGACATCGACGACGGCATCATTCACACTGCCGTTGAGCATCAGGTTCATTAGGGCCGCAAGCTCCTTCAAAAGTGACTTACCAGCTTTCGCAGCGCCTGAGCTCAACAAGTCTTTTTAATGCTGAGGGGTCAGGCCGTCGAGGCCGCCAACGGAGCCACTTCGAAAGGAGCTCACGGCAGCAATCAGCTGGGGGGCAGTAACAGTAAGAGGTGTTGAATGCGGATCAGGAGGGAGGGGGGGGTCAGGGAAGGTGAGACCGTCGGCAGGCGCTGGATGTTTACTCTCCAGGGCTGTAAGAGTTTCTGGAGAATAGGATGCCACCACATCGCTACTAAACAGTAGCCTGGCCGCTCCCCTGATGTCACCTTCACTTAATTTGGATTCTACGTGTGAGCAGAAGCCTCTACGTGAAGGGTTAACAGGTAATTTTGGATCTAAAGTAAGGGTCAAATTGTTGCAGTTATCTTTAATTTGATTTGTCAAAGATTTCTTAGTTGCCAAATTTTTTTGGACATGTAGAATCCTATAAGGGAAGGTAAGTAATTGCTCCCAGGCACTTTGTGAGTTCTCCTGGGTCGTAAGACGGAGACATTGCGCCAAATTCAGTACAACGGAACTCTCTTTAATACTGGGGTAGAATTTTTGAATTTTGCCAGCGTTTTCCACAAATTTTGATCTGGAGTTTGTTTTTTCCACAAATTTTGATGTTGGGGGTGGGATTGGGAGGCACAAAGGTACACTTTGTGGTTTGTAAACCTTGCCATAGTGTATCCGTTGCCCCCGTTCGCCTTTAAAGAAGCGCGGCTGGGAGCAATGGGGACATCTCACCTGGACATCGAGCGATGTGGCAGGTTGACTAGCGCTATTTCCGGCGTCGCTACAGCCGGCATTTAACATATATTTATATATTTGCACTTACCTAAGTAGAAAAGTAGAAACTTAAACAATAATAAAAAATTCACAAAATTAAAATGATAGAAAATATTGTCATTTATGTCACTTGTCTATGTCACTTGAAGGTGGTGCATTGACGCAGGCGTGCGGGCCTAGGGCGCCGCTGGGCCGCGCGTGTAGAGTGCAGCCTTCTTTTTCTTTTTAAATTTTGAAACTACTTGTATATGTGGATGGTAATCTCCGGAACCACAGCTCTTTTTGTTAGGTTACTAATCAGAACTTGTGCACAGCGAGGAATACCGCCGTCTTCACATGTAAATTGCACCCGTGTGAAACCACTATGCTGTTAGTATTATTCCTTTCTTAGCTGAATACAGTTGTTTTATTGTGAGATGGAAAAAAATATTAAAATGGAATTAGTCAGGTCAGAAGTAACGCGGAAATTTTCTAAAATTAGGATTTTTGTATTTCAGAATAACCAAATCTATCGATTTTATACGATTCTGTTCGTAAAACGATGAGGCAAACATTTTTCAATTACATCGGATTACAAATCAAAATTTCCAAAAAAAAAAAAATTAAAAACATGCATAATTATCGTATTAAACTAGAAAATAAATTGAAACAATTACATATTATCCAATAGTCCAATTATGTCAGACTTAAATGATAAATTATTAAAATACATAACATACATCACGTCTGTATTCCCCGAAGGGTTGGGCAGAGGTACCTTTAGTACACCCACATTTCACCAATTATATTTAGATATTTTTTATAATATTGTTTAACCAATTAGCGAGTTGCCCTTACACAAAGTTTGTCAGGCAGTATTGTCCTGGCCTCTATTTATATTGCCAGCGCAGGGCTATCACGCTGTACTCAAACTGATACAAACTCCATTGTATCCAATTCAAGTTAGTCGTTGTTAAATAGTGGATTACCCTCCTTCCTACACATGTAGCTTATACAACGAGCTAATCGTCCAACTTAATTGATAAATGAGCAGCGAACAGTCTGGGAACACTTTAATGTACTTTTAAGGGAGCTTTATTTTGTTAAATCGCTTGTTCTTTTCAGTTGAGAGAAATTGCCGTATGTAATTAATCTGATAATTGTGTGTTAATCTTTTTTACGGCCATTACTATCACACTAGTTTTAGTTTTGGTGTACAATAAAAACTGAAAGTTAAAGTTGTGGGCTTCATTGCGTTACCCATTCACAAGCAACAGACTGTTACACATCTCTGTTAACAATCTTACGATAAAAAAAAAACAGTGGCACTCCGGGAGTGCCGACAGAAGAGAAAACTTGAACAAGATCGCCTTGGTGGAAGAAAATACTTGTATAGAACATTATCTACATAAAAAGCACAATCGTGTCTACAAAAAAAAAATCCAAAACCTTTAAAGTAAAAATACTTGCATAGAACATTGATCCATAACGTAATATAAATAAAGAGCACAATCGCGTTAACAAAAATGAAGTGTCGGTTACGGTGTCGCGAGCTCAATTGTTTTTTCCCGTCTCAAAAATGCCCAACGCGCCTTAAGAAATAATCACTTTAATGACATTTCTGCTTCTTTATTTGAAATCTTTTATAATTGTTTACTGTGAGATGATCTACGTGTCAATTCAAGGTGAAGATAGTGACGAATCATTGTCATCCTCATCATCATATGTGGTTCTATAAATAGGTGTATTATCTTCGGCACTGTGCGGCTTCCAAACAGCAACTGACCCACTCCACTATTTGTTGTAAACATTTTATCATCCCTTGTATTTGCATGCTATTCCACATCAATTTCCATATTGATCAGTATCTCCCTCGGAACTAAGTCAGCTGCAGGAAAATAGGTTACCGCGGTGACCGGAGCCGTTTATCGGACACTGGACATCTAGTTATACCCATAATACGATGATTTAACAAAAATGACACTTGTAGAATTTTAGGATAGCCTGCTGTAGTTACCATATTGATAGATGGCGGATTGGTGATTGCACAATTTCGAAATAAGTACGAAAAAAGTTAATTAACCTTAAACACATTTTTATTAATGTTGAATCCCTAACTTCCTAACTTTCCAAACAATATTCTAAGAAGTTTCTAAAACTTCTTCTGACCCTAAAATACGTTAACTTGTGGTGGAAAAACGTTTATTTCCTACATGCCAAACTCTTTTGTTCCCCCTACATGTATTTGTACCTACAGATGCGCTCAGCGCTTCCAGCAATTTGCGACAATTCCGTGTAATGGCGCGGCAGACCGCTCACGACCGCAACTTGCATCACACACAACATTTTATGCTCACTTTTGTGCACAATAGACCGGAACATAGAGGTTGTAAATGTCTCCAAGTGTACATTATTGGTCGGATTAATGTTATTTGGTTATTCTATTCGTACGACTATTAATTAAACTGACTGCCTCGGTGGTCTAGTGGTGTTTTTGAAGTGAAAACTTCTTTAGGCGCGTTGAGCAATTTTTGGTAGAGGATAAACTTATCAATTCGCGTCACCGACATGCTTGCGCCATAGTGCTGACTATAGAAGCTAGATGGCGCTAATACCAGTTTTAAATTTTCACTTCTGTCGGCATTCCCCATAACTGGCAATTTGTTTGTAGCATCCCAGTCTGAATTTGTACCCTGTTGATGGCAATAGACTTGCCCCTTATTGCTTGGGACTCAACTCAAACTGGCGAAATGAGTAACAGCCGCAAACAAGCGTGATATTAGTTAATTTATCATAAAAATTGCCCCAGAAACTGACTCGTAGCGTAAACTACCTACATTGCTTCGGAACACACCCAGTAAATAAAGAATAATACATAATACCATTTTAAATGAGATACCATGTGCCAAGTACTTACCAACTACCAATATTCTACTTCTAAACGGCGCCTCTCTAAACTCCAGCCGCTCACTCACATAAATATAAAGCTGCTATAATTCCACATTTTAAACGTACTGCAGTTACTCTAAACTCGATACTTCGCATATCTGAGTCAAATAAAATCCTACATAACGCGCGAGTTGATCGCACGTTAGCTATTCATGGGCGCCTGCTTCGCTATACATCGCCTGCCGCTCGTAAACACGTTTTATTGAGTTGTGTAGTGAGCGAGCGATGAATATTAAAGTAGAGAGAACGAACGATGCATATTCAATTTTAATAAGCCGCTATGTTAGTGAGACTGCAATATTGTTTGGTTGCTATTCATTATGAAGGGATTAGGGGTATACATACAACGATGAGGTGGAAAGGTGTTGTACAGATCGTTACATTCCATTTCAATCTCCCGTCACCAAACAGATGTATTTCATTAACTGGATCACATATCATGTAAGGTGATGTTGAAATATATTAACGTGCATTTGAATCAATCTGATATCATTGTTACCAACGCCTAACTAGGCTTAACCGGTAAGGCGCCGTGGGTGGTCCGCGCCGTGACAGTTTTACGACCGCACTTAAATAAACAAACACTCGGATTTCTTTACAACGTCTCAAGTAGTATTGTTAATGTTTTTTGCTACTCGAATAGATTAGGAATACGTTTCAAAAGGTTGCAGTCTTTTTAAACAACGTTCACTTATCTTTATTACCCGCTTTTGTTATTATTTCTTTTGTTCTTTGTGATAACGATTTCTGATAAAACTACCGTACCAATTCACACGAAATTTTGCAGGGTACATTATGGATAGATAAGTTATCTAACAAAAGCGTTATTAGAAACAAACATTCAAAACAAAAAATTCAAAAAATCTAGATTTTAGATGATCTAGAATTTCTAATGCTTACGTAACTTTCTCCGTCCTAAAAAAATATTTTTTTGTTGTATTTTGTTCTAAATGTTGTCTAAACCGATGAAGTATGTATCAAAAAATTAAAAAAAAACACTTACCGATCAGATATACACAGAAAAACCACAAAATATCACAACTTTCACCACACTTTCACCTTTCACTCATCCGTTTGTTTACACTTTTTTGGTAGGGTCAAAATAGGTATAATATGATGTTATTTAGTGCGAATATTATCTAAAACGATGTAATATTTACTTCAAAATGAAAATATCACCACTTTCCGACGATTTACACACAAAAACCATTAAAAAACGAATTATTACAGCGAACGCGCGCGTCCCGGGAGTGACGTTTGACTGACATTTTACTGCGCGGGAATGTCATTTTCAATATTTTTTTAAAATGTTGCCTATTCATATTTTTGCTTTTAGTCGATTTATTTGACAAGAATATTTATCCGACCATAGACAGAAAAATCCACAGACGATAATAGCCATTACAGCAAGTACAAATAGAGATGTAAGTCACGTGGGTGTGCCGTCTCTCATGAGAGACGCCGGTCCTTTACCGGAAACTCAATAAGTACCAGATCATGATTGTCAAGCTACGCTTTCAACTAGTATAGACATTTTGTATAATTATACAGTGCCTGGGCGACCCAGCTTTGCTCTGGTGAATATAGAGATTGCTCATTTAATGTAGAAAAGTTCATACTAATTCCATGTATAGCACATACTAATTCCATGCTGCCACGATAGTACATACTAACTAATTCCATACTGCCATGTCATTATTCTAAGGTAGCCATCTTGTTTTAAACTTTGGGAGACCTAGCTCTGCTCGGGTGAAAATACGGAGAAAATGAAATTTCCCAGATACGGGGTCAAAAAATCGATCTAGCTAGGTATGAGACCTAGCTAGATCGATTTTTTTCCCCGTAAACCCCTATACAGGGTGGCAGGGACATCGACGCGAAAACTGAAACCATGGATTCTGTACATGATACTAAACCCCCCAGATTTTTTTTAAATAACCGACGAAAAATTTTCGACGGTTCAGAATCATGTACTGAATCCATGGTTTCAGTTTTCGCGTCGATGTCCCTGCCACCCTGTATTGCAACTTTCATCTAAATCGTTAGAGCCGTGTTCGAGAACGTGGTTATAAATATATAGATATATATATTTACAAATATTGCTCATTGAATAGTATAGAATTGGATACAAAAATAATTTTGAAAAAAAAAAAAACCTTAAAAATCTTTTTGCACTAAATGAAAACCAAAGAAGTCATAAGACAGAAAATTCCATGCAGTGCCTTTTCATTTCAGAACTTACTTAGGAGAAATTGCATAGAATTTTTATTGCACCAATGTTATATTATATTTTCACAGAATTCACGAAGAAATTGAAATCTCGAAGTACAAAGAAGTATGTTCGTATAAATGTCTGTTTTGAACTTTTAATATAAAGGAGTCAAAGACTCGTGTAATGTAATGGAAGTGGCTTTATTTTGTAGATATTTTCTGTAAAGAAGCTGGTAGTAGTTTTGAGTTTTTATATTTAATCTCATTGAAAATATTGAATTATTGGCATTTCGTAGATTTTTTCTAAACAAAACGACCTCGAAAAAACTTTTTACAAAAAAAAACAACAGACTTCCAAAAAAAAAACACTACAAAGTGAAAAATAACTTTAATTTCGGAAGTCGGTGTCTTAGGTTTTGTGTTTTCGTTTTTTGCCACCGACTTCCGAAATTAAAGTTATTTTTCACTTTGTAGTGTTTTTTTTTGGAAGTCGGTTGTTTTTTTTTGTAAAAAGTTTTTATTTTTCACTTTTTAGTTTTGGTACCTATCCCACACACATTCAAATACCACTACCTGCTACCAGTGACAGGAACTTATCATATCATCTACAGACTAAGTGGGAAAAAAATACGTATTTTGTAGCTAACTCAAAAACTACCCAAGCAAAGTTAATAAAATTTATATGGGACCAATTTGGGAGCATACCCTTTCAAACAAAAACAGAATTTTCAAAATCGGTCCACAAATGACGGAGAAATCGGCGGACATAAATAAAAAAAAGAAAAAAAAAAAAAAAAAAAAAACAAACATACGCGTCGAACATATAAGATTCAAACTGGCCGCGTATTTAATTCACCACCGTGGCTACCTATTTTTTTAAATACAGTTTAAGGTCTGATTAGTGGTAAGATTTCAAGATTCCATTTTATAAATAAGTATTTGGATAACAGCCGAAAACGTAAGTTTTACGTGCTTCCAAAAACACAAAAATTTCTCAACGTGTAAAAAGCAATCACATAAATATTATCTGGAAATACTGTTTCATTATTCAGTACCATCATTCTCCTACGAAACGTTTTAAATGAAACAATTTCGTGATTTCATACATCCAATATCGGCTAAATAAACATACCTACCGATAACCACTACGTCAATTACAGACCTAATTTTAATGACTATCTGGCCATTTGATCGGAGGGTCAATTTGATATAAAATATACCCGGGGCGGTGAGGCGCGGGACAATTATTGGCGATAATTAGTCTGATACCAATTAGTACATGCTATGCTCCGTAGGGCCCGTCAATTGGTTCTAGAGAATTTGGGTCCATGTTTTAGGTATTTTAATGATTTATTTTATTGGACAGAAGAATGTTGTGGAAGTTCAACAAAAAGAGTTTAGTAAAATCATTCCACTTACAATTTTTTTTTATTAAACCAGAAATGATAATGTCCACCTTATGAAACACAGAATTAAGTAGAAAAAAAATGTAAATACATCTTAATTGAGCTGCTATACAAATATGATTTCACCTAATTTATCTTCTTAGAAAAGTCGTTAAATTCGCTGCGGACACTAAAGATGCGAACCACGTACATAGATACGTCACCTTCTTAATTTATTGTAATCTCTGTGCCTTTATCTCGATTTGAGGCGACGAATGAACGTGATTTATTACTGAAAATGAGTTCCAGTAGATATTGTAAGAGTTCAAAGGCAATGAAAATATTAGCTTTTAATAATCAGCAAATACTTATTTAAAGATGTTATTGTAAAACGTCAAATGTAACACTCGCACGTATAACATCATGCATAATACTCGCTCAAGGCACCATGTGTAACATCACGCGTAACACCAGCGTCTGTCAGGATTGCAACCTACGACCTACAACTCGCAAGTTGCGGCCGTTATCAATGGGCCACCACTGCTCTTAAACTGTTCATCTGGTTATTGAAGTGAAAACTTCTTTAGGTGAGTTGGGCATTTTTGAGATGGGACTAAACCATTGATTTTGCGACACTATCGCAATTTACCGACACCGTGGAGTAAAAGACATCAACGTGTTGATTACCGCGGTGCCGATTTTTTTTAAGTTTTCACTTCTTTCGGCACTCTCGGAGTGCCACTGTTTTTTTTGTGGAAGAAATGAGGAATAAATTGTGATTGAACTTGTTAAAAGCTTAATAAGACAATTTGCATTTAAATTAAAGTCCACAGACGACCCACTCATTAGAGCACACTAATTAAAAATGCGTAATTTTAATTAGCAATCAATCGCGAATCGGTTTTAAGTCAATTGTCAATAAAACGTGGATCGTCCATGATTGATCGAAGCATGCAAGTATGAAGGGTTTCACTCATGATGAATATATTTAATTGATTCCGATATCCGAGTACGTAATGACTTCCTTGAATTAATTTGTTCATACAGTTTCATGGAACCTATAGTATTGGTATCTGTAATAAGTGATAACTCAAGAGAGTAAGTAATTACTTTCGTGTTGATGTAGTAGTAAATTAAAGTGTTTCATTCCTCCATCCATACTGATATTATAAATGCGAAAGTAATTACTCTGTCTGTTATCTTTTCTCACTTAAACCACTGAACCGATGGGACAAATAGCTAGCCTGGGACTTGGAGAAATATATAGGCTACTCTTTGTTCTGGATATTTGTATAAAAGTTATGACATACAAAACATATGCAGACGAAGTCGCAAGCAACGGCTAGTTTAGTAGTAAAATTGAGATTCTGTCTTAAAGAATATCTTAAATGTTCTCGCAGTAAAGGGTAGTTAGGTGGTTAACACTAATATGAACGGTTTACTTTTAGGCTGTAACACAATAATATTTAATATCGCTGTACTTACTTCCCTCTTCCTCTCTCCTGATTTTCTGTGTTTGACGAACTTCTAGTTTTTAAGTCTCTTGTCTGGGGTACGTATTCATAATAACTATGACTGAAATACCGACGTCCAAAACAACAAAATTCAAAATGCCGATAGCCGTTATATCAAAACATAAAATACCGATGTCCAAATTCCCGAAAGAATGAAACCCCAAATGGACAAAATAAATTCTTAAAAATTCTACGATATGGCTACAACATAATTATACACTGGCTAGTAGTTAATAGGTTGAATCTGCTCCAAAACCGAATCGGGGCACCCCGACTATTCGTATTCTTTTGGCTCCTACCCTAGAGTGTATATAAAAACCGGAGGCGCGGAGGGAGAGCAACTCCCGCCCGCTGTAACAAAGCATAGGCACCCGTGCGAGCCATAGCGGCTGAGGTGATCCGAAGCTGCAGATGTGAGCATGGATGCCTATCCTTTGTTACGTAAGGGCGAAGGGGTTGTACTTCCCGCAGCGCCGGAGACGATGCAGAAGCAACTTTAATGTAATGTGGGATATGGATCTTCGGGATATGGATCTTCGGGAGTTTAAGCTTTCGGGCAAATGATCTTTCGGGATTTAAAACTTTCAATCAAACAATCATTTGGCGTTTAATTTTTCGTCATTTCATCCATAGGTATTTTAAAATACGGTCTTTTAAATTTCGGTATTGTAATACGTACCCCTTATCTGTTATTACTTAAGAATTTTAGATGCATTAAGGAGCCCCTTTGACTGACGGTACTAAAGTATCTATCCAACTCTCTGATTGGTTAATCTGATTACCATGGTATAATCTATTTTAGTGTAATCTGTGTCGAAACGAGAGTAAGCAGAGTCCACAAAACACAATAAAGAGAAGAATAACGAAATGTAATAAACAATTGAATGTTATGCTTAATAACATAGCATAAGCATAATCTGCCTATAACGTTCCCACTGCTAGGACACAGGCCTCCTTTCTGTTAGAGGGAGTTGGCTGTAATCCACCACGCGGGCCCAGTGTGGATTGGCAGATGTCACATGTCTTCGAATTTTTGGTTCTAGGACATGTCCGTTTCGTCTAGATGTTTTTCGTCACCGTTTTGAGAGCAGTGGTGAAGAAATAAATAATACAAAATAAAGCGCCTGCCTAGGTTGGAACTTACGACCTGCAACTCGTAAGTCGGGGCCGTTATCACTGGGCCACCACTGCTCACTGAGCTTGAGCATTATATCGTGAGTAGTTTTTTTGAACTGAAAACTTCTTTAGGCGCGTTGGGCATTTTTGAGATGGGACTAAACCATTGATTTCACGACACCATAACGACACCTCATTTTTGTAAACGCGATTGTGCTCTTTATTTATATTACATTACGGATCAATGTTTTATGCAAGTATTTTACTATAAAGGTTTCGGAAGTTTTTTTTTTTAAACGCGATTGTGCTCTTTATTTAGATAAGGTTACGGATCAATGTTCTATACAAGTATTTTTCTTCCACCAAGGCGATCTTGTTCAAGTTTTCACTTCTGTTGGCAATCCCAGAGTGCCACCACTTTTTTTTTATGGACAACAATAACTCACGAACATTGTAAACCCGTCAGGTTGCTACTTAATTCCGTTAATCGGTGGTAATAAAATATATATTTAGCGGCTTATGTTTTCAGTTTTACTATGTACTATTTATTGCGTATAAACTGGCAGGGGATTCCATTAAACTGTGTCAAACCGAATTGAATTTATTGCTGTTACTTTCGACATTTTATTGTAGGTAGTAATTTTTTACCTGTTCACTAGAATATTAAGCGTTATAAAAATATTATAAAATGTATGTAAATTGATTCGGTAATCAAACTTATTTCTACTTGGATTGTTATAAACAAACTGATTGGCTAATCCCCATGATTAAAATCGTTAAAATCTAGTCGCAATCGAATCTCAAAGACAATTTATGTAAAAATCTTTTTTGTTTTAAAGGTTAATAAAGGTATTTTTGTCAGATTGAGACTGAGATTAGAATGCGAACAGGAATCACCCCTCTGATTGTTGATCTATTTCTTTTTAAAATACCTACTATAATAATATTGTTTAAAATTTATAAATAATAGGCGAGCAATATATTCCATGAACTTAAAATAATGTAAATCAACTATTTTAAAATTCAATAGCACACTAATGCCCGTTTTCACCTTCACTAAGTGATACTTAAAGTGCACTGTTGGATTTTCAACTCTCACCGCTGCGCGCTGAGCCTAGCTTTGAAAATCCAACAGTGCACTTTTTTTAGGGATTCATTTAAGTGTCACTTAGTGAAAGTGAAAAATTCCTTTCTGGCTTGACTGTCACCTACTGGTCTTGCGAAATTCGTGGTGCACAATTTTCTAAAGTTTTTTTTAGAGCACCATGTGCAATTACATAGAAATATTGCTGATCAGAGTTATGTATGAAGTCGACTTCAGCTTGCTGATTTTTTTTTTTTTTTTGCTGATGTGGCTTCGACCAGAAATATTTTGCATTCACACAAAACACAATGTTTGTTTGTACACAAATATCTGTGTGTTACAATATCGCGTGTTGACCACAAAACACTGTATTGGGAATAAATTCATTATTCCTTCTGGTAATATTTTACGTAGATTTAAATCCAATTTGAATTTCCACAAGCGGTGGTTTCGATGAACGCTTTTTGTTTTAAATTAGGCCACAGCGGGTACTTGTGTTAGTGTAAATAATGAAATGGAAAAAATACTAAATGATTACATAATAGCGGTTCAAGGTTATGAGGATGTATTGTTTTCTCGTCCCTATATATTTTGCTGCCTATGCTTCTTAAAGTGTATAATTATGCATTCTGCTTCTACACGCAAAGCACATAAAACAACACGCCAGTGTTTTATGATAAAACAGATCCTTCGTTAAGGAAAACGCGTGTTGATACATTTTTCAGAAGCAAGCGATTTGCACTGACTAGTTCCTACAAAAACGATTAATTATAATTGATGGAAATGTATTATTTCAGTACCTAATTATAATGTTTCGTAGAAGATTTCGTGGAAAAGCCAAGGGGTTGGCCCAGGCAAGGCTTTGCTTGAGACAAAATATTTAAATGGTGGCTCTTTATTGGTGGGATAGTCAGAAATTGTATGTAATAAAAAGATATTCTCGAACTACAATGCTACTGTTGCATATTTTATATAAATTTTAATTTTATGTGAATTTGTCAAACAAAACGGTACTCTGTTCGGGAAATAATGTGTAGTGCTGTCTATATCTTCCTTTTTTGTGGTTAGAGACTAACCTCGTGTCAGAGTTTTAAAGTCGTCCATGGACCCATGACTTGGCTCCACATGCCGTCGAGAAATATCTTTTAGGCTTAGGTAGGTTTCCTCACGATATTTACCTTCACCGTTTTTGAAGCAAGTGACTTATACAATACGCACATGAATCCGAAAATTCAGAGGTATAGTGCTGTTAAATTATTATTTATTACTGTAATTTTAAACACTTGACGTGCGTGTACGACCAGATGTATGAACGTGGATGAAGTAAAAGGAGTATGTAAGGATCGTAGTTGGTAACTTTCTGTTGTTTCTGCTAAATCCCATAGAAAAAACCGGCCAAAAGCGTGTCGGACTCGCGCACCGAGGGTTCCCATTTTAAATTTTCATCGGCGAGGCCTTTATTCGTCAGAGAATTTTAACTATGCACACTGCCGTGTATAATATTGCAGTTTTACGTCAGCGCCATCTCTTGACCGATAGTAGAACTAATGTAATATAAGTTGGTTTTTAAATTCGTTTTATTTTTAATTTCAGATTTTTGACAGACGGACAGACAGACTGAGTCGCACCATAAGGGTTTCTTTTTACCATTTTGGTACGGAACCCTAAAAAGGCGTGAGTTTAGGTATGTATTTATGTTTTAAAAACTAAGACCGCTGAATCTATGGCCTTTTTATTCACTTACTCTGTAGCTAACTTAAGTAAAGAATAAACTAAAGTAGATTTTCATTCGTTAAAGAGACTTAACAAGACCCTTAAACTCCTGTTATTAGAATTCCAAATTGACGCTCACCTTTTCAAAATACCTGAAAAGATACTTGGACGTATAGGTTCCTTTTCAACCTCTACCACCTCCAAATAAATTTCTTTAGGCTGAAAAGAAACCTAGGTAGTCCAATTTGATAATACATTCCGAAAAAAAAAAAAAGTGTTTTTAGCAAAGAACTGAGTAGTTTGTTTAGTAAGTTATGAAAAATATTGACGTGTATGTAATATCTATATAGTTTAAATATTAAGAGAAGTCAACTCATGTTAGCACTAGATTTTAACCCGCTGAAATTATATTGTATATTCTGCCTAAGGTTCGGAATATCGCGTGTATTTGAAGAAGTTGAACAATAATAATAATTCTTCATACTCAATTATGTGTTCATTACTACAATTTATACTTATCGCTAAATTCTCAGTGGTACAATTTATTTTCTTTTGTCACACTGAGCCGGGTTTCGGTCGAGAATTTTTACGTATAAATCCCCTAAGATTCCTTACAAAGAGTTTCATTTGCATCCGAGTGTTTGCGAGGTCTCTAAATCAGCGGATCATCCTCGCTGTACATAATGAAGGTGCGATCCGATCCGACTGCGACCGGCTTGACTAATTCTGCTTTTAGTTATTTAATTGTTTATTTAAGCCACCTATTATCCAAGATGTAATTGAAATAACTGACAACCTCTAGAGGGGTTCATCATTATGACCAACTCTATAACTGTGGGACCACCACAAACTTGAAAGAGTAAAAAAAAAGATTACCTAGGTATTCCCTAAATTTGGTCACGTTATGCGAAGGTGACTTTTTTTCGCGATTTCCGAATTGTTCGCAAAGTAAAAGTTGTTCATAATGATAAATATAATGGCCCCTTATGAGGTTTTTAGTTATTACAATTAAACCTAGTTGTTGGCGAAGCGCCAACAATTGTGAATTATTGGTTAATCAACCAATAAACATGTTTGTCAGATTGCATTCGTACTACTCTTTCTAATACAACACATTAAATAATTGATGCCACTACCAGTTTATTTTTTCTTAGCACGTTTGGGTACGCTATACAAAATGCTACGGCGTAGATACGTGCTACGATGGCGTAGCAGTCTCGTAGCACGTATTTATAGGAACTTCCTTTATGAATAAGTTGTGTCAAAGTTTGGAAATGTTTGTATGGGCTTCGCTCTACGATTGCCATACAATATTCCAGATGTTAAACTCACACCCTGCATTCTATTATTATCTCATGAAACATCCCCACATCCCCGAAAAACTCACCCCACTTTATTTCCCTTAACCTCCCCCATTTCCCCCGCTTCCCTTTCCCCCAATATTCTATAAATTAACCTAATCATCTACCTGTATCGTCGCCGCTCACTTCATTGCCGTAAATTTCTCGCCTCCAGATTTATTAAGGCAATTAAACTTGGTCCAAGTTGACAGTTTTTTCCTTTGTTTTGGACACTTTAATGAGCGCCGCGAGATGTAGGGAATTAAATTCTTACGGCTTACTGTACCAGAACACGTATATTCTAATTTCCCAAATTCTACTCTCTATTCTGCTCTGAAATTAAAAGGCATTTATGGAATTTAAATTGGTTTTAGTCCATCTTGGCACATCGTTTTAAATAAAGCTGTCCGGTGTAAGGTCCCAAATTCCATTCTTGGTTTAGTTGGGTTTTTGTACAGATTTTATGTTAAAATCTGAGTAGGTATGGAATGTTCTCAAGCCTAGAATATCAATGTAATGTAAAATACCGTAAGTATGTAGTGTACTGGGCGGAGCATCGCCGTGTCCTCGTGATCTCTCGCGTCCGGCCTTGGTTCAGGCCATGGTACGGAGCGAGAGGAAATGGGAGGCCGTCACCTCCTTCTGCGAAGTGGTAATGCTCGCGAGGGAGGAGGCGGAACGCATGAGGGAGAGGTAAACTTTGCACCCTCACGCCCCTAACCGCCGCAGGAGGAGACGCCCTGGGCATCGGGAATCGCAGGCCGATTTCCGGCCACCGTAGGCGCGGGCTTGCGGACGGTGAGCAATGGGTAGCTCGTCGAAAAAACATCACCAATTCTTTGAAAAAGAGGAACCCATCCACCCAATTATTAACAATGATGTAAACGAATTCTTTTTTTACATTGAAAAAAAAACTAGCAGAAAATATAAAGAGCCCCCAAAACCACTTAGTCCACTACCTTGAACACTTCAAACTGTTATCACCCCAGCAGTTTGGCTTTCGCAAGAAAAAATCCACTTGTGATGGAGTCCATATGTTAGATAACAATTTAGTAAATAACTTAAATACTAATAAGTAGGTTCTCACTATATTTTTAGATCTTGCGAAAGCATTTGACACCGTTCCCGTTTCCACTCTTTTAATCAAGCTTGAATGTTTAGGTGTCAGAGGGTCTTCACTCGATCTTTTCAAGAGTTATCTTACTGATCGCTCACAATTAGTCACTATAGAGAATTACAAGAGTGATGAACTACCCATTCAGTATGGCGTACCCCAGGGTAGCATTCTAAGGTCCACACTCTTCCTTGTGTTCATTAATGACCTCTGCAATCTCCAAATTCCAAATGCCACAATTGTTTCATTTGCAGACGATACTTCCATCACATTCACCTTGCCTAAGCGGCGAAGTACCTTGCCTTGTAATCTAGTCCTAGTGAAAAAATAAATCTTTATCTTATCTTATCTTATATTGGCGGTGGAAAACTAAGACAGTACAATAATTAAATGAAAGAATTACTTAAGTACGCGCTACATCGGTAGATGATAGGTTTTGAACACCTAGTATTATCTTCAGGTACATATTCTGCCTACAACAATGTAAATATTATTTTGTATCGATATACAAGTTTCTATTACGATATAAACCTACTTTAGACTACATTACCGATACACGGAACATTGAATAAACCCTTTTCCTATACAAAGAGGAACTAACGTATTTTTTATAACCCCAGGGACACACTGCGGTCATTACTTTCAGCTTTGTTAGCTCCGGCCTAACTTGTTTGGTAACAGCTAAGAAAAAGTGCGACTTGTTCTGTTGTGTGACGTCATCGGGTGGCGTAAGCTGATGTTGCTTCAAGTGGTGTTTATAGATGGTGTTCTTCATTTATTATGACATGACATGCACTTTAAAGAACGCCATGTTTCTTTTTTGTGTTTTATTGTGTACAATATTTTACTGTTGTAGGTACGTTTTGCTAATAGGACCATTTGCTTTTAGGACGTTTTGATACGGAGGGATATAAACATTACTTGATAAAAATTAGTAGGTACGAGTGTCAAGTTTGATGAAAAGCATTACACTTCCTCTCTTCAAATAGGTGACAATGCATGTTGACTGATTGGCAGAATAGTTGACATCGACACAGAACCAAAAAAAAAAATGTTCTATGTCGCTCAACCCACATAAAACAGGTGATCTTTCAAAATTCTAACAATAATCGATACCGCTCAACTTCCTTCAACAACATTTTTATCAAACAAATCGTTCTGAGAATTTCTTCGTGACTTTTGTAAAATTCTCGGGAACGGCGTCATTATAAACTTTTCGATAGTCGACTATGGACGCCGTCTTAATTTTTCTAAAACTTCTCAGTTGAAGTTTGTAGTGACGTGAATTTTTAATGGCGCCCCTTCATCATATCCTGTTTGATGTGCTTTTTGTTCAAACAGTTTTGTGTATGAGATTATTATTCTTCAAATGTGACTTTTTATTTGCAAACGTAACAAGTTCTACAAGCAAATTAAAAAAAAAATGCTTTTAAAGACTTTTAAAAGCAAATACCAATAATAACCTGAATCAATTAACTTTTAAAAGCATTTTAAAAGACCGGACTAAACTAAGTGACTCTGGTTTTTAAACACCAGAGTCGCTCAGTTTAATCCCTCAGTCCTAATCAGTTTGTTTGTCGAAGTTGGCTCACATTCACAGCATACATAATTATCTCTCACTGTTATATATCTTCTAAACGCTGTCTTCTTATCGTGCAGGTAGGTATGTAGGTACTTCAAGAGCACTTGTGCAACGAACAACAACAATTTTAAAACACGATATAGCAAAAAAAAACCTATCAACAATTCCCTATTTTCCAATGAAAATCACAATCAATCCTTTGCCACCAAAATCAACAAAAACTATTCACCTGTAAGCACGTGCTTGCTCCTTTCGGATTATATATAGTCTGCGCTGAATATTTAATGCGAAGAGGGTTCGTCAATGAAGCCGCTCCACAATCTAACGCATTATGAATGAACCAAAAACGAAAATACATTTTGATGCTCCGGAATTAAAATAATTTAAATAGATAGATAGAATATTCTTTATTAAGTACACCATAAAAATTACAGACATTAATTTTAAAAATTTACATTGGGTGACACAATGGGCGGTCTTATCGCTTAAAGCGATTTTTTACAGACAACCTTTGGATGGATTTAAATGGAAAAGGAGAGACAATACTGCAGGTAGTCAGTGGTGTACCATTTACATATACGACAGATACACAGATACCTACATAAAGCATATAATTACCTGTATAAATATATAATATACTAGCTGCCCGCCCCGGTTTCACACGGGTAGCACTTAGTACTTTTCTTAACTACCTACCCTACCTACCCTACCTACCCTACCTACCCTACCTACCCTACCTACCCTACCTACCCTACCTACCCTACCTACCCTACCTACCCTACCTACCCTACCTACCCTACCTACCCTACCTACCCTACCTACCCTACCTACCCTACCTACCCTACCTACCCTACCTACCCTACCTACCCTACCTACCCTACCTACCCTACCTACCCTACCTACCCTACCTACCCTACCTACCCTACCTACCCTACCTACCCTACCTACCCTACCTACCCTACCTATCCTATCTCTCAAGTTGGATCGAACTGCACATGGTGTGCAAATTTTATTATAATCGGTTAAGTGGTTTAGGAGTCCATTGAGGACAAACATTGTGACACGAGATTTATATATATTAAGATTAGATAAATAACAGATATACATAAAATTATAAACATGAAACAAGAGCAAGGAACTATACGTAATGATGATGTTTAAGGAGAGAGGAAGTGTTTTTTACCAGAATTTTAAAAGTGGACAAAGATTGAGCACGGCTTATCGACACGGGCAAGGCATTCCATAACCGTACTGCTTGAATCTTAAAAGATTTGTCATAAAAGCCGGTAGAATGCATCAGCATCTCTAGTCTCAAATTTTCCGATGACCTCAGATATCTATTATGTGTGTCATGAAGGAACTTGAAACGTTCTTTAAGATAAGAGGGGGTTGTAGGATTGAAAAAAATATTGTAGAGCTGAAATAAGATATAAGAATTTGGTCATTTCATTCTGTACGGCATCAGTTTCATACTGTTTCAATACAGCTTCTAATCCATTATTCCGCAACGCCGTACAAAAATCATGCGACAAGGGGAAAAAATCGCGGGTTGCAACCCCCTCTCTTTCCGTGGTCCGGGGGGTGATTTGAAACAACATAAAATTCATTTATTTTGAAAGTTTTTCAACCCTCGATTTTTTGCCCAAATTTACCCTGGAAATTGTCAGAAAAAAAAAAATATTACCGACTTTGTGGCGCACCATTTTTTTACGGCACTGCGCGCTTTGTTATTATTTTTCATGGATCTATCAATGGTAAAAATGCCGTACAAAAATATATGACCAAAATGTACTCACTCTACCTGCACTTTTGAATTCTCACCAGCACTTAGTTGGACAGCTTACAAGTGACGGCATAGTGCTGAATCTTATTATTTTATGCTCTTATATCGTCCTATATACGTCACCTGGTGGTTCATATGACCCATCCATTTTTTGGACATGGGCCTTTAATCTATAACTTGCCGCCTCACAAACCATCTGTTACTCTGATGCTGCGTGAAAGAAGGACAAACCAACTCACTACACACTTTCAGATTTTATGATATGTATTACTAGATTTTGCATAACTAGTGAAGGTGTTTGCGAGACTACTTGTAATGAACAACCCACAACATTTAACAAAAAAATAAAAAACATGTTACTAACATAGTTTTATAAGTGTTACTAACAACAATATGAATCATTTATGTTCGAATTAAATAAATAATAATAATCATTATTATTGTTAATCAACTTGTAACCTTAAAGCAATAATATTAAGTTATTATATTTGCATTGTTCTATGACTTTATTTTAGAATGTTCGTATGCTCTCTGTATCCATAACCGATCATCTATTGATTGGCCTTTAGAAAGCCATAACAATTAAAAATTCTGTTATGTCTCGTTAATGACAGTTGAAGGTTTAATTCAGCTTTCCAGTTATGCTCTTTATGGCAACGGATCAATTATTACAACCAGCTGTTTTTGGTGGGCTTCGTTTTTGTTGTTTTGGCCACCATATTATCTTCACTTCCACGTTCTTCAATTGTTTTCTGATCATAAACTTAAAAAAAAAACAGAAAACTAATGAAGAAAATCTTTTAATAGGTAACTTCCACTTCTCCAAAGCTAAACAAGATGCCCTCGTCGTTCTCTCACGTCTCCCTTTCAATCAGTGCGGTGCGGCATCCATACACAATGAGGTGACATCCACCTCGCACTTTGACATACAGATTGCGGCGATAACACCTCACGCGTTAAACACCTCTTGGTTTATGACCGAGCCCGTTCTTACCGTATTACAGTACCTACCTCTGTTTTATAGAAGTGGGTGTACCGACATTGGTTTATTTAATTATACAGTGGAATCTCACTAATCCGGCACTATTCAAAACCAGAGGGTGCCGATTATTGGAATGTTCGGATTACTAGATTGTATAGAAAAATTCATTATATGTAAATAAAATAAAGCATTTTATAAAGAAAATACGATGTATTTGGGTTCCTGTTCTACACGTTTTTATGCTCGGCCTAGAAGAGGATCGTGGGAGGTGCGGGCGGAGGGTGCCGAATTTTTAAGATTCTACTGTAGTTTTAAAACTGCAAAAATTTAAAAATTCGATGAAGATTTCTTTTAAAAATATCCACTTTCCTATTTTTTCACATTATTAAGATTTATCTACATACATAGTGAATCTCAATTTGATTTGATTAAAAAAGGCCATTGGCTATCAAATTGGTACCAAAGAGTTGTAAATGAACGCGAATCATAATTGGTATTGAAGTAAGCAAATCATCCACTGAATTCAGTGCTAGAAGTGCTATATAACGTAAAGATGCGAACATAACGTAGTTTTATCGTCTATTAACTATTTTACGAGCTCGCGAATGTTGCACTGATGCTTATCATGTAAATTGCTTCCTTTTGTCTGGGCAGCAAGGGTTTCGTACGTTGACTTCTTGTGCATTAGTTGTAGTCTCAAAATAACTAGGTAACAACGATTACAATCGTAAAAGAAGCTAGGTATAAAATAATCTTCAACTAAGTATTAAAAAAAAAAACAATTACGTTATGTACAGTAAGCGCTCAAAAGTGCATGAGCACGCTAAGAGTCATATTGCTGTGAACACGCGGTATAGCTCGTACATTTGTATGTGTAAGCAACACGATACACACACCACAGATAACGCAGTTTTGTTCTACACGAAACAACAATATATTTCCGTCGCTTTAAACATGCTAGCACACACGCACTATGCGCGTGAACTTGACCAGTTAATGGCATTGCTAAAATTCGATAGTAACTTAACAAGTGCAGATAGCAGAAAGCGTTAAGCGTTGGTATGGAATTCAAACTGCCTCAGGTTCTAATCTCGTAAAACACAGTGCGGTTTTTTGCAAATATTATTATTTTTGTTTTCGATAATAATATTTTTTTAAATATTGCTGCTTTTTTATGTTGTTATTGCAATAAAGGTTTTAGAATAAAAAATGCGTGATATATGATAACAAAATTAAAAAAATATGTTTATTCGTTATATTTATTTTACATAAGTTAACACACTGCTACAATTATTTATCATTACTTCAGCTGAATAAGATGTGAAATAGATGTCAAGAAACTAGAAGCAGTTTGTATTATTTTGACATATTTAAATTATGAAATATTTTAAATTTTTAATGGATTTTTTCACCATAAACATTAAGCTTTGATCATGGTCGAAGTAATTAAGTAATAAATAAGAATATTAGACTACTTAAAATGTAAAAAACTACTTACAGAATAGGTAATTTTAAGGTTAAATATGGGCAGTTTGTTTATATTTTATTTGTATTAATTATTTTACATTTTATTTGACTTTAGTAAATATTGGTTGTTATTGAGGTTAAAGCTTAAGTATTCATTTTCTTTACGAAAAGAAGATTGAAACTAAACCTCAAATTTTAATCCTAAAATAATACTATTACTAAAATAATATTAAACAATTTCGGTATATCTGCAACAAATACGACAAACACCCTATTGAAACGTGCTTAAAAAATTCGTTACCATAAATTCATGCAATAACGAATCTGTTGTTTATTAAGTTGGTACGGTCAATATTTTAAGGTCAAAAACGGTTTTCTAGCTGGTCTTCAGTGATGCAAGCCTTCAGAGTGCACGGCGAACGGTTCATAATGACGTGTTTTTAATAATTCAGCAAAATATCTCGTTGGTATGAAACCATTTGTTTCATTCACCATTTGACGTCGCTGCTACTCGATAATAAGCCCCTTCCTCATATCTCTTAACCCTCACAGTATTTCTCTAGAACAAAGAAAAACATTGTTTTTATTACACATAATACCTTATTATTTATTATTCACTAATCGAATTAAACCTCACAATGAATTTAAAACTTTGAAGGCATCTTCTGTCTCAACAATACCTCTGTTCTATCAACAATACCCTTGATTAAGATTTATGTTTAGTAAAATATGAAATATTTAAATGATAACACTCACACTTAGTCCGGTTTCATTAGATATTCACTTCACTTTTACGCAGCGCAATAATATTCTCTGATCTGATCTGATCTCTTCAATATATTTTATGCCTGCTTTTTGATAATAATAACCACAACACTGCGCTAAATACTCGTCACCAATATTATCCACGAACCAAAAAAGTTCTATTAATTAAATACTCGTAACAATCTGCATCTACCCCACAGAAATCGAAATAATTTACTTAGTTTTTTGTGGTCTACCTGCTAAACTTTAATATTTATGTGAACAAGACGAATGAAACTAAAAACGAATGATGATTATTGAACTAGTCATTGGTTGCAGAGAAAGTGAGTGTGTGTGTGTAATGTGCGTGTCTACAGTATTGTAACAACTTATAGAAGAAGGTCGTAAGTCAAACCGAAGCGTCAGTCTATTGCTTTGTGAGATTGCTCATGGACTTTTGGTCGGTACTGTACCTATATCCAAAGTTTGAATCAAATTAAATACCTGACCTGATTTATCAACGAGCCATCAAATTTTTATTGCCTCTAAAACAGCTATAAATAAAGTAATTGTCGCCACCCTGTTGATAAATCTACAAACAGTTACTTACAAACGAAACGAAGCGTACAGTTACTAATGCGTTTTATTTCCCTTAATTCCCCGATCATTAGCAACAGACATATATCACGTCCAAACCGCTCACAACGTTTTACGAAAAATGAAAATAACTAAGAATAACCGCCATTTTTCTCTCTCCCCTAACAAATGATTCGGGAAATAAAATTTATGAATCAATAAACACGGAATGGTCTTTGGATTCCGTATTCGCGTGTCGCTCACTATGCATTATATTTTTACGACGTCTCTTCAGAAACATTTGAACTCCAATATTTTGACTAATATATCCATTCTAACCCTTATTAGATAGTTATAAGAGCGTTTTTCCCGAGCCTAAGCGCCGGAAACGGCTTGCGGTTAAAGTATCCAAGAATTCAGGGCAGAGCCGAAATGTGCTAAGTTTTCCGTTAAAGGCATGTAAATGTCTAATATTTTGCATATTGATTTTGGTAAAAAGTAGAACAAAATTGCCTTTCCCGGCTCAAGTCGTACAAGTTTAGCGAGCGGAACATTTTCTTGAATGTTTCGTATGAGGGAGAGCACTATTGGTTTTTAATGCTAATAAAATTAAATGGGTTCGTGTATCGGTATAATTCTCAACTATATCATCGGGCACGAGCTCCTTTTATAATATTGAGAAAGTCTTGTATCCAGACTATAGCATGAAACAATCATTGTAATACAAGACTAGTAAAACAGTATTACCAGAACGTGTAAGTTACCAGAACGTGTAAGGAATGGTGCTAATCCATGTGTCATGTTCGTGAACGGGCGCTATCAGTAGGGACTGGTCATCTCTTAGCTGCCATGGCTTATTTTAATTTAATTTTTGAATTGTATTATTTGTTTTATTTTCTATTACGGACGCTTTTAACGTTCTGCATCGTTCTCACATGTATAACTTCAACATGAATGATGTAACCAATATTTTGTAACTGTTAGGTATGGATCCTTACGGAATAAATAGTGGACTGTATGTTGACTTTAAAAACTGGTATATTACAATAAAAATACAATAATGAATCCCGACAGTAAAATATCGCGTCGTTGGTTGTTACGGGTGCGCGGGCGTCTCACTCGGGCGCGCTGGGCAAGTGGCCGAGCGGGCGGCTTGGAGGTGACGACGACGGCGGGGCGGCGGCGGTGCGAGGGAGGCGGGGGGGAGCGCCTCGGTCCCGTGGGTTGCGCGTAGACATGCTCCCCGGGTTGAAGAGACGATCTTCAAGGGTTGTTGTCCTCTTCTAATGGCAGGGGGCAGAGGTTGTTCCATCCTCTTCTGATGGTTCCCTTTTTCGTTCGGATCTCTGCGACTCTGTTGATACCATCAATGCCTGGGTATACCTGCACCACTCTTCCAAGCTTCCACCTTAAAGGTGGACAGGTCTTGTCCTTAATAAGAACAAGAGTGTCCAGTTTGATACTATCTCTATCGCTAGCTGTCTTCCACTTTGTTTTCTGCTGTAGCATAGAAATATATTCATTAGAAAATCTTTGCCAAAAATGAGATTTTATAGCTTCTACTCGCTTATGGCGTTGCAGTAAGTTGACGCTCTCAATCTCGGCCACCTGTGGATTAGGCACAGTAGTTAGAGTTCGTCCAATTAGGAAATGAGATGGGGTTAGGACAGATAAATCAGAAGGTTCAGTAGATAGAGGGGTCAAGGGTCGAGAGTTCAATATAGCTTCCACTTGAGTGAGACAAGTAGACATTTCTTCGTAAGTTAGATGTGTTAAATTTAAAATTCTACGTAAATGATACTTTGTAGAACGAACGGCGGCTTCGGCCATCCCGTTGAAATGAGGGGAATAGGCAGGCGTAAAAAGAAAGTTAATGCCTTCCTCTGCTAGTTTATCAGCTATATCTAATTTAGAGAGAAAGGATTGCAATAATTTACATGCGCCGACAAAATTGGTTCCATTATCAGACGTGAGGCTGCGAGGCTTGCCTCGACGGCTTATAAAGCGATATAGTGCAGCCATATAAGCTTCTTTGCTCAGTTCCGTCACAAGCTCCAGGTGTACTGCCTTGACTGTCAAACAAACAAAAATGCAAAGGTATGATTTTATTAACTTGCAACCACGACCTTTTCTGTCAGCTATCAATATTGGCCCACAGTTCTTAAAAAATGATGAAAATACTTGGCCCAAAATGCCTAACCCTAAGGAGGAGCGAGATCTACCGGAGATTTCGTAAGGATTCCGTAAGGATCCATACCTAACACTGGTCCTTCGAGCCGGATCAGTGTTAGGTATGGATCCTTACGGAATAAATAGTGGACTGTATGTTGACTTTAAAAACTGGTATATTACAATAAAAATACAATAATGAATCCCGACAGTAAAATATCGCGTCGTTGGTTGTTACGGGTGCGCGGGCGTCTCACTCGGGCGCGCTGGGCAAGTGGCCGAGCGGGCGGCTTGGAGGTGACGACGACGGCGGGGCGGCGGCGGTGCGAGGGAGGCGGGGGGGAGCGCCTCGGTCCCGTGGGTTGCGCGTAGACAGTAACCATATTCTGATTTAAAAGAGTGTCCGTGGAGTTTCTTGCCCGTTCTTCTCCATAGGTACCTACTACGCTTTGGAATGGGCAATGGGGTTAAAAACTGAAAGCTCATAGCAGATGGCAGCACGGTTGTGCGTCTTTAGTCCGCCATTGTTGTTTATGTTTTCACTGTTGTGTCGATATCGTTTATACGAAAACTAGACAAAAATGTATGCGATTTGGAGTGTAGTACAACTAAAAGCCGAGTTATGGAAAAGAGATGCGTCTACCACGGGTAAAAAAGCAGCTTTAGTGGAAAGGTAAATAAATAATGACCATTTTATATTTGATAGATTGTTTTGTTTACATTATTTAAAACTCCTTTTTTTGTTGAAGACTGGAGGCATACGACAGGAATAACTTGATCGGAGTTGAAGAAGAGCTTGAGGATGATAACCCTAACATTCCTGCCCTGGAAAAGTTCAGGGATGTCAATTCTAGGACTGATCTTCCAGCGCTATCTAAAACCCACATTCAAACGTTTGCTGAAGGGTAAGTTTTCATACAGTGATCAACTTATGATGCATTCACTACTTCCTTTGTGAGTTCAACTATAAAAAAACGTGTAATATAGGTACCTAATTTAATGTTAATATTATTTCAGGTTTCAAATATCTCCTAAAGTGAAAATCCTCTATGAAAATAGGAGCTTGATCAAGCTAATGATCGTAACCATGCTTATTTTCATGCACAATGCAGGCACAAATGAAAAGATTAATGAATAAGACTGGTATGATATGTGAAAGTCATTGTGAATGTGCAGCTGGAAGTGGCTTGGAAGCACAATGTAAACATATCTTCACAGTCCTCCATGGTATAGAGGATATAGTATGTACAAAGATTACAATTACCTATGCATACAGTATGCACAGAAAAATTAATGATGTTCAAACAACCAAAAACAACATCATTTTATACTGAGTATCTCCAACCAGCAATTTACGATAAATACTATGATACTGTAATAAAACCAAATTAATGTTATATACAATGTTTTATTTTTATTTATCTCCTTATACACAATACATATTACATAATACATTCCCTAAAGTTAGAGCACATAAGACAAACAAAAAATATCTTTGATGCGAGGGGCACAAAATTGTGATGTTTTGTCAAACATAACAAACGTTCCATGTGAACATTTATTTATTTATTAATTAATAGGTTAGCCTACAATTGTTTACACATTAAGTACATTTCTTTTAAAACTACACGATATACATTTATAAGTGCAACAATTACTTAAAGCTAACACCACATGCACTATACGAGTATTTGAATTTAACATTTTTATGACTGCAATTAATTTCTAATAATGGCTGATTTAGAATTATGTAAAAACAAAGCAATAATGCAATAAACTAGGATCAAATATTTGGTTTACATTAAATAATAAATTAAATTACATTGAAATAAATAACATTTTCAATAGTAATATTCTTCACATGACTTCCATAATACTTTATTTTGTGAGCCATTATACTTAAGTCGAACACACAAAATAGAACTTTTGGTAGGTTTCAAAACCTGTGTAGAAAGAAATGATACTGTCATTGTTTCTACAGTTCTATATAGATCCATAAATGTACACACAATTCACTTGAGTATGCCTTGATGATACAGTATGTTGGTCCCGCTCTGGCCCATCATCTGGCTCCAATGGTGTGCTAGGAAAAATTTCTATTTCGTTAAACATTGTAAATTCCTCGTCTTTATATGGCTCTTCATAACTATCACGGGTTTGAACATGGCTAGGTCCAGCAATTTGATCACTATATGTATCACAGCATTGTTTTTTCTCATTTCTCTGTAACAGTCTATTTGCTCTGTCTTCAGCTAAGGGGTGGACTGGTTGACTTTAGTAAAAAAAAAATAGAGGGTACAGCAGTCTTCCTGAGCCTTTTGTAAATATTTTCATCACCTAGAACAGACAAAGAGGATTTATGATCTACTTATCTTTGTGCGAAACATTAAATACAAATATGATGAGTGGAAGATACTTATATTTATCTATTTAGCCCGTAATGTCCCACAGCTAGGCAAAGGCCTCCCATTCCCTTTTCCACACAGGTTTGTCCACTGCCACTGCGGGCCAGACCTTTCAGTAGGATTCAGAGCAGGATATGTGTTAATATTAGGCAGTAGGTAGTTTGGTATGAAGGTATTAAATACAATGCAATAAAGCGAATGCTGCATAGATGCTTGCTACTTAGACATACGAGTAGACATCGATTAAAAGATAATCTTAACAACACAACCTTAGTATAAAGTATATAAATAAATATCCACAAATGCCTATAATGAAAACACACTTAAGTTCACTGTATTATGAAAAAGAGCATCACCTGTATACGCATTCGTCTGATAGAAGTCTTCAGGTTTAAAATGAATAGTACATAACCTCGACGAATTATTTGGTTTCCAATTTTTTCTTCGGAGAGCTCTCTCCCACACTTTTCTTCTTTTAAGATCTTTGGGGAATACATGGGCCCCCGAATTTTTGCAGTCAACAGCTGCGCAAGGGGGCATATTATTTAATTAGGCGTAAAATAAGTTGATTGTTTACAAAAAATGTATGGATATTGACAGCTAGCTGTCAAATTTAAAGACGGACAATGATAGCGACATCTGAAGTGAGCAAATGGCAGTTTTTATCCCCATTAGCTTCATCTTTCTGACTGACCGACCCCTTGACAATTCAAAAGTGCCTGTAATTGGTTTATTTGAAATAAATGCTTTGAGTTTGAGTTTGTTAACATGTAGTTCATACTAACAACGCTTAAAACCTACCACAAATTACCTATTACATGCCTTAAACGCACAGCACAGTGCACAACTCCCACTTGACACAAGCTTGCTGTTCGCACAATATTTATTCCACTCATTTCCCGTTAATCATATAAAAGTTGGCGAGCCTACTTTAGTGAGGTAGAACAGCCAGTTGCCGACCTACTTCCATTCGGTCTTTGTTTTAAAATTCCCTCGCCGCGCCTGCCAAATGTGGCGTGGATTGAAAACGAGGTCGCGAGCCTTGTTAACGTTTTTTTTTCGTCAATTTGATATGGCTTCCTTTGCATTCAGATTTTTGTATATCCGTTGACGTTTTGATATTAAGGCAACATAACGTTACGTGGCTGTTTTGCTTCTGTGACTTTTTTGAACTGTTTGTGAGTGATTTTTTGTAGTCTTATTAAGGACTAGCTTCTGTCCGCAATTTCGTTCGCGTGGAAGTCGTAAGACACCACAATACTAAAATATAGCTACATTTTATGAAAATTTCTTGTATAGTTATTACGTTTGTAGGTTTGGTCTCAGCAGCCGAAATGTACAGACCTCTAAAAAAAAAAAACCATCACAAAAATGAACATCTCTCCCACAGATGTTAATTTTTCGGGTTCCGTAGTAAACAAGGAACCCTTATAGTTTCGCCTGTAATTTGGCATGGGTATACATATAAATTACGCCGACAAAGTGGTAAAATAAAATTATGAAAAAAAATTTTTTTGGGTGTACCTCCCACGGTACGTAAAGTGGGAACGTTTTTTTTTTTCTATCCGTTGGTGTGGGTTATCGTTGAAAAGGTCCTTCAAAATCATTGTGTGTATAAAACCATTTTTGGATTCAGGGATCTGTTTGCGAAATATTAAGCTATAAAGTGCTAATTTTTGTTAAAGTCAAGTGTCCCCCCCCTCTGCCAGCTAAATGGTTGGTTTTGGATACGTGAAAAATAATCACAGCAATAGTTTATATAACGAAATTAAAAGTGCAACTATCACAACTAAGTAGAGTAATAATCGACCAACTTATATTTGCAGTTGCAAAAACATATTTTCCCATACATTTCGTATCGGAAGAACATGTTTTTCAACTACAAAGTTAAGTTTGTATTTGGGATAAATTCATCCCAACTACAGAACCCTTCATTGTGCGTGGTCCAACACACACTTGTCCGGTTTTTTGTGCTTGTTTTTTAATATTTTTCGAACTCGAATCGAACTCACGAAGTGCTTACTATGCGATCGTGGAATCGTTAGGCTTATTTACTTCGATGACGATTTGACGAAAATAGCCATTCTTATACATGTCAAGATTGACTTTTCACCTCATTGTAGATATAGCGTGATGATATTCATTTCAGAGGTAAAATCCGTATCTATCTGCAATATTTTATTATTTTTCTCATCTAATTTAATCTTGCGGTAAACTGATGAGGAATACGGACATAATGCAATGTTGCATAGCAAATAGCATGATAATACAGTCTATGCAATGGCCAGACCTGTAACAGTAAGCAAAACTTATGCAAAATTTGAACAGAATCTGTTTAGTAGTTTTTGCGCCCATCCGTAACCTACATCCAGACAAACAGACAAACATTTTAAAAACTATATTTTCGGCATCAGACTCGTTAACACACCTCGCAGCATTTACTTTTTTAATATTCAATGTATAGTTTTGACTTCGTCACTATTTTATTAGGTATATTATGTATAGATAGATATAGATGGTATTCATAAATAGTATTTAAATAACAGCTTAAGTTAACTTTACGTCCAATCAGATGCCAAAGTATTTAACGGAGTATATTTTGTAAATTCAAGAAAAGATACGAGCAGAAAATCTTTATTTATTGTTGTATTATCGGCCTAAAACAACCAAATTTATGTTCCCATAATCATGTGCACTCCCAATCCCATAACCCCGGCCATTCTCACTAATCTTTTCCCATTCTTTTTCCAAGAAAACTACCGTAAAAGTGGCGCTACAGAAGTACAGACTACGATAGATCCCCATAATCATTTGTCCTCTGCATACGTTACCGTAAGCTGTAGTTTCTCTCAACGATAAACTTCGGTCGGGATACCGAGATCCTTTTTACTCTGTGACAGTTTGAGAACACATATCCCTTTGGAAACATGTTTATTTGATAAATTACTCGTATGCCGGGGGCTGAGCGGACAGTGACATGCGTGAAACTAGGCACTGTTTTTAGAAGGACCACGAATAAATTGGCTTATGAATTTTGTAGCGAAGTTATATTCAATGAGCTTGTACGGTATAGTTGGGTCTGTTGGGATTCTTTTCTTGTCAAAGTTTATTTGGGAAAAGTTACTTTGCCTTTTCTTTAAAAAAAAAAGGTTTTGTTAAACTTAACTTTAGTAACCATGATTTAAAAAAAATAGATAGATAGGTACCGAATTTAAAAGTGTGTTGAATCAACTTTGCTTCTCCAGCAATCAGAGCTGAAATTAACATTTGGGATCGCTACCCTAAATTCCCGCTCTTTAAATATTTAACGCACCTAAACTTATCTTAATCTTTTCCTCCTAAGTACATTAGCGACGCAAATCTATCCGACAAGGCCTCCAAAAAGTTGCAGAATTTATTCCACGGTGCTGCCAACAAACAAAACGTCCCAAGTTAATTGGTACGCGACGGCTGGGGAGGCTCGCCGACCAACTTCGTGGTACCTGCCGCCACAGTGTTGCCAGCATTAATTCTAATTACGCACGCGGCGCCATCCACTTCTAAACTTGAGGAATAACTCCCGGGAACTATATATTAATTAAAATCTATCGGCAACTGTGGCCAGTAGGTGCGCGGGGTTGCGCCACGTTGATGAATCCATCAAATTCTCTTCGGTGATTTAGGGAAGGAGTTCGTTCAGTGTGTGATTTTTGTGTTTTATGTCGGTAGTAATTTTAAGGTTTTATAATGTATCTGAATTAAATAAACATCAGATAAAACTAGCTAGATAAGTTTTATTAATGAAGTGAAGTTTAGTCTAAAAACATGTCTCTGGAAATAGATTCTTCAGTGCTCCGAACATCACTACTACTTTGAAATATATGTTTTAAAGATAGCAGTCTTAGGTAAAGTATCCTGGTTTCCTGCCGGGGTTGCGAAGAAGTCCAAAAGGGATATCGTGACCCCCGGCAACATGACAACTGAAGGAACACGGGTGGGTTTTAGTCAGTAAGAGTCTGACACGCCCTCCCGCTCCGCCCAGAGCGGGAGAAGTTAATGATAATTTCCCAACCGAAAAAAAAGGCGTCCTGGTTTAAAAATAACGTAGGTAACACCTATTAGAAGAATAAAATTATAACCCAACCATATAAGCCTCAATCTGACTAGGCTTTTAATATTATCGATATGATTTAGTAATCTGCAATGCATGGAGTTTTCACAATAAATCCCCTATCACGACATAATATGGCAACCCTACACGCGTGGTAGCAGCACCAGTGGTCGGGCATCTCGCTTCACAACTTAGCCAACGTATTAGGCGCAACTTTTATTAATTCTTATTGTCGCCGTCCGTAGCGCGTTGCTATTGTGTCCATTGTTCTCTGTAATAACATCGCGGAGGGTGGGCGGATAAATGGGCCCTCCACCCTGCGCTTTAACTCTATGCTCGTGTTTTTCGTCTTTTGTAACGTAAACAATTGAATAAAACTGAAATAAAAGTTTAAATGAATATCGAACTATCGATACCATAGATTACCAGATAAATCACTCCATACAAAATTTTCATTTTCATTTTCATTCTGCGAACGAAAATGTACCTAACCGTACAAGCGTAAAGTGAGTTTTGCTTTGTAGCTGCGCACCGCCGCATTATTACTGTGAATTGCCAGGGCTGTAAAGACGTTAGTAGGTATTTGTAGTACACTTTATGAAATAAAATGAAATGCTTATAATGTTTAAGCATGTGCACGTCATGCACGCTTTTCTAACACTTGCATGCCTTTCATATGATTATAAACAATAATCATATGAAAATAACATTAACAAGATAATAACGATACTAAATATAATTGAAAATTAATTTGCACAAAGTAGATTTTTGCTAAACGTACCTAATTTTCAAATGACAGTTGACAAATGGAGATCATTGACCTTTCTATTCTTATTTGAGATGCATAGTAGAAGCACAGATTACGTGGTAGAAGTAATTACATACCTATCAATAAAACACGAAACATGCAAGTTTAAACAATTTAAGTATTTAAATAACAATCTAAATATATAAAAGCGAAAGGTCACTCACTCACTCACTCATTCATCACGAAATATCGAAAACCGCTTGACGTATGAAGATGAAACTTGGTAGGGAGGTAGTTTATAGTTAGTAGACGTCCGCTAAGAACGGATTTTTGGAAATTCGACCTTTAAGAGGGTGAAAAGGGCGGATTTTGTTTGTATGAAAAATCTTATTCCTTGAGTTAATAAACTTGAAACTTGGCACGAATACTTATCTATGTAAATTATAAAGTTTTTCATTTTTTGTTTTTCTAAAATACCCCCTAAAGGAGGATTGGGGGGTGTCAAAGTTTGTATGGAAGAATTTTAACGAGCTGTCTGATTAACTCGAAACTCAGTATTTATAATTAAAACTGAAAATAAATAAAAACGTATATCAGGTTTTTTTGAAAATCTACCTTTAACGGGGTAAAACGGGGTATTAATTTTTACAGTGGAGGATTTTACTGTGTGGCTTAATTAACTTGATAATTGGTATAAATAATCTACAAGTCAAATAATGGAAACTTCACAATAGATTTTTCAAAAACTATTATCACGCTATTTGCTATGGGGGATGAGCAATATAGCATTATGTTTGTATTCTTCTATAGTTTACCGCAAATTGTAAAAAGGCTAGCCAATAGGTTAGAATATTGCAGATAGTTACGGATTTAACCTTTTAAAAGATTACCATCACGCTATACCTTTATGGAACTAAGCAGTCAATCATATCATATACAGGATGGATTTTGAGATGGGGCAACAAGAGCAGGTACCTTAACCGTTGTCGCTACAAGAAAACAGTCTTAGGAGACTCTCCTTAACTTTTTGAAACATTTTGATCTGCATTCACAGATTTTGAAAAAATTGTACAGTCAGCAAGAAAATGGCCAATTTTCACAAAAACTTTTTTGACGCCGGTCGATCCTATTTATTATTATTACTAGAACCAAAAAACTATATTGGGCCAACTGAGGTTTGTTACTCTAAGACACGGCCTATGAATTTTTAATCCCAGATTGCAGAAAAAACTTAACTTTGCCGTTCATTATAGAACTATAAATTACCAATTTTCGGATTTTCCTCTTTACTTGACCTTACTTCTCGCCAAACTTCATGCTGCTGGACCAACGTGAAGTACTAAATAGACTGGTTTATTTGCGAGTGTCAAAATATGCGGCACAAATGGCCGTATTTTTTAGTTCGTTAACTTTTTTTTTGGGTGGGAAATTATCAAATAACTTCTCTCGCTCTGGGCGGAGCGGGAGAGCGTGTCAGGTTTATACTGACAAAAACTCACCCGTGTTCCTTCAGTTGCCTGTGTGTTTTCAGGGGCCACGGTAACCCTTTCGGACTTTCCCGCGACCCCGGCAGGCATCGGCCCTAGCGTACCATGGACTGGACCAGGGCCGGAGGCGAGAAATCACCACCGCCGATCGTCTCCACGAGGACATGGCGGTGCCCCGTCCAGGCCGGGCAGACCTCCACCGTATGCTCCATCGTGTCCTCCGGGCGATCCACACAATGGTCACACCCGGGCGTTTCCTCCCGCCTTATCCGGAACAGAAACCTCCCAAAACAACCGTGTCCGGTGAGAAACTGCGTCAGGTGGAAGGTGAGGACGCCGTGGCGCCTCTCTACCACTCCTCAATGAGGGAACTTATCGCCACAGTTGTGGCGTGCCCATTATTGCGTTGACTTGGAAGTTTGATTTTCGTTACACTTCCAAGAGACCGTAGATCTAAGTTTTTGATATCTATTTCAAATTGATGCCTCCACGCGTTCCTGAGAAAAGGGTCTTGACAGACAATGAAGTCATCCTTTAAGGGTTTTAATGTTTCAATTTGAGGTACGGAACCCTAAAACAGATTTAATATCAGCCTGTTACCTTTTCATGACGTAACGACTGAACGGATTTCTAGATGAAAGGCATAGGATAGGCCATGACCTGGGTTAGGACGTAGGATACTCTGAATCCCGATAGCACGTTCCTGTGGGATATTTTCCGACATCCACGCGGGCGAAGCCGCGGGCAAAAGCTAGTAGTAAAATAAATTTGATACTCGCATTTCTATATCAGCAAGTAAACTGAAAAAAGAAATGTTTTTATCCCTTCGCTTGCTGGATCTACATCCATCAACTGCACATCATACACCAGAACCAGCCATATCATAAGACTTTGAAACTAAGTACGTCAGGTCGATCGAAATATGTATGCGTACGTACGCGCCTCGCGGCTATTGGCAACCCACTGAGAAATGGTTCGTATCCGGCCCAGTGGCCGGTAGGTAGTTAGCGCGCGTAAGTACATGGAGTGATTTATCTGGTAATCTGTGCCGATACGGGCAAATAATTTTATGTTTAACCCTCTTATATAAGGGATTGGAAGAGTTTGCTTATAAAATTTTATAAGCAACCAATCACATTCTTTATAATATTATTTATTTAACAGTTTATGTACACACATATAAACAGACAAGAAGAAAAAAACAGAAAAATACGTACAAAAGTGATGCTTATTTACATAGCATACCTGCGATAGGAAATTAGTTAAACAGATGTAGACAACGTGTGTAAGAGTAGAAGAGAAAACAGAATACATGAAATAAAAAACTTAACTATTCACTAGTTTAAATGTAAACATACAACATGAGAATATACTTAAATACATACATACATTAAATTATCTTCTGGCCTCTTCAGTTATTTTAGCCAACTTGATGGATCAACTACCAAAATATACTTCATCTAATACAAACTGGCAGACAGACAAACAGGTACGTCTGGAAAGCTATCGAATTATTTGCTAAGTAACTATTAGGAGTAGCTACAACTATCGGATTGTTCGTTAGCTTTGCGCTGAGTTGCGCCAACTTCAGCGAGACTGTGACGCTCTGTCAACATTTACCTAGACAGGTTTGAAAGTCGCGGCGGCCAAGCTTAGAAAGTACAAGAAAAGTGCAGAAGGTCAATTAACACTTGAAGAATCTCAGCATGAGTCTGTGCTATAGAGGC
Organism: Agrochola litura; assembly: GCA_949152395.1. Taxonomy (NCBI): domain Eukaryota; kingdom Metazoa; phylum Arthropoda; class Insecta; order Lepidoptera; family Noctuidae; genus Agrochola; species Agrochola litura. The sequence goes on along the minus strand of OX424497.1, from coordinate 1,379,670 downwards.
TGGGTCCCCTATAGCACAGCCTCATGCTGAGTAGAAGCCTCTTAGCACAGTCACGACGTGCAGCTGCCTATTTCTGTTCTGTGCTCTAATAGTGATTGTAGATTTGTAATGTTGAGGCTTATTTTATGCTTATGCTATGATAATGTTTTAGGTACTAAGTATAATTTATTCGAGCTAAATTATCCTTCTTATATTATGCACGTATTTCTGTGGCAATAAATATTTTTTTCTTTATTTCTTTCAATACCAGTTTTTGTAAAATAAAACGAGAATGCATTTTAAGGGCATCCATAAATTAAACTTCTTTCATATCGGGACAAACTATACAGGAAAAGCTCATGCAAACTAATCAGTACTCATAGAATATTAGCCAGGCTTCGTGCTGAGAACTATAATACTCATAGGATAGTAGCAGGGCTTCCTGCTGAGAACATAGTACTCATAGGATAGTAGCAGGGCCTGCTAAGAACCTCATCTCGTAGAAGCTATATTTTCACGATGCAGAAGGGCAGTCACGAGCATTATTACCTTAAATTTACGAAATATTCAAAAGCAATGTTCTCCTAAAGTACCTATTGAAAGATATTTTATGGTGGAAACTTAAATTAGTACCTATTATCGAAACCATACCATTATGAAATAAGTATTTTCTCAATGTTGCGATTTTTATTTCACGAGGAAAGCGCTTTTGAATTTTGTATTACTAAGGTATTTACGCTCGTGACTCTATTTACCAACGTTTGGTGCGTGAGTAAATTTTTCTTTTTCTAAAGAGCGATTATTGCTAGCTTCTCTCGATGTCGTAATCTCAACAGTCGGCCTTCTGAACCCATTTTGTTACAAAAACCGACAGGTCGCTTCTAGACGCGATAATTTCTAAAGGAAGGTTGAATATACAATCTAATTGTGAGTAGCTCGGTGTTGAATGACTACTGCGGAGAGCTTGCAGGCACAGGCAGGGTTGAATGAAGGTTAAGATGGTCAATAATAGAAGATCTGGGTTTGAACTTCGAGATAACTGTCTCTATTTTAATAAGGCAGGCAATTTTTTAAAAATTAAGCTATCATGAATCTTCCGAGATAAAATTAAATAACGTCTGTTTATTGACCTGCACCCCAATTACGTTACACACTTTCAATCACACTTCTAAAATTACATAATAAACCATTTCTTCATTTTTATTTTTGTTAGCCTCCGTTGTCCCACTTCTGGGAAAATACTTCCCCTTTTTCCTTCCATACCTCTCTATTTTGTGCGATCTCTGGCCATGTTGGCCCCGCAAACATAACCAGTACCCTAATTGCGTAACTTATTTTCGTAAACGATTATGATTAATTTGTTTGACAGTTCAACAACATTCATTGCGTTATTTACGTTGTTGAGCAGATTTTTTTTCCAGCTTATGAAGCAATGGATTAGCAATTTGTGTGCAGATTGTGATTTATCGTGTATTACGCAATTAGGGTACAGATCGTCACACTATCTTTGTCGCAATCTACCTCGATGGCGATGTATTCCAAATATAGTACAAATTCCCGTATAAAAAGTTTCGATCTATTACATTACAGCACATTTCTTCATAATTATGTTTGAAAAATTCATCTGCTCGACTATGTAATTATGGCAATGAAAATTTTTGAATGGTCAGAATGACTGACATTGGGATTGTGTGTTACACATTACCCCGCTGTTACCCGACTGCAATGGAATAGAAGTGACACATTTTTTCAAAGATATAATACAAAGGCAAACTTCTAACAAAAATCACTCAATCAGTCGATCAATGGTAACTAGTGTGGTTTCAGCGCAATGTGGAACATTCCCATAGGCGGCTGTATACATATGTGAACAAAAACCGCGGGCCAAGTGTTTGCATAATGGAATATTCCGTAGCACTCAACAAATCATTTTCCGTCAGAGCCTAGTGTTGGGACGTGCCACTTTATTTTATGTTGCTTTTTCGTTTTTATACGAATAAATTGATCGATTGTTAATACTTTCAATGTTATTGTTTACAGACTTGTTGCGAATAAATGGGAATGTTGTGTAAGTTTAAATATTATTTTACTATGATATTCATAAATTACTTACCTCGAGATTTTTTACAATAAATCAAGTTTATTTGTTGAATATTTATTTACATTGGCCCCCTTCAGGAATCGCTACAATTTCATGCTTTCCACCCTTATCAGACCAGACCCCAAATACCTACCTATCTAGTCAATGACACCTTATTAATAATCGTAATATAAGCCATGTAAAATTAGTACCGTAAAACCTTTATGTGTTTAATCAAATTCCCCACAATTCTTTTTCAAAAGCCCAGCTGTATGTGTCGTACACGTGAATGCGGCGCCGGAGTTTACACAAATTGTGTTGAAATTTGTTCGCAGTGGTTGATTTGCTTGTTTATACAATAAACATGCTTTTACGTGCAGTTTTCAGCGAGATTACGAGTTCTGATAGTTCGTGGGTTTTAACTTTTACTGGTTGGTTGTTGGAGAATGCATTTAATATACGAGTATGTGGAATGGTTTTATGATTCAGTGTGGTGAAATATCTAGGATGCGCACGATTTAAAGGTCAAACGGGATGAACTTCCAATTTATTTTTGACTGATTAAATCTTCAAACCAGTGTGAAAGAGCGACTTCAAATATTGCTGTAACGCCCATCATAATGATATATCTAGGAAGTCTCTTCAACACCTGTCTCCCATCGTGAGATAAAGCAACGCTATCATACTACTTCGAATCAATTTGACGTCGGCTAAATAGATTTACCTCCGATTCGAATTTTATTCGAGTAATAAATCGAGTGGGCCCACCTCTAGCGCGTGGAAAGGGCGATGCTTACGTATGAAGGGCGCTGGTTATAAATTGCGGGGTTTCGGCTGTTTTAAGTGAGAATCGAGCGAGTTTTTAGCCGACAGAGGAAAGCGGTCAAGTGATTTATGAAGTGGCACGGAGGGATATCTTGTGAGAATCGACGTGTTGACATCAGCTGTTGATATAAATGACGGTGGGGATAATCTGGCTGTTGCACACTCTTACGCGTTTTTGGGTCAAATTTATGAATAGAAAATATTGAGAATTATTGAGTGTACACATAGTACATGTGTTTGATAGTAGTAAAATGAAGATGAAGTATATTACTTACTATTACTTACTCACTCAATGAGAAGGAAAGTATATTGACACCAAGTATATTGAAAGTTAATCTTCGTAGAGTGTAATTATATTTGTAGCTACAAAAACAGGTCGAACCTTCCGTAAACTAATAATTACTATAACTCAGCAAACATTCTTACCAACAACTTCCAAAAATAAACAACTTCTTGACGAACTCGAAACATGGGATTAGCGTTAAATACTTAGGAAAACAATTTCGTCGGCTGCACCCGATTGATCCCGAGTCCGTCCCGAGTAATGCCAGAATACTCCAGAACTTTTTAATTTGGTAAACCCAACGCCGCGAACTTACCCGTTATGAGAGGTGAAAACTTCAGTATTTGTTACGTTACACGGTTTCATACAGTTACATACAATTTTTTCGTTCCGTTTTTAAAAATTAAAGTCACTCTGTGCAGTTGTTGGAAGGATTTAATTATATAAAAATGAATGTGGACGGTTGGTAACTGTTGTATTTTTTTTCTTTTATGTCACAACTTTATGTTGCGAATGTATATGAGCTAAATTTATCACTCTTTTGGCATTTAATTTTGCTGTTTAATTATAATCTGTATCGTCTTGTGTATTTTTCTAGTTATTTTTTAATTATAACGTATGCTTTTAATTTCAGAATGCATTCATTTTTCTCAAGTTTTCTTATATCTAAATGAGAAGCATATATTATTTTTATACATACCTTCTTTTTTTTTGTTGGAAATTATCAAATAACTTCTCCTGCTCTGGGCGGAGCGGGAGGGCGTGTCAGACTCTTACTGACTAAAATCCACCCGTGTTCCTTCGGTTGCCCTGTTGCCGGGGGCCACGATTGCCCTATCGGTTTTCTTCGCACCCCCGGCAGACATCGGCCCTAGCGGACCCCGTCAATTCTGCTGATATCTCTTTGAGGCACACGTGGAACACAACGCGCCGTCGACCCGGGCCTGGTCCTTATCGGACGGTGAGCTACCCATTGCTCACCGTCCGCAAGCCCACACCTACGGAAATCGGCTCGCGATTCCCGACGCCCAGGGCGTCTCCTCCTGCGGCGGTTAGGAGCGTGAGGGCGCGAAGTTTGTCTCTCTCTCACGCGTTCCGCGTCCTCCTTCGCGAGCATTACCACTTCGCAGAAGGAGGTAACGGCCTGCCATTTCCTCTCGCTCCGTACCATGGCCTGAACCAGGGCCGGACGCGAGAGATCACCGCCGCCGATCGCCTCCACGAGGACACGGCGATGCTCCACCGTATGCTCCACCGTGTCCTCTGGGCGATCCACACAATGGTGACACCCGGGCGTTTCCTCCCGCCTTATCCTAAACAGGAACCTCCCGAAGTAGCCGTGTCCGGTGAGGACTAGAGATGGGCAGAGTGATGATTTTTCTGTATCAATGACTGCATGACAATGACAAAAAAATATCGATGACGGGAACAATGACAAAATCATCAATGATTTTTATCTGAGAATATGATCACGTCACTTCAAATGATTGTGAAACGGCTTCGTGAAATTATCATTATATATTTAGTAGGCATTGGTCGTACTTCCCCACTTTAAGGGTTATCCTCCAAGTTAGATTGCGAAATTAAATTTTTCTTTGTTTGCGATATTCATGGCAGCGTATTTAGAATAGTATTAATTGATTAATAATCATGGAAATTTTCAATATGCTTCCATTAGCTATATTTGCTGATTATTTTTTTGCATTTCATAGCAATCTGGTGTTCTTTCAAGCTCTACAGGACGTATAGCTCCATCTTTTTCTCCCACTGAAGTAATATTAAAATAATACTGCTTTTGAGCTGGTGGTAGGCCCCCTGGTCTAAAAACTTGATTGCTTAAATACGCACCTTCCCTACACGTACCTACATAATATTTCAATCTTAACTTCAAGCTTTTTGTATAAGTGTGGTCGTCCTCGTCTAATCAAAACATTGATTTACGAAAAACAAAATTCTAGATAACACTTGCCGCGCTTAAACAACGCAAATGACAGCATTGTTGCAGTGACGTGCGCCTAGCACCGGGCATTTTATCGTAACTATGAATTCTGTGACCTAAGTACGTATCGCCGATCACGCAGCCTCGCAACGTAGCATCGAATCACCGAAGTTCTCGTTCATTCATGAAATGATTTAAAAGCATTGATGATTTTGTCGTTGTCATTGCATGATGAAATGATTTTAAAATATCGATGATTTTTACATGTGACATGATATCGGACCCAACTCTAGTGAGGACCTGCGTCAGGCGGAAGGTGTGGACGCCGTGGCGCCTCTCAAGCCACTCCTCAAAGAGAGGTCTTATCGCCGCAATTATGGAGTGCCCATTTTTATACATACCTGCATATTTTGTTTTTTTGCTCTGTAACATACTGTATACGGCGTTTCTTACTATTTTCATTTACTTTGCCCGCAGCATTCAGATAAAAACTTGTTTACATAATGATATTGTACGGAACACAGTAGTTATAGTATTTATTGCGGAGAAATCGTAAAATAGTCTCAAGTACTAAGAACGCCAAGAAACAATAGACAGACTTCTGGAATTGAGTTCAAGAAGTAAGTAACAAACATTATTCATACTTTTCTCAAAGTTTCCTTTGCGTTCACATCGATACATAGTTATAATATTGAATTCACGGGATATTTGTTGTGTGCCTGAAGAGCTTTATGTAGCAAATAGCAAAGGGATTGGAAATAGTTTGCTTTGTACTAGTAAGTACGCTGGAATACTGATAGAATGTTTAAGCGACTTTTTTGCTGTTAGTTTTAATCAATTTTATTTTAATGCTGAATTGTGCATCTCTTAATTAATTTAACGTAAATACATATTATTTAGTGAAGTAAACACACGTATCCCTTACTTTCTTTCTATGCTTCATAAGTATCGTAACACTTAATAGTACTATATGCATTATTTCATTTATGTGCATTTTAGTGTAGACACATGATAGAATTATACATTCCATGTAGGTACGACACAAGAAACGTAACTTTTACGTAAATCTTATATGAGTACCTAGTCTAACCTAATCAGAATTACAAACACAAACGACTATAGAACATAACAGCATCATCAAATCTTCTTTACCAAAAAGTTTCGACCGCCAGTAAAACTCAAAGGTAAGCACACACACACATAGATGGTTCGAATGAATCAACTGCCCCGTGGGTGTCGTTACGTTAGGTATTGGTGGAGCATTCAGCTGCGTGACGCTGATCCCCTGAGAGTTACTGGCAGACCGGAATCTGGATAAACGCTGATAGTTAATAGATATAATATATATGTTTAAAATAAGTTAAGTTTTTAAAGCTTCCCCTTTTCTACTATTTTGCTTTGTCAGCCAGGTCCATTATCATGTAATTTTAAATGTTAAGTTGCCACCTAAATATAGAGATAAGCACTGCCTTTGTACGTATTTTTCTGTTCCTTTCTTCTTGTCTGTTTATGTGTGCATAAATGGTTAAACAAATTAAAGAAAAAAAAAAATACATTGTGGAATGGAATAACCTATAGAGTAAGTAGTATTATCATGTAAGTACTAAGAGTATTGTGGTTAAAAAGGTTAATCAATAGATCATGAAGTTTATTACGAGTAAAATATTGAAAATTGTGTCGAGGAAATATTTAGATGTCTTTTACAGAATAGCTGTAACTATGTACATCAGTGCAAACTCCTCGCAGTGATTTTCAGACGAGTCCAATAACATACCAACTACACAAAAAGAAAAACCGTCCTTTCATAACATTAGTCCGTATAAAAATAAAGACTTCCAGCTATAAAAATAACTCTCAACCTTCAACATAGTTCACACATCCCGTTTCCCCGAACAACCCCACTTATTAAACATGGTGGCAATTAACAACAAAAACAAAAATAAATTGTTCCCGTCACCAACAAAGATTTTATTATGGGGAACGGAAGAGGCGGCACACTGTGCGACACACATTTATAGCGTCGACCTCGGCTCTGGCCGGGACCACTGTGCACCGCCACGTCACCGGAACTCGCCTTGTTTTCATAATTAAATGTGTAATAAATAACTAACATATTTTTATTTACATTGAGTTGTTGTTACTTTCTACTATATGGCAATCATCACGGTGTTGAAAAAAAATTAAAATTAAAAATACATTATGTTTTTAACACTATAATCAGACACGAGGAAAGGAACAGAAATATTCTTGGATACATATTATTAAAAATTTCGTAAGTAGTTCCTTACAAGACAGGTCAGAAAATGAAATAATTGTTATTTACGAAACACGAAAATTAAGAAAAAAAAAATTTGCTAACTGTACTGTGTGTCATATCAAATGAAAGGGCTTGTTGCGAGGATGTCCAAATTGACCATTCCTCCAAAATTTTGAAAAAATACAGATAATGGTACTTTACTCATAAATTACAAGAAAACCTATAAGAAGTCTATGGTCTTAAAATAACAAGATAAATCTCTCAAGATTGTGCGTACAAACTTACATTTGCATTTGGAATGTGTGGGAGAACATGTTTTTCAACTACAATGTAAAGTTTGTTCTTGGAATTAATTCATCCTAACTATGGAACCCTTTATTGTGCGTTATCTGACACGCACTTGGCTGGTTTTTTTACTTTGTCGTTGAATTAAGTTCGAAAATGCTGTACCGAAAGTAGGGAAAAAAACAAAAAATCATTTTTAATACGGTAGGTAATTACCTTATTTTTTACTGCTCGCCAAATTCTATCCTATTAAGTAATCTTAAGACATTGGTTCACTAAAATTAATCAGTCTGTGAATGCAGGTGTAAGTAACAAAGTTACATAATTTGAATACCCAATGAATTCGCACTCGAACAAGTATGATTACATATATAACTAAATAGTTGAACAGAAGTTTATCTCATCTGCATGAGTTGTGTTTATTCATATTACTAGCTTGAACTTGTATACGTCTACGTCTTCTCTATGGGCTATCCATATCCTTTCGTATTTTCGCCAATAATTGTAGTCTTCATAGCTAAGCTTACAGTTGTGGTTGCAGCTTTTTTTTTTTTTTTTTTTTTTTTGTTTTTTTTTTTTTTTTTTGGGTGGGAAATTATCAAATAACTTCTCCCGCTCTGGGTGGAGCGGGAGGGCGTGTCAGACTCTTACTGACTAAAACCCACCCGTGTTCCTTCGGTTGCCCTGTTGCCGGGGGCCACGATGTCCCCATCGGTTTTCTTCGAACCCCCGGCAGGCATTGGCCCTAACGGACCCCGTCAATTCTGCTGACATCTCTTTGAGGCGCGCGTGGAACACAACGCGCCGTCGACCCGGGCTTGGTCCTTATTGGACGGCGAGCTACCCATTGCTCACCGTCCGCAAGCCCGCGCCTACGGTGGCCGGAAATCGGCTCGCGATTCCCACCCCGGGCGTCTCCTCCTGCGGCGGTTAGGGGCGTGAGGGCGCGAAATTTGCCTTTCCCTCACGCGTTCCGCCTCCTCCTTCGCGAGCATTACCGCTTCGCAGAAGGAGGTGACGGCCTGCCATTTCCTCTCGCTCCGTACCATGGCCTGAACCAGGGCCGGACGCGAGAGATCACCGCCGCCGATCGCCTCTACGAGGACACGGCGTTGCTCCGCCCAAGCCGGGCAGACCTCCACCGTATGCTCCACCGTGTCCTCAGGCCGATCCACACAATGGTGACACCCGGGTGTTTCCTCCCGCCTTATCCTAAACAGGAACCTCCCGAAGCAGCCGTGTCCGGTGAGGACCTGCGTCAGGCGGAAGGTGAGGACGCCGTGGCGTCTCTCAAGCCACTCCTCAAAGAGGGGTCTTATCGCCGCAATTGTGGCGTGCCCAGCGCGGGGTTGCGACAATCGCACTCTCCATGACGCCATGAGATCCCGCCGGAGCTCTGTCCGCTGTGCCGCGATTTCTTGCCGCATCGGAGTTAAGCCCCGGCGTTTCGCCTCCTCGCGCCACTCCCATATGTGCGCGAGGACCTTTGCCTCCAGATCCCATGGCGGTAATCCGGCAAGGAGGCTCGCCGCCTCGCAGGAGACCGTGCGGTATCCTCGGGCCAGCCGGATGGCCATGACCCTCTGGGACGCGTTCAACCGGCGGGCTGGCCGCAGCCTCAATGAACGCGCCCTGTGGTTGCAGCTTGCAGTTGATATTCAGCAAGGTGTTTGAAAAGGTAATGCTTAATCAAATGCTCAATCATTTTAACACAAATAAAATCCTTCACGATCAACAGTATGGTTTCACCAAAGGACGTTGTACGACCGACGCCGGTGTAACCTTATTAAGACACATTTTAACGCGTGGGAAGAGGCTCAAGACGCCATAGGGATCTTTTGTGACCTTTCCAAGGCATTTGATTGCGTCGATCATGACACCTTACTCTTGAAACTTGAGCATTACGGACTTGGAAAACTTGCGCTCAATTTAGTAAAATCTTATTTAAATGATAGACAACAGCAAGTTTAAATAAACGGTATCAATTCACTAGGTTTAAAAGTAAAAATAGGTGTGCCACAAGGCTCGATATTGGTCCATTCCTCTTTTTAGTGTATATTAATGATCTACTCCATTTATTAAAAAAACACCCACAAATGGTGTTATTTGCTGACGATACTTCCTTAATGTTTAAGGTAGATAGACGTGCTAAAAATTTTGATGACGTAAATAAAACCCTACTGCAGGTTCAAAATTGATTCACTGCTAATCATTTAGTATTCAATGGAAAAAAACACTAAGTGCATAAAATTTTCTTTACAAAATATCAAACGTAGTGATTGTGAGATAGTATTGAATCAAGAGAAACTAGAATTCGTCGATAAAACTGTTTTCCTGGGGATCAAGCTCAACTCAAGGCTACAATGGGGTCCTCATTTAACATCTCTTGCAGGACGGCTAAGTTCAGCAGCATATGCTGTCAGAAAAATCCTTCAATTTACTGATGTAGATACCGTGAGGTTAGTCTATTTTAGTTACTTTCATAGTATCATGTCTTACGGTATTTTACTGTGGGGACGGGTTGCAGACATCGAGTTTATTTTTATTCTACAGAAAAGAGCGGTCAGAGCCATATATTATCTCCGCAGGCATGATTCTATAAGGGAACTGTTTAAGGATATTAACATCATGACGGTACCTTGTCAATATATCTATGAAAACATCATGTACGTAAGAAAGAATATTTACATCTTTTTAGCAAAAGAGGTGGTAGACATAATAAATAAAGTACAAGAAATAGGGACCTATTAGTTCAACCAAGTTTCAGACTGACTAAAGTAGATTCATCTTTCATGGAGTACTATTTAAAATGTTACAATAAAATTCCTCCCCACATACTTCAACTGAATGAGGAACTTCAAATCTTGTTTAAAACGCACACTGTGCAGACAGGCATATTATAAGTTAGGGGATTACATCGCTGATAAAAATGCTTGGCTCAATGCTGGTCCTGCTCCACAACCACAACTAATTGATTAACATTTGCAAATATTGTTGGAGCTGCTGAAGATTGCAAGACCATCTTTGCATTATGTAAACTCAATCTCTTTTGTATTATATGTATAATTGCATAGCACAAGTGTGAGCACTATGTACTAAAGAGTTACCATTTACTGGGTAATACAATATATCTTGCATTGACTTGAATATGCCCTGGCGGCTGTGAGTATGCTATGCTCACTCAAATGTTTCGCTGATGGTGGCGCGGGTGTTGAATCATTTAGCTCCCTTTAAAATGGTTGAGCTGAATGGTGCTGATCCATGCGTCATGTTCGTGAACGGGCACTATCAGTTGAGACTGGTCATCTCTTAGCTGCCATGGCTTATTTTTAATTTAGTTTAATTTTTGAATTGTTCTTTGTTTTATCTTTTTATTACGGACGCTTCTAACGTGCACGTCTTTTAACATTGTTCTCACATGTATAATTTCAACATGAATGATGTACCTAACCAATATTTTGTAACAATTTTTTATTAAGAGTGTCCGTGGTGTTTCTTGCCCGTTCTTCTATATAGGTACCTACCTACTACGCTTTGGAATGGGCAACTAGCTTCATATTTCTGACTAACCGATTCCTTGACAATTCAAAAGTGCCTGTAAATAGTTTAATTGAAATAAATGCTTTGAGTTTGAGTTTGACACAAGACCCTTTCATTATTGAAAGAACTTTATCTACACATTATAATATTATTATCTACAAGTAAAATTGTCTATTCTGCACAGAAACGCTTTATTTACTACTTTTAATATGAAGCATAATACAGGGTTATTAGTTATACGTCGGCAATCTGTTAAGGGAATGTAGGAGAGGTCATTTGCAACCAAATTACCCCTGATGACCCTATGCCAATGTCAACCATTTTCGAGTAATTTGACATTTTATGTTTTAAAATGTATGAAATAAAAATATAAAATGTCAAATGAAAAAATAATGAATGAACGATGCTTAAAAAACTGTTTGATAATCAGATTACCAAACAGTTCTTAGGTTTTAGGGTTTGTTATGACAAACTCTACCTTTTTATGACACAGACACCAATTGAGAAGGCGGTATAACTTGTGGCAATAACCTCAATCATATTCAGCCATCTGATTCCCTCTTTCTAACCATCACAAGTTCACACTCTCGTCTCACGAATATATCTTGAGGAATCGACTGGCAGTAAGTAGTATAGCGCTCGTTTGAAAGGTGTCGCCTTTGTACCGACGACGTGGCGACGGCGCAGGCTCACACGTGACCGTTTAGTTGGCTCACGTGACCCGCTTACCAGGCAGGAAATGGGGGTCACAGTGGTGCGAAGATGAGTGTGTTAAGTAGGAACGAAATTGGGTAAAGATCTGTTAGTCAACGTTGTTGGAGGCCTCAGTAAACCTCAGACGTCACTAGAGTCAAAAGTTATAGCCAGATAATTAAAGTATTTGTGGTTCTTTTTCAAGTGTCAAAACATTTTTGCCAAAGCAAATCACCATAAAAGTGAGAAATTATTCATAAAGAATATTTTTGTACGTAAATTATTTTAGAAAAAGAAAAAAAAAAGTTTTTTTGCGCCTAATGACGTATAAAACTGTATTTTATGTATCTATTTAGCTGTCAGTTTTCATAAAAATAAATCAATAAAAGTAAAAATAAAATAAACATGGTGAAAATATGCGTCACATCCATGCGAATCGTGCGAAACGTGCTGTTTTCAGCGTTGACTTGATGACGTCGATCGCAGCAGCTTAATTAAGTACCTAGAAAAAGAAAATAAAGACATATATAAATAAGAGATCAATAATAAATTATTATTGTACAAAATATTTAAAATGGCAACCGCCAACGACGCACGTGCAGAAGCGCAACCTAAAAAAAGTATAAATAATTTGATAACCGTGCGCACAGCTGTCACAGAGATAAAGTTTATGACATTATTTAAAAAAAGAACTTGATTATCTTTTTAGTGTTACGAAAATAATGGTTGAATTGTTCAGAGTAGTAGTTGTGATCAGTGTTTTTGATCTAAAAACCATGTGCAGGTGACAAACTCAGAGACGTGTACATCTTAAAACAGACAGTAACACAAAGGTACCTCTGTTATTACATATATTGTAAAACATCGTAGATTATTAAGTTAATCATTATGACTTACAAAGACTACCCGCATCCTTTAGCAGGTGGTCGGTTCATCTTGTGAACCATCATCTATTCTACATAACAGTTCGTGTTTGGAACTCCAGAACTATTTCTGAACGCTTGCTAAACATAAATTATTCATTAATGAATACCAATAAGTCCCAACGCAATAATATTCACACACCTCAATGAACACACTGCAAATTATCAAAATGAATTAAATTATAACAATTATTAATACAAATATTCCGCTCAATGAACAACAATGCATGCAAATGAAAGAGAAATCAACAACAACATTATGTAGATAATAATAAATAAGAACAGCTATTAAACACTTTATTAGCTTCCGAAATTAATTAACCATTTCGGTATTCGCGTTTTCGTTTAATACTTCAGTAAATACAAATGTAAGGTGTTTTCATGCTGACAGGAATAAAGGAGTTGCTTCAGAAAGGGTAAACTAAATAAAATGTTAAATGAAGGTATGTGCGCGCGTCAATCAGCGTGCGAATGATTTCCCCGGAGGAAACACTTTGCTACTTAGACAGGCCTTGTTTTAAATAGCTCACACGCAGATTGATCGAGCTAAGTGATTCTTGGGTGAAGACAAATGGTTTTATGTGACCAGAACCTGAGGCCTATTTAAAAAAAACTGATAAGTGACAATCTGACAAACCGATTATTTTTTTGGTTTTTCTCACAGTTTTCTGCTTTATTAAACATTACAGTCCTGTCGAAAAAATGTGTCAATTTTGTCATTCATTGACAATAACTAGATGCATTGTCAGTTAGGCCCTTTATATACACACTATTTTTTTGCCGTGAAAAACTACAGTCCTCAGTGTTTTCACTATAGAAGCTTGTTGACAGAAACGTTTTTTTACGGCGTGTGTAGACATGGTTATCAGTATTGTATGGATCACTAGGGAAGCTTGATGGCAGACACGTTTTTTCTACGGCGCTGTTTATACGCCGTACCGTAAATAACCGTGCCGTGTATATAGGGCATTATACTACAAATACCCATATCCCCTATTTAATGTAATGCCCTATATTATAGGGTAAGCCCTATTTTTTGGAAGCACTTATATATTTACATATAATTAAGTAACTCTTGCTTTTATATTGATTTTACAACACAGTAAGTATACGTTATTCGTGATCGTAGTACATTCGTGAGAATGTAACAGGTCTGCAGCAAACGTCTGTTCATCTCTCGCGCACTAACGTATGTTGCCTCACTGTTTACAGCTGCGCTGTGGCACTCAGAGCGCTCACAAACTGTTAGCATTACTTACTTAGGCTTATTTGCTGATCGTGTTTTGTACATTTATTGCCAAGATGAGGATACAATTTGAATTAGGTATGTGAACGTGTCTGACGAATGGATAATTTATGTAGAAGAGAGAACGATAGTGTGCTAAACATGTACATGATTGTTTTTTTTTTTTTAAATATATTCTTCTGCAAACTATTATCGGTGAATGTATTAGATATTCGGTAAATGGAAAACCAGAAGAGCATACTTTAATCTACACAGATGTACACCCTGAATACTGATGAAACATATTATGAAGGTCCAAATTATTTTTTGCCTTAACGGAAGTTATGAAAAATAAGTGAATTACGACTATAGGTAATGACTTAAAGTGTGTGTCGGGTATGAATTTATCCCAAGAACAAACTTAACTTTGTAGTTAAAAATATGTTCTCCCATTCAACGGTATACGTCACGGTCAATTCTCCAACAACAAATATAAGTTTATATTCACAAAAAAAAAATATACATGTGATAAAACTACTAATTAACAATTTTCAGACGTTTTCTTTTACTTGTGCTGTGAGACCTTGCCTCTTACCAAATTTTATGATTCTTGGTCAACGGGAAGTACCCAACAGGTTTTGATTTTTTTGCGAGTACCTATCAAAATATGTCGCATAAATGGCCTTATTTATTATTGCGTTGACTTAGATTTTTTAAAGCTCCAAGGGAGTTGAAATTAATATCAAATACGTGGGTTGTAGACCCACGTATTTGATATTAATTTCAACTCCCTTGATATTAATTTCAACTTGATAACTCAACGCGGAAATAGGTTCCTGAGAAAAAGGGTCTTGACATACAGACGGACGTACAATAAACTGATCCTATAAAGGTTCCGTTTTATCTTTTGGAGGTGTGGAACTCTAAAAATTATCTTATCAAAAGCGAATGCAAATGTATAATTTTGAACATTAAAATTTAAAACAACTTTTTTAATTATTTCGCTCCGTATTTGATGCCATTCAATAGTCTGTACCTGATTACGTTATTTGGTATGTCTATTTTTATCAAAAGCGAGTTTGCGGTTTTGAAAACTAAAACTACTTTTTGCTTATTTTCTCCGTTTTTAATACCATACGGTAGCGCGTATAATATTTACATGTTCAAACTTCCAATAAAAATAATAATTTTAATCCTAACGAAGCGTAGGTAGCTATGAAACTACTTCAGTTGGCCACACCTGATGCCAACCTTATTCACTTTTTCTCTCCTCAGTCAGACGTTTTTTATTCGGTTACTACTATGTTTCCAAAACCACATATAGTCGAATTACTCACAAAGCAAAATATTTCAGGAATATATAACTTAACAAAATTACTAATGGTTTCATTGAAACAATAAATAATTTTCCTCTTAACCCTTCAACTGGCGAGAACCTAAATGACATCGCCGTCAAATTTGATAACGGCCCTGACAAGGCCCCCTTTTCGAACCACTTGCGTTTAAACCCCGATTTCACGCTTATTTTTTTATTATGAAACTCAAATAAAATGTGACTGTTTCGTAATAAAAAAATTCAAGATCATAGAAACCAAAATTCTGCATTTTTTATGTTTTTAACTATTTTTCTACGAAGTTTCAATTCAATTCAAAATATTTTATTACACTTAAACCTACAACGGCACTTATAAAACATCAGAAGCTAGGTGCACGGTTCCAATTTTTCGTTCCCTATGGAGAAGAGCCGGCAAGAAACTCCACGGTTATACTCTTTTAAAAATAATTGGCTTTTACAATACTTTCAAATAACAGTTTTACTAGGTATGGGAGGACAATGTAGGTATTTCTATAAGTACCAGGTACTTAAAAAAAATAGAAAATAGCCTACAGCGTTCTCACTTTCACAAAATAGAAAATAATCTATACAAAAGATAAATTAATTAATAAAAATATTTATATTAAACTATTAAACGCAATTACATGATTGCTATTATTAATCCTATCAATGAGATAAACAATATTATACCATTTAAAAATATTTCCAAATAACAAATTGAATTTCGTGGCACCAACCTGTTTTTCACACACTCAATAATTTTCCTATAAACATGAAACTGAAATTACATTTCTCGAAGATCTTCGCATCAAATACATCTAAACATTAAAACAAGTCGTTTCGTCCGCAACGAGTCGCACGTGAACTATTAATCCGCGTGTGTCCAATCATGGCGCATATCCGTCCGGCATCGCGCGATACGCAACTGTTCGGACGTGATCGTATATCGCGAGATCGTGATCCGCATATCGCCACGAAATAGGTGTGTGCAGAAGGACCAGGGGGTCCACTGTCTGAGTGACATCCGTAGTTTCGGCCGAAATTATGGGCGCTTCGTATCCTGTCTTATTTACGTTATGTCAGTAAGTGAGACAAAGCACGAAGAGCCCGTAAATTCGGCCGAAAAGTACGGATTCCGCTAAGGAAGTATCAAAACACATAGACCTCGGGCAGCCGTAAAACGAACACAAAACTTCAACATAGTTATTGTTATCGAGATCGTTAAAACTTAAATAAATTAATCCTGTAAACTACTTATTATAATAATATCTACATAAATTAACTAACTATTTATTTATGTATATTAAAAAAGGGAGTGCCTCCGCTGCAAGCGCTGGCTCCCAAAAATAACGCCATTGGGAACCGGCATGACATTACTGCCGGCAGCACAGATTAAAAACATCAGCTGCCGGCAACGCCAGTTGACATAATGGACACCGGCGGCGCCGCGTTTTTAGAAACCCTTCCAGTATTCAGTATTCCAACTAACTAACCCTAACTAAAGTATTTTTTTCTATATATTCTAGTCGTTTTTGGCACTCGCCGGCTGCTGCCACGGCACCGCTTGCTTCGCTCACTCGGCTCGTGCATAGGGGGTTACAGTTCTAACCTAACCTTACCTTTTTTTGCGAGTAAAAATATTTAACCTAATCTAACTAGTTCGGTTCCGGGTTCTTAGTACTTGATTACTGGAATATGGAAATCATTGGTTATGGAAATATATTAATGAAAAAAAATAATGCTTTAGTAAATGTTTTTTTAATTATGCCTACCCCGCCTATCTACTCCAACTCCAATATATCAAATTTCCAACCCCGTTTTCCGATTTTTAATCCAAACTCAGCGCCGGCAGCCAATTCTGCAACCGCCAATTCGGGAGCCGGCACTGGCAACGGAGGCACTCCTTAAAAAAATACTTCAACATTCACTTTTACTAAAAAAAAATCCTCCTCGTAACGTTGAACATTGCAAAATAAGAAACCCCTTGATCTAAATTCCACGACGTTGGTGTTTGCACAGCCATCATGTTACCTGCCATAGCTGATATTTGCCTTACATTAAAAAAAGAGAGCCTCGTCGATTACCTATTTTATTATTATTAAATTTCTTTATTCGGACAACAAAAGATCTATTATGTTAGTAATACCTTAATAAAATTATGGTAGTGAAACCTTTATTATGGTAGTGAAATTATTACCGACCAACCAAGTTAGTTGGTAGGTAGGTCCTTCGCTCTAAAGGTATTTTTATTGCGCTCGAAGTTCATGTCATGTGTGAATGCACTTTCTGTGTCATCTACATTGTGACACGATGTGATACACCGTTGTTGTGTCCATCGCTTTATTAGACGTGCGGTTGACACTAACGGGCGACCATTTAATATTTGATAGTGTGCTCTCGCCCTTGCAAGTCATTTTAAAACGGAAATAGTAAAAATTCCGCTATGCTTAAACTTTTGATGTAAATTCCGTTCAAGAAAAGTTTGATAGTTAAGTTATTTGCCTATTTGGCTCAAACTAGAAAGTATTTTGATAAGTTTTTTGATACTTACATCCGGTTATGTTCAGCACGAGTTTTAGATGCTCTAAACTATTTCATAATTATTTTTATCTACACCTATGCTATAAAACCTATATAAAAGTTTTTGAAACAGTTGGCTTATTGCCTACATTAAAACAACCAGTGTCATAGTAACCATAATATTATCCAATATCCATCCATCCATCCATAATTTCTAATGCAGTAAAGGACATTTCTAACCAATTATTACTAGACAAGTCGAGAAAATTATATTGTACAACACCCTATGGTTTCAGAACCTTTTATAGAGGATTCATAATTATCATGGGTGTAGATAAAGTCATGCATGCAACTGTATATAATTAGGTATTAAAACACTCAATTCATGTGAGACTACGAGTATTATCACACATTTGTGTTTTAATATTATACAACAGTTGCTTAAATAACTATTAATGGTAAACCACCTCCCTAATAACTCTAAGTAAGTACTGCCTGAGGATATCGTAAAAACTGATTCAGTGATTGTTTAGAAAAAGACAACAGCGTCGAATTTTCTGTTATTTGTTCAGTTAGAGTAGATCAGTTGTTGCTTGGTAGACACCAAGTTTGATGATTACCAATGTTCTCGTGACTGTTCACTAAACGAAATACCTAAATATGTTTTTGACCTGAGTGCAACAGTAGGTCCACGCTATAATTGTTCGTTGTGTAGTTGGTTTCCAGACTGTGCATAATTACAATTAATTAATTTTAACTAATACTTTAGTAATACACTAACCTAGTTAAATAATGAGCACTGAACGTAATTGTTATCACTATTCAGACGCACTTCACTTGCTAAGGTAAGTACATCATTGATCTAAGTACGCGGGTTTGTAAGCCAGGGCTTATTGATTAATTAACGCCCATTAAGTACTGAATGATTGCTTTACAGTATCTGTGGTGCTATTAATGATTTGATTATATTGGATACTGGACGAATATTAATGGAAGTTTGTAATACTTAGGTACTCAAAGACTTAATAGCTGTTTGGGGTTAAGTTACAGAGTTTTACGTTAAATAATACTGAAAAATATTAACGTAGTTAAAATATGGCGCACTGGAAGGAACTTTCGAGAGACGATATATGTATGAGATAAAAATTCTTCCATCTTGAATTCTATGTAAAATAGCAACCTGAACATGATATCCAGATTAGTTGGTCGGTTATTTGTTGGATGTGAAAAGGAAGTAATCGAGAGCTTTGAAGCAATTTTAGAGAGACCTATGACGGAAACTTGACTGTGATAGAGGCTGAGTCGATCGAATGACCAATATTAAACCTACTCCAAACTGAACTCAAACAGACACAGTGTAAAAGACTCCTACTTAGAGGTTTTGAACTAAAAATAAGGACAAAAAAATACAACGAATGAAATAGTCACGGCAAGTGTTAATTACACTGAACCACTAATTATCCTTCTCTGCAAAAAACAAACAAACTAGAAACTTCGAATACATTTTTCTCTGGATTCAATTCAGCGAGACTTTTGTTCGGAAACTTGTCCCGATCGAGATGGCTTAAAGGAGTTCGGGCATCAAAGCGCGCCCGTTAATGACGCCTGGCTCGATTGGATTACGCGAACATCGCCATTACGGTGTGCAAACACCTTTCTATTTGCTTTTTTACTTGTTCGGGAAAAATTGTTAAGGAAATTCACAGATTTTTCTGGATTTGCACACTTTTCAATACTATCTGACGCAACTGATATTGGGTTTTTCCATCTGGAGTTTCTCAGTAACAGCCAAGAATCTGGATTTGTGCCCAGTTGATGGCAATAGGCTCACCCCTTATTACATGGGATGGCGAAATCTGGGTATACTGCAAACCTCTGCCTAACTCTAAGGGCAATACAGGCGAGATGTTATAATATGTGAAGTTGACGCAACTATAATAACTATAATAATTTTAAATATTTCATAAAAATATTTAAAATATAATCATGAGGTATGTATAAAAATACAATAAAGGAAATGTAATATCCTAACGTTTGTTTGTTTGTTACGCTTTCACCCTGAAACGGCTGGCACATGGGTAGACCATGGCCTGAATTAAGGACCTATGATACTTTTTATCCCGATATTCCCACGGGATCGAGACTTATGTGGGTGAAACCGCGGGGCGCAGCTCGTTCACAATAAAGTTTAATAAGCGGTAGTTATTGGTAGGTGTCTAGACTTCATTTAATAACATTTAGTGTTCCCTTCAGACCTGGGATTTTTATTAATTATAATTAGGTACTTTAAAAATGTTGTAAAAAAAATACAAACGCATTTAAAGTTGATAGTCCGTTCTGAAGTCTACCATGACCTGACTGCTGCACCCACAATTGACTCCAGACGAGGAAACTCCTCAGCGGTCAACAGTACAGACACGAAATTTTATATACGCATTTAATTGTGATAGTCCGTTCTAAAGTCTCCCATGACCTGGCTACGGCAGCCAGGATAGACTCCAGACGAGGAAACTCCTCAATGGTCAACAG
Organism: Agrochola litura; assembly: GCA_949152395.1. Lineage (NCBI taxonomy): Eukaryota > Metazoa > Arthropoda > Insecta > Lepidoptera > Noctuidae > Agrochola > Agrochola litura. Next base: position 1,359,256 of record OX424497.1, on the reverse strand, counting down.
CAGCTACACGAAATGTTATATACGCATTTAATGTTGATAGTCCATTCTAAAATCTACCATGACCTTACTGCTGCACCCAGAATTGGCTCCAGACGAGGAAACTCCTCAGCGGTCAACAATACAGACACGAAATTTGATATACGCATTTAATTATGATAGTCCGTTCTAAAGTTTCCCATGACCTGGCTACGGCAGCCAGGATGGACTCCAGACGAGGAAACTCCTCAGTGGTCAACAGCAGCTACACTAAATTTTATTTACGCATTCAATTATGATAGCCCATTCTAAAGTTCACCATGATCTGGCTACTGCACCCAGGGTTAGTTTCAGACGAGGGAACTTCTCAGCGGCCAGCAGCACAGACACAAAATTTTATATACGCATTCAATTATGATAGACGGTTCTCAAACCCACTATTACCTAAGTGCTGCACCCAGAACTGGCTTCAAACGTAGGAAGTCCTAAATAGTCAACAGCATAGACACAAATTTTAATAGACATTCATACACCACGACCTGTCTGCTAAACCAGGATTGGCTCCAAACGATAGATCTCCTCAGCGGTTAACAGCACAGACAACAAATTTTATATAGGCACGCATTCAATTACGATAGCCCATTCTAAATTATAGCATGACTTGGATAGTGCAACTTGATAGGTTTCACTCCATGATTTATGTAATGACGTGTTTGGGTTCGTTGGATTTGTTTTTACAAATACCTTTCAAGTGAAGGTTATAGAACAGATATTTAAAAAAATTCAAATGCTAAAAAGTACAAAATAAAATTGAAGTAAACATAGAACTTTAATATTTTCTTGAAAGCTTGAGGCATGAACGTCCTTCTTACCCTTTAAGATAAGCTTCAAGCTTTTAAGAAAATGTTAAATTTCTATGTTTACGTAAGGTTTATTTTATACTTTTTAGTTCATTAAAAGCTTGTTTTTAAAAAGGTTTTTATTTTATTTTATGCAGTTTGCAGGCACGATGTCATTGTTTTCGTTAAGTTAGTTGTTAAATAAATTTTGTGTTCCAATCAAACTAACCTCCACACCGCACTTGTCTCTGCACATCTCACTTTACAAAGTTCTCCCAAATGATTTAGCAGAACTTCTTTAAATTCAATTTACGTGAAATTGAATTATATGCTTTTGCAATCAAATTCACGTCAAGAGTAATTTTCTTTTAATATAGTATTAGCTGCAGTATTATTGTATTCATATATTCATGAGAAGTTTCCCTCAGGGAGTCGGGTATGAAGCTCTCTTGAAATGGAAAGGAAACTATTAAGTGTTGGTGTCTGCTTGTTATCAAGACCGGGTACAAAAAGGGTTTGGTAAACTATAGCGCGTTTGGGTTGCTTTTTATGTATTCTTTAAAAACCAGAAGATCTAGACAAAGTGAAATTTTATTAACGAAAACTCTGATGGAAAAGTCAAAAATAAATCGGATAGACATACCGAAAAGTCCTGTTTAAAGTCGTTGTAGAAATAGGAAATGCTTTGATAGCGATTGCCACTTTTCTAGGCAATCAGAACTAAACTAAAATAAAAGAAGCCAACAAAAACCACGTTCTGGAAAAATCACTTCCCAAAGTTGCAACAATTCCACAATAATCACATCTCTTCTCTTCGTCCTCAGTAGAACAGCTACGAAACTGTCTCAGTTGTAAAATCACGGACACCGATCACATGTTTGCTTTAACTAGCACGTTAGTAGTAGTAGTGGACAAGTTGGCCGCGCGCCCATCGCCGGTCATTGCCAGCTATCGTCGACCAGCCACGTTTAATGAGATTTTGTAGACCATTGACTAACACAAATAAAAAGATTGTAGCTAAAAGATCGGCTTAGTGTTGTTTTGTACGCATACGGTGGAGGTCTGCCCAGCTTGGGCAGAGCAACGCCGTGTCCTCATAGAGGCGATCGGCGGCGGTGATCTCTCGCGTCCGGCCCTGGTTCAGGCCATGGTACGGAGCGAGAGGAAATGGCAGGCCGTCACCTCCTTCTGCGAAGCGGCAATGCTCGCGAAGGAGGAGGCGGAACGCGTGAGGGAGAGGCAAATTTCGCGCCCTCACGCCCCTAACCGCCGCAGGAGGAGACGCCCGGGGCGGGAATCGCGAGCCGATTTCCGGCCACCGTAGGCGCGGGCTTGCGGACGGTGAGCAATGGGTAGCTTGCCGTCCGATAAGGACCAAGCCCGGGTCGACGGCGCGTTGTGTTCCACGCGCGCCTCAAAGAGATGTCAGCAGAATTGACGGGGTCCGCTAGGGCCAATGCCTGCCGGGGGTTCAAAGAAAACCGATAGGGAAATCGTGGCCCCCGGCAACAGGGCAACCGAAGGAACACGGGTGGGTTTTAGTCAGTAAAAGTCCACCCAGAGCGGGAGAAGTTATTTGATAATTTCCCACAAAAAAAAAAAAAAGTGTTGTTTTGTTGGCTAAAATAATAGTTGAAATAAAATCATCTAGGCTTTTCAAAAGAGCTGATAGGACGTTTTTTTTTAAGTACAGGTTTTATTTTATTTATTTATTGTTATGGCACTTCAACGACTACTACTGACTATTCACTAAGACAAACACAAACAAAAATCACATACTGTTTTAGAAATTGTGAATTCGTCACTTATAGAAGTGCACAGCACTAAATAGTCTCAAAAACTATCTGAGTGTTGTGTGGGTGCTGGTAAAATCATAGGAATTTTAGAATTTACAACTTTTTTCAAAGATTGCATCAGTAATCTCCTTGGTACTGCAAGCACTTATAACAACTCAAATGGTTCAGAAAATTTCAGAAACTTATGGTTTCTTAGGCGTGTTACACACTAATTGTTCAGGTTCGGGTTCGGAACATTTGATTAGGCAGTATTTGTTGAACAACAAAACCGCGAAGCAATTATTACATTATATTTGATTTTGCCGCCTGGCTTTGGCGATTAATACCGAACCAAACCAGTGTCTAGCTTACATTTTATTATTTTATCCCCCGCCATTCTCTGGTCTAATAAAGAGCTGCATTATTCAATGATTGCGTTAAAAATTCTTGTGGAGTCGCAATCAGACATGCAGATCCTAACAACTGCTCGGTTGGTACGCGACTGTCATAAGTATTGAGGAATAATGATATCAACGAGAAATCCATTCGTTTACTTTTACAGGTACCTATTTAAGGGTAATGGTGTTATGTCCCTGTTAGATTTTACAGTTAAAATCAAGACTGCACAGTTAAAAGTACTCTGTAACAGTGTAAAGGTTTAAAGTAGCCAATTGAGAGTCATACATTTAAAAAATGCGCCCCTTTTTTACTCTAAGCTGTTGATTCAAGATGAGCTCATTGACCGCCATGTCAATTGACAGAAGTTTTAGAAATTAGAGCATTATTTTAATGTCAATAAACTTACTAAAAAATTTAATTAACAATCCTCTATAATCCTACTTCCTACTTAAATATATTATTATTATTATTTATTTTCTTCTTTATTTCGTTTATTTACATATCGTTTACATTTTTTAATCTTTTTATAAAACACAAAATAAAAAAACATTTGAAAATATAAAAAAATAGTAGTCCACCGGTATCGGGAACAGGGTCCAAGCTACAAGGTCAGGGCTCCACAGAGAGGAACCTTCTAACAATGCGAGCCGTGTCCAGGAGTACCGCTTTCTGAATCAAGCCCTTAATCCAGCTGCCCAACGAGAGCCTCCTTAGGTGTTAGTCGAGGCTCTTAGCAATTAAGCCATTGGCTGATATGATTATCGGCACAATGATTGCTGAGTCTACTTCCCACATGTCGACCACCTCGCGAGCCAAGATAAATACTTGATTTGTTTATCTTTCTCGGTTTTAACGAATTTCCCGTCATGTGGGACCGGTACGTCAACAATCATTGCGCGCCGCAATGATTATTTATTTTTATTTTGGTCTTTTACATTTCTCGGGACCCTGGGGTCCCGGACCTTTGGAAGGCGTACGAGGGGCCGAAACCAACTCGCAGAGACCCGTTAGGCGGTTTAATGCAATGAGGCACCAACCGACGACTATCCCTGTATGCACTATGCAAGTGCACCCAAGGACAAGCTCCGGTTAGGATATGGAAACAAAATAATGTTGGCCTACAGGTATGGGTGGTTAAAGTGGACCGGTAACCTGGAACTATGGAAGGACTATGGCCCCTGCCTGATCAATGTTTTATAAGTAAACGGATAAAACGGCAGGGGGTCCGCTTTTATAACAAGTTGCCAAAGTCGGTGACAGAACTTAGCGATGGGAAGTTCAAAACCCACATCAAACGTGTCCTTATCAAGAAAACATATTATAAAATTAAAGACTACGTTGAAGACAAGGCAAGTTTGGCAATAATTCCTTCTGCACATGTGGCTTCCCTGGTACCTCATTAACAGCATAAATAAGTAAGAGTCTATTAACTGTTGATTACAATTGTAATAGCAATCATATAATTTCGTTTTATAAAAAAAGGTTTTTAGTTTTATTAATTTATTTATCTTTTGTATAGATTCTTTTCTATTTTGTGAATGTGAGAACGCTGTAGGTTTAGTGAATTGTAGACCTGTAGACCATTTTCTATTTTGTTAAGTACTTAGTACTTGTTGAAAGACCTACACTGTCCTCCCATACCTAGTAACACTGTTATTTGAAAGTATTTTAAAAGCCAATTATTTTTAACCTGGATTAACAGATAGGATAATTTTTATCCCGATATTCCCACGGGATCGAGACTTATGCGGGTGAAACCGCGGGGCGCTGCTAATACTAAAATAAGTTTATAAAGACAATCAAAATGCAGTCTGAATTATTACAATTAAGAATGCATTTTGATTTTCTTTGTAAACTCTGAGACGAATTTCTAGGAATATCTAGTTACCTTTGAGCCAAATATACCTACTATGACAAAATTAAACTCGCAAGATGCGAACACATTTCTAGGATAGCTCTCTTTACAGCAGACGACACACAATGACATTCAAATGATCAAAGACGACGGAATCGATACATCGACACTTACAGCTTTAAGGGGCCATCCTTAAACTACGTCATTTGAAATTCATGATTTTTGGAGCTCCCCGTCCTTGTCACACGTGATCATAATTAATGTAATGAAACAGAAAGATATAAAGTATTTACTAGTTTATTGTGACGATTACAACAGGACAACAATTCTAAGAGTGACTATGCGGAAAAGTTAACAGCTGACAGTTAGTGTGATTGTTGAGAAACGCACTATTAAAGGAGCGCGCGAATCGTTCAGGAATAACGAGGTTGGGTTTATGTTCATATTCCAATAATAATTTGTGTAAAATTCAAATAAAATCCCATTAAAATATTGATAGAGTTGATAATTAAAACGTATCTAGTACAAAAATGCATACAGGGCGCTGTTGGCGTTGCCACGACACTGTAGCGCATCAGGGCTGTTTGCAGAGGCGTATACATGACTTTTATGCAATCATGCGAAAGCGTGTCGCCTCCCTGATGCGGCGGGTGCGGGAAAGTGCCAACAGCCTCTTGGTCACTGTAGCCGATAAGGCGGAAGGTCTAATACTCAGACTCTGGACCAGCACACAGATACGAGTATTACCGTCAAATCGTGCCTTGAAATGACATTAATTTTAATTATTGTATTTGTGGTTGTCTTATTAGTATTGCTGAAATTTTTAATGGTGATTTTGACTTTACAGTTATGGTTTTGACATTATAGTTGTGATTTTGACATTACTTTTATGGTTTTGACATTGTAATTGTGATTTTGACGTTATTATTGATTGTTTTGACATTACTAGTAATTATAACCAAAGTTTGCCGAATATTATTATGTATTAACACTAGTGTTTAAGATGTGTTTGTATTTACTAAAAAATGGATTGTATGATCTGTAATAAAATGTTTGATTGATTGATAATATTTTAAAGTTTTTTTGTTAGAGACGAAGATTCGTTGTCAGACTTTCTTGACTCCCTCTCTCCCCCATAACTTGTAACATTATTTATAGATGGCCCCTAAGTTCCAACATTTCGAGCACATTCACCCGCTTGTTGACAAAACAACAGAAAATATTGTATGTAACACAATGTTGCCAACACTCCAACTTTATTTTACTGGTGAACTTACATCTTGGCTACTTTCCTTTAGTAGTGCAACACCAATTTGACAAGACACTCCTCCCCCTTTTTAGGGTTGCGTAGTCAACAAGGAATCCTTATAGTTTCGTCATGTTCGTCTGCTCGTCCGTCTGTCCAGGGCTAAGCTCAAAGACTCTTAGTACTAGAAAGCTGAATCACGCCGACAAAGGGGTAAATATAATCATGAAAACCATTTGTTGTTAGGGTCCGACACGTAAAGTGTGGTTACTTTTTTTTCGGCCATCCCATGGTGTAGGGTGTCGAAGTATTTGAAAATCATTGTCGGATTCAGGGATCCGTTTGCGAAATATTAAGCTTTAAAGTGCAAATTTTTGTTAGAATCAATTGTCCCCCTCCTGCCAGCTAAATGGTTGATTTTGGATGTGTGAAAAAATTCCCAGCAGTAGTTTAAATAACAAAATTAAAAGGAAAAACTAACACAGCTAAGTAGGCTCTACAAGTAAACGAGTAATAATCGACAAACTTACACTTGCAGTTGCAAAAACATGTTAAAATTATTGAGATAAATTCATCCCTACTAAGGAACCCTTCATTGTGCGTGGTCCGACACGCACTTGGCCGGGTTTTATATCTTCCAACCTCCAAAATGTAACGATGAAGAGGAAACATGTTTTACGAGTATAGGTCTCATTAAAGTGGTGTTCCGACTATTATTTGAATGTCACAATGTAGTTTGGTGTTTGCGTAGTGAAACTTTTCTTAATAACTTCACAATGTAGTAGGTTCTTACAAATCTGTAGGGAGTAAATTAATGAAAATATTAATAAACTGAACCGTACAGAAACATTATTCATAATAAATTCAAAAGTTCGTATTTATTCACTTTGATGCCGAAGTTGGCGTATTACCCAGTTATTGGGTTGTGGAGGTCAGATAGGCAGTCGCTCCATGTAAAATACTGGTATTCAGCTGCATCCGGTTAGACTGAAAGCCGACCCCAAAATAGTTGGGAAAAGTCTAGGCAGATTTTATGATGCCAAAGTTGGATCCGGTATTTAAAGAAAATAATTAAACGGATTCTCTTTGTTGGAAGATTAAACACAGTTTTTCAAACGTTTAGAATAATAAATGAATAAAATTGAGGTTTGTCTCATGGATAGAGCATAATCTTTAATAATATTTTGTCATGACAAGGGGTCGAGAAACGAATATTCTCAACAACAGAATAACGTAAAGTAGGTAAACCCACAAATAATATACCGTCAATTGCCTTGACTTCGCCTGGCAGCCTATGTTTGCCTATAAAAAGAAAACGTTAGAAAATAAAGCAATACCGGTCAACTGCCCTAACTTCGCCTGGCATCCTATGTTTGCCTATAAAAAGAAAACGTTAGAAAATAAAGCAATACCGGTCAACTGCCCTAACTTTGCCTGGAATCCTATGTTTGCCTGTAATGAAAAAGCTGTAGTATCTTTTTCATTTTACTTGTATGGCAATCGAAACGTAAAGCTCTCTATGAAAACTCAAAGTTTCGATTGCCATACAAGTAAAATCAAAAGATATTACAGCTTTTTCATTACAGGCAACCATAGGACGCCTGGCGAAGTTAGGGCAGTTGACCGGTATTGCTTTATTTTCTAACATTTTCTGATTAGATATTCTCCTCTCTGATAATATCTAAAGAGATCATTGACTCGATAGGAAATAAACGAAAGAAAGAACCTGAGACCATTTGTTCTAAAAACCGGCCAAGTGCGTGTCAGCCCACGTACAATGAAGGGTTCCGTAGGGTTCCCTATCCATTTGCATAAAATTTTAAGACCTAATATAACTTGGCATACTTTTGTTTGTCCTAATTTTATTTTCGCATAATATTATTTACGCATAACAGCTTACGCATAATTTCTCTAATCATAATAATGACTAAGCATAACATTCTAAAGCATAAATTTAATAAGCAAAACATTCACAAACATAAGTTTTTTTTCGCTGTAAGAAACATGCAAACAAGCATATAAGTACCATGCATGCAGCAAACATGCAACATATAAACAAACATACACCAGGCATGTAAGCAAGCATGCAGCATGCAAGCAAGCATGCAGCATGCAAGCAAGCATGCCGCATGCAGCAGGCATGGTTTCTGTCACGGCTCCGGCGCTGCGGGCCTCCGGCGGCCCCACGCGTGCTAATCGTCGCAGACAGCTTTCGCTCACCACCGCAGCTTCGGCTTCTCAGCCGCAGTGGCTCGCTCCCAGCCGTCTGCTTCTCAACCCGCGGGCCACCTTGCCCCTACGCGCCTACGCGATTTTAAATTACACTCTAGGGGTAGGGCAGACAAGACTACGTGGAGTCGGTTTTGCCGCGATTCGGTTCTGTCACTAACTTTTGTAGCACAACAAAAGGATTTTTTAGACAATACAATACGATAAGACAATACTTTAATTTTAATTTAGGGTTAAAAATGGAAATGATTTGCATGAAAATCCAAAATAAATACGTAAAAATAACTCAAATTTATTTCCGTTATTTCTATTAATTGTATGCCTAAATATTATTATGCTAATAGTCATTAGGCCTAGTAACGTTATGCGAATTAAATTTATGCCAAAACAAATTAGCCTTCAAGATAATTATGCCAACATAATCTGTATGCCAAAAAAAAAATATGGCAAAGTACTATTATGGCAAAACAAATTATACCAAAATTGTTATGCCAAAGTATATTAGGAAAAAGAATATTACGCGAAAAGAAGGGATCCTGTTCCGTAGTTGGGATGAATTTATCCCAAAAGCAAACTTAACTTTGTAGTTGAAAAATATGTTCTCCCATACGGAATGTGTGGGAAAACATGTTTTTGCAACTGCAAAATTAAGTTGGTCGATTATTACTCGTTAACTTCTAAAGCCTACTTAGCTGTGATAGTTTTTCTTTTAATTTCGTTATATAATCTACTGCTGTGATTTTTTTCACATATCCAAAATCAACCATTTAGCTGGCAGGGGCCTCCCCCCTGCCAGCTAAATGGTCAGGACACTAGACTCTAACAAAAATTTGCACTTTAAAGTTTAATATTTCGCAAACGGATTCTTGAATCCAAAAATGGTTTCCACAAACTCACAACTTTTTTAAAGGACCTTTCCAATGATAAAAACATCACCACTTTACGTGTACGAGAGGTACCCTAAAAATTTTTTTTTTTCATAATTTTGTTTTACCACTTTGTCGGCGTAATTAATATGTATACCTATGCCAAATTACAGCTTTCTAGTACTAAGGGTCTCGGAGCTAGACCGTGGACAGACAGACAGACAGACGGATATGACGAAACTATAAGGGTTCCTTGTTTACTAGGAGCTTGCTCATCATTATGTGCTAGTTAACAAGGTTTTCATTGAATATAGAGTTTAATTATTCATGTCCTTTTAAACTTGTACCAATATTTGTATTGTCAACCTCATGTCATGGTGACCGCTGATTATTAATTTATCTGAACTACGGAACACTAAAAAGACATTAATGGTAAGGAACCAATCTGTTGACTTCTTATCCATACCTATTACTCCATGCTTGAATTTTCCTCAAGGAACAACAAACACCTACATTTATAAACATTAAAACATTTCCCGAAATCACCACAAAATACGGAGCGCATTCATTAATCGTGAGCAAAGAAAAAGTTCACGGAAACGAACGAAACGGAGAAAAATTTACGAAATGAAATTCATTGCAATAAGTTTTATTGGTTTTGTTTCGTTTTCATAAATAATGCACGCCATGCCAGCTGCGCACAGTGAGCTTAGTGAGCACACTGGGCACGCCACCGGGATATTGCTTAAATCATCTGATAAATTAGACTTGTAATAGGTACATAGCTATGTAGGTATCTGATGTTTACATTATCTGGTTTGCTTTGATTTGGATGTAAAGGAATATAGGTATGTAATAACATAACATCACGCTTGTTTTCCACGAAGGGTTACGTAGGCGTACCTAAAGTACACTCAAATTTCGCCAGTTATGCTTAAGTCCCATGTAACAGCGGGCAAGTCTATTGCCATTAACCGGGCACAAATCCAGACTCCAGGCTGGTACTGAAGTCTGGATGTGCGCCTCAAAGAGATGTCAGCAGAATTGACGGGGTCCATTAGGGCCAATGCCTGCCGGGGGTTCGAAGAAAACCGATAGGGAAATCGTGGCCCCCGGCAACAGGGCAACCGAAGGAACACGGGTGGGTTTTAGTCAGTAAGAGTCTGACACGCCCTCCCGCTCCACCCAGAGCGGGAGAAGTTATTTGATAATTTCCCACCCAAAAAAAAAGGCTGGTACTGAAATTCCAGACGGAAAAACCCAATAAAACTTTGCCCCACCCGGAAATCGAACACAAGACCTCATGCTCAGTAGTCGTGCTAGCTACCATGCCGATCATCCCAAGCCGCTGCTCCACTACTGACTGCTGCTTCTGCTCCACATTCCTGACTCCAAGTTACTGCTCTGCTGTTGCCTACTGGCTCCGAGCATCTCGAGTCGCTGCTCTACTGCTGACCGACGCTTCTATCTGCTTTTCTATTTTCCTTGTACCCCTGTCCTTCCTATGTTCTTACGTTTTATTTTTATCAGTGTGACTTACCGAGTACAACATATTTAGCTCACCGATTTAAACGAAACTTTTAGAACCTCATTAAACCTCTTAAACCCTCTCAAATGTGGTATTCTGCTATACGGAAACACATCTTTTAGTCCATTTACGTGGATCGTGCCACACAAACCACACTTTTTAGTCTATTTACCTTATAAATCATTACTTATATTACTCACTTTCTACATATTTTAAAACAATACATATTTTACATATTTTAAAATATTTTAAATCATTGCTTACATTACTCACTTTCTACATATTTTAAAACACTGGAAAGCATACCTTTAGTTATTGTAACATGCTTTTAGATTGTTTTAACATCCAAAACTATATTCTAAACTATTCTTTTAATTTTATTGTAAAAATCTTAGAATTTTTTATATTCTGACATTTTCATTCAGTTTTCTAAGGTAAATAGACTAAAAAGTATGGCTTGTATGGCACGATACCACGTAAATGGACTAAAAGATGTGTTTAGTTATAGCGGAATACCACAACCGTTCTTCATTATTATTTGAAGTTTTGAAAACGCTCGATATCTTATATCCAAGCAGACAGGCAGACAGTTCACTCGTTTCGTTTGAAATAATTTCGATAGTGAATGCAGTATTGTATGTGGAAATGTTGGGATGACCGACAAACTGGTTTAAATAGGTTCTTATTTTTTATTATTTTGTTTATCTTTTATATAGATTCTTTTCTTTTAGATTTTGTGAATGTGAGAACGTTGTAGGTTGTAGACTTGTGGACCATTTTCTATTTTACTAAGTACCTGGTACTTGTTGTTAGGCCTACACTGTCCTCCCATACCTATTAACACTGTAATTTGAAAACATTGTAGAAACAATTTATTTTGAAAAGAGTAACCGTGGAGTTTCTTGTCGGCTCTTCTCCATAGGAAGCGATCAATTGGAACCGTGCACCTAGCTTCTGACGTTTCATAAGTGCCCTTGTAGGTTTATGTGAAATAAAATAGTTTGATTTTGATTTTGAACTAATTAATAATTATAATTTTATTCCATCTATGTACTTATTTCACCCACATTTGCATAACAAATTATTTGAATTTAAAACTGAATAAAAATTAACCATTAACCTGCGCTCAATCAAAAGGCAATTCCCTCACTACGCTGTTCAAATGATAAACTGCAAGACTACCTTCTAATAAATTCTCTCGAACTCTTCAGTTTCCGCCCCTGGCGTCTTACAATCACCCTCCTGACGTTAACGGCACATTTATTAATTAAATCTATAAAACGGACCGGCTGATGAACTCAGGGCAATCAGTGCATAACAGCCTTTTCCCATTAATGTTGAAGAGCCAAGTTTTATGTTGGCAACACGTTGGCTTAACGTTGTATTTAGAAGTTTTGTTACTCATTGACGGATTAGTGATAAACAGCTAGGCTTCTTGTTTGTGAACGAAGAGTTAAATTGAGCAGCTATACCTACTTACATTTGTATGTTGAGTAAGTACCCATATTTTTAGTTTGGTACGTCACTCCTGAAAAATTAACTGTATGTTTCAATCTACTGATAGACAAAATAATGGTGCTATGGTAGCGAATATTGTGAATATAATAGCATGCAATGAAACATTATGAAAGTTTCTGTTAAAACTTTCGCGTGATTTTTACCAATTAGAACTTTCTACTTACACGTTGAGTTTTACAGCGTGGGCCCGTTGATTAGTAACTATAGATAATTCCAACAGTGCAACTCCATAAAAAGCTGAGAATAAGAAGCGGTATACTTAATTATAAATTGCGAATCTTTTTACCTTTTTTAAATTTTTACCCTATGTTCACAAAATTAATAAATGAATTGAATTGAATTGAATTAAAATAAACATTATTTTATATGAATCGTAATTCAGTCGGTTTTGATAGGAACGCGTTCCTTCATATCGTTAATTACGACTGGTTACTGTGTGTTTATTGAAAGTCAGCGGCTGTAAAATGAATGAGTTCCGAGCATGTGATTGTAAAGAGAGCGCTCGAACGTGAACTGTGAGCATACTCATGTTGTGTTTTGTTAATGAAATTGTTTTATTTTTGTGTCCGTGGAGTTTCTTGCCCGTTCTTGTCCATAGGAACCTACCTACTACGTTTTGGAATGGGCATCTAGCTTCATCTTTCTGACTGACCGACCCCTTGACAATTTAAAAAAATCACTCGTGTAAACCCATTAATAGTAGTATGCGGGAGGTCCATTAAAACACAACAATTTGTCACTTGAGATTTTCTCGTAATATGCATTCTGTAACAACTTCTATCTACCAAATATCATAGTGCACAATACTGCACATATTCACACGACGCGGTATAACTCAACTCTGCTCGCACCGCCCCGGTCACGACGACCAATGCACACCGTTCCGGCTTCATTCCAGACCGGACAGCTTTACGGGCTCACTCGTGCGAACACCTTTCAATATTTAATGTTATTCGCGTATTCATATCGGATTGCAATCCCACTTTATTGATTCGAGAATTGAATCTGTCTTGGTTACGTGATTTATGATGCTGAGCTAGAAAACTATACTTTTGGAACGTCTCCAATCGCATGTCATTATTAATTTTATCTTCGCAAAGTTTCATTTCGTAATCTCAAGTAGTATTTCTGACCGAGCGAGCGTAGCGAGCGAAGCGTCTTGTCTGGATTGTCTGGCAAAATATGCTTTCGTGGGTCAGTTTGTACGTACTCCTCTACAGGTCGTATTTTACAACCGATGTAAACGAAATTTGGTGTACAGGTTTGACGAATTTTTCGTAATTTTCAGTTGTCAGGGATTTTTGATTGGAGGGGTACTTCCTCCAAAATGGGGAAAAAAGGGGGACTACTAGATATCTCCGCCTTATGAGATCCGATTTCGATGGTTCTTTTTTTATTTGAAAGCTAGTAAACCTATGTTGGTCTCAAAAAAAAAAATTGTAAAGATTTGATGAGGATCTTTGGCATGATGAGCAGAATAGCTTCTTAAAATGCAGTAAATTGCTCACTATTTATTAAAACCTATTAGTCAATTTTTCTAACTGGCCTACAAATTATTACTAATATTTTTCTGGTTTTTAGGGTTCTGTAGTCAACAATGAACCGATATAACAGTTTCGCCATGTCCGTCTGTCTATCCGCGGCTTAGCTCAGAGAGTCATTGTACTAGAAAGCTGTAATTTGGCATGGGGTACAGTACCGACCAAAAGTCCATGAGCAATCTCACAAAGCAATAGACTGACGCTTCGGTTTGACTTACGACCTTCTTCTATAAGTTGTTACAATACTGTAGACACGCACATTACACACACACACTCACTTTGTCTGCAACCAATGACTAGTTCAATAATCATCATTCGTTTTTAGTTTCATTCGTCTTGTTCACATAAATATTAAAGTTTAGCAGGTAGACCACAAAAAACTAAGTAAATTATTTCGATTTCTGTGGGGTAGATGCAGTTTGTTACGAGTATTTAATTAATAGAACTTTTTTGGCTCGTGGATAATATTGGTGACGAGTATTTAGCGCAGTGTTGTGGTTATTATTATCAAAAAGCAGGCATAAAATATATTGAAGAGATCAGATCAGATCAGAGAATATTATTGCGCTGCGTAAAAGTGAAGTGAATATCTAATGAAACCGGACTAAGTGTGAGTGTTATCATTAATATATTTCATATTTTACTAAACATAAATCTTAATCAAGGGTATTGTTGATAGAACAGAGGTATTGTTGAGACAGAAGATGCCTTTAAAGTTTTAAATTCATTGTGAGGTTTAATTCGATTAGTGAATAATAAATAATAAGGTATTATGTGTAATAAAAACAATGTTTTTCTTTGTTCTAGAGAAATACTGTGAGGGTTAAGAGATATGAGGAAGGGGCTTATTATCGAGTAGCAGCGACGTCAAATGGTGAATGAAACAAATGGTTTCATACCAACGAGATATTTTGCTGAATTATTAAAAACACGTCATTATGAACCGTTCGCCGTGCACTCTGAAGGCTTGCATCACTGAAGACCAGCTAGAAAACCGTTTTTGACCTTAAAATATTGACCGTACCAACTTAATAAACAACAGATTCGTTATTGCATGAATTTATGGTAACGAATTTTTTAAGCACGTTTCAATAGGGTGTTTGTCGTATTTCTTGCAGATATACCGAAATTGTTTAATATTATTTTAGTAATAGTATTATTTTAGGATTAAAATTTGAGGTTTAGTTTCAATCTTCTTTTCGTAAAGAAAATGAATACTTAAGCTTTAACTTCAATAACAACCAATATTTACTAAAGTCAAATAAAATGTAAAATAATTAATACAAATAAAATATAAACAAACTGCCCATATTTAACCTTAAAATTACCTATTCTGTAAGTAGTTTTTTACATTTTAAGTAGTCTAATATTCTTATTTATTACTTAATTACTTCGACCATGATCAAAGCTTAATATTTATGGTGAAAAAATCCATTAAAAATTTAAAATATTTCATAATTTAAAAATGTCAAAATAATACAAACTGCTTCTAAGTTTCTTGACATCTATTTCACATCTTATTCAGCTGAAGTAATGATAAATAATTGTAGCAGTTTATTAACTTATGTAAAATAAATATAACGAATCGCTGCGTAATCGCTGCGTAATGCGTAATCGCTGCAGTCGGATGTGTAGAGATGCAAAGAAACGGTACTTCCATAATTCTCTCGACAACCGCAACTCTGCAGAAGTCTGGAAGTTTCTAAAAACTGTCGGCATTGGTAAGTGTCCAGTTGCTTCCAGTAATGACACTGACGTGTGTGCTCTTAACAAACATTTCTCAAATCCCCCTGTTACGTTGGATCCGCACGTCAAATCAGCTACTTTGAATAAACTTTCCTGTTTGCCAGTGCCGCAGTGTCCTTCTTTCGAGCTAAGTCCTGTAAGTGAAAATGAGGTCAAAAAATCTATTTGCGCTATCTCCTCCTCTGCAGTTGGTAATGATAATCTTTGCTTAAGAATGATTTCCCCTATCCTCCCCACATTACTTCCTATCTTGACCCACATTTTTAATTTCTCCTTGTTTTTTTGTACTGTTCCTGAGGCCTGGAAACAAGCCCATATCATCTCCTTACCCAAAATTCCTAACCTGGTCTCACCGACTGATTATCGACCCATTTCTATCCTCCCATATCTCTCTAAAGTTCTTGAGCACATTGTTCATCAGCAACTTTCTGCTTTTCTATCTTCTAATGACCTTCTTAGTCCTTTCCAATCAGGTTTTCGACCTGGCCATAGCACAGTAACGGCTCTTTTAAAGGTTACTGATGACATCCGCTGGGCTTTGGACCACAAATCTCTCACCTTACTTGTACTTCTGGACTTTAGCAGTGCCTTTAACTCTGTTGATTTCGATATCCTTCTAGGGATCCTTAAATCTTTCAATTTTTCTTTTTCTACTATTGGTTAGTTCGACTCCTATCTTAAAGGCCGCTCGCAGCGGGTTCGTCTCGATGATTCGTCTTCCGACTGGTGCTCTCTTACCGCGGGCGTACCCCAGGGTGGCGTCCTCTCTCCTCTTCTCTTTTCTATTTTCATTAACTCTGTCACCAGAGTCATCTCTTCCCACTTCCATCTCTATGCCGACGATCTGCAGCTTTACAATAATTTCTTAAGGCAAGATGCGGAAGCCGCCGTGTCTGCCATGAACAGAGACCTGGATTGTATTAGCGAGTGGTCGCGGTCCTTTGGGCTGCAAATCAACCCTAAGAAATCCCAGGCCATAATTATCGGTGGCAGGTATATGCGGACTAGGCTCGATGTTGCGTCGCTGTCTCCACTCTGTCTGAATGGTGTTCAGATTGAATACGCAAATACGGTTAAAAACCTGGGGGTGACCATGGACTCTCACTTATCATGGACTGCCCATGTTGCTCAAGTCAGTCGCAAAGTGCACTACACGTTCCATTCGTTGAAATGCCTCCAGAGCTTCTTGCCCTTGAACACCAAAATCTCCCTTGCTCAAACTCTCATACAGCCCATCATAGACTACGCTGATGCCTGTTATTTGGATGCCACTGAGGAGCTTTTAAATAAACTTGAGCGTTTGCAAAATATCGGCATTCGTTTTGTTTTTAACCTTAAAAAGTATGATCACGTTTCTAACTTTCGCAAGATACTCAAGTGGCTCCCTATTCGACTTCGCAGGAACTCCCGGATATTGTGTCTGCTATTCAACGTCCTTCACAACCCTAAAACCCCATCCAATCTGCGGGAACGCTTTTCCTACGCCCGTCCTTTTAATGCACCTTGCAGGTCGCATCTTAAAAACCTCCTTAAATCCCCTCCCCACTCAACCGACTTCTATTCCTACTCCTTCACTGTTCACGCGGTTCGATTGTGGAATTCACTACCGCCTGACATTAGGAACTGTCATACTGTTGAAGCATTTAAGCGAAGAGTGAAAGAACACTATCTTTCCAACTCGTCATAGTTATTTTAAATCACATTGTAATTATATATATTGTAGTGATATTTATATTTATTTTAGAAGTATGTATGTAAGTATATTCTCATATTGTATGTTGTTTAAATTGAATTTAGTGAATTGTTTTTTTTTTTTTGTTTTCTTCTATGATTTATGTTTTTTATTTTCTCTTATACGGTTACACACGTTGTCTACATCTCTTTTTGTATATTTTCCTATCGCAGGTATGCTGGAAGAGATTTCTTTAGAAATAAGCATTGCCTTTGTACGTATTTTTCTGTTCCTTTCTTCTTGTCTGTTTATATGTGTGTGCATAAATGGTTAAATAAATAAATAAATAAATAAACGAATAAACATATTTTTTTTAATTTTGTTATCATATATCACGCATTTTTTATTCTAAAACCTTTATTGCAATAACAACATAAAAAAGCAGCAATATTTAAAAAATATTATTATCGAAAACAAAAATAATAATATTTGCAAAAAACCGCACTGTGTTTCACGAGATTAGAACCTGAGGCAGTTTGACTTCCATACCAACGCTTAACGCTTTCTGCTATCTGCACTTGTTAAGTTACTATCGAATTTTAGCAATGCCATTAACTGGTCAAGTTCACGCGCATAGTGCGTGTGTGCTAGCATGTTTAAAGCGACGGAAATATATTGTTGTTTCGTGCAAAACTGCGTTATCTGTGGTGTGTGTATCTTGTTGCTTACACATACAAATGTACGAGCTATACCGCGTGTTCACAGCAATACGACTCTTAGCGTGCTCATGCACTTTTGAGCGCTTACTGTACATTAAACACGCCGACAAAGTGGTAAAATAAAATCATGTATTTTTTCGTTTGTCTCATTTTAGTCGTGTGGGTTTGTGAAAACTATTTTTTGATTCAGGAATCCGTTTGCGAAATATTAAGCTTTCAAGTGCTAATGTCCCCCCCTCTGCCAGCTAAATGGTTGTTTTTGGTTATATGAAAAAAATCACGGCAGTAGTATTAACAACATGTAAAAAAACTTGTCTGATCCGTGAGGTTGTCTCTAGGTCTGTACCGGTAGAGTTTACTTTGCCGAAACAGGTCTAGGGTGAGGAGCCAGACCAAGAGAGATACAGAAACCCGCAGGGCAGCAAGTGGCGGCAGTTGAGCAGTAGCGACACCACGTACCGTCATCTCTGGCTTGCCTTTATTGACCGTTTTCGGAGGCCCATTATTGAGTGTGCAAGTCACCCGCTGCCATTTTACCTGTGTATTTAATTTATGATATTGCGGTCAGGCAGGGTCCATAGTCTTTCCATAGTTCTAGATAACCAGTTTACTTAGCCACCCAAACCCACAATCCAATATATTTTTTTCATTATCTTGCAATAGTCCTGCACCAACCGGGGGTTGTCCTTGGGTGCACTAGTATAGTGCGAACAGGGACAATCGTCGGTTGGTGTCTCATTTAATTAAAAACGTCTAACGGGCCTCTGCGAGTTGGCTTCGGCCCCTCGTACGCCTTTCAAAAGTCCGGGACCCTAGGGTCCCTAGAAAAGAAAAGACATGAAAATAATAGTAATATGTATATGTTGGATATATAATTATCACTTGCTCCAAAAACGGCGAAGGAGAAACATCGTGAGGAAACGAATGTCTGAGAGATATTTCTCGGTAAAGACAAGTCAGAGGCCCGTGGGCAGCTTTAAAACTCTGACACCAGTACCCTAATTGCGTAATACATGATCAATCACAATCTGTTTCGATTTGAAACAGATTGCTAATCCATTGTTTCATAAGTTGGAAAAAAAAATCTGCTCAACAACGTAAATAACGCAATGAATGTTGCTGAACTGTCATATTGAAACAAATTAGTCATAATCGTTTACGAAAATAAGTTACGCAATTAGGGTACAGGTTAGTCACTAACCACACAAAAAGAAGAAGTACCTATGTGCCCCTTTCGGATCGGACAGGGTCTTTGTACATATTGTATAACGAAGAAAACTATCACAGCTAAGTATGCTTTACAAGTTAACGAGTAATAATCGACCAACTTACATTTGCAGTTGGAATGTATGGAAAAACATGTTTTTCAACTACAATGTTATAGTTTGTTCTTGGGATTAATTGATTCCAACCAACTACGGAACTCTTCATTATGCGTGGTTCACGCACTTGGTCGGTTTTAAAATTTCAATTTGACGAATTAAATGATGTAATGTGGATGTCATGTCTTTTTATAGAAAAAAAAAGGAGTTTATCGCCGTCAAATAAAATATTTTCGAAAACTACTAGGTACTATTCATAGATAATACGCTTAGTTTCTTCCTGCAGGTCTACTACTCCCTAACTACGAAATCCGAAGATTCGGCCAAAGAA
This sequence comes from Agrochola litura, assembly GCA_949152395.1. NCBI lineage: Eukaryota > Metazoa > Arthropoda > Insecta > Lepidoptera > Noctuidae > Agrochola > Agrochola litura. Next base: position 1,339,694 of record OX424497.1, on the reverse strand, counting down.
ACATGATAGTATCATTGTGTTTGGGACTCATTTCATTTATAAGTGCTTTTACACTAGGTGGTGTTCAGAGTTTGATGATGGAGTCGGAAGGTGGCCATAGGAACTCCTCAACCAAACAAGTTAGACCATCGTTTTTAGACTCCCTGGACTATGTATTGACAAGTGCTTTTAGACTAGGTGCTGTCCAGGTCCATTTGAACTCCTCAACTAAACAAGATAGCCCTATTGAGTTTGCAGTCGTTGGTTTTATCTTGCCAAGTACTGTAGCCCAAGATGTAGTCCAGGGCCTCATGCTGGATCTGGAAGGTCACTATTGTAACTCCTTAATTAGACAAGATGGCCCCGTTGTGTTAAGGTCATTTCAATGTGTTTTGACACATGTCAAATGTGTGCAATGTGTGTTAGGTTAGGTTAGGTTAGGTGAATACCTCAACTTTACACGGTAGCCCTGTTGTGTTGGACACGTTGGGTTTGTCTTGACAAGTAGGTTCCTACTTGTCACACGTTAAGATGGTCTCACAAGTAAAGATGGTAGAACAATTATTTTATCAAATTCTAATGCTAGAATAAAAATTAAAATACTTTTTTTAAACAAGCCTATAATTAACTATAAAGTACAAAATAAAACTAACGTAAACTTAGAACTTTAATATTTTCTTAAAAGATCACGTCGCTAACGTCGTTCTTTCACTTAAAGATAAGCTTCAAGAAAATATTAAAGTTCTGTGTTTATAATGTAAGTTTTATTGTGCTACAAAAAAAAGTCTCTAGGAGTTCCATATTTTAGCCAATATTATACATATGCGGCTATTATATATTATTTTTATATACATTTTTTTTAAATATATTATATTGTTTTTGAGAAGCTTATATTTTTGATAAGTTAGATGTTTACTTAAAGTTCTTTTATAAAATAAATATTTGCATTTATTTTATGCTTCTTTTTCAAAAATAAAATCTGGGATCCACACGCGACTAAGAGTGCGATTATTTTGGCGCGACTAGCTAAAAGTTAATCGTTGCAAACAAGTTTGTGCTCGCAAGGTCTAATGTTCGCAGAACTACTAGTAATTATTTTACTTATAGTGTGGCAATAATATGTGTCTGTACTCTTCGCCAGCAACCGTTTAAACTAAAATAAGTATATTAAAACATTCTAAAATTAATAGTAAGTTTTAAAATATACCTCTTGCCTTTTAAACGTAATTCTTCAAGAATAATTTCTCCTACCTACATTTCCGTCAAATTAGCAAAGTTATTCCAAACTCATCTTAATTAATCTTTGTAGCCTTTTCTGAACTATGTTGGGGTCAATTTCCAGTCTTACCGGATGCATCTGAATATCAGTATTTTACATAGAGCTATTGCCTATTTGACCTCCACAACTTTATTACTGGGTAACACGATACCCCTTGATAAGACTGGTTGTCAGACTTTTGGGTTTTTGACTACCCGTAAAGTCTGTCAAAGATCTAAGAATTACAGCCATGCAGAGTCAATGGCTTAACGTGATTTTTGAGGCACAGAGGAGTCTCGATATGTAATGGATGATCACCCATCCATGAACCGACCGCAGGAAGCGTAACTTAACCTTCGATCGACCCGTTTGGCTGTTATAACTTAACCGCGAGCCCTGAATTCAAAACAAAAATTCAAAGCTCGTGTACCATATTCAAACAAAATAAATACCAAAAGTTCAAACTGACTTTGGTACCGGAATTTCCTCGGTACAAACTGCCACACCGCTGCATCGACACGGTTACAAGTTCTAATTTTAATTCTAATTCTAACACTTCTACAGTGTAGGGTACTGAGTCTGATACTTATAACGTAGCGTGGAGAGAAGCGGGGCTTAAGAAAATTTATTTTACCCTAGGTTACGAGAATGACTGTGACTAAAATATTCTCGAGCGTTTTATTATTAAGTTTTTAGGAACATCAAACATTACAAATACAAATAAATACAAATACAAATAGTTTATTTTCTTTAACAAGCTTGTACTACATACTAGTGATAGAAGTGTCCCTTTAAGCAAGTAAATGCCTGTATTAGGACACTCCACTCTTCCGTAACTTAAATTTACATAATGTACACAAGAGATGCCACTGTTTACTATTTATAAATTAATTACAATTTTAAGAATTAGATTAGATTAGATTAAATATAACTTAGTGTGCGTTTTGTGTATGTAATGTGAGGTGAGGTGGGCATAATTATGTGATTTGTGTTATGGGATGTATGTTAGTGTAGGATGTGTGTGTGTGTGTGTGACCTGTATGTGTGTAGTTGTAAAAGTTGTGCAGGAGAGTAAGTGTGTGCATGAATGAGTGAGTTATGATGTGTGCTGCAGGAGGGCCTCAGTGTCCTCATATGATAGTGGTTTTATCCATTTGATGACAAGTTTTTTACATTCTAGAAATTGTTTGGTGTAGATATATATTTCTTTATTTATTTTATTATAGAGTTGAGATGACCGTTTCTCGTATTGCCTGCTACAAAACCTGGTTTTTGTTTGAGGAATCGGTGCTATAACATCTTTCCTCCTTTTTGATAAGATAGCGGTATCATAAGGCAGCTCTTTGTGTTTTTTCAAAATAGTCTGAACAATGTAAAGTTTTCTCACCGAAAGCAAATCACTTATCTGATAAAGACTCTCGGTGGGAAATCTAATCCTTTTAAAGAACATGATTTTTATTAGGGCTCGTTGAACTCGTTCCACAGTAATAAATTTGGATTTAGCTGCCCCTCCCCAAATTGGGATGCAGTACACCAAAACAGACTGCACTAAAGCAATATAAATATCCTTTAATAGATTTCCAAATGGGTCTCCGGTATCAGTAGCATTTTTTGGAACAACATATCTCAGTGTTTTAAAAATCCAGCTGAGTTTACGAATCCTATTTGAGACCTGCTCAAGGTGAGGATACCAAGATAATCTCTGGTCAATCATGATACCCAAATATTTAGTTTGGGTGACCTTATTGATGGTAGGGCAGTCACAGGTTTCGCTTTGAGTGTCACCACATTTGTGAACTTTAATTGTGAGGTCCTTATCTGGTTGTGTGCGATTACATATACTAAAGCATATATAATTAGTTTTTGAGGTGTTCAACGTCAGTAGATTATTATTTAGCCATATAGAAATTTGGGCCATACCACATGACGCACTTTGCTGTACGTCATCCCAGGAACTCCCCGAGAAAACGACAGCCGTGTCATCTGCATAAGAAAATACTTTGGCATTATTAATTTTCATATTACAGAGATCGTTAATATATATTAAAAAGAGTGTGGGTCCCAAAACACTACCCTGAGGCACGCCGTATAACACTTCTGCATCATCACTGACGTATTGCCCCAGCTTAACCCTTTGCATCCTGTTAGATAGATAATCTTTAAGAAGATTGAGTGAAGTTCCTCTTACACCAATGTTTTCTAGTTTGTTCACAAGGATTGGCACAGAGACGGTGTCGAATGCCTTTTGAAGATCCAGAAAGATGGTTAAACATTTATTTTTTCTATCGAGTTGATTGGCAACTAGCGAGTTTAAGGCGGTAACTGCGTCTTCGGTAGATATATTCTGCCTAAAACCAAATTGTGTTTTGGATAGTGTTTTATATTTATCTAAGAATTTAAGAAGTCTACTATTTATTAATTTTTCCAAGATTTTCGATATAGCTGGAAGGACAGATATCGGCCTATAGTTGTTGAGGTCGTCTCTGTCCCCACCCTTGTGAACCGGGGTAATAATAGATTTTTTAAGGGAAGCTGGGAAAACACCATCTCTAAAACAGAGATTTGCAAGATGTGTTATAATTGGGACAACCTCTTCCCGTATATACTTTAAAAATCTTGTGGGGATATTGTCCCAGCCAGCGGCACTATCCGACTTTAGGTTCATCAGGATTCTGTCTACTTCATTGAGGTCTGTGTCCAAGAGTACAAAGGAATTAGTTTGTTTTGACAGTCGATCAGGTACATAATTAGGGTCATTATTTGCGCTAGGTTGAATTTGTTGGGCCAGCTGTTTGCCAATATTTACGAAATAATCATTTATACAATTAGCCGATTCAATAGGGGTTGGTTTAATATTAGTTAGTTCAATGTTTTGGCTTTTAGATTTATTTATGTAGGTTATTGTTTTAATATTTTTCCAAAGCAATTTATTGTTTGATTTTGACTTAGCAAGTAATTCTCGATCATGTTTTCTTTTCATTTTTTTTATGAGTCCGTTGCAGTGATTTCTATACCGATTGTATATTATTTTATTTACTTCGTTGTGCGGGTCACTTCTAAATGTCTTTTGCAATTTATTCCGATATATTACATTATAGTTATAACATACTCAACCTATGATGTAGGTACATTAATTATGTGAAACTGCCAGCGTCTGTGTACATCTACAGAATAATAAGAGCAATATAAAAGAAAAAGATTTATATTTTGTGTGGAGTTGGTACATTACAGTCTTATGAAAATCTTGAGCCCCAGAAACAGCCCGAATCATCAAAAGTTAAACAAGCCCACACACCTCACGTATCTCGCGCGGTCCCGCGTCATCTAAGTTGTCGGACACAATCTAAGTTGAGGCGCTCCTAATTCCGGCACCTGCCGCATTGCGCTCGGCTCGAGCTCGTGATTAATGGCTGGCCTGATGCAACGTGCTCGAGATTGATTCGTAACGTTATACAGCGCCTTTGTGTTGTAAGATTGCCTGATAGATTGGGTTACTGTGTCGTAAGATTGAGCTTGAGTTGGTTAGACGCTGTATTGAAATAAGGTTATTCTAATAATGTTATATTTAGCAGTTCCAGAGCTTCTTGTAAGACGTTTCGTCCTGGAAATATTAAAAAATCTATACATATAATAAAATTGTAGCGAAGTCAAAACTGTACATAAAATATTTTTAAAAAAAAGGTTCGAGGTCTGGAAGCATTTCTAATGGCAAAAATATAGTTTTTTGAATGTTTGTCTGAATGTATTTTATTGATATATTTTGATAGATTTTGGATAGATTTTGTTCAAATGTTGCATAGATATTTCCCAATAAGTATGGTCTGTCGTCTGTCTATAGGCTATACCTAAATTATTACGCTGAGCAATATTGCAATTTATTCGTATTCTTCTATAGTTTACTGCCCACTTTTCCAACGTCAAAATTACATAAAACAGTCCCCCTTCACCACTTCCTAGAACCAAAAGGTTAGAATAATAATAATAATAATTAACAGATTTAACCTTTAAGGAGTCAAGCAGTCAATCATATATATAAGAACTGCAATTCTAACTTTCAACGAAGCAAATAGCTTAGTGATTCGGCGACTGCTTTGTAAACGTAAGTTCGATTCCCAACAGATAATACCTATATTTTTTGTTTTTAATTTTTTAAATACTATTATGTGATAGTTCGTGGAAAATACATAGAAAACATTAACTTTAGGCCTCTTTATTATCTATGGTTATAATAAAAATAAATATCTGTGGTATGGTTTGCCACTCCTTATTACATTCGACCCCTAATAAATGGGACTTTAAACATAACTGGCGAAATGTGGGTGTAATACAGGTACACCTCTGCCCAACCCTTCGCGGAAACAAGGCGTGATGTTATGTTATCTATGGTTAGGTAACTGTTCATGAGAAATCCCTTTATGTCTACAATCTATTGATAAAGTACTGTTACATTATTTTAGTGATAGCTGTTCGTCAGAACATCATCATCGTCATCATCTGTGAGAATGCAGCAGTCGGTGTATCAGTGTTGTGTCATTTCATTAGGTAGCAGGATCGCAGGTGTTCATTTCACTAAAAACTAAAAAAAATCGCAAGCAGTTGGAAATTGCTGCTGAAGGCTACGGGGTGTCGACCTCAGGACGAGTTGCTTCTCACACGGACAACTGTATGTCGCTTGCCAGTCCTGCCTCTCTTTATAATTATGACTGCTGATACCAAAACCTACAAACGTAGTAAAAAGGGAAGTTTTATAAAAGTGTGGCTGTTATTGTAGTATATTGTGGTGTTTTACGACTTTCACGAGAACGAAGTCGCGGGCGGAAGCTAGTACTTAATAAGTTTCATCCACAGACATCTTAATTAAATAAATTTCATCAAAAAATATCTTCATCGCTTAGGGTTACGTGGACCACTAAAAATTACATACATGATACACTAAAAATTACCGGAGAACATTTATAGTTTTTGGAGCAGCCTAAATGGTTGGTTGGTGGTTGTTTGCATTATGACTTAATTTCCATCAGGCAGAACCGTCTTTCACGGGTTTGTTGACCTGAAAGTTAATACATACAAGTTGTAATAGAATGGAAATAACTGCAACCCTAGAAAGGGCTGATTGTACTCACAATTATGAACCACTTTTATCCTGCACTTTTATCCTTTATAGGCTCGACGCGACACCGGTAGAACAATTTCCGTGAAGTTTTCATAGAAATTGTTCCACCAGAGTCGCGCCGCCGTCGCGTCACACCTTTCTGCGGGATCCTTTACTCAACAAAACCTGGTTCAGTTATTTCAATTAGGTACACTTTTATTAATAAAACATTAATATAACCATAATAGTTTTGTTAGTAAATAACTGACGTATACAAGACTTAGAATCCGCTAAAACTAAAAAGTAAAACCACACACAACACCGTTACTGTAGAATATTTGCTGTAACACAACAAAATACGCAGTCTGAAATCAGAAATGGTTTTCCATTGAGTTTCGTTCATATTTCCGCGGCTCTCGTTCTCTAGCTCAGTAAGCCCGGGCGCACATCACAACTATGTGCTCGACTGTTATTATAACTATATACGCTCGCTGCCCGCTAGAATGCGTCGATGAGGGTGCATTTTAAATGTGTTCCGTCAACATTTTAGGGTTCATTTTGACTTAGTTTACGAAAGTATGAGTAACAGATAATATAATCTATTAAAAGCTTTTGTTTCGCCAGGATTTTTGCTTGTAACATTCAACACACAATAAGACCCTCTGAATTTTAACTCTATTTTCTTAATAAACACACGAAATAATAAGTACATCAAAGTGATTTTAAATGCATATAAATTTTAAAAAACTCACTATTATCAAGAGCTATGCACAATTATTGCACAAGCCTTTGGGGGTCTTGACCCCCAAAGGCTTATTAATACACCTTGGTGTTCATGCGATTGTGATTGGTTTTTAACTAATAAGGTTCTTGTTTACCCGCTTGATTATAAAACTAATTTTCTTTATTTTACCTCTATCACCATAATACAAAAAAAGGCTAGGCAGACAGACCATAATACATTTCATGCCCTGTAACAATATTATTATAATTTGCTATTGGTCGTTCATCCAGTCAGATTTGCAAAAACATAGCGCTCACTCCTTACACCGTACACTCTGTAATGTATTAACATTATATACTAACGATAAAGCTAGCTTAATTATTACAGTATGAAAACAGCTTCATACCTAAATACAGGGTGGCAGGGACATCGACGCGTAAACTGAAACCATGGATTCAGTATATGATTCTGAACCCCCCTGAGTTGAAATTTATCGTCGGTTATTTTAAAAAAATCTGCTATTTCATAGAAAAGTGCAATACCTACGCGGTCAAAATGTATGGAACAGCTGATTTTTTTTTTAAATAACCGACAACAAACTTCAACGCAGGGGCGTTCAGAATCATGTACTGAATCCATGGTTTCAGTTTTCGCGTCGATGTCCCTGCCACCCCGTATAAGTCTATGAACTAAGATTGTAAATTTGCTTTAAGGCTCGTCACTTTCTAGTACTCAGTAAAAATCTGACTTCAAGCTTATAAGTTTATCAGAAACTCCTCACTTTCATAGAATTAGAAAATAATACTTTCTCACAATTTTTTACTTCGTAAGCTTTTAAGTTTTACGTGTATCGATCACCTTTTCAAGAGCAAATATAATAAGCAAATATTTTTAGAACTCAAATACAAAGAATTAATTCAAATAAATTATCAACAAGTCACTGGGGCCGACACCGAAGGCTGAAGGTTGCGGGTGTCGGCCTCAGGACAAGCTGATTCTCACACGGACAACTGTACGTCGCTTGCTCCCGAGTCACCATTCCTGACTCTCTGTATATTTTGGCAGCTGAGAATAAAACTACAAACGTAGTAAATAGGGAAGTTTTATAAAAATGTGGCAGTTATTGTAGTATATTGTGGTGTATTACGACTTCCACGCAAACGAAGTCGCGGGCAGAAGCTAGATTCAAATAAACCAATTACAGGCACTTTTGAATTGTCAAGTGGTCGGTCAGTCAGAAAGATGAAGCTAGTTGCCCATTCCAAAGCGTATTGTTCTCATACAATGTGACGAAATGTATTATGTAATCCAATCTTATTTGGTAATTTTATTATGTATCAAATTAATGTTTTTGCTATAAAAGGTGAATAACTATTCGATATTTTTTTTGGAGTGAAAACTGCTTAAGGGTATTTTTGAGATGGGACTAAACCATTGATTTCGCGACCTGTTACCGATACCGTAGAGTAAAAAACATCAACGCGTTGATTACCGCGGTGCATGGAGTAAAAGACATCAACGCGTTGAAAACCGCTGTGCCGATTTTTTTTTTAAGTTTTCACTTCTGTCGGCACTCCCGGAGTGCCACTGTTTTTTTTTTAAACATACAGAGATAAAAAAATATCGAATAGTTGTTCACCTTTTAATAAGAATGTTGTGCATGTCTTTAATTAAGTGATGTACAGTATTGAAGACTCGTGATTATCTATTCTTACTATCCTTGTAAATATGTCGTTGGTATGCCTAACTTAATAAATAAATAAAACTGATCAAATAGGTAATCTTCGGTCGTGATTGTCTGGCACTTAGTGAAATTGTCTGATACACGGCGCAAAATAGCCGCCTTGTGTCTCACTGCAAGACAAGTACTATCTTCTCGCCTTCGACCAGGTAATACCAATGACCAATTTATATCATCGATGACAAAAAGTATAAAAATAATTGTAATCGAATCGTAAAGCTTGTAAAATTTCGTAGGTAACTCCATTGTTGGCATCACACAATACATTATGTTTTTGTCCTGTCCTCGCGAAACAAAAGATGTCAAACATGAAATAAAGGTCCGCTACAGTTCTGAGTTAGAGGGCGTGCACACTGCCCGAGTGGCAGATGTTCCGCCAATGTTAATTTTATATTGCACGGAGCTCGTAAGATTTTAAATTAGTTTGCGCTGCTGCAGTTGAGTGCACTGTTTTAGAAACTTTTTTTTATTATTCCTACTTTCTTTTGTTGTGAATTTGGGGTAAATAGAGTGGCAACACATTATTTTTTGTATACATTTGCTCTTTTTCAACAAAGTTATTGTAACAGCTTTAATTTTGCTTTTGCATTAGGTATGTCTTTTTTGCCGGATAGATAATGGTGCCGATTCTCTTGTCACAAATGCCTCTAAACTAGACTAAAAATAACCAAAATTTAGTTTAATCCTGTCAAACGACGATTTCCCATTCTGAAATAGACTAAAAGTGACACAACTTAACTATATTTTAGTTTGACAGCACTAAGATGGTACTGAGATATTAGTTTAGTGAAAATGGCAGTTTTGCTATTCTGAACTTGACGTTTTTCACCTAAAATTTAGATTTTCTAACTAAATCTGACTATTTTTATCGCAACTAAAAACGTGTGGAATAAAATTGGTTGTCGTGAACTTTAAATTCAAACCAACACCTCGACTTCAGATGCAAAAACAGTAGGTACTGAATCTTTTTTTTTTGCATCTCAAAACCGGTGTGTCCAATCGCAAAAATAATGAAAATTTCAACCCCCTTTATAAAACCCTTAAACCCCCCCCCCCCCCACTCTACATGTAGGTAATTTTTTTTCTTACTTGCCATACCTACAAAACGTGAAAAATTCCATATAAAACAAGTCGAGGCTGCCCCCCTGCGCGCCTCCGGCTCTAAAAAGATTCACGTGGTTAGGTATCCCGTGTGGAGTCGCGATTGTCAAATTCGATTTAGATGTGTCAAAATTATTTTTAAATTTAGAGAATTAAATTTGCAGAATAGTTTCTCTTAATTCTCATAGACAAAAGTGAGGAATTTTAGTGATATTTTAGTTAGTTTAGTTCGGTGTACAAGAGAATCGGCACCAATGCGAAGTAAGATGATGTTTAATTTACTCAGAGCATAGGTGTGCTGACAATTCCAAATCATTTAGCTATTTTAACTTTTTTTTTTAAATTTAACCAGTCCAAGTCAATATTTGGCCAGGAAGAAAACCTACAATCTCATAGCAGGAGAAATGAAACCAATCCAGTTACTGAGCTCTATCGTTTTTTTTTTTTTTTGGCTGGGAAATTTTCAAATAACTTCTCCCGCCCTGGGTGGAGCGGGAGGGCGTGTCAGACTCTTACTGACTAAAACCCACCCGTGTTCCTTTGGTTGCCCTGTTGCCGGGGACCACGATGTCCCTTTCGGCCCATATTCGCAGCCCGGGCAGGCATTGGCCCTAGCGGACCCCGTCAATTCTGGCTCTATCTCAGTGAGACTCTTAGCCGACGTTCGCACGGACGTAATAAAATCGCGGCGGGATTTTATCGTGCACTGGATTTTCAACTCTCAGTGTTAAAGCCGAGCGTTGAGAATCCAACGCGCTGGGACGCACTCTCATCCCAGCGCGTTGATAAAACACATTGCTGGATTTTCAACTCGAACGAAAAAAAAATCGCCGCGATTTTATTACGTCCGTGCGTAAGTGGGCTAAGGCTGGGAGGGTAGTTGTGATTTTCTCATCAACATAAAGATAGTGCGTTGCTTTCACAACATACCGTGCAATTCAGTCTGCACGCTCCTTAACGTTAAAACCGTGGAGTCGGACGTCACAAGACGTTTTAGATCGCCGCGTTTTTGTCGCTTCCACCGCGTTACCTCCACCGTGTCATACTGTTGGTAACTGTGCCGGACCGGGCACCTAATGGATGCCTCACTGCTTGCTGAGATTCACTGTATTACTTTTGATCGTTGGGTTTATTGGTAGTTATCAAAAGCGCGAATACCAGCCTGAAGGTGTGATATAATATTATTGATTGGATAAATAGGATATCAATGACCTACAGTAATTGAGTTGCATTGTTTAGACCGTAGTTACTTCGGGTATGATCTGATCATCATGGTAAGACTGGATAATAACTTCAATTGATTAGCAGCTAGTCAAATGGTGTATTGTTTAATAATAAGTTTTTAAATTTATTCTCCATTACCTATTAAATAAACAACTTCATTCGCGTGGAAGTTGTAAGATACACAATATACTATTTTTTTTTTTTCTGTGTGGTATCTCGTAGCTGGCCTCTGAGGCCATGACTACTTAACCGAGCAAACCTGTGGGTGCCTTAAGCTGCTACACTCAAAGCCTCCAGCCAGGGACTTATAAACTAGGTGAATGCTCGCTGAGGGCACCCCCTGTGGGGTACGAGCCTCGGCTTAGGGCGTTTACCAGAGGGAGGACATCAAAGGTGGAACGGGCTGGATCAAAGTTTTGATCATGATTATTAATCGGGGAATTTAAAGCTACGTGCTCAGCTGCAACAACTGCTGGTACCTCGTTTTCGAACAAGGGTCGGGGGGAGTATCATTTACTCGGGGGCACGGCGGTCGCGATCGCAAAGGACCTCGACGGTGAGGTCGGAATGAACATACTAAAGTAACGGCCACATTTTTATAAAACTTCGACGGCCCCCAATCCAACGCCAACCAGCGCTATTACTACTTTTTCGTTTAGCGTTCTTTTTGCTTGGCTCCTAAGAGTTGTAGCGTGATGAGATCTTAAGCATTGGGCTATCAAATGCAATTTTTTTTTTTTCAAATCCGACTGGCATTTCCAGAGATAGAAACTGAACAGTTTGTTTTATTATAATAATATGTATAAAGATTAAAAAAACTTACCTACATCGTTTAGAAGTTCACCTGCGAGGTTGTATTATTAAAAGGGAACGATTATTATGTTATGTTTACGAAATGTTCATATTTGCAATAGCTGCGAGTAATATCCGATTATTGAACATACACAAAAAGTTATAGTGAAACGATTTGTTAGTAACAAACAATTGAAATGTTGACATAGTAATATTACTATAACGCTTAACTTCTCGTTTTATTACTAAAGAAACATTTGCATAACGTTTCAATTTGATTTAATAATATCATTTTGCCTTACAAAATAGAGAACTTTTCCTTCCTCAAATAGTAAAGATCTTAAAAAAATTCTGTCTGGTTATTTCAATAGCCTCAAGCAGCTATCGAGTCTGATGTTCAGACAATTTATACAATCATTTTGTAAGGCATTTATGGAACTATATTACATACAAAGATTCGTAAGTAGGTGTACATCGTGCAGGACACAGAACACAGAATTGCCTAATCACACAAGAAATAGGGAAGTTTAAAACAAGGTTGAAATCCTTAATAAAATTACCTACGGCTACTCAGAAACGTGCTATCTTAGTAAAGGCTTAGAAACTGCACAATATGTGTGCAGGAAAAACCACTTCCCGTGAAAGTTTTTTAATTTGCCGAAGGTATGGATTACTAGAGCTTACAACTTGTGCCGTCCGCGCCGGATAGAAAGAGTACCGTGTGAGACTAGGTACGTGATACGTGTGGAACCGGCTTATTGTGTCGATAGATAAGTCATCAGTGGGTTCGATATATCTTGTCTAGATAAGCTTTAACTAAATAACTAGGCCTTAAAAAGAACATAAGGCTGATTTCTGCGAGTTATATTCCTCAAACTAAAAATCCCTCTTACATAACACTTGTTTTAATATCTCAAATACACAAACACTTAAAAACTAAATTAGCTATCTGAAATCCCTACAAAATATAAACTCCATTTATTACAAGAATCATTATGAAAATCAACAGCTCTTGTTAGTGTTTAATCATTAATAAAGAGGTTAAGAACCGAAGTATCGTTCATCAGACGTTGATTTAGTCCATTGTCCCAATAAATCCATTAGATGGCTTGCCCGTCTTAATTAGAAGCCCTTTGTCACCTAAATAGACCAATTTTACTACTAAGTGTTAGTCCACGTGTATTAATTGTCTAGATCTAGGCGAAAGACCAATTGACCTTGGAGTCGCGCCAAGGACAGTGAAGCGATCTGTTTGTCTTCCCTAGGGAACGCAAATATGTACTCTGTTCAGCTCAATGTACTAGTGTGAGCAAAGGTTTCACTGTATAAAGAACTTAATCAGAGAATGTGAAACGTTTTCTTCATTACTCTTTATTTTACAAAATTCCTCATTTTTCCCCAACGACGTTCAAACTAAACCTGTCCCGGAATGAAGTAAATGTTCAGAGTGAGCCATGCTGGCAGCATGTTACTAGGATAGACATTCTGTGACTTACATTGTAGGTATGTAAACTTAACCAGCAGTTTTTAAAGTATTAAGATGCCTACAATGTCGTTTAATGTAATAAGTTTCATTCAGTCATTATTATGTGGGTTTTATGAAGATGCAGTGTTGCTCGAAATACAATAAAAAATTCCTTACGTGTGGTCGTAGGTTCGAACCCAGACAGGCGCTTTACTTTGTGTAAATTATTTCATCACCACTGCTCTCAAAACGGTGAAGGAAAACATCGTGAGGAAACCGGCATGTCCTAGAACCAAAAATTCGAAGACATGTGACATCTACCAACCCGCACTGGGCCCGCGTGGTGGATTACGGCCCATTCCCTCTCACAGAGAGGAGGCCTGTATCCCAGCAGTGGGAACATTTATAGGCTGATGATGATGATGATGATGATGATGATGATACCTAAGAGTACCTAACGACGCCGACACATAGGCCGACAACATAGGTGACCCAAATGTCTACGCCGAGTTATTTTCACTATTAAACACGCAATTTAATGATACTTTTCCACTAAAGACTAAAAGTACTTACACAAAGTTCTTACTTAGTTATTGGGCGACTCCAGGTATTCGTACAAGCAGTGAACATCTATTTGAACTTTATGGCCTTAAGCAACTTATGAATATACAAGCTTTCATAAGTATGTTGCAAAATATTCAAAAACTTTTAAAAACATAAACATAACATCACGCCTTGTTTCCCCGAAGGGTTGGGCAGAGGTGACCCTGTAGCAGGTACACCCACATTTCGCCAGTTATGTTTTAAGTCACATGTAATAGGGGGCGAGCCTATTGCCATCAACCGGGCACAAATCCAGACTCCAAGCTGCTACTGAGAAATTCCAGATAGAAAAACCAAATATCACTTTGCCCGACCCGGGAATCGAACCCAGGACCTCATGCTCAGCAGTAAAAAAAAGCTTAAGTGCTTTTAAAAGTGTGCGCAAAATAGCCAAAGCTAAAGAGCTTTGGCTATTTTGCGCACACTTTTAAAAGCAGGTATAGATATAAAGATATCTATACCTACTAATATTACAAAGAGGTAAAATTTGTGTTTGTATGTTTGTAAGTTTGTATGTAGGGGGTAATCTATGGAACAACCAGTTGGATTTGAAAAAAAAAAAATTGTCTGGGTAGTTTAATTCTTGAGGAAGGATATAGGCTCATGGATGAAGTCGTGGGCAGAAGCTAGTTACATCATATTACTAAAAAAATATTGATGAAAATCAAATATTTTTATAACTATTTATACGAGCTATTACAAATACGAACTAACAGGGACAAACAAAATTATAATTTCCTTATAAAACTCACATACGTCGTAAAAACATTATTTTTCATATTTACCATCAACAAATTCAATAATAACAGAAATATGTTTGTCACGTCTGTACTTAGAACGTTTTCTTCGTGTTAGCTACAGATCGAACACTATTAGCATAATCTGTGATTAACGTGGACACTGTTAGAGGCAGTGAGAGTGTTGGCTCGATGCTAATTACTGAAAGAGATCCGGGATCTGTCCCCGAGGTTTGCACAACTGTCATTGTGGACAAGGTTAATGGGCAGGTTATTGTTATTAGATAGGCATTTATTTTTATGAAAGTGGCTGGTAAGTTACATAAATGAATGTTTGTAATGCAAATAAGCGCTCTTCCTCTTCACTCCCACTATGCTGTGCCTGACAGGGTCCATAATTGTTTAATTAATTTTAAGCCTACCAACTGTTTTAGGTTTTACCAACATTATGGAATGCAATAAAGAATTGACAATATTGAGAATTTGATGGGGCTCCTGTCTAGCAATATCATGTTAAATTATATTATTTACAAAATTCATTCATTCAGTTTGAAAATAATGACAATGTATTTCCTATTCGTTTCATTGTGTTCAAAAATAGTTATTTTCACTTACCAACCGTAGTGTATAGTTCCACAATGAAGTATATGATTTATCGATTAATTGTTTGTGGTACCAATCGTAAACTAGGTTGAGCGTAGTCTCGTTACTGTTTGGCTATTTAGAAATAATAGACAATCGTTAGCACAACAAAAGTTGTACATCAATGTGTTTAGTTCTCGCAGGAAACTATGCAATATTACACAAGATTTGTGCCGATTGATTGTCCTTAAACATAACAATATTACGGTTTTTGATACCAATACATTCATAAAGAACAGAGCGAATATCCAAACAGCTCTGTTTGAATAGAAGACTGTAATCAAAACACGTTTTGCTGCTTTCCAGTGAGTTTCATCAAAACAGTTGTTGAATTGGCGTGTACACGTACAGTAAGCGCTCAAAAGTGCATGAGCACGCTAAGAGTCGTATTGCTGTGAACACGCGGTACAGTCCGTACATTTGTATGTGTAAACAGTCAGACGTCTGTGGTGTGAGTGCCGTACACACACCACAGAGAACGCAGTTTTGAACTACACACTATCGTATCGTCACGGTTCGCGGGCGCCGCACTTATATTTCCATAACTTTTGTTAGCACGCATCATACTCGTACGCGTGACCTTGGCCAGTGTATCGCATTGCTAAAATTCGAAAGTAAATTATATGTGCAGATAGCAGAAGGCGTTAAGCGTTGGTCTTAGATTCAAGATGGCTAAGGTTCTAATCTCGTAAATCACAGCGCTGTTTTTGCAAATATTATTATTTTTGTTTGCAATAATAATATTTTTAAATATCCTGCCTATTTATTAATGTTGTTATTGCAATAAAGGGTTTAGAATAAAAAATGCGTGATATGTTATAATAAAAAATAAATAATATTTATTCGTTATGTTTATTTTACTTAGTATAGTTATCAAACTGCTACAATTATTTATCATTACTTCACCTGAATAATATGTGAAATAGATGTCTAGAAACTTAGAAGCAATTTGTATTATTTTGACATATTTAAATTTTGAAATGTTTTAAATTTTAAATGGATTTTTTTGCACCATATAAAGCTTTGATCATGGTCTAAGTAATTAAGCAATAAATAAGAATATTAGACTACTTAAAATGTAAAAAAATCTACTGACAAAATTGTTGATTTTAAGGTTAAAGGCAGTTGTTCATATTAATTATTTTAAACTTTATTTGGCTTTAGTAAATATTGGTTGGTATTGAGGTTATAGCTTAAGTATTCATTTTCTTTACGAAAAGAAGATTGAAACTAAACCTCAAATTTTAATCCTAAAATAATACTATTACTAAAATAATATTAAACAATTTCGGTATATCTGCAAGAAATACGACAAACACCCTATTGAAACGTGCTTAAAAAATTCGTTACCATAAATTCATGCAATAACGAATCTGTTGTTTATTAAGTTGGTACGGTCAATATTTTAAGGTCAAAAATGGTTTTCTAGCTGGTTTTCAGTGATGCAAGCCTTCAGAGTGCACGGCGAACGGTTCATAATGACGTGTTTTTAATAATTCAGCAAAATATCTCGTTGGTATGAAACCATTTGTTTCATTCACCATTTGACGTCGCTGCTACTCGATAATAAGCCCCTTCCTCATATCTCTTAACCGTCACAGTATTTCTCTAGAACAAAGAAAAACATTGTTTTTATTACACATAATACCTAATTATTTATTATTCACTAATCGAATTAAACCTCACAATGAATTTAAAACTTTAAAAGCATCTTCTGTCTCAACAATACCTCTGTTCTATCAACAATACCCTTGATTAAGATTTATGTTTAGTAAAATATGAAATATATAAATGATAACACTCACACTTAGTCCGGTTTTATTAGATATTCACTTCACTTTTACGCAGCGCAATAATATTCTCTGATCTGATCTGATCTCTTCAATATATTTTATGCCTGCTTTTTGATAATAATAACCACAACACTGCGCTAAATGCTCGTCACCAATATTATCACGGCACGAACCAACAAAGTTCTATTAATTGAATACTTGTAACAAACTGCATCTACCCCACAGAAATCGAAATAATTTACTTAGTTTTTTGTGGTCTACCTGCTAAACTTTAATATTTATGTGAACAAGACGAATGAAACTAAAAACGAATGATGATTATCGAACTAGTCATTGGTTGCAGACAAAGTGAGTGTGTGTGTGTAATGTGCGTGTCTACAGTATTGTAACAACTTATAGAAGAAGGTCGTAAGTCAAACCGAAGCGTCAGTCTATTGCTTTGTGAGATTGCTTATGGACTTTTGGTCGGTACTGTACATACTGTAACATACGGCAATCCATAAAACTTCTATATTAATATTTTCCTACTTCCCCCTTCTTTTTCATGATCTTTAATCCTGATTCTATTGGTGTCTTTCCACTTAGCCTATCGCAGTCCACTGCTGTACATGGGACGCTCCCAGGTGGCGTCACAATACCCTGTCTTACGCCTTTTTATATTAAGAGTTCTTGACATTATTCTGTAGTACATTTTAATTTATAAATTCTAATTTGGACTGTACTTATAATTAATTGTTTAAATGTAATAACCTACCTACTTATATTTGTACGCCGTTAAGGCAAAACATGACTGTGATATAATTTAATTGTAACATCTTGCATGCCATGTGTGTGTATACTCATGTTTTGGACAAATAAATGATCTTTATCTTTCCTCATACAATTTGTCCCAGCCACCTTCTTTAAGCTAGTTGGTCCATCTGGCTGGGGGGTGTCTCACACTACGCTTGCCGATACGCGGTCTCCACTCCAAGACTCGTCTGATCCACCGGCCATCGGTCCTTCGACAAACATGGCCAGCCCACCGCCTCTTCAGCTTGCTTACTCTGTAGGTTGTCACTACAGTGTTTCTAGTTAGAAAGCCTGTGTCGAACTGTCTCGGTGCATTCGAAGAGTCGCGAGTGCTAAGTACCTATTCAAGAGTGGCTGGTAGCGCGGTGACGTTATTAGCGCTATCTCTAAGAAATCATCAAACGGGAATTACTCAAAAGTTCCACTTGAAGATCCCCGCCGAACATAGTAGTACTCCCAGTTCCTGGTCAACGAAGCTTCGTCGATGAAGTGAGCTATGGATAAAGGGATAATAATAGTCATTGAAAACCCAATTTATTTATGGACGTGAAAGCCTGACAAAACCTTTTTTTTAGTTTTTTTTAAATCAGCACTAGATTACTCTCGATAATGAAACTGTCATTCTTACAATACGCGTGAGTAATCAGTAATGCATTTCCAAGCAGGGTTAGAATTAGAAACCCTACCGACGAGGGACCGCAAATATTTTCTTTTGCGGCAAAACTACGAACAATTATTTTGCTAAGTGCCTTTCAATTCCTGTTATGAGAGTAGGGACGCTTTCGGTATGTTACTGCGGCTGGCAACGTCTTTGAGTTGTGGAAAAATTAGACTATCTTTGCGTATTCTGTAAGAAAATAATGTAAGAAATATGAAGCGAGAAGATTTTGTGTTTTATAAAAGTCTTATATTGTATGTTAAAATGGCTCTTTCACATGCCCACAGGCAGTATTTAGTAATACAGAACTTTTATTTTAGACCGCTAAGCGATAAAGCTTAATGCTCGGGTTAAATGAGGTTAGTTTTTAAAGCTAGGGTAGCAATGAAGGTAGTGCTAGTAACCTAGCAAGCTAGTCGCGCAGGTCTCGTGTATACAGAGCTAATTAGTGCCCCCGCCCCCCACCACTGACTTTACTATCCTTGCTTGTGTACGAGCCTCGTGTGACTGGCGAGCTAATACCCAATCTGATCATTTTACTGCACAGACTAAGTCACCGCAATGCTTAAAACTTAGTATCGTGTAAACAGCTCTAGCATGTGCCAAGCCAAGAAAAATATCTTGGCTTGGTGTGCCAAGCCAAGATATTGTAACTGTATTGTTTGTAATTATAAAATCTGCATGTGTGCTAGAGCTGTTACAATTACAATTTAATTTTGAAGTACTTCAATAGTTATTTATATTATACACAATTCTTCGAAAGTCAACTTATTTCGTATTGGAATTAAATAAAAATTAAATGAAATGTCATATTTTTCCAATTTCCAATCATTACAAAAGTAATCAAGAAATTCCTTTCTCCACTAAAAATTCCGTCACACTATAATACGCTTTGTCTACTAATTTTTTTTTTTAAATAACGTCATGTTTAATTCTTTCCAGCTCCTCGGTAATTTATAATAAATTACTCAATATTCAATACTTTATTGCATTCCACTGGCGCCATGTAGCAGACACTTTTGCGCATTAAAGTCGTTCTCGCACTAGGGAGACACAGCTTACTATTATCGCGCCTATTTCGTGGAAATACGTCATCACGCAAGTTTTATTTGCATAAAAACTCATCACACCGTAATAGTTTAATATCTGCAATTGGCAAAAGTAGACTAAGTACAATGTCTTACGCTAGCACGTACAATCGATACCGACTGCCCCATCACTACTTCCTCCGTGACGCGTCATGATGATAGCTCGCTTACTAGCCACCGCCGTCACTATCATTACTTATGTTATTATTAACTAGCTGACCCTGCAAACGTTGTTTTGCCTTATAAATGCTTGGGGTGCACCATCTTTATTACCTACCCTACCTACCCTACCTACCCTACCTACCCTACCTACCCTACCTACCCTACCTACCCTACCTACCCTACCTACCCTACCTACCCTACCTACCCTACCTATCCTACCTACCCTACCTACCCTACCTACCCTACCTACCCTACCTACCCTACCTACCCTACCTACCCTACCTACCCTACCTACCCTACCTACCCTACCTACCCTACCTACCCTACCTACCCTACCTACCCTACCTACCCTACCTACCCTACCTACCCTACCTACCCTACCTACCCTACCTACCCTACCTACCCTACCTACCCTACCTACCCTACCTACCCTACCTACCCTACCTACCCTACCTACCCTACCTACCCTACCTACCCTACCTACCCTACCTACCCTACCTACCCTACCTACCCTACCTACCCTACCTACCCTACCTACCCTACCTACCCTACCTACCCTACCTACCCTACCTACCCTACCTACCCTACCTACCCTACCTACCCTACCTACCCTACCTACCCTACCTACCCTACCTACCCTACCTACCCTACCTACCCTACCTACCCTACCTACCCTACCTACCCTACCTACCCTACCTACCCTACCTACCCTACCTACCCTACCTACCCTACCTACCCGACCTACCCTACCTACCCTACCTACCCTACCTACCCTACCTACCCTACCTACCCTACCTACCCTACCTACCCTACCTACCCTACCTACCCTACCTACCCTACCTACCCTACCTACCCTACCTACCCTACCTACCCTACCTACCCTACCTACCCTACCTACCCTACCTACCCTACCTACCCTACCTACCCTACCTACCCTACCTACCCTACCTACCCTACCTACCCTACCTACCCTACCTACCCTACCTACCCTACCTACCCTACCTACCCTACCTACCCTACCTACCCTACCTACCCTACCTACCCTACCTACCCTACCTACCCTACCTACCCTACCTACCCTACCTACCCTACCTACCCTACCTACCCTACTTACCCTACCTACCCTACCTACCCTAAAACCTTGTCCTAAAAATAACGAACATTTTAAAAAAAGAATGGGCCAAATTGGTCTAGGCGTTGTTGAGTTATGCGCTTACCAACACATTTTGCGATTCATTTTTATATTATAGATTATACTTTATTATAATAAAACATACATTTTGTAACTTAAATACTGTACATATTATGTGGGTCCATACTAAGACTTACACATATCTACTTGTTAAACAATGTTCATAAATAAATAAGTTAAGTGACATAGCCTATGGAACAAATAATTCACGATTTGTATACAAATAGAATAAGATCATTAGTAAACAGCTTAGTAACAACATGTGTGAATAAAAACCTTGCATACTATTGTATAGAATCTTTTTTTTCTAACTTGAACCTACGTTGATTATGTAAACAACCGTAGGTACTTGCATTCTTACCAACTAATCATAACATTATCAAATTCACATGCTATTATACAAAAATAGTATTGTAAGTTCTCAAAAGAACAATAGGAATAATCCATTAGCCGGCGCCGGTTGCGTTCAGCTTCAGACGCGAATAAAGCAAGGACTCGAATGTCCATTCGTTTTACATTTTAAAACGTTCAGAGGTGAAGGAGGTTTAAGCGTGGCTGCTAGACTAGCGGCTGTGATGATTTATTACAAGTAGGTTATAATTATAACAACTGAGTGTACATCACTGTGCTGAGTGTACTGTATTGGTAACTATTAACCAAGGTTACTATGAGGTAGCCACTGGCTAATATGCCAGTTGATCACAAATATAAGCACCTACCCTAATACTTATTTTTCTTAAAGAAACTGTGACAGTTCACCTGCTCACGACAATCGTCCATTCAACTCGACGCCACGTGTAAAGAAATAGATAAAATATTAACTAACGCACTCGTGAACGTTAATGTTCATGAGTTCAGAAATCGTAGACCATTAACAAAGTCAGGTGTTCATGGCCTCATGAATAAGACTATAAATTAATAATATCGTCCTCTAAACGCGTCATATTTCAGGCGTTTATTATTTTAACTTCGCAAAAGCATTATTAAACGAAACTTACGCTCATATCATAATAAACGATTTAAATTCTACACCGATAGTAGACTAAACGCTTTTCGCTTCGACTTCATTCGACTTCAGCACCGAATCTTTATAATGGTGGTACGTGGCTCATAAACAGCGAAACTGCACGTCTTTGCTTTCGCACTTATAACTGTACTGAAACTATAAACTTAAAAGCTAATACTAGTCACGTAGCTAATGGTTTTATTCATTTTCGCAATCGGTGTGCAAACTTGTGTATTTTTCGGTTTTCGTATATTTATGTCATTTTTAGGGTTCCGCACCTCAAAAAGAAAAAAATGGAACCGAGGGATCACTCGGGTGTCTGTCTGTCTGTCCGTCCATCTGACACAGTCGATTTGCTCCGAATCTAATAGACCGATTAACTTGAAATTTGGTACACATAATTATGTATTTCTATGATCCAAACACGGACGTGTAACGTAAATAAATGAATTTTGAATATGGGGTCACTTTTGGAGTACAAAATATGCCATGTGACATATCAAATGAAAGGGCTTATTGCGAATATCTCAAATATATTTTATTTATAATTGTAAAATAAATACACTTAAAGATATTTAAGAAAATAGATGGAAATGGACCCCCCTCTTGTATCCGAAACTACTGAGCCTAAAATTTTGAAACAATACATATATTATGGTTCATTACCCATAGATTACAAAAAAATCTTTAAGAAGTCTATGGTCTTAAAATAACATGGTAAATCTCTCAATATTGTGCGTACAAACTTACATTTTCAGTTGGAACGTATGGGAGAACATGTTTTTCAACTACAATGTAGTTTGTATTTGGGATAAATTCATCGCAACTACGGAACCCTAAATTGTGCGTAGCCCGACACGCACTTGACTGGTTTTTTTTCAGTATTAGCTCTATACGCGTAGGTAAATAAATCAATAGCATACGGGTTCATTTATGAGTCGTGTATATGTGTTTTTATAAACTACTTGGTTTATTGGCTCCTTATAAGTATAACACATTCCTCTAACAGTTTCAAATGAGTCCACACTGACCCATAGTGAAACTCTCAAAAAGCTGTTTTTTATATTATTTGAATTTCGCACAAAAGGTGTATACTACATCAAAGCAATATTCGATAATCTAAAATAATTGTATCAGAAATATTGAACAATGGAGAAAATATAATACAAAAGTGGATACAAAATGTGAAAGCTTTCTTCGACATAGTTTCAATAAAATTACATAGAAACCAAAAAAGAACATTACTTGCTTTAAATAATATTTCTCATAATGTAACCAATAGGTCTGTACGTGTTACAGCTCCTCTTATTTTATGGCTATAGTCCTTAATGGTCAGTCATTATGAGTACTCTCCTAATCATGGTACGACAAGAATAAGACACCGTGGATGAACAAGGGAATTTTATTATGATGTCGAATTATTACGAAGACGGTGATTAATTAAGTTGTTATTATTTATCTTTCTTTGCCGTTCTATATCTTTATTTCGCGAGATATAATTTAGTAACTCGTTTTACGGAATGTCTTTATGAATAGGATAAGTAGAAATGTAATTATCTGTGGGTAAATAATAGCAAAATTGGCAGTTAGTAGTTGAATTCGCCACTTTGATGTAGCCTCGATGATAATAAGTTGTCCTGATTCTGCACCAGTATTCATTGAGAAACACCACGAACAACTTAAAAACTTTTAAGATCAATCCGTGCGTTACAGAGTGTTTCTGTAACGCACGGATTGATCTTAAAAGTTTTATACCTTCTATGCCTTGCAAAATTTTGCGTTTTACTTTTTTCGTCTCCATTGCCAACTTACAACAATTAAAATCAAATCAAATTATTTATTTGCTAAAATGCAGGTATACAAATAAGGTCGTGAATTAAAGTTGAGCCATACACTCAATTATCCCAACCAAATCCCCATGGACCGATTAATGTACATCAACCTCACGTTTATCTCTGCTGCCGTGGTGGCCTCAGGTGCGGGCGCATCCGACTGGAAGCGAACCTCTTCAAATGGAATACTTACGATGATGCTCACCGAATAACTGACTCCCGATAACTGTTGCTCTGATACTAGCATAAGAAACTATTGTTTGTACGAGATTGGCCACCAAGGGTCAATTAATTTAATATATATATAGACAATTCTTTGAACGGCAGAACGGCTTACATGAAGTTGTGCAATTTCGTTTCGCTGATGAAGATGTTCCACAGCTTGCGCGGCTACTTCAGGTGCAGTATCCATAATTTGAACGTCAGAATGAAATGAAAAAATTTCTATTTTTTTTTAATGAAAAACAAAACAAATAACGTAATAACTATTGACTTACTCAGATGCTCTAATCAAACCTTGCAGAGCGATCAAACTCCGATTTTCTTCTCTTTTCAAATTTGTGAATTCTTTGGAACAATAGTGATTCCGAAATGATGGCCAGTACCTATTTTTATGTCAACTGCATAAATACTCTTATCATTTGTCATCATTCATTTTGAACATCAAAATGCAAGGTGGCTCGATTTAGGAGTCCAGGAATGTATTTGTCTAAACTAAAATACCAAAACTGTCACAATTTCGCGACGAGTGCTGTTAATAAAGCACAATTTTTTTGAAAATACCGTATAAAATATTTGATTTCCCTGACTATAGAAAGTGAAGTAGTCAAGAGAATTGTCTGTTCATGCCTATGTTTTTAAGCTATTCCATAGCTTTTATCGCGGGCTTTGAGCGCGGCGACCGAATCAAGAAATTCCGTAACGAAAAAAACTTAACACCCACTCCGCCTACCATGTATTGACGGATACATAAAACAAAAATTACGTTCCCATGACAACGTGATGTTGTCATGGGAACGTAATTTTTGTTTTAAGTCATCATCCGTCATCATCCCAAGTGTAGCGTTGACAAAAAGGAAATATGGAGGTTACAAATGCTATGCAATAGCTTTACCGCGGCATGCGGCAGTCCCCGAGTGCCAAACGTTTTTTTTTTTTTTATATTTCCTTCAATGTCTGCCACCTCTACAAACAAATATACCTACAGTTGCATACTGCTCACTGAAACAATCCACGGCTAGACAAACACATTCTTACTGAAAAAATGATAAAATATTAAAGTTTAACATTATTAGCGGAGCTCAACACAACATTTAAGGGTAGTATAGTATGTAGTTTGCCTAGAGACTGTTGTCGAATGAAACAGGGTTCTTGTGGCTCTACCATTTTGATTACTTGGAGTTTGCTTAGCTCAATTTGTTGACAGTAGATGGCGCTTTTTGCCGGTTGGTGACTCACGTAACACTGACTTTTATTTCAGCCGCTAGATGGTAGCACAGACATGCTTGAGTTGCTGTAGTTAGAAAGTTATTATGGGTTAATTATTCAAGTTACACCTGCAATATTGGCTGGTTTATACCCATCTTTGCCAATTACAGGCAATTAGAGACACGTTTTAATTATTATTACAAAGACTTTTTCAGCAGGGAAGTGGGGCTTCCTCAGATAAAATGTCTCATCAAAATAATGTCCATTTTATTTTCAGATTACAAAATCTCGTCGTTTAATATTTTACAATTACGAGATTGAAATACTATGCTGTGGTAGTACTTATGGTATATATGTTACCGTATAATTATGAACTTCGTTAGTTTATAATCTATCAGTATTATTTCCGGTTGATTATAAACTGTTGAAAAATTGTGAACAGCAATAAACCATTAACAATTTAACGCATAAGTTTTTGAAAACTTAAAAACTATCCATAGGAAACCGACAAATTGTGAACTGATACCAAACTTGCTTGCGACGTAACGCACCTAGCACTAATCACTACATAGTATAAAGAATATAGGTATATAAGTATAGGTTTATATATATAATAACCCGGTTTATACCCGTGCGAAGCCGGGGCGGGTCGCTAGTACTAAATAAAGCAAAGCTACGAGCGACTTGGAAGTAGCGGTCACTGGCAGCTACCGCGGCACGGCTCGCGTGCGGTTCCAATCTTTTTTTTTTTTTGGTAACAGGTTGAAAGTCCTCATGGATGTCCTCCATTCTGGGGTGGACGGAGGGGTCTGTCAGACTTCTACTGACTAAAACCACCCAGTGTTCCCTCGCACACTTGCATCGGGGGATACGTGGGCACTCTTCAACGCAGCCCCCGACTGGTGCCAGCCCGCCTCTGCGGGCTCCGTTTGGTCAAGCGGGAGAAGTGAGATGTTTGACTCCCCCCGCGTCGTGTAAGAGGGGCGCGCGGGGAACATTACGCGCCACTACCTCGAGTACGACGCTGCGTCGCCGACCATGGAACGAATCACAGCTAGCAGCGACAGGTCATTTCCCACTTCCGAAACAAGGGCACGGCGCCCCTCCCAAGTGGCACACTCTGCAAGCAGATGCCACGCCGTGTCCTCCCAACAGTGGACGCAGTGATGACACCGAGCGTCTGGCTCCCTGCCTATGCGACGCAGGAACTTCCCGAAGCAGCCATGCCCGAGAGCACCTTCGCTAGCTCGGCTCGCGTGCGGTTGGTCACAGTTCTGATCTAACCTAACCCATTTCACCCAGTTCACAAATTTTCGACAGTTTCAAATCTAACGTAAATAATACCCATAGATTAAAAACTAACGGTTCTCACAATCTTACGGTGATATTTATATCTTACTGCTGATAGTAAAATGAGTCTAGTAGTAGTACCTCCAGCGAATCGTACTATTATTTTTATGCAGATAGCGTTAGCAGTCCTGTATACTTATTTCCTATACTGCCGGTATAGGATATTTTCTTTTTGACATGTATATTTTTCTTGTCATTTATTTTGAGAAAGTCAATTAATACCGTTTGATTAAATGTAATTATGTTATCAATTTTTAGTATCAATAAAATCCATGAATATTTGTACGCCTTCTGGTATAACATAGCGCGCTGGTAACATTTTTTTTTTTTTGACATCTATTTTATTGTACAGTGCCGACCAAAAGTCCATGAGCAATCTCACAAAGCAATAGACTGACGCTTCGGTTTGACTTACGACCTTCTTCTATAAGTTGTTACAATACTGTAGACACGCACATTACACACACACACTCACTTTGTCTGCAACCAATGACTAGTTCAATAATCATCATTCGTTTTTAGTTTCATTCGTCTTGTTCACATAAATATTAAAGTTTAGCAGGTAGACCACAAAAAACTAAGTAAATTATTTCGATTTCTGTGGGGTAGATGCAGTTTGTTACGAGTATTCAATTAATAGAACTTTTTTGGTTCGTGGATAATATTGGTGACGAGTATTTAGCGCAGTGTTGTGGTTATTATTATCAAAAAGCAGGCATAAAATATATTGAAGAGATCAGATCAGATCAGAGAATATTATTGCGCTGCGTAAAAGTGAAGTGAATATCTAATGAAACCGGACTAAGTGTGAGTGTTATCATTAATATATTTCATATTTTACTAAACATAAATCTTAATCAAGGGTATTGTTGATAGAACAGAGGTATTGTTGAGACAGAAGATGCCTTTAAAGTTTTAAATTCATTGTGAGGTTTAATTCGATTAGTGAATAATAAATAATAAGGTATTATGTGTAATAAAAACAATGTTTTTCTTTGTTCTAGAGAAATACTGTGAGGGTTAAGAGATATGAGGAAGGGGCTTATTATCGAGTAGCAGCGACGTCAAATGGTGAATGAAACAAATGGTTTCATACCAACGAGACATTTTGCTGAATTATTAAAAACACGTCATTATGAACCGTTCGCCGTGCACTCTGAAGGCTTGCATCACTGAAGACCAGCTAGAAAACCGTTTTTGACCTTAAAATATTGACCGTACCAACTTAATAAACAACAGATTCGTTATTGCATGAATTTATGGTAACGAATTTTTTAAGCACGTTTCAATAGGGTGTTTGTCGTATTTCTTGCAGATATACCGAAATTGTTTAATATTATTTTAGTAATAGTATTATTTTAGGATAAAAATTTGAGGTTTAGTTTCAATCTTCTTTTCGTAAAGAAAATGAATACTTAAGCTTTAACCTCAATAACAACCAATATTTACTAAAGTCAAATAAAATGTAAAATAATTAATACAAATAAAATATAAACAAACTGCCCATATTTAACCTTAAAATTACCTATTCTGTAAGTAGTTTTTTACATTTTAAGTAGTCTAATATTCTTATTTATTACTTAATTACTTCGACCATGATCAAAGCTTAATATTTATGGTGAAAAAATCCATTAAAAATTTAAAATATTTCATAATTTAAATATGTCTAAATAATACAAACTGCTTCAAAGTTTCTTGACATCTATTTCACATCTTATTCAGCTGAAGTAATGATAAATAATTGTAGCAGTTTATTAACTTATGTAAAATAAATATAACGAATAAACATATATTTTTTAATTTTGTTATCATATATCACGCATTTTTTATTCTAAAACCTTTATTGCAATAACAACATAAAAAAGCAGCAATATTTAAAAAATATTATTATCGAAAACAAAAATAATAATATTTGCAAAAAACCGCACTGTGTTTCACGAGATTAGAACCTGAGGCAGATTGAATTCCATACCAACGCTTAACGCTTTCTGCTATCTGCGCTTGTTAAGTTACTATCGAATTTTAGCAATGCCATTAACTGGTCAAGTTCACGCGCATAGTGCGTGTGTGCTAGCATGTTTAAAGCGACGGAAATATATTGTTGTTTCGTGTAACTGCGTTATCTGTGGTGTGTGTATCGTGTTGCTTACACATACAAATGTACGAGCTATACCGCGTGTTCACAGCAATACGACTCTTAGCGTGCTCATGCACTTTTGAGCGCTTACTGTACCTATGTTAACAAATGATTAAATGTTTATGATTATAAAAAATTAAACGACATATTCTTGGTATTTATTTTATTTGTAATAACAGCTGCACAGATCAATCCATCAGGTTAAGCTATGCTTGTCGGGGTTGGTCCGTGGATGGGTGACCATCTTTACATACCGAGACTCCTCTATGCCTCGAAAAGCACGCTAAGCCGTTGGTCCCGGCTGTCATTCGTGAATCTTTGACAGTCGTCAGAAACCCGAAAGTCTGATAACCAGTCTTACCAAGGGATATCGTATTACCCATTGTTACTGGATTGTGGAGGTCAGATAGGCAGTCGCTCCTTAAAAAATACTGGTATTCAGCTGCATCCGGTAAGACTGGAAGCCGACCCCAACATAGTTGGGAAAAGGCTAGACAGATTGATATTTACGTAAATAAATGATTAGATTCGCTCATGTAGTTAAATCAATGCTTGTTGCTTTCAAATTAACTTTGCATGCAGTGATGGAATTTCAGCATTTTGTAGGCATATTCTAGTTTTATCTTGCTCCTCGCGCTGCTAAAGAAAGTCGAAATTCTCGAATCTGGTCTCATTTATGTAACTTTCTTTTGAGACCGGAATGCAAGTTTTGTAGAACTTAAAGTAAGCCTTTAAAAACGTAGTATAAAATTATTTTAATTCAAATGTTAATGTGATCTTTGAAATGGATGACAGATTTTTAACCGACTTCCAAAAATGAGGAGATTCTATGTTCGTCTGTATGTATTATTTTTTCCATCGATATTTTCGTCAATTGCAGACAGATTTTGAAAATTATGTTTTCATTTGATAGAGGAAGCTTGCGCGCTGGTCCCATAAAATTTGCAGTAACTTTGCTTGGGTAGTTTTTCAGTTAGCTGCAATAAATACGTATTTTTCACACAATAAATACGTTTTTTTACATAGCAAGTAGTGGTATTCGAATTTGAGTGGGGTAGGTACCACAACTATAAAGTAAAAACAATACTTTTTACAAAACAAAGAAAGAAATTTTAGAAATTAAAGTTATTTTTCACTTTTATTGCTTCTTTTTTGGAAGTCAGTTCGAAAAGTTTTTTTTAAATACATTGTAATTTTTTTTAATGGTAGTAGTTTGCAGTAGAAATAATTCTCTAAGTAATTATTCAGATATTACATAGATCATTATTTGCACTTACATCGATTTAATATGAGTAATTTTAGAACCGTTGGCAAACATTAGTTCACTCGAAATATTTATATAAATCGATTATACAGGTTTAACAGTGTTATTTTCAGTTCTATCAGTTGCTTGCAAGTATCATTTCCCAAGGTACAGCTACGTTTATCCAAGCTTCTAAAGTAACCCATAACAAAAATAAACAAAAAAGAAAAGACGATAAATAGAATTAGAATACAATGAACAGAAATAAGTATTGCCAGTGTTACCATATCAAAAACTCTCGAGCTCTAACGTCCTATAATAATAAACTATTGATGAGATGGCAAATTACAGTAAAACATCAACAGACTAATCTACTGATATCGTTATGTTTATACAAACGTCTCGTACTAAGGCAGTTTATAACAATCAACATTTTGTATGACAGACAGACACACAGACAGTCTCTCAGTATACGTACAATCAGACGTGACAATTATTAATGTCAAAGTTAATAAGATTTCATATGTCATTCTTGTTTTAGTACGTTTGTTTGTCTGTATCTCATAAACGAGAAGCCGAAGTGTAGGTGCTCGCTAAAAGGCAACTTGTTTACAATATAGACACTGTCGCTCCGATGTTACTCTTAAATTATTGCAACAGACTGACGGTTGTTGACACGAAAATGATCTGTAACAAGTTCTGGGTGATAGTTAGGTTGTTAATGATAGGTATGGATCCAATTTAAAATACTGTGAAGAGTCAAAATTTGTAGGCTGATAATATAGATACTGCTTAAGATGCTGCAATGTAAGTCTAAGGCTCGAAGAGAGCATGAAAGAGTGGACCTTTGATGTAAACAATATTTTGAGTACCTAGTGATGGAACCACTGCCGTATCAACAACAGCAGACTTCATTAACACATTACACAATCGAATGTAACTAATTATTATAATGTCATATCATTCGTGAAATAAACCGTGTGCACACAATCATTGTACATCACATAAGACTAGAAACAACTTTCAGATAAAATAATTGAAGTGCAACCCATCTGACACTCAACGACACCAACAAGCTACGTTCTGGAAGCGTGCTGTTCTGAAAAAAGGCATAATTGTTTTAGATACAACGCTACAAAGTTTTTCTGGCGCGTGGCCAAGATCAGAACTAACGTCGCATCTTGTTTTGTCATTACAATATCTACGAAAAGGAGATGGAAAATGTTGGGCCCAAGTGTATTAAGTTGAGATCTAAAAATTTGACATATTTTTTTATCCTTGAATATCAAAAATCAGCTCAATTCTCAGCTTGGAAGTGGAGAAATATGATAAAAATAGTTTTCGTGAGATCATCGATTATAGTAATCGATTACACAACTACAAAAATAAAACCTACCCACTAGGTAGCACGAGGTAATATAATTAACTCAAAGTAACTAAATGCAGTTTATATACTTTTATACAAAATAGTGCATTTAATTTGAATAAAACATTATTAATTACTGAAAAACCAAAATAATGATTATCAATTTCATTTCGATTAAAATCAGTTTTATTTTTTTGTCTGTGTCACTGGCAGAACTTTTTTGTTTGGTTGGGAAATTATCAAATAACTTCTCCCGCTCTGGGCGGAGTGTCAGACAGTCAATCAATCAATCTTTATTCATGAACACAGGTATTACACACACAAAACAAAACCCTTATAGACAAAAACAGAACCAAATTTCTCCGAATCGAATGGACAGATTAAGTTGAAATTTGGTACACATATGTATTTCTGTGACCCAAACACGAATGTGTAACGTAACTTTTGAGGGGCAAACAAGAAAATTAAAAATAAAAGTTTTGCTATCAGTACCGTGTGACATATCAAATGAAAGGGCTTGTTTGTTGCGAGAATCTTGAACATATTTTTTGTATAATTTAAAATAAATTCGATGAAAATTTACAATCCCCCCCCCCTATCTCTGACACTACTGGACCTAAAATTTTGTAAGAAGTCTATGGTCCTATAATAACATGGTAAATCTCTTAATATTGTGCGTACAAACTTACATTTGCAGTTGGAATCTATGGGAGAACATGTACCTATTTCAATTGCAATGTTAAGTTTGTATTTGTGATAAAATTATCTCAACTACGGAACCCTTCATTGTGCGTAGTCCGACACGTACTTGGCCGGTTTTTTTGAGATTACTTTGGTTTTTTTAGGGTTCCGTACCTTAAAAGGTAAAAAACGGAACCAAGATCACTCTCGTGTCCGTCTGTCTGTCCGTATGTCACCACTGATTTTCTCAGGAACGGGTGGACCTCATCATCATCTGCCTAGCCTTTTTCCCAACTATGTTGGGGTCGGCTTCCAGGCTAACCGGTGGTCTAACGGGTGGACCTAGCAAGTTGAAATTTATACCAGATGCTGAGGTTTATAGTTCTTATTAGGTGTATAAAAATCAAGGGCCTGAGTCAACACGATAAAAAGATACGGGCAAATTTAGATTTTTGCGAAAACTTGTAAGTACCAAAAAAAAAATTATTTCTGAATTTTCCCTTTACTTGTGCTGTAACACCTTGTTTTTAACCAAAATTGTCAATTTTAAGTCAACCGGAAGTACCCTATAGGTTTTGGGTCACGAATCAGTAGAATCACGAAATTTGTCAAAAGCAAGATACAGCACAAATAAAGTGAAAATTCTGAAAAATAAAAAAGTTGAAAATTAAAGTAAATTTAGGTACTTACAAATTTCCGCGAAAATTTAAATTTGCCCATAATTATCTTTTTATCAATAAAAATGATACCAATTTTATTATCGCGGTATAATGGGTAGGTACGGAACCCTCGGTGCGCGAGTCCGACTTGCTATTGACCGGTTTTTTTTCCATAGAGGAAACTACAAAGTAATCGGGTTTTTAAAGTATATGATGTATGGAGTGAATCGTTAAATAACTTATATTTATTTATTTACTGCATAACTAAAGGTTAAGTAATAATGATGCAGTGAAGATCAAACGAATGCAATTATTTTGCAAAAAGCTCGGTGACCCCTTAAACAAAACAAAACTCGTTTAGGCTTGAATAACCTTAGGAGAAGTCACGCTTTGGTGCGAATAATTCTAGGTGAACCTTGACTTTCAATAAACTCGGTTTAAAACCGTACAACCTCGTCTAATAAGTAGAATATTGATGTCATCAGTAAACTCATATGTCTATGGTAAACTCAAACCATGCGCATGTCCCTTCTCTATAACCATCGCTTAAATTAAGATTATGACACGAATCTTCTAATAATTACAATCCATATACACATTTTTTCACACATAATTATACATATTTACTAATGTTACTAATGTTTAATTTAAGTAAGTAATAGTGATTTCAGTATTACATAATTTATATGTGCGTTTAACCATTTACTTTGTCTTTCCACATTTTTCATCATTTGCTGTTAACAATGGAAATTTATCATGAAACAGTGACACATTTCCCATAATGTTTCAGTAAGTGATTTATAACAGTTAACCAATCCAGCTTAAAACTTCACACGCATTATGACCACATGAATATTATGACAAACTTGAACAGTAAAAATGAACTGCTGTCAAACGCATGTGATAGAATTCTGGTAGAAATAAGGCACACAACTCGTAACAAACACGTCCACATTTTGATCAAAGTGAATTGACACTTCTGAATCCAGTTGCCTTGTTAAAGTCAGTGCAACTTTGTTTCCACTGTGGCATCAGAAGTGACAACGAAAATGATGATTTACAGAATCACAGAACAGATCTATCACAACAACAGCTAGCAAGGTCTCAGCAAAAAACAGTATTCACATTTTGTGACATTTAAATGCATCAGACAACTCGACGTGACCAATACCATGGCCTCGTGAGATAATAGGACACAGATAATGTCACAACACACTTATCTTTAAAGCGTGTCCATCACATAAGGGATAATCACAAGATCGTATTATTCGCAGATGATACTTCCCTCATTTTTAAAATCAAACGTCAGTTAGTCAACTTTGAACAAGTTAATGATGCACTCTCTAAAGTTGTGCATTGGTTTAATGTAAATAATCTTCTCCTGAACGAAAAAAAGACTAAACTCATAAAATTTTCAATGCCAAATGTTCAGGTTAATGGAACAGAGTTGGACCCTGTTGAGTCGACAGTTTTTCTTGGAATCACTATTGACGGTAAATTACAATGGGGCCCACACATAGAAAAATTGTCAGGAAGGCTAAGTTCGGCCGCCTATGCTGTTAAAAAAATTAGACAGATAACTGACGTAGATACAGCCAGAATTGTTTATTTTAGTTATTTTCATAGTCTTATGTCATATGGGATTCTTCTCTGGGGAACCTGTGCGGACATTAATACTATCTTTGTTCTACAGAAAAGGGCTGTTCGAGCCATTTACAATCTAGGTCCAAGAGATTCCCTTAGAGAAAAATTCAAAGAAATAAATATTCTGACTGTAGCCTCACAATATATTTTTGAAAACCTATTGTATGTGCACAAAAATATATCAAATTTTAAGAAAATGTCCGATATTCATAGTTTAAATACCAGGAATAAACACAACCTTGCTGTACATCGCACACGTCTCCACAAAGTAGGCAACTCATTCATGGGTCAATGTATACGTTTTTACAACAAACTCCCCATTGACATTCGAAACTTACCCATTAAACGATTTAAAATCTGTATTAAAACCAAACTTTGTAAAAAAGGGTACTATACAATTTCAGATTATTTAGAAGATAAAAAAGCTTGGGATTGAACTGCTCGCTCTGCTAACTAAGCCTTGTGATAAAATCATAAAACTAGACATTTTAATTATGTAAAATCAACATATACCAGTTTTATAAACACATTGACATTGTTGAAAATTATATTCAAAATGACATGATTACTTTGTAAAGTATTATATTATTTTAACTATTGTGAATGTGAGGACTATGTGGATATTGTGTTTATTTCTCTGCTAGTTTTAGTGATGGTCTGGCAGTTTGAGTAGTTTATGCGGCCTACCCAAATGTCCTTTCTTTGGTATTGTTCGTCGAGTTGAGCTCCTTAAGTTCTGAGTTGAGCTCCACGATTACTGACAAATGCTTGCACTGACTGGACAGGTCCACTCAAATCTGTGTGGTTATTTCCTCAAAAGACCTTTTCAGACACTTATCTACATGGTCCTCATATGGCCTGACCAAGATTATGTCTGGACTTTAAAAGAGACTGCGACCTCTGAGTTTGTTTCGGCCTTTCTTCTCAGAGTAGTCAGATAGGAAACGCCGAACTCATCTAGCTTATTTTTAATATTTTTTTATATGACGTGTAAAAGTGATTTCGATATCCTATTTACAGAATAAACAATTTCATTTCATTTCATTGCTTTGTACGGAGTATTGTATGTTAAAATGTCAAAAACGTGGACGCAGTTTAAAGAGTGGTGAATCAATCTGCTCTAAACATCAAGTTGCGCTAGAAATTGGTGCTGATGCTGCGGATGGTTAGGATTTTGGTGCGGCGTGTGCCTCTGGGCGTGGTTGTCGCACGCGTGGTGCGGGTGCGCGTGCTGCGGGTGTGTGAGCGCGTCCAGGTCGGCGTGGTCGCGGCGCGCGGCGGGGGCGCGGCCGGCGCGCGCCAGGCGCAGTGGCACCGGTAGCAGCTGCGGCATCACGCTGTGGTGCGTCACCAGAACACACAGGAATGAACTCCTGTGTGTAGCCCTGGAAGGTGAAATATTATGAGTGGTTAGTGATTAGACGTCGTCAATGAACAACTTTAAAATTAAGCTAGAGTTGCAAGCAGTATCTAACTATGCATGTAATTTACATTACTTTGGAATAAGATTTAATATTTTGTCTATGATATAACTTATAATAAAATTATGATGGACATAAATAAATTAAATAAAGGGAATTATTTCATAATTTGGAATTATTTAAGACCTAAAACGCAAAATTGCTGAAAAAACCACAAAGATCGTTAACTTTTCTTTTTTATTTATCTTTTTTACAATATTAAATGGTTGTCAATGAGTTTTTCACTCATTGTGGCCAGGATCAACATGAGTATTATTACCTAACACATGACTGCCACTTAATAATTTTTAGTTGGGAATTATTTTTTGGGACCGAAATAATAAAATAAATGTTAAAGCTTTGTTGACTTTTTTATTTTCGCCGTTTAGCTTCCACTGAAATACAGTGTAGTCCATTGTGTATCGGTTATATTTAAAGAAAATCGTCTAAGATGATTATAATTATTAACTAAAATGACTGTAACAATAAATTGCTATTTATTTTAAAAACAGTTTTAAAAGTTCATCTCTACGGAAAACGTACCTAATGTTGAATATTTTTCCCATGAACTTTTTAGCTTCAATGATATAAAGCGTAACCCCACGGAAATGACAACGGTAACTTGCGACTGCTAATGCTTAAGCGACCTGCAGCACACAGACGCTTAACACGTATGTACGTCATACGTAACGGAGCCCCGTCGCTTTTAGGTAGAGTTTTTTTAAGCGAAAAATTCTTTATGCTCGTTGGACATTTTTGAGATGGGACTAAACCATTGATTTCGTGACACTGTTACGACACCAGCTTTTGACCATTAAAAAGGCATCAACGCGTTGATTACCGCGGTGTCCATTTTTTTTCAAGTTTTCACTTCTGTCGGCACTCCCGGAGTGCCACTGTTTTTTTATTTTAAAGTGTCAACTCAAGCTCAAGCTTCCATTTCGTAAATAATCAAAATAGTATACTTGAACAATTACAAACTCGTTTTAATAGTTTTACTAGTTAGTAGCAATAATCAGTTTTCATCAAATGAAGAGCATGCTTAAATACTCACCGAAGTTTATTCAAATATACTCGATTGGTATTTAGTCTTTCTAGCGCACCGTCTATATTTATTTATTTATTTAAACTTCTCACACACAAAAAGGTACAAAGGCGGACTTAATGCCATAATATAGGCATTCTCTACCAGTCAACCAAGGGTGGTGATATTTCAATTCCGAAGTCTCTAGAATTACATATGGAGAAGCTTCTTGTAGTTCTACAAAGACTCCAAGATACAGGGTTAACTTTACAGAAAGAAAAATGTGTATTCTTTATAGATTAAATTAATTATTTAGGATAAATATGGGATTAACAAGTTTGGATTAGTACCAAACATCTGATGTTTACCTTTTTATTTCAATATAACCGTTATTGTGTACATTCTCAATGAATCTCTTTTTTTAGCAAATCATAAGAGGCACATGTACCTTTTGGAAGAAAACGACGTAACTCAAAAACCCAACATTTTGGGAATAGCAATAAGAGTTTTAAACTTTTGACACCTTCGCAATCTTTCATGGCTAAATATTAACAACCACACGGGCCGATTTTCAAGGTTAAGCAACATTTGCAGAGGCCGGTCCTTGGATGGGTGACAATCCATTACATATTGAGACCCCTCCGTGCCTCGGAAATTACGTTAATCCGTTGGCCCCAGCCGTCATTTGTACATCTTTGACAGTTGTTAGGGGTAGAGTATCGTGTTACCCAGTAACTAGGTTGTGAAGGTCCGATAGGCAGTCACTCCATGTAAAATACTAGTATTCAGCTGCATCCATGAGCACCATGTATCTATCACATAATTAAATTATCTGTCGCAGATAAAGTGACTCGGACGATAGTACATAACAATTTTATCGCAAATCATATGGGCTCGCTGGCTAGTTCGTCAAACCATCATATGAGTATGACGACGTTCGGTGGTGCGATGGTTCGAATCCAAGTCGAAATAATGAATTATTTTTAAGTATTCTTTAGATCATTCGTAATGAATTCAAAGTTGTAGTAGTGTAACATTTTAAAACTTGAGGGGTTATAATATAATGACGCTATGTGTACAAATAAAGCTTTTGATATAGCAGAACATTTTCATTCGATCTTGTCCTTGTGTATCATTTGAAGTCTGGTTCAGACGGTCGTAATGGTACCCACCTATTCTTCATATTGTTTCACTTTACGAAGTCCACATCTAGATCCTTCTGTAAGAGCTGCTCGGTCGGTCTGGGCGGCGAGGCGCTCGCGGTTGCTCTCCTGCGTGCGCACCTCCGCCTTGGATGCCTCGTTGATGTAGCTCCCGTTCATAACCTGAAGCAGGTTTGTGGGGGTGAACAACAGAAAAATGTGTGCTGAAGATACTGCTAATGAGAATAGAGGATATTCTTAGGATATTAGAACCATGATTTCGCATATAAGAGTCGCATCGCTGAAAACGGATAACCACAATTGCACAACACCAAAGCAGTTTTCAAAATGCAAATATCCTCAGCCATATTTTTGACCTCCATTCAGTCTTTCACGATAAGATACTTGTTAGAGTGTCCAAAGTGTCGTTTACATCCACAAATCCCGCAGATTTATGTATCGGGACACTTAATAAATATTCCAACTTATATGTATACCTACATTATTAGCAAATAAATGATTTCTTTCTTTCTTTCTTTCTTTCATAAAGAACGCTACTGAAGCCGCGATCAGTGTGGCCAACAACTGGGCTAAATGAATGAGAGACAAAACGAATTTTGTATAATTTTGTGTAAGAAGGTTTTTCGATTTTGGTTGCATATAAATATAACTTACACTTCAGTGAGCCTAATGACCAGTTGCTCTTTGTATAGTATACAAGTTGTGATGTAATATTCCAATACGCAAAACAATACTAGCAACTGTCACAATAGATGATATCAGTCACAAGATTGATTTAATTGTAATTGTGTTAACACTTACGTGGAGGGTGTATCCACAACCAACCGCGTGAAGTCATCGGAAGGCTGCAGCAGCACTCCGTTGAGCCCCATGACCAGTCTTTTCATGAGAGAACACCGGTCGCCGAGACGCCGGTATCAGTGAGTGAGTGAGTTCGACTCCTCCGAACTGCTGGGACTCGGCTCTTTCACTAGTTTTGACATGCTGCATTTTGCTGGGGACCTGGAAATTTATACTTTGGTCTCGTTTATCACATTCATCCATGCCATACCATTTTTTATAATTTTATTTTAGTGTGTTTTAAATATAATATAATTTTTTAATTCTGGTAGTTCTTTATGTATTTTTATGGACATTACACAGGATTACATAGAAGAGACTCTTTTCATATTTTGTTAACTTGAATGATGAAGAGAAAAAAAGAAAAGGATATTAGAAACTCTTACAAAACTATTTGTGGAACTTGACACTCGGAATATTTGGGAATTTTGCGAAGGAAAAATGACTTTTACGAGTGACAGTGTCCCAAAGAAGTTAAGGAGAGCATATCCAAATAATTCCCCGTATCACGGCTAGATTCTGGCGAGAATGGTCGCAGGTCGCACCAAAAATAGAACTCATAGAATTCAAATGCATACTTAAATAATAATGTCTGCTACACATAGATATTAGTGCATTTGTCTGAATATAAAGTTGCAAATCTTGCACAGTCATCACGATGGAAATATTATTATACTAGAGATGTGACAGTTTGTATGTTTGGATGTTTGTTACTCAATCACGCAAAAACGGCTCAACGGATTTGGATGTTTAGCACACAGATAGTTTGTAACAGATAGGATACTTTTTATTCCGGTAGTAGGATAGTTTCCGAAATCCACGCGGGCAAAACCGCTGGCAAAAGGTAGTCCTCAATAAAAGTTATAAAATATATTTCGCACCTCCTACAGACTCGCATCTCATAGGACCTACGATTTCAGAATCAATAAGTTTTTCAGCGCAAGGACCTTCGGAATTAGCTAAAAAAAGGTAACGTGGTCTTTTTCCCTTACATACATCGCAATCATGTAAGGTTTGTACTTCGATTGTGTCAATTTTGACACCTAATTTAGTTAAAAGTTTAGCGACCCAACTACGTATGTCGACATTTGCAGTACTTGAACTAAATGAGTATTCAGAACTATTTACCTAATACGAGTTCTCTTTGCGATGGGCACTCAGTCTAATATTACCCTTTTATTTATCAATCACATTTACTACATTATGATTCAATGTGACATCGTTAACTTGGCTACTTACAGATATTAAATTGTTCGTAAAGTTCGGAACGTAAAGTGTATCAAGTAAGTCAATCGCGGTGTTTGAGTGTTTGTTATATGCTGATAACCTTACAGTACCCTTACCTTTTATTTAAGTTTTCACATGCGTAGCTAAATTTAGTTCTCCGCTGGTTGCAGTTAAAGTGTACCGAATATACTCGCATCATTACAAAGGTGAGACGTGCACCCATTGTCAAAATTCCATTCGTCTTTTTGTGCATTAACAGCATCACAAATTTCTAAATCTGAAACATTAAAAGTATTCATGTACGTTCACAAGGTGTGCTACCACATCTTTTTGTACCTTTTTTCGGATTCGGGTATTCTGATGCCTTATGTCCTTGCTCGTAACATTTATAACATTTATATTTAAATCCTTCCCCGCTAGTAGTTGGGTTAGTTTATTTTCCAAATTTTGCGCTTTTACACTTCTCTAATGCTTTTTCACAAATGCACTTCATGGTGAGATCTATTTATCTCTCTGGATTCGTGCTCTTCTAATATTTCAATCTTCAATGTCTTTCGGCAACTCGTCCCTTGACTCAATGACATTTCTTTCGGAATTTCCTGGTAAACTATGTATGTAACAGCATTACAATGTTGTAATACAGTTAACCTGGAAAATTTGAAAACTGAAATGAGTATGTATGTTTTGCTGTTTATAGACAGCTGCTTCTGCTAGTTTATCAACAGCGTCAAAAAAAGTGAAAAAATGATCTCGGACATCACCTACTCACATTATAACCGACTTCAAAAAAAGGAGGAGGTTCTCAGTTCGTCGGATCTTTTTTTTTTTGTTTTTGTATTTTCCTCGATTACTCGAGACGGCTGTACCGATTTGGATTTTTTTATTTTTTTTTGTATCAAAGGTATTTCCCAGGTGGTCTCACTGCCATCAAGTCAGGATCAGATGATGGAATCCTGGAGAAATCGAGGAAACTCTTCATATATTATAGGCACATCTATAGCGATTTAGGTATTTTTTTTATATGACTTGTAAATTTGCTCTCGGAAAGAACCATTTGTTGAAGTGGAACTGATGATGAAGACCACAGATGGCCAGCGGACCTATTCAATAATAAGTATTTCATGGGTTGCGATTCGATTACTTTAATATGGTTGCCAAGCAATTTATGCTCGTCACAATGCATAAGGTGAAGTGGAGCTGATGGCGAAGTACTAGGAGAACTCCTCAACAACTAAAGTTTCTGCATCGGGAAAAGCAATATTTTGTAACAGGTGATGAGCAGTTGACATTAGGCTATTGTAATTTAGATAAATTACAAATCGACCCACTAAAAAGCGAGAAAAATAAACTAAAATTTTGGAAGTCGG
The DNA here is from genome assembly GCA_949152395.1 of Agrochola litura. Taxonomy (NCBI): domain Eukaryota; kingdom Metazoa; phylum Arthropoda; class Insecta; order Lepidoptera; family Noctuidae; genus Agrochola; species Agrochola litura. The sequence goes on along the minus strand of OX424497.1, from coordinate 1,298,224 downwards.
TGGCAATAACCGAAAATACAAAACCAAAGGCATGGATATTCGTTATTTGCCACTGACTTCCGAAATTTTAGTTATTTTTCACTTTACAGTGGAAGCCTGTTATGGGAAAAAGTTTTTGTGTAACATCAATTGCTTTAGAAATAAAGCCTTCTTAGCAGGTCCTTCAGAAGCATTTACAATATGTGAAAAAAACTCTGTCCGATCCGAAAGGAGCTCATAGGTACTGCAAAAACATTACCTAAACATAATAGAAAATCTAATTATAATAGAATATAAAAAGTTATTGCTATTTAAAAAAACACACTTTTAGTACCATTTGCAAATTTTCAACAGGGGTCATAAGTTATGACTTGTAGACCCGCTAAATGACGATTGCCCGCGCCTCATGTAATAAACCGGTAAAACCAATTTAAAAAAAAAATGGAGGATTTTTTTTTCGATTTTCCTGTAAATTACCACATTAATAGACTCTCAGTACGATACCTAACAACACCGTCACGGATCGGACAGGGATTTTTTACATGTTTTATAGATTCTAATTTCAGCTAAACCTCTCTCGAAGAGTAACAGGCCCTAATAATAATTTGTCGAAGTTCACTACCACACATCGACAAAATTAGATCCGCTTTGGCATTTTCATCGTCTGCTTCCCAATTCGTAGCTTCACCTGTATTCACCAGTCATCATAATTGTATTTTTTCAGGGGCTCAATCCAACCTAGGTACCTACTGTTCATAATCGCTCCTTTGCACAAATAATTATTCCACTTCTTGAAAAATAAATATTACTCCTTACTGAACTCTCCAGACTTCTTACTGGATCCACGCTACTATCCACCCTGGGCTTTGGGTATCTGGGCCCATAACCAATTTATGTAAGATAAAAGAAACGACGGGGAGAAATAGATCGTAACAAAATATATTTGGAGAAAGTTTAGTGAGTAATCACTAATCACACATGACCAAATTACATCGGAACGTATTTATTTTAAATTCATAATTTACTTCATTATGCACTTCATATACACATAGAGTTTTCATATCCATTAGTCACAACTTAAGTCACTAAACCAGTCCAACACAAGTCAGACATCACACTGACCCAATTCAGACAACAAACAAAACAACCATCACACTGGTGTCTAACAAAATGTCAGGCACTCGACCACCCAAGTAGAACAGTTAGCCGACCCGCGGAAACAACACTACACTTCAGATTCAAATGCGATCCTAGTGGAGATACATACAGTCTTTCTGTAGCAGCCATTTAAGATGAAAAGCGGTCACATGGTCGTTGGCTTTCATTCCATACTAACGCATTTATTACACTTTTTCCCCTGAATAATTATACTAGTCCAAATATTTATTTTTATATTGTATATCTAGTAATATAATAATTTCTTTATTTAAACTTCAAAGTCACATACATCTGTGTAGCCCTGGCTCTTGTACTAGGAGTTCCTCATCCCAAGAACCAAAAACCAAATCTACCACTGCTATGTCCCTATGTTTTGTTTTTGGCGTTTATTACATACATATATATTTTTTTTAATTATAACATATTTGTAGTAGTTTCATCCTTCTTCTTAACTTCTAACCAGGGACATAAGAGGAATACGTTAGTATGATATGAATGCTAACGACCACGTGATCACATTTCTTCTTAAGGTAAAGAAAGTTAACGATCCCTTTCCTTTTGTCTTTGTTTCAATTACCTGAATATTTTTAATTTATTTAATCTCTATCTATTTCTATATACATTAAAAATATACAAAATTGTGATCAGCAGTCGTTCTTTAATTAGATTATAATAACGTTCCTTGGATCACTAACGTCACAGAATAGATAGGTATAGAAGGTCGGATTCATACAATGAAACGAAACCAACGCATAGTGTGTAAATTCACTCACGATTGGTATTCATTTGAGATAGTTCAAGATCACTGTACGCGTCTATATTGTGTGCGTGTGCATGATGTCACTCGTTGTATAAAGCTAGCCCTCTGTACCTTTCGTTTTAACTTCTTTTTGACAACCTTTGTTTTTTTTATCACTGATTGAATAAATGTCACGCTAGCAGCACTAGCACGAGCGCGAGGAGCGAGCACGCGGGTGCGGTGCCCCCCGCGGCCCCGTGCGGCGGCGGCCAGCCCTCGCGCCAGGGGCCGCGCGCCCCCGCCGGCGGTCACATCGTCGTCACCATTTCTGAGGACACGGTAGGTGTCAGTGTCTTCTTACTAGGATCAACGCCCGCCCCACGTGCTTACACTAATATTGTTCATCATGAGCCATGTGCGAGTGGCAGCGTTTAAAACCTACGGTGCCGTATAGAACTCCGCTTTTGCTCTCACGTGTCATATGAGCGTGCACACGCGTGTCGTGCGAGTGACCCTAGTAGCTCAGACACGTTTTTCGAGTGGCAGTAGCGCGAGTGTCCATAAAATCCTTGGCACCCATGGTATTTAGTTCGCATCGATTAATGCTACTGATGTACAATCGTGTCGGCAAATGCTGATTCATACGTGTCGACTAATGTCGGTGCACAGTATCGTGAACTAGAGCCAGTGTGAGCATGTACGGTGGGCGTAAAAACCTGGATACAAACGGTGGTACACAAAGGACTACAGTTACCGTCCACCGGTCACCAAAGGGAGAAATTAAACAAGATATTGGATAGTCACTGAGACACTAAGTATGGTTCAAAGACAACCTAAATTATCATTGGCACAAGTCTTGTTAAATTAGTATGGAACTGAGACGTCTAAAAAAATCCCATTGCGTTTGTTTTCAACTATGACCAACATTTAGATGGAAATATCCACAGTATTTCGACTAAGCTCTTAACTTGTAGGAACAGTAATAAAAAAAGTATAAAAACTGAAAGTTTTACTGTCAAAAGTAATGCTACGATAATGTCAAGATCTTTACTTTTACAATTCACTTTCTTTAAATTATTATACTTTAAGTCTACCAAGTTTTTCAAATTAGAAAATTTCTTTAATATTTTTTAATTTGAAGGTGTTGGGAGGCACGGAACCGGTAATTATAGCAATACTTGGGGAAATTTTTATGTCCAGTAGTGGACGTCTTTTACATGAATGATGAGAATGATGAAGAAGGTGGGAATTTTTACCAAGGTTCTGCATTTGGTGTTGGCTCAGAACAATGTATGGGCTGTCGAGACCTGGATCTTCTAGCACCCCTCGATGTAGTTGCTCCAGATGTATCTCTGTGTCATCTAGGAGATACAAAGTAAGCTAATAATCTTATTACAGCTACTAATTTCATTTTTATTTACGTCAACAGTAACACGAAATCGATATCAATTTAGAAACCTAAATACTTGTACAAAATACTTTAGATATTCACTTCCGAAAAAAATTAAGCAAAATCATGACTGATCGCTAAAAATCGATAAATAAAGTTTTTTTTTAAATACTCTGGTTGCTTACCAAAACGTCTAAATGTGTAAGTTTTAAACAATTCAAAAGTACTAAATAATGTTCTAAATGAATGTTTATTCATTCAAACTTTTGAATTGTTTGAGATTGACTTTAATTTTCATTTCATTCATTAAAATATTTAGATTCCTATCGTTAATTTCAGTATCATGGTAATTTGATTTATTTATCTGACTAGATTTAAAGCAAATAAATTGGTGTAGACTAAGCTGTTGAGCATTGTACGCTTTTAACTCATTATCAAAGAGCATTGACAAAACCTTTTCTAGGCTTTATTTTCAAATAAATGTTTTATTTCAACCTTATGATGAATTAAGAAACTACACCATTACTAATACGAATCACGATGATTATAATAATGAAAGACATAGCACTGTAGCTAACAATAGAGTGATCAAACAGAGGTTAATATACTTATAAAACGTTAGAAGTGACAAACACAATATTATCGTTTCTAATGTGATCACTGATCTCCTACAGTTAGATACCAAATAGACTCACATGGTAACAGCGTTGTCGACGGTGGTAATGTTGTAGTGGTTGTCGTCGTTGTTGTCGTAGTTGTTGTCGTAGTAGTAGAAGTTGTTGTTAACACTACAAAAAAAAAAAACCTATAATCTTAGTGGATTTGAACACATTTTAGTACAGCTATATCTGGTGACATCAGAAGATGATCCGGAAGTTGAAAATCATTATAATAAAATCACAAAATCAAGTTTGACATGGCTCCTTGACGGGTGGGCGTTTTTGGGGGACTGTCTTATGTAATTTTGACGTTCGAAAAGTGCTGATTCTCAGCCTAGTTTGAATAAATGACTTTTGAATTTGAATTTGAATTTGTCCCAATTATAATGTTACTAAACTCTAGGAACTATTAATAAACTTTACATTATGTAACAATTTTGGCTTAACATAAATTGTGTCACTTTTAAATTGTTCTATACCTATCTAGTAAGCATTAACTTAACCTTTAACGTTCTTTTGGATATTTAAATAGCTTAAGTTGAGCAAAAGAAAGACTTTCGTAAATCCCAAGAGAGCCAAGCAACTTTAAATTCAATCTTACCGCTTACGATGCACAAATTCAAACTAAGTGAAGTAGACTTAAAGCCCGATAGTACTTTACGTCTTTACCTCTGTCAGCACTTTCTAGTGCTCGCAGAATGGGACTTAAATCAAGGAAGAAGAGGTAGCAAGTTAGCTGGGCTTTATTTAAGAAAAAATCCGAAATATGCGAAAGCCAAACGAATTTTTTCCACAAAGCAAATTAAAAAAAGAAACATTACAATAATTACATTATTTGAATTAAACACAATACTAACAAAAACTTGTTGTCCATATTTTTAGGGGTTAAGGTGTATTATTCAAGAGATTTTAGGCACAAATACATTGAGACTGAAATTAAAGGAAGGATAGTGACATGCCACATTCTCCTTCTCTTATCGAGTCATTACGACTGACTGTACGTCAGGTAATAAAACCAGTATAAGCTGGCCTCTAATTCTATTGAAACTCCGTAATACGCTGGGTCAGATCAAAGTCAAAGTGCTGTTGAGACATTTGGGCACAAATACAGTGAAGGCTAACTTATAGGAAAGGATGACGACGACGTAGTAAATCCCATATCCTCCACATCCATATCCTGCCATGGCGAGCTATATGAAAACAGCTCATGCCGCGCTTTGATAGCTCCTTAAGCCAATATCAGACACTTCACTCGAGTGAACGGTTCATTTTTGTTTCATTCCACGTTCACACGTCACCGACAAAATTATATAGGAATAATCGTTTATCTGCTATCGGTAGGCGAATGAACAAACATCGTTTGGTCGGTTTCCAAATATGAATACATTTCTCACTTTGATTCATTGACGTTTCACTTCTAAAAGCCTATTCAGATAGGTATAAGCGATATCGGTGTCGCACTCGGTAGCGATACTATGTGATGATGGTAGCGATAAAAATGTGTTTGAGATCCTCGCTACAAGTCCTTTCATTTGATATGTAACACAGTACTGTTAGCAAACTTTTTTTTTTTAATTTTCTAGTTTGCCCCCAAAAGTGACCTCTATATTCAAAATTCATTTATTTACGTGACACGTTCGTGTTTGGGTCACATGTGTACCAAATTTCAACTTGATCGGTCCATTAGATTCGGAGCAAATTGGCTGTGACAGACGGATAGACTGACAGACAGGTAGACACGAGTTATCCTATAAGGCTTCAGTTTTTTCCTTTTTCTTTTGAGGAACGGAACCCTAATTAACAAAAAAAAAAACAGTCTGGTAAATTTTTTCGAGCTTTGGTAAAGTAAAGAAAATTATGACTTACAATGTAAGAACAGCTCAGCCTGCGCTCTTCCCTGTGTGTTCTCCACATGACACCGGTATGCCCCCGCGTCTTCCCTGGACATCTCCATCACCATCAGACTGACGGTGTGACGGTACCCTCTGGACGTCATGCTTAGCCTGTGTTTTGTACCTAAGGAATGAATAAAATTATTTTTTTTAAATGTAGGCAAGTAGTTAAGTTAAGTTAGGTTAAGTATGAATAGTGCAATGGCAGCTTCTTGCAGTGGCGCTGTGGTACCTACAAAATATCGATGTGGTTGCATTGTCGCCAGTAGTTGCGATGGGGTCCACCCTTTATAGCAGAACTTTTTATGTCATAATATTATTTTGCATAACAGCGGATAGCATAAACTTCATTTCGCAGAAAATCTTTTGGCAGACACTCATTTATCATAATTATCATACATTCAAAACTCATAATTTTGTAAGTCAGAATCATCTTTAGGCATAAATTTCATATCCATAATAATTAAAAATCGCCATCACATCGCAGAACATTCACAGTCAGCATCGTCGTTTGACATACATTTCATACCGATAATCATTAAAAGGCAGAATCATATCTCAGAAAGTTTACAGATAGAATCATCTTTTGGCATACATTTCATATCCATAATAATTGAAAAACTCATCTATATGCAAATAAGCATACACTATGCATGCAGCAAACATGCAGCTTGCAAACATGCAAACAAGCACACACCATGCATGCAGCAAGCATGCAGCATGCAAACAAGCTTACACCATGCGGCAAGCAAGTATGCAATATACAGCAGGCATGGTTTCTGTCACGGCTCCGGCGCTGCGGAGTTCCGGCGGTCCCACGCAAGGTTATCGTCACAGATAGTTTTAGCGCTCACCACCGCTAGCTGCTCCTCAGCTCAAGGGCCGCCTCGCCCCTCCGCGCCTACGCGGGTTTAAATTACACTCAAGGGGTAGGGCAGACAAAACTACGTGGAGTCGGTTTTGTAGCGATTCGTTTCTGTTACTAAATTTTGTAGCACAACATATTGACTTTTTAAGACCATAGTAGATTTTTTTATTAAAAATGCTATTTTATAGAAATGACAATATGCCTAATAAAATTATTCCAAATGAAATTCTGCCATCTTCATAGTATGCCAAGTGAAATTGTACCAAATAATTGTCGCTCTATATAAACGTTATGCTAAACGAAATTATGCGGAATTTTAACTTTGCCAAAGGTAATTATGCCAAATAAAATCCTGCCATCTTAAAAGTATGCCATTGTAAATTCGGACGTATGAAATTCGGTCAAACAATAATTATATTTAATAATTTTTATGCCCTTAAAATATTCGTTTAAATAAGATTATGCCAAATGAATTTCGGAGCATTAAGATTCTGCCAGATAGAGGGAACCCGTTGCGATGTGGTTACGTTGTGGCTAGTGTTTGAAGATGGACTGATCGTTGTGTTTTCGATGTGGCCGACCGCTAGTGCGCCGCTGGTGGTTGAAAGGTCGTTGAAAATTTTATTAAATAAAACAGAATTGCGCTGAAAAATATTTATTTCCAGTGATAAAATAAGTGAAAATAGGCTTTACATTTTATTATTTATTAGTTTGCGCAAAGGGGTTTGAAGATTTTTGTATGGAGGGTGGCCCTAACGTCGGCCGCCATTTTGATGTTTTTTCAAAATCGCGGTGCACAACGAAAGTTATATATTTAGATAGAGGACACTTATACAAACAAAAAAAATAATGAAACATAATATCCTAAAGCGTCAGGTTTTGGAGTTATTCACCGAAATATGAGTCGAAAACTGAACCTTGAAAAAACAGTTTTTTTTTTGTTTTTTCCCTTCAGGTACATATTGAACTATGAAAACATAATTGCATCATGTGTAGGTAATATTCTAGTTATGAGCGAAAGAGACAAAAGTATACCCCCCGCCGAATGAGGACACCCCGATTTTTTTATTGAATTGTGCGAATAAGTTGCCATCGATTATGACTTGAGTCAATACAACATTGTCGTTTCTGATTCTTGGCTTTTAAGAGCCCGAATTCACTCAAAACACCAAAACAATCGAATTTTATTTTGTCTACATCTTGTTCGATAATACTTTGCAAGGCAGGAATAAAATAGTTGGGTACTAATTGTAAAAAATTGCATTGTAGGAAAACGGACACTTGGATGTTGCTCCCGCGGATGTTACATGGCTTGGGCGCGACATCAAGAATATCCTATTCAGCCTCCCGCTGCCTTCTTGGATGATATTATTTATACCGAATATGATTAATTAATCTTATGTTTTATCTAGTAAGGTATTCAATTATTTCATGTTTACCAACAAAAATATCATTGTAATTCGACACATTATATTCTTAAGTTCCGATTGTTTCTCTGTCTGGTTCAGATAACAGTAAATAACTTAAACGACATGAATTAACTACAAAATAAATAAATAAATTAGTTATAACAATTGTTATTTTTATCTTTGAATATCTCAGAAACGTGCCGCTTTATGATGTTATGTTAATGACGTTTTATGTTTGCATAAGTGTCCCCTATCCAAATATATGACATTTATTGGGCACCGCGATTTTCAAAAAAAATCTAAATGGTTGCTGTTGGTTAGGGCCAAAACCTTCAAAGCCCTTTTTGCTATTGTTAGTATTTTACAGGTGTCTCGTATTTTTGTTTTTATTATTTTCTTTGTTTGCAAACTCGTTTTGCAGTTCCCAATCAATTTTAGAAAATAAATTTATAATATTTTTTTATTTGTACAGTGGCCTTCAAAACTTAGTACCTTTTATAACTACTTAAAGTACATAAGATATTTAAAGTTCACTGATTAGTCTCGATTCTTACTTCCGATGGAAGGCGAAGAGTGTACAGGCGACCTGATGAGCGATACATTCGAGAATGCTGCACAGAAAGAGTCCGTATTGGACTCTTTCTGTGAAGCATATGTTTGCTCTGTACTTTAAATACTGAATTTAAATATCTCCTAAACCACACAAGCTAGCTACATGAAGTAAAAATATAAAATAAGATATGATTTTAAACTCACATGATAATATGTTTTTTTGTTTTTTTTACAGTCGATATTATTACGGTACGAGTTACTAATTTCGTATCAGGGTCATTTAAAAAAAAAATGTACATTTTGTTGTGTTAAAACGTCCACCTGAATATTGATCAGAAATAACACATTGAAGCGATCAAATTAGTATTATTATCCTTGAACAACATTTTTTCTAGATGGGTTTCAACATTTCAGTACAAAATAACCTATAATTAAGAAAAAAAAAACGTGTTAACTTCTTTAGTGTCATAATATTTCCATACATCAACCCCGTGTCCCTAAGCACGAGAACGATATAAAAAGTTTCATAAAGAAAAAAGTACTCACATATTTACATGCTCTCATTGCGCAATATCTTTGTGACTAATTACGATGTTGAGGATATAAAATTAAAATAAATAACCTAATGCTGATAATAATAATATCCTTTAAATGTATGTCTCCATTTCGTTTCTTTTTTTTTTCTTTATTGTAACACCAATATTAGTAAATATTTGCACTGGTTTCCAACTGGCAGTCTCCATTTAAAACCATCTAATCAGATGACAACAAAACGTCTCGCCGCCATTTTAATATCGGGTGCCACCGACAAGAAAAGTGTGTTTGTTTCTGTGCAGTCTGTTTTCAACAAAAAAACTTTCATTTTGGTTATTCAGCTGTAAAAAAACAACGGCGAGGCTCTCTTTTATTATTATCGCGTAAATTTAAAGAATATTTTTTACCAACTTCGAAAAACAAGCTGGATAAATCCAATAAGATTTTTTCTAATCTTCAAATGTTTTAGGATGTAATTCAACTCGAATGGTTGTTTTCATTTTGTTACTTTTTTTTGTATAGTAAATTTCATACAGTTTAAAAAAATATTTTTTAAATAAGTGTTGTATTATTTTTAATGTATATTTAAAAATTAAACTTATATGTATGTACAATGAACAAATACGTAATTTTGAGACTGATTAATGACTGTAATTCAACACGCCGATTATATATTATGAAAAAATTATTAAAATGCGATTTTGTTGTTTTAAATTATCTTCTGTGAAATAGCCGTAAATTTCCTTTTTGTTATTTTTTGTCACGTTTTCCATTTTTGTAACGGTGTTCGTTTTTGTTTCATTTTTGTAACTGTACAAACATTTTGAAAATGACCCATCAATAACATTTGAAACTCATAATAATTAATTTGTACCTGCTTCTAGTACGAATAAAGCCAAATTTCTAATGAAATGCAGTGTCATTAAAACGTTTCTACTTAAATTAAATTGCGCATAACTTCCTTATTATCAATTTACTTTTCTACGGCTTCACATAAAGTTCTAAATCATAAAGCGCTTTTCTAATAAAAATAATTCTAGCTGAGTCATAATTCTTGAGAGGCAAACTTTCAGAACTCTTGAGCACTCATTAACTGATACGGTTACGAATTATGCTATTTAACTCGATTTCCATAGTATTTATTTTCATCAAAAAAAAATATAGCGAAAACAACTTTAGATATTTTCACCATAATTTTTTTTCAATGAATTCCATAAAATAGTCCCCGGTCAATTTTGCCTTTCAAAGTACTTTTGATTGATTGGGATTAATAATAATATAATATATTTATTCAGACAACACTGATCCATTACATTTATATTGTTAGTATGAACTTATAGACTATGTTAGTACCTAATAACTAAGAGAGACTTAGTCCTTTGGGTGAGGCTCCACACCAGTGGGCTGTCTAACTTATTGCCTATGACATTCAGGATGCTGTTACTGCTTCCACGCAATCTGCTTAGCAGTGAGGCTGTCTTTTTGCGCCAGGTGGCATCAAAGCCGTCTGTGCGTAACTCAGCGAACATTGTTCACGCACTGCAGAAGCGCGGCAGACGTAACAGCGCCCTGAAGGTATTATTAAACTGGATGCGCAGAGAATTGTAAGCCTTTTGGGTATATCTGAACCACAGGCTCGCCGAGTACAGAGATGTGCAATACGCTTTGAATAAAGTTACTTTCACCGCGTCTGTACATCTAGCGAACCTGCGGGCCAGCATGTTCGCCCGAACTGACAATGCCCTGCGCTCCCTCTCCATGTCAACATCATCTCCAAGATTGTCGGTAACCACATGCCCAAGATATTTGAATTGGTATACTCGATTAAGAGGAATACCATTGAGTAACACTGGTGGAACAACAGTTGGGCACTTTGTACCCGCCTTGAAGATCATGCACTCTGACTTTTTAACATTATAACTCAGACCGTGTGTGGCCGCATACTTTTCACATACGGCAAGCAACTTCCGCAATGCACAAATCGAGGGAGCCAGCAGCACCATATCATCGGCATAGCTAAGGTTATTTACACTGACGCCGTCCACGTAGCACCCTACGGGCATTTGACTGAGTTCCTCGATCAGCGCATTTACGTATAGGTTAAAAAGCAAGGGCGAGCTCAACCCCCCCTGCCTCACTCCGCATTCCAGCCTGTATTCACTCGACAGTTCACCCGCCCACTTTACATTATTTCTCTGATTAAGGTACCAATACCTTAAAAGTGATGTCAACTCTGGCGGTAGGCCCGTTTCCTTTAGCTTCTGCCATAACATATCATAAGACACTAGGTCAAATGCTTTCGAGAGGTCTAGAAAGCAAGCATAAACCGGGGTTTGTCTGTCAGTGTAATATTTCACAGTGTGCTTAAGGCTAAGAATAGCAGTCTCAGCCGACAAGCCAGGACGAAAGCCGAACTGAGCGTCATGTAACTTAACATGCTTGTTCAAATAAGAGTTGAGCACACTGTCAAATACCTTTGCCACAATCGTGGCAAGCGAAATGGGTCTATAATTCGATTTTTCAGACACATCCCCCGTTTTACTCTTGGCAATCGGTACCACCAGAGTCTTCATCAGGGCAGGGGGTAGGTGTGAGTGATTTATGCAAAAATTAAATAACATTGCAAGTACTCTAGGAAGGTGGAAACCAGCATACTTGAGGTGTTCCACACTGAGAGCGTCATACCCCGGTGATTTTCCTCCCTTCATACCCCTAATAGCACGATCAATATCCTTAGTAAGTATTAAAATTGAAATATTCATCCCCTGCGTCTCAGCATCGAACCGTCCGCATGCTGGTCCTAAGGGTGACTTTACTATAAATTGTTCCTTAAAAATATTAGCAATGTCTTCAGGGCTAGAAACACCGCCGACACTCACTGGGATGCCAGGTCTTGTATTCAATTTATTTGTACACTTCCAAAAATTCTTAAAATCCTTATTCGTGTAGTGTGTCGCCATCAAGTCCATTTTTATCTGTTCTTGATGGTTTTGACACCATTTAAGCTTACCTTTAAAAATTTTACGCGCCTCAATCATGTCTCTGAACAATGGACCGCTAGCTGGCTTACCGTAGCTTACCCATGTATTAAATGTCCGCCTGGCACCCGAGTAAGAGTCGCTCACGTGCTTATTCCACCCTGCCAATAACTTTCCATGTTTGCCTTCCTTCATCATGCAGGTAGTAGTCGCAGCCTTTCGTAACACATTAATCATACCATCATATAATTTATTAACAATAAGCTTATGGGAATCATTGTGACAGATTTTTCCACAACAACTCTGAAATTCATATGGGAAATCTATAGTTTTTAAATGTGTATTACATATTTTTGTGTACTTGTTTATCTGCTCCGGGCTCCTATCGCCCCATTTAACTTTATTACATGGTGTGCTCTTCAATAAGATTTTTTGTGTAATAACATTAAAATTACATGTAACTACTAATGGATAGTGGTCTGACCAATACACATCATACTTTACATATATATCTACAACACACGGCCACGAGGCCCTTGTGACAATACAATGGTCTAACCATCTACGACACCCGTGTGCCTCACTAATGTAAGTGAAAGTATCGGACGATAAACACAGTTTATTAGTGTCCGCACATATCCAATCTTGTTCCATAGAGAATTCCAAAAGTTCAGTGTAAAAACGCTCACCTGGATGTGCATTTATGTCTCCGAGAATGAAAACAGATTCAACACTACTTTCCTCAATAATAGCACTAATCGCACTTAGGCAGTCTGTGAACTCCGGTACGTTCTCAGCACAGTCCGTAGGCATGTAAACACTGACAACCAGCACGGGCCGATCGTTTGTAGAAATACGAATAGCCGATATGCGTGGGTTTGCACACTGTACCACTGACACAAACTGGAATACAGATTTACGCCATAAGAGCGCGACCCCTCCAAAGGGTCTACCTTTGAGGATACCCACACTGGTGTCCACCGCAGAGGTCCCAGTGCTGCCAAAGTCTTCGTGAATGTCCGCCAGGTAAGACAGTTCACAGGGCAGCAGCCACGTATTAATAAAGACAGAAACTGACAAATGATATACTTAATTTTACTGACCAGAGGCAATGAATAACGATGATGGAAAAGTCAAAAATGTGTACGATGGAAATAAGCGAGCTACAGAAAAGTTAAATTATATCAATCCTATTAAAAGTTGTTCCAGAAATATGAAACGCTTTGAAAGCGATTGCCTCTCGTCTAGGCACTTCAGTTATTATTATAAATCCAAAGTTCACACTTCCGTGCATATAAAAAATTAAATGTGCACCAACCAACGAGTTGCGAATCACGTCCTATTCAACAGCTGTTAACGTCTATACCCAAAGGGGCTCAATAGATAAAAAACTTGTATTTTTGCGTCGTAACTTTAAAACTACTGCAAATTCACGAGAAAGCCAGGAGAGGTCTATCTCATGAAATATCTTAATTAAGGGCGACAGTTCCACCTTAACTTAATTTGGTCCAAGTTCATCCGAAAAAAAAAGCATTATAAATTAATGCCTAATTAATTCTGTGAAGATAATATAAATATACTTTTTAATTGGCTTTTGCACGTTTTTAGAGAATTTGTAATTGATAATTGTTTAGTTAGATGTAGTTTAAATACTTCATTCTCAAAAAGACAAAAGAGCCACTTACATGAGAACTCAGGATAACATAGTGTGATAATCTTATTTTAGGTAACGGGTGACCGTACAATACCATTATACAAATAATTATTTTGTTTTTAAATTGGTTGCAAGTGTAAGGTTAGCACGTTCAACGGTTTTATTCTCAACTAGTAGGCTAGTAACATTATTAGTGAGTGGTTTCAATTATATGTATAATTTCAAAGTTTAAAACCACTAAAAGAGCTTATATCTTTTGTATAGGATGGTAAGTTATTATAAAATTGTCTCCTTCATAGGTGCTATTTTTTTAGCATAATTTTAACGTGTCTTTGGCGGGACAAGTAAGCTGGGTCAACGAACACTGCGTTTACATATTTGAGATTTTTTGGTAAATTTTACGTTTGTGTGAAAGGTTCCCATCCATTATTTTTTTAATTAAGATACAAGTGTTATACATCTAATCTATCTTATAATAATATCGAAAGTCTTCTTTACTAACTGAAGAAACATTACCTTTCTTTTTGAATTTCACCGCAGTCGGATAAAAATCAATAGCGTCATTGGGATGATTTTTTTAAGCATTAAAAAATCAGGACTTTATAAGTGTCTTGGCTTATTTCACTGTGTGTACCTGCTAAGACGCTTATAATTATGCTGAAATCTAGTACTTCATTTTAATTATAATTAAATTTTAATGCAATTTATTGTAATATAATTTATTGTAATTTAATTTTTAATATTACCTTTTTTAATACCTGAAATAAATGAAATAATAATACCTAGTAATAATATGGGTGCTATGTTTACTGTGAAGATCAGGTTTTAATGTTGGTGCAAAAACCAAATGATAAACCAGCAATGCTTTAAGATCGCCGATACACGTCTTAAGGCCTTTGCCAAATTTCTGCCTTCCAATCCATCTGACCTGACCAAAATCCTTAACTGAGCAGGAGTGAACGGAAATGTCAAAATCGTAAGATTACTTTTTGCAGGTGGAACTGGATTTATTAAGTAAGACACCATAGGATATCCCGGTTAAGCAGCCGACAACCTTATAAGTTGACTTGCCAGATGCCATTCAGAAAAAAAAGCATTCTAACCGTTTCGTTTGTCTGCACGCATTCAGTCAGACCAATATGACGATATTTTATGTGCAATGAGCACATTGAGACTCCTTTATCTTAAACTAATCTCAAGGCAAGTAAGCCCACAACCCAAGCGACAACTATCAAGACATTTGATTAATATGAAAGTTGTTCATTGCACATAACTGCGCTAATACGTAGTATTATAATAACTGTGACTGTGACGTTATAAGGCCGTGATTACCGATACACATAACAACTTCGCCAACTTTAATTAAGTTTTTTCGCAGAACAAAATCATAATCTAAGGTCTGGAACACAAAATTACTGTAAATAATAAATAGACTCGCGTTCACGTACATACTCGTGACCGTCATTCTTTTGACATAGTTTGAGGTCAGAAGCCCTAGCATGTAAATTAAAGAACCATTTTTTTGTAAAAAATACCACTATCCTCATCATTTTGGTTAAAATTTTTGCGAAAAGCTCAAATCAACTATAGATAAAAGTCTTAAAACTTAGTAAACATTGTGTGAGATACGAGTATTTTCAATTTTAAAATCGTTCGAATGTACATTACGTTCACTCCGCGCGTTCGATCACTGTACGTATGCGTTTATGTATGCATGCGCATGTTTTCGCTCATTATATAGAACCGACTTTCTGTACATATTCTTTGGTTTAAGTTCAGAGATTCATAGGCTTTGATACTGGAGAGACAGATTAAAATAAATCTCATGCTATCGGTTTGTCGAGTTTTCAATTTTGTGATAATTTTGAGAAATTTGAATTTCGATAGTTGAATGCTATCCTGTAACTCAGGATAGCGTTCAACTATCAAAATTCAAATGTACGATTGAAGTAAGGTCAGTCAAAATTTAATGAAATTTCACAACAAAACTATAGCTAACTATAAACTAGGTATTCCTTGGACGCAGCAAAGTGCCTGTATTTCGTTAAGCTTCTAGTGAATTTTGATCCATGTCTTTAAGATACAAACACATAACTTTTCATCAATTACCTACATATTTCACATCTTTATTAGCAGTAGTCTAATATATCTCATTCGTAAATGTCTAGCTAGAGTATCATTTAATTTGGGAGTACTAATACATATTCAGTGTCGGAGCCGTGGAAGCAGCAGTAAGGCTGATTTATCACCTCGCTTCAGAACAAGCGTGAAAAGGAAGGAATCCGAGGTAGTACGTGAAATAAAAATGGGTTCTTGGAAATATTGGTTGTGGAAACTCAGAGGCTTTTTACTGATAATGTTTGATTTGATGAGAAAACCTTGAGTGAAGATAACAGCTAACTCATAGGTTTGTTTGCTACGAGTTGGCAATTAATCATACCATTTATTTTCCCTCACTATCATCAAAGAAAAAGTTATTTAATAACTAATATATAAATAACTGTTACCCGTTAAACATCTAAATAACAAGCGAAGAAGACTAAGGGAAACTGACCAGTGATAGGCGGACTCTGTATTTCATTAGTGTTTGGTGTTAGAGAAACCATGAGTTCAATATTAAATATTTACCTTGCGCTTGGGAATCTTCTCATTTTATAAAAAATAAAGTAGCGTCTACAACAACAACAAAAACCGAGGCAGCACAAATAAAAAAGTTATAAAGCTGGTACAAAATCCAGTAAAACAATAATTTATCCAGCAGCCAATTACAATACCTGTCACATTAACCATAATAGCAATTAACAGACTGACAGCTGCCAATTCAAAAGTTCTCTAACTAGGGGTCCAATAAATGCCCTAAAAAGGCCGCTGTATTTTTCATTTAATGGAATTACATTGTAATCGTGGTGCCGATGTAGGCGGGAGTTACGCCAACTAATTTCGCAACTTTTATTTACCTGCCCGCCTGTTGTTACCAACAACGCCAAAAAAGTTTGTTCTGGTGCCAAAACAATGATAACTTGATGAAGCCTCATTTTGAGGCAGCGCGGTACATTAGTTAATTAATAGAAGTTTATAATGGTTAATCTCGGCTTGTCAGAAGGGAAGGGAAATTTTTCAGTTCAAATAAAAGAAGATGAAATTGGATTGCATTTGTGGATGGAAGTTGAGGAAATTAATGAACGATGGCTTGGGGTTGTAGTTTTTAATTGAATGATTTTTAAAATAGGTAGATAATGATTTGGGGTAGATGAAGACAAGTTGCCATTGCGTTTAGTACTGTAGAGCCGATAACCTGCACGGTTCTAGCATCCACGCTCCGCGAAACTGTTAAAGACAAATAGACAAAATGTAAAGGACAGCAGATTTTTTTATGTCTTCCTCTAACATTGTGTAATAGCCACTTTCCCAGTGCTGGTTAAATTAAAAAATTATCAACCATTTTTGTATTGTGTTTAAAAATTCTTCGCGGCATCTTGAGCTACAGCATAAATATTTTGGAAAATACCTAGGTGCCCAAAATAATATTATTGTGGCGACTATTTGTAGCTGAGACCAAGGGGATTATCCCCACCCGATCTTTCAAATTCGTTCTCTGTGTCGTCTCACAGGGTTCGAAATCGAAAAACCTCAAAAGAGTGGCATTGTCGGACAATGCCACCGCTGCCAGTTATACGGCCACTCACAGCGGAATTGCCATGCGACACCCAGGTGCGTAAAGTGCCTGGGCGAGCATAGCACTTCCGACTGCTCCCGCCCCAAAGACCGTACCCTCTGTACCGTACCTCCCAGCTGCGTTTTATGCGGCAAAGAGGGCCACCCGGCTAACTACCGGGGTTGCTCAAAAGCCCCTAAGGCTTCTTCTCCCAAGCTGGGGAAGCGCTCCGGCGCTCGCCAGCAAAGGGAAACTCCCTCCTCATCCTCTTATAGGATCCCCTCCGCCCTTATGCCCCAACGACTAAGCCCTCAGAGGCCTAGTCCGTGGAACTATCTCCACCACCAGCAGTCTTTCCCTGCCTTGGTGCCCTCTCACGGTCACTTCCCTCCCCCGCCCCCCCACCTTAGGGACCCCCGCTTCCGTGGCACCGTGCCACCCGCACCCTCCGCGCCCCCCGCGCCCTCTGCGCCCACCGCGCCCCTCGCTAAACCCGCGCCCGCTCCTGCTCCTCAAGCCCCGCGTCCCCCGACTGCCGGTCCCGCGACCGCGCAGCGCCAAGGTCTTGATTCATTCAACATCATTACCTCGACCTATATGGCATTTGTCTCCCCGCGCGCAAAGGCAATGGCCAATTTAATCATCTCCGCTCAAGGCAATATCCCTCAGATACAGTCTATTTACAATGCGTATCCGGATATCACGCAAGTCCTAGATAGCCTAGCTATCACACCTAAAACCTTCAATGGATAATACGGCGATAGCTAGGTTCAAACCCCGATCCCTAACAATAGGCTTCTTTAACGCCAATGGCTTAAAAACCCAAAGGGCAGAGATAGGGCTCTTCCTCCGCGATCACGATATAGACGTTCTCTTAATTCAAGAGACGTTCCTAAAGCCCTGCAATCGTGACCCGTCACTTGCCAACTACCGGATTGTTCGCAATGACAGGTCGCGTTGTCACAAGGGTGGCACCCTTATCTATTATAAAAAGCAGCTTCACTGCATCCCATTAGACCCTCCTCCCCTCTTGGTATTAGAAGTTTCCGCCTGTCGCCTAGGTATGTCAGGTCACGAGCCGATCACTCTCGTATCGGTCTATAATCCCCCCGATAACGCCCCGGGGCACTATCAATCCCTCTCAAACGATCTCTCGATCCTACTCGCTATGAGTAACTCGCTCATCATAGCGGGCGATCTAAATGCCAAACATCCCTCTTGGAATAGTTCGGTAACCAACCCCAGAGGTCAACACCTGTTCGACCTCTCAAACTCCCTGACTTTTGACGTCATCGCTCCTATGACTCCCACTCATTTCTCTCTCATAAATCCCAATCATACCCCCGATATCTTAGACGTGGCGCTCCTTAAGAACGTCAACCTAAAGTTAGAGTCAATAGAAACGGTACAAGAGCTCGACTCTGATCACCGCCCGGTAGTCATGAGACTATACCCCCGCATAGGTCTCCCTGACCCGAACGCCCCCCCTATCACTAAGAGGATCACGGACTGGAAGAAAGTAAGCACACAGCTGAAATCCAACACGTCCCCTCAGTTAGACTCTATCCCCGATCTCTTTGACTCTGTCGCCGACACCACGGCCGCGATCGACTCACTCACTGATCATGTACAAACCGTCCTGAACGATTGTTCAAGGGAAGTGTCAGCGACGGACGACCGTCGCTGGCGCTTGCCGGACGATGTGCGTGCATTACTGACTGAGAAGAACGCGGCCATACGTGCGTACGATAGCTTTCCCTGTAACGCCAACAAAGCCCATATGCGCTATTTACAGAGATCTGTAAAGAAACGTGTAGCGGAGCTGCGGGACGCGAGCTGGGGAAAGTTACTCGGCGAACTAGAGCCAAACCATCAGGCCTTCTGGGAGCTCCAGAGGAAACTCAGGGCTCCCCAATCCTCCGGCATGCCCCCTCTGACCCGTCCCGATAAAACCATCGCATTCGACGATGCCGAAAAGGCTGAATGCCTCGCAGACAGCCTCGAGGCCCAATGCACTCCCAGTTCCCTACCAGTAGACCAAGCTCACCTGTCAAAGGTCGACGCGGAAGTCGAACGTAGAGCCTCCCTCCCTCCCGTCGATGACCCTGACTGTCCGCTGCCCCCCGTCCTCCCGGACGAGGTGCACGACATCATCAAAGGTCTTAAAGCCCGTAAAGCCCCCGGTTCAGATGGTATCACCAATAGGGTGATCCAACTATTCCCCGCCCACCTAATAATGCTTTTGACCACCATCTTCAATGGTGCCTTAAGCAACAATATCTTCCCACAGTCGTGGAAAGAAGCCACCGTCATCGGTATCCCTAAGCCCGGCAAGCCCAAAACCGAGCCTACCAGTTACCGTCCCATTAGTTTGCTCAAGGTTCTCGGAAAAATCTATGAGAGGCTTATTTATAAGCGCCTCAGAGACTTCGCCGAGACCAAGGGCCTCATCCCCAACGAACAGTTCGGCTTTCGAACTGAGCACTCTAGCGTGCATCAGGCCCACCGGATCGTAGAATTCATAAGCGCTGGTTTCCAGCACGGTTATATGACCGGTGCAGTATTCTTCGACGTAGCGAAAGCGTTCGATAAAGTCTGGCACAACGGCTTAATATACAAGCTGTACCAACTCGGTGTGCCAGATCGTCTCGTGCTCATCTTACGAGACTTTTTGTCGAACCGCGTCTTTCGCTATCGCATCGAAGGAGCGTTATCCACTCCCCGCCCCATCCGTGCAGGTGTCCCTCAGGGCTCTGTAGTGTCCCCCCTCATATTCACGCTATACACTAGCGACATCCCTAAAGGATGCCGTAGTTCGCAGTTGGGTCTGTTCGCAGACGACACTGCCATCTACTGCAAATCTAGATCCCCCGACTCTATTCGCCTCACTCTCCAACGCGCAGTCGATAGACTGGCGGCATGGTTTACAAAGTGGCGAATAGAAGTGAACCCCGATAAAAGCCAAGCGGTTCTCTTTACGAAACTGCGTAAAAGGCTTAGATACCCCCTCCCCCGACCGATCACCATGTTCGGCAAGCCGATCCCTTGGGAGAAGCGAGCCAAATATCTCGGTGTCGTTATCGATCATCATTTGACCTTCGCAGAGCACATAAAGATGGTTCGTTCGCGAGCCGCTTTCGCCCTCGGTAGACTCTTTTTCCTGGTGAATGCACGTAGCAAATTGTCACTTAGGTGCAAATTGCGCGTTTACACGGCGTGCATTCGACCGATCATGACCTATGCGGGTGCCGTCTTTGCTCATGCAAAACCCCGTCATATACATAGGCTGCAAACCGTGCAGAATAGATTCCTTCGTAGGGCGACAGGTTCGCCATGGTTCGTCAGGAACGAGGCTCTCCACCTCGACCTAAAGATTCCCACAATCCACCAATTTCTAAAACGCCTTTCAAAGCGTTTCTTTGAGTCCGCGGCCAAACATCGCAACCCTCTGGTTGTCGAGGCCGCCAGTTATGTCCCGAGTAGAATAAGTAAAGTTCGCCGCCCAAGGCATATCCTAGTAGACCCCGATGACCCCATAACCCTCCTCCAGGAGAGCAATAGGGAAACAAGCACAGTGTACAAACACAGACGCCTCCCGTCATTCCGACCTCGCCGCCGAGGTCCTTTGCGTTCCCGACCGCCGCGCCCCCGAGTAAATGATACTCCCCCCCGACCCTTGCTCGAAAACGAGGTGCCAGCAGTTGTTGCAGCTGTGCACGTAGCTTTAAATTCCCCGTATAATAATAATAATGATCAAAACCCTTTGATCCAGCCCGTCCCATCTTTTGATGTCCTCCCCCCGGATAACGCCCTAAGCCGAGGCTCGAACCCCGCAGGGGGTGCCCTTAGCGCGCGTTCATCCTAAGCTTTTTAGCTTAGTTTTATATATGTGCCCTGGCTGGAGGCTTTGAGTGTAGTAGCTTGAGGCAGCCACAGGATTGACCGGTTAAACAGCGAAGGTTTCTCAAAACAAGCTGTGAGATGCCCTACAGAAAAAAAAAAAAAAAAAAAAAAAAAAAAAAAAAAAGGATTATCCCCATAAGTCAGTAATCTAATATAGCTCTGCGATACCCATCAGCTGATACAGATCTTTTTAAACCCAGACAGTGTTGAAAATAAACCAATTTATACACTAAACTATATTTTTATGATTACAGTCTAAAAACTTTAATATAGCGAACAACGTCAAACGATAAAATTCCAAAATGGCAACCGCTGGAACTCGACGGTTATTCCCTTACGGTTAACCTCTCAAGCCCTATAAAATATTCATCGCGTCATATTTAAAGCCTTTTTTGCTAAATGATTACTTACTTAATTTACGAGATAAGTTGGTATCTCGGTCCATTAAGCTGCGTATTGTTAGGAGACAGTGATAATTTGCGGTACTGACCGGTCTAAAGAGATGTAGTTATATTATGACCGAATAAAGGCGAACTAGTGATGATGAATTTGAAGCCATCAGTAAGTACCATGAGTAGGTTAAAAGAGATAAAATGTCCTTGCCCACTTTATGCTCTTGACCAGCGAACGTCGTGCATGAATGGGTCTAATTCAAATTCAAAAGTCATTTATTCAAACTAGGCTGAGAAACAGCACTTTTCAAACGTCAAAATTACATAAGACAGTCCCCCAAAAACGTCCATCCTTCACCACAAGAGCATACCTAGCAAGGTCGGGACTTCGGGAGCTTCAACGTTCCGGTGCTTGTTATTCTTGAAGAATATTCAATATGCATGTGTAAAAACACATGCATTTTTAGCGGTTGCGGAACCTCATCAGGAGTAAAAAGAAGAAGTATTAGAAGCTTTAAAGTATTTTGCCGATTACTACGAATGTATGCGTGCTTAACTACTGACCACCTTTACCTTACCGAGAATCGCAAATCACTTCTTGTTCTAGAGTGTTTAATTTGATCTATTTTTTACTATGTTTAGATTGCATCTTCGTCTAAGCACCGCTAAATATGCAGGTATACAAAGCATGTTATATATCACTATAATACGCTGAGACTATAATTTACTGTACCTATCTAGTCCCGTGTAACGTTGTAACGTTCCATTTTTTTAATTATTAAATCTTAAAACTAGGCTTCTTTTAAGCATTTGTTTACTTATAATAATCCAAATTGCCAAGTTCGCACATATTTTAAGTGACCTTGAGTCGCCACACAGTCCGTTGGCGAGGCCCTTTCCCTCTCTCCTGACATACCCGGCCGTCAATCTGTGCGCGCCGGTTCATCACACCGTCATGTGCTGGCTAGGGAGGTTCACGTTCGCATCCCTCATTCTCAGCGGCGCGACCCTTGTGCGTGATACCTCCCCGACAGCCACGATTGAGCCACGCGTGTGCACGTTGAGCCATCACGGGTCAGGCGCGACCAACCGCCTACCGTCACACTTCCTGGCGTCTGCAGCGTGGCACACCCGCTGGGGTTATCGTCGCACCAGGCTGAGCCAGGAGAGTACTGCGCTACTCCTAAGGGAATTAAAGGAATCTTGTGACCATAAACATACCTACCAGGGGGTAGGTATGTTTATGGTCACAAGATTCCAACCCCCTTTTTTGTATTTTTACAAAAATATACCTTTTCATGCTGACAAGGTTACGTGGTCTTATTTGTACTCCCACGTAAATCCATTCCGTCACACCCGCTGAATGGATATTTCAGTGTAAATGGGTCTGTTTCAATTAAAATCTGTTTTACATGTTTAATTACTCGAAAAGTACTAAACCGATTCTCAAGTTACAAAAAGAAACCTCAAGCTGGTCTATTGACCTAAAGACATCTAGTATATGAAATGATACATCTTGATGTTTCAGCACGTGATGTGCCTTTGAATACTAGTTGGCAAAACCATATCAATCTGCCGAGCCTTTTCCTAACTATATTGGGGTCGGCTTCCAGTCTAACCGGATGCAGCTGAATACCAGTATTTTACATGGAGCGACTGCCCATCTAACCTCCATAACCCAGTAACTGGGTAATACGATACCCCATGGTAAGACTGGTTGTCAGACTTTCGGGCTTCTGACGACCCGTAAAGACTGACAAAGATTCACGAATGACAGCCGGGATCAACGTGCTTTCCGAGACTTAGTTGGCAAAACCATATTTATAAAAATAACGAACTAAGTATTTTACAACATATACACTCAATTAAATAGACTTTTTTGGAGGACTAGATACCTGACAGTTAAGTCCAGGGCTAGGTCTCGGTCTAGAGTACCTGGACGCACTAAAAAAACAACTAAACTATAAATTACAGCTATATAGCCCACAATTTTGGTGCTCAAATTGTGATTTTACCTATCCTATATTTGACTCTAAGTTAATATAAAAACACTATATAATTTAAACAGTTTGATGACATATCGTCGCGAAAAATAAAAAAAGCATCAAAGTACCATGCGGTTGCACATAACAAAAACTTTAAATACAAACCTAAACTAACGAAAAAACATTTTTTAACCTTAAACAAAGAACCACCGCTTAAATAAACTAACATCACACTAAATTAAAATATGACTGCGACACAAACAAACACAGATTTATAAAAACTAAAAGCAACTTTGCTGAGTAAGCTGTAGCAAAAATATGAAACTGGACATTCATGAGAGAAACAAGAATTTATAGCGGCCAGTAACTTGATGTTTATTTTACAGTTCAACCTGTCCGCGGTAATACGGAGTTTTATCCTTTTTATGTGAAATAAATACTACTTTTTTTTTTAGGAAGGTGGAAGGTATGAGGTGTTTTTTTTATAGCATTTGGTCTTGCACTGCGCTTTAATAAATTACGTTTCACACACTGGTGTTAGAAAATTAGAAACCCACATAATTTATGGACTGCCACCGACGCGATTAATGAAAATGTGAAATGGAACCATTTTCCTACTTTTGTTAATAGTAAAAAATTATGCCACCATCACTAATCAACAAGCTGTAGTGAATATAGCAATATCCTATCGGACAGTCTATATATAAAAAAAGAAATGCTGTTCGTGGGTAAGCAGACCAGCTTGTTTATTTATTTATTTTTTATTTAAAAATGTTCGTAATAGTCCGAATTAGATTTTGACGGAAAGAAAAATTGGAAAAGTTGCCGGGATAATTCGTGCATTTGCTATTCAAATTTTGAATGAATGATTGAAATTATAGTTTAAGATAAAATTAAGCTAGACACACAGTAACTACAGAACACCTGCTTCGATTTTAGACCACAAACGTGTGTACCTAATCTTTTTGTTTCAACAGCTTTCGGTGGTGAGGAAACCACAAAATCAGAGATTACAAATATCGCTCTCGATTATGATTATGTCTGTAAAGCCTAGATACTTTCACTTAATATGTCACACGGTACAGTCAGCATAACTTTCTTTTTCCATTTGACTGCGAAAAGTGACCAAAAAAGTGATATTCCAAATTCATTTATTTTCGTTACACGCCCGTGTTTACGTCACAAAAATACATATGTGTACCAAATTTCAACTTAATCTGTACTTTAGGTTCGGAGAAAATTGGCTGTGATAGACGGATAGAAAGACACGAGTGATCCTATAAGGGTTCCGTTTTTTTTCTTTTGAGGTACGGAACCCTAAAAAGAAATTATAGTGTAGTTTCGCTAAAATATGTTACACTTTTCTAAGCTGCTACTAATATCGTAGGTGCGTTTACAAAGTCAACAGAATATATCGATAGAACTATCTGTAGGCCAAGCAAATGTTTGTTGACGGAATCGCATGTTATTTGTTTCAAATCTACATATTCGTAGGTTAGAGCAGTGGTGGCCCAGTGGTAACGGCCGCGACTTACGAGTTGTAGGTCGTAGGTTCGAACTCAGACAGGCGCTTAACTTTGTGTAAATTATTTCATCACCACTGCTCTCTAAATGGTGAAGGAAAACATCGTGAGGAAACCGGCATGTCCTAGAACCGAAAATTCGAAGACATGTGACATCTACCAACCCGCACTGGGCCCGCGTGGTGGATTACGGCCCACTCCCTCTCACAGAGAGGAGGCCTGTGTCCCAGCAGTGGGAACAATAGGCTGATGATGATGATGATGATTCGTAGGTTTAAGAAATAAATATCTTTATTAGTGGATAAATATTTGAATTGAAATCCAGCAATTCAATGATAACCGAATTTTTGTGTGATTTTCTGTTTCAATATATTAACTTTCATTTACAGCATTCTACCAACAATAAGTTACCATTCTAAAAACTATTCCCAACTTCGCAGAATTCTCAATATTGTCCAAAACTATTTCAAACAGAGATCTAGATAGTGGAACCTTTGCGAATTATTTGAATCGGCCATTCGACATTAACTCCATTCAAATAATCCCGAGCTATCTGATCTTTTACCTAATTAACTATTTATTTAAACTCCATCTGATTCCTGTGAAGTAATAAAGAGAGTAATAAAGCTAGTATTAATTACTTTTAAGTAATTAATTCTAGCTTTATTACTCTAAACTAAACCTAAACAAACCTAAACTAAACTAAACTAGACTATAAATGTTTAGGTCTAGTTTATAATAAAGTTGCACTAGTTTAATTAATGATGCTTTGTAATTGAGTTTGTGGAATTAAAGGCCTCGTTTCAACTGGTAAACAAATGAATATGGTGTACCTATTTTGCTAGATGATCGACTGGATGTTGGGTCTCTGATGTCAATGATTATTATCTTGAATGTTGATATGTAAAGAAACTGTTGAATTTGACTTTCAATGCAGGTAAAGTCTTCTTTAAGTGTCTACAAATAATAGTTTATATTATTATTTATTTGCCAAATCCACACTGTATCCTTAAAAAAAAAAACTGCCTTCGTCGTTTTGCGGCCTTTATCAGATTAAAAATAGTACTCGAAGTAAAGCATTCTTATGGCTGTAGGTATCCTTGTTGATCTCTAGAAGAATTTAATATAAAACGCCCGTAAAATCTTTTCAAGCAGTTTTATATCATTTTTGTCGGGGATTCTGAGCTATTTACAACCAAGGATTAAGGGTATTCAACTCATCCATGGGTCAATTGTATACGCTTTAAAAAAAAACTGATTATTTAGAAGTTAGAAGTTTGTGATTGAACTGCTCGTTTTGCTAGATTGAGTTCAGCTGCATATGCAGTAAGAAAAATAAGGCAGTTAACTGATGTAGCCACAGCTAGGTTAGTATACTTTGCTTATTTCCACAGTAGGTATTATGTCTTATGGCGTTTTGCTGTAGGGGTCGGCAGCTGACTTAGATTTAATTTTCATTTTACAGAAGAGGGCAATTCGCGGGATCTACAAAACAAGTCCTCGTGAGTCCCTTAGAAATAAATTCAAGAAAATTGATATACTGACTCAGCCTTCTCTTTATATCTTAGAAAGTATTTTGTATTTTCGCAAAAACCTGGGACTTTACAAAATAAGAAGCGATTTCCATAATATAAATACACGTAGTAAACATGAAATTGTGATACCCAAATGTAGATTAACTAAAACTAGTAAGTCATTTCTTATAAACGGTATCCGCTTTTATAACAAGTTGCCAAAGTCTGTTACAGAACTAAGCGATGGAAAGATCAAAACCCACATCAAACGTGTCCTTATCAAAAGCATACTATAAGCGTAAAGACTACGTTGAAGACAAGGAAGTTTGGCAATAATTCCTTCTGCACATGTGGCTTCCCTGGTACCTCATTAACGGCATAACAATGTAAATGTCTATTAACTGCTCCCAAGTTACGATGATTATTTTATTTTACATACTTCATTGACATAATCTTTTCATTATTTGACATTATATACCTACAATTTTCTATAATTTTTTTAAATCAAATTATATTTGTTACAGCTGTAGTGGCAATCATGTCATTTGGTTTAAATAGGTTCTTATTTTTATTATTTTGTTTATCTTTTAAATACCTAGATTATTTTCTTTTAGATTTTGTGAATGTGAGAACGTTGTAGGTTGTAGACTTGTGGACCATTTTCTATTTTACTAAGTACTTGGTACTTATTGATAGGCCTACACTGTCCTCCCATACTTATTAACACTGTAATTTGAAAACACTGTAGAAACCATTTATTTTGAAAAGAGTAACCGTGGAGTTTCTTGCCGGCTCTTCTCCATAGGAAGCGACCAATTGGAACCGTGCACCTAGCCCTTGAGGTGTATGTGAAATAAAATATTTTGAATTTTGCCAAGCTTTGTGTTAACACTATAAAACTTGACATTTAATTTTAAATATTATGCAAAATTATCATAATATACCATTAATTATGCACACATTGACATTAACAAATCCAATACATAATATAACAAAATCGTAGCGGAGTCAAAACTTTGCATTGAATATTTGTGGAAAAGTAATTTCTACGAGGCCTAGAAACGATTCATACGCCAAAAATATAGTTTTTAGAATTTTTATCTGTATATCTATATTAATATCTGTATATCTATTTTTTATCTGTATACCGGATAGATTTTGTTCAAAATATGCGTATACAGGGTTATTGGTTATTCTTCTATTTCTTGTCTTCATCATCATCATCATCAGCCTATAAATGTTCCCACTGCCTCAGACACAGGCCTCCTCTTTGTGAGAGGGAGTGGGCCGTAATCCACCACGCGGGCCTAGTGCGGGTTGGTAGATGTCACATGTCTGAATTTTCGGTTCTAGGACATGCCGGTTTCCTCACGATGTTTCCTTCACCGTTTTGAGAGCAGTGGTGATGAAATAATTTACACAAAGTTAAGCGCCTGTCTGGGTTCAAACCTATGACCTACAACTCGTAAGTCGCGGCCGTTACCACTGGGCCACCACTGCTTATCTTATCTTGTATTGCCGAAGTAATTTATAACGTGATTATCATCACGTTATCCCTTTATGGAGCTAAGCAGTCAATCAAACTGTCCATATTTATACTGTGGTAGTGGTGTCATAGAAGAAATTAAGTGGCTTCCTTTTTTAAGTAGATACCACAGATTTCTTATTGAGAGATAAATGTTTAGATCAGAGATGGTAGTTTTACTATTACTTTTAAAAATATTGGTAAAACTTCACTCTTTGAACAAATTGTAAAAGAGAAGTAAGATTTTTCTTACACATAATACTGAGAGATTACCGACCTGCTTATAAGAAGGTTTCCTAGCCGAGATAAGCAACCTCTATCCAAAACAAAAAAGGATACTTTGTTACACCCTTTTAATCTAGACCCGCACGTGATTTATATTACTGACACCAGACTAGGTGTGAGCGAACCGTCTGTGTAAGTTGATAGTATGACAAAGGATAGTTTCTGGGAGCCTTGACACAAGCATTGGTGGTTAAGCCTTGAACCTTAGATACTCTAAAACGTTAACCAAAAGTTTTACTTGAGAAGTATGCTCCTTCAAACATTCATCAAAATAATGTTTTTTTCTTAATGGAAATCTTTAGAGAGTGCTTGCGATCGAAAAATTTGTTTTGCCTCCTTTTTACAACTGTTTTTATTGTTACACTCCTGGACAGAACATACTTAATTTATATACCATTGTATAGATAAATTTAATGGAAATGAATACGGAACTTTTCATAAATTGATTTAATGCAGCAGAAATTACAAAAATATCAATATAGTTTTAACTAAAAATCCCGTCAATCAATGTATGAAACCTAAAAATATTGTAGCTGGCGAGAAAATCAGTTAATTGAGTCAGTTTTTTTTTTAATAGATTCGTTTCTGCCATGTGAAAAACCCTATAGAAAATGGCTCTTTTATTCAAAGTAGTTTAATTATAATTAATAAAAAACTAACTAATATAATATCTTTATCTATTTTTCCAACTTCGACCCTCTTCCGTTGCCTAGCAACCAACAAAGTAAACCTAAATATTCTTTGACAGTACGTAAAGATTGCGAGATGAGAAATTTTACCCACATTGATGGGTAAAAAAGCAGTCAAAACATACTTCAAGAAAAGTAGTTTAAATGTTTTTTTGATTTTGAATGAGCGTTATGAGGCGTGCACTTTTGGATTTTACAATTTTTTTTTATTTTTTTTATAAAACAGACAAAAAGAGTTCACGGTTGCTACAATGTTGCTACGGCGGCCCGGGTCGACGGCGCGTTGTGTTCTACGCGCGCCTCAAAGAGATGTCAGCAGAATTGACGGGGTCCGCTAGGGCCAATGCCTGCCGGGGCTGCGAATATGGGCTGAAAGGGACATCGTGGCCGGAATATTTATCCATTAAAATAGTCTCCTATATTAAAGAGACTATTTTAATGGATAAATATTCCTGAATCTGGTTAGGCATTGATCGTGTTGGTATTTTTTGTTTTATACATTTTGAAGAAGTGACATTAATTTTTGGGTAATATAAAATCTAAATTCTTTATTCAGGATGGTATTCAGCTGCATCCGGTTAGACCGGAACCCAACCTCTAAAAATTGTTGGGAAAAGGCGAAGCAGATTGATAAAATAAAAGTAAAAATAATTTATGTTGCAATATGTAGTAATTTTTTGGTTTTGTTTTCTTTATTTTGTGATACCTTCAAGTTATCTTACTTTAAGTTGACCTTTCGATAGTATTGCAAAGCAACATAAACATCATTCAATGAATATGACTGAATATTCTGGAATTTCAATCTAACTAGTTAGTATCTTTAGCAACTGAAAGTAATCAAACATCGCTAATGATTGTATTCAGATATCCAGCTGTTTACTTTAGAAACAAATGATTGTAAAGCGTGCTCTGAATTTTAACTAATGCTTAGACATAACCTTGAGCAGAATCAGTATCAATAGTTTCTCGAACTGTTTTCCAAACCTTTAAATTATTTATTTAAATTGGTTTGGCTTTTTTTGTGAACAATAGCTATCTTGCTATTTTTTAAACAAAGGTCATAAAATTCTTAACATGTAATTTTAGGAGATTATTTTGATGGACAATCAAAAATATCTGAAGACTGTCGCCTTTTCTCAAGGTGGCCATTTGACACAATTTATATTCTTGAAGTTTTGTTATGAGGACAACCAATTCACCTGAAGGCATACATAATACGGCGGCTGCATCAATTTAAATACGAGCATAATAGTTCGAGCATCATACTGTTTCTTCTGCCTCTTTGGTCTAGTGGTCGCAAGCGCTACTGCTGAGCATGAATGAGGTCCTGGGTTCGATTCCCGGGTCGGGCAGTGTTATTGGGTTTTTCTACCTGAAATTTCTCAGTAGCAGCTCGGAGTCTGGATTTGTGCCCGGTTGATGGCAATAGGCTCGCCCCCTATTACATGGGACTTAACATAACTGGCGAAATGTGGATGTACCTGCTACAGGGTCACCTCTGCCCAACCCTTCGGGGAAACAAGGCGTGATATTATGTTATGTTATGTGCATAATACTGTTTTTCGGCATATTCTTATGGTATTTTATTGCGGTGAACAACTTTGTGTAGATTTGTTTTTTTTTTTGTAAATTTTGGTATTTATTTTGCTGTACACGTCAGTTTATTGTTTTACTTTTAACGACACAATAATGCTCAAAATAATCGGCCAAAAAACTCCACTGTCGTACTACCTTTGGTGATAATTTCACTGATTAACACACACACACACACGCACAGCAGAACATTAAGGTCTATCTCGCTGATACATAGTCTACGTTGTTTCGCTGTGTTCTCGTTGTACTCGGATTCTCAACGTTATAACTTACTTATCTGATGAGTTAATCTTATGTGCAAGCGTAACGTAAAACTTAATTTCTCTGAGATGCGAGGATTTTGAGACACTTTTTGTCTTTATACTTTAGATTTTTTGCGTCAAGATAATCACATAATTTATGAAAAGAAGTCACCCTACGTATACTGTCCTCTTTCAAAGAACGTGTAAAAACGAGAATACTTTGGGTCCGCTTAAATTTTTCCTACTTCAAGTATATTGCAGATAACTTTAGCTATGTAAGAAAGGAGAAAATGTATGCCATAATTATATCAAAATAATCATCATGCTCTTGCCCTTATTCTATATTTAAAAATATAATGTGATGTATTTTATTTATGCTCTTCTCAAAACTAACATTAATTTATTCTTAACAAAAAATCATTTCTTAAATCCATGAATGCAATCGATACCTTTTACTAATCATTTTTTTTTTCTAACAGCGGAATGATTCTTTTAAATTCCTGCAACTTCCGCCGCACCTCAGAGTGATTCCACAATTTTGCTCTCAGTGCAGCAGTGTTGCCTCACGAACTTTTCAAGCATAAGAACTTATTTTACTGCTGGCAGATCCACCGGCTTCAAAAGTTCTGTGAAGTTCTTTTCACAAAGAAAGTAATACAGTTGTTTATTTTTCACAGTTTTGTAATGTCAGTTCTAAAATAGTTATGAGTCTGAGATTTTAATGAGATGACGTAAAAGTGTTTAGTCTTTTAGTGGAGATCTTTTAAAGCTTTCTTGTTGAAGAAATAAACATTTACTAGTAGTGGCTGTAATAAAATTATAAATGTGTTACGTTATGAGAAAATTACTTACATTATTGTTACTAAAATAATTAATTATCTTGGTGCAAGTATGGTCTTCGTCAGCCATTTCTTATGATCCTCCTGAAGAGTGAAAGACCTCTGAAAGCCGCTTATTTTTAGGAGTCTTGAATGGGATCAGTATCTGCCTAGCCTTCTCACAACTATGTTGGGGTCGGCTTCCAGTCTAACCGGATGCAGCTTAATACCGGTATTTTACACGGAGCGACGCCTATTTGACCTCCACAACCTAGTTACTAGGTAACATGATACCCCTCGGTAAGATTGATTGTCAGAATTTTGGGCTTCTAGCTACCCATAACGTCTTTCAAAGATCCACGAATGGCAGCCGGGACTAACAGCTTAACGTGCTTTCCGAGGAGGGGTCTTGATATGTAAAGATGGTCACCTATCCACGGACCATCTGCAGCAAGCGTAGCTTAACCTGATCGGTCGACCCGTGTGGCTGTTATTACTTAGCCACAAGCCCCAATTAATGCAAAAAAATAAAAAATAAAAAAAATAAAGAAAATAAAAATTAATGAATGATTGCAATGAATGAAATGGAGGCATGAATGAGATATAAATATATTATTATGAGTTCATTTATGTAATAACCTGTTACGGTGATAGATTCTGCAGGCTATGTTTAAATTACGAAAAACTAGACGAAGTAGTTCTGCGATTTCCTAGAACAGTAAAATATGGAAAAAAAAACCGGTCAAGAGCGAGTCGCACTCGCACACCGAGGGTTCCGTACCTACCCATTATGGGTCCACCCTTTATAGCAGAACTTTTTATGTCACAATATTATTTTGCATAACAGCGGATAGCATAAACTTCATTTCGCAGAAAATCTTTTGGCAGACACTCATTTATCATACATTCAAAACTCATAATTTTGTAAGTCGGAATCATCTTTAGGCATAAATTTCATATCCATAATAATTAAAAAGTAGAACCATCATATGACAGAAAGTTCACAGCCAGAATCGTCGTTTGGCATACATTTCATATCGATAATCATTAAAAGGCAAAACTATCATATACATTCCATATCCATATTTCTTTTTATTTTGTAAGTAAGAAGCATGCTAACAAGCATACACCATGCATGCAGCAAGCATGCAGCATACACCATGCATGCAAACAAGCATGCACCATGCGGTAAGCAAGCATGCAGCACGCAAGCAAGCATGCAGCAGGCATGGTTTCTGTCACGGCTTCGGCGCTGCGAAGCTCCGGCGGTCCCACGCGAGCTTCTCGTCGCAGATGATTTAAGCGCTTACCACCGCAGCTTCGGCTGCCTCAGCCGCGGAGGCGAGCGTTAAATCCACCTGCTTCTCAGCTCGAGGGCCGCCTCGCTCCTCCGCGCCTACGCGGGTTTAAATTACACTCTAGGGGTAGGGCAGACAAGACTACGTGGAGTCGGTTTTGTAGCGATTCGTTTCTGTCACTAAATTTTGTAGCACAACATATTGACTTTTTAGACAATATTTTCGTTTTTTATTTAAGGTTAAAAATGCTATTTTATAGAAATGGCAATATGCCTAGTAAAATTATTCCAAATGAAATTCTGCCATCTTCATAGTATGCCAAGTGAAATTGTACCAAATAATTGTTGCTCTAAATAAACGTTATGCTAAACGAAATTATGCGGAATTTTAACTTTGCCAAAGGTAATTATGCCAAATAAAATTCTGCCATCTTAAAAGTATGCCATTGTAAATTCGGACATATAAAAATTCGGTCAAACAATAATTATATCAAATAATTTTTATGCCTTTAAAATATTCGTTTAAAGAAGATTATGCCAAGTGTATTATGCCAAATGAATTTCGGAGCATTAAGATTCTGCCAGATAGGGAACCCACCCATTATACCGCCATATTAAAATCGGTATCATTTTTATTGGTAAAAGATATGTAAGACCTTGCTTTTAACCAAAATTAACAATTCTAGGTCAACCGGAAGTACCCTAGAAGTTTTGGGTCGAAAACCTATATGGTAGCTCCCATTGACCTAGAATCACGAAATTTGGCAAAAAGCAAGGTCTTACAGCACAAATAAAGGGAAAATTCCGAAAAATATTTTTTTAACTTTATTTTTATTTTTATTTACTGCTGAAATACACAAGCTGTGAAAATTTCAATTATCTACCTACGCTTTTAGTTTGTCTCATTGCACATTCGGCCGATGAAATCCTCCACAACTCGAGACCACACACACTACGAGACCTAGGCGTTCAATTCGATAAAAAGCTAAGTTTGGTTGAACATATTGACAAAATTATATTAAAAACGTCAAAGATGCTTGGCTTTGTTATGAGAGAGTGTAAAAATTTCAAAAAACCTAGCATTAAAATAACTATATACAACTCGCTAGTTAGAAGCCATCTCGAATACTGCAGTGTAGTCTGGTCACCTGAGTATAAGGTCTACGTCAAGTGCATCGAACAGCTTCAAAAACGGTTCTTGTGGCATCTCACCTATAATAGTAATAAATGCAAAAAGCTCAAGTCGTACCAAGAAAGACTAAAGTATTTTAACATGGTGTCGCTGGAGAAACGCAGGAATATGCTAGATTTGTTTTTCCTTAAGAAGTTAGTAACAGGCTCTCTGAACTGTCCCGATTTGCTCAGTAGGGTGTTATTCCATGTGCCCCGTAATCTGCCAAGAAGTTCTAATAGGAGGCTTTTCTGCATGCCAAGATGTCATACCAACTTGAGGCAATACTGTCCACTGTCTAGAATGTATGCTGCATACAAAGAGCACGAAATGGATATAGACCTCTTTCACTCATCAATACCTGCTCTAAAAAAAGCCGCGCTTGCCATTTTATGGGTTTCTCTAGTCTAAAATCAAATCAAATTATTTTAATTTAATCATATTTAAAAAATAAATGGAAATTAGCTTAATTTAATCACTGTAATTTATTGTACTCAATTTAGCTTTTAATCATTTATTTTTACTGTTATCTAAACTAAATATTACTTGCTTTAATTAATGAATTGTGTTTTATCTGCGCATAATGTAGTGCATGCTGTGCTTTTCTTTAAGTTGAGGCGCTTAGACTTAAGTTTGCAATGTAAAAATTGTAAAATAATAGTGTTCTTATTGTTGAAGAGCCCAATAATAAATAAACCTCGCCAGAATTAGTAGCAAACTGGTGTACAAAGGTACGAAATTATTTCTCATCAGTATCGGAATATGGTTTCAAATATACGATTGTTTCGCAACACTTCCATTATTAATTCCGCCAGGAGTTCGGAATTTCCAAGTTTAAATATACGATAGGAAAATAGCAATAGTTTATGTGTAAGTTTCAACTGTCATTTGGAGTTTGGCTGTGGTTACGTGATCCCGATAAATAAATGTTCGGGATTTGAATTCGTGTGGGGTTGCGGTATTTTTGAATTCGATGACACGGTACAGTACAGAGTTAGGCCCTTTGTACACACACGTTTTTCTTGCCGTGAAAAACTACGGTTTATTCGCCGCGTGTCATATAGATCAGTCGTCAATGTTATATAGATCACTAATGAACTTTTTGACTGACACGATTTTTCTACGGCGCGGTTTATACGCCGTACCGTATAGAAACCGTGCCGTGTACAAAGGGCCTTACGGTTACAGTTAAATTGGCACGTTTTGTCACGTGATCTTGTTATTTCTGTGTTCACGTTGGATATAACAAAGAAAGGAATTATTTAAATGTGTCTTTTAGAAAAAGCGCCTGAAAATAAGATAAATAAAATTAATTAAAATTCTCAAAAAACTCGCAGTCATAGACTAAAATGAATTTAATCTTATAATAAGAATATTTTGAAAAGTTAAAGAATATTTTTACCTTCACTAATATTCGCTAGTACACCGTGCACATAATTATAAGTAAAGTAAATGTTAATCTGTGAACTCGTAAGCTGAAATGTAGGCAGGCATCAAATTGAATGTGAAAACCGTCCCAGTACCTGCAGCCAAATTAAAATTTAAAATAACCACCACTTTCGATACTATAATGTTTATAAAATACATAATAATTATACTGATAATCTATAAGAAAATTGGACTTTCGGACTATGTAAATCTGTAGGCAATATTATAAAATCAACTTAAAAACAGAAGATAGAAATAGGTTTCTATTGCCATGTACCCCCAGTAAGATAAAATTTACATAAAACTTAAAAATTATCTAATTTTAAATCGGTATTCGGTATTTTTGACCGAGTACAGTATTGCAGATAGATATCCCAATTCATTTCATACTATGATGCTATAATAGTTTCAGTAACCGTTGTTGTTTTTATGAATACAATTAATCACATTATCGCATTTGGTCATGCATTCGATTTGGAATCGATGTTGTATCCTGCAGAAACTAAGGCAAATTATTGATTTTGTTCTAACAACTCTGGATTATCGAACAACTAATTTATAAAGATATCAATTTTTCCGAGTAATTTTGAGTTTGAGTTTGAGTTCCGAGTAATTGGATTTCGGATACAAATCAGATGGCACTGTCTAGTTAGACCAAATCTGTCCAATTAGGCTGAAAGGAAACTCCTACACAGATTATGAAAAAGGTTTCGTCAAACGTTCGTTCAGAAAATGAAGTTGCAATAACAAATTTACCTGGTACAGTTAATGTAACCACTGAACTGCGAGAGTAACCCTTAGTACTGTGAAATAAAAGCGTTTTTACAGTCAAACTGTAACCTTAAATGTGCCCAAGCGCAGGTGTTTAACCGACTAGTGAAAAATAACTTTAATTTCGGAAGTCGGTCGCAAAAAACGAAAATATAAAACCCAAGACACCGACTTCCGAAATTAAAGTTATTTTTCACTTTGTAGTATTTTTTTTTTGAAGTCAGTTGTTTTTTTTTTGTAAAAAGTTTTTTATACACTTCTTTTTATATAAATAGTTTTGACTGCAAAATAATTATTACCTTTATTTAAATTCCTATAAACACTATATTTTAATCAAACTTAACTAAAGCTACATAAACAGAACAGTCTAACATTAAATTAACATCGGAACACCGCGTCTATTGAAAGCAATTATTTTGTTTAATTTCACAGTACCCACATAATTATATTTAACAAATCTCTCTAATTGATCAAATGCCTTCTTCAAATAGAGCCGTTTGAATACTAATTACTAAATCGATGTGCATGTGATGATGCTGACAATACCTACAATTATTCTAGTATGGTGACAT
Source organism: Agrochola litura (assembly GCA_949152395.1). NCBI lineage: Eukaryota > Metazoa > Arthropoda > Insecta > Lepidoptera > Noctuidae > Agrochola > Agrochola litura. Next base: position 1,261,049 of record OX424497.1, on the reverse strand, counting down.
ACTTTATTGAATTTAGAACTTTAAGGGCAAGTTCGAGAAAACTTGTATACCTAGTCTGCAAATGTTTTAAGAGTTTTCCTACACAAAACTGTCAGAAGTCAGTTTTAGTTTTATTCTGCAGATAAAATATATCTGATTTTGTTACAATCAAGCAATAGCCAGAAAGTTATTAAATCCCAACAAGTACTAAGCCGAAGCAAGGAGTATGTAAGTATCGCAGTAGGTGGCGATATGTAGTTTCTGCCTGCCCCCATGGTAAAAGGCGTGAGTTTATGTAAAGTAGTCTGCCAATTTAAAGTTTTCACTACTATTTATTATAACCCAACTCATTTAGTACAGTTCATAGCAAATCCCAAGTTTATCAAATGACTTTCATCATTGAGACCCCAAGACTAGCCATTTCCGTCAACTGTAAAAAAATCAAAGTATTTTTCGATGCAGCATTAAATTCTATTACTCTTGGCACTTTTCAATTCATGGACATATAGTTTTGTAACTTTACCTCTCTCCTAAGCCCATTTCAGATAAATTTTCGAAACGTGGAAACGTATTTCAATAACCTGGAACTCCGTCTTTTAAGAATACAATCTTTACTGAATCAATCCTTTGAACCCTTCACCTTTAGATTTTCCTTATATTGTCTTTCCGGAATCCTTTCTACACATTCCTAGTTCCATTCATCAAAATCCTTTCGTTATAGAATAATCCAAAAAAAAATGTTGTGTAACGTACTCTGAAACATGGATAATTGGTTCAGGCGTGACCTTGCGGAAATCCATTCTGACGTGAATATATCCACGTCTATTGTATTTTACTCTGAATTATATTGTTACTATGAGCTTTTATCCTACGGCAAAAAAGTTAAAAAGGAGGGTAATGTTTTTATTAACTGGTAATTTTTTTAATGTTTTGTACATTTAAAATAACCATCGTCTTTCTGTTTAAGCTACTTTCAATAGAGTCACAAGCATTTGAATATTCATAATTTAACAACATCAATTAATTGTTATACTTCACATTTATTAATTCTATGTCAAGTATTGGTTTCTGAATAGCTGAAGCTACGCAGCACCAACCGACACGACAGTAGATTACCGCAGAATTAATAATCTACGCAAATAATAACATCATCAATATAGACTACAGCGACCGCAGCGCACAGATTGTTCGTGTTATTGATGGACAATAAATTCAAGTCCCTTAAATAATGATTAAGGTTCGCAGACATGTAGTGCCTAAAGACACAGGAGATTGGTGGAAAAAGTCTAGTGAAAAATTAAACACACTGTTATTTGAATGTAATTACGGTACAAACTCTAAACTACGGTATTTTCAAAGTTTTTAAATAGTCGAATTCGTCTTATTCATGATTAAATAATCTCGTTTGGGCATTTATTATTTTGTGGACTGACAGTAAAACATTCAAAATTTAAATTTTCTTGACTTGTACCGCGTCACAAGCAAGCCCGGTAATCACATGGATCATTGCGTAGCTAACTCATCAGCCACGAATGACGAACTGGGGATTACGCCACGTCATCTACACTTTTACTCTACATGCTTTTTAACCTACTTCCAAAAAGGAGGAGGTTCTATGTTCATCTCAATGTTTTTTTTTTATGCATGTCCATCGATATTTTCGTCAATTGTGGACCGATTTTGAAAAATCTTCTTCATTTCTTAGAGGAAGCTTGCGCGCAGGTCCCATATTTTTTTAATTACTTTGCTTGGGTAGTTTTTTGAGTTAGCTTCAATAACACGTATTTTTCGCATTTAGTCTATGTGGATCATGTTATAAAAACTTCCTGTGAAAAAGTGAAAAATTAAAAAAAAAATTACAAAAAAAAAAACAACACACACTTCCAAAAACAAAACACTACTTTGGTTTAGAATTTACGTCTTTTGCCACCGAGTTCCGAAATTTAGGTTATTTTTCACCTTTTTTTATGGAAGTCGTTTGTATTCTTTTTGCAAAAATATTTTTGTTTTGGAAAAATCCTTTTTTTTTGCTTTTCTTGTGTAGAAAGAAGTTTCGGCGTTGGTCGATTTGTTGAATAGTCTCCAGAAGTATCTTGACTTTATTTGTTTTCGGAATCGAGGGATCAGAAATGACAGCGATCCAAGATTTGATGCGGACGATTTCTTATTATTTTGGATGGTTTTCTTATTATTTTTATTCGATGATATTAGAATATCATATTTATGAAAGATTCAATTTTTATGAAACTGACATTATAGATAGTTTTAGTTTAGATTAAAAGTAATTTACTCATAAATATTAAAATCCAATTACAGTGATCACAGAATTAGACCAAGTCAATTTAAAAATCGTTACGAGTAGTTTTGCAGAATTTAATCGAATATTAAAAAACTTACTGTAAATTTTCAACGCTTACTGTCAATCCTATAACTTCTCCCGCTCTGGGCGGAGCGGGAGGGCGTGTCAGACTCTTACTGACTAAAACCCACCCGTGTTCCTTCGGTTGCCCTTTTGCCGGGGACCACGATGTCCCTATCGGTTTTCTTCGAACCCCCGGCAGGCATTGGCCCTAGCGGACCCCGTCTATTCTGCTGACATCTCTTTGAGGCGCGCGTGGAACACAACGCGCCGTCGACCCGGGCTTGGTCCTTATCGGACGGCGAGCTACCCATTGCTCACCGTCCGCAAGCCCGCGCCTACGGTGGCCGGAAATCGGCTCGCGATTTCCGCCTCGGGCAACTCCTGCGGTGGTTAAGGGCGTGAGGGCACGAAATTTGCCTCTCCCTCACGCGTTCCGCCTCCTCCTTCGCGAGCATTACCGCTTCGCAGAAGGAGGTGACGGCCTGCCATTTCCTCTCGCTCCGTACCATGGCCTGAACCAGGGCCGGACGCGAGAGATCACCGCCGCCGATCGCCTCTACGAGGACACGGCGTTGCTCCGCCCAAGCCGGGCAGACCTCCACCGTATGCTCCACCGTGTCTTCAGGCCGATCCACACAATGGTGACACCCGGGTGTTTTCTCCCGCCTTATCCTGAACAGGAACCTCCCGAAGCAGCCGTGTCCCAGATGTGCGAGAGGACCTTTGTCTCCAGATCCCATGGCGGTAATCCGGCTAGGAGGCTTGCCGCCTCGCAGGAGACCGTGCGGTATCCTCGGGCCAGCCGGATGGCCATAACCCTCTGGGACGCGTTCAACCGGTGGGCTGACTGCAGCCTCAATGAACGCGCCCACACCGGTGCCCCGTAAAGGGCCACGGACCGCACGATCCCCGCATAGAGCCTCCGGCAGGAGGCGTTTGGATCCCTTTGATTGGGCAAGAGCCGCTTCAATGCAGCTCCAGCCCGCTCCAGTCTGGGAGCCAAACGTCGGAAGTGTTCTACGAAATTCCACTGGCTGTCGAGGGCGAGTCCCAGATACTTCATTGTCGACTCGACACCGATGTGAACCCCTCCCGCCATTACCTGGGAACCCGACGGTGGCGCATTCCGAGGACCATGAAAACCCATGGCCTCAGACTTGTGCAGGGCCACCTCGAGTCCCAGCTGCCGGATCCTGTCAACGATTGTCGCAACCCCACGTGTCGCTAAATCGCCAGAACCAACGTGTCATCAGCGTAACAAACGACGCTGACGCCGCTAGGGAGGTCGGCGCGCAGCACCCAGTCGTATCCGATGTCCCACAGATGCGGCCCCAGGACCGAACCCTGTGGGACACCGCACGACATCTCTTGCCGATTCCACTCTCCTTGGTGACCGGGGTAGATGACGGTCCTGTCCGTCAGATAGGCCTCGACAACACGACAGAGGTTGGTTGGCATCCGGTGATACCGGAGTGCCTCCCTGATGCAATTCCAGGGCAGGGTGTTGAACGCATTGGCGATGTCTAGAGACACCGCCAAGACGACCCCACCCCGGGCAACAGCATCCCCCGTCGTGAGGGCCCGCACGCGCATGATGGCGTCCACCGTAGAGCGCCCCCTGCGGAAACCAAACTGGCTCTCCGCCAGATCCAGCCCCACTCGCACCAGCTGCCCGACGAGGCGGTCTGCAATGACTCTTTCAAAGAGCTTGCCCACCTCATCGAGTAGCACAATGGGCCTATAAGCGGACGGAGAGTCCGCTGGGCGCCCCGGCTTCTTGATGAGGACCAGTTTCCCCGTCTTCCAACGAAGTGGGAACTAGCCCCTCTCCATGCATGCACTTAGGAGCCCCCCTAATCGAGGCCCGAGAGCCCCCATGGCCGGGACCCAGGCTTTTCCGGGTATGCCGTCGGGTCCTGGGGCGGTATTCTTCGCACTCATTTTGCGTACCGCCACTCTCATCTCTACCTCAGTTACCTCCAGAGCATCGTCGTCGTCGGTGTGGTCCGCATCGGGAACCGCAGTAGGCGGAGCTTTGGGCGGAGGGGTATGATCCCCTCTAGAAGGGAACAGAGCGCTCATCACGTCCCCCACAAGCTGGGGCCGGAGACTCTGCGTCAGCGGGGGAGCCCATGGGCGGAGTTTCTCCCGCACCATCTTGTATGGGCGTCCCCACGGATCCCTGTTGAGAGTCTCCAGCAACTCCTCGCGGGCCAGCGCCCTGGCCCGCAGGATCTACGCTTGGAGGGCGGTCTTCGCCACTCTGTACCCCTCGTACAGCTCCGCCTGAATGGCTTCCGTATCCGGAGGGCGGATACGGAGCCTGCGATGCCAGGCGTACCGGCTTCGCGCAGCAACACACGCCCTGCGCAGAGCCTCCAGCTCTTGCGACCACCAGTACAGCCGGCGCGAAGCACGTCTAGGATGGACCCGGGGCATTGCCATGTCACACACATTGGACATGGCCTCCCGGAACCACTTCGCCTCGTCGTTGATGTCGGCAGGCCTGATCACCGGACGGTGATGACACCCAGGCCTGCACGATCGAGGCTTCCAGGAGAAGCTCCCGGTCCAGCTGCTTCAGCGCCCACCGCGGACCACTCGGGGCCTGTCGGACCGGCGCGCTCGAGGTCTGTGTGGAGACGTCAAACCGGATGTACCGGTGATCGGAATAGGTCTCCACCCCCTCCATGACGCGCCACTCAATAACACGCGGCGACAAAGCGGGGCTGGCGAACGAGATGTCCACCACCGATTCACCCCGCATCCGCACGCACGTGGGGACAGAACCCCGGTTAAGGACGACCAGGCGTGTCTCCAGAGTCCAGTCCTCCACCATCCTGCCCCGTGTGTCCGTATACCGGGAACCCCAAGCCAGATTCTTGGCAAGTTCCCGAGCACGAACACGGGGAGGGAACCAAACCCGACGACGACCACTCTTAACTCCGCAAGGGAGTTGTGGAACTCAGCAAGAGTTCGGTGCGGGGAGAAGTAAACACCCACCACAACAATCTCCCCGAACCGTGCTGTAACGCAACCCCGTCCTCTTGACCGACTCGAGGGACGGAGTACCGGCGGCGGCCGACGAAATGAGGGTCACTGATCCGCTCAGGTCCTCCACCCAGTCATCCCTGGGCGGGACAACGTACGGCTCAGCGACCACGGCGATGTTAATCGACCACTGCGCCATGCTCTGGAACAACAGATCCTGAGCGGTGACGCAGTGGTTGATGTTCGCCTGGAGGAGGCGTAATGGGGCCGTTCCATGTCATCCCCTTCTCCCCCCAAGCCCCCTGTGAGGGCCCTGCTGCGGCGGCAACGACGGTGGACGCGGCAGTGGCCACGGTGGAAGTGGCAGTGGCTGCGGCAGTGACGGCGGTGCTGGCGGAGCACTTGCCCCTGCCTCTGGCCTCGGCGGGTGGAGCGCAGGCCCTGCTTCCAGCCCGGTGATCGGCCGGCTTGCCAGCCGCTGCACATACGACACAGTGCGGCGTGGCGTTACACGAGCCGGCCTTGTGACCGGGCTGACCATAGCGGAAGCTGAGGTTGCTGCGGTCTACCTCCGAGGTGCACTTGACCCCCACGTGGTGGCCCACCTGGCAACGGAAGCACCTCAGAGGTCTGGGCTCCAGCAGTTTGACCTGCGCCGAAACCCAGCCCACCAAAAGCCTTTGGCCCTCCCCGGCTATCGTTTTGGCCGCCGTCACGGGGCAGCTCACCCTAATGGCTTGCATCCCCGTGTGATCAGGATACTCAATACTCAATACTCAATATCTTTATTGCTTTACCATAATGTGTACTTAGGTGGTAGTTATAAAATTTAGATCATTATGGACCCTGTAGGGCACAGCAGAAAGGGTAGGAGAGAGGAAGCCCTGTTTTAGGAGATCATTGTTTTTGTGGGAACAAGTTTTAACTTACATGTAATCAAAAGTCAGGAGATTGCGAATAAGAAACCTACTAAAATTTCGCTTAACTATTATTATTTATGTTTTATCTGTAAAAAGTATTTAAATTTAGATTATTTTTATATACCTTTTATTTTTTATATATTATAATTCTGTTTATTCATATAAATAAATTATTTTCTTTTGAATAATTATTATTGCTATATTATTTAATTATTATTGTTATATTGATTATTATTATTTTATTATTTATTGATTATTATTTAGTTTATTATTATTGATATTTTATTATTACTGTTATATTGATTATTATATTATATTATTTATTGATTATAATTATTATTATGATTACCGTATTGTTAATATATTTTGACATACCTATAAATTGCGTGATTATCATCATTATAATAATAATTGTACTACTGCTATTATTTATGTTTATCATTTAAATATTCATCTAAGGAGTAATAGCATTTGTTTATAAGTAATTTTTTAAGGTTTTTTATAAATATATTTAACTTTTCTTCTTTCTTTATTATGTCAGGTAGTTTGTTGTATATTTTTATAGACATTACGTAGGGACTTGTAGAATGCATTTTTAGTTTGGATGTAGGTATGTTTAGCCTAGATCGGTGCCTAAGTGTGAAGTGTGATTGGATATCTTCGCGTTTTGTGTAGAACTCTTGGTGCTTACGGACAAATTTACATATTTCTAGAATGTAAATACTAGGGAGAGTTAGAATGTTATGCTTTAGAAAATAGGGTTTACAGCTGTCAGTTTGATCAATGTTTACTAAGATTCTAAGTAGTTTCTTTTGTAGGGTAAAGAGTGTCGGTGCATCTGTACTATTTCCCCAGAGGGTTACGCCGTAGCTAAGCCATGCATTGGCATACGCATAGTAGGTGGTGAGGGCAGTTTTTAGATTAGTTGTTTTTTTAATTTCGCGGAGAGCGTATGAGAATTTTGAAAGTTTTGAACGGGTTTTTTGCATTTGTGTTTTCCAATTAATATGTTTATCTATTGTAAGTCCAAGTAATGTAAATTCAGCAACAGTTTCCAATTTTGAGCCGTTAAAGTTAAAATTTAAGTGTTGAGGAGCTTTTTGATTAGGGTGGAAAGTCATTAGTTTAGTTTTAATATAATTAATTTCTAGATTATGTGAGGTCATCCAGTTACATGTTTTTGTGAGTATGGATGGTGCCTGCCTTGATTTGCTCGACAGAGCACCCTCCAGCCTTAGCGACGGCGGCCACCACCTTTGCCTCCGTCACGGAGTCGTCCAGGACCTGGATGCGCAAGTCAGCGCACTTGGTGGGTCTGGAGACTTGGGCCTCGTCCGCATTTAGGACCACCCTGAGCTTTTCAGCCAGAGCGTCAGCGGGCAGGCCACTGGCCGCACCAGGGACCTCCAGCATCCGGGCCCCGGTTGCCGTGATTTTCACCTTTATGCCCTTTTTGTCGCCGATCTCCTCTAGGTCCATCACCTCGTCCACCGTCACGAACATGTGCTGGTAGGACACGCCCCTTTTCTCCGCTTCTGGCTGCAGTGTGACCACCACAGCTGCGGACTTCGGGGCGCGGAGCCTAACCGCGACGCTTCTCTCCTTGCGCTGCTGCCGCCTCGCCTTCCTTTTGGCCGCCCTTGCCACCTTACCGGCCTGCTTCTTCTCCCCGGGTACTGGCCATCCGACGTCGGCCGGAGGAGAAGACTTAGGCGGAGGCGGCCGGCATACAGCGACCTACGCGTTCAATATAATAATGCACTGAGAGTGCTGCTGCGGCTGCCATGGCGTTGTAGTGCATCAGGGATGTTTACGGATAATAACATTGATGGTTTTGCCGCCATTTGCATTGTTAGAAAAAGATATGCATCCCTGATGTCACGTGTTCGCGGCAACACCATCAGTATTCTCAGTGTGTTCGCAGATCGATGGAATTCCCCGATATTGTGGACATGGATGCTCCACGCTGAATTTAATTTTATAATCTGTGTTTGTACCTACTAATACTAGATGTTAAGTAAAATTGTTACTAACCCTATGGAATCTGTCTGAAATAAAAATATTATTCTATTCTAAAAAAAATTTGAGCAATTTTGTATGTTTTGTGAACACATGATTACTTAGGAGACTGTCTTTTATCATCCTTACAACTGTAGGCATTCGTTATTTGTTGGCTTTGAAAAACTACAATATAGAGATAAAATGGATCCTTTGTGACTGCTTTGAAGTTTCGTAAGCCCTAATGGAATGTTCCTTTAACTAGAGTTGTGGGGCAATCTATTTCACTTTGTTCCTAGTTATTTTTGGTTAGATTCTTTATCAAATTTACTTTTGACGTCTTGGATGCTTGAATTTCTATTACTTTTGCGTATTATTCACATTGTTACTTATAAAGTTGGGGACTTAAGAAGATTAACAATCAACTCTATTTTGGAAATTTCAAACCTACGCAGTCTAGTACTGGATATGTACCTCTCCCCGGCTGTGCCAAAACGCTCTGTCCGCCTTCCGCATCCAATCTGTCTCAGCCACCTTTTTAAATTCGTCGGTCCATCTAGCTAGACGTCACACACTACGCTTGCCGAGACGTAGTCTCCACTTCAGGATTCGTCTGCTCTACCGGCCATCGGTTCTTCGACAAACATGGCCAGCCTACTGACTTTTCAGCTTGCTTACTTTTCAAGCTATGAGCAAGCTGATAACTTTGGTTTTTTTCCGGATAATTTCATTCCTGATTTTATTCCTCAAAGAAATTCCAAAAAGTACTCTTAAAAATATAAACTTACCCAATTCTTTTACCAACATTTAATATTTACATGTTTAGAATATTTTCTGTCTCAACGTTCATTAAAATGAATGTCTTCAAACACGTTTAATATCTAGCTAAGTACCTATACGATCTAATTAGAAATACGTATCCTTTTCAGAACAAACTTAAGGGATTGTAGCGTAAATGAGAACAAAAGACTGCAATTATATACACCGTTAGTTTGTTCTATTTTTATTTCATTATTTTATTTTCTTTCTTTCATTTTGTAACTGTTTCAGCCAGCAATTTGTTTAACTTTATATAACTGTGCGGTAAGAAAGTTTTACCTCGGGCTAGGAAAAGGTTAGCGTATTTCTTGTGTGACATAAAACAAGTATTTTATTTACGATTCGTTTTAAGCCAGGGACCTCTGATATCTTTGTGGATGCTCCGTTTATTTTATAGTTGCTGCAAACACCTGTATTTTTACTGTACCATGACTTACATTCAAACCCACATTAACTTGACCATTTGATCCAATTTCGTTTTCTATATAAAGGTATCTCTCTATTTTAAACAGTGCTTGCCTATCTAGATGTCTTTAAATTTCATCCTCGTCATTGTCACATTATCAATCGTATTATGTATATGTGTACGTATATGCCTAGGTTACTATTTTTTTTTCTCTCAATCATCATGTTCGTTTTTATCCTTATATAACTTACGTCGTAAAGAAAACACAGCCTTAACAGAAATAAGCTTACCATTAACAAGCCTCTGTTCTCCATTAAGAGTCCAGTGGACTTGAGGGACTGGGTACGCTTCAGCTGTGCACTGGAGAGTGACGGAGCCACCGGGTGGTGCTCGCATGGCGACCCGGCCAGCCCACACCGACGGGGAAACTGTATAAATGAAAGAGTATACTAGTGGATTCGATTTAGGTAGACGTCTATCATTCTGCTGTCTTTACCCGAATTAATTTAGGATCGACTCAGCACGTTGCATGCGTGCATGCATTAGACAAGTTAAGAACACAGGTTAATATTTGGAAGTGTTTTTAGCAGGGATGGGCCGAAATTCGGTTCACATTCGGTTCAACCGAATTTCGGCAGCTTGAACCGAACTTCGGCATTCGGCCGAAATTCGGTTCAGATGCCGAACATTCGGCACAAGAAAAATAATACCTATTTGCATTATTTTGACTGAAATTTAATAGAATTAGAATAGCATTACCTACTGTAAAATAAAATTATGTCTTTTACTCACTCGTGGTCGTTTATTTTAGTTAGGAACATTGTAAATGTAAAACTTAAATTAAATCAGTTCGTCTTATTACATTAGTCTTAAAAATCTTTTCTTCTTATTAGGCCACGCGGTGGAAGCGCGGTTTGCGGGCGGGGTACATCTAGCAATAATTTAAGTAAATGCGTAAACAAGTTACGACGTGTTGCTCTCGAGAAAGCGCGCGAAATTGAACCGAAGTTCGGCCGAACTTCGGCCGAACTTTTCTATTTAACCGAATGTTCGGCCGAAGTTCGGATTCGGTTCAAACCACATTCGGCCCATCTCTAGTTTTTAGTAATAATAATAAATTTGTATTTGAACCGATATTGTTTTACAATTTTTCAAATTCCAACACTACTATGGTGGTATGGTTACCCAGAGGTATGGCCAGGGTTATGGTGGGTCGGGAGTGTCTTTTTCTTCCATTCTTCTATATCAGCTGACATCTTAATAGTCACCCCATTTCTAGCTATAATCATGTATCACACAATCCATCCATCGTAAGTGCCTGCTACGGTAAATTTGGTCTAACAAATACCTAGGTACTTAAGGGCATCTAAGCATTTATCCCAAAAGTAATGAGTTCGGGTCTTAGGTTAATATAATTCTGTAGGGAAGGAAAATATTAAACCTAAGTGGAAATAGACTTTAGAAATGGAAATGAATAAAAATATTTGAACAGAAAAAGCTGTGTTCTATTTGTGTCTGACTTTAATATAAAATCCAAAACTATATTCCTCAAAGCACTTTAAGTTATTTTATTAAAATAACATTATATACCACAAAGAGTTCCTTACTAAGTAAAATAACATTAAGACCATAAAATAATTCCGAATTCCATTTCTTCCTGAAACTACTTCAAAACGGTAGTATCTCTGAAAACTTTTTGTTATTAATGAACCGCAAATGCGCGAATATTTGAGAAAATAACCAAGAAAGTTGTAACACACGATCAACTTAAATGGAAACGGGCACTTTGGTCAAAGTACATTACTTCATTGAGGTTTCACGTAACAAAAGATTTTTCTTTAATCTAAAAAGTTTGTCTGAACCTGTCTGTCCTTCGAATAAATCCTGATTTTCAGAATAATTTAAGTGCTTAGTAATCTCAAGTTACATTTTGGCTTTCTCAAGGCTTTGATTAATGACAGCTTTTACTTTAGTTTCCATAAAAAAACAAGTTCTAATCTGGCTACTGATCCAATGAACATGATTTCATATTCTCTTTCACAATTCTACTCTTAAAATTCCACGGTGGTTAAAAGATTTAAAGATATTCAAGTCATATCTAAAATGTATGTGTATCATAAGTTTATAACCTATTTATGTACTTGTGAAGGTAGCTATTTTATTTATAATGCATTTTGTTATCTTTTTAATATTTTTATTTCATTAAAAGACTTATAAATTACATTTTAAATATTAGAATATAAAAAATAGAAACATTTAAAAATATAAAAACAGTAGCCCACCGGTATCGGGAACAGGGTCCAAGCTACCAGCGGTCAGGGCTCCAGAGAGAGGAACCTCCTGACAATGCGAGCCGTGTCCAGTAGTACCGCTTTCTGAATCAAGCCCTTGATCCAGCTGCTCAACGAGAGCCACTTTAGGTGTTTGGCTGTCACGACTATCGGCACAATGATCGCTGAGTCAACATCCCACATGTTGACAACCTCGCGAGCCAAGTCAAGATACTTGATTTGTTTATCTTTCTCGGCTTTCACGAGGTTCCCATCATGCAGGACCGTTATGTCAATAATCATTGCGCGCCGCTTTCCTTGATCCACGACCACTATATCAGGCTTATTGGCAACAATAGTCCTGTCAGTAATGATGGATCGATCCCAGTACAATGTGATATTTCCATTTTCGAGAACTGGGTCGGGCACATACCTGTAGTACGGCACTTTCGATTCCAAAAGGCTGTATTTCAGAGCAAGTTGCTGATGGATAATCCTGGCTACAAAGTTATATCTATGCAAGTACTCTTCGTTAGCAAGACGAGAACACCCAGAGATAATATGTCGGATTGATTCTCCTAGACGGTGGCATGCCCGACAGATGTCAACCGTGCCGTCCTTCATAATGAATCTCCGATAATTGTTTGTCATCATAATTTTATCTATAATTGTACAGACAAAACCTTCGGTTTCCCCAAAGAGGTCACCAAAACGCAGCCAGGCTACGGATGCTAGTAAATCTACATCGGGCTCATGCAGGGCCTGGAAGTAGCGTCCGTGAAGCTCCTTACTCTGCCATATCTCCATGCGCTCGTTAGTGTCAAGCACTACAGGCTTGCGCCAGTTCTCTTTAGTCAGTGAGAGCGGGGTAAGGCCCTTGTCCACCGCGACCACATCTCGATGCATTCCCACGTCAGTTTCTAGGAAATATTCCCTAAGACTGCATATCTCGCGATTGTGGAGGGTCTTAGTGTTTAAAAAGCCTCAACCTCCACACTTTCGCGAGATATACAGTCTCATTACCGATGATCGTGAGTGATGCATTCCATATGCAGTCAGCAGCGTACGGACGTCCATTTGAGTATGCCGAAAGAGTACATCAAAACTGGCATGATCCAACTGTTGAAGGCGCGCACCTTGTTTCTGCCAGATAGAAGACTATTAAATACTTTCTTCAGGCGACCAAAGAAGCGCTCCTTCAACGATAGCTTCATGTCAGTAGCATTGATGTCCAACGCTTCCGACATACCCAAATACTTATATGTTTCAGATGCGGAGAGGGCTCTAGGTTTATGGAATCTGACAGTTGGGTTCCCACGGATTCTACAATCTCCCCTCGCTTTACATGCATGACCGCACATTTGTCCACACCAAATTCCATCCTGATGGCGCTACTGATTTTTTATTTTATTATTTTATTATTATTATCTCCTCTCAATCAGAGCACCTGCCATCTTGTATCTTCACCACCCTTGGTTGACAGAGGTAGAGAATGCCTAAGGCATTAAATCTGCCCTTGTACCTTATTGTGTGCGAGAAGTTTAAATAAATAAAGATATACCTACATAGAAAACATTATATTCCTAAGCGACCTCGACGACGAAGAGCATCATCTTACAGCCTCCAAACTGACAGTACCAGGACACTCTTAATTGTACCCGTTATAAATGACGTAATTAATTCAACTGTCGACTCACATATCACATTAATCTGGATTCTCTTGCTGACCGAAGGAGGGACGCCATTGGTGGCTATACACAGGTAGGCACCTGATAGTACTCGCTCGACACCCGTCAGGTTCAGCCAGGGGCCGCTCCATTTTGGCACTGTGGAGGAAACTTAGTTTTAATTGCAGTTGACTGAAAAAATGTAGAATAGATTGATTTGTCATTATTCTGAAATATTCACACGATGGAAGTCATGCAGATTGGCGCATTTTCTTATCATTTAAAAATATACAAATAATGATTGATTATTACAAAAATAGGACACAAATAAATTACTCTTTTTGTAAACACAGAAAATAATAAGCTTTAGATTTTTTTAATAAAACTATCAATGTTCAAACTAGGACCTCTTTGGACATACAGTCAAGAAAAATGGCTTGATCAAAATCTTCGACTATTTTTCAACATCCTTATAACCAAATTTCTTCCAAAATATTTTTGTCAAAGAGGACATAACGACTTAAAGTTCTTTTTAAGTATCTTTATCTACAAGTACTGACCAAATTTAAGCAAAGATTGTCTCCACAATCAGTTATATTTACAAAAATTGCTAGAATTCCTTGGGATGGTATAAAGACTTTGATTCCATCAATTGTCAAAGAAAAAGGTCTAATGATTTGTAAATAATGGAGAAGTCTCTTGTCTTTTGAAATTGAGCTTGTACATTTTGTATGTCTTTTTACATGCTCTAACGACGGGCACGCCACTGAGCCGCTGTAAGATCGTCGATATTACATCCTCCATCCCTCTCCCCACGATTTGCTAGCTGATCTGCTGATAGGGACCATTGTCTGACTTATAATTGGGAAAGTAATTTCCTTGTAAAGATATCCGTAATAATAAGAGCTACGTTTGATCCATGTCCTGCTTAGTAGCTGCCTTTGTTTTGTTAAATATGAAGAACCCCTTATTCACAAAGTCTATTGGAAATTGGAACGACCACGCTTTTTGCTGTGTATTTTGTACTCAAAGGTAATTTAACTGTTTGTCTACAAATTGTTGACGGTCAATTTCGAAAATCCAAATACTTAATACTTTACATAAGAAAAGAACTGGCTACTTACTGGGGACAGAACCAAATTTAACTTGAGACAATAATGAGTTAAGAATTAATTTAGAACTTAGTAAAGTTGCCAAAGGCTCGGCGATACTCTGCACAATTTTATAACAATTTCGTTTGAGCACACAACGCAAATAAGAGAGCTTACATTCAATTTATAGCCGCGGGCGCTAAACTTTCCCTTAATTTATTTATATTTATTTATATACACTTTATTATCCACCACAAAAATACATAACAAAAAGTAAATCAAGCACTACAAAATATACAATGGGCGGCTTTGTGTTCTGGCGGTGACTGGCGGTGTGCATACTGTTACAGTTTTTCCACACTGTCACTTTATAATATTTGCGATCCTCTGTGGTGTGAATAAACAGAAAAAGGTTATTTCTGACTTCAAGTTTATTTAAAACAATTGTTTGTACTTGTTGTTTGAACGGAATTAACGGGATGTGCGAAAGCTTTTACTGCTCTTTTTATGCATGTTGTTTGTACAGTACTGGTACCGTGTTTTCTAAAAATCTGCAACAAAGTTGGGCAGATTTCTTCGAAATTACCACTCCCCAATTATTTTTACGGTCAACAGTTGTTCCTGATGACGCGACGGGGGCGTAACGATGTGGTAATTGAAAAACGAAACTCCGGCGGAGGCAGAACTAGAAAACTAAAGTTAGTTATGTTCACTTTTATTTTGCGTCGATATTTTGAATCAAGCTTTATAAATATGAATTTAAGTTGTCAGTTGGAAAAAAAAATTGACGTATCTCTTTAGAATGGGTAAAAACTTCATTTTGAGAAGCATAACATACTTTATTTATAAGTACCTGGGTGACCGAGCTCTGGTGAAATCAGAAGAATGCTCATTTAATAGTATAAGATAGTTCCTACTAATCCCATGTATATACATTCTAATTTCATACTGCCATGATAGTAGATACTTATTACTTCCATGCTGCCATGTCATTATTCTATGGTAGCCATCTTGTTCTAAACTTTAGGTGACCGAGCTCTGCTCGGGTGAAAATAAGGAGAAAACGAATTTTCCCAGATATGAGATCTAGCTAGATCGAATTTTCGTCCCCGTAAACGGTGAAAGTTGCAATCGTTAGAGCCATTTTCGAGAACGTGATAGCAAACTTAAAATATAAATACAAATATTGCTCATTTAATAGTATAGGATGACTGTATTACCTAATGTCTGGTTGTCAATCTTGAAGTGCCTGGAGTCTTCTCTCCTCCAGGCTATGATGGGTGGTGGTGTTCCTGAGGCGGCACACTTCAGTGACGCGTTATCACCTTCTTTGACAAGCACCTCGCCACTGCTAGCTTCATCATCGATGTCTGGTGGAACTTTCAATTTGACAAAAATAATTTTAATGTATTTTAATGCTTATACATTAGGTAGGTAGTTAAAGATTTATTTGTATCGCAGTCTTTTCCATTACCTAATCTTCCAAAAAAGCGTCACAGGGATCTTGTAACCAAAACAATGATGTGAATTGTTTGTATTTGTATTTATTCTGATATTCTTACGTACGACGTATTATGCAATTTTTGCTACTGCAATTATCAGGGAAAATCTGTCCATGTGACCTTCACTCTGAGAAGGCAGACCTGTCCCTCAATAAAACTCCATAATGAGGAAATCCCCCAGGCTGATGATGCCAGATATTTGGGTATGCATCTGGATCGACGACTCACCTGGAGAAAGCACATCTGGATCAAACGCAAACAGCTGGATACGAAATTCAGATCAATGTACTGGCTGATAGGTCGTAAATCAAGCCAGTCACATGAAAGCAAAATGGCTATTTACAAGACCGTCCTCAAACCAATCTGGACTTACGGAATCCAGCTGTGAGGCACTGCTAGCAATAGCAATATAGAGATTCTCGAAAGATTTCAGAGCAAGACATTGAGAGCCATGCTAGATATACCCTACTATGTGAGCAACAAATACATACACGAGGATCTAAAGATCAACACCGTCAGACAAGAGATTGCTAGACATAGCGAAAGTTATCAGACGAGAATATCAACTCACGTCAATGAACTGGCATCTAAACTAGTAGGCACAGGAAGTGTCACATACTCCCGATTGAAGCGTCATAGTATCCCCACGCTTACCGCGAGGTTTGATCACACCATATGAAAGGGACTCCCAAGAATTCCTTCTGCTAATGAAAAACAGAACGTGACACCTCAACTGAATGGCTTATTGTGTTTTACACAGATCGCCAAGTTACAGAATTTATAAAAAAAAAAAAAAAAAACTGCAATTATTGCTTGTTTTCTTGATCCTTTTGTTACAAAAAATATCAACCCTCCGATTGAGATTCCACGCAGGATAACCGATAATACAGGTTCTGTTTTTCCACTTCTCCCAAATTAATATTGTATTGAGGATTATATTTATATAATCCTTACTGATATACCAATAATAATATATTATTATTAAACCGATTATTATATAACCGCTTACCTCTTCTAAATTACTGAGCAGTCAGCGATTAATATTTATTACTTAACTAGCTTTCGCCCGCGGCCTCGCCCGCGTGGAGATCGGAATTATCCCACGGGAATGTACTACCGGGATAAAAAGTAGTATGTCTTAAACCAGGCCATGGTCTATCTGTATGCCCAATTTCATCCAAATCCGTTCAGCCGTTTTTGCGTGATTGAGTAACAAACATTCATATACGCAAACATAAAAACTTTCACATTTATAATATTATTATTATACTAGGATTGATCTGTTGTTGAGAGACAAACGTGGAGGTACCTTATGAAATTTTTTAACAGTCTGTAAATACTGCTTTTGGGGGCATGTAATTTATGCGTCTGTTCCACAGTTAATCCATCTTAAGTGTTTGTGTGATAGCCAATGTGGGCAATAATTAATTGGGACCTTTTCAAGCCAAACGATGCTGTTTACGTATTTAATAAAATGTTAAACTTCAAAAATATTGTAGTAAAGTACTGTTTGCACATTCATGAACATAAATACCTTACAGTTACGCAAAATTCAAAAGCATTTTTTGCGCAAAATTATAATTGTAACTTTGAGAAAAATACCTATTTCATAATAAATATGTAGTACGGTTTTGATAATACTATGTTCGTAACACCTTAAAACTATCTACCTGTACTTTAGGAGAAAACCGCTTTTGAATCTTGTGTACATGTAAGGTATTTGTGTATTCGGTACCTACATGATGTTAATAATTAGTGAAATGATTAAAAAGTAAAGAAAAACTATATTATTATCACACTCTTCTCAATAAACTCTTACCTACAACCTGTAGCAGATGAGTCTGGCTCATCATCGGCTCGGTGTTGACCTGACACATGTATCGGCCGCCGTCAGAAGGGCCAATTTCCTTGAGCGTCAAGGTCCAGGCTCCGTCTCCGTGGCTGACGCTGACGCGGTGATTTTTCGTGATGACGTGGCCGGCAATCGTCAGGATTGTCTGTGTGTCCACTCGGAGCCACGCCACCTAGACATGGAGATTATAATAAGAATAGAATAGGCTTTATTGTATAATCGTCTTCGTAGTCGCTTTGCCACCCCTTTTTTTTGGATGGGAAATGATCAAATAACTTCTTCCGCTCTGGGCGGAGCGGAACCCACCCGTGTTCCTTCAGTTGCCTGTATGTTGCCAGGGGCCACGGTAACCCAACCCCTCTTAGGCCCTTTTCAACTTTCTCGCGACCCCGGCAGGCGTTGGTTCTAACGGACCCCGTCAGTTGTGCTGACATTTCTTTGAGGCGCGAGTGGAACATAACGCGCCATCAACCCGGGCCTGGTCCTTATCGGACGGCGAGCTACCCATTGCTGACCATCCGCAAGCCCGCGCTTACAGTGGCCGGGAATCGGCCTGGGATTCCCAACGCCCAGGGTGTCTCCTGCGGCGGCTAGGGCGTGAGGGCGTGAAGTTTGCCTCTCCTTCACGCGTTCCGCGCTCCTTCTTTGACGAGCATTATTGCTTCGCAGAAGGAAGTGACGGCTTCCCATGCCCTCTCGCTCTGTACCATGGCCTGGATCAGGGCTGAACGCGAGAGATCACCGCCGCCGATCGCCTCCACGAAGACAAGGTGGTGCCCCACCCAAGCCGGGCAGAACCTCACCGTATGAATTACCGTGTCTTCCGGGTGATCCACACAATGGTGATAGCCGGACGTTTCCTCCCGCCTTATCCGAAACAGAAACTTCCCCAAACAACAATTGTGGCGTGCCCCGCTTTGCCAGCCCTACGGTGACTTTCAACCTTGTACATAGAAACGGCAAGGTCTATTTGTCTACGTGACAGTAACATACACATTAGGTTGAAACAATTTTAAAACAATTACGAGGCCTACTATACAGGATATTTTATACAGCTCATGCACAGTATCATTATGGGTACAATGGCCGTAATATTGACATTGAAAGAAAATCTGTGAAAATTGAGAATCAATAACTGTATGACTGGCATTTTCTTCAAAAGTCCTTTGCCTTGAAATACTCAATTAATGATTCTTGTAACACTTCAAAAGAGGAAAGGTAGAATCTCAAATGTTGGGAAAACGTTATGTGGCTCTTACATTTCCAGGAAAACATTCTATAAGAAAATTAAAAATTTAGGTAACCCAAAATGTTTTGAATACAAACATGTATAAAGTTAAAGTTATCATAATTCGCAAAACAAATTCGGTTTCACTTTTAAATAAATCCGAAAATAAAACATTAAAAATCTGTTTTTTTAAGTAGAAAATTGGAAATGAACGAGGTACCACGAAAGTTTAAGAACCGAACATGGAATGTTTAATTATGAAATACAAAAGTATCTGAATGTTAAAACTAAAGAACATTGTAATTAAGAAACAAAGTTTACAAAAAAGAACGAACGTTGTGCTATCTTTTGAAATTTACAGTATTATTACCTGTAGAGAAGTTATTGTAAGTAAATATTGAATAAATTTAGAACTCGTTGCGGTTAATATTAAAACTTTTGGGATTTCAATTTTTATAAGCTATTAGCAAAGGTATGTTTCTGAGAAAACTTTACAATTTGTTTCTCATTCTAAATTAGTGCTGGGGTCTGTTATTCGCAGGATTAGGTAGGTACTGTAGGTAATTTAAATAAAATAATACGTATTTAAATATAACATTCTGCCTCGTTGGTCTAGTGGTCCCAAGCGCTACTGCTGAGCATGAGGTCCTGGGTTCGATTCCCGGGTCGGGCAAAGTGTTATCGGGTTTTTCTATCTGGAATTTCTCAGTAGCAGCCCGGAGTCTGGATTTGTGCCCGGTTGATGGCAATAGGCTCGCCCCTATTACATGGGACTTAAACATAACTGGCGAAATGTAGGTGTACCTGCTACAGGTACACCTCTGCCCAACCCTTCGGGGAAACAAGGCGTGATGTTATGTTATGTTAAATATAACATAGAATGGTTGCTATAAATAAATGATCCGTTTCCATTACGAACGTTTGAAAAGCTTTTATTTGCATACTCTCACGCTCACAATTTTATTTTTAACGGAAACTTCTTACAACGAGATTCGCGTCTCACCAAAAACATTGCCGAATAAATCAACATCAGTACCTCAGCTATATAAAAATTTGGAGTCTCTAGAAGAGATAAGTCACCCAACATTATCATACTGGAAAAAACACGAGGAGTAATTAAGATAGCGAAGAGCCTTGTCCCACTAATTGTGGAGGCTTCCGGCCCTTCACTGATTCAGCAATGTGACTTGTTCACACGAACAGTCCTTGGAAGCCTGGAGAAAAATAATAAAAAGAATTCGTTGAGACAACATTACTGCCTGAAATCACTCTAATTTTCTGAGAGCAAGACACAACCAAAAGATACACAGTTTTGTACCACAATAAAAACAAAAATTGCTAAAATTTTGTAAGACCTCAAGGATTTTAATCAAAGCCTTGGAAACTACTTCAACAAATTGAGCTAAACACTATTCAACAATGTTAATAAATAGAAAACTTTAGGCTGATGTACGCCAAAATGGCTTTCAAATAGCTATTTAATAACTTCAGACCCACTTCATTCTCGCCTCATATTTCAACACAGAAATATTCAAGAAAACCTAGAAGAACTCCGTTCCATTTTGTCAGAGCCACATGGGCCCAACAATTGCGTCCTACGTTTAATAGCGGGTCCTACCGGGTGGAACGCGGAACACTTTTCTAAGCCTCGTTGGGCACCGGGGCCTATCTGCGAGACCAGATGGAGAATGATAAGGGGTTAAGCGAGCGAGAAACTAATGGGAGAATGTGTGCAGCTATTTTTGACGGTATCGAGAAAATTGTGGTTTTGTTTCAGGCTATTTGAAGATGATTTATTTGATAAATTATTGTTCTGCCTGCGGCTTCCGGCCACTTAATTTTTATTTGACTAGGCTAAAAAGTTTCCTACGCCTTCTTCTAGGAACGTTTGTCTTTTTTCAACACAAATGAAGCAGAAGGAGTTTGTGAGGATAGTAGCAGGTGGCGTTCTGTAGTTTCTACATCGCCCATGGGAAGAAGGTGTTAGTTTATGTATGTTTACGTTTTTCTTAACAAAAGAGAACCAACATCTTCAATTATACGTTGTTACTAAAACAATAGCCAATAACTACGTATGAAAAATAGTTAAAATGTTGTTGGATTTTTAAGGAATAATTTAAGAATAAGTAAGTGAAACTTCTATGATTTTTGTCATCATATTATTCGCATTGCCTAACCTTGAATGTCTGTAAATTATCAACCCTACAAGTCAGCGCTGCATCTCTGCCGACAGTCACGGTCACGTTTGACCCCGGACCCACAAACCGTGGCAAATCTGAAACAAAAGAACACAATCATTGTAGAAAAAGTGATGAGTATAGATGACGTAATTACAAGGATTTGGTCAACAATGAGACACTTACAAAAAATTATAACAATAAATAAAAATTAATAGGCATTCGTATATTCAAAATCAAAAATATTTTATTCAAATACGGCAAAGTTACATTGGTTCCAAAGACTGTTCACTATAATTATTTCGTTGCTGACTAAATTTAAATGCACAGGAACGCATTTAAATTTAGTCTCGTGTTCGTCGACATCATTGATTAATTTAAGATGTGACTAAATGCCGTGTGACTAAATGAGCAGTGTTGCCACTTTTTTTAAAAGTCGTTTAAAGTCATGAGCGACGGAACTCACTGTTTTTTCTGTTCTGTGAAACTAGCAGTCTTCTTTAATGATACATTTGTAGCAAGTTATTTGTTAAACGTTAAAGGAGATTGCCCACGGCACTATGGACAAATGTACTGAATTTAACATCGTTGTGTCTTCATCAAATCATCTTTAAAATACTTGATGACATGTCTAAATACTTCCACAGAAGATTCAATATAAAATACAGTGGCATTTCCGAGATATTTACAAAAATGTAATTACTGTTTGGAGGTTATGTTCGACCATAAAATGAAAAAAGCTATTTGAAAGAGTCTGAATGGGTTTTCGCTTTGTGTCTTTGAAGTACATTTGTGTAAAATCTGTAGCTATGGCAGGTGGCTAGTTGCTGGTGACCACCTGTGACCTTCTCACCAAATCTTACTTGATTTCGATTTTGAGCATCTTCGTGTTTTAAAACCTTATTCCAGCGTTTCATTATAATGCAAAACATAGAAGTAATTATAACTTGGTAGTCAATCGCTCAGTGTTATATCTAGATCCTACTCAAATCATAGATTGTGTCATGAAATGGTCTATGTAAGTAAAATGGGATGGAAAACAGCTACACTAGATACAATAAATGAAAAAAATCTTATAAATGAGGGGCGTTAATCTCGAAGAGCAGTTGAGATATCACTCGATAGTTGCACTCGCCATATTTTCAAGATATCACAATACAAAAAGTTCTGTCTTTAACACACGCGGTGCAGCGGTGTTGGAAGTATGTTTATTTTCAATGGGTTAGCAGCAGTAATGGAGGAACTAAAAGGCTCAAACTCGACGCATAACGTACCAAAACCAGCAGAATAAACATACTGGTTGACAATGTTGACATATTGACAAAAATATGACAGACGGGCTAATAAATGTTGTAACATTCTGACAAATTAGATTTTTGATCGATTTACTATAGGAAAAAAAAGCAAAAATGTCGGTTGGCAAACATAAAATAAAATAAAAATCATAACGCATTTTAGAGGTTATTACAGATAAAATATTTGTTGTTTTTAATCAAACGTCTATTATTACTATTACACCCAGTAATAGTAATAATAGACGTTTGAAACTATTCCGATTTCAATTTCAAAAATAAATAAAAATAAAACTATCCATACAAACCAAATATACCTCACCGCACACTATTGTCTCGTCACATTTTCAAAAAAAATAAGATAGATAAATGTACTTACTACCTGATATCTAATTCTGTGGGGTTATAGAAACAGATTTATTTATTTTACCTTGTGAGCTATCTATCGATACTTTAAAATGTTGTATACACCTTTTTTATTATTAAATAAACAGTTATTTAACTTGATACGCAATAATAAATTGAACAATCAATATAGAATCGATATCATTATATTTTATGTAGGTAGGTAGGTACATTGCACGCAATAGAAGAAATGGACATTCCTAGTTTTGACAGGCGATAATAAAAAAAGCGTACTTAATAGTCGGAAACTTAAAAGTACTAATTATTGTTAAAAAACCTATCCCATTATAAATAATAATTATATTTTATTTTAAAAATGATTTCTATTTTAGATATTTCATGTTGTTCAAGTTTTTGAGACACGAGACATTTCTCAAGAGTACTGTATATGGGCAATCTCCTTTGTTTTACATCGTATAATTGGTCCGCTTGCACCACAAATCGCTTAACACACTAGAGCCAAACGAAATAGATTGATATTGTAATTAAATATGTTTAACGCTTAATGTAAACTCTGGGAAATTCACTTTTATGCAAATTGACTACCAATTTCATTTTCTGTATATTCAAATCACAACTGACATTATTTTTTGACAGTTGTATGAAATAACTATAACACGGCAAATTGACGAAGGATGACAATTTGCTTAACAGTATTAACTCCCTAACTGTATTTTAGAGATTTGGGATGCAAACGGGCCTTACTTTCAAAATTCAGTATTTAAATCTGATCCTCAAACTGCACAAAATCTTTTATGACATGCTCTTAATTGGAGTTAGCCTGGCTAGTTTCAGACTCGAACCAAAGTCCATAACCATTAGCTGGTCACTCAGTGAAACGGCAAACTGAGCGTCTGGTTACATTATAATCGTTAAAGTCTCCACTTCGGTAAGAGTAGTCGTATAGCCCCGATAAAATGCACACAAGTAAATGCAAATAAAAAATATTAGAACACTCATTTTGAAGAGTTCATGATACTAAAGATAGACAAAACGTTATTCAGTGAAGCAAACACAAAATACATTATAATTAAAAGAACATTATTCAAAATAAGAAAAAGATAACCGATTTTTTTTTCGGTATGGGCAACTCTCCAATATTACGAGTATTACACCGCAATATTTTAACTTCAATTTCATGTCAAAAATATACCCGTACCACATTAATTTATAATAACTTCGTCAGAACAGTAAAAACAAAATGTCTGCTGCCAATTTAGTCCCGTGAGAGGGAGAACTTGTAGATACGGTTATGATGGAAGCGTCCGGTCGGGACATTTGGGGCCATTCGGAACGTTTGGGGACAAAACGAAAGCAAAAGGTACATAGGAAATAATGGACAACTCGGTATTGGTTGAGACGTCCGTCCGCGAGGGACATATTTTCTGGTAGATTCTTTGGTATGTTGCCATTGTTATTTTGACTGATGAAATGAAATTAAATGAAATTGTTTATTCTGTAAATAGGATATTTATTTATTTATTTAGGCAAACCAACTAAATACATACACAGACATTCAAAGTATATAACATTTACAAATACAATAGCATTGCATGCATCTAAATTAAAGGTAAGCACAACATTTTATTTAGATCTCATTAGACAATAATAATTAATATAAAGATGGATAACAATGTAATTAGAACTAATATCAACAATCTGTTATACTTAACATTTACTTAAATTAAATTAAATTGAATAAAATTGAATTAAATAACATACCAAAAACATAATCAAAAAAAAAAGAAAACACACAAAATAAAAAATAAACATTATTGAGCAAAAAATCACATATTATTGAGCACAGCTCTTTTAAACTTAGTGATGCTGCCTGAAAATATGTCGAAGTCACAATCGTGAAAAACGTCGTTACACTTTCTGAGAATATAGGAAAGGGGGGCATTACTCCCGTACTTGGTTTTGCGGCCACCGGGAGCAAAAGGCCTATAATTATGAAGTCTAGCTGACGACCGGGGCGTATTAATATTAATTGACGATAGAAGCTGTGAGCAATCCACGCCTTGATTTAATATCTTGAATAAGAAAACTTGACCTGCAAAATCTCTACGCCACTGCAAAGGTTTCATTTTAAAGTAATTCAGTCTCTCTTCATAGTTTGTAACTGTATTCCTTATACCAGCCTTATAAGAGAGTCTTTTTATAAATTTCATTTGAACTCTTTCGATGCGTTGAATGTGAATATTATGTACTGGGTACCATACGATGGAGCAGTATTCTATATGACTACGAACTAATGCAGAAAACAGAATTTTCAGAGCTGTCAAATTATTGAATTGTCTTGTGTTACGGTTTAAAAATGCTAGCATTCTATTGCTTTTATTTATTATAGTTTCGGTGTGTGTTTGAAATTTCATTTCAGAGTCGATAATGATACCCAGATCTCTAACTTCAGACACTTTACTTAATATTTGGTTCCTCATTATGTACGTAGAATTAAATTTATGTTTTTTACGCGAAAATTGAATATGATAACATTTACCAACATTAACTTGCATACTGTTCTTCTCACACCACACACAGAGCCTGTCAATATCCTTTTGCAAAAGAGCTTCATCGTTCTTTGTCATTACAACCCTATAAAGTTTTAAATCGTCGGCATACATTTCAAAATGAGAGTTTTGTATGGAATATTTAATGTCATCAGTGTCCATTTACTACTACTCTTGCTGTACGGCCAATCAAGTAAGACTGGAACCATTTCAGAAGTGACCCATGAACACCGAATGTGACCTCGACCTTTTGTAGTAAAATACTATGGTCAACCTTGTCAAAAGCTTTGCTGAAATCGCTATAGATCGCGTCAACTTCATTACCGTTACTCATGTAAGCTAGAGTTCGTTCGACAAAGTTGGTCAAGTTAGTGGCTGTTGATCTATTTCTAAAGAAGCCATATTGATGTTCCGTAATAGAGCCTTTGATATGCCAATTCATGATGGGACATAAAAGAGATTCAAGAATATCGGAATCACTTTTACTCGTCATATAAAAAAATAAGCTAGATTAGATGAGTTCGGCGTAACCTATCTGACTACTCTGAAAAGAAAGGGCGAAACAAACTCAGAGGTCACAGCCTCTTTTAAAGTCCAGACATAATCTTGGTCAGGCCATTTGAGGACCATATGTCTGAAATGTTCTTTTGAGGAAAGAACAGATTTGAGTGGACCTATCCAGTCAATGCAAGCAGTTGATCTCAACTCAGAACTTAAGGAGCTCAACTCGACGAACAATACCAAAGAAAGGACATTTGGGTAGGCCGCATAAACTACTCAAACTACTAGACCATCACTAAAACTAGCAGAGAAATAAAAATAATATACACATAGTCCTCAAATTCACAATAATTAAAATAATATAACACTTTACAAAGTAATCATGTCATTTTGAATATAATTTTCAACAATGTCAATGCGTATATAAAACTGGTATATGTTGATTTTACATAATAATTAAAATGTCTAGTTTTATGGTTTTATCACAAGGTTTAGCAGAGCGAGCAGTTCAATCCCAACCTTTTTTATCTTCTAAACAATTTGAAATTGTATAGTACCCTTTTTTACAAAATTTGGTTTTAATACAGATTTTAAATCGTTCAATGGGAAGTTTGTTGTAAAAGCGTATACATTGACCAATAAATGAGTTGCCTACTTTGAAAAAGTACTGTGCGCTACTTTGTCTCTACAAAGTACATCGCACACGTCTCTACGTGTGCGATGTACATCAAGGTTGTGTTTATTCCTGGTATTTAAACTATGAATATCGGACATTTTCTTAAAATTTTATATATTTTTGTGCACATAAAATAGGTTTTCAAAAATATATTGTAAGGCTACAGTCAGAATATTTATTTCTTTGAAATTTTCTCTAAGAGAATCTCTTGGACCTAACCTTGAACAAAGATAGTATTAATATCCACACAGGTTCCCCAGAGAAGAATCCCATATGACATAAGACTATGAAAATAACTAAAATAAACAATTCTAGCTATTCAGTTATCTGTCAAATTTTTTTAACAGCATGTGCGGTCGAGCTTAGCCTTCCTGACGATTTTTCTATGTATAGACCCCATTATAATTTACCGTCAATAGTGATTCCAAGAAAAACTGTCGACTCAACAGGGTCCAACTCTTGAACATTGGTAGATAGCTGCCTGACATTTGGCATTCAAAATTTAATGAGTTTAGTCTTTTTTTTTCGTTCAGGAGAAGATTATTTACAATAAAACAATATACAACTTTAGAGAGTGCATCATTAACTTGTTCAAAGTTGACTAACTGACGTTTGATTTTAAAAATGAGGGAAGTGTCATCCGCGAATAATACGATCTTGTGATTATCCCTTATGTGGTAAGGTAAGTCATTTACATAAATTAGAAACAAGAAAGGACCAAGAATTGAACCCTGCGGAACGCCCATGGTGACCGCAGATCCTGCAGATCTCTTGCCATTAACAGCGACCCTCTGAATTCTGTTGTTCAGATAAGAAGTCAGAAGGTCAAGAGCCTTGTCCCTCATACCATAGTGGTACAGTTTCCTGATGAGTGTATCATGATGTAAGCAATCATGATAGCTTTGTTGGTGGATTTTATTTGGTTATGTAATTGATTGCCGATCATTTTCTTTTTAGTAATTTGGATAGTCATGACACACACATTATTATACACATTACATAAACAACATTAACTAATATAATTGTTTGTACCTTACGAACGATTCTACGAAATAATCTAAAAAATATGCAATTATCACGAACCACGGTTTGATAGACGAATTGCTGACTATTTGGATGTTATCCTTTTGATCATTTATATTCCTATAGACGGTTTAATGAATCCTTTGCGTAGTTTAAAACTTTTACAAGAAACTACTCACCAACAACGCAAAATATAAACCATATTTTTCTACCAACATCTTCAAACGTAATTACAGTCATAGCTAAGCAAGCAATTTAATCATTACTGACGCAGTACTTCATTATTCACATTAAATCTGGGAACATTAGTTACTCGCTAATCCTGGCTTAGTAAACCGGCTGTACCTTATACAACTTTCAATAAAATAGAAATGGTCCACTAAGTACATATAATTTTTCACCGGCTGCGGGGATTTAGTAGGTAGACAGTGAAGTAAAGAGAGGAACCCTTTGTTTTGGTATTTCAGGTGTTTGTAATTAATATAGGATTTCAGGTTAATTTAGTAACGAAAGTCTAATTATGTTTATCATTTTTTTTTATTTACAAAATTGATAATGCTCAAACTACCTCATCATGTTTTCTTAAAATGGTTTTCTCCAGTATACTGGATGTATTTCTAAGCATACCCAAATTATCCATTCACAAGCACTACCGAGACCTGTCTGTATAATTCAAGAATAATAAACATAGCCTACACAAACATTTAATCAAAACTCTTGAGATAAAGGTCGTAACTCTACACAATCGCACCTAGGCCCGGTCCGGTTAAGTAAAGTCGAAAACTTTTCCTTCACCCCGTCAATTAGATCTGATTAAATTCGTTGGACCCTACCCACGTTTATGTGACGGAATTAGGGATAGTTATATAGGTACCTACGTATAGGCGTGCCCGGTATTAGGGAACAGGACTTGTAGTAAGTTAGGTTAGTTTTGAAGGGCCATGTTTAATTATTATAGTGGATTGAGAGGAGTGAATTTTATTTAGAGGTTCACGAGAAGGGCAATAACGAGATCAGTTCTTACATAGTTGGAACAGAAATAATTTGAATAGTGGCATCCTTAACAGCAGCTGTCTTTTATATCGTCACCACTCTGAAGTGTAGTAATTATGGTAATATCTCTTATATATCAAAGTACAGCCGCAAAGAAAATGTTTTGTCAAAAAATCATAATACCTACAAGTAGATCAGCTGAACCGTTATAAAGACAAATAATATTTTTCTATCCCCCAAGGGTACGATGACAAGTGGCCCGTGTCCTTGAACGTGATGTTATTTCCCGTCCAAAGTTCTGTCGCATTTTATCGGTACGTGATCAAACAACACACGTACACCTCATTACGTACACCTCATTACATTATACACCATTTTGTTTTTACTTTTATCGGTTATAGTTATGGGAGTGCTAAAAATTGGTGTATTTTTACTTTAATGTAATTTGATACTTTTTCGTTCAGGGCTGGTGTGTTTAAATGATGCATGACATGCCATAAAAAATTACAGCGTAAGTTTTGTGCATTGAAAGTTTATAAATATTATGTAGCCCACCTTTACTACAATGAACATAATTATTGATGTTTTTGATTCATATAAAAAGATGTTACTCATCCGTTTAGCATCATGAATTGACAACAACAACGGCAATAAATAAAGCACCTCTAAAATAATTTTAGATCTCATCAGAAAGGACGCGATAACTTAGTAAACTGATTGTTAGGAATCCATGAATCAAGGACTGGGTACTTGGGTAGGTACGAAAATCATGCAAACAAACAGGCTAGTGCTTCTACGAAATGTATGTTGTGGTAGTTCTGGTAATGACTGGTAATCAAGATGTTAGCTCAACGCTGAGTAATTGTGGTAAACATTCCGAATACAAGCATATTGGCAGCCTAGTTAAAGGAAATAATAACTAGAACATATGTGAATTACCAGGAATATTCTTCACAAATTATTATTTACAATGTAGGTACTACTTGGAACTCAATGTGTCTGAAATATCTTATAGTAAAGGCTTTCGCAGACAGGTGCAACGTGATGGTGCGACGCGATTTTGCTAGAACAATTTCCATAAAGTTTTTAAAGAAATTGTAGTAATAGAGTCGCGTCGCGCCTGTCTGCGGCTAACAGAGGTTTCAACCCCAACAAAAATATTTTTACATGGAAACCGATACGCTACTGTAATGTGCTTTTAAAATTAAATTAATTATTGGTCCACTTTTATGAGAAACGTATACTAAGTCCACCACTATTTTATACAAACGGATTATGCACCTATACGAATTTCCTTTCACACCGGGTCACACCGGGTGAGTTCCGTAAAATAATTAGAAAGCCATTGTCCATATCAACATTCCTGTGTTAAGTTATGTAAGTATGCGCTATATCATTTCCTCTTCAAGTCGACATTTAGTATCTCACTACCTCTGAGAATAAATGGCGAAACTAACTCAGGTAAACTATATTTCCTGCTCCAATTACTTGTAATAACTATAATAATGTTGTACCATGAAGACTTCAGTAAAACAGTCTGTTGGCACTATAAACGATTGCTTGGCTCACTGACTCTTATTTACTAGATTCGAATCAAGTTGATGAATAGTCCTTGTTGCCAAGTATCTTAAAATTAAATTGGATTAAACTCGATTGTACTAGATTCTGTAAGGGTATTTTCTTTGAATTGCTTTTACTAATTAAATAGTAGTTTAGTACTGTTGTAATTAAACGAAGGAAAAGAAATGAGTTTTAATTTTGAGAGTGGAAAAATATTGGTTTTACTTTTGTAGGTAAGAATGAAAACAAAGCTGAGTTAAACATTAAATAATGTGTAAATCTTTAGAATTTCTATCTGTACCCTAATTTTATGATTACCTATGTCAAAAAAGTTCCTAACATAAAAAAAATGCCTAAATCCTAAATGTAGGTAAGTTTAGATCGTACTTTTCTTACCAACAATGTTAAAACTTCTATTCAGTATATATTGAACTAGCTTCTGCCCGCGACTTCGTCCACGTGGAATAGTTACTTTGGGCGTATTTATTTGGATAAGGATTAATATCATGTTAAAAACACCTTCGCAATTAATGCATTATGTTGGAAGAAATTGGTTAGAATAAAAAAGGTTATAGTGAGCCAACCCTGACTTTTTTTTAGAACTTTTAAAGGGGAACAATTCTATAATTACATTAACATGATTTTAGCGAAACTAACCGTTTACGCAGCGCACGCAGCGGAAATTCTCAAAAGGAAAAAAATAAAACGATTTTGAAACATTCTTCATTGGTGCTCTGCTCCTATTGGTCTTAGTGCGATAATAAATAGCCTTTAGCCTTCCTCGATAAATGGGCTATCTAACACTGATAAAATCATAACAAACACGGCGTGTTGCCACACCAAGCGCCGTCAGTATGCTCGGCGCTTGGTGTGATTTATTGTTGATTTATTTCAGGGGTTTTTATGACTCTTTAGAAATAGCTAAGCGGAACAGGTTACTAAATATATCCACTTCTATTTTATTTTATAATGCATTTCCGCAAGGTCACGCCTGAATCAATTAACTAAGATAGACATATGCTATCGCAGATATTTTTGTTGAACTTTTTAAGATGAACAATATCGTCGAATATAAATTTTATGTATCTTTTCCGGTTAACGCAGTGCACGCCAGTAAAGCTCCCAGTCGACATGATTTTTTTCAACTTCTTCAACAATTATCGTCATATTTCAGCCAATTTACACAAAACCTTAATGAATTATACACCAAAACCTTTCGCATGAATCACTCCGTCCATTGGTGAAAACCGGTTGAAAATCCGTTTGGTAGTTTTTGAGTTTATTGCGTTCAGACAGAGAGACAGACGCAGCGGGGGACTTTGTTTTATAATCCGAAGGATGTAAGGAAGTATAGATTTAGTACCTGCCTTCATCTTCAAAAGATTTTTGAAGGCCATAAAAATAAAATGCTTATTTACAAATCGCTTCG
Source organism: Agrochola litura (assembly GCA_949152395.1). Classification (NCBI taxonomy): domain Eukaryota; kingdom Metazoa; phylum Arthropoda; class Insecta; order Lepidoptera; family Noctuidae; genus Agrochola; species Agrochola litura. The sequence goes on along the minus strand of OX424497.1, from coordinate 1,229,398 downwards.
AAAGAAGGCGAAATGAATTTCTACTTGTAGAAGTTGTTCATGAAGAGATACTTTCACAAAATAAATTGTGTTTCTATGTTTTCAGAGATTCATGAAACCAAAAACAAGTTTTTGAAACTAGCAATTTCTATTCAACATAATATCGCGTTTCACTTATTTTCTTCCATGTCTTATATTTTATAACATTGAATAATTTGCAGTCTCGTCCATCTGTTACCATCCGATGAATCAAATATGATTTATTTGGTTCAACGTCTTATTTTAATCAAATATTCCGTGTGTACTGTTGAGTGTTTGTTCAAATGTTGAAAAAAACATCCAAACATAATGGTTATAAAGTTCACTTAATTATCATCGTCAATTAAATATGTTTGTTTTTATTTTACGATTTTTTTTACACGTTTATTTTTAAACCATAATCTTCTTCATACTAATCCAACCTCCGTCATACAGCATCCACGGGTAAAGAAATCAATCTACCAACCAGAGAGCACATTAAAAATATTCACAATTATTAACTATACATATATTGTCAACACATTAATCATCGTAAAAGACTTCGGGAATAAAATCCGTCGCAAAACAAGCGAATACTTGCTTATCAATCAATTGCAACGTATTACACATTTTTCATAATATGATATGCATGTTGAAAGCGTATTTATTCGTCAATCAATTTTCCTTTTGCATGTAGTAAAATAAAACACTTGTATGAATATTGCAAGTGACGACGTAACGTTTTGACGGATGTTTTGTAAATATTGGGAGGGTGGGAGGACAGTGAAGGGTCGATTGCCGCTCTAAACAAATGTTTGTATGGTATACAGACAGTTTGTTTGTAGTTTATTTGTTCAATGTGCATGTGCCATTGTATTGTATACCTAACCGAACCATGATACAACTGCGGTATGGTTTCGGAAAGAACATAAATAATGCTATTCAGACCGCTAATGTGCTCATAGACAAGTCGAAAACCACTTAACCGATTCACGTGATTATTAATTTTCGTGAAAATTACTGAGTTACTATTTGAAATAACTTCGATGAATCGAGGTAACTAAGTAATTTTCATTTACGAGTCGTGCCCCTAATTAAAACGGATAGCCTTTAGGGATACACTTGCTAAAACTACGGAGTAGGGAGTAGAGGACCTTGAGGGTTACCTTCGAATCAGTTCTAATAATCGGGCCTTGTTAGAAATTTCCTAATTGTAAGGGATGTTGGAAATTAATGCTGTTGTGGGAGTTACATGGCAGTTCTTTAGTTCTTTGTTTGAGGGTTTTTTCTGTTGTGATTGTATTGCTGTTCTTTGCGATAAATAAATGAAAGTGGGTTGGTTAATTTATTTGTGAAATCATTGGTTTTTTAAAGGAAAAATGTTGAAGCTTGTGATTAATCAGAAATGGGTAATTAGAGCAAATGCTAAGAGCAGAAAAGGGTTTTATCATGAGTTTACAAGGCTTCGCAGATAATATTGTCAACCAGTTAAATAATACCCTCTATTTGAACCAAGGCGACATCAATACGAAAAGTTGGCGACAAATAGTACGAAATAATTTGTCAACATTAGAATCAATCTTGTTTCTAATTAAACTTGTATTACAATGATGAACTGAGACATAATTTGAAATATTGAAATAGATTCGCCCATTCAAACCGGTGAAGCTTTCCACCAGTTTGAGCCATCTTGATTTTGTGTGTGGTGCACAATGGGACGGTGGTAAAGTTTCATATTTCAATTGTTTACAGGTGTTCGCAGCTGTTGTTTATGATAGAATACTTGTTGGAGTCGGGTAAGGAAGTGCTGAGGTATGAAGGGTTGAATAACTGTCTTTGCATTGTTGTGAATTTAAAGTACCGAAGTTCTGTTGTATTCATTTTTGTAAAACATTCCCTACACGTGTTTGCGAACCATACGAATAAGATAGTGTTTTAAAAATAAAATTGCTTATTTAAAACAAATTTCCTCATCAATGGCTACATTTTTAATGTAAGTAGTTCATTCTAGCTCTTCTAACAAAACGGTAAAAATATTTCTTGCAAAAAATCGCAAGTGACGATGTAAAAATAAGAATCTGAGATTTGCTATCTGCGTAACAAATTCAGAGAAAAACGCAACTCAACAATATTTCCGCTGCTCTTTTGACGCTGAGCGAAGCGATTACGCACTTTTATCCAAACAAGCTTACTCAGAGTTAAAAGCCAATTTATCAGCGTGTCTCAAATTGTGCATTATCATTTTATACTCGTCCTTCTACGTAAGTGTGCGTAAGGACCGCGTTCGAATTCGAATTTAACTTTCAATGTGTTCTTGAAAACGTGTCAGTGTGTGCGTATCGGAATCTGTTGATGTATGACTGTAGAATAATGTTAATGTTCGTGTCATGTGATGTGGTAGGGTACATTACACGTGAAATGTATCGATGTTGTATTCAGTAGGCACGTTAAATGTCAGCTGATGGAATTAGAGCATAAGAGTGATCTCTCGGAAGGAATAATAGTTGTTGTGGTAAATGGAGAACTATGAAGGATTAAGGCAAAAGTTGTTCTGATTATTTTAGAATCCTGGAAGAGCCACTAGGCTCAATTTTTGCGGTGTATAGTCAATGCCAAACACAATGCCCATATCGGAAAAAAACCTACAGCTGTAGCTCGCTAGGCCTACGGTTTACATTTTCATTGCAAAAATATGACTTTGAAGTTTTACCTAAGGAGTCATCACAAAGTGCTCGATCTAAGCGATCGCTAGTCGGCAGTCGATATTGATCGCCTCAAAACATAATTCATGGTCGATCGATGAACTTAATCCGGCTGCCATACACCACACTGGATCGATCTCAACTGTCAATGTCATCAATCGACCGCAATCTAAGTGCACTTTAATTATAAAAAAAAAAACAAATTAACGGCTATTGCAGTGGAAAAAGGAACTCAAAACACTGAAGCCTGATTTACACGGTATGATGTAGAAGCAACAATAAAAGTGCAACTTTTAAACAGTGTTTAGACGATGCAAGTCATTGTTGCTTCAATTTTATTGTATGCAGCGGGCGGGCAAGAAATATGCATTGTAGGAATGGGGTTAAACACATTAATCTCAACAGCAATCAAAAGCAGACCTTTTCACGCAAATATATTTGGCAAACATACAAATTCACGTAAGACCCACATTCCAGCGGGTTACGCAAAAAGAGATTCGAGTAGTCCTCCAAAATTATTCGTAAACAAAAATATGGCTGTCATAAACTCAGACAAATGTATAATTTATGCTATCCGTCAACGTAACGTACTTATGAGTGAGGTTACGTTGCTCCCTGTATTTGGTGTGATTTGTGTACAGTGAGTGCGAATACTGCGTTGAATGGTGAATTTGTTTGGGACTTCTAAGAGGAAACTTTTTGATGAGGTAGAAATCTATAATTCGATTATACTATATTAGAAGTTAGAAGAGAAGATTGGAAATACAGAGTGCCCAACTCGAAGGTTTACAACTTTAAATAAAGATGATTTTCATTACAAACTAAAATTACCGAATGTTTTTTCAAAACTATATTGTTCAGGCTTCGCAATTTTGTATACAACTTATTGACAAAGTCACAAATTCTACTTTTAGTGTTCAATATTGACCACCACACGTCCCTTTAGACAACCCCACAGAAAAAAAACATCAGGACACGTCGTGCAATCCTCTGTGATCAAAACTGTATTCTTACTCGTAATGATTTGTTACAAAAAAAATGGGTTATTTTCAATCCGTTCAAGGACTTTAGAATCAAATTACTAAATGTCAGGCGGTGGTCATGTTCTTATTGACTGTTCAATGGACAGTGTCTATAAAGAATGTCGTTATGCAATAAGGACACCTAATGATGTCCAGTTTTGAATTTAATTAGTTTATTGATGCGACGCACTTTGACATAATGTACGTCCAAATGCCGCATTTATAATGTCTGCAGAAATACTGTTTATTTGTCAGTAGTTGTGAAATAAACATCAAACGACTGCAGAGATTTAAAATACTCCTCCATCTCAGTATTTATTTATTTATAGAAAGAGCGAAAAGATCTTATCAAAAATGTATTCGAAATTCAACGTTCAATGTTCAGACAACAATTCTAGTTGTTTTAAAAAACTGGTTTTAGAAATTATATAAACAGTTAATATCGGGATCATCATCAGCCTATAACGTTCACACTGCTGGGACACAGACCTCCTCTCTGTGAGAGGGGAGTGGGCCGTAATCCACCACGTGGGCCCAGTGCGAGTTGCTAGATGTCACATGTCTTCGAATTTTTGGTTCTAGGACATGCCGGTTTCCTCACGATGTTTTTCTTCACCGTTTTGAGAGCAGTGGTCATGAAACAATTTACACAAAGTAAAGCGCCTGTCTGGGTTCGAACCTGCGACCTACAACTCGAAAGTCACGGCCGTTACCACTGGGCCACCACTGCTATGCCATATCGGGATATATTAATGTAATAGAATCCACTTTAACTTTTTCCTGGGAAATGGTACCATTGTATATGCGAGCACGTGTATATCTTAGTATGCATATACACGCAAATATTGGAGTTAATTTTCACAGCAAAACGCGTAACGAAAATCATCATAATAATCGAAATAGATATAAAAATATTCTCATACAACTAGAAAGACTGACGTAAAATTGATTTCTATATTTTTACGATAATATTGATATACTCGTAGTACCATAAAATAGCCATAAGAAAACAGAATAACTGTCTGTACGATAGTAAAAGTCGAAAGAAATATGAAAACGCCTGCCAATAACAACGCCAGTGAATAAGATATGTTTATAACTTAACTTGTAAATTATACTTTTACTGCTAAGTACTACTGGGATGCTAAACTTCCTTTATGTATATTACAGAGATATTTGGAACATTTTTTTTATAATATGCAGCATAATAAAATAAATTGTTTAGGACCTAGGTGTAATGATAATCCTCATAACTGTGTTTAAGAAAACATACATTTTGCAAATGATTGCACAGTTCCTGACTTTGCATTTGATTTATGTTTTTATTACGGACTCTTTTAACGTGCACGTCTACATTGTTCTCACATGTATAATTTCAACATGAATGATTTAACCAATATTTTCTTACACTTTTTAGGGTTCCGTAGTAAACAAGGAACCCTTATAGTTTCGTCATGTCCGTCTGTCTGTCCGTCTGTCTGTCTGTCTGTCTGTCTGCGGTCTAGCTCCAAGACTGTTAGTACTAGAAAGTTGTAATTTGGTATGGGTATACATATTAATCATGCCGACAAAGTGGTAAAATAAAATTATGAAAAATATTTTTTTTTTAGGGTACCTCCCCTACACGTAAAGTGGGGATGTTTTTTTTTTTTTTTTTTCTATCCCTTAGTGTGGGGTATCGTTGGAAAGGTATTTTCAAATCATTGTGGGTGTGTTAAAACCATTTTTAAATTCAGAGAACCGTTTGCGAAATATTAAGCTTTAAAGTGCAAATTTTTGTTAGAGTCAAGTGTTCCCCCCCCCCCCCCCTGCCAGCTAAATGGTTGGTTTTAGATATGTGAAAAAATTCAAGGCAGTAGCTTAAATCACGAACTTAAAAGGAAAACTATCACAGCTGAGTAGGCTTTACAAGTTAACGAGTTATAATTGACCAACTTAGATTTGCGGTTGTAAAACCATGTTCTCCCATACATTCTGTATGAAAGATTTTTTTTTCAACTACAAAGTTAAGTTTGTTCTTGGGATACATTCATCCCAACAACGGAACCCTACATTGTGCGTGGTCCGACATGCACTTGGCCGGTTTTTGATTTAAAAGAGTGTCCGTGGAGTTTCTTGCCCGTTCTTCTCCATAGGAACCTACTACGCTTTGGAATGGGCAACTAGCTTCAACTTTCTGACTGACCGACCCATTGCTAAATCAAAAGTGCCTGCAATTGGTTTATTTGAAATAAATGGTTTGAGTTTGCATATTTCACTGAATAGTTTTTACAAAATCGCATACGTATTTTAAAATGAGCCTTCATTGCAAATTCGGCTTTCAAAAACAGTGAGTGATAACATAATTGATGCTTCGCTCTTTAAAATAAATTGCTTCTTTGGTGAAATCTTTTGTAACTTCTAACTTTTTTCTTCATGAACAAACTCATAACATGGTAACATAGTATTCAACATTATTATTTTTAAATTGTTTTATTATTATTAGATGTTAAACTTTTTTAGGCGCGTTGAGCGGTTTGTTTAATGTATAATGTTCTAGTACGCTAATTGATAGTGTCGTGCTTTCATCTTACATACATATCCTTACAAGTCTATTACAGAATCATTCATAACATACTTTGCTAATTGCACGTTCGCATCGCATTGTGTGCCTCTTACACGCGAGAAAAAGTGCAAACTTGGCAGCCACCGAAACACATCAACGCGTTATATATGGTCGTACGTTGCAGTGAAATGAAACTGATTTTCTTGCCTTTTCTGCAATGAATATATTCTTCTCTGTATCTTGGCTGAAAGGGATAAATGAACTGTGGTGACCTGCGCTGGTCCAGCTCCACAAGGGCACATAAATTAATTGATGAGCATTCGAAAGTGTTGTTGCGGCTGATGAAGATTGTAAAAACTATCTTTCTTTATATAAATTCAATCTCTTTGTATTGTATAATTACATATCACATGTGTGGGCATTGTGACCACGTACATTCCATAAAGCTACCATTACCTGGGTACGTCTTTCATTGACTTGAATGTGCCCTGGCGGCTGAGAGTGTCATGCTCACTCAAATGTCTCGCTGATGGTGGCGTGTGTGTTGGATCATTAAGTTCCCTTCAAAATGGTTGAGCTAAATGGTGCTGATCCATGCGTCATGTTCGTGAACGGGCGCCGTCAGTAGGGACTGGTCATCTCTTAACTGCCACGGTTTATTTTAATTTTTGAATTGTTTTTATTTTTGTTTTTTGTTACGGACGCTTTTAACGTGCACGTCTTTCTACATTGTTCTCACATGTATAATTTCAACATGAATAATGTAACCAATATTTTGTAACAATTTTTTTATTTAAAAGAGTGTCCGTGGAGTTTCTTGCCCGTTCTTCTCCATAGGTACCTACTACGCTTTGGAATGGGCAACTAGCTTCATCTTTCTGACTGACCGACCCCTTGACAATTCAAAAGTACCTGTAATTGGTTTATTTGAAATAAATGCTTTGAGTTTGAGTTTGAGTTTTTGAGTTTGAGTTTGACCTTTTGTGGGTAGAATTTCAGTTTTTGTGTCGCGTGGTTCCGAATAAAAACAGATTTTGGTTACATTTTATTAGCATCGTCGTATGAAGGCATTTTCAGGCACATGTTATATTTTTCATACTTCGGTACTAGCATGCATTAATTTTTTGTTATAATTTTTTCTAAGGGAATAAAAGTATGACGGGGACGTCCATTAAATTGTGTCATCTGTCCAAGCTTAGACATTTTTACGTCGAAAAAATTTGTTAAATATATCGATTACTGACAAATGCTTGCACTGACTGGACAGGTCCACTCAAATCTGTGTGGTTCTTTCCTCAAAAGACCTTTTCAGACACTTATCTACATGGTCCTCATATGGCCTGACCAAGATTATGTCTGGACTTTAAAAGAGACTGCGACCTCTGAGTTTGTTTCGGCCTTTCTTCTCAGAGTAGTCAGATAGGAAACGCCGAACTCATCTAGCTTATTTTTAATATTTTTTTATATGACGTGTAAAAGTGATTTCGATATCCTATTTACAGAATAAACAATTTCATTTCATTTCATTTCATTTCATTAACCCCAGACATTTTTCTTCTACTGCACGTATAGCTTATAAAATTTGTAGAAATCTGGCAAAAATCCGTTGAAATAAGCAAGGTTTTATGATTATCCAGCTGGATGCTCTTTTTCACAATTGTAAAGAAACCGTCTATTCTCTCCCAAGACTCACTAATAGTGATTTACACGGGCGTTTAAATAATTTACCTTTTGTTCAAAACCTCTGCAGCGTGGTCGCTACTGTTAGGGCTGGCACACACATAGTTTTGACGGAATGTAAAGTTGTTTAATGGAATTCACGTTAATAATACGATGCAATATCTGTGACATAGCCTCTAAAGAAATTTTAGTTTTACGGTCTATGCAGTCATGCTGCATGGATACAGTATGCAATGAGGCAGTCAGAAACAGCTAAGTAAATAATCTACTATATTTTGTGTGGTATATAAATACCTACTTAACGGTTTCAAGACGTACTAATTTTGGAGTCCAGCCACAGTTCCTGCTAGTGCAGACCTAAACAAAACGCTTTGATAATGATATTACAATACGAAATCCAGCTAATGCGGCCACAATTTTCAACCACTGTTGGGTCTAGCATTCCACTTTGGTCAACCCTAGCTGCAGGTGGAGGCAATTTAAACAATTTAATTATGGATTCACCGCACGAGTATAATACATGTGACTTTAATTCCGTACACAATGACTCATTAGTCCCCGGTGAACTGATAATAAATTGAGCCAATTTGTCATTGAAATCATTTTGCAGACTTTCAGTTGATTCACGTGAGAATGGCTAGAAAATTACCTGTGTCCGCAAGGATTTTGTAGTTCTGTTTGATGGTATGGTCTGTCTGGGAGAAAGGATTTATCAGTTTTAAATTGATGTTGTCTAGTGAGGTATTTTACTGATGCTTATTTGTTTTTTATTATTTAATTATTTTAATAAATGAAAGACTTAATAAAACCTACCTAATAGTGTAGGTAGTTAGATCATTCTTCGAAGAAATCACGAACCGAACTAGGTATTAACGAAAATAGGTAACTTTTTTTTTTGAGTTGGAAATTATCAAATAACTTCTCCCGCTCTGGGTGGGAGGTATCTGTCTTACAAAGATAAAAAAATCACATAGGTACCTAGATACTATGTACCCAAGAACTACACTTGTTGACTAGTTGCGTGTACTCTATAACTTTATCAAAGTGGCACAAATGAAAGTCGCGTATAATATTCCCAACAGCAGGCAGTGCTGTTGGGAATATTATACGCGACTTTCATTCAGTGAATGTTTTTTGATTGGCTATGGAGCGGTTCTTACATTACAGCCCTACAGGCAACAGTCAATGCAAGCATTTAAAGTCAAAATAGCACGTGTTATTTAATTTGTTTTAGCTTGTTATAAATCCCATAGACACTAGACAGGTATAACATCATGCTTGTATTCCCCAAAGGGATGGGCAGAGGTGCCACGCGCTACGTCATGTACTCGTGCTACACGCACGTAGCACTAGTACGTGACGTAGCACATAGCACAGGCTTGTAGCAAATAAGTGCTTCTTTTTGACAATAACTGCGTTCCTAAAAGTAGAAAAGAAAAGCATGTAGCAGTGAAGCGTAAGTTGAAGGTAATTGCTACACATTTTATTTTAAATCTATTCTACTCTCCTATACATATATTATATTCTGTTGCAACCACAGTCTTCTCTTGATGGCAACAAGTTTGTGAGATTTATTGCTATTTAGTACTTCCTATTATATGTATAAAAATTTAGATATTTCAGATAATAATCCATTATTAGCAACTACAATTTTTTTTGCTCTGTATGCTATATTTTTTTGCGAGAAACTAAAGTTTCCATTTTGGGAGAAAAAGTTGTTTTTTTTTTTATTCATCCAATTTTTTTTAAATCCTTTTCAACGTGTACGCTATGACATGCTTATCAAGCAGTGTGTGCGCAGACACAGATGTACCCACTCCTCCCTCACTCTCATAGTCTTCAAGGACGGCCATACGACATGACCGAAGAGAGATCAGGCAGAGGACACAAATCTTTCAATCTGGTTCTGTTAGATGACAGTCTGGCGCATTCATTAACAGGACCTCCGACCGCGGATATTATTTGATCGGTCCACCTCATCAATGACCTACCGCGTGGCCTATTACCTTCCGCTCTGTCTGCACCACTAGACGCTCTATGAAGTAATCATTTCGCCTGGAGACATGACCAAAAAATTTTGGTATTCGACACTGTACTGGGTAGTGCTGATAGACAATGTGTAATGCCGAGTTCTTGGAGTACGGAGACGTTTGGAAATTAATTTTCAAGTAGGTAGGTAGGTAGTAGTTAATAGGTAGACCCTTGAAATTTTCACAGAGTCTGTACTACTTACTGTACCCTCTATAACAACAAACAATAAAAATAAAGTAAAGTAAAAAGGGGGTGCCCATACAAGAAACGTATTAAAGAAATATGTAGTATTCAATATTGTACGGGAAACTGCATGCATTATTCAAGTTAATTATTTAATTTCTTAAAGTAATAATTAAGTATGTAAAATTTGCACGCTGAAATTAAATTCATAATCAGACATCGATGTAATTAGGTATCATTATACCATTAAGAACTTTCTATAGGTACCTTATTTACAAATAAATGACGTTGACGTTGATGTTGATTTTGGTGGTACGGAACCCTTCGTGTACAAGTCCGACTCGCACTTGGCTGTTTTTATTGTATTTTCAAACATTACAATAGAGTTTATTCGGCTACTATTAAACATGGTAAACATCCTGAATAAACATTGAATGTTATTATTTTATTAATGTACTAGATATGTTATCAAAGCATTAAGGCTCAGCCGAGAGGCGCGACGCGACACCAGTAGACCAATTTCTGTGAAGTTTTCATAGAAATTGTTCCACCAGAGTCACGTCACGCCTGTCTGCGGGAACCTTTATAACCAGTTAGATTCAAAATAAATATATTATCAAGAAAAACACGGCTTCAGTTATTATCCACTCAAAGCCGTGTTTTCATAATTCGTAATTTAGGTAAATTATTACTTTAAAATATTAAAACTAAAGAAGAGATTTTAGGAAAGTTATAATTGTGGATTTTTTTTTAAAGTGTTTGTTTATGCAAGCTTTAGTTGATTTTTATTTTACTTTTTACAGAATCGTACTATTATAATTATTATAAACGCGAAAGTTTGTGAGGATGGATGGATGGACGTTTTGTTACTCTTTTACGAAAAAACTACTGAACGGATTTGAATGAAATTTGGCACACAGATAATTTATAAGCTGGATTAAAACATTAAATATTTTTTATTCCGATATTCCCACGGAATCGGGACTTATGTGGGTGAAACCACGAGGCGCAACCAGTAATATTATAATTGTACACAACGATAAATATTACTTTCAGGGGCAGTCGGGTAAAATGATAAGGAAAAGTGCTGGCTAATGTTGCACCTGAAATTACCATCAATAATCACTGCGGTTTGTCCTATCACAAAAACATGTACCTATAGGTAGGTAAATTCATAATATTATAGTTTGAATATAATAAAAATATAAAACGTAGTAACCCAGTGTGAAGTCCATAATATAGAATTATTTGATTGCTCGGCTCTTGGAAATTGGAATAGCCATTTAGCCTCATTCAGTATCGGTTATCAAAGTAAGCAATCTCCAAATTGCCTGTTACAGACATCTAACGGGACCACATAATGGGGTATATCGGAAAAGATTCGAGTACCCTTACAATAGTTACCTTTGGGCAAATAATGTTAGACTTACGTGTTATGATTTTCTTCTGTGTATACACCGTTAAATTTGAATCACAGTTTTACTAGAACAAACGTTGTTCAGACCATGGTCTACTACCATCCTAAAGTATCAAATATTTTATTAAAACAAACTGAACTAGGCGTTCTCAAATAAGTCTTTGTTACTCAAACGTGTTCAAACATTAACCGTAACATCAAATTACTCATCGCGGCAGTGATATGGCATTCAAAAGAGTTATGAGGAGTCCACGTGGACTACAAGGATGTCCAGCCAATGCGGGCCGAAATGCAAATAAATCATTAGCCAATGACTTGCAATCGCGCGAAATATCGTCCCGCCCATTTCTTTTGTTGACTGCCGCCAGCCGCCCCCGCCACCCGAGCGGTAGCGAAATCTCTCGAGCGGGTCACATGTATGCATCCGATGTACTTACGTCACGGGCACGTATCGCGCGTTTTTTGTGAAAATGAGTTCTAAGTGTTCTAACTATTTTAATGTGGAGTAGTGTGGGATATGATGCGTTTTGCGTGCAATTTTGTACCTTCATTCTAAACTGTGATGTAAGAAAGTAACTAAGTAGGTAGGTACCTACTTTACTTACCAGAACTAATAATTAACATCAGCTAGAATTACTGACGATCTTAGGATCGTCAGAAATTCTAGCTGGCCCGATAAGAATGAAGAGAAATTGGAATCAAAGTTGTCTTGGTGCACAGCTAACTGTTATTATGTTGTGATCTCAGGTAGATTCTTATTAGGTTCGTGTTAAAATGCTTACTTTGATCCATTAACAGTGTTAAAAGTTAATTTGGAAGGAAATTTTAGCAAATTGAAATTGTCATAATTACGTAACTTGAAAACTCACTTTTTTTGTAAAGATATTTCTTTAGTTTTGGTATTAAATGAAAGGTCTAAACTTAAAACTATTTGTCACGTTTAGTTCATGAAAATCGGCCCACGGAACAAAAAGATACGGCCATTTTTATGTATGGAAATTTTATTTAGTTAATAATAATTTGTAAATGTTTGTTCTAATAACGCCTCACTTTTAGTTAACTCATAGATTTTACTCATAAAATTTTCATACCGCGGGCTTAATATGAAAATACCTTGATACGCGAGCGCCGCCGCCGTAATGTCTGTGTTGTAGGGAGTAACGATAATCTTAAACTTTGTCTTTTTTGTGTTTTTTCAAAAACCAATTATGTTTTCTTTTTTATTGGATGCTGTAGAATGGTAGTAGACCATGGTCTGAACAACGTTTGTTCTAGCAAAACTGTGATTCAAATTTCACGGTGTATTTAGTTACATAAAATGGAAATATTATTTTTGATACGTTGGTTGCAGCATTCAATTTGTAAAATCAGCAATTCGTTAATCAGGCTTAGTAATCATAATAACATCAATTTTAATCGTTTAAAAAAACAATTGAAGAACTGATAACAATACCTTGTTTCCAAAAATGGTTATGAGTCATTATGGGTTGGACATAAAACGGAGTAAATCCAGAATTACGGTAATGAGTGTTGATATAAGTTGAAATATTATTTATTGTTTCCCGATCTCTCTTAAGAATTTTTATTTGCTCTTATGCCCAATCTCTGGGCAAAGACACAACTCACACACACAAATGTTAATTTCCTCTCTTCAATTTTATAGTTCTTCTAAAAATGTTAAATATTTACAAAAAGCTTGCAATACTTAATACCTGTACTAAATAAAACTTTTTTCTATACAAAACATAGAATAAAACAATGGTTTGCAGAACGACTGAATATACCTTTCACCCACTAACCTACTTTAGGTAAACTTAGAACATCCGATAACATTTAACCGGTTAGTGGGCACTAATGATCGGTTCCTATTATCTAACCGAACAGTAATGGTTAAACTTAGTCGTATGTCGTTACTAATTATTAAGGACAGCGTGTTACAAACTACTCAATATTCCGTTAGTGTCTAAAATTTGCTGATCTACTGATGTTTTGACCAGATTACTTCCCTTATCGGGGTCCAGGAATTAGCCATCCTCTAATCAAATAGCTATTATGATTAATAAAAAAGGAGACAAGCAGATTATCTCTTATTAGAAGAGTAGCAGTGATCTCCCAGTCGATAATAATAGACTGTGTGATGAAAATAATGGTCAGTTATGACATTATATGAAACTATTGTTCTAAATTAGAACACAGGCCATAAATTTAGTGGTAGACAATAAAACTGATGATGCTACCGCTTCTCTTTAAAGAAATCATTTATGATTAAACACAAACCAAGTAAGTGCTACAAACGATTCGTTATCGTGTATAGAAACTGAAGATTAGAGTAGATAAATTAACAAACCAGGAAATGTATGTGTAATGGTGCACGAACGTTGAATAGTTTAATGTTTCCTTTGAGAAATACTTGGATTTCGATATATCTTGTATCTTTCAAAGAAATAAATAAGTGCTTGTCAAAAAGCGCATTAAAATAGCCTTCAGGATGAGGTTCACTAACAGCTTCGCTGACTGGCCAATCTTTTGAACACAACGTTTCTTGATACCTCTTGCCAACACAACATGTTCGAAGAAAGTGCTTCGTGTAAAGAGAATATTGGCTTCATACTATGAAGTCCTAAGGTAAACTGTTAATAATTCTTATTATAATATACATAGTTGCAAGCTATGTTTTGTCATCATTCGTGAAACAAACTCAACAGAATAATAAAAATCTAAAAATATTGAGTATTTATCTTTACTAAAGAATTATTATAATGGTCCGACTATTCGACTAATTGGTATTTATTCTGACTTGTTCAAACCTAAATACCACAGGCTTCATTCAGTATGTATTAAATTGACTGATAGTTAAAATACAAAATATTTCCTTTTGGCTTTCCGCGCGCCATACGAGTATCCATAATAATATTTCAAGTCTCTTCAAAGAGTTGATGCTCCATATCAAATTAATAGCCCTTATCTCATGCTGTACTTTCCTGCAATCCTCCCACAAACCTCTTTCGACAATATCGAGGGGTGCCATAAAACGTTCTATGGATGGGATAAAAAGTTTGTTCGCATCAGATAAACTGAACTGTATGTAATGACATCGGCACTTATGGGTTTTATATGTGGTTCCTATCGATGGGAAAAAAAGCAAGGAAAAGAAGACAGTATATTTTCTCCTTGGTGCCTATAAATTTTATTGGCGAAAGCTATAGAGCCCAAAGAAAATGTGTTAATAAAGTCATTGAGTTGATTAACTATCGGTAATATCAAAGTGGGCCAAAAGAACCACTGAGTGACAACCCCATTGGGCATCGTGGCATATCAAGACGAGGGTAGAGAGACAAGCTTAAATTCTACCAAAATAACTAGCCCTTATTAGTACAGGAGTGAAGTCTGTGGAAAAAGGAGAAGCCTTTGCCCTGCAGTGTTGTCCAACACGGGCTAAATAAATAGATAGCAAAACATATATACACACAACATCACGCATATTATCCCCGATGGGTGGAGCAGAGGTGTACCCATAATACACTCACATTTCGCTTTCGATGGATACGTAATATCAATATCTAGACGACTATGAATTAATATATACTACTTGTTAGTGTGTCGTAATTTAATATACGACCACTTCTGAAGATAAACCATCCATTACACTAGTACAATAAATAGTACTACTATTTACCATACACTTTGCATAAACCCAACGTGCCGGAGCCCAACATTTATAACAAGTATCTCACAATTTCTCATGTCTTCTTTCATGAACAGCGTAAAACATTGCGACGAAAAAACCCCACACTTGTTTCACAAATTCTGTCTTCAAATCCTACCCTTTACATAATTCAAACTCACGACAATTTACGACTATACATATATTTCCATATCATTTGAATAGGTACATGGATGCTGAATCAATTACGCCGAGAGTACTGTATAACACAAATCTATACGATCTTCAATGTTAATAGCCCTCTCACTGCTGAAATCTTCAATTTCTTTCAACAAAAAAAACTTAACGAGTGTCTTATTTATACTCAAACGTTCCGTTCTCATAATCTGTCGTTTTCTGGTTTCTAAACTTCATTAAAACGAAGGATTGCTGCTAAATCCCTTTGTGTAATATATCCACTTTTGTTTGATTATCTCGGAGACCGGCTGTCGACTGAAATTAATATAAGGCTCTCTTTATTAGTTCTCATAACAACCTCACTTGCAGGGTTAATGAACCGACGAGGGCAATATTTTAATCCGAACGATGCCTCATCAAAAACTTTTTGATGACAGAGTCTAAGGCTTCTAAGTTGGACATTTTGTTCTAGTTGGATTTAATCAGGATTTACTTTGGATCGCATCGGAATTATCACTTGATCGGGCCTGGAAAACTTACGTGCTTTAATTAATAGTGTCGGGTTTGTGTTGTTTAGGTATACTTATCTTATTTTATTTCTTGATCATGACTAGTGTATGAAAATAATGCATATTAAATCATCTGCATTATTCAGAAAATTCATATATCATTTCGAGTCTCACAGTTACATTGTTTTATACACATACAAAAATTTTCTCAATTGTACAAAAACTCGAATTGGAACAACTATATGTAGGCCATGCCATTTGTTTTGTGCGGAAATCGATCACGCACCTGAGAGTTAGCTAATACATTAATAATCACTTAGCTCTTTGCACCCTCATTCCGATTTCTATACGATTTTTTTCAGATTTCTGTACAAATTTATTAACTAAGTAGGTACTTACCTAGATTTTATTTAAAAAGCTCTAGCGTTTTGTCATCAAAATAAAAACGTTTTTTAAACCAGAATATTCTAAATATAAAAGAAACCTATCTCCGCTTTCTTTCGCCCGCCATATTACCCAGAATGACAATAATGAGAAAGTAATCCGCTATCGAGTCGATCGCACGATAAAATGATAAAATTCAGCGCTGAATACGCTGATACGCTGAAACAGCTGCCTTTGATTATGTTTGTTTCTTGATTAAGTTTTTGCTGAATATTCAATGTATCATTTTGCTGAAAGGCGAAAAGAATTATTTTATAATGGGAACGATGTGTATCGGTTTTCTGATTAGGGAAATTTGTTTGAAAGGCTTAGACAATTTAAATCGTTATTTCTGTTAACCTCTTACAGGTTAAGAGAAATTGCGATATATATTATTATTACTGGTATGTATGAACATAATTTATGTCCACTTGTCTAGTCAACATGGATTAGATTAGGTTTTGGGATTTGATTGACTTTGTGAATAAAAGAATAAAAAATACTTGCAGTGTAAAAATATGCGATTTAAAATAGATGACTTGTAGGCTTGCTTGGTGGTGTAAAATAAAGGTATTTATTTAGATAACCGTCATAAGTTTAAAAATAACTTTAGCTAACTATTGTTTGTGGCCGAACGAATATAAATAAATAATGAGAGAAATGGGCAGCGATCGTATCGTATCGACTGCTGGTCTAATTCAGTGACCACCTAATACTACAAACTTACGTCATCCAGTCTGGCGTCAACCGATACATAACAATACTACACTAAAACAAAGAACTACACAAAAGATCTTTAAAAAAAAGTGTCTGTTATTCAAGTTTGCGGATATTTATCTTGTACGGGCAGTTTGTCCGTACTGTGAGATGTTTTATGTAGCTTGGTGATGGGTACGAATCACACGGGATGTTACAGGAAATAAAATCACTGTTTTGTGTCCGTTATTGATTGACCGATTTATTAGGAAAAACATTAAAATATATACATGTAAAGTTGGTGACTTATGGTGGGCGCGATAGCTTATTCAGCGAATGTAGACAAGTAATCGGCGAATAAGCAAATGCTTATTGCGGTAAAAACTAAAATAATACATTTCATGTGGCGATGCTCGTACATGGGGATTTTGGTTCTCTTTTAGTTCTCGTACAGTGTGAGTCTTTATAATGTGCACAAGTTGAAATAGGGAATCTATGCTTAATTTTATCGACGGAAAAAATATTTTAAAAAATCGAAATATTCTTTTATATACCTATGTATGTTTTTTTTTAAGATACGTAATGGTGTTATATTGAGAAAATTTACGATTATTTTGATAATTGATGAAAAAATAAACATATTTTTGCTAAAAAAAACATACAATAGACGTGAATATATTTAGTAACCTGTTCTGCCTAGCTATTTCTAAAGAGCCATAAAAAACTCCTGAAAGAAATCGACACGTGTTTCACCTCTCAACGAGGCATCACCAGTGCTGTATGCGCTCAGCGGTCGCTGTGGCAACACGCCGTGTTCGGGTTCGCAACAAGTCCATCGTCATCCTGAGGATGCCTCGTTGAGAGGAAACACGTGTCGATTTCTTTCAGGAGTTTTTTATGGCTCCTTAGAAATAGCTGGCGGAACAGGCTACTAAATATAGCCACGTCTATTGTATTTTATAATGGATTTCCGCAAGGTCACGCCAAAATCAATTAACTAAAAAAAACATGTTTATTTTCAATTGAGGGTAGTTTTTGTTCCACACTTTTCATTTTATGAGGACGCCTAATTACTTCCAATCATTATGGAGTTTGTTTTATCGCGATAGATCATTTAGTTTTTAAGTTACACCGTTTTATTTAAAAATTCCATTAAAAAAATATTTAGATATTTTTTCCGTCGATTAAATTAAGCATAGATGGCATTTCGATATGTGCACATTATAAAGACTCACACTGTATATCTTCGTTCTGGCTGGTTAATATTTAGTTCTTTTTATTTGGCACAAAATCTGTGCACTTTGGCAGCTGATTGTTTCACGTTACAGATAAGGCTAAATGACGATAGGAAGATTTAAGTTCAAATCAAGGATATTGAAAAGTTTTACCGTCACTGGGTTTCCTTAAGTTGGGTTTTATGGATGGGATTATTATGGGTCCTAACCTAACAACGTTACAATGACTTAGAATAATGCTTAGAGTAAGTTGTCAGAGTAAAACTAATCTCTACTCGGTGCAGCCAGGACATGCGAGTGCTTCATGTCAGATTTAATAGTTAAGCTCAAATAAATCAAGTTAAGGAACAGTGTTGAAACAAGTTCCAAGTATACCAAATGCTTTTAGTATAAACTTGTTAACTAATTCTTTCGACTCATCTGGTTACTGTTTAGGGGCTCAAATACTCAACGGCTTGTATTTTCACGGCTTGTGTTTTTGGCTTATATTTTTATCTTGGGTAATAGCTATATTATACTTAGGTCTATATTGTTCATGAAAATACCTTCCACCACCTTGTTGATTCAATAGGCCGGCTAGTATTTAATTATTTATTAGAGAGAAGAATAATAACCCAGCTATGTTACTGCTGGGAAAAATTATCACCAGGTATAAATCCAAGTTTTCTTAGGCCCACTTGAACGTTTCGTTGGGTTTAATGAATAAATGTAGAATTTGTAAGCTCGGAGTTAAGTAAATTAACATTTGAACTCTTTTTATGCGTTGCGCCACTAAAAAGTAACACCGGGTTAGTTAACCTGACATTTGTGTTTTTTTTGGGAACATTGCAAACATAAAATAAAAATTGCATTTTCTGTACCCTGACATGTAATCCGATCAAAAATTAATGAACGGAAATTATAATGCCCATTTTTTTTACACTACATTACGATACGTAATACCTATTTTCCTCTCTTTAAATTTCATAACATGATATTTAATATGGTTTCAATAAAGATTTAGTTTATTGAGTGGTGTTCAAATCGCAAAAAAGATGCATCAGAGCTATTACCGGTATAAAAATAACTTGTAGCTGCAAACCTTATTTTGTATTGTTAAAAATAATGACTTTACCTTGCTTGTACATATTTGAGACTGCTTTATTTGTTAAAAAAAACATGCATCTATTCAGAAAAGCCTCTGAACATCGCTATAAAATGATTAGACAAGTAGTACATGAATTATGCATTCGACCATCAAAGACCGCCTTGATGGATAAAAGCATACATAGGTACTTTGCATGGCCCCAAAAATATTTAATAAAATTGCCAAATGGAATTAAGGACTTAAATATTATTCAATTTAAAAACAAATTAAGACATTTATTATTGGAAAAATGTTATTATACTATTGACGAATTCCTTAATGATAAATTGTAAGTTATTTGACATTGATATTAATTTAATTTTGACATTGTATTATTAACTTTATTTCCATTTATTATTTATATGTATACTCAATTGTTAATATTTTGCTTGTTTTTTCTGTCTTAAGTTATTTTGTGTTTCGTTGTAATTATTTCATTTTAATATTTTGATTATTCTTTATTATAAATAACTAATTATTATGTGAAAGTGTGTACACCTTTAAGGTAGATTTTTGAGGAGCGAATTCGAATTATTAATATCTCATGTAAAATGTACCAGAAATCACACGAATAAATGAATTTGAATTTGAATTGAATGACGAAAACGTCATTTATGGAAAAATATGTTTTAAGTTTTTTTATAATTTGTATTTATTTTATATGGGTTCAAAAATATATTGCCTGTTGATATAGTACCAAATTTTCGGTTTCTATAACGTCGAATAATATAAAATATAAAATCACAATAAAAGCGAGACGAGCGTCTCGCTTTTATTGAAGGTACAAATACGGACTTAATGCCTTAGGCATTCTCTACCAGTCAACCAAGGGTGGTGAAGATATTAGATGGCAGGTTTGAACGGAACAAAGAAAAAAATATTAAAAATAAAATTTATAAAAAAAATTAAAATGAAATCGGTAGGAACAACAATACATAAATAGGTTATAACTTATAATATACATACATACATATTTGATCAATAAAATATATACCTATATTACATATCCTTACATATTATAAAAACAAAGTTCCCCGCCGCGTCTGTCTGTCTGTCTGAACGCGAGAAACTCAGAAACTACCTAACGGATTTTCAAACGGTTTTCACCAATGGACGGAGTGATTCATGCGGAAGGTTTAAGTGTTCATAAAGTTTTGTGTAAATTGGCTGAAATTTGACGATTATTGTTGAAGATGTCAGGAAAAAATCATGCCAACTGGGAACTTTATTGGCGTGTGCCGCGAAAAACGTAAAAGTTACATAAAATGTATGTTCAACAATATTGTTTACCTTAAAAGGTTAAACAAAAAAGTCCACGATGACATATTTTATTTTCTGAGGAAGACCCACAATAACCATTTTATCTTTCAGAATTTGATCAAAATTTCATTGCTATTTCCGAAGCTATTTTGACCGATATTGTATTAATCCTTATCCAATAAACTATGTTACTTACATTGAGCATTTAATTTAGATTAAAATATTTATGCCTTTACGTCATTTCATTTAAATGAATGGTTTAAAAGCTATCACAGATTCAAAATTACGCGTAGGTAACAAAATAATTATGGTTAACGGCAACGCAGGTGCAGCGGTAGACGTCAATGACCTTTTCCTCGGCTATTAGGTATACATACCTAATAGCCGAGGAAAAGGAAAAATATCCCACGGAAACGTACTACCGATTCCAAGATTACAATCTTGGAATCGGTAGTACGTTTCCGTCGGATATTTTTCGACATCCACGTGGGCGAAGCCGCGGGCAAAAGCTAGTATATATATAAATTCAAGGGAGAAAGCTGTTGAAATGACTCTACTCTATTTATGTAGAAAAAAAAACTGCATTTCCGCTTAAATGCATACCGACTGGTGGCCGTCCTGATATCATAAGGAAACGCATTCCATAGAAGAATGGACTGTATACGGAAGAATGAACAAAGTCAGAAGTACTTTTGCTTGTTTTTAACAATTTAAACATGTTTATTTACTAAGACAATATGATATATTATATATATTTGTAATGTACTCGTCCAGTATTTTCATTTGATACCCAACAAGGCACAACATTTTTTTTTAAGTTCATGCCTTAATTTCCTTTAGTGGGCGCCATATTGCATTTAATGTGACGTCACATAACCTATAACCAGTGGACAATCAAGACGCTTTCAATGATACCTCATTTGTCAAGTTATGATCTGTAGATTAGAAGTCATGAGGTAACAGATGAACATACATACATACATACCGGTCATCAAAATCGTAACCCTCCTTTTTGCTTCACCGTAGTCGGGTAAAAAATGTTATCAGCGGTACCTCATGACGTAAATTTATTTTGAAGTTACTAACACTAACCCAGAGTTAAGCGTCTTAACTCTCCCACATCGGCGGGTTTCATATTTAATAGTTTAACTCTAGGTTTACCTCTAACTCTTGGTGGCGCAAAATGAATTATTTGATTAACCCTGAGTTAGCTGTTAACTCCGAGTTATTTAGGATAACCCATGAACGCGTAAGTGGGTCACACAATACTTTCGAATTTTTAACTTTCCATTAAGAGAAAAAAAAAATAACACTAATAACTATTTTTATTTAAATGATTTCCAGTTAAATGTCATCGCACAAATTCAAAACGTGTTCAAAGTAAAGGAGCATGCCGAGCACCGGTCGGTAATAGAACGTCTGTAATATCCTGTGAAGAGATAGCGAGCGTTCCTACACATGAGCTACTGGGGAGACGTGCATTGAGGACGAACATACGTCATTGTTATGATGGCTTCGATAGAGTGAGAATTATTGTAGGTAAGGTTTAAAAAGAATTTGAGAGACCTCATCAAGGTACTTAAAAAGTATCAAGTATCCACCCAATTATAGCTCCCAATAAAAAACTAAAAACAAAATTCACAACGAGACTCTCACCAAAATTTTTAACAAGCCTTAAATCAAACAAACTCGTAACGATCTAAAAAATCAAGGAAGAAGCCTCAATGACAGAATGAATAAAAGATGATCCACTGTCGATCCATTATTGTTCACTTGGTGACTCCAGACAATAAACATTCAGTCATTATGTAGGCAGACAAACAAACGACACTCATCAACATAATCTGGAAATCAAACGACTCCGAGCATCATTTTAATCCGTCTCCTTTTAATCAAGGGACGCTATTGTCAGCTTAATTGTGTGAGATGCTTAATCGTCAGCCGCCATATTCGGAATTGTTTGGAAACTTTCGGATTTATAACTAAGCTCTTTGAAACTAGAAGGTTTAGATGAGAATAATGATTATGGAGTCTTAAGTAGTAAGGCTTTTCGCTCAGATGTGACGAAACTTTGAAGTAGAATGGATGTGTATTAAGTGGGTGTCTTGTGTGACTTTGCTGTATGTTTAATATGCTTTGAACCTCTAGATTGGGTATTAATTATTTCTATACTTTCCGTCATTTAATCTAAATTATGCTGTGAAGTCACTTCGAAAGATTTCATAATTTTGTAAAGTGTGAGTAAGGTGGTCAAGGCATGTGGGCTGTTGCTAAGCATAAAATACACAAATCTTAGATAACACTCTCACTCATACCCTTTTACCTTCCACCTTTCGTGGTAACATTTATATAATTTTACTTAGTATAATGCAAATATCCACTTAAAGAAGTTGAAGTTTGTTTTCTAATTGTATTATTTGTTTTTTTTTTTTGTTAATTTCGATGTTGTTTTGTGGTGAATGCTGTGTGTGTATACCTATATAGGTATATATACCAGTACTACTATTATGTTGTTGTTCTGTTTTAATTTTTTGTATGGACTGCTATTGGGTTGGTGTTGGTATACCTAATAAAGAAAAGAATACTTAAACATACTTCAAAAGTAATTCTTTCGTAATAAAACTTCCCGGTGACTTTAATGTAAAATTTTACGAAATTTACTTATAGCTTGTGACGAAATGGGTTTACGTGGGGGTATAAATAAGACCACGTTACCTTGTCAGCATAAAAAAGGTATATTTATGTAAAATACAAAAAGGGGGTAGGAAGGTTTATGGTCACAAGATTCCCTTGATTTCCTTGAGAGTAGCGCAGTACTCTCCTGGCGCAGCCTGGTGTGACGATGACCCCAGCGGGGGTGCCACAGTGCAGACGCCAGGAAGTGTGACGGTCGGCGGTTGGTCGCGCCTTACCCGTAGATGGCTCGACGTGCACACGCGAGTAAATAAGTACCCTGCACGGAGCACGATGGTTACGTATAAGCTGGCACTTTGGAAATGTAAGCCGGAACTTTGGATGGTAGCCGGAACTTTGGATGGTGGCCGGAACTTTGGAGATGTAAGCTGGAACTTTGGATGGTAGCCGGAACTTAGGAGATGTAAGCCGGAACTTTGGATGGTAGCCGGAACTTAGGAGATGTAAGCCGGAACTTTGGATGGTAGCCGGAACTTAGAAGATGTAAGCCGGAACTTTGGATGGTAGCCGGAACTTTGGAGATGTAAGCCGGAACTTTGGATGGTAGCCGGAACTTAGGAGATGTAAGCCGGAACTTTGGATGGTAGCCGGAACTTTGGAGATGTAAGCCGGAACTTTGGATGGTAGCCGGAACTTTGGAGATGTAAGCCGGAACTTTGGATGGTAGCCGGAACTTTGGAGATGTAAGCCGGAACTTTGGACCCTGGAAATATAACGTCCAGCGTGTTACAAGATGACCAAGTCATCTCCGCTGATTATGACACCAAGCATAAGCAAAGCGAGATGTACTGGTGCGCTAATGAAGGTGGTGTGTGGATGTCACAATCAGCACGGAGTTTACAAGTTTATGGAGTGAGAAGCACGGAATGTTTGCACATTTTGAGTCAATGACAAGTACATAAAAATCCACAAAGCTAATCGCGAATAGGTTGCATCGAGAAATCATTGGGCAGAAGGCATACTAATTTAATACAATAAAAGATTATGAGCAAATAGGCACAGGCCCTAAGTTGACTAGACAATATGTAGGTACACACAATATAAACAGTGACATTGTTCAACACTTACCTAATATATTACACTGATTTTAATAGGGTTGATTATACAATACACGCAGTCAAATGTAAAAAATACTGTTGCAAACGAAGACAACCGTGGCTGCTGGGGAGCTCTCACGCGCAAGAGTCGCGCCGCTGAGAATGAGCGACGCGAACGTGAACCTCCCTAGCCAGCACATGACGGTGTTTCAAACCAGCGCGGCGCGCACAGATTGACGGCCGGGTATGCCAAGATGGTGTCAGGAGAGGGGAAAAAGGCCTCGCCAATGGACTGTGTGGCGACTCAAGGTCACGCGTATCGCGTAGAATATGTGAGAACTTGGCAATTTGGTTTTAATATAAGTAAACAAATGCTTAAAAGAAGCCTAGTTTTAAGATTTAATAATTACTATGTTTAATTTAATAAAATGGAACGTTACAACGTTACAAGCTCACTAATCTACTCCTCAACTACAAAATTATTACCCGTACTTAAATTAGTTTAGTAAGCTTGAAATAATTATTTTGAATGAATTTGCCAAAGGTTTTAGCATTTTTCGATATAAGAACTGAGATAATTAATTCAGAATATTCGCAAGATTTCAAAGTTTCAGAAATACGGTGTTCATCGGTGAAGTTGTACGAACTCTATACGGGGATATTCAAAGTCAGCCGAAATATACCGAATCGGAATATCGGAAAACAATGAACGTCGCGGCCCGACGCCTGAGACAAACGATTAAGTTTTAAAAGATGGCTACGAAATGCGGCCTCGCATTGTTCTGGACCATTTGCTTGAAAAAACAAGAGGGGAATCCAAGGTGTGAACATTTTGCTAGAAAATTATACTTTTTATTTCGAGAAAATTACATTAATTGTAGGAGGAGTCAGCTCAATGAATGAACTCAGTGCCAAAATAAATAGTGGATTTTAACGGCCGCTCCGATATTTCCGCTTTTTCCGAAAACGTTTTGTCTTAAAATTGGAGAGCCTTTATATTAAATGTTATTCGTTCACGGTACACTGATCACAAAGCGTCTTACGAGGATGAAGGGAATAATGTCTGAAATACATTATGGTATTTATTTTTTTTTGATTTGATTGGGTTGAGTTAATCAAATCCTTCATGTTTGACAGAAATCTTAACTCGTATTGCGTCTGGCAATTTGATTTAAGATTTCTGTCAATCTTCTGTCAAATTTGTAACATTCTGTCTCAGCGCAGTAACGGGATTTCATCAATTCCTTCAATTCTTCGAACTACAATCTCCACTCCTGGCACAATCTCCAATAATAGGCCACTTTGTGATAAGTGATCCGGGGTGCATAGAGTAATTGGGTCAATGTGGTCCGTATCTGTTTAGTGATCTGCTCTTGTCATGTCACCCTCATAGCGATTTTGATGAGGCACTTCTGAGAAATTGGAAGCTGTATCTGGTACAAAAATATTTGAATCGAACTTGCCACTAACGCAAAATTTTACTTCAAAGCTTTTTAATGATAAAGCAAGCTAAGCCAGACGGCGACGAGTAAGCTTTTTTATACTGGAGATGAATGATCGTTCTTTAAAATCATGTGTCGAACGAAATCTAAAAATGAAGCCTTCAAATTCGGTAGACCATGAAGATGCAGTAAAGAGAGAGAGAGAGTACATTATAATTAAGTATTTATATTTATTTTAGTGATATGTATTTTATAAGTATGTATTTAAGTATATTCTTATATTGTATGTGGTCTAGTGGTCGCAAGCGCTACTGCTGAGCATGAGGTCCTGGGTTCGATTCCCAGGTCGGGCAAAGTGTTATTGGGTTTTTCTATCTGAAATTTCTCAGTAGCAGCTCGGAGTCTGGATTTGTGCCCGATTGATGGCAATAGGCTCGCCCCCTATTACATGGGACTTAAACATAACTGGCGAAATGTGGGTGTACCTGCTACAGGGACACCTCTGCCCAACCCTTCGGGGAAACAAGGCGTGATGTTATGTTATGTAGATGTATGTTTATATTTAAATGAGTGAATACTTAAGTTTTTTTTTTTTATGTATTCTGTTTTCTCTTTTACTCTTACACACGTTGTTCTACATCTCTTTAACTACTTTCCTATCGCACGTATGCTGGAAGAGATTTCTTAAGAAATAAGCATCACCTTTGTACGTATTTTTCTGTTCCTTTCTTTTTGTCTGTTTATATGTGTGTACATAAACAGTTAAATAAATAAAGAGCAAACCGCCTCGTAAAACTAGGACATTCCGGAGTACAAGCACTTTGTTAGGGACGACATACCCAAACTATCGTATCTAGCGCCCTTTAGCCCGCAGTATGTGCGAACGTCGAATAGCTGGTAATTTGGCGATAGAGAAAGGGTCCATTTGATAAAAGGCGCTTTTTATGAGAGATAGCAACGTGTTAGATGAACCACCAACGCGTGTACACTTGATTTACGGAGATAAGGAGGATCCTTTTAAAATTGATTCTAGAACAATGTTTGGGCTCGAAAAATACGTATTTTTTATTCAAACATTCTAGTATATCTTCTCAAAATGCCTCCTGAAAATCACTTTATTTTAAGTATCGTTTTAAAATTATATTTAAGTGCACCATATCTATTTAAATCCAGTTTTTTTTCTGAGGTAAATGATAGAGGCCGAATTAAGTCCTCATCGTTAAGAATAACAAGAAATAATATAATAATAAAGTATTTTTTCTTAAATCCTTCGTAGTAGTTAATCTGTGGTAGTAAACAGAATCCCCATAAACCCAAACCACTAAAATCATGTCCATTGTATCCTTACTATTTCATTTCTGGTTATTTAGGGCCGGACCAGCAGGTTTTTGGCAAATAATAGTTGTGTTTATTTGGCGGTGACTTCATACGTTGGTGACGCGTGACGAATGTCGGTTTCAGCGGAAAAATCGCTGTCGTCGCGTCGCTTACACTTTTGATGAAAATACATAAGTAAAGCTGAGGTTGGCTGCGCTTAGCGTAGTAGTTTGATTTTATTTAAGGCTGTATCCCTTGTTATTTATGAACGTCATATTGTGTTGTCTTAGTATCCACATTTGATTCTGTAGACGGAATATGAAACGGAATAAGATCATAATATGGTGGTTTGTGGTTCTTGTTTGTATGGCGGATTCTGGTTTTGTTTTGCACATAATTTTATGAGTACGTTTTCCTTATCAACAAAGGAGTTTCCATTTTTTATGAGAGAAAAACTGGCAAATAAAGAAAACATTTCCACTGCATACACAAATCAAATAATGTAAAATAGTACTGGAAATTTGGCTGCTAGTAATGTAAATCACAGTGGTAATTTTTAGAAAGACCCTTCATCAGACAATAATAAAATGTAACTATTAGCTTTATCGGGTATCTTTCAAGGCACGCCACAATTGCAGCGATAAGCTCCCGCTTAGAGGAGTGGCAAGAGAGGCGCCACTGCGTCCTCACGTCTTCATGGACACGGTTGTTTGGGGAAGTTCCTGTTCAGGATAAGGCGGGAGGAAACGCCCGGGTATCACCATTGTGTGGATCGCCCGAAGGACACGGTGGGGCATACCGGGTCCTCGTGGAGGCAATCGGCGGCGGTGATCTCTCGCATCCGGCCTAGTTCAGGTCATGGTATGGAGCGAGGGGGCATGGGAGGCCGTCACCTCCTGCTTCGCGAAAGAGAAGACGGAACGCGTGAAGAAGAGGCAAATTTTGCGCCCTCACGCCCCTAAACGCCGCAGGAAACGCCCTGGGCGTCAGGAATCACTTGCCGATTTCCGGCCACCGTAGGCACGGGCTTGCGGACGATGAACAATGAGTAGCTCGCCGTCCGATAAGGACCAGGCCCGGTTCAACGGCGCGTTGTGTTTTACGCGTGCCTCAAAGAGATGTCAGCAGAACTGACGGGGTCCGCTAGGGCCGATGCCTGCCGGGGTTGCGAAGAAGTCCGAAAGGGTAGGTTTTAGTCAGTAAGAGTCTAACACGCCCTCCCGCTCCGCCCAGACCAGCAGAAGTTATTGGAAAAATTTCCACTCAAAAAAATTTAAATAAAAAGGGTATCTTTCAAGATTAGCAAGAAGGAATAGTTTTGCACGTAACCACGTAGGCGGTGTACCAGGAAGCGATGGCAGCGATCCCTCTGTCATCACGACCGTCTGACAGTCCGACCGATACTGACGGGCAATCGCTCTCACACGGGCTGAGGCATAAGAAACTATCGACGAGACTTGTAGCTTTAGCAGTACAACATTATCCGTTAGAAGTGCAGGAGTAGGCACATATCCATTTAACTACCTTTTAGTTCAGCATTTAACTAATAATAATAGCTAATGGACCTTTTGGATTTATCCTTAGATTAGACTAGCGACCCGCCCTTCCTTCACGCTGTTTTACAATTTGATACAATATCGATATTTCATTATTATTATATTTAAGTTTAATCTCCCTTTAAGTTATTTTACGCAAAACTTCCGGAATAAACTTTCTAAATGATAGTGAGACCGCATGAAAATCCGTTACATAGTTTAGAAGAACAACGCGGTCACAAAGACAGACACGAAAAGTAACTTTAATTTATAATATGTACAGATTACAATCAGAGTGCATCATCGGCCTTTCAATTATTAATAATACCTTATTAAGTTCGCCTTAAACCATAATACTAACACATACACGATACAAATTCTTCGTTTATCTTCCTGTACTTAGGCTATTCATTGTTAAACAGGCTTCAAAAAAGGAGCCGTGTGAGAGGTGATTCCCATTCATTTTGGGTACCTAACGTAACCGACGACACAGGACGACACTACGCTCAAATAGATTACTGCCATATTTTAGGAACTACAGGACACGGCATTCTTACACCTGCATTTGTTAGGCAGTGTCGCCGCAGCTACCTATTTTCAATTTTAGGTGTTATGAAGACCGGGTTTGTATATTAATAGTCAATTAGTTATCTGTATCGATATCGATATAATATGATGGTTTAAAAAAATAAAAGTCTTAGGACAAAAACTAATCTGTAAAAAAGTTTGATTAAATCATAAGAAAAATATACCAGCCTTGTCCCACTGCAGGATAAAGGCCTCTTCTCATGCTGAGAAAGCACGAGCAATCACCACGCTTGCATTTAATCCTGCTGATGTCAAATAACATAAAGTACCTGGGCGACCGAGCTCTGGTGAAATTAGAAGAATGCTCATTTAATAGTACAAGATAGTTCCTACTAATCCCATGTATATACATACCTACTAACTTCATACTGCCATGATAGTAGGTACTTACTAATTCCATGCTGTCCATGTTATTATTCTCATGTCATTGTCATTATCTTGTTCTAAACTTTGGGCGAGCGAACACTGCTCGGGTGAAAATACGGAGAAAACGATTTTTTCCAGATATGAGACCTAGCTAGATCGATTTTTTGCCCCGTAAACCTCTATATTGCAACTTCGAAATTATTAGAGCTGTTTTCGAGAACGTGATTACAAATATATTTATAAACAATTATTGCTAATTTAACAGTATAGGATAAAGCTTTACTGAATATATTAAATGCAACAAAGTGAATACAGTTTATTTATAGAAAACATTCACTTCCAACATTATAGGTATGTGAATAAGTAAAGTTGCAGTGGGCGGTAAACACTCTAAGTATGGCAGCAATCCATCTTAGAAAAACCGACCATCTCACTCTGACAGGTAATCATCCCTAACAGTCTCATGTTTCTTATGAAACTGGGGGAAAAGAAAAACAACGAATGAAAATTTAATGTTATTCTTTATGTAGCTACAAGCCTTTCTGTAGTTTCTGCTTACCCCCATGGGAAAAAGGCATAAGTTTATGTACCTATGTGTGTTTGTTTAGAAGGTCCAGGGCGAATTTCTTACAGTTAGTAATTAGCAGAATGCCATATAAATAAGTACAGCCATAAAAATATAGAGAGAAATGTTATTAAGACTGGCACAAACGTAAAAATACTCCTTATTAAATAAGGAGGACTAAACAATCGGTATAACACATTTTTTTGGGGTTCCGTACCTCAAAAGCAAAAAATTTAACCCATATAGGTCCCCCGCTCGTGTGTCTGTCAGTCTGTCCGTCTGTCACAGCCAATTTGCTCCGAATCCATTGGACCAATTTAGTTGAAATTTGGTACACATATGAATTTTTGTAACCCAAACACGGACATGTAGCGTAAATAAATGATTTTTTATTATTCACTTTTCGGGGGGTGAACAAGAAAATTAAAAAAAAGTTTTGCAAATTGTGCCGTCTGACGTATGGAAGGGATAAATGAAAGGGCTTGTTGCGAGAAACTCAATTTAAAAAAAATCATTTTAAAATAAATACTTCTAAAGATATTTAAGAAAATTGATGAAAATTGACCCTTATTTCCAAAACTACTGAGCCTAAAATTTAGAAAAACATGTAATGAATGGTTCTTTACTCACAGATTACAGGAAAACCTATAAGAAGTCTATGGTCTTAAAATAACATGGTAAATCTCTCAATATTGTGAGTACAAATTTACATTTTCAGTTGGAATGTATGGGAGAACAAGTTTTTCAACTACAATATTAAGTTTGTTCTTGGGATAAATTCATCCCAACTACGGAACCCTTCATTTTGGGAGGTCTGACATGCACATGGCAGGTTGTAATAACCGAAAACAACAAGCAATCACCGCATCATCGGTCTCTGGTCGACCGAGAACACAACGAGCAATCATTTCCAAGCTGTTTTGTGAAATTCTTGGATGAAAAACAATGTAAAAACCAGGACATTACTAGGCAAACTACAAAATCTTGGAAGTTCGTAAAAAACAAATCCCGGAAGACTAATAGCAGTAACAAAGCTTGAATTCGTTAAGTGGCAGACAAATGGTAACTATTATGCAGCAGTAAATGGTCGTGATCCGTCTGGGACACAACCGGACGATGCGCGACGCGTCGTACGCGTGTTGAAGGAATTGTCAATAAACTTGGAAATAGTTCATGGAATAGATGTTGGTGCAATCCAGACGAGATATCTTATATTGATAGAATTCAGATTACAAATAAAGGTAAGTCGTCACTTAAGTACAATAATAAGACCGGCTCTACTTGAGACTGGTTAAAGATGCACGAGGACGAAAATTGATTAAAAAAATATGACAGGTGAATTTAAGATTGTAGCGATTGCTGATACCCAGATTCTCATGATCGCTTTTCATTAATTATCCTACACTATTAAACGAGTAATATTCGTAATATATATATATTTGTAATCACGTTCTCGAAAACGGCTTTAACGATTTAAATGAAAGTTGCAATACGGGTTTACGGGGGCGAAAAACGATCTAGCTATGTCTCATATCTGGGAAAATTCATTTTCTTCGTATTTTCGCCCGAGTGGAGCTCGGACACCCAAAGTTTAGAACAAAATAATGACATGGTAGCATGCTATTAGTACGAACTATCCAAAACTATTAAATGAGCATTCTCTTTTTTCACCAGAGCAGAGCTCGGCCGCCCAGGTACTTTTCATGATACCAGTAGCCTGTTAGAAAAGATGACACATTTTACATGCAACAATTATTACCGGTATCATATTACCCAGTAACTGGGCAATCTTGGAGTTCAGAATATTTTTCTTTATTTCTTTCTTTTCAGTCGCTCCATATAAAAACTGGTATTCAGCTGCATCCGGTTAGACTGAAAGCCGACCGGGAAAAATTGGGAAAAGACTAGGCAGGGTGAATTAATGAACGTGAACCAATTCGCTGTCCGCTTCTACCTTGCATACCAGCAACAAGCTTGGCTGACGCACCACAAACGGATTGTAGTGCGCCTCGTGTGCGGCCAGTCATTAATTCTTGGCGTAATTTCGCCTCAATTAGCGGTAGGCGGGACATGCCAATTACTCAGAATACCTACCTACCAGAGTTCCGCTTTGATTAGATAGATGTAAGTAAGTAAATGATGTCAGGAAAAGTACAGGGTTTCAAGTGTGTCATATTTAGGGAAATCTTTGAAATAAGATGATGTTTTGTAAGTTCTTTGAATAAAGATTTTTCAGTGATGAAGTCGTATTGAGGAATAATTTGACTGTTTACGCAGCGTAAAAATTAAAAGTCAAAAGTCTTTACAAGTGGAAATTTTTACATAGATACATTATTTTTAAAAACAAGTTAACTCTCAGCACTGTTTTATCTTTTTGTTAACGTTTTGATTCTTATTTAAGCCACGTGTTTTACCAAATACTTACAGGTATCCACCCAACTACGTAAAACTTAGGGCTCGTTCACACGTACTATAACCACACCACATCGCAGCGACAAAATGTGGACAAGCAGTGGTTACTTGTTGTTACATAATTGTGTCGCTGCAGCTTTTTGCAGTTGCGTTGTGGTAAATAAAAAATCAAATCAAATGGTCGACGCAACGTTTTGTTTACGATGTGGCCGGCCGCTAGTGCGTGGTCCACAGGCGTGGTCTTTCTGGTGGTTGTGTTGTAGTTACGTCGTGGCCTTGATGTGGTCGGTATCGCCCACACGGTTGATTTTGACGTCCATTTGTGGTCCGTGTGAATAAACTATTCATTTTCATATCAATTAGTGTCCAACCACGTGTTGTCATTGAGGTGTGGTTGTGGTCTGTAATCGGGCCTTTAGACACACAAAACAAAATAAAAAGAAAAGTACAATGCTGACGCGTTGACTCGTCAAAATGAAAATGAAAGTGTCGTAAAATGTACCGTGTCACATGAGTAACAATATATCTTTCTGCATCCGCTGGATGTGGGAAGCACAGAATCGGTTGAAGTGGCAGTGCTTGGGGGAGGCCTATGTCCAGCAGTGGACGTCTTTCGGCTGAAATGATGATGATGATGATTCCCCTGTGGCGGCATCTACATACATTGCCACATGCGAATTACACATCAAAGACCTGAAAAAACCGGCCACGTGAGTGTCGGACCGCGCACAATGAAGGGTTCCATAGCTGGGATGAAATTATCCAAAAAAAACTTAAAATTGTAGTTGAAAAACATGTTCCCCCATATAACGATATACTTCACGGTCAATTCTTCAACTGCAAATATAAATTTGTAAATGTTTTTTTTTTTTTTTTTTGTCGTAAGACTACAAATGAACCATTTTCAGACTTTTTTCTTTTATATGTGCTGTGAGACTTTGTTTCCTGCCAAAGGAGATTGCCCACGGCACAATGGACTAATGTACTGAATTCAACATTGTTGTCTTCATCAAATCATCTTTAAAATACTCGATGACATGTCTAAATACTTCCACATAAAAATTCAACACAAACTACAACGGCATTTCCGAGATATTTACAAAAAATGTAATTACTATTTAGAGGTTATGTTCAACCATAAAATGAATTGAAAAAGCTATTTGAAAGAGTCTGAATGGGTTTACGCTTTGTGCCTTTGATACTTCAAAGACACAAAACGTAAACCCATTAGTGTAAAATCTGTAGCGGTTTAACTATGGCAGGTGGCTAGTTACTGATGACCACCTCACCAAATCTTACTTGATTTCGATTTTGAGCATCTTCCTGCTTTAAAATCTTATTCCCATGTTTAATTAAAATGCAAAGCATGGAAGCAATCATAACTTGATAGTCGATCGCTCAGTGTTATATCTGGATCCTACTTAAATCATGGATTGTATCGTGAAATGGTCTATGTAAGCAGAAAAGGATGGAAAACAGCTACACTAGGTACAATAAATGACAAAATGATTATGTAAGGGTGTTAATCTCGAAGAGTAGTTGAGACATCGCTCGACAATAGCACTCGCCATATTCAATATATCACAATACAAAAAGTTCTGTCTTTAATAATATACAACACACACGGTGCAGCCCGGTGTTGGAAGTATATTTATATTCAATGGGTTAGCAGCAGTAACGAAGGAACTAAAAGGCTCAAACTCGACGCACAACGTACCAAAACCAGCAGAAAAAGCATACTGATTGACAATGTTGACATATTGCCAAAAATATGACAGATGGGCTAATAAATGTCAAATAAGGTTGTACCCGTGCTGTTGTAACATTATAATACATTTTATTTTTGATCGATTTATTATAGAAAGTAAATCAAAAATATCGGTTGGCAACATAAAATAAAATAAAAATCATGACGCGTTTTAGAGGTTATTCCTGATAAAAATCTTCCTTTGTTTTTAATCAACGTGGGTATAATAGTAATAATAGACGTTTGAAACTATTTCAATATCAAAAATAAATAAAACTATTAAACCATACAAACCAAATATATCTCACCGCACATTATTGTCTCGTCACACTTTCAATGAAAATAAGATATATAAATGTACCTACTACCTGATATCAAGTTCTGTGGAGTTATAGAAACAGATTTATTTATTTTAGTTTGTGAGCTATTTATCGATACTTTAAAAATATTGTATACACCTTTTTTATTTAACTTGAAATTATCGCAATAATAAATTGAACAATCAATACATAATCGATATCATTATATTTTATGTAGGTAGGTAGTCACATTACATGCAATAGAAGAACTGGAAATCCCTAGTATTGACAGGAGAAAGTAAAAAATAGTGTACTTCAAAGTCGGAAACTTAAAAGTACTAATTATTGTTAAAAAAACTATCCCATTATAACTAATAAATAAATCTTATTAAAAAATATATATTTCCATTTTAGATATTTCATGTTGTTAAATTTTTTGAGACACGAGACATTTCTCAAGAGTTACTTATTTGGGCAATCTCCTTTCATGATTCTAGGTCAACGGGAACTACCCTGTTTTGATTTATTTGCGAGTATCTAAATAGGTTTATCGCATAAATGACCGTATTTTTTATTGCATTGATATACAAGCTTGATTTTTTTTGAGCTCCAAGGGACCATAGACTTACGTATTTTATATTTATTTCAACTTGATACCTCAACGCGTTCCTTAGAAAATGCTTCTTGACAGACTGACAGACGGACGGACAACGAAGTGATCCAAAAGGGTTCCGTTTTTTCCTTT
This sequence comes from Agrochola litura, assembly GCA_949152395.1. Taxonomy (NCBI): domain Eukaryota; kingdom Metazoa; phylum Arthropoda; class Insecta; order Lepidoptera; family Noctuidae; genus Agrochola; species Agrochola litura. Next base: position 1,193,984 of record OX424497.1, on the reverse strand, counting down.
TGAGGTACGTGTTAGGTTTCAATTTATTATACTGGCAGCACCGAAAGATTCGATGTGTCCTTCTGGGTTGGGCGCTCGTGACGGTAGGACGTGCTTAGTGGCGGTGTCGGTAAAAATACAGATTGGCATAGAATTGGTTGGAGATCTACTGTAAATTAAGGTAACCTATTAGTTTTATGGTAAATATAAGAATAGGTACTGATTTGATGGTGAAATGAATTGTGATATTATTGTGGGGAATAGGAGATGTGATGAAATATAAATGACTGACAAATATCTTGGTGTTTCATATTACTTCCTTATCCCTGAAATACTGTAAATATGTAGTTTTATTATATTTCAGAAGTGGTATGTGGCCCGCTTATTTCTTTTGCATTATAATAGAATTCATTTAAAAGTATTATTAACGGTTAAAATTGAATTGTAGAAATATCTAACCTACCTACATCACATCTCTTTTGGTATATTCGAATTTTCGGTTACAAAAATTAAATAGACTGTGATCCGTATAGTACCACTTTATGAAGGTTATGTGAAAGTCACATTTTTCTTTCTCTAAATTTATCTCCTGGATAAGTTCACTGGGTGCAAGGGGAAGTAAAATCTTGTTATTTTTGAGCTACGACCTACCGTTTAGAAGATATTAGACATTTTAACTTTTTCACGGCTTGTTCGAAAAGGAGTCAAACCCGTTGTTATGAGTTTCAGATAATGTTTCGCGACAGTGAAGCGTCCTCACTGGGCACCGGCTGACGACCCCGGCCCGAGGTGGTATCCATTCAGGGGTAGAACTGGGAACTAGTCGCAGTCATAGCCGACGCCATGGAGGTCGCAGCCACCGTGGTCGGAGTCTCGTGTGCAGCGTCTATTGTGAGCGGACCGCGGGATGTGCGAGCGAGAGCCGGCAAAAGCGGTTACGCTGCTGCAGCTGGACGCCAGTGCAGCTGGATGCCTGTGCAGCTGGACGCCAGTGCAGCTGGACGCCAGTGCAGCTGGACGCCAGTGCAGCTAGACGCCAGTGCAGCTAGACGCCAGTGCAGCTAGACGCCAGTGCAGCTGGACGCCTGTACAGCTAGATGCCAGTACAACTGGATGCCAGTGAAGCTGGACGCCTGTATAGCTGGATGCTAGTGCAGTCGCACTTGGTGCTTCAATATCTTTTCAACCATTTATTTGCAAATAAGGTACAGAAAGTTTTTAAGAAAATTATTTCTATCTTATATTATGTCTTTAATTACGGAGTGCACATACTGGATTATTATTTTGAGAAATTAATTAATTAAGTTATATAATGGATGCGATTAGTAAATAATATTAAATTAAATCCTTATTCATAAATGGCATCAAAATACTACAATTTACAACTTATAACTTACTGTACTTGGGATTCAGTTATACAATTCGATACACATGATAAAGCTGTGTTTGGATCTGAGAGTGAGTTTCGTCTTGGGTTGATATAACTAGTTAGTATAACGAGATCAATACTCAATTCTTTATTGCGTTCCATATGTATTACATAGAAAACATAACAAAGTAAAATATCAATATGGACCTCAAGGGGGCATCAAGTCGGGCATCAAGGGGCATATAGTAGCTTGTTGCCTGCTGTTAGTTTCTTACGAGGACATTTGATTAATAGTACTTCCCAGATGTTTTAAGGTAAACTAACTAAGTTTTAATGAGGACAAATAGGAGAAATCAATCCGGATAAGTTTATGTACAATTTTATTGTGTCTAAAGTTAGTATTCCTAGTTAATTATAATGTGTAGATTGACTGGTTTGAGATTTGATTAATTATATCTGGAACGATAAGGATGAGAATATGTATGTGAATATGACACATATGTAGCACACATGTATATATGTGTGTAACTGTTATTTTGTGATACTTCTGTGAATATCAAAATTATAATTTCGAACAATCAGTATATACTTATGTATTTATGCTTGTGAGAGCGTTCACAAGTTATGAGCACGGTTGGCGAGAGCGTTCGCTACCACCGTGACTTTATGATTATATTTATATATTTATGCTTGTGAGAGCGTTCACAAGTTATGAGCACGATTGGCGAGAGCGTTCGCTACCACCGTGACTTTATGATTATGTGTATTTATGTACTTATGCTTGTGAGAGCGGTCACAAGTTATGTCGCCATGATTGGTGAGAGCGTTCACTACTATCATGACTTTATGATTATAATTATGTATTTATACTTGTGAGAGCGGTCACAAGTTATGTCACCATAGTTCGAGAGAGCGTACATTGCCACCGCGACTTAATAATTATTTTTATGTATTTAATATGAGAAGGAGGGTTCAAGAAATTATGAAAAGTATAGAATAGCTCTTTAGTTGCACAGAAAGTAGGTACAAGTTACAGATGTTAAGTTTAAAATTGATCCTTATACTAACTACCTCAATTAAGGCATGCAAACAGTTTAAGCTATGATAAAGACTCCCTTAATATAATATTATTAAAACTTTCAATCAAAACAATAGAAGTTTACTATGTAAAGATGAAATTTAGTAAATGATTTGAAATAAGCAATACCTACAATACATAAAGTCAAGTTTACTAAAATGGGATCATAAATTCATCAAGTTCGAGGTCAATACGGTTAAATTAACATGATTTAGTACAAGTCAAGAGTACAGAGATTTATTTATTATTATTAGATATATAATAACAATTTACATTCTCATCAAAAAAAAAAAATGCCTATTTATTTTATTTTATTTTCTTATTTAACTCGAACACAAATGATTCATATTGTTGTTACTTGAGTAATAACATTTATTAATTAATTGATCTGACAATTTATTTATGAAAAGTGGAAATGTCTCATTTTTATTACATCGGGTATTTAGTTAAATATGGTTAGTAAGAAGCTACTCGTTAGAACATATACAGTTAGTTCTGATAATAATATCAAGGAATTGAATTGTTTTAGTTTAGAATCAGATTATAAGATAGATAGACAGTTAGATAGAATATTCTTTATTATGTACACCATAAAAATTACAGACATTATATTCAGAAATTTTACATTGGGTGTCACAATGGGCGGTCTTATCGCTAAAAGCGATCTTTTACAGACAACCTTTGGATGGATTTAAATGGCAAAGGAGAGACAATACTGCAGGTAGTCAGTGGTGTACCATTTACATATACAACAGATACACAGATACATAAAGCATATATTTACCTATATAAATATACATATATATTAGATAAATAACAGATACACCTATATAAAATTATAAACATGAAACAAGAGCAAGGAACTACATGTAATGATGATGTTTAGGGAGAGAGGAAGTGTTTAAACCCCAACAGAAGCTTGTTTGGTCGTAATTTAATCCTTGGTAGTGAGAATATTATGAATGAAATATTTTTAGATACAAGACGGTTATCTGAAAAATAATGATTAAGTTGATTAGGCAGGTGATGAATGAAATACGCCTAAATTGTGGAGTATGTAATTGGTCATAGGTTTTAAAAACAGAATAATTGTGTTGCATCAGAAGTTTATGATTTACGTTTCTTCATATGATACGGTTGACCTGAAAGAATAAAAATAATGATTAATAAGGAAATAGTAACAAATAATGTATGTTAATTAATCTATGAATTTTATGATTAAGTTATTGTTTGAAAGTGAAGAGGAAGTGTGAATTAAATATTATTATGCTGTTTTGTTAAAAGTGCTGCTGTGTTAAAAATAATAGAGGCAAATGTTATGATTTTAATGAAACTGAAACTTTTAAGGGAAAATATCGATATTACTTAAGTTAAGCTAAAATGAAAATACATACTTATATATGATTGAGAGATGGAAGTCGAAGCATAGGCCATTCATTGGAAGTCGTACAGTGGCTGGCAAGTGAGAGTGCTTAACCAGTAAAGCTTGCGGTGCAATGTTTGGCACGTGCAGGATGTTATGTCACTTATTGGAAATCGTACAGTGGCTGGCAAGTGAGAGTGCTTGTCCAGTGAAGCTTGCGGTGCAATGTGTGGCATATACAGAATGTAATGTTAACATATTAGGTCGAAGTCGAAGCATAGGCCATTCATTGTAAGTCGTACAGTGGCTGACAGGTGAGAGTGCTTGATCAGTGAAGCTTGCGGTGCAATGAGTGACGGATGTAAATTAATATTGAAAAGTCTGTATGAGCTAATCAAACTGAGAAATTAACAAAATGCGATAATGTAATATCTTACCTTTTAAGCGTTTTTGGAGTAAATTGTCACTGACTAATGAATTTCATAGTTTTTGAGAATATTGTTAGCTCATGCTTGTAATATTTAACGCTAAATATTCAGGTCTTCTATAACATTGATTGAACAAACAAACAACATAACGTTTATTTTATAATATAAAGCTTACGGACAAACTTGATGTCAGGAAGGTCGAATGTTAGCTTTTGATTTTAACGTAACTAAATCTTGTTGATAGGATGCAGATTATTTTGTAAATGTTTTATTTAATTATTTGACACTTTCTGAAACCGACTTCCGGTGCTGTAATTACAGTCTCCGCGGGTTTATTACGTATCTTGCAGAAGCCTAGCGATTGCGAAATTTGCGCAATAGTTGCTCTTAAATTGCAAATCCGTATTATGTATCGGCGATAGCCACACCATAGCAAACTAGCGATAGTGCTGCCTCTAGAGAACAATCAGTCAACTGAAGTGTGCAGTGGTCGCATGGTGATCGCGATTATTTCGTAATAGTTTTTGGTAGCCGAGAGACAGCCATTGGCGAGCATATTTGGCCGTCACATTGCGATAACCTTTTCCCGTGTTGTTGATCGCTTGCCTGTCGCTCGCTGATTGAAAAATGTAAATTGGTCTTATAATTCGAAGAATTTTAACTAAAATTGTGTACCTACATTAAATTTAACTACGTCGCGTGTTCATTAGAATAAACTGTGTGTAGCGTAAAAGACTATTCATTTAGTTATGTTTGCGTCTCTATTGATGTATTGGGTAAGGATGGCTAAGAAACTCTAAAAGTTCATCTAATTGATCATTGGATACTCTATTTGCCATTTTACACTGAAACAGGATTAGGTACTGTAAATTTTAAAGTTAACTTTATTAAGATAAGACATATTCATTTGCTCAAACATGTGTACACGTACAATAATAAAAACGTGCGAGAAGGATAACAAAAAAAATGCAAGTCATGTTTGCCACATGCTATGCGTGCAAATATGAATAGTTATGATTATTAATAATTAATTTCAAGTCAAACATTCATTTAATGTGAATTTAGCAAACAATAATAAATTAAAAATGTCGACATAAAAAAATATATAGATATTCATAAAAATATCTAAGTTAAAATAAATGCTTCAGTCTTAAATTTATTAATATTACGTATAACTCTTTGTTTCTCATATTATTAATGTTTTAAAACTTATTTTAACTTGTTGAGAACAGTCGAATATTGTTTGTAGTTCAAGTAAACACTGATTTCATCCACTTATCCATCTTGTAGCCGACGCTAAGCTATTTGGTAAATTTCAAGTAGAAAATGGATTCTTTGTTTTTTTCATGACAAAGATTTTGTTACATGTGTTTGAAAGTTGAATTTCTTATCACGTTAGTTTCAAAGATTGCTACTTATTTGTTTTGGCGCTAGTGTCGATAATTGCTGATTGCTATTTAATATGCGTAATAGACCTTAGGTTAGCGAATGGAAGTCGATTACAAACTTGATTGAAATAATATTTAATGTTTTATTTTGGAAGTTGCTTGGCACGCCACCTAGTTGCAGTTTTTAGATGTAGAAAGGTATAAAAGCAAATGTCAGTGCATTTTATAGTAAGTTCCGTGCAGAATAAAGAAATGTAAATGTGAGTACCATGTATCCATTTATAATGTTATTATGATGTTGTTAGACTTGAAAGTGAGTATGTCATGCACACTCAAATGGTTGAGTTAAATGGTGCATAGCCATGCGTCATGTTCATGAACGGGAGCCGTCAATTCAGACTGAACTGCCAGCGCTTATCTTTAATCGTGTGTTTTGAGTTGTTTGATATTGTTTTTTTTTTACATTGTTCTCACATATAGAATCAACAATAATAATGTACCCAGGATTTTGTAATATCTTTATTTAAAAGAGTATCATTGGAGTTTCTTGCCCGTTCTTCTCCATAGAGATCTACCTATGTTTTGGAATGGGCGACTAGCTTCAACTCTCTGAATAACTGACAACCCTTTGAAAATTTTAAAGTGCCTGTAAATGGTTTAATAGAAATAAATGTTTTGAGTTTTAGTCTACGTCATACCATCATATCACGACTAGTGGAAATTTCAATAATTTTTCTCTCATTTGCATTATGTTTTATATTCTGGCTAGAAGAACGGTTCTCAGTTTATAAGTTTTAGAAATAACGTATAAATAGTTGTAAGCCGAGTGTTAGGTTCTAGATGCTAATTCACTTGCGTGCATGAGGACATGCACGATGTCAGGATGGTCGAGTGTTAGGTTTCAATTTATTATACTGGCAGCACCGAAAGATTCGATGTGTCCTTCTGGGTTGGGCGCTCGTGACGGTAGGACGTGCTTAGTGGCGGTGTCGGTAAAAATACAGATTGGCATAGAATTGGTTGGAGATCTACTGTAAATTAAGGTAACCTATTAGTTTTATGGTAAATATAAGAATAGGTACTGATTTGATGGTGAAATGAATTGTGATATTATTGTGGGGAATAGGAGATGTGATGAAATATAAATGACTGACAAATATCTTGGTGTTTCATATTACTTCCTTATCCCTGAAATACTGTAAATATGTAGTTTTATTATATACGGAACCCTAAAAAGTTGATGGAGGTCCTTTCTCACAGGGATTTTAAAAACTGATCAAGGCGTCTTTGATAGGATAAGTATGCTACTGTTTCTACACGATGGTTCGATACTAATACCACACAGTAAATGTTTTTTCGTATCTATTCGTAATTTGATCAAACGTGGGCTGCGTTAGCTTTGCACGGAACGATAAGTCAACACAGACCACGAGAGCTGATTCAACACACCCTGTGGACTTTACCCACTGCAAATACACATCATGCATAAAACAAATAAGTAGTTATAAAATAGTAAAGTTTAGTCAATCATCTTCATAAGCCCTTTCTATCCTCTCAAAGGCGGAGCACAATGAGATGGTAAGCAGAGTAACAGACGTAGAACAATCAATCATAAAGTCTGACACTCGATTTAGTATTTCAAAATGGATAAACTCAAAGTCCACACAACCCGCAATCGCTGCATAATTAGCCTATAAAGGTTCCATTGCTGGGACACTGTCCTCCTCTCTTCGAGAGTGCGGGTGGCAGATGTTACATGTCTTCGATTTTTTGGTTCTAGGACATGCGTCGGTTTCTTCACGAAGTTTTACTTCACTGTTTTGAGAGCAGTGGTGATGAAATTATTTACACAAAAAAAAAGCGCCTGGGTTCGAACCCATGACTACAACTCGTAAGTCCACCGTTACCACTGAGCCGCCACTGCTACACTCGGTGCGGTTCCACTAAGTTAAACATAAAAAGCTTTAGAAAATTTTCAAATTAACATGGTCCGCGGGGTCCAACCTCTCCCGAAAAATCCATTTACTATGTAAAGAAATTTTTTTACACACCATTGTAAGTACCTAAGTGTATAAAAATCCACCTAGCGGAGAGTCACTCGCCAATAAATCTTATTATTAGCAATAATCGTGGCATTATGGCTCGCGGGGCCACAATAGGGCCCCGTAATAATGGACTGCCACACAATAGGCCTGCCCAGTCCTTTTTACCGGGATTGTGGACCTAGCCTGTGTACAGACAGAATTTAAAGCAATCGCATCAAAGAATTATGGGCCAATACGTTTTATGCCTACTTTGTGCTTTATTTCATTAGGTCTATGAGAATAAGTTACGAGTTTTTGTTCGCTAGCAGACAGACATGTGCATATTACAAAATAATCTCAGATTAAATTTCTAGTCTTGTTTGTAGTATTTTTCAAAAAGGCATTTCGTAATAAAATTCAGCCTTTTTATTTATTTTATGAAATACGATCACGTTGGCATCGCCATAAAATGGTAGACATTATTATTTGTTTCAGAATACAAATAGGTACATACTTTTGTTTTTAATGTTACCAGCTAAACGTAAAGCAATAAAAATATCCCATCAAAAAGATAACATGTAAAAAGTTGCAAGTCTCGCAACGCAGTTCTTCTACCGCAAAAAGATCTAATGTAAAACCGATTCTGTTAATTTATTCAGTACCTATCTATGGGAGAGATACTCCCATAGATAGGGACTGAATAAATTAACAGAATCGGTTTCAACAATTTTGTCATAAATTGTTACCTAATTAGTTAACTAACAACATTTTACAGAGATCGTATCAATATTAGACATCTTTATTTCTTGAATAGAATGACTTGGCCATCGCACGGCAACATAATCACATGAGAATAATCTACTATTTTAAATAGTTCTACTTAAATAAAGCGATCACAGCGCTATTATTAGGTAGATTCTATTACCATGTATTTATTTTTTCTTGTTTTACATAAAACTAGACAAAATAAGTACCTTGCCTGTAGAAGTCTTAATGAACGGCTTAACGTGTGTTAAAAACATGTCAGTTGTGCACATTGCATATTCGGTTTTGCATATTGCAATTCAAGACTTTTCTCTTCCTGACTTGACTAATTGGACTACGCCATTCATTGAGGTATCCCATAACATAACTAAACATCGAAATCTTTTTACTTTTTAACGAGGTTTCCGTTGACCTTTGTGTGGAAAATATACACTACAGGTGCATGTTACCACCCTCCTGTGAGGCGGCGAGCCTCCTTGTCGGATTATCGCCATGGGATTTCGAGGCAAAAGTGCTCGCGCACATCTGGGAGTGGCGCGAGGAGGCGAAACGCTGGGGCTTAACTCCGCTGCCGCGAGAAATCACGGCTCAGTGGACAGAGCGTCGGCGGGATCTCATAGCGTCATGGAGAGTGCGATTGTCGTAACCCAGTGCTGGGCACGCCACAACTGCGGCGATAAGTCCCCCTCTTTGAGGAGGGGCTAGAGAGGCGCCACGGCGTCCTCACCTTCCGCCTGACACAGGTCCTCACTGGACATGGTTGTTTCTGGAGGCTCCTGGTCCGGATAAGGCGGGAGGAAACGCCCGTGTGTCACCATTGTGTGGATCGCCCGGAGGAAACGGTGGAGGTCTGCCCGGCTTGGGCGGAGCACCGCCGCCGCCGTGTCCTCGTGGAGGCGATCGGCGGCGGTGATATCTCGCGACCGGTCCTAGTCCAGGCGATGGTACGGTTCAAGAGGTCATGGGAGGCCGTCACCTCCTTCTGCTAAGTAGTAATGCTGGCAAAGAAGAAGGCGGAACGCGTGAGGCAAAGGCAAATTTCGCGCCCTCACGCCCGTAAACGCCGCAGGAGACACCCTGGGTGTCGGGAATCACAGGCCGATTCCCGGCCACCGTAGGCGCGGGCTTGCGGACGGTAAGGACCAGGCCCGGGTCGACGGCGCGTTGTGTTCCACGCGCGCCTCAAAGAGATGTCAACATAATTGAAGGGATCTGATAGGGCCGATGCCTGCTGGGGTTGCGGGTTTGTCCGAAAGGGTTACCTTGGCCCCTGGCAACATACAGGTAAGTAAAGGAACACGGGTGGGTTTGAGTCAGTAAGAGTCTGATACAGTCTGAAGTTATTTAATAATATCCCACGCAAAAAAAAGGTGCAGGTTACCACTACTTATCATCACCATTGGTAGAGGGATTTGTGACACCATAATATATTGAAACATTATAAATACCTTCATTAAGACACCCAAATCAAAACAGGTTCTCTATGACCAATGAAACCTGAACATTTTGTATGGAAAATAGAATAGAATTAAATTCTCTTTATTATGTACATCATAATTATGGATTCGAGACAAAAAAAAAAAATACAGAGTGAGCAGTCTTATCGCTAGATTTCTTTAGAAATAAGCATCACCTTTGTATGTATTTTTCTGTTCCTTTCTTCTTTTCTGTTTATATCTGTGTACGTAAACTAATAAATAAGTAAATAAAAGCGATCTTTAAATTACAGACAATCTGTGCAAAAAAAAAAAACCTATGATTGCTGCAATCGGCAGTCCATCTGTTGTTTATGGTACACAAAATAGAGAATCGAAATAAAATAAACTTGAAACAAAACTAAAAACCGACTTTAAAAATAATGTGTGAAGCAAGTTGGGTAACTCTTACTTCAAACCAAAGACAACATTTACTGTTTCAACATTATCCTAAGTCAACTCAACACAAGGACCTACACAGTAGGACAGAGATTACTTTTTTACTTTTATTCTTACAAATGTTTACAAAAAAAATGAGCCAAGTAAAAGGTGTCGCCTCATAGCGCGTCACTTTAACTTTTTTGAGCTCAAATCATGCTTTTAAATTAAGGTTTTTAGAGTTATAAAAGGTAGGTACTTATGTCTTCATTGTGAAAGAAAATGCAAGTCAATTAAAACGTAAAGGCTCCTGCAGACAGGAGCGACACGATTCTAGTAGAACAATTTCTATAACAACTTCATGGAAATTGTTCTACCGGAATCCTGTCGCATCGTCGCGTTTGCCTTTACGTTTTAATTGTCTTGCATCTTCTTTTTAAATTAAGTCTCATGGTTTTAAACAAAGTGTGTGATGGTGTTAGTCGATAAAAAATTGTAATCTCTGTCCGTTTGTGAGGGACTTGGTTTGAGTTGACTTAGGATAAAGATGAGAGTGTTCGTTTTAACACAAATATGATGTGTTAGGTGCAAGACTTAAGGTAATGTGGAAATGTTTACATTTGGCTGAGGTAGCGGTGTTACCTACCTATTGTTTAGTGATGTGACTCTTGTTTATGTGAGACCTGAGTAAAGTAGGTGTTAGCGACGCGCTCAATAGAATTCAGAAAATTTAAGGATAAAGTAGCATCACTAGTTTTAATTAGTTTAGTAAGAAACAACCCTAGTTAAGAGGCGGGACACGCTGACATGCTTGTCACACTGTGGACCTCCCGTCAGTTTGCCTCCGAAAGTATACATTTTTGCGCACGCGGCCATCTTTTTCTTGTTATAAAAGTCAATAAACGTGTATTCAAAAGTTCATCTGTATTTTCGTTGCGACAAACCAGTTGCTCCCTGCAGCACCACCCCTAACAGTAGGAGACTGATTTTTTTTTCTATTTCATCATTTGATTAGATTAAGTATAGCCATAGTGATTCAATCAATTCAATGTTTTACCTATATGAAATGCCAAATTAAACCAAAACATTGAGATATAACTTTATTATAAGGTTTACTCTATACCGGTAAATAGTGTAAAATGTCTTACGAATAGATTAGACTTGCAGGTAGTAAAGTTAAATTATTGACATACCTAACGAGCTCTTTGTGAAGGTTTGCTGTATGTCACCACACACACAGCCACAGGATTATTCGAATTAAGCGTAACTTAACCCAGTAGATCGTTTAATCGGATTGATCCGTGTGATCGATTTTAATTCACGTACACTCTTCACACAAAATGAAACCAATACTGTGTAAAAACCGTCACTTGCTCAATTGACTTTCAATGTAAAACTACAAAATATACTATAATAGGAATGAAGATATTATTAGGCCTATCTTTTATTTGTTAAATTATACTCAATACAAAAACATGGCATTTCAAGTTTCAACACGATTCCACGCGCTATTTGTATGTCATTTATGTATCACGGACAATTGATTTAATTGCTTTTGCGAGTCGCCACATAATAAATTCATACTTAATTAACACTCATAGGAGAGTGTTATGAACAAATTTAATGTGATTTTTCGACATGTAAGTTACGGAATAATGCGGATTCCGTATAGTAGTGGCTCAATATTATCCCTTTATGAAGATCCTTGTTTATATAAAGTATGTGGTTTATTTTACTTTTAGATGGTGGTTCGATAGTATAATAAATAAGACTTGATTATATTTATAATTAATACATAGTATAGTGATAAAGTAGAGATAGCAGCGGGGAATCGAACCCCGGACGCCGTTGGATAGAAGAAATGAAACTAAAATATCACCACTATTCACGTATAATTTTGTATAATATAAACTTATAATTATGATTTCAAACTTAAGAAAAGCAGGGCAACAAAAACACATAAAAAGTAGGTAAAAAAGGTTAGCCGCTATCCTATATTACTATGGATAGTGACTAACCTTTTTTAAAATTACTTTTAAAATTATGCACTATTATTTTTTAAAGTTAGATTGGAATCACCGATCCACAAAAAGAACATAAAAACTGATCCAAATAATTATCGACCAATAGCTATCTTGCCCTCAGCCTCCAAAATTTTCGAAAAAGCTATGTGTAATCGAATTTACACCTTTTGCGAAAAATTTAACATATTAAGCGATTGTCAGAACGGTTTCCGGAAAAATCGTTCGACCACATTAGCTGTCTATAAATATATCCAAGAAGCCCTTAATATTATAAATAACAAGGAATACGCCGTAGGGATATTACTGGACATGACCAAAGCATACGACAAGGTACAATTTAAAATACTGCTTAATAAACTGTATGGAATAGGAAACCGCGGGAAAGCCCATGAATGGCTTACGTCATATTTAAAAAATAGAGAACAAGTAGTTGAAATCGAATACCATAACCACAATAGTAGAGAAATAGAAAACATACGATCTAAAAGCAAAATAACCAACGCTTCCATCCCCCAAGGAAGTGTCATAGGTGGCCTATTATTCCTCGTTTACATCAACGACTTACCAAAAACCATACAGGGGCCATGTGTTTTATTCGCGGATGACATATCTTTGTTAGTCTCATGTCAAAACAATATAAACATAGAAGAAAAACTCAGTTCCATACTCACAAAAACATGTAACTGGATGACCTCACATAATCTAGAAATTAATTATACTAAAACTAAACTAATGACTTTCCACCCTTATCAAAAAGCTCCTCTACACTTAAATTTTAACTTTAACGGCTCAAAATTGGAAACTGTTGCTGAATTTACATTACTTGGACTTACAATAGATAAACATATTAATTGGAAAACACAAATACAAAAAACCCGTTCAAAACTTTCAAAATTCTCATACGCTCTCCGCGAAATTAAAAAAACAACTAATCTTAAAACTGCCCTCACCACCTACTATGCGTATGCCAATGCATGGCTTAGCTACGGCGTAACCCTCTGGGGAAATAGTACAGATGCACCGACACTCTTTACCCTACAAAAGAAACTACTTAGAATCTTAGTAAACATTGATCAAACTGACAGCTGTAAACCCTATTTTCTAAAGCATAACATTCTAACTCTCCCTAGTATTTACATTCTAGAAATATGTAAATTTGTCCGTAAGCACCAAGAGTTCTACACAAAACGCGAAGATATCCAATCACACTTCACACTTAGGCACCGATCTAGGCTAAACATACCTACATCCAAACTAAAAATGCATTCTACAAGTCCCTACGTAATGTCTATAAAAATATACAACAAACTACCTGACATAATAAAGAAAGAAGAAAAGTTAAATATATTTATAAAAAACCTTAAAAAATTACTTATAAACAAATGCTATTACTCCGTAGATGAATATTTAAATGATAAACATAAATAATAGCAGTAGTACAATTATTATTATAATGATGATAATCACGCAATTTATAGGTACTTATGTTAAAATAATATTAATAATACGGTAATCATAATAATAATTATAATCCAGGACCGGACGGGCTGCACAACTTCTGGATCAAATGGTTTGTGAGATCGCACGCTCGCTTGGCGGCTCAGTACCAGACTGCTTTGGAGTCTGGGTCGCTACCCCATTTCCTAACAACAGGAGTTACCCACCTGCTCCATAAATCTGGTAGCACCGCGGAACCCAAAAATTATAGACCGATCACGTGTTTACCGACGGTCTATAAAGTTCTTACATCCATTTTGAGAGCTAAAATTAACAAACATATAGACACCAACTCCATCATGTCTGCCTCTCAAAATGGATGTAGGAACGGGTCCCGCGGTACTAAGGAGCTACTCCTCATTGATATGGTCATTAGCCAACAGGTTCGCCGTTCCCGAAAGGATCTGTCGACATGCTGGATAGACTATAAGAAGGCCTATGACTCGGTGCCACATACATGGCTCATGAGGGTGCTGGAGTTGTATAAAGTAGATACAACTCTGCGCACCTTTCTGATGTAGTGTATGAGGCAATGGAGGACGGTCCTTCGCTATCCAGGATGTCGAAATATCCAGAGGAATAGCGAACTGATAAGGATAGAGCGAGGCATATTTCAGGGTGATAGTTTGAGTCCGCTTTGGTTCTGCTTAGCCCTGAATCCTCTAAGCACACTGCTAGAGGATTCAGGTCTTGGCTATCGGTTGAGGAGAGGAGGTCAGGTTATATCTCACCTCCTATACATGGATGACCTAAAACTCTTTGCCCCCAACAATTAGCAACTGATGGAGCTACTGAAAGTAACTGAAACTTTCAGTAGCGCCATCAGGATGGAATTTGGTGTGGACAAATGTGCGGTCATGCATGTAAAGCGAGGGGAGATTGTGGAATCCGTGGGAGCCCCACTCTCGGATTCCATAAACCTTAGAGCCCTCTCCGCATCCGAAACCTATAAGTATTTGGGTATGTCGGAAGCGTTGGGCATCAATGTTACTGACATGAAGCAATCGTTGAAGGAGCGCTTCTTTGGCCGCCTGAAGAAAGTATTTAATAGTCTCCTATCAGGCGGAAACAAGGTGCGCGCCTTCAACGGTTGGGTCATGCCGGTTTTGATGTACTCTTTCGGCATACTCAAATGGACTCAGACCGAAGTCGACGCCCTGGATAGGAGGGTCCGTACGCTGCTGACTGCATATCGAATGCATCACCCACGGTCATCGGTAATGAGACTGTATATCCCGCGAAAGTGTGGAGGTCGAGGCTTTTTAAACGCTAAGACCCTCCACAATCGCGAGATATGCAGTCTTAGGGAATATTTCCTAGATGCCGACGTGAGGATGCATCGAGATGTGGTCGCGGTGGACAAGGGTCTCACCCCACTCTCCTTGGCTAAAGAGAACTGGTGCAAGCCTGTAGTGCTTGACACTAACGATCGCAAGGAGGTATGGCAGAGTAAGGAGCTTCACGGACGCTTTTTCCGGGCCCTACATGGACCCGATGTAAATTTACTAGCGTCCGTGACCTGGCTACGTTTTGGTGACCTCTTCGGGGAGACCGAAGGTTTTATCTGTGCAATTATGGATGAAGTTATCATGATGAACAATTACCGGAGATTTATTGTGAAGGATGGTTGACATCTGTCGGGCATGCCACCGGCTGGGAGAATCAATCCGACACATTATCTCCGGGTGTTCTCGTCTAGCTAACGAAGAGTACTTAAAGATAAAGATAAAGATAATTTATTTGTCCAAAACATGAGTATACACACACATGGCATGCAAGATGTTACAATAAAATTTTACCACAGTCATGTTTTGCCTCAACGGCGTACAAATATAAGTAGGTAGGTTATTACATTTAATCAAATCATTATAAATTTATCCATTATTCAAATAATTTATAGTCCAAATTAGAATTTAAAAATTTAAAATGTTCTACAGAATAGAGTCAACAACTCATAATGTATAATAAAAATTAGTCAATTTAATGTCAAAGTAATTAGGAATACACAATTATAAGAATTAGATTAATTTATCAGTCAGAAATTCGTCAGTGCTGTAGTAGGCTTTCTCTAAAAGAAGGTTTTTTAACCTACTTCTTAATTTTTCCGTTGTATATTCCCTCCAATATTTTGGCAACTTATTATACAGAATTGGCGCCATACAGAATATGCTTTTACGCAGTAGAGCTGTCCTGGATCTAGGTATGCAAAGTTTGCTATTGTCGCGTCTATTTCGAATTACTCTATCTGACAATAGGGAAAATAGATTTAGGTTCGATTTAACAAACATAATGGTCTCTAAAATGTGCATGGATGGAAGGGTTAATATTTTATATTTTTTGAAAAATGGTTTGCAGGTCTCAGTAACATGAAGTCCAAACATAGTTCTAAGGCACCTCTTTTGGGTTTTAAAAATGACATTTTTATTTGTTGAATTGCCCCAAAATATAACTCCGTATCTTAAGTTACAGGACACTAAGCCATGATAAGCAGTTAACAGCGCATCAACATTTAACATGGGGGCTAGTTTGTAAAGTGCATATGTCGATTTACTTATTTTTTTGCTTAAGGCTTCCGTATGTGCTTTCCAATCTAATTTACTATCTATTGTTACTCCAAGAAATTTGGTTGTGTCGACTTTGTCTATGTTATTATCACAATAGTGTAACATTTGGAATAGTTGATCTTTGGGCAAAATGCATTATATTCGTTTTTTCAAGATTTATCTTAAGATTATTATTTTCTAACCATTTTATCATTGATTTTATAGAATTGTTAATGTCAGCTTCGTATGTGTCTTTATTTTTACAGGCAATTGTAATGGTACTATCATCGGCAAAAAGTGTCATTGGGTGGTCGATACTTTTGGGTAGGTCATTAATATACAGTATAAAAAATAGTGGTCCTACGACAGTACCTTGCGTTACGCCAAATTTAACTACACGCTCTTTTGATTTGTGAATTACTTCATGTTTATTACTTTTATTTACTGCCGAGATTTCTGTAAATTGGGTTCTGTTGCTTAAATAGGATTGAACAAGGCTTGAAACATTCCCTCTAATACCGTATGCTTCTAATTTCTCAATTAGTATGTCGTGACGCACATGGTCGAATGCCTGTGTCATATCACAGAATATCGTACATACAGGTATATTCGCATCCACTTTTGGCATGACATTATGTAAAAAATCATATATTGCTAAGTTTATTGTTTTACCATTTCTGAACCCTTTCTGTTCATTCGCGAGTATATTTTCTTTTTCGAGATAAGTATATAACTTTTTATATAAGTACTTTTCAAATATTTTTGACATTATACTAATAAGGGATATGGGCCTATAGAATTGCATTAGTTCTTTATTTTCCTTTTTAAATAGTGGTTTAACAGTAGATATTTTGAGTGCGTCGGGAAAAATACCAGTTTCTATACATAGATTCATTATATGGCTTAAATGCACTGATATTTCTCCTGCTACTGATTTTATAACTTTTGTTGATAGCTCATCGTATCCTACACTATTTGTATTTTTTAATGTTTTTATAATTTTAAATACCTCGATTGGCAGACATGGAGCCAGGAAAAAAGAATCTTTTCTTTTTTGTATCAATAATGTCGCTTTTTTTCCAGATCCTGCTATAGGATTAATTTTGTCAACGAAATAATTATTGAAAGCATCTGCAATGTCCTTTGGGTTAGTGATAATGTCATTGTTCACACGAATTTTGTCTATACAGTTTTTCGGAACTTTGAATTTTGAGTTATTTATAATTTTCCAAGTAGCTTTGGATTTATTATCAGAAGTATTTATTGTGTAGTTGTTTTGTGCTCTCTGAGTGAGTTTTACAATTCTTTTAAATAGTGTGGAGTAATTCGTAAGTTTACTTCTATTAATCTGGTTTGGTTTAAGTCTGTATTGCCATAAAAGCTGTCGTTTCTTTTTACTACATAGTTTAATACCACGTGACACCCATTTCGGTTTACTCATAGTATTAATTCTAACATTTTTTTCGGGAAAGCATAATTTATAAAATAATGAAAATAAGTCAAGAAAAGAATTGTACGCTAAATTAGGATTATTAATATTGTAAATGTCAGAAAATGATAAATTATTTAAGCAATTTTTAAATTTTGTCATATTTTCATTGCAGTAGTCACGTCTTTTTACCTGCCAGTATTTAAAGTTACACTTTTTTTGTACTGGTAATATCATAAACTGTGCTGTGTGGTCCGAAAGAGCCAGTTCTAAGACTTCGACCTTACATGCTTTGCGAAAATTGTGAGCAATATTGTCAATGCAAGTTTTACTTTTAAGGCGTGTAGGTTGCTTCACAGCTAATTTTAAATTATAGTTTAGTAAAAGGCACTCAAATTCAATACTTTGAAAGTTCCTTTTTAAAATGTCGATATTAAAATCCCCTGCAATGACAACATTATGATAACACCTCTTAGTTATCTCTTTTAGTAGAATTTGTAATTTCTCCATACATGCGTTCAGGTTACCCAATTTGGGAACTCTATATACACAACACAAGCTAGGACTGTGTTAAAGTTAGGTAACTCTATCGCGCAACATTCAAATACTCCGGGTTCTGATATGTTTGCTATCTTCTTTAATTCAATGAAGTGGAGTCCGTTCTTTACCAAGATGCATGCTCCACCTCTTTTGCTTTCTTTTCTGCAGTACGACGCCGCTAGTTGATAATTTGGCATAGTTAAGTGAGATTCATATCCTGCCATAATAAAGTGTTCGGTTACGCACAATATATCTACATTTAAACCTTTTTCTGATAACTCTTCTAAACATACTGTCACCATGTCGGATTTGTTTAGTAACCCGGCAATATTCTGATGCATAACACAGACATTATTAGTCACGAAAAAATGTTGTTAGCTTCTCTTTATTTACTTCCGTAGTGTTTACCGTGTCATAGTAGTCAATGTGAAAAAAGTTTTCTTTATCTTGGTCAGCAAATTTTCTAGTCTGGTTATCATCATCCTCTTGTGTATAAGTTATCGTGTCTGCGTTAGATCGATTGATATCGAGTAAAAGAGCATTCAGGTCTTGAAAAATAGTTCGCATGCCAGTGTTATTGAGTTTTCCGCTACGTCTATAGAACATTGTGTAATCATAGGATAGATTCTTGTTCGAGTCGAGAAAATAAGCGTGTTCATGAGTCGATATATCACGGCACAGTAAACTATTAAAATGTTCTATCCTCCCATTAAATATATTCGTAGAACTGCCATATTTGAAAGTCGGTGCACAGATTATAAAATTAGTATGCTTCATTTTATTTATAGATGCTCGTATGTTAAATATTAAATTAGCGTAGTCATTTGAGTTGACGTCTTCTTCTCCTATTAATATTATACAGAAATCGTTCATTGTAAATGATTTTACTTTGGTTCCTATATTGTGAATCATTTGGTCCATCGTACGGTGTGACATTAAATAGTGACATGTCTCTGACTTGAGTTGCAGAGTAGTATCTGAGACCGATAGTATTTTATTTACATTATTATTACTGAGGATACATATCTTATTGGTTTTTGCAATATTCTGCCCTGGTCTTGGTTCTTGTGTAGATGCGGCTGTTTTCACTGGGCGAGTATTTATCTCGACGTTTTGATCCTGGTGTTTTATAACTACTTGCATAGACATAACCTTGTAGCCAGGATTATCCATCAGCAACTTGCTCTGAAATACGGCCTTGTGGAATCGGAAGTGCCGTACTACAGGTATGTGCCCGATCCAGTTCTCGAAAATGGAAATATCACATTGTACTGGGATCGATCCATCATCACTGACAGGACTATTGTTGCCAATAAACCTGATATAGTGGTGGTGGATCGAGTAGAACGGCGCACAATGATTATTGACATAACAGTCCCGCATGACGGGAACCTCGTGAAAGCCGAGAAAGACAAACAAATCAAGTATCTTGACTTGGCTCGCGAGATTGTCGACATGTGGGATGTGGACTCAGCGATCATTGTGCCGATAGTCGTATCAGCCAATGGCTTAATTGCCAAGAGCCTCGACCAACACCTAAGGAGGCTCGCGTTGGGCAGCTGGATCAAGGGCTTGATTCAGAAGGCGGTACTCCTGGACACGGCTCGCATTGTCAGGAGGTTCCTCTCTCTGGAGCCCTGACCGCCGGTAGCTTGGACCCTGTTCCCGATACCGGTGGGCTACTATTTTTTATATTTTTAAATGTTTTTATACTTTCTTTATTCTAATATTTAAAAATATAATTTATAAGTATTTTAATGAAATAAAAGATTTTAATTATAATCAATAAATAATATAATATAATAATCAATATAACAGTAATAATAAAATAGCAATAATAATAAATTAAATAATAATCAATAAATAATAAAATAATAATAATCAATAAAACAATAATAATTAAATAATATAGCAATAATAATTATTCAAAAGAAAATAATTTATTTATATGAATAAACAGAATTATAATATATAAAAAATAAAAGGTTGTAGCGTTGTGAGCGGTCTCACTACATTTAGTCGAGTGATTCTCACTTAGTGAGTTACTAACCACATCACTACAAACGTGGCACAACACTAATATTCTATGGACACTCTAGCATTTCGACTGCCGCTTGCCTTCCTGAAGGAAGTGTCTCTCAGGACTGTGTGCCCCGACCTAGGGGCTCCCTGTACGGGCTCAGGCTGCACACCGCCGCATGCCTGCCTACCTGCGGCCTACCGCCGCACGCCTTTGCTGAAAGGCGATCTCCACGTGTGGCAAAGGCCTGCCTACCTGCGGCCTACCGCCGCACGCCTGTGCTGAAAGGCGATCTCCGCCTGTGGCCAATGCCTGCCTACCTGCGGTCTACCGCCGCGCGCCTGTGCTGACAGGCGTTCACTACGACTACCACTACCATGTGCTACCAAGGACGGTACCCTTCCCTTCTATCCTAAGTGTGCGAGTGCTCGGACTCAGTGTCAGGATCTGACCCACGACCTAGCCGTGTACTACTACTACTGTTTATAAATTATATCTATTAATATATCTAGCTATTTTATTTTCTACCTAAATCTACCTATCCGTTAACGGCCTGCACAGCCTACCCTGTGCAGCCCTAGCCGTTACAAGGTATATAAAAATAATCTAAATTTAAATACTTTTTACAGATAAAACATAAATAATAATAGTTAAGCGAAATTTTAGTAGGTTTCTTATTCACAATCTCCTGACTTTTGATTAATGTGAGTTAAAACTCGTTCCCACAAAAACAATGATCTCCTAAAACAGGGCTTCCTCTCTCCTACCCTTTCTGCTGTGCCCTACAGGGTCCATAATGATCTAAATTTTATAACTACCACCTAAGTACAAATTATGGTAAAGCAATAAAGATATTGAGTATTGAGTATTGAATCAGGATGGTACTCAAAGGGGAATTTCCGTGCGTTCTATTACGGAAATCTTTCCTTAGTTGTACAACTATTTGTGTTTCGCGTTCGTCAAAGCGGTGTATTATATTCAAGGTACGAACCTGACTCAAGACCTTTCGATCGCGCAGTATTGTCCAATTATGTAACAGGAATAACTTACTATACTACTATATGATTAACCAAAATTAACGTACTATCGACGATGATAAAAAAAACAATAGGCTACTAAATTTTCAAGGTTACGGGAGGCCAATGACGAATTATTGCACGGCAAATTTCCACCAGTCAATTTGAAATAAAAAAAACAGAAAGATTATCGAAAAAAAAAAAACCTAAACTGTATGTTGCCAATCATTTAGCAGCGTTCGAGGTTTTATTCAGGATAAATGCAGGATAATGCTGCAATAGGTATTATTTAACTCAAAATGTTCATTTTCATTAAAATATGTTCTCATGTTAATTAAATAAATGGTTTTATTTCACTGGATTCTGAAAAAGACGGACACTATTCGTTTCTAAAAACAGTAAAATTAATTATTTAGAGTAAGAACTTATTTTTTAAACCGATCAATTTGTGTCTTGTGGTCAAATATTAGTCTATTGTGCCTTTTTTTTTTTTTTTTGGTTGTGTAATGATCAAATAACTTCTCCCGCTCTGGGTGGAGCGGGAGGGCGTGTCAGACTCTTACTGACTAAAACCCACCCGTGTTCCTTCGGTTGCCATGTTGCCGGGGGGCCACAATATCCCTATCGGCCTATATTCGCAGCCCCGGCAGGCATTGGCCCTAGCGGACCCCGTCAATTCTGCTGACATCTCTTTGAGGCGCGCGTGGAACACAACGCGCCGTCGACCCGGGCTTGGTCCTTATCGGACGGCGAGCTACCCATTGCTCACCGTCTGCAAGTCCGCGCTTACGGTGGCCGGAAATCTGCCTGTGATTCCCGACGCCCAGGGCGTCTCCTCCTGCGGCGGCGGTTAGGGGCGCGAAGGCGCGAAATTTGCCTCTCCCTCACGCGCTCCGCCTCCTCCTTCGCGAGCATTACTGCTTCGCAGAAGGAGGTGACGGCCTCCCATTTCCTCTCGCTCCGTAGCATGGCCCGAATCAGGGCCGGACGCGAGAGATCACCGCCACCAATCGCCTCCACGAGGACATGGCGATGCCCTGCCCAAGTCGGGCAGACCTCCACCGTATGCTCCACTGTGTCCTCCGGGCGATCCACACAGTGACGACACCCGGGCGTTTCCTCCCGCTTTATCCTGAACAGGTACCTACCTCCCGAAGCAGCCGTGTCCGGTGAGGACCTGCGTCAGGCGGAAGGTGAGGACGCCCTGGCGCCTTTCTAGCCACTCCTCAAAGAGGGGTGTTATCGCCGCAATTGTGGCGTGCCCAGCGCTGGGTTTCGACAATCGCACTCTCCATTCTGCCATGAGATCCCGCCGGAGCTCTGTCCGCTGTGCCGCAATTTCTTGCGGCATCGGTGTTAAGCCCCGGCGTTTCGCCTCCTCGCGCCACTCCCAAATGTGTGCGAGGACCTTTGCCTCCAGATCCCATAGTGGTACTCCGGCAAGGAGGCTCGCCGCCTCACAGGAGACCGTGCGGTATCCTCAGGCCAGCCGGATGACCATGACCCTTTGGGACGCGTTCAGCTGGCGGGCTGGCTGCCGCCTCAATGAAGGCGCCCACACCGGCGCCCCGTAAAGGGCCATGGACCGCACGACCCCCGCGTAGAGCCTCCGGCAGGAGGCGTTTGAACCTCCCAGATTGGGCAGGAGCCGCTTCAAGGCAGCCCCGGCCCGGTCCAGTCTGGGGAGTCTATTGTGCTTAGCATTCGAATTTTACTTCAATAATTTTATGACAAATCCCCTCCATTGTGTTTCATTATCCTTCTTGCTATTGTTCGTCATCTCCTTCGATTTCTCTGTTCGATACATCTTCAGTTAGTAACACGTCATAAATTCGACGTATAATCGAGTCGGTAAGCGAGCGCGGCCCATTGAGCAATGCGCAAACATGTCAAGATTACCTGCCGGTAATTATAGCAAGGTAACGCGACTCACTGATCGTGTTGCTTTTTGTTTAACAATAAAGAGTGTAATGTAATGTATGCTTGAGTTTAAGGGTGAGACGAGTGAAACTCAGCGAGTGTCGCTTAAAATGAGTGAAGGAAATTTTTGTAGGTAAAGTTAAGTGTGTTGCAAAGTGCAGTTTCGTGAAACCAAATCGTGATTTTAATTATTCAATAAAAACAGTTGTAAATTACACCAGGTTAAAGCTAATCTAGATTTCCTCAGATTAACACACAACGATATTTTCGTAAATAAAAAAGGATTGAAAAAAAGAGCTCGTGACTTGTGCAAATATGTGAAGAAAGTCTCAAGATAGAGTATTTTTATCTCACGAAATGACGCACGCTTTACTTGTGGTAACCAAATGTACAAACACCTTGTGAATGTGTGCGTGAATACGAGTAGTATCAAGACATAACACTCACGTACACACACACTTCCGACTTCGCCTGTGTCTCGGATGGTACTGGAGCTCTTGCGCTTACACACTCATTCACAGCCTGTTTTTACTTGGTAACCACAGAAAAACACGCGTCGCTTCGTGAAATAAAAATACTATAAGTTCAAGTAGATCGTGATAAAATATGCAATGCTGTCCAAAAGTCGTTAATGTTGTACGAAAAATGTTTCATGTAGGTTATTGCGCTTTCAAACTATAAAACCCGCTATATACAAACTCAAATCACTTGAAATAACGCATTGTGAATGTGCTTCGTCATCATCATCATTGCCTGCTTAAGAAACTTCAAAGACAGTGTGGCTGTAAAACAAGTTAGTCAAATGGTAATTTCCTTACTCGTTTGAATTGGGTATGAATACGCTTTATAATCCCCTCGCGCAGTATAATCTTCCGCAAATAAAATCTCTTCACCAATATTATTTTATTTTAAAACTAATCCAATAAACAACATACCTACATACTTTATTTACCCGCGTTGTCATCGCCGTGGTATATAACCCCCCGCTGCGGTATCGGTCGCCATCGCTCCGAGGCGGTATCGCATTCTGTCTGCGGTTATCAGTGTCATTATCTACAGTGTTATGTGATCCTGGTATCCACTAAACTCGTAAGGCTTACGACGATTAGACGTGTCGCTTTGGGTTAGATCAGGTGGGGTTTTCAAATTGTGGTTTCATAATAATTATGTATATGGATATGATCCTGATCGATCTTCTAGGGTTGAGAATTTTACTCGCTAAATCATCATGTAATGGATGTAAAAAGACGCTTTTAACAAAGTCGTTAGTCACTTATACTCCGTCATTGTGATATTTTTTCGATACAGGACCATACCTGGGATCCTTCTGGTTACGGAGATTACAACTTTTATTTGCTTTTTTCACGAAAGCTAGTTTTAAATGTTATAACTTAACTTGAAATAATATCTCCACAAATCCAGTATCCGTTGCATGCACCCATAGGCACAATGTTTGGCGTGCGTTACATTGCGCCCTGCCGTAAACAGCGATTTTTCTCATCAAAAACAAAAGTCATATCCCAGCAATAATTTTAGCTCAATGTTAATTAGTTTGATGTATAGAATACGTAAATAAGCTATGTGATGGGTCTTGTTACATCCTATAGATTCATGACAACATAATAGTAGTTTATGAAACTGTAGCATAATGAGGGGTATTAAAACACGAGTGTGTGTTTAAAAACTGAGCCGTAGGCGAGGTTTTTAATAGTATCACACAAGTGTTTTAATACCTCGTTATGTGCAGTTTCATACACTACTTTATCTACTCTCATACATTGGGATTGAACCTACTAAATAAAAGAACAATGTTAAAGATTAAGAATTTAAAAAAAACCCACGAAATTCAGTACAACTTTACGTATGAATGGCGCCTGCAACCAGCACATCATCGCGCATGCGCTACAGTGTGATGTTGCTACCGCCCCGCTTAAACGTTCCATTACAAAAGTTGATGGAAACTCCTAGGTGATATTAACTTCTTGGATTTGCCCTGTATCGTATAAGTAAAAAAATATATTTTATAGCATTATTTTGTTAGAGAAAAAGTGTTTCAAGATTTTATTTTTAAATTTTGATATTGTGTTTATAAAGTATTTCAATATAAACTCGTTTTGAATTTTATCATTCGAATATTAGGTACGCTATAAGAGTAGATCAAAATATTCTACACTGTTTTACAGACTTCTCCGGAATAAAAATAGAAGAAAATGCATTGAAGGTGTGTTTGAGCAACATCCAGCACGTAGGCAAGACATTTATTACACATACGTGCGGACGACGTTGCTTGCGGTGGAAACGTATTTTTATGGCGCACTTGTCACTGTTTTATGGACTGTTTTAGATAGTCTTTTAAAGTTTTGTTTCAAGCCTTAATAGATGTACCTAATTATAAAATTACACCAATAAACCTTTGCTTGGGAAACTGATCAGTGATCACCCTTCTACTAACACCAGAGGGTTATAGTTTATTTATTTAGTTAGAATTATAAAGCTTCATTAAAAACATGTATTAGGTACGGATATAAACACCGTAAAAATATACCTTCATAAAAAACATTTTCTCAGTTGCAGATAAAGTCAGGGAATTTTGTTGTTTATCAAGTTGACTGCCAACTAAAATTGTCCATATACCTATTCGAATCACAACAGTTGTGATTCGAATAGGTATATGGACAATTTCATACAGCTGTCAAAGAATGACAGTTACTGTCATTCTTTGACAGCTGTATGAAATTGTTTTAACACGGCGAATTCCTGTAATGTATCAATTTGATAAACAGTTAACTTCCCTACATTAACATAGCCAAAACCAACATCTATTCAATTCAACTCGGAGAACTTGATACAAAGAGAATTTTGCTTCGAAATACAAACTCTTGGTAAACTAATCATGAGTGAGACTTAATATTGTGTTTAAGATTACTGAACGCTGTTAATTACCCTAATTATTACTGCGCTGCTAATTTTAGCAGGTAAGTTGCTGGTAGAATTTAATTGTACGTATCTTATAGCAGTAACTTTACATCACGCTTGTATTGCCAGCAGTGGTAAGCTGTGTATACACACGTATGTAAACAACAAAATATAGGGTGTTTGTATTTATTCTGTATATTACTCTTGACTTAAATAAGTATACCTATTAGGTATTAATGTAAAATTGATTTGCATGCCCTAAACAGGTAAAATATGGACTGTACATTATGTCACAAAACTTTTACAACTGGTAACACCTATAATTTCTGCAAATAAATGATTAAAAATCGGTCAAACTGGCGGTGCTTGAAGGAGGCCTATGTCCAGCAGTGGACGTCTTTCGGCTGAAATGATGATGATAATTAAATTATTCTTATTCTAACATTCGAGCCAATTAAAGGAATCCACTGAGAATTAATTCCTGATGGAAAAATTCAATAATTCATTCCTCTTTTTCTTTTCGTGTGGTTAGTGACTAACCTGGAGTCAGAGTTTTAAGGCCGCCCTTGGGCCTCTGACTTGGCTTCACATGCCGTCGAGCAATATCTCTCAGGCATGCCGGTTTCCTCACAATGTTGAATTCATTAAATTATAGAGTAAGAATACGCAACCTAAAATTGAATGACTAGTCAACGAGTAACAATTCTGAGTAAAGACTAAAATAATCTAATTCGCAGTTCGCCGATTCACCCCCGGCTTGTAGAAGCCATTCAAGTAATAACGTTTTAACAGTCTATTTATGTTAGTTAATCTGATAACAAACTATGCAACACCAGAGAGTGATACTATTTTTTCTGTAGTGATACTAATCAAAAAATGTGCTTTAAGTGTATACAGTATCTCGTCGCGAAGTAAGTAGCAGATGTAGAGCTTTTTGTGCAGGAACATCAATTTCGGGAGCTATATAACTGCAGCACTGCTGCTGTGATTCAATTTTAATTTTTAATTATGACATTTCAGTTTTGTTTCTAGTGTTGAGATGCCTGCACTTTTTACAATCAAGCAAGAATTATTACCACTAGGTATGGTCTGTCCAACTTCTGGCGCTAAGCGACATTGTTGTGCTTTGGTTTGAAGAGTACTTATGGATGCTGTAAGCATATATGACATTTCAACGTTGTCTATAAGGTGGACAACGCACCTGAGATGTCTTTGCCATTTACTATCAGATGGGCTAACTGCTTGTTTACATACGAAAATATGTATGGGTAAACATGATTAAATCATGTAGGGTTTGACAAGATTTACGTATACAGCATTATTTTTAATTAAGTACCTATTATGTGCGGAACAACCCTTTTAAAAAGGGTAAACCTCTCTTTTTTTTAAAAACCTTTCAGTCCACTGTTGATTTAGTTGATTGATCGAGCTTGCATGATTGAACGTGCATTAATTATAATGCCTGTTTATATTTGAAATTTGAATTAAAAATAATTTTTGATGTAATTTCACCTTGTCTAAAAGGGTCTACCCTTTGTAGCAGAACCTTTTATGTCATAATATTATTTTGCAGTACAGCGGATAGCATAAACTTCATTTCGCAGAAAATCGTTTGGCAAACAGTCATTTACCATTCATTAAAAACTCATAATTTTAGAAGTCAGAATCATCTTTTGGCATAAAAATATCCATAATAATTAAAAGGCAGAACTCATCTCTATCTCAAAAAGTTTACAGTTAGAATCATCTTCTGGCATACATTTAATATCCATAATAATTGAAAGACTCATGTATCACATGCATGCAGCAAGCAAGCAGCATGCAAACATGCAAATGCACATGTATGTCACTACAGTACCTATATTTGATTTTGTGAGCAATTTTTCATATTATCCTATATCTAATTTATTAAAGCGGACACACACTTCCCTGTTTATTATTCTAGCGTATGGCACTCGTGGGTTGCAGCTGAAAATCAGCGTCAGGTGGTACACTTTGTGTTGTCATCTGACAATATGCATAGCTGAGGCCTTTTTGGCATTATAATCATTGTTTTCTGTTTTTTATAGTTATAAAGTGTATTTTTTCTGCAGTAATGCCAATAAACGCATTTTTGTTTCTTTTCTTTCTTTCTTTCAAATAAGCATACACCATGCATGCAAGCGAGCACGCAACATGCAGCAGGCATAGTTTTTGTCAAGGCTCCGGCGCTGCGAGGCTCCGGCGGTTCCACGCGACCTTATCGTCGCAGATGGTTTGAACGCTCGCCAGACTCAGCCGCGGAGGCGAGCGTTAAAATCACCGGCTCCTCAACTCGCGGGCCGCCTCGCCCTTCCGCACCTACGCGGGCTTAAATTACACTCTAGGGGTAGGGCAGACAAGACTACGTGGAGTCGGTTTTGCAGCGATTCGTTTCTGTCACTAACTTTTGTAGCACAACATATTGACTTTTTAAGACAGTGTTTTAATTTTAATTTAAGGTTAAAAATGCTATTTTATAGAAATGGCAATATGCCTAATAAAATTATTCCAAATGAAATTCAGCCATCTTCATAGTATGCCAAGTGAAATTGTACCAAATAATCGTCGCTCTAAATAAACGTTATGCTAAACGAAATTATGCAGAATTTTAACTTTGCCAAAGGTAGGAAATATGCCATCTTAAAAGTATGCCATTGCAAATTCGGACATATAAACATTCGGCCAAACAATAATTATATTAAATAATTTTTATGCCTTTAAAATATTCGTTTAAAAAAGATTTTGCCAAGTGTGTTATGCCAAGTAAATTTCGGAGCATCAAGATTCTGTCAGATAGAGGGAACCCTGTCTAAAATGATTAATACCATAAAGTAAAATAAATAAACATCGAAAGATTCTAAATGAAGAATAGAAAAAGAAATGGCAGGTACCTAGACTATTTTTTATCCAGATTAAATTTTAAAATTAAAACTATAACTCTTTTGTGGCTGTTTCTTTCTGTAGTTTTAATAAGAGAATTTCTTTAAACGGTTCTTGGAAATTACTCATCTAAATAAACGGTCTTATTGCTTCAAGTTTCAGAGTATATTTTTGTGAAAGAATGTTTCAAAAACCTTTTATTAAACTTTCAAATTCAATTTCAGTAGCACAATCACAATTATTTGGTACGTTACACAAATAACATTCTATCAATCAATCAATCATAAACAGACAGATCTCTGACGATTCCCTTTTCAAGTCAATTTACTTGCCATATTTCTAAACACCCATTCCTTCTTACCGCCAATCAAATAACAGGAGGTCCTGATGATACTTACACCTAATCCAATATAACGGGTGGATCCAATATGGCTGCTCTCCCAGTAACCACATCAATTGTTCATTCGGACGGTACTCCTAAACAAATTAATACCTAACTGCTTCTATACTCGAGAACCGAGCTGCCTTCAATGGAACCCAATTATACGGAATACACCCGGCATCCATACCGATCGGGATTTTCAAAAGAAACTGGAGATTCGAAAATGTATTTTTCTTTGATTAAATCGAGTATTCGCTGTATTGAACGCGCTTGATTTTGTTAGTGTTAAGTGTGCAAAACAAGCAGAGCTTGTTAATGTTGAGTAATACAATAAATGGATAAGATTAAATTAGTTTACGAAATTATAAACAGGATTTCAGGGGCTTTGTCAGACTACTTCTGAAGTTATTCTGTCTTCAGAAACAAAGTTTGCACCTCATTATAGTAGCTAACATCATCTCCTCACGAATGGTGATTAAGTAAAATTCGTGATATTTCTTTCTCCCTCCACAAACATTTGGCCCCAACGCCAATTTACACATGGAGTAAAATATATTGTGACAAACGAAGAACCAATCAATAGAAAATCTCCTACAAGAATCTAACCACATTCGTTAAAAATTCCCAAGAAAACAGAACACGAAGATAAAGTACCAAAGAAATGTTTCACGTAACCAGAACTTGTACTTTGCGAACACCTCAGTTCTTCGTCACACTTAGTCGTACGGTTACTACGGTATCGTGCGGTGCTGTGCGATGTCATGCGGTTCCGTGCGGTTCCCGGGAGAAACATATTAATAATTTATTAACTTTACCGCCGAACTTCGCCGCAGTATTGAACTGATATTAATTTGAATGTCTGTTGAGATTCTCAACATAGCACGGAAATGGTAATTTATAAGAGTGTTAGAAACTTTGTGGTTGAGAGCTAATAGGTGCTGATAGAAATAAAATGTGGTTTGGTACGGTCGGAAACAGAAATTGACTTACGTACACATATGAACTTAGAAAACATCTCAATCTAAGATTCTTATATGTTAATGGTCTATTATACATACCTACTGTCTCAAGGTAAAAAAAACAAAATATTTAAAGCGTTCGCTAAATTAGCGTTAAATGTGTTTAGCTTTATTTATTAATTACCCTTTAACGATGATCTCAATTTCAATCGTTTCACAACATGAAAATGATCGACAGCAGTCATCGTAGCACATCATCATCTTAGTTAAAAGAGCTTTCTAAACAAGAACCATTTATTACTACATGCCTAAGTTTATTCCTCAAAGTGTGCTCAAACAAGTACAGTTTGAAAACGAAACGCGTACAAAATTACTTGGCAATACTCAGAATTTACAGCTAATCTCCTTTCGATTGCCCCTTTAATGAACGAATTAATTTGAACGCGAATCAGCCGTGATTGATGAGTTTTGTACCATTGTGATGCGTAGATTTAGTAATAATATTGAAACATAGTCGTGTCAATTTTATAATGGAGCAGGATTTAGTTAATTTATATATCTAATATCTTTATTAATATAATTTACAATTAATGTTATAGTTTCATGTTTTATAAAAATTGTTAAGTTTTGCATCTTTTTCCATGTGGTAAATTTTATTTCGAAAAAAACCCATTTTAATTTCATATTAGAAATTTTAATCTGTTTCGATCCATTCACGTTATACTTACTCAAATACTCAAAACTCAATGCATTTAATTCAATTAAATGAATGATAGGCACTTTAAATTGTCAAGGGGGTTGGGGGTTCAGTCAGAAAGGTGAAGCTAGTTGCCACTGTTACTAGATTTATTAGTAATTCAGTGTTTATTGTGGCTTGGCTTGGTCAATTAATTGGACATACCTAGGTAGCTACTTGTATCTATAAAGCACTGTTAACGAATAAATGGGCGACTACAGTAAAATTTTCACCGAATTTCACCGAATGCCTATATTTTTGAAAATATGGGTATCTTTTCCATGTCCAACATTACTTAGGTACCTACTAATTGCCACGCCAATAAGTTTCCTAACTCACTAAGATACGAAATGCCCTATCTCCAGCCACCAGCCTCATGACTAACAATAGTTTAAGTCAATGATGTTATCGATTCCAGTCTATAAATGACCGTTATTAGGCCGATCCGGTTTATCATTTCGTAACTCCCAAGTTCGACAACTTTAGATTTCATAATTACGTCTACGACCTGTAGCATATTTTGTTGAAAATGCCAATATGGTATTAAAAAGTATTATTTATAACGGTGTAAGCTGAATTTTAATTGGGGATAAACTTTTTATAATGGTAGCGGTAAAAAAAATAGAAAGATTTATGAAAAATAATCGGAACTCAAAGTTTATACGGGTGGATTGTTCAATGGTTCCATTTAAACTTCATCATTGGTTTTTCGCGTCATAGGAAATCGTAATTAAAAATGTTCAAAGTACATTTTTTCATGTTCTAAGCAATTATCTAAATTCACAATTTCATTAATATTAATATCTCTCTAACTGCTAAGGGCTAAACGGTTTCATACCCGACTGTGGCAGAGCCTAACTGGACGGTATTGTTTTTTAATGTGCCAATCAAGCAGATGACGACCTGATGGTAGTAACTAGTCACCGTCGGCGCCAACTATAGTCATCTGCAATACCAAAAGCCTCACACGTGTATTGTAATCGCAAACGTAAACCTGAAATGTCTCATAATGCTTACAAAAGGTAACACCAACACCCTTTCAGGACCTAAGTACTAGTATTTTTAATAACTGTTTTTTTATCATGAACCTTATGAACCCTTCCATTAGACAACTATTTTAATTTGCGCCAATCGAAAATATCTACGTAGGTAGGTATTGGTGGTAATGGTCATATTCCCGGGCTGTTTTTGTATCGTACAGCAAAGCGTAACAAACAACTTCCTTTAATGTCAATTTATTATCTATTAGGTTAACGTAATGTGTGAGTAATGTTACAATTGAAATAAAATTGGTATACTTACTTATATTCTATGGTAGATCTCACATACCTATACCAATTTCAGAGCAGAACTTTGAACGTGGTATTCGCCAAAAAGTATAAATGGAGATGGCAATACAATTATAATATTTTTATTATTTATTGCTGAGTTCAGTAATGAAAAAGAATTAACTACCTAGTT
Source organism: Agrochola litura (assembly GCA_949152395.1). Lineage (NCBI taxonomy): Eukaryota > Metazoa > Arthropoda > Insecta > Lepidoptera > Noctuidae > Agrochola > Agrochola litura. Next base: position 1,161,393 of record OX424497.1, on the reverse strand, counting down.
AATTGCTTCTTTTATAAAATTAAAATAAAATTCACCTTACAACACCAAAATAAAATTGAATAGTTGTTCCCTAATTTTGCATGTATCCCGCTACTTGATTATAAAACAGTTAGCTATGTATTTCCAACTACAACAGACGAAACAACTGCTGACAAATTAAGTTAGTCAACTGTGAATTTATTAAGTTTCGCGATGAATTTGCGTCGACGGGTGAAAAATATACTTATGCTGAAATAAGGTCCGTATATTAAATACACGGGTGCTAACTGAAATAAATTAACCTGGTAGTTGGTGATACTTTTATAAATAAATATAAATGTAATGTTTTGTATTATTTGTTATATTTTCTACAACTTACCGACAGAATCCGTACATCGAAACAACACTGAAACTCCGAGTACAATCAACTGTGACCACTTCATCACAAAGTTTTTCAAAAACTCATCTTCAACAAATACATCAACGGAAAAAAAAAACAAAAAATCAAAAAAAGTTCCAAATTCTAGAACGTCGCATTTTCAAAAAGTTTTCGTAAATCGAACGCGGGAGCGGCAACGGTTACAATTTGCTCGGGTTTGATTCGGTGCGGCGATCGTGAAGCAACTGTTCTGGCGGAACGGTTGAACAGAGGCTGACGGTTCCAAACGACGCATGCGCGAATCTTTCTTCGCTTTTCAGAAAGCAGTGTTTTTAGTTAGAATTAAACTGTTTATCCTTTTGACGTTACGCTCGATGCGTCTTTGACTTGGTGCATTCCTTCAAAGGCCTGTGGTTCTGTGGAATGGAACAAAAGTTTTTGGGTGTTCTGTAGGGACGTATCCTGTCCTCTTAATTTTTGCCACAGTGACATTTGTGTCTTCCAACAGGAAGAGCGTTTGTGGCAGGAAAGATGAATGGAGAGATTAGACTCTGACTAAGCTAAATATTATGAAATAATATTAAGAAGCGAGACAGGAAAGACATGGGTGACATTTTCATACTAGTGGACATTTTTAAGTTCACGAGCATAGCATGCAATCATGAATTGTTGAACTTAATTAGGCAATTTTTATTTCTTCCCGTAAATTCAGTTCTGATCTGTATTTAATTATAAATGTGTATTTCAATTGAGATAATCTTTAGTAGCCATTGACAACAAAAAAATAATGTAACCAGTTTTTAATCGATTTAATAATAAATTAACTTGTACATACGAAGTCATATCGAAATTCTATAACTCCAATATCACAGAAAAGCTACACAATTTCCTAACTCCAGAAAATTCAAATTGTTAATTTGCAGGAAAATACACGGTTTACAAGGGAAGATCAGATCATCAGATGTCGGTTCTTAATGATTTTTATAAAAATAAGAATACCTACAGAGTTTTACTAACTAGGCATTCTTAATTTCCGCTTAGCGACATTGTTGTCGTTAATATTGTATAGCGAAGTACAATTTTCCTTTGTGAAGGTAAATAGTATTTTTCACGATCTCTCGCGAAAATACCATTTATAAAATAAATTCTTGCCTAGAAAGTAGTGAAGGAGTTTTCAGCTTTTATTTAGATACATCTAAGGCTCGGAAACCTGGTTAATATTTATTAACCAGCTCGTGAAAATTACCCAAACATTTTATAAAGAGCGTTTTCTTTTCGATTCTGCTTGATCAGAATCGATATTATTTCGGTTCCAATCAAACAAAAACAAACTTTTCCGGGTCGAAATACCGGTTAATTTCACTCAGTAATTTCTGCTCTGCACACCCGCACACACCTGTTTAATATAACTTCCCGTCAGTTGCAAGTACAATAATACATGCAATAAAAAACGGTGCCGCCCGTAACGCAAATAAAAATAAATAATTATGTGACAAATTGTTGATGATCCAAAACATGTACCAACTTTTTCGAATTCGAATCAACCAACGACTCGAAACCACTTCCGACCCCGTATCGCTTGGAATTAATCAGGTTCTTAACCGCTCACGAATAGATTCCGTTCCAAATGAGCGTTTTCAATAACCTGGTTAAAACCATCATTAAGCGGTATTTTGCCAACCGTACCCAAGCCCTCAGTACATCAAGATAATTTATCTAGATTTCAATCAATCAAACATTTACTCAGCCTTTTGAAGTCTATGGATGGACCCGGATGCCCATTTTAAGCCACAAACTGCCTGTTTCTAATCTTGGCTCTAATTGACCAACGGGTTCCAAACTCGAATTTTGCCAATTCAAGCTCTCAAGTGAATTCAATACTTCGTCAAACATAGTCAGGAAAACTTAGCTTGCTAAATATTTAGGATAGATCTTCATCAGATAGACAATTTTATTAACCGACTTCCAAATAAGAGGAAGTTATATGTTCGTAGCGTTTGTTTGTTTTTTTTAATTTATTTTTTTATGTATGTCCATCGATTTCTCCGTCATTTGTGGACTGATTTTGAAAATTCTTTTTTTGTTTGAAAGGGTATGCTCTCAAATTGGTCCCATAAAAATTTTATTAACTTTGCTTGGGTAGTTTTTGAGTTAGCTACAAAATACGAAATTTTTTCCCACTAAGTATGTAGATGATATGATAAGTTCCTATCACTGGTAACAGGCAGTGGTATTCGATTGTGTGTGGGGTAGGTACCACAGCTAAAAAGTGAAAAATAAAAACTTTTTACAAAAAAAAAACAACCGACTTCCAAAAAAAAAACACTACAAAGTGAAAAATAACTTTAATATTTCGGAAGTCGGTGGCAAAAAACGAAAATACAAAACCCAAGACACCGACTTCCGAAATATTAAAGTTATTTTTCACTTTGTAATGTCTTTTTTTGGAAGTCGGTTGTTTTTTTTTGTAAAAAGTTTTTTTCAATACACTGTTTTATTGAAACAATTAATAAAGGAGTCTATTTTTTTCCTAATATAAAATTTCCAAGTTCTTGTAACACGTTTCTCTGAAACACGTATGCTTGAGTTAAAATTATACTGTACTATCAATAGTAGATTGTATCATAAGGGAGCAAAATAATATTTTTACGGCGAGGGCACTTTTTTGAATCCAGAGCGAAGTGAGGGATTCTAGAGTAGAATCCCGAGTGTAGCGAGGGATTCTTTAGTAGAATCCTGAACGTAGCGAGGGATTCAAAGTGCGTCGCCCGAGCCAAAAGTATATTTTGCGCCCGAGTGATACACTCTACTTTTCATCACCCTTTATGAGAAAATAAAAGGTGCCTCGTATTTTATTGTAATATTATTAATAAAACATAGAGTAACAACTAAATTGAAATTAAATAGTATCTAATAATAAAACAACTAAAAACTTATATTTACATTTGAGACATTTTCGCAATTATAAAAATTTATTGTTACAGTTTTATTAGGAATAGAGATTGTTGTAGATTTTATATTCTGCGTGTTTGAAATAATGTCCGAATCCGGCTCATTTTGAGGAAAATGTGACGGTGAATATCGTTGTTTGGATGTAGATGGGCACGGCGACAGTGGCATGGATGGATTAACTGAAAGTTGCAATTTAATGTTTTCCACGATACGTTCACATGTTTTCGCCATGTTCTCAATGGAGTCTTCAATATACCCCTCTGCTACAGCGCTCGACTTCCATCCTCCATGTCGCTAGAGAACAGTTAAGTGCGCTCCATAATCTGCCAAAAGGGTAGCAGAAGTACGACGAAAACAATGTCCTGTATATAGTTTGATATCTGGTAAATTCAAATAAGTAGCGATTTCTTGTGGCATATTAGAAATTTTATTTTTTGCTCATTACTTGTTTGAAGCACTTGCCATTTTGATAACGGATGAAAAACCGATTGGTCTTCATATCAGCATAACGCAGATCCAGGTATTTCTGTACAATATTTTTGTATTCTCCTCGGATTACGAAGGATCGGTCAATTTTTGTTTTTGTGTCTGTCAGCTTTACCAACAGTAAATCATCCGAGTGATTTTCGACATCATCAACAGTTATTTTTAAAAGTTCATTGCCACGACAAGCTCCATGCACTCCGAAAATTAAAGCCATCTGTAACAAAACCGAATGTGAATAAGACAAGTATCTATCGAAGTACAGGTTACAATAAAATGCGCATTTAAAACACTATGATTATACTTTACTAATCCACCATATACCTACATAGTTACTTACTTTTACAGCAAGAAATACTTTGTCGGGTGCCTCATTAAGGAAAGTCTTCACGTTTTTGACTGAGAACACTTTGGATTTTTTTAGGTTTAAATCCATCAGACATCCTCTTCCGATACGCTATTAATTTCGAATATGTGTCCAGTTTTACATCGTTATTAGAACTGACTGTTGATTTTAGCATTGAGTAGGTACTCCAAAGAGTGGAAGGTTGTTTAGTTTTGGCTAAGTACTGGAAGTAGGCCAAAAACACAGATTCTGAAAAATTCTTGGCGCCTCTTGAATTTCTCCATTCAATAAAATTACCATAGGCTTTCATTTATTTCTCCCGCGATTTTGCAGGTAAATAGATTGTCCCGGTTGATGGCAATAGGCTCGCCCCCTATTACATGGGACTTAACTTAAACATAACTGGCGAAATGTGGTACACCTCTGACCAACCCTTCGGGGAAACAAGGCGTGATGTTATGTATGTATGTGTATAGATTATCCATCACATTTCTTGCGTCAGTTCTAATACTTTCAGAAGTTAATTCTATACTTTCACTGTCACTTGAAGAATTCATTTTTCAAAACAAAACCATGAATTTCGAACAATCCGTGAAAATTGACGAAAACGCGGGCTGTAGTTCGCGCGTTTTTAATTTGATTTCTTTTTTTTTTATTCAGCTGGCGCGTGGCGGTACTACTATAGGCCGTCGTACCAGCCAGTCTTTATTCAAACAATATTTGCGTTCAATTTCTTTGGCGCTGAACACTAAGATGTTCCAAATTCAAAAAGTGCGCGGCAAAGAAAATTGCGGCGCACTTATAAAGAGGCTTAAAAACTCATTACTGCGCGCTAAAAGTTTCTTATAGAAAATACCACCTTTGGGTGCACTTAAAGGCAAACCAAGTCGTTCTTTTCGAATAGATGGAATGTAAAATAAAATAAATATATTTGAAGAAGAAAAAGAAAAAAAATACTAGTGATGTGCTTCATTGGTGAAAGCTACAATTGGTCCCTTCGCAAGCCTCCACAAGCCCTCGATTACCATAAATCACAATAATAGTAAATTGAATCCGTCTGAACTAGGATCGTGGCGTTTGAACATAAGCTTTTCACAGCAAGGCAAACGTCATTAATTATTGGCGTATTACTCTAAGTATTGTATTATATCTGCGTATTGTCAGTAAATAAAAGTAAAGTAAAAAGAAACAGTACTTAAGGTCTGTTCCAAATGCACTTATCTGATGAAAGTGTAAACAAACACTGTTCAGTTTAAATTCTTACTCAATTACTCACCAAAGGGAAAGTAACACTTTCATCTGTATTTAGAAGGTTTCAACTTCAAATATCACCACTTATTCCAACAAATTATTGTTTGAATAACATTATTAAATTATAATTGAAAAGTCATCGACGAAAATTAGAGGTTATACAAAAAATTGGCATCTCGCGTTTTCTAATCCATTTGTGTACATTTTTCTCTGATGTTTTTAGAACAGAAATTACTACAGTTGCGACCTTTGCATTAAGTGGTCATCAGCCTTTTAGGTGTGTGTTAATAGACTAAACGAATCGTGTAGAAACTCGCATGCCTGAGAGACATTTCTTGATGGCATGTGAAGCCAAGTCAGAGGCCCAAGGCGGCTTTAAAACTCTGTCACCAGGTTAGTCACTAACCACACGAAAAGAAGAAGAATAGACAATAATTAATCAGTGGTGTATCATTCTAAATTCAAATAAGTTGTTATTCAATTATCATAAAATTAGCAGATTGAATTTTCCCAAACTAGAACAGGCACTTTAGTTGAACGTTAACTAGTTCGGGGTCGGACAAACTATCAATCAATGGCATACCTTTTAGTTAATACGTTCATCGTAATTTAATTAAGTAGCTTAAAATTTGAGCGGTTAGTTATTTTTCATTTCTCATACTCGGAAAGTAGTGTTTGTTTGATCCAAGTAGCGGGTGGAAGACGCTGATCGACCCTCGGGCGGGAAAGACTCATAGTAATTGCTTCCCTCTCTAGGGCGGGAATGAATTTAAAAAATAAAATGAAATTTGGTTAGGTAGTCAGCTACGAAAAATTTTACTAAGGAGGTATTACACTGTCGAGTCTGTGGTCATGGATCTGTGATCAAAGGTATAATGGAATTGTAAAATAGACATTTGTTATCGGTATATCTCCCTTGGGGGATATTACACTATCATGTTATATCATATACCTACCTATCTACGAAGCTCACAAATTACCCATGTTATGTCTATTTTACAACTTAGTTATGTCTTTGATCATGGATCTGTGATCGTAGATATGATGGTGTAATACCCCGCTTATAGAAAAATACTGATTAAAAAAAAATGCTGCTGTCTTGTCATTGTATAAACAGCCAGTGTGAATTAAAAAAATACCTAATGGCGCATCCACACATGCCGGCGGCACGGCCGGCGGTCAACCCGGCGGCACGCGCAACTTTTTTTTCTATTTCGCGACAAGGCAGCCTGTAAGCCGGCGGCAAACCCGGCGGCATATGCCGGCGGCAGGTGTGGATTCGCCATAAGCGGATGACGCGCGGCGGTGACGCGGTGTGTTCCATATTCAAAATTAAAAAAGTTTAATAGGTACTAGAATACCCATGTTATTATTATCAATTAATATTTTAGAAAAACTACAACTTTTAACTTTCCTTATATTTGAAATGAAAAGTAGAGTGTTTAACACGGGTGACAGTCATCAATTCCTTTCGACCCTTGTATAACAATATACTATTACGATATTGTTATGCACTCATTAAGAAGCTTGAACAACTGGTGTTTCTAAGACAATTTCATGAAGCAAAATAATTAATTAACAGCGTATTATTTTACAAGCTCTATGACTGTTAAGTATGAACATTATAAGTACCTACTAAGGGGCGACGAATACTTAAATCTCAAAATATCGTATTCTAAAAGCTTAACTGTGTGTACTCTATGTAATCCGAAAATATATTTTATACTGTTTGCTAACAAAGTAATTTACAAACGCTTTATATTTAAAATCGTCAAACATCTTCATATCAATCAAAATCTCTCTGAATACTTACTTAACGTTGTATTATTTAATAAAGTTCGCGTTTCTATGAACATTCTGATATGAAAACTATCGTATGGTGTTTGCTGAAACATTAGCGGCTCACGGCGTGTGCTCTCTAAACATCATCAATCAACTGCGTATCACGGAGGTTGAGTCCAAATAAAACGTATGGCGCAGTATTGTGTTAAAAACGGTCTTATTATAAAATGCCTACATAAAATGTTTTCGAATGATTTTTACTGTTAAGTACCTACAATTATTAATATTACTTACCAATAAAAATATAATAACATAAATGTAATCAATTTTTTTTTTCTCTGCAATTCATTTCTAGAAACGTTTTACCCACAAAACAATATTAGGAAATATATCAATCTGTTCGAATCCGACTCACGACGAAGGTTCAATCGTTACAGTATACAATGTAATTGAATCAAAAGTCCGCAGGTTTCCGGATTTTGTGGCGTTGCAGGGCGCCATCACCGCGCCCGCGGCCCTTTGGTTCATAATCCATTGTTACACGGATTCTGGTTGGTTAATGGCTTTTCAATATAGATAATATTAAACGTTTAAGATTGCGATACTAAAAAAACCATAGTTAAGAATATTCATAGGATATCCGCATAATTAAAAGTTGAAGGGAGATTGCTACATTTATCAAATATTTATCTTAAAACATTTTCTTTATCAATTAGCTACACGTAAAACACACACTGAAAACATGTTACACCACAATGTTATAAAAGGTGTTATAACTCTGCTTTACATCAAATTCCAGTAAAATAACTGTATGAAATGCTTTTTATCTCCTTGGAGATTATATTTACCGTTGTATGGTTATTGTACCACATGTCTGTTAAAGCACTTTTAAATACGCTACTTAAACTTAAGTATTAGGTATAGTAAATCCCTTGAACAGCTATTATACAACATTTAGGTTGTACAGTAGCTATTTAAGCAGTTTGTGTGCTACTTGGGTCTTAAAATTTTTTCTTAATCAATTAGCTACAAGTAAACCACACACTGAAAACCCGAATCACTTATTGCTTACTTTTATTCATCAAAAGAGCCAACAAAGCCGATCAAAATTGTTCAGCAAGCTCGCCACTAATATAACTTTCCACCTTCATTGTTTTCAAAAAACAGCCACTGTTTACGGTCCTAACCCTCAAAGATTAGCATAGATGAAGCATCCAAAATCGTAATTCGTCTCAGCAGTGGAGCCGGTCGCTCATACATTAGTATGCGGGTCGGCGCTCCCAGCTATTGAGGTTTGTCTCATAGACAAATTTCCACTTGAGAATACACTCGAACAAGATGGATTGAACTGATTTCTGTTTGCTTTACATCCAGTCCTTTGTGGGACCCAATCAATCGTACCTTTTATTTATTCGTCAAGATTAACTGAGATTATGGTGCGGGCATTTGGCGAAATGTTGGTATTGTGGGAAATGTCGGATTTGGTTCGCGACTGCGACGTAAATTGCAGTTGGATTCATTTGGTGTGTGCGCGCCGGAATGAATTTGTGTTAGCCATGGCAAGTTTGGTTTGTTTGCAAATGCCATCAGTTCTGCGTGCGTTTGTGCAAATATACGGATGGCATATAAGCCTTTTATTGGTTTGCTGGAAACACTTTTAATGAAAAACAGACATTTAACTTGTAACAAAATGGGATTTAATTGAAAGAGGAAAATAGGGGTTTTTTTTTTAAACGTTGCCCTTCACTAGGAATTTGTCGTGTATTGTGGGTGCGTTTACAAACATCTAAAGTCACATACACAAACAGCCAGACCCGGAACAACTACTTGTAGGTCATACAAATATTTGTTCCATGCGGGAATCGAACCCGCGACACGCAGCGCAGCAGTCAATCGCTTAACCACTGCGCCAATCGTACCGTCAATTATATTCAGAGGACAGACAATGTCTCATCGATTCAAAACAGACAATTCAGAAAAGTAAGAAAATAAAAAAGGATGATTTTTCTACTTTGGGGGCGCGTGTATCCAAATCTCCACTCGAATCAAAGCTACCTTTCCTAGTTTCAGCTAAAAAAAGGTACCTACATGAATAACCTTATACTTAGGCAAATAGAATCCTTCTTACCAGGTACAGTAGGTACACGTGTAACCATACCTTTACATAAAAAGACATACAGAAACAAATTGCTAAGAGCTCGATCATCGACTCGGCAGTAATGCTCTCCGGAGAATCGAATCATTGCCGCTCGGCTGAGCAAATTAACTACACGGGAACAGAACGTAGGGCGCTGTGTAAACGAGCCTCGGTTCAACATCTGCACTCATTTGAACGCGTGATGTTTATTTTGGTAGTGTTAAGGCGTAATGGAAGGGGAATCGGGTGTCTGTATAGGGTTTAATGGGAAATCGTTAGACAAGAGACGCAGGCATTTACGGTATCTTTCGCTTTTGCTGCGTTTGGCTAAAACGTAGTAATCTGAATGCAAACGTTTGGTGGAATACGGCCGACTCCTTCTGGCAGAGTACCGGTAGAGGGAACACTGTGTGGGCTGATTATGTTATGTAGCATACATTTATTATTTTGGGATAAAACTTAAACTCATTTTTATTAGATAGAGATTATAGTTAGGTATCTACTCTAGTTATAAAGTGGAAAGGGAGGGAAAGCCTAATCCCTGAAGTACTAGATAAGCTTGATAAAAATTATTACTCTATTAGGAGAACATAATAAATTATCATTTTACGTATCAAAATAATTTAAACCATCCTTTTAATGTTTCTTCAAATCTTGCCTCTTCGGCAATTTCTTTTTAAAATAAATATTAGTTCCTTCAAAAACCAAAATTACATTAATAGCACTCTGTAAAGCAGGTAACGTTTTGAATTGTTAGTAACAGAAACGTTCATTACGTAACGAATTTGCATGGACTCTCAATACGACGAAAATCCTAGAAATTTCAATATTGGCACCGATCTGACTATCGATAACCCAAAACCAATAGTTTAAATGCGGATCAATGCAATTATAAGATTCTACGTCAAAGCTTACATGAATTGTCAACAAATTAAAGCAATCTGCCAACATTCTTCGCCACCACCATTTTAAGCCTTTATTTATAGCCTACTAGCTGCGTACTGCGGTTTCACCCGCATACGTCTCGATTTCGTGGTAATATCTAGATAAAAAGTATCCTGTGTCCTAATCCAGGTCATGTTCTACCCATGTGCCAAATTTCATCCAAATCTGTTTAGCAGTTTTAGCGTGAAAGCGTAACAAACAAACTCACTTTCGTTTTTATAATAATTAGATAGGATATTAGTTATAGTTAGGATTACAATCATCAAAGTAGTTCATATATAAACACGTGGCTTTTTCTCACGAATTTAGGTAGAAACAGGTACTACTTTTGCTTTGTCCTGGATACATCATTTGGTCATAAACTTATAATTGATCTTAGCCCTACCTTTGTGAAGGACAGGACTAGTAAGGTTAGTGTTTGCCCTTTGAGGGCATCCCATCCCAGTGATCCATTGATTAATATTATAAAATCCTTGTCCTACAGAATCAAAACAAAAGAAAAAGTTAACAAACATTTGAATAAAACATTATAGACCGCTATGACATTTAAGAAAAAAAACATTCGAAATTCAAAATTGTAATCCAAACCTTACCTCTTTCTTCACAAATTAGAACCCCCACTGTTTGTGGCTAGGGTGGCGTTAATCATAACTTTTTGTTGGCTATTATCGTAAATTCGCGGCAACTGAATAGTAAATTAGAGTGGGTCACTGCCCACTAAGAGTTCGCTACGACTTGTAGAACTGTTTATGGGATAAGTTGAAAGCTGTAAAGTAATAGAGAAAGATATGATTAAATTATTCTTTCGCAAATTATTGTTAAAAATACATAGGTACTACAGTGAAAATCCTTCAAATTCTATTAAAAAACTTTTTGAATCTAATCTAATCTAACTAGCATGTACTGCCCCGCTGCAGGGCAAAGGCATCCCTCTCTCTTTTCCAAACAAAATTTTTTTCGCAAAATTTTTTCGCACCCTAATCTCAAAAACATAACAACAAACAAACATTCACACAACAAACAACAACAACAACATTCAAACATTCTTTGTAATTACAATGAGCTTTTACAAATAATGTTTCCTCTCGCACAAACACATAAACTAAACTGTTGCTTCTAACACAAACTAAGCTGCTGATGCTACAATTTATCGAATAAAAGCCAGCTTACAATGTAAGCACCATTCAACAAAACTATGTAAGATAAACTGCACAACTCGTTCCTTAAAAAGCAGATACCTCTCTAAGCTGAAGCACTAGTCGAAATAAAAACAGAGAGTGTATCAGCTTGTCCCGAACAAGTTTAAGACTAACTGAACTGGATTACTAAAGTACTCAGTCGCAGAGTGAGTGAGCAAATATACTCCGTACCTTGCAGTATGTGTCTTGAGAAGTGCCTGTCTGTGTGTCTGTCGTAATGGTATTACTTATGGAGATGTGGAAATATTTCTAGTAGTTTTATCGATAGTAGCCCTAGATGCTATTTCCTCTGATATCGAAACAACAACAACTTATGTATTTACCCATACACTCGGAAACAAAGCGATATACTATACTCACACTTTTTCTCTTCTAAAAAATTTTTTAGATCACCAAAAAATTAAAAACCATATGAAATAACAATGCAGCTTGGACATGAACATGACCAGACTTTGTTTTATCCCCTGTCGCCTTTCATACAAGCTAAATATTTAATGCGGGTGAGGTATGCTTGTTGCTTTTCAATTTACATCTTTTTATGACGCAAATAAACGGACGGTTGTAACTAGCATTTTGACGATTTACAAACTCGTGTTTTATATTATAATAATCCAGTTTGTGTGGGCGAGTAAATGAATACCTAGTTTAAAATATATTTATTAGCAATCAAGCATTCTAGGCTCTTCTAAAGTGCCTTTCAAAAGTTTTCCGGTCCGTTACAAAATTAGCCTTACACAGAAGCGAAATTGCTGTCTTGTTATCTAAGTTTTTCTTTCGGAAAATATACAATCGCTAAATTATGACTTAAATAACCCTTGGATTATAAGGGCACTTTTTGCATTATATTTCAATAAACTTTTATCTAAACGTTAAGTAGGACATTCGGTCATTATGATATATCTCTACAAAGTAAGAAGACGGCAAAAACTGTTCATTTCTGTAGGTACAGTCATGGGTGTGAATCTACAAAACATGCAGAGGCTTTGTCCCAGACAAGTCAAACTTCCACATATACAGTTAATACAACATGCACAAAAAAAAACAGCCAGAAACTCTTCAACGCTACATCAAGCTTTGTGGCTGATTTTCCGACGTCCGGCAACCAACTGAATTGTAGAGTTTCACACCATTTAATTCTCGCACCATTCAATCAATGCTCAGCCCATACATCCATACACTGTGCATTATTTAAATGAATGCGAGAAACACGCATTGTTTCGTTAGCCGAACAATCCAATATATTTGTTATTCATGTTCAGTGAGGCTCGTATGACAGTACCGAGCAATATATTATGGCTATATTTCACAGAGAGACAAACTGCACGAAAGTCTGCCGGATAATATCGATGCGGTGTATGAAGAGTTGTGTTTGTATTGCGCCGTTTATTTTGACTTATACTTGAGATATGGTGCGGTTATTTTTCTTGACGTTTTCTGTATTCTTGTATACTAACTCCTTCCCTCGTATCGGTACGTACTTTAAAGTAGCTCATTCCGTGGAAAAATGTCACACAACCAGGAAGGTAGAGCCCAGTGCGCGCCTGAAGTGAACATAATATTAAATATTGCCACTCGTGGAGGCTACCGTAAAGTAGGATGTATTGAAATAGTTCCACGTGCTGCATAGAATAGGTACAAGCTGTAACTGCTTCTGCACGTGTAATGTGTCTTTGTAGAGATATTACTGAAGATAGAATAAGATATTATTTAGAGACTTACCTTATCAATTTCTCCAGATTTTGTGAAAATGAACAAAATACAAAAACAGACAGACAGACTTAATCCGAATTTTTTATACCAGCGAATTTAACATTTCGCACAATATTTGAGCATTGAAGCGAAAGCCATGGCGAAAGAAGAGGCCTACATGCACTGCATTATTAGAGACGGAGTTCTTGTTTCCTCATCAAGATGGATTACCAAAGGTATTCCAAATGCAAAAAAAAAATATAATTATCACTAAGAATAATAATAGCGTGTTGTGATAGTGGCTATTAAGTAATGAACCTTTTGAACGCACTTCTGCAGTTTAGCGACATCCTTAAGATGCTTAGTTTAAGTACTTTTTGTACAATTTTTATTTTTAAAGTGAGCTTTTCATTGAAACACGAAACAATTTCAAAATATAGCCGCGGGCTAGAGTTATCAAGTTATTTTTGTGGAAATAGTTATAATATTTTTCATTTAAATAAATTCTATATCTGTACCCATTAGTGTATTTCTCTTTGATCATTTCCAGCCCAGTTTACAAATATTATGTATTTTAACTAGGTTTTGAAATGTAAAGAAAGAAAGAAAGAAAAATATTTTATTTGGGACACGCACAGGAAATACAAAACAGTAATAAAAGATAAAAAAATAATTAACAAATATAAAAAAGGAGCATTTTAAAAACTAACAAACAAAATTAATAACGACCTGTGCGAGGCCAAAAAGGCTCCTATCTCAGCATGATGCTGCGATATTTAAAAATAAATAAATACCGCAGCGCTGGTATTCTGATAGGGCCCGCTGTGATGCCACGGACGTACCTACGGACATATAAATCCCACTAGGGGATTACAAAATAAAACAATAATAATATAAAAAATCAAAACTATTGTACAAAAAATAAAAAATAAAGTAAAAAAATCGACGCACACCCGACACGACGTTCCAACAACACTTGTCCATGCATGGTGACAAGCGAAGCGACGCGCGCAGGAGTGTATCTGTATTATATACTCTGTGATGCATTAAGTACTCTGTGGATGCAATCGGCTGTCAATTTATTTGTAAATGTAGTTGCTTTAGTTTAATTTAGTAGTAACTGTCAGGCCAAAACTAGTGAATTTTATAGTTAGTTATTACAGAACAGCTTGACATTGCTGCCGATTCTCTTGTCACAAATGCCTCTAAACTAGACTAAAAATCACCAAAAATTTGTTTATTCCTGTCAAACGATGATTCCCCATTCTGAAATAGACTAAAGTGACACAACTTAACTATATTTTAGTTTGACAGCACTAAGATGGATTTCGCTATTCTGAATTTGACGTTTTGCACCTAAAATTTAGATTTTCTAACTAAATCTGACTATTTTTAATCGCAATTAAAAATAAAATTGGTTGTCATGAACTTTAAATACACACCCAACACTTCGACTTCAAGTGCAAAAACAGTACCGTTTTTTTTTTCCTTTGCTTATATCTTGAAAATGGTGTGTCCAATCACAAAAATAATGAAAATGTCGACCCCCTTTATAAGACCCTTAAACCCCTAACACTCAACATGTAGGTGATATTTTCCATAGAAAAAGTGAAAAATTCCATATAAACACATCGAGGCTGCCCCACCATGCGCGCCTTCGGTTCTAAAAAAATTCACGTGGTATCACGTATGGAGTTGCGATTGTCAAATTCGATTTAGATGTGTCAAAATTATTTTTAAATTTAGAGAATTTATTTTGCAGAATAGCTTTGAGATTCTCATAGTCAAAAGTAAGGAATTTTAGTGATCATTTAGTTAGTTTAGTTCGGTGTAAAAGAATCGGTACTAGTGTGGCATTCAATTATAAACTATTTACTATCTTTGTCTCTGGCAACGCCCTTGCCAACTAATGGTTGTTTTTATGGATATGTGAAAACAATCATGGCAGTAGAATATTACTAAGTTAAAAGGAAAATTATCACAGAAAGCTTTACAAGTTAACGAGTTATAGTCAACCAACTTACATTTGCAGTTGGAATGTATGGGAGAACATGTTTTTCAACTTCAATGTTAAGTTTGTTCTTGGGATAAATTCATCCGAACTAACCCCTTCCTTTTAAACAATTCATTTTGCGTGATCCGACACGCACTTGGCTGGTTTTTTTTTCGTCTGTGTAGAGCTCTTTGTATTCCAAAAGCTGGATATAACAAAGTGAACTGTGTGAAGGTATTTGTTCGTTCGCTTTATGCGGAAAGTGGAAACATTCTCAAAGGAATGATTGTATTAAAATCTGCCGGACAAAAAGATTTTTTATATTTTTTATTTGATTGACAGAATTTTATTCTATAGTATTTCTAAAGGGGGTGATCTACGTATGAGCCGTTACACCGCGGGTTGAGAACGACAGTTTTAGTAGTTGTTCATTGGTGCTGATCGACTAGCGAGCTTGCTGTGGGAAGCTCGCAATGACTGATTTTTTTTCTTGACATCGAATAAAGTTGCGTTCGGTTCGTATTTATTTAAGATCTCTTCGAGTTTAGTACATAAGTAAGCCGGATTGCTCCTGAGGGTAGGCAGGATAGGTAGGGTAGGTAGAAATTTTGTATTAATTTTAAAATCCTAAACATGCACATTCATTGACTGTTAGGCGGAACGAAGTTTGCCGGGTCACCTAGTATTTTATAAATGCGAAATTGAGTTTTTTGTTTGTTACGCTTTCACGCTAAAACGGCTGAACGAATTTAGATGAATTTTGACAGATATGTAGCCTGGGACCCTGGAGAAGGCAATAGGCTACTTTTCGTCCTGGATCACAGACGAAGATGCGGGCAACATGCTAGTAAAGTTTAAATAAGAATTTATAAAAAAATTGCCTCAACAATATTGTTTGCATTCTCAATAAATACTTAAAGCCAATCATTCAATTTGTCACATGTGTTTGTAGAACCGACCCGAATACTCGTAACTACGTCTACTGCTACATGTATTGATAATGTGTTTTGTTGCTGCGACCATTTATATAGAGCCATCGTTAATTATCTCCCTTCGGATCACAGTGGTCAATCTGTAACTTTTGAGTCTAACATACCAATACAAAAAGTGCAGATACAATTCAGACCAATAACAGCTGTTCATTTAAATAAATATAATAGCACTTTAGTTTCTAAGTAAAGTAATCAGGTCCTTCCAATGAACAATGTTAATATTTTCATCATCATTCTCTTGCCCTTTTTAAATTTATTTAAACTGTATATCAGTGAAATAAGTCACTGGGCGGACTCTCATGATTTGCAACGCTGTAGCTTAATTATTACAGGCTTGATTTGTCACTACACACAATAATAATAATTATGTCCTAGAGACAGTGTGTCACATCACTAAGGTATAACTGTGACCACACTACCTAGTAGGTTACAGCAATGAGTACATTGTTGCCAACTTCAACTGCCCATAACAAAACTTTGCCCATTACACAAAATATCCTCAACGACAACTAGCAACAATGGTCACTGTTTGCCCAAGCCTCAAAGTGTAGCAACAAGGATTAATTCCACACAAACTGCATCGTGTTGCTCCGTTGCTCGCGCTGCCCTCGTTGCCTGCGACACGCCCAACTTGTGCCGTTTGTTGCCTTAATGCCATACCCGCTGAATACTTGTGGCTAATGGTTAGCCCTGACTTTTGTTTCTGTTCTTAGGGATTAAGATTCTGGATGTAAATTAGAGGGTGTTTAGATTTTTATCATGAGATTTTGGTGGCAGATTTAAGGGGAACTACTAATAGTGCAAATTGTTCATTAGAAAATTCTAAGCACTTCATCTGCTATCGGATTCTATAGTGACATGGTCAAATCCTATAGCAGATGAAGTGCTTAGATTTTTTTTTGGTGCATATACTACTAAATCCTAATTTGAATGAGGTTTAAGGCAAATCATAAGGTATGAATAGAAAGAGCACGCCAAAGTAAATTGAAAGGTTTTTTTTAGCAAAAGATCTTGCTGTTCTAATAAAAATACCTACCTGAACAGTTGGACAAAATCATTTGCAGGACCTATTTGCTAGTAGAGGCTCCTTGAAAAAAGACATTTATGGATACATACAGTATTTAACTAAACCAAAAACAAACCAAGTAAAAACCAAACTGCTATAATTATGAATATATTAATTACTCTGTGAAAGCACACACAAGTCTGTATACACACTGTACATAATGTAAAAGGTCACTGTACACTTACTACTAAGTAATACGTCCACACATGTACAAATAGGAACCTAATAACATTTATCCGTCACCCCTCATCAGACCTTAATGAGTCGTCCCCAATCAGTGCAAGTGACAGGTATTCAGGCACAGAGAGCATTCGTTCGTGCCGAGCTATATTGCTGTTTAGGCAGTTACCGCGCCGAAATGTACAACTAATAACCAACTCAGTAATAACAGTCCAACTTCAGTTATGGTGACGTGTTCGTGTATTATTGGGATTTGAATGTACAGTAGAAGAATTAAAAGAGTTTTCTCCTTTTACACTTTTTCGAATATTTTTTCTGAAAATATTGTACGATTTAACTTGACAGTGGAAAAGGATGACGTATGCCTGTTTGCGAAGAAAAATTGTATTTATTGATTGCTTAACCATTTTATTCTTCATCTGTACAGGCTCTAAAAAGATGGATTTCAATGTATAGGCACATATCGTTAAACAAGATGGATGAAATTAATAAGAACCGTGTTGAGAGGCTTTCGAGTAGGTCGCTTATTTATTACAAACGCTGTCATAATCCTGACACCAATTTTATCGAACCCAATAATTATACTTTAAATTAAACCACTCAGCAAGCATTGAAGTCTTATAACATAAATACGATCACCACACGCACGAATACGAAAAAGTCGTGAGGAAACCGGCATGTCCTATAGCCAAAAAAAGTAATACAGTGTTTCAATCGCATCCTAATTTAAACTTCTTCATATTATGCCTGCCCGGATCGAAAGAATTCAAAGTGTTTGAACCAGACATAGTCTGTATAGCTGTGTGCTACGTTCGTCCTGCCGTCATTGAAAAAATCTTTACAATTTTTTACATTTTGTAATATTAGTCTAGTCTTACAGCACGTATAAACTTGCCTTTAAAGATAAATTCATAGAAAACGTGTTGGTGCGTGTCGCAGGCTTATCTCTGGGTTGTGTATGTACCTCGGGCTCACTATCTAATACTTTGGTTTGATCACAAAACATAACGCTGCAAAATGTGCACGAGTCCGCTTTTTATATTGATCTATTAAAAAAACAACCCGTTTTAGTTTCATGAATTGGAACAATAAAAAACTTTTTACAAAAAAAAAACAACCGACTTCAAAAAAAAACACTACAAAGTGAAAAATAACTTTAATTTCGGAAGTCGGTGTCTTTGGTTTTGAATTTTCGTTCTTTGTCACCGACTTCCGAAATTAAAGTTATTTTTCACTTTGTAGTGTTTTTTTTTGAAGTCGGTTGTTTTTTTTTTTGTAAAAAGTTTTTATTTTTCACTTTTTAGTTGTGGTACCTACCCCACACAAATTCGAATACCACTACCTGCTATGTAAATAACAGTGACAAGCAGTTATCATATCATCTACATACTAAGTGGGAAAAAATACGTATAATTGAAGCTAACTCAAAAACTACCAAAGCAAAGTTAATAAAATTTATATGGGACCACCTCTGAAGTATGATCTACCAAACAAAAAAAAAGAATCATCAAAATCTATTCATAATTAGCGGAGTAATCGCGTAACAAACATACAAAAAAAAAAAAAAAAAACATACAGACGAATTGAGAACCTCCTCCTTTTGGAAGTCGGTTAAAAATGAATAGTAATTCAGTTTGTTTCTTTCAATCTCCACTCTTCTTCTCTAATCTTTTCGCATTTTGAATTTTCCATAAAAATATGAGTAAAAACAGCGCATCTTATGCTCCATCCACGATTTTGCAAGTTAGTAATAAGTAAAGTAATTATGTAGGTAAAGTCGTCATTAAAGAAACCCTGCCCGGTTAGTTATTTTACCGCGATTTTCATGTTGGTAGGTAATTAAATTCCCGTTCATTAATTCTGTCTGAGCATGGTCCATCAAACATTTTTTAAATAGGTAACTACACGGCTCCTTACACAAATCCCTCTCGTATATTCCATGTATTACGTTCATTAGGATCCGAGGCGCGATAACCGAGGTTAAACTGTATATATCTCCGGCAGACGGGAAGCGTGCCTCATATCCTATGCTCACTGCTCCTAGTAGGTACCGAAACGTTGCCTTGTATCGATAGCTAATTTAATTATAGCTTCTCACTTCGATTTTCACGTTATGGTTAACATACATTAATTATTGATGCCGAAATTAGTGACGATATTAAATTTTGCGATTTGTGTGTTCTTATAATGATTATTGAAATTATGCGTAGGTTGTCATGTATATTTGGTGCTGTGTTCACTTTATCTTTGGCAAAGTTGTTGTAAACTATAATAACACTATTCTATGTCAACTGAATTAAGTATTCGTTACAGAATTTGATTTTATCATTACTAGGTATATCGACTCAAGTAATTTTATTCTTCGATAAAATTAGGTACCTACCTATATGTTTTATTTTAAAACAGTGTAGGTAAACAGATTATTTTTCTATTACAGAAAAGCTCTACGTATGGTTATGTTTGTGGCAATGAAACACCAAGATTCAATGCAAGAATCACTTCAATCAATTTTTTGATTTGATGTTTCTGATAATGATTATGACAGCCAATTCAAATCGATAAAAAGTAGGATTGCAGTCACGTACCCAAATATAAATAAGTATGTGCAAAACTGGCACGCATAGGTGTGTCGGTAGACAAGTTGAGCGTGATAGTTGAGCGGCAGATAGTTGCGACGCGACACTACACACGTGACCTGAAACACTAATAAATCTGACGTGTGATATCGCGTCAATGTGATAGCATTGCTCCTTTTTAGGGTTCCGTAGTCAACAAGGAACCCTTACAGTTTTGTCATGTCCGTCTGTCTGTCTGTCTGTCCGCGGTCTAGCTCCAAGATTGTTAGTACTAGAAAGTTGTAATTTGGCATGAGTATACATATTAATCATGTCGACAAAGTGGTAAAATAAAATTATGAAAAAAAAAATTTTTAAGGTACAGTACCGACCAAAAGTCCATAAGCAATCTCACAAAGCAATAGACTGACGCTTCGGTTTGACTTACGACCTTCTTCTATAAGTTGTTACAATACTGTAGACACGCACATTACACACACATACTCACTTTGTCTGCAACCAATGACTAGTTCGATAATCATCATTCGTTTTTAGTTTCATTCGTCTTGTTCACATAAATATTAAAGTTTAGCAGGTAGACCACAAAAAACTAAGTAAATCATTTCGATTTCTGTGGGGTAGATGCAGTTTGTTACAAGTATTCAATTAATAGAACTTTGTTGGTTCGTGCCGTGATAATATTGGTGACGAGCATTTGCGCAGTGTTGTGGTTATTATTATCAAAAAGCAGGCATAAAATATATTGAAGAGATCAGATCAGATCAGAGAATATTATTGCGCTGCGTAAAAGTGAAGTGAATATCCAATAAAACCGGACTAAGTGTGAGTGTTATCATTTATATATTTCATATTTTACTAAACATAAATCCTAATCAAGGGTATTGTTGATAGAACAGAGGTATTGTTGAGACAGAAGATGCCTTTAAAGTTTTAAATTCATTGTGAGGTTTAATTCGATTAGTGAATAATAAATAATTAGGTATTATGTGTAATAAAAACAATGTTTTTCTTTGTTCTAGAGAAATACTGTGACGGTTAAGAGATATGAGGAAGGGGCTTATTATCGAGTAGCAGCGACGTCAAATGGTGAATGAAACAAATGGTTTCATACCAACGAGATATTTTGCTGAATTATTAAAAACACGTCATTATGAACCGTTCGCCGTGCACCCTGAAGGCTTGCATCACTGAAGACCAGCTAGAAAACCGTTTTTGACCTTAAAATATTGACCGTACCAACTTAATAAACAACAGATTCGTTATTGCATGAATTTATGGTAACGAATTTTTTAAGCACGTTTCAATAGGGTGTTTGTCGTATTTCTTGCAGATATACCGAAATTGTTTAATATTATTTTAGTAATAGTATTATTTTAGGATTAAAATTTGAGGTTTAGTTTCAATCTTCTTTTCGTAAAGAAAATGAATACTTAAGCTATAACCTCAATACCAACCAATATTTACTAAAGCCAAATAAAGTTTAAAATAATTAATATGAACAACTGCCTTTAACCTTAAAATCAACAATTTTGTCAGTAGATTTTTTTACATTTTAAGTAGTCTAATATTCTTATTTATTGCTTAATTACTTAGACCATGATCAAAGCTTTATATTTATGGTGCAAAAAAATCCATTTAAAATTTAAAACATTTCAAAATTTAAATATGTCAAAATAATACAAATTGCTTCTAAGTTTCTAGACATCTATTTCACATATTATTCAGGTGAAGTAATGATAAATAATTGTAGCAGTTTGATAACTATACTTATGTAAAATAAACATAACGAATAAATGTTATTTATTTTTTATTATAACATATCACGCATTTTTTATTCTAAACCCTTTATTGCAATAACAACATTAATAAATAGGCAGGATATTTAAAAATATTATTATTGCAAACAAAAATAATAATATTTGCAAAAACAGCGCTGTGATTTACGAGATTAGAACCTTAGCCATCTTGAATCTAAAACCAACGCTTAACGCCTTCTGCTATCTGCACATATAATTTACTTTCGAATTTTAGCAATGCGATACACTGGCCAAGATCACGTGTACGAGTATGATGCGTGCTAATAAAAGTTATGGAAATATAAGTGCGGCGCCCGCGAACCGTGACGATACGATAGTGTGTAGTTCAAAACTGCGTTCTCTGTGGTGTGTGTACGGCACTCACACCACAGACGTCTGACTGTTTACACATACAAATGTACGGACTATACCGCGTGTTCACAGCAATACGACTCTTAGCGTGCTCATGCACTTTTGAGCGCTTACTGTACCTCCCCTACACGTAAAGTGGGGATGTTTTTTTTTCTATCCCTTGGTTTGAGGTGTCGTTGGAAAGGTCTTTCAAAAACATTGTGAGTGTGCTAAAACCATTTTTGAATTCAGAGATCCGTTTGCGAAATATTAAGCTTTAAAGTGCACATTTTTGTTAGAGTCAAGTGTCCCCCCCCTGCCAGCTAAATGGTTGGTTTAGATATGTGAAAAAATTCACGGCAGTAGATTATATAACGAATTTAAAAGGAAAACTATCACAGCTGAGTAGGCTTTACATAGTAATAATCGACCAACATAGATTTGAGGTTGTAAAAATATGTTCTCCTATACATTCCGTATGAAAGATTTTTTTTTCAACTACAAAGGTAAGTTTGTTCTTGGGATAAATTCATCCCAACTACGGAACCCTACATTGTGCGTGGTCCGACATGCACTTGGCCGGTTTTTTTATTTATACGATATACCCGTAAGTTTGTCATTTATCGGTATGTTTAAGCACAGTACGTGTTCAATATAGACACAGGTGTGTCGGTGTCGGAAGTTGAGCGCCATAGTTTAGCGACAGATAGTTGCTACGCAACACTAGACACGTGGTCTCACGATTCTTCTATTTTCAAGTGTTCCTTAACCACTTAAAGTAATAAGCAACATCCTCTCACATAAAAGTAGTAGACGACAATTTTATCAAATAAATTTTAATAGCTTTATCATCAGAACCAATTAAAACATTAAACAATGTTACAACCGCGATTAAAGCCTAAGTTTATCTTATTAAACCAATAACGTTGACCATATTTCCAGACAACAATTTTGTATAAAGAACTAAATCATAAATTCTCTGAGGAGATCTGATTTATGAAATTCTTTCAATCTGATAAAAGATTGCCTCGTTATTTTTATAGCTGAATTATTGCTTCCAAGATCCCTTTTTACCCAAAGATTATTCAAGTCGATCTGCTTTTTGTGGCCAAAATAAATTTTAATAAAAGCGTTAATTTTCAAAGAACTAGGTACCTACTTAAAATTATAAAAGTGAAGCCACATCTGAAATATTGAATAGAAAATTTCTGTAGTTATTATCAAATTAACTTTTCACACTTGTTTCACACAACCTGCTAATGTCAAATTATGTCATGCAAACCAGTCTTCTGGGCACGTTTCCGGATGACAAGTGTCGTTCGTTTTTATTACTTTTATTTATACAGATAGTTAGTTAGTCTTTTAATTTAGTACCTAATGTAAATAGTTAGCTGTGTTAAAAACTGTAAAATAAATGTGGGATGCAAACCTAACCTAAAGAAAGTCATTAAAGACCTAGACTCTAGCCGGGCAATAATATTGTACTGAATTTCAATATGACCCACTGGTGCATAATGTAATTTGAATTCCGAAACTCAACTAAAAAACTTGTACACAATTTTACAAAGATGAATAAAAATAATTTCAAAGTACAGTTATATCTAATGCGCAAACCATACATCGAACACACCTGTCACCAGACAGTACCGTGAAATGGGTGCACAAACTCGCAAATACAATTTGGTAGTAACTGTGTATCGGATGAATTGAGCCGCTTCATCTCCCGCCGGCTCCCGAATGTTTTCATACTACATATAAACACTGACCAACGGATAACCGAGTTTGAAGCACGAAATACGTACCTACGAAATGGAGGTAGATTATCTAATTATACTCTTTTTTAAAGTTGAAATATTGCAAACTGCTGTAGCTGCGGTCCAGTCTCAGTCTTTTTAAAACGAAATCTTAAGTTAGGAGGTACTATTACTTCTTTCAAGTTTGGTCATATTAACTTTAAAAAGTGAAAGAGTCACGTTTGAAGTTTTAAATTGATGACATGGATATAAGCATGCTTATTATAATCATCGAAGAAAACGATTGTATAAAATATTAAGTCGTGAAAAAGATTCAATCAGTTTCAGGGTGAATAAAGTAAAGCAAAATTACGATCCTCCAAAATGATAAACAACTAATTAAAAGTCAATGGCTCCAAAGACTTCGAAAGATGTCCTTATTTGTATAATGTCTCCGCATTACTTACGTTCAAAACAAGATGATGAATCGCTTGCAAACACTTTTGATTGCAATCACTTGTAAATTCATTCCGTGAGGCGAGATATTTCAAATCGAAAGATCGAACTTTCTTTTGTTTTTCCTATAGGGTTGAAACTGTACGAATAGTTGTAATCGATTTTCGTGGAAAACCTTGTACATAAGCATGTTTTTTTGTTAATTTTTTATCAGGCATAAATAATAATACCAGCCTATTATAGTCCCACTGCAGGGCTGAGGCCTCTTCTCAAGTCCAGGCTTCCTCACGATATTTTTCCTTCACCGATGTTAGTAATGTCCAAGATAAACTCAGAAAGTACATATATAAATTGAAAAAAATCGCATTAGTACTTGCCCGGATTTGAACGGATTTGAACCCACAATCTCGTGCATGAGAGGCGAGGCCTTAATCACTAGGCCATCACGACATATCCGTGTGTATGAAAACCTATATAATAAAACTAGTGCCAGACAGTCGTCAACAAGCCTTTCTGCAGAGGTTACCTTATTGGAGGGTGCAGCTGGTGACCGCTGGACGTGTCGGCTACATGTTTGGCAACAAGCTCCCGACTTCAGTGTCATTTGAGCTCTCGGAAACCACACAAATGGCTCTTTCAAAATTTCCAAAAAGTTAATGATTCTTTAGCACTTTTTTGTGCTATGGACGAAAAAAAGAAAATAAACTGGATAAAGACTTCAATGACGTACGTAACTTTCTAAGAATGGAAAAGAACACATTTTCTTTTTTTGGTCAGCCATTTTGGCAGCGCGTGAGCAGACGTGCAGTGAGTGCAACTATCTTTGCGTTGTTTTGCGTATCACCGACCGCGGTCGGCAACGCACGCCTATCTATGAAGATCATTGAAAGTCAAGTCACGGCAGAAATGGCAATGTCACCTATGCAGAAAAGCTTGTTAACGACCGTCTGGCACTAGCTTAAAGATGACTGGTGTTCTTATTTCAACTGAGAAAGAATCATTTCCAACCCAAAGAGCACGACCTTCGTAACCTTAGGGTTAGGGTCAAGGAACGAGCTTACTGGTAATCCGGGTTGTGAGGGATTATTTTTAATAATACTTACAAACTGGTGGGTTATTCCTTGGTCACCTCCAGAAAATAGATAGGACTTACTCGTCTATAAACCTCAGTACACTGCCACTAGTGTTTAACATTTCATCCTCCAGAATTAGCATAACACAAATCACAATTAAAACACAATCTCTTCACCCAAAATATAAGGCTTGTTTGCCCCTAAATTGTTGTTTGATATTTGAAGAAGTTTGCTCTTTCAATATACGCCCTTAAAAATGGGGTAGGACTCCCCTACTTTCCCCTTAGTCTGCAAAGTGTACATTAACGTAAATGCGAATAAATAAAATTTGGTGCATATTACTTGCTGCCGAGGATGAGTAATAAATACTTGTAATACATAATTTTACGCCTCAGTTCCCGAAGGGTTATGCAAATTGGTTTTGGGTCGAAAACCTGGCTTTATTAGAGATTTTTTGAAGAATATTTTGTATTTCCTATTTACTTCCTGCTTGAACTCTTTTTTAAACCTAAATCCTATGGGATAACCGGATCATTTTGCTTTGGTAAGCAAAATGATACGGTTAACCCAATACACGTAGCATATTTTGGTAGGTATTTGCTTTTAAAAATGCCTTTTTAAGTGTTTACGAAAAACCTGTAAACGTCTATCTTATGCTAAGAAATTTCAGCTATGATACGAATTGTACTCTGAATAATATAAACATTCACCACATACTGTTTAGAATTAGACCACACTAACAAAATTAACTCGTTGAATATCATTAGCTTATGTTTTTCATCCGGTTACATCGTATTTTTTCGAAATAAACAAAACAGCAATCAATTCGCAGATATTTGAAACTAAACTGCAATTCAATCGTATATCATTTTTACACCGGTTGGTAACAAAAAATTTATAAATGCGCCGATAGGACTAGGGTTGGCAAACGATCTTATTTATCTGTTCGGTAAATATCATAGTTTTTTGGTTGCATTGCTGTTTCGCACGGGAACAATAATAAAACGTTCCCAGGTTTTAGTTCTTTAATAACTCACGAAGTTTGAGTTGATAATTAGGTGAAATTAGTTTATAATATCATTGGGTGAAATAGCTGCATAGATCCATTGATCAACGAGGTTAAGCTTTATGTACCGCGGTCCTACCCAAGTTTACAGTATGGGTGGATACTTTACACATCAAGACCCTTCCTGCCTCTTAGAGCACTATCAGTTACCAGATAGGGTTGTCGTAGCAGTGGCAACCTTTTTTTAAATTTACGAGTTTTTAAAAGTCCGAAAGGTTGACAATTAGTCTTGCAATATTGGAACATCTCAAAAAAAAAAAGTGGTGGTACTCCGGGAGTGCCGACAGAAGTAAAAACTTGAACAAGATCAGGCGATCTTGTGGTGGAAGAAAAATACTTGAACAGAACATTGGTCCGTCACCTTATCTAAATAAAGAGCACAATCGCGCTTACAAAATGAGGTGTCGTCATGGTGATGTCAGCAGAATTGACGGGGTCCACTAGGGCCGATGCCTGCCGGGGTTGCGAATAAAGCCGAAAGGGACATCGTGGCCCCCCGACAACATGGCAACTGAAGGAACACGGGTGGGTTTTAGTCAGTAAGAGTCTGACACGCCCGCGCCCTCCCGCTCCACCCAGAGCGGGAGAAGTTATTTGATAACTACACAACCAAAAAAAAAAAAAAAAAGGTGTCGTCATGGTGTCACGAACTCAATAGTTTAGTCCCATCTCAAAAATGCCCGAAGTGCATAAACAAATTTTCATTTAAAAAAAAAACTCATAGCATTTATTTCAATTAAAACCATTTATAGGCACTTTTGAATTGTCAAGGAATCAGTCAGTCAGTAATATGAAGCTAGTTGCCCATTCCAAAGCGTAGTAGGCACCTATGGAGAAGAACGGGCAAGAGAAACTCCATGGACATTCTTTTAAATAAAAAATTGTTACAAAATATTGGTTACATCATTCGTGTTGAAATTATACATGTGAAAACAGTGTAGAAAGACGAGCCTTCAGCGGTTATTGTCCGCAGGTGATAAAAGCAAATGGTAATTATTGTTGCATGCTGTTATGTTGGAAAAGTAAGTTTATTGAGAACTGACAGTTATGACAGTATAACATGCGTACCTGTACGTACGTATACGTACCTGTAACAGTTGTAACTGTTATAGGTACGTAATTGTAGTTATTTATATACTGCTTTTGACAATTCATAGTTAATAGCGACAAAGGCTTTTTTAGGTTTGTTAAAATACCTATTCTCATACTTATACACGTTCAAATTCAAGAACGACTATCAATGTCAAAAACTTGTCAAAAATATAGGGAAATTAGAGGTTTTTTTGACAGATTGAGAACGTTCTTAAATATTCAGGAATCGCCCCTCTCATAACGTTTCTACAGTGTTGTTTATAAAATAAGGCGATCGTCTTTATTAAACACAACCAGTGAGTTCTTTATAAATGTTTGATGCAGAAATCAACCAGCAAAAATTTCGATACCACTGTCTCGGCTTGATTGGTGAAGTTTGCACCGCAGGAAATGCACCGCAATCTACAACAAATACTTCAGATGTTTATATAATCTATACTTTTAAGCAGCGGGAGACAGGTTAAAGATTTTAAGAGTTCCTCAACTTAATGAAAACGAACTCATTTCGCTCGCAAATTGTTATTAACTTGGCAAACTTACTTAACAAAGGTTATTATTAAAGGCCACTTAGCTGAGTATTTATAACGATCGTTACTTTCTCTACGATCGTTATTTTTATAGTAATTAAAAATTTATTGGCGTCCATTAGAGTTTTAATGGCAAAGTAATATTTTTTTTATAAGGGACGATTATAGCATTTGCACTAGCGTTACTTCAAAGGATTTTTTTAAGTATTTGTAACATAAATGCTGAGAAGAGAACGATTATTATGTTAATGTAATACGAGATTGTCTTGTTTAATGTTACCTAGGTAGTTACCGTTTTATGCCAATTCTTACTTATTTGTAAATTGGTTTACTCATTCATTGAAGAGCTCTAACTGTGCTTGCCCCAATCAGCCCCAGGTCAGACTACCATTCATAACATATTGAGAGTATTCTGTACCTTGCAATTCGATCCTAAAGATATTACATAACGTAACATCACATCTGGATTCCGAGAAGATTAGGCAGATGTGTCACTATAAAGTACACCTACCTACATTTCGCACCTTTTGTTTAAGTTCCATGTAAAGAAAAAAAAAGATATTAGTATAGCCCTATTTGGCTTGTAGGTCTAAACGTCAAAAGATACTGTGCGATGAAAACAAACCTCCACAAAACTCGTATTTAAACTCTTCGGTGTCGTTAAAACCAAATAAATTATTAAAAAAACAAATTATCCTCAATTCCCGTCATTATACGGACGCGTAGTTCAATATTGTAGGCACAGAAGTGCTTACACCTGATACCGCGCATCAATCGAGGTAATCAGTGGCAGATGAATCCATCTGCCACTGATCCAATTGTATTGCAGCGCTGCAGCAGCTGCATCCCCATGTCGCGTCAAAGCGTTGCCTTCGTTATTAAACGGTAGGGATGGGAAACGGAGGGAAAAGTGAGCCGGACTTTCGATTTTTGTTGCATTCGATTGTAGGTAGATATAATAGTTGGAATACACTTTGGAACATGTTACCAACCTGAACTGGGTCCGCTTGGTGGATTACGATCTATTTTCTCACGTAGAGAGGAGACCGAGTCCCAGCTTGTCGCCAGCTTGTTGGTTTCGACCATTTTCGATTTAGTTGTTGAACAATTTCCAACTTTTAAATGCTGTATTACTACACCATTGCACTATTTATAATATTTCGTAAAAGCCTACTACACAAAAAATATTCTGATAAAGCCCATCACTACAGTAAGAGCATAATGCAATTTTCGCATCGATGCCAGCCGCAACATGAGCCTGCGCGGATCAGTTCAGTGTAATTTTCAATGACAGCACTATGGTTTCAAGTTATAGGCTTTGATTCCATACTGAAATCATTTGCTATTCCAATGACTGCGTGTGATTAGAAATGATTTTTGTGTGTTTTATTTCAAAATTCAGAGGTTATGTTAGCTAGAATGTTACAGTTTCAGGATTCGTTAAATGTTACTAGATGGATTATAAATACATCACAAGCATTCGTATTAGCAGCCCTCAATTGTGATTTTAATAATAATGCTTAGTAAATCTCTCAATATTTTACTCACAAACTTACATTTGCAGTTGGAATGTATGGGCGAACACGTTTTTCATCTACAATGTTAAGTTTGTTCTTGGGATAAATTCATCCCAACTGCAGAACCCTTCATTGTGCGTAGTCCGACTCGCACATGGCCGGTTTTCTTAATAATTTATTTAGTTATAACGACACCGAAGAGTTAAAATGCGTAATTGTTGGTAGGCGGTTGATAGTTCTAAATATTTATTAACAGTATATCCATACATTATAAATATAATAAAACCGTAGCGAAGTCAAAACTGTACACTGAATATTTTTGAAAATAGTAATTCTACGAGGTATGGGAATCATTCTAATGCCGAAAATATAGTTTTTAGAATTTGTGTCTGTTTGTATGTTCCAGTACTTATCACGCAAGATTTTGCAAAATTGTTTGTAGGCTATAAATTATCACGCTATTTGCTATAAAAGATGAGCAATATTGCATTATGTTTCTATTCCTCTATAGTTTACCGCAAATTGCAAAAAGACGAGCCAAATGGTTAGAACGTTGCAGATTGTTACAAATTTAACTTTTAAATAATTATCATCACGCTATACCTTTATGGGGCCAAACAGTCAATCATGAGATATACAGGGTGGATTAGTGAAATGGGGCAGTAAGGATAGGTACCTTTAGCGTTGCAAATACACGAAAACGGTCTTAGGAGACTGTCCTTAACTTTTTGAGATATTTCGATATGCATGCACTGAAAGAAAATGGGATATTTTCATAAAAACATTTTTTTATGCCACAGATCCTGCATCTTACAAGGATCCTAAAACTCTGTGGAGAAACTGAGGTTTGAGTACTAGAAAAGTCAGAAATCGCAAAAAAACTATTCCCATTCATTTCGTAGGAAATGTGATACCAACTTATTTTTATGATGAACTAGCTGCCCGACCCGGCTACGCCCGGGTAGCATTAAGTACTTATTTACGGCGCACCTACCTACCTACATGCCTACCTACATGTCTACCTACCTACCTATTGAAATACTATCATGAATTCATGCAAACCTAGTACTTTTTGTTAGGATTTATGGCAACAACAGCTGGGAACAGTTTGTATTGGAAAAAGAAAAGTGAGGTTTCCAATTTTTCTCTTCATAAGAACATTCCTCGAACATCAAGGATTTTTTTTTAAATTGTTAAATTGGTGCAGCCATTCTCGAGTTTTGCGCTTACTTAACGGATTTTTTTTATCTATATAGATAGGCAGTAAGTGTACTTTAACACCTACACTTACTTCCACATCTCAAAAATCCAACCTGTATAAGAACGGCTACTTTAGTAAATTTTCAACAAGGCAAATAGCTTCGCGTTTCGGCGACTACTTTACAAACCTGTGGTTGTAAGTTCACTCTCAATTATTTATTTTGTTACCCTATTATTTATGGCAGTTCGTAGAACATACACAGAAAAACAACAAGTTTAAGGCTCTTCCGTCATGTAACATGTTAACAGGCACCTAGCCATATACACTTATTTTTATTATAAACAATAAAAATAAGTATATAAGGATAGGTGCCTGTTATATCCCGTGTGTTTATAATCTACTGTTATTTTATTTTCGTAATAGCCGTTCGTCAGGACTTAAGTCTGTAAGCATGCATCAGTCAGTGTATCAGTGATGTGCCATTAAGTAGTATATGTGTAGAAACGTAAACTTTCATTAATTCACTAAAAACTAAAATATTCCAACCAATGGGAAATTGCTACGGCTGTGAGTTTCGACCTCAACACCAGTTGCTTCTTACACGGACAACTGTACGTCGCTTGCTCCCGCGTCACTAGTTCTGAGTCTGTATATTTTGGCTACTGAGACCAAAACTAAGTTTTATAAAAATGTGGCTGTTATTGTAGTATATTGTGGTGTCTTACGACTTCCACGCGAACAAAGTCACGGGCAGAAACAAGTTTGTAAATAAACATCAAAATTATTCATGCACGAATAAACATTACTATGTATTCACGCTAGCATTTTAAACAGTTTAGATTACAACGGTACCGGAAAACCAGGTTTCCAGAAAATGTATTTGCCCTAGGGCAAACTAGTTTGTACAAATCACTTTAGGACCAACCGGACAAGCCTATACCAGACTGACGTGTTCTTTGCGCGTTATAACAAATGAGTTTATCATACATTGTAAAGCCTGCAATGAGTAAATAGAGTCATCAATATTTACCGATGATCAAACAAAATGATGGGCAAACATAATTCAAACTGTCTGAACGGACTGACTCAACCGGGAAATCGAATCACAAAATCGTTTACAATCATTAAATCGATTCAATCCTAATATTGAAATGAGATGTTGGTAACATTTGCCGGAGTTCATACTGTTCGTTTAAAGTCTACTGCTGGGAAGGGTGCATGTTCAATACAATCTGTTACGGAACTCGGACTTGCATTTATAATATCAATTGTGTTTTGGGTCTGTTAAATAATTTAGGCATTTTGATGCTGGAATATTTGTGTCGTTAAATTTTAGCTGGGGAACAAGGTTCGCCGCATGTTATAACTGTATTTCTACCATAGAGTTTTACTGAATCACAACGAACTTTTACAGACCGTTACATTGATTTTCAGTATATAAAAAAATTGTAGGGACTATTAATTGTTTAACTTCGCCTGGACAAGGAGCTTTTTTTCCTGTGTTTTCTAATTTGACAACACAGTAAAGTTACAAATTAACAATTAATTATTTGTGTGTTTAAGTAGCAATAATTAAAAATAATATGATTTACTTTAATTTTTTTGCAAGTTTTATGACTCGTTTTATATCTTCCTTTAAAAATATACCTATCAGGTGCTAAAATCTGCTGACTGCAACCCTCGCAGTATAAAGTTAATTCATGAAATCGGACAGTCCCATTACCGGCGCTAGAAAGCGCCATTATTTATATTGATCTCGGTTTCACCTTAGAAAAAGATAAAAATGTTGTGAACGCATTTATTTTGTTTAGTATTCTTGTGAAGTTATTGTTCCACATGCTAAATAAAAAATATGTGATTGAAGTACCTAATTACTTCATTTCTCTAAATCTTTACTTGTCACGTCTCTATAAGCAATAAACGAAAAAGTTGTTAACGAAAAAACCCACTGTAGGTATTATGCTGTAAGGGTTTTGGACCATTTACTCGTAGTAATAAGACCGAAGAAAATTTTTATAGAGACTTTACCTCGCCCAATAAACCAACTTATTGAGAGAACCATCATTTCCACCCTATAATTATTTCTAAACTGAATTAACTGGAAAAACATACACACAACAAACACATTCGCTGAAATACACCAAATAGTATTATCCTGCCTTATTTACCCTAAAAAAGAGCTGGGATAGTAAAACCTTGAGTTTTGTGAATTCAATCTAATTAAACCAAAATATTTGTATACCGACGGACTGGAGTCTGATCTCATTTCTATTCAAATTACTCTACAAAGAATCTGTCTGTTCCGATATCCACGAGTATTGAATAAAATGAAAAAATGAACACCGCATAGTCGACGCAATACCAGAACATTTTTATAATTTATCTTACGGTTAAGAAAATCATGGAAATTTAAAGGAAAATTGTTTTTTATATTTATTTATTTATTTAAATAACATGGGAGACTTACAGCTAAAACAAACAGATCAAGGACAGTACAATAGTCTGAAAGCCAATTACAGGTCTCCACTTAAAAGAAACAGAAAAAAAGAAGTAAATTCAAAGGACACTCACAACGAGTTACTGTATACTACAGCATAATTACTATGTTGCTCGCACTACATAGCAACCATCATAACAAAATTTACTATATGAAAAAGTTACGGCTTAAGCACTTCCTGGCTGACGACACACTAGTTATAAATGGATCTATATCGTACCGTTTACAAAGCCTGTTTAAATTTCTGCTAGCACGCACAATGTACGAATTTTGCACGCGCAAAGGTGGATTGTATCGCTTAGACTTCGTGGGAATGCTGAAATAAAATTTTGTCAAAATATCGGAACAGTTTATAGTATTGTTAAAAATATTTTATAATAAATAATTAAATACTTAGAGCTCTTTAGGATTATTATAGAATTGTACATATTTTTACATTTATTTTGTTGAGAATAAAATGTTGAGATACAATGATCACTTTAAAAAATCGCAAGATATTCGTCAGTTAAAGTTCGTTTGTAAACTCTCTAAATAAATAAGAAACCCATTGTCGTCATGTCAACAAGTGTTCTTACTACACAAAAATGTTTTCATGACAATGCTGTCCTTTCCTTTTCTATTCCAAAGAAATATATTATAGGTACATATTCTTACTTTTATTCCATGTTCGTACTTATTATTTGCTCCAGCATTTCATTTAAAATATTCTTGTCATCTTTCCAAGTAGTAAGCCATGTTTAATGTTAAAGCGCATTGCATTTTCCTCGTAACAGTCCGAGCTATCCAAAAGACCTGACCTTAGACTTATTTCTCTCATATTTTCTCACTGTTATCACTTTAATTACTTCGCAACGCTTGCCAAGTATTTTTTACGAGAACAACTGAAATTAAAGTTGAAGTTTAGTAGCCTATAAAAATATAAGTAACATTCACTACGAGCTCATTTAGTGCAATCAAACTGTCTGATCTTTGGCAACGTTCGATTCCAAGTTTTTCCCCAATCACGGGAGAGCTGAGTGCAAAATTGTTACTTATGTCATGTGTGACTGCACCCTCATATTAAAAATAGTTAAGAAAATTTTCCTTGCTACTCGGTTACAGTGCAGAATATGACCAGCAGGTGAAATTAAAACTTTTTTTTTTGTTTAACGCTTATTCATGAATATTATTAAAAAAAACCGGGTTCCCTATTTTTAGTTTTAACTCACTGTTTTTTGTTGTTGTAAGAAACATGATCCGTTAACATTTTATTTATAACATTTTATTTAATGTACCCTACACTGTATAAATTGTTAAAGTCCCTAAATGCGAAAAAAAAAATGTGTTTCAATACATTGCTTTGTGTCTAATATGTCACATTTTCAGAAAAAGTAATTTCATGTCTACGATTTATTCAAATTCATGTAGTAATAAAAACACTACCTTCCCCAAACAGACATAGTTGTTTGACTGAAGAAAATATCTTTCCATGGGTCCAAAAAAAGCCAAGAATTTGATTTGAGCGGCGTATTGCACCGTCCGTGGTGTATGCCCACTTTATGAGCGAATTAAAATGACTGCCACGTGACTTATGACGTTATAATGGCGGCCATGACGGCTCATACGTCATACATGTTCAAAAATTAGTAGGCGGTTAACTATTAAGCGGCAATTTTATGTGGCATAGTGATAGTGTACGTCATTTTTTTGTAGGTTAGCATTTCTAACTAACAAATTACTTCTGAAATACCTCCAAAGAAAAGTCATATTTAAGTTTCATTGTTTTATCATTATTGTTTAACAGAGACACTTTGTTGGCTAAAGTTAAAAATAGAACTACGAAATGTATGGTACCGTTCTAAATTATTATACAAGGACAATGTCTTGGCATCTGCGGTAGGATGCCAACAGGATCATTTTCAGCTTGGCTATTCATCCAATTATCCAGGAACTATATAAAAAAATTAACGTATGGTATTTACACCCTTCTTCCCAAATACCGTAGAATGAGCCGCTCTGCAGGTTGATAATTTTATTAATACGTCCACGAGTCGGGCCTCTGGCTTCAGGCGCTACCGTCACCCAACATAGGCACTCTTCTGGGTGACACCACCTTCGGGCTCGCAACTTGTCTGCGTTTGGGCGCTCCTTGCGGGGCAACTTGTCTGCATCGCTGCCAATGCGGTGAAAGTGTCGACTGCCTCGGACACCATGGCCTATCCTGCAGTAGGACCGCAGGCCAGATAGCACGGCATGCCAGCATCAATGACATCTTCCGTCGTGCTCTTGTCACCAGCCACTGTGCCAGCTGTTGAAGAACCTAATTGCTGGGCACGCGACGATGGGAAGAGACTGGACGGAATAACCATAATGCCTTGGAAGATACGACTTGACCTTTGTTGTGGGTTGCAACATGTGTCGACACCTTTGCAGCTTTCATCTTTCTAGCGCGGCGGGCGCTGCTGCAGTTTCGGAAAACCTCAAACGGCGCAAATACTCCAATCTTATGGGGACTTTTATGCTCGAGCTGTTATGGGTGGAAACACTAGGGCCATGGGGTCCGAGTGCCCACTTAGTTTTTCAAGACATCGCCAAGTGGTTGGTCGACTCTTCACAACACTGTTAGTATTTAAATTATGTGAATATTATCTTAGAAAATAAAATAAAATTATTGTTTTGCCTAAAGATTCAATTGTGGTCGAAATATTTAAGTTTGAAATTTTAATAATGTTTATCTAAATTTTAACAGCCCAATTGAACATCTCACTTGGCACCATTTGCGAATCTAACAAGAATGTGTCCTAAACTGATTTTAAAATAACTCCCCAATTTATTAAATAAAATGGAACGTCCCATAAAGTCCATCTAATAATGTTCATAATTTAATTAATTTAATTAGAATTGGCGGTACGGAGAGGCTGAAGGTGGAGGAAGTGATAAAAATGTAAATCAACGTTCATTGAGTCCATCGAAGTCTTTGGAGCGAAGTGAAAGATTACTACAATAAGTGATGTGTAATTTGAAAGAGGTTCTACATTTTTATACTATTTTACGGTAAAAGCACGAGGATAGATAGTGTGTTTATAAGTTGAGTTCTGATAGTGGACTTCCAATAATTAAGTTTTAATAAACTCATTACAATTACAACCAAATATTCTTAAGAAAAAATACAGATAGCAGATTACAAACTTATTAAAACATGAGAAAGGCTGAAAGACATATGCATAGCCCAAAGACCAGACATAGTCAAAGTTAGATAACTAACAAAAAGCGCTCAGCAAAATGGTAAACTTGAACGAATCTCGGCGGATTATCTTAGCTAAAAGTAGCTCGATTAAGTCAATTTTAATAACAAAATAATAAAATAAGGAAATCTAATGAAAATATCTTTACAGACGTCACCAACAAATCTATAATTATCTCGTAATTTAATACAAAAATCAGAGAACGTTCAAAATAAATCAAAATAAACGAGAAGAGGAAAATTCGTCATCAAATAATTTTTATTAGTTTTAATCAATTCGAAAGCGGTGTCCACATTTTTCCTCTTAAAAGAAATTACTTTTGCACAAAGCCACTGGTGAGACGTTATTTAGAAAAGTAAATAAGAAATACTGAAGTTCAAAGCATCTTAGTCGCTTTTCCTTTACTGGAGTAAAGATTGGAACGTAGAAGTCTTGCAACGGATTTATTCCTTTCTACAGACTTGAGTTTTTTCCTTCCAGCAATTTTTATTTATTGCAGGAGATTAATTCTATTATGCAGACTTCACTCGGAATCGTTCGGTTAATTCGCGACAACAATTAATTTATTTTTTCGTATTTGCGGTGTAACTTAGAAGAGACAGAGATGTTTGTTTAAAGTTTAACTTCGAGGTATTGTTTTTGTTCAACTAAATCTCGCCGTTCGTTCTTCAGTTAAAGTTGGCTTTTAGAAAACCTTAATATTGGACGGTATTTTGCTGGGCTCCAAAAAAGGGCTTTAAAATTTTTGGCTAGCTGGCTAGCTTTACAAAATCAGGCAGCCAAATTTAATTTTTGACTTAAAACTTCTAAACGTTTATGTACAGTCAGCCTCAAATATAAAATATATAAAATACATAAATAAGAATTCATTTGATAGTCTACAATCTGTAGAGTTTCCATTATAATGTATAAATGTTTAACATGCAACAACAAGTATTGTTTTTTTATAGACAAATTAATTTAGGTAATTTTCTTTGTTTCTTAATAGAAATACAATTTTTGCAGGAAGGGCTGGTTGAAAAGGATCTTAAATGGATTGGCGATTATAATCTTTATATAGACTTTTGGTAGATATCAAACTCAAAGCATTTATTTCAAATAAACCAATTACACGCACTTTTGAATTGTCAAGGGGTCGGTTAGTCAGAAAAATGAAGCTAGTTGCCCATTCCACAGCGTAGTAGGTACCTATGGAGAAGAACGGGCAAGAAACTCCACGGACACTCTTTTAAATCAAAATAGTTACAAAATATTGGTTACATCATTCATGTTGAAGTTATACATGTGAGAATGATGCAGAACGTTAAACGCATCCGTAATAAAAAATAAACCTATTTATAAGGCGGTGTAAGACGATTAGATACACAACAAATATCTACTATCATTTTCCTACAAGCCACATCGAAAAACAAAACAAATTTGCCTAAAAATATTCATAAACCAAAAACAAAAAACGATCTACAATGCAAATAGAACTGCTATAAGTAAACAATGGTGAACTCTCCAATAATTTACTCATTCCCTTTTTATTTGCAAAAGTAATTAATTGCTAGTTATTCAGGGGCAGACATTATAGGGGATGGTAAAAAACCTTTTAATTTTTTTAATGCTTTAATGCCAAGAACTAGACAATTAATTAAGACAACCGACAAGATGGGTGCCGTCTAAGTAAATGAACTGAGAACATGGATGCACAAAATAGATAGAAAGAGACAGAAGATCAATTCTGTTTTTATGTGAAGGTTAAAAGTCAGTCGTAAACTATTGCCTATGGACTGACCTCGACACCCCGATTTTTTAATTTGGCAGTATATACTTTCTATAACTCTCAGCTAGTGCCTGAGGATAATCTTTCATCATCATTATCACCATTCTCTCGTCCTCATCCCAATTTAGGCTAATCTATCGTACGGCATCAAAAATAGCTTTAATTATGTAGGTGTTTATGTAAATAATGAAGATGGATGGCTTTTAAAGGGGTAAAAATAGTAAAGAGAAGCATCCACTGATTGCGGCAAACACAGATTAACTTCTGCAGATGATCTTCCCAGTTTTGAAATTAATTAACTTAGGTAACAAAACAACGCTTAACTTATTTCAGTTACTAAAACTTAACTAATTTTTAACCTATAAAAACGATGATGTCTTACGCTCTATACGAGATACATAACAATTCGTTTTTCGAGTGGACCTTCTTAGTAGTAATTTCAAGTTGCACTATAACGTGGTATTTCACACACAATTGTATGAAACAGATATATATCTCGTCAGACCGAACTGAACGTAAGACTAAATGAAATCGCAAACATTAACAATTGTCTGTGTGCAGCGCTAGGCGAAACAAGACGTACCTACCTACTACAGTATTCGTTTGTAAGATGGTTCTGAGCTTGCAAAAATAAAAACCTAGGTATGCAGTGGAACATTATTTGTGACGACAGAAAAAAAAACTTTTCATTTTGTGGTTGTGCTTCTTTTTCTCTCTTTTAAACATTTTTCATCTATTCTTTTGAACAAAAACATTCAATTCGGATACGCTGATTAAACCCTCCAAATATGAATACCTTACCTTCAACAAAATAACCTCAACACGAATGCTCTACACCGTGTTATACGTTTCAATAGTAGGGTGTACCGCGACACAGAACGAGAACCTAATACAAGCAGCTGCCGCGACCGCAACACTCGGAAACACTTCTGTTGTGTGTGCCAATCCTGGAATATATCCCATTATTTACAATACATTATACACATAGATGTATACAGGTTTATTTTATATTATTCCAAACACAATTCACTTCACTGCATGCCCTGCCCACATAGCATAACCAACGTAGAAACAGAAGACATGAACAACAGTTTTTTTATTTTTTATTAGGGACTTGCACCATTAACAGGTCATATCATCCTCATCATTTCTTTAAGTAGGTAGGTAAGTTACTTTCAACATTTTCTTAAGACTATTAAATATAAACTTTTAAATAAGCTTAGCTTTATTGCTTGCAGGGTAAGCCAGAATACATTGAAATTTACCCAAATCGAATGCACTTAATTTTATCGAATTGATTATTATTTATTTTATTTTATTTTATTTTTTTACATAAAACATTTATGTAAAAAAATTAAATTAAGCCTTTCAAAATTATTGCGAATACAATCTAGAAGGTGGTATTGGACATCTTCTGGTTTACCACAAATAATACAGTTAGGTGAAAGGGATTTCTTCATTAAAAAGGTTTTTAGTGGTACATGTCCAGATCGTATTCTAGAAGCTACTTTAAGTAATTGCCTACCTAGTTTAATATCGGTAATGCAATCTGAGGAGGCTCACATTGCATAGTTTTGTACCATATTCCTTTGTCTCGAGATCTGATGTCAAAATGTTCTTTCCACTTTTGTTGCTATATTGTCTTGTACCGTGAAAAATATTCTGAGTAATCAGGAATTATAAATACCTCGCTTCCGTCTGTACATGATCTTTTAGCCAAAATGTCAGCCATAAGTCATAAGTCATTTATTTCATAACAAAATACATTGTGTTGAAAATATTACAGTGATGATAAATAAAATAATAAAAAGCATAAACATTACCATTCATATTTAAAATTGATTACGCATTTAAAATATATCAATTTCACTAATAAGTAATTTTATGTCAATAATTCAGCAACAATTAATTAAATAATCAACAACATTCCATTTAAAAATTCAAAGATTCATTCTCAGTACGTATTAAAAGAAAGAAAAAGACAAACAATAACAATACAACACACAAATACACAAAAATACATAATAATAATTCACAATCAATAATTTAATAGTTGATGTCATTTGTCATCTATAAACTCTTCAACACTGATAGCCCTTCCTAAATAAATACGAGTTTGTCTTTAATTTGTTTTTAAATACGTTTATGCTATATATGCTTTTGAAGTCCATTGGCAACTTGTTAAATAAAAAGACAGATTGAACTCTGGGACTGTGATGAACCACGTTCAATTTCGGTTGGATTGTGGAAGGTAAATCTTTCCTACGAGAACTATCTCTAGCTTGTCTTTCCTCGTCGGTCTCTTGCAAGTTTTTAACAAAGTTGGCTAACAACACTAAAATATAGAGACTGTTAAAATGTTAAGTCTGATGGTCCCTGCACGAATCAGTCTGTCTCATGCGAAGCATCGTCCTTAAGGCTCTTTTTTTAATTACAAATGCCGAGTGGACATTATACTTGTAGCTGTTGCCCCAAAACTCAATACTATATCTGAGCCTTGACTCAACCAAAGCAAAGTATACCATCCTAAGTTGGGCCAAAGTGAGTTCATCCCTTAGGCTTCTGATTGCATAGCATGCAGAACTAACAGACTTCTGTATAGACAATACTTCAACCTTCCAGTTCAATAACGCGTCAATGTGAACACCTAGGAATTTAACATTATCTACTATTTCGACATTGTTACCACAAGACACTACCTTAAGACTAGCATTATTTCGTACCGTTGACTTGAATAATAAACATTTTGTTTTATTTACATTAAGTTTTAAATTATTTGTACCAAACCAGTTTTCAAAAGCTTTTAAGGCAACATAAGTCTTGTGTCAGTTAATCGTCTTTTAATATACTCAATCAAGTCATTTAGGAATAGGATGAAGAAAATTGGGCCCAGAACAGAGCCCTGAGGGACACCTCGGGTTACAGTGACTAGGTTAGATTTATAATTTTTTTCTTCTCCATCCACAACTGACTTGATCTCTATGTACTGGCGTCTATTATGCAAATAGGAGCTGAACAGTTTCAATACATTTTCCCGTATGCCATAATGTTCCAACTTGGCCAGAAGAATTTGATGGTCCACTGTATCAAAGGCAGAATTAAGGTCCAGAAAAATACCTGCCACTTTGTGCTTATCATTCAAATTACAGACAACCTCGTCAATTAACGCCTCAATAGCATCGCTAGTTCCTAATGATTTTTGGTATCCGAATTGCTGACTATTTAATATCCTGTGAATTTTTAAGTGCCTCATTAGCCTATTCTTCATTATTTTTTCGAAGATCTTTGATAACACAGGCAATAGGGAAA
Organism: Agrochola litura; assembly: GCA_949152395.1. Taxonomy (NCBI): domain Eukaryota; kingdom Metazoa; phylum Arthropoda; class Insecta; order Lepidoptera; family Noctuidae; genus Agrochola; species Agrochola litura. The sequence goes on along the minus strand of OX424497.1, from coordinate 1,119,834 downwards.
TCGGTCTGTAGTTAGCAGGATCTGTTTTTGAACCTTTCTTAAAAATTGGGAGCACACGAGCGATTTTAAACTGATCAGGGCATAGGCCTGACTCGATACACTCATTATAAAACGATGCTAATGGAGTTGCCAATAGGTCAATATTATCTTTAATAATAGTCAGGGGGATTTCGTCATAACCAGCAGTGGATTTATTGGGCATATTTTTAACCATATTGTAAGGGTGTGACTGCGTCAAAAGTCATGATAGAATCTACTCTGCTAACACTTTCAGTTAGATATGTCATTGCTAATGTTTGGTCACAAGATTTTAGATGTACAATGTTTTCGAACCTTTTTAAAAATGTATTAGCCACATCTAAAGCATTATTAGTAACAGTGTTGTCAATCTTAAGTATAATTTGTTCGTTTTCAAGGTTGTTAGTTACATTGCGCCTCCTCATCCTCATTCCTCCTTTCTCATTACCTCAAAGACAGATTTAAGAAATACTTTTACGGGGCGATGGCATGTATGAAAAAAAGTAAATGATATTTATAAAGCTACAAGCTATCAATTACTATAGAAATTAAAGTCATTCAAGTCGGTATTACAGGAAATAAATCAAATAGGTTTATGATTTCTTCCAGCAGGGTTTTGCTCGGGTATGGTGATGCAATCAACAATGTATTGAATAAAAGGAGATGTCTGTTCTTCGTAGAGTGGAGATAGATGTGGTCAGGCCACTCGTGCTGGACGCTGGGCCATTATCTTTGGAGAAGTCGCCAAGTTATGGAAAAATCGCGCGCTTTTTGATATTATTAGAAAAGTCAAATTGGTAATATCAAACAACGTTCACCAATCTGCCTGCTAATCGTGGTGATTGTACTAATTTGGCAGCTGCATTGGGTGGCTCGTGTTCAGGTGTAAACATTTACGTGCTGATATTATTCCCAGCTCCAAAAAGTACACATATTTAATTATTCTATCTATAAGAACTGTAGAAACAGCTGCTGTTTTATTTAAAAAATAATTTGCGTTAAAAAGAAATTAAGTGCGTTTTCCTTCCTGCCAAACCGAGACGCATACATTTACATAGTAAAATAACGATAGAACTATCTGTTAATAGAAAAACCATCAATTCCTGCTTTAGATTTCAGAAACTATTTGCTTTCAGAAAGCCGTCGCGTGTTTCAGAAGCCCCATAAGGTGAAGTGCATTCCACACATAAAAATGCGATACAACAAATAGTGAATAATTTTAAATAGACCGTGAAGGCCTGGATGTGCCTCCATGCTGCCAATCTGCCAAGCTGCCAGCCTGCCAGACTGCTAGGCCGGCCATATTCCATTCATTCTGGCACAAAAACTGGTGGTATAAAACTGTATGGAGTTTGGCAGTGCAGCGAATATACGAGAAAAAGACGAACGTGTTGTGGTGAGGGGCGTGTACTGAAACGAAATTATTGGCGCAAGTTGTGAGATACAGTAATTGTAGACGATATCACTGTTGTGTATATTTATCTCATTTGATTGTATGAGAAAGACGGTTATTCTGATTTCTTTAAGACGTAGTCAAGTAAGAAATTACTTTGATAATGATACTACGTCTGTACCAAAAAAAGGTAAACTCAAAATAAGGTTATGTATGGTTTCTCTATCTGAGTCAGTCAACAATTTTGTAAGCTAATCGATTTTATGTTATTAGTTAAACTTTTCAAAGCGTCAAATTAAATAATAACCAAACTACAACCTAAGTAAACATCGGAATCTGTCAATGATTTCATCATCACCCGCTCCCGCTGACACTTCTCCCATACACTACACACTAGACCCAATTCCAAATGTAACTGCAGTGCTTGGCAGAGCCGAATGTTCACAAAAAGTATATTCGCGTATAAAATACAATTTATTTATAGGTTCCATTGACGTTTATACGAGCGAATGCCAAATCACGCCGTAAACACGCCAAGAGCAACACGCAATGTACACTAAATAAATCGCGGGCATGATTTTATCGCGTCCTAGAGTGTGGGCCGCCGCTGCCGTCTATGCTAACGTTTCGTGAAGAAAGGTATATTGGTGGAATTTGAACGAAATAGGACTGAATAGAGTTTGAAAAGATCATTGTCATATTTTTATAAGTTTAATACACTTTTGTTGTGAAATGCTTCAGATTTTTCTTAGATTTTGGATTGAAAGTAGTCCCAGGTGTGCGAGTTTTGGATAACCAAAATGTGTTATGGTCATTTAAAACGTATTCGCAAAATCACCTGAAAATATTTCGCTTGTTTATATTTTACCTGCGTTTTCAGTTCGTTTAAAAATCTGTTAAGAATAAAACTCTATAAGTATTCTGTAAACGTGAACGCTATTCAGAAACATACCTTTATAACGAAAGAAAGCGATAAAGCCTTATGGAACTTCAATTTGCACAATTTTGTCAAAATTCTGAAATTCTGCAGCCAAATGAACCCTCATCTTTACACATGGTACTAAATTTAAAACTTGCGCCACAGAGTAGTAAAAAGACCTTAAAAATTTTGTCTCTCTGTTACATTCGGTGTGTTTACACAAGAGGTAATTTTACATTGTGGTCGATTACTTGAAAGTCTTTAGAGGTACATAATCGTCTCATATCGTGCTTTCTCGTCGATTAGGCAAGCAAATGAGGTGAAAGGAATGTATTGTGTGCGAAAGAGACAAAGAGTGGGGCGAAGTAAGCTGAATAAATTACTATTGATTATGTTGATTTTGTTTGTGTTAAATACCTGAGATAAAGTCTCTCTTATTTTTGCTTTCTCGCGTTTTCGTATAAGTGCTTTGATTTAAATTATGGAAACATAATTATTACACTATTATTGCAATGTTAAGCTCAAGGGAAAAGTTTCTAAAATGAAAAATGGAAGTGGAATAATTATTTTCCATTATTTAAAATAAAGTACTTACTTATTGAACAAACGCACGAGACTTTATCTCAGGTATTTAACACAAACAAAATCAACATAATCAATAGTCATTTATTCAGTTTACTTCGCCCCACTCTTTGTCTCTTTCGCACACAATACATTCCTTTCACCTCATTTGCTTGCCTAATCGACGAGAAAGCACAATATGAGACGATTATTACCTCTATAGACTTACCAGCACTCGACCACAATGTAAAATTACCTCTTGTGTAAGATATTTCTAAGTACCTTTGTTGACAATCAAGAACATTCAAATTCTTATTTCCTAAGAAAATGTAACTCGCGTAGCGGTTACTGCTACGGCGCTTGCCGCAAATCTCTCATGTAGCCACGAGCCACTCTAAGCTGATCATTAAAATTGTATTTACTCTGTAAACAACCCTGAAAGACATTTGTGGTACAAGTCTAGTCTAAACCACAAGCATTCTAACAGCCCCAAAATAAAATAGAATCTAATTCGAGATTCAGAGCAAATGCACCGTTTGCCTCAAGGATTAAACGATTATATTATAAAAGAATATTACAAAAATGTTGGGCATATTAAGTATCGTATTATTGTAAAACAATGCGTCTTTATTGTGTGGTTTCATTTTTGTTTAGATTACAGAGACGGTTGGTTTTTCTCGAGTTTAATTAAAGACTGAACATTAATGTCTAATTAATTATCTATGTATTATTTTTAGGGTTCCGTACCTCAAAAAGAAAACTCGGAACCCTTATAGGGTCACTCGTGTGTCTGTCCGTCTGTCACAGCCAATTTGCTCCGAATCTAATGGACTGATTAGGTTGAAATTTGGTACACGCATGTATTTCTGTGACCCAAACACGGACGTATAATGTAAATAAATAAATTTTGAATATCGGGGTCACTTTTAGGGGGCAAACGAGAAAAATAAAAAACATATCAAACTGTATTGTGTGACATATCAAATGAAAGGACTTATTGCGAAGATCTTAATTAAATATGCATTATTTTATAATAAACGCATTTAAAGATATTTAAGAAAATACCTGAAAATTTACCACTCCCCCCCTTATTTCCGAAACTACAGAAACTAAAATTTTGAAAAAAATTCAGAGAATAGTTCTTTACTCATAGATTACAGGAAAATCTATAAGAAGTCTATGGTCTTAAAATAACATGGTAAATCTCTCAATGTTGTGCGTAAAAATTTACATTTACCGTTGGAATATATGGGAGTACATGTATTTCAACTACAATGTTGTTTGTATTTGGAATAAATTCATCCCAACTACGGAACTCTTCTTAGTCTAACACGCACATGGCTGGTTTTTTTTTTTTCGAATAATACGAAACTTTTCTTGTTATAAAACTGAGCAAATAATGGTCTGATTTAACTTATTACTTTTGACAAATAGATTCTGCAAAGTTCATATGAAAAAGAATAGCCCAAAAACATTCTATAATTTCAAGAACATGCGCTATTTTCAATCGATACAAATAAACCGTGTCTCCATAGCGAACGTGCCAATAGCCGACACCATCGCTACGGAACACGATGGGACGCGGGGCGTGAGAGGAGACGAGTGCAGCCAACAATAAAACATTGCGATAACACTATCAATATGTCACAGGTGTCCACCTCCCCAGTCACCTGACTGGGGAGGTGGACACCTGTGACTTGTAGGTACAGTAAGCGCTCAAAAGTGCATGAGCACGCTAAGAGTCGTATTGCTGTGAACACGCGGTATAGCTCGTACATTTGTATGTGTAAGCAACACGATACACACACCACAGATAACGCAGTTACACGAAACAACAATATATTTCCGTCGCTTTAAACATGCTAGCACACACGCACTATGCGCGTGAACTTGACCAGTTAATGGCATTGCTAAAATTCGATAGTTACTTAACAAGCGCAGATAGCAGAAAGCGTTAAGCGTTGGTATGGAATTCAATCTGCCTCAGGTTCTAATCTCGTGAAACACAGTGCGGTTTTTTGCAAATATTATTATTTTTGTTTTCGATAATAATATTTTTTAAATATTGCTGCTTTTTTATGTTGTTATTGCAATAAAGGTTTTAGAATAAAAAATGCGTGATATATGATAACTAAATTAAAAAATATATGTTTATTCGTTATATTTATTTTACATAAGTTAATAAACTGCTACAATTATTTATCATTACTTCAGCTGAATAAGATGTGAAATAGATGTCAAGAAACTTAGAAGCAGTTTGTATTATTTAGACATATTTAAATTATGAAATATTTTAAATTTTTAATGGATTTTTTCACCATAAATATTAAGCTTTGATCATGGTCGAAGTAATTAAGTAATAAATAAGAATATTAGACTACTTAAAATGTAAAAAACTACTTACAGAATAGGTAATTTTAAGGTTAAATATGGGCAGTTTGTTTATATTTTATTTGTATTAATTATTTTACATTTTATTTGACTTTAGTAAATATTGGTTGTTATTGAGGTTAAAGCTTAAGTATTCATTTTCTTTACGAAAAGAAGATTGAAACTAAACCTCAAATTTTTATCCTAAAATAATACTATTACTAAAATAATATTAAACAATTTCGGTATATTTGCAAGAAATACGACAAACACCCTATTGAAACGTGCTTAAAAAATTCGTTACCATAAATTCATGCAATAACGAATCTGTTGTTTATTAAGTTGGTACGGTCAATATTTTAAGGTCAAAAACGGTTTTCTAGCTGGTCTTCAGTGATGCAAGCCTTCAGAGTGCACGGCGAACGGTTCATAATGACGTGTTTTTAATAATTCAGCAAAATGTCTCGTTGGTATGAAACCATTTGTTTCATTCACCATTTGACGTCGCTGCTACTCGATAATAAGCCCCTTCCTCATATCTCTTAACCCTCACAGTATTTCTCTAGAACAAAGAAAAACATTGTTTTTATTACACATAATACCTTATTATTTATTATTCACTAATCGAATTAAACCTCACAATGAATTTAAAACTTTAAAGGCATCTTCTGTCTCAACAATACCTCTGTTCTATCAACAATACCCTTGATTAAGATTTATGTTTAGTAAAATATGAAATATATTAATGATAACACTCACACTTAGTCCGGTTTCATTAGATATTCACTTCACTTTTACGCAGCGCAATAATATTCTCTGATCTGATCTGATCTCTTCAATATATTTTATGCCTGCTTTTTGATAATAATAACCACAACACTGCGCTAAATACTCGTCACCAATATTATCCACGAACCAAAAAAGTTCTATTAATTGAATACTCGTAACAAACTGCATCTACCCCACAGAAATCGAAATAATTTACTTAGTTTTTTGTGGTCTACCTGCTAAACTTTAATATTTATGTGAACAAGACGAATGAAACTAAAAACGAATGATGATTATTGAACTAGTCATTGGTTGCAGACAAAGTGAGTGTGTGTGTGTAATGTGCGTGTCTACAGTATTGTAACAACTTATAGAAGAAGGTCGTAAGTCAAACCGAAGCGTCAGTCTATTGCTTTGTGAGATTGCTCATGGACTTTTGGTCGGCACTGTACTTGTCCCTACAATTACGATGCAAATTAATTTAGCATGTACTGATAGTGCGGGCTACTCACTCTTATTTACATAATAATATTAGATTACAAAATGCATAATATAATAAACTGCACAGTGTCTGAATGCCAATGTAACATACATCGTGCACATACAAGCAACATTGCAATAAAGGAACTACGCGAGTGCTACGCCGTAGCAGTAACGCTACGCGAGCTACGTTTTCTTAGGAAATAAGAATTTTGATTATTCTTGATTGTCAACAAAGGTACTTAGAAATACCCTAGAAAACTACCTTACAAGTCGTTTAAGCATATTTTGAAGAAAAAAAAAACTACATTTACTACGACAGCTTTTTTTTCTGTAATATATCGTAAACCCATACAAATGTATCAAGAATTAGATTTGTTGCAATGTCGCCGTATCGTGGTGCTCCGTCTTACATTACTGTAAGCCGTGATCGATAGCTGCACCTGTGAATGATCGCCCAGCGTGTTTGTTGCTACGTTTTCTTGTATTGGATATTGTTGAGAAATTGTTGAAAAAATATTTTATTGTTGTTTGGTTGACTTTTTCGTATGAAGACTTTGCACTGGATTAAAAAATTCAAGAAAAGTGCTACGTGTAGGCAAGTATCTAACTATTATTGTTCTGAAAATTTAATTTATTGCTTTACTGATAAACAGAATTTGCCACAAGGCAAAAACGTTTTTTTGTTGTTATTAATTAGTCCTAAGATGGCTAACCTATGTATTTCTATCATATAAGTATTTCACGTTTGGAGAAACCTATGTCCAGCAGTGGACATCTTTCGGGTGAAATAATGATGATGATAAAGTATTTACCAACTACATCTAAAGTGTTAAGTGATTAAAGTTATAAATATTACTTTACAAAATTACAGACGCGTGTTAGTATGCCATTTGTTTGAGACGATTTCAATAAATTGTGTGCGGTGACACTGTTATCCTAATAGCCACATAATTATGATACATACAACGTTAAATATTTTATAGTGAACAATTTGATATTGTTAGCATTGTCATAAATCAAATAAATTTTAATGATTAAAGTCGCTTTTCATGTCTGCTTGTGTGACCGTGTTGTTCTTCTAAACCCCACAACGGATTTTGATGCGGTTTTCACCATCGTTGAAAGAATTTATTCCGAAAAATTTATGTGTATAAATATTCATATTAAACTAACAAATATGTTGAACAATATATAAATGTTGTAAAAACCGTTCCAAGCAGGACGTGTCGCTAGTTGAAACTAATGCCCTGTTTCACTATCTCCAGATAAGCCTCAATTGACTCATTTAACGGATATTTTTTAACCGACTTCCAAAAGGAGGAGGTTCTCAATTCGTCTGTATGTTTTTTTTTGTATGTTTGTTACGCGATTACTCCGCCAATTATGAATAGATTTTGATGATTCTTTTTTGTTTGGTAGATCATACTTCAGAGGTGGTCCCATATAAATTTTATTAAATTTGCTTGGACAGTTTTTGAGTTAGCTTCAATTATACGTATTTTTTCCCCACTTAGTATGTAGATGAGATGATAACTTCTTGTCACTGTTATTTACATAGCAGGTAGTGGTATTCGAATTTGTGTGGGGTAGGTACCACAACTAAAAAGTGAAAAATAAGAACTTTTTACAAAAAAAAAAAAACCGACTTCCAAAAAAAACACTACAAAGTGAAAAATAACTTTAATTTCGGAAGTCGGTGACAAAGAACGAAAATTCTAAACCAAAGACACCGACTTCCGAAATTAAAGTTATTTTTCACTTTGTAGTGTTTTTTTTTTGAAGTCGGTTGTTTTTTTTTTTTGTAAAAAGTTTTTTTACAAATTGTGTAGTCAACAAGAGACCCTTATAATTTCACCATGTCCGTCCGTCTATCTGGCTGTCTATCAGCGGCTTAGCTCCGAGACTCTTAGCACTTTAAAGCTGTAATTTAGCATGGGTATACATTATTAATCACGTCAATAAAGTGGTAAAATAAAATACTGGCAAATAAAAAGATTTGTATACCCTCATCACATAAAGTGGGGATGATTCTTTTTCTCGTCTATTCCATGGTGTAGGTCGTTGGATAGGCCGTTCAAATATATTTTTTTTTTGTTAGAGTCAAGAAGTGTCCCCACCCTCATGTGCCAGCTAAATGGTTGGTTTTGGATATGTAAAAAAATTCACGGCAGTAGAAACGAACGAAATTAAAAGGAGAACTATCACAGCTAAATAGAAAGCCTATTTAGCTGTGATAGTTCTCCTTTTAATTTCGTTCGTTTACTACTGCCGTGAATTTTTTTAACAAGTACTAGTCACACAACAAGTTGACGAGTAATAGTCGACTAACTTAGATTTGCAGTTGGAATGTATGGAAGAACATGTTTTTCAACTACAATGTTAAGTTTGTTACCCGACTGCCCCAGAAGGAGGGTAGTGTTTTTTTGGGATAAACTCATTCCAACTACGGAATCCTTCATTGTAAGTGGCCCGACATGCACTTGACCTGTTTTTTTTTTGTCTAATAGATAGCACAGTCTACTTAGATTTTGCAAATATAGCGTCAATTTTCTTTTTCTTAAGTGGTAGGAAATAAATTTTGTGGTAGATTATTTTAGAAGATTCAAACATATTGCTGTCCAGGTGCCCCCTATTGATATGATTGTGAACCTGATTGTGAAATCTATTAGTCGAGTTGTACAACAATAAAAATGCTTAAACTGCTATTAAGAGTGACTACAAGATGACGTCAACAACTGCTGATCTGTCAGAACAACGCATTAAGAACAATAAAACCACATTAGTTAACTGTAAAAGCCATTAAAAACATTATCGTGAAGACACACCGTTCCCCACCGTGTGTACGCGGAGTTACATTAAGCGTATTCAAAACGCGGCCGTTCTAACCGTTTTACTAACGAGTAACGAAACTCCGCGTGCTGCTATGTACGAGTACTTTCAATAAACAATTGGATGAGGACGTGTTGATATGCGACAGCGGATAATGGAAGAATACTCCGTTTTGAAATTGCCAAGTTTCACATCACCGTCACTGATAAGTAGTACGGTAGCCCACATGTCATTAGTAACCAAACCAGTATAAGCTAGCCTCATATTCTATAATGCATACTATGCAGCTAAGCATATTATAAGTTAGGGGGATTACATCGCTGATAAAAATACCTGGCTCTACGGTCCTGCTCCACAAGGGCACATAAACTTAGCATTTGAAAATATTGTTGGAGCTGCTGAAGATTGTAAAAACTATCTTTGTTTTATAAAAATTCAATCTCTTAATATTGTATAATTGTGTGAGTACTACATTTACTGGGTACGTCTTACATTGAATTGACTGTGCCCTGGCGGCTGAGAGTATGTCATACTCAATCAAATGTCTCGCTGGTGGTGGCGTGTCTGTTGTGTTGGATAATTAAGTAACTATTTTTGCTTTTTGCCCAATTCTTGAGGAAGGTAGCAGGCTATTTAACATTACGCTACAAACCTAAGGAGTCGAGCAAAAAGAATAAAAATCGAAAAAAACGCTAAGCGAAAACGAAGTAATAGCGCGGCGCAATTTCGATTAAATTTTTCAAATTAAATACAAATTGTAATTTTCTAAAGCTTATTCCACTGAACTGTTATTTGGTCTAAATCTTTCTATACCCAGAATCTCTTTGAAACTTCTCTTCAGATTACTTTATAATCGAATCTTACAATTTACTGGTAGGTACCCAAAATTCAATAACAATTTTGATTACCTTAGCTTGACTGGCTTTATATGATTTCGTTATTTATTTTCTATTTCTGAAAACTTATAGGACTGAATAATGACCTAGTCAGCAACTTCAGTTTTTGATATCAAGTTATTTTTCGTTGACTATTTGTAATCTTAACAGTTTCAAATTTATTCAGGTCATTTCGACATTCGTGAAATTATTTTATAGTTAAGACGAAGGAGACTAGTCTCCACGACACAAGGAATCCTAGTGTGGAGGCTAGTGCTATTTAAATTTGTACTGCTTACTTGAACAATAAAGTTTTTATATTTATATTTTATTTATATTTATTTTAATTAAATATTAACTGCAAATAACGAACTACAGAGTTGATATTATATTTAGATTTTATAAAGTTCAACTGACCTTTGTTGCCAGGTACTGACTATCCGGAGCTTCTTTTAAAGTTTTCTACGTTGGTTGGTAACAATACTTTATGTTTCGTATTTTTGATAATAAACACAAAATAATGCTTTGAATACGTAATCAAGATTAATATGTAGTGAAAAATATATAGGTAATTTTATTAAATATTATGTTAATTTTATGATTTTTATTTATTTACGTAGACATAAAAGGCTGAAGTCTCTTTGATGAGATTATAAAAGGCAAAAATCTCTGCCCGGGTGACAATAGAAAATCAGTATAAATGTGGGTACACACTTGTATCACCTTGAATTTTAAAATCAGGCGTATCGTATCGAGTATTCGTACCATAAGTGTGGACACCCATTTCGAGCATATCGTATCTCTCACCGTGTCATGCCACAGTCATGCCAAAAACCACGTCCACACTTACGATACTGTGTCTTGTCAGCGTGTCGCCAACGCGTGTCGTCAAGTGTGGACGCTCAATTTTTCTAACGATCGTCATATCCAAATCTAGCAATCCTAACTCATATATCATGTATCAAATGACATAGACTTATCTTGACACAGTATCAAAATGCGTCCATACTACGATCATTCTGCCGATCATGATACACTTAGCTGATACGACACGTATCAGATACGCAGATACGGATCGAGTTGTATCAAGCTACGACGTGTAACATGATCGCGTATCATTTAGCGTCCATACTAGCGAAAATGATACACATCGATGCTACGCGTCGGAGATCTGATACACTATGGCTACACTAAAATGATACAAGTGTTAACTCACCTTTAGATAGTTCAGACTTATTTGATCCCGCTGACCAGTCCATGGGTTTTGTCTTTTTTTTTTAAAATTTTGTATTTTTTGTCTATGGTGCACGCGTAAAAAGCACGCGTGTTTAATACACTGCATTATGAACCTAAAAGCGGTTCAATAAGAGCCATTTTACGAGCAAGTGTGTTAAAAAATAATATTTAGCTTTGTACATACATTGAGATGTCACATTATAGAAGAAAAACCCGACTGCAAAATCTGAAAAACTGAAAAGAGAAAAACGAACATTTTAATCTATAGAATTTTATGGTTTCGTAGGTGGGAGCTAAACAAGTTACACCATATTTTAACTACAATACCTACTAAGACCACTTGGGTTTTTAAGACGAATATAACGATACTTTAACTGTCGAATCCATCCAGCCGTTTAGAATATATGAGGTAATAAAAAAAATGACAAACATACATACATACAAGATACGCGCGAAAAGCATAACCCTTCTTTGGCAGTCAGTAAAAACAAAAGAAGATAAAAAATATAAAATAATAAAAATGGAATATATATAGAGGTTTAATACGTTCTTGTTCTCTGTCTCTAACCTAATACTTGTATTGAAACTTCATATTAGAAATAAGCGAAATATTGAAACAATAATGTTCATGTTTAGATTTTCGTCAACGGTTGGGGATTGATCTCACGAACTGTTGCTCATCAGTCCAACGTCTGAACCATTGGGCAGTAACCGGTACAACAGGAAAGGGGGCTGCTTCACAGACACTATTAAAGATAAAGATAAATTTATTTGTTCAAACATGAGTAACATGATACATGAATATGCACATATAGATGGAAAAATAGTTTTACCGGTCCAACATGTTTTGCCTCACTCGGCGTATAAAATATTTATACGTTGTTAGTTAAATTGGCAATTATAAATTAATTATTAATGACAGTTTCTTATATAAAATTAAAGTCGAGTGCAAAAATATAGTCAATTTTAGTTACAAGCCAAATATTTCATATTTAAATCAAATAAATTGTAAAATTAAAATTTGTCATTTAAAAACTCAACAATATTATAGTAGCACTTATCCGTAAGCAGTTTTTTAAGTATTAGTAGCACTACAGAATTTGTACGAAATTATCTGCCTGATATGTTAACTGGAACTTATTTGGAGATAGTGAAACAAGCCACAATAAAAAAAAATAAAGATTGACATACATACATTATGTCATCGCATCGTCTTTTAACAAAAACTTGCTACCCTTTACCGCTTGTCAATATACTCGCGGCCTCACCCAGCACTCATTATGAACTCGTGAGACAAAAGCCTCGCTCAAGTTCTATTATGATATAAAAAGGAAGGGTCGCTTCCATACAACTCACACAAACAAAATGTAATACATAAATTGCGTTACACCGTTACCACAGATAAGAGAAGAGTGGAAGGTTCACGTGTACCTAATACGTGTGCAAACAAAAATGCCGCAGGTACACACAGCGTCAGTATATTCTAACCCCTCAAGTTTTAAAATGTTACACTGCTACAACATTGAATTAGTTACGAATAATCTAAAGAATACTTCAAAAAGAATTCATTGTTTCGACGTGGATTCGAACCACCGAACTAATACGATGGTTTGACGAATTAGCCAACAAGTCCATGTGAATTGCGATGAAATTGTTATCTACTATCGTCCGACTTTCTTTATCTATGTCTAATCGGTAGATGTTATAATTTGGTAGATAAACGTTAATGGTATCTATTAACGTTTTCTTTATAAAATTAATCAAAACCCTCAAGCTATAACTACAACGTTTGATGTATACGTTCACTTTAAACTATTGTTTACTTCTAGCGCTAAAAGGATGTCACTTGTCTAGGGACCCGTTTGTGTCATTTGGCAAAATATGTATGTAATGATATCTGTAAATTATCAAAACAAATTGTAAAATATAAATGCAATATAATAGCAATAATAAATATTATTAACCGGTAAAGGACCGGCGTATATCATTTATTTTATTTTTCTTGATTTTAAATTCTCAATAAATATTACTAAAACAAAATAGAAAAATATGTAATAATAAAAATAAATAATGCTTGACCAAAAAAACATTTCGTGAGTAAGATTTGAACCTCCAATCTTACGCACGGCAAGCAATCTCGAAACCTCCGGTCTACTTAGACGTTGAACAACTTTACGTAAATGTTAACGCTATTCCTTAAAATAATACATTATTGAAATAAAATATGTTAGCAAAATACTAAAAGTAACTTATGCCTATCACGGATTTGAACTCACATGTCTTTTGGGGGGTAACTACTTAATGGAGCTGTTTGTACCTATTTGTATCGTCTATCTATGTTGATTGTGAGGATCATGTCAACGGTTATAGATATTGAAGGTATTCAAAGGTGGTGTTAATTATTCTACATAAAGCGGGCCATTGTCATTATATGTCATTATTGTGTATTACATACAAGAAACTCTTTAAAACTTTCGTAGTGTAAACAGAAATCATAAGTTGGCAAATGATTCCAGTGACAAATAAAGTGACTTAAACTTCATGCCCATGTCTAGTAGTGGACGTCTTTCGCCTGAACTAAAACTGCATGCAGCCTTTTTCCAAGGTGGTTAAATAAATAAACCTTTAATTTCACACCCATAACGTCCCGTGTTCATTTGGTTAGTATACGCACGACCTAGAAGCTAGTGTTAATGCTTACGTCTACCAGAAAATAACACAAACTATTTATTGTTACGCCACAGTGACGTGTAGGCGTATCCAATGTCCCAGTATAGGGCTGCCCCACCTATCTGCTTATAGCATTCAGTATGCTATTGGGGCTGGCACGTACTTACCCTGCGCATGATGGGGGCGCATCGCTTGCACATGACGGTGTGAAAACGATCTACTCCCGCTTCTGCGAACTTGCCGGAAGTACTGCAATAGCACGGCAACTCCATCAACGTCCTGAATGCATTATTGTATTGAACACGCAGAGAGCATACAGCACTCTGCGTGTAATTAACCCACAGACTGGATGTAAAGAACGACTGGACAGTACGTTGTAAACAGTTTAAAGACATTGTGTATTTACGTACCGTAGCGAGTCTGTGAACCTTCTGTTATCCATATAAGTACAATGTCCCCACCCGACCACTTGAAGTAAAACTTGGAGTTTGTTTGGTTCCCCGGTTTCTTCAACTTTATTTTCGCTTACAATGTTTGTGCCGCGAGTATTGTCTAAAGCTGTTATAGGACAGTTTTCATGTCGTATTGTGTGCAAACAAAGTGCCCAACTAGAGGTGTATTGGTTGCTGTGTTTTTGGTCAACAAATTAAGTTTGAAATTCTGAAAAAAAGGTTATTTGTTTCGCCTACCATGTATTTTTTATCAAAATAGGACAAACTCATCGGCATAATCATTCATTTTTAATTTCTTCTTACCTTTCGACTAACATTTTGACCCAAAAATAACTTGAAGTACTTACCTACCTAATCTATCCTGATTTCTGTAGACTAATGCCAAAGCAATTTTATTATATACTAGCTGACCCGACGGACATTGTCCTGCCCAAATTTCAACCATTCATATAAAATTCCAATAGAAAATGCACTTTTTTTCCCGGAAACTTTTCAAATTTTTCTTTGCATAATTAACTAATTCGGACTATTACGAACATTTTAAAACAAAACAAAAAACTAATCGGTCCAGCCGTACTGAAGTCTGATATACTAATTCCATACTGATCTTTTTTGTATGTAAAATAACAACAAGCTACCAATACAACAATACCAATGCACCAAACCAAATTAATACGCCCATCGTCTCAAATGAAAAGCAAACATTTGACGCCGGTACCGACGACTGCATCGCTCCAACTCTATGTCCTCGGGCGGTTCTGTAATCCACCGCAAGAGGATTGCCCGCGCTTAGGCTAGCCACCTTTATGACGCGGCGCAATTTATGAACGACTTTCTCAGACGACTTTGTATGGCTTCCGACACTATTGCAAGTTTCTATACAAGTCAAATACTTAAAAGTTGCTGGCAACCGGAATAAAAACATACCATTTTCTTAAATTTAATAAATAGAATCAGCGGCAAACCTAGTCAGAAAACCTGTTAATTATTATTATTCATTTGATGCGTTGACTCGCAGGCTTACAAAGGAGGCATTTCTAGTGAGTTCCTAAGCAAATACACAATTAATGAAAAGTTTTATGAGCCTGTCATTTATGCACTGGAACATAGCAATGATTAGAATAATCACTGTGTGCAGAACGCCCACTCACACCATAATGAACTCAAAGAAAATATGTAAATAGTGTGTTAAATACCGAGTGAATAGTGATACATACCAATAAGTGATTATCTAGTTATAAGTTTGTCTTATATGAAACATTTGTTATGGTCGGACGCAACCCCAGGTCAAGTCGATACAGGTTTGAACATGTCGAAACCTGTCCGTTTCCGAGACGCCACTGCCTCTCTCTGATTGGTGGACCTGGAGTTGAGTCCGACCGCCAATTCATGAAAACTGATTTTATTGGAAAATGTAATTTAACATGCGGGACGTCACCGCCGCTACTTGCGCTTATGTAATTTACTACAACTATAAGGTGTATTAAGTAAATTGTACTGGCTGTAATTTTCGAACAATTGGTGAAACAAGTAAAACAACGTTCTTTAAGTTAATGAGTTTTATTCAAGAATCCACGCAGCAGTATCCTCCAATCCAGCACACTGAGTGTGAGCCTCACAGCGCTCACATTTTCTGGTCCTTCGCCAGCCGGATCCGAGGAAAAACCATCAAGAAAACTCTACTGAACCCCTTTAAAGAATATTTAGAAGAATTCATCAAGAACAATGCCAGTCACAAGATCCACAGGAAAAAGAGGCAGACAAGCATCGACCACGACCACCGAAACGGCCGCCGAAACGACCACCGAAGCCACTACAGAAACTACCACCGAAACAACCAGTACGGAGGCCACAAAAACGACAGCTGAAACGTCAGAAGCACCCACTGCAACCGAACCTACAGTAAAAGCCGCCGCCCCGCAACAAGAAAATGAACCCGAAAATAAAAAATGTGGCCGCCGCAGCAAACCTACCTCACCAAAAAGTGGAAAAGTACCAAAAGCGCGCCGCATAGCCCAGGCCAAAGCAGAGCTAGCACAAAGACTAGTGGAATTAGCGACCGCGCGCCTCGCCGAGGCCGAAGCCGAATCCACTGACGAAGACGCATCCTCAGTCGCCTCGGAAACTGGAAATGATCAACGAGTAACTACGTGGCTACAATCAACACAAGTACTCGCCATCACCGACCGACCGCATCAGCCCGAACAAAAATCGCCGGTTGAACCTGCAGTTCCAGCAACCGCCGCCGCGCCCTGGAATGCCCCGGCGACCTTACCGGCGGGAGTCAACACCACGCACCCACCGCCTGAAGACCCGAACACCGAACTCGAGAACACGCTGCCAGTGAACACCGCCGCGCCCTGGCAACCGAAACCCGCGACTGAACAGCCGCACCTGAACCCGCCGCCAGTAATCGCCGCCTGGCAGGCAAACACTGCGACTGAACAGCCGCACCTGAACCCACCGCCAGTAATCGCCGCCTGGCAACAAAACACCGCACCCCCGCAGCCACACCCGAACATGCAGCCAGTGGCCACATCCGCATACTGGCAACCGAACTACCTACCTGCGCAGCTGCAACCAACGCCAGCACCAACGGAGCCCGTCGCGCCCTGGCCACAGAACCCTACGAACACAACAACGAACGCAGCATGGCAACCGATCTACACTATGGCACCGCATCACAGCCACATTCCGAGGCACGCCACCGAGACCCATGCACCACAGCCCATGCCATCAGCACGCGTCGCACACCAACCCACAACGATGGCCGTCCAAGAACCAAGGACGGACGTAAAAGAACTCGCTGCTGCAATCACACACGCCGTACAAGCCACCCAGTACCAACAGCCAACAAGAACCACCGAACTACCATACTTCAACGGAGCCTATCAAGATTGGCTCACCTTCCGCGCCGCCTACTGTGAGACGGCACACCGACTAACAGCAGTGGAGAACATGTCCAGACTTAGAAGAAGCCTTCGAGGACTAGCCAAGGAAGCTGTACAGGGCCTATTAATAGTGAACGCCGACCCGAACGAAGTTATGAAATCACTCGAGCTACGTTTTGGACGCCCGGACTCGATCGCAATAGCCGAAATAGAGCGTCTACGAGCTCTGCCGCGCCTCACTGAATCCCCGCGTGAAGTTTGCACATTCGCCACCAAAATAGAAAGTATAGTCGGGACCCTACAAGCACTCAACTGCGGACACTACCTTTTCAACCCAGAAGTAACAAAAGCCATCATCGAAAAACTCACTCCGACCCTGAAGAGACAGTGGTACCAGTTCTCAGCAACGCAACCCAGAACAGAACCCGATCTCTTGAAATTCACCCGATTCATCAAGATTGAAGCAGAAATATGCAGCCCGTACGCACTACCCGAAAACATCGCTGCAACAACACAAATCTCTCAGAACACACAACGACGCCAGCAACGAGTACATACCACGCAAGAAACGAACAAACCAAAGTGCGTTTTATGTGAACACCAAGGGCACAACATCGTGGAATGTGAACAATTCAAGAAAGCAACTACTGACGCTAGATGGGATATTGCCAAGAAACATCGCTTGTGTTTCCGCTGCCTCAGACTCAGAACAAAGCAACACAGCTGTAAACCAAAGAAATGCGAAATAAACGACTGCGTACACTTACACCACAAGATGCTACACGCCAACAGCGCAGCGAACAAAAAGAAGAAAGAACCCGAATGTTTCAAACAAGAACAAGAGAAGGTCCACTCAGCATGGACACCCAAAGTATCGTTCCTGAAAATAATACCGGTTCGCCTGTCTGGACCGGCGGGAGCTGTAGACACCTACGCACTCCTAGACGATGGCTCTACGACAACCCTAATCAACGAGAGCCTAGCCAACCAAATAGGAGCAGAAGGATTCCGTGAACCACTACGCATAGCAGCATTCGACGGCGAATCCACAATCGACATGACATCACGACGAGTAAACCTCTTTATCAGAGGACTTCACACAACCGAACGCAAGATACAAGCACGAACAGTCAAACAGCTAGAGTTGGCCGCGCAAAAGATACCTGAAGAAGCAATCAGGAACTGCGAACACCTCCGAGACATAGTCAAAGACATAGTAATTGAAGACGCAAGACCCAGACTCCTAATCGGCCAAGACAACTGGGACCTCCTCATCACAACAGAGACCAAAACAGGAAAAAAGAACCAACCAGTGGCATCACTAACACCACTCGGTTGGGTCCTGCACGGCAGCCACGCACGAACACTTGGCCACAGAGTAAACTTCATAAGACACGTCAATACAGACGACGACCTCCATGAACTGGTGAAGGAACACATAACAATGGACAACATACAAATCAACCCAAAGAAACCCATCAATGATCCCGATGAAAAGGCACTTCGTATCCTACAACAGCACACGAAGAGAACCCCAGAAGGACGATACCAAACCGCGCTACTATGGCAAGACGAAAACTCAAAAATGCCAGACAACTACGACAGCGCTCTGAACAGACTCATCAGCGTGGAAAAGAAAATCGACAAAGACCCAGACCTCAAGAAGAGGTACTCCGAACAAATGGAAGCACTAGTATCAAAGGGAAATGCTGAACCAGCTCCAACAATCACTTCAGAACACAGAACCTGGTACTTACCTCACTTTGCGGTCTACAACCCAATGAAACCGGACAAATTAAGAATCGTCTGCGACGCTGCAGCCAAAACCAAGGGAATCTCCTTGAATGACCAGCTACTCACGGGCCCAGACCTCCTACAATCATTACCAGGAGTGATCATGCGCTTCCGCCAACACCCGATCGCCGTGACCGCCGACATCACTGAAATGTTCTAACAAATAGAACTCCGACCCGAAGACAGAGACGCTCTCCGCTACTTGTGGCGAGGGAACCGAAGAGACGACCAGCCCCCTGAACAGTACCGTATGAAGTCATTGATCTTCGGGGCTTCCTGCTCACCAACCATAGCCATATACGTGAAGAACACGAACGCTGAAAGATTTCAGAAACAACACCCCGAGGCAGTCGAAGCTATCAAAAGAAAACACTACATGGACGACTACTTAAACAGCTTTGACACGCTAGAAGAAGCAGTGAGAGTCTCACAAGCAGTACGCGACATTCACATAGAAGCACACTTCAAACTCAAGAAATGGTCGTCAAACTCTGTCGCCCTACTTGAAGCCCTAGGGGAAGTAACCAAAACCAAAGACACGATCAAGCTGAAAGACGACGGGCAGACAGAGCGAGTCCTCGGCCTAATATGGAAACCGACAGAAGACTCACTCGCCTTCAACCTGAGCCTGATACGCATACCACAGAACATCCTGCAAAATGAAACACCCACCAAGAGAGAAGCCCTTCGAATAGTCATGTCCCTATTTGACCCATTGGGACTAGTATCACCAGTGACCATCAGAGCCAAACAAATATTACAAGAAGTCTGGCGTCGCGGAACAACCTGGGATGAAGCCCTAGATGATGACCTAGCAGCAGGCTGGAGGAAATGGTTCGTCAACCTCAGAGCACTAGAACACATCTCGATCCCACGAACCTACCCAGGTTTCAGCGCCACGAAATCACTACAGCTGCACGTATTCACCGACGCGAGTGAATCCGCATACGCAGCAGCTTTATACTGGCGAACAGTCACCAGGGACGGAAAAGTCCACGTCTGCCTGATCACAGCCAAAGCCAAGGTGACCCCATTGAAACTAACGTCAATCCCACGATTAGAGCTGCAAGCAGCAGTGCTTGGCGCACGCATGGCAACAGCGGTCAAGGAAGAACATGAACAAACGCCAGAGTCTACCACATTCTGGACCGACAGCAGAACTACACTGTCATGGATCAGAACTGGATCCAGATCCTACAAACCATACGTCGCCCATCGCATCGCAGCAATTGAAGAACATAGCTTCACTAATGAATGGCGCTGGGTACCGACCAGACTGAACCCAGCAGACGACGCCACGAGAGACGTACCCGAACACTATGACCAAGATCATCGCTGGTTCAACGGCCCGGAATTCCTACACGGGCCCCCAGAAACATGGCCAGCCGACGAAAAGAACCCCATTGTAATCACTGGGGAAGAGAAAACCTGCGGTATCAGAGACAAAAACGAACAGATCAGCGAAGCCATACCAGACGTCAATAGATTCTCACGCTGGGAAAGATACCTACGTGCCACAGCACGAGTTCTCCAATTCCTGCAGCTCTGCCGCCGACCAGGACAGAGTGTTAACTATAAAAGGACCAAAAGAAACAACAACAAAGATCCTGATTGGAAAAAGAACAAACGAACAGTGCAAGTCAAAACGAAAGAAAGACAACAGACCACTAACGATCACCTACTCGTACCTCTCGCCGCTGAAATCCTTCGCCGCGCCGAGAACCTGATCCTACGAGCCTCGCAAGAACAGTCCTTCCCAGAAGAGATAGGAGCCTTAAAAAACAAAAGGCCCATATCACGAAACAGCCGTTTGCACGCACTGTGCATAGAACTCACAGAAGGAGAGATTCGCCTAAAAAGCCGAATAATCGCCATGACAGACATGGCAGAACATCTGAAAAAACCAATGATACTAGATGGAAACCACACTACGACACGATTGTGGATCGAACACGTCCACCGCAAATTACACCACGCGGGCACTGAAACCATTGTCAACGAGTGTCGCCAAGAACATTGGGTACTCCGCCTACGACCTACTGTCAAGAACATCATAAGCCGGTGCCTACCGTGCCGTATGAGAGCGGCCTCGCCACCGCAGCCGATGACAGGGAACCTCCCATCCTGTCGCCTAGCACACCACCAGAGACCGTTTACTTACGCTGGACTAGACTATTTCGGACCACTAACCATTACAGCTGGACGGAGTCATCAAAAAAGGTACGTCGCCTTATTCACATGCCTCACGACGCGAGCCATTCACCTCGAACTTGTGGCATCGCTCAATACAGACTCGGCAATATTGGCACTACGACGCATGATAGCGCGCCGAGGGTGCCCAAAGCAGCTGTGGTCCGACAACGGAACGAACTTCCACGGCGCTGAAAAGGAACTACGAGTAGCCATTTTTGCAGCCACAGCCGAAGAAGCCTCAAAGAAAATGATCGATTGGCGATTCATCCCTCCCGGAGCACCATTTATGGGAGGCGCCTGGGAGCGCATGGTAAAGTCCGTAAAGACAGCCCTAGCCGCCACACTGAACGAGCGGTTCCCGAGCGAAGAAGTGCTCCACACGCTGCTCATCGAAGCCGAACACACTGTAAACAGCCGACCACTCACACACGTATCCACAGACCCCGAGGATCCTGAGGCCCTGACGCCCAATCACTTCATCCTGGGCGGCCCCGGTCGCATAGCGGCACCCGGGAAATTTGACGACAGTGACATACGCCTACGAGCCAGCTGGCGCGCAGCCCAGAGGCTCGCTGACATGTTCTGGGCCAGATGGCTGAAAGAATACCTCCCAGAACTACGAAATCGCAGAGAACCACATACAAAAGGCACGATTCCCAAGGTCGGTGACCTGGTGTTCATCGTAGACGGCAACCTCCCAAGGAACATGTGGGTCAAAGGGCGCATCTGTGCTACATTCCCCGGCCCAGACGGAGTGGTACGCACAGTGGATGTGGCCACGAAAGGAGGCATCTTGCGACGCCCAGTGAAAAAGATAGTGGTGCTACCAATCAACCACGGCGACTCTGCACCGACACCTACGACTGCGACGTCAGCAGCGGACGACGCACGGCGGGAGAAATGTGCAGAACGCCCACTCGCACCATAATGAACTCAAAGAAAATATGTAAATAGTGTGTTAAATACCGAGTGAATAGTGATACATACCAATAAGTGATTATCTAGTTATAAGTTTGTCTTATATGAAACATTTGTTATGGTCGGACGCAACCCCAGGTCAAGTCGATACAGGTTTGAACATGTCGAAACCTGTCCGTTTCCGAGACGCCACTGCCTCTCTCTGATTGGTGGACCTGGAGTTGAGTCCGACCGCCAATTCATGAAAACTGATTTTATTGGAAAATGTAATTTAACATGCGGGACGTCACCGCCGCTACTTGCGCTTATGTAATTTACTACAACTATAAGGTGTATTAAGTAAATTGTACTGGCTGTAATTTTCGAACAATTGGTGAAACAAGTAAAACAACGTTCTTTAAGTTAATGAGTTTTATTCAAGAATCCACGCAGCAGTATCCTCCAATCCAGCACACTGAGTGTGAGCCTCACAGCGCTCACACACTGCAAACAACTGAATCTAAACACTCGCTTATCTCTTGCTCCTCAAATCCTGTAGATCCTTAACCTAATAGTGGAAGACAATCGTGAGTAGCTTAAGGATTATCAGGGCTTCCGATACGTGCATACAACGTGTTCACGAGCCGACGACTAGCGACACGAGATACTACTGATAAGCTGATAGTGTTCTTATTAATGATAAACATTGTTGGGGCTGTGATTCGGTCCGTAGGATTTTGTAAAAAAATATAAGTTCTTGAATGAATTGAACACCGTTAAGTATTTATAACATACCTTGAAAAAATACCTAATGTTTACCTGATACTTGGTTTGCTAGTTGAATAGAAGATACAAGCTTTTTTTGTTTGTTTCATTGTTACCTGTTTGACTCACAAGCAGTCTTAACGCATGGCATTTTGATTAGAGCCCCAAGAGAATATTTATGAATCTGAGATCTGAGTTTTAATTTTCTTTTTCCAGGTAAAACAAAATGTTTTACATTTAGAATTTATTTATGCCGCTTTCGTTTTGTATTCTTAAAAGTAAATGTCAAAAGTCCAACAGTGTTACGTGCCAGCTCGCCAGAAAAAAGAACAAAGGAAAATAAAATTCCACACTTTACTCCTGACTGTATAAAAAGTTCAAATGCAATTCTAACTCAAAAAGGAGGTCAACTATTCGCATAACTGGGAGGTCAACTATTCGCATAACTGGACACCGACACTCACGAAATAACTTCACGATGAGTGCATCGACTGCTCTTTTTGTTTGAGCCACTATTCGAATATTTTGAACTATCGGAACGATGCAAACGCGATAGAGCATGCATTTTATAAACACTTCCTTTGTGTTGTAAAAATCGTTTGTAAGTGGATGTTGGTGTTTTTTGGATTAGAAAATTTTGTGGATCTAAACACTCTTGTTATAATATTTTGCCAAAATGTATGTTATTGCTAAGCAATCACATTTTTTTTTTGTGAATCTTCCTAAGTATGTATTTAATAATTATTACTAGATGTGGCTTAGCCTAATTGTTTGGGTTATCAACAGGTCAAAATGCATGCAATGCATAACTCGAGTTCTTGATGATCCAAATAAGAAAATTTTGTTTATAGCGAAAGATTTAGCCTAAAATCTTTCGCTATAAACAAAATTTTCTAGCTGCGTTAATTTGAAAACACTACACATCGCCAGCCACTTCAAGTTCATCCAAACCTCTGAAGCACCACGTATCCAGCTAAATATCTATGAAACTAAATAATAATATCTGTGAGCAGTAATTGGGGTTGGAAGGCGTCCAGCGCTGGCAATCACGTAGGAACACTGATCGGTACAAATTAGTTTGAGACTCTTGATTAAAACGTGTCTGATACTAATGTGAGCCTAGTACTAATTTGCGAGTATTTTGTTCCAGGTTGAGTTTACCAGCTTTTAAGCTGTGATCTGGCAATATCCATAGAAACTATGTTCTGTAATTTTTTTACTAAAGTGTGTAAGATAAATTATACAAAAAACACAAAGTTATAAATGCAACCCGTATTACAGATAATCAATCTTTATTTTAACAGAAGAATTTATTGAAAAAAACACTTATCAGTTACAAAACTTTGCCTCTGAATCACTGATTCCCTTATCATTGACCAATAAAATTGTCATCAATACTGACACTTCTCTATAGTTAAAAACAAATGAAACCCCTTCAAGTCCCCGTGATGGATCTGACGCAGATCAACTACCCGCTACAATGCCACTATGCAAATTGAAACTAATCGACTCCACAACAATACTTCTCTTCATTGTAGCCCCTCAATCACGGGTTATACGCTCCTACAATTTATTGATCCTTTAATATAGTCTTAAGGATGCCAGTTTTTGGTCCTTTTCTCCGCAAAGATTGGGACTGCCGTAATTGTGACGTAATAAACGAACTCTTTGTTTGATGTTGATCGCATTAGTGAAGTTATTCGCGAACTGAAAGTTGTTGTTTAGTGATTAAGTGGAGAGGAAGTAAACAGTTAAGATTTTCGACTGTGTTTGTAACACCGTTGTCAATAAAGGAATTTGATTTATGTTACTTTTGTGCACGTTTGACTTTAATATATTTGACTCAAACTCAAAGCATGAACTCTATGGAGAAGAACGGCCAAGAAACTCCAAGGACACTCTTTTAAATCAAGATATTACAAAATCCTGGGTAAATTGTTTTTGTTGTTTCTATATGGTGAGAACAACGTAAAAAAAAACAATACAAAATATAAGATTAAAGATAAGCCTTGGCAGTAAAGAGATGATCAATCGCTAATGACGGCGCCCGTTCACGAACATGAGACGTAGATCAGCACCATCCAGCTCAACAATTTTGAAGGGAACCGAATGACCCAACACGCGCGCCACCATCAGCGAGACATTGAGCATGACAAAATGCTTTCTCTGTGCAAGATATAAAAATACTTTTAAAATCTGGGATCACCCAGATAAAGTATTTTATTCAATATGTGCTACTTGCTGTTATATTTTATTAATATGTTAATCTAGAATATGACAGCGCCAGTAGCGCATATTTTAATATAATTTTATTACGGAACATAAAGGTGTTGTAACGTAGTACATGAGGGACTTACAAAGTAGGTATGCATTTATTAATTACATGTTGTTGGTACAATTAATATTCGTAACTTTTTTCTGTATTACAAATATCCAAGAAGAGTAGCCGATTTCATACTAGATTTTTCTGTAAGACCGACTGCCGCAGTGTGGAAGTTTTCAGTATTTTTAAAAGTTTTAACTTGTTTCTATTTTATTTTAGATTACGTTTGAAAAAAATTCTTCTTCAAGATTTCAGTTGCAAAGCGGACACTTGATTCGGGATTGAATTCTTTTAAGAACACAGATCAAAGAAGGAAGTGAGACATGGCAAAAATAATAATTCAACATAATTAATACGATTTAATGTGCAATATAACTAACATATATTTATATTTATATATGCTTAAAAAACGGTGAAGGAAAACATCGTGAGGAAACCGGCATGCCTGAGCGATATTTCTTCGGCATGTGAAGCCAAGTCAGAGGCCTATGGGCGGCTTTAAAAGTCTGAAACCAGGTTAGTCACTAACCACACCAACAGAAGAAGAAGAATGTGTAAAATTAGAAAAGAACTTCACAAAACTATTTAAAGGTACTTAAAGATTACGGTAAAGATTGTTAACTCTACCCACAGACACCTGCCAGACCCAGTTCTAACGTTCAAAAAGCACGTGTTGTACTTCCCCTGACTGCCTCTTTCACAAAGAACTCTACTCAAGACTAGTGCCCGTGGTTGTTAAAACTGAAAGATTCAATAGTTTCGGTAATCTTAACATGAGAATTTATAAAATAAACTCTCCCAAACCGTTAAAACGTTACGTTTAATAAGGTAAGTGTGAGATAATTGAACTGGACTGTGGTTTATATAATGTGCTAGCCAAGCGCTGACCATATATTTAATGCAAGGCATTCTACGCTGTTTCATACTTCCTATCTTCAGAAAAATATTACTTGTTTCTAACGTCTAAGATTTTTTCACTATCCACAATTTTTCACATAAAGAAGATATTTTTTAAATCGACGTCCGATAAATATTTTTCCAACTTCCATCGCTTGGCAGACTTTTATAAATTCTGTCAGCATTTCTGAAAGTTTGCACCTTCATCTTGTCGAGTAGAACTGATATTTTTCTTTTTTCGCAGATTCATAGGCAAAAAGTAAGTTTTATAGGGAACTAATTAAAAACCGGCCAAGTGCATGTCGGACCACGCACAATGAAAGGTTTCGTAGTTGGGATGAATTTATCACAAGAACAAACTTAACTTTGTAGCTGAAAAACTTGTTCTCCCATACATACTTAACAACTTACTTAAAATGTAAGTTGGTCGACTATTACTCGTTAACTTGTAAAGCCTACTTAGTTATGATAGTTTTTCTTTTAACTTCATTATATTTACTATTAGCGTGATTTTCCAAAACTGATTATTCAAAAACCACCTGAAATCTGGCAGGGCGAACACTTGACTCCAACAAAAATTTGCACTTTAAAGCTTAACATTTCGCGAATAGATCCCTGAATCGAAAATTGGTTTTCGCACACCCGCAAATATTTTTGAACGGCTTACCCAACCACACTCCATACAATGGAATAGACGAGAAAAAACAATCACCCCCACTTTACGTAAGGGAGGTACTTTAAAGAGTAGTTATCTTGTCTTTTATTTTACCACTGTGTCAGCGTGATACATACCCATGCCAAATTACAACGCTCCAGTACAAAGAGTCTCTGAGTTAAGCCACGGACGGACAGACGAACGGATGGACAATATGAAACTATAAGGGTTGTTGACTACGGAACCCTAACGTAAACGTAAGTACCTAACAGAGTTTATAGAACAATATTTAAAACCAGTTTTGCTGTTTACACCGAGCATTCGTCAAGTGCAAGAGCCATTTTGATTGCGTGGTATGTGCAATCTAAGATGCCTCTCCAGTCACTATAAATAATTATGCTTCCGTTAGAAAAAGGTTGACATTGATGAAGGAAAACATCGTAAGAAAACCTAGACTTATTATTAATATATAAGTCCGAAATCCATCCAAAGTCCATCTTGAGCAAGCGTGGTGATCAATGCTCGTGCCTTCTCTGTATGAGAAGAGGCCTTTACCCTGCAGTGGGACAATATTTAGCTGGTATTATTATGAGACGGTTAACATTTATCAAACTCAAACTCATGATTTCTGATTAGCCTGTTCAAGTATGTAATTTTTTTTTTTTTGTGGTGTATTATCAAGACTGAAACCCACCCGTGTTCCTTCAGTTGCCCTGTTGCCGGGAGCCATGATTTCCCTATCGGTTTTCTTCGCACCCCCAGCAGGTTCAAGAATGTCCTGGATTTTGGACTATTAGTTGTGGCTCAAATGCACTACAGTATAAAACAGATCATACAGAGTGAGATAATAATAAACACTTTATCTTAGATCCATAAATTAGTTTCGCAAATTATGATGTTACTAGCAGCGCCCCGCGGTTTCATCCGCATAAGTCTCGATCTTGATCCTATGTGTTAATCCAGGTTATAAACTATCTGTGTGCCAAACATTCAGATCCGTTCAGTTGTTTTTGCGTGAAAGAGTAACAAACATCCATTCATCCTCACAAACTTTCACGCTTATAATATTACCAGCAGCGCCCCGTGGTTTTACCCGCATACGTCTCGATCCCGTGGATATATCGGGATAAAAAGTATTCTGTGTTCACTCAGGTTATAAACTATCTGTGTGCCAAATTTCATTCAAATCCGTTCAGTCATTTTTGTGTGAAAGAGTAACAAACATCTATACACATCCATCCTCACAAACTTTTGCGTTTGTAATAATGTTGTAATATAAAGGATTATTATAAAATATCAAAGAATATTCCTATCTAAGAACCAAGTTCCAAAACACTACATGAGTTACCTATCCATACTCTTGTAAATTCACACATTATACTAAAAAGTAACAACCGGATAGTATAATTTTTTTATCCCACTTCTTAATAATACAGACACCTACAAAACATATCGACGCTTGAAAGGCAACATTGACTAAGCGACATGGGACTACATGGCGCTTAGTCAATGTTGCCTTTCAAGCGTCGATATGAAAAGCGTTCAAATAAAAATTTACGACGCTCCGTAAACAGACAGGATACGGTAAATTGTATAATTTAAACACAATTTGATACGGTTCCGTGATAATTTTTATATAAAAGGGAATTTTGAATTAGAAAAGAGATATAATATCTATTTATTCGTCAGGTAGGTTCGAATATCAGGAACCCAGCGTAAATATTTTATTAGTAGCTGTAAAATATAAATATAGCAAAATAAAAGTGTACACAGAATATACAAAATACTACTACACTACACTACTCTATGTCTACCTAAATCACGGCCTTTCTTCTTTTTAAAATACCTGAAACTAAAATAGCAAGTATTCTTTTATTAGGTACTTTGGTTGTTTACCTCAGTTTGTTTTGGTATTTATCCCGTAATCATACATGCAAGTTCAAACCTGCAATGACCTTGGGGAAAACGTTTTGAGATACATTTTGTTACACTAAATAATTTGAATATAATTTATATACGTTATTGTTTTACCAAATGATAATATAAGTAAAAAGGTAGATAAGTTACAAACAAATATTCGATATTAAAAAACAGCACACTAAAAACGTATTATTATAAAAATGGCATCGTGCTACTGACACGCCAAACAACAAACACATACGTTTTGTTTATGTGTGCATTCATCGTTTAATAGTAAGTAACACACAGACGTATCTTTAGATAAGTTTCTGTTTTACGCATAATATGGATACGTCAACCACCATTTTAGAAATAAAGTGTCATCCAGATACGTGTCTTTGTGACTTAATAAAACCTGTTATTTTGAGTTAAATGGTATACTTAACTCAAAATTGATCAAAATCAAGATAAATTTTTGTGTTAATAGGGGGACGAATTGCTTACGTTACGTCCATGTTTCAAGAATGCAACACTTAATTATACTTCAGACTCAAAACCCCGACTTTGATTTACGCACGAAACCATTTTTTACGGCCTATAGATTCATAATTGAAATCATTTTATGTCTGAGTAAATGCACATACTTATTACTGTAACATTACTAATACTCAGAATATTGGTATCCAGCTGTATCCGGCTGTAGACTGGAAGTCAAACACAATAAAATTGGGAAAAGGTTAGGTAAATGATGATGATATTTATATTCAGAGCACAGATAGAGCACCACCGACATTATAAGGGAAACCTATAATAGTAGACGGGACGCTATCAACATATTTGACATCTCGAGCCCCTAAACTAGAACATCGCTAACAGCATGTCGTCCCCACATTGCTAGTACAAGTGCATGTTCAAGTCCCCTAAAACGTAACCCGTGGTTCACGCCGGCCACTCTTCACGCTGCTTTATCGCCGGGGGTGGGCACACATAGCGCTATTATCATAAATACTGACACACTATCTCGATTTTATGTAGCGGATTAGTCATGATAAATTATGGCGGATGAGATTGGAGTATTTTGGTGTTTTGTGGAGCCTGCCGCTAATTTAGTTAGTAATTATTTGACTTTAGGATAACTAAAGACTTAATAAAAAAAGTTTATTTTACCTAGTTGTACAGTAAGCGTTCAAAAGTCCATAAGCACGCTTAGAGTCGTATTGCTGTGAACACGCGGTATAGTCCGTACATTTGTATGTGTAAACAGTCAGACGTCTGTGGTGTGTGTGGCGTACACACACCACAGAAAACGCAGTTTTGCACTACACACAGTTGTATCGTCGCGGTTCGCGAGCGCCGCACTTTATTATTAGACACGCATCATACACGTGACCTTGGCCAGTGTATGGCATTGCTAAAATTCGAAAGTAAATTATATGTTCAGATAGCAGAAGGCGTTAAGCGTTGGTCTTAGATTCAAGATGGCTATGGTTCTAATCTCGAAAATCACAGCGCTGTTTTTGCAAATATTATTATTTTTGAATGCAATAATAATATTTTTTAAATATTGCTGCCTTTTTATTAACTGTTGTTATTGCAATAAAGGGTTTAGAATAAAAAATGCGTGATATGTGATAATAAAATTAAAAAATATTTATTCGTTATATTTTATTTTAATTAAGTGTAGTTAACAAACTGCTACAATTATTTATCATTACTTCAGCGGAATAAGTTGTGAAATAGATGTCTACAAACTAAGAAGCAATTTGTATTATTTTGACATATTAAAATTTTGAAATGTTTTAAATTTGAAAAGGATTTTTTTCAAATTAAGCTATAAATAAGAATATTAGACTACTTAAAATGTAAAAAAAAAAACTACTGACAAAATAGTTGATTTTAAGGTTAAGTATAGGCAGTTTCGTTTACATTAATTATTTTAAATTTTATTTGATGTAATCTGTGGCTTTAGTAAATATTGGTTGGTATTGAGGTTATAGCTTAAGTATTCATTTTCTTTACGAAAAGAAGATTGAAACTAAACCTCAAATTTTAATCCTAAAATAATAATATTACTAAAATAATATTAAACATTTTCGGTCTATCTGCAAGAAATACGACAAACACCATATTGAAACGTGCTTAAAAAATTACCATAAATTCATGCAATAACGAATCTGTTGTTTATTAAGTTGGTACGGTCAATATTTTAAGGTCAAAAACGGTTTTCTAGCTGGTTTTCAGTGATGCAAGCCTTCAGAGTGCACGGCGAACGGTTCATAATGACGTGTTTTTAATAATTCAGCAAAATATCTCGTTGGTATGAAACCATTTGTTTCATATTCATTCACCATTTGACGTCGCTGCTACTCGATAATAAGCCCCTTCCTCATATCTCTTAACCCTCACCGTATTTCTCTAGAACAAAGAATAGCATTGTATTTATAACACAAAATACCTAATTATTTATTATTCACTAATCGAATTAAACCTCATAATGAGTTTAAAACTTTAAAGGCATCTTCTGTCTCAACAATACCCTTGATTAAGATTTATGTTTAGTAAAATATGAAATATTTAAATGATAACACTCACACTTAGTCCGGTTTCATTAGATATAGCACTATAAATGCTATTTACACAAATAACATTCACTTTTAAGCAGCGCAATAATAATTTTGATATTCGTTCCATATTTGCTTTTTGAAAATAATAACCACAACACTGCGCTAAATACTCGTCACCAACATGTTAGAATTTAGTTTAAATAAGATAAAATATTAATTTTTGAAGTATAATCTGTTGATAGTGTTGTGTTGGTATGATGACAGTCATTTTACGTTGGATGTGACTGTCGTCTTATACTACTAGATGGCGCTACTTGTGCTATGTTTAAATACATTTTTGCTAAATATTGATTTTACATTTAAAGCTGTGCATCAATTAATACTGTTTATTATGTATGTAATATTTGAAAGAATTGTGGAATTGTTTCCAATTGTATTTGAGATGTAATTAAATAATACTGTTTTACCAAACGAGGTGGCGCGCTACATCCGGTCCCCACTCTTGTTGCTTGCCGGCGTAGCGCGTTAGCTCTTTGAGGCAGTCTGTTGCTAGCCGTGTTACCAGTAAGTCGATTAAAAGTGATAAGTCAGTGTGACTAAAAGTGCGTTTTATTGAGAAGTCCCACATTTCAGAATTGGGATAAAATTGGTTAGTCATACTAGCCTTATCCAGGCCTACGTAAGTAAGTTTGGTCGTTCTGATTGCAACTGTTGAAAGGTAAGAGCTTGATTTTAATTCTTTTACTTGAACTCTTGTGATATTTATTTCATGTAAGCTGTGGTTGTGGCATAATGAGTATCTTACCAGACTGTGATGTAAATAATATAGTACTTTTGTCTTCGTTATGCCACGCAAACATTGATTTTATTAATTTTTTTTTAAATGTCCTACATAATGTTTTTTTTTTTTAATACGTGTGAGGAACGCTGCTTGCGGACGCCGTCCGCGAGCATCTTCCTGAATTGGTAGAGCGGCAAACGGTCTGCCATAAGACACGATGTAGTCGCAGACGACAATGTCACAGCTCGGTCACTCACCGCAGAGGCAGCTGCAGCGACGCAGCCGCCGATCGGTGAACTGAAATCCTGAAGGGCGCGGTGAGTCAAACCCAATTTATTCTGTTCCTGCCCCGTATGGCGCGGTTTCAGTTTCATAGCTTGTCCAAGCATTGCAGGCCGCAGAAAATAAATAAAAATAACAGTTTAGAAAAACTCGTCAATCATAATACTATTCCTGAATTTGACCCGAAACGCAAACAACAGACGATTGACATATGGTTGCGTTGTGCTTGTGCTTTAAGATATGGTTGGTCAGACTAACAAATGACTTATTTTCCTCTCTAAAAACTAAAGGGAATTGCACAAGAATGGTAAGAGGGTTTGCCAAATATTTTATTTAGTTGGAACGAATGGCAAGAAAAACTGCGGTTAGCGTTCGATAGTAACGAAAACTATGCTGCTTACTTCAAACAATGCTATCCAAACGCGCTAGATTTAACGATTCTCTAGCAGAATGTTTTTATGGAAAAGTTGTATTGTTAAACCGATGTAGTATCAAAGGCAAACGCGTGGTGGATTGCAATGTTCACGGGATAGACGACTATAGTGACAGACTGAGAGCTGAAGCCGCTAGAGTTTCGATACTCTGGATCAGGTTTTACCATATTTATTTTATTTTTATTTTATTTTATTTGTTCGGGAAAATAAACAGTTATACATTAAAATCTAATACTAAGTTATAAATATACGAGAGTTACAAATGTATAACCTACCACGTTTTCCACAACATATTAAAAGCTATATCTAACAGTGCGCTATTCTAAGCTACTAAAACAGAAAAGTAGTTAGTAGTGAACTTAATTAAACAAAGACAGGCATGCAAAGAACAGAGATTTAAAAACTGTTAAAGCTAACATTCATCAGAGTGATGATAAAAAGAAAACTAGGACTTTTAACAATGAGACGGACAGTACCTACAGACAAAGAGGACAATAAAAGTTATGTTGTTAAATGTTACAATTGTTTACAAGGACACTATAAGTCACAACCCCGGTAAAGTGCACACGTTGTCTCAAGTTTGGTTATAGCGTAGAGAAATGCACTCTGCCGATAACATCCGCTTCAACAGATGGCAAATCAGTAAATCTTTAATGTGTTTAGTCAGTTCAGACAGTGACTTCACTATTTCATACAAGGTTTTATTAAGAGGCATCAAATTATCTGTTTTATTAATTTCGGTAGCTCTGCTACTATGAATAGCCTAGCGTTCGCTAAAAATGTATCTCTTGATTGGGTTCCTTGTCAGAAACTGAGAGCTTTTGTGAGGACGTTGCACAGAACTAGAGCATTCAGGGACGTGTTTCAAGTTCACAGCTACACGCTATTGGAATGATCTCCCACCACCAATGCGACGCCTGAAAACAATACAATCTTTTAATGATAAATGATTTTATTTATGTAAGTGGATTTATATGTCAATCATATTTACTAGATAACTTTAAATCCCAGGATGTCGAAGTATCCCACGGGAAAATACTACAGAGGTTAAAGGGAAGCGAAGCAGTAATCGCATACCTAATAGCCGAGAAAAAGATCATTGACTCTTGTCCTGGGACTGCACCCACGTTGCCGTCAACCATAATTATTTCGTTACGCGTAATTTTGGGTCTATGATATCTTTTGAACTGAGTCCCGAGAAATAGCAAAAAGCTAATTGAAAAGGACTACAAAGGCCTCCAGTGGCTATAAATAGGTCATTATATGATGTGATGTCAGGGCGTATTTTAATCTGATTTGAATGCCCAATTTAAATCACATATTGGATTGGTTAAAGATAAACATTTAGGACTAATAGTATTGTTTTTGTTTTATTTATTTTTATTTCATAATTTGTTTCTGTTGTTTCATTATAATGCTGCCCTGGTTGATGTCATCACGTCAGCTCCAGCTGTCGCTGGAGATCGGGCGGTGGTGACGATCGTTCGGGGCTGAGGTCGGTTGCAACCTCGACCTTGAATAATGTTGCCGAGGTGGTTTCAAGGTAGTAGCGACTTGTACCACTAGTAAACTAAACATTCGGGTGGTTTCAAGGTAGTAGCGACTTGTACCACTAGTAAACTAAACATGAAGGTGGTTTCAAGATAGTAGCGACTTGTACCACTAGTAAACTAAACATGAAGGTGGTTTCAAGATAGTAGCGACTTGTACCACTAGTAAACTAAACATGAAGGTGGTTTCAAGATAGTAGCGACTTGTACCACTAGTAACCTAAACATTCGGGTGGTTTCAAGGTAGTAGCGACTTAAACCACTAGTAAACCAATTGTTTCTTTATATAAGGGTTTATACACAACTTTAGAGCTTAAAGTACCATATGCACGTACAGCTTTATTAATGAGGAAAAGTTTTTTTTTCGTATGGCCCAAAGGATATTTAATAAGTTACCTTGCGCGTAAATTACGTAGGTAACATAATACAGAAATGTTACTACTATCTCAGTAACTATTTTGATGACAGTTCTTTGACATAATTATATTTGAATATTCGTACCATGACTATAAAAATAAGATGACTTTATTAATAGTAATTCTGTGGACAATGTCAATTTGAATTTGAATTTTTTATTTTCTGATCAGTAACTTATTGACATTATAATAATTTTTTATGGACATTATTGCATTTCGTTAAATATTTTCATTACATACCTGACTTTGCTATGTTTACAAATAAAGAATATTTGTAAACTTAGTAAAGTATTATATTTTCTATGTTTACAAATAAAGAATATTGATCGATTGATTGATTGACCACGTTGCAGAATAAAAATGTTGGTGGTTTCAGGGTGATATCGACTTGTATCACCCAAGTGGTATAATGGTAGTAGCGACTTGTACCACTAGTAGACCAAACATGTTTATTTCATTATTTATTAAAGTGTACCTACATACACAACATTACAGAATAAAGATGTTGGTGGTTTAAAGGTAGCAGTGACTTGTACCACTAGTAGAACAAACATATTTATTTATGTGTACAACATTACAGAAGGTGACGATAATTTTATACTGAAGATCACGTCTAGATGAGTGGTGTTAATGATGAGAAAAGAAAAATATGTTAAAATAGAGCATTTTCTTAGTGGCTTAATATATGAATGTTTTAGATTGTTTATATTACGTAGTGAAATTGATTTGTAAAGTTATATCAAACTGAGAATCGCGCAAAGTCTATCAAGCGTGTTTTTCTGAAACCTTCACCGTTTTGAGGATAATTTGATTATTGATCTTTTCAACATAAAAATGGAACAAAATGAAAATACATTTATTAAACGGCTCAGAAAATTACTGGTGGATAAATGCTATTATTCACTAAACGATTTTTTTTTTAATGATGACATCAAAATGGGATGACTTCCACCATTTACTCAGTTTAAGACATTGATTTTTATTATACTTTATTTGACTTTTATTTGAATTTATGATACTATTTTAATCTGTGACATTATTTATTTTAATTGAATTTTTATTACAATTTAATTTGACTTTTGACATTAATCTGTGACAGCATCTATTGTAAGTGAATTGAATTTTTTAATATTTATTTCATTTTTTTATATTAATTTAATCTGTGACATTATTAATTTCAAATGAATTGAACTTTGAATAATTCCTAGTTATTTACTTATTTTATTTTTATTATTTCTATTTGTGATATGGATTGTTACATTCAATTGAGGTAAAATTTGAGAAGACTTATATCACAAATTTAAATGTGATATTATATGTAGAATGTAATTTTTTTTAATGATCATTATTTTTAATTTCTATTTACTGCATTTATTTTAAATCATGCTACTACTCATATTTTATGTAATTGTTGTGCCGGACAGGGTCCATGTGAACTTTATTATTATTATTAAGACCTTGTAAACACATGTGATATGAAAATGTATTAAAGATTTGAATATGAATTTTAGTATACGTGTTTTGTAATACCTTTTGTTTTATGTATTATGGATTGATAATAATGCGTTTAATTTGGGACGGCGCTGCTTGATGGGCGAGTTCTATTGCTTACTGGACGTGCGATGCATTACGTGGGCTCGGTGCAGAGCACGCGGGCTGGCCACTCAAAGTCACTGGCATCTAACTGCGTCTTAAGATATTGATGGTTTCAAGGTAGTAGCGACTTGTACCACTACTAAATATTCATTTTTCGTAAAATTACAGTTGTAATTTTTGAAGTTAGATCTCTAAATATTACCTGTACCTATGTAATATGTAATTGCTGTTTTGATACATTCACCTAAATACGCGAGGACGCGTAAATTATGTGGATGGCCGAATGTTAGAATTTAGTTTAAATAAGATAAAATATTAATTTTTGAAGTATAATCTGTTGATAGTGTTGTGTTGGTATGATGACAGTCATTTTACGTTGGATGTGACTGTCGTCTTATACTACTAGATGGCGCTACTTGTGCTATGTTTAAATACATTTTTGCTAAATATTGATTTTACATTTAAAGCTGTGCATCAATTAATACTGTTTATTATGTATGTAATATTTGAAAGAATTGTGGAATTGTTTCCAATTGTATTTGAGATGTAATTAAATAATACTGTTTTACCAAACGAGGTGGCGCGCTACATCCGGTCCCCACTCTTGTTGCTTGCCGGCGTAGCGCGTTAGCTCTTTGAGGCAGTCTGTTGCTAGCCGTGTTACCAGTAAGTCGATTAAAAGTGATAAGTCAGTGTGACTAAAAGTGCGTTTTATTGAGAAGTCCCACAAACATTATCTACGAAACAACAAAGTTCTTTAAATGAATAGGTACTCGTAACGAACTGAATCTGGTCTACCCCACAGAAATCGAAATAATTTAGTTTTCTGTGGTCTACCTGCTAAACTTTAATATTTATGTGAACAAGATGAATGAAACAAAAAACGAATGATTATCGAACTAGTCATTGGTTGCAGACAAAGTGAGTGTGTGTGTGCGTACTGTGCGTGTCTATAGTATTGTAACAACTTATAGAAGAAGGTCGTAAGTCAAACCGAAGCGTCAGTCTATTGCTTTGTGAGATTGCTTATGGACTTTTGGTCGGTACTGTACTTTGATAGAATTAATTAATTTATTTTGTTCAGAAATAAAATTTTGTTCTACTTAGTTGGTTATTTGTTCAAAATCACTTCTAGCATTTAAACTATTCCAATGCTTGATTAACTTTTAATTGAAATCATTATTGTTTATTTTTCTACTTATTTAGAATTTTCATTGTAGCTTGATGCAGAAACAGTATCTTTGTCACGCCTGCCTCAGTGTCGAGCAACAATACTAACTTTCTTGGGTCTTGCCATTTCTAAGTACCTATTTTCGTCGCCTACTTTACTAAAAGAAAGTAAGACAACAAACTCGTTAGTGAAGGAAGGAGACTAAGAAAGGTGAATGCGATGCGACGCTATAACTCAGCGAGAGATGATTTAAATCATCGCGCGAGTTTTGGCAGCTATTTATTAAATGCTCGGTTTGTGATGAAATTAGGGAAATGTACTGGTAGAGCAGATTTTGGGGCTGATCCCCAAATAAATTAAGTTCATTCAGCAGGCATAAGCTTAGACTTAAAACCCGTCAGAATATTCAAATTAATTATTTCAAACAGTTTCAGTACTGACACTAACACACGACACACTAAGTGTAAATTAAACTATTCAAGGAAATGAATAATCTAAAATGGAACAAGAAATTAATTACAACAAACCGTCATGGCGCCGCACAACATTCTATGCTGAAATCTCACAAATATAAAGGGAAAAGTTATTTTTCAGTGTAAAAGCGCTCTTGAAAACTGCAATTGTTTGTTCCAAGAGTTAAACTGCACGATTTAGTTGTAGGTATATTTTACAACTAACATACGAATATAAAGTTGTGTTATACGCGTACGAATTTCATTTACAAGTACAAATGTAAAGAAATTGAATGAATCTGCGAAGTGCTGCTTGAATTGATTACTAGCTATTATTTATTAAGGCGGACTTAATGCCTTAGGTATTCTCTACCAGTCAACCAAGGGTAGCGAAGAGATGAGATGACAGGTGGGGTTGTTTGAGAGGAGATATTAAAAAAAATGTTTAAAAGATAACATGTAGTCAAAGGTGGAGGTCTCGAAAATTTCTTGTTGAATGTTTTGACTGTAATATCTTTCAGTATGAAAACGTGTTGGGTTATTTTCATTAGATTCTTAGAATACGAGATAAGGAAGGTGGGGGAGAGTGAAATGCCTATTAAAGTATTTGCCTGCGACTAAAAACTTCTAGACGACCTTACTATAAATTCTGAGATACAACATTGCCTGGTGAAGAAAATCGCAATCTGCTGAACATTAATTATTCTAAAAAGACGGGATTCTCACTTAGTTAGGTAGTTATATTCACCCAAGACATTCCGTTGCAAAGATACTGCAAGGGTCAATAACGTTACTGATGATCACCATCCTTGACAATAATTTGACTGACTATTTTACCGTTCAGAGTTAATTTATTTTCTAATGAAAAGGAAATCTGCCATTCGTTTTAACAAATTGAAACAAAATACTCAGGAAATGCTATTAAAACTATACGAAATAAATGCCAGCGCCAAGCAACAACATTCTAGAAAGAAAAACTTAAAGAAATAAGGTGCAAAAATAGCTTTCGACTGTAGTATTTGTCGATGGAATCGAACAATCCATTCGATTCAGTACCGTCGGCAATCTGATCAGTGACTCGATAACGAAATAACCGTATGTACCGTGCACGGGAACGGGAAGAGACATTGATACCAGTTTCGAGAAATGAAGGAGTAGACGTAAAATTTGATTATAGTTTTTATAATTTACTAGCTTCTGCATGCGACGTCATTCGTGTAAAAGTCGATAAATTATAGCCCATGTTACTCGCTGATTTATATAGAAGATTTTTTTTTTTAAATTAGTTAATTAGTTTTTGAGTTTATCCATTACAAACATACAAAAAATCAAATCATTTCTGTTTATAACATTAGCTTAAAAAAAAATCAATGCCAGATAAATTAATTATGTGATAGATACATGTTGCTCACATATTTGCAGACATTGTAAAAGTTGACGATTTACCAAATAAAAATTAACAAGTAGGTAATAAGTCAATGTGTGAGTTAAAGTGTGTAAAATCAAGTCATAAAAACAGTAAATTATGCAATTAAATTAGCAACCAGTTTGTTTTTGTCCTGACTCTAGACTTTATTAGACTGGAACAGCGTAGACAAAGAGGTAGGTTCATTGAGACGTCCAAAATACTAAACAGCACACTATGAAGTGCCTTCAAGACCTTTACACTCTGAATGCAAACAAACATTTGCGTGGGCATTTCCTAAAGTTATGGAAAAAATCATAAAAGAAAAAGCCTTTAAAGCATGGAATAGGCTCCCGGAAAATGTTGTGACGGCTCCCTCACTGAACTACTTTAAGAATCGACTGGACAGATTAAACATCTCCAACCTATTTGATACACACGTTTCAGCTAATTAGCTGCTAGTGTGTCTAACCAAATAAAAATAATAATAATAGATTGTCCTATGAAGCAGGAACATCTATCTTGGATATATCCTCTAATTTGTATTATGCTTGTTTGCAAAGTGAACTTTTAATATGAGTTTAAAATTTTCTTTCATTTAATTGCAAAATGTCTCAAGGTTTTTATAGTAACATTTAACACAGTACCCCCTATATATATGTACTTTAGATAATCTGAAAAAAGGTTGATCTAATTTATCTTTATTTCTAGTATTAAAATTATGTCTATCACTTATTTTATTACAAAGACGTAGATTTTTTCTTACATACATAAATGGCAGCACTTATCTACATCGCCACATGCAAACTACGCATCAAAGACAGTCATCGGGCAATTAGAGTTTACCGCGCGATCGACATATATATGACTTTCCGACGTCAATCTTTGGACAGTTGCCCAAAAGTTGCAGACACCAGTCCGGACACAGTAAAATGCCATAAGTACGACATAACGCTGTGGAAGTAGCTAAAGCGCGTTTGTGCAAGCCCGCACCGACGGCTTTTATGAAATAATACGCAAAAAAACGGCGTCGCTACTGAAGAGAGTGAGAGGCAGTCAAAACAGCATCCTGAAAACTGTAGCCGAGAGCTTCGGCTCTCCGATTGTCCAGCAGTTTGTGCGGAGGTTGATTTTTACTAACACTAGGCAATAAGTTATTTTTTGTATGTTACTAACACTATATGGATATTTTGTGTCCGAAATAAAACAATTTGAATTTGAATAAAATGCACAACATAAGAACATAAAGTATGGTTTGATGTACAATTGTACAATCATCATTAACTTACATACAAAATCTGGATATCCTAATTATTATCAGCCACAAGCTAATTATTTTGTTGCCACTACACCAGTTCTTTGCAGAGAACCGATAAAATATTTTAATAAATAATTTTTATTGTGAAGAAACACAATGCGATCCATTTTAGAATAGATAACTTCAAATCTTGAGTGCTACTTTGAAAAACAAACATTTACATAACATAACATAATATCACGCCTTGTTTCCCCGAAGGGTTGGGCAGAGGTGTACCTGTAGTAGGTACACCCGCATTTCGCCAGTTATGTTTAAGTCCCATGTAATAGGGGGCGAGCCTATTGCCATCAACCGGGCACAAATCCAGACTCCGGGCTGCTACTGAGAATTTCCAGATAGAAAAATCCAATAACACTTTGCCCGACCCGAGGATCGAACCCAGGACCTCATGCTCAGCAGTAGCGCTTGCGACCACTAGACCAACGAGGCAGTCCACAAACAACAAACATTTAAGTATATATAAAATGAAAGAAGAGGATAGTTTTAATTTTAGTCTTTAGTTACGGAGATAGAAATCATTTCATTGGATTAATCTAGTCCAATATCCTAATAGGGTGTTATGATTAAATTAATATTGTTTTGTCGCGGTAATGCGATAAACAGACAACACAAAGAAATTGCCCGTCGTGTCGAGAACGCCTGATACTTGGCTGATGAAGAGTGATCTACCATTATTCTTGAAGCGCAAACTCATCGACATGTGCATTCTGCCCATCCTAACCTACGGTGTACTTGGTCCCGAATCTCAAAAGTCCAAACTCAAGGTTTGCAGTGTAGCGTATTGGGTATTAAGCTCAGCGACCGAATACGTAATACCATGATATGCAACAAGTCTGCTAGGCTATAGTGGGATTGGGTGGGTCATGTATGTAGGATGCATTGGGACAGATGGACCGGAGTGGTCACGCAGTGGGACCCAGGAGATGAGCGTCGTCGCCGAGAGACGCCGAGGAGACGCTGGTGGGATGACTTAAAGGCATTTATGGAAGATTGGCTGGAAAAGACAACAGACAGGAGACAGTGGAAAGCTGTGGGAGAGACCTTTGCCCAGCAGTGGGACATAACAGGCTGAAAAAAATTATGTAATCGAAACAACCATGGAAATAGATTCATGCTTTATAATCAAGAATTAGTAAACAGTGAAACTCTATAATACTGAAACCTTCAGAAAATACGAACGTGACACTAAAGTTTTCACTACAACACAACTATTCGCCTTAAAACACCATTGTTGTTTTAATTGTAAAACCAACAACCATTCCATTATTTAGTAGTGTTAGCTATTTAATCCAGTGTTGCCCGAGCAATGGGCATCCCAATCGTGGAGGCAATTCTTTTTTATCATTTCATGTCGATTAAATATTCAGTAGAAGGCGTAAAAACCACGCGCCGCTACTGCTAAAGGGGTGATGGTGCACTGAGAGATAAGGAACAGAAATCGCTATGTATTTTTCTGCCAGTATAATGTCTCTTTACTCATTGCAAAAAAATATGCACTAACATATTCAGCCAGAATGTTTCCACTACTGTGACTACTGCTGCTGCTCCTTTCTGTGAAATGAAAAATACAACATGCCAAAAGTAACAATACATCTCGCTGTATACCCAGTGTGTCCCCCATAAAAATACGGGCTATTAGAAGGCGTGAAGGTATCGGGGGTAGGCAGTAAAGCAGGTTTACGAGTGGCGTGTACAATGAGAGCCCCTATGAATTCGCAACGTATCGGCCTGCGAACAATTCCAATACGCCTACAATTTTAAATGTTAATAGGAGTTGTATTTTACCTGACTGTGATAATGGAATGGAAAGGTAGTAATGCAATGTGATATCAGATAGAGTTGGATGACATATTCCAAAAAGAACCATAATACTGAATGTGGTTAGGTGTTTTTCAGAATTGTGAGGTGCATAGTATTCACAACCGGCGTATGTGTGAGACCAGATGTATGAACGTAAACAAAACAAAAGAGTATGCAAGAATCGTAGCAGGTGGTGTTTTGTAGTGCCCACCCCCATGGGAAGAAGGCGTGAGTTTATGTATATATGTGTATCCCAAGGCATTGGATGCTTATTAGAAAATTATATACGTGTGTATTAACACACGTATATAATTTTCTAATAACCGTCGTTGATATCTCTAGTTTTGGCCCAGTGGGAGTACTTATTTATAAAGATCTAGAACTTGGCTTTTTGATCATTCAATCTTCAAAAAAATTCTAAAGGTTTGTCTTATTTGAAGTATACATACAATAAACGGACCACTTATTTGACTAGTAAAATCGTCGAAAATGTAGCACATGGAAACATTAAACCAACATGTAAATACTGGCGACAGCTGCGATCGATCACGAAGCAGACGAAGATAAACCAGTTGCAATAAACGGCACAACTGCTAGATAACATTCTAGTTTCAAATTAAATCGGATAAGTTGTTTCAGTAGTAATAGAGAGAAGATAAAGGGGGGGTCATCTGGGGAAATACTTTAGACTACCATAGCTACTTTAGCCGTCCAGCAATATAAAGAGTTGTTAGAAATGACAGGTACATGATACATTTTCATGCGGGTTATAACATTGACAACTATTTTTCTGGTATTAGATGTAAATGTCTATTTGTGACGGTTACTACTTAACATCAGGTGGACCATGTGCGTTGTCGTGTTTGCCAAACCTATCACATAAAAATAAACTTTCACAATTCTGCAAAACGATGCGTGTTTCGGGCTCTAATCCCCAATACATGTCGAGATCTGGTCAGTTAAAGGTTTTAAGCCACTTACTGGTGGCTTCAAGAGCACATTACACCAGCAAACGGCGGTAACTGCGGTGTAAACACACTGTAACGGACGAGACGTCACTCCTGCCACTACGCTCTATTGACGCGCTGGCGTGCGGCCAAATACTTCGGAATTCTCTAGCAGCTGCTCAGTTAAACTGTGAACCTTACTGCATGGGAGTAAGAGGAGTATGATGTACACTGATAAGTTTGTTCGTGCGGTCAGCATGATCAATTTATTTTTGCAGTTCACTGTATCTGTTTTTCAACTGTGTACACATGCAATAAGGTTCAGTATTATAAGCCACGAATAGATAGCGTTGGTTATAGCTGGATGACAGTAACGGTAACGGGCAAAGGCTTAAGGGCCGTCTGGAGTGAGATGTTTAGTTTTTTTACACGTTACATGCAAAAATGTAGTGATACTTTAAGAGAAGCATCTGGTTTTATTGTAGTTCTATTCCGAAGCAGTAAGGTTGAGAATCGGTTGTTAAAAATAAGATGTTGAATAGCCAGTCATGAATTCAGTTATAGTGGACGTTCCAAATGGCTGATCATAATTTGTGCTCAAATATAACGGATGCTCGGATATAGAAAGACACGTATTTTTATTAACGTATCTCTAGAATAACAAATACCGGACCATGTTTACTCAACGTTTTACAAAGAGAGCAGATTCCAAGAATGATTACGCTACTGGCTTTGTACATACATCCGGATATACAAGTACTCGTAAAGATCAATGAATAAGTAACACAATAAAAATAATAAATGTACCTATGTAGTTTGTTGACAAGCAGGCAATTTGACAGCAATATGTATAATACTGCATTAATATAGACCACTCCGCATAAAGAAAAAAACTTTTTACAAAAAAAAACAACCGACTTCCAAAAAAAAAAACACTACAAAGTGAAAAATAACTTTAATTTCGGAAGTCGGTGTCTTGGGTTTTGTGTTTTCGTTTTTTGCCACCGACTTCCGAAATTAAAGTTATTTTTCACTTTGTAGTGTTTTTTTTTTTGGAAGTCGGTTGTTTTTTTTTGTAAAAAGTTTTTATTTTTCACTTTTTAGTTGTGGTACCTACCCCACACACATTCAAATACCACTACCTGCTACCAGTGACAGGAACTTATCATATCATCTACATACTAAG
Source organism: Agrochola litura (assembly GCA_949152395.1). Taxonomy (NCBI): domain Eukaryota; kingdom Metazoa; phylum Arthropoda; class Insecta; order Lepidoptera; family Noctuidae; genus Agrochola; species Agrochola litura. Next base: position 1,075,044 of record OX424497.1, on the reverse strand, counting down.
TGGGAAAAAAATACGTATTTTGTAGCTAACTCAAAAACTACCCAAGCAAAGTTAATAAAATTTATATGGGACCAATTTGGGAGCATACCCTTTCAAACAAAAAAAGAATTTTCAAAATCGGTCCACAAATGACGGAGAAATCGGTGGACATACATAAAAAAAAAAAAAAAAAAAAAAAAAAAAAAAAAAAAACAAACATACGCGTCGAACATATAACCTCCTCCTTTTTGGAAGTCGGTTAAAAAGAACGACCATGCTCATGGATCATCATGCTTGTTCATTGCAGTTTGAAGATTTAGCACAGATTTCCTCACGATGTTTTCCTACTACATTAGTTAGTGTACTTTACCCATAATGAAAGTCCGGGAAATTATTTTTATCAGTTTGACTAAAATTGTCCGAATATTTGAATTACAACGTCATTCTTTGACAGTTCTATGAAATAGCTATAACACGGAAAATTGAAGAAGTGTGTCAATTTGATAAACAATTAACTTCCCTGTCTGTATATGACATGTCGTGTCTTATTTCCGTAACTGTGTCTTCAAGAAGCACACCAGTTGGCACATCTTAAAGCAAATTAGTCACAATAAGTTATGGTTTTGTTTTGTTCGATTTAACACAACCAAGTGCAAGACAAAGATGAATCACTGAGCGACATCGTGACGTCACGGATAGCTCTATTACTGGAAAAACAGTCGCCAAAGTAATCGATTTAGTTGCGCTGCGCTCGCGCTGGATAAATTGATTTCAGTTTTGTTACGGAACTAGTTGTAAACGGTTGCGTTTGATTTTGTCAGGACTTAAGTAATTCCAAAAAGGAGATGGAAAATGCTGGGCCCAAATGTAATTTAGTTGAGCTATGATCTAAAAATTTGTCATATTTTTTATTCTTAAAAATCTGATCAATTCTCAGCCTGGAAGCGGAGAAATATGATAAAGATAGTTTTCGTGAGATCATCGATTAAAGTAATCGATTACGCAACTACAAAAATAAAACCTACCGACTAGGTAGCACTAGGTAATATAATTACCTCAAAGTAATTAAATGCACTATATATACTTTTATACAATATAGTGCATTTAATTTAAATAAAACATCATTAATTACTGAAAAACCAAAATAATGATTATCAATTTCATATCGATTAAAATCAGTTTTATTTTTTTGTCTATGTCACTGACAGTAAGTACATATTCTGCACTGGCAAACTGACATTGACAATTTGACACTAGACATTAGTGGTGGGTCATTCTCGAATTTTTGGCGACCGAAACCGTTTTCCCGATAACGAAAACGGTTGCAGAAAACGGTTAAAGGACGAAATTTATCCAACATGGAATAGAATTCCGTTTTCGTCGAGCGCAGTTTCTTAAAACTATCAAAGATTTGAAATGTATGAAATGGTTTTTTCGCATCACGAACGACAGCATTGACAACTGGTAATACATTACTGACTGTATTTCATTTCAAAGAGTTCACTTTTTAAGAGTTCACTTTTTATTGGAAGGACTGTTTTACGATTGTGATAAATAGTTGAATCATTGTACCGACTGTATTTTCTTAGATGTAATATGAAAAGATAAATCGCACCAAGTAATTCGAAGACTGGTTTGTGCAATGAAGACTGTTTGAAGTTGAACTCAGGACGTAACACGGTTTCATCATCACAAAACACAAAACGGTCTTTGTAAACGGTTTGTTGTCGCAACGCCCACCCCTACTAGACAGCTGTCACTTATTTCATGTTTTCCAATGTGTTTTGAGTGCTTTCCCAACTATTTTTTCATTTTCAACGATCACTGCTTTGATTTTCATGGATTCTGATCCTGCCTACCTTGTACGACCCTTGCTTTCACACTGGATACCGAAGGTTGCTTACACGATTAACTTAGAATTGTTATTTTGGATTTTACGCCGCTTTGTGGATTAGATATATTGTTGAAACTATGGATCGCTGTATGAATTGTGAGATAGCAACTAGTCACTGCAAAACACTAAAGTATGTTTGAATCTATAAATACACACCATTTACATCTCGTTACATTCAGGCCCAAGAGTGTATGTAATCGTTTCTGTCTCCATTGCAAGAAAATCTGCCAGTAATGCATACTCATAATTTTGTGATAGTTTTGATTTGAAAATCCACAGCAGGGTCCAGTCTGCGGAGAAAGACACCATCTTACAAGGTTAGTCGAGTCCAGAAGCAGGTACTGCTGTCTTTTCTCTACAAAATTCTGTTAAAAACTATGCTCTTCGTTTTATACAGCAGTGTGTTATCTGCTTAGCTCTTCTTATTAGCGTGTTATTGGTAATCTAAATGTGTCGGTCCAGAATTGGGACAAATTACTCTGTAGTGAAGCTCTGGGTAATGGTGGCAAAGGTACTACCCCATTCAAAAGTTTAATTGTTTTTTTTTATTATTCTATACCACTTTTCCTGCCTTTACTTCATACGAGAGTGACTTCCACAAGTAATCGGTATCAGCCAATGCCTTATACCACACTATTCTCCCGCTGAAGTCGTCGCGACGCGTTCAAGCGAAGACAGCTATCGCTCGCCGTGCAGCGAGAATTAATCTGCTTGGATACAGCGTTGAATTCTAACTTGCGGTATTGGACAACAACTCCCCATACATTTAGGACATGTGTGTAAATAGAACAAACATCGAAAATGGATGGTGGATAGACTATAATGTATGTTTTAACGTGCATCGAAACTTCACCGAAGTGTTTATCATTTTTCTGCGTTTTTTGGGTGGAAATGATACATGTCATCTATTACCTATATGAAGCTGAAGAATTTTTTCGGACTCAAACTGATTTAAACTGCATTAAAAGCGTCACGTACCGGAAGACGTAGCGTTGGAAGGCCTCCCACAAGATGGACGACCTTGTGAAGGCTGCAGCAATCTGCTGGATGCGGAAAGCACAGAATCGGTCGACGTGGAGGTGCTTGGGGGAGGCCTACGTCCAGCAGTGGACGTCTTTCGGCTGAAATAATGATAATGATGATGAAAAGCGTCTCCAAGACATGAGACTAGAGAAGCAGCAGGATCTTTGTTGGACGGCAACGGCGCATTTCAAGAGCCATTGAAGTGATAGCTTTAACCCAAATTAAAACTCTTGATGAATTTATCTTATTAAAACCTACTAAAACTTAATGAAATCATGTTTAATTTTCAGATTAAACTGAAGATAAGCTCCTTTCCAGTAGATCTAAAGTGCACAAGGTCATCATCATCTGCCTAGCCTTTTCCCAACTATGTTGGGGTCGGCTTCCAGTCTAACCGGATGCAGCTGAGTACCAGTATTTTACATGGAGCGACTGCTTATCTGACCTCCACAACCTAGTTACTAGGTAACACTATACCCTTTGGTAAAACTGGTTGTCAGATTATTGGGCTTCTAACTAACCGTAACGACTGTCAAAGATCTACAAATGACAGCCGGGACCAACGGCTTAACGTGCTTTCCGAGGCACGGATGGGTCTTGGTATGTAAAGATGGTCACCCATCCACGGAGCAACCGCGGCAAGCGTAGCTTAACCTGATCGATCGTGCCATGCGGCTGTTATTACTTAGCCACAAACCCCTAAAGTGCACAAAGTAAACCTACAAAATGGAACCTAATCTAATCCGTTTACATCGAGCCCTCGTTCAGTATTCCTGGTGCGAACTCTTGCTGCCTTAATACCTGAGGATGTATAGCCTCTAATGACAGATACTCGTATATTTTACCGTTAAGCGCATTATGGTATCGTGGTCAGAATTAGTCCCGTACCATCTGCTGCAGTGCTGCTATCTTAGGCGAAGTAGTGCAATGAACTATGCAGGCAATGATCGCTATTGGTAACATATCATTACGCTTGTATTCCCCAAAGAAAAAGGCAGAGGTGGTGTATATGTTGCCAGTTATATTCAAGTTCCATAAACGTGGTGACCTGCTCCGTGGTCACACACAATTATGTTAGTAGGTGGAAATCCCCGTAGTTATGAAAATTTCCAAGTCATGAAATCTTGCTTTTGTGGTCAAACTTACTGAAAAGAATTCTGTTGAGACTTACGAAACAAGCAACTTAAGTAATTCGATTAAATACACAAATCATCGATTCGTCTCATGTAAAGACATTACTTATTCAAAATCTAGTAAAGTGCAAGTCGGAGCATTTGTGTAGTTGAAACAGAAACATATGACTAGGGAAGTAAAAAAAAAATATATATTTTCTTATTTTTACTTGTTTGGATTACCATGCTTGTATTATATCCATTTGACATAGTTAATATTGTAGCCAGTGAGTGACATTTGATGTAAGATTATGACATTTTATATTTATTGTGATTCAAATGATTTGACATTACTCTGTAACATTTGTAATTATGATAATATTTTCTAATGTGATTAAAATGATATTAATTAATTGATTTGCATGCCATGTGACGGCAGAACATGGAGAGCTAACTTTATGACAACACCTATGTACAAATTTACTCATGTTTGCAAAGAAATAAATGATTTGATTTGATTTGAAAAAAGTAAACCCAACTCGTAAAATATTGGTGCATTTTGAGTGAGAACATCCAGTAGTATTAAACAACTAAAACGTAATTTAACACACCATAAATTAATCAACACATTACGACATTACTACAGCAACTCAAAACTTCCTACTCTTTCCAAGTTTTCAACACTTATAATAACAAGCGTCTGAATACAATCCACGTCGACATATTTAACTAGCAAACCAATAGAAGTAAATATATTTCAGATTTAATCTTTGGATTTAATCTGTACTAGCTTTTTCCCGCGGCTTCGCTCATGTGGAAGTCGGAAACGTAATACCGGAATAAAAAGTATCCTGTGTTAATCCAGGTTATAAACTACTCTATTAGACTTTCAAGAAAAACTAGAAGAAAACCATAAGCACTTAATTATACACAACAAATCAAACACAGATATTTTTACAATTAAAACTAAAAAGAGTATTTGGTATTTGCTTATGTTTTTAAGTAAGTTCAACCTTTTTTAAAATAAAATGTAATTTAAGTCAAAAGCACTAAGGAGTATTGATATCAACTTCGAAGCAAATCACCGCCAAAATAACTTTCTACCCCTTTTTAACCCCGTTAGGGGATGAATTTCAATAAAATACGAAACACGTCTTCCATCAATTCTGTTAAAAAAAGTTTTTGCAAAATTTTAAGTACATTGGACCAAGGAATCACGTTATCCCATACAAACTTTGCCCCCCTTTTTCACTCTCTTAAGAGTAGAATTTCGGAAAATCCTTTCTTAACGGATGTCTACGTCATGCAAAGAACACACTCTCCAAATTTCAGGTCTCTACGATCAGCGGTTTAGGTTAGGTTAGGTTATCAGTCAGTCATTCAGGACAAAGCATTTTATATGTATAGATGTAGGATCAGGAGTGCCGAGAGGTATTTCGTCAGGGTTTGGAGTTCCCATTTTATTGGGATAAACAAGACTGTATAAACAATTACAGGGTATTTATTATAGTAGGTACTAGTTACACTACATACGGTAAAACACAATGCAAATGGTAATTAGTAACAAGATAAAGTAGGTGAATAGGCAGTAACAATCGAACAGATCTAATTAATAAGATTATATTATACTTAAAATTTAGTCTTATAGTTCGTATAGTGGCCAAGCCACCCAATGACAATGACAAAGTGTATTGCTCGCAATCAGCAAGCCAATACAGCGATGTGAATATACAGCAGCGCTGTACCAGGTAAACCGACAGTTTTGTCGGGAACAGGGGCTCTTTATAGATTTGCATCCGAAGATTGACTCTTTGATTGACTCACTCGCCTATTTTTTTTTTTTTTTTTTTTTTTTTCTGTAGGGCATCTCACAGCTGGTTTTGAGAAACGCCAGGGCACATTTATAAAACTACGCTAAAAAGCTTAGGATGAACGCGCGCTAAGGGCACCCCCTGCGGGGTTCGAGCCTTGGCTTAGGGCGTTATCCGGGGGGAGGACATCAAAAGATGGGACGGGCTGGATCAAAGGGTTTTGATCATTATTATTATTATACGGGGAATTTAAAGCTACGTGCACAGCTGCAACAACTGCTGGCACCTCGTTTTCGAGCAAGGGTCGGGGGGGAGTATCATTTACTCGGGGGCGCGGCGGTCGGGAACGCAAAGGACCTCGGCGGCGAGGTCGGAATGACGGGAGGTGTCTGTGTTTGTACACTGTGCTTGCATTGCTCTCCTGGAGGAGGGTTATGGGGTCATCAGAGTCTACTAGGATATGCCTTGGGCGGCGAACTTTACTTATTCTACTCGGGACATAACTGGCGGCCTCGACAACCAGAGGGTTGCGATGTTTGGCCGCGGACTCAAAGAAACGCTTGGCTTTTATCGGGGTTCACTTCTATTCGCCACTTTGTAAACCATGCCGCCAGTCTATCGACTGCGCGTTGGAGAGTGAGGCGAATAGAGTCGGGGGATCTAGATTTGCAGTAGATGGCAGTGTCGTCTGCAAACAGACCCAACTGCGAACTACGGCAACCTTTAGGGATGTCGCTAGTGTATAGCGTGAATATGAGGGGGGACACTACAGAGCCCTGAGGGACACCTGCACGGATGGGGCGGGGAGTGGATAACGCTCCTTCGATGCGATAGCGAAAGACGCGGTTCGATAAAAAGTCTCGTAAGATGAGCACGAGACGATCTGGCACACCGAGTTGGTACAGTTTGCATATTAAGCCGTTGTGCCAGACTTTATCGAACGCTTTCGCTACGTCGAAGAATACTGCACCGGTCATATAACCGTGCTGGAAACCAGCACTTATGAATTCTACGATCCGGTGGGCCTGATGCACGCTAGAGTGCTCAGTTCGAAAGCCGAACTGTTCGTTGGGGATGAGGCCCTTGGTCTCGGCGAAGTCTCTGAGGCGCTTATAAATAAGCCTCTCATAGATTTTTCCGAGAACCTTGAGCAAACTAATGGGACGGTAACTGGTAGGCTCGGTTTTGGGCTTGCCGGGCTTAGGGATACCGATGACGGTGGCTTCTTTCCACGACTGTGGGAAGATATTGTTGCTTAAGGCACCATTGAAGATGGTGGTCAAAAGCATTATTAGGTGGGCGGGGAATAGTTGGATCACCCTATTGGTGATACCATCTGAACCGGGGGCTTTACGGGCTTTAAGACCTTTGATGATGTCGTGCACCTCGTCCGGGAGGACGGGGGGCAGCGGACAGTCAGGGTCATCGACGGGAGGGAGGGAGGCTCTACGTTCGACTTCTGCGTCGACCTTTGACAGGTGAGCTTGGTCTACTGGTAGGGAACTGGGAGTGCATTGGGCCTCAAGGCTGTCTGCGAGGCATTCAGCCTTTTCGGCATCGTCGAATGCGATGGTTTTATCGGGACGGGTCAGAGGGGGCATGCCGGAGGATTGGGGAGCCCTGAGTTTCCTCTGGAGCTCCCAGAAGGCCTGATGATTTGGCTCTAGTTTGCCGAGTAACTTTCCCCAGCTCGCGTCCCGCAGCTCCGCTACACGTTTCTTTACAGATCTCTGTAAATAGCGCATATGGGCTTTGTTGGCGTTACAGGGAAAGCTATCGTACGCACGTATGGCCGCGTTCTTCTCAGTCAGTAATGCACGCACATCGTCCGGCAAGCGCCAGCGACGGTCGTCCGTCGCTGACACTTCCCTTGAACAATCGTTCAGGACGGTTTGTACATGATCAGTGAGTGAGTCAATCGCGGCCGTGGTGTCGGCGACAGAGTCAAAGAGATCGGGGATAGAGTCTAACTGAGGGGACGTGTTGGATTTCAGCTGTGTGCTTACTTTCTTCCAGTCCGTGATCCTCTTAGTGATAGGGGGGGCGTTCGGGTCGGGGAGACCTATGCGGGGGTATAGTCTCATGACTACCGGGCGGTGATCAGAGTCGAGCTCTTGTACCGTTTCTATTGACTCTAACTTTAGGTTGACGTTCTTAAGGAGCGCCACGTCTAAGATATCGGGGGTATGATTGGGATTTATGAGAGAGAAATGAGTGGGAGTCATCGGAGCGATGACGTCAAAAGTCAGGGAGTTTGAGAGGTCGAACAGGTGTTGACCTCTGGGGTTGGTTACCGAACTATTCCAAGAGGGATGTTTGGCATTTAGATCGCCCGCTATGATGAGCGAGTTACTCATAGCGAGTAGGATCGAGAGATCGTTTGAGAGGGATTGATAGTGCCCCGGGGCGTTATCGGGGGGATTATAGACCGATACGAGAGTGATCGGCTCGTGACCTGACACACCTAGGCGACAGGCGGAAACTTCTAATACCGAGAGGGGAGGAGGGTCTAATGGGATGCAGTGAAGCTGCTTTTTATAATAGATAAGGGTGCCACCCTTGTGACAACGCGACCTGTCATTGCGAACAATCCGGTAGTTGGCAAGTGACGGGTCACGATTGCAGGGCTTTAGGAACGTCTCTTGAATTAAGAGAACGTCTATATCGTGATCGCGGAGGAAGAGCCCTATCTCTGCCCTTTGGGTTTTTAAGCCATTGGCGTTAAAGAAGCCTAATGTTAGGGATCGGGGTTTGAACCTAGCTATCGCCGTATTATCCATTGAAGGTTTTAGGTGTGATAGCTAGGCTATCTAGGACTTGCGTGATATCTGGATACGCATTGTAAATAGACTGTATCTGAGGGATATTGGGAAGTGACCGTGAGAGGGCACCAAGGCAGGGAAAGACTGCTGGTGGTGGAGATAGTTCCACGGACTAGGCCTCTGAGGGCTTAGTCGTTGGGGCATAAGGGCGGAGGGGATCCTATAAGAGGATGAGGAGGGAGTTTCCCTTTGCTGGCGAGCGCCGGAGCGCTTCCCCAGCTTGGGAGAAGAAGCCTTAGGGGCTTTTGAGCAACCCCGGTAGTTAGCCGGGTGGCCCTCTTTGCCGCATAAAACGCAGCTGGGAGGTACGGTACAGAGGGTTCGGTCTTTGGGGCGGGAGCAGTCGGAAGTGCTGTGCTCGCCCAGGCACTTTACGCACCTGGGTGTCGCATGGCAATTCCGCTGTGAGTGGCCGTATAACTGGCAGCGGTGGCATTGTCCGACAAAGCCACTCTTTTGAGGTTTTTCAATTTCGAACCCTGTGAGACGACACAGAGAACGAATTTGAAAGATCGGGTGGTGGCCCTCAACGGGCGGGCATATGACTAGGACCATATCGTAGAGGTCACCGCCTCTGGAGCGGTGCATACGATGGACTTCATCTACTGGGACGTTTTGCGACTGAAGGTCGGCAAGAATTTCGGACGGGAGGATTTCCCTGGGAATGCGTTTAATGACTACGCGAACTTGTTTCTCTTCCGGGAGGGAGTAGGTGTGGTATGACACACCTCTCGCTCTCAGGAGACGGGTTAGTTCCCTATAATCGCGCGATGTAGGGACTAGGATTTTTATACCCTGTTGGGTATTGCGGGCCGAGGTAAAATCGATCTTGTGATCGACGCACCATTTCGAGATGTCCGTCCACTTCCCTTTGTCCTGAATGAACAAGGGGGGTGGAGGGGCGATCTTTCGCGCGGGAGGCGCGGGGGCATCCTTCGCGGAGGATGAAGCGGTCGGGGGGGCTACGGGAGCGGGAGGCGCGGGGGTATCCTTCGCGGAGGATGACGACGACGCGGTCGGGGGGGCGGTAGAGGTAGAGGGGACGGGGGCAGGGGCGGGGGGGGCTACGGTAGCGCGAGCGCGTGAGGTTGCCGGGACGGATTTTAGGGTTACTGTGGACGAAGAGGAGTCAGAGTCCTCAACCGCGGCGACCTTACTGGCCTGCGCGGAGCTCTGCTTCCTGTTCTTCCTCTTTCTCCCCTTTCCTTGGACGGCTACGAAGCCGTCGTCGGAGGGGGAGGAAGAGGTAGAGGAGGCGGCAGCGGACCTTTCCTCGTCTTCTTCCGAGTTAAGAGGGTGCGGGGTGGCGGGGCGCTTTGAAGAAGCGGGGACGGGGAGGGGAGCGTCAGTGTCCATTAACACCAACGGAGGGGGGGTGGGGGATCTGGGTGACTCTGCAGTGGGAGGGGAGTCTAAAGCATCGCTGAAAGTAGCGATGCTGGGGTCGGGGTCGGGGTGACTTTTAACTAGGTCTAGGACATAAGCGAGATGGTCTCCGAATTGTCCTTTGAGGGAAGGCTCCTTATCGAAGCACATGTCAAGAAGCTTGACGAGCATCTTGACGACATTTTCGTACTTTGGCGGGGTAGCCATTTTAGGGGGGGGGGAGGGGGGGATTTGCCTAAATAATCCTATCTCCCCGATGGGAATGCCGGAGATGTGTAACAATCCCTCCCTGTCGGGTAAAGACAGGGAGGATGAGTGCCTATCGGTGAGCCCTGAGTTTGCTTTGGCATATCTTAATGTGCAATGGGGTCCTATCAGTCTAGTGCGCCGGGTGTAGACACACCCGACCGACACAGGGTGTGTAGCTGTGAATGGAATACTGTCACCACGTGTTGGCTAGGAGATCCCCCAAGGCCAAACACTGGGACCCGGCCAATTCACTGCCTCACCCTGAGGGGGATCGGCGGGTGTGTTGGGGCAACACCCCACTCGGCTTCGTTGGCACCGTATGGTATCCAACGAGTGACCACGAAACTGTGGTTTTACCCAGAAGGGGCCTAGTGAAGCTACACACAAAATGTTCTGTTAAAGAAACTGGATAGCCTTGAAAAAGGCCTTTTTGGTGGATCTTTGCCCGATCAATTGACGATCGGAGATCGGAAGTAGTCGGGAGACTACGAAAATCGTTACGTAAACGCAACGGAATATGACTCAAGAACACTGAGTCATGAACGGGAGAGCGCAAGCACACAACCGTCCGTGACCAGTGCCGAGCGTCGAGTGTCTCACTCGCCGTCGAGAGGAGTTCGCTACGCCCCCGCAAGGGGGCGTGGCGAGCGGGGTCAGGGCGTAGCCCCTCGCCCGCGGAGGCTATACAGTCCCCCTCAGTAGAGTGCCTAAGCGGCGAAGGAAGTGAGTGCGGGGTTTAGTTCGCACTCGTGTGAATGGTTGCACTGAATAGGTACCGTAGGAGCGCCGCGACGCTTATAGTGGCGTCGCTTTCTTCACGACACCCCGGCGGTCCATCCCTGCCGAGTGAGACCCCCAGTTACCTGGGGGAGGCTCAGCAGGAGACGACCAGCGGCGAGGGTGCCGACTCTGCGCGCCTACGGGGAAGATATGTAGTTCCCCCCCGCCCCGCTCACAGATCTAGCCGTTTACGGATTGGGGGGGGGACCGTCGCGTGTGTGTGAGCAGCTAGTGTTGTTGTGTTCGCTGCTCAGTGTCTATGTGTGACGCACGGCACGCTCGCGCCGCGTCGACACATGATTATGTAGGTGCACGTATAGTAGTGGTTGTCTGTATAGTTACGCGGTGTGCCTATATTAACTTAGAACACACCGCGCAACAGATGTGTGTGTACATCTGTAGAGTCCCTTTATTCGAGTAAGCCGCGTGTAACCTGAGTGCAGCTACTCGAGGCGTCAATTTGGAGAGATGGAGGCGTCGTCCGCAGTCAGGTCGCGGGGCAGGGGTCGCCTCGCGTCGGGGGGGCGCGTGTGCCAGGGCGCGATCTGCTTGACATGTGGCCACTCAGACGCGTCGGCACGCGCGAACATGCCCTTCGCTAGGCGCCGCACGAACTCATCAAGGCTCTCGATCCCGAGATCCCTCTGGATGACGTCGTTCCTCACGAAGCGAGGGGCGGCGACGATGGTCCGCAGCGCTAAACTCTGTTGCGCGCGGAGGAGTCTGCCTCACTCGCCTACAGAGTGCACGCTCTTTTATAAGACGATGCCCCCACTTTGCAATCCCACCACGACAACTCTGTCTGATGACGCACGTAAGTGCGTCACGTGTTTACTCGACACAAAACACTAAAATGTGGTAAATCTAATAAGACTTACATTATAAAGTAATCAAATAATACAATAATAAGTGTCGTAAATAAACAATAGTGAATTCACAACGTAAATCATTTCATAATTAAAGTAACATGTCATTAATTGTTTTGAACAAAACCATTGCTTACAATTATCGAAATAAGTTGCCAAAATCAAGTAGTGAGTACACCGCGTACTTAATAAATTATGTCTGATTTATTAGACAATAATTGATAGTAAAAATCACAAAAATGAATAATAAGAAAAACAAATCATACCAAACTCTGTTGACTAAAGATTGCTGTCTCCATCCCTTTCTAACTTGAACGGAAGATAGAGAGGACCCTAATCAGGTGATTGAATTGTATCGCACGCACAATAGAATGGAAATTAGATTTAAGAATCACATTGTTCGTCTGTTTGTGTAGGGAGGCGAGTATCGATAAATGATAATTTCAGAGCAATAAATGGCTCGTATTTATTTGTGTATGGATTTATTGTATGGGCGGATAGTTATATTGTAATAGCTGTCATTAGGTTGGGATTCGCGGTTTTATTGAATCGTGCATCATTGGTTATGTCCACTAAAAGGTCTTCAAAATTTAAGTTTCAGTTTTAGTTCAGAAAAAGACTTACAAAACTGGTAAAGACAGGTAATCGAGTAAAAAATATGAGACGAACTGTTGTAATGAAATTATACCGTTTGTTGAGAAACCTTTAGCAGTTGCAGTTGCTTGACATCTACTTAAAAAACATCCACTGAACAAACATTTTTAGCACCAACCACCAACAAACCAGGTGAACAATAAAACAACAAGCAATACATCCACAATGCGGCATTGTTACCCAATTGCCGTACAATCTTACATCATAATCGGTACGTGCCTTAAATTCTGGGCACCATCTACGGTGCACTCTGATCTGTCACGGCGTGGTCTGGGGAGCTATAAATTGAGCTCGAGAAGCTCACACCTGACAGCTACAAATTTCAATTTAACTGATGCTACGTTTTCTATGTAATTTGATGATGTGAGGATTTTGGTGTGACTTTAATTGCTACCGACTTCCGAATTTAAAGTGTTTTATTTTTAACATTTTAGTTGAGGTTGACCAAGGTTTTGAGATGTTTTCCCTTTTACACCATATCTATTAATAGCTCATATCAATAAGCTAGGCGTCACACTTGTACGTATTAGTCGACCATATCTTGAAAACTACTGAACTTTTTTTGATGAAACTTGCACCGTTCCCTAATATGAAGGTACATGTGTGCCAGTTAAAGAAAAACCATCCAAGTGCGTGTCAGACCATGCACAGTGAAGGGTTCCGTAGTTGGGATTGATTTATTCCAAATACAAAGTTAACATTTTAGTTGAAAAACATGTTCTCCCATAAATTCCAACTGCAAATGTAAGTTTGTACGCACAATATTGAGAGATTTACCATGTTATTTTAAGACCATAGACTTCCTGTAATTTATGAGTAAAGAACCATTCTCTGTATTTTTTTTTTTTAATTTTAGGCTCTGTAGTTTCGGAGATAAGCAGAGGGGGAATGGTTAATATTCATTTATTTTCTCAAACAACTTTGTTTTAAAATTATTAAAAAAATATATATATATTTCATATCTTCGTAACAAGCCCTCTCATTTGATATGTCACATGTCACACGGTACGGTTTGCAAAACCTTTCTTTTAAGTTCCTTATTTACGTTACACGTCCAAGTTTGGGTTACAGAAAAACATAAATGTGTATCAAATTTTAACTTAATTGGTCCATTAGATTCGAAGCAAATTAGCTGTGATCGACGGACAGACAGACAGACAGTCAGAAACACGAGTGATAGGAAAAGTACCCGAAAAGTTGCCAGCTTTGCCGCGTTGTATGCCAAAAAATAGGCCAGCTAGAGTTAATATAAAAGTGTACAAACTATGTATAATTGTGTATTTATACATAATATGTCATCATCATCATCATCATCGGCCTATAAATGTTCCCACTGCTGGGACACAGGCCTCCTCTCTGTGAGAGGGAGTGGGCCGTAATCCACCACGCGGGCCCAGTGCGGGTTGGTAGATGTCACATGTCTTTGAATTTTCGATTCTAGGACATGCCGGTTTCCTCACGATGTTTTCCTTCACCGTTTTGAGAGCAATGGTGATGAAATAATTTACACAAAGTAAAGCGCCTGTCTGGGTTCGAACCTACGACCTACAACTCGTAAGTCGCGGTCGTTACCACTGGGCCACCACTGCTAATAATAAATGCATAATATGTACAAGTTTATAATAATAACAAATCACTCTTGATTATGGTTAAAGTGATTTGCAATTCGCTAGTGTATTCAGATTTAATGTGCTATTCTGAACTCCTGTATTGCTTTCGGCTTTTATTCTTGTGAATTATAAACTATCCTACCAATCTGCGCTCGTCAATCCTTACTTTATGTGCTTGTGTTGTGAATAACTACTTGGAGTATTTTATTCCATCGCCGCGCATCACACCCGTAACGAAATATCAACTAGGATTTACCCTAATTATACTACAAACTTAAAATTTAGGCATTTCCGCGTAATTGTTATACCTCGCTCCTCTCCCTCTCTTGTGTTAACACAATCGCTGGAAATAATATGTGCCGTTGTGAAAAAAATTGTTTTCACAAAAGTTTAGACGCTCGTTTAATTGCACAAAATTGTTTTGAGGAAAAATGTCGGTCTGAGTTTTGTCGAGAGAGTTTCAGGAAGGCATTGTATTCAGTATTGAGTTGAAGGTATCTATTGAACAAGCTTATTGAATTGATTTTCGATTACGAGTCTCAACTCCAGGATAATATTATTAAACTAAAGGGTGATTTGATTTTGGCGTCGCCGACTGACGGTCCCATTATTTAAGTAAGAAACATCAGTGGCGTCAGCTGCTCAAATGCGATAGATTTTAACAAAATGTTTAATTTCCAATATCATTTGATGAATAAACATTAGGTACGTAGATTTAAATCCTAGGCGTGCATTCGTGGGGTGCGTACAGAAAACCTCCACGTGTGCCTGATACCTGCTGGTCCCTTATTAATACGTTCGGGGGGAAGAGCAGTTGTCAGGCCGGTGCACCCTGGGCATGAACAATATACTCTTCGGAAAAGGTTTGGGAGTTTTCCGGAGAGGGTATTGTTTGTGGCGAATTTCTGCGGGCGGGGGAGCAGCATGCTCCTCGACGTTCTTCCGCGTGTCCCTCTGATTTGCAGAGGCCACAGTGGAGGAACGAGGGAGGTGGGTCGCTCCTGATCGATCGACGTTCGTCGATTGACACTGGACGTGACCCAGCCGCTGCGGTGCAGGCGCACCAAAGCGGCTGTCGTTTCAAGAGCGATCTTGAGGGAGAACTTTCAGCGGGTTCGCTGAGTCAGGTTATCTGGACAGCGAACGGAGGCATGTATAATGCCGCCGTCGGGGGCTTGGCTTAACCGCCCGGCCCAGAGGAAGGACACCTCTAAGATAAAAAACCACCTAATCCTAAGTTTTGAAGCGCGGCGAGAGGATGAGTGGCTGGTGGGGGACCAGTCGTTAGCACTTCCCCTGTAGATACCTGCCGACCTCTACAGTATGTAGGCTTACCTAGGTAAAAGGCTCTGCCTAGGTGGACATATACTTCCTAATTACTCGTGGGAATCAAATGGATAACAATAATTACAAAAACAAAAACCAAGACGATGACGTGCCTTTATTGGCGGAGAAGGTACCGCTTGCCGGCGACGGCAACAAGAGCCGAAGAGGCTAGCATGTCCGACCAGGACATTAAACGCGGGGGCTCCAAATTTTGGGGCAAACGGTCGCGCGGGTCGGAGCGCACAGGATCGGCGGGGCAATCCTCGAGCGAGGAAAGCCTCCCGATCGCGAAAGTGCCGACGGTGAGGAGAGGCCGAGGACAAGCGGTTGCGGGTGCAGCTTCCGCTTCGAGGCCAGGGCGGGGCAATCGGGGTCGCCCCAAGCGGCCTGATACGCCAGTAATCGGTGCGAAGAGCGACCCTGGGGTCTCGTCATCCGAGGCCTCAACAGAGGAATCGGAAGTGGTGGTCGCCGCTTCACTGGTGGGCACGAAGGTGCGGCCTGACGCCGCGAAGAGGGCTCAGGGTGGGGTAGTCGCCACCAAACAGGTCGTTGAATTGGCCCGTCCGCTCCGGGAGCGGGCCAAGAACAAGCCGGACCACCGTGGTGGTAAGCCGGACGCCGCTGGCGGCTCCAATTCGGAGCGAACGGTCAAGTTCGCGGAGGTGGTAGCGGCCGCGATGAACGATGTGGCCTTGAAGAGGATGAAATCCGCTAGAGACAAGGCCATATCCGTGGCTACTGCCTCTATTATGGCGGCAGCGGAGGCCCTCCAATCTGGGCCTCCGTCGGACGGTATGTCGGAGATGCGGGCGGAGATCGCCCGCTTGACAGCCGCCATGGAGCTTCTCCAAAAGGAAAATGCGGAGCTCCGAGCGGACTTAGCTGGGCTCCGAGGAGCCGGCCCCCGAGAAGTGCCACAGGAGGGGGAGCAGCATGGGCAGGGACAGCCCGTGCCTGCCGAGGACCGGATCCTAGCCCTTGTGCGGTAGCAAATGGCTGCTCTACGGAGCAAGTTTTCCACTCTGGAGGCCATAGTCCTGCGCCCCCCGTTGGCGGCAAGCCAGCCGGCCTCGGCCCAGATAAACACGGCGTCATACGCCGCCACCGCAGCTGCCGCAGCCGGACCAGCCTCAAGCCAAAGGTGGGGCGGCTGCACAGGCGGCGAGGGCCCTAGCCAAGGCGGCGGGGGCTGCTGGAGCCGAGACCTCTGAGGTGCTTCCGCTGCCGGGTGGGCGACCACGTGGGAGTGAAGTGCACCTCGGAGGTAGACTGCAGCGACCACTGCTTCGCTGTGGTCAGCCCGGTCATAAGGCCGGCTCGTGCAACGCCGCGCCGCACTGCGTCTTATGTGCGGCGGCTGGTAAGCCGGCCGATCACCGGGCTGGGAGCAAGGCCTGCGCTCCACTCGCCAAGGCCAGAGGCAGGGGCAAGCCCTCCGCCACCGCCGTCACCGCCGCAGCCGCCGCCGCTGCCGCCTCCACTGTCGTCGTCGCCGCCGTTGCCGCCGCGGCGGTGCCCTCACAGGGGGCTAGGGAAGGGGTTGAAATGGAGTTTCAGTAACGGCCCCATTACGCCTCCTCCAGGCGAACATCAACCACTGCGCCGCCGCTCAGGATCTGTTGCTCCAGAGCATGGCGCAGTGGTCGATTAACATCGCCGTGGTCGCTGAGCCGTACTTTGTCCCGCCCAGGGATGACTGGGTGGAGGACCAGAGCGGCTCAGTGACCCTCATTTCGTCGGCCGCCGCTGGTACCCCGTCCCTCGAGTCTGTCAAGAGAGGACGGTTCGGGGAGATTGTCGTGGTAGAGGTATACTTCTCCCCGAAATGAACTCTTTCCGAGTTCCACAACTCCCTTGTGGAGTTGAGAGTCGTCGTCGTCGGGTTCGGTTCCCTCCCCGTGTTCGTCCTCGGGGACTTCAATGCCAAAAATCTGGCTTGGGGTTCCCGCTTTACGGACACACGGGGCAGGATGGTGGAGGACTGGGCTCTGGAGACAGGCCTGGTCGTCCTAAACCGGGGTTCTGTCCCCACGTGTGTGCGGATGCGGGGTGAATCAGTGGTGGACATTTCGTTCGCCAGCCTCGCTCTGTCGCCGCGTGTAATCGACTAGCGCGTCATAGAGGGGGCTGTTCCAATCACCGGTACATCCGGTTTGACGTCTCCGCCCAGACCTCGAGCGCGCCGGTCCGGTTTGTGGAGGACGTGGTGAGCGCTCTGTTCCCTTCAAGAGGGGTACATACGCCCCCACCTATGGCTCCGCCCATTGCTGTGCCCGATGCGGACCACACCGCCGCCGACAACGACGATGCTCCGGAGGTGACCGAGGTAGAGATGAGAATGGCGGTACGCAAGATGAGTGCAAAAAATAACGCCCCAGGACCCGACGGCATACCCGGAAAAGCCTGGGTCCTGGCCATGGGGACTCTCGGGCCTCGACTAAGAGGGCTCCTAAGCGCATGCATGGAGAGGGGCCAGTTCCCACTTCGTTGGAAGACTGGGAAACTGGTCCTCATCAGGAAGCCGGGGCGCCCAGCTGACTCTCCGCCCGCCTATCGGCTCATTGTGCTGCTCGACGAGGTGGGCAAGCTCTTTGAAAGAGTCATTGCAGACCGCCTCGTCGGGCAACTGGTGCGGGTGGGGCCGGATCTGGCGGAGAACCAATTCGGTCTCCACAGGGGGCGCTCTACGGTGGACGCCATCATGCGCGTGCGGGCCCTCACGACGGGGGATGCTGTGGCCCGGGGTGGGGTCGTCTTGGCAGTGTCTCTAGACATCGCCAGTGCCTTCAACACCCTGCCCTGGAGTTGCATCAGGGAGGCACTTCGGTATCACCGGATGCCGACCTACCTCTGTCGTGTGGTCGAGGCCTATTCGACGGACAGGGCTGTCATCTACCCCGGTCACCAAGGAGAGTGGAACCGGCGAGAGATGTCGTGCGGTGTCCCACAGGGATCAGTCCTGGGGCCGCATCTGTGGGACATTGGATACGACTGGGTGCTGCGCGCCGGCCTCCCTAGCGGCGTCAGCGTCGTTTGTTACGCTGACGGCAGTAAGAGATAATTTACCACCCAAAAAAAAAAAAAAAGGCGTGCATTCGTCTTGTATACCTACTATTTTCGATCAATGGCCGGAGTTATTTAGCACGCACATACGATTTGGTGAGAATAAATAAAATACTGCTAACTTTTCATTATTGTATATTGCACAGTAACAAGCGAGTCTTCTCATTAAAACCTCATGTAAAGTGGGTGAAAATTAATAAGTTCCTTAGTTCACTTTATCGTTTTATGAGGTCTGACGTTTTCGACTTGTTATGTAATGAAAAGAGTTTAGAGAAAATACTTTTTGATGCAACTACAATGAGTTTTCCATACGAAATATTTAACACAGAAAGAAGGTACGGACAGCAACAAAAGTCCATTAATACTGCTAGTTTTCAACATCATCATAATAACTAAGAGTAATAAATATAGTTAAAATTTTACTTTTGCTGCGTTTAATTTTACTTTTGTTGCGAGTGTTTTATCTTGCTCTCTAATTAATATTTAGAAAACTAAAGTGTTAATCGACTTTTGTTGCTGACTGTAGGTACTTGTAGACCTTTTGAGCCTCGTTTTATACTTAGGCCAAAGGCTCATCTTACTCTGCGTTATTAGACCTTTTCTGTATTTACTTATCATCATATTCATAGATCCAATACAAAGTTGCCGACCGTCACTAACGAACTGACTTCAATCTTTAAGATTGGTGTCGATTCTCTTGTCACAAATGCCTCTAAACTAGACTAAAAATCACCAAAATTTAGTTTAATCCTGTCAAACGACGATTTCCCATTCTGAAATAGACTAAAATGACACAACTTAACTATATTTTAGTTTGGCAGCACTAAGACGGTACTGAGATATTAGTTTAGTGAAAATGGCAATTTTGCTATTCTGAATTTGACGTTTTTCACCTAAAATTTTGATTTTCTAACTAAATCTGACTATTTTTAATCGCGACTAAAAACGTGTGGAATAAAATTGGTTGTCATGAACTTTAAATTCACACCAACGCCTCGACTTCAGATGCAAAAACAGTACTGAATATTTTTTTTTCTTTTGCTTATATCTCGAAAACGGTGTGTCCAATCGCAAAATTAATGAAAATTTCGACACCCTTTATAATACCCTTAAACCCCTAACACTCTACATGTAGGTAATATTTTTTCTTATTTTTCATACAAAAAGTAAAAAAATCCATATAAAACACGTCGAGGCTGCCCCCCCTGCGCGCCTCCGGCTCTAAAATGATTCACGTGGTTAGGTATCACGTGTGGAGTTGTGATTGTCAAATTCGATTTAGATGTGTCAAAATTATTTTTAAATTTAGAGAATTTATTTTGCAGAATAGCTTTTAGTTTCTCATAGTCCAAAGTAAGGAATTTTAGTGATAGTTTAGTTAGTTTAGTTCGGTGTACAAGAGAATCGGCACCACTGTCTTCAAAACTCTGACTTTTGAACTTAAAACTTTCAAACTATCTAAATTACTAGAACTGGAGTGTACGACTTAACAATACTCAATTTACAATTTCTTCGTCAATTCGCTACATTCAGTTCCAATTGGGATTTCTTCAATTTCCATAGAAGTTAAGATTAGTTCGTTTTAAAACAGAGTTTTATTCAAAAGAGATTATTATTTCTGACAATTGGCCGCTGGGAGCGTTTTGAAGATTATTTGTCAGGCTTTAAACGTTAATTTTTGAATTCTTGAAAGAAATTACTTTTCCGTCTATTTTACAAATTGGTTGACATGGCTAGTCTACGCCAACATTCCAAGAAAAAAAAAGAATAAGTTCCAGAGAAATTCCTTTATTTAATATTTTATTAAGTTCTGCTTTTATGGCGATATAAATTACTTTTCATAAAGTGCGAGGTCTTAATAAATCCTACTTTAATAATTAAGAAATCATTATTTACTGTCATCAAAAAATTCACACTTCATAAAAACATTTAAGTTCACTCAGATGCTACGAAAAAACAGCTTACTTAAAAATTTTATGAGAAGATTCTTTAAAATACTTCAATAATTGGCTACCTCGCCAAAGAAACCGTTCCCACTTCTTCAACTTCCTCAATTTCCTTATAAAAAGTGTTCGAGCCCGCTTACTAAACACAAATTACTGGAGTATCGATTAACAAGTAATCGGCGAGGAGAGAGGCATTAAAAATCTTTTTGACTTCACTGAGCGACGTTTAAACTTCGGACGTCGGGAGATTGGTTCGGGAACTTGGTGGAGGACTTCAGAAAGTGGTTTTGAAACTTTAGTGCGTTTTTTCTTATTACAAGTCAGTCTTTGTGGCCTGAAAGTTGTAAGTTTGGCACTTGACCTACACCAATATTTATGGTTTTACAAGTTCATTTTGAACATGATTAAAACGTCGAAAGTTAAACTGTCGAGGAATGAATAAGCACGGATTTAGTAAACGTGTTCATGAATGCTCCCACCTTTTCCGTATGAGCATAATTCTACCCTGCATTGGGAAACCCAAAAGGCTATGTAATAATCGTCTCTATATAGCTTATATTCCGAACTCGATTTATTCAAAATTGGCTATCTGTATCCTACTTTACATAAGTACGATACGCAAAACTGGCGCCCATTCTCGTTGATCATAAAGTGGCGATGTCGTGGCATTCTGCCAAACAATAATACCGATGGGACCATCCGCTGAGTGCATGAGATACTTCTTAACAGAACCTCATCATGCGCTGCATTTTAAACAAAATTTAATTTTTATTTAAATCAGTTTAGTTTTATTTAAGTGTGTCATACTGCAAACAGTTTGCGAGGGCCGAGCATTGGCGGCTTGCCAAACTGCACGCAAGGGAATCACTTGAGCTGAGCACTTAAGGCGTTTTCTTCGGACGCTGAATACTGCATTCTACCTTAAGTGAGTTGCAAATCGTTGGAACTGTAAATGTGTTGCAGAATATACGAAGGACAAAAGATTTCACTGAAATGAAAAGTGGAGTTTAGTTTACTTGAGATGATCGAGCCATGACCGTGACGTGGTTTTCTCTCGAGCAAGACTTTGTAGTTTAAGATTATGTGACTGTCTGTCACACACACTACTCAAATATACTTATTTTTTGAAACCTGCACATGATTCGGGTCACTTAGAAACATATAAATTCTCTATTTTATGGAAAACAAACTAGGGACAAGTACTGGGGCGGGCAGGTCGAATGCAATAATTCAACAAATTCTAAAGAGCAACGTACGAGTAAAATATCCGATTTCTAATCTCAACTTACAATGCTAGTACCTCGTCTGGCGACCATAAGTGCGGGCCAGGCGATACCAAAACGAACCCTTAAAACAATTGAGAAATTGTACAAAAACGGCAATAAACCTATTCTGCAAAATTGCGGGAACATGGGGGCTGAGCATGGTGTTTTTTAAGGATTGGGGAGACTGACGTATAGCGCTCTCTGCATTCAATATTACAATGCGTTTAGGATACTGGTGGGGCTGCCCCTTTTCTGTAGTGCGTCAGGGATGTTCGCAGATGCGCATGTAGATTGCTTTTAGGCAACAATGCGTAAAAGGTGCACTTCCCTGGTGCGCAGGGTGCGGGGCAGCTCCAACAGTGTCTTAAGCATGGTTGCGAGTCGCCTGGACTGTGAATAAGTGGGTCACTGTTGTGCCCTCTCTAATGGGATGTCGCAGGAGTGACCAACCGTTATTTATTGTATTGTTTTCCATATTTTCGTTTAGTGTCTGTGGTTACTAACATAGTCGTAAGTTTTACTAACAACAACAATCTTGTTGAGTCTTGGTCCAATAAAGAAAAATTCTATTAAGTTAAGGGCAATAGGTTTGAGATCACGATAGGAAGCGGTCAATGTAGTCTATATGTCGATAGCAATGAGACTATGTGTCTGAGATCGGACGCGAAAATGTTATTTAATACGTTAAATACTTAATAAATTTAATTTTAGACTAGATAATATTAGATTAAAATTAATATAAGTAGCGTATAAAGCGCGTGAATCTCGGTGAGTGTGTTTGTGAACGATTGGGTGAGCGGTTACTATTTGAAGCCTCCTTATTCTTTTCTATAACATGCTCGAGGTATCCTACACCTGCGCTTGATTCTAGGGACTCGGGAAAAGCCTTCCATGTGGTGTGATAGCTACCAACAGACTGCAGACACAACTAATCTACTAACAGACAACAGACAACCACAACCAAGACATGAGACTGCCGTCAGTCTCACCGCTCATGGAAGTCTGAACTGAATTAATATTCACAATTTGTTAGGGCTAATTTGTGCTATAATACTCCCTATAGACGGACTGAATGCAGTTTGATTTGCACTTGATATATGCATACTTCCCAGGCGGGGGTAGGCTTCACAAAGTACCCCAAACTGGATTGATAGCCGTTCTAAGGAACGTTAGAAATTGTGTCTCCTTAAATCATACCCAGCCCCCGTAGGCCTCTTTCAAGTACAAAAAAAAAGTTGCGAGACACGTAATTTGGATGCCCACCCAGATAGAAACAACCAACTGCCAACTCGGAGGTGTGTCCATCTTTAACAGATCAAGATAAAAATACTAAATGGGAATACCACAAAGTTAAGGCTAATATTAAAGTGATAGTATGTTTTTATGTCATTAACCGAAATAAAAAAAATATGAAAAAACTATACTATGTATTTTTAATCGACTTCCAAAAGGAGGAGGTTCTCAATTCGTCTGTATGTTTTTTTTTTTTTTTTTTTTTTGTATGTTTGTTACGCGATTACTCCGCCAATTATGAATAGATTTTGATGATTCTTTTTTTGTTTGGTAGATCATATTTCAGAGGTGGTCCCATATAAATTGTATTAACTTTGCTCGGGTAGTTTTTGAGTTAGCTTCAATTATACGTATTTTTTCCCACTTAGTATGTAGATGATATTATGATAACTTCTTGTCACTGTTATTTACATAGTGGTATTCGAATTTGTGTGGGGTAGGTACCACAACTAAAAAGTGAATAATAAAAACTTTTTACAAAAAAAAAAAACAACCGACTTCAAAAAAAAACACTACAAAGTGAAAAATAACTTTAATTTCGGAAGTCGGTGACAAAGAACGAAAATTCAAAACCAAAGACACCGACTTCCGAAATTAAAGTTATTTTTCACTTTGTAGTGTTTTTTTTTGAAGTCGGTTGTTTTTTTTTTTGTAAAAAGTTTTTTAAATACTCTGAACGAAAAGTATTTCAAATTCAAATTCTCAATCAATCTTACAACCAACCAATCAACCAACCAATCAATCAACCAATCTTTATCAATCTTACAACTACCTCGATCACTAAGAAAAAATACAACGTATAAAACTTTATCTTCAGCGTTTTATAAAATTGTTGAATGAATACAAGTTCTTAGAGCGACACTGTACAAAAAAGTTTCATAAAAATTTCGTTTAAATCCAAATTGGAAATTATTGTCGGCAAGTCTTTAAAACTCTTAATAAAATTCTATCGTTTTTGTGGCCCCAGCACCATTAGAACTGCGTGGAAGCACAAGCGAAGTACTTATTCATTATTTGAGCGTTTAACATGAGATATGTGAGCGTGTTAGTTGAATTTATCAGCTTTTCAAAAACCGGATGTTAGTTAGCTGTAGCACGTAACAGAACAGTCAAGTTACAGTTTCATGACACTAGTTTCATAATGTAAGCCTCGGTTTAGGAGTAAACGATTAACGAAACCAGTAGACACAACATGCAGATAACATGTTTTATACTTTGGTGTAAACGAAGGGTAACAATCAAAATAAATATCTGATGAAGACATATAAAGTGGTGCATGATGATGAACTCCCAGGTTGTACCTCAACTTACATCAGCAAGCAGTTTTGGTTAGTACAGTCGTTTATCAATGTATATCGAATCTATAGGGATTGTTTCGTCGAGCCGGTGAGCTTAAAAAAAAAAAAAAACAATATATTTTTTTTCACATTACAAGGGCACTTATGAAACGTCAGAAGCTAGGTGCACGGTTCCAATTGGTCGCTTCTACTGGTAACAATATTCATGTAGTATTCATACCCACAATAAAAAAAGCCTTTTGCGAGTTACAAGCCCAATTATAAATGAAATTGCAACACAACTATTGTTGTGGAGCAGTCGTAACTCGTAGGTTTCGGAGACCGACGACATCGTCGGACGAAGTTTTTAATAGTGTTGTGTCGAGTCACCGCGAGCAGTTAATTACTGGCGCTGCCCTGTCACACCCTTCACGCAAGTTTCGACCTTATTGACTGCTGTATTGATAGGCAATTAGGTAATTGTCCTATGGTCTGTTGATTAGTATGAGGAAGGAATTAGTGCAAACTTTTTTCACAATCCATTTGGTTTACTATTTTTCTTACATAAATAAAATGCGTTTGTAATGCCGTATTAACCAAAACACGGATCATAATCCTACATAGAGTTGAATCTCAAATGCGATTACCAAGTTTTTCCAGTTACTGCAATATATGGTATTATTTTTCCCAAAAGTTACCAAAGAGTACTAATTTAAAAACTTAACTATTTACCTACCAAAATGTTTTATAATTGTTATTAAAACAAAAAAAAAAACTGTAAAACAGGATATTATGATATCTTCGAACTTTTAATACCTACGTTCTATCATCGATCTCATCTTAAAATTTACCATTTAATGTTACATCGTGCTCAGTTGAAAGTCGGTTGCGCCCAACAATTTGCCGCAGATTACTGCACATTTCCAATACATTACCCTCAGCGATGCTGCTCCCAATATTGTGGCAATTTGGAGCAATAGCTTGCTCTGTTCCCTGTTTAATGCGATAACTTAAAGTGGATTCAATAGCTATTATCATTGGCCATCTTCAAATACAACCTGTTTGATGTGGAAAAGATTATCGGTGACTTTCTTTTGTTTTTAAAGAAGATTTTGAATAAAATTGTCACATCTGCACCATCTGGATTTCAAAACACGGGGTGTTATAACTAAGGAGCTTTAAATATTGACCTATAAATTGAATCAAACTTTCTTAATACCACCATTCCTTTTAATGTCGTGTTATTAAACCTCTGTTTCGCAAGACGCATTGAAGACAACTTTTTTAAAGAAAAACACAAGTTTTTCTTTAAAAAAAAAACAATGTTTTACAATGTCATCAAAGTTGTTAAGTAAACTACCTCTGCTGAGTTTAAGCCAATTGACATTGGATAAGTGACTGCAGTTTATTATTAAATAGTTAAAAGGACAACCCTTTTTACACAAGTTTATTTATTCTCTAAAGCTAAAGCAATCTGTCATACAGTTTACATTGAGCGGTCATCCGTACTACGAAGTGTGGAATATTCTAGACTCTTAAAGGCTTAGAGTTTTTGATTCTACGAGACTTTCCAAATCAAATCTTGATGTTGGATCGTTTAAGAGAAAGGTCCCAAATTGAATTGTCTGTGTCCCAAGGCGTGGGTAACCGGGTTACTGTGATCATGTGCGTGCGAGATATGTTTCATCGCATATTGAAATGAGATTTGAAATATTATGCATGAGTAGGTAACGTACCAAAAGGCGTTTGAGGACATTTTTGCCTATAGTGTTTTTTTTGTTTGAGGTTGTGCAGTGGGCAAATGCATCGGTAATAGTCAATTATGTCGCCACATAGAATTGCTGTGTTCTAGATTCAAACGTGCTAGGCATATGAGACATTAGAGGGTTTCTATAAGATTGACAACACATCGGTTAACCCTTTGGACAGGTGTTCAGCAAAATTATAGGCGTGGCAACATTTTGTAGTGATTACAGGCATGCTTTATACGATAAACGGTTTTGTGGGGTAGGTATAAGGACAAGACTATTGTAAACTGTGTAAATGTAATAATAATTAGTCAATAAAAAAGCGCAATTCTTGGCAATTTCTATACAGTCCTGGTATTACCGTAAATTGCTCGGTGTTGAGTTATAAAACACAGTTGCCAATAACTGTACAATTATTGACCATCTTTAGAAGCAGCAAATAGTGATATCGCAAAACTGTTTCTCCCTCTCAAGTTTCACCAAACTTAACCTTCGAAAAAATGTTTGCTTCTCCAAAATAGATAGAAACCGTGTAATGGGCGATCGGTTTAACGACTACCATCAGGCCTAATTGACGTTCCCGCCAAATTTACTGTCTTCAGTCTTGACTGACGGCTGCAATTAAAATGACTAACGCGAACCAAGATGGCCGGGTTGATAGAATCGAACCGTCTTCTTATATACTTTACAATAAATTATTTGTTGTTTAATCATTCGTTTTGGGGATGGGGTTGGCATAAAGCATTTTAAGTGTTGCTTTACGGGATATGATAATGGAGTATATTGTATTGTTATGTAGAATCTCAACGTTTCTCAGAGCATATCACACGAATTAAATGTGATGTGGAAAACTGATATAGAATTATAGGTTATTAAGTACCTACTTAACACTATATAATTCGTGATGTAATAAACAATCGAGGCAGAATACCTATTCACGAAGAGATTCAAGAACGTGACAAATGGTCATTTCATGATCAAGTATTTCTTGCGTCGCGGCCTTTTTTCGTGTGCATTTTATATATTGGCACAAAAAGTACTAAAAGAAAATCCTCTATTCATTATGCAGTAGATAAAAGACTTGTAAAAAGGATTTTAATCTTTATTCCCTTGTGTGTTGACCAACGCTGCCGACGGGATTTATCATTCGCCGGAGCTATCTGCATATTTGCCGATATGCAAATGGTCCATCAATCGAACATCGCAAACGCGGACCAAATCGGTTAAATTAATATTTGGCAAACTTTGGAAATATACAGAGCTGTTTTTTGCTTGGAATTGGTATAAATAAAGAACTTGTTTTTTTTTTACCAATACGTTACATAATACGTAGAAGCATTACACTCCCACGATAGCTATAGCGGCGATTGTCCTGTACAAGGCTCAAAAAATATAGAACAATAGGAAACGCTCGATTATGTACACCATTTAAATTACAGATACAAATGTCGAAATAACATTTTGATTTCATAAGAGTCTTGACAACTATCTGAAATAATAATTATTGTAAGTCTGTAATATTACTTGCGATATCAATAAATTTAAATATGACAATATGATGATAAAAATGTCAATTTGATGGCCTTGAGTTGAAACTATATTCTCTTGTAAAACTAACTAACACTGTTCTCCTCATACTAACAGCGACAGTTTTGCCCACCATACATTCCCCTGTATTTCTCAATTAGCTTAGTCATAGCAATTTAGATTTAGGTTTCAATAATTACCATACCGTCTGATTAGTTCGTTAATTTTAATATAGGTCTTGATCTGTATGCAGTAGTCAGGGCTGTCACAACAAAGATGAAAATAAATAATGTGAAATGAAATTACTTTTACTGTTTTATTTTCCAATTTGATTATATATAAATAGCATTAGAGATACAATTATCTATAAACAGACTTATAAGTGGTAGACACTGCCGCGTTCACAGCCATAAAATACTAATAGAATATATATACACCTTTTAAATTTCAACAAATTAATTTAAAGTAAAGCGTGCAGCCCGCAAATACCCCGCTAAATCCGGCAGCCCGACAGCCCAAGTACATTAATTACTAATAATAAAAAATAAAGTGTTTCGTTTAAATTCCACATTTAGGGGGTTATGTCACTAGAAGCGCAGCCGCCACGACGATTATGTCTAATTTATGTACATAATTTGTTGAACAAATGGCCGCTTGTTTTTGTTCCGAGCTCCTTATAATTAATAAATTTGAGACTACCGCCACATCAAAATATCAGCTACAATGCCTGATTACAGATGATTTGATGTTGGATGGTTAGTAAGCAGTTTTACAACAGACGATTTTATTCCGTAGATATTGAAAACATTTTCATTTATGCTTTGAGTGGCAGCAATGGATTATTTCTGTACTTTCCACCTAACCACTAAGTTAGTAAGTTCATAGTTATAGTCCTATGTAGCAGATATTGCGGTAGTGAAGTCTTTACCTCATCATTTGTAGTTGAATAGTTATCTCATAAGAAAAACAACGAAATAATAAATAATTGCAACAATATAACAGCAACAAGAAACAGTTAAACATATTCTTTACCTTCCAAGAGACGTGCAAGGAAAAAAATCTTTGTAAGGACGAGTACAATACCAGCATTTACTGTGTGTTACAAAAACAACCGCCTTCAAAAAATACTACAAAGTGAAAAATAACTTAAATTTCAGAAGTCGGTGTCTTAGGTTTTGTATTTTCGTTATTTGCCACCGACTTCCGAAATTTACGTTATTTTTCACTTTGTAGTAGTTTTTTGGAAGACGGATGTTTTTTTTTTTGTAAAAAAAAAAAAAATCCCTTTTTAGTGGGTCAATTTGTAATTTATCTAAGTTACATTAGCCTAATGCCAACTGCTCATCACCTTTTACAAAATATTGCTTTTCCCGATGCAGGGACGTTCATCGTTGAGGAGTTCTTCTGGTACTTCACCATCAGCTCCACTTCTCCATATGCATTGTGACGAGCATAAATTGCATTGCAACTATATTAAAGTAATCGAATCGCAACCAGTGAAATACTTATTATTGAGTAGTTCCGGTGGCTATTTGCGGTCTTCATCATCAGTTCCACTTAACCAAATGGTGCTTTCTATGAGCAACTGCACAAGTTACTATAAAAAATACCCAAATCGCTATTGGTTTGCCTATAATATTTGAAGAGTTCCCTCGATTTCTCTGGGATGCCATCATGAAATCCTGATTTCCTTATCATGGTATCACTCTTGGGATATTTTCTTGTTTTCAAAAAAAGAATCATCAAAATCGGTTCATAAACAACGAAGCTATCCGCGAACACACATAAAAAAAAATATACGGTCGAATTGAGAAACCTCCTTTCTTTGAAGTCATTTAAAAATGTAGTTATTCAGTATACCCACCGGGCCCGGGGAGCCATGCATCCAGAAATTATTATTTTATTCACACTAAATTGTCGTTTACACAATATTAATTCATAAGTAGAGAAAGCTACTTATCGATGGTAAAGGTAATTATCGGTTAACAGGATCCTATCAAATACACATCATGATGGCTTGAATACCACGATTGATACCCCCGCTGGGTCTTTTGCTTCTAATAGTTTCAACACACCTAGTACACATAATGTAATAGGTTTAATACACTTTAATATAGGGGCGGTGCAGAACAGCCCTGCCCCTGCCCACTGTCGTCGATGTCTATATCTATCCATAATGATTTGTGTTGGTCGAGGTATTTGTTTCGTAATCGTGTATGTATCAACATGAACAATTACGATTCCATAGTTACAAAGGAAATCATTTGTCTTTTGAAATCATAACTTTTTTTTTGGGTGGGAAATTATCAAATAACTTCTCCCGCTCTGGGTGGAGCGGGAGGGCGTGTCTCAGACTCTTACTGACTAAAACACAACCGTGTTCCTTCAGTTGCCTATATTGCCAGGGGCCACGGTAACCCTTTCGGACATTAACCGCAATCTCGGCAGGCAAAAATGATAACGTCTATATGTATCATCATATCACTGGGTTCTAAAGCCGGCTTTACACTGCACAAGACGACAACTGCCTTTACATTATGTTGGTACCTAAGAAAGACATATTGTGCCTTGTGTGGTCACAACAACCACACTAAATGTTATCCAGTACGCGTAACATGACCATCGAAGAAACGGGAGAAACCAAAGACAAAATTACAGATTGTAGAAAGAATTCTGCGACGCGAAGTCAAAAATTAAGAAAATAAATGTCACATTTTTTCTCCGTAGAGTAGAGATAGAAGCTGTTTTATGCTACTTGTGCAAGTGTAAATTAAGAACAAAAGTTGCAGCAAAAAGGTCTATCCAGCCATATCAGTGCTTCGTCAGGGGCTCAAAAATATAGGCGTGTACATTTTGAACTCGTTCACACACGTCCGTGTCAGGGCAGGCGACGGAGCCTCAGTACCTGCCCTGTGTACCACGGCTTTGTCATGACCGGGCATGCCCTGATATGTGTGAATTTACCTTAACTATGTTTATGTGACCACCAATTGACTGCATTGATTTTCTAAACACCATGTAAAGAAAACTTAGAATAAAGAAAAAATTAAATAGTCACCAAACAGGGACTTATCAAATACGAAGTTTAGTTCCTCTGTTCTAAAGCAGAGAGCATCTGCAAGAAACTCCAGGACCAGTGCTTTCAGTTCAACAATTACAATTGATCTCGTATCCCTCCAAGTTACAAAATACTTGGTAATTGGAGTCCAGCTCTTTGAGAGTTCTGCTGCAAACAGCACTTAACGGCATTGCATCGAACACTCAGATTGCATTGAAACTAATACAAGTTGTTTGCAGCCGATGTATGTACTCTGTACTTTACTGGTGGGTATGGTGCAAGGTAGAAGAGATTAGCAGGTATACTTTGAATCTTCTTCCATTAATCTATCTCAATCTACATGCAATGCAACCTGCTAATAACCGATGGCATTCTGAGGAAAGAAGCAAAATTGGGCGGGGTAAACGATTTACTTGGTAACCCAATTATTAAGACCACAGATTTCAGCAGACTCCGAAACAGTGACTAGTTATTTTACTAAGAACGTCTTTTTTATTTACTACAAGTCGAGTTTTGGAAGAAAACAGCAAAAAGATTTTGGTGGAGGTACTTACATAATTAACTGCTCATTATTAACTTACTTGGTACTTTTATACAAGAAGCTTTAATTACCTATTGGAAAAATTGCACTTTTCATTGCTTTTTAAGAGAGTTTTCTTACTAACGTAATATTATTAATTTTAGTTAGTCAAAGGGGCGAAAATCTCCAGTATTATATTATGGTAAGTCAAACTTACTAAAATAAAATACTGGAGATTTTGAGCATTAGTATCTAATATAATGCTGTGCCATACATATGTGCTGTACATAACATATGAATGTGAATATAATAAGTGGGATTTTGAGCATTTGTATTTGAGAATACAATTAACCTATTTATCAGTCGCCTTCCGCTCATGACTTGCTATGTAATGTAGTACAAAAGAGCACCAGTTGTTTGGCAAAACGCGCGCATGCAGGAGAGATCCCACTAGCAAACCGCTCAGTAATCTGGCTGGACAGGCTCCCAGGCCACAGGGAACGCGATCACTGTGCTGCCCAAAGAAACCTTTACAAACGAAGATTTAGCTGGTAGACCGTAATTACTCACTTGTTTGAACAATGGTTGTTTGTTACACATGGTCTTTATTTATAGCGTGTTTGTTTGCAAGTCAATACACAATGTGATACCTACATTGTGCATTTCCTTATAATTATAATATAAGCAAATAATGTAGGTACATAAATAATATGTAATAGGTAAATATAAGTTATATTTACTTAGTTGTGATAAAGTTGTGTTCTAATAGAGAATGTGAGTACTATTACAAAGCATTTCTGGTTAAAAGGCCTGCACTGTCCTCCTATACCTACCTATTAACATTTATTTGAAAATATTGTAAAAGCCAATTATTTTTAAAAGTAATCGTGGTGTTTCTTGCCGGCTCGTTACCATAGGAAACGACTAATTTGAACCATGCATCTAGCTTCAGACGTTTCATAAGTGCCCATGTGGGTTTATGTGAAATAAAATATATTTATTTTGATTTGTACAAAACAAACATGAACCTGTGTTAAGACTATGCAAAAATAAATCATTTAAAAAAAAGCAACAGCTTTTTATTGCGTCAACCGAAATACAGTCTGTATTCATTGAAAATACGAGGACCGCTGCTTTTAAAATGCTTACCGTATAACTTTAGGTGATTTCAATCTAAAGCAGCGGCACCAAGACCTTATACATTTCTTTATAAACCTCCACACAATTTGATAACTTAAATTCAAAGTTACACGTGCCACTAATTCATAATGAACGTGCGCTAACCGTTGCCGTAAATACTGCTAATGAGATAATTAAAAGCGAAATAGCGCTGTATGGAATAAAAAATGGCGTATTTATTTGCCAGCGACGTGTTGGGAAAAATGAGAAGATTCTACGGAATTACATTTTGTTACGATGTAGGTGGGTTGTAGTTTATTTGTTAGTTAGATAGTTACGTGAAATGCATTGTTTTATCACACACATGGGTAGAGATTTGTCTTTTTCCTTTATATTGAGACTAGTTGTTCGAAAATTTCTCAAGTTGTGTTTGATTATATTAGAGGTAGTAGCTGCTAAATGCTTCTCATCAGTTTAGTTTAAATTACTTGAAAGTTTATGTTAGTATAATTATGTTTAGTTTCGTTAATCAATCATCAACATTTGATAAAATTTAGATACTAAATTAAGTGCTATCTTCGCTATTCTTAGAAACTGATGTTTACTCTTCAAACATTGTGTTTTCCAAATAAATCCCTTTAATCTCTCTAAGTAACGACAGCAATACCCATTTTTTTGTAAGTAGAGTATTTTCCAATCACATGTATCTTAAACCTTACAAACCTAAACAAACCACCTGCACAGCCCACTTATGGTTACGCAACCATCTTGATTGGCTAACTGGCTTGTAATCAGGTCAATTGTAGCGGAGCCTGGCCTGGCTCTCTTGATCTCAGGTAAGGTAGCGTGCTGATGTTCGTGTGTTGGATGCTGGGCTTCTGATTGTTGAAGGAGCGTTTTTATCTACAGGTTTGAATGAAAACGCAATCTGTTGACTGTGGTTTCACTCTTGCCCTAGGAACTACTTCGGATGAAAAGTATGGGGTGCTTGGACAGGAAACCTCCCCGCGTGCCTGGGGGCTGGAGTTCCCTTATGGATGCGTCCGGGGGGAAGGCCAGTCTCCGGGACGGTGCACCCTGGGGTACGGACAATGACTCCCCAGTTAGGGGTCTCGTTGTCCGTATGCCAATATCCTGTCGGAGGAACGCTCTAACGGGTACTCACTAGGGAGCACTCGTTGAGCAGCGTTAGAGGAGGAGCGGGCTCGGCGTGCACTAACCCTGCCGTCGGGCGGGCAGGAGGAAGTCTTTTCTCCTGTCACCGCTGGTCTCGTAGCCCCGAAGAGTGTCAAGGTCATGTCTCTGGCATTTGACGGGGGTCGAGGGTCTTGGCTTAACCGCCCGGGCCGCGAGGTAGAAAACCTCTATAAAAAATCACCCCAAACCTCCAAGCGGCGGCGCACCGTGAGGGAGGTTGTTAGCTTGACTAATGGGTAGCTTAATTAGTCACTAGTGCGAACCACACAATTTTGGGAAATAAAAAGTTTTTACTCGTGGGAACAAATATGGATTTAAATAACAAAACAAAACAACAACAAAGAAAGGAGGGGAGTGATGCGGGGTCGGAGTCCGACGCTGCATCTGGCGCGGAGGGCTCTAGCCAGAGCTCGGGGCGCGAAGTGGTGGGGGCTGACGGAATAATCCGAAAATTATTCCGGAAGCGCCCCAATTCAGGAGATGGTGAGTGGTCCTCCGCC
This sequence comes from Agrochola litura, assembly GCA_949152395.1. Classification (NCBI taxonomy): domain Eukaryota; kingdom Metazoa; phylum Arthropoda; class Insecta; order Lepidoptera; family Noctuidae; genus Agrochola; species Agrochola litura. Next base: position 1,041,016 of record OX424497.1, on the reverse strand, counting down.
GACGACAGGCGGAAGATCCACACCAGCCGGCGGGGCAAGGCCCGGGCAAAAACTAAAGGTGTGGGTAGAGGACTCACCACCAAGGAGGGTGGTGGTAAGTCGAGTCAGGCCGGCCCAGACCAACTGGCTCACCGAGCTGAGAGGCTCGCCACGGCGGGGCGCCACACTGGAGGGACCAGTAGCGAGCAGGTCCTCTCAGAGGCTTCGGGTGGTGAGCCGGACGCTGCTGGCGGCGCTAAGTCGGGACAGGAAGCCAGGTTTGCGGAGGTCGTGGCAGCCGCGATCAGGGCTGTGACCTTGAAGAGGCTCCAATCCTCGAAAGACAAGGCCATACCCGCGGCCACGGCCTCTATCTTGGCGGCAGCGAAGGAGCTGCACTTTGGGCCTCCGTCGGACGGTATGTCCGAGATGCGGGCGGAGGTCACAAAGTTGACTGCCGCCATGGAGCTTCTCCGAAAGGAGAACGAGAAGCTCCGAGCAGACCTGGCGGGGCTAAGAGCAGCCGGCCCCCGGGAGGTGCCACAGGGAGGGGAGCGGCATGGGCGGGGCCCCGTGCCCGTGCCTGCTGAGGACAGGGTTCTGGCCCTGGTGCGGCAGGAGATGGCTGCCCTGCGGAGCAGGTTCTCCGCCCTAGAGGCCATCGTCCTGCGCCCCCCGCTAGCGGCGAGCCAGCCGGCCTTGGACCAGCGAAGGGCGGCGTCGTATGCCGCCGCCGCATCTGCCGCGGTCAAGTCAGGCCAAGGCAGGCAGGGGCAGGCCAAAGGCACAGCGACTGCGCAGGCGGCAAAGGCCCCGGCCCTGACGGCGAGGGCTCCGGCCCAGGCGGCGGCGAAACGGCTGCCACCGCCTCCTAAATCTTCTCCTCCGGCTGACGCCGGATGGCAAGTAGCCGGGGAGAAGAAGAAGGCCGGTAAGGCGGCAAGGGCGGCCAAAAGGAAGGCGAGGCGGCAGCGGCGCAAGGAGCGAAGCGTCGCGGCTAGGCTTCGCGCCCCGAAGTCCGCAGCTGTAGTGATAACACTACAGCCGGAGGCGGAGAAGAGGGGCGTGTCCTACCAGCACGTGTTCGCGACGGTGGACAAGGTGATGGACCTGGAGGAGATCGGCGCCAAGAAAGGGATCAAAATCAAGATCACGGCAACCGGGGCCCGTATGCTGGAGGTCCCTGGTGCGGCTAGTGGCCCGGCCGCTGACGCTCTGGCCGAAAAGCTCAGGGCGTCCCTAAATGCGGACGAGGCCCGAGTCTCCAGGCCCACCAAGTGCGCTGACTTGCGCATCCAGGGCCTGGACGACTCCGTGACGGAGGAAAAGGTGGTGGCCGCCGTCGCTAAGGCTGGAGGGTGCTCTGCCGAGCAGATAAAGGCAGGCACCATCCACCTTGACCACACGGGAATGCAAGCTATTCGGGTGAGCTGCCCCGTGACGGCGGCCAAAAAGATAGCCGGGGAGGGCCAAAGGCTTTTGGTGGGCTGGGTTTCAGCGCAGGTCAAACTGCTGGAGCCCAGACCTCTGAGGTGCTTCCGTTGCCAGGTGGGCCACCACGTGGGGGCCAAATGCACCTCGGAGGTAGACCGCAGCGACCTCTGCTTCCGCTGTGGTCAGCCCGGTCACAAGGCCGGCTCGTGTAACGCCACGCCGCACTGTGTTGTATGTGCGGCGTCTGGCAAGCCGGCCGATCACCGGGCTGGGAGCAGGGCCTGCGCTCCACCCGCCGAGGCCAGAGGCAGGGGCAAGCGCTCCGCCACCACCGCCGTCACCGCCGCAGCCGCCGCCACTTCCACCGGGGCCGCTGCCGTGTCCACCGTCGTCGTCGCCGCCGCCGTTGCCGCCGCAGCAGGGCCCTCACAGGGGGCTCGGGGGGAGGAGGGGGCTGACATGGAATGCCAGTAACGGCCCCATTACGCCTCCTCCAGGCGAACATCAACCACTGCGCCGCCGCTCAGGATCTGTTGCTCCAGAGCATGGCGCAGTGGTCGATTAACATCGCCGTGGTCGCTGAGCCGTACTTTGTCCCGCCCAGGGATGACTGGGTGGAGGACCTGAGCGGCTCAGTGACCCTCATTTCGTCGGCCGCCGCCGGTACTCCGTCCCTCGAGTCGGTCAAGAGAGGACGGGGTTGCGTTGCAGCACGGTTCGGGGAGATTGTCGTGGTGGGTGTTTACTTCTCCCCGAGCCGAACTCTTGCCGAGTTCCACAACTCCCTTGCGGAGTTAAGAATCGTCGTCGTCGGGTTTGGTTCCCTCCCCGTGCTCGTACTCGGGGACTTCAATGCCAAGAATCTGGCTTGGGGTTCCCGGTATACGGACACACGGGGTAGGATGGCGGAGGACTGGGCTCTGGAGACAGGCCTGGTCGTCCTAAACCGGGGTTCTGTCCCCACGTGTGTGCGGATGCGGGGTGAATCGGTGGTGGACATTTCGTTCGCCAGCCCCGCTCTGTCACCGCGTGTCATTGACTGGCGCGTCATGGAGGGGGTGGAGACCTACTCCGATCACCGGTATATCCGGTTTGACGTCTCCACCCAGACCTCGAGTGCGCCGGTCCGACAGGCCCCGAGTGGTCCGCGGTGGGCGCTGAAGCAGCTGGACCGGGAGCTTCTCCTGGAAGCCTCGATCGTGCAGGCCTGGGTGTCATCACCGAACAGGCCTGCCGACATCAACGACGAGGCGGAGTGGTTCCGGGAGGCCATGTCCAATGTGTGTGACATGGCAATGCCCCGGGTCCATCCTAGACGTGCTTCGCGCCAGGTGTACTGGTGGTCGCAAGAGCTGGAGGCTCTGCGCAGGGCGTGCGTAGCTGCGCGACGCCGGTACGCCAGGCACCGCAGGCTCCGTATCCGCCCTCCGGATACGGAAGCCATCCAGGCGGAGTTGTACGAGGGGTACAGAGCGGCGAAGACCGCCCTCCAAGCGGAGATCCTGCAGGCCAGGGCACTGGCCCGAGAGGAGATGCTGGAGACTCTCAACAGGGACCCGTGGGGGCGCCCATACAAAATGGTGCGGGAGAAACTCCGCCCATGGGCCCCCCCGCTGACGCAGAGTCTCCGGCCCCAGCTTGTGGGGGACGTGGTGAGCGCTCTGTTCCCTTCCAGAGGGGATCATACCCCTCCGCCCATGGCTCCGCCTTCTGCGGTGCCCGATGCGGACCACACCGACGACGACGATGCTCCAGAGGTGACTGAGGTAGAAATGAGAGTGGCGGTACGCAAGATGAGTGCGAAGAATACCGCCCCAGGACCCGACGGCATACCCGGAAAAGCCTGGGTCCTGGCCATGGGGGCTCTCGGGCCTCGACTAAGGGGGCTCCTAAGCGCATGCATGGAGAGGGGCCAGTTCCCACTTCGTTGGAAGACGGGGAAACTGGTCCTCATCAAGAAGCCGGGGCGCCCAGCGGACTCTCCGTCCGCTTATCGGCCCATTGTGCTGCTCGATGAGGTGGGCAAGCTCTTTGAAAGAGTCATTGCGGACCGCCTTGTCGGGCAGCTGGTGCGAGTGGGGCCGGATCTGGCGGAGAGCCAGTTCGGCTTCCGCAGGGGGCGCTCTACGGTGGACGCCATCATGCGCGTGCGGGCCCTCACGACGGGGGATGCTGTGGCCCGGGGTGGGGTCGTCTTGGCGGTGTCTCTAGACATCGCCAATGCCTTCAACACCCTGCCCTGGAGTTGCATCAGGGAGGCACTCCGGTTTCACCGGATGCCGACCTACCTCTGTCGTGTGGTCGAGGCCTATCTGACGGACAGGGCCGTCATCTACCCCGGTCACCAAGGAGAGTGGAACCGGCAAGAGATGTCGTGCGGTGTCCCACAGGGTTCGGTCCTGGGGCCGCATCTGTGGGACATCGGATACGACTGGGTGCTGCGCGCCGACCTCCCTAGCGGCGTCAGCGTCGTTTGTTACGCTGACGACACGCTAGTCCTGGCGCAGGGGAGGTCGTACCAGGCGGCGGCCGATTTAGCGACACGCGGGGTTGCGACAATCGTTGACAGGATCCGGCAGCTGGGACTCGAGGTGGCCCTGCACAAGTCTGAGGCCATGGGTTTTCATGGTCCTCGGAATGCGCCACCGTCGGGTTCCCAGGTAATGGCGGGAGGGGTTCACATCGGTGTCGAGTCGACGATGAAGTATCTGGGACTCGTCCTCGACAGCCGGTGGAATTTCGTCGAACATTTCCGACGTTTGGCTCCCAGACTGGACCGGGCCGGGGCTGCCTTGAAGCGGCTCCTGCCCAATCTGGGAGGTCCAAACGCCTCCTGCCGGAGGCTCTATGCGGGGATCGTGCGGTCCATGGCCCTTTACGGGGCACCGGTGTGGGCGCGTTCATTGAGGCTGCGGCCAGCCCGCCGGTTGAACGCGTCCCAGAGGGTCATGGCCATCCGGCTGGCCCAGTCCATCCAGGATAAGAGTGCTTGGAAACATGCTGGTCCTGCTCCATAGGACAATTTAGAATCAAGACAAAATCAAACTGGTTGCTAATTTAATTGTAAAATTGATTATTTTGTGTTTTATGACATTGATTTAACATTCTGTGATTACTTTCTCACACACTGACTTATTAATTACAAAATTTTAGGAAAATCGTCTACTTTTACAATGTTTGTAAATATGTGAGCACCATGTATCTATCACATATTAAATTATCTGTCGTTGCTTCATTTTTAATTCTTTTTACCTATTGTGGTATAGTAATTTTATTCTAGGTGCATCGTCTTCACATATAATTATTTAACTAATGTACGTACCTATACAAACTATTGTAAAACATTTTAAAAGAGTAACGGTGGAGTTTCTTGCCCATTCTTCTCCATACGAAAACTACCTTTTGGAAGGGGCGACTAGAATCATTTTTAATATTTTGTAAATTTCGACGTTCAAAAGTGCCATACATGGGCCTATTTGAAATAAATGATTTGACTTTGACTTTGACTTTGCCCGAGGATACCGCACGGTCTCCTGCGAGGCGGCGAGCCTCCTTGCCGGATTACCGCCATGGGATCTGGAGGCAAAGGTCCTCGCGCACATCTGGGAGTGGCGCGAGGAGGCGAAACGCCGGGGCTTAACTCCGATGCCGCAAGAAATCGCGGCACAGCGGACAGAGCTCCGGCGGGATCTCATGGCGTCATGGAGGGTGCGATTGTCGCAACCCCGCGCTGGGCACGCCACAATTGCGGCGATAAGACCCCTCTTTGAGGAGTGGCTTGAGAGACGTCACGGCGTCCTCACCTTCCGCCTGACGCAGGTCCTCACCGGACACGGGTGCTTCGGGAGGTACCTGTTCAGGATAAGGCGGGAGGAAAGACCCGGGTGTCACCATTGTGTGGATCGGCCTGAGGACACGGTGGAGCATACGGTGGAGGTCTGCCCGGCTTGGGCGGAGCAACGCCGTGTCCTCGTGGAGGCGATCGGCGGCGGTGATCTCTCGCGTCCGGCCCTGGTTCAGGCCATGGTACGGAGCGAGAGGAAATGGCAGGCCGTCACCTCCTTCTGCGAAGCGGTAATGCTCGCGAAGGAGGAGGCGGAACGCGTGAGGGAGAGGCAAATTTCGCGCCCTCACGCCCCTAACCGCCGCAGGAGGAGACGCCCGGGGCGGGAATCGCGAGCCGATTTCCGGCCACCGTAGGCGCGGGCTTGCGGACGGTGAGCAATGGGTAGCTCGCCGTCCGATAAGGACCAAGCCCGGGTCGACGGCGCGTTGTGTTCCACGTGCGCCTCAAAGAGATGTCAGCAGAATTGACGGGGTCCGTTAGGGCCAATGCCCGCCGGGGGTTCGAAGAAAACCGATAGGGAAATCGTGGCCCCCGGCAACAGGGCAACCGAAGGAACACGGGTGGGTTTTAGTCAGTAAGAGTCTGACACGCCCTCCCGCTCCACCCAGAGCGGGAGAAGTTATTTGATAATTTCCCACCCAAAAAAAAAAAAAAAAAAAAAAAAAGGATGAAAAGTATCATGTGTCCATCTAAAGTTTTTGTTTTAGTTTCGGCTAAGTTTAGTTGTAAGCGGTTCTGTAGTTAACAAACAATAATAGTAGCTTGTTAGTTTTATCCTAACTAATATAAATAAATGCGAAAGAAAGTTTGTTTGTTTATTTGTTACGCTTTCACGCTAAAACGCCTGAACGGATTTGAAAATTTTGCACATCGGCTGGAGAAGGACATAGGCTAGATTTCATCCTGGATTGCAAACCAAGTCGCGGGCTAGTTTTACAGTAAAATGAAGTTATAATCACTCTCATTTGTACCTACGAATACGTAATTACAAAACGTCAAGCTAGCAAATTCTCAAATGGAACAATTCCACATTTCGTAACTACAGCATCCAAAAGCGCGGGATGAAATAGGAATGAACCCCACGCATTGTTATTGAAATGTAATCGTGCGTAATGTTCGGAAACCGCGGGATGTGGCACCTGTCAGAGTCTAATGTGAACTTTGAAACCTGTGAAATTAAAGAAATGAAGTATTTTCCGTATTGTAAATTAAAGCGGTGATAATTACTTACAACTATTGTCAAGATAAGCGTCGGTATTACTGCTAAGTTATGGTATGGGTTGTTTTGACGTGACAACGTCTTATAAATCGATGAACGCCGGCTGCACGCATGAAAAAGTGTCACGTTCCGCCTGAGCCGAGCCTGCAAGCGAGAACGCGGAACAAGCGATAGAGAGGCACGATCAGCCTAAGCGTTCGGCTTGTGACGTTATCACGTAAAATTATCGTCCGTAAACCGACTTTACAGGCAACCAATTTTTTACATATACTCAATTGTTTACGATTCAATAGTTCAAAATACTCTAAATTGGGTTTACCCTATAAAGTTACAAATAAGAGACGCTCGAATGTCAAAAAAATGTGTTATTAAGTATACGTCATATAATCATTACTAGTTTTAGTTTGGCAATAAATTAAATTATTCGACAACTAAATTCTAAATTCAACGTATGATATTTAGATGACGGAACCCTAGGAGGTGATATAGACACAGATTTAAAATATTTAACTGTTTTTAAAGAAAAATTCAGTTCCATTGGCCTAGAACTTGACCATTCAAAATGTGAAATTTATCTTCCCCAAACGACTGACAGACAGACTATCATAGCAAAATTTAACACTTTTGTTGCACCAAATATCAAAATTACGGAAAGAAACTCTCTCCACCTCCAGGGGTCCCCAATTTTTGATGAATCTTTTCCAACATTCATTAAGGAGAAAATACCAAACTTCAACGATGTCTCGGAAAGACTTTTCAAAATTAATATTCATTCGGCCATCACACTCATTCGGTACTGCGGATTTGGACCAAAATTTACTAGTCTCCGTTCCTCCCATATATGGAAGCATCCACAACTTTTAGAAAAAGTAGACCAAATTATTAGAAACACTTTAACATTAATTCTAAATGTGGCCTTGGTCGACCGAGCGTGGCAGCAAGCCACACTTCCCATTTTCCTGGGCGGTCTCGGTGTCCGCAAAATTTCAAGTATAAGTTTACCTGCGTTCCTCTCCTCGGTCCACAGTACCAATAAATTAACCAGGAAAATTTTATTTTCCTCACTGGCCGATTTTGAGGTACCGTGCCTGACCGATGCGTTGAATGCCTGGAAAATGACTTGTCCCAATACAGATCTGCCCGACAATCCTTCTTCACAGAGACGATAGGACGTGCCACTCTGCAGTATTATACGGAACACCCTGTTAAACACGTCACTTAATACTGTTGAGCGCGCCCGTCTGCTGGCTGTGGGAGGATGGGAATCAGGCTTGTGGCTTCATGCGCTCCCGTCATCCACCATAGGCACTATGATAGATGACTTATCGTTTCGGCTCGCTACGTGTCTCCGCTTGGGTGCACCTTGTGTTGCTCCGCATCGGCGTCACTGCGGTGAAGCTGTCGACAGTCTCGGGCACCAAGGCCTGTCCTGCTGCAGGAGCGCAGGTCGCATAGCACAGCACGCCAGCATCAACGACATTGTTCGTCGAGCCCTTGTCACTGCCGGCGTATCAGCGGTGTTAGAACCAAACGGCTTGGTATGTGACGATGGGAAGAGACCAGACGGGATGACGTTGTTGCCTTGGAAGGTGGGTAATCCTCTGGTGTGGGACGCAACTTGTGTCGACACCCTTGCGCCATCTCATGTTCCTAGCAGGCGGGCTGTGCTGGCGCCGCTGCTGCGGCTGCTGAGACCCTCAAGCGGCGCAAATACTGTAACCTTATGGGTAACTACAGCTTTGAGCCGTTTGGGGTTGAAACGTTCGGATCATGGGGCCCGAGTGCGCGTCTCCTTTTAAGGAAATTTCTCGTCGACTGATCGGCACTTCGTAGTATTGCCATTCAACGTGGCAATGCTGCCCCTATATAAAAATGTACTCTGTGATGCTGCCAGTCTGACAGCGATGCGGACGAATACTTCGACGCCTAAGTTTTGTTTTTTATTTTATTTATACAGATAGTTAGTTAGTCTTTTAATTTAGAACGTAGTGTAAATAGTTAGTTTTGTTAAAAACTGTAAATTTATGTTAAGAATGATTGAAAAGAAGTAAATAAAAATCATTACTTAATTTACGTTAGTTATAAGTAAAATAAAGTACACGTAGTAATGATAAAGCCATAATATTAACTTATTTCGTTGTTTGTCCCTTCCTATAATTGCCGTGTTGGCAAAAACATGGAGTAAATAATTCATAAGACTTTTCTTATTGCTTGTGTCATCAGCGATTTATTAGTACTTCCAAAGAAACAGTAAGTAATTAAACTTATTTCAGGCTATGAAATCTTTCGTAGTTACCTATATAGGTACAGTAAGCGCTCAAAAGTGCATAAGCACGCTAAGAGTCGTATTGCTGTGAACACGCGGTGTAGTCCGTACATTTGTATGTGTAAACAGTCAGACGTCTGTGGTGTGAGTGCCGTACACACACCACAGAGAACGCAGTTTTGCACTACACACTGTCGTATCGTCACGGTTCGCGGGCGCCGCACTTATATTTCCATCACTTTTGTTAGCACGCATCATACGCGTGACCTTGGCCAGTGTATCGCATTGCTAAAATTCGAAAGTAAATTATATGTGCAGATAGCAGAAGGCGTTAAGCGTTGGTCTTATATTCAAGATGGCTAAGGTTCTAATCTCGTAAATCACAGCGCTGTTTTTGCAAATATTATTATTTTTGTTTGCAATAATAATATTTTTAAATATTCCTGCCTATTTATTAATGTTGTTATTGCAATAAAGGGTTTAGAATAAAAAATGCGTGATATGTTTTAATAAAAAATAAATAATATTTATTCGTTATATTTATTTTACTTAAGTATAGTTAACAAACTGCTACAATTATTTATCATTACTTCACCTGAATAATATGTGAAATAGATGTCTAGAAACTTAGAAGCAATTTGTATTATTTTGACATATTTAAATTTTGAAATGTTTTAAATTTTAAATGGATTTTTTTCACCATAAATATAAAGCTTTGATCATGGTCTAAGTAATTAAGCAATAAATAAGAATATTAGACTACTTAAAATGTAAAAAAATCTACTGACAAAATTGTTGATTTTAAGGTTAAGTATAGACAGTTTGTTCATATTAATTATTTTAAATTTTATTTGGCTTTAGTAAATATTGGTTGGTATTGAGGTTATAGCTTAAGTATTAATTTTCTTTACGAAAAGAAGATTGAAACTAAACCTCAGATTTTAATCCTAAAATAATAATATTACTAAAATAATATTAAACAATTACGGTCTATCTGCAAGAAATACGACAAACACCCTATTGAAACGTGCTTAAAAAATTCGTTACCATAAATTCATGCAATAACGAATCTGTTGTTTATTAAGTTGGTACGGTCAATATTTTAAGGTCAAAAACGGTTTTCTAGCTGGTCTTCAGTGATGCAAGCCTTCAGAATACACGGCGAACGGTTCATAATGACGTGTTTTTAATAATTCAGCAAAATGTCTCGTTGGTATGAAACCATTTGTTTCATATTCATTCACCATTTGACGTCGCTACTACTCGATAATAAGCCCCTTCCTCATATCTCTTAACCCTCACAGTATTTCTCTAGAACAAAGAAAAACATTGTTTTTATTACACATAATACCTAATTAAGTACCTATTCGAATTAAACCTCATAATGAATTTAAAACTTTAAAGGCATCTTCTGTCTCAACAATACCTCTGTTCTATCAACAATACCCTTGATTAAGATTATGTTTAGTAAAATATGAAATATATAAATGATAACACTCACACTTAGTCCGGTTTCATTAGATATTCACTTCACTTTTACGCAGCGCAATAATATTCTCTGATCTGATCTGATCTCTTCAATATATTTTATGCCTGCTTTTTGATACTAATAACCACAACACTGCGCTAAATACTCGTCACCAATATTATCCACAAACCAACAAAGTTCTATTAATTGAATACTCGTAACAAACTGCATCTACCCCACAGAAATCGAAATAATTTACTTAGTTTTTTGTGGTCTACCTGCTAAACTTTAATATTTATGTGAACAAGACGAATGAAACTAAAAACGAATGATGATTATGGAACTAGTCATTGGTTGCAGACAAAGTGAGTGTGTGTGTGTGTAATGTGCGTGTCTACAGTATTATAACAACTTATAGAAGAAGGTCGTAAGTCAAACCGAGGCGTCAGTCTATTGCTTTGTGAGATTGCTTATGGACTTTTGGTCGGTACTGTACATCGGGATCCAAAGCGGCTATTTCGCTGGCATGATAAACAGAGAACACTTGACTATTTTTCCTTTTTTTTAAACTGTGCGCACAGAACAACTTTGCAACTGTGCAACTGTGCATTTCACAGTTTTTTAAAAACAGGAATAATAAATATTATAAATGTGAAAGTAAAAACGACGGTCCACAGTTTGTAACTTGTATTAACGCATAGGATACTCTTTGTCCCGGTAGTACGTTCCCATGGGATAATTTCCTACCACCACGCGGGCGACACCGCGGGCAAAACCTATTTTTAACCGACTTCCAAAAGGAGGAGGTTCTCAATTCGTCTGTATGTTTTTTTTTTTTTTTTTTTTGTATGTTTGTTACGCGATTACTCCGCTAATTATGAATAGATTTTGATGATTCTTTTTTTGTTTGGTAGATCATACTTCAGAGGTGGTCCCATATAAATTTTATTAACTTTGGTTGGGTAGTTTTTGAGTTAGCTTCAATTATACGTATTTTTTTCCCAGTTAGTATGTAGATGATATGATAACTTCTGTGTCACTGTTAGTTACATAGCAGGTAGTGGTATTCGAATTTGTGTGGGGTAGGTACCACAACTAAAAAGTGAAAAATAAAAACTTTTTACAAAAAAAAAAACAACCGACTTCAAAAAAAAAACACTACAAAGTGAAAAATAACTTTAATTTCAGAAGTCGGTGACAAAGAACGAAAATTCAAAACCAAAGACACCGACTTCCGAAATTAAAGTTATTTTTCACTTTGTAGTGTTTTTTTTTGAAGTCGGTTGTTTTTTTTTGTTAAAAGTTTTTATAATAATAAAAAGACGAAAAAAAATCAGATTGAAAAATGTATGGCCAATTCTTGTTCTTAAAAACAATTAAATTCTAGATACATTTCATCATAGCGACAATCAACGTCAAAAAGTTTACGAAAAAATTTTGGTTATTAGATAAGAGGTATTTTGATAGATAGAAAGTAGGGTTAGAATGCGAATGTTCTTAAAAATATGGGGATTGTCCCTCAGGGGGCCGACCACAATCTTTTACGAAACAATCTTATTTCAGGAGAGTTTTGTTTCAAGCTTACAATAACTTAACTCATATTCGCACCACGACCTTCATCGTTCAAGAATGTTTTATTCCTGCTTAGTGCTGGGAAAGAACGAACTATTTGTGAGATTTGTCTATTGCCTGCTATAGTAGAAAAGAAACAACGCTATGTGAACTGTATAGCGCTGTCCCTTTCACACGTTGGTCCGAATCGCTACTACGAAGTATTGGCCTTGAAGCAAAATATTATTTTCTTTTACTTAAAATATTACTTTGCATTAGAATCTAATTTGTATGAGTAATTTCCATGAAATTGACACAAATATTAAAAGATTTGGCTTTGAAAAATAAGAAAAACAATTGAAGAAATTAAAAATAAGCTACGGCTAAGCTGTTACATGATATAAATCGGAACAGAACGAAATTTGAAACTCGGGCCGCATTCGGAGTTACGCCTTAATCGCTCACATCAATATTTTGCGTACCGATTTAGATATGCTTGCACAAGATGGTTGGATTACAGTATTTCTTTGAGTATACACAACAAATTTCTTCTTCTTTGATTAGGTGACGACTGTAGCCAGAAGCACAATTTCCAAAATGCCACGTTAGTTTAAAGATATGGTGCAACTCAAAACAAAACAGCACAACTGTCATTTTGACAGCGCTCACGGTGATATTAATTTAGGGCATGGTCAGCGTTATCGCAAGATGGTGCATGTTATGACGTCATGTATGACGATTCACAGCACGTTGTTATCGCGCTGACACTAATTCGGTATGGGTGTTAGCACGCTCTAATCGATTGCGGCGTAACTCTGAACACAGCCTCGATGTAGCGATATTTTTGCTTACAAGTGGTAACTACTACGAAGTAGAACTTATTTTAACATATAAGCTTATGAATTTATGATCTATCTGGCAGTCTGGCTACAAAGTCGACATGGAATCAAGGGAAGGTTAAGGTTACTAAGTGAATAAGTTTTAAAACAAAGAAATGTGTAATGTTTTGACGAAGATAGTTCGAAACAATATATTGTGGTCAGAATCAGTGATTAGTGTTTTGTTATAAATTTTGCAGTCGGGTTTCCGGGCGGCAGCTAGAGGTACTCTGGGAATTTTTATTTTTCTGCGTTATCCGCTTCCAAAACTTAAATGTTTCGTATGCATTCGCTATCAAACAAGAAATTAATTTCACATGTACTAAAATCTATAGATACACAATTCATTCGGCAAGTTTACGTAAATAAATACATTTTACTAACTTTACATGACACGAAAATGTTTTTTCTTAACATAAATTGTAAAACAATAATATTTCCGTCGAGTCCGAGGAACTTTTTTAAGATAGCAAAATTTGACATTAAAACAATATTGCTAGTTGTCAAAAGTCACGTCGTGGTACGAATTGAATGAACTTTTAGAGGTGACGTCACCAAAATCGCTAAGAAAATAAGATTGTTTCAACATTACAATAAGCTTATTTTATGGACGTCATGGTACGAAAAGTTAAAGTAAGATTATAATAATACTGCTATAAGAGCTGGTGGTAGGCCCCCTGGTCTCTGCAAAAAGGCGTATTTTTAATACGACTTCAAACACATGTTTTACGATTTATCAGTTAGATAAATAATAGCTATTTAATATTAGTCAGGTGAGGATATTATGTTAATTGCCGATCGTTAACCTATCCCATGGGGTTACCGCCTGCATCATAGTCTGGTCTTAGAGATTAGCATAATCCAGTAATTAGCGAGAACGGTCCGGTGGTGTGGGTAGTACCTACGGGTCATTAATATTAATGTGATGTTGTTCGTAAGAAGAAATAAGTGATGCCACTGACAGCAAAATTGAAAGGGAACGTAGTTTAGGCATGTAATGAGGAGGGATGAAACACGTGTAGGTAGCTAAAAGAATCATTAATATAAATATTAATGAGAGGAGAGGGAGAGGAAAAAAACATGGATGTATTGAGTGAGGAATAAATTAAAGAAAAAGTAGTGAATGATAGCGTGACGTGAGGAGACAATGAAAGAAGAAAACGGAACCTGCAACTTTGGGATAATCTTTTATGATGTATGTATGTTTTGGACAAATAAATGATCTTAATCTTTAGATGATGAAAGCAACACAGTTAAACATAAAAGTCATAACAATTAAAAACGAAACAAATAGAATAATTTAAAAACAACAAGTAGAAGGCTAGCGTTAATCGCGCGCTTACCACTGATTAACACCGCTGTGTGCACCGCTTTATACAGTTTACCCGTAATCTTAACTTATTAAACGATTTTTTTTGTTTTTGCTCTGATGGATGGAAGGGTTGGAGGGTACATTGAGGCTGGCAGTGGTAGATACAATGTTGACGATGGATAAACAAAAACTGTTTAAAATCTTAGGTCTGCTTGAACCACAAATCAGCAAAATTCACTAAACATATTTAAAATGTTATTCCGTCTCTTTCGTCTTCAAACGATTGACAGTAACAACGATGTTTTAAATACGTTTAACGCTAAATGTCTTGTCTAAATGCTTATTATTATTTACGCTACATAATAAAAAGCAAATGTTTTCCAACAAAATTATCTTAAAAGAAGCAAAATACACAAAATTAAAACACGAAACCACACTGGAAATGTCCTACTTTCTTTCAAAGTTCCATTCCGACTGCGGAATATTCGGGAACATTCCAGAATACTCCAGAAGTCAGTGTTCCATTAGAAACTCACGCGTGTTCGTCATAACGAGGCACATTACACCTCACAGGAACCACCAAACTTGAGCTCCAAAACTACGTTGGTACATACTGTAAGTTCATATCTGGTATTCTGTTATAATTACGCCATGCTTGTAATTTTTAAAGGTTTTGACGGGAATAGACGATGATAGACAATTAATAAATTATCATAACAACATGAGGAAATGTCCTTAGAAGCCTGGTTCGTAAATTGTAAGTGTAAATTTTAATTACGTGTTAGTAATATTTAAGCTTTATAAATTTATTTTGCTACGAAAATGCTACGCCCGTGCTACGAAATAGCTACGAAAGTGCTACACTGCTACGTAAAGTCAATAATGCAGATAAAGCTGTGTCTGTGAAACTAATCCCATCAAAAACATAAATGTGAAAATGGGAGCCAAGTTCAATAAATATGGTTGTTGACTTCGCCGACAAAAGAATTGAGATCTAAATGGGTGCCAAGTTCTGTAGATAATCCTGAAATTTATTTATAAGAACATGCAACTTTCTAAAATAAAATTAAAACACAAATTCTTGTTTTTTCTGCTATAACAATGT
Source organism: Agrochola litura (assembly GCA_949152395.1). NCBI lineage: Eukaryota > Metazoa > Arthropoda > Insecta > Lepidoptera > Noctuidae > Agrochola > Agrochola litura. The sequence continues at coordinate 1,025,957 of OX424497.1, read as the reverse complement.
TTGCTATTTAAAAATATAACTTCTTAAATTTGAACAGTCGAATTATTTACACAAAGCACTTAGGATAAATTGAAGCTCAAGATTTGACTTGGCTAGTTTTTACATACAAGTTATCTTACAACTTTATATTTGATTTTATATTTGTCTACAGTGTCGTGGTGCAAAAGAACTAAAATAAACAGAGTGACTTTTTTATGCCGGTGTGAGTTACCTCTACGTCTTACACTCGCGCCACGTCATTGTGCTGTAATTTTACTTTTCTAGTGTGCGTGCATTAAGCGGCTAACAGTTGGATGCTATTTTTTTCATCGACTTTACAGCTTTGACTGTCTACCTAGTCATATTTAATTATTATTATTTAATTTTAAGTAGGCACTCAACATCAAATAAGTCATTCATGATGTGACCTGTAAGAAATTGGTACTCTAGTCTATAAGTTTATTGGATGTATCTCATATCTTTGTATCGGTATACTCAATTGTTGGTGAGTCCAATAAATAAAATAAAATGATGATATCTTTGTTCTTTATGTTATGCGCAAGTTACTGTTTCTTATTATAACTGTTTACAGCTTTGACTGTCTGCCTAGGCATATTTATATTATGCGCAAGATACTGTGTCTTATTGTAACTGTAAGGTCAAAATATCTTCTTCCTCTAAAATTTCAGCTTGCTGGTAAAAACTAGCCAAGTCAAATCTTGAGCTTCAATTTATCCTAAGTGCTTTGTGTAAATAATTCGACTGTTCAAATTTAAGAAGTTATATTTTTAAATAGCAAACATTGTTATAGCAGAAAAAACAAGAATTTGTGTTTTAATTTTATTTTAGAAAGTTGCATGTTCTTATAAATAAATTTCAGGATTATCTACAGAACTTGGCACCCATTTAGATCTCAATTCTTTTGTCGGCGAAGTCAACAACCATATTTATTGAACTTGGCTCCCATTTTCACATTTATGTTTTTGATGGGATATCATTACTTTTTGTAAAGAAATTATTATCATTTGTCAATCAAACGTGATCTATAAAATTCTTTTTGCAAATATGCGTAGCAATATTGTGTAAGAATGTAGGTATTTCTTTCGTAACAATTGTTACAATTGTCCGCAATGATGTCAGGTCGCTGAGCCGGCGCGGTAAGTATTATTATTTAAAAAAACTTGTGCAGTCGGGGAGCCCCGTCAGGAACAAAGTTCCTTAACTATTTACTATATTAAACGACAATAGTCCCTAAAACAATAGTCATACGATCTATCAATTCAAAAACGTCTCAAGCACAGTACCAACCTACAAACTACCTTGATCATACCAACCTGAGGTTTGTAACAACGTTTTTCGAGATCAGAGAATGAATGAAATGAATTCACTACCGCCTAACATTAAGGACCAAGATTTTGACACGTGACACATCAGTTGACTCGACGGGGTGTTTTGAATTCAGTCATGAAATTCTGGAATTTACATCAACTTTTAGCATTCGAATCAAAAATGTATAGTTAGCTGTCAAATTATAAGACGCTGGAGATCAGCGCCATCTGAAGTGAGCAAGTGGCAGTTTTTAACACTATTTGAAAATTTTTCGTCATGACTGTCATTTTCGGGAGATAGTGCTGATATCGAATTAGATGGAAATTCTGGATTTTAAGATGGCGGCTATTCCAAATAATAATAATATTGTAGATCAATTCTCATAGACATCAATTGCATGCCGATTGTAAACTTGATAATCAAAATCCGTAAAAAAACGGACCTCTTAATTTCGTCAAGTTCGTCTGTCCGTGTGTCCGGATGTCATACAGCCATTTTAAATAAAGAAAATTTAAAAAAGGTGTATTTTTAGCACCGTTAAACAATGGTGTAGTGAAATTACGATAAACATAATAGTGGGGGTAGCATTCTCCATACCTACATATAACCGAGAAATGAAAAAAATCTATGCATATAAAGCGTGTATTGTTGGATCTCATAATTAAAATGTTAAAGATGTTTCTAAGTGACTTTGCTTTTGACGTCAATAGTTTTTGAGATACAGTTTATTTTCGGTTACAACCGCAGAATTAACTTTGTTTTTTATAGTTTTTTCGAGAAACACAAACTTATTTTTGCAGTCGATAAAATTGATACTATGCAATGTTTATGCGTAAATATTCATCCCAATTACGGAACCCTTCACTGTGCGTAGTCCAACATACACTTGGGCAGTTTTTTAAATTTCATTTTGAAACTACCTCAAAAAAAAAGCAATTTCTATTACTCGAGTAAGATTATCCTATTAAAAACAAATACTACCAAACTCATACAACTAACAAAAAATATAGACGTCATTTAAAAGTGTTTGCGGAATACCTACCTAATTTATAGAATTAATTTAACATCATTTCCGAACAAAATTTTCTTGCCTACCTAAAAAATGTATACTAGGCATTCTGTAGCAAACTATCAAAAATAAAATCCTACCAAAGTCATACAACTAACAAAAAATATAGACGTCATTTAAAAGTGTTTGCGGAATACCTACCTAATTTATAGAATTAATTTAACATCATTCCCGAACAAAATTTTCTTGCCTACCTAAAAAATGTATATTAGGCATTCTGTAGCAAACTATCAAAAATAAAATCCTACCAAAGTCATACAACTAACAAAAAATATAGACGTCATTTAAAAGTGTTTGCGGAATACCTACCTAATTTATAGAATTAATTTAACATAATTCCCGAACAAAATTTTCTTGCCTACCTAAAAAATGTATACTAGGCATTCTGTAGCAAACTATCAAAAATAAAATCCACATTAAATAATTGTCCAATAAATTAAAAATAATTTTGAACAACGTTCCGAATTTAAATTCAAATGTAGAAACAATTCGGCGCGAAATTCAATAAATGAGGTAAGTATCTATCCACGTCCTGTCTGTTGACTCGTTTTATATTGAATGTCCTAAAAACGATTAAAATTACACTAGAAAAGTATAAATAATTATTTCAAACAATGCTTATTGTATTTAATGCTTAAAACAATTTTATTTAAATTTTCAAGTATAGATTTCAGACATTCACATATACCTAAATTAATCGAAACAATCAAAATTGAAAAAAAAAAAAACGTTTGGCATAATCGTTTTCGCACATCATTACAATAAAAAAAAACAATGATCGGCGATTTTTAACACAAATTGAGTAGTAGTAATGAATATTACGTGTTATTGAACGTGTGTTCGTATAATAAGTTAAGATCTGGGCATTTTCTAGTTGCTTATAATATTTTTAATCATATTTGTCACATTTTAAATCATATCTACATGTGTATGAGTGTTAATTGTGAAAAGTTAAAATGTAAACACGCACGATTGGCGCGAAACTTCGACTTTTGATAATAAAAAACTTCATTACCACTACTTATTTAACTTGAACAATGGATGAATTTGTCAAATAATTAAATGTTGTAATAGTCACTGTCCTTGTGGTGGAGTTTGGATGTTCGAAATCCCCAATTTTTATGTTTTTTAGCCTCGACCTCGACTGTCATCAAAATGGCGATTGTTGCATTTACAGACTTGCAATTTTATAAAGGTAAATTAATAATCTTGCGCGCTAAATATGAAACATTTAATGGCATAAACATTATTTTAGCCAACTCTCTTAATTAAAGATGACTAATCTTATTGGTAGCAGCATTTTCAGCGCTTCTATAGGAAGGTTTACTCTAACAAATAACACAACAATAAATATTAAAAACATTTTATTGCTCATAGAATTTAAAACGGCTTCAGCTTCATTCTCATAACTTAGTCATGGTATGAAAGCAGCGTAGGTACAGTAGGTGGTAGGTGTACGCTTTCCCACGAAACAGTAATAAGCAATGATGATCTCTTAAACGATTTGTCCTATTTTGCTCACTTATCAATAATTATGTACACCAAGTCCTGCTGCTCACACGTCATGATTTGATTCTGGCCCTAACCAGATTATTGTTTTGACCTAAGGGTAAATCTCTTAAACTCTAGGGTGGCTCTGTTTTTATCATCACTTGCTTGTCTATAAACATCTCTGGTAGCAGCCTCTCTCAATAAGCACGACAAACTTTATCCAAATGTATGACCTAGAAAGTAAGAAAGTACTTCTTATTGTTGTTTATTTACTTTTGTTTAGTAATTATATCACTCATAATAATTCTGCCATTTTAAAAACACTAACCTGATGACTTCTGTGACTTGCAATTGACATGCCACTTGCAAAACATAATATGCTTAGATTTCCATGAGCAAGTAATACTTGGGATAGAGTTGTAGATAATATAATCAATAATTTCAAGTCTTGCAATAACACATGTCATCGTCATACCTGAAAAAGGTAAAAAAATTCAGTGTATTTACTTATGTAATATAATTACATCATACTATAGAAATTTACAGCTGACGACGCGCGACGTACCCCTGACTGAACATAGGCCTTCTACTAATAGGCTGCTAAAATCAATGAGGTTATACAATACGCTAAAATAGTGAAAGGTGAACGGGTGTTTACAACAAATATTTAAAGAACCTATTAAACTTACCCAGGGCCATGGAAAGATAAGCAATAGTTCGTCTGGCTTCAATTTAAATTAACAGTATTAAATCGTAACGTAATTTTAACTATAAAGTAAATACGGAAAAATAAATTCAAATCAACTTATACAAACAGCCAACAATGCCATTGATCTGACAGATATTTTTTTGACAGTTTGACATTATGCATGGTGTCAATGTTACCAGGTTTAATTATTTTGGTAATCGATTGACGAAATCGATTGGCTGATTAGCAGTGATCGGAGTAGGTAGATTGATTTTACGTAGGTACTCGCATCATGAATAGTCATAGAAATCATAACATGGAAAAGCCTTTTTTCCGGGATTTCATTTTGGTACTTACGGGATTTAATCAAATATTGTTAAAGTAAGGATTTTTAAACTACTACATTAGAAATTTATAGAATGCGATAGATAAACATTTAAAATATATTAAATTATTATATTGTTTACAGTATACCTATCCTTTTCTTGGAGTCCGATCACCTATATACTATTAAAAAGACAGCAAAAGGGTTAAACATTTCTTATTCATATTGATGTATTCTTTATTTTACACATCACAACATTTGAAATTCCTTAAAAAAATCTTAATAATTTCAAAATCTCGGAATCCCGGAGGCATATCCATACTAATATATACGTGCCAGTTCATTGACACCAAATCAATCTACCTACTCCGATCACTGGTGATTAGTTTATAAAATGACATTACTGTCTCGAAACACTTTTAAGTTTTTGAGTATATTCAGACCAGATAATATTTTAATTATTGTAAAATCATAATTTTACAGTATTTGAGTATAATTAGAAACATAGAACAATAGAGCATTTGAAACATACTCGTGTAGTGGATACTCCACGTACTCCATGTGGGTTAGAATCGATTTTTCAATCGATTACTTGATTGGAATAGTCTGTCATTTGGCAACATTCAGGTTAGGATTGAATGGCGGATGTACAAAATTACAATTAGTCAACCAAATAAATATTAATTAGGTTCTCTAATGCTAGCAGAAAGAAATTAAAAAAAAAAACGACTTAACTTGAAAAAAATACGACATAATTTTTGTTAAATAAGCTTTGACACAGTACCATACCGTGGGCCTGCTTTCGAAAAATCTCCTTTCAACTTTATAGGTCATCCGGAAGTGGATTAAAGGTTTTTGATGACCATGGCTATGTGGTTGATAAAAATGCCGATTTTTAGACGTTAATATCTCAATAACCGTTTGAGCTTTATTTATGAAATTTGGAGTTCTAGTTAATCTAAGGGGTTTTAATAAATAAACCAAATTTCATGTGCTAATGTTACATAGATTTTGAGTTATTAAGGGGTCAAAAGTGGCTCCAAATGGTTCGTGTAATATAACACACTGCAGCCGTGTCTTGCCTGGAACTTGGCTCGACACGCTATCGCGTGTCTAGATATGATGACATATTTGTGTAATAGATTGGCACCGGTGGGTTTTTCAAACAGATAGGTTTAACGATAGACATATTACATAATAAGATTAAAGTTTTTATACGTAGTATTACTGTAACAATCTACTTGCTCTTTGGTTACAAAGCAAAACATTTTGGCCAAACCTCACCGAAATTCCTAAAAACCAAATATAAAACTCAAAAATGCATGTAGTATTTGTAAAATAAATCAATTAACACACAGTTGGAGCAGCGAGGCGCATATGCATCTGAATGGCGGGTAGTTGTAAAAATTCGCGCATTTACATGTAAAGTGTGCGTTAGTTCTTTTGTGCGCGAGCAGCCAGGCAGCCGCGTATTCCACCAAATTGCTCGCGACTGTACTGGCACAGAGTAACTAAATAAGGTCAGATATGATAGAGTGCTACAAGGATCGTTTGGCACCTGAATGACATTGACGGGGGGCGTTGGTAAACATAATGAATTTGTCATAGAAATTATATTGACAAAACAAGATGGAGGCATTTCCCAATTTCAGTCACGCGCCAAAAAACCTTATACTGTTGTAAATGGTTATTATTATCAAACTTTCAGCCTACAATCTGAATGACACGACGTGTTCAATTTTTAATTGAGATAGAAATAGAGCCTAATAATGAAAAGTTTTTGTTTGTTTAGACTCTTTATTAAACTGACATACAAGAAATCTCGATATTTTGTCAAGTCGTAAAAATCGTGCGGAAGCAGGAGTGGGTCGCTAGTTGTTAATAAGTTTACCTAATAATACCATTAATAATATAAATAACGTTAAGATTGAATTACATAAGCTATATGAATCTGGGGCAAAAGGATTATAAAAAATCAACTAAGTATCCACTATGGTAAAGTTATTGTTAACGGGGCGACGTCCTCGGGGTCTCTAGTTAAGATGGGCATGCCTCAAGGATCAATTCTTGGCCCTTTTCTATTTCTAGTTTATATTAATGACCTTCCTTACATGATGGCTAATTTATCGGATATAATTCTATTCGCTGATGATACTTCTCTTATTTATAAAATAGATAGAAAAGATACGGTTGTCTTACATGTCAACGATAGTCTAGCAATTCTTTCGAAATTGTTCGCAGCTAATAATCTTTTACTTAATGCGAACAAAACTAAATGTCTTAAGTTCTCATTACCAAATGTACCTCAAGTAGGTCTCAATTTAAAACTTGATGGCAAGAAACTAGATACTATTACGGAAACTGTGTTTCTAGGAATTACTCTAGATTCGAAATTGCAATGGGGCGCCCACATTGGGGAGCTCTTTCAGGTAGATTAAGTTCAGCTGCATATGCAGTAAGAAAAATAAGGCAGTTAACTGATGTAGCCACAGCTAGGTTAGTGTACTTTGCTTATTTCCAAAGTATTATGTCTTATGGCGTTTTGTTGTGGGGATCGGCAGCTGACGTAGATTCAATTTTCATTTTACAAAAGAGGGCAATTCGCGCGATCTACAAAGTGAGTCCTCGTGAGTCCCTTAGAAATAAATTCAAAGAAATTGATATGCTGACTCAGCCTTCTCTTTATATCTTAGAAAGTATTTTGTATGTTCGCAAAAACCTAGGACTCTTCAAAATAAGAAGCGATTTCCATAATATAAATACACGTAGTAAACATGAAATTGTGATACCCAAATTTAGATTAACTAAAACTAGTAAGTCATTTCTTATAAACGGTATCCGCTTTTATAACAATTTACCAAAGTCTGTTACAGAACTAAGTGATGGGAAGTTCAAAACCCACATCAAACGTGTCCTTGTCAAAAAAGCATATCATAAGATTAAAGACTACATTGATGACAAGGAAGTTTGGCAATAATTCCTTCTGCACATGTGGCTTCCCTGGTACCTCATTAACGGCATAGCAATGTAAATGTCTATTAACTGCTCCCAAATTACGATGATTATTTTATTTTACTTTTTTTACATATTTCATTGACATAATTTTTTCAATATTTGACATTATATACCTACAATTTTCTAATTTTTTTTTATCAAATTAGATTTGTTACAGCTGTAGTGGCAATCATGTCATTTGGTTTAAATATGTTCTTATTTTTTTGTTTATCTTTTATATAGATTCTTTTCTTTTAGATTATGTGAATGTGAGAACGTTGTAGGCTGTAAACTTGTGTACCATTTTTTATTTTACTAAGTACCTGGTATTTGTTGATAGGCTTACACTGTTCTCCCATACCTATTAACACTGTAATTTGAAAACATTGTAGAAACCATTCATTTTGAAAAGAGTAACCGTGGAGCTTCTTGCCGGCTCTTCTCCATAGGAAGCAACCAATTGGAACCATGCAACTAGCTTCTGACGTTTCATAAGTGCCCTTGTAGGTTTATGTGAAATAAAATATTTTGATTTTGATTTTGAGTTTGATAAAATTGGCATACACATACTAAACTACTGAAAACACACTACTTAACTAATTAATAATAAATTAATTAATCAATTTTGTTTCCTTTGCAATATATATCTAATTCTTTACTCCATTGCACTGCACAAAGATGCATCACAAACACAGCGGGTTCAGTGAACGCGTTTGCTCGCGAGTGTACACAAACATACTAACTAAGTTAACTAGGTAACTGTTTCAATCTGTGCACCAGTTAAAAAGTGTAGTTCGACATATGTGTCCTCTGTGAGCTGGTGGCACTTATGATGGTGACACAAAACTTTAAGTGTATCTGTAAAACAAATCAAATATCCCGAATGAGTACACGACGCTGTTGACATGTCAGACTCGGCTGTCATTGTGCCGACTGTCGTAACGACTAATGGCCTGATAGCCGAAAGACTCGACCAACATCTCTCTAGGCTCTCTTTAGCCGGTTGTTATGTTTATTATAAGGAAAACATCAGTACGACAGATTGTTCAAGCTTGATTCTTGAACAAAATTGCTCAACCAAAGCTTAATTTTTCAATCTTATTGTATTTAATTTGAGATTGGTACCTGAAATACATGTTTTATTTTAATTACTTAGCCACGTGATCTAAGAATAAGCTTATTTGTTACTGGTAACACAATTATTTTGATTACCATAATTATAATATCACAGGAGTTTATTCTGAATACACATAACATTATTTAATTAATTGTTTGAATTTGTATTAATTGTTTGCGTACGTCGGCACCATAAATAGTTAGATTATTCCTGCTTACATGCTTGTGTTGACTTACTAAAAAAAAGAAAAGGAAAAAGAAAGCTAGCAATTGCATGATTACCTGCAAGCTCTTACATAAACATGGTCGCTTTCATGTCGATGCACATTGATACACACACACGTATTAGTGTTTTACAGAATTATATAAGTTGTAGGTATAACTTATGAGTTACGCAGATAAATAACCAACCTAATATCCTACTTAATAGTAGGACATTTTGGGAACTGAAAGATTGGCTTATGCCAAACTTAATTATATTCAGTAAAGACTTTTAGAACTACTTTGTGACAAAGAACGTAGTTGCCTACGAATTGTTTTGTATAACATACCTTTGATATTCCGAGTCAGTGAATCCAAAATAATTTGAAATACCAGGTACCTTTACGTCTATAATCCCCTAGTACTAAAGTATACATATGTGTGGTATTTTACACATAAAACTCAATTACATTTTGTCTGTCGGACATAGGATTTCGCGAATATAAAAGGATTAACAGTTGTGCACGTTTTGTAACAGGAAAAATAATTATTAAAAACAAAAGTCAGTGTTATGTTTTTAAATTGCACGAATGATTTATTTATTTTTATTGACAGCTAAATAGTAATACTGATAAATCATATTGACTAACCCTGTAGAGAATATTATTTAGTATAAAAAAAATTTTTACAAAAAAAAAAAAACAACCGACTTCTCAAAAAACACTACAAAGTGAAAAATAACTTATATTTCGGAAGTTGGTGTCTTTGGTTTTGTTAAGTTACGAAATATAAAAACTGTGTTGTGATTTTATGGTAAGAACTGGGTCATATTTTTCATGAGTTTTAACAGTGTTAGCTTGGTACTTACCTAGCTAACACTGTTAAAAGTCATGAACATTTGTTAAATATATTAAAATAAGAGCGTGCTTAAGTAAAAGGGAGCACCCAAACAGACAGACTCTCTCATCTGAAACTGAAAAGGATTCTCATTTTTTTAACAATAAAGTTACAATAGGAAACATAGGCGAATATCATTCCCAAACGAACACAAAAATATGACCCAGTACATACCATTTAATCAAAACACAGTTTTTAATAACTTGAGAGCTGAGCTCATTGGTGTCAGTGCCATCAGTGTAGTCCGGGCTTAAATTGAATGCTGGCGTGTTTCTTTGACGAGCAGTGTTTGTGCAGAGTATAAAGCTTTGCGCACAGTTATCTGATATCAGCGTTGATGGGCTCGGCGCGTACAAAGCGATGGGATATTTAGCAAGATTGTATGAACTATAGTCGTGAAAGGCTCTCGGTGATACAATTATTTGTAGGTGCAGAAACAGGTTCGATGTGAGGTTTTCCCGGATTAGCTCTAGTCGTTCCTAGCTATAGACTGCATTTAATCTTTGTGACTCAAAACGGAGTAATCAGGTCCAAGAAAACAAAAAACGTGTGTATTAGCTCCAAGAAATATTTGGTGTAATTGAAAAAGCTGATTATAAAGTTTGAAATGACATAAAGACTGGCAGGTCTGGCATGTTAACTCTAAAACACTATTCAACAACCCTTTCGTTGTGTTTACCTATAGCAGGAAAAGACGTGAACCAGCCTTACCCTTAACACGCAATAGAACCTTTTTTTTCACGACACGTACCACATACATACAATTTTCAACAGAAACTATCAAAAATCCAATAATTTTCTAACCCTTTTGCTAATTGTTTACATGCAGCAATTCCAGCGACTTGTAACATCGCTGCACCATTTCGTTTGCGGAATGGAGCCACTTTACGCAACGCTTAGAGAGAGTATTACCCAATTGCAGTTTCCAAACACGGCGGCCCTGAACGGGGACTACTGATATTAATCAGGGGAACGATAGATGGTACAACGGCCGTCTGATTAACGTACCACGGCAAGTTATAAGCGGTTACGTTTTTCAGTCTACAGTTAGACATGGATATAACACCATGCCCAGTATTCTCCGAAGAGTTAGGCAAAAGTGTTTATTACAGTACAGCCACATTTTTCCATTTTATGTCACATTGTCACATGAATGACACGTGAAGTACTTCAAAATAATATCGAAGTTTTTCATTGTCTAATCTTCGGTACCGTTCTTGATCTGTTGATGCGTGGTACGTCGTTGTAAAATTTGAATTTTTAACACATAACTTTTAAGTAGCTTCGTAGACGATGGGCCTTAATCATTTTGCATTTTCTACTAATATTGAAATGTCACTTTGTCGTTCATACAATTCCCGGAAAAATAATATCTTTTCATCAACAATATTCAACCACTCTCCGCTCATGAGTTGTAACCCGTCTATTCTCCCCACCATGTAGCGATGTTCGCGTGAACGCAGAGTGACGCGCGCAGTGCAGAGCACTGCGGTCCAGCCCCTCTAAATTGATTGTGAGATTCCTCCTACGTCGTGGACGATAACAGAGAATAGAGTTCTGATAGCCATTCTGCGTGCCAATAGGAATTACCTTGACTGGAAGTGAGCAGCAGTAGTTACTTTGGTATTGTTCCTCTGACACCAGAGATTTCAATTAACTGCCTTTAACTTTTTTTAAAAGACAGTGAAATTCCTAATGGTGATACATTGACATTCAGAAAAGTACAGGAAAATCAAAATGACAGCCTTATAAAGAATTAATGAAAATTTTAATTAGTGGCTCTTCACTTACAATACTCGCTAAAAGTTAAAATATTCATGAATCAGAAAGTAGTATTCATAATTTTTTTAAAGCAGTGCTATGGTGCACCAATTTACTGCCATTAGCAAATTTGTAGTGTACCTTTTGAAGCAGTCTCGTATAACGTCGCATATCATACCGATATGAAGTTTATCGAACGTAATTACTGGCAGGACCTACTTTGGTTGTGCGCGAGAACTTTGGTATGTTCCAAAAGTATCGTAATACTTTTGGAACATACCAAAGTTCTCCCACGTCAGTCAGTGTTACACCACACATAATCAGCTTATAACGTTCCCACTGCTGGGACACAGGTCTCCTCTCTGTGAGAGGGAGTAGGACATAATCCATCACACGGGCCCAATGCGGGTTGATGAATATTATCACAGCCATGTCTTCGAATTTTTTCTAGGATTCGCCGGTTCCCTCACGATGTTTTCCTTCACCGTTTTGAGAGCAGTGATGATGAAATAATTTACACAAATTAAAGTGTCTGATTGAGTTCGAACCTTCGACTTTCAACACATAAGTCGCGGCCGTTACCTCTGAGCCACCACTGCTCTCTGCGGTGTTACATCGCTGGTCTCTTATAACTTGTGCACCAGTAACGCAATTTTGTCATCAACGTAACTTCGCCAGTTTGTCGATCGCGTGACCGTCGCACCGATACGCTGCGATGCTGGGGCCGCATGGTCGCATTTGTCTTCACTGACGGATATACGGGGCGTTTTGGTGAAAACTGACTCTTTTAGTGTGGTAAAACTTGCTTTTTTCATCACAAACTTAATTTACCAGTTAGTATGTATGACTTCACAATTTGTACCAAAATATTCTTCCACCACTTTTTTTTTTCCAAAATAAATTTTACTAAGTAAACATCGCTGCATGGGAATCACTCTATAATCCTTTACACATGCGTGAAAATAATTCACAACAATATATTAGCACAAATCCGAATACCTAGCCGGTAAAATCCAAACAACAATTCCAAAATTAGCCTGAAACAGAAACAGACTGGCAGACTTGTGATATTATCAAGCTCCCAGTTTAATTAGGTAGCTCAGTAACACAATAATATGTAAAAGAGCATTGATAGCATCCAGTTAGTGCTTGGACGTACAGTCGAACAAAGAGTTACGCATTCTGGCAAAATTATTAATCTTTCTACTACACTGCTCATATTCATTTTTAACATAATTATAACATTACATCAAGCCTGTTCTCCCCGAAAGGTTACGCAGAATTGTATATATTACACCCACATTTCGCAAGTTACATCACAGATGAATACAGATGGGACACTCCGCATTTTACGTAAGCTACAAGTAGGTACGTGGTGGGCCCGACTTGTCGAATTCAGTGGGCGTAACGTAGTCAGAAGACATATGAGGTACGCGATAGAACGAGAGGCAACTTCTAGGTGAATATGACTGTAGGTAATTAGCGCTTTGCAACCTGAATTGCACTTTATTGTGGTGAAGAAAGAGTCGTTTTTTTATTTAAATGATTTTGTGGAGTGTCCCATCTGTACTAATCAGTGGTTACGTTTAAGACCCATGTAACAGGCGGCGAGCCAATTGTCATTAGGAAATCCTGATAGATAAACCCAATACCATCATTCGTCGCAATTTTAATTGTGAGCATAATAACTTTTTAAGCTTGATACACACTTATAATAGTTAGATAAAAGACAACTCAACACATACCATGCCATTAATAGTATTTGCAAGCTATCTGCCTGTATATTTTTTCCTTGTTTGACTGTACACTTACCTACACAAAATGGGCGGAGTCAGTCCGGAGGAGAAGGTAGCGTTGTTTCTACCAGATTGTGTTTGTGAGATGATGTTTAAAAGAATGTGGATATATTTTAAGATTTCATCAAAATGTGGCCCAAAATAATTTTTCTTTTGCGGAACATAGTTTTTTTTTACATTATGATTTATGATACCCAATAATGACGTGCTTGCTAACTAAAACCATGCGTTAAAGATTTTTTAACACTCAGGTTTTAATAATATGTTCAGTATCAATGACATCCATGAATATTTGTACGCCTTCTGGTATAACATAGCGCGCTTGTAATTTTTTTATAACAACTATTTTATTGTACCTATGTTAACAAATGATTATGATAATGACACATTACTGGATAGGTTTAGTTTAGAAAGTCAAAAATAACTACTGCGAAGCGTGACAGGTTTCAGTTAGTTTGATAAAGTTTTACGTGGAAAAGAACACAGGTAAATATTATATAAAAAAGTAACATTTGACAAACACATTTTTGCTTCGTTTATTTTTTGCCAACAAATATAGTCTTTTGAACAAAAAAATGTACAAAAATATTTTTAGATAAAAGTCCACTAAAAGCCGTAGTGCGATACCCTAGTCGATACACAATATACAGCCCGGAGGCACTACACAAAAAATTCATGCGTTAGCTTTTTTACACCCGTAATAAAATACATAATATGCAAAATTTTACCTAAATACGTTATTTATTAACAAGCAAAAAAATGGATGTGAAATAGCAGAAACATGAGATTTATATACTTACTTTATTAGAATTCGTATTTAACTGTTACCTTTGGCATGGAAAATCTGTCAAATGTGTTTTTTAATAAAATATTAATTGCGATATTTGTATATAAGTTAAATAATAGATTATTGCGTTGGTCAATAAACCCAATAAAATGGAAGGTATTTTAATAATGCATGACGTAACATCTGACACTATTTATCATACTATTACCACATTAATATGTACAGTAATTCATACTTATGTATTAATGCAACATCTAACGTTACTATAATTATTGCATATTGGTAATATGCTACAGAAAGATCAGGTGTGTAGTACTCGCAACCAGCGCACGGGTTGCATGTATGACCAGACATATGACCATAAACGAAGCAAAAGGAGTATGAAAGAATCGTTCTGTAGTTTCTGCCTACCCTATTGGATGAAAGCGTCAGTTTATGTATGCATCTAACGTTGGTGTGTTGGTAATGTTAAAATACTTAGCAGAAAGAAGTCAGGGAAACAAGCCATCTTGACATCTTCATAGTATCGTATACGATATCCACAACTTCGCAGTTCCAACCTTTGCAGCATCCAGTGCACTTTACGACCGCCCCGGCTGGAAATCGAAACGATGACCACTAAATGAAATAACTCAAAACATCTCTCCATTGCAAGCACTTAAATAGTTCACTTTGTGGCTGCTAGATAGCGCTGGCTCACTTTAAACGTTTTTACGAGATTTCACAAGCCTCACAAAATATTATGTATCTGTTTGTTTATCTAATCGTTGTAAAATGATCGAGATGCTTTTGATGCTGTTTTCTTTTAGGATTCGTAGTTGTTTTGTCGGTAAACGCTACTTGTTAGAGTGTGGACTGCAGCAGGAAACATTGTGTGGTCAACAAGATACTTCCATGTTTACCTTATAATTATTAATACCCCTATATTATAATTTATTTAGTCGCGAGGCTTTAGATATTTCAGCTCTGCCTCCAAGGTAAACAACGCTTAAATAAACTTCTTGGGATTGTAACCTCGCCTTCTAAATCAATCTAGGTGCAGAGTAAGCGCATCACGTCTTTAAAACCATTAAAATTTGATCACGTACTGGTGGTGACTCACCTTCGTTCCTTACATACTACCCACGTGTTGACAATCTATTCGCAGTATCGCTGTATTTTCCAGTGTCAATGCTATAGCCAATCAGAGCTTGTCTGCCAATAATTTAATCCAATAGTAGACGAGAGGCATAGCTATAAATAATTTACTTTAGCTCTGATTGTAAATGTATGTAAGATTTGTTGCTCATTTCCATCAAAAGACATTTTGCGTCTATCACGTTGTAAATGAGACATTGAAATGCGATGGTGGTGACCATGATTTAGAGATAGGAGGAATGGAATAATTTAAATTGAAATTACTAACGTTTACAGAGCTATATTTCGAGCTGACGATGTATCGATCAGCACTTCTAAAGAGTCTTCCAAAGGAACTCCATGAAATTAAAACAGCTGAAATTTTATTACAGATATCAAGACACATATCTTTAGGACATTGGTTTTACTGACCAAAATCTCAAAAGCAAACATTTAAAAGTGCACATAAAATCAGCCAATAATACCGTCCCCAAGCCATGATAGTGTAGCGGTAAATATGTGAACTACGCATCAAAAATACATGACGTCACACAAATCCTGCATCGCACAATTAGAGTTTACCGCGCAACCGACATATATAAGACATCAACATCAACAACCCGACATCAACCGTCGGGCAGTTGCCCGCCAGACACGACACCCGTCTGGTCGGAGGATCCTCCCTTTTCTGTCGAGGATGAGTGAACTTTACACCCTGTTCCTCATACTAAATTGGTGACCCCGAATATGAACGTCAACGCAGCCTTCGTGCAACTACTTCAGTAATTAAGTAATACAAAGAAATATTTAATCGTTTACTAAATGAAAAACATGTGTTTCACTGTGTACATTTGTTCAACGTTAAAAATATTTGAAAATTTTATTCTCAAAAAAAGTAATCTTGACGGCTTTTTCACAAAGATGTCATACATTGCGTATGGTACATTAAGACTTGTACGAATTATTTTCTGCAACTTATATCCGTTACTAAATAAAAATGTTCTATAGTTTCTTGCGTAATTTGAAAATACAAAAACAATTTTAAGAGAAACTCACATCTTAATCTACAGAAAAACACAAATTGAGTAGAATTAAAACAAAATTATTTTCTTCAAAGTATCTGATTGTTTAGTAAAGAAATAAAACCCTTTTTTATTTCACACAATTTAAAATTACAAGAGAATTTTCACAAAAAAAATAAAAAACCGTTCTAACAAACCAAAAATATTAGTAGTTATATTCTAAGTCATCTTCGCTGTTATTTAGAAGAGGATGTGACACTGGGGTTTACTAGAGGAAGAAGGTAAAGCAAGTCACGCTTTTTCCCATTAAAAATTGCAATCGGCTCATCGTATGACTTGGGTATACATTCGGTTTCAAAAACACTTGTGAGCGGTGACTTTCCCTCGTTTTTTCTGCAAATAAAAATGAATGGTAGAATTATTACAAAGTATCAGGGATTTTTTGGCTTATTACAACTATTGTGTCTGAGTTACCAAATAAAACTTATTGTTCCTATTGGTTTTAAGTCATTGCACATCTGATAAGACTGATTAGATGCTAATTAAAATAAAATTGTAGAAGTCCATTTTTAAGTTACGTATGTAAGCATCTAATAACTATACCTCTAATCCTAAATCACACTGAACAGTAAATTTATAAACTTTATAAACTTTTAAAATCTTGACTCAATTAAAATCAATTTAGTTGGAATATTTCTAATTAGTTTTTAGGGTTCCTTACCTCAAAAGATAAAAAACGGAACCCTTATAAGATCACTCTCTTGTCCGTCTGTCCGTGTGTCACCACTGATTTTCTTAGAAGCTACTTAGCAAGTTGAAATTTATACCAGATACTGAGGTATATCGTCCCTATTAGGTGTATAAAAATCAAGGACCTGAATCAACATAATAAAAAGATATGGGCAAATTTATATTTTGGCGAAAACTTGTAAGTACCAAAATTTACCGTAATTTTCAACTTTTTATTTTTCGGAGTTTTCCCTTTACTTGTGCTGTAACCTGCTTGTACCTTGCTTTTAACCAAAATTGACAATTCTATGTCAACCGGAAGTACCCTATAGGTTTTGGGTCGAAAACCTATATGGTAGTTCCCGTTGACCTAGAATCACGAAATTTGGCAAAAAAGCAAGGTTTTGAAAATTTTTAAAAATTAAAAAGTTGAAAAATAAGGTAAATTTTGGTACTTACAAGTTTTCGCGAAGATCTAAATTTGCCCATATCTTTTTACCAATAAAAATGGTACCAATTTTATTATGGCGGTATAATGGGCAGGTACAGAACCCTAGGTGCGCGAGTCCAACTCACTCTTGACCGCTTTTTTATTATAGGATATGTATTTTATCACTAAAATAAACATCAATTGAATCAGCAAATGCATAAGAGTTACGTTCCTTAACAAATTATTGTTCATAGTTATTAGGTGTAAAAAGCTACGATTAGACTAAAACCTATTATAGTACACATTAACTTCGAAATAAGTTACAAAAATATGTGTAATAGGATCTAACTTACTCCCATAATTATTGATTTTTCTGCAGCGCGTCTACACAGGCTCCGCTCAGCATTCCCCGCATCGACCAGTATCCTTTCTCACGTAAAATGAAAGCAGTTCGTAGGATAGAATTAGAATTATATCAAATTACATTAATTAATTTCACAATAGCATATGTGAATACTGATCTCAACCGAGTTATTTTAGATTTTTTCCCTTTATTTTGGTGAAAACGGATTTATGTCTAGTAATATCATTCAAAATAGTATTCAATTCAAAATATTTTATTTCACATAAACCTACATGGGCACTTATGAAACGTCAGAAGCTAGGTGCACGGTTCCAATTGGTCGTTTCCTATGGAGAAGAGCCGGCAAGAAACTCCACGGTTACTCTTTTAAAAATAATTGGCTTTTACAATACTTTCAAATAACAGTGTTACTAGGTATGGGAGGACAGTGTAGGTCTTTCAATAAGTACTATACTTAACAAAATAGAAAATGGTCTACAGGTCTACAATTCACTAAACCTACAGCGCTCTCACATTCACAAAACAGAAAAGAATCTATACAAAAAATAAATAAATTAATAAAAGTAAAAACCTATTTTAATAAGACGCAATTATATGATTGCTATTACAGTTGTAATCAATCTGAATAATTACTATGTCCACAAAAGTCACAAACAAAGAGTTGAAATGAAATCGTAGGTATATAATGTCAAATAATAGAATAAATATGTCAAGGACGAATGTAAAAAATAAAAATTAAAGATTAAAATAAACATGGTAATTTGGGAGCAGTTAATAGACTCTTACTTATTTATGTCGTTAATGAGGTACCAGGGAAGCCACATGTGCAGAAGGAATTATTGCCAAACTTCCTTGTCTTCAACGTAGTCTTTAATTTTATAATATGATTTCTTGATAAGGACACGTTTGATGTGGGTTTTGAACTTCCCATCGCTAAGTTCTGTCACCGACTTTGGCAACATTACTCATTAAACCATTTTTAAGGACCAGGTGTTGTTGTATTGATAAACACCAACCAAATTAAAATGTGGGTAATTTAAGTTAATTTAGATTAAAATCCACAAAATAAAAAATAATAAAATCCGTTTAAAAGAATACAAAAGTACTTGAAACCAACTTTTGTAGTTTTTTTTGGTGTCAGTTGGACCCTTTTACACAAAGTAACTTCTTTATTTTTAGAGATAGCTTACATCCGTTTTCACCTAACGATAGAGCATTTTTTTCTGATAATTTTGGTATACTTAACTAATTTTCGGCAAAAACGGACTTATACCCCTTTTCAATAGGGCCACAGAATTCATGTCCAGCGGTGCATCTTTTGGTGGGGTTAACTCAGTGGGTTAACTGCTTTCGCGACTCTTTTCTATGTCATGCTATGATGTGTTACACGTTGCTGTTTCCATTGTGTTCGTCTGACTTCTATTAGTTTCATGTTTCTTGTAAATCTCTCTACGAGCCTTCTTAATCTTATCTCGGTCTTCAGCCGTCTTCAACTTCACAAATATTTAAGTATGTAAACTTAACAAAAACAGTTTCACAAAAATAACTTTATCACCCAAATAAACACCAAAATTCCACTTGGCTTCGAAGTTATAGGGTTCAAAATCCAATGTCAGAGTAAAGAGCAATAAAATCCAAAAGGATAACTTTGCTGGTGAACATCTACCTGCGACCCTTGATTCACTACAAATGTCTACAAAAAAATGCGCACTCGCAAAAAAAAATTACCCCAAACAGTTCTGGAACACACACTGCACTGCACATAATCACACACGTATTACGAATATAATTTAAAGTTAGTCGAACCAATTATAAATACAGCATATAAGATGTATGGATTTTATAATGACGTCCACTCATCAATAAAATAACGATTTTGCAGAGGGAAAGATCTCACCAGTGTCATTGTATGATGCTCGCCTGAGGTCAGGAATGCACGTAGATAGGGACCTCACTATAGCACTAATTTAATGTAATTATTTAGTGGCTGTTAAAGTCACAGCAGTATCAAAACAAAGAATTATGTACTGTTCGATTTTGCCGGCAAGCGACCCGCACATGTGCAAGGCTCCAAGGTATCGTAAAAAAAAATTTGGGACGGAGCTCGCTCCCGGAGTGACTGTGTTGTTTGACGTCCAACGACCGAATCTCGAATTTTGGTCTTATTTTTTAAGTTAAATATTTTTTTATTACTTAATCACCTTCAATATCCAACGTTTAATACATTTAATTAGTGTAATGTTATGTTACCTTAAATACGTAAATTAAACACCACCAAAACAACAACAAAATAATTTTAAAATTTAAACCTGATTTCATGTTCACAATATGTTCATTGTTCCGCAACTCCGCATCACGTAACACAAAACTTTGCAATATGTCAGAAACAAACAAAATTTAGGTTATAACAAATAATAATTCTATTAAACAGTTCGCCCACAAATATGTTTGATTAAAATAATAATTTGGGCCCAGGGGTCAGTTCAACTTGTTTTGCTAATCAAAAAGCTGTCTAACTTGTCAGAACAACCTTCATAAGTGGATAGTGAGACCTACCCAGTACATTCATACCTATTAAAAGTTTTGTTGCTATCAGCTTTGGTCTTACGACTAGGTTAGTTATTTTGGTACATTTTCTTGATTGACATAATGAGATTTTCAGATTTTAGTATATTCGACTTCGTAATTGCTTTATTAAAACTTCACTAAAGTATAACTAACTGTCACAAAAATATACCTTGTCCTTATATAACGTGGAAGTTCTCAAATGCTATTGTCCTTCTAACGTTTGTCTTATAAATAGTTACAACTCGGCCCCCTATTGTAAGGGATCTATTACCGACGAACCTTAAGATACCCTTTTCTTTTTCCTTCGGGTATTAACTCGAAAGGTAAGAAAAGGTAGACCTTTTATTTTTATTCTGTCCGTGGCTCTTAGTAGGTAAATGGTAACTTTTGAAAGCAATAAATGAATATCTTTTTTAGTAATGATATGGTACCTATTTACTATAGGTTCTGAAGAATAGATACCTATAATGGACTTCCAGTAGTTTGCATACTATTTAATAACACTAAAATACAACAAGGCACGTTTTATATTTATGTCACCGTAAGATTGTGAGAACCGTAAGTTTATAATCTATCGGTATTATTTTCGTTTGATTATAAACTATAAAAAAATTGTGAACTGGGTGAAATGGGTTAGGTTAGGTTAGAACTGTGACCAACCGTGCTACTTCCAAGTTGCTCGCAGCCACGCAGGCTATAGGTGCATTACGTCGCCAACAAGTGGTTACCAGTTCACAATTTGTCAGTTTTTCATGGATACATTATAAACTATCGAAAAATTATGCGTTAAATTGTAAAAGATTTGTTCACAATTTTTCGACAGTTTATAATCTAACGGAAATAATACCGATCGATTATAAACTAACAAAGTTCATAATTATACGGTGACATTTATAAGACACACATGACACATCATAATTATGTCAAACGGCTAATGACGCCTGCAATATGTAACAGGCAAACACTTTGCTTTGATACCCTGTTAGACTAACAGGTTCTTTAGATCTTAACAGAAAACGGGTATTTTTGTCTACCAATCATATAAAGGGTATTTTGGATTTTTTCTTGTATAAAATACCTAACTTGTCCATTGAAAAGGTAGGTAATGTAAGTTGTAAAAGATCTTAAAAGAAAAAACTGTTAAGTTTTAAAACTTTTTTAAACAACTTACTGGTCTTAAATCAAGACAGATTAGGCGTAAATTGTATTCATATTTTAACAAAAAGAAAATAGGCATATTGGCAAGATTTTACTATACTAGTGACTCGCTGTCAAATACTTAATGCATTTTCGTGACCTTACCCAGAGAAACAAAATCAATACCAGCTGACCAGCCTACATTTCTATAATCTCCCAAAATAAGCACAGAATCACAAACGAAACTTCCTCAACAGCCTTACATTCCTTACGTCACAACTCACACTGTACCCCAGCCTGCCTACTTATCCTGCAGATTCGTATGAAGGCTCCGTGTCAGTCATTACGAAGGGAACATGTTCAATTTGAGCGGGCATGTCGCTTGCCTGTCACGTCCGCTGCCTATTATTTTTGTGGGAAAATAAACCCAATTTGCCTGAGAACAAATTAGTACAGAATGTTGTATGTTTGAAGTTCAGACTTTGATTAAAGTTTGGGTCTAGATTATGGTTATATTAAAATTCTAGGAGGTATTACATATGGATATTGGGTAGCTATAGAGCATAGGTACTTGCTTACCTACTAATTATAGTACTTACGCTCTCTTTCTTTTTTATGGTATTTTTTAATCGACTTCCAAAAAGGAGGAGGTTATCGTCGCGTGCTTGTTTTTTTTGTGTATGTCCACCGGTTTCTCCGTCATTTGTGGACCGATTTTGAAAATTATTTTTTGTTTGAAAGGATAATGCTCTCAAATTGGTCCCATATAAATTTTATTAACTTTGCTTGGGTATTTTTTGAGTTAGCTGCAAAATACGTATTTTTTTCCCACTTAGTAGGTATGTTATGATAAGTTCCTATCACTGGTAGGAGGTAGTGGTATTCGAATGTGTGTGGGGTAGGTACCACAACCAAAAAGTGAAAAATGAAAACTTTTTATGCTAATGATAGAAAAAAACCCTAGACGCCCCACTGACCAAAATATTCTCACTAATTTCCATATTTTATCTAAGTTTCTCAGCGGTGTAGTTATTTGATCGCTTATAAGAAGATTGTTTCTCACAGGCGTTTAAATTCATTTATTATTGCTAACCTGTACTGTTCCAATGTTTGGCTAGGTCCCAATGAACGGACTATATATTATTTAATATATGACTCTCCAATAAGCCGATAAAATGATTAACTAATTCAAATCAAATCAAATCAAATCATTTTATTTGCAATAAGTATTGGTATAGTGTTGGTCTTATAGTCAGTAATAAGTTCCTAATACAAAGTCAGACATTTGACATGCAAAACATTACAATGTATTCAATGCTAGAGTATTATATTTATATCCAATGGCATGCTTTAATTGTTTCTTTTATTAATTAATTTTACAATACATTCCTTATTAATATTATCATTACATTAATTTAACATAGATTATTAACATTGTTAATAAATTCATTTATAGAATAAAATCGTTTTTCCAATAACCATGATTTTAACTTTATAAAAAATAAATTATTAGGTAACTCTTTAAAGTTCTTTGGTATTTTGTTATAGATAAGTCCACACATATGATAACAGTTCTTTTTATACAGAGAAGTCCTTGGAGCCCTAGGCAGAACTATTCTATCTGGATCTTTTACTTTTCGAGGGCAACGGTCTTGAGCCTTTTCAAACAGGTCAAAGTGCCATCGGACAAATTTTGCACATTCTAAAATATACATACTGGGTAATGTCAGGAGTTTTAATTTAAGAAACAAGGGTTTACAAGATTCCCATGGTGGAATGCCACTAATAGCTCGAATGCATTTTTTTTGTACCCTAAGGGCTTTATCTACGTCTGTTGAGTTACCCCATAGTATAAGGCAGTATTGTAGAGTCGATGCAACGCAGCCGTGATACGCAGTCAACATCGTATCCTGCGACGAGGTCTTTCGCAGTGTGTAGAGAACATAAACGAATTTGTTTAATTTGTTGCATACTTTTTCTACGTGTGGTTTCCAGGAGAAGTAGCCGTCCAATGCAACTCCCAGAAAAGTTGTTTTCTCTGCCTCTAATAGAGGTTGTCCATTATAATTAATGTTAAGTTTCTCTCGCTTACGACCATATGTCTTAAATTGAACTATTTTTGTTTTACTTAAATTTACATGCAAATTATTCAATCTTAACCAAGAAATTGTTGATTCAATTGTATTATTAATGTCAATTCTGTAATTATTTATGTCAGTATTAATTGGTGATGTCAAAATAATCGAAATGTCATCCGCAAATAATGTGCATGGATTAGGTGTGTGTTCAGGAAGATCGTTAATATATAATAAAAACAAAGGGGGTCCCAAAACGCTCCCTTGTGGTACACCCGAGTTGTTGAATCTTGAAAGAGACCTAATTCCCTCCAGTTCTTTATTCTCAGTCATACTTGGAATTTCAACACATTGCTTTCTACCCAGTAGGTAGGTTTCAATCCAACTAAGGGCCGGACCTCGAATACCATATCGTTCTAACTTCGAAAGTAACAATCCATGAGACACAAAGTCAAAAGCTTTTGACATATCGAAGAAGATAACAGATACCCGGTTACCTATGTCTACTTCATCAATTATATTTTTTACAAGATTGAAGCATGCAAGAGTGGTTGATTTCCTTTTTTGAAACCCATATTGTTCTTTCTTAAGAATCTGATGTTTACCAATAAATTCTAAAAGACGGTGTTGCATAGCTTTTTCAAAAACTTTAGATATTATTGGTATGAGACTAATAGGTCTGTAATTATCTGCTTTCGAGCTATCGCCTTTTTTATGAAGAGGTTTAACAACCGCAAACTTCAATAACTCTGGGAAGCAGCCTTCTGAGAAGGACAAATTTATTAAGTGTGTCAACACAGGAGTTATTTCCAGTGAGCAAGCCTTCAAAATTTTAGTCGAAATCTCATCATATCCGACCGCTCCTGTGTTGTTTAGGGAAATTATAAATTTCTGTATGTCACTGTAACCGTATGGCCGAAGGAACAGACTATCGCACGTGTTAGTTGTGCATGTATCCCTTACATTATCGTTCTGTTCATTTGTTAAGCCTATCCAATAGTTATTAAACGAGTTCGCAATTTTTTTTGAGTTGTCTATCATTGTATTATCTATGTTTAAATTCGTAATCAATGATAATTTATTCATACATTCTGATTCTTGCTTTATAAGTGTCCAAGCCGCTTTACTTTTATTTTTTGAAGACCTTAGTATGTTGTCATTTGATGTTTTAATAGAACTAGTGATACAACATCTTAGTAATTTACTGTATTTTTTACATATCATCTTGTTGCGGTCTGACTTATTCCTATAATATATAAAACGCAGTGAGCGTTTACGTTTACTACTAATTCTTAGGCCTTTAGTTATCCAGTTGATTTTCTTACATTTGTTTGTCATTTTAATTCTAACTTTAGGGAAACATAACCTATAAAACAATAAAAACAATTCCTGAAAAGATTCATAAGCCGAATTAATGTTAAGTTGACTATAAACTTCTGAGAAGGAAAGTTTAGACAAACATTCCTTGAATTTAAGTATATTTTCTAAACTATAGTCTCTTTTAAAAATGTAGTACTGTTGAGGAATTTCCTTATGTTTGACAGGGACACTTAACATTTGTGCCGTATTGTGATCAGATATATCCCAATGCAAAAGCTCACCTTTGGCAAGTGGAATATTACTTATGATATGATCGATGCAGGTATTCTGCCTCGTTGGATCAGTAATATGAAAAATTAAATTATAATTTGCAGCTAGATCCTGAAGATCCTTAGTTTTACTATCTGGTTTTAAGGTGTTTACATTTATATAGCCTACTAGAATAACCTTTTTCTTTTTATGTTTATGGTTTATGTAGAAAAGTACTGCAGTGAGTTTCTTAACAAATAAAGAAAAATCTGAACTTGGCGTTCTATATAAAGCTATCATGAAAATGTTATGTGACGGTAATTCCAAGCCGCAGCATTCAAAGTGTTTATCCATGCTGTGTTCCTTCAGGAAGGACAATTCTTTGTGATTCATACCACGTTTAATGAAAATTGCAACACCTCCACGCTTTTGTTTAATTTGTCTACAATAAGAAACTGCCAAATCATAACCAGATACTTTAATAAGACACTCATTACCCTTATCAATAAATGTTTCTGTTAAGCAGATAACGTCTGGCTCGGTATTTTGCAAATATAGGTTAGATAACTGTATTTCTAAATTATAACGTTTACTCAAGATACCTGCTACATTTAGATGAAGTACTCTTAAGAAGTTAGTCACGAAAAAACTCGTCCGTATTCGTACTAATTTCACTACTATCTTGCAGCATATTTTGTTCTGTTTGTGTACTACGATCTACCATTTTTATTTTAGGACGATTTGGACATTGATTTATTTGATTAACCCTTATGTTTCGAGAGTAGTCCTTGTTTTCTTGCCTCACAGTATTATTCCCAGTACATATCGAAGTCGTTTTGAAATTGAGAAATTTAAGGTTTTGTACTGGTGACTTATCATCATTAGCATTTCATTAATTTTAGATTCATTTAAATGGACATTATTAAAAACTTTTAAAACAAATATTGGACATTGAGTTATCTTTAGAAATATACAGAGTTCCGACATTATTTTGAGAACGTTTGAGTCATGTTGTCCAACACAAACAATTATTCGATCATCTGGAGTAACATCGAACAATTTAGCGCAATTTAATATTTCTTCTGTCGATGCATAAGGTTTGATGAAAGATATCACTCGGTAACGTTTATATGGAGTTATCTCTCTCGATTTATTTAGCATTTTAGATATTTTAAGGCACTGTTTACCACCAAATAAAAATATTCTGCTAATATCAGTTTCTTTTAAACATTTTTGTTTTGATCTGGGCGACATTTTCATTTTAACTGGTGCCACGTTGTCGTTGTTAGGGTTCAGGAGAATGGAGTTACAATTTGTTCCGTTACTAGCGTTGATTCTCGTGCCGACGTTTCGTGCGTGTTTCTTTATGTTACTTGGGCTGCCATTTACGCTGTCAACGCTGACTACACTGTTAGCTTCTATTATATTATGCTGAGGTTGACTTGGGAATCCTGATGTTTTGTATGCCTGTGTAACTTTCGCGGACTGGTCATCCACTTTAATTTCTGAGTCTGGAAGATACTGTATTGATGGTTTGGTTGATTCTTTACCCATTCCTTTTTTAGGACAAATTGTGATAGGACTATGGTGAAATTCATCTGTGAGTCGTCGTTTCACGCTATTTTTCCGGCTTGATGATATGTTGTTTTTCCAAGTTGACGTAGGACTTCTACAAATCTGTTTCAAAATAGTAATTTCCTGGGAAAGCTGAGT
This sequence comes from Agrochola litura, assembly GCA_949152395.1. Classification (NCBI taxonomy): domain Eukaryota; kingdom Metazoa; phylum Arthropoda; class Insecta; order Lepidoptera; family Noctuidae; genus Agrochola; species Agrochola litura. Next base: position 998,801 of record OX424497.1, on the reverse strand, counting down.
AACTTGTTTTTTTAATTCAACATTTGCCAGAATCAAATTGTCCATTTCGTTTTGGGTACTTTGTAGATTCGATTTTAAACTTTTTATTTCGGATTTCATCTCTTCAATAAAACTAGATGGAAACAAGTTTGTTGATAAATCCAAGCTTTTACCCAGTAGGGCAAAGGACGTAGAAGAATCTAAAGAATGGATATTGTTTATGTTATCCTCTAGTGATCGGCATTTAACCATCTGATGTTTTCTCAGTGTAACGTTTGCTGTATCTTCCATTATTAGGCTGATATTCACCTATAACTATTTTGGTTAAATTCTTATAATACGAGTACCAAATACACCTCTGCCCACACTTCCGAGGAATAGTGGCGTGATGATTGATATTAATATGTAGTCCAATTTTTTTTGAAGATTGCGTTTATTTCTTGGAACTCAATCTTGATTCTTAGCATGACATCACAATTTCCCTAAGTACACACTACACATACTCACGTACTACGTAATCCTGTTTCCGTATTCTGTAACCTACGCTGAACTCATTGTACGCGAGTTATGCTAATACCGCGTTAGGCGCCGCGGGACGTCGATAAGTCCCCTCTTTGAGGAGTGGCTAGAGAGGCGCCACGGCGTCCTCAACGTCCGCCTGACGCAGGTCCTCACTGGACACGGTTGTTTTGGGAGGTTCCTGTTCAGGATAAGGCGAGAGGAAACGTCCGGGTGTCACCATTGTGTGGATCGCCCAGAGGACACGGTGGAGCATACGGTGGAGGTCTGCCCGGCGTGGGCGGAGCATCGCCGTGTCTTTGTGGAGGCGATCGGCGGCGGTGATCTCTCGCGCCCGGCCCTGGTTCAGGCCATGGTACGAAGCGAGAGGAAATGGGAGGTCTTCACCTCCTTCTGCGAAATAGTAATGCTCGCGAAGGAGGAGACGGATCGCGTGAAGGAGAGGCAAATTTCACGCCCTCACGCCCCTAACCGCCGCAGGAGGAGATGCCCTGGGCGTCGGGAATCGCAGGCCGATTTCCGGCCACCGTAGGCGCGGGCTTGCGGATGATGAGCAATAGCTAGCTCACTGTCCGATAAGGACCAGGCCCGGGTCGACGGCACATTGTGTTCCACGCGCGCCTCAAAAAGATGTCAGCAGAACTGACGGAGTCCGCTAGGGCCAATCCCTGCTTGGGTTGCGAAAAAGTCCAGATCGTGGCCCCCGGCAACATGACAACTAAAGGAACACGGGTGGGTTTTAGTCAATAAGAGTGTGACACGCCCTCCCGCTCCGCCCAGAGCGGGAGAAGTTATTTGATAATTTCCCACACAAAAAAAACAAAAAGCCGCCGCGCGACTTTAGTTGCGTTTCAAAAGATAATAATAATAACATTGGAAGCAGTTGGCGAACGACAATATGCCACGAGCTGGTTTTTTGTTCGGTTGTCCAAGGTGTGAGTGGGAACAGGTTTGTTGTTTTTTGTTCAACATAAAGTAGGCTTAGTCAATGTTAGTATTTTGGGTGATTAAATACTGTCACAAGTGGAAAGAGAGTAGGGACGCCTTTGCCCAGCAGTGGGACAATAATGGCAAAAAATAAAAATTCTGTCGCTCTACTCTTGGACTCTTTTTAACGCTTTCAGTCGACCGACTGAATAGAACCGAATATATAGTTTAAAATCACTTGGCTGTTACTGAACGATTTTGTTACCGTTAACAGACTTTCAGTAGATATATACCATTACTACTGAAAGTCTGTTCAATATTTTATCTGACTGTTGTTGTTTTTGGCACCTATAATTCTGAATTGAAATGAGATGACGGTCAGAGCTAGTAAACCTACAACGCACACAACAAACACGCTCTTGAAACAATTAAATGGGATATAGTGGGTCTAAGTGAAATTCGAAGATCAGAAGAAAAAATAGAAGAATATGAGAATTATATCTTATATTTCAAGAACGAAACACCAGGACTGTACGGAGTTGGTTTTTTAGTAAAAAAATATCTCAAAAATATAATTCAGGAATTCATAGGAGTTTCGGACAGAATAACAGTCTTAAATATCGACTTAGCTGGCAACAAACAACCTGTATCTATCATTCAAGTTTATGCGCCAACCGAGAATGCCTGTGAAGCAACAAAGGACTCTTTCTACAATAATCTAAAAACTACAATGGAGAAGTTACACAACACAGTAATCATAATGGGTGATCTCAACAGTAAAATTGGCAAAAGGACGAGTAACGAAGACAAATTCTTGGGACCATATACATTTGGAAAACGGAATGACAATGGGCAAAGACTAATGGACTTTGTTAAAGAGTATAACTTATGTGTCATGAATAGCTTTTACAATAAAAAACCCAATAGGAAGTGGACATGGACTTCTCCAAACGGCAACGTGAAGAATGAAATTGATTTCATAATTACAAATAAACCTAAGATGTTTATGGATGTCAAGGTTATAAACCAATTAAACTTCAACACCGATCACCGAATGGTCCGCAGGAAAATTTTTGGGCACCAAGTAATGGTTTTACTTGGTGCCCAAAAATTTTTTAAGATCAAATATTAAAACAAATAAAAATGAACTACAGTTACCCCTTCCGCAAAATATATTAAACTCTCTAGAAAAAAGTCTAGAAACGACTGTAACAGAAAAATTAAGTATGCATGGATAATACGATAGTTTGGAAAAACAACTTATATCATTAGAACACAGTACAACAGCAACTAAAACAATAAAAGATCAAATAGGAAACCATTCTAAAGAGTTAATAAGGAAACGACAAACCCTAAGGCAGCAAAAACCACATAATAAAAAGGAAATTTCGGTCATAAGTAAAAAAATCAATGAAAGTATTAGGAAACACAGACAAAATCAATTACCACATAGAAAAAACAGGAGGAGTCAAAAAAGCTTGGAAAGAGTTAAAAGATAGTAGTGTATGGATTCCTAAAATGCAAGAACAGAATAACAGGAAAAACAAAAGCAAGACAAAAAGATTGGAAATAGTGAAAGTTGCAACAGATTTTTATAAAGAATTGTACAATGAAGAATCGCCATCTTCATTACCTAACCTGGCAGAAAACTCTGATGAAGATGAAATACTGCCAATCATAGATAGTGAGATATACAAAGCCATACACTTTCAGAAATGTAGAAAATCTCCTGGTGAAGATGGAATTTCCAACAAACTTTTAAAAGGTTCTGCTGAAGTCATCTTGAAATCTCTATTAGTTATATTCAATGAAATTCTGGATACAGAAGAAATACCAACACAGTGGTCAGCCTCGACAATTACTTTAATTCACAAGAAAGGAAACAGAGAGGACATTGGGAACTATAGGCCTATAAGTCTCATGACTAACCTGTACAAAATATTCTCTAAGATCATACTTGGCCGGATCACGAGGATTCTAGACGATAATCAACCCAATGAACAAGCAGGATTTTGAATTGGATTTTCAACTATCGACCATATTCATACAATTAAGCAAGTAATAGAAAAGTACAGCGAATATCAATTATCATACTACTTAGCATTCGTGGATTACAGTAAGGCTTTCGATTCTCTCAAACATGCGAAGATATGGGAAGCTTTGCTGAACCAAGGTGTAAACAAGAAGTACATTCGACTTAAAAGAAACATTTACAAGAATATGACAGCAAAAATTAGAACTGAAAGACTAGGAGACAACATTGATATAAAGAGAGGTGTGAGACAAGGAGACCCATTGTCACCAAAACTTTTTTCTGCAACCTTAGAAGAAATTTTTAGAAACCTAGATTGGACTGAGTATGGTATTAAAATAAATGGAGCATCTTTCAACCATTTGAGATTCGCTGACGATCTCATAATCATAACAGACAACCCAAATCACCTGCAAGTAATGTTAGAACAATCATTTCCCCTGCACAACTCACATCTAAAGAAATAAAAACAGAATAACCGCATCGTGGAAAAGATACTGGTCGCTAAAAGAAGTTACTAAAAACCCATCAATACCACTCAGACTAAAAAGTCACATATTTAACTCCTGCATTCTTCCTAGTATGACCTACGGTTGCCAAACGTGGCCCCTTACAAAAGAAAACATAAAAAGATTGGAAACATGTCAACACAACATTGAAAGGAGCATGCTAAACATAAAGAAAAAAGACAAAGTAAATCTCAATCTTATAAGAAGAAAAACAAACGTAGCAGACGTGACTTACACAATAAAAAACTGAAGTGGAAGTGGGCAGGTCACGTCATCAGGGATAGAAACGGAAAATGGGCCAGAGAAGTAACAGAATGGTATCCCAGAGAAGGAAAGAGGAAAAGAGGAAGACCATTTCAAAGATGGGAAGACGATTTGAGAAATACTGCGGGAGGGACATGGAGGAGAAAAACTCACGATCGTGAGTTATGGAAAAGCCTGGGGGAGGCCTATGCTAAAGAGCAAAGCAGTCTGGAGAATGCTGATGTCTAACTTAACCTTTAATTTATATGTATAAATTGTAAAAATAGTTTTTTAAGATTGCTAATAAAGGCTATTTGAATTTGAATTTGAATACGAAAAGAATTCTAGGGTAGGAATGTCACCCTTACGTCGCATATAACTTACACCACACACCATAGCCGAATAAACGAGCATCTCATAAAATATTATAACATGCAAAAAACCCACATACACACACACACCCTTACCCTACACATAATTGTTATGGGGTGTATGAAAATGTGTCAACTTTGCTCTCGATTTTTGTACCAATAACATTGGGCTGCGGAAGCGCGTTACGAAAAAAACGACCGAATTCTGTACGACGTTATAACATTTTATTGTAAAGTGTGAAATTGTTGTTTTAATTAAGTAGACTTTATAGATAAAACTAACGAGTTCCAGTAGCATTTCTTAGTTATAAGTAGGTACCTACTTAGTGTCTATGAAAGTTTGCTTTGGTAGAAATTTGTAAGTAAAAATTCTCAAGTTTTAGAAGTAAGTCAGTACAGTTCAGCTTTTTGTACAACTAAATGCAGACGAGGATTTGTACTTGGATAAATCCTATGGGAAAAGTTTTCTTTTTCCCGTCAGATTTGTTTTAAGGGTTCCGTACCTCAAAAGGTAAAAACGGAACCCTTATAAGATCACTCTCTTGTCCGTCTGTCTATCCGTGTGTCACCACCGATTTTCTCAAAAACGGGTGGATTTAGCAAGTTGAAATTTATACCAGATATTGAGGTCTATAGTCCCTATTATGTGTATAAAAATCAAGGTCCTGAGTCAAAACAATAAAAAGATATGGGCAAATTTAGATTTTTGTCCTATGGTATTCTGCTGTGGGGTAAAGCCGCTGACATTCAAAATATATTTGTTCTTCAAAAACGAGCAGTTCGAGCAATTTACCAGCTAGGTGCCAGAGTTTCTCTAAGAGATTTTTTTAAAGATGTTGGTATTCTCACGGTGGCATCACAATTCATTTTCGCCAACATCTTATATATTAGGCAAAATATACACTTATTCACAATGTTAACACTCGAAATAAGGACAAACTACGAGCTCCCTTTCACCGGCTTCATAAGGTTCATAACTCATTTGTTGGGCTTGGTATAACCTTTTATAACAAGCTACCCTCTTCTTTGCTAGATTTGCATTTTAATGCGTTTAAAACTAAAGTAAAATCCAACCTCTGTTCAAAGGCATACTATTGTATCAACGACTACTCAAATGATAAGAATAGTTGGTCGCTGTGATTAACTCAAGACAATGTTTATGTTCTTTCTCCAGAATTAGCTTACGTACTGACAGTTTGATGAGTTTATATAATTGTTTATTTTATTTGAATTTATGATTCAATTTTTTATTTATTTTTTACGAGTCAATTTATTTTTATTTTATTTTATTGTTGACATAATCTACTCATTACAATGTTTTTGTTATGAGTTGTATTGCAATTTGTGGTTAGCTAGCGACCTCGACAATTGATCATATTATTTTTTGCCTGAGCAACCGGCAGCAAGTTCGTCATGCTCCCTTAGATGTCACTGCTTGCGGTAGCGTCGGGGGTTGGGTTGCCTCCTTCCCTCAAATATGGCGAGGGGGGTAATGGCTGATCTTTGCGTTATGCTCGTGAACGGGTGCTGCTTGTGGTGACTGGTCGTCTTGCTGATCATGGTTTTGTTATTGTTACTAGTAATTAACTGTTCATTTTTTTTTATCTCGATGGTCCTAGTTTATCATTTATAACTGCCAATTACAGCTTTATGTAAGCGGGCACTCCCTTTATGTCTGGAGGCTTTTATTTAGATATTTAGTTCTGTTTACGTTTAGTTTTGTTTTCTTTTTATTTTTTTAAATAATGCTTGAGTATAGTCCTCGATGTTTTTGGTTGGTATATTGGCGTGTGCTAGCTGACATATGGCCTATAATTTATCATTTGAATTATGTTTTGTGTTGCATAATGTAGGTTATTTTGTATACTATTGTATAGAATCATTCTCTAACTTGAACAGACAGCTGTGCTGCTGGGGAGTTTGTTGCGCCACTTCTTCTTCCCAGCTAAAGGCACTAGGAAGTGGTGAAGGGTGGGCGTTTTTGGGGGACTGTCTTATGTAATTTTGACGTTCGAAAAGTGCTGATTCTCAGCCTAGTTTGAATAAATGACTTTTGAATTTTGAATTTGAATTTTGATTTTTGATGCGCTGCGGCCTGGTGCGGCGCGATGTGCGCTTAGCTTAAGTTCACAAATTTATAAATCAATAACAAAACTTAACTAGCTAGCTAACGCAAACGAAGCATTTAAAGAAGTCATCTGTTCTCATCATATAAAAATAATATATACTACCGATACAACTTCCCTATTTCTGAGAACGAAAGACCATAGATCTAAGAATCACGTAAAATACCTTCAAAAAGTAAACCCCAAGAGCTGCGCCAGGTGAGCAGATATTCCTACAGTAGGTAACATGATTCATAGCTCAGCAATATATCACCCTTCGTGAATATATGAGGTGTCGTTTAGCTCAACATTGTTCGTGGAACGGGGGCTTTATTTTTATTAAGCGTAGATTTTTGAGGTGGTGAGTGTGGTTGGTTTAATTTGATTTGGGTTTGAATTTGAGCTGGCTTTTGATACCTGCTTAATTTTATTATCATAGAAATACGCTCTCAGACGGTGGTCAATTATAATTTAAAAAAATCGGCCAAGTGTGTGTCGGACCACGCACAATGAAGAGCTCCGTAGTTGGGATGAATTTATCCCAAGAACAAACTTAACTTAGTAGTTGAGAAACATGTTCCCCATACATCAATATACGTCACGGTCAATTCTCCATCTGCAAATTTAAGTTTGTAATCGCAATTGATTTATTTGCGAGTATCAAAATATGTCACATGAATGGCCGTATTTTTTATAGCGTTAAATTATAAGCTTGATTTTTTTTTTATCCAAGGGAACATAATAATATAGTATTTAATAGTAATTTCAACCTGATACCTCTACGGGTTTCTGAGAAAATGGGATTTGACAGACTGATGGGCTGACAACGAAGTGATCCTATAAGGGTTCCGTTTTTTCCTTTTTAAATTTCTAATTCATATTATAAGATTTAAATTTAAGGCCATTGTAGGATTTTAAAAGTTTTTTTTTAAAGTGCTACGAAAATAAGCCAGAAATAAAATGTGGCATTATCTATTATTTAATAAGTAGGTACTTCAGTGATTTTCAAGATTCCATCCAATTATTTAGTTATTCTTTTTGCTTTCCATTTGTTTCAACGTTTGCATAACGCAACCATTAATTAACTAGTCATTCCATTGGCAGGAATACATTTTTAGTGTGAGGCTGCATCAGCGCAGGCCGGATAATCCAGTTTCAATCAGCAACGACTATCATTGATAAGCCTCAATAATGGATTTGTGTGTTCCATGTATGTGGAATAATATCAAGGAAATTGAGCAGTTCCACTTCAAATAAGGCGCAAAAAAAGGTCAACTGGATCGATATCTTGAAATGACGGTAAAAGGGAAACAACTTTCAGGTTGCCTACAGGTTGGTTTCAGGTTGTCAGGTTGGTTGGTTAATTTAACAGAGATTTAAAGAGTGTGCTATTTGCTGGCTATAGGACGATTGACGAATAGCAGGATTGTCAGCCAAATTTATTTTGATTGCTGAATTTTCTAATTCGCTCTTACAGCGTAAACTACCCGAGTTAAACTGGGTATTTTTAAATCGGCTATCATAGTTTAGTTTTGCCTCTATTTATCTTCTGTTTTCAAATTCTTTTCTTATCTTTAGCAGTCTGCATATGTGTGCTATGAGCAATTTGCGTGAACCTGTGACCACGCATAGCATTGACCTTCTGCATCTACATCTTTGACACCATTCATTCCCCACTGCTTGCGATCCAATATTACAGCAGTAATTATTTACAGCTAGCTACATATTTAATTATTATACGCTCTGATCCAATTAACCCGTTGATTTGCCTGATTTGTTTGTAATTACTTTGTATTATTGCATTGCGCTTGAGGCAGCTAATTACTATATCCAAGAATGCAAATGGAACCTAAGAGTTCACTGCAATCAAATGTTCGCCGTGATCCGAACTGGGGCGGAACTGTGTAGGAGTCGCGATATTGTCTGCTGAGCCACGGAGCTAGTGACGTCCGCTACCGAAATCAACATTCCCTCTCTGCCGCGGCCAGGCCGCGCGTCTGCTACGGCGCTGGGCTTGCAACGCCGGTAATTCAAAGCTAGGAGTCTACGCGTCATCGACCAGTGCTACGCTTGGTGCTACGTTAGCAGCAACTTTGTACTTGTTACCAGGCCCGCAAGGATTTGTTGCTACTGTACGCTTTAATATTACTAACTAGCTTCTGGCCGCGACTTCGTGCGCGAGCTTATAACCTTCCTCAAGAATTGGACTATCCAATGCAAAAAGATTTTTTTAAATCCGACTGGTTGTTCCGGAGATTACCCCCTACATACAAACTAACAAAACAAACAAACAAATTTTACTTCTTTATAATATTAGTATAGATAACTTCACAGAATGATTCAGTAGTACAATAATTAATTCAACATGCGCCATATGTGCAACGCACGCCTCCATCAGCACAAAAGAATACTCTGAGCCATACTCAATCTGAATCAGACTTAGACACCGGATTTCAAGTAAGTGATATTTCTTATGTAAACATAAAACATACCATCAAACGTTCGCGTCCCGACGAGCCTCGGTCACCTGGTGATGAGACTTTTAAAAGCATGAAATAAAGGCCTTATGACTGGAAAGCAGAATTTGATTCAAAATTAAAAGAAATGTTCATAAAAAAAAATAACCGAATTACCCAAGTTTCTACGGACATAACTGAAAAAATGCTGGAAGAAACAGGGCATAACTATGAAATTTATAATTGTGGAGTCACTTACAGCTACTCTACGTACAACATGAAGCTGCTGCTGCAGTTGAAAACCATTAAGGTAAATAAATAAATAAATAAATAAATTGTTTATTGATCAAGAAGGTACAGATGGTGAGAAAAACAAAGCTAAACTAGTTACAAGCAAGTTGTACAAAGTTATGTAACTACTATTTATGGTAGAACATGTTGATGAAGTACATGGAACATCTGTTGACAAATTACGTTACCCTGTCTCTTAAACTAGGGTATACCTGTATCTTAAGAGACAGTGGACGGCCATAAAGTTATGTTTAAAGTTACCTATAATTTAAGTAAGGACCCTGTCGATCCACCCACAAGTAAACAATTTACAGATAATGGTAAGTAAAATTAAATTAAAAATTAAATAAAGAACTTAAATCTAGTGAGTGTGTATGTGTGTGTGAAAGTGTGTGTGGGTGTGTGTGAAGTGAGATGGTGTGTGTGTGAGAGGGTGTGAGGGTGTGTTTGTGTGTGCGTGTGTGCATGAGTGTTCATGAGCTAGGTTATAAAGGTGTAAGGTGTCGATTTCGTAAAGAAGTTGTTACAATAAATCGATCATCTCGCTCAGAAGTGACCCGATTCCTGCCAGATCCTGAACGGCGCGTGAACAAACCGGTCTCCCGATAGCGTTTGTAGACTCTATGAACAGACAACAGGCTTAGATGCAATCTTTCAGCCACAACACGCTGACTAAGTCCAGAATCCAACAATGCCACCACTTGGGCGGCTTCTGCGGGCGAAGTATTCATGTTTTAGAAAAAAAAACTTTTTCTGGCGTCCCAAAGTCACAGTACACACACAGTATACAGAAAACAATTTTTTTAAGATAAGCGCTAATTTTTAGTTTTCAAATGTGAAATGGACTCCAACTCTAAACACACATTTGTCTAATAAAACAAATTATTAAAAAAAACAAAAAACCCGACTGCAAAAACTCAACAGAAAAGAAAAAAAACAAGCATTATAATCTATAGGATTTTGGTATTGCAGGCGGGGGACAAACAAAAGTTTCACCAAAATTTCAGGTTATTGGTTTGTCCCCCGCCTGCAATACCAAAATCCTATAGATTATAATGCTTGTTTTTTTTCTTTTCTATTGAGTTTTTGCAGTCGGGTTTTTTGTTTTTTTTAATAATTTGTTTTATTTCAAACTTTTTAGTTTTATTAATATATAAATAACTAGCTTTTGCCCGCGGCTTCGCCCGCGTGGATGTCGGAAAATAACCCACAAGAACGTGCTACCGGGATTCAGAGTATCCTATGCCCTAACCTATCTAGGTCATGGCCTATCCTATGCCTTTCATTTAGAAATCCGTTCAGCCCTTACGGCAGGAAAAGGTAACAGGCACATAATAAATCTATTTTAGGGTTCCGTATCTCAAAATGAAAAATTTTAACCCTTAAATGATGACTTATTTGATTTTTTTTCTACTTCGTTGTCTGTTAAGACCTTTTTTCTCAGGAACGAAGAGGCATCAAGTTGAAATAGATATCAAAAACTTAGATCTACGGTCTCTTGGATCTGTAACGAAATCAAACTTCCAAGTCAACGACATAAAAAAACGGCAATTTATGCCGCATATTTTGACACTCGCAAATAAACGAGTCTATTTGGTAATTTCCGTTGGCCCAGCAGCATGAAGTTTGGCGAGAAGCAAGGTCAAGTAAAGAGGAAAATCCGAAAATTTATGAACTGCAAAGTTAAGTTTGTTCTTCAATCCGGGATCAAAAATTATAGACCGTGTCTTGAAGTAACATTTAGTACGTATTTCATTCAAATCGGTACTCTCCACTCTATTAAAAGTTATTTTTCAATTGAAAAGTTAAGTTTGTCCTTCAATCCTGATTTGCGAATTCAGGCAGCCAATCAAGCACAGCTTTGAGACGGAACCTTTAGGGCGTAAATCCTACTCATATTTGTCCGGCTTTTTAACATAAATAAAACAGGTTTATATGATTCTAAATGCCTTACTTAAAATACTAATTATTATTCATTTTACTATTATCACCACCATTAATTTGTAATATCTACTCTAGTGCCGCCATTGAACCGAAGTAAAACCCACATGTTAGAAAGGTTAGTTTACGACTAATTGTGATAACTTTGACAGAGTGGGCCGATTTTAATTAAATATAGACAAAATTATATAATTCAAGATACAGACTATGGCTATATTTCCAATTTCCTTAAATCTCTTAAAAAGAAGACACAAAAAAAATCAATATAACATGTGAATTTTAAAATCATCCCCCAAACAGGTAAAATAGGGGGTTTACCTGTTTGGGGGATGATTTAAAAAAAAACGCCGAAATGTGTACTTCTTTATTTCTTAACAAAAGCATAAATTTTAATTTTCATATCTCTAACTTAAGAAATGCTGGATTTGCAATACAAACTGTCATCCCCTGTAGGATCTCTCATCTCATGCCCTTTAGGATTATTTTTGAGACAAAAAGTACCCTATATCCATCTCCAGGATGCCATCTATCTCTTTACCAAATTTTATCGAAATCCGTTCAGTGGTTTAGCCGTGAAAAGGTAACAAACATACAGGCACAGTTACTTTCGTATTTATAATATTAGTATGGATGAATTGATGATTGACTGCTTAGCTCTATAAAAGTATAGCATGATGATAATCATTTAAAAGGTTAAATCTTTAACTATCTGCTACATTCGTTCCTTATTCAGCCCAGTGAAGTATTGGAATAATTCAACTGTTGTATAGTGGTATATTGTGTTCATTTAAATAATGGAAACCTCATTAAAAAGATTTTTCAACATACAAAGGTATATTGTGTTCTATCTCTTCTCATTTCCTACGAAATGTATGGGAAGTTTTTTTTGCAATTTCTGACTTTTTTCGTACTCAAACCTCAGTTGGCCTAATATAGTTTTTTGATCTTAGTAATAAGAAATAGGATCGACCGGTATCAAAAAAGTTGTTGTGAAAATTGGCCATTTTCTTGCTGACTGTACAATTTTTTCAAAATCTGTGAATGCAAATCAAAATGTTTCAAAAAGTTAAGGACAGTCTTCTAAGACTGTTTTCTTGTAGCGACAACGGTTTTGTACCTGCCCTTATTGCCCCATCTCAAAATCCACCCTGTATATGCGAATTTCCAAAAATCCGTTCTTAGCGAACGTCTACTAAGTATAAACTACCTCCCTACCAAATTTCATCTTTTTACGTCAAGTGGTTTTCGATACTTCGTGATGAAGTCAGTGAGTGTGAGTCGCGTAAGTGAGTGAGTGACCTTTCGCATTTATATATTTAGATTATACATATGTATTTGGAATTGACTCATTACTAACTTTTATTTGATACCAATAATGTATTTTTTTAAACCTACCCCTCCTTTTTTTTATTTGCAGATGCAATATATAAATATTATATAGCCTATGTCACTCCTACTATTAAAACGAACCTAACGACACCTCATACGCTAAAATCCATCAAGCCGTTTAGGCTACAGAGCGTGCCAAAGAAATAGACATACATACATACATACAAACATACATACATACATACATACATACATACATACATACAAACTCTCGAAAAACATTACCCTCCTTCTGGGGCAGTCGGGTAAAAACAGTGAATCATTTAATTTATAAGATAAACAAATGAAATTCTAATTTTGAATTTTCACTTATCACTATAATAGCCAAACTGCCAGCTAAACAATCATGTGATTTTTTTCATGGAATGAAAAATCTTTTGTGTTAAATTAAGACAGAAATCATAAAAACGGAAGTGTTTCGATTTTTATGATGAGAAGTGTAAAATCATAGAAACAAATGTTTTTTTTTTAAATACCTATGTTCTTAACATTAATTAAGATCAATAATAGGTTGTGGTACATAATAATAATTATCTGATAAGGTCAATTAAACATTATATCATATAACAATATTTATTTAAGTATGTATGTATGAATGTATCTGTACCACTAAACTATATGGTGTCTGTTTGTGTATTTTTTTGTCGTTTATGTATTCGTTTATTGTGTAGTATGCTTTTTGAATTAACATTTGCTTGATCTTATTTATAAATGTCTTATCGCTGGTTTTATATTTTATTGCATCTGGTAGTTTATTAAATATTTTTATGGGCATTACGTAGGGGCTATTGGAATGTAGTTTCATGCGCGAAGAAAGTAAGATTAACAGATTTTTATATCTGTGAAATCGGTCTTTATGTTTACCGCTGTGGGTTGTTTGCAGCATGTTTCTAGGAGATAGATGGTTAGGTGAGTATTGACAATGCTAAAGTTTATGAACACTTTGAGCTAATTGAAGCACCAAGGCATGCTCTCACGTTACTGTCTCTATCCATATTCTGGGGTTCCATCGTTTTGTTTTCATTTGTTTAATTGCGCGCCTTTTTTTAAGGCCGGTGACGTCATTATGTTTAATTTTATTCATTGCCACCTGTGTAATGTGGGATTTAGGGATTTTGTGTGGGCTGTTGGCAGATTGTGACCCTTTATTTTGGTGTGAATTGTGTTATATAATCCACATTTTGGTCAATTCGCCCCTTCAAAGTAATCTCGTCTATTAAATGTAATGTTCCCATAAAGATCTTTCACTTCGATTTGGGGGAAAAGACAAACAGAATAATAAAATACAAGCTACAAATATGAGCCGTTTCACTCGTAAAACGGACTGATATTATGAATACCTATGTGAACTGAGCGTTATCTAGACCTTTCGTTTTAGTAACAAATTGCTCTATCATAATATAATATTATGATCAGTAACTACATACACTTACAAGATATTGTAGGTTCCTGTAATTTTCTTTGATAGAATTCTTAGTCAATAACGACATAATTATCCACTCAATAATAACATAACATTCTAGAAACATCAAGATTTACGTTACTTTTAAATAAATAAAAGATAAAGCTAGTAAATACAGTAAAACGTGTTGGCAGCAATCTATCTCTATTTAGCGCAAACTGTTGAGATAGGTATAGTGGCGTGTTCAACGAAAAAAGATTTTTTTTCTGTTTTTAGTTCGGGCAGAGGCTTTGAGTTTATTTGCCTGTAAAATACGTAAATAGCACTTAAAAAGGATTTAATTTCGAATCAACGTTAAGATTCACAATAATGCATGCTTGCCTAGAAGTAGCCTATCCAGGAACGTATACAGGTAGATACTCAATGAGTGACGCACTGAACTTTGGTTTTTATGTGATTTCAATAACTTTCAGTAATTCTGTGAAAAATAAGGCAAAAGCCAAACGTATGGCCGGCCTACATGAAATCCTGAGTCACAAATTACAGTTTAAGTTCCAAACTAGCCCATTTTTAGGGTTCCGTCCCTCAAAAGGAAAAAACGGAATCCTTATAGGATCACTTCGTTGTCCGTCTGTCTGTCTGTCAGTCAGTCAAGACCCTTTTTTCTCAGGAACGTGTGGAGGTACTTAACATGTTGAAATTCATATCAAATACGTAAATCTAAGGTCCCTTAGAGCTCTAAAAAAATCAAGCTTCTAAGTCAACGCAATAAAAAAAAATAAAAGAAAAATAACCTTTTTAAAAAAGCTTTTATTTAAATGCTCTAAAAAGAAGAAAATAAAATTTACTTTTAAAATGTTAACTATCAACTTATAACCTCATTATGTCATTATACACAATTTATATGATCATAAAAGCTTGTCGCGCGATTTACTTGTGTAAATAAACTAGTACCTATTTAACTGAGTAACTTAATCTGCTAAGTTAATTTTTTTTTTTAATTTCAGTTTAACCAAATACTTATAGGTACTTACGCAAAACTCGCGACAAGCTTTTATGATCATATAAATTGTGTTTAATGAGGTTATAAGTTGATAGTCAAAATTTTAAAAGAAAATTTTATTTTCTTCTATTTAGAGCATTTAAATAAAAGCTTTAAAAAAAAAGGTATTTTTTTTTTTGTTTTTTAGTTATCGCTGACTAGGTTTCTGAGTCTGTTCATCTCATTCAACGCATCATTGTTGCAAGGTCGTTTACCGGTTAATTTCGAACAGTGTAGCTCTTCAATAAGGAGACCTTCTAAAGAGCTTCGAGCCTAAGTAAACAACGGCGTGGTCGACAGTACTACCCTGCATTTTGTGTACTGTGCAAGCCAAGCATAATACAATTAGCAGCATTCTTCATTCTGCGGTTCCGTGACTACATTTTGCTAGAAATTGCACAGACTTGGACTGAATGAGGTGAACACCATCTTTACCGAAGTCTATACGGACGGATGGTATATCAGTGTCATACATTTGTGCTCTTTCCCGTTTCGGGTTTGATTTTGGAGTTGTCCTTCTCCTAGACAGGTTGCAGACCAATGCTGATGACGCCCATCTCGCCAAATCCCACAAGTCAAAGTTAATCAACCAATGTTACAGGCTCAAAAAATTCTACTTCAAGAATAATCGAGGTCTCTACACCAAATTTCAGGTGGATGAGCAACGGAGCTTATAATCACCATCTTTTATTAACCTGCATTTTTATTCTCAGCGAACTTACTTCCTACAGTATGGGTATTAAATGAAAGGGTCATTTAATACCCATACTATAGGAAGTAAGTAAGTAAGTATTTATTTGCATAAAACATGGTATACATGGTGTTACAATAATTTACAATAAAGATATTACATGTTTTGCCAGAATTGTACTTAGCATGCATATGTTCACTTAATACTAACATGAGAATTTGCTATCCATAAATTCTTTAAGACTATAGAAATTCTTCAAGTTTAACCAGTCAAACAATTTTCCCTTAAATAATATGGAGTTTAAGTTTTTTATGCTACTCGGTATGTTATTATATATACTAACACAATTATATAAACAGCTTTTATTATATTTAGCAAGCTTGGGAAGATCATGCAGAACGAGTCTCTGTAGATCACGCAGGCTCCTTGGATTAATATCATTGGCTGGTTTTAAACAGGTCTTTATGTTTATTAACGAACATACATATTTCCAATATATAAAGCGACGGCAGCGGTAACAAACCTAGTTTCTTAAATATGGGTTTACAAGATTCCTCCGAGTGCATCCCGTAAATTGCCCTAATGCACTTTTTTTGAGCAACAAATGCTCGGTTTATATCGGTACTATTTCCCCATATTATAAGCCCGTAACGTAGTACCGATTCTACATATGCACGATGTCGGTCACATTTGTGACGTATTTACCACCCCTTGCGGGTTTTTTCATAAAAAATAGATGCACCCGTGGTTTTATCCGCATAAGTATCGATCACGTGGGAATATCAAGATAACCTAGGTCCTGGTCTACTTGTGTGCAAAATATCATCTAAATGAAAATCTAAATCAAAATATAATAGTCGTTTTTGCGTGAAAGCGTAACAAACAGATAAACAAACGAACAGACTCACTTTGGCATTTATAATATTAATTATTAAAATATTAATAAATAGTTAGGATAAGCTATAGGACTATGTGAAAACTGATAAATGGCTGAGTAGGAAGCGCGCATTAAGATGGCGATTAATAATTAATGTGTATCGAAGAGAACGTCGCACTGTGCCGACTCTAAATAAAAAAAGGTAAAGGTCAGGAAGATAATGATGGTTGTCAACCCTTACTTTCCAATGTATCGTAGGTTCGTAGGTAATAAGCACAATAAAGGTCTTTGGTTCTGTATTTACGTTGTTTGCCACTGATTTCCGAAATTAAAGTTATGTTTCAGTTTTTTTTTTTTTTTTCACTTTTTTGTCGTGGTACCTACCCACACCAATTCGTATAATTGCTATGTAAAAAACAGTGACAGGAAGTTTTATAACATCATCAATATACACCAAGGAGATAATTGAAGAATATGTATGGGACCACTGCGCGAGCTTCAAACAAAAATTAAAAAAGTGTTTTCAAAATCGTTCCACGATACATGAAAATATCGATGAAAAAAACACATACAGACTAACATAAAACCTCCTCCGGTTTACTAAATCGGTTAAAACAGTCTACTTGCCACACTGTTTTATACATCTACAGTGACAGAATCCCTTTATAAATAGGGCTATTGGAGCGACCACAAAGATTGTGGTCTACTCTCCGAGCCCCGTGTCTTCGGTTCGATGGCATTCTGAGGAATAATTAGTAGGTAGGTTAGCCATAGAGTGATCCCGAGTCAGTATTAGATATAGATGGTTAAACTTATCGTTAAAGAAACGTTTGTTGCTAGGTATCAAATTGACTATTAAAACTGTAGCTCTAGATTGTAATCCATTAGATCACATGAAATTTTAAAACTTCGAAGCTTGTCTAAATGACCTCTACAATCCAATATGCAGTTTATTACCTCTTCAATGGAAGAGCCACACACTTTTGCAAGATTATAAATACCGGCTTCAAAAAAGTGACTTCCAAAACGAACAAACAAAACACATTCACTTAGACATCCACATCCACATCCACACAATTTCAGCACCGGCAATCATTGCAGTTTAAAAACAAAACCACAGTTTAATTCAAAGAAGTCCAATCAAACCGGAGTGGACAATACAACCGTCCGACCTGCGACCTTCAAAGCCAAGCTAAAAAACGCGTCTGGTGAACTGGCGAGCTAAAAAACGCACCAGAACTAGCTTAGGGAACTAATACGTTCTGTATTTCGCCACTCTGAGCTGAGTGCGGAACATTTTCCGCCAAGTCATGCTCGGTAAAGGTCCTCGAAAAGGAAATTGTTTTACGCGTAACATTGGAACGATTAATTTCGAATGTTCGTCGATAGTCGAGTAATTCGAAACTGCGAAGACATTGCGGGTACAAATTCAGCAAGTTACTAAGTTGGTCAAAAGCAAGTTACTAAGTGGTTAATTGGTTGGAAAACTTCGTCGAGTCTTCTCGTCACCTATCCCTCAATGCTTGAAGACTAAGGTTTTCAAGTAGTGCGTCCCGCCGGTATGACAAGCGGTGCTAAAACGTGAACACTGACAGTCGCGCTGATCCACAAATTCAAGGTCGCTCTGCGCACTATGGAGCGGGCTATGCTCGGAGTTTCTTTGAAGGATAAAACCAGAAATGGAGTTATCCGGAAAAGAACCATATTTACCGACATAGCTTGTAGAGTTACCAAACTGAAGTGGCAGTGGGCTGTCCATGTTTGTCGAAGGACCGATGGCCGGTGTGATGGAGCAGACAAGTCCTGTCCTGATGTGGAGACCGCGTATCGGCAAGCATAGTGTGGGCCGCCCCTCAGCTAGTTGGACCGACGACCTTAATAAGGTGGCTGGGACAGACTGGATGCGGAAGGCGGAGGACAGGGTGTTGTGGCGCATTCTGGGAGAGACCTATGTCCAGCAGTGGACTACGATAGGCTAAGTCGTCTTAGCTAGTACTTAAGTAACTTTGAACCTGATTTTTTTTCACATGATTATTAAATAACGTGTAGAACAACCTCCACCCTTACAACATTCTCTCGGTAAAATTTTCCCTCTCAGTGCATTAAATCGCAATACCTTTTTGTAAACGTGTTTTCTTTCTGGCGACCGTAAGCCGGCGTGATGTTTGTAAATAAGAAAACAGTAGAATAATAACGCTTAACTTTGGACCTCGTTCGACGCCGCGAGCGCAAAAAGCACTTCAGACGGAATCGTGTTTGCGATCTTATTTTAGTTGAATAAAATGGCAATTTAGCGCAAAATAAAACGTTGTACAATCATCTTTAATGTAAGCTACTGTTGGCACTTCAATTTTTACTTGGAATGTATTATATATATATATTGGATTGTATTATTTTTGCTTGCTGTGTTACGTAAACGTTTGTGCGTGGGGGTCGATGTAACTGAATATTAGTAAGTTTGCATGTTTTATCTCTTTTCATGTTACGTTATCATAACATCACGTCTATATACCCTGAAGGGTTAGGCGGAAATGTTGGTACAACCACATTTCACCTGATGGAGGAGGCGAGCCTATTGTCACCAACCGGATACAAATCCAGCCACGGAAAAATTCCCAATTGAAAAATCCTAATAACACTTAGCTCGACCTGAGAATCGGACCCAGAACCTCATGCTCAGCAGCAGTGCTTGCGACTTCTTGACCAACAGGCAATCATATTATGTAGTAGTTGAAAAAGGGGTTTGAAATATTATCTAAAACTTTATTTATTATTTGACTTCAATTGTCAAAGACAGAACAATTAATTAAGTGGAAGAATGATCTCTTTGTGGCTTTACGGTTTTCATGGAAACAATAGACAATTTTACTGTAAAATGGATTATAAATTAAAGCAAAATCCTAATTTGATATATTTATAGTGATTCCCCAAATCCCGTTACCCACTTCCCAATAAAATTATAACCCCTCAGTAGGATTATTTTAATAATATTATGATATTCCTTAATTTCTAACAATTCCCCTTTGTTCATTCCTGGTAGGTACAATTCCCAATCAATACAATTATTATAATATCGTGTAAGCCTACTTTAAAAAAAAAAAAAAACATTTAATTCAGGCAAAACCCATATTACATCAAACAAAATTTAACTAAACTGCAACACACAATAGAACAAAACCAATAGAATAAAAATAATGTCAATGCAATCAAAATAGGTACACATTACAAAGTTACACAGAATTTAAATAAAAATAAAATGTCAAACTCAACCAAAACAAACAAATGATCAATACGAATTACAGGGTCACAGAATCGAAATTGAAATGAAATGTCAAATTACACAGAATTAATCACAGAATTAATGCTAAATTAAAAATTAATGATTTCATCAAACATTAACAACAATATAGGTCAGTGTCAATCGGATCAAGTGCCCCGGCTATACATGTCTGTCACAGCATTGTCGTATGTAGGGGCAGTCAAATCGCTCTGCGATCATTTTCAGGACAGTATTAGAGCTGGCCCGCACCCTGCGAACTAAGGACGCGCACCGCTTGCGCATGGTGGCGTGAAAACAGTCGGTGCGCGCTTCCGCAAACATGCCCGAGGCGCTGCAGAAGCGGGGGAGCCTCAACACTGCCCTGAATGCGTTGTTATACTGGACGCGGAGGGCGCTATAGCACGCTTGTGTGTAGCGAGCCCACAGGCTGCACGTGTACAGTGAGGTGCAATATGCCTTGAAAAGAGTGACCTTTACTTGATCGGAGCAGCGTGCAAACCTACAAGCTAGCATATTCGCTCTTTTCGATAAGGCCCTCCGCTCCCGCTCGATGTCAGCATGGTCCTTGAAGTCAGCATTTAAAATGGTCCACTCTGTCTAGGGAAACACCATTGAGAAAAACTGGTGGTACATTTTCTAGTGATTTAGCACCGCAGGCTCCAAAGACCATACATTGGCTCTTATTAACATTATATTTGAGCCCATGCGCGCGCGCGTACTCCTCACAGATCTGCACCAACTCCCTTAGGCCACAGATTGACGCGCTCAGCAGCACCATGTCGTCAGCATAACTAAGATTATTGACGCAGACACCGTCAACGTGGCACCCGACATGACGACTGCTAAGCGCAACGACCAGCGCATCCATGTAGAGGTTAAACAGGGTTGGCGAGGTCAATCCACCCTGCCTCACTCCACACTCAAGCTGATACGGTTCCGACATTGCCCCAGCCCATCTGAAGCTGCTGACCTGATTCGTATACCAATACTTGAAGATACTTGACTTTGGTATATCCTATTGATGCAGGTTCTGCAATGCATAGCTTCGGAATTAAGCTGCATTAATGACGAGTGAAATTCTCGACCCTCAAGGACTGCTTCACTTAGTGTGCAGCATGCAATAATATGCATAATCAGCCTAATGTTCCCACTGCTGGGACACAGGCATCCTCTCTGTGAGAGGGAGTGGGGATTGGAAGATGGCACATGTCTTCGGTATTTTAGTTCTAGTTTTGAGAGCAGTGGTGATGAAATAATTTACACAAAGTAAACCTTATCATGGCCCAGCCATACGGATTACTTTGTGTAAATTATTTCGTTCGAACCTAAGACCTACAACTCTTAAGTCGTGGCCGTTACCACTAGGCCACCACTACTGTATCTGCAATAATATGGGATTTATATTCTTCTTTTCGTGTGGTTAGTGGTGACTAACCTGCTGTGAGAGTTTTAAAGCCGCCTATGAGCCTGTGACTTGGCTTCACATGTCGTCGAGAAATATCTCTCAGGCATGCCGGATTGATTTAATATATCTGTTTATGTTGTTATTAATTGAGTGGAATGTCGGTAATTTGTATTAATTGGTCACTAAGTTAGTTGGGCCATAAAAGGATTGACTGTGTTGCTATATTTAGGTATAATTACGAACAGAATACGTACGGTTGTATTATTAGTGGTATGTATGCGGATGGCTGAGAATCGGGTTCTGTGAGACAACTTAAGCTTGTTTCCATGGAAGCACTGACGGAAAGAGCGCTACAATAACAAAATTATCGTATTGTAATAATACTTCAAAATACCGTACGATAGCTGATGAATACACGTATTAAATGTATGTTCTATTTACTTTGAATATGTTTAGCTATAGACATGATAAATGTTTTTTTATAATAAGATATTACAATGTCCATTCCTAAGGATTATCAAAGAAAATCTTCTTACAAGTAGATTTTTGAAACATTCATCTTCAAAAGTAACTATTGCGATTCTGCAACTAATAACAGCGGCGTGCTGCACGATGTCTGGCAATACGCGGCGTACTGCCCATAAAGCAGAGGCTTCATTAAACGGTAAGTACGCATCTCGTGGCTGCCGCGGTTTAAATATTAAAACCAGCCAGTTTTAAGATTTCTTTGCATTTATATTGTCTGGATAAACAGTAATGGTGAGTATTTTTTTTAATAGTAGCGCATAAGTTTTTTTTTGTTAAATACTACTTGGGTAATCAAGAGATTAGTTTGAGCAAAGCTATTCCACCTCTTCGGTCAAACAAATCAAAATACCTTTTTACCTATGTATCCAATAGACTCAAAAGTACATAGTCTTCCCAAAAACTAAAACCAAAACAGTATTTACCGTGGAAAACTAGGCACAAACCCTCGACAAAGCAGGTTCGCTTTGCTCCGAGCAATTGACGAACGCGGACCCATGTCGCAGCTGAGTAGACAGAATTCCATATGAACAGTAATGCACTTTTGCGGAGTGCGCCGCGTACTATTAATTTTGTACCTCTGATGTGGTCTGCGCTTTGCCGTCCCATTATTTTCCAGCCATAGACGCAATTTGGGTGAGATTTTCGCTTATAGAACGAATTACTTGCTGACATCTGTAAATCGCTGATTACAAAATAATTGTTAAAACGTTTTCTTTATGTAAATGAAAACAATGTTGGTTATTAAGCATTTAGTTTTCTCTTTTAGTAATATTCTAGTCTTTCTTACAAACAATGCCAGTGCAAGCACAGTCAAGCACGTGGGAATCGTAATGCGTTTTCCATAATAGCTAGATATGCTTAGGAATATTTAATAGTAATGAACATTGTAATATGGTTGTCACCGGCATATGATAATTTCTTAAAGATTGATGTCTGGGTTTAAATCTTTTTCGAATATTTTGGTAGCAAACATATCTTTCTCACGCGTGTGTATTTTACAACTTCAAATTCAAATGTCATTTATTCAAACTAGGCTGAGAATCAGCACTTTTCGAACGTCAAAATTACATAAGACAGTCCCTCAAAAACGCCCACCCTTCACCACTTCCTAGTGCCTTTAACTGCTTGATGTACCCTTCTTATGTAGGACAATCGTTTACTATTCACACTGATTTAAAATCTGTGAGGACTATAAAGGTCTAAAGTTGATCTTAAGTCAAACAAACCGTCACACTGGGCCCTCGCCATTCTAGCGATTTAACTGTGGCATGAAGTCTAAGCGGTTACCAACAGCACCCGCGGGCCAGAGGTAAAGTTACTGGAACTTTTCCAATATCCAGTGATATTGCGTCGTCCCATGCCCGTCCCGCGCCCGTCCCGACGGGTTGAGGTGGACTTTCACGTCTTCACACTTTCCTGCTTGTTAACTGGCCGTTTTGTGTTGGGATATAAAATCGGTAAACATGGCGTTTACTAAAAGACGATAATCTTTTGATAAATAACTGAGAGATGATGGCCGCCGTAACAGTTAAGAAAGACTATCTTTGAATTATCTGACTAATGTCCAGCGCATGCCAAAACAAGTCAACTGAAAATAATACATGAGATTTTATCGAGTGTAAAATAAAAATCACTTGGCGAAAAGTATTGATAATAAGAATTCACTTCACATCATTATAACAACTTGTGCGTTATCACCATTAGCAAATATAACACAGTCATACTAATATGCCTTATTATGAGTGAACCAAGGAAGCGAGAGGAGTTTTAAGGGCAAAATGTACTCGTAATTTTGCAAATGTCAAATCGGATAAAGACTGTATGAAGTGATTGAGCTGTGGCTATGAAAGACGCGAACTGAGATATTAGTAGGTATATCTTAAAATAAACGAATATTATTAAGTGCTGCTATTATTGTGTCTAAAGGCACAATAATACGAATAAACAGCACGAATAAAAAATAATATTATAGAAAACGAATAGTTTCCAACTACACCGTCGTTTCCTACTCGAAAAAAAGACATACCTTATTTTCTATGGCATCTCTAATACTGGTACCTAATGGTAACAAAAATAAAAAGCATGTAAACAAAAATATTCTATCTGTAAATCTGTGGTGGAGGTCACAAGAAACTGCTTACTGTTATAGGAGATCATGTATTTTAATAATGCAAAGGCTCGTGAGTGTGCGTGTGTGGCCACTATACTATATCACGTCGTAATGACGTACTTGATTGATGCGGTAACCTATTCACATGCCACCTGCCGGTTTCCTGGTTAAAGCTACTTACCATGTTTAACGCTAACTTATTGGCCACTAGTTAGTAAACTCGTCTCTAATTTGATTAGATTCCAGTGGGCCGTAAAAGAATTTCGTTAGCACCTAAATAAATACGCGGCGGGATTAGTTAAGGGGCGCTTAGTCCCGGGATCACGACTCATTGGTCTAATGAGCGCGGGACCCTGGACTATGTGTTGAGGGACCCGGACTTTAATATAAGCTGTGATTATCGTATGTCTGTCTTCATTATGTGGACAAAATGTGTCTGTCGTTAAATTATAACTAATAAAATAAAATATCTAGGAATTGTAATAGATGAAACCCTATCTTTTAAACAACACATAGAAGCTTTAAATAATAGAATGCGTAAGCTAATATTCGTTTTCAAAAAGCTACGTTATATTGCAGACCCAACATTAATTAGGCGCGTTTACTTTGCCCTCTGTCAGTCAATTTTGACTTACTGCATTACCTCTTGGGGTGGAGCAGGTAAAAGTTTGCTACTACCTATTGAAAGAGCTCAAAGAGCAATTCTTAAGGTTTCTACTTGCCGCCCTTTTCTTTTTCCCACTAACCTACTCTATAAATCCTGTGAAGTACTAACAGCTCGACAGTTATTCATAATGAGCACCGTATTAAAACAACACGCAGCCCTCCCATATAGCACTGAATTTACTAAAAAGAGACGGAAAGACATAGTTTGCCCTACAAAAAGTACAAAACATGCCTTCGCAGCCAAATTTTTTGTCTACCTAGGACCATTACTTTATAACAGACTAAATGCGAGAGCAGAATTTTATTCTCTAAATTATAATAATTGTAAAAGAACTCTCAAGGAAGCTCTTCAAAGTATGTCCTATGAAGATACAGAGAAACTCTTAGTTGTACTTAAATAAATAAAAAAATTGTACTAATTAAGTTTAGCTAAGTAATGATAGTTACTAAGATTTTAGCAAGTAGGATTTATTGTACTATTTACACCTTTTTACATACCTATTAGATGTCTAGATTTTTATTAAATTTAATGTGATTATTTAGAAATAGTATTATACCTTGCCTCGCCTGAAACACAGGATGACCTAGTTCAGGCACATAACATATTGAATTTTTCGTAGATTTAAGCATATTTGTATTTAGTGTTTTACCTTTTTATATGAATAAAGTTTTATTATTATTATTATTATATATTATATTATTAATGACTGTGAAATGTATACGGTGCTTACAAAACAAGATTTATCTTAACAACCGGGTTTAAAAGCCATCGAGACATTTTTGAATTACGAACTTTATACCGACAGTAAACAAGTTCTAAATGTTTTTGTTATGAAACGACTAGAGTTCATGTTAGGCCCACTGAGATTGTTGTATACCGACGAAGAGAGATTTTTATTTTAATCTCATGCATGTTATTTTCTTTCTTTTTCTTTTATTGTGGAAAAACATGACCGTAATTCCTTTGCTTGATATTCTTACGGAAAAGCTCGTGTAATGATACGCGATCCAATTCTACACGAAGCATCCATGCCTCGTCCGTATTCCGGTACGGCGTCAGCGAGTTCTAGCATAGGTAAATCTTCCTTCTCTTGCATCTCATTACATCCTCTGTGATTATTATTATGGGCCGTCTAGAATTTCATTAGCCTTCACATGTGTTGTAAGATTAGGTACTTACTAGCGTAGTAAAGGATTACTATCTGCATTCAAATGAAGTGCCAATAGAAACGTGTGACAATGAGCACTACTATAAACCTTCGCGAGGTACTTTGCATGTATTTGTATTGTAAAGAGGTAGATACTGAAAGAAACAAGCAATTTACTAGAAGAAGTAATTTAATACAAAACAGTGTTTATTTAATATAATTAAATACACTAATTTGTCTTGACGATACTTTATTATAAACTTATATTACCAGGTCTTCTCTATTAAGTACCCTCCACGTGTGACCACACTTAAAAGAAGACCATTCTGAAAAAGTCATTTGGGGTCAGTCTTGTACACATTGTAACTATAAGATAACTTTTTAGTTGACATTTTCATTCCGTATTTCAAACCATGTTTCTTCTATAAATAATATAATTATTAATTACAGTCGCTTTTTAGGTCTGCCTGTGTAACCACGTTGTTCTTCGAAACTATGCAACGGGGTTTGATACAGCTTTCATTATCATTTAGAGATTTAATGCCGGAAGATTTATACGCATATAATATACAGGGTGATTGGTAATTTGACGTATTCCTTCCAGGAAGTGATAGTTTGACCCATTTGCAACAATTAAGTACCCAATAAAGCCTAGGCGAAAATTCATGGGAATCGAGAAAACCCAATTTTTATGTTATTTTGAAAATTTTCCAGAGTTCGTCACTAAATATCACTTTTCTCTAAACTCTCAAATTGAATGGCCTTCATTGCTTTTCCATGAGATACCTAATACTTTAATAAACCTTTCGATATAACCAAATTTTCTAAAACATCAAACAGGTAAAAGTTAAAGGAAGAAGTTTAAAACATCATTTAAGTACAAGAACTTTGACACCAGTTATCTCGAAATTTTACTATGGCATTATACGTGCATTCGTCATGACCAGATAATAAGTCGCGGAGCGGTTTTTGAGTTTTTAACATGACTCACGGTCTACTCGCTGGTCACGGTTCACTTGTCGCTTAGTTTGGTTAGTAAAATTCTTCCTTTAACTGTTACCTGTTTGATGTTTTAGAAAATTTAAAAAAAAATAATGCCATTTAATTTGAGAGAAAAGTGATATTTAGTGACGAATTCTGGAAAATTTTCAAAGTAACATAAAAATTGGGTTTTTCCGATTCCCATGCATTTTTGCCTTGGCTTTATGGGGTGCTTAATTGTTGCAAATGGGTCACACTATCTCGTCCTGAAAGGAATACGTCAAATTACCAGTCACCCTGTATAATAAAGAAATCTCGATGATTTACCAAGTCGTAAAAACTGTGTGGCTCGCTAGTACAAAATAAAACACCCACTCAACATCCCTTTAGTGAAAACCACGAATTCTCGTAAATCTAGCATGGAGTACATAAGTCAGCTCCGATCGTGCACAGCTGCGGCAAACGGCTAGTTCACGAGCCGTCGTCGCCGCGCCGCACCGCATCGCGCCACCGGCCGCCGCGCGATTATGTAAATAAACCTACAAATGCTTTTGTGTTTACGCTTAATAGTCTATGGAAAATTGGGGAAAGCAATTCTGTTTTTAAGAGTCTAAATTTGATTTGTAACTTCACTAATACAGTCTAAAATATTTACTGCGTTGCAGGCTTGGATTTTGTTGTTTTAGGCTAATAAATTGAGTCTTTAGAGCCTTTGCTAGTTGGTTTCAGAATAAAATCCTATCCCGAGACTGCACCACTTGATTTCCAATCGCATGGTTCCACCGAACTCAACATTAAATAACCAGCTGACGTTGCATTCTTGTGACCTCACCGGAGGACCCGTGTTCTGCGGCCACGAGCCGGTGTTCGCTCAAACTTGCGGTTCGTCCGACTATTACGACGTAATTTTAGCATTGCGATTTTCTTCTTATATGCTATTCTTTTTTGAGATTTTAGGTGGAACCAAGAAAGTCGCCCAGTGTTAGAAAAAAGAGTATTTGAAAAAATATCTTTCAAAGAATAAACTTTTTCTTTTCGTGGCAAAAATACACTTAAACTTATCGAGTACCTATCGGTAACTTGGAATCGGCTTTTTTATGTTTAAAAAAGAAAACAAAATTTTCATTAACTTGTTAAACTAAACGGTACACTAGATGTAAACCGTGTTCTCATTTCACGTGAAAGTACTTTGTTTCCGTAGAGCTTGTACAAAGTGCTGCATACGTTTACTTTTACTCCGCTATTTGTTTCAGTAAACCTCCCGAACTAACCATACGCACATAATTCGCATCGAAGATAAAAATTCGGTTTACTTTGCAAACATCGGATAGAGGATTTATTTGTAGTTATAACTATGTACATGGCCACCCTGCATTTTCTCCGGTTGCTACGCCGTAGCCCGTAGCACGGCTACGTCAGCTATTCAGCAGCAGATATTCAACAACTACTCGTTAATGAAAAATGTTCATACAACTTAAACTATTCAGGGTTATCAATGTTACCGATTAATTTAAATATGCAATAATACGGCGTCACATTTTATTAGTAACTCATTTTCCAAGGGTTGTTAATAAATATTCAAAAATCTGCATTCGTTACGTAACTTTAAAAAAAAATAACCATTATGGTCGTACATTCCGATCTTAAAAACTCAACTTTATCATGTTCCCTAACAGATAAAATAAAGGCTCCAGATCTAAAGCACAATGAGGTCACATCGTGGCTGAATCAGAAGTCCGCGTGACACGTAAACCCTCTCGGAGCAGACACTAATGTGCCAATAACGGCACAACTATGTAAGGAAAAGTGTTTGTGGAGTTTACCATAAGGAACTGTGAGACAAAAATGATTAGATGCGGTTTTGAAAGTCGATATTAAGGTTATACTTACAATTTTAATGTTTTTATAACTTATATACTTACTATAATGATTGCTATCCACTTATTACAACGATTTTATTTTATATATTTAAGATAATTAATTGATTACACACGCACTCAGCGCTCGGTGTGGCAACACGCCGTGTTCGAGTTCGCAACAAGTCCATCGTCATCCTGAGGATGCCTTGTTGAGAGGTGAAACACGTGTCGATTTCTTTCAGGAGTTTCTTATGGCTCTTTAGAAATAGTTAAGCGGAACAAGTTACTAAATATATCCACGTCTATTGTATTTTTTATATATTTATCCAAATTTTGTTTCAAAACTGGAATTTAAAAATGTTAAGACGAAATAATAGGCAAGCATTCTTCCTTTCATAAAATCAAAACGTTATTTTCAGAGAATCACTAATTGGTCCAGAAATTAACCTTAAATATAGTGCGTTAGTTAGTAGTTACGTGACCTTCTAACACAGCCGGACACAGACTTACGGATCTATCTAATCTAGACGAATATTTTACATAACATAACATAACATCACGCCTTGTTTCCCCGAACGGTTGGGCAGAGGTGTCCCTGTAGCAGGTACACCCACATTTTGCCAGTTATGTTTAAGTCCCATGTAATAGGGGGCGAGCCTATTGCCATCAACCGGGCACAAATCCAGACTCCGAGCTGTTATTGAGAAATTTCAGATAGAAAAACCCAATAACACTTTGCCCGACCCGGAAATCGAACCCAGGACCTCATGCTCAGTAGTAGCACTTGCGACCACTAGACCAACGAGGCGAATATTTTAACCGCTCAGGCGCCGTGTATGTATGTAGGTATATTATAGTAAAGTAAAAAAAAACTTTTTACAAAAAAAAATAACACTAACTTTAATTTCGGAAGTCGGTGTCTTTGGTTTTGAATTTTCGTTCTTTGTCACCGACTTCCGAAATTAAAGTTTTTTTTCACTTTGTAGTGTTTTTTTTTTGAAGTCGGTTGTTTTTTTTTTTTGTAAAAAGTTTTTATTTTTCACATTTTAGTTGTGGTACCTACCCCATACAAATTCGAATACCACTACCTGCTATGTAAATAACAGTGACAAGAAGTTATCATATCATCTACATACTAAGTGGGAAAAAATACGTATAATTGAAGCTAACTCAAAAACTACCCAAGCAAAGTTGAAGTATGATCAACCAAAAAAAAAAAAGAATCATCAAAATCTATTCATAATTGGCGGAGTAATCGCGTAACAAAAAAAAAAAAAACATACAGACGAATTGCGAACCTCCTCCTTTTGGAAGTCGGTTAATAAAATAAAGGCAAAAACTACGGGACCGATTTTAAACATTCTTTCACCAGCAGAACTCTATATTATTCTATCATTTATAAAGATATCACGCGAGCGAAGCCGCTGGCGGAAGCTAGTATTTTATACAATAATAAGTATAAGCCTGAGAGTACTGATTTTTATAGAGGCTATAACATAAGTATGAACTATCGAATACGTAGCAAATCGCCATACTAGACTAAAAAAAAAAAAAACTTGTGTTTAGTTGAAAATTTACCCTCTAATGCTAATGATCAACTCCCAGGCTATCGTGTAGTCAATATCTTTGTAACGGCGTAAGCTAGCCGGGCGCGGGATCACCCTCCCACGCGTTGCGGGTTACCTTGAGTTGTCACGACCGTACAATCCGATGCGTTCCCGCATTTTCAAACTAACCAACAAAAACCGACTACAGGCGGCCTCACAGGCGAAGATTAGGTAGTACTCTAGGGTTATTTTCTTTTTACACAAAACCTGTAGTAGTATTACCTGGTCTCATATTCTATTCTCTCTATAAAACTCCGTACTACTCTAGGCCATCTCAAGGTTAAAGTGTTCCCACTGTTTGCGGTTGACAGTACATCCGTCGTGATGATTCGTGATTATTTTTGGATGGATTTACAATGTTTTGTTATTCGTCATTTTTGACAATATGTGAGCATTAACCACACAAAAAATATCCAACAAAAATTATGGACCGGAAATGATGACGATTCTTGCATGTGTTTGTGTGTGTTTCTAACATATTTTATAACTTCACAAAAAAAATATTAGTACTTATTTATTAATAAAAGCAACAAGTGTAGAAAGGAACCCTTTGAATCACTTTACACACATCACGCTTGGCCAACTTGACGAGCTCACAAAAGGTATTGTGGAATTCGTCCCAAAGTAGGATTAAACAAAAATATATTGTATCTGTGAAGGTCAATAAACATACAGGAGGTCCTGTATGTTTATTGACCTGTAGAATATTATTGGAAAGGTTAGTTTCCTAGAAACATACATAACACATGTGGGGAACAATAGTAGTATCTGATTCTGACGCTTTATACTTTCTGTGTTGTGTATCCAAACATGAGTGAGTATGGTCTGTTCCAAAAGTATCTGATGGAAATGTAAACAAATGGAGCAGAAAACGTACCTGTGAATGCCAATTTGTTGAGCCACTTACAAATTGAGTTCTTTGATTTGATTATTTGAATTCTTCTTCTTTCCCTCAATGCTGAGGATCGGACCACTATGATCATTTAAATACCAAAAAACACAAAATTCTAATTTGAAATCACCTGAAAGAGATTTTTCATTTGACAATAAATTGAGGTTAATTTTATAATCTCTATAATAACTCTTATATAATTTTTATTTCATTACAAATAGAAATTAATCTAATACACACTAGTTTTTATGAGCGTGAAGTCTCACAATAAGATTATTATCATGTTCCCTTAAGCTTTTAAGCACATACGTAAGCACACAATCTGATGGTTAAGTACTTGTTATTCTAATAGTCGTAGTGACTTCTAAGTGTTTAATGAAATCTTAACACAATGAGCTCTGCTATCATTAACAGTTAACGGAAATTGGCTTAGTGGCGCAAATGAATTTAATTGTCAAAAATTGTCTTTCTAGTAAGATACAATAAATAAATAATAATAAAATTCATTTATTTCGGGTAACTGGGCCCATAGAAGTCAATTTTATAAAACATATCACACTAATAATATAATACAATAGAATAAAATAATAGCAATAAAATTCATATTAAATGTCAAAAATTCAAAATAAAATAAAACATTATTACAATTAAAATTATACAATTAAAATAATACAATCAAAAACAATACATACAAAGACACACAAGGATTAATAATGCCTGACAAACGGCCTTGCCGGAACATGCCTGCTGCAGCAATGCAGCATGTAGGGGCAGTCCAGCCTGTCAGCAATCATCGCCAGGACCGTGTTGGAGCTGGCCCGTACTCTGCGTACCAGAGAGATGCTCCGCCTGCGCATAGTCGCGTAAAAACAGGCGGTACGCTCCTCCGCGAACATACCCGAGGCGCTGCAGAACCGAGGCAGCCCCATCACAATCCTAAACGCATTATTATAGAGAACGCGTAGGTCGCTATAGCACTTCTTTGTGTAACGAGCCCACAGGCTACAGGTGTACAGGGATGTACAATACGCTCTAAATAGTGTCACCTTCACCCTCCCTGAACACCTAGCAAACCTGCGGGCTATCATGTTGGCTCGTATCGAGAGCGACCTCCACTCTCTCTCTATATCCTCATTATCATTTAGGTCAGGCGTAAGAATATGTCCCAAATATTTAAATTTATTCACCCTCTCCAGAGGTGTCCCGTTCAGTTTAACTGACGGAACATTCTGGGGACTCACTGCACCTACTTTAAAAACCATGAACTGGCTTTTTGCCACATTATATCGCAATCCATGATCACGAGCATAATCCTCACATACCTTTAACAACCTCCTCAGACCACATACCGACGCACTCAGCAACACCATGTCGTCCGCATAACTGAGATTATTCACAGACACTCCATCAATATGGCAGCCGACATGGCAGTTGCTGAGCGCGACGATCAGGTCATTCATGTACACGTTGAAAAGTGTAGGAGATGTCAACCCGCCCTGCCTGACACCACATTCAAGTTCATATTGCTCTGACATCGCCCCCTCCCATCTCACACAATTCTTTTGATGCCCATACCAAAACCGAAATAGGCCTGTAATTTCATTCGGTAAGTTAATCTGGTCTAACTTGTTCCACAGGACATCATATTGGACTAAATCGAAAGCCTTGGAGAGGTCCAGGAAGCATGCGTACACCGACGTGTTCCTCTTTGTGTAATAGTTGACGGTGTGCTTAAGGCACAGTATCGCGCTCTCCGTTGATAGCTGCGGACGAAACCCGAACTGGTTATCGTGGAGAGTTACGTTATTGTTCAGCTGTACATTAAGCAGACCATCAAAGACTTTAGCCGCTGTGGTAGCGAGAGAGATAGGCCTGTAGTTATTAGTATCAGCTAAGTCACCCGTCTTATTTTTAACTACCGGCACTACCACGGTTTTCATAAAATCATCCGGTAAGTAGCAGTGGCTCATACACAGAGAGTAGAACATTGCTAATACTCGCGAGATGTGAGGTCCAGCATGCAGGAAGTGCTCAATACTGAGTCCATCATGACCCGGAGATTTTCCTCGAGTCATGTGCCTTATGACACTAGCTACCTCTTTCGCACTAAATCTTGTTCCAACAGCATGACCACTCCTGTCAGTATTGAGCACATCACTGTCTGGACCACGCGGCGAATTAACAGCGAAATGCTCTTTAAAAAGATTGGCAATGCCCTTAGGATCACTCACCCCTCCGACGCTCGCAGGAACTCCAGGTCGAACGTTGATTTTGGCAGTGCTCTGCCAGAAGCCACGGAAATCGCCTTGACGGTGTTTATCTGCGAGGGCATCCATTCTAATCTGATCTTGGTGATCTTGACACCACTTCAATCTTGATTTGAATACCCGTCTACTACAACACATATCATTATAGACAGAACCAGACTTGGGCCTACCGCACAAGTCCCATTCAATAAACCTAGCCCTGGCGTCCCTATGAGCACCGGCGACATGTCTGTTCCACCCAATTACGCGTGAGCCCCTCGCACGCCGCCTGGCCCCCCCTTGGCCCTCCTCCGTTGATACCTTTGCCGCAGTGCAGAGGGCAGTGACGATGTCAGAGTACAGTCTATCCAGAATATGCCCGTGACCAGAATCTTTACAATAATAATCAGCACAACAAGTAAATTCGGCTGGGAAATCTATAAGTGCTAACAATTGATTACACTCGTACATGTACTTCGCGATCTGTTCGGCACTTCGCTGACCCCAAATTACATTTTTGTTTGATTCTGTAGTTTGAGATACCTTAGATGTCAATAAATTAAAATTACACTCAATAATGAGCGGTAAATGATCAGAAACCATGGAATCATATTTCACTCGTACACTAGTTACACATTGCCTAGCTGCTTGCGTCACTACGCAGTGATCCAGCCAGCTACATGTACCATATACTTGACTAATGTACGAATAATTATCCGAGTCTACACCTAGTACGTCTACATCAATACATGTCAAAAACTGCTCATCGCAATAGTTTATCAGTTCCTTAAAAAACAATTCACGAGGGTCCGCATTAAAATCCCCTAAAATAAAAACCGACTCAATTCCGTGAGTAAGCACTAAAGCACATAGTTCACTTAAACAGTCCTTAAATAGTTCGAGATTATCAGTGGAATTTGTCGGCATATAAATACTTATCATTAGCAATACCCGGTCACACATCATAATTTTAACGGCACAAATACGCGGATTATCACACGGCAACACTGATACAATCGGAAAAACACTATGCCGCCATAATATTGCCACTCCGCCGTAAGGGCGCCCGCGCAGTATGCCCGCCGACGTATTCACAGCTGATTTCCCAGTATATCCAAAACCGCTATCTATAGTGCTAAGAAATGGTATATCGTGTGGTAACAACCAGGTTTCTTGTAGGCACACTATATCGCACGTACGGCATAGACTACTCACGTCATCAATGGAACGCTTCACGTTCTTGCAGTTGTAGGTAGCAAAGCGATATGGACCGCTATTCATTTCGTAGGTCATTTAGGCCGGTAACAGTCCGGGGACTGTACGATCTTTTATGTTGAAAATTAACAAAGCGTCTGAATATTATACCCGCAGGCCATAGTTGCTCGTCTAAATATAATGACACATTGCATTCAGATGTTAGAAATTTATATGCTTTGTGCCCCCTTTGAGTTTTCATATTAATTCGGTCTAAAACAACAACTTCTTTGGTTTTTTTGCTAATATACTCGATTATGTCACACTCATTCGTGTCGAGATGAACGTTCGTGATAAAAATCGGGATTTTCTTATCAGCCGCCTTAAACTTACATTCTAAGTCTCGAGCTACACCCGACTTTCCAACAAACCGATATTTATGTTGTTTCTTCCGTTGTACATACTGCCAACCCTCGTTACCACTCGTAGGAGACATTGTAGGTTCGTCCTCACGCCGCCGGTCCGCCGATATGTTGCGAACCTTATCGGCGAGACGAGGCACCTGTGTTATCGCTTGCGCTGGGCCCCGACATGACGTCACCACGGCCGCCTCACCGTTCGTGCTCGTTGTAGAACCGGTTCCAGTACTCGTCCCGCGACACGGCACAGCAGGCCGGCGTGCACCTCCCGCGTCGCCGCAGCCCCCGCTAGCGCCCACACAGGCCGCCTCGCTCGTTACCGATTTTTGGGGCTCGCTTGACTTAGGCGCCGCGGGTTCGTGTACACAGACATCTACCCTCATTTCTCTATAAGTTGGTGAGGGCGACTTGGTGTTGCGTTCAATTTGGGAATCATTGAATGCTGATGTGTGACAATCGTGCGACAGCCCCATGGGTCCACTGTCGAGCCACGCACCGCGTTTTGTATTCACTTTAAAAGCCGAAGTAGGCGGCAAAGAATCAGTCTTCAAACGACATATTTCTCTCTTCAAGTCATTCATATCGTCATGTGTTACGTATGATGACTTAATGCAATCGATTTCACTTTTCATTAATACCATATCTTTGAGTAACTTCGTGCAGTCTAGATGGTCAAACGTGACTGGAGGTAATTTGTCTAGGTCTTTTGCTACGAAAATTGGAATAACGTCGGGATCAGCAGACTTGAAAAGATTGATAATGTCGTTCAAGTCTCGTTTTTCCTTGCCCGCATTTTTACGATTTATTTTACGCTTATCTGTAGGTATTGCTTCAAAAAGCAACGACTTCGCACTTTTGATTTCACTGGCCTCGAAAGCCGACGTACACACGCGAACTAACGTATCTTCATCAACTACGGACACTTTGTTTTGCACATAAGAGAGTAACTCGTTGACTATTAGATTACACTGTATACATTTTACAATGACCGACATTTTTGCGTATTTTCGTTACGCAGTACGCAGTCCATAACACGCTCGTCGCTGGTGGATGCGCGCGCGCGACTGCAATGGATACAATTATAATATTGTGCAAACTGTGTGTATTGAGTGTTTCTGTGATGTGTGTGTACTGTAGACACTTCGCGTGGCTACGTATACCGGGACGAATAAAACACTTCATAATAATAATAATAATAACCCCACCGCCGTATCTCTACGTTGACGTCGTGATGGGGCTTGCGCGCTCCAAATTCTGGGTCTGTGCCGATAGTTTACTTTGCCGGAACAGGTCTAGCATGAGGAGCCAGACCAAGAGAGATACAAAAACCCGCAGGGCAGCATGTGGCGAGCTGTTGGGCAGTAGCGACCCCACGGACCCTATCTCCCCGGATAAATCTTGTTCCTCACCTCTGGCTTGCCTTTATTGGCCGGCTGGAGTAAGCACTGACGAGGAACAGAGCTCCCACCTCATTCTCGCCTTTATTGGCCGGCTTGAGTGGAGATTCGCAAGAGCAAACTTGCTCGGAGGAAGGAAGTATTGTATTCCAGTAAGATGCTGGTAGGGATCTTGACCGTACTTCCGGGATTGTCCTGATAGCCGTAGAATACCTCTCCACTCCTCATTAGCACCTCAGGACATGTTGCCCCCTTGTTGCTACGACACTTTGTGCTAGCGACCGTTTTCGGGGGCCCATTATTGAGTGTGCAAGTCACCCCCTGCCATTTTATCCGTGTACATATAAAACATTGATTAGGCAGGGGCCATAGTCCTTCCATAGTCCCAGGTCACCAATCAACTTAAGCCACCCAAACCCATAGTCCAATAGATTTGTTTCCAGATTCTGCAATAGTCCTACACCAACCGGGGGTTGTCCTTGGGTGCACTTGCATACTGGAATAATCGTCGGTTGGTGCCTCATTCCATATAAAATTGTCTAAAGGGCCTCTGCGAGTTGGCTTCGGCCCCTCGTACGCCTTCCAAAAGACCGGGACCCTATTGTCCCGAGATATTTAAATATATGTAAAAATAATAATAAAGTTATCATGACGAACAATTACCGGAGATTTATTGTGAAGGATGGCACGGTTGACATCTGTCGGGCATGCCACCGTCCGGGAGAATCAATCCGACACATTATCTCCGGGTGTTCTCGTCTAGCTAACGAAGAGTACTTGCATAGACATAACCTTGTAGCCAGGATTATCCATCAGCAACTTGCTCTGAAATACGGCCTTGTGGAATCGGAAGTGCCGTACTACAGGTATGTGCCCGATCCAGTTCTCGAAAATGGAAATATCACATTGTACTGGGATCGATCCATCATCAATGATAGGACTATTGTTGCCAATAAACCTGATATAGTGGTGGTGGATCGAGTAGAACGGCGCACAATGATTATCGACATAACAGTCCCGCATGACGGGAACCTCGTGAAAGCCGAGAAAGACAAACAAATCAAGTATCTTGACTTGGCTCGCGAGATTGTCGACATGTGGGATGTGGACTCAGCGATCATTGTGCCGATAGTCGTATCAGCCAATGGCTTAATTGCCAAGAGCCTCGACCAACACCTAAGGAGGCTCTCGTTGGGCAGCTGGATCAAGGGCTTGATTCAGAAGGCGGTACTCCTGGACACGGCTAGCATTGTCAGGAGGTTCCTCTCTCTGGAGCCCTGACCGCCGGTAGCTTGGACCCTGTTCCCGATACCGGTGGGCTACTATTTTTTATATTTTTAAATGTTTTTATATTTTCCTTATTCTAATATTTAAAAATATAATTTATAAGTATTTAAATGAAATAAAAGAATATAATAATAATAAAATTCATTTATTTGCAAACACGTGTCACTGTTACATAGAAGCTCTGCCTCCCGAACTAGGTAATTAACCTGTATCTCAGGAGACAGTTCCCTTCCTTAATATATCATTCATTTTGCTTACATGCTAGGTGTAATACTAATTGTTACATTAATAAATAAAAAAATACAATATAGTTACAAAAAAAAAAAAAAACTAAATTAGATAAAAATTAAAATATTATTGCCCAAGTGGTGTGGTGTGTTGCGCATGATGGTGTGTTTTTGTATGTAATCGTAAGAATTACGATGTGTGTGTATCTGTTCGTAGTGCAGCCCTTTTATTTGTTTGGGTTAGTGGTGACAAGATTTTCTGTTTGCTCGTAATCCAATTTGCTGAGCCAGATTAGTATATTCTTTCCGAAATTGTGGTTATTCAAATTCTGTGCATTTTTAATAGTAAGTTTGTTGTATATACGTGGTGCGGTGGAGTTGTAATGGCGCTTTGCAAAAGTGGATTTCACTGAAGGTGCTGGACATATGAAGCGTCTCTTGGTGGTTGGTAGCAGCTGGGGAATTGTGATACGGTGAAATCTGCGTAGTACCCGACTTACGTAGAGCTTGCGGACCGATAGAACACCAGTGCGATTGTATAAATCCGTTGTGGGGTGCCGGTACGGCAGGGACATGAGAACTTTAAGGAGCGCACGCTGAGCACGTTCCAGTCCTATTATAACAGATTTCGACGCGCCACCCCAAGAACAGATGCAATAGTTAAGTACACATTCGCCTAATGCTTTGTAGGTTGATATCAGAAGCTTCGTAGGTGCAACATTTCTTAGTTGTTTAAATATATAAATTAATTTTCGAAGTCGGGCACTTAGACTTGAAATATGGTGATTCCAGTTTAAGTTCTCATCAACTATAACGCCTAAGTATTTTATAACATTTGATCTTGTCAAAACATCACAGGTACATTTGGTATTCCCGCGCGGGTTTCGGTTACATGGGAAAGCATGAATTCTTATACTAAACTTCGAGTCCGGACGAGCGATATTAGTCTTTGAAAAACATAAATATTTTGTTTTGGATGTATTTAACGACAGCAGGTTGTCCTCAAGCCACTTCGTGACAATTGCGAGACCGCTTTCTGTTAATGACTGCACCTGCTCCCATGTCTGGCCATGGAATAAGATGACAGTGTCGTCTGCGAACATAATGGTTTCAGCGTTAGGAATGGCAATCTCCGCAAGACTATTTATATAAGTCAAAAAAAGAGCCGGACCAGTCGTACTTCCCTGTGGAATGCCAAACGTGCAAGTCGCAGCGTCACTTAAGTGCTTATCTACCCTGATTCGCTGCTCCCTACCCGCCAGATAGTCCTGGAACCACTGAAGAACATGTCCCCTTACACCCAGACTGCACAGCAGCTTCATAGATCAAGCATGTGACAATTATTCCTAGAAAACCGAGCTATGTTTTATATTAATGTCTTTTATAATTGCCGGCTTGACAGCCTGGGAGGGACTCTCTTTTTATCAAACAAAATCACATTCAAATCGTATTTAAATATAAACTGTCAGAATTTTCGAATGCCGAGCTGTTTTTTTAACAGCCCGCATAGCATAAGGTTGCTTATTTCATAAAACCTCACACTACTGTACTGTGTGCCGTGTGTGTACTGTGTGTACTGTTCTATGCAAATAAAGAACTATTATATTCTAATAATGAGTTAACGTCATAGATTGACTACAATTTCTACATAATTATACAACAATTGAATGTAGTTCTTCCACAAAAAAATCAGAAGCTGCCTAAATCTCTGAGTCCGGATTTTTAATTTTTCTTGTGTCTTTTGGACAAGCTTCTCAAATGTGGTTATATTACGTGGTTATACTATCAAAATAATAATATCATGACAACCTTAGCCACGACAAATTTTCATACCTGCTATGCAAAAAATCACGAAGTAAGCTCCTTAAACACTACTTCAACAGATTGACAGAGATCCACTTCTTTGCAGACTAAGCCTTAGAAAAAAAACTGTACAAAGTGCTTCACACAAGTCTAGACTAAATTTAAGTGAGTTAAAAAATTTCCGCCGCCCACAACTTAAGTCCACAGATTATGAAATTAATGGAATACTAACAGAGATGCCATTGTTCAAATCCAAACACCGTTTTTTTTGGCTACATCGTAGCACATTGCTACGCTTGCTACGCCATCGTAGCAAATAATGTGTGCGACAGAAAAATAACAGAATTAGGTTAGTTTGATAAAAAAAGACACACAACTTATCAAAGTATTATACCTCACTTATCCATGACATTTTGTGCCCGGTGTACGAATGACAAGCAGCTAACATGACTTCAACACTTCAAGTTTCTGATGACCAGTAGTTTCAACGTTGTGAATAGCTCTAATCAAGTTCACAGTACTGATGAGAACTACTTTGGCGATTTAATGAGTAATCCATTTGTTAATTACTCTGCTATAAGCCAGTAATTAGGCACTGTGGGTGAATCGAGGCGTCTCAACTGAAATTGATGTTCGCACTCATTACTCAAAGTCACCACAATAGAGTAATGTTATTATCTAAGTTAAGTTTTAGCGTCGCTTGTTAACGTAAATGTAACCTTTTTAGGTATGTGTCTAAAGATTATGTTACGTGTAAATAGCGTAACAACAGACTATTATTTCCTAATTAAATTGCTTCACAATAAAACAATATGATATCGTATTAGAACAAATCAAATAACAATAACTCATTCCGCGGTAAATACGTGGCATGGGTACACTCATGGCGGCTACTTTAATTAATGCTTATATAAGGATAGTACACCACTAGATATTTACAAACTTGGCTATCTAAACTGAGCATGTCTAAGTCCCCTAATCAATAACAAATCATTGGTAACGCGATTATAGCTATCAGTTTGACAGCCATTTCTTGGTCAAAGTCAAAGTCAAATCATTTATTTCAAATAGGCCCATTTATGGCACTTTTGAACGTCAAAATTGACAAAATATTAAAATTGATTCTAGTTGCCCCTTCCAAAAGGTAGTTTTCGTATGGAGAAGAATGGGCAAGAAACTCCACCGTTACTCTTTTAAAATGTTTTACAATTGTTTGTATATGCACGTACAGTAAGCGCTCAAAAGTGCATGAGCACGCTAAGAGTCGTATTGCTGTGAACACGCGGTATAGCTCGTACATTTGTATGTGTAAGCAACACGATAACACACCACAGATAACGCAGTTATTTGCACTACACGAAACAACAATATATTTCCGTCGCTTTAAAGATGCTAGCACACACGCACTATGCGCGTGAACTTGACCAGTTAATGGCATTGCTAAAATTCGATAGTAACTTAACAAGTGCAGATAGCAGAAAGCGTTAAGCGTTGGTATGGAATTCAAACTGCCTCAGGTTCTAATCTCGTAAAACACAGTGCGGTTTTTTGCAAATATTATTATTTTTGTTTTCGATAATAATATTTTTTAAATATTGCTGCTTTTTTATGTTGTTATTGCAATAAAGGTTTTAGAATAAAAAATGCGTGATATATGATAACAAAATTAAAAAATATATGTTTATTCGTTATATTTATTTTACATAAGTTAAAAAATTGCTACAATTATTTATCATTACTTCAGCTGAATAAGATGTGAAATAGATGTCAAGAAACTTAGAAGCAGTTTGTATTATTTTGACATATTTAAATTATGAAATATTTTAAATTTTTAATGGATTTTTTCACCATCCAGCTTTGATCATGGTCGAAGTAATTAAGTAATAAATAAGAATATTAGACTACTTAAAATGTAAAAAACTACTTACAGAATAGGTAATTTTAAGGTTAAATATGGGCAGTTTGTTTATATTTTATTTGTATTAATTATTTAACATTTTATTTGACTTTAGTAAATATTGGTTGTTATTGAGGTTAAAGCTTAAGTATTCATTTTCTTAACGAAAAGAAGATTGAAACTAAACCTCAAATTTTAATCCTAAAATAATACTATTACTAAAATAATATTAAACAATTTCGGTATATCTGCAAGAAATACGACAAACACCCTATTGAAACGTGCTTAAAAAATTCGTTACCATAAATTCATGCAATAACGAATCTGTTGTTTATTAAGTTGGTACGGTCAATATTTTAAGGTCAAAAACGGTTTTCTAGCTGGTCTTCAGTGATGCAAGCCTTCAGAGTGCACGGCGAACGGTTCATAATGACGTGTTTTTAATAATTCAGCAAAATATCTCATTGGTATGAAACCATTTCTTTCATTCACCATTTGACGTCGCTGCTACTCGATAATAAGCCCCTTCCTCATATCTCTTAACCCTCACAGTATTTCTCTAGAACAAAGAAAAACATTGTTTTTATTACACATAATACCTAATTATTTATTATTCACTAATCGAATTAAACCTCACAATGAATTTAAAACTTTAAAGGCATCTTCTGTCTCAACAATACCTCTGTTCTAAAGTCAAAGTCAAAGTCAAATCATTTATTTCAAATAGGCCCATGTATGGCACTTTTGAACGTCAAAATTTACAAAATATTAAAATTGATTCTAGTCGCCCCTTCCAAAAGGTAGTTTTCGTATGGAGAAGAATGGGCAAGAAACTCCACCGTTACTCTTTTAAAATGTTTTACAATTGTTTGTATATGCACGTACATTTGTTAAATAATATTACCTATATGTGAAGACGATGCACCTAGAATAAAATTACTATACCACAATAGGTAAAAAGAATTAAAAATGAAGCAACGACAGATAATTTAATATGTGATATGGTGCTCACATATTTACAAACATTGTAAAAATAGACGATTTTCCTGAAATTTTGTAATTAATAAGTGTGTGAGAAAGTAATCACAGAATGTAAAATCAATGTCATAAAACACAAAATAATCAATTTTACAATTAAATTAGCAACCAGTTTGATTTTGTCTTGATTCTAAATTGTCCTATGGAGCAGGACCAGCATGTTTCCAAGCACTCTTATCTTGGATATAATCCTCTAATTTGTAATATGCTTGTTTACAAAGTGTACTTTTGATATGAGTTTTAAATTTTCTTTCATTTAATTGCAATATCTAGTTCTATCAACAATACCCCTTTTTTTTTTTTTTTTTTTTTTGGGTGGGAAATTATCAAATAACTTCTCCCGCTCTGGGTGGAGCGGGAGGGCGTGTCAGACTCTTACTGACTAAAACCCACCCGTGTTCCTTCGGTTGCCCTGTTGCCGGGGGCCACGATGTCCCCATCGGTTTTCTTCGAACCCCCGGCAGATCAACAATACCCTTGATTAAGATTTATGTTTAGTAATATATTTCATATTTTACTAAACTTGATTAAGATTTATGTTTAGTAAAATATGAAATATATAAATGATAACACTCACACTTACTCCGGTTTCATTAGATATTCACTTCACTTTTACGCAGCGCAATAATATTCTCTGATCTGATCTGATCTCTTCAATATATTTTATGCCTGCTTTTTGATAATAATAACCACAACACTGCGCTAAATACTCGTCACCAATATTA
Source organism: Agrochola litura (assembly GCA_949152395.1). Lineage (NCBI taxonomy): Eukaryota > Metazoa > Arthropoda > Insecta > Lepidoptera > Noctuidae > Agrochola > Agrochola litura. The sequence goes on along the minus strand of OX424497.1, from coordinate 955,318 downwards.
TCCACGAACCAAAAAAGTTCTATTAATTAAATACTCGTAACAAACTGCATCTACCCCACAGAAATCGAAATAATTTACTTAGTTTTTTGTGGTCTACCTGCTAAACTTTAATATTTATGTGAACAAGACGAATGAAACTAAAAACGAATGATGATTATTGAACTAGTCATTGGTTGCAGACAAAGTGAGTGTGTGTGTGTAATGTGCGTGTCTACAGTATTGTAACAACTTATAGAAGAAGGTCGTAAGTCAAACCGAAGCGTCAGTCTATTGTTTTGTGAGATTGCTTATGGACTTTTGGTCGGTACTGTACATTAGTTAAATAATATTACCTATATATGAAGACGATGCACCTAGAATAAAATTACTATACCACAATAGGTAAAAAGACTTAAAAATGAAGCAACGACAGATAATTTTAATATGTGATAGATACATGGTGCTCACATATTTACAAACATTGTAAAAATAGACGATTTTCCTAAAATTTTGTAATTAATAAGTGTGTGAGAAAGTAATTACAGAATGTAAAATCAATGTCATAAAACACAAAATAATCAATTTTACAATTAAATTAACAACCAGTTTGATTTTGTCTTGATTCTAAATTGTCCTATGGAGCAGGACCAGCATGTTTCCAAGCACTCTTATCTTGGATATAATCCTCTAATTTGTAATATGCTTGTTTACAAAGTGTACTTTTGACATGAGTTTTAAATTTTCTTTCATTTAATTGCAATATGTCACAAGGTATTTTGTTGTAACATTTAACACAGTACCCCATATAAGATGTATGTACTTTAGATAATCTGAAAAATGGTTGATCTAGTTTATCTTTATTTCTAGTATTAAAATTATGTCTATCACTTATTTTATTTTATTTTATTGGAAAAGCAAAGCAAACGTTGTCACTACCTCATTAAACCAATTTCATATTTTCAATAATATTGGTTTTCAATAACATTGTAATTTCAATAATATTGGTCTTGTGACACGGCTAACACACTCGAGTACACTCGACTACACTCGAGTGACAAGCAACGGTAAACACTTGACTACCAAAGGACCGGAAGGCACAATAAGGGTAATTTTACAAACTCAATAACATAGCAACTGGTGTGGTTTTGATGTGGAAGAAATGAGAGAACAATTTAGTATGTGATTTAATCAATGCAGAAAATTCACGACCGCAAACTTGAAAAAAAGAACTGTGCCTATCAAAACAGCTGTGAGCCGAATTATTAGTGTCTGCAGAAGACGCAATGTTTAATTATTTCGAAGCTCGAACAAGAACATTTTTATCCCAATAATTGATCAATTCCAACTACAGGTTTATAGTAAAATCGTTAGCTAACTACATAATTATAATTTGTCCAGTTAGTCTGACGACATATCATGGCTTTCAATCCAGAATAGGACTTCCGTTGTTTGGTGTTGGGCATAAAAGTATTCTTAGCACACACACGACATTTCTAAACAAATCCAGTAAATCTTTAAACCAGATACTACCAAAATAAACGGCCACGGGTTCACAATAAACATTTTAAAAGCAAAATACTTTACTTGACTTATACGCGGCTTCACGCGAGCTCTGGCCGCCTTCCAACGTATCTGCGACCAAGTTCTTTACTGTTGCTCGTAAGTTGTGCTGACATGTTGTACTGTGGGACCTTCCTATGGGTTTAGAAGCTTACTGTATTTGTTTATTGAAAAGTTATTTGGAAATTGTTTTGAATTTTATAAGGTTTACGCATTAGAATAGTTTATTTCTTTAAGGGACGTTGCAGTGTCTATTATTTTGTGTGTTCTCCTACTACTAACTACTGGGTTCAATTCTCAGGTCGGGCAAAGTGTTATTTAGTTTTTTCATCAAGAATTTTTCAGTTATAGCCCGGAATCTAGATTTAGGCCCGGTTGATGGCAATAGGGGATTTCAGCAACTGGCAAAATTGGGTGTAGGTACACATCTATATAACCCTTCGGGGAAAATAGGCGTAATGTTATTTTATAATGTATAGTTTTACTTCATAAACTCAATAAACATATCACGTGGTCACACTATTTAAAAATTCTTTTGGCAATCACAGCTAATTAATAGCTGTGTTTGGCAAATTAATTTTTAAACAGTAGCCTAAAGCACGAAATGCCAATTAATTTATGAATTGAAATGTTTGTGCATTTGACTCTAACAACACAATTCAATTTTCGCGCTGTATCTAAGCCGATTCGAACATATAATTTTTCTCAACAAGCTCACACTCAGCTGGAGTCACTCGCAGCAGATGATTTGTTAATGTTACTACAACTTCCCCTTTGTACACAAGATGCTATAATTTATTTAAAACTTCTCACACAGTAAACACCTTTTTCATTGCCGTGTAGCTATACGTGTCATAATCCTGTAACGAAAACTACAGTTACATCGTTATAGGTCTGTGGTTGCCGGCGAGGCAGTGTTAGTGAAATTTCATTACATTTCAGTAATCAGAACTCTAGACAATTCCATCATAGTCTAATGGTCGTGTTTCTTAGGAATGTTCAAATTAATCATCAATAAAGTTTTATTGGAAATACTATGGAGTTACATAGTTTTATGGGCGGAGAGTATTGAAGTTGGTGTAAAAAGGGTCGAGTTTTAACTTGTTTTGTTACACGAAGATTACAGGTCAATGCTTTCGTGAAATCAAGGTAATGTGTCAATACACATTACCTTGATTTCACGAAAGCATTGTACAATACAATTATTTACAATAGCTTTAGGTAGGTAACAAAGGTTTTTCCAAAAGGTTTATTAGTAAATAGATTTTACAGGGTCTAGTCATTATGAAGAACAGAGCCTTGTTGTAATATTATAAAACAATAACTTACGAGTAACTAGGTTTCCAAACTCTCCAATCACTAAAGAATTCACTAATTTGATCAACTTTGAAATACCATTATACGGAACACAGCAATTCTTTACAAAATTATCGTCAAATTAACTTCTAAAATAGAAGTTCTCATAAACTGTAAATAAATATTTAAGCTAATAAAGTAATAACCTACTCACAAAACCGCACTATCACTACGTATCACTAAATAGTGGCACTGAAACAATTTTCCTTTGCGAAACAACTTCGTCCTACAACACCCTTGACTTGATTAAGGACCTACCCGTAACGCGAAATAAGGGTAAATACGAAAATTTACCCTTATTTACCCCACTGAGATGAATTATACCATGAGTACCCGTTACACTAAAGATGTAGCTCAGAAGGTGCATTACGGAAACAAACAATACAACAATGCCGAGGGGTTGAGCAGCTTTATATGCTACTAGTATTTATTTTAAGCGCGTCAATTATCCATTATTTCCTGAAGACCAATTAAAATATTTATTATGCAATATCTTGACTTATCAAAATTTGGTAATGAGTATCAATCAAATAAGCAGCTTTAGTTTCTGCTGTACCATCGCTCTGAGATTACCAATCTATAGACTAAATTAGGAAGAAGACTAATTGCGTAACACAGTTTCAATCATTTTGAAGGAAATTCTGAATCCATTGCTTCTTATATTTGAAAAATTCGTCTGCTCGTACGTAAATAACGCAATGAATATCAAATAATAATACATTATTTATTAACATAAAACAAGATGTACAAAAAATTATAGAATACTCTGACTCCTACCTGCGCTAGTTATGACTGTTGCATTATCAAAATGAATAGCATTGGCATTGTAAGTGTGTACCGCAAGTACCCGCAGATAATATCTGAGGGCTGAAAACGATGATTGTTACACGTAACACAACAAGCATTAGCTTTTCATGTGCCCTGTATAAAAGTCTACCTGCTGTGTCTACCTGCCTAATTCAGACCCGTAATGGGTAGGTCATATTTATGACCCGGCAAAAGAAATATACGTACATTATGATTTCGCGAATACTAATGAAAAAAGAGAAAAATAATGTCTGAGGAAAAGGTAATGAAAGGTGTGAAATTGCGAATTATACTTATATTTCATTATGATTTGGGGGTAAATGGGAATCTGATTTTATCTGTATTATCACGTACGTGTGCAACAGACACACGTATTTCATTGTGAAAAAGATAGTTGTATGCATTATGAGTCTTTCGTGTGACAAAAACGTTCTGCTGTGGAGTTAGTTGCATTGCCTCTCGTTAACAGCTTCAACACTAGAAAGTGATGGATGGGTGATTTTACGGGATGTTTTATAAACTTTAGAAATATGGCTAATTGGTCAATTTTATTCCTCCCCTACCTCCGCGTTATAGATGACCCAAAAATAGATAGAATAACAACAAACTTCGATCGCCACTTTTCCCATTCAACACTTCGGTATCGATCACAAAATTCTTGGTAACGGGTGGAAAAAACATCGCGATTCGCATTTAATGGTTTTAACTTCCGAGAATATCTGGTGTAACGATCTGATGACTGACAGAAATATACTGTACAGAATATCCGGCCAATGTTACGTGGGCACTTTGCGAAATATCTGAACAGTGACGGACTTCGCATAAATCAAGCTATAGGTAAAAACTGGCCAAGTGCGTGTTGGACTACGCACAATAAAGGGTTCCGTAGTTGAGATGAATTTATTTATCCCAAGAACAAACTTAACATTGTACTTGAAAAACACGTTTTCCCATACATTCCAAATGCAAATGTAAGTTTGTACGCACAATATTGAGAGATTTACAATGTTTTTTTAAGACCATAGACTTCTTATAGATTTTCCTGTTATCTATGAGTAAAGAGTCATACTATGCATTTTTTTCAAAATGTTAGGTCCAATACTTTCAAAGATAAGGGGGGGGAATGGTCAATATCCATCGAATTTCTTTCTTTTATCTTTAAAAACGTTTATTTTAAAATTATATAAAAAAAGGAAGATCCTTGCAACAAGCCCTTTTATTTGATAAGTCACACGATATTGTCAGCAAAACTTCTTTTTTTTTTTCTTGTTTGCCCCCCAAAAGAGACTCCTATATTCAAAATTCATTTATTAACATTACATGTTCCTGTTTGGGTCATAGAAATACCTATGTGTACCTTTCAACTTAATCGGTATATTAGATTCGGAGCAAATTGACTGTGACAGACGGACAGACAGACAGACAGACACACGAGTGATCCTATAAGGGTTCGTTTTTTCCTTTTAAGGTACGGAACCCAAAAAATGGAGATAACGGTTGGTTGTGGGAAATAATTTGGGAGGTGTTTTATACATTTTCGAGAGCACTGAAAATAGTGACAGTTTGGGATATTTTGTCTAACAGGCCTTTGTTTACAACATGATTTTAGTAGCCAATAAATAGAAACGTTTGATGAGTAAGATTGAACAGTATTAAAGATATTTCTATTTTTCGCCTAGCACCAGATAAGACCAATCGCTACCTAAATAATTTCTTCTGAAAAATCAACGAAACAGAATAGTTTAAATCGTTTAATCGTTTACTTTGTTTATTTATAATGTGTGTGATATAAGCACCAGAAGAAATAAAATAAAACTCAACAGTTCTATTGGTCCTGATAATATTCCTCCGTGGTTCTTAAGAGCTCAACTGTCATTAATGAGACACAACAGAATTTTAATTGTTATCGATCTCCAGGAGAGCTCTCCACAGCCAAGGGGTACGAGGAAATGAAATTTCTCATTCGGCCCCTAAACCACATTTTTAATTTTATTTGGAGTCTATCCACCACCTTGGAAGATATCACGTGTGACTCCAATACCGAAATCTTCAAATAAATCATCAGTTGATGAATATTGTCCAATAGCGATACTATCTTCTCCCGCAAAAGTTTTCGAGAATGTCCTACATCAAGAAATTTACAAGCAAGTGAAGCAATACCTGTGCAATGAGCAGCATGGCGTTCACGAAAAAAGATCCGACAATACTAACTTACTTACACTTGTTAATTATAATTATCTCTACTAGTTTTGATCGCAGACGCCAGGTAGACGTTCTTTACTTTGATTTCCAAAAGGCGTTCGACAGAGTCAACAATGACGTCTTGCTGTTAAAACTCAGTGCGATAGGTCCAGCTCCAGGCCCAGGCTCCAGGGCTTCTACGGCTTCTTGCAGATTATTTGCGAGACCGACAACAATTTATCAGATTAGGTTTGTACGAGTCACTCCCATACCACACTCGCTCGGGTGTGAGTCAAGGTTCGGTAGTCGGCCCTGTCCTTTTCATTTTGATGATTAATGACCTCCCTGGTGTAGTTGCGAATGCCACATCCCTCTTATATGCTAATGACTTAAAACTATTTTATGAAATAAAATTTGAGCTCGATTGCCTGCAATCCGACATTGATTCAATAAAATGGAATTTAATAAATCAAAATGCTACGTGATGTCTTTCGGTCGAATGCGGCGCCCAGTCAACTTTCTATACAAACTGAATGGAGATACAATTACAAGAACTGATTCCATGAAAGTCCTGGGAGTCATATTCGACCGTAAGCTCACTTTTCACGACCACATGACATCCACTGCGAAGGAATCCTTCAGGCGCCTTGGCTTTGTTTTAAGGAAGTGTCGTGACTTCCATAATCCCCACGTGATCAAGCTCGTTTTTGGGACAGTGGTCCGTAGCAAACTTGAGTCTAGTGCATGCGTATGGAATCCTTTTGAAAAAATTCAAAAAGCATTCCTTAGATATCTTTACAAGCACTTGTACGGGTTTTTATCCTCTCTTAGATCCCACTAAATTCCTGTTGGGTTGCTTAAATTAAAATTCTCTAGAAGTGAGGTCAGATGACTATAATATTTAAAATTCTTAGGGGGATTATAGATGTTCCTGATCTGCATAATGAAATCTGCAATCTATTTGTCCCAGACAATTTCAAATTTCGTAGCAAAAAACACCGCTTACTGGCTGTTCCAACTTGCCGTACTGTTGCACACTGTAAGTCACCTATTCCTCGGACATTAGCCGCTAACGCTCTCCTGAACTCAAACATAGATATTGATATGTTTGCGAATGAATGGAAGAAGATACTGTCAGAATGTTTGAATTTTTGTGAGACGAATGCATGACTGTGTTAAATAAATTATATGTTTAAGTAGTAAAACTGGCTTTGGCCGTTCTATTTAAAATAAATAAATAATTATGGTGCAAAAGACATAGCACAACATTAAAACACACGATTTAATAATAACAAATTACACAAATTATACCCTTAATTACTCGCATGGGGTCACCGCAGTTTCATGTGACGAAAAAAAAGTACTTGCAATGGTTGAAACGTGTCCTGGTGCTCCCAGTAGTTTCACAATACGCCTCAAATATTATACTATAGTACCGATTAGGCTGCTGTAGCTGCAGGATGCTTCGCTGCTTTCTTGAGCTGTGACCCCATGTGAATAATTACGTAACTTTTTTGAGCAAGGTACGTTATTCATGTTTTGATTTTTTTTCTACTAATTTGACTATCAATTTATAGTTTTTTTCATATTCTTTTATGAATAAATTATTTACTTTACTTTTTTAAATCTTAGAAGGCATTTATGCAAAATTTACACATTTACGGAGGATTTTCACAACAAGCCCTTTCACAGGGGTCACAGAAATTAATTTGTGTACCACATTTCAACTTAATTCGTCCAGTAGATTCGGAGTAATTGGCTGTGACAGACGGACAGACAGACAGATACACGAAGGATCCTATAACGGTTACGTTTTTCATTCGGACGTACGGAACCCTAAAAATAAAAAATACCAATCACCAAAGACTACCATTACCATTAAAACCATTTAAAGATTATCATAGCCTATAGTGGCTATGATAATGTTTAAATGAAACACATGAACATACAAATTTTGGTATGCGTCTCAAGGTTGCACCAATTGAGAGTCCAGCTTAACATAATTGTGTGAGGCAAATAAGAAAGAAAAGAAAGAAAATACGTTTATTTGCAGTAAACATGACGCGAACAAAGAATAAGACACGAAAATAACAATTTGGGTAAAACATGCGTCACATCCACTCAAAACGGTAATTACTCAGCATAATGCTGCGACCCTATGCGAGACAGACCCCCAGCGCTGGTTTTCAGCAACAGCCGGCTTTGACGTGATGATGTCAACCGGTGCAGCATATTATAGTGAAATAACAAAATAAGAGATCAAAATTAAAAAAAAAAACAATACTTAGTCATAATTTTTATATAAATATAATATTTAAAATGGCAACAACTCGTTCCGTCGGCAACTCACGCGCCGCAGCCTTAATGCAATTTGTGTGCGCAAATGTCATGAAACTATTTGTTTTGACATATTATTGGTTTATTTAACTGACGCTGATATTCTGCTGGATCCGTGCATATTTATACATCGAGCAGACACAATTATTACTTTCCATTTTTACTAGTAAAGGAAACAAAAACCTAGTGTGATAAATTTATTTCTGGAAAACTCTAAGGGACTTCTTTACTCAAACTCTAGCACCTACGAGCTTCTTTAGTAAGTAAACAAGCGCCATGTTTCGCTCACAAATTCCTCGCTAAGCTACAAGTAGCTGCAAGTCGCTGCAAGTAGTTAACACTTAAGTCTCTTTTGTGAACTTAACCCGTTAGTAACACCCGTTCCACTTACTGCGATGTTTTGCAAATATAGTACTTAGAAACTATTATGTGATACAATGTTATGGAAAATCCATAATTATTTATTGTATCTAGAAAATATTTCAAATACGAAAGTTAGTCTTCCAAGTTCGGAAATGCGTCCAAAATCTTGGTGGTGATAACCACGAAATAAATTTATCAGGCCTTTATTTGATCAGATAGGTCACTAACCTGTTTGCCAAACTAAAACATAAAAGAGAGGCATACAGATGGCTATGCGACGTAGGGACCGGGCGTTCCGTAAATTTAGAAGGGATCGTACTGATGAGAACTGGACATTATTCAAGGCTGCAAGGAATAGATGCAATCAGATGATACGTAATGCTAAACGCCGCCACATTCTCGATAATATTAGTTCTTCTTCTTCTGCCGATATTTGGAAATTTCTTGGAACTCTTGGTATCGGCAAATCGTGACATTTAGACCTTCCTAATACAATTGACTTAGACGATCTCAACCGGCATTTCTCCACTGTTTCTACCATGGATCGTCTAACCAAGCAACAAACTCTGTCTCTAATTTCTGGTCTAACGCGTCCTAATATTAATCCTTTCAGTTTCGTTCCAGTTGAACCGGGAGAGATCAAAAAAATTATTCTATCCATCAAATCTAAATCGGTGGGATGTGACAATATCACCCGTGGTATGATCATTACTATTCTAGATCATTTCCTACCTGCGATTACCCATATTATAAATTTTTCCCTATTCACCGGAGTATTCCCTTTCCTGTGGCGCAAAGCCTATGTTCGTCCACTACCTAAGGTTTCCAATCCCTCTCTTCCTACCGACTTCCGTCCAATTTCTATCCTTCCCTTCCTATCCAAAGTGCTTGAGGCCTGTGTCCACAAACAATTCTCCAACTTTGTTCATCGCAACTCACTCATTAGCCCTCTTCAATCTGGGTTCAGGCCTGGGCACAACACTACTTCCGCACTCCTTAAAGTGACTGGCGATATAAGGGCAGGACTGGAAGACACCAAAGTTACTGTTCTAGTGTTGGTTGATTTCTCGAATGCCTTTAATACAGTCAGTCACGACATCCTGTTAGCCATTCTCTCATATCTTATGGTCTCTCCCGAAGCACTGGAATGGTTCTCCTCTTACCTTCAGGAACGTCAGCAGTCTATTCATGTTGGGGATTCTTCTTCATGCTGGTGTGATTTGGAAACTGACGTTCCTCAAGGCGGTATACTTTCTCCTCTATTGTTTTCTATTTTTATTAATCTTATAACTTCCGAACTTCAGTGTGCGTATCATCTGTATGCCGATGACTTGTAGTTGTACTGTCGGGGAACGGTTGATGAATTACCTGACGCTATCGACAAATTAAATAGGGACTTGATAGCCATAAAAACCTGGGCTGATAGATTTGGTGTAGCCGTAAACCCTACGAAGTGTCAGGCGATCATCATTGGCAGTCCTTGCGGTATTAGCAAGGTGGATGGTACAACCTTGCCAGCAGTTCTCTTCAATGGTTCGATAGTTCCTTTTAGCACTGACGTGAAGGACTTAGGCTTGCACATCGATAGTACCCTGAACTAGCGTGCTCAAGTTACTAAGGTAAGCCAGAAAGTTACTGGAACGCTGCGAGCTCTGTACCGTTTGAAAATGTATTACCATCGAGTACGAAGACAATGCTTGTGCAGACCTTAATTTTCCCTATCATCGATTATGGTGATGTGTGCTACTATGACCTGAATGCAGATCTGCTCGACAAACTTGACCGTCTTCTCAATAACTGCATTCGATTCGTTTTCAATCTACGTAAATATGATCATGTCTCTGCGCGTCGATCGCTTCTAAAGTGGTTACCCATACGCCAGCGCAGAGAGCAAAGGGCGCTGACCACCTTGTTTTCATTTCTTGATTCTCCCTCTTCACCTAGTTATCTAACCCCGCACTTTCAGTACATTTGCGACAACCACAATAGAAATCTACGTTCATCTCACAATCGTCTTCTTCAATGTCCCACCCACCGCACAGACTTCATTCACTCTTCCTTCTTCGTTCAGTCTATCTCTCTGTGGAATGCGCTCCCCCAGGAAATTAGGATGGCGACCAACCGATTATCTTTTAAAGTTAAAGTTCGCGAGCACATTCGCAAGAAGCTGGCAGTATCATCACAGCGGTAATGATTTCCCATTGTTTGTCTTATTTGCTTTAGTAGTATTTTATGTGTATTTATTTTTGTTTATATTTATATATAATTGGAAATATATATTTATGTACATCTTTATATTTAAATAAATATCTGTTCCTCAATTCTCGCTATTGCACCCACCAATGTTTGTCTCTGCATCACCCATAGGTTGACTGGTAGAAAATGCCTTTGGCATTAAGTCCGCCTCTGTACATTTGTGTGCTTGAAGTATTAAATAAATAAAATAAAAGTAATCAATTGATCAGTCAAAAAGCCAGTCAGATTGGCAGAATTAATTACACTAACATGTTCAATAGCCGTAATTTCATTGTTAATAGAACACAACTTGACAATTGATTGAATTTCGGACACGTTGTCCGGTTAACTAAATGAGATGCACATTTTAATGGTACGATGAACAAAAAATAATTGTTATCAACAGCCGAGCTTAGAATTTGACAAATGAGTTGTTAATTTTGTTCATTGAGTGATTTCTAACGAATGGTGGTGCGGTGTATATGATGGGAAGCGAAATTATATTACTCATCATGTTTTGAATGGACTGAGGCGTAAATGTGCAGGAAGTTAGTGCCACCTCTCGTCTACACTCGTGACACTGTCGTTGACACTCGTGACAGTCGTGACACTATCCTTGACACTGGTGACACTAGCGACAGTCGTGACTCTGTCATAGGCACTCATAAAAACTTGACACTTGTGACACTGTCGCCGACCCTCGTGACAGTCGTTACACTGTCATAGGCACTCATAAAAACTTGACACTTGTGACACTGTCGCCAACCCTCGTGACAGTTGTTACACTGTCATAGGCACTCATAAAAACTTGACACTTGTGACACTGTCGCCGACCCTCGTGACAGTCGTTACACTGTCATAGGCACTCATAAAAACTTGACACTTGTGACACTGTCGCCGACCCTCGTGACAGTCGTTACACTGTCATAGGCACTCATAAAAACTTGACACTTGTGACACTGTCGTCGACCCTCGTGACAGTCGTTACACTGTCATAGGCACTCATAAAAACTTGACACTTGTGACACTGTCGTCGACCCTCGTGACAGTCGTTACACTGTCATAGGCACTCATAAAAACTTGACACTTGTGACACTGTCGCCGACCCTCGTGACAGTCGTTACACTGTCATAGGCACTCATAAAAACTTGACACTTGTGACACTGTCGCCGACCCTCGTGACAGTCGTTACACTGTCATAGGCACTCATAAAAACTTGACACTTGTGACACTGTCGTCGACCCTCGTGACAGTCGTTACACTGTCATAGGCACTCATAAAAACTTGACACTTGTGACACTGTCGCCGACCCTCGTGACAGTCGTTACACTGTCATAGGCACTCATAAAAACTTGACACTTGTGACACTGTCGCCGACCCTCGTGACAGTCGTTACACTGTCATAGGCACTCATAAAAACTTGACACTTGTGACACTGTCGTCGACCCTCGTGACAGTCGTTACACTGTCATAGGCACTCATAAAAACTTGACACTTGTGACACTGTCGTCGACCCTCGTGACAGTCGTTACACTGTCATAGGCACTAGTTAAGTGTGACGACCCTAACACTATTTGCTTTGTCAGCAAATCCACCTCCACTCAAAGTAGCAAATAAGTAGTTCATAAGAATATTGTAAACTTAGCAATAATTAATTATAAATACGTCTCACGACTAGAATAATCATTACTATCTTAATTACTGTAACGCTGTTCATCTAAATAAAGTCTTTTTATAAACTAATCAAGTATCGATCACTTAATTGGCGCAGCCGGTAGGATCTCTGTAGTCAGTTCGCAACGTATACAACTCTACAAGCATAGCTGGACGTCTGTTTCTACAGTTTAACGGAGATCGCCGAACAAACAAATCTATTAAGTACCGGGCACAACGGCTGGCGCAGTATCTGATAGTAGTCACAAGGAGGAGATGGGAGTAACTACAGGACTGTGAGTAAAACTTTTTCACTATCCTTTCTGTTTTCCTTTATCATTTTCCCTTTGTTTTAATTGTATGTGTTGTGTTATTGGGGGTTGAGCAATACCGCGATAACATTATTTTATTTTATTACGATAAAACTTGCGTAATAAGATTAACTTTAGTTAAGTACTTAGGTCATTTTCCCTATTTTTTTCTCTCTCTCTCTGTGTTGTCCTTTCAAAATGGAGCAAATTGTGCAGGTTCCGCCAACCATGGCAAAAATTATTCCAGAGTTTAGTGGCGATTCTAGACAACTCCCACTTTTTATAAAGAAATGCGAATATATTATAAATACATTTCAAGGGGGAGAAATCCAAAACGAATACTTATTCCACGTTCTTACGAGTAGATTAACCGGGGAGGCCGCGAACCTAGTAGGGGAACGGGAAAATATTCGTACTTGGTTGGAGTTGAAAACACTGCTAACCCAACATTTTGGTGACCCTAGAACTGAAGATTGTTTAGTATTGGAATTAGAGTCAATGAAAATAAAATCCAATGAAAGTTATTTAGACTTCTGTCATAGGATTCAAAACTTGCGTAGTGTCTTGATTGCAAAAATAATAGAAACTGTAGACGATGCGAATTTACGTCAAGCCAAACAGCATATCTATACTAATTCGTCATTGAATGTTTTCCTGTATAATTTACCACCTTATTTAGTTAGATTGGTACGACTGAGGAATGTGACAATATTAGAAGATGCCCTGAAAGTAGTGCTAGAAGAACAAAACTTTCAGACGGTTTATGAATCTAGAAATAATAGGAATAAAAATAATTTAAAACCGCCAGGAAAAGTCTTCAACAATAATGACATTATTCAGCGTTCGCCCAATCTACAAAAACAATACAGTACACCAACACAAAATAGTTCTGATTCGGCAAATAATTCAAGTCAATATAGAAATTCTTTTAGAAATCAAAATAATGCTCAAAATCAGCTGCCACAACAAAGTAGGTCAGCGCCTTGGCAGAGTCAGCAGGTCGCGCCGCGATCGTCATCGGTGCATAATGCAACGCCAGCAAACTCGGGTTCAAACACCGATGTTACCATGCGAACTGCAAACTCTAGACGCGTAAATTACACGAATAATGACTCATTTACGACATATGATAATAATGAACAAAATACTTGTAATTACGAACCACAACCAAGCACATCATATGAGCATGAACAAATTGAGAATTTTCACCTGAGAGCCTTATTCAGAGGGAAAAGATAATTTTAAATTGTACTAATTATCGTTCTTTGCCTTACATTGTAGTTCCAGAGCTAGGTAATGCAGTTTTTATGTTAGACTCTGGTAGCTCTAGATCGTTTATAGGTCGGCGTGTCGCTTACCAATATTTCAAAAATAGTATTTACAAGGAACCTTTTGAAGTAGTCAGTACTCATGGTGTTAGTATGCATACAAAAGTTGTTTTAACGCCCTTACCCAAAATATTTAAAAGTTCTGAAGGGCATAAGTTTTACGTCTACGATGTTGATAATCACTATGACGGTTTACTAGGCAGTAATTTATTAAAACAATTAGATGCAAAAATTGATTACCAAACACTAACCTTATGCACAAGAAATACTGACATACCCTTTGTTTATTCTTCAGCGCTAAAAGATACTTACATTTTACCACCACGTAGCGAGTTAAGGGTAAAACTTCCTGTAAACTTAACTAATGGAGAGGCTATTTTAGATTTTAAAGAATTGTCTAAAGGGATTAGGATGCCTTGTGCGTTAGTCAACTGTGTGAATGGTTATGCCTATACGGTCATTCAGAACTGCAAGGACATAGAAATGAGCCTCAATGTCACTAGCCCATTCCAGGTAGAACCTTACAATCACTGCGACCAGATCTTAGTTAATCATTTAAACGACACAGACAGTATTGATAAGCTATTATCAAATAACTTAAAAAAATTAAGGTTACAACATACGAATGAAGAAGAAAGAACGATGATAAAAAATATTTGTGAGGAGTATAAGGAGATTTTTTATTGTGAAGACATACCGTTGTCTTTCACTAACGAAGTGAAACATAAAATTAGAACGGTAAACGAGGATCCCATTAATGTAAAAGCCTATAGGTTGCCGCCCACTCAAACAGACGAGATTAGACGTCAAGTGGATAAGATGCTTAGGGACGATGTAATCCGGGAATCAAATTCTCCTTGGAGTGCACCGGTCCACCTTGTTCCAAAGAAGCTAGATGCCTCCGGACAACAAAAATGGAGGATGGTAGTAGATTATCGACGTTTAAATGAGATAACTGTTGACGATAAGTACCCTTTGCCAAACATCAATGATCTTTTTGATAAGTTAGGAAAGAGTATGTACTTTTCCACCTTAGACCTTGCGTCTGGCTATCATCAATTACAAATCCAGGAGGAAGACAGACAAAAAACGGCGTTTTCAACACCATTCGGTTTATACGAATTCAACAGAATGCCGTTCGGTTTGAAAACAGCGCCTGCCACGTTTCAACGTGCAATGGATAACGTCCTCCGAGGATTGCAAGGCTTGCATTGTCTGATTTACCTTGATGACGTCATCATATTCTCTACCAGTTTGCAAGAACACATAGAGAAATTACGAGTTATTTTCGAGCGTTTTCGAAAAACTAACTTAAAGATCCAGCTCGATAAATCCGAGTTTTTAAGAAAAGAAGTAATGTATTTGGGACATACAATAACAAAGGATGGCCTTAAGCCTAACAATGACAAAATCGAGGCTATTCTGAAATATCCTTTACCTAAAACCGTGACAGAGATTAAGAGTTTCTTAGGTTTGATACGTTATTATAGGAAGTTTATCAAAGATTTTTCTAAAATAACCACACCTTTTACAGCTTGTCTAAAGAAGGGAAAAAAGATTGTGATAAATGACGAATATAAAAAAAGCTTTGAAACGTGCAAAGAGTTACTGACACATGCACCTTTGTTACAATTTCCGGATTTTACAAAACCGTTTGTTCTTACAACAGACGCTTCAAACTTTGCGGTAGGCGCGGTACTTTCTCAAGGTACTATAGGATCAGACAAACCGATTGCATTTGCCAGTAGAAAACTAAGCGATACGGAATCTAGATATAGTACGATAGAAAAGGAGTTATTGGCCATAGTATGGGCAGTCAAACATTTCAGGCCCTACTTATACGGTCGAAAGTTCATAATATATACCGGGATAAAAATATATAATAGGGAACATGAGGGTATTCCTATCCTTAATGAGGCAATAGACACCAAAGCGAGGCAAATTCATGTTTTCACCTGGCACAGGGACGATATCTGTGTAAAAGATATTTCTAACGACAAACAAAAAATTTTCGAAGTCCATCTACCCCCTAGTAACAGCGAAAACTTAGTAAAAAAATTTCTTAAAGAGTATGTAGATTACAAAAAAAAGTATTTTATCTACTTTGAGGATCATTGTCATAGAAAAGCTTTTGTTAATGTAGCTACGTCACTTTACAAAAAGGGAACTCAAAACTTTGTTGAATGCACTGAAAGAGTTGTGAACGTTACAGACGAAAGTGACCAAAAGGATTTAGTTACCAAATATCATCTAGGGAAGACTTGTCATAGAGGTATTAGAGAGACTCTAATGAAGTTAAAAAGATCATATTGGTGGAGCAATATGAAAGAAACAGTGACAGCCATTATCAATGCATGTGAAGAATGTAAAAAAATGAAGTATGACAGGAAACCTCTAAAACCATTTATACAATTAACTCAAACTACAGACAGTCCATTCCAGGAAGTTTTTATAGATCTATTATACATAGAGAAAAACCAATATTTAACTGTAGTAGACTCATTTAGTAAGTTAGGTCAAGCAATACAGATTCCCAATAAAAGCACACCCGAAGTAGTGAGGGCTCTAATAAAATACTTTAGTATGTATGGAATACCTACAAAAATTAGTAGTGACGCAGGTACCGAGTTTAACAACGAATTATTTAAGGAAATGTTAAGTTTATATAAAATAGAGCAACACATAGGGACACCTAACAACCCTAACTCAATGGCAATAGTGGAAAGATTTCATTCCACAATTATCGAAATATATAGGTTAGCAAAATATGAACAATCTAGTTTAGATGCAGCATCCGTTATGACATATGCGATCATGGGTTATAACAATACTATTCATAGCGCAACAAACTTTACACCTTGCGAAATAGTTTTTGGACACACGGACTCCGGAAATGCTTTTGATATTGACAGGGACAAGACGTTAATGCAAAAGATATTACAGGATCATCGCAAACGATTGAAAACCCTTTATGAGCATTTAAGTAGTCAAATGATTGGACATAAAGGCTTAGTTAGAGACAAAATAGGAGGTGAGGACCAGCCAAAATTAGTGGAAGGTGACACGGTTTTTATGAAAAACACTAGGACTAGGAAAGCAAAAGAACTACCGCGATACGAAAAGGCAATTATCACTGGAAAGCCCAAGCGTAATACAGTACCAGTTAAGCTGAAAAATAGAAATACTAAAGTAGCACTAAAGAATGTCAAACGCCCTCCACAGACGGTGCTTGATACTGCTCGTCCTAGCGGATCAAGGGACGACCCTGAACATCCAGAGGATCGACCAGAATCCGGGAATAGTTCCGATTCGGATTGGAACAGCTCTAAAGAGGACTAACCATTGGGATATTATTAAAACCATGGACTTAAATTCACTAACGGTCCAGTTAGAAAATAATATAGAAGAGTATAATAAGTTAAAAATCATAACTCAAAGTAATAGTGAGATACGTAGGGAACTTGTAGGGTTGACAGCACAAATAGAATCTTTTATCGAATTGACAAAAGATAGGTTAAAACAGATTCTACCCTCTAGCAGAACTAGGAGAGGAATTTTAAACCCATTGGGCTCCTTTATTAAGGTAATAACAGGAAATTTAGATAACGAAGATGCTAGAAAATATAATTTAGAGATTAGTAATTTAGGAAACAGGGAACATTCAGTAGAACGAAAAGTGTCGTTAATGCAGAAGGCTTTTGATAAATTACTCAATGTTTCTGATGACATTAATTTTAATACTAGACATTTAAATTTCAAAATAAGACAATTACAAACACTTACTCAAAACCAAACCAAGTACTCTAACCTTTTAACCGTAATGAATAGTATGAATCAAGTTTTAAATAATTGTCGTACCATTTATTCCATTATCTACGAATTAGAAACCGCTATTGCTTTCAGTAAAATGCACATATTACATCCATCCATAGTAAATTCCACAGAATTATTTAATATTCTTAATATCATAAGAAAACATCATAATTTAATTTATCCATTAACATTAGATAACTTAGTAAAATTAGAGGGAAATATAGAAATTAAGGGATATATAGACAATAGTAAAATTATATTTGTATTAGAAGTTCCATTAATAGATAAAAATACATACAATTATTATAAAGTTATTCCTATTCCAATCTATAACCAGATTACCCAAAAACCTAATGTCATCATACCCCAATATCCTTACCTAATAGTGAACAAGTCGAAATACAGATCCGTAGCCGAAGGCTGTAAAGAAATAGAAGATCTAACATATCTCTGTTCTGATGACAACGTGGTACAGTACACAGAGGAAACATGTATCCAACAGCTTATGTTATCACAACATAACTTTAGTAATTGCAAACAACACCAAGTGCAGATAGAAGAAACCAAGGTGCAGCCCATATCCAACATACACTGGTTGATATACACGGAAAAGGAAATTGTTGCAACGGAGCACTGCGAAGATGAGACCCGCAGACATAATCTTCGAGGCACATACATATTAGTGCCAAGTCAGCATTGTACCTTACAGATTGCTGATATCTCGATCACAACACCCACGAATACCAGCTTAGTCTCCTTCAGATTGCCACCAGTACAGATGCCCGAGCTACGCAGAGACGTCACCTCGTCAGCCAAGCAGATGGACCTCAGAGGAGTTGATCTAGGCGACATCAAGGAACTGCTGAACCAGGCCAAATATAGTGATAGTGCCAGTGATGTTGAAACCGTTATAATCACTGACAAAATCAGTGTATGGACCATAAGTCTTTACGCCATTATAATTGTATTCGTCACAGGGTTTTTGTTTCAAAAAAGAAAGTTGTTAACTAAGAGATTTAGACGAAATTCTCTAAAGACTACTGAGTTGTCTTTAGACAATTTCTCTCCTAAGGAGGGAGGAGTTAAGTGTGACGACCCTAACACTATTTGCTTTGTCAGCAAATCCACCTCCACTCAAAGTAGCAAATAAGTAGTTCATAAGAATATTGTAAACTTAGCAATAATTAATTATAAATACGTCTCACGACTAGAATAATCATTACTATCTTAATTACTGTAACGCTGTTCATCTAAATAAAGTCTTTTTATAAACTAATCAAGTATCGATCACTTAATTCACTCATAAAAACTTGACACTTGTGACACTGTCGCCGACCCTCGTGACAGTCGTTACACTGTCATAGGCACTCATAAAAACTTGACACTTGTGACACTGTCGCCGACCCTCGTGACAGTCGTTACACTGTCATAGGCACTCATAAAAATTTTACACTTGTGACACTGTCGTCGACCCTCGTGACAGTCGTTACACTGTCATAGGCACTAATAAAGTTCATTTTCAGTATTAAAGATTATTTTTTGTTGGACCTATAATACGTTGGAGTGTACGTTTGTAACTTTAGTGAAACATTAGCCCATTGCGTGACATATGGCGTGAACTAGAAACATTGTATTTAATACACGCATGATCATGACCATAGCGCAACGCATTAATTCGCTGTAATATGTGTTATTAATATTATGTAATACTACGCAGTTTATTTAATAATATTTGCCATCGTTGCTTCAAATAAAAACAAGCTATACCTAGTTAGTAAAATTCGAGTGTGAAAACCTTTTTTCTCATCACTGCACGTTGACTTGCAATCAAATAGATTTCGGCGGTTCAAAACCTATTAAAAATACTCGCAAAGATATATTCGTTACAAACTAAAACTTTCTTTTTACAATTTTGATTCGACGGACGTTTCCTGATTTCCCTTTAACAACCACACCTACAGACACATCCATTATATTTTCGAATATATTCAGCTTTCTATCTCCGTTCTAGATCCGATAACTTTGGTTCCAAGCCCGGCGGGATTAATCGTTCACCGGCTATACGTAGTGTGAGGATAAACCGGTTAGTGTAAAAGTAAACCGGTTGCTTGGCGAGACGTCGACGTTCAAGACAAACACAGAGGTTAATTACTGAGAGCCACGTTATGCCGACAACATCCGGGTAGACGGCTTGTTAGGTGCGCTGTGTTGGTGCGACTAATCGTTTTTTTTTATAATTTTGTACATCGTTCATTCCCCAATGATTGCCACCCATGACAGTAAAATTGTATGCATAAATATTTCGTTTTAATTCCGCATTAACTAGATCCAGGCTTGGTTGCATTATTATCGCTTTTATAGTGATTTTACAAAAAACGCGAAAAAAAACAGCATCGATATTTTTTATCTAAACTCAGTTTAGGCCAGACGGCGCCACTCAATTAGACGCTTGAATAATCACTGTTACTATCCTTCAAATAAAATACGCCCTTCACACCCGACTCGCCTAAATGACAAAACAAATGGTTCCTGTTTATGAGACATGTAGGTAGTAATAAGTGTGAGGTCCTACTGTTTTAGGTTCTATTTCCAATTCAAATAGGGAAAAAATATAAGAGAAAGTATAATTACCATTAGCGCTACAATTATTATACGAAACAAAAAAAATGTTAACAGTAGATGCGGTGCCAAATATAGCAATCAAAAACGTTTAGACATAGTATAGTAAGCTTGTAGCCAGCCTTAACGTGGGACCTACTTCTTAAGTAGGCGAAGCTATTGAAAATTACATAAATACCGAATGAAAGAACGGTAATTAACTTCTCGTCTGCAACGTGAAGCCTGGTTTTGTGCAGAGTACCTACTCTGGTAGCTACTTAATCGCTAATTTAAGATTAATGTTCTTGGTATTATTTTGTTACTGTAATTAGAAATGTATGATTAATATTT
This sequence comes from Agrochola litura, assembly GCA_949152395.1. Taxonomy (NCBI): domain Eukaryota; kingdom Metazoa; phylum Arthropoda; class Insecta; order Lepidoptera; family Noctuidae; genus Agrochola; species Agrochola litura. The sequence goes on along the minus strand of OX424497.1, from coordinate 934,446 downwards.
ATTAGTAAACTAACAATGGATTTCAGAAAGCCATTCCAGAGATCAAGACCCAGCTGTTAAAATTGATTCAAATAATTAATTCAAACAGTCAATCTAATAGTTTGACGTAGGACTTCAGTATCGATTCAACTAAATAGGTTTAGAAACATTCATAATGAGAAAACACATAACATAACATCACGTCTGTATTCCCCGAAGGGTTAGGCAGAGGAGTACCTTTAGTACACCCACATTTCGCCAATTATAGTTAGAAAAATATTACAATATTATTTAACCACTTAGGGAGAAACCCCTTACACAAAGTGTGCCTGGCAATATTGCCTTGACTTCTAGGTTATATAGGTAATATGGGCTGGTGTCGGCAATTCCATATCAAAGCCCGTATTTGGTGTACTTACGCCTCGATTTACTCTCGATTTACTGAGCCTTATTGCCCGTGAAACCCACTTATAATATAGTGTCGCCGTTATCAGTGCGACCGTTATCAGTGCGATAAGGGGCGAACAATCGCAGCAAAGGTGACCTTGGCATACTCGTAGTTAATTCGTTCAACAGTGTAATGTTTCCGGTATTATTTTTGACAATTTCTAAACTCTCTAGTACTGACATTCTGAAACCAAAAAAAAAAAAAAAAAATAAAAAAAAATAAAAAAATAAAAAAAAAAAAAAAAAATAATAGTAAAATTTCGAAAGTGTTATTATTATTTAACGAATGACCTGTATCTATTAAGTGTTGTGCAAAATGGGATTTTTCTGGATAATTATTCCTGTACGCTGCAATATGTTCCTTGGCGATAAGGCTCAGTCTGCACTCAGCGCTCGGTGTGGCAACACGCCGTGTTCGAGTTCGTAACAAGTCCATCGTCATCCTGAGGATGCCTCGTTGAGAGGTCAAACACGTGTCGATTTCTTTTAGGAGTTTTTTATGGCTCTTTAGAAATGCTGGTCCTGCTCCACAACTAATTGATTAACATTTGCAAATACTGTTGGAGCTGCTGAAGATTGTAAGACTATCTTTGCATTGTATAAACTCAATCTCCATTGTATTAAATAATTGCATAGCATAGGTGTGAGCACTATGTACTAAAGAGTTACCATTTACCGGGTAATATGTCTTGCATTGACTTGAATGTGCCCTGGCGGCTGTGAGTATGTCATGCTCACTCAAATGTTTCGCTGATGGTGGCGCATGTGTTGGATCATTTAGCTTCCTTCAAAATGGTTGAGCTGAATGGTGCTAATCCATGCGTCATGTTCGTGAACGGGCGCCGTCAGTTGGGACTGATCATCTCTTAGCTGCCAGGGCTTATTTTTATTTTATTTTAATATTTTGAATTGTTCTTTGTTTTATCTTTTTATTACGGACGCATCTAACGTGCACGTCTTTCTACATTGTTCTCACATGCATAATTTCAACATGAATGATGTAACCAATATTTTGTAACAATTTTTTATTTAAAAGAGTGTACGTGGAGTTTCTTGCCCGTTCTTCTCCATAGGTACCTACTACGCTTTGGAATGGGCAACTAGCTTCATACCTATTTCTGACTGACCGATTCCTTGACAATTCAAAAGTACCTGTAAATGGTTTAATTGAAATAAATGCTTTGAGTTTGAGTTTGAATGGCTAGGCGGAGCAAGTTGCTAAATATATCCACGTCTATTGTATTTTATAATGGATTTCCGCAAGGTCACGCCTGAATCAATTAATAATCTCAAGAACCTTTAGACTGGATTACACTTGTAAATGTTTTGGTTTTCAATAAAAAGTTGAGTTCAAAGTTATGGGCTTGATTGGGTTACCTATTCACGTGCAACAGATTCTTACAAGTCCACATGTTGGATGTCAGATCACCTCTGTTAACAATCTCACGATATAAAAAAAAATTTATGGCATAGACTGCCTTATTCATTATGAAACATTTTATAATTACGTTACCGTGAGTTGTTCTACGTGCCAATTCAAAGTAAAGGTAGTGGCGTATCATTGTCATCCTCATCATCATAATATGTGGTTATTATATTGGGCATGGTGAGGCTTACATGCAACTGACCTGCTGTACTATTTGTTGCAAACATTTCATCATCCCTTGTCCGTGCTATTCTACTACAATTTCCATATTCATCTGTATCTCCCTCGGAAGTAAGTCAGCTGTAGGAAAATAGGTTACCGCGGTGATGGGGGTTGTTGATCAGACACTGGACATCTGTTTATATCTACAATTACTTTATTATCAAAATAAGATGTTAACAAACACTTAATTTTCTTATTTGTTGTACAATAGAATAGCTGTAGTCACCATAATTGATAGATGGCTGATTGGTGATTACAGGATTCTGTAAAAACCACGAAAGAAACTAATTAATCTTTAAAAATATTCTTTACAAATCCTTATTAGCTGAGTCTCAGAATTCCCAAACGATACTTTATTCTAAGCAGTTCTTAAAAGTCTTTCTGACTTTACAACGCACTGGAAATGATCATTGCCTTGTGGTGGAAACACGTTTATTTCCTACACGCCAAACTTTTTTGTTCCCCCTACATGTATCTATACCTACAGACGCGCTTAGCGCTTCCAGCAATTTGCCACAATTCCGTGTAATGGCGCGGCAGACCGCTCACGACCGCAACTTGCATCACATGCAAAATTTTGTGCCCACTTTTGTGCACGTCTGAACTGGAGCGTAGAGGTTACAAATGTCTCCAAGTGTACATTATTGGACGAATTAAGGTTATTTGGTTATTTCAAACGTACAACTATTAAGTAAATTGACTGTCTCGGTGGTCTGGTGGTGGCAACCAAAATGGTGCGATGCGACTGCTGAACATGGGGTTCTGCCTTCGATTCCCAGGTTTGGATATGCATAGACAATAGACTTGCCCCTTATTGCTTGGGACTCAAATATAATTGGTGAAACGAGGGTGTACAACACCTTTGCCTACACCTTCAAGACGTAACAGGCGAGATATTAGTTATGTTATAAAAATAGCCCAAGAAATTGACTCGTAACGTAAACTATAAGTTCAATTATTATTAGATGTAATAATTTACCTACACTGTTTCGGAACACACAAAGTACATAAATAATAACACCATTTTAAATGAGATACAGTGTGCCAAGTACTTACCAAACAGTACACTAAACGGCGATCTCTAAACTCCAGCCGCTCCCTCACATAAATATAAAGCTGCTATAATTCTACATTTTATACTTACTGCAGTTACTCTACACATCGAATATATGTAAAATATAAACTAGAATAAAATCCTACATAATGCGCGAGTTGATCTCACGTTAGCAATTCATGGGCGCCCGCTTCAGTCTACATCGCCTGCCGCTCGTAAACACGTTTTATTGAGTTGTGTAGTGAGCGAGCGATGAATATTAAAGTAGAGTGAACGAACGATGCAAATTCAATTTTAATAAGCCGCTATGTTAGTGAGACTGCGATATTGTTGGGTTGCTGTTCATTATAAATGGATTAGGGATATACAATGTAACGGTTTTAAAGGAGTATTTCAATTTTTTATTGTTTGTGTCAGTAATCATGTAACGTATCGTAAGCAGGTGGCATTCTGTGGTGGTAATGGCGGGAGGGGTTCACATCGGCGTCAAGTCGACGATGAAGCATCTGGGACTCGTCCTCGACAGCCGGTGGAATTTCGATGAACACTTCAGACGTTTGGCTCGCAGATTGGAGCGGGCCGGAGCTGCCTTGGAGCGGCTCCTGCCCAATATAGGGGGACCAAACGCCTCCTGCTGGAGGCTCTACGCGGGGGTCGTGTGGTTCGTGGCCCTTTACGGGGCACCGGTGTGGGCGCGTTCATTGAGGCGGCGGCCAGCCCGCCGGTTGAACGCGTCCCGGAGGGTCATGGCCATCCAGCTGGCCCGAGGATACCACACGGTCTCCTGTGAGGCGGCGAGCCTCCTTGGCGGATAACCACCATGGGATCTGGAGGCAAAAGTCCTCGCGCACATCTGAGAATGGCGCAAGTAGGCGAAACGCCGGGGCTTAACTCCGCTGCCGCAAGAAGTCACGGCACAGCGGATAGAGTCCTCACCTTCCATCTGACGCAGGTCCTCACCGGATATGGTTGTTTTGGGAGGTTCCTATTCAGGATCAGGCAGGAAGAAACGCCCGGATGTCACCATTGTGTGGATCGCCTGTAGGACACGCTGGAGCATACGGTGGAGGTCTGCCCGGCTTAGGCGGAGCATCGCCGTGTCCTCATGGAGGCGATTGGCGGCGGTGATTTCTCGCGTCCGGCCCTAGTTCAGGCCATTGTACGGAGCGAGAGGAAATGGGAGGCCGTCACCTCCTTCTGCGAAGTAGTAATGCTCGCGAAGAAAGAGGCGGAACGCGTGAGGGAGAGGAACATTTTGCGCCCTCGCGCCCCTAACCGCCGCAGGAAACGCCCTGGGCGTCGGGAATCGCAGGCCAATTTTCGGCCACCGTAGGCGCGAGCTTGCGGACGGTGAGCAATGGGTAGTGCGCCGTTCGATAAGGACCAGGCCCGGGTCTACGGCGCGTTATGTTCCACGCGCGCCTCAAAGAGATGTCAGCAGAACTGACGGGGTCCGCTAGGGCCGATGCCTGCCGGAAGTCCGAAAAGGAGATCGTGGCCCCCAGCAACATGGCAACTGAAGGAACACGGGTGGGTTTTAGTCAGTAAGAGTTTGACAGCTCCTTATTTGTTTATTTCCTTATTTGCCAATGTCCCACCCAAAAAAAAAACATTATGTAGTTTCTGCCTACCCCTATGAGAAGAAGGCGTATGTTTATGTATGTATCATGTAACGTGTAGTCCGATGACGTGTCCTTATCAAAAAAACATTTGACTACGTTGAAGACAAGGAAGTTTGGCAATAATTCCTTCTACACATGTGGCTTCCCTGGTACCCCATTAACGGCATAACAATGTAATGTCTATTAACTGCTCCCAAATTACGATGATTATTTTATTTTACTTTTTTATACACTTCATTGACATAATCTTTTAATTATTTGACATTATATACCTACAATATTCTGTTTTTTTATCAAATTAGATTTGTTAACGCTGTAGCGGTAATCATGTCATTTGGTTTAAATAGGTACTTATTTTATTATTTTTTGTTTATTTTTTAAATAGATTATTTTCTTTTAGATTTTGTGAATGTGAGAACGTTGTAGGCTGTGGACTTGTGTACCATTTTCTATTTTACTAAGTACCTGGTACTTATTGATAGGCCTACACTGTCCTTTCATACCTATTAACACTGTAATTTGAAAACATTGTAGAAACCATTTATTTTGAAAAGAGTAACCGTGGAGTTTCTTGCCGGCTCTTCTCCATAGGAAGCGACCAATTGGAACCGTGCAACTAGCTTCTGACGTAAGTAAGTAAGTAAGTATTTATTTGCATAAAACATGGTATACCTACATGGTGTTACAATAATTTACAATAAAGATCTTACATGTTTTGCCAGAATTGTACTTAGCATGCATATGTTCACTTAATACTAACATGAGAATTTGTTATCCATAAATTCTTTAAGACTATAGAAATTTTTCAAGTTTAACCAGTCAAACAATTTTCCCTTAAATAATCTGATGTTTAAGTTTTTTATGCTTCTCGGTATTTTATTATTATATACTAACACAATTATATAAGCAGCTTTTATTATATTTAGCAAGCTTGGGAAGATCATGCAGAACGAGTCTCTGTGGATCACGCCGGCTCCTTGGATTAATATCACTGGCTGATATAAACAGGTCTTTATGTTTATTAACGAACATACATATTTCCAATATATAAAGTGACGGCAGCGGTAACAAACCTAGTTTCTTAAATATGGGTTTACAAGATTCCTCCGAGTGCATCCCGTAAATTGCCCTAATGCACTTTTTTTGAGCACCAAATGCTCGGTTTATATCGGTACTATTTCCCCATATTATAAGTATATACAAATTTATTTATTCTCTTTGCAGCGTTATCCACATGCTCTTTCCAATTCAAATTCTCATCAATAATTACGCCTAGAAACTTCGTTTGTGCTACTTCTTTAATTTTTGATACGTTTAGTTTAATATTATATTTAGGACTAGCTTTTGCCCGCGGCTTCGCCCGCGTGGATGTCGGAAAATATCCCACTGGAACGTGCTACCGGGATTCAGAGTATCCTATGTCCTAACCCAGGTCATGGCCTATCCTATGCCTTTCATCTAGAAATCCGTTCAGTCGTTACGTCATGAAAAGGTAACAGGCTGATATTAAATCTGTTTTAGGGTTCCGTACCTAAAAATTTAAACATTAAAACCCTACAAGGATGACTTCATTGTCTGTCAAGACCCTTTTCTCAGGAACGCGTGGAGGCATCAATTTATATCAATAGATATTAAAAACTTAGATCTACGGTCTCTTGGAAGTGTAACGAAAATCAAACTTCCAAGTCAACGCAATAATGGGCACGCCACAACTGTGGCGATAAGTTCCCTCATTAAGGAGTGGTAGAGAGGCGCCACGGCGTCCTCACCTTCCACCTGACGCAGGTTCTCACCGGACACGGTTGTTTCGGGTTCCTGTTCAGGATAAGGCGGGAGAAAACAATGGTGACACCCGGGCGCAGCATACGGTTTAGGTCTGCCCGGCTTGGGCAGAGCAGCCGTGTCCTCGTGGAGGCGATCGGCGGTGGTGATCTCTCGCGTCCGGCCCTGGTCCAGACTATGGTAGAGAGCGAGACGGCATGGGAGGCCATCACCTCCTTCTGCGAAGCAGTAATGCTCACGAAAGAGGAGGCATCATAATAGCGTAGTACCAGAAGGAGACACCCTGGGCATCGGGAATCGTAGGCCGATTCCCGGCCACCGTAGGCGCGGGCTTGCGGACGGTGAGCAATGGGTAGCTCACCGTCCGATAAGGACCAGGCCCGGGTCGACGGCGGGTTGTGTTCCACGCGCGCCTCAAAGAGATGTCAGCGGAACTGACGGGGTCCGATAGGGCCGATTCCTGCCGGTTGCGGGTTGCGGTTATTGTCCGAAAGGGTTACCGTGGCCCCAGGCAATATAGGCAACTGAAAGAACACGGGTGGGTTTTAGTCAGTAAGAGTCTGACACGCCTTCCCGCTCCACCCAGAGCGGGAGAAGTTATTTGATAATTTCCCAACCAAAAAAAAAGTTAACGAAATAAAAAATACGGCCATTTGTGCCGCATATTTTGACACTCGCAAATAAACCAGTCTATTTGGTACTTTCCGTTGGTCCAGCAGCATGAAGTTTGTCGAGAAGTAAGGTCAAGTAAAGAGGAAAATCCGAAAATTGGTAATTTATAGTTCTATAATGAACGGCAAAGTTAAGTTTTTTCTGCAATCTGGGGTTAAAAACTCATAGGCCGTGTCTTGGAGTAACATACCTCAGTTGGCCCAATATAGTTTTTTGGTTCTAGTAATAAATAAGAAATAGGATAGACCGGCATCAAAAAAGATTTGTGAAAATTGGCCATTTTCTTGCTGACTGTACAATTTTTTTCAAAATCTGTGAATGCAGATCAAAATGTTTCAAAAAGTTAAGGACAGTCTCCTAAGACTGTTTTCTTGTAGCGACAACGGTTAAGGTACCTTATTGCTCCATCTCAAAATCCACCCTGTATATGCTATGATTGACTGCTTAGTTCCATAAAGGTATAGCGTGATGATAATTTTTTAAAAGGTTAAATCCGTAACTTTCTGCAATATTCTAACCTTTTGGCTAGCCTTTTTACAATTTGCGGTAAACTCTAAAAGAATACAAACATAATGCTATATTGCTCATCCCCCATAGCAAATAGCGTGATAATAGTTTTTGAAAAATCTATTGTGAAGTTACGATTATTTGACTTATATATTATTTATACCAATTTTCAAGTTAATTAAGCCACACAGCAAAATTCTCCACTGTAAAAATTATACCCCGTTTCACCCCGTTAAGGGTAGATTTTCAAAAAAACCTGATATACGTTTTTATTTATTTTCAGTTACTATAAATACTGAGTTTCGAGTTAATCAGACCGCTCGTTAAAATTCTTCCATACAAACTTTGACACCCCCCAATCCTCCTTTAGGGGGTATTTTAGAAAAACTAAAAATGGCAAACTTTATAATTTACATAGATAAGTATTCGTGCCAAGTTTCAAGTTTATTAAATCAAGGAATAAGATTTTTCATACAAACAAAATCCCCCCTTTTCACCCTCTTAAAGGTCGAATTTCCAAAAATCCGTTCTTAGCGGACGTCTACTAACTATAAACTACCTCCCTACCAAGTTTCATCTTCATACATCAAGCGGTTTTCGAGATTTCGTGATGAATGAGTGAGTGAGTGACCTTTCGCTTTTATATATTTAGATTATTACATTAATTGAAATTAATATAAACAGATTTATTAAGATTTATTTTTAAATTATTTATGTCAAGCCATTGTATTAATTTATCTATAGTATCATTAATGTCAGTCTCATGATTATTTCTAAAATTGTTACATTTTTCTGTCGCTATAATAATAGCTATGTCATCAGCAAATAATATACATCGGTGGTCCTTTCATAAGTGCCCTTGTTTATGTGAAATAAAATATTTTGAATTCGAGATGGCATTTTATCAATTTGACATTATTATTACCACGCGTAATACTCAATACCTAATATTTTTTCTATGCTTAAAAACTGTTAAGTAAGCCGACATTCGCACGGACGTAATAAAATTGCGGCGGGATTTTATCGCGCACTGGATTTTCAACTGTCGGTGTTAAGCCGAGGGTTGAGAATCTAACGTGCTGGGACGCACTCTCGTCTCAGCGCGTTGAAAAAACACACTGTTGGATATTTAACTCTAGCCGCGTTGAAAATCCAGTGCACGAAAATGATTAAGTCCGTGCGAACGTCGGCTTAATCCGAAGTCATTGTGAGAGAAAATAAATAACCTAATTATTATCAATACCACACGTTGTCAAGCTACGCTTTCAACTAGAATTGTTAAGTAGCGATTGAGAGTAGTGAAATCGACTGATGTTGGTCAATTTTGTGTGTGAGAGGGAGTCGGCCGTATTTCACCACGCGGGCCCAGGCCCAGTGCGGGTTGGTGGATGCCAAATGTCTTCGATTTTTATTTTTTGGTTCTAGGACATGCCGGTTTCCTCACCATGTTTTCCTTCACCGTTTTGAAACCAGTGGGGATGAATTAATTTTACACAAAGTCAAGTGCCTGCTTGGGTTCGAACCCACCACATATAACTCGTAAGTTGCGGCCGCTGCCACTGGGCCACCACTGCTCTCGAAGCAAATCAAATGCTCTATTCATAAGCAAATCAAAGGCAAAATAAATCATATTTTCGAGAGCGCAAAAGTGATGCAACTATTAACAGGTGCTGTGCTATTTTGGAATTAACTATTAACACGAATGGTTTAGCACCACGAAAACTGTATTTTTATACTTACACAGGCTTAATATTTCAATTATTTTAAGCTTTCGTACGATTAGATAAGTTATTGCCGAAAAAGGGTTTTTTTCATGCACGGCCCCTTAACAGCAAATCGTATTTGTAAGATTTAATTGTGCTTTTATTTAAGACTAGCTGCTGCCCACGGCTTCGCCTGCGTGGACGCTATTTTTTTCTAAAATAAAAGTAGCCTAAGTTACTCCTTATAACATCAGGTATCTGCCAGTGAAAGTCGCGTCCAAATCGGTGCAGCAGTTTTGGAGATTAGCCGGATTAAACATACAGACAGACAAACAAAAATTTCAAATAATGATTTTTTGTTATAAGTACCGTACCTATATACTTTCGCATTTAGTAAAAAGCTGCTATTTTGACATTACAAACAGACACTTCATTTTTATTTATTTGTATGTATAGACTAGCTTCCGCCAGCGGCTTCACCCGCATGATATCTTTATAAATGAAATAGCCTATGTTACTCAGTGACAACATAGCATTCTACTGGTGAAAGAATTTTTTGAATCGATCCCGAAGTTATTGAGTTTATTCATTACAAACAAGAATATATTCAAAAATACAAATCCATTCTCTTTTTAATATTAGTGTGGATTTATTCCTTGTAAATTAGGTATGTCGAAATCATAGAAGTCATAAAACGGAATATTCCATGCAGTGCCTTTTCATTTCAGAACTTACTTAGGAGAAATTGCATAGAATTTTTTATTGCACCAATGTTAAATATTCTCGTAGAATTCACGAAGAAATTGAAATCTCGAAGTACAAAGAAGTGTATTTTTTGTATAAATCTTTTTGTATAAGTCTGTCTTGAAGTTTTAATGTTTTAGTGGTATGAGGAACAGGGTGTAAAGTTCACTCATCCACCCTAGAAAAGGGAGGATCCTCCGACCAGACGGGTGTTGTGTCTGGCGGGCAACTGCCCATCGGTTTGAAGTTGAAATCTTGTATGTATGTCGATCGCTCGGTAAACTCTAAAAGCGCGATGCAGGATTTGTGTGATGTCACGTCTATGAAGCGTAGTTCGTATGTGGCGGTGTAACCGCTACAATGTAAAGGGGTCAAAGACTTGTGGAATGTAAATAGAAGTGGCTTTATTTTGTAGATATTTTCTGCGAAGAAACTGGTGGCAGTTTTGAGTTTAAATACGTGCGTCTCATTATTCATAATCACCATTTTCCTACGATATGATTTCCAAATTGAGCAATTTCCTGATTTTAATATACATCCGATATCAGCTAAATAAACATAGGTACTCGTACAGTAAGCGCTCAAAAGTGCATGACCACGCTAAGGGTCGTATTGCTGTGAACACGCGGTATAGTCCGTACATTTGTATGTGTAAACAGTCAGACGTCTGTGGTGTGAGTGTCGTACACACACAACAGAGAACGCATATTTGCACTACACACTGTCGTATCGTCACGGCTCGCGGGCGCCGCACTTATATTTCCATCACTGTTAGCATGCATCATACGCGTGACCTTGGCCACTGTACGGCATTGCTAAAATTTGAAAGTAAATCATAAGTGCAGATAGCAGAAGGCGTTAAGCGTTGGTCTTAGATTCAAGATGGCTAAGGTTCTAATCTCGTAAATCACAGCGCTGTTTTTGCAAATATTATTATTTTTGTTTGCAATAATAATATTTTTAAATATTCCTGCCTATTTATTAATGTTGTTATTGCAATAAAGGGTTTAGAATAAAAATGCGTGATATGTGATAATAAAAAATAAATAATATTTATTCGTTATATTTATTTTACTTAAGTATAGTTAATAAACTGCTACAATTATTTATCATTACTTCACCTGAATACTATGTGAAATAGATGTCTAGAAACTTAGAAGCAATTTGTATTATTTTGACATATTTAAATTTTGAAATATTTTAAATTTTAAATGGATTTTTTTCACCATATAAATAAAGCTTTGATCATGTTCGAAGTAATTAAGCAATAAATGAGAATATTAGTCTACTTAAAATGTAAAAAAATCTACTGACAATATTGTTGATTTTAAGGTTAAGTATTATTTTAAATTTTATTTGGCTTTAGTAAATATTGGTTGGTATTGAGGTTATAGCTTAAGTATTCATTTTCTTTACGAAAAGAAGATTGAAACTAAACCTCAAATTTTAATCCTAAAATAATAATATTACTAAAATAATATTAATTAAACAATTTCGGTCTATCTGCAAGAAATACGACAAACACCCTATTGAAACGTGCTTAAAAAATTCGTTACCATAAATTCATGCAATAATGAATCTGTTGTTTATTAAGTTGGTACGGTCAATATTTTAAGGTCAAAAACGGTTTTCTAGCTGGTCTTCAGTGATGCAAGCCTTCAGAGTGCACGGCGAACGGTTCATAATGACGTGTTTTTAATAATTCAGCAAAATATCTCGTTGGTATGAAACCATTTGTTTCATATTCATTCATCATTTGACGTCGCTGCACCTCGATAATAAGCCCCTTCCTCATATCTCTTAACTCTCACAGTATTTCTCTAGAACAAAGAAAAACATTGTTTTTATTACACATAATATCTAATTATTTATTATTCACTAATCGAATTAAACCTCATAATGAATTTAAAACTTTAAAGGCATCTTCTGTCTCAACAATACCTCTGTTCTATCAACAATATCCTTGATTAAGATTTATGTTTACTAAAATATGAAATATATAAATGATAACACTCACACTTAGTCCGGTTTCATTAGATATTCACTTCACTTTTACGCAGCGCAATAATATTCTCTGATCTGATCTGATCTCTTCAAAATATTTTATGCCTGCTTTTTGAAAATAATAACCACAACACTGCGCTAAATACTCGTCACCAATATTATCCACGAGCCAACAAAATTCTATTAATTGAATACTCGTAACGAACTGTATCTGTCTACCCTACAGAAATCGAAATAATTTACTTAGTTTTCTGTGGTCTACCTGCTAAACTTTAATATTTATGTGAACAAGACGAATGAAACAAAAAAGGAATGATTATCGAACTAGTCATTGGTTGCAGACAAAGTGAGTGTGTGTGTGTGTACTGTGCGTGTCTATAGTATTGTAACAATTTATAGAAGAAGGTCGTAAGTCAAACCGAAGTGTCAGTCTATTGCTTTGTGAGATTGCTTATGGACTTTTGGTCGGTACTGTACATACAGATAACCAATAAATCAATTATTATCGAACTAATTTTAAGGGCTATCTGACTATTTAATCGGAGGGTCACATTTGATATAAATACACCCGGAGCAAGGAGGCGCGGGCCAATTATTGATGTAAACTAGTCTGATACCAATTAGTACATATTGTGCTCCGTAGGGTCCGTCAGTTGATCCAGAAGACTTTGGAATATTTGATTAGATTTTAGAAATTTAGCAAGATAAACCAAATTACCAAACACTATAATTTTCATTACGACATTATTTTCAGATGTGAGCACAATTTTCATAAAATAAACCTGACCTAACCTAACGAAACACAAAATTAAGTATCTTTCAATGAAAACAAATGTTTTTGTAAATACTTCGTAATTGAGCTGCTATAAAATACGATAAAATTTTCACCTAATTTATCTTCTTAGAAAAGTCGTTAAATCGACTTCGGACGCTAAAGATGCGAGTCACGTACACAGATACGTCACCTTCTTAATTTATTGTGATCTCTTCGAGTTATCTCAATTTGAGGCGACGAATGAACGTGATTTATTACTAAAAACAATGAATTTAAGTAGATAATGTAAGAATCCAAAGGCAATGAAAATATTAGCTTTAAGTAATGAGCTTAATTCACATTATTTAAAGCTCATATTTAACGACGTCTAATGACGTCAAAAATTTACTACTTGTGCGTGGAACGTCACGCGAACCCTTACTCGAGACACCATGTAACTCTCGCTCGAGTCACCATATTAACTAGCTGCAACACAGTTTAAACTACCTTTATCTTCATTGCAATCCATAATGTACACATACAGGTGGTAGGGAAAAATAAATTGAAACAATTATAGACCCTGTCGGGCACAGCAACATTTTAAATAAGTAGGAGAGAGGAAGCTTATTACTAAATATTAAAATTATGTCCTATCCGTCTATTATTTTTTTTTTTTATGCAGCAGTATTAGGTATTATATTTATTTATGTATTACTCATTAATTTATTCTCTGAATATAATATGTGTAGGTCAATCTATTTATTTATTTTTGTATTAAATTATATATTATTAATGATTATTTAATTATTAGCTTGAATATTTTACATTGTTATTTGTGTACATGATATAGTTATGTATTTAAATAAATACTTATAATCTTCATTTATAACTATTGCAGCGTTTAACATTGTTTGTCTTTGTATGTATTTGTTTTTTGTTCCCAATAAACGATTTAATAATTTAATACATATACAGTAACACTCGCTCGAGTCACCATGCGTAATACTCGGTCTACTAAACTCACTCCACTTCGAGATTTTTTTTGAAATTTGTTAACAATATGTATTTAAATTAAAGTCCATAAACGACCCACTCATTAATGCAAACTAATAAAAAATTAGTATTTTTATTAGCAATTAGCTTCTGCCCGCGACTTCCTTCGCGTGGAAGTCGTATAACACCACAATATACTACAATAATAGCCACATTTTTATAAAACTTCCCTGTATACTACGTTTGTAGTTTTATTCTCAACAGCCAAAATATCAGGTCAGGCCAGGCAGGAGTCAGGAATGATTCGGGAGCAAGCGACGTACAGTTGTGCATGTGAGAAGCAGCTTGTCCTGAAGTCAACACCCGCAGCCTTCAGCCTTCGATGTCAGCCTCTGTGACTTGTTAATCGCAAAGCATATGCTCACAGGGAACTGTACGCGCTTAAACTGGTAATTGTGGGGAATTAGTGGTATACGCGGAATAAACACAGTTTCGCCATCGCCACAACCTGTTAGAATTTAACTCTTCTTAACTGAAGTCTTGAGCATTTGAATTCCCGCTAAGCCGAGCTCGCATGATGATGGTCAACCGCAGTCTATGAACTCTCGAGCCTAAGGGTCGACCTTTTCAACGAAGTATTCACTTTATCAGTCAGAACTGTGATACCACCCATTTTTATTAGCAATGAATCGCGAATCAGTGTTAATATAATATATATTTCATGACCAGACATATTTTACATTCACACAAAACACACAATTTCTGTGGGTTACTACTATATTGCGTGTTGATCACAAAATATTGTATACTGTATAAATTAATTATTCCTTCTGGTAATATTTTACGTGGATTTAAATCCAATTTGAATGTTCATAAACAATGGTTTCAATGGGCGCTGTTTGTTTGAAAGAAATGAAAAAACATTAAAATATTAAATTGTAGGAACAATTATAATCTTTTAGTGTTTTTTTCCTTTTCTTTTCAAGTCCCTATTATACATATTTTGCTTGCTATTCAAATTGTTTATATGCATTTTGCTTCTACACGCAAAGGATTTGAAAGCAATTTTACTCTCAATAACATAAAACAACACGCCTATGTTTCATGGTAAAACAGATCCGCTGTTAAGGAAAACGCGTGTCGATACATTTTTGAGAAGTAAACGGTTTTCGCTAACAGGTTCCAACAAAAATGATTTATTCTAATTGATGGAAATATATTATATGAGTAATTATAATGTCTCGTAGAAGACTTCGTGGAAAAGCCGAGGGGCTGGCCCTGGCAAGACTTTGCTTGAGAATAAAGATTGAAATGGTGACTCTTTGTAGGTAAGATAATCAGAAATTGTATGTAACCTAAGAATATTATGGAACGCTATTGTTGCATTTTATTTTGTTTTAATTTTAATTTTTAAGTGGACTTGTCAAACAAAACTGTTGGTGTGCCGATGTTACCTACCCCAACGGGAAATAATGTGAAAGTATTGCTGTTACTTTAAAGACTTAGACCGCTGATTCTCTTACCACGGCAATTATTGCAATTTTCATTCAAGTTTTCTGCGCCAAGAACAGAATCACTCCGTCTATGGCCAACCAATGTAACTATAGTAAATTTTCATACGATTATTTGGAAAATTAACAAGGCCCTTTATAGTCCTGTTATTAGTATCCCAAATTGACGCTCTCCTTTTCAAGATTCCTGAAAAGATAGTCAGATGAATAGGTTCCTTTGTAACCTCCGCCATCATTACTATTATTGATTTATTGTGATAAGTACCTAGATAGTCCAATTTTGTAATACACTCCGAAATTCTGTAAAAAAAGGTTTTTACCACAAAAATGTTTAGTTTGTTTTTCATTTTGTAGGTCAAGGTATTGTATCCGCTAGGCAACCGTGTAGGTAGTTCTCTTAATAACCTAAGATACAATTTAAGAGTCTTGCGTAGTCCACTCATGTTAGAAACTATCTGGAAATGATATTGAATATTCTGCTTATGGATGTGAAATATCGAAATTGGATGAAATAAAAATTTATTCACACTCAATTAAGTGTTCATTTACCTAAAAACTTATAGCTTAATTTACTGTGGTCTAATTTATTTTCTTTTGTCACACTGAGCCAGTTTCGGTCGAATTTTTTTATGTATATATCCCCTACAATTCCTCACAAAGAGTTTCATTTGCATCCGAGTGTTTGCGAGGTCTCTAAATCAGCGGATCATCCTCGCTGTACATAATGAAGGTGCGATCCGATCTGTGTATTGAGTAGTAAGGACTAGATCGTATTAGGAATAGATTATATTTTTGTTTATTTAAATTTTAAGGAATCTATTAAACTAGATACTTTAACGATTAGTTGTTGACTTAGCGCAAAGAGCGAAGTGAACTGTGCATTAGTAGTCAATCAACCTACAATGATTTTTATCGAACTACATCTTTATAAGGCACAACACACTAAACAATTGAAACCACTGCCAGTTTGTTTCATGTTAGCACATTTCGGTACGCTACGCAACATGCTACGGCGTAGCTCCGTGCTACGATGACGTAGCAGTCTCGTAGCATGTATTTTAGGAACTTCCTGTATGAATAAATCGTGTCAAGGTTTGATAATATTTTTGTACACCCACTCTACGATCTCTGTACAATATTTAAACGGATGTCTAACTCACACCCTGCATAAAATCTGCATCTTAGAAAACATCCCCAGATTTTTTGTTACTTAATCACGCAAAAACTGCTGAACGGATTTGGATGAAATTTGGCACACATATATTTTATAACCTGGATTAACATATAGTATACTTTTTATCCCATTATTACGTTCCCGTGGGATAATTGCTGACATTCACGCGGGCGAAGCCGCGGGCGACAGCTAGTATTCTATATATTAACCTAATCATCCACCTGTATCGTCGCCGCTCACTTAATTGCCGTAAATTTCTCGCCTCCAGATTTATCTTAAACTTGGTCCTAGTTGACAGTTTGTTCCTTTAGTTCGGACACTTTAATGAGCGCCTCGAGATGTAGGGAATTAATATCTTACAGCTTACTGTACCAGAACACGTATATTCAAATGTCCCAAATTCTAGGCTCTGAAATTAAAAGGCATTTATGGAATTTAAATTGGCTTTGGTCCATCTTGGCACATCCTTACATATTATAAAACAAAGTCCCCCACCGCATCTGTCTGTCTACTGAACGGATTTTCAAACGGTTTTCACCAATGGACGGAGTAATTCATGCGGAAGGTTTTAGTGTATAATTCATTAGGTTTTGTGTAAATTGGCTGAAATTTGACGATTATTGTTGAAGAAGTCGGGAAAAATCATGCCGACTTGGAACTTTTTGGCGTGCGCCGCAGAAATCGTAAAAGTTACATAAAATTTATGTGTACAGTATTGTTAATTTTAAAAAGTTTAACAAAAAGTCCGCAATGGAAAGAAAAGAAAGAAAGAAAGAAAAAACGTTTATTTGCGGTAAACATGACGCAGAAAAGCATATGCATATGCATATGTCTATCTTCTAAAGTTGACCCACAATAACCATTTTTATCTTTCAGAATTTGATAAATATTACATTGTTACTTCCGAAGCTATTTTGACCGGAATTATATAAATCCTTATCCAATAAACCATGTTACTTAAATTGAACATTTAATTTCGATTAAAATATGTCTTGACATCATTTCATTTAAATAAATGGCTTAAAAGATATCACAGATTCAAAATTACGCGTAACAAAATAATTGACAGCATGGCAGGCGCAGCGGTAGGAGTCAATGACCTTTTCCTCGGCTATTAGGTATGTAATCCCGGTATCGGTAGTATGTTCCCGTGAGATATTTTCCGACATCTACGCGGGCGAAGCCGCGGGCAAAAGCTAGTCATTTATAAATAAAGCTGTCCGGTGAAAGGTCCCAAATTCCATTCTCAGTTAATTGGGTTTTTTTCTAAATGTTTGTGGGTATGGAATGTTGTCAAGCCTAGAATATCAATGTGATATACAACTGTTTGTATGTAGTGTCTACAAGAGTATACACGTATCATACTCAGTTATTTTGTAGTCTTTACAAGTAAAGCGAGATCAACAAACTTAATATATTGAAAGAATAACATAAGTACGAGCTACATTGGTAGATAATAGGTTTTGAACACGTACATATTCTGCCTACAACCATGTAAATACAGGGTGGCACATCGACGCGAAAACTTTTACCATGGATTCAGGACGTGATTCTGAATCCCCCTGAGTTGAAATTCGTCGGTTATTAAAAAAAAATCTGCTGTTTCATAGAAAAGTGCAATACCTACGCGGTCAAAATGTATAGAATAGCAGATTAAAAAAAAAAATTCAGAATCATTTAAGCAAGTTTTCGCGTCCATGTCCCTGCCACACTGTATTATCTTCGATCGAAATATAAAAGTTTCCATTACGATATAAACCTACTTAATGTAGTCTAACATTACCGATACACGGAACATTGAATAAACCCTTTTTGCTATTCAAAGGCAAAACGTATTTTTATAACCCCGGGGACACGCTGCGGTTATAACTTTCCGCTTTGTTAGCTCCGCGTTAACTTGTTTGATAACAGCTAAGAAAAAGAGCGACTTGTTCTGTTGTGTGACGTCATCGGGTGGCGTAAGCTAATGTTGATTCAATTGTTGTTCAAAGATGGTGTTCTACATTTATTTTTAGCACTTTAAAATGTTGAATACCCAGTTTTTTTGTATATTGATTTTAACGAGAGACAATGTCTGAAAAGAACAATAGACCTTTTCTTTTCAAATAGATGACCATGAATGATGACTATGACAGTTTTTCCGTTTGCTCGCGATAAATGTAAGTCGATAAAATAAAAGGTCTAGGTCGTTCACCCCACACAAAACAGGTGATCCAACAAAATTGTGATAATAATTGATACCGCCCAACTTCCTTTAGTAGTATTTTTTTAAACAAATCGTATTGAGCGTTTCTTCATAACAAAATTTTCGACAGTTGACTATATTAGTATGAAAGACGTCTTAATTTTACTAAAACTTCTCTTTTGAAGTTCGTATCGTGACGTGATTTTTTAAAGGCTTCTACATATCCTGTTTGATATACTTTTGGGTCAAACAGTTTTTCATTTGAGATTATTACCTATTCTTAAAAGTAAAACCCTTATATTTTTACAAAAAAAAAATAACTTTTTAATTTGCAAGTATTTTTTGCTAATTAAAAAGTTCTTTTCTATGCTTGCAAAAGTGATTAAAAGACGCCCTTTCCAGAGTTACTCGCTAATCAGTTTGCTCACTGATTTTTAAGTGATGACTTCCTATCGTGCAGGTAAGTATGTAAGTATTTTAAGAACACTTGTGCAACGAACAACAACAAGAAAAAAAAAATCAAAATACGAAAAAGTAAAAATGCTTTAAAATGTTTATTTCATAACATAACATAACATCACGCCTTGTTTCCCCGAAGGGTTGGGCAGAGGTGTCCCTGTAGCAGGTACACCCACATTTCGCCAGTTATGTTTAAGTCCCATGTAATAGGGGGCGAGCCTATTGCCATCAACCGGGCACAAATCCAGACTCCGAGCTGCTACTGAGAAATTTCTGATAGAAAAACCCAATAACACTTTGCCCGACCCGGGAATCGAACCCAGAACCTCATGCTCAGCAGTAGCGCTTGTGACCACTAGACCAACGAGGCAGTTAATTCCTGTCAACAATTCCCTATTTTCCAATAAAAATCATAATTAATCCTTAACCACCAAAATCAACAATAACCTTTCAACTGTAAGTTCTTCCACCGCTCGGACTGCGCTGTATTTAACGCGAAGGCTTCGTCAATGACGTCGCTCCACAAACTAACGCATTATTGATATCTGAAAACGAAAATACATTCTGATGCCACGGAATTAAAATTATTTTGATGTTATAATACGTGCAATTATGCCTACGTTTAATTTCAGAGAAAATTGGAAGGTCATGCATTTGAACCTTTTTTTTTTGTGTTGGTATTTATCAAACAACTTCTCCCGCTCTAGACGGAGCGGGAGGGCGTGTCAGACTCTTACTGACTAAAACCCACCCGTGTTCCTTCGGTTGCCCTGTTGCCGGGGGCCACGATTTTCCTATCGGTTTTATTTGAACCCCCGGCAGGCATTGGCCCTAGCGGACCCCGTCAATTCTGCTGACATCTCTTTGAGGCGCGCGTGGAACACAACGCGCTGTCGACTCGGGCCTGGTCCTTATTGGACGGCGAGCTACCCATTGCTCACCGTCCGCTACGGTTTACTCTTATCAATAACGTTTTGCCCCCGGCCTTGCTCGAGTTACCTGTACCAGATGAATCATTTTCTGGGATAAAAAGCAGTCTATGTCAATCGTCGGCTCGTGAACTCTCGATGCAAATATCACGTCGATCTGTTACTCTGATGCTGCGCGAAGAAAATACAAACCAACACACTACACACTTTTAGTATAATATTACTAGATTTTGCATAACTGGTGCAGACCTGTTCGCGAGACTACCTGTAATGAACAACCCATGCCACTTTATTATTTAACATGAGACCTTAAAGCAATATTATAATTATTTAAACAGTACAAAATATCGCACAAATATTACAAAATATATATAATACCTCTCCTAATCTTGCTTTCCCACGTTTGTTATGAAGTTCAAGAGCTTAAGAAGAAGTACTAGTTACTAAAGAGTGGTTGGAAGCACCCACGGGACGCGTCGCCAGCAACTTGCGTTAATCTGGAATCATTCAAAAGGATAATATGATCAGCCTGTAATTCTCCCACTCTGCGGGGCCTTACGTGCAGGAAAGATAGAAAAAGTTTTTTTAACTACTCTTGTTCACTGCGTTTAGAGATACTTATTCAAAGGTAAACCACTATGAACAACATTACTTTACTCAAAAATGCATGTAATGTGGTCATTATTTTGACAACCTTGTTTGAGCAAAGTCGACCTTGCCGTTCTGTTTCAAGGAGCGGCCGGCAAAGTTTTGCTGGTCGCTCTAACAGGCCGGCAAAACATTGCCGGCCGCTATTTTGACGTTTCAACGTTTTAAAAAATCAAATGCAAAAAGGTTTTATTTAAAACACAGCTGTTTGTATTTATAGAGATAGGTACAAAAAGATTTTATTCCATATTTGGCTGTATAGTTCCAACTACCATTTAAAAAAAAAAATAACATACGAGTAGAAGTAACAAAAGCGCGGTTCAGTGAAAATTTTATTTTTATTTAGTGACTTTTTTGCTAAAAATGAGCTCTCAAAGCGAAAATTCTTCCGATTCAATGTGTTTAACACCGCCAGACATTAAAGATGAAGCTAAATTAGTGGTTGAAAATTTAATACTGCGAAACTCAAAGGAAAAATATAAGCTTGCATATGAAAAATTTGTGCAGTGGAAAATCAGTAGGAAATCTAAATCTTTATCCGAAAATGTTTTTCTTGCGTATTTCAATGATCTTTCCAACAAAATGAAGGTACCTACTTGCATTTTTGAGTAAAGCACTATACAAGCCTTGGCCCACTATGACTGCTTCGCTGGTCACGCTATGATTGCCTCGAGCTAGCCTAGCTACGCTCTAGGCCTTCCAGCTTGGCCATCATTGCAGCCCTTGCTGTCCTCGCTGTAAAGGCCTCGACCTACGGCCTCGGCCTTTATCTCAGCTCGTCCATCAAGTGCTGCACGCTGACCGCGCTGTATCGGCCTGGAGCTGCGCTACGCTGCGCTGTCGGCCATCATCAGCGCGACCAGCAAAGAAGTCATTATAGACCGCGGCAGTAATGTACTATTGCTCCACATTACAAAGGCCACAAAAAAAACACAAAAACACTCACAATTAATACAACTCATTGTTATACACCGACTAATCCAATCAGTTCAACAATCCCACGCGCACGTTTAAATTTAGTTCAGAATGCGTTTTCTAACATTTCATACTCGGAAAGCTAAACAAATGCCCTCATAGTTCTATCACGTCTCCGTTTCAATCAGTGCGGTGCGGCATCCATACATAATGAGGTGACATCCACCTCGCACTTTGACATACACATTGCGGCGACAACACCTCGCGCGTTAACACGCCGTGTTTTATGACCGAGCCCCGTCCTTACCAGGTTACAGTGCCTGTTTTACTGAAGCGCTTGTGTCGTAATTGCTAAATTTATAGCTGTAAACTGAAAAAAAATACAAAATTGTATAAATATTTGTTTTAAACATACCTACTTTCCTGATTTACAAATTTTTATGAATTATCGACATACAGAGAGCATCATTAAAATTTGGTTTGAGTGGACTTGATTGGCAAGTTAAGTTAACTTAGCGATCAAATTGGTGCAAAAAATTTTGAGCAAGTGTAATAAATTGACATATTCTAGTCAAAATTGGTTGTCTAATAAGCATATCTACTGAATTCAGTATCCACAAAAAGTGTTCTATTAAGCGAACATAACGTAATTTTATCGTCTATTAACTATTTTACGAGGTCGCGAGTGCTGCACTGATGCTTATCATGTAAATTGCTTCCTTTTGTCTGGGCAGCAAGGGTTTTGTACGTTGACTTCTTGTGCATTAGTTGTAGTCTCAAAATAACTAGGTAACAACGATTACAATCGTAAAAGAAGCTAGGTATAAAATAATCTTCGGCTAAGTATAAAAAAAAACAATTACGTTAGGTATATCCAAAGTTTGAATCAAATTAAATACCTGACCTGATTTATCAACGAACCATCAAATTTTTATTGCCTCTAAAACAGCTATAAATAAAGTAATTGTCGCCACCCTGTTGATAAATCTACAAACAGTTACTTACAAACGAAACGAAGCGTACAGTTACTAATGCGTTTTATTTCCCTTAATTCCCCGATCATTAGCAACAGACATATATCACGTCCAAACCGCTTACAACGTTTTACGAAAAATGAAAATAACTAAGAATAACCGCCATTTTTCTCTCTCCCCTAACAAAATTAAATGATACGGGAAACAAAATTTATCCTACTAATATTATAAAGGCGAAAATTTGTGAGTTTGTGTGTGTTTGTCTCTTCTTGACGCTCAAACGGCTGAACGGATTTGGATGACATTTGGTACACAGATAGTTTATAACCTGGATTAACACATCGGATACTTTTTATCCCGATATTCCCACGGGATCAAGACTTCTGCGGGTGAACATTTTCTTAAATGTTTCGTATGAGGTAGAGCACTATTGGGTTTTAATGCTTATAAAATTAAATGGGTTCCTGTATTGGTATAATTCTCAACTATATCATTAATCACGAGCTCCTTTTTACCAGACTACGGTGAAGCTAAAAAGAAGGGTTAAGTTTTTGACCGGTATGTATGTATGAATGTATGTATGTATGTTCATCTGTTACCTCATAACTTCTAAACTACCAATCATAATTTGACAAATGAGGTATCATTGGAAGCGTCTTGATTTCTTGATTGTCCGCTGGTTATAAGATAGATAGATAGAATATTGACGTCACAGTAAACGTAATATGGCGCCCTCTAGACGACATAAAGTCATGTACAAAGAAAATTTGTTTTTTTTATTTTTTTATGTTGGATATCAAATGAAAGGGCTTGACAAGTACATTACGTATAAATATCATATTGTCTAAATACTTAAATGTGTTAATTAAAAAACAAGCAAAAGCGAGACTGTACTACGTACGGCGCGGCTGTAAAATTAATACCTAAAATACAAAAAACCCCAACAAAAAAAAAAATTAAGATGCTCTGCAAAAACTTTATCACTAAATTAAAACCCCAAAATAATTTAAATAAAAAGTAAGTTCAAAACCTAAAACCCGACTACTGAAAAATCACGCTCTAAAAAGTAAAAACAAAATATTTCAGACAGAAATCAAGACATCGGTACAAAAATGGTCAAGGTCGAAGGTCATGGTCAAAGCCGTGGGTGGTCGCATGCCTCCCACAAAATCATAATGGCATAATAATTATACTTTTTAGGGCGTGAATTTTATAATATTGAGAAAGTGTTATGTCCAGACTAAAATGAAACAATCATTGTAATAAAAGACTAGTACAACAGTATTACTAAAACGTGCAAGTTAATATGTAGTTCATTATAACAATGCTTAAAACCTACCACAAATTTACATCGCAAAAATAAACTGCACAGCGCAGTGCACAACTCCCACTTGACACAAGCTTGCTGTTCGCACAATATTTATTCCACTTATTTCCCGTTAATCATATAAAAGTTGGCGAGTCTACTAGTAAGGTAGAACAGCCAGTTGCCGACCTACTTCCATTCGGTTTTTGTTTTAAAATTCTCTCGCCGCGCCTGCCAAATGTGGCGTGGATTGAAAACGAGGTCGCGAGCCTTGTTAACGTTTTTTATTTCGACAATTTTATATGGCTTCCTTTGCATTCAAATTTTTGTATATCCGTTGAAGTTTTGATATTAAGCCAACATAACGTTACGTGGCTCTTTTGCTTCTGTAACTTCTTTGAACTATTTGTGACTGATTCTTAAGTCTTATTAAGGATGGTATTCATAAATTGTATTTAAATAACAGCTTGTTAACTTTACATCCAATCAGACGCCAAAACATGTACCAGAAGTATATTTTGTAAATTCTTAAAAATAAATGAGGAAACCTTGTGAAAATATACGTACAGAAAAACATCATTATTATTGTTCTATCGGCCTGAAACCGCAAAATTTATATTCTCATAATCATGTGCACTCCCAATCCCATAACCCCGGCCATTCCCACCAATCTTTTCCCATTATTTTTCCAAGAAAACTACCGTAAGAGTGGCGCTACAGAAGTACAGACTACGATAGATCCCCATAATCATTTGTCCTCTGCATACGTTACCGTAAGATGTAGTTTCTCTCAACGATAAACTTCGGTCTCCTACCGAGATCCTTTTTACGCTGTGACAGTTTGAGAACACACATCCCTTTGGAAACATGTTTATTTGATAAATTACTCGTATGCCGGGGGCTGAGCGGACAGTGACATGCGTGAAACTAGGCACTGTTTTTAGAAGGACCACGAATAAATTGGCTTATGAATTTTGTAGCGAAGTTATATTCAATGAGCTTGTACGGCATAGTTGGGTCTGTAGAGATTCTTGTCTTGTCAAAGTTTATTTGGGAAAGTAACCTTACATTGTATTGATATCTCTTTTTTATACCTTACTTCTAAAGTACGCGACGGCTGGGGAAGCTCTCCGACCAACCTCGTTGTACCTGCCGCCACAGTGTTGCCAGCATTTATTCTAATTACGCACGCGGCGCCATCCACTTCTAAACTTGAGGAATAACTCCCGGGAACTATAATATTAATTAAAATCTATCGGCAACTGTGGCTAGTAGGTGCGCGGGGTTGCACCACGTTAATGAGTTCATCAAATTCACTTCGGTGATTTAGGGACGGAGTTCGTTCTGTGTGTGTTTTTTTGTGTTTTATGTCGGTAGTAATTTTAAGGACTAATAATATATCTACAATTAACTTACATCAGCTAAAAGTGTGTGCGTATGGATCGAGGAGCCATGTCTCATAATTAAACGCAGGTGCTACCAGTATTTAGTAGTAAATTAGCCGGATAAGTTGACGAAGTTTAGTCTGAAAAGTTGTCTCGGGAAATAATATATTTTTCACTGAGAGTGATCCAACATTTTCTAATTATATCCTGTGAAATCTCGGATTTCTGAATGAAAGAAAGTATCCTTCGTTTAAAATGACTTACATACTAGTAGATTAATATAGCAATTATTATTAAATTAAAACCAACGTAATCCATGTGAGGCTCAACATCACATGCTGTCGATGCTGGTTAGCCGGCTTAGAATATAATCAATATGATTTAGTAATCTGCATTGAATGGAGTTTATCCGCTAAAGTACCGTTGTATCCGAGCGGATACAAATCACCCACGCGGCTTACAACTCTATTTGTATTCGCTGTAATGGCTATTATTGTCTGTGAATTTTTGTGTCTATGGTCGGATAGATATTCTCGTCAAATAAATCGACTAAAAGCAAAAATATTAATAGGCAACATTTTAAAAAAATGTTGAAAATCACGTTCCCGCGCGGTAAAATGTCAGTCAAACGTCACTCGCGTTCGCTGTAATAATTCGTTTTTTAATGGTTTTTGTGTGTAAATCGTCGGAAAGTGGTGATATTTTCATTTTGAAGTAAATATTACATCGTTTTAGATATAAATAACATCATGTTATACCTATTTTGACCTAACCAAAAAAGTGTAAACAAACAGATAAGAGAAAGTTCCCGTCAAAGTAAAAGTTGTGATATTTTGTGGTTTTTCTGTATGGATCTGATCCGTAAGTGTTTTATTTCTTTTCTATATTACATGTATCATCGTATTAGACAACATTTAGCACAAAATAATACAAAACATTTTTTTTTTGGTACGGAGAAAGTTACGTAAGCATTAGAAATTCTAGATCATCTAAAATCTAGATTTTTTGAATTTTTTGTTTTGAATGTTTGTCTCTAAAAACGCTTTTGTTAGATAACTTATCTATCCATAATGTACCCTGCAAAATTTCGTGTGAATTGGTTCGGTAGTTTTATCAGAAATCGTTATCACAAAGAACAAAAGAAATAATAACAAAAGCGGGTAATAAAGATAAGTGAACGTTGTTTACAAAGACTGCAACCATTTGAAACGTATTCCTAATCTATTCGAGTAGCAAAAAACATTAACAATACTACTTGAGACGTTGTAAAGAAATCCGAGTGTTTGTTTATTTAAGTGCGGTCGTAAAACTGTCACGGCGCGGACCACCCACGGCGCCTGACCGGTTATACATTAAATCCTTTAGCACGACATGTTATGGTAACCCTACACACGTGGGTTTTTTTTTTTTAAGGTTGTTTATCTCCTAGTTAACCTCTGCGATCAAGACTACTTAACCGGGCTTTCCTGTGGGTGCCTTAAGCTACTACATTTAAAACCTCCAGCCAGGGGTGCACGCGTGGTAGCAGCGCGTTGTCGGGTGTCTCGCTTCACAACTTAGCTCACGTGAGGTATTAGGCGCAACTTTTATTAATTCTTATTGTCGCCGTACGTAACGCTTCGCTATTGTGTCCATTGTTCTCTGTAATAACTTTGCGGAGGGTGGACGGATAAATGGGCCCTCCGCCCTGCGGTTTAACTCTATGCTCGTGTTTTCGTCTTTTGTATCGTAAACAATTGAATAAAACTGAATTATAAAAGTAAAGTGAATATTGAATACCGATACGGGCAATAATTTTGTGTTCAAGCCCTCTCTTTACATGGTGTTGGTAGAGTTCGTATAGAACCGCGCTAAAATCTTTTAATTAACCAATCATATTCAATTAGGTATGATATAATAATATTTTTAATGGCCACCGTATACATAACTAGTCTATAATGTTCCCACTGCTGGGACACAGGACAGGACTCCTCTCTGTGAGAGGGAGTGGGCCGTTATCTACCACGCGGGTCCAGTGCGGGTTGGTAGATGTCACATGTATTCGAATTTTTGTTTCTAGGGCATGCCGGTTTCCTTACGATGTTTTCCTTCACCGTTTTGGAGAGCAGTGGTAATGAAATAATTTACACAAACTGAAGCGCCTGTCTGGGTTCGAACCTACGACTTACAGCTCGTAAATCGCGGCCGCTACCGCTGGCCCACCACTGCTCCCGCCTCTCACTGCCGCCGTATATTAATAGTTATTTTAGCTAACTTGATGGATCAACACTACCAAATATAACTCGTCTATTACAAATTGGTAGACAAACAGACAGGTATGTCTGGAAAACTATCGAATTATTTGCTAAGTAACTATTAGGAGTAGCTACAACTATCGGATTGTTCGTTAGGTTTTCGCTGAGTTGCCTAACTTTAGCGAGACTGTGACGCTCTGTTAACATTCGCCTAGGCAGGTTTAGAAGTCGAGTTGCCAAGCTTAGAGGAACAGAAATGGTTCTGAAGTTCAACAAAATAAAACACTAGAAGGACCTCCAAGAGCATGGTTTTTGCGAAATGGAGATACAGCCTCCTTAAATAAAATTACTTCTTTCATAACAGCAGGAACTATACGGAAAAAACTCATGCAAATAATCAGTACTTATAATAAATAGTGGAGCTTCCTGCTGAGAAGCACCGCTTGTTGAGGGTATTTTAACGATACCAAACTGTAGTCTGTTCCAAAAGTATCTGATGAAACTGTAAACAAATGGATCAGAAAATGTACTTGAGGATGCCAATTTGTACTACCACTTACAAATTAATTACTTTTATTTGATTATATGAATTCCCGAAATTCATATTTTTTTAGATTAATTTTATAACCTCAATTTTCGTCGATAATTTATCAATTATAATTTAATAAAGTTATTCAAATAATGATTTATTGTTAGAAAAAGTGGTGAGATATACAATTTAAACTTTCTAAATACAGAAAATGTGGAATGTGTTACTTGGTGAGTGATTGCGTAAGAATTTAACCTGAACAGGTTATGTTTACACTTGCGTCAAATACTTTTCGAACAGCCTATACCTACCAGCGTTTGGTGCACCTGGTACAGTCAGCCAGCCTTGCTACCGCTGTTATGTTTTATTTTTCTGATGGTAAATTATTGCTATAATTTCCCTTGATATGTCTTGGTCTTAACTGTGAGCCTTCTGAACCTATTTTGTTAGTACAACCGTCTAGAATTCTAAATGCTCAAGACACGGGCCACTTCTAGACGCGATTATCAAAAGGAAGATAAGATATACAATTTAACTGAAAGAAGCTCGTTGTTGAATGACTACCGCGGAGATATAGCTACTGGCAGGATTGACTGAAGGTTCAGAGGGGCAAGATTGGAAGATCGTGGATTATATTTCGAAATATAATAATAAAATATCTATTATTAATAATATATCTATTTTCAGACAGCAGTACCCCAATTGTGTAACATACTATCACGATCCGTTTGCTTGATTGCTTCATGTTTGAATTATTCGTCCGCTCGACAACGTAGGTAAATAACGCAATAAATATTGTTGAGTTGTCAAAATTAATGACAATGATTGTGAGTGTGTTATGCAATTACCTTGCTATTACACGCCTAAAATGGAATAGCAGCGACATAGACTGTATCGCTGCTATTCCATTTTAGGCGTTCCTAGATATACTGAAAAAGACAAACTTCTAACAAAATCTATTTAAATATAAATACCTAATTAAAAAAGTCCTGTTTGACTGACTGACTCATCAACGCCCACCCCAAACCCTGTGACAGGAAACGAAAGTTTGTAAGGAAAACCTGTTAGTTTTGTAGTTCAAACCAGCCTTTTGATTCGTAATTTATAATTACTTGTACCAGCGTTTTTGAATAATCATCACATAAAATAGGGGATGAAAGTTTGTATGGGAAACCCGTAATCGCTAAACCCGACTTTCGTGAGCTCATCTAACAGACTGGGTGTGTTAATTAGCACCTGAGGGCAGAACCTCTAATGTAGTATATAAATAGGTACTTTAAGTATAAACTCAAAAAATTAATAGTCTTAACCCCGTGTGAATAACAATGAAAATATTTAACTCTCAGTTACCTGATTTGACAAAACGTGGCGTGCGAGTCGTTAAAAAAAAGAGTAAAATGTGAACGAACCTGGATTAATTAACACTTAAGTGACATAGGGTACCTTCAATCCCGGTAGTACGCTCCCGTGGGATATTTTTCGACATTCACGCGGGCGAAGTAAGACAAAACCAGTCGATCAATGGTAACTAGTAACTACTATGGTTTCCCACCGATTACGGCGCAATGTGGAACATTCCCATAGGCGGCTATGTGCACATATGTGAATAAAAACCACGGGCCAAGTGTTTGCATAATGGAATATTCCGTAGCACTCAACAAATCATTTTCCGTCAGAGCTTAGTGTTGGGACGTGCCGCTTTATTTTATGTTGCTCTTTTGTTTTATAGAACTAAATTGTTCGTTTTTTAGTACTGTAACAATGTTGTTATTTGTAAACTGGTTGCAAATACATGAGAATGTGATATGTTAAAATATTATTTTATTATGGTGCAGGTGTCCATACATAAATAATTAAATGGAATAAATATTTACCTCGTCATGTTTCATAATAAATATACTTAGTTAATTAATTTCTACATAATTATTTATTTACATGGGCCCCCTCAGGAATCGCTGCAACTTCGTACTTTCACCCCTAGTTAGCTAGGGGTGGAAAGCCACTATCTAGTCAATTGCGGCTTATTCATAATCGTTATTAATAATTTTGCAAGTAAAATATTGGTACGTAAAAATGTTGATTTGTATTATGAAATTCCCCTCAGTTCTTTTTCAAAAGCCTAGCTGTATGCATCACACGTGCGTCGTACATCTGCATGTGGTCCCGCTCGGCGCGTGGCGCGTCTCTAGTTCAATTCACACAAATCGTGTTGAGATTTGTTCGCAGCGGTTGATTTGCTTGTTTATACAATAAACATGCTTTTACGTGCAGTTTTCAGCGAGATTACGAGTTATGATAGTTTTAACTTTTAGTGTTTGGTTGCTGGAGATTGCGTTTAATAGGCGGTAGGATAGTTTTAGGATTTAGTGTGGTGCAATAATTATCTTGGATGCGCACGATTTGATGATTCTCCTGTTTACTACTCACATTGCTCTCTCACTTTATTTGCTTCGCTTTATTCCTCAGATTTCTCATACGTAATGATACTTACCTAACTTCCGAATGGCAAGAAAAAGAATTAATATATGAGATTTATTTGTGACTGACAAAATCAGTGTGAAAAAAACGTCTCCAAATATTGCTGTAACACCCTTTACAGTGATAAATCTAGGAAGTATCTTCAACATACGTCTCCCACAGTGAGATAAAAGCAACGCTATCATACTACTTCGAATCAATACGAAGTCTCCTAAATAAATAGATTTACCTCCGATTCGACTTTTATTCGAGTAATAAATCGAGTGGGCCCACCTCTAGCGCGTGGAAAGGGCGATGCTTACGTATGAAGGGCGCTGGTTATAAATTGCGGGGTTTCGGCTGTTTTAAGCGAGAATCGAGCGAGTTTTTAGCCGACAGAGGGAAGCGGTCAAGTGATTTATGAAGTGGCACGGAGGGATATCTTGTGAGAATCGACGTGTTGACATCAGCTGTTGATATAAATGACGGTGGGGATAATCGGGCTGTTGCACACTTTTACGCGTTTTTGGGAGAAATTTTCTGCAGTGTGTGTTGATCGTCATTAGTTTTATGAACAAAGAATATTGAGAATAATTGAGCGCAGACGGTACACGTGCTTCGTAATATAATTCTTAAAATGAAATGAAGATAAAGTGGAGCTTATTCACTCTACGAGTCATTTCGACACCAGTCAAAGTTAAACATCGTAGAAAGTGTAATTATGTTTGTAGCTACAAAAACAGGTCGAACCTTCCGTAAACTAATAATTACTAAGTATAACTCAGCAAACATTCTTACCAACTACTTCCAAAAATAAACAACTTCTTGATGAACTCGAAACATGGGATTAGCGTTAAATACTTAGGGAAACAATTTCGTCGGCTGCATCCGATTGATCCCGAATCCAACCCAAGTAATCCCGAAGTACTCTTGAACTTTTTAATTTGGCCAACTCATCGCCGTGAACTTACCTACCTGTTATGAGAGATGCGTTACACGGTTTCATAATTATAGTTCCTTACCATATTTTCTGCATTTTTGAAGTGAAAACTTCTTTAGCATCGTTGTGATTTGAAAGTCGATGAAATAAAAAAGCGACAGTAAAAAGAGACGGACACAAATTCATAAGATTTAACGTGGGAGAAAATGAGATAGGAAGCGTTATACAGTGTTTCTTATGTTCGTGGTTCTCTGAAGCTGAAGAGTTTGTTTGTTTGCTTGAACGCGCTAATCTCAGGGACTACTGGTCCGATTTGAAAAATTCTTTCAGTGTTAGATAACCCATTTATTGAGAAAGGCTATATGTTATATATCATCACGCTAAAACTAATAGGAGTGGAGCACCAATGAAGAATGTTTCAACATCGGGGGGTTTTATATTTCCTTTTTATTTATTTATTTATTTTAAAAAGCACAGCCACATCACATACATTCAATTTATGCTAAAATAAACTTATAACTAAAGGACTAATGTACATGACAATTACGGCGTACATAGCATTGATAATAATATCTTGTTGCCTTGCAATTGAATAAATTAAATTAAACTAAAACTAAAATAAACTAAAATAGACTAAAGTAAATAAGACTGGTAACAACATAAACAAAAAAATTAAGAAATTAAGAAACAAAAAATTAAAATAAGGTAAAGTTGGCAAGGATAGCGTGATTTTCTTTCTGAATACCTGTAGCTTGTCGCTGAATATATCTAAGCCAGGCGTGTTTAATATAGTATTATTGTATTCGTTACTAATTCGTATAACTGGAGACTGCAAACCTAAATTAGTTTTTACAAAAGGCGTATCAAATACCTTTTTAACTTTTTTAGCCCTTGGGTAAATTCTTGGAACTGCTAAAGAAATACTTTGCAAAAGGTAACTGCACTGTATTTTTTCATTAATTATTTTATGGAGGAAGCATACATCTAACAGACGTCTGCGATCGCGAAGGGTTACCAATTTGAATTTTTTTAAACGCTCCGTATATGGCTTTCTGTATGCTTCTGCTGTATGCTTTCCACACGTTGCGAGTGCACTGCATAAAAAAAATTTACAAAAAAAAAACAACCGACTTCCAAAAAACACTACAAAGTGAAAAATAACTTTAATTTCGGAAGTCGGTGTCTTTGGTTTTAAATTTTCGTTTTTTGTCACCAACTTCCGAAATTAAAGTTATTCACTTTGTAGTATTTTTTTGGGAGTGGGTTGTTTTTTTTTTTTTTTTTTTCACTTTTTTGTTGTGGTATCTACCCCTCACAAATTCGAAAACCACTACCTGCTATGTAAATAACAGTGACAGGAACTTATCATATCATCTACATACTAAGAGGGAAAAAGTACGTATTATTGAAGCTAACTCAAAAACTATCAAAGCAAAGTTAATAAAATTTATATGAAACCACCTTGAGAGCATACCCTTTTACAATTGACGGAGAAATCGGTGGAATGATATCTTCAAGAACCTTAACGGAAATCCCCCATAAGTCTTCAGTGTTTTTTATTATAAGACATTTAAATGCTTTTTTAATTGTGACAATAGAAATGGGCTTGAATTCGAAACTTGGAATGTTCTTACTGAAGTGTTCTTTTAAAAGAGATTCAGATAGTATAGATGATGAAGGGAGAGATTTTGTAAACTCTATTGGGATGTTGGTAAAGAAATTTTCTAGTGTCTCAGCAACTTTTAACTTATCTGAAATGGTTTCATTATCAATTTTTAAAGACAATTCATTCTGATCTCGCTGTTTTGTGTTTCCAGTTTCTTTGTTAATTATCTGCCACACAGCTTTTATATTATTTTTAGAAATATTAATTTTGTTACTTATTAATTTAGATTTAGCTTGGGCGCAGACTCTTTTAAATATTTTAGAATATTTTCTTACATAATTATGAATTATTTGATCAGAAGTCAATGATTTTTCGTTATATAAATTATATAAAATATATCTGCTTTTTCTAATGCCAGGAGTGGCCCATTCATTAAATTTTGATTTGGTATTGGTTGTTACTGTTTTTACAGGACATGCTTTATTGAATTCTTGGCATACTGTAGAAAATAATGTACCGTAGTTTAAGTTGGGGTCTAGTTTAAGTTGGGGTTGTCAGGTCCTAGACCCATATTAAAAACAAAAACAACACTTATTTGTCAATTTTATAAGTGTCAGTTCATATATTTTGTGCTTCTTTTTTTCTATTTAGTGATAGTTCGTAGAACGTAATCAAAAAAACATTAAGTTTAAGCCTATTTTGTTAACTATGGTTATAATATAAAAATAAATATCAATGGTTAAATGAGGAATCCCGAGTGTTTATAATCTAATGTTATATTATTTTAGTGATAGCTGTTCGTCAGGAATAATCTGTAAGAATACAATAGTCAGTGTATCAGTGTTGTGTCATCGCAACGCAGGCTTTAATTAATTTCCTAAAAACGAAAAACTTCGCAAGCAATTGGAAATTGCTACTGAAGGCTGCGGGTGTTGACTTCAGGAGGAGCTGCTTCTCACACGGACAACAGTACGTCGCTTGCTCACGCGTTACCACTCAGACTCTCTTTATATTTTGGCTGCTAAGGCTAAAATTACAAATATAATAAACGAGGAAGTTTTATAAAATGTGGCTGTTATTTTAGTATATTGTGGTGCCTTACGACTTCCACGTGGATGAAATCGCGGGCAGAAGTTAGTTAAGTAAATATCCTACTATATATTTACATACACTAGCGGACCCGACAGACGTTGTCCTGTCCGAACAGCGCCCCCTACTGGGTCTAATTGTATTTTCAAACCATCCAGGGACCCACTCAATTAAACACACAAAATTTCATCCAAATCGGTTTAGCTGTTTAGGAGGAGTTAGGTGACAAACACATTTACAGAAGAAATAAATACACCGTGAAATTTGAATCACAGTTTTGCTAGAACAAATGTTGTTCAGACCATGGTCTACAACCATTACCATTAAAATAGAACTCATTTTCACTAAAAAACGATACGATACTAGATACATACCTGTGACGTAAGTACATTCGATTCGTACGAGTGGCCCGCTCGAGAGATTCCGATAGACTGGCTAACGCCCGGGCGGCGCAGTCGACAAAAAAAAATGGGTGGAACGATACTTTGCTTGATTGCATGTCATTGGCTAATGATTTATTTGCATTTTCGGACATCCTTGTAGTACAACATATGACTTATTTGAGAACGCCTAGTTTAGTTTGTTTTAATACCATATTTGATGCTTTAAAATGGTAGTAGACCATGGTCTGAACAACGTTTGTTCTAGCAAAACTGTGATTCAAATTTCACGGTGTATATAAAGATAACAATAAAAAATAATATGAGCCCTGACCACCGGTAGATTGGACCCTGTTCCCGATACTGGTGGGGCACATTTTTTTTAAATGTTTTTATAAAAATATTTAAAAACGTAAATTATAAATTATATTTGTAAATTAAATAAAGGAAATAACAATATTATAAATGTGAAAGTTTGTATGTTTGTGTGTTCGGATGTTTGTTAGTCAATCACGAAAACTACTGAATTGATGGGCATGAAATTGAGCATACAGATAGTTTACAACCTGGATTAACATATAGGATACTTTTTATCCCAGTAGTACGTTCCCGTGGGATAATTTTCGACACCCACGCGAGCGAAGCCCCGGGCAAAAGCTAGTAATAAATAATAATCACTTAACACTTTATTAGCTTCCGAAATTAATTAAACATTTCAGTATTCGCGTTTTTGTTTAGTAAATCAGTAAATATAAATCTAAGGTTTTTTGTATCCTGACAGGAACAAAAGAGTTGCGTAGGAAAGGGTAAGATAAATAAAATGTTAAATGAAGGTATGTGCGCGCGTCAATCAGCGTGCGCGTGATTTCCCCGGAGGAAACACTTTGCTACTTAGACAGGCTTTGTTTTAAATAGCTCACGCACAGATTGATCGAGCCAACTGATTCTTGGGTGAAAGACAAATGGTTTGGAAGGACCAGGGGGTGTGTAATATATGGCATAGTAACAGATAGTATAATATCACTTGAAATAACGTTCACATGATACAATTTTCATATGGCATAAAAACAAATAACCTAATCTAATGTTATATTGCATATAACCTTTTTTTGCTCTAATAACATTTAGTATAACGTTCATTTCATATAATTTTCATTTTTTATAATGCTCTTTTTATATAACGTTCAGTTGACCAAATTTTCTTAATTACTAATTTTCAGCCAAAATTATGTAATGAATAAGTAAATATCAGGAAACATCACACTGTTCTAACCTAACCTAACCCAAATGCTACCCAACCCAAATGGCAGGCATTTAAAATCTAATCAGTTTTTGCAAAAATATACAAAACAAAGTACACGTTTCTAAGGGTAAGTAATAGATGATATAACAACAAAATCTCTAATATTAACAACATATAACAACGGAACCTATAATTTTATTTAATATAGCGATTAGTTAATATAATAAACGATTGACATAATTTTAAAA
Source organism: Agrochola litura (assembly GCA_949152395.1). Classification (NCBI taxonomy): domain Eukaryota; kingdom Metazoa; phylum Arthropoda; class Insecta; order Lepidoptera; family Noctuidae; genus Agrochola; species Agrochola litura. The sequence goes on along the minus strand of OX424497.1, from coordinate 898,325 downwards.
TAACTAATTTTTATAAGCATAACATATATTAAATATAACATCGTTTGACATAACATACATTAAATATAAAATCGTTTGACATACCACTCAAAAGATATAAAACTTATTTGGTCTAATATGATGAAAACGCCTACTTAAAAACACAAAGCAAAATTGCATAACTAGTAACTAATTACCACCTGTGCTAAGATAGGTCGACGGAGCCCCGCGAAAAAAAAATAACCACGAAGGCTAAGGCGGGAGCTTCTAACCTAACCTATCCGAGTCGGGGTACTCTGAGTCGGGGTGTTAACCATAATGACGTTTTTTATATATATTAAACGTTAGACCAAATGATTTTCGATTACATAAACGTTATATCAAACAACGTTATACTAATTAGAATAAATAAATATTATATGTAAAGAAATTATATCAACAGTTGGTATATCTCACGTTGATTATATCTTATGAACGATAATAAAATGAAATTAGACCAAATGAGTTTACACGTTATGAGACGCACCCCGTTTCTAAATTATATTAAACATTACTTATAGATTTTGAATATTATAGTAACTGAATATTATTCTAATATTAATTAATTCAAATGTGCATTATGGAAAATTTTCATTATACCATATACAATTAGGTAAAATTAAATTAAATCAATAATTCATTATATAATTTCGTCGTTATATTAAAAAAAAAGTATATTAAATGAAATTAGGTCATATGGTCATTAGAACTTTTGTTATTATTTCAAACGTTACACACCCGTTTTTTTCATGCAGCACATTCCTGTCGTAAAAATGTGACCATTTTGGCATTTTTGGAGAAGTATGTGGTTGTTTGTCATTGTCAGTTATATTAATTAGCACAGGGTTAGTGGTAATTTTTGGGTTCACTGATTAACTTAGATATAACTTTGGCTTTTATATTGATTTTTATGTCAAACTTCACAACAGAGTAAGAAGAGTGCTACAAGGATCTTTTGGCACTTGAATGACACTGGCAGGGGGGCGTTGTTGGTAAACATTTGTGAAAATGTCACTGTCATTGTGTATTAACAATAAGATGGCAGCGTTAGTTATGATGTTGGCCACGTGCTAAAATAGCCTTGTAGCGTTGTATATGTTATTGTGTGTATTCATGACAATGTAACAGGTCAGCAGCAAACGTCTGTCCGTCTCTCACGCACTAACGTATGTTGCCTCACTGTTAACAGCTGCGCTGTGGCACTCAGAGCGCTCACAAACTGTTAGCATTACTTACTTATTTGCTGATCGTGTTTTGTACAATTATTGCCAAGATGAGGATATAACTTGAATTATGTGTAAGTATCTGACGAATGGATAAATATGTAGACTAGAGAACGATTACAAATAATTCCTTTTTTTTAAATTATGCTTACTTCTGCAAGCTAATTATTGGTGAGTGTATTGAAACATATTCAGTAAATGCAAAACCAGAAGTGCAACAGACCTCTATAAAGTAAGCAACTTGCTCGCAATTAGAAAACTTTATGTTCTAAACGTATCCTTAACCCTACATGTGTCTTCGTTTCGACTCAGCAACTCAGAACAGCAGGCGCAGAGATATTAGTGGTCCACTCCCCAGGGATTCTAACTGTCAATTTGTTACACAATCCACCTACATCTATAATAAACTGAATCGTAAATTAGATAAATGTATCCCCTGTTGTTATAATAACTATAAAAAAAACAATAATAGAATGGTTGAGATCCCTAACATTTATGAAGAAACAGAAAACATTCTAACAAGAATAAACAAAATATTTAAAAACCGGTGTACACACACAACCTACAAACACACACAAATACACCGAGAGCTGCTAAATATTTTTTTATTTTATTTTTCTAAAAAACTCTATTTAATTTTTAGCCTCATCATTGTGAAGCTACCAATTAAGGGAAGAGTGAGACAGCTCCGACACAAGTACTATTGTAACTTACTGGAGCTGCCTCAATTTATGTATGAAACAATGTTTTAGTTGTGTCTGCACAGATGTATCTACACCCTGAATACTGATGAAACATATAACGTTCAAATAGTTTTTGTCATAGCGGAAGTTATGAAAAATGTTAAATGAATTACGACTATAATTACCTAATAAAAAATTACCTTATCAAAAGCGATTATGGAATTTTGCAAATGAAAACAACTTTAATTATGTGCTCCGTATTTGATGTCATTCGATAGCCTACACCTAATTACGTTATTCGGTAAGTATATTTTTATCAAACGGGTTTTGAAAATCAAAACAAGTTTTGCTTATTTTGCTCCGTTTTTATATTATATATATACCATTCGATAGCGCGCACAATACTTCCTGTCCAAACTCCCAAAAAAATATAATTTGATTCCTAACGAAGCGTAGATAGCTGTGAAACGACTTCGGTTAGCCACACACCGACCATGTTCACTTATTCTCCTCGTTTTCTCCTTGTTTTGATTTATTCGATTACCATTATCTCTCCAAATCAACACTTAGCATTATTTACTCACAGACCAAAGTATTTTAGGAATGTATGCATAAATAACTTTATCAAAGTTTCTAATTGGGTATTTTGGTAGGTTTGGTAAAATAGGTTTCAAACAATTAACAATTTTCCTCGTAAACACGGAACTAAAATTCAATTTCTCAAAGATCTTCGCATCAAACGCATAAACTATAAAAATCTCAAATAAGTCATTTCGTTCGCAACGAGTCGCACGTGAACTAATAACGTGTGTCCAATCATGGCGGATATCCGTCCGGCATCGCGCGATACGCGACTGTTCGGACGTGATCGCATATCGCGAGATCGTGATTAGCATGTAAAATGATAAAGTTCATGTTATTAATTATTTTTATTGAGTTCATTAAAATCAAAATATACTTATTCATAGTGTAAACTACTAATTATATCTACATAAAATAACTAACTATTTATTTATACATATTATAAAAGAATTTCAACATTCACTTTCGCTAAATTCGGAACGTTGAACGTTGCAAAATAATAAACCCCTAGATCTTATTACCATGACATTGGTGTTTGTAAAGCCATCATATTGCCTGCTAGCTGATATTCGCTTCACATTAAAAAAAGAGAGCCTCGTCGATTACCTATTTTATTTCAGTAGTGAAATTCTTACCGACCGACCAAGTAAGTAGGTACCTAGGTTCTTCGCTCTAAAGGTATTTTTATTGCGCTCGAAGTCCATGTCATGTGTGAATGTACTTTCTATATCATCTATATTGTGACACGATGTGATACATCGTGTTGTGTCCATCGCTTAATAAAGCCCCCGCGCGTGACAACCGCGCGTTTTATTAGACGCGCGGTTGACACTAACGGGCAACCATTTGATATTTGATAGTGTGTTCTCGCCCTTGCAAGTCATTTTGAAACTAAAATAGTAAAAATTCCGCTCTGCTGAACCTTACGTTGGAAATTCCGTTCAAGGAAAAGTTTGATAGTTAAGTTATTCGCCTGTTAGCCTCTAACCAGAAATTAAAGTGCTTTAATACTTACATCCGGTTATGTTCGGCACGAGTTTTAAACGTTCTAATCTCTTTTATAATAAGTTTTAATGATAAACCACCACCCTAATAACTCTGCGTAAGTACCACCTGAGGATATCGTGAAAACCGATTCAGGGATTGTTCGGAAAAAGACAGCAGCGTCCCCGTTTCTGTTATTTGTTCAGTCAGAGTAGATCAGTTGTTGCTTGGTAAACACCAAGCTTGATGATTATTACCAACGTTCCCGTGACTGTTCACTAAACGAAGTAAATACCTTTTACATCTCTCATATTCGGTAAGTAGGTCCATATTACCCCCAAATGGGGCTTGTAGGTAACCAATTAGCGCTCTAGGGTAATAATGTAGCTAGAAAAGCCCTAGGGCGGTAAGTAATTAAAAAAAAACTCTTCACTCTTTCAAAAAGTTCGCGTACATCTAACCATCATACTGGCAATAGACATCATGCATTCAGCCCAATGACAAAAGAGGTCGCTTCGCTATTCAGCCTTGTCTTCGTATGAGTATAAATTTATAATAAATTACCAAAATGCATAAGAAGTGTAGAAAATGTTGGCCAATTTAAAAGAAAATTATTTTTATTTCTAGTAGACAAGACCTATTACTCCATAGAAGATTTTTTTAAATGATAATATAAATTAACGGCTATTGACATTTTATTTTTATTCTTTGACATTTATCTACATTACATTATATTAGAAATTGACTTAGACTTTTGAAGTCATTTATTTAATCTTAATTAATTTTTTTTGATTATTATAATTGCATGTTATAAGTATTTATTAAAATAACAAATTATTTGTATACCAATTGCATTGGTAGAACATTGAGATCACGCTAAAATGTATATTTTTAAGACCTTTCTGTACCCCTATGTTCACAAATAAAGTTTGATTTGATTTGATTTGATTTGATTTGAGTATAATAGTCATCAATTTTAAATATCGAACGGCGAAGCCCAAAGTCGTTCTTGAAAAAAAAAAATTCAAAAAAAAACATGAAAAACGGCGGGAATAGAATACTTCCCTAAAATTTGAAAATTGTTCTCATTTCATTATAAATTTTAACTAATAAAATGTTTTATTCTTGTAATGCCGGTTTTTTCTACTTACCTCACAATCGAGATGTAAAGCAGAGTAGTTAGCTCGGGTGTAAGCATCAATTGCACCCTCGAAATATAGGCGCCCTCGCTGCGCTCGTGCGCCTAAATATCTCGGGGCTGCAATTGATGCCTTACAGCCCTTGGCTACTAATCTACTATTTAAGCTGAGAACAGCAATAGGTCTTCGCTGCATGTACTTCTTTTCTATACTGTGAAAAAATAAATGGTCTACAAATACCTAAGTAATAAACTAAGCTTAGTCAAACAATGAGCACTAAACTTATTTGCTATCACTATTCAGACGCACATGACTTGCTAAGCTGAGAATATCACTGAGCTAAGTACGCGGGTATGTAAGCCAGGGCTTATTGATTAATTAACACCCATTAAGTACTGACTGATTGCTTTACATCATATGTGGTGCTATTACTGATTCGCCTTAATTGATTACTGGACGAATATTAATTAATGGAGGTTTGTATTACCTACGCAAAGACATAATATTTATTTGGAATTAAGGTTCCACTAGTCGACGGCTCGAACTGGTTGATGGCGTGGCTAATATTCATGCTATTTAGTAAAGTTATTTATTTTGTATTTATTTATCTAGATTTTATTTTATTTATTTAGTGAAATAGACTATGATTTATAACGAAAACGAGCGCGTAAAATTTCATGTCCACGACCTTTGGGCGTATAGATATTATGAAAAAACTCCTGAATGTTTCTACTCAAAATAAAATTATTTGAAGCTTTAAATAAACTTTCTATCCCTGTACGGTTTCTATTTTGCCATTTTCATACTACATAAGTTATTTATTTACGCCCAAAGATGAGTTAAAATTAGTTTTGAAATATGGAAGTTTCGACGCTCATAACTTCCAAACCTATATTTTTTCCCAATTTTGCTTCCTTATAGGGCTAAATATGACAAGGCAAATTGATATTATTTTTAGTTTTGAACGTACATCGTCAAACAGACGATTAATCACCATACTACGTTTGTATGAAAGAATGACCGACTAGAGTACCCATAAGATACAGGGCGTTACTTTAAAATTATGAACGTAGTTTGAATATAGCACATTGAATGTATTTATCAAGTGGCGATACATTTGTAGTGGTTACACCGCCACATACAAACTACACATCATAGACATGACGTCACACAAATCCTGCATCGCGCAATTAGAGTTTACCAAGCGATCGACGTATATACAAGATTTCAACTTCAAACCGTAGGGCAGTTGCCCGCCAGATACAACACCCGTCTGGTCGGAGGATCCTCCCTTTTCTATGGTGGATGAGTGAACTTTACACCCTGTTCTTCAGGCCACCAAATTGGTGACCCCAACGTAATTGGTGATCACGTCGATCGCTCGGCAAACTCTAATTACGCGATGCAGGATTTGTGTGATGTCATGTCTGTGATGCGTAGTTTGTATGTAGCGGTGTAACCGCTACACATAAAAGAAGAATTCCTCCATCTAGAATTCTGTAGACTATCAACTTTAACATTATATCCGGATTAATCTTGGGTGTGAAAAGGGAATAATCGAGAGCTTTGGTGTAATTTCAGAGAGACCTGTGACGAAAACTTGAAATGAATTGAAATGAAATTGTTTATTCTATAAACAGGAATCACTTTTACTGTTTACACTGACTGCTTGACTGCGACAGAGGCTGAGTCGAACGAATGTCCAATATTTAACCTGAACCAAACTGAACCCCTATTTATACTTCACCCTTAAGACATAGAGAAGAATAGTTAAACACACGCCAACTTCGAGATGTTTAACTAAAAACAAGGACAAGAAAATACGAATTACATATTTTGTCATCTATTCCATTTTTAGGTGTTATACTACATAGTAAATTGAATTTCAACTAATAAAGCAGTGACGACAAGTGTTAATTATAGGTACCTAATTATCCATCTTTGCAAAAAACTTGAAACTTCGAATATATGTATTTTCGTCTGGATTCAGTTCAGCGAGACTTTTGTTCGGAAACTTCTCCCGGTCGAGGTGACTTAAAAGAATTCAGGCATCAAAGCGCGCCCGTTTTAATGACGACAGCCTCGATTGGATTACGCAAATATTGCTATTATGGTGTGCCTTTGTATTTGCTACTTATTCGGGAAAAATTGTTTTGATTCACAGTTTTTGCTGGATTTGCAAAGAATTGCACCTACATATTACATATTATATACACACATTATAAAACAAAGTCCCCCGCCGCGTTTGTCTGTCTGTCTGAACGCGATAAACTCAAAAACTACAGAACGGATTTTCAAACGGTTTTCACCAATGGACGGAGTAATTCATGCGGAAGGTTTTAGTGTATAATTCATTAAGGTTTTGTGTAAATTGGCTAAAATTTGACGATTATTGTTGAAGAAGTCGGAAAAAATCATGCCGACTGTTCAACATAAAAGTCCGCGATGGCATATGTCTATCTTCTAAGGATGACGCACAATAACCATTTTTATCTTTTAGAATTTGATAAAAAATATATTGTTATTTCCGAAGCTTTTTTGACCGGTATAGTATTAATCCTTGTCCAATAAAATATGTTATTTAAATTGGGCATTTAATTTAGATTAAAATATGCCTTGACATCATATCATTTAAATGAACAGTTTAAAAGATATCACAGTTTCAAAATTACGATTGAAATGAAATGAAATGAAATGAAATGAAATGAAATTGTTTATTCTGTAAATAGGATATCGAAATCACTTTTACACGTCATATAAAAAAATATTAAAAATAAGCTAGATGAGTTCGGCGTTTCCTATCTGACTACTCTGAGAAGAAAGGCCGAAACAAACTCAGAGGTCGCAGTCTCTTTTTAAAGTCCAGACATAATCTTGGTCAGGCCATATGAGGACTATGTAGATAAGTGTCTGAAAAGGTCTTTTGAGGAAAGAACCACACAGATTTGAGTGGACCTGTCCAGTCAGTGCAAGCATTTGTCAGTAATCGTGGAGCTCAACTCAGAACTTAAGGAGCTCAACTCGACGAACAATACCAAAGAAAGGACATTTGGGTAGGCCGCATAAACTACTCAAACTGCCAGACCATCACTAAAACTAGCAGAGAAATAAAAACAATATCCACATAGTCCTCACATTCACAATAGTTAAAATAATATAATACTTTACAAAGTAATCATGTCATTGTGAATATAATTCTTAACAATGTCAATGTGTTTATAAAACTGGTATGTGTTGATTTTACATTATTAAAATGTCTAGTTTTATGGTTTTATCACAAGGCTTAGCAGAGCGAGCAGTTCAATCCCAAGCTTTTTTATCTTCTAAATAATCTGAAATTGTATAGTACCCTTTTTTACAAAGTTTGGTTTTAATACAGATTTTAAATCGTCTAATGGGTAAGTTTCGAATGTCAATGGGGAGTTTGTTGTAAAAACGTATACATTGACCCATGAATGAGTTGCCTACTTTGTGGAGACGTGTGCGATGTACAGCAAGGTTGTGTTTATTCCTGGTATTTAAACTATGAATATCGGACATTTTCTTAAAATTTGATATATTTTTGTGCACATACAATAGGTTTTCAAAAATGTATTGTGAGGCTACAGTCAGAATATTTATTTCTTTGAATTTTTCTCTAAGGGAATCCCTTGGACCTAGATTGTAAATGGCTCGAACAGCCCTTTTCTGTAGAATAAAGATAGTATTAATGTCCGCACAGGTTCCCCAGAGAAGAATCCCATATGACATAAGACTATGAAAATAACTAAAATAAACAATTCTGGCTGTATCCACGTCAGTTATCTGTCTAATTTTTTTAACAGCATAGGCGGCCGAACTTAGCCTTCCTGACAATTTTTCTATGTGTGGGCCCCATTGTAATTTACCGTCAATAGTGATTCCAAGAAAAACTGTCGACTCAACAGGGTCCAACTCTGTTCCATTAACCTGAACATTGGTAGATAGCTGCCTGACATTTGGCATTGAAAATTTTATGAGTTTAGTCTTTTTTTCGTTCAGGAGAAGATTATTTACATTAAACCAATGCACAACTTTAGAGAGTGCATCATTAACTTGTTCAAAGTTGACTAACTGACGTTTGATTTTAAAAATGAGGGAAGTATCATCTGCGAATAATACGATCTTGTGATTATCCCTTATGTGATAAGGTAAGTCGTTTATATAAATTAAAAACAAGAAAGGACCAAGAATTGAACCCTGCGGAACGCCCATGGTGACTGCAGATCCTGCAGATCTCTTGCCATTAACATCGACCCTCTGAATTCTGTTGTTCAGATAAGAAGTCAGAAGGTCAAGAGCCTTGTCCCTCATACCATAGTGGTACAGTTTCCTGATGAGTGTTTCATGATGTACGCAATCGAATGCCTTGGACAAGTCGCAGAAAATGCCAAGAGCATCTTGCGACTCCTCCCAGGCTTCGAATATGTTCTTCAGTAATTCCACGCCCGCATCTGTAGTTGAACGACCCTTAGTAAAACCAAACTGTTTCAGATGAAATAAATTATGTGTATTGAAATGTCCTAACATTTGTTTTAAAATTAATTTTTCAAAGATTTTGCTCAATGTAGGTAATATCGAAATAGGCCGAAAATTTGTGGGATCAGTTGTGCTGCCAGATTTGAACAGTGGAATCACTTTGCTAAGTTTCATCAGATCAGGAAATACACCAGATGCAATACAAGAGTTAAAAACGATTGCTAAAAAGGGTGAAATAACATCAATTATTGAGGACACGGTATGTACTGATAATCCCCAAAGGTCAGCAGTTTTTTTTACATCAAGATTTTTAAAAGATTCTATAATGTCTTTAGCAGTAATAATTGTGAATTCAAAAAGTTTGTCACATTCTGGTACACATTCTTTAAGTATTGAGTAAGCAGAAGTGGAGGACGACGATGACAGAGTTTTGGTTGTTAAAATGGGAATATTAGTGAAGAAATTTTCAAACTCAGTTGCCACCTCCACGTCTGCCTTAATATCTACATCATTGATTTTTAGATGGAAGTCACGATTCCGTACTGTCGTTCTTCCCGTTTCTGAATTAATTATATTCCAAGTGGTTTTAATTTTATTTCCAGAACATTTTATTTTATTTTTAATGTTTATGGCTTTTGCTGAGGAACAGGCTCTTTTAAAAGTTTTTGAATATTTCCTAACAAATTCTTTAAAAGTTTCATCATGGTTACATGTTTTTTCATGATACAATTCAAATAACCTCTGCCTACTTTTGTAAATACCTGGAGTTGCCCAATCACTAAATAGAACGCGGTCACAAACAGACAATGTTTTTGAGGTGAAAATCTTACTAAACTCACAATTGATGAGGTTAAATAGTAAAGTGTAAGCTTGATCCGGGTCGTTATGATAAGGCAAACCCGGTAGTTTTTCGATTAAATTATTTTTAAATTGTCCTAAGCGACTTTTATTTACAGGAACAAAACTTACAAGTTTTCTTTGAGTTCTGACTGTTTTCTGAGGGAAAGTGACTAACTGGCCACAGTGATCAGAGTCTAACTCATTTATAATTAAATGGCTGGAAGGTCTTAAGTTTGTAAAAATGTTGTCAATACAGGTAGCACTAGTGGCAGTTATTCTAGTCGGCTCAAAGAATGTATTGTACAAATTATATGACTTTAATAAAGTTATAAATTTATTTACTACAGCAGATTTTTCCAGTATATTAATGTTGAAGTCTCCACAGACTAAAACTGTTTTATTACTGTTACAAGTCTTTAATAATACTTCTTCCATATATTTTTCAAAAATATCATATGAAGCACATGGGGGCCTGTACACGCTCATTACAATGAACTGCTCAAGCTCAATGCAAGCTATTTCAATAACTCGCTCAACAGAGAGGCTCACAATATCCTTACGTTCTTTAAATTTCATATTGTTACGAACAATTATTAGAGAGCCACCACGTATCATATTAACTCTGCTGAATGAGCTGGCAACCCGGTGGTTGTTAAAGCTGAACATGAACTGGTGGACTTTCAACCAGTGTTCAGTTACACATAGGATATCAATATTACTACAGTTCATGAACAGCTCCAATTCTAATTCCTTACCTATCACACCCTGTATATTTTGATGAACAATTTTTAGAGTTTTATTATTACATGTATTTTGATTACTACTATTTGATGGGTGAGATATCAAAGAAGAACTTTTATTAACATTTTGATGATTTAAACCAGTATTTAAAATTACTTTATTTATCAAGCAAGAGGTTTCCTCTATTGTCCTAATTTCTAATTTAAATGATAATTAATGTCATTAGTTGTTGCCAAAGTATTGGCAGAATTATTTAAAATGTCATTGCATTGCTCAAAAGAAGCAAGTTGTTTAGCCAAATTTTTGGCTGAAATAGAAAAAAAATATGATAGCGACACAGCTATCTGTCCTTTGCAATAGTTAGAAAGATAGTACATAACAATATTATATCTATCTCTTGTCAAATACAAATTATTACCAACATAATTGTTAGTGTCAATTAGATGGAATAGATTATTATTGAATGTCCAATTATACAATATCATATTTAATTCGAATCTTAAGCTATTTTCTTCCTGTGGCAAACTGTTACTATATGGGAATGTAAACAACACAATTTTTCTTAAACTTAGATTACACAATGTTCTATAATATTGGAGCAGTTCTCCTTTGTTCACATTTCCCCTATTACCCATAAAAATTAATAATGTAGTGCCCTGGTTAAAGTTACATTTAATAATTTCTTTCATAATGTCAAATAAAGAACAACCAGGCATACAGTAATTTATTATGGAGTGTCCTGAATATTCATCTGTCAACAAGTGGCCTAAGTCCTTTCCAATCTCATCACAAAATAATACTACATCATTTTTTACAATTTGTTTAGATGGTTTATTTGAACTATTGATAGCAGGAAATGTCAAATCAACACAGGGCTGCGGTAAGGTGGTATTGAATGTTGTCAATGAATGGTCCGGTGTATGTACTTTGGATGGTGTTCGACACTGCTCACAGTTGTTTGTTTGTGAGTTTACCAGCTCATTCATCGCCAGCACATATTCCCTCATTAGATGTTCAGAGGTATTATATTTGTTAGTCATTGAACTAAGTTTCTCCTGTAAATGGTGAAGTTCAGATTGCAAGTACTTTGTGTCAATGTTGTATTTCCTAGTACTTTGTTCTAAATTAAAAGAATACATATCTAATTGTTTTAGTAAATTTAGCCTTTCTCTATTAAGTTTAACATTTTTAATAAAGAACTTTTGTCTTTTAATCATTTTTTGAGTTTTAACAATGTATTTATTAATTTTAATGTATTTTTTTAGTTTGTTTTTACTGGTGACTACCCTCACTGAATGACATGACTTTGAATCCTCATCACCTGTTAAATCTATAGTGTAAGAGGGGTTTATGGCAGAAACCATTGACGGGGCAACAGGCATCAACTCATTGAACAGACTTTGATTCAGCGAGGCGGTGATGTTATGATTTGTGGTCTGAAGTTCTGTTATTTGACTTTGAGCCTCGTGTAGCTGTTGTTCTAATAAATGTTTGTGACTAAGAGCTTGTTCATACTCTATGCTACACTGGCTGAACCCGTCCACAACAAGCTGAAGTCTGTCCCGTTCTTCTATGGCATCAGTGTATTGAGTATATATCTGAGCCATTTCAATTTTCAACTTCCTATTCTTTTCATGGGCACCAAAGAGTACCCTTTCATTGTCATCTATTTCCTTATTTAGTTGGTCACAGGACTCCTTTGAAGCCTTTAATTCGCTCAAAGCCTGATTGAGTTTAGACTCTTCGAGGCGAGCACGAGCGCTGCGAGTCATAATCATGATTATAACTTTAATAAGGAAGCGACAAGAAATTGGAAGAGAGAAGATAGTTGTGGCAGTAGGTAGTTTAAGAGATGACTAGTTTGTAAAGAAAAAAATGAAATTTAGATATAAATAAAGAAGTTCTGTCACCAAACCAAACTAAGGTTAAAGGTCATTGGCATCAATAAGCAGGCTTACTAAAAGTGAACTATATTACTGCTCGTGAAATTATAGCACGTAAACAAACGAATAGCAAGTAAAATATAAAGAATTGTACCTGTTAACAAGATGACAATGCAAAAATTCACTTTTGCCGGTATGTAACTGTCACCGATTCAGATTGAAATATTTACACTTATTTTGCACTTGTTATGTGAATCTAATACAAAATACACACTATTAACCTATTTACTTGATGAGTAATTGGAAATAGGCCTTAAAAACAAAGTAATTTAATAATTAAGATTAAAATTACAAGAGCAAATTCAAATCAGCTGTTAGCTGTAGTGTTGCCACAGGAAAAAAAAAAAAAGCTGTAGTGTTGCCACAGGAAAAAAAAAAAAAAAAAAAAAAAAATTCGAAGTCAATGACAATTTCCTCAGTTATTAGGTATGAAATCTCGGTAGTACGTTCCCGTAGGATATTTTCCGACATCCACGCGGGCGAAGCCGCGGGCAAAAGCTATTATAACATATGTGGGTGTACCTACTACAGGTACACCTCTGCCCAACCCTTCGGGGAAACAAGGCGTGATGTTATGTTATGTTATTACATATTTTTCATGACTACTTGACGCAACTGCTATTTATACTTCTTGACAAGGGATAGTGACAATATTAATTGAAAACAAAATATCAGTACCTACATACCATAGAAGCTACTAAGATTTTAAAACAAGTGAATTCAACTTCAATAATATTGCAATGGGTGGATTTAGATTCACGCCATCTTGCTCCACAGATGATTTCCTCTGCAGAAAACGCCAATCCATCAAAAACTTCATTCACTTACAAGTCCACACATTTTTATTATTAATTCACAATCAAGTTTAACAAGCCGTAGAGCCGTAGGTGTCTAGACCTCGTTACATTTAGTGTTCCCTTCAGACCTGGGATAGTACTAATTTTAACTTTGAGTTTTTAAGATAATTGTTACCTAATTATATGTATTACATTATTCTACAATCGTTGTAATAAAAAATGAATGTCAAAAACTCAAAACTCAAAGCATTTATTTCAATTAAACCATTTACAGGCACTTTTGAATTGTCAAGGAATCGGTCAGTCAGAAATAGGTATGAAGCTAGTTGCCCATTCCAAAGCGTAGTAGGTACCTATGGAGAAGAACGGGCAAGAAACTCCACGGACACTCTTTTAAATAAAAATTTGTTACAAAATATTGGTTACATCATTCATGTTGAAATTATACATGTGAGAACAATGTAGAAAGACGTGCACGTTAGAAGCGTCCGTAATAAAAAGATAAAACAAAGAACAATTCAGAAAATAAAAATAAAAATAAGCCCTGGCAGCTAAGAGATGACCAGTCCCAACTGACGGCGCCCGTTCACGAACATGACGCATGGATTAGCACCATTCAGCTCAACCATTTTGAAGGGCGCTAAATGATCCAACACACGCGCCACCATCAGCGAAACATTTGAGTGAGCATGACATACTCACAGCCGCCAGGGCAGATTCAAGTCAATGCAAGACATATTACCCGGTAAATGGTAACTCTTTGGTACATAGTACTCACACCTGTGCTATGCAATTATATAATACAATGGAGATTGAGTTTATACAATGCAAAGATAGTCTTACAATCTTCAGCAGCTCCAACAGTATTTGCAAATGTTAATCAATTAGTTGTGGAGCAGGACCAGCATTGAGCCAAGCATTTTTATCAGCGATGTAATCCCCCAACGTATAATATGCCTGCCTGCATAGTGTGCGTTTTATACAAGATTTGAATTTCGTCTCATTCAGTTGAAGTATGTACGTACAGTACCGACCAAAAGTCCATAAGCAATCTCACAAAGCAATAGATTGACGCTTCGGTTTGACTTACGACCTTCTTCTATAAGTTGTAACAATACTATAGACACGCACAGTACACACACACACTCACTTTGTCTACAACCAATGACTAGTTCGATAATCATTTGTTTTTTGTTTCATTCGTCTTGTTCACATAAATATTAAAGTTTAGCAGGTAGACCACAGAAAACTAAGTAAATTATTTCGATTTCTGTGGGGTAGACAGCGAGTATTCACTTAATAGAACTTTTTTGGTTCGTAGTTAATGTTGGTGATGAGTATTTAGCTATTAGCGGTGTTGTGGTTATTATTTTCAAAATGCAGTCAAAAAATATTGAAGGGAGATAAATATTACTGCGCTAAAAGTGAATGTAATTTACCTACACAAATTTCCAATCAAACCGGACTAAGTGTGAGTGTTATCATTTAAATATTTCATATTTTACTAAACATAAATCTTAATCAAAGGTATTGTTGAGACAGAAGATGCCTTTAAAGTTTTAAATTCATTATGAGGTTTAATTCGATTAGTGAATGATAAATAATTAGGTATTATGTGTAATAAATACAATGTTATTCTTTGTTCTAGAGAAATACTGTGAGGGTTAAGAGATATGAGGAAGAGGCTTATTATCGAGGTGCAGCGACGTCAAATGGTGAATGAATATGAAACAAATGGTTTCATACCAACGAGATATTTTGCTGAATTATTAAACAAGTCATTATGAGCCGTTCGCCGTGCACTCTGAAGGCTTGCATCACTGAAGACCAGCTAGAAAACCGTTTTTGACTTTAAAATATTGATGATGACAACTTAATAAACAACAGATTCGTTATTGCATGAATTTATGGTAACGATTTTTAAAGCACGTTTCAAAATGGTGTTTGTCGTATTTCTTGCAGATAGACCGAAAATGTTTAATATTATTTTAGTAATATTATTATTTTAGGATTAAAATTTGAGGTTTAGTTTCAATCTTCTTTTCGTAAAGAAAATGAATACTTAAGCTATAACCTCAATACCAACCAATATTTACTAAAGCCAAATAAAATTTAAAATAATGAATGTAAACGAAACTGCCTATACTTAACCTTAAAATCAAATATTTTGTCAGTAGTTTTTTTTACATTTTAAGTAGTCTAATATTCTTATTTATTGCTTAATTACTTCGACCATGATCAAAGCTTTATATTTATGGTGAAAAAAATCCATTTAAAATTTTTCAAAATTTAAATTTATGTCAAAATAATACAAATTGCTTCTAAGTTTCTAGACATCAATTTCACATCTCATTCAGCTGAAGTAATGATAAATAATTGTAGCAGTTTGTTAACTATACTTAAGTAAAAAAAATATAACGAATAAATATTTTTTTATTTTATTATCACATATCATATCCCGCATTTTTTATTCTAAACCCTTTATTGCAATAACAACATTAATAAAAAGGCAGCAATATTTAAAAAATATTATTATTTTAAACAAAAATAATAATATTTGCAAAAACAGCGTTGTGATTTACGAGATTAGAACCTTAGCCATCTTGAATCTAAGACCAACGCTTAACGCCTTCTGCTATCTGCACATATAATATACGTTCGAATTTTAGCAATACCATACACTGGTCAAGGTCACGCGTATAATGCGTGTCTAACAAATATTTTTGTTTAAAAAGTGCGGCGCCCGCGAACCGTGACGATACGACAGTGTGTAGTGCAAAACTGCTTAGACATAAAAATGTACGGACTACACCGCGTGTTCACAGCAATACGACTCTTAGCGTGCTTATGCACTTTTGAACGCTTACTGTACATGACATAGTTCAAACTTATTATATTTTATTTTTTGGAATATCTTATGTATAGATGTCAAAATGACTGCTTCGTTGGTCTAAAGTTCGCAAGCACGAATGCTTTGCAGGGCCCTGGGTTCAATCCCCCATGTTTTTCTAAGTTTTTAGGTATTTTCATCAGGAATGCCTCAGTAGCAACCCGGAGTCTGAGCTGGTCCTGTTGATGGTATAAGCTCGCCCCCTGTTACATAAGACTCTGCCTACCCATATACAGTAGGTATACAGGCATGGTGTTATGTCATTTTTAGGGTTCACTACCTCAAAAGGAAAAAACGGAACCCTTATAGGATCACTCGTGTGTCTGTCTGTCCGTCTGTCTCAGCCAATTTTCTCTGAATCTAATGGACCGATTAAGTTGAAACTTGAGTACACATATCAATTTCTGTGACCCAAATATGGACGTGTAACGGCAATAAATGAATTTTGAAAATAGTCGCTTTTCTGGGTCAAATTAAAAAGGAAAAAAAAAACTGCTTTCTGTACCGTGTAGCATATCAAATGAAAGGGCTTGTTTTGAGAATCTCAAATGTATATTACTTTACATTAAAAAAAAAATACTTTTAAAGATTTAAGAATATTGACGAAAATTTACCATTCCCGCCTATATCTCCTAAACTACTGATCCTACAATTTTGAAAATAAATACAGAAAAAGTTCTATACTTATTGATTACAGGAAAACTTATAAGAAGTCTATGGTCTTTAAATAACATGGTAAATCTCCCAATATTGTGCGTACAAAGTTACATTTGTAGTTGGAATGTATGGGAGAACATGTTTTTCAACTACAATGTTAAGTTTGTGCTTGGGATGAATTCATCCCAACTACGGAAGCCTTCATTGTGCGTGATCCGACACGCTCTTGGCCGGTTTTTTTAAGTTAGTCGTCAAAAATTATATTAATGTACCAATCAAATTAATCTCCACACCGCACTTGTCTCTGCAAATCTCACTTTACAAAGTTCTCCCAAATGATTTAGCAAAACTCCTTTAAATTCAATTTAACGTGAAATTAAATTATATGCTTCTAGTATCAAATTCACGTCGAGAGTAATTTTCTTTTAATGTAGTAGTAGCAGTATTATTGTATTCATATATTCATGAGAAGTTTCCCTCAGGGACTCGGGTATGAAGCTTGAAATAGAAATGAAACTATTAAGTGTAGGTGTCTGCTCGCTATCAAGACCGGGTAAAGTCAAGAGTTTTGGTAAACCATCAATAGTATTTCAATAGTACCAAAAAGTATTTGAGTGTTGTGTGAGTGCCGGCAAAATCATTGGAATTTTAGACTTTCCAATAAAAAGATTCCAACTCAAATGGTTTGGAAAATTCCTTACACAGGAAAACTTATGGTTACTTAGGCATGTTATGTTAGACTTGTTCGGGTCCCGGCATATTTGATTCGGAAGTATTTATTGAAGCGGACCCGAAGCAATTACTACATGATGATCGATTTCGGCGACTGGCTGGTGCCGATGAATACTGAACCGAACAAGTGTGAAGCACGGCTTATATTATTTTTGCCCTCCGATATTCTCTGATTTTATAAAGAGCTGCATTATTCAATGATTGCGTTACAAAGTCCTGTGGAGTCACAATCAGACATGTAGATCAACTGCTCAGTTTGTACGCGACTGTCATAAGTATTGAGGAGTAATGATATCAACGAGAAGTACATTCGTTTACTTTTATTTTATTTTATTTCTAGACTAACGAAATGCCTCAACACAGATGCACGTACAACTTCAGCTATAGTTTCAGCTATAGTTAATGATGTTATCTCCCTGATAGGTTTCGCAGTTGCAATCAACACTCATAGCTAAAACAACCCTGTAAAAGTTTAAAGTTGCCAATACCGTCCTAAAGTCTTTGTCACAGATGATCATTTGTGTGACCCCTTCTTCTCTGATGAGACGTCACATATTTTGCAATTTTAAACAAAATCGCATAATAAAAGTACATAAACAAATAAAGTATCTTGACTTAGCTCGCGAGGTTGTCGACATGTGGGATGTGGACTCAGCGATCATTGTGCTGATAGTCGTATCAGCCAATGGCTTAATTGCCAAGAGCCTCGACCAGCACCTAAGGAGGCTCGAGTTGTGCAACTGGATTAAGGGCTTCATTCAGAAAGCGGTACTCCTGGAAACGGCTTGCATTGTTAGGAGGTTCCTGACCGCCGGTAGCTTGAACCCTGTTCCCGATACCGGTGGGCTACTATTTATTTTTATTTTAAATGTTTTTATATTATTTTATTCTAATATTTAAAAATATAATTTATATGTAAATAATAAAATAAAAGTTGATAAAGTTGGTAATATTTTAATGATTTTTGTTACACAAAAACTCTTCTTTTCTGTGTTTTCTGTTGGTTCTACTCTCATCTTGTAATCTAAGGCTTAGATTGTACATATTATGAATCATATGTCTCGTACCCTCCTTGTCACGCTTTGTTGACCACAGCACCCGCTTTTCCACAAAACAACAGAAAATATTGTACGTAATACAATGTTGCCAACACTCCAACTTTATTTTACTGTTGAACATCTTGGCTACTATTCTTTTGAATAGTGCAACGCCAATTTTACAAGACATTCCTCCCCCCTTTTACACCCTTCAAAATGTAACGATGAAGAAGAAACATGTTTTACGAGTAGAGGTCTCATTAAAGTGGTGTTCCGACTATTATTTGAATGTCACAATGTAGTTTGGTGTTTGCGTAGTGAAACTTTTCTTAATAACTCCACAAAGTAGTAGGTACTCACAAAGAAAACTGTACAAATTAAACAGTAAATTAATGAACATATTAAAAGCCTGAACCGTAGAGAAACATTATTAATAATGATTCGAAATTTCATATTTATTCACTTTGATGCTGAAGTTAGATTCAGTATTTAAATGAAATGGTTAAACGAATTCGCTTTGCTGAAAGATTAAACACAGTTTTTCAAGAGTTTCAAATTACAATGATATTGTATTCAATTAATAATATTGATGTTTGTTCATGGATAGAGCATACAACCTCTATCTCAACAGAATGACTTGGCAATCGCACACGGCAATAGAATCTACGTACAACAAAATTGACATATTAGTGCTTTGAGCGCTTTATTTATGTGTGTGTATGTATATACATATATGGCCCGCTAGCACTATGTTCAATTAGGAGTACATATTTAAAATAGTAGTTTATTCTTATAATATGATTTTGTTGCCGGGCGTTGGTCATTCTATTTATTAAAGAAATAAAAGATGTCTAATATTGATACGGTCACTGTAAAATGTTGTTAGTTAACTAATTAGGTAACAATTTAAGACAAAGTAAGCTCCTATAGATAAAACATATATCTACGAAATGAAATTCATTGCAATAAGTTTTATTGGTTTTGTTTTGTTTTCTAATATAATGCACGTCGCGCCAGCTGCGCACAGTGGGCACAGTGGGCACGCCACCGAGATATTTATCATTTGATAAATTAGACTTGTAGTTAAATACGTAAGTAGCTACGTATCTGATGTTTAAATTGTCTGCTGCGCTTTGATTTTGACCTCAAAGATGGTATAAACTTATACTTATAGCCTGTTCCAAAAGTATCTGATGAAAGTGTAAACAAACCCTGAACCCTGAAACCCTGTACAGGTTCAATTCTTACGCAATTACTTACTTAAGGGAATTAGTAACACATTCATCTGAATTTAGAAGGTTTCAAATGTAGCTCTCACCACTATTTACAATAATTATTGTTTGTGTAACATTATTAAATTTTAATTGAACAGTCCGAAAATTGAGGTTATAAAATTAACCTCAACTAATTGTCATATCGAATATAAAGAAACAATAAGAAGAAGAAGAGAATAACAAACAAACAACAATTAATTTGTAAGTAGCATTACACTTTGGCAGCCACAGGTACGACGTCTGATCCATTGTTTACATTTTCATCAGACTTTTGGAACAGCCCATAGTAAAATATGTAATATCCGCAAAGCAGTCTCTATGTTAATCTAAAGTTTCTTCTCATAGGTATTGAGCCGTATAAATATAACAATAGTGAATTTAGAACTGTAGAAGAGAAGTTTAATTTTAATCTTCATTATGATTTGAAGTTTTGAAGCAGACAAGTATTCAAACATTTCGTTCAAAATGTGTTTAAAAGTATAATTGTGAAATTTTTGGGATAACTGAAAAACTAATAAAAAGCAAAATTAAAAATTTTGAAAAACCTACGATGGTTAAAAAGTAATTATAAATAATAATTAATAAGAATCTATTGAACACTCATAAATTATATCTTAACACAAAGTGCACCTTATTTCACTCAGAATGTATGTAACATTCTGAGTGAAATAAGGTGCCTTTTGTACCAGTAGCGAAGGCTCACGTTATGGAGGAGGAAAGCCGGAGCAGCAAAAAAAAAAAAATATTCCTACCAATCCCGAACTCATAAAACAGCTACGAATATGTTTTAAAAACCCTATATTCTATAAACAACTACAATCTATGAAAAGTAAACACGGGAACAATACATTTTATTACATTTACGACTGCCAGTCACTCATTCATTCATATTTATCTTAAAGGGAAACATTAAAATGTTTGAACGAACCATCGCGGTGTTTGTAATTTATAGTCACATCTGGTCGAGCACGTATTTTCAAAACTTAACCTTGAAAAGCATGTTTCTTCACAAAGTAATTGTCAAATGACATTCTAAAACTATGAATGCCGCCATCCTAATAAGATCGTATTAATTATTTTCAAATCTACTCTAAATAAGTAATTTCAGCTTATTAAACTATCTACTTACCCCAATACCTAATTACAACGTACTTTATTTTCACATCCAATAAACTCAAAACACTATGTTGATCACTGTCCTATGACTACAAACAAATATTAATACTACTAGTAATGATAAACTCATGAATTCAATAAATACTGTGCGAAAAAAAAGCAAATTATATGGTTCTAATGCGATTACGTCAAAAAGCAACCACACATTGTCATACGAATAATGATATGTTTACGAACTCCGAACTCCTACCCAGTATTACGAAATTCAACGAAAACTACCGAATCAAATGCGTGTGCCAGAAAGAGGTGGTGCAATAGCAATAATTCCTTCTCGCTCCCGCGCGCACGTTTCTGCTACTCTGTGCCTACAATAACTCGCTACAGACCGGCTTACCCGGCTCATAGAAACCGCGGTATCACGTGACTGAAGTGACGTCATGATGACTTTATTTTTTGTAAGGAAATTGAATTTAGCATAAGCCGAACGCGCCTACGAGTTATTTTAGCGCAGTGTTTTGTTGTTGGGTTATTAAGACAATTTTTAATGTATGTAGGCGTTTTGTAATAGGTATTTTAATTTTATGGTGTATCAAATACTTATAGTTTGATTATTCAATGACGATAGAGTGGTTGTGTTCCGAATTTCCAAAGGGAAGCCGGTAAGAATCGGCTTATATGGACGTTTCGCCCCTGCTTTGTACTGTAACAGCACAGAAAATAATAAATTTGAGCTTCATCTGTAATTTGCATGCAGGTTAATTATGTGATACCTAATTATGTACCTTTCTATAATTATGATTTTATTATATCTACTTATTATACTTTTGGCACCCATAATATCACGCCTGTATTCCCCTAAGAGTTAGGCAGACCTATAGTATCCCCACATTTCGCCAGTTGTATTAAGGGGCGAGCCTGCTGCTATCAACCGGGCAACAATCCAGACTCCAGGCTGCTACTGAGAAGTTCCAAATCGTTAAACCCAATAACACTTTGCCCGACCTGGAAATCAAACGTAACACCAAATGCTCAGCACTAGCGCAAATATTGACTGCCTCATAAGTCTAGTGGTCGCAAACCACTAGACTTATGAGGCAGTCAACATTTTCAAATAAATTATTAATTGAATTTGAATTGAGAAACTGAACAAACTAAGTGCAGGTACACTTAAGCTTTAAACCCATAAGGCAATGCCCTCACTACATTTTTCAAATCATAAACTGCAAGACTACTTTCTAATAAATTCCATCGAACTCTTCAGTTTCCGCTCCTGGCGTCTTGCAATCATCCACCTGACGTAAACACATTTATTAATTAAATCTATAAACCGGACCGGCTGATGAACTCAGGGCAATCAGTGCATAACAGCCTTTTCCCATTCATGTTCCAACAGAAGTTTTGTTACTCATTGACGGATTAGTGAGCTTAGTTATAAGCAACAAGGCTTCTTGTTTGTAAACGAAGAATTAAAGGAACCGCTATACTTACCTACATTTATACTGACCCAGATCCTATAAGTTTATTTTGGTACGTCTTTCATCAAAAATAAACTGTATGTTTCAGTTTACTGAGTACTGATATAAACAAAAGAATACTGCTAAGTATAATATTGGTAGCCAACATTGTGTGTTGCATACAATGGAGCATTACGAAAGTTTCTATTAAAACTTTCGCGTGATATTGACCAATTAGAACTTTTCACGTACCCACTGTTTTGTAGCGAGTGGGCCAGTTTCTTTGTAATTAGAAAAACATAACAACAGAGCAACTACAAAAAGAAAAGAAAAGAAAATTAACAGAGTTTAAACACATTATTACGAAAAATTAAATCTTGAAACAATATAAGCAAAATTAATATCCTTAACTAAAATAAAGCCAGCTCATTTTATATCACTCGTAATTCTGTCATTTATTATAGAAACGCGTTCCTTCAAACGGTTAATTACGACTGGTTAAATATATGTTCATTGAAAGTCAGCTGCTGTAAAATGAATGAGTTCCGAGCGTGTGATTGTGGAGAGAGCGCTCGAACGTAAACCGTGAGCTTTCCCGTGTGTTTGGTAATGAAATTATGTTTTACGTTTATTGCAATGCGGTTTTCGTATTTTAAACAGCCAGTACTATTGCGTTTTTGTTTATTTTTATTTTTATTCGGAAATAATGTCTTCTATAAAAAATACTAGTAGATATCCCATCATCATCATCTAGTCCGCCTCAACACTTTAAAATATATGGGTATCTCTCCACCTCATCATTTTAGAATATGGGTATAGAAAACTCTCAAACTCAAAGCATTTTCTCAATTTGCCAAGGAATCGGTCAGTCAAAAAGATGAAGCTACATATGTAGTTGAACGGGCCGACTCACAATCGTCAGCAGAACAGTTGAACTCAATGGACACTCTTTTTAATCAATAATATTGTACATTGTTTACCGTTCTTAACAAACCATCTAGTATGCGATTGCGTGAACCTGTTACCATAATTTTAGAATATGATCATAGAACACTCACTCGTGAAACATAACAATTTGTCAACAACACAAGAGATTTAGCGGAATGCGAATTTAGCTACTATAGCAACTTCCTCCTACCGAATATCATTGTTTATTACCGAGCTGGTAATGATTTGAACTATGAACTCAATTGTACTCTTATAGGGTTGCAAATAAAACCGAAATTCTGTACTGATCCAAGCTGGTATATTTAATTAAAATTGCGACACTAACAAAGTCGCGGTAACGAAACCATAGCGCGATCTAATTCGACGCCAACGCCATCTATCGAGCTTGACATCAAACTTTTCAATTTATACAATAATGACTACGGTTTCTTCATGAACATACCGCCCACCAAGGACATTTAGTGACGGTATGTCCTTCTTAAATTATCTTTAAGTTTAAAATTTGCACTTTGTAAACAATACAAGCTAAAATAGTTCGTACGAGTAAATCTAAGATAAACACTAAAATAAACAGTCTTCAACAATTAAATGGTGCTATTCAAAATTCATTGAACTATTGGTAAAACACATAATTTGGAAGTTGGTCTCTTAATGATAGAGGATTTTGTGCGCAATGTGACCACACGGGTGATGTTATCATCACCGGGGTGTTTCTCCACAACCCGTCCCAACAACCAACGACTTGGCGGTAAATCATCTTCCTTAATCAAAACAATGTCCCCGATATTGGGCTCCGGGACTTGGGAAGACCATTTGTATCTATTCACGAGATTTGAGAAATACTCTTGGGACCATCGTTTCCAAAAGGACTGCATCATTCGCTGAACTAATTGCCACCGAGTCAAATAATTAAGTTTTGAACTTTCGTAGTTTCTATCTGGCACATTAACTATCGGTTCGCCGATCAGAAAATGTCCAGGGGTTAAAGGCAGGGGTTCACCAGGATCATCAAAATTAATAACGCTTATCGGTCGTGAATTTAAACATGCTTCCACTTGGTTGAGGAGTGTAGACATTTCCTCGTACGTAAGTATAGAGTCGCCGATTACCCTTTTAAGGTGAAACTTGGTGGATTTTACACCTGCTTCCCAAAGACCACCGAAATTGGGAGCATGAGGCGGTATAAAATGCCACTCAGTATTGTTTGCTTCCAGGTGTTCTGCTATTGCTGGCTGTATAGACGCCAACTGTCGTAACTCTTTGGAGGCACCTACAAAATTGGTACCGTTGTCGCTCCACAATTTAGCACAGTGACCTCGCCTCGACACAAATCGTCGAAAGGCAGCTAAAAATGCCTGTGTACTCATATCACTGGCGACCTCTAAGTGAATAGCACGGGTGGACATACAAACAAAAAGGCATATATAGCCTTTGTATGACCGATAACCACGGCCTTTTGTCGTCCTTATGCTTATGGGTCCAGCATAATCCACTCCGCTATGCAAAAATGGTCTTGCTGGTGTACATCGAACCGATGGGAGATCGCCCATCAGTTGATTTCTGACGCTAGACCTCTGTTTAGCACACGTTACACATTTGCGTACATATTGTTGGATTAGAGATCTAGCACCCATTATCCAATAGGCTGACCTTAAAAAGTTTGACAACAACTGAGGACCACCATGCAGTGTTTTCTCATGCGCCTCGGCAACTATAAGATGAGTCAGATGACTTGCATGTGGTAGGACTATCGGATGTTTCGAATGTTCGTCCAGTTCCGACTTTGCAAGTCTTCCTCTGACTCTCATGATACCCTTATTGTCGAGAAAAGGGCAAAGTGATTTCAGTTTACTAGATTTAATACTTAAATACCCTTTTTCTTTTAACTGTGTATATTCTGATGTAAATATCTCTGTTTGTGTCTTCTTTATACAGGTTTCTAAAGCTGCATCTATTTCTTGATCCTTCAAATATTTACTATTGTATTTGTCCTTCTTTAAAAATCGTCGGCAATACGCAACTACTCTAACTAATCTTCGTAGACTAGAATAATTTTCTAGAACGACGTGCTCTGGAATGACAGCTGCGTGAGCCTTTATTGTTTGTTCTAAATCTATTTTTAAATCCTTTGGCCTTTTGTACTCGATTATTTTATTTTTCAGGAATGACGGTCCAGAAAACCATAACTCATTACCAATCAATGAACTAGGTAGTATTCCCCTTGAAGCGCAGTCTGCTGGATTCTCTTTGGTCGACACGTGAAACCATTGAGATGAACTCATTACCCCTAATATTTCAGCGGTCCGATTTGCAACAAACGTTTTCCACCTACTAGGGTGGCTGTTCAGCCACGCTAGTACTACTGTCGAATCAGTCCACGCTGAAATCTTCTCCTTTGGTATATTTAAGACCTCTGCAGACTCTGTCAATTGCTTTGATAAGAGCACTGCGCCACATAACTCCAGTCGAGGAATGCTGACTTGTTTGATAGGAGCCACTCTTGTTTTTGCAACCAACAATGAAAGATGAACCTTGCCTGTGGTATCAATTACCCTCAAGTAAACGACTGCCGAGTA
Source organism: Agrochola litura (assembly GCA_949152395.1). Lineage (NCBI taxonomy): Eukaryota > Metazoa > Arthropoda > Insecta > Lepidoptera > Noctuidae > Agrochola > Agrochola litura. The sequence continues at coordinate 872,194 of OX424497.1, read as the reverse complement.
TGCAGCTTTTGAGGCGTCACTAAAACCTTGCAATTCAAGATCATCAGTTGAACTTGTTCCAAGCCAACGAGGTATCCGAACCTTGGTAAGTAATTTTAACTCTTCACGGTAAGTACTCCACTCTGTTATTAATTCCGTAGTTAATTCCTCATCCCAACTTACACCTGCAAGCCATAACTTCTGTATGAACACCTTTGCTACAATCACACTAGGAGCTAACCATCCTAATGGGTCGAACAAACGAGCTATGTCTGATATTATAGATCTTTTTGTTACAGGTGCCGTCGTCATCGGTGGGAGATTTACCGCGTACTGAAAGGAATCTTCGTGGCGGTTCCAGGTGAGTCCTAAAATTTTTGTAGTATTATCTAGTTTAATTTCTGTGTCCTTATTATTTATTTCCTTTTCCTTTACTATCATATCCTGTTTGTCCTTATTCTCAATGTACTCATTTTTTATGTATTTTTGACCTGCTTGTTGAATTCCTTCATTCCTATCCATAGAACCTATTTTATCTAATAATTGCTGATTATTACTGTTCCATTTCTGTAAGGTAAATCCTCCTTTTTCTAATAATTCTACCATTTGCTTACAGATTTCTACACCCTCTTCGATGTTATTACATCCAGTCATTAAATCGTCCATATAGAAACAATTTAACACTCTGTCTGCAGCAAGTGGGAACTTGTCTCCTTCATCATATGAGACCTGATGGAGCGATCTAACAGCTTGGTATGGTGCAGAGGCTGTTCCGAAAGTTACCGTTACCAACTCATAATCTCTGACCGGCTTTTCAGGATCGTCTCGCCAGAGTATTCGCTGGAAAACAGCATCCTCATCGGCTATCCTAACTTGACGATACATTTTAATTATGTCCGCCACTATACCTATAGAATGCATTCTCCATCTCAAAACAGTGTGTCTTAAATCTGCTTGCAGCGTTGGTCCTACCATTAGAGTGTCGTTTAGTGAAACTCCCTTTTTATTCTTTTCCGAAGCGTTAAAAACAACACGAACCTTAGTCGTGGTCTTGTCATTTCTTATCACCGCGTGGTGTGGTAAATAAACGGCTTCATCTCTATTACTATCTTCATCTTTTACAGGTCTCATGTGTCCTAATTGTAAGTATTCATTAATTACCTCTATGTATTTTTCTTTTAAATCTGTATCCTTATTTAGTCTCTTTTCTAATGATTTAAATCTTGTTTCAGCTATATCACGTGAACGTCCGGCTTTACAAGCAGGTTCTTCATCTCGGAATGGTAACCGTACAATGTATCTGCCTGTATCGTCTCTCGTAGTCGTTTTAATATAGAATTCTTCACACTTTTGCTCTTCTGGATTAAGTAATTTCTTTGTACTCATTTTTTCTTCGATCTCCCAAAATTTCTTTAAAATGTCATCTGCATTGAACTGTGCACAATGTACCTTTATATTTTTTGTGCGATGCTTTGAACTCTCAGTGCTTGGACTGACTACACCTGAAAGGACCCACCCTAAAGTGGTGCTCTGTGCGATGAGAGTGCCAGATGGACTCTTGACTATACCTTCCTTCACAATGTAGCAGTAAGCATCTGCACCCAAAAGAATATCTATTCTATTGGGTGTGTCAAAATTGGGATCTGCTAGACATAGATTGTTGATTGCAATCCAATCCAACGAACATGTGTTTACACTTCTCTCTGGCAAGTATGAGGTGATCTTACTCAAAACATAGGCATTTATTTTAATTTGGAAATCGCGATCAATTGTTGACTCAATTGTCAGGTTTACCATGTGCTTCGCAATGGTTGATCTATCGTCACCTAAGCCTGATACGAGACCTCTGACTGGTATTTTCTTTAGTCTAAGAAGTTGAACTGTGGCCTCTGTAATAAAACAAGCCTGTGAACCTTGGTCTAGTAATGCTCTAACAGTTTGAAATTCACCCGTCTTGGACTCGGCTTTTATTAACGCTGTGGCTAATAAAACCTGTCTGGGTTTGGAGACCTTTCCCGTAGACAAGCATGCGACTATCGGATTATCACTAGTTGAAGAACTAGTATTATCTGTAGCCGTCTTTACGGTAGCATCTCGTCCTTCGTTCTCTGCGTTAGATTCTCCATTAGAATGCAGCAATGAATGGTGGCGCTTGTTGCAAACTTTACAAACGGTTTGCTTTTTACAGTCGTATACTCTATGATTGCTGCCTAGACAATTAAAACAGATTTTATTTTTTGCTACAAATTCGCGTCTACTTTCTGTGGGTTGTTTTGCAAATTGCTTACAGAAACAGAGCTTGTGGACTTCCGAACAGAATTCGCAACGCATGTTGGATGACTTTGTAGCTAGCATTGTCTTTGAACTATGAACCTGTGAACTATTACTGGCCTGGTGAGCCACGGCCTTCCTCGGCTCTATACATTCCAATGCGCGGAAACGACTTTCAATAAATATTTTAAGATCCTCAAAGGTGGGCAACTCGTTGCTAGAATCGTTAGAACTGCTTAACTCCCATTGTTTTCGCGTTTCATTATCTAATTTGAACGTTACTATATGGATGATGATAACGTCCCATGTGCTCACATTGATTTTCAGATTTTTAAGCGCATTAAGGCAGTCACTTGTGGTATCTAACAGCTCCTTTAAAGCGGTTGCTGATTCTACATTCAATCGTTTCTGACTGAACAACCTTTTTAAAATACAATTAACTAGGTACTTTTTATTAGCATAGCGCTTTTCTAACTGAGACCAACATTCGCTGTAGTTGGCATCTGTGATTGGTGTATACCTAATCAACTGTTCGGCTTCACCAGTGAGGTGGCCTTTAAGATAGTGCAGTTTTTGCACATTGTCTAAAGATGTGTTATTGTGTACAAGCGACTTAAAAAGATCGTGAAAGGCTGTCCATTCACTGTATTTACCAGAAAAATTGGGAATTGTGATCTTGGGCAACTTTACAAATGAATTAGATGGCTTAGACGAACTGTTATTGTTAGATCCACTGGTTTGTGGTAGCGGTTCTTTAGGATTAATCTTATTTAACGTTGATTTCATCAGACATTTACATGATATATATATATCTTCGGTAGAATCGTATATATCGATCACCTTTTGACCTATGTCCTCCATCTTAAAACGTCCATAAAGTTGACATTTGGTTTCCTTAAATGAAGACCAATCATTTTCTAACAATTCAAGTCTTGTCTCTATATATTCTACTGTCAGTCTATCTTTTGGACTCTTTTTAAAATTTGTGAAAGCCTTTTGTATAACATTTTGAAGGTCTTTCAATATATTAATTTGACCTTCCATCATGAACAACAACAATAAACTATTTAAAGTTCATCCAACCTAACCTTATAAAAGAAAACCTAGATTGAAACGTAAAAACTTACAAGTTTGTTACTAACCAAAATGTACTGATTTTTTTTTTTATGTCTCAAAAACAGCGAAAAATTCTACAAGTGTTTTTGTTAAACCAAACACTTTTAGAAATCGGGCATAGATTCCCCGTTCCACCGTTTTTTATGAACTATTCTAAGTCCTTAATTACTAACATGCACAATTTTTACGCTAAGACAAAATATTTTTCAAAATGTTAAAGTTAAAATCTTCTTTAAAATAAAGTTCAAAATTGCTTGGCAAAATCTTCTTGATCACTGCTACTTTAATTTATTTAAATTGTACTCACGTTTGCACTTCACTCACACTTGCACGTAGTTTGAACTCCTACTGAACTAGTAGCGCCCTCTGTTGTGACACTTTGAACTTCAACTGCCGGTTGCTGACGTCGATCTCGTTCACCTTGCTGAACGAAGCTACCGCCTGAACCAGTGTAGGTCGTCTTCTGCGATGCTAGTGGTGCCCTCTGTGGCGACACGTTGAACTAAAATTTCCACAGTAGGTTGCTGCCACTTGCGGAATGTCCTGGTACTCCTGCTGCAGCGATCCACTGCGAGTACACTGGGGTGCGGTCCAACCTGGCACCGCTACTTCAAAACTTTAGACTGTCTGGTCTAATCCAGGGTCGATGGACCAATGTTTATTACCGAGCTGGTAATGATTTGAACTATGAACTCAATTGTACTCTTATAGGGTTGCAAATAAAACCGAAATTCTGTACTGATCCAAGCTGGTATATTTAATTAAAATTGCGACACTAACAAAGTCGCGGTAACGAAACCATAGCGCGATCTAATTCGACGCCAACGCCATCTATCGAGCTTGACATCAAACTTTTCAATTTATACAATAATGACTACGGTTTCTTCATGAACAATCATAGTGCACAATACTGCACATATCCACACGACGCGGTATAACTCAACCCTGCTCGCGCCGCCCCGGTCACGCGAACACCTTTCAATATTTAATGATATTCGCGTATTCATATCGGATTGCAATCCCACTTTATTGATTCGAGAATTGAATCTGTCTTGGTTACGTGATTCATGATGAGTTAAGAAAACTATACTTTTTGAACGTCTTTAATTGCATGTCATTAAAATTTACTGATGTAACGCAATTTTTAATTTTCAAAGTGCCATTTCGAGTGGTACTTGAATTTGTTTTACTTATAGTGCGGCGATAACGTGTCTGATCAGTGTTTGCCAACATCCGTACGTATAATAAAAACTCAAGTTTTCTGCTTTCTACCTGAAAATAAAACTTAAAAACGTAACACAATAGTCTGCTAAAACATTCCTAAATTACTAGTATGAGACTGCTTCATGCCTTTTAAAACTAGTATAAAGATTACTATTACCTTCATTTTTATGCAATGAGTACATCATTCTGAACCCAACCCTTCAACCATACTTAAAAATTAAACTTCAAGCTGATTTTGGTAACGGGTTATCTCCGGTAAAAACATAATCTGGAGCGTTTTGTAGAGTATTACTTTATTGAGTTTTAGGAACATCATATTAATTGAAATTGCATTACAGATGAGAGCAAGTTGGTAACGAATTACCTGTGCCAATTTACTTACCCAACATTTTACGTAGGTTAATATTTTCTGAAAAGTTGGTACGGCCAGTGACAAAAGTCGATTAACACTGCTACTTTTATGTCATTTAAATTGACACAAAATTATTCATTACATTATATTTCAGCATTTTATTTAAAAATAACTAAGAATCTTAATTATTTTAATTTTTCTTCTCCCTCGATTTAAGCATTTTTTCATCTTCGTATTAAAGATTTAAAAAATTTTGTCCTACTGTACTATGAAGTGTATTTAAGTAAAAAACATTATACCGCTTTATGAAAATCTTGAGCCCCAGAAACTGCCCGAATCATCAAAAATGCATCACACCTTTCACCTTTCACCTCCCACAAGGCCACACACCTCACGTATCTCGTGGGGTCCCGCGTCATCTAAGTTGTCGCACACAATCTAAGTTAAGGCGATCCTAATTCTGGCACCTACCGCATTGCGCTCGGCTCGAGCTCGTGATTAATGGCTGACCTGATGCAATGTGCTCGAGAACGTTATACAGCGCCTTTGTGTTGTAAGATTGCCTGAAAGATTGGGTTATGTGAGCTTGAGTTGTTAATAGGTGCTTTAGAGAGGTGCTTGAGATAAGGTTATTCTAAGCAGTAAAGTAGAGCTTCCTGTGAAACGGTTTGCCTGCCTACTTAAATATCTACTTAATAAAAAATAAATTCGTTCATTAATAATTCACTGACAGATAACGCACAGCCTAAGCCGTTGGGTCTAGTCTAGAAGCATGAAATTTTGCGCAAGAGTTCCTCATATAAGGGAGATGAGCACTAAGGAAGGATTTTTTAAAATGTCTCCCCTAAATGGTTTAAATAGGGGATGAAAGCTTGTATGGAACTTCGTCATTTTTGTCAGTGGGAACACGCATCAGGCACACGGCTTGTACCGTACTTAATAAGTTTCATCCATTCCTGTAAAACTTAATAATAAAACATGATATCTACATTGTTTTTATAATATTAAACTAGCTTGAATAACTGGATACTGTTCCATAAAATTTACCTGTAAAACCACACACAACACAAAAAAATTCGATGTCTGAAGGTATAAATGGTTTCCCATTGACTTTCATTCATATTTCTGCGGCTCTCGTTCACTCGCTCAGTAAGCCCAGCCGCACACCACAACTATGTGCTCGCTGCCCGCTGGAATGCGTCGATAAGTGTGCGCTCGATCTAAGTGTGTACCGTCAGTCAGCATGTTATGTTATGCATTAATATTGAGTAAGTATAGGAAACGAAACTATGAGTAACAGAGCTTGAAGCTCGCTCACATTTTGCCAGGGCTTGACTTCTTGTTAGGGCTCATGTTAAGATATATCATTTGCCTGAAATAAAGAGATGTAAAGATACTTACTCTCTCAGAAGAAAATAATGTCATAGAAAAACTGTGATTCCATGTCTCAGTGACGCCACCTAGCATAATTAATAAAGCTATGTTACAATATAATTTGCTACCGTTACGTCCAGCCGTACGTGCAAAATTTGGCGGACGGCTGCGAAAACATAGTGCACACTCGTTACACCGCACCCTCCGTAATGTTAATGTATATTGACGATAACAATTTCTTTTTATTTTACTTAATTAATGTATGAAAACTGCTCCATAGTCTAGGAACTTAAATTGGAAATTAGCTTTTAACTTAATTATATCAAGAACTTCCCAGCCAGCATAAACCTTCTGAGTAAGTTTTGTTTAACAGCAGTCATAGAAACTAATCGCTGAATAAAACTACCGTAATTAGCTGATTAAGCGCTTACTCAGAGGTTATTCAAGCAATTTGGACACAAAATTATATTGCTAATAGCTGTGTAATAGCAACGTAACAGATGAATAAGTTTTGAATAATTGTACGACAAGCTGAGTATCTTCTGCATAAAAGCATTACAGCTCTGTTAGCCAGATGATGAATGAATGATGAATGAACTAATGGTTAAGTCCTTCAAAGCTCAGATATTCAGACGATACACAGTGTTTAGCTCATTTCAGTATTTTTATCAAGAAGTTAATCAAATTAAATTGAAATTGACAAATCCGAACAGCGTGACTACGACATAAAAAAATATATAATAACCTATCGTAAATAAATTTTACCCTAATTTATGTTTAGAGGAAGAAATAGTTGGTGCGCATGCAACTTTACCGTGTATTCAAATATACATTTCGTGTCAAATTTTCACGCGCTACCTGATAAGCCGGGTTTTGGAGAAATAAAAAACATTTCGTCTATTGATATGTTTTTACGTGTGAAACATTTTTTTATATTTTATGCAGTTTGAGGGTTAAAAAATAACCTTGTAATACTTTTATAAGAATATTATACCGATTTCGTTATTAAATTTGAGTATTTGAGTATAAAATTCCACATCATTATAATAGGTTATGTTTTTCGATATGGCGACGCTCATTCTGAATAAAATCTGATTGCACAGTCGCTTATGGTTTTATGTCTGTATAACAGATCTTATGTTTCCACTTATTAAGTTGTGCTCTGGTTAAAAGTGGTCTGCACTCAACATTTTTCGATAACTGTTCTATAATCACACACATTCGTACTGTAAATCAAACAGGATTCAGTCATAATTATAGTAATAAAAACCCACAGTAAAGGTATATTATTTGTTCTTTTTAGCTCTTATCAAAGCAAGCACTTTCTTCGTATGCCTCCTGGGGGCCTACCACCAGCTCATAAAGCAATATTATTACTTCAGTGTGGGAAAGAGATCAAGCTCTACAGGACGTATAGCTCCATTTCTTTCTCCCACTGAAGTAACATTAAAATAATACTGCTTTTGAGCTGGTGGTAGGCCCCTGTTCTTTTTCTATTTTTCCATGAATGTGGAGTATTTTTTAACATTTTTTTGCAAGGAGGCATTTTCACACTACCACTACAAAACAAAGCGCAGTTAGCCGCTTAAATGCTGACTAACGTTCCAGAACAGTTCTTCTAGCTTAAAAAATGTCTACTTTTCGTGAATACCCAGAAAACTTCTGCATAAGAATCTGTTACTATTGCTTTAACAACAGTTAACTGCAAATGACGGTAATTTCGTACTTAAAGCGGCATAAAGTAGTTAAAACAGCTATCTTAATTTCTGTTAAGTCACTATAATGATATGCTTTATAACAGAAATTATTCAGCTGCTGTATAAAATAGGCGTTCTATTTTATACAGCAGCTGAATAACTGTCAAGATGTGGTGTGTAATACAACTAAAAGAGAACAGAATGTAACTTATCCATATCCAGTATCATGTTTGATAATGGAATTTTATACCCAAATTATACAAAAGGTTACACAAACTCTTGAGTAACAGGTCTTTTTATGATGATTATTCAGTTTTAAGAAATAAAATCCGCAAATTACAAAACTAACTCAGCTAATAGCATTATTATAGCAAAAAAAAACTTTAGTATAGAACTTCGTAATACACACAGCTTCTATACATATATAATTAAGCTTAACTCTGCATAAGGTTAAATTTTTGGCCAGTTATCTGACTTGTGTGCTGCCTGGATTATTACTGTTTAAACTCGCACCAATTAAATATCACTGCTTTGATGCTTTCTATAAGTCTGAGTTCAAGATATTAATATTATTAGGCACACAAAGTTTTCACTTTCAGATAATTAGATGTGAAGTAAAGAATTACACTCAACTATCTACGTAATAAACTTCTATGTTTTGCATGTAGGTATATCACACTATCCATCAGGCACCTTTAAAACGGTACCTAAAATGATTGGCAAATCAAAACTCTAAATTTTTTCACAACCTTTACACGCCGCCCCGTCGTTTTTTTTCGTTTTGACAAGAAACTTGCATATGTAGCAAACGGTCTTTTGCATATTTAAATATATGATACGTCAGTTCACGGTAACCGTGATCCTCAATACTCAATACTCAATATCTTTATTGCTTTACCATAATGTGTACTTAGGTGGTAACTATATAATTTAGATCATTATGGACCCTGTAAGGCACAGCAAAAAGGGTAGGAGAGAGGAAGCCCTGTTTTAGGGGTTAATTGTTTTTGTGTGAACAAGTTTTAACTTACAAATCAAAGTGAGGAGATCGCGAATAAGATACCTACTAACATTTCGCTTAACTATTATTATTTATGTTTTATCTGTAAAAAGTACTTAAATTTAGATAATTTTTATATACCTTTTATTTTTTATATGTTATAATTCTGTTTATTCATATAAATAAATTGCTTTCTTTTGAGTAATTATTATTGCTATATTATTTATAATACTAACAATGGAAGAGTTTGCTCAGTGACGGCGTAGTGTCAAGTGTTGCGGATGTTGCGTTTAGGAGTTAAAGAGACACGTTCATCGTTCAATTTAGTGAGAAACAGGGACGTTCTTCTTAATACTAACCAAAGTTAATTGGTAATCTTTCGGACGCTAGTGTCTGACACGTGGCAACAAAATTGCGAGTGTCTGAAACTTAGTGAAATTGTCTGATACACGGCGCAAATATAGCCATCTTGTGTCTCACTGCAAAACAAGGACTATCTTCCCTTATTCCACTAGATAAAGCCAATGACTAATATTAACCATGTCGTTAGCTGTTAGACTATATTTATATTGTCCATGATAAAAAGTATAAAAACTAACACAATTTTTAATAATCGTAATCGAAACGTAAAACCCGCAAAATTCCGTAGGTAACTCCATTGTTGGCATCACACAATACATTATGTTTTTGTCGTGTCCTCGCGAAACAAAAGATGTCAAACATGAAATAAAGGTCCGCTACAGTTCCGAGTTAGAGGGCGTGCACACTGCCCGAATGGCAGATGGTCCGCCAATGTTAATTTTATGTTACACGGAGCTCGGGAAATTTTTAAAATTAGTTTGCACTGCTGCAGTTGAGTGTGCTGTTATTGAAACTTTTTTGATTATTTCTACTTTATTTTTTTGTGGAATTGGGGAAAATGGAGTAGCAACATATTATTTGTTGCATACATTTGCTCTTTTACAACAAAGTTATCGTAACAGTTTTAATTTGGCTTTTGCATTATGTCTTTATGCCGGAACCATAAATAGTGCGAAGTAAGATGATGTTTGATTTACTCTGAGCCAATGTATACTGAGAATTCCAAGTCATATCACTGTTTTATCAAAAAAATAACCAGTCCTTAAACGTTCAATATTTGGCCAGAATGAATACCTACAAGCTCATTGCAGGAGCAACGAAACCAATCTAGTAACTGAGCTCTAGCTCAGTGAGACTCTAAGGCTGCGAGGGTAGTTATGATTTTCTCATCAACGTCAAGAATTTGCGTTGCGATCACAACGTAACGTGCAACTTAGTCTGCACGCTCCTTATCGTTAAAAGCGTGGAGTCGGACGTCACAAGACGTTTTAGATCGCCGCGTTTTTGTCGCTTCCACCGCGTTACCTCCACCGTGTCATACTGTTGGTAACTGTGCCAGACCGGGCACCTAATGGATGCCTCACTGCTTGCTGAGATTCACGGTATTTCTTTTGATTGTTGGTTTTTCTGGTGGCTGTCAAAAGCCTGAAAGCCAGTCTAAATGTGTGACACATTGTTGATTGGATAAAAGCCATAGGAAATCAATGTCCTTCAGTTATTGGGTTATGCAGGTTATATCGTAGTCGCTTCGTTTGTGATCTGATCTGAATATTTGGGTAAGACTAGCTGCTGACCTTTATTGACCAGCAAAAAAGCTAGTCAATCATGAAAAACATCAGATTTTTATTCTCCATTACTAAACAACTATTGTTTTTCATACGAATGTACGTGTACGTGTGTAACTATTAGTATTCATTTAATAACAGTAGGACTTTATGTTATGTTTACGAAATGTCCATATTTAAAGTACCTACGAGTAATACTTATCCGATTATTTAACATAATGAACATAATACACAAAAAGTCAAAAGTAATGATTTGTTAGTACCAGTAGCGAAGGCTCACGTTATGGAGGAGGAAAGCCGGAGCAGCAAAAAAAAAAAAAATATTCCTACCAATCCCGAACTCATAAAACAGCTACGAATATGTTTTAAAAACCCTATATTCTATAAACAACTACAATCTATGAAAAGTAAACACGGGAACAATACATTTTATTACATTTACGACTGCCAGTCACTCATTCATTCATATTTATCGTAAAGGGAAACATTAAAATGTTTGAACGAACCGTCGCGGCGTTTGTAATTTATAGTCACATCTGGTCGAGCACGTATTTTCAAAACTTAACCTTGAAAAGCATGTTTCTTCACAAAGTAATTGTCAAACGACATTCTAAAACTATGAATGCCGCCATCCTAATAAGATCGTACTAATTATTTTCAAATCTACTCTAAATAAGTAATTTCAGCTTATTAAACTATCTACTTACCCCAATACCTAATTACAACGTACTTTATTTTCACATCCAATAAACTCAAAACACTATGTTAATCACTGTCCTATGACTACAAACAAATATTAATACTACTAGTAATGATAAACTCATGAATTCAATAAATACTGTGCGAAAAAAAAGTAAATTATATGGTTCTAATGCGATTACGTCAAAAAGCAACCACACATTGTCATACGAATAATGATATGTTTACGAACTCCGAACTCCTACCCAGTATTACGAAATTCAACGAAAACTACCGAATCAAATGCGTGTGCCAGAAAGAGGTGGTGCAATAGCAATAATTCCTTCTCGCTCCCGCGCGCACGTTTCTGCTACTCTGTGCCTACAATAACTCGCTACAGACCGGCTTATCCGGCTCATAGAAACCGCGGTATCACGTGACTGAAGTGACGTCATGATGACTTTATTTTTTGTAAGGAAATTGAATTTAGCATAAGCCAGACGCGCCTACGAGTTATTTTAGCGCAGTGTTTTGTTGTTGGGTTATTAAGACAATTTTTAATGTATGTAGGCGTTTTGTAATAGGTATTTTAATTTTATGGTGTATCAAATACTTATAGTTTGATTATTCAATGACGATAGAGTGGTTGTGTTCCGAATTTCCAAAGGGAAGCCGGTAGGAATCGGCTTATATGGACGTTTCGCCCCTGGTTAGTACAAACAATTGAAATGTTGACATGGTCCTATTATGATATCGCAAAATGTGTCGTTTCATTGCCAAATAAATATTTGCATACGTTTCGTTTTGATTTAATAATAACAGTTTGCCTCACAAAAAAGAGAGCATAGTAAATGTCTTTAAAAATAACTTTCTGCTAATTTCAATAGCCTCAAGCAGCTATCGAGTCATTGCAGCAGTTCCATATGAAAGAAATGTCGGCTATATTCTATCTATCTATAAAACTAGTTTCAAATTACATGGAAGTAATGGTACAAAATATTCATTTTTTTAGGTTGCAATAGTTCCATGTGGAACTAGCTACGTGGAACTAATGAGAATAAAGGAGATATTCAGACATTTTATACAATCTTTATGTAAGAAATTTATGGAACCTACTCTATTACATACAAAGGTTCGTAAGTAAGTATACATCATGCAGGACGCAGGATTGCCTAATCACACAAGAAATAGGGAAGTTTAAAATAAGGTTGAATTCCTAAACAACACTACCTACTACCGGCTACTCAGAAACGTGTTATCTTAGTAAAGGATTGGAAACTGCACAATACGTGTGTAGGAAAAACCACTTCCCGTGAAAGTTTTTTAATTTGCCGAAGATATGGATTACTAGAGCTTACAACTTGTGCCGTCCGCGCCGGATAGAAAGAGTACCGTGTGAGACTAGCTACGTGATACGTGTGGAACCGGCTTATTGTGTCGATAGATAAGTCATCAGTATGTTCGGTATCTTGTCTAGATAAGCTTTAACTAAAGAACTAGGCCTTATTTTTTCACAAGGCTGATTGCTGCGAGTTATATTCCTGAAATAAAAAATCCCTCTTATAAAGCACTTGTTTTAATATCTCAAATACACAAACATTTAAAACTAAATTAGCTATCTGAAAGCTCTACAAAATATAAACTCCATTTATTCCAGAAGTCATTAAGAAAATAAACAGCTCTTGTTAGTTTTAAATAATTAACAAAGGGGTTAAGACCCGAAGTATCGTTCATCAGACGTTGATTTAGTCCATTGTCCCAACATATCCATTAGATGGCTTACCCGTCTTAATTAGAAGCCCTTTGTCACCTAAATACAATTTTACTACTAAGTGTTTGTCCACGTGTATTAAATTTCCAGATCTAGACGAAAGACCAATTGACCTTGGAGTCGCGCCAAGGACAGTGAAGCGATCTTCTTCCCTGGGGAACGCAAATATGTACCTACTTCATTCAGCTCAGTGTAGGTACTCGTGTGAGCACAGGTTTGAACGAAATAACTAGCGTCTTCGTTAACTCAAAACATACTATAAGTGTACGGTTTTGAAACTATTAAGATACTTTAATGTAAGAAGTTTCACAAAGTTATTATTACTGCTGTAGCTCGGAATTAAATCAAAATTAAACAGTTCTTGTCTTAAAATAATGATAACTACTAGTAATCTGATAATTATATATTGCAACTATGCTTGTAATACTTTTAAATCAACGGCATTTATTTCTATTTTCACTTTTCTTCTTCTGCTCAACTCCCCAGCAGCAGAATTATAAATACAAACTAACAGGAACAAACAAAATCGTAATTTCCTCATAAAACTCACATACGTCATAAAAACATTATCTTTCATATTTACCATCAACTAATTCAATAATAATAACAGAATATATGTTAGTCACGTCAGTACTTAGAACGTTTTCTTCGAGCTAGCTACAGATCGAACACTATTAGCATAATCTGTGATTAACGTGGACACTGTTAGAGGCAGTGAGAGTGTTGGCTCGATTCTAATTACTGAATGAGATCCGGGATCTGTCCCCGAGGTTTGCACAACTGTCATTGTGGACAAGGATAATGGGCAGGTTATTGTTATTAGAAAGCTATTTTTTTGAATGTACTTATGTGATTTCTTTTGAACGGCAGTGTAAGAAAGAAAAAATATTTTTATTTGTCACAGAAGCACGTGCATAGAAAAAGATAATACAATGACAGAGAAATAAAACACAATAGATCTGCATTACGAGCACAAAACAGATGTGTCCATTCTTTATTTAAAAAATTCTCTACTGTAAAGAATTTGAGACTTTATAAAAGACTTGGAACACTAGTGACATCTATTAGCGGAGCCCAACACAACATTTAAAGGTAGTATGTAGCTTGCCTAGAGATTGTCGGCAAATGACACAGAGCCCTGTACCATATCAAGTGTTCCCATTTGACGCAGATACCAGACGAGTTCCCATAGCTCACGGTAGATTGTGCTTTTCGCCGGTTGGTGACTCATGAAATATTAACTCTTATTTCAGCCGCTAGATGGCCTCACAGACATATTACAGGTAATACGAGAGATCTGTTGTTACGTTTATGTGAATCCTTTCTTATACTATTAAACAAGCAATATTTGTTTATTTGTAATCACGTTCTCGAAAACGGTTTTAACGATTTCGATGAAAGTTGCAATATAGGGGTTTACGGGGGCGAAAAATCGATCTAGCTATGTCTCATTTCTGGGAAAATTCGTTTTCTCCATATTTTCACCCGAGCAGAACTCGGACGCCCAATGTTTAAGACAAGATAAGATTAGATAAGGCTACGTTAGAATAATGACATGGCAGCATGGAATTAGTAAGTACCAACTAACAAGGCAGCATGGAATTAGTATGTACTTTCCTATACTATTAAAGGAGCATTCTCTATTTTCACCAGAGCAGAGCTCGGTCGCCCGGGTACTACAAATATATTTCAGTAGTTCCGTAGTCAAAATGTTCTTTGAAATCTCACCTTTTCAATTATAAAATTACGGGATGGGAAAGCTGTGGAGCATTACGATATTGTGGTATCGTACACAGTACAACTTTATGAACATGGCGCTAGCATTCTATATACCTTCTTATTCCCTTTGCTGCTGGTACTTATTTCCAATAAGAGATGTAAAAAAAAAAACAACGTCATATAATATTCTTGATATTAATTTTATTTATACGTAAATAAATTATTAGTTTCACTGATGTAGTTAACTACATTTGTAAAGGTGAATAAAATTCGCTTATTAGGTACAAAACTGACGCTTAGCTCACAGAGCGACATCTGGTGTCGGAACTGTGAAGAAATACATAATGATCTAAAAAATACATGAGAGTAAAAACAATGTTTCATAAATTGCTTTCAAATTAAATTTTTACACAATAATACATGAATTTCAGCATTTCGTGGGCATACTCTAATTGTACGGGGCCACTGCTTCCAACTTGGAAATCTCAAATCTTCTCTCGTTTATGCAAGCTTTTCTTTCGAGCCCAGCGCACTGGATTCGTAGAACTAAAGAAAGCCTATGTGGTATTTAACGCCCGGTATCTGGAACGAAAATTATTGACGCGTCAAAATAAAACGCAAGTGAAATATGCGATTGGCTGTTGATAATTCAGTCAACCAATCACAGCAGGTTACGCGCGCTTGATTATTTGTTAGCAAATTTTTGATTTAATTTTCGTTCCAGGAACTGGGCCTAAGTTTAGTTAAAATGTTAAATCTGATAAAAAAAGAAATGGATGATGGATTTTAAAGTACATGTTATTTGATCCTATGGTAAAGCTTTGCAGTAATTATTCAAACTTTACATACATCATTATTTGCATTAACATCGATTTAATATGAGTAATGTTAGAATCGTAGGCAAACATTAGTCCACTTGAAATATTTTGTAACAATCGAATAAGCAGGTTTAATAGGTTTTTAAAATGTATTTGATGTTGGTTTATTATTTCCCAAGGTGCTGCTACGTTTGCCCAAGCTTCTAAAATTACCCAAAACAAACAAAAAAAAAGAAGAAAAGATGATAAATAGAATTTGAATACAGTGAATAGTAATGAGTATTGCCAGTGTTACCATATCAAAAAGCTCTCGAGCTCTAACGTCCTATAATAATAAACTATTGATGAGATGGCAAGTTACAGTAAAACATCAACAGACTAATCTACTGATATCGTTATGTTTATACAAACGTCTCGTACTAAGGCAGTGTATAACAATCAACATTTTGTATGACAGACAGACACCCAGACAGATAAACGCACAATCAGACATATCAATTTGACTTTAGTTAATGTCAAACTCGATAAGATTTCAAATGTCACTCTTTTTTTAGTATGTCTGTTTGTCTGTACCTCATAAACGCGAAGCCGTAGTGTAGGTACTCGCTAAAAGGCAACTTGTTTACAATATACACCGTGGGGGCGACACTATCGCTCCGATGTTACTCTTAAATTATTGCAACAGACTGACGGTTGTTGACACGGGGAGAACATGCTCTGTAACAAGTTCTGGGTGATAGTTAGGTTGTTAATGATAGGTATGGATCTAATGTAAAATAGTGAAGTGTAGGCTGATAATATAGGGATGTAAGTCTAAGGCTCAAAGAGAGCATGAAACAGTGGACCTTTTGAGTCTGAAGGTATAAAAATAAATAACATAAACAAGACAAAACCAGCACCGCACCACCATCAAATATAACAAAGAGAGGCGTTAGAACAGTAAACAAATCCGAGTTAAACACGAACAATATGTGTCTTTGCGCGCTTAAACATGATGTAAATAGTATTTTGACCAGCGATGGAACCACCGTATCAACAACAGCAGACTTTATTGTAACACGTTACACAATCTAAATAACTAATTATTATAATGTGTGGTATCATTCGTGAAATAAACCGTGCGCACACAATCACTGTACATCACATGAGACTAGACCGTACCTACACAACTTTCAGATAAATTAATTGAAGCGCAACCCATCTGACACTCAACGACACCAATAGGCTACGTTCTGGAAGCGTGCTGTTCTGAAAAAAGACAATTTGTTTTAGATACAACGCTACAAGGTTTTTTAACGCGCGGCCAAAATCGGAACTACGCCGCCATCTTGTTTTATCAATTCAATATCTGTGACAATTTCACTAATGTTCTACCAAAAGTGCCCCCATGTCAATGTCATTCAGGCTCCAAAAGATCATTGGAGAGCTCTAGTAATACAGACTGAAAACCAAGTAATGCCGCATCTTAACAAACAGATCTTACTGACTTCAAAGTGACCATGATTTGTTGATTCCTATAGTGATTTTTAAAAACAATTGTTAAAATGAACTAAACAAAGCTCGCTTGAGCTTATGAGAAGCGACGCTTTGGTGCAAATAATTCTAGGTGAACCCGGACTTTCAATAAACTCGGTTTAAAACCGTACAACTTCGTCTAGTTAGTAGAATATCGATGTCGTTGCTAAACTCAAACCATGCGCATTTCCCTTCTCTATAACTATCGTATAAACTATGATTATGACACGAATCTTCTAATAATTACAATCCATATACACATTTTTATTTTTACAAATATATTTTTTTACATTTGCGTACACACCCTAAGTATGATATTTATCACATTATTCTTACAAAGAGAACTTACCAACAGATATTAAACAACATACAATAATTTAATGACTCCTTAAACATGACTATTTTAGATATTCTTCTTTACTCAATGATAATAGAAATCTTTATATTTTTGATTATTTATGTTTTATATAACAGTGAATAAGTATTTTTAATGCGAATATATTATTATTGTAATGTTTTATTTATGTGAGAAATTTTGATTTCGGTATTATATCTATGTACGTTTAACCATTTAGTTTCCACATTTTTCATCATTTGCTGATATCAATAAAACTTAAATCATGAAACAGTGACACATTTCCCATAATGTTTCAGTAAGTGGTTTATCAATCCAGCTTAAAACTTCAAACGCATAGTGACCACATGAATAATATAGCAAACTTAAAGCCAATTCTTTTAAAATAATTTCTCAGCAAAAAATAACTGCTGTCAAACACATGTGATAGAATTCTCGTAGAAATTAGGCACACAGCTCGCAACAAACACGTCCACATTTTACTAATATATAAAATCTGCCAATCGACTTGACTCTTCTGAATCCACTCGCTTACTTAAATAAAGTCAGTGAAACTTTGTTTCCACTGTGGAAACAGAGAGCCTAGACAAATGACATTCAAAACAACAGTTAGCATAGTTTTGGTTAAAACAGTGTCCATATTTTGTGAAATCTTTGAGATGTCCATTGGGATCAGACACCTCGTCGTGACCAATACCGTAACCTCGTGGGATAACACAGATAATGTCACGACCCCGTATCTATAAAGCGTGTCTATCATTGCTTTGTACGGAGTATTGTTTGTTAAAATGTCAAAAACGTGAACGCAGTTTAAAGAGTGGTGAATCAATCTGCTCTAAACATCAAGTTGCGCTAGAAAGTGGTGCTGATGCTGCGGATGGTTGGGGTTGTGGTGCGGCGTGTGCCTCTGGGCGTGGGTGTCGCGCGCGTGGTGCGGGTGCGCGTGCTGCGGGTGTGTGAGCGCGTCCAGGTCGGCGTGGTCGCGGCGCGCGGCGGGGGCGCGGCCGGCGCGCGCCAGGCGCAGCGGCACCGGCAGCAGCTCCGGCATCACGCTGTGGTGCGTCACCAGAGCACAGAGGGATGTGAACTCCTTTGTGAAGCCCTAGAGCGAGAAATAATATGTGTGGTTAGTCATAGGACGTCGTGGATGGACAACTTCAAAATTTGTCAAGATTTGCGAGCGGTACCTAAGCATGTAATATATATTGCTTTTTTTATAAGAAAACTATTATTTTAGCGTATGAGCAGTAACAATTAGCTCACCTTAATCTTATACCCCTTGGGCGTGCGCAGTATGAGGTAGTGCGCGATGCCGGCGGGCGTGAAGTCGCGCGGCACGCGCACGGACAGCGCGAAGCACCCCGTCTGCGTCGTGCTGCCGCGGACTAGGAACGCGCCCACCGGCTGCGAGCTCAGCACTTCTAGTGCTATCTGTAATAAGGATACAAAAGACATAAGTCGTCAGGTCAAGGGTATCTGAAGGAACATGGACACCAACCTATTAATGAACATTTTCCCATTTTTTTATGGGTTCGCTTGTGTATTGCCTGGGCCCCCATTTATGGTGACCAGATGAAGCACGAGTATTGTGAGTTGGGATTTGAAATCGGATATTTTATTCGTTTCTTTAACACCATTATTACTATGTCCAGCAGTGGACGTCTTTCGGCTGAAATAATGATGAATGACTAGTAACTATGTACCTACTAAATGAGCTACCATTTACTGGGTAAGTCTTTCAGTAGTCTCTTTCTTGACCAGAACGTGTCCTGGCGGCTGAGAGCACGTCATGCTCGTGTGTGTTGGATCATTAAGTTACCTTCAAAATGGTTAAGCTCAATCTTGCTGATCCATACGTTTTGTTCGAGAACGGGCGCCGTCAGTTCAGACTGGTTATCTCTGAGCTGCCGCAGCTTGTTTTAATTTGTATTCGTTTTTTTTTATCATTATTACGAACGATTTTAAACTGCGTGGTTTTCTACATCGTTCTCACATGTGTAATTTCACCAAAAAGATGTAACCAATATTTTGTAACAACATTTGAAGAGAAAAGAGTGTCTGTGGAGTTTCTTGTCCGTTCATTTCCATAGAAAACCTGCTACACTTTGGAATCGGCAACCAGCGTCATATTTCGAAGTGACCGACCTCTTGACAGTTAAAAAGTACCTGTTAATTACTTAATTGAAATAAATGCTCTGAGCTTCAGTTATTATGAACAAATGTGTTGAAGATTGCTACTGTGACAAGAAATATGTCAACTTGTCTTTGTCCAGTGGTACCAACTAGTAGGGAATTTATTTTAACTACGATCTATATGCCAAACAATCGCAGATCGGTGATCTATTCTGGCTTCCTGGGATCAACACAACCTCTCACCAGTATTTGTGAGGTGAGGATTTACTTCTCTCGGTATGCCGCATGGTATGCGGTATGTTGGAACCAGGCCTGCCGCAGCTTGGGCTCGGCTCGCAGCGCGTTGTTGCTAGCGCGACTGGAAGCTGCTTATTCACGGAAGGACATAGCAATGCTTGCCAACCCTCACCTCTCTAGGTATTCCGTGTTGGAACCAGGGCGCCTGGCGCAGCTCGGGCTCGGCGCGCGGCACGTTGTTGTTGGCGGGCACGCCGCCGCACGACGACGCGCCCGACGACGAGGACGTCGTACGACTGCAGGCTGCTGATTCACTGAAAGGATATAGCCGTGTATACAGGGTGTCAGGGACATCGACGCGAAAACTGAAACTATGGATTTAGTACATAATTCTGAACCCCCCTGCGTTGAAATTATTCGTCGGTTAGTAAAAAAATCTGCTGTTTCATAGAAAAGTGCAATACCAACGCGGTCAAATGTATGGAACAGCTGATTTTTTTTTTTAATAACCGACGAAAAATTTCAACGCAGGGGGGTTCAGAATCATGTACTGAATCCATGGTTTCAGTTTTCACGTCGATGTCCCTGCCACCCCGTATGAGTTATATAAAGTAGTTATTCGAGTTGAACAGACGGTACCTCGATGGCATATAAAGAAACAAAAACCGGCTAAGTGCGTGTTGGACTACGCACAATGAAGGGTTCCGTAATTGGGATGAATTTATCCCAAATACAAATTTAACATTGTAGTTGAAATACATGCTCTCCCATACATTCAAACTGCAAATATAAGTTTGTACGCAAAATATTGATAGATTTACCATGTTAATTTAATACCATAGACTTCTTATAAGTTTTCCTGTAATTTATGAATGAAGAACCATTCTCTGCATTTTTTTTAAATTTGGCTCATTAGTTTCGGAGATAAGGGGGAATGGTAAATTTTCGTCTATTTCTTAAATATCTTTAAATATGTCTATTCCAAAATTATTAAAAAAAAAATTGAGATTCTTGCAATATTTGATATGTCACATGACACAGTTTGAAAACAATTTTTTAAATTTTCTTGTTTATCCCCCAAAAGTGACCCCTATATTCAAAATTCATTTATTTCCCTTACCTGTTCGTGTTTGGGTCACAAAAATACATATGTTTACCAAAGGGAATCACCAGTTAAAAAGTTACTGACTGTTAAAGAGTATTTAAACTGTATCCACCAGTTAAAAAGCATAGCCATTAATTTGTTTGACGCAGTGATACCAACCAGCACGGAAATAAAAAATCAATTTCAGTCTGTAATCGATTAGATAATTAACTATGGTAACCAAAAAAAAGTGTTTGTCTGCAAAACGAGTACTATCAATACTGTATGAGAAGATTATACTCATTTACATTGTTTTAAAATAAAACAATAAAAAACGTTACTAGTATTTTAACATATTTTTATTTAAAGGTTCTATAAATTGATTATTGTCAGTTTTTTTGTTTTTCCTGGTAACTCCTACTATATCGTTTATAGAGATGATCGATATTCTGCTACCCGATGGATCATTTCGATTCGAGCATCGATATAAAATCGCTTTTAATTAATCTTCATCATTTTTAATATGTTTGCCTTTAATTCAATTCAATTTCTTACTACATTGGCAGAGTCCTGGTTTTGCCCGAACAATTCTACAAAAGTCAGTAGTGATTGAGAAGCGTGTTTATGGAAAATAACGGCCCGCCTTAATAGTATTTTTCCCGAGATTTTCATTTTTTCTCATTTAACTAAAAAAATTTACATAGATCTGACCACTACGATTTTACAGTACGATTGTACAGTAATACGATTAAGGGGGGTCTGGATTTATGCTTTCGCGGTTGCACAACGACATGCTTTGCTTTGCTTTGCTTGGTAGTATAGATGCAGGCCTACCCTACCGCCTCCTTCAGAGGGGGTAGGGTTGGCGGGGTCTTGAGGGTGAGCGCTACAGTCGTGTAGATCCTCAAGACAAGTCTGGCGGATGCACCTTCCCGAGGTTGCCACCCCGTTCTTGGTCTAGTTCCATAAGAAATAGACGTAACTAAAACCACCAGGCGCCTTTGCATCCCTTCCTCAATTCCCTTAACCTCATTCTGTCCCGTCTTTTGCCTTCCTGTCCCAAATCTCACAAATCCTCCCCACTCTATCCTATCCGTATCCCTACTCCTCCCTATTTCGCTTTCCAACTTCCACTCCTAACCGTGACCCCCTGTGACTGGGTGGTGGCGGGCTCGACTATCACTAAAACCAGCTGATTGTCGAGTAGGAGTAAGCAGTCACCTGCGCTAGGACCTGCGCAGTTGAGCGCCGTGAGCGGGGATGAAGGAGTCCTGGGGGGTTGAGCCGAGCGGCTCTGGCTGTAATGTGCCCGTAAGGCAACACGCCCCCTTTGGTCCGAATTTCAAGCGAAACGGTGGCCCTATCCAGTAGCCAGGGCTAGGGAAATGGCCACAGTGTCCCGTCAGAGGGCCACAGGCGAGGTGCGTGAGGTCCGCTGAGGTCGTCCTTGGACGGCCAAAGCGGTAGGTGAAGGTCATGCTGACGGTGTAAGTGAGGGTTGATCAGTTCGTTGGCCAACGCCAACCCGATCGAGCACCTGATGTCGCACTGTAAACCAGCCTCGCGCCCCTATATCTCTCTGGTAGTCCTAACGATCAAACTTTTTTATAGTGAGACGTTCCCAGTTGCGGGCTCCATGGTGGGTGGGAGCCAGAGAGATGAATTTTTTATAGCAAATAATATGGATTTATCAAGGCCATTTAATAAAAACAGCACCGGAGTGGAGGCGAAAGCCGATGAGACTCCCAAGGGAGGTGCTTGCACTTCCCTTGCCCCTGGTGGCCATGCAGCTAACACTGCGGGTACCAGCGCGGGCACTGGTCCGGCTGTGGCGAGAACCACAGCCAAGACCAAAAATAAAAAGTCCCAGTACAAACAAAGGACGTCGGCGCTGATTGGGACCAGTACCGACCCTTCTGACGCACAGGCGAAGACCAAGGCGACGACTAATACCACTGCCGGTCTGACCCTCTCTACACAGGCCCCGGCGCCAGGTAACACTGGTACCGGGCTTCCAGCCAAACACCCTCCTCCTCCTCCTGTGGCTCCTCTAGCCTCCCCTCACCAGACGGTCGTCACCGGTCAAGCGGAGACGGCTAGTTGCAGCGAGGACGTGTTCTCACGCGCCTGGTAATTTGTGCAGAAACGCAAGGGCAAGGGTAAACATACTCAACAAGCCCATCGCTCTTGCACTGACCCTTCAGGTCCAATTGCTGTCCCGGAACAGGGCAGAAAGAGGGACAGATTGACGAGGAAGGAGCGCCGGCAAGCTTTAAAGAAGTCGGGCAAAGGCTGGCTCAGTCAAACCGACAGTCGGTCGGTTAAACTTCTCCGCCGGTAAGCGGTCACAGGCAGAGGCCGGCACTAGCCGACCAGCGCCCAGTCAACCGCCAACCAGCGCTCCGGTGAAACCCAAAGGTGACATTACACAGCGACCCGATTGGAAGGATCAGGCCGCGGCCAAGCGAGCTCTCAACGAAACCTTGACACCTCGGGGAGAGCACAAGCGGCCGCGTCTTGATCAATCCAATAGGGTCGACCAACGAAGCTACGCCCAAGCTGCCAGCGCAACCCTAGACGTCGCTATCACCTGCGACCGCACGGGGATCCTTAGCAAGGAGGCGTCGGACCAGGTACTCGCTGCTATCCAGAAGCAGATCATCCTCGAGGCCTGCTCCCCCAAACAGGACACCCCAGGGCCGACCTTCAACGCCAAGCCGCTGTTTGCCGGGGGCATCCTTAAACTATGGTGCGGTAATGACCACACCTTAGCCTGGCTAAGGAAGACAGTCTCCGGCTTGACTCT
Source organism: Agrochola litura (assembly GCA_949152395.1). Taxonomy (NCBI): domain Eukaryota; kingdom Metazoa; phylum Arthropoda; class Insecta; order Lepidoptera; family Noctuidae; genus Agrochola; species Agrochola litura. Next base: position 848,419 of record OX424497.1, on the reverse strand, counting down.
TTCAACTAGCACCTCGCTAGTCGTCGTGAGTCAGTCGGAGATCCAGAAGCGTGCACGGTGTGGCATCGTGATCCCGGACGAGCAGGGGGTCTACGGAGAGTCGACAATGATTGGGCGTACTCTCAGCTACCAAAACTCTTGGGTAGACATCAAGAGGTGGGTACTGCTGCACGCTGACAAACAAGCCGCGGCGTGGTTCGTGGTGGTCGGTGTCCCTGTGGACCAAATCCCGACCCTGATGGAGGCCGGACGCCGCCTCTCAATTGGATTAGGGGCGGTGTACGTGAAGTTCCAGGGTCGGAACGGTAGGTTCACCGACGTTCCACAGGGATGGGACCCCGCCACGGGAACCGTCTGCGAGGCGCTGGAACAGCTGCCGCAAGCACCAGCAGGGGAGTCCACTCCCCCTTCACACAACCCGGAAGCATCTGCGGCTGAACCTGCTGCTGCAGAGTCAGCCGCCCCTGCCGCCGCCACCGTGGGTGTCGTTCCCTCATCGGGCGGGGAGCTGGACGACATGATCCTGTCTCCGGCTTCGGGCCCGGGGGAGGACGGCTTCGACGAGGGCGATCTGTTTGCCGGGCTCAGACTTGGGGGGGACGACGAGGGTTCGACCAGCGATGGCGTCCCTTTCGTCAGCCTGTAGAGTCCTCCAAGCAAACCTCCACCACAGTCAAACCGCGACGGCTCAGCTTCGCAAGTGGCTGGAGGTACAACACACGGCCATTGCCTTAATCCAGGAGCCGTGGATTAGGGCGGGTCGTATACAAGGACTCTCCAATCTTGGCGATAAGCTCCTAGTCACCTCAGATCATGATCATCCCAGATCGTGCATCTATGTCTCAGGTAACCTTAAAACACAGCTCTTAACTGACTTCTGTTGCAGAGATATCTCTGCAGCTAGGCTGCTTATACAGCGCGACGATGCCACAGAGATGGTGATTGTTTTCGCCTCGGTCTATATGCCCGAGGCGGAGGCGCCGCCACCCAACGGACTCGCCCGCCTCGTGAACCATTGCGAGAGCTGCGGGTCGGAGGTCGTTGTCGGGGCCGATGCCAATGCTCACCACCAACTGTGGGGTATGGACACGCAAAACGAGAGGGGTAAGGCTTTGGTTGACTACTTATTCTCGACTAACCTATCCCTACTAAACACTGGCTCCGAACCAACATTCGTAACCAGGCGAAGCCGCACAATCATAGATCTTACTCTGGCATCAGAGGGCGTGGCGGAAATCACCACTGGGTGGCAGGTCTCCAAGGAGGCCTCCTGCTCCGATCACAGGTGGATCCGTTTCGACATTCAGGTCTATGTTCCGTCGATAGCACCACGGCGTTATCCGCGTAAAACGGATCGTGCCACCTACACACGCAGCCTTGATGCCAAGCTAGCGATACTAAGCGATCCGGTGACATATGCGGACACGACACAGATTGAGGCACAAGTAAGCCATCTTACAGAATCAATCATAGACAGCTACAAAACTGCCTGCCCAGAGACCACGCCGCGCAACATACCGGGCAAACAACCCTGGTGGGGCGCTGATCTGGAGCGCAAGCGCAGCAAGGTAAGAACAGCTCTGAATAGAGCCATGAACACATGTGCAGATGAGGACTGGGATAACTACTACGCGGCCAAATCTAGCTACAAAAAATGCATCAGATTCAGGAGCACCTCGGGATGGCGCAAATTCTGTGGTAGCATTGAATCCTGTCAGCAAGTAAACAGGGTAAGGAAAGTACTGGCGCAACAGAATACTCCTGGGCCCGCCACCCTTCGCAAACCTGATAACACACTCACGTCGTCACCTGAGGAAACAAGTCGCATCCTAATTGAAACTCACTTCCCTGGTTGCGTCTTCGCGCAGGTAATCGACTGGCAACATGAAACCCAAACACCAGCTGACACTGATTGGAGTTGCGCACGCAGGGTGATCACGCTGGAGAAACTCCAATGGGCCATCCGGAGTTTCCATCCTTTTAAGGCAGCTGGTCCTGATGGAGTGTTCCCCGCTTTACTACAGTGGGGGGGTGCTTCTGTTGCAATAAGACTGGTGCCTTTAATGAGGGCGTGCCTGGCCTTTAGATACGTTCCTAAAGGATGGAGGGAAGTGAAAGTAATATTCATCCCCAAGCCAGGTAAGGGTGACTACACAAACGCCAAATCCCACCGACCAATCAGCCTGACCTCCTTTCTCCTAAAAACTCTGGAAAGGCTATGTGATAGAGAGCTGAGGGATGGCGCTCTGAAAAACATACCGCTACATGGTAATCAACACGCATACAGCTCAGGTAAGTCGACCGAATCTGCTCTCCATCAAGTGGTCAGTCAGATAGAGGACGCGATTCATCAAAAAGGCACCTGCCTGGGTACTTTCATAGACATCGAAGGAGCCTTCGACAAAACCAACTTCTCCAGCATCAGCAGCGCCCTCTCCAGGCATGGAGTAGAACAGGTACTTACGGACTGGATTACAAACATGTTAAGCAAACGGGTGGTTCGCCTTGAGGGTGAGCGGCAGCTGGCCATGATAGCCAGAGGCTGCCCCCAGGGAGGGGTTCTGTCCCCCCTTCTATGGAATCTGGTAATTAATGACCTCATTACCAAACTCAATGCCAACCGCTATTATACAATAGGGTATGCAGATGACCTCGCAATCCTTGTATCGGGGAAAGTGACGGGTACGATCTGTAACCTCACTCAGCAAGCACTACGTATCGTAGAAAGTTGGTGCAGGGAATTTGAACTGTCAGTGAACCCCACTAAAACTGAACTAGTCATGTTTACCCAAAAACGAGCATTAGGCCCTTTCCGCCTACCCAAACTGTTCGATACTGAACTTCAGTTGGCCAACGAAGTCAAGTACCTCGGGGTCATTCTAGACAGTAAGTTAAACTGGAGTAGTCATGTAGACAACAAGCTAAACAGGGCCTGCTGTTAGAGGTTAGGTCTCCTTAAAATGCTATTTAGTTTAATATAAACTGCATCTTGTCTACTGTTTACGGTGTCCTAGCAACCGTAGTAATTTTCTAGTCTAAAATATATTTTTCTGTTGCACTACAAATAAGTATTTTCTTTCTGCAATCGTATCCCATTCTCTAATATGGTAGCAGAGCGTGAGGAAGCAGAACGCGTATGATATAATAAATTACATTATCAAGTAATAATTACGAAATCGCGAAAATGAGTAACCAATCCATCGCAATTGAAAAACTCTCCGGAGTAAATAATTACACCTCCTGGAAATTTCAAATGAAGATGCTGCTTTATTCATGAAGACTTGTTTGAATGTGTGAACGAGGTCGATAAGAAAAACAAACCAGACTGCAAAGACAAGAAGAAACAGGAAAAAGCGCTGGCACGAATCTGCCTCAGTGTTCAGCCATCTATTTACTCTGTTGTCAGAAACTGCAATACTGCGTTTGACGCCTGGAAGAATATACAGAATTCGTTCGAGGACAAAGATCTGTGTAGAAGGTTAGGTCTCCTTAAAATGCTATTTAGTTTAAAATTAGCGCAGTTTGAGAGTATGGAGGCGTATCTTACAAAAATTCTAGATACAGCCCAACAACTGCAAGACATAAATGCTTCTCTGGAAGACGAGTTCGTTGCTATAATAATGCTCAGTGGGCTCCCCAAGCAGTTTGACCCACTCATTATGACGTTAGAGCATAGTAGCCTTTCTCTCTCAAGTGAACTGGTGAAAACTAAACTACTCCAGGAGGCACAGAGACGAGGTGATGCAGAAGGTACGGAACAGAATGCCCTTACGACTTCGACTTCGATCTCGAAGCGTCCCAAGTGCTTTCGATGCAAAAAATTTGGTCATTACGCTAGAGATTGCAAACAGAAAGCTTCGCATAAGGATAAGCCATCTAGTTCCAGTTGTCAAGAGGAGGAGAAGGTTCAGAAAACTCCTGGTAGGACGACTGTGTTGTCGGCTCTGACGGTAAAGTTGGATCGAAATGTGTGGTACGTCGACAGTGGTGCAACTTGCCACATGACCAATAATAGAGACATTTTGCATGATTTTGTGTGTGATACGCCAAAAGAAATAAGCGTTGCGAACGGTGAAAAACTTTTTACATCGGGTCGTGGTAATGTGAAACTCTTTTTACAAAACCAATGGATAACTGTCAGTAATGTAGTTTTTATACCGAACTTGTCATGTAATCTGTTGTCTGTCAGTATTTTGACACAAAAATGTTTTGAAGTAAAATTTATATCTAGTTTTTGTAATATTTACGAAAACGGAAAGGTAGTAGCTGTAGCAAAACGGGATGCTTGCGGTCTTTATAAATTAGAAACCGGAGATGCGTCTATAAATTCCGTTTCGCGCAAACACAGTATGCCAGTAAGCGTCTCCTTGAATACCCAGGTAGAGGTTCAATCTCAGGGTTTATGGCATCGTCGGCTTGGACATCTGAATAGTCGCAGCATGAACCTACTCAAGAGTGGTATGGCAGCTGGTATCGACTATGATGTTTCCACATACGAGCAATGTATCGCATGTATTGAAGGTAAGGTTACTAAATTACCTTTCCCTAAGAAATCTTTTTCACATGCAAGTGAGGTGTTAGGACTGGTTCACACGGACGTATGCGGCCCTATGCCAGTGAAATCTATAGGCGGTGCAAGATATTTGCTAACATTTATTGACGATTTTTCTAGGAAGACTTTTTCTTATTCAATAGAGTCGAAAGACAAAGTTTTTGAGTGTTTTTTTGATTTTTAAAGCTCTTGTAGAGAACGAGACTAATAAAAAGATTAAAATCCTGAGAAGCGACAATGGTGGCGAGTACATCAATAAGAGATTTAAGCAGTATTTGAGTAAGTGTGGAATCCGGCATCATACTACTGTTCCTCACTGTCCACAGCAAAATGCAGTTGCCGAACGCGCGAACCGCACGATTATGGAGGCGGTGCGCTGTATGCTTCTGGAAGCAGGTTTGGATCAACAGTTCTGGGCTGAGGCTGCGAACACTGCGGTGTACAGTGCCGATTAAAAGTCCATGAGCAATCTCACAAAGCAATAGACTGACGCTTCGGTTTGACTTACGACCTTCTTCTATAAGTTGTTACAATACTGTAGACACGCACATTACACACACACACTCACTTTGTCTGCAACCAATGACTAGTTCGATAATCATCATTCGTTTTTAGTTTCATTCGTCTTGTTCACATAAATATTAAAGTTTAGCAGGTAGACCACAAAAAACTAAGTAAATTATTTCGATTTCTGTGGGGTAGATGCAGTTTGTTACAAGTATTCAATTAATAGAACTTTGTTGGTTCGTGCCGTGATAATATTGGTGACGAGCATTTAGCGCAGTGTTGTGGTTATTATTATCAAAAAGCAGGCATAAAATATATTGAAGAGATCAGATCAGATCAGAGAATATTATTGCGCTGCGTAAAAGTGAAGTGAATATCTAATAAAACCGGACTAAGTGTGAGTGTTATCATTTATATATTTCATATTTTACTAAACATAAATCTTAATCAAGGGTATTGTTGATAGAACAGAGGTATTGCTGAGACAGAAGATGCCTTTAAAGTTTTAAATTCATTGTGAGGTTTAATTCGATTAGTGAATAATAAATAATTAGGTATTATGTGTAATAAAAACAATGATTTTCTTTGTTCTAGAGAAATACTGTGACGGTTAAGAGATATGAGGAAGGGGCTTATTATCGAGTAGCAGCGACGTCAAATGGTGAATGAAACAAATGGTTTCATACCAACGAGATATTTTGCTGAATTATTAAAAACACGTCATTATGAACCGTTCGCCGTGCACTCTGAAGGCTTGCATCACTGAAGACCAGCTAGAAAACCGTTTTTGACCTTAAAATATTGACCGTACCAACTTAATAAACAACAGATTCGTTATTGCATGAATTTATGGTAACGAATTTTTTAAGCACGTTTCAATAGGGTGTTTGTCGTATTTCTTGCAGATATACCGAAATTGTTTAATATTATTTTAGTAATAGTATTATTTTAGGATAAAAATTTGAGGTTTAGTTTCAATCTTCTTTTCGTAAAGAAAATGAATACTTAAGCTATAACCTCAATACCAACCAATATTTACTAAAGCCAAATAAAGTTTAAAATAATTAATATGAACAACTGCCTTTAACCTTAAAATCAACAATTTTGTCAGTAGATTTTTTTACATTTTAAGTAGTCTAATATTCTTATTTATTGCTTAATTACTTAGACCATGATCAAAGCTTTATATTTATGGTGCAAAAAAATCCATTTAAAATTTAAAACATTTCAAAATTTAAATATGTCAAAATAATACAAATTGCTTCTAAGTTTCTAGACATCTATTTCACATATTATTCAGGTGAAGTAATGATAAATAATTGTAGCAATTTGATAACTATACTTAAGTAAAATAAACATAACGAATAAATATTATTTATTTTTTATTATAACATATTACGCATTTTTTATTCTAAACCCTTTATTGCAATAACAACATTAATAAACAGGCAGGATATTTAAAAATATTATTATTGCAAACAAAAATAATAATATTTGCAAAAACAGCGCTGTGATTTACGAGGTTAGAACCTTAGCCATCTTGAATCTAAGACCAACGCTTAACGCCTTCTGCTATCTGCACATATAATTCACTTTCGAATTTTAGCAATGCGATACACTGGCCAAGGTCACGCGTACGAGTATGATGCGTGCTAACAAAAGTTATGGATATATAAGTGCGGCGCCCGCGAACCGTGACGATACGATAGTGTGTAGTGCGAAACTGCGTTCTCTGTGGTGTGTGTACGGCACTCACACCACAGACGTCTGACTGCTTACACATACAAATGTACGGACTATACCGCGTGTTCACAGCAATACGACTCTTAGCGTGCTCATGCACTTTTGAGCGCTTACTGTACATTAAAAATCGCTCACCTACAAAGGCAGTTAGAGGTGCGACTCCAGAAGAAATTTACACTGGACATAGGTAAACTTAGATAACTTACGTGTGTTTGGTTGTTTAGCATATGCTGTACAAAATAATTGTAATAAACTGGATCGCAAATCTAAACCTTACATATTCGCGGGATATTGTGAGAACACAAAAGGATACAGGCTCTTGGATGTTGAGAGCTATAAGCTAACAATAGCAAGAAATATTAAGTTCATTGAGAATCAATTCCTCAAGCATCTGAACTTCACTAAAGTAGAATCAGATATGGTTATAGAACTTAAGACTCCTTGTGTATCCGAGCATAGAACAGAGTCGGAACAAACTTCTGTGACTTCTGATGATGCTAATGATAGAGAGGCTTCGACCAGTAGCTCGGTCACAGATCATCACTCGGATGCTACTTATGTTCCAGATGTTTCATTTGAGACAGATGACTCTAGAGCAGAATATGTAGAAGCTGATGAGAACATCTTCCTGTGTGGTTTTTTGACGGGGGAAGCGTGTGGCAGTGATGATCCAAGAACAGTTGAAGAAGCGTTAAATAGTCCTGAAGCCAGGCAGTGGCGAGCTGCTATGAAAGATGAGTATCAATCCTTTTTGGACAATAAGTGCTTTACCTTAACCGATTTGCCGAAAGGTGCAAAGCCAATAAAGACCAAATGGATATTTAAGAGGAAAAGAGGGCTTAACGGTGAACTATTACAATACAAAGCACGTCTAGTGGCAAAAGGATTTACACAAAAGTATGGAGTGGATTATTTTGAAACTTTTTCACCTGTAGTGAGATACGAAACCATAAGAATGTTATTAGCTTTGGCTGTTGAGTACGACATGGAGAGATATGGACGTAAAAACAGCCTTTCTAAACGGTGATTTAAAAGAAACCATTTTTATGGAAATACCAGAAGGTTTTGAAAAAGGTAGAGGCAATAATAAGGTGTATCGACTACACAAAGCTGTGTATGGTCTAAAACAAGCGCCTAAATCATGGAATGAAAAGATAAATCATATTCTTGTCAATAAAATCAAGTTTAAGAGATTGGTCTCTGAACCATGTGTATACATAAAGCGAAATGGCGACAAGTTTGTGATTATTGCATTGTATGTTGATGATTTAATAATTTTTAGCAATTGTAATGCGAAAAAAACTAAAACTAAATCATTGCTGATGAAAGAATTCGTGATGAAAGATCTTAGTCCAGTAGAAAGAGTTCTAGGATTAAGAATCAGGAAAGAGAATGGCAAGATCACTCTAGATCAAAGTGCCTATATTAAAAAGATATTAGAGAAATACAAAATGCAAGACTGCAAATCTGTTGAAACTCCAATGCAGTGCCAAAAATTGAACAAAGCTGAAGAAAAAGATGACAGTTTGGAGTATCGAGAATTGATCGGTTGTCTTATGTATGTGGCGGTCTGTTCGCGCCCTGATATATGTCACGCTGTAAGCGTATTAAGCCAATTCAATAACTGTTTTTCCGATGTCCACTGGAAAGCAGCTAAACGCGTGTTGCGTTATCTTAAAGGTACAGTAGATTACTGCATTACCTATAAGAAAACTGGCTTATCTGTGACGGGTTTTGCTGATGCAGACTGGGCTTCTAATGAAATTGATAGACGTTCTTATACGGGATATGTTTTCAAAATTGGGAATTCCATTACGTGTTGGGAAAGTAGGAAACAGCGTACCGTTGCGTTATCGAGTACTGAGGCGGAGTACATGTCGCTCTCCGATGCTTGTAAAGAAGCACTGTTTATAAAAACTTTCTTGCACGAATGTATAGGTAGTAACATTGAAATAACTATTTTCAATGATAATCAGTCGGCCTTAAAATTAACTGAAAGCAGTATGTTTCATGGTAGGTCAAAACATATAGACGTACGTCATCATTTCGTCCGGGAGGCGGTCAGCAATGGTGCAGTAAAAATAAATTACATGCCAACGTCCAAAATGACGGCGGATGTCTAAACTAAACCTTTGTCGGTAGAGAAACATAAGTATTTTGTAAACGAGTTAGGTTTGGCTACCGATGTATGTTTACAAGATAAGTTTAAGGGGCAGTGTTAGAGGTTAGGTCTCCTTAAAATGCTATTTAGTTTAATATAAACTGCATCTTGTCTACTGTTTACGGTGTCCTAGCAACCGTAGTAATTTTCTAGTCTAAAATATATTTTTCTGTTGCACTACAAATAAGTATTTTCTTTCTGCAATCGTATCCCATTCTCTAATACCTGCATCACCTTCTGGCAGTGCAGGAGAATGATAGGTAAGAAATGGGGCCTATCCCCCAAAATCATACTGTGGCTGTACACAGCAGTGATCCGCCCTATGATCGCGTACGGGGCCGTGGTTTGGTGGCCCCGCACTCAGCTGGTTACAGCTTCCAACAAACTACAGCGCATGCAAAGACTAGCCTGCGTGGCAACCACGGGCTGCATGAGGACTACTCCGACTGCAGCAATCGAAGCCATGCTGGGACTGCCCCCACTCCACCTGTTCATACAGCAGGAAGCGACAATGGCGGCAGTGCGTCTTAATGCAATTGATCTCTGGGGTAAGAGAGTTACACAACACACCGCGCTACTTGAGGGACTCAACAATGAGTTCCCTATTACGAAAGCCGTAAATGACCGGGTGCCCAAACAATTTATCTTCGATAAAAAATACAGGATCCAACTGCACGAGGACCGCAGATGCGAGGGTTTGCGCCCCGCAGAGCTGCGAATCTTCACCGACGGATCCAAAAGAGGTAGTGGCACAGGTGCTGGAATCTTCTCGGAGGACTTCAACATACACATAGCCACACCATTGGGTGTCCATAACACAGTGTTCCAGGCCGAATGCATGGGTATATCTCTTGCCGCTTCAGCCATCATGGCCAGGGAGGTTAAGGACCACTCGATACGAATACGCTCAGACAGCATGGCTGTTCTGCAAGCGCTAAACAGTCACACTGTTGATTCTGGGCTGATATACGAGTGCCACCAGCGCCTCAACCAGGTGGGTGACCTCAATAATATAACCATTCAATGGATCAAGGGACACAGCGGTTCGCGGGGCAATGACGCAGCCGACGAACTTGCCAGAAGGGGGTCGAGCATGGCACCAGTGGGGCCTGAACCCATCACGCCACTCCCCTTCGGGTACCTACGCACTCTGGTAAGGAAACGAACCAGGGAACAACATCACAAACTATGGGTGGACCACGGTGAGTGCAGGCAGGCCAAGGAGGCTCTCCCTACAATCGACGGCCGCCTCACTAAACAGGTTCTCCGATTAACAAAACAGCAGCTGCGCACAGTTACAGCTGCCCTAACTGGCCATGGGTCATTTAATAAACACCTCTTTGTCATAGGAGTCACAGACAGTCCGCTGTGCAGAGCTTGCATGGAGGACGACGAGACAGCAGCCCATGTGCTGTTAAACTGCCCGGCGGTCGCCACATACAGGGCAAAGTACTTCGGTAACCCAGGTACCCTATGTGAGATTGTCAGTGACACCAAGGCGTTGCTGGCCTTCTTTGAGGAGCTGGGGTGGCTCGAATAACAGATTTTCCCACCCATACGCAAAATACGCGCTTTGACGTGGAGTTGCGGATACCAGCCCGTATTACCTATTACCTATTACAGTAATACGATTATTTGATCGATCCTCACTATCTTTATCAATTTACAGTAGTGGATCGTATAGGTATATTATATTGTTGAATCGATGTAAAAATCGATCAAATCCCATTGTACCGACCCACTTGAGTATCTATACATATCGAACATCCCTAACGTCAGGTGAAATGACAACATTGACAACTGACAACAATGATAAAACTATTCGCTTTGGTTTCGTGCACTGTGGGTGTTATTTTGTTTACTCGCAGCTTCGAATGTTTGTTTTTTTTATCATGGACTCCGATACCGCTCCTAATGATGACCCGACCTTACTCTTGGACACTGAATCTACACCTCACGTTGAACCTGGCGCTATTATGGACCTCGAACCGGCTTAAAATTAAAACCATGGCACGAACTTGGACTCCTCTGCTAAACGTACTTCGAGTGAGAATGAGGAACCAATGCGATGTGTTAATTGTGGCGTTGATGTAATTCATTGCAGAAGACACACGTTGCAGCTATTACAAAGATTTTACCCGGCAAGGTATCAATTTTTTACATGCCAGTTGAAGCATATTCTTACATCTCGCTACAACTTTACTATAATATTTGCTTTCCTATAGACATGTGGTTTTTAAAATGCAAGTCTTTTATTAATAAAGATCTTATCCACGCTTAGCCAGATCACCCGAACAAACTGAGCAATTCGCTTTCAACTTAATCGGTCCATTAGATTCGGAGCAAATTGGCTGTGACAGACAGACAGACAGACACACGAGTGATCCTATAAGGGTTCAGTTTTTCCTTTTGAGGTACGGAACCATAAAAAAAATTAAAAATCTATTAATATCCATTTCAATGGAAAAATAATTGATTGCCTGTAGAAGAAACTAATACAGACAGTAAATTCCGGATAGAAAATCACCGCAGAATTTAAAAAACCCAAACATTCCATTTTGCTTCATTGCAGAACAGAAAACTCCAAACTCTCGTAAAGCTTTCTTTCAAATACGCGTTCACAATGTTCATTCAACAAAAGTTCTGACGGCATTTGCTCTGTTCTTTAAGCTTAAAAGTATTAAAATAAAACCATTCACAAGAATAAAATGTCGTGACCCAGTTTCCATTAAGCCGCTATCATCGCGGTAATTTAATATAGAACTTTTTTCAAAGCAAAAAGTAAATAGTATGGACCCAGTTCCGCATCTCTCGTTACGGAATATTTTAAATCTACGGAATAGATTTTAAAAAGCCTTTTGTGCAACTTCAAAAGTTCTGGACTCAGGTGTCAATTGAGAATTAATTTAAGTTGCAGCAATTTTGCAAAAACTGTTTTGTCGTTTAATTCAGATTGTTGAAATTAGAGGAACGTTTTCATGAAAAGAGAAAAACTCTTAGTAAACTGATTATTTACGTTTTTAGGGTTCCGTAGTAAACATGGAACCCTTATAGTTTTGTCATGTCCGTCTGTCTGTCTGTCTGTCCGCGGTCTAGCTCCAAGACCCTTAGTACTAGAAAGCTGTAATTTAGCATAGGTATACATATTAATTGCGGTAAAGTGGTAAAACAAAATTATGAAAACCATTTTTTTTTAGGGTACCTCTCCTACACGTAAAGTGGTGAGGTTTTTTTTTAACCCGTGGTGTGGTGTATCATTAGAAAGGTCCTTTAAAAACAACAACATAACGAGTTTGTGAAAACCATTTTTGGATTCAGGGATCCGTTTGCGAAATATTAAGCTTTAAAGTGCTAATTTTTTTAGAGTCAAGTGTCCCCCCCTCCCTGCCAGCTAAATGGTTGGTTTTGGATGTGTGAAAAAAATCACAGAAGTAGTGTATATAACGAAATTAAAAGGAAAACTATCACGGCTAAGTAGGCTCTACAAGGTATAGTCTATAATCGACCAACTTAATTATACAGTTGCAAAAACATGTTTTCCGATACATTCCGTATGGGAGAACATATTTTTCAACTACAAAGTTAAGTTTGTTTTTGGGATAAATTCATCCCAACTACGGAACCCTTCATTGTGCGTGGTCCGACACGCACTTGGCCGGTTTTTTATTAATTTTCTTATACGCACCTATGTACCGTAAGTACATAGAGCCGTCATGGCGATTATTTACATTTGAACGAATTCAAATGTTTCGTTCGCATTTGTAATTTTCTACGATTCGTCAACGTTTGAATTACGGTCATACCTAAGAGTATATTATATGAGCCACTAGGAAAGAGCTGTATGAATGGGCTATAAAGCTAAGCCTACATAACAACCGCAAAGGGCCGCAGCGCAACGCATTTCTATACAAAAAAATGCGGTGCGGCCCGCATTTAGTTTGGTTCATACAAAATGTACTAAAGCGATGAAGGAGGATTTTAGCAATGCGTTGCGTCGCGGTGCGGCCTGCCACAATCTGCGCTAACCTTTATCTATACGGTAAAGCTTTTGCCATTGCAGCACATTTTCGTGCGATGCTGCACCAACATCATTTTAAGTCCATCTTCAGCAAGGGCTGATGGTACCCAACCCACCTATTCTTCATGTTGTTACATCTCCTGAAGTCCACATCTAGATCAGAGTGCATGAGGTGTTCGGTCCGGCGCGGCGCGGCGGGCACGGCGGGGGGCTCGCGGTTGCTCTCCCGCGTGCGCGCCTCCGCCTCAGAAGCCTCGTTGATGTAGCCCCCGTTCATGCACAGAGGCAGGTTTGTGGGGCTGGAAGAATTGGCCAAGTATGTGGTTTATGTACTGGCAAAGTGAGAAGGAAAGATAGTCCATAAAGAAATGAAAACGGGAAAGTTGACGAATAATAAAAAATACATTAAATACAAGCGGAAAAAATCGTTACTACTAACATAAGTGACGGCACATCACTGGACAGACTGAGTACAGCCGTGCTGCAGATCGGCTGGTGTAATGTCGTTGACACTTACGTGGTGGGTGTATCTGCGACCAGCGGCGTGGAGTCATCGTCTGAGGGCTGAAGCAGAGCCCCACTGAGCCCCATGGCCAGCCTCTTCATGAGCGGCGGCCTCTCGCCCAAGCGCCGGTAGCAGTTGATCTCCGTCGGGGAGTTCGACTCCTCCGAACTGCTGGGGCTCGGCTCGTTCACTAGCTTTGATACGCCCATTATGTTGCATTTCGCTGGAGACCTGGAAGATGATTGTATAATTCTGATTTAGCTGGTAGGTACAAGGAAGTTTGCGGATTAGACCTTATGCTCAATATAATATATCTTGTTCGGTCTTGTTAATCACATTACCAAATAATAGTTGAAAATTATCTCACACGATGCTGTTGGAAAGTTTTTAAAGAAACTATAAACATACAATTATTTTTGTGAGCCAGTTAAAACTATGAGGCGAGGCAGAAAGGACATCTTCAGTAAAAATATCAAGGAATCTAACTTTTAACTACAGATGTCGTGTTACAAATTAATACAAAATGTTAACTACTTAACTGGAAGTTTTTACCGCGCGCTGCATACAGGTTCATACAATATTAAATGACATTGCACTGCATGAACGACGCAGTAACCCGTATTGCATAGAAAGCTACAAAATATGTTACTGCAATACCAATTTAGGTCATACTGTCGAAAATTGCAGGTGCTCTGAATAGTTTGGGATTGAACCAGATATTTTACAAAGTGCAGGGCCAATTTTGGTAAATGCTGATGCCGTCCACTGCGTGCGTAGACACTTTGAAACCGAATATAAAAAATCTAAGCACCTATAAAGCAAAATAAAGATGTCTAGAGAAACAAACTCTCCAAAAGACATCTAGTATTTCTCCATCTCACGTGCTATTTATGGCGGAAAAGCCCTCCAATTAAAGAGATATTGAAGAATTCCATCCAATTTCCTGACTTGAATCTGGGACCTCTGCTCCAGACTCATGACAAGATATTCGCAAAGTAAAACGTACATAAGTGTAATTGATGTCTGAAAACTCTTAAAGACACATGGCCTGGGGAGAGGGAAGAGGTAAATAACACGAGCTTGAGGTGCAAACTTCGCGCAGTCATTACGCCGTTTACCGTAATTTTGACAGAAAAAATATCTCTGGCATAAATAAAGTCTATTTTGTGAAACGCTTCTGGTATTTTACTAACTAGTATAAAGTTCAATCACCTGTCGCTACAGTAGTGGTGCGTGAGACCGGGCAGGGTGTCAGGCGCGCGCACGCCCATGCCGCAGTCGCTCCCGCTTAGCTCCTTGCTCTGAAACAACACGGAAACTTCATTACATGCCATATCTTTCTGCGGCGTGTGCAAGAGGATTAACGTTTAATTTGCGTATGGAGGACTGCCACAAATAGTACAGTTGAGTAGGTGATATTTAGTTTGATAAGTATGATTTAGTTTATGAATTCTGTATTATGTTGAGCTTTTAAAAGTAATGGTGCTACTGATAACGACGCCACTTTTTCACTGTTAAAAGATTCAGTGATCGTTTTTTTAATTGAAAAGTATTCAAAACTAAAGTTTCTAAAATTTGACATGGAGCTTTAGGTTTAAAATTCCTAAACCGGATTCACTGTTCGCTTAAATTATAGTTAGGTAGCATACTTTACAACTTATCAATGATTACCCAATATTTACTACGGAATGCTGCCTTTATAATAGTGGACCATTTAATATTGCCTGTATTAATGGTCCACTTTGACCACTGATACTAGGCAATACATTTCAAAGTGCTGACAGCCTCGAAAGGCCGTTCAATGAAGGACATTCACCGATAATAACTCAATACAATGGGTTTTCAATATTTCAACTTGATTACAGCTCGATGTTACCGCATTCCACGTTAAGAATGCAGTTAGATCACAAAGAGAAGTAAAGAAGGTCCACTTCAATACACTTCCGACATGAAGACCATGAGAAATTGCAGAAAATTTTGTTAGAGGGCGTGCCAGAGTCATTTCGTTCTAGGTTATATTATGTTTAAAACTTATTATAAAATGTGTTGTTGATTAGCACCATAAAGAGTAAATACTATGCCAAGATGAGCTAAGAGTTAACCATCAATATGGGCTTGCTAAATAGCAGCAAGTATTAAGTAATCTTATTGGTGCTATGTCGCTGCATAATTAGAACTTTATTTGTGTGGTTTTCAGTTTTCGTAGTCACGTTTATGTAACCAGTAGTAGGTACAGTACCGACCAAAAGTCCATAAGCAATCTCACAAAGCAATAGACTGACGCTTCGGTTTGACTTACGACCTTCTTCTATAAGTTGTTACAATACTGTAGACACGCACATTACACACACACACTCACTTTGTCTGCAACCAATGACTAGTTCGATAATCATCATTCGTTTTTAGTTTCATTCGTCTTGTTCACATAAATATTAAAGTTTAGCAGGTAGACCACAAAAAACTAAGTAAATTATTTCGATTTCTGTGGGGTAGATGCAGTTTGTTACAAGTATTCAATTAATAGAACTTTGTTGGTTCGTGCCGTGATAATATTGGTGACGAGCATTTAGCGCAGTGTTGTGGTTATTATTATCAAAAAGCAGGCATAAAATATATTGAAGAGATCAGATCAGATCAGAGAATATTATTGCGCTGCGTAAAAGTGAAGTAAATATCTAATAAAACCGGACTAAGTGTGAGTGTTATCATTTATATATTTCATATTTTACTAAACATAAATCCTAATCAAGGGTATTGTTGATAGAACAGAGGTATTGTTGAGACAGAAGATGCCTTTAAAGTTTTAAATTCATTGTGAGGTTTAATTCGATTAGTGAATAATAAATAATTAGGTATTATGTGTAATAAAAACAATGTTTTTCTTTGTTCTAGAGAAATACTGTGACGGTTAAGAGATATGAGGAAGGGGCTTATTATCGAGTAGCAGCGACGTCAAATGGTGAATGAAACAAATGGTTTCATACCAACGAGATATTTTGCTGAATTATTAAAAACACGTCATTAAGAACCGTTCGCCGTGCACTCTGAAGGCTTGCATCACTGAAGACCAGCTAGAAAACCGTTTTTGACCTTAAAATATTGACCGTACCAACTTAATAAACAACAGATTCGTTATTGCATGAATTTATGGTAACGAATTTTTTAAGCACGTTTCAATAGGGTGTTTGTCGTATTTCTTGCAGATATACCGAAATTGTTTAATATTATTTTAGTAATAGTATTATTTTAGGATTAAAATTTGAGGTTTAGTTTCAATCTTCTTTTCGTAAAGAAAATGAATACTTAAGCTATAACCTCAATACCAACCAATATTTACTAAAGCCAAATAAAGTTTAAAATAATTAATATGAACAACTGCCTTTAACCTTAAAATCAACAATTTTGTCAGTAGATTTTTTTATATTTTAAGTAGTCTAATATTCTTATTTATTGCTTAATTACTTAGACCATGATCAAAGCTTTATATTTATGGTGCAAAAAAATCCATTTAAAATTTAAAACATTTCAAAATTTAAATATGTCAAAATAATACAAATTTCTTCTAAGTTTCTAGACATCTATTTCACATATTATTCAGGTGAAGTAATGATAAATAATTGTAGCAGTATGATAACTATACTTAAGTAAAATAAACATAACGAATAAATATTATTTATTTTTTATTATAACATATCACGCATTTTTTATTCTAAACCCTTTATTGCAATAACAACATTAATAAATAGGCAGGATATTTAAAAATATTATTATTGCAAACAAAAATAATAATATTTGCAAAAACAGCGCTGTGATTTACGAGATTAGAACCTTAGCCATCTTGAATCTAAGACCAACGCTTAACGCCTTCTGCTATCTGCACATATAATTTACTTTCGAATTTTAGCAATGCGATACACTGGCCAAGGTCACGCGTACGAGTATGATGCGTGCTAACAAAAGTTATGGAAATATAAGTGCGGCGCCCGCGAACCGTGACGATACGATAGTGTGTAGCGCAAAACTGCGTTCTCTGTCGTGTGTGTACGGCACTCACACCACAGACGTCTGACTGTTTACACATACAAATGTACGGACTATACCGCGTGTTCACAGCAATACGACTCTTAGCGTGCTCATGCACTTTTGAGCGCTTACTGTACGTGTTATTCGGTTGAAGATGATACACGTATAATTATAACATTTGACAGATTCTTTTAACATACATCCTGTTCTTCCTTAATCACGTTTTATTAATGTTCCTTCGGTATCTTCTTGTCACGTAGTTATATCGCTACAATATAGCCGGTATCTTATATCGCGACATTACGGCACATTACGGCTCGTTACCGCGTATTACCGCTCTTATTCATACCGCATCTGAATGGTAACGCGCAGTTAGCAGATCATTACAGATGCAGTAAATCCAGACGTGTAACTTATGTGCCGTTAAATGCAGCTTTGTGTTAGAGTGAATTGAAAATTATAAACTTGTATAAACTGAAAGCTGATTCTTGAACTGTACGATGTCGAATCTAATTGTCAAGGTCTAAATTCTCATCTCTCTCATAACTATACATATACCTAATAAAATCGTAGCGAAGTGAAAACTGTTCATTTATTTATATATACTTTATTGTACACCACAAAAATACATAACAAAAATAAATCAATCACTACAAATATACAATGGTGGTGTTCATTGAATATTTTTGAAAAAAGTGTTTGCTACGAGGTCTGGGAACGATTCTAATGCTGAAAATATATTTTAAATGATTATCATCACGCTATACCTTTATGGAGCCACAGCTATTTTAGTCAACTTTCAACAAAGCAAATACTTAGCTTAGCGGTTCGGCGACTGTTTTGTAAAACCAAGTTCGATTCCCAACAGTTGATATATTTTGTTTTTCTTTTTTACATTTTTAATACTATTATGTGATAGTTTGTAGAACGTACACAGAAAAACATTAAGTTTAGGCCTCTTCTGTCACCTATAAAATAAATATCTATGGTTAGGTGACTGTAAATGAAACTGTTAACGAATGAATCTCGTGTTTACAATCTACTGTTATAATATTTTTGTGATAGCCGTTCGTGGCGTTCATCATGAATAATCTGTTAGAATGTAACAGTCATTATATCGGTGTTGTGCATATATTATGCAGAAACGCGGGCGTTCATTAATTCCCTTAAAAATAAAAACTTTGCAAGCAATGGGAAGTTACTACTGAAGCCAGCAGATGTCGACCTCAGGACGAGCTGCTTCTCACACGGACAACTGTACGTCACTTGCTCCCGCGCGACACCAGTCCTGACTCTCCTTATACATAATTTTAGCTACTAAGACCAAAACTACAAACGTAGTATATAGGGAAGTTTTATAAAAATGTGGCTGTTATTTTGATATACTTCAAAGAAGTCGCGGGCAGAAGCTAGTAGGTATTATAATGAAATGACCTACCAAATGTTTTCTTATTATCCGTTTAAAACTAAACAAACAGCAGGAAAACGTGGTGAACCATTATTGTATCATAGTTCTCCATTACCGAAAAATAAATAACTATGAGCACCTTTCCAAGCTTCCATTAAATAACATTCCTTGATAACTAAAGACTACATACCGTTACTTTTGCGTCATAATTACTTACCCACATAAATCAAAATTAAAACAATAGAGAGGCTTTTAAATGATACTAATTTGTACTTATCTAAATTATTTTAAAAGCTTGATTGGAGCTTTATGCTCTTCTAAAGTTCTAAAAGCAATACTTTTCTTATAATTTATGGTTTAGAAGAAATACACAAGTGAAAACGATAAACGTATTAAGTCCAAAATATTGCTATGAATTTGTGTACTTAATGACCTTGCCACGCAGATGGAACATAAAACTAGACCGTTTTTCCAATCATTTCTAACCAACACAAGAAAAAAAATCATCATGAAACTCTACAATTGTGTTTAGATCGACAATAATTTTTGTTTCATTTAAAAATTGTAATTAGCGGAGAGTTTTGTTGACAATAATTCTTGTGCTCTCAAGGACAATAACAAACAACTTGCGCAGAATTATAAGTACACTAAAGACTCTCCCAATATGTGAGGAATGTTAATAGCAGTGTGTTTGTTCGCGTGACGCCTCGCATCCTGCCGATGCCACAAATAAGCCATGTTGTGATTCCGATATCCGTCCCCCTTGCTAATGTTCATGTGTAGACGTCAAACTGTTTTCGTTGGAGAAGGTATAAATTAAATCATGTTGATCGGTATATTTATTTGTTTGTTTGTTGGAATGAGAACGACTTCGTTAAAAACAACGGTATACACGAAGTCTATATTAATATTTTCAGTATCAGCATATGCTATAATATGATATGATAATAATATTATGATACTAAATATATTTCTCTTTCCACAAAGGTTGGCTTAGAATTAACATCTTAGGACTAGACAGTAAATGTAGACAAAAGCTCCTTTGCGAGAGACTGGAGTCCGTACTAGGGAAACCCTGTGTTACGGATCTCCAGGCTCCCTGTGTTTAGGTCATCATTAGGTACATTGCAGAAGTTTAAAGTACAAGCACAATCATTTGAGTTTCTATGAAAGAGAAGCAAATGAAGGAAAATAGTAAAAAAATATATAAATACTAAAACAAAAAGAATAACAAAAATGAAATAAAAAAACAAAAATAACAATTGGCAAAAAGCGTTGTGTGTGTGATGCGAGATGTATGAGATATTGTGCGGTGTGTGTGGAGGGAGTCTTGTGGATAAGTGTCATTGTGCGAGGAAAGATGTCTATGTTGTGTGTTGTGTTGTGAGTATGTGTGCGTGCACTGGATTCATCGGCAAGTTACACGATTAGTATGTGATGAGAAATAGTTGCTCGGTGGCATCGTAACCCAGCGATTTCAGCCAATTAAATATCTCTTTTTTTACAGGACTGTTTAGAAAGGGGGTAAATCGACAAGATTTTGTTAAATCTATTGTACAGGTAACTGTCGAGAAACATGAAGTGACGCCGCCGTGAACATTTTGTATGGAACCGCATCGTCGGACATACTGCATATTTACGTCGCGTCTATATTTTAAAGCCGTGGGATCGTAATGAAGCAATGAGGGTTGCATTTAGTTAGGACACCAGTAAGTTCATACAAGTCTTTAGTTGGATGTAAGTATGGCAAGAAGTGACCCACTTTCAAGACTGGCCCTCTGGGCATGCTCCAGCTTCAGCATGGATGTTTTATTATTTAAAATGACACTAGTCAATGGTTAGGGTGTGTCCACATCGGCAAGTATGCCATGCACTGAATGTAAACAATTCAGTATTACCTAAGGACGTTGTATAAAGCCGTTGTAATGGGCTCGGAAATAAACGACAGCTTTTTTTAGGGTTCCGTTGCCAAATGGCAAAAAACGGAACCCTTATAGATTCGTCATGCCTGTCTATCTGTCTGTCTGTCTGTCTATCTGTCTGTCTGTCTGTCTGTCCGTCTGTCTGTCTGTCCGTCCGTATGTCACAGCCACTTTTTTCCGAAACTATAAAAGCTATGCTGTTGAAACTTGGTAAGTAGATGTATTCTGTGAACCGCATTAAGATTTTCACACAAAAATAGAAAAAAAACAAATAATTTTGGGGTTCCCCATACTCGTACTTAGAACTGAAACTCAATTTTTTTTTTTTATCAAACCCATACCTGTTGGTTATCTATGGATAGGTCTTTAAAAATAATATTGAGGTTTCTAATATCATTTTTTTTCTAAACTGAATAGTTTGCGCGAGAGACACTTCCAAAGTGGTAAAATGTGTGTGTGTGTGTGTCCCCTGTAACTTCTAAAATAAGCAGGGATGGGCCGAAATTCGGTTCACATTCGGTTCAACCGAATTTCGGCAGCTTGAACCGAACTTCGGCATTCGGCCGAAATTCGGTTCAGATGCCGAACATTCGGCACAAGAAAAATAATACCTATTTGCATTATTTTGACTGAAATTTAATAGAATTAGAATAGCATTACCTACTGTAAAATAAAATTATGTCTTTTACTCACTCGTGGTCGTTTATTTTAGTTAGGAACATTGTAAATGTAAAACTTAAATCAGTTCGTCTTATTACATTAGTCTTAAAAATCTTTTCTTCTTATTAGGCCACGCGGTGGAAGCGCGGTTTGCGGGCGGGGTACATCTAGCAATAATTTAAGTAGATGCGTAAACAAGTTACGACGTGTTGCTCTCGAGAAAGCGCGCGAAATTGAACCGAAGTTCGGCCGAACTTCGGCCGAACTTTTCTATTTAACCGAATGTTCGGCCGAAGTTCGGATTCGGTTTAAACCACATTCGGCCCATCTCTAAAAATAAGAGAATGATAAAACTAAAAAAAAAAATATGAGGTAAATTATGTAAACTTTCACCGAAAATTGGTTTGAACGAGATCTAGCAAGTAGTTTTTTTTTAATACGTCATAAATCGTAAACCGCAATTTACCTTTCATTCAATGTTATTTGCTGCTACGGAACCCTTCATGGGTGAGTCCGACTCGCAATTGGCCGCTTTTTTCACAATAAGTAGTGGCAAACGTGAATCAACCCTTAAGTACCGCCATTGTGCTAGTAGAACAAAGCCGTTTAAAATTAATTTAATACTTGAGCCACAGTCTCTAGTAACTGGCTCAACAAGTCGACAATCAATGTAGAAGTTGTACTTATGTACAATAAGTGCTTCTATTGTGGTTATGCTGTTTCAGGTTTCTTTGAATCTGAATTTTGAAATAGTTTCTGAAAATTGAGACTGTTCACGCAATAATAATAATAATTACATGCACTTGCATAGAGCATACAGGGATAATCGTCGGTTGGTGCCTCAACACTTAAAAATGTCTAAGGGACTTCTGCGAATTGGCTTCGGCCCCTCGTACGCGCGTACGAGGGGCCCGAGAAATGTCAAAGACATTATAATAATTATACTGAAAGACGAGAATTATTCATTTTGTTGTGCTTCTATGCGACAATTATACACCATATACCTACTCACAATAAACCTGTAAAAAGACTAGGGATATCCTTATTTAAATAATTGTTTAAATCCCAAGTGGAACATAATAGTGTAATTGGGGTTTTTATGGAGCTAAATTGCAATTCAATGAAACCACTTGAGAGTCACAAAACACGGAAAGAGGACGCAAGTATTTTAAGATTAATGACAAAAACGGAAATAGGACTAGTAATTAAGTGTAAGTAGAACAATTTACTGTCACATTATATATTTCAAAGTTTAATCTAACCTTAACTATCTATGTTCCATCTTATTGTAGCAGTGTCTACACTTTTCTCAATTCAAAATAGCAACTATTTGATGATTTTTTTTAAATGTATAAATATAGACCGGCTGATCGGTCTCTAAAAACAATCTACAAAGTATTATTTTTAGGAGAAACGCATGTAGTAATGGCAGAAAAAAATGGTACAGTAAGCATGGTACATAAATGGTACAGTGAGCAGCTTAATATAGTAAGGTGGGGAAATGTATACTCAGATGAATATTCTTTAGAGT
Source organism: Agrochola litura (assembly GCA_949152395.1). Taxonomy (NCBI): domain Eukaryota; kingdom Metazoa; phylum Arthropoda; class Insecta; order Lepidoptera; family Noctuidae; genus Agrochola; species Agrochola litura. The sequence continues at coordinate 825,389 of OX424497.1, read as the reverse complement.
GTGGCGTCAGGCAGGGCGGGCTGACTTCGCCACGGCTCTTTAATATGTACGTTAACCATCTGATTGAGGAGCTCAGCAGCATGCATGTTGGATGCCATATTGATGACATATGTGTCAATAATTTGAGTTATGCCGATGATATGGTGCTGCTGAGCCCCTCAATTGGGGGTCTCAGACAGCTGTTAAAGGTATGTGAGGTTTATGCTGTGGAGCATGGCCTGAGGTACAACGAAAGTAAAAGTGAGTTCATGTTATTTAAATGTAAAAATAAAAACAATATCTTTATACCACCTATATTACTTAATGGTGTACCTCTGAGTCGTGTTGCACAGTTTAAATATCTGGGACACATCGTGACTGAGAATTTGAGTGACGAATTAGACATTGAGAGGGAGCGCAGGGCGTTGTCGGTGCGCGGTAATATGTTGGCACACAGGTTCGCTCGGTGTACTGCTCCTGTTAAGATAACAATGTTCAAGGCATTCTGCCAGACGTTCTACACGAGCGGCCTGTGGGCAAACTTTACACAAAAAGCCTACAATTCCTTGCGCGTTCAGTATAATAATGTGTTCAGGGCGCTGTTTCGGCTCCCTCGATGCTGCAGTGCATCCGGCATGTTTGCTGACGCCAGCGTAGATGATTTCTACGCAATAATGCGTAAAAAAGTTGCGTCGGTGGTGCGACGAGTACGGGGGAGCCCGAATAGCGTCCTGAGGATGATTGGCGAGAGAACCGATACTGTTCTGCTCAGTAGGTTCACTGAACTCCATGTTTTGCGAGACCGATGAGCCTACTGTGCAGGGGTAGGCGGTGTGTCTGGTTTCTTCTTTTTATTTTAGTTACTAACATTAGTCTTAAGCGAAATTATTGTTACTAACAACCTCAAATTGCCTTGCCTATGGACTTTTTTGTCTGAAATAAATGATTTTTATTTTATTTTTATTTTTTATTTTTTATTTTTATTTTATTTATAATGGCAGTTTTATTTCGATTTTGTAACAAATACGTTTCCAGTCACACAACTTTAGTCACTAAACCAGTCCAGCACAACCCAGAGATCACGCTGACCCAATTGAGACAACAAACAAAACAACCAGCGCACTGGCGTCTAACAAAATGTCAGGCACTCGACCACCCAACTAGAACAGTTAGCCGACCCGCGGGAACAATACCTACTACACTTCAGATTCACATGCGATCCTAGTAAAGTTACATAAAGTCTACCTATATGCAGAAGCGACATAGATCTAGGTAATGATGGTTCACGAACTCAATTAAATGTTTTTACTTAAATTGATTCAATCCGTATCTCGAATATGTAACTACGATAACTGTCTGATGATATTAATATTGTATATTGAAGTGCTTTTCTCTTACTTCGTCGATAAAACATCTCAACATCTTGAAAAAACTCTTCAAATATTGTTTCTATAAGAATATTAGCCTCATAGCCGGCTTTTATCATAAAAAGAAACAATATTTGTTCTATAACTCTGGGAAATACAAAAAACAACATTTTCATCTTAGCATACAAATTTGAAATGCTAATCGTTTATATTTTTTTGTAGAAAGATGAGGATTTTGTGATTGCAACTCCAAACAGAGAGCTTGTGGGTACTTACGGAATATGCCTACTATCATCCCAATTAAATTGATAATGTTATAATGTGTAGAAAAATCGAATTTGACGGGTAATTCCTGTATTTAAAAGAACGTTCGCATTCAAATCTCAGTCTCAATATGTCAAAAATATCTCTACATTTTGACAAGTTTTTGACATTGGCTGTCGCTGAGATGAGATTGCGACTATGTTTTGAACGTTTTTAATTATGGGAATTCGTCTTCAGAATAACAAAGTGTAAAAACTTTCCCAATCACCGATGCTTCTATCTTTTCTACATTTGTTTGCTGCCCTAACATACACGTTCATATAAAATATTCAGACGATTCAGCCGAAGGTTTCCACGTGCAGTTCCGTAAATGCTCACACGTAAAAGTTTAGTGGGAGATGTGCTGCACGTCGTGTGGACTCGGTTTATGGCGAATGAAATAGGAATATAAAGGGAATTGGACGGGTCTAGAAAATGTAGAAAAGAATGTGAATTAAGGAATTGTTAAGTGAGAGCAACTTGGATTGGTTAAACCTTTTATGTTATTTCAGGCAGCCGAGGTATTCGTAAAATTTGTTCCGCAAAGCCTGAACAACGGTCTTAAAACGTTATAGGTAAAGTAATGGATGATGCTAATCATCAATCGCCACAAAATTATGCTTATTGCTAGGAAAAACTGCAAATTTTACTATGATGCAACCACCAATATAATATTCTTCACCAAATTAGAGCCCCCATAGCACAACAAACTATAATTACACCAAAGCCCTATTATTTACCGTAACAGCAATAAACCGAACGAATGATGATCACATTACAACCACGATGACCATGCATCGCCCCTCTCCCTCCGCCAACACTAATGTGTGGTGAAACCTCAATAATATTAGATCACCCCTTATAATTTCATTAATTGTTTGTAGGGGAATATAAATTATTATTGCTTTACCAGCTGTTGAATGTTTTCATTTCGAGTTGATCGAGGGAGAGCTAACATTTAGATCATTATTCGTGGTGGGTTCATTAATCATCAAGTAGCCTGTCAACGGAAAAGATTTGAGTTTCACAACGAATACTGTTTCCAAGGTAATTTTGAAACATTTATTAGCTAACAAAGAGCTTAAAATATCTTTGAAACAAGAAAACTTAGTTTCTCAAGGCCAGCTTTACTTTTGAACAAATTAAAGAGCTAAATCGTCAGTACTTTAACTTCATAAAACCCATTCAAGACCGTTTTATATGAATTTGAAGAAACTCCAGCTGGCAATAAGGTCTGTGATAGACGATGGTGATGCGATCCGTGCAGTCATGCAACCATTGCGTATCCACAGAAAATGACTTGTTATGATTTGTCTACAACAAGCATAAGGCATTGGAAAGTTGTTAAAATATTTTGATTTAAGAGTGTCGATGGTGTTTATTACCCGTTCTATTCCATAGGAACCAACTCCGCTTTGGAATAGACAACTAGCTTTATCTACTAGACTGACCGACTCCTTGACAATTGAAAAGTGCCTGTTTGGTTTCATTGAAATAAATGCTTTGAGTTTTAGTTGGTCATATTATGTCGATAGTGAAATAAAAGTTGCGCACTAAAACAAAAGTAGGTACCTACGGTATTTCTCTCTGTCGGTGGCACTAAATATAAATAAAACATGAACAAACAAGACTCTAAAGAAAGAAGAACCTAGATTTATGGTATTCAGTATAATATGCTGCCTGAAATGAATCACTCACCAGTCGCATCAGACTACCATTCAGATCTATTACTGTCATGACTGCTGAGAAGAACATAATTTTTGTTTTACGAACACAGCTTTTCTCATGTTCGGATTGCTGATTTAATTAAAACCAGCAAATACTCTTAATTAAGTCGAAAGGGTTATAAACCAAAACCAGGCCTTAATGTGGACAAACCTTAACAAGCTATTGCCGAGTTTTAGCATTTTTACGATCGGCGCACAATTAACGACTGTTCGGGGCAATTATTTCTTTATCTTTATAATGCCTGTTTTTATCGTCCAAACGCGACTGAATTTATTTCATTTGCCCCAATATTTTCAGTGTTTTATTGCTTGGTGATTAATTTCTAGATTTTACCTAACGTTGGCCTTTCATGCCACAAACGCTAGTTTAAAAACTTAGTTTCCCGCATTAAATCATAAAGACGAAGAAAATAATAATTTAGGACCAAATGTGAATTATGCGACCCAGTTATTAGGATGGTCTAGCTGGGAGGAACATTTTGAATTCAAATTTTACTCATATCTAATGTTAGAGGTAATGTATTCATAACATTATTGCCAAAGTTGGATTAAGTTTGGATGTGTTGGGACTGTATTAGGTCCAGTTATAACCGCAGGTGAGCCTAGGGAGAATTGAAATTATCTAACTATTTTCTTGACAAAGTACGTAAAAAGATAATGCCCAATTTCTGAAAGTTTAGGGTAGACTGGGTACGGAAGTGACAATTTTCATTTGACGACCAATAATTTTGTTTGTGTGGCAGTTAGCTGAATAAAAGAAGGTTTGTATTGTGAAAAGTACATTTGCCTACGTATAAAATTGTGTTTCTAAGTACTATGGTTAACTCACAGGAGCATGTTAGAAAAAAAAGAGAAAGTCAAAGTCAACATAACATAAACATAACATAACATCACGCCTTGTTTCCCCGAAGGGTTGGGCAGAGGTGTCCCTGTAGCAGGTACACCCACATTTCGCCAGTTATGTTTTAAGTCCCATGTAATAGGGGGCGAGCCTATTGCCATCAACCGGGCACAAATCCAGACTCCGAGCTGCTACTGAGAAATTTCAGATAGAAAAATCCAATAACACTTTGCCCGACCCGGGAATCGAACCCAGGACCTCATGCTCAGCAGTAGCACTTGCTACCACTAGACCAACGAGGCAGTCAAATAATTCAAAGTCAAAGTCAAATAATTTATTTCAATTAGGCACAAAAAGGCACTTTTGAACGTCAAAAACAAAAAATAGAATTGATTCTAGTCGCCCCTTCCAAAGGGTAGTTTTCGTATGGAGAAGAATGGGCAAGAAACTCCACCGTTACTCTTTTAAAATGTTTTACAATATTTTGTATACATTAATTATATAATTATATGTGAAAACGATGCACCTGGAATAAGATTTATATACCACAATAGGTAAAAATAAAAATGAAGCAATGATAGAAAAAATAATTATGTAATGGATACATGGTGTTCACATATTTACAAGCATTGTAAAACCTATACGATATTCCTAAAAAAATTACAAGTGATACTAATTCGTCAGTGTGTGAGTTCAAGTAATCACATAATGTAAAAAAAAAAAAAAAATGTAGTAATATTTAATTACACAATTAAATTAGCAACCAGTTTGATTTTGTCTAGACTCAAAATTGTCCTATGGAGCTAGACCAGCACGTTTCCAAGCATTCTTATCTAGGATATAATCCTCTAATTTGTAATATGCTTGTTTACAAAGAGTACTTTTAATATGCGTTTTAAATTTTCTTTCAGTTAATTGTAATATATCACAAGGTATTTTGTTATAACATTTAACACAGTACCCCATAAAAGATGTTTGTACTTTGGATAATCTGAAAAATGGTTGATCTATTTTATCTTTATTTCTAGTATTAAAATTATGTCTATCACTTATTTTCTTAAAAAGATGCAGATTTTTCCTTACATACATAATATTTTCATAGATGAATTGGCAAGGTACCGTCATAATATTAATCTTTTTAAATAGTTCCCTGAGAGATTCGCGACGACATAGATTATAAATGGCTCTGACAGCCCTCTTTTGTAAAATAAAGATGGATTCAATGTCAGCAGCCCGACCCCACAGTAAAATGCCATATGACATAATACTGTGAAAGTAGCTAAAATAGACCAAACGCGCGGTTTCTACATCTGTTAACTGTCTTATCTTTCTAACAGCATAAGCGGCCGAGCTTAGCCGCCCCGCAAGAGATGTTATATGAGGTCCCCATTGTAATTTCTCGTCTAGCGTGATTCCCAGGAAAACTGTTTGATGAATAAATTCCAGTTTTTCTCCATTCAATATGATGTCACATTCGCTACTTCTAACATTCGGTAATTTAAATCTAATGCATTTGGTTTTTTTCTCATTAAGTACCAAATGTCACAACCAACCACACCCCAAGGGCGGTTGTGACAGTACCTGGGGTCGGTAGTGACAGGTTAAAAAATACACCAAAATGGTCATCAGTCACTTTTACTGCACGAAAAATCCAATTTTCTCGAAAAGAAATACGTTTACGTAACTACATTTACGTATTTATATTACGTAAGAACATTTAATGTTTATAAATAATAAGACACTGTAGCATCTATAGTTATTAAAACAAATCTTCATATTGATTGCTTATAACTAGTACTTTAATTAGTCTTAAATTACAATCAGTCCAAAAAGCTAACTAAAGAATTCTAATTATACAATACGGTAACAATGTCAAAATACAAACTATACTAAATATTCGTCACAACCGTGCCCAAAAAAATTGTCACAACCGCACTCAAAGTACTCCTTCGCAAGAAAAGCAATCACTGTGGCCATATAAAATAATATACGTACAAAGTAAGCACTGCTATTTAACCACTAATGTTTAACTAATAATTAAAAAGAACAGTCATTACTGTAAACATTTAACAACAATAAAAATAGTTACTTTTGACTGTTAAAAAGTAATGAGGGCCTCTGCTAACATCAACCAACGCGCGCTGGCTGACGCAATACTATGAAACACGTTCAGACCCACATAGCACTCCTCTCTCTCCTTACATCCTCCCCGGTATTCCTTATAGTTTCGCTAATATTGCGATTATCACAACCGTAACCTGTCACAATCGTACCCAGTCTACCTACTCAATTTTGGATGTTGTCAAATCTGATGCTTAACACTTAGCCGTTTGTTTTCACATGAACAAATCATCTTAGTGTCGCTTTATGATATGGCAAGAGTATTTCAGATCAACTATGTCGTTTAACTCTCAGAGAAAAGTGAAAAAGGAAACCTTGATAAAAAGATGATAAGACAAAAATAACTGAAAATTTTCTTGATGAAACAAAAATATTAAATTGCCTTCAGCACAATATTTGTGTACCAAACATTTAATACAATTAGTAGTTTAGCTATAGATGTATATCTTGCTAGTATATTTATGACTCGCGTGAGAGTCCGCAGTTTAATCCGCGGCCGCGACTGCGACACGCCGACTATGTCTTGTCGAATGTACGCACACTACGCACTACGCACAGTGTGCGCGGCATTTTTTTACTAATTATTGGACACAAACACGCCATTGTACGCTTTTATTAAATTAGGGCCGAGCCTTATCTCTGAATGGGCGTTTTGTTAATGTTTAGCCTTTAAACTGCGTATCTGAATTATTGTATGTTGGATAATGGAATGGTCAGCAAAGAGGTTGACAAATGAAAGCGGGTGTAATTTCACGGTTATTTACCCTTCAAAACAAAAGCTTTAGGCCTCAATTTAACCTTTGGTTTTCGAAACCTATGTTGTATTAGTACTTAATAAAATAAGCTACAATCAAATTCATTGACGAAAGGGCAACTAAATTAATTTATCAACAGTTTTACATTAAAGATATTCGTCTATTTCAGCACCCGTTTCTCCAAAGACAAGCAAATTATTTTAACGGTCACTTGACTAACCCGATTAAGACGTTTCACTGGCATAATACCAATTTTCCGAATTTCGAATTACAATTTTCAAAATAGAATCAAGATTTTCAATCACAAAATCTTTCAATTTTGTAGAACCAAGTTGACTACACGCACTTTCTAAACCATAAATCTCATAAACCTTATGTTTTATCGCCACCACTCTGCACTTCTGCGGGACCTTAGAAGGCCGTGGCCTATTATGATTGTCGCTCGCTACTCGCAAGGTTCGTGTTAACATATCGGTCGAGGCCACGTTTTCTATCAACGTGTGAACGGACGATGAATTCCATTCCACTAACACCCCACAGAGAGGGTGACTTGCACATGTGAGGTGCGGCGCCAGTTACAGCGATCAAGACATCTGGTTGTTTTTTTTTTAATTTAAAATTATTTATTTAAAGAACCTAATGAGTTTAATTTAGAAGTTTATTACCCGACTGCTCCAGAAGGAGGGTAATGTTTTTCTTCAGTGCTGTTGTACCAAGTAACCAATCAAACAACAGCGCCTGTGATTTATTTCGTGTTTCCCGTTTAAGACCGCACAAAGTTTATAATTTTCGGTAATTACATCTATCATCAATTCATCAGGTTTATGATATAAGCAGCCTTAAAAAAATAAACACAATATAATATATTTTGGTGTTAGGTTGTATATTTTATTTAAGATGTCTTAAATAAAATATGTATCCATTAAAATAATTAAGTTAAAAAAACAGACATTTTAAAAGTAAAAAAATTAAAATTAAAATTTCTCCCATGATAAACCCCGAACTGACTTTAATAACGGCTTCCGATGAGCTATTAAAAGATATTATAATCTAGTTTTATTGTTGATTCTCAACAAATTTAAGAGACTTCTAAATTCCACAGTATAATCATAAAACTGTAGATACATCGCCCATAAATCAACTTCCCAAAAAGTAATAAAGACATTAACATACTTTATTAATTTCGTCACATTATCTAACATTAAGAATTCTAAATAATTTACTATACACATGTCCGATTAAATAGCCTCATATTTCATGCACAATGACTTACTAGCGTGTAACACATCGGTTTGAGATGTCACTCATTAATATTAACATAAGCTGATTGAATATGGAAATCTATTTAGAAATCAATAAAGTCCCCAGTAAACGTTGACTCTTCGAGGTGGAGCTTCTTGCAAGAAGAATAGGTATGATATGATAAGTTCCTGTTACTGGTAGCAGGTAGTGGTATTCAAATGTATGTGGGGTAGGTACCACAATTAAAAAGTGAAAAATAAAAACTTTTTACAAAAAAAAACAACCGACTTCAAAAAAAACAGTACACAGTGAAAAATAACTTTAATTTCGGAAGCCGGTGGCAAAAAATGAAATTACAAAACCCAAGACACCGACTTCCGGTCAATAGTTAAGAGAATTTAAGAGAAGAATAGTTATGTCAAATATTAATCTCATAACGTCACTTTGAAATACAAACTTTGTCGAGATGCGAATTTAAAACAAGTGAGTTCGCTTTCGGCCACTTGTATGAGGTTCGAAGTGAATTTTACATAATAATACTACAGCCGATCTATTCTGTAGCAATCTAAAAATCCGTAAAAACTTTATGTGAAGTGAGCTTGAAGTGAGATATCATCCCACAAACACTAGGGATTGACAATTCACTTCAAACTTACTTCGCCTAAGATTTCACTTAAAGATTTTAACAGAATAGCACTTCTGGTGAAATGACAGCTCACTTTCAAGCTACTTCACCTGAGTGATCAAGGTGAGATTTTAACAGAATAGCACTTCTGGTGGAATGACAGCTCACTTTCAAGCTACTTCACCTGAGTGATCAAGGTGAGATTTTAACAGAATAGCACTTCTGGTGAAATGACAGCTCACTTTCAAGCTACTTCACCTGAGTGATCAAGGTGAGATTTTAACAGAATAGCACTTCTGGTGGAATGACAGCTCACTTTCAAGCTACTTCACCTGAGTGATCAAGGTGAGATTTTAACAGAATAGCACTTCTGGTGAAATGACAGCTCACTTTCAAGCTACTTCACCTGAGTGATCAAGGTGAGATTTTAACAGAATAGCACTTCTGGTGGAATGACAGCTCACTTTCAAGCTACTTCACCTGAGTGATCAAGGTGAGATTTTAACAGAATAGCACTTCTGGTGGAATGACAGCTCACTTTCAAGCTACTTCACCTGAGTGATCAAGGTGAGATTTTAACAGAATAGCATTTCTGGTGGAATGACAGCTCACTTTCAAGCTACTTCACCTGAGTGATCAAGGTGAGATTTTAACAAAATAGCACTTCTGGTGAAATGACAGCTCACTTTCAAGCTACTTCACCTGAGTGATCAAGGTGAGATTTTAACAGAATAGCACTTCTGGTGGAATGACAGCTCACTTTCAAGCTACTTCACCTGAGTAATCAAGGTGAGATTTTAACAAAATAGCACTTCTGGTGAAATGACAGCTCACTTTCAAGCTACTTCACCTGAGTGATCAAGGTGAGATTTTAACAGAATAAACGGGCTATAATTTATTTAGCTCCATAGTTAGCCCCGTATCTAAATATAATGGGTACTCATAACTGGAATTAGTCCGTAGGCTTAAGATGCAATTAAGCTAATTGCTTTCTCTAATGTACTGTTGGATGGATTAAGTTTTGTTCTAAATCTTTAAAAGCCTACCTACCTACCTCATTGCTAGACATATAATTTTCCTTGAGACCACTGAAAGGCTTGTTTAAGTCAACAAATGTTAAACCCAATCTGTGCAAACTATATTGTACCATGAGAAGTAGGCAATTGACTAAGTGCGCTAATAGCAATTCGTTAATGATGATCGGTATTTGTAAGTTCAGTAAAAGACGTTTACTGGATGATATTAAGAATATTTGCATTTTTATTCTGCTAGACCGCGTTGATAACTCCTAGGGTAACTTCCAACATATTTACCAAAGTTTGTACTGTAATTAGAACTCGGATAAGCCGGATATTGAGTAACTCCAACTGGCACCACCCACACGTGGCCGGCGCCCATTATCGGTCATTTATCGGCAGTGCCAAATCGGCTGCACGATTTTTTGGCTTTTTTGTTTACCCGTTAGTGCCCGTGAACACGAAACGTCTAGGTCTACATAGTAAATATGGTCAGAAGAACCACTTCTAGCAAAGATAAGATAGGCTTTTGAAGACACTCTTTACTCTGCGTTTGGTGTGTAAGCTTGCGATAGAGTCAGAGTCAGAGCTCAGACAGTTCACTATATCCAAATAGTGAACCCTCTGATCTGTCCATTTTATGCTACAACACGGACCCATTTCAATATTTATTACCTTTCGCCCGACCCTGCAGATTTTGTGGCATTTCATTCGCGAAGTTTTGTATGAGTAAACTACTTATGAAGGATACGTTTGTAGTTCTTTATGACTAGAAAAAAAAATATGAAGGGTCTACAATAATTAATAGGCGAATGATTCTACTAGCTACAATAGCAATCTTCTTTTTAGCCCTTTCCAAAGTCAGCCTAAAACCTCCAAAAAATTGTAAATAACCTGAACAAAACACACGAAACAATAAACATTTCTAAAAACAAGTAGGAGCGTGTTCCATTATAATTTAAACAGTCGTAATAATGGGAATGCCGTCTGAAAGTCACTTTCATTGAAAGCGGGATGGGTGTATAGGATTTAGTGCAAGACTGAGGGGGATAGAAGCCAGGGTCGTACGGATTGGCGTGCGAGAAGGCAGTATCGGCGAACGGGGCAAGCTCTGCTGCTCGGATTTAATTATCGGGACAGCGGGACAGAATTCCACATTTAGAAAGTGTTTCATGTTATTTGAACTTACCTAACTACTGCTGAACTGATTCTATACAGGTGTTAATTAGTGGGTATCACTTTCTAAAATAATATGGAATTAATTGGTCGTAATGTGGGAATGGTGAAGTTTGAGTACAAATAAGGTGAATATCTAGCAAAAAAAAATTAAACTTTAGTTATTCTTCGGGTTTTAGTAAACAATGTTATGTTTGGCGCGCCGCCGTATGGAGTGTGTGTGTGTAAGGTCTTTTCCGTTTATCTTGGGTTACTTTTCCGCAGTATAAACTTTGCGGAAGGATAAATATTGTGTCTATTTAATTTTAACTCAACTTTCAATTATTTATTTATTTCTCATCACAAATGTAGATTTGGACTTGGACAGGAAATGCTTAATCAAAAAAATTGGGTTAATGTTTTTGAGAGACGCGCCCGAAAAATACATAAAATACCTGTGTACACAGGTATTTTATGTATTTTTAATCTCAATTAATACGTATGTACCTACGTATTAATTGAGATTAATTAACAAAAGTAAGTCATGAAGTTAACTTAATTTCTAGGTACAGTTACAATATAAAGAAAAAATTAAATTAAAATTAATCTCGGATGAAGAAACGTATGTGGTTTAAGTGTGTGTGTGTGAAAGTATACCTACGTTTGTGAAGGAAATATAAAAGTAGCGAATAGGGATGATGATGTGCAACGTCTACTTACTTACAGCGGCATTATCTACACTTCTACAGACAGCATCTACAATGAAAATTTATTTTCATAGCAACAAAGTAGTGAACTTAATTTTCATCAATTAATTCTTTGCACTTCGGACTGAAAATAAAAACTTTTTACTGGGGCATGTCAGCTTAAAATTGTCTCCAAAGAAAATGAATACCTACAGTGTAGTTTACAGAGCGAAGCGGGAAATGTAGTAAAGCTCCATTTTATTTCTATTTAGACTGCATGCAATGGACGACAAACTGTCTTTCAGAAAACACATTGAAAGTATAATTAAAAGAGTACGCAAATTAATATTATGTTTTTAAAAAATTGCGAACATTTGCAGATCTAGACACGCGATAGCGTGTCGAGCCAAGTTCCAGGCAAGACACGGCTGCAGTGTGTTATATTACACGAACCATTTGGAGCCACTTTTGACCCCTTAATAACTCAAAATCTATGTAACATTAGCACATGAAATTTGGTTTATTTATTAAAACCCCTTAGATTAACTAGAACTCCAAATTTCATAAATAAAGCTCAAACGGTTATTGAGATATTAACGTCTAAAAATCGGCATTTTTATCAACCACATAGCCATGGTCATCAAAAACCTTTAATCCACTTCCGGATGACCTATAAAGTTGAAAGGAGATTTCTCGAAAGCAGGCCCACGGTATGGTACTGTGTCAAAGCTTATTTAACAAAAATTATGTCGTATTTTTTTCAAGTTAAGTCGTTTTTTTTTTTAATTTCTTTCTGCTAGCATTAGAGAACCTAATTAATATTTATTTGGTTGACTAATTGTAATTTTGTACATCCGCCATTCAATCCTAACCTGAATGTTGCCAAATGACAGACTATTCCAATCAAATAATTTGTAATCGATTGAAAAATCGATTCTAACCCACATGGAGTACGTGGAGTATCCACTACACGAGTATGTTTCAAATGCTATTTATTATACTCAAATACTGTAAAATTATGATTTTACAATAATTAAAATATTATCTGGTCTGAATATACTCGAAAACTTATAAGTGCTTCGAGACAGTAATGTTATTTTATAAACTAATGGTGATTTGGTGTCAATGAACTGGCACGTATATATTAGTATGGATATGCCTCCGGGATTCCGGGATTTTGAAATTATTAAGATTTTTTTAAGGAATTTCAAATGTTGTGATGTGTAAAATAAAGAATACATCAATATGAATAAGAAATGTTTAACCCTTTTGCTATCTTTTTAATAGTATATAGGTGATCGGACTCCAAGAAAAGGATAGGTATACTGTAAACGATATAATAATTTAATATATTTTAAATGTTTATCTATCGCATTCTATAAATTTCTAATGTAGTAGTTTAAAAATCCTTACTTTAACAATATTTGATTAAATCCCGTAAGTACCAAAATGAAATCCCGGAAAAAAGGCTTATCCATGTTCTGATTTCTATGACTATTCATGATGCGAGTACCTACGTAAAATCAATCTACCTACTCCGATCACTGCTAATCAGCCAATCGATTTCGTCAATCGATTACCAAAATAATTAAACCTGGTAACATTGACACCATGCATAATGTCAAACTGTCAAAAAAATATCTGTCAGATCAATGGCATTGTTGGCTGTTTGTTTAAGTTGATTTGAATTTATTTTTCCGTATTTACTTTATAGTTAAATTACGTTACGATTTAATACTGTTAATTTAAATTGAAGCCAGACGAACTATTGCTTATCTTTCCATGGCCCTGGGTAAGTTTAATAAGTTCTTTAAATATTTGTTGTAAACACCCGTTCACCTTTCACTATTTTAGCGTATTGTATAACCTCATTGATTTTAGCAGCCTATTAGTAGAAGGCCTATGTTCAGTCAGGGGTACGTCGCGCGTCGTCAGCTGTAAATTTCTATAGTATGATGTAATTATATTACATAAGTAAATACACTGAATTTTTTTACCTTTTTCAGGTATGACGATGACATGTGTAATTGCAAGACTTGAAATTATTGATTATATTATCTACAACTCTATCCCAAGTATTACTTGCTCATGGAAATCTAAGCATATTATGTTTTGCAAGTGGCATGTCAATTGCAAGTCACAGAAGTCATCAGGTTAGTGTTTTTAAAATGGCAGAATTATTATGAGTGATATAATTACTAAACAAAAGTAAATAAACAACAATAAGAAGTACTTTCTTACTTTCTAGGTCATACATTTGGATAAAGTTTGTCATGCTTATTGAGAGAGGCTGCTACCAGAGATGTTTATAGACAAGCAAGTGATGATAAAAACAGAGCCACCCTAGAGTTTAAGAGATTTACCCTTAGGTCAAAACAATAATCTGGTTAGGGCCAGAATCAAATCGTGACGTGTGAGCAGCAGGACTTGGTGTACATAATTATTGATAAGTGAGCAAAATAGGACAAATCGTTTAAGAGATCATCATTGCTTATTACTGTTTCGTGGGAAAGCGTACACCTACCACCTACTGTACCTACGCTGCTTTCATACCATGACTAAGTTATGAGAATGAAGCTGAAGCCGTTTTAAATTCTATGAGAAATAAAATGTTTTTAGTATTTATTGTTGTGTTATTTGTTAGAGTAAACCTTCCTATAGAAGCGCTGAAAATGCTGCTACCAATAAGATTATTCATCTTTAATTAAGAGAGTTGGCTAAAATAATGTTTATGCCATTAAATGTTTCATATTTAGCGCGCAAGATTATTAATTTACCTTTATAAAATTGCAAGTCTGTAAATGCAACAATCGCCATTTTGATGACAGTCGAGGTCGAGGCTAAAAAACATAAAAATTGGGGATTTCGAACATCCAAACTCCACCACAAGGACAGTGACTATTACAACATTTAATTATTTGACAAATTCATCCATTGTTCAAGTTAAATAAGTAGTGGTAATGAAGTTTTTTATTATCAAAAGTCGAAGTTTCGCGCCAATCGTGCGTGTTTACATTTTAACTTTTCACAATTAACACTCATACACATGTAGATATGATTTAAAATGTGACAAATATGATTAAAAATATTATAAGCAACTAGAAAATGCCCAGATCTTAACTTATACGAACACACGTTCAATAACACGTAATATTCATTACTACTACTCAATTTGTGTTAAAAATGTTTTAAGCATTAAATACAATAAGCATTGTTTAAAATAATTATTTATACTTTTCTAGTGTAATTTTAATCGTTTTTAGGACATTCAATATAAAACGAGTCAACAGACAGGACGTGGATAGATACTTACCTCATTTATTGAATTTCGCGCCGAATTGTTTCTACATTTGAATTTAAATTCGGAACGTTGTTCAAAATTATTTTTAATTTATTGGACAATTATTTAATGTGGATTTTATTTTTGATAGTTTGCTACAGAATGCCTAGTATACATTTTTTAGGTAGGCAAGAAAATTTTGTTCGGGAATGATGTTAAATTAATTCTATAAATTAGGTAGGTATTCCGCAAACACTTTTAAATGACGTCTATATTTTTTGTTAGTTGTATGACTTTGGTAGGATTTTATTTTTGATAGTTTGCTACAGAATGCCTAGTATACATTTTTTAGGTAGGCAAGAAAATTTTGTTCGGGAATGATGTTAAATTAATTCTATAAATTAGGTAGGTATTCCGCAAACACTTTTAAATGACGTCTATATTTTTTGTTAGTTGTATGACTTTGGTAGGATTTTATTTTTGATAGTTTGCTACAGAATGCCTAGTACTTATACATTTTTTAGGTAGGCAAGAAAATTTTGTTCGGGAATGATGTTAAATTAATTCTATAAATTAGGTAGGTATTCCGCAAACACTTTTAAATGACGTCTATATTTTTTGTTAGTTGTATGAGTTTGGTAGTATTTGTTTTTAATAGGATAATCTTACTCGAGTAATAGAAATTGCTTTTTTTTTGAGGTAGTTTCAAAATGAAATTTAAAAAACTGCCCAAGTGTATGTTGGACTACGCACAGTGAAGGGTTCCGTAATTGGGATGAATATTTACGCATAAACATTGCATAGTATCAATTTTATCGACTGCAAAAATAAGTTTGTGTTTCTCGAAAAAACTATAAAAAACAAAGTTAATTCTGCGGTTGTAACCGAAAATAAACTGTATCTCAAAAACTATTGACGTCAAAAGCAAAGTCACTTAGAAACATCTTTAACATTTTAATTATGAGATCCAACAATACACGCTTTATATGCATAGATTTTTTTCATTTCTCGGTTATATGTAGGTATGGAGAATGCCACCCCCACTATTATGTTTATCGTAATTTCACTACACCATTGTTTAACGGTGCTAAAAATACACCTTTTTTTAAATTTTCTTTATTTAAAATGGCTGTATGACATCCGGACACACGGACAGACGAACTTGACGAAATTAAGAGGTCCGTTTTTTTTACGGATTTTGATTATCAAGTTTACAATCGGCATGCAATTGATGTCTATGAGAATTGATCTACAATATTATTATTATTTGGAATAGCCGCCATCTTAAAATCCAGAATTTCCATCTAATTCGATATCAGCACTATCTCCCGAAAATGACAGTCATGACGAAAAATTTTCAAATAGTGTTAAAAACTGCCACTTGCTCACTTCAGATGGCGCTGATCTCCAGCGTCTTATAATTTGACAGCTAACTATACATTTTTGATTCGAATGCTAAAAGTTGATGTAAATTCCAGAATTTCATGACTGAATTCAAAACACCCCGTCGAGTCAACTGATGTGTCACGTGTCAAAATCTTGGTCCTTAATGTTAGGCGGTAGTGAATTCATTTCATTCATTCTCTGATCTCGAAAAACGTTGTTACAAACCTCAGGTTGGTATGATCAAGGTAGTTTGTAGGTTGGTACTGTGCTTGAGACGTTTTTGAATTGATAGATCGTATGACTATTGTTTTAGGGACTATTGTCGTTTAATATAGTAAATAGTTAAGGAACTTTGTTCCTGACGGGGCTCCCCGACTGCACAAGTTTTTTTAAATAATAATACTTACCGCGCCGGCTCAGCGACCTGACATCATTGCGGACAATTGTAACAATTGTTACGAAAGAAATACCTACATTCTTACACAATATTGCTACGCATATTTGCAAAAAGAATTTTATAGATCACGTTTGATTGACAAATGATAATAATTTCTTTACAAAAAGTAATGATATCCCATCAAAAACATAAATGTGAAAATGGGAGCCAAGTTCAATAAATATGGTTGTTGACTTCGCCGACAAAAGAATTGAGATCTAAATGGGTGCCAAGTTCTGTAGATAATCCTGAAATTTATTTATAAGAACATGCAACTTTCTAAAATAAAATTAAAACACAAATTCTTGTTTTTTCTGCTATAACAATGTTTGCTATTTAAAAATATAACTTCTTAAATTTGAACAGTCGAATTATTTACACAAAGCACTTAGGATAAATTGAAGCTCAAGATTTGACTTGGCTAGTTTTTACCAGCAAGCTGAAATTTTAGAGGAGGAAGATATTTTGACCTTACAGTTACAATAAGACACAGTATCTTGCGCATAATATAAATATGCCTAGGCAGACAGTCAAAGCTGTAAACAGTTATAATAAGAAACAGTAACTTGCGCATAACATAAAGAACAAAGATATCATCATTTTATTTTATTTATTGGACTCACCAACAATTGAGTATACCGATACAAAGATATGAGATACATCCAATAAACTTATAGACTAGAGTACCAATTTCTTACAGGTCACATCATGAATGACTTATTTGATGTTGAGTGCCTACTTAAAATTAAATAATAATAATTAAATATGACTAGGTAGACAGTCAAAGCTGTAAAGTCGATGAAAAAAATAGCATCCAACTGTTAGCCGCTTAATGCACGCACACTAGAAAAGTAAAATTACAGCACAATGACGTGGCGCGAGTGTAAGACGTAGAGGTAACGCACACCGGCATAAAAAAGTTACTCTGTTTATTTTAGTTCTTTTGCACCACGACACTGTAGACAAATATAAAATCAAATATAAAGTTGTAAGATAACTTGTATGTAAAAACTAGCCAAGTCAAATCTTGAGCTTCAATTTATCCTAAGTGCTTTGTGTAAATAATTCGACTGTTCAAATTTAAGAAGTTATATTTTTAAATAGCAAACATTGTTATAGCAGAAAAAACAAGAATTTGTGTTTTAATTTTATTTTAGAAAGTTGCATGTTCTTATAAATAAATTTCAGGATTATCTACAGAACTTGGCACCCATTTAGATCTCAATTCTTTTGTCGGCGAAGTCAACAACCATATTTATTGAACTTGGCTCCCATTTTCACATTTATGTTTTTGATGGGATTCAAAATTAATCACACAAGTTAATTGGGCCTATGTCAATCTATAATTCAATACTGCATCACTTCATGCGGTGGCGCACCAAAAACCTATCTAGGTAGGTACTTTCTCTTGAAAGAGCTCAGAGAGCAATTTTAAAGAAAGCAAACTTCCATCCCTTTTTCTTTCCCACAGATCTGCTATATAAATCCTGCAACGTGCTGACTGTTCGCCAACTTTTCATTATGCACTTAGTATTAAAACAGCACACCATGCTTACCTATACTGCTGACAATACTGACATGAGACGGAATTAAATAGTATGCACATCTAATGCAACCTCAAAACATGTCTATGTAGAAAGATTTTTACATTCTTAGGCCCATTTCTGTACAACAGATTAAATAGAAAACTTATTCATAAATTAAATTACTTTAGCTGTAAAAAAATTATACTTGAATATTTACTAACCATAGATTATGCACAGACAGAAGATCTACTTGATGTCTGCAAATAGAACCGCTAACATGCTATTTTACTTTTATTTACCTAATTTTAATTTAGTTTATACTTTATACTCAGAGTTAATTTATAGCATTAAGTATTCATGCACTTCGTAGCCTGAAACACAGGTTCAACCTAGTTCAGGCAAATAAGCAACTGTACTCTATTTTTAATTATTAAGTTACTCCTTGTAAATGTGCACCTTTTTATAAATTATTATTATATAATGCTACAACAACAAGCACACTGAAAAACCGAAAACCCAATTTAAGCAGTATAGTGACAGCCATTGATAGTAGTTTACATTTTCATACATACAATGCTGCTAATATTTTATCTACAGCAAAACTTAAGCTAGTAAAACATTGAAATAGCAAAACAAAGTCCTTCCTTCGAGCGATGAACTGTACCAGTGCGAAAGGTTTGAAAACGAAAAGTAAAAAGTGTCGTAAATTTTTTGTAGGCACAGTCCTTTATCTAAACAATACACCTGGAGAATGTTCAAGGGCTAGGGCTGGCAAGAATCTAGATCAATGAGCAGAAAATTGGAAAGGCGATTTTTATATTAGAATCCCAAAAAAGACAAAATATTGAACGTCTTAGCTATGTATTTTGCAACATTCAAAACCAATGAAAGCATGTCATAAAACTGTCTTTTTTATATGCATGAACAAAATATTATACATTTTGAATGAACAATTTGATTTGTTGCGCATGCGCATTGCGTGTTCGACGTACATCTAACGAGCTTTTGCAAGTCATCATGATACTATACATCGTCAAACGTCAAGATAAATCGTGTTCGTCAAACGTTGACATGTCATCTGCAGTTTGAAGTAGTTATTGTCGTCTAATGATAGACTAAAGAGTGCCGACACCATGATTTCTAGGGCATAGACCAAAGTTGTGCCCCAAAAGTGGCAATTTGGCAACCCTATTAGTCGAGTAAGGCTTCCTATAAATCGCACGTTATCTGCGTGCGCGTCATGCCGCGTGCCCGCGCTCACTAAACACCTTAATTGCCAAGTGATTAATTAAATATTTCCACGTCATTCCGATTCACGAAAATAAAGTAAAATACCCTTTTAATGGGTAGTTGGGCACTTGAATTTTGTTTATTGTTCAAGTTTTTAAAATGTACGCGAGATTCGTAGTTTTAACACGATAGAAAGAGATATGCATCCAACTGCTTTTTGGATTTGAAATTCGATAAAAAAACTCCTGTTTCCTTGATATTTAAATACATTGATTGTGTGATCAACTCGCGATTAGACAACCATCAAGCATAGGTAACATCAAATCATCGCAATTTATTCAATTAGAATCATCAAGAAACAATAATAAACAACCCACAAATACCAAAACATAAATTTTCATCAACCAATCAAAACTATCTCCAAACAATAGAAACTCAAAGACCAACGTCGCCCGGTGTGAAATCCTACAATTTAATTACACAACAGGAGCCGGACGGCCGGCAACCGGACAGCCGGTGTCCGGGCCGTGGTTGTAAATCGAGCGGCTTCGGACGGCGCTGGCCGACTCCACGCAAAGTGGGCTAGATTATAGACCGCTCAGTTCCAACCAGAACCCCGCACGTGTACGGAATTAGGATGAAAGAGGAAATATGAGGATGTTATTTTTGTGTGTTTGAATAAAATTGCTGATTCATGTCAGATTGTACATCTAGGACAGTTATTAAATGAGCTTCTTTATGAAATAAAACATGAGGTTTACGATACTACAAACACAAAGCTTGGCAAACAACTAAATAAGCTATTAATTTTGATATGGGACTGGAGCACTTCACTTTGCATTAAACTTATATAACTTTTGACCCTAACCAAGTAACACTACGACAAATACATTCAGTCAATAATTGTGATTATCTAGATTTCTGACATAATTATATGGATAAGGACATAAAACTTTAAGCGTGTCACACATTATGAACATAAAATATATTTACTAACTTCAACATAATCGCTCACCGTACAATTTAATGGACCACCACACACATACTCGTAACATACCAAAGACATATATAATGAAATATAAGAACAACAAAGCTCATCACAGTTATCACACACATTGAAGATAACTTATACTGTACTGTTATAGGATTTACCTAAAGATGATGTTCAGTCAGCGACAAAAGTCGATGACTAGTACAGAATGTTGGTTGATTATACCATAGAAACAAATTATTATTTGAAATCTATTCTATCTAAACTAATATAATAAAGCTAAAGACTTTGTTTGTTTGAACACGCTAATCTCTGGAACTACCAGTTGGATTTGAAATATTCTTGCATTTGGTAGCCCAATTCTTGAGTAAGGTTATAGGCCAACATCACGCTATTATAAAGAAGGTCTATCAATATTTAGTTTTGAATGCGCTTCATTGCAAAAACTGAACAGTCTGTACAAGGGAAAAAACGTGCGATTCTTAAGACGGCGTCCGGTAGAATGACGCTCTCGCGATATATTATCGTATCTTAGTACATGTGTGTGGTTGGTTAAGATAATATATCTTTACATTAAGCGCTTTAATATAATATATTATCTTCGGTGTGTGTTATCCCTTATAAGCGGAACAAACCAATGTTATGTTAGCGTCAAACTTGCTGCGAGTTTGGTAATTTATTGAAGCCGTTTTGTCTTGTTTCTCTGAATCTCTTCTTTTAGTTATGTTTATAAATCCCAGTAGCCCGGATATAATAAAAATGAAACATTTTTCAAGTCTCGTTAAGAACGTTTACCTGTCGAAGAGATTCGATTAAACTTGCGAGTTGCAGAACACTCGAGTCGTAATCATTAGCAGCGTCGATAAGTTTCCGAGTTTTATCTGCAGCATCTACTTGAGGAGTTTGGAGATATTTGAAGATGCTCAGACTTCCCTAACTATTGTTATTATAAAGTTAGTTTCTAATCTTAATGTTTTGATTGCCCAAAAAGTAATTTTGAAATCTTGTTATTGTAATTATAATTATTAAGACGTTATTTTCTATGTATGTATAACTGTTAAGCTCTTCGGCTTTGAGACTATTATTTTGTAAAACTGTTAAAGATTATTCCCATATTTTTCCTCAATGAAAACATCAGTCCGTTAGAATCAATTTCAGTGTCTTCTAGTAGCTCTATCGTAGATGAGAGTCTTTTTCTCATCATCATCATTCATTCATTCAGCAATTTCTCATCATCATCATTCATCTTTTCAGCCGAAAGACGTCCACAGCTGGACATAGGCCGCCCCCAAGCACCGCTACTTCTACCAATTCTGTGCTTCCCGCATCCAGTGGATTCCTGCGGCCTTCATAAGGTCATCGTTCCAACTGGTGGGAGGCCTTCCAACGCTACATTTTCCGGTACGCGGTTACCACTCCAGTACCATTAGGCCCCATCGGCCATTTGTTTTGCGAGCAATATGCCCATTGTCACTTCAAGTTTGCCAATTCTTTGGGCTATGTCGGTTATCTTGGTTCTCCTGCGGATCTCTTCATTTCTGATTCGATCATGTAGGGAAACTCCAAGCATAGCCCTCTCTATTGCCTTTTGGGTAACTTTTAGCCTTCTGATAAGGCCCATAGTGAGCGACCACGTTTTAGTGCTATGGGTCATCACTGGCAACACGCACTGGTCAGACTTTTGTCTTGAGACACTGTGGTATGTAGGACTAGAAGATATTACGTAGCTTCCCGAACGCTGTCCAGCCGAGTCGAATTCCTCTTTGACCTCTTTCTCAAAGTTGGATCTACCAAACTGGATAGTTTCCAGTACTTCAAGCGTAGCGTCTCCGATTTTCATGAGAGTGGGTGTTACATGGGCATTTAACATGACCTTTGCCTTGTTCATGTTAATTTTAAGACCCATTCTTTCGGAGACTCTTCGAGCATTGTATTGAGGTCCTCCATGGTCTCAGCCATGATAACTATGACGTCGGCAAACCGAAGGTTTGTGTTATACTCGCCATTGATGTTGATGCCTAGTCCTTTCCAGTCCAGAACCTTAAAGACTTCCTCCAGTGCAGCGCTGAACAGTTTCGGGAAGATAACGTCTCCCTGTCTTACTCACACCTCGCTGCAAAAGGATAGGTTTCGAGGTCTGGTCCTATAGTCAGACTGACCTATGTCAGTACAGACATACAGACGTTTTCGTACAGACACTTTAGTACCTCGATGTACCAATAGTTGATCTGGCACCGTTAAAGAGACTGCAGTACAGCCCATGTCTCGATCGAATTGAAGGCTTTCTCGTAGTCCACAAACGCTAAGCAGAGAGGCAGGTTATACTCTTCGGTCTTCTGTATAACCTGCCGCAGCGCATGTATTTGGACTACGGTGCTAAAGCATTTACGGAGTCCGGCTTGTTCGGGAGGCTGGAAGTCGTCAAACCTACGCGCGAGACAGTTCATGATGACTCTTGAAAACGGCTTGTAGATATGGCTCAGAAGTGTGATAGGCCTATAGTTCTTAAGCAGGGCATTGTCGCCCTTTTTAAAGAAGAGTACCACCATTTCTCTGTTCCATACCTGTGGCGTTTTCCACTGGCCTTCAGGAGTTCGGCCGTAATTCCGTCATCACCCTGCACCTTGTTGCTATTAAGCTGCTTCAGAGCCATCCTAATCTCGTACAAGCTGACATCCGGGATGTCTTCGGTATTGTGTCAGGTCAATCTAGCTCTTGGGTCGTTTGATAGATTCGTATCGGGGTTACTGGTTGACGTGTATAACTGTCCATAGAAACTTTCGATGTATCTCAATAGTTCAGATTTGGCGGATACGATTCTACCATCATCGGTCTTCAGTTTCGCAAGCTGGCTCAGCCCAATAGACAGATCTCTGGTAAAAACCTTGGAGCCCTTGTTCCGCTCTATTGCGTCCTTAATACGGTTCGCTTTATAGTGGCGAAGCCGAAGGTAGCTTTTCAAGGACTTAGAGATCTGTCTATTGAACCGCCAGTATTTGAGCACATCGTCTGAAGACTGCAGGATCATCTCGCGCCTCTCCTCCATGAGCTGTAAAGTAGCATCAGAGAGCTTCTTGTTTCGATTTGTACGACGGATCTTGAAGATCTTGGATCCGACCGTATGGACAGTTTCTACGAACCCATCGTCATAATAGACCAGTTGGATGCTGTAAAAGCTCAGTGTAAACTGGATGCACGTGACGTAACGCTAAAAAAATTTTTTTTGGATTCTTTGTATCATAGAGAATATAGATCCGTGGGTTGCGTCCCCTCGAAGCTACCCGCTTCATTGTTCAAATCAACAAAATAAGATTTTATATGAAAAATGCGTATTTTTTTTTTTTACGTTTGCACGAATAACTTGGAATCTGAGAGAGTTATTCAAATTTGTTTAACATTAACAAATTGAAAGTATTTTTAAAACACTCCCATGACTCCCAAAAAATTAAAATGAATATTCTAGCACCTGGAATCGATGAATAGACCCCAGGAACCTCTCAATTTTTTTTTGCCAAATAAAAAAATTTTTTCAGGCGTCCAGCTATTTTGCAAATAAGAGTACTCATTCATGCACTGCCATCTTCTCATAACAATTAAACAAAAGCCGCATGAGCGATCGCCCTGAAAATGTTATGGCTTACTTATGGTGTATTGAGGTAACTTGAGCTAAAGTTTTGTAAAGCTAAGATGATTATTAATAACTTTAAAAAATTCGAGAAATTTGTTGCATTTCTTCGATTTAAAAAAAAAAAAAGCCATTTTAACATGGTTAATTGAAAAAACGGGGTATTAAACCCACATATCTTGTGTATTTTTTTATTGCAAACAACTTTTGTCAAATGAGATTTTAGCTTAAAACCCTCAGATTCCAAGTTCTTCGCGCAAACGTAAAAAAAAAAAATACGCATTTTTCATATAAAATCTTATTTTGTTGATTTGAGCAATGAAGCGGGTAGCTTCGAGGGGGCGCAACCCACGGATCTGTATTCTCTATCATACAAAGAATCCGAAAAACAAAATTTTTACGTTACGTCACGGGCATCCACTCTGAAACAGCACCCAACTGGTCTATAATCGTCCACAAAACTCCCTAGGCACTCGAAACGAATTCGAAACTACAGAAGTAGTTCGAGCTGAAAGCTCTCGAGGTTTGGACCTAGATTGGTGCTGGGCGGAGCGTAGACTTCAGAGTCGAGATCTTTCCAGCTTGATATTCAAGTCAGTGTGCCTCTTATCATGCAGTGATCACTTCCGATTTTCACCACGTTGATCACAGAGATATTATTGAATACTTGCTTCTTCGTCGACATAATGAAGTCAATCTCATTTGATTTGGCAATTTCTATTAAAAGGTAATTCGGTTCAAAAGTATATTCCAGGTTATCCAAATCAAAGTTATATCATTACTTGTAGGTACTTCAATAATAAAGGCTACCAACTCAGTAAAGGCTACTAAAACACTTGCCTTGATATGTTTTTAATGGCACCACAAAGGTATATTCCATTAAGTCAATCTTACTTCATACACTAAACAAACCTCAAACTTACCCAAAAAAAAGGTAACCCCATCATGCCAAAAGCAAACCTGGCGCATCCTCATACCTGAGTAGTTCATAACGTATCATTACCGCGCGCTGTAGTTAGACCGGGAGCCGGGATCGTTTAACACCACTAATCATACACTCACTATATTGATAGCTTTACTTTTAATGCTCGGCTTTGCTTAGAACAGGTTGAAGTTTGATTGATTGTTTAGAGATGATGGATTTATTTTTAACTAAGTGTCTTGATGTATTTGAAATTATAGGTTCAGGTGTGAAAGTTTAGATTAGCTCAATGTGGGCATTTTTGTCTTGGTTTATTTATGAGTGCCTCGGCAAAGGTGAGACTGAGTATTAACATTTTTACATAATAATACATTTTACATCCGTTCACAGTAGGTAATTCTCAAAATCATTCGATAAATAAGTCAATATAAGTTCCCCTGTAGGTAGTGCAGGGTAATAATAATCACAGCGTTGTATTAATACTGCCATGGGATATAATTATTACTCGCATGCTATGCTAATAAAATTTTCGCATATAAATAACGTCACATAAATAGATGTCAGAATAACGCCTTTGTCATACCAGTTTCTTTCGAAACCGGTTTGTTCAACGTTAGGTATCTTAAAAGCTATACTTTAGCATAGCAATGTCACATCGATTAGGGCCCTACCCGCTCTTACCGCACAAATAAAGCTATTCACTTTGCAATATACTTTTTCTTCAGCATTTAAAAGTATAAATTACTATAATGATTGTCACCACACAAGTTGCACTATTATTATCTTAACTACTGTAAATTACTCGACGTTGGAACCGAACCCCTATAATGTCCGACAACTATAAGATACTGGAGGAATTAAAATTAATTATAATCACAGAGATGGCATTTCATGATATATTATAACCAGTATGTCCAACGTCATCTGTATAATTACTATTTTACTTTTAAAATAGCTTTTAGTGATATTATCTTCTTTATAAAGACTACAGTTTTTGTAATGTACAGTAAGCGCTCAAAAGTGCATGAGCACGCTAAGAGTCGTATTGCTGTGAACACGCGGTATAGCTCGTACATTTGTATGTGTAAGCAACACGATACACACACCACAGATAACGCAGTTACACGAAACAACAATATATTTCCGTCGCTTTAAACATGCTAGCACACACGCACTATGCGCGTGAACTTGACCAGTTAATGGCATTGCTAAAATTCGATAGTAACTTAACAAGCGCAGATAGCAGAAAGCGTTAAGCGTTGGTATGGAATTCAAACTGCCTCAGGTTCTAATCTCGTGAAACACAGTGCGGTTTTTTGCAAATATTATTATTTTTGTTTTCGATAATAATAATTTTTAAATATTGCTGCTTTTTTATGTTGTTATTGCAATAAAGGTTTTAGAATAAAAAATGCGTGATATATGATAACAAAATTAAAAAAAATATGTTTATTCGTTATATTTATTTTACATAAGTTAATAAACTGCTACAATTATTTATCATTACTTCAGCTGAATAAGATGTGAAATAGATGTCAAGAAACTTAGAAGCAGTTTGTATTATTTAGACATATTTAAATTATGAAATATTTAAAATTTTTAATGGATTTTTTCACCATAAATATTAAGCTTTGATCATGGTCGAAGTAATTAAGTAATAAATAAGAATATTAGACTACTTAAAATGTAAAAAACTACTTACAGAATAGGTAATTTTAAGGTTAAATATGGGCAGTTTGTTTATATTTTATTTGTATTAATTATTTTACATTTTATTTGACTTTAGTAAATATTGGTTGTTATTGAGGTTAAAGCTTAAGTATTCATTTTCTTTACGAAAAGAAGATTGAAACTAAACCTCAAATTTTTATCCTAAAATAATACTATTACTAAAATAATATTAAACAATTTCGGTATATCTGCAAGAAATACGACAAACACCCTATTGAAACGTGCTTAAAAAATTCGTTACCATAAATTCATGCAATAACGAATCTGTTGTTTATTAAGTTGGTACGGTCAATATTTTAAGGTCAAAAACGGTTTTCTAGCTGGTCTTCAGTGATGCAAGCCTTCAGAGTGCACGGCGAACGGTTCATAATGACGTGTTTTTAATAATTCAGCAAAATGTCTCGTTGGTATGAAACCATTTGTTTCATTCACCATTTGACGTCGCTGCTACTCGATAATAAGCCCCTTCCTCATGTCTCTTAACCCTCACAGTATTTCTCTAGAACAAAGAAAAACATTGTTTTTATTACACATAATACCTTATTATTTATTATTCACTAATCGAATTAAACCTCACAATGAATTTAAAACTTTAAAGGCATCTTCTGTCTCAACAATACCTCTGTTCTATCAACAATACCCTTGATTAAGATTTATGTTCAGTAAAATATGAAATATATTAATGATAACACTCACTAAATAAACTTTAAAGGCATCTTCTGTCTCAACAATACCTCTGTTCTATCAACAATACCCTTGATTAAGATTTATGTTTAGTAAAATATGAAATATATTAATGATAACACTCACACTTAGTCCGGTTTCATTAGATATTCACTTCACTTTTACGCAGCGCAATAATATTCTCTGATCTGATCTGATCTCTTCAATATATTTTATGCCTGCTTTTTGATAATAATAACCACAACACTGCGCTAAATACTCGTCACCAATATTATCCACGAACCAAAAAAGTTCTATTAATTAAATACTCGTAACAAACTGCATCTACCCCACAGAAATCGAAATAATTTACTTAGTTTTTTGTGGTCTACCTGCTAAACTTTAATATTTATGTGAACAAGACGAATGAAACTAAAAACGAATGATGATTATTGAACTAGTCATTGGTTGCAGACAAAGTGAGTGTGTGTGTGTAATGTGCGTGTCTACAGTATTGTAACAACTTATAGAAGAAGGTCGTAAGTCAAACCGAAGCGTCAGTCTATTGCTTTGTGAGATTGCTCATGGACTTTTGGTCGGTACTGTACCTAAAAATAACCGGTTATTAAAACCGGTTTCTGCTAAAACAAATCACGGCCATACATTCACGACGGCATTGCTCCCGGTCTAACAGTAGCGCCACATTAGCACTAAGTGTTTACAGTACTAAATCTTTACTAATGTAATCAGAGTAACAGAAACATGTTTTTACTAGGAACTAAGTGTGAAAACTTTTGATTTATTAGAAGCAAAACTCTTTCGCCATCGCGATTCGAGAGTTAAACTTAGGTTAGATTGGCACAGGAGCGTTGATAAATTATTTATTTATCTAAATTGATTTTTAAAGCACTTTTACACGTCAAAAAGAAATAATAACAATTTAAAACGAATGAGCTCGGCCGGTGTTTCACACAATACGGGGCGTATAAGAGAGGCAAAACACGGTAATATTTGAAGTCGGGCTGTGGATAATGATTATAATTGATACCTTAGTAACTGAAAAATGTTTACTGTCATCGTGACACCAAGTCGTTGAAACTTTTTCCATGAATGCATTCACAAGAATCTAACAGTTGAAATTGGAATTGTTTATTGAAATAATTGATTAACATAAATATTTACAACTAACTGCGCCCCGCGGTTTCATCCGCATAAGTCTTGATCTCGTGACAATACCGGGGTAAAAAGTATCTTATGTCCTAACCCATGTCATAGTCTACCCATGTGCCACATTGTATCCAAATCTGTTTAGCCGTTTTAGCATGAAAGCGTAACAAACAAACTCAGTTTCGCATTTTTAATATTAGTTAGAATATTACGACTATTGCTAGTTACAGCTAGCACTCACCTTCCACAGTTTCCGCAACTTCCTAAAACTGTAACATCAAGTTTCAAAAACAAAAGAGCTGTCTGCAAACAAGTTCGAAAAAAAAAAAAAAACGTGTGTGGTCGGGGGACCCCGTCAGGAACGAAGTTCTTTCTCACGTATGATTTTAAACAAAAACAAAATTTTCATAGCCGCCATCTTGGATTTTCATTTTGACCTCACTATCAGCTTTTGCACCCTTGGAAACCATGAAAACAATACCCATCTTGAATTTTAATTTTGACCAAATTCACACTTTCTCTCTTTCTCCGGTATGCAGTGTACTAGAGCCGATATGTACAATTTTATCCCAAGATACTGTAATCACTTTACTCTTTTATTTTGTTTTTTTCTGCCGGCGTTCTCTCTCTCTCTCTCTCTCTCTTTCTTTTCTTTGAATTAGAAGAAGACAGTCGCAAGTATAAACACTTTTTAGCGTGACGATTTCTGAAATTTTACAAGCCGCGTTAAAGAACTTCGTTCCAAAAACATAAGAAGCACAAATCACAGTACATAATATTTCCAGTAGCCCAGCTCCCGGTACGCAATAGTAGCAAACTCGCAGTAAATCATCGCTAATATTCACCTGCACGTTCTAATAATAACGAGTAAGTGCAACAGATATTAAACTTGAGGGTTGAGGCGCCTGCAGATTGCGGTACGGCAGTTTACATTAAATACCGGATTATTACTACTGAAGAGGATGTGGGAAACTCTAGTTCGTTTGATAAAGGCATGAATTAAAGAAGTTTATGCACACTTCATTTTACTGGGAATCGTCACAAGCAGAGGTTTTTTATCGTGTATTTTAAACAGTGATCATTACCAAGCGAATAGACTCCCATTTCTCAACAATGTTAATCAATTTTAACATCTTCTAGCGTAATAAACAGATTCTTGCGTAATTACGCAATTATTAGGGTACCGAATAGACCGCAAGACGAGTAGTTGCTTCTTAACTTCCTACATGTCACTACCATAGAACATAATTCCTGGGAAATAGATTCAAATGTCATCAGTAGAAGAAGTAAAGCCGATATCAGACGCTTCACTCAAGTAAAAACCAAAATCTCCCTTGCTCAAACTCTCATTCAGCCCATCATAGATTACGCCGATGCCTGTTATTTGGATGCCACCGATGAGCTTTTAAATAAACTTGAGCGTTTGCAAAATATCTGTATTCGTTTTGTCTTTAACCTTAAAAAGTATGATCATGTTTCTAACTTTCGCAAGATATTCAAGTGGCTCCCTATTCGACTTCGCAGGAACTCTCGGATATTGTGTCTGCTATTTAACCTCCTTCACAATCCTAAAACTCCTTCCTATCTGCGGGAGCGCTTTTCCTACGCCCGTCCTTCTGATGTGCCTTGCAGGTCGCATCTTAGAAACCTCCTTAAATCCCCTCCCCACTCCACTGATTTCTACTCCTACTCCTTCACTGTGCACACGGTGCGGTTGAGGAATTCACTTCCGCCAGACATTAGGGACTGCCAAACTGTTGCAGTATTTAAAAGAAGAGTGAAAAAACACTACCTTTCCACTTCGTCATAGTTGCGTAGGTATTTATTTTGTATTTTATGTATATATTTTTGTTACATTATATTAGTGTTATTTATTTTATTTTAGAAGTATGTATGTTTGTATGTATGTAAGTAAGTATATTTTCATATTATTCGTTTTATTTCATTATGTGAATTGTTTTGATTTTATGTATTTTACTTTCTCTTTACTCTTACACACGGTGTCTACATCTCTTTTTATCCTCTGTCCTATCGCAGGTATGCTGGAAGAGATTTAATTAGAAATAAGCATCACCTTTGTACGTATTTTTCTGTTCTATTGTCTTGTCTGTGTATTATTTGTGTGTACATAAATGGTTAAATAAATAAATTGTTCACTTGAATAAAGGTTCATCTTTGTTTCATTCCACGTTAAAATTATAATAATAGGAATGAACGTTCATCAGCTCCTTTCATTTAATTTTTCGATCGTTTTTTCCTTTCTTTTTTATGCGGGAGGCGAGTGAACGAGGCCGAGTGCTGAAGTCCAACATCGTTCGATCGGTTGACTAATGAATTCATTTTTCACTATTTATTTACTTTGTGTTCAGACATTTCCATTCGAGTGAAAGATCAAAAGGCAAAATGAAGTAAAGGTGAAGCGTGATATAGGCTAAACAATGTTTATTCTGACCCAAAGCGGCGCGGAAGGCTGCAGCTGCGACGCGAACGCCATTCGGAAAGCATCTCCCACCAGCGAGTTCAGTTCCTCCGCCTGAAACAATACACAAATAATTATATAACTGCACATAAGCACTTGAATAACGTGGAAGTGATAGAGAAATAAAAGCATAAAGACACGACGAGGGACATTATGTGAATTGTCCCTCCTTATATATATATGTCACCGTAAGATTGTAAGAGCCGTTAGTTTATAAACTGTCGGAATTATTTCCGTTAGATTATAAACTGTCGTTATAGAGCAGTGGTGGCCCAGTGGTAACGGCCGCGACTTACGAGTTGTAGGTCGTAGGTTCGAACCCAGACAGGCGCTTTACTTTGTGTAAATTATTTCATCAACACTGCTCTCTAATCGGTGAAAGAAAATATCGTGAGGAAATCGGCATGTCCTAGAACCGAAAATTCGAAGACATGTGACATCTACCAACCCACACTGGGCCCGCGTGGTAGATTACGGCCCACTCCCTCTCACAGAGAAGAGGCCTGTGTCCCAGCTGTGGGAACATTTATAGGGTGATGATGATGATGATGATAAACTGTCGAAAAATTGTGAACTGGGTGAAATGGGTTAGGTTAGGTTAGAACTGAGACCAACCGCGCGCGAGCCGAGCGAGCGCTACTTCCAAGTTGCTCGTAGTCAGACAGACCATTTAATATTAGCGCAAGGTGCATTACGTCACAAGCAAGTTTGATACCAGTTCACAATTTATCAGTTTTTCATGGATACATTTATAAACTATCGAAAAATTATGCGTTAAATTGTAAATGATTTGTCACAGGTCACAATTTTTCGACAGTTTATAATTTAACGGAAATAATACCGATAGATTATAAACTAACGAAGTTCATAATTTATACGGTGACAAATATATACGTTGCGATAGAAGATTTTCTCTTGTAAATAAATCCAGCCATAATCATTCCATAAAATAGTTTTTACCAACATATTTCATTACATCTTAAACTAAAATTGTTTCATAAAATGTGGACCTATTACATTTTACACGTAATACAAGCTCGTGTAACATTACAGGAGATGGTGTTCGCTGTACGGCGACTATTACTATAAACAAGGCATAACATTTTTCCGAAGGCTGAGCGGCAAGTTTTAAGTGAGTCTGCGCTATTGCGACCGCTGCTACCCCCACTTCTTGTACCACCAAGTATTATACCACTTAGAAGGAAACGCAGAAGTTTTACGACACAGATGAATAGTTTGTTACATTTACGAGGAGTGCAGTGGTGCAGTTTTATTTTATTTTACTTGTTTTAGCAGTGAAACGTTTTTATGTGACTTGAAAATGAAAAAAATATCATATTCACAAGTAGACAATATGGACGTCAACATTCCAGAAGGTGTTTTAGACTTCAGAATGGTTGTTCTATGTACGAGTACTTTAACAAAAGATAGAACGTGCTAATAATTTACTCGCTATATGGTATGTAGGTATGTTTTTTGCACACTTTACATTACTGTCAAATTAAATCTTTAAAATTTTCTATGATTACCTGATAAAATAAAATTCCAAACACACACATAAATAGTTTTATGAATCACTAATAATCAGTTAACGAAACACTCAAAAAATTAAAGAGCCAGAGATACACGATTTTACAAAATTTACCGAATCCTAAAAATAGATATCCCCGAAGTCCCGAACCCTACAGTTACGAAAACACAACAAACTTAACTTACTGTCCTACCTATGTTTCTGCAAGCACTTTGCACAATGGTCCACTAGAGAACTATACGGTACCGGAGCAATATTAAACCCAAACGTCACAGCTACCGTGCCGGTGCGAAGCCGGACAGAAACCGCACAGAAGCCGAAGGAAGCCGGGAAGGCCACCGCCAGTCAATGTGGTTTAATCGGAAAAGTCTGGCCGATCGTGGTTATTTTACTAGGCGATATTGAAACGAGGTGCATATGGAAATGACTTGCAAGCTCTCAACAGGATGCAGTATTAAATGGAGAGGCGATTGTCACTTGCCTTTTTTATTGATAGATAGATGGATGAAAATGTAGACAACTAGGCTGATAGCTTTGTTTAGATTGTATTTTTTAAATTGCAAATTGTCACTCTCATAACGTGCATAACTTCATACTTTTTTATGGCAGCACATGTATGCTTACTTTTTTCAAGATAACGCTAACGTCAAAGACACCGTTGCTAAAGTAAACAATAATAAAACACGTACTGTTGATCTATCAAATACTCGAGTCCAAATGTGATTGCTCAAAAACAAACAAACTAATATGGAAGTTATGTTGCCTTGTATGGTCTGTGAACATTCTTCTAACTCACCATTTGATTTCAAACTTTAAGATGATTGATAAAGAGTATATTTTTGGGGTGTGCGTGTGAGTAAAATAAATAGTAAAGTTCGGTGGGTGTGAGTGATATGTGAGAATGATAGCCGTCAGGCACCCACGACAAACATTAACGTGAAAGCTCACATCATACTGTGAAGCTATAACTATACTAGCTTGGAGCGATATTTCTCTCAAATAAATTTTAAAATAAATGTAAGAATCCAGACAACGAATGTAGATAATATTGCAGACTCTAGTACTAATATAATAGAAATAGAGTACTCTTAATATGTACTAGTTTTATTAAAATAAAGCATATTTTGTGGTTTGTTCTGAAAACTTAAGCGAGAAAGTTGACAAAACAACAATTAGGTTTTCGTTATGAAGACAATTTAAATAAAAATCACGTAGTTTGTTACTTTACCCACTGGATTAAGCTAAAGACCTAATTTACGGATAGATGTTTGTCTCCCTAGCGACGTCATAAAGTAACTGGTCCAAAGCCACTGGTGCACTCTACCGGAGATACTATAGTCCCCTCTCTTATGTGCTGAAAACTATTACTACCGAGCCGTTTTAGTTGATGATAGGCACACAAAAGCATTAAGTATTTTAATATAAGAAACAACTGACTAAAAATAATGCAAAACTACAGTGGTAATACATACAGATCTACATATAACTATTATCTAGCTAGCGCATCGCTCCTCAAGTGTGAACCAAACCCGCCGAACAAAACCACGTCGAACCTACAGCAGTGACGTCATTGCAGAAATATGAGAACAATCGACGTTTATGATTACGATGGCCTAACGGTACGAGACTATGGACAAATTACATCAATATAATAGCTGTGATAGGTTTCTGTGCTTCAAGCTCCGGTCGTAAAGTTTCAATGGGGAAATAACTGTTAGTATTACAGTAAGAGGAAAATTGAGGTGACGTATCTCCTATATTCCATACATGTGTATGATTTCAGCAGTGTCATTATGAAACTCTGCGTGTATAATGTATAGCTATAGATCAGTCACTTTAATTATCTTGTTCAGAATGTGGATTACCTCTTCAGATAATTATGATTAGATTCTGTCAGCAATGAGCTGCAATTGGTAAGTCGATTCTTATTAAAGTTAAGCAATGTTGTAATGATTAGTTTAAGGTGGATCCGCAAAGGTAGCTTGCGAAATTCAAGTTTTCTTACGTTTTTTTGCAATTTGCAGGTCAGTGTCAGGTTGTATCTTGATTAAAATATGATTCGCGACAAATAATGTATTTACAGAATTTTAACCATTAGAATCATTAATACATCTCTCCGAGTTAGATTTGTTCCGTTGAATGACTTTTTCAAGAAATCATGACATTTGAGAAAAAAAGGTAAAAAAATAATAATCGCGGACTAATTTTGCGGGTCCACCTTAATTCATGCGCATGCATACATCCATACATAAACTCACGTCTTCTTCCCCCAGGGGTAGGCAGAAACTACAGAACGCAATCTGCTGCGATCCTTACATACTCCTTTTGCCTCGTTTACGTTCATACATCTGGTCATACATGCACGCCGGTTGCAAGTACTACGCATCTGACCCTATTGAAGAAGCGTATGTGCATCACCCATAACGTCTGTATTTATGTCCTCCTAGGGCGGCCCCTCTCAGCGTTTCGAGTTAAATCACACCGCTGTCTTATCATATCATTCCTCAGCCTATCATTCATAGTCAGACCACACATGCTTCGCAAGGAACACATTTCCACAGCATCTATTCTACTTTCATGCTGCTTTTGCCACACCCAACATTCACTTCCATACATAAGCGTAGGCACCAGCACAACGTTGTGAACAGCCAGTCGAGCGTTTTTCATAACAGTGATGCCGATTCCCTTGTTCACAAACTAAACTAAATTTAAGTTCAGTGCATCTTTTTCTTTCGATTTCATTAAGAAAAGGACAGAAGATAAATTTTAGTTTAGTCCTGTCAAATTAATCAGCGCTTGACGTAAATTGACGTAATTTTAGTAGGCAAGTTTTTAATCACAACTAAACTTGTATGGAGTAGTGACAGGCGCTGATTAATTTGACAGGACTAAACTAAAATTTATCTTCTGTCCTTTTCATAATGAAATAGAAAGAAAAAGATGCACTGAACTTAAATTTAGTTTAGTTTGTGAACAAGGGAATCGGCACCAGTAGCTAATAATATTTTAATACCTGCTGATCATAAATAATAATGAGTACCTAGTACTTATGTAAGTGGTTTAATTATTATTAAATTAGTTTCAAGACAAATGTGAAAGGAACTCTCTCTCTCATTATCTTGTAACAAAATATGTAAAAAAAGAATGCATTGTGTTGTGGTCGTCTGTTGATTACAATAGTAACACTTGCTTTCAAAAGCCACTGCTAAGTATAACAAACGAGGGTGGCATAATCAGTTTTCTGATTAAACCCTCTATAAATTAAATAGAATAAAAAAAAAAAAAAAAAAAAAAGTATAACAAACCGAGATGAAAGCAAAGATTCCATACTAGGACAAATTCTTGATGCTTGATCAGCCCTATAACAAAATATTGCATTCGATACTAAAAGCAATATCGTAGTCTGAACACAACCCTCCATATTAACGTCATGTAAAGCTCAGCAATAAATAGGGGCATATTATTATGTGGTCGCACGTAATCGCGTGTCCACATGTTAGGCTTGTTTGCTCAGATAGCGATACCTAGCGATACCGAGCGATAGCCACTAAACTGGCGGTTAACGACACATCGCTGACATGTGCTTAGGGGTAAACGATGCTATCGCTTCATTTGATGTTAAATGGTAATTTGCATGTTGGTAATAAATGGATTATTTGGTAGTTAAACAGGTTGAATGCGATTCCGGAAAGATGGTATAAAGTGCTTTAATATTTTTTTTTACTTTAGAGATATCGCTATAACCAAAATGTAACACCCTCACTTAGGTAATTAGATACTTAGCAGAACGTTCTTCAATAGAAATTGTTAATTAAATAAGGCGAGCAGTAGTAGAGTAGTACTAGTACAGTTAGTAGTAGTACTGTCGGCTCGTGTTTAAGGCGGTTGTTATGGAGTTAATTCCTACAGACTTACATAAACCTCGGACGTGCCTCGACAAGGGTCATGTAACAGACAAGACAAAAGCTACACTTGATACAACCGCAATAGTATCATATTGATCACGAACATGGCTAGAAGCTGTAGGTACTCTAGATCCACGCCTTTCATTTTTATGAGCATGTGATGTCCCACGCTCTTATCATTATCTACCTAGCATTTCCCCAACAATGTTGGACAGACTTCTTGTCGTGCATTTACTAAAGATTTATATTTGTTGTGTTCGTAACTTAATCAATCTGTCTAGCCTTTTTCCAACTATGTTGGGTTTGGCTTCCAGTCTAACCGGATACAGCTGAATACTAGTTTGGCGGTATTGCGTGTGATGTTACCACTATTGCAGTGAAAAAAGGAAAGCTTTTGAGAAAATCTTGTAATAGTAGATTGTTACACAAGGGTCGAAAGGAAGCGTCATGGAGAGTGCGATTGTCGCAACCCCGCGCTGGGCACGCCACAATTGCGGCGATAAGACCCCTCTTTGAGGAGTGGCTTGAGAGGCGCCACGGCGTCCTCACCTTCCGCCTAACGCAGGTCCTCATCGGACACGGCTGCTTCGGGAGGTTCCTGTTCAGGATAAGGCGGGAGGAAACACCCGGGTGTCACCATTGTGTGGATCGGCCTGAGGACACGGTGGAGCATACGGTAGAGGACTGCCCGGCTTGGGCGGAGCAACGCCGTGTCCTCGTAGAGGCGATTGGCAGCGGTGATCTCTCGCCTCCGGCCCTGGTTCAGGCCATGGTACGGAGCGAGAAGAAATAGCAGGCCGTCACCTCCTTCTGCGAAGCGGTAATGCTCGCGAAGGAGGAGGCGGAACGCGTGAGGGAGAGGCAAATTTCGCGCCCTCACGCCCCTAACCGCCGCAGGAGGAGACGCCCGGGGCGGGAATCGCGAGCCGATTTCCGGCCACCGTAGGTGCGGGCTTGCGGACGGTGAGCATTGGGTAGCTCGCCGTCTGATAAGGACCAAGCCGGAGTCGACAGCGCGTTGTGTTCCACGCGCGCCTCAAAGAGCTGTCAGCAGAATTGACGGGGTCCGCTAGGGCCAATGCCTGCCGGGGGTTCGAAGAAAACCGATAGGGACATCGTGGCCCCCGGCAACAGGGCAACCGAAGGAACACGGGTGGGTTTTAGTCAGTAAGAGTCTGACACCGCTCCGCCCAGAGCGGGAGAAAAAAAAAAAAAGAGGGTCGAAAGGAATCAATTTCACACTACTTTTCATTTCGAATATAAAGAAAGTCAAAAATTGTAGTTTTTCTAAAATATTTATTGATAACTCAGACCAACAAAAAAAGAAAGACGGCGCGCCGCGAACATTAAAAGTGAAGCCACAAAACCGTGCTCCTGCAAGTAAATACACCCGCTCACGCACACACCTACACTAAAACCATGCTCATCGCTCTTAGTACGTCATGAGTCGTCGTCTAGTTAACATTGATTAAAAAAAATATAATTATGCTTTCCTGTGTAGTGAAAACTTATAAAAACAATAGCAAATCACAAAAAAAGTCTCACGGAATCACTTTTCACCCCTAAGCATTGATGTACTTGAAATAACATCGTTTTTTATTAAACGAATTTTAGGTTACTTGGAACAAATAACCTCAACAAACGAAAGCAGTGACTTAAAGTGCGAGGGTTGCCATAATATGATTTAAATCTTTCCCATTCGATTCAACAAATTTAAATGTGATTTCTTACTTCGAGTTATATTCATGTTCTCTTTTTTATTTATTTAATATTTTAGATTTCTAATTAATACTGAATTAAAAAGTAAATGGATAGTAGATATAAGATAAAGTCGGAATGATCCAGAATGGCTGCCGTCGAAAACCAGCGTGGTTTGTTCCGATCATTTTGATAATAACGACCTTTATTCAACTAATCGTGGACCAAAGGCTATATTATGGTTAAAAAACCTTTTTGTTTGTTACGATTTATCTTGATATTACTTTTTCTTCAGAGTCAGTGATTTAGTTGTTGTGATCTTTTTGTATTTAATAAAGGTAATTGACAATATAATTACCTATATTATTTCAAAGTAATTTACATACTGACTTCATACATACCTACGACAATGTTATGATTTACGCTTCAACAAACTTATAATTGAATTTCTATGTGCATGGTTATCGAAAGAAGCTGTATTTCACTTCTTTCAATCCCAAGGCACTGTCGCGGGTAGGGTTAACTTACACCTAAAGATATACCCTATAGTAGAACTAAATATATGCAAATTTTAACCCTTACACACTTCACACTCTCGTACTAGCGCACTCTCACCCACACTCGCACACGTCACACAATTAGGCGCATTTTTGCCTTTTTCTCTGTATTAAGCTCGTTCATTTATATAAAGTTATTTGATGTTTCTATAGTTTAAAACTAACCTATTTATTTATATTTTGAATTTTTTACATTCAATTGCAAATTAATGGATATTTCTAAGGCCCCTGGTTCTGTAAACCTCACTCAAAACTCAAGCATTACATAAAACTCGTTTAAAGCCTTGTGATTGGTTAAAACTAGCTTTAAGTAATGCTTGAGTCTTGAGTGAGGTTCTGTAACACGGGCCTAGGTGAAACAGCGGAGTCTTCCAAGGCCCAACACAACAATTCTTGCTTTAAAGGTGCACTTTATAATAGTTTTTTTTTTCTGATGTAATTTTTTTTGTTTTGTTCGGAATAGAGATCCTTCTAAACAATTGAGGTACAATGCCATACTTAACAATATCTTACTTGTACAATATTAGCCTACCCATAAAATATTATTACCCAAGTTATGGGGTATTTTTTTTACAAATGGCAACCCTTCGACTCACACATAGATAAAAAGGTGGCTTCAGTTTTGATGTTCGCAGCGCGCCGTCTTTCTTTTTTTGTTGGTCTGAGATTGATAATAATAACATGAGTAGGTAGTTAGTACCTATTTAAAATTGGTCCCATTTAAATATGGAATACACCGCGTCACCGCCGCCGGCCGTCCCGCTTAAGGGGGCCCTTCCCGATCCGTCTATCGTCAACGCGAGCATGGTCGAAAAGCTTGTTGTTTCATCCAGCGCAAGTGAGAACCGCTAACAAGCAAGTGAGAACGCGATAACATTGTATGAAAAATAACTGGTTTCAGGAAATACGTGTTTTTGAATACGCCTTACAAGTTTGTAAAATATTTTTTTGTAATTTAGAATCTCCATTACATGGGCGAGGTTTCTATAAAGATGTTTTCTTTACTTTTACAATTTATAAGTACATTATGAACGGTTAAAGTTGAGGTAAAATTTGTGCAAAAAAGCAGATTTTTGGAGGCTTATATTGAATTTGTTTCGCCAAATTTTAATTTTTTGATTTCAAAGAAACCTAGATATAGTGCACAAGATACCCATTAGTTTAAAAGAATTAAAGAAAGATGTGTTACAACGCCATAATCACGTACGAGCGTTTGTATGAAAAGTATGACGGGTTGGCCATTCTTAATAGGTATATTTTTTAATTCACACTGGCTGTTTATACACTCAATGCATATTTTTTTTCATCCATATTTTTCCTCGTAAAATTTTTCGTAGCCAACTAGGTACACAACCAAATTTTAAAAAATCATTCCCGCCCAAAGATGGGGAGCAGCGTCTTTCACCCGCTACTCGGATCAAACAAACAGTACTTTCCGAGTATAAGAAATGAAAAGGTAATTTCCTTGTGTAGATCTGTTACTACGCGTGAGAATTGATGTTCTAGTTTTCCTTTTGTATACTGTAGTTGCAGATGCCCTTATCATGCGCGTTGACCTTTCTGTGTTCTATTACTAGGTGGCAGGAAGTGTTCGCGACGCACGCCGCGTTCTGACTCAATCTGTGAGCATCAGGATTAACACGTTTCTGTGTTTGCGCGATCTTGTACACAGCGACTATTGACTGCTAATTAACAAGCTTATTTTAGCTAATTAGAACTGTTTGCGGTATTAACTGGTTTAGACTAGCTTGGAGCGCCCAAGGCTGTACTTTGATTAGCAGAGTTTTCCGCAAGGCTTTGTGTAGGATTGATATCATGTTACTGTTATTTGGAAATCCAATACCTACTGTATTGTCGGATATTATTTCTTCATTCCTGCAAACGCCAACTGCAGAAAAGTAACCTCTCAAATACAGCTTCAATAAACGGAAAAGGAATAAAACTACTAATATGGTGGCCTGTTCTCACTATAAAACTTATAAATGCTAAACTAATGAATACAATCTTTTAAAATTGCCATTTCTGACACCCACAAGGTGAGAGACAACGAAGTCTGTTCCCACACGAATCCATACCTAAATCTCCAAGTACAAAACTATCACTGTTATCTTATCGATGTTAATATAAGTGTTAAATGTAGTCAACTTAGCAGACTGCTTTCAATTTACAAGCAATCAGTTACGAACACAACGTTGGAAGTTGGAGGAGCTCGTGGCTAAGTAATAACAGCCGCACGGATCAATCCATCAGGTTAAGCTACGCTTGCC
Organism: Agrochola litura; assembly: GCA_949152395.1. Classification (NCBI taxonomy): domain Eukaryota; kingdom Metazoa; phylum Arthropoda; class Insecta; order Lepidoptera; family Noctuidae; genus Agrochola; species Agrochola litura. The sequence goes on along the minus strand of OX424497.1, from coordinate 784,178 downwards.
AGGGTTGGTCCATGGATGGGTGACCAACTTTACATACCGAGACTCCTCCGTGCCTCGGAAAGTACGTTAAGCCGTTGGTCTCGGCTGTCATTCGTGAATCTTTGACAGTCGTTACGGGTTGTCAGAACTCCGAAAGTGTGACAACCAGTCTTACCAAGGGGTATCGTATTACCCAGTTACGGGGTTGTGGAGGTCAGATAGGCAGTCGCTCCATGTAAAATACTGGTATTCAACTGCATCCGGTTAAACTGGAAGCTGAACCCAACATAGTTGGAAAAAGGCTAGGCAGATTGATTAAGTTACGAACACAACAAATATAAATCTTTAGTAAATGCACGACAAGAAGTCTGTCAAAAACAATTACATTTACATCATGTTATAAAATGTTGGTAACACAACTTGATTATGATAAATATACCCTCGTAAGAATATCACAAAAAATAGATTAATCGATTAGCGAATGATCGATTATCGGGAGCCGATAATCGACTAATATATCACTCGGAAGTTTCAAGGATGGCGACTTTAATATTAATTATAGACATCAACTTTTCCGTGTAATTGTGCCTCCGTTAGCAGGAGGGAGTTAGGAATAGTTCGATAACAGCGATGTTTCTTCGTCGCCCGGTCCGCGGTCCATGTCGCCGGTAGCAGTCGCCTAACGATCGGTTGCTCGACCGAACAACTACGTTCTAATTGCAACCGCACCGACTGGCCTAAGGGGAAACCTGTGCTTTAACAAGAACCTGCACTTTCACAAACCTCTATTTCAAAGCCGTAGGATCGAAAGTTGAGTCTTTGATTGGTAAAATGTGCAAGGCAAATTGGCACAATTTTCTAAAGCATGTAATTATATAAATAAACAGTATGGCCGCTGGCGCTCAGTGACAGGATAATTTTCGAGTTCGCAGGAAACTGACTCAAATGGCTGTTATAGAGAATAGGCGAATGCATCCACAAACAATTAGCTTCCTTTTCCTGTAATTTTGCATTTGTATTCTTGCATAAACTGAATAAGGTATTACTTTAGTGCTGGTACTTCATGGTGTAGTTTTATCGCCCGAAGCATGCATACCTAAATGAAGTAAGTATTCCAATTCATAACAATGAGTACGTAATATTGAATGTTATATTCACTTTTCGCAGCAAATATTATTGTACTTCTGCCGTCAAACCTATCGCCAACGTCTTAAAATATCTCTCAATAACTTACTGACCAAAACTTTCTGTTAGCGTCAGAAATATTTCGCCCATTTAGGGCCATATTTCTCATTCATTTTATTACCTTTTCGATATTTAACTTAACTGGTGTTCAACCCATCTCATATAAGTAAGTATTAGCCGCATGTAAACAGTAGGTACCTACTAAATTCTCAAAGAACAGGTCTTGCTAATGCACTCCAGTTCCGAGCAGAAACATCAAATTGAAGAGCCGACATCATGCAGACAATGAACCACAAAAGTGGTAAAACACCCCTATTAACATTTGCGACGTTAAAATTCTGTCATTGTACAAACGTTGGAGAGAAGACATCATACAGAAAGGTACAGAAACTAGAGTGCACACAAATTATAATTTCGCCGTGGACCCAACAAACACAATCCTGACTAATACGCAACTAGATTCGCTCAAAATTGTTGCACTTCATTGTCATGTCAATAATTCAAAAGCAACCAATGTTATTTTCCAATTTTAGAATTAGTTGATCAAAGAAACCCAAAGTTTTATAGTCTACTTAACTATGAAAGTTTTACATTTATAGGTTCATACCATATACACAATGCAAGTTCTTACACTTTATAAATCGTAGGCCTTCTGTACTCTATACTGTTGTGCAGGAGGCGCAAATATGAATGTATGAATGTGTAGACATCATTCATTTTCCATGTGGCCTTCTAATGTAATAACAATGCGAAGCTGTAAACGAACGCGGCCGCAACGATGCGGTGCGGCTCGGTCTGGACCGGTGCGGGGCTGTGCGGTGCGGATGAGGCGTACTGTTTTAATTGTCCGCAAGACCGCAGCGAGTTGCGAGCGGATGTGGAGCCTCCCTTATGTGCCGGGAGCGTGAACTTAGTTATAAGCTGCAGTGGTTCTTCGTTTTAACCCAGTATAGCTGCCAAGATTCAATGTATTTTTTTTTTTTTTGGAAAATTTATTCTAAAGAGATACCTACAGCGCATTAAGTGTCATGTTTGATCATACTAGTACATACTAAAATTGTAAAAAAAAAGAAGACGAATTCATTTGAGTTTTTCCTGACATTGTACAGTAAGCGCTCAAAAGTGCATAAGCACGCTAAGAGTCGTATTGCTGTGAACACGCGGTGTAGTCCGTACATTTGTGTGTGTAAACAGTCAGACGTCTGTAGTGTCAGTGCCGTACACACACAACAGAGAACGCACACACTGTCGTATCGTCACGGTTCGCGGGCGCCGCACTTATATTTCCACCACTTTTGCTAGCATGCATTATACGCGTGACCTTGGCCAGTGTATGGCATTACTAAAATTCGAAAGTAAATTATAAGTGCAGATAGCAGAAGGCGTTAAGCGTTGGTCTTAGATTCAAGATGGCTAAGGTTCTAATCTCGTAAATCACAGCGCTGTTTTTGCAAATATTATTATTTTTGTTTGCAATAATAATATTTTTAAATATTCCTGTCTATTTATTAATGTTGTTATTGCAATAAAGGGTTTAGAATAAAAAATGCGTGATATGCGATAATAAAAAATAAATAATATTTATTCGTTATATTTATTTTACTTAAGTATAGTTAACATTTGTCATTACTTCACCTGAATAATATGTGAAATAGATGTCTAGAAACTTAGAAGCAATTTGTATTATTTTGACATATTTAAATATTGAAATGTTTTAAATTTTAAATGGATTTTTTTCACCATAATATATAAAGCTTCGATCATGTTCGAAGTAATTAAGCAATAAATAAGAATATTAGACTACTTAAAATGTAAAAAATCTACTGACAATATTGTTGATTTTAAGGTTAAGTATTATTTTAAATTTTATTTGGCTTTAGTAAATATTGGTTGGTATTGAGGTTATAGCTTAAGTATTCATTTTCTTTACGAAAAGAAGATTGAAACTAAACCTCAAATTTTAATCCTAAAATAATAATATTACTCAAATAATATTAATTAAACAATTTCGATCTATCTGCAAGAAATACGACAAACACCCAACCCAATAAACAACAGATTCGTTATTCATGCAATAACGAATCTGTTGTTTATTAAGTTGGTACGGTCAATATTTTAAGGTCAAAAACGGTTTTCTAGCTGGTCTTCAGTGATGCAAGCCTTCAGAGTGCACGGCGAACGGTTCATAATGACGTGTTTTTAATAATTCAGCAAAATATCACGTTGGTATGAAACCATTTGTTTCATATTCATTCACCATTTGACGTCGCTGCACCTCGATAATAAGCCCCTTCCTCATATCTCTTAACCCTCACAGTATTTCTCTAGAACAAAGAAAAACATTGTTTTTATTACACATAATACCTAATTATTTATTATTCACTAATCGAATTAAACCTCATAATGAATTTAAAACTTTAAAGGCATCTTTTGTCTCAACAATACCTCTGTTCTATCAACAATACCCTTGATTAAGATTTATGTTTATTGAAATATGAAATACTTATATAAATGATAACACTCACACTTAGTCCGGTTTCATTAGATATTCACTTCACTTTTACGCAGCGCAATAATATTCTCTGATCTGATCTGATCTCTTCAATATATTTTATGCCTGCTTTTTGAAAATAATAACCACAACACTGCGCTAAATACTCGTCACCAATATTATCCACGAGCCAACAAAGTTCTATTAATTGAATACTCGTAACGAACTGTATCTGTCTACCCTACAGAAATCGAAATAATTTACTTAGTTTTCTGTGGTCTACCTGCTAAACTTTAATATTTATGTGAACAAGACGAATGAAACAAAAAACGAATGATTATCGAACTAGTCATTGGTTGCAGACAAAGTGAGTGTGTGTGTGTAATGTGCGTGTCTACAATATTGTAACAACTTATAGAAGAAGGTCGTAAGTCAAACCGAAGCGTCAGTCTATTGCTTTGTGAGATTGCTTATGGACTTTTGGTCGGTACTGTACCTAAATACATAAGTACATAAAACTCTACTAACTAGATATTTCATTTAAAAGCTATGATTTATTCTTTATTATGTCTAAAGTGGACGTACTTTAAAGAACATAGCTTACAATTAATCTTCGTCCATAACGTTTTATTGCTACTTCAGTATATTACTATTATACCTTCACAATTATAAGGAACAGAGAACTATACAATACGAGACTTATAGAATAACCCTCCTTAAAGATAAATATACCTACCTTTTCTACAGTTAATTAAATACAGCAACTATTCATAAACAAGAAAAAAATAATAGCATTTTTCACAACTTCAAAGATCCAACTACCAGTTGCATATCCCTACTGCTTTATCAATCTACTTAATCGATAGCAAGTAAATAAAAACGTGAAATGAAAAGCCCACACCCAGCGCCCACTAGATGCACAGTCAAAAAGCTATAAACCTCTATAAACCCATTCTTGTACATAAAGTATGTGCAAGAATGGGTTTCGATGTATAGCTTTAGCTAGCATTTTATTTATTTTATAAACTAATAAACCCAGATTGATGAAACATAACATGAAATGTAACACGTAGAAACAAATTCACCGAGTCGTTGCGTTACATTACATGTTGCAGTGCGTACATTTGGACGGCCCGTTTGTGTTATATTGCATGTTACGTTTCACCCATTTGTACACGGCATTACCAAAGACCGTGGGACTCATCCCACTGTTCTCTCCTGCTCTGTGATCCCAATCCGGTCGCTATCTACATGAGCGCTATCTCCCACATCTTAATTACTTAATTAGGCATGCTGCCCGCGCGCGCGCATCCATCATAATGCGAGCCCGCATATTTACCGCACTGGGTACGTACCTACTGCCTCCAGTCTCGGTACATAATGTAGCAGTTAATGTACCTACAGGGAATGTAGGTACATGCTCACTCATGCTGTTCTCGGACTAAAAAGGTAATTAAAATTCTAGAATTAACTTAAGTTACTGGAATGGTTTGCAGTAAAACCAAATGTGTTCGTTTGTGCAAGCATCATTTTCTTATTAAGTATACTTGACTAATATTAAGTGCTTACTGACTACTTGCAGTAAGTAACTAGTTAAATTAACATCACAGTGGTCCCCAAACTGGGAAAGTGCCTGTATTTTGATACGGCAAAATATGTATAAGTTCAAACTGTGCATAGTTTTCACAAGCGTCGATCATTTATCCCAAACCTGACATTAGCCAAATGACGTAAACTTGTAAATGACCCTATAATGCCTAAAGATCATCCGCTCCATGCCACTAGCCCATAAAATCACACTCACGGTCAGTAGCTAATTGATAACGACCCACAAACTTGATATGGTAAATAGTTAAATAGTTTCCCAACGCTTTGAAACTGTAGTTAAACTCCAAACTATAAGACGTGTGAAGCGTTCGGGATGCGGAGGTTTCTTTGTAAAGAAAGTTAGAAGATGTGGGGCAACTGCTGAAGGGTTTATCATAATATCTGTTGTCAAAGGGATACTTGGAACCATTAAGTTTGTGACCCTGCTCGAGTTTTTTTGCAGAGTTTCGAGTTTTCTATTAGCCGGGAAATATAAACAGGATTTTTCTATTTATCGGCTCTTATTAATCTTACTCAAACTGATTCCAGACACTATCAACAATACTGAGATATACGCAGGTGTAACATGAAAACTGTTATCTGTGTTTATTTACAAAGAACTAAAAGTTTAAAAATGATCAAGAAAACATGATTAGTATGACATAGCATCGTCTTGATTACGAGTTCTTTGCTTGTTTTTTTCAATTTAGATACTAGGTAATGATTTGGATTAGTTATTAAGACCTTTTGCCTTCAAAATAAACTTTGTTTTATGAATAATATTTTACAATGCATGTGCTCGAAAAGAGCGTTTTCCAAGCTGCCAAACTGTGCGGAAAGTGTCACTTTTCTTGACTAGTACTTTCTACTTTTCTGAAGAGTTTTTATTATTTGATATTTTTTTTCCAAATTAGATGATGATGATGATGATGATGGCGATGGCGATGACGATGACAATGGTCGAAGTCAAAAGTCAAAGTCAAAGTCGAAGTCAAAGCCAAGTCAAAGTCAAAGTCAAAGTCAAAGCCAAAGCCATAGTCAAAGTCATGGCGAGGGCGATGGCGATGATGGTGATGAAGAATATTATTTATATTATTAACTAGCAGCGCCCCGCGGTTTCACCCGCAGAAGTCTCGATCGCGTAAGAATATCGGGATAAAAAGTATCTTATGTGTTAATCCAGGTTATAAACTATCTGTGTATCAAATTTCATCCATATCCGTTCAGCCGTTTGAGCGTGAAGAAGAGACAAACATACACACACACTTACAAACTTTCGCCTTTATAATATTAGTAGGATGTACGTCAGCCAAGTTGTGTGATGTTACACATCATATGCGACTACTGTAAGGTTCGCTCATTTTTTTTCCTCGCACAATGCATAGTAAAACGTTGTATGATACACGTGCGTAAGATGATTTCCGACTCGTGTCGACTTATAAACTCGCTCGCTTCGCTGGCTCGTGTATAAGAATGCCGCTCGTCGGAAATCATCTACTTTTCGTACTTATATCATAAATAACTATTTACGTAACAACCGTCAATCAAGGACATATTATACTAAAAAAAACGCTTTTAATGGCTTTAATCGTCTTATTAAGTATACTTAACGTCAGCCAGTGGAGATACCAGGGCGTCATTAGCTAAGAGGAGATTTATGAACTAATTAGTTATGCGACGTAACGGGGACCGCTAAACACTGGCGTGTATGTGTTAAGTAGTGTGATAGAACGATTTGTTGTAATCTCTTTAGGTTTTCGATAATTTAGTAGATACCTTTTTTAACGTTTCATACAAAAGCGTTACTTGTGTTATTAACAAAGAGTTTAAATTGTATTACATGGGACTTAAACATAACTGGCGAAATGTGGGTGTACCTGCTACAGGGACACCTCTGCCCAACCCTTCGGGGAAACAAGGCGTGATGTTATGTTGTTATGTTTAAATTGTATCAGAGGTGATCATTTATCAAGTCAATAACAAAATAAATGTAAATCACCAATTTTTCTGTTAATTGCAGTGATAATATCCTGTTATCCATACATTGTATTGTTGTGTTGTGTGGGAAGAGCCCTATAACAACAGTAGGACTTACTTATATTTATGGAATAACAATGAAGAAAAGTAATGAAATAAATACCTACTACAAAAATACCCACAAATATATTAATAATTCTCTGGGTGTCTCAGATAAGGCGTACCTATACATAGTTACAATTTTAACAGCAGACTTTATTAGGTCGTATTAGGAACCTATAACATGTCAATAAATTATAACCAAATAACTATAAAATATTACTAACATAGAGTTGACTGATCGTAACCGTTCGAGCCGAGAGTCATCAAAACCATTATAACACTAATAGTAGTTTATGAAACAGTTGTGAGTTATAAATGTTATAATAGAACCATACGAGTGTTTTCATACCTAGTTATTTGCAGTTTCAAACACTATTTTATCTAAACACATGCAATTTCATCAAAAACTCAACAAATCATATTATAATAGCACCCAAATCAAAATTCTATAGCGGAAGAACTCGCTACAACAGCCTCCACCACAGATAACAACAGTCAAAACAAAAAAACAATCATTGTTCTTGAAACAGTACTTTAATAGAAAAATAGTAGATTGTTATACGAGGGGCTAAAATAACCCATTGTAACGAGGTAGTTTTACTCCCGAGCTTTAGCGAGGGAGTAAATAGAAACCGAGTTATAATGGGTTTTAGCGCCGTGTGTTACACTCTACTTTTCACTACGATTGCGAGAAAATAAAATAATCCAATACAATATTAATTTACCTTTATAAAATTCAAATCTGTAAATGTGATTAGGTATCGCCATTTTGATGACAGTCGAGGTCGAGGCTAAAAACATAAAAATTGGGGATTTCAAACATCCAAACTCCACCACAGGGGCAGTAAATACTACATCATTTAATTATTTGACGAGTTCATCCATTGTTCAAGTTAAATAAGTAGTGGTAATTAAGTTTTTGATATCCAAAGTCGAAGTTTCGCGCCAATCGTGCGAGTTTACATTTTAACTTTTCACAAATATTACACATACACATGTAGATACGATTTAAAATGTGACAAATATTATTAAAAATATTATACACAACTAGAAAATGCCCAGATCTTAACGTAATATACGAACACAGGTCCAATAACACGTAATATGTATTACCACTACTCAATTTGTGTTAAAAATCGCCGACCATTTTTTTTTTCTTGTAATGTTGTGCGAAAACGATTATGCCAAACAATTTTTTTTTTTCAATTTTGATCGACTCGATTAATTAATATGTCGAATGTCAGAAATCGAAAATTTTAATAAAATTGTTTTAAGCATTTTAAATTAGAGAAAAATTCTAAAGATTTCGCGCCAATGCCTTTTTTATTTCTTCTGTAGCCGCAACGCAATGCTCGCATTCTACCCAAGAGATAGCCGCATTTAGTTCCATTTTCAAAAATATAATGTTCTTCTTTTTTTTGTGAACAAGTAATAAGTCGAGTCCATACTCATGATTATTCTACAAAAGAATAAAGACTTTTTCGTTTTTCAAGGCTCGTTGGAAAAGCCAAAACTTCAAAAATTATTACTTTTTCCCCTAGAGCAAGAAATGCTATTTTTTCCCCGCTCTGGTACTGTACAATGACGGCCTATTAAAAAAAAAAAAATATATTTTAAACGTTCTTTTCCTAGTGAAAATGTGTTAAAAAAAATGTTTTAATTTTTCGTGGTCAAAGTCCTTCCTTAAAGTAGTATTTTTGATTTCAGTATAATGAACTTTACGATATGGGTAAAAAAATAAAACAATAATTTTAACTGCTGTTATTAAAGAAGTTGATGTTCATCAAGTCGTTAGAATGTTAATGTCTTCGTCTTAATTAATGTAAATGTTCAGTGAATGTGAAACAAACTAGTTTGGTCGCCATAAAACATTATATTATGCTGTTGGTGCGCTGTCGCCGGCTGCGAAATACTTTTTTTTAAGATTTACGAATTGATATTAAAAATAAAACCGTTGCGTTAGTATCTGGCCTACATACATACATACATTAAAAACCCATAATTGAAAATAAATAACAAATAATACAATTAAAATACAAAAGAAATGACAAGAATGCTTGAAAGATATCATAAGAAATAACATACTTATATCTCGCGAGTCGCGACCAAGTCAATTTAGGCTAAAAAAAAAAAAAATGTTTTTTTTTGTTAGTAGCTAGATGAAGCTTTCAGCAATCTGACAATCACATCAAATTACCCTCATTTAAAATTGAGTTCTGTGGGATCGGGAAAAAACATTGAAATAAACCATGGGTAGTACCTATTACTAGTACTTTGCATCGTTATCGCAAGTTATAAATGACATGAAATTGTTTATTCTGTAAATATGATATCGGAATCACTTTTACACGTCATATAAAAAAAATAAGCTAGATGAGTTGGGCGTTTCCTATCTAACTACTCTGAGAAGAAAGGCCGAAAGAAACTCAGAGGTCGCAGTCTCTTTTAAAGTCCAGACATAATCTTGGTCAGGCCATAATATGAGGACCATGTAGATTAATGTCTAAAAAGGTCTTTTGAGGAAAGAACCACACAGATTTGAGTGGACCTGTCCAGTCAGTGCAAGCATTTGTCAGTAATCGTGGAGCTCAACTTCTAAGTAATTACGGAGTGCCACAGGGAAGTATCCTGGGACCAACACTCTTTCTAGTCTAAATAAACCAGTTATGCACACTAACACTTACAAATTGTAATGTATTTACTTATGCAGATGATACAGCGCTTATTGTGCATGGCTCAGATTGGAACGAAACAAAACGACACGCGGAGAACTGTCTTATCATGGTATCAAACTGGCTCGCTTCTAATCTTCTTACTCTTAATCTCGAAAAAACTAAATATATACCATTTTCTATAAGCAAGACGAGCCAGCCTCCACAGGAATTTAATATCCAATTCCACAGTTGCCACTTAAAACCTGATTGTACCTGTCCATACTTGAGCAAAGGTTCACACATTAAATATCTCGGAGTAGTAATAGACGAGCGTTTAAATTGGCACAAACACATTACATCACTTACATCGAGAGTTCGCAAAGTAATCTATATTTTTAAGCTACTTAGAAACTCAGCGGACATCGACACGCTCAAAACTGTCTATTACTCCTTGTGCCAGTCACTACTAACATACTGTGTGACTGCCTGGGGAGGAGCAACAAAAACATCACTTCTACCACTGGAGAGGGCACAAAGAGCTGTTTTGAAGGTGATGCTACGCAAACCATTTAGGTACCCGACACAACAATTATATCAGGACTGCAAGTTGCTCACTGTCAGACAACTCTTTGTTTTCCGCTCGACTCTTCGCAAACATGCCTCCGTCCCACCAAGTCAAGTACTCCTTACTCGACGTAGGTCTGTTCGAGTATGTCAATTCGACCGTTACAGGACCACATTTGCTACCCACCAATATTTCATCCTAAGTTCTAGAATATACAACAAGCTTCAAAAAAAATTAACAATAAATAATCTTAACCATTATGAATTAAAAAGAAAATTGTTAGATTTGCTATTAAATCTAAACTATTGCGATACTGAGGAACTCATTTATTCTACGAATTAACGTCTAAAATACCAATTTTTTTTTCTCTCTTAGTATACCACACTCTCTCACTCGCTCACACACATACACACACCCCCACACACCCTCACACATACACAAACACACACCAACAAATCATTTAACCCCATAGCAACACACTCACACACGATTAACCAGTAAACTCACTCAATTAATTTGTTAACATCAGAATTGTTACGCAATTATAAATATTTTGTAAAACGTGTCAATCCCACTAAAGAACACTGTCCTTCAAGATACAGGATTTTCCTAGTTTGAAGGGCAGGGGTCTTACTCATTGTAATAGCCATACCTATCCATTAATTTAAACAACACTGATGTTACCTAGGCTAAGTTTTTGGTAAATAAAATGATTACTTACTTACTTACTTAATTCGACGAAGAATACCAAAGAAAAGACATTTGGGCAGGCCGCATAAACTACTCAAACTCACTAAAACTAGCAGAGAAATAAAAATAATATCCACATAGTCCTCACATTCACAATAATTAAAATAATATAACACTTTCCAAAGTAGTCATGTCATTTTGAATATAATTTTCAACAATGTCAAAGTGTATACAAAACTTGTATATATGTTAAGTTTACATAATAATGAAAATGTCTAGTTTTATGGTTTTATCACAAGGCTTAGCAGAGCGAGAAGTTAAATCCCAAGCTTTTTAGGATTCCGTACCCGAAGGGTAAAATGGGACCCTATTACTTAGACTCCGCTGTCCGTCCGTCTGTCTGTCTGTCCGTCTGTCACCAGGCTGTATCTCATGAAACGTGATTGTTAGACAGTTGAAATTTTCACAGATGATGTATTTCTGTTGCCGCTATAACAAAAAATACTAAAAAATATAATAAAATAAATATTTAAGGGGCTCCCATACAACAAACGTGTTTTTTTTGCCGTTTTTATAGATAAAATGGTACGGAATCCTTCGTGCGCGAGTCCGACTTGCCCTTGGCCGGTTTTTTATCTTCTAAATAAAGACTGATAAGGAAAACGGGAAAGATATCTTTAAGTCAACGGGCGATGTGACTAATTGGAAATGTGACTATGATTTTCTACACAATAGGTACCAATTCAATTTTGTAGTGCGATATCTTAGACAATATAATTCTCATTTCAGACATAGCTTAAATAATTTTCCAAAAAAACCGGACTCCGTCTTCAAAACAAACTAAGTCTAAACTGTCCACAAAATGTTAAGCAACCGCACACACACACACACACATTAACCATGTCATATTTATCTGTACGTCTGTCTGTGCGTCTACCCACGCAACCCGCAACCGGCAAGTCGTCGTCCGCATCGATCCGTCGCCGTCGGTAACAGGATTGCGATCGTTTCATTTACATTTTATTCGAGCCGCAAAACACTACAGTAATTCAATCGAGCGCCGCCGAATGCGTGCGAATTGATAGCGAGTGACGTGTGGGGTGCCTCGACTAGCGAGGAGAGAAGCGAAGTGATCAATGATCATACTACAACGCATGACCATTTGAAAATAGAAATCTTTTTTGTCGGGGAGCACGGCAGTGCCGCCAAGTCCAGCAAAACTAACACAAAGGCACAGCCGTACCATCTTTTCTCGAAGCCATTCAGGACAATTTCAACCCCCTGTAACTTCATTGTGGATAAAGCTAGAAGCCTAAATTTTCTGTGACCAAGAGGACTTAGTATAACTAGGTATATTCTCCAATAACATTGAATTTAAACCAGTAGTTTAAGAACTATTGCAGGTCAAAGTTCCTTAATTTTTTCACTGACATACTGACTCACTGACTCACTCACTCACCGATCATCAAAATTCTAAGGTACTTCTAGCAGACACACAAGCTTCAAATTTTGAACACAATTAGTGTTTAGTCAATGAAGCAAGAAAAATTTAAATTGTACAGCAATTTCAGTCCCGTTTTCTAGATAAACGAACTGCATAAGTAATTTTGTAATCACATTATTTTTATAGGATTACAAAGTTATTTATGCAGTTGTCAAATTAAATTGCATTGAAATTGAATGAAGAAGCAACAATTATTAGGTATAATAACCTTTGGGATCTACCTACGATGCCGCAGATAGACACACAAATCCACACGTTTTATTAAACTGATGTAGGTTCAGTATCAGTATCGGGATACACAAAAAGAAATGAGATCCCATAAAAAATATAACAATTAAAAAAATGCAAGCTCGCAACGCAGTTCTTCTACCGCAAAAGAATGTGAGATCCAATGTAAAACCAAGTCTGTTAATTTATACAGTACCTATCTATTTGTCATCTTTATTCTTTAATAAATAGAATGACTTGGCCATCGCACACGGCAATAGAAACTACATTCTACATACAATAAAATCTACCTAATATTAGCACTGCGCTTTATTTAAGTAGGACTATTTAAAATAGTAGATTATTCTCATGTGATTATGTTACCGTGCAATGGCCAAATCCACAGATTTAAATCTGTGGACAAATCATTCTATTAAAGAAATAAAGATGACAAAACGATAGGTACTGAATAAATTAATAGACTTGGTTTTACGTTAGATCTCACATCTTTTTGCGGTACTCGTAGATGAACTGCGTTGCGAGACTCGCATTTTTTACATCTTATGTTTTTGATGGGATTCAATTGGTTTTATGCTTTTTCTTTTGAACTGCTTTTCTGGCGTTAAGAAACAGCCATCTTTTTCCGTACAATTGTAACAATACTGACAAAGGCTCAGGAATTTTTCCTCATGTTCCAGAATCGTCACTACAACAAGAATACAATTTAAGTTACAAAATTCTTTGATATTTGACCTATGTAAGTATCAGTTCTCAGGTTTCCGCTATCAGGTTGAGAAAAAAAACCACAACATTCTCTCTCTCTTTTCATTACCACGATAGCAAATAAATTAGTCAAAATCAAATTTAGAGATTGAGATTGCATAAGATGTTTTATTGTTTTTTGTTTTATTTTTGGTATTTAAGTCGCTAACACTTGCACCACGCACTGAAAGCTTAGATTCTTGCGTGTATTGGTATTTGTTTACAAAAGCTAGGGGAAACCTGACTCGGTGCGAATCGGCACTATTCGGTACACGACGCGACTCGACACGACCATTGTGCGGAATCTAGCGGCATGGCTCTGCTTTTTTATAAGAAAACAAGCGGAAAATCTTATGAAAACTGTGCAAAATTCACGGTTTTTTAACGAAAAACCACCTCAAGTTTTAATTCACACACATTTCCAAGTTTTATCAACAATATTGTACCGTAGAGACGTAAGTAATCATTATTTGAACTTTACTTTGTTCATAAAAAGTAATGTCTGTAGGTACTTTTATCATGACGTGAGTTTCATGCCGAACAAGATAGCTCTCATGTGGAATAAAAAAATGGAATAGTTTTAAACTTCAGATATTCACGCTGAAAAAGTTTAAATTACAATTACCAGTCCAGATCATAGCTGAATGAACTTCGTTCCGTTACAAAAGATTGTAAAATTCATAAAATATTAACGCTGCTCAAACTTGAGTTCTTTTTTCAGCGTAGGGATCAAACTTTTAAGTTAGATTTTTGGTAGTGAAATATACATAAATTAATAATAATTTTAGTTATTATAAATTTTTGTATATTTCATATTTGTATATTGTATATATTTTGTATAATAAAAGCATTTTAATTAAACTAAATCAATATTCGCGTTACTAATACAACTTCCCCATCGGGATCGGGAAAAGCACTTATACTTAATCAAAGAGTGAACGTGAGCCAACCCTTAGTTAGTTCTACAGCTTCCACAAAGGAAGAACCAAGAAATAATCACAATAAAAGTGAGGCCGGCTCTCAAGTTGATGAATGTTGCGTTTACTTGATGTCTGAGAGTACGCGCGTTCGGTCAATTTGTGCGAGGGCTACATCTCATAACATTAGGAGGGGATCTACTGGCTTTATGGCATTTCTATGGCAACCGTGACCCTTTCTGTTAGCGGCCAGATTCAATAGGGAAGTCTCAAAATAAAACAGCGATGACCTAAAAATTCCCTTAAGAAAAAGCTGGGAAAAATTATTAGTTATCACTTATCAGGTTATCAGTCTATAAAATCCCAAAAACCTGAAGGTTATAAAGGTGTAGCTGCATGTTTTTTCTTTGCCCTACATGTTCTTGTACTATGAGTATATCTACAGACATAAATCTCTAATGCATAAACACCCAAACCCGGAACAACTAACAGTAGGTCATACAAATATTTGTTTCGTACGGGATTCGAAGCAATCGGGCTAGTCTGTTACGTAAGTCATCTTGAATATTGTAAGTACTTTACATTACATTCTTTGGAAATTCTAACCAAAATATGAAAAATTCATTTTACAAGTTCTTATAAAATGTCCCAGTGGATAATTTTCGCCATACATTGTTTTGCTTTCCTACAAAACAAAGACACATCAGTACATCACGGACTGCATGCCTGCGCTCGGGCGCTGTGACACAGAAACAACACAGTACTTACATACAAACCTGCTGCGCGCTGAAATATTCATTCATTTGTATTTTATATAATTATTATTTATGTATTGTTACGATTAATATTTATTCTGCGAGTCATACGACTAACAACGTTTAATCATTCAATTATACAACATAAATGCCTACCTTTAGCTATGTATAAAAGTTTTCAGCAAAATGAAAAAAGGCTTGTCAATCTGAATACAGAACTATCCATTTGCAAAGAATTGATGAGTCGTAGACACGATACGAAAAAAGTCACTTTACGCGAAATACAAATGTGGTCAATCGAAATGAAAAAACAAAAAAATCTAGAACTGCCTCAATTTAGGTCTAAATCGTACCGACATTGAATAGACGAGTTCCAGGCACGATATTGCTGAGGTCATGACTTGTTACGCAATAGCGAGCTACCCTAGAGCTACCTAAAAAAAAATCGGCTATCCCATACCAGTATTTTTGTTTAGAATAAAATACTAGACTTAATATTTTAGATGTGGATCGTACAGTCAGAGATTGTTTAGACACGCTACGTATAGCCATGTTATAACCATTTCTCACGATTAAAGAATGACAATTTGTAATTTAACCGATAAAGTCCTAGGTACTTGTGACATAATCGCCGTGTCACCCCCGAGCCGCTATATTTACGAACGAATAAGACTGAAACCACACTGCTCTGCTGCGTTGCGTTGCGACGTCGCTAAATTGTGTGGCACTGAATGCGTCCAAATCTAGCGCTGCCACATCGCAATGCAACGCAACGGAGCTGTGTGGCTTCACTCTTAGGGGATCGTCAATTAGCTTATCAATCTGTTTCCCTGCTCCTCTTATATTGACACCATAATTTCCAAAGTTAACTATAAAATCTCAATAGTAGTTTCAGACTGGTTCAAAGTCGATATATGAATTTTATTGACGCGTCCCAGCCCTGAGTCCTCGCTTGTAGCCGGCGCCCGGCGGCGTTATCTGGGGAAGTGCTACCGGAGGACACGTCTGTTTCCTATCCAGAACACGTGCACACAGCAGAAGAGTCAGTCAGCAATTTTCATAGAACACTAGCTTTAATCCGCGGCTTCACCCGCGTGGATGTCAGAAATTATCACACGGGATCGTACTATCGGGATAAAAAGTCTCTTGTGTCCTAACCCAAGTCATGGTCTAGCTTTATGCCAAATTTCATCCAAATCCGTCTTGCCATTTAGGCGTGATTCGGTCACAAACAGACAGACAAAGTTACTTTCGCATATCTAATATTAGTATGGATTACAAAAGGGACAATCTTGCTGCTACAGGAACCGTGAACCAACAACTTTCAAATCATAAAAAATATTAATTTCTGGCTGTACATACCACTTGTAGTTGTCCACCAGTACATTGTTAGGGTTTCGTTGCCAAATAGCAAAAAACGGAGCCCTTATAGATTCGTCATGTCTGTCTGTCTGTCTGTCTGTCCGTCCGTATGTCACAGCCCCTTTTTTCCGAAACTATAAGAGCTATGCTGTTGAAATTTGGTAAGTATATGTATTCTGTAAACCGCATTAAGATTTTCACACAAAAATAGAAAAAAAACAAATAATTTTGGGGTTCCCCATACTTAGAACTGAAACTCAAAAATTTTTTTTTCATCCAACCCTTACCTGCGGGGTATCTATGGATAGGTCTTTAAAAATGATATTGAGGTTTCATAGTTTGCGCGAGAGACACTTCCAAAGCGGTAAAATGTGTGTCCCCCCCTGTAACTTCTAAAATAAGAGAATGATAAAACTAAAAAAAATATATGATGTACATTACCATGTAAACTTCCACCGAAAATTGGTTTGAACGAGATCTAGCAAGTAGTTTTTTTTAATACGTCATAAATCGTAAACCGCAATTTACCTTTCATTCAATGTTACTTGCTGCTACGGAACCCTTCATGGGCGAGTCTGACTCGCACTTGGCCGCTTTTTTTTAATTTGGCTCCTTTAGCAATTAATATGACGCGGGGCTTCTGTATCTATGCATTTGGTACATCAATAGATATGCCGTGAAATGCACGTGAAAGGTGATAAGGTCACACTTCAAACTAAGATTTATGGGTGCATTGGTTAAGGTAATCTGGATTATTCGAGATGGACCAGATAATAATAAAAGCAGTATAATAATTACAGTTAAAAATATATTATAAATCATAATCATACCTACTGAAAATCAATCCTTTTAACATTGCATAGTTGCAATAATACCAACACCATTACATGTATATCGGTAATTAATTTTATTATTATTCATACATTTAACACTTGAATTTGTTCACGAAAACCATTCTAAAATAATGATTTACAATAAGACTTATTAAAAGCATGAAGCAGCTCATATAGTTTATTTATTAATGTTCTGCTTGGATTATAAATATCTTCTAAATACAATTTATTTCCGTTGCAAGCCATGTGTTACATGTTTACGAGCGAGTGCATGCTTTGCGTGAATGATGCACCAACCGGTGTGAACGATGCACCAACTATTGAGAACTCCACAATATTTTGTTATTGACTGGCGTGGAAGTTTAATGATGAGGAGAAATATTACAACATTGTCGACTAAATGATAGGAAGGTGTAACACAAAGTGCAAAAATCAATGGGCCCTGAACGGAAACCACTTTACATCTTTGACACATAGATTATTTTACTCAAAGGAAACATTCATTTATTTTTTTAAAGAATCAAATCTGCATTCAAAGATTTTCGAAAATTCGCTTGCCACACATCTCTGATGGACCTTTGAGTAAAAGTGCTTTATCTTGCCCCATTGAATTTATAAGTTAAGATTTTATGGTTATTGGTTTATGGTTATTTTATGGTATTCAAGCAAATAAATTATTTGGATTTTTTGGTTTGCCTTTCATTTAATTAATCATATTTGTTAGAGAGATTTTATCCTTAATATTGACCCTATCAATTGAAGCCATAAAACTACAGGGTGTTATTTATTCGGATTTTAGTCGGTTCGATTCCAGAGTGTGGTAAGCGAATTTTCGAAAATCTTTAATAATCATAATCATTTAATCATTTGTTAACATAGCTACAATAAAATAGTTGTTAAGTATAAAAAAAAAAATTACAAGCGCGCTATGTTATAATACCAGAAGGCGTACAAATATTCATGGATGTCATTAATGCAGATTTGTTTCTTTTTAAAAGTAAAGGAATATTTCCTTTAAGTAAAATAATCTATGTTTAGGATTTAAGGAGCAACTTTACTTTTCCCATAAAAAATTCGGGGGGGTTTTACTCCACTGTTACAC
This sequence comes from Agrochola litura, assembly GCA_949152395.1. Lineage (NCBI taxonomy): Eukaryota > Metazoa > Arthropoda > Insecta > Lepidoptera > Noctuidae > Agrochola > Agrochola litura. Next base: position 765,506 of record OX424497.1, on the reverse strand, counting down.
ATTGTACATCCAAAGTAAAACATGAAATCGTTTTGTCTTATTTTTAATTTTGTCTGTACAGAAGCAGAATAGTAAAAAAAAAGCAATTAAAAAGTTATGAGCCAACAAAGATTCGTATTTCCTGCTAATTTTAACCCAACTTTGGGAGTAAATAAGTAATAAAAGAAGAATAAAATCTCCAAAACAAAGCTCGTTCCGACAAAGCTCAATTGTCGAAGATTATAATAAACTTTATTCGTAATTGATTTATGCAGTAGTTTTATCATAAAACTCCACCTTCCAAAGGACTTTTCGGAATTTTTTACGCGCTCGTTTTACTAAAATCGTTCTGAACGGTGTTTGTGTGCGTGCGAACAAGAGTTTGTGCATGTAGACCAGCGTCTAACTGCTCATCACTGATACTATCTCTGTCGGACACGATGCCAGGTGAGATAGCGTGCTTTTTGACCAAGCCCACCAATGAGTTCGAGCCCGCGACTAGTTCAATCTTAAAGTGGTTTCCCTTCAGGGCCCACTGATTTTTTCCACCCTGTATACTATTCAGCCAAATCGATCGATATGACAGATGACAGTGAACCATGATTGGAACAGAACAAATAATAATGTCTTAATTACTTCTCACAATTACCAAACCCATCGTATATCACAAACATGCAAGACAGTTATAAAATAACTGTAAAAGCTTATAAATCTATGAACTAACTTAAAAGCTTATAAACGTACTTATTGCAGGAAACCTAGAAACGCTTAAGTTAGGGGAAACATTCAAAGTTGGGGCTAAGTTGGTACGAATCTGACCCAGCGTTGCGTTGTTTGAAGACGGGAAGTAACGGGCAGTAAATCTCACCGCACGCAAACTGAGTTCTACGAGCTACAAGACGTTACGCGCTTTACGAGTGGTTATGAGTATTTGAACGATTAGGAACAGGTCATTATACTTTTGGAGACGGCAAGGTGTGTTGTGTGGCGTGTGGTGAAGTTTCACACTGAAATATTAGGTATTGCACAATATTGGTTATTGTTGTCGATTCTCGAATATGGGCTCTGTCGTTCATTATACAGGTTTTAATTCTATGATGATGTCACACATTTTTGGATCGTTACGAACAAGGATCTAATTTAAAAAAAGTCAATTCGCTATCCGATATGGTGGAATGATACCTATAAATTTTGCGATATAGTATGCCGAAGTAAGTACCTCTATTTTAAGAAATAAATGTAAAAAAAAACTTATTTTATTTAAAGAAACCAACCAACTCACAGCACACCTCGGCCTCATAAAAATCTGCATGAATTCAAAAGTCAAAACCCACAAGAGACTTTGAATCGAGGACATATCGGTACCAGTGACTTCGAAGAATCCCGAGGACACGGTCGGGACACCAGAGAGGTAATGTAATATATTATGGAGGGCATGGGCGCCCGCGCGTGACCGAGCCAAGCTCCCCGCGCCCGCCACATGGGCCCCACGGACGCAAAGTGCTGCACATCCCGACATTGTAAAGGATTTAATATTGTAACACCGATGTACATTTTAGTGGCCTTACTGAACTTTAAGTTTATTGAGGACAGAATAAAACAAAATGCATTATTCTATCGCATATTTGCAAGACAATCATGAAAACATTACAAGCGACTCTTCAACAACTCAGCGACAGGGTTGTTCAACCAGCACAGCAGTAGCGTCTGCGCGTGACTGACTCTAGACTACTAGAGTCAGTCACAAGACTCATCAAAATCAGAAGGGAATTATTTCGTTGACGCGAGGTTAGAGATATTTTTGGGTTACTACAATTTTACAATTACCAATCTGCTCTTACAGACAGTATTGCGTTTTAACGCTCGAGCAGCTAAATTAAAAGAAACGTTCAAATTGGAATCTTCTTCAAGATCTTGTTTCAAACGTTTGAATGTTATAAAAGCTGTGAAGTATGCTGTAAAGCTCGCTATTACTCCAGTGTTTTCAATCGATCGCTTGAAGAGCTCATTGAAATCTTGTTATAAAAACTCCTAGTGGATGGTAGATGGTAGCTACTTCAAGTGGTACCTTAGTCCGAGAGCGCTTCGTTCCTTCGAAGTTTAAGATTCTAACACATTGTTTACGAGTTATACAATTTAGTAGCATCAGTTTTATAACGATCATTACAATCTGTTCCATCTACCTTTTTGTGGTTCTACTTATTCATTTCTCCATTTCCTCTTCAAATGATAGTTTTCATGCTTACAGTTTTGCTATTTTCATTAATTAAATAACTTATTTATCAAGTTTAATTCAGCTTCTCAGCTCTTTCTTTCGATTACCGGAAACATAAAACATCTCGCATTTTGGCATTCCCATGTTGACAGACCTCTAGAATGTGTCGAAATAGACATATAATGTTTACAAATCAATCAAAATATTGTCTTTAAAGTGTATGAATATATCAGCAGATGCGTTTTAACATTGACAACTGCAACTCCGGACGTGCAGTGTTTCCCCAGTTTAGCCGTGTGTTTACTGTTTACATGGCAGTAAACGTTATTTTTACCCGTCGACGGACGGAAACACTTTGATCTGCGGCGAATGTGCTGTGACCAACTTTATTGATCTCTTCCGCTTAGAAATTGGTGGCTTTATCACTTTTATCTTTATGTCACGAGGCTGGGAGGCGGTGATGTTTGCGACTAGATTTAATGACTGAAATTAATTAATTTAAAGCTTCTTTAATTATGAGTGCACTAGCTTTTGCCCGCGGCTTCGCCCGCGTTGATGTCGGTAAATATCCCACAGGAACGTGCTACCAGGATTCAGAGTATCCTATGTCCTAACCCAAGTCATGGCCTTTCATTGCTTTCAATGCCTTTCATCTAAATCCATTTAGCGTGAAATATAAAGACAAAGTGACCACAATAATGCAGTTTGAGTGACATGCAATTAGATGTTATTGACTAAATAATGGACAAATGAATTTGTTCCTTCACGAAGTGTTTTCTTTTACCTTTCCTTCTTGATCGAATATTGTTGACCAAATTCACCAAATTGTTGGTCACAATGTTGATGGTCAAGTAAGTATAAATATATTTTTCGAGGGTAAAGCATCATTTACACGTTAGAAGTTTTAAAATGACTTGCATCATTTAAACATTGTTTAAACGGTGCAATTTTTATTATTGCTGCAACTTATCGTATGCTACTGGTGGCACCGTGTAAATAAAGCTTTACAATATCTACCCGTATACCTAGGTATTTCAATCGTTAAACATGATACTCCAAACGACGATGACATGAAGATCATTAATTTATTTAATTCCTCTCATTCAGTAGTCCTCCTGCGATATATTCGACGCGCATCCAGGCCAGTACTTAAAGTCGTCAAGCGCCATTAAAGTTAATAAAACGAATAAATGACGTCACCAGTACATGGGCTTATTGACTGTTTTACGATCTTGTACGGTTTTAAAGACTCTTGTGAAATGTGGGCTTTGGTACGAGTTCCGGTTTAAATCCGGTCATTATGTTTTTATAGTTGTCGTTATTTGCTATCCGAATTATGCCTTTGTGTATAATCTTATAGCTGTGTCGAATGCTACAGGTTATACATGGGTAGGTAATGCGTCATATTGCAAATCAGGGTTCACAAATGCTTAATTTCCACTCCTTTGAATGACCCATTTTTAAATAGCCTCAACTTCAACATTGTATATCCCATCAAAATATTTACTAATAAATATTATAGCCTAGCAACATGAAACACCGTAGAGTATAATCATTTATCACAATATTCAAGATAAAAAGACGAACCATCCACACGTCGCTGTCTCACACCTCACGCACCGCACACCCGGCGCACGCACCGCGCGGTGCCCGGTGCCCGCCATGCTCACTGCTCACCCCACTGATACCTGTTTATTTACACAACACCACGTGTTGTTTGATCTTCACCAACATACTAGCTACTATCTCACTAATTCCACGGAGATACTTCTTACTTTACTTATGTTTCAGTTTTATATTGAACAAAAAAGTTTGTAGTGTAGGTTAGAAATGTAATCTTTGCAGTACAAAGAACGTTTATATTGAGTTATTTTATATCAATTTAAACGAGATCTTCGATCAATTTCAAGGTTGGAGCGTGAGATATATTCAGACGATCGCATCCAATTCTAACTAGGTATGCAAAGCAGAAGCATAAAATTACACATTCGGGCGTCAATCTGAGCTGGAGTTAGCTTCATTTATGTTACTTGCCACTTTTGTTAATATTTAAGCTGTTTCCTTTAGTTACTAACCCAGTTTCCTGTTTGTCTGTGTCAACACCACATCAGCTTCAATATTCAGTAACACTGTAATAGAGACTTAATTGAGTTATACCTTGTTGTACGAAATCTGTTACGATGTTATTTGCTCAAAGCAAGAGATGTTTTGTAACATTATTATTTCCAATGAGGAAACAGAAGATTGGAGAGAGGAAATCATAATGATTTCATTATCATTGTTAATATCAATAAGCCTCATTTACGTGCAAGAGGAACTTGACTCATTAATGAATATATCCCGTCAAACAGAAAAGCTTTTACTGCATTATTCTAGTCTATTAACCTTCCCATTACATTAGCTTATTAATAACTAGCTTTTTACGCGGCTTCACTCGCGTTCATGTATCTCTCGGGAACAGTAGTTTTTTTGAAGTGAAAACTTCTTTAGGCGCGTTGGGCATTTTTGAGATGGGAAAAAAACAACTGAACTCGCGACACCGTTACTGACACCTCATTTTTGTAAACGCAATTGTGCTCTTTATTTATATTAGGTTACGGGCCAATGTTCTAGTATACAAGTATTGTTCTTCCACCAAGGCGATCTTGTTCAAGTTTTTACTTCTGTCGGCACTCCCGGAGTGCCACTGTTTTTTCTGGATGAAAGCTAATCTTTGTCCTTTTCTATACCCTTGACAACGTGTACGCAAAATTTAATTATAGTCGAAGCGTAACAAAAAAACCAACAAATTCACTTTAGCATTTATAATAATATAGTTAGGATGCTGCCGCTATTATGACATAATTATTCAACTAATATTATTAGCATCAAATGTGTTTTCTCTTGTCAATTATAAATAAAAATCCCTACATAGTTTGAACAACACAAATAATTAAAAATATTTGTTTGTGATTGCAAAATACATGCGAAGTTAGTTTACTGAGCAACCACCGTCGTGTCCTTTTAACTGTATAAGCAAAGTTAGGTATTATTTAATTCTGTAAATAAATTACCATTCACACAGTTACAGAACAAAATCTCTACACAGTTGTTCTGTAATCAATATTCTTTCGGTAAAATCCTTCGTTTACTACAACTCTAATAAACTTACTTCATTTTAGTTGTTAACCACATTCAATTTCCCTCTAAAGGACTGCGGCTCAGTTTTCAATAGATTTTAATTTAATAATATTCACGTGAAAGTTCTTACACAGCTGTTTTATGAATAGGCTCTAAAATAGAATTTGAAATGTATGAAAAATCCAACAGAACTCTACGACCCGGATCAAATATCTAATAGAAAAGTCGAGGCTTTCTATATATTATGTGTGAACCTACGGCAGGTAAAGAGGATAAAATATTTGCGGAATATAATGGTATGTTTTTCAGGTCAAGTCCTTTGAGTAGGTAGTGGAAATATACGCCTGGCCAAATTGTTTTTGCCCCAGTTTCAATTTGCAATCACAGGTGTATATCGCTTTCTAGTTGGAGCACCTAATGATAAAACGCTTAGGATTTTGTGCGAGTGTTAAAAAAAAGCCGATACCAAAACTAAAGTTAATAATTCTAGTAAGAATGGAGTCGAAAACATTCGAAAAGTCGCACCTAAACACATCATTATGTAATAGAAGCTGAAAAATGTAAAATTTTAGAATAATCAAAGATAGCGATAGATATAAATAATAGATTATAATCAATGATAATGCAATAACAGTAACTAATCCACGGGTTAGGTTATCTGGTGCGGCATGATCGGCGACTCCCGACGGGGCTATTATTCAATTTGTAGCTCCCAGCGGCCAACATCTGTCTAGTGTAGAATTTATAATTAATGCCGGATACCGACCAATCAGCGACGATTAAATTCTTCGGAAACAATTTATTGTCTTCTGTTTTGGGTGTTTTGATAACGGTATTTTCTCAGAGATGAGATTTTGGGGGTGGAACGAAGTTGTATTTTAAAAGGGTTTAATTATGTACAACAATTTCGTTTTTGATGCAAATACTTGAAAAGGATTAATCCTATATTAAATTAATGTTTACAATGGGTTACGAAAAATTTATGATTGTAGGTACCTACAAAGTTAGTTTCTCATACTTTTTAGACCAGATTCTTCATAAATCTTAAAAAAACATTGGCAAGGTAAAAAAATGTATGCAAAATAATAATCAAACCAATGTTTTACGATCTCTAACGGAGCGAAGGTTCCCAGAACTCGGCGGTTTTTCAGCGCGTTATCAAGTTACGCCATATTAAACGGTTAATTAACCGAGATTGTCTTACAAGAGAAATTATTATAACTTTACTCATGTAGTTCCATGTACAAAAACGTAATAAAGCGGGTTGCAGATTAAAGATGGGGAAAAAAATCCACCCAGCTTCATTTTCAGCATTGTGTTCTTCATTATTATAAATTATATCGTTGGCGTAGGTGGAGAACTAAATAACAAAAAAAATCTTGTTTGGAGAAAATTGCGATTTATTTATGCGGCATGATTTGGGTGTTACGAAAACGGTGAAATCGCAGTTATTTAGTTCGCCACTCACGCCGACGATATATATGATTCTAAGGCCCGTATTACAGAACGTCACTCAATACTCAAGCATTACTTAAAACTAGTTTCAACCAATCAAATGGCTTGAATCTAGTTTTAAGTAATGCTTGAGTATTGAGTAACGTTCTGTAATACGGGCCTTAATCTATGACATTGCACTATAATTTTGAGATATCTGCTTTATAGCTAAAATATTCCTCCCTTTAAAAATGAGTTTAGCGTAATCATTTGCCAGATTGCAACTTATTACGTCAGAATTATTAATATCCACGAGAAAATATATAAAATGACTTGAGTCCACTGGGAGGTGTGAACGCATATAAATCTGTCATTGAAGTGGAACAGGATGTGAATACTTTTATAAACAGACTTTAGTTATTACGACAGAAGCACGAACAAGCTTCAAATTAAGTGTTTCCTCTACAAAGTTTTTTCTTCGATAATTTAGTTAAATTTAAAATTATACCAATGTTGATACTTCGCATTCTAAAGTCATTTTAACAGATATGCTCTAAACAAAATTAAAGTATTGGACATCGACGACATAGCAACCGAGATCCTATAGACAAGAACACAGAATGTAAAACAATGGAGCCTTTTAAATTCCAAGGTATTTAGCATGAACTTCCGCAAACAATAACTGGACATTCAATAAAGTCGGGTACAATGGTAGTAAAACAATGACGAGCATCACAACAGATGAGCAGTAACCGGGACGGATGAGCTTGAACCGGCGTGTGACGCGTCGTAAAAACAAGAAATATACGAGCTCCGGTGGTGGACCCAAACGTTGCGGACGTATACAACATAAATATGACGATGTTGATGTATTGTTGGCTCATGCTGTACGGTTTCTGGTGGCAGTTATTGAATATTGTAATATTTGGTCTTCAGAGGAAGAGTGGTCTGTTTGAAGTGTTGAGTAAAATTATGTAACGTACGGTAATAGCACAGATTACTAAATAGTTACTACGTAAGTAATAGTCGGATAAATTCGATCCAAACAAAATACATGATGTCTGTGGTCTGTATCTACTGGTTTTTAAATCACTGGCAAAAGATTTTTGAAATCTTTTAGGCTCCAAATTAAGCAATTCATTTTCATTATAACGATGCTGAGAGAAAAGGAGGTTCAATATTAAATATTAATAGTTACCTCAAATTATGATTAGTGTACAAATGCAGCCTGTCAAAGGGACAAAAGGGGAGTAAACAATAGCTGCTAAACAAAACGCATCCTGGACACAAAGGAAGCTGTAATTAAAAGATCAGGTAGACAGTGCAGCGGCAATGATCATATGACCACTCGCCTCTCTATTGTGGCACTTTTTATACTGCCGGCAAAAACATTGGACATAAACAGAGTAATGACGGTATTTTTAGTGGTATAGAAGTGGAATTTCTTGCTAAACCTAACAACACATACCAACTCGATGCCGAAACCGAAGATAAAGCTGAGTACAGTAAAGTTACTTAACAGGACAAGACAGAAGAATTTCTCCACACAGCTATACAAAAGCATACAGTTGCATACCAGAGGAAAGCTCCCACGATTTATTACGAACAATAAAATCGAACTATTCACAGGTCAATCACACCTCACTACACGCTGGGTAACACCACAGATATGCCGTGATCAAACAATCAATCACCACAACGACATCACTCAATGACACGCGCGTTATTATATTAGTGCTCGGGGGCACGACGTGCGTGCTTCTCGGGAGCTGGAACGCGACTGAGCTCGGAGAGATGCTAACAAACTCGTTCTGAGCTCTACTAAAGCCTTCACGGTAAGTGGCGCAGGCACAATGGGAAACGCGAGCGCCCGCGCACCTGTGCCGTGTCGTATACTCCTTTTTCTTTTTAATTTTATAAGGCGTCGAACTTTTCTGCGAGCGGACGAACGGTTGATGACCCTAAACAGAAGTCCCTAATGATAATTTAATGGGACATCAACCGCCATCGATCGAACAATTCACATTCAATGTTAATAGTTATTCATTTGGCGACCAATCAGCGGCGGGTTTATTTGAGACAAAGTTACATAGCAGAATGGTCGGTAATTCATCAGGAGCTTTTTTCCGTCCGAAGTCGGTGCGCGGAGGGACGTATGAATGGACAGCTAGATGAAGCTGACGATAGCGAACGTTTGTGAAACTGCAGTGTTTACTATTTGGGAGGCGGTTGTGAGGAATGCGCCCCCGCGCGCGTCCCTCTCCCCCGGAGTGCGTCGTGCAAGGTCGTGCGCGAAGGAATGCGCGGCGCGCGCGCACTGCACTGCCAAAACGTAATGAAAGCACAAAAGGCCCACTGCAAACGAAGTGCAATACGGAGCTTTCACGCAAATATTCGCCAATGAAATAAGCGAGACGAACGGTGATTAAAGATTTCTCACTTTTGCATTAGATACGTTTATCTAGTTTCTATTTGTATTTGCATAAGTTCCGCGTAGCTGGGAGCTTCCACCGCCTACTCCACAGAACAACATACTATGAGTCGTACCCAAATATTTCAAAGCCATATTCAGATCGATGACAGTCGCGACTCGCGACTAAAGGATTACAATGAACCGAAAATGTACTATCTGTCGGGAGAGTGAGGATCGATTGCTCTCAAAATAAATATGTCGACGTTAATCCGATTACAGAAATAAAGACAACTAAATTTTAACACGACAAGACTGTCCGAGCGATACAATAAGACAAGTTAAGTATTAATGGGCCATTCACGTGTTTATTATCGTTGAGAGCTTATTCTCGACGGTTGAATCTCTCGGCAATAAATTATCTGACGGAGTCACATGCGACTGTAGCCCAAATACTCAGACGTTGACAGGAGATCGAATGTTTATTGATTGACTGTGAAAGCTTTAGCAAAACAACTTAATTTATCTCAAACACACTCACTGTGCTACATATATGCGTAGGAGTGGATCCAACAGGCAGACAGAGGTAACAACTAGACTAGATTTTTGTCAATGACATGAAATTATAAATTCACTATATACTAGTCTAGTTACTTTCACAGCATAAGTACCCACCTTCTTATTATCCAATTCCTTAGCCCAATTAAGTACCTAACATAAGTAAGAACTAGCCTTAGGGGTACACTAGTCGGTCATTCTTCCATACAATTCAATTCAACAATCATTTTATTCTCTCTTCACAAAGCTGACTTATAGTTAAAGTGTACAAAAAATATCTCAGCTGTATTCCATCTTTGTGAGAGACTAGTACCTGATATAGATTTTTGGGAAAAACCTGTGTTACAGGTCACCAGGCTAGACTTCACGACACTCCACGGCTAGAATTAGATTTTAAAGAGATACCGTGCAAGAGTCGAAATAAAAACTAAGTAAGATTTAAAACAATAATTATTCTTAACACAAATAAAAGAAGAAGTAATACAGTAAAAAAATACCTACCTATAATTCTGCAGATGCTTTTGCTGATGTTGTGAAACGAGGAGTGAGAAAAAAAAAAAAACTAAACGTAGTATGTTCATTACTTTTCTGTTGGACAGTGTACGTTCAAAAATAAAAATTAAATCAATTTGCCATGTCATTAACTAGCCTTGTATGGAAGCAGAATTGGGAAAAAAGTATTGGTTTGGAAGTTACGAGCGTCAAAACTTCCATATTTCAACACTAATTTTAACTCATTTTGGGCGTAAATAAATAACTTGAAAATTAGTATGAAAATGATAAAATAGAAACCGTACAGGAATAGATAAATTTATTGAAAATTTCAATTAATTTTAAATTGAGTAGATACATACAGTAGTTTTTCCATAATATCTATACACCCAAATGTCTGTTCATGCAATTTTACGCGCTCGTTATCGTTATAAATAATCGTCTATTTCACTAAATAGATAAATTAATATATCAATTAATTAAAAAAACTAGATAAATAAATCTTTACTAATATTATAAACAGGAAAGATTTGTATGTTTGTATTTTTATATGTAACGAATAAACTTAACAACTACTAGACCGATTTGAAAAATTCTTTCAGCAATGGATAGCCACATTATCAGCGAGTGACATACATAGGCTATATTTTATTCCCGTACTCTCACGGGAACGGAAACTACGCGGGTGAAACCGCGTGACGTCCGCTAGTACTAAATAAATAAAACTAAATAAATAAATAACTTTACTAAATAGCATGCATATTAGCCACGCCACCAACGAGTTCGAGCTGTCAACTAGTGGAACCTTAAGTACCGTAGAAAGAATTCAGTAAAAAATGATATAATACAACTTGCTTGACCCAAAGATGAATTCGGTGTGTAACCTAGTGCGACGGATGACTCGTCACTATTATACAAGTCGTGACGAATGCAATCAGCCGTATCAGTCATCGTCATTAACTAGGTTTGTATAACAGCTACCATTTGACAAAAAATCGTTAGGCTATTAGCTCTAGCCATAGATATCGATATCCGTGGTTCTAGTGGTAATTTGATTATGATATACGCAGACGATCGTAAATCAGTTTTTTTTTCTCTCAGTGTATAAAACTGTCATTATTATATATTGTGAGATGAGCATATGTCTTGAAGAAAAAATAAAAAAGTAAACTAAACTCTTACTGAAGTTTCAGCAGGACAAAATATCGTGAGACTTACGAAACCTACTCGTTAATGCCGGTGATAAAAACTGAATACAAAACCAGCAAGAAGAAGTATTAACAGAAGCGAATGAACACGCAAATCACGATGATAATACCTTTGACAAACTTTCTAACAAAATAAGCGATACTAGAAACATTAATTGAAATCTGATTTAAATAACGAAAAAAACTGTAGAAAGTTAAACGACCATATAAACGCGAATAAATATCTCGCATTAGATGATCAGCAATAACTCTAATTGCGCGTTATTGAGCTGATGGTAGCGATAATGGAGGCTAAGTGCGTTTATCTGTTACTGGAAACTTATCCAATCTGAATCAGAGCTGTGAGCTGCAGTGGGCTGTCGTTGCGGAATTATCGATGAACCAGTTCATGTAGCTACGTGATGATGCTTGGTAACTTTATACTTAGCATGATATTAGAATACGTGTACGTTAAATAATGGATAATCTTGAAATAGCATAATATAATAGACCCTACGACCGTACTAAAAAAATACAAGAAATATTTCGCACCCCTAGATGAAGACTCCGGTAACTCAAAAAGTACGCATTTCAAGTTAGTGGCGGTTTCGAATTCCTGACTTGAATACCTACACATAGATATAACTCGCGTTATAATACCTTCAACTGCTGTTAAAAGATAGCTTTACTTAATTAATAAAACGCAGCTTTACTTAATTTGCTTACAGCTGCAAAACTAGAGTAACTAAAAAATCTCGATATTTTCCAGAGTTTTAACAGACAAAATACAAACAAGCTAATTCAACGTTATGGAAAGATATCAAAAATTTATTGAGACATTCATCTCTATGAATGTCTCAATAGATTTTTGATATCTTTCCTAAATATACTAAAAACAGTTTTTCGTCATTTCTGAAAAATGAGGTTTTTTGAGTTACCGGAGTCTTCATCTAGGGGTGCGATATATCCCAAGTAGTACCTAAGATTTTTAACTAACTTTTTTACCCTATTTTACATTTTTCTTCACCACGACCACAAATGAATGAATTCCATCGGTTATTTGTTGTTGTAATCTTGTACATTGACTATGCCGACACAGAAGCAGTAAATAATGTGACTAGAAATTGCCCAGTATCTTTTTCAAAAATATCGTATCTTATGTAGGTACTACTTAGAAAATGTATTTTTACTGTGTTTTTTTTAAAAGGTCTTGTGTTCTTTTATATCCTATTTCTAGGTTATCCATTATTTACTGGACACCCTGCATATTAACAACTACCTGTTACCCGCAACTTCGTCCGCGTGGAATAATAATTATATTTTATTTATTTGTACAGCAGGCAGTGAAAGTTTTAAAATTGTGTTTTTGTTGTATGTACTGTTTAAACTTTCTTATGCATTAAGTAAAAAGCTGTTATTTTGACTTTCATACAGACACTTCAATTTTATTTAATGGTGTAGATATTTTGCGTAAGCGCATGTGCAACATTCCACACTGCCAATATAAGAAATAGATAAAAGAAAACAAATCTGATTAAATCAGTCAAAGTCAACAATTAGTTCGATTTTGAAAACTAAACTTGACGGAAGCCTGCCCGGGGCTGTGCCTAATCAAAATGAGCTTTATCACAAGGATACTACGTTATATTTATCAACAAAATGATAATCTATTTCACCTAGCTTCTATCGTAACTTTGATCCCACACAAAATTCTATTCTAACTACTACACACATAAAAGTTTATGCAAAGTCGCTACAAGATGCGAGTAACAAACAAACAGCATTCTATATATCGGCTAGGCTTAGCACCAGTTCTTAAACCACAACTCAGTGCAACTTACAGACGAAGTTGCAGCGATAGTCTGCTTGCTAGAACTTGGTCCGCGCCTTCTAAGTGCACAGCGGCTCAACCACAGCTCAACAGCCGCTTTAGCACAAACGCCGCAATTTTTGCGCCACCGTGCTACATTGTAACTTTGGAAGAAAAAGGTTTCTTTCAAAGATATGTTTAATTCAGATTCCAGATGCGTCCATATTGTGGACTTTTACAGAAATGTTGAATTGATTTTCTTTCGTCATTACTTAGAATAACATCGACACAGCTTTTTCGCCGCTTGAAGCTTAATAGCACAAAACACATTAACTACAGGCAGGACACTATATTATATAGAATACAGGTGAAAACCTGACCAAATTATATTATTATTTAGCACTACCGAAAGCAAGTAAAATTACTCATCTTTTCATTAATCCTCGCATGTATGTTTAAGCGACTACTCTACTCAACAGTTGCCATTTTTAACCGACTTCAAAAAAAGGAGGAGGTTCTCAATTCGACTGTATATTTTTATGTTTGTTACCTCAGAACTTTCGACTGGGTAAACCGATTTTGATTTAAAAAAAAAAATGATTTGATAGCTGGTGCTTCCCGTGTGGTCCCATTTCAATTTGGTCCAGGTCTGACAGTGTGACAGTGGCATCCATGAGAAAATCATATAAGTCTTAAATTTGCATTAAGTATGTGCGCAACAAATGGACGAATAACTCTTCCTGTCAGTGTTATTTAAATAGCAAGTAGTGGTGTTCGAATTTGTGTGGGGTAAGTACCACGACTAAAAAGTGAAAAATAAAAACTATTTCCAAAAAAAAAAACAACCGACTTCCAAAAAAAACACTACAAAGTGAAAAATAACTTTAATTTCGGAAGTCAGTGTCTTTGGTTTTGAATTTTTATTAAGTATTTACAAATGAACAATCTATTTAAAAAGTGTTATGAAAAAATACCGAGATCCATGCAGTACCTACATTTAACGTTAAATACGTACAGAACAAGTAATCTACTCGACACGTATCTTATCCGCTCTGCACAGTTCATTTGTTTCTCTCAGCGGTTTCAGCGGAGCTGCAAACTGTTTAGTGCTCTTTTTTTATTTCGTTTTCAGCTCAACATGATTGTTTTATATGCACTTATGCAAAGGATGAAATGTATTGTGGAGCTTTTTCTCAATTCTTGAAATATCAAATAGACCTTTGTTGTAGAGATGAAAAATTTGACCTACTTCTTTGAAGCGTTTGATAAATAGTTCAAAATAGATGCATCAAAAATAGTAAATAATCTATACATATAATAAAATCGTAGTGAAGTCAAAAGTGTACATTGAATATTTTTGAAAAAAAGTAATTGCTACGAGATCTAGGATCGATTCTAATGCCGAAAATATATATTTTTTAATTTTTGTCTGTTTGTCTGTATGTATGTTCCAACATGGCACAAATTCTACCGGACAGATTCTGTTAAAATTGCATAGATATGCCCTGTGTGTCTGGTCAAGCTATAGGGTATAAATTATCACGCTATTTGCTATGGGAGACAAGCAATATTATGTTATGTTCGTATTTTTGGAAAAAAACGCGGCAAAATATTAGGATATTGTAGATGGTTATCGATTTTACTTTTTTGCCTTTATAGAACTAAGCAGTCAATCATAAAATATAATTATAGGGACGGCTATTTTAGGTAAATTTCAACGAAGCAGTTAACTCAGCGGTTGGACGATTTCTTTGCAAACATGGGGTTGTAAGTTCGATTCCCATCTGTGTTTTTTTTATTCTTTTTTTACATTTTGTAAAACGATTTTTTTAAAATTATATAACGATTTATGTTCATAGAATGTATTAATTCACTAAAAAAGAAAAACTTCGTAAGGTATGGGAAACTACTACGTTACAAGTACTTTACATTAAAAAAACATTCAAGGTTGTGTTCTGATCATTTTAGAGCTAAAGACTATAGGAATTAAATGTTTTTTTACAGATTTTAACAGCACATTTGTCCTAGCGATTTTAAAATCTGTGTGTGGATCTTCTGGAATCGCTGCCACACTGCTTCCTGGAGACAAAACAGCGCACGCCACGTTTAAGATTCCCATCGATTTAGAGAGCAACGAAACGCCTATTTGTGGGGTGTCACGCAAAAATAACAAGGGATGTGAGCTTAGGGATTGCGCTTCATCGTATGGTATGAAAGCGTTATGGCAAATAGAAAAGCAGTGGAAGCTGTAAACAGAATCCTGCAGGACATCCGCAGGAACCAAAATATGATGGGTGGTGTCACAGTTCTGACAAACAAAGTGAATACTTCGTTGAAAAGGTCGACTCTATGGTCGAGAGTTTAAAGACTGCGCTTGACCATCACTATGCGAGCTCGGCTTGGCGGGAATTCAAATGCTCAAGAATTCTCCGATGTTCTTCTAAAAGCTGGTGAAGGCACTCTACCAGAGACTCTTGGTAGAGTAGATCCCACTTTAGAAGATCTAAATCGTCTGAAAAACGGGGACATCAGTCAAATACCGTACCAAGAGAATTCTTGGGCGTGTTTCCATTTTAACTCCGAAAATGACCAAGCTGCAGCGATCAACCACAGTATTCTCTCACAAATCGAAGAGAGTGAAGTGATATACACCTCCATTAATACTGATGTGGAGGCAGATGATGCCACACATTACCCCGTAGAATTTGCAAATTGCAAGTAGACTTCCGGTTGTATATCTGTGTAACGGAACCCGGCTCAAAGTCATGTCTTTGCAGAGAAACGTCATCGAGACGGAAATTGTAACAGGTTGTGGCGATGGCGAGACAGTGTTTATAGCGCGTATACCACTAATTCCCCACCATTACCAGTTTAAGCGCGTGCAGTTCTCTGGGAGCGTATGCTTTGCGATCAACAAGTCACAGGGGCCGACACCTCAGGACAAGCTGCTTCTCACACGGACAACTGTACGTCGCTTGCTCCCGAGTCACCATTCCTGACTCTGTATATTTTGGCTGCTGAGAATAAAACTACAAACGTAGTATACAGGGAAGTTTTATAAAAATGTGGCTGTTATTGTAGTATATTGTGGTATCTTACGACTTCCACGCGAACGAAGTCGCGGGCAGAAGCTAGTGGATAATAATACTAGTAGTTCTGCGAACAGTAGACCTCGCGAGCACAAACTTTTTTACAACAATTAATATTCCACTAAAGTTATTAAAAACGGGATATTTACCATGTTTTTTATTTAATATAGGATATTTTGTTAAAAAAAAACAAAAAACATGATAAATATCCCATTCTAAAGAACTTTAGTAGTGAAAAAACCATGTCAGTTTAAATTCCTATAGTTAATATACCTATCCAACTTAAAACCCGAATGCAGCTGTAGTTTACTAAAAAGCATGTGGTGGCAAGACGATAATAAAACAGAAATAAACTAATCAACTACTATCTATTAAACACGAGACTTGAAGCTACTTTACACCTAACAAAACTCACGTCACACAAAATCTTCGACGGGACCTTTTTGGCAAGCGACAACGCCAACGCGATCTAGTGGTGTACAGTAGCGCCATCTGGTGACCTTATTGTAAAACGTAATTCTGAAAATTATTTTTAGAATTCTCTAGTTTTGTGATGAGAAGGTGGTCCCAGGAGGCCAATTCTCGCGTTTGCACTCGTACTTGTCGCACTCGTCAATGTCGCTCGTCTACCTATGTCGCTTTTAGAACGGTGGTATTATCCAGATACTTGTATTCTCACTCCTTGAAAGTCGTTCGTACACATCACGAGTCAAAGGACAAAAATGTTGCCATTTACGTCGCGCGAAACAATTCATTTCACATAAAGATGCTACTTTTTAAACGCAACCAAAGATGAAGAGACCTATTAAAAATGACTTTTAAGCGTATTAAAGGTTTTGAGCAACATTTTTATATGTATTTCATAAACATGTAAATATCAATATTATCATCATTATTGATCGTAACTCCATTTACATTTTATTATTATTAACATTGAAATAAGTTCTCCTTACAATAAAACTGCGTGTCTTGTTAATCAATATTCATGTCTAAGACGAGTAACATGTCATGTGCTAAACTTAGTAAAAAGTATGGAGTACTAAGCGTGTGAGAGACGACCCTACGATGTTTAATGAGTCTCATGCATTTGATGAGGACTTGGAGCCATTTGAGATTGTTAGCGAAAATGTTAATCACTGTTTGCCAAAGCCATAGGTTAAAGTCACACTTGAAGAGCCATAAAGATCTCTAACCACCTCTTCAAAGTTAGATGAATTTACAAGAACTTAGAATGTTTAGGACAGATTGCCACCAAAACAATTTTATAAGAGCCAAAATGTAGTATTATTTTCGCACATACGACATGAACCACTAAAATTTCAAAGTCTGGCAGTTCTGGCACATGACTTTTTCCGTATGCTGTCACCACGTCTATATTGTATACCGCAACAGCTCGTGTCATCAGTTATTCATATCCTCACTATATTGTTATTCAGCGAAGGCGTCTTTTGTCGAAGCTTGGTGAACGCAGGCTTATCTCGTGTGACCTCGAACTTCACGCGATACGTAAATACTTGAAAGTCGTGCGTTCATACTTTCTCCGTAACTTTCAAAGTATACAATACCTACTGTGGATACTTTTTGCTTAAAATTATAATTATCTGATTGACATGACTCAGTGGTGAAATTATTGGCAACTGCAGGCAAAATATGGGTGCTGAGTAAAGTTCGTAAAATTTAATTGTACAAATCTGACATCATGATTTATCATCCTAAACATTAATGAACCAGTCTAACAATGACGTAGTTTTTGTATCGCATCAAGAGCACAAAAATACAACCTTCCAAAAAAGTCACAACAACTTAAGAACCAGGCATAAATCATCGCACTAACTACAGACCATCAGAATAAAAGTGACAAAATTCATAAACCAAGCTAAAACATAAACACAGCTTATAAAGGAAACAAAATTTTACATTCATGAGCACTCCTATGAACCTCTCGTTCTCACAACAGGATTAAGCTAACCATGTCATACTCAGCTTGCGACGAGCAACGGGTTAAGATTCAAAGCTGAAAGCCATCAGCCTTCGCAGGTATTAGGTGTGCTGCAGAAAGTGTCGGGTTAGCCAAAGCCGGAGCAAAGCTTACCGAGCTGTCGGTAACGTGGGATCGAATTTGCATACACAAGGAAATGCTTTACTCCTTTGTCTTGGAACTAGAGAGATTAGATTGTTTTATCGAAGGTTTATGAAATGAATGAGTACGTGTACAGTGCTGCATGCTGCATCGTATTCAGAAATATTCCAAATATGTTTTCTTCCCTCCAACACCACAGTTTTCGCCTTATCTTCTTTCTTAGTGTTTTCACATACACGAAAAATCCGGTTGTTTTGTCAGAAAACTTTGATCACTAGATTTAGCAGTCTAGGTAATGTTATGATGCTGAGAATAGTTTCGTAGAATCTTTTACTTTCTCTCACCTTTGGTAGACTTCCAACTAAAGCCGTACAATATACAGGTTGTTCTTACTGACCTGTTGTATTTATTATACAGGCTGTTTCATACTGAACTGTTGTACTATACAGGTGTTTTGTTCATACCTGTTCGGGCGTGTCGGTCTGAAAGGCGTGGCAGTAGTGGTGCGGCGGCTCGGAGCGCGGCTCGCGCGCCACCAGCGCAAACAGTGCGCGTGTTGCCTCACACGTCGCGTATGAGATACGCCGGAGCGCGTGACACATGCGCACGCTCTGGAACAAGCGTGGGGTTCAGTGTAGGTTATTTTATTGAGAACAAACAGTGTATTCAAGAACCTGAAACGACGGGAGAGCGAACAGTTTCGTACTTACAAACTTTTTTCATTCAATGACTATGAATTTTCTGCAAGACATTGTTGTGCAGTTTTGTGTCACAACTCACGCCCAGCAATTACGACGTGAAAGAACCGCAACATGTGTGATTTTAGCAGAAATTAATATTTAATGTGCACTGCCCGCATGCAGCCACCGCAGTGTTACTAACTATAAATGTGATGGGAAAACAACAAAGTCAAATAAATTAGTGAAGTGTTACCTGATCGTCGGGGTCGCATACTTTGACCCCCGAGAGCGCGACCACTACCAGCACTGGGACCGCACGCCCGTTCTCCTGTAGAACAATAAAATGGTAAAAAATAATAGATATTAATACCTATTAAAAACCACCTATCAGGACTACTTAACTAGATACTAACTAATAAAATAAACCTGGCTTAAAGGGATTGGTGTTCCACTGTTCAGCCTGCAGGAATGAGGCGACCATTTTCCTTTGATTCTTTTTAAATATTATTATAATAATTTGTGACTAATAACCATTTCTAGAAGAAGCAGATTCTTTACTACAAAAACAATGATACATTTGGGCACTTTATTTTAATTAATGAAACATTAGTTCTGTCACTTCTGTCCGCGGTAAGTGTGGTGCTTAAGCTGCCCCTAATAACATCAACTTACGTAATAAATTATCTGAAGGCTACTACACTAAAAGTCGTAATCTAATATGTAATTGATGAACATTATGCCTTGAAACCAAGGAACCATTACGGCGAATTTGGATAATCTGCGAAAGGAAATCGTTTTTCTGCCCCAGTGTAATTAAAATAATTATAAGTATTATTGAACAGTATCTTACAATATAAGAAAATGGATCAGAAGAATACTTTCAATACTAATTTGTGGAAAACGAATCTTTGTAGCATTGCGGTCCAGTAAAAATTCAACAGCCTTTGAGCTATTTTTAACGAATTGTGAAGACCATTAAGTCATAGAAAACAATTCTCATCATCTGCCTAACCTTGTCCCAACTATGTTGGGGTCGGCTCTAACCGGATGCAACCCAGTTACTGGGTCATACGATTCCCCTTTGTTAAGACTGGTTGTCAGACTTCTGGGCTTCTGACGACCCGTAACGACTGTCAAAGATCCACGAATGACAACCGGAAACAACGGCTTAACGTGTTTTCCGAGGCACGATGGTCACTCATCCACGGAGCAACCGCGGAAAGAGTAACTTAACCTGATCGATCGACCCGTGTGGCTGTTATCACTTAGCCACAAGCCATACCCAAGCTCATAGAAAGTTAGTTTTTTTTACTTAAAAAGCAATTATAAAAATAACATTACATAAGTAAAAGTCTAAAACTATAATATATAGATATAATAATAATTATTATATAGCAAACTATGTACAGAACTGAACATAACGACTTCTAGTAATGTTATATGTTGGACGAGCTTCGTAATAGAAATAATGTAGCACATTTCCGACAGACGACTTTTACTGCTCGCAGCGGATGAGAAACAACTGAGCCTTTAATAACTAGCTGTTGGTTATAAATAACGTCTCTCTAATAACTGTTCAGCGAGTAGTGTAATGAACAGAACTATACGAACTGTCTTTAAAATATAATTTTGAGCCAGGTCATGGCTTCTGATATATTTTACCTACACACTTCATTGTAATAGTCTCTTGCATCGTGAGTTATGCATTTAGTTTAATTCATGACAATCATGACCACTGCTCTAAAAAAACGGAACTAGGTACCACTTCATGCTAATATTTCAGTTTTCAAAACTTCATCCCAAAAGAGTTTCATCATTAATTAGAACCCTGGTTACCCTG
Source organism: Agrochola litura (assembly GCA_949152395.1). Lineage (NCBI taxonomy): Eukaryota > Metazoa > Arthropoda > Insecta > Lepidoptera > Noctuidae > Agrochola > Agrochola litura. The sequence goes on along the minus strand of OX424497.1, from coordinate 744,612 downwards.
GAGGTATTATTATCCTTGATTTAATGGACGCATGCTAACTCAACAGTTCCGAAACGAGTTGATTTACGAAACAACATTTGTTAGTAAGAGGGTACCGAACCTAGCAGCAATGGTGATTGTGTGAGAGGTCGAGGGGCGCGGGGTGCGGGGGTATGAAGTGCGGGGTGAGACTGTCCCGGCGGCTCTCATTAGGCATTTTAATTAAGACGGGCGGCCGCAAGCCGTAACGGCCACTATCTACCTGCTACAACACTACATCTTTGTCAACTTATATTAAATTCTGGCGCAAATTCTTAACCCGATTTCATGTACAGAATCAGTATAATGAGAATCGCGGAACAGCCTGAGAGACCCTCGACGTGCAGACAAATTAAAAGGCATCATGAAAGGATAATCACAGTGAACAGGAAAATGCAATTTGAGAGGGACCAGATATGAACTGAACAAGCTGAGTTGATTATTTGTAAGAGGAAAACTAGAGAAAACAGGCTGGTAACTGTTCTACTGCAGAAGAGTAATATCAATGAAAACGAATCGACAAAAGTGCACAAGTACAGAAACATTTCACTAGAAATATTGAGCTCTTTCTGTATCAAATTCAAATTCTTTATTTCAGACATGAGTCCATAGTGTTAGTATCAACAAAATAACTTAATAACTAGAGTTAGTAATAAAGAGAATACAAAAAATATCAACTGGTATGGATTTTTATCCAGTGGCGCAGCAGAGGGGAGAACACGCTCAGGAGACCGTTGGTAGTGGCGCGCAGCCGGCCGGCTATGGAGGCAGTTCTTTTTCTTATTATTATTATTATTTATTTATTAATTCAGACAAAGTCCATAATTATTAGTCACATGAATTATCTTGCAAGCTATGTTAGTACAGACATAAATTACAAAAAGGTAGGTACATAAAAGGTGTAAGCAGTCACGAAACCTCCCGCTCGAGTTCAGGATAGATTGCCACGCTATCTGACCAGAATCCGAACGAAAGCCTTCATGACTGCCGAGTCATACTTCTCAGCAATTACTTGAAGGATACTGTTAGTGCTGCCCCGCACTCTGCTTAGTAGGGAGGCGGTTCGCTTGCGCATTATAGCATGGAAGCCATCAACCCGAGCCTCCACAAACATGCCCGAAGCGCTACAAAAGCGGGGCAGTCCCAGCAGCATTCTGAATCCATTATTATACTGGACACGCAAGGCATTGATCGATATTTGAGTACAGCTGATCAACAGGCTACTCGTATAAAAAGTTTGGCAGTAAGCTTTAAAAAGTGTAACCTTTACCTGTTTACTGCAGCGAGCGAACCTGCGTGCCAGCATATTACTTTTAACCGCCAATGCCCTGCGCTCCCTTTCAATGTCAACTTGGTCATCAAGATCCTCAGTGACATAGTGCTCTAGGTATTTGAACTGGTAGACCCGTTTTAGCTCAACACCATTCAGTTTTATGGTGGGCACACTAGGCGGACACTTGCCAGAGGCCCTGAAGACCATGAACTCACTTTTTTACCATTATACAACGTTTATGGGCATACCTTTCACATACCAGTAAGAGCTGCCTTATTGCACTGACAGCTGGACTCAGCAGCACCATGTCATCTGCGTAGCTAATATTATTCATGTAGACATTATCAATTGAGCAGCCGACATGAGTGCTGCTGAGCTCAGCTAGCAGGTCGTTAATGTACATGTTAAAGAGCTTAGGGGAGGTCAAGCCACCTTGCCTCGTCCCGCACTCCAACCCGTACACTTCGGAGAGGCTGTCTGCCCATCTGACATTATTGGTCTGGTTGGCATACAAGTAGTGGAAGATCCGTTGCACCTGTGCATGCACGCCCGTTTTTTTAAGTTTAGAACACAGCAAGTCATATGACACTAGGTCAAAAGCCTTTGAAAGGTCGAGGAAACATGCATACACAGGTGTACGCCTCTCCGTGTAGTATTGCACGGTGTGCTTGAGGCTCAGAATGGCGCTTTCAGTAGAAAGTCCGGGGCGGAACCCAAACTGCGCATCATGAATGCTGAGATGCTTCTCAAGTTCTGAGTCAAGCACAGCGTCCAGCACCTTAGCTACTACTGTCGCCAATGAAATTGGCCTGTAATTTTCTTTGTCGGATAAAACACCTGTTTTAGTTTTGACAATTGGAACAATAATAGTTCGCAAAAGGTCGGGGGGTAGGTATGAATGACTCATGCACAGTGTGTAGAACATTGCCAGAACGCACAGCAAATGAACGCCTGCATACTTCAGAGATGCTCAATGCTGAGCCCGTCGTGACCGGGTGACTCACCTCTGGACATCTTCATAATTATACCCGACACTTGTTTGGCTGTTAGGTACATTAAATAAGTCACCGATCACGACTGATCCAGCATCAGGCATCACCTTTGAAGGACCACGCAGGAAACTCACCCTAAAGTGTTCTCTAAACAGCTCAGCAATGCCCTTACTGTCACTCACGCCTCCCACGCTCACAGGGATGCCAGGCTTAGGATTCAAATTACTTGTTGCCTTCCAAAAATCGCCAAAGTTATTTGAGGAACGATGTTGAGCAATTATGTCCATTTTAATTTGCTCATTGTTGTCTTGGCACCATTTCAATTTTCTTTTAAACAATTTTCTACTCTCACACATATCTTTATAGACGTTACCCTCTTTTGGTCTATTATGCTCAACCCAATTCAAAAATTGAAGTCTGGCATCCCTGTGAGCCTCGCTTATATGTTTATTCCAACCAATTACTGTACGATTTCTGCGTGATTTATTTCCATGTATACGACTGTACAAACATGCAGCCAGCCTTCTTTTGTGCTCCATAATATTACAAACATCAAAACTACATTCCCTAAATTCGTCTGGAAAATCCAGTACCTTAAATTTACTATTACAATAATCTCGGTAGATATCAATTTGCTCATTACTTTTATTACCCCAAGCAACCTTATTAATTATAAGTAAAACAAGTTTTACTTATAATTAAATTTAAGTCGCACTCTATAACAAGTGGTAGCGCCGACCAAAAAGTGTCATATTTAATTATTATGGCGTAAAAATCGTCTATGCGCGCCTCCGCAAACATTGTGGACGCACTACAACGCCACGACATCCCCAACAGTATCCTAAACGCGTTATTATATTGAACACGTAGATCGCTGTTTGCCCTCTGCGTATAACTGGTCCAAAGACTGCACGTCGAGAAAGATTGACAGAAGGCTTTGAAAAGAGTGACTTCAACTTGATTTGTACAACGTGCAAATCTTCTAACCAGCATGTTACACCGAACAGCCAACGCCCTGCGCTCCCTCTCTATTGTCCTTAAGATCATCAGTGACCCAATGACCCAAATACTTAAACTTAGTCACCCATGGTAAAGGAGTGCCACAGAGCGAGACACCGGGAACATCAGAATAGTTTATGGTATTCGCTTTAAACATAATAAGTTCGCTCTTCTTAACATTGTACTTGAGTCCATGGGACACTGCATAGGACTCACAAATAGCCACTAGTTTCCTCAAAGCGTCGATCGATGGGCTTAGCAGCACCATGTCATCCGCATAACTAACATTATTCAAACAAACGTTGTCAATATGACATCCAACTTTTGTGCTGCTAAGCTCACCGATTAGCCGGTTTATGTACAAATTGAAGAGGCATGGTGAACTTAAGCCCCCTGCCTCACCCCGCATCCAGCTCGTACACATCCAACTGAGCCTCCGCCCATCTGACACTATTCCTCTGGTGTAAGTACGAGCCTCCCTATGAGCATCACTGACATATTTGTTCCAGCCTGCGACGTATGTATTTTTGTCTCCTGATGCGATCACTACCAACATGTGTATACTGGGCACCCACTTGGAGAGATGATAGCAGCATATGCTGTCAGAAAAATCCGCCAATTTACTGATGTAGATACCGCGAGGCTAGTCTATTTTAGCTACTTTCATAGTATCATGTCTTACGGTATTTTACTGTGGGGACGGGCTGCAGACATCGAGTCTATTTTTATTCTGCAGAAAAGAGCGATCAGAGCCATTTATTATCTCCGCAGGCGCGATTCTCTAAGGAAACTGTTTAAGGATATTAACATCATGACGGTACCTTGTCAATATATCTATGAAAACATCATGTACGTAAGAAAGAATTTACATCTTTTTAGCAGAAGAGGTGATAGACATAATTATAGTACAAGAAATAGGGACCTATTAGTTCAACCAGGTTTCAGACTGGCTAAAGTAGATTCATCTTTCATGGGATACTGTTTAAAATGTTACAATAAAATTCCTCCCCACATACTTCAACTGAATGAGACGAAATTCAAATCTTGTATAAAACGCACACTATGCAGGCAGGCATATTATACGTTGGGGGATTACATCGCCGATAAAAATGCTTGGCTCAATGCTGGTCCTGCTCCACAACTAATTGATTAACATTTGCAAATACTGTTGGAGCTGCTGAAGATTGTAAGACTATCTTTTCATTGTATAAACTCAATCTCCATTGTATTATATAATTGCATAGCACAGGTGTGAGCACTATGTACTAAAGAGTTACCATTTACCGGGTAATATGTCTTGCATTGACTTGAATGTGCCCTGGCGGCTGTGAGTATGTCATGCTCACTCAAATGTTTCGCTGATGGTGGCGCGTGTGTTGGATCATTTAGCTCCCTTCAAAATGGTTGAGCTGAATGGTGCTAATCCATGCGTCATGTTCGTGAACGGGCGCCGTCAGTTGGGACTGGTCATCTCTTAGCTGCCAGGGCTTATTTTATTTTATTTTATTTTTTTGAATTGTTCTTTGTTTTATCTTTTTATTACGGACGCTTCTAACGTGCACGTCTTTCTACATTGTACTCACATGTATAATTTCAACATGAATGATGTAACCAATATTTTGTAACAATTTTTTATTTAAAAGAGTGTCCGTGGAGTTTCTTGCCCGTTCTTCTCCATAGGTACCTACTACGCTTTGGAATGGGCAACTAGCTTCATACCTATTTCTGACTGACCGATTCTTTGACAATTCAAAAGTGCCTGTAAATGGTTTAATTGAAATAAATGCTTTGAGTTTGAGTTTGAGTTTGATACTATTTCCAAATACAAATTATTTATGAATAATAAATGATCTAGATTAATATACATTTTATGAGAACACGTGGTGCACACGGCTACACATCAAGCTATACAGTTCCAAATGTATAGCTTGATTTGTAGCCGTGTGTACATTGATCGGGAAAATCTATTAATTTTAGTTATTAATTGCAGTCTTAGAGCATAAAGATTGTAGTACTCATAATAATTATTAATTTGTTCACCGCTTAGAGTATTATATAATATATCACCGTTTCTTTCACCCCAGCGCACTTTATTACTCAGAAATTCTGAGCTGATAATTTCTGATTATTTTAATTAAATTACATTCAAATAAAACAGGATAATGATCAGATTAGTAAACCCTATATGAGACCCCAGATGACCCCAGACCCCATATGACCAAAGGTTTAGGCAATTTCGGTAGTTGTTAAGCAATGTTTAAAGTTTTTTTTAAGTTTTTCTCTGTATACACGGGAATACACTAAATAAACTAAAAACGTTAGTTCTTATCACTCCGTGGTCGCAAGTAGTGGGTGCTCTAAAGGTCGTACATTTTAAAGCGCCAGAGCCATTAGTATGTAGTAGCTGGAAGTTTTAATGCGAACTCAGAACAGTTCTCTCTGTGCTAATAACAGTTACACTAACGCACTTCAAGCACACTTGTTTTAAATTTCAATCTGACAACACTATGGTTTGAGAAAACACAAGGGAATCAAGATGGAGTCGCAGGTACGGTAACGCATGAGTTAACTTTGTATTTATGGTGACAAGACATCAGCCTAACTTTCTGAAACATTGTTCTTGCGGCCCTGCTTCTCAAGGGCGCTATTTATAGGTTAAGTAGCCCTATGAAGATGCCAAACCCTAAATTACTCAAATTAAAACATTGTTTTAGGCTTTCTTTTTTTACCTGCGTCTAGCATTTCCGCATTACGATTTATGATTTGTGTATGTTTATTTCTTTGACATAACAGCGTTTAACATTAAATAAAGCAGCATAAAGGTAATGTGTCCGTATGGATTGAGGAGCCATGTCTCATATTTAAACGCGGGTACTACCAATATTTAGTAGTAAATTAGGCAATTTTGTAGGCCCGATCCTGGAATCTGTAGTAAAACACTTTAAAAGATACACGAGTTTTAAGGTGGCTCCTCAATTCAGACGTCTGAATTGAGGTGCCACCTTACAACTCTAAAACTAGCCGACGGATATTTTGGAAAATTTGGTAGGATTTAGTAGTACTTATGCGTAATCTCTACAAAAAAAAATGGGTTTTGTACGGCTGAATTTGAGATAGCTACAATGTTTTGATTTTTCATAAAAATCCATAAATTTCACCGCGCTGTTTCTCGAAAAGTAATCAACCAATTATAACATATTTTTAGTATAATTTAGTAGTAAATACGTTCTAATTTGTAGTATAAAAATAAAATGGAAAAACTACATAATTTCGCTAATACAACACATTTTATGTGGCTCCTCAATCCTGACGGTCTGTAGAAAATATATGTGCGTAGCTACTAAAATGGTTGATCAAATCGAATAACAATAGCACCAATATTTAGTAGAAATTTCTACTAAATATTGGAGTAATCCAACATTTCGTACATTCAGTATTTCAAAAGATATTAAAAAAATAAACATTCCTTAACAATTTAGTGTGGTACAAGAGCCCACGACCAAAACCATGTCACATCGTTTTACGGCCAAAACCGTATAAAATCGTTAGTTTAGATGATTCTGAACTGATTCGATGGGAAGTACCGGTCAGCAACATTCCAGTTTTACGGGAGCCTATTTCTGCTTTAAAAAAATAAACAGGCAGTCGGTTTCATCACAATATGTCTGATATTTAAAATGTATAATAGGTTTCGTAATTTTATTACGAAAAAGTTTGTTTTCAGACATTTTTGCGTGTCAAATGTGGAATGAGCGAATTTTCAAAAATGTCAAAAAATTTAACCTATCTGTCTCATAGCAACCTGGTTCAATCGAAAAGTTGTCTGATTAGTAACGTATTTTTTTCTTCTTTTACGTAATCAAAAGATTACGGCAGGTCAGTGTCAGGTTGTATCTTGATCAAAAATAACTTTTCCATAAGAGATATGTTCTAATGGAACAAATCTATCTTACGGAGATGTATTCATGATTCAACCTACAAACTGCAAAAAATATAAGAAAATTTGAATGCCGGTGGCTACAACTGCAGAAGATTCTGAATCCAAAAAAATTTGACATTTTCCGCGTCACGTCTGACCTAAGTGCATTTGAAATACCTATGTAAAAAATAATACTGAACTGTTTCATAGCAATCTGTCTGATTTTCAGAATGTAGTTGATTTTAGATACCAAAAACACCATTTTCTGAAACCAGTATATGCAGTAGCGTCACACCCAGAAGACCATTTGAGAAAATCTAAAATGAGACAAAAAATAAAACCTATAGCAACCCGTCTGAAAATCTTGTATTCAGGTGAACATTGGCCAGTTGATGCGAATAAATCATTTTTCAAAATAAATTGTTTTTACCTACGATTAATAAAGAGCTTACCCGAAACCATCAAACTGAAATTAAAAGGTTTTTTAAATAAATTGGACAAAAGGAATCTGGGATAACGTCTGAAAATAACTATTTATTTAAATAAAATTCATCTTTTTTTTTTTTACTGTCGGACTCTTCATCGGTGTCGTAAGCGTAACAAGCACCGCGCGTTATCCGGGTGACTCCGAAACGTTCTTCCTGTTTTTGGAGTTATATAATATGATATTTAAAATTTCTGAAAACAGATTTTCAGTAACTATAACAAAGATTTAAAAAAATTGAACCAGGTTGCTATGAGAAAGATAGGTTACATTTTTTGACATTTTTTTGAAAATGCGCTCTGTCCACATGTGACACGCAAAATGTCTGAAAAAAAACTTTTTTGTAGTAAAATTACTTTATTTAGGCAACCAACAGCGATACATAATAGTATGTTACAGAATATGTGTTACTTATTAGTAACGCATATTCTGTAACATACTATTATGTAAACCTAAATAAACCTATTATTATAGGTTTGTAATTGTATGGCTAATAATAGGTTTCCCTGTATAACTAGGATAAGTATAAAACATGCGAACGGACTGCTTAGAAATATTTAAATTCAAAAAGTGCAATTTTAGGTATTGCTTATAGTTAAGTTTAAATTTTAAAGAGAAAAAAAAGTAAAAAATTAAGTTATTAACAATTTGCCATTTGCCTTCGTTTCTGGTTTTTATTATTTGTTTTTTGAATGTAGGTTTATTACAGTTAAATATATTGACTTGAGAGAAATCTGTGTTATAAATTCGAGCAATACGGGTCAACACACAATTTTTGGCGTAATTAGTCAGCTCTGGGCAATCGAGGCGTCTATTAAGTATATCATAAATCAAACACATGTCCATAACTTTGCGCCTTTCATTCAGTGTTAGCAGACCATGTGTTCGACAACTATTTTCATAAGCCATCGGAGGTTTATGGAGGCGATAGTTAAGATGGTTAATAAATTTTCTTTGAACCCGTTTTAGTTGTAAATTACGAAAACTATGTACATTTTTAATATCAGGGGGCCTACAGGGGGCTCATAAACAGTATTATTTTAATATTACTTCAGTGGGAGAAAGAGATGGAGCTATACGACCTGTAGACCTGTAGAGCATCTCTTTCCCACACAGAAGTAATATTAAAATAATACTGCTTTATGAGCAGGTGGTAGGCCCCCAGGCATATTGTGATGAAACCGTCTGCTTATTTTTTTTTTGACATAGCAGAAATAGGCTTCCGTAAAACTGGGACGTTTCTGACCGGTACTTCCCACCGAGTTGGGTTCAGGAATCATCTAAACTAATGATTTTATATGGTTTTGGCCGTGAAATGATGTGATATGGTTTTGGTCGTGGGCTCTCGTACCACACTAGATTTTTAAGGAATGTTTATTTTGTTAATAACTTTTGAAATACTGAATGTACAAAATGTTGGATTACGCTAATATTTAGTAGAAATTTCTACTAAATATTGGTGATATTGTTATCCGATTTGATCAACTACTTTAGTAGCTCTACGTACATATATTTTCTACAGACTGTCAGGATTGAGGAGCCACATAAAATGTGCTGTATTAGCGAAATTATGTAGTTTTTCCATTTTATTTTTATACTGCAAATTAGAACGTATTTACTACTAAATTATACTAAAAATATGTTATAATTGGTTGATTACTTTTCGAGAAACAGCGCGGTGAAATTTATGGATTTTTATGAAAAATCAAAACATTGTAGCTATCTCAAATTCAGCCGTACAAAACCCATTTTTTTTTTTTGTAGAGATTACGCATAAGTACTACTAAATCCTACCAAATTTTCAAAAATATCCGTCGGCTAGTTTTAGAGTTGTAAGGTGGCACCTCAATTCAGACGTCTGAATTGAGGAGCCACCTTAAAAGCCGTGTATCTTTTAAAGTGTTTTACTACAAATTCCAGGATCGGGTCTACAAAATCGCCTAATTTACTAATAAATATTGGTAGTACCCGCGTTTAAATATGAGACATGGCTCCTCAATCCATACGGACACAAGTTATTAGACTCTTGTTGAACAATTACTAACGTGGTAAGATAACGCAGCCTCGCTTGTGAGCCAAACTGACGGATCCAACCTCCCTATGTTGGATAACTGAGCCGCCTTCCGTGTGGTGTATTGCCGTGTGCGTTGACTGTTCTAAAGATATTTATCATGTGAAAATTAATAACAAAGTATAACAAAAGCACAAAAATACAGTAATATTGATATTAGAGCATAGATTAACAAGATAAGTTAAAGCTATACCTTAGTTCGTTCCAAAAATATTGAAAAGAAAAACTTTCCGTATCTCAAGCAACTTGGAAAAATTTATAAAATATTCTCCTTCCATCATCATTTTATCATAAATATGCAGCGCTCTTTTCCTCCACACACGCAAAATACATTTGAGGCTTCTTTATTAAATATTCTTTGATGGCAGTTTGTCGGGCGCAGCTGCGTCCTCCCTACATTCTCCACTAACACACTTTCCTGCTGACAAAGCAAATGAGCGATATCGCCAGGTAAAGGTCCTGACTTTACTGTAGCGAGATATCATCTACTTTTTATTCACGGTCGTTTTTAATCAGGCCGGAGTTTTTATATTCAACGCCAGCGAGCGATGTAAAGGGTCCCAAGGAAAGTATCGCGCTCGGCGGCGTATGATGGCGGGGTGGCGGCAGTTTGTATGTAAATGGTGAATTATTCGTGGTGCGGCTTATTGCGACCTTGGTGCTACGTTTTAGTGTCGCGCTCATCATGACTGCGAAATGATGAGCGCGACAGAAAATCAAATCCTAACAAAATGTGAAAAGAAACTAACATGCGTTACGGTACAGGTAATTTGGAGCAGTACTAAATCCACCTCGTGACTCAAGCGATATTTTATTTTCTTATCACGTTATCAAGTTTCACATGGACCTGTACTTCTGTGCCTTTCTATTTCGTGTCTTTACTGCCTCGCCCCTGATGACGTCGTCGTGAGTTCGCTCCAATGAGCACGTGGACTTGATTGTTCCGATAATAACATACAGAACGGTTCGCTGTTTCCTGCGATTTCGTACGATTGCCGGCTCCAAGCCTTTGACATTTACTTCAGCTCTGATTGATTGGTAAAATGAACGCTTTTGTTGTATGTAGGTACCCCTTTTCTTTGTTACTAGGAAAAATACATGTTGACAATGGAAATGTATTAGAAATAAGTTTGAAAGCAAGAAGCTTTTAAATTAATCTAACACCAATAATAATTAACTTTCTATTCTTTTGAACAACGAAATCGTTTCCCCACAGCTTCATGCACGGTACAATAATTTATCGACTTAAGCGATAGTGCATATGCTTGTGCGTAATGTCTATGGTAATGTGGCGGTGCGGTTGTGTTCGTCACGTGTGGAAGCGATTGCGACCGGTTACAATGCTCGCCCCTGGGGGACGCCGCATACGAGTGCCAATGACATTTATGGCCACAAGACCGACCCTATTGTCATCCAACCTTTATTGGCTATTCCATACCACATACCTAAATTTTTATGTTAAGATCGGAATAGGAATTTTCTGTTGGGACTTGGGACTGTGCATAAAATATGTTTTTGCAAAATATGTAGTATTCACATCGTTTGGTCAACAATATTATGCTCACTTCAAACCCTTAAATTGGAAGCGTACCTACTTTACGTAAAGTTTACGTAATGTTTCTTTACGTAATCTATAAATGTAAAAATCAATGGCCGTGCATTAGTCTCGCAAAAACTCGAAAATGGCTCGACTGATTTGAATATTGTTTTTTTTGCTTCATTACTGGGGTGGTTTAGGAAAAAGAAAATTAGGAAAAACCCATAGGAACAGCCGAAAAATCGAGATTGAAATTTTGACGGGACAATTTCTGACGGGTCAGCTAGTAACAAGATAAGTTCAAAACTGTCATTTGCCCTAACAAGATCCAAATCATCAGTACGCTAATATAGTTCAAAACCTATAATAATATTAAACAAATTAATATCCATATTTTATTTTATTTTTTTTCCATTTTCGTTTTTACTTAATTTTTTACTAGCTTTTGCCCGCAGCTACGCACGCGTAAAGGTCGAAAAATATCCCACAGGAACGTACTACCGATATTCAGAGTACTTATCATATGTCCTAACCCAGGTCATGGCCTATCCGTATGCCATTCATCTAAATCTGTTCAGCCGTTACGGCATGAAAAGGTAACAAACAGATAGATAATAAATATTTTTTAGGGTTCCGTACCTCAAAATGAAAAATGGAAACCCTTAAAGGATGACATCGTTGCCTGTCAAGACACTTTTTTTCAGAAACGCGTGGAGGTATCAAGTAGAAATAGATATTAAAAACTTAGGCTAAGCGCGCACTACGGGGTGCTTGGACAGGAAACCTCCCCGTGTGCCTGGGGGCTGGAGTTCCCTTATGGATGCGTCCGGGGGGAAGGCCAGTCTCCGGGACGGTGCACCCTGGGGTACGGACAATGACTCCCCAGTTAGGGGTCTCGTTGTCCGTATGCCAATATCCTGTCGGTGGAACGCTCTAACGGGTACTCACTAGGGAGCACTCGTTGAGCAGCGTTTAGAGGAGGAGCGGGCTCGGCGTGCACTAACCCTGCCGTCGGGCGGGCAGGAGGAAGTCTTTTCTCCTGTCACCGCTGGTCTCGTAGCCCCGAAGAGTGTCAAGGTCATGTCTCTGGCATTTGACGGGGGTCGAGGGTCTCGGCTTAATCGCCCGGGCCGCGAGGTAGAAAACCTCTATAAAAAATCACCCCAAACCTCCAAGCGGCGGCGCACCGTGAGGGAGGTTGTTAGCTTGACTAATGGGTAGCTTAATTAGTCACTAGTGCGAACCACTATTTTTTGAGACAATATAAAGTTAATAACTCGTGGGAACAAATATGGAATATAAAAACAAAAACAAAACAAACAGAAAGGAGGAGAGTGATGTGGGGTCGGAGTCCGACGCTGCATCTGGCGCGGAGGGCTCTAGCCAGAGCTCGGGGCGCGAAGTGGTGGGGGCTGACGGAATAATCCGAAAATTATTCCGGAAGCGCCCCAATTCAGGAGATGGTGAGTGGTCCTCCGCCGACGACAGGCGGAAGATCCACACCAGCCGGCGGGGCAAGGCCCGGGCAAAAATTAAAGGTGTGGGTAGAGGACTCACCACCAAGGAGGTTGGTAAGTCGAGCCAGACCAGCCCAGCTGAAATGGCCAAGCGAGCCGAGAGACTCGCCACGGAGGGACACCATTCTGGAGGGACCAGCAGCGTGGCAGTCCCCTCAGAGGCCTCAGGGGGTGAGGCGGACGTCGCTGGCGGCGCTAATCCACAGCAAGAAGCCAGGTTTGCGGAGGTCGTGGAAGCCGCGATCAGGGCTGTGGCCTTGAAGAGGATTCAATCCTCTAAGGACAAGGCCATACCCGCGGCCACGGCCTCTATTTTGGCGGCAGCGAAGGAGCTGCACTTTGGGCCTCCGTCGGACGGTATGTCCGAGATGCGGGCGGAGGTCGCAAAGTTGACTGCCGCCATGGAGCTTCTCCGAAAGGAGAACGAGAAGCTCCGAGCGGACCTGGCTGGGCTGCGAGCAGCCGGCCCCCGGGAGGCGCCGCAGGGAGGGGAGCGGCATGGGCAGAGGCCCGTGCCTGTGCCTGCGGAGGACCGGGTTCTGGCCCTGGTGCGGCAGGAGAAGGCTGCCCTGCGGAGCAGGTTCTCCGCCCTAGAGGCTATCGTCCTGCATCCCCCATTAGCAGCGAGCCAGCCGGCCTTAGACCAGCGGAAGGCAGCGTCGTATGCCGCCGCCGCATCTGCCGCGGCCAAGCCAGGCCAAGGCAGGCAGGGGCAAGCCAATGGCGGAGCGGCTGCGCAGGCGACGAAGGCCCCGGCTCGGACGGCGAGGGCTCCGGCCCAGGCGGCGGCGAAACGACCACCTCCGCCTCCTAAATCTTCTCCTCCGGCCGATGCCGGATGGCAAGTAGCCGGGGAGAAGGAAAAGGCCGGTAAGGCGGCGAGGAGGGCGAAGCAAAGGAAGGCGCGGCGGCAACGGCGCAAGGAGAGAAGCGTCGCAGCTAGGCTCCGCGCCCCGAAGTCCGCAGCTGTGGTGGTCACACTGCAGCCGGAAGCGGAGAAAAGGGGCGTGTCCTACCAGCACGTGTTCGCGACGGTGGACGAGGTGATGGACCTAGAGGAGATCGGTGCAAAAAAGGGCATAAAGGTCAAAATCACGGCAACCGGGGCCCGGATGCTGGAGGTCCCTGGTGCGGCCAGTGGCCCGGCCGCTGACGCTCTGGCCGAAAAGCTCCGGGCTGCCCTAAATGCGGACGAGGCCCGAGTCTCCAGGCCCACCAAGTGCGCTGACTTGCGCATCCAGGGCCTGGACGACTCCGTGACGGAGGCAAAGGTGGTGGCCGCCGTCGCTAAGGCTGGAGGGTGCTCTGTCGAGCAAATCAAGGCAGGCACCATCCATGCTGATCACACGGGGATGCAAACCATTAGGGTGAGCTGCCCCGTGACGGCGGCCAAAAAGATAGCCGGGGAGGGCCAAAGGCTCTTGGTGGGCTGGGTTTCGGCGCAGGTCAAACTGCTGGAGCCCAGACTTCTGAGGTGCTTCCGTTGCCAGGTGGGCAACCACGTGGGGGTCAAGTGCACCTCGGAGGTAGACCGCAGCAACCTCTGCTTTCGCTGTGGTCAGCCCGGTCACAAGGCCGGCTCGTGTGACGCCACGCCGCACTGTGTCGTATGTGCGGCGGCTGGCAAGCCGGCCGATCACCGGGCTGGGAGCAGGGCCTGCGCTCCACCCGCCGAGGCCAGAGGCAGGGGCAAGCGCTCCGCCACCACCACCGTCACCGCCGCAGCCGCCGCCACTTCCACCGGGGTCGCTGCCGTGTCCACCGTCGTCGTTGCCGCCGCCGTTGCCGCCGCAGCAGGGCCCTCGCAGGGGGCTCGGGGGGAGGAGGGGGCTGACATGGAATGCCAGTAACGGCCCTATTACGCCTCCTCCAGGCGAACATCAACCACTGCGCCGCCGCTCAGGATCTATTGCTCCAGAGCATGGCGCAGTGGTCGATTAACATCGCCGTGGTCGCTGAGCCGTACTTTGTCCCGCCCAGGGATGACTGGGTGGAGGACCTGAGCGGCTCAGTGACCCTCATTTCGTCGGCCGCCGCCGGTACTCCGTCCCTCGAGTCGGTCAAGAGAGGACGGGGTTGCGTTGCAGCACGGTTCGGGGAGATTGTCGTGGTGGGTGTTTACTTCTCCCCGAACCGAACTCTTGCCGAGTTCCACAACTCCCTTGCGGAGTTAAGAGTCGTCGTCGTCGGGTTTGGTTCCCTCCCCGTGCTCGTGCTCGGGGACTTCAATGCCAAGAATCTGGCTTGGGGTTCCCGGTATACGGACACACGGGGCAGGATGGTGGAGGACTGGGCCCTGGAGACAGGCCTGGTCGTCCTAAACCGGGGTTCTGTCCCCACGTGCGTGCGGATGCGGGGTGAATCGGTGGTGGACATTTCGTTCGCCAGCCCCGCTCTGTCGCCTCGTGTTATTGACTGGCGCGTCATGGAGGGGGTGGAGACCTATTCCGATCACCGGTACATCCGGTTTGACGTCTCCGCCCAGACCTCGAGCGCGTCGGTCCGACAGGCCCCGAGTGGTCCGCGGTGGGCGCTGAAGCAGCTGGACCGGGAGCTTCTCCTGGAAGCCTCGATCGTGCAGGCCTGGGTGTCATCACCGGACAGGCCTGCCGACATCAATGACGAGGCGGAGTGGTTCCGGGAGGCCATGTCCAATGTGTGTGACATGGCAATGCCCCGGGTCCATCCTAGACGTGCTTCGCGCCAGGTGTACTGGTGGTCGCAAGAGCTGGAGGCTCTGCGCAGGGCGTGCGTAGCTGCGCGACGCCGGTACGCCAGGCACCGCAGGCTCCGTATCCGCCCTTCGGATACGGAAGCCATCCAGGCGGAGCTGTACGAGGGGTACAGAGCGGCGAAGACCACCCTCCAAGCGGAGATCCTGCAGGCCAGGGCACTGGCCCGAGAGGAGATGCTGGAGACTCTGAACAGAGACCCGTGGGGGCGCCCATACAAGATGGTGCGGGAGAAACTCCGCCCATGGGCTCCCCCGCTGACGCAGAGTCTCCGGCCCCAGCTTGTGGGGGACGTGGTGAGCGCTCTGTTCCCTTCTAGAGGGGATCATACCCCTCCGCCCATGGCTCCGCCTACTGCGGTGCCCGATGCGGACCACACCGACGACGACGATGCTCCAGAGGTGACTGAGGTAGAAATGAGAGTGGCGGTACGCAAAATGAGTGCGAAGAATACCGCCCCAGGACCCGACGGCATACCTGGAAAAGCCTGGGTCCTGGCCATGGGGGCTCTCGGGCCTCGACTAAGGGGGCTCCTAAGCGCATGCATGGAGAGGGGCCAGTTCCCACTTCGTTGGAAGACGGGGAAACTGGTCCTCATCAAGAAGCCGGGGCGCCCAGCGGACTCTCCGTCCGCTTATCGGCCCATTGTGCTGCTCGATGAGGTGGGCAAGCTCTTTGAAAGAGTCATTGCGGACCGCCTTGTCGGGCAGCTGGTGCGAGTGGGGCCGGATCTGGCGGAGAGCCAGTTCGGCTTCCGCAGGGGGCGCTCTACGGTGGACGCCATCATGCGCGTGCGGGCCCTCACGACGGGGGATGCTGTGGCCCGGGGTGGGGTCGTCTTGGCGGTGTCTCTAGACATCGCCAATGCCTTCAACACCCTGCCCTGGAGTTGCATCAGGGAGGCACTCCGGTTTCACCGGATGCCGACCTACCTCTGTCGTGTGGTCGAGGCCTATCTGACGGACAGGGCCGTCATCTACCCCGGTCACCAAGGAGAGTGGAACCGGCAAGAGATGTCGTGCGGTGTCCCACAGGGTTCGGTCCTGGGGCCGCATCTGTGGGACATCGGATACGACTGGGTGCTGCGCGCCGACCTCCCTAGCGGCGTCAGCGTCGTTTGTTACGCTGACGACACGCTAGTCCTGGCGCAGGGGAGGTCGTACCAGGCGGCGGCCGATTTAGCGACACGCGGGGTTGCGACAATCGTTGACAGGATCCGGCAGCTGGGACTCGAGGTGGCCCTGCACAAGTCCGAGGCCATGGGTTTTCATGGTCCTCGGAATGCGCCACCGTCGGGTTCCCAGGTAATGGCGGGAGGGGTTCACATCGGTGTCGAGTCGACGATGAAGTATCTGGGACTCGTCCTCGACAGCCGGTGGAATTTCGTCGAACACTTCCGACGTTTGGCTCCCAGACTGGACCGGGCCGGGGCTGCCTTGAAGCGGCTCCTGCCCAATCTGGGAGGTCCAAACGCCTCCTGCCGGAGGCTCTATGCGGGGATCGTGCGGTCCATGGCCCTTTACGGGGCGCCGGTGTGGGCGCGTTCATTGAGGCTGCGGCCAGCCCGCCGGTTGAACGCGTCCCAGAGGGTCATGGCCATCCGGCTGGCCCGAGGATACCGCACGGTCTCCTGCGAGGCGGCGAGCCTCCTTGCCGGATTACCGCCATGGGATCTGGAGGCAAAGGTCCTCGCGCACATCTGGGAGTGGTGCGAGGAGGCGAAACGCCGGGGCTTAACTCCGATGCCGCAAGAAATCGCGGCACAGCGGACAGAGCTCCGGCGGGATCTCATGGCGTCATGGAAAGTGCGATTGTCGCAACCCCGCGCTGGGCACGCCACAATTGCGGCGATAAGACCCCTCTTTGAGGAGTGGCTTGAGAGGCGTCACGGCGTCCTCACCTTCCACCTGACGCAGGTCCTCACCGGACACGGGTGCTTCGGGAGGTACCTGTTCAGGATAAGGCGGGAGGAAACACCCGGGTGTCACCATTGTGTGGATCGGCCTGAGGACACGGTGGAGCATACGGTGGAGGTCTGCCCGGCTTGGGCGGAGCAACGCCGTGTCCTCGTGGAGGCGATCGGCGGCGGTGATCTCTCGCGTCCGGCCCTGGTTCAGGCCATGGTACGGAGCGAGAGGAAATGGCAGGCCGTCACCTCCTTCTGCGAAGCGGTAATGCTCGCGAAGGAGGAGGCGGAACGCGTGAGGGAGAGGCAAATTTCGCGCCCTCACGCCCCTAACCGCCGCAGGAGGAGACGCCCGGGGCGGGAATCGCGAGCCGATTTCCGGCCACCGTAGGCGCGGGCTTGCGGACGGTGAGCAATGGGTAGCTCGCCGTCCGATAAGGACCAAGCCCGGGTCGACGGCGCGTTGTGTTCCACGCGCGCCTCAAAGAGATGTCAGCAGAATTGACGGGGTCCGTTAGGGCCAATGCCTGCCGGGGGTTCGAAGAAAACCGATGGGGACATCGTGGCCCCCGGCAACAGGGCAACCGAAGGAACACGGGTGGGTTTTAGTCAGTAAGAGTCTGACACGCCCTCCCGCTCCACCCAGAGCGGGAGAAGTTATTTGATAATTTCCCACCCAAAAAAAAAAAAAAAAAAAAGGCTAAGCGCGCACTACGGATTTTGATCGTTGCGGATAATATTTCGTGTTGTTCTATCTCCTCTCAGGCTCATTTCCTACGAAATGTATGGAAAGTTTTTTTGCAATTTCTGAATTTTCTCGTACTCAAACCTCAATTGGCCCGATATATTTTTTAACCCTAGAAATAAGAAATAGGATCGACTGGCATCAAAAAACATTTTTGTGAAAATTGCCCATGTTTTTGCTGACTGTACAATTTTTAAAAAATCTGTAAATGCAGATCAAAATGTTTCAAAAAGTTAAGGACAGTCTCCTAGACCGTTTTCTTGCAGCAACAACGGTTAAGGTACCTGCCCTTATTGCCCCATAACAACATCCACGCTGTTTATGTTATGATTGACTGTTTAGCTCCATAAAGGTATAGCGTGATGATAATGTTTTAAAAATATTATTAGTTAAATCCGTAATTATCTGTTATATTCTAACCTTTTGGATAGTCTTTTTACAGTTTACGGTCGACTATAGAAGAATACAAGTATAATGCAATATTGCTCATACCCCATAGCAAAAGCGTGATAATATTTTTTTTTAAAGTTTATTGTGACGTTTCCATTATTGGACAGAGACTATTTGTACCAATTTTCAAGTTAATCAAGCTAAACAGTCAAATCTTCCCCTGAAAAATGAATACCCCTTTTCACCCCGTTAGGGGTAGATTTTCAAAAAACCTTGGTAACGTTTTTATTTGTTTTCAGTCTTAAGTATAAATACTGAGTTTTGAGTTAATCAGACCGCGCGTTAAAATTAGGGGGTATTTTAGAAAAACTAAAAATAGTAAACTTTATCATTTACATACCTAGATAAGTATTCGTGCCAAGTTTCAAGTTCATTAACTCAAGGAATAAGATTTTTCATGCAAACAAAATCCCACCTTTTCACCCCCTTAAAGGCTGATTTTCCAAAAACCCTTTCTTAGTGGATGCCTAGAAAGAAAGAAAAAGAAAGAAAGAAAAAGTATTTATTGAGACTCGCACAAGGAATAAAAAATTAAACTCACTCACGTCATATTATCTACCTGTGTGCTAAATTTCAGCCTAATCCGTTCAGTGGTTTGAGCTGTGCGTTGATAGATCAGTCAGTCAGTCATTCAGTCAGTCACCCTTTCCTTTTATAGATATAGACTAAAAAGTATTATTTGTAAGGGAGTGAGCAGAGTTTTAATTGGGGCTAAACTTTTATACTGGTAGCGGTTAAAAAGATAAAAATAGAAAGATCTATGAAAAATAATCGGAACTCAAAGTTAATACGGGTGGATTATTCAATGATTCCATTTAAACTTCATCATTGGTTTTTCGCGTCATAGGAAATCGTAAGTAATTAAAAATGTTCAAAGTAAATTTTTTCATGTTCTTTGCAATTTATCTAACACTAGCTTTTTGCCCGCGGCTTCGCACGCGTGGATGTCGGAAAATATCCCACAGGAACGTGCTACCGGGATTCAGAGTATCCTATGTCCTAACCCAGGTCATGGCCTATCCTATGCCTTTCATCTAGAAATCCGTTCAGTCGTTACGTCCTGAATAGGTAACAGGCTGATATTAAATCTGTTTTAGGGTTCCGTACCTCAAAATGAAACATTAAAACCCTTAAAGGATGACTTTATTGTCTGTCAAGACCCTTTTCTCAGGAATGCGTGGAGGCATCAATTTGAAATAGATATCAAAAACTTAGATCTACGGTCTCTTGGAAGTGTAACGAAAATCAAACTTCCAAGTCAACGCAATAATGGGCACGCCACAACTGTGGCGATAAGTTCCCTCATTGAGGAGTGGTAGAGAGGCGCCACGGCGTCCTCAACTTCCACCTGACGCAGGTTCTCACCGGACACTGTTCTTTCGGGAGGTTCCTGTTCCGGATAAGGCGGGAGGAAACGCCCGGGTGTGACCATTGTGTGGATCGCCCGAAGGACACGGTTGAGCATACGGTGGAGGTCTGCCCGGCTTGGGCGGGGCACCGCCATGTCCTCGTGGAGACGATCGGCGGTGG
Organism: Agrochola litura; assembly: GCA_949152395.1. Classification (NCBI taxonomy): domain Eukaryota; kingdom Metazoa; phylum Arthropoda; class Insecta; order Lepidoptera; family Noctuidae; genus Agrochola; species Agrochola litura. Next base: position 724,439 of record OX424497.1, on the reverse strand, counting down.
TGATTTCTCACGTCCGGCCCTTGTCCAGTCCATGGTACGCTAGGGCCGATGCCTGCCAGGGTCGCGGGAATGTCCGAAAGGGTTACCGTGGCCCCTGAAAACACACAGGTAACTGAAGGAACACGGGTGGGTTTTTTCAGTATGAACCTGACACGCTCTCCCGCTCCGCCCAGAGCGGGAGAAGTTATTTGATAATTTCCCACCCAAAAAAAAGTTAACGAAATAAAATACGGACATTTGTGCCGCATATTTTGACACTCGCAAATAAACCCGTCTATTTGGTACTTCCCGTTGGTCCAGCAGCATGAAGTTTGGCGAGAAGTAAGGTCAAGTAAAGAGGAAAATCTGAAAATTGGTATGAACGGCAAAGTTAAGTTTTTTCTGCAATCTGGGATTAAAAATTCATAGGCTGTGTCTTGGAGTAACAAACCTCAGCTGGCCCAATATAGTTTTTTGGTTCTAGTAATAATAAGAAATAGGATCGACCGCCATCTTAAAAGTTTTTGTGAAAATTTGCCATTTCCTTGCTGACTAATTTTTTTTCAAAATCTGTGAATCTGTGATCAAAATATTTCAAAAAGTTAAGGACAGTCTCCTAAGACTGTTTTCTTGTAGCGACAACGATTAAGGTACCTGCCCTTATTGCCCCATATCAACATCCACCCTGTATATGCTATGATTGACTGCTTAGTTCCATAAAGGTATAACGTGATGATAATCTTTTAAAAGGTTAAATCCGTAACTACCTGCAATATTCTAACCTTTTGGCTAGCCTTTTTACAATTTGCGGTAAACTATAAAAGAATACAAACATAATGCTATATTGCTCATCCCCCATAGCAAATAGCGTGATAATAGTTTTTGAAAAATCTATTGTGACGTTTCCATTATTTGAGATAAAGATTATTTATACCAAATTTTCAAGTTAAAGCCACACAGTAAAATCCTCCTATCTCAAGGGGTAGATTTTCAAAAAACCCTGATATACGTTTTTATTTATTTTCAGTTTTAATTATAAATACTGAGTTTCGAGTTAATCAGACCATCCGAACTTTGACACCCCCCAATCCTCCTTTAGGGGGTATTTTAGAAAAACTAAAAATGGCAAACTTTATAATTTACATAGATAAGTATTCGTGCCAAGTTTCAAGTTTATTAATTCAAGGAATACGATTTTTCATACAAACAAAATCCCCCCTTTTCACCCTCTTAAAGATCCAATTTCCAAAAATCCGTACTTAGCGGACGTCTACTAACTATAAACTACCTCCCTACCAAGTTTTATCTTCATACGTCAAGCGGTTTTCGATATTTCGTGATGAATGAGTGAATGAGTGAGTGAGTGAGTGACCTTTCGCTTTTATATATTTAGATTGGTAAATAAACAGGATTAATTTTACAATAAACATCTAACACTAAAATATCCATATTTGGGGCACAATCACAATATTATTATGTAGATCATACGATAGTAAGTAGCCATCATGCGAGGCATATGTCCAGCAGTGGACGTCTTTCGGCTGAAATGATGATGCGATAGGTACCGACCTCGTATCTATTTAATGTTCTGAAAACAAGAAAACATTTAAAACAACTGCAAGAACGCTTAGTCCTTCAGCTTTCTGAAAACAGCTTATAACAACGCCACACGATTAGACAAAATATAATGGCTCAAGTTGGTGTTCATCATTCAACTAACTTCTGCCGGCAAGGTTAATTCCGTGATTTAGTACACGTCTGTGGGGACTGTGGGGGTGAACCCAGGGGTGAGCGGGGTGGGGAATATAACAATCATCCCGCACACAACGGACTGAACTGAAGAGCGCAATTACCAGGATCGCATGGCACACAGGCGATGTTATGATCGCCTCATTACGTTCGCTGACAATTTTTCCGCACAATTGTCTGATATCTGTCGTATAACGTGTCAACTGTTATGACCTTCTAGTATCTGGCGGTCTTTTTATGAGGCCTTAAATTTTAAGGGTCTCGTATGAAAGATAACTTTACTCACTTTATTTAGATTTATGTGGGGGGTCAAACATTTTCCCGAAAAATTGAGTGTAGGTATTTTACTTTATGGAAACATTTTATTTGGAATTCTAGATATTAAAAGCTTTAGAATTTTCTTTTAAAACAGCAATACAATGCTCAATTAATCCCTGCCCCTAGTTGCGTCGAAAGTAAAGTGAAATATTTAGCTGCTAAGACGAGGGCACGGAGAGTGTGGCGGACATAACGAACGCACAACTGGGACTTACTTTTAGCCTCTACACAGTAACAGCTTTCGCGAGCTAAGTTATAGCAGTCCCGAGTTATGAGAAATATGCGGATTGTCTAGTTAAATAGTCGTTTATGTCTTACGACTATTTGATTCACCGATTGGTTTGTACCGACCTGTGAATCACCGGCCGAGTGGTTCGGTTAGGTTAGGTGTCACTCGCACACGAAGGGTTCCGTATGACCGTACAATATTTAGGAAATAAACGAAAACACTAAACGAAGAATATTGTTGCTATTTATCTTATTCTCACTATGTCAAACCAGGCTATAACAACTTAATACCATGTTTAAGACTTATCCTATCCTATCCTTAAATTTTTAACATCGCAAAGATTAATTTGTATTTCATAATGATACTATGAATTACAAAGTATTTTTTTGCAGTTGCAGAAAATCACCCATATTTAAATAAAATACCTTGTAAATCAGCGTTTTTAGTATTTTTAGGGTTCCGTACCCAAAGGGTAAAACGGGACTCTATTACTAAAACTCCGCTGTCCATCCGTTTGTCTGTCCGTCTATCACCAGGCTGTATCTCATGAATCGTGATAGTAAAACAGTTGATTTTTTTCCAGATGATGTATTTCTGTTGCCGCTATAACAAAAAATACAAAAAAAACGTAACGACAACAGCAATGACAACGGCAACAGAAATATTTTTTTTGCCGTATTTATAGATAATGGTACGGAACCCATCATACGCGAGTCCGACTCGCACTTGGCCGGTTTTTAGGGTTCTGTAGTAAACAAGGAACCCTTATAGTTTCGTCATGTCCGTCTGTCTGACTATCTGTCCGCGGTCTAGCTCCGAGTACTTAACAAAATAGAAAATGGTCAACAGGTCTACAATCCACTAAGCCTACAGCGTTCTCACATTTACAAAATATGTAGAAATAAATCTATACAAAAAATAAATTAATTAATAAAAGTAAAAAACCTATTTTAAATAAAACGCAATTATATGATTGCTATTACAACTGTAGTCAATCTGAATAATTATCATGTCCACAATAGAAACAAACAAAAAAAAAAAAGTTGAAATTAAATCGTAGGTATATAATGTCAAATAATAGAAATATGTCAAGGGCGAATGTAAAAATAAATAAAAAATAAAGATTTAAACAAACATGGTAATTTGGGAGCAGTTAATAGACTCTTACTTATTTATGCCGTTAATGAGGTACCAGGGAAGCCACATGTGCAGAAGGAATTATTGCCAAATTTCCTTGTCTTCAACGTAGTCTTTAATTTTATAATATGATTTCTTGATAAGGACACGTTTGATGTGGGTTTTGAACTTCCCATCGCTATGTTCTGTCACAGACTTTGGCAACTTGTTATAAAAGCGGATACTGTTTATAAGAAATGACTTGCTTGTTTTAGTTAATCTAAATTTGGGTATCACAATTTCATGTCGACTACGTGTATTTATATTATGGAAATCGCTTCTTATTTTGAAAAGTCTTAAGTTTTTGCGAACATACATAATACTTTCTAAGATATAAAGTGAAGGCAAAGTCAGTATATCAATTTCTTTAAATTTGTCTCTAAGGGACTCGTGAGGGCCCATTTTATAGATCGCGCGGATTGCCCTCTTTTGTAAAATGAAAATTGAATCTACGTCAGCTGCCGATCCCCACAGCAGGACGCTATAAGACATAATACTGTGGAAATAAGCAAAGTATACTAACCTAGCTGTGGCTATATCAGTCAACTGCCTTATTTTTCTTACTGCATATGCAGCTGAACTTAATCTACCTGAAAGAGTTCTAATATGGGCGCCCCATTGTAATTTTGAATCTAAAGTAATTCCTAAGAATATAGTTTCCGTTATTGCATCTAGTTTTTTGCCATCAAGTTTTAGATTTAGACCTACTTGAGGTACATTTGGTAATGAGAACCTAATACATTTCGTTTTGTTCGCATTAAGTAAAAGATTATTAGCTGCGAACCATTTTGAAAGTACAGCCAGACTATCGTTAACATGTAATACATCTCTATCTTTCCTGTCTATTTTAAAAATAAGAGAAGTGTCGTCAGCAAATAGAATTATATCTGATAAGTTAGTCATCATGTAAGGAAGATCATTTATATAAACTAGAAATAAGAAAGGGCCGAGAATTAAACCTTGAGGCACGCCCATTTTAACTAGACACCCCGAAGATTCAGATATCATTGGAAAGGTCCTTCAAAAACATAATGAGTATGTGAAAACCATTTTTGGATTCAGGGATCCGTTTGCGAAATTTAATATTTCGCAAACGGATCCCTGAATCCAAAAATACTTTAAAGTGCTAATTTTTGTTAGAGTCAAGTGTCCCCCCCCTGCCAGCTAAATGGTTGGTTTTGGATGTGTAAAAAAAATCACAGCAGTAGTTTATATAACGAAATTAAAAGGAAAACTATCACAGCTAAGTAGGCTCTACAAGTTAACGAGTAATAATCGACCAACTTAACTTTGCAGTTGCAAAAACATGTTTCCCATACATTCCGTATGGGAGAACATATTTTTCAACTACAAAGTTAAGTTTGTTTTTGTGATAAATTCATCCCAACTACGGAACCCTTCATTATGCGTGGTCAAATACGCACATGGCCGGTTTTTTTGATTACCTAAATACAGAAGTTTCAAATTCCTAACTTGTTTAGTTGTTGCAATAGAGCTGGAACAAAAATGGTCTAAAACCTCTAAGGCTGTCAATTTTGACGGCCCCCTATTCCTTCATTTTTGAAGATAAAAAAAACAAAAATTTTATTTGTACTTTACTCGATAAGCTCTATACAATGACACCCCACATGCCAAAGAAAGCGTTTTTAAAGAGAGTGCGAAGTTTATTGTACGGGGACCCCCTTTAATTTATAACTTTATTAAATTTTTATTATTTGTTGTTTAATCTGTGAACATTTCAACTGTCTACCTATCAGGGTTCATGAGATACAGCCCGCTGACAGACAAACGGACAGACAGCGGAGGCTTAGTTATAGGATGCCGTTTGGCACTCTTCGGGTAAGAAACCCTAAAAAGGAGGGTTATGTGTTTAAATGATAAATGATTTTATTTCTGTGAGTAGATTTGTACAAACACTTTTACACGTCAATCATATTTTAAAACTAGATGAGGTCGGCGTTTCCTATCTGACTACTCTGAGAAGAAAGGCCAAAACAAACTCAGAGGTCCCAGTCTCTTTTAAAGTCCAGACATAATCTTGGTCAGATCATGTGAACGCCATGTGGATTGGTGTCTGAAGTGGTCTTTTGAGGAAAGCACCACACAGATTGAGAGGGCCTGTCCAGTCAGTGCATGCATTTGTCAGTTATCGTGCAGCTCAACTCAGAATTTAAGGAGCTCAACGATTCGACGAACATTACCAAAAAAAGGACATTTGGGTAGGCCACTTAAATTACTCAAACTGTCAGACCATGATTAGAACTAACTGAGAAAAAATTAAAAACAAAACAAAAAGGAATGACCCACATAGTCTTCACATTCACAATAATTAAAATAATAAAATACTTTAAAAGTAAATATTCATGTCGTTGTTTATATAAAATTCATTAATGTCAATGTGTATATGAAAACACAGAAATAATCTTGGTCGGAGCATTTCATTTGAGGACCATGTAGATTTGTGTCTGAAATGGTCTTCTGAGGAAAGAACCATACAGATTTGAGTGGACCTGTCCAGTTAGTGCACGCATTTGTCAGTAATAGTGTAGCTCAACTCAGAACTTAAAAGGAGCTCAACGATTCGACGAACAATACCAAAGAAGGGACATTTGGGTAGGCCGCATAAAGTACTCAAAACTGCCAGATTATCATTAGAAGTAACTGAGAAAAAATATGTAAATGACCCACATAGTCCTCACATTCACAATAATTAAAATAATAATAATATTATACTTCACAAGTAAATATTCATGTCATTGTGTATATAATTTTAAAGTTTACAAAATAAACAAAGTTGTGAAAGTAAAAAATAAAAATTATAATTGGAGCAGCTCAATCCCAAGCCTTTTTGTCCTCAACGTAATCTTTAACGGTATAAAAAGCTTTCTGGCACAACTTACGTTTAATGAATGATTTAAATTTATTAAGGCTTAGATCTTGTACGTGGCTTGGAAGTTTATCATAAAAGCGTATACATTGACATCTGAACGAGTCACCTATTTTCTTGAGCCTTGTTGTAGGTACAACAAATTTGTGTTTGTTTCTAGTATTTATTTTATGGATATCACTGTATTTTTTAAACAATTTTATATTTTTATGGGCATATTAAAGATTATCAAAAATATACTGAGAAGGCACAGTCATTATATTAATCTCCTTTTAAATTTATCTCTGAGAGAGTGTTTCGGACTTAATTTATAAATTGATCGAACAGCTCTTTTCTGCAAAACAAAGATAGTCTGAATGTCGGCGGCATTTCCCCACAACAGAATACCGTACGACATTACACTATGAAAATAGCTAAAGTACACTAAACGGGCTGTCTCTATGTCAGTCAAATTACGAATTTTTCTAACAGCATATGCTGCGGAGCTTTGCTTTTTTGACAATTTATCTATGTGTGGGCCCCACTGAAGCTTAGCATCCAAAGTTAAGCCCAAGAAAACTGTGCACACTAGTTTTCACCTGCCAAACATGAGGTAGGGTGAACTTAATGCATTTGGTTTTTTTTCATTAAGGAGTAAATTGTTAACATTGAACCAGTGAACTACTTTTGAGATCGCACTATTTACATCGTCAGTAACCAGCTGCTGACGTTTAAGTTTAAACAAAAGTGAAGTGTCATCCGCAAACAACACTATATCATGGTTATCCTTTATGAGGTAAGGCAAGTCATTAATATAAATAAGAAACAAGAAAGGACCAAGAATTGAGCCCTGAGGGACTCCCATTGTTACTATAGATCCGGTAGATCTTTTTCCATTAACGTCAACGCACTGAATTCTATTACTCAAGTATGAAATAAGAAGATTCAGAGCGCTGTTCCGGATCCCATAGTGGCGGAGTTTCCTGATTAATGTTTCATGAAGAACGCAATCAAACGCCTTGGACAAATCACAAAAAATACCCAAAGCATCGCATTTATCTTCCCATGCATTATAGATATGACCTAAAAGTATTGCATGCTATGTAATAATTTGTCTATTAAAAAATCTTTGCAATTGCTCTAAAATTAATTTCTCAAGAATTTTACTAAAAGTACATAGGTAGGACTGAAATAGGTCTATAATTTGTGGGGTCTGATGTAACCTGATTTAAACAAAGGTAATTATTTTACTATTTTTCATAAGGTCAGGAAACTCCCCACAGTCGATACAATTATTAAAGATAAGAGCTAAAGTAGGTGCTACAATGTCAATAATAGACTTGGCAACTTCTACAGAATTACCCCACAGATCTGCAGCAGTTTGACCTGTATGTATGTATATGTGTAAGTATGTATGGCCGTCGCTATGTTCCCTCATAACTACTAAACGGCTGGACCGATTTAGATGAATGATATCTCGTTGGATTATTGTGCGAGTGTCACTGGGTATATTAAGTAAAAAAATCAAAATGGCGGATTTTTGGCGCGAAAATGTTAGTTTAAAAAAATAACTTCCAAACCTACATTCAAATTATGTTTGAATGCAATTTGGAATGAGATATGATAAAAAACTAAAATACTGAAAATAAAAAGTTATTAAAATAACTTAAGAACCCGACTGCAAAAACACATAACTGAAAAGTGATAAACAAGCATTTTAATCTATAGAATTTTGTTGAATGTTGAATTATACCGCGCCTGTTATATATGTATTAGTTTTTGTTAAGGGCTCATTGAGTTATGAATGTTGTAAAGGTGATTACTAAATTAGAGATTCATTTAGCTTAACTACATATATCTGTTGAAAATTTACTAACTACTTTTAATTTAATTTGTTGAAAGAACCAAAATTCGAAGTTGGGTTTGACTTAGATTAGTAAAAGGTTTTATTTTTGACAAACACTAACTTTAACTAGAATCAAAACTAGTAAATTAACGATCAATTCATCAAGTTTGTTTGATTACTATGGTGAGAAGCCAGGATTTCCCACTAAAAGAAAAAAAATAAAGGTGTGCTTTAATATCTAGAAAAAAAAAACTCGCTTCTCGCTTTCTCCTCAACCGTGGATATTATAATAGTGCAGATCCATTAGCGCGGAGCTAGCAGTCGAGCACCGATACAAGTTTACGAGGTACCACACCCACCCGCCCTCGCACCGAGTAGTAGAAACAGAAGACAAAGAAAAAGAAAGAAAAGCGATTTAAAAAACAACGGACTTTGACGAAAAATAACTTTAATTTCGGAAGTCGGTGTCTTTGGTTTCGAATTAAAGGTGGGTTTCGAAGGAAAGAAAAATTAAAGGTGTTTTTCACTTTGTAGTGTTTTTTTTTAAGTAGGTTGTTTTATTTTTCACTTTTTAGTTGTGGTACTCTCCATGGAGGAGCTCGTGGCTTAGTACTAACAGCCGCACGGGTCGATCCATCAGGTTAAGCTACGCTTGCTAGGGCTGGTCCGTGGATGGATAACCATTTCTACATACCATTGGTCTCGGCTGTTATTCGTGGATCTTTGATAGTCGTTACGGGTCGTCAAAAGCCTGAAAGTCTGACAGCCAGTCTTATCAAGGGTATTACCTAGTTTCTGGGTTGTGGAGGTCAGATAGGCAATCGTTCCATGTAAAATACTGGTATTCAGCTGCATCCGGTTAGATTGGAAGCCGACCCCAACATAGTTAGGAAACAGTTCGGCAGATTGATAGATAGTTGTGGTACTCTCCCTGCTATGTAAATAACACTGACAGGAAGTTATTATATATCATCCACATAGACTAAGTGGGAAAATACGTATTATTGAAGCTAATTAAAAAACCACCCAAATGTATATGGGACCACCGCGCATGCTTCCTCTACCAAATGAAAAATAATTTTCTAAATCGGTCCACAATTGGCGAAAATATGGATGAATATACATAAAAAAACAAAACATACATACAAACGAACATAGAACCTCTTCCTTTTTGGAAGTCGGTTAAAAAAGAGAAAATATGTATAAATCAATAAAATAATAAGACCAAACCCATAAGCCATAAGGAACTAACAAAACAAGCAATCGCAACACTGCAGACCGCAGTCGTACGATGATGGCTCTTAGCAACACCACTTTGTGATCTCTGGTAGTGGCAGGAACTATACACAACAACTGGACAAGTGCGTGTCGGACCACGCACAATGAACGGTGCCTTAGATGGGATGAATTTTTCCCGAGAACAAACTTAACACTGTGACAGACAGACACACACGAGTGATCCTATAAGGGTTCCATTTTTTCATTCGGACTTACGGAACCCTAATCATAATCATAATCATTTATTTATTTGCAATAAGTATTAGTACAGTGTTGGTCTTATAGTCAGTAGTAATAGTTCCTAATACAAAGTCAGACATTTGACATGCAAAACATTACAATGTGTTTAATGCTAGTAGAGTACTTATTATATTTCTGTCCAATGGCATGCTTTAAATGTTTCTATTATTAATAAATTTTACAATACATTCATTATTAATATTATCGTTACACTAATTGAAAGTAGATTATTAACATTATTAATTAATTATTTATTTTTTTTACTTGACAACATTGGTCCAATGGTTAGTACATAGAACAAACTTATGAACTAAGGGTTAGTATTTATTAAATGTATACATAATTATTAATCATCTCTGCCGCACGAGCAACCTGACAGAGTGTCTCAGTATTGGTGCATCATGCTGTTCAGCTAGGGTTTTCAAAATACTGTTGCTGCTCGCCCTCATTCTGCTTATTAAGGAAGCGGCCTTCTTCCTCATAATGGCATAAAAGTCGTCAGTTTGTGCTACAGCAAACATGCTAGACGCGCTGCAGAACCGGGACAACCTCAACAGCACCCTGAAGCCATTATTATATTGCACACGCAGAGCATGTAGAGCCCTCTGCGTACCGTTGACCCACAAACTGCCCGGGTAGAACCCTTGACAATAAGCTTTAAACAGAGTTATTTTAACCTCATTACTACAACGGACAAATCTGTGAGCCACCATGTTGCACCAAGCTGCTAGTGCCCTGTTTTTCCACTACTGTGTTTTTTCAGTAGCCATAATTTTAACTTTATAAAAAATAAATCATTGGGTAACTCTTTAAAGTTCTTTGGTATTTTATTATAGTTATGTCCACACATATGATAACAGTTTTTTTTATACAGAGAAGTCCTTGGAGCCCTAGGCAAAACTATTCTATCTGGATCTCTTAAACCTTATGACAAGCGATAACTGCGATCTCGAACAAGAGAGTCAATCAAAGACAAAAGGAAAACTAAGTGACGGCTCTCAGTTTTTTCTCTAACAACGAATTGCATCAACGTAACAGAGTACCAGGAAACAAAATAGGTCAACTGACTAAGTTTACACTAATTTTCCAAAATATCCAAAGCATCGGAAACAAAGTAGAATTAATAGAACAATTGCTTTTAGAGTCTGAAATTGATTTTATCTCACTATCCGAATTGTGGAAAAATGAAAATTATTGTCAATCAATCTTGCCCCAGGGATTTAAAATAGCGTCCATTTTTTGTCGCAAAACCCGCGTAGGCGGAGGCGTTTGTATTATTGTTAAAGACTCATTAGATTTTGTTGAACGAATAGACATTGTAAATCACTCAAAGGAGTGTGTTATATAATTTAGTTTATTGATGTTCCCAAACTAAACTGTACGTAAGGTCAACTAAAAATAAACATAGCTGCGGTATTGATGACATTCCACCAATTTTATTAAAGCAATGCGCAATAGAACTTTCCATTCCTCTAATGTTTTTAATCAATCAAAGCTTCCAAGATGGCCAATTTCCAGACGCACTTAAAGTAGCTTTAGTAAAACCAGTACATAAAAGGTGACAAACATATCCCAAGCAATTATAGACCCTAGCACTGCTACCAACCTTTTCCAAAATATTTGAAAAAGCTATGTGCAATGAGCTGTATATGTTCTTAGAAAAGTTTAATATTCTTGACGACGCACAAAATGGATTTAGAAAATGTAGATCAACAACATTAGCAGTTTATACATATATTATGTTCAACAAGCGCTACAACATATAAACGACAAACAGTATGTAATTGGGCTACTACTAGACATGACAAAAGCATACGACAAGGTCCGTTATGACATCTTACTCACTAAATTATATGGTTGCGGCGTACGAGGACCGGCTTATTCGTGGTTCTAATCATATTTACATAATAGGACACAATTAGTACAAATTGAAAATTACGACAATGATAAAAATTAAATCAAAAACATTAGATCACAAGAAAAACAAATTACTTGCTCAATCCCACAAGGAAGTGTGTTAGGGTGCCCACTATTTTTAATCTATATTAATGACCTTCCCAAAACATTAGATAAAGAAAACGCTTTGCCAGTATTATTTGCAGACGATATTTCCATATTAATTAAGTGTGGAAATGTAAATAACCCTAGTCTAAAAATACAAGATACCCTCCAAACTGTAGATACTTGGCTCCAGACCCACAACTTGGAAATTAATAGTAATAAAACCAAAATAATACAATTTAGATCATACAAAAAACAACCTCTCAATCTAAAAACAACTTTCAGAAACACGCAAATAGAAGAACGCAAGAACTTAATACATTTAGCCTACTTGGCATAAATATTGACACACACATTAACTGGAAGTCACACATAGAACATATAAAAACAAAACTCTCCAGATTCCCTTACGCTCTTTTTCAAATTAAACAAAGCACCAACACACAAACAGCTATGGCTGCTTACTACGCATACGAATACTCGTGGCTGCAATATGGTGTCATGCTATGGGGAAATAGTGTTAACGTAGATGAACTATTCATAATGCAAAAGAAGTATATAAGAATTCTAGCCCAAATAGATAATACGGAGAGCTGCAAACCATACTTTATAAAATATCAGATTCTAACTCTGCCGTCAATATACATACTTGACATTTGCATGTTTGTTTTTAAAAATATCGACAAGTTCACTAAAGTAGAAGATACGCACAACGTCAACACTCGCCATAAAAAGAGATTATGCGCTCCATTCTCAAGAATTAAAATGTTAAGTGATAGCCCATATTATATGGCAATAAAAATATATAATAGGTTGCCCAACGTATTTAAAACTGAAAAATCAGTAACAATATTCCAAAAAAGGCTAAAACTATACCTAATCCAAAAATGTTTCTACTCGGTAAAATAATATTTAGAGTCAAGCTTCAAAATAACGATTTTCTCTCATGTACAAAAGTGACGATCTGTCTATACAAACAATAAGATTTAGCTTATCCTATTTGACTTTATGTAAAATTATAATTTGAACTATTTGAAAAGGATGACATTAATATTGCTGAATAATTGTATTTAATTTCTTATTATTGACATTTAATTTTGACATAACTATAATTTCTCTATTTAATTGTGCTAATATAAAAGAAAATAATTAAGTAATAATAATGTTTAATGCATGCTAATTTAGGAAGATGAGGGCTGCTAAGTCATAAGTACTAACATACCATAACACCAACATTGTACACTTAGTTCGCAATAAACGTTTTTGACTTTACTTTTCGAGGGCAACGGTCTTGAGCCTTTTCAAACAGGTCAAAGTGCCGTCGGACAAATTTTGCACATTCTAAAATAAAGATACTGGGTAATGCCAGGAGTTTTAATTTAAGAAACAATGGTTTGCATGATTCCCATGGTGGAATGCCACAAATGGCTCGAATGCATTTTTTTTGTACCATAAGGGCTTTATCTGCGTCTGTTGAGTTACCCATAGTATAAGGCCGTATTGTAGAGTCAATGCAACGCAGCTGTGATACGCAGTGTACTTTGCGACGAGGTCTTTCGCAGTGTGTTGGGAATATAAACGAATTTATTTAATTTGTTGCATACTTTTTCTACGTGTGGTTTCCATCAGAAGTAGCCGTCCAATGCAACTCCCAGAAAAGTAGTTTCCTCTGCCTCTAATAGAGGTTGTCCATTATAATTAATGTTAAGTTTCCCTCGCTTACGACCATATGTCCTAGATTGAACAATTTTTGTTTTACATGCAAATTATTCAATCTTAACCAAGAAATTGTTGATTCAATTATATTATTAATGTCAATCTGTAATTATATAAGTCAGTATTAATTGGTGATGTCAAAATAATCGAAATGTCATCCGCAAATAATGTGCATGGATTAGTTGTGTGTTCAGGAAGATCATTAATATATAATAAGAACAAAGGGGGTCCCGAAACGCTCCCTTATGGTACACCCGAGTTGTTGAATCTTGAATGAATGAATGATATTTATTTGCAAGAATATAGGTACATGTTCTTAAGTTCTATGGGTTTCACTATACTCGTATTCGGCATTTCAGCCATGCAAATATTTAGATTTACATCCTTGTTATACTTATAGCATGCAGTAGGTACACATTTAATAATTAGCAATAAAATAAGTCAAAGTCAAAGTCAAAGTCAAAACATTTATTTCAAATAGGCCCATGTATGGCACTTTTGAAATAAAAATACTAATAATAATTTCATAATTTAAATTTAGATTACAATGCAATTAATAGGAATCTTGCCAAGATGCCATAGGAATCTTTTGTGACCTCTCCAAGGCATTTGACTGCGTAAATCATGAAACCTTACTCTTGAAACTTGAGCATTACGGACTAGGTAAACTTGCACTCAGTTTCGTAAAATCTTATTTAAATGATAGACAACAGCAAGTTCAAATTAATGGTGTCAATTCACTCGGTCTAAAAGTAAAAATGGGTGTTCCACAAGGCTCGATATTGGGTCCTTTCCTCTTTTAAGTATATATTAATGATCTACCCCATCTATTAAAAAACCAACCTCAAATGGTGTTATTTGCTGACGATACTTCCCTAATTTTTAAGATAAATAGACGTGCATCAAATCTTGACGACGTAAATAACGCCATACTGCAAGTCCAAAATTGGTTCACTGCTAATAATTTAGTATTAAATGGGAAAAAAACTAAATGCATAAGATTTGCTTTACCAAATGTTAAAAGTAGTGATTGTGACATAGTATTGAATAAAGAGAAACTAGAATTCGTCGATAAAACTGTTTTCCTGGGGATCACGCTCGACTCAAGGCTGCAATGGGGTCCTCATTTAACATCTCTTACGGGACGGCTAAGTTCAGCAGCATATGCTGTGAGAAAAATCCGTCAATTTACTGATGTAGATACCGCGAGACTAGTCTATTTCAGTTACTTCCATAGTATTATGTCTTACGGTATTTTACTATGGGGACGGGCGGCAGATATCGAGTCTATTTTTATTCTGCAGAAGAGAGCCATCAGAGCAATATATGGCCTCCGCAGACGCGATTCTCTAAGGGAACTGTTTAAAGATATTAAAACCATGACGGTACCTTGTCAATATATTTATGAAAACATCATGTATGTAAGGAAACATCTAAGTCTTTTCAGTAAAAGAGGTGATAGACACAATTATAGGACTAGAAATAGGGACCAATTAGTTCAACCGGGTTTCAGACTGGCTAAAGTAGACTCATCCTTCATGGGGAACTGTTTAAAATGTTATAATAAAATACCTCCCCACATACTCCAACTGAACGAAACGAAATTTAAATCTTGTATAAAACGCACACTATGCTGCCAAGCATATTATAAGTTGGGGGATTACATCGCTGATAAAAATGCTTGGCTTAGCGCTGGTCCAGCTCCACAAGGGCACATAAATTAATTGATGAGCATTCGAAAGTGTTGTTGCGGCTGATGAAGATTGTAAAAACTATCTTTCTTTGTATAAATTCAATCTCTTTGTATTGTATAATTGCATATCACATGTGTGGGCATTGTGACCACGTACATTCCATAAAGCTACCATTACCTGGGTACGTCTTTCATTGACTTGAATGTGCCCTGGCGGCTGAGAGTGTCATGCTCACTCAAATGTCTCGCTGATGGTGGCGTGTGCGTTGGATCATTAAGTTCCCTTCAAAATGGTTGAGCTAAATGGTGCTGATCCATGCGTCATGCTCGTGAACGGGCGCCGTCAGTAGGGACTGGTCATCTCTTAATTGCCACGGTTTATTTTAATTTTTGAATTGTTTTTATTTTTGTTTTTTGTTACGGACGCTTTTTAACGTGCACGTCTTTCTACATTGTTCTCACATGTATAATTTCAACATGAATAATGTAACCAATATTTTGTAACAATTTTTTTATTTAAAAGAGTGTCCGTGGAGTTTCTTGCCCGTTCTTCTCCATAGGTACCTACTACGCTTTGGAATGGGCAACTAGCTTCATCTTTCTGACTGACCGACCCCTTGACAATTCAAAAGTACCTGTAATTGGTTTATTTGAAATAAATGCTTTGAGTTTGAGTTTGAGTTTGAATAAAATTAGTACGATTCTATTAATTTAAAATAATAATTTATATTGACAATAACCATCAATAATAATGATGTCATGTCAATAAAAAATAGCAAAAATAATTAAAACGTTTCAATATTATATAAGTAATGTCAACGTGTATATGTCATAATAATTATAATAAATTAGTTTTACATTTTACACTCAAAATATTCATTGATGGAATAAAACCATCGCTCACACAACCAGTTATACAGTTTTCTATTAAATTCTAAATTTGTAGCACTTCTAAATTCTTCGGCTTCGGAGACCTAATTCCCTCCAGTTCTTTATTCTCAGTCATACTTAGAATTTCAACACATTGCTTTCTACCCAGTAAGTAGGTTTCAATCCAACTAAGGGCCGGACCTCGAATACCATATCGTTCTAACTTCGAAAGTAACAATAACTAATACTGTGAGAAAACATTACCTAGACAGTCAGCATGATAGTAGCGGGCTGATTGCCCATCAGGATGTGCCATTCAAGTCGTATCACTAATCGTGGATGGTGCGATTTCATGCAGCCCTGGACCACAGCGCTATTTCACACCAGCAAAAATAAATCTGTTGCTTGAAATTGTAGAAAGGGGAACCACATGCTTAGCAACTTTCCATTTACAATTTTCTGTTGATAATCGCAATGGACCTTCTGTCTCTACTGCACAGTACAAGCCTACATACTTTTACAGCTCAGCTAATTACTGAATTATTGCTCCAAGGGTTCACTGGCCAGGAATCAGGACCGTTTCCTGTAACAATGCGCAATTGAGGATAAAATACACTACGATCTGGATCTTTCTAATTACTAAGACTTTAGTGTTGTTGGTATCACCTGCCGGGAATTAGAGTTACAAGAGGGCAACGAACTTTCATGGTTTTTCTTCTAAAACCAGCAGTGGCGGCATCTACATCGCCACATGTGAACTACGCGTCAAACACCTGTCACACAATATCCTGACGTCTCAGAAATCCTGCATCGCGCAAGCACAGTTTGCCACGCGATCAACACATATATAACTTTCCGACATCAACAGTTGGGCAGTTACCTGCCAGACATAACACCCGTCAGGTCGGAGGATCCTACCTTTTTTATAGAAAATGAGTGATCTTTACACCCTGCTCCTCAAATCTCTAAATTGGTGACCCCGAATATGAACGTCAGCGCAGCCTTCATGCAACTACTTCAGCGTGACGTCATCATTATCACTCCTGATAGCTTTCGTGAAGCCAGTCACACAGCCAGCCAGCACCCTCGGCTTCAAAATTCCCTCAACCTCATCAGTAACCTTGGCACAATATTCTGCACTATCGGCCGGTCCACAAGCAGAGGCCATTCTACCCTCTCCTGTTCGACGCCAGCAGGCAGCAACAACCCGGTACTGTACCACATCTCACTCACTGGGGAATCACCGCAAACAGTTCGACTCACCGCGAACTATGTGGCACCCTATTCCGACTCACAGGAACCTCAACGGGCACTGTGAAGCATCGCAAGCAACAAAACTCAGCCCACTATCGATCTCCGAAGTATTTTAGTGAAAGTATTTTAGAATACTTCAGAAAACTTAATGAAAGTTCAAGTGCCATTATCATACATAAATTGCATTTTTGGAATAGCAATGACTCTGCATATCAATCACTCGAGTCACTCGGCTCGATCATTGGAACATAAAAAACCTCTCGCTCGCTAAGTATTAGCTCACAGTCAAGTGTAACAATGGATGCTGAACGGATCGCAGTCTAATGACGCATTGATCGCGTATTTTAATACGAGTACGCCAAAGTGCACTAAGCTGTATGCTCGTTTAAAGTGCGTTTTGCGTAGTCGACGACTATTTTCCGTTGTATTATGTTATGAACGATCAGTCGACCTGTAAACTATTAAAGGATACTTTTTGTATGAAGTTTTTTTTATTGTTGGTATAAATTAAAGTAGAGTAGGTACCTACGTAAGTGTGGAATGGAAGACAATGAACGTTACTAACTTACTATGTGGAATAGTAATGTGTCTGTTGAAGGTATACAAGATATTTTATTTGCATCGACAAATCTGGGTCGGAAACCTAATTATGACGATAAAACTACCTGTTACATACAAAAAAAATATCCGATCCATAACAGTGTTTGATATTAGGTATCCTATTCAAATACAAATACGGAGTCACTTTTGGTGAGGCATTCGGTATCCTCTGTAAAGTCACGAAAGGCAAAAAAGTTCAAAACACACAAAAAAGACACGACGGCAGTAAAAGTGCCGATGACAAAGAGGGCGAGAGCGAAAGGTCATTTTTCTTAAATTACTTTAAGAGAAAAGTACAACATTGAGTTGTGTCGTTCTGTACCCTAGCTAATTACTCGAGACGACAGGTTGAGATGTAAGGGGAAACAGAGGGGTACGGGGACAGGCGCGGGGGGGCTCCAGTGACACGTTACAATGGGAAAAGTTACGCAATAACAGACTAACTTTCGGCTCTACACCGTTTTCAGTGCGGTCCCACCGCTCAAATATAGCCCTTGGGAATACGACATAAAGTCCTTGATGAATACTTATGTAAGTTAGCGAAGTCCTCCGTCTTTTATTCGTCCGTCTGGCGTACGAGATTTATGTGAATAAAACACGGGTTCGTGTTATGTTTTACGGTGGTGAACGTTCTAATCCTACGACAACACGGAAATATGGCATACACGTTATGGGAACTTCGCTAAAAGTAATTTTGGTGACACTGAGTTACGATAAAAATATAAACCTTGTTGATGTTCCGGATGTCGACGGTACAATGTATTTTATTTTAAAAGATATAATTATATTTTTATTGCATATTATTAATAGTCATTTTAACTGAATTTAGTTTAATAAAAATCTAAAAAATATCTCAAAAATGTATCATTATTACCATTCGCAAAACTATAAACTTATAATGTAAAAACTTTTTTACAAAAAAAAACACAACCGACTTCCAAAAAAACACTACAAAATGAAGTTTTTATTTCTCGCTTTTTAATGGGTCAGTTTGTAATTTATCTAAGTTACAATAGCCGAATGTCAACTGCTCATCACCTTTTACAAAATAATGCTTTTCCCGATGCAGGGACGTTAATCTTTGAAGAGTTCTCGTGGTACTTTACCATCAGCTCCACTTCTCCATTGTGACGAGCATAAATTACTTGGCAAACATATTAAAGTAATCGAATCGCAACTCGTGGAATACTTAGTATTGACTATTGAGAAGTTTCGGTGGCCATCAGTTGCCTTCATCATCAGTCCCACTTACTATTACTATAAAAAAATACCCAAGTTGCTATAGGTGTGCTTATAATATTTGAAGAGTTTCCTCGATTTCTCTGGGATGCCATCATCAGATCTTGTTTCCTTATCATGGTACCACTCTTGGGATATCTCCTTTCCAACAAAAAAAGAATAATAACAAAATTGGTTCATAAACGACGAAGTAATACGCGAACACACAAAAAATATATGTATAGGTTCGGTCGAATTGAGAAACCTCCTCTTTTTTTTGAAGTCGGTTAAAAATAATAATACCAGCTTATTACTGCCCCACTGCAAGGCAAAGACGTCATACACTGGGCACGAGCAGGCACGAGCATTGCTCACCACGCTTGCTCAAGACGGGTTGGCGATTTCAGACTTATAACATATTCACTAGAAGATCAGTTTTCCTCTCGATACGTTTCCTATACCGATATCAGTAATTTCCAAGATAAACTCAGAAAGTACATAACATGAAGTGAAAAAGTCATATTGGCTCTTGCCCGGATTTGAAACAACATCCTCGTGCATGAGAGGCGAGGCCTTAACCACTGATGGGCCATCACGACCCAGCGACGCAGCAGCTGTAAGTTTATTACATTATGTTATGCGTAACTATTTATTGTTATTCTTATTCATCCATCTTAAACTCGATAATTCTGCACGTCTGCCCTATACGGGACACTGCTCGGTACAACCATTACAAATATTACAATACATCTCATCGCATCGCATCTCATCTCTCGTCTACATGGGTAGACTGTTGAGCCTGTTTACGTTTAAAGTAAAAACTAATGTACACAGTTATGCAGTAAATATATCTTTATCTTTATCTGAGTATCGATTCCTTTGAGATTAACGCCATTTATTGGCAGGTTTGTGAAAGCGAACTCACAGTGTTTTACTGAAAGCGTTTCGATAAAACGAATGTAAGTTAAAACTATAATTAAAATAAAAAACGTATTTTTTTTAAGATTTTAGTCAAATTAAAAATTACCTACTCATTTGACTCAAAAAGTTTTTTTACTATACGGTGTTACATAATGTTCTGGAAACTGGCGCCTATTACGATTTTAATGATCAATATCAAATAAGTTTGAATTATGATTTGTGGTTTTTGATTTGTGGTAATAGGCGCCATTTTCCAGAACACTATGTAACGCCGTATAGTAAACAAACTTTTTGAGTCAAATGAGTAGGTAATTTTTAATTTGACTAAAATCCAAAAAATCATTATTTTAAACGGCGGCAATATTGGATGTACTTAAGTCATATTGGGAGACATATTGGGAAAAATACATGTACCCGCCAATTATAAAACTTTTTGATATAATTGAAGTGAAAGATGGACTAACTTTGAGAAATAGTCCAAGAGATTAATAAGATAGCACTAATGTATGCTAATGTAAAAACGTGTAAATAAAATTCTTAAAAAAAATACAATAGACGTGGATATATTTAGTAACTTGTTCCGCTAAGCTATTTCTAAAACACTATTTTTAAAAAACTAGTTTTCTCATTAACGTATTTAACCGACAAGCCTAATTGAAATAAATGCCTAGACTTGTCTTTCTGTGCTTTTCTTCATAAAATCCTTTCCCTTCACACCATATTCATAGGTACTTTCATATTCAGTAAATAACTAGTAATCATTCTGATACCCGAAACTTGCTAGTTAAGTGGACATCATTACCTATAGGTAAATATAGTTTCCATTCCCCTTTCTGACACACGTCAAGCGCCAGTTATAACAAGTGTAAGATTCACTTCCTACCACCTACCTGCTAATAGTGCTGAGTTTGGTTACCCGCCATGTCATGAAATTACGTTGTTCATACTGTATATTTTTATTGTACTTTCATGTTCGTCCGGTAATTTGAGCTCCAATCAAGATTGAAATTCGTGTTCAATCAGTTTCTGCAAAACGTGACGCTGTTGATAAAAGCTCACAATCGTAATCTATTGGTCACCGATAAGTTACCAATATCCATATACCAGAGCTTCGAGCAAGCTATGCCATACTAATAATTAAATTAATTAATCATTATTGTAATTTGTTTGTGTTATTTTAAATCGTAACAAAAGACATTTACTTTGGGAAATTGAGTCTCAACTTATTTCTTAGCTGTCACAACAAAGTGAACAGCTACATATTTATAACTTATAACTGTTTTAATATAATGTTATGTAATTGACCAACATTGATCCCCAAAAGGGTAGAAAAAGGGCAACATCTACAGTCCCCGATAACGGCAGAAGGGTCCAACGCGATAGCGCGCGAGCCCATCACAATTTATTGGAACAAATTCCAATCCCGAGCTGTAACTGAAAAAATATGTAACAGAAAAACGTAATTGCAGTTTTCTCCTCGGAAATGTGACCATTTGGAAAGGAACCGGGTCCGTCAGTGATTTAGTAGTAGAAGAACAATGTGGGTACAATATTTGAAACGGATTTCAAATTGGCTAATATTACTTTTATGAAGATAATTCTGATTGAATGAAAGTTTCTAAACGTTCATATGCTATTTAAAAAAATATTTCGTACAGTCATCCTCAAAAAGAAACATCGACAAGAATTGATTTAATTGTTTACGATCTTTGCCCCATAAAGTATATCCATAATGTGAGCTATAAAACATAACACACGTTGCATACTTAATTGTAGCTACACATTATGGAACACAGATTGTAAGGCAATCATTGTTCTTGTTGATATATTACTTTTTTGAGGCTGCCTGTACAGCAATAATTTTGCACATAATCAGTAAAAAAAACAAATATCATTATTTTGTTTTAACTTAAAACATTTAAAAATAATATAAAAAAATTACGTATTCGACTTATTCAACTGATAACTTACCAATGAAGTCTCCCAAGCAATAAAACCAACGTCCTAAACCGTCATACAGTGTTCACGAACTTCGTGTTGTTCCGAACTTTTCCGAAGTTGCGTCCGAGTGCGTTTGGACGCAAGCGGCGCGAGGTGCCCGGGTGGCTCGCGACGCTCGACTGCCGCCCTAGCCCGCCCGCCCTAGCCGTAACATACGGCGGACCCCAGGTAATTGTTTTTTTATATGAAACATTACTGTCAAGTAGGTAATTATTTTATTTTGTAGTCGCGTTTAATACAAATTTTAGGTTCATAATGTGGGCAAGTTTTCGGTTTTTGAAGTGAAAACTTCTTTAGGCGCTTTGGGCATTTTAAGATGGAAAAAACCAATTGAACTCGCGACACCGTTACCGGCACTTCATTTTTGTAAACGCGATTGTACTCTTTATTTATTACTCGTTAGTTACGGATCAATGTTCTATGCAAGTATTTTTTTTTTAAAGGTTTTGAAAGTATTTTTTTTTAATTGTTCAAGTTTTTACTTCTGTCGGCACTCCCTGAGTGACACTGTTTTTTTTTAATACTTTTTTACTTATGGTATTGGTGGGTATACAATTATTATCATTCTGAAAATACTCTAATTTGTTAACTAAAATGTTTTGTTAAGTAATTCATGTAAATAGTGCCTAGAATAAATACAAAATCGCTCAGGAGTTGATATATAAGCTGTATGATGCTTGGGCATCATCAGCCAGTGAAGAATGTTATATTATGTTACGTTGAAATATAACATGAGTACAAGTACGAGTATAAGTTGTTAAAAGATTCGTTACAGAAACCAGTAAATCAACAAAGAAGTCAAGAATACAAACGCAAGACATTACAAAAGCAAAACGCCGACACACTTTAATACCTACTTTAAAACCAACAAGCATCTCACTAGTAAAGGGACCGTTGTTTTGGCGTAGGATTTACACAGACACGGGATAAGAACAGGATTTATTTCGCACCACTACACAATGCGAGCCATAAAACAAAAACGGAAGTCGCACCAACCAATCACACGCCAGCAGAAGCCAAGCCCACCAATCACACATATAGGCTCGGGCAAGACAAAGGGCCACTGAGGGACATCGATCATCGTTTGGACGGGACCACAAAAAACTCGCGACCATAGCTTTGTGTTGACATACATCATTTAATATCAATACTGGGTAATACGACTGTTACGACTTATTGGTATGAAACTGACTTTTTTGTTCAAAATGCGACTAATAATGCTTTATAGAAGGATCAAGGTGGCTATAAATCATGATCAGTTAGTTTTTTAAAAAGAAAAGGAGACCACGACTGAAACTTACAACCAGGCAGAATTATTCGCCGCTTATAATGACTCCATAACCACTAAAATGGCATCAAATCAGTAAGTAGTTATGTGTGTTATGATATTATTTAAGACGAAAGAACTCCTTAATGTCGATAAATACATAAACGTTTAAAACTACATACATGACAGACAGAAGTAAGTAAAACAGTAACTATGTAGCTACATACCACTATTTCACTAACTGAACATTCAGCCACAGATCTATTATTTATTCCACAATTTATCTTTTACAGAAGGTAATATAACGTAGTTAGTTTCAAGAAACGGTTAATTTCACATTGCTCTTATTTATGGTACAACAAAAATAATATATTTTATGCATTTCCGACCTAACTTATGTCCTGGGCAATTTGCTCCAGCGCAGCGGTGAATTACAATCTCATATTTACCGCTAGCAAATGATCCCTAGAAAGCGTCTAGAAGACATCCAGAGCTATCTGCTTAACATATAAATAACATAATATTCGTGGGAGGCGCGACTTCATGCATTATTCAAGCGAATGCCGCAATCAATGCCAACCCTTAATTAAACAACTGGAAAAGTTATGAACATTTCTTTCACAATGAAATCTTATTAACATTGTAACGCCGAAAGTTTTTTTTTTTTAACGCATACTTTATTTTTTCATAGAACTTAAATGTCACTTAATGCTTTGGCAGTATAAACAAAAACAATAACATCGTCAACATAAATTCTAATTCTGTTTTTATTTCGGTGTGTGTTACTTACAGAGCGTTTAGTCTTAATTACACCTACTACTAACACTTTCTATAAGGTCTTGGGTGTGATTAAGACTAATATCAAACTTTTCTCCTCTCCTCAAGTCTTTATCATTCCTACGTAGCATACTACCTGACGAAAAGCTCACATTTGATCTTAATATTTAGGCAGAAGTGTGAGCACTAATTATAACTTTTGAAAGCAACTAGCCATTAAAACATGTCGTTTGGAAGGCAGAGTGTGGTGGAGAGTTGACAAAAACCGGTTGGGACCTGAAAGTGCAATTTAGAGGACAAGCGCGGAGCGACGACGGCGACGCAACGGCGACGTCACCCGTCCCGACGCGACGCTCCACGCGGTAACAGTAAATATGTCTTCGTTACTTACACGAGACACACGACCCACTCGAATGTTAACATTGGTGGTTACAATTGCAGTACCTATCTATAACCGTGTAAATTAGGAAGAAATTTATAATTATTATCTAAGAGCTGACTGTTTCTGGGGTATAATTATTGCGGTTTGAGAGGCTTTGAATAGAAAATAATTATGTCAAACTGTCCCATTTATTTTCCAGATAAAAGTTTTCAGACCATTGAAAAATCTTCCTTATAACGTTATTGTTATACAAATATGTAGTAGAGAAAGTAAAAGAAATCAGAGACAACCGAAGGTAAACTAAAGCAATGCCGCTAAGCAATTATGTTGCACTATTTAGAGTATTCAGTAATTGAGTTATAAAAGATAAATTTTAAACAATGTATTATTACAACTATAAAAGCGCCACATATAATAATCTTTCCATCAACAAACACCTTCTACTTTCCATTTTACCTACTTATAAAATTCCGTCAGTTAAATGCTTGTATGTCATCAGTTCAGAAAGTATTTCAGGTGTACTTAGCGCCTGCGGTGCGCAAACGGCTCACGACCGACAACGCGAACGTCGAGAATATTATTGAAGTGAAAACTTCTTTAGGCATTTTTGAGATGGGACAAAACCATTGTTTTCGTGACACTGTAACGGAATTTACCGATACCGTGGATTAAAAGGCATCAACGCGTTGATTACCGCGGTGCCGATTTTTTTTCAAGTTTTCACTTCTGTTGGCACTCCCGGAGTGCCACGGTTTTTTATTATTATTGAGTAAAGTCTAGGGTTCAGATCAACAGTGGGAAGAATTATTGGGAGGGTAGGGTTCAGTGACATAATCGTAAAACCTGTACCCCACATACTTCAACTGAATGAGACAAAATTCATATCTGGTATAAAACGCACACTATGCAGACAGGCATATTATAAGGTGGGGGATTACATCGCTGATAAAAATGCTTGGCTCAATGCTGGTCCTGCTCCACAACCACAACTAATTGATTAACATTTGCAAATACTGTTGGAGCTGCTGAAGATTGTAAGACTATCTTTGCATTATATAAACTCAGTCTCCTTTGTATTATATAATTGCATAGCACAGGTGTGAGCACTATGTACTAAAGAGTTACCATTTACCGGGTAATATGTCTTGCATTGACTTGAATGTGCCCTGGCGGCTGTGAGTATGTCATGCTCACTCAGATGTTTCCCTGATGGTGGCGCGTGTATTGGATCATTTAGCTCCCTTCAAAATATTTGAGCTGAATGGTGCTAATCCATGCGTCATGTTCGTGAACGAGCGCCGTCAGTTGAGACTGGTCATCTCTTATTTGCCACGGTTTATTTTTAATTTATTTTAATTTTTGAATTGTTCTTTGTTTTATCTTTTTATTACGGACGTTTCTATCATGTACTTCTTTCTACATTGTGCTCACATATATAATTTCAACATGAATGATGTTACCAATATTTTGTAACAATTTTTTATTAAGAGTGTCCGTGGAGTTTCTTGCCCGTTCTTTTACATAGGTACCTACCTACTACGCAACTAGCTTCATATTTCTAACTGACCGATTCCTTGACAATTCAAAAGTGCCTGTAAATAGTTTAATTGAAATAAATGGTTTGAATTTGTACGTATCTCAATATACCTATAGGTGAATTAAATACGATACTGATAAAAACATTTCGCTGTCGACAATGTGTCGCTGTGTAGCAACAATCGTTTGTTGATAAACCTTGAGCCCTTTTTGTCCGTCTATTGTTAGCATCACCAATTGCGTTCCCAAATCTTTCTCAGTCAGCAGCGCTAGCTAATAAGACTGTTGTCTTGTTTGACAACACTTCAATGAGAAAATATTTCTACTGTAAAAGCAAAGAGCGCATCCATACATTTGTATGGTCATGTAGTCGCGACAAAACGAACTACCGTTTACCTCGTTTCGACAACCTTTACCAGGCGCGGTACGAGAGCGTCCCGGAGATGCCTCGCGCTGTGCAATGTTAACGTGCTCTTTATTCATTTCGTTTGTAACGTGAAATTGTGAACAGCTAACAAAATAGATCTAGCAATTTGAAATGCAATGTTAAAACCATCTAGTTGAAAGATACCCGTGTAAATAGTTATCAACACCTGTTTCTTCACTAATTGCGGAATGAATTACCAATCTTGACTATTAGTTTGAATAGATAACCTTGAAGTATTATTGGTACCTACCTTGCAGTGTTAAAGCCAGCAATAAAACTTACATTAGCAATGAAGGAAATATTTAAATGTCTAGATATTAGCCCAAAACAAACTATATTTTCCATCCATTAAAACAGACGAGCTCAGAATATCTACAAAAGAACAGCCAGCTTCGAATCACGGACTCAGTGGAACAGCAATCATTGCTGGATAGGTTTAAAACTGCTCATGTAATGGTCGACACTCGTCTCTCTATAGCAAAACGGTTGGTTCGTTCCAAAGTGTCGCTTAACCCCGGGACATACAACAGGAGGGTGCAGAAGGTTCAGAACATGTGTCGTTTATCCATCCTGGGATAGTCAGAACAGTTTATAAGTCACTGACTGAGGGATACAACTGTCAACCACAATGGCACTAGATATAACCATTTTCTAAAAGGATTAAGAGTGCCGATTTTCGAATCTCAAGGTATGGTGTTTTAGAATATAATCAATAACGCAAGGCTGGAGTGCAACGTCCGTTGTGTGCTATGACAAATGCAGCTTACTTATTCAGAAATATACTGGTGTTGCCAGCTGTGGACTTTACTGATTGACCAAATCGAAGCCTTTTCGTATGTCAAGTAGTGAGTTTTGAATCCTCTGAAACCTGTATGTTTTATCCAAAAAGCTCGAACGTGACAGGGTGAAAACCGCGAGTGATTGTGGCGTTGTTTCGCCATCAGCGCGATATTGTTGTCAATGTTGCGTTGCGTCAACGTTGACGGCAGCGGGACTGAGCGGGACGGCACGTAACGACTTGATGGCAATGTGATGATACTGAGTAAGCAACAAAACGAACACACAGCTGACGAGAAAGCTTTTTTATTTGACGTGTTGTATTGGGAGGAAACCCACTTTTTAAATAATTTTCATTAAGTTAAAAGAGTATTAACAACTCAAACACTTTACACGTGCAGCCTGTGAGTTAACTACACACTTGGGTCATACAACGCTCTACGTGTACAATACAACAACGCGTTTAGGGTGCTGCTGGGGCTACCACGATTCTGCAGTGCTTCGACTATGTTCGCAGAAGTGCACACCGATGGGTTTCATGCTCTTATAAGGAAGCAGTGTGCGTCGCTACTGGGTCGTGTTAGGTCCAGTAGCAATAGTATAATAAGGGTGTTCGCGGACAGGTGGGACTCTCCACTGCTGCGCCACTGGATACGTTTGCATACTGTACTGTGAGCAGTGGACAGTTCCTCCCGGTCTTAATGTATGCAACTGTTTTTATTTTGTGTATGTTGTTTTGTTTTGTTTGTTTTTATTTTGATGTGAATTAGTTGTTTTTAAAATGTGTAAGTCGAAATATGGATGTTTTCTGAATTAAATTATTATATTATGGGCCCCCGAAAACGGTCGCTAGCACAAACTGTCGTAGCGACAAGGGGGCAACATGTCCTGAGGTGCTTGAGGAGTGGAGAGGTATTCCACGGCTTTCAGAACAATTTTTTTTTTTTTTAAGAAAATATAAATTCTTTACCTGATTACAACTTAATCGGTCAAATTGGCTGTGACAGACGGACAGACAGGCAGACACACGAGTGATCCTATAAGATTTCCGTTTTTCATTTGGACGTATGGAACCGAAAAACTAAATACTGCTGATATTAATAGCAAAACTAATACTGCAACGAAACTATTACTGAAATTCCTAAAAGAAAATCGATTAAGTACTGCAGCTTTTCAACCACACACATCACAATGTTTACAGTAAATGTTTCCGTAGTCTTCGTTACACGTGTCCAATATAAAGCACTCAATCTCGCGCAGATAAACTACTGGTACCTGTTTGTATAAAGTACGTAGTTACAGTAACAATATGACTACTCTTCAGGCCAAATGATCTGACCTTACATGTTCTGTGGACTCAACCGACGAAACATATCGAGAAAAACGATATCTTGAAATGGAAAGATTTCAACGATTTCAGGGGTAAGGTGGTAAGGGTTGGGACAGATTTGTAACACATGACTCAAGCTCAAACTCGAAGTATTTATTTTAATTAAACCATTTACAGGCACTTTTGAATTGTCAAAGAGTCGGTCAGTTAGTCAAAAAGTTGAAGCTAGTTGCCCATTCCAAAACGTAGATATCTATGGAGAAGAACGGACAAGAAACTCTCTTTTAAATATAGATATTACAAAATCCTGGGTACATTATTCTTGTTGCTTCTATATGTGAAAACAATGTAAAAAAAACAATAAAAATTCAAAAAAAACCCTGGCAGATATGATATAACCAGTCTCAAGTGACGGCGCCCGTTCACGAACATGACGCGTGGATCAGCACCATCCAGCTCAACCATTTTGTAGGGAACCGAATGATCCAACACACTCGCCACCATCAGCGAGACATTTAAGTGAGCATGACATTCTCTCAACTGCCATGCTCCTTCAAGTCAACATACATCATAATATCATAATAAACGGCTCTATGGTATCCACATTTACAAAAATTTAAAAAATGCTTCTAAATTATATAAAACTTTACACTGAGGGTTGGTTTGCAATGTATTTGAGAGATTATTTATTTATTTAACCATTTATGTACACACAAATAAAACACAGACAAGACAAAAGGAACAGAAAAATACGTACAAAGGTGATGCTTATTTCTAATTAAATCTCTTCCAGCATACCTCCGATAGGACAGAGGATAAAAAGAGATGTAGACACCGTGTGTAAGAGTAAAGAGAAAGTAAAATACATAAAATCAAAACAATTCACTTAATGAAATAAAACTAATAATATGAAAATATACTTACTTACATACATACAAACATACATACTTCTAAAATAAATAACACTAATATAATGTAACAAAAATATATACATAAATACAAAATAAATACCTACGCAACTATGACGAAGTGGAAAGATCTTTCACTCTTCTTTTAAATACTGCAACAGTTTGGCAGTCCCTAATGTCTGGCGGAAGTGAATTCCTCAACCGCACCGCGTGCACAGTGAAGGAGTAGGAGTAGAAATCAGTGGAGTGGGGAGGGGATTTAAGGAGGTTTCTAAGATGCGACCTGCAAGGCACATCAGAAGGACGGGCGTAGGAAAAGCGCTCCCGCAGATAGGAAGGAGTTTTAGGATTGTGAAGGAGGTTAAATAGAAGACACAATATCCGAGAGTTCCTGCGAAGTCGAATAGGGAGCCACTTGAGTATCTTGCGAAAGTTAGAAACGTGATCATACTTTTTAAGGTTAAAGACAAAACGAATACAGATATTTTGCAAACGCTCAAGTTTATTTAAAAGCTCATCGGTGGCATCCAAATAACATTTTAACATTTTTAATAGAATTTTACTACCAAAAAAAAAGAAAATCATTACTATCTATTGCAGTATTCAACAATTAAAATTTGGTCAAATAAAAATTATACAGTGAGTACGTAATCTCATAAAAAAGGGGAAGCAACTCTTCCAAATATTAAAATTTTAACTAGTGAGCCCAAGTGGCTGTGGAGCAGGACCAGCATTAAGCCAATCATTTTTATCTACGATATAATCATCCAACTTATAATATGCTTGTCCACATAGTATGCGTTTAATGCATGTTTTAAGTTTCTTCTCATTTAGTTGAAGAATATCAAGTGGTATTTTATTATAACATTTTACACAGTACTCCATAAAATAAGTGTGTAGGTAACTTTAGACAATCTGAAACGTGGTTGATCAAATTTTTTTCTATTTCATGACACGGCCAATCGCTTGATGGAAGTTTTAACAATAAAATTTTACTGGACGATCTTCATGGCAAAGCAAAATGTGAATAATAGAAAATTATTAAAAAACAATTTACGCTTGCAATATTATTCATAACGATCAAGCAATGTTCACATTTTGCTTACCAGGATGTGATCATGTTTGCCTCATATTTTCATTAAAATGAGGAATAAGCCATAAGAAATTAACACTAATAGAATCGATGATATTCACTGTACTTACCTAGCAATAGACTGTGCATTGAATGTATAAAAACACGACTCGTGTCATCTGCATCAAGTCTGTTTCCACCTTTTCAATTCTTACCCTTGAATTTCCGAGAAAATGATATTTGTACATTACCCTTGAATGTTCGGACTGGGTTTATCTCGGTAACGTTGGGTCCAGCTGTGGTTCCGTTTGATTAGTTCGTGTCCACAGGAGAGACGTGGCACGTGCGCGGATTGATAGATTGACTTAATACTGAGCGAGCGCGACGCGACGTGGCCGCGTGGTCAGATCTAGGTTAGAAATTAGGGGATGGTTACTTATTGATTGATGTGTGGATGTTATTCGATGTTGTGATGTAGGTTATATATGGTTGTACGTGTTACATTTCATCTGATAACTGACATGAGTGGAATATTATGAGCATAACATAGCAGACCAATAGTAAAGGGAACCTAAATTGAAAATGTTACTTTATTTGTCTTTAAAATGTCCTATAACGCCCCATCAACTTATTACTGTTCAAAAAGCAACTTGAATCCGACAATCATTAATTGTTTAAAAATCAAAAATATACAAGTTACATCCTAATTCGGGAAAACCTTATAAAATCAATAAACGTAAAATTTTAATAGTGTCATAATTGAGTAACCAGTTTACGAAGACCCATAATAAACCACAGAATAAAGTGAACGTTGAATGAGTTGTAAAGATTTACGCTACGGGCGCAGGTCAGCTTACCTTGGCCGGCTGTCCAGCTGGTAAGCGTTTCTGCCTGACAAGTAAGTCGGCTACTTGCGACATTTTATTGGAAAACTTTCTGTGGACCAACTCCAGTGTTTTATTCTCTTACTTTCGGAGTAGGTACTACCGACGAGAGTCAGGAGCGTCGTAAATAATACCAGTTTGAGGAGGAAAATATTTTAAATGGGTTACTAAGTCACACCTCGTAGGTATTACGTGTAAAAATGAGAAAAAGCTATTCAACGCTTTTCTTTTTTTGTTTTAAATAGAGATCATATCACGTGAATAGCGATATCACAGGAGCAATTTGTGAGTAATATCACTTCCATCTAAAATATTATGTTAACATTGAAATTCCGAAATCAAACCTTACTTAGCTAAAATACTTGGTTTCAATTTGTGTAACATAAAGACAATTGAATGTTAAAATTTGGACATGAAAATAATATAACATTGTATGATTTCATGATTAAACTAAGCCAAATAATAACACCAAATAGATTTCCAACAATACAAACACCTGTGTATTTGCTACAAACAGTTTTATGAGCGATCTATTAGATTTGAGAGTCAGCCCAATATTTATGTAACGAATGTCGCCCGTACATAAAACATTGTTCTATTTGAGTTTACGAGGATGAGCGGTAAAAATAAAACGCTTATAGTATTACGGATGGATGGGACAGACAGTTTTATTGCGAATCTATCCCTGACGCAAACTGTCCCGAACAAATCTTTCATAGTCAAAGAAGTTCTAAAAGTTGGCACATAAAGATGTAAGGATATCGCACAGGGTGACGCGGTGCTGCAGGTAATTCAATTAAGACTTTTAATAGTGGAACTTGTAAGGAGGTAGGACAGGCCGCTAGGAAATATTAGTTTCTTTCAAAAATGAAGGTGCATCTAATGGTTTGGTTCCGCGAAAATATATGAAAGGCTTCTTTTAAAATATTTCTAGTGAGCAGCATCTTTGATTTTCCTTTCATACAGTTTTTCTTTACTTCGCTCTTCTGAAATACTATAAAATAAAAGATAAAATGTAGTATTTAGATACCGATAATCACTATCACCAGTCGATCATCAATGTCTGTCCGTTACCGAAAACATCTAACTCGACTATTTGCCGTTCCACTTGGGTGACATCAAAAACTGTGTCGCCTTATCTACGGGTCGAGCCGATAGCCCCGGGAGGTACTCGTAAATTATAGCAGTAATAACCTTCTATTTAGATAACACACTGAATGTTTTACTGATTCGTCCTGTCTTTGTTGAGAAATAGGTTTCATCATCCAAGAGAACAACTACCTTTGAATTGGGTTATTTATTGATAAAAATTCTAAACCCAAAATTTAAAAATTGCAAGTCATTGAGAGGTCTGTAAAACAGTGAACATACAGCATGTAGGTATAGGAAAGGTGTTGTAAGTTTCATCATTCATGAAACTTGCAAAAGCGTGATGCTGGTTGGGCGGGGTCAGCTTTAGATACAGTTTATCTTCCATTTCTGTCTCGGATGATAGCTTGCCTCAATTTGTCTCGATCCAATGCTTACGGCCGGTCAGCATACAATCATGTTGGTACATGTAGGTAGGTAACAGTACCTACGCTAGTAGCTAGTAATATTCATGTGTGTAGAGGTACACACATGAATATTGAAACCACAGCCGAGTGGACCGTGCTTAGGAAACCGTACGATGATATCGGATAGATAGGAGATTGTTACTTAATCGTAATTCTACTAATAGAAGACGAATATACTTAAGATAATACTTTGTTAATGTCTTTGTCTCATTTAAAAATGACAAGGCTGGAAATAACAATCGCACAATGTTGGAATGAAATTTAAAAAATCCACATTTACTGCCCATTATAACCTAAACTATATCCAACCTCTGAATGAATCAAAACCCCAACAGGTTAAATACAACGACCATACAGTTAACTTCTCATAAACAAAAATCTCTTATTATCCAATCTTTCAAATCACGTCGCCATTGTGACTTTCTATTACTATCATGAAACTACCAATAACCCGTTATTACTTATTCAGCATCAGCCTCTATTAATCCCTCATCAATAAAGACCCACATAAATGTAGTAATCGCTACCTAATATCGTTAACTGATCTCCCTATTATAATGTACCTACATATTATATGAACACGCCCCGCACGTCAGATGTAATAGTAGTACAGTCGACGTCAAAAATATTGAGACGAACTGAACAGAGTATTCAAAATGATCAGAGCAAATAAGAAAGTTCACGTAAATTCTATATTGTGATGTACTGTGTTCATTCTTTTTTATATTCCGTGATTCAGAAAATACCTAGATTCAAAAACACCCTTTCTGTTATTGAGATTTAGTTAGCACATCGTTTGATTGTCTATCATAGTAGAGAGATATTGGCAAAGTTGTGGTTACTATTCCACAAAAGCAAATAATTCAGAGTTGAAACTGATATACAGTTTCATGTTCTTGATTGTTTAGGTCATTTCAAAGTGTGACGCTGACTGTACAATAGCGCAGAACCACGTCCTTCCCGGACTAATTACATCTACCTGTGTCTAAAGGATTTGTGGCCGCTCTAGATCCAGCACGTTAGCCTGGCTTCTATTACATCTGTGCCAGTTTCAATGGCGTTTAGTTTAACACTGTTAGCAATATGAATGGATCGTGTTACAGGATAATAATACCAGTTTGAGAGAGGTATTGTTCATTGTAACATTAGTCTAGCACTAAATGCGGAACTTTGTGACCTGTTGTGATGGCCGACACGGTTATTACCTGAAGTAGGTTTTGAAATAGAGATACAATAAATAAATAGTTGTTGTTGTTACTTCACCACAAAGCTTTAGAGAAGACTGTTTGTTCGCTAGAAACCAGGTAGAGTCTACTTTTGAAAGGTGACATTTAGCGCAGATTTGACTGCCATACGCTTACCTGATTCATCGCACTTAGAGCAAGCCTATATTTCTTTGGCAAAGTGGAAGATCAGAGTGTGCTTATTTCGGAATGATTCTTTATAATACGGCCTGAAGAAACAAACTTTGGCATACCCGTACAACCGTACACACTTACATAATATCATAAACAACATCCGTAAGTCGCGCTGCCCACTGTAAACTACAAGCTAGACAAGTCAATTAAGAAATGAAACATGTGACTTGCTCGTTAGTAGTGGTCCCGGGTTCGATTCCCGGCGCTTGCGGTCATACATCACGCGCCCCTCATCATGAGGACTTCGTAATTGGAACCGCGCCGATAATTGTGCAACTTTTTAAGAGTTGTTACTAACGAACTCGATGAACTGATGTTGGAAAAGGTAGTTTGTCGGAGCGAATAGAATTCTAGCAGATACAGCATCTGCCTAGCCTTTTCCCAACTATGTTAGGATCGGCTTCCTGTCTAACCGGATGCTGCTGAATACCAGTATTTTACATGGAGCGACTGCCTATCTGACCTCCACAACCCAGTAACTGGGTAATACGATACCCCTTGGTAAGACTGGTTGTCAGACTTTCAGTCTTCTGACTACCCGTAACGACTGTCAAAGATCCACGAATGACAGCTGGGACCAACGGATTAACATGCTTTCCGAGTCACGAAGGGTCTTAGTCTGTAAATATGGTCATCCATCTACGGACCAACCGCGACAAGCGTAGCTTAACCTGATCGATCGACCCGTGCGGCTGTTATTACAGATACAAAGTTGGAAGAAAACATAATTTGTAAGTATCAATAATTACAAGGATACAGAACACATTATGGATCATGGTCTGAAATGAACAAATATTATTATTACTAACTACATAATTATACACGCATGCTATCATTTTCTTTACTAAACTTTCTTTCACCATATTTTGATTTCGTTATTTACAGGGGAATCACTTTCCAATTGTCTTGTCGTCAGTAGCGTGTTAACTGTCACCGACAGAGGCTATACGTATCAGAGGCTATATCTAGAGCTATCTAGCCTATCGTCTATTGCATTCAATAGCCCCGTCTGGTGGAGCAAACTTATTGTATGAACTGTCCCCACCGAGACAGGAAGCAGGGCCGCATTGGGTGCATACTGGTTAAGGAAAAGTTGAGTGCATAAAAGCGACGAAACGAGTGTATTGGTATTTGATATCGCGTCGTAATCTAATTTGGGAGGGTTCATGCCAATTGATTGTAAAGCTACTTCACAGCTAGCAGTATAACTAGTCCCTTTAGGAGGGTAAAGAACTCCATAAAACACACGTACACACGTTTTTTTTTTAATTTGATTTTCATACCCAAAGGGATATTATACATAAAAGCTAACTTACCCTCAACTTTTATAATTAGATGGCTAGAGCCTAGTAAAACAGAACATTTACCTGAATGAATTTTAATAATAAAATGAACAAGGCACACTTCAGTCCATCCCTGGCCAGTCTACCGTCTGGCGCACCAATCACTATGAAAGGATACTATCTGGTATTAGGCCACTCCCCCCCCAACCCCCGCCGCGCTCGTCTGCAACCACCGCTGCAATATTCATCATCACGTAACTTGGCGGAAATGCCCAACTCACACGTGTCTGGCCAAGGATTAATTACGGACTCACGCACCGTTTGGAAGTTAAGTCTGAAGATACCTCCAGTGGGTATCTTCAGAACAGAATAAGTGCTATTATGTGCAATAATATGTACATGTGTACCTAGTTAATGTATACCCATACATAATAAATCTAAATATATAAAAGCGAAAGGTCACTCACTCACTCATTCATCACGAAATCTCGAAAACCGCTTGATGTATGAAGATGAAACTTGGTAGGGAGGTAGTTTATAGTTAGTAGACGTCCGCTAAGAACGGATTTTTGGAAATTCGACCTTTAAGAGGGTGAAAAGGGGGGATATTGTTTGTATGAAAAATCTTATTCCTTGAGTTAATAAACTTGAAACTTGGCACGAATACTTATCTATGTAAATTATAAAGTTTGCCATTTTTAGTTTTTCTAAAATACCCCCTAAAGGAGGATTGGGGGGTGTCAAAGTTTGTATGGAAGAATTTTAACGAGCGGTCTGATTAACTCGAAACTCAGTATTTATAATTAAAACTGAAAATAAATAAAAATGTATATCAGGGTTTTTTGAAAATCTACCCCTAACGGGGTGAAACGGGGTATTAATTTTTACAGTGGAGGATTTTACTGTGTGGCTTAATTAACTTGAAAATTGGGATAAATAATCTATAAGTCAAATAATCGTAACTTCACAATAGATTTTTCAAAAACTATTATCACGCTATTTGCTATGGGGGATGAGCAATATAGCATTATGTTTGTATTCTTTTAGAGTTTACCGCAAATTGTAAAAAGGCTAGCCAAAAGGTTAGAATATTGCAGATAGTTACGGATTTAACCTTTTAAAAAATTATCATCACGCTATACCTTTATGGAACTAAGCAGTCAATCATAGCATATACAGGGTGGATTTTGAGATGGAGCAATAAGGTACCTTAACCGTTGTCGCTACAAGAAAACAGTCTTAGGAGACTGTCCTTAACTTTTTGAAACATTTTGATCTGCATTCACAGATTTTGAAAAAAATTGTACAGTCAGCAAGAAAATGGCCAATTTTCACAAATCTTTTTTGATGCCGGTCTATCCTATTTCTTATTTATTACTAGAACCAAAAAACTATATTGGGCCAACTGAGGTTTGTTACTCCAAGACACGGCCTATGAGTTTTTAACCCCAGATTGCAGAAAAAACTTAACTTTGCCGTTCATTATAGAACTATAAATTACCAATTTTCGGATTTTCCTCTTTACTTGACCTTACTTCTCGACAAACTTCATGCTGCTGGACCAACGGGAAGTACCAAATAGACTGGTTTATTTGCGAGTGTCAAAATATGCGGCACAAATGGCCGTATTTTTTATTTCGTTAACTTTTTTTTTGGTTGGGAAATTATCAAATAACTTCTCCCGCTCTAGGTGGAGCGGGAAGGCGTGTCAGACTCTTACTGACTAAAACCCACCCGTGTTCTTTCAGTTGCCTATATTGCCTGGGGCCACGGTAACCCTTTCGGACAATAATCTTTTAAAAGATCCTTTGAGTGTGTTAAGATGTTAAGTAGTGATGCTGATGTGATAGGACTTCAAGAGACTTGGTTACAATCCAGTGAAATACCGTACTTAGGGGAAGTAAATAAGGACTTTAGTTTCTTTGGCAAGTCTGCAATGGACACAGGTGTAATGTTACAAGGTCGTCCGTTCGGAGGCGTAGCCCTACTATGGCGAAATATGCTATTTGATTCAGTGACTGTGATTCCATGCAATAGTGATCGCGTTGTTGCTATTAAAGTTAATGTGTTGGACCGATCGAGCTTAATTTTTAATGTGTATATGCCTACTGATTCACCCGATAATTTATTAGAATTTGTGGATTGTTTAAGTGAGATTGTGGCCATAATAGAAAGTAGCGATATTGAAAATGTATATATATTAGGGGATTTTAATGCACACCCTGGGGAACTATTTGGGAAGGAAATGTTAAATTTTTGTTCAGAACAAAATTGGTTCTGTGCCGATTTAATTAAGCTGGGGGTTGATTCTTATACCTTTGTAAGTGATGTGCATGGTAGCCGTCGGTGGCTTGACCATTGTTTGGTAACCGAGGCTGCGTGGAAGTCCGTAACATCTGTTAGGGTACATTATGATAGCTACTGGTCAGATCACTTCCCGTTAGAGCTGCAATGTAATATGATGGGGGCCAGGCCAAAGTCGACTCCAGCACATGGGTTTCAAATAAATAAAGTAACGTGGGGTGAACGTAATATAGATCAGATTGAATTGTATACCAAAGAATGTAACTCTAAATTAAAGCAAATTGATTTTCCTAGTGATCTAAGTCAGTGTTGTGACACTATGTGTAATGAGCTAGAACATAGGGAAGTAATTGATAATTTATATCATAACATTGTTTTATCATTACGGGAGGCTGCTGAGGCCACTTATGTCAGTCACTTTAGAGGGGGGGTTGTAAAGGGTAGACCTATTCTGGGATGGAATAAGCATGTTAGGGACGCTCACCAGAATTCCAGGCAAAAGTTTACTAATTGGGTTTGGCATGGTAAACCAAGCACGGGACATATTTATAAAGATATGGTTGAGTCCCGCAAGATTTTTAAACAAAAACTTAAATTTTGTCAGAATAAACAAGATCAAATTAAAATGGATATATTGGCTTCAAGACACAAAAAGAAAGACTTTCGCGGGTTTTGGAAACACACCAAAAAGTTAAACCCCAAGCCGGGCATTCCGGTGAGTGTTGATGGTGCAAGCACGCCCTGGGAGATCGCAAACCGGTTTAAGGAACATTTTAAAATACTACCTTCGAAGTCGGATATCAGTGGTGTCATTGCTGGGGCTGCTGTGTTAGACGTGCCTGCTCGCATTATGGCTAAGCAGATTTTAGGAATAATAAAAAATATGAGACGAGGCAAATCGCCGGGACATGACAGCCTTAGCATAGAACATTTTGCCCATGCTGGACCGCATCTCCCACGACTGCTAGCGTTATTGTTTACGTTCTGTATCCGACACTCCTACCTACCCGCTGCGTTGATGAGGACGGTGGTTGTACCAATATTGAAAAATAAAACCGGTGACGCCAGTGATAAGGGTAATTACAGACCGATCTCATTGGCGACTATTACGGCCAAAGTACTTGACGGTGTGTTTGAGAGTCAAATTAGTAAACATCTTAAAATACACGATGCTCAGTTTGGCTTTAGGCCACAGTTATCAACTGAATGTGCTATTTTGGCCCTCAAGCATACTGTCCGGTACTATACGGAGAGAAGTACGCCTGTATATGCGGCATTTCTAGACCTTTCCAGGGCATTTGACCTGGTAAGGTATGATGTCTTGTGGTGTAAGATGCGCGAAGCGGGAGTGCCTGACGCCATAACAAATATGTTTCAGTATTGGTATGGCCACCAAACCAATCAAGTTAGATGGGCTAACGAGTTGTCTGAGGAGTACAGGTTGGAATGCGGGGTGAGACAGGGTGGATTGACCTCACCAGCGCTTTTCAGCCTGTATGTTAACCAACTGATTGTCGAGCTCGGTAGCACTCTTGTTGGTTGTTCTATTGACGGACTGTGTGTCAATAGTATTAGTTACGCGGACGACATGGTGCTGCTGAGTCCGTCAATTAGCGCACTCAGGAAATTGTTAGCGGTCTGTGAGTCCTATGCAGAAGCGCACGGACTTGTTTACAACGTGCAAAAAAGCAAACTGCTTGTGTTTAGGGCGAATCATAAAAAACCAGCACATAATATGCCACCGGTTATGTTAAGGGGTGTGGCCCTTGAAAGAGTTCTAGATTTTAAGTACTTGGGGCACATAGTTACGGAGGACTTAAAAGATGATGCTGATATGGAAAGAGAACGGAGGGCGTTGGCTGTCCGATGTAATATGTTGGCCCGCAGGTTCGCACGTTGTACACCAGAAGTAAAAATAACTCTTTTCAAGGCTTTCTGTCAATCATTGTACACGTGCACTCTGTGGGTTCGATATACGCAGAGGGCATACAACGCCCTCAGAGTTCAATATAATAATACTTTCAGGATGTTGTTGGGGCTCCCACGTTACTGTAGCGCGTCAGGAATGTTCGCGGAAGCACGTACTGACAGTTTCAGTACCATTTTACGAAAGAAGACTGCTTCTATGATGCGCAGAGTGCGTGGGAGCGGCAATGACATTCTGAAGGTCATTAGTGATAAGCCGTGCTGCACCATTATGGCGCATTGGGTACGTGTACATGTACATATACCCGGTGCGTCTAGTGAGTGCAGCAGATATATGAATTAAATGTTGTTTTTCGTTTGTTACTAACATAGCTTATAAGTAGTGTGTATTACTAACATCATATGGATCAAGGTCTGAAATAAAGTATTTTTATTTTATTTTATTTTATTTTTTTTTATTTTTTTTTTTAATAACCGCAACCCGCAACCGGCAGGCATCGGCCCTATCGGACCCCGTCAGTTCCGCTGAAATCTCTTTGAGGCGCGCGTGGAACACAACCCGCCGTCGACCCGGGCCTGGTCCTTATCGGACGGTGAGCTACCCATTGCTCACCGTCCACAAGCCCGCGCCTACGGTGGCCGGGAATCGGCCTACGATTCCCGATGCCCAGGGTGTCTCCTTCTGGTACTATGCTATTATGATGCCTCCTCTTTCGTGAGCATTACTGCTTCGCAGAAGGAGGTGATGGCCTCCCATGCCGTCTCACTCTCTACCATAGTCTGGACCAGGGCCGGACGCGAGAGATCACCACCGCCGATCGCCTCCACGAGGACACGGCTGCTCTGCCCAAGCCGGGCAGACCTAAACCGTATGCTGCGCCCGGGTGTCACCATTGTTTTCTCCCGCCTTATCCTGAACAGGAACCCGAAACAACCGTGTCCGGTGAGAACCTGCGTCAGGTGGAAGGTGAGGACGCCGTGGCGCCTCTCTACCACTCCTCAATGAGGGAACTTATCGCCACAGTTGTGGCGTGCCCATTATTGCATTGACTTGGAAGTTTGATTTTCGTTACACTTCCAAGAGACCGTAGATCTAAGTTTTTAATATCTATTGATATAAATTGATGCCTCCACGCGTTCCTGAGAAAAGGGTCTTGACAGACAATGAAGTCATCCTTTAAGGGTTTTAATGTTTAAATTTTTAGGTACGGAACCCTAAAACAGATTTAATATCAGCCTGTTACCTTTTCATGACGTAACGACTGAACGGATTTCTAGATGAAAGGCATAGGATAGGCCATGACCTGGGTTAGGACATAGGATACTCTGAATCCCGGTAGCACGTTGCAGTGGGATATTTTCCGACATCCACGCGGGCGAAGCCGCGGGCAAAAGCTAGTTTATTAATATAAATTAAAGTCACTTTTTGGACGGATTTTGATAAATTTTTCACCATCATTTAGAGAATTTGTTCCGAAAGTTTTATTGTTTAATACAATACATTAATTTAATACATTCATATTAAACTTACATACAGTAAAAAAATCAGGAAGAGCTCGTGGCTAAGTAATAACAGCCGCACGGGTTGATCCATCCACGGACATTTACATACCGAGACTCCTCCGTGCCTCGGAAAGCACGTTAAGCCGTTGGTCCCGGCTGTCATTTGTGGATCTTTGACAGTCGTTACGGGTCGTCAGAAGCCCAAAAGTCTGACAACCAGTCTTACCAAGGGGTATTATATTACCCAGTTACTGGATTGTGGAGGTCAGATAGGCAGTCGCTCCATGTAAAATACTGGTATTCAGCTGCATCCGGTTAGACTGGAAGCCGACCCCAACATAGTTGGGAAAAGGCTAGGCAGATTAATACAGTAAAAAAATCACTATGTTTTGTCAAGTCGTAAAGACCGTGCGAAGCAAGGACGGATCGCTAGTATTTTAAAATAAGAACTAGAAGGAAGAAGAACATCAGAAAGGCTCATCGTTAGCATCAAAACTCTTTATTTCCCGTCTTTGTCATCGTAATGAGTTCACTTAGTGCAAAATAAAAATAATCGTGATTTTTTGTATTCTGTGTAGGAGAGATTTTCTAGAACACCAAGAAATTGTGTTGTTAGTCGGTATAGTGTCTCTACAAGTACCTAATTCAAGTGTTCTACTAGTGACTTTAGTATCGAACTATGACAGTAAACGAGCATTACTATCTCAACAGCTGCTTACCAGTTCATCGCCACACCGTACAGCAAACTTGCTGGCTCACATTTATTACACATTTTTATACTCGCTATGAAACTTTCATTAGGTTTTTACGACAGACCACCCCACTACTTGAGCCAGGGTTGCAAGAACTATCAGTTATAATATCGTCATGAGAATTTAAAAGTAATAATGGCAAGTTAGAATAAAAATTTTTAACTTAAAAATGTTTTGAGAATCCTCCCGAATACAAGTCAACGAAAATATCGAGTTTAACGCTTAAGAAAAGTTCGATAAAATCTAAGGTTTTCAATAAAACTTTCAGAATACTCCCCCATCGAATAGTCTGCTTCGCTGTAAACTTCAATTTTTTGCTTTAAGACTGTATTTTGTAGATACTCTGCTATAATTTTCATTTTTGTGTAACTTCTAAGCTTCAAGATAAAGGCTACATGGATCTTTGGGCTTTTGAATGAGATTGAGAGGGAAGCGTTGCTGGTAAACATTTGTAAAATTGTATTGAAAAATCAAGATGGCGGCGTTAGTTCTGATTTTGGCCGCGCGTCAAATTAACCTTGAAGCGCTGTACATGTTCTGTTATGAGACAAGGTTGACTCCTGACGTCAACCCTCTCTCCGCACCAGGGTTACTTCATCGTGCTTTAAGAAAACTTGTTGACGTCGGGAACTGTCAAATTAATTGCAGGTATGATCGTAATATCCGCCCTCCTTGGAGCATCGCTGTGACAACCATAGAGAAGTTTACGATGTTTTGAGGCGGTTCCTATTAAATGTGGCACGATTAGGTGGGGAATACGCTAGGCGCTTGAAGTCATTTACGATGATAATTGGAAGCGTAATTAGAATAAGTGGTACCTATATGCGAGCTTGTAATGTTCGTCAATGACATGGTTTAGGGGTTTATGTCTGTTAAATCTTCCTTCCTTAGACATAAAGTATGACAAAGAAGTGTATTTTCTCATAACTGAATTCTCATTTCTCGAGTATGAAGTTATTCCTCGCTATCATAACAGCTATTGTCTTAGACGGATTTGTTCGGGTCTCGAGCAGTCTGTAATAGAAACGTTGATAAGAGCATCATACCGGCGGCCGGACGGCCGTTCGTCCGGCCCAATCCGGCCGCTATCGAGATCCAATATCGTTCGCCCATCGACCGAGCCGGCACGCCACTACTTCATACCAGACCTTATCTTTGATAGATACCATTTATTTTTGCTGATCCTATTTCTAGGAATATAAGTATACTATAGTATATACGTAGCTATATAATGTGTACTGTAGAGGAAAAAAACTGTAAACGTGGACCGGTGATCAAATACCATTTTGGTACCGTCAGAAAGCCAGATTTCACGGTGCAAAATTAAACTGTTTAGTCTACAATCTTAAGGCAGTAAGCCCGTAGGAATTAAGACAATTAAACGTTCAGCTTAAACACCAAAATATACTCGTACCGGCGGCGTTTGTGAGTTTAATCAGTTTATCTACATTTGGTATTTAAATGTTCAATTTAGGGAACAATCAGAGGAAGTAAGAGAGAATAAAGTTGGGCAAGTGGAGCGTGAAGCTGGGTGTTGGTTACGTCACGCAAGGTCGCGGCCGGCGCGGAGACGCGCGTGCGGTACTCGGGCCGGCTAGCGGTCAGGGGATGTGTCGATGAAACTCGTCTAAGTGAGTGACTGAGAAGATATTTGGTAAATTAGGCCGTTGAGCAGATGTCCAATGCAGTGGCAATCAAAGAAGTACCTTACAGTAAGGAAATCGCAATCAAGTTACATCCTTCAAATTTTTTTACAACTACCAGGCAACTCATATGACAAGGT
This sequence comes from Agrochola litura, assembly GCA_949152395.1. Classification (NCBI taxonomy): domain Eukaryota; kingdom Metazoa; phylum Arthropoda; class Insecta; order Lepidoptera; family Noctuidae; genus Agrochola; species Agrochola litura. The sequence continues at coordinate 680,599 of OX424497.1, read as the reverse complement.
CTATTTCACTTTAGCACAGAAAAAAAAACTATCAAAATGATTGTGTAAATACTACTAAGATGAAAATGTTTTAAATATTTGTTTCTCAAATCGACATTCGCGCGTTCCTAGCGGCGGGTAGTGGCAGATCGCGAGTGTTCCCGCGGGCGTGCTGCCGCCGCCGCGCCAGTGTGCCGCGAGCCTTACGTAATGCGCCGCGGGGACGATTGCCTAGATTGGATCCCCAATATCTAGCCCCGACTTATTGCTCCACAAGATTTGAATACGCTTGTGCGGCATCCAATGAGTTTCAACACAATCGGTGTGATCTTCACAATTTCCTAGAAAACTTTCTAGGAAATTGTAAGATCACACCAATTGTGTAGAAAAAACTCGTGGTTTTATTGAAAACTAAAATTGAATGGGATACGTAGATCGTAGATTTGTTTTGTAAATGCGCAACAAAACTTCGCGACTTCGGTATCTTTATTCAGCAGATTCTTTTACAAAAAAATTTTGGGAAAGTAATAAGCTTGCACAAAATATTTCCGCAGTCTTTGCGTATTGTTTTCATTTCAGCAGAAAGGAACTAACTAAGCGAAAGAAGTCATTACACGTTACTCATAAACCGCCGAAGGCTGCAAATGAGAAAAAATATCTATTGTGGAGCAGAAAATGGCATTCTTGTTGCAGCCGCAGAGCCTTGCCGTGGTGTAGATAGATGCAGAATATCCACTGTAACCTGTAACGCGCAGATGACTTAAAGAAATAAAAAACCTTATGATATTGTTCTGCCCGCAAAGCGTCTTTATAAGAAAACTAGCTACGCCCCGCGGTTTAACCCACATAAGTCTCGACCTCGTAAAAATATCGGGTTAAAAAGTATCCTATAGGATATAGGATAGGTCATGCTCCACCCACTTGCTAAATTTCATCCAAATCCGTTCAGCCGTTTTAGCGTGAAAGCGTAACAAACAAACAAACAAACTCACTTTCGCATTAATAATACTATAAATAGTTAGGATAGAGTTAGGATTAACAAGAGGTGTTGACCCGTAAGAGATCAAATGAGGAAACGGGACTTCCGAGCACAATTAAAGAAGTTGCATTAAGGCTTGTGCAGACCAGCGCGACATGCGACGCGACACAAAGGCACCGCTCGTCGCGCGACGGGCGGTGCCTTTGTGTCGCGTCGCGTGTCGCGCTGGTCTGCACAAGCCTTTAGGTATGCAACTTCTTTCAAAAAATTTCATTGGAAAATGAAAGGTGGACCAGATGTTAGAAGTATTTACATCGCATCGTATTTATTTTACGAGTAGTCCTTCTGTCCTGTTTATTTATTTCCTAGCTACGTAGTCTAGGCTCTACAGACGCATTGTAGCGTGCAAAGAATCCTCCGATGGGGCCCCACCAGCCCCACCAGCCGCACAGCTCACTGTCGTTTTACTTTAATTTCCCGTCCGTCTGTTTGTGTGCGCACTGCGGCCGTCGAGTTATCTCTGTGTAGCTGACGGCAACACTGCTCAGTTGCTCACCGCTCCCGGTACGAAACATTGTGCTAAAACCTTCTTTTACAAAATGTAAGAAATACTAGGTCTAGATTACATAGTCAAACTTACTTCCATTAATTCTAGGCTTTGAAGCGCGACTTAATTTAAAGTTCGGCCTAAAATATGAATCTACAAGGCCTAACCGCCTAAGTGGAACTCCAGACAAATTTTACAAAGTAAGTATCTACTTATCGTTAAAGTTTCACGGCGGTACAGTAATAAGCGAGTAATAATAGTTTTCTCTTTATAAGAGCAACTAATTAGCTATTACAATGGCGAAAGGGTTGTGATGACAATACGGACGGAGTAGAGAGTATAACTAATAGAATGCGGGAATACTTTTTTTTCATCTTTTAACTCACACACAATCATTCCGTTACTTGAAACTTTAAACAGGTTTTGCGACAACCCCCTTATTTCCCCTTTTTTACCGAGCTTTGCGCATGTTTCCGTCGGTTGACTTCAAAATGTTTAAAGTAGATTGAAGAAGGAGTGCACGATACGAACATTCTTTCTGCTATCGCTGTGAGACTATATGAGAGGGTGTCGATAGGTTTTAATTAACTTTCACAAAAGGAATCGCTGCACTGATACGCAAGATAATGACGAGATGTGCAGCTAGAGATTAGCAAAAATCGGATATTGTTTCTTATGTTTTCGTGCGAGGATATATAGAGAAATAACTTTATTTTACTTAGTCACACTGCACTGGTATAATAAACTCAAAAGAATTCAGTTTGATTTGCCTACAGCGTGCACCCTTTTCGTGGCACTCGTGGTGGAGGGTTGTCTAAGTCTGTGGTGCGCATTTCACGCGCGTTCGAGCGCCGGAGTGCGTTATTACTTTCATGTCAGCCCTCGGCGCGGGGTTCAGCAGTCAGCTTGAGGGTATGTGCAGTTTGGGGGACTGCCTGCAATAATGTGCTTTTTTTTGTTTGCGCTGCTTTGTGATCGCTCCACTTCACCCTGTGCGTGTTCTGATGATACTTTATAGGGTAAGTTTGGGCTCTTAAGATGAAGCACTGCTACCTTTACATATCTATGTATTACTTTTTGTTTATTTGTTCACAACGTAACTTTTTAGGGTTCCGTAGTAAACAAGGAATCCTTATAGTTTCGTCATGTCCGTCTGTCTGTCTGTCTGTCTGTCCGCGGTCTAGCTCCAAGACTAGTACTAGAAAGTTGTAATTTGGCATTGGTATACATATTAATCATGCAGACAAAGTGGTAAAATAAAATGATATCTTTTTTTTTTTTTGGGAACTTCCCTTACACGTAAAGTGGGGATGTTTTTTTTTTTTTTCTATCCCTTGGTGTGGGGTATCGTTGGAAAAGTCTTTCAAAAACATTGTGAGTGTGTCAAAACTATTTTTGAATTCAGAGATCCGTCTGCGATATATTAAGCTTTATAGTGCAATTTTTTGTTTGAGTTACGTGTCCCCCCCCCCTGCCAGCTAAATGGTTGGTTTTAGATGTGTGAAAAACTTCACGGCAGTAGCTTGTTTATCGAATTTAAAAGGAAAACTATCACAGTTGGGTAAGCTTTACCAATTTTATTAAAGCAATGCGCAATAGAACTTTCCATTCCTCTAATGTTTTTAATCAATCAAAGCTTCCAAGATGGCCAATTTCCAGACGCACTTAAAGTAGCTTTAGTAAAACCAGTACATAAAAAAGGTGACAAACATATCCCAAGCAATTATAGACCCATAGCACTGCTACCAACCTTTTCCAAAATATTTGAAAAAGCTATGTGCAATCAGCTTTATATGTTCTTAGAAAAGTTTAATATTCTTGACGACGCACAAAATGGATTTAGAAAATGTAGATCAACAACATTAGCAGTTTATACATATGTTCAACAAGCGCTACAACATATAAACGACAAACAGTATGCAATTGGGCTACTACTAGACATGACAAAAGCATACGACAAGGTCCGTTATGACATCTTACTCACTAAATTATATGGTTGCGGCGTACGAGGACCGGCTTATTCGTGGTTCAAATCATATTTACATAATAGGACACAATTAGTACAAATTGAAAATTACGACCATGATAAAAATGAAATCAAAAACATTAGATCACAAGAAAAACAAATTACTTGCTCAATCCCACAAGGAAGTGTATTAGGATGCCCACTATTTTTAATCTATATTAATGACCTTCCCAAAACATTAGATAAAGAAAACGCTTTGCCAGTACTATTTGCAGACGATATTTCCATTTTAATTAAGTGTGGAAATGTAAATAACCCTAGTCTACAAATACAAGATACCCTCCAAACTGTAGATACTTGGCTCCAGACCCACAACTTGGAAATTAATAGTAACAAAACCAAAATAATACAATTTAGATCATACAAAAAACAACCTCTCAATCTAAAAACAACTTTCAGAAACACGCAAATAGAAGAAGTTAATACATTTAGCCTACTTGGCATAAATATTGACACACACATTAACTGGAAGTCACACATAGAACATATAAAAACAAAACTCTCTAGATTCTCTTACGCTCTTTTTCAAATTAAACAAAGCACCAACACACAAACAGCTATGGCTGCTTACTACGCATACGCATACTCGTGGCTGCAATATGGTGTCATGCTATGGGGAAATAGTGTTAACGTAGATGAACTATTCATAATGCAAAAGAAGTGTATAAGAATTCTAGCCCAAATAGATAATACGGAGAGCTGCAAACCATACTTTATAAAATATCAGATTCTAACTCTGCCGTCAATATACATACTTGACATTTGCATGTTTGTTTTTAAAAATATCGACAAGTTCACTAAAGTAGAAGATACGCACAACGTCAACACTCGCCATAAAAAGAGATTATGCGCTCCATTCTCAAGAATTAAAATGTTAAGTGATAGCCTATGGGCTATGTTGTTGTATATGGCAATAAAAATATATAATAGGTTGCCCAACGTATTTAAAACTGAAAAATCAGTAACAACATTCCAAAAAAGGCTAAAACTATACCTAATCCAAAAATGTTTCTACTCGGTAAAATAATATTTAGAGTCAAGCTTCAAATAACGATTTTCTCTCATGTACAAAAGTGACGATCTGTCTATACAAACAATAAGATTTAGCTTATCCTATTTGACTTTATATAAAATTATAATTTGTACTGTTTGAAAAGGATGACATTAATATTGCTTAATAATTGTATTAAATTTATTATTATTGACATTTAATTTTGACATAACTATAATTTCTCTATTTAATTGTGCTAATATAAAAGAAAATAATTAAGTAATAATAATGTTTAATGCATGCTAATTTAGGATGATGAGGGTAGGCGAATGATAATTGCAATGCTTGTAAAAGGCTGCTAAGTCATAAGTACTAACATACCATAACACCAACATTGTACACTTAGTTCGCAATAAACGTTTTTGACTCTGACTTTGACTTTGGCTGTACAAGTTAACGAGTAATAATCGACCAAATAAAAATTAAATAAAACTTAGATTTGCGGTTGTAAAAACATGTTCTCCTATTCATTCCGTATGAAAGATTTTTTTTTCAACTACAAAGTTACGTTTGTTCTTGGGATAAATTCATCCCAACTATACAATCCTATATTGTGCGTGATTCGACATGCACTTGGCCGCTTTTTTAAAGATCATTATAAAATTTCTCTATTAGTAGGTATTAATACGGTATTGGTTATTATCTCACAATTCAACAGCATCCCAGTAGCAACTCGGAGTCTGGATTTGTGCCCGGTTGATGGCAATAGGCTCGCCCCCTATTACATGGGACTTAAACATAACTGGCGAAATGTGGGTGTACCTGCCACAGGGACACCTCTGCCCAACCCTTCGGGGAAACAAGGCGTGATGTTATGTTATGTTAATTTAGTAAACCTTGGTTGTCACACCTCCCTGACCCTTGATTGTAGGTTAGATAGAAAATACCAAGCCTTATTATTACAACGGCTATTACTCCTAAAATCGTCCCACCAAGCGAATCTAGTGAAAATGACATAATTCTAAAAGAAGCTAACAACATCGTCGTGCGCCCCGGTGCAGGTGCAGCGGTGTGACCTGCTGGAGGTGACACATTTTCCCGTGTAAGTCGTTTAGCTTCCATTCTGCATGCGCCGCGGTGTCGCTCCACCAATTTGTCCAGCCTGTTTCGCGGAGGAGACACACAACAGGAAAACGCAGAAGGTTCATCGAAAAACTATACTAATTTGTACGTAAACAGTGACTTGATAAAACCGAATAGATTGAAATATTGCTGTCAATAAGACAAAGTAGATTATTTCTAAATCTTAGTGAGGTGTTTAGTTCAAATATTCCGAGAGCCTTTTTTTCTAATACCAGAAAATAATTTACGTTACGTTTACGTCGCTCGTTCGTGCTAAGGTCTATCTTGCTACGAAGTTGTAAAGGTTTGTATGTATTATTTGTTTATTACAATGTATTTTCTTGTTTCATTCTAGGTACTAAAAAATATTGGACATAGTAAGTCTTCTGAAGCTATCTATTTATTCGTTTGTGTTCGATAGGTAGCTGCCACATGAGTCAATACATTTTTTCGCCGCACTGTCAAGAGTCGGAGCTGAACCCCTATCAAAACGATACAAGTGCCGCTTACGTGCGGGGAATACACCGCAGCTTCCAAGCCGAAGATGTTACAACATTATGGTAAATACCTATTATGTAGACAAAGTTTGATTTTCAGATGAAAGTCACAGTTTAATTCCAAAGTTAATAAATTCCTTCACAGCATTCGTCCTGCAAGACGTTCGTTGTTATTAATTAGTTTCGAGTTCGTTCACATTTAGGTAAGTTACGTAATCCAAATGCATTTTACCATTACGGAATAATGACCCAGCGCTGTTAACTTCACTCGTAAATAGGGTTGCCAACATTTCTTCGGCAAAATATAGTATTTTTCAAATCAAGCTATCTCAAGCGTCTTGTCTTCAGTTGGACATACTTAACAATATTGTACTCTGTATTTACCGTTCCCCTTCTAATACTAACACTGATAACTTCATGAGCTCGCTTAGCGCTCATTTAGAAACACTAAGTTCGTACAATAATATCATCGTTGCGGGAGACATAAATATCAATATCAAACCAAAAGAATCAGAGACGAACAGTGACCTTATCAATAGAAACAACTATCTCAATATGTTGGCATTGTATGGTATCCTACCTGGACATGACCTATACCTACTAGAGAAAGGAACTGCCTTGATCATTTCATGATAAAAGTGCATAAGAAAAAGGTCTCAGCGTTTATTGCTATATTACATACCATAATTACCGATCATTATACCACCTTTCTGGCACTTACTAAATTAAAAAACGTTCACATCCCTAACAAAACTATCACTAAACTGGATTATGAGCAGGCCTTGAAAGATTTACAACAACAACACTTATCGGAATTACTCTTCTGTAATGATCCCAACTTATTAACTACTCTTCTCATAAATAAACTAATCGACACCATAAAAAATAATACCACTATCCGAACGGTACCTAATAATAAGCGTATAATAAAGCCGTGGATTACCACAGGTATTCCACGTTGCATAAGAAACCGTAATAATCTACAAAAAAAATCTAGACTTGACCCACACAATGACATATTAAAAATAACCTATACTAGGTACAGGAATTATTGTAATTATTTAATAAAAAAATTGAAGCGAAAATATGAAAGAGATTTACTCACAGATTCGGTTTCGAACAGTAAATTGATCTGGAAAAATATTAAACATCTAACCTATTCTAATAAATGTAAAAATTATAAATCTAAAATACTAAATATAAGAATATCACCTCATGAATCAATAAATTATATTAACAATCATTTTGCAAATGTAGGTCAACAGTTAGCTCAAGTAGTCCAGCTTAATATAACTAATCCTAATAATAATCAACTAAATAACTTACCATCCCTAAAAAACACCTTCGTTCTTCTAGACACCGACCCTGATGAAGTTGATAAAACATTGATGAGTCTTAAGTCTGACAGTGCCCCCGGTTGGGACAATATACCCACAAAATTTATAAAATTAGCTAGAACTGAAATTGTTGCCATTATAGCTCACCTGACTAATCTTTGTTTCCAAAAAGGTATTTTTCCTGATTTGCTAAAGCAATCCATTATCATTCCAGTACACAAGGGGATGGAGACGATGTCAATAACTACCAACCTATATCTGTTTTACCATGCATATCAAAAATTCTCGAAAAATTATTAAATCATAGATTAGTGCAATATTTAACTAAATTCAACATATTATCACATTCGTAATTCAGTTTTAGACAAAAATTATCCACTGAGGACGCAGTTACTGGTTTAAGCTCTTTAGTAACTAAGCATTTTGACTCTGGGAATAAATGCTTGACTGTATTCTTGGACCTCAAGAAAGTATTTGACACCGTCTCTGTCCCTGTCCTAGTGAAAAAACCGGAAAAGGCTGGAATAAGGGAAACTGCGCTCAACTTATTAAAAGACTATCTCTCATAGAGAAAACAAAAAGTTAGGATAGGAGAGGTTACAAGTGATCAACCGGAGGTATCATTCGGCGTTCCACAGGGAAGCGTACGAGGCCCACCACTCTTCCGGGTGTACGTTAATGACCTCTGCAACATGAACATCAATAACGCAAAGGTCTTCTCTTACGCCGATGATACTGCGATAGTCTTTTCTTGTAACTCCTGGAACGATGTGAAGCAAAAAGCTGAGGTAGGCATGGCCCAGGTAGCTAACTGGCTTATCAATAACTTGCTAACACTTAATACATCTAAAACGAACTACATATGTTTTTGTATTAGCAAAAACACACTACCTAGTGAAAATATCTGTTACTTGTCCCAGTTTAATAATGTACGGAACGCGAATGACAGACTGCTAGACCTCGCATTTTCTAATGGGTCCCTGAGCATACACGAATGTCTTGATCCATTAGCAGTACCTAATGACATGCATCACAAACCCTTTACTATTCAGGCTGATTTTGTTCAAATACACTCACTGTCAGAAAAAACTAACACTAAATATCAGTTCTAAAACCGGCCAAGTGCATGTCGGACCACGCACAATGTAGGGTTCCGTAGTTGGGATGAATTTATCCCAAGAACAAACTTAACTTTGTAGTTGAAAAAAAAAATCTTTCATACAGAATGTATCCTCCGATATATTATATATAACATGTTTTTACAACCGCAAATCTAAGTTGGTCGATTATTACTCGTTAACTTGTAAAGCCTACTCAGCTGTGATAGTTTTCCTTTTAAATTCGTTACTGCCGTGAATTTTTTCACATATCTTAAACCAACCATTTAGCTGGCAGGGGGGGGGGGGACACTTGACTCTAACAAAAAATTTCACTTTAAAGCTTAATATTTTGCAAACGGATCTCTGAATTCAAAAATGGTATTGACACACTCATAATGTTTTTAAAAGACCTTTCCAACGATACCCCACACCAAAGGATAGAAAAAAAAAAACATCCCCACTTTACGTGTAGGGGAGGTACCCTAAAAAATAATATTTTTCATAATTTTAGTTTACCACTTTGTCGGCATGATTAATATATCCATACCAAATTACAACTTTCTAGTACTAACAGTCTTGGAGCTAGACCGCGGACAGACAGACAGACAGACAGACAGACAGACGGACATGACGAAACTATAAGGGTTCCTTGTTTACTACGGAACCCTAACAAAGGAGACTACGTCGCTATCATGTCCGCTCTTGATGACGTTGACTGGGACGAGCTATTAAGTGCTGAGCCACTAGACAATGCTGTTAATCATTTTTATAACAAACTCTATGAAATCAGAGATCAGTATATTCCAAAAAAGACTGTTAAAAATTCATCACACCCTCCCTGGTATACATCTGCACTAATTAAGATCCTAAAAGAAAAAACTTTTTACAAAAAAAAAACAACCGACTTCAAAAAAAAACACTACAAAGTGAAAAATAACTTTAATTTCGGAAGTCGGTGTCTTTGGTTTTGAATTTTCGTTTGTCACCGACTTCCGAAATTAAAGTTATTTTTCACTTTGTAGTGTTTTTTTTTGAAGTAGGTTGTTTTTTTTTTGTAAAAAGTTTTTATTTTTCACTTTTTGGTTGTGGTACCTACCCCATACAAATTCGAATACCACTACCTGCTATATAAATAACAGTGACAAGAAGTTATCATATCATCTACATACTAAGTGGGAAAAAATACGTATAATTGAAGCTAACTCAAGAACTACCCAAGCAAAGTTAATAAAATTTATATGGGACCACCTCTGAAGTATGGTCTACCAAACAAAAAAAGAATCATCAAAATCTATTCATAATTGGCGGAGTAATCGCGTAACAAACATACAAAAAAAAAAAAAAAACATATAGACGAATTGAGAACCTCCTCCTTTTGGAAGTCGGTTAAAAATATAAATATCACCGGAAATTTTAAACTTATGGAAATATATCCGATTACCAAACCTTTTCTTTATTGCGTTATAGAGCTGCAGAAGTGGAGAAATCTTGTTACCGTACGTACATGGATAAAGTCGAGTCATCAATTATTAAGAACCCAAATTTTTTTTGTCCTATATTAAAAGCAAGAGAAGTAATAGTAACTTCCCTAATATTCTGAAATATCAAGATACAATCGCAGACACTGGAGAAGAAATCAGTAACCTGTTCGCTACATACTTTCAGTCAACATTTCAAGAGCCAGACACAGACGACCAGGATCAAGAACTAGCCACAACACCATCCACAGCGAGCATCAGCTCCATAGAGGTATGCCACGAAAAAGTACTAAAGTTACTTCAAATGCTCGATCTCTCTAAATCAGGTGGCCCTGACTTAATACCGCCTATATTTATAGTCAACTGTGCGAAAAGTCTAGTCAAGCCTGTCTGTATTATATTCAAACGGTCTTTAACAGAAGGCACTATTGCTAAAATCTGGAAATCTGCATTCGTCAAGCCAGTTTTTAAAAAAGGTGATAAGTCCCTCGTAGATAACTATCGCCCTATTTCGAAGCTATGCCTGTTCTCAAAAGTACTAGAGCGCGTTGTTTACTCTGCAGTTTATTCAGGTTTAAAATGTGAGTTTGGTGATGAGCAGCATTGTTTTCTTCGTAAGCGATCTACTACCACTAACCTTATTCTTTCCAATGAATTTATCTCTGAAGGTATGGAGCAACGTGCACAAGTTGGTGTAATTTATACGGATTACACATGGCAACCTATATCGATGGTTTTCCTCTTACATTGAAAACAGATCACAAGCAGTAGTACTACAGGGTTTCACCTCCAGTTGGAATCTGATACCATCTGGAGTTCCTCAGGGATCCAGTTTAGGACCTCTCCTATTTAATCTATTTATAGCAGATATTAAGAAATGTTTTAGTAACTCGTACATATTCTATTATACGCCGATGACATGAAAATACTTAAAATAGTACGTTGTTCATCTGACACATCACTACTTCAGGAAGATCTCAATAGGTTTGTAGATTACTGTAGACTAAACAAACTTCAATTAAATGTATCCAAATGCTTCCATATGACTTATACACGGCAAAAGAAGACAATTGGTTCAGGGTATGCTTTGGATAACCAAACAATCACTAAGGTGAACAGTATTAGGGACTTGGGCGTTGTCCAGGACAGTAAACTCATATTTGAAATGCATATTGATGAAATAGTGAAGAAAGCGTCCAAGTCCCTAGGTTTTATAAACAGATCATCTACTTGCTTCAGCTCTCTAAAACCATTCAAAGTATTATACTGTTCATACGTACGCAGCAACCTTGAATATGCATCTCAAGTGTGGAACCCAAAATATGACGTGTATAAGTCAAGAATAGAAAGGATTCAGAAAAAGTTTCTAACATATTCAGATTTTAAAACAAAGCAATGCTCAACGGATTACACTCATCGTTGCAAACGATACCATTTTCTACCACTGGAAAACAGACGCCATGCTAATGACATTATTTTTCTTTTAAATATTGCCAATAGTTCCATCGATTGTCCCCAACTTCTCTCCAAAATATCACTCCGAATCCATCACGTAGGCTACAGACGGCGGCCACTTCTTCACGTTCCATTTGCATCAACAAACTACCGACGCAATGCCTTCTTCTTACGTAGCGCAACAAGCTTTAATAACCTGCCCTCTCACTTAGACGTCGATCTATTTATAACCAGCCCTAGCACATTAAGACGTACAATAAATAAAGTACATTTTGTTTGTTTGTTTTTAGCACAATAAATAAAGACGACACGATTATTAGATACTACCTAATTATTATGATTATGTTTATGATTATTAAAGATCTTTTTATGTTTTGTATCAAAGAAGATTTATTTTTTGTTTTGTTTAAAGAACATTTTTTGTTAGGTTATACTTAAGAAAATTTTGTTTTTACTTTTGTATTCTTTATCTTTTCTTTCTTTTTAATTTTAGGTAGGTACATAGTTTTTTATTTGTGGAAGCTTTTAAATGGCAATCGTAAGCGCTATTGTACATAGTAAATAGATATTAGGCTGTAAGCTTTCTGAAGAATAAATAAATAAATTAATTAATTTGATTTCTCCCAAGTCCTCCGAAAAGTCCTTTCATAATCACCTGTTATATTCAACTTAACTTGATCTTATCTCAAAATTAACAAATTGAATAGAAAAAATTCGTGCTGTAACATGAAAAACTGTTATGTAAACAAATTATAACAAATGATAATAACATCTTTACTGAGCGCTCGTCTGTCCGTTATCGCGCCTCGCAGGCATTTCATAAAAGCTGTGAATAGCGCCATCTATGAGCAACAACACTAAATAACGCCGGCTAATGAAGTAGACTTAGCGCGCCAACAAAATGAGGTGAAAAATGTATGTATTTACCGTGTTGAGTTTTTTTTGTAAACGTTTAAAGAGTTATACTATTACTTACTCTACCCTTCTCTGTTGTAGATTGATGCTTTTTTTTAGGGTTCCGTACCCAAAGGGTGCCAAACGAAACCCTATTATTAAGCCTCCGCTGTCCGTTTATCCCTACTCTTTATATGTCTGTGGTTTATCCGCCCGTCTTCAGAGGGCTGTATCTCGTATTATATTATCTGTGATCTCGTGAACCGTAGGTAGACAGTTAAAATTTTCACATATTGTGTATTTCTATTGCCTCTTTATCATAAAAAAGTGCTGGCTCTCCGGGAGTGCCGACAGAAGTGAAAGCTTGAACAAGATCGCCTTGGTGGAAGAAAAATACGCGTATAGAACATTGGTCCGTAACCTTATCTAAATAAAGAGCACAATCGCGTTAACAAAAAATAGTACTTCCGAAATTGATCCGTAACGTAGAACAAATAAAAAGTAAAATAAATAATAATTTAATTCAGATTAAATACATCCATATTTGTTAGTAAAATTGGGAGCTTACAAACTAGTCTTAGTAATAATTAATAATAATTTGACATAGAATAATAATTCAAAATAATATATAATAATAATTGCAATTTTTAATGTATCTTATTTAATTCTATTAAACATAAAGTGGCAGGACCGGGTGGACTCCCCGATGGTGGTGATAAATCACTTTACGACTGCGAGCAGCCGTATCCAGCGAGTCAACATCGGAGAGTCCCACCAGACCACCAGCGCGCGCAGGATGGTGTTGGGACTGTCGCGCGTGCGGCGCATGATAGAAGCGCACCGTTTGCGCATGATGGCTGCAAAGCCGTCCGTGTCAGCCACCGCGAACATCGTGGAGGCGCTGCAGTGGCGCGGCAGCCCCATCAGCACCCGGAACGCGTTATTGTATTGAACGCTCAGATCACTGTATGTCCGCTGTGTATAGTTAACCCACAGGCTGCAGGTGTAAAAGGACTGACAGTACGCTTTACAAAGCGCAACTTTGACAGTCCCCGTGCACCGCGAAAACCTGCGGGCCAACATGTTGCATCGGACAGACAGCGCTGAATAAAGAGCACAATTGCGTTTACAAAAATGAGGTGTCATCATAGTGTCGCGAAATCAATGGTTTAGTCCCATCTCAAAAATTCCCAACGCGCCTAAAGTTGTTTTCACTTAAAAAATATACATCAAATTTTGATAAAGTTAATAATTTAAGAGGGTCCCCATACAAGAAACGTGTATTCCTCGGCGTTTTTTGCTCGATCTTAAAACGATACAGAAACCTTCGTGTGTGAGTCCGACTCGCACTTGGCCGGTTTTTTTGTAATATCTCGTTGTTGCTATAACAATAAATATTTTGTTACCAGTTCAGATTAGAAAACTTACATTAATATTTTTGTAAGTTATACATATTTATGTTAGTTTGAATATCTTGAATATTGAGTATTTTGACTAATTTATTATTTACATACGTACTCTTCTTATAAATACAGTTCTCACTATACAATCATAGGTATAGTAAAGCGTAGTTTATAAGCCGGGAGTTGTTACTGAGCCAAGCGGGCGCGGCGTTTGTTTGACTGCGTAGCAGCGTAGCGCGCTACAAACCTCTACGAATCTACGTAGACGTCACGTTTTCGTAGCAAATGTCTACGAAGTAAATTCTGTATTGAACTTTGAAAGTCTATTATTCTCTGCGTCTGAAATGCACGGTGATACATGTCTTCATCATATTCTATTACTATTTACTCAACAAAACAATACTAAAGAAGTGTTTGTTACAACACAAGTTAAAGTTACTGAAAGCTGAATAGCTTTGCAAAATCGTAGCCAGCCATAGCTCTGTTCATAGTAACGCTACCTACTACCTGTCGTATATTGTCGTGACGCTAACAAAAAGAGCAGTCTCGATCAAACGCCGCGACGTTCAAGTGCACAATATTGCGCCCCACGCTACCTGATAGGGGTGCCACTACACTACCTTTTATGTACACCTTGTCTTTTTCGGTACATTCGATGCTTGTTGTAAAGTATACTCTATGCAAGTTGATATTCGTGACTTGTAACGTGCAGTAGATAGCTCCAGTTATATGCCAGTCAGTCACAGCTAACAAACTATAAATCTGTGACTACACTCGGATGATTTGTTGTATTGTGACAGTTGAATCGCTCGTGTGTGTCAACTCTGTGCAGTTAACACCATAGATCAAACTTTACTTATACAAAACTGAATGCAGTACGCCTTTACCTGTATCAAAAAAAGGAAAGTAAAACAATGCTATATTGTACAACGGATTATGATAAAAACCGGCCAAGTACATGTCGGACCACGCACAATGAAGGGTTTTCACACTCACAATATTTTTAACTACCTTTCCAACGAGGAATAGACGAGATTTCAAAAAAACATCCCACTTTACGTGTAGGGGAGGCACCCTTTTTATCATGATTTTATGTTTCCACTTTATCGGCGTGATTAATATGTCTTATATACCCATAGCAAATAACAACTTTCTAGTACTAAGAGTCTCTGAACTAAACCGCGACAGACAGACGGACATGGCGAAACTACAAGGGTTCCTTGTTGACTACGGAACCCTAATAAACGAGGTAAGTGTTTTCGACATTCTCATAGATATATAATAAACTCGCAAACGAAGACACGAGTAATTACAATCAAATATAACAACAAGGTGCTTTCCACAGATCTAGTGAAGCGTACACACAGGCTGACTGGACTCTGCTCACGCGCCAGTGAACAACTGCGATATGTATTTGTTATTTTCGTCCCAGTGCCCCTGTTGTATGAGTACATTACATTTTTACAATTATATTCCGAAAAGTCTCAGGGACAGACAACTCAGTTTCCATTCAATGTGAAGTTATACTGATACATTTGAAGATGATGAGGCTTGATTAAATACACGAACTCTTTGCAGTAGGTCTCTCACTGACACGAAAGGTTTTCAGCCATTGTTTTTTTGTCCTTTTCGCTAAGGAATCCGCCACGTCAGAAGGAAATAGTTCATTTAAGCAAGGAAGTGTATTTTCCTAAACGCATTATAATGCGTATATTATACTCCGCAACGCATATTTACAATAAGATAATTTCTTCGCTACATTACTTGCCACTTGGGAATACTAGGAGGCTGACTATAAGGAAAGCAGGCGTCATAGGGTCACCCCGCGACCCAAACACGTGACACACTGCTCTGTACTGTTTGAGCGCGTATGTGGGGCAGCGCAGCCACGCTTTGTTCATGTGTCAATGTGGACTGGGGTCACGGGGTTAAGATTTTGGGTCTTGTTTTATCTCAAACTTTATAGTAGTTATTTTCTTGATGAAACCGAAAGTTTAAAGTGATTACTCGTGGTCCCAATTTAACATTATCTATGTGCAGAATGGTTTAGCCAAACAACAAGCTTCATAAAATTAAATTTTTTGAGTACCTACTGTAATTCCCTGACTCTAACCAGTAAAGAACTACAGGTGAAAAGCATTTTCCATATTTGAAGGAAGCAGACTGAAGTAAGCCTGTAGTGTTGTTGCACAGACGCATGCAAGATGCATGTCTGGCTGCACTAACACAATGAGGCTTACTCGTGATACTCAGAGCAGTGAGCTGGGTTTATGCACTGACACCTCGTCGGCTACGAAGGAAGAGATAGATGGAGTGGCTGCTCACTGCAGTGCGAGGGGGACAGAAGATCAAATTTTAGGATTTATGAGATATTTCAGTTATGTTTGTTTTTGATGATTTGTCTGCGACCTTCAGCAGTCCCATACTCGAATACCCAGAGATTTTTTCTTAAATGCTGCATCCTTGTCATCAAGGAAGGTTCTGACTGTTTAATAAAACCTAATCCGATAGTTATTAATTAGGCTCCAACTTCATTAAGACCAACCTGTTAGTCATCAATACCTACTCTATTGTGTGCACCTTACATTTCTTAAATACATCAACAACTGCGACGCTTTGTAGTTTTTAACCAACTTCAAAAAGGGTAAAGGAGGTTTCTCAATTAACCGAATTTTTTTTTTTTAACCGACTGCTAAAAGGAGGAGGTTATCAATTCAGTTGTTTATATTATTATTTTTTTATGTATTTTCGGGCATAACTCAATCATATATAGACGGATTTGCAAAATTCTTTTTGTTTGAAAGTGTATACTTTCGAAGTGGTCCTATTGCAATAAAGTCAGGATCTGATGATGGAATCCTGGAGAAATTGAGGGAACTCTTCAAATATTATAGGCAAACCTATATAGGTTTAGGTATTTTTTATAGCAACTCGTGCAGTTGCTCTTGAAAAGCACCATTTGGGGAAGTGGAACTGATGATGAAGACCACAAATGGCCACCGGAATTACTCAATAATAAGTATTTCACGGGTTGCAATTCGATTACTTTAATATGATTGCAATTCAATTTATGCTCGTCACAATGCATATAAAGAAGTGGAGCTGATGATGAAGTACCAGGAGAACTCCTCAACCATTAACGTCCGTGCATCGGAAAAAGCAAAATTTTGTCAAAGGTGATGAGCAGTTGGCATTAGGCTATTGTAACTTAGATGAATTACAAACTGACCCACTAAAAAGCGAGAAGTTGTTTTTTACTTTGTAGTGGTTTTTTTGGAGACGGTTGTCTTTTTTTGTAAAAAAAGTTTTTAATAATACCATTTATCATTGTCGGGGTTAGAGTAGAATTGTCTCACCGTTGTTTCATGCACTACACAGTCAGTAATAAGCGGGCAAAGAGGGCGTGACATCGGGGTCACCGCGCCGCGTGACGTCATCCGTCACGAGTGTACCTCTGTATGTTACCCTGAGCCGTAGGTTACATGCTAAGTGTAACATATTGTGCTACATGTTACACCCAACCTGCTGCCCGAGCCTGCCACACATTCATTACTAACATGTTTCAAATGCTGGGATGATGGGATGTTGAAACTAATCGCTTCGAATGACACAAGACATTAATAATTTATTTGAAATCGACTTTACGAGAGACCATAAATTGTTTTAAATTAGTTTAAAATGAATGCAAACACACAGACATATTATTCATAACTCTTTCAAATTGGGTACCTAAATGTGTGAAATTATATTATTCTGCCCGCGACTTCGTTTACGTGGAAGTCGTAAGATACCACAATATACTTAAATAACAGCCACATTACTATAAAACTTCTCTGAATACCAGCAGCCAAAATATACAAAGAGTCAGGACTGCTGACGCGGGAGTAAGCGACGTACAGTTATCCATGTGAAAAGCAGCTCGTCCTGAGGTCGACACCCATAGCCTTCAGTAGTAATTTCCCATTCAAAGTCAAAGTCAAATAATTTATTTCAAATAGGCTCATAAAAGGCACTTTTGAACGTCAAAATGTACAACATAATAGAATTGATTCTAGTCGCCCCTCCCAAAAGGTAGTTTTCGTATGGAGAAGAATGGGCAAGAAACTCCATCGTTACTCTTTTAAAATGTTTTACAAAATTTTGTGTAGGTACCATCGAAGAAACGCATAACTATACACCGTAAGGACTATTTCTGCTTGCAGCGCTCAGCTGATATAGTAACGCTTACCTACGAAAAAAAAAAGGGTCGTGTGCACGGGATTTTGTTTTCAAACTTAGGTATGCGTTTCTTCGATGGTACATTATTATTCCTGATGAACGGGTATCAGTAAAATAATAATAAAATAGTGGTGGCACTCCGGGAGTGCCGACAGAAGTGAAAACTTGAAGATCGCCTTGGTGGAAGAAAAATACTTGTACAGAACATTGGTCCGAAAAAAATACTTTTGAAACCTTTAAAGTAAAAATACTTGCATAGAACATTGATCCGTAATACAATATAAATAAAGAGCACAATCGCGTTTACAAAACCTTTATAATAAATATACTTGCTTATAACATTGATCCGTAACGTAATATAAATAAAGAGCACAATCGCGTTTACAAAAATAAGGTGTCGGTAACGGTGTCGTGAGTTCAATTGTTTTTTCCCATCTCAAAAATGTCCAACGCGCCTAAAGAAGTTTTTTCTTCAAAACTGTTTTGACTTTGCTACGATATTATGATGAATAGATAAGCAAGTAAATAATTATAACTCCAATGAAGTACTAAAATAATACTGATAACAGAATAACAGCCACACAACCCATCTTTAAGCCACTAATGTTCCATTAAAAACATGTTACACGCATCAAATTCCTCATTCGCTCGTAAAATTGATATACAATCGCAATCTCCCTACATTACCGTGAGATCATTGTAAAAATCTTAGTATAAGGTAATAGTAAATAATTATAACTCCAATGAAGTACTAAAATAATACTGATAACAGAATAACAGCCACACAACCCATCTTTAAGCCACTAATGTTCCATTAAAAACATGTTACACGCATCAAATTCCTCATTCGCTCGTAAAATTGATATACAATCGCAATCTCCCTACATTACCGTGAGATCATTGTAAAAATCTTAGTATAAGGTAATAAATAGGGAGAGTTGAGTGTATTTCGATGTAGGTACTCGTATGTTAGCGAGTGAGTGGGGCAATGGCGCACAGGGAGAACCTGCTAATGGTGTGGCTAAATAAGCAAGCTCGGCAAATATACTTGCAATAATAAAACGACTCCGAATTTGCGTGTCTTTTAGTGGGGTACCTAGTTGATGAAGCTGTGGGTACATACTAGCAAGACTGTTTACCTTCATGAGGTGTAGATGCGCGGAGACCTGGTCGCCGCGCGCCGCCGGTTCGCCACCGGACACCGGGAACGAGCCCAGGTACTGCAACAAACAACAACATATTGAACTCTACATGACATATTGAACATAGAACAAAGCATGGCGACTAACAGAAATTGTTGGGAGATGATAGGAAGACACCCTGCTTCGACCCCAAATAGGAAAATGGCTGGGGGATGATCAAAACTCTTTCTCTGGATGTTGCATTAAAGAAACAGTGAACGAACTATGCAGGTAAGAGTTAAACATAACACCCAAACGATTAACAGACATAATGTATTCCTTTTTCAAGTAAATATTTCAATAATTGACAGGCAGTCCGTATCCAGATGACGGACTGTGATAAAGTGTTTAATTCACGTTGAAATTGCGTGTATAATGAGCGGCGTATAATGAGGCGGCCGTGATAAGTGCGGGGCGGGCAGTCGACATGACACGAATTAAAATAAATCACATTATCGACATGCTGCACATCACTACACACGACACGTGACGCCTCGGGGTTCAGAGCAGATCACAATATTGGAGGTTCGCTGTAACTGTGTTTCAACGATTACAAGACTCGGTTTATAATCATAGTTATTCTCAATAAGGCCGTCCGTGAAAAACGAAGTTCCATGTAGGCGTCGCAGTCAAAAGCTGCCTAAATTTCCCATGGCAAAATTTCGATGCTTGTAATATCTCCCTTAAACTCCACAAAAAGTTTCCTCAAAGTATTTTTATTTTGTTTCTTTTAATTTTATTTTTACCGTCTTCGTTACACCCTGTGATTACACCCCGGAACACAGATTGGAGCTCTACTTTCTCCAATGGCGCTATATGTCGAACTCCGTGACACAAATACAATACCTCAGTTCTAAGTATTACCTATTACAATACAACCTTCCTGCAACAATGTTACTAATTACTGAGCTCGAAGCCTATACCCTAATTGCGTAACTTATTTTTGTAAACAATTTTTTTTTAATTTGTTTCATTTTGATAGTTCAACAACATTCATTGCGTTATTTACGTTGCTAAGCAGATTTTTTTTTCATCTTATGAAGCAATGGATTAGCAATCTGTTTCAAATCGAAACAGATTGTGATTTTGTTGTATTACACAATTAGGGTACTGGACATTAATATTTCAAAGGTAATTGATATCTCGTGTTCTTACGACCGTGATCTGACACGCCCAATACATAAAAATCATTTTGTTCGATGAATAAACTATTGGCATTTAATGTGAGTGCATTGACCCTTTGATATGGTTGCAATTAATAAGCCCGCCAGCTGAGCTCTCGATAGCAATGCCGACGACAATCGCACAATGACCGCAATGTAGTGGTGTTTATTACCCCCCCCACGCGTGTAGTGGAGTGTGTTCGAACAGGGCGCGCAGTGGACGCCGCGCCGCGGCCCACATAATTACCTCGAGAAGCCTAACAATGCAGCTGATTGCTCACAGTTGCACGTGCGGGGGAAAACGATTAATTTAAGACGCGTGACGTATACCCCAAGTGGGACACATTACTATTAAATAAGTCCTGCCTAAAGAACCAAGGCCTGCCACATAGACAGTTTTGGAAGTCAGTAGCGCATATACTATAAATTATCGCCCTATGGAAAATTTTCCGTAAATGAAAGAATTGGCATAATGTAGGTTATTACTGGCAGAGAATAGATCCATTTATCACAGTCATACCAGCACTATATAAGAACCAGTTTGCATTTAAAAAAGTACCTACCTACTATTCAAATATAATCACAACTCACACTATGATAACTCCGTACGTCTGTAATGATAGCAAGCTATTCTGTCGGAGATCGCACGCGCGTCTAGGCGTACTTCGCTTGTTTAATTACAGTGCAGTGAAGCCGCACGTCACCGCGATCGGATGCGAGCTGCGACTTGTTTAATTAATGTCTCAGCGAGACGCGCCTGTCTGCGTGGGCTGAAAGTAAACCCTACAGATAGTCGCATGCAGTCGCGCGAAATGTTGCGATATTATTGAATGTCGGCTCTTACGAAGAGATGGCTTCATTGTAGGATGTAAAGGAACTGGTATTCCACATGTGTACCTATCTTTGGAAGGGTTTGGCGAATGCTTATAGTCGCGTCAATCTGCATTAAAATCTTAACGTTCCCACCTACTCGTCGCGATTGCACAATTATTTCTCAACGTTGGGCCCAAAGGTTACACAACTAGGTACGGCTATCAAAAATGCTAATAATAAATCCTCATGTCATCAGACGCAGTAGTTATGAGTTTATTTCGATCAAACTGACAGTAGTTCATTACATTTTGCTGTCACCGCTGAGGACGACGCTTTTCTTCAATGTCAGGGTCAATCGAATGAGCTTTATATCGATTTGGGCGTGCTGGTATTTTCAGTTACGACAAGACACGACACTTTGCATTACGGTGAAGATAAACTATTAAAGCTCTAGGTAGTAAACACAGATGTTATTGTCTTCCTATGTTTGGAAACAAGTT
Source organism: Agrochola litura (assembly GCA_949152395.1). Lineage (NCBI taxonomy): Eukaryota > Metazoa > Arthropoda > Insecta > Lepidoptera > Noctuidae > Agrochola > Agrochola litura. The sequence continues at coordinate 658,916 of OX424497.1, read as the reverse complement.
CGAATGATGACTTAGAAGCGCGTAACCGCAGACGCCACACCTCCATACTGGTGACAATATGGGAAGTTTATCGCTGAAATACTAATCCTATAAGCCCACGAGCATTGACAATCTTATAAACTTGGATAATTTTAAGTTAAGACGCAGATATATACCAGTGATCTCGAGTGGTTATACTATAGCTTGCGTGTCCTGTACTAAGCTCACGCAACGCGTCGTACGTCCAGCCAGTAATAGGACTCGCCCATCAAGGAGCGCTGTTCCAAACTAGATGCATTATTAATTTATTATACATAAAACAAAAGGTATTTTAATAAAACAGGTACATTAAAATATCGATAATTAAATTATCTTTAAAATGATGAAGGTTTCAAAAATATACGCTTGATAGATTTTGCGTTTTTCTCAGTTTTTATCCGCGTGAGATATAACTTTACAAATTAATTTCACTATGTATTATAAACATAATCTAAAATATTCCTACATTAAGTTATTAAGAAAATGCTCTAAATTAACATACATTATACACATATATTTTTTCCAAATCATTAACACTACTCGTTTAGACGTGATCTTCAGTATAATATAATTAAAAGTTCATTATTGTCGCCTTAAGATCCTAAAGTATAGATTCGGGAAACCTGATTCATCAGAAAACCTGAAAGTCCTTTAACAGTGACACAATTTCTGTATCACAAGGTTGTTGTTGGTTAGTTTTTTCAATGCTCATTTAAGAGCTAGAAATGAAACAAAATTGTTTGTTCTGTAAATAAGAAATCGGAATCACTTTTACACGTAATATTAAGAAATTTTCAAAAAGTAAGTTTATAAACTAAAACCCGACTACTAAAAAAACGCTCTAAAAAGTATGAAGCAAAAAAATATTTCAGACAGAAATCAAGACATCATAGGTACAAAAATGGTCAGGGTAAATCCGTGGTCACATGCCTGTACACCTACAAAATTATTATGGCAAATGACCCTTTCATTTGATACCCAACATGACTTTATGTCCTCTAGAGGGTGCCATATTGCATTTAATATGACGTTGCATAGCCTATAACCAGCGGACGATCAAGACGCTTTCAATGATACCTCATTTGTCAATGATCGGCAGTTTAAAGTTATGAGGTAACAGATGAACATACATATATACATACCGGTCAAAATCATAACCCTCCTTTTTGCTTTGCCGTAGTCGGGTAAAAATAAGCTAGATGAGGTCGACGTTTCCTATCTAACTACTCTGAGAAAAAAGGCCGAAACAAACTCAGAGGTCGCAGTCTCTTTTAAAGTCTATAATCTAGTTCAATATAGACAACAACAAAAAAAGCCAACTAAAAGATATAAATAAGACATACTGACAAAATAACATCGGTTTCGGTTTTCGTATAACCGGAGTCACAGATGATTTATGCACTAATTACATGACGTATTTAGTACTCTGGTGACTGTGACTCTGGTTATAAGAAAACCTTTTATGATGTTATAAATAGCCTATAACCCGCAGAACAACATGACGCTTACAACGATACCTCGTTTGTCAAAATACGACGAGGACTTTACGAGTTATGCGGGAACAGATGAACATACATATAAACATACATAGCCTATCAAAATCAAAACCCTCCTATGGCTTTGCCGTAGTTGATCCCACAAATTTTCGGCCTATTTCGATATTACCTACATTGAGCAAAATCTTTGAAAAAATTATTTTAAAACAAATGTTAGGATATTTCAATGCACATAATTTACTTCATCTGAAACAGTTTGGTTTTACTAAGGGTCGTTTAACTACAGATGCGGGCGTGGAATTACTGAAGAACATATTCGAGGCCTGGGAGGAGTCTCAAGATGCTCTTAGTACTTTCTGCGACTTGTCCAAGGCCTTCGATTGCGTATATCATGATACACTCATCAGGAAACTGTACCACTATGGTATGAGGGACAAGGCTCTTGACCTTCTGACTTCTTATCTGAACAACAGAATTCAGAGGGTCGATGTTAATGGCAAGAGATCTGCAGGATCTGCGGTCACCATGGGCGTTCCACAGGGTTCAATTTTTGGTCCTTTCTTATTTCTAATTTATATAAATGACTTACCTTATCACATAAGGGATAATCACAAGATCGTATTATCGCAGATGATACTTCCCTCATTTTTAAAATCAAACGACAGTTAGTCAACTTTGAACAAGTTAATGATGCACTCTCTAAAGTTGTGCATTGGTTTAATGTAAATAATATTCTCCTGAACGAAAAAAGACTAAACTCATTAAATTTTCAATGCCAAACGTCAGGCAGCTATCTACCAATGTTCAGGTTAATGGAATAGAGTTGGACCCTATTGAGTCGACACTTTTTCTTGGAATCACTATTGACGGTAAATTACAATGTGGCCCACATACAGAAAAATTGTCAGGAAGGCTAAGGTCGGCCGCCTATGCTGTTAAAAAAAATTGACAGATAACTGACGTAGATACAACCAGAATTGTTTATTTTTGTTATTTTCATAGTCTTACGTCATATGTGATTCTTCTCTGGGGAACCTGTGCGGACATTAATACTATCTTTGTTCTACAGAAAAGGGCTGTTCGAGCCATTTACAACCTAAGTCCAGGAGATTCCCTCAGAGAAAAATTCAAAGAAATAAATATTCTGACTGTAGCCTCACAATACATTTTTGAAAACCTATTGTATGTGCACAAAAATGTATCAAATTTTAAGAAAATGTCCGATATTCATAGTTTAAATACCAGGAATAAACACAACCTTGCTGTACATCGCACACGTCTCCACAAAGTAGGCAACTCATTCATGGGTCAATGTATACGCTTTTACAACAAACTCCCCATTGACATTCGAAACTTACCCATTAAACGATTTAAAATCTGTACCAACCAAACTTTGTACAAAAGGGTACTATACAATTTCAGATTATGTAGAAGATAAAAAAAACTTGGGATTGAACTGCTCGCTCTGCTAAGCCTTGTGATAAAACCATAAAATTAGACATTTTAATTATTATTTACATACATACATACATAAACTCACGCCTTCTTCCCATGGGGGTAGGCAGAAACTACAGAACGCCACCTGCTACGATCCTTACATACTTCTTTTGCCTCGTTTACGTTCATACATCTGGTCATACACGCACGCCGGTTGCGAGTACTACGCACCTGGCCTTTCTGAAGAACATCACCAATAAGGTCAGTGTATGTCCTCCTAGGGCGTCCCCGCCCGGCCTTTCCCTTCACATTAGCCTCGTAAATACATTTTGTTAGTCGCCTTTCATTCATCCTCTCAACATGCCCAAACCATCTCAGCATACCCTTTTCAATTTTTGTCACTACATCTTCTTTTAAATCACAGCGCTGTCTTATCACATCATTCCTCAGCCTATCATTCATAGTCAGACCACACATGCTTCGCAAGGAACGAAGGACGATTTAAAATCAACATAAAAATTATATTCAAAATGACATGATTACTTTGTAAAGTATTATATTATTTTAACTATTGTGAATGTGAGGACTATGTGGATAGGTATTGTTTTTATGTCTCTGCTAGTTTTAGTGATGGTCTCGCAGTTTGAGTAGTTTATGCGGCCTACCCAAATGTCCTTTCTTTGGTATTGTTCGTCAAGTTGAGCTCCTTAAGTTCTGAGTTGAGCTCCACGATTACTGACAAATGCTTGCACTGACTGGACAGGTCCACTCAAATCTGTGTGGTTCTTTCCTCAAAATACCTTTTCAGACACTTATCTCACTTATTTCTTATTACATGGTTCTCATATGGCCTGACCAAGGTTATGTCTAGACTTTAAAAGAGACTGCGACCTCTGAGTTTGTTTCGGCCTTTCTTCTCAGAGTAGTCAGATAGGAAACGCCGAACTCATCTAGCTTACTTTAATCATTTTTTTTATGTAACGTGTAAAAGTGATTTCGATATCCTATTTACAGAATAAACAATTACATTTAATTTCATTTCGTTAGGTAAAAAATATAACGAAGATCAGTAAAAACAAAAATCTGTCGTCCTATATTTACCTACATTCCTACAATAGAAACCTATAATGCAACACGTCTAGTTAATGCCTAAAACCCGACACTAGTTGGGTTTTAGGCGCACCAGCGCCTAAAGGGCTTGCTACACGGTAGCCAACCACGTCCCAACAGAGGTGACCTTGGTGGTTTACAACCGTGGGGTTGGTGGTTTACGACCAAATTTCAAACAGCTCTACCTGTCGCCAACCAAGGTCACCTCTGTCGAGGACGCGATTGGCTGCCGTATAGCAAGCCCTTTAAGCCGACCGCAGCCGCGACGACCGCCTGTGGTCGCGCGACCACCCGGTCTCACATTACGTGGCGACTAATACCGATCATATGGTACCTGAACCATAGTACGCGCGAATAAATAAAACAATAAAAAAGACAAGTTTAACATAAAACTACAAATAAATAACGATACAACAACCTCGGAGCCAAAACAAGTAGCCAATTTGTTTAACAACTTTTTTGCATCCATCGGCGAGGTAAGTCATGAACGAGCAAACGATGAGCCGAGAAGTATCCCAGTGATCTCACCTACCAAAAATACAATGTTCCTCACTCCTGTAGACCCCTACGAAATAAATATTATGTTAAAGAGCATAAAAAATTAAAAAAACGTCACGGCATAGACGAACTTTCACCCTGTTTACTCAGACAATGCGCTGATGAGCTTACACTTCCATTTTATAAATTAATAAACCAGTCTTTTGAAGAGGACGTATTCCCTGATCAACTGAAAATGGCACTAGTTAAACCTTTATATAAGAAAAATAACAAAATAGAGCCAAGCAATTACCGTCCAACAGCTCTACTGCCTACAGCTTCAAAGATTTTTGAGAAAGCAATGTGTAATCGCGTGTACACTTTCTGCGAAAAATATAAAATATTTGACGAATGCCAAAATGGCTTTCGAAAAAATCGATCAATAGCATTAGCAGTCTATAAATTTATACAGGAAGCCTTAAACATAATACATAATATAAAATACGCAGTAGGTATAATGCTTGATATGACCAAAGCTTATGACAAAGTACAGTATGATATTTTACTAAACAAGCTATATAGAATAGGGATCCGCGGTAAATCATATGAATGGTTTAAATCATATCTAAAAAATAGTGCACAGTTAGTAGAAATAGAATACTTCAATGACAAAATGAACGAACTTCAAAAGTTCCGCTCTGACAGGAAGGCGATAAACGCATCCATACCACAGGGAAGTGTTATTGGATGTCTTCTATTTCTCGTCTACATAAATGATCTCCCAAAATTCATAGCAGAATCCGGACCATGCGTTTTGTTTGCGGACGACATCTCCATTCTCACCTCGTGTCATGATAACCTAAACAGTACCCTTAACGATATACTTAGCAAAATAATAACTTGGATGAACGAACACAACCTCGAAATTAACTTTGCAAAGACTAAACTCATAACTTTCCATCCCCACCAAAAAAATCCGCTTTTACTTATAATAATTACAAAATAGAAACAGTCAATGAATTCACATTACTAGGCATAACCATAGACAAGAATATAAATTGGAAATCACACGTACAAAAAATTAAATCGAAACTTTCGAAATTCCTATATGCTTTTCGAGAAGTTAAAAAAACCACAAATTTACAGACAGCCCTGGTAACATACTACGCCTATGCTTATGCATGACTTAGTTACGGCATAATAATGTGGAGAAATAGTACAGATGCACCTACACTGTATACAATTCAAAAGAAATTCGTCCCACTTTTACACTAAACGAGAAGACATACAAACAAGATACACACTTCGATACAAAACACGACTAAACTTACCAAAATCCCGCCTAAAAATACATTCAACAAGTCTTCTAGTTATGTCAATAAAAATATATAACAAATTACCTGAATCAATCAGAAAAGAATAAAAACTCCATCTATTCACGAATAAATTAAAAAATCTATTATTAAGTAAATGTTATTACAGTGTACAAGAATATTTAAATGATAAATCTCTAAAACTCAAATAAAATACACAATAAATGTTTTTTTTTAGAATAAATTAGATTATGAGATAAACAATAAGTCCTCATCTTACTATATTTCTTTTGCTATGCCCAACAGGGTCCACGATTGTTTCTTTTCAAATGTTTACCACCTAAGCATATACATTGTGGAATGCAATAAAGTATTGAGTATTGAATATACTACTTACTTAGAGTATTCAACCAACTTTAATACTCAAAGACTATGGAGGATTGCCGACCCACACGTGATATTGTGAAATGGAACGGAATATGTTTTGTTTGTTCAAACAGTGTTTTTGGAAAGAAATAGGTCAGATTGATTTGTACCTATGTTGTAATATGTGGCGTTTTCGAAAAAACTTTCCGATCCACTAGACATTTCTGTTCTGGCTTACATCGAAAATTCTCCAACAATTGGAGAGTATTTTGAAGCATCAGAAATAGTCGTTGAGTTGTTGTCGTTGTAGCATCTTGCATGCCATGTGTGTGTATACTCATGTTTTGGACAAATAAATTATCTTTATCTTTATCTTTATGGTTCTTGAACGGCGCGGGCGCGGGCGGAACTGGTCATCTCTTAGCTGCCACGGCTTATTTTAATTTAATTTAATGTTTTTTTCTTTTTCTTTTTATTACGGATGTTTTAACGTTCTGTATCGTTCTCACATGTATACTTTCAACATGAATGATGTAACCAATATATTGTCACCATAATATTTTGATTTAAAAAAGTGTCCGTGGAGTTTCTTGCCCGTTCTTCTCCATAGGTACCTACTACGCTTTGGAATGGGCAACTACCCTCATGTTTCTGACTGACCGACTCCTTGACAATTCAAAAGTCCCTGTTATTGGTTTATTTTAAATAAATGCTTTGAGTTTGAGTTTAAGACAATCTAAACCTGTAACTGAAAGTTCTATCTATTAAGCCTGAAAAAGGTTATACTTTCACTACATTAGTCTACCTCAAGAGACCTCTCAAAGAAAGGCCCATTCTCAATTTGTCTGTCTAGATGAAACAATTCAAATCTGTTGCACCTGCAAACTGTCTTCGTTCACCGCCAGTGATAATAAATTCTAGTGTCAGGTGGTGTCCGGGCCGGCCGTTACGTCGCCGAGATGTACGTCGTCGGCTCCACGCACAGGTCACGATGACGCGTAATTTCCCAGAAGACGACACGACGCCGGCTCACACGTGATGACAGTGACGTAGATAGGTAACCGAGAGGAAGCATTAAAATACGTTGGATATTGAAATATAATGATATTTTAGTGCTAGAAGCGATGTAGCGCTGAGAAAGGAAATAGCGTTCAGCACCTACCTAGTTCAATACAAACGTTAATTGCTACACGCAAACCAAAGACTGCAGATGCACAGTTGTACCTTACAACTGTGCATCTGCAGTGAATATTGTCACTGGTAAAGACATGCTGGTACATACGTACTTATAATGTTACCTTCACAGCATGGTTTTGTAGAGCAAAAGAGGGTGCGACCTCTCGTCTCCTGGATACAATCCTATCCTGTTTTTAATTATTTTCTGATTAAACTCTTAATCCAAACGAGAAAGATGTTCATCATTACAAAGTAAATAGAGATTAGAAACAGTGAAATGTTAGGAAACCTCTAAAAATAGATTAAGATTTTTAAATAATGGACGGCATGGTTAGCGCAGTGGTTAAGCGATTGACTGCTGCGCTGCGTGTCGCGGGTTCGATTCCCGCACGGAACAAATATTTATATGACCTACAAGTAGTTGTTCCAGGTCTGGCTGTTTATATATGTGAGCTTAAATGTTTATAAACGCACCCACAATACAGGAGAAATTCCTAGTGTAGGGCAACGTTAATTATTTAAAAAAAACCCGAAATGATCTAGACAGTTTCTAGCTATTCTCTTCCCTAAGTGAAAATGTCAAAACTAGTAAACATCTTCATTTCGGGAGGATTTAGGATGACTAAGGAAATAAGAACTAAGATGTTGACTTACTGTTAGCTAATGTTCCGAGTGTTCCTCGGTACAATATGTCGCGGAGATAAATTGCAGACATGGACAAGTTTCCGGCACACTTTCAGTACGCTTAGCTTTAGTTACGAAACAACAGCTGTGGACTTTTGTGTGTCATCCTTTTCGTAAAAACTTTTTTGTGTTTATAGAGCCTCCGATGAGATAGTGTTAAACTTATGGAAGTGAAAATTCAATTAGGTACTTCAAACAAAGGCAAATAAAATTCAACAATTAACTGTATCTTCAAAAAGTACCTCAAGTATAATGTCAAATACTTATTTTTTTAATCTGAAATTCGCTTACCACGGCAAATTCAGTCATTGAAAAGCGCTAACTGGGAAATATATGAATGAAAGACTAAATCACTGCAACTAGTAGCGCCATCTATCGGGTGGTAAAAACACGAGCGACAGTTCTAGCAGAAAAACGCTCCGGTTCTAAGAAACGTACTGACTCGTTTCACTGCGACTGTGTTTAGTGCGGGAAAAGACCGTTAGATGACGCCTCTTTGGACAAATTAAATATTTCAAATTCAACGAACGAATGAATGCTGTATAGTTTGTACAATTTTAGTGCATATACTTCGAATTATAATGGTGTGATCAATAAAAACTTTTACACTAACACCAGCAGTTCTTTACGATATATATGTATGTAGGAAAGTTATTGATTAGGGTTGTTACAAAGTATGGTGGTTTTCGGTTTTGTTAATACATTGCAATGTTATCTACGCATTATGTTTTATTAAAAGCAATAATGTAGATTAATGCCAATTTGCTTATTAGCCATGGAAAGCCTTTCGTAAAACCATTGGATGGAGTGCCAACATCGCAGCTTGCGTGGCAGTGCCGTAACTGGCACATTTGGCTCCGACACTGGTAGTTGTAGCATGATGGAAACGCAGGTGATACTTTAATACCTATACCTGGAAAATAGGTAGAACTTATCATGGTATATCGATAACGACCTAATATTTTTTTGAAACGGAGAAAATTACGTAAGCACTAGAAATTCTAGATATTAAAAATTCTAGATTTTTAGCATTTTTTATTTTCAATGTTTGTCTCTAAAAACGCTTTTGTTAGATAACATAACTATCCATAATGTACCCTGCAAAATTTCGTGTGAATTGGTACGCTAGTTTTATCAGAAATCGTTATTACAAAGAACAAAAGAAATAATAACAAAAGCGGGTAATAAAGATAAGTGAACGTTGTTTACAAAGACTGCAACCATTTGAAACGTATTCCTAATCTATTCGAGTAGCAAAAAACATAAACAATACTACTTGAGACGTTATAATGAAACCCGAGTAATTGTTTATTTAAGTGCGGTCGTAAATCTGTCACGGCGCGGACCGCCCGCGGGCCTTGAGCGGTTAACCGCTCAAGGCCCGCGGGCGGTCCGCGCCGACATTATGGATAGTTATGTTATCTAACAAAAGCGTTTTTAGAGACAAACATTGAAAATAAAAAATGCTAAAAATCTAGAATTTTTAATATCTAGAATTTCTAGTGCTTACGTAATTTTCTCCGTTTCAAAAAAATATTTTTTTGCCGTATTTAGGTGAAAAAACATGCTAAAATTATTAGAAATCTAATATTTTGTATAAAAAATGGGACTTACACATAAAATATCGACGATCACACACCAAAATACCACAAAATCACAGCACGGTCACGTTTTCATTCAAATGTTTGTTTACACTTTTTGTTTGGGTCAAAATAGGTATAACATGATGTTATTTATGTCTAAAACGATGTAATATTTACTTCAAAATGAAAATATCACCACTTTCCGACGATTTACACACAAAAACCATTAAAAAACGAATTATTACAGCGAACGGGAATGACGTTTGACTGACATTTTACCGCGCGGGAACGTGATTTTCAACATTTTTTTAAAATGTTGCCTATTAATATTTTTGCTTTTAGTCGATTTATTTGACGAGAATATTTATCCGACCATAGACACAAAAATTCACAGACAATAATAGCCATTACAGCGAATACAAATAGAGTTGTAAGCCGCGTGGGTACTTGGACGCACCGGTGCGTCCGCGGTCCTTTAGCGGTTGTGCCAACCCAAGAATAGTTAAGAACTAATAGCAGCTACTGGAAAACGTACAAACCAAAAACTTTGAACAAAACAACACATTTCATAATTACTATTACGCCCTTAAAGTTAAAACAAGGCCCTCACGTTTGATGTCGCCACTTCTAAACCAATAACCACTCTCAACAGAACGGAACTTTTGATTAAAATATTTGTTCCGGCTCTTAACTCTTAACTTCAAGCACAGAAAGCCTGGCTGGTCGGTTGGTATGTTGCCGAACTACCGCATGACCAATCAATACTTTTACAGTCAAGTGGAATTAAATCAATCAAAAAGAGACATCACCAAATGCTACATGGTAAACAGTATGTTCAAAGTTCAAAGCGCTCTTTACTTTTGTCATGGTATTATGATCAGCGCTTGAAAGTTAGCCTTACATGACTAAATTGTTTATTAAGCTTTGTCCATTACCTATGATTACTTTACATTGAGCGAGTCTTACTGCTTTTCCCTAACTGAAAACTCAATTTTAACGTTGAATATCTTACTTAACGTTAAAACTAAATTTGTAATAGGCAGCCTTGATTGCGTCTACCAGACAAATGAAGCGAAACAAACTTTTACAATTCCCTCACGATGATAAGCCAACATTAACGTTCTTCTTTTACTTGATCCTTCCCAGCCCAGTCTACAAGTTTTCATTAACACTAACACAGCCACGAGTCTAATCTACTTCTTGCTTCGTCCCAAAACTTATAAACTGCCACATAACCAAGTTCAGTTATTCAGCAATATCTGGAGAGCTTCAATACGACGTGAAATTTAACATAAACAACACATTAAGATTAGGAATTCATAAAGTTGTGAGCAACTCCGCCGCACAGTGGATCGTCCCCATAGAAGAGGTCGGACGTAGGCAGCTTGTGAAATCGAAATCGATATTTAAAAAAAAAAAAAATGCTATCGTATTCCTTTATCAAAAACCTACAAATATTGTGATGAGACTTTTTCTAATTGGATTAAAAAAATACAATATACACACATTATTTTGGTTCAAGCTTAATGAAAATTCATGTTTTTCAAGGTATTGTATTTTTTTATGATAAAACGAAAATCGATTATATCTCAGAAAGTGAACCATTGGGGCACCATGTGTCTTTGGACAAAATGTGGCATTTAGTAGATAGATACCAATTATAGAAATGACTACCTGAAACAAGGCGAAACTCAGACGATGGGGGACTATAAGTGTCCATTTATATACAAAGAAAACACTTTTTATTGATTTTCTCCTGAAATATGAGTCTAATTAGAAAAAGTCTCATTACAATATTTATAGGTTTTTGATTAGGACAGCATTTTTTTTTTTTTATTTCTGTTTTGATTTCACAAGCTGCCTACGTCCAACCTCTTCTATGGGGACGATCCACTGTGTGCCGTAGCGCGAACTTGGCCCACTGCGCACTGTGTCCCCACAGTGGGAGGCAGTGGAGCAAGTTGGCGGCAAATAGTTAGGCGGACACTGCAAGTACTACAAGTACGGGAGATGTCATGAGTGTTTGTAAGATGTCGTTGAGTGCAACTCCAACATCATTGTGGCGTTGATTAAATGGTAGCTCTAGCGTCTTGTTGTACGTTTAGGTTGATCGAAGACGTTTAGTTAAACATGTTAACTCAAGCGTTGGATGATTGACTTCCGTTAATTTTAACACAAGACTTAGATTTTTTTATGAAGAGGCAACAGCCATTGGAATATACTAGGTTCAAGCATCACTTCAATCAATGGAAGTGCTACTTACTAACGAACATTGAATAACTTAGTGCTAGCCATTTACATAATGTTTCCAATAGAATAGTTTAGTACTAGCTGCTGCTCCCAGCAAACATAAATTAGCTTCAGATTTGATTGCCTGACTTAAATACTATTACTAACCGTTTAAACAATAAAATAATATACAGAACACACATCAATTCGCTCAGTAAGTAAGTTATAAGTTTACTAAGTAAGTCAAAGCGTCGGTGCTTAGTGATCCGTCACGAGTTCAGAGTTAACAAGTTTCTGAGCTCACCTGATACTGAGATCTCATTATGGATTTAAGTGTTGCCGTAAATTATCTGACGAAATATAAAGTTTTCAGTGACATATTAAATATAAATATATTATCTTTCTTTCTTTCAAAATAACACATTACAATGTAAAGGCTTCTATTATCCATGTAGGACTAAATTACTGGCAGCTCAACTTTTAATCATGACAGAAAAAGTAACACCCTGAATGCCATCCTCAGCAGTGAAACGGAGAAATCTTTATTAGTACGAACAGCTTTAAGCCATTCACAATGCTCAGAAGGAAAATACAAAGATCTGCTACCGCAAAACAATCTACTAATAATACGCATGATAACACTAATTAGCGCTAATCTTAAAAGCGTAGCAGCAATAAACACAATTAGCGACCGAGAGCGTATCATCAATACATTCGATGGATCCACTTTACGGGCTATTGAGCCGCGCCATAAAACCGTACCGTACGGAGCCTGATCTCGGGTAATCCGCCGGTAATTAGCGCAACGACATACTAAACCAGCGATTTCGATGCTGCGACATAGAGTATCATGAAAATGGAGTGTGCTGATTCGTTTGTCATGCTCTCGCGCGGTCTGTCGTGTTTAACAGTCATAAAACAATTAAAGAAATTGTCAGCTGTAGCAGACATGCTATGGCAATCCTTTTAGGCTAAATTCTTTGAATTGCATCTATGTGATTAGGTTTTCTCTCAACTTTGGCTGGTCTTTAACTCGAATTTAACTTCACTTTGAATCGACTATAAACACTTGGTTCGCAAATAAATATTTTCTGTTTGTTTGGTTAGCTCCATTCTGATAAGCAGTAATATAATGCTATTACTGCATTGGCATGTTTTAGCTATATAATTAGTTCACGAGTTTGTAAATAAAGTAATCACTTTATACTGAACTAAACAATGATTCGTAAGAGGATCTCACCCTCATATTGATTAATATTCCGCGTTTTAAATAAACTTTGAGTAAGTAGGAACGTTAGGATATATTTTCCTATCATGTATTATTCCATTGGTTCAGTAATAAATATCAGCAACATGAGGCTCATTATAATTCGTCTAATTACTTCAAAGAGCCGCTAATCGACGTACTCATTGTGTGTTCGGTAATCATTCACGGCCATTGTACCGTGTCAAGAGCAAACTCTAATTGTTGTCAGGTTATGATTAAATAGCTTTGCGATTTATTCGCCATTTGAAATCTCTTTGAGAAATACAATCATATATTTTACCATCATTAAAAGCTGAAAAGAGTCAGAAGTGGTTTGGCAAAAGTGAGTTCTACAATACTCTTCAAAGCGATGGAAATTTCCTTTATGAAATCGGCACTTCTACCGATGCTAGCGCAGCAATCATCCCGGAATAGGTACCTACAATATGTGCCGCCCGCTCGGTGTGGAACTGTATTTACGTCGACGTGATCGTCCGCAAATAGAATGTGGAGCACGACGTGCGGCGGTGACGCTACACAATTAGCAAGGGTCAGTGTGTGGCGTGGCTGTGGCGGTCACTTTGGTGCGTTTAACAGACAATTATCGGAGAATTATTCTTATCGAAGACGGTTCGAATCTCATGTTTTCTTTAAAATTTAAAACTGATGACTGGAAGCGTATCTACCTACTAGCATATTTTGGAGTTCCATTGAACGCTAGCTACTAAGAATCGTATATAATCAGGTTAAAATACATGATTGTTATTGATTTGCCAAGCGCCCGTTAGCAGAAATAAGTAAAAGTTTCCGGGACGAGCTTTTCCACAAAGAGCCTTTCTAGTACAAAAACTGACGCTATATTTGTGATCAGTCAACCGTGTACACAAGTAATTAATGACATTATGTCTTAAGCTCTCCGTGTTCCGATCATTTAATGTCTCTTCCCTCTACACATGTCTACAAAACGATAGGAACATAGTCTTGTCTTTGTCGCATTCTTTATTAAATTTTCTCTATTTTGGGCATCACGACAAACAACAACAAATAAAATAATCGTCACTCAAGTTATTGACAATAACAATTCGATTAAAATTATGAGCAGATAACAATATAATTATATTTTATGAGGAATAAAGGGGAGAGATGGAGATTATTATAAGAGCCTCCAAGAGCGACGATACGACAATGATTATGAAGGGGATTGGGGAAGTGCTCGAACAAAATATTATTATCATTCTTTATATATCAGCCAGAACCTGGTAACCTATGACTGTAACTGACGCTGCAATAAACAAGCGGTAGAAAAGATTGACACACACTTACCAAACCTACCGATATACTTGTGAGAAGTATCTGTCGGTCACTTCAATCTCCGAGCAATCCACTCAACCTATCGCAGTCCACAGCTGGACGTAATATAATTAAACGAACCATGAAAGCTCATGAAACAGACTGGCTTACAAGAGATTAACGATAAAGATAAGACAATATCGGAAGATATGAATCAAACTATCTACACACGACGGACAATAAATGGCTTGCAACTTCATCCACGTTTCGCCATCTTCGCCAATGTGAAGTATACTCTATTGACTATAGCAAAAAGTGCATTGTGGAGTGTTTTCAGGATGACCTCGACACAGTTGCTAGGCGGGGTGTGCAGGGTCGCAGCTGTGGCGTATCGATACGCGATAACTTCGCCGAGACCTAAACCAACACACGGTGATCTATCTGCCGTCGGAAGCACCTCACCCCACTGCTGGCCAACGAATGGCTGGTCGAGAATACTACTCAAGTAATTTATGTACCTGAAATGAAAGAAAAACAGATTGCAGAAGATTGTTTTTCCTTCTCTTTCGAAAATGTCGATTGCCTTGACGGCTTTGAACTTCCGGTATTTTGAGGTTTCCAGATTGCAAGGACAATAGAGGCAACGTTTTATTGAACCAATATTGGTTGCTACTAAAATAGAATGCTTCTACAATAATTGCAACTAAAATTAAAGGAGTACTAATTATTAATTCAAAATCAGCTAGGAATAGACATTCGGTCGAAGGAACCGAATTTAACTACAGGTCTATAATTCTACGATCTTAAAGGAATGTGCATTAAGATAGACTGCAAAATGAGTTAGTTAATTAAATGGTATGCTCTACAAAATGCAAGTGGAGTTGTATGCAACTTGCAAGTCAACAACTTTATGAATATGAATCTCATAGCTACTCATAATTGTATGCAGAATATATTCTGCGAGGACATGCTGACGAACTGCATCGTGTATCATAGAGGTAAATAAATAAACAAGCGCTGCTGAGAAAACCACGTGTGGTCGACGAAATTCCATAAGATGGAATATCTAAATAGGAAAAATAAACTGTCTAAGGTACCACCAATTAGTTAGGTAGTTAATAGCGGGAAAGAGAAAAAAAAACAAGAACTATAATTTGGGGTGGCCACAGATAAGCAATGATTCAATGACGAATGTCTTACAAGCTAATGAACAGTCTAGGTAAACGTATTTGGAACGGAGACTGGATACTCTGGCGACCTGGCGGCGCGTAGCCAAGTCGCCTGTACTTTCTATACAAATAAGTTACGCCTCCCTCACTCAGTAGCCAACTGATCGCCAGGACGGACGCCCACGTGTTACAGGCTACTTATTTGGCAACCTCATTTGGCTACGGTAGGTAGTCAGAGGTAGCCATGGCGTCACAGTGTGTTAGCGCTCTAAATCTGATTTAAATAAATAAATTAATACATTTTATTTCAGAAAAGACACATTTAGGGTTCACAAAAACAAATTTTCGAGTAAATAATTATCATTACACAAAAAGTGTATCGTTAGTGCCTGTACTAATGAAAAATAATTGTATCACAGACACCAGAAGCGGGCCTAAGCGTCTCATGTCACTAATTGCAATGGAAATTCATGACGTTATCATTCGCCGATAGAATCTGTCCTCTCTTTGCTCATCCGACTTTATTCCCGGTGCTCAGAGAACGTCAGATAATCTATTTACCTCTAGAAGTTAGCGCAGGTCCTTCGCTTTTCCAGGTGAGATAGTGTACACAGTACAAACTAAATGATAAAGTTTCAGTTGTCTAACTTCGTCATAGTATTACAGAATAGGTAGGTATGTGTCACCAGCGCGGCGGTAACTGAGTTAGTGGAGGTGACCTGATCGCTAAGTGACTAATGTTGTGCGACGACTGATGGACCACGGCTGTTCCACGCTCTGCCATCAAAGAGGTGAGAACAGAAGATTCTGTCATCACATGAACAACTTTAACATACAGAGAAAATAGTTTGGTCTTAAAGTTACAGATTGTATTAATTCTTTCAACGAAAATCTGTACGTTTAGCGAAACGTATAACTAATAAAAACAGAATGATGTCAAAAAGGATGAAACTTAACAGTTTCCTTGTTGTCCTTTTACTTTTGAAGTGGCCTTACTGAACCTGACCGTGTAGCGGTAAGCACTGCACAAATCTTCCACTACGACCTCAGGGTCACACCCGTGACCTCCGATCGCTAACGTTCGCTACTTACAATGTCACTGCTTAATGAAGTCGTTCAGATATCAACAGCCGGTAATTTATGATGATTGCTAAACTCGATAAACAGACCTGATTTATGTCAGCAATCAGTTTTAGAGCAGTGGTGGTCCAGTGGTACCGGCCGCGACTTACGTGTTGTAGGTCGTAGGTTTGAACCCAGGCAGGCGCTTTACTTTGTGTTAATTATTTCGTCACCACTGCTCTCAAAACGGTGAATCAAAACATCGTGAGGAAACCGGCTTGTTCCAGAATCAAAATTTCGAAGAATCAAAACATGTGAGCTCTACCAGCCCGCGTGGTGAATTACGCCCCACTCTCTCTCACCGAGAGAAGGCCTGTGTCCCAGCGGTGGGACACAGGCCATATAATTAGTTTTTCAAAAAGACTTTGGGTCTCAGATTAAACATAATCATGATTAAGTAGTTCTTTTAGTGGAAGTGCTCAGGTGCGGTTTGGACAAGTGCTTTGAAATCAGTGCTCTGAGTGGAATACCTCGTTCTTTGTACCCATTATAATGTTGTATGTAGTTTTATGGATTATAATATTGCTATAAAAACAGTTGGAACTTTTAGTACTAAATATAAGCAACATTTGTTAAGAGTACAAAAGGAAACCAGTTTCTAAACTCACCCTGGGACTACACACAGTTGAAATTGGTGACCTTTAGCAGAGTCCTATTTCCTAGCAGCACGATTTTACTCAATCGCTTTGTTTTGCTCGGTAACTGAATCTCTTTCTTCCGATTTACACAACAGAACACAGTCAGTCACAACACAACGACACTTTATAATTATTATTTATTTGCACCACTTTCTTGCCATATTTTATATTATTCACTCACTGCTTTATTTATATTAATACCTCTTGAAAAGAGTGGTAGGTACTTAAATTTTTTTATCAATATTATATCATTTCTTTATTTACTCCAAAAATACTTGCACAGATCAATTGACAGCCGATTGCATCCACAGAGTACATAATGCATCGCAGATTAGATAAGAACTCCTGCGCGCGTCGCTTAGCTTGTCACCATGCATGACAAGTGTTGTTGGAACGTCGTATCGGGTGTGCGTCGATTTATTTTTTATTTTTTGTACAATAGATTTGATTTTTTATATTATTATTGTCATTGTTTTATTTTGTAATCCCCTAGTGGGATTTATATGTCCGTAGGTATGTCCGTGGCATCACAGCGGGCCCTATCAGAATACCAGCGCTGCGGTATTTATTTATTTTTAAATATCGCAGCATCATGCTGAGATAGGAGCCTTTTTGGCCTCGCACAGGTCGTTATTAATTTTGTTTGTTAGTTTTTAAAATGCTCCTTTTTTATATTTGTTAATTTATATTTCCTGTGCGTGTCCCAAATATTTTTTTTTCTTTCTTCTTTCTTTCTAATATTTCCAGAGTGCACAAATCAAAACTCAAAAACCAATGCAGTGAGTGAAAAAAAAAGAAAAAAAAATATTATAATAATAAACGTTGACGTCGTGGTGGGGCTTGCGCGCTCCGAACTCTAGATGATCTGTGCCGGTAGAGTTTACTTTGCCGGAACGGGTCTGGAATGAGGAGCCAGACCAAGAGAGATACAAAAACCCGCAGGGCAGCATGTGGCGAGCTGTTGGGCAGTAGCGACCCCATGAACCCTATCTCCCCGGAGAAGTCTTGTTCCTCACCTCATTCTTGCCTTTACTGGCCGGCTTGAGTGGAGATTCGCAAGATCAAACGTGCTCGGAGGAGGAAGTATTCCAGTAAGATGCTGGTAGGGATTTTGACCGTACTTCCGGGATTGTCCTGTAGCCGTGGAATACCTCTCCACTCCCCATAAGCACCTCAGGACCCCTTGCCGCTACGACACTATGTGCTAGCGACCGTTTTCGGGGGCACATTATTGAGTGTGCAAGTCACCCCCTGCCATTTTATCTGTGTATTTTATATAAAACATTGATCAGGCAGGGGCCATAGTCTTTCCATAGTCCTAGATAACCAGTTCACTTTAGCCATCCAAACCCATAACCCAATATCTTTGGTTCCATATCCTGCAATAGTCTTACACCAACCGGGTGTTGTCCTTGGGTGCACTTACGTAGTGCGGACAGGGATAATCGGCGGTTTTTCTCATTTCATTAAAAACGTCTAACGGGCCTCTGCGAGTTGGCTTCGGCCCCTCGTACGCCTTCCAAAGGTCCGGGACTCCAGGGTCCCGAGAAATGTCAAGAGACGTCGAAAGTAATAATAATAATAACCTTGGGGGTTGTCCTTGGGTGCACTTGCACACTGCAAACAGGGATAATCGTCGGTTGGTGCCTCATTCCATATAAAATTGTCTAAGGGGCCTCTGCGAATTGACTTCGGCCCCGCCGTCCGCCTTCCCGAGAAGTGTAAAACAACTAAAATTATAATAATAATAATTGGAAATGTCAGATTCCACAACGCGAGCGTCGCAGAGAACATGAAACAGTTTAATTTAAGCAAATACGTTACATTATTTACATCACTAAAATTAATTAGCTACGATATTACTATTAGAACTAGTTGAAATTTTAGAACATCGAAATTGTTCATATTTGGGTCGATGTAATAAATAATGCATGCTACTGTTTGTTCAAATATCAACAGAACACAGTTTGAGGCAAAATTAATGATGTTGTATTGTATTGCCAAAGAAACAATTTTGTTTAGTGTTATTCTTTCTATAGTCTGACTACATCCACTACTGGGCACAGGTAAATTTTTGTTTGAGCCAATCCCCGCGCTCCCAAGCCAATCTCACCAAGGTTCTACCTGCGGTGGCAACAACGTCATCTGCCATCTCACAACCGCCGACTACTTGGCACCACTTAAAATTATATCCAAAAGTTTACAAACCGATAATGCACTCTATATTTAATATTGACGGACTAAGATGTATGGTTAGCACATGGGAGTGCGCGCGAGTGCCTGTCGCGGCAAGACGGAGAGGGGTGGGTGACGGGGGCTTGTCACTCAAACTGCGCACAAACTTAATTAAAATCCGCACAAATAGTTAGCACAAGCGTTGTGCTTGCTTGGGGCAGCGATACACAATTCATAAGCGAAAGCGGGGAAAAACATTTATGGAAAAGTGGAAGAAACAAATTATGCCATGTAACACCTACTCGTACCACGTAATATAATTACAAAATAATACATTCATGAGTACATACAAGGTTATGGAATATGGCTGGCCGAAAATCATCAAGAGATAAAAAATATGCAATTTATTAACAGATAATGCTTAATGCAATAGTAAATTATTATACATTAACTATTTACACTAGGTACTAAACTAAATACCTAATTAAATATGCAATTAAATCGTAATTTGTGTATTTATAAACTTAATTCATAACTTTAGTACTTTAGCACTACAAACAAACCAGTGAATATTGTTGATGAATAGCAAACTAACTCCACGGTACTAAAACGTAATAACAGTATCAATCTACAATATGCTATGACTACGGTTTTAACGAGCTCATTTAAAGACAATTCACGTTTAAACGTCGGCAGTTATATCACCGGCCGTACTGTAATTCAACCTGTCGAATTAGATGAGAGTGGATGGATATTACCTTTATTTACAGCCATTAAATCCTAATGGATTTGCTTGTGATCAAAGTAATAACTCATTTAAAGTTTATTGATTGGCTATTTCCATAGATAAGAAAGAAGGAGATATGCCCGGTAGTTGAAAATGTATCGAAACCCAATGTCTCCAATTTGTCCCCACCACGTCGCCACAACTACACATGCAAATCAGTAAACCTAATGGATACGAAGTCGCGCTCACAAATTCATAAATCAGAACGTACTACACAATCAATTATAAACCTTATGTCATCAAACACAGCGTGCATTTACAATGCACCATACAACTCACTCACACGAAAACATTGTTGTGCTGTGCAACAGCCATTTATTTTACATATACGCTAATGATTGACTAAATCGGAAACTTATCGATTCTCTCATTAATTACTATTGTACTAAAAATTTTGGGAGTTCCTGAAAATATTATAAATAAAAAACGATTTACATACAATAAGATGATAATATAAATAAAGAAAATGACTCTACACTGTCCTCTCATACCTATTAGCACTGTAATTTGAAAACATTGTAGAAACCATTTATTTTGAAAAGGGTAACCGTGGAGTTCTTGCCGGCTTCTCCATAGGAAGCGACCAATTGGAACCGTGCACCTAGCTTCTGACGTTTTATAAGTGCCCTTGTAGGTTAATGTGAAATAAAATATTTTGAATTTACGCAGATTTTTTTTACAATTATTTAAATAAATTGTATTTCAACATTATGAGAAAATCTAAATGAGTATAAAACAAGATTTCACATCGGTCTTCCAACCAGGCCATAACTGTTAACAAATTGAAGAATAAACTTTCAAAGTAATATTAATTCATATGACAATCGACATTGTTGTCGATATCCTACGTTAGTGGATCTGCACAAGCACATCACTAACTCGTCGCAAGATACAGCGGCCGTACTACGCGATGCAACCACATAACTAAAGTATCGTTTGTGATTTTTACATTGCTTGTCCAGTCAGTAAGCGACATACTTAGGTAGTGGTTAAATAGTACAGTCGCTGTGATATATGAAAACAAAAATAACGTAGTAAAGGCAAGAAATATTTTACGATTTGTTGTTTTTCATAATTTTCAAGACAAATATAGTAAAATACTTGTCCTGTTAAATGATAAATGGTTCCATGATTTATAAAGATTTTAGTTTGGCTTCGATTTTTACAAGAAACCGCTGAACAACAAGGTACTTATTCTTAAATGTTGTCACGATCGCTATCGAAAGCGCACTAGTTCGCGGAGACGGCCATTTGCCTATTATTATTATTATATCATTTATACCATGAGCATTTTGATAATGACGCGCGGACACAGACACGCCCCCAGGCCACTTCTCCTGTTATTTATATTTCTATGGCTGTTTCCCTCAGGTACTTAGTGTTGCTGTCGTGGCCAGATCTTAGAATTGATAATTTCATGAAATAGAACATCGACTGCTGGTCACATCATGATGTGGGTCTGGCCAGATCATTGAATACTCAAAGTTTGACGATATGCACAGTTAAATGCACGACTACTACATGATGTGGCCAAACGTCGACTGACATATCATTAAATGGTTTTAGATGGCCATTTCATGAAATGATCAATTCTAAAATCTGGCCACGACATTGCTATGACGATATTACACGGAATTGTGATAAAATCTTTGTTTACAGGACATTTTACAGTTTTTGAGCCATTAGTAGAAAACGGATCCTTTAAAGTTAGTGCGCACTACGTAACCATTCACACAACTGACAACGTTGCGTATTTACTTTACACACTCATGCAATTAACTAAATTCCTCTATTTTA
This sequence comes from Agrochola litura, assembly GCA_949152395.1. Taxonomy (NCBI): domain Eukaryota; kingdom Metazoa; phylum Arthropoda; class Insecta; order Lepidoptera; family Noctuidae; genus Agrochola; species Agrochola litura. Next base: position 636,803 of record OX424497.1, on the reverse strand, counting down.
ATGATCGCGACATGATAAAGTGACATTTTATTTGTTGTCACCATTAAAAATTTTAAACAACTTCAACAACAGGACTGTTGTAGCAAGCTCCGTCGTTCGCTCATAGCTCACGCCCGTTCACTCTTCAACTATCGTTTGGTAAGTTGCCGAAGCTACTTGACTGGCTCCTACGATTTGCATAAGTTTTAATCAAAGAAGTCGCTGCGAGTTGTGAGGACGAGCCTCTCGACACACTTGCTGCCGACAGGACTCATCTTTTAATTTCACTCGGGACGGCAAACCGAGCGAGGGAGCAAAAAACATACTTAGGTGCAGAAAGTCTACTCTTATTAGAAGATGCTTTCGTAAACAGACTTTTTTTACGGAAGCATGCACTACGGGAAAAGTTATAAGTGATTTTCATCCGTATGATAAAGCCTTATGCAAATAATATTTTATTTATAATTTTGTACGTCTTTGACATTTCTCGAGACCCTTGGGTTCCGGACCTTTGGAAAGCGTACGAGGGGCCGAAGCCAACTCGCAGAGGCCCGTTAGACGTGTTCAATGAAATGAGGCACCAACCGACGATTGTCCCTGTTTGCACTATGCTAGTGCACCCAAGGACAATCCCCGGTTGATGCAGGACTATTGCAGGATATGGAAACAACGATATTGGATTATGGGTTTGGGTGACTAAGTGAATTGGTTATCTAGATCTATGGAAAGACTATGGGCCCCTGCCTGACCAATATTTTATATAAAATACACAGGTAAAATGGCAGGGGATGACTTGCACACTCAATAATGGGCTCCCGAAAACGGTCGCTAGCACAAAGTGTCGTAGCGACAAAGGGGCAACATGTCCTGAGGTGCTTATGAGGAGTAGAGAGGTACTCCACGGCTATCAGGACAATCCCGGAAGTACGGTCAAGATCCGTACCAGCATCTTACTGGAATACTTCCTCCTCCGAGCACGTTTGCTCTTGCGAATCTCCACTCAAGCCGGCCAAAAAAGGCAAGAATGAGGTGGGAGCTCCGTTCCTCGTCAGTGTTCACTCCAGCTGGCCAATAAAGGCAAGCCAGAGGTGAAGAGCAACGCTTCTCCTGGGAGATAAGGTCCGGTCGCTACTGCCCAACAGCTCGCCACATGCTGCCCTGCGGGTTTTTGTATCTCTCTTGGTCTGGCTCCTCATCCCAGACCTATTCCGGCAAAGTAAACTCTACCGGCACAGACCTAAAGTTCAGAGCGCGCAAGCCCCACCACGACGTCAACGTAGAGATACGGCGGTGGGGTATTTATATATATTTTTTTTTAAAGTTATTTGTTGAGTAATTAATTTTTTAAGTGTAATCGCGTAAACCCTTAAGCGATTACGGGTCCGTGCACGAAAAAAAAGTTTTTCGGCAATAAATTATCTAATTGTAAGTAAAATTATTGAAACTTTAAGTCTGTGTAAATATAAAAGTACAGTTTTCGTGGTACTAAACTATTCGTGTCAGTCACAGCACCTGTTAATAGTTGCATCATAGAAAATATGGTTTATTTCGCCATAAAATAAAATTTTGATTTTATTTCAAGGATTGTTGAAGAATGTGCGATTTTTAAATTTCTTGACATGGTTTGTTAAATAATAGGAAAAAATACATTACGGACAGGGTTTAAAAAAAATGGTTTTTTGCAACATTTTTTTCTGCTGCTATTTGTATTGAAGTTGAATAAAGTGGTTCTGCCACATGCAAGTAGATCATAAAACGATGTTGATAACATTTTTAAATGTTCAAATTTAAAAGTAGTTTCTTGTAAAAAAGTGATCAAACGTCAGTCTCGCGTCGTAACTCAAAAGGATCTCAAATATGTTACTTTTATAATTTTAATAGAAATACATTTAAAGATATTTAAGAAAATAGATGAAAATTGACCATCCCTCCCCCTCATCTCCAAAACTACTGAGCCTAAAATTTAAAAAAAAATACGGAGTATGGTTCTTTACTCATAGATTACAGGAAAACCTATAAGAAGTCTATGGTTTTAAAATAACATGGTAAATGTTAAGTATAATAATAAAATATATAATAAATTATATACAACGTGTAACGTTAAATGCGCAAAACCTGAAAATAGTTTGATCAGAATAACGAGCAGAATCAATTGAACCCCTTTTTACATAGGTCACATTTTTTTTAAATCTCCATTAAAAACGTTGCCGTGTCTATTTATTAATAGGTCAAGCCATCACATGCGCAAACCTGCCAAAATAGGTAAGCAAACACAAATTGTTGTCGACCAATTTAAATTTTCTCATACGCGGGATAATAATAGCTTTTATTTCAATGCAAATACGAATCTTACGAACTTTAACAGCACATAAAACCTTTTAAATTTTTTTAATGATTTTTTTTTCTCTCTGGAATAGGTCAATTGAATTAAAAATCAGTTGGGTGTCTGAAGTTTAACGCATTTAAATTTACACGTTGTATATATATACATTTATATAATATTTTTTAATATAATATTATTATTATTTTTATATAACTGCGGGTAACTTGTTGCGAATATTTATTATTTTCCATGAATTCTTAACTTATTAGATTTTTTATTTTTTTTTGCCACATGTGAAACAAAGAACTCAACTTTTCAAATCACAAATAGTTTTGCTTTCCCTTTTTCACAACAAATGAACAAAATTGATCAAAATCAGTCGATTTCGTACACGGCCTCTTAACGATACAATATAGCTGTTTAACTAACTTCAGTGGTTTATATTCCCCAGCCACAATTAGCTATTATATTCCGAGAGTTAGCCTTCTTCAAGTTATCTCGTGTGGGAGTTGGCTTAATGACCGGGTCAGTAGTTGAAGTGCCCCGTTTACATGACTGTACTGTATGTAGACGCTACTTACATTACTTCGTCATACTGCGACTCCCAGCGCGTGCTCTAATTTACTTGACGACAGTTTAGCTCATTTCTATAATATGACGAGTGATTTAATGATCGTAAGTTTTGTATTAAACCCTGGTGGTAGGCACAAATTGTATGTGAATGTACTCCCCGCCCATTGTTTAGTTTTATTGGATGCATTATTGAACATGAAATAAATCTTTCTGTGTAATAAAATAACTTCGGGCAAGTTTTATTAAACGTTGATTTTAGTATACAAAATGTGCAGTTGCAAAACAGACTGTAATGAACAACATTACTTATTGACAACAAACCACAACCGACATCAGAAACATTTTCTATTAAACAACTTTGAAATCACATCATTACCACTAACCACCAATCAAAAAACACTAGAGACGGGTACATATAGTACATGTCATATTATGTATTTATATTAAGCGTACATATCATACCTACTTACACAGAAATATCTATTGTCACAGAAATAAATGAAACCAATGTTTCATGTGATATTAACGATGTGATCAAGCATTACAGCCGCTTCTTGTATTAGTGAATAGTGATCGACTGCTTTGTTAATCGCATGAATACTGGCAGTAATTCCCGATACTCTCGTAAATAACCGGCTCGCAATAAAAGTAATAATACTGTAATACAAACGGACGATAAATATTCAATACTAGTTCTATGGAAATGTACATAAAATACAATTCAAAGTTATCGAGTGACTAACTGATGATTCGTATTATTTTAATGGGTTCTCTTTCATGTAACTTGAAATAAAATTACAGCAAAGGCAAAAACCTGCCCTCATAGGGAAAAAGAACAAAAATATTCATCCATATTCTTGTTCCTTCATGAAAACCAGTTTTCTTACAATGTTTTACAGCGTTTTCAGTGCATACTTGCATAAATAACACATTTTGTCATTTGAAAAGTCACATCAATATTTATGTCGGGCACCCAGTGCAAGCGCAACCGTCACGATAAAATAAGTATTATGTGTATAACCAACACGCTGCCGATTGCTAGAGATGTTATGAGTAGGATGGTTGTGGCCGGGACACACGACGTTCGCTCATTGCCTGCCATTGATCGCGTCACTGCTTTGTGTACCAATAGTTCGATTGATTTATAGAACGATTAGTGCAACCTGCAGGTAATTTATTGACGAATTCATTACGTGTACTACATGTTTACCATAGAAATCGAAATACGCAATTCCTGCTACACAAATTGGATAAGTTTTACCATTAGCTAACTACGATCTTACAGATTGTGTCTCCACTAACGAGCAAACGGAATAGTCACACTAATTTCCAACGTAACCCTTAATTATTGTTAGCTTTTTATTCCATAAAATCAATTTATCTGTCTAATATACTATGATATACAAAACAAAAAGCTGCTAAACGCTACGAGAAGACAACAGTTTATTGCTATGGGGCTATTATAATAAAATGTCAGATGCGCTGTTGAGTTTTGTTCCTTATGGCGCAGATAATAAGTCTTCTGTAAGTCAACCCGAATTCACTTTGCATACAATCTGAACAACATGTCGATGTCTATAAAATTACCGCTTGTTATGTAAAACCGCTGAAGGAATGGCACATTTCTCCGCCAGCTGAGGAGGTCTCGAGGGAAAAGTTTTTATTAAGCTTATTTGTCAAGGTGTATAAATAAATAAAGCTTTGCTTTAAGAGGGGCTCAGCAGATTTCGTAAATTGTTAGAACCAATTTTGGTTAGCGTCGATTTGTCCGTTGCGAAAAAGTCAAATCAAGGAATTGGTTGTTATAACATTAATTTATTATCCTTAATCTATACGTAATATAAATTAGTCGCTTTTCGTGTCTGTCCGTGTGACCGCATTGTTTTTCTGAACTACACAAGGGATTTTGGTGCAGTTTTCATAATAATTTCGAGAATTTATTCCGCAAGGTTTATGAGTATAATCCATTATTATAAAACTTGCATAAAATAAAGAAATCTCGATGTTTTGTCAAGTCGTAAAAACCATGCGAAGCAGGAGCGGATTGCTAGTGTAATACATTTATGCGGTTCTTGCAGAAAATAGTCGGAAAGTGACTGTCAAAACACGCACAACTGTACAGTTCCTTTAATATGTTATGATTGACCTTAGCCTTAAACCCGTGTATAATTATTCGCGAAAATAAAACAGTAGGATCTATCTATCCTATGCATTCATAATCGTGCTCAGTAAAGTTTGGCAGGACAGCACACCTACAACTTCGTCCTATCGTTCGCGCACCCGGTTACGAATAGGTAGGTACATAGCTTGTACCGCACCAGTGAGTCCAGTACCCGTGTTAATGTAAAGTAATGTACTTTACATTTACACGTGTACATTGCGTACTCGTGTTTGTTCCAGTTGTACTCTAATTCTCGCCGCACGATTCATTCATGTGATATCCTCAGTTGTTTGTGTTCATTCCGGTCCTTCCGATTTATTTGCCTTGTAAATTTAATTAGATTTTAATCTAGATAATTTTGCATTTGTTACGAGTAGGTGCGCAGTGAGCCGATCCGCGGTAATGTGGATACACTCGTATCTCGGGCCTTCTGTCTAAACTCGTATTGTGTTGCGTTTTTTAAGACTTTTATTTCACATGCTTGAGAGAATGGGGTACTTTTGCATCTTTGTTTTGTGCACTGAATATCCTGAGACTGTCATTTAGTGATCCTAAAATATCTTTGAAAGATGCCAAGTTGAAGTCTATGAAGGCGTTCTAAATAGCCATGGCACATTTTAAAAACAAGCGCACTAATTGTACGAAATAAAAACCAAATATATAATCTACGCAAAAACCTAAACAAGATTCTCGAAAAAAATCAAATTCTTTAACTGGAATTCTTTAGTGGGGCTTTTTCTTACATAAAACGAATCTAGATTATGAGATCGGATAACATATCCGTTCTTAGTGTCGGCAAAAGGTTACAGAAAGGCCAAAGTTCAACTACAGTTAGAAATATCAGCGTTTAGCATGTTCAGTTTATAAAGCTCTGTGGTCTTTTTTATTTATGGACGTATTATAAATAGACAACATCCGACTCGTAATTGGAGCGGCGGTGACAGTAAGCTAATCAGAACAGCAGGGAGATAAGAACTGAGTAGGTAGTTGTGCACACGTCCCAAGGCAGGAGATGTAGCAATAGTTTAGTTCCTACTGCTAAATCCTTCCGTGCACTCAGCTAAAAACGAAATTCCTGTATTTTTGACTGATTACTAGTAGTTATTGAAACTATTAACTACTTTCCAGGGCTACAGTTAACCTTCCGGATGTTACGTTCTTTCGGCACAAACCGTTCGTTAATTCAACGAAGCGTTACACAACAGTTCGGCTGCACCCGTCGCACCCGTCGGTTGTGATAAACGGCACATTCTTTTGTAATTAAATATTTTATGATATATCCGTTTTATATATCGATTTCGATATATATCGATTTTAGGGCGCAATTTCACAGTAACGTGATTATTTTAAGGGGAAGTTTGCCGGAAATGAAATAAACAAAACTGGTTTTTTTTTCAGGTAAGTAAGTGCCTACCCGGTATTCGGAACAAACAGCAGGAAGAACGTCTATATGTAGATATGTATTTATTTTCTTGGGGCTCGTGGAAAAATAATTATAGTATCGTTTATGAATAATTAAATTATTATTAAATCGCACGGGTCGATCGAAAATTAAGCTACGCTTGCCGCGAAAGGTTCGTGGATGGGTGAGCATTCATTACATATTGCGACCCCTCCATGCCTCGCTAAACCGTTGGTCCAGGCGTTACGGGTAGTCAGAAGCCCAAAGTCTAACAGTCTTTCCGAGGGGTATTGGTAAGGGGTTATGTCTTAATCCATGGTTATGGTTCCGGTGCAAGATATCCGAGAATGAATCACACGTCTCCACACCGAATTTGAGTGAAACACGCGCCACTCGCTGCTGATGTGTTCGTTAGTTTGTATTCAGCAGTTCACAAACAGACACACACAACGAGAACTGACACATATCACAAATTTACTCTTTTTCTCCGTCTTTTCGGAGCTCTTTGAACAGAAATAAAAACTGGTCGTGCTTTTGATACTTACTAATTTCTGTATCCTAATGGTCCTAGTAGGCAACCACTATATTTTTTTTTAAACAGGATCTTTTTTTAAGAGACTGTAGCATTGATCTAGGGTATTAATTGTAAGCATATATTTATAATAATCAAAGGGACACTATCCGAGATGGCATGAACAAGTGCGTGTCGGACCACGCACAATGAAGGGTTTCGTAGTTGGGACGAATTTATCTCAAGAACAAAATTAACATTGTAGTTGAATAACATGTTGTCCCATACATTCCAAATGCAAATGTAACTTTATACACACAATATTGAGAGATTTACCATGTCAGTTTTAGACCATAGACTTCTTATAGGTTTTCCTGTACTTAATCTATAAGTAGAGAACCATTCTCTGTATTTTTTTTTCAGTATTTTAGCCTCAGTAGTTTTTGGAGAATGGTAAATTTTCATAAATATCTTTCAAAGTATTTATTTTAACATAATATTTAAAAAACAAAAATCCTCACAACAAGCCCTTTCATTTGCTATGTCACACGGTACAGTTTGCAAAACTTTTTTTAAATTTTCCTATTTCCCCTCTAAAAGTGACCCCCATATTCAAAATTCATTTATTTATGTTACATGTCCGTGTTTGGGTCACAGAAAATCATATGTGTGCCTTTAAACTAAACTGCTTCAGTAGATTCGGAGCAAATTGGCTGTGACAGATGGACAGCCAGCCAGCCAGACAGAATGATCCTTAGGGTTCCGTTTTTTTTTCCTTTTGTGGTACGGACCCCTAAAAAGGGTAATAATAACACTTCATTAAGTAGAAATAAAGAAGTCGTGTAACACGAAACGAGCTACATTCACAAATTATTCCATATTGACTTGCAAATTATACAAAAAAATGCTAAAATATGTGATTTATTCCGTCTCCCACGCACTCCTAGTCAAATGTGACAAATATACCAATTTTATATTCAACCGGCGCTTACTAATATAATTGTATACATAGACCAGCTACGACAAACTGCCAGAAGTGAAGATAGGTATATAATATAAGACGAGCCAAGTTAATAGTTTGTTCCTACTGGGCTGGCAAGTTCAGTCAAGGACGTTCGGGGCGCGTGCGGCCAATTTGTGGCAAGAGGGAATCCCCAGACCATTGCTACTGAATAGTTATACAGAAGGACCACTCCTTACAATGTATCACATACAGTTTATTGCATTCACCAACAAAAAGAAGAAAAAAAAATTAAAGTGACAAAAACGTCAAATAGGTAAGATGAAAAAACTTGGAGATTCTTTTAGCGCGTGGCTTAATCGGAATTAACGCCAACATCTCGTTTTGTCAATACATTTCACAAAACAATTTTTCACAAATGTGGACCAACAGCGCCTACCTGTTAACGTCATTCGAGCGCCAAATAGTAGATTATTATACGAGGGGCTAAAATAACCCATTCTATCGAGAGAGTAAATAGAAACCGAGTTAGAATGCGTTTTAGCGCCGTGTTACACTCTACTTTTCACTGCGATTGCGAGAAAATAAAATAAATCAATACAATATTAAACAGTTTATTTCATTTATAACAATAGGTAGGTATACAATTTGTTCAATCTGAATTTTTAAGGAAACTTTTTATTCCGGTATGCGGTAGTAAAAAGCTTGTTTTTTAAGTACATGAGAATAAAGACTTTTCGTTTTTGTAGGCTTATTGGTTACAGAAAAAAAATACTTTTTCCCCTAGTGCAAGATATGCAATTTTTTCTCCGCTCTGGTGCGTACCAGAGCTCGCTACAATGATGGACTTTTTGAGCAAGAGGAGTGAAAAGATCTTTGTAGTAGTGTAGCTACTTTCTTAGTAAACAGGAAATACATAATAGTGCTACAATAATGTGGTAACGTACAGAGGTTTTAAAAGCTGTCTGTTTAGCTAGGTAAACTTCCACTTAATCTTACATATATTATTTTACTTAATTTACATGTAGTAGGCCTTCTGTAATACTGTCACTGTGTAGTAACAATCATGTTGGAACCAGTCTGGAAAAATTACAATCTCCACGTGACGTCGCGCTTGTGTGTAACAAATACAATGATACGAAACACTGAAAGTGCTGATAAGGAGGAGTCTACGTGAAGATAGCACAAGAGATAGCCAAGTGTCTCTGATGTCTGTACTAATGAAAATATTTGTAGTTTGCAGCATATATAAATTATTTAAAATCCAGTTATATAAATGGCTCAATGCTAATAATTTCTATAGTATTAACTAGCTTTTGCCCGCGGCTTCTCCCGCGTGGATATCGGAAAATATCCCACGGGAACGTACTACCGATACCGGGATTACATACCTTATAGCCGAGGAAAAGGTCATTAACTCCTACCGCTGCGCCCGCGTTACTGTCAGGACTCTGCCTCGAATCTTGCGGGCAGCGGGGCGGCGGCGGCGGCGGCGGCGCGGGAGCGGCAGGATCTAATGCGTAAAATGAAATGGACCGGCCCTCGAAAACAGTGGCGCGGCGGCGGGCAACGAGCGGTGCACTCCAGTCAAGCAGTGATCGCCCGCGCGTCTGCATTGTAGTGTTGTGCAATTTATTTTTGTGACGCGTCGAAATATCCTCGGGCGTGCTACAGCAAATTATTTCAGCATTTTTTGAGAGGACACCGGAATGGAACAGCAAAGTTGTGAACCATAAAAATAAAAGAGTAATTAACCAGTTATGGGAAGAAATTAAATATAATATAAGTACCTTTCAAGAATATAGTCAAAAGTTTCTACACTCATTCTGGTGTGTAGTCGTAGAATTTGTTAGGACATTATCTCTGTTCTTCATAATTTCTATAAAACTCGCCTTTTCTTTTCCTTGCCCTATAGTAAGGATTCACTTCTTCTTTTGCCCACAATCAATCGAGCGTTAGGAATAAATTTGAATCAAAAAGATGTCGCCGTTGTTCAGACATTTCGTTCGCGAATAAAAACAAATATCTCGACGACACAACCACGAACACAACAATACGCCGCCATAGTGCCGCCCCGCTGCCCGCCGCCAGTAAAGCTCCCAGTCGGCAAGATTTTTTCCGATATCTTCGACAATAATCCTCATATTTAAACAAAACTTTAGTTAATTATACACTAAAACCTTCCGCAAGAATCACTCCGTTCATTGGTGAAAACCGTTTGAAAATCTGTTCGGTAGTTTTTGAGTTTATCGCGTTCTGACAGACAGACAGACATACGCGGTGGGAGACTTTGTTTTATAATAATATATATGTAAGGATGATTTTTTTTAAATTAATTTCATCTATGTAATATATTTCAATGTCATAAATGTATTTTTAGTAAGTACCTAAGTTTGCGTGCTTTAGTTTTAAGCAAAACATGTTCGATCTAATATTTTTAATAACACTTTGTATACCATATTTTATGCAAATAAAAATATCTTATCTTATCTTAAGAATGTTAGTTCATGGAAATTAGTCACTTCCAGGAATAACATCATAGGTATGTGTATGATATGATATGACACATATCTAGTTTTTGAAAGGAATTGGTTTTTTTTTCACAGCTGAAATAGGTACCTAATGAAATATTTAATTTAATTTAATATAAATTTTCCGGCGTCCTGTGTTTCCCAGCAATATTCAAAAGAGAAAACCCAACAACAATATGTGTATAAACGACACAACATCGCCCTTGTTTCTCTGATCGACGACACAACATAACGAAGGGCTCAATCGAGATTGTGTCGAAACAATATCATCGCGGCAGGTAGTAATAAGCCGCGCGTCGTAAAACCGCGCGTTCGTACGAGCGCATCACCGCGTTATCACGCCGCAGCATGGCAGTAAAGAGGACGCGTGACGCGCGCGTTTACGAGCGGTAAGCGACGCGCGATATGCAACAATAAATATTATGATTATACGGAATTACAACGTGGGAGGCGAGTGGTAAACTATGAAATGACACGTTTGCCTGCACAGGGCGAATCTTGCAAATAAACGAACTCCTTATGACAATAGTTGGGGGATACTATAGCTTTAATAGGAATATCGAGATGACGGTGCGGTTCTGTTATCTCTTATATGCTTGCCCCGTGTGGTTACTAGTATCACTTAGTTAGATGTGTTTTAGACGTAACCTTACTCATTACAGTTATTAGGAATTTCGAAAATTCTTTATATTAGAGGTTAATTTTTTTTTTTTGTTCGATTTTCCGTTAAGAACCAAGTTCTTGAACACCACCAATCATTTACGGTTTCATTTTTTCTATGCAAACGAAAATACGATTACACAAACCCTCTCAAACTCCTTTATCTCGTGTAACAGGCGCGAGCCCGGTCGGTAGGTAGGTACTCATGGCACTCTATGATTTATGCGGACTCGCTTGTTCGCGAGAGTTATCGCTTTCCATACGTCTCGCTGGCAGCACAGTTAAATGCCTAGCCTTGCAAACACGCCGAGTGCCGACCGAACTCACAGAGCTTGAATACCGATGGCATCCACAAGTTAAACCTTTTTATAAGAAAAACAGTGAAATCTTTGAAGGGATGAGAATACTATGGGAGCCAGAACTTAGTCTTCCATGTAACTTATCAGGAAGATACCTATTTTTTGCTTTTATTTGATAGCTTGATAGCTGACCAGGACTCACACGCTTTTGTTTTACGTTTATTTCTAGTGGACAGCTGCTATAAAAAATCAATCCCGTTCTTTCAGGACATTGATTAAAGTCCCCCACCGCTTCCAGAAGTATCTCATAAAACACTCAGACAGTCAGCAGGGGGCGACCAATGAGGTGCTCGCGAACTACCGTGACGTCACGAGTAGACGAGCGCCGCCTTAACGAACACCCTTTATAACCTGTTGATACGATCAAATTGACCGAGTTCATTGCGAAGCAGATTACGCGCACAAAGAGTCGCAACGCGCTCTGCAACATTAATACGATTAATTGAATCGCGGGATTAATCGCAGAGAGTATCGCTGGCAATACTTTTAGTATATCTGTGACTATTGCGCTTATCAGCCGTTATGCTCAGCTATTTTAATGAGGATAGTACGATTGATAGTACTAGTTATAATGTTTCTCAGCTTGTGTTCATCTCAGAAATGTTGGAATGGACAACAGACGAGTTACAAAACATAATCGAATTTTATTTTGTTTAAACTGTTAACAGCACCTTGATACTTTTGAGAAAATTATAATTATCATCAGGTGTAGTTACTTAAAATCACAGTTTCGATGCTCTTAGTTAGTAACTCAAACATTCTGAGTTAGTAACTTACCTTACCTAATCTGGACAGTATACCACGGTATCTCTATTCCATCTATCTGGTGGCACGGTAGTGCCCCCGCCACGACGAGTCAAGCGAAGCGGTTCAACGTTTTTTTGAACCCTCATAAGTTGGGTTTAGATTATACCAGATAAACAAAATTCTCGGGATATGATGTCAATAGTGGACTTATCTATACTAATATTATAAAGAGGAAAGATTTGTATTTTTGCATGTAACGAATAAACTTAAAAACTACTGGACAGATTTAAAAATTCTTTCAGCAATGGATAGCTACATCATCAGCAAGTAACATAGGCTTTATTTTATCCCCGTACTCCTACGGAAACGGGAACTACGCGGGTGAAACCGCGTGACGTCCGCTAGTTAAACTTATATATTTCATTTGCATAGCTCTTATACTTTGGATTTTATTGATATCTAAAAAAACCTGATTTCGTCACTGACTCACTCACTAACTGATGATCATCAAAATTCTTAGGGTATTTGCTGAGGTCTTAGTAAGCTGAAATTTGGTATGCAAGCTAGTATTACGAGTAGTACACAAACAACAACAAAATCGAAAACTTGGAACTTTTATCCCCCAACCCCTTAAACTAGGGGATGGAAGTTTGTATGAGACTTTCGCAAAGGAGACGGAAACGATTACATACACTCTTGGGCTTGACTGTAACGAGATGTAAATGGTGTGAATTTATAGATTCAAACATACATTAATATGTTGCAGTGACTAGTTGCTATCTCACCATTCACACAGCGATCCATAGTTTCAACAATATCCAATCCATAAAGCGGCGGTAACATCCAAAATAACAATTCCAAGTCAATTGTGTGAGTGATTTTCGGTGTCCAGTGTGAAAGCAAGGGTCGTGCAAGGTAGGCAGGGTCAGAATCTGTAAAAATTAAAGCAGTGATCGTTGAAAATGAAAAATTATTGGGAAAGCACTTAAAACACATCGGAAAACACGAAATAAGTGACAGCTGTCTAGTAGGGGTGGGCGTTGCAACAACAAACCGTTTACAAAGACCGTTTTGTGTTTTGTGATGATGAAACCGTTTTATGTCCTGGGTTCAACTTCAAGCAGTCTTCATTGCATAAACCAGTCTTCGAATTACTTGGTGCGATTTTTATTTTACATCTAAGAAAATACAGTCGGGTACAATGATTCAACTATCTATCACACTCGTAAAACAGGCCTCCTCTCTCTGTGAGAGGGACTGGGCCGTAATCCACCATGCGGACCCAGTACGGGTTGGTAGATGTCACATTGCTTCGAAATTTTTGTACGATGTTTTCCTTCACCGTTTTGAGAGCAATGGTGATAAAATAATTTACACAAAGTAAAGCGCCTGTCTGGGTTTGAACCTACGACCTACAACTCGTAAGTCACGGCCGTTACCACTGGGACACCACGGCTCTCATTGTACTCGTAGTAATGCTCTCTAGTAATGTATTACAAGTTGTCAATGCTGTCGTTCGTGATGCGGAAAAACCATTTGCTACATTTCAAATCGTTGATAGTTTTAAGAAACTGCGCTCGACGAAAACGCAATTCTATTCCATGTTGGATAAGTTTCGTCCTTTAACAGTTTTATGCAACCGTTTTCGTCGTCGGGAAAACAGTTTCGTCCGTCAAAAATTCGTGAACGACCCACCACTAATGTCTAATGTCGAATTGTCAATGTCAGTCAGCTCATGCTAGTGCTGAACATGCACTGCCAGTGACAAAACTGATTTGAATCGATATGAAATTGATACTAATTATTTTGGTTTTTCAGTAATTAATCATGTTTTATTTAAATTAAATGCAATATATTATATAAAAGTATATATAGTGCATTTAATTACTTTGAGTTAATTATATTACCTAGTGCTACCTAGCGGGTAGGTTTTCTTTTTGTAGTTGTGTAATCGATTACTTTAATCGATGATCTCACGAAAACTATCTTTATCATATTTCTCCACGTCCAGACTGAGAATTGAGCTGTTTTTTTATAGTCAAGGAAAAAAAATATGACTAATTTTTTGATCATATCTCAACTTATTACATTTGGGCCCAACATTTTCCATCTCCTGGTCTGAAAATTGATGTACTTATAACTTCACCAACTCTACACCTTAGTCAAAATATGTGGCTTGGTCGTTCCGCTACCGTCATGACCATAGGTGAAAAATTTATTCACTGTTACTTTTCTGTACACAACAGTTAATTATTCATTCATTTACAATAGTTAATTATTCATTCATTTAGTTAATTATTTCTCATGTAGAGCCAAGCTTTTAACTCTACACGCCCACCAATAAATCGACGACGATCGGGCCGGAAACGGCCAAGCCACTTTTGACTAAGGTGTAGAGTTCGCGAAGTTAGGGCTTGTACAGTTAGGGCTTGTACAGTTAGGGCGTGTAGAGTTAGAAGCTTGGCTCTACATGAGATCTGATAACTTTTTGACAGTGCGAGCCATATGGTCTCGTCTTGGTAATATTTTACATGAAAATGTTTTTGATGGATTCCTGTGTCGTGTGCACACGACACAGGAATCCATCTAGGATCCCAGCTCATTGTCTCTGCGCCTCACATTATCAAAGCGTGCATGAAAAGATAAATGACTATAAATGAACCTAATGAGCTATGTAATGATCAGAAGCTAGCCCCCTCTCCGTTCATACCATGCCCCCCCAGTTGCGTCGCGAACATTCTGCCCCATTAAGCTGAACATGACAATAATAGAATCATGTCTCCTACTAACTTAAACGGGCAAACATATCGAATTATCATAAAAACCATTAATTATATATATCTCTGTGACGTTTCACCGTCACGCGTCACTAAACGTCGAAGTATCAACGTATTGGTAGTGCTTAAAATCTGGTTCTAATGCAATTCAAGATGCTTATGGAGTCTAAAGTGCGTAGATTCCAAGGAATCATAATGTTTTAAGGACGCTTGTAGTCTTCAGGATTCATGATTTGTATACTTGAATTTTATCGTATATTTATAGTCAGCAGTTAACTAGTTAATTAATACAGTGATGTATTAAGCATCTTACCGATAACCTTTCAATACGGTTACAGATAGGAAGGCTTACGTCGGCCGATACTATAATATAATTAATTACCCAACTCGTCCGAGAAGCTCAAAGGTTCATCACATAAATTGTGCAACTTAATTGATTTTCGTATACTTTCAAATGTCCCACACCAATAATATTGTCTGTACCGTGTATTATATGTATACATGGGCAATATAAATTAGTTAGTGAAACTACACGGATGTGATGGGCATCGATATGTTATGGTAAAAAATAAGGCAAAAAATAAGGTTTTCTAAACTCATAATCTCAAGTAACTATATAAAAGTCGCATTTAACTTCCTTATGTTGCTTCCAAACTTACAGTTACCCCTAAAACAATGGAAGTCCGCGCACCGGTCGAGCGGCCTGCGGTGACGCTCGCGAACCCACGCATGCGCAGTGCGACGCGCGCCGCTGTCCGTCCGGTACTTCGTACTACATCACACTACACGGAAAGTCCACTGCTAGTAACAACAAGTAAGGAAGCACTGTTTGTGTCGCTGTCCAGTCACAAGCGAGCCTGCTGATGATGTAGAGCCCTTAGCTCAATTCCCCGGTCGGGCGAAGTTTTCTTGGGTTTTTCGAATAAGATTTTTTTAACAGTAGCACAGAGTCTGGATTAGTGCCCAGTTAATGGCAATGTATATGCTTGAGGTTCTTCAACATTACCGACGACATGTTGGTGCCTCCCTACCTCTTCAGACAGAAGTGATGTTCTGTTATTTATTTGTGCTTCTTTCAGACATTTCACACATAACAATATATGAATCGATTGGTAGTTTAGTTCTGGTAAAGCCTTTGTAGTAAAACATGATGCTTTAACACCGCGAACCTACATCGTGCTTTGCATTTCATTCGCAATTTGCGAATTGAGCCTTCTGTAAAATTTCGTAGTGCCTATGTCACATTTACGATATTGGCGATTAACTATGATTTAGAACCCTATTCCGAATTACATAGAGTTTGAATTTATGTTTATTCAGTTAGTAGGAGGCAGGATCGAGTTCAAGTGCGCCCTTGACGCGTTTCTAGATCAGTATCCTCGTAATAATAAATAGATACATAATATAGACACGTTACGTTTCATTTCACGACTAAGTATGAAAGTAAAAATCTCCAATATAGCAAACTCTTATCAACTCATAATAATACAACTTTGTGATAAAGTTATGATGAGAGACCTTACATATAAGTAAGTACCTACTGTACATTATTAAATAGGTAAATACGCTCCTGAATTCGCCGAAAGCAGGTTGTCGTAGGAAAGTCCTATACTGCGATGTGGTGGTATTCCGTTTATATAAAGCCTATTGAACTGTTACTGAGTATGTTCTCACAGAAAAACACTAGCCGTGGCCCTCCCCGTAATAGAACCAATAACCTGACGCTCAGCAGCCACACTTCCAACCACAGCTATACAAGTACACAATCATTTCAATTATGTTATAAGGTAAATAAACTATTTGCTAAAATCATCCTGTTCCTCCAAACAGGTCGAACAATACAATAAACATTCTTCAATCTTAAATCCCAATAACTGTGATTACACTAAAAACATGAAATTGATTTCAATAACTGTGTTCTGTAACCCGAGCAACAACCTCTGCGAACTAGTTGTGTTTGTGCGCGAAATCATTGGTGTTATAATAACATGTTTTAACTCGATCGGTTCAAACACACAAATCATGTACATCGGACAGAATATATAGACGACCCACTCCAAAAATTGCATGAAAATAATCTGACGCGGGTTGGAACTGCAGTTTTCCTTATCGCGTGCAAAGCCTTCTCACTACATAAATTAATCTTCTTCTTTTCGTGTGGTTAGTGACTAACCTGGTTTCAGAGTTTTAAAGCCGCCCATAGGCCTCTGGCTTGAACTTGGCTTTGACCTGGTTGAATTAATCATATGGCCGGCACTCCCAGAAAAAATTGAAAAGAGCCAAGAAAGCAGTGTAACCCCGCCAAAACACTCACCGGTGAAGAACGACCTGAACCAACCTAGCGCCGAAGTCGTTAAAAGATGGCCATCCATAGATAAATATCACTCGTCTCTCCACTATTCCATTGCCGACTCTAAGATTCATATTCGCTACGGCTCGCAAATCCTTCGTTATCCTAAGGGCATACGCACCCCCCGGTCTACTCTTTGATATGCAATGGTCTTTGTAACTCCATGAAACATGAGGCTCCAAGGGCTAGTGCAAATCTTTGGGTTCATTGTTTGGGTAGTTTTTGATCACATCATTTGAGCGGTCAACCTTCTGCAGCTTCCCTAATGCATGACGTAATGTAGGTACTTATAAACAGCAGTTAACACTTTTTGTTCGTCAAAAGACGCGCGTGTCGACACCGCACGGCTGATTATGCTCGTATTGTGATCGGAATACGCCAATACTCAGCCGTAATCACTTCCAAGTTCAGCCGAACGATCTGGGGTGGCAGTTATGATGAATCTACGTTTATATCCGACTGTGGGACGCAAAGGAGGATAATGGTGCCGATTCCCTTGTTCACAAACTAAACTAAATTTAAGTTCAGTGCATCTTTTTCTTTCTATTTCATTAAGAAAAGGACAGAAGATAAATTTTAGTTTAGTCCTGTCAAATTAATCAGCGCTTGACGTAAATTGACGTAATTTTAGTAGGCATGTTTTTAATCGCGTCTAAACTTGTATGGAGTAGTGACAGGCGCTGATTAATTTGACAGGACTAAACTAAAATTTATCTTCTGTCCTTTTCTTAATGAAATAGAAAGAAAAAGATGCACTAAACTTAAATTTAGTTTAGTTTGCGAACAAGGGAATCGGCACCAATGTGTTTAACGCGGGGGCCGATTTTGATGATTCTTACGTCAACCAATTTGTATTAATCTAGTGAGTGTCGTTCAATCTCACACCCCGTACTTGTGAACCCCAAGTCGTGCAATCTCATGCAGTCGGACACATCTTTTTAACATAAACACCTTATTGTTAAGAAGATGTCTCCGACTGCATGAGATTGTTTATAGTATTATGTGAGACAGACCTAGGTGAGACAGAATAGGTCATCTTGTTTCCATTTGTTTTAAAGATCACTTTTTATGCAGTCGGGTTTTCCGTAAGATGCGAATAATTTGGAAAATAAAACAAGTTTGAGGTTGTTAAGCTGGAATAAATAAAATTAAAATTTGTGAGTGTGTGTGTAAGGCAGGTGAGATGACGATGAATGATGTAACATTCGATTTAAAATGGACCTTTTTTAATTTGTAAAGTTGAAAAGTTGGAGCAACTCTGAAGTGATTTGTTATAAATGTTAATGACACTAGCTGTGGCAAGTTGTGGCATTCAAGGACACTGAACGAGACACAATAGAATTTTTATTGTTACCTACATTTAGTGTCCCTCAAAGTGTCAATATCGGAGTTCTATACCAAACAAAAATAAGACTTAAGTAATAATACTTAAGTCTTATTTTTGGGCTGATTACAAGAACCTCAATGGAATAATCCATTGAGCTTCTTATAACAACAAGTGCATCGTGTCGTCCATCGTGTCCCAACATCCTCAAAATAAAATGTAATTGAGCTAGAGAACTTAGAACTTACCCGCACTTTCACACGTATGCAAAAATAATCGTTAAAGTGCAGGTACAAATAAGCGTTTGTGCTGCGTTCAGTTCGTTCACCCGACTCGCTCGTTCACTCGCCCCCGCCGTATTTGTGCGCTTTGTCCTGTCAGCGCACTGGTTAATGACTCCTCGACATCATGCGAGTACAGCAGCTCTGTGCTCCTCTCGGACACATGTGGATAACAATGCTCTAAGGGTTGAAGGAGGTCCTCTAAGAGGGTAGGATACCGGTTTGCTCTCTTGACTCGCATATTATGATAAGAGCTCCTTGAAAGACAGAATTGTAACGTTGCACGAGGAGGCAAGTAATATTGATTCATGAGTTTTGGTTTTAGTGTAAATATTTATAAAGTTACGCAAACCTTTTTTTGAAAACCTTTGCAACGTGGGCAATAATGCCTTTATTTTATACCACAAAACCCCATCCAGAACACTTTCACCCACTCTTAAACCTAGTCCTTCTGTATCAGCAGACTACATAAATCACGTTACATCAGGGCTTGTCCTAAACAAACATTCAATGCCTGTATCACAACATGACATAAACTCAAGTTTAGCTTGTTTAGGTTCTACTTTAAATTACATACAGTTCCAGTTTCGCTGACTATATAGAATAATACGAATACTGAAAGAACACTGTTACATTTTCTGTAGGCCTTGACAAACATCAGGGAGTATAGAATAGAGGAGCCCTGGTGCTGGTGTACGGTGCTTTTTCAGGCCTCAAAAAGACAGGAGCTAAGATAGTGGTTCCGTTGGGTGGTCCAGTTGATATCTTGTAAGCTTTGTGATAATAGTTAATGAATATCCCTCAGTCAATGTTAACAGCATTGTTGTGTTTCGGCAGTTAGAGGTAAGATAGGCAGTTCCTCTGTGGTTGAGAATTCTGGGTGAAGTTCGCTTCCACCTTCGACCTGATCATCACTTACCATCAGGTGATGGTAATGGTGGCTAGCTTCCCGTTGCGGTTAAATAAATATATATAAAAACGTATGTGGGCTTTACATGTCTTATAAAAATATGTTTCATCATCATCATCATCATTTCAGCCGAAAGACGTCCACTGCTGGACTGGACATAGGCCTCCCCCAAGCACCGCCACTTCGACCGGTTCTCTGCTTCCCGCATCCAGCCAATTCCTGCGGCCTTCACAAGGTTATCGGTCCACCTTGTGTTAGGGCTTGTACAGTTTTGATTAAGCATTCAATATTGTTCCTTTCCTTTAAATTAGAACAGCTTTTCTTTAAGAATACAAAGAAATATTTATGTCAAGCAAAATTTCATATCCAATTGTTCCATGTCCGGTGTCGGACACTATAAGTTATGCAAGTTTTTCTCTCGTCGCCTCGTCGCCGACAGCCCGCGCTCTTAGTTCTGTTTGTTTACATCCGCTGATGACTTTTACATCGCGCGCAAACGAACAAAAACTCTAGCTTTGTATCGACGGTCACGGAAAAAGCACCAAGTAATCAAAAAATGTATGGCTTAAATATGAATAGTCCACCTGACCAAATTTTTTTGTTGAAAAATTGAATGAATTTTGGCTAGAGATATAAATGTTACATCCCAGTGGGTAATTATTTACATAATAGCTAAGGGCTTGACTTGATGCAGTCAATTTATTAGTCAGTAGTAAGATCACCAGTCTGCCCATCAAGTTTGGTAACGCCAGTTCACTTGTAGCCAACGTAGAACTGTAGTGAACATAGACGGTTCAAACAAATCATATTTTGTGTTAAATACTGCATCCTTAATCATAAACTGATATCGGTGCATCCTATTGTTTTCGCACATCATGTCGTAAAATGTTAGCACTCGACAGAACAGCGCAATGTGCGACGTCACTTACAATGTACAGATAATTACAGAAGATTTAAGAAGCATATCGTAGCAACCTCTTGCATACAGGCATAGAACTACAACAAAACTTCGTTGAAGTAGTTACAGTACAATCAGATTTACTATTCCATCCTAATTACTTAATTTGGCGCGCATTGCTTCCTTACTGCGCACTGTTTGGAGTGGAATTTCTGAATGTTTTAAAACAATGTTCCGTTCGTCATACGATGCACTCCGAGACCTCGTGCTCCGACGAGCACGTTAAGCTGTCAGTGTCTGCTGTCGGCTGTCCCGCACATTTATATGGCAGTCGACATGATCAAATACTGATAAATAACCTGAAGTTATTGGGGAATAATTTTGAGCAAAATTAAAACTCCTAAAATAATCGCGTGCTTGAATCCCACTATTTTCGGCGAAGCACACATTAAGGATAAGTTTAAAGAAGTGTAAATGCAAGGTTGATGAGTAAATCATCGAGCAATCAATATGTACGTCATCTGCATGGCGTTTGCAAAGAGTTGCGCAGAGTTTCCACACCATTGCTCGGGGTTATTGCAAGGTTCCTGTTGTTAGTGCCGCCTCATTTAGTCGCGGCTGCCCCTAATGTCCCGCGGATGATAAGCAGCAGTATTACCTCTTGGTTCACTTTATTTATCGACTCTCGAGCCTTCACTTTATGGGGTCACAGACTTGTGTTACGCACTTATAACATCCACTAACATTCCCCTCGGGATACGCAGACTAGGTACACAATGTTCCTATTTTATTTATCTAAGGATGTGAAATTGCGAAATTCACTACACTGTGGAGTAATCTGTGCAGATTATTGTAAGTAGTGGAGCCATATTCCTTGCAAGTGATGGTCCCCTGGCGGAGTGAAGCCGCGAGCTTTTAGCGCGTTCCTACGTTAAACACATGTTCACATCGTATAAACTGACGCGACGTGCTTATCGTGCTCAAGATATTTAAATTGATGGCTCAACGACTACATTATTAGGATCAACTTTGGACTTATGATTTATCTGATTCACAATTTGGAATAATTTTACCACCATCTACTAAAATATCATCAATCGCTAATAACATGTTATTTACAGTAAAAAAACAGATATTCAGTTATTTGATTCTCATCAGCTCCAAAGCTCACAGTAACTGAAATTTACTATGAAGTGATAGCAGGCCCCCCCTTTAGGCCTGGTTAGTGATAGTATGACATGTAGGGGTATACCTTCGCATGGCGAACGGCGAGCATGTTGTTGCACGCGACATCTCCCGCCGACACTACATAACCGACACTGGACACTCGCGACACCACTGCACCGACACCACTGACATTCCGCGACACGTTTTTCTACTGACCGTGATTCTTGAACATTACCAAAACAAATAGGACGGAGGCTTGCGGTGGGACTGTGGCAGTTTTTGCGAGTGCCACTAAGTCGCAGAACTGGTCGCGCGCCGGCAGGGGGCCAGTGCGGGGGGGCGAGCTGGCAGTGCGCGAGGGGAGCGGGAGGTGGACCGGTCCGACCGGCGTCTGCGCCGCGCGCCGAATTATACGCTGCCTCCGACCACTGTGCAAGAGGACACAGAAGGACATCCCCTGTCAATGAGCTATAACAAGCGGATGCTCATTAACAAGCAGTTTTTTCGAGGTAGTTCCATCGCACTTGCAGGTGCCGCGAGTAGTCCAAGAACTACACTTGTACCCACGTTACGTGTTTTGGTGACACCAACAGGACAAACAAGCCAAGAAAAGGTGAGCTTAATGCAGTAGTAGATACTAAATGCGGAATTATCAAATAACACTTTGTAAAACCCTAAAATAAAGAAGAATCGCGGTAAACATGGCGCAAAGAAAGAACAAAACACGAAAATATCAATTGCAAAATGGCTATTTACTTCGGAATGGTGAAACGAAATAGTCTTTAGGCTCTGAAGCTTCAATATGAAGATGTTCTGTAGGTTAACTTATGAGTATTGCATGAAGTGGTCCTTCTGCACGTATTCCAGGTTGTTCGCTGGTGATATCGGCGCGTTCCAGCTACCACATTCTATCTGAACTGTTGCTATAACAACGCGTGCCTAATGCGTTACGATTGCTTTATAACATCCCGTGAGAAATCACCAGAAATCAGTTACTGACATTATTTCATATTGTATTTCTGTTACTATTAAATTGTCAAACAGGACAACGTCGGCCTTAATATATCCTAAGCTTAGACATATAGAATATTTCTAGGTATCATCAATAATATGAGACACCTAACACAATGCTATGTTGAGGCTGTCAAAGACAAAGTTGAAAACCGCTCTTTGCTGTAATTAACTGGCACCCATACCTTTTAATGGGTGTACTATGCCAAATCGAATGGCAAATAATCGAATATCAATTGATCGACCACTATAATAAATCGAACATCTAAATACTCGAACGTTCTTAAAATCGAATGGTTAATAAATCGAACATTCAATTTATCGTACACTCAATAAATACATAGAGTGTTCAAAATATCGAATGTTTGTTTGATCGAGCGTTCAACGCATCGCATATTCATTCTATCGAAATATCAATATAGGTACTGAAAACTTTTTATATAGAACTAGCTTTTGCCCGCGGCTTCGCCCGCGTGCATGTCCGAAAATATCTCACAGGAACACGCTACCGGAATTCAGAGTATCCTATGTCCTAACCCAGCTTATGGCCTATCCGTATTCATTTTATTAAATACGTTCAGCCGTTACGGCATGAAAAGGTATGGCAGATTAATATAAATCTGTTTTAGGGTTCTGTAATAAAATGAATACGGATAGGCCATAAGCTGGGTTAGGACATAGGATACTCTGAATTCCGGTAGCGTGTTCCTGTGGGATATTTTCGGACATCCACGCGGGCGAAGCCGCGGGCAAAAGCTAGTTCTATATAAAAGTTTTCAGTATATTGATATTTCGATAGAATGAATATGCCATGCGTTGAACGCTCGATCAAACAAACATTCGATATTTTGAATACTCGATGTATTGAGTCTACGATATATTGAATGTTCGATTTATTAACCATTCGATTTTAAGCACGTTCGAGTATTTAGATGTTCGATTTATTATAGTGGTCGATCAATTGATATTCGATTATTTGGCATTCGATTTGGCATAGTACACCCCCTTTTAATTAACTGGCACCCATACCTTTAAAAACGGAACACATCCGTTTTAGTTGCAGGCAGAAATAAGAGCCTATGGTGGTGTTGTAGACAGGGAGGTAATAGAGACTGGTACAATGAATGAGTAGCTACGACTATTTCATTTTAGTTTTCATCTCAGTCTGATCACATTCACCTGCGGTGGATCAGTAACACGTGAAATGGAATCAATCTCAATATATCATATTTTCCTGACATCGACGAATACATCATAGAACTCACAAGTCACACCTGCACCCGCTGGTATTGTTTTATCAATGAGATGTCGCGAAACATGTCACACTCATGATAAAACTCAACGATGGTATGATAGACCATCATCAAAATACTACCCTATTGAAGAAACGGTGTCAAAGTCGGTGTCTTTGGATCAGTACCTACTTTAGTTTTTTGCCACGGAGTTTTGTAATTAAAGTTATTATTCAATTTGTAGTTTTTTTAAGTTTCTTATTTTTAGTTATGGTACCTACCCCACACCAATTCGTATATCACTAATTTCTATGTAAACAAGAGTGACAGTAAGTATTATAACATCATCAATATACACAAAGTGGATTAAACACGTATTATGGAAACTAACTCAAAAACTACTCGACCGTATGGGACCACCGCGCAAGGTCCTTATTTGATGAAAATATAGAAAACAAAATACACAGACAAACATTTTAACTTCCTCCTTTTTTTAAGTCGGTTAAAACTAACAAGGCCCGTCGCCCACGACGCTACTCAAAAGTAACGTATTTCAAACTCAACTGACCAAATGAGTAGCCAGAATGTCACAGCACTACAGTATTTCAATGGCGGTCCGTACATCTTGGTTGTTGGGTCGGGCCTTATATAAAGAAATGTGCAGAAGAGTGTTTAAGTCTCGATTAAAATGGTGCCAAAATCATCAGGACCAAATAAGAATGGACGCTCTAGCTGTGAAACATTGTAAGGGGGATTTTCGCGGTTTCTGGAAGGGCACCAAAAAAGAAAACTTACGACCCGGCATTCCTGTGAGCGTCGATGGTGTTAATGACCCGAAGGAGAATGCAAATCTTTTTAAGAACCAGTTTTCAATGAAGTCTCCATTGGGTACGGCGACAGAGGTGCTCAATGCTGACGTAAACAGTCGGGATGCGGGACTGCCTTCCGGGCTAAGGACGTAGCTAAAGCTATAAGGCTTATCTCGAGAGGTAAGTCCTCGGGTCATGATGGTATCAGCATTGAGCACCTACAACACGCCGGACCACACATTGCTAGGGTATTGGCTATGTTTTACTCGCTGTCCGTGAGCCATTCCTACTTGCCAGCGGATTTTATGAAAACAGTCGTAGTGCCTGTAGTGAAGAATAAAACTGGTGACCTTACTGATAAGAGTAACTACAGGCCTATTTCTCTTGCCACTGTAACTGCTAATGTGTTTGATGGTTTGCTTAACACACAGTTAAATAGATCGGTAACACTGCACGATAATCAGTTCGGGTTTCGTCCCCGGCTGTCCACTGAAAGACCTATACTGTGTCTTAAACATACCGTCAAATACTACACAGACCGTAAAACACCCGTGTATGCGTGCTTCCTTGATTTGTCCAAGGCTTTTGACCTCGTAGTATACGACCTGCTGTGGAACAAGCTGAGGAGCATAGATTTGGCGCCGGAACTTATCAGCATGTTCCAGTACTGGTATGCGCATCAGTCTAATAGTGTTAGGTGGGCGGGGGCAATGTCGGATGCGTACCAGCTCGAATGCGGAGTCAGGCAGGGTGGCTTAACATCTCCTACCCTGTTTAATTTGTATGTTAACGGACTGATCGTAGCGCTCAGCAGCCAGCATGTCGGCTGTCACATTGACGGTACATGTGTCAATAATTTAAGTTATGCTGACGACATGGTGCTGATGAGCGCTTCGGTCTGCGGCCTGAGGAAGCTGATACAGATATGTGAGAAATATGCTTGTGGTCACGGTTTATTGTATAATGTAAAGAAGAGCCAGTGTAAGATCTTCGAGACCGCTATTGCAAAATGTCCGAGAAGCATACCTCCCGTCAGACTCAATGGAGTTCCTTTGAAAAGGGTTGACCAGTTTACATACTTGGGGCATGTTTTGACTGTCGACCTCAAAGATCACGCAGACATGGAACGGGAGCGGAGGGCGTTATCTGTTAGAGCTAAAATGATCGCCCGCAGATTTGCGCGGTGCTCTAATGAGGTTAAGGCTACGCTCTTTAGAGCGTACTGTACATCACTTTACTCATGCAGTTTGTGGGCTCACTACTCTAACAGCGCCATCCGCGTCCAGTATAATAACGCGTTCAGGGCGGTGATGGGGTTACCCCGATGCTGCAGCGCCTCGAGTAGGTTCGCAGAAGCGCGCATCGACTGCTTTCACGCAACGTTATTAATTTATTTTGATTTAATTTAATTTGAGTTGATTTGATGTACTTAATTTTATTTTAATTGATTTAATTTTACTTTATTTGACATTATTTATTTGATTTTATTTGTTTTAGTTTAATTGTATTTAATCTTGTTTAATCATCATCATCATCATTTCAGCCGAAAGACGTCCACTGTTTAATGTTATCTCGAAAATTTCTATTAATTTATGTTTTGGTAATGGGTGTTATTTACCTGAAATAAATGAATTTTATTTTTATTTTTTATTGAAACAGTTCAGAACCTCAAAATAATAAATCTTCCAAATCTGAAAAAAGATTAGAGCCGCTACATGATCGCTAAGTATTCAATAGGGCGCGGCACGTGATCGCTGGCGCGTCCAACTAAATCAAACTGAGGCGGTAATGGAATTAAAACGCTTCTTTATGAGCGCACACAGGTGCTCGTTATATGTTAAGTTTTCGCTAATATGCACATAAAGGTTGCCATACACGCAGTAGGCGGCCTGAGGGGTGTCAGAAACACATGATCCTTCAACTGCAGCTGTATGACGTGAACCTTGCCGCAGATTAAACTGTTTGGGTACCTACGTACAATTTACTCCAAAGACAACAAAGTAATTAATATAATATATAATTATAGGGTTTGTGTCGGTAGGAGTTGATTCTATACTGACAATATAGGTACAGTTAGATAGATACACGCTTTTTAGTGAACGAAGAACGCGAAAAACGGCGATTTTCTTGGAAAATCATAAATCAAATTGCCTGCCCTATGTCTACCTATCGCTCGTCGCTGTAAGTTGTTGTATTTATAGCTAAACATGATACAGACTTCTGGGAATCAGAGATTTGTATATTAGTCTCGAGTCTCTACGACGAGGCTATGTTATGCCGAACCGAAGAGTAGACAGAATCTGAAGCACAACAATGAAGCGTCAGTGCTATGTCGCAACTGGTGAAAACAGAATATCCTGACTCTTAAAACTGTCGCGATTTTAACTGTTTTAAATAGGTAATGGATAAGAGTTTTACGCCTACCTCCAAAACTAGTATTATATTCACCTGTTCGAGGCTGTGTACGCAATTTACACTTAGGCACCTATAACATCACATCATCGTATAGACTGTCCCATTAATACTCAAAGGTCATTCCCACCAGCGTCTCTCACCCGGCGCAGGTCCGATGCCGCGGGAACATTAACACCACGTTATAATGTAATTGTCGCGATACAACACATAAAACAACGATCGTATTTTTGTAGCGATTTTATGTACACTTTGAATAAAGATTTGGCTGTGAATTGGGCTCGGGTTTACGACGCGGCTCGTAAATGCGGGCGTAAACAGAGAAGCCAAATACCGGCCACTACTAACACATGTTCCACACGTATACGATATGATACGGTTGATTTTATACTCCCTGTACGGTGTAGTTTATGTGACAACTTGAAAGGTCTATTTTGTGGAAATCTGTTTTCTTTACTCAAGTTTGATATCCAGATTAACTTGCTATCACTAGCAGAAATCATTCCTATAGTCTTTACGCTAAAACAATTCGTGGTTCGAAAAACTGGATTTGAATAAATTTTCAAATGAGCCTAATGTTAATCTTGTTCTTATCATAAAAACGTCTTGAGTTAAGATAGGAGGCTTACAACCGTGTCCCAAGTGTCTGTTATCGCGGGTATCTACACCTGTGAATGACTCTATCCAAGACATAATTCCGGCAATAAATCCGCCTCTTAATCACAACGGATGTAAATGCGGCGTGAGCGAAGCGGAGCTGAGCTAAGCGTGGTGTGACGTAATCCGAGCGTTTAGCGTCAGTAACAGGTGTCAGGTGAAACTACAAATGATTTTTTATAGAGTATCTTTATCGTATTAGGATGGTTCTCAGTTTACCAACTTGCCAGTGTGCTACGTGGTTGTGGCCTTGTGGCTCCTTATCATCGTCATAATTTTAGTCGAAAGTAGTTCAATGCTTGACATATGCAGGTGAACGTTTCAAGTAAAGGAAAAAAATTTAGTTACGGTCAGAATTGCGTGAAAATTCACATAATCATGTTACTTTTAGATATCTGTTCGCGATTAAAATGAATCCTCGCAAAGTCCCCATAAGTGAGGTTTTCATGACATTTGCAAGGGTTGTCCCATGAGACTGAACGGTAGCAATGCTATCGACACGCTGATGTCACACAACATGCCAAACGTACGCGAGACCTGAAGCAAAGAGAACCTGCACAGGTGTGGCAGTCGTGTAATAAACCATCTGTTTTCGTAGCCACAGTTTTCAGCAAGTAATACAAACATAATATAACAATATCCATAAGTCATGTTAATAACACAAGCGTTTACAGAGAACTCCGAGTATTTATTTAGTCGCGAAACTTTAGGTAATTTATGCGAATACTTCAGACTCCCGGGAAAAATTACCAGAGAGCGCCTAGTGTATTAGTTCACAGAATTAATTTCACAATACGGTACACAGCCGCTAACTCTTCAAGTTTGTTTTACTGCCTAACTCACTAACGAATGTCTTCATTTGTTCACAATTGTATTTGTTGCTAGTTTCAATACGACGTAATTAGCGTTAACGTTTACGTGAGTTAATATTTTACATTTATTTATTTACAAGGCCAGATCTCCTAGCCAGCCCAGTCCCTTATATTGTAGACTAATGTACGTCTCATCTCCATAATATTACAACAATGTACATTTTAAGCGCTGTTTAAGAAGAGGATTCTCGGATTTCCACAAGATGTTAAATCTAAGACGTGTATATGTAAATAAAAATTTCCTCGGGGGTGAAATGTGCGAAATAATGTGATGCGGAAAATGGGTAGTGCAAAGCGGCTTAAAGCGGAGGGGAAAGAGTCGCACGGGGGGGTGATGCAGGGTGGGGCGGGGGCGACACGTCGCGCCTGTTGCAGTCGCACGCGACGCGCCTGTCGCGGATTTGCACAGACAGCATAGAATTTACGTAGAAAACGCGTCGCATGCCGCGGCGGGATGAGCCGCACTGTCAGCTATCACACTACGAGAAATGGAGATTCCAACCTTTTAAATCTTTAAACGAAATGCATTTAATATTTTCTGTTGTATTTCTAGTAACAATAACGAAAATATCCTTGTTTTTAGGGTTCCGTACCTCAAAAGGAAAAACGGAACCCTTATAGGATCACTCGTGTGTCTGCCTGGCTGGCTGGTTGTCTGTCAGTCCATCTGTCACAGCCAATTTGCTCCGAATTTACTGGACCAATTTAGTTAAAATTAGATACACACATGAATTTCTGTGACCCAACACGGGCGTACAACGTAAAGCAAATTGGAAAATTTAAAAAAACTGTATCGTATGACATATCAAATAAAAGGGTTTGTTGTGAGGATTTCAAACAAAATTTTGAAATAATTTGAAACAAATACTTTTAAAGATATTTATGAAAATTTACCATTCTCTTATTTCCCTTATTTCTGAAACAACTGAGACAAAAATTAAAAAATATATAGACGATGGTTCTTTACTCATAGATTACTAGCAAACCCATACGGAGTCTATGGTCTTAAAATAACACGATAAATACCTCAAAATTGTGCCTACAAACTTACATTTGCAGTATGTATGGGAGAACATGTTTTTGAACTATAATACTCTTGGGATGATTTCATCCCAACTACAGAACCCTTCATTGTGCGTGGTCCGACACGCACTTGGCCGGATTTTTTAAAACGCGTAGCGGTTTGTAAAAATATGTGTGTGATTTGTTGTACTACTTGTTTTACATTCCTTGGCATTATGAACCTTAGGTTTAAAATGTCCACCTGATCTCCACGATTATTATTTTTACGGCAAACCCAGGATCTCCCAGGAGTACGAAGGTTGTGTTAGTCTGCTACGGTAAAAAAATAAACATTAGAAAATATCCCTAGGTAAATAACGTGGGGTTATTTTCCGTCATTTCATACAAAAAGTATTTAGTACGGATGAAACAATATAGGTACCTATTATTACAATAATAAAGGTTTGTGAGACAGGAGTCGAACTCATTCTTGGTGAGATTACTTAAAAAATAAATTGCTGACTCCTTAATAAACTAGCTACCTATAGCCGAAATGACGACGGTACTAAGAACTATTAATGTTGTTACAATCCTCTATTACATAAACTTATCATAACATCATGCCAGAGGTGTACCAGGTACCTGTACTAGGTACACGGGTACCTTTGGCCAGTTATTATTAAATCCCACGTAATAGGGGGCAAGTCTATTGCTATTATAACAAACTTTATGAAAAATTGTAAAATAAGACAAATTGATAGCAAATTAATTATTTGTATTTCTATAAATAACTTAGCATCATGTCTATATTGTCTGACTATGATTCTGTGGTGAACTGTATCTTTGCGATTCACTAGAGATCAACAGCCGTCAATTACCTTCATACTGAATTACAATACAACATTATGTAAAGGACAATGACCAAAAGTGGTACCAATAAGTCTCGCGCATCAAGACCAAAATTTTATAGTAATTACTTTAATTTTAATTAATTTTTTACGATATTTATACGTCGGGGATTTGATTTGTGAACAGGGAATTTACTTTTGAGATTAAAAGTATGGATATTGTTTTACTCCCTATAACTGACGTTCCGTTTCACATGAACAGCCCCTTGTCTGTCGACTTGTCAACAAATTAGATGTTACAAAATGCCTTGTTTGCAAGCATAACATTTTATGACAACCGTTGGCGTCCTTCGTTTTTTAACCCTTGATTTTTGAAAGCGTCATGACCACTGTAAAAAAGAATACTTTGCCGATTCTGTATTATTTAAAAAAAAACTAGAATATAATAGAATCTAATTGTACGATTATCATTATTTTATCTATGGTTAATTGGCTGTTCACAGCCAGTCTTAGAGATGTAAAATGCAATAGAATTGATTTTTGATGAATCGACTAACCAGTAATAGTTTCTTTTGTGTAATAAATAAATAATTATATAATGTTTGCTTGAAAAACATTTCACGAATTATATGTTTTTACTTTGATTTCTTTCATTATCAGCAACAATTAAGTAAAATCAAACAATTAAGTACACCAAATCGATTAAGTTTGGCTTATTGCTAATTGACACAAAATCGTTATTCGTACCCTTAAGATTTTTTTTATAGATTACATCCCTAAATTCCGACTAGTTACTTTATAATCTGTGCATTGTCTGTGCATTGATTTGACATTTTTAGTTGTACTCTACTGACGTATCAAGTACCAACTATCTTTGCGCTAGCGAGTACTGTTTTTGAGAGTTGAGAACTTGAGATTATATTAGATAATTATTGAATTGTGCGTTGAGAAGTAGAACTTGTTTGTATTTTTTTAACTTCTTTTTCTGTGTTGTGTATTGTGCAAATATGGCGAGTCGTGGGGGTCGACCGATTGACACCGTCGGTCAACCGGCAAATCCGACGATGTATCAATTGTTCATTTTTGATACCCAGAAACCAACCTACACATTCATTAGAACAAGCGTCTACTCCAATGATTAACTTGTACAGTCATGGATAACTCCTACTCAGGTAAGCAGATCCGCTTACATTATTGGCAATATAAAGGTCGGTCAAATCTCAGAGTTTCAGTCACGCATCCTGTGACGCGGCTATTATGTTGCAATAACTCGTAATTCTTACTAATATTAGTGGATTACGCTATTTTTAGAGCAATAATGTTCGTTCGTGTTTAACGTGTCTATTTAAAGTTTAGTTTTTAGGTTATTTTCGATTTTATAAAATAACTCCAAAACCCGGGTTTTTTTTTCAAAAATAACTTTTGTAGGAGTTAATATGATCAATGTAGTCTATAAAAAACAAAGTTTGGTTATGATGCAACATGGTACGGGATTCCATACATCCATGAGCATTCTCCTTTGAGGCACAATACAATATAGGTAGTACAATACAGGCTGTCACGGTATATTATATATGTAATTTTTATTGGTTCACCAACAATTGTTTACACAGGTTCTATGCTAAAGGTAACATGCAAAAGTGTGTGTGCGACAGTGCAATAATCACTTACAGGCAAACTCCGCATGCATAAAGAAGTTGTACAAAAAAATAATTATTAATCTAGTTTTAAATTACTTGTCTAAAAGTGTATATACGCACGTATCTAACAGTTGGCAAGTATTAATAACTCCCAGTAGGTGCACTTGTAAACAGTTGCACTGATTTGAATGCCCCACTATTAGTCCCGAATCTATGAGGTAACTACCTTCCATAAATTCACAATATTCATAATCGACCTTTTTCCTACGATAGCGCCGGTTGTTTAAAGCCGATCTCAAATAAAATAAACAACTGCCGAAAACTGCTCCTGGTAAACTAAAATGCTCGGTCTAGGGCTAGGATAAACTGAGATTTAGGTTGTGTTTTAGATTTTTTGATACGTCTTACTTTATTGAGCAGAAAAACCAAGCTCGCGAAGCACTTAGTTTGTTGTCCAAGCCGTCCATTACGTCACCGAGAGCCGCGGACGGGACTACTGCAAAGTCTGCAAACAGTCACTTAAGATAAGATAAGATAAGATATTTATTTTGCAAATATGGGTAAATACAAAACTCGGTGACACAAAAAATATAATTAGCAACAACCATATTTAACCAAAAGGCATGCAAAAGTACACTACAGATGTTAAGTAACATAATAAATAATTATAAACTATGTCAATATGAAAATTGATTAACTATAATTACAATTTAATTATGAAGTACTTCAATAATAATTTATACTGTACACAATTCTTATGCAGTCAACTTACTTCGTATTGGAATTAAATAAAAATTAAATTGAACAAAAGTTACCTAAATTAAATAAAAATTAAATTAAATAAAAATTAAATGTCATATTTTTCCAATTTCCAATCATTATAAAAGGTAACCAAGAAATTCCTTTCTCCGTTAAAAATTCCATCACACTATAATACGCTTTGTCTACTAAAAATTACGAAGTTTTTTTTTAAAATAACGTTAAGTTTAATTCTTTCCAGCTTTTCGGTAGTTTATTATAAATGACTGGCACCATGTAGCAGACACTCTTGCGCATTAAAGTCGTTCTCGCACTAGGGAGATATAGCTTACTATTATCGCGCCTATTTCGTGGAAATAAGTCAGCTATGCGGTCAAAACAATTAGGGTTCAACTTTACAAACACTGCCATTTCTAAAATATATATGCATGGTAAAGTTAATATTTTATTCTGTTTAAAATATGGCACGCAGCTATCAGTAGTTTGCAGTTTAAAAATGGACCGTATGCATCTTTTCTGTGCTTTAAATGCAGTTTCTCTTTCGGTGGAGTTGCCCCAAAAGATAACACCGTATTGTAGGTGGCATTCGACTAGACCATGGTAAGCCGTCCTGAGTGCGTCTAGATTTACAATAGACGACAAATTATGTAAAGCGTAGGCGGCTGTGCTTAGTTTTTGCAAAGTGACTCTATGTGTTGTTTCCAACTAAGTTTTTTGTCTATTTCTAGCCCTAGAAATTTTGTACTTACTACATCGTTAACTGTATCATTATTATATTGCACATGCAGATTGCTCTTATCTGGCATGCGTTGGTTAAAATGCATTATCTTTGTTTTGCTTATATTTATTCTTAAGTTATTTTCGTCTAACTTATAATCAATTTTAAAGAAATATTAATGTCACTTTCGTATGTATCTACACTTTTCGAAGGTTTTGTCACGGTACTGTCATCTGCAAATAGGGTCAATGGTTGTTCAATGCATTCCGGTAAGTCATTAACGTATAATATAAATAGCAGAGGACCCACCACACTCCCATGCGGTACCCCGTAACTAACTATTCGCTCGTCTGAATATCTCGTCTTGTTTAGTAATTAGATTAATTCTATTAATTTCAGTTATTTGTCGTCTGTTATGTAAATAAGACTGAAACAGGTCTAGAACATTACCCCTTATACCATACGCTTCGAGTTTCTTCAGAAGTGTGGGATGATGGACATAATAAAACGCCTGCGTCATGTCACAGAAAATGGCGCAGACTGGGTTTCGTTTATCTACATTATTAATGACATTCTGTATAAAATTAAAAATCGCCACATGTTCTGCTGGGTCTAAATCCTTTTTGTTGTTCGCACAAAATATTGTTTTTGTCTAAGTATTTGTATAGCTCTTTATAAATAAACTTCTCAAAGATTTTTGATATAATCGGAATCAGTGAGATTGGCCTATAATTTACTGTTCGAGCCTACGCCTGCTCGTTTAGAATGAGCAAAACAACGTTGCGTGCCAATTAGCTTGTAATTAGATTAAGGAATATCTGTACTTTCGTGTCATCTCGCCTTCCATTTTTGTTCGTCATCGACGCAATACATGTTTGACTAAATATCAGCATTTTTGGAGTTTCCTTGAAAAGTCACCTAAAATTCCCCAACATTTTGGTCCATTACCGAGCCGGATTGGTAATTACTTGAAGATTTACTAAAAATCAGTGGATTCGGATAATTATTGTGGAGTTTTGCCGAGGAGGTTATAAGCCGGCCGGCAACGTGATTGTGAACAAAGGACTTCAAGCTAATTTACGGAGTTAAGAATATTTTGGTTAAAAATCATCACCCAACACTCGTTCAGGTAGTACCTAGCTAATAATTAAGGATTTTAAAAGGTTAGTGTTTCATTTACCTAAATACCAAAATTGTTCAAATTAAATTACCTATTTGGATTGTGAATAGTGTCTATCTATTTATCATCTATTTGATGATACTTATTTTGCAAATACGATTATATGTTCTTTGAATTAAGTCCAGTAGATATTTGCTACATTTATAATTGTATAGCAGTATTTTAGTTAACTATTCATATTAAATAGTTATTAGTGCGTAGGTTGGTGTTAGATGGATATTGCAAGTGTTAAAGTCAAGTTATTCAGTTAATTAAACCGTATTAGTCAATTTACTTGATTAGTATTATTAGTGTATTGCTTTAAAGTTCGATGTTAGGTAGGTAATTAAGTGTTCAAGTTTTGAGGAATTGTAGCTTAAATAAAAGTCTAAATTATAATTTACAACAAGTAGAAGTCCCTACATATTTACAGTATTAATTTAAATTGTTATACCATAGTAGCTAAACGTAGGTACCTTAAATTAAGTATTGTATAAAAAGACACCTAAGTTGTTATTATTCTGATTCCAGGTTGACTACATTCGATTCCCAGTATGTCCGAAGAAAGAGAACTAGTCAAAAAACGAGGAAGTTACAAGGGACGCTTAACTGCATTCATCAATTATCTTGATGCATCTTGTGACAAGGAGTTAACCAGTTGTGAGGTCAAGGAATTGCAGTTACGAATTGGAAGAATCGAGTCTTTGTATGGGCATTACGATGAGGTACAGTTGCGATTAGAATGTCTGGTAGAAGATGTTAAAGCTCAATTCTCTGAGCGTACTGAATTTGATTCACAGTATTATAAAGCACTGTCTAGGTCACAGGAGCTGTTATGTAAGTATAACAGCGAAAATGAGTCTATGAGCAGTGAAAAATGTACCCGTATCAGTCAACGAAAGCCTGTTATGTTGCCCACAATACAGTTACCTAAATTTAATGGGAGTTTCAGCAATTGGTTGGAGTTCCGTGACACTTATACTAGCCTCATTCACAATAATGATGAAATCGACCAAATTAACAAGTTCCATTATTTGCGAGCGACCCTGGAAGGTTCTGCTACTGTTGTAATCCATGCGATTGAGTTTTCCGCAAGCAATTACGATACAGCTTGGAAGCTAATTTGTGATCGTTTCGATAACAAAAGGATGTTAGTTCAAAATCATGTGTCATCCTTATTTAACTTGAATGCTATTGCAAAGGAGTCCTCTGTTGCGTTGAAAGGATTGATTGACCAAATTAATAAAAACCTCCGTGCGTTGGAATCATTAGATGAACCCGTCAAGTATTGGGACACATTATTAATATTTATAATAACTCGGAAGCTAGATCAATTAACTTATCGTGAGTGGGAGGAGCACAAAGGTCGTATAGACAAGGATAGCACCATAACATTCGCTGCACTCATTCAATTCATTCGGTTTCGCGCTGATTTATTAGAAACGTTAGAAACAGCACGAAATAATAGTAATCCCACCCCCGCTAAGCCTAGTTCAAATACTAATAAGATGAAATCTATGGTTGTATCACAAGATTCTAATAATTCCAGCACTGAATTAAGTAAGTTGTGCCCGCACTGTAAAGCTGATCACGTTTTAAGTAGTTGTTCACAATTCCTTGCACTTAGCATAGATGCCCGACTCAAATTAATACCTAACTATAAAGTGTGCTATAACTGTTTTCGTGCAGGTCACTTTGCTAACCGATGCAAAAAGCCGGGATGCAAGATATGTAAGCGCCGACATAACACTTTGATTCATTCGTCGGAGAATAAAGGTACGGCGAATTCTTGCAATAATGACAACAAATCACACGGTAGCTCGTCCCATTCCGTATCAACGACATCACCCACTGACGCCGTGGCTAGCACTAATGCGAGTGCAAATAATTTAACTTTGTCTGCGGATCTTAGTTCGTTAAGTAGTGAGCGTAAACAACGCGCTGTGTTATTGTCCACTGCTCTTATCAAGTTATGTGATCACAATGATCGTGAGCACATAGTGCGAGCCATGCTTGATAGTGGGAGCACATCGTGTTTTATGACGGAACGATTATGTACACGGCTTAACTTAAATACTAGTCAGATAAATGGTTCGGTCTATGGCATTAATAACGTAAGTTCTCGTGTAGGCAAAACATGTCATGTGAAAATGACGTCATTAGACAATAGTTATGTTACAAAGTTTTATTGTTTTGTTTTGCCATCATTAACGACTGTTGTGCCCTGTCGTGAAGTCGACATTTCTGACCTGAATATACCAGATAATATCTGTTTAGCTGACCCCACTTTTTACAAGCCTTCAGAAGTAGATGTCTTAATAGGAGCGGATCTCTTCTGGGACTTGGTTGGTTCACAGAGAATTAGACTAGGAGTAGGTAAGCCAGTGTTGTGTGAAACGTTGTTAGGCTGGATTGTTTCTGGCCCTGTTACCTATAATAATGGTAAATTAATGTCAAATAACATTTCATGCAATTTAACTCAAACTGATTCCCCTAGTAACGGTGATTTAAATAAAATTCGCACCGATTTAGAAAAATTCTGGAATCTTGAAGAGATTAATTCACAATCCTCAAATTATTTACCCGAGGAGAAGTTGTGTGAGGAGCATTTTATCAAGAATACGACACGTTTAGAGAACGGTCATTTTTGCGTTCGTATTCCTGTTAAGCAAAATCCTTCTATTTTAGGAGAATCCTTCCAAAGGGCTTCTAAGTTTCTATATTCCCTAGAACGCAGACTGAAGTCCAAGCCTGAGTTCGGTAAGTTATATCGTGACTTCATGTCTGAATATGAGACTTTAGGACATATGACCGAAAACCATGATAATGGTAGTCCCAGTGGATATTTCATACCACACCACGGGGTACTGCGTGAAAGTAGCACGACTACCAAGCTCCGTGTAGTTTTTAATGCAAGCTGTGCTACTTCTTCAGGAGTATCTTTCAATGACGTGCAGATGGTGGGTCCTACTGTGCAGGACGATCTTATATCTATACTTCTTCGGTTTCGACAACACAAGTTCGTCTTGTCAGCTGATGTTGCGAAGATGTATAGATGTATATACGTCCACCCATCTGATAGGTATCTGCAACAGGTTCTGTGGCGTGATAATGCATGCGATCCTGTTAAGG
The DNA here is from genome assembly GCA_949152395.1 of Agrochola litura. NCBI lineage: Eukaryota > Metazoa > Arthropoda > Insecta > Lepidoptera > Noctuidae > Agrochola > Agrochola litura. Next base: position 598,638 of record OX424497.1, on the reverse strand, counting down.
TTTATAAATTGAATACCGTCACATATGGTACGGCTAGTGCACCATTTCTTGCTACACGTTGCCTCAAGCAAATAGGGATAGACTATCAAACCAATGACACTAAGATCACTTCGGGTTCTGTGGGTGAGTCATCCTCAGGTAGCAGAGATAGGATTGCTGACGTCATCAAGCATGACTTTTACGTTGATGACCTGTTGACTGGAGCTGATGATTTAAATGAAGTCAAGTTTATCCGCACAGAGGTCACCAACGCACTAGCATCTGCTGGCATGCCGCTTAGAAAGTGGAGGTCTAACGTTCCTAAATTAGTCGCCGGAGCATCTCAGTCGTTATTAGATTTAGATATGGGATCTAATGAGCCTAATAAGTTATTAGGGCTTGACTGGTTTTCTAGTTCCGACGAATTTGGATTTTCAAGTTTAACGTTACCTTCTACAGATTCTGTTACAAAGCGTGATATACTTTCTGTCATAGCACGTATTTTTGACCCCCTAGGACTTTTATCCCCTTGCGTAGTCACAATGAAAATGTTTTTACAGCGAATGTGGTTAGACAAGCTCTCCTGGGATGAGCCATTAACGCCGGCACTTAATGCTAGTTGGAATGCTATTATTAAAGCATTGCCGCTTATCAATAATTATCGTGTTCCACGACTCGTTATATGTAACGCATTTACTACACTGGAACTACATGTATTCACAGACGCATCTGAGCGTGCGTATGGTGCGTGCGTCTATGTACGTAGTGCCAATGATCAGGGTGAATACATGGTTCGTCTGTTAGCCGCTAAAAGTCGAGTGGCACCCATTAAGCCGACCACTATTCCAAGACTGGAATTGTGTGGCGCCGTAGTCGGAGCTCGTTTATGCGAGAAGGTTATGAGTTCACTGCGACTAAAGTTTAGTCATGTTTACTGTTGGACTGACTCCACCGTCGTGTTGGGATGGTTGCAGATGTTACCTTCTAAGCTTCAGCCATTTGTGCGCAATCGCGTTGCTGAAGTTTTAGATAAGGCAGGACACTGTACTTGGCGACACGTCCCAACCGCCAAGAACCCTGCAGACCTAATATCTCGTGGCGTGGATATTAGTATTCTGCAATCTTTGGACTTGTGGTGGAGTGGTCCCAGTTTTTTGAAGCAAGTGCAGTCTCATTGGCCGTCTCAACATAAATCATTAGAGCCAGACAAGCTGCCTGAAACTCGACTTCATGTTTTATTGACCGCCAGTGTTAGTAATAATAGCCAATGCCATACATTTATCGATTTTAATCGTTTTTCTAGTTATTTAAGGTTGATCCGTAGTGTAGCAACAGTTTTAAAATTTATAAAATTATGTAAGAAAATTCCTTCTATTGGTAAATTTCTATCACAAGTCGAGTTGCAGTATGCATTAAATATTATTATAATTAAAAGCCAAATTGAGTCTTTTCCTGAGTATCAATTACTCATTAATAATCAGAAGTTGTCTTATAAAAGCGCCCTTATAAAATTTAACGTATTCTTAGATAATAATAAGATCATGCGTGTCGGAGGACGCTTAGCAAATTCAACTTTTGCCTTTGATAAAAAGCACCCTATTCTTTTACAGTCCACTCACAAATTTACAAAGTTACTATTCGAATTTGAACATATAAAGCTGATGCATGCAGGCCCTCAGTTATTGCTGGCTTCGATTAGGGATTCATACTGGCCCATAGGCGGACGAAGCCTAGCTAAGAGTTGTTATCGTAATTGCGTGCGTTGTTGTCGCATGTCGGGTAGAACAGTTACTCCTTTGATGGGTAATTTACCACAGCAGCGTCTCCTTCCAGGCGGTTATCCTTTTGAAAGCACTGGTGTGGATTATGCAGGTCCCATCATGGCTGCTAGTAGGCAAGGTCGGGGATGCAGGCTAGTAAAAGTGTACATAGCCATCTTTGTGTGTTTCACCACTAAGGCTATTCACTTGGAGCTGGTGAGTGACTTAACCAGCAATAAGTATTTACTAGCTTTATTTAGATTCATCTCGCGACGGGGAAAACCCAGTGACATCTACTCCGACAACGGTACCTCTTTCGTCGGTGCCTGCAACGAACTTTCGAAGTTCCTTAAATCTAACTGCAATTCCATGGGCGAGCAATTGGCTAACGACGGAATTAAATTCCATTTTATACCGGCGTATACTCCTCATTTTGGCGGACTCTGGGAAGCGGGTGTTAAGTCAACAAAATATCATCTCAGGCGAGTGTTGGGAAATTGTAACTTAACCTTTGAAGAGCTTAACACCACATTAGTTCAGATTGAGGCGATACTGAATTCACGTCCGCTGACGCCGCTGTCATCCGATCCAGCTGACTGCACCCCATTGACTCCGGGTCATTTTCTTGTTGGCCGGCCGCTGACGTCACTTCCGCAGCATGATCTACAGAACCACTCCACTGCTTCATTGTCTCGTTTCCAACGGATCGAGCAGCTACGTCAGCATTTTTGGGCTCGTTGGAGTAAGGAGTTTGTGTCCGAGCTGCAGCAAAGGACCAAGTGGCATACCTGCAAGGACACGCTAAAGCTGGGTTCCCTGGTCATCATAAAGGAGGACCACCTTCCTCCTCTTAAATGGAGATTAGGAAGAGTCGTCGCTGTCCATCCAGGATCGGATGGAATTGTTCGTGTGGCAGACGTCAAAACATCTGCTGGAGTCGTCAGAAGAGCCTTTAACAGGATTTGCCCACTGCCCGTTGATTCTGCGTCTGGTTGAAAGCGCCTCTGCTGCTTTCAACGTCCGGGGGCATGTTCGAGCCTACGCCTGCTCGTTTAGAATGAGCAAAACAACGTTGCGTGCCAATTAGCTTGTAATTAGATTAAGGAATATCTGTACTTTCGTGTCATCTCGCCTTCCATTTTTGTTCGTCATCGACGCAATACATGTTTGACTAAATATCAGCATTTTTGGAGTTTCCTTGAAAAGTCACCTAAAATTCCCCAACATTTACCATTAACTCTCTATTTTCCCTCTTAAATATTGGTTTTATAATTGATATTTTTAAAGCATCTGGATATATGCCATCACTTATACTAAGATTAAGGGCCTATTTCACGACGTCCGAATAGCCACTACTTACCGAATAAATTAAAAAATGGAACAGAATTTGTAGGATATTATCTGCCAAGTAAGTTAACGAGAACCTACTTGTAGGTGGTGAAACAGGCCCTTAGTATGTAACTTAAATTTACACATATCTCATTAGCTACAGATTTAAAAATCTTTGTAGAGAGGCCATCGTAACCTACGCTATTTGTATTTTTCAGTGACATTATTATTTTATGTATATCATCTGGTACGCTTGGTGCCATGAACATTGACTCCCTTCTTGTATCTATTTTCCTACTTGTTTTAGATTGGCTGCCCTCCATTAATTTGGGCTGTATTTTATCAACAAAGTAGTTATTTAATGTTCTAGAAATGTTCTTTGGATCAGTTATAATTTTATTACTAAATTTAATTTGATCAATAGTCTTAATCGACAGTAGTTGTTGTATAAGCCCTGCCGGCTCCCGCAAAGTGCCGCGTGATGGACGGAGCGCTCCTTCAGCACCGCGGTCGGTGCTTCTTACAAGTGTCGCCTGCAAACGACGCAGGATAAATATTCACGTCAACAGAACTTCTCAACTAACGCTCATAATAAAAGGATTTTATAACAATGCACTTCTACGAGACATTTTTAGCTGACACTATTATGTACAACTTTAACTTAGATAGTACGTCGTATATGTACTTACATTAATGATATGTTTGTTTAAGTATGTCATTGCGGGGATGCTATGCTATGTAACCTTTAAACTGAAGTCTCTGCGCAACAATTTATGTAACATCGCGAGTGAGTCACTGAAATAACTCTCATTCCGAGCGAAAGCGCGATTTAATTCTCTAAAACAGCGAAATACCTCACGATGTGTGTGTTGTACCGTGTGTGGGCGCCTGTAGGGACCCGGGGCCCACGCGGCGCGCAGCGTGCGGGCGACGCTTCATCGACATTATTGAAAGGAACACATTAGAAACAATGTCACCAGTGTTCAGCGGCTCGGGTCTTGGGTAGTCGGGTCTCGGTCGTTAAGGTTCGGTTCCCGGGGGAAATTAAAAACCGACGCCGATTGCGCGCCTGCCGCCTACTTATCGAGACGCTCACAGAGTAGGCGCGCACTGAACCGCCGCTACCAAATGTAAGCCGCTTAAAAGAGCCTCCAATTCCTTGTGGATAATTATAAATCACTCTTCGAAAGTAATTGTTAAGAGCGACGAGTCAGTCAGCGTCCACGACCAACAGCTCAACTATGTGGACGACTGAACTAGAAGTTGGACCGAAAGTAAAAGTATGGAAATACTTGCTACGAGTAGATGGATGGGTTCATTTTGTATTTTGGAAGCGCGTACGCTGATGAAGACTAATGATGGCATCTTTTATGATTGATGGACGGTCTCTACTTTTTATATTCTAGAGTTGATTTAGAAATGTGTTGTTAAACGATATGAGAGCTTCTATAGTTCTCTACGTTTCTTTGTTATCTACAACACGTAGATCGACCGCGTCGGTCTCTGAGTGATGAAGTTTCCACAACACCCTGCAGCCCGCCTCGATTGAATACATGAATATATTGTGGTGGTTTTTGTTACACTGGAGGCATATTTTGATAGGTACAGTTTTTCTACACTGCATTTGTTTAAGATGTTACCATTTTTAATAAAGGGTAGTAATAAAAGCTACAAAAAAAAAATGAGCATTCTCAAAATATGAAATTTACTGCATAAATACTAATTTTCCGACAACTTATATGCGAATAAAAATAAAGAAACGACCGAATAAAATACTGAAAATTCCGAAAAATCAATACAGAATTTGCTGACGTAATATTTTTCAAACATGCAAACAAGCATACACCATACAGGCAGCATGCAAGCGAGCATGCAATATGCAGCAGGCATGGTTTCTGTCACGGCTCCGGCGCTGCAAGGCGCTCGCGGGCTACCTTGCCCCTCCGCACCTACGCGGGCTTAAATTACACTCTAGGGGTAGGGCAGACAAGACTACGTAGAGTCGGTTTTGCAGCGATTCGTTTCTGTCACTAACTCTTGTAGCACAACATATTGACTTTTAGGAAACTTTGTGTTTTTTTTCGGAAGTTCAGTATTTTTTTAATTTTAATTTTATATTACAGTCAACCACAGATATTCGGGAGTATTTTTTTTTTTTCGGAAGCTTTATTATTTCCCTTTAATAAATCAGCAAAAGTGGTACAACAAAGCGTATAGACCATAGAGGAGGCCTACCGTACAAGATAACTTGGTCCATTCGCGCTATCTAAAGATAAATCCTATTAAACAGTATTTTTTTAATTTTTCGCATATTATGCAAATATTTTTATTTTAGAGTTATTTTACTACTAGATAGTTATATCCATGTTATTGTCTCGGCACCCAACACCCCGCACGTTTACGTTCATTCCGTTGCGTCCCACAGTCGTGGTGCGTTTATTTTTCTGCAATGTACACAATAAAGCTATTTCTGACCTGAATGAACACTTTGTTTCGCTTGCTCTCTGGTACAAGCACTGGCTATATTCAGAAGTTTCAGTTGATTTCACTTGTTATCTTAGCTTACTCGTCGCAAAGCCACCGATAGCAAACAGAACATAATCTATCCTCAAATGGCTTGTGAAGAAACTGTCAGCTCTCTAAAACTTGACTTTGCTCCCTAAACTTTCGTTCGTTTATCGACCGTCTGACTGTCACAATCTAACTAGTCACAAAACTTGCACATAATTTGCTTAAACACGTTAGGTAGGGTTTCTCAGTAGCAGCCCGGAGTCTGGATTTGCTGGCTCGTTCCCTATTACATGGGACTTAAACACAACTGACGAAATATGGATGTAGGTACTATGTACACCTCTGCCTAACCCTTCGGGGAAAAAGGCGTGATGTTATGCATGTAGGTATGTGTGTTCGTTGTCGTACAATTTGCATCTCCTTGATTTAAAACTGAGTACTGGGCTCACACTACCGAGTGTTATGCGAGCTGCCAAGATAAGCCAAAAATTAAAAGCAGGTGGGCCCTACCTACCTTTTATGTATATGTGTCTATTTCTTTGGCACGCTCTGTAGCCTAAACGGCTTGATGGATTTTTATTATGTTTATTTATTTAAACTTTTCACACTCAAAAAAGTAAAAAGGTGGCAAATTCTTTTATACTTTCGATTTAATTAATATCTAAAATATGTTGATTTCGTTCCTGATTCACTAACCGACTCACTCACTCACTCATCAAAACCTCTAGGGCACTGCCAGAAGTCCTAGAAAGCTAAAATTTGGTTTGCAGGCTATTTGCACACAATAACAAAAATATGAAGAAATCTGCAACTTTCACCCCGCGCCCCCGTAATGGGTAGTCTGTATTTCTTACAAATAATAAAAAATAAATCTGGAGTCACAAGTGTCGTCTAGTTGGGTTTTAATTTTATAACTTTTATTTTTGTTAAATTATTTTGGGGTTATTATATATATATATATATATATATGAAATGTGCTATTTAAGCCTTTTCATTTGATACCTAACATGGCCTTTATTTTTTAGTTTATCACTTTGTGTCCTCTGTAGGGCACCATTTTTTGTGACGTCACATAGCTTATAACCAGCGGACAATCAAGACGCTTCCAACGATACCTCATTTGTCAAATTATGATGAGCAGTTTAGAAGTTTTGAGGGAACAGATGAACATACATACATACCGGTCAAAACCATGCCCCTTACTCTATAAACCCTCTTAGTTAACATGTATGGCTTGGCCCTTCCATTGATCTATTGCATAACACAACATTAAAGGCCAGTGGCTTAATTTCTTACCATAAGCCCTTTGGAGTGTCCGTGCGACGGCCGCGAAACGATCAAGCCGTACATTTTGACCGAGATGTAACGTTTGTAGAGTAAGGCCTTGCAGAGTTAGGGGCTCTGCTCTACATTAGATCTGATAACTTTTTAACACTGAAAGCGATATGTGAGTCTTGGCAACGTACTCGTACTTTACACGAAATGTTTTTGGTGAGTCGAGTTTGTCCCGTATCGTATCTCTTGTGTAGGTACTAGTAAGCCTTCTGCTTTTGTACACATTGTAGCAAGAACTAGTCTGTAACACGTTTTAATTTCCTCTTAGTATAAACGCGACAAACTGTCACAAAGCCGTGTTATTTGTTAAGTACCTGAGCACGAGGACGCGGCGCGCACGCCTGCGGGCGCCATCGTCGCCAACCCTTCGCTGCGGGCTTTTTGTAAACTGTTCAAGTAATGATGTCCGCCGGGCATCAACTTATTTGTTTAATTACTCTCATTTTTATTGTTATGTACTACAAGTTTATTTTATTCTAAATTAAAGCGGTGATGCTTGTTTCCTTAAATAGAAACGCGCAAATTTGATATACATACTTAAGTCACAACATTAACATTCTGTTAAACATTGTAATGTTGAGGTAGTATATCTGTTAAGTTTGTTAGTAATATCTAGTAAGTCTGATTAAACATAAACATTGAATAAGAATATTACAGAATTTATTTCATGTCTTTATGATTTTTGGTTATGGTAATCAGCATTTTTTTATTAAGATTCTTTTATAAATTGAGTAAAATGCACATCAATTCAACAATCAAAGCGGACAAGTTTGAGTCGCAGTCGCACACGAAGGGTTCCATACCACAGGTATTTTAACACTTCATATTTCTGTTTATTTTTATTTTTTTATAGCTGCAATCACTGTTTTAAATTTTTTAAATGTCTATCTAATATCGTCCACTAGAAAAACTCCATTGCGTGCCCAATACGTAAATAAACTATGTCATCTAAAATATAAGACCGCATTGATGCGAAAAAGTTTTTTTGGTATCGCACCAAAAGTGTTTAATAAAATTCCTGATGACATAAAAACATGACATTTTATAAGTTTAAAAAAGCCCTTATTAAATTAATAATTGACAAATAAATGTTATTATACTGTAGACGAATTTTTGAACGACCAATTATTATAATGATGCATTTTTTTACCTTTTGATAATATTGATTTTATTGCATTTGATGTTTATTTTTTTATCCTTTTCTTTTCATGTATTTAAATAATGTAAAATATATATTTTCTAATTACACCTAATGAGTCACTTATAAAGTATGTCTTAATTATGACAAAACATAGGACACCCCTTATTTATGTAAACACCTATGTTTCACAAATAAATTGATTGATTGATTGACTACCTATTACGGTTCAGAAGATACAGCCCTGTGACAGACGGGCGGACGGACGGACAGCGGAGTCTTAGTAATAGGGTCCCGTTCGAACCCTTTGGGTACGGAACCCTAAAAACAATTTGTTGCGAAATAACGACAAATTGACGATAATGTATCACACCGCGTGCGAGCAGTGAAAGTACTTGATAGTTTGCTTCTTAGTTTGAGCCTTCCTTAAGTTATGGTAAACAACAATTTAATATACAGCGAATGTTGCGGCTCAGCAAAGTACTTGCGAGGTAGTTACTGCACGTAGTTGTATACATATAGTGATGTATCTATGCTGCAATCTTGACCAGTTAGATGACTTTCAACAACACCTTAACACGCAATACGTATCCACGACAAAAGAGTTTTACACGTCTAAGCATTTATCGAACTGTGTAAAAAACTCTCTTGTCACTTCTCTATTTGTTCACACAACGTGCTAGCCCGTCAAGTTTTAAAATATTACATTGCTACAACATTGAACTATTTACTAACAATATGAAGAATACTTCAAAAGAGTTAATTGTTTCGACTTGGATTCGAACAATCGCATCACCAAACATTATCATACTCATAGCGGCAGTTTGACGAACTAGCCAGCGAGCTCATATAAATTGCGATGAAATTGTTATGTACATCCGAGTCACTTTATCTTTAGATCTCTGCCTAATCGGTAGAGGTTATAATTTGAGGGTATTTATTAACGTTTTCTTTATAAAATTAATCCATCATCATCATCATCATCATTTCAGCCGAAAGACGTCCACTGCTGGACATAGGCCTCCCCCAAGCACCGCCACTTCTACCGGTTCTGTGCTTTTCGCATCCAGTGGATTCCTGCGGCCTTCACAAGGTCATCGGCCCATCTTGTGAGAGGCCTTCCAACGCTACGTCTTCCGGTACGTGGTCGCTACTCCAGAACCTTTCGACCCCATCGGCCATCCGTTCTGCGAGCAATGTGCCCTGCGCATTGCCACTTAAGTCTGGCAATTCTTCAGGCTTTGTCGGTTATCTTGGTTCTCCTGCGGATCTCTTCATTTCTGATTCGATCACGTAGGGAAACTCCAAGCATAGCCCTCTTCATGGCCCTTTGGGTGACTTTTAGCCTTCTGATAAGGCCCATAAATTAATCCATAATCTCAAGTTATAACTACAACGTTTGATGTTCACTTAAAACTTTTGTTTATTTTTAGCGCTTCATATATATCGTTTGCATTAATAGGATGTCACTTGTCTAGGGACCCATTTGTGGCAGTTGGAAAAATATATACATTATGATAACTGTAAATTATCAAATCAAATTTATTTTTATTTATTTATTTATTTATAGGTTCACCAACAATTGTTTACACTGGATAATGCTTATGAGTAGCATGCAAAAACGTATATGCAACAGTGTAACAATCACTTACAGGTAAACTCCGCATGCATAAAGAAGTTGTACAAAAATGTATAATAAATTAATCTAGTTAAAACCTAATAATAACAATATATATATGACAAACTATACTATACCATACTTATTTTAAGTAGACACATTTCCTTTTAAGTGGGATAATGAAAGGTTGATCTATTTATTTAGGAATGTACTTATGAAAATTGGCTTTCAATTTGCCCAAACTTTCAAAGAACAAATCGATCTGATCACTGCAGCTATTTACAACCTTGCATAACCTTGCATAGGGGGAATTGGCGTCTAGAACTGTTCTACTCTGCGGTGGGCAGAGTGGTGTTATTGCACTGCGAGGAATTCTTGAGGGGGCACGGAAATTAAAGGTGTGCAATATTTGTGGGCAGTCGATTTTGTGGTGCATTACTTAGCACACAAACATTGCGTCATTAATGCGTCGGCGATTGTCAAGCGAAACCATTTTAAAATATTTTAGTCTGTTACTGTACGAACGTATTTTTTTAGTTATTCCGCTAGAAAACGCCAGGTGCCACAGAAAACGCTTTTGAACGCGTTCTAGACGCAACGAGTGTGTGGCATAGTGTGGACGCCAAATCACGATACAATATTCTAATGTGCTTCGAATTAAGCAGTTGTAAAGCATAACTTTAGTTTTGCAACACCTAAACTGCTTGGCATTTCTTATAACAAATCCCAGCGTTTTAGAGGATGTTTTTATTATATTGTCTATCTGCGGAATAAGATAAGATCAAAGTTTTGTTCTGGATTTTAAATTATTTATTAATATTATAGAAACAAAATAGAAAAATACTATTTAAAAAAAATGAAGCCAAAAAGCACATTTCGTGCCTAGCATTTGAACCTCCTATCTTCTGCACGGCAAGCGGTCTTGAAACCTCCGGTCTATTTAGACGTTGAATAAGCTTTTGTAAATGTTTCACTAAAATAATACATTACCTAATTATAATAAAATGTTTTTGCAAAATACTAAAAGAACTTGGGCCTATCATGGATTTGAACGCACATGTCTTTTGGGGGTAACTACTTAATGGAGCTGTGTGTACCTACACAGGATAAGCACAAATAAATGTAAGTCCCGCGAACTTTCGTAACTTGCAGTAAAAGAAGTTAGCACAACGTGTGCCTGTAAACAGACTCGTGAGATGTGCTTCACACACGACGCCACGTTGTAGTAATGTTACAGGCGCGAATACTTCGCGAGCAACAACTAACTCGGGCTATATAAACCACGGAACTGTTTGTTTCGTCGCGCAATCAGCGCGGACAGAAGTATGCTTGTAATATACTAGAACTCACTCTGTACAGTCACTACAGTGTGAATGTCATGCACCCGCTATATGATCATTGAGTTAGTTTTAAAATTATATGAAAAAGTTCGACCTTCTGTATTTATCTTATCTGTGACAGAACAGAACAGTTTGTGTTTCTACTCAAACTTTATAACGTAAACACCTTTATGTTTAATATCCAAACCTTAAAACTCCGGGCAATAGCTCACTGAATAAATTGCGTACAACCTTACAAGTTAAATAGAAGCGTCACATCAAATAAATTGCTTCGGGCGAGCATAATGTATTTTCTTACTTAAAACGCATGTAAATGCAAATAGAAAGAAGCGGTCGGCAGTGACCGGCGAGTGCGGCGGGGGAGTGGCGGCTACGGAGCGACGGCGTAGCGGCTGCGGGGCGGCGGCGTGGCGGCTGCGTGGTGGCGCGTGGCGGCTGCGTGGCGGTGGCATGGCGCGAGCGGCACTCGTCTGCGTATTACGTGCAGCGCGCTTTGCAATTCTAAATACTAACTGTAACTTGTTTAATTAAAACTTCATGCTCCCACTTTATGTTTACACTTTCACACGAACTTGATAGGAATTAAATTATAAATTACGACCTGCATCATGCTAATATATTCAATACAAAAATCTTACAGAAGCTTACACTACCAAAATATTAAAGATTTACTAACACCATATTTCAGAAGAGTGCTTGAAAAAGTTTGTAAATATAACTTAATTATTCCAAAATATTTAATAACAAACTGCTTTTCGGAGCTTTCTCATCATAAAGAAAAACTCATTTCAAGTTAAACTTCCTGAGCGTGGAACAACAGATTCGCGATAAAAATAATAAATATAAAGCAAAAACTCCCACTTTTATAACGCGGAGCTAAGAGCGGTCTACGGTTCGTAGCACCCAGCTACTCGCTCGAGCGATCTCGTAGCGGGCCGTAGCAGCGTAGAGGCCGCCGTAGACAAATGCTACAGATGTGACCCCGCAGTCCCGCACACACCGAGCGTCCACCTCGCTTGACACCGGATGAGCAGCGTGTGTGCTCAGCACCTTATAATTGTAACTGTTACAGCTAGAGTAGTACAAACTAGTTATAGTAGTTAATTGGTCATTCATGATAAAAATTGAACGTCTGTAACGTAAGAAAAAAAAAAGAAGTTTTTTTAATACATAATTTTTGTAAAACAAGCGTAAAAGGAATGCAAATAAAACAGTGATATTTCGCTTCCATAGAACAAGGTAAGGGTTTTAGTAAAAAGCAACAACGTTGGCAGTGCAGGTAATAGAATGCAATAGCCCGGGCAGTTTCATTTGGCGGGACGGTTCCATTTGCCGGGCGGCCGGGCGGCGGGTAATGGTATGACGGTCTATGGGCCGTCACGGTGCCGCCCCGGACCGTACCACCAAATAAATAGCTACAGCAGCTAACAATGTACAAACAGAACGTAATCTTCAGTTGTAAAGTAAGTCTAAAGACGACGCAGTCAAAAGCTAATCCCTGTTCAAACACAAGGTGTCATAGTGTGGCATAGATAGATCGTGGTTTTATCACTTGTATCGAGAGATACGCGAGTGAGTGAGTGAATGAGTGTGAGTGTCGCAGGTTGTCGGCGTCGCGGGGATTTGCGCGTATTATCCGTGGCGCTGTAAGTCGCTCGCGGCGTGTATTGCGACGGCGTTTTATTTGAGTGCGCCCACCGGCAGCGGATTGAAGGGAATAATGTCGACGACTAGTAAACATGTAGGTGCGTTAGTTTTAGGTTTTATGACTGGTGAGGAGCTGAGTATCGACTTCAGTTGTGATTTATTGGGTTGAATAACGCGGTCATGAGACTGAGCTTTGAGCCAAAGTGCACAGGTGGTACGGTATTATTATTATCCTTACATATTATAAAACAAAGTCCCCCGCCGCGTCTGTCTGTCTGTTTGAACGAGATAAACTCAAAAACTACCAAACGGATTTTCAAACGGTTTTACCAATGGACGGAGTGATTCATGCGAAAGGTTTTTGTGTATAATTCATTAAGGTTTTGTGTAAATTGGCTGAAATATTGTACATCCACCCTTAACAAACGTCACGTAAGGCCGCTATACTGTTAAGGGTGTGATAATACATGAAAATATATAATAAGTTAAAGGAAGTTGCTAATACCTACAAGCCTACTAGTCCCTACGACTATAAGCCCTATAAGCCCTACAGCCCTAACCTATCATATACCTAGCGTGATAGATAAATATATAAATAAGTTCAGGATGTCTGCACCATGCGACCTAAGGTTACAGACGGATGGTAGACAGGATTTCCAGGTTCGGGAAGGGTACACTCACTGCCAGTCCCGCAGACTCACGAGACTGATCAGAGATGGCTAAAGGTGTCTTGGCCACAGTGAGGGGTAATGAGACAAGAATATAAAATTCAAATCTGATTTATTGATAACATGTTGCAGCTTATATACTACAATTACTTAACACACACTATTACATAAATTCTTAGTGTTCTATACGTGTGAGATGCAACCAAATCAATATTTTAACTGGGCCGCGCGTGAGCCGGGCCGAGTGCTGAGTCAATGTCCAAAGGTAACATTGAACATCCTGGCGACTCTCAGGAACAGGACCCTATCTGGTACAGCTCGATGGTCTCGTATGGTCTGGCCTGGCCGTGTTCAGGTTGTTGTGCCTGAGTGGGCACGCTGTGTGGTATGCCGTACGGCTGCTGTGTTCGCTGCGTGTGTGTTGTGCTGCTGATGATCGTTGGTTGCCGCACAGTTGGCGCAGTGTTTCTTCTTGCTGCAATGATGGCTCAAAGTTGATTCAACAGCTGTGGACCGAAGTAAATTAAAATACACGCTAAAGTTATAATTAAAAGTGAAGTACTGATGCTAACTATGTATGTGTTAGACTTTAATTGTTTCTAAACAACATCTATCGATATTTTATAATTCTTTGACGCGCATTGGGTTTGGGTGTAGTTCTCAGTTCTAAAGAGTTGTTCAACTATGCAATTTTTGTTCAATTGCATGTTCTTGACAGCTACAGGATAGCAGACAAACTCTGTAGTACTACGTAGACAGTCTTTAAATTCTTCTTGACTTAGTTCAAAGTAACGCTCGTTGTTGTAATCAAAACCCATGAATGTCTGCTGAATATCTTTGCAAAGTTGTAAAAATTGTGATGTTATTTTTAATAATATAGTGAGTAGTGAGTATATGTAATAGTATAATGGATAAGTCTTGTTGTAATCGTGGACCTTTATATATATTGTTGTTTAAGGCTTATTTTGTGCTACTTTTACTGCTTGCATCAAAAACCACGCGTAATTTTGTAGTGAGTGAGTCTTTTTTAATTACTGCCTAATGTGGCATGTAGTATTTTTCTAAGTTGTAGTTCGTTGTACCTACTTTTCTCATATGACCCATATTTTGTAGTGAATGAGTCATTCTTAATAACTGCCTGATGTGGCATGTAGTATTTTCCTAAGATGTAGTTCGTTGTACCTACTTTTCTCTTAGGACCCATATTTTGTAGTGAATGAGTCATTCTTAATTACTGCCTGATGCGGCATGTAGTATTTTTTTTTTTTTTTTTTTTTTGCGAACTGTCGTTCTAGTTGTAATAGTCGTGCAGCGGCTTTTCTGCGCGCTTCACCGTTTAAGTTTACGTTTGAATCCTTAAAAGGAAGTCGTACTGTGTAAGTTTCGTTTGGGTTTCTTATCGTTGTTTCTTTGTAATAGTTTTCACAGGTCTGGTCATCATGTGTAAGTTTGTAGTTTTGTGGAATTTCTTCTAATTCCCAAAATTTCGTAAGTTGTCGTACATCTTCGGTGCAATAGCCACCAAACTCAGGATTTTAACTCCATTCTTCGTATCATTGGGATAAAATCCGGATAAAATCCACCCAAGTTCTGTGTTTTGAGCGATTATTCCGTTCTGTAGTCTTTCGAAACCCTGTAGTAATATTCTGCTATATTCTTGGGCACCTAGTATTATGTCAACTGGTCCCTTTTTATAGTAAGTTGGGTCTGCTATAATTGCATTATCCAAGATTTTTTCTTGTAATTGTTGTAAATCATTCCTTGGTAATGAACTTGTTAGTTTCGGTAGTACTATTAGCGTTACTGGCAGTTTGTAATCGCTAGAGTGTCTTGGTTGTAAAGTAATGTTAATTGTATAATTTGACGTTTTTGGTTTTTCGTCTCCGATACCTTTTATTTCGGCTTGGATTTTTTGTCGTGGGTAAGACAATAATTGTGCTACTTCTTCAGTACAAAATGACGCTTCTGATCCTTGATCACATAACACTCTCAACAACTGCGGCATCCCATCATACGAGGTGGTTCTTACTATGGCAGTAGCTAGTAAAGTTGTATTTTTTGCATCGGAGTTAGTTGCTGATAAGTTTGATGTCGCTATATTTTGCGACCTCTCTGTCCCTGTATTTCTTGGTATGTATTTTTTAGTGTTATCACTATTTTGAAACGGCTTAGATTGATGTAATAATGCGTTGTGTCCCTTATGTTGACAAATTTCACATTGTTGATAAACTGTACTCATACAATTTCTCTGATCATCATGATTTAAGCAACGTTTGCACATTCTTTTTTGCGCGACGGCCTTGTATCGGTCGTTAACGCTTAATGCCTTGAAACTAGGGCAATAATGAATCATATGATCATTCTTTTGACAATACCAACAGCGTTTATATCTTTCTGATGTTTGTTTATTACGTGATAGTTGACTATTAGTGTATTGTGTAGACCCGTCAAAAGACTTAAGACAATTGAAACGGTTCTCCATGAATTTCATCATCTCGTCAAAGGATTGTAATTTATTTCGGTTTTGTAGTTGATCTTCATACTTCGTATTTGTTTCTTCGTCCCATTTTCTACTGATTATCCTTGTCAATAGTGGGCCCCAAGAAGATGTATTTATTCTTTGATTTTTTAGTGCCTCAAGACATTCGTTTATAGTGTCATGCATGTCTCGTAATTGTGCCGCGTTTGCTCGTTGCATTTTAGGTAAATCTAATAACTTGTCAATAAACTTAGTAGCAATCATGCGCTCGTCTTCATATCTCTGCGTAAGCAATTTCCAAGCTGTTTCATAATTTATTTCGCTTATTGTTAGGTGACGTATTAATCTTGCTGCGTCGCCTTTTACGTGTGTTTTAAGATACTGCATTTTTTCTGTAGAAGAAATTGATTTATCTTCGTGAATAATTTTTCTAAACAGATCTTGAAATGTGTTCCAAGAGTCATAATCCCCCGCAAATATGGGAATATTTATTCGCGGAAGTTTTCCTGACGATTTTGATGAAAACCCTTTTTCATTCGAGTTCTGAAAGATCCGTTCTTCCAATAACTCCGTAGTAATATCATAATCTTTTTGTGTGGTTTCGAAACAATTATCTCTGAAGTAGCTATTGTCCAATGTACTTTCGGCCATCAGTAGTCCGATGTGCGTTTCTTCGATTTCTGACCATTGTTTTTGTAAAGTTTGTAATAGTGTTTGTAAGTGCCATATTGGCTTGTCTTGAGTAATAGATTCCTTAGCCTGAGATATTTTTTTAGATATCTGCGACATTCGGAATAGCTGTATAAACAGTTTTGGGCTACTGACAACGTCCTTGTCCTCCTCTTCATCAAAAGTCGTGGTTCATAAACACTTTGCACATGTTGTAGCCTTTCTTCACACTTTTTCAGGTAGTCGATTCCTTCGTCGTAAAAATTTTTTATGCTGCCAAAGTAGTTTGTAGTAATATATTTATGAGTTGACAACACCTCCTGTTCTTGTAGTCTTAAGTGGTTTTCTTGAACTCGCTGAAAAACGTGGTCTAACGTTTTTTCTTTTCGCTGATGTATTTTTCTGTTTTCCTTGTGGGCGAGTCCTTTTTTATGTTTGACAATACCCTTTTAATCTCGTTGTAGTCCGCCTCCTGGCTCCTGACTAGTTCGTTAATTTCTTGTATCTCCATAGTGCTCTTCTTTCTTCTTCCCTAACGGCCCTACCCTAATAGTTAAGTCTGTACTAGTGGTATCTGCGCTCTTGTTATATCTGTGCGACTTCTCAATCAACTGGTTAAACCCGCTTGTGGGAGGCCAGTGACCGATCCGCAACGAGAGGCTTTCTTACAGAATACCCTAGTACAATGTACAGTGCCGACCAAAAGTCCATGAGCAATCTCACAAAGCAATAGACTGACGCTTCGGTTTGACTTACGACCTTCTTCTATAAGTTGTTACAATACTGTAGACACGCACATTACACACACACACTCACTTTCTCTGCAACCAATGACTAGTTCAATAATCATCATTCGTTTTTAGTTTCATTCGTCTTGTTCACATAAATATTAAAGTTTAGCAGGTAGACCACAAAAAACTAAGTAAATTATTTCGATTTCTGTGGGGTAGATGCAGTTTGTTACGAGTATTTAATTAATAGAACTTTTTTGGTTCGTGGATAATATTGGTGACGAGTATTTAGCGCAGTGTTGTGGTTATTATTATCAAAAAGCAGGCATAAAATATATTGAAGAGATCAGATCAGATCAGAGAATATTATTGCGCTGCGTAAAAGTGAAGTGAATATCTAATGAAACCGGACTAAGTGTGAGTGTTATCATTAATATATTTCATATTTTACCAAACATAAATCTTAATCAAGGGTATTGTTGATAGAACAGAGGTATTGTTGAGACAGAAGATGCCTTTAAAGTTTTAAATTCATTGTGAGGTTTAATTCGATTAGTGAATAATAAATAATAAGGTATTATGTGTAATAAAAACAATGTTTTTCTTTGTTCTAGAGAAATACTGTAAGGGTTAAGAGATATGAGGAAGGGGCTTATTATCGAGTAGCAGCGACGTCAAATGGTGAATGAAACAAATGGTTTCATACCAACGAGACATTTTGCTGAATTATTAAAAACACGTCATTATGAACCGTTCGCCGTGCACTCTGAAGGCTTGCATCAATGAAGACCAGCTAGAAAACCGTTTTTGACCTTAAAATATTGACCGTACCAACTTAATAAACAACAGATTCGTTATTGCATGAATTTATGGTAACGAATTTTTTAAGCACGTTTCAATAGGGTGTTTGTCGTATTTCTTGCAGATATACCGAAATTGTTTAATATTATTTTAGTAATAGTATTATTTTAGGATAAAAATTTGAGGTTTAGTTTCAATCTTCTTTTCGTAAAGAAAATGAATACTTAAGCTTTAACCTCAATAACATCCAATATTTACTAAAGTCAAATAAAATGTAAAATAATTAATACAAATAAAATATAAACAAACTGCCCATATTTAACCTTAAAATTACCTATTCTGTAAGTAGTTTTTTACATTTTAAGTAGTCTAATATTCTTATTTATTACTTAATTACTTCGACCATGATCAAAGCTTAATATTTATGGTGAAAAAATCCATTAAAAATTTAAAATATTTCATAATTTAAATATGTCTAAATAATACAAACTGCTTCTAAGTTTCTTGACATCTATTTCACATCTTATTCAGCTGAAATAATGATAAATAATTGTAGCAGTTTATTAACTTATGTAAAATAAATATAACGAATAAACATATTTTTTTTAATTTTGTTATCATATATCACGCATTTTTATTCTAAAACCTTTATTGCAATAACAACATAAAAAAGCAGCAATATTTAAAAAATATTATTATCGAAAACAAAAATAATAATATTTGCAAAAAACCGCACTGTGTTTTATGAGATTAGAACCTGAGGCAATTTGAATTCCATACCAACGCTTAACGCTTTCTGCTATCTGCACTTGTTAAGTTACTATCGAATTTTAGCAATGCCATTAACTGGTCAAGTTCACGTGCATAGTGCGTGTGTGCTAGCATGTTTAAAGCGACGGAAATATATTGTTGTTTCGTGTAACTGCGTTATCTGTGGTGTGTGTATCGTGTTGCTTACACATACAAATGTACGAGCTATACCGCGTGTTCACAGCAATACGACTCTTAGCGTGCTCATGCACTTTTAAGCGCTTACTGTACTTCAGATTACTGAAAACTGATGCTTTGTTGAGTACACCAGCCCCCAGCTCCCCGAAGTGTCAGTCTGTCAAAATCAATCCCTACAAGTGGGCAAGGGGACCGCGCGATTCAAATGCTCGAAGGACCAAAATGTACATCCACCCTTAACAAACGTCACGTAAGGCCGCTATACTGTTAAGGGTGTGATAATACATGAAAATATATAATAAGTTAAAGGAAGTTGCTAATACCTACAAGCCTACTAGTCCCTACGACTATAAGCCCTATAAGCCCTACAGCCCTAACCTATCATATACCTAGCGTGATAGATAAATATATAAATAAGTTCAGGATGTCTGCACCATGCGACCTAAGGTTACAGACGGATGGTAGACAGGATTTCCAGGTTCGGGAAGGGTACACTCACTGCCAGTCCCGCAGACTCACGAGACTGATCAGAGATGGCTAAAGGTGTCTTGGCCACAGTGAGGGGTAATGAGACAAGAATATAAAATTCAAATCTGATTTATTGATAACATGTTGCAGCTTATATACTACAATTACTTAACACACACTATTACATAAATTCTTAGTGTTCTATACGTGTGAGATGCAACCAAATCAATATTTTAACTGGGCCGCGCGTGAGCCGGGCCGAGTGCTGAGTCAATGTCCAAAGGTAACATTGAACAAATATGATGAATATTGTCGAAGTTGTTGGAAAAAATCATGCCGACTGGGAACTTTATTGGCGTGCGCCGCGGAAATCGTAAAAGTTACATACAATTTATGTTGTACAGTATGGTTCATCTTAAAAAAATTAACAAAAAAGTCCGCGATAGCATATTAAGGACAAAATATATATTCTGCTTCTCTGCACCTCCGACTTCTGCCTACCCTCATAGCAGTCAGATGGTGGTATAATATCGTTCAATAAGCGCGTGCTGGTGACGGGCGGACATCAAAAGGGCCCTCTGACCCCCGACGTCACCCGTCGCGCACCGGCAACCACCACCGACGACGTGTCAATCGCAAACGATACTGATAGCCATCTAGTTGCTGATACCGATGTTAAATGTCTATTGCATAATAACGGAACTGAAGATGGACTTGAAAAACAGCTGGCTCTGTTTCAAGTCGCAAAAAGGTGCGACAGTTTTCTTACTTTCTAACAGAAACATATAAAATAATCCCCAATTGAGGAAACGAGGACGTGGCATGTAACAAATGACAAGACTACAAATAATAGCGGACCCAGTGCGGACTGCGGAACCGAACTTCGGAAAGGCCTGGCAAGAAATTTAACTTTCGGCGACTCCGCTGTTTAGTGAAACTTAATCAAAAAACATAATTTATTAAGTTTCACTAAACAGCGTATAAGTATCAGTATCAGATATTTACCAACAAGAGTAAGTATCGTCAGTGAGGTCTCTTAGTGTAACACACGGGATCCTTCACAGAATGTGACCTTTAAAGTAATGTGAAAGCAACCAGCATTCCCCATGGAAGCATAATGAGGACACCGGGACACGGTCACAGGTGACCCCCTCCCCCCACTCCCCAGAGGGACGCGGGTGTACCACATGGACTGGAAAATTAAAGTACCGGAAGAAAATGAGCCTTGCTTCCTGCCTTTATCATATTATATATTTCCACTGTATATCACTAATAATATTGTAATAAATACAAGACTTACCCACGCAGACCTGCTCAGAATAATATCGCCCTACAGGTAAACTAGGACCTACTTTAAATTCAGTCCTTCTGTACCACAATACCTACAGGGTGACCTCGAAAGTAAAGGTGTCGCTGAACGAACGTTTATTGTAATAGACAAGGAACGATAGCAGACGGAACGCGCTGCCATTCTACCCGACCGACTGAACAACGAATACATACGTTACTCAAGTTGCCTTTTTAAACTAGATTGCAGACTACATTTCTGTACATCAGAAAATCTTACACTGATTTTGTTGGCACCCTACTATTGATGGGTTTCAGCGATTTAAATACGTATCTATCTTTTAACCAAATCTACCGTTTCTCTTCAGCAGTTTACTGAGGTTTGGGTGCTATGAAACACCTGTTTATAAGTGGTATTTATTAAGAAAATTTTCGTATAAGATGCTAGCTTTTGTTTGCGGCTTCGCCCGCGTAGCTGTCGGAAAATATCCCATGGGAACGTCCTACCGGGATTAATGGTACCCTTAGTGTTAAACCAGGTTATAGATTTCATCTTCAAAGACCCATGGAAAGAAAATAACTTCTCCCGCTCTGGGTGGAGCGGGAGGGCATGTTAGACTCTTACTGACTAAAACCCACCCGTGTTCCTTCAGTTGCCATATTGCCAGGGGCCATGGTATCCCTTTCAAACTTTTCCGCAACCCCGGCAGGCATCGGCTCTAGCGGACCACGTCAGTTCTGCTGACATCTCTTTGAGGCGCGCGTGGAACACAACGCACCGTCGACCCGGGCCTTATCGGACGGCGAGCTACCCATTGCAACACACTGTAGCCATGACAACGTTATGAGACATCACGTCGCATACCAGCGGACTGCGGGAGACGTTGTCGCCGACCCTCGTCCTGTGCGCACGATATTGAACACAAGCTTAAAATTAAATCAAGTTGGACGATGTGTCCACGCTCGAACTGGGACAATGGTGCCGATTCCCTTGTTCACAAACTAAACTAAATTTAAGTTCAGTGCATCTTTTTCTTTCTATTTCATTAAGAAAAGGACAGAAGATAAATTTTAGTTTAGTCCTGTCAAATTTGTCAGCGCTTGACGTAAATTGACGTAATTTTAGTAGGCAAGTTTTTAATCACGTCTAAACTTGTATGGAGTAGTGACAGGCGCTGATTAATTTGACAGGACTAAACTAAAATGTATCTTCTGTCCTTTTCTTAATGAAATAGAAAGAAAAAGATGCACTGAACTTAAATTTAGTTTAGTTTGTGAACAAGGGAATCGGCACCAATGTCACCATACACGAATAAAAATATGTTACCTATAGAGAATTAGCCTACAGATTTTGGACGTACCTATAATAACAACACAGTGTAACATAATAGATTGATTTCATGGAATAACTTGTTATTAAACCCATATACACACCACACGTGTTTCTTGGAACAATACAAAACGAAAGCCCAATAACATAACACTCTGCTTATCAAAGAACATTCTAGGAAAACAATATTCGTTGGAAATAAAGTATCGTCACAGTCACAACAACAATTTATTTGGTGTTTGAAGTGTACTCCGTGCAGTAATAAACTAAGTCGCACACAGTCGTAAGTGTCCGCGCGCGTGAGTGTCTGCACAATAAATAATTTCAAAGACTCGACGAAGCCGACCAAACACAGCTAAAACAAAATAGGTTTCTGGCTTCATGGAAACTTCCTGTACTTTAAAATAATTGAATTAAGTAATGAAATAAATTCACCGGCCAACAATATTCAAAACGAGAAACTTGGGAATTATTCGAAACAGCAAAACAGGACTGTGAATAAACGAGGCGATGGATTTATCAGCGCCCTTCGTAATGCCGCGGACGCCTGCGCCGAGCCGCTCGCTGCTTTACAATGTAATAGAACTCATCATTACTGATTGTCAAACTCTGGGTTCAGTTACGACTACTACATATTATTGTATTTCTGAGACAAAATGTATTAAGTAACTTAATTCTTAGGATCAAATTTAATAAATGTTAAAAAAAAATACAATAGACATGGATATATTTAGTAACTTGTTCCGCTTAGCTATTTCTAAAGAGCCATAAAAAACTCCTGAAAGAAATCGACACGTGTTTCACCTCTCACATACGACAATCGACACGTGTTTCACCTCTCACCTCTCACATCTCTCATACACGGCGTGTTGCCACACCAAGCGCTGAGTGTCTGCACTCAGCGGTTGGTGTGGCAACACGCCGTGTTCGAGTTCGCAACAAGTCCATCGTCATCCTGAGGATGCCTCGTTGAGAGGTGAAACACGTGTCGATTTCTTTCAGGAGTTTTTTATCGCTCTTTAGAAATAGCTAAGCGGAACAAGTTACTAAATATATCCACGTCTATTGTATTTTATAATGGATTTCCGCAAGGTCACGCCTGAATCAATTAATTATTAATAAATGTTGATGACCAGTTGAATGAAGAACTTATTTTAAAGAACGCTTAAGTATAAAATTGCAAAAGTATCATCATTGATACAATCCATTCAACGTATACATAGAACTATGTGTGTTCCCGCAGCCCATTCGTAGCGAGTCACTTGCACAATGTGCTGTGGTCGCCACGTGCCACATTTGTCGAGAGTATCAATAGCTTTGCTGGCACCTGTACACTCGGAGAAACCAATTGTTTAGCACATTGATTCTTCAAATTTCTGCAAGTTATGTTCCCACTTATTTTTAAATGCCAAAGGTAGAATATGCTTGCCTATTTGCCGCTTATTTCGCAAGTTGTGAATATTTTTTTGTTCTTTCATTATTTATCAATTAATAAATTCTATTCACAACAATTTTCTTTAGCAGTCGTATGAGATCAATATGAAACGGCATATACGTTGTGTGGTCGGTGTGTCAATCTGCTATACCAGTCATGTCCCTGACTGTACCTGCGTCACAAACGATACTGTCTGCACAAGAGAGCCGCCCGGGCACAAAGCTGACCGTACTGGCACCCCACTCTATTAGCTGCAGCTGATGTACTCCCATCTTATAGAGAACGTTGTTTCTTTCTATCTCGTCTTCTACACAGGTACTATCAGATTTAGACGCATCAGTTTAGCTTCTTTTGCTAAGAGCTAACGACCATCTCGAGGTACAAGAGTTCCGGTCAGATAGATTGCCAGTATAATACGGTCACGGTACTGTCAAGTTTCAGTTTAAATTCAAAGTACCCACGGTAATGAAAACAAAACGAAATGTGAAGTAAGTAAGCCAATAGAACTAAATGGAAGAAAAAACGTGGAGTCCCGCCAGTTGCGCCTGACTGTTGTATTACTATACAAATTGTAAGGTACTGATATAAATATAAGTAGTATTGTGGTACTTCACCTATTGGTTTCCAACAAATTAGTTATTTGCATTCAATATCGAAATATTGGCTCACGTAGGTAGGTGGTTGGAATTTATTTGGGATTTTACCCATTTTGGCATATTTCTTAGATCTAAGAAAAACCGGCCAAGTGCGTGTCGGACGACGCACAATGATTGGTTCCGTTGTTGGGATGAAATTTATCCCAAGAAAAACATGTTCTCCCATATATTCCAAATGTAAGTTTGTACGCACAATATTGAGAGATTTACCATGTTATTTTAAGACCATAGACTTTTTATACGTTTTCCTATAAATAATTTATGAGTAAAGAACCATTCTCAAAATTTTTGGCTAAGTAGTTTCGGAGATAAGGGGGGGGGGGGAATGATCAATTTTCATATATTTTATTAAATATGTTTAGAAGTGTTTATTAGATTCGGAGCAAATTGGCTGTGACAAACTGACAGACAGACACAAAAGTGAGCCTATAAGGGTTTCGTTTTTTCCTTTTGAGGTACGGAACCTTAAAAAGATAAGATAACTGCACAATTTTCACTTCATCCTAACATTATCTCACGGTGCAGAATGTTGAATTCGGCTCCTAGTTTTACCAGAGACGACTTATCAAAAACAATTTCTATATTGCTTCACATCCGTGTCCTGAACACGGCGCTTCCGAGCTCGACATATATGACTACTAAGACTAGGTACCGGAAACGAAAGCGCTCTTCTGAGGGTCGCTAGATAGCCGAACGGTACCGCACGGTACCGCACCGCGCCGCACCGGATCGCAGCGCGTCGCATAAAGCCGCCCGACTCAAAGACTGCGGACAGACGAACAAGAGATAAAGGTCTAACGATAGCACACGTAATCCGTTATATCGTATCATACAAATCACTACCACGGATGTCTAGCTATGTATATACTGTATAGAAAATGTGACAAACACCTACATAATGCTTATTTCTGCTTTCCAAGAAATGTTCACCATCTCGTTAATTATTTTAGTGACGGTTTTACATTACGACATCTTATATCGTCGGCGTAGGTGGAGAACTAAATAACTGCGATTTTGGTCAAATTTTTCGTAACACCCAAATCATGCCGCATAAATAAATCGCAATTTTCTCCAAAAAAGTTTTTTTTTGTTATTTAGTTCTCCACCTACGCCAACGCTATTTTGTAATCTCACTTTTTATGGTGCCATACGTTTTTAATAAAAACTAGGGAGTGGCTCTGCTGCCGGCGCCGGTTGCTGAATTGGCTGCCAGCGCTGAGTTTGGAAAAAAAGCGCAAAATGGGGTTGGCAATTTGGCATAATGGAGCAGATGGGCGGGGTAGGCATAATTTAAAAAATATGTAGTAAAGCATAATTTTTTTCCAGTATTATATTTCCTTATTCAATGATTTCCATAATCCAGTAATCAATTACGGAACCAAACTAGTTAGATTAGGTTAAATATTTTTACTCGCAAAAAAGGTTAGGTTAAATTAGGTTAGAACTGTGACCCCTACCCTAAGAGGAAAAAAAATCAATATATAAAAAAAAATACTCTCTTAGGGTTAGTTAGTTGGAGTTATGAATACTGGAAGGGTTTTCATAAACGCCGCGCCGCCGGTGTCCATTATGGGAGCCGAAGGTGCCGCCGGCCAGAGTATGTAATGTGCCGGCAGCCGATGTTTTTAATCTCGGCTGCCGGCAGTAATGTCATGCTGGTTCCCAATGGCGTTATTTTTGGGAGCCGGCGCCGGCAGCGGAGGCACTCAATTTTTTTCCTAAAGGGATTTTCATTTACCAGCGTCTCGCCCTGTAAGTTTGAAGCTATTCCGTGAGCTATCTCATCATCCACAATATCTACCATGGTAAAATTCTTTTAAGTTACAATTTAATAATGAGCCATAAAACCTAGGTAACTTGTGCGAATTTCCATAAGTTTATAAGAAAAATGTTAAAAGTAAATCCTGAACACCGCGCTTTTTGTTCATGTTGATAGATCGCTACTTGTTCAACTTATAATAGTTAGAAGAAAACCCTGGGAAGAACAAAAAAACAAAAAATTGCGTTGAATGACCTTAATTGCAGCGCGGCATGAGCGAGGGTTCTTTGTGGCCGGCTCCGGGAACTTTGGGAAACTCACAACTTAAATGAGAATTCTTGATACTAGCCAGAGCTGCACAATAATAATACTGCGTGTCAAGTGTGTGCGTGCGAATGTACCTGTGTGTGTGTCCGGTGTGCGTTACAAGTTTCAACTAACCGAATGTTTAAGCGCTGAGCTGACCTGCCCTCACAGGACGTCGTCACTGCGATTTTAATGGAACGTCGGCTGCCTCTTTGAGGTAGGCAGTCCTTTCTGAACTAGTTAGTCTACAAACCAAAGTATTATTAGGCTATCATGTATAACTATCCCTAGGTGTAGTTTGATGTTAAACTATTAATGTTCTGGTTCATCCAGACTAAATCTATTTGAAATCGACAGAATGTGTTGTACAGAAGTGTCAAAGACCACCGTGTTACCTCCACAGTATATTGTGGCACGCCCACATCGCGCGCCGCACTACAAACAATATTTGTTTTGTTTGTAACATGTAGCGCATCTAGAGCAATGCCTTGTCAAACCGTTGGCAAAAATACTTTATATTAAATACGTAGCGAGCTCGTGAGGAGAGGAAGACGTTTAGGAGATTATCTCCATATTATCTGAAGGATGTAAGTAATTTCCTCGCGGAAATAGCCGTTGCCTTGGCAAGGAGGAAATTGGTGCCGAAAAAGGTGAAACCATTGTTTTTGATGTTTTGAGAATTTGAGAGTATTCAAAGGGAGTAGGTACCTATACGTCAGTGCTAAGTTTATTTAGTAATTATACGTCGTAAGAACCGGCCAAGTGCGTGTTGGACCACGCACAATGAAGGGTTCCGTAGTTGGGATGAAGAAAGAATTATCTCAAGAACAAACTTAACATTTTAGTTAAAATGCTTACATGTTCTCCAATACGGAATGTGTACTCCAATAATGAATGGAGAACATTTATTTTTTATTTTTAACTGCAAATGTAAGTTTGTACGCACAAAATTGAGGAATTTACCATGTTATTTTAAGAGTACAGACTTCTTACAGGTTTTCCTGTAATCTATAAGTATTGAACTATTTTCTGTCTTTTTTCAAAATTTTAGGTTGTGATTTCGGAGCTATGGAGGGAGGAATGGTTTTTTTTAGGGTTTCGTAGTAAACAAGGAACCCTTATAGTTTCGTCATGTCCGTCTGTCTGTCCGTCTGTCTGTCTGTCTGTCTGTCTGTCAGCTCCAAGACTGTTAGTACTAGAAAGTTTTAATTTGGCATAGATAATACATATTAATCATGCCAACAAAGTGGTAAAATAAAATTATGAAAAATATTTTTTTTAGGGTACCTCCCCTACACGTAAAGTGGGGCTTGTTTTTTTTTTTTTCCCCTTGTTGTGGGGTATCGTTGGAAAGGTCTTTTAAAAACATTGTGAGTGTGTTAAATCATTTTTCAATTCAGAGACCCGTTTGCGAAATATTAAGCTTTAAAGTGCAAATTGTTGTTAGAGTCAAGTGTCCCCCCCCCCCCCCCCTGCCAGCTAAATGGCTGGTTTTAGATATGTGAAAAAATTCACGGCAGTAGCAATAACGAATTTAAAAGGAAAACTATCACAGTAGAGTAGGCTTTACAAGTTAACGAGTAATAATCAACCAACTTAAATTTGCGATTGTAAAAACATGTTCACCCATACATTCTGTATGTAAGATTTTTTTTTCAACTACATAGTTAAGTTTGTTTTTGGGATAAATTCATACCAACTACGGAACCCTACATTGTGCGTGGTCCGACATGCACTTGGCCGGTTTTTTTTTGTTGTTGTTTTAATTCGCAAGTGTAAAGGATGTCGTCGTCACCGTTGCCGGCACAGAGACCTTTATTTTAGACAAGGATTTAATGTCTTAACTGTACACGGTACAATATTAATATAGGACGAGCTCACGTTTCCTTTTCCCAGAAGGTACGAAGGAGGGTAACGGAGGTCCTCTAGACCAAAAATGACAATAAGTCTTAATAATAGCTCTTAGCAGTGGAGTCTCATGAAACTATTCCAAATAGGACGTACTTAGTCGACGAATGCACCACTGGTTCAGTCTCACAAAAAAACAATATTTCAGCGGAGATCACGGAGAATCTTGACACCGAGATTCAGAAAGATGACGTATTGCGACAACGCCATCTAGTGTCGAGTAGTGGTACTTTGTAGTGTCACTTAAATGCGCGCTCGTGGATTTAGAGGTTTAAAGGTCAAATGATTTAAAGATCAAATATATAAGTAGTTATTAGGATATTATGATCGATTAACCCTTGGTATGCCGGAACGTAGATCTACACGGAATATCGGAACGGAAACCATCAAAAGTTTGAAACTCAACATTGGCTCCGTATTCAAAATATCATAAAAAATACTAATCATCAGGTTTAAAGTCTAGTTGTATCATATATCAGTCACTTTATATGTAGTGATTACCGTCCATTGTTGGCAAGAGAGTATCTAATGTGATTTGTGAATAAAAGTGTGATAAAAGAACCAAGTCTTACTGAGTGTTTAAACCGAGTAAGCGAGAGAAATATATAAACAGTGTTTAAACCGAGTGAGTGATAAACATTAACACCTACAATTCAAGTATAAAACATTAGCTTAATAATGTTTAAAGCTAAAAACAAGTGAAACTGTATCGTTAACATAATTCAAAAGTGGTGACGTGCGACGCTAAATTCTCGACCAATCAAAACAAAATACAAAAAAAAAACGAACTTTTATTCCGTACAATAAAACGCATGACACATCCACCTATTTCGAAGTTATAAGTAAGTGTCGATATAGCTTATTGCAATGAACGTCGAGTCGTCGGTACCTAAACTATGTGACCTAAGTTCAAACCCGACAATTCAATAACATTTTGGTTTTTTTTTGGGTATTTGTTTTCGAAGACTAGAGTAGTTATTTAATTTTTTTGCTACTTTTATGATTTTTTTGTTTTTTTTTTGTTTATTTTCTGCAAATTTTGTTAAACATTCTCTGAAAAGATGGAAAACTTCAGTAACGTTACTATAAGGAAAAGTCGCATGCGACGTTCTCTTTCTTGTTTGCCCAATGCATTGACAGTTTGGCATCAAACTTAAGCGCCAAAAGTATGATGGACCTATCAACACACCCAAAAAGTGATGAAACATTACAGTTAAAAAATACAATTGAGAATCTTATGGAGCAGATCATGAGCTTTCATCTTGAAATTGAAACGCTAGGTTTAGAGAATGCCTCATTGAAACAAAAATTAGCTGACGAAAAACTTAAAACTGAGCATTTCAGGAAAATGTGTATCAGGAGCACACATACCAATTGTACAACTTCTTCACACAATACAGAAATCTCAAAAAAATATTATCCAAATAAAAGCAAAATATCCGCTAGAAAATTAGACCTAGACATCGACTTCCATACGCCTGAACCATCTTCCAGCAGTACCGTTACTGATATTCTCAGAAAAGAAAATAAAAATGAAACCAAAGGAACTGATGCTAAAGATTCAACAGAAACGGATTTAATTGCAATTACCGAGGAGAACACACAAGAGCTGAGTGAGCCGACTCTACTAAAACAAAAATCACAGGCAGTAAGCAGCAAACCTGGAAATGGAAACTTACTTATTTTGTCGGATGACCAAGGGAAAGGTATAGTTCAAGGGCTACTCGAAAAGGAAAAAGAAAATAAATTTATTATTAATAAATACGCCATAACAGGGATTAGGAAACCAGGTGCGAATACAGAAGAAGTTTTGTTATGTTGTAATAAATTAGCGGAAAACTTTTCAAAAAATGACAGCGTGATTATAATGACCGGTAGAAATGATTCCAACCCTATTAAATTTTTGGCTGAAATGGCTGCAGCAATTAAGCTACTAAAGAACTGTAATATATTTATTGTAAATGTTAAGTACAATGCATTTCTGAATGAGCGTAAACTTAATTATCAATTGAAATTACTTTCACAAAACTATCACAACTGCAACTTCATTGAAGCAAGGAGCAACAACAACGTTATAGAACAACTCTTATACAAAATAAACAATGTCCAATACTACAACAAATATCTTCTTTATAACAATAATAACGTAGTAATAACGGAAAAACCAATTTGTTTAGAGCATATTATACAAGATAATTCTAAAACCATCAGGCGTTCGGTAGACGATATATTGGAACCCGTAAATCTACCAGTTAAAGGAACTATTCCATACTATTTTTCTCAGGCTGTTAAACCACAAATGTCACGTATAAACACTTCTTCAGACAACGTTGTAGTAAGTAAAGAACGTTTTTTTCGTAACTAATAAAAAACATAACAAAAGTAGCAGTTTAAAGTATAGTAGAAGTAGTTTTTCAGTACTACATCAAAATATTGCAGGGGCTTTAAACAAACTACAAGATATTGATTTAACTATTAATGAAATGCGTGACTCTCATATAAATATAGATGTTTTATGCCTGAGTGAACACTTTGTTATAAGAGGGGAAGAAAAATACCTCAAACTTAATAACTTCTATATTGGTGCCATTTATTCACGGCCTGATCAGCGGCGAGGGGGAACATGCATACTATGCAAAAATTTTCTCCTAAGTACTGAATTAAAAGAAGTAAAAGAATTCTCCATTGATAAAACACTTTGAGATTTGTGGATTAGAAATTAAATCTATTCATGTTATCATAATTTGTATATACAGGACCCCCTCATCTAATCTAAATATATTTTTTGAAAACTTAAACAAAACCTTACTGAAACTACAAAATCAAAAAAGTCACACCTCTGCCCAACCCTTCGGGGAAACAAGGCGTGATGTGTTTAAAATAATAATAGCTGGAGATTTTAATATCAACCTTTTAAATAATGACACTAATTGCACAAAATTTAAAGAACTCATTTCAAACTATGGTATGCGGTGCCACATTCAAGAAGCCACCAGGTTGAACACGTGTATTGATAACATCATCAGTAATATTCCAAATATAACAGGTAAAACTTATAATGTTTGTTTATCTGATCATAATACAGCACAGGTTGTTAAATTCGAATATGATCAAAAACCCATATCAGGCTATTACTTCATGACTTACCTAGACACCTACAGTACAATGCAGCTATTTGGAGTCCTAGCGAAGCCAAATACAATACAATGTTAGAGCGGATACAAAACAAATATATCAGGTTTATGTACCATAAGATGTATGGAGTGTATCCGGGATACCCACTGCTGTATCCTACCTTGTTTGTATTAGGCATGGTAGGTTATACTAGATTAGAAGTAAAGAGGGAGCTTGCATTAGCCACATACTTATTTAAAGTAATAAGGGGAAAAATTTGCAATCCTGACATTTTACAGACAATTAAGCTGTGGGTACCTGACGAGTACGTAAACAGGCGCCGGCGGCCGCGGCTGCTGGGGGTACCGAAAGCGCGCACCAACCTTCTCCGCCGTGCCCCGTGTACACGTGCGCTGTGCACTCTCAACGCGGTGGCTATGAGCTTGGACCTGTTCTCTTGTGCACTGAACGATTTTACTCTGGCGACCACTAGAGTATTGTGTTATTCTGATCTGCATGTATAGTTAGATTTAAGTACCTAGTTTTAAGATTATATCTTAGTTTAATTGTGTTCTGTACCACTCTATCACTTTAGGTTAACCTGTAAAGATAGTTTGTGTTGTAAATAAATAAATAAATAAATGACCGTAAATGACCTGAGTAAAGACAATGTCAATAAATTCATTGAACACATGAGTAAATTATCTTTTACCGATGTTTACAACATTTCAGATACTAACAATGCTTTTGATAACTTTCATGACACAATCACTTTATTTTATAAATTATGTTTCCCTCTCATAAAAGTTAAAAAACAGTTCAGTTGTAAATTAAAATGGATAACAAAAGGAGTTAAAAAGAGTAGTAACACTAAATGAACACTAAGATTTAAATATTATCTAAACAAAACCAATGAAAATAAAACTAGGTTTAAGGTATACTCTAATATGTTAAGAAAATGTATTCATAACTTACAATCTTTATGTAATCTGAAGCACATTGCATACTCAAAAAATAAGGGTAAAGCTTCATGGGATATTGTTAAACACAGTACAGGTAATGAAAGGTCTCGAGAATATATTAATAGTATAGTTGACGATGATATTACTGCAACCTCAGGCTTGGATATCGCCCGGGGGTTCGAAGAAAACCGATAGGGAAATCGTGGCCCCCGGCAACATGGCATAGGAAGGAACACGGGTGGGTTTTAGTCAGTAAGAGTCTGACACGCCCTCCCGCTCCACCCAGAGCGGGAGAAGTTATTTGATAATTTCCCACCCAAAAAAAAAAAAAAAAAAGGCTTGGATATCGCAAACCTATTTAACCGGTAAAGGACCGGCGTCTCTCATGAGAGACGGCACACCCACGCGACTTACATCTCTATTTGTACTTGTTGTAATGGCTATTATCGTCTGTGAATTTTTCTGTCTATGGTCGGATAGATATTCTCGTCAAATAAATCGACTAAAAGCAAAAATATTAATAGGCAACATTTTAAAAAAATGTTGAAAATCACGTTCCCGCGCGGTAAAATGTCAGTCAAATGTCACTCCCGTCCGCTGTAATAATTCGTTTTTTAATGGTTTTTGTGTGTAAATCGTCGGAAAGTGGTGATATTTTCATTTTGAAGTAAATATTACATCGTTTTAGATAATATTCGCACTAAATAACACCTATTTTGACCCAACCAAAAAAGTGTAAACAACCAAAAAAGAGAAAGTTCCCGTCACAGTGAAAGTTGTAATATTTTGTGGTTTTTCTGTATGGATCTGATCCGTAAGTGTTTTATTTCTTTTCTATATTACATGTATCATCGTTTTAGACAACATTTAGAACAAAATAATACAAAAAAATATTTTTTTGGTACGGTGAAAGTTACGTAAGCAATAGAAATTCTAGATCATCAAAAATCTAGATTTTTTGAATTTTTTGTTTTCAATGTTTGTCTCTAAAAACGCTTTTGTTAGATAACTTATCTATCCATAATGTACCCTGCAAAATTTCGTGTGAATTGGTACGGTAGTTTTATCAGAAATCGTTATCACAAAGAACAAAAGAAATAATAACAAAAGCGGGTAATAAAGATAAGTGAACGTTGTTTACAAAGACTGTAACCATTTGAAACGTATTCCTAATCTATTCGAGTAGCAAAAAACATTAACAATACTACTTGAGACATTGTAAAGAAATCCGAGTGTTTGTTTATTTAAGTGCGGTCGTAAAACTGTCACGGCGCGGACCACCCACGGCGACTCAGCCGTCCCTTACCGGTTAACAATTTCTTTATAGATATTGTTGAAAACAATACAACCTTTCAAAACAACACTTATGACCTAAATGTTAAAAGTAACGACAATAGCATATTTTTAAGACCTACTAATCCTGCTGAAATTTTTAGCATCCTAAAAACATTAAAAAACACTAAGTCGTCTGGCTATGATGATATATCTACAGATCTTCTAAAACAAATCGCTCAATACATTGCAGAGCCTCTTTCATATATTATAAATTTATCATTAGAACAAGGTTGCTTCCCGGAAAAACTCAAAATATCTATAATAAAACCGATGCACAAAAAAGGATCCAAAACAGACAAAAATAACTATCGACCTATTGCGCTTATACCAATTCTATCAAAGGTCTTTGAAAGAGTTATGTACAATAGAGTCCTTTCTTTTTTGGACAAGTATAATATGCTTGCAAAACAGCAATATGGTTTTAGGAAAAACAAATCCACCTCATTAGCAGCGTTTAACTTAGTCAAATCCATCCTAAATAACATCAATTCGAAAGTTACAACTTCAGCTCTGTTTTTAGATCTTAGTAAAGCTTTCGATTACGTAAATCACTCCATTCTCATTGATAAACTGAGTAGAGAATAGTTCAAATCTTACTTAACAAATAGAACTCAGATCACAAGAATCACAAAATTTGATGACAAATTAAATATTATCACCGACTTTAACTCTCAGCCCCGACCAAATTACTTTGGAGTTCCACAGGGAAGCATCTTAGGGCCACCACTATTCCTTGTATATGTTAACGATCTGCCACAAGCTATAGAACAGGATTGTGTTCTGTTTGCTGATGACACAACGGTTATCCTTGACTGTAAAAATGAGGAATCATACGAGTGTGATATAAATAAAATTATTACTTGGTTAGATAACAACGCTTTAAAAGTTAACGTAGAAAAAACTAAAATAATCAATTTCAAAACACAGAAAAATAAATATACACACTTTAAAATATCGCATAGAGATCAAATAGTAGAACAATTACATAAAACAAAATTTCTTGGTATAACACTTGATGAACATTTCACCTGGAAGCAGCATATCGATGAGATATGTATGAAAATCAATAGGTTTGTTTTTGCATTAAAGAAAGTTAACAATGAGACATCCAGACAAACTGCTTTAATGGTGTACCACGCCTATGTTTGCTCCGTTATCCGGTATGGTATAATTGTCTGGGGAAACTCTTCTGAAATTTCTAGAGTTATGTTAGCACAAAAAAAATGCGTACGAGCAATTTTCAATATGGACTGGACTGATTCCTGCAGGCCAGTGTATAAATCCCACAACCTTCTCACAGTTCCTTGCATTTATATTTATGAAATCGCTAAGTTTGTTAAAACAAATCATTCACTTTTTGAACTTCTTAATAATACAAATAAACGAAAAGCCACACAATATTTATTAAAAATGCCTGTTCCTAGGATCGAACTATTCCGACGCAGTTGCGTATATATGGCGCCACTTATTTATAATTCAATTCCAAATTTTATAACTGATCTTCCTTACAGAAAATTCTGCGTGGTACTAAAAAAATGGCTCATTTCACATAGTTATTATTCAATAGGTGAATTTCTAAAACAAACTTCTTGTCGGTCCTATCATTACAGGAATACATTGTAGAACAGACTAGAATTAAAATTTATGATTGTAGATGTAATTTTGTCCTGTTATTTTGTGTTGTGCCAAATGTATCATATATAAAAAAAATTAATGAGTTGTGTAAATTGAGGATTAATTTACTTTAATTTCATATCTAATCAATATTTTCAACTTTAGTTAGAGATAATTGCTTTTTACCATTAATATTTGCATGCCAAAATATGGCGAAATGTGTCATCGCACAAGAATACTTATATAAATAACACCTTTGTAACCGCATTTATAGCAAATAAATGACTTTGACTTTGAAATGTCATTTATTTATTCGATTATATCGAAACAAAGATGGGTATTTAAAAAAAAATCGGCAACAGAGGAGTTATCCTCGATTGATATCCGTTTGAACGGCTTGACAGCGATGCATGTGTACGATAGGTTCGCGAGTGGTTATCGCTTATCCAATTCGGTTTTTGAAAACGCCGTCACGAACAGAGACGACTGTGAAATAGCTATAACTGTACAATCCCATAAAGTTCCGACTGAGTGTTGGAAAAGGTGGTTATACCTGCATACCGAGATAACTTGTGCATTTCTTAACCCAGCAAACATATTCGCGCAGAATATGTTTGCTGGGTTAAGAAATGCATTGAATATAATGAGGAAAAACTTGACACAAAAAAAACTCATTATAATGTTTCATAGCAAATAATGAAGTAGTCCACTTAGAGCACCCGTCTGAATAGCACCTACGCGAATAGCACCTAGCTTAGTCCACGAAGAGCACCTACTACTCAGCAGCCTACTGCTGGGATGTCGTTTTACAGGACGTTATTAAATGAAAGATTTCGATAAAAATCACTAGAATGTTTATTAATCACACATACTAACTTACTAATACTTGGTGAGAGTTATTATTTGGTAAGATTAATAATTGTTGTCATAGTGATTTTTATTATTTTTAGTTTTTAAATGTCGCCGTAGACAAATTTCGTATGTACGTAAGTATTTGTAATTAATAAACATTCTAGTTATTTTTATCAATAATTTTCATCTAATAACGTCCTGTA
Source organism: Agrochola litura (assembly GCA_949152395.1). Classification (NCBI taxonomy): domain Eukaryota; kingdom Metazoa; phylum Arthropoda; class Insecta; order Lepidoptera; family Noctuidae; genus Agrochola; species Agrochola litura. The sequence continues at coordinate 562,456 of OX424497.1, read as the reverse complement.
AAACAAATACATCCTAGCAGTAGGCTGCTGAGTCGTAGGTGCTCTTCGTGGACAAAAATATAAAAATAAATTTTAATACACGAAGTGTACGTGAGACGTACACTTCGTGGACGACTTCGTGGACGGGAAGCACCCGTCCGAATAGTGGACTACTTCAAAATAAGAAAAAATATGTAGGAGAAATAGGGCCCCAAAGACAAGTGATGTAGATAATTTTTAAAAATTCTCACTGAATAATTAGCTTAATTGCTACTACGTGTTGATTAGTGACCGCAACACTAATTTACACTGTCTTGCAAGTGAGTGGTGGGAGAAGTACCACACTAAACATTACGAAGCCGACGACGGCTTGCTTCCAATCAATACGCCGACAGATTGCAGAGTTTTTACATTTGGTCGTAATTAACCTAATTTAGTGACTCTTAATTACGAAGAACAGACATTTTCCGTTAATAATGGTAACTTTCAATCAGGAATCATGCATGATTCTGATTGAAAGTTGTCTGTCATCTCTTCTCAATGGGTATTCAGTATTGCAATAGTTTAACGCCAGTTTCTATTTCGGATTGCAATTATTTTTATTTTAGGTAGGTTTAACAATGTTTTTCCGGCGGTTTTAGACGATTCTAATGATAAAAGACATAAGAAGAATAAAAAGTAAGTTCCAAAACTAAAACCCGGCTAAAAGGTATGAAACAAGAGTATATTTCAGACAGAAGTCAAGACATAGGTACAAAAAAGATCAAGGTAAAGCCGTGGTCGCATGCCATTATAATTTTGTAGGTGTACAAGCATGCGACCACGGCTTTACCTTTTAATCGAGTTTTAGTTTTGGAACTTACTTTTTATTTAAATTATTTTGGGGTTATAGTTTCGTGACAAAGTATTTGCAGAGCAGCTTAATTTTTTTCTTTTGGTTTATATTGTATAATAATACCAGCCTATTGTTGTCCCTCTGCTGGGAAAAGGCCTCTTCTCATACAGAGAAGGCACGAGCATTGATCACCACGCGCGCTCAAGACGTGTTGGCGATTTCAGACTTATATAATATATTAACTATAAGTCCAGTACCTACCCTAATTGCGTAACTTATTTTCGTAAACAATTGTGCCTAATTTGTTTCATTTTGAAAGTTCAAGAAAGAAAGAAAAATATTTTATTTGGGACACGCACAAGAAATACAGACAGTAATAAAAATAAAATAAAAGTAAGAAAGGAGCATTTTAAACTAACAAAAAAATAGTAACGACCTGTGCGAGGCCAGAAACAACATTCATTGCGTTATTTACGTTGTTGAGCAGATTTTTTTTTCCAACTTATGAAGCAATGGATTAGCAATCTGTTTTAAATCGAAACAGATTGAGGTTGTGTTGTTTTACGCAATTAGGGTACAGGTTTCCTCACGATGTTTTTCCTTCACCGATGTTGGTAATGTCCAAGATAAACTCAGAAAGTAGGTACATTTGAATTGAAAAACTCACATTGGTACCTGCCCGGATTTGAATCCACAACCTCGTACATGAGAGGCGAGGCCTTAACTACTGGACCATCACGGCATATATAAATTAATACCTATTATACGGTATGAGAGCAGTGGTGGCCCAGTGGTAACGGCCGCGACTTACGAGTTGTAGGTCGTAGGTTCGAACCCAGACAGGCGCTTTACTTTGTGTAAATTATTTCATCACCACTGCTCCCAAAACGGTGAAGGAAAACATCGTGAGGAAACCGGCATGTCCTAGAACCGAACATTCGAAGACATGTGACATCTACCAACCCGCACTGGGCCCGCGTGGTGGATTACGGCCCACTCCCTCTCACAGAGAGGAAGCCTGTATCCCAGCAGTGGGAACATTATAGGCTGATGATGATACGGTATTAATTTTACAGCCGCGCCGTACGTAGCACAGTCTCATTTTTACTTGTTTTTAACAATTTAAACATATTTATTTACTTGGACAATATGATAGGTACCTATACATATTTGTAATATGCTCGTCAAGCCCTTTCATTTGATACTCAACATGGCACAATTCAATTATTTTTATTTTTTATTTCGTTACTTTATGTCCTCTAGAGGGCGCCATATTGCATTTAATGTGACGTCACATAACCTATAACTAGCGGACAATCAAAACGTTTCCAATGATACGTCATTTGTCAAATTATGATCCGCAGTTTAGAAGTTAAGAGGTAACAGATGAACATACATACATACAAACATACATACATACATACATACCGGTTAAAATCATAACCCTCCTTTTTGCTTCCCCGTAGTCGGGTAATAAAAAATAGTAAAACGTCCTACTTTTGTGCAAGAGGCTTAAATCTAGCTCTAATAAAGTACGAGAGCTTGAGTTAAGCCGTTCAGCGCCGAACATTCACCTGCTCCGTATGCATGCGAACTGTAACGATCTATACAGGATTGACACGTCGTGTAGACGTATTAGCCGGCGGTGTAGATAATGTGGGGCTTACGTCTGCGTGACGTGCTACATATCGGCGCTCGTCCGGAGGGCGTGCGGACTAATGCGCGGGACACCGCCGCCGCCGCGCACTAATGACGTCGCCCGGCGTCGCTCGCTGCCGTCAAGTGATGTACTCACTGTAGCACCTCAGGTAGCTACGGCAACTGCAACATATTTATCACTGCAAAGCCGCCTCAATTTACAAGGATAAGGGTACCTACATAAGTTATGCTTATGAGTTATGATTTGTTTGGTGATATTAATGCGTGGGAAACAGAAACGAGGATGCTAATACAAAAACTTACAACTACAAAGTTTTGAAAATATCGGGATAATAAGTATCCTATCTGTTAATCCAGGTTATAAACTATCTATGTGCCAAATTTCATCCAAATCCGTTAAGTCGTTTTTGCATTAAAGAGTAAAGGCTTGTTCAGACCAGCGCGACACGCGACGCGACACAAAGGTACCGCTCGTCGCGCGACGAGCGGTGCCTTTGTGTCGCGTCGCGTGTCGCGCTGGTCTGAACAAGCCTTAACAAACATCTATCCATCCATCCATCCTCACAAACTTTCGCGTTTTTAGGGTTCCGTAGTAAACAAGGAACCCTTATAGTTTTGTCATGTCCGTCTGTCTGTCTGTCTGTCTGTCTGTCTGTCTGTCTGTCCGCGGTCTAGCTCCGAGACCCTAAGTACTAGAAAGCTGTAATTTGGCATAGGTATACATATTATTTACGTTAACAAAGTGGTAAAACAAAATTATGAAAAACATTTTTTTAGGGTACCTCCCATACACGTAAAGTGGTGATGTTTTTTTTTATCCCATGTTGTGCGGTATCATTGGAAAGGCCCTTTAAAATAATTGTGAGTTTGGGAAAACCATTTTTGGATTTAGGCATCCGTTTGCGAAATATTAAGCTTTAAAGTGAAAGTTCTTGTTAGAGTCAAGTCCCCCCCCTGCCAGCTAGCTAATGGTTGGTTTTGGATATGTGTAAAAAATCACAGTAATAGTTTATATAACGAAATTAACAGCTAAGTAGGCTTTACAAGTTAACGAGTAATAATTGACCAACTTAACTTTGCAGTTGCAAAAACATGTTTTCCCATACATTTCGTATGGGAGAACATGTTTATCAACTACAAAGTTAAGTTTGTTTTTGGGATAAATTCATCCCAACTACGGAAACCTCCTTGTGCGTGGTCCGACACGCACTTGGCCAGTTTTTATTAGTAAGATTGCAACTAACCCCGAAGAGATGAACTGAAACTGTTAAACATTTGCGAGGTAGCAGTAGCGACCGGCGACCGGCGACCGGCGAACATCAACGTCTTTAAGATAAATCGCAAACTTTTTAATAATGGCCGTGTAACACCGTTGTACGTCGGAGAGACAATTTAAACGCTTACAAATGAATCCCGGGGGTAAGCCCGCGCCACTCATTTGCATCGCCACAGCCCCGGGACGCGGGGCGCGGGACTCGAGCGGGATATAAACGCCTCTCTATTACATATCTAGCACACTTTGTCTAGCGGGAATTCTAATTTCCGTATGTCGATATCATTCGACATTTTCAATTAAACTCATTTTGAATATGAAAAATTTACTAACGCCTATTTATCTATTCCCAGGTTTGCTATCAGTGCTGCAGTCAGCAGTGCTGTAGTTTGCAGTGTGCAGTGGAGTCACGAATCATGACAGAATATGTTTGCGAACGAAGTTGTATTATTGCGACGGGAATTTGGCAACTAGAAAACCAGGTAAACTAATTCGTGTCAGTGGAATAAGAATAATAGTTAATTATTTATTTGTATAAAAATTATAGAGGTGTAAGTATTGTTGTGATGTAATGTATCTATCTACTTGAAAATAATATGTCACATACTATTTTCTATCCGAATACCAACGGAAAATTTGAAAAGATACTCTTCCATTTAATAATTATAACCATACCTACTATAATTACTTAGTATGTAACTATACTTATAGGTAAAAATCTAATTAAATGGCTCAGTAGGTTTCTACGTTCACGAATTTCCAGAAAATCTATTGAAGAATTTCTGAAAAATTAATTAATTTTGAATAAAATTTGAACTAAGTATTCGAAGACTGGAATAGTAATTAGGTTTTGTTCGAATTGTCTGTCTTGTTGTATTGTTGTTGCTGGTAACGTGTTGTATCAGCTCTTCAACTTACAAATAAGTCGTAACACCTTCAAATGTAGAAAGGGTGTAAAGTACTCACAGAGAATAGTGAAACAGACAAATGTGATACAGGTAAACTAATTTGAGATCACAACAAGGTTAGCTGTCTGTGGAACTATTAAGTTGGGCGAGAGGGCAAGAGGGCGAGAGGGCGCGATAAGTGGAACGAAGTGCGCGAGGGCGGGACATTAATAACGCGCCCAGGACGATAAGTCACCGTGTTTGTGTTGGCGCCCTCGCCGTACGGGGCCCGTGCTGATTTGTGCGGCTCTGTGCAGGTTTGTGCGGCTCTGTGCGAGAAGGGCCACTCGTAACAATGGCCATAAGGAAAGTACCCGCAGAAAGTGAACGTGTTTTGTGGTCTATACATTTGTTTGAATTAACCTTTGCAATTGCACCTAGTAAAAACACTGTTAGCAGCTTCTCATTGTAGTTTGATCCCAATACAAAGGCATCTCAACCAAAACGAAGGTGCCTATTTTGTGAACAACCTTGTTACTTATTGCTTGAATTATTTGCCTTTCCTTTGAAAGAGTTGGCCATCAGTAGTTGTGTTGTTAAGCTGAAAGTAAAGAACGTCGTAGTACTTACCTACTTAATTTATGAGTTTACTCTAAATCGTTTAAATGGACCTTTTTAACCGACTTCCAAAAAGGAGGAGGTTATATGTTCGACGCGTATGTTTGTTTTTTTTTTTTTTTTTTATGTGTGTCCACCGATTTCTCCGTCATTTGTGGACCGATTTTGAAAATTCTTTTTTTGTTTGAAAGGGTATGCTCCCAAATTGGTCCCATATAAATTTTATTAACTTTTCTTGGGTGGTTTTTGAGTTAGCTATAAAATACGTATTTTTTTCCCACTTAGTATGTAGATGATATGATAAGTTCCTGTCACTGGTAGCAGGTAGTGGTATTCGAATGTGTGTGGGGTAGGTACCACAACTAAAAAGTGAAAAATAAAAACTTTTTACAAAAAAAAACAACCGACTTCCAAAAAAAAAAACACTACAAAGTAAAAAATAACTTTAATTTCGGAAGTCGGTGGCAAAAAACGAAAACACAAAACCCAAGACACCGACTTCCGAAATTAAAGTTATTTTTCACTTTGTAGTGTTTTTTTGTACACTATCTACGAAGTACGTAAGTGACGTATTCTCTCTATAATTTTTTTCGCTGAGCGCTGAGAAATCGGACGCGGACTTAATTACTGCTTAATTATCTACAGACGATGGAGAACTGCGCGAGCGACGAGCCAACTAGCTCCTGTCTTATCATGAGTCAGCTGGATCGTCGACAGAAAAAAAAACTCGGTGCCGTAGAGATCATTACCTGTTTGGTTCTACCATGCAATCTTTTCGAGTTATTATAAGATAATGAGATAATCGCTGATATGAATTTAGAAAGCGGTGAAAAAATTAAGGGTCAGCTTAATGAGCTGACAATTAGTGTATACCATCTTGTATAAAAGTTATAAAATTTGAAACCCAACTACGAAAAAAAAAGTCAACTTGAAAAGTTTATACAAGACATCACAGACAGACAAATTCAAAATCCGGAGTCACACGTGATAGGGCAGAAATTGAACAGATTATTATTATTGAAGTGAAAACTTCTTTAGGCGCGATGGGCATTTTTGAGATAGGACTAAACCATTGATTTCGCAACACTGTTACGACACCAGCTTTTGACCATTAAAAAGACATCAACGCGTTGATTACCGCGATGCCGATTTTTTTTTCAAGTTATCACTTCTGTCGGCACTCCCGGTGTGCCACTGTTTTTTTTTGATTTTGTCACTTTATGTCAATACGCAATATTCTTTTATCTGACGTCACATATGCCTATAACCAGCGGACCATCAAGACGCTTCCAACGATACCTCATTTGTCAAATTATGATGTGTAGTTTAGAAGTTATGAGGGAACAGATGAATATACATACATACATATCGGTCAAAATCATAACCCTCCTTTTTGCTTCGCCATAGTCGGGTAAAAATGTAAAATGATATAAATTGAATTGAATATATTATGCAAGTGAAACTATGAATATAATATGCGTTTTATTGATCCGTTTAAATACGCGTTTTATTCGTAACAATACTGACCGCTGTGTTCGGAGGAAATATGAATTTAACGTCGAACAAAAATAGTGTTAAATATTTCAAGGGGTCATAGGTGTAGGTGGTGGGTAGTAGGTACCTCCTAATCATGAATATGAAAAAAATAAAAATTCCACTGAAAAAAATTTTCAAATTCATGAGACCTTTAAAATTAATTTGGATAATTAATTATATGAGTTAGGTTACACTTAAAGGCGCTCCCTCATCGGGAGCGTTCGCCAGTAATGTAGCAGTTCAGATGCGAGCATGACATCAGTAAGGGAGAAGAATCGAGCATTACAGTGCGCGGTGTGATAATGAAACAATTTGTAACATTACATTCACCGGGACCATTCGCCTGTATGTAACAGTAGTGAGTGGGAGCATACAATTTGTAACATGAATGCAAATCTTATCGAATATTCGTCAGTTAGTGAGGTAGTATTGTAATGTTATGTTTAAAATCGAAACTTTTGTTTACATTACAGGCGAATGCTCCGGTGAGGGAGCGTCTTCATACAAATAAATGTTCTGTTGTGTTGTGGCCCCTAATTTACGCATTACCAATTTCATTGAAATCAAACAAATTGCAATGAAACCTTTTCAAGTTTCTGAATGAAATAATATCAGTGTTAACTGAGTAGGTACCTATACATATAGAACGTACCTGGCGAACCTTGTAACATCATCGTGACTTGAAGACCTAGGAACTCAGTGAATACTTTGCATGCACGATTCGCATTAAAATATGTGATGCTGCTTAGATCCCTACCTACAAAAGTAACCAATTAAAAAAACGAATCACACAAGAAGAAGCAATCTATATCCATACAAATATTATGTACCAATTGTCAATCGATTTCGAACCGCTATAGGTACCTACGTTTATCTTCAAAAGGAATCTGCTTTTAGAGCTTTTTAGACAGTAAATTCACCAAGATACAACTTTTAGAGCTTAATCCGTTACTTAGCGACCTCTGAGGTACCTACAGTAGGTACTTACAGCCAGTGATGATGGATGTGATCTCGATATTGTATCAATTGGCAGCTGTGCCTAATGTGCCGAACTGCCTACACGCGACACAATGCCGGTGGTGTGCCAATCACGTCATTATATGACGATCCAAACACGTTCGGCTGTAAACAGCTCGCGGCTGAGGTAGTGCGTGGGATCTGTTTAATAATATGACTAGCGACCCGCCCCAGGTCGCATGGTCTTTTACGATTTGACAAAACATTGTGATTTCTTTATTATGTGTATGTTTAATATTAAATAAATTCTCTAAATGATGATGAAAACCGCCTCAAAATCCGTAGCGCAGTTTTGAAGAATAACACGGCCACACAAGTTTTTATCCAGACCGCAAACTTTAACACGTGACTGTATTCATCATTATGAACAACTTTTATTATACTATAAGACCAAACATGAAATCGCGAAAAAAAATCAGCTGTTCCCTACAATTATGTTCGCATAACTCGTCCAAATGTAGGGAAAGCTGATTTTTAGGGTTCCGTAGCCAAATGGCAAAAAACGGAACTCTTATGGATTCGTCATGTCTGTCTGTCCGTCCGTCCGTATGTCACAGCCACTTTTTTCCGAAACTATAAGAACTATGCTGTTGAAACTTGGTAAGTAGATGTATTCTGTGAACCGCGTTAAGATTTTTAAACAAAAATAGAAAAAAACAATAAATTTTGGGGGTTCCCCATACATAGAACTGAAACTCAAAAAAAAAATTCATCAAACCCATACGTGTGGGGTATTTATGGATAGGTCTTCAAAAATGATATTGAGGTTTCTAACATCATTTTTTTCTAAACTGAATAGTTTGCGGGAGAGACACTTCCAAAGTGGTAAAATGTCAAACTCAAACTCAAACTCAAACTCAAAGCATTTATTTCAAATAAACCAATTACAGGTACTTTTGAATTGTCAAGGGGTCGGTCAGTCAGAAAAATGAAGCTAGTTGCCCATTCCAAAGCGTAGTTGGTACCTATGGAGAAGAACGGGCAAGAAACTCCACGGACACTCTTTTAAATCAAAATATTGTTACAAAATATTGGTTACATCATTCGTGTTGAACTTATACATGTGAGAACAATGTAGAAAGACGTGCACGTTAAAAGCGTCCGTAATAAAAATATAATATCAATTCAAAAATTTAAATAAATTAAAATAAACCGTGGCAGCTAAGAGATGACCAGTCCCTACTGACGGCGCCCGTTCACGAACATGACGCATGGATCAGCACCATTTAGCTCAACCATTTTGAAGGGAACTTAATGATCCAACACACACGCCACCATCAGCGAGACATTTGAGTGAGCATGACATACTCTCAGCCGCCAGGGCACATTCAAGTCAATGAAAGACGTACCCAGTAAATGGTAGCTTTATGGAATGTACAACATGGTCACAGTGGGTCCCCCCCCCTGTAACTTCTAAAATAAGAGAATGATAAAACTAAAAAAATATTTAATGTACATTACCATGTAAACTTCCACCGAAAGTTGGTTTGAACGAGATCTAGTAAGTAGTTTTTTTGAATACGTCATAAATCGTAAACCAAAAATACAGTATTATTAAAACATCAATCAAAGTTACAACGAACTACAAGAACTTTTTAACCGACTTCCAAAAGGAGGAGGTTCTCAATTCGTCTGTATGTTTTTTTTTTTTTTGTATGTTTGTTACGCGATTACTCCGCTAATTATGAATAGATTTTGATGATTCTTTTTTTGTTTGGTAGATCATACTTTAGAGGTGGTCCCATATAAATTTTATTAACTTTGCTTGGGTAGTTTTTGAGTTAGCTTCAATTATACGTATTTTTTCCCACTTAGTATGTAGATGATATGATAACTTCTTGTCACTGTTATTTAAATAGCAGGTAGTGGTATTCGAATTTGTGTGGGGTAGGTACAGTACCGACCAAAAGTCCATAAGCAATCTCACAAAGCAATAGACTGACACTTCGGTTTGACTTACGACCTTCTTCTATAAATTGTTACAATACTATAGACACGCACAGTACACACACACACACTCACTTTGTCTGCAACCAATGACTAGTTCGATAATCATTCCTTTTTTGTTTCATTCGTCTTGTTCACATAAATATTAAAGTTTAGCAGGTAGACCACAGAAAACTAAGTAAATTATTTCGATTTCTGTAGGGTAGACAGATACAGTTCGTTACGAGTATTCAATTAATAGAACTTTGTGGGCTCGTGGATAATATTGGTGACGAGTATTAAGCGCAGTGTTGTGGTTATTATTTTCAAAAAGCAGGCATAAAATATATTGAAGAGATCAGATCAGATCAGAGAATATTATTGCGCTGCGTAAAAGTGAAGTGAATATCTAATGAAACCGGACTAAGTGTGAGTGTTATCATTTACATATTTCATATTTTAGTAAACATAAATCTTAATCAAGGATATTGTTGATAGAACAGAGGTATTGTTGAGACAGAAGATGCCTTTAAAGTTTTAAATTCATTATGAGGTTTAATTCGATTAGTGAATAATAAATAATTATGTATTATGTGTAATAAAAACAATGTTTTTCTTTGTTCTAGAGAAATACTGTGAGGGTTAAGAGATATGAGGAAGGGGCTTACTATCGAAATGCAGCGACGTCAAATGATGAATGAATATGAAACAAATGGTTTCATACCGACGAGATATTCTGCTGAATTATTAAAAACACGTCATTATGAACAGTTCGCCGTGCACTCTGAAGGCTTGCATCACTGAAGACCAGCTAGAAAACCGTTTTTGACCTTAAAATATTGACCGTACCAACTTAATAAACAACAGATTCATTATTGCATGAATTTATGGTAACGAATTTTTTAAGCACGTTTCAATAGGGTGTTTGTCGTATTTCTTGCAGATAGACCGAAATTGTTTAATTAATATTATTTTAGTAATATTATTATTTTAGGATTAAAATTTGAGGTTTAGTTTCAATCTTCTTTTCGTAAAGAAAATGAATACTTAAGCTATAACCTCAATACCAACCAATATTTACTAAAGCCAAATAAAATTTAAAATAATACTTAACCTTAAAATCAACAATATTGTCAGTAGATTTTTTTACATTTTAAGTAGACTAATATTCTTATTTATTGCTTAATTACTTCGAACATGATCAAAGCTTTATATATATGGTGAAAAAAATCCATTTAAAATATTTCAAAATTTAAATATGTCAAAATAATACAAATTGCTTCTAAGTTTCTAGACATCTATTTCACATAGTATTCAGGTGAAGTAATGATAAATAATTGTAGCATTTTATTAACTATACTTAAGTAAAATAAATATAACGAATAAATATTATTTATTTTTTATTATCACATATCACGCATTTTTATTCTAAACCTTTATTGCAATAACAACATTAATAAATAGGCAGGAATATTTAAAAATATTATTATTGCAAACAAAAATAATAATATTTGCAAAAACAGCGCTGTGATTTACGAGATTAGAACCTTAGCCATCTTGAATCTAAGACCAACGCTTAACGCCTTCTGCTATCTGCACTTATAATTTACTTTCGAATTTTAGCAATGCCATACACTGGCCAAGGTCACGCGTATGATGCATGCTAACAAAAGTGATGGAAATATAAGTGCGGCGCCCGCGAACCGTGACGATACGACAGTGTGTAGTGCAAATATGCGTTCTCTGTTGTGTGTGTACGGCACTCACACCACAGACGTCTGACTGTTTACACATACAAATGTACGGACTATACCGCGTGTTCACAGCAATACGACTCTTAGCGTGCTTATGCACTTTTGAGCGCTTACTGTACCACAACTAAAAAGTGAAAAATAAAAACTTTTTACAAAAAAAAAACAACCGACTTCAAAAAAAAACACTACAAAGTGAAAAATAACTTTAATTTCGGAAGTCGGTGACAAAGAACGAAAATTCAAAACCAAAGACACCGACTTCCGAAATTAAAGTTATTTTTCACTTTGTAGTGTTTTTTTTTGAAGTCGGTTGTTTTTTTTTTTGTAAAAAGTTTTTATATTATGTTACTTGCTGCTACGGAACCCGTTATGGCCGAGTCTGACTCGCACTTGGCCGTTTTTTTTTTGTTTTTTTTTTATGAGTCTGACACGCCCTCTCGCTCCGCCCAGAGTGGGAGAAGTTATTTGACAATTCACCTAACAAAAAAAAAAAAAAAACTTTTCTGCCCGCGACTTCATCTATATGTATGTTAATTCAGAATTTGCACTATCTGTGTAACAAATTTCATCCCGATCCGTCGAGCAGTTGAAGCATGAGTGCGTAACAAACATTCAAACATCGTAACTTTCGCATCATGTATATGTAATATTAGTAAGATAGTATTATAGTAATGAAGTCTACAAACTTTGTTAAATCTTGTGGATCCAGTTTTGACTTACAGTTCTATTCATAAACATTTCTTAACTTGGAATTGTTCCGAAATTTGTTTGTTCTGATCTTGCATTTTGACTTTTTTGATTAAAAATTTAACTTGAATTCATACACTTTTTTTTCTAACTGTACCTTCCATTGTTTACGTAGAATCGAAGAATTTCGTGCATAGCGAAATTTTATTAGTACCTAGGCATTTTTCGAGTCGAGCATAGAAGGACTAGAGCATATAGGGGCTAACCGTCTCATCCAAACCACTTCACAAAAGTCACGGTAAATTGTTTCAATTTCCTATGAAGAACATGTAGCGAATATATGTAGAACAGAGACAACTCCAAAATCAACAAATCATTATTTTCCTGATTTTATCTCAATAATGTATTGCTCGGCGCAGCATATCTTCTACTTCCATACAGCTCTATTAGCCGTGATATCAGAAATCATCCTTTTTCTAAACAAATAAAAAAACAAAATTTGTACACACATCTACAATCCAAAATCTTACCACATTAGCAACCAGACTAGGAACTATTTCTGTCGCGAGATAGCTCTTAAAGTACAGATAAATGTATGATTTCGTTCATATAACATTAGTGCCATCTTCGCCTGCGCCAATCTACAAAAGTTTACGAATTTATCGGAAATTGTATCGTTAAACTAGAACTAAACCAAATAGCAGCTCATTTATATTTGAAGTAGTGGACCATTACAGTTACTCAACGAGATTCGTATCAACATGCGGCTGGCAAGCGCGGCTGGAGTAGGGTAGTCGCTACTTCAATGTGGAGGATGTAGTGGGAACATTTTTTACTGGTGCTGAGAGAATGTGGTCAAGTTATTGAGTACATCTGTGAATCTCTTCGTTTATGCAATCCCACGGTGGGACAAAAAGTATAATTTGGTTTTTGCTACCAAAATTCTTAGATATTGCTTGGCATTTTTCGAGAAAGGAAGATTTTGTCAAGATAAATTATGTAATGTAAGTGATTGTTGCAATAATAAGCATTGGAAATGGTGAGCAAGTTTTTACTTTATTGAGCAGAATACAAATCCAACATCACGGATTCATTGATGATGACTTAAGCGTTTCTGAAAAATGGGCTCATACTTTATTACCACCCCAGTTATGAAGGCGTATACCTCTGAGCACCCTGCGAGACCCCAGCACGCCAGCTTTGTACGTGACGTTCCCGAAACACTTCCGAGAAGCACGACTCCGAACTTGAAGCAAACCGGTCTAATAGTAATTAACAATGTCAAGTACTTGGAGCATCTCAACAACTCGCCGAATTTCAGAGAACAAACCAGAGCTAAAAATATTTTTAAATTACTTTTGTAATTATAAAGAACTTTTCTGATTAGATGAATGTGTAAGAATTTCACTTAAAACTTGAGTTCTGACGTTCCGCCACAAGCCGACTCCATACTTCGCCAGCTAACTGAATTAACTGGGGCTGAATTAACTGAAATAACTTAAATTAATTTGGGGCGGTGCTGGAAAAACGACAATGATTGAGCTCGAAAGAGCTCAAAGGGCTGTTATAAAAGTACTTTTAAAAAAGCCATTTTTCTACCCCACTGACTCTCTGTACAAAGAGTTTCCAGTTCTCCGTGTCCGCCAACTGTTTATCCTCAACGCATGCCTACACACACACAAAAAACTTAAAACCAGACCAGACTACCACTCATTAACTTCCAAACGCGTCTTCCACATTCCACTTCCAAGAGCCAACTCTCTCCTAGCCAGACGATGTCCCGCGTACCTACACACTTTTGTATATAACAAGATCACCAGTCTCTTGCCTTCTGACTTAAAAGATCTCACCCTCTCTCCATGTAAAAAAGTGATTAAAAAATGGCTCTTAGGTCTTTCATACGACGAATCCGAAAGCTTTCTCATAACTTAACTCACACTCGGAATCTCACTAACACGACAGACACACCCACATACCTACTCACTACACTCCACACGCACATGCACCCACACTTTTTCTAATTTTTATTTTATTTTTTTATTGTGTATTATTCTTTAGTTTTAGCTTTGACCAGTACAAGTCAAGTTCCTATCTTGTTCATTATAACAAAAATTAAGTTCTGTATTTTGTTTAAAACTAGTTCTAAGCTTTATTTTTGATCTCATTTAATATTTTAATTTAGATTTCTTATAATTGTTTGCAATTAATTACCTACATAGCAACACCAGTGAAAAATAAATAAATAGAATTATGTATCACAACTCAGGTCCCCAAGATACAGGCACCGCCTAGTTTGGGGATCACCGCTTTAACGTAATGAAAGTCACCAACAGTTACAGATATAATTATTATGTACTAATTTTTAAGGTAATAATTGTAACAATGTTTAATAAATTTTATTATAATTTTAACTACTGGAAGGCGAACTTACTTCATATTACCGCATAGCAAGAATACGGCTTATTGGTGACTCGCACGAATTTACTCGCCCAAATCCGGGTGAATCGACCATTTTGATTAATATTAGTTTTTTTAAGGCGATTCGCACGAATTCTATTTATTTGAGGACGAATCGACAACTCCCTCTCGCTTAGTAGTAAAGTACAATAAAAAATCTCACTATTGTAGAAATAAGTTGTACTGGCGATGGTGGTCGGATATTGTTTGAAACGAAACAATCTTAAAAACCACAGAATTCGATTGTGTCACACACGTTATTCGGACTGCACCTTCTGTGCGCACATGTACTGTGCGATACCCCAAGTTCTCTTCGATAAAATAAAGACGGCTCATACGTTCTTAAGAGAGCGGAGTATTTGTAAACAATTCATGTCACAAGCTCCAATATTTTCCAGCTTCTAACAGTACTTATATCGAAAGAAAACACAAGAATCAGGCATTTTGTTCAGAAAACATTTTAGAACGATAACAAGAGAGCTTTGTAGTTCCGCTTCGAGTTGTTTTCTTAACCAACAACTGGTTGTTGTCACAAACAACGATTACTGTGGAAGTCGGGTACCACAGGTAGCGGGTGTCCGTGTGCCGAACTGACGACTGACAGAGGCGCTCGACGTTATCACTCGCGTCAACACCGCGCATCTGTTTCACCAGCCGACTCGCTGCCACTTCTTGATTAATCACTGCTATTCATTAGGGTCACGACTAATAGGCTAAGACGGGATCTTTAATACATTATACTAGCGAAAATAATAACATCTAAGAATAAATCCCTTGTTTTTCTAATAAGGTTTATTACCGCCAGTATCCGTAATATTTTAGGCCTATTCTTTAGGAAAGAATAATATTTCGTTCGTTTCCCTCGAGTTTCGTTTAGTTATCGATAAATTTTGATCAGAGCACGGCGGCGGCGGCAGCGGACGTTACTAGAAAATATCCTGCGCTCTCAGATAAAACAAATTTGATCGACGAGCTCACGCTTTGTTACAGCCAAACGACAGACATTCGTTTACGCAGCCTGATAACAGATACACAATAACTGCCTTTAACACAAATAAAACGCTCGATGCGTTACAAAACGGTGCTGCGATGATATCGGAAGAATTTAGGTCGAATGAAACATTTAAACTGACTCGTTGATAGCATAATACCTCTGAAATGAAATGATGCTCATCGTGTTAGCAAAATTGACGCCTTGTAGGTACAAGGTGTAATTGAAATAACTGTAATAGTGAAAGTTGTTCATAATAAAGAGTACAATGACCACTTTTCAGGTTTCAATTACCTGACATAATAATGATCACTGCTGCTCTGGCCAGCCCTATGCGCGCTGGGAATGAATGAGACCAGTATCAACCATTACCACTTCTTTTCGACCATTCGCGAGTTTGCAAGTGTTGAGTGCGCGAGGTGGTGCGGTGACGGGCGGCAGTGCCGACACTCTTTTTCGTGTGTTTGGTGACTAACAGCCGAAAGTAACATATCTGAACTTGTAACTCTTTACAATAAAGTCGCGTCGTAAAGTCCGCCAGACACTGCGCGGACACGCTGCTCCCGCTCGCTCGCCGCGCCACGCTCACATGCACTGTTTTTTATGAGCGCGTAAAATGCTAAACCGTTATTAATTTTGCTTTGAACGCTTTAGAGGTACTGAAAAGTTAAAAATTCCACGCTGTTCACGCCCTATATTGCGAAACTAGTGCAACTGTAGTCCCTGTGCATAAAATACTTCGTTACCTACGCATATAACGCATATTTACATTAACATGATTATAATGAAATCACGCAAGATGGCGCTCACACAATCTGCATACACAACGCACCGTTCACACGCGTACAATTAGCCGTGCAATTAGTGTTGACATCAATGAGTCTCGGACATCATGTTAGATGCAAATGTGACGTCATTATGTTCGAACACAGCGCTTTGAGACTTCAAGAGATGACATCATATTTATGCAGTTATTTAGAACAAAATGGGATGGTATTTATAATTACACATATTTAAACAAAGTACAAAAGAGAACAAAGTTCGTACCATTTGTTAACTTCCAGCTTCAAGATCAAAATGACTGTGAATCTCTTGAGATTGCCCCTCACCGTCTTTTTAATGTTTCCTTATTCTAACTACACAAAATCAAAAAGCAATTCATATCCATTCATTTAACATTACTCCAAACCACGAGTGTGCCATTAATTTATGACGTCCTTAGACCGTCGATAGTTAGTGCCACTTGTCATATTAATTACTGGCTGTGAACCGAGCGGGCATCACACCGACCGGAGCACACACGCGAGAGATAAGTGCCTTCGACTACCAATCATATTACGAGTATATTTATATATTATTATTATAACGAGAAATGATACTTGATCGACAAATATCAAAGCATAAGTATAAAAGCCTACTTTTTCGAATGGAATATAATTTAAGCGGATCAGCAGCGTTGTGAGCGTCCTATAACAGTAATACCTACGGCATTGTGCCGAATGGCATTGTTCGAGCGAGCGATCCGATGTGAGCGCGACAGAAATCCGGCCGCGCGTGCGACCGACCGGTAAATGACCGCGTCCACCAAGTCACATCGCGCGATTTTTCTGTAATGACTGAATATATCTCAACATCTCTTGCGGGGCGGTTAAGCTTGGCCGCTTATGCTGTTAGAAAGATAAGACAGTTAACAGATGTGGAAACCGCGCGTTTGGTCTATTTTAGCTACTTCCACAGCATTATGTCGTATGGCATTTTACTATGGGGTCGGGCTGCTGACATTGAATCCATCTTTATTTTGCAAAAGAGAGCTGTCAGAGCCATTTATAATATACGTCGCCGCGAATCTCTCAGGGAACTTTTTAAAAGGATTAATATTATGCCGTTACCTTGCCAATTCATTTATGAAAATATTATGTATGTAAGGAAAAATCCACATCTCTTTAATAAAATTAGTGATAGACATAATTTTAATACTAGAAATAAAGATAAACTAGATCAACCATTTTTCAGATTATCTAAAGTACATAGGTACATCTTTTATGGGGTACTGTGTTAAATGTTACAACAAAATACCTTGTGACATATTGCAATTAAATGAAAGAAAATTTAAAACTCATATCAAAAGTACACTTTGTAAACAAGCATATTACAAATTAGAGGATTATATCCAAGATAAGAGTGCTTGGAAACATGCTTGTCCTGCTCCATAGGACAATTTAGAATCAAGACAAAATCAAACTGGTTGCTAATTTAATTGTAAAATTGATTATTTTGTGTTTTATGACATTGATTTTACATTCTGTGATTACTTTCTCACACACTTATTAATTACAAAATTTTAGGAAAATCGTCTATTTTTACAATGTTTGTAAATATGTGAGCACCATGTATCTATCACATATTAAATTATCTGTCGTTGCTTCATTTTTAATTCTTTTTACCTATTGTGGTATAGTAATTTTATTCTAGGTGCATCGTCTTCACATATAGGTAATATTATTTAACTAATGTTACTCTTATAAAATGTTTTACAAACAATTGTAAAACATTTTAAAAGAGTAACGGTGGAGTTTCTTGCCCATTCTTCTCCATACGAAAACTACCTTTTGAAAGGGGCGACTAGAATCAATTTTAATATTTTGTAAATTTTGACGTTCAAAAGTGCCATACATGGGCCTATTTGAAATAAATGATTTGACTTTGACTTTGACTTTATAAATATTTTGCGTTTCTAGGTATTCGACCTTTATTTTAGCCTGTATAGGGATACCGACGTGCTAAAACATATGGATATGTAATATTAACATAATAACCGTCATACGCAATAAGTTATAATCTCGTCCTCTTGACATAATCCTGGCAAACACGAAATACCAAATCCTGAAGGAAATGAAAGGAAGAAAAATGATAGCAACACCACGAAGGGAGGTAATAGCGGAAGCGAGATCGTTCCTCGCAAAATAGTTTTAAAATTATAAAGAGAAAGCTGTGTCTCAGAAGTGAAAACATTATTTAATTATAGAGAGAAAGCTGTGTCTCAGAAGTGAAAACATTATACTTAAGGCTGATTGTCTTATGCTGGTATACCTTATATCATATCCAAGATCTGGGCATTCGATTCACCGCTGATTTGCACTTTCGGAAACATATCGTAGAGGTTTGACGTTCAAAAGTGCCTTTTATGTGCCTAATTGAAATAAATTATTTGACTTTTACTTTCGTTTGCAAAAATGCATACTTAACGTACTCAGGCTTTGTTTTGCAACAGGCAAATGAATTTTGAAATATAAGTGCTCTAAGAGCCTTGTATGAAGCATTGGTAAAGAGCCACTTGGAGTACAACGCTGCTATTTGGAGTCCTAGTGAAGCCAAATACAGTACGATTTTAGCGGATACAAAATAAATATATAAGGTTTATTTGAGGTCACATGGAGTATATCCAGGATACCCGTTGGTATATCTAACCTTATTCATTTTGGGAATGGTTTGTTACTATAAATTAGAAATTAAGCGAGAACTAGCATTAGCCACATACCCGTTCCATGTAATAAGGGGTAAACTTTCTAATTATTTTGCTTTACAATTCGGCTGTGCGTACCAGACGAGTATGTGAGCAGGCGGCGGCGGCCGCGGCTGCTATTGGTGCTGACCGCGCGCACCAATCTGCTTCAGCGCGCACCGCTGATTTGTTTTCTTGTACACTGAACGACTCTACTCTGGCGACCTCTAGAGTGTTATGTTATAATTAAGTTAAATTTATCTGTTTAGTTTGTTTCTTCTGTTGTGAATTTATTTTATAATAGTATATTTGTACTTAATTATCGCATTACAGCAACCTGTAAAGATCTGTATTTACAGGTTGCCCTAATGCAATACCCTTAAATCTATTTAAGGGTTGTATAATAAATAAATCATTTTAATAAAAAATAATTGTGCTTTCCTTTTTCATTTAACATTTATGAATGGTGTCAAAATCAAATAATTTATCTATAGGCCCCATGCCACCGCACCGCACGAAATCACTGATTTTGATCAATTTTGTTTATTCGTTGTGAGAAAGGGGACGAGAATTTAAACAAAATTATTTGTGATTTGAAAAGTCCAATTCTTTGTCTTGTACATAAGGGAAAGGGATTTTTCAAATAAATTAAGGATTCGTGGAAAATCACTAAAATTCGCAACAAGTTTTCCAAAAAATTACGCGAGACTGACGTTTGATCGTTTCGTTAGAAGAAACACTGCTTTTGATGTTGAAAATTAAAAAATATCATCAACATCATTATATGGTCTACTTGTACATAGCGGAACCACTTTTTTCAACTTTCATACAAAATATAGCAGAAAAAAAATGTTGAAATAACGTAACTTTCTCAAAACTTCAAGCCAAATAAAAAAAAAAATCTCATACTTAGAAACACTTTTAAGAAATTTTAAAAATTACATATTAATCTTAAGTTAATTGTTTAATAGAATCTAAATTTTATTTTAAAAATAAACAATTACTACATTATGTAAATAAATAGCAAAGTGAACTATATAAACGATCGCAGAAAACCTATTCCGTCAACAGAACCGATTCCTTCGCAAGGCCACGGGAGCCCCCTGGTTCGTCAGAAATGAGATCCTCCATCTCGACTGTAAAATCCCAACCATTCACCAGTTTCTTAAACGCATGACCAAGCGTTACTTTGACTCCGCTCTCAGACATCGCAACCCTCTGGTTGTCGAGGCTGCCGATTATATCCCATCCTGAATTAGTCAGACCCGCCGCCCAAGGCATGTACTCTCCGACCCAGATGACCCCATTACACTCCTCCAGGAGCAGAATAGGGCCACCAGTACAGTGCACAAAAACAGACTCCTCCCGTCATTCCGACCTCGCCGCCGAGGTCCTTTGCGATCGCGACCGAATCCCCGAGTAAATGAAACTCCCCCCCGACCCTTGCTCGAAAACGAAGTGCCAGCAGTTGTTGCAGCTGAGCACGTAGCTTTAAATACCCCGCATAATAATCATGATGAAAATATAAATTTGAACCAGCCTGTCCCTTCTTGCTGTCCTCCCATCAGCGATGCCCTAAGCCGAGGTTCGTACCCCACAGGGGGTGCCCTTAGCGAGCATTCGCTTAATTTTAATTTAAAATAAGTTCAAAAAGCTACTGGCTGGAGGCTCTAAGTTTAGAAGCTTATGGCACCCACAGGAAAATCCAGTTAAGCAGCCAAGACCTTAGTGGTCAGTACAGCGAGATGCACTTTAAAAAAAAAAAAAAAAAACCTATTCCGTCAGTAGCGAACGGGCCTTCCCAGCGTGAGGACGTATCATTTTGCGTCGCAGCACGCACACACGCACGTACGTGTCCGATGTTAACATATTCCAGAAATTGTACGTCGACTACCACATTTTGATCCGCATTTTATTTTAAAGTACTTTGCTTGTTTTTGAAGAACTTTAAAATTTTGCATGCCTGGCAATAAATAAAATACCGGTGTACGTGTGTTCGTAATTCTTCTTATCCTAAACGGCTTGACTGATTTAGATGTTTTTTTTTAATTCTTTTTGTGTCACTTGGATGGTTCATAACTATAGTTGGACCCGCGTGGCGCTGTTGTCGCAGGACAACATCTGCCCGCTGGGTTCACTAGTTTTATTTTGACTTTTGATTTCATAGTTTTGAGTGATTTTTGGTAGGGGAAAAGTTATGGGTTCGCGTCACCAATATGCCCGCGCCGATATGCTGTTGTAGCAATAAGTGAAGTATTTTTGGAACGAAGTTCTTTAACGCTACTGAAGACTACTTTAAGTCAAAATAAAGATCCAAGATGGCGGCTGCGAACATTTAAAAATATTTCGTCATGGGTATCGTTTTCATAGTTTTCGAGGATGCTAAAGCTGATAGTGAGGTCAAAATATAAATTCAAGATGGCGGCTGTGACAATTTTCAGATTTTTCGTCATGGGTTTCATAGTTTTTGAGGATTCTAAAGCAGATTTTGATGTCAAAACGTAAATCTAACATGGCGGCTGCGAAAATTTTCACATTTCTTCATAACATCACGCCATCAATTTCAAAGTGTTGGGCTCTTTGTAATTGATGGCGTGATGTTATGAAGAAATCTCATTTCCGCAACTTTTTCGCGCAAGTGGGTTCGCGCAAGTGTCTTTCGCGAAAATGTCTTTCGCGCAAGTGTCTCAGATCTCTTTATGGATACTGGTGCCAATTCTCTTGTCACAAATTAATGCCTCTAAACTAGACTAAAAAGCACCAAAATTTCGTACATTCCTGTCAAACGATGATTTCCCATCGTGAAATAATTGTAGAATATATTTTATTTTGACAGCACTAAAATGGCAATATGGTGCCGATTCTTTTGTATACCGAACTAAACTTACTAAACTATCCCTAAAATTCCTTACTTTTGGCTATGAAAATCTTGAAGCTATTCTGCAACAAAAATTCTCTAAATTTAAATATATTTTGACACACTAAAATTGTATTTGACAATCGTAAGTCCACGTGGTACTTGTTTGCCTTACCCCGTGAATTTTTTTTAGAGCTGGAGGCGCACAGGGGGCAGCCTTGACGTTTTATATAGAATTTTTCACTTTTTGTAAGGAAAATAAGAAAAAATATTACCTACATGTAGTGTCAGGGGTTTAAGGGTTTTATAAAGGGGAACGAAATTCTCATTATTTTTGTGATTGGACGCACCATTTTCGAGATATATGCAAAAGAAAAAAAAAGATACAGTACTGTTTTTTGCACCTGAAGCGAAAATTTTGACTCCCTTTATAAAACCCTTAAACCCCTTATACTCTACATGTTGGTAATATTTTTTCTTATTTTCCATACCAAAAGTGAAAAGTTCCATATAAAACACGTCGGGGCTACCCTCCATGCGCGCCTCCGGCTCTAAAAAGATTCACGTGGTTAGGTATCACGTGTGGAGTCGCGATTGTCAAATTTGATTTAGATGTGTCAAAAATTTTCTTAAATTTAGAGAATTTATTTTGCATAATAGCTTTG
The DNA here is from genome assembly GCA_949152395.1 of Agrochola litura. Classification (NCBI taxonomy): domain Eukaryota; kingdom Metazoa; phylum Arthropoda; class Insecta; order Lepidoptera; family Noctuidae; genus Agrochola; species Agrochola litura. The sequence goes on along the minus strand of OX424497.1, from coordinate 539,813 downwards.
AGATTCTCATAGTCAAAAGTAAGGAATTTTAGTGATAGTTTAGTTCGGTGTACAAGTCGGAATCGGCACCAATCAAAATTTTAGGTGAAAAAAGTCAAATTCGGAATAGCGAATTTATCATTTTCACTAAATTAATAACTCATTCAGGTGCAAAAACTGTACTGTATCTTTTTTCTGTTCTTTTGCTTATATCTCGAAAATTGTGTCTTATCGCAAAAATAATGAAAATTTCGACCCCCTTTATGAAACCCCATAAACCCATAAAACTCAACATGTAGGTAATAATTTTTCATGTTTTCCATACAAAAAGTATAAAGTTCCATAGGTATAAAACATAGCATTTTTATGTTGATTGTTATAAATATACTAAACGAATATACACAAACATTCCAGACTTATTTCATAAGCGTACCTACGTAACTTAACAAAATACCGTCTATTGGATCAAAACTGTTTAAGCGATCACTACGCTCGATGTTTAGGCGTGTGTGCGTGAACCGTGCACACAAACATAGCATCGCAAGAATTTACCTAAACTCTGTCGAGTGAATTCACAGCACGGGGCCTTAAGCTGCCTGTCCACTGGAACGGAGCGAGGCAGCGGTGCGGAGAAATGTGCCAATATTAACCAATAGGAGCGGAGCTCTAAAGCGGTGTTTAGATTCTGTTGGCTAATATTGGCACATTTCTCCGCTCCGCTGCCGCTGCAGCCTTATACGGCACTTTAGAACATAAAAATAAAAAACCGGCCAAGTGCGTGTCGGACTACGCACAGTGAAGGGTTCCGTAGTTGGGATGAATTTATCCCAAATACAAACTTAACATTGTAGTTGAAATAAGAAAGAAAGAAAATACATTTATTTAGCACAAACCAAAAAGCACACAATATAATTAACAGCAGATAAAAAAAAAAAACAAGTAAAAAGTGTAAGAAATTACATGCGATGTAAGAAATTAGCAGGGGAGTGTGCCTCACGGCTGCGCCAAAAAGGCCCAGTTCCGCAAAAATGCCAGACAACAATAAGTGCCTGACGCTAGTTTTCAACTGGACCTGAAAGTGATGTAATGGATGTAAATCAGTTTTATTATGTAACGTGTGTAGGTATGTATACTTAAAATGTGTCAGATAAAAAAAGAAGGAATATTTAGAGACAAAAATAGTGTGATTGTGCATAAAATTGCAAAACAAAATAAACAAAGACTGACAAATAAATAAGTAAGTGAAACGGACGCATGAGAGACCATTGTTAAAATATGTAAATAAAGATATCCTTCGAAAATGAGTCTGAACAAAAAACCTGTTTTGAAACGTTGCCAGACTTCCATATTCCATAATTCTTCCATAATTTATTAATCCGTGCACTTCATCGCATCGCACAATCCGCACAATACGCTGCAAGCAGCCGAGCGCGGCGGACTGTTCACGAATAGTTTGCAACTTATTTGTGTTTATAAACTTGTCTTAGCTATGGTTTGCATTCAGATTGATCCAATACGATGGTCATAACGTACATAAATATGAAAGTCAGCTAAACATTGTTGGCGAAACTGGAAATGGAATTAAAAACCTGCGTACATACCTAAACGAAGAAGATGATGGAAGGTAAGCGCTAGTCAACAATAGTGTCATTTGCAGAAAAAAATCGTCATGAATTATTATGGTGCGAAAAGGTACCTACCCGTTTTTAACTTTACGTTTCCTTTCCTCACTCATATGTTTCTCTCTATGGGGATGACGATCACAAACTGGACAGAGGTTCGCCCACTGCCAGGTTCTTGGTGGAGGATGGGTGAAATGGCGCCATCCCGATATCGTACGTCTCAGTTGCGTGCAAGTAGGCCGGGCACATTGGGTATATTGAAAAGCAACGTAGATCGGCAATGCATAAGTTGGAATTAAACGTATGCTTTAAATGTGTTGTCTTGTATTTCACTGGTCTCACAACTGCGAATGAGACGCAGCAATGCCGCGGATACCGCAACAAGAACCTCCGGCTCGAGGACATACGGGACATGAGCCAGTGAGCCGAGCCGAACGTGAGCATGAGCCAGAGCAATTCCCAGCAATGAAACTGCATAGTATAGTATAACAGCACACAGACATAGACACTGACACATACTCAATACTCAAGTGGTACATACATCATAATAATTGAGACATTCAGTGTGACCATATCCAGCTTCTGTTGCGCTTCTATGAGGTACTGCTGTAAGCGTCGTCTAAAAGCATCAATCGTATTAATTATCCTAATCGGTGGTGGCAGGTTATTTCATACATTGGAAGCCGCACAACGAAAGCTGCCTCTGAAAGCGGCTGTACCCTGAGACTGAGTCGAGAATTGTTGTGAGCATTGCCTTCTCCCGCATTCCCGTCTACTCGTAACCCAACTTAGCTTGTTGAATAGGTAGTCCGGTTTCTAATACTTACCTACACCGAACAGAAGGCAAGCCAAGTGTAGTTTGCGTCTGGACTTCATTTTCAGAGAAAAGTGCTTGTTAAGGCTTTCCTTAACAAGCACTTTTCTCTGAAAATGAAGTACATACCTTTGTATGACATGGCTTCTGCGAGGAATATTGTAGCAGAACCGAGCACAAGCGTTTTGTACCCTTTGGATGAGGCGGTCTGTACGAGCTAATAGTCGTGGGCCGTAAACCGTGTCAGCGTAGTTTAACCTAGACAGAACCAGGGCTTCCACTAGCTGTTCTCGTAGTCTTTCGGATAAATAAGGCCTCATATTATTAAGAACTTTGAGCGATAAAAACAGTTTCTCAAAACGAAGGTCTTTGTCCATTATAACACCTAGATTCCGCGCTTCATACAATCGCTCAATTGGTTCGCCCATAAGTTTCAAGTCAAAAGTCACAGGCAGTCGAGCCAACTGCTGTCTTGTGCCAAATACCATATATTTAGTGTTTGTTGGATTTAACGACAGGCAGTTTTCCTCTGACCAGGCGGCGATTCTTTGAAGATCATCGTTAAGATCCTTAATGGCACTGTCGTACTCATCTGGCCTAAAAGATATATACAGTTGGACATCATCGGCGTATATATGGTACTTGCATCTCTGGAGACATTTTATAATGTCCGCACAGTACAAAATAAATTAAATCGGGCCCAAAATAGAGCCCTGTGGGACTCCCCTTTCTACAGAAGTAAGTGTCAATCTAAGGGTAGTACCGTCCCCCAAACGCAAGTCAACAAGCTGTTCCCTATTACTTAGATAGCTACGAAACCATTGCAAAGCGCTGGGGTCGAAACCATAACAATTTAATTTCGATACACTAGGAATTTCTCCTGTATTGTGGGTGCGTTTACAAACATTTAAACTCTCATACACAAACAGCCAGACTCGGAACAACTACTTGTAGCCACTTGTAGGTCATACAAATATTTGTTCCGTGCGGGAATCGAACCCGCGACACGCAGCGCAGCAGTCAATCGCTTAACCACTGTGCTAACCGTGCCGTCAATTAGTAAAGTCAAATTTATTTATTTGCATAGATTGTAGGTACAGTACCGACCAAAAGTCCATAAGCAATCTCACAAAGCAATAGACTGACGCTTCGGTTTGACTTACGACCTTCTTCTATAAGTTGTTACAATACTGTAGACACGCACATTACACACACACACTCACTTTGTCTGCAACCAATGACTAGTTCGATAATCATCATTCGTTTTTTGTTTCATTCGTCTTGTTCACATAAACACCGGTAAAGGACCGGCGTCTCTCATGAGAGACGGCTCACCCACGCGACTTACATCTCTATTTGTACTTGCTGTAATGGCTATTATCGTCTGTGGATTTTTCTGTCTATGGTCGGATAAATATTCTTGTCAAATAAATCGACTAAAAGCAAAAATATGAATAGGCAACATTTTAAAAAAATGTTGAAAATGACATTCCCGCGCGGTAAAATGTCAGTCAAACGTCACTCCCGGGACGCGCGCGTTCGCTGTAATAATTCGTTTTTTAATGGTTTTTCTGTGTAAATCGTCGGAAAGTGGTGATATTTTCATTTTGAAGTAAATATTACATCGTTTTAGATAATATTCGCACTAAATAACATCATATTATACCTATTTTGACCTAACCAAAAAAGTGTAAACAAACAGATAAGAGAAAGTTCCCGTCAAAGTGAAAGTTGTGATATTTTGTGGTTTTTCTGTATGGATCTGATCCGTAAGTGTTTTATTTCTTTTCTATATTACATGTATCATCGTATTAGACAACATTTAGAACAAAAAAATATTTTTTTGGGACGGAGAAAGTTACGTAAGCATTAGAAATTCTAGGTCATCTAAAATCTAGATTTTTTGAATTTTTTGTTTTGAATGTTTGTCTCTAAAAATTTTTGTTAGATAACTTATCTATCCATAATGTACCCTGCAAAATTTCGTGTGAATTGATACGGTAGTTTTATCAGGAATCGTTATCACAAAGAACAAAAGAAATAATAACAAAAGCGGGTAATAAAGATAAGTGAACGTTGTTTACAAAGACTGCAACCATTTGAAACGTATTCCTAATCTATTCGAGTAGCAAAAAACATTAACAATACTACTTGAGACGTTGTAAAGAAATCCGAGTGTTTGTTTATTTAAGTGCGGTCGTAAAACTGTCACGGCGCGGACCACCCACGGCGCCTTACCGGTTAAAGTTTAGCAGGTAGACCACAAAAAACTAAGTAAATTATTTCGATTTCTGTGGGGTAGATGCAGTTTGTTACGTGTATTCAATTAATAGAACTTTGTTGGTTCGTGGATAATATTGGTGACGAGTATTTAGCGCAGTGTTGTGGTTATTATTATCAAAAAGCAGGCATAAAATATATTGAAGAGATCAGATCAGATCAGAGAATATTATTGCGCTGCGTAAAAGTGAAGTGAATATCTAATGAAACCGGACTAAGTGTGAGTGTTATCATTTATATATTTCATATTTTACTAAACATAATCTTAATCAAGGGTATTGTTGATAGAACAGAGGTATTGTTGAGACAGAAGATGCCTTTAAAGTTTTAAATTCATTGTGAGGTTTAATCCGAATAGTAAATAATAAATAATTAGGTATTATGTCTAATAAAAACAATGTTTTTCTTTGTTCTAGAGAAATACTGTGAGGGTTAAGAGATATGAGGAAGGGGCTTATTATCGAGTAGCAGCGACGTCAAATGGTGAATGAAACAAATGGTTTCATACCAACGAGATATTTTGCTGAATTATTAAAAACACGTCATTATGAACCGTTCGCCGTGCACTCTGAAGGCTTGCATCACTGAAGACCAGCTAGAAAACCGTTTTTGACCTTAAAATATTGACCGTACCAACTTAATAAACAACAGATTCGTTATTGCATGAATTTATGGTAACGAATTTTTTAAGCATGTTTCAATAGGGTGTTTGTCGTATCAATAGGGTGTTTAGGGTGTTTAGGGTGTTTCAATAGGGTGTTTAGCGCTTACTGTACATGTCATAAGGTATTAAAAACAATTGTGATCCTTTTTATTACACATAATACCTAATTATTTATTATTCACTAATCGAATTAAACCTCACAATGAATTTAAAACTTTAAAGGCATCTTCTGTCTCAACAATACCTCTGTTCTATCAACAATACCCTTGATTAGGATTTATGTTTAGTAAAATATGAAATATATAAATGATAACACTCACATTTAGTCCGGTTTTATTAGATATTCACTTCACTTTTACGCAGCGCAATAATATTCTCTGATCTGATCTGATCTCTTCAATATATTTTATGCCTGCTTTTTGATAATAATAACCACAACACTGCGCTAAATGCTCGTCACCAATATTATCACGGCACGAACCAACAAAGTTCTATTAATTGAATACTTATAACAAACTGCATCTACCCCACAGAAATCGAAATAATTTACTTAGTTTTTTGTGGTCTACCTGCTAAACTTTAATATTTATGTGAACAAGACGAATGAAACTAAAAACGAATGATGATTATCGAACTAGTCATTGGTTGCAGACAAAGTGAGTGTGTGTGTGTAATGTGCGTGTCTACAGTATTGTAACAACTTATAGAAGAAGGTCGTAAGTCAAACCGAAGCGTCAGTCTATTGCTTTGTGAGATTGCTTATGGACTTTTGGTCGGTACTGTACCTACTATCATGGCAGCATGAAATAAGTAGGTACACACGGCTACACATCAAGCTATACATTTCCAGTGTATGCTGATCTCGCATTGTAAAGGATTTCCGTACAATGCGAGGTCAGCTTATACTGAAAATGTATAGCTTGATGTGTAGCCGTGTGTACCATACATGGGATGAGTGAACTTTCCTATACTATTTTATTTTATTATATTATATTCGAGAAACTTACAGCTAACTTACACAGTGTTCTTAAATTATTTAAAATTGAAGGCATTTACAAGTTCCTAGTTTTGTACTGCAAGAAACGTAGGAACCGCTTTTGAATTCCCTCAATTCTGTCTATATAAATAGTATAATTAGGGTTCCACACTTGCGAGGCGTACTCCAAATGGCTGCGGACAAAAGCACAATAAAGAATTTTCAACGTTTTTAGGTTTTTAAAATTAGTCGATAACCTAAGTATAAATCCAAGTGCTCTGGAAGCTTTATTAACAATTTTTTCGATGTGTGCAACAAAAAGCAATTTAGAATCAAACGTTACTCCCAGGTCCCTGATAATGCTTATCCTATTTATAATAGTACTATGTAACTTAAACTGAAACGTGATTGCATGTGGTTTGCGTGTGTAAGTACTAACAAAATGTACTATTAAATGAACATTCTCTATTTTCACCAGAGCAGAGCTCGGTCGCCCAGGTACTAATACTAATAAGTGTTAGATGTACATTGTAAAATAAATAATGTGTTTTCGATTTAAAACGGACAGAAGAAATTATATGCGAAGACGATGCACCTAGAATAAAATGGGAAACAATAAAGCTTCCGAATAACAAATTAACTTCCAGCGATCTGTGCTTGACTGTAATACTAACTAAGCTGTGTTCAAATGAATCACCGAAAAATTTATACAAAATGAACAGACAAAAAATGTTGTATTTAATAAACAAACATGAGCTTATTCAATTTATTATAATTCTACAAAAATAATCTATACTTTCAAATAATAAACTAAAGGAGACGGAAACGATTACATACACTCTTGGGCTTGAATGTAACGAGATGAAAATGGTGTGAATTTATAGATTCAAAGTTTCAAACATACGTTAGTGTATTGCAGTGACTAGTTGCTTTCCCACAATTCACACAGCGATCCATAGTTTCAACAATATCCAATCTACAAGGTAAAATCCAAAAGAACAATTCCAAGTCAATCATGTGAGCAATCTTCGGTATCCAGTGTGAAAGCAAGGGTTGTACAAGGTAGGCAGAGTCAGAATCCGTAAAAATCAAAGCAGTGGTCATTAAAAAAGAAAAATAATTGGGAAAGCACTCAAAACACATCGGAAAACACGAAATAAGTGACAGCTGTCTAGTAGGGATGGGCGTTGCGACAACGAACCGTTTTGTGTTTTGTAATGATGAAACCGATTTACGTCCTGGGTTCAACTTCAAACAGTCTTCATTGCACAAACCAGTCTTACTTGGTGCGATTTTTTATTTTACATCTAAGAATATACAGTCGGGTACAATGATTAAACTATCTATCACACTCATAAAACAGTCCTTCCAATAAAAAGTGAACTCTTTGAAATGAAATACAGTCAGTAATGTATTACTAGTTGTCAATGCTGTCGTTCGTGATGCGAAAAAAACCATTTCATACATTTCAAATCGTTGATAGTTTTAAACTGCGCTCGACGGAAACGCAATTCTATTCCATGTGGATAAGTTTCGTCCTTTAACCGTTTTCTGCAACCGTTTTCGTCGTCGGGAAAACGGTTTCAGTCGCCAAAAATTCGAGAATGAATGTCTAGTGTCAAATTGTCAATGTCAGTCTACCAGTGCAGAATATGTACTGCCAGTGACAGTGACACAAACTGATTTTAATCGATATGAAATTGATAATCATTATTTTGGTTTTTCAGTAATTAATGATGTTTTATTTAAATTAAATGCACTATATTGTATAAAAGTATATAAAGTGCATTTAATTACTCTGAGTAAACTATATTACCTAGTGCTACCTAGTGGGTAGGTTTTCTTTTTGTAGTTGTGTAATCGATTATTATAATCGATGATCTCACGAAAACTATCTTTATCATATTTCTCCGCTTCCAGGCAAAGAATTGAGCTGATTTTTTATATTCAAGGATAAAAAATATGATTAATATTTAGATCATATCTCAGCTTATTACACTTGGGCCCAACATTTTCCATCTCCTTGAAGTTATTTTTCACTTTGTAGTGGTTTTTTGGAAGTCGGTTGTTTTTTTTTGTAAAAAGTTTTTATTTCTCGCTTTTTAGTGGGTCAATTTGTAATTTATCTAAGTTACATTAGCCTAATGCCAACTGCTCATCACCTCTTACAAAATATTGCCCCGATGCAGGGACAATATTAAAGTAATCGAATCGCAACCCGTGAAGTACTTATTATTGAGTAGTTCCGGTGGCTATTTGTGGCCTTCATCATCAGTTCCACTTAACCAAATGGTGCTTTTTAAGAGTAACTGCACGAGTACCTATAAAAAAATATCCAAATCGCTATAGGTTTGCCTATAATATTTGAAGAGTTCCCTGGATTTCTCTGGGATGCCATCATCAGGTCCTAGTTTCCTTATCATGGTACTACCCTTGGGATATTTTCTTTCCAACAAAAAAAAAATCATCAAAATCGGTTCATAAATGACGAAGTTATGCCCGAAAACAAGTAAAAAAAAAAAAAATTATAAATACAGTCAAACTGAGAAACCTCCTTTTTTTGAAGTCGGTAAATAAGAATAGTTGGGCGCTATGATTAACTCAAGACAATGTTTATGTTCTTTCTCCAGAATTAGCTTACCTACTGACAGTTTATATGAGTTTATATAATTGTTTATTTTATATGAGTTTATATAATTTTTTATTTTATTTGAATTTATAAGTCAATTTATTTTTATTTTTTATGAGTCAATTTATTTTTGTTTTATTTTATTGTTGACATAATCTACTCATTATAATGTTTTTTTTATGAGTTGTATTGCAATTTGTGGTTAGCTTCGACCTCGACAGTTGATCATATTATTTTTGCCTGAGCAACCGGCAGCAAGTTCATCATGCTCCCTTAGATGTCACTGCTTGCGGTAGCGGCGGGGGTCGGGTTGCCTCCTTCCCTCAAATATGACGAGGGGGGTAATGGCTGATCTTTGCGTTATGCTCGTGAACGGGTGCTACTTGTAGTGACTAGTCGTCTTGCTGATCATGGTTTTGTTATTGTTACTAGTAATTAACTGTTCATTTATTTTACCTCGATGGTCCTAGTTTATCATTTATAACTTCCAATTACAGCTTTATATAAGCGGGCACGCCCTTTATGCCTGGAGGCTTTTATTTAGATATTTAATTCTGTTTACATTTTTTTTTTTTTTATACTGCTTGAGTATAGTTCTCGATGTTTTTTGTTGGTATATTAGCGTGACATATGGCCAATAATTTATCATTTAAATTATGTTTTGTGTTGCATAATGTAAGTTATTTTGCATACTATTGCATAGAGTAATTTTTTGTTTCTAACTTGAACAGACAGCTGTGGTGCTGGGGAGTTTGTTGCGCCACTTCTTCTTCCCAGCTAAAGGCACTAGGAAGTGGTGAAGGGTGGGCGTTTTTGGGGGGCTGTCTTATGTAATTTTGACGTTCGAAAAGTGCTGATTTTCAGCCTAGTTAGAATAAATGACTTTTGAATTTTGAATTTGAATTTTTGACACTACAAAGTGAAAAATTAACATTCGGAAGTTGGTGTCTTAGGTTTTGTATTTTCGTTACTTGCCACCGACTTTCGAAATTTAAGTTATTTTTCACTTTGTAGTGTGTTTTTGGAAGTCAGATGTTCTTTTTTATTTTAAGTTTTGTAATTCACTATCATTAGTATCGCCATCACACGACACGATGTCCACAGGTATATCCATAACTACGGTACCAGATAAATCACGTGTTTGTGTACTTAAATGTTTGCACAAACATACTTGTTTACTTAGGGTCTTTCCTTCGTACTTGTTTGTGAATCAAAAGGTGATCCGAGGGATGTGACGCGGATAATTTCAGAGAGTGTCGTCCCGAGCGGATACGCGAACACTTCTCAAAACGTACTAGATATTCACACGCAAATCAATAAACAGCTGTAACTCTGTAAGTACTGCGTAACAGATTTGTCGGTAATCATCCCGTTACACTAACCGCAAAACGCCAATCATTAGCACATCACTAACTCGCATCCAATCTCATTACCAGAAGCCGATAAATACCCTTTGTGGGTATAATAGTTTGAGTCGAACAGGTAATGTATACGCAGTCGCACATAAGCCGCTTACGACGCGACGTACAATGAGGAACACAAAAGACACCGCACTCAATAGACTGAAACTGAAAGAAAAAATACTGCCGTCTGTTATTAGTTCGAGAAGAGGAAAATCCGGGAATCCCGAGTATGTTATAAGGGCAAATATCCGCGAAATGCAATAAGACGGCGATAGGGGGACGAGCGCGCCGCGATCAGGAGGCGGCCGCCTGCGTGCCTGCGACAGCCACCACCGCCGCGACCTGCGACCATCGCCCGGGGACAGTTCGACGCTGCGACGTTGTCTCAGCGGTATTAATACAAGGAAATCGAAATATACGCACAGAAAGTCCACTACAAGGGGACGGTGCACGTTGCGATGAGAGCTCAAGGAAGCAAAACAAAAATATTCGTGCAACGTTTGTGAAAAATTCTTACACATGATGGCACACAGCTGATTAATACTAAAGATGATCGAGCTTGCTCTACGAGATCATTGCGTGTATTACTACGTACAATTGCTACGCGCTACTTTTTGGCATTTTTAAGAAACTTTTACGGTTACAGCCATAACCCATAGGAATAAACGGATAACTCTACTACCAATAATTGTGTAAGACTGTAAGTGTCAATTCTTTTTGATGTGTAACATCTTTCCTCTCGCTTTCGTTTAATCAAAATCTAAATCAAAAAAAATCTTAATAATCCAATCTGTGGGAGTGATTTCGTGAAAAGGTACGGAAACGTGTAACAGGAAACTGGGGAAGCACGCGCTACTTGATTTGACCAGTGAGCGCGTGCGGTGCTTTAGTTAGCCGTCAGAAACGACGTTGACGAGGCACCGCCCCTTTAATGTTGCTTATTACTAAGGTGTTATGTCAAATGTTACACATCGTGTGCGACCACTGTAAGGCTCGCTCGTTTTTATCTCCTGTTGTCAAGAAGAGTGAGCGAGTGAGTGAGAAGAGTGAGTCTTCTGAGCATCACGTTCTCGTGAAGTATTTCGTACAGATATTGGCAACACTGATACATTTCGAATATCAACTAATATTACGATTGTAATTTATCACTCGATTTCATTTCAATAAGGGTAGCGGCAGAGTATCTACTTGGCATTTTACCTAGTGTATCACATTTTTCGTCAATTCGATAGTTTTTATACATATGTTAGGTTTCAATTTATTAATACGTACAGTAAGCGCTCAAAAGTGCATGAGCACGCTAAGAGTCGTATTGCTGTGAACACGCGGTATAGCTCGTACATTTGTATGTGTAAGCAACACGATACACACACCACAGATAACGCAGTTACACGAAACAACAATATATTTCCGTCGCTTTAAACATGCTAGCACACACGCACTATGCGCGTGAACTTGACCAGTTAATGGCATTGCTAAAATTCGATAGTAACTTAACAAGCGCAGATAGCAGAAAGCGTTAAGCGTTGGTATGGAATTCAATCTGCCTCAGGTTCTAATCTCGTGAAACACAGTGCGGTTTTTTGCAAATATTATTATTTTTGTTTTCGATAATAATATTTTTTAAATATTGCTGCTTTTTTATGTTGTTATTGCAATAAAGGTTTTAGAATAAAAAATGCGTGATATATGATAACAAAATTAAAAAATATATGTTTATTCGTTATATTTATTTTACATAAGTTAATAAACTGCTACAATTATTTATCATTACTTCAGCTGAATAAGATGTGAAATAGATGTCAAGAAACTTAGAAGCAGTTTGTATTATTTAGACATATTTAAATTATGAAATATTTTAAATTTTTAATGGATTTTTTCACCATAAATATTAAGCTTTGATCATGGTCGAAGTAATTAAGTAATAAATAAGAATATTAGACTACTTAAAATGTAAAAAACTACTTACAGAATAGGTAATTTTAAGGTTAAATATGGGCAGTTTGTTTATATTTTATTTGTATTAATTATTTTACATTTTATTTGACTTTAGTAAATATTGGTTGTTATTGAGGTTAAAGCTTAAGTATTCATTTTCTTTACGAAAAGAAGATTGAAACTAAACCTCAAATTTTTATCCTAAAATAATACTATTACTAAAATAATATTAAACAATTTCGGTATATCTGCAAGAAATACGACAAACACCCTATTGAAACGTGCTTAAAAAATTCGTTACCATAAATTCATGCAATAACGAATCTGTTGTTTATTAAGTTGGTACGGTCAATATTTTAAGGGCAAAAACGGTTTTCTAGCTGGTCTTCAGTGATGCAAGCCTTCAGAGTGCACGGCGAACGGTTCATAATGACGTGTTTTTAATAATTCAGCAAAATGTCTCGTTGGTATGAAACCATTTGTTTCATTCACCATTTGACGTCGCTGCTACTCGATAATAATCCCCTTCCTCATATCTCTTAACCCTCACAGTATTTCTCTAGAACAAAGAAAAACATTGTTTTTATTACACATAATACCTTATTATTTATTATTCACTAATCGAATTAAACCTCACAATGAATTTAAAACTTTAAAGGCATCTTCTGTCTCAACAATACCTCTGTTCTATCAACAATACCCTTGATTAAGATTAATGTTTAGTAAAATATGAAATATATTAATGATAACACTCACACTTAGTCCGGTTTCATTAGATATTCACTTCACTTTTACGCAGCGCAATAATATTCTCTGATCTGATCTGATCTCTTCAATATATTTTATGCCTGCTTTTTGATAATAATAACCACAACACTGCGCTAAATACTCGTCACCAATATTATCCACGAACCAAAAAAGTTCTATTAATTGAATACTCGTAACAAACTGCATCTACCCCACAGAAATCGAAATAATTTACTTAGTTTTTTGTGGTCTACCTGCTAAACTTTAATATTTATGTGAACAAGACGAATGAAACTAAAAACGAATGATGATTATTGAACTAGTCATTGGTTGCAGACAAAGTGAGTGTGTGTGTGTAATATGCGTGTCTACAGTATTGTAACAACTTATAGAAGAAGGTCGTAAGTCAAACCGAAGCGTCAGTCTATTGCTTTGTGAGATTGCTCATGGACTTTTGGTCGGCACTGTACCTAATTGTTGGATATTGTACTGGCAAACACCGAAAGATTCGATAATTATGTCAAAATGGGGGGAAGCAACGGCCTTCTGGGTTGGGCACTCGTGACGGTAAGACGTGTTTAGTGTCTGTGTCGGTAAAAAAATAGATTGGCATAGTATTGGTTGGAGATCTACTGTAAATTAAGGTAACCTATTAGTTTTATGGTAAATATTAGAATACTGATTGAATTGTGATATTATGTGGGGAATAGGAGATGTGATGGTATGGTGCAGAATATTGAATTTGACGTTGGCAAAGAAATATAAATAACTGACAAAATATCTTGGTGTTTCATATTATTTTCCTTATCCCTGAAATATTGTAAATATGTAGTTTTATTAAACAGTTTTAGATTATGATATTGGGGTAACGACTTTAAAGGGTAAGTAATAGATGATATAACAACAAAATCTCTAATATTAACAACATATAACAACGGAACCTATAATTTTATTTAATATAGCGATTGGTTAATATAATAAACGATTGATATAATTTTAAAATAACTAATTTTTATAAGCATAACATACATTAAATATAACATCGTTTGACATAACATACATTAAATATAAAATCGTTTGACATACCACTTAAAAGATATAAAACTTATTTGGTCTAATATGATGAAAACGCCTACTTAAAAACACAAAGCAAAATTGCATAACTAGTAACTAATTACCACCTGTGCTAAGATAGGTCGACGGAACCCCGCTTCGCGGGGCTCCTATTTCTGGGTGGTGGCTAAGGCGGGAGCGAAGCGAAGCGGAGCTCCCGCCTTAGCCTTCTCACCTAACCTAGACAGCAGCAAGTTCAAATAAATGGTGTCAATTCACTCGGTTTAAAAGTAAAAATGGGTGTACCACAAGGATCAATATTGGGTCCTTTCCTCTTTTTAGTATATATTAACGATCTACCCCATTTGTTAAAAACCCAACCACAAATGGTGTTATTTGCTGACGATACTTCCTTAATTTTTAAAATTAATAGACGTGCATCAAATCTTGACGACGTAAATAACACCCTACTGCAGGTCCAAAATTGGTTCACTGCTAATAATTTAGTATTAAATGGTAAAAAAACTAAATGCATAAGATTTTCTTTACCAAATGTCAAAAGTAGTAATTGTGAGATAGTATTGAATCAAGAGAAACTAGAATTTGTCGATAAAACGGTTTTCCTGGGGATCACGCTCGACTCAAGGCTTCAATGGGGTCCTCATTTAACATCCCTTTCAGGACGTCTAAGTTCAGCAGCATATGCTGTGAGAAAAATCCGACAATTTACTGATGTAGATACCGCGAGGCTAGTCTATTTCAGTTACTTTCATAGTATTATGTCGTACGGTATTTTACTATGGGGTCGGGCTGCAGACATCGAGTCTATTTTTATTCTGCAAAAAAGAGCCATCAGAGCCATATATGGCCTCCGCAGGCGCGACTCTCTAAGGGAACTGTTTAAAGATATTAACATCATGACGGTACCTTGTCAATATATCTATGAAAACATTATGTACGTCAGGAAAAATCTACATCTTTTTAGTAAAAGAGGTTCAAGACACAATTATATCACTAGAAATAGGGACCAATTACTTCAACCGGGTTTCAGACTGGCTAAAGTGGACTCATCTTTCATGGGGTACTGTTTAAAATGTTACAATAAAATACCTCCTCACATACTTCAACTGAATGAAACGAAATTTAAATCCTATATAAAACGCACACTATGCAGCCAAGCATATTATAAGTTGGGGGATTACATCGCTGATATAAGTGCTTGGCCGAACGCTGGTCCTGCTCCACAAGGGCGCATAAACTAATTGATTAGCATTTGAAAATACTGTTGGAACTGCTGAAGATTTTAAAAACTATCTTTGCATTGTATAGATTCAATCCCTTAGCATTGTATAATTGCATAACACGGGTGAGTACTATGTACAGTAAGCGCTCAAAAGTGCATGAGCACGCTAAGAGTCGTATTGCTGTGAACACGCGGTATAGTCCGTACATTTGTATGTGTAAACAGTCAGACGTCTGTGGTGTGAGTGCCGTACACACACCACAGAGAACGCAGTTTTGAACTACACACTATCGTATCGTCACGGTTCGCGGGCGCCGCACTTATATTTCCATAACTTTTGTTAGCACGCATCATACTCGTACGCGTGACCTTGGCCAGTGTATCGCATTGCTAAAATTCGAAAGTAAATTATATGTGCAGATAGCAGAAGGCGTTAAGCGTTGGTCTTAGATTCAAGATAGCTAAGGTTCTAATCTCGTAAATCACAGCGCTGTTTTTGCAAATATTATTATTTTTGTTTGCAATAATAATATTTTTAAATATCCTGCCTATTTATTAATGTTGTTATTGCAATAAAGGGTTTAGAAAAAAAAATGCGTGATATGTTATAATAAAAAATAAATAATATTTATTCGTTATGTTTATTTTACTTAAGTATAGTTATCAAACTGTTACAATTATTTATCATTACTTCACCTGAATAATATGTGAAATAGATGTCTAGAAACTTAGAAGCAATTTGTATTATTTTGACATATTTATATTTTGAAATGTTTTAAATTTTAAATGGATTTTTTTGCACCATAAATATAAAGCTTTGATCATGGTCTAAGTAATTAAGCAATAAATAAGAATATTAGACTACTTAAAATGTAAAAAAATCTACTGACAAAATTGTTGATTTTAAGGTTAAAGGCAGTTGTTCATATTAATTATTTTAAACTTTATTTGGCTTTAGTAAATATTGGTTGGTATTGAGGTTATAGCTTAAGTATTCATTTTCTTTACGAAAAGAAGATTGAAACTAAACCTCAAATTTAAACCTAAAATAATACTATTACTAAAATAATATTAAACAATTTCGGTATATCTGCAAGAAATACGACAAACACCCTATTGAAACGTGCTTAAAAAATTCGTTACCATAAATTAATGCAATAACGAATCTGTTGTTTATTAAGTTGGTACGGTCAATATTTTAAAGTCAAAAACGGTTTTCTAGCTGGTCTTCAGAGTGCACGGCGAACGGTTCATAATGACGTGTTTTTAATAATTCAGCAAAATATCTCGTTGGTATGAAACCATTTGTTTCATTCACCATTTGACGTCGCTGCTACTCGATAATAAGCCCCTTCCTCATATCTCTTAACCGTCACAGTATTTCTCTAGAACAAAGAAAAACATTGTTTTTATTACACATAATACCTAATTATTTATTATTCACTAATCGAATTAACCTCACAATGAATTTAAAACTTTAAAGGCATCTTCTGTCTCAACAATACCTCTGTTCTATCAACAATACCCTTGATTAGGATTTATGTTTAGTAAAATATGAAATATATAAATGATAACACTCACACTTAGTCCGGTTTCATTAGATATTCACTTCACTTTTACGCAGCGCAATAATATTCTCTGATCTGATCTGATCTCTTCAATATATTTTATGCCTGCTTTTTGATAATAATAACCACAACACTGCGCTAAATGCTCGTCACCAATATTATCACGGCACGAACCAACAAAGTTCTATTAATTGAATACTTGTAACAAACTGCATCTACCCCACAGAAATCGAAATAATTTACTTAGTTTTTTGTGGTCTACCTGCTAAACTTTAATATTTATGTGAACAAGACGAATGAAACTAAAAACGAATGATGACTATCGAACTAGTCATTGGTTGCAGACAAAGTGAGTGTGTGTGTGTAATGTGCGTGTCTACAGTATTGTAACAACTTATAGAAGAAGGTCGTAAGTCAAACCGAAGCGTCAGTCTATTGCTTTGTGAGATTGCTTATGGACTTTTGGTCGGTACTGTACCTACTATAAAGCTACCATTTACTAGGTACGTCTTTCATTGACTTGAATGTGCCCTGGCGGCTGAGACTATGTCATGTTCACTCTAATGTCTCGCTGACGGTGGCGTGTGTGTTGGATCATTTAGCTCCCTTCAAAATGGTTGAGCTGAATGGTGCTAATCCATGCGTCATGTTCGTGAACGGGCGCTGTCAGTAGGGACTGGTCATCTCTTAGCTGCCATGGCTTATATTAATTTAATTTTTGAATTGTATTATTTGTTTTATTTTCTATTACGGACGCTTTTAACGTTCTGCATCGTTCTCACATGTATAACTTCAACATGAATGATGTAACTAATATTTTGTAACCATATTCTGATTTTAAAGAGTGTCCGTGGAGTTTCTAGCCCGTTCTTCTCCATAGGTACCTACTACGCTTTGGAATGGGCAACTAGCTTCATCTTTCTGACCCCTTGACAATTCAAAAGTGCCTGTAATTGGTTTATTTGAAATAAATGCTTTGAGTTTGAGTTTGAGTTTGAACCTATCCGAGTCGGGGTACTCTGAGTCGGGGTGTTAACCATAATGACGTTTTTTATATATATTAAACGTTAGACCTAATGATTTTCGATTAAATAAACAATATACATATTAAACGTTAGACCAAATGATTTTCGATTACATAAACGTTATATCAAACAACGTTATACTAATTAAGTTTTAGAATAAATAAATATTATATGTAAAGAAATTATATCAACAGTTGGTATATCTCACGTTGATTATATCTTATGAACGATAATAAAATGAAATTAGACCAAATGAGTTTATACGTTATGAGACGCACCCGACTTTAAGATTAATTTGGGGATTAGTTCTATTTTGAGGTTAAATAATTATATTCGGAATTAAATGAGTTATTTTAGAGCAAGGATGGTTCTTATTTTACATATTTATGCGATTTTATTTTAAAGCCAATATCAAAAATTACTTCTTGATACGCAAGTCTGTAGTTTTATTATGACGTGCCTAAAAACATGGAGTCACACTCGATGGAAGGTGATCTAATTTAGATTTTATTTCTGGCTAGGTAGTTAGTTTACCTTCCATAAATATCAATATTTCACAATTCATCGTGTAAAATGTAAGGGAAAGTGAAGTTAATATAAGTTAAGCTCCCATTCACGCGTGAATAAGGAGCTCGTAAAAAGGCTATCAGAGCCCGAGCACAACGAGCCGCCATCCGCGATATATCGCCACACGCACCGCCCCGATTGTAGCCGATCATAGCCGATGATACACGAAAATAGACCCAACCCAGAAATACCGATCTATCAGCCCCACGTACTGCACTCACAAGCCGAGGGCTAGCGTGGACGAGCCCACGAATGATAATAAGATGGATGACTTACTGAATTATGAATTATTTGCACCAGTACCACGTAACTCGACTAAAACTCCAGCACGCGTAGCATGACCACCGTAGTCGACGGAAGAATAGACAAAAATAACGTTCCGTGTAGACAGGATGGCAGGAAAGTAAAAAGACAACTGCACTTTTTACGAAATTCACTTTTTTCGTAATTCGACTCAGAATTCTTTGTTTTGTCATAGGACTTGTTTTTTCTGTTCGATGCTCAATTTTTATTGATAGTCACGTCAACTACAAAAAAAAATCTCAAAGTGTCGAAGTATCGTATTTTGGAAGAAAAAAATTACAGTAATATTGGATTTAATCATTTTCTAGGTAATGGTGACGATTCTCTTGTATGTACACCGAACTAAACTAACTAAACTATCACTAAAATTCCTTAATTTTGGCTATGAGAATATTAAAGCTATTCTGCAACAAAAAATCTCTAAAAATGTAATTTTACACAATTAAAATCGTATTTGACAATTTTTTTAGAGCTGGAGGCACGCAGGCGACGTATTTTATTTATATGGAATTTTTCACTTTTGGAATGGAAAATAAGAAAAATTATTACCTACATGTTGAGTGTTAGAGGTTTAAGGGTCTTTTTAAAGGGGGTCGAAATTTTCATTACTTTTGCAATTGGACACGCCATTTTCGAGATATAAGCAAATAAAAAAAAAGATACTGTACTGTTTTTCACCTGAATTCGAGGTGTTGGTGTGAATTTTAGTTCATATTTTATTCCACACATTTTTAATCGCGATTAGAAATAGTTACATTTAATTAGACAGTCAAAGGTTTTTAAAACGCTCTCCTGTAAAATCATGATTTTGTAGATAACCGTATATACTTTGTGGCCGTCGAGTAAAAAGTTTTCTACTGTCTTAAGCATGGCGATTACAAAATCAAATTGTCTTTACTTCAAAATCAACCGAATATGGTGTTATTTGCAGATGACACATCATTAATTAACATTTAACATAACATCACGCCTTGTTTCCCCGAAGGGTTGGGCAGAAGTGTACCTGTAGTAGGTACACCCACACTTCGCCAGTTATGTTTTTAAGTCCCATGTAATAGGGGGCGAGCCTATTGCCAACAACCGGGCACAAATCCAGACTCAGGGCTGCTACTGAGAAATTCCAGATAACACATCATTAATCTTTAAAATAAACCGACGGTCACAAAATCTTGACGACGTGAATAGCTCTATTCTGCAAGTCCAAGATTGGTTTACGGTAAATAATTTGGTAACCGGCCAAGTGCGTGTCGGACCACGCACAATGAAGGGTTCCGTAGTTGGGATGAATTTATCTCAAAAACAAACTTAACTTTGTAATTGAAAAAGATGTTCTCCCATACGGAATGTATGGGAAAACATGTTTTTGCAACTGCAAAGTTAAGTTGGTCGATTGTTACACTTTACATCAATGTTCTGCATAAACGTCTCGCATAAATCGCATTGTTCAGTGCAAATACAATTTGACGCCACAAACAAGACTGGGGAGGCTACCTCGCGCTTCACAATTATTATGAGAGCAATTAGGTACTCGTGCGGCGCTGAAAAACGCCATTCAGTGAAGAACAAAGGCACAACAAACAGCCGTGACCCGCCCATTAAATATGAACAAGAAACATCCAAAAATTGTCGCCTACCTTTGACCTCTGCCCAAACCGTGTGTCCCGTCCCCCGACAGGTGGTAATTGGGTTAAGTACCGCGAGTCGCGACTGCAACGTTAAACGCTATTTTGGTCGTCCGTCGATATCGCGCTCTCGATAAACTGCACGTAATCACTGACACGTTCCAACTGTTAAAAACCAATTAAACAACTCGATATTTTTATTCATTTATTTTCTATGGCTTTGTCAATAAACGTTTTCAAATTGCTGCTTCATTTGATGTTTGCTCTGAACGGCTTCATCAGTGTCAGCCAGTGACTCTACAATCCCCATAGCTACATTCATGCTGTGCTAATCATAGTCTTAAGATTAATGTTTCTTGACAACATTAAGCGTAGTTCAACGGAATTTGGTAAAGATCTGTTCGGCTAAATTATGTTTCCAAATTCAGTCGGCATTCGTGAACTCTTAAGAATATTATAAGTTGGTAGTGCACCAGAAACAATTTAAACATCTACATCGAAATGCTCTCAGCGCGGTTGAAAGTTCAGAACAGTTAGTATCGGTGGCGATACACAGTAACACAGCGCGATGAGTCGTGCGCTAGGACAGAGCACGAGTGTACACGAGCGAAACTGCTCAATCCGGCACCACAGCGGTACGGAGCGGTGCAGTGCGACACAATGTGTGACAATAAACGCAAGTGAAGCACTTACACGTCAACGCAATTCATTTTGCTACGTTTTGAGCGCTCAATGAGTTATTTGAACGTCACAATAGCATTTTAAATGCATAGGATCTATTGTTACCTGTGCATAGTGTGCATATTTGCTTCACATACACTACAGATTGAAACAAAACTATTGATAAGGTGCTACGGCTATTATTACACATATTTTTTTCAATGCATCACGGAAATTTAGCTCTCTTTTTCCCAGCTTTAAGCGAGCCGTCCACCGCCAGCTAAACTAAGTTTGCCAGTTTTTCATAGTATGTGGGTGGACGCACATGTACGAAAAACTGGCGAGCTAAACAAAACTAACCTTAAACTAACTTAGTTTGGCTGGCGGTGGACGGCTCGCTTTATAGTAAACACAAAGCTTCCTGATAATAGTATTAAGTTGTAATGTGATAGAAAACAAGCCCATCACCATTTATCGCGTCATAAAGACATTTCCTATTAAAAGCCCCGCGCTGTTACAGTTTCAGATGACCGGCTACTCGAACCTCATAAGCATGAATAGCTCCAACTTATCCTGTTACCAACAGAACATCTTCTCCTTTCATTTGGACGGAAGGCCAGATATAATACAAGTAAGTACAGTAAAGTATCGGTCAGCGATTTGACCAAGTTTCCATACTAATAAAGAATAATAAATACGGTAGTGCTTCCACCGATAGATTCGATTCCTTAATCCAATCGCGAACAGACTTTTATCAAATGACAGCTAGTGTGCGGAACGTGGCGTGAGATATGGGAAGCTGAATGCCGAACGGGGTAACTAAATGTGTACAGAAGGTCAGTGCGAGCCGTGTGATTAGAAGATGAGGGTTAACCAAATAAAAATTATGACTTAATCATGTCATTGAAGACTTCAATGGCCTACACTTAGATATTTGTAAGTTCATTGGAACTTCGTGGTTACGACTCGTCAGAAGCCCGAAAGTCTGACAACCAGTCTTATCAAGGGTTATCGTATTACCCAGTTACTAGTTTGTGGAGGTCAGATAGGCAGTCAATCCATTTAAAATACTGGTATTCAGCTGCATCTGGTTAGACTTGAAGCCGTCCCCTACAACATAGTTGGGAAAAGGCTAGGCAGATTGATTGATTGGAACTTCGTGGTTGGTACATTGGCGCCAACTACTTATTTGTAAAAGTATCTCGTGATGCAATACTACAAGCTAGTGGATCTTCTATATTCGCTCGCAGGCGGTGCCGCGCCGCGGCCGCCGCCGCCGCCGGTCTCCGGATACGTTTTCAATTAACTGCTAGCGAGGCCCGCTCCGTTTAATATCGCGCAGCGGACTTTAATCACAGAAGAATCAGGCAATAATACTTAGCCGAGGCTCGAGGGACGACTCTGATTGAAATACCTCCCGTTACCTACCACTATGTACCGACTGTCGCTACTCGTTCAGTACCGCTGCATCGCGAATATGGCTTGAAGAAATGAAGACTCGCCCCTACACAAAGTGATATATATTTTGCGTTTGAGATGTTTAATTTAATTTTACGTCGTCGTACGGCGCTGCACTAAGGTGAGTTTAATTAAACATTCCGAGAGTGTGCTGCTTGTTTGTCGGTCGAAAAGAGGTAATTCCCCGCAATAATTTTGGGGACTTCCCCATATTTAAATATACTTTTTTACGAAAATCGGAATTCGCATTTCTGAACGTACAGAGTGTACTGGGTGGTTCAGTATCTGTAGTACACACCTACTTAGATTGATTACAAAAAAAAAGTATGTTCAGAGATAAGATAGTTTATTATAATGTCGCATCCGTCGGCCGCGGCACTCGTGATGTCATGACGTAAGGCGAGCAGTCGGCACTAGTGCTGTCGACTACGACGCAGCACACAACACAACACAACTCATAGCTCAAAGCCCGTGCATCACTACAAAGTACATTGTAGGCACTGTGTCTGCCAGTCTGCCATAAGTTATAGCACACGACAAACGGCTGCTCATCTGTTTGTAGAATATATCTGAGATTATGCATTAAACTGATGGTGACCTACTTCGAAAGCTGCTAAACAAGTGATTAGTTCGTGTGGTCAAGTGGAACCAAACGAAAGTCTAGAAACGCAGGATCGTGCTCATTTATTAAACATGACGAGTTTTTTTAACCGTATAACTTTTTTTTAGATTATGAATTTGAATGAACACAAAACGAAAATCTCGAAATACTTAATAACAAAGACGCAAAGCTGAAGTTGTTATAGCCATCATATCTCCGCGTTATCTTTAATTCACACGTACACAGGAGCAACAGTACTAAGAGTGAGGAACACGGGAACACTCGCCTGTTGAGACACGAAACAAAACTTGCCAACAATTCCGAGCTCGGCTGGAATTCGGCACAGTTGGGAGACTACCCTGTGGCTGCCTCATGCGCCGAACATACGACAATAATATACGAAGGTCTATTTCATACGACACTCAATGACGAAAATTGGAAATTACGCAGTTAGAAATAAGTCCCTATATACAATAAATAGATTAAATAGGGCGTCAGCTGATTATTATTAATCAATAAAACGTTATTGCTGTCATTATTGCTGCCCTTCTGGCTTATATAAGAATGTGCATAAGCTTCTTCTTTTTCTTTTCTTGTCAAAGGTACAGTCGGTGAGCCGAGACAAGTATCCACCTCACCGAGTAAACTGCTAAGTAGGGTGGATACTTATCTTGCGTTACCGACCGTACATCATAATCTATATCTGTATTTTTCTCCGATCCAGTACATACCAGACTTTCTGTAAATGTAGGTATGTGTTTACTGTGGGCGTCTTCCAGGTCCTCTCGTCTGTCTCACGACCCACGTTCACGATCTCAAACTTGTGCAAGTACCTACTGTTACTTCAACATAACTTGTTATATCCTTTCATTTATACCTGCTACAGTTAGATATATTCTGACCTGTGATTACTGAGCCGCTATCACGCTACAAAATACAAGACAGGCTTACCTATTATCTAGATGTATTGTTACAATACTTTTTCATGATCTGCACTGATTTACTAGAAACGCACAAACAGACCGCTTAATTGACAGATAGACCAGGCTGGCAGAATTGACTGCCCAAAATTGTGGCATTGTGTTACATGTCTAAAAGCAACAGACAAAATTATATTGATTTGTATTTTTTTTAAATGATTTTATTGATTTTAAAGATTGTAATCCTGCACAATATTTGATTTGTAACTAATAACACTTTTTAAATAGGTACTTAAATTAAGTATAAATTTAGTTAGGTAACAATTATTTTATTTAATTATCGCACTAATTCGTGTTTCCGTTACGTCATCAGCCGTTATGACGTTTCTTTTAGACTGTGGTTCTGTTTTTATTTGTCAGCGCTATCATCCATGATTTTAAAATAATATTGATGATTTTAAAGATTTTAATAATGATTATGATTTTATTTATGTGAGTAATGCACTTCTGATATTGAATTTTAGTTTTAAAAGTATGATTGTGGTGTGTATTTGAATAATTAATAATGTTTACTAACATAATTCTTTAGTATACTAACAAAAATATGGATCACTTGTGTGATGTCTGAATTAAGATAAGATTGTTTTTGTTTTTGTAAAACATGAGTACATATACAATAGATTTGCAAGGTCTTAAAATAACATTTGAGAACAGGATCTATATATTTAGCCATTTATGGCGTACGAATTTTGTTGATCAACTTAACCATTTATGTTTTATACATTACAAATAAAATTGTGCACGCAGTCGTTTAAAAGATAATAAATTGAAAAAAAAAAAACTTCATTAATTAATTAAATTCATTTAATTCAAACTAATTGATATGTCCATAAATTGTTACTTACAAAGGTCTTAAAACTATGTTAGTGATCATTGATAATTAAATTAAAAAAACATAAAAATTCCAAATACTAATAATTAAATCGCACATGTCAAAAAAAAAACATCATCTTGTCACGTGAACCTGAATGAACCTACCCAGAAATGTAGACTCTGGCCTCTCAGAGATCATCCTTAGGATTTTGTTGGCGCTTCCCCAAATCCGGCGCATCAGAGAAGCTGTTTTCTTACGCATAATGGCGTAAAAGTCATCGACTCTTGCGTCAGCAAATATGCGCCGGCGTAAAAGTTTTGGCAGTAGGCCCTAAACAGCGTTACTTTAACATCTACTGTACACCTTGCGAATCTGCGAATCTATTAACCAACATGTTAGCACGCACCGACAACGCTCTTCGTTCCCGCTCGATATCCGCATCGTCATTCAGGGTCTCTGTCACAATGTACCTTAGGTACTTAAACTGAGCTACACGTTCTAAAGGCACTCCGTTCAGATGGACAGGTGGTATATGCTCCGGTTGCTTATTCCTACCTCTAATGACCATACACACACTCTTCTTCTCGTTATACCTCAGCCTGTGAGCAACAGCATATGACTCACAGATATCGAGCAATTTTCTTAAACCACTGAGCGATGGGCTCTGTAATACCATGTCGTCAGCGTAACTGATGTTATTAACACAGACGTTATCTATATGACAACCGACATGGCTGTTACTGAGCCCATCTATCAGCTGATTAACGTACAAGTTAAAAAGTCTTGGAGAGGACAGGCATCCCTGCCTCACACCGCACTCCAGTGCATACTCATCCGACAAAACATTGCCCCACTTTACGAAGTTCTTCTGGTTTTTGTACCAGAAGGACAAGATGTTAATGAGTTCAGTGGGAGCCCCTACCTCTCCAAGCTTGGCCCAGAGTCTGTTGTAGTCAACTAGGTCAAAGGCCTTCGATAGGTCGAGGAAGCAAAATATAAAATTAAAAATGTTACAGTTTTAAGATTGAAGAAATGTCACAATAATAGGAACTAAGTAAGTACGATCATTTAAAAATTGGAAATCAAATGAGCTTACCTGTAAAGCGAAGTCTTGATTCTAATTTTATGAACGGCGATCTGAAATGTAATTCATTAATAAAGTAGTATTCTTATACGTACGTATCTCACCGCGATTATTTTACAGATAAAATATTGAAAATATATTTTTTGCAATAAGATTATTGTCATTGCTGGCAAAATACACAGGAATGTCACTTATTTAGAAGTCCTTCTGATGGAGAACAAGCTCTGTTTTCTGTACAGAGTAGTTCCACATACTTACATTCACTAGGTTTTCTGGAAGGATAAGTGAATTAGGTAGACTAATTATTGCAGCTTTGGGGGTGTTAGCTAGTGGCGGGTGGGTAATTATATTTCAGATCGCCGTTCATAAAATTAGAATCAAGACTTCGCTTAACAGGTAAGCTCGTTTGTTTCCCAATTTTACTTCACGGCGATCTGAAACATAATTCATTAAACAAAGTAGATGTTTAGAGTTGTCTGTAATAATTTAATTAGTTAATAAATATTCTGATTTTTTTAAGTACTTTTATTATTCTTTCTGAATATAATATTTTATGTAATTTAAGAAGGTTGCTTTGATGCTTTGTTTTACGTGGCTGTCGTGTACACCTGTAATTGGTAATATAAGAGCCCATACCTTAATATTTAATGTACAATATATATGCTGTTGGCATACCTATTTTAAATGAATAAATAAATTCTTAATAACGTTACTTAATTAATAATATTTAACTATTGTTCATCAGTAATGAATGAGGAATAATCAAGAAAATGTCGGTTGGCATTGTGTCTATCTCAATTGATACCAGCTCTAAGTTGAGCTGCTGTATGTTTTATGCTGTGGGAGGTGAATTATTAGTATCACTCTCACTTCCTGACACACTTAACCGAACTTACGTTTATACAAATTTTCTAAAGTTTGTTCTGTATTATCGGGCCAGGAGAATATTATGATATGTACATTAAAAGTTTCAATGATTGAGAATAGTTTTCTCAGATCTGTCTGTAAATAGTTAAATAAAATCCTAACAGAAGGCTGCTGCTGCTACTACCAAGATAAGTGTCAAGCTCAGCGAGTCTTGAAGATGAATTGTAAAAATTATTATTAGAGTATTATAAGAAATGTCAGTTATCTAGTGATCTGAGTAAGAGGCACAGCCATGGGGCTGTGATTCCTTAGTAGTTAAGCTTTAATGGGGCGTAACAAGGATCTTTTAGCCCCTGAATGTTATAAGCAGGGACGCATTTGTTGGAATTGTATTGTGCTTAATTTATATATAATTATAATAATACTTTTTTTTTTGTACACCTCTGCCCAACCCTTCGGGGAAATAAGGCGTGATGTTATGTGTGTGTGTGATGTGTGTGTTTTTTTGTGTAAATGTAGTAGGATTGTTTCGTCAAATTATTGTGACCAATTGATATTATTTCCGCTTAGTTCTTTGTAGTTGGCGTTTCTCGAGTAGAGCATTTTTAATATCTAGTAGATAGTTACCATGCCGATCTTTAATTTTTTCTCCGCTGTGTTGATCCAACAAACTTCCTGAAAATATGCTGTTATGTATTTTGTTGCCTATTTTATAATAATATCATCCGGAGTTTTCAGTGGTATATTCATTTGTGTGTTGTTGTCAATTAATCTCTGAGGGATTCCCAGTCGGTGTGTTTGGACGTAAGCATTTTTACGGTTTCTGATTCTATCAACATAGTGCTTATTGTTAATATAACCGGGATGTGGTCCGAGGAGCTGTCGTAGCAGGATTCAGACTTGAGGTAGTGCCTCGGTAGTCCTTTTAGCACAAAAAAGTCAAGGAGGTTCGGGATTTTGTTAAAGTCTGTTGGCCAGTACGTGGGTTTACAGGTGGAGGAAACCAAAAGGTGTCTTTGTCTATGCTTGTTTTAAGTTGTCTTCCTCGCGTTGTAATGAGTCTAGAGCCCCAGCTAATATGTTTAGTGTTCCAGTCACCACCTGCAGTGAAACGATTTCCTAGTTGGTGGAAGTATCGTGTGAACATATTTTTATCTATTATATGTTTAGGGGGGCAATATAACACTAACACTTTAATGTAGCCCTTGCATGATTTTTCGTATATTTTACTCAATGCTGGTAGCACAAATATAGGTCTATAATTAGAGGGATCACTCTTACTACCCGATTTGAAAATTGGTACTACTTTACTATGTTTCATTAAATCAGGATACGTACCGCTATCTAAACATTGATTAAATATGCCTGTTAGGACAGGGGCAATTGTGTTAATGATATCTCCAAGAACGTTAACAGAAATCCCCCATAAGTCTTCAGTGTTTTTTATGTTAAGACTTTTAAATGCTTTTTTAATTGTGACAATAGAAATGGGCTTGAATTCAAAACTTGGAATGTTTTTACTGAAGTGTTCTTTTAAAAGAGATTCAGCTAGTATATAGATGATGAGGGGAGAGATTTTGTAACCTCTATTGGGATGTTGGTAAAGAAATTTTCTAGTATCTCAGCAACTTTTAACTTATCTGAAATGGTTTCATTATCAATTTTTAAAGACAATTCATTCTGATCTCGCTGTTTTGTGTTTCCAGTTTCTTTGTTAATTACTTGCCACACAGCTTTTATTTTATTTTTAGAAATATTAATTTTGCTACTTATTAATTTAGATTTAGCTTGGGCGCAGACTCTTTTAAATATCTTAGAATATTTTCTTACATAATTATGAATTACTTGATCAGAAGTCAATGATTTTTCGTTATATAAATTACATAAAATATCTCTGCTTTTTCTAATGCCAGGAGTGGCCCATTCATTAAATTTTGGTTTGGTATTGATTGTTACTGTTTTTACAGGACATGCTTTATTGAATTCTTGGCATACTGTAGAAAATAATGTACCATAGTTTAAGTTGGGGTCTTATGAATCAAAACTAGCTGTTAAAAGATTGCTAAGAACATTAATATTAAACACTTTCAATTTTTTTTAGTAAGAGCTCTTAACTGAATAGTTTTAAGCGACACACGTCTGTCTCCAACTAGTCTTTGCGCTGCTATGTGTCCTTCACGGTCGCCTTTATAACTATAATTCATAGGTATTGAGGATATAATCTATACATATTATAAAATCGTAGCGAAGTCAAAACTGTACCTACATTGAAAAAAAAGTAATTGCTACGAGGTCTGGGATCGATTCTAATGCCGAAAATATAATTATTAGATTTTTTGTCTGTTTATAATTTTATATGTTTGTCTGTATGTACTATGTTCCATGACGCAAATTCTATCGGACAGATTCTGTTAAAATTTTGCATAGATATTCCCTATAAGTCCAGCCAAACTGTAAGGTTTAAACTATCGCGCTATTTGCTATGGGGGAAGAGCAATATTATATTATATTCGTATTTTTGGAAAAAACCGCGCCAAAAGATTGGCATATTGTAGATATCACATCATACCTTTATGGAACTAAGCAGTCAATCATGTACTATATAGGGACGGCGATTTTAGGTAACTTTCTACGAAGCAATTAAATCAGCGGTTGAACGATTGCTTTGCAAACATGGGATTTTAAGTTCGATTCCCAACTATGTTTATATTTTTTTACATTTTGTAAGACGATACTTTTTTTTAAATAACGTATATAATAGTTCGTAGACTGTATTACTTCACTAAAAAAGGAAAACTTCGTAAGCTATGGGAAACTGCTACGTTACAAGTACTTTACAGTCACAAAACAAGGTTGTGTTCTGACAATTTTAGAACTAAAGACTATAAGAATAAAAGGAATTTTACAGGTCATAGAATAAACCTAATGTAAAAAACACCATATTTTAGTGCTATTTACTTTTAAAAACATTTTAAAGTAGTTCAATGTCACAAAAACAAATATGCAAAGTCAAAATCAAAGTCAAATCATTTATTTCAAATAGGCACATGTATGGCACTTTTGAACGTCAAAATTTACAAAATAGATTTTGTCTTGATTCTAAATTGTCCTATAGAGCAGGACCAGCATGTTTCCAAGCACTCTTATCTTGGATATAATCCTCTAATTTGTAATATGCTTGTTTACAAAGTTTACTTTTAATATGAGTTTTAAATTTTCTTTCATTAAATTGCAATATGCCGCATAAAATACTATACTTATATGCATGTTTTTAATCTTTTGGTATTAAAGATGAAATTAAGCCGAAAAACATTGAAAAAAGACGAAAAACGTTGCAGCTCGCCTTTCACAGTTTGCTGAAACTTTTTCACGAAGTCTTGTTAGTTATTGCAATTTAAACCTTATGATTAACGTCATAACGGCGACAAGACAGGACTTCACGAAATAAATTAACTGTACCTGGTGTTTATATAGTACATAGGTATTAATTCCTTGCTTGGTCTGCTGTCTCAGCGTTACGTAAGATTCTCTATTGAGACGGCGCCCGTGAAAAGAGTACCAACTTGGAAAGACTTGGGAAGGTCTTAAACACCACAAAAAAAAAACTAGCCTAATTTTAGAATTTATTTACACACAGATTTTGACAGCAGATTTGTCCTAGCGATTTTAAAATCTGTGTGTAGATCTACTGGAATCGCTGCCACGTGTGTACATCATCCAGCTGAAGGTCAGTGTCTCGACTATGCTCGTTCGGAATTTCACTCCGCCGAAGCTGTGTAACGGAACCCGGCTCAAAGTCGTGTATTTGCAGAGAATCGTCATCGAAGCGAAAATTCTAACAGGTTATGGCGATGGCGAGACAGTGTTTATACCGCGTATACCACTAATTCCCCACAATTACCAGTTTAAGCGCATGCAGTTCCCTGTGAGCGTATGATTTGCGATAAACAAGTCACAGGGGCCGACACCGAAGGCTGAAGGCTGCGGGTGTCGACCTCAAGACAAGCTCCTTCTCACACGGACAACTGTACGTCGCTTGCTCTCGAGTCACCATTCCTGATTCTCTGTATATTTTGGCTGCTGAGAGAGAATAAAACTATAAAAGTAGTAAACAGGGTTTTATTTTAAATGTGGCTGGCAGAAGCTAGTCTTTTAAATAATTAGAAACACAAAAGTCGATCCTGAAGACGGTCGGCATTGAACGTGCGACAATGTCCTCGCAGTCCACAAACAAATCTTGTGTGCTATCTATACTCGTACCATTAAAATTTTACAAAAAAATTGGGTACACGTCTTCTCTGACGTCATTACAACCTTTTCACTTTGTCAGTTTAGGACAGCAAACTAAACTTGATTATGGTTACCTTTAATTTATATAGATATAAATTCAATACTGAAAAATTAATGTTAGACACTTGAGCAAGCCCATAGAAATATAAAATCTATGAGCAAGCCTAATGCGTCCGTGTCGCGAGCATAAGTACATCGGTATTATCCACAGCAGTTTGAAGTAGGTGAGTGGTGCGAGTAGTGCACACAAATCACAACTCGAAGCAATACTAACGAACGACTTGTTGAAGTTGGGATTAACTCGGCGACGACAAACTTACCAGATACCAGTAGCTACATTTACCTTCTAGGCAGCCAGATAACGCATTCCTACAACTCTTTTATATTTACTGTACTTTTACTTGAAAACATTGTGATAATCCGATGTTATTTGTAAGAGAGACGACGACGTAGTTCTTTTAGGCGATAATACATAGTTCAAGAATAGAATATCTTTCAAAAGCTCTGTTAACCCAGTTTCTGTTTTTGTTATTATCATCGGATCAAACAAACAAATAGATAAACTATTTAAAATAGAACTTTGAACATGGTGGTCTACCTAACCAATGGTTTATTGAAGTGTTTGTTCATCAGAGCAAGTCTGTATCAGTTGAAAAGATCAGATTTCCTAAAGATCCACCTGTAGCGTTGTGAGCGATCTCACTACAATTAGTCGAGTGATTCTCACTTAGTAAGTATCTAACCACATCACTACAAACGTGGCACAACACTAATTTACTGAGGACACTCTGTCATTTCGACTGCCGCTTGCCTTCCTGAAGGAAGTGGCCCTCAGGACTGTGTGCCTCGACCTAGGGTGAGTTCCACGTTACTGGTATTATAAATATAAGCTATTAATCAAGCCATCAGCTATAAGAATCTTTGCCTTGTATTCTATGCTCGCGTGTTCACCATACTTAACCTCACTTTGCATCTGTCACTGTGCCACGCTAGCTCTGCTCTTTCTCTCTCTGCCTGTAAGTCGCTGCGATGTGTTAGCTACCACCTACTCTACTTCCCATACCGTACCTTGGGCGCTAATGATGGGAAGAGACTGGCACATCGCATGCGGGCTACCTACTGCTACCGCTCGCACCCACCTGACATGCGCTTCCTACCACGCCTTTCAGGGCTCTCTGTACGGGCTCAGGCTGCACGCTGACGAAGGCCTGCCTACCTGCGGCCTACCGCTGCACGCCTGTGCTGACAGGCGACCTTCCACGTGTGGCCAATGCCTGCCTACCTGCGGCCTACCGCCGCGCGCTTGTGCTGACAGGCGATCTCCACGGCTACTGACGTGTACTACCACGTGCTAGGGCCGTCCGGCCTACTGCGGAGCCTGTGCTGAACAGGCCCCGCACATCTACCATGTGCTACCAAGGACGGTACCTTTCCTGCCTATCCTAAGTGTGCGAGTGCTCAGACTCAGTGTCAGGACCTAACCCACGACCTAGCCGTGTACTTTCTACTTCTACCTATCATTATATCTAATAATTATATATACTAACCTATCCAGCTGTTTTATTAAATCTACCTCTATCTACCTATCCGTTAACGGCCTGCGCAGCCTACCCTGCGCAGCCCTAGCCGTTACACACCCATCCCGTTTCATTTTGTACTAGCTTCTGCCCGCGACTTAGTTCGCGTGGAAGTCGACAAAGAAGACACCACAATATACTACAGTAACAGCCACATTTTTATAAAACTTTCTTGTATACTACGTTTGTAGTTTTATTCTCAGCAGCTAAAATATACAGAGAGTCAGGAATGGTGACGCGCGAGCAAGCGACGTACAGTTGTCCGTGTAAGAAGCAGCTTGTTCAGAGGTTGTGGTTGCTGACCCGCAGCATTCAGCCTTCGGTGTCGGCCCTTGTGACTTGTTGATCGCAAAGCATACGCTCACAGGGAACTGCACGCGCTTAAATTGGTAATTATAGGGAATTAGTGGGTTAGAATTAGTGAAGAATTAGTGGGAATTAGTATTAGTAATACGCGGTATAAACACTTTCTCGCCAATTTCCGCCTCGATGACGTTTCTCTGCAAAGACACGACTTTGAGCCGGATTCCTTACACAGCTTCGGCAGAGTTAAGTTAGTTCCGAAGGAGCATAATCTGGACACTGACCTTCAGCTGGATGATGTACACCAGAAGTCCACTTGCCATTAGCGAATTGAGAAATCGTAAGGGGTAATGTGTGGCATCATCTTCCTCCACATCGATATTAACGAAGGTGTATATCACTTCGCTCCCTTCAATTTGCGAGAGAATACTGTGATTAATTGCTACAGCTTAATCATTTTCGGCGTTAAAATGGGAACACGCCCAAGAATTATCTTGGTATGGGTATTCGACTGATGTCCCTGTACACCAGACGAATAAGATCTTCTAAAGTGGGAACTACTCTACTAAGAGTCTCTGGTAGAGTGCCTTCACCAACTTTTAGAAGAACATCGAAGAATTCTTGAGCATTTGAATTCCCGCCAAGCCAAGCTCGTATGATGATGGTCAAGCGCAATCTTCGACCATAGAGTCGACCTTTTCAACGAAGTATTCACTTTGTCAGTCAGAACTGTGACACCACCCATCAAGTGTTGGTTCCTGCGGACGTCCTGCAGGGTTTTGTTCACAGCTTCCTCTGCTTTCCTATTTGCCATAATGCATTCATCCCATACTATGAAGCGCAATCCCTAAGCATACGTCCCTTGTTGTTACTGATGCGTGACACTCCACAAACAGGCGTTTCGTTGCTCTCTATATCGATGGAAATCCTAAACATGGCGTGCGCTATTTTGTCACCAGGAAGCAGTGTGGCAGCGATTCCAGAAGATCTACACACAGATTTTAAAATCGCTAAGACAAATCTGCTGTCAAAATATGAGTGTAAATTCTAAAATTAAGCTAGTTTTTTGTGCTGATCAAGGCCTCCCCAAGTCTTTCCAGGAAGGTACTATTTTCACAGGCGCCGTCTCAAATAGAGAATCTTAAATAAGGAATCTTACGCAATGCTGAGACAGCAGACCAAGCAAGAAATGAATACCTATGTACACACGGCTACACATCAAGCTGTACATTTCCAGTATAAGCTGATCTCGCATTGTACGGAAATTCTATAAAGTACCTTCCTGGAAAGGCTTGGGGGAGGCCCTGAACAGCACAAAAAACCTAGCTGAATTTTAGAATTTACACACATATTTTTACAGCAGATTTGTCTTAGCGATTTTAAAATCTGTGTGTAGATCTTCTGGAATCGCTGCCACACTGCTTCCTGGTGACAAAATAGGTGCCACACTGCTGCATGGGACATCGACGCGAAAACTGAAACCATGGATTCAGTACAGTCAACGGTCATAAATGGAGTGCCACCGGAATGTTCACATTTGCCTGCACGCCAGGTCTGCGCCTATCTCTGTGTGTGATGTTTTAATGCAGACAGTTCCTAACGCGCACACAGCGTAGGGCACAACTACGAAAGAGCGATGTTGGTTGGTCAGATGAATGTGTGGTCATACCTACTTATACTTGTTTTATTCATAATTAATTATCGACAACAGCGCCTATTTAAAAGCAATGTTAAAATTCAACGAAATAGTTGTATGTAACGATGGCAGGATCGCACGAGGAGGTCGGTATAGTTGTGTGTGCATGAGAATGGTGAAGGTTCGAACCTCAATGCGAGCTCTCGACTCTTTTGTTTTTCTTGGTTTTCGTGTCAGAGTTCAATTATTTGAATCTCGTCAATTTACAATGACTATAATTATGTTATGGAAGGTAAAAATAAAGTAGGGATAACAGATAATAATTTAATAATAATAAAAAGAAACACAATTTTTCAAAGGGACATTTATTTTGTTATTATTAACCAAACGTTGAAAAAAATAATTTGTAATTTGTTCGTAAATCATTTTTGGTTGCTAATAAAATTGGATGTTACCTATTGTTTATTGAGGTTATAGCTTAATTTATACATTTTCTCAAAGAAAAGAAGATTGAAACTTAACCTCAGTCCCACAATCTTATAATTATTAACTAACTTATTACCATGATGGCCAGTGTATCCCCTAAATTCCACTGATAACATTAAATATTACTTACTTATATATTTTTTATTAATATTTAGTGTCACCTCTGCTATTATTAAGGCAGTCAAGAAGACGTTGACGCATGGAGGCCACAATATTGCTACAACTATCTGTGCCACATAAACTGTCCCACAACTCCATGCAATGGGACCTGAGCTGTTCGAGACATCTTTCGTCTCGTGCTTCCCATCTTTACACCATTAAACCCCATACATTTTCTATAGGGTTTAGATCAGGGGATCGCGCTGGCCACAGAATAACTTCAACATCCGGATGCTGACTAAACCACTCACGAACAATACCGGCACGATATATCGGACAATTATCTTGAACAAAATAAAGTTAACCAATTTCATCCACTGGATAAACATTGCGCACAGTAGGTAGCATTATGTCGCTCAAAACCTCGACGTAGTTGGAACTGTTGGCCCGCGTCGGATCATAACCATTCGTTTCATATTCACCAACCATAAAACGTCGCTGAGGCTGGGTAATAAGTGGCGGCCTACCACTTCTTACACGGCTCTACAGACTTCCCTCTTCCTCAAATCTTTTCACCCAACGTCTCACAGTATTTCTCTAAAAATAAAGAAATCCCTTTGAACCACCACAAATGAGATTAACAAATAAAATTAATCACAAGAAAATAACTTACACATTAACCGGTTTCATTGGATATTTCAGAAATATTAAATCCATTGTTATGCATGGCTACAATGTTCGCCCTGGCTTCAACATTTATATTAGCTTGCATTTTGAATCAAAATCTTCAAACTAAAAACCACTAATAGCAATACCACAAACGCTCGTAACTAAGTTCACCAACCAACAACGTCATACGATTATATTACAGCCAGTAAATAAATTTTATTTCAAATCTACCCTCAATTTTTATGTTTTGTTTTATGTGTTGACTTGTTTAAAATATTGAATTAAAGATACTTACTCATTCCTCGACATTCGCTGTCTTTTTCTCATTGCTATAATCCGAAAAAGACAGCGGGGCGCGATAAGCCTACGAACTAAGGGAAACTATTTTATACCGCGCTCTTTCTGTTTGGTTCATGATGAAAGAGTGCAATAAACGGGTGTTTATATGTGTGTATGAAAAATGCCTTATAAGAAGAAGGTCTCAAGTGCGAAGAGTTACGATGCGATAGCTTTGTAAGACTGGTACTGGACTTATGACCGGTAAAAAAATCAGCTGTTCCATACATTTTGACCGCGTAGGTATTGCACTTTTCTATGAAACAGCAGATTTTTTTTTTTAATAACCGACGAAAAATTTCAACACAGTGGGGTTCAGAATCATGTACTGAATCCATGGTTTCAGTTTCACGTTGATGTCCCTGCCACCATGTATAGTACATAGATATTTATTTCTTGCTTGGTCTGTTGTCTCAGCATTGCGTAAGATTCCCTATTTAAGATTCTCTATTTGAGACGGCGCCTGTGAAAATAGTACCTTCCTGGAAAGACTTGGGGGAGGCCTTGATCAGCACAAAAAACTAGCTTAATTTTAGAATTTACATGTACAGTACCGACCAAAAGTCCATAAGCAATCTCACAAAGCAATAGACTGACGCTTCGGTTTGACTTACGACCTTCTTCTATAAGTTGTTACAATACTGTAGACACGCACATTACACACACACACACACACTCACTTTGTCTGCAACTCATAGTAATGACTAGTTCGATAATTATTCGTTTTTTGTTTCATTCGTCTTGTTCACATAAATATTAAAGTTTAGCAGGTAGACCACAGAAAACTAAGTAAATTATTTCGATTTCTGTGGGGTAGACAGATGCAATTCGTTATGAGTATTCACTTAGAACTTTGTTGGTTCGTGATTATTGTCGGTGACGAGTATTTAGCTATTAGCGGTGTTGTGGTTATTATTTTCAGAATGCAGTCAAATAAAAAGTGAATGCAGTAAAAGTGAATGTAATTTTATCACACAAATTTACAATGAAATCGGACTAAGTGTGAGTGTTATCATTTAAATATTTCATATTTTACTAAACATAAATCTTAATCAAAGGTATTGTTGATAGAACAGATGTATTGTTGAGATAGAAGATGCCTTTAAAGTTTTAAATTTATTATGACGTATCATTCGATTAGTGAATGATAAATAATTAGGTGTTATGTGTAATAAATACAATGTTATTCTTTGTTCTAGAGAAATTCTGTGAGTGTGAGGGTTAAGAGATATGAGGCTTATTATCGAGGATTAATAGGCTTATATCAAGGTGCAGCGATGTCAAATGGTGAATGAATATGAAACAAATGGTTTCATACCAACGAGATATTTTGCTGAATTATTAAACACGTTATTATGAACCGTTCGCCGTGCACTCTGAAGCCTTGCATCACTGAAGACCAGCTAGAAAACCGTTTTTGACAGAAAGGCATAATAAACCTGAACATTTAAGTTTCGCACGATAATATTAAGACTTCAAGTGGAACACTGCTATATTTTAACCTTAAAATATTTACCATACCAACTTAATAAACAACACATTCGTTATTGCATGAATTTGTGGTAACGAATTATTAAGCACGTTTCAATATGGTGCTTGTCGTATTTCTTGCAGATAAACCGAAAATGTTTAAGATTATTTTAGTCATATTATTATTTTAGGATTAAAATTTGAGGTTTAGTTTCAATCTTCTTATCGTAAAGAAAATGAATACTTAAACTATAACCTCAATACCAACCAATATTTACTAAAGTCAAATAAAATGTAAAATAATTAATAGAAATAAAATATAAAAACTGCCCATATTTAACCTTAAAATCACCGATTCTGTAAGTAGTTTTTTTACATTTTAAGTAGTCTAATATTCTTATTTAATACTTAATTACTTCGAACATGATCAAAGCTTAATATTTATGGTGAAAAAATCCATTTAAAATTTAAAACATTTCATAATTTAAATACTTATGTCAAAATAATACAAACTGCTTCTAAGTTTCTTGACATCTATTTCACATCTTATTAATAATGTAAATAATTAATAATTAATGATAAATAATTGTTGCAGTTTGTTAACTTATGTAAAATAAATATAACGAATAAATATATTTTTTAATTTTGTTATCATATATCACGCATTTTTATTCTAAACCCTTTATTGCAATAACAACATAAAAAAGCAGCAATATTTAAAAAATATTATTATCGAAAACAAAAATAATAATATTTGCAAAAAACCGCACTGTGTTTTACAAGATTAGAACATGAGGCAGTTTGAATTTCATACCAACGCTTAACGCTTTCTGCTATCTGAACTTGTTAAGTTACAATCGAATTTTAGCAATGCCATAAACTGGTCAAGGTCACGCGCATAATGCGTGTGTGCTAGCATGTTTAAAGCGACGGAAATATATTGTTGTTTCGTGTAGTGCAAAACTGCGTTATCTGTGGTGTGTGTATCGTGTTGCTTACACATACAAATGTACGAGTTATACTGCGTGTTCACAGCAATACGACTCTTAACGTGCTTATGCACTTTTGAACGCTTACTGTACATGTACATTTACCCTGTATAAACACCAGGTACAGTTAATTTTTTTCCCGAAGTCCTGTCTTTTCGCCGTTGTGACATTAATCATAAGGTTTAAATTGCAATAACTAACAAGACTTCGTGAAAAAGTTTCAGCAAACTGTAAAAGGCGAGCAACGTTTTTCGTCTTTTTTCAATATTTTTCTGCTTAATTTCATCTTTGATACCAAAAGGTTAAAAACATGCATATAAGTATAGTATTTAATGCATATTTGTTTTTGTGATATTGAACTACTTTACATTATGTTTTTAAAAGTAAATAACACTAAAATATTGTGTTTTTTACATTAGGTTTGTTTTATGACCTGTATAAAACCCTTTAATTCATTAGTCTTTAGCTCTAAAATGATCAGAACACAACCTTGAATGTTTTGTGACTGTAAAGTACTTGTAACGTAGCAGTTTCTCATACCTTACGAAGTTTTCCTTTTTAACGAATTAATAAAAAAAAAATTTAAAAAAAATCGAATAACAAAATGTAAAAAAGTTTTGCAAAGCAATCGTCCAACCGCTGAGTTAATTGCTTCGTTGAAAGTCTCCTAAAATAGCCGTTCCTATATTCCTATGTTCCGACATTTAATCCATCTTTATTTTACAAAAGAGATATGTCAGAACCATTTACAATCTATGTTGTCGCGAATCTCTCAGGGAACTATTTAAAAAGATTAATATGATTGACGTGTAAAAGTGTTTGTACAAACCTACTTACAGAAATAAAATCATTTATCATTTATTTACATTCTACCTATATAAAACGTAATTCGAATTCATTCAGTCTTTGAAGTTTATTTGAGTTACAAAGAAAACAAACATTCCCATTTTCAATGTTAGTGAGGCAAACTCTCGTTTCAACTTTACTGTTCGAAATATTTGAAGCCAAACACTAAGAGGAAGACCTAACTAATCTAGAAATGAAAGACAAATATGCTACATTATGTACAATGTTAACCGGTAAAGGACCGCTCAGTCGCCGTGGGTGGTCCGCGCCGTGACAGTTTTACGACCGCACTTGAATAAACAAACACTCGGATTTCTTTATAACGTCTCAAGTAGTATTGTTAATGTTTTTTGCTACTCGAATAGATTAGGAATACATTTCAAATGGTTACAGTCTTTGTAAATAACGTTTACTTATCTTTATTACCCGTTTTTGTTATGATTTCTATTGTTTGTTGTGATAACGATTTCTGATAAAACTACCGTACCATTTCACACGAAATTTTGCAGGGTACATTATGGATAGATAAGTTATCTAAGAAAAGTTTTTAGAGACAAACATTCAAAACAAAAAATTCAAAAAATCTAGATTTTAGATGACCTAAAATTTTTTGTGCTTACGTAACTTTCACCGTTCCAAAAAAATATTGTTTTGTTATATTTTGTTGTAAATGTTATCTAAAACGATGAAACATGAAATATTGAAAAGAAATAAAACACTTAAGGATCAGATCCATACAGAAAAACCACAAAATATCACAACTTTCTCTTTGACGTGAACTTCTC
The DNA here is from genome assembly GCA_949152395.1 of Agrochola litura. Classification (NCBI taxonomy): domain Eukaryota; kingdom Metazoa; phylum Arthropoda; class Insecta; order Lepidoptera; family Noctuidae; genus Agrochola; species Agrochola litura. The sequence goes on along the minus strand of OX424497.1, from coordinate 499,430 downwards.
TTATCTGTTTGTTTACACTTTTTTGGTTGGGTCAAAATAGGTATAATATGATGTTATTTAGTGCGAATATTATCTAAAACGATGTAATATTTACTACAAAATTAAAATATCACCACTTTCCGACGATTTACACACAAAAACCATTAAAAACGAATTATTACAGTGAACGCGCGCGTCCCGGGAGTGACGTTTGACTGACATTTTCAACATTTTTTTAAAATGTTGCCTATTCATATTTTTGCTTTTAGTCGATTTATTTAACAAGAATATTTATCCGACCATAGACAGAAAAATCCACAGACGATAATAGCCATTACAGCTAGTACAAATAGAGATGTAAGTCGCGTGGGTGAGCCGTCTCTCATGAGAGACGCCGGTCCTTTCGGTCCTACAGAAAGAGTTAGAACTAATTGAAACAAAGTTACCGCATTCAAGCAAACGAATGGTATTATAATATCACACAACAAATTTCATAAACCACTTAAAATCACGTACTACATACAATAAGACTAAGCTGACAAGGTACTACATACAATAAGACTAAGCTGACAAGGTACTACATACAATAAGACTAAGCTGACAACGTACTACATACAATAAGACTAAGCTGACAACGTACTACATACAATAAGACTAAGCTGACAACGTACTACATACAATAAGACTAAGCTGACAACGTACTACATACAATAAGACTAAGCTGACAACGTACTACATACAATAAGACTAAGCTGACAACGTACTACATACAATAAGACTAAGCTGACAAGGTACTACATACAATAAGACTAAGCTGACAAGGTACTACATACAATAAGACTAAGCTGACAACGTACTACATACAATAAGACTAAGCTGACAACGTACTACATACAATAAGACTAAGCTGACAACGTACTACATACAATAAGACTAAGCTGACAATGGTACAAAGACGGAACCTATTAGTTCGAGTGCTTGTTTAGTTGAACCTCATTGAAGCGCTATTGATGAACGAACCGAGCTCCTTTGCGTCAATGCGAAGATACCACTCAACAGAATATTAATCTGACGCCAGTGACCGAGCCGACTACAAAACGAAACATGACAATAGTTGGCAGCCGAGGTTTAATAAACAATCGAGTTGTGTGTACCGAAGCACGGAGCATCACAAACAACAAGCCCTGTTCAACGACTGTTACTCCTTTACAAATATCTGCCATCCGTGCTTGTTTTAAATCTTCGGATACGGAAGTATTCAGCTTCTTGCCATGATGCAAGAAGCGTAGGTAGGCGCAATTTTAGTTATAGCTAGCAAATAACTTGCATAGTAAAAACATTTGATAGTCTTCATAGAGCTGTAATTCCAGACCTGTTGACAATTTAAATGGTTATTGCGAAGGAGCAATGTGGCTAAAGGGAGCCAGTTGGGCCATCCTAAAAAGGCAGGTAGGTTTATTTGTGAAGGAGGCCCCTAAGTTTACTTTAAGCCTGTGCTGGTCTATAATTACAAATCACAGGATTCACAGGACATAATGGTGAAGATATAAAACTAGTACGGTCGACACAACTTATATGTAGCATCGGCAAAGTCCGTAAAACCGATCACATCCGAACTAAGTGCGTCTTCAAAATCATCAATCTTTATAACTGCTTTAGGCGAAAATGATCTTAATGCAAACGCAATAACATATAAAGTCATAAAACCAAGTACATTCGTTAAATTGATACGTAGATTGACATGTACTTTCTTGCAAAATAAATGATCACGTAAATAAAGTCTGCGTTATTTGTTTGTTTTTAATATTCGATTTGAAGGATACAAGGCTCTAATGATGAATATTAAAAATCAAACTTTCAAGGTTTCGCCAAATAAAACGCGTACCTACTTAGCGCGCGTTAGAACGCTAGCCTGACGATGCGCTATAGCGCCGAATTGTGTTGTACAGACGCCAGCACATCAAGCTACCCGAAACTGTCAAATTTTCCCAATCAACTTTGAACCTTATGGTTCAGCGATAAAGTTGAAAATCTATTAAATAAATTTGACAGATTGTAGTAGTCTGATGTGCTGGCGTCTGTACTATGACGTGCGCTAGCAGTTCGTTACGCACGTTACGTTAGCGTGGCGTCAGGCTAGCGCTCTAACGCGCGCTAAGTACGCGTTCTATTTGGCGAAGCCTTTAGAGATATTTAAAGTTAATACTTCAATATTGTTTAAGATATTTGTTTCATTGAATTATTACATTATCTTAAATAATAGTAGTTGTTTGATTTGACGCAAAGGGTATGTTTTTAGATGTAAGCCATGATTGCATGGTTCCTTTTAGAGAGTTGGAATTCGGTGCATTGTCTATCCGTGTGTTATGGTAAGAAGCGTTATCTACGACCACAACAGTATTAGGTCGTAAATTCGGAATGAGATGTTGTTTTAACAATTTTTTCGTAATTATCTTTATTCATCTCGTGGTGACAATCGCCAGTACTTTGAGACTAAGCAAGGTAGCTCTTATCTGTATTGTCCATGAAGAGGTAAACTTTTTGCCAACCACACTTTTTGTCATGACACCGCATCGCTTATTCTGTGTGATGTGAACAGATCCCGATCTAATAATATCGTTACCGGTGATACGAGCGACTTATTGACGTATCAACACTATCAATATGAGTACAAAAGGCTCACAGCTTACTCAGGGCACTTCTTACAAAATAAATAGATATTCTGTGAAAATCGCGCTGGTGTACTTTCTTGTTTATTGTAATTTGGTCCAATAAGTTAATAATACAACTATCTGTGTGTTTGTCCGGGCACGTACTGGTATAGACATTGTCACTATGTTCTTACCCCTCAAGTTTTAAAATGTTATACTGCTACAACATTGAATTCGTTACAAATAATCTAAAAAATACTTCAAAAAGAGTTTATTGTTTCGACTTGGATTCGAACCATCACATCACCGAACGTCGTCATACTCATAGCGGCAGTTTGACGAACTAGCCAGCCATGGAATATCTCTGTCCACGGTTCAAAGACATTTACACGCAGCAAAAATTCTCAATTATTGACCTGCAAAGAAAATATTTCTAACGGAAGAACATCGAAGAGAACGAAAACAATATCGTTATCTTCAGTGACGAAAAAACCTTCAGATCAGACTGTGACGGTCGAAAAATATTGTGGAGGAAACCCAATGAACGATACAAGCTTGGCCAAAAAGTCGTGAAAATAATGGTGGCGCCACTATCGTGCATGTTGTAACCCTATATAGTACGACTAAAACGGTTTTGATACTTAGTTTTTTTGACAATTAATGTGAATATTGGCGTGTTTTATGAAAAAAAGAAAAGCTCTGAAACGTTTGGTCAGCCACCACCCATTACCTAGAGCGATAGCATTTGCAGTTATTTATTGTAATGAATTAAAAACAAAATTATTAGGTATTTCAAAATACCTTTATGTCTACTATAATCCCATATTATGTGAGAAAATTTTATGTTTTACAAGACCCCAGATCGATTCAATAGGGTTTAAATCACAGTGACAAATTGAAAGTCTTGCTATTGTGTGACTGTGTCCCACAAATCCAAGTTCTCCTCTAACCACAGGTAAAATGTTCCATAGTTGGTGTTCTAAACAAAAATTAAAAAAATAATCAGAATCAAAAAATTTAATCGGAATCAAAAATGTTTTCTTCTAAGTATTCCACGCCCGAAAAGTCTTCATCCATGTCTTCCATCCGTGAGCTTTCACCAAAACTCTGCTGGCTATCTTCAGATGTGTCACTACTGCTGCTTTCATCTTGTAGGTTTATGATAATTTTTTCAATGTCACTATACAGAGTTTGCCCCCTTCGAAAATAACCTTTTTCTATTTTCATGACATGTTGACATGAATTTTTCCAGTCGTCAACTGAAATGCTCTGAAACGCTTGTTCAGCCACTGCCTAGAACAATAAAATAAAAACAACGTAAGCATTTGCAATTACTTACTATAATGAATTGGAAATGAAATAATTATATCAAAATACCTTGATGTCAATTGATCCCACATTATGTGAGGCAATTTTATGTTTTACTAGACCCCAGATCAGTTCAATGGGGTTTAGATCGCAGTGATAAGGTGGGAGCCTTACCACCGTGTGACCATGCTCACTTAGGAGTTCATCTATTTCATAGATAGGCATGGGTTTGTGTCGTTTAACAAGCATGAGCAGGTTCGGCTTCCTTGCTGATTCATCAAACGGCACATTGTTCTCAGACAACCACAGCTTTATTTCGCCAACATTTGATGCAGAGGTAGGTGCCTTATTGCGAATCACTGAATGATAGGGGGCGTTATCCATGATTAGAATTGAAGGTTTAGACAAATTCGGTATTAGTTTCTCCTTAACCCATTTAGTGAAATTTGACTTATTCATCTCCGAGTGGTAGTCTTCATTTTTATTTTTCCCACAAAATATTAACAACGCATTTGGTACAAAACCATTTTCATTCCCTGCATGTATGATAATGTACCTGAGAAAAAAAGCAAGCAGAACGTGCAACACATGCAACACACACAACGCATTAAATAAAGCATGCTTCAGCAACAACTTACCTTTTGCCTTTGGACACACTTTCTTTTATTCCACTGACGTTAAGAGACTGCCAGCATTTTTTTAATTTGTAGGAAGTATGAATATAGCTTTCGTCTAGATAAATAATGTCCTTTCTCAGATCATCCGGCAAATTCCTATTTTTAATAATCTTGTCCAAGTAGACTTCACGTTTTGCAGCAATATTCGGCTTTTCCATCAAAGATTGCCTGTCTGATTGGCACTTTTTGTATCTAAAGCCCAGGGCTATTAGAACCTTTCGTAAGTGTTCACGACTTCCGTCAAACCCAAGTTCTTCTCTAACCACAGGCAAAAGATTTCGTAAAGTTGGTGCCTAAAAATAAAAATTACTGTAAATGTCTCTCAGATCTTGATAAAAACTAAAAAAAGATTGATATAAAAGAGAGAGATTTTACCCTGTAAAAAAGATTGTAAGTAGAACTTCTACTTACAATCTTTTTTACAGGGTAAAAGAATTGAATTTTTTGTCTGATTGCACACAAGTCAAAATTCTCCAATTCTTTTTTAAGTCGCCCTGCTCTATGTTTCCCTGGTGTGGAGAAAACACCTTTGTTTCTTTGTCCTTCTATTGCAATACGCCTTATAGTACTGATGGATTTACCTAAAACATACTATAGTTATTTTTGTTCAGTGATTTATGCAATATTAACAAAAAGTATCAAAATTATATGAACGCGCTGCATTCCGAATGTGTTTTGTAAACATAACCTTAAATTCGTGAATGCACATTTCAATAATTGTATGAAAGGTTTATACTAGATATTGCACCTTGAAATACACACTTTACATGTGATTACATGTATAAAATATAATTTTACCTGTCATTTCAGCGGTTCTTTTATACACATCGTTGAGATCGGATAAAATTTGTCCGGCCTCGAGTTCCGCCAAACATCTCACGTACACTTTATAAATTATCGCTCTTGCGGAGCTGCGAATAACAGATCTGTTCATTATGAACACAATGGGTCACCAGTATCACCACAATAACGCAAATAAATAAAAATAAACACGAGAAACAGACACCAATTACAAGAAATGACAGTTAATGTACCTTACTCGACGAGGCAGAGCGAGTGTTGCCAATTATTAAATATTTTAGTTCCGTTTCAGGACTTTCTTGCCAAACTGTACCAACCTCAAAATGTTTTACTTAATAGAGCCAGTGATAGAATAACATTGGGTAAGTAAATTAATATATTTATAATATATTAATAAATTAATATACAGGGCGTCCCAAAGTTATGGGACATGAAGGGAAAGTACCTTAAATATCGTAGATAGGGTATTTTGCTGAAAGAAGACATTATGTTATTTTTAAAAGTTAGTAATTCTGCATTCAAAGATTTTCTAAAAATTACTTGCCTCGTCTGGGAATGGAACCGACTTAAATGTAAAAAAAAAACACCCCTTTTTTTATGATGCCAATTGAAAGAATGGCCAAAAAATAATAACTCTTCTTAAGTAACATAGTATTTTAAAAGAAAGGAACAGCGTGAAATTAATCATTTTAATCAAATAAAAACATACATGAAACTGCCGTAGTCAATTAAGTGGGTATTTTTTTTGTAAATTAATTATTTAAATGCTCAAAATGTGATCCCTCTTGTCTTACGCAAATCGCCAATCTTTTAATGAGTCCGCTGCCTGTTGATTTTCTTATCATAATTCTGTTTGTAACTCGCCCGTTCTCGTATCGTTTTTTGTATAGCATATCTTTCACGTATCCCCAAAAGAAGAAATCTAATGGTATAAGGTCCGGGGATCTGGCCGGCCATCTAATCGGTCCATTCGTACCAATCCATGTCCCATAATTTTGGCGAGTTACAAACAGAATTGTGCCATATCATATCGAGTATTCACCATAAAATGATAAGAAAATCAACAGGCAGCGGACTCATTAAAAGATTGGCGATTTGTGTAAGACAAGAGGGATCACATTTTGAGCATTTAATTAATTCATTTACAAAAAAAATACCCACTTAATTGACTACGGCAGTTTCATGTATGTTTTTAATTTGATTAAAATGATTAATTTCACGCTGTTCCTTTCTTTTAAAATACTATGTTACTTAAGAAGAGTTATTATGTTTTGGCTATTCTTTCGATTGGCATCATAAAAGTAGGGGTGTTTTTTTTTTTACATTTAAGTCGGTTCGATTCCCAGACGAGGCAAGTAATTTTTAGAAAATCTTTGAATGCAGAATTACTAACTTTTAAAAATAACATAATGTCTTCTTTCAGCAAAATACCCTATCTACGATATTTGAGGTACTTTCCCTTCATGTCCCATAACTTTGGGACGCCCTGTATAGTAGTTAGTTGTAAATATGTTTGTGTATATTATATGTTAACATTGCTAGGTTAATAACAGATAATATAGTGATATAAATTAATCTTTAAGTCATTAAAGTAATTAATTAGACTGATATCAAAAAAAAAAAATATGCCTTGACCCTGCCTACCTTGTACGACCCTTGCTTTCACAGTGGACACCGAAGATTGCTCACACGATTGACTTGGAATTGATTTTACCGCCGCTTTGTGGATTGGCTATTGTTGAAACTATGGATCGCTATGTGAATTGTGGGATAGCAACTAGTCACTGCAATACACTAATGTATGTGTGAATCTATAAATTCACACCATTTACATCTCGTTACTATTCAGGCCCAAGAGTGCATGTAATCGTTTCAGTCTAGCAAATGTCAATCTAATTATATAAAAAATTCGAGAACGGCTGGGCCGATTTAGCTGATTTTGGTTTTGAAATGTTTGTCATAGTCCAGGAAAGGTTTAAACGGTGAGAAAACATGGAAAAAGTCACGAAAAAAAAAATATGAAGAAAATTCACGTTCTCATACATTTTGTGTGGATCGGCTTTTTTGATATCTCGGTAGGTAGGTAGGGTAGGTAGGGTAGGTAGGGTAGGTAGGATAGGTAGGGTAGGTAGGATAGGTAGGGTAGGTAGGATAGGTAGGGTAGGTAGGGTAGGTAGGGTAGGTAGGGTAGGTAGGGTAGGTAGGGTAGGTAGGGTAGGTAGGATAGGTAGGGTAGGTAGGGTAGGTAGGGTAGGTAGGGTAGGTAGGGTAGGTAGGGTAGGTAGGGTAGGTAGGGTAGGTAGGGTAGGTTGGGTAGGTAGGGTAGGTAGGGTAGGTAGGGTAGGTAGGGTAGGTAGGGTAGGTAGGGTAGGTAGGGTAGGTAGGGTAGGTAGGGTAGGTAGGGTAGGTAGGGTAAGTAGGGTAGGTAGGGTAGGTAGGGTAGGTAGGGTAGGTAGGGTAGGTAGGGTAGGTAGGGTAGGTAGGGTAGGTAGGGTAGGTAGGGTAGGTAGGGTAGGTAGGGTAGGTAGGGTAGGTAGGGTAGGTAGGGTAGGTAGGGTAGGTAGGGTAGGTAGGGTGGATAGGGTAGGTAGGGTAGGCGGAACGAAGTTTGCCGGGTCAGCTAGTCTTAAATATTTCTAGCGCTTCCTATTTTATCGTTTGCGTTAATAGAATGGCACTTGTCTAGGGACCCGTTTGTGTCAGTTGGCAAAATATGTATGTAGGAACGGAACGTTATGACAGGATGGTGAAACGAGACGTGAAGACGAATGACCGATGTGAAGCATATAACGAGTGACAGAGATGAATGTACGAGATAGTCAAGGAGTGGTTGATTAAGATGTAAACTAATTAGAATAATGTACCGTGGTGTGGACTATGAAGCAAAAGGTGTAAGACGTTAGAGTTGAAGACGGAAAATAAAATACAATATTTAAGAAGCAATCAGCGTTTTTATTTGAGTTATATTGAGCCCATCCCACAACTTTTTAGAAGCTCGTCCGGGATGGCTCAATATTTCAAGTTTTCGGACCCAAAAACGTAAAAAGGAAAAATTTTCATCGGACGTCATTTGAAAAAATAAAACGATCTGCTTTGAGCTGATAGAAGACGGTAACAATAGTTACAAAATACGAAGGAAAAATGGAAAGGTCGCCGCGAAAAGGGAGAAATCGCCGCCAAGCCAACGACAACGAAGACGAACATGACGCATCCACATCGGCTAGGCAGGGGTTCTACCTTGATCAGGCCATTTTCCATGAGAGCCTTGTCCCAAATTTCAGTGGGCAAGACAAGACCTTTTCAGTAGACAAATGGGCACAGGACATTGACAATGCCGAGATTTTTCGGTGGTCACCCCTACAAACCCTGATCGTAGCCAGAAGGGCTTTGATCAGAACTGCTGCGCTGTGGCTTAGATCTGAAAGCTGGGAGGATTTAAAGGCTGGATTACTGAAGGAGTTTCCAGATTCGGTGGACAGCAAAACAATCCACGAGATGATGGCTGCCAGAAAGAAAAAAAAAGACGAGAGGTGTCTAGACTACATGTTAGTCATGAAGGAGATGGGGAAACGCGGCCAAGATGCCTGATCATGTCGCCATTAAATACATAATCGATGGCATAATCGACTCGGAAGTCAACAAAATGTTATTTTTTTTTTAACTCGATGGTCCTAGTTTATCATTTATAACTGCCAATTACAGCTTTATGTAAGCGGGCACGCCCTTTATGTCTGGAGGCTTTTATTTAGATATTTAGTTCTGTTTACGTTTAGTTTTATTTTCTTTTTTTAAATAATGGTTGAGTATAGTCCTCGATGTTTTTGGTTGGTATATTGGCGTGTGCTAGCTGACATATGGCCTATAATTTATCATTTGAATTATGTTTTGTGTTGCATAATGTAGGTTATTTTGTATACTATTGTATAGAATCATTCTCTAACTTGAACAGACAGCTGTGCTGCTGGGGAGTTTGTTGCGCCACTTCTTCTTCCCAGCTAAAGGCACTAGGAAGTGGTGAAGGGTGGGCGTTTTTGGGGGACTGTCTTATGTAATTTTGACGTTCGAAAAGTGCTGATTCTCAGCCTAGTTTGAATAAATGACTTTTGAATTTGAATTTTGAATTTGTATTTGAATTTATTGTATGGAGTTACGACGTACTCGAACCTGAAGGATAAAATACAAATCTAGGAGACTATCAAAGAGAAGATGAGGACGGGTAACGAGGATCATAGTCGATTCAAGAAGCCTGAAAATTATGAAAGTGGCGCAGGGATCAAGAGATGTTACTGTTGTGGTGAAAAAGATCATCAATCATCCAGGTGTCCGAATAAAGAAATGGTTTAAAATGTTTTAAGTGTAACGAGTATGGGCATGTGCCCAATGTTCTACGCAATGCATTCGGTCAGTGAATGAAAAGACTCAAGACTGAGAACGGGAATGGCGAGGCGGAAAACCGAATTTTCAAGAAGATAGACGAACGATGTGTGTAACGATGTGTGTAGCTAACGACATACAGGAGCTTTCCGCTAAGGTTAATGCAGTATTGGCAGTTTTTAGTTCTTGGTTTGAAAGTGACAAGCTCATAATTAACACTGAAAAAACCAAAATTATGTTATTTGGGACAAAAGCTCGTAATAAAGACAACATGGCGATCGCACTTAATGAAGTAAAATTTGACATAGTTAATGAGGTAAAGTTTCTAGGGGTATACATTGACAAAAATTTAAATTGGAAAAGGGAATTGCATTGATTCGTATATTTCCTCAGCGTGTTATGCCTTACGTAGTCTTAGGGATGAAATAGACATAAAACACCTTAAAATAGTATACTATGCTCTAATAGAATCAAGGTTGAGATATAGTGTTCAGTTTTGGGGGAATAGTTTTAAACTGCCAGAGAGCCTTCGTTCTTCAAAAGAGAGCCATACGAACCATGGTCCGGATATCACAAATAGAGAGCTGTCGACCACACTTTATAGATTTAAAAATTCTTACTGTGCCCAGCCTCTATGTTTTAGTATTGTTGGTGAATTTAAAAAAATACCTGCATGAATATGAAACAAATGAGGAGAGACAGTTGAGAGAAAGTACGCGCAGGAAAGATTTTAAAAGTAAAATAATACCCAAACTTAGGATTGTTCAACATAGTCCTCAATATCAAGCAGTGCGGATTTTTAACAGGTTGCCATTGGACTTAAAAACTATAATTTATAAGAGCATTTTTAAGTCAAGACTCAGAGCATTCCTATTGGAGAAATGTCTGTATTCAATAGACGATGACATATCCACGTTTAAAAAAAATTGATATTAGTTAATGTGAGACACGGTAATATATTATATGAATGAAGTAGCTTGTTATGTTATTAATTTGAATGTTTAATTTGTAATGTTATTGAATTTTTATTTTTTTGTTATTTTCTTTAATTTAATTTATTGTACCATGAATGTGTTAGTTTCACAATTTTAATGAACGTGTTTTTATTTATATTTATTTATGTTTTCAAACACAATGTGAATTGTTCCTGAAATAAATTGAATTGAATTGAAACCGATTTCACTCCGAACATTCGCGAGGCTGCGGTTGGCAAAACTGATGACATTGACAGGAGTGCCAACGTTAGTGACAGAGACAAGATGGCGATGCCAGTGGGAACTAAAAAAAAAACCAAATGCATTAGATTTAAATTACCTAATGTTAAAAGTAGCGAATGTGACATCATATTGAATGGAGAAAAACTGGAATTTATTAATCAAACAGTTTTCCTAGGAATCACGCTAGACGAGAAATTACAATGGGGACCTCATATAACATCTCTTGCGGGGCGGTTAAGCTCGGCCGCTTATGCTGTTAGAAAGATAAGACAGTTAACAGATGTGGAAACCGCGCGTTTGGTCTATTTTAGCTACTTTCACAGCATTATGTCGTATGGCATTTTACTGTGGGGTCGGGCTGCTGACATTGAATCCATCTTTATTTTGCAAAAGAGAGCTGTCAGAGCCATTTATAATCTACGTCGCCGCGAATCTCTCAGGGAACTTTTTAAAAGGATTAATATTATGACGGTACCTTGCCAATTCATCTATGAAAATATTATGTTTGTAAGGAAAAATCCACATCTCTTTAATAAAATAAGTGATAGACATAATTTTAATACTAGAAATAAAGATAAACTAGATCAACCATTTTACAGATTATCTAAAGTACATACATCTTTTATGGGGTACTGTGTTAAATGTTACAACAAAATACCTTGTGACATATTGCAATTAAATGAAAGAAAATTTAAAACTCATATCAAAAGTGCACTTTGTAAACAAGCATATTACAAATTAGAGGATTATATCCAGGATAAGAGTGCTTGGAAACATGCTGGTCCTGCTCCATAGGACAATTTAGAATCAAGACAAAATCAAACTGGTTGCTAATTTAATTGTAAAATTGATTATTTTGTGTTTTATGACATTGATTTAACATTCTGTGATTACTTTCTCACACACTGACTTATTAATTACAAAATTTTAGGAAAATCGTCTACTTTTACAATGTTTGTAAATATGTGAGCACCATGTATCTATCACATATTAAATTATCTGTCGTTGCTTCATTTTTAATTCTTTTTACCTATTGTGGTATAGTAATTTTATTCTAGGTGCATCGTCTTCACATATAATTATTTAACTAATGTACGTACCTATACAAACTATTGTAAAACATTTTAAAAGAGTAACGGTGGAGTTTCTTGCCCATTCTTCTCCATACGAAAACTACCTTTTGGAAGGGGCGACTAGAATCATTTTTAATATTTTGTAAATTTCGACGTTCAAAAGTGCCATACATGGGCCTATTTGAAATAAATGATTTGACTTTGACTTTGACTTTGAACTGAGGCCAACTTCACTGATGTTTATGTCAAAGAGAAAACGCCGGCACAGATTAGATTTGAAAATGCCTGCAAAACGATTTTTATGAATAAGTGCGAAGTAAATGCGTTAATTGACTTAGTGACTGGCGGTAGTGAGATAAATTTGGTGTGTACCGAATTTTATGTTCACCTTGGAGCTCCTCAGTCTGTAAATACTGTCACAAATCTTGTGGGATTAGGCGGCAGCATAGTGTCTACGCAAAAATTTACTGCTTGTGTATTGTTAGATGGACATGAATATAATGATATCGCATTTCATGTTGTTCATAGGCATGCTTTACTGTGTAGTGTTATATTGGGTCAAGAATTTCTTAAAGATGATTATACTATTATGTCGAAGGGGTCAATACTGATTGCTCCAAACGTAAACAGTTGGTTATCAAGGCTTGTGTGTGTGGTTAGTCAGGATGGGTTTGTTTTAGGTAATGTTCAAGACAAGCAGGTGGAACAAGGAGTTATTGACTGTGTGAAGAATTATAAACCTGTACAGGTAAAGGAGGCGCCAATAGAATTACGTATAATGTTCAAGGATGACATACCGGTGATTCAGCGACCAAGACCTTTAATTCAATCTTTAGCTGAACAACAGATTGTTGAAAAGCAAGTACCAGAGTGGCTTAAGGATGGGATCATTCATGTTAAGTTTTTCAGAATATACCTGTCCCTTGGTGTTTGTAAAGAAAAAAGATGGCAGTACTAGAGTATGTGTAGATTATAGACCTATAAACAAAAAGATGATTAAAAATGAATTTCCGCTGCCTATAATTGACGACTTGATTGATAAACTTAAGGGTGCTCGTGTTTTTAGTGTGTTAGATTTAAAAAATGGATTCTTTTATTTGAGAGTCAGTGAAAAAAGTATAAAGTACAGTCAACGGTCATAAGTGGAGTGCCACCGGAATGTTCATATTTGCCTGCACGCCAGGTCTGCGCCTATCTCTGTGTGTGTGATGTTTTAATGCAGACAGTTCCTAACACGCACACAGCGTAGGGCACAACTACGAAATAGCGATGTTGGTTGGTCAAATGAATGTGTGGTCATACCTACTTATATTTTTTTTATTCATAATTAATTATCGACAACAGCGCCTATTTAAAAGCAATGCTAAAATTCAACAAAGTAGTTGTATGTAAAGATAGCAGGATCGCACGAGTAAGTCGGTATAGTTGTGTGTGCATGAGAATGGTGAAGGCTCGAACCTCAGTGCGAGCTCTCGACTCTTTTTGTTTTTCTTGTTTTCGTGTCAGAGTTCAATTATTTGAATCTCGTCAATTTACAATGACTATAATTATGTTACGGAAGGTAAAAATAAAGTAGGGATAATAGATAATTTAATAATAATAAAAAAACACAATTTTTCATAGGGACATTTATTTTGTTATTATTAACCTTTAAAACATAATAAGAACGATATACCAAACGTTGAAAAAAATAATTTGTTCATAAATCATTTTTGGTTGCTAATAAAATTGGATCTTACCTGTTGTTTATTGAGGTTATAGCTTAATTTATTCATTTTCTCAAAGAAAAGAAGATTGAAACTTAACCTCAGTCCTACAATCTTATAATAATCATTAACTAACTTATTACTATGATGGCCAGTGTATCCCTAAATTCCCCTGATAACATTAACTATTACTTACTTATATATTTTTTATTAATATTTAGTGTGACTTCTGCTATTATTAAGGCTGTCAAGAAGACGTTGACGCGTGGAGGCCACAATATTGCTACAACTATCTGTGCCACGTAAACTGTCCCACAACTCTTTCGTCACGTGCTTCCCATCTTTGCACCATTAAACCCCATACATTTTCTATAGGGTTTAGATCAGGGGATCGCGCTGGCCACGGAATAACTTTAACATCCGAATGCTGACTAAACCACTCACGAACAATACCGGCACGATGTATCGGACAATTATCTTGAACAAAATAAAGTTCACCAATTTCATCCACTGGATAAACATTGCGCACATTAAGTCGCTCAAAACCTCGACGTAGTTGGAACTGTTGGCCCGCGTCGGACTATGACCATTCGTTTCATATTCACCAATCATAAAACGTCGCTGAGGCTGGGTAATAAGTGGCGGCCTACCACTTCTTACACGGCTCTTCAGACTTCCCTCTTTCTCAAATCTTTTCACCCAACGTCTCACAGTATTTCTCTAAAAATAAAGAAATCCTTATTACTCACTTTGAACCACCACATAAAATATGAGATTAACAAATAAAAACAATCACAAGAAAATAACTCACACATAAACCGCTTTCATTGGATATTTCAGATATATTAAATCCATTGTTATGCATGGCTACAATGTTTGCCCTAGCTTCAACATTTATATTAGCTTGCATTTTGAATAAAAATCTTCGCACTAAAAATCACTAATAGCAATACCACAAACGCTCGTAACTAAGTTCACCAGCCAACAACGTCATACGATTATATTACAGCCAGTAAATAAATTTTATTTCAAATCTACCTTCAATTTTTATGTTTTTTATGTTGACTTGTTTAAAATATTGAATTAAAGATACTTACTCATTCCTCGACATCCGCCGTCTTTTTCTCATTGCTATAGTCAGAAAAAGACAGCGGGGCGCGATAAACCTACAAGTAAGGGAAACTGTTATATACCGCGCTCTTTCTGTTTGGTTTATGATGAAAGAGTCCAATAAACAGGTGTTTATGTGTGTGTATGAAATGCCTTATTAGAAGAAGGTCTTAAGTGCGAAGAGTTACGATGCGATAGCTTTGTAAGACTGGTACTGGACTTATGACCGGTACTGTACACTGCCTTTGTTACGCACAATGGACAGTATGAGTTTTTAAGGGCTCCGTTTGGTTTGTCGGTTTGCCAGAAGTATTTTATGAGATTTGTAACTATTGTGTTTCAGGAACTTATAGCAAAAGGAATATTGGTTATATTCATCGGCGATTATAGAAGATGGAAAAGTTCAACCCTCTCAGGACAAAACAGACGCTGTTACCAGGTACCCTGAACCCAAGACTTTAAAACAACTTCATAGTTTTGTGGGATTAACTTCATATTTTAGAAAGTATAGGTATTAAAGACTTTGCATTGACAGCTAAACCGTTAACTGATTTATTGAAGAAGGATGTTAATTTTGTGAAGTGTATTTATAGTCGAGTATTGATAGTCGGGTACATAGTGCCACGGTAACATTGAGCTCCGTAATATCTTTACTTTAAAAATAAATAAACGCAGTAAAATCATTCAGACTAGTGATAATAACAAAGCGTGCATTGTGTAATACCGGAAAAGTGTTATTCCAAGCCTATTAACAATATCCGACGAAGCTCTAAAGTGAAATAGAATCTGGACTCACATCAACAACTCAGTATCAAATAGTGCATTAAATAAGTGTTTACTGTGCTCATTAATTTAAACATACATGTGAAAACTTCGTATAATCATATTCTTTAAAAAAAAATCTTGAAAAACCTTAAAATAAACAAAGTGAAAATAACAATAAAATTTTAAAAAACCAACTAAGAAACCAAATAATTCGTCGAGGTTATATATCAGTTCAAATTGTTAAATTCAAATATACAGTGCATGTGTTGTTAGCTTTTAAGTAATTGTTGCACTTATAAATGTATATATATCATGTAGTTTTAAAAGAAATGTAATGTGTCAACAATTGTAGGCTAACCTATTAATTAATAAATAAATAAATAAGTCAACGTGTTCATATTGAACCCCTCGCATCAAAGATATTTTTTGTTTGTCTTATGTGCTGTAACTTTAGGGAATGTATTATGTAATATGCATTGTGTATAATATTAATTTGGTTTTATTACAGTATCATAGTATTTATACAAGTACCTATTTATCGTAAATTGCTGGTTGGTGATACTCAGTATAAAATGATGTTGTTTTTGGTCGTTTGAACATCATTAATTTTTCTGTGCATACTTTATGCATAGGTAATTATAATCTTTGTACAGTAAGCGCTCAAAAGTGCATGAGCACGCTAAGAGTCGTATTGCTGTGAACACGCGGTATAGTCCGTACATTTGTATGTGTAAACAGTCAGACGTCTGTGGTGTGAGTGCCGTACACACACCACAGAAAACGCAGTTTTGAACTACACACTATCGTATCGTCACGGTTCGCGGGCGCCGCACTTATATTTCCATAACTTTTGTTAGCACGCATCATACTCGTACGCGTGACCTTGGCCAGTGTATCGCATTGCTAAAATTCGAAAGTAAATTATATGTGCAGATAGCAGAAGGCGTTAAGCGTTGGTCTTAGATTCAAGATGGCTAAGGTTCTAATCTCGTAAATCACAGCGCTGTTTTTGCAAATATTATTATTTTTGTTTGCAATAATAATATTTTTAAATATCCTGCCTATTTATTAATGTTGTTATTGCAATAAAGGGTTTAGAATAAAAAATTCGTGATATGTTATAATAAAAAATAAATAATATTTATTCGTTATGTTTATTTTACTTAAGTATAGTTATCAAACTGCTACAATTATTTATCATTACTTCACCTGAATAATATGTGAAATAGATGTCTAGAAACTTAGAAGCAATTTGTATTATTTTGACATATTTAAATTTTGAAATGTTTTAAATTTTAAATGGATTTTTTTGCACCATAAATATAAAGCTTTGATCATGGTCTAAGTAATTAAGCAATAAATAAGAATATTAGACTACTTAAAATGTAAAAAAATCTACTCACAAAATTGTTGATTTTAAGGTTAAAGGCAGTTGTTCATATTAATTATTTTAAACTTTATTTGGCTTTAGTAAATATTGGTTGGTATTGAGGTTATAGCTTAAGTATTCATTTTCTTTACGAAAAGAAGATTGAAACTAAACCTCAAATTTTAATCCTAAAATAATACTATTACTAAAATAATATTAAACAATTTCGGTATATCTGCAAGAAATACGACAAACACCCTATTGAAACGTGCTTAAAAAATTCGTTACCATAAATTCATGCAATAACGAATCTGTTGTTGATTAAGTTGGTACGGTCAATATTTTAAGGTCAAAAACGGTTTTCTAGCTGGTCTTCAGTGATGCAAGCCTTCAGAGTGCACGGCGAACGGTTCATAATGACGTGTTTTTAATAATTCAGCAAAATATCTCGTTGGTATGAAACCATTTGTTTCATTCACCATTTGACGTCGCTGCTACTCGATAATAAGCCCCTTCCTCATATCTCTTAACCGTCACAGTATTTCTCTAGAACAAAGAAAAACATTGTTTTTATTACACATAATACCTAATTATTTATTATTCACTAATCGAATTAAACCTCACAATGAATTTAAAACTTTAAAGGCATCTTCTGTCTCAACAATACCTCTGTTCTATCAACAATACCCTTGATTAGGATTTATGTTTAGTAAAATATGAAATATATAAATGATAACACTCACACTTAGTCCGGTTTTATTAGATATTCACTTCACTTTTACGCAGCGCAATAATATTCTCTGATCTGATCTGATCTCTTCAATATATTTTATGCCTGCTTTTTGATAATAATAACCACAACACTGCGCTAAATGCTCGTCACCAATATTATCACGGCACGAACCAACAAAGTTCTATTAATTGAATACTTGTAACAAACTGCATCTACCCCACAGAAATCGAAATAATTTACTTAGTTTTTTGTGGTCTACCTGCTAAACTTTAATATTTATGTGAACAAGACGAATGAAACTAAAAACGAATGATGATTATCGAACTAGTCATTGGTTGCAGACAAAGTGAGTGTGTGTGTGTAATGTGCGTGTCTACAGTATTGTAACAACTTATAGAAGAAGGTCGTAAGTCAAACCGAAGCGTCAGTCTATTGCTTTGTGAGATTGCTTATGGACTTTTGGTCGGTACTGTACATACTATATCCTCTATACCATGGAGGACTGTGAAGATATGTTTACAGTGTGCTCCCAAGCCACTTCCAGCTGCACATTCACAATGATTTTCACATATCATACCAGTTTTATTAATTAATATTTTCATTTGTTCCTTGCATTGTGCAAGAAAATAAGCATGGTAACGATCATTAGCTTGACCAAGCTCCTATTTTCATAGAGGATTTTCCCTTTAGGAGATATTTGAAACCTGGAATAATATTAACATTAAATTAAATTACACGCTTTTTTTATAGTTGAACTCACAAAGGAAGATGAATGCATCATCAGTTGATCACTGCAGATCACTGTATGAAAACTTACCTTTCAGCAAACTCTTGAATATGGGTTTTAGATAGCGCTGGAAGATCAGTGCTAGAATTGACATCCCTGAACTTTTCCAGAGCAGGAATGTTAGGGTTATCATTCTCAAGCTCTTCTTTAACTCCGATCAAGTTATTCTTGTCGTATGCTTCCAGTCTTCAACAACAAAAGGACTTTTAAATAATTTAAACAAAACAATCTATCAAATATAAAATGGTCATTATTTATTTACCTTTCCACTAAAGCTGCTTTTTTACCCGTGGTAGACGCATCTCTTTTCCTTAACTCCGCTTTTAGTTGTACTACACTCCAAATCGCATACATTTTTGTCTAGTTTTCGTATAAACGATATCGACACAACAGTGAAAACATAAACAACAATGGCGGACTAAAGACGCACAACTGTGCTGCCATCTGCTATGAGCTTTCAGTTTTTAACCCCATTATTAACTGTTTAAATAGTTGATTGGTTTGGGTACTGACTCAGATGCAACGTGTCTCGAGTTCGAATCCCACAAGCAGTTTCTCTTTTTGTGTTTTCATATTAGTGGTATACAGTTGTTGAACACAAATTATAATTGAACTTAATAACAGAAAATAAACTCAAAATTAAATAAATATTTGAGTCTTGTATCATGAACTTTCTAGAGAACATTACGTTTCGTGTTCGAGGCACTCGTACTCGTTCAATGTCGGACTCACTAAGTAATATCAGTCGAATTGAAAACGAAACACTGGATGACACCGCTACCAGTCTCCCCGACAGGTGCAACGACGACACATACGACCACGAATTAATATCTAAACTTAAGGAACAAGTTGAGAAACTGACTCTTCAGTTAAGTAGTGCAGAAGAAGAAATTGAGATACTTACATGTGAAATTAGTAACCTTAAACAGTCAAACCAGGAGTTGGAAAAGAAAAATTAACTTTACAAAAAAATCACCATCACTCCTACTAAGAAAACCAGCCAAAAATCTTACACTCCAAAAAAAAGGGAAGCATTACTTAGCAAAAACACACAAACGGACCAAGTAAATACGTCTGACAAGAAGAAAAATAGTAAGGGCACTCAAACAATTGCAATGGATACTAAGGGGGCATTTAAGGAAGAATCTGCGGTTTCACCAGCAATCCTCCATACAAAAATCCATAATGGAGACCCGGATTTTTTTTTAGTAAAATCTGTATTATAAGCGAAAATAAATATAATAAAATACGGATACTTGCAGAAAATAAGTTTGAAAATTGTGAATTATATCATTACCTAACACCGTACTCGGGAATAAGTAAAATGTTTCGTGACTTGGAACCAAAGCTAAAGAAATTCACTATGAATGACTTCTGTATTATTTTGAATGGTGAATCAGACTTCAAATCTACTAAGGAATATCCTAGTATCATTCTCCACATAAGAAACGTACTCGAAAAAATTCAACACACAAATGTTGTTCTCTGCATGCCGACCTATAGTCATTGTATCAGTAATGTTACTTTGTATAACACGAGAGTAGAAAATTTTAATAACCTGCTATACCAAGACATTTTAGCACACGAACATGCCTACTTTATTGACTCAAATAAGAACCTTACGTGGGACTACAAAATGTACAGACAAACTACAGGATCAGTAAACAATTACGGCATGCAAATAATTTTCGAAGATATCGCCGCACTTATGAACTATATACGTGAAAATACTTCCGCAAATACAGAAGGCGAGAAAATTAACAAAATGGATGAACAACAAGCGACAGAGCAGTTTTTTCGATTATAAAGCACCTTAACGTGGTGCATCAAAACATTGCGGGTTTGCTGAATAAGAGTAATGAGCTTGTTGTATGCCTCGAAGAGATGTCAGAGAAAAATACCGAAATCGACATAATCTGTTTATCTGAACACTTCATGATAGCTGGCCATGAACAATTATTGTATATTCCTAACTACACTTTGGCGGCATGCTACTCCAAAAAGGACAGTAAGAGAGGTGGTACACGTATCCTTGCAAAGAAAGGTCACCAGTTTAAAGAGCTTCAAGATATAGCGAAACTCTCCATAAATGGAATATTCGAATGTTGCGCTATTGATTTGACAATGTATAATACGATTATTGTTTGTGTGTATAGAGTACCAAAGTCCAATAACTTACCTGTATTTTTTGTGCAATTAGAGAAAGTGTTATGTACTATTTTTAACAAAAATCTAGAAAGAAATGTCGTAATTGCAGGTGACTATAATATTGACTGTCTTAAGCGTAATACTACTTTGATAGATCTAAAATGTTTACTCTTTTGTTTTGGATACGATGGAATCTCTACTAGAATCCTAAAGTACATTGCTTTTCATATCTGTGATCACCTAAGCTATATCATTAATATGTGTATAACCAAAGTCAAAGTCAAAGTCAAATAATTTATTTCAATTAGGCACAAAAAGGCACTTTTGAACGTCAAAAACAAAAAATTGAATTGATTCTAGTCGCCCCTTCCAAAGGGTAGTTTTCGTATGGAGAAGAATGGGCAAGAAACTCCACCGTTACTCTTTTAAAATGTTTTACAATATTTTGTATACATTAATTATATAATTATATGTGAAAACGATGCACCTGGAATAAGATTACTATACCACAATAGGTAAAAATAAAAATGAAGCAATGATAGAAAAAATAATTATGTAATGGATACATGGTGTTCACATATTTACAAGCATTGTAAAACCTATACGATATTCCTAAAAAAATTACAAGTGATACTAATTCGTCAGTGTGTGAGTTCAAGTAATCACAGAATGTAAAAAAAAAATGTTGTAATATTTAATTACACAATTAAATTAGCAACCAGTTTGATTTTGTCTAGACTCAAAATTGTCCTATGGAGCCAGACCAGCATGTTTCCAAGCATTCTTATCTAGGATATAATCCTCCAATTTGTAATATGCTTGTTTACAAAGAGTACTTTTAATATGCGTTTTAAATTTTCTTTCAGTTAATTGTAATATATCACAAGGTATTTTGTTACAACATTTAACACAGTACCCCATAAAAGATGTTTGTACTTTGGATAATCTGAAAAATGGTTGATCTATTTTATCTTTATTTCTAGTATTAAAATTATGTCTATCACTTATTTTCTTAAAAAGATGCAGATTTTTCCTTACATACATAATATTTTCATAGATGAATTGGCAAGGTACCGTCATAATATTAATCTTTTTAAATAGTTCCCTGAGAGATTCGCGACGACATAGATTATAAATGGCTCTGACAGCCCTCTTTTGTAAAATAAAGATGGATTCAATGTCAGCAGCCCGACCCCACAGTAAAATGCCATATGACATAATACTGTGAAAGTAGCTAAAATAGACCAAACGCGCGGTTTCTACATCTGTTAACTGTCTTATCTTTCTAACAGCTTAAGCGGCCGAGCTTAGCCGCCCCGCAAGAGATGTTATATGAGGTCCCCATTGTAATTTCTCGTCTAACGTGATTCAGGAAAACTGTTTGATGAATAAATTCCAGTTTTACGAATACCTGGAGTCGCCCAGCGCTTATAACTGCCTACCATGGTATTGTCGGCTCCATATTGAGGTTTGGAGTTATATTTTGGGGAAACTCTACAAATAAAGAAAACATTTTTAAGTCACAAAAAAGGTGTATTAGGGCTATATTTGGATTGAAAATAACTGATAGTTGCAAACAGTATTTTATTAAATATAACATTTTAAGTCTGCCTTCCTTATTTATTTATGAAATGGCTAATTTTATACGAATCAATCCTAACCTATTTAAGAAACTATCAGACGTTTCTATTCGTAATCGACGGGATAATAATCAATTATGCGTACCAAGATCAACCACGGCATTGATGCGTAAAAGTATGTTTTGTTTAGCACCAATCATTTATAATAAAATCCCAAAACCTATTAGACAGATGCCTACTGCTCTGTTTAAAATACATTTAAAAAAATATCTCATAGGCAAATGCTATTATACCATATCTGAATTTTTAAATGACCGCAATTAATTATATAGATTCCTTTAATTACAACATTTTCACAATTTGACTCCCAAATCTGTAAAACCCAATATTTTATTATATTTTTTTTATATTTTTTTCTCCATTTTTAATTTAGCATTAGGATTAAGTTTTTTGTGTAGACTCAATTTTTTTATCTCATACTTTGTTGTGTAGACTCAATTTTTTTATCTCATACTTTGTTGTGTAGACTCAATGTTTTAATGGTTTATTTAAACCAAAAATATGTTGTTTTTGTACGCCATAAATGGCAAAACATGCAGATCTACCTGTTATTTTAGGACCTTGCACATATTATTTGATGTATACTCATGTTTTACAATAAATATATTCTATTCTATTCTATTCATGCTGAAGAATGCTTTAGCTAGTAGCCCAGTGTTAAGAATTTAAGATCCTCAGTTATTAACTGAATTGCATACCGATGCCTCTGCAATAGCAGATATTGCTATCTTACTTCAGAGAGACCATGCAGGTGAGTTATATCCTGTACACTTCTACAATAGGAAGACCAGTGATGCTGGGAAGAAGTATAGTAGCTATGAGTTGGAAGTTTTGGCTATTATTGAAGGAGTAAAGAAGTTTAGACATTACTTATACGAAAAACACTTTAAAATTGTTACAGACTGTCAAGCCTTTCAGAAGACATTGAATAAAAAGGACCTAGCAACTAGAGTAGCCAGATGGGTATTATTACTTGAAGAATACGATTATGTGATTTAACATCGACCAGGAGGTAAAATGCAACATGTAGGCGCTTTGAGCAGAAATCCATTTGTTGGAGCTGTTGAGTTAAGCCTACATGATCAAGTCAAGCAAGCACAGATGTTGGATGAAGGTATAAAGGCTATTACAGAGATTGTAAAACTTCAACCTTATGAAGACTATGTCTACAGCGATGGTTTACTGTACAAAGGACTAGAAAGAAAGTTAATATTACCAAAAAATTTAGAATTCGAGATAATATGTAAGAAGAATACATCAGAAGGGGCATTTTGGAAAAAGAAAAATGATAGAACTGTTAGAAAAAGAATATTACATCAAAAATATCAACAAGAAGATTGAAGAGTTTTTACTTTCGTGCATACCATGTCTGCTAGCGACCAAAAAAGAAGGCAAACAGGAAGGATTATTAAATTGCATTGACAAAGAAAGTATTCCTTTACACACTGTGATCATATTGGACCACTTTCCGAGACGAAAAAGATGTTTAATTATATTTTAACTGTTGTTAATGGATTTACAAAGTTTGTGTGGTTGTTTCCAGTGAAGGGGACTACCAGTAGGGAGACTAAAGACAAGTTAAAGATTCATCAGCAAACGTTTGGAAATCCTATACGATTGATTTCAGATCGTGGTAGTGCATTTACCAGTTATGACTTTAAGGAGTATTGTGAGCAAGAGAATATTCAACATACCCAGAAGGAATGGTCAAGTGGAGCTCATTCACAGAATAATCATAGTAGTTCTAGCAAAGCTATGTATTGAAGAGCCATCTCAGTGGTACAAGCAGGTCAGCCGGGTGCAAAGAGCACTAAATAGTACATACCAAAGCAGCTTTATTTAACACCACTCCCTTTGAACTCATGTTGGGTATAAAGATGAAAACTAAAGAAGATATTGAGATTTATGATTTGCTTCAGCAAGAGCATAGAAGTAATTTCTTGCAGAAGAGAGAAGAGTTAAAGATGAAAGCGAAAGAACAAATAAGAAAAGTTCAAGATGAAAATTGTAAGACATATATAATAGAAGAAGAAAAGAAAGTCTGAAATATGTAGTAGGAAATGTTGTAGCCATCAAACGCACACAGTTTGGTATTGGATTGAAGCTCAAGCCGAAGTATCTAGGACCATACAGGGTAACTAAAGTAAAAAAAAAAGATCGATATGATGTTGAGAAGATGGATCACATGGCAGATGGTTCTCGAATGACTTCTTCCTCCGCAGATAATATGAAGCCTTGGCCAGTGTATGGAAATATTGTCGAGTTAGGTGAGTAGGTCGTACTAGTTGTTATCTGTTAGGTTAGGGGACACCTTTGGGGTTTGTTCTTGACCTGATATTACACTTATGATGGTATATGTTATGTAATGTTGTTGTTGTGTAAAACCTGAAGTTTATTTTATTTCACTATTATGTACGGTTAACGTATTATGATGTAGTCAAACGAAAATCATCTATCTATACACCTACTTACTTCTCCTACAACATTAACTATTGTACCGAGGGCATGCTTGCGAACTTGGCCCGTAGAGTAGACTTAAATGTCTCAGACTTCTTTCCACATAATCATAGCCTCCGTTTGAATTGTGATCTTTTATCAAAGAGCAGAATTGAACATGGCATTGTTGTTATTGCAATAAAATAACCGATCGAACAATGTGGCCACTACACAGCCTGCCAATTGTTTTCCAGATTTACGGTATATCTACTCTGCCGACGAATAATAAAACAAAAACCCTTAAAATCAGTCCGTCTGTTCAGCGACAAATAATAACGTAATCTAACGAGTTATATTGAATGAAACCTCTTAATTCAATGTTCATATCAGAACCATATTTAGATATTATTGGCCGGCTCGTCTACCGGCGAAAAAGATCAATAGGCTCAGCAACAATCTGCCGGGGTCTGGCCCTGGCGGTGTACCGGCAAGGTTCGTTATATGTTCCGATAATAGACTCGCAGTCATATTGGTCCATATGAGGTTCGTTTGTTGTACACGCCATTTGTAACTTCCCAGTGATTGTATTATCATCACAATAAACGCGACTGTGCCCGCCCCCGCCACCACCGCCTTCTACAACACGAACCTACCACAAATCCTCTTTACACCGAAACCGCTGATCAATTATTTCATCTTATTGAACTGAAGCCATCAGGTTTTTAATTAATGTATCTCAGTTATGGCATGCATGATACAAATACCTTGCGCCGGACGTCTGACAGACCACTGACCAAATGATACCTGCGTAGTCTAAATCGTGACCTATATCGATAGTCAAATTATCTGAATAAATTAGAACTCTATTAATATTCAGTCTGTAGGTGACCTGAATTAAGAACTGATTTGAGAAGGCGTAGGCATTGGTAAGATGAAACACTGATATTGACAAGATCACAAACAGGCAAGATAAACAGTCGCTCAGTTACACCGTTTAAAACAACATGTAAACCATAGATGTATAATTATATCTATGATATAAACTGACAACAACATTATTTGGTAAACTTTCACAGCTAATTACAACAGATCCGTTTATATTAAAACCACGTTTATCTCTTTTCACTGTGATCAGGTTAACGGGGTTGTCTTGAGTATCACAGGAGTAATTAAGTTAATTTACGTAAACAGTAACTTATCATACTCAAGTTGAGATGAAAGCATTTACAAAATTAGCTTCTTCTTAATTAAATAATACAATTTTACTCCGAGCCAAGGATTTAACACAAAACTTAACGATCGCTCGCCGAGAAATTCTGTTAATTTGACTAAATCGAAATGGGTTATTGTTATCCTATACAAGTTTATGAATATTATCTTTAATTTGAAGTTAGCAATTGTTCAACAACCATAACACACGATCTATGGCTGCTGGCAAACTCAATGTACCCAGAGTCACTAATTACAATGGTGACCGAACTCTAAAAAAACGAATACCAAATCTATTGAACAGTCTGCCAGCAAACATAAGGAGCGAATTTAACAAAAATCGTTGTAAAAATAAATTTAAAAATATTATTTAGAAACATGTTAAACACGTTAGATAACTATCATAAACATATTAAAGTTTATGCTACCTATAAATAATAATTAGTTTTAAGTACAAAGTTTATTGAATGTATAGAGACTCACTGACCCGACAGTCCAACCACTACTACGGTTTTATGGGGCTTAGCTTATTAGTTACATTTACCATATGTAAATAAAGATAAATAAATAAAAAAAAATAAAAAATTTGTTCCCACAGTCTGAGGAGCTGCTCGTATTATAATCTGCCTCACTCGGTGCAGTCGCAGTTTAACTTGAACATAAGTTAAAGAAAATTCTTGAAAATAGACGCATCAGCTTCCTTCATTGTACCTGATAATAACTGCATGATTCGGTCAAAATGTTTCCGCTATCGGTATATATTACTTAGTAAGTAACAAGGTGCTGCAATGTTGCTCCTGAATCAACTCGTGACGTATTTATTATAGTCGGATGGGCGCGCTTTCGAAATTTGTAACATAGGCTACCTTACCCTTCTTATAAACCTTGATTCATGTGGCTTTGTATAATACAATCCAACAAAAATGGTCTCCACACAATAATTTCTGACATTTAATTATAAAAGGAAACGTAAGGGAATCAACATCCTACATAAACCATTTTCTAAACTTACATACCTTAACGCACGCCTTTTTCCCTTACCCCATGGGAACGCCTAAGGTAGTGTATACTACCTAGCTTTTTAGAGGGTTCCGAACTGACTCAAGGTAGCCAACAATACTATTGAGACTATACTGTCTGTCCTTACGTCTGTCTGTCTGTGGAAGACCTACCAGCGCGTTACCCAACTTGGGGATCGAATCCAGACAGGACAGCAGGACCAGTACCTCACACACACCAGTCACGCTCGCGACCACTAGACCAACATGTGAATCGGCAAGGTGTCTTTATTACTTAGTACCATACCATCTCTCGCACCAGCACATTGTGAGCCTTATCACACAAACAAATAAAACCGTCCTTTTTACAATATTAGCAGTCGCGTGTCTTTACCGCGACGCGCATATTGCAAGCTTATATTGGGATCTTGTGTACTGGATCATGTACTATTATATACGTGGGTACACACATGTCAGCTATTAGCATTATGTTTGTGTGGCGTGATGTCACTGACGACTGGCATCACTGGTGTCTACCGCCGGTAAATATCGAGCGAACGCCGCTAATTAATTCCTCTGCTTTCTAACTAGCGCTTCCTACTGCCACACTGAGTCACCTTGCATGGGTTCATAGTTGCGCAGACAACCTGATTAACTAAACGCAACTCGATGCTGCTAATAAATACACTAACAGTTAGTACTTAGGTACTCGTTATACACCTAAAAATATACGTCAACATGCACGGAGTTACCACGGGCGAGTAACAGGGCCAATTCCTGTATTTAAAAACGTTCTAAATCTAGTCGCAATCAAAATCGCCTCAGCGACAATCAATGTCAAAAACTTGTCAAAAATTTAAGTAAATTACGAGTATTTTTGACAAATTGAAAATGCGAACGTTCTAAGAAACGTTTTTTAAAATGCATGAATTGCCTCTCAAGTTTGAAGGCATTTTCATCATACTAAAATAATAATAATAAAAAAATTAAAATCATAATTGAAAAAGACATAAAAGATAATCCCAAAATTCTCTGGAATTACATAAAAGCGAAACGCGATGGCACTAGTGGCTACCCTTTGGCAATGACTGATGGACAGGTTGTGACATCTAACGGTTCTGAAATTTGCGACCTTTTCGCAAAACATTTCGCAACCATGTATACGACTGACAAAGATACAGAAATTAACTGCCATACAAAGTACTTCCAAGCACTGCATAATAATAGTCAGGGCTTGAGTATTCCTGTACTTGACCGCGACTGTTTACTAAAAAAACTAAAAACTGTAAACATTAGTAAAGGACCTGGCCCGGATGGCATCCCACCTGTTTTTATTTCTAACTGTGCCACAGCTCTAGTATCTCCTTTACTAATAATATACATATAATGCATCGTTGCTAACTGGAACTTTTCCGTCAGAATGGAAAAAAGCCAAGGTAGTCCCAGTGCATAAGTCAGATAAAAACGATACAGTAAGCAACTATAGGCCTATTTCAATTTTATCCACATTCGCAAAGATTTTTGAATCTATTATATGTCCTCACGTTCAGCAACATTTAGGATTGTACCTTTATGAAAATCAACACGGTTTTGTAGCATCTAGATCTACAGCTACAAATTTAGTGTCATTTACGGAGTCTCTAATACAGGCTGTAGATGCAGGTAAACAATTTGACGTAGTGTACACCGACTTCAGTAAGGCATTTGATAAAATGTCACATTCTATCCTGATTTATAAACTAGCAGCCTATGGTATAACAGGGCCTCTATTAAGTTGATTCAAGCCCTATCTTACTGAACGCGAATATTTTGTCGTTGTAAACGGTTTTCGATCGGCTGCACACAAAATAACATCGGGCGCCCCCCAAAGATCTCACTTAGCTCCAATACTATTTATTATGTTTGTTAATGACCTTCCGGAGTGCTTTCGTTTTTCTCAACCTTTTCTGTATGCTGATGACTTAAAATTTGCACGAGTAATCGAGTCAAAAAGAGACTGTGAACTTCTGCAACACGATCTTGACTAAGTCAGAAAATGCAACTAAACCAAAGAAATGTTACCATGTAAAATATACGCGAAAAATTAACTGTATTGACACAGAGTACTCCATAGACCAGGAGCGAGTCCAAGAAATCGAAATAATAAGGGATCTAGGCGTACTTTTTGACAAAAAGGTCACTTTTTTGCCCCATATTGAATATATTATTAAAAAGTCATCAAAAATGTTAGGGTTCTTACTTCGTAACACCAAAGGCTTTCGCAAAAGTAGCACCAAAATAATGTTATATTTCAGCCTCGTGCGCAGTGTTATGGAGTATTGCAGTGTTGTGTGGAGACCTCACTATGCCACTCATATGTTGCGTCTGGATAAAGATAAAGATAATTTATTTGTCCAAAACATGAGTATACACACACATGGCATGCAAGATGTTACAATAAAATTTTACCACAGTCATGTTTTGCCTCAACGGCGTACAAATATAAGTAGGTAGGTTATTACATTTAATCAAAGGGTAGAGAAACGTTTTGTATGGGATTTAGCCTTTAATGAGGGGAAATCTAAGCGTCTGCCCTCTTACAAAGCCCGCCTATGTCATTTGAAGGTGCAAATAAACAATTTTATTTATTATTATTTATTTATTATTTCAAAATGCAATCGTTATCTATGCGCAGAGATATAACCGATGCTTTATTTGTTTACAAACTTTTGCACAATAAGATCGACTGCCCAGCTTAGTAAAGCTTATTAGGTTCCATGCGCCCTCTAGATATCCTAGGAATGAAATACGAGTAACACCCCTGTGTCCACCACTTCGAAAGTCTGTGCTTGGTGCGAATTCTCCAATACCTAGATTGTGCAAAACCATCAATGGCCGCAGTGACATAGTAGATGTTCACCACGACGATATTAATAAATTTGTACGAGCTTTTGTAAATAATCCTATGTAAATTTAATTTAATTTTATACATGTTTTCAATTATTTTCACTTGTAATCCGTTTATTCTTTTCATTTAGTTTTATTATTTATTCATAATTAATTTTAATTTTATTCATAAATTTTCATTTTTGAATCATCTGAATCAGTAATTTTGATTAAATGAGTTGTTAATCTTCTTTATATTATTTTAATTTTGTTTTTTTGTATGTCAAAGTCAAATAATTTATTTCAATTAGGCACAAAAAGGCACTTTTGAACGTCAAAAACAAAAAATAGAATTCATTCTAGTCGCCCCTTCCAAAGGGTAGTTTTCGTATGGAGAAGAATGGGCAAGAAACTCCACCGTTACTCTTTTAAAATGTTTTACAATATTTTGTATACATTAATTATATAATTATATGTGAAAACGATGCACCTGGAATAAGATTACTATACCACAATAGGTAAAAATAAAAATGAAGCAATGATAAAAAAAATAATTATGTAATGGATACATGGTGTTCACATATTTACAAGCATTGTAAAACCTAAACGATATTCCTAAAAAAAATTACAAGTGATACTAATTCGTCAGTGTGTGAGTTCAAGTAATCACAGAATGTAAAAAAAATGTTGTAATATTTAATGACACAATTAAATTAGCAACCAGTTTGATTTTGTCTAGACTCAAAATTGTCCTATGGAGCTAGACCAGCATGCTTCCAAGCATTCTTATCTAGGATATAATCCTCTAATTTGTAATATGCTTGTTTACAAAGAGTACTTTTAATTGTAATATATCACAAGGTATTTTGTTGTAAAATTTAACAAAAGATGTTTGTACTTTGGATAATCTGAAAAATGGTTGATCTATGTATATTAACTTTATAAGTATGTTGTTTAAAGCCGTTTTTATTTTTTGTGCATGTGGTGTTAACCTATAATTAATTGTTGCACTTGTAAATGTTACCCTAGTAATTAAGTTAGAAATGTATACGTGTAAGCAATTGTTGGTTAACCTAAATAAATAAATACCTCAATAAAATTCAATAACTAGCTTTTAGCACAGGAAGTGTGCGTTTTCCAGGTTAATAAGTAGCTTGTGCCACTCCCTGAACTTTAAACTATTTCATTGCAATAAATCACAAAAGAACGACATTTCGTAATTTGAATATTTAAAACAAAAACAGTACGCTAACTAATCACGGCTTCAATAACATTTATTAATAACTAATATCGTATGAAAACAAAACACAACGCATTAAATGTCAATAATAATGAAATTGAACGCGAATCAAATGCCACAATATGTGCGAGTTATCAGCGCCATCCGATCAGCAACAACACGACGGTTAATTGTTATGAATTAACTGCAACTACACGCCGCTAAGGTTTACCAACAATACCTCTGGTATTTAAGGTTGCTCAGCGAGCCATGGAGCGGGCTATGCTTGGAGTCTCTCTGAGGGATCGAATCCGGAACGAAGTGATCCGGCAGAGAACAAAAGTTATCGACATAGCTCACAGAATTAGCAAACTGAAGTGGCAGTGGGCCGGCCATATCAGCCGTAGAACCGATGACCGTTGGGGTACACGTGTTCTTGAGTGGAGACCGCGAATTGGCAAACGTAAGGTAGGACGCCCTCAGGCTAGGTGGAGTGACGATCTTCGCAGGGTGGCTGGTAGTCGCTGGATGAGAGTTGCCGAGAATCGAGCTGAATGGCGTGCAATCGGAGAGGCCTATGTCCAGCAGTGGACTGCTATAGGCTGATGATGATGATGACACGCCGCTATAATTGATATCCAGTCGTTAGCAACACGCACACCAGATGCAAATGAACCAGTCTAAACACAAGTGAGCGCGAACAGAACTTCATAGAGCTTCTCTTATTAATTTGTACTATCACTATATCACTAATGATCTTAATACACTCTCACAACAGCTATAGCTTTTATTCGCTTAGTTATGTAGATACAAACATTGATGAACTATCAAACTAAAAGTTATTACTACAGACAGCAGTTCTACGAGTACTCCCGTAGGTACAGTACCGACCAAAAGACCATAGGCAATCTCACAAAGCCATAGATTGACGCTTCGGTTTGACTTACGACCTTCTTCTATAAGTTGTTACAATACTATAGACACGCACAGTACACACACACACACACACTCACTTTGACTAGTTCGATAATCATTCGTTTTTTGTTTCATTCGTCTTGTTCACATAAATATTAAAGTTTTGCAGGTAGACCACAGAAAAATAAGTAAATTATTTCGATTTCTGTAGGGTAGACAGATACAGTTCGTTACGAGTATTCACTTAATTAGAACTTTGTTGGTTCGTGGATAATGTTGGTGTCGAGTATTTAGCTATTAGCGGTGTTGTGGATATTACTTTATATTGAAGGGAAATGAAATATTATTGCGCTGCGTAAAAGTGAATACATAAATTTCTAATGAAACCGGACTAAGCGTGAGTGTTCTCATTTAAATATTTCATATTTTACTAGACATATATCTTAATCAAAGATATCGTTGATAGAACAGAGGTATTGTTGAGACAGAAGAAGCCTTTAAAGTTTTAAATTCACTATGAGGTTTAATTCGATTAGTGAATGATAAATAATTAGGTATTATGTGTACATAATAAACACAATGTTATTCTTTGTTCTAGAGAAATACTGTGAGGGTTAAGAGATATGAGGAAGGGGTTTATTATCGAGTAGCAGCGACGTCAAATGGTGAATGAATATGAAATAAATGGTTTCATACCAACGAGATATTTTGCTGAGTTATTAAAAACACGTCATTATCATTATGAACCGTTCGCCGTGCACTCTGAAGGCTTGCATCACTGAAGACCAGCTAGAAAACCGTTTTTGACCTTAAAATATTGACCGTACCAACTTAATAAACAACAGATTCGTTATTGCATGAATTTATGGTAACGAATTTTTGAAGCACGTTTCAAAATGGTGTTTGTCGTTTCTTGCAGAGAGACCGAAAATGTTTAATATTATTTTAGTAATATTATTATTTTAGGATTAAAATTTGAGGTTTAGTTTCAATCTTCTTTTTGTAAAGAAAATTAATACTTAAGCTATAATCTCAATACCAACCAATTTTTACTAAAGCCAAATAAAATGTAAACAAACTGCCTATACTTAACCTTAAAATCACCTATTTTGTCAGTAGTTTTTTTTTACATTTTAAGTAGTCTAATATTCTTATTTATTGCTTAAGTACTTTGACCATGATCAAAGCTTTATATTTATGGTGAAAAAAATCCATTTAAAATTTAAAACATTATTTTCAAAATTTAAATATTTCAAAATAATACAAATTGCTTCTAAGTTTCTAGACATCTATTTCACATCTTATTCAGCTGAAGTAATGATAAATAATTGTAGCAGTTTGTTAACTAAGTATACTTAAGTAAAATAAATATAACGAATAAATATTTTTTAATTTTACTATCACATATAACGCATTTTTTATTCTAAACCCTGTATTGCAATAACAACAATAAAAAGATAGCAATATTTAAAAAATATTACTATTGCAATGAAAAATAATAATATTTGCAAAAACAGCGCTGTGATTTACGAGATTAGAACCTTAGCCATCTTGAATCTAAGACCAACGCTTAATGCCTTAATTTACTTTCGAATTTTAGCAATCCCATAAACTGGCCAAGGTCACGTGTATGTTTTACCGTGTCTAGGAAATATATTTTTGATAAAGATAAGATAAAGATAAAGATAAAGATATATTTATTGCATAACTGTGTACATTAGTTCTTATTTTCTTATTTTAACTGTGACGATACGACGCGACAGTGTGTGTACGGTACACACACCACAGACGTCTGACTGTTTACACATACACATGTACGGACTATAACGCGTGTTCACAGCAATACGACTCTTAGCGTGCCTATGCACTTTTGAACGCTTACTGTACATACTACATCAACATTCCCAAGTATACCTAACCGTCATAACCTAACCTTCCTACCAGTATTTTTCCTCTAACCACCACTTTGCATAAGTCTGCGCGCCCGGCAATCACACGTGACCCTTTGACAAAATTATCTGCGAGCGCTCGACGCTTAAATAATTATGTAGCTACTAGCCATTCAGCGAGTGACCATTGGTTTGCACAAATAGATCGTGCACCTTACTATATGACTATATTTTTTGTTCATCTTCTCTCATCACGGAAACGAGGAAGTATAAAAGAAATCATCTACTTATAATAAAACCGCCTGAAGGTGAAACGTGCTGAAATTAACGGATCGCTCCGTGCCGGTCCGCCCGAAACGGTATTATAACATGTAATAAAATTAATCGTAAAACATGATAAACCTTGATATACGACTCCGCCAGGACGGACGTATCGGAAATAAGCTCGTCGTGCAGCCGCCGTGGGGGACGGAGGGGCAGTGAACATCAGATAAAGCTGCCTTTTATGCTAATAAGAACACTCGCTCTCGCAAATTGCACTAAGTTATCGGCTCGTAACAATCAGAGTCACTTGCAGGTATCTGCACTGACTAGGAGCATCCAAACAATAGCTCCCTGTATCAGTTCACTAATGAACAAGCATTAGCATAGGGAGGTACACACAACCAGCTTGCCTCTACTCTCACGGACACAGCCAGCATCGTCTTGTCTCCGCTAAGCCCTTTTCCACCAGAGCAGAGATATCGCACACATCCTTCGACGCACCCTAACACCCAACGAGAGCAGTTCCTATCAAATACGACATCTCGATTCATTGATACATAATCTCATCAAAGATTTATCACTGTTCATTCCTATATCGACATAAGTCTTTTCACAAGATGCTAGGCTATAACATGATTTAATAAGCTGAAGCGTGTCCCATGGCGCTGTAAGTCGCACTTCTCTGGTTAGTCTCAAGCCTGTGCCTTTGTTTGGTAACGCGATTACGTCGGGAACGCGATGAGCTCACTAAGATATTATGATGTGTACAATATAAGTTACGTCGCACGAACACATCATTACATGCACGGGGCGTCACTTTGAACTAATGAGTTTTGAGGAAATAATGTTTATTACGAAACATTATATTGATTATAAACAAAAAGCGCCGTAGCACTGTACCCTATGAAACAAAATGACTACGAACTAATAACGTAGGTATGAGACATGTTATATGACGTTCATACCCAAGAAGCAAAATTTGGTCATGTAAATGTCCTATTTAAATCCTACAAACGTTTGTAGAACCGCATTTGGGCGCAGTTTCATTACGCCCTATAGTCGTTTTTTTACAGTCCGGTAAAGTGCAATTCGATTTTATAATTATCTCATTGGGTGCTTTTACAAGATATAATTGTCCTATAAATATTCGGTAAACGCACCTAATAAGCGTGATAAGTCCTCTAACGATCTGATGATTGCCGCTACTGGTGTAATTGATCCAACAGTTGGCAGCGCAATGCTATTACTAGAGCATTCGTTCGATCATCTTTTTGTAACGGTGACGTGCTGTATCTTAAGGAAAAATATAATATTTTCAAAGATTTACATTCTAATATCTAAATTTGCAATAGGTAACTTTTGTCTTTTGACTTTTGCGTATAGAATGCCTACTCAACTTGCAAAATTAATTTTATTGATGAAGTGTTCGATGATAATAAACATATCTTAATGCCTCTTAAAAACTAAGCTTATTTGGTATTATTTTATTAGATAATAATTAACAAATACTTCAGCCGCCATAGGATCTGAATCACGTGCCATAATATTGCATTATCAAAACTTTTATAAAATAATTTATCGAAGTTAAGACTACTACAGGATGTACCTACTTCGCCACCATATTTAAGTTTTAGGGTTCTTTTAGAGAAACACAGCAGAAAGAACCAAGAACTAGAAGATGCCAATACATGTAAGATAATATCTTTAAACAGAACTAATATTTTCAGAATAGTGTCAGAATCAATTTGTAACGATTTTACATTTCTCTATAAAATTGATTACGAAATAGATCAAGAACGGGCAGTTTAGAGATACAAAAGGGTAATATAATATGATGTCATTATCAGTATCTACTTACTACGTAGAGGCCAATTAATTTTTTGCTAATTTACTGTCAGTTCCTTGATAAAAGTTAGTGAGTATGATGGGTTGAGTCATTCCATAAAGTTATACCCATACTTGTACTTGCACCTCACCTTGTAATTATTAAGAGTTATGATTGTTAAGATATTAGATTGAATTGTTAAGAACAATAATGATTGTGCGTTCATTTTCTACTTCATGTTCCTAAACTATTAAAACATTCAAATTCATTTATTTAACGATTTGCTTGCGCAAATTTAAGCTTGCGCAAGCAAATCAATACGTGTGTTGTGTTTCTTCCATCTTCTTCTTCATCTTGATTATTAACAATATCAGCAGAATTATCTTCGCAGTCTTCTATGTCTATTTCGATTTCACGTTGTACGGGACTATTACAAACTTCACCAGACTCACTTTTATTCATGAAGAGTATCTAACGGTATTCCGATCCAGATTTCATTTCAAGGTACTTTTTCTAAACTATTCTTCGATAAGTGCCACGACGCTTAAATCGTTTCCATTTGTTTAAATCCATTTCTATTTTTTCTTGTTTTCTCTAACAAATCATAATATGAAAACAACATGGCTGATTACTCTAGTAATGGCAAATGTAGGACACATGTAAGTAGAATCTTACCAACAAAAATAGGAGGGCATGCTAGTTTGGTGCTAACAATCCATTAGAAGGCACGACTAAGACAAATCAATCCTATAATATCCTTGACCTATAGCAGCTATATCTAAGACGTTTATAGAAGTGCATGTCTTATAGAAGAATGAAACAAGACGTTAACAAGAGCAAACAATTATATTTAATACGTTTATAGGATCAAAAGCGACACTTTCCTAATTAGTTTTATAACATGCGCTTATAAGACTGCAAGTTCTAGTAAGAATCTTATAAAGTAATCCTGTAAACGTTTATAAAACTAGTTATAGGATCGCATGCACTTGTAGCGCAAATAGTCTTGTA
The DNA here is from genome assembly GCA_949152395.1 of Agrochola litura. Taxonomy (NCBI): domain Eukaryota; kingdom Metazoa; phylum Arthropoda; class Insecta; order Lepidoptera; family Noctuidae; genus Agrochola; species Agrochola litura. The sequence goes on along the minus strand of OX424497.1, from coordinate 462,461 downwards.
AAATGCTGTTGTAAGATAGCTGCCTTAATCAAAGCGTCTATATGATTCCTATATGGCGTTTATTCTTATAAGTCGATTACTATAGGAAAATTTTGCTACTTGGGTAGTGACCGCAACATGTTAAAATATGTTAAATACTCGAGTACAAGTTACTAAATGTGATAAAATTATAATCACAGAACCTGGGCCGGGTTTATTGCGGAGTGTGGCCGCGGGACGAAACAGGACCGGGTCTGGACCGCGCGAATAGGGAAAAGGACGCAGGCACGAAATAACATGCAAAGAAGTTATATTCTGAAGAATGCTCGGTGGAACATACAGGTAAAAGATAGTAAAATATTCGGCACATCGATTTTCAGAAAAAGTTCAGCTTTGCAGGTCGTCGTGTTTGTCACACTTAATGTACTTGTGTTATAGTCTTTTCCTAAAGCTCTATGCGTAATATTTACGCCGGTTACTGTAGCATTATTTTCCCGATTAGTCTCAGATTCAAGCGTTGCCTAATTCACGAGCTGATCACGTGGCGAGGTCACTTCTCAAATACGTCCTTCCTAAGTTCCTAGTACCAATACATAAAACAACAAGCTGAGCACGAGGTGTAAACTGGAGAAGTGATCCTTCTGTCCTGCCTGCTTGTTCTGCGGTTGAGGGGCGGCGGACGTTGGAAGTAGTTTTATGGTGGTTCGTGTGTGCTTACAAAGTAAAATAATTACCTAGTTCGGTACCAAATGAGTTGTTTTATCGCATGCTCACAGAGGTCTTATCGGACGCCGACAGCATACCATAATCAGCCTATAATGTTCCCACTGCTGGGACACAGGCCTCCTCTTTGTGAGAGGGATGGGCAGTAATCTACCACGCGGGCCCAGTTCGGGTTAAGCCCGATGCTAATTGCGATACCGCACGACCATTAACATGCGACGGATAGACGTACGCACTTCTTATTGCAACATGATTGTCTGTTATAATTGTAGTAGGTACTTATGTAATATCGTTCATTTTAATTTTATGGAATAAGTTGAACATGACGTATCCCGTCTGGCGCGGCGCGGTCTTGCAAAACCGTAACAAGTGACACGGCAGTGGAGGCTTTAGACTGAAGTCCAAACAAAATGCAACTAGGTACCTGTATACCTGTACTGTTTGCTTAGATCACCTATTCTGAAGTATCGGCTCTTTACTTTACACACCGCACGCGAGTCCATCCCGGCACGTAGCCGTAAGCAAAGTGCATGAGGGAGGGGGACGGGGATGTGCTCACGGTGCTCACCCGCCCCAACACAGTGAGCGGCGTGTACGCATGAGACGACAAAATCTTAATTATTATTCACATACACTACAGTACCTATACTTAAGCATACCTAAACAACAAAACATGATGAATAAACTGTTACCAATTAGGCGCGAAACACACGGTGGGGCGAGCCGAGCTGATCAATTTGACTGTGAACGATAGTCCAAAAGGAATCCTATACTACTAACGCACACGGAGGACAAAACGACCGCGCAGCCGATGCTTACCGGATGATGTGGTCAAAATGTCCGCCATCTGCACAACGCCTTAAAATAAACCCTTGTTAATAATCAGCCTGGCCGCTTATTTTAATCACCTGTAATTTGTAGAATCTGCCTTTATTTTCAGACAAGCATGCCAATGAAACAATAAGAAAGATGCGCCTAGAGAACTGAAAGTAACGAACTGAAAGTCGCAAATCTAATGGACACACGGCGCCGGACTCGACGGCGCGCAATCTTCGGTGGTCCGGTGTCGGTGTCGCTCCCCTCATCCGCGCGCACCCCTCCCACCCCCCCACCGAGGGACGCACTCCAGACTTCATTTCGCAAATTATACTCTCAACAAACTCATATCCGCCCAATTACTTACCTGTGATACTACACCCTCTGAAATTGCTCCACATATAAAACCTCCGTTATATAATAACGAGATTTTTTATTTTCCGCTAACATTCCTTCAGGGATATGAAGTTTCAGTATTATCTTTTGCCGGTTACCTAAATAGCCTTCCATTACTTACTGTCAGTTCTTATAGTTGGTTTAATGGTAGAGAAGTTTAAAAAAATACTATCTGAAAAGGTTATTTCCCAGAAATATGATAATAATAGTGGTTCGGAAACTAAGCGTTAACAAAGAATCGCTAGTAGTGGGGGTGCTCACCATGCTCGGAGCACAAGAACAACAAGCAGAACTCCGGAACTAGTGCAGCTGTGCAACAATACCGCTACTTGCGCCAACCAACTACGAACAGCACTTCGTTCACATCAGCTGTGAAATAAACATGACATTATATGCCAATCCGATTTTTTTTATTGAAAGATGAGGATGAGGATGTTGGATGGCTTTTAACATAATCTATACTCATAATAAAGCTGAAGATTTTGTTTTTTTGTTTGTCTGTTTGTATGAACGCGCTAATTTCTGGAACTACCAGTCGTATTTGACAAATCTTTTTGCATTTGATAGCCCAATTTTTGAGTAAGGCTATAGGCTATTTATCATTACGCTAGGACCCTTAGGAGACGAGCAAAAAGAAAAAAGTCAGAAGAAACTCTAAGCGAAAATGAAATAATAACGCGGGCAGGCGATGCGATGCAACGGGGTGGGTTGGGAGAACAAGAAGTTTCACGCGGACAAAGTGGCGGGCAGAAGATAGTACAAAATATATTTCAGACAATACGAGCTAGCACCGACAGACGGCTAGCAGCGTACGGCGCAAATACGTAGCACTAGTAGCCTCGCATGCTGCTAATAGACTGCAAAAAGGTTTAGAAAACGATAAAGTGTACTTGTCCATGGTATGTTATGTCTATGGTTTAGAAAAATAAATTGGACAAATGACAGTTTAGATTGAAAATGTCAGAATATAAATAATTCTAAGATTTTTTACAATAACGAAAATTAGTAATATAAAATAAGTTTTGGATGCTAAAACAATCGGAGGATAATTAAAAGTATGCTTTTCAGACGTAACAATGTTAAAGAATATATAAAAGGTGAGATGTATTGTGCTCGTCAAGTCCCATTTGATACCCAACATAGCACAATTAAAAAAACTTTTTTTTAGTTCATGACTTTGTCTTCTAGAGGGCGCCATATTGCATTTAATGTGACGTCACTAGTCGTGTATAGTAGCCTATAACCAGCGGACGATCAGGCCGCTTCCAATGATAGGTACCTCATTTGTCAAATTGTGATCGGAAATTTAGAAGTTATGAGGTAACAGATGAACATACATACTGGTCAAAATCATAACCCTCCTTTTTGCTTCGCCGTAGTCGCGTAAAAAATAGTTAACTATAATATAATATATATAATAATAATATAATATAATATAATAATAATTATAATAATTTATTTATTTAATTAAATAATGCATATTTACAATATTAAGCCTTATAGTAAAATGGTAGGTATATAATAATGGTTCGACCTGAACTAGGATAAACCTGTATCTCAGGTGTCATAAGTGCAAAATTACATTAAAATTTTCTAAAATTGATGGTAGACATAAAAAGTGAGTAACTTAACAGACTAATGATAGGACAGTACTTATTAAAAATAATATTTAACTTAAAACAACCAGTAACTTTTCTGTGTCATCATAAGACAAATTTTGTAACCAAGTTGAAATAACATTTTTGCATTGTATCGTTTTTAATGCAGACATAGACAAAATTGCGTTTACTTTATTATACAAAAATGGGCCTAAGAATATAAAAAATCTATACATAAACGAATGCCTTAATCTATAATTATCCATACAGATGTCTTTACGTCTTTTATCAGTGACGACTCTATCGTACGGCAATTTAGAGTGCTGTTTTATTAAAGTATTCATAATGAATAACTGCCTCACTGTCAGAACATTGCAAGATTTATATAAAACTTGGGTCGGGAACAGGATAGGCCGGAATGTGGATACTTTCAGAACAGCTCTTTGCGCGCGCTCCAGTGGTAGTAAAATTGTTTTAGCCGCTCCTCCCCATGAAGTAATACAATATGTAATTATCGATTGACACAAAGCATAATATACCTGTTTTATCACCTTAGAGTCAGCAAAAGGCCTAATTTTCTTGAATATGAACATCAACTTACGGACTCTACTGCATAATAGTTCAACGTGATTTTTAAATGTAAGAGTAGCGTCAATAATTACTCCAAGATATTTTATAGTTTTCGTATTAAGGATAGTTGGGCAATTGCATTTAGAGTTTGCAACTGTGTTACATACATGCGCATGAATATCTGGAATGATCATAGATGTCTTTGAGTTGCGTAAAGAAAAGCGTATGTATTTAGTTTTGTCAGCATTTAATGTCAGTAAGTTATGTTGTAACCATCTATTAACTATATTGAAACCTTGCTGTGCACATAACCAAACTTCATGTACTGTATTTGCGGAGAATAGGAGTACGGTATCATCAGCATAAGATATAATTTTCCCCGAATTTAGATTGAGACTGCAGAGGTCATTTATATAAATAAGAAATAAGGTTGGTCCTAATATACTTCCTTGCGGGACTCCAAAAGAAGTATTTTTTAGTTCTGAGCTAGTAAAATTACCAATCTTCACACATTGACAGCGGTTGTCTAAATAGTCTGCAAAAATCTTAAGCTGCTTACCTCGTATACCAATTTTCTCGAGCTTGTTCAATAAGATAGGAACAGACACGGTATCAAAAGCTTTTGCTAGGTCAAGAAAAATACCAATAGAATGATTACCTTTGTCTAGTTCTTGAGATATATAATCGGTCATATCTTGCACAGCATCAGTTGTGGATAATTTTGGTCTAAAACCAAATTGATTATCCGAAAGGATGGCTTTAGACTCTAAGTACTTCATTAACCTATTGTTAATTATTTTTTCTAGTATTTTAGATGTAGATGAAAGTATTGAAATGGGTCGGTAATTTGAAGGTACTTTTTTGTCACCTGCTTTATGCACTGGGACGACTAAAGCTTTTTTCAGATAGTCGGGAAAAATGCCTTCAGAAAGGCAAATTTGAAAAATATGAGTTAACGGCGGAACAAAAATGTGTCTGAAATTCCTTAACACACTATTTGAGATACCGTCCCATCCAACCGCACAGACTTTTTTCAGCCCCAAAATAACCCTTTCGACTTCGTCTTTGTCTGTATCCAGTAAAACAAATGAGGTTAGTTGACGATATTGCGATGACACAATGGCCCTGTTTCCGTGTATGCTGTAATTTTTGTTATAGTTACATTTAATTTGCTCAGCAAGATTTTGACCCACATTAATAAAGTAACTATTAACATGATTTGCTGATGTATGCGGCGAGGCGAGCGTTTGTAACAACTGTGACGATGATTCATGCTGTTTTGATACAAAAGCGAAATTTTTTATATGGCGCCACATTTTTTTGCTGTCGTTTCCTGATTCTTCAATTAAGTTTCTATTATACGTATTTTTCAACTTTTTTAGTAGATTGTTACAGAAATTTCTATATCTTTTATATGATGTTTGTAAAATGGTATTATCTGGAGAGGATTTTGCATGCATGTGAAGTTTATCCTTGTGCTGAATGCACTTTATTAGCCCGGGTGTGATCCATGGTTTTAGGTTATTGTTTTTCTTAGTTAGTTTTATGTGCGAAGTATTATTTACAATAGCACATTGCACTTTATTAATAAAGTATGGCAGCGAAACGTTCACATCATCAGTTTTGTAAACTGGGTCAAAGTCAATATGATGTAATGCGTCTTCAAGTTTTTTCATATTTATTTTAGTAATGGTATTTGTGCACTTAGATCTAGGGGTTTTTACTTTTAAACTAAGCAGGACTGCTCCATGATCGGAAACTGAAGGATTTGTTACTAGGGTAATGGATGCAAGGTTAGTTTTAAGCAAGGTGTGGTCTAAACAGGACCCACTCAAATGTGTTGGAAGCAAATGGGCCGGAAGCAGTCCCTTGCATGCGCACATGTTAAGGTAGTCTTTAGCAACTCTATCACTGTCTTCTGGGTTAATATCTATGTTCATATCGCCTGTTAGTACTACATTTTTGTATAGAGATAGTTTTTGGAGTGCTCCGTCCAACGACGCTACAAAATTATCAGTATGCTTAAAAGCACAAGGCCTATAAATACATAGGATAGCAGTTTCGATGAAGTACCTGAGAAAACAATGTTGTACTTACTACATGGTGGCCAATTCAAATGCAAATACTTTATCACGAAATTATAACCCCAAAAGAATTTAAATAAAAGTAAGTTCAAAAACTAAAACCCGACTACTGAAAAATCACGATCTAAAAAGTATGTAACAAGAAAACATTTAAGGTAAAGCCGTGGTCGCATGGCATTATAATTTTGTAGGTGTACAGGCATGCGACCACGGCTTTACCTTGACTATTTTTGTACCGATGATGTCTTGATTTCTATCTGAAATATTTTCTTGTTTCAGACTTTTTAGAGCGTAATTTTTCAGTAGTTGGATTTTAGTTTTTGAACTTACTTTTTAGAACAAAAGTAGTGTACAAAAGGTCAGGCATACAAAATTTTCCAAATTGTAAACTGCATTCATACATAAACTCACGCCTCCTTTCCATGGGGGTAGGCAGAAATTACAGAACGCCACCTGCTACGATCCTTACATACTCCTTTTGCCTCGTTTACGTTCATACATCTGTAAACTGCATAGGTACTCTGACAATATATTGTTATGACATAGTCTCTAACTCCATAGTTAATATTCTCGTAACACACGCTCTACAAATATATGTAGGTAAGTTCTATACGTTATACTATCTTACTGTTATCTATTTCTATTTTCTACATACTTATTATTATTATTTTTTGTGATAAGACATTGATTTTACATTCTATGATTACTTCCTCACACACTGACTTATTAATTGAAAAATTTTAGGAAAATCGTCTACTATTACAATGTTTCTGTTGTTGCTTAATTTTTAATAATTTTTACCTATTGTAGTATAGTATTTTTTTTTGTTCTCGGTGCATCGTCTTCACATACAATTATTTAACTAATGTACGTAGGTACCTATACAAAATATTGTAAAACATTTTAAAAGAGTAACGGTGTAGTTTTTTGCCCAAATTCTTCTCCATACGAAAACTATCTTTTGGAAGGGGTGACTAGAATCAATTCAATAATATTTTAAATTTTGATGTTCAAAAGTGCCATGCAAGGGCCTATTTGAAATAAATGATTTGACTTTGACTTATCCCAGCTGTATCGTTGCAAACTGCTGCGGTGAACAAGTAGCAGTGGTGGAGGCTGACTCGCAATGCCTTCATTTCTCCTTTTGTGAGAGTCAAAGATATCGAGCGAGTGGCGACCACGTAAACAGAATTATGATAGCCTTCAATATCGCTAAGTACCCAAATTCCGGTCTGTCTACTGCTAACTGAAATACACCGGTGCGGTGGACGGTGCAACCGACTGCCGCGAATTGCTGACTAGGAATAAAATAGAAAACAAAATACAATCTCGAATTCTCTATAACAATTTTGAAATTGGATCTGCGCTATGAGGAAAACTAAATCCCACCAAAAACATTTTCATCTAAAATGTTGCCAAGACAAGACCATATGGCTCGCACTGTCAAAAAGTTATCAGATCTCATATAGAGCCAAGTTTGTAACTCTACACGCCCTAACTGTACAAGCCCTAACTTCACAAACTCTACACCTTAGTCAAAATAAGAGGCTTGGCCGTTTCCAGCCCGATGGTCGTCGGTTTATTGGTGGGTCGTGTAGAGTTAGAAGCTTGTCTCTACATGAGAAATAATTAACTAAATGAATAAATAATTAACTGTTGTATAACAGAAAAGTAATTAACAGTGAATATATTTTTCACCTTACGCCCATGTGACGGTAGCGAAACGGGAAAGCCACATATTTTGACTAAGGTGTAGAGTTTGTGAAGTTAAGGCTCGTACAGTGTGGAGTTAGAAGCTTGGCTCTACATGAGATCTGAAAACTTTTTGATAGTACAAGTCAAATGGTATCGTCTTGACAACATTTTACATGAAAATGTTTTTGGTGGGATTTCACTTCTTTTTGTAAGTTGCTTATGACATTATTTTTTATTTTGTTCATTTTTTCTTTCTTTTTTTTGGGTGTATTTCTTGCACATCAGAAGTACCATTTTTCTTAGCCCACTCTCTATCTTTGCCTTTTGTTTGAGTTTGTGAGGGAAAACCCAGACAAACTTCCATCCCCTAATTGAAAGGGTGGGGGGTAGGGATTGCAATCTGGAAATCCGGATCCGGTAATCCGGGTTCCGGCGTAATTATAAGTTTACCGGATCCGGTACCGATGTACCGGATCCGGTAATAGTAATTTTTAGCAAAAAAATCGCGCTGTTGCATGAGTTTGTACTTTAAATGCATTCGTGCGAGTTGTTCGACGCTGAGCCGCCCCACGGGGGAGGCGCCACCAATTCAGACCACGTGACTACGTGCTAAGTATTATTCCACTCCTCCAAATGTGTGTTTTGTTTGTCGCTGCATGATTGTTTGCTGACTACAAAGTCAGTATAGAAGCTGAAAGGACCTTTTCGGCCGCAAGCTATATTTTTAGCTCTATTAGAAGTCGATTGGCAGATGACACAATTAATACTATTTGTTTTCTATGATCCTTTTTTCAAAACCAAAAGTTATTTTTTTATACTGTATATGTACTTAAAATAATTATTTATAGTAAGTTGATTAAACCAAAGAGTTATATTTTATAATACAAACTCGTTATTGTAATAATTGTTAGCATTCTCAAATTATTGTGATCTCTGTAAATAATAATGAGTCTAATGACACAAGGTTAAATTATGTTAGATTTCATAAATTTAAGTATAATTTTAAGTTCTAACATGAAAAATAAAACTTAAAAAAAAAAAAACAACCGGCTTCCAAAAAAAACCCTACAAAGTTTAAAATAACTTTAATTTCGGAAGTCGGTGTCTTTGGTTTTGTATTTTAGTTTTTTTCCAATGACGTTATTTAAAGTTATTTTTCACTTTGTAGTGTTTTTTTTTGGAAGTCAGTTGTTTTTTTTTTGTAAAAAGTTTTTATTTTTCACTTTTTAGTTGTGGTACCTACCACACACACATTCGAATACCACTACCTGCTATCAGTGACAGGAACTTATCATATCATCTATATACTAAGTGAGAAAAAAATACGTGTTATTGTAGCTAACTCAAAAACCACCCAAGCAAAGTTAATAAAATTTATATGGGACCAACTTCAGAGCATACCCTTTCAAACAAAAAAAGTTCAAAATTGGTCCAGCGAAAATTATCTTGAATTTATCAGCTGGCAGTATCATCACAGCGGAAATGATTTCCAATTGTTTGTCTTATTTGCTTTAGTAGTATTTTATGTGTATTTATTGTTGTTTATTTTTATATATAATTGGAAATATATATATATTTATGTATATATATATATTTAAATAAATATTTATTCCTCAATTCTCGCTATTGCACCTACCACTGTTTGTCTCTGCATCACCTAAAGGTTGACTGGTAGAAAATGCCTTTGGCATTAAGTCCGCCTCTGTACATTTGTGTGCTTGAAGTATTAAATAAATAAAATAAATAAATAAATCAGTCGGATCCGGATCGATGAAAATCCAACCGGATCCGGCCGGATTAAAAATGACGCCGGATTGCAATCCCTAGTGAAATCACCCCCGATTTACTAAAAATCCTGAAATATGTATTTATTATTTATAGCAAAGAGTCCCTATATCAATTTTCAGACCTCTAGCATCAAAATTTGCGGAAGTCACATACAAACTTCCATCCCCAAGTTTAAAGCAAAGTTTTAGAATTTTTTTTTGTTGTTTGTGTACTAGCTTACATTCCAGGACTTCAGGAAGTACCCTAAGAATTTTGATGATCATCAGTGAGAGAGTCAGTGACGAAATCAGGGTTTTTTTTAGATATCAATAAAATCTAAAGTATAAGAGCCATGCAATTGAAACTTTGTATGTTTAATAAGTCTACTATTGACATCATAGCCCGAGAATTTTGTTTATTTGAGATTATCCAAACCAAAGTTCTCATAACTTGGGGTTCAAAAAAACGATGAAGCGCTTCGAGAATAGGTAGGCAGTGCCCTTGCGCTTCGTTTGGCTTGTCTTGGCGGGGGCACTGCCGTGCCCCCAGATGATGCGTTTTATGACTTCCATTTTTGATTCCCACAACTTATAGTAGGAGGTCATGTATCTCGAGTTCTCGAGTGTACTGATATGAATGGGTGCACGCCGGTGCAGCGTGTCTCCGGGGCGGGCTATGGCCGGTATAATTAATACGGTTAGTGCGGAGGTAATCAGTCGGAACTAAACGGAACTTATCATGTTTTCCGCAGCATTTCTTCGTCCAAACGACGCTGATAAATCTCGGGTTTCATATACTGTTGGTAATTAGAGAATTTCGTTGGTTGTTCTAGGTGTTACTTGTGACATCCGACCCATAATAGGATTATGAGCTAAAGAGTGGAGTAGTGCGAGCAGGAACCCTGCGGGACGTCTGAGTACGTCCCACAGGGTGTTATCGCTGGTCGGTGTCGGGCGAGCGGTTGTTGTTTCACAAAGGAATACCGGCCGTCCTCCGCCCGCCACTATCAAATAACGCATATTTTTCCTTCACTACATTGAAGTTTACAATGTTTCCAGTAGAAGGGCTCGGTTAGCCGCCACAAAAGAGAAGTGTTTATTCTCTTTTGTGGCGGCTAACCGAGCCCTTCTACTGGAAACATTGTAAACTTTAATAGATGCACGTAATAGATCGTTTTCTTCAAAGATTTGATAACGCCTGAATTAAATTGACGGGAGTAAGATCGCAAAACCCAGGTGCGTAAAGTGCTTGGGTGACCACGGTACCACTGACTGCCCGCGTCCTAAGGACCGTAATCTATGCCTCAGTCCGCCTAGTTGCGTGCTGTGCGGCCTCAAGGGTCACACAGCCAACTACCGCGGCTGTTCAAAAGCCCCTAAGGCTACTTCAGCTAAGCTGACCAAACGTTTAGACGTAAGGCAGCAAAAGCAAAGGGATTTCCATCCCTTCCCCTCCTCTCTAATTCCCGAGCGGCTAAGCCCTCCAGAGACCTAGCCCTTGAACTATATTAAACCACCAGCAGGCTTTTCCAGCCCTGGGTATCCGGCGCCCCCCGCGCCCCCCTCCCCCTCATACCCGTCTTTACACTCTCATGGACCCGCGTGTCCATCACCTCCCCCCTCCCTCCGGCCTCCCCGCTCCCTCGCGATCCACGCCTTCCGCGCTCCGTGCGTCCTCTGCGCCCCCCGCGAATCCCTCCACCGCTCCTAAAGCTCCGCGCCCCGTTAACAATGCATTCGGCATTATTGGCTCCACGTTCTCAACCTTCTGCACCCCCAGGGCTACGAAAATGGCTGAGGACATAATCGCAGCCCAAGTTTCGGGTGACATGGGACTAATTCAAAGAATTTATCGCGCGTACCCAGATAATACGCAAGCCCTCATTTCCTTTAATAGACCACCCCATCATGTATAACGCCACTCATGAAAGGTTTAAACCCCGATCCCTCAAGCTAGGCACCTTTAATGCCAATGGCTTAATAAATCAAAAAGATGAAATCGTGGAATCCCTCCGCGCTCATCAGTTAGATATCCTCCTCATCCAGGAAACTTTTCTAAAGCCCTATAGAGGCAATCCCTCCATAGCTAACTATCGTATCATTCGGAGCGATAGAACGCGTTGTCATAAGGGTGGCACCCTTATCTATTACAAAAAGGATCTGTACTGCATCCCATTGGACCCTCCCCTCTCTCTCTCGATTAGAAGTATCAGTTTGCCGTCTAGGCATGACTGGTCACGAACCGATCACTCTAGTGTCGGTCTATATCCTTCCCATTCCTTCCGTAGCTTCGGAAAACTTCCAACTACTTTCTAATAATTTCGAACTCTTCTTCGGCATGAGTAACTCCGTCATTATTGCGGGCGATCTCAATGCCAAACATCCCTCTTGGAATAGCTCCACCACCAATACCAGAGGTCAGCACTTGTTCGACCTCTCCTCCTCCCTAAACTTCGATATCATCGCTCCGATGAGTCCCACTCACTATCCTCATATCATCAGTCATACCCCTGACGTCCTTGACTTAACGCTCCTTAAGAACGTTAATTTACGCTTAGACTCCATAGAAACGGTGCACGAGCTTACCTCTGACCACCAACCGGTTATCTTTAAACTCATCTCCCGCATAGGTCCCTCTGACCCCAACCACCCCCTCCCCACTAAAAAGGTAACGGACTGGAAGAAAGTAAGCGTTCAGCTGAAATCCAACACGGTCCCCCTTACTAGACGCTATCCCCGATCAATTTGACTCAATCGCTGACACGACAGCCGCGATCGACTCACTCACGGAGCACGTACAAACCGTCCTGAGCGACTGCTCAAGGGAGGTTCCAGCAACAGATCCCTGTTACTTGAAACTCCTCGACGATGTGCGTGCCCTGATGACTGAGAAGAACGCGGCTACTCGTGCCTACAGCGTCTTTCCCTGTGCCGCCAACAAAGCCCACATGCGCTACTTTCAGAAAACTGTAAGGACACGCATTGTGGAGCTGCGTGACGCGGGTTGGAACAAGATGCTGGGCGATCTCGAGGCCACAGTCATTGGTATCCCAAAGCCCGGCAAGCCTACAAACGAGCCCTCTAGCTACCGCCCTATCAGTCTGCTCAAAATCCTCGGCAAAATCTATGAGAGGCTTATTTATAAGCGTCTCAGAGACTACGTAGAGACTAAAGAATTCATTCCCAACGAGCAGTTCGGTTTTAGAACTCAGCACTCTAGCGTGCATCAGGTCCACCGTATCGTCGAGCTGGTCAAATGTGGTTTCACCCACGGCCGGCAGACATGTGCGGTTTTTTTCGATATAGCGAAAGCCTTTGACAAAGTCTGGCAGAACGGCTTATTATATAAGCTTTACAAACTCGGTGTGCCAGATCGTCTCGTGCTCATCTTATGAGACTACCTGTCGAACCGCACCTTCCGCTACCGTATCAAAGGAGCCCTATCCTCCCCCCGCTCCATAAAGGCAGGAGTCCCTCAGGGGTCAGTGATAGCTCCCCTCGCATTCACGCTATTTACTAGCGATATCCCCAAACACAGTAGGACGCAGCTCGCTCTGTTCGCAGACGACACTGCAATCATCTGTAAAGGTAATTCCCCTTCGTCTCTCCTAACTCTACAAAGGGCTGTCAATAACCTTGGCGCCTGGTTTAGATGGTGGAGAATCGAAGTAAATCCCGACAAAAGTCAAGCGGTTTTATTCTCAAAACCGAGATCCAGATCCCTCCCCCTCCCCCGACTAATCACCTTGTTCGGCAAGCCGATCCCTTGGGAGAAGCGAGCCAAATACCTCGGTGTGATCCTAGACCATCATCTCTCCTTTTCAGAGCACATAAAGACGGTTCGTTCGCGAGCCGCTTTCCCTCTAGGTAGACTTCACTTTTATTTATTTATTTAAAAAAAAGCACAGCCACATCACATACATTAAATTTATGCTAAAATAATCTTATAACTAAAGGACTAATGTACACTTCATTCTAAATGCACGCAGTAAATTGTCACTTAAGTGCAAATTGCATACCTATACAGCGTGCATTCGTCCCATCATGACTTATGCGGGAGCATTCTTTGCCCACGCCAAACCTCGTTCCATCCATTGGATGCAGACCCTACAGAACCGATTCCTTCGCAAGGCCACGGGAGCCCCCTGGTTCGTCAGAAACGAGATCCTCCATTTCGACTGTAAAATCCCAACCATTCACCAATTTCTTAAACGCATGACCAAGCGTTACTTTGAAGCCGCTCTCAGACATCGCAACCCTCTGGTTGTCGAGGCAGCCGATTATATCCCATCCCGAATTAGTCAGACCCGCCGCCCAAGGCATGTACTCTCCGACCCAGATGACCCCATTACACTCCTCCAGGAACAGAATAGGGCCACCAGTACAGTACACAAAAACAGACGCTTCCCGTCATTCCGACCTTGCCGCCGAGGTCCTTTGCGATCGCGACCGAATCCCCGAGTAAATGAAACTCCCCCCCGACCCTTGCTCGAAAACGAAGTGCCAGCAGTTGTTGCAGCTGAGCACGTAGCTACCCCGTACGTAGTACCCCGCATAATAATCATTATAAAAATATAAATTTTAACCAGCCTGTCCCTTCTTGCTGTCCTCACATCAGCGATGCCCTAAGGTTCGTACCCCACAGGGGGTGCCCTTAGCGAGCATTCGCTTAATTTTAATTTAGAATAAGTTCAAAAAGCTCCTGGCTGGAGGCTCTCAGTGTAGAAGCTTATGGCACCCACAGAAAAACCGGTTAAGCAGCCAAGACCTTAGTGGTCAGTACTGCGACATGCCCATAAAAAAAAAAAAAATAACCTTTTCCGTCAGTAGCAAACGGGCCTTCCCGGCGTGAGGACGTATCACTTTGGGTCGCAGCACGCACACACGCACGCACGTGTCCGATGTTAACAAATTCCAGAAATTGTACGTCGACTACCACGTTTTGATCCGCATTTTATTTTAAAGTACTTTGCTTGTTTTTGAAGAACATTAAAATTTTGCACGCCTGGCAATAAATAAAATACCGGTGTACGGGTGTTCGTAATTCTTCTTATCGTTTAGGATGACTTGACTGGTTTAGATGTTGTTTTTATATTCTTTTTGTGTAACTTGGATGGTTCAAAGCTATAGTTGGACCCGCGTGGCGCTGTTGTCGCAGGACAACGTCTGCTGGGTTCACCAGTTATATTTTGACTTTAGGTTTCATAGTTTTGGTGATTTTTGGTAGGGGAAAAAGTTATGGGTTCGCGTCACCGACATGCCCGCGCCGATATGCTGTTTTAACAATAAGTGAACTATTTTTGGAACGAAGTTCTTTAACGCTACTGAAGACTACTCTAAGTCAAAATAAATATCCAAGATGGCGGCTGCAAACATTTAAAAATGTTTGGTCATTGGTGTCGTTTTCATAGTTTTCGAGGATGCTAAAGCTGATGGAGAGGTCAAAATATAAATCCAAGATGGCGGCTGTGACAATTTTCAAATTTTTCGTCAAGGGTGTTTTTTACATAGTTTTTGAGGATTCTAAAGCAGATTTTGATGTCAAAACGTAAATCTAAGATGGCGGCTGCGAAAATTTTCACATTTCTTCATAACATCACGCCATCAATTTCAAAGTGTTGGGCCCTTTGAAATTGATGGCGTGATGTTATGATAAAATCTAATTTCCGCAACTTCTTCGCGCAAGTGAGTTTGCGCAAGTATCTTTCGCGGAAATGTCTTTCGCGCAAGTGTCTCAGGTCCCTTTATGGATACTGGTGCCAATTCTCTTGTCACAAATGCCTCTAAACTAGACTCAAACTCACCAAAATTTCATTTATTCCCGTCAAACGACGATTTCCCATTCTGAAATAGACTAAAGTGACACAACTTAACTATATTTAAGTTTGACAGCACTAAGATGGTACTCAGAAATTAATTTAGTGAAAATGGCAATTTTGCTATTCTGAATTTGACATTTTCACTTAAAATATAGATTTTCTAACTAAATCTGACTATTTTTAATCGCGACTAAAAACGTGTGGAATAAAATTGGTTGTCATGAACTTTAAATTCACACCAACACCTCGATTGCAGATGCAAAAACAGTACTGAATCTTTTTTTTTTTCTTTTGCTTATTTCTCGAAAACGGTGTGTCCAATCGCAAAAATAATGAAAATTTCGACTCCCTTTAAAAAATCCTTAGACCCCTTACACTCTACATGTAGGTAATATTTTTTTCTTATTTTCCATACAAAAAGTGAAAAATTCCATATAAAACACGTCGAGGCTGCCCCCCCTGCGCACCTCCGGCTCTAAAAAGATTCACGTGGTTAGGTATCACGTGTGGAGTCGCGATAGTCAAATTCGATTTAGATGTGTCAAAATTATTTTTAAATTTAGAGAATTTATTTTGCAAAATGACTTTGAAATTCTCATAGTCAAAAGTAAGGAATTTAAGTGATCGTTTAGTTAGTTTAGTTCGGTGTACAAGAGAATCGGCACCAAACAAAATTTTAGGTGAAAAAAGTAAAATTCAGAATAGCGAAATTGTCATTTTCACTAAATTAATAACTCATTCAGGTGCAAACATTTGGGAGTGGCGCGAGGAGGCGAAGCGCCGGGGCTTAACTCCGATGCCGCAAGAAGTCGCGGCACAGCGGACAGAGCTCCGGCGGGATCTCATGGCGGAATGGAGAGTGCGATTGTCGCAACCCAGCGCTGGGCACGCCACAATTGCGGCGATAAGACCCCTCTTTGAGGAGTGGCTAGAGAGGCACCACGGCGTCCTCACCTTCCGCCTGACGCAGGTACTCACCGGACACGGCTGTTTCGGGAGGTACCTGTTCAGGATAAAGCGGGAGGAAACGCCCGGGTGTCGTCACTGTGTGGATCGCCCGGAGGACACGGTGGAGCATACGGTGGAGGTCTGCCCGGCTTGGGTAGGGCATCGCCGTGTCCTCGTGGATGCGATCGGCGGCGGTGATCTCTCGCGTCCGGCCCTGATTCGGGCCATGCTACGGAGCGAGAGGAAATGGGAGGCCGTCACCTCTTTCTGCGAAGCAGTAATGCTTGCGAAGGAGGAGACGGAGCGCGTGAGGGAGAGGCAAATTTCGCGCCCTCGCGCCCCTAACCGCCGCAGCAGGAGACGCCCTGGGCGTCGGGAATCGCAGGAAGATTTCCGGCCACCGTAGGCGCGGGCTTGCGGACGGTGAGCAATGGGTAGCTCGCCGTCCGATAAGGACCAAGCCCGGGTCGACGGCGCGTTGTGTTCCACGCGCGCCTCAAAGAGATGTCAGCAGAATTGACGGGGTCCGCTAGGGCCAATGCCTGCCGGGGGTTCGAAGAAAACCGATGGGGAAATCGTGGCCCCCGGCAACAACATGGCATAGGAAGGAACACGGGTGGGTTTTAGTCAGTAAGAGTCTGACACGCCCTCCCGCTCCACCCAGAGCGGGAGAAGTTATTTGATAATTTCCCACCCAAAAAAAAAAAAAAAAAAAAGGTGCAAAAACTGTACTATTTTCTTTTTCTGTTCTTTTGCTTATATCTCGAAAATGGTGTGTCCTATCGCAAAAATAATGAAAATTTCGACCCCTTTTATGAAACCTATAATCCCATAAAACTCTATATGTAGGTAATAAGTTTACATGTTTTCCATACAAAAAGTCAAAAATTCCATATGAAACATAGCATTTTTATGTTGATTGTTATAAATATACTAAACGAATATACACAAACATTCCAGACTTATATCTTATGCGTACCTACGTAACTTAACAAAATACCATCTATTGGATCAAAACTGTTTAAGCGATCACTACGCTCGATATTTAGGCGTGTGTGCGTGAACGGTGCACACAAACATAGCATCGCAAGAATTTACCTAAACTCTGTCAAGTGAATTCACGGCACGGAGCCTTAACAGACTGTAGAGAGATGAATTCTTTGATAAAATTTGTACCAGATGTCGACCTATACCATAATTCCATAAATAGTTTATTTTGGTAACTCTTCACCCTTTTTATAATTTATTTTAGAAACTATACTTTCCTTTAAGATCTCGAATTTATTTCAGTTTATATTGTTTAGTCAGTCTTAAGTGGGCAAAATCGCAATATTGTTCGTCTTGTAATTTTATTTTTCTTTATGTTATTTTTCTAAAGTTTAAGAAGTATTTTGACATAATTTCCTAATTCTTAATTCTAGAGCCCTTTGTTTTATTGTGTTATGTGACCTATTTCTGTGATTGCTGGTTATCTTATAATTAGCGACTGTATAAGTCCGAGGCTATTGTTAGATAGAACTTATGATATAAATTATATACTGAAGCTGTTGGTGTACCTTTAATAAATAAATAAACGAATGCCTTGCAATCCTGGGGTAGTAAGTTCGATTCCCAGCTTTTTTTTTTTTTTTGTGACTCTTTTTCATATTTTGTACTTAATACGATTATTTTTGTTTTTTTAAATTATGTATACAATGTCGCCCATCGGCATGTGACCGCCCAATTTTTTCTGAAAATTCATGAAAAATTATCGAAAAATAACTAAAAGGTGGGGACTATCTTTAATATTTTTCATGTCATCACTCAATGTTTTATGTTTTAATTAGCGTTTGTCATATCTCCGATGTTATTGGCTCGATTTGGATTTTGTTTATTATTTCTAAAAGCTTATCAGTTATGTTATCGGATAAACTAACATGTTTATTAAAATTTGTAATAAAACGGGAATTAAAAAACATTTTTTTCTAAAAAAAACACAAGTTTAAGTTCATAAAATCAAAAGGAGGGAGTTTGTGAAAAAAACAAAAAAAAATTAAAATGAAAAAAAAAGTCAAGACCCCCCTTTTAAAGTTGTTTTTCGATAATTTTTCATGAACATTCAGAAAAATGCGGGCGGGCACATGCCGACATTGAATAATAGTTCGTAGAATGTATTAATTCACTAAGAAAGGAAAACTATGGTAAACTACTACGTTCTTTACAGTCACTAAACATTCAAGGTTGTGTTCTGATAATTTTAGAGCTAAAGACTATAAGAATATAAGTATTTTCTACAGGTCATAGAATAAACCTAATGTAAAAAAACACATTATTTTAGTGCTATTTACTTTTAAAAGCAAATTGTAAAGTAGTTCAATATCACAAAAACAAATATGCATGAAATAATACAGTATTTCATGCATATTTGTTTTTGAACTTTTGGTATCAGAGATGAATTTAAGCCGAAAAATATTTAAAAAAACCGAAAAAGAAAAACGTTGCCGTTCGCCTTTTACAGTTCGCTTAAGGGGGATGCGCTAAGGTAGCCCGCGAAATTCAAATTTTCTTTAGTTTTTTGCATTTTGTAGGTCATTGGTGCCGATTTTCTTGTACACCGAAGTAAACTATCTAAACTATCACAAAAATTCCTTACTAGACTATGAGAATCTCAAGCTATTCTGCAAAATAAATTCTCTAAATTTGAAAATAATTTTGACACATCTAAATTTTTTTTTTTTTTTTGGGTGGGAAATTATCAAATTACTTCTCCCGCTCTGGGTGGAGCGGGAGAGCGTGTCAGACTCTTACTGACTAAAACCCACCCGTGTTCCTTCGGTTGCCCTGTTGCCGGGGGCCACGATTTCCCTATCGGTTTTCTTCGAACCCCCGGCAGGCATTGGCCCTAACGGACCCCGTCAATTCTGCTGACATCTCTTTGAGGCGCGCGTGGAACACAACGCGCCGTCGACCCGGGCTTGGTCCTTATCGGACGGCGAGCTACCCATTGTTCACCGTCCGCAAGCCCGCGCCTACGGTGGCCGGAAATCGGCTCGCGATTCCCGCCCCGGGCGTCTCTTCCTGTGGCGGTTGGGGGCGTGAGGGCGCGAAATTTGCCTCTCCCTCACGCGTTCCGCCTCCTCCTTCGCGAGCATTACCGCTTCGCAGAAGGAGGTGACGGCCTGCCATTTCCTCTCGCTCCGTACCATGGCCTGAACCAGGGCCGGACGCGAGAGATCACCGCCGCCGATCGCCTCTAGGAGGACACGGCGTTGCTCCGCCCAAGCCGGGCAGACCTTCACCGTATGCTCCACCGTGTCCTCAGGCCGATCCACACAATGGTGACACCCGGGTGTTTCCTCCCGCCTTATCCTAAACAGGAACCTCCCGAAGCAGCCGTGTCCGGTGAGGACCTGCGTCAGGCGGAAGGTGAGGACGCCGTGGCGTCTCTCAAGCCACTCCTCAAAGAGGGGTCAATTGTGGCGTGCCCAGCACGGGGTTGCGACAATCGCACTCTCCATGACGCCATGAGATCCCGCCGGAGCTCTGTCCGTTGTGCCGCGATTTCTTGCGGCATCGGAGTTAAGCCCCGACGTTTCGCCTCCTCGCGCCACTCCCAGATGTGCGCGAGGACCTTTGCCTCCAGATCCCATGGCGATAATCCGGCAAGGAGGCTCGCCGCCTCGCAGGAGACCGTGCGGTATCCTCGGGCCAGCCGAATGGCCGTGACCCTCTGGGACGCGTTCAACCGGCGGACTAGCCGCAGCCTCAATGAACGCGCCCACACCGGCGCCCCGTAGAGGGCCATGGACCGCACGATCACCGCGTAGAGCCTCCGGCAGGAGGCGTTTGGATCCCCTAGATTGGGCAGGAGCCGCTTCAAGGCAGCCCCGGCCCGCTCCAGTCTGGGGGCCAAACGTCGGAAATGGTCGACGAAATTCCACCGGCTGTCGAGGACGAGTCCCAGATACTTCATCGTCGACTCGACACCGATGTGAACCCCTCCCGCCATTATCTGGGAGCCCGACGGTGGCGCATTCCGAGGACCATAAAAACCCATGGCCTCAGACTTGTGCAGGGCCACCTCGAGTCCCAGCTGCCGGATCCTGTCAACGATCGTCGCAACCCCGCGTGTTGCTAGATCGGCCGCCGCCTGGTACGACCTCCCCTGCGCCAGGACTAGCGTGTCGTCAGCGTAACAAACGACGCTGACGCCGCTAGGGAGGTCGGCGCGCAGCACCCAGTCGTATCCGATGTCCCACAGATGCGGCCCCAGGACCGAACCCTGTGGGACACCGCACGACATCTCTTGCCGGTTCCACTCTCCTTGGTGACCGGGGTAGATGACGGCCCTGTCCGTCAGATAGGCCTTGACCACACGACAGAGGTAGGTCGGCATCCGGTGGTATCGGAGTGCCTCCCTGATGCAACTCCAGGGCAGGGTGTTGAAGGCATTGGCGATGTCTAGAGACACCGCCAAGACGACCCCACCCCGGGCCACAGCATCCCCCGTCGTGAGGGCCCGCACGCGCATGATGGCGTCCAAACCACGTGAATTTTTTTAGAGTCGGAGGCGCCCAGGGGCGGCAGCCTTGACGTATTTTATATGGTATTTTTCATTTTTTGTATGGAAAATAAGAAAAAATAGTACCTACATGTAGAGTGTTAGGGGTTTTATAAAGGTGGCCGAAATTTTCATTATTTTTGCGATTGAACACACCGTTTTCGAGATATAAGCAAAAGATTCAGTACTGTTTTTGCATCTGAAGTCGAGGTGTTAGTGTGAATTTAAAGTTCATGACAACCAATTTCATTCCACACGTTTTTAGTCGCGATTAAAAATAGTCAGATTTAGTTAGAAAATCTAAATTTTAGGTGAAAATCGTCAATTCAGAATAGCAAAATTGCCATTTTCGCTCAAAGTCAAAGTCAAAGTCAAATAATTTATTTCAATTAGGCACAAAAAGGCACTTTTGAACGTCAAAAACAAAAAATAGCATTGATTCTAGTCGCCCCTTCCAAAGGGTAGTTTTCGTATGGAGAAGAATGGGCAAGAAACTCCACCGTTACTCTTTTAAAATGTTTTACAATATTTTGTATACATTAACAGTCACCGCTGAGCGCTCAATGCATGCAGGTGTTGAAGCATACTAGTCGGTTAAATAAAAATGTCGTCGGCTAATGTGCTTAAATGTAATAATTGTAATCTCGTGGTTAGTGAACTGTTAACGTTTGTGCAACATAAACATGAAGTGATGGACAGTGAAAGCCTAGTGAGGATATGTAGTTCTGCCTTTTCAACAGAAGACATCGAAAAAGCTAAGTCATTACTGTTTCAATCCGTGTCTACTGATATACGTCAAATAAAGCGTAAGCACAAAGAAGGAAAAAGCAAGAAAGACCTATTTGATATCATAGAAGTTATTAAGAATGTAGACCCTGAGAAGATTCCTATTTTCGTAGCTCATGATTTAAACAAACTACCTCCAATTACGTTTGATCATGTAGACGTCAGTAGACTTTTAAAAGATATCGTTATTTTACAAAACGAGGTCAAATTGTTTAAAAGTACGTATGTAACCGTAGATCAGCTGTTACAAACAAAGCAGGAATTGTTAAAAATTAACCCTGACGATGATAATTGCGGCGTAACTGTAGGCAGTTTAAATGAAACTATTGTGCAGAATGACTATAGAAACATTAACCTAAGGAGAGGTGCATCATGTATGCAAGCTAGCTTTGCGTATGATAGCGGACCCATGGGTCTCCCGCACATGTCGTCAATATCACTGACCTCTCCAAACCAAATTAATATTACGAATTTTCGGCCTGATAAGCATGAATCTGTTCGTTCGTCCCCGTTGCGCGGTAGCATTGATGTTTTGAATGAGTGCGATAAAGCGGTTTCGTTTGTACCTAATAAACAAATAGTGCGGCAGGAGGTTGATAAAAATATAACTAGCGAGGTGTCGACAGCGGGGGGTGCGAGAAAGACAAAGCATCTGGTGTGTGATGTATTGAAACCTACTTGCAGTTCGAGTGGTGCGTCAGCTGTGGCGCCTAGCAACAGCTGTTTGCCTGAGTCGTGTCACTCGTTTGCAGATATAGCGCGTGCGCCGGGTGAATGGAAACAGCCAGTAAATGATGGTGAATGGACGGAGGTACAGAGAAATAGACATAAGAATAGGTTTATAGGTCAGAAAGGCGTGGCTGTTACTACCCCACAATGTAAGTTTAGGGCTGCAGATATCAGACTCCCTTTGTTTATAAACAATGTTGACAAAGGAACTTCACCTGCAGATATTGCCAATTATATTATGACTAAAACACAAGTTTGTGTAACATTGGAAAAAATTATAATGAAACAACATAAGGAGTATGATGCTTATAAGATTTTAGTCCCTAGGCACAAGTTGGCTACATTCTCGGACGACCGTATATGGCCCGAAGGCATATCTTTCCGGCGTTTCATAGACTTTGGAAATAGAAAGCACTTTACTAAAAATCAAAATGGACAGTCAACTATTAGGAAGACCCTCACTTAGCAGTTTTATTACCTTTAACTGTAAGTCATTAGTACGTTCGGTGGATTATGTAAGAACCCTGTATCGTCGAGCAGACATAATAGCCCTACAGGAGACGTGGTTGTTCCCGCACGACTTGCCGATCCTTGGAACAGTCGACCCTGACTTTGACTACTGTGGCAAATCGGCTATAGATTCGTCGGCGGGCTTAGTACGAGGCAGACCGTATGGCGGCGTCGCGCTGCTCTGGCGTAAAAGTGCTTTTAGTTCGGTGACAGTGATCCCGTGCAATAGTGTGCGTATCGCGGCAATTAAGGTAGTGGTGTGCGATCGTTCCTTCGTAGTATTCTCTGTGTACATGCTTGTGAACTCCATTGAAAACTTAATTGAATTTACTGACTACCTTAGTGAAATAAGCGCTATAATTGAAAACACTGAAGTTGCGAATGTGTACATTTTAGGCGATTTTAATGCTAGTCCTTGTGCGTTGTTTTGAAAAGAACTTCTAAAATTCTGTAACGATCAACAATGGGTGTGTTCGGATATAGAAAAATTGGGAAGTTCATCGGATACCTTTACATTCATTAGTGATGCCCACGGCAGCACAAGCTGGCTTGACCATTGTGTAGTAACGGAGTCTGCGTGGCAGTCTGTACTGAGTGTAAGAGTGTTCTATGACTGTACCTGGTCGGACCACTATCCCCTAGAAATAGCTTGTAATCTTTCTGTTATGAAACCACAGTTTCTATTACTTGATAATATCCCTAACGGTATACTGTGGGCCGATAGGGATGAGCAACAAAAACAAGTTTATAAGAAGATATGCAATGATAATTTTAGAACGGTTGACTTTCCATCAGAATTGTCAGAATGTTGTGACGATTTATGTAACAATAAAGATCACAGAAGAGTTATAGACCAAATGTACACGGACATTGTTGCGATTATGTGTGAAGCGGCTGTGATTTGTTCAAATTGCAGAGATAATAATAATATGATAAAGCGAAAACGTGTTGTGTTAGGCTGGAATAAGCATGTTCGTGGTGCTCACGAGGTTGCCAGGCTAAACTTTCAAACCTGGTTACTATACGGGAAGCCTGCAAATGGACCTAATTATAATAACATGGTAGAATCTCGACGTCGTTTCAAAGCCAAGTTGAGATGGTGTCAAAATAACGCCGAGCAAATTAAGATGGATATTCTTGCATCACACCACACAGATAAAAATTTCAAAAGCTTCTGGACAGGCACGAGAAAACTCAATTGCAAACCCACTGTTCCTCTAAATGTTAACGGAGTAACTGAGCCGCGTGACATTGCGAACATGTTTAAAAGTTTTTTTTCAGATAGAACCTCCTTCCTGTGTGCCGGGAATGCTCAATACTAGTGAAATCAGGCAAACTACGCTTGGGCCGGCAGTAATACCATCCTTTACCCCTAAACATATTTCTACCGTTATAACACATATGACGAGGGGTAAGTCCCCAGGCCACGATGGAATTAGTATTGAGCATTTGCAGCATGCAGGGGTTCATCTGCCAAGGGTTCTAGCAATGTTTTATACATTTTGTTTAAGACACTCATACCTGCCTGATGAGTGTATGAAGACCGTGGTTGTGCCAATAATCAAAAATAAAACTGGTGACGCATCAGATAACAGCAATTATAGGCCCATTTCGTTAGCTACTACCGTGGCGAAAGTGCTGGACAGTCTGCTTGATCGCATTTTGAACAGCCACATAAAACTGAACGACGCTCATTTCGGTTTTAGGCATGGGCTGTCGACAGATACGGCAGTTCTATGCCTCAAGCACACTGTCCGGTACTACACCGATAGAAAGACTCCGGTCTACGCCTGCTTTTTAGACCTTTCGAAAGCTTTCGATTTGGTGTCCTATGATGTGCTATGGCACAAAATGAGGACAGAAACCTGCCTCCCAGCAGAAGTCGTCAACATTTTTGATTATTGGTACAACAACCAAACTAATGTTGTTAAGTGGGCGAACGAGATCTCCGATGCGTACAGACTGAGGTGTGGGGTAAGGCAAGGAGGTTTAACCTCGCCTCGTCTCTTCAATCTGTACGTAAACGGACTCATTGAGAGACTCAGCGACACCAATGTTGGCTGCTCTATAGACGGAAAATTCATCAACAACATCAGTTACGCAGACGATATGGTGTTGATGGGTCCCTCTATAAGTGCCGTTCGTAAACTCCTCGCTATTTGTGTGGAATACGCCGGGGCCCATGGGCTCAGGTATAATGTAAAGAAAAGCGAGCTTTTGGTGTTCCAATCACCAGGTCATAAGGTCACACAAGTACCACCCCTCCTCATAGACGGTGTTTCTTTACCCAGAGTTTCGCGATTCAAATACCTGGGCCACTGGGTCGCGGATGACCTATCAGACTATGAGGACATTGAGAGAGAGCGCCGGGCGTTGGCTGTCCGATGCAATATGTTGGCTCGTAGATTTGTACGCTGCAGTAAAGCAGTAAAAGTTACTTTGTTTCGAGCGTTTTGCCAATCTTTTTATACGTGCAGTCCATGGGTCAAATATACGCAAAAGGCAATCAACGCCCTGCGCGTTCAGTACAACAATGCCTTTAGGATGTTGATGCGACTGCCGAGGTACTGCAGCGCGTCGGGCATGTTTGCCGACGCTCGTATTGATGGTTTCCAAGCCATCCTCAGAAAGAGAGCTGCATCGTTGCTAAGCCGTGCCCGCGGCAGTGGCAACAGCATTCTTAGCGTTGTGGCTGGCAGAATTGATTGTCCAATATTGTGGCATTGTGTACAGTTACATGTCTCAAAAAACAACAATTGACAAAATTATTTAGATTATTTTTATGTATTTATTTTGTGCTTTTATGATTTAATTAATTTAAAGATTTTAATGACTTTTTAGTTTTATTTGTAATAAATATTGATAATTTTAAACATTTTAGTAATTTAGCGTCTGATATTTTGATCTTAGTAATGATAGTATGATTGTGGTGTTTATTTGAATACTAACATAATTCTTAAGTATTTCTACTAACAAAAATATGGATCATTATGTCTGAGTTAAATAAATAAATAAAATTAAATTAATTATATGTGAAAACGATGCACCTGGAATAAGATTACTATACCACAATAGGTAAAAATAAAAATGAAGCAATGATAGAAAAAGTAATTATGTAATGGATACATGGTGTTCACATATTTACAAGCATTGTAAAACCTATACGATATTCCTAAAAAATTTACAAGTGATACTAATTCGTCAGTGTGTGAGTTCAAGTAATCACAGAATGTAAAAAAAATGTTGTAATATTTAATTACACAATTAAATTAGCAACCAGTTTGATTTTGTCTAGACTCAAAATTGTCCTATGGAGCTAGACCAGCATGCTTCCAAGCATTCTTATCTAGGATATAATCCTCTAATTTGTAATATGCTTGTTTACAAAGAGTACTTTTAATATGCGTTTTAAATTTTCTTTCAGTTAATTGTAATATCTCAGTACCTACCAGTGCTGTCAAACTAAAATATAGTTAAGTTGTGTCACTTTAGTCTATTTCAGAATGGGAAATCGTCGTTTGACAGGAATAAACAAAATTTTGGTGATTTTTAGTCTAGTTTAGAGGCATTTGTGACAGACAAGACAATCGGCACCAGTGTCAGGTTTTATGTTGATTAAAATATGATTAGTGACTGTAACAAATATGGCTTTTCATAATTATAATCATAAAAATCAGCAATACAACTCCATAAGTTGGCACATCTGTCAAATGTAGTGATTTCATGAAAATGTAATAAACTAAAGAAAATTTGAATTTCGTGGGCTACCTTAGCGCATCCCCCTTAAACTATTTCACGAAGTCCTATTAGTTATTGCAATTGAAACCTTATTATTAACGTCATAACGGTGACAAAACAGGACTTCGCAAAATAAATGAACTTTACCTGGTGTTTGTATAGTACATAGGTACCTATTAATTCCTTACTTAGTCTGCTGTCTCATCATTGCGTAAGATTCTCTATTGAGACGGCGCCCGTGAAAAGAGTACCTTCCTGGAAAGACTTGGGGGAGGCCTTGATCAGCACAAAAAAACTAGCTTAATTTTAGAATTTACACACAGATTTTGACAGCAGATTTGTCCTAGCGATTTTAAAATCCATGTGTGGATCTTCTGGAATCGCTGCCACACTGTTTCCTGGTGACAAAATAGATTCCCATCGATTTAGAGAGAAACGAAACGCCTGTTTGTGGGGTGTCACGCAACAGTAACAAGGGATGTGAGCTTAGGGAATGCGCTTCATCATATGGGATGAATGCATAATGGCAAATAGGAAAGCAGTAGAAGCTGTAAACAGAACCCTGCAGGACATCCGCAGGAACCAAGATGGGTGGTGTCAAAGTCCTGACTGACAAAGTGAATACTTCGTTGAAAAGGTCACCAAACAGAGCACCTGACATCTAATCTCTTCACCACTTTTGGTTGACTGGTAGAGAATTCCTAAGGCATTAAGTCCGCCTTTGTACTTTTTTGAGTGTGAAAAGTTTAAATAAATAAATAAAAGACGAGAAGAAATCGACTCTATGGTCGAGAGTTCACAGACTACGCTTGACCACCATCATGCGAGCTCGGCTTGGCGGGAATTCAAATACTCAAGAATTTTCCGATGTTCTTCTAAAAGTTGGTGAAGGTACTCTACCAGAGACTCTTGGTAGAGTAGTTCCCACTTAAGAAGATCTTATTCGTCTGGTGTACGGGGACATCAGTCGAATACTGTACCAAGAGAATTCTTGGCCGTGTTCCCATTTTAACACCGAAAATGATCAAACTACAGCGATCAACCACAGTATTCTCTCGCAAATTGAAGGGAGCGAAGTGATATTCACCTCCATTAATATCGATGTGGAGGAAGATGATGACATTATCCCTTAGAATTTCTCAATTCGCTAATGGCAAGTGCAAGTGGTCTTCTGGTGTACATCATCCAGCTGAAGGTCGGTGTCCCGATTATGCTCCTTCGGAAATTAACTCTGCCGAAGCTGTGTAACGGAACCCGGCTCAAAGTTATGTCTTTACAGAGAAACGTCATTAAATCGAAAATTCCAACAGGTTGTGGCGATGGCGAGACAATGTTTATACTGCATATACCACTAATTCCCCACAATTACCGGTTTAAGCGCGTGCAGTTCCCTGTGAGCGTATGCTTTGCGATCAACAAGTCACAGGGGCCGACACCGAAGGCTGAATGCTGCGGGTCAGCAACCACAACCTCAGAACAAGCTGCTTCTCACACGGACAACTGTACGTCGCTTGCTCGCGCGTCACCATTCCTGACTCTCTGTATATTTTGGCTACTGAGAATAAAACAACAAACGTACCATACAAGGAAGTTTTATAAAACTGTGGCTGTTACTGTAGTATATTTTGGTGTCATACGACTTCCATGCGAACGAAGTCGCGGGCAGAAGCTAGTCAATATAAGAATTTGAAATCGACATTACATACAAATCAACAAAAATTTCAATATTAAGAATACAATCAATTTTTATAATAAATATTCAGAACACAATTTATTAATAGGTCAAGTTTTGAATTTTCAAACATAAATACGTAATTATCATTTACTTTATTACATTATGTCAAGAAGGAATTCGTCAATAGTATAGTAGCATTTTTCAATTAAAAAAATAATTAGTCTCCGTTTAAATTGTGTCAAGTTTAAATCTTTAATGTTATTTGGTATTTTACTAAATAATAGGTTGGGGAAAAAGTTGCTTCGTATTTTTTAAGAAAATTCAAAACATTTTTTAATATAGTTTATTTACATTTAACTAAAGTATGTAGGTACCATTTTGTGCGATAACTTTTTGCCATCTTGTAGGTAGGGACATGATCCCATTGCTATAGAAATTTTGGGACTTTTGATCAAAATACCGCGACAAGTGGTTTTGGCAGTCCTCTCGAGATGTTAACCTGACACTGCCTAAAGAATTCTGAAGAGACCGAAACTGGTGGAAATCTGAAGGTGCAAGGTCAGGTCTATACGGCGGATGCATTAACACCTCCCAACCAAACTCTCTCAATTTTTGCTGAGTGGCTAAAGATGTATGGGGTTGTGACTGTCTGCCATTTGCTCCTATTTTAATAACAAAATATTATATTTATTTTAAATTCGGCACACAGCTCGGGCTTCCTAGAAATACATTAAATCTCTATTTTATGGGCTGACAGTTCGACACGTTACCCTAATTAATTACAAAATATCCTATTTCTTTAAAATTGTGAAACAATATTGAACCTCTTTCAAACCACTTTACGTTTATATTTTATGGGATGCAAGCTTTACTAATTCTAAGAACTGAAACCAAAAACAGGGATAAACAACACACGGTTCTCAAAATACGGGCGAGAAAGCATGGTATTATTACATGAATATAATAAAAAGTAAGGTAAAGAAACCAACTAACGAATAGAAATTTAGAGTCATGCTTGAAATTTAAAACAATAACTTATTAGCTAGATTTAACCAAACTTTCAAAAGGATAAAAAGCCATTGATGTAACTATCTATTATCCAATAACTGTAATTATATTATTGGATTAATTATATTATTATTCTAGCAGCTAGCTAGAATAATAGCTGCTCTAATCAATTTTGTGCTAAAACATAATTGAATGTTTATAATACAATTATATAAATTGTTACTTTTGGCTATCCCATCTCAAAAGGTTGGCAATCCCTGAACCAAAGCAGTGGACATTATTAGAGCCACATCTGGTGAGCATTAAATTCAGCCCCGGCAATTCAAATGGACCCTTTTAAAACAATTGAGAAATTGTACAAAAAACTATTCTGCAAAAGTGTGGGAAGATGGGCCAAACGTGGTGTTTTTAGGATTTTTAGGGGACCAAGGAATAAAGTCAGGGCACTTGGTTTTAGATCACGATAGGATACGGACGTCCGAGTCTAGGCTAGTTAAGTTAGAAGGCTTGGTGAATACCAAGAGGCCAAGTCCGCAAGATAACGAGTATTAGTTATTAAGTTAAATATAGTTGGGTTAAAGCCCAGATTAGACTAATTTAGTACCTAATGTTATATGTGTGTGTGTAAGTGTGTGTGTTGGTGCGACTGGGTGAGTCTTTCATTATAATAATTATCCTTGGCTGGTAATATATTTGAAGTTCTTACAACGAAACAGACAGAGACGTGTTGCTGGGGAGTTTGTTGCGCCACTTCTTCTCCCCTGCTCAAACACTAGGAAGTGGTGAAGGGAGGGCGCTTTGGGACTGTCTATAGACCTTCAGGAGAGTTGATCCACAACTCTATTAATTAATGATTCTAGAATTATGATTCTCTACTCTATTATCTAGAACCTAAATCTTGAATTCTATATTCTTTGCCTCAGACCAATTAAAAGGGTTTTAAGAGAGATTATCCAGAACTCTATTAAATAAATAATGATTCTTGAGTTTCGATTCTCAACTCTATTAGATAGTAATTCTTGAATGTTGTATTCTTTATCTCAGACCAATAATTCGGTCAGACTGACATGAACACGTGTCTTGCAGATATGCTTGTTGTGCAAAGGGTGACCTTCCAGGGGTTTGGGTGACCACATCTATATCATATTCAGTCCAAGGACTGATAGGGACCATGTCTCCAAAAGAGCATGATGCCGACGAATGTCGCTGGAACTAGCCGCCCCGTAGTTAGACACGGACGGTCACTCGGTTGCCGCAGGGAAAGCCACTTCGTCACGTTTATCAGTTCGAAAGAACTGCTAGGGACCATGCCTCCAAAAGAGCGTGATGCCGACGCAATGCGTCACTTATGGAAGTGTTGCTTTGAGTACTCCGAGTGTAGATGTGAGGTATCGTGCGAGTGATGACTGACCAAATACCTGTTACGCTAACGTAAAGGTTACTCACAAGTTTTTATAATTATATACTTTGCATCCCTCTATTATTTATTAGCTTTCTAAACCACATCCAATGTAATTTCATAACGATGAATTCTTGTCTTATTTACAATCTCATTCAATCCTTTACTTGCCTTATTAATGGGACAAGGTATCGGACTTCTTATTTGAGAATTCATTTCTTCTTACACATATTGGTGGGAGAGTGACCAGTCCGGAGACGAGCTCTACAGGGTCGTACGGGGTGGAGTGCGGCCCTTCCCCCTATGGGGGGAACCGACTTAAACACTAATGTTAGCTTATTTAGGAAAAACGAAAATTTTACCAGCCTAGGGTAATTTAGGTACAGTTACAGGGTCTAGCGTTATCATGATGAAAAACCACACCCCTTCTGTTGATTAATTCCGGCCGCTTTCTCTCAACTTCTTGCTTTAATCTCATCAGTTGTTCGCAGTAAAGTTCAGAATCGATGGTCCTGCCTGGTGGTAACAGCTCATAATGAATAATGCCCTTCCAATCCCACCACACACACAGCATAACCTTATGGCGAGTTAACCCGGGTTTCGCCACAGTTTGTGAAGCCTGACTGGCCTTTGACCACAACCTTTTTCGCACGTTCTTGTCGTACGTGATCCACTTTTCATCACCAGTTATCAGCTTCTTCATAAATGGTTCGGTTTCATTACGTCGTAATAAAGAATCACAAACGAGTACACGGTTCATTAGGTTTCTTTCAGTGAGCTCGTAAGGTACCCAAATATCGAGCTTTTTTGTGTACCCAGTTTTTTTCAAATGCGCCAAAACTATTTTGTGGTCAATTCCCAGTTCTTCAGCTACATCGTAACTACTGATATGCCGATCTTGCTCCACTTTTTCAAAAATGGCATCCATTTTATCCGTAATAGGGCGACCAGAGCGACGAGCATCTTTGACATCAACATTTCCGGATTGAAAACGCTTAAACCAAATTTGTGCTACTCTCACAGACACTGCACTAGGTCCATAAACATCGCAATTTTTTTTCGCGGCTTGATTTGCATTTTTACCTTTTTTGTAGTAAAATTTTAAAATGTATCAAATTTCTTCATTAGATTCACTCATCTTGACGGTACGAAAAACAAATGAAAATCACACATTTTCCTAATTTGAATTAGGAATTATGTTCTTCAAAATTTAAACTTTCAATGATACCAAAACCAGCCAGATACAAATAGTATAGCCAAAGAGATTTTATTACAAGTTCATACATACTATAATGCGAAAAGACTTTTCCCCAACCTAATATTTTGGGAGCCATGCTAAGGATGCTTTTGTGCATAAGGGCGGTATTTGAGGCTCTTAGACATACTTCGTGACGATATTCTTGTCTTGTCGATCTATAGCGTTGCTCTGCAGCTTTTTTAAACAGTTCACTATTTTTCTTGACGATCAATGCGGTCTCGTATATGTAAAGACAAGGTAATTTTAGTATTTTAAGAGATTTAAAATGTGGTTTGCAACTTTCCGTTGGTTTAAGACTACATATCGATCTAATGCACCTCTTTGTGCTTTAAATTTTTTATTATTCTCGCAGGAATTTGCCCAAAAAATTACTCCGTAACGTGATGTGGAATCTACATAGCCATAATACGCAGCTACAACAGCTGCCTGATTAACTATTTTCTTAAGTTTATATAGAGCAAAGGGTAACCTATTTAATTTTGTTATAAGAATTTATGCATGTTCTTTCCAAGTCAGTTTAGCGTCAATTGTCAAGCCCAGAAATTTTAAATGCTCTACTTCTGGAGTGGTAAATCTTTGTCGAAACTGCATAATTTTAGTTTTTTTTTTGTGTTATTATGTTCAAGCTAGTTAATTGATTGATGCAATGCGTCTTTGATGTCACATTGATAGTTTCTATTTTTATTATTTCTTACAATTATCGTGCTGTCATCAATTCAATGTGCCCGCGTCCCTTTACTTGGGCCGTCAGAGGCATCTACAACCTCCGCAGACGCGAGTATCTAAGCGAACTGTTTAAGAAAATTAACATCATGACGGTACCTTGTCAGTATATGAAAACATTATGTATGTTCGAAAAAATCTACATCTTTTTAGTAAGATATAGGAACAATTAGATCAACCACGTTTTAGATTGACTAAAATACACACTTCTTTTATGGGGTACTGTTTAAAATGTCATAATAAAATACCACTCGATATTCTTCAACTAAATGAGAAAAATTTAAAACATGCATTAAACGCACACTATGTAGACAAGTATATTATAAGTTGGATGATTATATCGTAGATAAAAATGCTTGGCTTAATGCTGGTCCTGTGCCACAGCCACTAGGGCTCACTAGTTAAAATTTTAATATTTGGAAGAGTTGCTTCCCTTTTTTTATTTTGTTTTTGACATTACGAACTTAGTGTTTATTTTTTATTTTACCAAGTAAATTGTTGAATGCTCCAATTAGATAATAATGATTTTCTTACTTTTTGGCAGTAAAATCTATTAATTTCTTAAATAATATATTTGAGAAATTAATAGAATTTTACTGCCAAAATTATATATTATAATATTAAGATGTATGTTGACTTAAAAGAGCATGACAGTTGAGAGAATGTCATGCTCACTTAAATGTCTCGCTGATGGTGGCGAGTGTGTTGGATCATTCGGTTCCCTACAAAATGGTGGAGCTGGATGGTGCTGATCCACGCGTCATGTTCGTGAACGGGTACCGTCAGATGAGACTGGTCATCTCTTATCTGCCAGGGCTTATTTTTAATCTTATATTTTCAATTGCTTTCGATTATTTTTTGTACATTGTTCTCAAATATGGAAGCAACAAGAACAATGTACCCAAGATTTTGTAATATCTATATTTAAAAGAGTGTCCTTGGAGTTTCTTGACCGTTCTTCTCCATAGAGATCTACGTTTTGGAATGGGCAACTAACTTCAACTTTTGACTAACTGACCGACTCTTTGACAGTTCAAAAGTGCCTGTAAATGGTTTAATTGAAATAAATGCTTTGAGTTTGAGTTGAGTTGAGCTTGTCATGCCATAGACAATAGTCTATGCCATGGAGAAGTGATGTTGAGCGTCGGGCATATGAGCCGATTGCAATATTTATCTACATATTTACGGTTTACATATAAACTTTCATTTTCATTTTTTATTTATTTATTTTGTAATCCCATAGTGGGATTTATGTGTCCGTAGGTGTGTCCGTGACATCACAACGGGCCCTATCAGAATACCAGCACTGCGGTACTTATTTTTTAAATATCGCAGCTTATGCTGAGATAGGTGCCTTTTTGGCCTCGCACAAGTCGTTTATTATTATTTATTATTTTTCCTTTCGGTAATACAAACATTTTTGTTAGTTTTAGATGCTCTTTTTTAATTTTTATTACAACACGTTAATATACTAAATAGGTACCTATTAAACTAAGCAATGCGGATAACCCTGCGAATGCGGCTAAAGCAGTTTTTTTTTTGCATTGATCTAGCTTTCGGACACGCTGAAGCACCGGAAAGTATCAGTGGAGATGGAACTGGCGAACGTGATACCGCTTCTGTTGCCCTGGATCCTGTTAATTTGCAAATAACTGGGTTTACTAGATGTGGAAACTTGTAATTGGCCATATTTTGTTTAAACTATTAATTATTGTGTCTGTTTAGCTGTAAGTTTTCCAAAAAATAAAATAAATTAATTAATGAGTAAGTTTAGTGTATTATTAGTATTAAAAATCGTATTTTTTAGATATTATGAAATGTTAATAAGAAAAAATATTGTTTTAGGATTTCAAGCCAAAGTAGCGAACAAGCATCACTAAATGTACGTGTTGTTTTTGTACTTGTTTCACCTGGAGCTCCTGAACCAGTAATAACTTCTCAACTAGCCAAGTCGGTTTTCCAAATTCTAATGAATTGTAATATCTGGAATATGTTTATTTGTAAGAATTTATTTACAGGGAATAACTTATAAAACAGATATTAATATAATCTAAAAACTAAATATAAGTAAATATATAATATAAGTATGCTGGCCTCTATTTTGCCCAAAGACTAAGCATTGCCATACAACGTGGCAATGCTGCCAGTTTTTTGGGAACTTTGACAACTAGTAGCGGTTTCTTAGACTAGTGTAGGCTTTATTTTTGGTTAGTTTTAGTTTTAATTGTAATATCTTGAATCAAATAAAAAGTAACTTTTTCCATATATTGTTTTTTTTTTATTGTAGGTAAATTTATCCTTACATATTATAAAACAAAGTCCCCCGCCGCGTCTGTCTGTTCGTCTGTCTGAACGCGATAAACTCAAAAACTACCAAACGGATTTTCAAACGGTTTTCACCAATGGACGGAATGATTAATGCGGAAGGTTTTAATGTATAATTCATTAAGATTTTGTGTAAATTGGCTTAAATATGACAATTATTGTTGAAGAAGTCGGAAAAAAATCATGCCGACTGGGAGCTTTACTGGCGTGCGCTGCGTTAACCGGAAAAGATACATCAAATTTATGTTGTACGGTATTGTTTATCTTAAAAAGTTCAACAAAAAAGTCCCCAATGGCATTTGTCAATCTTCTAAGGATGACTCACAATAACCATTTTTATCTTTCAGAATTTGATAAAAAATTTCATTGTTATTTCCGAAGCTTTTTTGACCGGTATAGTATTAATCCTTATCCAAAAAATATGTTATTTAAATTGGGTATTTAATTAAGATTAAAATATGCCTTGAATCATGTAATTTAAATGAATAGTTTAAAAGATATCACAGTTTCAAAATTACGCGGAGCAACGCGGGCGCAGCGGTAGGAGTCAATGAAGTTTTCCTCTGGTATTTATTAGGTATGAAATCTCAGGAGGCGAAACGCCGGGGCATAACTCCAATGCCGCAAGAAATCGCGGCACAGCGGACAGAGCTCCGGCGGGATCTCATGGCGTCATGGAGAGTGCGATTGTCGCAACCCAGCGCTGGGCACGCCACAATTGCGGCGATAAGACCCCTCTTTGAGGAGTGGCTTGAGAGGCGCCACGGCGCCCTCACCTTCCGCCTGACGCAGGTCCTCACCGGACACGGCTGCTTCGGGAGGTTCCTGTTCAGGATAAGGCGGGAGGAAACGCCCGGGTGTCACCATTGTGTGGATCGCCCGGATAACACGGTGGAGCATACGGTGGAGGTCTGCCCGGCTTGGGCGGAGCATCGCCGTGTCCTCGTGGAGGCGATCGGCGGCGGTGATCTCTCGCGTCCGGCACTGGTTCAGGCCATGGTACAGAGCGAGAGGAAATAGCAGGCCGTCACCTTCTGCGAAGCGGTAATGCTCGCGAAGGAGGAGGCGGAACGCGTGAGGGAGAGGCAAATTTCGTGCCCTCACGCCCCTAACCGCCGCAGGAGAAGACGCCCGGGGCGGGAATTGCGAGCCGATTTCCGGCCACCGTAGGCGCGGGCTTGCGGACGGTGAGCAATGGGTAGCTCGCCGTCCGATAAGGACCAAGCCCGGGTCGACGGTGCGTTGTGTTCCACGCGCGCCTCAAAGAGATGTCAGCAGAATTGCCGGGGTCCGCTAGGGTCAATTCCTGCCGGGGCTGCGAATATGGGCCGAAAGGGACATCGTGGCCCCCGGCAACAGGGCAACCGAAGGAACACGGGTGGGTTTTAGTCAGTAAGAGTCTGACACGCCCTCCCGCTCCTCCCAGAGCGGGAGAAGTTATTTGATAATTACCCACCCAAAAAAAAAAAAAAAATTTATGAAATCTCGGTAATACGTTCCGACAACCACGCGGGCTAAGCCGCGGGCAAAGCTAGTTTCCAATAAAGAATTTACTGTCCTCTAGATATTAGGTATATTGTAATGAGTTTTATCCGAATATATTTAGTCCAAAGTATATAAGTAATAATAAATAACTATCTTATGCCCGCGACAAAATCCTTCCAGTAGTTTACTAATCAAACAAAAATTCCAAAAACCGCATCGTAAGCGTAGTGCGGAAGCGCTGTAACAGTCATGAAAGAAAATGAGATTAGGTGACAAAAAAAAAAAAAGTAGGTAGGTAATAAAATAAATTATGTTGCTTTACTTATATTTCCCTAAAAACTAAACACCCGAAGTATTAACATGAATTCCGTAAAACAAAGTTAACTGTACCTACTGTTACAATTTTATAATGTGACGCAAAATTTTTGCACAGTGGGGTCAGCGAGTTCATTTGAGCTGCGCGTTCGCGCGACTTGCCTCGCGGGGAGTAAGGTAACGCTAAATGCCTACTACGCTCGAATATCCTGGCCTTAACCAATAGGAGCGGAGCTCTGAAGCGGAGTTTAGATTCTATTAGTTAAAGCTGCCTGTTCACTGGAGCGGAGCGAGGCAGTGGAGCGGAGAAATGTGCCAACCAATAGAATCTAAACTCCGCTTCAAAACTCCGCTCCTATTGGTTAATATTGGCAAATTTCTCCGCTCCACTGCCTCGACCCTGACCGGCAGCCTAAGAAAGTGCTACGAAATTGTGTAAAAGTGCAAATTGACACTTTTCTTAGTTAATAACATAATCTATCTCGTAAAATATTAAGTTAGAGTTAAATTGAACCACAATCTAGCCTATTAGGCTAGATTGTGGTCCATTACTAAGAATTTTAGTTTTTATTAATAAACTTAGTCGCATGTGAGCCTGAAACCAGCACAGCCTGGCCAGGCGAGCCGTCCTAACGCAGCTTGCAGCACTCAATCAGGATTGGGCACGGTAAGCTGACGAGCGAAGTGCGTGTCACGTGACGTCGCGTCGCCTGCTGGAATGTATTGCTGTTATAAATAATCCGTTTCTTGTGACCTACATATATCTAACAGTTTAAAACATAATAAAACATGGATTTCAAAAATATGATCACGTCGTACTAACACCGCTACTCAAACTAATATTTCAGCGCGAGACAGAACGCCACAGTCAGCTTGTGAGCGTGTGCCACTCTATAGCACTAATAGGGAAACTTGCACAATACCGCGCGCCGCTCAGCAAAAATGCAGTGTGCACTGTGAGGGGCCGCCGCACACGCGGACCGCCGCCGCGCCGCCGCCCGGGCCGCTCACCCTACAGCTACATGCAACTGCAAGACTGCACTAGGTTGTTTGATTGAGTGGTAGTGCTTCACCAGGCTCTTGTCAGCAGTTTGTCTTCCATTTGCCGCGAAGATGTCATAAATTCTTTTAAAAAAATCGTCGTTAAAAAAACCTATAGGTACTGTTTCAGGGAATTTTGGTTACGTAGGTAATGAAATTCGTATCTAACTTCGGAATGAAAACTATATTTGAATATAACTCAAATATTAACTATTCTGATTGATATCAACGTCACTTCTCAGAATAATTAATCTTGTAATATTTATTCATGTAACTTTTCTCTTAAGAAGTTTTAGTAATCATTTACTGAATAATATAAAAGCAGCAGTTTGAGAAAACCATTTAAACCAAACGTTGCACTAGGAGCACAGTATAGCATGTAAGCCTTCTAGGCTTGCATGCTTCTGTCTCGTGTTTGGTGGCCGCACGCGAATGAGCCAACTTGTCGCGTTTGTGTTCTCAACTACAATATCCGGCGATGTGCCGGCGCCTCGCTGCCTCCGCCACGCAACGGTCACGCCACCACCACGCCGCAGACGCACAATTACTTACAACTGCTCACAAGTTGCAACTTATATTGAGTAACAGCACGTCCCCGCCACCACCCGCCGCCCGCTGCCACCATGCATCATGTCGCCGTAATAGCCTTTTGATACCAGTTAAAGACTTGAATAGCATCGCGTTTGTAAGAAAGTTTTACTTCTAAGGTACTACGCAAGTCTTGTTTTCTCAACATTTGTATGTTTTTATTATTTAATGTTTTACGACGAGTTCGTTGTATATAATAACGATCATTCTTGTCGTAGTACCGACAAGCAGACTCACAACTAGGATGTCACAAGTTATTTGACAAGTTAAAGGTTACTAATAACATGTCTGTGAACATTGTTTCAACAGAGTTTTTTTTCATGAAAGCGAGGTACACTAGCTTAGCACTAGATTGCGCCCATAGAATCGTCAAATGAGAAATCACAGCCTCGTCTAATGGTCGTACTATTCTTGTTTTCTCTGTGTACATGCCTACAAATTGTCCAGATAACTTACCTATTTTTACAGACGTGTTAAGTGAGATAAGTGCTACCATAGCAAGCTGTGACATAGAAAATGTTTTTATGCTGGGTGATTTCAATGCTCACCCTCATGAGTTGTTTTATAAAGAGTTAATTAACTTTTGTACTGACCAATCCTGGATTTGTGCTAATATAGAAAAAAGGGGGGTTGATAGTGATACATACACTTTTATAGTGATGTTTACGGGAGTAGGAGGTGGTTGGATCACTGCTTGGTATCGGTAGCAGCTTGGCACACAATTGTAGATATTCATGTATCCGAGGATGTTTACGTGTCGGATCATCTACCTTTGTGTGTAGAGTGTAATTTAGAAGTGGTGCGGTCTAAACTGTTGACTCGGAGCGCCTGCCGTAATTCTGTTGTATGGGGAGAAAGAACTAAGACGGAAACGCTCAATTACCAAAATATCTGTAACAGTAAGTTGCGCGACGTTGATTTCCCTCATGAGTTTGAGAGTTGCGGTAGTGGATCTTGCAGTTTGGCTGAACATAAGGTTGTTCTGGACAATTTGTACAAACAAATTGTGGAAATACTGTGTGTGGCAGCCAGGCAGTCTAAAGTGACACGCGAGGGGGGACCGAGACGGGGTAGGCGCGTGTGTGGGTGGAATGAACATGTAAGGGACGCTCATCTCGAGGCTAGATGTAGTTTTCAGGCCTGGATACTTAACAAACGTCCCTCTTCTGGTCCTGTCTATGATAAAATGCGTGATAAGCGAAACGTTTTTAAAAGCCGGCTGAAATTCTGCCAAAACAATGCTGAGCAAATTATTATGGATAGGTTAGCCGAACAACGAACTACTAAAAAATTCGGTGAATTCTGGAAATCCACTGGTAAGTTGGATGGGAAGCCCGGTCTTTCTGCGAGTGTGGGAGGGATAAGTGATCCCCGGGGAATTGCGAATATGTTCAAAGAGCATTTTCAAGTTCAGTCCCCTCTCGGTCCCTCAACCGTGAAGGAGGACCATTCTGAGCCCAGCAGTCGTGGAGTGAAACCTCTGATGCGTTTCTCAGTTAAGCAGGTAAGTGCTATCATAAACGGTATGAGCCGAGGCAAATCTCCAGGACATGATGGGCTCAGTATTGAGCACTTGAAGCATGCAGACAGGTACGCATTTGTCGCGAGTCCTGTCTATGTTTTTCACAATGTGTATTAGCCACGCGTATTTACCTGCTAATCTGATGAAGACCATCGTGACTCCTATTGTGAAGAACAAGACGGGTGATATCTCAGACAAGAGTAACTACCGTCCCATTTCACTTGCAACCATAATAGCAAAAGTGTTGGACGGTATGCTTGACACTTGTTTAAATGATTACATACATCTTCATGATGCGCAGTTCGGGTTTCGTCCCGGACTTTCAACTGAAAGCGCTATCTTGAGTGTCAAGCATACAGTTCAATACTATATAGATCGAAAGACGCCGGTGTACGCCTGTTTTCTTGATCTTTCCAGGGCCTTCGATCTTGTCTCGTATGATGTGCTCTGGGAAAAGATGGTAAGCAGGGGTATACCCGCGGAAATATGTGGACTATTGCAGCATTGGTATGGTAATCAGACCAATCATGTGAAGTGGGACGGTTCGCTCTCCGAACCGTATAGGTTGGACTGTGGGGTGAGACAAGGAGGTCTGACGTCTCCCAGGCTCTTCAACCTCTACGTAAATGACCTCATAGAGGGACTCAGCAACATGCGTGTCGGATGCAGTGTTGATGGTGTTAGCATTAACAACATCAGCTATGCTGATGACATGGTGCTGTTGGGTCCGTCTGCGGGGGCAGTCGGAGAGTTGCTTAAGACTTGTGAAGCCTACGCTGCCGCACATGGATTAACTTATAATGTCAAAAAGTGTGAGTACATGGTCTTTGAGGTTGGCGGCAAATGCCGTGAAGTGGGACCCGAGCTACTAATAAACGGGTCAGTAATTAAAAGGGTATGCTCTTTTAAATACCTAGGTCACTTTCTTTCCGCTGACCTGAAGGACCATGTCGATATAGAGAGGGAGCGTAGGGCACTCGCCGTCCG
Source organism: Agrochola litura (assembly GCA_949152395.1). NCBI lineage: Eukaryota > Metazoa > Arthropoda > Insecta > Lepidoptera > Noctuidae > Agrochola > Agrochola litura. The sequence goes on along the minus strand of OX424497.1, from coordinate 421,438 downwards.
GTGCAACATGTTGACCCGTAGATTTGCTCGATGTACGGATCTAGTAAAAATCACAATTTTCAAGGCTTATTGCCAGAGTCTGTATACGAGCAATCTATGGGTCAATTACACCAAAAGGTCGCTGGATGTCCTGCGCGTCCAGTACAACAATGGTTTCAGGATGTTGTTGGGACTTCCTCGCTACTGCAGCGCTTCGGAAATGTTTGCGCAAGCCCGTACTGACGGTTTCCATGCGATTGTTCGCAAAAAAACTGCTTCACTACTGAGAAGAGTGAGAGACAGTCACAACAGCATCCTGAGAACTGTAGCGGAGAGCTTTAGCTCTCCAATTGTAAAGCTGTTTGTGCAGAGGGTGATTGGTACTAACACTAGATAATAAGTTATTCTACATTATGTTACTAACACACTATGGACTCTGTTCCGAAATAAAAATCAATAATAAATAATAATAATAGAATAAACTAATAAGCCGCTGTATTGATGTTATTGTAGTACTTAAAAGTTGATAGGTAGGTACTTGTGTGTTGTCGGCTGGCATTTGGCAGCACACCACACAACACACGCCACACTTAGCGCCGATTGCGCGCTATATTAACACTTTCCGTATAAAGCGCAGCGTACATTGAGGCGGGCCGCGCTGCATTGCAAAATTCCCTCGACATCACTTTCGTACATTTTGTATAAACCATCGCACACTAAAGGCGCCGCTCCGCGCTTTTTTTGTTTTGAAATACGTTGCACTGCGGCCCGATGCAGCTGTAATGTGCGCCTTTACATGACATCTCTACTATATACAGAACGGCACATTTACAGGATTTAGAAGTGAATAGTTGAAAACGGTAACAGGACTCATTATTTCTTGATTCAATGAAGACTTGATTTCGACTTGACTTGAAACAAAGTGTTCAAATCAAATACGTAAATTTTTGCACACAAGCGCACCTCACATAAAGGGATGGGGTAGCGGGAGTGTAGTCTAGCGTGTTAGTAGTCGGTGGCGGCCGAGCGGCCGATAGCACGCCGCAGGATACGACCCTACGGAAGCGCTTCCACCAAAAATAAACGTTAGCTATTTTCGTTAGTTTTCGCACCCGACCTATAGTTTACACTGTTATGCAAAACTTGAGGTTCAGTCACATGTAGCGATCCACAATCATGATAATCTATTTCGATACTAACGGTATCTCATACAGATGGTCACAAGTTTCACAACAGAAAACAACGTCCTCAGCGAGCTGTTTTAACTTTCATGGACACAATGAAATGAAATGAAATTGTTTATTCTGTAAATAGGATATCGCAATCACATTTACAAGTCGTTTTAAAAAATATATAAGCGAGATGGAGTCGACCTTTCCTATCTGACTACCCCTGAGAAGACATGGCGAAACAAACTCAAGGGTAACAAGTTAACAATATGGTTGTTCCTGTCTTGAAAACTCTTCAAACTATTTTAATCCGATAGGTTACTACTCACGACTGCTTAACAATTTTACATTTTGCTTTTGTCTGAAGTTCAGGAAACTGTAGGAGGAGAGGCTTGGCACTACGTTCCGTCAGCTGAAAACCTCGCAGACCTCGCTTCGCGTGGACTTAGAACTGACAGGTTGTTGTCGTCTTCATTGTGGTGGTCAGGACCACAATTCCTTCACAAAGACACGTTTTCATGGCCTCAGTTCCCTGAATCTCATAAAAATAATTCCGGGTTACCGGAAACAGTCCATTCTTGTCATGTTTATTCTAATAATATTATTGAAAATCCAATTATTGCGTTATTTTCAAAATTTAACACATTACAGCGTGTGTTAAATGTCATGCGATTCATTCATAAATGCAACAAGAAATCGCTTGAGTCTGGTGCACTAACCTCTACTGAACTTAACGATTCTTTAAACTTGTTGCTAAGACATCGTCAAATGGAATCGTTCCTGGAAGAGTACCACTTTCTTAAATCAGGTAAACAGCTACCAGCAAAGAACAAGTTATTCTCTATATCTTTGTCTCCTTTCTTTGATACTCTTTCTAACATCGATTTGATTTACATCAATGCTTTCTAATCTTATTCGTGTTGAAGGAAGATTAAACAACTCATTTTATGATTACAACATTAAGCATCCCATTCTATTATCTAGTTCTCATATAATCTGCATTCTCTTGTTCAACATGTTTCATGTGCGTTTTTTGCATGCTGGGCCACAGCTGTTATTGGCCACTGTTCGTCATCACTACTATCCAATCGGAGGTAGAAATCTGGGAAAAAAGATCACACATCAATGTGTGGTGTGGACACCTTATTAAAATTAAATGTAGGAAAGCTGATGTTGTGTGCTTTTCCTTATTCGGATACTTTATCATATGATGAAAATAACTATATTTTTAAGTTGAATAATACTATTCACAGGCTGACATGTTGTCATAGTGACAAATTATTGTATTTTGACACTAACAAGTTTGTTATTGGTTTTAACTCGGAGAACTCTGTCTTGGGAATGTAGACATATGATTGCTATGTTGATAGCATATAATATTATTGAGGTTTTAGCTATTATAACAAATTGTAGTATTAGTGACGAGTCTGTGTTGTCTAGTTATACTAACAACAAAGTAATTAATTCTGAATCATCGTGTTGTACGAAGGAGGATACCAACATCTTTGGAGGCCACTACTAGTCAGATAGGGTATTCTCTTCCTGCTGGAACTCATACAGGCATTCTAGACTCTTCAGTTGTAGTTGTGGAGTTCACTCCGGATAACTCTTTAAACAAGTTAGGTGCAGCGCAGACGACACACTTTTTGTGCGATCGAGTCTGTGGCGCACATTCATATTCCTATCCTATTCGTAAAGTGAGCTACGGAATGGTTCCTAAATTAAATTTTAAATTGACAGAAATTACTATCGAGCGACACATCATATATACTCGTAGAATAACCTGCATTCGGAAAAATATCGGGGACAAATAAGACATTTTCGTGCAACATTCTTTAAAATTATTCAATCAAAATAACCAAGGTTGCTCTTCCAAATTACTGGAAATAGAATTGTTTTTAGAAAATATCAAGTTTGATGTCATTTGTTTAAAGAACATTGGTTAAAAGATAATCAAGTAATGTCCATTCACTATGAAAATTATTGTGTAGTTAGACATTTCAGCCGAAAACGTATGATACATGGTAGGTCATTAATATTAGTAAAAAATTATATTCAATCGAAAGAACGAAAAAAAAAATGGGACTGTTTGTTGAACACACCATTGAATTGTCCTGTGTTGAGCTTGATAGGCATGTTATTATAGTATGCGTATACAGACCTCTAAGTTACCAGAATCTATTTATGTTTGATTCTGTAATGGAAGATATTGAGACCTCTGCTCTCAACATCGCCGCGCGCTGGCGGTAGTGAACAAGGGGTGCGGGGCAGCGGCAAGTCAGCCGGCCTCACAGCCAAGCGCGGGACCCGCGCCACAGCAGTCACCTGTTGCACGCCTTCAAGCACGGCTCTTTTTTTTTTTTGGTTGGGAAATTATCTAATAACTTCTCCCGCTCTGGGTGGAGCGGGAGGGCGTGTCAGACTCTTACTGACTAAAACCCACCCGTGTTCCTTCAGTTGCCATGTTGCCGGGGGGCCACGATATCCCTATCGGCCCATATTCGCAGCGCACGGCTGCGCTTACGTCTTTTATTAACTCCACCACGACCTATCGTCGCGATCATTGATCCGGCTCGAAGGACCAATGATCGCAACGATAGGTTGTGGTGGAGAGAAATGAAAGATAATTGAGTGGACTTTATAACACTGCCCCCGATAGAAAAAAAGACGCATCTAAAATTTTTTCCGAATTTGAGTTATATACATTGCTGGAATCAGAAAAAAAAGACGCATCTGCCTGATATATAACTCAAATCTGGAAAAACTGTCAGATGCGTCTTTTTTTGTATCGGGGGCAGAACATGAGATTTATGAAAATAAGTAAAATACAAAACATAAGAGAAAACAAGAATTAACTGTACGTCTAAACTTGGATGGAGTAGTGACAGGCGCTGATTAATTTGACATGACTAAACTAAAATGTATCTTCTGTAACGTTCCGTTTTTTAACATAAACATAATAACTTATAATGAAACCAAATTGCCAATTTCTATCATAAACGCGATGCGCGTGACCTGGAATCACCACACAGGCGAGGCCTTTTCCCTCTCTCCTGACACCGTCCTGGCAAACCCAGCCGTCAATCTGTGCGTGCCGGTTCGACACCGTCATGTGCTGGCTAAAGAGGTTCACGTTTGCGTCGCTTATTCTCAGTGGCGCGACACTTGCGCGTGAGACCTCCCCGACAGTCACGGTTGTCTTCGTTTGCAACGGTATTCTTATATTTGACTACATGTATTGTATAGTCATGAATCTATTAAAATCAGTGTAATCCCCATATTGGTGTCCAAAGTTCCGGCTTCCATCTCCAAAGTTCCAGCTAACACCTCCAAAGTTCCGGCTAATATCTCCAACTTACCGGCTTACCGCCGATATACGTTTACCGACGTGCTCCGTGCAGGGTACATATCTACCCGCGTGTGCACGTTGAGCCATCTACGGGTCAGGCGCGACCAACCGCCGACCGTCACCATTCCTGGCGTCTGCAGCGTGGCACACCCGCTGGGGTCATCGTCACACCAAGCTGAGCCAGGAGAGTACTGCGCACTCCCAAGAGAATTAAGGGAATCTTGTGACCATAAACCTTTAACTACCCCCTTTTTGTATTTTTGTATATAAATATACCTTTTTTTTATGCTGACAAGGTTACGTGGTCTTATTTATACCCCCTTGTAAACCCATTCCGTCACAGCAATTTATTGACACTTTTCAACTAAAGACTAAAACTATTTACACAAAGTTCTAATTTAGTGATTGGGCGACTCCAGGTATTCGTAAAACTGGAATTTATTCATCAAACAGTTTTCCTGAATCACGTTAGACGAGAAATTACAATGGGGACCTCATATAACATCTCTTGCGGGGCGGCTAAGCTCGGCCGCTTAAGCTGTTAGAAAGATAAGACAGTTAACAGATGTAGAAACCGCGCGTTTGGTCTATTTTAGCTACTTTCACGTATTATGTCATATGGCATTTTACTGTGGGGTCGGGCTGTTGACATTGAATCCATCTTTATTTTACAAAAGAACGCTGTCAGAGCCATTTATAATCCATGTCGTCGCGAATCTCTCAGGGAACTATTTAAAAAGATTAATATTATGACGGTACCTTGCCAATTCATCTATGAAAATATTATGTATGTAAGGAAAAATCTGCATCTTTTTAAGAAAATAAGTGATAGACATAATTTTAATACTAGAAATAAAGATAAAATAGATCAACCATTTTTCAGATTATCCAAAGTACAAACATCTTTTATGGGGTACTGTGTTAAATGTTACAACAAAATACCTTGTGATATATTACAGTTAACTGAAAAAAAATTTAAAACGCATATTAAAAGTACTCTTTGTAAACAAGCATATTACAAATTAGAGGATTATATCCTAGATAAAAATGCTTGGAAGCATGCTGGTCTAGCTCCGTAGGACAATTTTGAGTCTAGACAAAATCAAACTGGTTGCTAATTTAATTGTGTAATTAAATATTATAACATTTTTTTATTTTTTTTACATTCTTTGATTACTTGAACTCACACACTGACTAATTAGTATCACTTGTATTTTTTAGGAATATCGTATACCTACTTTTACAATGCTTGTAAATATGTGAACACCATGTATCCATAATTCTTTTTTCTGTCATTGCTTCATTTTTATTTTTACCTATTGTGGTATAGTAATCTTAATCCAGGTGCATCATTTTCACATATAATTATGTTATTAATGTATACAAAATATTGTAAAACATTTTAAAAGAGTAACGGTGGAGTTTCTTGCCCATTCTTCTCCATACGAAAACTACCTTTTGGAAGGGGCGACTAGAATCAATTCTATTTTTTGTTTTTGACGTTCAAAAGTGCCTTTTTGTGCCAAATTGAAATAAATTATTTGACTTTGACTTTGCAAAATATTTGCAAATAAAATCAGCTGATGATGAAATAAAAACTACCTAGCGAATAATAAATAATGAAACAGGTAGGAAAAACAACGTAATACTGAACTGAATTTTTAGAGACTGTATGTATATGGCCCTATCAACTTAGATGTAGAAATAGCTCAGGAATTTGAAAACCTTTTTTGCAAATAACATAACACATAACATCACGCCTTGTTTCGCCTGAGGGTTGGGCAGAGGTGTCCTTGTAGCAGGTACACCCACATTTCGCCAGTTATGTTTAAGTTCCATGTAATAAGGGGCGAGCCTATTGCCATCAACCGGGCACAAATCCAGACTCCGAGCTGCTACTGAGAAATTTTAGATAGAAAAACCCAATAACACTTAAAACTACTTATTTTTGCAAATAATTCCCCTTAAAACTACTGTAAATTTAAATCCATCACTCGCGCTTTCTACCGCCTTACTTAGAAATAATGTAAAAGCATGCCCTTTAGAGTTTAAGTTTCAGCATACAAACCCCCAGGCTATTATAAAAGCTATTAAAGATCTTAAAATTAAATCAACAGAAAATCTATGGGGAATGTCTGTAAAAGTCTATAAATCTATCATCGAAACCATAGCTAAGGGGATGAAAGCTAAATAGGGCTATTTAGCTTTCATATTTACCACCAGTGTAGACCAAGGAGTTTTTCCGGATCTCATGAAACTCAGTAAAGTAGTTCTTTTGTTCAAATCCGGTGATAGTAAGGAACCCAACAATATAGGCATGTGTCAATTCTGCCAGTTCTCAGTAAGGTGTTTGAAAAGTTGATGCTCAATCGAACGTCACGTCATTTTAATAAAAATTCCATCTTTCATGAACAACAGTACGGTTTCACCAAAGGGCGTTGTTGCCATTGAAGCCGGTGTCACCCTAATAAAAAACATGTTTAATGCTAGGGAAGAAGCTCAAGATTCCATTGGAATCTCTTGTGACCTTTCGAAGGCGTTCGATTGCGTAAACCATGAAACACTTCGGCTGAAACTAGAACACTATGGGATTAAGAATACAGCTCTTGATTTACTAAGATCATACCTGAAAGATAGAAAGATTAAAGTTCAAGTAAACGGCTTAAACTCATTGGGGTCTGAAGTGGCAATGGGCGTTCCTCAAGGTTCGATATTGGGTCATTCCTCTTTTTAGTTTACATTAATGATTTACCCCAATTACTTCAACCGAAGATGGTGTTATTTGCAGATAACACATCATTGATCTTTAAAATAGACCGACGGTCACAAAATCTTGACGACGTGGATTCAAAATTTAAAATTCAAAAGTCATTATTTATTCAAATTAGGCTGAGAATCAGCACTTTTCGAACGTCAAAATTACATAAGACAGTCCCCCAAAACGCCCACCCTTCACCACTTCCTAGTGCCTTTCGCTGGGAAGAAGAAGTGGCGCAACAAACTCCCCAGCAGCACAGCTGTCTATTCAAGTTAGAAAAAAATAATACTATACAATAGTATGCAAAATAATTTACATTACGCAACACAAAACATAATTTAAATGATAAATTATTGGCCATATGTCAGCTAGCACACGCCAATATACCAACCAAAAACATCGAGAACATCGTATACTCAAGCAGAAATAAAAACTAAACGTAAACAGAACTAAATATCGAAATAAAAGCCTCCAGGCGTAAAGGGCGTGCCCGCTTACATAAAGCTAATTAAAGCTGCAATTGGAAGTTATAAATGATAAACTAGGACCATCGAGGTAAAAAATAAATAAACAGTTAATTACTAGTTACAATAACAAAACCATGATCAGCAAGACGACCAGTCACCACAAGCAGCACCCGTTCACGAGTATAACGCAAAGATCAGCCACTACCCCCCTCGCCATATTTGAGGGAAGGAGGCAACCCGCCCCCGACGCTACCGCAAGCAGTGACATCTAAGGGAGCATGACGAACTTGCTGCCGGTTGCTCAGGCAAAACAATAAAAAATATTGATCAATTGTCGAGGTCGCTAGCTAACCACAAATTGCAATACAACTCATAACAAAACATTGTAATGAGTAGATTAAGTCAACAATAAAATAAAATAAAAATTGACTTATAAATTCAAATAAAATAAACAATTATATAACTGTCCGTAGGTAAACTAATTCTGGAGAAAGAACATAAGTATTGTCTTGAGTTAATCATAGCGACCAACTATTCTTATCATTTATGTAGTCGTCGTTGGTACTTTAGTTTTAAACGCATTAAAAGGCAAGGATAACTGTATTCTTTCTATTTATGGTAAATATATGTGGCGTATTCCCCAGATTGTTAATATTTAAATCATAGTAATTGGGCTAATGCACGTGCTACCTTTGGTAGATGCTACTCCTCGATAGGGTTATCGTTGCGTTGGACTAATTATAAACAATAAGTAAATAGTTGGACCAGTGCACGTGGTACTCTTGGTCGAGGTAACTCCTCGATAGGCTATCATTGCATTGGACAACTTCAAATTAGAAATTGTGCGAGTGTGTATGTTGGGAATTTCGCCACGTGATTTCACTTTGAATAATCTGAATAGTTAAGTCTGTTCCGTTCACTGAATTTTCTGAGCAGCTATTTAGTTTGTTGATGGTACTTGGTGGTTGGTTTGTTGATAGTTTGGTTTTGGTTTGACAATGTTGGAAAATAAAAATGCTGTTGAAAATGTAAAAATAACTAATTTATTAAATTAGCAACTGGACATTGTATACACTGCATATTGTACTCATTCCAAAAAAGGAACAAAATTTAACAGAAATAAAAAGAAAACTAATTAAGCCCACAGACAAACAAGTGGCTAAGAATAAATAAAATAGTTTAAGTATTGCAGCAGCATAGATTTTGTTGATTGCGCCAATTCAAATGATTTATTTGCATAAGGTTCTTAAGAGGGTCCTTCGCGGTCCATCTATCGTCAACGCGAGTATGGTCGAAAAGCTTATTATTTCATCCAGCGCAAGTGAGAACTGCTAACAAGCAAGTGAGAACGCGATAACATTGTACGAAACATAACTTGCTTCAGGAAATACGTGTTTTTGAATACGCCTCACAAGTTTGTGAAATAAATGTTTGTTATTTAGAATCATCATAACATGTGCGAGGTTTCTATAAAGATGTTTTCTTTACTTTTACAATTTATGAGTATATTATGAACGGTCAAAGTTCGGGTAAAATTTGAGCAAAAAGCAGATTTTAGGAGGCTTATACTGAATTTGCTTCTATTTTGGCATGTCCTAGAACCGAAAATTCGAAGACATGTGACATCTACCAACCCGCACTGGGCCTGCAACAACAGATGATTCACGGCAGCTACTCGATAATGAAATACATCTACCCACAGAGGCGAGTAGCTATAGCTACGCTACTAGTAAGACGTCAGGGCCGGACTCGAGAATAAAATATAATAAACCGCGAAGCGAGAATGCGGATGACTGGCAGTACGTAAGTCGGAAGAATAAACCGAATTACCGATATAGGGGATAGACCGGTGTTGCATGCGAAACGGTGGGCTTTAAGGCTGCCGATAAGAAGTCACCTATATTTATTACTAATGTGCACATGAACACGCTGGAAGCCGATATTGTTAATTACATACATTCTAAGACGCAAAAAAAAGTTTCCTTAGAGATAATAAACGCTAAAAAACAAAAGGACCGCAAGGCATACAAGTTCTTTGTATCTGATCACAAAGTACCATTATTTTTAGATGAAAACTTGTGGCCTCAAGGAATAATTTTTAGAAGATTCGTGCATTGTAAACAAAGTTTTGATTAGCGACGGCCGCAGTATGGAACGCAATGGATAGATTGTACAAAATAGTATCGTTCAACTGTAAAAGTGTAAAAAGGTCTGTAAACAGCATTAAAGAACTGTGTAGATCTTCCGACATAATTGCGTTGCAAGAGACGTGGTTGCAGCCAGAGGAGATACCATATCTTTGCACCATTGACGACAACTTTAGTGCCACGGGGACGTCAGCTGTTGACACGACGGCCGGCATGTTACGCGGACGACCTTACGGCGGTGTAGGTCTGTTATGGAGGAGTAACGCATTCCAAAATGTGTCAGTGTTACAGTGCAATAACCCGCGTGTGTGTGCAATAAAAATAGTAACTGAAAATAGGCCTATTATTGTGATGAGCATCTATATGCCTACTGGTATAAGTAATAATTTACCGGACTTCACGGACTGCCTCGGTACGGTGAGTGCTGTAGTTGACGATTGTAGTGTAGAATCTGTATTTGTTTTGGGGGATTTTAATGCTCATCCTAATACTTTGTTTATGAATGAGCTGTCAAAGTTTTGTGAGGATCAGGACTGGGTTTGTGTTGATATAGACAGACTGGGGTTAGCAAGTGATACCTACACTTTTATGAGTGAAGCCCACGGCTGTAGGCGATGGTTGGACCACTGTATAGTCACACACTCGGCATTAAGTTCCGTTATTGATGTTTACGTAAGAAATGATGTATTATGGTCGGATATTGGAATGTAAATTTGATTTGTTAACACCTAAGATACCTGATAATATGATTACTCACAATAAAATTTTATGGTGGGAACATTGATATATAAAAACCCAAGATGCACAGTCTCGAATAAAAGTAACGCTCGAAAGTGTCCCGAAACTCTATTTCTGTCTCTTTCTATAAGCTACAAGCATATATTATTGCAAGTTCAACCTTACGTTGTTTAAAGTTGTTATTTAATTTATTTATTTAACTCAATAGGCTCGCCCCCTATTGCATGGGACTTAAACATAACTGGCGAAATGTGGGTGTACCTGCTACAGGGACACCTCTGCCCAACCCTTCGGGGAAACAAGGCGTGATGTTATGTTATGTGTTATTTAACTCAGACACAATGATCCATATTTTTGTTAGTAGAAATACTTAAGAATTATGTGAGTATTCAAATAAACACCACAATCACACATCATTACTAAGATCAAAATATCAGACTCTAAATTACTAAAATGTTTAAAATTATCAAAATATTACAAATAAAATTAAAAATTCATTAAAATCTTTAAATTAATTAAATCATAAAAGCACAAAATAAATATATAAAAATCTAAATAATTTTGTCAATTGCTGTTTTTTGAGACATGTAACTGTACACAATGCCACAATATTGGACAATCAATTCTGCCAGCCACAACGCTAAGAATGCTGTTGCCACTGCCGCGGGCACGGCTTAGCAACGATGCAGCTCTCTTTCTGAGGATGGCATGGAAACCATCAATACGAGCGTCGGCAAACATGCCCGACGCACTGCAGTACCTGGGCAGTCGCATCAACATCCTAAAGGCATTGTTGTACTGAACGCGCATGGCGTTGATTGCCTTTTGCGTATATTTGACCCATAGACTGCACGTATAAAAAGATTGGCAAAACGCTCAAAACAAAGTAACTTTTACTGCTTTACTGCAGCGTGCAAATCTACGAGCCAACATATTGCATCGGACAGCCAACGCCCGGCGCTCTCTCTCAATATCCTCATAGTCTAATAGGTCATCCGCGACCCAGTAGCCCAGGTATTTGAATCGCGAAACTCTGGGTAAAGAAACACCGTCTATGAGGACGGGTGGTACTTGTGTGACATTATGACCTGGTGATTGGAATATTATAATGTAAAGAAAAGCGAGCTTTTGAACACCAAAAGCTCGCTTTTCTTTACATTATACCTGAGCCCATGGGCCCCAGCGTATTCCACACAAATAGCGAGGAGTTTACGAACGGCACTTATAGAGGGACCCAGCAACACCATATCGTCTGCGTAACTGATGTTGTTGATGAATTTTCCGTCTATAGAGCAGCCAACATTGGTGTCGTTGAGTCACTCAATGAGTCCATTTACGTACAGATTGAAGAGACGAGGCGAGGTTAAATCTCCTTGCCTTACTTCACACCTCAGTTTGTACGCATCGGAGATCTCGTTCGCCCACTTAACAACATTAATTTGGTTGTTGTACCAATAATCAAAAATGTTGACGACTTCTGCTGGGAGGCTGGTTTCTGTCCTCATTTTGTGCCATAGCACATCATAGGACACCAAATCGAAAGCTTTCGAAAGGTCTAAAAAGCAGGCGTAGACCGGAGTATTTCTATCGGTGTAGTATCGGACAGTGTGCTTGAGGCATAGAACTGCCGTATCTGTCGACAGCCCGCGCCTAAAACCGAACTGAGCGTCGTTCAGTTTTATGTGGCTGTTCAAATTGCGATCAAGCAGACTGTCCAGCACTTTCGCCACGGTAGTAGCTAACGAAATGGACCTATAATTGCTGTTATCTGATGCGTCACCAGTTTTATTTTTGATTATTGGCACAACCACGGTCTTCATACACTCATCAGGCAGATATGAGTGTCTTAAATTTTTTTTTATAAAACATAAATATACTTCTATTTGTGCATAAATATGTTTTTGGGTAGCCTATGGGTATATCAAAAAAACAAATAAAAAACTGTTAAAATTGTTTATTCAAATATATGCTTGAATTATTCGGCTTAAAAAAATCTTCTTGCCTTTGTTGGCTGACGATTGATGTCCATTCTCCACATCGTATTGGGTCACGAGGAAAACTAAAATATAAAAATTAGAAGTTTCCATGAAGTTTATAATGTGACACTTACAGACTACAGACTACGCGACACTTCAGTCTATCCTTAGCATGCCGCATGTCGCGAACTCATAAGTTGGCCCATAAATTAATCGTTATACATCATAATATTTACGAACATTAAAAAAAAATTAAATTAGCTACCTCCTGACCTATACGTTATGTAACGTAAATATTTATATTTGTCAAAAACTACATACAAAAAAGTACATAAATTTATTAATAAAATAAAAAAAACACAAATAAAAAAAATCGACTCCACCTATCAGAACAGGGTCATTTTTATAATGCGACTAAAATAAAAAGGAGACTGTAATGCGTTGTTCTAACACTGAACAAGCAGCCATTGAAGTTAGCCGTATTGTACTTTGAGCGTTGAATGAAGTTTTTAGAAAAAAATAAATCAAAATCACACATTGTTTGTTATAATCAGTCATAAAGACAACAAAAACTAGTCAAGAAGTTTTTTTACTTACCAAAAATACGATATCCCATCCTTTTGTAACCTTCTTGACGTAATATTTTTACAATTTCTCACAGAACACTTCGCCATTTTTAATGACTACTTCCAGACGCGAGCGACGCGAGACTATTTGAAATGAGCGCACAATTTAGAATGTTGCGCTCATTTTTGCGAACGTTTTTTAGACGTTGAGTGTGCATCTTGGGTTTTTATATATCAATGGGGGGGAAAGAACAAAGGAGCAAATTAATATATATTCCAGTGAATGTCATAAACGATTAAAATTGGTTGATTTTCCTGTAGAATTAATAATAATAAATAATAAAAAACGTTTATTTTCTCCACCACATAATGAAAAATTTGTATGTACACAAAAAATACATTGATATTGTGGAGACTGGAGCCTGTACTAGGAATACCTGTGTTACAGGTCTCCAGGCCTCCAAACTACACGGACAAGTTACACTGATAGAAATGTATACTACTAAAAGATGATAATGGGGTGAAATTAATTGGTTGCGGTGATATTTTTTGTAGTGAATCGTAGCCATAGGATTGTTATTGATAAGTTGTATTCGGATATTGTTTGTGCTCTCAGTGAGTCATCAATTTGTAGTGTGGAAAATAAGTTTGTTAGTCGTAGGAAAAAGGCTCAAATCACAGGCTGGAATAAGCACGTCAGTTGCGCTCACAGGCTGGCTAGGCAGAACTTCCACATATGGTTACCCTGTGGAAAACCATCAACTGGTCCAGTGTATGAAGAGATGCGGGAAAGTAGGGCATTTTTTAAGTCGCGGCTTAAATGGTGTCAGAACCACGAGGAACAAATAAAGATGGACATAATTGCCTCTAAGCATACAAAGCGTGATTTTCGCGGCTTCTGGAAGAGCACTAATAAATTGAATATTCATCGTGTTGATGATACAAAGGATATTGCGAACCTTTTTAAAAATCATTTCGTTTTGAAATCACCGCTAGGAAGTTCTTGTGTTATGCTGGATGCTGAGCCCTGTTTTGGCGAGGTGGGCACACGCTTCAGAGCCAAAGATGTGGCTAAGGTCATCAGGTCTATGACTAGAGGTAAGTCCCCTGGTCATGACGAGCTCAGTATCGAGCATATACAATACGCCGGTCCTCACTTACCAATGGTTTTGGCGCTGCTGTACAATTTGTGTGTTGGTCATTCATACTTGCCTACCGACCTAATGAGGACAATCGTGGTTCCTATTGTTAAAAGTAAAACAGGTGATCTTTCAGATAAGGGGAACTATAGACCTATTTCTCTAGCGATCACAGTCGCTAAGGTGCTTGATGGCCTGCTTGATACACAACTAAACGAACGTCTTGTGCTGCACGACAATCAGTTCGGGTTTCGGCCAGGACTTTCTACAGAAAGTGCAGTTCTGTGTCTAAAGCAGGCCGTTAGGTACTACACAAAAAGAAGAACACCTGTTTTCGCTTGCTTCCTCGATCTGTCTAGGGCCTTTGATCTGGTTTCCTACGATATATTATGGAAGAAACTTGAAGCTATAAGCTTGCCTATCGAGCTTATAAGTATCTTCAAGCATTGGTATGGAAACCAGGTCAATAATGTTCGGTGGGCAGGTGTGCTGTCGGAGCCTTATCAATTGGAGTGCGGAGTGAGACAGGGGGGGTTGACCTCCCCTGCCCTCTTCAATTTGTTTAGGAATGCCCTGATTGAGGCGATTAGCAGTCATCATGTCGGTTGTCATATTGACGGCGTCTGTGTCAATAATTTAAGTTACGCAGACGATATGGTGCTGCTGAGCGCGTCAGTCGGCGGTATTAGGACACTGTTGGCTACATGTGAACGCTACGCAACAGAACATTTTTAAAAAAAAAATACATTTTGTTGTGTTAAAACGTCCACCTGAATATTGATCAGAAATAACACATTGAAGCGATCAAATTAGTATTATTATCCTTGAACAACATTTTTTCTAGATGGGTTTCAACATTTCAGTACAAAATAACCACCTATATTTAAGAAAAAAAAAAACTTGTTAACTTCTTTAGTGTCATAATATTTACATACATCAACCCCGTGTCCCAAAGCACGAGAACGATATAAAAAGTTTCATAAAGAAGAAACTACCCACATATTTACATGCTCTCATTGCGCAATATCTTTGTGACTCTAATTACGATGTTGAGGATATAAAATTAAAATAAATAACCTAATGCTGATAATAATAATATCCTTTTAATATATGTCTCCATTTCGTTTCTTTTATGTTATTCTTTATTGTAACACCAATATTAGTAAATATTTGCACTAGTTTCCAACTGGCAGTCTCCATTTAAAACCATCTAATCAGATGACAACAAAACGTCTCGCCGCCATTTTAATATCGGGTGCCACCGACAAGAAAAGTGTGTCTGTTTCTGTGCAGTCTTTTTTCAACAATAAAACTTTCATTTTGGTTATTCAGCTGTAAAAGACAACGGCGAGGCTCTCTTTTATTATTATCGCGTAAATTTAAAGAATATTTTTTACCAACTTCGAAAAACAAGCTGGATAAATCCAATAAGATTTTTTCTAATCTTCAAATGTTTTAGGATGTAATTCAACTCGAATGGTTGTTTTCATTTTGTTACGTTTTTTTGTATAGTAACAAAAATGAATGTAACAAAAATGAAGTAAAGCTAATTACAAACAGTTTAAAAAAAAATAAAAAAATGTGTTGTATTATTTTTAAGGTGTATATTTAAAAATTAAACTTATATGTATGTATAATGAACAAATACGCAAATTTGAGACTGATTAATGACTGTAATTCAACACGCCGATTATATATTATGAAAAAATTATTAAAATGCGATTTCGTTGTTTTAAATTATCTTCTGTGAAATAGCCCTAAAATTTCCTTTTTGTTATTTTTTGTTACGTTTTCCATTTTTGTAACGGTGTTCGTTTTTATTTCATTTTTGTAACTGCACAATTTTTTTTTAAATTACCCAGGTACAAAAATTATCAAGGTAAAGCCATGGGTCGCATGCCATTATAATTTTGTACGTGTACAATTATATTTTATACATCTTTTTTATTTTTTATTGTTCTTCCTTACATAAGAACATTGCAGAAAAGTAGGAAAATTATCAAATTTAGTGGCAATTTTTAACTAAAAAGATTAGTATTCAAAGTCTTTAAAAAAATATAGATTGGTTGTTGATATTGACAACCGTTGACAGTTTACAACTCTTGACCAGATGCTTGCGTCATAGAGGAAAGAGGCTTGCGTTCTGTCATGTGTTGTTCAAAAGTTCAACACTGAATTAATTTCCGCTTTCTCTAACAAAATATTGCCTAAACTAGTTCAGAAAGTGATGCTAAATTAGACATTTTTCATTCTAAGACGCAGTAATCTAATTTAAAATAAAACAATATATGGTATTTGTTCTTCGGCCATTGTTCTTTCTGCAAAACAGTTCTTTTGCTTTTGAGCATTCCATAAGATACATAATCTACTGCATTTCGGCCATCAATTTACACCTACGTGACTTTCTAACAGCACATCTAGGTATATAACTCACATACATGGTTTACTAACGGCACATCTAGATGGGTTACTTAATGAATTAATTAATTAAAAACTTTATTTCGAGCCAAGACTCATAGAGGGCTAGTAACAATATCCTTAGAACTACGTGTTAGTAAACAACACAATACGGTGACACATGTAACTGACAACAGTGAATTATTTATGGACAGTCCACTCTGTCACCTATCATTTTCAGAACCCTGTTGGGGCTGGCCATGACTTGTGCCACCATTGATGCAGCGCGCTTGCGCATTATAGTATAAAAACAATCTACACGCGCCGCCGCCCCAAACATCCCTGACGCACTGCAACGCCATGGCAGCCCCATCAGTTTTCTGAGCGCATTATTAAATTGGACACGAAGGGCTCCATACGATGCTCGCGAATACTTCTCCCACAAGCTGCATGTGTAGAAGGTGGTACAGAATGCTCTAAAGAGCGTCACCTTTACGTCTGCAGTACAACGTGCAAACCTGCGGGCCAACATATTCGCACGCACGGACAGAGCCCTCCGTTCCCTTTCAATATCAGAATTATCTTTAAGGTCAGTGGTGACCAAATGACCTAGGTATTTAAATTGTTCCACTCGCTCAAGAGGAACACCGTTTAGCCGTATGGGAGGCACATCAAGATTGTACTTGGTCCCCGCCTCAAAGACAATATACTGACTTTTCAGACCGTTATACAATAGTAATATACCTATTTCTTGACTTCTGTCTGAAATATTTTCTCGTTTCATACCTTTTTGTCGGGTGAACTTACGTTTTATTTAAATTATTTTGGGGTTACAGTTTCGTGATAAAGTATTTGCAGAGCAGATAATTTTTTATATTTTTTGTTATGTTATAATAATACCAGCCTATTATTGTCCCTCTGCTGGGAAAAGGCCTCTTCACATACAGAGAAGGCACGACCATTGATCACCACGCGCGCTCAAGACGTGTTTGCGATTTCAGACTTTTATACATCTATTAACTATAAGTCCAGTACCTACCCTAATTGCGTAACTTATTTTCGTAAACAATTTTGCCTAATTTGTTTCATTTTGACAATTCAACAACATTCATTGCGTTATTTATGTTGTTGAGCAAATTTTTTTTTCCAACTTATGAAGCAATGGACTAGCAATCTGTTTCAAATCGAAACAGCTTGTGGTTGTGTTGTATTACGCAATTAGGGTACAGGTTTCCTCACGATGTTTTTCCTTCACCGATGTTAGTAATGTCCAAGATAAACTCAGAAAGTACATTTGAATTGAAAAAGTCACATTGGTGCCTGCCCGGATTTGAATCCACAACCTCGTGCATGAGAGACGAGGCCTTAACCACTGGATCATCACGGCATTTATGGTAAAGTAGGTATTAATTTTACAGCCGCGCCATACGTAGCACAGTCTCACTTTTGCTTGTATTTAACAATTTAAACATATGTATTTACTTGGACAATATGATATATATACATATTTGTAATGTGCTCGTCAAGCCCTTTCATTTGATACCTAACATGGTCCAATTCAATTATTTTTATTTTTTATTTCGTTACTTTTTGTCCTCTAGAGGGCACCATATTGCATTTAATGTGACGTCACATAGCCTATAACCAGCGGACAATCAAAACGCTTCCAATGATTTATTTATAAGCACACAAATGTACAGAGGCGGACTTAATGCCAAAGGCATTTTCTACCATTCAACCTTTGGGTGATGCAGAGACAAACAGTGGTAGGTGCAATAGCGATAATTGAGGAATAAATATTTATTTAAATATAAAGATATACATAAATATAAATTTCCAATTATATATAAATATAAACAAAAATAAATACACATAAAAATACTACTAAAGCAAATAAGACAAACAATGGGAAATCATTACCGCTGTGATGATACCGCCAGCTTCTTGCGAATGTGCTCGCGAACTTTAACTTTAAAAGATAATCGGTTGGTCGCCATCCTAATTTCCTGGGGGAGCGCATTCCACAGAGAGCTAGACTGAACGAAGAAGGAAGAGTGAATGAAATCTGTGCGGTGGGTGGGACATTGAAGAAGACGATTGTGAGATGAACGTAAATTTCTATTGTGGTTGTCGCGATTTCTATTGTGGTTGTCGCAAATGTACTGAAAGTGCGGGGCTAGATAACTAGGTGAAGAGGGAGAATCAAGAAATGAAAACAAGGTGGTCAGCGCCCTTTGCTCTCTGCGCTGGCGTATGGGTAACCACTTTAGAAGGGATCGACGCGCAGAGACATGATCATATTTACGTAGATTAAAAACGTATCGAATGCAGTTATTGAGAAGACGGTCAAGTTTGTCGAGGAGATCTGCATTCAGGTCATAGTAGCACACATCACCATAATCGATGATAGGGAAAATTAAGGTCTGCACAAGCATTGTCTTCGTACTCGATGGTAATAAATTTTTCAAACGGTACAGAGCTCGCAGCGTTCCAGTAACCTTCTGGCTTACTTTAGTAACTTGAGCACGCCAGTTCAGGGTACTATCGATGTGTAAGCCTAAGTCCTTCACGTCCGTGCTAAAAGGAACTATCGAACCATTGAAGAGAACTGCTGGCAAGGTTGTACCATCCACCTTGCTAATACCGCGAGGACTGCCAATGATGATCGCCTGACACTTCGTAGGGTTTACGGCTACACCAAATCTATCAGCCCTAGTTTTTATGGCTATCAAGTCCCTATTTAATTTGTCGATAGCGTCAGGTAATTCATCAACCGTTTCCCGACAGTACAACTACAAGTCATCTGCATACAGATGATAAGCACACTGAAGTTCGGAAGTTATAAGATTAATAAAAATAGAAAACAAAAGAGGAGAAAGTATACCACCTTGAGGAACGCCAGTTTCCAAATCACACCAGCATGAAGAAGAATTCCCAACATGAATAGACTGCTGACGTTCTTCAGGAACGTCCGTTAAGAGGAGAACCATTCCAGTGCTTCGGGAGAGACCATAAGATATGAGAGAATGGCCAACAGGATGTCGTGACTGACGGTATTAAAGGCATTCGAGAAATCAACCAACACTAGAACAGTAACTTTGGTGTCTTCCAGTCCTGCCCTTATATCGCCAGTCACTTTAAGGAGTGCGGAAGCAGTGCTGTGCCCAGGCCTTAACCCAGATTGAAGAGGGCTAGTGTAGAGTGAGTTGCGATGAACAAAGTTGGAGAATTGTTTGTGGACAGAGGCCTCAAACACTTTGGATAGGAAGGGAAGGATAGAAATTGGACTGAAGTCGGTAGGAAGAGAGGGATTGGAAACCTTAGGTAGTGGACGAACATAGGCTTTGCGCCACAGGAAAGGGAATACTCCGGTGAATAGGGAAAAATTTATAATATGGGTAATCGCAGGTAGGAAATGATCTAGAATAGTAATGATCATACCACGGGTGATATTGTCACATCCCACTGCTTTAGATTTGATGGATAGAATTATTTTTTGATCTCTTTCGGTTCAACTGGAACGAAACTGAAAGGATTAATATGAGGACACGTTAGACCAAAAATTAGAGACAGAGTTTGTTGCTTGGTTAGACGATCCATGGTAGAAACAGTGGAGAAATGCCGGTTGAGATCGTCTAAGTCAATTGTATTAGGAAGGTCTAAATGTCGCGATTTGCCGATACCAAGAGTTCCAAGAAATTTCCAAATATCGGCAGAAGAAGAAGAACTAATAGTATCGAGAATATGGCGGCGTTTAGCGTTATCCGGCCATAACATGTACACTTTAGAAAACCTGGGAACCGAACCCCTAAGTACAATAAAAGACTATTTTTTCCATAATATCTAATACTTTTTGAACACAAAATAAAAACCGAAAATGTTTGACGTTTGTCAGGAGAAATACGACCATCGACAGCTAGCCATTTTAGTCCAGAAATACCTACAAATCTACAATCCACAAAAGCTTTTCATTTTTATGATGAATCACACTTTTACTAACTAATCAAACACTAATTAATCAAAAAAGTTGTATAAGATAGCTATCTTATTATAGTACAGAAATACATGCCTTTCATTTTTATTTAAATAACGTCTACGTGATATTATTATGTTAAAATGTAACATGATTTCTGGACGAAAGCAGTATGCAAGTAAAACGACGCCATGATGCATAGAATATGGCAATAATTGGTTAAACTATTATTTTTTGTACCGAAGTAATCAGGGGAATAAACAGGAAAGAATATGTTTCCTCAATTCGTGGAATTTTTTCCTTTTTTTTCATTAACGTACACTTTATGGCCGCAAATGAAACATCTCCTTTACGGAACGCCCGGTCCCTACGCCGCAAAGCCATCTGTATGCCTCTTGTCATCCATAGTGCAGGTGGGCGTTTTAACTTTATTTTTTTTAACATGAGCATACAGATTAATAACAACATCATTGGATGTTATACAGATTAATAACAACATCATTGAAGATGGCAACCTTGTTGTCAACCGAAGTGGCTTCCGTCATAGGCTCCCAATTGACCAAAGATGCATCGTCCTTGAGCTTATCGCCATTCGTCTGAGCAGCGCCCGTACAGAACCTTGGGTTTAGGTTTGGGAGGTTTCAGGATATAGGAAAGGAAAATCATGTCATGATGAGAAAAGCCAGGAGCGTCATGTTGACCATGGGAAGAAACGAAGGAAGGATTCGAGGTGAGGATCAGGTCGAGCCAGGTGTCATTGCCGACAGTGTTATGATGAGTAGGTTTGAGCGGCAACACGTGCAGACTCGATAAGATGGAGGAGCTTACGGGATCGAGGGGAGTTTTGGGCGAGAAGGTTTGTGTTGAAATCACCCATGATGATGTGATGTGCATACTCCGAACCCAAGGATTCAAGTACTGATTCGAATTCAGTGAAGTAATCAACAGTGGGAGGACAGTAAACAACACCAAGAATGGTTTTAGCTCCTTTGACACAGATTTCAAGGAAAATAAACTCGGCAGAAGCAGAATAATGTGAAGAGGAAGTAGCAAGTATTTTATAAGGAAAGTCACTGCGAAGGTATATGGCCACACCACCCCCTCCTTTAGAACGAAACCAGTAAGAGGGTAGGTGGTGGACAGGATAACTATGATACCTCATTTGTCAAATTATGATCAGTAGTTTAGAAGTTATGAGGTAACAGATGAACATACATACATACCGGTGAAAATCATAACCCTCGTTTTTGCTTCACCGTAGTCAGGTTTAAAAATAAAAAGATGTATAAAATATAATTATATAGCTTATTGTATAGATTGTGCATGTAACAAAGATACGAGTAATACCTACGCCAAGAACGCTTAATGGGCTATTTATTGCATCATATTTCCATGCCTTATACTTGGACCATGTGGAACCGTTTGTCCTAATTGTAACAATTATATTTTAACCATAGTTAAATCAAATCATAAATATTTATTTGCTAGAATATGGTACAATAGATATTACAGTAATTTTGGTTTCAGCATATCATGCCATGATATGGCGTGAAAATATATTTTATTGACAAATACATAGTCATTATAATTATTATAAATTTACATTAGGTCGACTCATCCTCTAAATATTCCTTATTGGTGTAATATTTTATACAGGTAAAGTTTAAACAGATTTTTTTAAACAATGTCAATGGTAAATCTTAAAAGGAATTAGGTCAATGGTTATATTATATTGTATTATACATGCAGTAGACCTTTCTCCTAAATAATTTTAATTTTAATGGTGGCAACCGTAGTCTGTCTTTATGGCATATCCGGCTTGTCACCAATATTTTCGAATTGATCTTATTTAATCATTACAAAAAGTTATCGATACGTTTGCATGTTTAGACAAATAAAATTATCTTTATCTTTACAAAATACCTAATTGCTAGACCAATTCAAAATTATCGATAATTTATTAAGTAATCAGTTGCTTGTTCTCGAACAAATAAATTGCCAAGCATAAAGATTCAACAGACGATTCTTACGGCCTTGTCTACTCAAAAGTTTGGCAAAAACAAACGCATCTTGGACCAGCAACTGGTTAAAGTACGATGAGTTATCAACAATGTCATTTTCGTGACAGTAAAAATAATAATAAAGTGCATCAGAATTATTTTTTCGACATTAAATTTAAAGGGGCGACTGAAAACATCTTCGAGAATGATGAGACTAATCAGTAGGTAGGAGATTTATCCCCACCCTGTATAAGAATTAAAGCCTCTATAATATTGCTTAATGATAATTATATTTGAACCATTTAACAATTATAATAAATATACAAAAATTAAAGACGTATAAAAGACGATTACAAAAGATGAGTATGTTTAGTTTATTCTCTAAACCGCGCTCCAAATTCCGTCCCCACCCCCGTTCAATCACCATGTTCGGTAAGCCGATCCCTTGGGAGAAGCGAGCCAAATATCTAGGTGTTATCCTCGACCATCATCTCTCCTTCACTGAGTATCCCCTCGGCTGTCAGGCTGCCTCAATGAGGCCGCTAGAATTTCTGCCGGTTCTGTCAGCGGCCTCATTGAGGCCCCGGTTTGCGCGCGAGCCGCTTTCGCTCTAGGCTTCATTACGTTTTGAATGCACGAAGCAAATTGCCACTTAAGTGCAAATTGCGTTTCTACACATCGTGTATTCGTCCCATTATGACCTATGCGGGCGCAGTCTTTGCCCACGCCAAATCCCACTCCGTCCATAGAATGCACACCCTACAGAACCGTTTCCTCCGTAAGGCCACGGGAGGCCACTGTTACATCAGAAACGAGATCCTTCATCTCGACTGTAAAATTCCCACACTCCATCAGTTCTTAAAATGCATGTCCAAGCGTTACTTTGACGCCACCCTCAAACATCGCAACCCCCAGAGGGTTGCGATGTTTGAGGGCGGCGTAAAAGTCGATGCAGCTAATTATGTCCCCTCTAGAATCAGTAAGATTCGTCGTCCGAGGCATGTCCTTTCCGACCCAGATAACCCCATAACACTCCTCCAGGAGGAGAATAGAGCCACCAGTACAGTGCACAAACACAGACGCATCCCGTCATTCCAACCTCGCCGCCGAGGTCCTATGCGATCGCGACCGCGTCCCCAAGTAAATGAGACTCTCCCCGACCTTTGCTCGAAAACGAGGTGCCAGCAGTTGTTGCAGCTGAGCACGTAGCTTTAACATAAAACATAAACATAACATCACGCCTTGTTTCCCCCGAAGGGTTGGGCAGAGGTGTCCCTGTAGCAGGTACACCCACATTTCGCCAGTTATGTTTAAGTCCCATGTAATAGGGGGCGAGCCTATTGCCATCAACCGGGCACAAATCCAGACTCCGAGCTGCTACTGAGAAATTTCAGATAGAAAAACCCAATAACACTTTGCCCGACCCGGGAATCGAACCCAGGACCTCATGCTCAGCAGTAGCGCTTGCGACCACTAGACCAACGAGGCAGTCACGTAGCTTTAAATACCCTGAATAATAATCAAGATGAAAATCTAAGTTTGATCCAGCCTGTCCCTCTTTGCTGTCCTCCCCCCAGCGACACCCTAAGGCGAGGTTCGTACCCCACAGGGGGTGCCCTTAGTGAGCTTTTCACTAGATACTTTGACATTGTTGACTAGGACTACATCAGATGTTGAAGGTATGTGGGAGGTGTCATAATGAACTAATATAGGAGTAGCAGGGGCAAGGATTTTTTTTTTTTTTTGGTGGGAAATTTTCAGCGTGTCAGTAAAGAAAAACACAATCAAACGACGACTAACTATGCTTTACATTTTACCATTTAATTTTAAAAATGTATTACTTTTATATCAATTTATAATATCCACTGTGGCAACACTGTCAAAATACAAATTTTAATATTATCAGAAACTTCTAAATGTAATTTCTATGTGTAATTAACAAGTTATTTTTGTGCTTTTGATTGATAATTGTTGCCGAATTGTTCCAGAACATTACAATCAGTCAATTCTTATATTACAACCTTGGACTACTTGTAATTGAACTCTCCTAAAACCATAACTATCGCGATGGTTTTACGAAAAACAACATTACGTCGCCGTCACTCGACGAATATTATGTCAGACGGACAAGTCACGCGAGTCACCAGTGCACCATATTAACGCTTGCAAGTGCGACATATTAACGTTTTAAAGTTGTATTGACGACACCGCAAGCTTATATGAAGTAGAACGCACAGTATTCAGTTAGTGGAGCTGCGAGTTAGTGCTAACCACGGTGTAATGATAATGTTACAGCCGGCTGTAATGTTGTATGACGTCATTATGATAACCGCGCGGTAATTTCACTATGTACCTACGCGTAGTGTTTATTACCGAAGCCTCACTGCTTCTGCACTGACTCCCGGCAGAGAGCACTTCCAAGAGACTAAGTCATTGTAGTGAACTTGAACTCGTCTCCAATCTCATTAATTCACGGGCTGGGTGCTCTTTAGAGTTCACATTTATTTCGTTGTGAAACAACTTGCTCTCGTATTGTTCGGAGTTAGCCTTCTGTACTCTCTCGTGCGATGTGTTAATAACGAGCTACAAAGTGTGAGCCATCAAATTAAACGTAATGTTTGTTCGCGCAGGTAACGCTCGTCTCTGGAGACCTCCCATGCGAACATTATACAATGTACCCGCGGGTGTAATAATACTCATCTCTGGAAGCCGCCGCCCACGCGAACGTTATACAATGTACCCGCGGTTGTAGTAACACTCGTCTCTGGAGACCTATCCCACGCAAACGTTATACAATGTACCCGCGGGTGTAGTAACACTCGTCTCTGGAGACCAGTTCCACGCGAACATTATACAATGTACCCGCGGGTGTATATAGTAACACTTGTGTCTGGAGACCAGTTCCACGCGAACATTATACAATGTACCCGCGGGTGTAATAGCACTCGTCTCTGGAAATCAGTCCCATGCAAACATTATACAATGTACCCGCGGGTGTATATAGTAACACTTGTCTCTGGAGACCAGTTCCACGCGAACATTATACAATGTACCCGAGGGTGTAATAGCACTCGTCTCTGGAAATCAGTCCCATGCAAACATTATACAATGTACCCGCGGGTGTATATATAGTAACACTTGTCTCTGGAGACCAGTTTCATGCGAACATTACACAATGTACCCGCGGGTGTAAGAACACTCGCCTCTGGAGACCAGTCCCACGCGATCATTATACAATGTACCCGCGAGTGTAGTGACACAATGCTAAGAAGTAACAAACGAAAACCCCACAACCAAATACAATTTACACATCATGAAAAATCGAAAAGGCTTAGTAGAAGTACCGAGAACTTAGTAGTACCTAACTAGTACAAAATACGAAATACTGGATTTCGTGTGACTTCACCAACCAATCCTAGTACACCTCATTTGTTGGAATCGGATTTGAAGTTAAGGTTATAAGCGATCACAGACGTACTGGCATACCTATAAACAAAGCTGGGGAGACTCATAACCTCTCTCTGCCGCAGGCTCGGCGAAAGTGTAGAGCCCTCTGTGCGGCGGACGGTGCTTGACACAGTCAGAGACAGTTCCTGAAGCAAACCATTGGTATTGCGAGGTATTGGGTGTTCGCGACACATGCCCGGACGAGAGCCCGAGTGTGTGTCTGTACAAATTGATAAAACTCGATGTCAGTTAGTCAGTATCTGTCAGTGTCAGCACTCCCCGCTGATAGCGGTGAATTAGTTAGTAATGGTGACCGCGTAACGGCGGTCGTTACGTGCTGACGTTGTTGAATACCCATTGTAACCATGCAACGTACCGCAAATGAAACTATATACCTACTTGCAAACATATTACATTATTTATTACAGTTTATTCAAATAGTGAAAGCTCTACTAAAGATATTGTGCATTAACTTTATAAGTAGTTTTAATTCATAATTTAGTCCCCAAAAAACAAACGACCTCTTAAAATGTAAACCATTCCAATGGAACAGCTACGCGAACTGCGAATGCGTTGAGATCTACGCGCAACTACGACCTGTGTAGACGAGCCTCCATACATTACAATATTAGTAGATACAAGAACAATGATAATAAGATTTTCTTATTATTAGAAATTATCTCAATAATTTAATGGTTAATTTTAGATTTTTAGATAATTTAAAATTACCTATTAAATTATTGAGGTAATTTCTAATAATAAGAAAATCTTATTAGAGCAGTCTAATTAAAAATCTTCGTCAAATATCGGTCTATAGAGAGATTGTCAAGTATCGCGTGATGAGAGCCCCCTCCGAGTGTCCCTAATTACTGACAAGACGAGTAGTCCGTGACCGCGCCATCCGGGACCGCGCCGGGCAGGACCGCGCCGCGCCGCGACTGTATCGGTAATCGTACAACGGCAACGAGTCGATTCGAGCGATTAAATTCTATTGTTTGAAAATGTTGCATGCCGTAAGGTAAAAAGTATATGGACTAATTATAAAAATTCCATCTTATCCGTTTAGTGATTTCTGTTTAATTTTTTTTTAACTGTAGGTATTATCCAACTGCTGGGCAAAGGTCTCCCCCACAGCTCTTCATTTACAAGATTATTAACACACGAGTGACGGAGGGGTCACTAATGTGTTAATAATCCTATAAATGCATGGATTTTACGACTTGACAAAACATCGAGATTTATTTGTTATACGTTAGTTTAAATTAATGTTTTATGCACATACAATACACCTTACGGAATATTCTCTACATTATGGTGAAAACTTCATTAAAATCCGTTGCGTAGTTTAGATAAACAACTCGGTTACACAGACAGACACGAAGAGGCTTTAATTTATAATATGTCTAGATATAGATTAGCACTAAGTTCTGCCCGCGACTTTGTTCGCGTGGAAGTCGTAAGACATACTACAATAACAGCCACAAATTTATAAAATTTCCCTGTATACTACGTTTGTTGTTTAATTCTCAGCTACCAAAATATACAGAGAGTCAGGAATGGTGAATGGTGACAAGCGACGTACAGTTGTCCGTGTGAGAAGCAGCTTGTCCTGAGGTCGACACCCGCAGCATTCAGCCTTCGGTGTCGGCCCCTGTGACTTGTTGATCGCAAAACATACGCTCACAGGGAACTGCACGCGCTTAAACCGGTAATTGTGGGGAATTAGTAGTTTACGCGGTATAAACGCTGTCTCGCCATCGCCTTAACCTGTTAGAATATCCGCCTCGATGACGTTTCTCTGTAAATACACGACTCTGAGCCGGGTTTCGTTACAATGCTTCGGCAGAGTTAAGTTCCGAAGGAGCATAACTTGGACACCGACCTACACTGGATGATGTACACCAGAAGTCCACTTGCCATTAGCAAATTAAGAAGTTCTACGGGGTAACGTGTGGCATCATGTTCCTCTACATCAGTATTAATGGAGGTATATATCACTTCGCTCCCTTCAGTTTGCGAGAGAAAACTGTGGTTGATTGCTGCAGCTTGATCATTTTCGACGTTAAAATGAGAACACGCCTAAGAATTCTCTTGGTACGGTATTCAACTGATGTCCTCGTACAACAGACGAATAAGATCTTTTAAAGTGAGAACTACTCTACCAAGTCTCTGGTAGAGTCCCTTCATCAACTTTTAGAACATCGGAGAATTCTTAAGCATTTGAATTCCTGCCAAGCCGAGCTCGCATGATGATGGTCAAGCGCAGTCTATGAACTCTTGACCATAGAGTAGACTTTTTCAACGAAGTATTCACTTTGTAAGTCAGGACTGTGACACCACTCATCATGTCTTGGTTCCTGCGGATGTTCTGTTTACAGCTTCCTCTGCTTTCCTATTTGCCATAATACATTCATCCCACACGATATGCACACATCCCTTGTTACTATTGCGTGACACCCCACAAACAGGCGTTTCGTTGCTCTCTAAATCAATGAGAATCTTAAACATGGCGTGCGCTGTTTTGTTACCAGGAAGCAGTATGGCAGCAATTCCAAAAGATCCATACATATATTTTAAAATCGTTAGGACAAATATGCTGTCAAAATCTGTGTGAAAATTCTAAAATTAAGCTAGTTTTTTGTGCTTATCAAGACCTCCCCCCAAGTCTTTCCAGGTAGGTACTTTTTACACGGGCGCCGTCTCAATAGAGAATCTTACGCAACGCTGAGACAGCAGGCCAAGCAAGGAATTAATACCTGTAATAATGTAATTAATGTACTGAGCAATTTGGGTTTCGTAAAGGCAAATCAACGAGCAACGCACTTTTTAATTAATTAAAGAAAGTAATGACCGGACTGGACAATAAACAACATATAAATGCAATATTTATGGACATGTCAAAAGCATTTGATTACGTAGACCATAATATCCTTTTAAATAAACTAGAACAATACGGAGTTAGAGGAAATGCATTAATTCTTATAAAATCATACCTCAAAAATAGGGTTCAAATAACAAGAATATCAAATGAAACAAAATATAAACAAACGTTTCAGTCTAAGCTTAAAACGGTTAAGTACGGGGTGCCTCAAGGAAGTATTCTTGGTCCACTTTTGTTCATAATATGTATTAATGACCTCCCAAAAGCCATAAACTATCACATGATATTATTTGCAGATGATAGTACAGCTAATTTCACTGACGAGGATCAAGATAAATACGAATTTAATGTAAACAATTCCCTAGAATGCATCATAAATTGGTTAAATGTCAACAATATTAAAATTAACTCAGAAAAATCATGCTATATTTAATTTGCTAATATAAATAATAAACCAAAAACCTAAACATAAAACACAGGTGAAACTGTAAAAACTTTTTTACAAAAAAAAACAACCGACTTCCAAAAAACCACTACAAAGTGAAAAATAACTTAAATTTCGGAAGTAACGAAATTACAAAACCAAAGACCGACTTCCGAAATTTAAGTTATTATTCACTTCGGTTGTTTTTTTGTAAAAAAGTTTTTATTTCTCGCTTTTTAGTGGGTCAATTTGTAATTTATCTAAGTTACATTAGCCTAATGCCAACTGCTCATTACCTTTTACAAAATATTGCTTTTCCCTATGCAGGGACGTTTATCGTTGAGGAGTTCTCCTGGTACTTCACCATCAGCTCCACTTCTCCATATGCATTGTAACGAGCATAAATTGCATTACAACCATATTAAAGTAATCGAATCGCAACCCGTAAAATACTTATTATTGAGTAGTTCCGGTGGCTATTTGTGGTCTTCATCATCAGTTCCACTTAGCCAAATGGTGCTTTCCAAGAGAATCTGCACGAGTTACTATAAAAAATACCCAAATCGATATAGGTTTGCCTATAATATTTGAAGAGTTCCCTCGATTTCTCTGGGATGCCATCATCAGATCCTGGTTTCCTTATCGGTTTCTCTGGGATGCCATCATCAGATCCTGGTTTCCTTATCGATTTCTCTGGGATGCCATCATCAGACCCTGGTTTTCTTATCCTTGAGACATCTCCTTTCCAACAAAAAAAAGAATCATCAAATCGGTTCATAAACGGCGAAGTTATCCGCGAACACACATAAATAAAATTTAAAAAAATATAAATACGGTCTAATTGAGAAACCTCCTTTTTTGAAGTTGGTTAAAAAGAAGTAAATACCACCAAATTTCTTGGCATACATATTGACTCTGGGCTAAACTGGAAAATACAGGTTGACCATGTTTGCAAAAAACTAAATCAGTTTTCATATGCCCTCTACATGTTAAGAAAAGATACAAATGAGAGTACTTTACAAAGTGTTCACCATGGATATGTAGGCTCCATACCAAAATATGGCATTCTTTTCTGGGGTAACTAAACAAACAGAGAGTGTGCTCTAGAAGCACAAAAAAGTGCATTAGAAGCATGTGCGGACTTAGACAGATTGATTCATGTAGACCAGTTTGCAAAAAGTTGAAAATCTTAACCCTACCTTCACTATACATATTTGAAGCGGCAATGACGGATAAAACGCGATATAGATAAGTGTACTTTGAGAAGTGTGAGACACAAAACTGAACTTAAAGGCATTAAAATTTAGAACAGTAAAATTTTAATTGAGTGTATTTTTTCAAATTCAAATTCAAATCATTTATTTCGAGTAACATGGACTCATATTATTTTAGAATAGGCATACACATTTACAAATAAAATTAAAATATAATTGAAATAAAATAATGTAAAATTCAATAAAATAAGACTAAAATCAAAATTAAAATACAATCAAAATTTTAAAACTCAAATTAAAAAACAAATAAGAATACATTGCATTTTTCGTCATAAATTACAGTTAAAATGTAATTTCAGTTTAAAAAGAAAGAAAACGACACATAACACGCTTGGAAATATAAATTTTATACTCCCAAGCGCGAGTTAAGTGTGACGACCCTAACACTATTTGCTTTGTCAGCAAATCCACCTCCACTCAAAGTAGCAAATAAGTAGTTCATAAGAATATTGTAAACTTAGCAATAATTAATTATAAATACGTCTCACGACTAGAATAATCATTACTATCTTAATTACTGTAACGCTGTTCATCTAAATAAAGTCTTTTTATAAACTAATCAAGTATCGATCACTTAATTGGCGCAGCCGGTAGGATCTCTGTAGTCAGTTCGCAACGTATACAACTCTACAAGCATAGCTGGACGTCTGTTTCTACAGTTTAACGGAGATCGCCGAACAAACAAATCTATTAAGTACCGGGCACAACGGCTGGCGCAGTATCTGATAGTAGTCACAAGGAGGAGATGGGAGTAACTACAGGACTGTGAGTAAAACTTTTTCACTATCCTTTCTGTTTTCCTTTATCATTTTCCCTTTGTTTTAATTGTATGTGTTGTGTTATTGGGGGTTGAGCAATACCGCGATAACATTATTTTATTTTATTACGATAAAACTTGCGTAAGAAGATTAACTTTAGTTAAGTACTTAGGTCATTTTCCCTATTTTTTTTCTCTCTCTCTCTGTGTTGTCCTTTCAAAATGGAGCAAATTGTGCAGGTTCCGCCAACCATGGCAAAAATTATTCCAGAGTTTAGTGGCGATTCTAGACAACTCCCACTTTTTATAAAGAAATGCGAATATATTATAAATACATTTCAAGGGGGAGAAATCCAAAACGAATACTTATTCCACGTTCTTACGAGTAGATTAACCGGGGAGGCCGCGAACCTAGTAGGGGAACGGGAAAATATTCGTACTTGGTTGGAGTTGAAAACACTGCTAACCCAACATTTTGGTGACCCTAGAACTGAAGATTGTTTAGTATTGAAAATAAAATCCAATGAAAGTTATTTAGACTTCTGTCATAGGATTCAAAACTTGCGTAGTGTCTTGATTGCAAAAATAATAGAAACTGTAGACGATGCGAATTTACGTCAAGCCAAACAGCATATCTATACTAATTCGTCATTGAATGTTTTCCTGTATAATTTACCACCTTATTTAGTTAGATTGGTACGACTGAGGAATGTGACAATATTAGAAGATGCCCTGAAAGTAGTGCTAGAAGAACAAAACTTTCAGACGGTTTATGAATCTAGAAATAATAGGAATAAAAATAATTTAAAACCGCCAGGAAAAGTCTTCAACAATAATGACATTATTCAGCGTTCGCCCAATCTACAAAAACAATACAGTACACCAACACAAAATAGTTCTGATTCGGCAAATAATTCAAGTCAATATAGAAATTCTTTTAGAAATCAAAATAATGCTCAAAATCAGCTGCCACAACAAAGTAGGTCAGCGCCTTGGCAGAGTCAGCAGGTCGCGCCGCGATCGTCATCGGTGCATAATGCAACGCCAGCAAACTCGGGTTCAAACACCGATGTTACCATGCGAACTGCAAACTCTAGACGCGTAAATTACACGAATAATGACTCATTTACGACATATGATAATAATGAACAAAATACTTGTAATTACGAACCACAACCAAGCACATCATATGAGCATGAACAAATTGAGAATTTTCACCTGAGAGCCTTATTCAGAGGGAAAAGATAATTTTAAATTGTACTAATTATCGTTCTTTGCCTTACATTGTAGTTCCAGAGCTAGGTAATGCAGTTTTTATGTTAGACTCTGGTAGCTCTAGATCGTTTATAGGTCGGCGTGTCGCTTACCAATATTTCAAAAATAGTATTTACAAGGAACCTTTTGAAGTAGTCAGTACTCATGGTGTTAGTATGCATACAGAAGTTGTTTTAACGCCCTTACCCAAAATATTTAAAAGTTCTGAAGGGCATAAGTTTTACGTCTACGATGTTGATAATCACTATGACGGTTTACTAGGCAGTAATTTATTAAAACAATTAGATGCAAAAATTGATTACCAAACACTAACCTTATGCACAAGAAATACTGACATACCCTTTGTTTATTCTTCAGCGCTAAAAGATACTTACATTTTACCACCACGTAGCGAGTTAAGGGTAAAACTTCCTGTAAACTTAACTAATGGAGAGGCTATTTTAGATTTTAAAGAATTGTCTAAAGGGATTAGGATGCCTTGTGCGTTAGTCAACTGTGTGAATGGTTATGCCTATACGGTCATTCAGAACTGCAAGGACATAGAAATGAGCCTCAATGTCACTAGCCCATTCCAGGTAGAACCTTACAATCACTGAGACCAGATCTTAGTTAATCATTTAAACGACACAGACAGTATTGATAAGCTATTATCAAATAACTTAAAAAAATTAAGGTTACAACATACGAATGAAGAAGAAAGAACGATGATAAAAAATATTTGTGAGGAGTATAAGGAGATTTTTTATTGTGAAGACATACCGTTGTCTTTCACTAACGAAGTGAAACATAAAATTAGAACGGTAAACGAGGATCCCATTAATGTAAAAGCCTATAGGTTGCCGCCCACTCAAACAGACGAGATTAGACGTCAAGTGGATAAGATGCTTAGGGACGATGTAATCCGGGAATCAAATTCTCCTTGGAGTGCACCGGTCCACCTTGTTCCAAAGAAGCTAGATGCCTCCGGGCAACAAAAATGGAGGATAGTAGTAGATTATCGACGTTTAAATGAGATAACTGTTGACGATAAGTACCCTTTGCCAAACATCAATGATCTTTTTGATAAGTTAGGAAAGAGTATGTACTTTTCCACCTTAGACCTTGCGTCTGGCTATCATCAATTACAAATCCAGGAGGAAGACAGACAAAAAACGGCGTTTTCAACACCATTCGGTTTATACGAATTCAACAGAATGCCGTTCGGTTTGAAAACAGCGCCTGCCACGTTTCAACGTGCAATGGATAACGTCCTCCGAGGATTGCAAGGCTTGCATTGTCTGATTTACCTTGATGACGTCATCATATTCTCTACCAGTTTGCAAGAACACATAGAGAAATTACGAGTTATTTTTGAGCGTTTTCGAAAAACTAACTTAAAGATCCAGCTCGATAAATCCGAGTTTTTAAGAAAAGAAGTAATGTATTTGGGACATACAATAACAAAGGATGGCCTTAAGCCTAACAATGACAAAATCGAGGCTATTCTGAAATATCCTTTACCTAAAACCGTGACAGAGATTAAGAGTTTCTTCGGTTTGATAGGAAGTTTATCAAAGATTTTTCTAAAATAACCACACCTTTTACAGCTTGTCTAAAGAAGGGAAAAAAGATTGTGATAAATGACGAATATAAAAAAAGCTTTGAAACGTGCAAAGAGTTACTGACACATGCACCTTTGTTACAATTTCCGGATTTTACAAAACCGTTTATTCTTACAACAGACGCTTCAAACTTTGCGGTAGGCGCGGTACTTTCTCAAGGTACTATAGGATCAGACAAACCGATTGCATTTGCCAGTAGAAAACTAAGCGATACGGAATCTAGATATAGTACGATAGAAAAGGAGTTATTGGCCATAGTATGGGCAGTCAAACATTTCAGGCCCTACTTATACGGTCGAAAGTTCATAATATATACCGACCATAGACCTTTGGCATGGTTGAATTCATTAAAAGAACCCAACAGTAAACTAACTCGATGGCGTTTACGTTTAGAAGACTATAATTTCGATATACATTATAAGAAAGGTAAACAAAATACAAATGCAGATGCTTTATCACGCATTAAAATTAATATAACAAAAGATGACGCGGAATCAATGGTAGTGAATGTAGATGAAAAGGAAGCGAGATTACAGCAGCATTTGAAAGATGTGACGGAAGAAATCGTAAAACTTAGCGTTACAGAACCGGGAATAGAGACGATAGAATTATCTGATTCCGAAAGTGACGTCGCCACAGCAAATTCAATATCTAATAGGGAACATGAGGGTATTCCTATCCTTAATGAGGCAATAGATACCAAAGCGAGGCAAATTCATGTTTTCACCTGGCACAGGGACGAGATCTGTGTAAAAGATATTTCTAACGACAAACAAAAAATTTTCGAAGTCCATCTACCCCCTAGTAACAGCGAAAACTTAGTAAAAAAAATTCTTAAAGAGTATGTAGATTACAAAAAAAAGTATTTTATCTACTTTGAGGATCATTGTCATAGAAAAGCTTTTGTTAATGTAGCTACGTCACTTTACAAAAAGGGAACTCAAAACTTTGTTGAATGCACTGAAAGAGTTGTGAACGTTACAGACGAAAGTGACCAAAAGGATTTAGTTACCAAATATCATCTAGGGAAGACTTGTCATAGAGGTATTAGAGAGACTCTAATGAAGTTAAAAAGATCATATTGGTGGAGCAATATGAAAGAAACAGTGACAGCCATTATCAATGCATGTGAAGAATGTAAAAAAATGAAGTATGACAGGAAACCTCTAAAACCATTTATACAATTAACTCAAACTACAGACAGTCCATTCCAGGAAGTTTTTATAGATCTATTATACATAGAGAAAAACCAATATTTAACTGTAGTAGACTCATTTAGTAAGTTAGGTCAAGCAATACAGATTCCCAATAAAAGCACACCCGAAGTAGTGAGGGCTCTAATAAAATACTTTAGTATGTATGGAATACCTACAAAAATTAGTAGTGACGCAGGTACCGAGTTTAACAACGAATTATTTAAGGAAATGTTAAGTTTATATAAAATAGAGCAACACATAGGGACACCAAACAACCCTAATTCAATGGCAATAGTGGAAAGATTTCATTCCACAATTATCGAAATATATAGGTTAGCAAAATATGAACAATCTAGTTTAGATGCAGCATCCGTTATGACATATGCGATCATGGGTTATAACAATACTATTCATAGCGCAACAAACTTTACACCTTGCGAAATAGTTTTTGGACACACGGACTCCGGAAATGCTTTTGATATTGACAGGGACAAGACGTTAATGCAAAAGATATTACAGGATCATCGCAAACGATTGAAAACCCTTTATGAGCATTTAAGTAGTCAAATGATTGGACATAAAGGCTTAGTTAGAGACAAAATAGGAGGTGAGGACCAGCCAAAATTAGTGGAAGGTGACACGGTTTTTATGAAAAACACTAGGACTAGGAAAGCAAAAGAACTACCGCGATACGAAAAGGCAATTATCACTGGAAAGCCCAAGCGTAATACAGTACCAGTTAAGCTGAAAAATAGAAATACTAAAGTAGCACTAAAGAATGTCAAACGCCCTCCACAGACGGTGTTTGATACTGCTCGTCCTAGCGGATCAAGGGACGACCCTGAACATCCAGAGGATTGACCAGAATCCGGGAATAGTTCCGATTCGGATTGGAACAGCTCTGAAGAGGACTAACCATTGGGATATTATTAAAACCATGGACTTAAATTCACTAACGGTCCAGTTAGAAAATAATATAGAAGAGTATAATATGTTAAAAATCATAACTCAAAGTAATAGTGAGATACGTAGGGAACTTGTAGGGTTGACAGCACAAATAGAATCTTTTATCGAATTGACAAAAGATAGGTTAAAACAGATTCTACCCTCTAGCAGAACTAGGAGAGGAATTTTAAACCCATTGGGCTCCTTTATTAAGGTAATAACAGGAAATTTAGATAACGAAGATGCTAGAAAATATAATTTAGAGATTAGTAATTTAGGAAACAGGGAACATTCAGTAGAACGAAAAGTGTCGTTAATGCAGAAGGCTTTTGATAAATTACTCAATGTTTCTGATGACATTAATTTTAATACTAGACATTTAAATTTCAAAATAAGACAATTACAAACACTTACTCAAAACCAAACCAAGTACTCTAACCTTTTAACCGTAATGAATAGTATGAATCAAGTTTTAAATAATTGTCGTACCATTTATTCCATTATCTACGAATTAGAAACCGCTATTGCTTTCAGTAAAATGCACATATTACATCCATCCATAGTAAATTCCACAGAATTATTTAATATTCTTAATATCATAAGAAAACATCATAATTTAATTTATCCATTAACATTAGATAACTTAGTAAAATTAGAGGGAAATATAGAAATTAAGGGATATATAGACAATAGTAAAATTATATTTGTATTAGAAGTTCTATTAATAGATAAAAATACATACAATTATTATAAAGTTATTCCTATTCCAATCTATAACCAGATTACCCAAAAACCTAATGTCATCATACCCCAATATCCTTACCTAATAGTGAACAAGTCGAAATACAGATCCGTAGCCGAAGGCTGTAAAGAAATAGAAGATCTAACATATCTCTGTTCTGATGACAACGTGGTACAGTACACAGAGGAAACATGTATCCAACAGCTTATGTTATCACAACATAACTTTAGTAATTGCAAACAACACCAAGTGCAGATAGAAGAAACCAAGGTGCAGCCCATATCCAACATACACTGGTTGATATACACGGAAAAGGAAATTGTTGCAACGGAGCACTGCGAAGATGAGACCCGCAGACATAATCTTCGAGGCACATACATATTAGTGCCAAGTCAGCATTGTACCTTACAGATTGCTGATATCTCGATCACAACACCCACGAATACCAGCTTAGTCTCCTTCAGATTGCCACCAGTACAGATGCCCGAGCTACGCAGAGACGTCACCTCGTCAGCCAAGCAGATGGACCTCAGAGGAGTTGATCTAGGCGACATCAAGGAACTGCTGAACCAGGCCAAATATAGTGATAGTGCCAGTGATGTTGAAACCGTTATAATCACTGACAAAATCAGTGTATGGACCATAAGTCTTTACGCCATTATAATTGTATTCGTCACAGGGTTTTTGTTTCAAAAAAGAAAGTTGTTAACTAAGAGATTTAGACGAAATTCTCTAAAGACTACTGAGTTATCTTTAGACAATTTCTCTCCTAAGGAGGGAGGAGTTAAGTGTGACGACCCTAACACTATTTGCTTTGTCAGCAAATCCACCTCCACTCAAAGTAGCAAATAAGTAGTTCATAAGAATATTGTAAACTTAGCAATAATTAATTATAAATACGTCTCACGACTAGAATAATCATTACTATCTTAATTACTGTAACGCTGTTCATCTAAATAAAGTCTTTTTATAAACTAATCAAGTATCGATCACTTAATTCGCGCCACGTGCCGTTCACAACAGTGAGTCATGATGGCACAGTCAAGTCTTCCCGCAAGCGCGGCCAGCATGCTGTTGGCGCTCCCCCGCACTCGCCGCACCAGCGAAGTGCTTCGCTTGCGCATTGTTGCGTAGAAACAATCAACGCGGGCTTCCGCAAACATTGTTGATGTGCTGCAATAGCGGGGGAGCCCCAACATCATCCTGAACGCGTTGTTAAACTGGACGCGAAGGGTACTGTACGATTTTTGCGTGTAGTCAGTCCACAGGCTGCATGTGTACATTGTGGTGCAGTATGCTCTAAAAAGAGTTAGTTTAACTTCACTTGAACACCTAGCAAACCTACGGATTACCATGTTCGCTCTGACCGACAGCGCCCTCCGCTCCCGTTCAATGTCCGCATCATCTTTCAGGGTAGGTGTCACTAGGTGACCTAAGTATTTAAATTTGTCTACCCTTTCTAAAGGTGAGCCATTCAGTTTAATTGGTGGCATTTCTGTTACTTTTCTAGGTCCACCCTGGAAAACCATACACTGACTCTTTTTTACATTATACAACAGTCCGTGATTAGCTGCATAACCCTCACAGATACTCATCAGCCTTCTGAGTCCGCAGACCGAGGCGCTCAGCAGCACCATATCGTCCGCGTAGCTAACGTTATTAAAACAGACGCCATCTATATGACAACCTATGTTGCTCACTGAGCGCCTCGATCAGCCCATTGATGTACAGGTTAAAAATGGAGGGAGAGCTCAACCCCCCTTGCCTCACCCCACATTCCAACCTATACGGGTCCGATAACGTGCCCGCCCACTTCACGTTGTTTACCTGGTTCCCATACCAATACTTAAAGATGTTGATAAGTTCATTCGGCATATGGGATGATTTCATTTTATTCCACAAGATATCATATGAAACTAGGTCAAAGGCTTTGGAAAGGTCGAGGAAGCAAGCGTACACGGATGTTTTTCTCTCAGTATAGTATTTAACAGTACTCTTAAAACACAATATTGCAGTTTCTGTAGACAGTCCCGGCCGAAAACCGAACTGATTATCGTGTAACTTTAGGTATTTATTTAGTTGTTTATTAAGAATGCTGTCAAATACCTTAGCGACTATTGTGGCCAAAGAAATAGGTCTTTAATTAGATATATCTGACAAATCTCCTGCTTTGTTTTTTACAACTGGCACTACGACAGTCCTCATCATGTCGGTAGGTAGGTACGAGTGTGAGATGCAAAGGTTGTACAATAAAGCTAACACTCTGCACATATGAGGCCCAGCGTGCTGTACGTGTTCCACACTCAATCCGTCATGACCAGGGGATTTGCCATTACAAATTGATTTTACCGCCATTGATACATCTTTGGTCGAGATTTTGGTATCAACATACTCCCCACTCACCCCACCCTTTTTCTGAGAGGAAGATGGTCCCAACGGCGACCTAACAACAAAGTTATTTTTAAATTTATCAGCGATGCTTTTTAAGTCATTCGTACCGTCTACACTCACGGGAAGACCAGGCCGACTCCTCAAACGATTGGTATTTTTCCAGAAACCACTGAAATCCTTCGTGCTATGCTTAGCTGCCAGAATATCCATTTTCAGCTGGTCTTGATGGTTCTGACACCATTTTAAACGAGACTTAAATACCTTTCTGGTTTCGCACATTTTTGTATACATGTTACCTGTGGTAGGACTACCACACAGTAACCATTCCCGAAAACTCGCCCTGGCCGTCCCATAACTGTCGCTCACATATTTATTCCATCCAACAATGGTTTTAGGCTGACATTTACTCCGCTTACGCTTGCCTCCCCCCCCTACCACCGATGCCTGGGATAAGGCAAGCACGATGTCAGAGTACAGTTTATCAATAAGTAAGCCATGAGCAGGGTCATTACAATACCGATCACTACATAATTGAAATTCAGTAGGAAAATCAATAAGTCTGAGACGTTTATGACATTCAATTCGATATTGTGACACTTGGTCCGCTGTTTTCTCCCCCCACACAGTTTTATTATCAGCTACACGTGTCACACTTCTTAAAGGAGTCAAACCTTGCAACTTACATTCACAAATAACGGGAAAATGATCTGACCACATTACGTCATAATCAACATACACATTGCACACAGACATAGCGGCCGATTGCGACACAACACAATGATCAAGCCAGCGCCTGGACCCACAGGTTTGATCTATGTAGGTAAATGTTTCCGAAGTCAATCCTAATTTATTTACATCAATAGCTATCCATTTAAATTCATCACATAAAATATTTAATTCATTAAAAAATAACTCACCGGGATGAGCATTAAAATCCCCTAAAACAAATATAGGTTCGTTTTCATAATCATTACTAATAGCACTTACAGTTCCCATGCAGTCAGTATTTGGTATCGCTTTAAATCCCACATCGATCTGCTGTCCAAGAGGATTAGGAAGCTCATCTTCATTTTTAAAAGCCTACGTCGTGTTGCAGAT
Organism: Agrochola litura; assembly: GCA_949152395.1. Classification (NCBI taxonomy): domain Eukaryota; kingdom Metazoa; phylum Arthropoda; class Insecta; order Lepidoptera; family Noctuidae; genus Agrochola; species Agrochola litura. The sequence goes on along the minus strand of OX424497.1, from coordinate 380,749 downwards.
GCGAAAGTTCTTAAGACAGTATACTTTGCACTTTGTCAATCTGTACTAAACTATTGCATCTCAGTTTGGAGTGGGGCTCCTAAATCGTTTATGACTAAAATCGAGCGAGCACAAAGAGCAATGCTAAAGGTGGCCCATGCTTTACCGTTCTTAAGGTGCCGTACCCGGTTGGGCACGCCACAATTGCGGCGATAAGACCCCTCTTTGAGGAGTGGCTTGAGAGGCGCCACGGCGTCCTCACCTTCCGCCTGAAGCTGGTCCTCACCGGACACGGCTGCTTCGGGAGGTTCCTGTTCAGGATAAGGCGGGAGGAAACACCCGGGTGTCACCATTGTGTAGATCGGCCTGAGGACACGGTGGAACATACGGTAGAGGTCTGCCCGGCTTGAGCGAGGCGATCGGCGGCGGTGATCTCTCGCGTACAGCCCTGGTTCAGGCCATGGTACGGAGCGAGAGGAAATGGCAGGCCGTCACCTCCTTCTGCGAAGCGGTAATGCTCGCGAAGGAGGAGGCGGAACGCGTGAGGGAGAGGCAAATTTCGCGCCCTCACGCTCCTAACCGCCGCAGGAGGAGACGCCCGGGGCGGGAATTGCGAGCCGATTTCCGGTCACCGTAGGCGCGGGCTTGCGGACGGTGAGCAATGGGTAGCTCGCCGTCCGATAAGGACCAAGCCCGGGTCGACGGCGCGTTGTGTTCCACGCGCGCCTCAAAGAGATGTCAGCAGAATTGACGGGGTCCGCTAGGGCCAATGCCTGCCGGGGGTTCGAAGAAAACCGATAGGGACATAGTGGCCCCCGGCAACAGTGCAACCGAAGGAACACGGGTGGCTTTTAGTCAGTAAGAGTCTGACACGCCCTCCCGCTCCGCCCAGAGCGGGAGAAGTTATTTGATAATTTCCCACCCAAAAAAAGGTGCCGTACCCAAAGGGTAAAACGGGACCCTATTACTAAGACTCCGCTGTCCGTCCGTCTGTCACCAGGCTGTATCTCATGAACCATGATAGTTAGACAGTTGAAATTTTCACATATGATGTATTTCTGTTGCTTCTATAATAAAAAATACAAAAAAACAGAATAAAATAAATATTTAATTGGGCTCCCATACAACCAACGTGATTTTTTTGCCATTTTTGTAGATAATGGTATGGAACCCTTCGTGCGCGAGTCCGACTCGCACTTGGCCGGTTTTTTTTTTTTACCATACCTCTGAATTGTACGGTAAGTGCAAGGTTCTTACTGTTCGGCAACTGTTTTTCGTTCAAACAATCTTGCGTTAACATTCTACTTTGAACTACAACTCATCCTTAAACGCTCATAAACGCATTAAAACTATATATAGGTATGTTCTACTCAACTGTGTACAAGTTTTCTTTCGCACCGCAACTTTTGTTTCCTTGGCAGTTATTTTTACAATAAAATATACTCTACTTTAAAAATATACCCTCTTACTAAAGCAAAGTGCAAGGAAGTTCTCATCACTTATTTCCTAAACCTTGATTACGGTAGCACTGAAAGGCTCCTTCTTGTTTTAAGATAAATGTGTTTTTCAGCCTGTCCATCACACCACACTACACCACACCGCACTACACCGCACCACACCACACCGCACCACACCGCACCACACCGCACCACACCGCACCACACCGCACCACACCGCACCACACCACACTACACTACACCACACTACACTACACTTCACCACACCACATCACCACACTTCACTGGTACCTACACTTTTCAATTGTAACTTTTAATTTTGTATCTTTTTTTTTGTTTTTTGATTACTGTGTTCTCCTACCAAAGGTAAAAATAATTTGTAAATAATATTAAATTTATGATTAAATAATCAAACACTGTTTTTGGGGAGGCTGGTAATCTGTGTGACAGGTTTTCCTAGTGCAGATACCATTCTCCCACAAAGGACTTAACAGATATTCTATTTTTCATATATTCTATGTAACGATTCTATTTTTAAGGCGTCTTTGTGGTAGAGAAATAAATGTTCTTTATTATTATTGTTATTGGGGTTAGAATCTATAAAAATCTCCCATCTCAAATAATTTTAAATTACGAAAATTATGAATGAGGTTGACTAAAACAACCAATGCAATGGATAAAAACCAACAATTAAGAGTGTAATTGTATTAATTATTTTGAACATAGCCAATAACATTGACATACATATATAAATATTGTACACCTCATGGGTAAGTTACAGTAATACAATAATGTTAATTGTAAGAACTGTCTTTTCACCTGTGTGTCGAGGATATCACGCCGCACCGGGCGACCGCGGGCGGTAGCTGCGGTCGCGGGGGGCGCTCGAGCAGCGCGTGCGCACCGGCCGGCACGCCACTGCGTCTTCGACCACCATACAACGTATTCATATTATAGTAATTATCGCAAATGTAAACCGTTTGTTTTCCCTGAAATCTTTATATTATACAGTCCACTATTATCGAGTTACCGGTGTTTTAGTCCTCGTACCACCTGGAGGATATATCCATTCCTTTCTATGTGACAAACAATAAATAAATGAATATGTACGATATAAACACCAGGTACAGTTAAATTATTTCGCGAAGTCCTGTCTTGTCGCCGTTATGACGTTAATCATAAGGTTTAAATTGCAATAACTAACAGAACTTCGTGAAATAGTTTAAGCAAACTGTAAAAAGCGAGCGGCAACGTTTTTCCGCTTTATTCAATATTTTTCGGCTTAATTTCATCTTTGATACCAAAAGATTAAAAACATGCATATTTGTTTGTGGTACTGAACTACTTTACAATATGCTTTTAAAAGTAAATAGCACTAAAATATTGTGTTTTTCACATTTGGTTTATTTTATGACCTGTAAAAAATTATTCTCCTTTAATTATTCCTTTTATTCTTATAGTCATTAGCTCTAAAATGATCAGATCACAACCTTTGTTTTGTGACTGTAAAGTACTTGTAACGTAGTAGTTTCCCATAGCTTACGAAGTTTTCCTTTTTTAGTGAATTAGGTAATACATTCTACGAACTATTATACACAAAACAAAAAATAACACAAAAAATTGTATTACAAAATGTAAGAAAGAGTCACAAAAAAAAACCAATAGATGGGAATCGAACTTACTAAAGCATTCGTCCAACCGATTAGTTATTTGCTTTGTTAAAAGTTCCATTTTACCGTTCCTATATAATTATGATTGTCATGATTGACTGCTTAGTTCCATAAAGGTAATGCGTGACGATAATCATTTAAAAAGTTAAATCGGGAACTATTCACAATATTCTAACCTTTTGACGCGTCCTTTTACAATTTGCGGAGAAAAACACGAACATAATATAATATTGCTCATCCCCCATAGCAAATAGCGTGATAGTTTATGCCCTACAGTTTCAAACAGACGAAAATTCTAAAAACTATATTTTAGGCATAAGAATGATCCCAGACCTCATAGCAATAACTTTTTTCCAACAATATTCAATGTACAGTTTTAACTTTGGTACGATTTTATTATATGTATAGATTACTGCATTATGGAGGCATATGGTGACAGGGCTCAAAGCGTTCAATTTGATAATCGAAATAAGCTTATAAACATAAATATCCAAACTGACTACTACAGAAAGGCCAACTTGCATCACAAATCAATAAATACATTTAACGCTAAAAGTATTTAAAATGTCTCAGTCATCATTCTTCAAATAATTGTCTGAAATATGTAGAATGATGTTTTAAATTAATGCAATTAGTGATGTCGGGTGCAAGTTGAAGAATCGTTCTCTGTTGTAGGATGCGCTATTCGTAGAGCTAGCAGAGCTCTACGAATTGCGTATCCAACCTACGACGTAGCGCATGGTACGGCGTAGCGCGTGCTACGACGCATTAAAAATGCTACGAAATAGTGCGTCGTAGAACGCCGCCGCCGCGGCGCCGTAGCGCCGCCGCCGTAGCGATGCGGCATTAAATTAGTACATAATTATTATCAATATTTGTGGTTGTTTATTATGTTTGTACAGTAAATTAGTAAATAAGTTACGCTGGTAACATAGTGCTCGGTTAGACAGTGAGTGTGCAGTATTGGCAGCTGGAACTTCCCGGTTTTACAAACACATTTTAATACAAAAAGACATTTTAATACAAGAAATAAATATTAGTTTTGATTTAGATAGTTCATTAGATAAGCAATGATTACCTAATCACTCCCTTTTATTCAGAGATCCTTACAACGCGACGGTTAACCGTCAAGACCTCCTAACTGACATATTTTGACAAAATACTTTTTCTTATTAAAAAATTCCAAAAAAATCTATCCCACACAATACTAAAATCTCCTATAGAGAATTCGTAACATTTTGGGTATTTTTTCCATCGTGCCAATACCTACGAAATACGCGCGTGCAAAAGCTAACTTCAGTGTGTGCCTCGCAACTTGTATGAACTCGTCGCGTGTTTCGCGCGCTCTCCAATTGAAAAGTAAGTTTTACTGTTTTTTTCTTATTTTGTACCAATCTTTTATGGATAGTGTGTGTGTATGTGATATGTTAGTATAATTGTAATGTAATTTTTTTGTGTAATATTGACAGTTTATTACGAAAAAATCAGCTGTAAACAAAAAATATGTAGATAGAAGTTATTAGTTGTAAAAAAAAATCGCGATGGCTCGCTACACTCGCACAGTATAATAGCACTTAGGAGTAATGATACTCTAATATTTACGATTATATTATAGATAATAATTTCAGAATGACTTCCCACCGGTCAAGAAACTTGGTCAAACTTTGTTTGGAGTCAGAAAAACAAGATGCAGACACAAAACAAAATGAAAACCAAGCGGTACAAGATTCCATTATACCTTCGCACACTGCTCCTCTAATTCCTGTGCAGATAGAGTTTATAGACCAATTCAATATCACTTCTAATTCACTGCCGATCTCTAACATAGAAAATTAATTTATCGACAATATTCCCTTAGCCAATCCTTCACAAATACATGCAGACTTTGAAGATATTTTAGAATTCACGCTAGAATGAAGTTTAAAACTTTCTACTGAGATGCCATCAGTAATATAATATTGCTCATCCCCCATAGCAAATAGCGTGATAGTTTATGCCCTACAGTTTCAAACAGACGAAAATTCTAAAAACTATATTTTAGGCATAAGAATGATCCCAGACCTCATAGCAATAACTTTTTTCCAACAATATTCAATGTACAGTTTTAACTTTGGTACGATTTTATTATATGTATAGATTACTGCATTATGGAGGCATATGGTGACAGGGCTCAAAGCGTTCAATTTGATAATCGAAATAAGCTTATAAACATAAATATCCAAACTGACTACTACAGAAAGGCCAACTTGCATCACAAATCAATAAATACATTTAACGCTAAAAGTATTTAAAATGTCTCAGTCATCATTCTTCAAATAATTGTCTGAAATATGTAGAATGATGTTTTAAATTAATGCAATTAGTGATGTCGGGTGCAAGTTGAAGAATCGTTCTCTGTTGTAGGATGCGCTATTCGTAGAGCTAGCAGAGCTCTACGAATTGCGTATCCAACCTACGACGTAGCGCATGGTACGGCGTAGCGCGTGCTACGACGCATTAAAAATGCTACGAAATAGTGCGTCGTAGAACGCCGCCGCCGCGGCGCCGTAGCGCCGCCGCCGTAGCGATGCGGCATTAAATTAGTACATAATTATTATCAATATTTGTGGTTGTTTATTATGTTTGTACAGTAAATTAGTAAATAAGTTACGCTGGTAACATAGTGCTCGGTTAGACAGTGAGTGTGCAGTATTGGCAGCTGGAACTTCCCGGTTTTACAAACACATTTTAATACAAAAAGACATTTTAATACAAGAAATAAATATTAGTTTTGATTTAGATAGTTCATTAGATAAGCAATGATTACCTAATCACTCCCTTTTATTCAGAGATCCTTACAACGCGACGGTTAACCGTCAAGACCTCCTAACTGACATATTTTGACAAAATACTTTTTCTTATTAAAAAATTCCAAAAAAATCTATCCCACACAATACTAAAATCTCCTATAGAGAATTCGTAACATTTTGGGTATTTTTTCCATCGTGCCAATACCTACGAAATACGCGCGTGCAAAAGCTAACTTCAGTGTGTGCCTCGCAACTTGTATGAACTCGTCGCGTGTTTCGCGCGCTCTCCAATTGAAAAGTAAGTTTTACTGTTTTTTTCTTATTTTGTACCAATCTTTTATGGATAGTGTGTGTGTATGTGATATGTTAGTATAATTGTAATGTAATTTTTTTGTGTAATATTGACAGTTTATTACGAAAAAATCAGCTGTAAACAAAAAATATGTAGATAGAAGTTATTAGTTGTAAAAAAAAATCGCGATGGCTCGCTACACTCGCACAGTATAATAGCACTTAGGAGTAATGATACTCTAATATTTACGATTATATTATAGATAATAATTTCAGAATGACTTCCCACCGGTCAAGAAACTTGGTCAAACTTTGTTTGGAGTCAGAAAAACAAGATGCAGACACAAAACAAAATGAAAACCAAGCGGTACAAGATTCCATTATACCTTCGCACACTGCTCCTCTAATTCCTGTGCAGATAGAGTTTATAGACCAATTCAATATCACTTCTAATTCACTGCCGATCTCTAACATAGAAAATTAATTTATCGACAATATTCCCTTAGCCAATCCTTCACAAATACATGCAGACTTTGAAGATATTTTAGAATTCACGCTAGAATGAAGTTTAAAACTTTCTACTGAGATGCCATCAGTAATATAATATTGCTCATCCCCCATAGCAAATAGCGTGATAGTTTATGCCCTACAGTTTCAAACAGACGAAAATTCTAAAAACTATATTTTAGGCATAAGAATGATCCCAGACCTCATAGCAATAACTTTTTTCCAACAATATTCAATGTACAGTTTTAACTTTGGTACGATTTTATTATATGTATAGATTACTGCATTATGGAGGCATATGGTGACAGGGCTCAAAGCGTTCAATTTGATAATCGAAATAAGCTTATAAACATAAATATCCAAACTGACTACTACAGAAAGGCCAACTTGCATCACAAATCAATAAATACATTTAACGCTAAAAGTATTTAAAATGTCTCAGTCATCATTCTTCAAATAATTGTCTGAAATATGTAGAATGATGTTTTAAATTAATGCAATTAGTGATGTCGGGTGCAAGTTGAAGAATCGTTCTCTGTTGTAGGATGCGCTATTCGTAGAGCTAGCAGAGCTCTACGAATTGCGTATCCAACCTACGACGTAGCGCATGGTACGGCGTAGCGCGTGCTACGACGCATTAAAAATGCTACGAAATAGTGCGTCGTAGAACGCCGCCGCCGCGGCGCCGTAGCGCCGCCGCCGTAGCGATGCGGCATTAAATTAGTACATAATTATTATCAATATTTGTGGTTGTTTATTATGTTTGTACAGTAAATTAGTAAATAAGTTACGCTGGTAACATAGTGCTCGGTTAGACAGTGAGTGTGCAGTATTGGCAGCTGGAACTTCCCGGTTTTACAAACACATTTTAATACAAAAAGACATTTTAATACAAGAAATAAATATTAGTTTTGATTTAGATAGTTCATTAGATAAGCAATGATTACCTAATCACTCCCTTTTATTCAGAGATCCTTACAACGCGACGGTTAACCGTCAAGACCTCCTAACTGACATATTTTGACAAAATACTTTTTCTTATTAAAAAATTCCAAAAAAATCTATCCCACACAATACTAAAATCTCCTATAGAGAATTCGTAACATTTTGGGTATTTTTTCCATCGTGCCAATACCTACGAAATACGCGCGTGCAAAAGCTAACTTCAGTGTGTGCCTCGCAACTTGTATGAACTCGTCGCGTGTTTCGCGCGCTCTCCAATTGAAAAGTAAGTTTTACTGTTTTTTTCTTATTTTGTACCAATCTTTTATGGATAGTGTGTGTGTATGTGATATGTTAGTATAATTGTAATGTAATTTTTTTGTGTAATATTGACAGTTTATTACGAAAAAATCAGCTGTAAACAAAAAATATGTAGATAGAAGTTATTAGTTGTAAAAAAAAATCGCGATGGCTCGCTACACTCGCACAGTATAATAGCACTTAGGAGTAATGATACTCTAATATTTACGATTATATTATAGATAATAATTTCAGAATGACTTCCCACCGGTCAAGAAACTTGGTCAAACTTTGTTTGGAGTCAGAAAAACAAGATGCAGACACAAAACAAAATGAAAACCAAGCGGTACAAGATTCCATTATACCTTCGCACACTGCTCCTCTAATTCCTGTGCAGATAGAGTTTATAGACCAATTCAATATCACTTCTAATTCACTGCCGATCTCTAACATAGAAAATTAATTTATCGACAATATTCCCTTAGCCAATCCTTCACAAATACATGCAGACTTTGAAGATATTTTAGAATTCACGCTAGAATGAAGTTTAAAACTTTCTACTGAGATGCCATCAGTAATCGATACCTCGCTAATTCAGCCTACATATTTAAGATTTGATAATGACTCTTCGCAGTTAACTTTGCAGCTAAGAGCCGATGCTGATGTTGACATGTCAGCTAGGGAAGACAGCGAATATTCGGCGCCCGATTCGGATAGTTCGTCTTCTGACAGTTCTCTAAGTGACGTAGAGAATACAGTACAAGAGCTGCAAAGTAACTTAGAAGTATTATATGGTGATATGTCTGATGGCAGAAGAAGGAGAAAGAAGACTGATCCTGAACAATGGAAAAATAACCTCAACAAGAGTCTTCGGATGGAAGGGAAGGCTTACTTAGGCTATGATGCTCCAAGAGGTGAAAAGGTTCAGCATAATAAGAACAGACCTGAAAGATCAATGGGACCTCCATGCACGTCTGATTTCTGTAAAAAATCTGCAGTACGTCGTTGTGATGAATTTACTGAAGACAACCGCAATAACATCTTTGAAGCTTTTTGGAAATCTATGGATTGGTCACAACGTAAAATTTGTGTGGGCAACAATGTTACTGTTGTTAGTAAAAAACGAGTAACCAGTTCAGGTCCATCGCGTCATGGAGGCACGTTAAAATATTACTTGCCACTTACTAAAGAAGATAATACGACAGAAAAAAATCCGGTATGCAGAAAAATGTTTATAAACACCCTTTGTCTCGGTACATTTACAGTCCAATCATGGGCGAAGAAGAGTCGATCTGGAATACTTCCCTCTCGAGAAAATGAATGTAGATCCAATTTTTCGAAATAAGTCTCATTTATACCAGGTTTATAAGCAGTTCTGCAATGATAAAAATTCTGGACCATTTTCAATAAAAAAGTTTGATATGATTTTCTCAAATAAAAACATAGCAAAACACCAATCAAAAAAAGACATGTGCGACACCTGTTTGGCCTATCAAAACGGAAATTTTAGTGAAGATGATTATCAGCAGCATAATTCGAGGAAAAATACTGCTAGACAAGAAAAATAAAAGGACGAGAAGGACGCGTTAGAACGTAAATGTATAGTTTTAAATGTTGACCTGCAAGCTGTAAAAGTGTGTCCGTTTTTGACTGCTAGTGCAGTATATTATAAAACCAAATTGGTTCTGCATAATTACTCTGTCTATAATGTGGCAACTCACAATGCTATGTGCTATTGGTTTGCGGAAACTGAAGCCGATTTGTCATCTTCTACGTTTGCGACCATGCTTATAGATTAATTAGAAAAACATTGTCTTTCGGAAAATATTCCTATTATAATATACTCAGATGGTTGTGCGGCACAAAATCGAAACAATGTTCTAGCTAATGTTTTACTTATTTTTTCTATACGCCATAACGTGGGTGTGTACCAAAAGTTTTTAGAAGTAGGACATACCCAGATGGAGGGGGATTCGGTACATAGTTGTATTGAAAGGAAGCTTAAAAATAGGATAATAAACTTACCAAGCAATAATATAACAGCTACAAAAGAAGCAAGAATCAAACCTTTTCCGTATGAGACAAGTACATATGGACTGTAATTTTTTCCTTAATTATACAGATCCCTAAATGTGCCGATACTCTTCGATAAGACCAGGTAGAAAAGCCGGTGACCCTAAAGTGACGGACATTAAAACTATTTCTTACCTACCAGATGGATTGATTAGAGTAAAACTTGATTATAACTCTGAATGGATAGAACTTCCTCAGAGACCAAAAAGACTTCCTGTCATAGAACATTATGAATCATTACACACTAAGCAGTTACCGATTCCCGACTCTAAATTTAAACATCTTCAAGAATTGAAATCTTTACTGCCGTTAGATTGTCAGGCATTCTATGATTCCTTGCCTCATATTTAATTTATTTAAACTCTTGGTACCAAAATATTTAAATTGATTTAAAGAAGTACAAAACTGAGATCTCAATTAATGACTGATAGGTATACTAAACTGATTGATTATAAATTATTGATACTAAATAATAAAATAATAATAAATGGTGTTTTAATTCAGGCAAAATACCCTTATACAAAAAGAATAAATAAGTAGTAAAAACATTAAAAATATTCAAAAATTACCATTAAAAATTAAAATTATCAGTCTAAAAACAAACATTTCGTCATTTTTTATTCTCGTTTAAGTGAACAGAAATCCAGTGCACAAATATGGGACTTGCCAGGTTGCACGAGACGACCCTCAAAATGCTGTTACTGGAGCGTCTCAAACTTTGCCAAAAAGACGCGACCCTCGACCTCATGATGGCGTAAAAGTCCGGGACCCTTGCTTCGGCAAACATGCTCGAGGCACTGCAGCATCTTGGCAGTTTCATAAGGGTTCGGTAAGCATTATTATACTGAACCCTTAATGAATTGTACATCTTTTTTGTGAAGTTGCACCAGAGTTGGCATGTGTACATTGACAAGCAATAAGCTCTGAACAGAGTGTTCTTTACGTCCTTGGTGCACTTCACAAATTTGCGCGCGAGCATGTTACTCCTCACTGAGAGGGCCCTCCGCTCTCTTTCGATGTCGCAGTCGTCGTGAAGTCTGTCCGTCAAAATGTGCCCTAAATATTTAAACTGCCTTACGACCTTTATGGTCGCACCATTCAAATATAGACTGGGTATGTTACCCGGACCAGCTCCAGACCTGAATACCATAGACTCGGTTTTGAGTACATTATATTTCAGTCCGTGAGCACCAGCATAATGCTCACAGACAGACAAAAGTTTCCTCAAGCCTTTGATCGACGGACTCAAAAGAACCATATCATCAGCATAACTCAAGCTGTTCCTCTGAGTTCCGCAATCAGATCATTGATATAGAGGTTAAACAGGTCCGGAGAAGTCAACCCTCCCTGGCGAACACCACAATCTAACCTGTAACTACTAGATAGAGTGTCACCCCATCTCACTTGATTGGTTTGGCCCCCATACCAGACCCTCAATAGATCTACAATTTGGTGCGGTACTTGTGACTTTTTTAACTTGTCCCAGAGGATTTCATAATTCATCAGGTCAAAAGCTTTGCTCAGGTCTAAGAAGCAAGCATACACTGAGGTTCTCTGGTGGGTGTAGTAGGCAATCGTACTCTTAAGGCAAATAATCGCAGAGTCTGTTGAAGTCCGGGTCGGAAACCAAACTGAGCATCGTCAATTTTTAAATTTATCTGCAGTTCAGGCTGTATGAGACGCTCCAGCACCTTGCCTATAACCGTACCAAGTGAAATGGGTCGATAGTTACTAGATGCACTCAAATCGCCTGTTCTATTTTTGACGACTGGAACTACCACAGTTCTCATTAAAAGTTCCGGCAAGTATGCGTGTTTGACACATAAGTTAAAGAACTCACCCAAATGTGGAAACAAGTTGGCACTCCCCCAGACAAGGTGCTCCACACTGAGACCATCGTGTCCTGGTGATTTACCACGCTTCATATTCTTCACTGCAGAGATTACATCTTCTAGCGTAAATGATGGCAGTGAGTCAGTCACGATGGCATCATTGCTGAGCTCACAATCCGCATGCAGGGGGTCAACTTTAAACTTACTGGCAAATAAATCAGCTATTTTACATGTTTCCTGCAATCCATCAACAGATACCGGAAGGCTCTGCTTAGAATTAAACTTTTTAGTCGCGTTCCAAAACTTAACAAAATGATTTTCTTTTCTATGTAAGGCCAATATTATTCATTTTTATAGAATCTTCATTTTTAACCGACTTCCAAAAAGGAGGAGGTTATATGTTCGACGCGTATGTTTGTTTTTTTTTTTTTTTTTTTTTTTTTTATGTATGTCCACCGATTTCTCCGTCATTTGTAGACCGATTTTGAAAATTATTTTTTTGTTTGAAAGGGTAGGCTCCCAAATTGGTCCCATATAAATTTTATTAACTTTGCTTGGGTAGTTTTTGAGTTAGCTACAAAATACGTATTTTTTTTCCCACTTAGTATGTAGATGATATGATAAGTTCTTGACACTGGTATTCGAATGTGTGTGGGGTAGGTACCACAACTAAAAAGTAAAAATAAAAACTTTTTACAAAAAAAAACAACCGACTTCCAAAAAAAAACACTACAAAGTGAAAAATAACTTTAATTTCGGAAGTCGGTGGCAAAAAACGAAAACACAAAACCCAAGACACCGACTTCCGAAATTAAAGTTATTTTTCACTTTGTAGTGTTTTTTTTTGGAAGTCGGTTGTTTTTTTTTGTAAAAAGTTTTTCTGACACCACTTGATTTTACTTTTAAACACTGAACGACTACTACGCATATTTTCAAAAACCAAACCTTGTAAAGGTCTACCAGCCTCCACCCAAACCTTGAAATGGTACCTAGCAGTTTGATGATAATCCCTCACGTGGTAGTTCCATCCAATCACCTTTTTGCATCGCCTCTGTTCACCTAAACGAGAACTCAGTACAGCAGCAGTCTGCAATGTTTCAACAATATGGGTATAATAAAAGTTTATTGACTCACAATATTTGTCATAATGTTCGCAATTTATATTGTTTTCACAATCACACTTAAAAATATTAAAATCGCCACTCAATTTATCAGAACAATATTTTTGGTATACATTAATTTGTTCTTTGGTGCGCGTGCCCCATTTGATTTTATTTTGGTGGTTACTGGAATCGGCGACCGCTGTCTCAACAGTCTTGCAAGTTATATCGCAAACAATACGCAAGGGATAGTGATCTGACCACATGACGTCATATATGACGTCAACCGCTATCACAGTATCCCATGCAGCCTTTTTTGCGATGCAGTGATCCAGCCACCGCCGACACCCGTGTGAATCACTCATAAATGTAAAAGTGTCTGAATCTAATCCAAGCAAATTAAAATCGACACATTCCCACTCCATATCCGTACAAAACTTTATCACCTCAAGGCCAAACTTGGCGGAGGGGTGCGCATTAAAATCACCCAACACATAAACACATTGCGCATCTCCTTCTTCAATAATCGCATTTATTGCACCCAAACAATCAATGAACTCAGTCAGATTATCGGCGTTATCAACCGGCATATACACATTAATAATGATTACACATCCCATACTAGTCGATATTCGTACAGCCGCTAAGCGGTCGCTACTACAACTAATAGGTGAGACATACGGAAACTTAGTTTTATTCCACATAATGGCTAAGCCCCCATACGGGGCTACCCCTTAATATCCCTGCTGAAGTATCTACAGAAGACTTAGCTAGACACCCAAAATCCTCATTAATTTCATTTACAAAATTTAAGTCGTGGGTAGTAACCAAGTCTCCTGCAGTAACACAATATCATTACTTTTAGTAAGTTCACGTACACTTTGCTTTGATCGATAAATCGATTTGCAATTGTAGGATAGTATTGAAATAGTAGATAACTTACAATCCATAATTAATTATTTAGATTCTTTAATTCCTCTCACCGTATACTCACGGAATCGCCTAAACCTGACTCCCACAGGCCAAAAATCAACATTTAAAAATTTTTCAAGCCTACTTCTATCTATTGTAACTTTAAAATAAACAAATTCTGTCTCGTGTTTCTGTGTTAGTAGTTCCACTTTAACACATTTTTCACCCATGTCACTGACATATGTCTGAATATCATCCATGGTAGTTGCTTTGTTCAAAAGAGACACATAATCGGCCGAGGACAATTGGGCAACCCGTAGTTTAGTCGAGCCTAGACCGGTGCCACTCATGTTGGCAAACTTCTTCCGCTTCTTTTTCTCCACCAACGTAAAATTATCATCATCCTCAGTCTTAGATTTATCGACAGTATTTGTTTGCACTGCGTTGTTTAATATGTCTCTGTATAGTGGGTTATGCGATAAATCAGCTGTTGTTTGTCGATCAGGCGACCTTGAACTCGAGCTCATTACCGGTACAGTCATTATATCATTAAGGTGACCGCTTGATGCTTTAGTAGGTGTGAGAGAGCGCGAGGATACGCCTTTCACTTGCTTCTTTGATTCCATAGCAGGTGCAAGCGAGCGCGAGGATTTGCCCTTCACTTGCCCGCATCCTTTCTCTGTAACACAGGTAGGTGCATCTACCTGCACTTGTTTACATTTATTTTCTTTAAGTTCAATCACCATAATATATGTTTTAATTTATCTATTTCCGATTTTAGGATCTCCATATCCGAGGTTGAGGTGGCCTCGTTAGTCACGACATCCCTTTTAGCTTTAATAGAAGCCACATCAGTTTTCAATATAGCCATTTCTTTTAAAAACGCAGTCACATCCACATAGTCAAATGTTACACGAGGCAACTTATTTAGATTTTTCGCTACGAATACTGGTAGGTTGTCAGGTTCGAATTCTTTAACGATCTTTATAATATCTTGCAAGCTTCTTTGTTCAGACCCATCTTTACGTCGCATAAGCTTTTTTGTCGGTGCTAACAACTTATACACGATAGATCTAGCCGTTTCCACTTCTTCATTAGAATAAGTACTGAGGCAAATCTGCAGTATTCCAGTCTCAGGTATAGTGTCTATCTTATGTGCCACAAACGCCAAGAGTTAGTTACTACTACTACTTTACACTCCCTACAACGATGTTCACACTCACTCAACTTGTCAATATTAGAACCGCCCGGTAAGCCACTATTTGGCGAACGTATCATCGGCATTTTGCGAGCGAGCGACGCACGCCGCGGCTAGGATGCGACTGATAATGTAAGTGTTAATGAAACGTTATGATTTATCTTATTTTTTAATATTGAAAGTTTATTCTTATAATGCCAATATTTTTAACGATAGTATGATGTCGATTATTGTCATAAAAGTTTAACGTTATACTAATTTTAAAGCAACGAGTCCTCTACGTGTCTTGTTCCTTTTTTAGGGTTCCGTAGTAAACAAGGAACCCTTATAGTTTCGTCATGTCCGTCTGTCTGTCTGTCTGTCTGTTTGTCTGTCTGTCCGCGGTCTAGCTCCAAGACTGTTAGTACTAGAAAGTTGTAATTTGGTATGAGTATACATATTAATCATACCGACAAAGTGGTAAAATAAAATTATGTGAAATATATTTTTTTAGGGTACCTCCCCTACTCGTAAAGTGGGGATGGTTTTTTTTTTTTCTTTACCTTGGTGTTGGGTATCGTTGGAAAGGTCTTTTAAAAACATTGTGAGTGTGTCAATACCATTTTTGAATTCAGAGATCCGTTTGCGAAATATTAAGCTTTAAATTGCTAATTTTTGTTAGAGTCAATTGTCCCCCCCCCCCCCCCCCCTGCCAGCTAAATGGTTGGTTTTAGAAATGTGAAAAATTCACGGCAATAGCTTATATAACGAATTTAAAGGAAAACTATCACAGCTGAGTAGGCTTTACAAGTTAACGAGTAATAATCGACCAACTTAGATTTGCGGTTGTAAAAACATGTTCTCCCATACATTCTGTATGAAAGATTTTTTTTTCAACTACAGAGTTAAGTTTGTTCTTGGGATAAATTCATCCCAACTACGGAACCCTACATTGTGCGTGGTCCGACTTGCACTTGGCCGGTTTTTAGTACACGGCGAGTGAGAATGCAAGTCTCACATATTAGCGTTGTTCTGACGACGCGGCCGGCGCGGGGCCGTCGCGCGACCGACACGCGCCCGGCCCGACCGCCCCGCCCGATCGCTGGTCGGGCGGTGGAGTTTATATTAACCTCCAGCTGACCATCGGCATCTTAGTGGCCTTTACGTGCCGCCTTGTTGAACACAGACGCGTTCTGTGCGAGAAGATTTATGCTTTAAAATGCGTGTGGGAATAGTTCGATGATGAATGTTACATGAAGTGATGTCATGGGAGAACTCCCTGGTAGTAAATGGCAAGGTGGTGACGCTGATATCCATCCACACTTCCACACTTTATATTATAAATGCGAAAGTAACTCTATATGTCTGTCTGTCAGTTGCCTTTTCACAGCTTTAACGTCTAAAGGAGACGGAAACGATTATATACACTCTTGGGCCTGAATGTAACGAGATAAAAATGGTGTGAATTGATAGATTCAAACATACGAGTATATTAGTGTATTGCAGTGACTAATTGCTATCCCACAATTCACACAGCGATCTATAGTATCAACAATATCCAAATCACAAATCGGCAGTAAAATCCAAAATAACAATTCCAAGACAAACGCGTAAGCGATCTTCGGTGTCCAGTGTAAAAGCAAGAGTCGTACAAAGTCAGGTCAGAATCCGTAAAAATCAAAGCAGTGGTCGTTGAAAATGAAAAATAATCGGGAAAGCACTCAAAATGCAAACAAGAAACATGTGGCAACAGTCTAGTAGGGGTGAGCGTTGCGAGACCGTTTTCTGTTTTGCGACAATGAAACCGTTTTACGTCCTAGGTTCAAAAAGTCTTCATTACCAGTCTTCGAATTACTTGGTGCGATTTTGTATTTTACACCTGAGAAAATACAGTCGAGAACAGAATGATTCAACTATTCAATAGCTACTCAACAAAAGTATACAGACTAATTTATCGTTTACTAAAGTAAAACAAGTAACCCAACGTAGCACTCGCCGAGCTAGTTTTCTGATTTTACCGAAGCTGAGAACTAAGTTTGGCAAAAAAATGTTAACTTTTGAAGGAGCACAATTATACAACAAAATACCCTCATGTATAAAAAATTTACACTCATTCAATGCATTCAAAACACAATTAGCTGAATATTTGATCACAAATAACACCCTTCCGAAAAGATGAATGCATTGGGTACCTTCATCATAATTGCTACGTGACGTCTGTGACGAACTTTACACTTATAATTTATTTTAAGCATTGTTCTCATGTAAGTGACTTTGTGTCTTTTTTGAGAATAAATATCTTTAAACCTAAACCTATCTATCATACTCGTCGTGTCGTCGTCCTTAATGTTCCGCGTTCGTATACAAAACAGTCCTTACAGTAAAAAGTGAACTTTTTGTCAATGAAATACAGTCAATAATGTATTAATAATAATAATTATCCATTAGTAATAATAATAAGGATTATCCATCAGCAACTTGCTCTGAAATACAGCCTTGTGGAATCGGAAGTGCCGTACTACAGGTATGTGCCCAACCCAGTTCTCGAAAATGGAAATATCACATTGTACTGGGATCGATCCATCATCACTGACAGGACTATTGTTGCCAATAAGCCTGATATAGTGGTGGTGAATCGAGGAGAGCGGCGCGCAATGATTATTGACATAACGGTCCCGCATGACGGGAACCTCGTGAAAGCCGAGAAAGATAATCAAATCAAGTATCTTGACTTGGCTCGCGAGGTGGTCGACATGTGGGATGTGGACTCAGCAATCATTGTGCCGATAGCCGTATCAGCCAATGGCTTAATTGCCAAGAGCCTCGACCAACACCTAAGGAGGCTCTCGTTGGGCAGCTGGATTAAGGGCTTGATTCAGAAAGCGGTACTCCTGGACACGGCTCGCATTGTTAGGAGGTTCATTTCTCTGGAGCCCTGACCGCCGGTAGCTTGGACCCTGTTCCCGATACCGGTGGGGATACTATTTTTGATATTTTTGCTAAATAAGTTGCTTACAATTTTTTAATACGCCTTAAATACTTATTTTTTATTGTACCATAGCGACGTACTCCAAATTGGAATAACTGTTATTTCTATCCATTTTATTTATTTATTAAATACAGAAAATAATTTGATGTAAGAAATAAACTTGTTTTTAGGGTTCCGTACCTCAAAAGGAAAAAACGGAACCCTTATAGTATCGTGTGTCTGTCTGTCTGTTCGTCTGTCACAACCAATTTGCTCCGAATCTAATGGACCAATTAAGTTGAAATTTGGTACACATATGTATTTCTGTGACCCAAACACGAACATGTAATGTAAATAAATAAGAATATAGGGGTCACTTTTGAGGGGCAAACAAGAAAATTTAAAAAAAAAATTTGCTGACTGTACTGTGTGACATATCAAATGAAAGGGCTTATTACGAGGATCTTAAGCATATTTATAATTCATCATTAGCCTATAAATGTTCCCACTGCTGGGACACAGGCCTCCTCTCTGTGAGAGGGCACTCCCTCTGCCCCGGCCCACTGGCCGTAATCCACCACGCCGGCCCAGTGCAGGTTGGTAGAAGTCACATGTCTTCAAATGTTCGGTTCTAGGACATGCCGGTTTCCTCACGATGTTTTCCTTCACCGTTTAGAGAGCAGTGATGATGAAATAATTTACACAAAGTAAAGCGCCTGTCTGGGTTCGAACCTACGACCTACAACTCTTAAGTCGCGGCCGTTACCACTGGGCCACCACTGCTCTCATTTATAATAACTTTTAAAGATATTTAAGAAATTCGACGAAAATTGACCATTCAGACCTTTATCTCCGAAATTACTGGACCTAAAAGTTTGAAAAAATACATAGTATGGCTCTTTACTCATAGATTACAGGAAAACCTATAAGAAGTCTATGGTCTTAAAATAACATGGTAAATCTCTCAATATTGTGCGTACAAACTTACATTTGCAGTTGGAATGTATGGGAGAAACTACAATGTTAAGTTTGTATTTGGGCTAAATTCATCCCAACTACGGAACCTTTCATTGTGCGTAGTCCGACACGCACTTGGCCGGTTATTTTTTTAAGTTTCGTGTTCAGTAAAAAGAACGTTCGGTAAGTTCGTTCCGGTAAAAAAGTATTTATGGCGGTTCTAAGCCCTTAAAAGTATGAAGGGAAAATTTGAATAACTTTTAGATAAAAGAGTTATCAGCTGTAGCGGGAGGGTCAACGACCGCGCGTCGTTCACGCTTGTCTCGTAGGTACAGTCGGTCGATCGCGCTGTAGAGATACTATGGGTTCTAGGTTGCTTTCAAGTTTTGTTTTTCACAATTCTCAATCCGCCATTTTTGAATATTTTTAAAATTATTTTTTTAAGTCTATTGTACTACCAAGACAAAATCATTTTGCTGCGGAAAAACAACCATTAAAATTTCAGCTTGTATAACTTGCAAATATTTTTGTAATCACCTTTTAAAACCCTTCATTTTGATATCCCTCTCGATAGGTTTGCAAGTTTTTAATTTTTAGAAAATAGAATGACTTTATTTTTATCCGACTTCCAAAAGGAGGAGGTTCTCAATTCGACTGTATGTTTTTTTTTTTTTGTATGTTTGTTACGCGATTACTCCGCCAATTATGAATAGATTTTGATGATTATTTTTTGTTTGGTAGATCATACTTCAGAGGTGGTCCCATATAAATTTTATTAACTGTGCTTGGGTAGTTTTTGAGTTAGCTTCAATTATACGTATTTTTTCCACTTAGTATGTAGATGATATGATAACTTCTTGTCACTGTTATTTACATAGCAGGTAGTGGTATTCGAATTTGTGTGGGGTAGGTACCACAACTAAAAAGTGAAAAATAAAAACTTTTTACAAAAAAAAAACAACCGACTTAAAAAAAAAAACACTACAAAGTGAAAAATAACTTTAATTTCGGAAGTTGGTGACAAAGAACGAAAATTCAAAAACAAAGATACCGACTTCCGAAATTAAAGTTATTTTTCACTTTGTAGTGTTTTCTTTTTGAAGTCGGTTGTTTTTTTTTTTGTAAAAAGTTTTTTTGTTATCCTTCACGCACGTTTTTATTATTGTACGTGTACACATGTTTGAGCAAATAAATATATCTTATCTTAATAAAGTTAACTTTAAAATTTACAGTACCTAATCCTGCTTCAGTGTAAAATGGCAAATAGAGTATCCAATGACCAATTAGATGAACTTTTAGAGTTTCTAGCCATCCTTACCCAATACATCAATAGAGATGCAAACATAACTAAATGAATAGTCTTTTACGCTACACAGTTTATTCTAATGAACACGCGACGAGGTTAAATTTAATATAGGTACACGATTTTAGTTAAAATTCTTCGAATTATAAGACCAATTTACATTTTTCAATCAGCGAGCGACAGGCAAGCGATCAACAACACGGGAAAAGGTTATCGCAATTTGACAGCCAAATATGCTCGCCAATGGCTGTCGCTCGGCTACCAAAAACCTTTCAACTGTCATTAACGACACACAATAGAATTTTAATTGTTATCCACCTCAATGAGGCGTCGTAACAGATGATGAGATAATACGAAATAATCGCGATCACCATGCGACCACTGCACACTTCAGTTGACTGATTGCTCCCTAGAGGCAGCACTATCGCTAGTTTGCTATGGTGTGGCTATCGCCGATACATAATACGGATTTGCAATTTAAGAGCAACTATTGTGCAAATTTCGCTATTGCTAGGCTTCTGCAAGATACGTAATAAGCCCGCGGAGACTGTAATTACAGCACCGGAAGTCGGTTTCAGAAAGTGTCAAATAATTAAATAAAATGTTTACAAAATAATCTGCATCCTATCAACCAGATTTAGTTACGTTAAAATCAAAAGCTAACATTCGACATCAAGTTTGTCCGTAAGCTTTATATTATAAAAAAAACTTTTTACAAAAAAAAAACAACCGACTTCCAAAAAAACACTACAAAGTCAAAAATTACTTAATTTCCGAAGTCGGTGTCTTTGGTTTTGAATTTTCATTTTTTGCCACCGACTTCCGAAATTAAGTTATTTTTGACTTTGTAGTGTTTTTTTGGAAGTCAGTTGTTTTTTTTTTTTGTTTTTCAAAACGTTTTTTTTAAGATTATGTAACCGTCTAACTATTATAGTTAAGTCACAATAATCGTTTTTCCTTCAAATTAGTCAATCAAAACATGGTTCGAATCGAAAGATGATGATATTCGTATCATAATATTAATCCTTATCCAACTAAATATGTAGTTTCATAATCAAGGTTGATTATCATCACGAGCCGAGCCGAGCAAAAAGTTTGAAAGAACGCCAAGTGAAAACGAAGTTACAGCGCAGCGGGCGATGTAATGGGCACGCCACAATTGCGGCGATAAGTCCCCTCTTTGAGGAGTGGCTAGAGAGGCGCCACGGCGTCCTCACCTTCCGCCTGACGCAGGTCCTCACCGGACACGGTTGTTTCGGGAGGTTCCTGTTCCGGATAAGGCGGGAGGAAACGCCCGGGTGTCACCATTGTGTGGATCGCCCGGATGACACCATTGTGTGGATCGCCCGGATGACACGGTGGTGCATACGGTGGAGGTCTGCCTGGCTTGGGCAGAGCATCGCCGTGTCCTCGTGGAGGCTATCGGCGGCGGTGATCTCTCGCGTCCGGCCCTGGTCCAGACCATGGTATGGAGCGAGAGGACATGGGAGGCCAACACCTTCTTCTGCGAAGCAGTAATGCTCGCGAAAGAGGAGACGGAACGCGTGAGAGAAAGGCAAATTTCGCGCCCTCACGCCCCTAGCCGCCGCAGCAGACGCCCTGGGCGTTGGGAATCGCAGGCCGATTCCCGGCCACCGTAGGCGCGGGCTTGCGGACGGTGGGCAATGGGTAGCTCACCGTCCGATAAGAACCAGGCCCGGGTCGACGGCGCGTTGTGTTTCACGCGCGCCTCAAAGAGATGTCAGCAGAACTGACGGGGTCCGCTAGGGTCAATGCCTGCCGGGGTTGCGGGAAAGTTCGAAAGGGATACCGTAGCCCCTGGCAACATACAGGTAACTGAAGGACCATGGGTGGGTTTTAGACAATAAGAGTCTGACACGCCCTCCCGCTCCGCCCAGATCGGGAGAGAGTGTTATTTGATAATTTCCTACTCAAAAAAAAAGGCAGGCGATGTGAAGGAAGAAGTTTCAGACGGACGAACTCGTGGGCAGAAGCTTGGAATGTATAATGACATACCATAATTAGAATAAGAGTAACTTGACATGATAGTCGTCTCATAGACTCTGTAACACGTCTTGATTAATCCCTAGAATCACTTTTCTTAGTTGACTTGGCACTCAGCAGTGGGTCTAAGTCGCTTTGTTCACGTATATGATAACGAAACTTATGTAGTGAATTTTCGAAATAGTGTTAATATACAGGGTGATTGGAAGATGGGTGCAAAGCTTTAAGGCGAAGATAGTACAGACAATTTAGAACCATTTAAGCCATGGTTGTCTTAGACGAACTAATAGACGTGCATCAAATCTTGACGACGTAAATAACACCCTACTGCAGGTCCAAAATTGGTTCACTGCTAATAATTTAGTATTAAATGGTAAAAAAACTAAATGCATAAGATTTTCTTTACCAAATGTCAAAAGTAGTAATTGTGAGATAGTATTGAATCAAGAGAAACTAGAATTTGTCGATAAAACGGTTTTCCTGGGGATCACGCTCGACTCAAGGCTTCAATGGGGTCCTCATTTAACATCCCTTTCAGGACGTCTAAGTTCAGCAGCATATGCTGTGAGAAAAATCCGTCAATTTACTGATGTAGATACCGCGAGGCTAGTCTATTTCAGTTACTTTCATAGTATTATGTCGTACGGTATTTTACTATGGGGTCGGGCTGCAGACATCGAGTCTATTTTTATTCTGCAAAAAAGAGCCATCTGAGCCATATATGGCCTCCGCAGTCGCGACTCTCTAAGGGAACTGTTTAAAGATATTAACATCATGACGGTACCTTGTCAATATATCTATGAAAACATTATGTACGTAAGGAAAAATCTACATCTTTTTAGTAGAAGAGGTGCAAGACACAATTATATCACTAGAAATAGGGATCAATTAGTTCAACCGGGTTTCAGACTGGCTAAAGTGGACTCGTCTTTCATGGGGTACTGTTTAAAATGTTACAATAAAATACCTCCTCACATACTTCAGCTGAATGAAACGAAATTTAAATCTTATATAAAACGCACACTATGCAGCCAAGCATATTATAAGTTGGGGGATTACATCGCTGATATAAGTGCTTGGCCGAACGCTGGTCCTGCTCCACAAGGGCGCATAAACTAATTGATTAGCATTTGAAAATACTGTTGGAACTGCTGAAGATTTTTAAAAACTATTTGCATTGTATAGATTCAATCGCTTAGCATTGTATAATTGCATAACACGTGTGAGTACTATGTACCTACTATAAAGCTACCATTTACTAGGTACGTCTTTCATTGACTTGAATGTGCCCTGGCGGCTGAGAGTATGTCATGCTCACTCTAATGTCTCGCTGACGGTGGCGTGTGTGTTGGATCATTTAGCTCCCTTCAAAATGGTTGAGCTGAATGGTGCTAATCCATGCGTCATGTTCGTGAACGGGCGCTGTCAGTAGGGACTGGTCATCTCTTAGCTGACATGGCTTATTTTAATTTAATTTTTGAATTGTATTATTTGTTTTATTTTCTATTACGGACGCTTTTAACGTTCTGCATCGTTCTCACATGTATAACTTCAACATGAATGATGTAACCAATATTTTGTAACCATATTCTGATTTAAAAGAGTGTCCGTGGAGTTTCTTGCCCGTTCTTCTCCATAGGTACCTACTACGCTTTGGAATGGGCAACTAGCTTCATCTTTCTGACTGACCGACCCCTTGACAATTCAAAAGTGCCTGTAATTGGTTTATTTGAAATAAATGCTTTGAGTTTGAGTTTGAGTTTGACGAAGTCTTACCAAATATTTTTAACCAAATTTTTAAGTTTTTTTTCGGAAATTCTCAAAATTTAATGTAAACTGCATAATTATGGCCAAATTGAATGATAAATGAATTCATTTTTTATTTATTTAATTAAAGTAATGTGTAAGCAATCAAGCAAAACATGTTTTTGGCTTCTGTGTCATTAGACATTTTTTTTACAGACATTTAAAGCTCAGAAAAAATAAAAAAATTGTACAATACGTCTTTTAAACCTTATTAAAAATTAAAAAATTTGGTAAGACTTCGTCTGAGACAACCATGGCTTAAATGGTTCTAAATTGTCTATACTATCTTCACCTTAAAGCTTTGCACCCATCTTCCAATCACCCTGTATAACATAATAATATTAGAATACACAACAACAACGGTGTTTACCGTTGTTGCATTGTTTTCTTTACGGAAAACTAAATTTTATTTTAATCTAAGCATTCTACCCACATAAGGAAAAGTAAAATCATAAGAAAATAGAATCAATATAACTTAGTATCTGATCAAATCCAGTTTCAGTTCAATTATATTTAGCAGCCTACCTCATTTTTCTCTATAAAGCTACACTAACTTCTCTCATTTTTCCTTCATTTCTAGCTTTCCTTTTTTGTTTGTTGTCTAAGTAGTTCTCACCGTTCCTTTAATTCTACTTTCAGTACTAATTCCTGATACCATGCCTGTGATGACCCGTAAGGCTGTTGCTTAAGAGTTGGAGCTTAAATTGAGAACGGCCGTTCAAGATCTTGAGGCTTCAAACAGTAAATGTCAACAGCTGTTGCAAGAGATAGATGAAAGTGAGAAGGAAGTCGAGAAGGTCGTTTTCAAAAACACAGGCTTAAAACGGGAGCTAATGGACCTTCATCAGCAATACTGCAGTAACATATATGAGGAGGCTTTATGTAAGGTTAGGGATCTAGAAGAAGAATTAATTCATGTAAATTTACGAATTAATAATTTGCAGAAACAAAAAGAATGTACTCAGGCTAAGCCTGGGCATGATGGCCTCAGCATTGAGCATTTAAAATTTGCTGGTACTCATCTGCCGCGTGTGCTCTCCATGTTTTATAATTTATGTTTATGTCACGGTTACTTACCTGAAGAGCTGACGAAAACAATTATAGTGCCGATTGTCAAGAATAAGACTGGTGACATGTCAGATAAAGAAAACTATCGGCCCATCTCGCTGGCCACAATAATGGCCAAGGTGCTTGACAGCTTGCTTAACAACATTTTCCTGCAGCACATAAAGCTGAACGATGCCCAATTTGGGTTCAGGAGTGGCCTGTCAACAGAGAGCGCAATCTTGTGTCTTAAGCAGGCTGTCGGGTACTACACGGGGAGGAAGACGCCGGTGTATGCGTGCTTCCTGGACCTATCCAAGGCCTTTGATAGGGTCTTATATAATAAGCTGTGGGCCAAATTGGAAAGAGCGGGTGTGCCGGCTGAAGTCATCTCCGTGTTGCGCCATTGGTACACGTGTCAGAGGAACCAAATGAGATGGGCTGGTGTGCTATCTGATGCATATGGCATGGAGTGTAGCGTGCGGCAGGGGGGGATAACCTCTCCTCTGTTATTCAATATGTATGTTAATGACCTCATCGGCGAGCTCAGCGGTACTCATGTGGGTTGTTTTGTAGACGGAGTGAGCGTAAATAACATCAGTTATGCGGACGACATGGTACTGCTGGGACCGTCGGTGGGGGCGGTTCGTAAGCTTGTGTCAATCTGTGAGGCATACGCGGCGGAACATGGACTGAAGTATAACTCGAAGAAGAGCCAAGTGCTCGTTTTCAAGAGTGGAAAGCGTGGTCCAGTGCATGTTCCGCCTATTATGCTTAATGGTGCGGCTCTGCGGGTGGTGAGCAGCATCAAGTATCTGGGCCACATTGTGACAGACCAGTTGCAAGATGACGCAGACATAGAGAGGGAGCGCAGAGCATTAGCGGTCAGGGGGAATATGATCGCTCGCAGGTTTGCTCGCTGCTCGAGGGCAGTGAAAATAACTCTTTTAAAGGCGTACTGCCAATCGTTATACTCGAGCAGTCTGTGGGTAGCCTATACTCGCCGGGCTGCTAGTGCTCTGCGTGTCCAATACAACAACGTCTTCAGGATGCTGATGCAGCTGCCTCGCTATTGTAGTGCGTCCGGTATGTTTGCGGAGGCGCGAACGGACGGCTTTCGTGCGGTTTAACATTAATATTTTAAAAAATAATTCAAATACCGGTAGATTTTTAAATTTGTTCAAATCATTCAATTTGTCACATGTGTTTGTGGAACCGACCCGAATAACTACATCTACTGCTACATGTATTGATAATGTGTTTTGTTGCTGTGACTATTTAGATAAAGCCATAGTTAATTATCTCCCTTCGGATCACAGTGGTCAATCTGTAACTTTTGAGTCTAACATACCATTACAAAAAGTGAAGATACAATTCAGACCAATAACAGCTGTTAATTTAAATAAATATAATAGCACTTTAGTTTGTAAGTTAAGTAATTAGGTCCTTACAATGAACAATGTTAATATTTTGTATAAAGAATTCTTTTCGTTAGTCCAATCCGAGTTCAATATTTGTTTTAAGAAGAACACTAAAACTATCAGCCCTAAGTTTTTATTTAGTGACTGGGCAACTACAGGACTCAGGAAAAGTAGGGATAGACTTTTCGAGCTGTATGGCCTTATATAAACACGGAAACTTTTAATAAGTATGTTGCTACTTACTCTAGAACTTTTAAGAACACTTGTAAGGCAGCTAAAGCCTTATATATTAGCAACAAGGTTAAATCAGCAGACAATAAAATACAGACAGATTGGAAAATGATCAATAATGAAACGAACAGAAACAAAAAGCATAATTCTGATTATATACTGAAGAAGTCATGTGGTGGTCTCATTTGCGATGGCAAAGAAGTTGCTCAAGAATTTGTAAATTTCTTTACCAGTATCCCACTTAAAACTACTGAAACCTTAAATTCCTCGCCCTCGCTCTCTTTTGATTTAGTAAGGGCCAACGTTTCAGCATGCCCGATTGAATTAAACTTTAAGCATATTAACCCCATAACAATAATAAAAGCTTTTAAACAAATCAAGATCAAATTGACCGAAGATCTTTGGGGGATGTCCATTAAAGTCTGTACCTCCATAATTGAGACCATAGCGCCTTACTTAGCTTTAATATTTAATTTGTGTGTGGATCAAGGAGTCTTCCCGGATTTAATGAAATACAGTAAGGTAATACCACTTTTCAAATCCGGGGACAGTAAAGACACCAATAATTATAGACCCGTATCCGTGTTGCCGGTATTCAGCAAGGTGTTTGAAAAGGTAATGCTTAATCAAATGCTCAATCATTTTAACACAAATAAAATCCTTCACGATCAACAGTATGGTTTCACCAAAGGACGTTGTACGACCAACGCCGGTGTAACCCTATTAAGACACATTTTTAACGCGTGGGAAGAGGCTCAAGACGCCATAGGGATCTTTTGTGACCTCTCCAAAGCATTTGATTGCGTCGATCACGAAACCTTACTCTTGAAACTTGAGCATTACGGACTTGGAAAACTTGCACTCAATTTAGTAAAATCTTATTTAAATGATAGACAACAGCAAGTTCAAATAAACGGTATCAATTCACTAGGTTTAAAAGTAAAAATAGGTTTGCCACTAGGCTCGATATTGGGTCCATTCCTCTTCTTAGTGTATATAAATGATCTACTCCATTTATTAAAAAATCAACCACAAATGGTGTTATTTGCTGACGATACTTCTTTAATTTTTAAGGTAGATAGACGTGCTACAAATTTTAACGACGTAAATAACGCCCTACTGCAGGTCCAAAATTGGTTCACTGCTAATAATTTAGTATTAAATGGAAAAAAAACTAAGTGCATAAAATTTTCTTTACCAAATGTCAAAAGTAGTGATTGTGAGATAGTATTGAATCAAGAGAAACTAGAATTCGTCGATAAAACTGTTTTCCTAGGGATCACGCTCGACTCAAGGCTGCAATGGGGTCCTCATTTAACATCTCTTGCAGGACGGCTAAGTTCAGCAGCATATGCTGTCAGAAAAATCCGCCAATTTACTGATGTAGATACCGCGAGGCTAGTCTACTTTAGCTACTTTCATAGTATCATGTCTTACGGTATTTTACTGTGGGGACGGGCTGCAGACATCGAGTCTATTTTTATTCTGCAGAAAAGAGCGATCAGAGCCATATATTATCTCCACAGGCGCGATTCTCTAAGGAAACTGTTTAAGGATATTAACATCATGACGGTACCTTGTCAATATATCTATGAAAACATCATGTACAGTAAGCGCTCAAAAGTGCATAAGCACGCTAAGAGTCGTATTGCTGTGAACACGCGGTGTAGTCCGTACATTTGCATGTGTAAACAGTCGGACGTCTGTGGTGTGAGTGCCGTACACACCACAGAGAACGCAGTTTTGTACTACACACTGTCGTATCGTCACGGTTCGCGGGCGCCGCACTTTTATTTCCATCACTTTTGTTAGCACGCATCATACGCGTGACCTTGGCCAGTGTATCGCATTGCTAAAATTTGAAAGTAAATTATATGTGCAGATAGCAGAAGGCGTTAAGCGTTGGTCTTAGATTCAAGATGGCTAAGGTTCTAATCTCGTAAATCACAGCGCTGTTTTTGCAAATATTATTATTTTTGTTTGCAATAATAATATTTTTAAATATCCTGCCTATTTATTAATGTTGTTATTGCAATAAAGGGTTTAGAATAAAAAATGCGTGATATGTTATAATAAAAAATAAATAATATTTATTCGTTACATTTATTTTACTTAAGTATAGTTAACAAACTGCTACAATTATTTATCATTACTTCACCTGAATAATATGTGAAATAGATGTCTAAAAACTTAGAAGCAATTTGTATTATTTTGACATATTTAAATTTTGAAATGTTTTAAATTTTAAATGGATTTTTTTCACCATAAATATAAAGCTTTGATCATGGTCGAAGTAATTAAGCAATAAATAAGAATATTACTACTTAAAATGTAAAAAAATCTACTGACAAAATTGTTGATTTTATGGTTAAGTATAGACAGTTTGTTCATATTAATTATTTTAAATTTTATTTGGCTTTAGTAAATATTGGTTGGTATTGAGGTTATAGCTTAAGTATTCATTTTCTTTACGAAAAGAAGATTGAAACTAAACCTCAAATTTTAATCCTAAAATAATAATATTACTAAAATAATATTAAAGAATTTCGGTATATCTGCAAGAAATACGACAAACACCCTATTGAAACGTGCTTAAAAAATTCGTTACCATAAATTCATGCAATAACGAATCTGTTGTTTATTAAGTTGGTACGGTCAATATTTTAAGGTCAAAAACGGTTTTCTAGCTGGTCTTCAGTGATGCAAGCCTTCAGAGTGCACGGCGAACGGTTCATAATGACGTGTTTTTAATAATTCAGCAAAATATCTCATTGGTATGAAACCATTTGTTTCATATTCATTCACCATTTGACGTCGCTGCTGCTCGATAATAAGCCCCTTCCTCATATCTCTTAACCCTCATAGTATTTGTCTAGAACAAAAGAAAAACATTGTTTTTATTACACATAATACCGAATTATTTATTATTCACTATTCGAATTATGAATTTAAAACTTTAAAGACATCTTCTGTCTCAACAATACCTCTGTTCTATCAACAATACCCTTGATTAAGATTTATGTTTAGTAAAATATGAAATATATAAATGATAACACTCACACTTAGTCCGGTTTCATTAGATATTCACTTCACTTTTACCCAGCGCAATAATATTCTCTGATCTGATCTGATCTCTTCAATATATTTTATGCCTGCTTTTGAAAATAATAACCAAACACTGCGCTAAATACTCATCACCAATATTATCCACGAACCAACAAAGTTCTATTAATTGAATACTCGTAACAAACTGCATCTACCCCACAGAAATCGAAATAATTTACTTAGTTTTCTGTGGTCTACCTGCTAAACTTTAATATTTATGTGAACAAGACGAATGAAACAAAAAACGAATGATGATTATCGAACTAGTCATTGGTTGCAGACAAAGTGAGTGTGTGTGTGTAATATGCGTGTCTACAGTATTGTAACAACTTATAGAAGAAGGTCGTAAGTCAAACCGAAGCGTCAGTCTATTGCTTTGTGAGATTGCTTATGGACTTTTGGTCGGTACTGTACGTAAGAAAGAATTTACATATTTTTAGCAAAAGAGGTGATAGACATAATTATAGTACAAGAAATAGGGACCTATTAGTTCAACCAGGTTTCAGACTGGCTAAAGTAGATTCATCTTTCATGGGATACTGTTTAAAATGTTACAATAAAATTCCTCCCCACATAGGTACTTCAACTGAATGAGACGAAATTCAAATCTTGTATAAAACGCACACTATGCAGGCAGGCATATTATACGTTGGGGGATTACATCGCCGATAAAAATGCTTGGCTCAATGCTGGTCCTGCTCCACAACTAATTGATTAACATTTGCAAATACTGTTGGAGCTGCTGAAGATTGTAAGACTATCTTTTCATTGTATAAACTCAATCTCCATTGTATTATATAATTGCATAGCACAGGTGTGAGCACTATGTACTAAAGAGTTACCATTTACCGGGTAATATGTCTTGCATTGACTTGAATGTGCCCTGGCGGCTGTGAGTATGTCATGCTCACTCAAATGTTTCGCTGATGGTGGCGCGTGTGTTGGATCATTTAGCTCCCTTCAAAATGGTTGAGCTGAATGGTGCTAATCCATGCGTCATGTTCGTGAACGGGCGCCGTCAGTTGGGACTGGTCATCTCTTAGCTACCAGGGCTTATTTTTATTTTATTTTATTTTTTTGAATTGTTCTTTGTTTTATCTTTTTATTACGGACGCTTCTAACGTGCACGTCTTTCTACATTGTACTCACATGTATAATTTCAACATGAATGATGTAACCAATATTTTGTAACAATTTTTTATTTAAAAGAGTGTCCATGGAGTTTCTTGCCCGTTCTTCTCCATAGGTACCTACTACGCTTTGGAATGGGCAACTAGCTTCATACCTATTTCTGACTGACCGATTCTTTGACAATTCAAAAGTGCCTGTAAATGGTTTAAATGAAATAAATGCTTTGAGTTTTGAATTTTTTGAGTTATCCGGAAGAAAGTAGCCTCCTTGTTACAGCGCGTGCGAGGTAGTAGCAACGGTATCCTGCAGATGGTTGTATCTCGTGCGGATTGCCCTATCCAGAACAAATGGATGCATATTGTGATGGGTGTTGACTAACATAGTGCGTAAGATTTTACTAACACAATAAGTACCTACCAATAATTATTATTTTTCTCTATATTTTTAATTTTTATTTTTGTCGCTGTATTTTTATAATTTTATGGATTAATTTTTATCTGAAATAAAATGATTAATAATAATAATAAGGAAAATAATAACTTGTATAGTGAATTTATTATTGAACACTACTTGCAACCCGCATTCCTTAATAACAATACTCTGTACTGAAGAATCGATGATGAAATATAATAATAGTAGCTATAAAGTAAGTAAAACTAAAATTAAAAAATATGAAAGTTAAATAAAATCATTAATAAATGCAATAAATATAGGAAACAACAAAAACACAATTCCAATAATATTAATCTAAGGAAAGAACGTGGTTTTCTTATAAATAAATTAAATAACTATCAAATTAAATTAGAAGCCAGTAAGAACATTTATGAGTTTGACACTCAACAGTTACAGTCTGAAATTCAGGTTCTAGAAGCGTCACTACAGTCACTCTATACTAAGTATGTGAGATCTGAAAAACAAATTCAGGAGCACATCCTTGCTGCAAATGAGTTAGTGAAAATGTGCACCTCAAATGTAGATAAATTGGACCTGCTGACTCCCAGCAGCCCTCAATCTTCATTGCAAAGGAAATCCAACCTTGGCACTCTCCAACCTGAGGCCACGGAGGACCCGTACTAATTAGGATGTGCTCAGGTCTCTATTCCTTATAAAGATACAACTGATATTGAACAAGGTCCATTGCAAGTAGTTCAGACAAAAGATAGTTCTCTCCCTTGTAGTAGTCGTTAGCTCCATTGTGTTTGTTTTTGGTAAAATTTAGGTAGTTGCACTTGGGAATGCTCAGATGGAGCTTACTACTGTAAGAATAGTCCGTCAGTCGATCCAAGTCCTCTTGGAGAAGATAGCAATCCTGAATGCTATGAATAGGTCTGTATACTCTTGCAAAACTCTGGTTATGATGACTCGGAACAATTAATCTAGATACCTGACCTGACACTGAATCAAACGTTACACAAAGGGAACAAATTCGCAAACATACACACACTTACACACACCAAACACCACAATCACACACACAACTTTCACACACATCACACACCACACTCACCCCCACCACACTCACATCACACGTACACAAACACGCCAGATATACCCACACCTGGAATCACCTCTCTAGTCTCCACTATGGAATTCGTACCCCGAGCCCCAAGATACAGACTAACTGTCTAGTTTGGGGCTCATTGGTAAATAATATTTTGTAACCTAACTATAGGTAATATTTTAAGCTACTCATGTCGTCTCAACTTGTGTTAACCTGTAAACGATTACTGTATTACCTAGACAATAAACTATTTCTATTTCTTTTCTATTTCTATTTCTATACTTTAAGGTCATCAGCATATAACAAAAAAAATTAATGATGAAAACATATACCTATATTATTTATAAAGATAATGAATAAAAGAGGACCGAGAATCGAGCCTTGTGGGACACCAGATGTAACCCGAGTAGCAAGAGAGTTGTATCCGTTAATAACAACCCACTGACAACGGTTAGTGACATGAAATGAACCATCGCAACAAGTTACCACGAATACCATTGAAAGCTATTCGGTTCAGCAACAATTCATGATCCACCTTGTCAAAAGCTTTCTGAAAGTCCGTGTACACTGCATCAACCTGTATACGATTGTCGATGTTATCAAATAGGTCACTAGCAAATACCAATAAATTTGTCGTCGTGGATCGTTTTTTCACAAAACCGTGTTGTTGCTGTATCATAGTGTTATGTAGGACAGGGTACACTTCATTATGTACCAGTCTTTCAAAAAGCTTCGACAAAGTAGATAAAATAGAAATAGGTCGGTATTGCTCAACACTACGCTTAGATCCACTCTTGTGCACAGGTGTGATATTAGCCTGCTTCCACACCGTTGGCATAACGCCTTCTGTGATACATTTGTTGTATATTATTGCCAGTGGTCTACAGTTACAGGCAGCAGTATTTTTAAGGAAAAACGCAGACAGTCCATCAGGACCTGGTCCCTTAGATGGATCAAGGGATTTCAGTTCAGCCAAAACTGATTCTTCTTTAAAGTGTAGGTTAGAAACAACAATTTCGTTAGACACTGTTTCAGGAGGTAACTCCCATTGAGGGAGTGCAGACGAAGCAGGTTCATACACAGAAGAAAAGAAATCAGAGAACATGTTACAAATCGATTGAGGGTCGTTGGACACATTGTTTCTATATTGAACTTTTGCCGGTATACCGGGTTTGTCTTTGCGGTTGGAAATGTATGTCCAGAAATCCTTAATGTTTTTATGTATACTATCCTCAATTGACTGAATGTATTTAGAGAAGCATTTATTACAATTTTCCTTAAAAAAGGCTCTATGCTGCGAAAATTTTTCGTAGTCTGCAATGTTGCCGTATTACTTCCATTTAACCCATGCCTTTTGTTTTTATTGAGTGTGCTAATCAATGTTTTAGAAAACCAGACCGGATAACCAGCGGTCTTAGATGCTGATAGTGGTGTGTGCTGTTTAATTATATCATCAATCTTATTGTAGAATGTGCTAAGTGCCTCTTCGGATTCCAAAGGGACAAGCAGGTCCGTCCAGTCAATATCCTGAATTTTGCGGTTAATGTGCTCGTAATCAGATTTGTAGAAGTTATATTTTCGTAGCGGTCGCTTTTTCATGGGTTGAACGTTTACATTTAGACTTATGTCACAGATAAAAGGAGGGTGATACGTGTCAATTGGAAGCAGAGGAAACAACGCAGCTTATATACCTATACCTTACAGGGGTGGTTGGATATAAGTAGGTTAAGAATTTTGCCATTAGTATTTGCCACTACATTATATTGTACAGCATCAAGCAATGACATTAAGTTATTTAGCTTACTACATGTTATGGAAGCACCCGTACCCAATCCGCTGCCGATAAGAGGTCCAGCTGGGCCCAGTGGAATCCAAGTTATTTCTGGGAGATTATAGTCGCCTATTATGTAGAAGCAATCCACACTAGGGTCACCCAGTACCTGCTGTAATACTTCAAAATGTTGCTCATATACAGAGGTAGCCATTCTGGGAGGTATATAAGCAGCACTGATAACATGACGCTTTGCCGGCACTAGGAACTTCTATGAGGACGTGTTCAATAAGATTGCGAGATTGTGGATTAGTAAGAATAACAGAAACGTCGAGTTCAGATAATTTAAGTGTTCGCAGAAACGCAACCAACACTCCACCGCCATCTAGTTTTTTTGTGGTAATACGATCACGATCACACCTGTACACAACATAGCGCTGATCAATAAACTCATTATTGCTAATTTCTGGAACTAACCATGTTTCCGTGAGTACGATGATATCATGGTTACCATTCAGGATGTTCATGTAAAGCGTGTGTAATTATGTGCGGATGCCTCTACAGTTTTGATAGTATATGGATAGATGCTTATTACTCAGCATTAGATAATAGGTGTACCAACATAAAAATTACCAGAGATAAAAGTTCAATTAACAGGTATTTGTACGTACTCGTATAATGATCAATAAACAAAATAACAGTAAAGTAAAAATAACGTTTCTTAATAATAAAAATTAGACCAGGCATACACCAACACTGAACTCTGACAATACAGCAAAAGACGCATTTAAGATATAACCTATTAAGAAGGTTACTGACAGGTATAATCGGTAGCATAATACGCGGCAGAAAATTTTTCAAACACATAGTAATACCCATACCAAGACGATACATTAACAAGTACAAAGCACACTTATAATTAAGTTTATTAAGCCTAAAATTTTTGTGATATTTATCATTATCAGAAACTACAATAACAGACAATCGGGCGCACAGTCTTGATAAACACAGGCAATTTGAGACACAACATTTACATAAAACAGAGTAAGTTATCGAAGCAAATACAATACAAATTAATACATTATTACAGGTTAAAAAAATATGGAAAAAACGAGAAAAATGCAGTTGTAGAAACATATTATAATTATAGTTTGTTGGGGTTGGAACCACTATCAATGTTGGTATTTGGCGGACTGCTTTTAATCTTACGAATATCGTCGGCTGTATGTATTGCAAAAGCAGTATTGCCATCCCGTTCGCACACGAGAATAATAGCGTTTCGAATCCAGACGTACTTAAACTGGTGCAATGTGGCGACATCTTTAGCCTTCCGAAATAAATGTTTCTTCTTGAGTGTCAGATGCTCATTCATGTAAATAGTTGACGGTGCACATGCGAAACCCAATTGGTCAGACTTAATGTTTTTGACCTTACGAAAGGCAGCTAGTAAGTTGTCCCTCAGGATACGCGACGATAAATTGACAACTACGTTTTTTGGCCTATTTGTTTGCTGGTGAGCATGTGGAACTCTGTGAATCGATATGATATCTCTTTGAGTAACGGGAAAGTTAATAGCAGTACCAATCGACTCCATTATATGAATCAGGTTTTCACTGCGCATTTCAGGCATGTTTAAGATCTCCACATTGCACTGTCTTGCTTGCTGTTCGAGATTATCAAGTTTAGTTTCGAGTAATCTAATAGATAGGTTGGACTGCTCAGAACTTTGTCGACTTATTTCATCCATACGTTTCTTGAGTTCAACCTGTTCCCCCGAATGAAATTCCACAGAAGTTTGCAATTGTGTCACTTCAAGGGATAATTCAGATACGTTCTGTTTCAAAGTACTGTGCTATCTGATAGTTTTTATCTTAAAAAAGATGAAATTCCTGATAGTTTCACCGAACTGTTGAAGTTAAATTGTAAGAAAATATTTTTTGTGTGCTTTTCCATATTTTGAAAAGAAGGGATAGACTTTTCGAGATGTATGGCCTTAAGCCTTATATTAACACGGAAACTTTTAATAAATATGTTGCTACTTACTCTAGAACTTTTAAGAACACTTGTAAGTTGTAAGGCAGTTAAAGCCTTATACATTAGCTACAAGGTTAAATCAGCAGACAATAAAATACAGACGGTTTGGAAAATTATCAATAAAGAAACGAACAGAAACAAAAAGCATAATTCTGATTACACACTGAAGTCGTCATGTGGTGGTCTCATTTGCGATGGCAAAGAAGTTTCTCAAGAATTTGTAAATTTCTTCACCAGAATCCCACTTAAAAGTACTGAAACCTTAAATTCCTTGAATGAATGAATGAATGAATGATATTTATTTGCAAGAATATAGGTACATATGTTCTTAAGTACTATGGGTTTCACTATATTCGGCATTTCAGCCGTGCAAATATTTAGATTTACATCTTGGTTATACTTATAGCATGCAGTAGGTACACATTTAATAATTAGCAATAAAATAAAAATACTGATAATAATTTCATAATTTAAATTTTGATTACAATGCAATTAATAAAATTAGTACGATTCTATTCATTTAAAATATTAATTTATATTGAAAATAACGATCAATAATAATGATGTCATGTCAATAAAAAACAGAAAGAATAATGAAAATATTTAAAAATGTATTTAATATGTAAAAAAATGAATAAATTAAAACAAATAATAAATAAGTTTTACATTTTACACTCAAAATATTCATTGATGGAATAAAAACATCGCTCACACAACCAGTTATACAGTTTTCTATTAAATTCTAAAGTAGTACTTCTAAATTCTTCGGCTAAGTGGTTATATATTTTCACCGACATGGTATAATATTTTTGTTGCATACTTTTAATCTATTACGCGGGACTACTAGTGGCTTTTGTACTATTTTCCTCTTTGACATAGCCTTTTCATCTTTTTCGAAAAGCGAGTAATTATTTTTAAGAAATTTGCAGGTTTCAAATACATATAAAGACGGGAGGGTAAGCAGCTTTTGCTTAATAAATACAGGTTTACAAGAGTCTGTCCACTTAAGATTAAAAATTGACCTTACACACTTTTTTTGGGCTATGTATGCCCTCTGAGCATCTGTTGAATTCCCCCATACAGTTATTCCATACCTTAAAACAGAACAAACATGGCTATGGTATATCAATAAGGCTGTTTTAATGTCTGTTAAATTTTTGATCCTTCTAAGTGCAAATACGAATTTGATTATTTTTTTACATATATTATCTACTTGAGCTTTCCAATTGCAATGTCTGTCCATAACTATTCCTAAAAATTTGATATTATTAACTTCTTCTATGTCATTATTATTGTACACTTTGTAGTGTTTTTTTTGGAAGTCGGTAGTTTTTTTTTTGTAAAAAGTTTTTATTTTTCACTTTTTAGTTGTGGTACCTACCCCACACACATTCGAATACCACTACCTACTACCAGTGTCAGGAACTTATCATATCATCTACATAGTAAGTGGAAAAAAAAATACGTATTTTGTAGCTAACTCAAAAACTACCCAAGCAAAGTTAATAAAATTTATATGGGACCAATTTGGGAGCATACCCTTTCAAACAAAAACAGAATTTTCAAAATCGGTCCACAAATGACGGAGAAATCGGTGGACATACATAAAAAAAAAAAAAAAAAAAAAACATACGCGTCGAACATATAACCTCCTCCTTTTTGGAAGTCGGTTAAAAATGTTATAAATTTAGTTTTATTTGTATTTATTGTTAAGTTATTCCTATCTAGCCAATTGATTAAGTCTTTCAATGCTTTATTCGTAACTATTTTACTGTTTTCTAGAGTTTTCTCTTTTGTCCCATGTAATAGGGGGCGAGCCTATTGCCATATTATAAACAATAAGGGGCCAAGGACACTTCCCTGTGGTACACCAGTTTGCTAAGTACAGTGACCTAAAGGTTTTCTGGGTATTAGTTTCGAAACACATTTTCTTAATCTCCGTGCATTGTTGTCTGCCTCTTAAGTAGCTTTCGAACCAACTATAAGCAACGCCTCATATACCATATTTCTCAAGTTTATGCAATAAGGTTTCATGACATACCATATCAAAAGCCTTACTCATGTCCAAAAATACTGCTACTGGGATTTCTTTTTTATTAATAGCATCCATAATTTCTTGTACTAGTTTAAAACATGCCAAAGTTGTAGATTTTTGTTTAATAAAACCGTTCTGTTGACTACATAATACATTTTGTTTCTCTAAGAAATTTATAAGCCTTTTGCTCATTACTTTCTTAAATATTTTTGAAAGTATGGGAACCAAAGTAATTGGTCTGTAATTATTTGCCTCGGATCTAGGTCCTTTTTGTGAAGGGGTTTTACAACAGAAAATTTTAAACTGTCGGGGAATATACCCTTTTCCAAAGATAAATTAATTATGTAAGTCAAGGGTTCTGTTAAAGTTAATAAATTTTGTTTGATCATATTAGTACTAATGTTATCATATCCGACTGAGTTTGTATTTCGTAATTTCATAGCTGTCATAAATATTTCCATACAAGTAGCTGGTTCTAGATAAATTGAGTTTACAACCGTTTTATTGCAAACATGTTTATTTTTTGGATTTTGAGTATTTCCCTTTTTAGCAATGTTGATAAAGTAATTGTTAAAGTATTTTGCTATATCATCACCTTCTTTTAATATGTTTTCCCCATCCAAAATTTCTCTAATTTCATTACTAGCATTATTCTGTTTAAGTTTATAATTTATTATTTTCCATGTAGCTTTACATTTATTGTCTGCTTTCGCTATGTATTTTTTATTATTATCCCTTTGTATCGTATTTACACATTGCCTAAGTCTTTTGCTATATTTTCTAAATTTTTGTTTATTGTGGGTAGTTTTATTTTTATAATAGATGCCTTGTAGTTTTCTCTTTATCATAAATGACGTTTTTAGACCTTTAGTTACCCATTTTGGGTTAAGAGAGTTAGAATTCATCTTAATTTTAATCAGTGGGAAACACAGTTCATAGAATAGACAAAGTTCATCGTGCAATAATGAAAAGGCTTTATTTACGTCAGTTTCTAAATATACTTCTGAAAATGATAGCTTACTAATATAGTGATTAAATTTTTCTATATTTTCTTTACTCAGGTCCCTTTTGTATGCAAACCAATGCTTTTGAAATATATTGTTTACCGTTTTTAATTTGATTGATAATGTTTGTCCAGTATTGTGATCTGATAGTCCTAATTCATGTGTTTCACCTTTTGCTTCTTTGATGTCACTTATAATATTGTCAATGCAAGATTTTTGCCGAGTTGGTTTATTTATGTGTATTTTTAAGTCATAATTGTATAAAATATCAATAAATTGATTCTTAAATTTACTATCGCTTAGAATATCTATATTAAAGTCGCCACATAGAATATTTTTATATTTGTCTTTGTTACGTGTTTTATTTAATAATATTTGTAATTTTCTAAAGAATATATTTATATCTGAATCTGGTGTTCTATAAAGACAGAATAAGTTCAAGTTATATTGTTTTATCTTAATACCGCAAATTTCAAAATGTTTTTCCACCGCAATACTATTTAACCACTCTATGTTTACAAATTCTGCTGGCTCTGTCTGCATTAGTATACAGACTCCACCTCGCCTTTGGTCTTTCCTAGAATAGCTGCTGACTAATTTAAACGAATGTACCGACATATTATCTTCTTCAACGGATTTAATAAACGTCTCACTGAGGCATAAGAAATCAACAAAATATGTTTGATCCTGAAGCAAATTAAGGGCAATTTCAAGTTCATTTATTTTGTTGATAGCACCTGCAATGTTTTGGTGGAGAATAATATGATTTCGGTTTTTAGCTACGAAAAAAAGATTGGTCTAGTGGTCGCAAGCGCTACTGCTGAGCATGAGGTCCTGGGTTCGATTCCCGGGTCGGGCAAAGTGTTATTGGGTTTTTCTATCTGAAATTTCTCAGTAACAGCTCGGAGTCTGGATTTGTGCCCGGTTGATGGCAATAGGCTCGCCCCCTATTACATGGGACTTAAACATAACTGGCGAAATGTGGGTGAACCTGCTACAGGGACACCTCTGCCCAACCCTTCGGGGAAACAAGGCGTGATGTTATGTTATGTTATGTTATGTAAAAAAAGATTTATTTTCAACTTGGATCAATTAATTGCCCTGAGATAGTTCAGTAATGTCTGACGATTTATTCATATCACCTATCAATATATCATCACCCGTTTGTGTGCTTTGGTTTTTAGTTTTAAGAAAATTGACACTCGAGTACAATCCAGTTTTTTTGTTATAATAATCAAAATTTCCGTAAAAAGATAAAAACTGTTTGTTATAGTCTAGTTGATCTAATAAAGAATTTATTTTATAACTTAATGATGACACATTATATTTTTTTTTGAGAAAATAACATTCTTTAGTCTGACTACAAATTAAATCTAACATTCCATTCAATTTTGTCTCATTGGAGCAAATGTTTTTATTCACACTCAACACAATTACAGGACAAGGCACAGTTTTTAAAAACAAACATAATTCTGTTGTCATTTTTAAGGTATTCTCATCGTTTTGTCCAATAGAAATAATCAATTTATCGTCAGCTTTAATATCAAATAGCTTTGCGCTTGTTAAAATTTCCTGTGTGGAGGCATTCGTTTTAACTATAGAGTTAAACTGATAAGTGTGATAGGGATTACTAAACCTAGATTTTGACAATTGTAGTGATAGTCCACTGCATTGACTGCCTCCAATTATAAATGCCCTTTTGTTACACTTATTTTTAGTATTAAGTATTACGTTTTCTGTGTTGTTTGTCGTCTTAGTTTCCTTAGTCCTTGCCCTCACTCACTTTTGATTTAGTAAGGGCCAACGTTTCAGCATGCCTGATTGAATTTAACTTTAAGCATATTAACCCCATAACAGTAATAAAAGCTTTTGAACAAATTAAGATCAAATTGACCGAAGATCTTTGGGGAATGTCCATTAAAGTCTGTACCTCCATAATTGAGACCATAGCGCCTTACTTAGCCTTAATATTTAATTTGTGTGTGGATTAAGGAGTCTTCCCCAATTTAATGAAATACAGTAAGGTAATACCACTTTTCAAATCCGGGGACAGTAAAGACACCAATAATTATAGACCTAGTTGCTGGTATTCAGCAAGGTGTTTGAAAAGGCAATGTTTAATTAAATGCTCAATCATTTTAACACAAATAAAACCCTTCACGATCAACAGTATGGTTTCACCAGAGGACGTTGTATGACCGATGCCGGTGTAACCTTATTAAGACACATTTTTAACGCGTGAGAAGATGCCCAAGACGCCATAAGAATCTTTTGTGACCTCTCCAAGGCATTTGATTGCGTCGATCACGAAACCTTACTCTTGAAACTTGAGCATTACGGACTTGGAAAATTTGCGCTCAATTTAGTAAAATCTTATTTAAATGATAGACAACAGCAAGTTCAAATAAACGGTATCACGTCACTAGGTTTTAAAGTAAAAATAGGTGTGCCACAAGGCTCGATATTGGGTCCATTCCTCTTTTTAGTGTATATTAATGATCTACTCCATTTATTAAAAAAACAACCACAAATGGTGTTATTTGCTGACGATACTTCCTTAATTTTTAAGGTAGATTAACGTGCTACAAATTTTGACGACGTAAATAACGCTCTACTGCAGGTCCAAAATTGGTTCACTGCTAATAATTTAGTATCAAATGGAAAAAAAAACTAAGTGCATAAAATTTTCTTTACCAAATGTCAAAAGTAGTGATTGTGAGATAGTATTGAAT
The DNA here is from genome assembly GCA_949152395.1 of Agrochola litura. Classification (NCBI taxonomy): domain Eukaryota; kingdom Metazoa; phylum Arthropoda; class Insecta; order Lepidoptera; family Noctuidae; genus Agrochola; species Agrochola litura. The sequence goes on along the minus strand of OX424497.1, from coordinate 338,673 downwards.
CAAGAGAAACTAGAATTCGTCAACAAAACTGTTATCTTGGGGATCACGCTCGACTCAAGGCTGCAATGGGGTCCTCATTTAACATCTCTTGCAGGACGGCTAAGTTCAGCAGCATATCCTGTCAGAAAAATCCGTCAATTTACTGATGTAGATACCGCGAGGCTAGTCTATTTTAGTTACTTTCATAGTATCATGTCTTACGGTATTTTACTGTGGGGACGGGCTGCAGACATCGAGTCTATTTTTATTCTGCAGAAAAGAGCGATCAAAGCCATATATTATCTCCGCAGTCGTGATTCTCTAAGGGAACTGTTTAAGGATATTAACATCATAACGGTACCTTGTCAATATATCTATGAAAACATCATGTACGTGAGAAAGAATTTACATCTTTTTAGCAAAAGAGGTGATAGACATAATTATAGTACAAGAAATAGGGACCTATTTCTACTTTAGCCAGTCTGAAACCTGGTTGCACTACAACCAGGTTTCAGACTGGCTAAAGTAGACTCGTCTTTCATGGGGTACTGTTTAAAATGTTACAATTTCCTCCCCACATAATTTACTTCAACTGAATGAGATAAAATTCTAATCTTGTATAAAACGCACACTATGCAGGCAGGCATATTATAAGTTGGGGGATTACATCGCTGATAAAAACGCTTGGCTCAATGCTGGTCCTGCTCCACAACCACAACTAATTGATTAACATTTGCAAATACTGTTGGAGCTGCTGAAGATTGTAAGACCATCTTTGCATTGTATAAACTCAATCTCTTTTGTATTATATAATTGCATAGCACAGGTGTGAGCACTATGTACTAAAAAGTTTCCATTTACCGGGTAATATGTCTTGCATTGACTTAAATGTGCCTGGCGGCTGTGAGTATGTCATGCTTACTCAGATGTTTCGCTGATGGTGGCGTGTGTTAGTTAAAATTAATTAATTATTAAATAATTAAATTCTTTATTTCACCAAAAGCCATCACAGTACAAGAACCAAAAACTTAGATCATATAAGGCTTATAACTAGGTCACAATACTTTTAATTCCCTGACTCCTAAACTAGGTGTATGTGCCTGTGTCTTAGGAGTCAGTGATTCTCCGTAAAACAAGACAAAGCCACAATATAATAAAACGGGACGTTACAACAATAAGCAAATGGTGTAAAAGAAAAACAGGATATAAACTATGAAAAGAAAACACAAAATGAAAAACGTTTAACTTTGTGGTGAGGTGAATAAATGTAGGGTCCGAGTGCGTGTGTGTGTGTGTAGTGAGTAAGTGTAGGATGTTTGGAGGTGCGTATGTGGTGTGTAGGTGTAGGGTGTGTGAAGTGAAAAAGAAAGTGGTGTAACCGGTACACATCCGTTTTTAGGTTAAATTTAGACTTATATTTATATGTATAGTACCTTGTCATTGTAAATTACCCAGCAGAAGATCCTCAGTGTCATCATAACTTAATGTTTGGAGATAATCTTTAAGTAAGTTTTTGCATTTATATTTAGGGCACGAATAAATTTTAAACTTTTTATTTAGGAGGTTGTACATATTAATGCTATTAACGTAGAATTGGCGTTTGGCAAAGGCTGTTCTATGGCGTTCATAGGGAAAAACGTTATGTTTAAGCCTGCCAGTCGGTTCCTTTGGAGGGCGGGCAGAGTGTTTGCGTAGGGTCGACAGGAGCACATAAAGTTACCTGACTGTAAGTACCTTGCAGTTGGAATAGAGCTGCACAGTGGGATACCTACGTGGAAGAGAGAGCATTACCTTAAGGACAGCTCTCTGGGCTCTCTCAAGGCGGATAAATACATTTTGGGTGGCACCACCCCAGACGGGCAAGCAGTACGTTAGGACGGCATAGGGCAAAATATACTAATTTTAGCGTATCATTATCAGCAGAGCTTCGTAACTTCTTGAAAACATATATTAGCCTACGTATGCGGGACGTGACTTTGGCAATATGGGGGTGCCAGTTGAGATGCTGATCGATGACTACTCCTAGATATCTTACACAAGTGGATTTAGCGAGGAAGAGGCAGCTACACTGGATTAAGGATCCGCAAACATGCGCTTTTATGGTAAAGGAGTTTGAAGGACACAGATTGGACCGAATGGAAAATGGAACATATACCGTGTGTGTTGGATCATTTAGCTCCCTTCAATATGGTTGAGCTCAATGGTGCTAATCCATGCGTCATGTTCGTGAACGGGCGCCGTCAGTTGGGACTGGTCATCTCTTAGTTGCCACGGCTTATTTTTAATTTTTTTAAATTCGAATTATTCTTTGTTTTGTCTTTTTATTACGGACACTTCTAACGTGCACGTCTTTCTACATTGTTCTCACATGTATAATTTCAACTTGAATGATGTAACCAATATTTTGTAACAATTTTTTATTTAAAAGAGTGTCCGTGGAGTTTCTTGCCCGTTCTTCTCCATAGGTACCTACTACGCTTTGGAATGGGCAACTAGCTTCATATTTCTGACTGACCGATTCCTTGACAGTTTAAAAGTGCCTGTAAATGGTTTAATTGAAATAAATGCTTTGAGTTTGAGTTTAATACCTCCCTGCACATTCAGCGTAGCTAAGCGACATTCCACCGCTCGCTTTTCGCCCCGTGGAAACAACTGACGTGGTGTGTGGCGAGCATCACCGCCGCCTCCGAGTTGATTATTAATATTTGAATTTAGACTCATTTAGTTCCCACGAAAAGCTAAATGATATAATTTCACATAATTTCGCCGGGAACCCATAACATTCTTACAACAGATGAATTCTGGGCCTGTGTGCCGGTGCGGGACAACTTGTGAACATTACCAAACTTATATCCGGCAGTTGGCATTCTTAACTTTTTAAAACGGTCCTTGATAAGGTCATTTCCGTAGTAAAGGCGAGGCGCAAAGAAGGCACTCCCCCGAGCGAAGGACTCGCCGCATGAATATTCAGCGCGTACCGCGCAGCCGGCCGTCCACTTGTGCGCTCGCAGCCTTATTATTACGTATACCTTGTTCTTTTGGAACATGAAATAAAACACAAGTATTTGCATAAAAAACCTCTACTAGGGAAACGGCGTGGTGACCACACAATCCCCACATCCTCTCACTACAAACAACGTCCAAAAACTACAATATTAAGTTGAACGCATTTTACTAGGTTTTTCTTTAGTTAGGTACTGCTACTGTCATAACAACACAGACGATATAATTTGATGGGCGCTCACAAGAGGGTCGCCGTAGATGGACGGATTTACACCAACAACAACTTCACGATAAAGGTGCGATACACCGCTTGATAAAAAGTTTTTAAGCGCTTAAATCTTCGCACTCGGTTGGAAGGTGAGGGGCTCGCCGCTCCTGAGCTCGCGTTATAAATCTCGTCACAACATAAAATGAGTCTAAGAAGTGTTCACCAGGTATGTGTCGGCCCGCATCGCCTCGCACGGCACCACAGCGCACCGCGCAGCCCGTGACCCGCTGCGCACAATCATCAATCAATTACTTACCGCGACGTCACGTACGCCACTCGACGGCCTCCGCACATAACTACTACACGTACCCATGTACTAAGTTCGAGAAGTTCGTTACAGAACGCGTCTTCAAATGAGTCGATTGGATGACAGAGGCCAATCCCTGCAACAGTTGAGAGGATTGCGTCCAGTCGTTCAGTTATAATATTCCTCATCATTTAGCATGCAATCGGTCGACAAAATGTATCAGTAATGAGGCGGCGGGGGGAGCGACTGGGGCGCGCGAGGGAGCGCGCTGGAGCGGCAAATGAGCGGCAGATTACCGGCGCGTTGTTTTGCCAAATTTTAATAACCCGCCGAGCTAAATAGCGCGCTGTAATACCTAGCGCGACGTACTCGTGCCGCTCTCCGACCGAACAGTCTAAAAGTATTCATGTTCTCAAATACATCAACTAATTGTGGTGTTTTTCCAGTTTGCCCGGTTTGATACTTATCTTTTTTGTATGCAGCAGACCGAAGTTAACGAAACTAAATTAAACTTTACAAATGTCGGGCGCGTAGTACTCGCACGGGCGCGCTTGTATGACCAAATGTATAAACTTGGAAAGAAAAAAAGGATTACATCAATGAAGATCGTAGCAGGTGGCGTTCTGTAGTTACTGCCTACCCTATGGGGAAAGGTGTGAATTTATGAATATATGTAATCTGAATTTTGTTGAGTCATGGTGTCTCGTTAGTTTCTGTAAAGTATTTACGTACTTGGACGGCACTAGTGTACTGCCGCCTGCTCGGGTCAGGCCGCGCGCAGAGGACGCGCCGCCACAGGTGGCCACGACGCGATCAAATGATAATATTAATATTGATTTGATCAATTTGCTCCACATGAGACGACTGAATACGGAGCTACTTTGGTCAGAACAATATTGTCAGTCAGCGACGTGTTAGAAGACCCAGCGTACGCCCTACCATACTATAATTTTACTACACTACTGGTTATAAATACTTATAGTCTACTAGCATATGATGAGTCTGCTTGTGAAGAGTGTACAGACGCCAGCACATCAAGCTATCCGAAAATGTCAAATTTTCCCAATCAACTTTCAACCTTATTCTTCAGCGATAAAGTTGAAAATCTATTAAATAAATTTGACAGATTGTAGTAGCTTGATGTGCTGGCGTCTGTACACTCCTTTAAAGGTAAGCAATTTAGTTTAAAAACCACATTACTCAATCTGACAACACTGGCGACAGGTCGTGAGAAAACGACTTCTTAGTTAAATATTTTAGATTAAAATAAATAAAGTTTATTTTCTAGATTGTTTACAAATGTTATTATTAAATAATTGTGTTTATTTTGTGTTAAATCTACTGTTTCTCTTGGAATCTAAGAATAAAGTATCTCGCACAGTGTTTGTGACGTGTTTTTGTCGCGATTATTCATAATAATCGATATTTCAAAAAATCATCTACCGGCAGTCAACGTTTGGATTACGGATTTGAATTCATCAAACCCGGGGGAGTATTTTGTTTTATAATAATCATTATTAGTTATATTTACACACTATACATCACCTGTAAACACTGCTCAGAGTTATGAGCTACGTTCAATACACACGGTTGTATGTTTTATGTTTCCTTTTACTTGACAGATTGTGGAAGCAAAATCGACGACGAAAACACTTGCCCCAGACATAAAACATACACTACCTACAAACTTTACTGCACACATATTTATCCCTAAATTGCTGCAATACTGTTGTTTAAAACCAATTGCATTGTCGAAATGAAACTTTATTAGGTACCTCTAATCTCATGTCCATAACATTCTTAGTGGAAAATAACTGTTAGCTCTAATAATTACTATCTTAAATGGTAATTTACTTATGTCTTTTCTTTTTAAACAATAATAATTGTGATAAGCCCCAGAATAAATTAATTAGCTTCCTACTTTTTTAGAAGTATCATCGAAGAAACACATACCTAAGCAGTTTGAAAACAAAATCCCGTGCACACGACCTTTTTTTTTCGTAGGTATAGTATAGCCGATATAGTAACGCTTACCGCGTTACTATATCGGCCTAGCGCTGCAAGCAGAAATAGTCCTTACGGTGTATAGTTATGAGTTTCTTCGATGGTACCTCCATATTTTCATAATATTTTCTACTATTTTTTTTTCTTTTTCTTTTTTTTTCTTTTGTTCTTTTATTTCTTGCTAAATGTCTTACCCTCCTACTTTCACAGTGGACAAACAATAACATTTTGCTCCTACATACCTTTACAAAAAATTCAAATAAGGTTTAGGCCAATTACATGTAAAAGTTTAGAGAAATTAAATCATTCTTTGGCCAATAAATTATGTGTTCAGAGTTTTAATAATATAGGTGACCCAAATGAGTTCTACGCCGAGTTCTTTTCACTATTAAACACGCAATTTAATGACACTTTTCCACTAAAGACTAAAAGTATTTACACAAAGTTCTTATTTAGTGATTGGGCGACTCCAGGTATTCGTAAAAGCAGGGAAAAACTATTTGAACTTCATGGCTTAAAGCAACATATGAATAATACAAGCTTTCATAAGTATGTTGCAAAATATTCAAAAACTTTTAAAAGTGTTTGCAAAATAGCCAAAGCTCTTTATATTAGCAATAAAATAAAATCAGCTGATGATAAAATAAAAACTACCTGGCAAGTAATAAATCATGAAACAGGTAGGAAAAAACAGCGAAATACTGAATTTAATTTAGAGACTGGACATGGCCCCATTAACTCAGATATAGAAATAGTTCAAGAATTTGAAAACTTTTTTGCTAATATTCCCCTTAAAACTACTGAAGCTTTAAATTCCTCACCCGCGCTTTCTGCTGCCTTATTTAGACAAAATGTGAAGGCATGCCCTTTGGAGTTTAGGTTTCAGCATACAAACCCCCAGGCTGTTATAAAAGCTTTTAAAGATCTTAAAATTAAATCAACAGAAGATCTCTGGGGAATGTCTGTAAAAGTCTGTAGATCTATTATTGAAACCATTGCGCCCTATTTAGCTTACATATTTAACACCAGTGTAGACCAAGGAGTCTTTCCGGATCTCATGAAACACAGTAAAGTAGTTCCATTGTTCAAATCCGGTGATAGTAAAGAACCCAACAATTATAGGCCTGTGTCAATTCTGCCAGTTCTCAGTAAGGTGTTTGAAAAGTTGATGCTCAATCAAATGTTACGTCACTTTAGTAAAAATTCCATCTTTCATGAACAACAGTACGGTTTCACCAAAGGGCGTTGTACCACTGACGCCGGTGTCACCCTAATAAAGAACATTTTTAAGGCCTGGGAAGAAGCACAAGATGCCATTGGAATCTTGTGCGACCTCTCGAAGGCGTTCGATTGTGTAGACCATGGGACACTTCTGCTGAAACTAGAACACTATGGGATTAGGAATACAGCTCTTGATTTACTTAGATCATTCCTGAAAGATAGAAATGTTAAAGTTCAGGTAAACGGCGTAAACTCATTAGGGTCTGCAATGGCAATGGGCGTTCCTCAAGGTTCGATATTGGGTCCATTCCTCTTTTTAGTTTACATTAATGATTTACCCCAATCACTTCAAAATCAACCGAAGATGGTGTTATTTGCAGATGACACATCATTAATCTTTAAAATAAACCGACGGTCACAAAATCTTGACGACGTGAATAGCTCAATTCTGCAAGTCCAAGATTGGTTTACGGTAAATAATCTGGTACTTAATAAAAAAAAAACCAAATGCATTAGATTTAAATTATCTGATGTTAAAAGTAGCGAATGTGACATCATATTCAATGGAGACTGGAAATTATTAATCAAGCAGTTTTCCTAGGAATCACGCTAGACGAGAAATTACAATGGGGACCTCATATAACATCTCTTGCGGGGCGGTTAAGCTCGGCCGCTTATGTTGTTAGAAAGATAAGACAGTTAACAGATGTGGAAACCGCGCGTTTGGTCTAAACTAATATTAGCTACTTCCACAGCATTATGTCGTATGGCATTTTACTGTGGGGTCTGGCTGCTGACATTGAATCCATCTTTATTTTTCAAAAGAGAGCTGTCAGAGCCATTTATAATCTACGTCGCCGCGAATCTCTCAGGGAACTTTTTAAAAGGATTAATATTATGACAGTACCTTGCCAATTCATTCATGAAAATGTTATGTATGTAAGGAAAAATCCACATCTCTTTAATAAAATAAGTGATAGACATAATTTTAATACTAGAAATAAAGATAAACTAGATCAACCATTTTTAAGATTATCTAAAGTACATACATCTTTTAAGGGGTACTGTGTTAAATGTTACAACAAAATACCTTGTGACATATTGCAATTAAATGAAAGAAAATTTAAAACTCATATCAAAAGTACACTTTGTAAACAAGCATATTACAAATTAGAGGATTATATCCAAGATAAGAGTGCTTGGAAACATGCTGGTCCTGCTCCATAGGACAATTTAGAATCAAGACAAAATCAAACTGGTTGCTAATTTAATTCAAAAATTTATTATTTTGTGTTTTATGACATTGATTTTACATTCTCTGATTACTTTCTCACACACTGACTTATTAATTACAAAATTTTAGGAAAATCGTCTACTTTTACAATGTTTGTAAATATGTGAGCACCATATATCTATCACATATTGAATTATCTGTCGTTGCTTCATTTTTAATTATTTTTACCTCAAAATCAAAATCAAAATCAAAATATTTTATTTCACATAAACCTACATGGGCACTTATGAAACGTCAGAAGCTAGGTGCACGGTTCCAATTGGTCGTTTCCTATGGAGAAGAGCCGCCAAGAAACTCCACGGTTACTCTTTTAAAAATAATTGGCTTTTACAATACTTTCAAATAACAGTGTTTCTAGGTATGGGAGGACAGTGTAGGTCTTTCAATAAGTACCAAGTACTTAACAAAATAGAAAATGGTCAACAGGTCTACAATCCACTAAGCCTACAGCGTTCTCACATTCACAAAATATGTAGAAAAGAATCTATACAAAAAAATTAATTAATTAAAAAAAGTAAAAAAACCTATTTTAAATAAAACGCAATTATATGATTGCTATTACAACTGTAATCAATCTGAATAATTATCATGTCCACAAAAGCCACAAAAAAAAAAGTATATAATGTCAAATAATAGAATAGTAAATATGTCAAGGGCGAATGTAAAAAAAAAATAAAGATTTAAATAAACATGGTAATTTGGGAGCAGTTAATAGACTCTTACTTATTTATGCCGTTAATGAGGTACCAGGGAAGCCACATGTGCAGAAGGAATGCCAAATTTCCTTGTCTTCAACGTAGTCTTTAATTTTATAATATGAATTCTTGATAAGGACACGTTTGATGTGGGTTTTGAACTTCCCATCGCTAAGTTCTGTCACAGACTTTGGCAACTTGTTATAAAAGCGGATACTGTTTATAAGAAATGACTTGCTTGTTTTAGTTAATCTAAATTTGGGTATCACAATTTCATGTCGACTACGTGTATTTATATTATGGAAATCGCTTCTTATTTTGAAAAGTCCTAAGTTTTTGCGAACATACATAATACTTTCTAAGATATAAAGTGAAGGCAAAGTCAGTATATCAATTTCTTTAAATTTGTCTCTAAGGGACTCGCGAGGGCCCATTTTATAGATCGCGCGGATTGCCCTCTTTTGTAAAATGAAAATTGAATCTACGTCAGCTGCCGATCGCCACAGCAGGACGCCATAAGACATAATACTGTGGAAATAAGCAAAGTATACTAACCTAGCTGTGGCTATATCAGTCAACTGCCTTATTTTTCTTACTGCATATGCAGCTGAACTTAATCTACCTGAAAGAGTTCTAATATGGGCGCCCCATTGTAATTTTGAATCTAAAGTAATTCCTAAGAATATAGTTTCCGTTATTGCATCTAGTTTTTTGCCATCAAGTTTTAGATTTAGACCTACTTGAGGTACATTTGGTAATGAGAACCTAATACATTTCGTTTTGTTCGCATTAAGTAAAAGATTATTAGCTGCGAACCATTTTGAAAGTACAGCCAGACTATCGTTGACATGTAATACATCTGTATCTTTCCTGTCTATTTTAAAAATAAGAGAAGTGTCGTCAGCAAATAGAATTATGTCTGATAAGTTAGTCATCATGTAAGGAAGATCATTTATATAAACTAGAAATAAGAAAGGGCCGAGAATTGAACCTTGAGGCACGCCCATTTTCACTAGAGACCCCGAAGACATCGCCCCATTAACATTTACTTTTTGCTGCCTGTTTGATAGATAGGAAAGAACAAGATCAGCAGCTTGTCCACGAATTCCGTAGTGGTGTAATTTACAGATCAGTGTATTGTGGTCAACGCAGTCAAACGCTTTTGAGAGGTCACAGAAAATGCCAATTGCATCCTGGGACTTCTCCCAGGATTCCAGAATGTGACTGATGAGTTTAACTCCTGCGTCAGTCGTCGACCTACCTTTCGTGAAACCAAACTGGTGACTATGTAAAATCCCATTAGAATTAAAATGTGCCAACATCTGGTCTAGCATGATTTTTTCATATATTTTACTCAATGCTGGTAGCACAGATATTGGTCTATAATTAGAGGGATCACTCTTACTACCCGATTTGAAAATTGGTACTACTTTACTATGTTTCATTAAATCAGGAAACGTACCGCTATCTAAACATTGATTAAATATGCCTGTTAGGACTGGGGCAATTGTGTCAATGATATCTTGAAGAACCTTAACGGAAATCCCCCATAAGTCTTCAGTGTTTTTTATGTTAAGACTTTTAAATGCTTTTTTAATTGTGACAATTGAAATGGGCTTAAATTCAAAATTTGGAATGTCTCTACTGAAGTGTTCTTTTAAAAGAGATTCAGCTAGTATAGATGATGAGGGGAGAGATTTCGTAACCTCTATTGGGATGTTGGTAAAGAAGTTTTCTAGTGTCTCAGCAACTTTTAACTTATCTGAAATGGTTACATTATCAATTTTTAATGACAATTCATTCTGATCTCGCTGTTTTGTGTTTCCAGTTTCTTTGTTAATTACCTGCCACACAGCTTTTATTTTATTGTTAGAATTATTAATTTTGTTACTTATTAATTTAGATTTAGCTTGGGCGCAGACTCTTTTAAATATCTTTGAATAGTTTCTTACATAATTATGAATTACTTGATCAGAAGTCAATGATTTTTCGTTATATAAATTATATATAAAATATCTCTGCTTTTTCTAATGCCAGGAGTGGCCCATTCATTAAATTTTGGTTTGGTATTGATTGTTACTGTTTTTACAGGACATGCTTTATGGAATTCTTGGCACACTGTAGAAAGTAGTGTACCATAGTTCATGTTGGGGTCTTGTGAATCAAAACTAGCTGATGAAAGATTGCTAAGAACATTATTATTAAACATTTTCAATTTATTTTTAGTAAGAGGTCTTAACTGAATAGTTTTATCTAAGCGTAACTTTTTATCTGATTCAAATGATACAAGTTGACCAGTATGGTCAGACCTAACGCCACTAATTAAGGACGAGTCTTGTATTTTACAATTAGTAAATATATTGTCAATGCATGAAGCTGTGGTTGCTGTTGTGGTGTATTGTATTGTGGTATAGTAATTTTATTCTAGGTGCATCGTCTTCACATATAGGTAATAGTATTTGACTAACGTACGTGCATATACAAACAATTGTAAAACATTTTAAAAGAGTAACGGTGGAGTTTCTTGCCCATTCTTTTCCATACAAAAACTACCTTTTGGAAGGGGCGACTAAAATCAATTTTAATATTTTGTTAATTTTGACGTTCAAAAGTGCCATACATGGGCCTATTTGAAATAAATGATTTGACTTTGACTTTCTCAAATTCTCAACTCATTTAGATTCCTCATAAACTCCGTTTTTTCCTGTCACATTCCAGGTGCCATTTGGGGAAACTTGAATATGATGACTCGCGCAGCCACAGTTCGTGACATGAGTGAGAAACTGAAGGAGCTGGAGGCATCAAAAAAAGAATGCAACCAGCTACTGCAGGAAAGAGAGGACAGTGAGGTTGAAGTCAAGAGGATTAATGAAAAAAACACTCAACTAAAGAGTCAACTTGTAGAACTTCACACCCAGCACATGGACATACTTGACCAGTATCACCATCTCCGTTAACTAGTGTCAGATTTTCAACAATGCAGTGTCACTCATGACCAGGCACTGAGACGTAAATCAGGCCTTGAAGTGGAATTATGCAAGGCACACAACACTATTTCCACCATGAACTCTTTGAAACCCAGCGAACAAGTTGCCTACATCAATAACCTTTTCGACGAGCTGGTTGAGTGTATCCGGACTAGAGTGTGAGAAGCCCATCGTTGCCATAGACCTGACTGGGGACGATACCTTAACTAGATGTCCAATTCTAACTAGTCATTATAAAATTAAGAAGTATTTATTAATAGTAAAAATATAAAAAAGTACAAGAAACTCTTGAAGTCGCAAAGTATTTGTAAGTTTAATATTAATCTTAGGAAAGAACGTATTAACTTAAAAAGTCAACTAAATGTATGTAATATTAAGATGGAAACTAGCAGACAAATGTATGATGTTGAAATACAAAACCTTCAAAAGGAATTACTGAGCAGGGAAAATATACTTAAGGCGCAACTAGCCCATACTTTTTCCGTACAAATTTTGGGGGGGTTTTACTCCACTGTTACACATTGTACATTCAAAGTAAAACATAAAATCGTTTTTTCTTATTATTAATTTTGTCTGTACAGAAGCAGAATAGTAAAAAAAAGCAATCAAAAAGTTATGAGCCAACAAAGATTCGTTTTTCCTGCTAATGTTAACGCAACTTTGGGAGTACATAAGTAATAAAAGAAGTATAAAATCTCCAAAACAAAGCTCGTTCTGACAAAGCTCAATTGTCAAGATTATTGAGTTGAGTTGAGTTGAGTTTGAGTTTATAATAAACTTTATTCGTAATTGATTTATGCACTAGTTTTTTCATAAAACTCCACCTTCCAAAGGACTTTTCGTAATTTTTTACGCGCTCGTTTTACTAAAATCGTTCTGAACGGTGTTTGTGTGCGTGCAAACTAGAGTTTGTGCATGTAGACCAGCGGCTAACTGCTCATCACTGATACTATCTCTGTCGGACACGATGTCAGGTGAGATAGCGTGCTTTTTGACCAAGCCCACCAATAAGTTCGAGCCCGCGACTAGTTCAACCTTAAGGAAATATCTTGTAAGTATGAGTCTAGTCAACAAACGTTAAGCGAGCGCTTGCAGGAGACCTGTGAGTTGGTGGATTTGGTGAAGTACAATGCAGAGAGGTACGAGTCGCTGACAAATAATCTCACCTGTAGTGGTGCTCCCACTCCGCCACCTCTCATGTCAAGAACAACATTTCTTGTCACTTCACCCATTTTAACTCATACTATAGAAACTATCAATCCCACTCAAAGTAATGTTTTGGTATGTTCTGATAGATTAGGAGCAGGTTTTGGATTCTTGTTAAATAACCGATCTAAACATACCATAGTTGTTACCATAACCTGCATGTTAATAAGCTTGTTCATAAAATAAAAAACAATAAACAACAAAAATAAAAAATGAGCAGACTACTGTAGTTCTTTTAATTGGAAACAGTCTGAGCATCACTAAAAGGGATGTAGTTAATGGTGTCGACACCCTACCTTAATTAAAATTAGGTAAATTAATATTATGTGCATTACCATATTCAGATAATTTCTATGCTAAAGAAAACGATTACATTTGTAGTTTAATAATAACTTAATGCATATTTTGACATGTCATCATAGTGAGCGTTTATTGTATTTTGATACTAACAATTTTGTAAGAGATTTTGTTTTAATTCGGGAACATATGTTTCTTCCCAAGAATAGTCAACATGTGTTGGCTACTTTGTTAGCTTCCAATATACACGCAGTTATTGATAATTTAACTGAAACTAGGCTAAGTGACGAAATAGTATTATCTAGTATTTCTAATAATACTGTAATAGGCTCTTTAACTTTCAGACTCGACAAAAGAGATGCATGATAAGAATATTTTACTGTATCACCAAAATATTAATCGCTTCTCTGGCAAAATCCTTGACGTGGAATTGTTAATAGATAGGTAAATATGATATGGATATCTTATGCTTTTGTGAAACCTGGTTAAGACCAGATAGGATACTGTTTAATGTAAATAATTTTTCAGTTGCCAGTGCGTACAACAGGTCCTCAATAGGGGGTGGTACCTTGACATTATGTAATAGTTGTTTCAGACAAGGAAAGGAAGGATATCACTGCTTGCTCTGTTGATCGCTTATGTGAGGTAGCTTGTGCAGAGGTTGAAGGGCATACTTTTTTATGTGTTTATAGACCACCAGCCCCAAACTTGTCATAATTTTTAGGGTTCCGTAGTAAACAAGGAACCCTTATAGTTTCGTCATGTCCGTCTGTCTGTCTGTCTGTCTGTCTGTCCGCGGTCCAGCTCCGAGACCCTTAGTACTAGAAAACTGTAATTTGGCCTAGGTATACATATTAATTACGCCGACAAAGTGGTAAAACAAAATTATGAAAAACATTTTTTTTATGGTACCTCTCCTACACGTAAAGTGGCGACTTTTTTTTTTTTTTTACCCATGTTGTGGGGTATCATTGGAAAGGTCATTCATCAAACATTGTGAGTTTGTTAAAATCATTTTTGGATTTAAGGATCCATTTGCGAAATATTAAGCTTTAAAGTGCTAATTTTTGTTAGAGTCAAGTGTCGTCCCCTCCCCCCTGCCAGCTAAATGGTTGGTTTTGGGTGTGTGAAAAAAATCACAGCAGTAGTTTATATAACGAAATTAAAAGGAAAACTATCACAGCCAAGTAGGCTCTACAAGTTAACGAGTAATAATCGACCAACTTAACTTTGCAGTTGCAAAAACATGTTTTCCCATACATTCCGTATGGGAGAACATATTTTTCAACTACAAAGTTAAGTTTGTTTTTGGGATAAATTCATCCCAACTACGGAACCCTTCATTGTGCGTGGTCCGACACGCACTTGGCCGGTTTTTTTAAATCATTATGGAATAAATACTAAGTAAACTTTTTAAAGATAATAAATTAGTTTTTGTTTGTGGTGACCTAAATATTGATCTATTAGTTAAATATTAGTTAAATCAAAATGAATAAGTAACAAAATTAGTATTTCTAACAATAAAATAAAAACTGTGTAGCAGGTAATTAACAAAGAAACTGGAAACACAAAACAGCGAGGTCAGAATGAATTGTCTTTAAAAATTGATAATGAAACCATTTCAGATAAGTTCTTTACCAACATCTCAATAGAGGTTACGAAATCTCTCCCCTATCTATAGTAGCGGAATCCCTTTTAAAAGAAAATTTCAGTAAGGACATTCAAAGTTTTGAATTCAAGCCCATTTCTATGAGATATCATTGACACAACTGCCCAGTCCTAACAAGCATATTTAATCAATGTTTAGATAGCGGTATGTTTCCTGATTTAATGAAACATAGTAAAGAAGTACCAATTTTCAAATCGGGTAGTAAGAGTGATCCCTCAAATTATAGACCTATATCTGTGCTACCAGCTTGAGTAAAATATATGAAAAAATCATGCTAGACCAGATGTTGTCACATTTTAATTCAAATGGAATTTTACATAGTCATCAGTTTGATTTCACGAAAAGTAGGTCGACGACTGACGCAGGAGTAAAACTCATCAGTCACATTTTAAAATCCTAGGAGAAGTCCTAGGATGCAATTAGCGTTTTCTGTGACCTCTCAAAAGCGTTTGACTGCGTTGACCACAAAACACTGATCTGTAAATTACACCACCTACGGAATTCGTGGACAAGCTGCTGATCTTGTTTTTTTCTATCTATCAAACAAGCAGCAAAAAGAAAATTTTAACGGGGCAACGTCCTCGGGGTCTCCTGTTAAGATGGGCGTGCCTCAAGGATCAATTCTTGGCCCTTTCCCATTTTTAGTTTATATTAATGAATTTCCTTACATGATGGCAAATATATCGGATATAATTCTATTCGCTGATGATACTTGCCTTATTTTTAAAATAGATAGAAAAGATACGGATTAAGTTCAGCTGCATATGCAGTAAGAAAAATAAGGCAGGTAACTGATGTAGCCACAGCTAGATTACTATACTTTGCCTATTTCCACAGTATTATGTCTTATGGCGTTCTACTATGGGGATCGGCAGCTGACGTAGATTCAATTTTCATTTTACAAAAGTGGGTAATTCGCGCGATCTACAAAATGAGTCCTCGTGAGTCCCTTAGAAATAAATTCAAAGAAATTGATATACTGACTCAGCCTTCTTTTTATATCTTAGAAAGTATTTTGTTTATTCGCAAAAACTTAGGACTTTTCAAAATAAGGAGCGATTTCCATAATATAAATACACGTAGTAAACATGAAATTGTGATACCCAAAAGATTAACTAAAACTAGTAAGTAATTTCTTATAAATATAAGTAAAACTTGTGATTGGGATAGATAGGCCTTCTATTGTTTCCAATAATAATCACATAAGCTAGCATTAATCTTGCACCGTGTTTTTTGACAGCCTTCCTCAAGGAACATGTTTTTTTCGGCCTCTTCCGTGTTGCCAACCCCCAAAAACTATATTTATATAATATTAATTTCGGAGTAATAGTCCTTTAGCTTACATAAACAGTATCCGCTTTTATAACTAGTTGCCAAAGTCGATTACAGAACTAAGCGATGGAAAGTTCAAAACCCAAATCAAACGTGTCCATATCAAAAAAGCGTATTATAAGATTAAAGACTAGGTACGTTGAAGACAAGGAAGTTTGGCAATAATTCCTTCTGCACATGTGGCTTCCCTGTTACCCCATTACCGGCATAACAATGTAAATGTCTATTAACTGCTCCCAAATTATGATGATCATTTTATTTTACTTTTTTTACATACTTCATTGAAATAATCTTTTCATTATTTGACTTGATCGAAGCGTTATATACCTACAATATTCATTTTTTTTTTTATCAAATTGGATTTGTTACAGCTGTAGTGGTAATCATGTCATTTGGTTTAAATAGGTCCTTATTTTTATTATTTTGTATACAGATTCTTTTTCTTTTTGATTTTGTGAATGTGAGAACGTTGTAGGCTGTAGACTTTTGGACCATTTTCTATTTTACTAAGTACCTGGTACTTGTTGATAGGCCTACACTGTCCTCTCATACCTATTAACACTGTAATTTGAAAACATTGTAGAAATCACTTTTTTTTTAAAGAGTAACCGTGGAGTTTCTTGCCGGCTCTTCTCCATAGGAAGCGACCAATTGGAACCGTGCACCTAGCTTCTGACTTTTCATAAGAGCCCATGTAGGTTTATGTGAAATAAAATATCCTTTTCCTTATCCTTACATATTATAAAACAAAGTCCCCCGCCTCGTCTGTCTGTCTGTCTGAACGCGATAAACTCAGAAACTGCCGAACGGATTTTCAAACGGTTTTCACCAATGGACGGAGTGATTCACGTGGAAGGTTTTAGTGTATAATTCATTAAGGTTTTGTGTAAATTGGCTGTAATTTGACGATTATCGTTGAAGATGTCGGAAAAAATCATGCCGACTGGGAACTTTAATGGCGTGCGCCGCGGAAATCGTAAAACTTACAACAAATTTATGTTCTACAGTATTGTTCATCTTAAAAAGTTCAAAAAAAATCTGAGATGGCATATGTCTATCTTCTAAGAACATTAACCCAGAATTTGATAAAAACTTAATTGTTATTTCCGAAGCTATTTGGACCGGTATTATATTAATCCTTATCCAATAAACTATGTTAATCAGATATTTTCAACTGCTTTGATTATTTTTTGTACATTGTTCTCACATATAGAAGCAACAAGAATAATGTACCCAGAATTTTGTAATATATATATTTAAAAGAGTGGCCTTGGAGTTTCTTGCCCGTTCTTCTCCATAGAGATCTACGTTTTGGAATGGGCAACTAGCTTCAACTTTCTGACTAACTGACCGATTCTTTGACAATTCAAAAATGCCTGTAAATGGTTTAATTGAAATAAATGCTTTGAGTTTGAGTTTGAGTTTGAGTTACTTAAACTGAGCATTTAATTAAAATTAAAATGTGCCTTGACATCATTTCATTTAAATTAATGGTTTAAAAGATATCACATATTCAAAATTACGCGTAACAAAATCATTATGATTCATTGGAACGCGGGCGCAGCGGTAGGAGTCAATGACCTTTTCCTCGGCTATTAGGTGTATAATCCCGGTATCGGTAGTAAGTACGTTCCCGTGGGATATTTTCCGATACCCACGCGGGCGAAGCCGCGGGTATAAGCTAGTTAATCAATAAATTTCCAGCTTTCTTAATGTTGTCCACTCTTAAGATATTAAGAAATTGATTAATAATTGGACAGTGCTGCACATTATTCACCAACGTCCTAATTGTTTGTACAAAAATAAAGTCATAATAGAAGTAACTTTCGTAAAGAATCGACATCTCGCCACGTAGCCCGTCTTGCGCTACGCACTGTAAGATTGTAAACGTGGTAAAGTCGTACGACAAATTCGGTAGTTTAATAAATAAGGTAGGTACCTACTTAGTTCTTCCAGGAGCAATCTCTTGTAGAATATGAAGTACGAAGTGTCGTGCCCGTGAGCGCGCGGAACTCAGTGACTATCGGCGGCTTCTCGCACCAAGACACGAGCGCGGAAAGCATGTGTGACTTGTGACTGATGCTGAACGTTCAACGGAAAGCCAACTTCAATAGTTCCTACTCTGACCGAAGGCGTCTTTAACGCTGCTTTGAAATGTCGTGTTTAATGTCGCGCTTTTCCTGTTGTCGTATTTATTGAACAGGTTTTTTTGGTCGGAACAAAATAGTGTACCGTTAGAAATTTATTATGCACGCGTAGCAAGTGCTACGGCGTAGTAACTTACAGAGTGGAAATAATCATTAGAATGATAACAACATATTTTCGGTAGGAAATGTTTTGCTAAGTTTTTTACCAAACCTGTTCATGTTTCCCATTAAGTTATTTTTCCCATAGTTTGTTATAAAACTAAACAAAACAAGGTGACTGGCTCGACGTGGTGAGTATTTGCCATTTTGACCTTTCGTTGTGAATGTGTGAGTGAATCAGCTTGCGAGTTATTTTATAAGTAAGCATGCATGTGTTACATGGAGTAGGAACAAAGTTGTATTATGTTAACCAGTGGCGGTGCTTGGGGGAGGCCTATGTCCAGCAGTGGACGTCTTTCGGCTGAAATGATGACGATGATGATGATGATGTTAACCAGTTTCGTTTCTATGTAAATAGTTTTGAAGGTTTAGGAAGTCGTAATTGTGCGGATTTTTATTATTTTTAACCTAGTTCAAAAAAGGAGGAGGTTAATAAACAACTGACTTCCAAAAAAAACACTACAATCCAATTATTATATACCAACCTCTAGTTTAAGGCCCTATTTTGTAAATATATATGTAAATCAATAATTTAAATAAAGAATTATTATTATTTATTTTATTTAAAGTAAAATAAAAATAACTTTTATTTCGAAAGTAATTTTTATTTCTTTCAAAAAGTGTAAGATTTGTGATTGGTGTTATCCTCGTTCTTATCGTTTAAAAAGAAAAACTCGTTCAAGATATTATGTTATGAAAGCTGAAGAAAAATAAAAACGATGTTCTAGGTTTTTCATCCGCTTTTTTATGTTAACAACTTTAAAATTTAATTATAACTATGAACACAGTACGTAAGTCACAACTTTACTTTTGTAAACGAAGTAGAAGACGCTTCGCTGCTGTTGAAACATTCACCTCGACGAATTTCGCCTCTGTGTCCGCCGAACACATACCGCTTGCTTTAATGCACAAAAGTGTGTTTTACATGGCTGCTGTCATTTTCAATAAATTACCTAAAGAAATAAGGGCAATGAATATTGCCTTATTTAAGAAAAGTCTAAAGAGTCTTTTAGTTGATAAATGTTACTTTAACTTGAACGACTTCTTAAACGATATTTTTTCCAAACTTAAGACCTCACAGTGACATCAAGCAATAACAATTATTATTTTGCATGACTCTTTAAATATCGTAATAATTCTAGGAACGACATTAAAATGACTTAAATACTACTATTATTAAATAAATAATTAATCTGTATGACATTGCATTAATTTAATATCTTAAAGTATTTTATGATTGTTTTTTATCTATTTGTTGATTGTATTTTATGATTGTACCTATACATTTTGCATGCCTTACGGTAGAATCACTTGGAACATGTAAATTTTTATAACACCATTGTAAGTGTTTTTCTGCAAAAATAAAATGATTTGATTTGATTGATTGATTTGATTGATTTGATTTGATTTGATTGATTTGATTTGATTTGATTGATTTGATTTGATTTGACATCGCCGCATGCTCCGCATACCGACACTTACTGTAACAAATGCTACAAGGATCTGTAGGCGCTTGAATGACGTAGATAGGAGGGTGCTGTTGGTAAACATTTGTGGAATTGTTTTGCGAAATGCATTCAAAGTCAAAATCAATATATTTTATTTCACATAAACCTACATGGGCACTTATGAAACGTCAGAATAGGAAACGATCAATTGG
The DNA here is from genome assembly GCA_949152395.1 of Agrochola litura. Taxonomy (NCBI): domain Eukaryota; kingdom Metazoa; phylum Arthropoda; class Insecta; order Lepidoptera; family Noctuidae; genus Agrochola; species Agrochola litura. Next base: position 318,505 of record OX424497.1, on the reverse strand, counting down.
AACCGTGCTAGGTGCACGGTTCCAATTGATCGTTTCCTATGGAGAAGAGCCGGAAAGAAACTCCACGGATACTCTTTTAAAAATAATTGATTTCACAATGTTTTCAGATTACAGTGTTAATGGGTATGGGCAGTGGCGGTACCTTCATAGAAGCCAAAAAACCCGGCTTGCCCTAATAAAATCATAATTCACAAGAACAAACCTAAGCCTACCAATAAAAAAATTAATATAAAAAAAACAGTCAATGAACTCGAACTCAATCATGCATGTCATAGGAATTATCAAATTTCGAAATCCCCGCTTTTTCTGCCGCGCTCACTGGGCTAGGTTGCCAGATCTACGCATTCAGCGAACCCAATCATTCATTTAGTAATCTAATGAAAAAAAATTTAATTCCGCGCGCTTTGTTGCCAAGCCTACGCGCCAATACAATGCATTCAATTGCGTCTTCTCACTCGCACTCGGGGGCTTCTTATCTGGATTGCCTTACTTACACGTTTCTATAGCAATTTGTAGGCGAAAACTCTCGCAGTTTTCGCCTACAAATTGCTATAGAAACATGTAAGTACTTAAACGCAGATTTCTATGAAATCAAAAGCCCGGCTTTTGAGAGCACAGAGTACTTTTTATTTTGAGAGGTATTAAGTTCGCGCAAACGGCGCAAATGCACTATCCGCTTTGTTGACCCGCGTAAAGTCGAATTTGTTATTATTTATGTTTTCAAAATAACAATGAAAAAAAAAATACTGAAAATAATTGAGTAAAAATTTAAAAAAAATCAACCAAGTGAAATTCGATTAAAAATATTTTTCAGGTTCAATGGTTCAAGCGGAAACATTTAAACTTATTAAACACTATTTTGAAAATAGTATTTTATTTTCCAAGTGCTGAAGTAATGAATTAGTTTTATGGTTTAAAATTATGTGATAGTTATTGCGGCGATGTCATTCTGTGCTTTTGTAAGTGATTAAAGTACTCTTTGTAAACAAGCATATTATAAATTAGAGGATTATATCCTAGATAAGAATGCTTGGAAACATGCTGGTCTGGCTCCATAGGACAATTTTGAGTCTAGACAAAATCAAACTGGTTGCTAATTTAATTGTGTAATTAAATATTACAACATTTTTTTTTACATTCTGTGATTACTTGAACTCACACACTGACGAATTAGTATCACGTGTAATTTTTTTAGGAATATCGTATAGGTTTTACAATGCTTGTAAATATGTGAACACCATGTATCCATTACATAATTATTTTTTATATTATTGCTTCATTTTTATTTTTACCTATTGTGGTATATAATTCCAGGTGCATCGTTTTCACATATAATTATATAATCTAGACACGCGATAGCGTGTCGAGCCAAGTTCCAGGCAAGACACGGCTGCAGTGTGTTATATTACACGAACCATTTGGAGCCACTTTTGACCCCTTAATAACTCAAAATCTATGTAACATTAGCACATGAAATTTGGTTTATTTATTAAAACCCCTTAGATTAACTAGAACTCCAAATTTCATAAATAAAGCTCAAACGGTTATTGAGATATTAACGTCTAAAAATCGGCATTTTTATCAACCACATAGCCATGGTCATCAAAAACCTTTAATCCACTTCCGGATGACCTATAAAGTTGAAAGGAGATTTCTCGAAAGCAGGCCCACGGTATGGTACTGTGTCAAAGCTTATTTAACAAAAATTATGTCGTATTTTTTTCAAGTTAAGTCGTTTTTTTTTTAATTTCTTTCTGCTAGCATTAGAGAACCTAATTAATATTTATTTGGTTGACTAATTGTAATTTTGTACATCCGCCATTCAATCCTAACCTGAATGTTGCCAAATGACAGACTATTCCAATCAAATAATTTGTAATCGATTGAAAAATCGATTCTAACCCACATGGAGTACGTGGAGTATCCACTACACGAGTATGTTTCAAATGCTATTTATTATACTCAAATACTGTAAAATTATGATTTTACAATAATTAAAATATTATCTGGTCTGAATATACTCAAAAACTTAAAAGTGTTTCGAGACAGTAATGTTATTTTATAAACTAATCACCAGTGATCGGAGTAGGTAGATTGATTTGGTGTCAATGAACTGGCACGTATATATTAGTATGGATATGCCTCCGGGACCCCGGGATTTTGAAATTATTAAGATTTTTTTAAGGAATTTCAAATGTTGTGATGTGTAAAATAAAGAATACATCAATATGAATAAGAAATGTTTAACCCTTTTGCTGTCTTTTTAATAGTATATAGGTGATCGGACTCCAAGAAAAGGATAGGTATACTGTAAACAATATAATAATTTAATATATTTTAAATGTTTATCTATCGCATTCTATAAATTTCTAATGTAGTAGTTTAAAAATCCTTACTTTAATAATATTTGATTAAATCCCGTAAGTACCAAAATGAAATCCCGGAAAAAAGGCTTATCCATGTTATGATTTCTATGACTATTCATGATGCGAGTACCTACGTAAAATCAATCTACCTACTCCGATCACTGCTAATCAGCCAATCGATTTCGTCAATCGATTACCAAAATAATTAAACCTGGTAACATTGACACCATGCATAATGTCAAACTGTCAAAAAAATATCTGTCAGATCAATGGCATTGTTGGCTGTTTGTTTAAGTTGATTTGAATTTATTTTTCCGTATTTACTTTATAGTTAAAATTACGTTACGATTTAATACTGTTAATTTAAATTGAAGCCAGACGAACTATTGCTTATCTTTCCATGGCCCTGGGTAAGTTTAATAAGTTCTTTAAATATTTGTTGTAAACACCCGTTCACCTTTCACTATTTTAGCGTATTGTATAACCTCATTGATTTTTTTAGCAGCCTATTAGTAGAAGGCCTATGTTCAGTCAGGGGTACGTCGCGCGTCGTCAGCTGTAAATTTCTATAGTATGATGTAATTATATTACATAAGTAAATACACTGAATTTTTTTACCTTTTTCAGGTATGACGATGACATGTGTTATTGCAAGACTTGAAATTATTGATTATATTATCTACAACTCTATCCCAAGTATTACTTGCTCATGGAAATCTAAGCATATTATGTTTTGCAAGTGGCATGTCAATTGCAAGTCACAGAAGTCATCAGGTTAGTGTTTTTAAAATGGCAGAATTATTATGAGTGATATAATTACTAAACAAAAGTAAATAAACAACAATAAGAAGTACTTTCTTACTTTCTAGGTCATACATTTGGATAAAGTTTGTCATGCTTATTGAGAGAGGCTGCTACCAGAGATGTTTATAGACAAGCAAGTGATGATAAAAACAGAGCCACCCTAGAGTTTAAGAGATTTACCCTTAGGTCAAAACAATAATCTGGTTAGGGCCAGAATCAAATCGTGACGTGTGAGCAGCAGGACTTGGTGTACATAATTATTGATAAGTGAGCAAAATAGGACAAATCGTTTAAGAGATCATCATTGCTTATTACTGTTTCGTGGGAAAGCGTACACCTACCACCTACTGTACCTACGCTGCTTTCATACCATGACTAAGTTATGAGAATGAAGCTGAAGCCGTTTTAAATTCTATGAGAAATAAAATGTTTTTAGTATTTATTGTTGTGTTATTTGTTAGAGTAAACCTTCCTATAGAAGCGCTGAAAATGCTGCTACCAATAAGATTATTCATCTTTAATTAAGAGAGTTGGCTAAAATAATGTTTATGCCATTAAATGTTTCATATTTAGCGCGCAAGATTATTAATTTACCTTTATAAAATTGCAAGTCTGTAAATGCAACAATCGCCATTTTGATGACAGTCGAGGTCGAGGCTAAAAAACATAAAAATTGGGGATTTCGAACATCCAAACTCCACCACAAGGACAGTGACTATTACAACATTTAATTATTTGACAAATTCATCCATTGTTCAAGTTAAATAAGTAGTGGTAATGAAGTTTTTTATTATCAAAAGTCGAAGTTTCGCGCCAATCGTGCGTGTTTACATTTTAACTTTTCACAATTAACACTCATACACATGTAGATATGATTTAAAATGTGACAAATATGATTAAAAATATTATAAGCAACTAGAAAATGCCCAGATCTTAACTTATTATACGAACACACGTTCAATAACACGTAATATTCATTACTACTACTCAATTTGTGTTAAAAATCGCCGATCATTGTTTTTTTTTATTGTAATGATGTGCGAAAACGATTATGCCAAACGTTTTTTTTTTTTTCAATTTTGATTGTCTCGATTAATTTAGGTATATGTCGAATGTCTGAAATCTATACTTGAAAATTTAAATAAAATTGTTTTAAGCATTAAATACAATAAGCATTGTTTAAAATAATTATTTATACTTTTCTAGTGTAATTTTAATCGTTTTTAGGACATTCAATATAAAACGAGTCAACAGACAGGACGTGGATAGATACTTACCTCATTTATTGAATTTCGCGCCGAATTGTTTCTACATTTGAATTTAAATTCGGAACGTTGTTCAAAATTATTTTTAATTTATTGGACAATTATTTAATGTGGATTTTATTTTTGATAGTTTGCTACAGAATGCCTAGTATACATTTTTTAGGTAGGCAAGAAAATTTTGTTCGGGAATTATGTTAAATTAATTCTATAAATTAGGTAGGTATTCCGCAAACACTTTTAAATGACGTCTATATTTTTTGTTAGTTGTATGACTTTGGTAGGATTTTATTTTTGATAGTTTGCTACAGAATGCCTAATATACATTTTTTAGGTAGGCAAGAAAATTTTGTTCGGGAATGATGTTAAATTAATTCTATAAATTAGGTAGGTATTCCGCAAACACTTTTAAATGACGTCTATATTTTTTGTTAGTTGTATGACTTTGGTAGGATTTTATTTTTGATAGTTTGCTACAGAATGCCTAGTATACATTTTTTAGGTAGGCAAGAAAATTTTGTTCGGGAATGATGTTAAATTAATTCTATAAATTAGGTAGGTATTCCGCAAACACTTTTAAATGACGTCTATATTTTTTGTTAGTTGTATGAGTTTGGTAGTATTTGTTTTTAATAGGATAATCTTACTCGAGTAATAGAAATTGCTTTTTTTTTGAGGTAGTTTCAAAATGAAATTTAAAAAACTGCCCAAGTGTATGTTGGACTACGCACAGTGAAGGGTTCCGTAATTGGGATGAATATTTACGCATAAACATTGCATAGTATCAATTTTATCGACTGCAAAAATAAGTTTGTGTTTCTCGAAAAAACTATAAAAAACAAAGTTAATTCTGCGGTTGTAACCGAAAATAAACTGTATCTCAAAAACTATTGACGTCAAAAGCAAAGTCACTTAGAAACATCTTTAACATTTTAATTATGAGATCCAACAATACACGCTTTATATGCATAGATTTTTTTCATTTCTCGGTTATATGTAGGTATGGAGAATGCCACCCCCACTATTATGTTTATCGTAATTTCACTACACCATTGTTTAACGGTGCTAAAAATACACCTTTTTTTAAATTTTCTTTATTTAAAATGGCTGTATGACATCCGGACACACGGACAGACGAACTTGACGAAATTAAGAGGTCCGTTTTTTTTACGGATTTTGATTATCAAGTTTACAATCGGCATGCAATTGATGTCTATGAGAATTGATCTACAATATTATTATTATTTGGAATAGCCGCCATCTTAAAATCCAGAATTTCCATCTAATTCGATATCAGCACTATCTCCCGAAAATGACAGTCATGACGAAAAATTTTCAAATAGTGTTAAAAACTGCCACTTGCTCACTTCAGATGGCGCTGATCTCCAGCGTCTTATAATTTGACAGCTAACTATACATTTTTGATTCGAATGCTAAAAGTTGATGTAAATTCCAGAATTTCATGACTGAATTCAAAACACCCCGTCGAGTCAACTGATGTGTCACGTGTCAAAATCTTGGTCCTTAATGTTAGGCGGTAGTGAATTCATTTCATTCATTCTCTGATCTCGAAAAACGTTGTTACAAACCTCAGGTTGGTATGATCAAGGTAGTTTGTAGGTTGGTACTGTGCTTGAGACGTTTTTGAATTGATAGATCGTATGACTATTGTTTTAGGGACTATTGTCGTTTAATATAGTAAATAGTTAAGGAACTTTGTTCCTGACGGGGCTCCCCGACTGCACAAGTTTTTTTAAATAATAATACTTACCGCGCCGGCTCAGCGACCTGACATCATTGCGGACAATTGTAACAATTGTTACGAAAGAAATACCTACATTCTTACACAATATTGCTACGCATATTTGCAAAAAGAATTTTATAGATCACGTTTGATTGACAAATGATAATAATTTCTTTACAAAAAGTAATGATATCCCATCAAAAACATAAATGTGAAAATGGGAGCCAAGTTCAATAAATATGGTTGTTGACTTCGCCGACAAAAGAATTGAGATCTAAATGGGTGCCAAGTTCTGTAGATAATCCTGAAATTTATTTATAAGAACATGCAACTTTCTAAAATAAAATTAAAACACAAATTCTTGTTTTTTCTGCTATAACAATGTTTGCTATTTAAAAATATAACTTCTTAAATTTGAACAGTCGAATTATTTACACAAAGCACTTAGGATAAATTGAAGCTCAAGATTTGACTTGGCTAGTTTTTACCAGCAAGCTGAAATTTTAGAGGAGGAAGATATTTTGACCTTACAGTTACAATAAGACACAGTATCTTGCGCATAATATAAATATGCCTAGGCAGACAGTCAAAGCTGTAAACAGTTATAATAAGAAACAGTAACTTGCGCATAACATAAAGAACAAAGATATCATCATTTTATTTTATTTATTGGACTCACCAACAATTGAGTATACCGATACAAAGATATGAGATACATCCAATAAACTTATAGACTAGAGTACCAATTTCTTACAGGTCACATCATGAATGACTTATTTGTGTTAGAGGTTGTAAACCTATAAGTTTAATATAAACTGCATCTTGTCTACTGTTTATGGTGTCCTAGCAACCGTAGTAATTTTCTAGTCTAAAATATATTTTTCTGTTGCACTACAAATAAGTATTTTCTTTCTGCAATCGTATCCTATTCTCTAATATGGTAGCAGAGCGTGAGGAAGCAGAACGCGTATGATATAATTAATTACATTATCAAGTAATAATTACGAAATCGCGAAAATGAGTAACCAATCCATCGCAATTGAAAAACTCTCCGGAGTAAATAATTACACCACCTGGAAATTTCAAATGAAGATGTTGCTTATTCATGAAGACTTGTTTGAATGTGTCAACGAGGTCGATAAGAAAAACAAACCAGAATGCGAAGACAAGAAGAAACAGGAAAAAGCGCTGGCACGAATCTGCCTCAGTGTTCAGCCATCTATTTACTCCGTTGTCAGAAACTGCAATACTGCGTTTGACGCCTGGAAGAATATACAGAATTCGTTCGAGGACAAAGGTCTGTGTAGAAGGTTAGGTCTCCTTAGAATGCTATTTAACTTAAAATTAGCGCAGTTTGAGAGTATGGAGGCGTATCTTACAAAAATTCTAGATACAGCCCAACAACTGCAAGACATAAATGCTTCTCTGGAAGACGAGTTCGTTGCTATAATAATGCTCAGTGGGCTCCCCAAGCAGTTTGACCCACTCATTATGACGTTAGAGCATAGTAGCCTGTCTCTCTCAAGTGAACTGGTGAAAACTAAACTACTCCAGGAGGCACAGAGACGAGGTGATGCAGAAGGTACGGAACAGAATGCCCTTGCGACTTCGACTTCGATCTCAAAGCGTCCCAAGTGCTTTCGATGCAAAAAATTTGGTCATTACGCTAGAGATTGCAAACAGAAAGCTTCGCATAAGGATAAGCCATCTAGTTCCAGTTGTCAAGAGGAGGAGAAGGTTCAGAAAACTCCTGGTAGGACGACTATGTTGTCGGCTCTGACGGTAAAGTTGGATCGAAATGTGTGGTACGTCGACAGTGGTGCAACTTGCCACATGACCAATAATAGAGACATTTTGCATGATTTTGTGTGTGATACGCCAAAAGAAATAAGCGTTGCGAACGGTGAAAAACTTTTTACATCGGGTCGTGGTAATGTGAAACTCTTTTTACAAAACCAATGGATAACTGTCAGTAATGTAGTTTTTATACCGAACTTGTCATGTAATCTGTTATCTGTCAGTATTTTGACACAAAAATGTTTTGAAGTAAATTTTATATCTAGTTTTTGTAATATTTACGAAAACGGAAAGGTAGTAGCTGTAGCAAAACGGGATGCATGCGGTCTTTATAAATTAGAAACCGGAGATGCGTCTCTAAATTCCGTTTCACGCGAACACAGTATGCCAGTAAGCGTCTCCTTGAATACCCAGGTAGAGGTTCAATCTCAGGGTTTATGGCATCGTCGGCTTGGACATCTGAATAGTCGCAGCATGAACCTACTCAAGAGTGGTATGGCAGCTGGTATCGACTATGATGTTTCCACATACGAGCAATGTATCGCTTGTATTGAAGGTAAGGTTACTAATTTACCTTTCCCTAAGAAATCTTTTTCACGTGCAAGTGAGGTGTTAGGACTGGTTCACACGGACGTGTGCGGCCCTATGCCAGTGAAATCTATAGGCGGTGCAAGATATTTGCTAACATTTATTGACGATTTTTCTAGGAAGACATTTTGTTATTCAATAGAATCGAAAGACAAAGTTTTTGAGTGTTTTTTGATTTTTAAAGCTCTTGTAGAGAACGAGACTAATAAAAAGATTAAAATCCTGAGAAGCGACAATGGTGGCGAGTACATCAATACGAGATTTAAGCAGTATTTGAGTAAGTGTGGAATCCGGCATCATACTACTGTTCCTCACTGTCCACAGCAAAATGCAGTTGCCGAACGCGCGAACCGCACGATTATGGAGGCGGTGCGCTGTATGCTTCTGGAAGCAGGTTTGGATCAACAGTTCTGGGCTGAGGCTGCGAACACTGCGGTGTACATTAAAAATCGCTCACCTACAAAGGCAGTTAGAGGTGCAACTCCAGAAGAAATTTACACTGGACATAAGGTAAACTTAGATAACTTACGTGTGTTTGGTTGTTTAGCATATGCTGTACAAAATAATCGTAATAAACTGGATCGCAAATCTAAACCTTACATATTCGCGGGATATTGTGAGAACACAAAGGGATACAGGCTCTTGGATGTTGAGAGCTATAAGCTAACAATAGCGAGAAATGTTAAGTTCATTGAGAATCAATTCCTCAAGCATCTGAACTTCACTAAAGCAGAATCAGATATGGTTATAGAACTTAAGACTCCTTGTGTATCCGAGCATAGAACAGAGTCGGAACAAACTTCTGTGACTACTGATGATGCTAATGATAGCGAGGCTTCGACCAGTAGCTCGGTCACAGATCATCACTTAGATGCTACTTATGTTCCAGATGTTTCATTTGAGACAGATGACTCTAGAGCAGAATACGTAGAAGCTGATGAGAACATCTTCCTGTGTGGTTTTTTGACGGGGGAAGCGTGTGGCAGTGATGATCCAAGAACAGTTGAAGAAGCGTTAAATAGTGCTGAAGCCAGGCAGTGGCGAGCTGCTATGAAAGACGAGTATCAATCCTTTTTGGACAATAAGTGCTTTACCTTAACCGATTTGCCGAAAGGTGCAAAGCCAATAAAGACCAAATGGATATTTAAGAGGAAAAGAGGGCTTAACGGTGAACTATTACAATACAAAGCACGTCTAGTGGCAAAAGGATTTACACAAAAGTATGGAGTGGATTATTTTGAAACTTTTTCACCTGTAGTGAGATACGAAACCATAAGAATGTTATTAGCTTTGGCTGTAGAGTACGACATGGAGATTGACCATATGGACGTAAAAACAGCCTTTCTAAACGGTGATTTAAAAGAAACCATTTTTATGGAAATACCAGAAGGTTTTGAAAAAGGTAGAGGCAATAATAAGGTGTATCGACTACACAAAGCTGTGTATGGTCTAAAACAAGCGCCTAAATCATGGAATGAAAAGATAAATCATATTCTTGTCAATAAACTCAAGTTTAAGAGATTGGTCTCTGAACCATGTGTATACATAAAGCGAAATGGCGACAAGTTTGTGATTATTGCATTGTATGTTGATGATTTAATAATTTTTAGCAATTGTAATGCGAAAAAAACTAAAACTAAATCATTGCTGATGAAAGAATTCGTGATGAAAGATCTTGGTCCTGTAGAAAGAGTTCTAGGATTAAGAATCAGGAAAGAGAATGGCAAGATTACTCTAGATCAAAGTGCCTATATTAAAAAGATATTAGAGAAATACAAAATGCAAGACTGCAAATCTGTTGAAACTCCAATGCAGTGCCAAAAATTGAACAAAACTGAAGAAAAAGATGACAGTTTGGAGTATCGAGAATTGATCGGTTGTCTTATGTATTTAGCGGTCTGTTCGCGCCCTGATATATGTCACGCTGTAAGCGTATTAAGCCAATTCAATAACTGTTTTTCCGATGTCCACTGGAAAGCAGCTAAACGCGTGTTGCGTTATCTTAAAGGTACAGTAGATTACTGCATTACGTATAAGAAAACTGGCTTATCTGTGACGGGTTTTGCTGATGCAGACTGGGCTTCTAATGAAATTGATAGACGTTCTTATACGGGATATGTTTTCAAAATTGGGAATTCTATTACGTGTTGGGAAAGTAGGAAACAGCGTACCGTTGCGTTATCGAGTACTGAGGCGGAGTACATGTCGCTCTCCGATGCTTGTAAAGAAGCACTGTTTATAAAAACTTTCTTGCACGAATGTATAGGTAGTAAGTAACATTGAAATAACTATTTTCAATGATAATCAGTCGGCCTTAAAATTAACTGAAAGCAGTATGTTTCATGGTAGGTCAAAACATATAGACGTACGTCATCATTTCGTCCGGGAGACGGTCAGCAATGGTGCAGTAAAAATAAATTACATGCCAACGTCCAAAATGACGGCGGATGTCTTAACTAAACCTTTGTCGGTAGAGAAACATAAGTATTTTGTAAACGAGTTAGGTTTGGCTACCGATGTATGTTTACAAGATAAGTTTAAGGGGCAGTGTTAGAGGTTGTAAACCTATAAGTTTAATATAAACTGCATCTTGTCTACTGTTTATGGTGTCCTAGCAACCGTAGTAATTTTCTAGTCTAAAATATATTTTTCTGTTGCACTACAAATAAGTATTTTCTTTCTGCAATCGTATCCTATTCTCTAATAATTTGATGTTGAGTGCCTACTTAAAATTAAATAATAATAATTAAATATGACTAGGTAGACAGTCAAAGCTGTAAAGTCGATGAAAAAAATAGCATCCAACTGTTAGCCGCTTAATGCACGCACACTAGAAAAGTAAAATTACAGCACAATGACGTGGCGCGAGTGTAAGACGTAGAGGTAACGCACACCGGCATAAAAAAGTTACTCTGTTTATTTTAGTTCTTTTGCACCACGACACTGTAGACAAATATAAAATCAAATATAAAGTTGTAAGATAACTTGTATGTAAAAACTAGCCAAGTCAAATCTTGAGCTTCAATTTATCCTAAGTGCTTTGTGTAAATAATTCGACTGTTCAAATTTAAGAAGTTATATTTTTAAATAGCAAACATTGTTATAGCAGAAAAAACAAGAATTTGTGTTTTAATTTTATTTTAGAAAGTTGCATGTTCTTATAAATAAATTTCAGGATTATCTACAGAACTTGGCACCCATTTAGATCTCAATTCTTTTGTCGGCGAAGTCAACAACCATATTTATTGAACTTGGCTCCCATTTTCACATTTATGTTTTTGATGGGATTAATGTATACAAAATATTGTACAACATTTTAAAAGAGTAACGGTGGAGTTTCTTGCCCATTCTTCTCCATACGAAAACTACCCTTTGGAAGGGGCGACTAGAATCAATTCTATTTTTTGTTTTTGACGTTCAAAAGTGCCTTTTTGTGCCTAATTGAAATAAATTATTTGACTTTGACTTTGACTTTGACTTTGATTACGTATAGTGTTATTTATCATCAAAATGTGAATTCGGAAACTTTTCGTAAAGGTTTATATCGAGTTTTCTGAAAATAAGTAACTGTTTACTTCACCGTAACCAACCTCAAATTACAGTACCTACTTATTTCTCAAAAATAAAAACAAATGTTTTTGTCAGTCGAAGAATACTCGTAGATTGAAATAGGCATTCGATTGTTTATTACCTACGCAAACTTATATAGGTAGCTGGTGCCATAAAAGCATAATATGACTAGTGTTGTTTTTATGGCATTTGTAGTTTTAACCACTGAAAAATAAACCATCTTATTAAGTATTACATCTCATTGAGATCACAAAACACAATTACCTATGTTCGTATCGAAGAGATTCTTCATAGGTGTTTTGAAATAAAGACTAGAGTTGGCTGTTGTCATTATGATAAATGATAAAATTTTATTTAGGTAGGTAATATCTCATGTTAGCATTTTCAATCGACATATTTTAAACTCATAAAATTATGCGTTCGGCAATAGAACAACAAATCGATAATGTGGAAGCCAGTGGCTTTTGATTGAAAAATTTTGCTTGTGACAAGAGAATATGAATTATGGTAAAAAGGTTCGGGGGTGATTACGCGCATTCATTAATATCTCTTGAAATGTCGCGTGATACCCCATAGGTGCATAAGAAAAAATGTCAAATGCACCTATGCGGTGCATAAGGATACTGCTTGCCATTGGACGATAATATTTGACATTTATTTGCACTTGCAACACGATCTGGCTGTATCATTCGACTAATCGATTAATACTTGACCGGTTTTAGTAACAATTTACTGGGAACACCACCAAAATGAACGAAAAAAAAAAACAAACAAAATGTATCTGTGGTTTATGTGACGCGCCGCCGCCACTGTCAAAATTCGGTGAGGTGTGTGTGTTGTTTACATTTGTTCGCAATGTTTTATGAAGAAAACGGTGAGTGATCTTATTAGAATGTTATACGGAATTACTGAGAAATAAGTATAGATTTCATATTGAGTGTTAGTTTATCGAAAAGTGATAAATATTTTCATGAAAAGATAACGAAAGTTTTGTAATGCACAAATTTTGAAGCTGTCGCCGCCGTCGCCGTGTTTAGTAAAGTTTTTATGATAAATATTCTTGTAAACTGTTTGAAATACACATAAGTACCTAGTTTATTTATCTACGAACGTAATTTGGCCTATAGCTACTGATACTATTGCGTATTCTTATCGTATTCGTATTTCCAAAAGTAAAATTCGGCGTAGTTCCCGCGTACCATGACACGTCAAATTTTTATCGTTGTGTAAACAAAAAGTTTTTATGGTTTAGATAAGGTTTCAAGTGCTATGGGTTTCTGTTATCATGTTTATGGTGTGGCCTACACATTGTATTGTCGTAATCAAGTGTTTATGTGGTGAATGAGTGTGTGAATTCGATATATTGTGATAAAGTTTCAAGGTTATGTGAGTGAAAATTATCAAAATGAAAAGATATCACATCACTGCAAAATCAGGTGAGTATAAACCTCTGTGAAAATTATTTATTTAGTTAGGTTAACTCATAACGAAGCCAGAAAGGTATAATATGTGCCATGTTAATGACGGTATATTGACGAATTCTTCGTTTTTCCGAAGGCCTACCCAAAAATCAAAGCAAATGACAATTAGGTGGACAAGATGTGCGTTTTTAGGTAAACCTAGGCTCACAGTCAAAAGGATATAGATGGCGCCTATGTCAATTGCGTCGTAATGCCTGAAATAATATTGTTAGGTTTTAATTTATTAACACGTAATTGTTGGATATTGTACTGGCAACACCCAAAGATTCGATGTGTCAAGAGTAACGCGGGAACCTTTCTTCTGGGTCTGGCGCTCGTGACGGTAAGACGTGCTTAGTGGCTGTGTCGATAAAAAGATAGATTGGTTGGAGATCTACTGTAAATTAAGGTAACCTATTAGTTTTATGGTAAATATTAGAATACTTATTAAATAGTGATATTATGTGGGGAATAGGAGATGTGATGGTGTGGTCTAGAATATTGAATTTGATGTTGGCAAAGAAATATAAATGACTGACGAATTTATTTTACAATTGAACAGAAAATTAACATATAATTCTTATTATATCCACAGATTACATATAGTTTATATCTAAGTATTTACATTATTTAAAAACGATCAGACTTAAAATAATAATATGTACAAGCATATAAAAAGGGCGGGGAAATGATCATAGGGCATCAAAAAACTCGTCCATATCGCTGTCAATAGGAAAAGTGCCCAAAAGGCTGGCAGCATTGCCACGTTGTATGGCAATGCTGATTCTTTGACCAAAGAATAGGCCAGCCCTCTGGTCACGTGAAGAGTCGACCAGCCGCTTGGCGATGTCTTGAAAAACAAGGTGGGCACTCGGACCCCATGGCCCTAGTGTTTCAACCCCAAACGGCTCAAACATATAAGTCCCAATAAGATTGGAGTATTTGCGCCGTTTGAGGTTTTCCGCACCTGCAGCAGCAGCCCCAGCACAGCTCGCCGTGCTAGGAAGATGGGATGGCGCAAGGGTGTCGACACACGTTGCATCCCACACCAAAGGCCTACCTACCTTCCAAGGCATTATGGTCATTCCGTCTGGTCTCTTCCCATCGTCGCGTGCCAAGCCATTGGGTTCTAAAACAGCTGGCACTCCGGCGGTGACAAGAGCACGACGGATGATGTCATTGATGCTGGCGTGCCGTGCTATCCGGCCTGCGCTCTTACTGCAGGATAGGCCATGGTGTCCGAGAGAGTCGACACCTTCACCGCATTGGCAGCGATGTGGAGCCACACAAGGAGCACCCAGACGCAGACAGGTAGCGAGCCGGAAGGTGGTGTCACCCAGCATAGTGCCTATGTTGGGTGACGGTAGCGCCTGAAGCCAGAGGCCCGACTCCCACTCACCTACAGCCAGCAGGCGGGCACGCTCAGCAGTATTGGTGGACGTATTAATAAGATTGTTCCGTACCAACCTGCAGAGCGGCTCATCCCACTGCCTCTGGGAAGATGGGTTCACGGGCCGATCTGTATTCGGGCAAGTCGCTTTCCAGGCGTTCTCCGCAACGGTCAAGCACGACACTTCAGAGTTAACCAGGCAGGGGGCTAAAATTTTCCCGGTCAACTTTTCAGTGCTGTGGACAGAGGACAGGAACGCGGGTAAGCTAATACTGGTAATTTTGCGGACGCCGAGGCCACCAAAACGGATGGGTAGTGTAGCTTGCAGCCACGCTCGGTCGTCCAGGGCCACATTTAAAATGGATGTTAATGTGCTGCGAATAATTTGGTCAATTTTGTCCAAGAGGTGTGACTGCTTCCATAAGGGGGAAGAGCGTAGACAATATATAAAATTTGGACCAAAACAACAGTATCTAATCAGGGTGAATGCCGAATGTAAATTAATTTTGGAGAGTCTGTCCGAGACGTCGTTAAAGTTTTTGATTTTTTCGTCGATGAAAGGAGAAAAACTGTCTTCTAAAATTGGGGAACCTAGGAGCTGAAGTGAACTTTTTTCCAAAATTTTGATTTGTGGGGCTATTGCATTAAATTTATCAAGGGTCAATTGTCTGTCAGTTATGTCAGAAAGGAAAATTTCGCATTTTGATGGGTTAAGGTCCAAGCCAATGGATTTAAATTGTTGTTTGAGGAGTTGTAAGTCTTTCAAAACGGTGTCTACATCACCTCCTAGCGTTCCATCATCTAAATACCACACGTTAAATTTTGAATTTAGTTTCTGGATAATTGGATGGATAGCCAAGCTGAAAATGACTGGCCCGAGAGGGTCACCTTGTTGGCATCCTACTGCAGATTCCAAAACATTGTCCTTGTATAGTAATTTAGAGGGGTACCTGTAACACTGCCACATAAAACCATAAATTTCGGGTAATTCCTTTTTGACTTCAGCCAACAAAGTGTCCCTGTTAACAGAGTTAAAGGCATTCTTAACATCAACCTTGAGGATAACCTCACATTTGTTGGAGTTCAAAAAGGTGGAAAGGGCATGCACGGCAGCCTCACAGCCCCCTCTTGAGCCGAAACCAAGCTGCAGGGGCTGAAACTTAGCTGTAAGGGATTCGCTGTATAGCTTACAGCATATTTTGGCTGCCATACGCCTGTAGGTGCACCCAACGGCGATGGGACGAATGCCGCCGTCCTTCTTGCGCAGGGCACATAAGTTTGCCCCGTATAAGACATCGACGACGGCTTCATTCACACCGCCGGTGAGCATGAGGTTAATCAAGTTCGCAAGCTCCTTCAGAAGCGACTCACCAGCGTCCCCGGCGCCTGAACTCAATAGGTCCTTTAGGTGTTGTGGAGTCAGGCCGTCGAGGCCGCCGGCGGAACCACTCCGGAAGGAGCTCACGGCTGCAATAAGCTGGGGCGCCGAAACGTTTAGGACGGTTGAATTTAAGACAGGAGGGTCTGGGGGATCGGGAAACGTGAGACTATCCGCAGGCGCTGGGTGTTTACTCTCTAGGGCTGTTAGCGTTTCTGGAGAGTAAGGCGCCACCACATCGCTGCTGAACAGTATCCTGGCCGCTCCCCTGATGTCACCTTCACTTAATTTGGATTCCACATGTGCACATAAGCCTTTCTGTGGTTGATTATTGAATGCAGGTAATTTTGGATCTAAAATTAAGGTCGAATTGTTACAATTTTCTTTAATTTGGTTTGTTAAGGTTTTTTTAGTTGCCAAATTTTTTTGCACATGCAGAATCCTATAAGGGAAGGTAAGTAATTGCTCCCAGGCACTTTGTGAGTTCTCCTGGGTCGCAAGACGGAGACATTGCGCCAGATTCAGTGCGACAGACCGTCTCGCGCCCCGGGGAACTCTCTTTAACACTGGGATAGAATTTTTTAATTTTGAAAGCGTTTTCCACAAGGTTTTCTCTAAAGGTGTTGATGTTGGGGATGTGGCTGGGGGGCACAATGGTACACTATGTGATTTGTGAATCTTGCCATAGTGTATCCTCAGCCCCCGTTCGCCTTTAAAGAAACGTGCCTGTGAGCAATGTGGACATCTTACCAGCTGGACATCAAGCGATGTGGCAGGTTGACTGGCATAGGTCCCGGCGTCGCTACTGCCGGCATTAAACATATAATGTTAAAACACTTAAACTTACCTAAAAAAATATAATAACAAACAATAAATACATAACAATAACAAAATAAATGACTGACAAAATATATTGGTGTTTCATATTATTTTCCTTATCCCTGAAATATTGTAAATATGTAGTTTTATTAAACAGTTTAAATTATGATATTGGGGTAACGACTTTAAGATTAATTTGGGGATTAGTATCCATTTTGAGGTTAAATAATTATATTCGGAACTAAATTAGTTATTCTAGAGTCAGAATGGTTCATATTATAATATGTAGACCTCTTCGCATTTTAAAGGTTTTCTAACCAAAATTATAATAATATTATACTTACCATGAACAACATAGTAATGAAAATCCCTCACTTGGCAGATTTTTTTTTATCGTAAAAAATCAGGTGGCTTGCCCTAATTTTGACCCATATGCACGCCACTGGGTATGGGAGGACAGTGTAGGCTTGTCAACAAGTACCAGCATTGAAAAAACAAGATGGCGATGTTAGTTACGATTTTGGACACGCACCAAAAGATCCTTGTAAATACAGTCTATTCATGCACACGTTTGTTTACCAACAGTCAAATAAACATTCGATTTTCGAAAACAGCCTACTTATATTTAAAAAGAAACTATTAAAAATATCAGTTTTTAGGGTTCCGTACCCAAAGGGTAAAACGGGACCCTATTATTAAGACTCCGCTGTCCGTGCGTCTGTCTGTCTGTCCGTCTGTCACCAGGCTGTATCTCATGAACCGTGATAGTTAGACAGTTGAAATTTTCACAGAATATGATGTATTTCTGTTGCCGCTATAACAACAAATACTAAAAAACAGAATAAAATAAATATTTAAGGGGGCTCCCATACAACAAACGTGATTTTTTGCCGTTTTTATAGATAATGGTACGGAACCCTTCGTGCGCGAGTCCGACCTGGCCGGTTTTTTTTTTTTTATTGTTATAATACTATTGACTTACCCTTGCGTGTCGCACGACTGGCGCCGAAAGGGGCGAGGAAGCGCGCGCGGGCGGCGGGGGGGGAGGCGCGCTCGCGCCGCCCGGCGTGCGACTACGACGCGGCTCATCTGTACACAACACCGTACAATATACTGCATACTATACAATTTTAAGTCAGTAGATATCTACAATTTATTTATGCAAATAAATATTTCACAACTTTTTACTTTATCTGTTTCTGTGCTGCGAAACACTGTGTTTCACTTTCAGTCGGCTGTTTCAATCCCAGCCGACTTACAATACGTTTTCATTAGAATTGCTGCACAGTAGCCGACATATCCAACAAAAGTTTTAATAAATCACAAGGTTCAACACAGAAACTATTGCATCAATATTTAATATATTATAATTAATTGTTAGAACAACATTAATCCCTTGACATTACTTACCAACTGATTTGATTTGAGCAACTTAGCTTATAGGTACCTACACTAATATGTTATATGAATATATATGTAAATTACCTACATAATAATCACACTTTATTATGAGGAGCTCGTGGCTAAGTAATAAACAGCCGCACGATTCGATCCATCAGGATAAGCTACGCTTGCCGGGGTAGGGCTATGGATGGGTCATCTTAACATACGGAGACTCCTCCGTGCCTCGGAAAGCACGTTAAGCCGTTAGCCCTGGCTGTCATTCGTGGATCTTTGACAGTCGTTATGGGTCGTAAGAAGCCCGAAAGTCTGACAACCAGTCTTGCCAAGGGGGTTATCGTATTACCCAGTTACTGGGTTGTGGAGGTCAGATAGGCAGTCGCTCCATGTAAAATACAGCAATCAGCTGCTTCGTTTAGACTGGAAGCGGACCCTGACATAGTTGGGAAAAGGCTGGGCAGATTGTCATACCCCCTTACATATCGTCTTGATATATCGTGACGATATAATTCATTAGATGGAATTGTACAAATGGCCTCCAACCACTCTGTTCTTGATGCACCTGGCTTGAGTTCGGTAAGCGGGACCAGCTGATGACCAATTGTGACTCGCTGCATGGCTCCCTCTCAGTGTGAGGCTAACTTATAGGGCTCGTGAAATTTTATAATAATAATAAATAAATAATGCCCGACCCAGTCCTCGAAAATGGCAATATCACGTTGTATTGGGATCGATCTATCATCACTGACAGGACTATTGTTGCCAATAAGCCCGACATAGTGGTGATAGATCGATTAGAGCGTCGCACAATGATTATTGATATAGCGGTCCCGCATGACGAGAACCTCGTGAAAGCTGAAAAAGATAAACAGATTAAGTATCTTGACCTGGCTCACGAGGTTGTCGACTTGTGGGATGTGGATACAGCAATCATTGTGCCGATAGTCGTGACGGCCAATGGCATAATAGCCAAGAGCCTCGACCAACACCTGAGGAGGCTCTCGTTAGGCAGCTGGATCAAGGGCTTGATCCAGAAAGCGGTACTCCTGGACACGGCGCGTATTGTTAGGAGGTTCCTCTCTCAGGAGCCCTGACCACCGGTGGCTTGGGCCCTGTTCCCGACACCGGTGGGCTACTTTTTTATATTTTTTAATGTTTTTTTAATAATTTTATAAGAATATTTAAAAATGTAAATTATATGTTTATAAATGAAATAAAGGAAATAAATAAAATCTTTATTGCTAAAAAAAATATTACAAAGCGTTTACATTGGCCCCAAACTAGGCAAGCCTGTATCTTGGGCACCAATATGGAGGTTTTACCATTTAAACATTTATTTTATTTTAAAACATGTTCGGTAGATAAAAGTAAAAAAAAAGTTTTCTTCAAATTACAAATGAAATAAAATAAAAAGGCGCAGTAAAAATCGAAAAATAAAAATTAAAGAAAACATGACAAACAAATCTAGTATACAAAGAATATAATAATAATAATAAAACTAGAAAAAACGCTGTTATGTAAACGAGTGTGAGTGTAATTGTGTGCACATGTGCTGTGATTGAGTGCGAGTGTAATTGTGTGCACATGTGCTGTGATTGAGTGTGAGTGTAATTGTGTGCACATGTGCTGTGATTGAGTGCGAGTGTAATTGAGTGTAAGCGTGTGACCATGTGATGGTGAGTTTGACGATGTTTAATCGAAAGTATGTGTGTGTAAGGCAGAAAGTGCGCATGATACGAACGTATGTGTGCAAAAATTTATTTTACCACTGTAATTATCTTTTCTGCTTCGTCATAATTATGATAAGTTTAGCAACCAGGATGTTAGTTTATTTTTATTTGTTTGCGAGTGCAGTTTCATAAGTTCTGTTTGATCACCTCGTTATAGACGTGAACGTGCAGAAAATTTTACTGGGGGAGTTGGAACTCTGAATCTGCGTTTGGCCTGTAAACTATTTAAATAATTCCTTTTTTAAGTTTTCATGTGGGTCTTGGTTGTTACGTTCAGTAAGTACAATTTTCTTACACTCAGCAGAGAAGCTTCTGCGAACAGGTTTTCTGTAGGAAAACGGTATGGTTTGCGTAACAGCGTTTTGAGGACTGCGCGTTGTGCTCTTTCGAGGATTATTAGATGAGTTTTTGACGTTCCTTCCCATATCACAATGCAATATTGTATCAGCGACTGACAAAGAGCTACATAGACAGACAGCTACATTTTTTTTATATCTACTGATGCACTGTCCCGTATCAGATTCAGATTCAAATTTATTTTGCCAACAATGTAGGTACAGGTATAAGATGGTACATCACTAGGTTTTTCCGCTACATTCTACCTTACGGCATGCAAAGTCGTAAAAACTAAAGAATAAAGTTTTCAAATAAATCATGCAGTCGTAAAAACTAACGATACAATTTTCATCCAAATTAACAATAATAAACGAATTAATAATGAAGTCATTCTCATCATTTTGTTTTTCATTATGTAAATTTGCTTCCGAACGCGTTTAACAAGTTCCCTAATTTGTGGTTTGAATGAAAGGTGTTGGTCTATGATAACTCCCAAGTATCTTATTTCATCTACTTCGTCGATGTTATTGCATGGACAAACTCAAACTCAAAGCATTTATTTCAAATAAACCAATTACAGGTAGGTACTTTTGAAGTCAGTCAGAAAGATGTAGCTAGTTGCTCATTCCAAAGCGTAGTAGGTACCTATGGAGAAGAACGGGCAAGAAACTCCACGGACACTCTTTTTAAAATATTGGTCACATCATTTATGTTGAAATTATACATGTGAGATCAATGTAAAATGACGTGCACGTCAAACGTCCGTAACAAAAATAAAAACAAAAACAATTCAAAAATTTAAATAAAATATTAAAATAAACCATGGCAGCTAAGAGATGACCAGTCCTTACTGACGGTGCCCGTTCACGAACATGATGCATGTATCAGCACCATTTAGCTCAACCATTTTGAAGCGAACTTAATGATCCAACATACACGCCGCCATCAGCGAGACATTTGAGTGAGCATGCCACTCTCAGCCGCCAGGACACATTCAAGTCAATAAAAGATGTACCTACCCAGTAAATGGTAGCTTTATGGAATGTACATGGTCACAGTGCTCACACATGTGATATGCAATTATACAATGCAAAGAGATTGAATTTATACAAAGCAAAGATAGTTTTTACAATCTTCAGCAGCTGCAACGATACTTTCGAATGCTAATCAATTAATGTATGTGCCCTTGTGGAGTTGGACCAGCGCTGAGCCCAGCATTTTTATCAGCGATGTGATCCCCGACTTATAATATGCTTGGCAGCATAGTGTGCGTTTTATACAACATTAAAATTTCGTTTCGTTCAGTTGGAGTATCTGGGGAGGTATTTTATTATAACATTTTAAACAGTACCCCATGAAGGATGAGTCTACTTTAGCCAGTCTGAAACCCGGTTGAACTAATTGGCACCTATTTCTAGTCCTATAATTGTGTCTATCTCCTCTTTTACTAAAAAGACTTAGATGTTTCCTTACGTACATGATGTTTTCATAGATATATTGACAAGGTACCATCATGATGTTAATATCTTTGAACATTGAGTATCAGCGCAAAAAAATGTGTTATGGCAATCTTCTCCGTGAATCTTTAAATTCAATTATGGTATCCTGGTTGCCCGAGTTTTCCTGAAGACTATGTATTTGGTCCTTTTGACATTTAGTGTAAGCAAATTCGTGTTGAGCCATTTAGCGATCCTGATCATTCCTGCTTCTGCTTTCTTGTATAAGTCTTCCCAATCGGTTCCGTAAAATATTATCACAGTGCAAGTGTCATCAGCGTAACAAATGAGGTCAGCGTTTGGGATGGTCATTTTGAGTATATCATCCATGTATATGATAAATAGGGTTGGGCCAAGTTTACTCCCCTGCGGGACTTCAAAGCTGATTTCCCGTTCATCGCTGACTAAATTCAACTCTAACACATTGCGGCCTGTTGCTCAGGTAACTACGAAGCCAGTCAAGCGCTGTTCCTCTTATTCTTAACCTTTCGAGGAGGGGACCATAAGTAAGTCTATATTTAGGTCTCCAAGTAGTACTAATCTGGAATATGTCTTAAGTTTGCTCAAATTAGAGTCAAGAGATACCAAAAAGTTATCCAAACTAGTAACAGAAGGGGAGCGATATATTCCGAGAATTTGCATAAAACCGTTTATACTTACCAACAGACAGTCCGTATCATCTGTGTCTGGTTCCGATACCGATGCCGTGATAACATTGTAACGTTGTAACGTTCCATAATTATTAAAACATTTTAAATAGGCTTCTTTTAAGCATTTGTTTACTTATAAATTATAATAAAACCAAATTGCCAAGTGGTCACATATTCTACGCGATGCACGTGATCCGTTGGCGAGGCCCTTTCCCCCTCTCCTGACTCCGTCCTGGCAGACCCGGCCGTCAATCTGTGCGCGCCGGTTCGACATACCGTCATGAGCTGGCTAGCTAACCTCCCCGACAGCCACGGTTGTCTTCGCAGGCAACAATTTTTTATTGACTCGTATTAGTCAACCCTATTAAATTATCTGTTTTCGTAACCCCATACTGGGTAAGTGTTGAACAATGTCGCTTGTTATATTGTGGGTACCTACATTGTCTAGGTCAACTTAGGGCGTGTGCCTATTTGCTTGTTATCTTTTATTGCATTAAATTAGTACGCCTTCTGCATAATTATTTCTCGATGCAACCTATTTGCGATTAGCTTTGCGCATTTTTATGTACTTGTCATTGACTCAAAATGTGTAAGTCATTCCGTGCTTCTCACTCCATAAACTTGTAAACTCCGTACTGATTGTGACATCCACACACCACCTTCATTAGCGCACTAGTCCATCTCGCTTTGCTTATGCTTGGTATCATAATCAGCGGAGATGACTATTAGTCATCTTGTGACACGCTGGACGTTATGTTTCCAGGGTCCAAAGTTCCGGCTTCCATCCAAGGTTCCGGCTAACACCGTAAAAAGTTCCGGCTTATCGGCTTAAAGCTTGTGCAGACCAGCGCGACTTGTCGCGCGACACAAAGACACCTCTCGTCGCGCGACGAGCGGTGTCTTTGTGTCGCGCGACAAGTTGCGCTGGTCTGCACAAGCCTTTATACGTTTGCCGACGTGCTCCCTGCAGGGTACATTATCTACCCGCGTGTGCACGTCGAGCCATCACGGGTCAGGCGCGACCAACCGCCGACCGGCACCATTCCTGGCATTTGCAGCGTGGCACACCCGCTGGGGTCATCGTCGCACCAGGCTGAGCCAGGAGAGTACTGCGCTACTCACGGAATTAAGGGAATCTTGTGACCATAAACCTTCCTACCCCCTTTTTGTATTTTTACATAAATATACTTTTTTTATGCTGACAAGGTTACGTGATCTTATTTATACCCCCACGTAAACCCATTCCGTCACAACATTATTAACTCCACCTGCCTTGTTTTTATGGTGAGTAGTGTTAAAAACGTTGGATTGTAGCCTTCCATTTCTCTGATAACAGAGCTCTCGTGCAGCCAGCACTCTGTAAAGTACAATAACATCGTATTCAATGTGTAAACGTTTTAGCGCCACTAAAAAACTGTCAAAGTTACACTGTGCACTTCTTATGGTAAATGTTAGTATTTTGAAGTTGTACTCGGAGCTAAGATGTTTTTCACATAACTCGAGGTTATCGAGCAAGTGACAATCTATACTAAGGGTTTCATCAATACTTTCAAATACTTCTAAGTTATCCACGATAAAGAAACTAACTTAAAATGGGTTAGGGTATGGCTAATATTGTCACTTATTGGTGCCGATTCCCTTGTTCACAAACTAAACAAAATTTAAGTTCAGTGCATCTTTTTCTTTCTATTTCATTAAGAAAAGGACAGAAGATAAATTTTAGTTTAGTCCTGTCAAATTAATCAGCGCTTGACTTAAATTGACGTAATTTTAGTAGGAAAGTTTTTAATCACGTCTAAACTTGTATGGAGTAGTGACACGCGCTGATTAATTTGACAGGACTAAACTAAAATTTATCTTCTGTCCTTTTCTTAATGAAATAGAAAGAAAAAGATGCATTGAACTTAAATTTAGTTTAGTTTGTGAACAAGGGAATCGGCACCATTATTTTGTTTATAGACAGTGCAATCCACGAAGACGCGCCCCACTCCGCGATTACTGTACTGTAAGCTGTACTTTAGTACGGAGCGGAGCAGAGTGGGGCGCGTCTTCGTGGATTGCACAATCTGTAGCTGCGATTTAATTGTGATTATTTGAAAGAACGTAATTATTATTTTATCTGTCTTTAATGGTGTGTTTGTCTGTCAAATACGAAATAGTGTGTATGTTAGGTTGAGCGTATTTATTATTAGTTTCAAGTGTTGTGTTAGGATAAAAGTGTGTGTCAGCGTTTGTTGCAGCGGTATGGAATGTTATAAGAAAAAGTAACATACTTAATAGACAAAAATAAATCTCGTCTTTCTAAAGGAACAAAATGGATATAAAGTTCTGTTTATAATTTTATTTATCGGAGTGATTTATCGGGGGTATTTTAGAGCGAAATCCGGGATCGGCGCAATTATCTGGTATGTCAGGACCGAGAAACTGATAGATGTTGGCTTTGTTCTGGATTTGTGTTATCGGAGAGGCAACCGGATGGCGAGTGGTAATCTGGGTATTGAAGTGATACCGAACCCCCCCATACCGTCCGAATGGACCCCAAATGGATGGGGGCGGAAATATGGGGGATAGGGGCCCAACGATATTTTTTTGACATAGCATTCAAAATTTAAGCTCTATTATGTGCTAGGAATTTGTGTGTATCAATGCTATCCGGTTGCCACCCCCCAACATCGTTATAATTGAAATAATGTATATAATTCTTGAAACTCCTTACCCGATGATTTGTCACCGAAAATGAGGGTTAATTTTATCAAAACCAGAGGGCATTGAAACACACAAATTCCTTGCACATAATAGAGCTTAAATTTTGAATGCAATGTCAAAAAAAAAATATGTTAGGTCTCCATCCCCCTATCTCAGCCCCCGTCCATTTGGGGTCCATTCGGACGGTACGAGGGGGTTCGATATCACTTCAAGAGCACTCTCCATCCGGTTGCCTCTCTGATTTTACGTGCCATTGCCTTGAATATTAGGAGTAAGTACTAGTGCAGTAGGTACCGTGACATCTCCTGGACGGCGTGGGGTCAGGCGTGCGTGCGCGCCTCGGCAGGAGTGCGGGCGGCGCGGGGGACGCGGGGGGCAGCGCCAGCAGCTGGCGGTACAGCTCCAGCTCGTGGTAGAACTCCAGTGAGTCGGGCGAGCCCCCCCCACCCGCCGCGCGCTCCCCGCCCTCCCCGCCGGCGCCCACCTCCGCCGTGAGCCCGTTGAGCACGAGGCGGCGCGCCGCCATGCCGCGCCAGCCACAGCATGCAGCTCGCGCGCCGGCACTCCGCGCGCTCACGTCACGCCGCGCCGCGACCACATCGGACCACTGCGACACCGCTTACGAGATCGATCAGTGTTCAATACCAACGACGATTGATATTTATCCGTATCTGGTTGAACTGGTACTGGACCACGTCATACTTAAAAAGCAAGCTTTCGCGCTTAAAATGCCATTTATTGTAGAACATCCAAAATGTCATAGCCAGTCACTTCAAAGCGCGTCTCGTCACGTCAGTTAAGAAGACAAAGTGAGTTGTAAAAGTTGCGGAAGTATTCCGAGCACATCGTAAGATTTCGCGCGCGTCGCACTGAGGGTGCCGGTCGCGTCAGTCGCGCCGCACGCGCGCCGCCACACTGCCGGAGCAAGGCGCGGACACGCGACTCGGCGCCGGCCGCGTGACACACGGCGACGACACCAGCTCTTTCCTTACGGCAATCCGATTGATAAGACCAGTTACTTAAACGACGCTGCTCATACTACAACTTTGTTTCAGCAAAACATAATTTAGTAGGTATAGGCATATAAATTGTTTGTTTCGAAATATAGAACGCATTATTTTGTATCTTGATGACAATCTATGGCCGGACAGAATAAAGTTCCGCCGTTTTAAGAGCATGAGAAAGGGTGCAGGTGAGCAAAATTTGAATGGAACACAACCAAAACAGCATACTAAAAATGTGAAAAGAAGTGTGGAATGTGTGCGATCACAGTGCAAGCGCGTGGACTTGATAACATTTCAGAAGACGTGGCGGGTGCCGCCAGGACCTGCCTTTCCTCGGCAGCATCGACGATAACTTTAGCGGAAAATCGGCGATTGACTAATCGTCCGGAGTGAGGCGAGGGATACAATACAGTGGGTCGCGATTCTGTGGCGTAATTAATTTAACGAAAGTAACAGTTGTGATTATTGTGAAAGTGATCGTATTACGGCAATTTGAGCGAATACAGGTAATAATCGTGAAATTGTAGTTATGTTTGTAAGTGCCCACCGACCCGTCTGACATTATACCAATGTTCACGAATTGTCTAATGCTCGGGCCACACCAACGGGAAACGCCGTTAATTATCACGATGATGGACCTTAACCCGTCGGAATAAAGTCTATCATCGCGATAATTAACGGCGTTTCCCGTTGGTGTGGCCCCAGCAAAAGGGAGATAAGCGCTATTGCATAACAAAATAATGTGGAATCAGTATTTATTCTGGGTGATTTCAATGATCACCCGTCACGAGACAGCTGTCAAGTAACCGACTAAACGTAATACCTGTCACTTCAGTTGTTATGCTACGTCACAGTTGAACTCTTCAATTTAGCAACGTTATAATTCGTTGACGTTTAGAAATTGGGTTCTTTACAATAGACAGATTACAAAAT
This sequence comes from Agrochola litura, assembly GCA_949152395.1. Taxonomy (NCBI): domain Eukaryota; kingdom Metazoa; phylum Arthropoda; class Insecta; order Lepidoptera; family Noctuidae; genus Agrochola; species Agrochola litura. The sequence goes on along the minus strand of OX424497.1, from coordinate 291,071 downwards.
CTTATAAACCAGACAAAAAAAAAATGTGCTCAAGCAGTTCCATCTACGAAAAGTAGTTGAAGAATAAACGATAAAGTTTAACATACATTTATAAAAGAGGAAACTATGGTAAAACACTAAAATAAATTTAATTTGGTTTTATTGTTTTTTTAACAAGAAAGTGTCGTCTATAAAAACCCTTTTTATCACATCTATTCAAAAAGAGCTAATTCGTTCTTCGTAAACAGGGACTAAAATAGCTTTTTAATCCCTAGAGATTAAAAGTGATTTGAATTTGGAATGTGGATATTGTTAGTAAAAGTTCCAATTACCAAAGAGATCAAACACGAACATTGTATGAACAAGTAACAGGCTGGCAAGAGAGAGAAAGTGTGAATTTGGTCAAAATGAAAATCCAAGATGGCGGCTTAGAAAATTTTCAATTTTTTTGTCTTTGGTGTCGTTTTCATAGTTTTCGAGGGTGCTAAAGCCGATAGTGAGGTCAAAATGTAAATCCAAGATGGCGGCTCTGAAGATTTTCAAATTTATCATCATGGGTATCGTTTTCACGGTTTTTAAGGGTGCTAAAGCCAATGGTGAGGTCAAAATGAAAATCCAAGATGGCGACGGCAAAAAATTTCAAATTTTTCGTCATGGGTATCGTTTTCATGGTTTTTAAGGGTGCTAAAGCCGATAGTGAGGTCAAAATGAAAATCCAAGATGGCAGCTAAGAAAATTTTCAAGTTTTTCGTCATGGGTGTCGTTTTCATAGTTTTCGAGGGTGCTAAAACCGATAGTGAGGTCAAAATGTAAATCCAAGATGGCAGTTGCGAATAATTTAAAAAAATTCATCATGGGTATCGTTTTCATACGTTTTCGAAGGTGCTTAAGTCTATAGTGAGGTCACAATGTAAATCCACGATGGTGGCAGTGATTTTTTTTAAATTTTACTTGCGAAGGAACTTTTTTCCTGACGGTGGTCGGATCATACACTTTTTTTTTCTCATTGAGGGTGATAAAAAGTAGTGTTCACCTCGGGAGCAACACTATTTTAAGCTCGAGTGGCGTACTTTGAATCCCTCGCTGCGCTCAGGATTCTACTTTAGAATTCCTCGCTACGCTCGGGATTCTACTCTAGAATCCTTCGCTACGCTCGGGATTCAAAGAAACACTCTCGCCTTAAAAATAGTTCTTTGCTCCCTTGGTAAACAATCTACTATTTTACGATTTATTTACCTTTTTTTAACTACCTAAACCTATGGAGTATAGGTAGCCTATTAATAAACAAAAAAAAAGTTGATACTATTTACAGGCGAATTTTATAAGATTGTACTATGAATGGTTGAATCTAGATTCACTTTTTTACGCGCAAAACTATTTTCTCGACACCGCGCCGCATCGCTCCGTTCCCCGAGCGCCCGCGCCACCGCTTATTTGTCGTTAGTTGATTTCAAAGAAAAACACATTTCTGCCTATGCTATGATTTACTTTATTTTAATCAAGAAGCCGAACTATGGTATAAACAAGTGCGTGTCGGACCATGCACAATGAAGGGTTCTGTAGTTGGGATGAATTTATCCCAAATACAAACTTAACTTTGTATTTGAAAAACATGTTCTCCGATACGGAATGTATGGGAAAATATGTTTTTGCAACTGCAGATATAAGTTGGTCGAATATTACTCGTTAACTTGTAGAGCCTACTTAGCTGTGATAGTTTTCCTTTTAATTTCGTTATATAAACTATTGCTGTGATTTTTTTCACGTATCCAAAACCAATTATTTAGCTGGCAGGAGAGGGGGACACTTGATTCTATCAAAAATTTGCACTTTAAAGCTTAATATTTCGCAAACAGATCCCTCAATCCAAAAATAGGCTTTAGACACTCACAATGATTTTAAAGGACCTTTCCAACGATACTCCACACAATGGGATAGAAAAAAAAAAATTACCACTTTGGCAGCATAATTAATATGTATACCCATGCCAACTTACAGCTTTCTAGTACTAAGAGTCTCGGAGCTAGACCGCAGACGGACAGACAGACAGATAGACGGACATGGCGAAAACATAAGGATTCCTTGTTTACTACGGAACCTTTATTTACATATTTAGTTCTGTTTACGTTTAGTTTTTATATTTTTTTTATTTTTTCAATAATGCTTGAGCTATTGGCGTGTGCTAGCTGACATATGGCCTATAATTTATCATTTGAATTATGTTTTGTGTTGCATAATGTAAGTTATTTTGTATACTATTGTATAGAATCATTCTCTAACTTGAACAGACAGCTGTGCTGCTGGGGAGTTTGTTGCGCCACTTCTTCTTCCCAGCTAAAGGCACTAGGAAGTGGTGAAGGGTGGGCGTTTTTGGGGGACTGTCTTATGTAATTTTGACGTTCGAAAAGTGCTGATTCTCAGCCTAGTTTGAATAAATGACTTTTGAATTTTGAATTTTGAACCCTAAAAATGGCAAAACAAGGGTATGACCAGAGATGATCTCGAAAAACTAGATTTTACTGAAGTGTTAAAGGAGGCGAACATTTTCTTTCCCGCAACAAAAAAAGCAATACTTATTTGCAATGCAAAAGTTGATACGTAATGACAGTATACCCACTAAAACTCAGCGGTGTTCTCACATCGCCGTGAGGGACGGCGGACTCGGGGACGTCCACCACCCCCATCCAGCAGGACCCGAGGTGGCGGCGCGTAGTGTTCCACTCGCGCCCTTACTTGACGTCGCCGCGGGGGGAGTCTCACACCTCACTCCCCCCGCGGGCATGAAGTGGCCCGCAAATTGGGCCGGCACCAGTCGGGGATCATGGAAGGCGCACTAGATCTCATGATCCCCAGTCTAAGTGTGGGAAGGGAACACCGGGGTGGTTTTTCGTCAGTAGGAGTCTGACAGATTTGTGCCCGGTTGATGGCAATAGGCTCGCCCCCTATTACATGGGACTTAAAAACATAACTAGCGAAATGTGGGTGTACCTGCTACAAGGACACCTCTACCCAACCCTTCGGGGAAACAAGGCGTGATGTTATGTTACGTTATGAGTCTGACAGACCCCTTCGCCCACCCCAGGGCGGAGGACATCCATGAGGATTTTCAACCCAGGAACAATAAAAAAATTGTTTAGCCTAATCTAACCTAACCTTTTTTTTTTTTACTCCCCTTCCCGCACTTGGACCGTGGATCATGAGATCTTTTGCGCCTTTCATGATCCCCGACTGGACCCACTTCATGCCCGCAGGGGGAGTGAGGTGTGAGAGACTTCCCCCACGATTTCAAATAAGAGCACGCGTGAAACACTACGCGCCGCCACCTCGGGTCCTGCTGGATGGGGGACGGTGGACGTCCCCGAGTCTGCCGTCTCTCCAGACCTATTTACGGGGGCTGGAAGAGGGCATTGTCCGCCCTCCGCCGACGCCCGGTCCACCTGCTATGGATCAGGAGAGTGGTCTCAATCTCCCTCTCTTTCTGCAGCCTCCTTTTGCGAAATTACGGTTTCATAGAAGGAGATCATCGCATCCCATGACTCGGCGCTCCCGACCATCGTACTACGATAGCCGGCAGCGACAGGTCGGCTCCGACTTCTGATACGAGGGCATGGCGTGGCTCCTCCCTCTGCCAGTATATGCCGCGCCGTGTCCTTTCGGCAGTGGGTGCAGTGATGGCACCGGTGTCTGGCTCCTTGTTTATGCGACACAGGTACTTCTCGAAGCAGCCATGACCCGAGAGCACCTGGGTCGCCCGAAACGACAGGGAACCGTACCTCCTCCCGAGCCATTCGTCGAGCACCTGGTCGGATCGCGTCGACAGTAGCGAGACTGACGGTAGAGTGCAGAAGCATGTCCCGCCATTCCGTCACCAGGACTTCGCAGAGCTGAGCTGAGGCCGACGAAGCTCGATCTCACGCTGCATCGGTCTACTGTCCCGCATTCGCGCCTCCTCGCGTCAGCGGTGCAGTGAAGCGAGGGCTCTTGCTTCTAGGTCTCAGGGCGGGGATCCAGCCAGTGCACAAGCAGCCTCATAGGAGATCGTGCGATACCCTGTGATAGCTCTGACGGCCATCGCCCTTTGCGGTTTTCGCAGTATTGCGATGCTACCGGCCGTCAGGTCAGAAGCCCACACCGGGGCCCCGTACAGGGTCATGGATCGCCCAATCCCCAAGTACAACCGCCTACAGGTGGTCCTCGGGCCCCCCAGATTGGGAAGCAGGGTCTTCAATGCACCCGCGGTGCCCATCAACTTGGACGTCAGTTGCCGAAAGTGAGGGTCGAAGTGAACCGGCTGTCGAGCACCAGTCCCAGGGACTTCATGGTGGACTCGACAGCAATTCGGGCCCCCCCCGACCACGACGTGTGATCCCGGCGGTGGGGCTCGCCGGGGTCCGCGAATGACCACGGCCTCCAACTTATTGAGAGCCACCTCCAGGCCCAGGCGTCATATGCGATCCACCACTACGATACTGCAGCTGTCGCCAGCAATGCTGCCTCCCTTTGTGAACTCCCCCGGGCCATGACTAGCGTTTCGTCCGCGTAATACGTCGGTACCCAGTCATAATCGATTTTCCACAAAAGCAGGCCCAGGACCAAGTCCTGTGGAACACTGCACGACATATCGCGCCGGCCCCCACAGTCGCGTCCCCTGTAAATGACACACGTTTCCGCCAAAACCTAACCTAACCTAAGCTAACCTAACCTTACCTAACAGTGATCAATTGATCTTGGATTTTCAAGTAAAGCACATGGAACTGCTCAAAGATGAACAGCATCAACATATTCTTGTGATTGGGTAATTACCCAAAAAATATTAAATAAAAATATATCAAAGAAAACAGCTGGTTAGGTTAAGCTAACCTATATATCTATAAGCTAACATATATCCTGGACTCTTATTTGAACCTAAGCTATCATCATTCTACGTACACAAGATCGGGGGCTTTAAAAGACTACGCCATGAGAACTATCTTTGAGGACTTGTACAACCTTCAACTGGAAATTCTAGAGGAAAACACGCTTATTAATACAATAAATGAGCCAAAAGAATTGTTTTTTCTCCAATAAAAGTATTAGCATTCTACACCAAAATATTGCAGGTTTGTTAAATAAATCAAATGCACTTACGGTATGTTTAAATGAACTGTGTGATAAAAATATAAATGTGGATGTAGTATGTATTACCGAGCATTTCATCATGAAGGGACTCGAAAAACAACTATGCATACCAAACTACTGCTTGGCTGCATGTTATAGTAGACAGGATAAAAAGAGAGGGGGAGCGTGTATTATGGTTAGCAATTGTCACCAATGGAAAGAAATACCTCAAATAGCTATTGTCATCACCAGGGGTTTTAGAGTGTTGTGGTATTGAGCTAATTAACTATAAATTGAAAATCATATGTCTCTACAGAGTACCAAATACTAAGAATATAACTGAATGTTTTAATAAACTTGAATTGCTACTCAAAGATGTATCCAACCGGCTTAATAAGAATATTGTTATTGCAGGCGATTTTAATATCGATATTTTAAAACCGAATGGAAATTCAGTTGCACTGGAGTGTATGTTACTAAATTACAAATTAAAACTTGCTCTTAAACAACCGACTCGAATGGCTAGTAAGACATGTATAGATAATTTTGCGCATAACTTTAAAAAATCTGTGAAAACAGACGTCTTGGAATTTGCATTGCCAGACCGTACAGCTCAGCTGCTTCAATGTCCAGTACCCATTGTATGTAGAATAAAATACTGGCATATAACTAGAAGGGATTACTGCAACGAAAATATAACGAAATTTAAAAACTGTATAAACAATCTCAAATTTTCAGAGATATATGATATATCTAACTGAAGATCCTAATTTGGTTTATAATGAGTTTATCAACACGTTTAAATTGTTCTATGATTTATGCTTCCCGTTCAAGGAAATCAAAATCAACACATTTAATAAGCCCAAATGGCTATCAAATGGTGTTAAATTGTGCAGTAAGAAAAAAACAAAACTCTTATGGCAATTTAGATTGAATCCTAACCATGAAAATAAAAATAAATTTGCTACTTATTCTAAATTGTACAGTAAAATTATTAATCTAACACAGAAAGCACAGAATAATTACAAAATACAACAATCAAACAATAAATCTAAGACTACTTGGCAAATAATTAATCGGACAAATAACAATATCCCTAAACAGCAAATTGAAAGGCTATGAATTGGTAATCGAACTATTCACAAACCATTGGATGTCGCTAATGCTTTTAATGACTATTTTGGTTGAATTTTATTCATCCAAAATTAGACGCTGAATATAAACCAAAAGCATCCATCATATCAAGAAGTGCAAAATCAATGTTTATGGCTCCCAGTACACCACACGACACACATAAATTAATAATGTCATTAAAAAACAATGGTAGTGTGGGTTTTGATGGGATCGCCACTAAAATAATAAAATCAGTATCAGTCGAGATATGCAGTCATCTGAGCCACTTAATCAACATCAGTATATGTGCGGGTGTATATCCAGAAGCATTAAAAATATCCATAATTAAACCGCTATTTAAGAAAGTAGATAAGGAGTTGATGGAATATTATAGACCCATCTCACTCATACCAGTCATCTCAAAGGTATTCGAAAAGTACATTTACAAACAGTTAGCTAATTTCAGTGAAAAGAATCCCATCAAAAACATAAATGTGAAAATGGTAGCCAAGTTCAATAAATATGGTTGTCGACTTCGCCGACAAAAGAATTGAGATCTAAATGGGTGCCAAGTTCTGTAGATAATCCTGAAATTTATTTATAAGAACATGCAACTTTCTAAAATAAAATTAAAACACAAATTCTTGTTTTTTCTGCTATAACAATGTTTGCTATTTAAAAATATAACTTCTTAAATTTGAACAGTCGAATTATTTACACAAAGCACTTATAAATTGAAGCTCAAGATTTGACTTGGCTAGTTTTTACATACAAGTTATCTTACAACTTTATATTTGATTTTATATTTGTCTACAGTGTCGTGGTGCAAAAGAACTTAAACAAACAGGGTAACTTTTTTATGCCGGTGTGCATTACAGCTACGTCTTACACTCGCGCCACGTCATTATGCTGTAATTTTACTTTTCTAGCGTGCGTGCATTAAGCGGCTAACAGTTGGACGCTATTTTTTCATCGACTTTACAGCTTTGACTGTCTACCTAGGCATATTTAATTATTATTATTTAATTTTAAGTAGGCACTTTCGAATCAAAAATGTATAGTTAGCTGTCAAATTATAAGGCGCTGGAGATCAGCGCCATCTGAAGTGAGCAAGTGGCAGTTTTTAACATTATTTGAAAATTTTTCGTCACGACTGTCATTTTCATGATTTTCGGGAGATAGTGCTGATATCAAATTAGATGGAAATTCTGGATTTTAAGATGGCGGCTATTCCAAATAATAATAATATTGTAGATCAATTCTCATAGACATCAATTGCATGCCGATTGTAAACTTGATAATCAAAATCCGTAAAAAAACGGACCTCTTGGGGGACCGTTGTATCGTTGTGTGGAATTTTTTTAAATCTAAGAGGTCCCCCGACTGCAATGGCAATTTTATTTATCTGTTTAGTCAGCGAGTAAATGAGTGACCTTTCGCTGTGTATATACAGATTAACTAATACAACTTGTTTGTTACTTTTTAGTTCGTTTTTTGGCAGGGCAGTTGTGTTTTTAAAATTTTTAATTAATTATTTTCCATGACTTCTCTTAGATGATATAATAGGTCGTAATACTTTTTCTTTCTTTCTTTTTGTTTCTTCTTCTACATTTTCGGTTGGAGCATACACTTGTACTATTGAAATGGGGTGTTTGTATTCAAAAAGCTCAATATTCAGAACTGATATTCGGTCTGAAATTCCAATGAATTCTAGGATATTGTCTTTCGAGGTACTTTTCACAAGGAATCCAACGCCGTATCATCCCGAACTTTCATTTTTGTAATCTTATATATCTTATATATATATATGTCGGATCCGGTCATTAGTACGGACACGAAACGAATCGCAAGCGCGCCACTGGCGACATCAAGAGTGAGCTACCTACACCAAAAAAGGCGCGCTTCTACAGAGTCGTGATGTTTGAAGGCCACGGCGAGGAGGGCATTCAGCCTCGGGTCGCATTGGAATCAAGACGTCACGGAACTGTTCTCGATTCGTGGTGCTCAGTTATTGTGTTAGTTGTAATTTGTGATCATTTTGTTAATTGGTGATTTTAATAAACGCCGTCGCACCCAGTGTGTGTATAATTTAGCTAGTGTGATTCATTTGATAGTAAATTATAATGTGATCTGAACTGCAAACTGTTTTTCTATTGCGCATTGACCAACACTACCCACACTACGCCCACAGTAGTTAAAATATCGCTGATAATAACGAGAGTCACATACCCGTCTCCGACATCAGAAGTGGGATTCGTGTTCGTTCATGCGCAATATAAAAACGTTGAAAATGACCGTTGGCGTGCCGTGTTTGAACATTAAAATAAAAACATGCAAGCGTTTATGCGTGATCATGGTGCGCGACAGCCAAGCCAAGTCGATTGACAGCAGAGGAAGATCTATGACGTCTTTAGTATCGAGCCAAGCAGCCCCGCAGCCGTCAGCGAAGCCCTTCGGGTGCTTCATTTTCAGGTGGTGTATTCGAATCATCGTTTACAAACATTAAATAGATTGTGATCCGTATAGTAACCAATTGATGAAGTCGAGGTCATGTAAAGGTCACATTTTTCTTTCTCTAAATTTATCTCCTGGTTAAGTTCACCGGGTGCAAGGGGAAGTAAACTCTTGTTATTTTTGAGCTACGACCTACCGTTTAGAAGGTATTCGACATTTTAACTTTTTCACGGCTTCTTCGAAAAAAAGTCAAACCCGTTGCTATGAGTTTCAGATAATGTTTCGCGACAGTGAAGCATCCTCACGGGGCACCAGCTGGTGACCCTGGCATGAGATGGTGTCCATTCGGGGGTGGAACTGGGAACTGGTCGCAGTCATGGCTGACACCATAGAGGTCGCGGCCGCCGTGGTTGGGGTCTCGGTCGCGGCGGACCGCAGGATGCGCGAGTGGGAGCTAGCGCGAGGCGGCTGGGCGCCGGTACGACTGGGCGCCGGTACGACTGGGCGCCGGTGCGGCTGGGTGCCGGTGCAGCTAGGCGCCGGTGTAGCTAGACGCTGGTGCAGCTGAATGCCAGTGCAGCTGGACGCCGGTGCAGCTGGACGCCAGTACAGTTGCACCTGGTGATGGTCAAGATCCTACATTCACCTGTGGGAAACCAGGACACATCGGGAACCAGTCGGATGCTGGCTATGGATGCTGTACTTGTTGCAAGCAGGGAACACCGAGTGGAAGATTGCGTCGCACAACTACCCTCAGGCACGTTAAAATAAAAAGGTGAGCTGTATTGTTTTGTTTACGATTCTGGTGTTGAATACTCGTTAGTAAAGGAGAGTTGTGTAGCCAAATTAAGTGGCAAACGAGTTAATAACGTTGTTGCGTTGACTGGTATTGGTCAAACACGTGTATTCAGCTCAGAACCAATCTTGTGTAGCGTAACGGTTAGCGAACACCAACTTGAGGTTTTTGTGTTTTAATTATTTTAATTTTGGAATGTGATTTCCGACACTAACTTGCAAAGTAATTAAATTATTATGATAGGACGTTGATGAAGTCCGTGAGATTGCGTCAGAAAATATTAGAAAAAGGCAGATATAACAAAAATTTTGTTTGGGGTTTCGTGTTATTGGAAAACGAAGAGCGTAATTAAATTAAGCTTGACGTGAAGTAGAGGGCCGAGGGCCAAGGGCCAAGGGCCAAGGACCGAGGACCTATTGAGGATTTTGAAGAAGACAAGATAGTGAAAGTAGAGTCGAATTGAATTGTTCGTGTGAGATGCACGGGTTCTCGATTCTTTAGGTCGGAGACCGTACCAGTGTATCGTAGCCATAGCCCGTTAGAAATCGGCATCTACTTGCTAGACCGTGGGAATTTGGTGGGCGATAGCTCTGGGTAGTATGGTCGAGTCTAGCCTTGTAGCCAAGACCGTATGAGACCGTACCAGAGTATCGTGTACGTGGTACACGGTAGCTCTGGGTAGTATGGTCGGGTCTAGCCTTGTAGCCAAGACCGTATAGGAGACCGTACCAGAGTATCGTGCACGTGGTGCGCGATAGCTCTGGGTAGTATGGTCGGGTCTAGCCTTGTAGCCAAGACCGTATAGGAGACCGTACCAGAGTATCGTGTACGTGGTACGCGATAGCTCTGGGTAGTATGGTCGGATCTAGCCTTGTAGCCAAGATCGTAGAGTCAAGGACGACTCGGCATTCCTTTGGGAAGTGCGCATGTGATTGTTGACCGCGAATGAGATACCCGGGGCTTTGTTAATTGGTTAATGATATTGGGTCAATTCTTAAATTATCAGTTAACATAATCCTAAATAGTGCCTGGACTCTGATTGATTGTCATGTTGCTTATTTAATTGTTATCCCTGCCTACAATTTGACTTTTTGAAGTTAGTAGAAATAAGTTAGAAATGTGATGTTAGTTAAATAAACAAACTTTACCGAATTTCACGTTTACGTTTGGTGAAGAAAGATGCCAGTAGGTCATGTACCAGTCGTAGTAGATGGTGATCACAGTGGTGATGAGCAAACCTAAGTTATGGGAAACACGCGAGTAGGGTTCTCTAACGGCCGTATTGTGTGGGACCGTTCCAGTAGTTACTGGCGGAGGTCGGGGTCTGAGGAGACCATAGTTTTGATCCATGCGCTGGATGTGTGAGAGCAATGCGATTGCTAGTCGGCTGGAGAGCCATGGCGTTGGAGTGGTTTACTCGTGTGTGGGTTTCTAAGGCTCTTAGTGAAAAGATGATTGTAAATAAAACGATGGTACAGTAAGCGCTCAAAAGTGCATGAGCACGCTAAGAGTCGTATTGCTGTGAACACGCGGTATAGCTCGTACATTTGTATGTGTAAGCAACACGATAAACACACCACAGATAACGCAGTTTTGCACTACACGAAACAACAATATATTTCCGTCGCTTTAAACATGCTAGCACACACGCACTATGCGCGTGAACTTGACCAGTTAATGGCGTTGCTAAAATTCGATAGTAACTTAACATGTGCAGATAGCAGAAAGCGTTAAGCGTTGGTATGGAATTCAAACTGCCTCAGGTTCTAATCTCGTAAAACACAGTGCGGTTTTTTGCAAATATTATTATTTTTGTTTTCGATAATAACATTTTTTAAATATTGCTGCTTTTTTATGTTGTTATTGCAATAAAGGTTTTAGAATAAAAAATGCGTGATATATGATAACAAAATTTAAAAAAATATGTTTATTCGTTATATTTATTTTACATAAGTTAAAAAACTGCTACAATTATTTATCATTACTTCAGCTGAATAAGATGTGAAATAGATGTCAAGAAACTTAGAAGCAGTTTGTATTATTTTGACATATTTAAATTATGAAATAATTTAAATTTTTAATGGATTTTTTCACCATAAATCTTAAGCTTTGATCATGGTCGAAGTAATTAAGTAATAAATAAGAATATTAGACTACTTAAAATGTAAAAAACTACTTACAGAATAGGTAATTTTAAGGTTAAATATGGGCAGTTTGTTTATATTTTATTTGTATTAATTATTTTACATTTTATTTGACTTTAGTAAATATTGGTTGTTATTGAGGTTAAAGCTTAAGTATTCATTTTCTTTACGAAAAGAAGATTGAAACTAAACCTCAAATTTTAATCCTAAAATAATACTATTACTAAAATAATATTAAACAATTTCGGTATATCTGCAAGAAATACGACAAACACCCTATTGAAACGTGCTTAAAAAATTCGTTACCATAAATTCATGCAATAACGAATCTGTTGTTTATTAAGTTGGTACGGTCAATATTTTAAGGTCAAAAACGGTTTTCTAGCTGATCTTCAGTGATGCAAGCCTTCAGAGTGCACGGCGAACGGTTCATAATGACGTGTTTTTAATAATTCAGCAAAATATCTCGTTGGTATGAAACCATTTGTTTCATTCACCATTTGACGTCGCTGCTACTCGATAATAAGCCCCTTCCTCATATCTCTTAACCCTCACAGTATTTCTCTAGAACAAAGAAAAACATTGTTTTTATTACACATAATACCTAATTATTTACTATTCACTAATCGAATTAAACCTCACAATGAATTTAAAATTTTAAAGGCATCTTCTGTCTCAACAATACCTCTGTTCTATCAACAATACCCTTGATTAAGATTTATGTTTAGTAAAATATGAAATATATAAATGATAACACTCACACTTAGTCCGGTTTCATTAGATATTCACTACACTTTTACGCAGCGCAATAATATTCTCTGATCTGATCTGATCTGTTCAATATATTTTATGCCTGCTTTTTGATAATAATAACCACAACACTGCGCTAAATGCTCGTCACCAATATTATCCACGAACCAACAAAGTTCTATTAATTGAATACTCGTAACAAACTGCATCTACCCCACAGAAATCGAAATAATTTACTTAGTTTTTTGTGGTCTACCTGCGAAACTTTAATATTTATATGAACAAGACGAATGAAACTAAAAACGAATGATGATTATCGAACTAGTCATTGGTTGGTTGTAGACAAAGTGAGTATGTGTGTGTAATGTGCGTGTCTACAGTATTGTAACAACTTATAGAAGAAGGTCGTAAGTCAAACCGAAGCGTCAGTCTATTGCTTTGTGAGATTGCTTATGGACTTTTGGTCGGTACTGTACTTTCCGAGGCACGGACGGGTCTCTATATGTAAAGATGGTCACCCATCCACAGACCAACCGCGGCAAGTGTAGCTTAACCTGATCGATCGACCTGTGTGGCTGTTATTATTTAGCCACGGGCCCCTCCCCTGGAGAACCCCCCCATCCCCTTCTCCTCGAGAATCGATATAGATTAGGATAGTAATTAGGATACGAACAGAATGCGATACTGCTCATCCCTCACGTGATAATTTGTACCCTACAGACTGACCACACATATTGGGAACATCTATGCAAAATTTGATTTTCATGTTATTGAGGCCAAAATACTAACTGGATCTGCCAGAAGAGAAACAGTCTTCGTGCCGCGTATACCATTGATACCAAATGACCTTCCGTTTGAATTTAAAAGATTGCAGTTCCCAATCAAGGTTTGCTTCGCGATGACTATTGTCAACAACAACCAACGCCATCTACCGGTATTTAATGCAACTAGTATAACAGCAGACATGAGAATCTACTGATGCAATCTACATAACAAATTTAGTAGCGCCATCTATCAACTCATACAGACACTAAATGTTGTAGTCATTTTAAATATTAATTAACTTGTCCTTAATCTTTGAGCCTTAATTTGTTATCTTGAAAATAGTACTGTAAATCATACTCAATTAAAAAATGTAGCTTATAAACCTGTAGATGGTAGTAGGTGGTAATCAGCGAAGTGAAACGAGAAGATGGCTTAGATAGCTTATATTTGAAAAGACACGGATAATTTTGACAAATGAGGTAAATACATACAAGCCCACCCGCTTGCGGTGCTCGCACGGACTGTACTGCCGGTGTGTTGGGTGGGGGTCTAGCGGCCCATACATCTGAACTTAATTAGTTATATATATCTTACTATCTAGGAATCTAAAATCATGAGCGCGTCGCTAACATTCTCCCCCCAGTGCTAGCTCAGCACTCCTCACCAAGTGAAATACGCGCGACGCGGGCTGCAGGTCGCTTCCAGACGCCTGTCTTAGTCTTCACTTCGACCAGTCTGATTCGTCCATCCTTACCTGGACATGTGTTCTGAATAACACCCTTCGGCCAGGTAATACGAGGACTGTTAGGGTCCGCCACTAGCACTACGTCACCTACCTGCAATGCTTTCACCTCCTCGTTCCATTTACTTCGAGGCAGTAAGTCAGGAAGAACCTCTTTCACCCATCTTCGCCAAAACATATCCGCTAACGCTTGTGACTTTCGCCATTGTTTGCGTAGAAACATGTCGGAATCGTCGAAAGTCCCTATGATAGGTGTGTTGGAAGAGCTACCTAAAAGAAAATGGTTAAGAGTTAAAGATTCTAAGCTTTCAGGGTCGACGGAGACGTGTGTCAGCGGACGACCGTTGGCCGTTGGCGTTCACGTGGAGCGCGTTCGTTCATTATAACTCGAAGTGATGTTTTGACGCTTCGAATCAGCCTCTCCCTGGCTCCACCCCAGTGAGGACTAGAGGGAGGTCTAAAATGCCACTGCATGGCGTTGTTCATGCCGACGGCCTTCAGAGCATCTATATAAAGTTCTTGCTCTGATTGCTTCAGCTCCTTATCGCTTGCTCTTAGGTTGATGCCATTGTCAGAGTATAGATGACAGGGCCAACCTCGCCGTGCTGCCATGCGTCGCAGCGCCATAATCAAAGAGTCTGACGTGAGTGATGGAACAAACTCGATATGAATCGCTCGTATAGTGAGGCAGGTGAACAAGACGCCATATCTCTTCTGCCTTCCTTTGCCAACAGTCACTTCCATTGGACCAAACAAATCCAGACCACAAAATGAAAATGGTCGTTGGTGATTTGCTACTCGGGCACGGGGTAAGTCACCCATTCTGGGCACTTGAGGCTTACATTTCCTTATGCAGCAAAGCATGCAATTCGAAACCACCCTTTTTACTGTTGGCCTTATTCTAATAACCCAATATTTTTGTTTCAAGTTATTGACGACCATTTCCTGGTTCCCGTGTGCTGCCTTAATGTGAAAGAACCGTACAAGAAGACGCATTATGTCATGTTTTCCATCTAATATAATTGGTCTCTTCATTTCTAGGTCCCCGTCTGACGCAGTATCGATGCGGCCACCGAGTCGGAGTAAACCATTTTCGTCTAGATACGGTGACAAGGTAAGTAACATACTATCTCGTGATATGTGTTTTCCGTTTTTGATTGCAGATATTTCGGCGAAGAACGAGTCCACCTGCGCCTTCTTTAGCAACAGGATCTCAGCTCGAGCCATCGCATCGCAGTCAAGCTCACCGGTAAGTCTCTTGCATCTATCAATACATTTCAGAATGACGGCCGTGGCTCGCAGCAAGCGAAGCCAGGAGGAAAACCGCTGCGGCTCAGGAACAGGTAAGTTACAAGTAGGCTCATGCATCACAGCTACACACTCTAAACTTCCTTCGTCTCCATCGATGTTGGGGTTGACGACGTCAGCAGGCCACAAGGACTCGTCTTTGTATAAAAAGTCGGGCCCCGGGAACCACTCACTGTGAAGCAATGTGTGGTTAAATTCATCACGAGTACCAAGATCTGCTACATTTAATTTGGTAGGTACATATCTCCATTCGGAAATACGCGTAAGTTCATCAATTTCTCCTAATCGGTTCGCTTCGAACGTTTTATACCTACGTGTGTTATTTCTAAAAATATCGTCGCTCGGGCGCTAGTCTGTGTTCCTTCAGAACGGTATCAGCCAATCGTGCAGCCAACAGCGCCGCCTGCAGCTCGGCTCGGGGCACAGTCATGGGCTTAACAGGTAAGACACGACATTTACTTGCTACACAACATTCCCATTGACTATCCATCGCCAGTACGCCACATGGCTTGAACAGATGCGTCGCATAATAAATGCAGCTGTAAGCATGTATAATTATTACTTGCCGGCGTAGCAAACGTAGCGGTCGTCGTAGGCGATCTACACTTCTCGGAGCGGCTTCTCGTAGCAGATAACTCCAATGCGGGGGTCGCGGGTGCGGTGGCGGGAGGAGGTAGCTTTATCATCACTGGCTCGGCAACCGATTTTCGTCCCGTCTCGCTCGAACACCCACCTCGCAACACAATAGTTTTATTATACCACCTAGGTATACGTATTTGCTTCTCGTATGTTTTAATAAGTGGATTCATTTGCACCATTTATAGTAAATGCTATCGGGTACTACGTCATCCCAGCCTATGTTTAAGCGCCAAGTATCTTGCAGTAAAATTTTGCCCTGAATAGTGAATGGTGCTAAGAATCCTAATAAATCAAAAATGGACACAACTATTCGCAGCATAATTCTTTTAGTCGGCCTATACTTATTTAAAATAATATTTTCAGGTATTCGTTTCAGAGACACGTCGAAACCTAATTCATCTTTTCCAGGATACCAGATGAGTCCTAAGGTGCGCTCGCCATGGTACTCCTGTTCAAATTTGAACCTAACGCTGGCGGTACCTAAAGTATTCTTTGGAATACTTTCTAAAAGAGCAATGCTATTACTTGTCCAGTTACGAATTTCGAAACCACCACTGCTATGAATCTTAGTAATATTTTTAACCATTTCTATCGCCGTCGTGTCATTCGGCAGGCTATCAATATAGTCGTCTACATACTGCGATTTGTATATCGCATTAACAGCAGTTGGTAATGTCGACTCGTAACGACGCGCATTTACATTTTTAACAAACTGAGCTACAAAGGGAGAACAGTTAGCGCCGAAAATAAGTGACGTCATAATGTAAATATCAACTGGCTCGTCAGGGCTGTTCCGCCAAAGGAACCTAAACGCGTGTTGATCTTTAGGGCAAATTTCGACTCTAAGGAACATGTCCTTGATTTCACCGGTTACAGCAATTGAATATTCCCTAAAGCGCAGCATTATACCAAACAGGGATGACAACAAGTCCGGCCCTGTGAGTAAATAATTAAGACATTTATCACCAACTAGAGCGGCGGAATCGAACACTAGCCTAAGCGACCTTTTGTTGGGATTGTCTACCCCGAAGTGGGGTAGATACCACGTCCTGGGATCCGGCAGTCGCTTTTCCATCTTGTGAGCGTAATCATTTTGTAATAAATGATTTATACGCTCGCGGTATCTGTTGGCAAAACCATCGTCACGTGCCATTTTCCTTTCTATCCCATTTAACCTTTTTAGAGCGTTAGGATAGGTGTCGGGCATGGTGCATGCACCATCCTAGGGGAGTCAATGTAGCGGACGGCTGATACAATTTACCTACTATAACTTTGAGAGGTAACAATAAGTGATAGTTATCTTGACCTATTAAAATCTCAGGTTTTACATCATATTTACATAGCATAGCATTTATACCTAACAGGTTTTTATAATTATTACAATCGATAACAGAAAATTGTTGCAAAGGTAAGTTTAATTTATCAACACATCGAACTTTCATATTATGCACCTTATTGTCCATACCTGATAATGTTACATTCGCGATGGTCGTTTCACATACCAGTTCATCGTCAGACCAGGCTCCGCGTATACGCATCGTCTCTGAGCGGCCACGAAGCGCGCTCCGCTAGCCCCGCACTGATAAGTGAGACGGTCGATCCGTCATCAAGGAGGGCATTTGCACTGAACACACCGTTAGCATTATGTATACGTATAGGTACGACTTTAAGTATCACTTTGTTTTGACTTGCGTTTATATGCGTCACTGTTTGTGTACTATTGGCGGAGGACATCGGCGATGTTGTCGTCATCGGCGTTTGCACAGGCATCGTCGGCTTCAGCTCCGGAACCTGGCTACTTCCAGCGTCACTTTTCGGCTTATTTCCGAAGTAGTGAAGTAGATTGTGATGCCCCTCTCCACAGCTGTTCTTATAGCAAGGCGGTGCTGAGCATGTGTCACGTGCGTGGCGCGACAGTAGGCATTTATAACAAATCCCGTTACGTTTTACAAATTCCCATCTCTTTTTAATCCCATTTCTTGAATTGTTTACATTCGGTTAATTTATGTTTTGAGGTACGGCAGAATTTGCAGTTATCATTATCATCATCTGTTTGCAATAATATAGTTTGATATCGATTGCCGGAACTATCTCTGTTTTTATTGTGATTATTGTTTTTATATTGGTCAGTACGAGGACACGTAAAATGGATATTTGATGTGACTGATATCTTTACGGCCTCATCGTGTAAGAAATCAGATAAAATGACCATACGGGATATATTTCCTTCAGTGATAAGCGGGAAACTATAATCAGACCATTTAGATAACAGTGTTGTAGGCAGCTTGTACAATATAATTGAAACAATACTCATACCTTGTAAGTACTCTTCGCGTCCAACTGCTCGCACTGCTTGTATAAGGTTTTGCACTTTCACTGAAAATGGCACAATTTCATTAGGTAGGTAAGTATAATAGTTTTGTGACATTGGGGGCAATTTCTTGATATCCTGCACTATTTTGGATATTATTAGATCAGGATTGCCAAAACGTAACTCCAAAGTTAACATGATTTTGCACGGTGGACTCCTTCGATCAATGGTATTGTTGATCGAAGGTGGACTCGCAGAATTAAGTAAGGCTGCGACAGCATCTTTGGCAGCTCCTCGAAGACACTTCCTTAACCTCCACAGGTTTTCTTCAGGAGAAAATTTACAAAGCTCGGTTGACTTTTTATAGGCTTGTTAGAATTACAAAAATTCCAGTGAGTCTCCTGAAAATACTGAAAGATCCTTCGGCGTGCTTAATCGAGTTATCCGACCAGATGGGTGTTGTGTCTGGCGGGCAACTGCCCAACGGCTTGAAGTTGAAATCTTGTATCTATGTCGATTAGGGCTTTCAATACCGGTATTCCGGGATCCCGTAATACCGTGATCACAGATTTTATTTTGGCCTTTTACAATACCGGTATTGACGCCCCAATACCGTGATCACGGTATTAAAAATATTAGATCTGAAAATTATGTGATCTCATTCTCACACTTGTTTTCACCAGCGCAAGCGTCCCGCTGTTATCTTAAGCTCACCCTCCCGCGCCCCGCCTGAGACAATGCCCGAAATCGAGCTGTACTTGTGTCGTTTTTGTTATTGTCAATCGTGCAAGTAAATTTACGACAGTATGTAGTCATATTGTCGTAAGTTTACTTGCACGTTTAAAATATAATAATGATACACGAAACGCTCAAAGAGATAATGAGACAATGGTGCCGATTCCCTTGTTCACAAACTAAACTAAATTTAAGTTCAGTGCATCTTTTTCTTTCTATTTCATTAATAAAAGGACAGAAGACAAATTTTAGTTTAGTCCTGTCAAATTAATCACTCCATACAAGTTTAGACGTGATTAAAAACTTGTCTACTAAAATTACGTAAATTTACGTCAAGCGCTGATTAATTTGACAGGACTAAACTAAAATTTATCTTCTGTCCTTTTCTTAATGAAATAAAAAGACAACCTTCGTTTCGCAGACGACATAGTAATCTTCTCCGAAACGCCTCAGAACCTCGAAGCCATGGTAAATGAACTTAACTATGTTAGCACCAGAATAGGCCTACAACTAACCATAAGCAAAACGAAGGTATCCACAAACAGCCTTAAGTATCCCATAACAGTAAACGGATCAGTTCTTGAATACGTAGAAGAAAACAAACATCTTTCAAACCCTCAAGAAACGAAGACGAAATCAGTAGACGAGTGTCCATGACATGGAATAAGTTCTGGAGTCATAAAGAAGTCCTAAAAGCACAACTGCCACTACATCTGAAAAAGAAAGTTATGGACTCCTGTATACTACCATGTCTTACATACGTCTGCCAAACATGAACCTTCAACAAAAAAAGCAGAAATAAAATACAAACATGCCAGCGCGCTATGGAAAGAAGCATATTAAATATCAAACTTAAAGACAAACGGAAAAACACCTCCATTCGCGAGAAGACAAAAGTGATAGACGCCCTACAACATTCGTAGAAACTGAAGTGGAAATGGGCGGGGCACGTAGCTCGCTCCGAAGACATAAAATGGAGTAAAATAACCACCATGTGGGCAGGCGTCACAAGTGCGAGAAGCTGCGATCTACGATCGCCAACCCGCATGCCCAGCGTGGCGATTATGGGTAAACCCTCCAAATGGCAAGTCAAATTCAACCACGGCCTCCAGTTCCCGACGGCCTTGCTATTCCTGATTTTGGCGGCAATCACGGTAACGGTAAGGTAGGGGGTGCGAAGAATCCCCGGGTTACGAATGGCCGCCAAACCCAACTGACCTTGGCTACGTACAACGGACGCACGTTACGGCTCGAGGACATCAAATGCTTCAAGCCAGATCTCGCATTTATAGCGCCGAAACCCAAGGCGGAACAAACAAAAACGACGAAAGTCGTCATAAGAAATATGGTTCACGACTATCCAGTCGAAGAACAAAAAGACGAAATGGAAAAGTGCATCGGTATTCGCCCTCTCAATATCAAAAAGATAACGAGCGATGTACAACTATGCATATTCAGCGGCGACCTCTCATACAATGAAATCGCTGAACGTATGAAAAACGCCACAGAAGCCTTTTACTGTGCACACAAGCTAAGACCTGAAAAATACAAAGTTGGCTCGGACAGAGTGCTACAATGCAAAAACTGTTTTAAATTCAACCACGCAACTAGTGCATGCCATGCACCGAAAAGAGAACCCACCATACTGATCAAAAACAATCAGGATGAATCGGTGAAAGTCTGCTCAAACTGTAAGGATGTACAGCCAGAGCAGCACAGTGCAACACAGAGAAAGTGCCCACTATTCAAAAAGGCGATAGAGAGACAAAAGAAAAAGGCTGAACGAGCAGAAAAGGAACACATAAACATCCCATCGACAACTAAACCAACACCACAAACAGAAACAAATAGAAGATCGAGATCTCCAATACGCAGATCGACGATTCAAAAGGGCATATCGTACGCACAGGCAACGAATAGTGAGGGTGAACTCACTCAGACACGCAGGCAACTAACTAGGGAAGATAAAGTCTCCATATTCGATAAAACTATGGAAAAACTCATGACACTAATGAAAGAACTCAGAGATGTTCTACTCTACTAAAGGCAGTAAGAAACACATAAAGATCCTGCACATCAATGCGCAGGGTATCAGAAACAAATTTACGGAAATAAAACAACTGGTCCAGAAATACCATGTAGACATAGCCATCATAAACGAAGTCAAAATCAACCTGATAGATCAAAAATTCAATATTCTAAACTACGACAAAATATATGAACAGAAAGCCAACCACCTAGGCACCATAATGTACGTCAAAAGAGGCATGAGGTGGGCTCAAACCAAACTCATCGACTCCTTCAGTGATGAGGAGAGAAAAATCGAAGGATGCAGCATTCGAGTCTTCACCGATCACAGAACTGGAGAATACATCACGGTAAAGGGCATTTACGTCCCAATACCAAATCAAAACGAAATGTCTGACGAATTCGAGCAACTGCTAAGAGAGGACAGTGCCCTCATTATAGGAGACATGAACCTAAGGATGCAACTGCTCGGCCGTTCAGTCGATAGAGGCCTCGGAATTCTAGTACGAGAAATACACAACAACGGAGACTGTAGAATTTTACATTCCGGTCAGCCATCTAGACCCGCCAGTATTGGAAACAACAACATACTGGACATAGCAATCACAACATACAATCATTCAGACTTGGAAATAAAATCATGCAAACAGACAGAATCCATAGGGTCCGATCATATACCATGGATAATCACAATAAACTTGGAAAACGACTACGAGATCCCACTAAGTCGCAACCTCAAAGACATCAAAACGAGTAAAGATAAGCGCGACGAGTTTGAACAATCTCTGGCAACAAAAATAGACCCAAACACAAAAATCGAAACAGACACAGACTGTGATAAAATGATTACCAAACTGGAAACGGCCGTAATAGAGACACTGAACGAATTTGCACCGCTTAAACAAACCGACAACAGACAAAATCTTCCCAAACAACTTCAAAAGTTGATAGACAAAAGAAATAAAGCAAAAGACATCGCATGGAGTCTAAGATTCACATACAGATACAACGGACTAAAGAGAGAATACAACAGACTAAAACGCAATTTAGCTAAGAAACTCATAGAACACGGAGAAGAAATTTTGAACAAAGTTTTAGAAGATAAAACCGACAGCAGAAAGAAAATGTGGAGTATACAGAGAGCGATGAAAAAGCCACCTGAAAGGCTCCCCCTTATAGAAAACTGCAACACAGAGCTAGAGATTATCGACAATCTAGTGGACACGGCTATCGTTCACACATCCGATATCTCCCATGAAGACGAAAACACGGAGAAATACACACCATTCCAACCTTTGGATGCAACATCACACGCAGAGTTAAAAACAGCCCTTCGAAAATTCAAGAATCAGAAAACACCTGGCCCTGACGGGATAAGAGCGGACATCTTGAAAATGGGAGGCGATACAATGATAGCCATGTTCAAGCGAATAATGGACTACATTATCAACACGGGATACTTCCCAAAAAGATGGAAAGAAAGCACATGCATCTTTTTGCACAAACCAGGGAAAGACTACACCCAACCCAAGTCATACAGACCCATTAGTTTACTCAATATCATGGGCAAATGGGCCGAACGTATTATTCACTCGAGAATAAACACAGTCAGCAACGAACTTATCCCCGAACACCAACATGGATTCGTCCGCCAAAGAGGCACAGCAACACAAATACTAAGGACTGGCAAATACATCAGCGACGCCCTGGAGAAAGGGCACAGTGTGGCCATGATATCGACCGACCTCAGTAAGGCATTTGATTCTATAAATCATCAGGGCCTAATAAAGAAACTCTACGAAGCTGGAGCCCGAAATAACATCATAAAGATAATAGAAAATTATCTGTCGAACAGAACAACCAAAGGCAGATTCAGAACAACCACAGGAACAGAAAAAAAGGTACCACACGGTGTACCCCAAGGCTCGATCCTCGGACCAGTGCTTTTTAACTTGTATGTCGCTGACATACCAAAGTATAAAATCGCAGGTCAAATGCTCTCTCAGTACGCAGATGACCTGTGCATTCTCAATGCAGCGAAGAAACCAGATCACGCCACCAGGCGTGCAGAATGGGCAGCGGAGGAAATTATAGACTACTACAAGAGATGGGGCCTCCAATGCAACGTGGATAAAACGGAGTGTATCATGTTCTCTCACAAAAGACCTAGGCTGGGAAATACAAACAATGGATACAGAAATTACATCAAAATGAAAAATGAACGAATTGGATATAAGAACGAAGTAAAATACCTCGGAGTCGTACTTGATAAGAGACTATCGATGAATAAACACACCAAAGAAACTGTAGAAAAATCAAAACGCGTAAGAGGTGCCCTAAACTCGATCATAGGGTACCGATCGAAAGTGAACGTCGAAACAAAACTACTCATCATACAGGCGTGCCTCTTGCCAGTACTCGACTATGGAGTGATCCAACTCCTACCAAGATACAGCAAGAGCAACCTGAGAAAACTAGAAAGACAGTACAGAATGGCACTGAAAGCTGCAGGTGCCTTCCCACGTCGCACTGAAACAAAAACGCTCTGGGAAATGCTTGATCAAGACCCGTGGCATCTCAGAGCACACGATCTCCACCACGATATGATCGACAAACTCAACTCACTGACGATCAGCGGCCTCGACGATCCCGGTCCCGCGTATACGAGATATGGACAGTTCAATCCATCCCTTTTCTCAAACAGGATAGGCGAAATTGAATATATAAACAAATCGGAGAGAGGCAAACCGCTCCACAAGAGAACGGCCCCCCCCCGTCAGCATAGGCTTTGACTCGTAAAGTCACTCCTAGCTTATAAGTAACTTTAGGTCTAGACCTAATGGGATCATAAATCCAAAATTTCTCACACTTGTTCTGTATACCTATAAATCAATTATGTGAGAAAAGATCTCAACAATAGGTTGCAAAAGATCCCTCCCCGGACAAAGTGCGCCAAAATAAAATGCATACCAAATGCTCTTGTAAAATTACATTTTATAAGTGACATGTAACATAGTTTTCTCAACTAATGAAATAAACATCTATTCTATTCTATTCTATTCTATTCTATTCTATTCTATTCTATTCTACGTTACGGCTCGACGAACACCTAGTGCAGCTAGAGGAAGAGCTCGGAAAAATAAGGTGGCATATTCTTGGCTTAAGTGAAGTCCGAAGAGAGGGGGAGGACACAATAATAACTGCCAATTATACCTGCCATTTATAACTGCCAATTACAGCTTTATGTAAGCGGGCACGCCCTTTACGCCTGGAGGCTTTTATTTAGATATGTAGTTCTGTTTACGTTTAGTTTTTATTTCTGCTTGAGTATAGTTCTCGATGTTTTTGGTTGGTATATTGGCGTGTGCTAGCTGACATATGGCCAATAATTTATCATTTAAATTATGTTTTGTGTTGCGTAATGTAAATTATTTTGCATACTATTGTATAGAATTATTTTTTTCTAACTTGAACAGACAGCTGTGCTGCTGGGGAATTTGTTGCGCCACTTCTTCTTCCCAGCGAAAGGCACTAGGAAGTGGTGAAGGGTGGGCGTTTTTGGGGGACTGTCTTATGTAATTTTGACGTTCAAAAAGTGCTGATTCTCAGCCTAATTTGAATAAATGACTTTTGAATTTTGAATTTTGAATAACCCTTGAATCGGGCCACTTTCTGTATTTTCGAGAGGGAGACCAACTATCCCAAGGCGAAGTCGGGTTCCTGGTAAACAAATCCCTTTGTGACAACGTTGTAGAAGTCTCCAGTGTCTCGAACAGGGTAGCGTACCTTGTGAAGCTAACCAAGAGGTATAGTCTCAAGGTTATTCAGGTTTACGCACCGACCTCGGCACACTCGGATGACGAAGTGGAGGAAATGTTTGAGGATATCTCCAAGGCCTTGCATTCCACCACTAAGGCCCACTACAATGTTCTCATGGGGGATTTTAATGCTAAAGTGGGAGTACAGAATTGCAGCGAATCGGTAGTAGGATCTTATGGGTTTGGCAGCAGAAATCATAGGGGGCAAATGCTTGTCAATTTCCTTGAGAAGGAGGGGCTTTTCATGATGAACTTTTAAGCGTTTGGTCGCTATTTCGGTAGAGTGTATTAAGGTACTCGTAAATAAAACTAGACTGTACTGAAGAACGAAATCGAATAGACTAATTTTTATTCCTAAAACATCTTATTTTATACTATTCGTACATTGATACTCTTAGGCACTAGCATGTTACTTAATAATAAATCGACCAATAGCGACGCGCCGTAGGGAGCGCCGCGCGAGGGGCGCGGGGCGCTGCGTTGCACACGGCACTATTCGCTGCGAAGGCATAAATAGAAGTCGCGCGCCGAGCACGGTCCTTTTCGCCGTGAGCCGTCGTCGAGTGAAGATATCCATCTGCTTGTCCATCTGCGTGGTCTCGAAGCGTGAAGATACGGAGGGTGCTGGTGCTTCTGCTTGCTTTGCTTGCGCTTACAAACCGCTTCTTTCGAAGCGAACCGGCGAACGAGTGCGGCGTTGTGATAACGCTCGTGCCGCGTCGATTATCTTGTTTCTTTATTACGTACTCGTCTTTATCAAGACGCTTGCTTCTCTGTTTCATGCGGAATGTCAAAAACGTGGTAATGGTTCAGTGGTATGTGGTAAATGGTTCGGTGGTATATGGTAGCTGGTTCGGTGGTATGTGGTAACTGGTTCTCTGGTGACTGTGTGACAGGTACTGTGTCACTACATCACTCCCCCCTAAGCGAAGCGTACTTTCGGTTTCACTGCGCGGCCGGATCGAGTGACGTATGCGTCGCGCGGTGGACTGGGGGTCGATGATCGCGGCTCGACCGTCAAGGTTGTGCTCTTAGTGGGCGGTTTTTGTTGTTGCGCACATGTTGTACTAGTGGTAAACTCTTCTTCATTGAGTAGGTGCGCTGGCTTGAGTCTGTCTATTGAGACAACTGTAGTTCGAAGTGGCATCTGTATGGTGAAATGCTTGCTCTCACGATGAATCACCTTGAACGGGCCGTCGTAAGGCGGGGTCAATGGACTTCGCACGGTATCATTGCGCACGAAAACATGACTACACGTCGCTAGGTCCTTGTAAACAAACGTGCTCATTTTGTTGCCACGTGCCTTGCTGCTTGGTGTGAGTGATGCCATTGTTTCGGTCAGCTGGCGGACGAATTCGGCGTCTTCATTTTTCGGCTGAGTAGGCACGAAGAAATCTGACGGTATTCTTAGTGTCGATCCGTAGGTCATCAGGGCCGGGCTGACTTGTGTGTCTTCACGAAGCGCTGTACGTAGTCCAAGTAGCACGGTCGCTAATTCATTGCTCCAGTGTGTGCCGGCGCTTCTCGCCATGAGCGCGGCCTTCAACGTTCGATGCCAGCGTTCGACTTGACCATTTGCTTGTGGGTGGTATGCAGTAGTTCGAATCCTAGTAATGCCAAATTTCTTCATCAGTGCGTTGAATAACGACGATTCAAATTGTCTTCCTTGATCCGTTGTTACACGTAACGGACAGCCAAATCGCGTTATCCATCCCTCGTAAATCGCCTTAGCAACAGTGTCGGCGGTGACGTCACGAATAGGTATTGCTTCCGGCCATTTAGTACAGCGGTCGATCATCGTTACTAAATATCTGTAGTCATTAGATGGCGGCAGGGGTCCCACGATGTCAACGTGAATGTGTTCGAAACGCGATGATTTTTGAAACTCGCCGAGTGGACTGATGACGTGTCGATGTATTTTCCCGCGCTGGCAACCGATGCATGATTTTGCCCACAACCCAACTTCTCTGTTCATACTGGGCCAAAAAAACTTTGTAGCCATTATTTTTCTTGTTGTTCGCACACCAGGGTGACTTAGTTCGTGTTGCGCTTTGAATGCTACTAAACGATAAGTTGATGGTAGGTATGGACGAACGTTGCCGGTTGATGTTTCACATATGATGGGTCGTTGACCTCCGGGCAATGTGATAGGCGCGAATTTTAGACTTGGGTTGGACATGCAGATCTTCAGTTCTTCATCATTTTCTTGGTCTTGAGCGAGTTGGTTGTAGTCGATCGTGGAGTGCGACAAGTTGATTTCTTCGATGCGTGATAAGGCGTCCGCTGCTTCGTTCTTATCACCGTGAATGTATTCGATCTTTGCACAGAACTGACTAATGAAGTGTAGCTGGCGTTCTCTTCGTGGTGTATCGCTGCTACTGGGCGTTCTTGTCAGCGCGTAAGTTAGCGGTTTGTGATCTGTGAATATTGTTAGGTCACTGCCCTCTATCAGTCGTCGTAAGTGTTGCACGGCGGTGTACATTGCTAGTAATTCGCGGTCGTACACGCTGTAGCGTCGCTGAGTCTCACTCATAGTTTTTGAGAAGAATGCCAGAGGTTTCCAAATGCTGTCCGTTTTTTGTTGTAGAACGGCGCCGATGCTAGTATTCGATGCGTCGGTAAATAAACATAGCGGCGCGTTAGGTATCGGGTGAGTCAGTGTCGTTGCCTCGAGAATGCTTTGTCGGCATTTCTCAAAGGCTTGTTCTGCAACTTGAGACCATTGTATCGGAGTTTTATCGTTCTTCTTGCTGTTGTGTAGGTATTTGTTCAATTCATGTTGGTACTCGGCTTGATGGGGTAAACAACTACGGTAGAAGTTTATCATACCTAAAAATCTTCTCAGTTCTTGAACTGTTTGTGGTTTCGGATAGTTTACTATGGCTTGTATTCGTTCTTGAGTGGGGTTGATTCCTTTTGATGACACTTCGTATCCGAGGAACTCGATGTTTTCCTTGTCAAACTCACACTTGTCGATGTTTAGACTGACGCCGTAGGTATTTAGGCGTTCGAGTACTAATTCTAAGTGGCGGCGGTGTTCTTCCTTATTTCTCGAGTGTACGAGCAGATCGTCGACGAAACAGAATACGTTCTCATCTAGTCCTCGTAGAACTTCGTGCATGAAACGTTGAAAAGTTTGACCGGAGTTTCTTAAGCCGAACGTCATGCAGGTGAATTCGAAAAGTCCGAATGGTGTTATTATTGCTGTTTTTTGAGCATCTTGTTTTGCGATAGGTATCCAGAAATATGCCATTTTCAAATCGAGTTTCGAGAATATTTTCTTGCCGTGGAGTTGGTATGTAAAATCTTGAATTCGTGGAATGGGGTATCGGTCGGGAACGGTGATGGCGTTGAGTCTTCTATAATCGCCACATACTCGAAGTGATCCGTCTTTCTTTTTCACGATGTGAAGTGGACTCGCCCACGGACTGTTTGATGGCTTGCAAATTCCCATCTCAATCATTCGCTCGAATTCGAGTTTAGCTGCCTTATATTTGTCGGGCGGTAGAGGGCGCGGCCGTGAGTAGATCGGCGGCCCAGCTGTCTCGATGTGATGTGTGACGTCATGCTTGGCTGGAGTTTTTAATGTCATTGGTCGAAGTACATCTGGATATTTCTTCAACAGGTCGTGATGAGTGTGGTCGCGGTTGATAATGTAAACAGATTCTTCTTTGCTGTTTATTTTGATGGCGTTCACGCTGAGCTCGGTTACACGGTCGATGAGTTTTCTTTGGTGCAAGTCGACTAACAGTTTATGATGAACTAGAAAATCGGCACCCAGTAACGATGTCTTCACATTGGCGACGACGAAAGTCCACTTAAAACTTCTCCGCAAACCTAGGTTGAGCTCGAGTGTGCGCTCTCCGTAGGTACGAATCTCTGTTCCGTTTGCCGCGAAAAGTTTATAGCCTGCGTTCTCCGCCGGCCTTGAATACTTCTGGTTTCGAGCGGCTAATACTGATATGTCGGCTCCCGTGTCGACAAGGAATTTTTCTCTGTTGTTGGTGTCGATTACACATAGGCGGCGGCTTGTTTGGTTTACATCGACACCCGCCACTATCGATGTACGTTCTAGTTTTCCCGCTTTACGAAGGAACACGGCGATTCACATTTGCGTGCCCCGTTACCGAATCGGTAGTGATAACGGCACAGCCAGTCGGGATCGTCGGGCTTGCGGGCGTTATCAGTACGCTGTCTTGACTGTGTGCGTGAGCGGCTACGATGTGCGGAGTTTTGGCGGGAACGGCGGTACGACGAGTATTGATGGTTGCGGAGTTCGGCGACTTCGAGTGACAATTTCTCTATTTGCTTCGTAAGCATGTTGATTTGTAGGGTTGTTATGGCGTTTAGCTGTACCTCATTGACTGCTGGACTTGTTGACGGAGAGTTTGCGGTGGAGACTGCGGCGACTGTAGCGGGTTCGAAATGCTCCATCATTTTGTCTGCCATCGCAGCTAGCACTTCGAGCGATGACTCGGTGTTGACAGAGAGCACGGCGCGAACTTGTGTGGGCAGCTGGTTGAGCCACATAACCTTCAACGCTTCATCCGATAGTAGCTTGCCACTGAGGTCTCTCATTTTACGCAGCAGCTGGCTTGGCTTGTTATCGCCGAGTTCGAGGCCGCTGAGTAGCTTCTGTAACTGCCGGTGGTCTGACTCTTGGTACGTAGAAATGAGTCTGTCCTTGAGCGCACTGTACTTGCCGGTGATCGGTGGATGTAATATGATGTCTCCAATTTGTTCTAGGTCACTGTTGCCTAGTAGCGGGACGACGAGGTTGAATTTCTGCTCATCACCTATCTTGCTGGCAGCAACGGCGGCTTCGAATTGCGCGAACCACAGGCGTGGATTTTGGCGCCAAAATGGTGGTAGACGTGCAGGCAGTGAGACTGATGCCACATCGCTCTTCACTGTTGTGATGCCCTGAGCATCGCTAAATCCGTCGGTATCGTTCGGCATGATGATGGTTCTTCTGAGGTTCTAGTTGGATCTTGAAGGAGTTCGATGTTGCAGGAACTCAGGCTTCGGCTTCAAGATTGTGTTCAGCTTCACGGGGTCACCACTTTAAGCGTTTGGTCGCTATTTCGGTAGAGTGTATTAGGGTACTCGTAAATAAAACTAGACTGTACTGAAGAACGAAATCGAATAGACTAATTTTTATTCCTAAAACACCTTATTTTATACTATTCGTACATTGATACTCTTAGGCACTAGCATGTTACTTAATAATAAATCGACCAATAGCGACGCGCCGTAGGGAGCGCCGCGCGAGGGGCGCGGGGCGCTGCGTTGCACACGGCACTATTCGCTGCGAAGGCATAAATAGAAGTCGCGCGCCGAGCACGGTCCTTTGAGTGAAGATATCCATCTGCTTGTCCATCTGCGTGGTCTCGAAGCGTGAAGATACGGAGGGTGCTGGTGCTTCTGCTTGCTTTGCTTGCGCTTACAAACCGCTTCTTTCGAAGCGAACCGGCGAACGAGTGCGGCGTTGTGATAACGCTCGTGCCGCGTCGATTATCTTGTTTCTTTATTACGTACTCGTCTTTATCAAGACGCTTGCTTCTCTGTTTCATGCGGAATGTCAAAAACGTGGTAATGGTTCAGTGGTATGTGGTAAATGGTTCGGTGGTATATGGTAGCTGGTTCGGTGGTATGTGGTAACTGGTTCTCTGGTGACTGTGTGACAGGTACTGTGTCACTACAAACTCCTTCTTTAAGAAACAGCTCCAAAGGAAGTGGACGTGGCGAAGCATATATTCAGATATAAGAAGCATGAATAAGAGCATGAGCGTGGATAAGAAGCATATATTCAGAGACGTCTCGGTGATCAACAGGTTCAACACCGGCAGTGATCACAGACTTGTCCGAGGCTCTCTGAATATCAACTTCAAGCTC
Source organism: Agrochola litura (assembly GCA_949152395.1). Classification (NCBI taxonomy): domain Eukaryota; kingdom Metazoa; phylum Arthropoda; class Insecta; order Lepidoptera; family Noctuidae; genus Agrochola; species Agrochola litura. The sequence continues at coordinate 260,497 of OX424497.1, read as the reverse complement.
GAGCGAACTCGTTTGATGAGGACTAGGCTCCGTCCAAACATGCTCCAAACCATGCTAGGATCTGAAGCGTTCCAGTCAAACCTGGAGAACCGATTTGCTGCCGTGGAAACCACAAATGACGTTGACTCGACCAAGTGGCGGAAATTCTCAGGGAGGAAGGTACGCGTTTTTGTAAAATGCGGCGTACGGGCAAGAAGTCAAAACTTTCAAAGGAGACTCTGGAGCTTATGACGGAACGACGAGAAAACCCACCTATCACTTCGTCAGAACAACGGACACTCAACAAAAATATAAGAACTCTGGTACGACGCGACCTTCGACGCTCCAATACGCGCTCTATAGAAAAAGCAATTGAGCAAAATCGGGGGTCGAAAGTGTTCGTCCAGTCACTCGGGAGGAGCCACCTGACGAAGTTGACCAAACCCAGTGGGGATATCGTCGTTTCGAAGCCGGAGATCCTTTTGGAAGTAGAAAACTTCTACGGCCAGTTGTACGCATCGCATGCATCTCGACCTGATCCCGAAAATGAGGATTCCAGAGCAACCTTAACCCGCCATTTCACGGAAGACCTGCCAGAAGTCAGCCAAGACGAAATCGAGGCGGCTCTTAAACAGCTTAAAAATGGAAAAGCCCCTGGTGAGGACGGGATAACGACCGAGCTCCTGAAAGCTGGAGGAAGTCCTGTACTGAAAGAGATTCTGTCCTGTTCTCTGGGAGAACTCCAGAAGCGTGGCGAGAGAGTGTGATCGTTCTCTTCTTTAAAAAGGGTGATAAGACTCTTTTAAAGAACTACAGACCCATTTCGCTCCTTAGCCACGTATATAAGTTGTTTTCAAGAGTCGTTACGAATCGTCTAGCGAGAAGACTCGACGAGTTTCAGCCACCGGAGCAGGCTGGGTTTCGAGGAGGATACAACACCATAGACCACATTCACACAGTGCGGCAAATTATACAGAAGTCTGATGAGTATAATCGGCCACTGTGTCTTGCGTTTGTGGACTACTCGTATGAGAAGGCTTTTGACTCTATCGAGACCTGGTCTGTTTTGGAGTCTCTGCAGCGATGCCAAGTCGACTGGCGATACATCCAAGTGCTGAGATGTCTTTATGAAAACGCGACAATGACCGTCCAAATTCAGGATCAGCGTACTGAACATATCCCACTGCGTCGAGGGGTGAGACAAGGGGATGTAATTTCCCCGAAATTGTTCTCTAACGCATTGGAAGATGTGTTTAAGACGCTGTACTGGGAAAGGCGTGGCATTAACATCAACGGCGAGTACATCTCACACTTGAGATTTGCAGATGACATCGTCATACTGGCCGAATCGCTGCATGACTTACAGCAGATGCTGGACGGCCTAGTTGATTCTTCTGTACGCATTGGTCTCCGGATGAATTTGGACAAAACCCAGGTTATGTTCAACAAACACGTCACTCCGGGGCCGATTGCTGTCAATAGCGGTGCTCTCGAGGTTGTTCGAGAATACGTTTACCTCGGGCAAACTCTGCAGTTTGGTAAGAACAACTTTGAGAGGGAGGCTAACAGAAGAATTCAGCTGGGCTGGGCAGCGTTTGGGAAACTTCGTCGAGTCTTCTCGTCGCGTATTCCACAGAGCCTAAAGACGAAGGTCTTCAATCAGTGCGTCCTGCCTGTTATGACCTACGGAGCCGAAACATGGACACTCACGGTACGGCTGGTCCATAAATTTAAGGTTGCTCAGCGAGCCATGGGGCGGGCTATGCTTGGAGTCTCTCTGAGGGATCGAATCCGGAACGAAGTGATCCGGCAGAGAACCAAAGTTATCGACATAGCTCACAGAATTAGCAAACTGAAGTGGCAGTGGGCCGGCCATATCAGCCGTAGAACCGATGACCGTTGGGGTACACGTGTTCTTGAGTGGAGACCGCGAATTGGCAAACGTAAGGTAGGACGCCCTCAGGCTAGGTGGAGTGACGATCTTCGCAGGGTGGCTGGTAGCCGCTGGATGAGAGTTGCCGAGAATCGAGCTGAATGGCGTGCAATCGGAGAGGCCTATGTCCAGCAGTGGACTGCTATAGGCTGATGATGATGATGGGCAGGCCCAAAAGGAAAACGGCGACAGGGACGCCCCCGAGAAAGATGGGTCGACGAAATAGAAAAGGTAGCGGGCCAGAATTGGCCTGCAGTAGCAAAGGACAGAAGAGAGTGGCAAGAAAGGGAGGAGGCCTTTACCCAAAGAGGGGTCCTTAATTAATTTCCTCAATTTTACTTATTATTTACTTTTTTTTGTTATACTTTGTTTATTTTTTAATTAAAGGAATAAAAGAGGCTTTATTATTGTGAACAAGGGAATCGGCACCAATGACTGATTATGAAAACGATATGATGATAGAAGAACCTTCTACTTCATTGAATATGAGCAGTGAAAATGAAGACACGTCCATACAGAAACAACTAGAGAGAGAGAGATATCCAAATTGCCTAAAACCAAGAGTGCTACCTCAGCTACGAGCACCGATTTTAAATCAGTAATAAGAGTAGAGATGTGTGTCTTCGGAACTGCTGGGGGTGGTCGGGAGATATTTCTATCGGTAGCTTATAGATATTTACTGTCTGTGGTACCTACCAGTGTTGAAGCAAGCGTGCTTTTTCTTCAGTAGGCTATATAAGTAACAAGCTGAGAAGTTCGCTGTCTGATTCAACATAGAATGCGCTTTCCTTTTTGTGATCTCAATTTCAAATAAAATAAAAAAACGTTTAAAATTCAGAAATTTGTATCAAAACTTTTTGTTTAACTGTGTTATTTATATACCTACTTTTAATTTTTTTTTTGTATGTTTTACAGAAATTGTTTTTTTATTACATAATTATTATTAATAATGTTACTAAAATGATTACCAAATGATTGCTAGCTAGTTAAGCTATACTTTACTTACTTACATTTCTACAAATAATGATACCTATGTTGATTCTTGATTTATTTTGTTACTTGTTTAGTTTTAGATTTTTTGATTGTTTTTTTACTACATAATCAATAAGAATGTTACTAAAATGATCACCAAATGATTACTAGCTAGTCAAGCTATACTTTACTTACTTACATTTCTACAAATAATGATACCTATGTCGATTTTTACATGAGACACGATGATATTTAGATAACAATAAAAAAATTTTTTTAGTCTTTTGCAATACTAAGTCTATGTGAAATGCCTTCCTGCAAAATGACTAGATTAAGTTTAAGTTTTCATTACGTTCCTAATTCCTAGTCCTACCTAAATAATCAACCAATACCAAATTGTTACATAAGAGAGCTATGTATAAAACGTATTTTTTTTTATTATTTTCAATAAATAAGAACAACAAAGGCTGATTTGAAAATAAAAAAACAACGTATTTTATTGATTTTATTAATGTCCTAATTGAACTTGCGTTCAATACCGGATTACCGGTATTGATACCGGGATCACGGTATTGACTTTTCCAATACCGGTATTTGAAAGCCCTAATGTCGATCGCTCGGTAAACTCTAATTGCGCGATGCAGGATTTGTGTGAAGTCATGTCTATGATGCGTAGTTCGTATGTGGCGGTGGAACCGCTACAGACCCTCAGTTTAAACATGGCCAGGCGATCGAAGACTGCTTCCAGATCAGCCAGGTGTCTCTCGAAAGGTCCTGGTGACAGCAGGATCAGATCATCAAGATATGCCAGGAGTTCCACTCCTTTCAGGCTGGAACGGAATCGTAGATCGATTCCGTTCAAACGTTCAACCTTTGAAAAGTGGCTCCGGAATTCCGCAATCCCATGGGCATCCGCTTAAATCTAAAGGTACCAAGTGGTGTTGTGAACGCCGTCTTATCTTAGTCCTCTGTGCAGACGCTGACCTGATGGTAGCCTGATCGAAGGTTCGTCAATCTATCTATTCTGTAAAAATGTCACCGTGAAAACTTAGATGAAGTGAGCTGTCACTCCACTTGATGCTAGGGATTAGCACTATTGTCACCTCACTTTACCTAAGTTTTCATGGTGAGATTTTTACAGAATAGATAGACTGCTCAATACCATTGACAACTTAATTTGGTCGGGTTATACGCGGAGATTTAGTATTGAAAAGTAATGAAAGCTTCTTCTCTGAAAATACAACACTTAGGAATCTGGATTTTTGGGACTCATTTTTGTATAAATTTGGGAAGAAATCACAGAGTTTTTAATAGGGAAATCTTGAAATTAAATTTTTACACCGTGACTACGGCCACCCCACCCAATGGCATGGTATATCTCGTAAACTACTGAAGAACCAACTTTGAATTTTGGGCACTAAGTTTATCTTGCAGGGTACTAATTTTCTATATAGGTTTGAGGAAAGCGACAAGCTCGTCAAACTTGGAATCAACATTCAAAGTCGTGGTCCTGCTGAACGAGCGCGTGAAAGTTATCATCGTTGATTTCTCGGTAAATACAAATGTTTCCGACAAATTGCTTTGCAGTTTGGCAGATGTTATGGAAAACGAAAACTGTAATATTATGAACTAAATAAATAATGAATCACATTTAAGGGTAGGTACTAATTATTTGTATACTTAGAATAGCTGCAGCATGCGCCCTTTTTCGGCGCTCATGGTGGTCCTGCTGAATGGAGCGTGACTACCGCTGGACCACCTTCAAAGTCGAGTTTCTCGAAAACTACTAAGGTACCCATTTTGTCGTTCGAGCACTAATTAGTACCAATTGGGTACTAATTATTTACTAAATATGGATGCGATTGGCATTGATGGCCAAATTGAATGATAAATGAATTAATTTTTTATTTATTTAATTAAAGTAATGTGTAAGCAACCAAGCAAAACATGTTTTAGGCTTCTGTGTCATTAGACATTTTTTTTACAGACATTTAAAGCTCAGAAAAAATAAAAAATTTGTACAATACGTCTTTTAAAACTTATTAAAAAAAAACGGAGGGTGCTTTTTTTGTTCAAACCTTTTTGAAGACATGCTTGATAATCGTTCTTTCTTTTGAGGTATCATTTATGCGGATATCTTACAAATTATTGAAATTAGGGCCTACAAACCAATTTGAGGGAGATTTTTTTTATTTTAGGCAGACTAATTAAAACAACATTTGAATTAAAATTATTTACTTTTCATGTTCAAAATGACGGCCGTGATTCCTAATACAAGCACGGCCCCGTCTTCTAACTTCTGTAGTCGTTATTTTCAACATCATCTCCTGCTTCATTGTCTCAAACGCTGAATTTATTCTTTGTATCAATTCTTCTCTAGTGTTTATTTCTATGTTGTTATACACCAGTTCCTTGGCCCGGCCCCACACGAAAAAGTCCAACGGGGTCAGATCTGGGAAGCGAGCGGGCCAAGGGATGGGTCCATCCCTGCCGATCCAGCTATCAGGAAAGCAATTGTTGAGGTGTTCCCTTACATTTAAAGTCCAATGCGCTGGACAGCCGTCTTGCTGAAAGATGACTGTTCGGTCTCTTTCGAAGATCGGGACACCTGATTCCTCTACCAGCAGTGGTAAATCAATTTGCAGAAATTGCAAATAATTTTCGCCATTCAATGGATCAGGCAAAAAGTGGGGCCCAATCAATATTCCAGCCCATACATTCACAGAGAATTTCATCTGAAATGACACCTGCTTCTTAAAATGTGGATTGTTGTCTGCGTCGGCCCATTCATGGATGTTGTGAAAGTTTGTAATACCTTCCCTTGAAAATTTACTTTCATCCGTCCACAAGATTGATTTCAGAAACCACGCATCTTCGATGTCTCTGTTGAGGAGGAAACGGCAGAACTGAATTCTTCTTTGAGGATCTTGCTCTACTAGACCTTGCACACTCCTGCCATGGAACGGATACTTATCATTTTGGTGCATTGTATGCCACACCTTCCATTGAGAAATGTTTAAATTTCGAGCTACTGCTCTAGTTCTGGTAGTAGGATCCGCTTGAAATGCTGCTAAAATGTCTTCGTCGACGGCAGTTTCGTGTCTGCCCGGGTTGACTCCAGGTTCCACGCGGTGAAACCCATCTTGGGCAAGACGACGAAACGTGTTGTAAAACACTCGGACATTCGGTATCCTGCGATTCGGATAGCGCTCTTGATACATCCGTCGCGCCAAAGATCCATTGCCGTCTGCTCTACCGTACATAAATACGATATCCGCATATTCTTGATTGGAAAAAGTAGCCATAGTCACTTAACAATTAAGAAAAACGGCGTAGGAGCGCACTAAATGTCAACTCAACACAATTAAGTCAAAAATCACCACGTGCAGGAGCGCGAGGCTACGACTGGACACGGTGAAACAAAAAAAGTTCAAAACTAACGCAAACAACACGTGCAGGAACGCAAAGGGCTACAACTGAACACGGTAAATTGTGAATCAACACGACAACGTCCACTCACAAGGGCAGTAGTTTGACTAATAAGTAAAAGATGTAACGGCTTCATCACAGACCGACTGACCCTGACTAAAGAAAAACGACTTTGTTGCCTCGATAACTAAGACCATTTTGCTGTAAAAACCAACTCTTATCGCTTTTTGCTATTCATTGGGCGTTCTACCTGGAAATGCCGTCGCACCGCGCTCGGTGGCCATTGTTTAGAGAATCCCCTCAATGGGTTCCCCTCAATTGGTTCCTGCATGTGCCAAAAATTCTTAGAATTGAACAATGTTATCATTTCGAGCACATAAAGTATTCTTTTAACCGCTCAGACGCCGTGAGTGGTCCGCGCCGTGACAGTTTTACGACCGCACTTAAATAAACAAACACTCGGATTTCTTTACAACGTCTCAAGTAGTATTGTTAATGTTTTTTGCTACTCGAATAGATTAGGAATACGTTTCAAATGGTTACAGTCTTTGTAAACAACGTTCGCTTATCTTTATTACCCGCTTTTGTTATTATTTATTTTGTTCTTTGTGATAACGAGTTTTTAGAGACAAACATTCAAAACAAAAAATTCAAAAAATCTAGATTTTAGATGATCTAGAATTTCTAATGCTTACGTAACTTTCTCCGTCCCAAAAAAATATTGTTTTGTTGTATTTTGGTCTAAATGTTGTCTAAATCGATGAAATATGTATCAAAAAATATAAAAAAAACACTTACCGATCAGATCCATACAGAAAAACCACAAAATATCACAACTTTCTCTTTGACGTGAACTTTCTCTTATCTGTTTGTTTACACTTTTTTGGTTGGGTCAAAATAGGTATAATATGATGTTATTTAGTGCGAATATTATCTAAAACGATGTAATATTTACTTCAAAATGAAAATATCACCACTTTCCGACGATTTACACACAAAAACCATTAAAAAATGAATTATTACAGCGAACGCGCGCGTCCCGGGAGTGAGGTTTGACTGACATTTTCCCGCGCGGGAATGTCTTTAATTTTTTTTTTAAATGTTGCCTATTCATAATATTGCCTATTCATTCATATACAGCAAGTACAAATAGAGATGTAAGTCGCGTGGGTGTGCCGTCTCTCATGAGAGACGCCTGATGAGAGAGTCCTTTACCGGGCAAAAATTTTGTGTTTTGTTAGACTGCCTAAAATTTAAAATTTCTCCCTCGAATTGGTTTGTAGGTCCTAATTTCAATAATTTGTAAGATATCCGCATAAATGATACCTCAAAAGAAAGAGCGATTATCAAGCATGTCTTCAAAAAGGTTTGAACAAAAAAGCACCCTCCGTTTTTTTTTAAAATAAGGTTTAAAAGACGTATTGTACAATTTTTTTATTTTTTCTTAGCTTTAAATATCTGTAAAAAAAATGTCTAATGACACAGAAGCCTAAAACATGTTTTGCTTGGTTGCTTACACATTACTTTAATTAAATAAATAAAAAATTAATTCATTTATCATTCAATTTGGCCATAATTATGCAGTTTACATTAAATTTTGAGAATTTCCGAAAAGAACTAAAAAATTTGGTTAAAAAAATTTGGTAAGACTTCGTCTAAGACAACCATGGCTTAAATGGTTCTAAATTGTCTATACTATCTTCACCTTAAAGCTTTGCACCCATCTTCCAATCACCCTGTATAATAGTGTTTTTTTACTATTTTTCTGAAGACCGTGTGTAATGAAAAAAAAACTTAATTATAAACTGTTTTCTGACGAATAGTGTGAATTAATCATGTAACCATGTTTTTTTTCTTCGGGAAGAACTTACGTAGTTATCTCAAGTTTTACGTACCAATTGTTTATTTTTCTTTATAAGTATGAAGTACTTATGTATGTATCTAGTAGCATCACGGAAAGCAATCTTCTATAATATAAAAATGAATCGCAAAATGTGTTGGTAAGCGCATAACTCAACAACGCCTAGACCAATTTGGCCAATTCTTTTTTTTAAATGTTCGTTATTTTTAGGACAAGGTTTTAGGGTAGGTAGGGTAGGTAGGGTAGGTAAGGTAGGTAGGGTATGTAGGGTATGTAGGGTAGGTAGGGTAGGGTAGGTAGGGTATGTAGGGTAGGTAGGGTAGGTAGGGTATGTAGGGTAGGTAGGGTAGGTAATAAATGATAAAGATGGTGCACCCCAAGCATTTATAAGGCAAAACAACGTTTGCAGGGTCAGCTAGTACCTTTATAAATATAAACTGCAGTCAACATTGTGTTTTTTCAGTGTACCTAATGGACGCCAATATGGATATCGATAAATTTCTTAGTCGAGACGATTTCATGCTGCTTACAGCAGCGGAATGGCCGTGGAAAATCACACATTTTATATTAAGTGCAAACTGTGTTAACTGAGGATTATATACTAATTCATCTTTACCGAGTCACTTCACCATATATTTATTTATTTATTTGCTAACATGTAAAACACTGGTTATGCATTAAAATTTCATAACACAGTATTAAGACATGCACCCTGTAAGGGCACTGCAAATGATTACATAACATAATGTTGATTCTTAACATAATATTGAATATATGGTCCAATTGTTAAATGAATTATTTTTTTGGTGTCGGGGTTGCGATTTTATGGCTATTTATGACCATTAATTATCCTTCCGATGAATGTCGGCTTTGCAATTAACCGGTAAAGGACCGTTGTTGCCAATTGGCAACAAGTGACACACGCGGCTTACATCTCTATTTGTACTTGTTGTAATGGCTATTATCGTCTGTGGATTTTTCTGTCTATGGTCGGATAGATATTCTCGTCAAATAAATCGACTAAAAGCAAAAATATTAATAGGCAACATTTAAAAAAAATGTTGAAAATCACGTTCCCGCGCGGTAAAATGTCAGTCAAATGTCACTCCCGTCCGCTGTAATAATTCGTTTTTTAATGGTTTTTGTGTGTAAATCGTCGGAAAGTGGTGATATTTTCATTTTGAAGTAAATATTACATCGTTTTAGATAATATTCGCACTAAATAACACCTATTTTGACCCAACCAAAAAAGTGTAAACAAACAAAAAAGAGAAAGTTCCCGTCACAGTGAAAGTTGTTATATTTTGTGGCTTTTCTGTATGGATCTGATCCGTAAGTGTTTTATTTCTTTTCTATATTACATGTATCATCGTTTTAGACAACATTTAGAACAAAATAAAACAAAAAAATATTTTTTTGGTACGGTGAAAGTTACGTAAGCAATAGAAATTCTAGATCATAAAAAATCTAGATTTTTTGAATTTTTTGTTTTGAATGTTTGTCTCTAAAAACGCTTTTGTTAGATAACTTATCTATCCATAATGTACCCTGCAAAATTTCGTGTGAATTGGTACGGTAGTTTTATCAGAAATCGTTATCACAAAGAACAAAAGAAATAATAACAAAAGCGGGTAATAAAGATAAGTGAACGTTGTTTACAAAGACTGCAACCATTTGAAACGTATTCGTAATCTATTCGAGTAGCAAAAAACATTAACAATACTACTTGAGACATTGTAAAGAAATCCGAGTGTTTGTTTATTTAAGTGCGGTCGTAAAACTGTCACGGCGCGGACCACCCACCGCGCCTGACCGGTATAACATTCTCATAAATAAAAAAATATTTTTATAAAGCAACTCTGACCATAAAATCTAGAAATTTTGTTCACACAGTAAGCCCCGGCTTGGGCGGATCATCGCCGTGTCCTCGTGAAGGCGATCGGCGGCGGTGATCTCTCGCGTCCGGCACTGGTTCGGGCCATGCTACGGAGCGAGAGGAAATGGGAGGCCGTCACCTCCTTCTGCGAAGTAGTAATGCTCGCGAAGGAGGAGGCGGAACGCGTGAGGAAGAGGCAAAATTCGCGCCCTCACTCCCCTAACCGCCGCAGGAGGAGACGAGTAG